>OZ010655.1:11349809-21349809 GCA_963932375.1 Phania funesta
GTTTTCATCCTCGTGGCAAAATTCTAGGCGGCACCAGTTCTATTAATTTCATGATCTATAATCGTGGTAACCGCCGCGATTTTGATAGTTGGGCTGAAGCTGGCAATTATGGGTGGTCGTATCAAGAAGTGTTGCCATACTTTTTAAAATCTGAAATGGCAAATTTGGATGGCTTAGAACTTACACCTTATCACAATCAATCTGGGCCTTTAAGTGTGGAATTTGTAAAATATCGTTCGGAAATTGTTCATAGTTTTATAGAAGGTGCCCAGCAAGCGGGCCATCCCATACGGATTACAATGGCGAATCTCAGTTGGGTGTATCGTATGTGCAAGCCAATACTAGAGGAGGTCGTAGACATAGTAGCTATCGTGCCTTCATAGAACCTGTCATGCTAAAGCGGAAAAATTTGAAAATATTTACTTTCTCCCGAGTGACCAAAGTTTTAATAGATCCTTCCAACAAGGCTGCCTACGGAGTGGAAATTTATTTATCGCAAGCAACGTTTTACCTTCAAAGCCCGCAAGGAAGTTATACTGTCAGCTGGTTCATTTAACTCACCCCAAATACTTATGCTTTCAGGTGTTGGGCCTGAAGATAACTTGTCGCGTTTGGGCATTAATATTTTAAAAGAGTTGCCGGTGGGTTTTAAGAATGTATGAACATGCTTCCCACTTTGGTCCCACATTTCTAGTCAACACACTAACCAGGCATTGTTTACTACTCGCTTTGGAGTTCCCGAGGTTTTAGGATTTTTTGCTGGCAGGCCTGATACTCCTATGTCCAGCTTGGCAGGTGTAGAAGCTTTAACTTTCCTAAAAGTACCAGGCTCTAAGCGGCCTAAAGATTGGCCAGATTGTGAGATAATATTTGTCAGTGGTAGCTTGGCTTCAGATGATGGTTCAGTTTTAAAACTTGGTGCAAACATAAAGGATGAAATCTATGATCGGCTTTACAGACCTTTAATGCAATCTCAACAGGATCACTATTCCGTTTTAATAATGCCATTTCATCCCAAGTCGGTGGGGCGAGTATGGTTGCAAAACAAAAACCCTTTACAGTGGCCCGTAATTGATGCCAATTATTTTGATGTTTCCGATGATGTGGAGGTCATGCTGGAGGGCATTAAGGCAGCCATACGTATAGCAGAATCTCCTGCTATGCAGAGAATTGGCACACGACTTTTGAAATACACCTATGCCAGGTTGTGAGAGCTATGAGTTTGCCTCAGATGACTATTGGCGTTGTTCTATACGCACCATGACCTATACGCTACATCATCAAGTGGCCACTTGTCGCATGGGTTTTAGCATCGGATCCCACAGCTGTGGTAAGTCCCGAACTTAAAGTTCATGGTATACGTAAGCTTAGAGTAGTAGATGGAGGTATTATACCCTTCCCTCCTACGTCTCATACCAATGCGCCAATATTTATGATAGCGGAAAAGGCGGCAGACATGATAAAAGCTGCTTGGGGAAACTAAAGGCTGTTGTCAATTAAAAATTATTTAAGTTAGTAAACTTACTAACAGTATTTGACCCCACAATTTAGTATAAATATTTATAATTAAAAATTTGTTCTGTTCTAGTAAACAAGATTTAAGCTTTAGGTGGCAATAAAATAATTAAATAAAATACTCGTATGATTATTTTTGTTTAAAATTTGTTTGACTTTAACTTCTAGCTGCTTGTTGCAGAGATAAGAGAAGAGAAGAGAAGAGAAGAGAAGAGAAGAGAAGAGAAGAGAAGAGAAGAGAAGAGAAGAGAAGAGAAGAGAAGAAGAGAAGAGAAGAGAAGAGAAGAGAAGAGAAGAGAAGAGAAGAGAAGAGAAGAGAAGAGAGAGAAGAGAAGAGAAAGAAGAGAAGAGAAGAGAAGAGAAGAGAAGAGAAGAGAAGAGAAGAGAAGAGAAGAGAAGAGAAGAGAAGAGAAGAGAAGAGAAGAGAAGAGAAGAGAAGAGAAGAGAAGAGAAGAGAAGAGAAGAGGAAGAGAAGAGAAGAGAAGAGAAGAGAAGAGAAGAGAGAAGAGAAGAGAAGAGAAGCTTTAGTGTATTTATTTTGAGAACAGTGTTGCAGCGCCCCTGTTGTTATGTAGACGCATTACTTGAAGTTAGTGTACCCATTTTACTAATTATTTTACTTAGTGCTATAGGGTAATACTATACATGTCACTAAAATAACTGTTACTGGTTGGCAACGGCTGGGATACGATCCCAGGCATCTAGGGTCATTAAACTAACTACTGAAGCCACAGCAACCTCCCTCTTTGTGGTGCGAATGAATTTCGTAGAGCTTTCTTATCTAAAACGTAACTATGTCGACAATTCTTTTCTGTATAAAATTAAAATTTATCAAACTTAAAATATTCCTTTAACTCTATCTGCCTTTCGTTTCTTTAATTTCTCTAAAATCGCCCCCTCTAACACAGTAATTTATACACCTGAATACACCGATATAAACCCTTCTGTTTATGGTGAAGTAATTGCAAAACCACATGACAATACTGTTAATGTCAGCAATTGAATACAGCAAGAGAGGAAGCATGCAAAAGGATAAAAACAAAAAAAACAAATTAATGTTATGCCCTCGTTTAAATACAACAATGCGTTCTAAAATTAAAATTTTATTGTATTTTGAAATAAATGTAGACAAAAAACGCAGTGGCGATACAGACATCAAAGATTAGTGCCAGTAGACGAAAGAGGAGTTTGAGGCTTTTTCTATTGAATGACCAGAAAACAGGCGACAATATTGAAAAAAATTTACAATCTGCTTAGCAAAGTGCAAATGTTTACTTGAGTTTGTCTGGACGTCCGTGATAAGTTGTGAATGATACTTTACTTATATTTTCTTTACTTTACATTTTAATGGTTCTTACCAATGAAATGAATTTTAAAGAAAACTATGTGGCAAACAGGTTGTGGTACCACGGAATATTTTGTAGCAATTAAGTATCTGATTCAAGAAATAACCAAAACGGGTGCGTGGACAAGGAACCAATGCGAGCAACTGCGTAGCCGATAAACAGGCTGAAGGGGAGGGAGTGGGGGGCTGATTGCGGGAGGTAGGTTGAGTTGTTGCTATAGCAGCGCGACATGGAATTTTTCGTATATGTCAATCCAGCATGATCCAAGATCTAAGGACCCTCCCGCTGAGAAATCGGCGGTATTGAAATTTGAATGAAATTTAGGGTATTTTGTTGTTGTATTTCAGTAAAACTTTGCACTTCCACTTTTGCAAAACAATTTACATCAAACACTGAATACGGCTATTGATTTAAATCAATTGAACGCAGAATCACATGTGTCCACGTAAGGCCTCCGTTGCGACTAATTGTGAGCGGAGCCACATAACTCAATCTACCACCCGCGGTCCCCCCAACAAATTTCAGAGCGAAAAGGAAATTCCCAACATTTATTAATAGCGAACATAGCCTCTTACTTTAAACACTTTCCGAGGAATTTTATTAAAGACGTAATTATTTCAGTTTGAAGTAAATATGCACGTGGAATATTACAGAATATAATTAGGAAGAGGAACAAGACACAGCGCCCTGCCAGGTGTTAAGTCATCTCATTTATTCCTGAACAATCTCTTGTCTTAACCCTGGAACGTTAAATTAGTAGTGGTTTCTGGTGTTCTTAATCTCCACCCAGATTTCCTCTTCTGGATCCATCCGTGTATCAATTTATGATCCAATTCTCCAAAGATGTGCTCTGCTGAAGTTTGTCCCCACTCCGTCTTATTGCCAGAACAGTTGCAAACTTCTTTTCGAACTCTGTGGGGTGCACAATGGGGTATTGCCAAGGATGGAAGCATCCTCTAGCCAAAACAACAATTCTAATGAGACTCCGTTTTGCAGCCGCCTCTATCAGGATCTTCAGGGGTGTAAGCTCAAGAAGAACTTCTATGGCCGCCGTAAGACAAGTTCTCAAAACCCCTGTTAAGCAGGGACACGGTAGCCTCTGTAATTTCTCTAGACGATGTTTAGTCGTAGTAAATATACACTTACATAAAATATGAGTATACTTGTTTATATTTAATTTCAATTTCTAAATTGTTCCACGCTAAATGTTTAATATTATATACGCAGTGAAAATAACGATGATGGTGATGAGTTTATTTTTTGTTTAGATATACATTTCATAATAATGTCAGTCAGTAACATAACGGCCTATCAACAATTTCTCACCCTTAGCATGACACCCCTGGGGCTATAGAAAATAAATCGACTTTAAACTACCCCCACTGTGACTATGATTATGAGTAAAAGCAAATAATGCCAGAAGAAAAATATAAAAGACAAACATTCATATTCCTGGGTTAATGCACTTTTTGCAACTAACAGTGGTCTTTGATGAGACAAGAAGAAGATGCTAAAGATTATGGAAACCCCCCTTTGCCCCCTCGACATGATAAGGAAAATATGAAACATTTTCGAAAATATGGGTTGCTTTTGTACAAACAACCCTAACTACCACCAAGTTAAATTTACAGTGGGTTGGTGGATGTTTACTCCAGCAGCCAACCCCTATTTGGTTATGGTTTTTAACTAGTCAGACATACGAGTTTAAGGACTCCATAAGCTGGCAATGGACACATACATACAGAATTTAATAACTTAACTTCCTTAGCTGCACGCAGAGGAAAGAGAAACCACAAAAATATATAACAATTTTTAATACATCGAAATACCTGGGTCTCTGGGTTTTCGTTGCAGTAGTAGCACTTTGCTACAGTTATTTTCACTTTTGATTTTCATTTTTAAGGGGTTGAAAAGCTGGAAGTTGGCCTTTATGTAAGATTGCTAATTAATTTTGTTTTAGAAAACCAAACAAAAATAAAACAAACCTTTTCCTTTTCACCAAACTCTTCGACACATAAAATGTTATGTTGAAAAGCATTCAATTAACACAACGAATGCTTAACGGACGTTAAATTTTTGCAAGTGCATAAGTTGAAGAATTTAAAGTGGCCTCCTTGTAATGCCATGAACTTATGCTTGGCTTGTTAAAAGGTAATTTTTAAAATTTTTTTAATTATGAAAAAACATTTCTTTTCTTTGTTATAGCTAAAATCTACGGAGGAATCTGGGTATGAACCAGGAGCTGTATAAGCTATTTGCCGACATGGATATAGTTAAGCGTATTTAATTACTAGAATTAAGAATGAATGAAAATGCTTCAGCTAAAACGTCATTTGAATGCGAACCTATTGACGGATCACGCAAAAGGGGAAGTCCGAAACTCTGATTGAAAGATCAAGTGTAGGAGCACATCTTGAAACTTGATGTAAGAAGCACAGAAGGCCGGGTGGCTTAGAAATCTTCTCTACGTTCGGCTACAGAAACAAATGTTCTGTAATAGCCACCTAAGTATGTCAGTATTGCGAGGACGAGGCTTTAAAGTTCTTAGTGGTTACTTTAAAACGATTTCTTAAAAAAATATTATTAAGACTTGCAGCCGACTAAAGTGCTGCGATGAAAGTCGACAAAGTCGTTATAGATAAATCAAAGCCTGAGATACCGCGGACAACCACTTTCTAAACCTTCACACAGAGCTCGTAAGTATTTTCTCCCAATATCGCATATATTTTACAAAAAAAGAAAAATACTTCGATTCTGGACTCGATTTTCCGACACGGCGATTTGATATAGAAAAGGCACTAAATTTGGCAGATAGCCGAAACCGGTTTGTATCCAAAACAAACAGGACAAAGGATGACAGAATTTCGTTCCAAATATCTATAAAAACTACTTTCACTTTCGTTAACAAAATATTATTGATGCCAATTCTCGGCAATCACCTGTAAGTGCTTGCACCTCCATAGGCGTTTTAGCACGGCCTACAAAAATTCGGGCTTCTTGTCTCTTTTATTAACTGTTAAGCGAAGCGGATTTTAAAGCAACATTTCGACATTTTATGCTCTATTGATCCAAATATAAAGAGATAATGAAAAGAGCGTTTGTTCGCCCTGAGGTCACGAAATTTTACGTCTAAATGGAGTTGCACCCTCGTTTGCTTTTTATAGCTAAAGCAAAAAAGCCACGCTCTCATTGCCCTAGCTGTCACTAATAATCGAAATGTGCTTATGTTTTATTTTCCCCGGTTTAGATATAGAAGACATATTTAATTTTGCCTCGAAAGGGACCCATAAAGTAAGTGGTCTGCTTCCATATCCCCCTACATTAATATATAGTTTCGCAACCTACAGAACAGTCATTAAGAGCTTCGTTTTGGCATTAACTTTACAAGCACTTTGGCCCTAAGTTCCAAGTAGTTCTTATTTCAGAGTTTGGTTTCAAAAAATGCTTGAAGGAAGGAAAGCTTCCTTCCTAAAGGAGCTCATTAAGAACTGAATCTTTTATGAACACCCTCAATATTTTTAACTAGATAAAAGTTCTTGTATGAATGAAAAATAATTTGCCACAAAACAAAATGCAAACAACTTCACATTTGAAATCATCGACTAATTTTGGATTTTAATATGTGTGTGTGTAAGTTAAATAAGAAGTCAATCGTAGCACTTGACGTGAAGTAAAAAATTTATGCTTTCATATATTTTTGGAAGAGCATATTAAAAAGTATTTAGATATGCAGGAAGTCCACTACTTAAGGTAACCCCCTCCATGCTATTCGATTTTATAAATAGCTATCCGAACCAGGTCAGCTTGCTTTGGTGTGGAAAGGAATATTCGCATTACCATAGCCAAACAAAGAAGCCATATTATAGGCATCAGCAGAATCTTTTTTCAGTTTTAGCCCAACTCAGGAGTTATAGTATTTGGAAAGAGACGGGATATGTAGCCTTTCTGCGCTTTATTGCAACTTGGATAATGGGTATGCTACAGCAAGCAGGTGATCAATGTCTAACTGCTATCTTTTATGTATTTAATGCATAAAACTCGTTATGCCCCAATGACGAAACAGAACTGAGGCATAACCATACACTTTGACATTAAAAAAAAAGCTCTAATTCTGCATTAAGGATACAGGCTAATTTGAGTATTTTTTTATTTTCTTTATTGGCTCTAGGAGGTCAAAAAACAATAACAGCAATGAAAGCCACATACTGAATTTCTCCGGGTTAACAGCTTGCCAGTGAACATAACATAATCATAGTAATCGTTTTATTCTTCCTACCATAACGCAAAGAAATTATTTTGCCATAAATTTTAAATTTCTATGTAATTGCAGTAAATAATCTATTATAAAGTTATTTGTTATTTTAAAAAAATGACTCTAAAGGAGAACAAGTAAAAAACTTGTGTGGGCGCACATGATAGTTTTATGCAAAAGCATGAATTTATTTTCATTGTAGGGATAGAAATAAAAAGTTATGTCACTATTAATTTCTTCCATGACCTACTTTAAATACGAAATTTATTTTTATGATCGTTCATTTTAGTCAAGCCGTAGGAGGAATATATGCGTAAAAGGATATAAATAGCTAATAGCTAATAGTACTAAACTCGGCAGATAAAATAAAACTCAAAAACAGACTCAGAAAATAAGTTTATATGTGTATTAAGTTTTTGGAGAGGTTTACCTATAGCGTTTGCGAACTCTGATTATTGTCCACCTTAGGCTAATCTCATTCGTGCGCCCTTCAAACCGTGCGTGGCTAGAAGCGACAATGAATGCTGCCAAATATTTCACAATCTGCTCTATTGATTTTACGTGCTTAGGCCTCACTCTAACAACTACCGAGCGACATAAACTTTAAGAGCCAATCAATAACTGTGTGTTTGCCCGAGGTCTTACAAACCAGAACTATACATTTCAGTTTGAATAATAATTTTTTACTTTAGTCAAAATGAATTAACAATCACAAAGTAGTAAAGACACTACCATTAGTGCCGATGTATATGGTAATGCTGTGGTCTAACTTGTGTGACTTAATCCACAAACTTCGACTACCAACCGCTAAAGTACCATTTTCGTAAGACTAGGGGGCTCAAGACTCGGAAATTAAAAGTCTTATGGTATTTTTTGAATTTTAACAAAAGCGAACAGCATTAGGGGAGGGTCATTACTGTGTCTTCCTGCCATCTCCAGTAGTCGGCTACAAGACTTCTTAGTTGATCTCATGAGGCACGTATTAAAGTCAGTATAAAAACATAAGACAGTTTAAGTTCAATTGTCATTCAACCGCAGTTAGAAATTTCGACAATCCAACTTGTATATAATATAGACACTCGCGAATTTAGAGATACCAGGGAACCCTTTACGATGGTTAATTTCTAACGGGTCTCTTAATGGATGACTACATTCAAGAAATAGCTTTTCGTGGAAACGAGAAATTAAGAAGCCTCATACGATGGCAAAAATCAGTCTGTATGTATACCAAGTATACATTAAACCATTCGTCAAGCAGGGAAAACAATAAACACTGTTAATTTTCTTTTTAAAGAGAACTTTATATCTTGTGGTATGCCAGTACCACAGCTAAACAAAATACGCGTAACTTTTTCACCAATGTGCTTGGTGTAACAAAACTTTGTTTGACTTCTTTGAAAGCATAACAGCTGTTCTTTATTAATGAAAATTCGCAATAACATAATTCTTAATTATTATAGTCTAATATTCGCCTTTTCCGTTTCCTTTTGCAATTTGAATTGTATCAAAATGGCCACATACGTTGATATTGATAATATCATCTAGAAATATACCAAGAATTATAAAAACTGATACGTTTTTACTTATATAACATTTTCCAATATTTACCAAACCAAAATAACTCAAATTTATATCGAAATATCCGGCACAGGTGAATAATAGTTCTTGATGCCTTAATTGCAACGAATACTCGCGTATTCGATAATTCAAAGCCAAGTCATTGTTTCCGTTAATATTGTGCAGTATTGAGCCAATTTGTTTATACTGAAATCGTTGCAAGGGAAGCTAAAGTCAGTATGGAAAAGAATAGAAAAGAGTAAAACCAACCTTGTCAATGCACGACTGAGCTAACCAACATGGCATGAACATGTTAAAAAATATCAACATTATGTACAATAAACGATCTGAAATTGTCAAGGAGTTACTAATTAAGTCAATAGATTTAAGATCTTATAATGGTTTGATAGTGAAGGAAGAGAAGAAAATCAATAAAAACCAATTGCTTCTCGCCAAATAGAAAATTATGGCCAAGTCACCTTGCTAGGACAGGACAGATAGAAGTTTTGCATTAAACACGACTGCAGCAAGTAGCTTCCTCTCGATGTACGTTTTAATAAGACCAAGTCAAACCGTTACTGTTCAGACATGCGCTTGAATTAAGTTAATTAAATTTTAAACTGAGTTATAAAATTTGGTGTTTACACATATGCAATTTAGCCTGCTCAATTAGCATTTCATAGCCGAAAATGTTGCGTATAATCATATCTTATACGTTTTTACGTACAAGATTTCCAATCACGATCGTAATATGAAAGAGATATCTAAATTGGTAACAATAAGATTTGTTTTTGCTTTTATATAATCATGGTAATGTTGTAAGTTGTCGGGTCTAGTTATTGGTCTATTATATTTCATGTGTGAAGGAAATGGAATTTTTTGCTCACTAAACTTACTTCATCAGGGTTGCATTCTTAATTTGATTCAATTTATGGGAGTAATAAAGTACTAATTGCTTATTTTATTAATAAAATTCTTGTATGGTAAATTGAGCTCAATTAAGGCCTTAATTTGCTCAATAAAGCTGCGTGTCTGAATATACTATTATGGAGAATTCTTAATGATTGTTCTGTTGATTTTGTTAATTGCTGGTAAATTTAAAGATTTTGTTAAAAACTTACATATTGCAAAACCATCTGACGACGTGTACCCAAATGAATTGACATAAGACCAATTCATTGTGTGAGTTATGGCAATACCATTGTGTAGATACAACACCAACATTGGTATGGCAAAATATTCCTCGATATTAGTAACCAATAACCAAACTCGATTCATTAAAAACTGATTAGTCATTAATTTTTCATGCAACAAGGAACCCATAAAGGCTTTGCCCTCACTCTTGGCAACCTCATACTTTAAGCAGCTCAAACATTTCTGCAACGCTGATACAAATTCATCAATTATTTCGACGGTAATACAAAACTCCATCGATTTCATTTGTAATGCCAAAGTAAAGAATAATGTTAGTATTTTATCCTTCAGATCCATAATATCAGCTATCAAATAATAATTTGCGTAGCTCAGCAAAACACTAAACACAGCGACAAACAAACCGTAACGCCAAAGAATGCAGTAACGAAAGTGTTGACATCTTTGATAGAAATTTAAATTATCATCATCATGTAGCCACTGGTATTCCCGATAATACAACAATATATCCCGCTCCAGTTCGGCTATACTTTTTATTAAGACTTTTATGCTTCTGCGCTTAACAAAAGCCACCGATTGCATCACCACTAACACAAAAGCCACTGTGATATTAATGCTTATGCTCAGCGCATTAGTAATACTATCCAAATCGTAATTGTCTACGACCACATCTACTACAATATTATTGATGTAAACTATGTATAAGACCAGCACTAGAAGTATGAGGGAATGAGTGACGAAGAAAAACCAAATACATTTTATATGCCTCTGCTGGAGACCATCAATAGAAGCGCTTAAGGTTGGTGGCAAATTTATTCCCATCATTGCAAATATCCATTGAAAATTAAATAAAGCCTGAAGTAATTGCGACTTTTCTATAATAATTTTTTCAAAGTTGTTTTCCATTTCAAGAAAGTGAAGGCACTGAGGGAAGTATTCAAAATGCAAATGGTAGCAAATTTAATTACTTTGTTGCAGGACATTAAATGAAACATTTATAAATGTCTTGCGTCGTTTGAAGATAAGAAGACTTGACAAATGTAAGAATTAAGCAAATTGTTTTTTTTTCATTTTTTCATTTTCAAAGACATTAGAAATACTTAAGAGAAAGCCTAGTTGTGGTTACAAGGAAGGACCTTTCATTAATTATGCCGGTGGCTCTTATGTCACTTACGTTAACTTATTTAGAAAAATTAAGTCACGCTAATAGAGAAATTATTGTTGCTAGTAACTTGAGTAAGTACAAGTAGCTACATTTTTACACAAATCTTTGATCGCGAGCCTAAAATGTCTAAGAAAATAACCAAACTTGACGGATGACAGAAATTCCCTTTCAAATATCTATTTACTCAATTATTATCGAGGCCCTATGCACTACGACCCATTGCATCTTCTATGCGACCTTCTCTTTCACTGCAACAGATTTAGAATAAAGTCAATTACTTTGTTCAGTGAGACATCATCGTATACACCTCTTGGAGTTTGTGAGGACATGCCAAGTACTTTTATTCTACGAGAATCGAGAGCTGGACAATCGCAGAGCATATGCTTAACTGTCTCATTACTCAAGTTGCGACATCTGCATTTGATAATTTGTGAGTTTGCCATATTAAATTGGTGGTATTTTAGATCGCAGTATTCGGTAAACCATCCCGTCATAATCCTGAGTTGCTCCTTATCTAGCCTTAGAATCTTTAGGGCTTTTCCCCGAGACTGCGTAAAGAACCGCTTTGGCTGCCTGAATCCGGCTATAGCTCTTCAATGTCGAGCGAATTCTAACTCAGCCAAGGAACCAGTGTTCTCAATACTACAGCTAGTATTTACTACGAAGAAAGGTTCCGGTCCTCTAAAAATACGTTGGGCTTGTCTGTTCGCTAAGGTATCAGTCAGTTCATTCCAAGCATAGCCCTCGTCGCCAGGTACCTTTATTTTGAGTACCAAGTTCATTTAGAGACTTAATGCAGTCCATGGCAGTCCATAAGACCTTGAGTGTATATCGTCCGCATAAATTATAGAGGCTAGCATGCCTGTATATAACTAGGGCTATGTGAACTTGTCCTACAGCGGCCGTGGAAATCCTCCCAACGATCCTGATAAAGGTGGCTGCCAAACGTAATGTCATAAAAATCGAGGCAGGGACTGTTGTGTCGACCAGTGTTGTGTTTTCCCAGAAAAAATACACATCTTTACTTTTGTAACCCACTGATGTGGTGGACAATTGCTATAGCTTCGATAAGAACTTCAGGTTTAATGGATCCAGAACGATGGTGTCAGCCGGCGCGGGGGTAGTAGGAAATAGTTCTGTAATTTACATTTAAGCTTTTTACGTTGCTGTAAAAGCCATATTGCGTAGATGTTTCGGTGTGTTGAAAATCATACGGGCTCGAGAAGATCCAAAATATACTTTGAATCACCGGCCGATACATGAGAGTTTTATTGCACTTTCGATCGGACATAGGTGGTGTAAATAGGAAGATGGGATGCCACCGTTTTAAAAACTAGAGGCACTAGAATGTTTCTTTTGCGATTTGACAAATGTTCTTTTGCATCGAACAGGATTTTCATGCTTAGAAGATCAAGAGCTACTGATGAAGCAACTTAATCTGTCGCGTGTCACAACATTGGGTGTTGTGTGCGTTAAAATCGACCCAGTCAATCAAGATAAGGACAGCCTTAGAAGAACATTAAGTTCCGACTACTCGTACATAAAACTTTGTAAGAAGTGTTTCATAAAAAAGATATAATAATGTCCATAGATAGATAAAGAAGATCAGTGGCAATCACTCACAGAGAACATAGCTATAATTTCTTGAAGAAGCGTATCAAAGGCTCATAGATGTCAGTCCCTTTAAAACAATTTTCGAATATACTCAAGGCAAAAGCATAAAACTACAGGAAGATATTTCTAATAAAATTGTTTGCTTCATGTTTAAACGACCGCAAAGGAAAAATTTACAATTTTACTGTGGCAGGAGAGAAAATAAAAGGAAAGATTTAAAAAGAAATATATGTATGTGTTGTCATACATATTCAAAACGGAAATCATTATCATTGGAAAAATTAATTGCGAACACAAAGTGAGAATAAAGAAAACATAATAGAAAAAACCTACTCACTGAGTTAAGCAAAGGCCACTGACATTCAATTTTCGACAAATCAACCTCAGTAAGAGTTTCCTTTAACAAGGACAATGTTTTTTGAACACAGTAACAACATTTCTCTGCCAAGGAGTATTGATCTTTTCCATGTGCAGTTGCATGAAAACGTAAATAATAAAGAAACAAAAGAAAAATGCACTTTACACAATGAACAACATTAGAACTATGTAGGGGCTACACGTAGAGAAGAGGTTACGCTATTGCTTGTTTCGCAAGTGCAAAAGTTTATGTATCAAAGTAGCCAGAAAGAGGCACGATACCGGTTTGTCTCCAAAACAAACTTGACAAGGGATGACGGAAATTCGTTCCATATATTAATAACGAATCAACCTGTCGTAGAACAAATCTAGAATTATTAAGAAACCGAATAAATCAGCGCGACAATAAATGTAACTAATTAACTTCAAGATGATAGCACTATACCTGCATATCCTACATATGGTTGGGTTTATTTTTAAAACAGTCTTGTGTAAGATTACTTTACAGTCGAGACTAAATTGTGGTTGCTACCTGCAGTTTAGAAGCATAAAATTTCATGTGAGGCATTTTGACTTCTTATTGGCGACGCCAAGATATGTGACGTGGTCAGACATGTTTACGTTAAAAAGTTTAACATGGTAGCTTGGGTTCTTTATTCCCTAAGTTTTTACCACATCTGAAAATGTTGGCAAATATGAAAACCTTCACAAGAAGACCAGAGTAGTATAAAACGTTGCCAATAACCACTTCGAACAGTTTCTTATCTTTTCCAATTAAATGGTTGTCTTGTTGGGGCAGTTCCGCGACGTTTAAAAACCAAATGACACTAGTGGTCTTCCATAGTATTCCGATCAGTTAATAATACTGCTGTCCTGGCTTAAGAATAAATTTTATCTCCGGAATAAAAGCAGTCTGCAGCACAGTTGTTATTTCGTCATGCCTTGATGCCATTCTTAAGTCGAAATTGTCTTATAACTTCTTCTAGGCAAAAAGAGTTGGCACAAGGGACAGTGCACTGTGAGTTTGGGGCTGTAAACGGATAGTCACAAAAATCTAGAACACACCAAGCCAACCAAGCTATTCTAAATGGACTTTATCCATGCGATATAATAACAGAAACGGTTCAATGGTAATAAAAACTGTTCGTAGCTTAAATACGCACTTTACTTGCATACGAAAATAAAAGAAGGGTCTTTTAGAATTAAAGCGCTTTTCGATCGCTTCTTGAAGAAGGCCTAATGGTGGCTTAATGTTCTTTGAAGCTCATTTCCATACGAACTTGGTTTTTTAAATCTTTTATTACGGAGACTAAAATATTTGTGAACACGACATTAAATATTTCGAAATACATTTAGATTATTAAATCAACTAACCACCTAATTTCTCTCACTGTATTAAACTTCCGCTATTATTTTAATATACTTTTAAAATGCCGGTATTCCTGCTTTTTTATATCTTCTAGAGTTTTTATTGTTTTCATTTTTTTTTCAGAAATTTTTTGCACTTGTTCTATGAACTTTTGGAACGATCTGGTAGAATGAGGAGTGAAGTTAAACATGCTGGCGAAAAATTGTGTAAATAAACAATGTATTTAAGAAATAATGAGCACAATTGAGAGTTTGAGTGAGAGACAGACACAAAGCGGAAAGAGAGAAAGTAAAAAATTTATAAAAGGCAAAATAGAAATAGAGAGATTATAATGAACACAAGAAGTTATAAAGTTGTGTCGCAAAGGATTTCAACAGGATATAGAGAATGAGTTTAAAGAAATTGAAAAATATATTAAATAGAAAAACTGTGAGTTACATATGTATATGCGGTTGGTGGAAATATGAAAAACACTTCATGATTAATTCAAGGGAAGTTTAGTTTTTCATAGAATTTTGTTTCTTTTATTGAGGCTGAAAGGATTTCTTAACATACTGGACGACTAAATGTATAAGAAAACAAATAACTATTTAGTATGGAAGGAATATGAATGCGTAGTTTGGTTAATGCAAAAAGGATTTGATATTTTACCTGCCTATATGAACACTTTTTATACAAAAAAAAGATAGCTTATGGACCGTTTATAGTCACAAAGAAATACGTATCAAGAATGATTAGCATCAGCACCCGTCTTACGACCTTATCCGACGGTGATCTTAGCGCCGGGGTATTAACACCCGTATACGCACTCGTATGGACCCTAACTCCATCTCTTGCTGAGGGGTTCGGAGCTACCCATAATCCTGCTATTGCATTGGTAGCCTGCGTTGCAATGCAACACCACATTGATCCTGCGCCAAAATCTTCCTGCGATATGCGTTTAAACCACAGCTACCATAAACACTCCCGAAGGAGCCTCACCAAAGATCGTGGTACCAGTGTTTATATCGTTTCTGGTCGAACTTAGAAAGTCTTTGGATCAAAACCACACCCACCGAATGGGCCCAATAACAACCAGCCTGGGACTTCCCATCCCGGGGGCTACTGCCTCCTATGTTACCAGTCGTTCAGTTTTTGGTTAAACCTAGAATGTCCTTAACTTCCAGTTTCAGGTCCCGCCCTGATTGCCCCATATCCACCAGGTATCCATAGATCAAGATAGCGCGATCACCAAGATAACGTTCCTCTGGAGAGGTCGTTATTAGGTATCCATATTTATGTATTAGTTTGTTATAAAATTGGTGATTTGCCATATTTGGCCACTGAGCATATGGCCGCTGGCCTAAAAACATGGCATGATATTATTTTATTAAAAACTTTAAGTCCCCCTCATGAGAGTAACAGCATTTAAAAAAAAAATACTGAAGTTAATGGGCCCATCCAGCCTCAAGCGCTACTGCGAGCACCTTGCGAGACAATTACTCTTCAAAAAAGGTTGAGTATTACAAATATCAGCATGAACAATCCCCTGTCCACCTAAAGGTTGAATTACACGGAATAACATCAATCTTGTTTCTTTTCATTAATTGATTTAGCATTCCTCTTTTGAAGTAAAAATATTTTCCAGATGCTAATAAAGGTTTTTAATAAGCCACTACATATGTGATCATTTAAATATTTTAAAATATTATTTATTAACGATGAAATATTGTTGTATTGTGCAATTGAAAGGCACATGTTTTTTATAGTTTTTCTAGTTCAAATTGAATGCAATACAAGTGATCGTAATAATTTGAAAAGTCTTGCAAATGTTTTACCGAAAACTTTTTTGAGGAATATTAGCAGAAGACTTAGTAGGCATTTTATTGCTAATTAACTGAAAATTTTAGTATAAAAACTCCAACTGCTGTCCTTTTACCAGTGGAACAGCAACATCATAAAGTCAGATAAAATTATTTTGAGATAAACTGGTGGTGCCCTTATCATACTGATTCAAAGAATTGTTTTGATACATTTCTCTGAATTTATTTATTTAAAGGCGTAATTCTTTTTAGATTAATCTGGGGCACACATAAACTGAATTCCTGAAGACAAAAACATTTAGCATACCTTAAGGCCGCAATAGGAAAACCAAAATCAAACCTATTCATGCCAGTACTGGAGAATCGCAATTTTAAAATTATACTTTTTGCCAATCAAGATACTTTGTAAAGCCTTTGGGTCAAATTGACCCAATTTTACTTTTCAAATTGACTTTCTTTGATTATATAATGAAACTGAAATTATATTTTATCCTACACAGCGTCACCTGTTTGTATCCAATTTTATATCACGAACTAATATTGAAGTGTCTCTTTTGTGTCATTTTACAATTTTCTTTCAATGGTTTGATTTTAGTTTTGATTGTTTTAGTTACTTGCTAAGTTAACTAAAATTTTGCAGACAGATTCTTACTGATTTTCAATTACTACAAATAATTTAAATTTGGGTCACATTGACCCAAAAGATCATAGATGTGGCATATTTGTGGGGCATACAGGAGGTATAAGATGAAAAATATTGAAATTGCATCGTATGACTAAAATCCTTAATTCGTGTATAAAATGAAATTAAACTTATTCGCCGGGTAGTTGCCAGTTGTCAGCACCATCTGAGAATCCTTTTTTGCTGCCTCAGTCGTTGCAAGCTACCCCAAGTTTCACTTATCTTTTATTCTGAGACAAAAAGGTGGTCAGTGGCTATCACGTTTAGACAGACTTGAATGCTGCCCAAGGCCTTCCTCCGCAGGAAGTTCAGTAAGTTGTTTTTGGATATAATAGGGGTACCTTAAGCTGGATTACTACATTAGTGGCGGGTCATGAAAACTTCGAGTATCATCTGGCCAAGATAAAAATCAAAGTAGATGATACTTGTAGATTGTGCAAGTAAAAGGCTAAGACGGTAGCACCCATTGTGCCAATAGTTACCGGTCGACAGTCTGAAATTACTACAGTCAAGTGTAAATGCTAGTTCTAGTATGAGACTCAATAAAAATAAGGTAGTCGTAAATTATAAATCGGTTGCCTGAAATCAATTCGATGGAAGAAGGTGGTCGAAAAGGGACCCGTAAAGTAAGCGGCTTGCTTCTATATATCCTTTAATTAATAATATTGAAAGATAAACATATTTTACACAAAATATTTTAGTTAAAATTTAAAAAAAAGTTTCTATGAGTACAATTGCGTATAAGAAACCAAGTAAAGTACCAAGCAAATTAATCGTATCTATGAATCATGCAACTTATGGTAAACGCAGAGACTAAGGCCAATTTACGTGGCATGCGCTCGCCACTGGCAACCGCAGTACCAGTTTTAAACAAACGACAGTTATACGAAGACGGATTTAAAAATTGATCTGACTCACAAAGTGACCATTTGGTATCACAGTGCCTGTCGGTAGACCAGATCCAACCGGACTTTCTTTATAATTAATAATATTTTCAAAATAGTTTTGTATATTTTCTTCACTTACCTGAAACAATTAAGGCTTGATTTGGTCCCGTTGTATATATGTTTCCCATTATTATTGTTGTTGATTAATTAATTAGATTGACAATGAAATCCTTGGATACGGTGGGTTTGTTATTAGATTTTTTCTACTTTAATTAATTTATTATTAACTCTTTTTTTTTTACTTAAGACTTTGTACACTTTTTAAAACACTTTTATATGAAATTTTTAATTACCTGAAATAGAGATATTTTGGAATTTTTATTGAATATTTTTTAATATTTTTTAATATTTTTTTTTTTAATATTTGAAAAATAATATTTGATAAAACGTAACTAGATTTTTAAGTAGACGAAACTTATGGTGTGTTGTTTAGCTCTTTTAAGGATGAATATTGAAAAGGTTTTTTTAACATTTTGAATCCTAAATATAGAGTTGTATTGAGAAAAAGGCATTAATTTCGTTAACTTATTCCACTTAATCCAATCAATTAATATTAATGACAATATTTGCACAACTGCTAAAATGAAACAAACACCTGCTGTAACTAATTTATTATATCAGACACGGATCCAGCGTAAACTTTCGGCAGGGAAAATTTATTACGAAACGAACCGTTTGACAAAACGTTACATTTTATCATTTTTATGTGCATAATATACTGCATCCGCACCTAGATTTCAGCATGTGCTTTCAGAAGTTATAGTTGAATAAATTGAAGAACTCGTATGTACTTTGCTCGAGGTCTAAATAATAGCTCCAAGGTTCAACGAAGGAGCTTATGTACAACAGCAATGAGTTGCAAAGCAGACATGTCATAGCTTTTTTGAGACACTAATCTTATCTAATCCAATGACGACAGCTACCTCTGGAGGCTTTCTCAGCTCAGTGCTGTTACGTATGACGTTATGGTTTATAATAGATTGATCATAGGAAAACCAAACCGGTGGTAAATCATGTCTCTAGAATCTCCCAAACCCAACTGCAATGCAAAAATATGGAAGATTTCCGAAAACAAAATTGACAGTAAATTATTCGGCAATGACCTCAATGATCAAAAAAGATGTTTTTTTCAAAGGAAAGTAACAACAACTGAAGCGTCTTAATTATTTTTCGACTAATTATTAAAATTTATTGTGATAAATAAATGAAAATTGAAAGAAAACCTTTCATATTTTAATACAAAATTACCATTTCGACATTTAAGTTAGCTTTTGTTTGAAGAAAACCTGCTTATAATTCATTACACCTATCTTTTTTATTCTAAATAACGCGAAATAAATTATTCGGAAGTGGAAGTTTCACTTTAAAATAAAGCACACAACAGCACTGATTAAATTGCAACAACCCACTGCGAAATGGCTAAATGGTGATTCCCGGGTTTGTATCACCTAGGCTAGGCTGGAAGTTCCATTGGGAAGTCCGATCTTCGATCACTTTTTGCAGCAATGGAGATCGTACGCCGATGATAACGTGGCGAATGTTGTCTTCAATACCGTCAATCGTCTGTGGCTTATCGGCATATACCAGTGACTTCACATAGTCCCATATAAAATAGTATAGCGGTTTTACATCGCATGACTTTGGCGGCCAATTTACGGGTTTACCACACCAAACAGTGACTTTTGCTGCAATGGTTTTTCATTAATGGCTGGATTATCATCATTCCAAATGCAGCAATTTTGCTTTTTGACAAGCCCACTGAGCCTTATTACGGAACAGAGTGTTGCTATAAAACAGTGGGTAAGACTCCCGAACTGAAACACGATTCTAAAAATAAAATGGCGCAAATGGCAGGCGTTGTTCAGGTGCCAGTTTCTTCAAGATGAAATAAAACACAAATATTATTTGTAAGCATTTTATGCTGACGAAACTGCAGCAAAACATGTTATCGAATTCATGATTCGTTTAGACAAACTATAACCTAAAGTTTGCGCTACATGCATTCGGGAAAGTGGTTAAAAAGGGCAAAGCAATACCTTTTAAGGAAGTGGTGAACAATTTCCTAGGATACCATAAAAGTCCGAATTATGAGGATATTGTAAGGAAAACGGTTGAATATTTTGGGAACATGAGATGCTTGATAAGTATTAAACTTCACTTTCTTAATCCGCACTTGAACTAAATTTCCAGCCAGCATTTGACAGAGATAGAACGCCGCTGTCAAGGGGGAGAAATACAAAGGTAGAAGACGATTTTTGGTTGCTGGAGCGACATGATCCAATTCGGAATTTCAAGAGAAAATCTCACAATACGAGCTTCGGTGAAAAAAGAGATACCACGAAAACATTTTTTATTAACATCATTTACAATATTTTAAAAAGTCATGTAAAGTGTTTTGTTATTTTAATAAAATTTTTTATCATAACAAAGTCGGCCGGCTTCTTTGCGATTTCATACATATTGCTTTTACAAAAAACAAAAACACCCCGGGTTTTATGGGGAAAATCTTAATCCATATTTTTAATCAGCGCGTTAAAATACCCTAAAATCTGTTATCAAATGCCAAAGGTTAAAATTAAAGTTAAAACTAGCAGGTCTGTTTAATTAAACAAACACCCAGGAATATTTATGAAAAATTAAATAAACAAAACAAACATTTTTCGTACTTAAGAAAGCACCACACATGCACACATGATTTTTACAACAATAACAACAACCATAAACACAAATACTAAATCACATGCCGGTTTGTTTTTTATTCGTACGAACACATAAACAAAAATTCTTCTCAGGTTTATCAAAATATTTTCATGCTCTTAAGCAATTATCAAGTATTAAAGAGATGTACTATTATTTACAATATTCACTTGCATACATACATATGCATACTTCTCTATATCCACATACACTAACATAAAATCACGTTTATTCACGCAACTAATAACAACCTGTCGTTACAAACGTAGAAATTACTCTAACTGAAAACATCCACTATCTTTTTTTTAAAAGATATTCTGGGGAGAGCGAAGAATTTATTTTCGCCGATGGTTGTGCCTTTTATTTACTTATGACGTCATCATTAGTAACCCACTAATTGTGAGTGTTGCCAATTTGGAGAAATTTCCCCTCAAACTTGACATTCATTGCCTGGATATGAAGCAGTGTACTCAGAAGATGAAGACGATATCGAATTAAACCTGAATTTAAATAATTGAATACATATATTAGGAGAAAAGCTTAGAAATCACAAAACTTATTTATGATAATTTAACCATTTTATTTGATGGGATATAGCCAAATTTTAAGAATTAAAAAAGTGGCAAAGGATAAGAATGTTGAGTACAATATAAAAAAATGTATTTAAATATTAATGAGATGCAAATAAAGCTTTACGTGAATTCTAAAAGTAATAGTAAATTAGTAAATAATACATGTGTATATATACATATATTTTGCTTTTGCTATTAATAAAAATTATATACAAAAACTTATTCCTGGCTGAAAGAAGCTCAATAGTACGTTTCCGTTATGCGCAAAACGCAAATCATTTCGAAATGTTTCCATTATATCATATGTGTTTTTGTGTTCTAAATTTTGATGTTCAACTTGATGTTTATATCGTTTTGTTTTCTTTCAATATTAAGTAAACAAAATTTTGTTTTCATCTAAAATGTAATAATTGTCGAATGAAAACTGTAAAATGCAACTGAAGTTGTGATAAATAATGGTGTATAATATACTGAAATCATGACTTTTTTTAAAGGTGTTTCGTGTCTCTAGTTATACTTTTTCTCTTCGTAAAGAAAATCAACGTAATTATTTGTATATTCACACCAAAGGAAAATTTAAAATTTTTCGAATATAATATTCGGATATATGGATAAGCCAGAATTGCATTTGCTTTATACAAGCAACACAAACGGTGTCGCTAAGATATATTTCGACATATATTGAAGCAAATCAAATTTAAAGCGATTTTATCATATGTCAAAAAGTATAAGATCAAGTAGCAAATCGCTTGATTTGAGCAAATCAAGTGTTTTTTAGCCAAATTACCCATAAAATGGAAACGAACTACAACTTTCCCGCTTCTTACTTTTTTATGGGGCAAAATTCGTGGCAACACTATACCAAAACAAAAACAAATATTATTATACACACACAAGAATATTTGCAAAGTTTAAAAAGTTATAATCTACGAAAAATGGCCGACGTTTTTTAATAATATAATTTAGCAGCAAACAAACTGATTTAACAACACTTATAAAGGTAAACATAATAAAATTGTTTATAAAAATAATTACGCGGAAAAATGTTCTTTACGTTGGCTCTTTTAGTTGTCATTTAATTATTTAAATTGTAGTGATTTCTTACACACACACATGCAAATAAATTCTTATCAGATTTTAATTCAATTTTCATTCACTTAAGTATTTGCTGAAAAATAAAAAGATGGACTTTTCTTTATAAATTAACACTAACAGCTTTTTATAACATTTAATTTATTTTAATTTTTCCACTATATAGGTATATACACACATTAACAAAAACACTGAACCGCCGCTGTTTTTGATGCACGTTTTATTTAATGACTCACTAACTTTTTATTACGCACAGAACAACCTCCCGCAACGAAAGTAAAAATCACTCTAATTATTTAGAAACATCCACTAACTTTGTTTAGATGCTATTCTGGGGAGAGCAAAGAATTTAATTCGCCGGCGGTGGCGCCTTGCATTTACTCATGACGTCATCGTTAGTAACCCACTAACCAGCAGTGTTGCCAATTAGGGGATTTTCCCCGAATCTGTCCAATTTTTAGGAATAAAGAATTAGTTTCGATAACACTACGTGTTGATTAGCCATAAATTTGTTTGTACATTGAGAGAGCATCTGCAAAATAACGAGAGAAAAAGTGTTCGTGGTCTTTTGTTTAAAGAAAACGTGTAGATGTTCCTGTTCAGCTTGAGTATAGTTTTTTGTCTCTCATCGAGATTGTATGGATGCTTTTAGCATAGTGTAAGTTCGGGTGTTTACAGATGAGCACACACACACATACATATTTTTTTAGTTTGCCTTTGTATCTTGTTTGTGTAATGGCATGACAGAGTTGAACGAACAATTGTTTGAACATGAAGCGGTCATGAACAGCAATGGTCTTGAATAGCCAAATTTCTGTGCGAACAAAAAAATGTGTAATGGCTATGGAAGGTGGATTGAAAGTAGAGTTTATATTTTCCCAGTAAATGGGGAAGTAAATACATATTTCCCGTGATCCCTGGAATTCTCATTCCGAACAAAGAAGTCAAATTAATATAAATTTTTTTTTTATTAATAAATTGATTTGATTAAAACATCACACTTAATACCACACAGAAGACCACGAACAAATTTCTTTTTCTCGTTATTCTGCCGACGCTCTCACTATGTGCGAGCAATTTTTGGCTATTCAATGGCGAGTACACACACTAATAATTTTTATTTTGCTTGTGTGTATATTGTTTGTGAGGTGGCAATACAGCCTTGTGTAAACAACTGTTCGGACAACTACGTTTGAACACGAACAGATCATCAGCAACGGCGGCCTTCACTAGCCAAATTCCTGTGCGCGCAGAAATCTGTAAGTTGGCAGAACATATATTTGACTAGACTGCATGTTATGTTATATTCACTCGATACTAATATGCGAACTTGAAAATGCATAACTGACTGGTGCTATAAAATACTAATCCACTAATAGTACCTTTATTTGCAACTGTGCTGCCAAGCGTTGAATGGGCACCATAATTTCTTTTGTTTTTGCCAATGTTACATTACGAAAATTTTTAATTTCAACAAAAAAGCCACAGAAAATGCAGTATAATAAACAAACAATGCATTTTCAATATAATTAAACTGTAGAATAAAGTAATCAAGCAATCAAAAAGGAAACGAACCGGTAAGTGAAGTCACTGCTCAATTATGAAGGCAAGCAGCTAAGTGCATGGAAAATGGCTCGAGATCTATTAAGAAAACAATTTCATAAAAGATACTAATATTAGAGAAGCAATATAAGTTTTGTAATTGTAAAATAAGGGTTTTTATGTTTGTGTGTGTAGAAATACATTTTATAATGTTTCAAACTTGAATATTTCTTTTTCTTTTATAGTGTCTCACACTCTGCCAAACAAAAAAGTTTGGTATAAATTTCTTGTATATTGTGTAAAAGAAAAACCTGCCAACGTGCGTAGTTATTTGAGTCATCTGTTAACTACTACTGCTTGGAAAAGTTCCTGTTCTGCATTTCAGTTCCACTCGTATTTGTGTTTTACCCTGTTGTAAAACAAGATGACGGACTACAGCGATCTCGATCGCCAAATAGAACAATTAAAGCGCTGCGAGATTATAAAAGAGAATGAAGTTAAAGCACTGTGTGCAAAGGCGCGTGAAATATTGGTGGAAGAAGGTAATGTCCAGCGTGTTGATTCCCCTGTCACAGTTTGCGGTGATATACATGGCCAATTCTATGATCTCAAAGAACTTTTTAAAGTAGGGGGAGATGTGCCAGAAAAAAACTACCTGTTTATGGGAGATTTTGTTGATCGTGGTTATTACAGTGTAGAAACATTCCTACTACTGCTTGCTCTTAAAGTCCGCTACCCTGATCGCATCACTCTGATACGGGGTAATCATGAATCGAGACAAATTACACAAGTCTATGGTTTTTATGATGAATGCCTGCGTAAGTATGGATCCACAGCGGTATGGCGCTATTGTACTGAAATCTTCGATTATCTCTCACTATCGGCCATTATTGATGGTAAAATATTTTGTGTCCATGGTGGTCTATCGCCTTCTATACAGTATTTAGATCAAATTCGTACGATTGATCGTAAACAGGAAGTGCCACACGATGGTCCCATGTGTGACCTGCTTTGGTCGGATCCAGAAGATCAAACTGGTTGGGGTGTATCGCCACGTGGTGCTGGTTATTTATTTGGAGCCGATGTGGTCATGCAATTCACTAGAACAAATGATATTGATATGATCTGTCGTGCGCATCAATTGGTTATGGAAGGTTTCAAATGGCATTTTGGTGAAGCGGTTTTGACAGTGTGGTCAGCTCCCAATTATTGTTACAGGTGAGAGTTAAGTTTATATTATCTATAAATTTGCAACGAGCTACTTATAAACTGGCACTTTATAATTTTAGAGGATGTTTTAACCTTTAATTTTGGTTAAAAAAAGAATTTAATAATGCAATTTGTTAGTTAGGATCGTTGTAACCACAAGTAATTTGTTTAGTCCTCTCTTATTTTACTTTATTAATTTACTCAAATATGTGCTATGCTGCACTTGCCGTTTGCTCTAATTTGTTCAAGTATTTGCATCCTTTATTTTCTCATTTTAAACTGAAATAATTGGTGCCATGGAAGTCATTAGCACAGCCCATGTCTGTGTTTTAGCGAGTTTGATGGGGATAATTCCGGTGGCAAATAATGAGTTCAAACATTGAATGGGTTTTTACAATGTAACATCAGCCATCAATATTTTGGCAGGAGTTTTAACAAAGTCCCACTGCCGATTTTAAAGTGCCCCTTAGTTTATTAAATTCCTACTTTTCCGAGTTATTTCTTAATTTTTATTAAGATTTGATTTTTACACTGTGTTTGTTTGCTAAAAGAAACTTTAGCTCTTTCAGAATCGGTAGGATAAAGAACCTCCCATAGGAAGAAAATCATTTTAATGAACTTCAACAGCTAGAAAAAATATTTGAACTAAGCATGAGACGACTTATTGCTAGCAGAATAATGAAAAAATACAAAATTCCCAAAAAAAAAAAAAAAATCCGCACAACATTTTTGTAAACCTTTTCAAAATTTCAATGAAGTCAACTGAATTTGCTCCTGAATAAAAATCTTAAACTTTTAATTATTGATTTTTTAATGATAGAGTTAATAATAATAAAAAATTTGCTGCTTTCAGATGTGGCAACGTGGCAGCAATTTTGGAATTAAATGAGTACCTGCATCGTGATTTTGTCATTTTCGAAGCAGCGCCTCAAGAAAGTCGAGGTATTCCATCCAAAAAGCCCCAAGCGGATTACTTCCTTTAAGCAAAAAACAACCAGTCGGTTGAAAGCAAAACATCATTATTACCAAACTTCTATCACATTGTCGACAACAACAAAGAACACAAATTAAAACAAATCAAACGTTTTGATATCTTGATAGTTTTAACTATTAAGAAATCAATATCTTTGTAAAGCTGTAAACAATTTTTTCCGAAAAAAAAACACATTTTCATTATTTAAAGAAAACAAAATATTCCACTCTAATGAACAAAACTGACATGGATGAAAAAAACTAAAAAAAAATTCACAAAATAACTTTAAATAATAAAAGATTCTTTTAATAAATGTTAGTTATAGTTATCTAAGTATTAAGTTAGAACAACCACAACAACAAATACATAATTAATTGAAACCAACAACTAAAGAAATATTCTAATTTATAACAACCAACAAAAATAAATTAATTTTTTTTGAATGATGTTTTTTGCAACTTTCTTTTATGAAGCGAATTATAAGACTTGAAAAAAAATTAGTAACTCCTTTATATCGCTTTAAATATGATTTTGTATAAAAAAAGAAATAAATATGAAAGAAAAAAAAAAACACAATTTGAAAAGAACTAAATTCTTTACTTTTTGTTGAATTGATAGAGACAGTTACGAGTAGGGTCTGAACGACCCTACGTAACTGTCGCAACTGCAAACAAATTTAAATATTTTTCTAAAAATTTAGCTATGTATACTCTCTTACAGCAAACCTTCGAAATTAAGGCAACAACGTCTAGTGCAAGAAAAGCGGCTAGAAAAGATTTTGTACCACGAACGTAATACTAAATATTTATCGTATTTAAACAAATATTTAATGCTACAATCGTTGGCACTAGCCGTTGCCCAGTGCAACTCTGGGTTCTCATTTTTTGCTTTTTCGGCTGCTGCTTCATTCCTAGCTACGCCTATGTGTCCTTTAATCCACATCAACGTTACCTCATTCACCGAGGCACATGGGTTTAGTTTTAGAAGACATGCCAGCACTAGTTTGGAATACACGTTCCCTTGACTCATGCGTTTTATAACCTGACTGACTGTCAAGTGCAATGAGAACCTTTCTTCCATGCAGCAACCCAAGCAATTGTGCCTGGTAAACGGACACATACTATCCCAGACGCGGAGTATAGGAAAAATTCAGCACAGCTGAGTATACAACAGCTGCTGCTCTGACGTCCATAAGAGAACCATCAGTTAAAATACTGATGTCGTTCTCTCTATGATTTGCCGGATAGCAGCTGAAAATCAAATTTTCCTTTTCCAGTTCCGCTACTTTTTTATATATCGAATTTGAAATCCGCCAGTGACTTTTAGCGTTTTTATCTTTCTTCCGTTTATAAAGCTTTTTGTCGTTTGCTCTCCCTTTCGTACAAGTTGGACTAAAATTGTTCTACAATTTCAGCGATTATTTCCAAATTCACCTCGTTTTTCCGGCTCTTTCGAAACTTGTCGTTATTTCATATTTGTCACTTGAAGTATTTTAATAACTTTTCACTACAGCGACCAACCAGTAAATCTCATCAACAAGTATATTCAAGAATTATTCAGTAATTATTAAGATTTTCGTTATTATTTTTATGTCATTTAATTGTGGAATATCAAAAAAATCGATCAAAATTGACTGTATGCCATTTCCTTTCCCAATCAATCATTTTAGAGACGTGTGAAATAAAATCTATTGTTTTGCTGCTGGTGCACGAATAGACAGCCGTAACTTTAATTTAATTACCAATAATTTTTATTACACCTTACGTGTGGAGGGTTTATAAACTTAAATGCTTTCGCTTGAAATATGGACATGTACGAGTACACCTGTGTCTCTAGGTGCAACGAGGTTATTTGCAAAAATTTCGAAATTTCAATATAATTTTTGTGAATTTATTTGGAAACGTATTAATTGAAGACTCTTCACAAATTGAGTAGCGCAAGTTTGGGCAATTTTTAACCCTTCCTACTTTTCGTAACAGATCGTAACATTTTGTGTAGCTTTTTTTGATCTTGTTGAAACCACAGCTCTCTCATGATCCCATCAAGGCGAATAAATGCAAAAAACTAAAAAGTCATCGATCATTGGCGGCTGTAGAAGTTGGAAAATGTTAAAGATCAGTGATGCCACTTGTGAAAGAATATTTGCGTCTAAGAATCGGGGTGCACTGCAATCCTGTTGGGAACCCATACTTGTAAAAAAAGTTTGGCTTAGCGATGAGGGACTACGACTGTTCAAGACAATCCCATATCCACTCTAAATTTATGGGTGAGTGTTTTGGGGGGGACAGCCGCTTGGGTTCAGACCAACATCATAGCCTTCGACATTACAGCTTCGATTTCCCAAGATCGAAAAACAACCTATAGGCTGGACAGATGGTAATATGTCAAAGCAATCAATGTTTTCAGTGCGCAGGCAACTCGTCGCATCGTGAAAATTTTTGAGCCTGAGTACACTCTTTTGGACGTTAAGCCGCCAACCATACAGAGATGGTTGCATAGGAGAGACAACATAGACCCAGAAATGTCGTTTTGATGCCAAAAAGCTGAATAAGGCATCGCCTTATTTTCCGGTTGGATTTGGTCTACATCTATAGTTGTGCTGACGCAAGAATTGAAGCCGGACAACAATAAACAACGCCGTGAGTGCGTTATAATGGTTGCCCAGAGATCCAAATTTTCCCTAAAACTGCAAGCAAAGCCGAAGCCATATGCTATTCCTTACATAATAATATAAATGTAGCCGTCAACCTGAAGTCAGAATCAACTAGGTGTCTCACATCTGTGTTGTTTTACATAAATTTCTTTTCCTATCGTCATTATCTGGCCACCCTATACAGAACTATTAAATAAAAAATGCTCAGATTATAATGCAAATCACGCCTAGTAGGCCAATATAATATGACGCTTTCATTCTCTCTCTTCGATTATAATTACTTAGCGATTAAGAGCGAATTACTGTTAGGCAAAAGTCCGCAAACGAAAATAACCTGACGAGAGCGCGGATATTAAAGCACTGGCTTAGTATTTATTTTGATTCATTCTGCGAAATAAAAATTGCACGTTTAATGTCGCATTACTAAGCTTTGGAACTGCATCAAGGAAAGAAAGGATTCGCAAACGAATTGCATTCAGAATTGGAGAAGAAGGGCTGGGAGGAATAACAAACCATGAATCCACGTTGCACGGGGAACTTTTGATATAACTCCAAATTAAATGGAAATAATATTGCTGAGAGAATCTTCTGGCAAGATCTGCGTGACTGAAATTTACACTTAAAACCTGGATATCGAAGCAGACCCTTTTTTCCTTGTAGTGATTTCAAGCAACCTATTTGTAATTTACGACTACCTTACTTTCATTGAGTCTCGTGCTAACACTAGCCTTTACTCTCCACTTTAGTGAATTCAGACTTTCGATTGGTAACTGTCAGCCTTCTTCCTCATTACGGAGTGTCTTGTAAATGCTGCGGCTTAGTCCCCATGGCTTTTATATTTAACAAGCGTCTGCTCGTGGTTCTAAGCCTTATGCTAGCCAGTGCTGGACACATTCACACACAATGTGCGCTACAATCTCTGACTCTTCCTCAGGAGTACCTTGGAGGCTGATCCGCTGACCTCTTGCGAAGTGTTCTTGTTCATCTTTTTAGATTTCCTCCACTGCCCAATAAATACCAGAGTTCCTACAGAGATTAACCTCTACTCGTCTTGCGAGGCTTCATTGTCCATTCCTATTGAAATCTCACGGTCCAAGGCCTTAGAAGTAACTTCAGAGATTGACCCGTCCACCGCTTCTAAGGCCATCTGTTACCGCTTCTTTTCTTGTCAAATTAAAACCAACGTTTTTCATAGAATTCTTATAATTCTCACGAACAACGGAAAAAGGATGCCCACTCAAATAGAGCTTCATATGCGCGGGTAGGTCGGTATTAACACTAAAGATTGCCTGGTATCCAGAGTTCGCAAATGAAAGCCGAAGAACCTTCTTGGTCACGCATCCCAGGCGTATTCTAAGAAGCCTAATTCCCAACAGCCATGACTTTTACAGCAGTTCTCTCTGTGTGAAGAGCTTACAGAAACTGATTAAGTAGCTGTAAAGAGAATCGGTAATAATTGGCAGCCTTTGCACGCGTCAGTTTTTCTACAAACTCGCTAAACGAGTGACCCATGTTTTAGAAACATGTTATTAAAGTTATTGTAGGTGTCATTAAGCGTCTGTTTTTGTGTGGACAACTTAATTGTTTATTGGAAGAATATTTTCTTACAACCAAATTCTCATGCAATTAATTCGATACCTGAAAATGTGCATCGAAAATAAACAAATTTAATTTCACTATAATTTTATTTTTGCGCTGCCAATTCAATCGTATCGAATTCATATAAATTTAAGGAATTCTTCCAATTAAAGTTCATTTAGCATTTAAAGTTGCTACCAAGCAGTTCGGTTGGTTTAAATATCAATTCGTAAAGTTGTTAAAATAATTGAAAACTTTAAAAATGAAGTTCCTTGTTGTGTGTGCATTTTTAGTTTTGGCTCTTTATAATACTCGGGTAAATAAAATAGAAATGAAACTTAAATTTTATATAAAAAAATAAAATCAAACTTCTGCAAACAATGGCCTGAAGCTAAGTTCACATTGGCTAATGTCCATCGTAATCGCCAACTCTCTTCGAAGACGAATTAACTGCGCTAAGAATAAGGCCCTGCTTCGTTTAGTGCCAAAATGCTTTGACTCTCAAATTCAAGTTCTGGTTTGCCCTCGTCGAAGATACTCTACCGACGAGATAAGATATTCGTTGGAACTGTGGCCCACAAAATGTGCTTACTATGGGTTATACAACTCGTTTAGAGCAGTGAGGACTGATAGTCACTTTCCAAACTCCTTCCTCTGCTAGGCAGAACATTCAAAAGAAGCCTGTGCTTGAAAGTATTTTCAAGCCACCAAAATTGCCTGTGATGTGTCTTAACATCCTGATTTTTTTTCTTACACTTCGAACAAATGGGAATTTATGTTTCCGACACTTGAGAATGGCAGAAGGGATAAAGAGGTTCATAGTGAAAGTTTTATTTTGCAAAACGAAAATTTAGAGTTCCAATCACTTTAACTCATGCATTGCAGTCTCCTTATCCAGATGCGAATGTGGGGCGATTCTTTGCCAAATTTAATGTCCTCCTTCCTCCGTTTGCCGTAATGTTTAATATAAGCAAGAAAGTATCACCTTTGGAGCAACCAAAATTATTTTGACAATCGTGGACCTTCAGATGCTGATCTCTATCTAAAAATTCGACCATATGGAAATTTATGTTCCCGAGATCTGAGAATGGCAGAAAGAATAATCAGGCTCAAACGTTTTATATAGCAAAAACAAACTTAGGAGGATTCCAGCCACTTCAATCAGTTTATTGCATTCTCCTTAACCAAATGCGAATACGGAACCGCAAGAACTGACAGTAACTTTCTGGATCATGTTCATGCAATTCTTTGGCAAAAAACCTTTTTAATTTCCCTGCGCATAATTTGCCTTTCTTACGATTTTATATTTCACCGTCTTTTACCCTGATGGCGATTTACCGTTTTCGCAAATAAATACGATGGTGCGCCAGCCAATAGCGCGTCATGTGATTTTTTTTTATCTCGCTCCTGCGTTTCGTTTAGACTCCTTAAAAAATCCTCGCCTATTTCTGCGGAATGCACCTTGACGATCATCTGCAAATTCTAAAAAGTCCTCTGGCTTACATACTAGATGTTTGCCGATGATGCATTTATTGTCTTACGTATCGACTTCGTAGTTCTCCGTCTTCGTTGGTACAGACCGGAAACTAAATATTTTGGCACCTATGTACGTGAGCTTTAACTTTATGCAAAGCCGCCGCATTTCTTTTTTCTCTTCTTGAGCTTAGTTGGCACTATTATTTTCTTTCTTCTAGCGATTGTCACCAAACGGTACATAACCTTGCGCACTCGTTCCCCAGTTAGGCATAAAGTCCGAAAGAAGCGTGTGGTGATACTTTGGAGCTCTCTTTAAAATGATGGCTCTTAATGTCCTGATCTTTTTCTAAAATTTCGAACAAATGGGAAATTATATTTCCAAGATCTAAGAGCGAACGGCGCTAATTGGTTGCCTAAAAAAATTAATGACAGAAAGTATAATCAGGTCTCCTTGTCCTAATACTGTTCCGGGTGGGGAGAAAATAGAATCCTCTCGTTTCGTAATCGTGTTGGCAAATATAAAATTAGACCTGTTTTGATTCATTTCAATAATTTACATCTTAGAACAGGCGCTTGAGGACCCCTTTCCTCAGTTTAAGCCCCTCGGATTATTGTCTCTTTCTAAACTTAAAAAAAGTCGCAGAGCGAATAGTTTTCGAAATATGAAAAGTTGGTGTCTTCGACTGATGGCTATTTTGCGGCGCTTGATGGGGTTTTTTTTAAATAAATAAGGCAAATATCAAACTGAAGGGAGACTATATTGAAATATAAGGAAAACATTTCCCCCACATTGTTTGTGTTTTCCTATCAGGGCTTTTTTGCAGCATAAGGAAGTCCAACAGGAATCACATGCCGAAGAACTTACACATGTAGCTTATTATCGATTAGTAGCGATCCGGATGCCATGATCGGTTTCAAAAATCCAGCAAATAATGATTCGGTTAATGCATTGTCGCTTGTTGGACCTCATGAGCCGATAACGTCCCGTATCCACCAAGTATGGCTGTTGACTTAGCAGTTCCTTCCCAAATAGCTTCCACCCTAAAGATGATAGTTTTCGAACAAACAGAAGTTGCAACACGTTTTTAATAATCAATCGTCTTGCTACCGCTCCTGGGTTAGATGCGTCCACTTTTACATTATGAAAATTGAATGAAAATCAGTCAAAAGTTGTTGAAGAGGGGCCGAAGAGGTAGAGTGAGTAGTACAGGACTGTCTGTACTAGACTATTAGTGTTTCTCTCTCTCACTCTACGTTTCTTAATTTGCATCTTATCACTTGATAACACTTTTCTCACGTCACTCTCATTTTGATATTATTGGCGGGAAAATTACATTTCTGTATGTCTCCTATGTGAAAGGTTTGAGCGACTTCCCTAGTGTAAAAGGCGACTAAGATCGAAGATCGAGTTATTCATTCTTCTTGGTGTTGCCATATTATGTACAATGTTACTAATCTAGCGATTTCCTATTTTTAGGCTGAACTAACCAAAGAGGAAGCCGCTGCCATTGCAGCTGACTGTAAAGAGGAAACTAGTGCTTCAGATGGTAAATGTTTTGCAATAAAACTTTTTTCGAGATATTATAACACAATTACTTTATATCTTATAGCTGATCTTGAAGCCATATTAACACATCAACCTGCCGATTCCAAGGAGGGTAAATGTATGCGCGCTTGCATAATGAAGAAATTCAGCGTGGTAAGTCAAATTTATTTTCACTGGCTGGTCTTGAATAACTTAATTAATAACAAGAGTTTTTTTAATTGTATTTTCAGATGAGCGATGAGGGTAAATTGATAAAGGATGCTGCCATAGAATTGTCTAAACATATCATCAAAGATGAGGATAAAAAAGATCTAGCAGCTGAGATAATTGAAGCCTGTGAGGGTTTGAATGTTAGCGAGGATCAGTAAGTTTTTTTTTTGCTTGTATAAAATTAAAAGCATTTTTCTATTGTTTAAATAATTTTTTGTCCTTTACAGTTGTGAGGCTGCTGAGGAATACGGTCACTGTGTAAAAACTGAATTTGAGGCTAAAGGCATCAACTCTGCTGAAGATTTAATCGCTTAAATACTCTTTAAGATGGCTGAAACCGCTTCTACTTTTGCTAAAGAGAAATTAATTTTAATTTATACACGTTTTGGGAACTTGAGTCAATAGTGTCAACGAACTTTTTAAACTTTTTTTAAATAATATTTTTAATTATGAGCAAAGGAAAACAAAAGCAATAAACAAACTAACGTTTAATAGCTGCGGTCATCGTGTTTTCTTCCGTTCCCTTTGTGCTGCAACAAGTTGAATGAACTCTTTGGGGGATAGAAATGCGCTATGTGGCCACGTAGAGCTTCAAGTTGTTCTTTTTTATTTGCAATTTAGGCAGCTAATTGTTTAGCAAACAAAATGATCTTGCTGCCTTTGCACTGGAGAAGAGTTTGGTTCACTCTCTTCCAGTGCAAAGGCAGCAAGATCCTTTTCTTAATATTATAACACAATTCTTATAGCTGAGTTCATTTATAGAAGAAGATTTTAAAGCTTTCGGAAAATCCACTATAATTGGGGGGGACTTCATCGGAGCATTCATCTGAGTAATGGTCGGGTAGTAATCATGTATTTGTAAAGCAAAATTTAAATTGTTTTCGCTATAAAAGAATTCAATTATTCAGAAAATTTAAGAAAATAGTGCAAAAAAAAATATTGAGTGTTCAGAAAATGTTCTGAAAGTTAGTTAGACTGATTTTCTAATTTTTAAATGATTCTTTTACGCAGTTACGAGTAAATAATTATTGCCATATATTTTGCTTTCGACTCCACTGTGCATTATAAGTAACTTTAACCACTAGTATTATAAAAAGTATTTATTATTAATGTAAGAGGGATATCGAAGCAGATCGCTAACTTTATGGGTCCCTTTTTAACCCCCTTCGTTTCTTGAGTTGATTTCAGGCAACCGATTTGTAATTTACGACTATCTCGTGCTAACATTAGCTTTTACTCTTGACTGTAGTGACTTATGGACTATCGGCCTTCTTCCTCTTCAGTGAGTCTCTTGTAATTGATCGCTTACATCCCCCATGTCATTCACATTTAACAAGTGCCTGCCAGTGCACACAATGTGCGCTACTCAGCCTCTTCCAGGCACAGTCTGCAAGTACCCTCTGCTTCGATATTTATCTTAGCCAGATAATACATGAAGTTACCACGACCTGTCACTAATGCAGAAGTCCAGCTCAAGGTACTACTATTATAACTAAGCACCTTATTGGTCTTCCTTCTGAGTAGCTCTTTGACAGCAATTCGAGTCTATTTACATGTGGTCGCTTCCCTCCACGTTTGCAGGTTCAAGGAGTCTACCCTTTTTGATAGTTTGTCTGCTACTTTATTCCCAACCGTGTCTATGTGTCCTTTACCCCACATTAACTTTACCACATTCACCGAGGCACATCTGTTTAGTTTTAGAAGACATGGCAGCACTGGTTTGGAGTACACGTTCCCTTGACTCAAGCGTTTTATAACCGTCTGAATGTCAAGTGCAACGAGAACCTTTCTTCCATGCACCCGACTTTCCAGCAGGAGATCTACCCCAAGCAATTCTACTTGGTAAATGGGCACGTACTACCTCAGACGCAGGATACAGTTCAGCCGAGAATACACCTGCTCCGGGCCTGCAGTTTATAAAAAAAGTTAATAAAAATCTACTTAAAATTGGTTTATGTGTTTGAATTTTTAAGTATTTGATCTTTCTAGAAGATGCCACGCCCCCTTGAGGCGTGAAGAAGTAATCGTTCGATTCGTTTACGCTAGAAACACAAATTTATTTGTATATACTTAGACTTTTGAAACATTAATAACATGTTTTAATTCAATAGTTTAATGCCACTTAATTATCCTGCAAGCCACCGTCGTTTAAATGTTGCAATATACAGTTATTGGCCACATAAGAACGTTCACAACGATCCGATTCTCTGGCGATTGCTTCATTGCATTGTGCTACTATACGCTTAAGTCGATCGTTGCCAGCGGAATTGTTGAATATATAGGCAAGAAATGGTAAAAGTTCAGACTTATTGAGAGTGTGGTCATCCGAGAACTGGAAGAATATAAAAGTTTTGAAATATTTAAACTTCCATAAACTGAAACCCCAATTGTTGAGTAGTTACCAGATTATGCTTCTTCATGATGCAATAACGTATACATTTAGCATTCCTTACAGCATCACGCGATCCATTGGCAATATCTTCAAAGCCACCTAAAAAAAAGAAGAAGTTCTGAAAATTTTGTAATTCAAAAGGGTGGCAAAAATGTGATGCAAGTAAAATGTACAAAGTGTTGCAAGTAGTTCGATGTGCAACTGGTAGCAGTTTTGATTACAGCTGCGTTTTAATTTCCCCTAAAACTGCAAGCACGATATCAGTAGCCCAGTGACAAAGGATCAGGTCTAGCTGTTGAGAAAAAACCTCCGGGTTATTAAGGTGGAGGCCGAAGTGACATTGCAGCCCGTCAAATGTACAGCAGGAGTTTTGTAATATCCAAACCCCAACCAGTGGCAACGCCGCTCTGGTATATTACTTGAAAGCAGGCGCGAAGCTGTTGCTGATTAAATGACTTCATTAAAACTTCGATTAGTTTCCGTAATACATTTGAGACAATATATCAACGCCTGACGTCAAATATTCTCCTCTAAAGGTTGTGACTTAATTACGTTTGGCGTTTTTACTTACTCTCAGTTATTTCGACTTTTTTGCTCTTCTCCTCATCTTCATAACAGTCTACAATGGAATATTCCACCAATTTTTTTAATTCCTCAAGTGATTGCTAAAATTCAAGAATAATTAAGAGAATTAAATCTTGGCACGATCTGGGCAAATTTTGAGGTTATGAAGTTAGTTAGCTCAAAACAGAATTGTTTCTGGACTAATTCAGTTTCATTGACACCAGTGCAAAGTAGAAATATAGGAATTAATAAAGGAATATGATGTCGGGTAAATGGCCAGCTTTGGCAGTTCGGCAGGCGTCCACTTTTATCTCAAAATGTTGAACCAGATTTTTTAGAAACGCTCCGCTCGTTGCGTTAATTTAGCGCCAAATTTTATTCCATCAGTATCAGCATCGGTTGTTGTTGGTTTACTCACGTAAACTCGGTCTTTCAAATGGCATCCATAACCGCATAATAGAAACCGGATCTCATTACTAAAGACGATTATTTTGGCGGTTCAAATTCCTTGCTCAAGAGTGCAGCAGCGTTCGATAGTAACAAATTTCCCAAATTTGAACTTAATAAATGTGAAAAAGACGACGCCTGAGTTCCTGATATTTCATCATTTGCCAATCAATTTACTTCATAACCTCAAATTTGCCTACCTTTCAGAGAGAGAGAGAGGGAGAGAGCAGTTTATTTTCCGGACTACCTGCAAAGTTTGTTCTACACAAACAACTAGAATTATTATTATTGCAAATATTTTCATTTTTGTTTACTGAATATTTTTAAAAAATAATTATATTTATTGCCCCCGCTACGTTATTTGAACAAATGCGCTGATGCCACTAAAGTCTCTTCAGTAATATTCAGCTGTTTTATGTAACTCTATTAATTAATTTAATTTCACACAGCATTTGTAATTGTGTAGAGAGGGAAATTTATAATGAGAATCAAATGAGTTTGATGTGAATTATGATAATTGTCAAAGTCAACTTCCGTTGGAGGTTTTAGGCATAAAATAATTGCCCCTTTCTCGAAAATTTTATTTAAGTTTGTCGCATCATTTGTTGTATACCCTTCACCAGGTAATTAATGCTACATATACTTAGGTTTATCATTCCGTTTGTAACAATATTCATCCCGACCCTTATGGGTAGACTATAGCCGTCTCACCGAAGTTGAAGTCCCTAGAAATTCGAATCTTTGATCAGCGAGATTAGTGAATTTTCGCTATTTGAAATCACCAACATCAGTCCACAAGTTCCCTTCATATGGGCAAAAAACCAATTTTCTGTTTTTTTTTGTAAAGGTAAAGGATATCCCCAAGCCTATAAAATATACATAACCTGAATCTTTATCCAATTTGCTATTAATTCGCTCTAGTGAAATTATCTATCCGAGGGTTTCAGATGACTATCTTTACTAAAAAAGATACACAAATATTCTAACACGGTTGACAAGACATGGAAATTCATGCAAAAATTTAAAAGTTACAAAAAAAAGTTACCAAAATTTCACCAAAAATTTTAAATTCACCAAAAATTTTAAATTCACCAAAAATTCATAATAAAATCGAAAAACTGGAATAAAAAATGTTTAATGCCAAAAAATCTATGTTTAATCAAAAAAACCGAAATTTTACAAAAAAAAAAAACATAAAACAGAAATTCACCAAATTTTGAAATATCACCACAAAAATTTAAATTTTCCCCAAGTTTTACCTTCTCACCAAAACGCCAAAAATCAATATTTTATGAAAAACGTCGAAATTTGAAAAAAAAACCCGATGTTACACAAATATATAACAAAATTGAATTTCACTACAAATCAGAAATTCACCAAAAAATTAACCTAAAAATTACAAATTTACCAAAAAAATTTAAAAATCATAAAAATTAAAAATTTTAACTAAAATTTAAAATTAAGCTGAAAAATAAAAAAAATCGATTTTTTGTCACAGTTTAGGAATTCACAAAATTTAAAAAAAATCTTCACAAAACCAAAATATAGTTATAAAATTTTAAATTAGCAAAATAGAAAAAGTTTGCCAAAAGGCGAAATTTCTAACAAAAAAAAAAAAATACCATCCGAAAGTAGAATAGTGACACTGAAGATGGCTGATTTCAAATAGTTTAGTCAAGTTTCAAAATTTTAGGTTGTCTAGCGCCGTCAGAAAGTTGATTTCAACATCGGACAGACAGACATCTGTTATTGAACTTCCCTACCTATAAGTATCCAACATATCAGCAATGAATATTTTAGAAATTGCAAACGGAATGTCAAACCTAAACAGACCCTTTTTCACTTTTAGTGAAGGGTATAAAAACTGAAAAATTTAATAAAATTTACAAAAAAAATTGAAAATTTCAGCAAAGTTTTAAAATCGCCAGAAAGTAGATAATTCACCATTAAATCGATATATGCTGCCGAAAAGTAACAACAAAATTTCAATTTTCCCTGGCTGCCAAATAAGGTTTCTCTAATACGAGTACGTCACCTTTAGGGTGATCAATTGTTCGACGCGTCCTAAAACCGATTTTCGAAAATTCGTAAATTTAAAAAACACCCGGTGTCGGTTGTTTAAATCTTAAAAAAAATAATACGACAGCTTAAGGGTGGCAAATATTCGAAATTTTCTAAAAATCAAGTTTCGAATACTTCAAATATTTAAAATCAAAAAAACCGTTATAGCGTTTTTAAGTCATGAAAAGCTGCACAGAAGGGACATCGTGGCGACGATTAATCGACATTGCAAATTTGGCAATCAGGCAAAACGAATGGGGTTGCCTGCAAATCACTTTTGTAGAGGTTGTCAGAAAGGAAGAGGAAACCCTATAGCATATCCTGAGCCTCTGTGCAGCCTTAGTGAACCTACGCCAGACTCATCTCGGGCGAAGGTCCTTCCTTAGCCTCTCTTAAATATCGAAGGTAATAAGGAAATTTTATTCTTTCATAAGAAGCAGCAACTGGTTTGAGGTTGGCTCCACATAGACACAGACATAATGACCATTTAACTTCGCTTTATTCTTTACTTTTTGACTTTTCTCTCACTCACTCTCTGTCTCTCTCTCTTTCTCTCACTATCCTTGTTTGTGCAAAACAAAGAGATCAGATTTGCGGATCCACGCGGGCCTGTTTTACAGGCGGTCTGTCAACCTATTTTAAACCCGAAAAACTCGTTCGAGTAACGGCTTCAATAGCTTCGTCGAAGTGTGAGTATGTGTGTGTAAGCCTGAAAACGACATCTTTTTTTTAATTCAATAATTAGCGCAATTTTTTAAAATATATTTACAACATTTTTTTTTATTGAATTTAACTAAAAATAGAAACCAAATATATTCGACTAAAGACTTTTGTAAAACAGGGAAGTTGATGAAATTATTTACTTTCCACCACCTCCGCCGCCGCCACCACCACCGCCGCCAAAGGAACCGCCACCGCCGCCACCACCACCACCGCCGCCTAAAGGTTTAGGATTGGGCATAGGATTGGGATTTCCTAAAGAATTATTATTAAAGATTAATTTTCGACTTCAACGCAAACTCATGCGAGTCCTACTCACCCAGGGCACAGGCTATCAAAGCCAAAACAACAATAAACAGAGCGTACAGTTTCATCTTGTAGAAGTCAATACCACAATGATGTAAAATCTATTTGGAAAACTAATATTTATATTAAGATTTATATGCGTTATTCCTTTTGCAGCCGAGTGGAATTGAATATTCTAAGACATTTGAGTAAACAAATATTTCTAGGGTTTACCATAAATTAATTATTATTAAACGTAAATAAATAAATAAAAAATAAAACTACTTAATAGCAGACAAAACTAATGATGTTTGTTTTATAATTATTTGAATAGGCAGCAGCTATCCAAATGCTTTTGTTGCATTTATAGAAATTAAATTAAATTAAATTAAACAGCTCTTTATCAGTTTAAAACGTAAATTAATTTTTATTGTCTGGAAAACTGGCGAAAAGTGACACGTATGCCACGTGATAACCTGATATTCTGGGAATAAAAAAAAAATGTTTTAAAAATTGAATTTTAATTTTGTTGTCTTTGTAGAAAGTTTGTGAAGACGGGTTTTGATTTTACTGTGAAAATCTTTATTGGCTGTGAATTATTCTAAACTGCTTAACGTTTTCAGTGAAAAGCATATTTTGCCATCTCTGCAATTATTAAAGAGGCAATTAGTTAATTGCGTCAATTTCTAAACATTTGTGTCGCCCTGGTATCCACTTCAAAATTTGCTCAAACCTAAGACACTTCCAAAAAAATAAAATCTTTATTTAATGAGAAAAAAATCTGAAATAAGAGTTTATACAGGGTGATTTTTTAACCGTTTGGGTTTTGAAAACTGGAAAAAAGAAACGCAAACATTTTTAAAGTAACAGAAATATTTATTTAGGACGATAAATGAATGCCTGCCATTTACTTCTAAGGGAATATTCCGTGTAAATATTGCCCGTGGCTACGCCATAGGTGGCCCATCCGTGAGCTCCAATTTTGACACAATTTTTCCAGCATTTCGGCCAGTATCTCACCAATAGCAGCTGTAATGCTGTATATTAGCGCTGGAATTGTGGCTGGTATCTTCACAAAAAATAGTCCAGTGGGCTCAAATCGCATGATCCTGGCGACCAATGGACTGCTCCAAAACGTGAGATTAATTGTTCATCAAATAGGCTTATGATATCGCGTGCCGTGTGGCATCGTCTTGTGGAAACCACATGCCATCCAAGTACAATTCTTTCATTTTGGGCAAAAAGGTCGGTAATCATCGCACGGTACCTTGCTCCATTGATGGTAAACTTTGGGATTTTTATCGTTCTGGAAGACGTACGGTCCAATGATGTCGCCGGCCCACAAACTGCAACAAACAGTGCATCTTTCAGGGTGCATTGGCAGCTCTTGAACTGCCTCTGACTTGCTCTTCACATGAAATTCGGATATTCTGTTTGTGGACGTGCCCGTTGAGGCAATAATGAGTTTCGTCGCTGAAAAAATTGTTTCGATGGCAAACACACTTCTCATTTCTTATTTCCAAGGGTTGCTAACTTGTTAGCATTTTTGGCATTGCCACATGTTACGAATCTATTTTTTTACACTCGAAAAATATACACTGAAAACTTCCTTAATCTTTGGAGACTTGTGAGGTTTTTTTGTCCACCTCTTCAGAGTTCCTGAATTGGCCAATTAACACCAGAGTTCCTACAGAGATCAACCTCTCCAGCTCTTGTGAGGCTTTAGAGAGCCTCCCTTTTGAAATTTCAGTGTCCAATGCCTTAGAAGTACCTCTAAAGATTGGCCCATCCTCCCTCGCAGGACGTTCTTGTCCATTGTATCTTCCAGATTCCTCCTTTGACCAAATAAAACCGGAGTTGCTTTAGGGATTAACCTCTCCGCCTCTTGCAGGGTTTCGTCATCCATCCCTGTAATGGGGAAAAATATATCCCTCCACACAGAGCTCCTTATACAGGGGTAAGTCTGTATTAAAACTGGAAATCGACTGGACACGTATCTCTGGCGTATGCTATGCTGCCGTGGATTAGGGTTTTTCATAACAGAGTGTTAACTTCTCTCCTCTGGACTCATTTAGTCAGACTTCTAGCAGAGACAAAAACCTGTTACAGGCCGGCAACACTAGGAGGTATAAGGACAGGACAGTCCACTCAGTTACGGCAAGCCATCCATACCTTTGCGTAAGAACTAATTTATTGTAATTTTAAAAGAATAATTCCTTTTTTAAACAGATGTCCAAAATGTGTTTAAAGGATGAGAGATATTAAAGAAGGAAGAACCATTTCAGGGGAATGTATAAACTATTTTCCTTCCACTTGGAGCCACGCCTAGCTTAACAATGAATTCGGGGCTTAAAGAAGTTTCTAGCACCAGAACAACTATCATCCTGACTATATTTCAATTATATTTCAATAAAATTTTGTTAATTGATTTTATTTTATAAATAAAAAAATTCAATTTATTTGTTTGACACTGTACTGGCTACTGTATTTATCTTTGGTCTAGAAGTTTTAATTTTGGTCCTTATTTTAAAATTGACGTTACATTATGTTATTTGAATTGAAATAAATTTGAAACAGCTGCCTGAAGTAAAATGTTTTCGAGCAACTCTTATTAGCGTCATATGGAGTAAATAAAGCCATGCAATTTTTTTAGCGGCCATAAGGATTGTTGCCGCCACCACCGCCGCCATATGGACCACCACCTCCTCCGCCACCGCCAATAGGACCGCCACCTCCACCACCACCGCCATTTGGGCCGCCACCTCCGCCATTTGGAAATCTATTGCCTCCATATTGGGCACTACATAGCAAGCTGCATATCAGCAGCAAACCAAGAGTCAATAAATTTTTCATGCTAAAACTTTTCCTTTTGAAGTCTTCCACTACAAATTCGAAGCTTTTATACTACCGTCTCGAACTACATTGTAGTTGTGTTTATTACTTTTTTTTCTTCTTAAACATCTACATGCATACATACACACATATATATGTATGTATGTATGTGTGGATTTGTATTATTGTTGAAAGTATTTTATAATTTTTTAGAATTTTCCCATAGGTTATCAATATTCAAATCAGTTGGCTGTAGATTGCATTTTTAATTACGTTTAAGCGCAGTAGAAGGGTGTTTTTGTTAGAGGTTTTAAAAGTTTGTTTGAAAGTAAATAAAACGCAGAAAAACGAGCCCTTTTTGTTGGAATATAATACCAACTATGCACGAGGAAACATTTGCATGTTCCATTTGAAGGTCCTTCGTCTGTAGCGATGTTGGTTGTTGAAGTTCGTATTCCTTTTTTGGTCCCCCAAAAATCAATTTTTTTCATGTATCGTGTTTCTAAATACAATGTTCTGTCGTCTGTGTCACTGTTTACTATTTTTTCGTTAAAAGTCGTGCGTGCCGTGATAATCATTTGCATAGATTACTAGCATCATTTGCTTTTCTACCGTTTATATTTGTTTGTATGGTATGATTTCTGGCTGGCCCCAAAAAGTTTTCATTTGATGCTGAATTAGCCAAAGCCTGATTATTGGACCCCTGCTATGGACTTGGACAAATCTTTTGTTGTTAAAATATCGAGAAGGGCTGAATGGAAGGAGGATTCCGTGACTGGAGACAATGCAAGTTCGATCTTTACAGACACGGGCACTGGATGGGCACCTTCACCTTTCATTCTCACTAAGGATACCCGACACCTACACCGTGTTCTAGGGGATGCGATGGCTGTTGATAGTGCCATCAAGGCCCTTGGGAGGAAGCTGATAAAGTCTGATGTATACTGACTTGTTTTCTATCTCTAGCCCAACTTGGACGGCACAGTGTGAAAATAGTTTTGGTTCCGTTGTATGAGAACATTCGTGGAAACAAGATGGCCGAGCAATGTGCGAAAAACGGCTCGAACCTAGCCGTGGTAAATGCATCGGGAGACATCAATACCCCGATCTATCAAACACGTTATGGGAATGGTCGCTAAAAAACGGGTCGCAGCTGGTCTGCTATAACTACTTGCACCTTGTCCAAAATGCTTTCGCTCTCAATCGATAACGAAAAAAAGGCACTACTAGCCCTCGGGAAAAGTTCGATATCGCTACTAGTTGGCATTATGACGGGCACTGTATGATTACACGTATGTTAGAGCGAGGGGGACTCTCTTGTGGTGAGAGCTGCAGAAGCTGTCTGGATGAGGAAAAATGCCTTACAATACCTTCTCTCCGACTGCCCGGCTTTGCAAGAATAGAGACTTAAATATTTCGGATTAAGATTCTTTCAGGACCTGGACTGTCTTAGTAATTAGACACTGAGGGGCCTGATAAGTTTTGCGAGAAGGTCGAGGTGGTTTTTTAGGACTGTTAATCCTGGTCTTTTGGGCTTGGATTTTATGCGCAGAGACGACGAACATAGCTTGACCATCGACATCCAGAACTTTAAAGTCCTTAAAGTTTTCTTAAGTCAGTGGCCTCAAGGTCAATAGCCCGTTGTTGATAGGACTCGCATATAAAATTAAAGAATTGAATGAAAACTCATATGCAACGCGTCAAATACAATTCTAACATCTAGCTGTGTCTATTTATTAGAACGCCTTTTGCAAGACAGAAAATTAAGTTATTATTAACATTAATTTCGAGGAGAGACATTGAAGTTCTATTGCTATAGTATGTTCAGACACATACCTTAATTAAATCAATTAAATTTTAAATTGAGTTATAAAATTCGTTGTTCACACATAGGAAATTTAGGTGACTCAATTAGCATTTGATAGCTGAAAAGGATTTTATGACCCCACAATGATGTTTGAAAAAGCGCGTAATCATGTTTTAAGGCGTCTTACGAACAATATATCCAATTACCACCATGATAAGAAAGAGATAGCTAAATTGCTAACAATAGGATTTGTTGTCCCTTTTATATAATCGTGGTAATGTTGAATGTTGGCGGTTCTAGTTGGTGGTCTATTATGTTTAAGTTGTACATTTTACAACAGTTTTGCTCACTTAACACAAGTCTCCTATTGCTCAATTTATTAATCGATTTTTTGTATGGTAAATTGAGCTCAATTAAGACCCTAATTGCGAAAACTTCATAATTGCGCTATTAAGGTGCAGGTGTGAACATAGTACTAGTAGTTTTATCACCAAATGTGAATGTTGTATAATTCCTATTCAAAAGAACAATTAAAGGAGAAAAATTTCAATTGAAATTTCACTTCCAAAGAAATTTGTGACATGTGGACTTTTGCAATATCAACAACCGCCTTTCAGCATTCTAGCAAACAAATTTATGCTGTCACTTATTTGACGAGTATATTTATTCTTATTAATAATAAACTGTTGAAATGCTTTCGTATAAATACTAGTCTTTCGTTTGTAAGATGTGTCATTCGCAACTGCAACATGAGATTCTACGCTTTAATCGTCTTTGTTCTGGCTTTAATAGCTGTCGCTTTGGGTAAGTGGGACTGGGAGAAACTCTTTAATTCCTTGATTGAGTCCTTAATTGATAATAATTATTTCTAATTGCTATGATTTTTAATAGGTAATCCTAATCCTCATCCGAACCCTAAGCCTTTAGGAGGTGGTGGAGGTGGTGGCGGAGGAGGCGGTGGTGGTGGTGGCGGCGGCGGTGGGGGAGGTGGAAAGTAATTGTTTACATTAAATTGCCTGGCATTTTTTTAAGTAGTTAATTATGAAATAACACAAGTGAATTGCTGTTCTAAGTTGTTTTTTAAACTTATTAAAATATTACATTCTTATGTACGAATGTGATATGTTGAAAGATTTGTGCAAATAGTTTGCACAAATTTATCGAAATAAAAGTTTCCCATTAACTTTAGAAAATTAAGTGCATTTGGTAAATAAATCGTTTCATATTTAAAATGCTTACGAGTATATTAAATACAAAGTTTGTTTGGATAAATAATTTAAAATTAAAATTTCCATTTAAGGGAAATTTTTCTCCATAAGGATATTTTAGAATTTACAACATAAATATTATTTTTTAAGTAATTAATTAGTTAAGTTGCAAAAGTGATACCAAATCAAAATTTCCCTGCAAGGGAAATTTTTTTAACTTGGAAGAAATTGTTTTGTTGTGTTCATAACTTTATATCTTTATTTAAAACGGTTATATTAATATTTTTTGTCTACAAATTAGCTGATAGTAAAATTTCCCAACATAGGAAATTTTTAAAATTTTTCAGAACATCGATTAAAAATATTTTGTTTCTAAATACTAAAGGATATAGAAATTTGTGTTACATTAAGTATATGGTTTATTTGAAAAAATAGTTTAGAATAGAATTTTCCCGTCAAGGGAAATTTTTCTCCATAAGGATATTTTAGGATTTGTAATATAAATATTATTTCTATAACGAAGACCCTTAAACTAATTTGTTGAATTGCAAAGGTGATAAAAAATCAAAATTTCCTTATAAGGGAAATTTTTTTAAATGAAAGTAATTTCTTTAGTTTGCACATAACCTTATATCTTTATTTAAAACGTTAATATTAGTAATTTTTTTTAGTAAAAATTATCTGAAATACAAATTTCCCAATATGGGAAATTTTTTACATTTCGTAAAATTACAGAATTCTGAATTGAAATAATTCTTTAATTTTCAAACAGTAATGCGAAATATTCTGTTACCAAATTATAAAGGAATTCGAAATTTCCCAGTAGGGGAAATTCTTTTTTTATCTCTAGAAAATTTTAGGCCTTCAAACTAAAATTTTAGTTTAATCTTTAGAAAAAATCACAAAATAGAAAAAGCTACAAGATATAAGCAACACCGCTACCAGTGAGTAATTGTAATAAAGCCCAATAATTATTTGAAAATAAACAAAATAATTATCCAAAAACATTTGAAATTGTTTTTGTTTGCGCCCTACTTTAATACACATTCGTACGTATTTTTAATACTTTCATTGCAACATTATTTATATTTTATGCAACATAAATCCGTTTTGTTAACACTATTTAAAACTGTAACCATAACCGTTGCCACTTGATCCGCTACCTCTGCGACCATCTGAGGTGGCATAACCAAAGCCACCGTTACCACCAGAGCCGCCATAGGGTCCATTAGGTCCTACACCACCATATCCATAACCGCCATTGGGACCTCCACCGCCGCCGCCACCTCCTCCACTCCCACCTCCTCCCCCACCACCATTACTATATTGGCCGCTACAAATTGCTGTAAATAGTAGCAAAACTCCCAGGCACAACAGCTTTCTCATTTCGAATCGTTGACTACTTTCGAACATGCCAAATCAGCTCCATTTATAGTCTCTTCTAAGAAAAATCTAAATACATTTCGCAAATAAATATACTTTTTTAATTTGTTTGCTTAATTATTATTTTTTTTTTTGTTGTTTGTAAAGTAGATTGAATTATTAAGCAAAATTTTCATTGTGAAAAAGTTTTCCATCGCTTCGAATGCCGGTGAGCTACATTGAATGCAACAAGTTCATTAGGGAGAGAAGCGATGAAACAGGAAGTTTTACTGAACAACAATTTCGAACCATTTTTATTATCGTATAATTTCCATTTTCTTTTTCTCTTTTTCGATTTAGAAAATTTTTTTTGGTTTTATTAAATTTGTTCACGTTTAGACGGGTATTTAAAAATTGTTCACATTTTCTTCGGTTTCAGTGCTTTTTTCAATATTTTAGCTTTTTTCAATTTAAGCCAGCGTTTCCAAGTGTGACTGTTAATCGTTTTTAAGTTTTTTTTTTAATTTAATTATTTTCCTTCGCCAACGTGCTATAGAGTGATATCGACGAAGGATGGTAGTACAAATAAGAAAAATTGATGTTATTGATTGGCAGCGGCTGGGATATGAAGCCAGGCATCTAAAGGCATCGAATGCTTAACAGTCAACGCGCAAACTAATTAAGACACAGCACCCTCAAACACATTTAATAAAGTTGCCGGACAGTCTTCTAGCCGTTTTCAACGATATGAAGTAATACTATGTTCAGACATGCATTTTAATTGAGTTAATTCAATTTTTAATTGAGTTATAAAGTTTGGGGTTCACACATAGACAATTTAGCCAACACAAGTAGGATTTGTCTGCGGAAAATGTTTCTATGACCCCACAACATATTTCGAAAAGCGTGCAAACGTATGTTATACGTTTTCTCGTACAAAATTTTCCAATTACCACCCTAATAAGAAACAGATAACTTCAAAATTGGTAACAATAAAATTTGTTGTACCGTTGTAAGTTATCGCGCCCAACATTAATTTTTGATATTACTTTTACGGAATTTTCTGTTCACTAAACAGACTTCACCAGACTGGGCCAATTAGAGACAATTTATGGTGCAATTAAGTACTAATTGCTGGATTAAGTTCTTGTATGGTACATTGACCTATATTAAGACTTCCAGATTCCAGAAATTTGTAATTGCACAACCAAGGTACATATTTGGAAAAGTGTAGCCAAAAATATCGCCAAGGGCCTTAAGCTAAGCCAATCACAACTCTATATTTTCATCGCCACGTTTGGCAACAAATTGCCATACCTGACAATACTTGTGACAGCTGTTAAATATCAAAGTTGCCACTTGCACGAAAAAGAAAATGCCATTTTATTGACAAATCCTATGACACGTGGATGTTCATAAGAATTTGAAAATTTCGGCGTGTTTAGTTTTGTCCCGCCAGTTCTATGATTTTTGCGACAATAATTCACTGATATCTGGAGAGTATGGCCATATTTTGCGATTTATTTCTTCACAAATAGGGGTCTACTCCATAATTAGCTTAGGGTTGGATATTTTTTTGCTCTTTGAATTTGATCAATATTTCTTGGTTTTCTTTTAAGGTTGAGTATTTTTTGTAAATAGAACTAGACTTGTGCAGGGTCAAAGCCTAAGTTTAGATGTCGGAGCAATGGCCATACTACTACTGCGAGTAAGACCCATCTTTGGGTCATGATAACCAGCCCTTTGCTGGCCTCAATCTCGACGACAACATGGCGTTGCATGAATTTATTCAGAAAAAAAAGTTAATTTTGCCCAATGGTTTTTCAAAATGGCCGTCTGGGACATGTTAATATGACCTCATCAGGCTTCATGTAAAGAAAAACAACTGTCAATTGCTTATTTGACATTAAAATACAAAGAAAATCTTTTATTGCACCTCCTTCACATCAGCTGCTGAGGAAGCCAATAAAGTTAAATTTTGATTTATAGCGAATTCCCGCCGCGAAATTATCAATGCGAATCTCTGTAACTAATACTATTTGTTTAATAATTATTATTTTAGCATTTTGTTGGCTTTAAACTGATAAAAGCTAATTTTAATTATGCGCAATTGTGTTTAATTATTCTGGGAATTATTTCATTTGATTGGTGGAAATAAAACTGTTTGGGGTTAAACCCATTAATTCAATATAATGAAATAAAATAGTATAATTCAATCGCTAACTTAATATAAATATTGGCTTCAAAAGCTCTTAGAGTAGAATTTAACAGCATGAAATTGTACGCTTACTTTGGTTTTGTATTGGCCCTGATAGCCGTAGCGTTGGGTGAGTTCCGAAAGAGAGAGATGTAAAACTTTAAAGTGATTCCAAATGTATTTACTTGGAACATAACTTTTATTTTATTTTAAAGGCAATCCCAATCCTGAGCCCCAACCAAATCCTTTACCTTTGGGAGGTGGTGGTGGCGGAGGCGGCGGTGGAGGTGGCAAGTAATTTTTACTCGGCTTACTTACATTCCGATGACATTTTGCGTAAATTGAAAAAATACAAAATAAAAGATTTTCTAAATAAAAAACTGTGTTTTCAACTGATTTATTTTATGTTTAAAGTTAGACAGCCAGACTGATAGCGGTCAAATTACCATCTTGTAATTTGCTGCCTGCTCATTTAAGGCCGTGATTTACTTTCCCGCATAGTTGTAGGCTTCAATCAGAAAACAAAAATCTGACTGAAAACTGTTCCTCCAAATAAAAATCTCAATAAAGTGACCCTCCCTTGCCACACTATCACATCAAGAAGATACGAATTTCAAATACATCTCTGGTGGCATTGAAAATATTATTTTATGAAATTTTCAAAATCATAAAGACGGCAGTGTCTCAAAATCTGTCCAACAAATTCTCTTTTAATGATGAACCAGAATACGTCTTCAACTTCAAGCACAAATCGCTGTGGGAGAGAGATAGGGCCCGCAAAACCACAACCATAACTACAAAGATTCATTTTAATGTATACCTCTTTTATTAGTGCATTTGTTGTTTCTCTTTTCTTCTCATTATTCGTTGCGCTTGAACTTATGGTAGGAAAAATTTTAAATTTAAGGAATATATGGCAACGTTGCTGAGAGAATGACAGCATGAGCATAACAATCTCCTTCAAAATAATTTAGATTATATCTCACGACTGCAGATTGTAAAGCCATGACTTCCAGTACCTGTCAGAAATTCCTACTTATACCTCCTTCCGGTAACAAGTTTCTGTCTCTTCTAGGAGTCTGGTAAATAATCGGGGAGAAGTTAACACTTTCTTATGAGAATCCCTAATCTACAGTGGAACAGCATGCGACAGGAATGCGTGGCCAAGAGGGAGCTTGGTCTCTAGTACGTGAACTCTGGATACTAGTCCCTCTTCAGTTTTAATACAGACATCCCCTGATACATATACCATATGTGTGGGTGCATTTATATGAATTCTCTGAAGAAACTTCGGTTTCCTCAGGAAGGAATCCCCGTACATTAAGTCAATAATGAAAATAGTAAAACTTGTTAATACCCCAGTTTTGTTTTATCACAAAGTGTGAGTTTATGTTTTGTTTTATCGATTCTTGATTTGATATTACGTCAGGGTATTTTGATGCAGATTTTTGGAATGAATTGACGTCATCCCTTGTCAAGTTTGGTTTGGAGACAAACCGGTTTCGGCTATGTGCCATCTTTCGTGTCATTTTTCGTTCACGTGACACTATATTCTGATTTATCATTGAATCCCTACTATCATGTGTTTTAGCATACATGAAATCATGGGCTTTTATAGGCCAGTTATGGAAGGTGAAGTTTAACTAAAACAAAAAATATTAATTGTTGGTGAATCTGGCAACTTGTTGCAATTTAAAGTTATGGAAAGTACAATGAACTTCCATCTTATGAAATATTTAGAGCCCAATAATTTAGTCAGCAACCGCCAGTATGGTTTCCGCAGGGGAGGTTCTAAGTAAAAGGAGACCTGCTCGGAAAGATGGTGTCCAAATAGGTGAAAGTAAGTTGGGGGATCTTGATATTCCTAAGGGGTATGATAGAGTGGTTAAGGCATTTTCTCAATTCATATCATGTATACGAGTTGTTATAGGTGGGATTTCATTAATATAAACTCAGGGGCACTACTACTTCCCTAAATTTTACCAAGCCCCTCGCAACTTGGAAGCATCGGGTATAATATGAATGTTATACCGTATCAAAGTCTGACAACCTCTAAATGAGTTCGTGCGAATGGGATCGATTTTAATGCACCTAAGACTTAATGTTACGTGAGTACTCACAGGCGCACGACAGACTAGGTTGCTTCATTTGTTGTTATGTGCGATTAAGTGTTAAGGAATCAGAAGCTCTTGAGGTTCTTGACATGAAAATCCAGCGTGATGTTCAATGGACTTAACATATTTTTAAGATCAAAAGGAAAAACATTCAGTTGCCTCAATTTTTTAGAACGGTCTGATTGCCCTACTGTGCACAACACCTATAGCCAAACCAAAATGGAATCCAACTGCCAAGCATTGGGCGGTGTTTCAAAGGTAATTTTGGAGCTTCTCTGCCGCGTATAAGAGAGGGCGGAGCTGCTTATCGGCGACAGTAGGGTATCCAAAGCTATTATCGACCCACGGGAGCATTGAGGTAATTTTGGTTACTACAACAGAATGTTCTCCTATTAAATTTGGGAAACCTGCTCCTGATACCCAAATATATGCGTATGTGCAAAGTACGTTCCTTATTAAGTAAATGGGTCCACTGGCCACAACAGTGAAAACTCGCTCCTTAGCCCTACTGTTCGCATGTGGAACAAATATCCTTCCGAAGTCTTCCCTGCTACCAACACTTTCTTTCTACTACCAAAACAATGCATTGCCTGAGTAGAGAGAGGTCTTTACTACCGATCAAAAATATTATTTTCACTTAATTTTTGCAAAAATGTGAAAATTATGTAATTAATTAATCGCAAAGAAAGCAGCGATTGTCAGTCACTTGAATCGTTTTTATTGATTTGCGTATTGCATCGATAACTTTACATATGTTTTTCGCAACTGATAACAAGTGTTTAGTTACAAATTAATTAAATGTGATCTATTGTGTTCTAAGAATTGAACACTGCAAATAATTTAATAACGCAATCATCATGATTGACAGGCAAATACGTAAAATCCCAAAGATGTGATAACAGACGTGTTGTGTTTCTTTATTGTAAAATCCTGCTATAAATATCAGCTTCACTTAATGTTTCAATAACAGTCGACAAGATGAAATTATACGCTATCTTTGGTTTTGTATTGGCTTTAATAGCTGTGGCTTTGGGTGAGTGCTAGGACTATAAACGAGTACACAGTACTGGACAATAATCGGAAATTGTGAACTCTTCTGAGAGTTTCTTTGGAATTATTAAAAATCATTTATTAAATTCTTTTCATTTTTAATTTTATCGACAGGAAATCCCAATCCTGAACCTCAACCCAATCCTTTGCCATTAGGTGGTGGTGGTGGCGGAGGCGGTGGCGGTGGTGGCAAGTGAGGACTTTAACGTTGTATAATCCTTCTTCTAGCACCATGACATTTTTGATTTTATTAAACACAATTAATAAAAAATTATTCTCTTGGAAATAACGCTTAAAAAATTTGTTTCAATTACAAACCTTGCCACGGTATAGGTTTCGTCTAAAGATCTTTCGCTGAGCATGAACAATATTTTCTCCATTTTATTCTCGGAAAAATTATACAACCTACAAAATGCTCCTTCATATATCAAATAATTGATTCCCGCGCGGTGTGACAGGTGATGCAGTCTCGCAGAGACCACATTAGTTCAGATTCAAGCGGTTCAGTAGAGGCCGCAAGATTTCAACTTGCACGTCCCTGTAACGTTGACAGTCACTGCCAAATTGATATATTCGGGATTATGACAACTCTCACTTACTTACTTAGGCGGCTCTACAACTTGGAGTCGGTCTTGGTCTGCTTAATAAATGCATTCCATGTACTTTGGTCGTGTGGGTACTGGATCCAGTTTTTAATTCCAAGGATTTGCATATCATCTTCTATTTGATCCTACTATCGGAATCTCGCTGTTCGCTGCCTGTTCTGTCGTAGTGGCCATCTAATGTCTTTCTGGCTAGAGCCTTCGTTTCCATTCGTCCGACATGCCCTAGCCAGCGCCATCTATGTATTTTGATGCACTTAACTACATTCATGCTGGGATACAGCTCGTACTGCGCAGGGTTCGTTCGACGCATATACTCTCAGTTCGCGCAGATGGGGCCATAAATTATTTAGAGGAACTTTCTCTCGAATACATCCAGCCCTACTTCGCCCGCTGTCGCAAGTACTCATGTTTCAGCGCCATATAGAAGAGCAGGTATAATAAGATTGTTGCAAGGTGTATTTTGTGCCTTTCGAGAGAGGGCTCTGTTCTTAAGCTGTTTACAAAGCCCAAAGTAGCATCTGTTTGCCAGCACGATCCTCCCCAGAAAATCCTCCACACTAGGTAGTAAACGTTACAACTGTCGGTCGGCGCTATTTCGCCTTTATTTTTTTCTTTTGCTAACATTATCTCCGGCTTATTTTTATTTACCACCAGACCGACCAACTTTGGGCGACTATAATTTCAATTTTTGAAAAAGCCCCAGGTTTATTTCGTTCTGTCCTTCCGACTTCGTCCGCATACGCGGAGAGAATGAGAGAGTTGATGTTAATTGTGCCCACTTTATTAACTTTTGAGTTTTCCAACACTTTTTCTATCAAGATGTCACACGATAAGCTGTCCCTTTGTCTGCGACGTCTTGTAGTAGTGAATGAGTGACTGATGATCACAAAGTGTCATTCTACAAAGGTGTACAAGTTTTGCTGTGGACTTATTATCCATAATCGTTCTAGTTTCTTCAAATCTCGACCAACAATTCAAGCTTGCTAGCGGTCTTAGCGTATCTGGATTTCACATTGATTAGGTGTTCTTCTTCTTTGTGGTGCTTGATTTTGAATAATGAAAATATTAATAGGTGACCGCTGTAAAATATCAAATAACTGGCGCAAAATTTTAATCGTAAATTCTTATTGAGACACCCTATAGTTGTCGTCTTTTGTATAACCTTAAACATGTAAGAGATCATATTCGGCCGATACTTCGGCTAAGTCTGGAAAATACGCTGCTTGGTATTCCTGACAAATAGGCGCGGATCCATGAAGAGGACTAAAACGATTAAAACTAAAGATTTGTTCATCTGACAAATTATCTGTTTCACTACAAATTTTCTCGCCCATAGCTGGATCCGCGTCTGCTGATAGAAATGTTTTCGAAACTCAATATCAGCGTTTCACAACTGCTGAACGTGTGGAGGTGAATAAAATAATATATTATTGGAATTCCTGCTCAGTTGTAAATACGTAACGTGAACTTCGCTTGGGGTCAATCATCATAACTACAATTCCACGCACAGTGGAATTAGTTTGAGCGCAGGTGCACTCTTTCAGATCTTGAGCTGCCAACTAGACAGAGTTTAGTGAGAAGTAAAACAAAAAACATAGCCGCCGTATCGGCCAGCATCGAAGAAGACCGACAGGTGTTAATTTTGCGCTTATCAGCTGAATTGGGCATCACCAGGGAGTCACCCTGGCTTATTTGTGGTTGGATTAAGGCTTAAAATTCTATAGGATTATGCTTGCCCAAGAATTGAAGACTGACGATTATAGACAACGTAGTGAGGTCGTTAATCAAGAGCTAGAAATGTTGGATAGAGATCGGGATTTTGGTCGAAAAATCATCTTGAAACGCTATTTAAATTATGTGATTTCCCATATAAATCTAGCTTCGAAGCCAGGATCAATTTTTATCTCACACTGTTGTTGTCTCACTTACATTTTTCCCCCTATCCTTCTTATCTGGTCACCGTATATTTTATTAATTACACGATGCGACCAAATGGAAAAAAACGTGGAAATACTTTTAGACAGACCTATTAGTGGTTGCAAATAGTTTTGTCATTTTTAGAAATTCGATTACACTCTCAAAATCGCCAGTTATCGATCAAATACAAAATTTTGCGAAGTCGCAGACAAACAAATTTTAAACGAAGTCATTTTGGCGACAATTTGGAACTTTTAAAGGGCGTTCAATAGAGAGAAGACTACCTTACTGCGTTTAAGGAATTTTGAATCGACCAGTTTTTTGTGCAAATATTATCGAGGTAAAATAAAAAAACTTTCCAACTTTGGCGGCTTTTTTTGCACCACTTTCTTGGAAACCCTGCTTTTTCTGAAACGTATTTTTTAACCGCGAAAAGGTATTTCTAAAGACATAATTTTCTTTGTACAAGAAGTCAATTGCTAATAATCCTGAACATTTAAGATTTTTGCTGCTTGTACTGCGTTGGTAGTTGGTATAAACCTGAATATATTTATAACGATGGCTTCAACAATGGCGTCTAACACACTGGCCAGATAGTTTTGCCCTTTTTAAGTGCAATAGAGTGGCATCATCAAGCGTGCCATAAATAGGAAGATTGGTAGTTTTGTCAAACAATGCTGTTGGCCGTCACTACAAAACACGGGCCGGTATACAACATGCAAATGTTTCATTTCATATGACATTCGATGTCGTATGAAATGTATCGTACGTAATTTGTGTCCTTATTCAAGTGATGCATAAGAAAACTCTTAATTTGTTATAAGTGAATAAGAAAACAAATTTCGTTTAAAAGAAAAAAATTCCTTCACAATTTTCACCAAAATAATCGTAATTTGTTCCGATACTTTGTAATCCTCCAATATCTGATTTACAGTATTTATTCGTCCAAAGGTTGTTCAAATTGAAGACCTTATTCAAGTACTTCGCAGTGTATTTAACAGCTCTCATCTGTGATTGCTTCGATTACTAAAAATGGAGGACTACACAAAAGCAAAGCGTGTTAAACTTGTGAAGAAAGTGCACCTGATATGGCAACAATGGTTAAAAAAACTTGACAAAGCTATTATTCATTGGAAGTCTCCTTTGCCGACCAACCGAAAACAGACCAACTGATAACAGAATTCTTGTGACCTCAACTAGGCCGTGTCGAAGCGGACAACATGTCATTAGGACGCCATCACTTGCCATGCCGCGCATGAAACAATCGACTTATTGCAGCAACAGTTTCCGGATCAAATCATCTCGCGAAATTCTGATGTCAACTGGCCACCAAGATGCTGCGATTTAACGCTGTGCGATTTTTTGCTTTGGGGGTTTGTGAAATATGGGGTCTATGCGACTAAACTAAAAAAAAATTGCTCAGCTCAATACCGAAATCTAACGCGTAGCCACTGAGATATAGGCATGAAAAATTTTATGAAATGAGCAATGAATGACCTGTCAACAGAGCCAGATGTTTTATTTCACACTTAATCGGAGGAACATGTCTACTTTACAATCAAATCCCTCAAAAACCTACGAGTCTCTCATTAAGACATCTTTGACTCGAAAGCGCCCAGAAGAATAATTGATTGTCTAAATGGTATTATTTAAGCCTGACTTATGCACATAATTGGGATTATCCAATAGGGACGGGTAGATGTTAAAATAAAACCAAAAAATTAAAGCAAGCAAGCCCTTGTTTTATTTAAAAGACCCATCGATGGCACTACATGGGGAATATGATAACGGTCAAATGAAAGCTCAGCAGCTTTCGATACGTTTCGCATATACCGGAGATGCATTCCGTGTTTTGAAAATGTCTCCAGGCGGATATTGAAAAATGTTGTTCCTCACAACATTTTTCATTTGTCAGCCTCTGACGTCATTATCTGACGTTTTGCACTTGGCAGTGATGCCGAATTTTTTTTTTTTTTTTTGTTAGAATTAAAACTTCTTTAAGTTTTCACTCTATGAATTTACGACTTAAAATATTTTCTACAAGTTGTTACAAAACGTTAAAATCCCCTTAAAAAAGATCTTTTAATTTATTAGCTAGAATTTATCGATTTGGGTTTTTGTAGTATTTTCATTTTAATTGCAAAACCCCCCCATTGTGAGCAGTGATGAGCTTAAGTTTTCAAAATCCTAATTTAAATTTTAAATCCATTAAACTTTTATGGCGTTTTGTAAATAAAATAATTTATAATTAATTATCCAAAGCAAAAACAATTAGTTGCATATTTACGGGTTAAGTGAAATATTTTCAAGAGTTTGGAAAAATAAATAAATTAAAATTGCACGCGCTGTTACTGGTAACTGAAAAGTTCCTAGGAAATCGGAAGTCACGTGTGAGAAACGCATTAAAATCTCGCTATAAATAACAGTAATAATAAGTCATACAACATCATTCACTGTGTCATCTGCCTTTTCAGTAAGATGAAATTCTACGCTTTGTTTCTTTTAGTCCTGGCTTTAATAGCGACTGCCTTGGGTAAGTGATATTTGAGAAATATCCTTTTCCCTGTGACAGGAAACAGAAAGCTTTACGTCACTAATAAATGTCTTGTTTGCAGGCAATCCTAATCCAAATCCCAAACCCCTCGGGGGAGGAGGAGGTGGTGGAGGCGGAGGTGGCTCACATGGGGGCGGTGGTGGCGGAGGCGGCGGTGGCGGCAAATAAGGGCTGCTGCTAATATACATATCGCCACAACCCCGACGGTCATAAATTTTCACCTTTTTTTTTTAATTCGCTTTGCCCAAATAAGAAAATAAATTGTTTTTTATTCAAATTAACTTCCTTTGAATATTTTTATATCTCCCAAGATGAGTTCATAAAATAATTTGTACCTCCTTTTTTTCGAAATTCTGCAATATATCGCTGCAATCCTGCATAGAATTTTTTATTAGTAGGAGAGCCGACTTAATGTCTACAAGGGAGTTGAAACATAGTTGGACCGCTCTATGAGATGTAGTTTCGAGGACATTGGAAACAAAATTCCTTCATGTTGTGGTTGTTCAAAAATGGTTCTTCTAAGCTGCCGAACTCAGAGAAAAATCCATCAGAAAAAGACCTTAAAAATGGACTCCCAACTTTTTTTTTAGCTTAAAGCAGCGCTCAGAGAATGATTGCTCTTGGAACTCGGCAGAAAGGTTATGGGAAGGACAATAGCGAGAATAGTGTTTGTGGACTTTCGATTTATTATTATTTAATGTAGGATGGGCTAACGAAACAGACCGTTTACTTAATGGGTCCCACTTTGACCCCTTTTTTCCTCGAATTGATTTGAGGCAACCATTTTGTAATTTACGCTTACCTCACGTTCATGGAGTCTTGTGCTACCGCTGTAGTCTTTGCGCTTGTCTGTAGTGACTTCAGATGGTCGACCTTCTTCCTTATCACGGAGTTTCTTGCAATAGCTAACATTTGTTTTAGGCTTAGGTCGACAATGGCACTCACCTATAACAAGTGTTTGCCCGTGGTCCTAAGCGCTGCAGTCTCAATCTCTTCATCAGCTCGTTGCGAGGTTTCCTTGACACTCAATTTCAGTTTTCCTACATTAAAAGTGGCCGAAAAGACTTCGGCAGAGAATTTTTGCCACATAGGAACAGTAAAGCTAAGGAACAAGTTCTCTCTGTAGTGTCTTGGTGCAGTCCACTGACTAACCTACCAAGATCGCTGGATTCGTTAATGAGGAACTTATTTTACGCATTCACCTTTATTCTAGTATCACGAAAAAGTTCCCTAATTTCTTTGGTTCACATTCCATTTTAGTGCCGATTAAAGAGTGAAACGCAATTTATAATGCGTCGATGGTCCAGAGAGTCAATAAAGTTGCATAACCTAATTTTGCCAATAAGTAGCTTTGCGTTCTCTGGTACGTGTTCGAGAAACTCTAAAATAGAGTTTGATGTCGCGGGCCATGCACAAGAGTTTTATTCCATTTTCGTTCGGATATAGGCAGGCGTGGACCCAGGGTTGGGGAGGGTGTGGAACAAAGAAATTTCCCTCTCCAAAACTAATACAAGCTAGATCCCCGCCTGGATATAGGTGGTGTAAAATGTAAGGAAATCGAATATAGTGAAGTATCACTTACGCTGTTTTTAAGAACCGAGGCGCATGAGTAGTTTTTTTTGCGACCTGAAAAATGTATATAGTCCATCGAATATGACACTGGATATTCCTGCCAAGAACATCAAAAGCTACTGATTCCTTAATATTCATATCACTCATAATTGGAAACCCTCACCAAAACCGAAAAGTGAATGAAAAACGCATAATGGAAAAATAATTTCTAATACCAGAATAATTAAGCACGAATTTTATTTGATCTTAGAGGTGCCACCGATGATCTCAGAGGTGTCAACGATTCAACTGACCGATTCAAATGATTTTCTTTTAATATTTGTTTGACATAATTTTTGTTAAAATTTCATGAAATATTGATTTTTTGTGAATTTGGGGCATTTGGTGAATGTTTGGTGGAATTTAAATTCTTGTGGTAAAATTTCACAATTTGGTGAATTAATTTTTTTTTGTAAAATTTTGGTTTTTATTAAATTAAAATTTGTTTTATTCTAGTTTTTCGATTTCGTAGTGAATCGATGTTGAATGTAACGAGGGGATTTTGTGAATTCGTAATGAATTTTAACGTTTTTAAATAGAAGAATCGTGTTTATTTTAAAACTTATTTCAGATTAAATAAGTTAACGTTTAGGTAAGTGCTACAAACGATATCCACAAATTTAAAAGTGGATTAAGATCCCCACTAACTGCGCAGCGCGACACGGTAGAGACAGCGCTAAGGTTTTTAGGCCAGGGTTCTTAGCAGGTGAGTGTTGGGAATTACTTTTACCTGGCACCATCCAGCTGGCGTTCGTTGTGGAGAGCCAAGGTTATTCAGTACAGTTGAACTACCATTCCGCTGCTCTTTAAAATCTTTGGAGACCTCTTGCCAGGGTGCGCATTTTTCAAGTTCTTCTGCGAATTGCGCAAATTGGTTGGAACATGGTATTTAAATTTTTTCCCATTAAAACTTTTTTGTCATATAAACTCGTTTATGAAAAGCGCGACAGTGAAACCAGCGCCGATACAAGACAATAACGATGTCACATTTTTTTGTAAAATTCAAAATAACAATAAACAATTATCGATTTGCTCCTCGGAGGGACTCTCTTAACCCTAGTGCAATCGGTACCCAAATATTATCACCCGCCAGCGTTGGACAACCAACAAGTAACAGGGTCTAATAAGTATCCTTTTTTCCTGATAACTATACATTGATCCTACCACTATAGCATATTTCCAGGGACAGGCTCTATTTAGAGTTTTTTGAGCCACTGTGTTCTAGTAAGAAATTAAGATTATTCACCTTTGATAATAAATACCTGCAATTAATTTTTTATTTAATTTCAATAATTTATTTGATCCTTAAATTATGAAAAATATTTACAAAATAAAATAAAAATTAAATTAAATAAGTCTTTTTAAGGTCTTATCACTAAAGTATTGCTTAAAAATTAATGAGTTAAGTTGTTAAGTTAAATTAAGGTCGACTCGTAGAGTCCGTTGCCACATGCGGCAATTGACAGCATAATTTACGACTAAATACTCGTAAACAGCTATAAAATTTAACACCCAAAGTGATTGGGGAAATTCGAACATATTTTGACAGTCTGTTTTGCCAACTTTTATTATCGCTTTCATTTATAATTATAAAATATGCAAATTATTTAACAATTTTAATTATGGAATAAAATCTTTCAAATCTAGCGAAAACCAGTGAGAGGGTGGCTTAGTTCGGTTGTCCCACATTTAATTTCTTTGGAGACGACTTTGACTAAAATAAAGTCAGAAAGAGTTGTAGATTTTTGGAAGGAATTTCCGTCATCCCTTGTCAAGTTTGGTTTGGAGACAAACCGGTTTCGGCTATCTTTCAGCGTAAAAAAAAAAGTTCTAATCTGTTACAGTGTGGTAAAACGGAAAATCGCTAAAAAGCCTACAAGAAGGCAAAACCTATCAAAATCGCTTATAGGTCAATTTGGAAACGAGTGAAAAAATCGGCAAAATAGGCAAAACGCGCTTAAATAAAAAAAAATACCCGAATAGTTCCACATAAAACCTGGCAGTCATCAACATTTAAAACGAAATTTTGAATAAAAATTTTTTTTTAAATAGGTCCCAACCTTAGTGTACTCGGGAGAGCAATTTTACGCAGATTTGCAGCAGGTAAGGAATTGTAAATTATGAGAAAAAATTTAATTTTCTTTCGTGGAACAGCTCTTTCTAACGGCGTAGGTGGCGGCATGTGCGTCGCTCACTGCTTTTAGCCAACTGACAATACTGACAACGGTACGCTTGTATCGCCTGTATATCGTTAGTAATATCAGGCGGTGCGAAATTATATCTGATGGAGAGACGGGGTGAGGAGGTGACCCATAGCCATTTCGATAGCCTTGAAAACGGAAAACACTGTTCAATTCGCTATTTGGCTGGACATCTCAAGAACTTTGCTCTGTTTGTCTGCTTCATATCTGTTAAGTAATGATTAGTAATCGTAATCATTAGTAATTAGATTACTTTTTTTTTAAAGTATAAGTAATGATTACAATACGATTACATTAAGATTTATACGATTAGTAATTGATTACGATTACAAGTAATCAAAAAATAATCAGGATTACTTGTGATTACTGCAAAATAATCAAAAGTAATCAAAAATGAGTTCGACTACTTTCAAAGATTACTTTTGATTACTTTTGAGATAATCAAAAATAGTCAAAAGTAATCTTTTAAAGTAGTCGAACTAATTTTTGATTACTTTTGATTATTTTTTAGTAATCGCAAGTAATCCTGATTATTTTTTGATTATTTGTAACCGTAATCAATTAGTAATCAGAAATTGTTGAATAGTGGATTATATAATCTTTACGATTCTTTTTAAAAAGTAATGTAATTGATTACTAATCGTAATCGAAATTTAACAGCTCTGGTCTGCTTACGGTATGTGATTATTACTTTCGGAGTGTATGATACACGAAGGTGGAATGACAACAGCTCGGAGGATGGAAATTTCTGCCAAAGACCAGAGCAATTTTTTGCGTTTAGTTGAATGTGTAGAGAGTAGTCTGTCCATGGCATCCACGCCTCCTTTGACCGCGTTGTAGTCAAGGTCACTTGTGGCCTATTTTTTATTATCAGAGATCACAGAATTTTTCAAAGGTATTCTGGAAGAAGTAGAGCAGCTTTTCTCCTTTTGGCTAATAAAACACTAACGCAAGCTTTGATTCGAGAAAAGTCAAAAAGAGGAAATCTTTCTGCTCGTTTGCGGCCAGCTTTCATTGCATTACAAATATCTTGTTTTAACAAACGCTTGACCTCTGTAAAGGCAGCATCTATCAAAAATCAGTGGTGTAAATAAATTTTCGCAAATCATTACCCAATGGCGGACAAGTTTTTCGAAGACAGGTAGAATTGAAATTATGAGTGCTCATCAATTTTATATGGCCGGTACTAGAGGTGTGTTGCTTACGAACTAGTTCGTGCAATTGAGAGAATGTGTCAGAAAGGTGGTAGCAATTTTTATAACAAATTACAAAAACAACACAAAATTTATTTTGGAGTATCATACAGAAGAATTGTAAATTGCTTATTGCAGTTTACTTTTGTGAGTGTTCTATATTGAATGAACTAGTTCATGACCGACACAACTCCCAAAATACTACAAATGTGGATAACCGAGCATTAAAAGGTTGAAAAATCTACGAAATTAAATATGTATATTTTTATAGAGGATGCGGCAGCAACCTTGGCTTTTACGCAAGTTTTGCAAAGAGGACTGATTTGAAGATCAAATCAGATAGGTAACGTTCCATATTTTGCTCAGTGTATGCCGATTTCTGTCTTTTGTCATGACCCTTCCATTGGATGTTAGTCTCCAAATGTTATACGCTCCCTGGACATAAACACGGCCTTTTAAAAAAAACCCTATCGAAAAAAATTACAAGGGTCAAATCGGCAAATCTCCGCTAATTAAGACGAGGTGCTCCGGGAAGTATTCCCTTAAAACAGCTATTGATGCTCTTGAAGTGGGTGCCATTGCACCGTCTTGTTGGAAGCAAATGTCCCCTAAGTTCAACTAGCCATGGAACTTCTAATACCGAAAGACACACTAGGTTGTGATCACAGAACATCCGCTCAATAAAGTAGGGCGCAATGTCTAAAGCACACTTCTCACTGTTCCAACGCATGATGGCCATTAAACTATATCAGAAAAAAATTGTATAGGCTTTCGTTCGGGAGGAACGAAACCACTAGCGCTCCGCCATGATCTCAACCGACTGAAGTACGCGCCTTTTAATAATGAATTTACATTTGAATTCCATGAAAAAATAAAATACAAATTTTAAACTTAATAGCGCCTTCCGTTCGGTCCAAAGTATTTAATTCCATGCTCACCAACATTTCATTGATATGTGTGCAAACACAGTGGCACGTGATGTTTACGCATATATTAAAATTTTAATTGATTTAATGAACATTTTGTGCATAAAAACGTTAATAAAGCGTTAACAAAGTAGTTCGAACCTGAACTGTTTTTATTGTTTAGAAATTTTAATAGTTTTTGACAGCTGTCAGTGGGGGTACATGCTACACGGATTCTAACTGGCTGCAGCTTTAAGGTTTCAAGGGGGATGGTTGCCCCTCTCCCAACTATTTAAAAATAACCGTTTTCTCATACAAAAAAAAATTCGATTATTCGAGCAAATTCTTTTAATTCCAATTTGCCCCCCACCTGGATTCAAAAGAGTTGCACTTATTTTTAACTTAAAAATAAATATTTCCAAATATCAAAATGACTAAATATCGAATTGAAATGTAAATTATCGATTAATTGTGACATGCAAGTATTGAAATCGACAACGGCATTAATGAAATCATTGGAAGCTTCTAAAGAGTTGTCCATTTTGTTTTATTGATTTCATTAATTAAAGTTATTAATAATTTAATTAAACCGTCTTTTATTAATGGCAGGTGTGTTTGACTCAACAGAAATCTTCGGTGGTTTTACGTCATCAAAGCTACAGCTGGTTATTACGCCAAGAGGCGTAGAAGAAGTTTATTTCATAAAAATCTTAAGAACTCCCGTGAGATGCGTAACAGGTTCTGCGGCATTTATTTCTCCATTATTAAGCAACACGTTAATTTCACCAACCAAGCTGGCGAATGTCAGTCAGCACACATTTGTTTTTGTTTAATTAATACAAATTTATAATTTTATTCAAACTAAGAAGAATAATTTGTCGGCTTATTCTCTGTGTGTTCTTATTCCATCTTGGGCTGCTCCAGTTAAAATCTAATAAAATGTTTACAAAAGTCTGCTTAAACTTTCACTTTTATTTTGCAATTTACTTTTTGTTTGCTTTCTTTTTGCTAATTTTCACTTCTTGTTTATTTTAATGTTTTTATTTTTGTTGTTTTTTCTACACTGTCGCTTCATACGTGCGCTTCAGCACAGAAGTGTAAACAAACTATTGAGAATTTGCAAATTTCCACTGAATTTCATACATTTAAACTTCTCAGGACGGAAGCAGAGCTTGTTGCACTTCGTTTTTTTTTTTGTTTGTTTTGTTTTTTTTTTTGTTTTGTTTCTTATGTTTACAAGGTGAATTAACGGTAGCAACAGATTCGTTACATTTGGTTTAAGTCGACAATTTTAAATCAATTTGAAATGTATGTTACTGTAACATGAAACTGTAAATGGCCATTTTAGCTTTATCAAGGTATATGGTTGCCAGATGTTTGTAAATCGGTTTAGAATTTTGGGTATTGTAAATCCTCAGAAGTAATTTTTAATTATCAATTTAATTTTATGAATGATAACAAAGAGTTACATTACTTCGTGTAGGGGAGATATCGAAGCAGAGCGGTTACTTTATGCATCCTTTTTTGGCCCTCTTTTGTCCTCGAATTGATTTCAGGCAACAGATTTGTAATTTGCGGCTACCTTACGAAAAATTACACATAGTCGAAACCGAGTTGTCACTAGACCTTACTCTTGACTGTAGTGATTTCAGATCTCACCGCAAAGTCTCTTATAAATGCTAGCATTAGCCTAAGGCTTAGTTCCCCCATGATATCGACATTTAACAAGTGTCTGCCCGTGGAGCCAAGTCTTATGCTAGTCAGTGCAGGATATTAACACAGAATGTGCGCTTGCGCTACAGCCTCATTCTCAGAAGTATCTTTGGAGACTGCTCCGCCTATACCTGGCGAGGTTTTCCTGTTTATCTCTTTTGATTTCCTCCATTGGCCAATAAACACCTGAGTTCCAACAGAGATTAACCTCTCTACTTCTTACGAGACTTTATTCTACATTCCTATTGGAATTTCACGATTCAACGTTTTAGGAATACCACCCCTCGCGAGGCATTCTTATCCATATCTTCCGGCTGTCACACTTAGTTAATTAAAACCGGAGTATTCTTCAGAGAATTCATGTAAAAATCACCAGTGATGTAGAAAAAGATAACCACCCTCACCGAGCTCCATATGCAGTAGGGGTAAAACCAATTTTTGGCCCTAGCACCACGCGATGGCGAAGGTTGTGTTATTTACGAAAAAATAATTTTGGGGTCATTTCGGATAAAAAACCTCACCCACGAAAACGATTTTCTAAAATCTCCCAAAAAATAAAACATTCATTTTAAATAAAAATTTTTAAATATTTTATTAATAAAGTAAAATAGTGAACTGAAAAATTTTGTTTAATTATTAAAAGACATAAACTTCAAATTTAACGTGCGCGTTTAAATTTGGTCAAAGCCTTTGTCCAAACTTTTGCATTTTTCAAAACGCTTAAACGACTTCTTGTAAAATCCATTGTTTTTAAGTATTAAACACAAACTCGGAATATTTGAAACCCATTAATAATTTTCTTTGAATAATAAAAACAACAAATCAAAACAAACAGAAAATTAGAACTGTAAAAGTGTCGATTGTTTTTGTACATATTGCAATATTTACACAAATGTTAAATGCAGGTTGATATATAGATAAAAAAACTTTTTTGCGCCTTTTAGGTAAATAAATAAAAAAAAAAATCATTTAAAAACTTTACCGCGTTTGGTGGGTGAACTTTTTTGACAACTGCGAAAAAGTAATAGCATTTTTTTATATAATTTTCAATGGCCTATTCGACTATGCTAGGGCCATTTTGATATTTGCAAAAAATTGCAAAAAGTTATATCCCTAATATGCAGTGGTAAGTCTGTATTAAAATTGGAAATAGACTAGTATCCAGAGTTCGCATACTAAAGACCAAGCACCCACTAAGGCACGTATCCCTGGCGCATGCTCTTCCACGGTGCATTAGATATTTCTATAAGAACTTGTTAACTTCTCTCCGCTCGACTTATTGAGCCAGACTCCTTGCAGAGAGAGGCACCTTTTACCGGCCGCACCACGACGAGGAGGTATAAGTTAAAACTCCCAACAGTGCCACCAGTTACGGCAAGTCATACCTTTGTGTCTGCCAGCAAGTAAAAATTTTTGTGAATTTGTACCACTTATAAGGAATCTGTAGTTCCTGAAGCAATATGTGGCGTTCTGATGTCCAGTGCCGAGCTGCTAAGAAACCGCATTCGATGTGCCAGGAATTTTAGTACTCTTTTGCGCGTAGTAACACTTTTCTTGAAATTGTACTGGGGCCCAAAAAACCTCATTTTATCGCAAAACTCAACAAGATTTGTAAGTATGAGTTTACTTATTATGCCGACTTATCTTACTCCATATATTATTTATAGTTCGTCAGTAGTAATATGTCTTGCCACACAGACAATATACAGATAAGAATTATTTATATTAAAATATAAATCTGTCCGATAGTTTCGGCCCGATAAAGATACAATTCCGCCTCACTGTTAGTAAAAAGTCGGATAACCTCACTAAAATAATTGACCTAACACGGGAATGATCCCCATTTGTATGCCATTCGAAGGCAAATACTTGAGAAATTAAACATGCCTTCCTTCCCTCAAAACAAAATTTAATTACATATGTAGCGTTATAAAATAAACTTTTAGTTTATGGGCATTTTTAATCCTTAATTTGGCTATTTTCTCATTTGTAAAGTTGGCATCATTAAAACAAGTAAGCATACAAATGCTACTAAGCAAACAAAAAAAAACAGGGATGGAAAATACAATGCCCTCATCAGTTCGTGCTAGATTAGTTAGTGGATCATATAATATACTACAGGGAAAACTAGTTCTTTAGTCGTACTGTTCGGGTGTAAAATAAACTTGTATAATGACTTTTGCTTATTAATGTAAGCGACAACATGTGTGTTCAAAAACGATGTCTAATATGTAGTTTCGAAAAAAGGAAAAATAAGCGGAATCCAGAGAAGCTAATTTCCGAATTATTCAAATCAAAAGTAGTTTTACAATTCCAAACGTTTTTATACCACTCGGAATACCGAACAGGGACGTTTAACTATTACACTATTACATGGCGTGAAACGACTTATAAAACATTCAAATGAAATGATAAAGTGTTGTAGTGTGAAAACACTATGCTATGAATCTGATAAAAATACGGATGGAAATTTATGAGTCGCATGAATCTCACCATTTTTTTGAATATTCTAAACACTTGAACCTCTCATTTTAGCAGGCTTGCATTTTTTACAGGAGCAGCTGTTCAACAAATAAGCAAGTCGACTGGTTCGCCGCCCACAGCAAGCTGGCGTAGATACTTTGAGTTGCTATCGGTGCAAAATAATTTAATGATTTATTTTTTTTGTTTTTGCAAGAAATAATTTATTATTTTCTTGTTTTTCTTTTTTAGCTTGATCTTTTTTTCGGACTAATTAATGCTACTTGATCTATTTTTTCTTTTTTAGAAATTATTATTAATTTTAAATTTTTTATTTTGGCCGAAATAATTATATATTTTAAATTTTTATTATGTTTTTGGAAAAACAAAAATAGTTATTATTTTGACTCTAGCTTACTTTTTACAAGCTTTAAATTTTCAGAATCGAACACTTATTTAAGACCAAAATATATTAATCAGAAAATAATAATTATTTCTAAAAAAAAAAAACAATAAGGAACAATAATTACATCTGCCAAAAATAAAATTGTCAGAGAATAAAAATATTTTTTTTTGGCATATGATTTTCTAAAAAAAAAATTGTTTGCACTACGCGATTCAATACAGTGCTGAACATTTTTTTACTTCTTGAACACTTCATTGTGCTAAAATTTTGCAAAAATAAATCTGTCAAAAACTGAAGATTCTAAATCGCCACCGAAAGTATCGTTTCGATTACTTTCTCGAAGTATAGTGCTAGACACACAAAGTAATGAGAATATCTTAGACCCCTTTCAGACTAGCAAAGTTTTCTTAGCAAAGTCTTGAGTTTGTTGAGGAGAAAGGAAAAGAGAGCGGGGGTTGGTATAAAACTTGTTGTACTCGCAAATTCCTTTTGTGTTTTTAGTTCGTAAAGCAAATTAATATGGCTGCTCTTTATATTTGACAAACATACAAAGAAAAGAAACAGACTTTGTCAAAGTAAAATTATCCTGTCTGAACACAAGACAAAGTTTAAAAGAGAGTTCAAGAAACTTTGTCAAAGAAAACTTTGCTGGTCTGAAAGGGGACTTACTGTCGATTTTTTAGTCATTTTATAATATCAAATTTACATCCCTGGAGTATTCCAGAAACACCAACAACATTTAAAATTTTATTAAGAGAGCGAACAACGGACAAGTTTAAACAATTTCAAAATCAACCAATTATTTTTTCAAGTCTTGATTATTGTTGTGCGAAAGTGTGAGTAACGATTATTTTAATGTGTTGTTGTAATTGATACCAACTAGTAAAAAATCTTTCAATTGACAATTACTGCCGAAGTTTATCGGCTCAACGTCGTTCTCAGCATTTGGCATAACTCACGGCTAATTAAGGCGTATTTTGCTTTTGGACTTGCCCCTCCATCCATATAAACTCAAACTCAAGCAACAATTAAAGCCGGCTGAACATTAACAACGCCGTAAACAGGATTTGGAAGAACCGTTGCCACCAATTCAGAGCGCTATGGCCGTATGTTAACTGACTTTTTTTGGACTGTAATTGAAGTTTATGAACTGAACGATATGTGGTTTCAACAAGACAGTATCACGAGCCACACAACATGAAGCATGGGAAGTTTCCAGATGCCGTAATTTCACGATTTGGCAACGCAAATTAGCGCCGAAGCCCATGCGATTTGACACTGTCAGACGTTTTTTGTAGAGCCATGTCGAAAATCGTGTCTACGCAGATAATATTCTGACGTTGTAGTATTTGAAAACCAACATTCGTCAAGGAATTGCCGAGATTCCGTTTGAAATTTGCGTGAAACTAGGTGAAAGCTGCCTCAAAAGGATCGACTGGTGCAACCTATCTAGAGGGGCTCATTTAAATGACATTGTATTTTGCACGCAATGGCAGGGTCCAAGCATTATAATGAAGTAAAAGTTTCAGCGAAATCATATCTTTATGTGTTTTTTATTTAACTTTACTTTTGAAACCGAAAAATGAGTACCGCTAAAATAAGTATCGTTTACGCTCTTAACTGATCCATACATGTCAACTCTTTAAATCATGCTTTTATTTCTTTTGATTAGCTTGTGGTCAGCGTTGCCACTGTTGGTCTTTTCCGACCAAAATGGTCGGACATTAATGGTTTTGGTCGGATGGTCGGCTAAACCTTATTTTGGTCGGTTTGGCGATCTTTTGTTTTCGATATACTTAATTGAATAAAAATAAAATTTTATTTAAAAAATACCTGCATAGTAGGAATATAATTGTTTTTAAATATTAAAAAAAATGGTCGGTTTGAAAGGATTTTGGTCGGTTTTATAGACAAATTTGGTCGGATAGAAAATTTTTGAGTGGCACAGCGTTGTGGTTATTTGTGGTACAAAATCTGTGTAAATCCAATTAAAAACTTATGATTTGTGCTTGTAATTTGTTCGCCAACCAATTCTCCACACACGTCGAACAAATTACATTCAACTGAAACGTCAACAAGTTAACACGAATTTGCGAAGTGAATGATTTGCTATATGTACGTAACAACAACAAAAGAAAAGAGGCAAGTGTACATTTCAATAAATTCTATTAAAAATTTATTTTTAGCTACCTCCGCGATACTTTGCAGACTCGTTGTAAAGTAAAATGAAAAAATTTTTAAATGTCAGTCTATTAACGCATCAAACCAACAATCACTATAGTTTGAAAAGTGGTGAAAAGTTTCCTGTGACTTGTGCGCCCACAGCCCCATTAACTTGTAACAAGAGGTCGAACACGAACAAATCATAAGTATGTGGGGTAGTTTTAGGAAACACACAAGTTTAAAGTTAAAGAAAAAATGTTATGTTATTACTGACGCAAAATATAAGTGTTCCTAAGCCCCCATAAATATAATTTCAAGAAGTCAGCAATCAATCGTGAAGCAGTCAAACATAATTTTCCGTTCAATTGATCATGTTGGGCAATTAAACGAAATTCTGTTAATTGAATCATGGAATCAATTAAGAGAGCATCGGCCCAATGATTTTACGGTTGATTGCATCAAAAACTTTGCATATTTTTAATTTGGTTTGACATGCGATAGCTTTGCTAATTGAAGAACTCAGAATAATAGAAAACACGCCAACCCCGAATATTTTCCATTAAATGGCGTTTTTCACTTGTGGTTTTGTTATGACGTTTTGGATTAATTCGGGTAAATCTAACGGCATAATTTGCATTAAAATGTGGTAATCCTGGATTATTCCAGGTTAAGCCAGTTAATATTAATGTAGCGTTATCTTCAAAGTAATCACCTCCGGTGATTAAGTACCCATACTAAAATGATCGAATAATTATAACTGAAAGAACTTGTCATCACTAACTTTATGTTTTGTACGGTTGCTTAACTCTGTCTGATTGCTGGGTATTTGTTCATTAATTGTTGTAGGTCGGTCGTTGGTTGGTTTTAAATTGTTCGTATGAATTCATGTGCATTAATTCAAGTTGGATTTCTAGTTTTTTCTCTAATAGTTAAAAGCCAAGCAAGATACAAGGTAGTTGGTAGCATTTGAAATTAAAATTGTGTTTTTTTCTGCTCATATTACACTGCGAAATCTGATCGCATACGTGGGTATTGCAAAATCTGTTCAAGAAAACTTGCTTGAGGTTTTTTCAAAACGGTATTTTAAAGTAACCAACAGGTTTTTCAAAAAATCATTAACCATTTACACTTACACTAAATTTGAAATGTCAAACAAACGAGTTGCGTAATATTACAATCGTAGCTTTCTTATTATGGAGTTATTGATGTATAACTTGAAGGGTTTTTAGGTAAGTGGGCGTAAAAAGTCAGTGACTTATAATAACTATTGTGTGATTTTTTTTCAGTGTAAAAAAGAGATTCGTGACATGTGGCAACGTCAAAAATTTCCAGTAACGTTTACCATCTCACCATGAAAAGACTTACAAACGAACACGGCTTGCGAATTATTGAATTTTATTATCGAAAGTCGTGCTGTGTGAAAAATGTCTTTTCTACCGAAAAATTGACTTCAGCGATGGAGCTAATTTTTGGCTTAACGGATACCTCAACCAACAGAATCGCCGATATTCATGGGTAGAGCAAGCAGAGGCAGTTCCAGAGCTGCTAATACACCCAGAAGGATGCACTTTTGGTCCGCGTCGGTGGCATAACTGGAACGTACTTTTTCAAGAACGTTCGTTGCAAATCGCAACGCTGCAGTCAATGAAGCCAGGTACCATTCAATGATTGCCGGCTTTTTTCTTTTCCCAAAATAAAAGAAATAAACTTGGTTGACATGTGGTTTCAACAAAACGGGTCCAAAGATATCTTCAGTTTAGTCTGAGGACCTGCCACTGCGGCTCAACCCCACAGCGCTCTCGGCACTGGGTGAAAATAATTCGTCCAGCAACGCCCTCATGTGCAGAAAATTGCTTAGCATGAATACCAATATAAAACATGCATTTGGACATGGTGTCCCCCTTGGTAGGAAGCAGAGCCTATCTAGAACTTTTATCGATCTATGGGTCGCGGCACCCGGCTGAAATGCAACTCCACATTTCGCTTGCTTTCTTCCCGCGATTTGGGTTCAACAACGGTAGCAGGAGAAAATAATTTCAAAACAACAATAGCAGCTAGAACAGACAGCAATGAAGACGAAGTTGCATGAGGAAACACTTACATCAGCAGAAGATAGCACCTGCAACAGTCATATGCATGCCACCATGTCGGAGGCAGACAACAGCAACCATTTACAGTACCTTCGGCAGCAGCTGCATCACAGGGTAACCAGAGGTGAAGACTTTGACACATAAAAAATAAAAAACTCAGTTTATTTTACTATGGGCTCTGTTAGAAGGAGACTAATATAGTATTTTGTGACGAAATACAACAACAAATACAAGAAAACACGGCAAGAAAATCAAAATAAAAACAAAAATCTAAAAACAAAACTAAGGCTCTGAGGGAACGAGACGGATAGAGAAAAAGATCACTATACTGTCGTTTCACCTCTGTTTACTACTTTGTGAGCTGCATTCACAGCTAGACGAACCAGAGGATATCTCCACTAACGGCTAGTCCTCCTTCTATTGAATACCCTGCTGGCGTATTCATCCAACAGAGTTCGACGATCTAATAAGGCGCTGCTGAAAACCCAATCCCCGGTATAAGTAGTAACCATTCCTATCTAGATCTCCAAGATCGTCATAGTCAGGACGATTTTTATTATTTTAGCTGATCGTTTGTTTCTTACTGCGGCCGCCAGGAGATCCGTAAAGTGATCTATAGCTGCCTGAATATCAGCCGGATGTCTCAGTGGGATGTTCGGAGGTACGTGAGAACTCACATAAATTTTATATTTCAACCAATTCTTGTTTTTATTTGAATAGGAAATAAGGGCTTCAGGTGCAGTGACAATACGCTACCGTAAAGTAACGATTGTAGGTGAAAAGTCGGAATATAGATCAAAGGAGGAATTGGCTAATAATTGAACACATCTAGTATTTTTTATAATGGCAAAATCAAGAAGATCCAGCAACGTATTAAAGTCTATTGGCCAATAGGTGGGCATACCTCCAGATACGACGTCTAGCTTTTTTGCTTGAACTGTAGTGTACAGCTATCTCCCTCTTCGTGAGCTGCGAGCATCACTGGTGCACAACCGGCAGCAGAGTGTATTAATATCATAGTTATCTGGGTGTTTTAAGAAATTTGTTATCGTCCTCCGGCTATTCGGGCCCCTTTCATATCTGCCAAACTCATTCCCGTGATCAATTTACGCTCTTCATCTACTAATTAATTCATCTTGTATTTAAAAATAAGGCGATTTTCCGCTTGGCACCCATCAGAACACAAACAATTCATTTCGCGCATTGAAATATATTCTACGGGATTCGCGGCTAACTCCATTAGAAATAACGGTACTTCGATTGTGGTGCAGCGGTAAACTTATCAAAACAACAACAAATAATAGGAAACAGAATATGCATAACAATAACTACTACTGCACCGTTAAGTAGAACATAAGGCGCAGGGAAAAGCAATTTGACTGCATGTATCTCCAAGACAATCCCATTTCTTTGCTAGTGTAAACACACTGTTCTTATTCCATCCACGTGTACTGTTGTTGTATATATTTTCGATTGCAATTTGTCACAGCTAATCATGTTGATCGGTGAGATTGGCCTGGTGCAACTGATCGCTTGTTGTTGGTGCAATTGTATTGCAAAATATTGTTGCAGCAATTTGATCTGCACGTTGTATGTTAAACTTGAGCACTTTAATGTTTTCCAACCGGTAGTTTTGCCTTTTGTTTTATCTTGTTCGAACATGTTTTTATGGAAATTCAATTTGTTTTGTTTTGATTCCAGCGTTCAGAAAAACGACCACGTGTGCAGTAAAACAAGTTTTTTTTGTTAGGAAATACTTTAGTTCTCATTAGTTTTTTTATTTTTATTTTGTAAAAGCTTTTAATAAATAATTGCGCAAGTAAATTTATAAATATTTATTTATTTAAATTAAAATAAGTTTATGTTTTGTGCTTCTGTATCGTTTTGCTGGAAAAACGTGTTTTTAACAATTGTGTTTCGAATTTCTTTGAGTGGCCGTAATTAATGACATTATTATCGTTGCACTTGACAAAACAAAAAAAGCACAATTTGTCATAATAAACAATAAATTTTAATTAATACTTTTATTATTTCTTAGCTGGGACTATTCTGTAAACATGATTAAGTTTAGCACTTTGTTTAACATGAAAAATAGAGATGTGCTCGTGTGGTAACTTCGCCCTTGTGAACTGCTTTAAGTACCCTTCATGTGTCAGTATGCAGCGACGATTTCTGAGACATGCAAATTGGGTCCTATCTGAACTTAAGATTAATTGAGAAGTTGTAAATAATTCTCACGTATCGCTAGACCAACGGGTCAATTGTTCTCTAATCGCTGACGTGAAAGCACCTCAGAAACGAGCGATCCAAAGGTCTGGCTATTATGGCCAGAGAGCTTCAGGAGGTGAGCTTTACTTTATAAGAGAGAATATCGAAGTAGACCGCTACTCTTATGGGCCCCTTTTCGACCCTCTTCCCTCCACGAACTGATTTTAGACAACCGATTTTAGATTTACGATTACCTTACTCTCATTCGAGTCTCGTGCTACCACTAGCCTTTACTTGACTGTAATTATTTCAGATAGTCGACTGGTGAGTGTCAGCCGTCTTCCTCATCACGGAGTCTCTTATAATTGCTAGCATTTTTCTAAGGCTTAGGTCACCATGGCATTCACATTTAAGAAGTGTCTGCCTGTGATCCTGAACCTTATGCTTGCCAGTTTTGGACATTCACACACAATGTGCGTTACCTTCTTAGTCTCTCTCAGCAGTATCTTCGGTGACTGACCACTTCACGCCTTCCGGATTTCTCTTTTGGGTAATTAAACCGCAGTTCCTTCAAAGATTAGCCTCGCCGCCTCTTGCGCGAATTCCTGTAGTGGAGAGAAAGACGTCCAACCACACAGAGGTCCATATGCACGGGTAAGTCTGTAATAAAACTAGAGATCGACTGCTATTCAGAGATCGCATACTATAGACCAAACTCTTTGTTGTCCACGCATCCCTGTTGTATGTTGTTCCACCGTGGACTAGGGACATTTTATAAGATAGTGTTAACTTCTTTTCGCTCGTCTTATTTAGCCAGACTCCAGCAGGCACAGAAACCTGTTACTGGCCGCCACCACGAGAAGGTATAAGTCAAAACTTTTGACAGTGCACTTAGTTTCGGCAAGCCATATCTCTGTGCCTCGTGGCAGAGGTGAGCTTAAGAAGCCTGAAGCCGCTTGAGGCCACGAAATCCGAACTGAAAGACTAGTAAAGAAAGTCCATACATCAATTTGGAATTAAAACAGTGTGGGTTGAATAACAAAGCCCCTATGGATGTCGAACAAAGAGGTTGCTAAGACTGAGCAACTCTGAAGTTAGAAAGTTCTACATCGTATAGAGTGTGCGGACAGTGATGAGTGAGAAGGGCTGGTAGAGAAGACCATGGAACATTTGCTATATCACTGCCCTGCTTTCGCACTGCCAAGGATCCGATATTTAGCTGCCGAAAATTAACTGGACGTGTCTTATTTCAGAGGTAGTGACTGGCAACTACTCTAGAGGTTTGTTCAACCGTCAACCGTGTAAAGCCGCAACGATACATAATGTTATTTATAGGCCCTTTCACAATAAGAAAAAAATAACTTCCTTGATACCTCAAACCGAGATGTTCTTATTTTATTTATATATCGGCCCGCCCTTATTCGAAAACCGTTTACAACATGCAAGATTTACATGAATTATTACAATACTCATTTACATACTCGTACATCGGATTCAAAATGAGATGGACTTTATGGTCTTTAATCTGTTTAGTTGATTGTACTGCAAACATCTTTTGATAAATTTAGAGCGGATTTAATTTTAATCCTACTTGTAACTGTTGCTACATGCAATTTTGTTTAAATAATTTAACATATTTTTAATTGATAATGTCGATTTTTAACAACTTAAGCAATTAAGAATCCAAGCTCGTAGTCACAATAAAGTGAAATGTCAAATTCAATAATTGATTGAATAATAGTTTTTGGACGGTTCTGGGATGTACTCAGTGCATGATGATGGGCTGCGAATTATATGGGTGCCAGGACACTCAGGAGTGGATGGAAATGAACAAGCCTACGGTCTGGCAATTAAGGCCAGAGAGCTCCAGGAGGTGGGCGTAACTAGCTCAAAGCCTCTTGAATACACGTTAGGGAAAATAACAAAGACCCTGAGGAGTTGGGTGGATAAAACAAGGAGCTTGCTAAGAGTAAATCTAAAATTAGCAAGATGGTGAGTCTACTGACGGACCACTCAGGCTTGCGCGGGCATATCTATGTATGTCTTATAGGGTGTGCGGATAGTGATCAGTGCAGGGCTAGAAGAGTGGACGTGAGACGATGGAAAACTTCCAAAGCCACTGCCAGACTTTCGTACAGCTAAGACCTCGATATTTCGCAGTCGATCCTTTACCGGACGTGTCTCATTTGAGAGGCATTAACTGGCAACACTCATGACGCTAGAGACTTCTTCAAAATGAAGCGCGCGGTACTGGTTTAGGCATATGCCTATGGGTAAGAGACGAATTACAAATCCTCAACGAAACTTAAACTAATAACACTACGGGCTATTTGAAAGAGTGCTTAACTGGTATTTTTAGATTTAGATTTGTACAGCTTGCAGAAAATAGAGGGCTACAAAGCTGAAATTCCGTCACCGCTAAAGATGATTCAACTAGATACCCTGGACTGCATCCATACAGGTATGTGAAGTCATACCCCAGTGCCAGGCGTAAAGCCAAACAAAATATGATTCAAGTATGAAGAAATCCTAACATCAAGTTTTGTACTGTCCAGCTGATAAGACCTAAATCTCTTGTTTTCCAAACAACTGCCACTCCGAAGACTACAAACTAGGGATGCATTTATTTCTTTTAGAAAACATGGACTAATAAAAAGAAATTGAACACGTTTGTCCAGCATGTGCCTAGCATGCGTGTCTGGGACGTAGAAGCAGTAATAATCTCCGATTAATATCTGATGAACAACTGCTCACGGTTCATGTAGATTTTTTCAACGAATTTCCGTCATCCCTTGCCAAGTTTGGTTTAGAGACAACACGGTTTCGGCTATGTGTGAACGAAAAATTACTCTGAAGATGGCAGATAGCCGAAACCGGTTTGCCTTCAAACCAAACTTGACAAGGGATGACGGAAATTCGTCGGAATATGAAATCAAGAGCAAAGGTTGATGTTCCGCTTGTTCTGTTGCCATAATTTTGTATTGGAAATATAAAAGAGCAGAAAGAGAATATAGCAACTGCGAAAATTTTTACTATTTGGAATGATTACACCCTTCCTTGGTCTGATGTATTATTTAATTTGAGGGGAAATAGCCAGGAATTTACTTATTGCTCCCAAAGGAATTTCCAATAGGGTCAGTCAGTCGAGGTCATGTTGTTATGCCGGCATCTGTCAAAACAGCACTTTATTTTTCAGTCCGTAAAGCCAAACCCACCATTGCATGTTACATTATCGCGACGCTGCACAGTGGGAGAAATTGATGTTTTTGACTTAAAATAAAGGAAAATTCTAATACAAAATTTTCATTTTAACATTTAAAAAAAGTTTTATTTGAAGAAAATCTTATTCTAATTACTTCCACCAAAACAAATTATTCGGAAGTGGAATAAAGAACAGCTAAAACATTAGGAAATGTCCACCTTAGAATGAAATATTGCGGATTCGGAATACAGAGCAGCACAGTATATTCGAAAATACTCTTTAAATGATATTATAAATTACGATACTGCGGTGTTAATAAAAAAAAACACTTTGAATTTCAAATATATTTTAACAAAACTTTGTAGGGAAAATTTGATTTCAATTAAAAATTAACTAGAGTCTATTGGTTCGACTCCTATTATTAACTCTACCCCTGACAGAGTTAAAATACAATAACGCCTAAAAATATGCAAACAGAGCTTATATAAATTGCTTGCAAAATTAATTCAACTCTTTTATTTCATTTGCAGACATGTTTCTTGGAAATATCATAATTACACTGCGATTCACTTACATAAGGCAAATTTAATTTTACCAATTTTAAACGAATATCAGTCATGTTCTAGATAACTCGCGAAATGGGAATTTGAATTCTGGAAAAGTAGATTAATATTTGTATTGAATATTGAAATGTTAAAAGTAGAATACAGAACTTCGAAAAATTCAAACTGAAGTGATGTCAAATGAATTCTACTATGAAGTGGAATGCAAAACATACCTGTATGTCTTGTAAACCAGAATTTGGGGCGTTGCAAAATATTTCAAAAATAACAAAATTTATTAATACGTACTGTCAACATTATTAAAAATTTTTATATAAATTCATTTAGGCATTGAGCGGAAAATCTACCCTATATAATCTAATGATATTGAGCTCCAGGTACGTTTTATTGCTCCCTTTAAAGTCTCTTTTGTATCAAAGTGCTTTCCGCTGTCATATACTTTTATTACAAGCCATCCCCAGACATCTTCTATTATGTTAAGATCCGGAGAATATGGAGGCCAATCTACAATTCCTATATCTTGGTTAAGAATCCACTGTTTTAAATTCGTGATGGTAGGTCGACAGTATAGATCCACATAAGATTTAAAGGCATTTGCACAAGTCGACAGTGGCAGAGTAGAATATGCACTCCCTATCACAACTCCAACTTCTATGCTGTGTCTGTGCGGCAAAAATATTCCTTCCTTTCTTAAGTCGTTGAAATAAAAGTTCTATCCATCTGGTTCATCGATGTTAAACATTTTTACGTCAGAAAATACAACTTTGAAGCACTTATCCGACCACGTCATTGTATTCTTGACGCATAGAAGGCGTTGAGCGTTACGATTGTAATGGCTTCTTTATTTATATTTTAATTTGCTAAATCTTTATTTTAAAAGAAATTAACAGTAAGTATTCCAATATTATTTCCAAATTATTCTTTATTAGTTATTACCAATATAGAACTAATTTTTTATATTAAAATTTTAAGGAGCTATTGATTAGCGAGAGCCGCCTCACCAGACTTAATGTGTCAGGTCGTTTTAGTCTCTGATGCCCGTCAAATTGCATTAAATTGCATGCAAGAGTGTTGAGATGTACGACAAGTTTGTTTACGTATTTGGACGTCAGTTTCCTGGATAGTGTGAATTGTTAGCTCCCTTCGGATTTTTTCATTTCTTATATAGCATGTCATGAAGTAGTGGTTTCTTTTAAAATTTCGACAAACTATGAATGGACACGACTTTAAAATACGACGAACTCTGCAAACGCTTTCTTTGCGTATTTTCGCTGCGGTCATGCACGAGTGCTCTGCGCATCGTAGCCGTTTTGGTGCGGCGTTTCATATTTTTAGCTTTTATATTTCTTAATGTTGTTGAAGTTACTGCATATAACTGTATTTACTCTTTTAGTTTTTTTCTCATATTTAGACAGCACTCCCTCCACAGGATTTTAAAACTAAAAAGTTGTTCCTTTTCGGGTCCCACTTTTCTGAACTTAAATTTGTCTGAAGTTATTACATTCATGGATTAAACTTGCAATATATGGCCTGCTCTTCTAAAATATTAAACTTTCTTCTTCAAATGATGCATAGAAAAAGTTTAATTTATTTTAGATTGCTAAATAAATAAAAAAAAAAAGTTTTTTAAAAGAAAAAATGTCTTCACAATTTTAACCAGATTAAACGCAAAAATGTGGTCTTTATGAGCCCGAAATTCTGCAATTCCCCACAAGCTGATTTACAATATATTTATCCAAAGTTGACAAATTTAAATTCCTTATTAAAGTGTTTCGCAGTATGCGGCGCATAATTTAATCCGTTTTAAATACATGTACTGCCGATATAGTTGCCAGAGGATATTGGTGGAAAATCGTGAAATTTATTGGACAAAATCGTAAAAAAAAATTATTAAATGGTCAATGTACCCTGCAAAAACGCGCGTAGAGTCTGATTCGAAAATATCCCAAGTGAAGAAATTAAATGTGGTGCATTTTACACTGCGATGTAAAAACCATGTTATCCAACAAATCAAGTGGTCCATAAATGCATAACATGGGATTATACGGTAGTCACTCTTTTAACATGTTAAACAGTGGGCCATTTCCCCACAATTTTGAAAATTTCTATTGGAGTAGATTTTAAAATTAAACGCCAGAGAACCTACCCTGTAATAAATGCTAAAGCAAAATTGTTTTTGCTTATTTCCTGTTAAAACTATTTTTAATTTCCTATAAAAAATAATTTGTTTCGAGGAGAAAATTTTCATTTCATTTAAATATCTTCTAATTGAAATTAAATAGTTTTAAATAAAATTGTTTTATTATCAAATGTATAAAATGAAATATTGATGATGATTGATTAATGATTTTTTTATTGATACTGATACAGCATCAGTAAAACAGAAAGCAACAAAAAAAATACTTCTAAGAAAATCTATTTATTGCTTTAGTAAAAACAGGTCAAACTAGGCGGACGTTATTATTCCCTAAGCTGAGAACTTTTTATAATTATGTATACTTTGTGCCCTTCTGGGCTCATATCGATGTAAACGATATCTGAGAATTATTTGTTGTAACGATTTAATCCAACGTCCTTGACACTTCTATGAGAAACGAGCTGTCAATAAATATTTGTTTTAATCAGAGGAAGCAAAATCTGCAGATTTACGAGTTGCACCTACAAGAAAGTTCAAATCGGGGTTATTTTTAGCCACTGGATGTGGCGGATCATGGTGAGATTGTTTGCGACATGACATAATTTTACACTAATCGCCGATCTTTTAGAAATTGCTATTAGCCATTCGTATATTAATAAAGGGGAGGGACATGGAAGCAGACCGCTTACTTTATGAGCCCCCTTTCGACCTCGCTCTGTTTTCGATTTGGTTTCAGGCAACCTTACTTTCATTGACTCTCGTCTTACTCTTGACTAGCCTTTAATCTTGACTGTAGTAAATTCACACTACCGACCTTCTTCATCATCACGGAGTCTCTTGCAATTGCTAGCATTTGTCTAAGGCATTCATATTGGACAAATGTCTTCCAGTACTGGGCATTCACACGCAATGTGAGCTACCGTCCTAGCATCTTCCTCAAGAATATCTTTGGTGACTGACTCCTTGCGAGGTTTTCTTGTCCATGTCTTCAAAATGCTTCCATTGGCCAATAAATAAATACCGGAGTTCCTACAGAGATTAAATTCTCCACCTCTTGCGAGGCTTCATGCTCCATCCCTAACCGAAATATACGGGCCAACAGCTTATAAGTACCTTTAAATATTAACCCCTCTATCCCTTGCGGACATTTGTTCCATATCTTTTGGATTTCTTTCTTGCCCAATTGCAACCGGAGTTTCTTCAAAGATGAACATCCCCTCCTCCTGCGAGACTTGCTGATTCAGCCCTGTAATGGTGAAAAAGATGTCTACTCATACAGAGCTCCATATGCACGGGTAAGTTTGTATTAAAACTGAAAACCGACTGGTGTCCAAAGTTTGCATATTAGAGATCAATCACGCTATTGGACTCGCATCACTGGATATTCCACCATGGATTAATGAGTTTTATAAATGAGTGTTAACTTCTCTCCGCTCGACTTATTTAGTCAGACTCCTAGCAGGACAGGAACCTAGTATCGGCCGCCACCATGAGAAGGCAAAGTTAGGGCTTCCGACAGTGCACTCAATTACGGCACGCCATACCTTTGTGCCCGCCAGCTCACAACCACTTGCAGCTACTTAGTAATCAAAGCTTGCTTTGATCTTTTACAACTAGGATGAACATACCGACACGTATGCATAAAATGTCGACTCTAAGAAGCCTATTAATTTCCTTGGCGACATCCTCAAATATATCCCATTTAGTGAATAATACAATTGTACACATGTATATTTTCTAACCTATGTTGAATCTTTTTTTCCTTTTATATAAAGGTTTTTCCTATTTTCCCTTTAAAAATGTTATAATTTAAAATACTTGCTTTTCAATATCTTTGATGAATAAATATAATTCGTTGTAATATCTAAGGATAGTATCTCGAAAATGTAATTTGTATATATGTAAATTTAAAGTATAAATAAAGATGAATTTATAAATAAAAAAAAAAAAAAAATCCCATTTAGTTTTTTATGTAATTTTAAGTCCCACCACAAAATAACTCGTTGTTAATGGTTTGAAAACGGCTTCAATTTCGCCCTTGTTGGTTTTGTAATAGGACGTAAACTCCTAGATACGACCTCTGCTATCTCCGATCCTTACCCCTGGTGACTACTTTTTTTTTGCAAAACCATCGGATACCCCTCTTAAAACTATTAAATCCTGGCAGTACCGCTATTGTATTTTACCAAGAACTTAATAAGATGGCTCAGTGAGACCACAAAGCTAACAGATAGCCAAAGGGCCATCAAGGCACTTGAGTCCAAAATAAAGAAAGGCACAAAGACTAAACTGAGCTTAAAAAGAGCGATTAATGATTACTCGAATACTGGGAGAATGCGCATCATTTGTGCGCTACACCACCAAGGAGTATTTGGTAATGAACGAGCAAATACTCTGCCAATCAAACTTAGATAAATCAAAGTCTTTTAAGACTACTAGGATTGCCAAGGATGACCCCAAATCGAACTGTGGAACACGAAAGGGTGCGAAAATTACCAGAACATTGTGGGAAGACCCATACGCATATAAGACGAAGAGAATATTGAAACTGATGGGCGAAATTTAGGAAGATTGCAGATATTCCAACTGGCCACTCAAGCTTACAAACACCCCTGCTTAGAATAGGAAGATCAGGCATTTGCAGGACATGTAATGAGAACTTCGAAACGACAGATAATTGTCTGTGCCACTGCCTAGCTTTTGATCAAGTAAAGAGCCAGTATATCACGGTTGACGTCTTACCAGAAGTAACTCAGCTAAGGGGCATAGACTGAAGAATTCTGAGAAATTTCGCTCGGAACATCGAGTTCCTATAATACGGAAGGGTATTGGTTTTTCTTGGTTTCATAGTGTAGAGCACAAAACATTCTGAGCCGCTTGATTACGCGCATGTCTACGCGCATGAGGCCAATATTTTTCTCCTCTTCTCAAACTATCCTAATCTCCTAATGCACGTACTGTAGGGTATACATGTATTTAATTCCGTTATACATTCGGTTTAATGTCAAGTCAATTCAAGCTGTCACTAAGTGTGTAAAAGCTAATTGTCCAGCTAAGAAAAATATACTAATTCATAGAAACGTTCTAGGGGAAGGTGATGAGCAACTGGCTAGGATTTCCCTTCTTAATTTGTTTACAAATATAAATTTTCTAATCACGTGGAGAATTATTTCAGATGCAAAATCAATATTCATGCAGCTGTTGATAAACTATAAAAACTTGCGGCAAATAATTCAAATAAATTCAGTCATTAAATGAACTTGACAATAAGAAGATGAAGTATTTGTTAATACTGACGTATCTGTGTGTCTTATTGGCGTTCGTCAATGGTTTGTTGTTATAACAATGGAAAAGGAAAACACTTGTATTTTATTTAATGTATTTGAATTCATTTAGCTTCTCCTTTGCCGGGTGGCGGAGGAGGTGGAGGCGGCGGTGGTGGTGGACGCGGTTGCAATTGTGAGCCTGGTGGTGGTGGTGGAGGCGGCGGAGGCGGTGGTGGTGGCGCTGGAAAGGGTCCGGGTGGTTCCGGCGGTGCCAAGGGGCCTAATTGTGTACGTCCTTCTTGGATGCCACCATGTCCCTAAAAGGCAATTTCCTCTGCTATAGAAAATTTTTAAAATTGTTAATTTAAAATTTAAGAGAATTAAAAAATGCTAAATAATTTTATAACAGGGGAGAAATGTAATAATTCTTAACAACTAGAAACGAAAACCTAAGATTTGAACAATTTTAAATAAATTTCGAACATTGTGGCAACCTTCAATATGTTTTTTTTCTGATCGTACAAATTTTTTCCCCTAATTTTAAAAGCCAACGTTTTGATTTTGAAAATGCGGGCTGAAGCTGAACCCTTATACTAGTAAGCCAGACTTAAGTGTAAGATCGCTGAGCAGCCGATCTTAAGTCTTACATAAAAATAGCATAAACAATATCAGGGAGGCAATGAGGTTATGCCCAACTTATGCCCAGAGTGCAATACTGTGCGAACCCCCCTTACATAACTGTGTGAAGGAGGACGCATGCAAAAGCGCACTACGGTTATAGGGCATCTACAGCATGATATGCGGATACTAAAACTCTTTGAGAAGGAGCCATATATTATCTGATCGCTTGAAACCAACTTTAATGGGACAAATGAACTATACAGTCGTCATTGCTAGCACGGGCAAATGGTCAAACCAATCTGAGTGGCACATTAGATAATGATCAGGTTCTAAACAGCAAAATGACAGCACTGTGGCAGGACTAGTCGGATCAAATATCCACAAGGCAATTCCAACCGCAAAATATGCGAAAATTTTATCTACTCTCAATTACCCTACTCTCAATTGTACTAGTGAATGCCTGAGGAGAAGCGTAAGGGGTATAAAAAATCCTCATAATGTCGTTGAGCCAAGCAGCCCATAAGGCCTTATTATCGTTTGAAGTGAGGTCAGAGGTTGTCTTTTAACTTAAATTAACTTGGTACTCGATATAAAATAATATTATGCTGGGTACCTGACCGCGAGGGTCCCGATGAGAACAACTGGCTGATTGCTTAGCCAACAGAGGAACCCTGCATGTTTAGAGGACAGTAAGTTTTTTGGAGTAAATAGAAGCTTTACTATGGACAAGACTGGTTCATGGCCTGAGTCAGAACTCACTCGACATTAAAGAGCTATAGCCGGATTCAGGCAATAAAAGCAGTTCATAATGCTGTCTCGGGGAAAAACTCCAAAAATAAGAATGAGCTCAGGATCACCACGGGATGCGTTACCGGAATCTGCGGGCTAAGATACCATAAATATAATATAGGAATCTCAGAGATCATCAAATGCAGATTCTGCGAAATTACAGGAATAATTTCCAAGAATATTGTTCCAATAGAAACTATGCAGCAAAAGAATCTTTCGGAACACGATAAAAATTCAGAAGAGGAAACTTCTGATAACGAAAATGGCACTGAGCAAAAACTCGAGAAGTTTTAAGGATTATTATCGATCTTAAATGGCAGCTGAATGATTTGTATTGATCAAATAGAAATCTCACTCCCGACGTATGAATTATCTATCGCCTATCGACGCTCTAATACGTGCTAACCCAACGTGGTAGCACAAAAAGTCGAAAATGACTGGAACGAGATGTTGTAATATTATGAAAAGCTATAAATATTTCAGTCGTTATAAAATTTTTAGGAAAAAGCTTTACGCTCACCAATCGATCTCAAGAAGAAAGAACTTTGACTTAAGAAAATCGGTCTTAACCGTAGGATCATATGAAAGATATCTTTCGAATAAAGCAATTCATTAATCCATATGTGTCTTATTTCATCTTAAAGTTCTAAACGTCTGCCAAAATAGTCTCGTTATATGCGGAATTAAATTGGATAAGGAGCCTTAATGAATTGAGAAAGAAATTCGAATCAATTTATTTTTAATTATTTATTTATCAAAAGCTGATTTTCAAATCAATGTTTTTCTTACAGATTCTCATCTCAAATACATTAGTTGCCACCACTGCCTCCCTTACCGCCACCACTACCTCCATTGCCGCCACTACCACCTCCATTACCGCCGCCACCGCCATTGCCGCCACCTCCGTTACCGCCATTGCCGCCACCTCCGTTACCGCCATTGCCGCCACCTCCATTACCACCACCTCCATTACCCCCACTACCACCATTTCCACCTAAACGCCCTGGTAAACCTGGTTGACCGGCTTGACCTCCAGCAGCATGACCTTAAGTTAATAAAATTATTAAGAGAAGTTTATTTAATTTCTGATTAATTTGTGCCCCACTTACTTAAAGCCACAACCATTAGAGCCAACGACAATAAAAGCAAAGCGTATAATTTCATATTGAAGAAGTCAATATCGAAATGATGTTAAAGCCGCAACGAAATCTCTATTTATACTGGGAATTGAAAGCGTCTACATCTTGCACTCCCACTGTCAATGTGAATTCTAGGAAACGACTTAATAATAAATAACAAACAAAAAACAAGTACGAGGGTGGTATTTGCATTTTCCGATTTGTATTTTAAAGTTCTTTTTTGTTTTTTTAAATTTATTTTAACGCTTTCGTAAATAATTTCTTTTGGTTTTAGTCAGTTTTAAAGCCAATGACGCCGCTGGAGTCTACATTGGATATCCAGCCAATGGATTGCAAAATAAAATATTAGACGGTTCTTACGGCAGCACGGCTGCAGGCGATGGGTGAGTGGAACAACCAGGATCTAAAATCACGATATCAGAAAAGATGGGGGGTAATAGTCGATTACGCACATGGGGCGGAATTAGCGGACCGTCTGCTTGAAACAAGGTTATAGCAAATACGGAAACATGACAGACAGACGCTCCTGGTCAAAGGAAACCCTAGTAAAAATGCCAGATAGAATTTGCTGTTTCCACACGGATCCAAGCTTGGGGATAGGATGGATTTCTGGATCTTTATTGAGGAACCAATGACCGATATATACCTCCAACTTCCGGATCACAGCACGGCCTTGCAAGTGGAAAACACAGCGCACGGTAGACAGTGCGTTATGTGGGTAACGGCTCACTGTGGAGTGGTGGGAAACGAACGAGCTAACGGTCTGGCAATTAAAGCCAGAGACCTCAAGGAGACGGGCTTAAGTAGAGCAACGCCGCGTAATGCTACAAAAGCCGAGCAGGAAGTTTGACCTAAGAGGGCACATGCAGCACCGTGGAATGAAAACATGGCAGGGCGGCTAACAAATACCCTATTGGGAGACCCAAATAAGGATACAACAAAGAGGTTGCTGAGACTAAGCAAATCTGAAATCAGTAAGATAGTGAGTGTACTGACGGGTGCTTCGGGCTTGCGGGCATAATTGCGCCGTATAAGTTGAGCGCATAGTGAGGAGTGCAGAGCTAGTAGAGGGAACCTGAGATGGAACACTGCTTATGCCACAGCACGGCTTTCGAAAAAATTAAGAACCCGATATTTCTCGGCTGACACTTAACCGGACGTATCTCATTTAAGCGGCATTGACTGCACATTACCAAGAGGGTTTGTTCAGGAAACAGAGTGCTTATGAGAGTGGAAACTTTTTCAGAATGATATTGTACGAGGTGTGTTCCAATAGTAAACGAAATGTTGGTTCTTATTAAAAAATCTTTATTTATTCATCAAAACAAGTTTCATGACCTAAAAATACGTTGGCCCTTTTTGCCTGTAAAAAACACATAATTAAAAAACAAATATTCAAGTACTTTGGAACATGTGTTCGTTCGACCGAAGCATTTTCACTATCGAAAGCAAAAGAAATATATTTTATTTCGACAATAGAAATTTACGAATGAAAATACAGTGTTTATTAAGTTTCTAATTGCCTTGCAACGCTACTTACGATTTTATTGAAAATTAATAATTATAATAAAGAAACTCAATTAAACACGTTTCGAAGTATCTAACAAAGATGACTGTTATATTTTTATTAGCGGCCATAGCCTCCATAACCACCATTGCCTCCATTATTGCCAAACCCGCCAGGTTGACCTGCCTGACCGCCAAAACCACCGTTAGCTCCATAATCTCCATAACCACCGTCACCACCAATGCCACCAAAACCGCCAGGTTGACCTGGCTGTCCAGGTTCACCGCCAAAACCGCCGCCACCTCCTCCACCACCACCCCCGAACCCGCCTCCATTACCACCATAGCCTCCATTTCCAGCTCCTCCGAAACCACTACCTGGTCGTCCGTAACCACCACCCGCCCCTCCATAGCCTCCAGCTCCTCCATAACCACCAGCACCTCCCGGTCCTCCATAACCCCCACTTTGAGCACTCACTATAACAAAAAGCAAAAAAAAAAACAACTTTTTACTCCATCTTATCCCTTTTTTAGTTGTTGTATTAATTAAAAACTTTAAACGCAGACGAACCTTCACTCACTATCACCACAAAGGTGGCCATCAGGCACGCAATTTTAATATTCATGTTGCCCTGTAGTTATCGAATACTGACTGATTCTGTCAACGGATTTCACTTGACTGAATTAAAGATTCACAGGCGATTGAATTTCAACATCTAGTCTCGGTCGTACTACCGCAAAATAATTATCACTTGTGTGGGATTTTTGCGTTGTTGTTGTGTTTTTCTCTATTTAATTTCGTGCTAATATTGGAAATCGTTTTAAATGTTTTTTTTTGTTGTTGTTTCTTGCTTCTGGGTTAGTGTCATAATTAACTTTGAATAGATTATAATTTTTAATTAAATATTTTAGAAAGTTATCTCTGCCAATACGGGAACGTAAGAAATAAATAAATGACAGTGTTCACAAATATTTTGGAAGAAGAACGGAGCTTAAGAATTTCGAGTAATAAATTTCGAATGTTTTTTTTTCTTTATTTTAATGTTGAATGTGCCAATTCGCCTTTTTGTTATGAAAATATATTTTTCGCTTGAATGCGCATGTTGCTCCCAGTTTTAACTTTAGCTTCCTAATCGCTCCCTCCCTTTGGCGGTGAACTTCCACCCCACAGCAACACTGGCATAATCAGCCAACACAAGCACATAAGCGAACCGCTATTGCGCTGTGCACAACAAACGGGCCTCGTCCTTATTCTGTTTGACGGCGTCAACACAACTCGACAGCCTTTTGTGTTAACGGTTTTCAATCCGTATTCCTTTTGTCCACGTATTCTTAATGGTATTGGGCATTTTGTAGGAAAATGTGACGCCGTTATTGTTGTTTTCATAAACGAGTTTATTTGGCAACAAAAATTTATTTAAAAAAAATTAAAATAATATGTTCCAACTAATTTGCGAAATTAGTGGAAGAACTTGAAAAATGCATCCCTGGCAAGAGGCTTCCAATATTAAACTAGTCCAACGAATTTTAAAGAGCAGTGGAATGGTATTTTGACTCTACTACATGCCGCTGGCCCTAAAAAACGAATCCCTGTTGGATGGTCCCTGGTTAGAATCATTTCTAACACTTTGCTAAGCAACCTGTTCTAAAAACCTTAGCGTTGCCACCAACCTGATGCGGACTGCAATTAGTAAGAATCTTTGGCCACCTTTTTAATTTGGGGATATCGCTTGTAGCACTCACCTAAATGCTGACTTATTTAATCTGAAATACTTTTTAAACCTTTTGAAGAAATAACACACGGTTCTGTCAAGCAATCAGTGCGTTTTTCACTTTCGCTTCATTCGGTAGTTAAAATATATCCGACTTCTCTCGGATTAATCTTCTTTGTACAGCAAGTCTTTTTTCGTTTTCTAAAAAAAACTTTTTTTTTTTGTTTCAGCTAAACTTTTTCACCAAAAGTTTTAAACAAAATGAGCCAGTTGACTTAAGTATTAGATATGTGTTTTTTATTTTATTCAAAATATCGATAAAACGTCGAATTCGCCGTAAGGCTGTTGAGGAATACCAAATTATACTAGAATTGATGACCATGTCGATGCAAAGTGATGTCGGCTAAAACGAATAAGGCTGATTAGCTTGTCAAATTTGGTTGGGACTTCATGCAGCAAACTCAACTGTTGAAGGTTCCCCGTGTATTCACTGCATGTGTTAGAAGCCACTTCCAAGATGGGAAGTAACAACATCATTCTGTCGACGGCGTATCGACGACGGTTGACGCATTATTATCCCATCATTGGAAATCATCCAAATTATTATTATTTTATTAATTCTTTTACCCACAAAAGCTCAAGTTGGATCCACGCCTGCACCAGCTTATAAAGCCATCTCTTAGTACATTTCGATGTCACAGCGTCTCAATAACGATTGTTCATGACTTTGCGACTACTAGTGAAAACTGCTATCCTGTTTTGGGCCCAGCTGCTTTTTGTCTAATGTGAGCAATTTTATTCCAACAAGAATAATAAAATATTCGTCTGTGAATAAATTCATTTAAAGCTCGGAACCTCTAACAAAAACCCCCTTTACTTCTAATTCAGAATTAACTTAATTTAAAATGCAATCAACACCAAAGTAATTAAAATATTGCTAATCTTTGGGAAAATTTAAATTGAGACTCAAATGTTTTTAAATAGAATTCACTTTCACTAGGAATTCGAAAATATAGACCTTGAGTCACTCGAAATTTTTATTCAAATCCCGTTTTTCACCGAAAATATTTCAAAATTTGTTCGAAGTTTTCCGTTTTTAATTTTAAAAGCATAAAAACGGCTGAAGTATTGCGTTTAGTTTGCTCGTAAAACTCTTAAGTGGCCAAGGGTTTGTTGAGGTAAACTATGGACTTAAAAAGCCTCCACAGGTAGAAATTATCGCCATTGAATAGCGCTATTCGGGGAATAATTAATAGTTAATCAAACACTATATTCCACGGCTAATTATATGTCTTATAGCAAATGGAAAGGGTTTGTCCCAATAAGTATATATATTCTGGATCCTTATAGGTAGAGAAGCTCAAGAATACGCGTGTGTCCAATGTTAAAATCAACTTTTTTGACGGCACTATAAAACCTAGAATGTTGAAACTTGGCCCATTTGTTTGACGAATTTTCAAACCAGCCTTATCGGTTCGCATATTCCTGAGCTATGGGCAGACAAAAAACCGTTTTTCTGTTTTATTTTGTATTTTCACTTTTACAGGGCCACGCTTCTACACAAGCCCATATTGCATATTCTCAATCCCTATCAAATTTGCTACAAAGTCCCCGTATAGAAATGATCAACCAGAAGCCGCAGATCACCTTACGGGTCTAAATGTTGGCACGAATTAAACAATTAAAAAAAAAACAACGCAAGATTTCAACTCTGACAAAGAAAATCGCATTTCTCCAAAATCCGTAATTTCACAAGAAAATTTTTAATTCACCATAAAATCGAAAAACTGAAATAAAAAATTCTATTTGCCAAAAACTCAAAATTCATTGGACAACCGGAATTTTACAACAACAACAAAAATAAGCCACAAAAAAAATTCACCAACTACTGAAATTTCACCACAAAAGTCCAAATTTCACAAAAAATTATACAATTTCATTACAATTGGGGAATTTATTTAAAAATGAAAATATTCATTAATTTAAGTTGGTTGTTTTGGGTTTGTTAAAAAGAATATTTTATTTTCTGACGATGCTACAGAATGGAGTAGCGAAATATCGAAAAGAATAAAATAATTTTTTTTTTATCAAAAAGATCTTAAAGTTTTGAAGAATTTTATAATTTCGTTCAACAAAATGTTAAAAATTCACCAACAAATTTTAATATCAAGATACTTATAAATTTTATCAAAAGTCTGAATTAATCTGAAAATATAAAAACGAACTAAACTTCACCATAAGTTGGGAATTCACCAAAATTCGAAAACTCACCATAAAATCACAACATAATTGGCACAACATTTTTTTTAATAAAACAAATCTTGTCGCGATCGAGTTCCAACCCATTTTAAAATTTAATGAATCTAAAATATTTAAATTTTTTGAAAGAAATTATTTCAAGTACTTTTTCTATCAATCTCGTTCTTTATCTTCTTTCAATCTTTTTAAATTCTATGTGGAATTGAAACTGTACTGCCTGATCAGCCGTGCGTGATAGGTAACCAACCATTCTCGATCAGTTCAGACATACCTACAAAAACCAACAAAAAATTTACTTTTTAATTGCAACAAGAAATTTTTTATTAAATCTAGCAGCTGGTCTAGTATTTCTCCCTTGCTAGCCTACCCGTATTTATAAATTATTAAGTTGACAATAATTCCAACCAGTAGTTGTTTATTAAACATTCAAGTATTTTATTTCATAATGAAATCATTGAACAAAATTGTCTGCCAGTGCAAAGAAATTCTTATTTACTTTCCACCACCACCGCCGCCGCCACCACCACCACCACTGTAGTGACCTCCACCACCACCGCCGCCTCCACCGCCACCCCCTAACGGCTTAGGATTTGGTTGAGGATTAGGATTGCCTATTAAAAATCATAGCAATAATTAAAAAATTTCTCGCAATTCCACTTACCTAAAGCGGCAGCTATTAAAGCCAGAACAAAGACGATTAAAGCGTATAATCTCATGTTGCAGTTGCGAATGATGCATCTTACAAATTGCAGTCTCGTATTTATACCATAATTTCTTTTTGTAGTAATAACAAGTATTAAATTTGTTGTAAGAAAAATGTTGTAATAAACAACAAAATAAATCAATTTTAATTGATAATTGTTGAATGCTGGAATGGCTGTATCAGCGTTGGGAAAATCCACATATTTACGTTTTCGTTGGAAGATTGCGTATCTCCTTATCGAATAATAAAAATTAAATTTTTAGTTCTATTAATTTGTTTTATTTATTTAAATGTTTTTTAAAGGCGTCGTCTGTCTGTCTGCCTTTCCGATGTCGTATATTTCAACAATCTAGGTTTTTTTAATTTTTTTTTTTAAACTTTAAAAAATCCCCAACAAGACGGTTTGAAAAACTGAGTGACCTTTTCGATAGCATAAAGTCTTTTGCCAGCCAGCCCTGCATCATTTGTGGACTTTGTGGACTGTAATTTCGAATAATCGAATTATTAGTTTGGAAGTTGTTGGCTTTAATTTATCGAAATGTTTTATTTTTTACCAACTTTTATTTCACACAGGCATAAAAGTTATTTCAATACATTTAAAACTAATTGCATTTTCGTTTCTTAAATAAAATGTTGCCCTGTTAAAGAGTTTATGCTTCACACATTCTTATTATGTGGAATTTATAAAGGGCACTGGTCTTTCGGCATTATTAAGGGTAAAATCTAAAAAAAAATAGCTTTTGTGGGCGTAAACATATTTCGAGCTTTTGGGGGATATCGAAGCAAACCGCTTACCTTATAGGTCCCCATTCGACTAACCTTCTTTTCTCGAATTCAATTCAGGCAACCGATTTGTAATTTACGACCACCTTGCCTGCATTGAATCTCGTGCTAACAATGACTGTACTCTTGACTGTGGTAATTTCAGACTGTCGATCTTTTTCCTCTTGGAATCCCCGGCATTTGTCTAAGGCTTCATATTTGACAAGTGTCTGTCCGTGGCCCTTAGTCTTATGCGCTATAGTCTCAGTCTCTTGTGCGCTATAGTCTCAGTCTCTTCCTCAACAGTATCTTCGGAGCCTGGCCCGTGCACCTGGAGTTTCTACAGATATTAACCTCTTCACCTTTTGCGAGACTTCGTTGCAAATTCACCAAAAAGCAGAAAATACAAAAAAAAAATTATGAAAACTTCGAAATAGAATATATCTTACACAATTATATAAAAAATCTCTAATTTCACCACAAATGAGGAATTCACAAGAAAATTATAAAATTCACCAACAAATTTTAAAATCATAAAATATCGATAATTCAACATAATTTAGGAATTCACTAACATTTAAAAATTCTCACAAAATCATATTAAAGTCTAAACATATTTAAATTACCAAACTAACAAAAATTTCCAGAAACTTCATTTTAAAGAAAACCGAAATTGCACCAAAAAATTACGAACTACCACAAATTTAAGAAGGTATTTTACACCTACAATTTGCAAATAGTCCTATTAAATACAATCGTAAAGAAATTTTAAGAAAATCCCCAAACAAAATTCTACTTGTTTTCTAAATAACTCCAATAAAAACTCCAAAGCCAAAATGAAAAATTGCATCCTGTTTTGTGATGAAAATTCCCCTCTTTTGGGCTTAGAATCTAAAAACTGGCAGCTTTACAATTTGTTCTCTTATTTTTATTTTTGTTTTTTTTTTTGGTGTTAAGAGAAATTCTTTTGCAAATTGCTGTTACTCTCTTTCTTATTAAATTGTTACTAACACCCCAAGCACACACTACTACAACCATTGTCGACACCCACTACAAAAGAGAGGGGGACGAATTAGAATTAAGCGGCTGGCGACGTTATTTCACAACCATTTAATTAATGGATGTAAAACATATAGGACCGCTACATCTTGGAAGTCGGTCCATAATGAAAGATTCTCCAGAGAAAGTCAGACAAATTGAATTCTCTATTTTCTGGTGGCATGTTGGTCAGAAGTGTAGCGATATTTTGTGTTGCATTTAACATGTACATATGTAAACTCATTGTCGACTGTAGTTGTAGTGCTAATTGTAATTTGTCTCACATGTAGAAAATGTGCTTACACACATACATATGCATGTACGTGCATGGATGTAGTAAATGAGTCAAGTTTATAAAATTGTTGCATTTGTAAACATCTCGTATTAGTTGTTCAACAACCAGAGAAAAGTTAAGATGAGATCAGCTGGATTTGTTTTGGCCGGCGTTCTAATAGTATTGAGTAACGTTCTAATGAGTGCCGGTAAGTCGTAATAAAATTTCTTTGGAGTTAATAAACTTTGAAATTATTATAAACAAGGTCAAGGACTTTGGTGGGGCGGCGGAAATGGCGACACTGCTAGAACCTGGTCTAGTGCCAGCAGCCAGTCCGGACAGCCTGGTGCGAATGGCAACAGTCAAACTAGTTACAGTTATGGTGGTGTGGATGCTAACGGTGTACCGTATGGTGGTTATGGCGGTAATGGTGGCTATCATGTCAACCTAACAGATGAACATGGTCGCCAGCATTCTTATAGTGGTGGTCAAGGTGGTTATGGTGCTGCTGCGGAACAGCCCGGTCAGCCTGGACAACTGAGCTACAGTGGCTCCGTCACTTATGCCAATACCAATACAATTCGTAACGGTTATGGAAATTCGTCATCATCAACTTACGCTGCTGTTTGGAGCACTTTTTATCTCATTTGTCTGTTTTCATTGTTTTTAATAATTAAATCTTAAACATTTAACAACGTAATGTTAACTACGTTAATCGTAATGTATCAATTACTCAGTGTGAAATAAGTGTTTTTTTTTTCTTAGCAACTAGTGTGTTTTGTGTTTATTATTTCGTATTTTACTGAAAAGTGATACAGATTTTGAAAATTAATTTGTCCACTCATCAAAATTTAATCACAGTCTGAAATTGTCGCAATAGATTTGAATGTTTATATTTTCCATTTTTATGCTGAAATAATTTCTTTACACAAAACTAAATTAGATTCTAAACATACAGTCATTGCCATCAAAAGAATTACAAGTGTAAATTTTTATTTAATATAGGGGAGGAGGAATCGAAGCACAGCGCTTATTTTATGGGTGCCTCTGTGACCCCCTTCTTTCCACGTATTGCTTTCAGGCAATCGATTTATAAATTACGACTACCTTGTTTCAAATAAGTCTCGTGCCTTTACTCTTAACTATGGTGATTTAAGACTGTCGGCCTTCTACCTCATCACGGAGTCTCTTCTAATTGCTGGCATTTGTCTAAGGCTTAGGTCCCCCATGTCATTCAAATTTAACACGTGCCTGTCCTTGTTCCTAAGCCGTATGCTAGCCAGTGCTGGAGATTCACACACATTGCCTTTTTCTCAGGAGTATCTTTGGATACTGCCCTGTCAGCCCCTTGCGAGGTTTTCTTGTCCAACTCTTCAGAATAACTTTATTGGCCAATAAACGCCGGAGTTCCTACAGAGATTCAAGCGTCCGCCTTTTGGGAGGCTTAATTGTACTTCCCTACTAGAATCTCACGATCCAACGCCTTAGAACTTCTTTTAAAGATTGACTCGTCCACCACTAGCGAGGCAGTCATGTCTACCTCTTTCGGATTCCTCCCTTGGCCAATTAAAATCGTAGTTTCTTCAGAGATTATACTCTCCTCTCTATATCTATAAGGTCCATAACCTTTAGAGATTGACTCCCTCTCGCGAGGCATTCTTGTCTATTTTCTCCGGATTCCTCTCTTAGTCAATTAGAACCGTATTCGGTTCAGAGAATTCATATCATTCCCACGAATAAAAAAGAAAGAGATTCATATGCACAAATAAGTCTATATTAAAACTGGAGATCGAATGTTATCTAGAGTTCGCATACTAGAGACCCAGTACCCTCTAGACCACGCATCCCTGGCGTATGCTCTTCCGTCGTAGATTACAGAGTGTTAACTTTTCTCCGTTCGTCTTATTTAGTTACACTCTTTGGAGAGACAGGAACCTGTTACCCGCAGCCACCACGCGGTGGTGTAAATCAGAACTTCTGACAATGCACTCAGTTACGACAAGCCATACCTTTGTGTCTGCCAGCTGATGGCCTGTTAAATTGACAATAAACTTACATAATCGATATTTCTCATCAAAAATCATATGCAGCTTTTATGATGTCCCACTCTGTGCGTAATTTAATATACTTATGAAATTTTGTGATGTCAGCAGAAAGGAAAGAATTTTAATTTTTTTTTTTGTGATGAAGTAAAAAGGGGAAGAGAGTCACATAATTATGTATATGGCGGCTTATTTAGAATTATGCAGAGTAGACGCTGAAAGATTTTAAAGTTGCAACATTAAGTATCACGCGAATTTAACATTATATTTCTCTTTATAAATTTGTTTGCATATTTTTATGTTCTTTGTCGATCTCTCAACATGTACGATCGAAACTGAAGAAATGAAAAAATTATTGGGTGCAATAAGAAAATTTAACTAAAGCAAAACTAATAATTCTAAGGGACATGTCACGACAAAAAATATAATCGAATAAAAATGAGCTGGCTGGATCGATTTGCCTGATCCACCTCATTTGTGACACATCCATACATAGCCACATTTGTTTTTACGAATTCAGTAACTATAAAAAATTTCAAACTTTCCACGCCTGCTATGTTTATAAAAACATATATTAAATGTAGCATGCCTTAGGGGGCAAAATAGTAAAGAAGGCTGCCAGAAATTTAAATAAAATTATATCTGTTCTTGACCTTTTTTTAAATTTAATTTATTTAAAATTGTCCAAGCTTGAAGGTCTTTTTTTAAAAAATTATATTTTTATTTTTTCGATATTTCGCTACTCCATTGTGTAGCATCATCAGGAAAAAAAAATGGAGTAGCGAAATATCGAAAAAATAAAAATATAATTTTTTAAAAAAAGACCTTCAAGCTTGGACAATTTTAAATAAATTAGAAATTTAAATAGTTATTGCGTCCCAAAATTAAAACAAAATGAAATACATTACGAATTACAGTAATACCTCGATTTGCATCGTAACTCGACACGACGATTGAATCGAATTTAAGATTGCTCATACTTTCGAAGGCTAATTATTAGGGAAACTTAAGTCTTATAAATTGAAGTTATAAAAGTTTTATGCATAAAAGAATTATAAAACATACAGGGCACTTCGGTTGGGACGGATGACATGGCTTGCAGTAACTGAGCCCAGTGTCAGAAGTTCTGACTAATATTTACGCGTGGTGGCGGCCGGTAACACGTTCCGGTCTCTACAAGGAGTCTGGCTAAATAAGTAGAGCGGAGAGAAGTTAACACACTTGGATAAAAAAATCTGTAATCCATGGTGCCCAAGAGGGTGCTTGGTCGATCTTCAGTTTTAATACCGACTTAACCGTGCATATGGAACTCTGTGTGGGTGTATAGGTTAATCTCTGACGAAACTCCGGTTTTATTTGGCAAAGGCAAATAGTCCGAAAAAGATGGACTAGAATGCTTCGTGAGGGGTGGACGGCTTAATCTTTAAAGGTACTTAGGGATTTCGGTGTTTTTTGGCCAATAGCGGATTTGTGAAAAGTTGGACAAGAAACCTCGCAAGGGTTGGACGGGTCAGCTTCTATAGATACTACTGAGGAAGAGGCTGAGACGGTAGCACATATTATATGTGAATGCCCAGCACTGGCTAGCATAAGACTTAGGACCATTGGAACACAATTGGTAAGAGTAAATGCCATGGTGGACCTAAGCCTTAAGCACATGCTATCAATTACAAGAGACTACGTGATGAGGACGGAGGTAGGCAGTCACTAGTCGACAGTCTGAAATCACTATAGTCGATAGTAAAGGCTAATGGTAGCACGAGACTTGATTGAGAGTAAGGTAATCGTCATCGGTTGTCCGAAATAAATTCGTGGAAAGAAGGGGGTTGAAGAGGGATCCATGAAGTTACCGGTCAGCTTTGATATCCCCCCTACATAAAAAAAGCAATTGACGATGCAAAATAATTTTAAAAACATTAAACGATTTGATAACGCAAATGGTATGGCAGCACAAATTTAGATGACTTATAAACTTGTACCACGCATACCGAAACAACATGAATATAAGTAACGTAAGTCGAGGGAATACTGTATTCTTGACAACAAAAAAACACTTGTCCTTGTGCAGCTGGTAAGTAATTTAAGGTTGGGTAATTGGCTAAACTTTAGATTAAATGGCCGCGTAACTTAACCACAGTTTGTAAATAAAAATTGGTTAATTGGAGCGCTTGTGAAGTTCATGATATTTTGTTAAACTATTTGCAGAATTGCAATTTTGCTTTTTACACGAACATAACTCAAGATCAATTTTGTTTATAGTTTTGTGGCCTTAGGCAAGGTCTCATTTAAACACCAAATCTTCGTTTTACAACTAAAGTGAATACCTCAGCACATTTTAAAAGAAATTTCAAATATAAAAGCAACCGCGTTTGGCAACAAAGACACTAGTATTCACTTAACAATTTCGGAGAATTAATTAAAATGAAAATTTCAGCTTTAATACTTATCTTCGCCATCTGCATTCATTTAGAAACGGCCAGGTGTAAAAGTGTAAGTACAAATATGCAAGCTACAGTGAAGACTCTTTAAGAGGGACTTTCAATAAGAAGCCAAACTTCTTTCACTTTTATTGCTTATAAGAAACGAAAGCCCTTTAACTGTAATTGCAGCTAAAAAGTTACTACGGAAACTCCCTAAACCATCTCAAAGGCCAACGCAAACCTTTAGTCAATCCCGTGGGAAACAGAATACAGGACAACTACAGACGTGCGAAACGTCAAGCATCCCCAGCTGTACATGAATTTCAACAAAATTTAACCAATGCCAAGCTGGAGTGTGTGCGAGAGATGAATATGAATCCAGCAATTTTGAATAAAAGTCTGGTTTACGAGGAGTATCCCACAAATGAAGAGAAATGTTTAATGATGTGTATTCTGAAGAAAACTAAATTGGTAAGCAGTGGCTCTTTGTAATCCCAACAATCTTTAACTTTTGGTTCTTTAATTTAACAAATACTCAGATGGAAAATGCTAATAAATTATCTCTAAATACTATTGCTCGTATTGCCAACACGATATCCGATAATAATCCCTTGGTAGTGTCACTTGCCACGGCCACTGCTAATAATTGCAATAGTTTAATTGGAGCCAAAGAACCGTGTGAGGCTGCCTATGAGATCAATAAGTGTATCGGCAATGAGTTGAAAGCTCACAAATTGAAATTGTATTATTGAATTTCGTAAAGAGGGGAAGAACCCCATTTTTTATAAGTCTTATTTTTTATAATAAATTATTTTACAATTAAAAAAGAACCTTAAAAAAAAGTTTTTAACTACTGCTAGTGTGTCTTAAAATATAAGTTTCTGGTAGAGGTACTAAACTTCAAATTAACTTCTGGTATATCCAGCGATCGGAAGGTTAAATTTCGTATCACTTTATGCAGCAGTTGCATTCGTTAACAATAACAATGCTACCCATTCAAGTGGGCCTCATCGGGAAAGGCAAACAATTTCGCATACTCCACGGTATTAAATCACTCAACTCTAGATTGTAATTCACAAGTCCAGAGCCTGAAACTTTGAGCACTCTAAACCTTTCCAAATGACTTTACTTCAAACGCAACAATTCCGTTGGTCAACAGATGATATTTTAGCTTGAATTACTGCAGGATCTCGATATTGTAAGCCCGTAGACTAAAGTCTTTTTTGCAAAATCTTGAACCTGCTCTACACCTCCTTGTAGCAGCAACCGTGGTATTTATTATTAATAATGTAGGGTGGATATGGAGATATCCTTTCGAGCCCCTTCTTTCCTCGAATTGATTTCGGCCAACGGATTTGAAAACTCGTGCTACCACTAGCCTTTAGTCTTGCCTGTAGTGAGTCAGGCACGCTACTGGTATCTGTCGACCTTCTTCCTCGTGTAACTGCTATCACTTGTCTAAGACTTAGGTCCACTATGGCATTCACATTTAACAAGTGGATGCTCGTGGTCCTAAGCCTTATGATAGCCATTCACACTCAATTTGCCCTATCATCTCCACCTCTTCCTCATTATAATCTTTAGAGACTCACCACCACTTGCGAGATTTTCTTGTCTATCTCTTTAAAAATCATCCATTGGCCAATAACCATTGCAGTTCCTACGGAGATTAATGTATCTACCTCTAGTAAGGTCCTATTGTCCATCCCTATTGGAATCTAACGGTCAAACGCTTTCAAAGTAGTTTTAAAGTTTGACCATCTGGTTCATCTCTTCCAGATTCCTCCTTTGGCCAATTAAAACCGGAGTTTCTTTTGAGATTAACCTCTTCGCATCTTGTGGAGCTTCCTAATTCTTACGAGGAAAGGAGAAAAATATCCACCCACACAAAGCTCCAAATGCACGGATAAGTCTCTATTATATTTGGAGATCGACTGATATCCAGAGTTCGCAACACTAGAGTCCAAGCACCCTTTTGACCACTCATTCCTGGCGTATGCTGTTGCTGTGTCTTCGGGGATTAGCCTTCGCTTGTTGATTTGTTTTTCCGACAGGGTGCTTTGATATATATGTTTGGAACGATTTTCCGTCATCCCTTGTCAATTTTGGTTTGGAGACAAACCAGTTTCGGCTAGTTGCCATCTTCAGTGTCATTTTTATCGTTCTGAATTGTTTATGTTAAATCGTTCACGTTTTATAGTCAGTTAGCCATCGGTCTTATGTGGGTAGGTAGCAGGTAAAACGTATATGTCTCTTAATTGTTTATAGGGATTGATTTATGTATGTTATTCTAGGAATTTCGCCTATCTGTTGTGATATAAATTGTGCTCTCTTGTCGCCATGTTGTATGTAAGAAATTTAAGACAAATATTCACAAAAACTCTAGTCTAAAATCTGCCTACTCATGACTCATTTTATAGTAGCTACCGGTAATCGAGCAATTTGGATCATGGTTCTACATAGAAGAAGGTTTTATACAGTTAGTTTGGAACACATCGGTGTATCGGCAAATGAGTTCATATCGCAATGCACTGGTGCTTGCAGAAGTTTTACGTTGCTTTATTGCGTAAAAAAATATATCCTATTTTAGGCTTTTAAAACTATTTTGGTAGAGAATAAAGAAGGTGCCGATTTTCTGAACAAACATCTCTTCAGTATTTAGCAAGAAGAAATAAGGGAGAGAGAGAGCGCGAGAGACAGATGTGTTAGATTTACGTGAGTACCCACCAATGTTGGTGTGGTCTAGCCACGGGTGTGACATTAAGCACCACCGAAGTAGCACTCATGCACATCTCATAGGTAGCAATTCAGGACAGAGGATGCCAGGTCCTCGATCCCACCCCCTGCTGAGGGGTTTGGAACTATCTATTCTCCTGCTGTCAACAGATATTAATTTACAGCAGTGAACCTTCCGGCTTTGGGTATAAACCACAGCCACCACGAGCACCACCGAAGAAGCCTCACCAACAACCAGTCTTTAACCGAAGCACCAGCTTTGTATCGTTACTGGCCGAACTTAGAAGTCCTACTTTCTTCCAGCTTTAGGCTCCTGACATGCCTTAGGGAACGGTACCCCTGTTTCCCCCAGAAGCAATCCATCAAGGCACCGAAATCCCCCCGGGGAAGAGAGAAAGAGCTAGTAATATATTAATGAGTTTGGAGTGTAACGTTTCTTTTTTTGGAACATTGTCTACAGGGAGTTAGTCGTCGTTAGCCTTATTTCCGTGATTGAAAGAAGTTCTCAAAGAAAGAGAATCAGCGGGAGCAAAGAAAGATATTGCGTGATCGTCTCGGAGAGAGAAAGTTAAATAAATGTAACATTGATAATTGGAGTGTATAATAGGAAATAACAATTAAAACTAATTTTCTATATAATGAATTTGTTTTACCAACATTTATTAAACAAATAAATCTTAATTAATTATTATAATTAAAAACAAAAAACAGGTAAAGTGCCAACAAAGTTCTGTTTGTCAACAATTACGTTGAATTTAATTTCATAATGGACATTTGCCACAACTGTAATGTAATATAAAACTTATAATTTATTACATGAAGCTTTCAAATGACGTGGCTCAAAGATAAATCGATTAAATTAGTTTTGAAAAACACGCTAGAGAGATTCCCATCAGATTACGCCCTGTACAATTCGAGGCAATTTAGTGTGTAACATGGGAGGATAGTTTCACTATGGGGCATTTGCACTGTAGCGTATAGATAACTTTGGGAGTTGGTAGTTTTTGATGTCAATGTATGACTCAAACATCTAAATTAGCATTCGATTATGTTACATAGTAGCAGATCACACTGTTGCCAGGACGCTATGACAACCGACACTAAAACCACACGACTCTAATCTCCTTGGACGTTTTGACGTACCACCATGAAAATTCTAACTGACTGAAGGGTGAGCAAATCAATGCTCTAATAAAGATAAATAATACTGAACTAACAAATCCATTGTAAAACCAATAGAGGCATAGAAACGCCCGGAAGTTATATAGAAGACAGTGTAGGATTTTACGACCAATGATGCCACCAGCGCCAAACGATTAATTTTTCAGGATGCAATGGAGTATGTAGGCTTTGTTGTGGATTGGTTTGACTCCTAATGCGGCAATTTTTGGCTGAGAATGGGTCCCCAATTCGAACATGTCACATTGGTTCTACAGAAGCGCGACTAGTCCGATTCTGACCTACGCTTTCGTAGTATAGTGAGCAACAGGGGAGAAGAGATCTAACAGAGTTAATTTCTAGAAGGTTCAACGAGCATTCTGACTTGGAATAAGAAACACTAACAATCTCGCTAGAGACTATATTGAATATCCAATCAAATAGAAGTCCAACTAAAATATGAGGCGGCTTTTACAGCAGCACGTCTGCAGGTGATGAGTGAGTGGATCAGCCGAGATCACAAATCTCAACTAATATTGCAAGTAACGGTCGGATAGGACGGGATTCGGGATGTCTATTGAGGATTTAGTGCACGAACTGTACTTCCACTTTCCAGATGATAACACGGTTCGTCAAGCGCAAGTTTGGTCGATCACGTACTCTCTGAACGATCTCAGGTTATACTGACAGGCCTGTGGATCCTGGATGACCCTGAAATGCCAAAAAGCGATAAATGACTACCATGTTAAACTGCTCATCATATCGATGCCGGGCCACCATGAAGGTACCGTAAATGAGAGTAATTAAGGACACAGATCTCCAGTAAGTGGGCTTTTGTAGCGAAAAGCGGCTAAATGACAAGAAAGCTGAGCTGAAACACTGGGAAAAAAGGGAACATACAGCACTCTGGAATGAAACCATGGTAAGACAAATAACAAAGACCCTTCGGGTATACCCCAACGGGGATAAAACAAGGAGATAGTTGAGAATGAGCAAATCTGAAAGTAGTTAGATGGTGAGTGTATTGACGGGTTACTTGGGCTAGCATCTATGTTGTATAGAATGTGCGGATAGTGATGATTATAGTCCATGCAGGGAGGACGTCGAGATGATGGAAGTCTTTCTGTGCCAACATTCGGCTGTTGAACAGCTAGAACCCGATATTTCGCGGCCGTCCCTTTACCAGAGTCTTATTTTAGATGCACTTACTGGCAACTACTTGGAAGGTTTGTTCTGGCAACAGAGGATGGAGACATTTACAGAAGTCATAGTGTACAACGGGCCGCAGTGCCTAGGAGCAAGGGAAGAATTGTCCCCTCCCTTCAACTTAACCTAACTTTAAAAAAAAATTGTGACAACTGTTTGTCGGTCACACTTCTATCCGTATTTTAAGCAGATTCATAAGATATTGAGTTTTTAATTAGTCGTTTTACTCACTCAAATAGTGTTAAAGGGTCTTAAGTAGCAGCTCTAAGAGAGTCGAGAATAAACTCATTCTAACAACTTCGCTACTCATTTCATGATATAATTTGACTGATATCAAATATTATGAAATTAACATGTGAAACATTTCCAAGTTGTGTTTTTACTCTGGAAGTAAATTGTTTCAGTAAATCAGATTAAAAAATTAATTTAATATTTTTTATTTTGAAAAACACGAATATTGTGGCAATTAATTATTCCCCTATAAAACTGTATATAAAGTCGAAATTTAACATCAGTTTATTTTAAATATCTTTCGTCACTTAGTTAAATTATAAAATAAAAGAGAAAAAGGGCCGGAACACTTTCCGGAAGAATATATTTAAAATTGTGAAAATAATCATGAACTTAGCGCCGAAATTCATTATTTATTTAGCGGTCATCGCCTTGACGTATGTTCAAGTAAGTACAGGCTTTCGCGGAATCAGTGATTTTTTTTTGTAATTTGGATTTTCTTTCATTAAGGCTGATGATGACAATAGTGGAATGTCCGTTAAAGAAATTGTGGACGCCTTAAAGTCATTTACCGATTCCTGTGAACCAAAACCCGAGGAAGGTAAGTACCGGCTTAGAAAGAATTCTCTCTCTTCTCTCTCAATTCTCTCATTCAGAAGAGGCCATTAACTTGCAGATAACTTAACAATAACTTTTTTTAAAGTAAATTTTTAAACAATTCAAACTCCTCTTGAGGACGTTGCGTTTGTGGACTCGTTGTATTAGGTTGTGTCTCGGTTGTAGGAAAAATTAACAAATTTAGGCTTTTGGCAAGTTGTACAATCCAGTTGCAACGTTAACGAGCGTGTTGTATAACTTCATTCCATTGTTTGCTTTTTAACGTAGTGACCACATAGCAGTGATGGAAAATCCACATTTTAAAATGGAACTGAAAAGTCTTTTTTGCACATGAAAAGTACTATTTCAAAAATTCAAAGCGACAACTTGTCCTTTCTGTACAGAAAACTTTTGGAGTTTTTTTTAAATTATATGGGGACGAAAATTTAAATCGTTTTGTAAAGTCGTGCCGATACTGGGGTATTTTAAAAATCATAATAAAACCTGTTTGTTAAATAAAGTTCTACAACGCAGTTGTACTGTTAAAGAGCAAATCGTCCACCATGGTTAACAACCGAGTTCTTCCAATGGTCACAACGTCACAAGAATGAAATTTCATGCTACAATACTTCAATGACATTATGCTGTTTTGCTCGTTTTCGCTCTCCCCCTTCAACATATACAAAAGTTTACGTGTCTAGGTAACCCTTTCATTTCAGGGATGGTAAATAAGGCTTTCGAATTGGCAATTTTTTGAGTTGTAAAGAATGTAAAATGATGAATAATAATTATGGTAGTCACTAAACCAAGTGTTTGATTTTGGCGAACCGAAGACCTTACTCCTTCGATTGGCTCTTCGCCTCTAACAAATCGCCAGTATATTCGATATTTTCGAGCTTCCAAATAAATGTTCTAAGCGTAGGATCACTTGGTACATTGCGACAATGATTCGATAGCTAAATGTATCCTCGATACCACTGTGTTACTGTTAACTCGCCATGAAATTGTGCCAGAATACACACGGCAATCGTCTGAACATCACTATGAATAACAATTTCAGATGAAAATATTTTCTAGTTTCTCAATTTATAGCTCGCTTTTCCATTTTTTTATTCCTTCCCAATAGGCTTTACTCATTGTTGTCAAAATACTCCGCTGTTTCAGTGATTACCTCTATACTCGATCCAAATATCTTGTCATCGAACCACTTCCGCAGGCTTGGGAACTGGAGACGTTTCCATGAAGGCAGATCATTTTTTTTCTTCGAATCAAGTGTTTACTGCTTCAAATCACTGTCGAATCAGTTCAACAGCTGTGAACAACACTTTCCAGTAATCGTTTTACCCTTATCAAAGGTGTATGATATTATATAGACAGCAGAACCATCTTAGCCTTCCTTGGAGCACGTTCACTGCTGTCACTGTTCCATCATCTTTGCTAGATTGCAAACACTCCCTTGAATTTGTCTCACGGCGTACACAAAATGTTCAAAGAGTAGGGAACGTACAAGAACTAAGGGTGGTCTGCGTACCCTAATTTATCCACTTTAAAGATTCGAATTTCGTTCTATATCGTTACGTTTTACATTTTTTCCGCAGATTCTTTTAGTTATAGAGTTTCCTTTAAATAATACAGAACTTATTTTTCACACACACTGTTAATTTATTTCACTTAACACTTAAACAAGCAACGGCTACTTCTTTATCACGTTGTTACGCCATGCTAACTTGTAAGCTTTGCCACACAATCCTTTTCATACTAGTCCTCTAATTTCCTCGAAACTTGTAGAAGACTTCTAGAATCCAGTCGATACATCTTCTTTGCTGTTGCTTGTTTTTTTATAACGATACTCAAATTTGTTGTTGTTATGGTGATAATATCTTTGCGTTGTTTTTGTCTCACACTCTCTCGTGGTAATTCGTCTGTACGTGTTGATAGTATAACTTTGTTGTTGTATGAGCTTAGGGGGCAGCGCTGGGACTTTCTGTACCCATTCAACTCTTACACTTAAGAATATTTGTGTACAATTTATTATTTATGAAAAGTGTTCAATTAACAACTTTTAATTATTTTTCTTATAGAACATATTAAAGAGGTGGTGAAAAATATCGAGGACGCTCAGTACTTATCGAAATGTTTTAGACATTGTTTAATGCAGCAGTTCGACTTTGTAAATATATTTGCAATTGAGAAATATATTGAATAAAATTGTGTCATTTATCTCTATTCAGTTAGAAGAGGGTTCAGCAATAATGAAGAAAGATACAGTCATAGAGATGACAGGTATGATGTTTTCAGATCGTAAAGATGATATTGGAGAGATCGTGGAGGAATGCAATAACAGAAACCAGGCCATCACCGAAAAGTAAGTACGCTAAGTTCAAATTATTTACTCAAATTCTTCATAAATTTTACCCACATTGACAATAGGTGTGAAAATGCCCACGCTCATGGCATGTGTATGTTTGGTCTCATGAAAGAGCGCGGTTTTGATATACCAGAGTTGAAAGATGAATAAGAAAAATGGCCCCAGCTGGAATTTTTCACCATTTAACCTGATGACGGACGACACGGAATACTTTTCTTTTTTTCACTATATTATTTTTTATTTCCTTAAATCATAGGCGACCTCTAATAAGTGTTTAATTATTTAATTAATCTTAAGTCGTTTTTATTTCTTACAAAATAAATGTACATGAAGATTGGTGTGGTTGAAAACTGTTGACATAGTCTACTACTTCTTTAATAAGCAGGAATAAATGTGATCCCCAGTCGAATCCGATACTTAAATTCTAAGTTTCAGGATCATATTCAAGACCTGCTTATAGTTCAGTGACACTTGTGCTAGGGGGAGCATCATTCGCCTTTCGCAGAGCGCTGCAAAGTTTTAGTTTCTCAGTAGTCGAATTCTCTTTATTCTCAACTGCGCATGCAAGTTTTTTATTTGTAATTACCAGACCACATAGGTCAAGTGCAGGCCTATGCACCCAGTTTGTATTACAAGAAACTATTCGCGCTGTTTTTACCCCCCTTATAACTTTGCGCTTCGTTTAATCGTAAAATAATGGAACTTGGAACATAAGGACCCCAAATTTTGGTATCCGTTTTGGTAAAGTTGGAAAGTTTTACCTTGAAAGCTTCCCGAGTTTAAAACCTATTCACCGGCTCACTCATTCTTCAATATTATGGAGCATTTTCATTATAGTTTGAGAGGTCTTAGGGAATAAGGCACCAGAAAAATTTTAGAAAGTTCTCTTTTTCTAGGAGCCCTAGGGTGCTGCTTATTTAATGGGTCACTTGCACTATGGGAGAGAATTATGAGGAAAGTGTTACCAAGTCAGCAGTTGTCCTAAAAATGAGCAGGTATTATTCTACATACCACGAGCTTCGTCCTCATTTTGATCTCAGTACTTTAAACAACCAAAAGTTTTGAATAATTTGAACTAAATGGCAGTTTTCAAGTCATTTTTTCATATTCTATATTTCTTTAAAAATAAAAAGAGTAATTTTAATATTTTGTATGGCATCCATTAATTGCCAGAACTAGTTCCAGACGTCGGTCATTGATTCGACTAAGTTTCCATATTTTTCTGGCGGGATTTTGTACCATTCTTCTTCTAATATCCATTTTAAAGGAGCTTTAGAGAAAATATTGTGTTCTCGGACACTTCCATCCAGATAAACACAAAGAGTTTCAATAGGATTCATGTCTGCACTATGGGGTGGTGTGGCCAGATGTTCGGTGTTATATAAGAGCCATAGCTTAACGTCCAGGACTATATGTCTTGGGTCATTACCACGTTGGAAATAATAGTCATTTCTATATAGCCTCTTTTTTTCAGCACTATTATGTAGATTCTACCTCAAAATTGTCAAATACACATACTTCTCCGTAATGCTTGCGCCATACCATACCTCGTCCATCCGTTTTCGTCACTGAATATTATGTTCCCAGCTGTTGCTCAGCAAATAATAAAAGCTTTCGTCTGCGTTGACTTTAGATATAAAAGTTTTATTTCTTGCCACACGACCGTTAATATTTTTGGCTCTTGGAATCCTACGGATCGCTGCGTCACTAACGTTTGTTCGTAGTGTCCTCTTGTTAATTTTCGGGGCAGATAAGCGGGGATTTTCTTGGTTTTCTTTAAGAGTAGGACGTCCCCTTTGTAAAATATTTTAAATGTAACCACGTTTCTTTGCCGGCTTAACTACATTTTCTATTATTTGCCGGCATAACGGCGATCCTCATTAGGCGAAATACTTTTGTGACCCTTAAATTTCCCAGCTGATAAAAGAAATGCAACAAAACCATAAGCGAACTGCAAGTTGTGGGTTTTTTTGGGTTAGTAATTGTCGTCTATATTATTAGCCAACAAAACTAAAACTCATGTTAAAAGAATGTAAGCAAAATACTTTTGTGAGTAACTGTATGTATGTCTGTAATTCGATATACGATCGACAAATTATAATTTTAAGCGAACTATTCACATTCACCTCGTGAAAAAAAATCAAGGAATGGTAGCTGCGATAGCTTAGTTCCTCGTATGTCACAACTTCGAGTCTTTCACCAATCACATCAAGCCAAATTTAATTCATTAAAGAATTGAAGGCGGCCGAATTTATTTAGGGCCTTGAAATACTTCGTAAAAATCGCTCGCTTAGTGTTAATGCTATGACAGCAAGCAAAACTACAGTGACGAGTGAACAATTCTATAACTGCCATTACAAACATAGCAGGGTGTGGTTTTGGAGCAACTAAAATTATCTTTATAAAATAAAAAAGAGCGTCATATTATCCCTGCTTGAAATTGAAACCCACAATCCACAGAATATCGTATTGTAACGAAACAATGATATTTGGCATACGGCCGTGAAAGCATAGCTTTATTCCGAAAATAATTTGGTGAATAGGTATGTTTATGTGCCGAGCCTGGGCACTGGCGGTTAAGAATCTAGATCATGAGATAGATGTTGCACTTTTGAACTTTTTCATTTTGGCTACACAGAAAGCGACTTTCACTCTATTATATTAATTAAACAACTAGTCAAAAATTCAAGTAAAATATGAAACTACTAAAGGCTAAAAACAATATTGTTACGAAGTAATAATCTAAGATGTTTAATTAAATCATAAAAAAATTACTCTCAACAAGAACTTGGTGTGAAACGACTTATTGTACGAATTCGCAATGTTATAAACATAAATATAAAACAACAACCTGGAGTAAAATGCCACGAACGCCGATTTAAAGTAGAAACAAAAACAACTAACACAGAATGAAAAAGTACGCAGAAGATACACACACACACGAACACATGTACAAGACTACTAAGCCAGCAAATGAAAAATGTGAGGCGCAATTTCGCGTATGTTCGGGACATTTCAAGAAGCTCTGTATATAAAAGCACCGTCCACCGCAGAAGGGATAGTTGACTCTGAGATTTCATAGAGTGAACAGCTGTTTGTGCATAAGAGTGTTAAGTTTACAGTGTAATTTAGTACTGATGAGTTGTAAATAAGAGTCGTAATTGCCGAATAAAGTTGTGTATTGATAAAATCATTAAGAACTGTGTATTTTAATTCTTGCAATCGAAGGAACCCTACAAATTAACGTTTGTTGTGGTCTGATTACATACAGACTGTCAAAAAATACTGATAGAAATTTGACAGACATATGAATGTCATTATTTTTAGAAACATTTCTAAGTGCTGAGACTTTTGATTTGATCAGTGTTACAGAAGCAAACGAAGAAAATATCAAAAGTAACAGTTGAACAAATTAACAAGTCAGCTGCTTCGCCGCCGGCAGCGCCCGGCTACAGATATTTCTTTCAGCTTGCACCGGCACAACAGCAACCACTCTGTTTATCGGGTGAATATCAATTTCGTTTGTTCTCTCTACAGCTAGAAATTTTTAAACTTTTTTTACCAATTTATTTCCATATTTTTTGAAGAAAAAAACCCTACTTAAACTTAAGCCGCCGCCGCCGCTACACAATCGATACTGCTCAGTCATCACCGCCGAAAGTAACTTTTCGGCTTTTTTCTTTTTCATTCTATTTTAAGTGCCATAGTGCAGACACACCATGTCATGAGAATATTTTATCTAAAAAAAAAACCAAGATTACCCCCAAATAAATCACCCTTTACGCAAAAATGTTCACGCTAGAAAATGTTTAAATACGTTTATTCAAATTTAAGGGAATATAAAAGATTTTATTTCCGCTTTCACACAATTGAAAATTGCATAAGAAGCATCACAATTGTTTTTAATGCCATTTGCCGCATCCTTGCATTTGGTCAAACCGGCTTTGTAATCATCCTTAATATGATCGGGCGCTAGAATATCGACTTGTTTTAGGGAGCTTTCATACTGGAATTTGCCCTTTTTCATCTAGTTTTTTAATTTTATAATTTTTCAATAAAATTGTCAATCACAAAATTTTGTTTTGATTTATTACCGTTTGTAACATTTCCAATAGACAATTCACATAACACTTTGGATCCTTTTCGTTTGGCAAATTACCATCTCTAATGCCATCCGCTATTTCCTTGGTAACTTTCGGAAATTTAGGCAAGCATACGTCTCGCATTAAGCTGACAGCAGACCTCATCTGTTCTTCTGTGGCCTGAAAAGAAATTTATTGTCGTATAAACTCTAGGGGCACCTATGGCAACAACGTGCTAATATACAGTTGGGCTTCGATTATCCGGGACCTTTGGGACCGGAAACGTTCGGGATAATTGATTTTCTTTTAAATGCTTCTTTCTGCAATGTTCCAGAAGGCTGGATTCTCCAAAGGGCCCAGCGAAGTGCTGAGATACGTTTATGATTTTGCGAAAAAACAAATGCAAAATATTGTAGGTTTCTCACCAAATCTAACAATAAAATACTTTTACAGGACCATTGGCACCAAACACTGAATACGGCTAACGCGCTTAAAAAATTTCCGAAAAACAAAACCATATTTGGAATACCCGGTTAATTAGGATAATAACGGTTACTCAGATGCAATCAAAAATTCGTCCATTTGTTAAAGATTCCGGAGGCCGTCAACTGACAGGCACAAAGGCATATGGCCATAACTGCCAGAAGTTTTGATTTACATCCTCTCGTGGTGGCGGTCGGTAATTGGTTTCTGTCTCTGCTAGGAGTCTGGCTAAAGAAGTCGAGCGGAGAAAAGTTAACACTCTCTTATATAAATACCTAATTCAGAAGGGAACAGCATACGCCAAGAGGGTGCTTGGCCTTTAGTATGCGAAGCCTGGATACCAGTCGACCTCCAGTTGTAATACAGAATTACCCGTGCAAATGGAGCTATTTCTAGACAGCTATTGGTAGACATCTTTTTCCCCGCTACACATGGGAATTATATGAATTGTCTGAAGGAACTTCGGTTTTAATTGGCCAAGGGAGGAATCCGGCAGAAAGTGGATGGCAAGGGGTGGACGGGTCAATCTTTAAACGTACTCCTAAGGCGTTGAACCGTAAGATTCAGATAGGAAGGGATAATAAAGCCTCGCAATAGCTGGTTAATCTCTGCAGGAACTCCGGTGCTTACTGTCCAATAGAGGAATTCTGAAGAGAGATAGACAAGAAAACCGTGCAAAAGGTGGACGGATCAGTCGCTAAAGCTTCTCCTGAGGCAGAGGCTCACATTGTGTATGAATGTACAGCACTGGCTAAGGCCACGAGCAGACACTTGCTAAATGTGAATGCCATGCGGGAACTAAGCTTTAAACAAATGATAGCAATTACAAGAAAATCCGCGATGTGGGAGACAGCCGATAGTTTGAAATCAATACAGTCGAGAGTAATGGCTTGTGGTAGCACGAGAATTGAATGAGCGTAAGGTAGTTGTATATTACAAATCGGTTGCGTGAAACCAATTCGAGGACAAAAGAGGGTCGAAAAGGGACCTATAAAGTAAGCGGTTTGCTTTCTCATTTGGTGTGAAGAACTTTGAGTATAAGACGTGTAAGATTTTCAAAAAAATGGGTAAAGGTTTCCTGATGAGCTGGCTTAAGCAACCAGCAAAATGCGCTAAGAGAAAAACTGATACAATAGCCAATCTTCGACGACAACGGACAATGTCGGCATAAAATCTATAGAAACCTGTTCGATGATGAAATTTAATTTCCATAGGCCTCAGAGAATGATCTGGAAATTATTTATTGCAGAATTTTTCTAAGGAAAAGCAACAGGACCGGTTCTGTAACCGCTTAAGAAGATCTAGTTGTAAGATGCACTGATGCACATATTAGCGGTATTCAGTGTTTGGGGCAAAAGGACTTGCAAAATCCAACTCAAAGAAAAAAAAGAATTTTATTTTAAAAAAATCTACATTATTGATTTGAACATTCGCAACACCATTTCCACCGAAAAGTGAATACCGCTATTATTATTTGTTAGTTATTAAAAGTTATTTTTATTTTGTTTTTATCAATTATTAAAAGATGGAAAATAGTTTGGTTTGGAGGCCCTGAGTGTAAATTTTCGTTCTGAAACGAAACTTGTCAAGGGATGACAGAAATTCCATCCAAATATCTATATCAAATCACCCTATCGGATAATCAAATGAAGAACCCTGTTTCTTTAGGGCAGAAAACTAAAAATTATTTGACAGCTTGCGACTGTTTTGTGATTAGTTTAATTTGAAAGCCAATTCGACGTGTTATTGCCGAAATATAGCCAGCCTTAGTGCAAAGAGTGAGTGAAAATCGGACCCCCCCAAGATAACGCCAAATACACGCTAGACACCGCGGTCACATTCCCAAAATCGTATTCAATTGACAGCGCTGTAAAGCTATTATTTAATTAAAGCCAATCTTATGGCTATTAGCTTTAGCGTTCCCAAAAGACAAACCCTCTATATATTTTCCAATATATCCTTCCACAGCGCACCGATTTTTAACTTACACCACAGAAAACATCCGTTACTTTACAAACGAATATTACAGTAGCAAACAAAAGAACAAAGTTGCGTTTAAAAATCATCTTTTTTTTTTGGTCGAATATGAAAAATCGCGATTCAAAAAACAAACACTTGTTACACTTTTAATCCTTGTTTTATTTTTAATTTCGTTGAGAAGTGTGTGAAACAAAATTGAACAGAGTTTAAAATTCGTTTAAGCAAAGTCAACGGAAAGGCCAGAGTTTTATATGCAAATTGTTAGTAAATTGTTGACAAGTTTAAATGTGTGTAATTTATTGAGATGACTGTATAAATTTTATTGCTGAAATTTTGCATGAAAAGCTTAAGAACCTACACACACACACCCACACGCACACGAAACAAATATAAGAAAATGTAAAGGGAAATCATTGTTAGTGCACTTACACCTCAGCCTGATAGAACGCCCTTGAAATGAAGTCATAGAGTTTGGCTGCTAAGCACGCAAAGCAATACGATGACCATGACTTGCTTGGTTACGACAACCACATTATGATCGCTATAACAATTATTTAATATGTGTAAAGCTACCCGTAAGGGTGGTGGGGGATGCGTTCGCTTCACCCGATGGTACGACCATAGTCGCATAAGCTATTAGGTGTGTGCCGCGTTAATGTACGTGCTGTTCGCACAGGAATTTGGCTCGTGACAGCGGTCACTGTGGATGGCCTATGCAAACTACGCCATTCTGCTATTACGCACACAAATTACACACAGGCCAAACATCAATTGTAAACATTCGTTCATAAACTACGATGAGAACAAGGAAACAAATCTGATGGCAAACATAAAATTATGCTTAAACTTTACAGAAACATCTACTCGTATCCTCCACACAGAAGGCCACGTACACATTTTTTCCCGTTATTTTTCCGACGCTCTCCCCATGTGCGAACAAATTTGTGGCTAGTCAAGACGGCTGTGCCGAAACTTATATACCCTTCACAAAAATATGAACTAATAAAAATGTACCAGAGATTTGTCCCAGTGCAAAGGATTTGTCTTTTAATATTTTATAAAATTTAGAGTTTTTGATGCAAGGCTGAACCTTTGGCTAGTTTTTGGTTAAATTTCAAAACATAGTGAAGCTTGTGTTTTGTTCCTTGTGTGTGAAAAGTAGGTGAATATTCAAAGTATGGTAAATTTGATTTTTATATATATATTTTTTTCATTGAATTTTTAGTTCCAGTTTTTGATTTTGTGGTGAATTTTGAAATTTCGCAAAATATTCCTATATTATTTTAAAATTTCGGTTTTATTATTTTTGAGATTGAGATTAAGGTTTTTGATCAAATTTATAATTTCCATGATTTTTAAATAACATATTTTGAGGATTTTTTAAGGACTTCACCACTTGTGGTGAAATTTCAATTTTTGCGATGAATATTCAAAATTTGCTGAATTCGTTTTTTTATTGTAAAATGTTGGTATTTCATTGAAATTTAATTTGTTGAAAGACAAATTTTTTAGTTTCAGTTTCTCGATTTTGTGGTGAATTTAAAATTTTGGCAAAATTTTGAATTTTTGGAAATTTTGTTGTGAAATTTCGGCTCCTTTAAAACTTCGATTTTTTTTTTAAATTATGATATTTTTGTATTTAAAAATTGTTCTACTATAGTTTGGTTTGGTAGTGAATTTTGGGATTTTGTTGAATTCTTAAACTATGGTAAAACGTCATTTTTCAGTTAAACTGAGATTTTTAAGAATATTTATAATTTTTAAATATTTTGGTGACTTTTGATTTTTTTTTTTTGGGGGGGATTTTTTTATTGTTTTGGGAATTCACTACTTGTGGTGAATTTTTGAGATTTGTATTCACATGTTTTTTAAACGTCCATTTTGTTAACATTTCATATCGATTTTTTGTGGTTTTTTAGCTTTTCAAATTAAAAAATTGTGGTGAAATTTCAAATTTTGTGGTAAATATTCAAAAGTTGGTCAAATTTAATTTTTTTCATTAAAAATTTCGGGTTTTCATTGAAATTTGATTTTGTGAAAAAAGAAATCATTTATTCCAGTTTTGCGAATTTGTGGTAAATTTAAAATTTAAGCAAAATTTCTAATTTTTTTTATGAAATTTCGATTGTTAACTGAACTTGGTTTTCGTTGTTCGTTTTACAAATATTGAGTTTTTTTGTAAAAACCCCGGAGTCCGCAGGGACTTTATAGCAAATTTGCTACCGACTCAGAATTTGCAAACTTTATGGGCCTGGTTATAAGCGTTTACCCGCAAGAGTGAAAATACCAAAAAAAAAACCCCCAGAAAGTATATCTCGGGAACTTGCGGATCGATATGAATCAAATACCGACGATTCGCCAAGCTCATTGATCAAGTAGTCCAAGTTTCAAGATCTCGGGGTGTTCAGTGCCGTCAGAAATTTGATTTCAACATCGGATAGATCGCCACACGGACTTCGTTAATTGAACTTCCCCATCTATAAAGATCCAGATTATACATACTTTCTGGGGTCGGAAATGAATATTGTAGAAATCACAAACAGAATGAGAAACCTGTGTCTACCCTTTACATTTTTGTGAAGGGTATAAAATTGTCTTCGATTAAATGAAGCCGGCGAATACATTTCATTTTCTAGAGAAGCCTTGTGTACCTGTATTATAATGTTCACCCTCTCACGTTCAAAGTTTATTATTTCAAAACTCCTTCATTAAAGGTAGCAGTGTTAAACATATTAATAGAGTATTTAAGCAAATGTATTATTAAATTTTTGCATTATTTTCTTACATGTTACACAAAAATGATATTTAAGAAATGCATTATTACATGTCTCTGTCTCGTGTCACATTTTATAAAGAAATTTTCGAAATTTACTCGAACTCAACCTTCAATTATTTCTATTTCAATTTCAATTAGGCTAATTGAAATAGGTTTATAATTAAAAATAAGTAACAACAACGGAAAAAATATTCTGATACAATTAAACAGTTTTATTTAGCGCCCTCTCAGTCGATTCGATTAATTGTAATAAAATTAATAAAGTAATTATCGCTTGTGCTGAGATGTGTAATTAAAATGTGGTGAGAAATATATGTATGTATCATGATTTACAGTGTTGTTCGAAACAGTTACAGCTGAGCAAACATTTGCACAAATTTAATTTTTTTTTTTTTTAACATACTTGAATTCCTTTAAAATTATTTATTTGCACCAATGTAAGGTAATAAAATGTTGTATATACATTTAATAATGTGGAGGGGGATATCTTTAATGGGTTCCTCTTCGGTCACCATCTTTCTTCGAATTGACTTCACGCAACTGATTTGTAATTCTCGATTACCTTGCTTTCATCGAGTCTCGTGCTAATGGTAGCCTTTACTCTTGACTGTTGTGATTTCAGAGCGTCGCTTGGTAACTGTCAACCTTCTTCTTCATCACGAAGTGTCTTGGTAGTTGCTAGCATTAACCTTAGGGTTAGGTCCCCCATGGCATTAACATTTTGCAAGTGTTTGCCCGTGGTGCTGGAAATTCAGCCTCTTCCAGTATCATGTTCTTCGACTTTCATATTAGCCAGATGATACTTGAACCTTCCATGACCTGTTAGTCCAGCTTAAGATGCTCCTGTTACTTCTAAGCACCTTACTAGCCTTTCTGTCGTGGGATTCTTAGAGCATCATATGAGCCTGCCTGCATGTTGTCGCTCTCCCATCTACCCATTGTAGGACCTTTGCTCGCACTAGGCCGCTCCTTTAGTGCAATTGTGGATTCTGGTTCACAAACATTCATAGCAAATCCCCGTTTTGCTAGGATCCTTAAACTTGAGCCTCTTGATCAATGAGTATCGAACATTATTGCTATTTGAAATCAGTCATATAGATCCCTAAGTTCCCGAGACATGGGCCATTTCTGGTATATTTACTTTTGCGAGGACATGCTTATACACGAGCCCTCTATCAAATTTGGTATAAAGTGCTTCTACAGAAATTGTCATACTGAGGCCCCTATATAACCTCTTGACCTAATTTTTAGACATTAACAAATTTACAAAAAAAAACTTCACAAATTTAAATATTCACAAAGATAACCGAATTTCGACAACATTTTAAATTCACCACAAAATCGAAAAATTGGAACAAAAAAATAAAAATTCATTAAAATACCGAAATTTTGCGAATAAAAAAAACCAAAATTAACCAAGTTTTCAATATTCACCACAATTCTGTAATAGTGGCGAAAAGCAAAAAAATCAGTACTTTACGAAAAATCTACGAAATTTTAGCAAAATATATTTGTATTTAAGAAACGTATAAGAACAAAAATCAAAAGTTCATTACAAGTGTTGAATTCAAAAAAAAAAATCCCCAAAAAATTAAAAATTCACCAAAATATTTGAAAATCATAAAAGTTTATCAAAAATCTTAATTCAAAAAATGTCCATAATTTGGAAAATCACCAAAATTCGGAAATTCATAACAACACCAAGCTATAGCTAAACAATTTTAATGTCAAAAATATCAAACATATTCCAAAAAAATCGAAATTTTGAAAAAGCCGAAATTGCACAAAAAAATTTCAAAAAATCCAAAATTTTCTATAAAATTGAAAAACTGGAATAAGAAAATTAAATTTCCAAAAAAATTTATATATAATCAAAAACTGACAAAAGGAAAAAATAGATTCACCAAATATTAGAATTTCACTAGAAAAATTTTTAATTCACCAAAGTTTGTAATTTCACAAAAAAACCGAAACTTCATACAAATGCTTCATTGCCTGATGATGCTAGACAATGCAGTAGTGAAATATCCTTAACCAGAAAGATGTTTATAAAAGTATAATAAATTAATAGTAACTTTTTTTTAAAACAATAAACCCCTCTTTATGAATTCGACTGCCCGGATATGTTGGAAAATTTTTGTAAATAATTACGTTTATTCTGGTTAGTGTTGCCAATAAAAATTCATTAAAGCATACAATAGTTGTAATACTATTTTGAATATATTTTCGTAACAAAGGTAAAATAAACAACACAGCTGAGTACTTTTTATTTAAACTTGTTGCCCCATTCCCCCTACATTTTTAATATATGGAGTTTGACATCGGCATAGAAGCCAGAAATGCTTTGAATTCGCCGGAGAGTTTACCCTGTTATCAATTTGCCTTGTGTCTGGAATTAACACTTGAATGAAATCATAGCGCCATCTATATGTCAAAAATTTTACCACAAACTTTTTTGTATGTACTTGAAGCACCCTGTTTTGTTGAATTCTTTCTCCACGTTTCGTAGCACTTAATAACCCTCTTACTTTTTACTATTTAGATATTTACAAAAAGGAAAGTCAAAAGGAGAGCAAAAATATTGTTTGTTGTCAGAGCAAATATTTATTAGATCAAAAAATTAGAATTAAAACTACTTTATAATTGTAGTTTAAACAAATTAAATCAGTAGTTTTTGCTAAATAAATAAAAATAAATAATTTAGTTGTACATAATGCCTGCGAAAAACGGTGGCGAAACTGATGCAGAAGGTGACGTTTCAGGTGGCGAATCTGAGCATTCCAACTCTAGTCAGGGTCATGAATCCAGCGACGAGGAGGCAAATGAAATTGAATCTGATGACTCGTCGGAAATGGATGCTAATGAAATAGAAAGGCGACGGAATGAATGCCTAGAGATTTTAGGTAAGTGTCTTGTGTGAATATGTTGAGCTATGCAACGAATTGTAATGTTTGCATCCATCTTGTGCCCAGATCATTTGGAAAAGCAATTTAGTCAACTGCGAGAGCAATATTATACGGAACGCATTAATCAAATAGAACGTCAGTCTGCGGAGGTACGCAGTGGCCGTTCCGAAGAGTATTTACAGCCACTGAAAGAACTGGATAAAGTCTATAAGAATCGCATAGAAGTGGCAGAAATTTTAAAACGTTTTAGACTCGACAATATAGAACATAAATTTTTAAGTGAAGAACAAGCTGCCCTGCAAAATTTCGAAGTAAGTTATGATCAGTTTTCTAAATATTTTTATAGTATGCAAGCGACAGAAATTGGTCATTTGGACTTGTTGTATTGAGCGTTTTAACAAAATCTGCGCCTGAACGAAAAAAACAAAACTTGTTTGGTGATGCAAGGAAAATGTAATTTTTAAGTGAAAAAGTTGGAAATCCCTATAAGAAGTTTAAAGCTAAACTTATGAAACAAACAATAGAACAAACGTTTAATTCGAAATAACAAGAACGTGATATGACAGAAAACTATATTACAAAACTAGAAACGAAAAGGTAATTTGATGTAGAAAAAAATATTAATAGAGAAGTTTAAAATAGCAAAGTAGAATACGATTGTTCCTTAGCAATATCTTCGATTAAAATTGTTCGATATCCTTTAATACTCTGTATCAGAATCACACATCATGGCTACTTAGGAAAACTCCCAAAAATGGGTTAAAAATTTCATCAATTTTAAAACAAGGGAAGGTTTCATATAATACTTTTACTTACTGTAGATATTTGAAATGAATTTCAGTCATCGCTTGTCAAGTTCGGTTTGGAGACAACCCGGTTTCGGCTATATGCCGTCTACAGTGTCCTTTTTCGTTTTACCCTGTTGGAAAATCAAATCAAGAAAATTTTACTTAATTTAGCCGGTCATGGCGCTTATGTTTTCCTTCCCCACCAACAGCTTTGTTTACTAAGAGTTTTCTCTAATTATATAAAGTAATGAGAAAAATATAGAACTTGTAATTTCATGTTGGGCATCAATATTGGTCAATAAATTGATGAAATGTTAACATCATTTAAAGGCCCTTTCACTGTAACGCCAATATGAGAAACTCATTATTTACTAGTATATATAAAAGCACTGCTTAGAAAATTTATTACAGTCAGGGGAACCCCAGCACTGGTATTAGAACTAACATCACTGGCTCGTTTTATGCCGCCTACAAAAAAAACTAGTTTTGCTAATATTTAAAAAATGTTCTAATTTTTCCTAATATTTTCAGAGTGAAAAACAATTGGCTTTAGATCAAATGTATGACGATTTAATGGAGAAAATACGACGACTGGAAGAAGATCGACATAATGTTGACATATCGTGGGACGACTGGGGCAATGACAAACGTCACAGTAAAGTTAGAGGGCCAGCCCGTAAGAAAGCGGTTACAGTTAACGGACCTTTTATTGTATATATGCTTCATGAGGAAGAAATTTTAGAAGACTGGACAACAATACGCAAGGCACTTAAACGTTCAACAGTGGTAGCATCGGTAGGAGCAACAGTCACATGACCATAAATGCCATTATCTTACAATGTAAAAAATACACACTTCTCTCACCATTTTCGCATTGCTATCTCTATTCTTAGAATGGCTATTCCTGAGTCATCTTAATTTTTTGTTTAGTTTTTAAGTGAATTTTATTTACATGTATTCCTAATAATTAAAACAATACAAAACTCAAGTTTTTTGTTAAAAAAAATTTAACAAGAAAATACCACAATTAATTTATTACTTAATAACCCTTGGATTTTAAATATTCTCTTACAATATCTTCATAATCACCATGTATGCGAACTTGTCCGCTCATTTCATTTACGCGTGTAGCACAGAGTTTGCCATTACGTGCTTTTTCCACCAATTGACGCAGTTCCTTTTCTAATTGCCAAATATCTCCTTGTACATGTTTCACGACTGTGACTCTACGTTGGCCACGGAATGTGACTTCCATGTACACTGGCAGCATATGATTTCTGGAACGTGCTACGTGATATTTTAGTTTATCAATATTATGTAAGCCCAAAGATGGTGGCTTCCATCCTGAGGGGTATTCAGCTTTTGGTACGATTTTAGGTACAACTTTTTTGGATAGCAAGCGCTCCACGTATTTCCATTCTGGTGGATTTTTAAAAACCTCTACATCAGGATATTCTTCAAGCGGGCGCACCTTTTCTGACGACAAGAAACTGGAGAAACGTGCTAATATTGGCCGCTGAAATGAATATGAATTTATTAGATTTTAGGGAAAATAAATATTCCTTCTTACGAAATTTTTATTTGCTACAATTTCTGTGAAGAATTTTTGTTGTAAAGCCATATTTTATTTAAAACTTTTTTCAGGAGTAAATAAAATGATTTCGGCTTCTTTTCTGCTGTGATTACGGAGTTAAAATCAGATGTTCAATTGACCCGTCAACTAACAGGGCGTTTCTGAAATCGCAAAATATACTTGAGTCATTGGCAGTGTTGCATTTAAAGGTTTCGAAATTGGCTGCCAGGAAGGTGAAAGAAAGTGGTAAATTTTGTATAAATGTGTAATAGTACATTTGTTAATGTAAACAGTCAATAGACGTCATCGAATTTTCTGGTTACGAAAATCAGCTTTAGACGATAAACGATTTATGCGTAATATATTATGTTCACTAGGTGCACGTAAATTTTAGTTCTAAACTTTGCTGTTCACACATACGCAATTTAACAGCTAAAAATATGTTCATTTTGTTCGTGCAAGAGAGAACTTCGGCATTCAAAGAAATTTGTGAAAGAGTTTTATTATTTAAAATAAAAATTAATTTTTTAGAACGTTTACTAACCGTCCATTGCCATTGCCATTTCTTTTTTTTTTCATTATTTACAGCGTTTGACAACTAGCATGAAAAGTAAAATGTAGTTGTATTAATGATGTAGTAATTTTGTTGAATTTCCTTTACGTTGTCCTTGAACGCAGTAGTTTTGCTTACTAAACAGGCTTCGCCAGAGTTGCATTGCGAATTTGACTCAATTAATGGTGCAATAAAATACTAATTGTTCAATTTATTAATTGAGGCCTCGTATGTTTACTTGAGTTCAATTAAGGTCTTAATTGCGTAAATTTTTATGAGCTTATGGGTGTTGTGTTTGTTGTTGTTCAAACACTGGAACTCTACAGTGGGGTGTATGCAGGCTCAGGCCTATTTGTTTACACTTGTCTACGTAACAATATAAATATTATAATTAGGGATCGCCCCAAGCTGAAAATGGCACATTTCCCACGAACAAAGTAATTAGTAACTAATAGAGTTACAGGAACGCTTTTCTTCATCAATTGACTTAATTCGAACCTTTGTGGAGAAAAGAAGTAATATTCCGATTCGATGATTCTTTCGAAAATGACTGTAAAAAATAACCAAGCCCACCTCTAAACTGTAACATTTACAGTGGGTAACATCAAGTCTTGTCGGACCGTTGATTTGTTCAAACAAGAACAATTGACAATTTGCAATCGCCAAGACTTATTCCATAATTAAACTAAGGCTGAGTTCCCAAACCCATGTTGCTTTGTACTTATATAAGGAAACCTATTTGTAAATGCAACCCTTTAAATTTTGACCATGTATTTTCTTCCGAAATGCATCAATCTTGTTGTTCATGCGCAATGAAAAACAATTCAATTCCAAATCATACACAAAGTTTTATAAATGTCCCTACACAATATATCAACTCCGTATTAATAGTGTATTCGTACATTGTAAACATACGTTTTGGAAGTGACTCAGTAAAAATCCTTTGAGATGTCTTACATAGTCGTTATTTTGAATTTATTAAATTCTGAGATGGTGAGATTTATGCACTGTGGTGATTTGATATGAAATAACTCTGCATCATCCTTTTGCATTCATTCGCGTTATCAACAAAAAAAAAAGTCTATTTTTTTGCCTTCAATGTATCTGATAAAGAAACTGCCTTAAATCTTAAAAGTATACATGGGTAAAAAACTCATTTAACATCGTACAATACGGGGGCATTTGCGCACTTTATGGTTTTTAAACTGGGAAGGAATGAGTAAATATCTGTAGATTGTGGAAACATAAAAAATGTTATCAGCACATAATGTTTTTGTCATTCGTTGCCTTACTTTAGGATGCTCAGGTTTCTATATTATTTCAAAAAATTATACTTTAAAACAAAAATGTAGTTTTGCCTTTATACGAGGGCGAATCAATAAGTCCGTGACTTTCTGAATGAAACACAGTTTTTTTGCAATGCAAAAATTCATTTGTCAACATAATCTCCTTTTAACTCAATACACTTAGTCCAAACGTGTTTCCATTTGTTGGGTCAATAATTTCATCGTTGGAACTAAATCTCTTTCCACCGAGCCATTTCTTTAGGTTTGGAAATATGAAGTAGTCACTAGGGGCTAAATCCGGAGAATATGGCGGATGAGGTACCAATTCGTAGCCCAATTCATAGAGTTTTGCCATTGAGACTGCACACGTGTGCACCCGTGCATTATCTTGATGAAAAATAACTTTTTTCTTGGCCATATGGGGTCGTTTTTTTTATCCTCATTAAATCGATCTAATAAGATGGCATAATATTCGCTGTTTATTGTATGTTTTGAACAGCTGTTAAACGCAAAGTAAATGACCGCATTTGCTCAAAATTTTACAGTAGTCTATTAACAGGTGGTACTTGATGGGAACAGTGTTGCATTTCATATTACTACGAGGAAAGTTCGAAAAGTCTCGGACTTATTGATCTACCCTCGTATATGTGACAATAAGGAATAAGTGCTTAAGTCAAGTTAAGCTAAAAATGAGTTAAGAGCTCTATTGGAATTTCGCAATTCAAATGTAACCCATAGAAACATTTCAGTTATTAAGCTCTATTATATTAGAAAATTATCTTTTAACTCTCACAAATCACACTTAAGAGCTTTTTCCTTATTCACACGGCTATTAAATGAAAACAAACTTATAAATTAAAAAAAAATGGCAAAATTAAGAAAGTAATTGAAAAACATTTCACTCCGAATCTCTATATACTTCAGAAAAAGAAAAAATAAAAAAAAATTTTTAAAACAAAGAATCGTAAAAGTAAAACAATAAATTTTCAAGTTAATTTTACAAAGGATTGTACAGCAAGCACCCTACTTTCTGCATACGGTTTTTTGCCTAGTTTTAATTTTACTCTATAACGTTTTTGGATCTCTGCGCTGGTTAATTTAGTTTTCTTAATTTTTAAACCCCAAAACAACACCGTAAGGTTCCTTTCCTTCAAATAAACTATTGATCACATGGTATAATATAATTAAATTATTTCGATTAAAACATAATTTATTATTTTCACAAATTCTTTAATTTGTTCATTTTTCGGAATAAATATTCAAGTAACGATTGACGAATTTTTAACAAACTTATGAAGCTCATGTTAGAAAATTTTCAGTAAATATTTTAATTTTACATGTTTTTCATAATTATTTTTTTTTTACGTTTACTTACGATTATTTATTTCTTACGTTTGTTTTCGATTTCTGTGAATAACGCAATTCGTAAAACTACTTTGCATGAAATGAGAATGAGATACGAGTACCAGTAGCATTTTGTAGGAAGAAAAAATAAAAATAAAAAAAAAAATAAACATTTCTTTTCCACCTGTTCTATTCACTGGCTACTGTAAAGGTTTTAATAATAAATTATGTCCAATAGAGTTGGAGAAATAGTATTAAAAAGTGATGAGAGAAAAAGATATCAATGGGTTTGGAATCTTCACCACATACTACTGTGGGCAAAAAATAGTAAGACTTTTGAATTTAAATTTTGCGCGGAATGACTGTCAGTGACATCTGCGCCAAATATCACATCAAAGTAATCATTAGTGTTTCGTATACGCTTGTCTTTCTGAAGTAAAACAAGTGCGTTCGACGTTTTTAACAATGAGTGAAATTATTCAACAAAGAAGTTCCATTAAATTTTGTGTGCGGAATGAAATTTCTGGTGCCGAAATGTTCAGAGTGTTGCAAAAGGCCTTCGGTGATAATTGTATGTCGCAAGAAAGTGTTTTTGATTGTTACAAATTATTCAAAGAGGGTCGAGAAGATCAACTGATGATCAAGACGTCAATAAAATCAAGGAATTGGTGTTCGAGAATCGACGATTAACAGTCAGAGACCTTACTGATGTCCTTGGAATATCGGAGGGATCAGTGAAAACCATTTTAAAAGATCATTTAGGCCTAAGAAACTTGAAATCACGATTGGTTCCGCATACCGCATTGATTCTTCGTAAGTTTTTCGCCTAAAATTCAAACAATATCGTTCCACAACCACCGTATTCGCCTTGTTTAGCTCCTTGTGACTTCTAGCTGTGCAGCAAACTCAAGCGACCGCTCCAGAGAAACCGTTTTGAGTCAATTGAAGACATTAAACATGAATCTCTACGCGCATTGCAGGCTATTCCGGCGGAAATTGACTTTAACAACTGTTACGAGGATTGGAGAAAACGTTGGCATAAGTGTATTGCAGCTGGAGGGGGATTACTTTGAGGGGAGCGAAATAGATTTGGCAGAATAAATAAAGAAATTTATAACTATGAACAAAGTCTTACTATTTTTTGCCCACAGTACATACATCAGTGGCGTAGCGAGTGGGTGCAAGGTTAAATAAAAACGCAAAGCTATGATTTCGTTGAAACTTTTATTTTTATAATGTTTGGACCTTGTCATTATTTACGAAATACAATGTCATTTAAATGACCGCCTCGAGATTAGTTGCAGCAGTAGATAATTTTGAGTCACATTTCAGGCGGTAGCTCTGCGATTATTTGACGAATGTTGGTAATATTTTTCCCATAATAACTTCCCGTATTAGAAAGTTGAAAGCGTATTGCCAAGCTAGCAGGTTGCCCTTAAATGGGATGGTATTTTACATACCAAGAACTTGGTTTTCATTTTGATTTCAGTACTTTTAGCGGTCGAAATTTTCATGATAGGAACTTGGCCTTATTTTCACATTTATGCTTTTATGTGGCTATAAAATTAAGATGTGTTCAGAGAGGCGCCAACGACGCCACTGGCAAGCACACATTTTTATTTGTAACTAGCTGGGCCCGTCAAACTTTACCTTTTTACCTTCCGGGTAAATGTGATATTGATTTTCAGTATTGCGCGAACTTCGCCGCCATTTCCCGGTAAATAGGCCGCAATCCAACAATTTATAATGTAAGTATTAGAGAACGTGATTTGATTTTATTGTTTTAATAAAATTGTTTTCTTAGCTATAATATGTTTTTATATTTAATATCGAAGTAGACCGCTTACTTTATGGGTCCCTTAGCTCGGATTGATTACAGGCAACTGATTTGTAATTTATGACTACCTTACTTTCATTGAATTTCGTGCCAACACGACTGTAGTCATTTCGGACTGCTGACGTTCTTCCTTCAAGGCATTCACCTCTAACAAGTGTCAGCCTGTGGTCCTAGTTCTTGTGCTAGCCCGTACTGGACATTCACACAAAATGTGCGCTACCTTCTCAGACTCTGCCTCAGGAGTATTTTTGAAGACTTTGAAGTCCATGGGAGGTTTTCTTGTCCATCTCTTCCGGACACCTCCATTGGCCAATAAACATCGAAGTTCCTACCGTGATTAACCTCTCCACCACTTGTGGGGCTGTATTGTCCATTACCATCGGAATCTCACGGTCGTCGAACGACTTAGAAATAACTTTAGATTATGACCAGTCCACCTCTCGCAAGGCCTTCTTGTTCATCTCTTCCGGCTTCCTTCATTGTTCAATTAAAACTCGGAATTCCTTCAAAAACTAAGGGAGAAAAATATGTCCACCCTCACAGAGCTCCATGTGCACGGGCAAGTCTGTATTAAAACTGGAGATCGACAGATTTCGCTTGCTAGAAACCAAGCATCCTCTTGTCCACGCATCCGTCGCGTATGCTGTTCCACATTGCATGTTAACTTATCTCAGCTCAACTTATTTAGTCAGACTCCTAGCAGAGACATGAACCTGTTACCGACCACCACCGCCAGGAGGGTGTAAGTCAAACTTTCTATTACTGCATTTAGTTACGGCCAGCCATGCCTCTGTGACTGCCAGCTGACGGTAAATAAAAACAAAAATATTTTTTTGTAAAGAAAAGAAAATTTCCTTAACGATATTTACCCAAAACAAAGCACTGTGCGACGTCATCTCAATTCAAAATCGACAGATCACAGTTACTCTTGATTTGCAAGCCAAAACATTAAATCTTCACATTTTTGTCAACAACAAACACTTTTAATGTCAAAAAGTATCATTTCACAAACAATATTCCAATGCCTGATGCCCAACCACTTGAAGAGAAAAACAAATAATTTATGAAAACAAACAGAGATACGAGCCAGCCGGCCAACGTGCCAATGTGACTGCATGCAAGACGCCAAGTGTAAAGAAAAACACTGCCACAAATGTGCTATTGAATATTTAAAATGGAAAAGCTCTGGCAACAAACAACTTGAGTAAGAGCGAAAGCTTCTTGCATATTTCGTTGCTGTAAACAAAACGCGAATTACGTCCGATAAGATTTGCAACGTATGAGTATTATTTTGCAAAATGTTTTCTCAAAGAAGAAAAAATAATAACGAAGAGGAAGAAGGCAAACAAAGCAAGAATAATTCGCTAAACACATACAAACATACATTCACACTCACCTACGAATGGTGGGTTAGAGCAGCAAATGCTGCGTTCTCATCAAATGGTTAAGTGCATTAAATACAAAAAAATAGCATGACGTCATGTAGAAAAAAGCTTTTGTCATTCAAAACACACACACACACACCCATAACACACAAGTTTAAAATTATCATGATGTTGCAAGTTTCTTGTAAAACTAGGGATTTTTTCCAGTTTTCCACCTCCGCTTTTCCTTGTGGCCAAACAAACTCAACCAACATTTTTACTGCAATTAAAAATTCGTTTTTTACCAGAAAAAAAAACTTCCCTACACTGCAAATTACGCAAGTTTTTGTGCTGTCGTTTAATCGGTTGCTAACTAAATTGTTTGTTTGTTCATCGAGCGAACGTTGATTTGTTGGACCCGACTATTGACGTTTAAGTTTTTGCATGCAAATCTGCAGTAAACACACACGGCAACTGCATTAACAGCTTTTGTGTGTTTCGCTGTATAAGTGTCAGTGTGTCAGTGTTTTTGCGCGCTTTTTCTATGTGCTCAGTTCGTACTCAACAGCCGTTGAGTTAGGTTGGGCTTTTTTTTACTGGCAAAAATTCTAAACTGCACACATTACTCGTCGCAACGATTGCATTTAACGCGCGCGACAAGAGCAGAACAAATACTACATATACACACACACTTACATACATACACACAGGCTCGTATGTAGAAATATTCAAACGGGGCACACTTACTACAAAACACATTTTTGCTTTGTTACTTGCCGCAACCTAGATTTGAAATCTTGTGATACCCACACCCCACTTAATCCCCGCCGCGCTGCCCTTCGCCTAAGGCAACTAGCACACACACACATACATACAAAAAAAAGTTGTAAGTGTTTGAAGGTTGTTACAGCACGTTATTAACAGGCAAACTCTTGACTGCACTACGGACACAGTGTTTGCAAAACAATTGAACAACATTTTGGGCTCCAAACAACTTAACCATTACTACGCCAAACTTAACAACGGCTGCTGCAAGTGCAGCATTCGGCAATAACACTGCCACCCACAACACCACTGCCAGCACCACCGCCACCGCCGCCAACCTCCTCGCCGATACTAGTGGTAATATTGTAACGATGAGCAGTCGCAAAGATGATCCCGTCTTCAATGTGAAATTTGTGCAACTGGTCGAATCGAAACCGTGTCTATGGAATTCAACTTTGCCCGAGTATAGCAAAAAAGATGAAATACAAAAAGCTTGGCAAGAGGTGGCCAATGAAACAAAAGACACGGGTAAGTAATCACATACACCATTGTAGGTATAAGTGCAGTGCTTTCAAATTGCTGCAATTTGTGTGTGCAATTCTTCACACAGGCCGCTGCAATTGACTCAATTTGCTTTTGCACTGGGTCGTTCTACGAGTATGTAGTACGACATTAAATCGGCCTTTGCATTCGAAATAATCGTTCTAATGTCGTTTATACATAATTGCATGTTTATTGTTATGTGTGCACGAGTGTGTGTGTGTGTGTGTGTGTGTGTGTTTGTATGAGGTTATTAAAACAGTGTCATTTAGCAAGTGGTATGTGTTCTCTCTACAAATAACGCAGTTATACGTTTGGCTCTAAGCACCCAAATGCATTTGATTTATAGTCAGTTTGTACACGGAGAAAATTTAAATATTTTTTTCGTTTTGTATTAAAAACGAAACTCAGGGATCCCCCCCTTAATTTTTTTTTTTCAACATGGACCTTGTGTTTTATCAGCAGGCATGGACACTAGGTACTCGTAAAACAATTTGTTTTTGTTACATGGCCTCCTAGCAATACTTCAAAGTGATGGTCTGTCCAAATTCCACATCTCCAGCGAACATTTCTAGCGACCACTTCAAAACATCACGGGGCTGTCTGTTGTTGCCCGTTATCAATTCTCGCCTTAGAACAATCTTATACGGATGTTGAGCCAAATTTAACTGCAAAATAAGCCGGTTTGAGGCGATGCCAAATTTAGCTGATCAGCGCTGAATGGATATCTTTGCGTCCTCTTCGATACTAGCCACTGCGGCGGCGGGTGTGTTTTCTTGCCTTAGCACCAATCTCTCTCTGTCTGGTTGGTGGCTTAAGGTCCAAAACTTTTCGACGGCGCTATGAATCGCCTGTGCATTGATGGAATGATGTCAGCTCACCTCGCTACAAAACTCACCTCGCCTATTTTCGTAATGATTTTCGTATGGTAGGCAGATGTGAAACTATGCATGATGCATTAAATACATAGAAGGCAGCAGGTAGGCTACCGGCTACAATCGGCCAAAATTCAAACACACACATAAGACAATACAACTGCAAGTTGTTGTCCTTGCTGCTTTGGTTGCTGTAGTAAAATTTAACTAATTTCTATTATTGTTGGCTACAAAACCAAAACAATGTTGACAATAGAACAAAATATGTTAAGCAAATGAGTGCTTAGATAAAAGATATAGTTAAAAAATTTAATATAATGCATAAGAGTGTTTAAGTAAATAAATTAAATTGTCTTATGCATTCGAAATAAGCAATTGTATTTTTATAATATTGAGTGCAGCATGTATGTATGTACTTGCCTGGGATCATGTATGTTTTCCGGCTTAAGTCTCGTTTATGTGCACCGCCCCGATCGCATTCAAAGTTTTAGCATTGAAAACTACTTATGTTAATTCTGATTAAAATGGATTTTGGTATTGTTTATCGGCCATTCACGCGAACGGGGCACAAAAGTTGAAAACTATCCTCCCCTACATTTCTGCACGTATATTTTTTTATTTTTAACCTAATCTAGCATATTATATATCAAATGAAAGCTTATTGTCTCTACTTTTAGAATATATATGTAGAGTATGTATTTAAATACATGAGTTTTCTCGACATTTCAGATAAATTGAAAAAAGTGCATAAAATGGGTTTCCCCCTAATTCCCCCTATTTTGAGTCTACACTTCGAAGAGTTTGATACATTGTTGAGAAGGTTCTTTTATAAGCTTTAATTTAATAATTAGTTCGTTACTGTGCTCTTTATATATTCAGACGATATATTCGTTTCTAATTTCAACTTTATAGGTCCGCCCACCCACAGGATTTGTTCCATGAAACAAACCGAAATTTTAAAAACTAAACTAATTCGAAAGTAGCACCAGTGAAGTATATACAAATTGTTGCAAGAGGTGTTAACATTACTATGTAGCTGTCGTTTGCAAAATAATTCAGTAGCTGACTATAGGGCGACATTTGTAGCCAGCGACAGTTGTAGTCGTGTAGCCGTGTTCAATGTGTTTAATGCCTGATAGAAGGCCTTAATTAATGTTTTGACAGCTGTATGACATTTATCATTTTAACAACTTCTCACCTCAGAGAGTATAATATTTGCATACCATCTTAGAGTTGCAACTGGCGGTATTTGAAGGCATTGGTAATTATTTTGGTTATATTTTTTATTACTACCCATACGCTAGAACTGCATTAAAAAAGTATGCGAATCTTTCTTATGTTTTCGCTTATTTACTCAAGCAATGGCATAACTCCAAAATGTATTTTTGAAGTTAATGATGCAGGATTGTTTATTACGTGATCCTTTAAATTTAATCGATAGATCTATTCTATGTTTCTCGTTTGAAGAGAATATGCCGTTATTTCTTGTAGCTAGTAGAAACAAATAGAAAAACTTCAACTGCGTTTATCTCGAAATGGCATTAATCGAGTTATGACGTTGTTTAAGTAAATGAACGATTTGTTCTGTAACATATCTCGCTAGGCATCCTTAACAAATGTAATAAAACTGCCAGTCACTATTTGGTGTGTCGAGGTGATGTGAATTAGCCACCGAGATCGTGCGACTTGGACCCGTTAGACTTTTTCCTGTGCAGGGTTTCTTAAGTCATAGATTTATGCCAATAAGCCACAAACAATGGCCCTCAAAGCTAACATAACACATGCCATCGGTGAAATTCAGCCTGATTTATGTGCAATGAGACATCTCGGATGCACGCCACCCAACTAGGCCACGGCGGACATTTGCACGATCCATTTGCACGGATAGGCATTCCAAACAAATCAAAAACTTCACACATACTTTGTTTTATTTAAATATAGGAAGCGCTTAATAAAAGACCCTATATACATATAAACCGCCAACATGATTAATTTGTTTCCTCATGATTTGATGATTTTAATGAAAGAAAGCATGATTTTTCTTTATATATTTAATTTGAAATATATTTCTTTTATTCTTTATGAAAACACAAAAATTCTAAATTTTACTCTTAACAATATTCATCTCTTTTCTCTGAGTGTATTATTTCCCATGTGCATACACACATGCATATGTCACCAACTAACAACAACTAGAAATGAGTAAGAACATCATTACACACACACACACACGCTGAATTTGTTGCCTTTGCTTATAATGGATTCGCAGTCGCTGTCGACGTCTCTGTTTCCTTGGTTTTGTTTCTTATTATTTCTCTTATTTTCTGTCATTTTGTGTAATTTTCTGAATGAGTTGTATTTTACATACATTTTTCTTCGCGTGTGTTTGGCTCGCGGCATTGGAGAAAAACGCACACATGCACACACACACACGTACTTGCTTACCAACCAAAGTACACACATACACATACATGTGTATGCACATGCACCCGCGAATAGTTGGATGAGTTTTATATTTTATTGTTGGTCTTCAATGACAACAAAGTGATTGAAAGCTTTTGTTTTCTTGTTTATTTCTAATTTTCATGCAGTTTTCGTGTGTAAAAATCAGTTGTTTCTACTATTTGATGAATTCTTTTAATTTGTTCGTTATTTGTTGAGTGTGTTTTTGTTTACTTTACGCATTAACTTCTGAGCTTTGCAATTTAAATGCATTGAAGGCAGTGGCAGCATTTAAGCTTTAATGCAATTGGTTTTACTTGCTAACACAAATAATTTGTTAGGGTTTATTTCAAAGTTGCATCTTTGACAGTTAGACTTTGTTGTCTCGGCAGCATGTGTGCGTGTAGTATGTTTGTGTGCATGTATTTTCACTAAAATGTTGTATGCAAATTAGCAACAAGTTTCAATAACCCGATTTCTTTACTTTGCTGCTGATTTCCCTATTTTGAACTTGACTTTTTTAATGCCAATAATAAATTTGTGGTAGGTCTCACAGGTGTGTGTGTGTGGTATGGTCAGTTAATAGTATTTCGTCTCGTCGTAATACGAGCCTGCTTTGAGACTGCCGACTGGTAACTGTCTGCCTGCTTTCTCTTGTGCCAGTGCTAGATATTAACACACAATGTCCGCTACCGTCTCAGACTCTTCCTCATAAGTGTTTAGAGATTAAACCGTCTTGTTCATCTCTTCATTAAATCCCAATAAAGTCAATAACATAAGTTCCTACCAAGATTAACTTATCGACCTCTTTCGATGCTTGATTATGCATTCCTATCTTAATCTCACGGTGCAACGCCCCTCGCGAGGCATTCTTTTCTAACTCTTCCGAATTCTTTGCCAATTAAAACCGAAGTTTCTTCAGAGAATTTAATTAATTCCCACCAGAAAAAGAGAAAAAGATTTCCACTCACACAGTGCTCCTTATGCACGGGTAACTCTATATTAAAACTGGAGGTCGACTGATGTCCAGAGTTCGTATACTAGAGATCCAACACCCTGCCGTTAACGCATCCGTGGAATATGCTGATCCACCGTGTAGTAGGGATTTTTATAAGAGAGTGTTAATTTCTCTCCGCTCGACATATTTAGCCAGAATTCTAGCAGAGACAGGTACCTGTTTCCGGCCGCCACAAGTCAGAATTTCTGACAGCACACTCAGTTACGGCAAACCATTCCATTGCTTCTGCCAGCTGACGGTTGTGGTTAATCAATAAGTATGAACTTATTTTTTTAATAGGAGTGCAGAAGGCTGGTATAGAGGGATAAGAATGCAATTCCGCTTTCTGCTTATTCTTAGAACCGTGTTGTACCAGCGGTACCCTAATTGGAAGCGGCTGAGGTACTGTTTTGCTTAACACAACCCACATATCAAATTCATCTCATGAAATTTCCGCTATATCGCCGAAAAGGTCAAAATGAACAAACGCCCAAAAATTTTTGAAAAAATAATTAGGCGATTATTCACCAACGTTGGGTGATTTTACATTTTGGAAAGTTTTGGTACTTATTCATACTGCTTAATTATAGGGTATTTCCAAAACCGTCCTTGTTTAGCGGGCTTCGGTCGGACATACGGATTTTCTCCTATATCCAATATCGCTTACTAAAGCTTTTCCGCATTGCTGGCCTTTAGTCGAATTGATTTTCTTATCTAGAGTGTGCCCTATACCGATTTCGTTCCTACCAAGAAGTAGGCCGATAATTCATAGAGCAGAGACGCTTTTGATCATACCTGGATTAGAAGAATTTCAAACATATTGCGAAGTAAAGAGCACATGAGCAAATTGGGTAAAGATATCAGATCTGTTTAGAAGTAAATCTCAAAATCAATCGAAATTTCTTATATGATTTTAAAACGATCTTTCTGTAATCGATAAGTTTTCGCTGCAAAGGAAAATTAGCAAAAGGTATCAATTGAGGTTCTAAAATCGGCATATATGTTTTTTTTTTTATTTGGAAAAAGTCTGGTCGACGTTGGCAGTCTTCATCTGTTGTTCATTATTTAGTCATTGATTCTAAATCAGTATGGAAAGTTACTCAATTGAGCAGCAGACCGAAAGAAGCGTTTAGTGTATATGGGACGAAGCATACAACCGCTAGGTTAAGCAAGTCGCAATGCATTCACTCTTGGATACGGATTATTAGCCGGCGGCAGTATTAGCCTGTACAACTTCGAAAACGACGTTAGTGAAGCCATCAACGTCATCGGGGAGCGCTACAGATTAATGATAGTCAATTTCTTTTAGCTCGGGAATGAAGATGGATTGCATGTAGTTCCAGTACGATGGCACTGCGTCATGCTACACATCAAAAACCACAATGGGCATTCTTCTTGAACGATTTAAGGATATGTTCGTTCACCTCTCGCGGAGATGACGTGAATTGCTGGTTAATGCTTATAAGCCATCATGCAATGCTGATATCAAGGTCCTCCATAAGCCAGGCAGGTCATCGCTCAAATGCAGAGTAATTAAAAATTCGACCTCTCGTAGCCGTGCCCCCATGCGATTTGAACGATCTTTTACATGGACCTTTCAATTAAAAACAAGAGTTTCTTTTAGAACTCACACCCGCCTTGTTTTGTTCCATTTAAAAATCGAGCCGCCCTTGATTGATTGCAATCCCCTCAGTTAAAGAATTGTAATAAATAATAATTCAACTGCTTTCGTTGACGTATTCCGGGTACCCAGATTTTTAATTTTCCATATTTGATGAAAGCTTTTAGATTCTTTTGGAACACTTTCTCTATACGATGCCAACAAGGCAAGCATTTTTGTATAGAAATGACCACCATTTTGTAAAATCCAAAACTTCGGAGACGTAAGTTTTGGAACTTGGAGTGTTTACAAAACTTTAAACCTCGTCTACTAATAATCACTGAAGTGTTGAAGCAATTAACTTTAGTTACATGGCCTTGGTTCATAATGACGCGATTTTTTCGATTTTTTTTTTTTTTAACTGACCGATTAAACAAAAACCCACAAATTTTATTTGTTTATATTCTAAACGAAGTTAAGAAAACAGAACTTTTTAACAAAATTGTTATTGTAATTTAATACAATTTACTTTTAAAACACTGCATCGTGTTGCACAGAATTCTTTTGACTGCCTCCGCATGTACAATACATCAATTGCTTTATGTGTGTGTGTGTGTGTGTGTGTTTGTGCAAAATTAAAACCAACCCAGTAAACATTTTGTATCGAAATTGTCACTAGAGAGTTACATTACTTGTTTAAAATCATCGATACTGATAGAGAATTCTTATCAAAAATTACTCATCATTAGTGCCTTACTGGCGTCCCTCTTGAGTGATGAATTATTGTTGCTTAAAAGTGCAATAGCAGTGTTGTTCAGAAGTTTTGCAATAGCAACTAAAGCGCATCGAACATTTGATCACTATTTTATTCGACGGAGATAGGGACACTTATTTAATACATACCAGATACTCAATTTTGGAACCTTATTTAATAAGGAATGATTTCTAAAAGTGGTTGGTTTGATCTATAAGATCAGGTATATAATCACTTAACGCGCTTTCACGCTATTCTGCAAGTATTTATAAATGTAATGAAAAGTGATTTGACTGTCAAAAAAATCTAAAGCAAAATATTTTCATTACATTGCGTGTTTGGTAAGTTTATGCAAGTAGCAGAGAAAGAAGCCGAAAGTATACTTTCGAAAGCGATGGCCACGCAATTTCGAGTACGTGGGGGGCTCTTGAGAATTTTCAGCGGCTTAGGTATTTGATGGGCAAACATTTTTCGCACTAGAGTGAACAAAAATAATAATTGTTTTTTTTAATTTAAAAAAACACGTTCAAAAATGATCGAAGAGTCAAATCAAGCACCTCATCATCATTGTATTAACCCAGATTTGTAGAAATTAATGTTTTTGAAATTGTTGGTTCTAAATTTTTAAGCAGAAATGGTTATTACGAGGGCGGATCAATAAGTCCGTGACTTTTTTAATGAAACACAAAATTTTTTTGCAAAACAAAAATTCATTTGTCAACATAATCTCCTTTTAACTCAATACACTTAGTCCAATGTTTCTCCAGTTTTTGTATCCCTTCCAAAAAAATGGAATTTTTCGGGGTCCCTAAATGGGCCAATAATTTCATCGCTGGAGTTAAATCTCTTTCCAACTGCACATGTGTGCACCCGTGCATTATCTTGATGAAAAAGATTATCCCACGTGCATCCAAAAAAACTGTTACCATCACCTTATTGGCCGTCAAACTCATTCGGATTGCGGTTAAGCAAGTCCAAACAATCCTTTGAAGTTGTCACATGTTTGATTGACGGTTTCTTTTCGCAAAAAATAATGTTTAAAGAGCACTCGAAATTAACTTTTTTTCATTTCATTAGACAAATACAAGAGGTTGTATGTTTTGAACAGCTGTTAAACGCAAAGTAAATAACAGGTGGTACTTGATGGGAACAGTATTTTCAGATTTTTACTGTTTTGGCAAAAACAATTTTTATTCGTTTCTTTTTTTCATAAAGAATTATTAATATTCGGTTAATTAATTTCTGAAAATTCAAAGCTTAAAAAAGGTAAGCTGCATTCAATTAGAGCAACAATTCAAGAAAATCAAAAAATAATTATTATTTTCTTATAAACTTAAATTTTATTTTATTGAGTCTTTCTACTAAAAGAAATTTACAATAAGTTTTCAAATCTTATCTCTAAAATATTATTACGAATCTAATAACTAACTTTTCGTGTTGAAATCTTAATAAACTAACTACTATTGGATAGAGAGAGCCGCCTCGCTATGATCAATTTGTCAGTTCTTTTTAGTCTCTTTTGCCAGTCAATTTGCAAGAAATTGCGTACAAGAGTGTTGGGATGTACGACTAGTTTGTTCACGTATTTGGACGAGTATGTTTTAACTTCTTCCCGAATAGTGGGAACTTTTAGATCCTTATGGATGTTTTCATTTCTGATATACCAAAAAGGACTTTGTATTCCAAAGCCAGGGTTGAGTTAGGACCTATTAACCAGTGTAGTTTATTTGTTCTAAGTTTTAAGGCCACCATTTTTGCCTCAATATGACGAGACCAAGTTAGGTGTCGTTGGGTGGATACCCAAAATACTTAACGTGTGTTTCCGCTGGAACCGTGGTATTTGTTATTGGTGGACCATTTTGCCTTCTTAGGGAAAACGTTACATGAGCACATTTCGATGGATTTACCTTTATTCTTCACTGTTTAAGCCAGTCTTCTAGCTCATGAATATGGCACTGAAGTTGTGCAGATGTTTCCGTCCGTTAACACTTAAAAATGCAGTGTCGTCTGTACATGTATGTGGGCTTGTCTGCATATCTGATGTATAGATGATATATAATAGAGATACCCCTGCACTAATTTTCCCATTTCTTGAAAGCTGATGCTTCGACCTTACTTTAAATGTTCTATCTGACAGATAGCTTTTTAGAAGCTTGTGGGTTTTTTCAGGAAGAACTCAAGTTATTCTAGTGAGGGACTACTGCAGGGAATTTAAAATTTTTAGAAATTTTATCAATTGATCTTAACTTCAACTTTCTATCGGTCAAACAGCTTTTAAGAGCTGTTAGAAGTTTTCAGGAAGAATTTGAGTTATTTTCGTGGGTAGCCCATCATGCCAGACTTTACCAAACGCTTGGGAAATGTCCTTAATAAAGCTGACGCTCTAATAGCGGTAACGATTCTGTGGGCTTGTTCATTAGTACTATGCCTCGTACTAAAACCAAACTGATGGTCCGAGTTAATGTTTTTTTTCACAAAGATATGGATAAACGCGAGACAAATAATTTTTCAAATAACTTTGAGTAGCTAAAGGGCCTGTATAACGTAGTCAAATTTGAGTACCTTTCAAATTTTGAGTACGACCGTCAAATTTTGATCCACATGTTTTGACAGTCAGATTTCGACAAGTCGTTTCACTCGATCTAATAGTGTGAAGGCCGTGATTCACTGTTCTACGTTTCAAAATGAAAAATATATGACAGAATTCTATCCCACTAAACCAAAAATTCCCAACAAAATAATTTTGCGATGCGACACTAAAGGGAACTATGATTTGACTTTGAGCCACTATGGGGCATGAAGTTTCTTGTTGTGTTGTTCATCTAACAACTTTTGCCTGACCCGTTTCGTGTTTCGTTAATAGTTTTTTTTTAATATTATTTTCAAATACGAGGAATTTTTCTACTTGAATTCTTTGTGGCAGCTGCTTAAATTGAAACATTTTTTCAACACATGGCATTTGTTGCAAAGCAATGGCAAGCGAGCTTTTTGTGTGTGTTGCTGGTTGTTTGTTTTGTTGTCTTTTTTACTTCCACATTTTGATTCTATTTGAGCTTTATGCACTTTTTATGTTTCTCTTGTTGTTCAAACTGAGAGTTTAGCTGGCTGTTGTTCGTCTAGAAAAAACTTTGTGCATTGCACTCAATGCATTAATCATCAACAGCAGAAAAGAAGCTTTTTGTTTTTAATATTGAAATTGTAAATAGTTTTGTTTGGCAAAACACACCTAAGCGCACATGTGCGAGTGAAGTTGAAATAATGCATCATAATTTTATTTGGAACTTTTCTTTTTAATTGCAAGCGCCCTTGAAATTTTCAAACTTAAATTTAATGAGTAAATTTCCAGGAATATTATGTCAGCGATAGTGAGTTAGCTGCAGCACTGTGTTAAATGCGAACATAAAGCATATCGAACAGTGTGTGTTTGTAATGAAATTTCTACAAGGGATTTCTATCTAGCCTGTGGTGGGTCATGAAGTAATAACTCTTGATTTACAAGTCTTCAATCGCTTCCGATCTTGAAACCCATTTCAGCTGTTATTATAACCAGGGACCGTAAATAACCGTTATCCGTGAAAACATGAACTCAAAAACTTTTTAGGTTAGCGTCAAGGAACACCTATACTCCTATATACCAATAGATTCGTATTGAGGAGTTCTTTCAGAATATTTGGTGATCTTAAGAAACTGATCTCAATTCGACAGTTAACAGTTTTTTTCAGGGATAAAATAAAAGGTCGAATGAAACTCTGTAAAGAGAGTTTTATTTATAAGTCATAAAATAAAACTTTTTTGAGGAGTTTTATTTTTCCGCCAGAAATAAAACTCATTTGAGGAGTTTTATTTTTTCCGTCTGAAATAAAAATCATTTAGGAGTTCTATCTTTTCGTCAAAAAATAAGACTCATTTAGGGAGTTTTATTTTAAAACTCATTTAAAGAGTTTTATTTTTTTCGTCAAAAAATATAACTCGTAGTTTTATTTTTGTTTTATAATATTTGGTTTATTTTCTTGTAATATGTATACAATTTTGTTTATTTCATATTTAATTTGACGAACATTATTTTTTCCAAATTTTCTGCGAAAAGATTTGAACGCAGGTCGCTTAATACCAATTTAAGCGCAGAGAACGCTCTTTCCTGGGTTGCTGGAACACATTGTACAATTTTGACTAGTTTATATAGGTACGGATAATGCATTTTTTTTGCTTCCTAGAAATCAAAGAGTGGTTTATCTATTGATAATGACCTAGGTGAAAAATTATCTATTTCATAGAAAGCTTTCCATTATTGATCATCAGTATCATTTTCTTCGCTATCCTGTTGTCTATCTACATTTAGGGAGTTCAAATACTGACCCAGAAGTGATGTGTTAGATTGTGAATTGTCGCAGATATCTGGCGATTCTAAAGATGCTGAAGCTTCACTGCTTGTTGAAGGTTGATCATGATCGAATTGGTTATTATTAATCTGCAAAGACAAAAATAAACAAATAAGTTTTCAAGAAAATATGTATTAGTAAACCACAAATTTAAAAACTTACATTCTTCTCCAAATGTAAAATTCTAACGATCACTTCTTTAAGGTGGGCTCGAGCACACATTAGTTTTAAAGGCTCCTTTGATATTATGCAGTGAAGTCGTGGATCTAAATATAAAGCTGCAACTAACGAAGGATTTTGTAAAAGAATTCTCTCACGCCGTTCTAACTTTTCTAAAAATTCCGAATTGTTGGGCTTTACATCCACTACAAGCTTCATCTCAAGCCATACTTTGAAAAAATCGCCAACAAATAATTGCTCTTCTTGAAGCTTTTTTGTGGCAATGTACGCAGGCTCTAATAGATCTAATAGGGTTTCCATATTATCCCATTCTGACTGACTTAGATAAAGCGGAGCATCGATATTTTTTAGGCAGAACGATTTATATGGTATTAGGCTTTTTATCATAAAATATGTGGAATTCCACCGAGTCTGGAGATCAATGGAAACCTTTGCCAAATTAAGATCACTAGTCTTGCTTCTAAAGATTTTAAATTTATTAAATACAAATTCAATCATGGACAATTTGCGTATAACCAACCTGTATGCATGAGTCCGTAAGGCCTTCGCTAAATCTCGAACGCGCTTCAGTAAATCTTTGCTCGTAGCATCTAAGTAATCCTTCACAGCCAATTGCAGAGAATGAGCAGCACACTTTACTAATTCAACTGAGAACACGGAAATTTGTGGAAGAATATCACTAGAGGCAGTGTCAGACTCGCTTTCGTCCTCCTCGCAAAATAACCTAACCATTTATTAAATTCCGTCCATTATCGGTTGTTATTGTATAAATTTGTTCTTTTCAAAGCCAAAACTCTCCAAAACATTTTGAACTTCATCTTTGAGATACCCAGCTATAAATTGATATTAAGGGAAGGTCTAACAAGCAAAAAGAGAAAAAAATGCATTTACCTGTATGACGCTCCGTGAGCTCAATGCAGCCTAGCGTTTTTATGACAATTTTGGATTTATGGTAAAATTGCACGTTAATACCCATTATGCTGCGTTGAAGTCTTATGGCCATGTCGATTTTCAAAGAAAGCAACTTATTTTCCAACTTTTCATTTAACCACTTTTTTTCGTTTTCATATGTTTCACTAATTAACTCACTTATATTTCTGGAGGTAACTGCTGGCATACCAAGTACATCAAATAATTGGTTCGTAATGACCTTGAAAGCATCTGAGTCAAGAACAGAAAACGGTAATTTTTCTGTTGTGACCAGCTCAACACATGCTTTTTTCAGGTCTTCGGGGGCCATTGCTATCGAAAACCTAACTTTTTTGCCGGTACTTCACATGTATTATCTTCATTATTTTTCTTTTCAATATTATATTGTTCTGCATGTTTTTTAATCAAATGACGCTTTAGATTGGTAATATGTTCACCTTTATAAACACTTTAATAGCATTATAAGTAAAATGTTAACATTTGAAATTACACATAAAAATACGTATCTACAATGTAATTATGAAAATATTTATTAAAAATATATGTGTGAAACTCACCTTTCTTACTGAGCAAAAAACTTTGTATGAAGTTATTAAGGAAAGCAACCCACAGCTCCGCGCTTGATGTAGTTACAATTGTGCTTCACACAAATTAATGATTTGACCAGGGTTAAACTCCGCGTGTTAATTTATACAATATGAGTTTTTTCCGACGGAAAAAATCAAGCTCTTTACATGAGTTTTATTTTTGACGGAAAAAATAAAACTCCTAAATGAATTTTATTTTTGACGGAAAAAATTAAACTCCTTAAATGAGTTTTATTTCTGACAGCAAAATAAAACTCCTCAAAAGAGTTTTATTTTATGACTTCTAAATAAAACTCCTTTTAAAGAGTTTCGTTCGACCTTTTATTTTTACGTTAAAAAATAACTGTTTAAAAAAGAGCTTTTTTATATAAGTTACAAAATAACCGTTATTAAATAACTTTTTCGATAAAACTTATAACCGTTATGGGCCCTGATTATAACAGCTCTGCTGTTGTCGAAAGTAGTGATGGCAAAATTAAACGAAAAACGATTTATAATCGATTGTTTTCTTACAATTAGCGAGTTAATTGTATCGAAAAATGTCTTTCGATTAATCGCGTATTAATCGATTATTTTCAAAATAATCGAAAAAACAATATAAACACATTATAGCCCTGTTATATACCGCTGGTAGAAAGCCAACATACTTGGTGATACATCAATTAAAAGTAACCATTTTGAAGTTGGTTTAGGAATAAGAAAGAATCATTTTTACCGGCAGCCATAGTAGACCCCAGTTTAAAAAAATCCATTTGAAATTAATCTGCGATTATGAGAGACGTAAGAAGGAAAGTGGTTGCAAATGCTCGTTCAGACGACAGTATTGGAAGTAGAAGCGACACGTCTTCTAAGCTAAGCTTCTTTCTCAACGCTCCAGTTCTCGAAATAGAACGAGAGGTGGTTAACGCATGGACTAAAATGAACACTGATAAAAATAGCGTGAAGTCCGATTAGGAAAATTTATAGTGTCTGAGGACCTGCTTTTCCAAAGCACACGCTACTTTAAAACTTTTTATCTTAAATTCTGCTTCAAACAAATCATTTTAAAGAAACCTCTTAAACGCTGAACCAAACAAAGAATAAGCTTTTTTATGTATTTTGCAATGCTGTAAATAATTTTTATGTTATTTATCATAATATTCCACCTTAGCTAACTTAATCGATTTTTTCCGATTAATTCCAAAATAATAATTTGTCGGTTCGATTATTCATATGATTAATTAATCGATTAATAATTTTTTTTTGCCATCACTACTAGTCCGTCCTAGTTCTTCCCTGGGGCAAAAACTTCCGATTGATACAGCTGTCGCTGAGTTGTCAATATCTGGCCGAGTGTTACTCCGTTCGGCCCGGAGCAGAGAACCAATTGACAATTCGTGCAATTGAATGTTTGTATTTCAGTTTTCCAATGTTATGGTGAATTTTAAATTTAAATTTTTTGGAATCTTATGATATTTTTGCAATTTAAAATTGTTGAGCTTTACTTTGATGTTGTGGTAAATTTTCGAATTTTGCTGAATTCCCAAGTTAGGGTGAAATTTCGTTTTTTTTATTTCCAGGTTAATTTAGATTTTTAATGAAATCTATAATTTTGATTTTCCAAACTTTTGGCTGAATTTTTTTTTTTTTTGTGAATTCCCGATATGCGGGAATATTGATATTTTGGTGATACTTTTATTAACATTTAAATTTTTGTGGTAAAATATCAAAATATATTATTTTCTTCTTTATTGTATATTGTGAATTTTTGAATTCGCGGTAACTTTTTTAATTTTGGCAAAATTTCGGGTTTTGGAAGAATTGTTAGATTTTAAATTTTAAGGTTTAGTTTTTTAAAATAAAGTTGGTCTAATATTTAGGGCCGTAAGATACCTGAAGGGCTCTCGCTGATCATTTCTGTAGCGGAACTTTCTAGCAAATTTGATAGGGATTCAGAATATGCAAAATTTTATTCTTTATAATTCGCCGAACGCGATCGTAGGTTATCAAGCGCCGTCAGAAAGTTGATTTCAACATCGGATCTAGGATCTAGAATATATATAAGTATGTACTTTGTTGGGTCGGAAATGAATATTGTAGAAATTAGAAACGAAATGACAAACCTTTCCACTTTTTGTGAAGGCTATAAAAATGCAAAGAAACTACAATTTAAATGTGTTAAAAAAAACCAAATACACAAGTAAAAAAATATGAAATGGAAGAAAAAGAAAGTCCTGAAACAACTGGGGTTATGCTTCGCTTAGGATAGGATGGTATGCAAAACTATTTATGTATCAAAATGAAGCATGTCTAAGTTGTGTAAACGGTATGACGCGCTAGCATGCCTCAGAGACCAACGCAAGTCCTTCGTTTTCTTTTTTTCAGAAATTTTCTTAATACATGTTCTGAGCTATAAGCTTGATAAAAATGTCCCCTATTAAATACGTTAGTTTCTTTGATCCTTGATGCCATTAGTGTTTGAATATGATTTCGAGCATGTGAGCGCCGCGGATGGCTCGGGTTATTTGCATAAACTAATGACTTCACGTAAGTGCCAGAGCAAATATTCCAAAGACGTTAAATCGCCCGATCTGGGTGGCCAATTTACTGGACCATTTCGAGAAGTAATGTATTCGCAAAATGTTTCCTTTCGCAAGACGATCAGTTGACGCTCTGTATGGCATGTAGAACCGTGTTGTGACAAAAACATATTTTTAGTAAATAATCCCAACCAATTAGGGCCAAAAATGATTAAAAATTAACATACTTTAACGGCCGCCGTTGACGGTAACGTTTTTGCCAGCCTCAATTTTAAAGCCCTCAAAATAGAGGTTTTAGCGGTGCCTGGAGAATTTTTCTTTGATTTACCTCACTGCAAATGTCCGGTTATTGACGTGAACCTTGAGCCAAAGGCGAGCCTTATCACTGAAATGAATATTGCGATACAACAGAGGTTAACATTTCAGAGCAGGGCCACGATTTTCGAAATAAATGTTGCACAATTGTAAGCGTTGTATTGGCGTTAGTCTATTCATGACAAATGATCGTAGAGTTGCCATTGTCTGAAAATCGAGTTTAATCCCATTAGGAAAATGGAACCCTTAAAACAAAATCCCTTACAAAACCTATATTAAAACATGCAAATAAGAGTGATGACCCGACTGCATCTAAATAAATTTCGCGGAGGACACGCGTTACATAAAATTAACAATTTCAAACACAATTTTAATCTATAATTTTCTCTGCATTTCAGTGCGAAACTGTCGAGAGCGATGGCGTACAATACGCAGCAGCTTTCTGCGTTCCCTAAAGTTATCGCGCACAAGCACTGGCCGGGGGAAACGTAAATATTATCTCTCCAAATACTTGCAGTTTCTTATACCCTACACCAAGACGCGTCTCAAAAATAGCTCCACCATAATTGCCCAACGAAAAGCTGCGGCAACTGGAAATATAGCTCCCATGACACGTATTAGCAACATGCCCATTGTCAGCAGTGACGATACCAAAGATTCTAGCAACTCGGCTGAAGTAGCGGCCATAGCAGAGGGAGATGTGGTGGTGTCGTTACATGAGGGAGGAGCAACAATGGGAAATGTGCCCACAACACAACAGGCACCATTTCCCTGGCCTCAGCCGCTAAATTTGCAAACAATAAAGGAAGAGAAAGATGTGACAAGTGGCAGCGCTAATCCAACAATAACAACCATAGGCAGCTTACTACAGTCATTAGATCAACAGAGGCAATTGATGAATAATGCAAACGTTGGTTGTATAAACAGCAGCAACAACAACAACAATAGCAATATTAATAACTCAAACAACATGGGCAAGCTGACAATTCCCACCATTATGAACAGTAATACAAAAACTAGCATCAACTGTACTGCAGCTGTGAATGTCTCCGCGCATAAAGCACACAGCAATAGCCATAACAACAACATCATGAACACACATTCGCCTCAAGGAGGAGGAGGAGGTGGGGGTAGCTCTTTTACCCATACCACAGAAACACGCAGTGCCAGTGCTGTGGATTTAACAGAATTCGCCGAATGGATAAAAATTAAAAATGAACATCAACGCAATTGTATAATGACAACTTCACCTGATGCCGATCAATCCTTTCTCAATAGCTTGCATCCATATTTAAGAGAAATGTCCGGCAAGCAGAATAGACGCTTTCGGCAAAAAGTGGTGGCTCTAATCGATGCCGTTTTAGACAATGTCGACTGAGACACTACCACCTTTACTTTCCTTAATGTTATCTCTTTTCAGCCCACAATTTTTATGGCGTTTTCTTTTCTGAAAAAAGTGTAACATATTTTGCCCTTTTGTTTTATTGGAAATAGGTTTACACTTTACCCTTATTAATAATGGCGAAAGGCATTGCGCTTTAAGATCTGTGTAAAACTCCCAACAATAAGGGTGTGTTAAACATGAACCCTTTAATAAGGCAACATTTTATTTAAGAAACGAAAACGCTATTAATGTTACATTCTTACTTAAAACTTTTTACACTTACACACACACATACATATGTACATACACTCTATGCCCGTGTACACGGTTGCAGAGCAAAATAGATCAAAATATTTGTAATTAATTCTTAAAAAACATATTTTTCGTTATTTGTTTTATTATTTATTTGTTTACACTTTTCGCTGACATCAAAATGCATTCAAAGAACGAAATAAAAAAGGAATTGAAATTGGAAAATAATTTGTATTTATTTGCTAGACCAGTATAGGGTGATTTCTTGCTGTTCGTAAAGAAACTTTGAGAATTGTGACTTGTATTTTGAAGCAGATATTTTATTTTCTTTTTGGTTTTCTCTAATGTATGATTTTTCTAGGCATAAATTGCCCACGCGAATTTTCTCATCTGGTTGTTTTCGACATCTGTTGTGAAGATAGTGGTGCGCATTCCCAAAAAGTTCATAATGTGCTGGGTGCCATAGTGAAAGACAATTTGGGCTATGAGCCAGATCCGGATGTATTGCAAAAACGTATTGATAACGTTTGTAAACTCATTTTCATTATTGCGGTAAAAGTGCAGGCGCAAACAATCAGCTGTGTTATTTATTTTTTTTTCTTGAAATCGGACGCATTCAGCTTTGTTGTAAATTTATCTCTTGGTACTGACCAAATCTAATGGAAGTCCATTAAATAATATTTTTTTTTTTTAATCGTTGCTAACTTTGGTTGCTGGAGAATTCCCAAAATCGTTGCTAATAGTTGTGCCAGTAATTCCCAAATCTGGGCTAAAATCCCCTGCTTTTCATTTCCGCTAGTATCTTGGCTGACATTAATAAAGAGCTATGGCTTTCAGCCAACAGTTTCGAATTTGATACGTGGATGACATAAAATAGATTTTGTTGAGTCTTCAAAAAAGATGAAGCGTCGACGAATAGCCGAGCTTTCGTGATGAGACTGCTGCTGTTGTTTCACGCTGTACTGATTTTCGATCACATCCGTCCTTTTTCGAAGTAAATATTGATAAAATTTTATCGTTTTTTATGAAAGAACAGTCATGTATTCTAACGCTTCATACGGTTTCTTACGCAGCTGCAAAAGGGTTCTGAAGGCTAAAAGTAAAAGCTGTCCAAACAAAATTTATAGTGAGCGAATTCCAAGCTAAAGTTGAACTTTAAAGTTAGCTTGATCACACCGTTTCGCGCATACTGGAGCTTCTGAATTTAATTATCGACAAAATAAAAGACTATTCGGCAGAAAACCGACCATCGTCTACCTGTTCCTGTAGACCTATCCGATTTCAATTTAGAAAAGAAACCTCTGAAGTGTCCATTGCTGAAGAGAGATTCTTCAAAGAAAAAAAAAAAACGATCGACTCAGGCGCACGGTATTTGTAAAATAAAATAGAAGGATACAAGTCACTATGGTTGATAGGAAAATAACCAAACATCCTAAGCAAAATGTTACATATGCAAAGCACAGCCTACGGAAATTAACGATTTCTATAGATTCACACACAGAAAATTTAACGAATAACGATATGCAAGCTATGGTTTCAGGTTACAATATCAATTCTGATAAAATCGGAGACTATGCTCTAGAGACCTCTAAGTGATCTTTCTCCCTCGATTCCTAAAATCTTACTTCCCGCTCCTAATATCGTACACAATTGTTTAGTATCAATCAAATTTCCGAATTTCCGTCATGCCTTGTGGTGTTTGGTTTGGAAACAAAGCAGGTTCGGCTATGTGACATCTCTAGCTTTATTTTTCGTTCGAACGAACGTTCGTTCCGTCACAAGTGATGAAGGAAATTTGTTCTATAAATCTTCATCAAATCACCCTGTCGAAATACCAAACCAAGACATAAAAATTGACTACAGCATAGACGCAAAACTTCACGCATCAAGACAACTACTGATTTGTTTAACAGATTGCTCTTAAGCGCCGATCTCTTTTTTGAAGAACAAAGAACGCTGCCATGCAAACACAAGTCAACGCTATTTAATTCACCTATCGATTTGCTTGATGATTTAATATACAAGTTATTTAAAAAAACTAAGCAAATACTTTAAGACAATTTGTTGTGGGTAGCAGTGGCTGAACAGGTGTTTAACCTGGCTCAATTTCTATACTCTAAAAAATAACAACTCAAATTTTATCCCGAATCATTATTTTTTGTTTTGGGGCAAGGAAATGGGCGTGTACGTGTCCAAGCGCAACCATTTTTACATATTAAAGTGTTTACTCTTCACACAATTCATAGTAAACATTTTGTCTCTATATCTCCAATAAAAGTAATTTTGCCTGCTCACCTCATATGCATGCAACCACTGTGCAACTGTGCTACTTTTGATTCCTCTTCTACAAATATTGAAGAAGAAGACGATTAATTTTTATAATTGTCTGAAAACAACTAAACTTTATTGCTAATATTGTCAATCTTTACAGGAGCTACGGCGTTTATTGGCCAAATACTTCCTACAGAGATTTATCACTCCACCACTTGCGAGGCTTCATTGCCCATCCTTATCGAAATCTAACAGCCATACGCCTTAGAAGTACCTTTAAAGATAGACCCGTCCACGTTTAATAGATAGACCTGTCTTGTCTACCTCTTCCGAATTCCTCCCTTGGCCAATTAAAACCAGTGTTTCTTTAGAGATTAATCTTTCTGCCTCTTCCCGATTCATCCCTCTAATGGATCAAAATAAGTCCACCCACACAGAGCTCGCATACTAAAGACCAATCACCCTCTTGGCCTGGCATCCGTGGATTACGATTTTTTATAAGAGAGCGTTAACTTCTCTCTGCTAGACTTATTTAGCCAGTCTCCTGACAGAGACAGAATAGCATCATTTCTGGCCTCCACCACCTGGAAGTATAATTCAAAGTTTCGTTAATGCACTTAGTTGCGGCAAGCCTACCTCTGGGAAATTTTTGTAAAAAAAAATTCCCAAAGCTGAAATTGATACGCAATGTGTAAACATTTTTAATGATTTCCAGAAAATTATGATTGTGCTGATACGACGTTAACGTAAGTAATAAGGGGACGGAAGTTTTGTTTCAGTATAAAATCTAACAACTGAAATAAAAACAATTTAATTGCTAACAAATTCCATATTTAATAAAAAACCAAAATTTTTTTTATAAATTCACCAAGTATTGAAATTTCACAAAAAAATTTAATTTCACCAAATTTTGTAATTTCACAAAAATAAAACAAAATCAAATATTTCAAACAAATCTCACCACAACTGGGGAATTCAGTAAAACATTAAAAAATTCACCAAAAACTTTAAAAATAAAAATTATAAATTTTACCAAAAATCTAAATTAATGTGAAAGCTATAGAAAGCTAAATTTCACCATAATTTGGAAATTCACCACAAATTCAAACGACATTACAAACAAATTTTAATTCAAAAATAAAGTTTTCGAAAAAATCCACGTTTGCCAAAACTAAACCGAAATTGCACCAAAAAATTATGAAATTTCCAAAATTTTAAATTCACCAAAAATTCGAAATTATACTATAAATCGAAAAACTGATCTTAAAATTAGCAGTATATAAAAATAAAAAACATAATACATAACTAAAACTTTTCGGGAATGTACATTTCTACAAACGTTCATAAAACTCTTGACTATTCACATCAATATTATGCCTACTTTACTCTAATAATATTAGAAATAGTTTCGGGATTTAATTTCATACTTTCTGACATCCCCATACCTATCGATAACACCAGAAATATCCCTAAGGAAGAAATTGTAAATGTAATAGGAATCCTTTAACAAAAGCATCACCTTGTGCAGACATTTTTTTCTATCTGCCTCTTTGCTTTAATTCACTTTCATGTAATCAAGAACTAAAAAGAAACATTAAGCGATTACAGGGGCATAATACATACAGTGATAAAATCAACACAAGGCACAAGAAGTAGCGAAAAAACGTAAAGAAAACGATGATGACAAAAACACGATAAAGTAAATTTGTGCTTTGCGGCTGCTGCTCTACAGTTCTTGTAACTAAGTATAACTTGGATTTAGTCATAAAGTGTAAAACAAGTGAAATAAAATAGTAATAAAAAACATAAAGAAAACAAAGTAGCAAAATTTACTAATTGTTATACCTACCGACATTACACACGTGTACAATTCAGAAAGAACAAAACAGAGAACATAAACGATACAAGCAGGCACACACGTATGTAAAGATGTGTGTGCATGTGTATGCACTAAGAATGAAAACTAAAATATTGTTTGTTGTACAAAAATTCTCTGTCTGTAAACAGTAAATGCTCTTGGTAGTGTTCATATAACAGACCGTTGTAAAAACTCTCTTCTAACCTATTATTAATTCTGCTTAAGAAACACCAACATTCAAAGAGCATAAAGAAGCACACACAATTAATTGAAAGAGTAACTTGTAAAATCCCGTAAACGTAAGAGAAAAATTATGTGCAGAGAGGGAGTATAATAGAAGGAAGAGCATGTTTCTATGAAAATTTGAGCAGCTCTGTAGGCTGCACAGCAAATTTTGCAAAAAACAACAAAATATCAAGATCATTCTTGGGCAATGCTTTCATGTCTTTAATCGCTTCTTACATCAGCCAGCAACAATTGTAGACTCGATGGATGGATTTTCTATACAATTTTCCTCTGTTCTTTGTAAAGTTTGTTTGTTGCTGTATGTTTAAACAGTAGCAACATTGTTGAATTTTTGTCACGTAATTTTTTCCAGCCGCCATTTTGTAAGCAAAGAATTTTTATGTTTTGTTTTCTGTTCGGCACGAACACTATTGTGTGTAAGTGGCTATGGATGAACATAAGTATGTACATACATACATACAGATGTGTGTACTAGTGCTGCGTACCATAATAGTTGGTAGAGAAATTTATTTTGTTCTTTATTTTACTTCCAATATCGTCAATGTTTTATTTGGACATTCAAGATTATTTATGAAATTTGATAGTTTAAATTAAAGGAACTTGCGAAAAAGAAATACGTAAATATGCAAACAAGCATGTACAGTACAAGCTCGATTTTCGCGACTAATTAAAAACCAGACCTGTCGCGAAAATTGAATTTTCGCGATAACCGAACCCAAAATTTTATTGGAAAATTTTGTGTAATTTTTTAAATTAGATTTATTTTTATTAATATACATATTTACATTTTACACGTTTTTAAAGAAATTTGAGATTTTGAGTTGCTTTCTTGGTAAATTATTTTTTAACCCTGCACCGTCATCCTTCGTCAAAATGACGACGCGAGATTTTATTTTCAAATTAAAACCTGTTTTTTCTTTTTGTTTTGATCTCATTTTCTGTTGAATATTAAACAATAAATAATTGATTTTCTTTAAATAATAGTAAAAAAATTATTAAATATAAATAAAAAAGTTATTTTGGTTCATAATTTTGCTCATGACGTGTTTTATATTCACTTAAAATAAGTCGTAGTCAAAATGACGAAGGATGACGTTAATGTACACAAAATTAGGATGACGTTCTAGGGTTAATATAACAGCTGAATTGCGCAGTTCATATAGTGCTGTTGTCGGCTTATCATTTTCCAAAGCCCATTGTATGCAAACGTTTATCGATATTATAGCATCGTCCATTTTCATTTTGTTTTCCTCATGGCCACTATCGTATAAATCCTCCGATTCCGTGTCTGATAATTCCATTTGATTCTCATTACTTTCTTCTTGAATCCAGTTGTTTATGTCAGCATTTGTGGAAAGATGTTCCATACCGATTTGAGCTACGAGTGTACCAATAGTTGAAAAATCTTCGTTTTCTTCCTGAATTATATTTTGTAAAATATTGAACGGCATGTTATCCTCTTCACTCCATTCGCTACCGAATTCGGGCAAGTGGGTGAGCAGTTGTTTTTTGTAATTTAATTTGACCAAGTTGATAACGTTTTGATCTAACGGTTGAATAAGGGCCGTACAATTGGGTGGTAGATTCATTGCTATAATTAAACCATCGTCACTCTTTAGCTCTTCAACAGGGTGGCAATTTTAGTTTGTCTGTGCCATTCGCATTTGAACAGGGCAGAAACGTTATTCGCTCTTTAGATATTTTTCTTCCTGGAGCCGTTTTCTCATTAATATAAACCGGATTCGTCGGCATTGTAGATCTGGTGAAGACTCAACCCATGCTCATCAACATAATCCTTAAGTTCTTGGGCAAATGGATTAATAAGATGGGGTTTCGAAGACAATTTCTCGCCCGTAATTATTAAAACTCTAATTCCATGTCGGCGCTTAAATTTCTTCAACCATCCATCACTGGCATTAAAACCTGAATTAGTTTTGTAAATTTTGGAATACAAATGACTGGCTTTTGTTCGTAAAATCTCTGCTAATATTGGAACATTTTTTCCCTTTGTTTTAAAAACCACTTGTAAAGCATTTTTCTTTAAGCTTTCTTTAAGGTGCAACGTTTGCCACGTCCACTTTCTCTTGTGCGTACGAACTTTTTTAATGAATCTTCTTGCTTTATAATGCGATAAACCGAAGACTTATGTAACTTGTAGTTCACGGAAATTTAATTTATGGAATCTCCACTTTTAGTTTTTTTTAAATCTCTATTTTTTGAGAAATTGTTGGTTTTAAAATACGTTGAACTTTTCCCATGGTAAGAGATATGTTTACACAACAAATGACCCGAAGCAACTGACAAAATAGAAGACTAAAATCATCCTAAAAAATTAACATTCCAAAAGACGGGGATTTCCCTTTTCTGGATATAGACATTGTAATCAAATTTAAGAAAACAAATAACAGTTGCGATAATAGAACCTCGTTTTTTGAAAACTGTCGCGATTAAGGAACCTGAAATGTTAAAAAATTAAGCTGTCGCTATAACCGGACCGTCGTGATAATGGGTAGTCGCGAATACCGAGCTTGCACTGTACATACATACATACATATATACATACATATGTGTGTAACTATTCAAGCCAACATACGTACAGTGGCTCCCGGCTCATTTCTTGTGGGTCAAAGTAACACAACTATTGGATTATATTTTTACACCGTCACAAAAAGTGAAAGGGGTGTATAGTACATATACATATGTACATAAAGACATATGTATGTTGGCTTGTCTTTCCGTTTGCAATTTCTACAATATTCATTTCCGCCCAAACAAAGTTCATATATTCTGGATCCTTACAGGTAGGGAAGTTCTTAACTGTTGTTGAAATCAACTTTCTGATCGCACTAAAAGCTTGAAACTTATTTTTTTGAAACAAACTTTCTCTATTTTAAATCACCAACACCGGTGCACAAGTTCCCGACATATGGACAAAACTTTTTTTCTTTTTGAAAATTTCATCTTACAGGGAAATGAAAATCTACAAACCCGTAAAATATGCATTTTCTGAATTCTTATAAAATTTGATAAAAATTCACCGTACAGAAATTATCAACCTGAGGACGCCAGTGCCTTGTTGAAGAGAATTAAAACTTAAAAAACGAAATACAAATTTAAAAACTAACAATGAAGCCTGAATTAAATTTACCACAAATTCCAGAATTCGCCATATAATCGAAAGACTGTGAGAAAAAAAAATGTTAATTGCCAAATTCTCAAGATTCAATAAAAACCTGAAATTGCGATAAAAAACACCTTATTCACCAAATTAAGGAACTCAATTAGTAAATTGAGCAATTAATACGTAACTACAGCATAAAATCACAATTCATAAATAAACGCAATAGAAGTAATAGACCACTAACTCGGCCTGACAACTTACAACATTACCACGATTATATAAAAGGGACAACAAATCTTATATTACCAATTCAGCTATCTCTTTCTTTTTATGGTGCTAATTGGAAATTGTGTAGCTAAAGGCGCATAACACATGATTACCCACTTTTTCAAACATCATTGTTGGGTTATGAAAACATTTTCTAATTGAGTAAGTTAAATTGTTTAATTGACTTGCTTGTCTGAACAAACCATAAGCCTTTCTTTCCAACAGTACCTCCCTTGTCCCACTCTTAAAACCGAAAATGTTTTTTGAAAAAAAAACAGTCTTCGCATCACTTGTTCTTATTTATATTTTATTTCCTTAATCGTAATCCCGGGTGACCCGTCAGTACACTCGCCAATACGTCACTAAATAAAACAATACATTTACGAAAAATATGTGAGTAGTCGTTTTCAGTCAAAAATGACCGAACAAAAAGACAGCCAGGCGTGGAAGGTCAATCGAAATTAATGCCAGGAGTTTCCTTTATGAGCAGGGTTTAATCAAGTGTTTGACACATCTCGCACAGTTCCTCAGTTCTGATGTGTGCCGTAACCGTTGACCAATTGCCCCAACAAAAAGGATCTGCACCAAAAAGCGGAGTATCAAGGGTGTGTCTGGCTAATTTATGCGCTAAGTCATTTCCTTTATGACCACTATCTAAGTTGACTCGAACAGAAGTGCAGATTGCCTAAGTTTTCGCTTGAAATACCGTGAATATTTGCCAAAGAACACCGACAGTAACGTGTTCGGTACAAAGACGCCAACATCCACTCGATTCTTGCTTTTGTTCCCTTCCGTAAACCATCTCAGACTTCTGGGATTCACACAAGGACCAGCCAGTTCCCGAGTGACCCTATCCGGGGATGGTGGTGGTTAATTTGTCATAAGAGCTCAGTTCGGAGTTAATTCCGTCCTTTGCGACGCTCAATAGCGCACTCACCATGATACGAGTACATTTCCCAGAATTGAAATATAACCAAAATAGTCAAAATTTCCGAATAAGAAATATACGGCTGGCTATACAGGGAAAATATAAAAACGAAACTCTATGGGCGAATGACTTAATTGCACAAAAACTTCTATATTTATGAAGGTAAACATTATGTTAAGGGTTAATAATCGTTTATATCGAAGAGAATAGCTTCCCAATAAAATCATTAATATTATTTAAAAAAAAAAAAATTTGAGCTGATAGCCTATGCAGCTAATGCTCTTCCCTATTGTTAGTCCCAGAATTTATTCTGAAGGATTAAATAAACATAATAATAATAATAATATTTAAAAAAACGCCAAGGGGTTACTGTGTATTTCGATGCGAAATAAAACATTTTCGAAACATACAACTTCGAATGAATAGAATTACGCAGTTACCTCCCCGCATTCCTAAATACTCAGTAAAAAATAAATTAAAAAAAGTAAAAGTACAACAAAACGACTTTGTGGACACCGTAAACAATTATTTCACTTTATGCTTCGATTTTGGCCACATAAATGAGTGTCTAAATTATGGCGCCTAAATGTATGCAATTTTTACACACGTTTAGTTTGAATGATTGTTAAATAGAGAAATGCATGTGATCGAACATGCTTTTATTATTTTTGTTTCGTATAATTAAACAATTATGTGATATTTATTTTTAGTTTGTGGACTGTTTAAGTAAAAACTCATGTTTAATGCATTTGTGTTAACACAGTCAGAAAAAAACATATTGTTGTTATGAAGTAGAACACAACATACTATTATTGCGTTATTATTAATTAATTCTTGTCAATGATATGCTGGCATCTGTATGATCTGTTTTTTTTTGTTTTGTTTAATAAAAAACAGAAGCTTTGCAAAATATAATATAATTATGAAATTCACAAACGCCTTGTATTATTATATCGTGTACTAAAATGAAACTTTGCTAATGTTAAAAAATTATAGACATGATTTAATATCGATATTTGAAACGAATTTTACCTCAACTCTTGTGAAGTGTGCTTAGGAGACAAACATCTATATCATATCAACCGGGCGGTGATATGATACCATGAAATTAAATTCGGCATGAAAACCCTCGACATAGGAAATCTTGTAATCCTTACATTTTTGTTATAAGACGTGTTCAGCACTACGGGGAAAATTTTTTATGTGTTGGCCTTTTTTGGGTCCATTCTTGAAAAAGCGCAAAAAATACCCATAAACAGCGATGTAGCGGCCTGAAGTGGCCTACGAAAATATTTGTCATAAAACTCTACACTTAAAATTCAACTTAAACCCCAGAAATAAGTCATAACTTAAAATGCGTTTAAGGGTTAATTTCATACTTTTTCGCAATTAAAGGTAAAATATCTTACAAAATCGGATTTTTTGCACCTAAGTTGTATTGAAATTGTCAGTCACCATACTGGAGAAAGCTTCGGATATAACATTTATTTATAAAACGTTGAAAGCAAGTTTGAGTTATTTAAAAAAATACCATAATCCCCTCTATGGGGACAGTACAACATTTCAAAAACATATAAGATGAAGTCGTATTTACAATATCACATTTTTATATGAAAATTACCAACAACAAAAAATTGAACATAGTATTATAATACAATAATACAACCGATACAACAACACAAGGCACTTCTGAATTAAACCACTAAGCAATGAAATACAACAAATACAAAGTGTTGATATCGAACATTTTGAAAAAAAATTTTAAGCGAAACACGAAACAAACGAAAATTACTTTTAATTTATTTCTAAAGAAAACGATTACAATAGAAATATTTTTGCAAGTAGCAAGTTGGGAGAAGTTCCCGTCCTCTTGGATTATGTCTGAAACTGTTGTGATTCCTAGAACAGGGCAGGACTCCAATCATACAGGCCCATTAGGATACGGTAAATTTTATCAAAGATATTTGAAGATTATTCGCTTCAAAACCTGGCCCCTTTTCGAGCGAAGCATAGTACTACTGAGCAAGTTCACAAAATTGTTGCCATTATTAGATCGTCATTTAAAAACAAGTAATATTGGTTAGTGTGTTTGTGGCCACATTCCAGGCTTTTGATAAGATCAGACATAAGGGGCTACTCTGAATAACATGAGGCGCACAACATCGATTTAAATGGGGCAATTAACTTTAATTGGGGAAATTAAATTTTAAATTGAGTTATCGACTTTGGTATTCACACATATCCAATTTAGCTTACTCAATTAGCATTTGACAGGTGAAAATGTTTTCAGTTTGTTTGCGAAAATTTGTATTCGTAAATGTGTTTATATTTTTAAAAATTATGAATGATTAAAAAAATCGGTAAATTCACAAACCGTCATTTCATCTGCGATTTCATTTAAATTTTTGTTCTAATTTTCATGATAATTTTAATTTTGTCAGTGTTTAGAATTGTCAGAAGTTTCTCTTGCGTTGCATGCGGAATTCGACTCAATTTATGTCGCCATTTAGTACTAATTGTTCAATTTATAGAGCTCTTGTAGAGTAAATTGAGCTCAGTTGATGCATTAATTGCGTCAATTTCCTTATTGCACAATGATGGTGTATGTATGAACACAATAAAAAGTACTTTTGGTAGTATAGATTATTAAATTGAAATAAAACACAGACAAGCGGTGTTAATTGTCCTGACTTTTTTATTTCCTATGTAAAATAACTCTTTGCGAATTTAATTTGAATAAAATTTTTGGCATCTCGGCTGACTTAAATGAAGTCTAATGGGCAAGTCCAGTTCTCAACCACTTTTTGCAGCAATGGAGGCCATAGGATAGTGATAACGTGACAAATGTTATCTATCAAGGCGCCAATAGAGTGCGGCTGTCTGTCTAGACAATAGACTTCACAGCGCCCCACAAAAAATAGTCCAGCGGTATTAAATAGCATGATATTGGAGGCCAATTACGCGAACTTATTCGTTCACCCAACGTTTCATACCACAAATTAATTTTGGCTCTCGCCATATGGCGTGTTGCACCGTCTTGTTGAAGCCACATCTCCTTCATATTAAGGGCATTTAATTGTAGTACAAAAACAAATTCAATGATATTAGCCTTGTAGCGGTTAACATTGACTGTAACGTTCTGGCTAGTATCGTTTTAAGAAGAAATACAGACCCAGCGCCATTGGAAATTGTATCATGGATTTGCCTCACTACAACTACGTCAATTTCGCCTATGAATATATCGATTAAGACCATAAATGCGCCTCATTACTGAACGGAATATTGCAATAAAACAGTGGATAACATTCCCAACAGAACCGTGATTTTCGAAATAAATTTACAGAAGTTGGGGACGTTGTTCAGGTGTAAGTATATTTATGATGAAGCGCCAAACCATAGTAAACAAATAACAGCTGTCAAAGTGCCGCAGATATCACACAGTATTGCCATCTTAAAGTTGTATACCTCTCAAAAATACACTTCAAAGGGACCCAATGTTGTATGTGGTTGTATGAATAATCACCCAAATGAAAATCGCCCAAAATTTGTTTTAAAAATAATTGTGCCATTCTTTACCAACGTTAAGTGATTTGCCAAATGTTTAATTGTCTACAAGAAATTATTTGGCGAGTGCATTCGAATTTCGTCTAATTAGGCGTAGTGAACAATTTTGCACAGCATTGTTTTGGGTGAATGGGTAAATTTGTTTGGCGTTCTAATTGTGATCGAAATGACACTGAAGGGATGATGGAAATTCGTTCCAAAAGTCTCCATAAAATCTCGCTGTAAGAATATCAAATCAAGAATCCATTGTTATGTTTATGTTTTAAAGGATTTTCAGAAGAGAGGTTATTCATACTGATTAATTGAAGGGTATGTCCAAAGCCGACTTTGTTTAGTGGACATCCAGTGGTGGATTTACGCCTAGACCCATGAGGCCAGGGCCTAGGGCGGCATAATATAAAGGGCGCCAAAATTTAATGGTAAATTTAAAAAATATGCTTTAAACGAATACGATTTTTGTAAATTATATTTAGTAATTTAATTAATGAATTTATTTAATTTATTAAGAAAGGAAGGAAATAAAATAGTAGTAAAAATTTGTTTACCTAAACTTTTAATTTTGATAAAACATATGTACATACATTTAAAGTCTTGACTTTTTTGTTTGTATAGAAAAGGCGTTTTCTGTTTTTAGTAACTTTTTTCACATTCTCTTTCCTCTCATTTGCTTTTTTTCTATTATGCTTTATTCTTATTCGCCTCTTGAAGAGTTAACAACTAAATATTTCAAAAATAAAGACCATAACATAATAAAAAGCCAAACAAAAGTATAAAAGGAAAAGAAACAAGAAATAAAATTAAAAAAATTTGCATAAAATCTTTATAGTTTGAATAAAAATAGCAAATAATTAAACAAACGAAGGAGAAGTAAAGAAGACGAAGTAAAGAAAGTTGTGAATAAAAAAGTCATCGTATAAATGCAAATGATTTTTGGAAGCAACGCATATGTAGCTAAAATTACTTTGTCGACTGCTTTAAAATCGCTAGATTGATCGCTAAAATAGTAAAATTTACATTACTTTTCAAAAGGTTTAAAAGAATGTTAATGTGATTCCCCTTTTTAATAGTAATCTATGAAAATAAAATAAATAAGTGACTGTGTTATTTATTTAACCTGTGCGTGGTTCATTTATGTTCATACATATGAACTGTTCACATAAGTACACAAGTTTCAACTTTTCGTGTTTTTTGAAATTTTAATATGAGTGCCTATAGAAAAAAACTCAGCGGTGCAGAAAAGACTGCAAATGTGGATAATTTACTAAAAAAAAACTTTAAAACAATCTAATTTTTTTACAACTTCTTTGACGACATCTTTAAATAATGACCAACAACCATCATGTTCATCTGCAGTAAGTATTTAATAATTTTTTTCGATTAAATTCACATTTAATGTAAGTAAAAAAATTGTGTTTGTAAAATGTAATATTTTGTCTAGCAGGTATTAGAACAAACTTCAGCACAAGATATTGAAGAAATACATTCAAACTCGCCTTCAAGGAAATATTAAATGACAAATTGATTGGAGCTGATGCTCTAAAGGCTAATAATAGTGATCCCTCTTTGTGGAATTTAAATGAAGAAACACGAGATTACATAAGTATAAACGGTATACCGCAAAATAATATTACAAATTTAAAAAATTCAAAAAGAGTTTACAGTGATAAAACAAGGTTTGTTCCAAAAACTTATTTCAACGAACGTTAAAAAACGGAGAAATTCAGCGCCGTGAGTGGTTGGTTTATTCAGAAACTAAAGGGTCTGTATTTTGTGTGCCTTGTTTGTTATTTGGTAAAAGTGGGGAAAATAATGCTTTTACCGGCGAAGGCTTTAGTGACTGGAAAAACTCGAATGCACGGGTTGAAGCTCATGAAAATTCAGACTTTCATAAAACTAATATTTATCATTTAAAAACTCGAGCAGTAGTTCAAGGCCGTCTGGATCAACGTCTAATAAAACAACTTGATGAAGAAATTTCATATTGGAAAAAAATTTTACACAGAATAATTGCAATTGTTAAATCACTCGCAAAAAGAGGACTGCCATTTCGGGACATTCAGAACAAATTGGAAATCTCCAAAATGGAAATTTCTTAGGAACAGTAGAACTTCTTGTCGAGTTCGATCCATTTTTATCTGAGCATTTAAAATCTTATGCGCATCGCGGTAGTGAAAAGACCTCGTACTTATCTAAAACAATTTATGAACAGATTATTACGATCGGCTAAGTATTTTGGTGTCATTGTAGATTCTACACCTGATATTGCACATGTCGATCAGCTTGCTATAATTATTAGATATGTACATGAAAATGGTATATGCAGTATATTAGAAATAAACAATTTTCAGAATTAAGGGAAAAAGCTAAATTGCTATCTGGAGTTCAACATTATTATCATTACGATTCTCGTCGTAGAAAAATTAGGAAACTTCATTCAGATGAATCACGGGTAAATGAAAGAGGACCAATTTCTGGACAGGAACATTTTCGTACAAATATTTATTATCCCATATTGGATACTCTGAGTGTACAGTTATCGGAACGTAAAAATGCATACGTAAATCTTTTTGAAAACTTTAATTTTTTTTATAATTTATCAGAAATAGATACAAATGAATTAATACAACAAGCAAATAAACTGGTGGAAAAGTATCCTGATGATCTAGAAGAGACATTAGCAAATGAAAGCATTCATTTACATTATCAACTCAAAGATTCATTGTCGAATACTGAAGATGTGCGTTCTGCACCAAGTATATTCTATTTACCCCAATGTATACATAGCTTTGCGAATTTTTCTGAGTATTCCCGCTACAAACTGTTCAGCAGAAAGATCTTTTTCAACCCTGAAAAGAGTAAAAAACTATCTACGGGCAAGTATGGGCCAAGATAGACTTAATGCTCTTGCATTATTGTCTATTGAAGCGCAATTGGTGGATGAAATTGACTATGAAGATTTAATTGAAGGCTTTGCCAGAGAAGAATCTCGAAAGACTAAATTAATAAAATAAGCGTTGATAAAAGCTTTGCTAATTTTTGAAAAATAGTATTCATATTAATATTATATTTAAAGTTATATTTACTTTTCAGAAAAACCGTTTCTTTTGTGTTTTATCGGTACACAAACACATGTACATATGAAGTATTTAATTTTATTTTAAGATACCATATTTAATTTTATATAAAACTTAAAAATTTTAGAAATTTCTAATTAAAAAAAAAAAAAAATTTGAAATAAAAGAATATTTAAAACACCCCAATTATGTGTAAAATTTTATAAATTTTTTGGTCGAAAATAATAAACAATATTTAATAAATGAATTACACTGCAGTGGACAAAAGACTGTTAGTAATTATATGTGACTTAAATGTCACATATAATCAAAAAGGGCGGCACTTCGAAGAGTGCCTGAGATTGGCCAGGCCTAAATCCGCCACTGCGGACATCGGCGGGATGCAAGCTCTTTTAACCGGGCCGGACATAGAGCTTCGCTTACTTAAGTGTCTTTGCATTGATTGATTGATACACAACAGAGGAAAATACTTAAGCCTCACAGTGGGCCGACAATTCGTAGAAGCTTTCTAAGCACAGCTTTTGGGCATACTCCAAGGAGAAGGTTCTTGCATCCGACCAAATGCCGGCAATACCTCTATGGAACAAGTTACTGCGTCTGGCCGAAGACCGTTGTATGCTCCCACACAGACACGCGCCATTGATATTGCATCATCTATAGTTATACATAAGTATTAAGTAGCTTTGGACTGAAGAGGATACACTCATTTTTCAAGTTACAAATAAATCCATTTAGGGATCTAAGTAAGGGATCTGATTCCTTTGCTATTTGTACGATATGACAGACAGCTTGATAGTCAATCGACGCCGCGGGAAGGTGCTCATCGATGATTGGTGGGTATCCCACATTATCGACTCAATGTTGTACTCAATGGGGCAGTGGATCACACAATGCAATATAAGCAAACTCGTACCTTAGTCTAGCGATGCACATGTGGAAAAAATTTGCCAAAAAAAATTTTCCTTCACGTGAAATTTTCTTCTGCTTCCATGGCATAAATGGGAGTCATCCTGCTGGTCCAAAAATCCCAAGGATATATAATTGTTGACAGAGCAATTAAAACCGATTTTCAAGGCATCATAGAAACGTTTTGAAATCGTTAACGGTGCCATTCTTGTTTGTAAAGGGCACACCTTGAAAAAAAGGTAAAACGCAAAACCGCATTTAATCAACAATAATGATAAAATAATGTTGCATGGTTTATTATCATGGCTCCAACTAGCAAGGATATTGCGGCAGCTCATTGCTTGAGATACCTACAGTAAACTCTACCTTCATAAAACAAAAAGGTAGATTTTTCGAACCCCTCCCTAATGTGTGTCCTTAAGACTGCCTGCAACTGCAACAAATTGAGTATCTTGTGCACAATGCTCTGCAACGATTCGACGATTTTTTTTATTACCGTAAGGGGGATATCGAAGCAGACCTTTTTCGAGCCTCTTCGCTCCTCAAATTGATTTTAGACAACCGATTTGTAATCTACGATTAACTTATTCTCATTCGAGTCTCGTGCTACCTCTAGCCTTTACTCTTGACTATAGTGATCCTCCTCATCACGGAGTTGTTTGTAATTGCTAGCATTTGTCAAGTGCCTGCCCATGCTCTTAGCCTTATGCTCGGCAATGCTGGACATTCACAAACAATGTGCGCCACCGTGTCAGCCTCTTCAAGGCACAATCTGCAACTATGATTTTCATCTTGGCCAGATGATAATTTAAGTTGTGCAAATCGTGGTGAAATTTGCTTGGTGAACTTTAAAGTTTTGTGGTGATAGTTCAAGATTTGGTGAATTTAGTTTCTTGGTATTTTTTGGTAAATTTTTCTTTTTTTTAAATATTGATTTTTTAGCAATAAAAATTATTTTTCGATTTTAAGGAGAGCTTTCGAATGTTTGGTAAATTCAAAAGTTTGGCAAAAATCTCGAATATTTCGCAATATTCTTGTGAAAATTGGGGTTTTAGAGGAATTCGGTTTTCTTTGTTTGTTTTTTTACATTTTTAGGTTTTTTTTGCCCATGTCTCGGGAACTTGTCAACCGATATTTGCTGATTTAATATAGAGAAAATATGCCGAAATTAAAGTCCAAGTTTCATGAACCAAGGTTGTGGAGGACTGTCGGAAACTTGATTTATTAATGGTTTAATTGAACCAACGGAAAGGCCTTTAAGAATTAAACACAACATTATTCAAATTGACTACTACTACGGCCCTACAATACGACAGTCGCTAAATGTACGAGGGTCTACTAGTTCCCGTGGTACCAGTATTTATATCGTTACGGGTCGAACTTAGAAAGTTCAATATTCAGGCCGCAAACAAGCCTCGGGGACTGGTTCCCCATCTCCCCCGGTAGCATACACCAAGATGGCGAGATCACCAAGAAGACAAAAGTATTGGCTCTGAAGGCATGTGATAAACGCGGCACACAAACAAAACTTTTCACTATTAAATTTGTAGATTCAAGGATTGACAATGAATTCTGGCCATCAATTTCTTAAAATTTATTTCCTTTGAAATTCTGATGATGAAGTTAGTCACCGATATGCCAGCAGTCATGCGACATGAACAAAACGAATTGGTGGAAACTGTTCCAAACTGCATTAGAAGTGATGTCTTCGGATGATCACAAAATTGTAATCAGAGCCGACAAAAAACCAGCCGGCGAATACGAGAGATGTGTTAATGCACCGGCATTAAATGATTGTGGAAGAGAATTTAGGGCTTCGAGATATTAAAATTTTTCGACGTAATGGCAGTCATCGTCAACGTTTATCCGAAATACATTATTCGTAGGATGCATTACAGTATCCGATGATATTTTGTCGAGGAGTAGATGGATATCTTCTTTTTAACCGGTGCAAAGCAAAGTGAAATCTTTTTTAACTTTATTCAAAACAAAAAGGTGGGAACTTTTATGCCTACCGGTTGAGGATTTTTAATCAATTCGCGGTGGAGATGTAACATATGTGAATATCGAAGCCGAGCGTTTGACATACATACGCTTAAATCAGCAAAAATTACGATCGACCAGTGAGGTATGTTGAAAGACCATTTGCAGGAATACGCTAATATGGCCGATCAAACGTATTCAACACGTTGACATGAAACCCAAAATGGTGTGAAATCAAGCCGTTGCCACTACCCGATCAATCAAGCAGCGATCGCCATAACATTATAGCACGAGTATTTAAGCAAACGCTTAAGAAGCTGGTCGACTTATTTTTTGGAAAGTTTTAAGTTTGTGGAATCGTGCAATGTTGTATTGTGTTGAGTGACAGAGAAGAGGGCTTCCTCTTGCACACATACTACTGTGGATGGTGGAAAAAATAGGACCAGATGAAATGAACACCATTATTTGTGCTGGAATTCCTGATCCTACAACAGACTCAGAGTTGTATGAAATTGTAACAGCTGATAGGATTCACGGCTCGTGTGGAGTTCACAACCAGGAATCGCCATGCATGACAATAATTCATGGTCATATCCTCTGTATCGTCGATGGTCAACTCAAACCGAGAGCAGAATCATATGCTTGTCGACAACAGCCGCATTGTGTCGTAGTCACCGATTCTTTCCAAAACATTCATGGCACCTTGTACTGCTGAGTGCTGTAATTCTGTTAATGTAATTCTGCAATGAAGTGCTCCGGAGAATTGTACATCCTTCCCACATTTACCTAGAGCATGGGCAACAAGTTTATTTCACGGAAGCACACGGAATGCAGAGGACAGAGCGACGAGCAGCAATATCTGTGATAAGTTTCTTTACGACATGCATTATGTCTACATGGAGCACTGAGCGGAATGAAGGGATATTAAGTTCACGTCATTTGAAGGACGATATAATGGAAGAAATTTACTATATTGCTTGTGATAAGTCAACTCCAGAACCCCAAAAACAAGTGCTCCACGTAGACAAAAACAAGTGGAAAGCTGCAAATAATTCTTCAACAAAAATCCGTTAGAGGTTTTATCCGAAATGGGCTAGAACCCAACGACTTGTTTGAACGCTGTTAAGCAAAACCTATCTGAGTTTACGAATTATTTAATAAGACGCTGAGACTGGCAGAAACGGCAATATAGAACAAACTTGCGCAGTAAAAGACGGCAATTAGAGCTAAATAAAATAAATGTTTGAAATGAAATTGCAAGAATATGAGCCGTGGCCCATAATTTTGACATAAAAATGATCAAACTAATAATAAAAAAAACTTGGTAACACTAATTTATACCCCAATACTTTTATATAGAACTCTGTTAAATTCGAACGAATTAGATAATAGGATTTAGTTTTCACTTCGCAAATTAGTTTCGAAAAGTTTTCTTTTTCGAATCGAATTCCATAATAACCCCCCTGAATTCCTAAATAATTTTACGCAATAAATTCAGAAAATATTTATCTTGAGCTTTTTTCTCCACACTGAAATGTTTGTGTTTTAGTTTCAGACGTTTTAATATAAAACTCTGATATATATTTTCATTAGGATATACATAGCTGCCATGCGAAGCTGGGGCGCTCAGCTAGTGTTGCATAATAACTTAACTTCATCTGCTTTTCCACTAGAAACAAATAAAATAATTTCTGTTAATATTTTTCCCAATTCGAGTGCAATAAAATTTTAAAGATTAAAAAAAATATTTCACGCAAAATAAAAACAGTCAAGTTTTAAACAAATTAATTAAGCGATATTTGTTAAAATCTCTACTTAATAAAATCAAAATAACTTAAGCAAAATAAAAGAAAAAAACAAATAAAAAAGCAGTGTCATTGGAATTTGCCTAGAAATGAAATGAATAAAAACACAACAACAATGTGGAATATATGAAAGAAATAAAAATAAAACAAGTAAGAAAGTCTAACTAGGCAATCACGGCCACAAGATAGGTACCCTACAATCGTGCGAGTAATAATTCGGTTAAAGCAACAGTTGTTCTTCGCAAGCCAGGCTGCTAAAAATTCGTAGATTTTTGGAACGAATTTCCGTCATACCGTGTCAAGTTTGGTTTGGAGACAAACTGGTTTCGGCTATGTGCCATCTTCAGTGGCATTTTTTGTTCTCAAAAACGACAAAATCAAGAATCTGCTAAAAATTCGTTTATATTTCTGTTCCTGAGCAGGCTGGGACCTCAAATGGAGGCTCTCATAAATATTAGACTGATCAGTACAAAATGTTATTGGCTTCAGTTTGCTAAAGGTTTTGATAAATTATTTATGGCAGCTACAAGAATTTAGGCCACTGATCCTCTTACTGAAGTCCATTACAAACCATGGTTTAGCCTTTATGTGTCAGTGTGTGATTAATTTAGAGATCATATCCCACGATCGTTAAAATTTTAACTGTCGTTTCATCTTTGTAGGGTCCAAAAAAAATTATATTTTTTTTTTAAAAAGCACATACAGTGCAGAGATGGAAAAAATCACTACTGATATAATTTTTCTAAGTTGCGTTTTAAGAGGAAAATACCGCATAAAATAACTAGTGTAGGGAATATAAATGACAAAGTAACTTCACATTTTGAAAAAAAAATGTTTTACTCTCTTTGTTTACTAAGAGTTGTACGACTCATTAGTTGCTAATTTTGAATTTCTAAAATATGTCGTCTGCCTCTAAAGGTTCGGCCAAAAAAAGGGGAACATACCTTACTAATACAGGTGATAAAGGTAAATAAATTTAGCAGCAAATATAATTTTAAAAATTTTTACTTTAAACTGCCTTCTTTATTCTTGTTTAAAATGCAGAAATATGTGTCAGTCTTCACCTTATACCATACAAAGTGGTTGATCAAACTGAAAGTATCAAATTACAGTGAGTAACGTACAATATGTGTGATCGTTCAAAATATGTGCCCTGCTTATCTGCAATTCTAAGATACCCATTGGCGAGTCGATTTTATTTAAAAGAAAAAAGTTTTCACTTGGCTAAAAATTAAATTTTGCATGCCTGGTACAGAGTGCTTGGAAAGAAGATAAGACTCACCCTTAATTACACCTGCCTGTTAACGCAGGAATGGTATTGAAAGGCTTTGAGGACTTTATAACAACCTTGCCTTTGTACTAACATGGCAAGTTCGCATTGACAGAGTGCCGCAGTATTGCCATGGATCAATAAATAAAAGTTATTTGAAATAAATCTTGTTCGAACATGCTTATTAAGCATAACTTCATGCTTACTAGAGTGAGTTTCGGGGCAGGGCTTACATAGGAGCTATGGACAATTACTGCCTCTTTAAAGTTGTATGACAAATTTTTGCCGTTAAATTAATTCGGCCCTAAAAAGAATATAAATATTGTTTGGATACCTACCGATATTAAGAACATATTGGAGTAAGATCTCCCTGAAGGCTGGCCCACTAAAATTCTAGTTCAAATTCGTTGTCTTAATATAAGTAATTTAAGCTAAATCTTACTCGAAACAAAATATTTTTAGGAAATTTTTAACAGTATAGGCTGCCAAAGCTGTTCAGCTGTCAAAATGTTTAGTTATTTTTGCCGATCTTCATGGATCGTTTCACGCTCGTCGTATTTATAAAAAAGTAGCTTATTTGGAACGAATTTTTGTCGTGCCTTCTCAAGTTTGTTTTGAAAACAAACCAGCTCGTTCTGGAAAAATGACACTCAAGATGGCACATAGCCGTACCCGGTTTAGTGCCAAATAGTTATATCAAATTACCCTTTCGGTTATCATCATGGCGTAGCAGCCAGTATCATAGAAGATCCAGAAATTCCGATTAGCCAAAGATCCCGATTTTGGCCAAAAAAATCATCTTGCAGCACTACCGGCCACGACATTTGAATGATGTGCTCAACCATTCATAACGACATAAATGTTACTTCAAAGTAAAATCAGAATCAATTTGATGTTTTATTTAAATTTCTCTTCCTATCGTCTTCATCTGGGCACCCTTTTTAAGCAGGCTAGTCGCCAATGCGACTTAAGTCTTTGGGGCAAAATTTAAAAGGAAGGAACAGGTTTTTAAATTTTTCGTTTGAGAAAAGATTCATGTTCAATCGTTTAATCATTTTTCCCTTCACCTAAACCCGCGCCAGTGGGTCTTATGTGGGAACCATTGTTAAATAGAAAGTGATAATCTTCAAAATGAAATAATGCTTATATGTAAGAATTTTGAGGTAAATCTTATTGCGTTAGCAGTATTTATTCTAGATTTTTGATACTCAAAGCTATTTGAGGGCGTGTGGTTTAATTATAGAGCGATAGTCTTTTAATTTAGTTCGCCTAATCTAGACAACACTTTTGTGAGATTTATATTTTATGCCGCTATAGTACCTTTCACACTCTTATAATGTTTTCGTTTCTAGAAAAAATGTAACATTATTCGCACTTTTGTTATACTCCAATTATGATTACGCCCACAAACGATTAACCCTAACAATGCCAAAAGACGTTGTCCTTTATGATCTGTATAAAATGCCAAATTATAAAAGTGTGTTAAGCTTGTACTCGTTAACAAGGTAACATTTTATTTAAGAAACGAAAACATCATTAGATCGAGAAGAGCGGTTTGTCAAAGACTCAAGGCAAATAAGAAAATATTGTAGTATGAAAGCAAAACATACGGATAGACATTTGACAGTCGTGTGGGTCTCATTTTATTTAGAAAACTTTCTAATTACCAATTAGGATGGGCAATTAGGGCTTTTGAGATTGTTGTCAAACGGAGTAGAGTTGCTTGCGGGATAGAAAAAACCCACGAATAGGGATTTTTAGGGCATCTTACAGCATTTAGGGCGTTTTACAGTAGGAGACGAAGAAATACCAAAAGCAGCTGTTGAAGAAAAACCAAGTCGACTGGTTTGCCGCCGCCAGCTCGTTGCCACATACGTTTTTTGCAAAGCTTGCACCGAAATGATCGTTTTGCAGTGTTTTATGTTCACTGATAAAACAATGAGAATGTCTGTAGGTTTTCACCTCATCATGTTAGTACTTAAAAAAAAGCGATCAAAAACTTGAGCCGCTGAAAATTCTAAAGAGCAACCGCCGCCACTAAACACCCAACATTGCTCAGCCAACGCCGCCGAAAGTATTCTTTCGCTGCTACTTGCTCGATGTAAATAAAGACGTATTTTTTTTAATTATATTTCAATTGGGTTAGTTTATACCACGCGTGAACCCAGGGGTTAGTGGTAAAGGGATATTTACCCAACTCCCCCCAAACCATTAAAACTTACCATTTCTTAAAAAAAACTTTGGTTAATTGAAAATTTTTTTCTCTTCGTTCATATTTGCTCCTCCAAAAGCTTAAGCTGGATCCGCTACTGGTGTAAACACATCATGTCATGATAATTGTTTACTTTAGAATTTGTTCAGTCAGTCTCTCTGTGAAAATTCAACGTAAATATAAACATTTGTGGAATAGTTTGAAAGGGGCTTAAATGTGAGTAGAGCCACGGTGAATCGTTAATGGATTCCCACACAATTTAGTACTAAAGTGACATCTTTCTATAAGATCACGAAGTGATCGCTACTATTAAAATTAAGTTTTACGTAAACGAGATGTCATCGCTTTATTCCTGCAAAACATTTATTCGAAACGTTTGGTTTACTTGCATATATATGCATGTACTTGTGTATCTCTAGTTGTTACAAACTTTAGCACGCACTCATTGATTTGTTTCCCACCTGGCGTTAGTGTAGGGTATCAAAATGTATAAACACTTTCAAGGTTTCTTAGCTTCTCCATTATTTTAAATACAAATAAAACACGTCAGCAAGCACAACGCTAAAATAGAATAATAACAACAGCCAAAGAAAACGAGGAAAAAACAATATTCACATACAACAAATACAAAAACAACAACGACAACAACAACAAAAAACCCACCAAGCGAGGTATGACTAACGAAAAATATATTTATTTATATATGTTGTATGTAGATTTACTACACTCTTCCAGATAGTGCATACACCACTTTGTAGTTACGTTGCTAGAAAGTTGTTGCCGGTGTGCATGTATGTGTTTAATATGTGTCGACTAACACACATGCACAAGCATAAAAATATGACGAGAGGAAAAAAACACCAACATTTTGAAAACTCTAGCAAGAGGAGGACTCAGTTTTGTGGTTTTATTCTTTGGATTTTTTTTTTTTGGAAAATCATTAGAAGGATCAATAGCGTACAAAGGCTATCCTACACAAAGCCAATTAATAGAGCTATATTCGGCTGTACCGAATCTTATATACCCTTCACAAATGTATGAACTACAAAAAATGTACTACAAAAAATGTACTAGGGATTTTTCCCGGTGCAAAAGATTGTTTGCGATCTTTAATTATGGACTCCGGTTTGAATCGCATTTTCGATCGATTGTTAGATGATTTCTTAATTACGGCTCCTGTTTTCTCCCTTTCCTTTGAATGTTTATTAATTTTTATACATTCTCGATTTTTTGGTGAATTGTCAAGAGTAGCGGAACTGAATCTATAGTAAAATTTCTAATATGTGATAAAATGTAGAATTTTCGATGCAATTTCAGGCTTTGGGAAAATTGTTCATTGGAAGATGTGCGAAATTGGTGTGATCCCGAAACCAGGAAAGGACTCAAGTCAGATTACATCCTACAGGCCCATTAGCCTATTCTCAGTTTTATCAAAGGTATTTTAAAAATTATTTGTCTCGGTTTTTACTTCCTAATAAACAAAACTTTATCCCCGCCCATCAGTTTGGTTTTCGAGCAAGACTTAGTACTATGAAGCAAGTCGACAGAATCCTTACCGCTATAAGATCGACTTTTGAAAGAAAGCAATAATGTTCAGCTTTATTTATAGACATTTCCCAAGCGTTTGATAAAGTCTCCCACGAAAATAACTGAAATTCTTCCTGAGAGCTCCCTCAAGCTTCTCAAAAGCTATTCGACAGGTAGAATGTTCAAAGTTAGGTCGAAGGATCGGCTTTCAAGAAATGAGAAAATTTGTGCAGTAGTACCTCAAGGTAGCGTACTAGGGCCTCTATTATATATAATCTATACAGCGGAGATGCCGACAAGCCCACGTACAGACGACACTGCATTTTTAAGTGTTAATAAAGCTCGGACGGTAGCATCTGCACAACTTCAGTGCCATATTCATGAGCTAGAAGACTGGCTTAAGCAGTGAAGAATAAAGGTAAATCCATCGAAATGTGCTCATGTAACGTTTTCCCTAAGAAAGCAAAATGGTCCACCAATAACACGGTTCCAAAGGAAACACACGTTAAGTATTTTGGGTATCCACCCAACGACACCTAACTTGGTCTCGTCATATTGAGGCAAAAATGGTGGCCTTAAAACTTAGAACAAATAAACTATACTGGTTAATAGGTCTTAACTCAACCCTGGCTATGAAATACAAAGTCCTTTTATACAGATCCGTTAAAAAGCCATATGACAGTCATACGGCATTCAGCCGTTGGGTACTGCTTGTGCATCAATCTTCCAGAAGTTACAAAGAAGGTAGACTAGGATTTTACATCTTATCGTCTGCGCCCCCTGGTATATAAGAAATTAAAAACATCCATGAGGATCTAAAAGCTCCTACTATCCATGAAGAAGTTAAAACATACTCCTCCAAATACGTAAACAAACTAATTTGACGGACACCAGAGACTAAAAAGTACTGACACCTTGGGCCTGGCGAGGCGGCTTCCTCTACCTAATACGAAATATATCTTGTAAAATATCTTGCAAATAAGATTTGAATACTTATTGTAAATTTCTTTTAGTAGAAAAGATTGAGTTAAAAGAAAAAATTTCAAAATTTCCTTAAGTTTGGTTTGGGTAACTTGGTTGTGAAAATGACGTTTTTTTTTACAGAGAAGTATTTTGAACCTTGTGTAACAACGATTGAGCAAAAGTTGCCATGTTTTTCATAAAATATTAATTTTTTGAAATTTCCCGCGAAATTGGAAAATTTTGGTGAAATTAAAAATTTAGTTTTGAAAATTTGGTGAATTTCGTTTTTTTATATTTTTTTGCATTTATTATGTTTCACTCTAGTTTTCCAATTTAATGCTGAATTTTCGAACTTTCGGTCAATATAAAATTATTCGTAATTTTTTTGTGAAATTTCGGTTTATAAAATTTTGTTATTTTGGGAATTTAAACACTTTTAGTCTGTAGTTTACTTTTGTTAATTGTATTAAAATTTCAATTTTTTTTAATTTCTCAGTTTAATTTAGATTTTTTTAGAAAATATTTCATGTTTAAAATTTTAAAATTTTTTTGGTGAACTTCCAATTGTTTTGTGAATACTAGAAATTTTTTTTGGTGAATTTATTATAAATCAGATTTTTAAAATTATTGTGTTAATTTTGCCAAATTTTGTATTTTTCGTTGTAATTACGTTTTACTTTAATCCAGACTTTCTGGAAAACTTTGTTAGTTTTTAATTCATAATTTTTCGCTTATAGTTTGGTTTTGTGGTGAAGTTAAGAACTTGTGGTGAATTCCCAAATTATGGTAAAATTTTCATTTTTATTTCTCTCTTTTTGATTTTCGATCAAATTCATAGTGTTTATGATCTTCACATTTTTTCGTAATTTTTTAATTTCCTGGTGAATTCCTCATTTATGGTGAAATTTTACATAAGTAATATATTTTTTATAAATTTGTTTAACATCAGTTTTGTTAATTTTCAATTTTTTTGGTGAAATTTAAATTTCGGTTTTTTATTAATTATTTGCTTTTTGGCAACTAAATTTTTCTATTTCACTTTTTCGATTTTAATGTGAATTTTCGAATTTGTGGTGAATTCCTGCAATTTTATTTTTAATTTTGACTTTTTTTTGAAATATTGTGTTATTTTTGTGCCTTAAAATTTTTTGAACTACATAATGGTTTTGTGGTGAATAGTCGAATTTTGTTGGGTTTCCAAATTATGATAAGATTTTATTTGTTGAAATTTTTAAGGCAATTTTTTCCTGAATTTTAAATTTTGAGTACATTTTTTTTTAATTTTTTGATTTATGGTGAAATTTTGTTGAAATATTGACGTTTTTCATAAAATATTGATTTTTTGTTACTTAAGGTGTTTTTGGTGAATTTATAAAGTTTTGGTGAAATTTAAATTTTAGTGGTGAAATTCTAAAATTAGATTTTTTTCGGATTTTGTGGAGCTTTTATTTTTTTGCAATTATAATTTTTTTATTCCCAGTTTTTCGATGTTATGGTGAATATTCGAATGTGTGGTGAATTTTGAATTTTTGCTAGATTTTGAATTTTTTTTGCAAATATTTCTGCAGTTTTGGTATTTTTAAATTTCGAAATTTTACACAATTATGGTAAATTTACAAAAAAAAATTTTACAAAAAAGGGCATATTGCTTGAAAATTATTGAACTAAAATTGAATTAAAAGTTCAATGAAGTATAAAAAAATTTTTCAAAACTTTCCTGAAATTTATATTTTTGTGATGAAATTTCCAAATTTTTATAAGTTTTTGCTTCTTTAGTCTTTATGCTAAAACTTTTTTTGTTTGGACTTGATTATTTGGCCAGTTTTGTTTTTTTTTACGTTCACATTTAGAAACTCACCAAAAAATTTTAAAATATTTTAAAACATCCGAATTACGCCAAGTTCTATATTGCACCGAACAATTATAAAAAAAATCAACATTTCACCGAAGCTTCAAATTTAATACAAATTGGAAAACTCATCGAATTGCCAACAAAAATTTCAGAAGTTTACAAAAATTTTAAATTTTACAAAATAAATAAAATTTTACTAAAAATGTCGAAGTTTTAGCAAAATTCAACACGTCACAAAAAATTATCAAGAAATTCAGATTTCACAACATTTCGGGAATTCACCAAGATATTAAAAATGGATTCTTGATTTGATATGGTGACAGGCTGATTGATGAAAATTTTGGAATAAATTTCTGTCATCTCTTGACAAGTTTGATTTGAAGACAAACCGGTTTTGGGTATCATAAAGACTATAAATTTAACCAAGAGTCGAAATTACTTCGGCAATTCACCAAAAATCGATTATTTATCCCAAAACCAAATAATTGTTAACAAATATTTAAATTATGGAGAGAATTATTAAATAATCCAAAAATCAGTAAATAAAATTTGACTTCAGAATCAAAGTTCACGAAGCAGAAGTTTCACCAAAAATTCACAAAAAAAAAAAAACATTTTCTAAAAAAGATAATCTTGTAATTCATAGAAATTAAAATTTCACCTCAAATTGAATACGGACCATAAAAATTATTTTAGAAACTTTTTGTATACACAAAACAACCAGGGCTGATAAGCAAAAACATTGTTTTCTATCATTGGCAAATCTAAATAAATCTGTGACTTTTCGCTAGCAATAATTGGAAATTTCTTTACGCCGACTTTCACAACGGTTGCAGAAGACGGCGGCAGCCTTATTAACCGCGATCTAACCAACAATTGCTATTTCAAACCAAAAAATATCAAATTTATGTGGCTACCGTACCACGTTGAAATTATTGGCAATGAATACACAGACTCAGTAGCTGAAGAGGAAAAGCGCCAACCCGTACTAAAATATTCGACATGGGAAATTCTCGATATTTTAAGTGTCACATCTACCAACTTGAAAACTCGAGAGGCTGAAAATGGTCCGGCTATCAACACTGCTACAAATGCATGAATCCAATAGGAACTAAAGCAAAATATCCAATAACTTTGCAACTAAGAACTGGATATTGTACATTTTCTCACCAGCACTTACATATAAGGGGTGATTTTTTAACCGTTCGAGTTTTGAAAATTAAAAAAAAAGGAAAATGTTCAAAAGTGAACGAAGTAATTATGTGGGCATATAAATGAATGCCTGACATTTACTTTTTAACGATTTTTTCATATATATATATATATATATATATATATATATATATATATATATATATATATATATATATATATAATCCGCAGTAACGGCGTAGGGCATCCATCCCTGGCCTTAAATTTTGGCATACCTTTTCCAGCATTTGGCCCGGTATCTCTCCAATGGCCGCTGTAATGTTGTCTTCTAGGTGCTGAAATTATGGCTGGCTGGTTCCTGTGCTCGAGAGACTGTGTGTATCCCCACTAAGAATAGTCTGGTACGGTCAAATCGCATGATCTTGGCGGGACATGGACTACTCTAAAACGTTAGATTAATTCCTCCATCACGCGCAACCCATTCAGAACCAACCACTTCGAGAAAATTTCACCAACTGATGTTCATGGAAATGTGTGTGATTCAAATATTAAACTAATCTGTGGACTCATATATAAAGGACTTCGGCCACACATCAAACTAGCTTATCAAATTTTATGTATGTGTAATGTAAATTTTATTTTGCTTAGCACAGCCACACCTCAAACTCATTCCATCAAACTTCATTTCAAAGTTGCTTCGAAGGTCCAAAATACTTCATTATTGTCGACATGTTTTTGGTTTGTTTAAAGTCGTTTTTTTTTGGAAAATCTGACTTCTTTTTTTCTGAGAAATATGACCGAAATTGGTGGGTGTTGCATAGCTTTCGCACTGGTGCATGTAATTTAAAAAAAAAGACGCGTATAGCGTTTTTGGATGAAGGGCCATTTTTTTAAGTCCAAATATAATTTTTGTTCCTTGATTTCGATTTTTTTTTTTGAGAAATAAAAATTATTCGTTGATTTAACTGAACGTAGCTTAACTTTTTCAAGCTTTGAATTCGGAGGAAATAGCTAAAAATAAATTAAAATTAGAAAAGAAATACAAAAAAATTTTTTTGGTCACGCTACAAACATTTATTTGCCCATTTTTGTTTGTTCAAACAACAGTAACATTTGGTGAAATAAGGTATGGGAAAACATGTTTCGCTTTCGATCACATTGAATTAAAGACTTATGTGGCTTACAAAATTATTTAATCAAACTGTTAAAATTATTTAATAAAACTTTTAAAAGTATTTGATCAAACTGCTAAAATTATTTGATCAAACTGCTACATATTTTTTAATTTTATGTTGTGGAGCGAGCTGCATCAGTGGTTGTTTTTTTTTTTTTGGAAGAAAGGAAATATAAAGGTTGGGGAAGAGAGAAAGTGGGAATGGCGAGGGACTTTATAAAATTTTATTTCGTATGACTTCGATGTATTTTAACAATTTGCTAAGTATTAAATTCAGATTTACACTCAAAATATTTTCGTAATAGCATCTGTTAATCAAAAATTAGTGTCACCGCTTATAACTCCGTGTCTTGTCGATTTGCTGTATACGTCAGAATTACAAGACACTCGATTTTCAAGTTTTAAATTTGTAAAGCAATATCTTGGAAACCATTGCAGATAGAAAGCAGAGATTGATTTTGAACAAAAAAAATGGAATCGGGGAAAAGACACGCCTACTTTCCATCGGTAAAAGCCCCAAAGTTAAAAATGATGCTATTTTAGCAACGTGAGTGATCGCAATATTAAAAAAATATCGATTTGCGATACACAAGTGTGTTTATTTTTATTGTGATTACAACAAGGGCTCTAGGTCCATTATATTAAAAAATGCTATAACGCCTAGAAAACTGGTACATGGAATACATATGGTTCATATGTGTGACCCTTTGAGTTAAAGCCAAACTACTAAAGCTTTTAATTTTATTTTAAATCCTTCTAATTTAATTAAATTCGAGCAATAGCCGACAGATTAGATATTTATAAAAATCCAGCTTTTTCCCAGTTGAGGGTTGATGCTGGATAAAGTTGACTTTATACCACTTTGAAAGCCCTCGGGTTTTCGTAGAAAACTGCTTCTGTTTAATTTTTTTCTGGTTTTTTTAATTTTATTCACCAGAGTTCCTGCAAAGATTAACCATTGCACCTTAAACGAGGCTTCATTGTCCATCCCTGTCGAAATCTCACGTCTTAGAAATACCTTTAAAGATTGACCCGTTCACCCCTCGTAAGGCATTCTTGTCCATCTTTTCCGGATTCCTCCTTTGGCCAAATAAAGCCGTCGTTTCTGCAGGGATACCTCTTGATTTTTTCTGAAGTTTCGGGTTTTTGCTGAACTTTTCGATTTATGGGGAAATTTCAAATTTGTTAGATTTTCTAGTGAAATTTCGATTTATTGGTTTTTCCTAAAATTTAGGCTTTTATGTAAATTTTATTTTCGGAATTTGCAAAGGATTTTTGGGTTTAGGTTTTTTTTATGATTTTTGGTTTCATTTCGGATTCGAGCGAAATTTATAGTTTTTGGTGATTTTGAACTTTTTGTTGTGACTGTCAAATTTATTAGTTAATTTTAGATTTTCTGTTTAATTTGCGAATTGTGGCGAAACTTGAAGGCTTCTGGTAAAATATTGAACTTTTGTATAATTTCGATTTTAGTGATAAAATTTCGATTATTCGCTAGAATTTCATCGCTTGAAATTTTTGGTGAAATTTGTTGTAAAATGTCCTGCTTTGGTAAAATTATATTTATCAGCAAGTGTTTTGTAAAATTACCAGCCTTTTGTTGAAGGTCTTTAGTAATTTCCATAATTGATTGCAAATTTTAAAATTGTTGCTGAATTCCGGATTTTTGATGCAATTGTGACTTTGAGTGACATTTTCGTTTTTGCTGATTTTTTCGGCTTTTAATTTTTTATGTTTTTTTTTAATGAATTTTAGAATTTATGATGAATTTCTTATTTCTTGCTGAAATTTGATTTGTTTATGATATATTTGCGTTACAGTGAGTTTTGTTGCAATTTCAACGTTTTTCATAAAATATTTCTGGTGACTTGTTGGTGAATTTTGAAAATATAGCGAATTTCGGTTTTTGGTAAAGTTTAGTTTTTTTGTTCCAGTTTTTAGATTTTTTGGGGAATTTTCGAATTTTGGAATTTGAATTATCGTTTTTTGAAATAACTTAGATTCTTTATACTTTCTCAAATTGTTTGGTTTTTTTTTTAAGTAAATTTGTAATTCGGTCCAACATGTGGGTTCGTAAATTATCTAGTGCTTTCGGGTGGGTCACTTCTATAGAGATACTTGTCCGCAAACTAATTTCTGGTTTTAATTTTTCACTGGGACGGGAATATCGTTATCCACAAGACCATAAAATATACATATTCTGAAATGTATCTGGAAAAATTATAAATTCAAAAAAAACCCACAAATTTCTTAAAATTTAAAAAAATTTCATATTTGGGCAAAAACTGATATTTTAACAAAAATTTAAACGAAAAGTATAAATTTAAGCGAACATAACTTTATTTCTTTCTGGATAAAATAAATTTAAAAGTAATTTCTTTTTTTTTTTGGGGCAATAAAATATTACGAATTTTAAAAAGGATTGATTGCAGTTCTTAAAAATCTAGTGCACATCCGCCAAATTGGTGAATGTGCTTTTTTTCATTAAAAATTCAAAAATAAGTGTTATTTTCGATATCGACAAAGAGAGTCAATCATGAGCGTTTTTACTAAATAAATTCGCTTGTATTTTTTTTTCTCAATAATCTAAAATTAATTGTGCTTATTGCGAGACCAGACGTGAAACATCCACACATGATGACTTAAAACAGGTGAATTTTCAGGCGAACAAAAAAACTGATTTACTCGAAAAATAATTATGGAACAAATAAAATATTTTTTCACAGGCACGTCGAAAAACTTTCGTTTGCTCTTGCAAATGTGATCATTTATTTGGCCGTACACGTAGTAGTCATGCATGTAAAAGTTTTAGATCATGTTTTCGATCATGTTCCTTGAGTCGGCAAGGTCATCATCAAAGCTGATTTTAAATCATCCCCTGCTGCATGTCTGTTTAAATACATAAATATATATAAGTGTAAATAAAGACCCGACGATTGCTTTGGAGCATCTGCAATCTTATATTATCGAGCTAGAGGATTGGTTAAAAAAATGGAAGATGAAGGTTAATCCCACTAATTGGGTTCACGTAAGTTTGACACTTAGAAGGCAAAATTGTCCACCAATGAAATTAACTGATGTCACTGTCCCAGCAGAAAAACACGTGAAATATTTGGGAATTCATCTTGACCGACGTCTAACATGGTCCCGACATATTGAAGTAAAAATAATAGCTATAAAGCTCAAAACTGCTCAGGTGAATCTGCTTATAAGCCCCAACTCAACTCTGGCCCTAGAGTATAAATTTATCCTGTACAAATCCATTAGAAAAACTTATATAGACATACGGCATCCAGCTATGGGATACTGCTTGCGCATAAAATATTCAGAAGTTACAAAGGAGACAGTCTAAATTCCTACGACTATTCGTCCGCACTCCATGGTGCATACGAAATGAGAATATTCAAGAATAAACAAGAAGAAATTAAAAGTTACTCATGCAAATACATAAGCAAATTATTAGTCCACCCCAACTCCTATGACCGGGATTTGATGCAGTTTGGTGGACACCAGAGACTAAGAAAAACGATACACTGAGCCTTGCGAGACGGCCCTTTCGACCCATTATAAAATAGTCTAAGATTTGAATATAATAATTAATAAATATAAGAACTAGGATTAAGATTTGAAAACTTATTGTAATTTTCTTAAAGAAAGATTCAATAAACAATAATTAAAAAAAAAGAATACATTCAAACATGGTGGAGCGGCTGTACTCGTATGAGGTTTTAAGAGTGGAGCATTACATATAACTGATGGACTTTGTATATTATATATTTTCCCAGGACAATGAGCCCAAACATACAGGCTACAACACCAAGCTATGGCTGCTTTATAATACTCCAAAATGAATGGAAACACCCCCTCAATCGCCACACATAAAACCCATCAAAAATATTTAGAGAAAACAGTTAGAGCGAGAGAAGTTCGGAACAAAAATGATGTGAATTGTGCTCTGCGGGAGAAGTGGGATAAAATTCCAACTGATGTTATTCAAAATCTAGTAAATTCCATTCCCGGAAGATTGCAAGTCATTATAAAAACCAACGGATCACAAACTAAATAAATTACTACTAAAATAGTCGTATACTTAAAGTAATCACTCACTTTTTTGAGCTGAATTTGATTTGATTTAAAATACAGTGCCCTACAGAGCCCTAACGTACGAGTTATTTGGATTACGAGCTGTCATTTGAGATAAGAGGAACGGCCAGCTGCGGCCTGGTGATGGATGACAAAGGCGTATACGAGCTCATGGAGGAGCACCGTCAGGAACTGACGATCGAGGAATTACAAGATTTACTTTCGATGAAGCATTCGGGGGTTCCGCAAGTAATTGGTTTTGAGAAAGAGCCAAAGGTGGAGGAGTTTATCTCTACAAATGAGATAAATAAGATTTTGGGAATGTGGAAGAGAGATTCACAGTACGTGGAAAAGAACCATCTCGAAAAAGTTGCAACTGGTCGTGCATTGGAGCTATTTAATGACACTTGCCTAACTCATTTCCGCAGTATTCTGAATGGGAGGAAGAATCATGCCTCCTTGGACAGTTTTTATTTTGAACCCGGCGAAAAAGTCAAAGACCAGTGAAGAGAAAAGCAGTGACTAAAATTAAGCAAATAGTAGCATTTAAAATGTGTGTACCCGTAAGTTACATTTAAGTGAAAAAAGCCAGTTTTTTCCCTTTACCTTCTCTTTTATTCTATTTGTATACTATATTTATCATTTATCAATTCATTTTTCTTATTAAAAAACACGTAACAAAAACAATTGGGGGTAGCATTTTTGGGGCTGGAAACGGATTCAAACAAGCAGTGTTGAGAAACGAATTAAACTCGTATTTCGAGGTATCACTGTATTTCGAAAATATTTTTTGTTCTCTTTGATTTAGAAATTAATACTTCCAATATATATAAAATAAATGAGCTTTCATTTTTTGGAACGTCTGTACATACGAGTACATAAATATCATTTTTTACCTCTACAAGATGTTGTAGTAGATAATCGAATGGGCGTTTGATCGTTACAATTGCAAAAAAAAAAATATCTTAGTTCATACATTATATTTACCTTAAAATTTGTCTAGAAAAATATTCTCCTTACAAATTGTCTGACGTGTGTGTTAATAAATTAATATTAATTAATAGCAATCATTTATAAACTGCATTAATACACAAGCTTTTCATTTGAGAAAATATTAAAAACATATATAAAGCTCACCCTTTAATCCTTTTCTGTATATAATATAATTACGCTAGGGCTAGCACGAGATTCAATTGAAAGTAAGGTAATCATAATTACAAATCGGTTGCCTGAAGAGGGAAGGGGATCGAAAAGGACCCAAAAAGTAAGTGGTCTGCTTCGATATCCGACCTCCATTAAAATAAAAATTAATTCAAATTAAGAAACCGTTCAGTTTACAAATTAGTGAGAGCACGATTAGAAAAAGAGCATTAGAGCCCGGCTTATTTATGCAGACAGCCGGCTTGGAAGCTTATCATCTCGAACCACATCTCAACTGAACCATCAATAAATGGAAAGCAGTATTATATTCTGATGCATCAAAGTATAATATAAACAATTCCGACAGCATACATAAGTAACCGTCTAAGAACTAGAGGACAGAGACTAAATCCTTGGTACCTGTATTTTAAATACTAAATATAAAAGTCGAAATGTTATGGTCAAGTGCCTTTGAAGTGGAGCTTTCAGCAGGAAACGGCCCGAAATACACATCAAAGCTTGGCTTCGTAGCAACAATAAAGACAGTCATCTTAGATTGGCCTACTCAATCCCCTGATCTAAAGCCTGTTGAGAATTTATAGAAGATCGTTAACATGAAAAGTAACAGAAAAAGTTGTAAGAAAAACCAATTTATGTTAAATAAATAGTTGCAAAGGGGTGCTTTAGTTTTATCGAATACTGTATGTGCACTGCGAGTCACTTAAATAAGGAATTTACTTTTAACAACTTGCCCGAATACATATTGTAAACCAGATATTGAGGGATTACACAATTTTGGAACTTCAGAGGACATGGTGAAAATTGCAAGCGGATTTTTTCCTTTTAAAGAAAATTTCTTTTTTTTTCTTGTTTACCAATAATAATTGAAGAGTGTTTTTACGCATCCCTTGAATAAGGATTTTCTTTAAAGTAGGCCAGGTAGTGCAATTCTCATCGCCGATTATTATAATGTGATAAAAATTAATTTAAATTTAAAACAAACGAGCAACATCTCTTGCGATAAGGAACAACTTCATATCTTAAAATCCAGTAGACTAAATGCCATCCAAATAGCAGAAGATCCTAAAAGAAGAAAGACAATTGTATAGAATTACTTGAACAATATTGCACGCTAGGGAAAATTATGCCAGGACGCACGAAAATAGCAAAAGAAAGTCAAACAATTTCAAGATCGTGCATGTCCGTGGCGAAAATTCGCAAAGACTGAGGGGTTAAAGCAACTCGTTTCACAGTTCATCGGAAAGTCGGTCCATTCAAAAAAATGACGGAAACTTTCGAAGTAACCACCATTTGATGCCAATCGTAAAGCTCAACGCTTCCAATTTGCGAAGAATACAATGATGTGGTCGGATAAGTTGTTCAAAATTTCATTTTCTGGCGAAAAGAAATTTAATATCGATGGAACAGAGGGCTACAACTTTTATTTCCACGACTTAAGAGGATAAGAAATATGTTTGCAACAAAGACACAGCAAGGAGGGCGCAGTTATGGTATGGGGTGTCCTACTATGGCACTATCGACTTGGTATTTGAAATAGAAAAAATGACTGGGGCTATTAAGCAATGGATTCGTGCGCATTATTCCCCGGATACATTGATACAAAGAAAGGTGCCTTTGAAGAACACAACAAAAAAATTCCTGGAGCTCCATAGCATTACGTTATATAAAGGATCGCTCTACCGCTCAATGCTTAACCGAATTTTTGAAGTAATTTCTTGATTGAGGCAAAACTCATTACTAATTTTTTTTTATTTTACTAAAGGGTGTCTTTTTCAGCCCGATAGAACTTTAAATTGTAAAAATTAACACAAGAAATTAAATTTTTAATCAAAAATTTACTTTTATTCAAATGATCACTACAGGGCATTTATATTTGAAAATGATTTCGGGCTTATGAGTGCTTTTGACAAAGTGCATTCTGGACGACCAATTTTGGACTACTTTTTCGTGCGTTGCCGGCCGTATGTCACATATAACACGAACAATGTTGGCCTCCAAGGCGCCAATTGTTGCTGGTTTGTCAGCGTAAAACAGTGAACTTAGAGATAATTGACAGGACCACAGCACGTAGTGCCAACCCGTTAAAACCACATCTCGCCCGGATCAGTGTCATCCATATTTTGAAACAAAAAATCATTGATCTTGTGGGGATAGCGATATTTATTGACTGGGACGCGAGTTCCGGCTTAATTTTTTGTAAACATAAGATCCAATAATGCTACCAGCGTGTAAACCGTGGCAAGCGGTGCATTTGTCTTGAAGTACTGGAGTCTGTAGGCTCTCTTGTGGATTGGTTGCACTTGATATGCGGCACTTCACTTCAAACGAGCCTCATCATTGAACACCTTTAAACGGGAGTGGTCCAAAATTTTCTTGGTAGTGGACGGACAGGGCCCCAATTCCTGTGACCGATCGACGAATCGATCGATGGGTTGCTCAGATGTACGCCACAAAAATCACGAAGTTGTCTATAAGTTGCGCGAATTTCTGACTGATTTTTAAAGTAAATCTGTATACTTTGGTAGCGTTGTTTAAGCATCAAGCTATTCAAAGAGAGAGCGCAGTATGACAGTTCGTTTGACCGTTAACCTTCTCGTAAGTTCTAACGGACTCTTCATTATTATTGAAATTTAACTGAACTAATCAATGGGTGGTTCTAAAACTAGTTTTTCCTTATTAAAGCTAAATAAAAGAACAATTTTATTAAAAGAAATCACGTTCTCTATTATTTACATTAATTATTGTCCGAATTTAGGCTTTATAGCGGAAGAATTTTGTATCCCTACAATATCCGGTTGGCAAGATGTGTTAATTAAAAATTGGAAAAATTAAATTCCTTATTGAAGTGATCGTGCAAGTTTTGCTTAGCAAAAAATGAATCCGACAAACATGAAGTTGATTTGAATACTTGGTGTAAATTTATTTTAGTAGAAAGATTTAATAAAATAAAATTAAAGTTTATAAAAATAAAGAATTATTGTTTATTGATTTTAGTTCTATGTTGCTCTAATTGAATGTAGCTTACCTTTTTTACAAGCTTTAGATTTTTAGAATATGAAGCTTATTTCTAACCAAAAAGTATAAATCAAGAAATAACAACTATTTTTGCAGAAAAAAAAACAATCGGAAATTAATAACTCCTTAAAAAATCAGAAAATAATAATTATTTTTGTTACAAACATTTTAAAAACAAGATTTTCTAAAAGTCAGAGAATATTTAGTAAAATTTACTAAATAACAACTTAGACTATAAATGTTTTAAGTCTATAGTATTATTTATTATTATTATTAATGTATGTCCCCCCATATCGAAGCAGACCACTTACTTTCTGGGTCCCTTTCCGACCCCCATTTCGCTCCTCAAATTGATTTCAGGGAACCGATCCGTAATCACAACCACCCTACTTTCAATTGAGTCTCGTGCTAGCCCTAGCCTTTACTCTTGACTAAAGTGATTTCAGACTATCGACTGGTAACTGTCGACACTCTTCCTCATCACGGAGTCTTTTGTAATTGCTAGCATTTGTCTAAGGCTTTGTTCCCCCATGGCATTTACATCTAACAAGTGTCTGCCCGTGGTCTTAAGCCTTATGCTAGTCAATGCTGGACATTCACACACAATGTGCGCTACCGTCTCAGCCTCTTCCAGGCATAGTCTGCAAGTATCATCTTTTACGACTTTCATCTTAGCCAGATGGTACTTGAAGTTTCCATGTCCTGTCACTAACGCAGTGATCCAGCTTAAAGTAGCCGTATTATATCCGAGTACCTGGCTGGCCTTCCTGCCGTGGGGCTCTTTGAGCACCATTCTAGCCTGTCTACATGTGGTATTCTCCCTCTACCTATTCAGGTATAATAAGTTTACCCATTGAAGAACTTTAGCTCGCACTAGGCCAGAACCCAGGGCAACCCAGGGTTCTGGCCCTAGAAATCCACATCAGATCCCCTTTTTGCTAGTTCGTCTGCTGCTTCATTCCCAGCTGTGCCTATGTGTCCCTTAACCCACATCAACGTCACCTCATTCAACGAGGCACAACTGTTCAGTTTCGGAACATATTCCAGCACCAGTTTGGAATATACGTTCACTTGCCTTATGCGTTTTATAACTGACTGATTGTCAAGTGCAATGAGAACCCTTTTCCCATGCATTAGGCTTTCAAGCAAGTGATCCAACGCATGCAGCAACCCAAGCAGTTCTGCCTGGTAAACTGATACGTACCTCCCCAGACACAGATTACAGGACAAGTTCAGCTCAACTGAGAATACACCTGCTCCTGCCCTGCCACTCATAAGAGAACCATCAGTAAAAATGCTGAAGTCTATAGTAACTTGGAGATTGAAATGCCGACTAGTAACAGGTGCGATCCCGTGCTCTACTTTGGGAGCCCGCGGGTTATCAAATTTACCCAAAACTGTTCCTGTACACAAAATTTGGCCAAGTAAGAGAGAATTTGAGAGAATAATATTCTTCTTCTTCCTGCCCAAAACAGCCTGCACTTTTTCTTCGGTCTCATTTGGTAAGATTTTAAAACCATCAGCTGTTGCATAAAGTAAGCAATAAAAATCTACAAAAAAAATTTTTTTTGGGCTAACAATTTGGTTTTTAATGTTCCCGTACTTTTAAACTTTTAGTATCTAATTGAGAGTTATTTTTCTTTATTCTCATTTGCCCGAACTTTACCCAAAAAGTACGGGATCGCACCTAATATTTAGGTATATGTGAACAGTTTTCAACTGATTTCGTTTCCGGTAATTATTTTTGATGATTTGAAAAAACGCTTATTATTAAAAGTTTCCTAAAATATGTGCATATAAAAAAGAGAAATACTGTCTATGCGTATATGTCATACTGTTTCATAATAACCCCTAGAAAAAAATTAAAACAAAAATTGCACAGGAACTTCAACAAAAATGTATTTCAAAAAATTTCTTTATTCTTGAAATTTCACTAGTTAACAAGTGTTTATTAAATACTTATGTATATATTTAAAATATACATGTATGTATGCACATGTGTATGTGTACATTATTTTTTTTTCCAAAGATAATAAATAAATACTAGCCAAAGTATTTATAAAAAGCGCTTAAGTCTAGCTGACTTTTTCGCCACTAGAGGGCATTAAAACGGATAATTGAATGCAACAATTACACTGTGATACACAAAAATTATTCAGGGATTCTAATGTAGCAATTCTATTTTGTTGGAGTCCATGGATGACGAAAATACCGTCGGTTTTTTTAGGTCACTTCATAAAGTGATTTTATAACGGTAAATGTAGTGAAAAACAGGTTTTCTTAGATTTTCAGCTTTAAACAGTTGTAACTTCTTTGTTTCCCAACGGATTTCTTTTAACTTTTCGAATATTATCTTTCAACCAAGATATATTTTGTGTCAATCGACTAACAAATGGCTAAGTTACAGTCGTTGACGTGTACAAAAAACGCATTAAAAAAGTATTCTTTTGTTTTCCTCACGCTATAAGTTGCTTATGAGTTACCAAACACTATAGATATTTATAACTGAAAACAAAGCGAACTCAAGTAGCTTTCAAAAATGGGTAATAACGGTAAAATCGGATAAAAGACCTATGCAAATTTTTGTGCTTTAACTTTTTGGTTTTTGATTTAGAAATAACTTGTATTTCTCTACTGTTTATAATCTTCGCAGTCAGTAATCCGCTTTAAAGACCAGCAGTAGTTAGAAAGCATACTGATTTTATTTTTTCCTAAATATTTCCTGGTGAAATCGTTCACCTTGTTCATCACTCATCTGTCCTAAATTTGCTGGAAATCTTTCCAAGTGAGCATGCAGATAGTGCAATTTTATTGACATTTTGCAACCCATTGCATGGTAGGCAGACATCATATTGTTTACTATTTGGGCATAGTTTTCAGTTTCGTTTCACACACTGAAACGAAGCCATTCCATGCATTTTTTCTGCAATTGTCATTTGCTGCATGAAATTTTCATCTGTTATTAATTTCCGTATTTGCGGACCGATAAAGATACCTGTTGATTATAAGTTGGTTTCCTTGTGCATGCGTTCATAATATATTTTTTACCTTCTTCTAATTTTACACTCGTTATTCGTGGAAAAACCTGCTTTCACGAATTGCGTTATCAAGCCCAACTTTATGTGCAGCGTGGGTAAAATAATATCTGTTGGATTGACTAATGGAATATTTATGCTATTTTTTTCACCAACAATAGCTGTTGTACGTGGTTTCCAATCTCTCTGTATGTAATGTTTGGAGGAGTCTCGGCTGTCCCATTCACAAAAATAGCAGGGATACTTTGTGTTACCACCTTGCATTCCATTTAAAATTGATAGTACCATCAAATCTGCTACAATCAGCCACTTGTGAGCATTGTAATCTATGACATTAGGTATTAGAGCCATATTATCATATGATTCTTTGATGTTAGTTGCGTATGCCAACGGTACTGAAGGAAGTGATCCATCATTATGCAAAAGCACTGCTTTCAAACCTCAAAACAGAAGATAAACATACATATATTAATAAAATATAAGATTAAAAGAACTTTTTATATTACTTTTTGTTGAAGCATCAATAAATAATCGCCATTTTTGTGGGACATGATTATATCCAAGTTGTTCAAACCATTTATTTACATCATTGCAGTAAGACAAATCATTATTTTCAGTGCTTTCGTTGAATAGTGATCCAAACAAACTAGTTTCCTCGATCCTCCGAAATGTAATGTTTACATTTTTTTGCAAATACTTCCACTGCTTTAATCTGGAACCTAGGAGCTCGGTCCGTCTTTTCGACAATTCTAAATCGCGAACAAGATCATGAAATTCCGCTTGGGAAACAAAGTGTTGTTTATTCAATTCTCCTTCAGGTGGAACATATTCTGATGCCGGGCTCATAGCTTGGTTTGAAGATGCTTCAAACTCAGATGAATCTGGTGATATTTCTTTAACAAATTTCTTACGCATTACACCCTTAATAACACTATCAACATTTGCGTATTTAATCTGTTGAAATGATATCCTTTCGTTTTTGATAAACAGAAATAGCAATTACTTTCTCTATGCACACGCAGTGGAAGCCAGTTGACAGGTTCTATAAACGGCAATGCAAAAGAACCACTTGGATAATTTTTCCAGGTTCTTAGTGTTGCGTAACACGATGAACAAGTTTGTATCAAAATCACTAGGACGCTTACTGTTCACTTACAGAAATTAAATTGTGCCAGGTTTGCAACCGTAGCCCTTTTATACTAAATTCAGCAGTATAAAAGCGCAATGAAAAAAGAAAAGGAAAATACTTTATATTTTTATGACAGATGCATATCTGGCAAAATTAAGGAAAATCAGATAATATAATTGGGTTTTATTCACATTTTACCGCAGGTACTCAATATCGATAAAATTTGCGTCATACAGAAATACAAGTTATTTCTAAATCAAAAACCAAAAAGTTAAAGCACAAAAATTTGCATAGGTCTTTTATCCGATTTTACCGTTATTACCCATTTTTGAAAGCTACTTGAGTTCGCTTTGTTTTCAGTTATAAATATCTATAGTGTTTGGTAACTCATAAGCAACTTATAGCGTGAGGAAAACAAAAGAATACTTTTTTAATGCGTTTTTTGTACACGTCCACGACTGTAACTTAGCCAACTTAACCAACGAAAAGTTAAAAGAAATCCCTTGGGAAATAAAGAAGTTACAACTGTTTAAAGCTGAAAATCTAAGAAAACCTGTTTTTCACTACATTTACCGTTATAAAATCACTTTATGAAGTGACCTAAAAAAACCGACGGTATTTTCGTCATCCATGGACTCCAACAAAATAGAATTGCTACATTAGAATCCCGGAATAATTTTTTTCTCAACTTTTTTATCACAGTGTTATTGAACAAGGATTTGTGGCTTAAATCTTTAAAGAAAATAAAGATCATAATTTAATTTGTTTCGGTTTTCTTTATTTGCCGCTAAATAAAACTGACACGTTAAACCAGCCTGACGAGACGGCTCTCCCTACGCACTAGTATTTTTTTCTTATTTAGATTTGAATACAATAAATTAGTTATTACGTTGATAATAACTCATAAATAATATTTTAGAGATAAGATTTGAAAGATTCATTATAAAGATTCAATAAAATACAATTAGAGCTTAAACAAATTTAAGTGATTCACACAGTGTAAGTATGTACTATGTATGTTTGCAATAGTGAAAATCAGGAAGATCCCGCAAAATTTTTAAAATGCAGTTTAGAAGAGAAATGCAAACATACGAATGTACACACATACTACATATGTATATAATTTGTATGTATGAAGGTGGTTACATATGTACATACATATGTATGTTTGTAGAAATGTAACTGTTTATTTTTAGTTTTTTTAATTTACTTACTCCCCAGTATTTTGCACACCTCTTATTAACAAGCTTTATTTCAGCAACTACATTTTGACCATCAAAATACCTTTTCAAATGTGGCTTTCTAAAGGTACTATTTGCATCAGTTCATATTTTCTTGTGCATTTCTCAGAAAGAAAATCGTAAAATTTCTTAATTTCTCTTTTCTGCAAGCTTAGGCATGCAAAAAAAAAACAGAGCGAAAAGAAACACAAAAACATTCATTTTATTTTTATACTTGTTAGTGTTATATTTTATTCACTATACTGTGTACTGTGGTTTTCAATTACATACATACATATATAAATACATACATACATGCATACCTACAAACGTAATTCAACTTGAATAACACGAGCAAAGAACGTGAACAGGCAAAATTGGAAAACACACTTCCCATCCACGCCAGCAATCACAAATAGGCAATAACAACAAAGACGACAAGTTCTATGGCGACAACAAAGATAGTACACGAACGAAAAATAAAATCACTTTTGTTGTTTTTCTTCTTTGATTTTAAAAGAAGGTTGTTTACAATTGCCATTTATTGCTGCTGCTGCTGATGTCGTTGCTGTACTTTGTCTACTCTGATCGCCATAGCAAGAAAAAAAAGAAGAACAAAACTTTGATATTAAGCCAACGAAGATGCCAACGAGGAACAAGGCGAATAAGCAAAGAATTATTAACGAAGAATAACTCGTCACTGAAAACCAACCAACACACAACCACAACAACAACGAGTCTAATCGTACTTGACGAGTCATGTGCTTTTCATGGTTGTTTTTCTGTTTAAATAAATGATTAAAATTTATTTTGCAAATACATATTCTGCTTGCAGTTGTTGTTGTTGTTCTTGTTAAAGTGCTCGTTTTTTGAGCCGAGCGGTATTTAGCACACAACCGATGATATAAAATAACAACAAAACATGATTAGACAGCACTTCGTTTGGCTTCATTGTTAAATTTTTATGATTATTTTATGGGGTCTCTGTTATTTATATTTGTGTGTTGTTTTTTTTTATTATTATTTTTCTTTTTGGTTTCGTATACAATTTTGTTGCTGTTGTTTCTTTGTACGAGTATTTTGGCTCACCTCACAATTGCAGTGTTGTTGTGAGTGGCATTAAAAAAAAAACAAGAAGAAAAATATAAAATAAAGCAAAACAGTTTAAGGGGGCTGTGAGCTGTAAAGGCAGTTAGTTAGTGGCACAGCAGTGAGTAAAAACAGCTTATTTTGTTCACACAAACAGCCCGGCAGAATAATTCTTGCTTACTTTATTTATTATAATTTACTATACATATGTATGTACATATATTTTAGGTAATAGCTACATACTTACATATTACATGTAAGTGTGTGGGTATTTAGTGCGTATGGAATGAAACAAAAATATATATGTACATACATATGTATGTATGTAGACATTTTGTGTTTTATGTAGTAGGTATATTTTTGAAGAATTTATTAAATTTTTCTTTGTTAGAATTTTCCTTAATTTCTTAACAAGAATAGTAACAAATTTCAGTAATTAAAATTTTTGAAAAATACATTTTGCAGGACATTTTTGTTTTAATTAAAGTAGGCCTAATGTACACAGTGTGTAGATGTACATATGTATGTATATGTATTTATGTACATTACACGACCACATTCGCTCTGTTTTTACCTCCTCATAACTTTGTGTCATTAAATCATAAAATAATAAAACTTGAAACTTAATGACTCTACGTATAGGTAACCTCATAGGTCAAGTTTTACCATAAAAGCTTCCCAAGATATGAAGGTGTAAAAGGTGCTACATATTCAGTGACTCACTGACTTACTCATAAATATTAGAAAGCTGAAATTGGTATACATATGTACAGGTAGGTCTGGGCGAACATGTAAGCAAACAAATCAGCAAACGGGCACTTTTCATTTTAGAGAGGCCAGGGTTCCCGCTTATTTGTATGGGACACTTCTACTAGAGGCAGAGAGCTCAAATTTTTATATAACCCAAACGCCTGTGAGCTTTAAGTTAAAAGAGGTTTTATACATATGTAGATGCATTAGGAAACAAAAATAATTTGGAAAAAAAGACTCAGATCCACACCAAAATATAAATGTGAAAATAAAGGAAAGTTCCTATCCAAAAATTCTAGGCAACTTGCGCTAGCTTGCTAGATATTATTATATATATGTACATATCAAGAACTTGGTCCTCATTTTGATCTCAATATGTTTGAATGGAAATTTAGCCTTATTTTCACATTTATGTTTTTGTGCGAATTTTTTTAGTTTACAGTGGTTAACAACTCACATATTTCGTGTGTTCAATTTTAAAAATATATTTGCATAATTTTCTATTCAATGGCCTGATCTTAACTTACATACATATTTTATTTTAAGAGAAATCTATCAAATTTCTTATAAAAAGAGGAAGAGCTTCAGGAGACATCATAATAATTACCTCTCAGAAATAATCCTTAAAAACGAAACAAAAAATCTAAAGAAAAGAGACCGCACAGCTGATTTCGCGTGTGATATTTAAGGTTCTAGAGCCATCCAAGAAATATAATTTTGCGTATTTGCAATTGATTAAACCCACATAGGGTTTGTTCCGTAGCAGACTATATAATTAATACTTTTCTTTTATCATAAGTACTACAATCCTAAAATGCCTCGAATTTAGTGTTGGGTATTCGGAACACCAAGTGTATATTCACGGAAAATCCGGAAAACATAGAAGCCTGTAGAGTGATTTTTTACCCGTCATACAAAGTAAATATTAATTTCCCTTTATGTGAAAAACTTAAAATATGTCAGTCTTCAAATTTTAGTGTAGGTTGTTCCCAAAACCAGGCTTGTGCTCATAGAAAATACTGGACGAATATCAGCTGGAAAAGAGATACAACGTATTTAACTTATAATTCGCCTATATCGAAATTTACCGATGCGGATTAGACCAGAGGCCTAGATTCTCAACATTTGTCGCGTAGCAGGCCCACGGCAGAGCATGAATGTTCTGTACTCTATTAAAATTTGATTGAATAGGTGCGATGTGTTGCGACCGGCCGTAAGGTTTATCTACTGTACCATCTTTCGAATAGTGGCTTAGAATTTTCGAATAGTGGCTTAGAGTTTTGTATGTGGCTATTAAGTAAAAATCTACTTGAATTCTTTTAAGTATTAATATATTTTCCTTAACTGGCGATAGGGGTAGCACAGCACATTCAGTGCAGCTAGTCAAGTAATACTTAAATATTTTAAAACACATATTTTCTGATTTTCTACCTCAAGCAAATCATACCAGAGTTGTTTTTATTTTTTTACCGCTTACAGCTACATTTAGAGTTGCCAAACAACCAACCAATCGTAGTAAGGCAAGGAAGAAAAATTAAATACATAATTTTTGCCGTTGTGGGAGGCTTTTTGTTAAAACTTTAAAGTGCTCGTCTTGATTTTCTTTGGAAATCTCATTTGGTCTACGAAATTAAACACGTTAACCATAGCAGGTTATACATTTATATTTATATTTTAAAGTTCATTTTTATTTTCATGGAACAAGTCCTGATTGTGGGGTGGCCTGTGAACTTGAAACTACACGTCTAATGCACTCCCAAGTTGTACAACCAAAGTCGTACTGTTTCCGTTAATGGTGGCAAACTTCTTGTCTTGTTTTTGAATTTCAAAGGCCGTTTTGTACATCGAAGTGGGGGCCTCATTTTCCTCGCTTTGTGCTACATCGAATCCAAAATTTTTGCAGTTGTTAAAGACGTTTCGATATTTCGATACTGGGTTTTTTTATTTTTTCTCACAGATTTCTTTATATAAATTATACATTTTCATAGTAGATAATTCCGCGGATAAGTATAGTCGATTTCAGTAGGGAACATTTCGATGTGGGTTTTTACGTCCTGTAGTTTATAATCAGTCACCCGGAAACGTCGTTTTTTATAATGGCCCCACATGTTTGACTGTGTTCCCACTGAACCTAAGGGCATTTGGTTTCGTACTAAGTTCAGGTTTTTACGTCCAATGACAAATATGGAAATGAGTACATTGGGTCTCATACCCAAACACCAATTTTCCTACTCATTTCACAGAGAGTAATAGTACTCTCCTGGATCTTATTTTTGTAGGGGACACTACAAAAATAAAATTATATGATCAAATAACTGCTCCATGTTTTTCCAGACATGATATGGTATTTGCGACTTATGATTTTCTACTGGGACACACTAATCGAACCTACTCCTATCGAACCTACTCCTATCTAGAAAGAGGCTTTTTACATGTGAATTGGGACAACATTTATAGTATGGTATCTGTGGATGATCAACTCTCGTTTCTCGAGCAAAATTTATCGAAGTTATATGACGACTCGGTACCTATTAGAACTAAAACTGTCGTAGCCACAAAAAAGCCATGGTTCAATTCCGGAATAAAGAGAGTATTAAACGTCGAGATTTGGCCTACTCACGCTGGAAGCGTTTTCGTACACCAGAGCTGATGGCTGTGCTCCGTACTGCCAGGACTAGCACGAACAGGATGATAAAATCCGCTAAATCTAGCTATTATTCTAATAGATTTGGTTCTGCACTTGAATCAAGACGCACTTGGCAGACTATAAGGGATATTGGGGTTGGGAGAACTGATATAACTGTGGACATACCTGCTGATGTGAATGAGCTTAATGAAATTTTTACTAAAGATAGGCCAGTAGAGCATGCAACGGGAGAACGTGACAGAGCCTTGACTTTTAATGATAATAGTATAGTGAATATGAGTTTTTTCAGTTTTTCATGTGTGAGTCAGATTGATGTTTTATCGAACTTCTCACAGATAAAATCGAATGCAATTGGTCTTGATAATATGCATCCCAGGTTTATACGACTAACCACAGTTGCGTGACTGCGTTGGTGAATGTTTCGGAGAGCATCAGATGCAATTTAGATGACGGGAAAGTCAATTTCACGGAATATTATATCACAAGCTTAGACGTTTTTTTGGGTTCTCCTTGAATGCAGTTCGGCTTGTACACTCCTACCTTACTAATCGCTTACAGTCGGTATATGCGAATGATATGGTTTCTAATCTCAGACAACTGCCAAGATGTGTTCCCCAAGGCTTGATTCTGCGGCCACTTCTTTTATCGATTTACGCTAGTGATTTGCCAACTAATCTGTCTCACTGCGATGACGTACAGCTCTGCCTTAGTAGTCCAGCTCAGTCTATCGCGGAAAATATCAGAAAGCTCAATTATGATTTGGATAACATTTATAAATGGGCATCCGCTAATCGTCTATCTTTAAATCCCAGCAAATCAAAGTGTCTGGTAATTCACAAAAAAACAACGCACCCAATTTTAAGTGATGATATTGTCATTAACCAGGAAAAAATTAAGGTAGTGGTCACTGCAAAGAATCTTGGAGTCGTATTTAACAGCAACTTTATGTGGTCAATCCATGTCAATACATTGATTGCCAAATTATATACCAAATTGAGAACGTTATGGATTGTCCAATATGTCACACCTTTGAGAGTGAGAATGCTACTTGCTAAAGCGTATTTAATTCCAAGCCTTACTTATGGGTGCGAATTATTTTATGGCTGCGATAGTGGTAGTTGGAGAAAACTTGAGGTTTTTTATAATAACATTGTAAGATACATATGTATATAATCTGGGCAGAAGGGATCATGTTTCGGCATACGCAGGTTCTTTATATGGGGTGGTTTTTGCTAATTTTTTAAGGATCAGGGCTTTAGTTTTCCTCCATAAGATCGTGTACACTGAAACACCACAATATCTATTTAGGAGAATAAGATTCGCTAGATCGCTAAGGGGTAAACAGATTAACATTCCTAAACACAATTGCCTCGTTTCAGAATGGCAGTTCTTTCTACATACTATACGCCTTTGGAATGCTCTTCCACACAATCAACAACTAAACGACAACGCAACGTCTTTCAACAAATTTCTGTATGAATATTTTAATTAAAATTCTTTTTAGATTATTTTAATATACTCGTATATGTGTGTATATTCATGTGAGTGAACATCTTTTTAATTCCATAAAATCACTTATGTAAACCATTTTTCCTTTGGTATTATATTTAACTAAATTTTCTTTTGATTCGCTAAACATTATTTCATAAGCTTGTGAATATCTACTAATATACATATTATTACTTGTTATCAATATTATTATTATATATTATCTAGATCTGTAACCGCTATTTTATTCAATTATGTAACATATCTGTATTGCTTCACTTATGATAACGTTAATATCGTATTTAAATTAATACCCATGCACTATAATTATAAGACTTGGCCTTGTTGTGCAGAGATGAATTAAATAAAATAAATAAATAAATAAATAAATATATGCAAAATTGTGTGCTGTTCACGATATGATTTCAGTTAATCACGTGTACTACCAGTCAGTTGCTTCGGTTCGAATTGAAGACCGAGGCACATAGAATCCGTCATACGTTACACGTCGTCTTTTTCAACTGACAACCAAGGTGAAACACAGGTTTTCTTATGAGCTTTGTTCGGTACGTCTGCGTCTCCGTCTGCGCACTAAAGTTGGGAAACTTTTAACCTACGTTGAGTAGTTGGTTTTTTTCTTTGTTTTCATTTAACGTTTTGTGTTTTGTGGCACCAAAACTATAAGAAATGCAACAAAATAAAATAATTTAATATCCGTCAACAAAGTACTCATTGTGTTAACTTCTTCCGTCGTTATGTTAATGTCAGCTGAAGAAGGCAACGTATAACGTACGACGACTTCTATGTGTCTCGGCCTTAAGCCCCACAGGTACGAAACACGGATCAAGACTTGGTTGGAATTCAGGTACTCTAAGCCTTCGATTCCCTTTTTCTTCACTATTCTCGATGACTATGATGGGAATTGCAATTTCTTCAGAAAAAAAAATTAATTAATTAAAAATAAATAATAATTCTTAAAATTACTTGATAATTAATAATTCTTATCTATACAATGTATATTATAAATAAATTATGTACTATCATTTTCATTTAATAAATTTTTTTTTAATATTGGAAAAAACCTTAAGGGAAAAAGGAGAGCAAAAAACACTTAACTTCGTTATCAAAAATAAATACATATTTCATCGCAGGACGGCGTATTGTCATTCACGAGCATTTTGAACAGCTCATTTGAGGATCACTTTTTCTTTAAAATCAACGGGTTTGATGCCTTTGCAACATAAACCATTTTTGTTGTGGTGTGTGTTACAAGCCAATAATAATTAAAAGGATGAGAAAGTAGAGACAAATGCTTTTATTTTATTCTATTTAATCAGCTTGTTAGCACTTTCTATCAATTTTTTTTTCAAATCAGCTGTTAAGTTATTATTTATTAAATAAGCTGCTAACTGAACAATATTTGAGTTAATACCTTTTTGCACTAATCAAATTCCTAAAACTTGAAATAATGCAATAAATATGAGGTTTTTAGGTACTTTCGCTTTATTTATTGAAATTTTTGGGAATTTAATTATGACGATTTTTTGAGTATCTTATTAAGCCAGACACACCTGCGGGTTGTTGTCCGTGCTGCTTTAGTTACAAAATTTAAATGTTACAATATAGGTATAGGGTGGCCCTACCAGACTGCACCGTGTTAATTGTGAGTCACAGCTTAATGTCAAGTTTGTTGCCCAACTTTAGTGTTTGATAAATTTAACCATGGAGTGGTACACAATTGAGCAGCGCGTTAAGATTGTTGATATCAAAATGCGTTTCAACAAACCGGGCCTGCAGGAACTGTGAAAACACCTGCGCCTGTTGTTGCTTGTGATAGTGTGACAGACGATTCGTCGTCGTACCCAACAATTGAACATCTCACGAACATCACTGAGACGAATTTTGAATAAAGATTTGAATTTACACGCTTACAAGGTTGAATTGACTCAAGAGCTGCAGCCTACTGACCACTTCAAGCATCGTTAATACGCCAAATGGTTGGTTAAACAGACAGAAGGAGTGGTGACTTTACAAAGACAATTATTTTCAGCGACGAGGCACATTTTTACCTCAGTGGCTTGGTTAACAAGCAGAATTGCCGTATTTTGGCAAATTACAGTCCACGAGTGATTGTTTAAAAGTCGATGCATCCACAAGGAGTGACTGTTTGGAGCGGTTTATGGGCTGGCGGCGTCATTGAGCCGTACTTGAGCCGTCGGTCAAGCAGTTACTGTGAATGATGTTCGCTATAGCGAGATGATAACAGACTTCTTGTGGCCGGAAATTGAGGGTATTGAGGGAAATTGACGATATGTGATTTCAACAGGATGATGCCACTTGCCACACCAATGGCCGTTTTATCTCACGTCGTAGCGATGTTAATTGGCCGTCGCTATCGTGTGATTTGACACAGTTGGACTTCTTTCCTTGGAAATATTTAAAAGAAAAAGTGTACTTCAATAAGCCAAGAACACTTTAAGAGCTAAAAGGTGAGATAATTCAGCACAATTACGATCTTGAACCACAATTATATCTCAGGGTCATTAAAAATATTGACTATCCGATAGAGGTAAGCCACCGAAGCCGTGGCGATTTTGGCCGATATTTTGTTTCAGACATAATTGTATTAGATCCTTCTATCAAATAAAAAATATTAAGAAAATTCTCTGAAAACTTTTTGTTTTATTTACAATTAACCTCGTGCGTTTTGGTTGGACCACCCTTTAAATCTTTACGCTCTCATTTTAGGACATAAGCTGAAAAATTTGTATATTATTCCTTCTTTCTCAATATAGAAATTAAAAAAAAAAAACTTTCTCGGCAACAACTTGAAATTTTTCACGATTCCAACAGCAGGATCAAGTCGATGCAATCGTCATACATGTTGGCGTAAATGTATCTGGAAACACGACAAACTGCATGCAAATTGTCCAATACTTTGTATTCAAGACATTTTCATAATATTATCGGCAATATATCATGACTACATTATTTTGTTATCATAACTTTCTGCTGCAGTAGCTAGTTGATAGACTAGAAATTATAAATAGTCCAGAGGACATCATCGATGAAATTGTCCTTTATGACTTCCTGGAAAACTGGGTATGGAAGTGGGTAATTGAAAATATTATAAATAGTTTATGATTTTTTATTTCCAATACGAAATAATAAATGTGATTTAATTAATAATTTATATAAGGGTACTGAGATGCAGAACTTGGTCCTCATTTTGATCTCAGTACTTTAACCGTCCGAAATTTTCGGATAGGAACTTGCCCTTATTTTCACATTTATGTTTATGTGTTAATCTGAGTCCTTTTTGAAAGTTATATTTGTTTGTTAATGTATCTATACATAAAACCTTTTTTAACTTAAAGCTCACAAGTGGTTGGGTTATATAAAATTTCGGCTCTCTACCTCTAGTGGGAGTGTCCCATACAAATAAGGGGGAACCCTAGCTCCTCTAAAATAAAAAGTGCCCTTTTTCAGATTTTTTTATTACTTGCTCTCCCATATGTACATACCGTGTACTAAATATTAGCTCTCTGGCTATAGTGGAAGTGCCTCATAATATTGATGAGTGAGTGAGTGTATGTTTTGCACCTTCATATCTTGGGAAGCTTTTATGGTAAAACTTGACCTATGAGGTTACCTACACGTAGAGTCCTTATAGTTCAAGTCTCATTATTGTATGATTAAAGGAAGCAAAGTTATGAGGAGGTTCAAACAGGCCTGAACTTGACCTGGCCTATTACCATGCGGCTTAATCAAAATGACGTAGCTGAAAGGCCTGATATAAGTATTATATGATACAAATGCTTCGATCTATGCTGATTTATTAATTTCTTTTGATTATTGGGTTAAATATATGAATGTTTACAGTGAACACAAAATTAGTAGAAAAGACAAGAAGAATGTTGATAACGCGTCTAATAACAATTTTAACTTTTATCGTATTCAAAGTTATCATATCAAAAAAATTTTCTTTCTTAAAAGAAAAAGTAAATAACAAACTTAAGCCTAACAATTAAATTACTTAATACAGGGTGTCCGCCGGGAAGGTATACTATTTTGTTTGTTTATAATTTTTGATTAAATGAAAGAGTATGGATCGTATATTGATAAATGTTTTATTTAATGTCGGCAATTATGTATGGAATACAATCAGATAAATGTCCGCCTCTGTTAGCCTCACAAATGCGAGCCCTTTTGAACACATTTTTCATTACATTCTCTCACACATTTCACGCCGTATTTCATTCATTTCATCACGAATATTTTGTTTGAGATGCTTCAGCGTTTCTGGGTTGTTTGCATAAGCCTTGCTTTTCAGATATTCCCACAAAAGGAAGTCCGGAGCAGTGAAATCAGGCGACCGCGGAGGCCAATCAACATCACCATTCATTGAAATAACTCGTTGTGGAAAGAGGTCTCGCAGTTTCAAAGAAGTAAGGTCCTGACCAAATTGCACACCAGACTGTCACTATTAATGGATGCAAAGGTGCCTGATGAATAATTTGAGGGTTTTCCATTGCCCAGAACCGAACATTCTATTTATTCACATATCCATTGAAATGAAAATGTGCCTCGTCACGCATTATGATTTTTTCATGAAAATCGGGGTTGTCATGGGCGATCTGTAGCATCCTATTGGCATATGTACGGCGGCGTAAATGGTCTTCTGGAAAAAGCTCTTGTGTCAACTGAATCTTAAATGGAAACAAATGCAAATCTTTGTGGCCAAAGTTATTCTTTGAAGCTCCTGACCAAGCTCCTGAGCATGGTGTCGAATTGAGGTTGATGGTTCTTGAACAGCAGTAATGTTTTCAGTCGATCTCGCAGTACATTGTGGCCCATACTTGGGCCTATCAGCTACAGTTCCTCTTTCTTCGAAATCATTCGCTACACGATAAATAGTGTGTCTTGTTGGCACGTTGTTTCTCCCAAAAATTTCACGTAACTTTCTCATCGTCACAGTAATCGATGATTGATTTTGATAAAATGTTTTAACGCTTAAAACACGTTGGTTCAATTATGTTTCCATAATAAATTTGGCACGTCTCTACTTCACGACTGCCAAATATGAACTGACAAGACTAATGTTTACCAAAACGGCAGCAAAGTTGCGTCAAACAATAGAATTTTTTAAATTTCCGACTTTTTGTGCAATTTAGGATTTTTTATTGATTTTCGGAAAATTTCGAATTACGGATCAATTTCTTCTTTTTAGTGAATTCAAAATTGTATGAAAAAATGTTTTTTTTAAATAATTTAATAAATTGTTCAAACTTGAAAGTGTTTTATAAAAAAAATCTTTTATTTTTAATTATAATTCGCTACTCCATTGTGTAGCAGCATCAGCAGGAAGTAAAATATTTTTTTTTTTGGAACAAGCAAAAAAAAATCAAACCAATAATTTTTATATGAAAAAATATTTGTGACGAAGATTCAAAAATGTTTAAAGATTTACAAAAAAAAACACACACACACATAAATAACCAGTGCTGTTCGATATTCCGAACCCATAATATTTTATTCTTTTCCACTTCCGAATTTTGTAGCTGTTCAATAATCCTTTTTTCGTATAACAGTAGCATATTGGCACAATTGTGAAGAAGTTGAATTATTAAATGAATAAATTGCTCTTGGTGGGAAATCTTCCTAATGAATTTTTGGAAGCCCATACCACCCAGGTGCAATCTCATTATTCAACTTCTGTAACTTATATCTCGGATCCTTACTCATCAAGTTATATTTTGTAATATCTCCTGTAATATTATTAATTCTAGCGACATGATGCTCTTGTATCAAGGCACAGTAGTGTTCCATTTATAGGCTTTTAAAATAAGTATCTTCCTATTTCTTTTCAAGGACCTTTCCGTTAATTTAACCTGACTTAATACAAACGAATTTCTTTCTGTTAAATGCATTTTATTTAATACATAGAATTTTGTTCTAGCTATCTCCTGTTACTCTTTTACCGTAATAGTCTGAATAAATACCTCCCCTCAGCTATCACCTTTAAAATTGGGAATTGCTCCTTAATAATAGGCAGGGCATGTTTATGGCCTAGTGAGGGATCCGCCCTGAACCTCACTTGTTATATCTGCGGTTGTCTCAACCAACTTCGCAAAACCAATTCTTATTTAATTTCATCCTAATTCATTGTCTTAGAGATCCAAAAGCCCCCCAACGTCTTCTTCAGTGTCTTTTTAACTTTCTTCTAAAAATTAACTGCCACTCTATCTTCATAAATCGAAAATTCTGGTATTTCCCTTTCCGTGAAATGTTGTCTAAAATTCCTTTTATTCATTATCATTTTAATTGGAAAACGCTTCAAGCAATTGGTGGTTCTCCTTCTTCTTGAGTGTATCTATTGAGGATTTGCTATGTTGACCCAACTCCTCATGTTCAAGATGATACTTTTGTTCCTGCTAGAACGTTTGATAAATTTTGGTATAACCTCAGATGCTCTTTACCTGATCAGAACAGTTATTGTAGACTTGTCTCTTATAATTTTGTCGCTTGTGATCTTGAATACATTCAGACATGCTCTCACTTCTTTATCCTTTTTAAACTCCGTTATACCCCATCCTTTTTCCTTGTGTTCTTCTTATTTTTTTCAAATTATGGATTTTTTTGCTGTCAAACCAGGGACAGGAACGAAGAGAACTTGAAAATAGGAGAAAATTGTCTCCCCTACCTAACGGGTACACCTTGTCCTGTGCCAAGCTCCAGTAAAGGGTAACTTTTTTATTTTCTACTAACATTTTTTTTTATGACTTCGGTTTGGAACCTCTTGAGAACCCACAACTTTTAGATATGATTGAATTGTGTAAGCTTGTTTTTAACTCATCAGATTGGTAGAGTATGAAAAAACATAGAACTTCCTACACCCTTAACGGGATTATAGGGTACCCAACTGCCCTTATAACGGATTATACATTTAGCGCTTTCAAAAGCGCCAGTCTGGCAAGGATGTCAGCTGTTAAATATCTGTCATCTGAAGTGGCAATAATTTAGTACAATGTTTGCCACAAGGAATTGGCAAGATTATAAAGAAATTTTACGAGACTAGAAGCGCTACAGATGTGGTCAGACATGATGCACGGGAATGTACTCACTGTCTAAAATGTCGCTCCTGTGGTAAAAGTGTGGCGAATAATCCGAATTTGGATTTGCAGCGCTATTCATATAAAATACAACACACGCACCCATAAAAGCCGGCTGACCATGCACAACGCCGTAGATATGCTGATTGAGTGCTAGAGCAACAGGCTTTCAAGAATGATTTTCCAAACATTATTTTCCTCAACGATGAAGCTCATTTCTCACCCGATGGTTACGTCAACAAGCGAAAGTGTCGCATATAGAGCACTGAGAATCCAAAAGTGATTGTGGAAAAGCTATTGGATCCGGAAAAGTTGTTTGATGCGCATTATGGTCTGGAGGAATCATTGGGCTGTATTTTTTCGAAAATGTAGCTATTGCCTTATAAATACCATCCTTTTGCCCTGCAATTGAAGATTATGAAGTAGACGCTACGTGGATTCAACAAGACGATGTAATATCACGGTCAAAGACCCTGTATACGCCGATAATCCCCTTACGTAGGAGCATTTGATAACCAATATTCGCCAAGTTATCGCAGAGATACCGCCCGAAATGTGCGAAGAAGATCAAGTGCTGCAACCACTCTAGAAGCGGTCATTGAAATGGCATTGGACTTCGTACGTAATCGCAAAGAGCCAAGCATTTTTTTGAAGTAAAAGATTCATCGAAATCACAGCTTTACTTTTGAAACCGAAAAATGGATAACCCTGTATAGTTTATATGGAATTACATTAATTATTTCATATTAAACTTTGGAAACACACATGTTTTCTTTAAAAATTATAAAATTTAAAACTCTTTTAGATTTTTTCAATTACACGCATTCGTATCTACTTACCAGTTGGCCAGGTATACATAGATGAAAGTTTTATCGATGATGTCTTGAAAACTATTGATAACTTGTCATCTATAAATTACAGCTGGAGACAATTATGAACTGTGTAATTTGTGGAGTTTCAAGATATTGTCGACAATATCAATGAATGAAAATGTCTTGAAGAGAGCCGTCTAAAGTAGAAAGTGATTTGTCGTGTTATCAGATGCATTTACGTCAACTTTAGTAACACAATTGCATCTTTGTTGTCAGCAAAGTTTTTATACTCTCCACAAAAATGTAAGGGACTTCTCATAGGTTTGTCATTCCGTTTGTAATTTCTACAATATTCATTGACGACCCAATAAAGTATATATATATTCTGGATCCTTATGGGTAGAGAAGTTCAATTACCGACGTCTGTCTGTCCGACGTTTACAAACTATGATCTTGAATCTTGGAGCACTTGATAAGTGAGTTTCGAAATTTTCGCTGTTTGAAATTAGCCATATAGGTGCACAAGTTCTCGAGATATGGGCCAAAAAATATTTTTCTGAGTTTTGTTGCTAATTTCACTTTAGCTTATACACAAGGACACAAAATTTTCATATTCTGAATCCTTTTAAAATTTTCTTTAAATTCGCCGTACAGAAATTATCATTCAGAGGCACCCAGATAACATACAGACGTAAATATTGGATTGGATTAAAAATTAAAAAAAAAACCTCAACATTTTAAAAACTAACAAAGGAAACGGAATTTCTTGCAAAACCTTAATTTTACAAAAAATATTTGAAACTTCCAAAATTTTAAATTCACCACAATTTAACTATAAAATTGAAAAACTGGAAAAAAATGTTATTGGCTAAAATCAGTTCAAAACCGAAATTTTGCAAAAAAATATTAAAACAACCCAAAATTCATTAAATTTTGAATATTCACCACAAACATTTAAATTTCACCACAATTTTGAAATTCCGCCAAAAAATCATATATTTTATGAAAAACCTCGACATTTTAACAAAATCGATGTTTAATAAACACATTAAAACAAAATTGAAAAATTCACCACAAATGTTGAATTCTCAAAAAAATAAAATTTTAAAAATTAAATTCAAAAAATTATTTAAAAATCATGAAAACTGTAAATTTTATCAAAAATCTAAATAAATCTGAATATTGAAAAACAAACGATATTTTACCACAATTCGGAAATTCACCACAACACCAAAACACAGTTAAAAAATTTGAATTACATATTTATTTTAATAATAAAAAAAACCGACTGCACAAAAAATTGTAAATTTTGCTAAAATTTTCCATTCACGACAAATTCGAAAGTTCATTATAAAACCGTAAAACTGGAATAAAAAAATGTTATTGCTAAAAACAATTATTTAATAAAAAAAACCGCAATTTTACCAACAATACTACAAAATTCCCAAATTTTGGAATTTCACCACAAAAACTTCAATTTAAATTTTGCAAATTCATTATTAATTGAAAATAAAATAAAAATTTATGAAAACTTCAAAACAGAATATAATTTTCACAATTTTATAAAAAATCGCTAACTTCACCACAGTTCGGGAATTTGCATGAAAAAATTGAAAATTTATCGAAAATTCAACAAAATAACAAAAATTTTGTAAATAACCAAAGTTTGAAAAAACCAAAAATTGCACCAAAAGTTTGCGAATAATTTGAAGAATTTGGCAGAATTTTATATTCACCAAAACTTTGAAAATTTACTACAAAATCGAAAAACTGAAGTAAAACAAATGAATTCCAAAAATACAACAAAAACCAAAATTCACCAAATTTTGAAATTTCACAACTAAATTTCAATTTCACCAAAATTTTGCAGAAAGTCAATTTTATGTAAGACATCGGGATTATAACAAAACCGATGTTATACAAGGTCCAAGAGACCTGTATGTTACAAAAAACGTAATTTTCACAAACAAGTAACCAAAAACAAACTTCACCAAATTTTGAAATTTAAAGAAAAATTTTACCAAAGGCTGAAATTGCACAGAAAACTCTAAACTTTTTCAAACATTTTACTACAAACTCGATTCTGCTGTTATTTACAATTCGCAAAAAAAAATCGATAGTTTATCGAATATTGATAAGCATTCAGAGAAAAGACAAACACACCGATCGAAAGTTCTTATATTAAGACGAAAGGAGAGATTAAATGTAAAAAAATACGCCCAAAAACTGGAGGCGGAAATTAAATATCTCCAACAATCGATTCTTGATTTGATATTCCGACAGAATGTTTTGATGTAGATTTTTGGAACGAATTTCCGTCATCCCTTGTCACTGAAGATGTCACACGCCCGAAACCGGTTTGTCTTCAAACCAAACTTGACAAGGGATGACGGAAAATCGTTCCAAAAATTTACATCTCCAACAATCCTTTGCACCGGGAAAAGACTTTAGTACATATTTAATAGTTCTACGTTGATAAAAAATAAAAAAAAACCAAAAAATAATAATAAATTTCAATTTATGTTTTAAAATGAGTGGGTAAAGTTGTATTAGCGGTATTCAGTGTTTGGGGCAAATGGTCTAGCAAAAGTGCAAATTTAATAAAATGTCTAGCTTTTTTAATAAATTTCAATAAAATATTTTACACTTGAACTTTTGCACGACTATTTGCACCGAAGACTGAATACTGCCATTATAAAATAACGACTTTCGCAGAAAACAGAAAAAAGCTGTGGAAAGAATAAATATTTTATGCCTTGAAATACAAAATCTTACAGATAATATTAAATTAGAAGACAATATTGTTGAAAATAATGTCCTGCAGAATCCGGATTTAGATGTTCAGTTAAATGAAATATTTGCAGAGCATCACGTTGATAGAAAACTATGGGACGATATACTAAACTCTTTAAATATAAATGGTATAGAGGTACTAAATATTGAAAAAAAAAATCAAGAGGGAAGCCAAAAGCCGTTTATTCTTTGAACAGTTAGTTAATTTTTTGCTATTGCTGTTATAGCTGGAGGGAAATTTAGTTGATACTATAATATATATATATAAAAAAGGATGGAACGAGCGAACTGAACGGGTGACATAATGCGGTTAAGAAACCATCCGTCGTTATTTGAAAAGAACCTATTTTCGATCTCCTTACGTCGAAAAGAAACCATTCGTTACTCAGGTTAATAATTTCGGTGAAATGAAGATTTGTCTTTAAAACTTTCTGGCAACACTGGTTCTTATTGTCATGCATGATTTTAGTGGCTCTTGTTTGAAAACGCGCGAACTGTCCGCAATGTGTCTTCCTGGATTTCTTGTACCTTGCACGAATATTAGAGGGTGACATGCCTGTCAAGGATGAAGAAATATGCTGATGTGCATGCACATACATGTATAACAGAACCATACAGTTGTGTAGCGAAAAACAAATTGAAAATTAATTGAATAAAATGAAACAAATTAATTTCGTTGCTAGTTTTCATAACAAAGAACCAAAAGAAAAAGTATCGAAAAAGTATGCCGCGTTTAAAGCGCTAAACGAATAAAAAGCGTCGAATGTATGTACCTGATATTAAGTAAAAAGCAAATCTCCCAATTTTTAACGATTTAAAAAAATGCAACAGACATTTGAAAACTGTTTCATAATATGAATGCTGCATAAATATTCCATACCCTGCCTGCATATTGGTACCCTGGCACCCCGTTAAAAGGATTTTATTTTTGTCACACAGATTAGAGTTAATCAAATATATTACGTTGCTCAAATTTTAGAAATATGGCAACACTGTTTCGAAATTAACATTTTTATGCCTTTTTATTTACCACGAAATAAAATGATCTTGATTTCTTCCGCACAAAGCAACTTTTTCCAATTTTCCCGCTAAAGATGTTGCATGGGAAAACAAAGCGTGGATCAAGGGGGTGGAGAAAAAATATATTTTCCCCCCGGAACTATTGAAAAATAAATATTTTCCTAAACCTTTTAAAAATTTCTTGTTTCATTTAAAATGAATTCAATATCGCTGCTGCCAACAATATCCGGTTGATGAGCAAGCAGAATAGACAGAAAGAAAGAAAGAGCGAGTATAAAAATATGGTGGCGTTTTGAAGTGCGTACACGCAACGATTAACAAAATGGCGGTCACCATGTGTTTAATAATGGGTTACCACATAGCAACGATGAGCAATGAAATTAACTAATAATAAATGGGGTGAGATTTATATCGTTTATGCCATGAAGTATGAAAACAATATCATTTGAATAGCGGCCTCGGCTTCCCTAGCAGTGCTTCAGAATGATTTTTTACCCAAACTTCGGACAAAATATATCCAGCGCGTGCGCTTTACGGCGGTCAGCACAAACTTATACGGATGTAGGGCCAAATCCAAATACAAAGTAAGTCTAGTTCACTACCCGGCTATGTCCAATGCAGCTGATCGGCGCCAAATCCTCATTTCTGGGTGACCATGCAGCAATCTCGCACCAAAATCACGCACAAACTCTTGCACAGTGCGACAAATTTCCTGCGCATTTAAGTCATTATGATGGGTTAATGTTGCGTATTTATAACTTAGCCGACATTTAGATAATATTTTTTAATAATCCCCACACGTTCGGCAGCCATGCAAGGTTGAACCTTGAACAATGGTGCAGTGAAGTTGAACTGATTTTAATTTTTTACCTGACACCTTTGCTTCGATGTGTTGAGACCATCTTAAGCTTAGGTCCAGATGAATTCCTAAATTTCCATTAGACAATTTTGCCCTCTGAGCGGGTTAACTTTTGTTTTCCATTCGCTCAGCCAGTCCTCTGGATTGCTAAGATTCACTTTTATTTGCAAACGTTGACGTACGAGTATTCGATCTTGCTGACAAGTTGAAAGGCAAAATTTTTTGAATTTTTAGAAAACTATCACTTCTATGTGGTTATCCTTTAAAATGACTTGACTAATTCAATACATCGACAATTCGAGACCAGAAATGAACTGATTATTGCTTGACTTTTATTTGGTCTTTTTAGGAAAACTAGTTTTTAGGGTTTCCTTTTAGATTTTCGCTGTTAAAAAAAGTTTCCTTTATAACAAATTCGTTTAAAATAATTCCTAACTCTTATTTTGTTATAGATGATTTCAGACCAGTGTGCATTGAATATTGTTTTTCGCTTCTACTCGCATTAGTGTGTAACAGTGTGTTCGTATAAACTCACATTGTTGTTGTTGGTGTTGTGTTTGCCTAGGCTGCGTATGAGTGTTGTGTGTATGTACTGTGTGCCAATGGCAGCGTTGCCAATTGGGTATTTAAAATGCTGGATATAATTTTATTTATTTGGGCATTTAGAATTTTTAGGTATTTTTTAAAATTATTTATTTTTGTACATTTTCTTTAATTGTTTTTATGTTTTGGTATTTTTTATAATTCATTTCTTCTCATTTTTGCTGAAAAAAAATTTCCTAATTTTGGGTTTCGTTTTTACCCATTTTTTTATTTTTTTATTTTTAACCTTTTTTCTCCGTTTATTTACAACATTTTCGATTGCCTATTACATTTTTTTTATTTTGGCGCCTTTAGTCTGGTTTTATGTTTTGCTATTTCTTCGCTTTTCTCGGTTTAACTGTTTGGCGAATTACAGATTTTCGTAATCTAGTTTTATATTTACTACTGTGGGCAAAAAATAGTAAGACTTTCTAATTTAAATTTCGCGCGGAATGACTGTCAGTGACATCTGTGCCAAATATCACATCAAAGTAATCATTAGTGTTTAGTATACGCTTGCCTTTATGAAGTACAACAAGTCCATTCGGCGATTTTTACAATGAATGAAATTATTCAACAAAGAAGTTCCATTAAATTTTGTGTGCGGAATGAAATTTCTGGTGTCGAAACGTTCAGATTGTTGCAAAAGGCCTTCGGTGATAATTGTATATCATGAGCAAGTGTTTTTGATTGGTACAAATTTTTTCAAAGAGGGTAGAGAACGCGTTGACGAAGAACCACGTCCAGGACGGCCACTGATGATCAACACGTCAATAAAATCAAGGAATTGGTGTTCGAGAATCAGAGACCTTACTCATGTCGTTGGAATATCGGAGGGATCAGTGAAAACCATTTTAAAAGATTATTTGGGCCTAAGAAAAGTGAAATCACGATTGGTTCCGCATAACGCATTGATTTTTCGTGACTTTTTCGCCTAAAATTCAAACAAACGTTCTATCAGTCAAATAGCTCTTAAGAAGCTTGTCAGAATTTACAACAAGAACTCGAATTATTTTCGTAGCCCATCACGCCAAACTTTATAAAACGCTTGAGAAATGTCTATAAATAAAGCTGAACAGTATTGCGTTCTTTCAAATGCCGCTCTAATAGCGGTAACGATTCTGTGGACTTGCTCAATAGTGCTATGCCTCACACGAAAACCAAACTGATGGTCGGGAATAATGTTAATGAGTTAAAGCAAATAACTTTGACAAATTTGAGAGAAGGCAAATAATCGAAATTCATAATACCGCAAAATTTGATTAAAACGTAGAAATATTTTATTACGCAAATATATTACCGGGAATTCACAAAAAATACACAATTCAGAAAAAATTCGAAAATCGCCAAAAAAAAAAACTAAACATTAACAAGGTCACACAGTTCACTAAGACCAAAATTTCACAACAACAACAAAACAAAAATAAATATCATTTCATGAAATTTTAAAAGGTTACCCCAAAATGCAAGTAAAATTTCAAATTTCGCCATGTCGAAGTTTTACAAAAAAGCTATATTAAATTTCGATATTTTACCAAAAAGTCGTCAAAAGCCTTAAATTTCACCACAATTCGAAAATATACCGCAAATCGAGCTGGAACTTAGAATTAAAAAAAAAACACGTTTTTTATAAAATTTTGAAGAAGACTAAATGCTAAAAATTTTGGCAAAATTCGAAATTATACAGAAAAATCATAAAAAAACCTAAAAAGTCCAAAATTCACCAAAAATCTAAACATCTCCAAATATAAAATTTTATATTTTAAAATACGTTCATATATTTTAACGAAATTTCTCGAAAAAAAAAATAACCAAATGTAAGCTCCACTTTATTTCGAAATATACGGAAACATTTCACCAAAAGTTATACATTTCAACAGAAAATCTAAATTTCACCGAAAAATTTAAATTTTATCTAATAATTCGAAGAGATATCAAAATTCGATATTGCACCAAAAAATCAAACAACAAATAATGCAATTTCACCAAAAATCGGAAAATCATCAAGAAAGCGAAAGCCCCACTAAAAAAAACGTAATTTAACAAAGAAAAGAAAAAATTGTCAAATAGAATTTCAACAAGTTTTGAAATTTTATCCCAAGACCGAAATTTCAGCGAAAACTATAAATTTGATCAAAATTCCAAATTTCTTAGAAAACCACATTCCGCTGTTATCTAAAATTCACAAAAAGAAAGTCGAGAATATACAAAAAGTTGTTAGGTAGGCGGAAAAAATATATATTTAACCTTTAAAACAAATTAAAAGAAATGAAAACAAAAACATCTATTTACCGATTGAAAATGCTTATAATGAAACGAAAGGAGGGTAGAGCGAAAATTAGAAAGCGTCAACAATGTTATCTTATCCTACAAATCTACTTGTATGAAGAATCTATAAGATTCGCCACAGCCGAATCCGTATTGATATCTTTTTTTATTTTAATCGAAATTATTTACAATAAAAAAAATTCACTAAGTAAATCAAAATTGTGACATTTTTTTGTGCACAGCTGGCACCTATGATTGGCGCCATTATTAAAAATGGAGTGCTAAACAAAAGAAAAACGTTTTAGCATTGTGAAATCCCATTACGCTGAGACGTTCCGCAAACTAAGCGAAATTTTCGATTGAGCAAGAGCTCCTAATGTCTCAACACCACGATCGAGCAAGTGCTCCAAAAGTCTCAACACTGGATAACAAGTCTCCTTTGAGTCAACGTACTGGTAGGTCTCTTGGAAACTTTGTTTCTGTAAACGAAAACCTGAAAACATCAATTCGGCTGTGACTATGAACGGCATTTGTTACAGGAGCATGATAAGGGAACATTTTAGCCTGGTGATTTCAAAAGGATGGCGCCACTTGCCACATCGAGCAGCAACGTTTTCCAGACAAAACTCATCCCACGAAATACTGACATTAACTAGCCACGAAGTTTTGTAAAATCTTGGGTCTATTCGAATAAACCCCATGAGCCAGATCTAACGCGTCATCAGTGAAATACAACTACAGTGGAAAGATCATGAAAAGATCATTGAACTGTCATCAGAGTCGCGGTCTCGATTTGGCGGATATTTTATTCTTAATCAGAAATTTATTTAAAAGGAAAGTAACACACACACACACACAGGCAACTATTGCCTACTAAATATTTTTGAATAATTGTGCCAATTTTTTTAGGAAATGGATAGACAAAAGAAGACAGGTAGTGAAATAGAGGTGATACAATCGCGCGTTGTTAATATTTTAGAACAATGTTGCACCACCTCTGGTGTTATGTGGGCGCATTATTAGAAACTAGTATAAAGATTTTATTAATTATTTTACTTCGGTAATACTGGCCAAGGAAGAAGCGCTGCGATGCTTATTAGAGTGAATAGAAGAGAGCACATACCGCAAAAATGTGGGTTATAAAAGGGATTTCCACACTATTAGATTGAGTAAAACGACTTGTGAAAAGTTCAAATAAAACGAGAAAGTGTTATAATGTGAAAATACTATGTAAATGCTTCTTTTGTGATCTGAAAAATGTGTTTAGACCATCGAACATCAGATTGTTTTTCATGTGATTAACGTCAAAAGCTTCTGATTACTTCAGCATAAATAGATAGGATTAGGCCAACCAATGAAGAACTTGAATCCCACTCTCTCACACGAACTCTTTGAGGGGTTTTCTTTAGTAGTGAGAGAAATGGCTTGTAGTTTCCTGTACTGCAAATTTTAACAGTGTTTGCTCACTTAAAATAGCTGTAATTACAGCTTTTAGAAAAAGGATATATGGAGGCTACACGTATCCTTGCGGCAATTGTAATAAAATTTTGCATACAAATACTAAATGATATTCTTCGTGTTATGGCTGAATTTTATTTTCCGTATGCCTTTAGTGTATCTATAATTCCCGCTTTATAAAAAGGATATAAAGGGACTGCACTTAGCTTTGCTACGATTGCACAAAAATTTCGTGCACATGTAATGAGTTATAATGTGCGAGTTGTGCCAAATTTATATTGTTCTTGAGCATTTAGTGTGGACTTAAAAAAAAGGATATATGGAAGGTGCTGGTATCCTCACTGCGGTTGCCAATAAATTTCTAATACAAAAATCAAGCTATATTTTCCATGTCATGGTTAATTTCTATTGTTGTTCGGCGTAGTGCAGCTTTAATCATCACTTTAAAAGAAAGGATATATGGAGGCGACACGTATCCTTGCGCCTATTGCAATCAAATTTTAGACACAAGTGAAGAAATTTTCTTTTGGGGTGTAGCTGTAATCATCGTTTTATAAAAAAGGATATATAAGGAATCCACTTAGATTCAGTACGACTGCACAAAAATTTCGTTAACATGTAATGAGTTTTAATTTGCGAGTTGTGGCAAATTTCTATTTAGTGTAGACTTTTAAAAACAGGACATATGGAGAGTGCAGGTACCCTTGTTGCGGTTGCGTTAAAAAAATCGAATACGAAATTCGAGCTGTATTTCAGGCAAAAATATATTTTTGTTTAGCATTTAGTGCAGGCTTATTATCACTTAAAAAAGGATATATGAAGGCTGCACGTATTCTTGTGGCAATTACAATCAAATTTTGAACACAAATAATAAATTAGATTCTCCGTGTTGTGGACGAGTTTTATTGTCCTTCGGCACTTCGTGTAGCTGAAATCATCGCTTTATAAAAAAGGATTTATAGAAACCGCACTTAGCTTTCTTACTATTGCACAAACATTTCGTACACAAGTAATGAGTTTTAATTTGCGAGTTGTGGCAATGTTCTATTATTTTTGAGCATTTAGCGTCGACAGGATATATAGAGGGTGCGGGTACCATTCCTGCGGTTGCGATAAAAAATACAAAAATCACGCTATATTTTACGAATTATAGCAAATATATATTTTTGGTTAGCATTTAGTGCAGCTCTAATCATCACTTTAGAAAAAGGATATATGGAGCCTGCACGTATCCTCGCGGCAATTGCTATCAAATGTTGTACAAAAATAATAAATTATATTCTCCGTGTTGTGGACGAATTTAATTGTGCTTCGGAACTTCGTGTAGCTGTAATTTGCATTTATAAAAAAGGATGTATAGGGATATGCCCAAAATGTTCGTGCACAAGTAATGGTATATAATTTACGAATTATGGAAAATTTTTTTGTTCTTGAGCATTTAGTGTCGACTTTAAAAAAAGGATATATGGAGGTGGCAGTTATTCATGCTGTAATTATAATCAAATTTCATACCCAAATAACGAGTTTTATTTTACATATTGTGGATAATAACGAATTGTATTTTACATATTGTGCATAAAAAAAGGATATACGGGAGCTACGGGTATCCTCGCTACGATTTAACTAAAATTTCGAACTTAAACCACGCGTTATAACTTACGTGTTGTGGCAGCTTTTTTTTGGTGCTTAGTGCAGCTCTAATTATCACTTTAAGAAAACGATATATGGGAGCGATATCCTAAAATTTCCTGGAATTTAAATAGAAATTTCAAATTATATCGAATACCACAATTTGGCTTCAGGGTTTTTTACTAAGAACAAATATAAAAATTAAATATTTAGTTGACTTCAAGAATGATTCGTTAAGATTTCAATTACCAAATGTTTAAAAAATTGTATCTAAAAACAATAAAAAGTCCTTAAATATTTGTTGGAACAGAGTGGCTTTCTAAAAGTTACTTAGATCTTCTTCGATGCCTTAACGTTGGCATCAGTGTTTGAAATGGTGGTAGACTGTGTTTAAAAAAACCTAAACTCCTGCAAAAATAAAAATATTCTATTAAATCATCTGGAGTTATGGGTGATATGCTGCAAATTAATGTGGGTGCCTGCCACTACGGCCTCACCCCACAGTCCCCTCACCACCGGATGCATACAATGCGTCCACCAACGCCCCCACGCACTACACATGAGTACCAATTCGAAACCATGCATTTGGATATGGCCTCCCCCTTGGTGAGGAGCGGAGCCTACCTAAAACTCCTATCGATCTATAGGTCACGGCACCCGGTTGCAATGCAACTCCACATCGAGCTTGCGCTCTACCCGCGATTTGGGTTTAAACCACAACCACCACGAAGCTCCCCGAAGGGCCGCACCATTGCCAGGATGGAACTGAAGTTCCATGGGCTCCTGACACCCGTGGTACCAGAATTTAGTCTCCGGTCAGACCTCGTAGCCGAAGCTACTTCCAGTTGGACCCCAAAATGATCCGGGACAGGTAGCCCGCCACAACAAAAAACAAACATCAACATGGATGGACAAGGGGACAACAAGTACACAAAGACAATTAACAGCCGCCCTAACGGGCGACTCATTGGTCACAATAAGTGACCCAGCAAGGGCAATACGTACTACAAATTGACAAATGACGACAATAAACGCTGTTGCCCTTACGGGCAAGTCAATGTCACATAGTGACCCAGCAACAACAACGACGAGAGCATCAAACAGGACCAACAGCAGTAGCAGCTACAATATGGCAATGATAGACGAAGACGGACGAGGTAGCACGGACAGCAGCAGAAAATTAGCTTCTGCAACCGTCATATGCATACCTACATGCCGGGGACCGACGATATTGCATGGATGGACCGTGCACTTGGCAGCAGCCGCATCCACAGGCAGCCGACCCAGGGATCACCTCCGCTAGCGTCCAGTTCTCCACCTATTGAATACCCTCCTGACGTATTCACCCAACCTACTAAGTGTCCGACTGTCTTTTAAGGCCCTACTAAAATCCCAAACCCCTGTATGGTCAGCACCCCTGCGGGTAATGCCCATACCATCTAGCTCTCTAAGGTCATCATAGTCGGGACACGTTGTCAGTACGTGTCTCCAGTCCTCAGGTCCCCTCCCACACCCACAGTCAGCAGTTTCGGACAGGCCTCTAAAATGCAAGAATGCATTGAGAGAACCGTGCCCCGTCAGTAAAAATTCTAGGCTCATGCCGAAGCAGAAGTCTGGGCGTTGTCGCACGAAGTCCACGGCACGTATGAATTCATACGTTACCCTCCCATGGTCACTGTTCGTCCATCTGGTCCTCCTCCTAGCAACAAGACACTTGTCTAAAAGTGTCTTGATGCACCTATTCTCTTCTGCCAAGTCAGCAGCAGAAAGCTAATCATGCCCAAGAAGTGGTAAATCCCTCTTAACCTTGAAAGCGATAGCATGGCGTATAGCCTCCAAGTCAAGGGGTGCCACACCAAGCAGGACCTGGAGAGCATCCGTTGAGACCATTCGACAGATTGGCATGCAAGCGAGCATAGCAACCCTCTGGCACGTCAGTATCTTCTTGCGACCCGCTACAGACATGACAGTCTCATATCACACCAACGCACCATATGTCATGCGCATGCGCATGCGACAAATAGCCCATCGTGTATGGTACGGACAGCACGCCTGCTGAGGCCCCAATCGCTTCTGAGAATGCGTCTAACCTTACCTACAACGGCAGTCAGCTTGTCCCTTACGTGAGTAAGATGAGCTAAAAAGTTTTATCCTCTCAGTCATCACTATTCCCAGATACTTGACCTGAGTCACATATCTGAGACTAATGCCGCCAGACCGAATGAGTGGAGGACGACTGTGCGACAATCTGCCTTTTGTCACGGTCTTGTCCATTGCCTCCCCAACACCTACAGGTTCGCCCAACTAAATAACGTCGTGCATGGCCAGCACACTCTTGATTTCGAGATCAGCACGAGACTGTCCTTCAATCAGGATGAGCAGGTCATCCGCATACGCACACAATCTACAGGAACGGCAGAGCTGTACCAACAGTGGGTCCATCATGAGGTTCCATATAAATGGACCACAGATGGAGCCCTGCCGACACCCACGTACAACGCTCCTCCACACCGTGTCGCTGGCACCGACAACACAAGCTTTCCTGCCGCCGAAGTAACTATTCCATAGGGAAAGCTCCCGACAGCCTACAACTCGCAGCCTATCGAGAACCCTACCCCATGAGAGATAGTCAAATGCACCCTTGAAATCCACAAATATGCCAAGAACGTATTTACCAGTCGAGTACAGTCGTACTTGTACTCGGAAGTAGCCTCATTGGCATCCTCCTTCAGTCGTGACACCATTATCCTCTCCAGTACTTTTCCAAGCACTGGGAGGAGACTCATGCCCCGGTAAGATCGAGGATTACTCCTCATTCTATCGGGAGACTTCAGGAGAACTACAACTTTGGAAATCTTCGAAGCCTCAGGAAAATAACCCTGGCCACACTTCCCAAAGACTGACTCCAGGTATTCCGGTATGGCCTTCCAGATGCTTTTACACATCTCTGCAGTCATACCATCAATGCCTGGCGATTTTTTGCTCCTAACACGACAGATACTGTCCGAGACCTCTGACCTTTCCAGGATCGGAGAAGCAACCATCTCCCTAATGAGAGGAGAGTGGTCAACCATCTCCGCTGCCAAAAAGAAGTCCCCCAGCAATGTTTCGACGCACTCCCTCCAGGTTAGCGACGAGTTATCGCCAACCCGAAGGGAAGCTAGGTCCACCTGCCTACCTCGACCCCTGCAGATACGGTAAACCCTACCCCGGGGATCGTCTCTATTGTCGCGTACGAAACTCCTCCATTCGTCCTCTTTCACCCTAACTATTCTATCCTTGTACGTTCTGAGGCCATCTGAGTAGTCTGCTCTACGCTGACCTAGATCTCCAGAATTGGCCCGCCTGGCTCTCTGGACTTCTTGAGACTCCTGACGTGCCTCCGCATCATATCCAGCTCCCTGGTCCACCACTTGACCGTGCTTGGCTTGGTCTTGCGACGCCTACCAAGGAGTGCATCACTCACTATGCACATCCAGCTATCTAACCTGCTGAGTTATGGGTGATACAGGTAGTAAGGATCAAAAGCTCTTGATATTCTTCACGTGAAAATCCAGTCTAATGTTCGTTGATCCAAACAAATGCTTGAAACGCCAAGGAACCACTTAAGTGTTTCGGGTTTTTAAAATACTATAACATATACTGCACCTCATCTGACCTTCCTACTATTTATGCAAAGCCTATTTTCTCGACCACAAACAAGAGAGGGCGAATCTTCCTAACGGTGGCAATAGGGTATGCAACTCGATTGACTCACTGGAACAACGACGTGATGTGGGCTATGTGTCATTGTTCTGTCCCCACTACAAAGGAATGTGCGCCAATGAAATTAGAGAACTTGTTCTTGATATCCGAATATATAATCGTACAACACATTAAGCCATCTTTCGTTCATGGCAAATTGGCTAGGGAACTGCACAACGCACTGCAGGACAAACTCGTTCTTTAGCCGCACTGTTCATATGTGAAATTAACTCCATGCAGAAGTCCCTCCTGTCACTTTTAATATAGGGAAATGTCCACAACACTACTCTTGTAATTCTTCTTCCCGTAAGGTTTTTCAGTAGGGCGCATACCCTGAGTGCTGATCCAACAAAGAATTATGACAATTTCGAAACTTCACTAAAATTTCGAAATTCACCATACATTCGTAACGTCGAAAACAATTTTTAGAAAAAATTGAATTATTAACAAATTCAATTTAAAAAAAAACACACAGGTGAAAAACTGTAATTCACCAGATCATGATTTTTCACCAAAAAAATGTTCGAAATCTTACCGAAATTCCACGTCACTTAAAATCACACAAAAAAATCAAAGAATCTAATTTACACCTAGAAATTGAAAACTCTTAAAAAAATCTCCACAAAAACAAAAAATTCCCAACTATTGTCCTCCCACTCGTTTTTGGGTCGCATGCAGTACAACTTTGGCTAGCAACGCCGTAAGACCTCCTTAATAATTTTAGAATTTTTTTCCATCTCATTATTTAAGTCTTTAGCAGACAGCAACTAGTTGGGGCAGCATTTTATTCGACTCAACTAATTGTGGCTTAATTATTTTAGAGTTTTACTCAACCTAATTAAGGTAGTCTTACGTGCTACCAACTGGTAGTAGAACTACTAGTGCTGTCGCTTCAGGCTAAAATTTTACTCGACCTGATAAGAGAAACAAATGAATAAGGTGACGCTAAACCGCTTGTGCGAGAATTCTATTCGCCCCAATTGTTGTAGGCAAGTAGTGGAGACACCCTTCCGGTGGTAAGCGGCTGAGATAGAAGTTTATTCGCCTCAAGCGAGTGCGGTCGGAGTTAAGTAAGCTGAGCAGAGAAGACATCTGTTAACTTCGGGCCAGAATTTTATTCGCCCCGACTAGAGAGTCCCTTGCCCCTTTACCAAGAGCTGCAACCAGATGTAGAGAGTCCCATCTGAGTGAGAGGTACAGAGCTTTTGGTATTTTTGAGTCAGGCCAGCATCTTATTTATCCTGACCAAAGAAGCCAGTGAGAGAGGTGTCCCTATACCATTTGGTCAGAATTTTATTCAACCAATTGCTTTGGATCCACCGTGAGTAAATAATCTCTCCGATGGCCAACGTTGGCCGAGCATTTTATTCGCCCCAATCGAGAGAGAAGATTTCTATTACCTTCGGGAGAGAAGAGAGTCGGCTCGTGTACACTCGCAACAAATAGTGACTATTTTTTCTGTAGGCAAACCTCACACCAGACTGGTGGAAGTATTAACGAATACGTCCGTGACAAATAGAGGCCGAACGTGTATATCGTGCCGTCCTGTAATTAGTTATATAAGCTTACTAATAAAGATTATAATGTAATCTAAAGGTATTAAACTCACAAACATTTTAGAAAATGATTGTATATATAAATTCCAACAAAAACTAAAATTTCACCCACAAATGGAAATTCGCCGAAAATCGAAAACTCAGCACAAAAACTACAAAAAAAATTAAACTACCTAGCAAAGGAACTAAATTTTCCAGAAATTCGAAAATAAAAAAAAAAATCCAAAAACGCTAACACAACGGCTAAATCCGGAGGTTTCAACTTAAAGCCTTTCATCTGTTTTAAGAGTCAAAGGAAAATGTATTGAGTACAGTGAATAGTTTTTGTTAAAATATTTCAAATTTCAGCACAAATTTCACAAAAATTTAAATATCGTACAAATTTATACATTTTACCGATAAAAATAAAAAAAAACAATTATTTTCACAATTCACTAAGTATTTTGGGAATCCACCAAAATTCGAAAATTCACCACAACACCAAACTAAAGTTTAAAAGTTTCAAATTACAAAAATATTGTAATATGCTGAAAAATCGAAATTTAAGAAATCGAAACATTTTGCCAACATTTTTAATTCACAACAAACTCAAAAATTCACCATAAAATCGAAAAACTAGAATAAAATAACTTGATTGCTAAGAAAAATCTGCAATTTTGCATATCTGCAATTTTGCACACTTAGTATGATTTTATGCCATAAAGCGTGAGTGTAGTTTTTAAGCGTTTAGCAAATTTATTACAGAGTTACATAAAATAACTTTGCCGCATGCAATAAGCTAGCCGCAGCCAATAAATAAACGTTAACGCCGCCTCCAAAATGTTTACGCAAAGAAAGTTTTTGGTGTGTGCATAAACTTTCTCAAAACTTTTATCAATCAATGGAGTTTTGTTTGATATTTAAATTTTTACTATTTTAGCAAAAACATTGTTAATCTTCGCATCAATTTTAATTCTTCACAGGCAATTGTTGAGACGGTTCTACCGCCGCACAGTGGCACATATTTTGAGAAGGCGGCCAAAAATCATTTTTTTCGTGATTACCGATCTTAGTGTTTTCTTATTCATTAGAAAGTAAATACCAGTAAACCTCGAGATGCAAAAATTTAGAACTCTGTTTCAACTATAACACACTGAACAGGGTGATCCAAAATAGACTTTCCGAATATTTTGTTAAAATGAATTTTTTTTTAGTAAATTATAATTTTCAAATTACTATAAATTTTTTGTTTTACAAGATATCAAATCAAAATAAATTGTTTTTAATTATGCAGTTTGTTAGATATCAGTGCTAGAAAAATGAAGTCGTTACGTTTTTTAGAAGTATTTAAATATTTTTTTTAAAAAAAGGTCAAAATTGTTCAAAAACCTCGTGCTTAATAGGGCATAACTCCCTCCCGTCAAACCACGTCAAAAAGATATTTCTCTATGTTATAGCCCAAAACCTCCCCTACACACCTATACCCCATTATATGTGCGCCAGGTTGTGCCCGTGTGCACCAAAAGTCAGGTATTTTGTACAAAAATTATCAATACATACGAAATTTTTCAAAAAAAAAATTTTTTTTTAAATTATTTTAACTTTTTAACACAAAGGTAAAGCCAAATTTTTTTAAAATCTCCTTGAAAGAAGGTGTTTATAACTTTTGCAATGGAATCTAGTAATATACAAATTTACTAAATTGTACCTATCACTTTTTCAAAATCTAAATATTCAATGAAATTTTGGTTACCCATTAGAGTTGGTAATGGCAAATATATCATAAAACAATAAGATCATAAAGAATTATGAATCCAGAATAATGAAATAATTAAAAAGGAAGTCTTAAATAAAATACGTGAATGCACATGTTTATTATGGCATTCTTTCAAATGTAAGTTTTATTATCACATAGGTAAGGAAATGTAAGGTAATTCCTTGCTTAATTGAATAACACAATGTGTGCACACACTGCATGGGATGATATTTTTTTGATTATTCTTAGTACCTGTTTATTTTTGCCACAAAGGTTATAATGTGTAACTGCATGTGGGTAAAATTATTATATACATATTTAAAAGAATCGTGTCCGTATTAGTCTTAAAGTGTTCGCAAAACGAGATACGCATACTAATTGCACAAAAATATACGAACACACAAATTAGGGCAGACAATTTCTATTAAACAAAAAAAGACATCGAAGTAAAATTTAAAATGTGTCTAACAATGATTGATGGAAAAGTTGCCCAAGTTTTAACGGAAACAAAGTCGTCGTCAAGCTGCATTATATGTCAAAAGGCATCAAGCCAATTAAATCAACCTCCAGCACAAGACGATAGCTTTAAGGAAGCTTACGAATTTGGATTGTCGCCTCTTCATACTAGGATTTGTTTTATGGAGCATATTCTTAAATTGGGTTATGATTTGGAATTTGGTTCTTCAGGCGAAATCATAAGAAACAGTAAAGAAAATGCAGAAAAACGAAAGATAAAAAAAGAACAAAATTCAAGAAAGATATCTTCAGCTAGGCCTTATAATCGATCAACCTAAACGAGGAGAAGGAAATTCGAATGATGGAAATACTGCAAGAAGATTTTTTTCCGATCCAGAAACTGCAGCATCTATCACAGGTGTAGATTATGAGTTAATAAGACGATTCAAAATCATATTACAAGTCTTAGCATGCAGCAGAAAGATAAATGCAAACAAATTTGGAGATTACGCCAATAAAACAGCTGCACTATGTCTTCAACGGTTCATAGAATTTTGTGTCATGGGGAACAAATCATTCAACACAATATGCTACCAATAGGAGATCTGTCTGAGGAACCGCAAGAAAAAAGGAACAAAGACAAGAAAAATGTCTAGATGTTGTACAAATGAAGTCCTCAGCACAATTTTGTTGTGTACTTCAGAATCATATACATATGTCCAACATTCGACAAAAATGGAAAACAACTGCAGTCGAATTAGAAGAGGAGGCTAAACAACTATTAGAAGATGAAAATCAATACTATTTAGAAGAAATTTTCACTAAAATTGCTTAATGTATAGTGGTTCTTTGATTTGAAAGTATACGTATGTAAATTAATCAATATTTATTTTATAAATTGTTATAGACATATTTAAAAATAAAACTTTAACTAAAATAGAAGTTTTTAATTAAAACTTTTCGTTATTAAGAACATTTTAACTTTTTAAAAATTTTAAATTTTTTATTTTAAAAGGCTGTTTAAAAAACCAACCTTGTTGCTTTTAAGCTTAAATATATTACGTGGGCCAAAATTTGGCGTTTCCTGACAAAATTTAGTTTACAAAACTATTAATAATTATAATTTGTAACAATAAGAATAAGACATATGAAAAAAATTTTGTTTAAATGTTTCAACACTCCTCTTTTATACTCAAATTCAATTAATACTGGTAACGAATATTAAACCATTCGTAACGTTTTTTTGTCGGTCGACTTTTATGCTTTTTATCAAGGATTAAAGTTTAAAATCCCACCTACCGAACAGAAAAAAAACGCATAACAAAATTCCAATGCAATCAAAAGTTACGTATTTTTTACCGCCTTCTCGCCAAATGTGTCACTGTGCGCCGTGAAACTTTGTAAGCGCAGGTGTCTAGTTGTTTTGATTTAATAATAATAAAATTAAATAAACAGTTGTTTTAGCATTGAAAATTACCAATCTGCAACGATTTCAGCCATAGCATATTTGCTCAAGTGTAGCAAGTCTTAGTTTCATACATTTTGTTGTTATGGTCTTGCAAAATGTAGCATATTTGCTAGACCTGCTACATTTGCAAGGTTTGCAAGGGATGTTTGCAACCAAGAGTGAGTTCCCCTAATAATTAATAATAAACTGAAATTTTACTAAAGAATACCGTAAAAAGCAAAATTGTCCAAATGTTGGAATTTCACCATAAATCGGGAGTTCAGCAAAAAAATTTAAAATCATAAAAATGAAATAGTTTACCAATAATAAAAAAAATCTTAATTTCAACACAATTTACAAATTCGCCAAAATTTAAAATTTTTTTACAAAACCAAACTGTAGTCTAAAATTTTTAATTATGAAAATAAGGAAATTTTGCCAAAAAAAAAACAGGTTTCAAGAAAATCAAATAAAAATAAAACGAAAAATTAAAATTTTGCAAAATTTTGAATTCACTAATTGTTCGAAAATTCATAAAATTGAAAAATGTTAATAAATCAATTGATTGAAAAAATACAACAAAAACAAAATTTCAAAACTAATTTTTAATTTTACCATCATTTTGCAGTTTCCCCAAAAATTTGCAAAAACTTTAGCCAGTGATGAAACTGCATCAAAACCTCTAAATTTTATGAAATTCCAATCCCGCTATGATCTACAAACAATTCAGCAAAAAACCAAAATTGATAAGAATTCAGAGCAAAAAAAAACATATGAAAGAAGCCGTAATTAAGAAAAACCTCTCATCATAAGGCGTCTAAAGCCTGAGCCTAAAATGAAATATCGAAAAAGTCCTTCGTAGCGTGAAAAATCTCCAGTACATTTTTAGTAGTTCGCACTTTTGTAAAGGATATATAAGATTCAATACAGCCGAATATATAGCTCTCTTACTCACTGCATCACAATTTTAAAGGTATTTTTTTAATCTTTAATTATTTATTATATATATATATATATAATAAATAGTATATTCCCCTTTATCGCGCAATTAGGAGATTTACGCAATGAAGGCCTTAATTGAGCTCAATTTATCGTACAGCAGTTCAATTAATAACTTGAGCAATTAGTAGTCAATTACACCATAAGTAAAATGAAAGTCACAATGCAATTTTGGTGAAGTGTATTTAGTGAGGAAAACATTAATACGATCTATAATCGACATCACAAAGATTTAATTTAACTCCATCAGTATGTACACCTGACGATATTCGAATAGGATTTGTCCTTGTCAACGTGACCTTTAGCGCACTGCAATATACTTTAATTTTTTGAGCTTTTCCCTGTCCATTCTTTCATGAAAATTAATACGACAAAGTATTTTTCGTATTACCATTTCAAGGGTTATTTTTGCATCTTTAGCACTTAAATTCTGAACTTGCTTAATTTTTCCGTAATATCGAGGGTTCGCCTGTTCTGTCAAACGTATCCTCTGTATAATATATTGAAGTGTGAACCTAAAGTTTTTATTTTTCTGTAGAAGCATCCTGCCGAAAATAAAAGTTTACATGACGGGTAAAATCAAGGAATTGGTGTTCGAGAATCGACGATTAACAGTCAGAGACCTTACTGATATCGTTGGAATATCGGAATATTTGGGCCTAAGAAAAGTGAAATCACGATTGGTTCCAATATCACGAAATTTTCTTAAAAAGCAGCGTCGCGTCGCGTTGACGTCTGTCAAACAATGCTTTCCGACTACCAGGATGTCATTAAACGTATTATAACTGGCGACGAGTCTTGGATCACGATCAATCGGCCGAATATCGTGCCAAAGGTGAGCCGAAGCCGAAAAAAACACGTCAAAGCAAGTCAAAAATCAAGGTCGTTTGCACGAAGCTATTCGTAAAAATAGGCCGGAATTATGGGCCGACAACTCTTAGTTTTTGCACCACGATAATGCACAGTCGCATACCGTATTGATTCTTCGTGAGTTTTTCGCCAAAAATTCAATCAATATCGTTCCACAACCACCGTATTCGCCTGATTTAGCTCCGTGTCACTTCTGGCTGTTCAGCAAACTGAAGCAACTGCTCCGGGGAAACCGTTTTGAGTCAATTGGAGACATTAAATGTGAATCGCTACGCGCATTGAAGGCTATTCCGGAAATTGACTTTAACCGCTGCTACGAGGATTGGAAGAAACGTTGGCATAAGTGTATTGCAGTTGGAGGGGGATTACTTTGAGGGGGACGAAATAAATATGGCAGAATAAATAAAGAAATTTAAAATTATGAACAAAGTAGTATGCTTGCTCATTAAATTTGTATTAGCCAAATTCGTGTTGTGTGAGAAATGTGTTTTCTATCAAAAAATTGTCTTCAGTGACGAGGCGCATTTTTGGCTCAATGGGTACGTCAAAAACCAGAATTGCAGAATTTCGTGTAAAGAGAAGCCAGAGGCAGTTCAAGAGGTACCAATAATCCCTGAAAATTGAGCTGAAGATCCCAACGTTACAGTCAAAGGTGCAAGGTACCGTGCGACGAATACCGACATTTTTTTCCCCCAAAATGGAAGAATTGGACCTGGTTGACATGTGATTTCAAGTAGACTGCGCCATATGCCACACGGCACGCAATAACATAACCCTATTAGTGACGAGTGCGGTGATCAATTAATCTCGCGTTTTGGAGCACTTCGTTGGTCGCCAAGATCATGCGATTTGACCACTTTCGACTATTTTTTGTGGGGATACGTGTTGTCTCTCGTGCGGAGGGACAAGCCAACCACAATTCCAGCTCTGGAAGACAACATTACAGCTACCATAGCCACCACGTTTACATGAAATAATCTTTAACAAGTAAATGGCAGACAATTATTAATCGGCCCAAATAAATGTTTTGTTAACATTTGCAAATTTTTTGTTTTTTTTGCAATTTTTAAAACCCAAACTGTTAGAAAATCACTCATGTGTTCAAAATTCTGTGGCAAAAAGGAATAAAAGCTTTAGTCGACTTACGCTGAAAAGGAGTTAATAGCTTTAATGTGATTTGATAATTCAAAAGTGCACCTCCACATAATATCAATTATTATCTTTTTCACTTGGAACAGTAACTTAACTTACAATTTTCTTAGGAATAAGATTTTAAAAGAAAGAACATATGTACATATGTATATAGTTAAAAAAAATTTACATACGGTTGCTCAAAATGAAACTGGGATAATAATTGATATTATGAAATTTGTTTAATTTAAATGTATTATATTAGTTATTTTTGTGCTTTACCAAAACCGCTAATAAGCAATACCAAAATGCCGTTACTTTTTGCTGAAAAAAAGAACAACAAAAATTACTAATTTCAATGTCAAAATGAAACTGGGACAAGTCGTAAATTTGTTTCAAATTTAGAAGAGATTGGTGGTTATTTTGGCAATGCACAAGTTTTTTCACCCAAATGGGCAGACAGCGTGGTCAAACTTCCGTGAATATAAAAAAATTGATTATAAAGCATTTTCAAGATGGGCGAGTTATTGGTGAATTAATAAATAGAAGTCACTCCGCGGTCCACAATATTATTAAACGCTTCAAGTTAAAAAAATCCGTTTGAAACAAAACAAAATTAGGAAAGCGAAGAATATTTTCTAATTCAGATGAGCGGTGGCCTCTTCATCACATTAAAAAAGACCCCCGAATAAGTCCGCCAAAGTTGGCATCAGAACACACCTTGAAAAAGATGCTAACCCGGAAACAATAAGAAATATACTTAGACAAGACAATTATCATGGTTGAGTGCCCCGTCGAAAGCCACTGATCAGCAAACAAAACATGTCAAAAAGAATTCAGTTCGCTAATGAGGATTTTTCCTTTTGGGAAATTTTTTTTCTTTGCTGATGAGTCAGAATTTAATTTTTTTTCGCTCGGACGGACCATCATATGTGTGGAGAAAACCCAACCAAAAACTTCAACAATGTAATCTCCGGTCTGCTGTGAGACTTGGAAGTGGATCAATAATGATATGGGGTTTTATGTCGGCAACTGGGCCGAGAAATTTGTATATTATTAATGGGAACATGGATCAGACGATGTACATAACTGGAAATTCTAAAATAAAAACATTTAAAAGAATCTGCTAGAGAATTAGGAATTGCGGACAATTAACATTACTACCAAAATAACGATCCTAAGCATAAAGCCAATAATGTGCGAAACGTCGGCCTAGTCCCCCGATTTAAGCCGCATAGAGCATTTTTGGGCTCATATTGAAGAACAATTAAAAACTTACAGTTTTTCCAACAAAAGTCAGTTGGAAGCGGCTATATGTACAAGAAGAATAGTCAAAAATTGATCAACTAGTTTGCTGAATGCTGGTAGAATCTATGCCGCGTCGACTTTTAGCAGTTAAAACCAGTACAGGATTACCTACAAAGTATTAAACTTAGAAAAATACATCGTTTCTACGTTTTTTCACCTTCATTTTGACATTGAAATATGTATATTCTTATTTTTGTTATTTTAAAATAAATATTAGGTCTGTTCCAGGTGCATAACAAAATAGTCTGGACTATTGAGAGTAAAAAGAAAATTACTCTCTGAATGTGCCAAAGTTGTCCGGAATTGCTGGAACGCAAAAAACCACAAATGGTGCCTACTTTCTCAAATAAATTTTATTTTAGTAATTTTATACGCTTAAAATGCATAATATTTTAAAAGCAAAACATTTGCACCATTGCCAGCAGCTGTCCGTAACTTCTTAACTGATCGATAGAAGCATTTTTTTTTAATTACATAAAGTGATAAATATGCACAAATATATGTACTTACAACTTCAAGTTTATTCAAATTTAAAATAAAAAATTTTTTCCTTTATTTAAAAATTTTAGGATTATTATAAACAAAAAACAGCTGATAATTTAATTCTAGTCCGAACTTACCCAAGAAAAAGTTCGGACGATTTTGTACAGGAAATGAAAAATTTTACTCTCTCATTTTCTGTCAAAATTGCACAAAAATTGTTATCTGGAACGCGTTTGGACTAACTCGGACTAGTTCGGACTGTTTTGTTATGCACTTGGAACAGACCTATTAATGATTTGAAAAATTGTTTGTTTATGTTTTAAAATCCTTGAAAATAAAGCATTAAAAAAATTAATTTTTTTGTTATTATTTTTCTTGTCTTAAAAAGCGATCATGTTTTTAAACATCAACTTTAAAGTTAAAATTTGCTCTCCTGTAAAGCGACCGAATAATATGTATGTACATATGTATGTGATTTAAACCCATTTTCCTTATTGACACAGAATTGTTAGCATTAGAGAAAAGCCTTGGATTTAATTTTATCATTTATAAATCTACAATCACTTAGAGCAGCATTAACAAACGCTGTAAACACTCAGATAACTGACTTTCTAAAAATATGTATGTATGTATGTCCAACCAACACATAGCAAAAACAACAATAATGGCTGCAATGACGAACGATAAGCTAAGTAAGTATGTATGTACAACCACAATATGCTCGTACAAACAACGAACACAAACAGATAATAATAAAAATAGTTGTTGCTGACGTCAAGCACAAGGTATAATGAAACAAACGAAATGCCTACATACATACATACATACATCCATCCATCCATACATATGTATGTATGTAAATTTAATTTTTTTGAAATGTATCGAAATGGCAAACTGCTAAATTGATAATAAATTAATAATTTCCGTTTCAAGACCAGACCGTCCGGTCATACATATTTGCTTAGAAAATAATTCAAAATAATATATGTAAGTAGTTATATGAATTTGTTTCATTAGAACTAGAAGCTAATAAGGCGTGTGAGTGAGTCAGTTAACCCCATTATAGAAAAATAAAACGATACGAAAACACACGAGCCCACTAAGAAATTTACGTTATTACAAATTTTCATTATTTCATTCGTTTTTGTCTGAAGTCTATTTCATTACGCAAAGGAAACGATTAAATACGAACACAGCAACAATAACCTTCGTATTTTTTTTTTTCAATTTTCTGCGATAAAACAATAAAAAACAATTGCAGGCAACAACAAAAATAAAAGTCCAACAACGAACGAACCTGATTGAAAAATGCACTCACTGTATGTTCGTATGTTAATAAAATGTTATTGTTGTTGTTGCCGTTCCCATGTGTGGCTGCATAAAACGAATGAAAATAACTTGCAAAAGAAAATACACTTGCATAAATAAATGCAACAAGAGGAAAATCTACGTGGCTGATGAACGACATCAGCAAATTGTAGGTATTAACCTCCAAGCAAAACCCAACGACATCAAATCAGAAAATTACAGCAACAACAATAACTTTAAAACATGTTTCCCACTCTCCTCTTGATAATAAAATTAAACAAAAAAAAAAAAAAAAAACTGCATACAAAATACCTACCCACTTACTCTAAAAACTAATAATTTGTTGGCTCTGGTCTGTTAGACGTTTTGATACGTACATATGTATGGTCATATGTACAGAGAATCCGCGGTAATGTGCAAATAATATACTAAAACACAACACAAAACAAAATTAAGAAGCAAAGAAAAATAAAAACAAAATAAAATTTCACTTTGCAGACACTTAAAGTGATAAAACACAATCCATAAGAACACGGATCTGTGTAAAACAAACTTTTTTCAATTTAATTTCTAACCACCAAAACTTTTAGCCACAAACATAATTTTGCCATCAAAAGAAAGCTGAGACTCTAAACTTTCTTTAATATGCAAAAAAATGTCAACAATTAATAAGCAAAGTGCTTGAAAAAGTATTTGAAAATGTTATAATTTCCTTGGGAATTAAACTAATTATCAAAAGAATTTCAATATGGCCACGACATCTGTCGTATTTTAAAACGCAACCATCGTTAAACACAAGAGAGTGGGAGAAAGATGGTGAGCAAGCGAGTTGAGAAAAAGTACCTCTTAAGAGTAACGTAGTGTTTTAACATAGAGTAAGTAGATAAAGTCCCACTCTGTAAACATATACAAAATATTTTGTTAATCTACTCTTAAATATTTAACATGGCGTCTCTCTGTTAATGAGTAATAAAAAGAAATTAGCAAGACTGTTATTTATGTTAAGTTCGGATTGGTTTGTTTTAGTTGCTCTCTTTATTCTAGTATTTGTTTTGATTGTTGCTACCCACAAACGACGCTTTAAAATAAAATGTCAAATAACTAAATGATCACTCACATGTTTTGACACTTGTACGAGGGTGGTTTTGAAAGTTCTCGGTCTGATGCAAAGATTGTGTCATATGTAAAAAAAACGCGGAACATATGCAAATCTTAAAGTTTGTTCCACAGCTAGCGATATAAATCGGGGAGAACTAAATTTTGGTTGTAAGATTTTTATATATAATATTTTTAAGACCGATAGAACTAACGAAAGGGTTAATTGTCATACGAACTGATATGATGCGTTGAATTTTTGTCATTTATACTCGGAGAGATTTTAATGAATTAATTGATGCTTGAACAAAGCTACTAATTTATCAGTTATCAACTGATTCGATGTTTTATCCCAAAATTGTGTTCAGCGATTAAGCTCATTTTTGGCTTAATGGACTTGTTAATAAACAAAATTGGCGCATATAAAGTGCAACCAATTCACGACAGCCCCTACAGACTTCATAACAACCACAAAACTGCACCGTTTAATGCGGTTTAGACGCTAGTGACATAATTGTACTTTATTTCTTCAAAAATTAAGTCGAAGCTCGCATTATGACCAATGGAGATTGTTACCGCACCATGATAAATGAAATTTTGTTTGAAAATATGGATGACATTGATCTGGGCGAAATGTGGTGTCTATAGGATGACGTTACGGGGCAGACGGCGACCGCAATCATCAACAGATGGGAAATCAAAATTTCGCATTAAGTTGTATTCAAAGAACGAACTTGTCAATTGTCTTCCAAGGTCTCTATGCTTTTCTGTGGGGCTAGATGAAGTAACTGGTTTATGCTGATAAACCACTCAGGGTTTAAAATTGCTGCTCTGTTAGTCAATATTTTCTGTAAAATTTGCATTATTATACATCGTCATGTCAAAAATATGCCAACTCGCTCATTTTCCCTAATTCGGCTGCTAAAAATTGTTGTACTGTTTTCAAAAATTACTTTAAAAATTGCACTGTCGGTTTGCAATTTTTATCAGCACACGTAGTTAGTATTCGTCCTTTTTGTTTTACAATATTCAAAATATTTTTATGTTGCGCTAGCAGCACACACGAAAATTTTCGAATCAATATCGTTAGTATTTAAATATATATTGCCTAGTGCTGTTGCGAATAGCACTAAACAAATTTCGGTTTCTTCAATTGCTAGTAGCTGTGATTTGCTAATTTGCATTATGTGTCTGTGTGTAATGCAAGGTGAACACAACACAAATTAGCAAATCAGTGCTACTCGCAGTTAAAGAAACGAAAAATGTGATAATTGAGCTGATATTCCGATCGGGAATTTTGATGTTGATTTTTTGAACAAATTCCCGTCATCCCTTGTCAAGTTTGGTTTGGTGACAAACCGGTTTCGGCTATGTACCATCTTCAGTGACATTTTTCGTTCTAAGAAGTTTGTATCAATTTGTTATTGTTTTATTGTTCGTCAGGTAGCTATTTGTCATGTGAGCTAGTAGCAGGTGAATTTTGTTTATAAAGCTTGTAGGTCGGGTGTTTTTGTAAGGATTGGTAGACGTTAGCGATTACTGTTTTACTCCTTTGTATTGCGTCAGAATTTGTGTCTAAAAGTCTAAAACGAATGCTGTTCGCTGCAGCACTAAGCAAAATAGAAATAAATGCTAGGCACTTTAAATCAATTTCGTCTACACTGCTACAGCACCAATAAAATATTTGGATTGTTGTATAAATGTTTGTGCCTGCTAATAGAAATTACAAACGCGAGTTCAAATTTTAGTATTAACACGAACATTTGGAACTAATCTTTCTTGTGGCACAATGATGAAAAATGAGAAAGTTTTATATTTATTGCATAGTCATATATAACAAAGACGTTGCTACTGCTGCATATTTAAATCATGAAACCAGTAACAATTGACGCCAACATTGTTTGTGTTATTCTTGGCATACGACCAGAAATGCTTGAAAAGGTACCCAAAAATTGGCGGTGGCCATATGCCCAAAATCATTTTCAAATACCATGTATCGGCCTTTTATATAACAAAATTTTTGATTAAAATTTAGTTATTTTGTGTAATTTTTTTGCAATGTAAAATTCTATCAGTCTTAAAAAATACCCTTTATATGTTAAATTAAAATTTAAAAAACACGCGAACTTCGAATCCTGCTCGATGCGTGGTATCTAACAACAAAAAAAAGCTGCACATCTGGCCCCCCTAAAGTAAATTAAAAAAAAAAATAAATTCGTTAATGCCTACCATTAATTAGCTAAAATGTTGGAGCTGCCTTGCTTTCTCTTTGAAACTTAAAAACAGGTTGGTAGGTTTTTAAAGATTTTCTACAAACGTTAATGGTTACTTTTAAAAAGGCTGGTGGATTTTTTCTACAAAAAGTTTGTTAAAACTATCGAGTATTTTTTTTTATAAAGTCCAGCATCAAAAGAAATATGAAAAATGAGTATTTTCCTAAGCAAATTGTATTCTTCTTGTTGGCGGTCCAACAGTAAATTCCGAGACCACCCTCGTACAGTGCACAGAGTACTCTCATTTGTTTGGTCTGCTTATCTCACTTTGTGCTTATGTCTCTTATATATTTTTGCAAAACTCTCTTTATTATATTTTATTCTTTTTGCTTTTTCTTTTCTGTTTTTGCCGGAAGTTCTTAAGTTTTTATTTCGCTTCCAACACTTGATTGAATGAAAATTATGGCTGGCTTTTCCTGTTGTCTAGTTACAAATACGCCATGTTTTTATTATTACCAGTTTCTTTTTTGTTTGTTTTCTTTCATCTTTGCTTTTTGTCTTTATTTTCATTTCTGTCTCAACATTAAAGCAGCTGTTGCTTGTTGTTTGGTTCGGCAAACATTGCATACGAAAATCCGAATGCTTTTAAAGGTTCGTGTGTTCATGGGTTCGTGTATACGTGTGTATGCTTTGTTTTCTTTTTTTTTTTTTGTTTTATTGATTTTGTACTCTCTTTCTCTTCATCATTTTAGTTGGCTGTTAATAATGGATGTTTCATTGCACGTTATTACAAGTAGGTATATTTGGAATTATGTATGGATGTATGTAGCGACTAGTTGTTATACATTAATGCATTCTAAATGTCCTTGGCTGTTAAAGGACAAACTTACACAGTTGCGAACAGAAGAGTTGTATTCTATGAACTTTTATTTATAACATTTCCCTTTCAAAAGAGAGGCAAATGGTGTATTCAATAGGTTTGTTTCACATTGATCTCAATATGTTTTACCATTGAAATGGTGTGCCTACCAATACGTATACTTAATGTAGAAATATTTTCTCTTTTCTATCTTTATAAATTCGACCTAAAATGATGGACTTAGGCTTTTTTACTGAAGATTTAAAAAGTCTATAAAACTTAATAACAACAAAGGTCGACGACTACTTTGTTGTTATCGCTCAAGAATATTAGATAAACGAATGTGTAGAAACAGTGCTGTTCATTGAAATAAGACCGGATGGCTTACCTTTAGGGATTTCAGGGATTTAGGTGATTTTTAAATCTAGAAGATCAGTTGACTCGATTACTTATTTAAAGAAAAAAATTATTTAAAAATATGACTAGTTTTGGTCAGAATAAAAAAAACACATTGTCCTACTTTAAATTGTTCCTCATTTTATTATTGTAATTTTTTTTCGTTACTCCTCTTGACAAAGCTTTACAAAGCATTTCTCCATTTAAGAGGGGATTTGCCGTTCGTGTTTTTTTATGGATTATTTTGGCCTTGCTTCTGTTTCGTTAATTTTTTGATTGGGGCCAGCACACAACACTAACCTCTGTTTCAGAATATCATCTGTCTAGAAAAAAAGCTTCCCTATTATATTATTTGTGTAGTGGTTGGTGGTGGTGCAGAACCTTCCGGCGCTATGTAGAGTCTTTTGCTGAGAATTTGTCATTAGCCAGTTTTATTTTTCTACTCTAGCTGGGAGCTTGGCTGGGGATGTGGAACGTGTCAATAATGGGCTTCTTCCATTTTCTTTTAAGTTAAAAACTCGAACACCGCGATTACCTTTCTGCCTCTGCCGGAATTCGAGAATAAAAGTTCTTTGGTTTGAAGTGTGGGGCTCTAACCACTACACCATATGCCACTTATGTTTTTTGTCAGTTTAAGCAAGGCAAATCAGTTCAACTTAGTTTACACTTGCGAGTTCAAACGCCAAACTTCATGCACTCTCAAGTTCCTTCGCAAATTGTGTGTGGTATACATTTGTCCTAAACATCATCCTAAAATGATCTGTTGGAAAATAATAAGAAAAACTTAACGATATCCTGCATAAAGATAATAAATATAGATAAAAAGTAATTGGTAGCTCTTAAGCACAAATGCAAGGCATGCAGGTAATAACATCACAACAAAATTCTAGAGGGATTCGGTGCCTCGACTCTTGCCCCATATTTCACAACTAATTTGTATTCTCCGGTTTTTTAGTTTTTATATACATATATATATATTCTGTAGGCTTAGTGTTTGAGAACTGAGTAGCACAAACCTGGTTTATCCTTTGCCAGGATGTGTTTCATATGTATATTAGGGTGGTCCTCATGTCCACATAATTTTTTTTTTTTTAATGCAAGCGGCACATTAATATATGAATTTATTTTTATGTTCTTCGCCAAAATGAAAAGGGTCTATAGAGGTTTTTCATTCCGTTTGTAATTTCCTCATTTCCGACCCAACAAAATATAAGTATATGTATATGCTGCATCCTTATAGTTAGAGAAGTTCAATTAATAATGTCCATCTGCCCGATGTTTAAATCAACTTTCTGACGGCAGTAGACAACCTTGGAGACTTGGCGACATGCTTGTACGCAAGCCCATAAAATTCACACATTCTGAACCCTTATAAAGTCGCCCTACAGAACTTATTACCCCCAAGGCCCCAGATAATCTGCGGACCTAAAGGTTGGACCGAATTAAAAATAAAAAACAACTCAACATTTCAAAAACTAACTAAGAAAATTAAATTCCTCCAAAAACCGAATTTCACAAAAAAATTTCGAAAAAGCGAAACTTCAGCAAAAAAAAAAATAATAATTTCAACATACAGGGTAGGTATACTACTTTGTTTGTTTATAATTTTTGATTAAAGGATAAATGTTTTATTTAATGTCGGCAATTATGTATGGAATACAACATCAGATAAATGTACGCCTGTGTTAGCCTCACAAATGCGAGCCCTTTTGAACACATTTTTCATTACATTCTCTCACACATTTCACGCCGTATTTCATTCATTTCATCACGAATATTTTGTTTGAGTTGCTCCATCGTTTCTGGTTTGTTTGCATAAGCCTTGCTTTTCAGATATCCCCACAAAAAGAAGTCCGGAGCAGTCAAATTAGGAGACCGTGGAGGCCAATCAACATCACCATTCCTTGAAATAACTTGTTGTGGAAAGAGGTCTCGCAGTAATTCCATTGTAATCCTGGCTTTACGCGATGTGGCGCCGTCTTGTTGAGAAACCACATGTTAGTCAAGCCCAAAGCCTGCAATTGTAGCGTTAAAAAGTGTTCATTCATATCACGATATCGCTCCCCATTGACAGTTACCGCTACGCCGTTTTCAGTTTCAAAGAAGAAACTGAATGATTCCTCCTGATCAAATTGCACACCAGACTGTCACTTTTAATTGATGCAAGCAAAGGTGACTGATGAATAATTTGAGGGTTTTGCATTGCCCAGAACCGACTATTCTATTTATTCACATGTCCTTTCAAATGAAAATGTGCCTCGTCACTCATTATGATTTTTTCATGAAAATCGGGGTTGTCATGGGCGAGCTGTAGCATCCTATTGGCATACGTACGGCGGAGTAAATAGTCTTCTGGAAGAAGCTCTTGTGTCAACTGAATCTTAAATGGAAACAAATGCAAATCTTTGCGCAAAATTGTGGCCAAAGTTGTTCTTTGAAGACCAAGCTCCTGAGCACGGTATCCAATCGAGGTTGATGGATTGTTTTGAACACTTTCTTGAACAGCAGTAATGTTTTCTTCCGATCTCGCAGTACGTTGTGGTCCATACTTGGGCCTATCAGCTACAGTTCCTCTTTCTTCGAAATCATTCACTACACGATAAATAATGCGTCTTGTTGGCACGTTGTTTCTCCCAAAAATTTCACGTAACCTCCTCATCGTCACAGTAATCGATGATTGATTTTGATAAAATGTTTTAACGATTAAAACACATTGGTTCACCGAATATTTTTCCATAATAAATTTGCCACGTCTCTACTTCACGACTGCCAAATATGAACTGTCAAGACTAATGTTTACCAAAATGGCGGCAAAACAAAGTAGGTATACTTTCCCTCGGACACCCTGTATTTGCAATATTTACCTCAAAAATTTGAGTTTTTCCACAATTTTGTAATTTCCACATCTATATTTCAAGAAAACATATAAAAACAAAAATCAAAAATTCACAACAAAAATTTCCCAAAAAAAATTACTAAAATATTTAAAAATCATAAAAAATTTATCAAAAAACTCAATTAATATTAAAAATGAAAAGAAAAACTAAATTTTACCATAATCCGAAAATTCACCACAACATCAAACTATAGTTAAATAATTTTAAATTACAAAATTATCACAATTTTCTAAAAGCTCTACATTTAAAAATCCCGAAACTGGACAAGAAAGTTTTCAAAAAATTTGAAATTTTGCCAAAATTTTAAATTCACCTCACATTCGACAATTCACTACAAAACCGAAAAACTGGGTTAAAAGAATTTAGTTCCTGAAAAATCAATAATTACATTTTACCAAATATTATAAATTAAATCAATTTTACTATAAACCAAAATCTGTTTTCTTCAGTCACTGGTGTCCATGAATCGCGCGTTAGCGTGTTGGGATGAACCACTAGTTTGTTTACATATTTGGATGAGCATGTTTTTCCTTTCGCCTGGATAGAGGGAACTTCTAGATCTCTATGGATATTTTCATTTCTGATATTCCAAAGGCGCGCAGACGATAAGTCGTAAAATCTTAGACTGTCTTCTTTGTAACTTTCGAAAGTTTGAGGTATAAGCGGTACCCCGCAGCAGAATGCCATATGACTGTCATATGGCTTTTTAACGGATCTGTATAAAAGGACTTTGTATTTCACAGCCAGGCTTGAGTTAGGACCTATTACCCAGTTGCCAGTCGCCAGCCGCCTTAATACGGCGGGACCAAGTTAGGTATCGATCGAGGTGAATACCTAAATATTTAACGTATGTTTCCGCTGGAACAGTGGTATTTGTTATCGTTATTGGGGGAAAATTTTGTCATCTGAGGCAAAATGTTACGTGAGCGCATTTCGAAGGATTTACCTTAATCCTCCACTTATTTAACCTTTGGATCGTCTGCAAACGTTGATGTATGGCTTACTGGGCTATCCGCTATATAGATGATATATAAGCAGAGATTTTCCCATTTCTTTAAACGTTCGTTACTTTAAACGTTGTAGCTTCTGAGAAGCTTGAGGGAATTTTCAGGAAGAAAATCCGTTATTTTCGTGAGTAGCCCATCATGCCAGACTTTATCAAATGCTTCGGAAATGTCTATAAATAAAGCTGACCAGTATTGCTTCCTTTCAAATGCCGCTCTAATAGCGGTAACGATTCTATGGACTTGCTCAATAGTACTATGCCTCGCACGAAAACCAAACTCATGGTTAGGGATAATGTTTTTTCATTACGATAAGCAGTTAAATGCGAGGCGAATAGTTTTTCAAATAACTTTGCCAAATTGGGAGTAGGCTAATGGGCCTGTATGAATGTTGAAACTTTAATGTTACCTTTAGATTTTTTTTTAATTTTTAAAGAAAAGCTTTGTAGGGATATTTTGAATTATTAGAAAAATTTGTTAAAGCATTCAAACGAAAACGTCATTTTCTTTCTTTCCTAAGAATCCTGTTATCGCAACTTCTGATGATTTCTTTTCAACCAAACTCTAAGTTATACCCCGTATCTTCAGAATGTGTTTCATAAATCGCACATTCGCATGTAATGGGGGTAGGACAAATTCATATCTTTATTTCTGGGAGTGACGGTCAATATATATTTTTTATTGCTCCGCAGATGGCACATAATGACTTCGATTTAGTTTCCGTCAACACTTGCATAATTTTACCATCGCCAATTGCCATAAGTAGCTTGTGGTGGCTTATTATATTCTTCCCAGGGCTCAAATGCAGAATTTTGTAAATATATTTATCAAAGGAACTTTTTCTTTTATCACCTCCGGGGTTTATTTTATTGTACGGCAATGCTTGGTAGTTAGTGCTGAAGGATTTTCCTGTCTACTGAATGCCGATAAGGGACTGCAAATGATCAGATAATCTCAATAAACATATTTGTATCAGAATCTCTCTCCTCACGTACTTCTTTATATAAACTTTGACCAGGTGGTCTGTCAGAAACTCATTTTGAGAGCATTATTTGATATGTAAAATGCGTTCTGCGGTGTGCTAAGGTACGAGTTCTGCTGACATTCGAGTACAACTTCTGCTGACATTCTCGTTATATTGAATTTATCCGAAAATGGTGCACAACGTTTCTTTCCGGAAGCCATAAATTTCCATTGCAGACGAGCTTATTAGTTGATATTGATGTTATGTCATCTCTACGTTGATATATAGAGTCAGTGCCGAAGCAGGTGCAAGTTTTTTTTAACATCTTTCTTGCCAACTTACGCTTGAGGGGGAGTTGGGAATGAGGATAGGATCCTTATAAGACGGCACGGACTGGCTTGTGATGCTTTTATGACGATATCACATTGAAATATATTGCCTGGTTGCTCTCAGCTGTTGTATGTATGCTTTTGCAAGTATTGTGTCCGCAACATTTTGGGCAACATGTTGCAGCATTCTCCTTTTAGAACGCTCTAAGTTGTCCTCAAATGACTTTTCCGGTCTCCCTTGCTTTCGTTTGACTTCACTATTCTCTTCGGCATTAGTGATCTCTTCATCTTTTTCAAATGAATGTTACGCTTGAGAGAATACTCTTTATAAGGATCGGGAACCACTAGATACTTACCTGAGCATGTGATTAATTTAATGAGTGATTTTTTAAACGTTTGGGTTTTTAAAATTGAAAAAAAAACCAAAAAATTTGCAAAAGAGAATGAAATATTTATTTGGACCGATAAATAAATGTCTGCCATTTACTTTTTAAAGATTATTTCATGTAAACGTTGCCCGCGATTACGTCGTAGGTGATCCATCCGTGAGCTCCAATTTTGGCATATTTTTTCCAGCACCTCCGCCTGTATCGCACCAATGGCAGCTGTCCCTGTACATGAGAGCCTTCCCGTATCACCACAAAAAAATAATCTAATGGAGCCAAGTCGCATGATCTTTGCGTCCAATTTATAGCTCCAAAACTTAAGATTAATTGCTTACTAAACTCGATAAAGGCCCTAAACGAAAAGGCGGAAATTTCACAAAAAATGCGACTTAATAGAATTTTATTTGGAAATTTCTTCTTAAATGCCATCAACAAATTAATACTTTATCAAACGCCTGGGAAATGTCTATATACAAAGCTCCATTCTACGGTCTTGTCAATCTTACTATGACTTGCTCGAAAACCAGTTTGGTTTTGACTTGGATAACGTGTTCTGAGTAAGATAAGGCTTTAAGCACAAAGCAAATAATTTTTCAAACATCTTCCACAAAATTGACAGTAGACTAATTGACCTGTTTGATGTAATGTAAGTTTTGTCCTTTACTGTTTTAATTTCAAACGTCATGCAAGAGCATGGGAAGAAGCCAACTTGCACCATGGCATTATATATGTATAAAAAATAAAATTGTAACAGTAAGTTTCTTATCATTGATCCTGTAACACGATCAGGTCCGGGCAATTTTCTGAGATTAGAATTTTTAGTTGTGGTTTTTAATGCACACAACCGCAATTTTATAGGATCATTCACAGTGTCACTTCTAATTAACATTGTGCAACTGTTTATATCTTGTGGTGTGAAAGTCTTCTCTAAGTGATTTGCCAAAACGTTTGCCTTTTCAATTCAATTTTTATGTGCGGTTTTCAAGATCAGAAAATATACTTTTAAAAACGAGTAAGGGAGTTATATTCAGCTGTGCCGAATTTTATATACCCTTCACAAATGTATGAACTATTAAAAATGTACTGAAGCCTTTTCCCGGTGTGAGATATATAATTTGGGTCTTCGGTTTTTGGTCGTATTATTTTACATTCAAATTCTCCTTTCATCTTAATATAAGCATTTTCGATCGGTGTGTTTTTTTTCTCTGAATGCTTATAAATTTTTGTTAAATTCTCGATTTTTTGGTGAATTGTAGATAATAGCGTAATGGGGCGCATAGTGAAATTTGAGAAAAATTATTCGTTAAATATCAAAATTTGGTGGAGCTTGTGTTTGGTTAATTGTTTAAATTTCGATTTTCTGGAATATTATGATTTTTTTATAATTCATAATTTTTTAACTATAGTTCGCTGTTGTGGTGAATTTTCGGATTTTTTGTATATTCCTAAATTATGGTGAAATTTGAACTTTTTCACTTTTGAGACTAATTGCGATTTTTGATGAAATTTATAATTTTTGTGATTTTTAAATATTTTGGATTTTTTATTTTTTCCGGAAATTCACCACTTGCGGTGAATTTTTGATTTTTGTTTTTATAGGCTTGTTAAATATAAATTTTGTTAAAATGATGACTTTTTCAGAAAATATACCTCCTTTGTGATTTTTCGCCTTTTTGGAGAAATTATAAAATTGTGGTGAAATATAAATGTTTGTGGTGAATTTTCAAAATTTGGTTTTTTCCTAAAATTTCGCTTGTTTACTGAATTTTGATTATTTTAAAAATAAAAGAATTTTTTTAATCAAATTTTTCGATTTTATGGTGAATTTTCCAATTTGTGGTGAAATTAACATTTTGGCAAATTTCGTTTGTTTGAAATTTCAGTTTTTAAAGCGATTCTGTTTTCGTTCTTAGTTCTTAAAATTTGGAGGTTTTTGCAAAACAATTTCAATCCGGTCCAATATTTACGTAAGTTATCTGGGGGCCTCGGGATGATAATTTCTGTGGGAGGACTTTATAGAAAATTTGCTAAGAATTTAGAATATGCGAAATTTTGGGTATAAGCGTTCGCCCGCAAAACTTAAAATACAATTCAGGCTATATCTCGGAAACTTGTGAACCAATATTGCTGATTTCAAATGGCGAAAATTCGCCAAGTTCAGTGATCAAGTGGTTCAAGCTTCAAGATCCTAGGTTGTCTAGTGCCGTCAGAAAGATGTTTTTAACATCGGACAGACAGACATCGTTAATTGAACTTCCCTACCTATAAGGATCCAGAACATATATACTTTGTTGGGTGAGAAACAAATATTCTAGAAATTACAAATATATAAATGTCACCAAAAGCCAAGAAATTTAGACAAAACACTAAAATCAAATTGGCTAGGTAGGGGGAGGCGAGTATCAGATGTGCTACATCAAGCGGCAACGCAAACACAGAGGCTTCTGGTTAAACAGAACCTTAGCACACATGTCCCACGGCATCAGCTGTTTCACAGACGGCTCTAAGCTAGCGGATAGGACCGGCTTAAGGATCTTTATTGAGAAACCAGTGGCCGAAATATACTTCCGACTTCCAGGCTATAACACGGTGCTCCAAGCGGAAGTAAATATTTTTACTAACAGCCAAACAAAAACAAGGGCACTGGCATCCGATAGGATTAGACCCAGGACGATTTTTTATTACGAAAAAGCGAACCCATGGTAGACTGCGCATGAAGTGAGCTGAAGGCTGGGCAAGGAGGGCCAATACAGCACTTTGTAATGAAACTAACAAAGACGCTATGGGGAGACCCCAAAGGGGATAAAACAAGAAGGTTGCTGAGAATAAACAAATCTGAAATTAGTAGGGTTGTGAGGGTACTGCCAGATCACTCGGACTTGCAGGAACATCTACGCCATATAGGATGAGCGGATAGTGATGAGTGGGGGGCACGCAGGGAGGACGTCGGGACGCTTACGTACAGCTAAGGGTCCGATGTTTCGCGTCCAGCACTTCATCGGTCGTGTCTAACTTGAGAGGAATTGACTGTCAACGAATCAGGAGGTTTGTTCTGGGAACAAAGTATCTATTAGGGGGGAGGCTTTTTCAAATAGAGAGCGCACAAAGGGCCGAAGTACTGATCTAGATGTTTGCCTACGAGCAAGGCACGAGTTGTCTTCTTCCCTCAATCACACCTAACCCAACCAGTGAAGAGTTTTTAGTGATTTCTCCTAATAATAATAGATCAAATAAAATAGGACAACCCACACGCTACTGATGAAGAAATATATCGTCTGGAATTACATCTTCGATAGTTCGTAGAGGCTAAAGACAAAATCGCCGCCCAAGATAACTCTGTCGTTGATCATACTAGGCAGGACAGAGGCACAGAAGGTGCACTACCAATTTCATGAATGGCTTAACGGCCATATAGTGCGTATATGGGTTCTATGTCCCCACACCATTCCCACCTTCTCTGAATATCTCGCCATCCGATTTAAGAATTATCGGCAAGTCATGGAATATTCAAGATGTTGAGTTGACATCTAGCAGGGCATTTATTGTGGCGCAACTATCGGTGAATTTATACCAATTATCGGCTGATATATACTCTCGTCACGGAAAAGAGAAGGCTCAGAAGAAGATAAAGGATCTTTATGCAATAAACTGATATAGAAACACGACTCCGCTATAGATATAAATTTAAAAAATTTGAACCCAAAAAAAAACAATCACTATAGCCTGTGGAAAGCTGTAAAGTACCTACAATGTCCTATTGCCTACAAATCCCCACTAAGACTTGAAGACCGTACTTGGGCTAAAAACTCAAGTGAAAACTTACCTAATTCAGCTGTAAGAGTTTTACTTTACATATTTAATGCCATGTTGCGCGTCGGCTTCTTGGCATGCTCTTGGAAGAAGTCTGAAATTGTTATGATCCCGAAACCTGGAAAGGACTCAAGCCAGATTACATCCTACAGGCCAATTAGCCTACTGTCAGTTTTGTCAAAGATATTTGAAAAATTATTCGTCTCGAGTGTAACTCCTTTTCTAAATTAACAAAACGTTATCCCAGATCATCAGTTTGGTTTTCGAGCAAGGCATAGTACGATTGAACAAGTCCATAGAATCGTTACCATTATTAGATCGGGTTTTGAAAGAACGCAATACTGTTCAGCTTTATTTATAGACATTTCCCAAGCATTTGATAAAGTCTGCCATGATGGGCTACTTACTAAAATAACTCGGGTTCTACCTGAAAACACCCACAAGCTTATAAAAAGCTATTTGTCAGAGAGAACTTTTAAAGTAAGGTCAAAGGACCAGCTTTCAAGATGTAGGAAAATCAGTGCAGGAGTACCTCAAGATAGTGTGCTAGGGCCGCTACTATATATCATCTATACAGCGGATATGCCGACAAGCCCGCATACATATACATCAACCTTTGCAGACGACACTGCAATTATAAGTGTCAGTAATGATCCAAAGGATGCATCTGAAAAACTGCAGTCCCATATTCATAAGCTAGAAGACTGGCTAAATTAGTGGAGAATAAAGGTAAATCCATCAAAATGTGCTCATGTAACGTTTTCCCTTAGAAAGCAAAATTGTCCACTAATAACAAACACCACGGTTCCAAAGGAAACACACGTTAAATGTTTAGGTATCCACCTAGATCGGCGCCTAACTTGGTCCCGTCACATTGAGGCAAAAATAAGGTCCATAAAGCTTCGAACAAATCAACTGCATTGGCTAATAAGTCCTAACTCAACTTTGACTTTGGAGTATAAAGTCCTTTTATACAAATCCGTTATAAAGCCAATATGATCATATGGTATTCAGCTGTGGGATATTGCATGTGCATCAAACATCCAGAAGTTACAGAGAAGACAGTCTAGGATTTTACGTCATATCGTATGTGCCAACTGGTACATAAGAAATGAAAACATACATAGGGATCTTAAAGTTCCCACTATCCGCGAAGAAGTTAAAACGTACACGTCCAAATACGTGAACAAACTAGTCGCACATCCCAACACTCTAGCACGCAATTTATTGCAATTTGACGGCCACCAGAGACTAAAAAGAACTGACGCATTGAGCCTGGCAAGGCGGCTCTCTCTACACAATAGAAGATAGATTTTTAAGATTTGAATACAAAAAAATTAGTTATTACGTTGGTACTAACTAGTAAATAATAATTTAGAAATAAGATTTGAATACTTATTGTGAATTTCTTTTAATAGAAAGATTCAATAAAATAAAATAAAATAAAATAAAATACAGTATAAAAAAAAGTTTTTTTAACCCGTATCTATTCAGCAAAACATTATCCCAGTTTGGTTTTCTAGCAAGGCAGAGTACTATTGAGCAAGTCCATAGTATCGTTACCATTATTAGATCGGTATGGGAGAATAAGCAATATTGTCCAGCTTTGTTTATAGACATTTCCCAAGCGTTTTATAAAGTCTGCCTACTGTGTGGGCTACTCACTAAAATAGATGGGGTTCTTTCTGAAACCACCCACAAGCTTCTAAAAAGCTTTTTGTCGAATAGAACGTTTAAACCATGTAAGCAAATGTAATAAAAAAAAAGAATAACATGGTATTTTTCCAATTTTGTAAACTTTTGTTTTCAAAAAGTTAAAAGAAAAAGTTTAGAAAACTTTCCTGGAAAAAATGTATATTCTTAAAAAAGTCCTTATTATCGATTGTGGCTCGCACTTTTCCGTTTTTTAAGGTTTTAAGGGCAAAAATCAAAACATTGCAAAATAGAAGTATGATCTAACGGTCTTAAAAAAACAATAATGTAAAAATAAAAACCTCAATCGCCTCTTTGTTACGCTAGAAATTAAAAAAAATAATAGTGAACAAATAAATTATAAAAAAAAAAATAACTACAAATTAATTACTTGCGCATAAATAAGCGGGAGTAGAAGTATACCCATCGTGTGAGTGCATGACAGTGAGTCAAAACAGCCACACGCAATTCAGTAATTAAAGATTTTCACAAAAAAATTTGAAGTTCGGATAATTTTTGTAAAACCTACTTTTTTTCTATCAAGGACACTTGACAGGGCCGATAGTCCTTTTCTCAACCGTGTTAAAAACCAAGTCACCAAGTGCGAATATGATGGTTACAACAAATATATGTTTCCACAATTTTATATTGAATTTTATAGCAAATATAAAAATTTTTACTTTTTGCAAGATGGGCGGTAGGTAGGTGTGTCCTTGGTCCGATAAATATAAACTACCGTACTAAATTTCAAAGCTCTGCATTAACTTCTGCATCAAGCACTGAGCGCCGCCATGAAATCTGGGCACCACGATAAAGGTTCATAGCCACCATTTTTATTTAACAAAATCCACTTGCTTCCCTTAATAAGTTTTAGGGCATTAATGCTTAAATCTAGGGCCATATAGTCGCACTAGCGATCGAATAGCCTTTCGCATCGACTGAAATTTCGTACGTTTGGAATAACCGGATTGTGTCATTCGATATCGTACCAATCGAAAACACATTTTCCTGGTAAAACATGAGCAAAAAAAATTTAATTAAATTAAAAAAGAAAGTTCAGCAAAGGTGAAATTAATTAACTTGAAACACTTTGATCAAATTTCCTTAGATTTTATAGAAATTGAATCCCGTGTTTTCAATTTATTTATCTTCACATGATGAAGAATAAGACAATTTTATAAGGCTCACGAGAAAACATGCCAAAGCCAAAGAGATCCCCTCCATCACTGCTCGATACAGCGTAAGGAATAAGTAAATAATTAAATAAATTTGTATTGGTTACTTATTGTTTAGTGTTCAAAAATGATTTAGAGGGAAAAAAGAAGCATTTAACATTTTGTTGTCCAAACTCGAGCTAACAACAGCAGTGCCACCAAAACTTCAACTAGCGGCTACACTGTCACTTTCAGGCGGTAGAAGTCTCCAACATGTCATTGGAAATTGGAATTGCCCGATTTGGTGGAAAGTTACAGGATCCGTGAAGGTTAGCAATAGTGACTAAATGTTAGAATAGTGCAGCATTTTCCTTTTATAGGTTGTATTGATGGTTTGCATATCGCACCCTAAATCAAAAGCGGTCAAAATTGAACAATTATCAAAGTCCGTTTTTTTTCATAAACCAGTTCACAGAACAGATATCAAAGGACTGCAAGCATTTAATTTTCACAACTGTCTGCTTTAAGTGGATAAATACCTTTATGAATATTATGTGCTTGTATTTTGATTATAAAATTACAAAAATTATGTTTGCGATAGCTCATAACCCATCGAATGACATTTCGAGAAAAGGCATTCGGCCGACTACTCGTTACTACTCCCAAATAGTAAAATTTCTCGTTACTACTCCCAAATAGTAAAATTTCGAACAGAATCATTCGATCACGAGTGCAACGATTTGGTGGCCCCTGGTTTCGGGTGTGCGGCCGCCTTGTCTGGCTTTTACATGGTGTAATCTGGAGGCTTAATTTTCACACACACACTTCTCATTAAATCAGGCTATATATAGCATCAACAATACGGTACTCATGCGTCTTAACATATGGCCAGAGAAAATAATCCAATGGCGCCCAATCGCACCAACGCTTTGTAAAATTTAACGTACATCAAATGTAAATTAATTTTATTACATTGCTCTCCGTTTACTACTTACGTTATAACTATACAGTAGATATCGGATATCAGAAAAAACCGCCTATAAAAAAGCAACTCCCAAGACACCAAAAATTATAAAGAAAATAAGAAAAATAAAATAAGAATTTTATTTGCTTTATGGGGCTTTTTGTTAAAACTTTAATGTTTTTGCTTTGCAGTCTCATTTGGTCTAAGGTATTTCGAGCATCAGACGTTTGAGTCTTTCTTAAAAGTTGGGTAAAGGTTTCCTAATGGTCTGGCTTAAGCACCCAGTGAAATGCCCATAGAGACTATCTTATCGCCCTTTCAACTGGTAAATGGCAGCTTTATGATAAAATGAGTTGGGATAGAATTGACTAAGAATTTTTTTAAATAATAAGAAATAAGTTTTTTAGAAAAAACAATTGCCATGAAGCCATTTAGATCAATGATAATGACTTTTTTATGTTTCGACACAGGGTTTGTAAATTATAAAAGCTAAAAAATAGATAAAATTTATCTAATTGTATTCTTATCCTTCTTCCTTGTTTTGTTTAAACTATGTTTAAGCTAAAAAAGCAATCATTCCTATTAACGTTTGTTTTTATTAAAAAAAAATAACAAAATGAAAGTTTTCTATAGTTAATGATCACTCAAAGTGAGTATACATATGTATGTATCGCCATGGCAAAGAAATACTAATTAAAATACATACATATATGTATATCAACACGCAAAAAATAGTATGAATGTGAGTGAGATGACCTCGTTTTAAGCCATATTAAATAAAACTAAAATAAAAGCGATTAAAAACAAACGAACCAAAAATAATTTAACTAACAGCCAGGCATACATACACATATGTATATGCATACATGCACGAGCGCAGTAAATGAAGAATCGACGAATACTTTACAAGCAATAAAAATTGTCACGAAGACTTTTAACAAAAGACCAACTACAAGTAATAACTACAACAACAACAAGAACAACGAAAATTGCATAGAAAACATGGTCATTTGGCTTCGTGCTCGTCGTCATGATGGAAGGAAACAATACTTAAGGAACAGACAACGAGAAAATGTGTCCTTGAATAGTAAAATATCAATAATTTAAAAAAAGAATACATACATACATATGCATGTATCTATGTATGTATGTATACATGTTTGTATGGAAATAAAAATAAAGTTTATTTATAATCAATTAGGTATTTCGGCAAAATTAAAAAAAAAAAATTAAAAGAACTCTGCCAGGCTGTTGTTCGCTTAAAATTCATTTATTAATTAGGTATTTGCCTAACCGTATGATTTTGTTTGGGCCTTTTTGAGAGTCGACCATGTTTTCTTTAAACTGACACAATATTTCATTTTATTAAATGCAATGAGTTAAATAAAATACAAACATGTAGAAAAACAACAAATGCCGCTAAACAACAACAGCTGTTCTTATATTGTAAATTTATTTTGTTTTGGAAGTATGTACGAATTGAATAAGAGTGTAAATCAAACACGAAGTATTTTGAAGAGAACACACGAAGTCGCAGCCATCGTATTTTGTTGTTGCGTATGCCATAGTGATTTAGTGAGGCCAAATGCCAAACGCCGCTTCACATTAACAACACAGCAAATGAAGAGTTTAGTTCTGTTTGCAACCCCGAGCAATTGGGATTGGGTTTATTAACGTCGCGTTTCACACTTACAAAAGTAAAATAAACAAAGCAAAAGAAAGCAAACTAAAAGAATGTTTGAGAACTTTTAAGTAAACACAACAGGCACATAAAGAGTAATTAAACGAACAGAAATGTTAGTAACTTAAGAGTAAATTGACACAACTGTTAATTGTAACAACATGCTGGTGTTAACAGCTGTGTTTTTAAATGTTTGCATAGTGCGATTCGTTTAAAGAGCACTTTTCTTTATAAGTTTGGCATTTTCTACTGTGTGTTTTGAATTCTCCTGTTTTTTTTTCTATAGATTTTTGACAGATATTGTTTTATTACGCGAGTATAGCAAAAGAAGACGTGCATTTATTAACTAACGCAAGTGGAAAAATTTACTTTCCTTAAGTTTGTTTTCAAATGTTTTTGTTATTTAAAAGTAATTAAGAATTTTTAATAATTGAATAATATGCAATAGCGAGGCAATGATATTGCAAATAAAATTGTGCTAAAAAGTCTGCTTATTTAAAGACAATAATTACAAAAAGTTTTTTTTCGTGTTTATTTTATAGTGTTTTAAATGGCTGTTCGTTTGTCTATTTAATTCAATACATTTGCTTTCTCTTGATCAAAGGTTATTGTGAAGTTTGTGTTTGTTAAGAAGAAAATGTTACAATGTATGGGAAAGTAGCTTTTCATTTTGCCTTCATTTTGATTTTTTGCCACAACAATTTATCGGTGTTTTTCTTACATATTTTGGTGTCTCTTTGGCTATGTTTTTGTGTTTTTTTTTTTTTCTTCTATCCTATCTTTTAATTTTTTCGTTTTTCATTCGGTTTGCCAATTACGTTTACGAACTAAAGACATCGTTAATTTCCGTTTTGTTGTGTTTCCTTTTCACATTAAACAATGATAATTCTTTCTTCAATGGTTCATTTATTTTTCTATCCAAACAAAAATGTATAAAAGCAAAAAAAAAAACATGGCCGTCCTCCGTTTAAGCAAAATAAACCTTTAATTCTCTTTTCTCAACTCGTAATTCTCCGTTACTGAGTAGTGCTCTCGCTAAAGTGAAAGAATAACAGTGTGCTAAATTAAACAAAAATTAAGAAAATATAAAACTAAGCAAACATTATTGTTATTGTTTTTTTTTTATTTTAATAAAAGCAAGTGCAAGTTATAATTATTTATATAAATCATATGTGCATTATCAGTTATTTAATTACTTTTATTTTTCTACTTTAACTATTTAGCTAAAACTACTTTCATTTGGTAATGACGAAAAAATATGCAAATCTTTTTCATGGTTTACCTATGTGCAACATGTGAATACCTACCTGTAAGCCGATAGGTATTAATAACTTTAAAATATTAAAACTCCAATAACTACAAAAACAATACTAAATGCCTAACACATTGTTGTTATGAAAATAAATGTCAATTGCAAATACTCGTGGTACATACAAACTTGCACTTAACAGTTGTTTCGCGTTTGTGTGAGTGAATATGTGAATTTGTTTTGATTTTTCTACCTCTTGATTATTTGTGTTTTTCCCTATTTTGCTTCCCATTGTTTGGTTGTTAATTTTTTTTGGGAAAATCTTTTAATGAAACCACACAACAATAGCAGAGCAGCAAGAAGAAGCTTTATTCCTATGTTGCTTTAAAGCATAATTAAGGATTACATTTCGAATAAAATGGTGAGTCGTTGTAAAAATGCATTTATGTATATGTATGTTAAGTATGATTATGTAATTAATTTTGCAATTTTCTTAAACCTTCCAATTGGATTTATTATTACAAAAAGGATTTTAATTGAAGTTTTGTGTTAGAAATACGTAAACAGCAAACAACAAAAATTTTGTTTTTAGGAGAAAACAAAGTTAATTTCAATTAATTTCATAATAAAATATTAATTTATATATAGTCTCTTATGCCGCCGACCCCTTCGAAAACCTTTACCCAAAATTTCATACCTATTTACCACATTTGTAATATATAGTACATAAATATGTAGCTATATATCATAGGGATTAGCAGAATTTCTATTAATCAATACTTGTAATAACTATTATATTCTAATGATGTCCTAAATAGAGCTACACAACTGTCGATGATAGACGGCCCAATCCATAGTATGTTAAAAACAGTTATCGAATTCTCTGATATATTCTAATGTTCTAATCCTTTTTCTATAAAAAGAATTTTGATTTACTAAAGAGGACGTGAATGTAAATTGTTCAGTTCCTTAACTAACTAAACTTTTGTTCAAGTTTTATTTAAACAAAATCAAAAAAAAAGAACATTAAAAGCGATAATGCCGGCTACAAACGAAGAGACTTTAAAAGAAACATAAGCATATTAAACTTAAGATTCCTGTTAAAGTTGATTAAAAAATTGTTGCTAATTTTGTGTTTCTAAATACAATGTTGAGTCGTCCCTAGATGATCACTTACAAAGGTTATTAAGATCTATATTTTTGGAACGAATATCCGCTATCCCTTAACCAATTTGGTTTGGAGACAAACCTGGTTTCGTCTATGTGCCATCTTCAGTGTAATTTTTTGGAAAACAAAGCCGGTTTGTCTAAAATCCAAACTTTACAAAAGATGGGGGAAATTCGTTTTAAAAATTTGTATGAAATCGCCCTGTCGGAATATCAAATCAAGAATTACTAAGATCATTTGCCTTTCTCTGCCGCGTATATTTGTGCAACAGTATGTACAATATTCAAGCAAAACTGATGATGGATTACCCTTTCGCTGTTTCGTCTTTATAGAAAAATAAAACTAGGTTCCTATAACATGTTTTCTGTTATGTTCCTTCGTGTGTATCCGGCATAATTTAATGGAAATTTAAGTTAAAAGATAGCGAAGATGATAGGTTGGCCGCCCACATATATACATATATAATGTATACAAGGCTACGGACGGCGAAAAGCATTTGCGGAAAGATTTATTAAGACTATTTTTTTTTTGCCGATAGTATCTAGCCCTAAACCGTTGCAACTGTGGCAGGCGGTGGTCGCTTTACACGTTATCATTATTTTTAACCAATTTCATTTATTAAGTTTATATATACCACAAGTTCTTTTGCAGGTAAACATAATATTACTTTGTAGTATTTCTTATGGCCATCTTGCAGTGGTCAACTGCTTTGCAAATCCGTTTTGTTTTTCTAATAACTCAGCCCGGGAGAACTTATTGCAGAAAAGCCTGACATGACCTTAAGCTTGGTTTTTCTTATAATTCCGAAAAAGGGTGACCAGTTAGTAACGATAGCAAACGAAATTAAAAAAAAAAAAACCTAGTATATAAAACAGATTTTGGCTTTCTTTTGAACCTTCATTACAATTTCTTCAACGCGATATTTTTCTGTCAAAATTCGGATCTTCGACCAACATCTTCAGCACCCAATTAGGGTCGTCCGGTTACAGTTCTTGCGTTGTCATAGTCATATACGGACATAGGCCCGAATCGGACCGCAAAATAAGCTCGATTGATTCTGGTCGATCGACACCAAATCCAAGACGCTGATCTTCTACGATACTTTCCGCTACTGCGCCTGCATACCAATCTCTGCCTAGTTGGTAGCTTAAGGCCCAAAAAAATGTGCTTTGGGCCGGTATTTTTTTAAATTATTTTACAACCGATTGCCTAGCCACAGTCGAAAAGTATGCACGATTTTTTTTTAAATACAGTAACCAGGCGCCCTCAGAATTAAGGAAGTTTTTTAGTCCCTCTACAGACTCCTTCAAACCCTGCAAGCAGCTTTTGGCCGCACATTACCTTTCTCATATTATACGAAAAAATAAGAACGAAATTTACTTGTTTGGCCCTTTTACACTCAGCAATATTTTTATGTCCCTATTGTAATGACTTGACCTGATGGCGACCAACACTGTGCGACCCCCTTTTTAGAGAGCTTAACGAAACCACATTCAATGGACCTATTGTCTTGCCTTTTATTAACCTTAATGTCGATTTGACCTTTATTTACTGATCTAGTCCTGAAAGGAAATATTTATAAACTTTAATATGATTAATTTAAAGGCAGAAAAAAGTAGTTGCCTGTCTTTATTCAGTTCGCTAGCAAAAACACAGTAAACAATTCTTGAGAAAAATCATTTACGATAAGGGAAATTTCTGCTAACAAGCCTGGAACTTATATACGATTGAAATATCAGCAAAAGCGAAAACATGGTTATGATTGGGGTGATAATTAAAACGATACATCGTGTGAATGCTTCAAGGGGATTTAATTCAGAAATCTCTGAATACTGTATTTACTTACATGACCCAGGAGAACTCTAAAATGTCGAGGGCAACAATTGTTTAATCCACTGTCTGTGTAGCCCTTTTGGGATAGTCTTTGCAATTTTCAGCAACTCATAATACAAATTCTTCATCTTAAAAATTTTTAGGACTTTGTCGAGAGTCCTTTGTCTTCCACATCAAACCAATCCTACCAATAATACATTTCCACCAGATTACGGTCACCTTCTGCAGCATTTTTCTTCATAAAAAAATAATGAAGCAAAATTCCCCGTAAAACATTTTTTTTTTCATTTTCCTTGTTCCGTAGACAACTTGCTGTTTAGAGCCAATAGTATATTTCGTTTATTTAAGACAGTAATCACTTATAAATGGATTACTGTAGCAACTTGTTAATGGGATGGTTTTCCCTAAATACTTTTAACCCAAAAAAGAATTTTCAGGTACTAATTTGATCCTTTTAATATTTTCGCAATGTGCAAACTATTCAAGTACCTAAATTTTATTACATAAATCCCATTTATTTGCCTTTTGTGACTTTTGATTCCATAACATATTTTATCTTGTGCAAGATTTGTTTTTCTTTTCTGCTTTCCTTTTTGGCGTAAAAAGAAGATTTTCTTAAGAGGGAAAACCACCCTTATTAAAAAAATTTGTTTGGCTCTGCGAAGCTTTAACCATCTTTTTTTCATTCAGCAAGCATTTCCACAGGGCAATGAAACACAGCATCTGTTGATAAGCCTGACCTTACTAACTGACTATGAATTGTTGTTGTGGCAAGCACACACATACATACACACACACTCATACATTTTCAAGCACACACGTTTGTGTGTAAACATGAAAATAAAGGATTTCGTTGGCTTAAGCCGTTTCCAATAAACTAAACTCTCTTTAGGGACGAATATAATTCACAGGTGCTAATGTTATGTTTTCTCCAGTGTGTTTAGTACATTTTAACAAGTCAATTAAAGCAACCATAGACGTGTTAGCATGTTAGTAAAATATAAATAAACTCTTTTATTTGCAGGTAATTATTAGCTTAACAATGTCACAGGCTAATTACAATTACACCCCAACCACTTGCGACAATGAGTACGCAACACAAATTGCCGCCAGATTGTTGACCAGCCGCCAGAATAGAATCTAAAACGTTTTTCTTGCTTTTTTTCCACGGAATTTTCATTTTATTTGTTTAAAATAGAATAGTTGCAAAGAAGGCTGGTAAGCCAGGACATGCTTTTGATGTGCAACAAGTTATTTAGTTAGAGAAACGAAGCACAGTGCATTCACGCAAACAAAAATTCAAAACAAAATTCTTATTCTTGATGCCACCAGAAGACAATATAATACAGAATTTTATGCGAGATTTACCAAAGAACTATTTGAGTTTTTGCGAATATAACTTTTTCAAATATATTTTTCAAAATGAGTTTTTATTGCTTTGTCAAGCAGATTATATTTTGATCGGTGACCTGATAAGAACTACAGAAGAAGGAAGAAATTTAATTGAAACAACAACGGTGTGACTTTATTTAGAAGCTATATACATACAGCCGCCATATTTTTGTTGCTAAAATCCAGCCGCCAAATAAGATGGCGGTACCCAATTGAGATAACTAGCCCCAAGTTGACATTTCTAGGTCTTCTATGGTCGGCTATTTTTTTCATAATTTTGCACCAAACTCTGTTTGATTGGTGGCTTAAGATTGGTCCAAAACGTTGGCATGTTGCGGCGACTTCCCTGCACACTAACGCCATTATGAATACCGATGTATTTACTATTATGCCGGAATTCGGATAATATGATTGATATCTTCCACATGTTCAGCACGCGTGAAACGATCTAAAATGAAATGCTGAAAAAATAGTTTTCAAAATTTATCGAATAATTGTTGTTTGCTTCTGTTTTCGTAAGTTTCGCAAACAAATGATAATCATTTATGTCCCACAGTTATTAAATACTTTTATTATTTGAACGAATTTATAGAACTTACATTTTTATATATGTAATAAATAATTTTCATTTCGTGCCTAAGTTCGTTTTTATTCTTTCGATTACATACTTAACTCAACTAATGAAGAAGATAATTTAATTTGAGTATTCCTCATATTTTCTGATAATTTTTCTGTTGGGTTAGAATGAAGTTTATACCCACTGTAACTTTCTTGTTGTATCCTTATCGTACTCGTTTTCATTATGGCTTTTAGCTGGCAATGAAAGGAATCACATGTTATTATTATTATTATTATTATTATTTATTTAATACAGTTTTCAATGTTACTTCTTTAATGATATTCGCCATATTTGCTTAAATTTGCCCATTTGTGACGCACTGTAATTTGTTTTTAATTTGGAGAACATTATTTTTTATATTCAATAATTTAATTAGAAACACACATAATATATACTACCCAGGGTGATAGACGAAGCTATTCGAGCGGTTTTTGGCGATTTTTAAAATTTCCAATAACCGGGTTTTTTTGGTTTGAAAAACACGGGTTTCGATATATTCTTTTAATTATTTTAATTGACTAAAACTTTTCCCTTTCAAAGTTTTACATTTTGGATCTATTTGTGCAATACCCTTCTGCCTCCAGGCCGAATTACCGAACGATATACACAGAATTAGTTCTCATTACAGAATAGCACTTTGTTCCCACTTGTATTTCTTATATTTAAGGGGTCCTTAGCAAAATAAAACAAACATGGTGTTGCTGTAGTCATTATGTAGGATTTATTTCAACAGTATCTTGACGTTAATTTTCCACAAAAAGACGAGAAATTAAAAAAAAAAATGTGTTCATATGGTTAGAATCTTTTATATAATTTCAATTTAAAATACAATATTTAGTGATACCTTAGAGTCGAATTCTCTTTCCCTCGAATTTTTTCATTTATGTTTAAGTTGGGAGAATATGGTGGCCAACAAAGAAATCGAACATTTTGGTTTAAAACGAATTCCTTTACACCTCTGGTATCTTATGCAGAATTCATATGAAATTGGTAAGAAAAATCATTTACTTTAGGGAAAGGTGATTGCAAGAGAGTATTGCAATGTAGAATTTCCGTCATCACTTTTCAAGTGTGGTTTGGAGACAAACCGGTTTCGGCTATGTGCCATCTTCAGTGTCATGTTTCGTATTGTAGGTTTCTCCAGCCATTTTTGTGCTTTGCAATTCCAAATTCATTGTGTCGTAATACTTTATTGCACTCCTAGACAATAACTCCACCGTCTCTCATGTGAATGAGATTTAAAAATAGCTCCTCTGCTCTTATATCGTAAAAATAAAAGTTGCAGCCATCTGGGCCGTCCAAATTAAATTAATTTTCATCACTAAAAACCACAGTACGCCAGTTATTAACCTCTTACTGAAATGTCTCATGTCATATGCACTCTAGCAAATTTAATATCAGCTTTTGCAATGGCTACTTCCATCGTTGAGACATTTGCCTGGATACCAGCTTGAGACCTGATTTTTGGTGCTGAAAGGACAAAGTTTGACGCAAATCTAAAAATTGGTCTCTTTCGCTTCCTTTCTTTTTAATTCTTTCCATAGTTTTCTGTATCTATTAAATATCAGAGCACAGTGTTATGAATTCGGCCCACTTTCCGCGCAATATTGCAACAGAAATAACCTTGTGAACGTTAAACATAGATTTTGGTAATCAAGCATTAGCAATTAAATAACAAAATAATTTCGTTAATACCTCACATCCAGTTTGATTTATTCCATTTCAATATCGCCGCACTGTTATTAGAAACCCTTAAGAAAAGATAAATAGTAAAAACTAGTTTTCTTCTTTGGAATATTTCATTTTTCCGTATTTTGTCCGCAACATGTAGTTAGATGCAGTGAAGTAAGTAAAATATAAACCAAACAATAAAGTATGCTTAGTACCACAGTGCGTATAAGTTCTGTTACTTTATAATGCAGAGGTTCTTAAATAGTAATAATAACTAGGGTCTTATATTTGTTGTGATTTATTTTTTTACGTAAAACAAAGCAGTTATTACTTATGTAATAGTTGTGCTTAAAAATGTAAATGTTTTATTTAAATTAAACGCCGCCGTCCGCCGAGGCATATTAGGGGGGCATTAGCCGCCGCCGATATATGCGGCTTAACAGGGCTAATATTCTTAGGCCCATTATTACAACTTGCTTTTAAAGTTCTTGTTAGTAAAAAATAACTTTAGCTAAAGTGAAAAATAAAGTGTGATTTAACTGTTATTCATTATTTCAATTTCCTTTTAAATAAAATAAAATAATTTTGAAAATATGGCAGTTCCAAAGCGAAACCGACTACTTTTGACAAATTAAATTGTTTCTATAAATGCCTAGTGGTAACGACACACTTCATTTGTCTAGTCGCAACAAACATGCATTTTGTGCTTGTTTATTTATTTTATGCCAAAAGTTGCAAATCTTTAGTTTAGTGAGTTGGGTTTCTTTTTTCAAAGTATGGCAACTTTAAAGGTTAAAAGTAAAAAGGTATTATTCCCTTTAGCATATCGATTAGTTTTAACTTACAGTACACTCCTAATAAAGAAAAATGAATCTTTCCCAAACTTTAACGAATTGGCAAGTTGTCACAATCACACTTAGTCGAGATCATCAGCTAATCCGATTGTTTTAATTTATTTTGTGTAAAAATATTTGCAGATTTTGCCTCAGTAGACCGCCAGCCGGCAGTTTGAGTAAAGCTGCCTCTTCCAAAACTTGTTTAGCCGCCGCCACCGCGAATTTTTTTTTATTGTCCGCCGCCGGTCTAAATTATACTGGCTTCGTGATCTGGTTGAAGAACACACAAACATTTCATTTAAAACATTGCAGCATTGCGTATGAGTACGTTTAATTGGTAACTCAGAAGTTTTCGAATTGGTCAAATTGTTGTTTTAGGAATAAGAAGCAGTGTTATTTTTATTTTCTACCATTAATTTGCTCCATACAAGTGTACGTGCAGAGAACTCACTACACTCGCACATTTTTACTAACACAACCACACTTAAGCGTCCAATACACGGTCAACATGCAGTATCATGCATGCATCATGTACGTGTGCATATAGCTGTGAACATACACGATACTGCATAGTACTTCAAATAATCATTTTGTTTTTTTTTTTATTTTGTGCCTTAAATTCAATGGTGCTGTCGATGAGTAAACACGTGCATGAAGAGTGTAGCCCATACACGTAGAAAATACGAGCGTCCTGTATGCCAAAAATCGTGGGACGCACACAAACAAAATGTCACTAATACCACTATAATACAGTTCATGCTTTCTAATCGTGTATTGTCCGCTTTATGCTGCTTGCGACTTAGATTACAATGAAATAATGAAGCAAGTGAATTTTTTACAATTGATGCAAATAATTTCACAAAACGAATCAAAGTATTGCCTAATACTAAGTGTTTTATTATTATCCTAGTACTTGTTGCATGCAGTAGGAGTTAAGATTATAGATGATTATACGCAAGTATAGAAAAAGAAAAGTGTGAAAATATACAAAGGTGCCTTTTAATGTGTGGTTTACAATGTCACACGAGTGTTACGACATGTCAAATTTTTGTGTAAAAAAGCAAAAATGATATCGCGACATTGAGAGAAAATAATGGATGAAAATGTGACGGTCGTATAACTCTCTTTGTTTTTTTAACTTTTTTAGAAAACCATCAAATCACCCTGTCGAAATATCTAATCAGTTGTTTTAATTTTACTATATTTTGCTCTATACCAATGGTGCAAACGGAATTTTGATATTATTTTTTTTTTACGTACGTAAAATCCAAGAGAAAGTAATATAAAATGTATCCGAATTTTAAAAATGAGAGTTCAAATCACGCGACATATATTTTGTAATTGTAGGTAATTGTTTGCAGAAAAATGCATCACTGATCTAATGAACGTGATGTTTTTTTTTTATTTCAAGAAACATAGAAAGCCATACGACTGTTAAATGTTCACCCATATCACCATCCCACTAGTATTCCTTTGCACAAATATTTGACGTGTCGTATGACTTGTGGGATAGTGCAAACCGCCCTTTGGAGATAAGTTTAAAGATAAATTCCACCTTTTTATAAAAGAAATTCACAAAAAAACATAAATCTGAAAACAAGGCCAAATTTCTATTAAAAAGTTACGGACGTTAAGAGTGCTGAGATCAAAATGAGGTATGAGTTCATTTTAGGCAACCTAGCTGATATGGTAACATTTTCCCTGCAATTCTTTTCTATATTAGAAAGTTAAAAAAATATTACCAAAGTAACGGGTTGCCCAGGTTATATATTATACATATCAAGAACTTGGCGCTCTTTTTGATCTCAGTACTTTTCACAGCCGTAATTTTCGTATGAAAAACTTGCCTTATTTTTACATTCATGTTTATGTGCGGATATCTGACTCCTTTTTTCCGAATTATTTTTTTATAAATATATATTTGTATATATATAAAACTTCTTTTAACTTAAATCAACAGACGATTGGGTTATACCAGATTTCAACACTCCGTCTAGAGTGGAAGTATTCCATGCAAATAAGAGGTGCCCCCTAGTTCCCCTGTACTCGGCCTGGCGCACTACTATGCCCCTTAATATGATAACGAAAAAAACGGGGGGGAAAAAAAACAAAGTATTTAACAACATTTTGAGGCCTTTGGTTATATTTTAGATTTCAAAGTTGTTTCCATGATTTAAGCTCGAGGCACATAAAATCCCTCGTATGTCATACGTTGCCGTCTTCAGCTGACATTAACATAACGACGGAAGAAGTTAATACAATGAGTACTTTGTTGACGGACAAAATTTCATTTAGTTATTATATTTTGTTGCATTTATTATATTTTGGGTGCCACAAAACGCTAAATTAAAACAAAGAAAAAAACCCAACTCATAGCTGCCAAACTACTCAACGTACGTTAAAAGTTGCCCAACTTTATTACTTTTCGTTGACGGAGACGTACCGAATGGAACAAAGTTCGTAAGGAAACCTGAGTTTCAACTTGGTTGTCAGTTGAAAAGACGGCATATAACGTCCCTCTATGTCCCTCGGCCTTTAACAGGAACTGAACTAATTTCATCTATCGTTGTGATGTTTGAAAAAAATTAATTTAAAAAAATATATATCTTTTTACATATTTGTTCGGAGCGGAAATTCCCGGGATCCCGGAAACTTTCTATTTGCATCTCGATTTCCCGAGAAAGAAAAAAACCCCGTGTAAAGAAAAACTCTATTAATAATATGTACGTACACACTACTCGAAAGTAATTATTTACATAGGGCAAAGGGGTCTTAGAGTTCTAAAGAAGACACAAATATTGTTATATTTTCAAACAAGAATAACAATTTTATGAATATAACAGGGGAAAATCCTATTCAAGTGAGCTGTAGCGTGCAATATTTGAATGAATAATTTAACTAGAATTTTAAGAACGACTATACTAATTATGTATAATACTTTAGGCCACATACATAGATACTAAAAATTCAATTTTTTCTTGGTTTATTTTAACCCCCCCGAAATTCGGTTTAAAGTTTGTAAAAATTCAATTCCTCAAAGGAAATAATAATAATCCTTTTACAAAACTGATTTTATGTACCATCTCCGTTGCCAATTTACATAATATTACTCACACAATCAATCTTGAACGTAAAACACCTTTTAGTTTTCTGGCCAATTTTTAGTTGGTTTTTTTTTGTTATTTGTTGCTTGTTCTTTTTTTTAAGTTTAGGCCAAAACTGTTCTGCTTCAATGAATATTTCTCAAGACAACATAACAAAAAACCGGTTTCAAGGAGTTTCGTTGGTAACACGAACAGAGAATGGGACAAGTTAAAAAAAAAACAACTTAATGAAAAAGTACTAGTGAACAAAACACATGCTTCATGTTCTAAAACAGCATCAGCCACAAGCAGCAGCAATATTAATATTTTGCTAACACATCAGCAGCGTTTTCTTCGGGTCTTGTTGGTATTTTTGGGGAGGGTATGAGAAATACATACATGTATGTGTGTATATTTTCATAAATTTATACAGACTTGTGTGCATGTATACATACTATGTATGTGTGTATGTACTATGCATGTATGTATGTAGCTGCATAAAAGAACAATTGTTCGTAAAAGGAAAATACACACATCTGCATTTGTAAATAGAAATTAATCGCAAAATGTGTTAAAAAGCTCACAAATCGGAAACGGCTTAAACAATTAAAAAAAAATTTTTTTGAAATATTGCTTGAAGTCCCAGGAAGGTTCTAATTTTTTAATGGGTTTAGTTTATAGGCTAAAGACCCCAATGGCGAAATATCTTTCGATATTTTTATTGCACGATCCGCACGTTACTGCAATACGCATTTGAAATATATTTTTGGTTCCTTGACCCAGTGAGTTAAGACGCCCTGATTATTTGAGATTTTATACGGATCATATTTTTATTATTAAGGGTAAAATCGAATAAAAAATACTATTTCTGGGCATCAATATATTTCGAGTATAACGAAGGGCAAAAAATGTTACATATTTTCTAGAAACAAAAACACCGTTAAAACCATATTAAAAACTATAATGGCGTTTGATGCATAAACTTTTTTAACGGCCACAAATCAAAAATACTTTTTTGTGCTTACTATACGACTGTGACTGCCCATTTTTTTTTTTTAATAAATGCATAATGTCAAACCAACACACATCATACATGCCATATTCTAACTTAGTAAAAAAGATCTTCCGTTGCACGATAGGCCAGAATGCCACAATATTGGCCGCAAATAACTTTTTCATCGGGGTTTTTAGGTGTCATTGAATTTGAATTTTATATGTTCGAATGCAAATTCGCGGATCCAATATACTCGTATGTGATTCAAAATATAAAAAAATATCCTTGTATATTTTTTTAAAGCCCATGGGGAAACTCTTGGAGCCCGTGATAGTTATTATGCTAACAGGTAGCAACATCAATATGGTGCCTAAAATATTTATACTTTTTTAAAAGCTCGGCAATATTTTTCAATTACTCTAAAGATAGGAGTTACAAAAGCCAGAGTTGTGACATGTATGTGTAGTTTTATAAGGCAGACCCCGCTTTGAAATGAACTAAACTAAAGATGGGAAATAGTCCTTACAATTGTGTTACTATTAATTATAGAAGTTATGAAAACTGAAATTAACAATTAAAAATCAAACTTTTAACATTTTAAAAAATTCAGTATATGAGTCGTTCACTGCAACAACTTTTCTGAATAATAAAGATATGCACCTGTAAAGGATTTTTTTTTTTTGCGAATAAGTAATTTATTTCAAAGGACATTTTAATTAACTCCTTACTCCAATATAATGAAAATATTGTAACGCAGACTTTTCATAACTAAAGTAAAATAAATAAGTCAGTTACAGTCTAATTGCAGCAGGATCAAGTACTTGTAAAGTCAGTAGCTTTAGGAAATAAATATTATACCATATAACACAAACATATTTCTTGGTAGGAAAATAAGTTTTATCCTGATTTATTAACTTGCCAAATCGCTCTTAAAACGTGTAACGATTTTTTTGCCTCGTATTTAGAAAAAAATTAAATTTAAATTTTATTTATTTATTTAAAATCCCTGTAAACAAATCCCAGTTACGATGCACTGTTGCTGGCAGCCTTGTTTGGTAGTGTCAGTAATGCGATAAATTTAACTAATCTCATGTCCCGAAAAACATACCCACACAAATATACTTTTGACACCGTTATTCTACTGTGGCGATCTTGATCCCCCGCGATCGAATTCAGACTCGTCAGATCGTAATAAACTTTTGCATTGTTGTGAGTGATGTTCAAACTAAATGTGCTTAGGCAACATTAATATGAGCTCTTCAGATTTTTCCGGCCACTGGGTTCCTTCATACATTTACAAACGAGCATTTACTGGAATTTATATTTCTGCTTTGGGATATTTTGTAAAAAAATGTCCACCTTTTTCTATTGACCAGTCTACAAATTGTTGATTTAGAAATACAAAAAGAAGACAAAAAGAATATTTCTTTTTGTGAAGAACTATTGTTTTTCAATAATTTTTATTAAATCGCGGCCATTTTTCATAAAATTTTGTCATGTGAATAATGTTTTTTATTGTAAAGCTGTTGGCATTTTTAATAAAAAAAAAGTAAATACTAGAAACTCAAATAAAAAGAGGAATGTGATTACCGTTTATTTGTATTATAATTTGTTAGTGTACATTTTTTTCCTTTAGAGTAAGTGTAATAATAGTTTCAAGTGTTCAAACATAGCAAATTAGGGGGTTTTAATAAGATAAAAATAAACTAATACAATAGGGGTACTCACTCTTGGTTGCAAACAACTCTTGCAAATGTAGCAAGTCTAGCAAATATGCTACATTTTGCAATACCATAACAACAAAATGTATGAAACTAAGATTTTCTACACTTGAGCAAATATGCTATGGCAAAAATCGTTGCAGATTGGTAGTTTGCAATGCTAAAACAACTGTTTATTTCATTTTATTATTATTAATAAATCAAAACAACTAAAAACTTGCGCTTACAAAGTTTTACGGCGGTAGAACTAATGCTAAACTGTCAAAAAAATGTTTGCTAAAATAGTAAGAATTAAAATATCAAACAAAATAAACAATTAATTGATAAAAGTTTTGAGAAAGTTTATGCACATACCAAAAACTTTCTTTGCGTAAACATTTTGGAGGCGGCGTTAACGTTTATTTATTGGCTGTGGCTAGCTTATTGCATGCGGCAAAGTTATTTTATGTAACTCTGTAATAAATTTGCTAAACGCTTAAAAATGACACTCACGCTTTGTGACAGAAAATCATACTAAGTGTGCAAAATTGCAAATATGCAACGAAGAGTGATTTCCGCTAATATTAAAAACTAGGTATTGGAAAGTTTTTAGGAGGAGATAGTAAATAATTAAGTCGAATGATATCAAAGTTTCAAATTTTTCATCATCTTAACTAAAAAGCAAATCTTAACGGGTTTTTGCAGTGCTGTCAGAAGCTGATAACCGAAAAACCTGATTCCTAGAAATGATGAGCACAATTGGCGGTTTTAAGAGAAAAATTTTTTGGTAATTAACAAACATTTTATTTCGAAGCACTTATACTACCATTTTGTTACTCTCAGCCTGTTGCTATTGACATGAACTACTGTCGTGACAGGCGACGTTCAGTTAATATAAATATCGTAGCAAGAAAAAAAGCATCGCAGAATACCTACTGGTATATGTTAACTTAACATTAAAAATAAAAACAACTAAGAGGGTCTGTTTAATTAAGAAACCTTTTTAGTGGCATTAAAAAAAGTTTTTCGAATACCTATTCTATTAAGATGTATCACAATATTGTAAACTATATAGAATTTTGGAACAAATAAGCTAAAAGGTGGACTGAGTTAATGACTTTTTTCAGTATATCTGAGGTGTAAAATGCAGCATCACATAAGTAGTCTAATGACTATTTGCTGTAATGAATATATTTAAAAATTCCTCAATTATCCTTTGTGTCTAATGTCAATAATAACTATTTAACCAAAGCACTTATTGCTTTTTACTTGTGTTAACTTTTCTGTCCTTTATTGTCGTATTCTTTATTAGCATATCGATCTGCAAGATGATGACATAGTTATTTTCTCCTCTAGAGGCTGAAGAGAGCGACTGCTAAATAAATCTATAAAAATAATTCGGTTAATTATATTTTTTCTTCATAATTTTGAGGCGCAGACACAGGGGAAGGGATAATAAGATACTTTTTTTGTTCACTTTTCTAAAGCGATTAAAAAAACGTGACACCGAACAGTGAATTCGACAATTTCTTTTGAGTTTTACAAAAATACTCGAAATATATATTAAGAAAAATATTTAATTTATAAATGAAGTTAATTTTTAAATTTATTACAAAAATTACTTTGTAGTAAAATATTCAAATCGCAATAAAATATCTAGTAAACTTTCGTCGTACTTATTTCATTGAATCGGCAACACTTACTAATTTTAAACGCCTTCATTTAACATTTTTCTCGGCATGGTAGTCTAGTGATCGCAAACACTTGTAATAATAGTAGTTAATAATTAGCAGAAATTAAAAAAAAAAAATTAAAATATAAACAAAACAAAAATATATATACATATATGTGTTTTAATCTGATTAACATTTAACTAATCCAAAATCCATTCCGTTCTCCATTGCATTTTCAGTTGACCTAAAAAAGGGACCAAATTTTGTTTTGCTGATCAAAAAGAAGAAAATAAAACACCAATAAAAGTAACGGTGCTTACCGAATACTTTCAACAAACAAACTTCATGAACACATTGTACCATGTCAACGCGAAAATCAACACTAACTTCTCCTACAGCTCAAGGGACGAAGTTGGAAAATGCATCAATATCTTCATCAACTCTACACAATACGAAATTATTAGATAAAACAAATGTCGGCTCCACAACAGCGGACAAAGCTGAAATGGGAGCTAATACCTCTACTAACACAATCATAGTTAACACAGGTGACCCAAAAGCAACAGAACAATCGCAAAAAACAAATCAAGAAACCAAAACATTTCAACAGAGAATTACAAGAAATTCACCACTATTGCTAGCATCCCCCGGTGCTGGCATAACAATTAAAAAGGAACCCTTAGATGCAAACGATCAACACACAAATAGTGAAAGTGAAGACGCAGGAGCAACAAACGCTGCAACAAAGAAAACTAACATAAGAGGACGTAAGTCACTAAAGGAATATAAGGAACTGGCAGAAAAAGAAGATAAAGTAGTGGATGAAGTAGAAACTAAGGATAAGGGTAAGGAAAAAGAAGAACAAATTGAATTGAAAGAGAAAGAATCCGCGACAGCATTACCTGTTCAGCCAACCAGCACCGCTGCCTCAAATCGTTTGACCCGCAAATCTGTAGCAAATCAAGAAGCTGCCAATACTCGTGTTACTAGACAACGTCAATCTAGTGGAGCTTCAGCACGTTCAGAAACCCCTCCAGCTAGGGTAAGAAGTTGCCGTGGCCCAGGACGGGGAAAAATGTCAGTACCAACGGTTGATCCTACAACCACAAAACGAAAACGATCTATTGATGTGGATAATACAAGTGTAAATAAAATTACTATTGATGAGCCAGGTCCTAAATATATCAAAATAGAGGCCAAAGATGCAGATATAGAGAATGAAGAAGTTTTGTTGTCTTCACAAAATACTAATGCCAGTTCCGAAAGTAATGAAATGCTCCCAATAAAAATTAAACAAGAACTTCTTGAAGAAAGTGAAAATGAAATGCTTGCAACTACAGACACTACCACCACAACTGTCAATTCCACCTTATCTAGCTCTCCTAGCGGATCAAATGTTGGCAGAGGCAAAGGAAGAAACCCTACTAAAAAATCCACTACTACCACTTCCAACTCCATTACATCAAACTCCAGTAATTCTCCTAGTACCAGAGCTACACGTCAGACTAAACAAACTTCTCCAGTTCAAAGTGCAACATCTTCTGTATCTGAATCCAAAAGGCGGCGAATGGGTTCACAAACTCGTAGTTTATTAAAAACCAGTGTTAGCAATAACTATAAAAACCAGCCCACAAATGCAGAGGACGAAGACTCTAAAGACAGTATGGCCTCAACAAATACAGATGACATTGTTCTGGCCTTGATCAAAAGTGAAAAAATCTCTATGGAAATGGATGATGACAATACTAATGATGCTAAAGATGTGCCTGTTGCAGATGAAAAGAACAACATAAAAACTCTTGCCAACTTAGAGAAAACAAGAGATTTGCCACCACCTTTAGTAGTTGACACAAATGAAGTGCCAGCAATAGTTGCTGACAACAAAGAAGGTGGTGAAAATACAGCATCTTTAACTCCTGTGGCAGCCAGTTGCTCATCTGTGGCTTCGGGCTCTGAAAAGGCTGCTTCTTTAAGTCCTTCTGAGTTAGTGAGCGAGGGTGTATCTGAAATTAGTGTGAAACAATTTTATAAAAAACCCAAGTTTTTGGAAAATAACTTGGGCATAGAAGAGGATCCTAAACTAGGAAACATTGTTCAGAAAGTAGCTGGCCTAGAAACTGCAACAACAACACCGACAATACCAATCTTAACAGTGTCTCCTCCTTCTGATGCTGAAACTTTGGCATTAACTACAACGGCGTCAAATGTACGCGTACTAGATGATTCTTATTCAAATGAATCACTTAAAGAGGAAAGTATTGAGGACAAGAAACCTACATCACAGGATGATTGTAATAGCTTAAGCTCAGTTGGTGATGAGGCGCCGCTTGTAATTGTTGAAGATGATGAATTAGGAGAAGTACTTGAAAACAAGGACTTGGAGAGTCAGGTGGAGGAAACTTTGGCATTTAAAGCAAAGATGCACAACATTGTAAATAAACTTCATGCAACAAGTGCTGTTGAGGTAAACGAAAATATAAAATTAAAAGTGATTGAAGTTGAGGATGAAGAACTCGAACAGGATCACGATCAAGAAGACGAACTAACTTTAGAAGAAAGTGAAACTATATCCATGGACAATAATGCATCTATAAACGATGAAATTATAGCCGAAATTGAAGATCCAGCAAACGAGATCGATGACGTAACAGATCTCACCGAAGCTATTGAGAACACCAGCGATTTGTGCACAACAAATAACGAGATTTCTTTAAATGAAAACAAATCATCAGTCGTCAGTGCAACATGTGAAGTTACAAAATATACTCCACCAACAAAATTAAGACTTTTTAGCAATGGCAAGGAAAACAAAAAATCAGTTAATATTAACAATGATGCTAAACTAACTTATGTTTCCGCTCCAACGGCAGATGATGAAGATAATGATGTTTTGGCAAAAATAGATGCTGAATTAAAAAAAATCGACGAACGCAGCAAAGAAAAGCTAACAAGCAATAAATTGGGCGATAAGCCAGAAATAATACGAGCAAGCTCAGTTGATTGCTCAGTTAAGGAATCGACAGATGTATTAATCTTAACCAATGAATCCATGGACATCGACGTTGAAGTTAAAATAGCTGTCGAAAAAGATAATAACTTCACAAAAGATGATGCAATTATCGATGATGTTTTGGATATTAAACTAGATGATGATCAACCTTTAATTATAGCCGAAGATGGAAAAGTAAAATCTGATGAGGAGGAAGATGTAGGCTTCAGCAGTGATATGGATGATACTTCGATAAAAGAAGAAAAACCTGAGATTAAAAAATGTTTGCTTAAGGTGAGTGATGATGTTTGTTGGCCCCTATCTCACCTAGAATGCAGGTTGAATCATAACCCTTGACACAGTCTGTAATATTTAGTGTTTGGTGCAAATGGTCTTGCAAAAGTGCCCATGCAAAATATCGTAGCTTATTTATGAAATCCAACAACATAACAATTTTTTTTTTAATTTCTTAAAAAAAAGCTACGATGTTTCGCATTTGCGCTTTTGCAAGACCATTTGCTGCACAAACACTGCATATGTCTTCAAGTGTTTATCCTAGGGAAACTTGGAAATTTGTTAAGGAAAGATTCCATTTTTCCCTTTTTTGTTTAGCGTGATTATGAGGTAGGGCTAAAACGAATCGCTTTTTCTATTCCATTTAGATTTCTGCACCCAATACTGAACTCAAAACATTAAATTGTAAACCATCGTTAACATTATCGTCAGACAATTCACCCATCAAATCGGGTTTGACAATTTTTAAAGATGATGATTCAACTTCTATGAAATCAGGACAATCAGCAACATCTTGGATAACTCTTGATCTTGAAAATGATGATGAGGAGACCTTAAGGAAAAAAGAGCTACATTTGCAGCATTTGGGCTTGGTAACACACAAGGCAGCCGAGAAACGACGTTTAGAAGTTATACAAAGTTCCGCGGCAAATGTGGAGGCCTCAAAGGTAGCCACACAACAGCATCAAAACAACAAAAGAAATGGTAAAAATTCATCTCATGCTGCATCCACACATCAAGAGTATACTGGTACATTGAAAACAATCATCAAAATTAACCGTAATTCAACAGGTGGCACAACGAGTGGTAGCAATGGACGCAAATCTCAAAACAATACTACCAGCTCAGCTGCGTCGAAAGAACAACAACAGCAACAGCAAAGGCGTCAATCCTTAAAAATGACATTCCAAAAAGGACGTGCTCGTGCCCATGGCACTGGCAATAATGATCGTTCTCAACAAGACCGCGAAGGTCATGGTGAGGACAGCTATTATACTATACAAAATGAGGTATGTTCTATTTACTAGATCTTTTTTGAGAAAATTAAAAAACCTAATGAAATTATTTTCTCTTTCAGACTGAAGGTGCGCTTCAAAAATTTAATTCTTTTCCTACAACCTCTACTACCTCTTTAACTAGATTAGCTTTAACACATACTAACAATTATAGTAATAATAAAAATATCGTTAAAAACTTAACTACTACGTATGCTAGAAAATCATATAATTATCGTTATAATCATCAACATCATACGCATAGTGCCTCCTCGACCAACACTGCCCATATTTTTGAAATGGGTGTGTATTAATAGTAAAACAAATAACACGGCTTAAAGAGTAATATTAACAAAATTAATAATTTTGTTTCATTTTCCTTAATTAATTTAAAGATTTTAATATTTTTTTAATTAAAAGCTAATAGCCAAATGCACGGCCTCAACTGAATTTAAATCAAAAAATTATTGAAAAGACAAGGAAGGATTGCATATGGTTTTTAGTTCGCAATATTTTGTTAAAATCCTGTGTATATAATTTTCTTTTTGTGTAAAAGTATATAATTTTCATCTTGTGTATATAATTTTCTTGTGTTCTTCTCAATGTGTATCTCTTTATTTTCTGCAATACAATTCTCAATTTAGATTCTTCCAATTCAGAATCTCATGACCACATGGCTGGTGTCTCTACCAAAAAAGATGAAAAAGAAAAAATTCTTATACCGGAAAAAGCATCATCTTTCAAATTTCATCCCGGACGTTTGTGTGAAGATCAATGTTTCTATTGTAGTGGCAAATTTGGCCTATACGATACACCCTGTCATGTGGGCCAAATAAAATCCATGGAAAGACAACAAAAAATTTTAGCAAGTAAGAACATTTAATTAAATTTAACTTTGCTTTATTTAGTTTAACAAACTTTCATTTTACAAAAGATGAGGAAAAGCTTACAGTCGATAACTGTTTGTGTGATGCCTGTTTCCGTCATGTGGATCGTCGTGCTAATGTGCCATCGTACAAAAAACGTCTATCTGCACCTGCACCAGGAAATTTAGAACCACTGACATCTACATCATCCAAATCGTTAGAGTCTCAACATTATGAAGATCAACAAAATACAGAAACAGATGCTAACGATGGTTATGCGGCAAATAATACATCGCGTAAATGTTTAGTACCCGACTGTGTACATCCTGCAGTACATTCTCTAAGACGTAAATGCATACGTAAAAGTGTCAAGAAATTTTTGCTTAAATTTGAAATTCCGGCGGGAGCGGCCAGCGTTTGGCTGTGCCAGTCACATTATGATACAGTAATACAATGCTCAGGCTGTGTTTTATGCAAGAGACGTTTGGGTAAAAATCATATGTATCACATAACATCGGTATGATTGCAGTTGATTAAAAACAAAAACATATTTTTTAAACTTATATTTTTAATCCCCTAGGACACTGATCGTTTGGAGAAGGCTTTATGCGAAATGGGTATACCCGTGCAATTGGGTATTGGTACAGCTGTTTGTAAACTGTGTCGTTATTTTGCTAATTTACTAATGAAACCACCAGATAGCACGAAATCACAAAAAGCTGAATTTGTTAAAAATTATAGAAAACGGTAAGAAATATTGTTTTTGTATTATAAATACATAGAATGAACTGTTGTTATGATTATTGAAGCACATATGTGTGTGCGTTCATTCTAAGTAAGATAATGAATACAAAATATAAACTTGCTTAAAGTATATAAATAATACACACATACCTACACTCCTGTTCAATTGATTAGGACCCACATAATTTATCTAGCTTCATAGGCAAAATAAGCGAGTAACATATTATTCACAATACTGGCAACATATATTTTCGAAGATCATCAGCAATTTGTTGCAGATGCCAGTGCACAAGAAAACAATGAACAGACAAAATTACCAAACCACAGAATATTTTAAAATTTGCATATTAATTACGTAGTTTTGATTAAAATTAAAGTAAAACATATTTAATTTCATTTGCTTAAAGTTTGGTTTATGCTGAATATATCAGTTCACTTCAGTATAATCTTGTGATTTGAACTCGCCAAGCTTATTTCGATCGCGATTTCTTGCGAATTCAAGTCACAATCGCAAATATTATGTGAGGTGCCGGAAAGTTTTTTTTTTTCATTTGATTATACCCATTAAACTAGTTTTACCTTAAACCCTGTCATTTAACAAAAATATTTTTAATAATTTTAATTTCACTGTTTACGAAAAGTTCAAATATGCTGCTTTTTAGTGAGTTATAAAGTGACTTTAAATAGCCAAATGATATTTCTTTCCAAATTTTTTTTCTCCTTCAAATTTTACACATCTGGCGTTATATATATTATAGGAGCATTTTCCTGTTGTAGAATCTATTGAATAGGCCCAAAAATGCTCCTTAGTTCTGTAAAAGCCGTATTAAGCAGAGTTTTTAGGTTTGTAATTCTATTCTTTCATAGAGCGTTACAGCAGCCCATACCATAACACTGCCCTCCCGCAACAATTGGATGTTCGCTTCGGAACGACCCGAGTTACACTCGGCGAAAGATTGTCAACTCAGCAATAGCGCTACCAATAATAATGCCTTCTGCTGCAATGGCGCTTCACAAACAACTCTTTTTAAATCATGGAATTGGTAGTTATATTCAACTGGTCCGTCAAATTTGAACTTCTCATCAGTGATAACCATAACTTTCCAATCCTTCTACAGCCCACATTTACGTTTCTCATTCAATGGGTACTTTTTCTGCAATTTTCGCTCATGATGGCTCTACTTACTTACTCTATTGAGCTACTTGCTTTTATACTAGAAAGGATTGAGTTTGACACAATTTTGCAACCTTTTTGCAGTACGGCAGGAGTTAAAGCTGTTACAACTCTTCCTGTTTAGTTTTGTCCATACATTTGTTGGTCTTCATGTACCTGGACACGGTTTTGTGGTTTCATCCTATTTTGTGGCTGATGGCACGACAGGAATAATTTAACCACAATCACACATCGATTTTAGATTTTTCCGCTTCGCTTAAAATGTTTTCCAACCCGGCAACATTACTGCGATTACATAAAAGGAACAACAAATCATATTGTTACAAATTTGATGTAGATTTTTTTTAACGAATTTACACTTTTGACTTTTCACTTTCGAACTTAAAACTCACAAAAGAACGTATTACAAAAGCACATTTTTTTGAAACAAAAAGGATCTAAAAAAATATTCATGCTAAAAGTTATTCGGAAAATTGATTTGGTGCAAATGCAAAATATCGTGGCTTTTTTTACATCCTACAATAAAACACACAAAAAAAAGCTACAAATTTTTTTCATTTCCACTTTTACAAAAGTTTTTGCACCAAACACTGAATACCGCAATTGGTTCATAAGTGTATCAAAAAAAATATAAAGTTTTTCCGGTGTTATAATATTCTTTTATGTACTTACATTTCTTTACAGCCTCTTACAATTTCACAATATCCATGATGGCAGTAATGAAGGTTCAGATGCTGACGAAGATGACAGCAATAGTAATAGTGCTTCCAATCATGACGCCGTTGAATTGCAAGATAACCCAGCTTCGGCAGAAGAAGAAAACGATAAATCATCTAAACTAATAGATACAAAGGTCAATTCAGGAAGTCCATCAACCAAAAAATCCAACAGCAACGACAACAATTTAAAAGGAGAGAACACAACGACCAATACTTTGGAACGCGATTTTGAAACAGTTGGCATATCAACAGATTCCTCTAATTCATCTTCTGTTTCGAATACAGCCTCTAATTCGCCAAACGAAATGTCAAAACTAAAAGCAATTTTGCAAAGCAATAATGCTTCTGCCGATAAGCAACAACAATCTTCAGATATATCAAATGTCTTAAGGGCAAATCCAAACATCTCAATGCGTGAATTATTCCCGGGCGAAGAAGATTTGGGTTTGCAATTCAAAGTACCGTTTGGGGGTAATAGCAGCCAGAGAACACCGGAAGGTTGGACAAGAGTACAAACGTTTTTACAGTACGATGAACCGACACGACGTTTATGGGAAGAGTTGCAAAAACCTTACGGGAATCAAAGTTCATTTCTGCGTCACTTGATTTTATTAGAAAAATATTTTCGAAATGGTGACTTGGTATTGTCGGCTAGAGCCTCAAATAATGCCAATGTTTACACACAAACAGTTAAACAACGCTTAACTTCATACGACAAGGGTCATTGTGGTGGCTTACATATGGGCACTGGTACGCCAAAGGAAAATAATACTAGTTTAAGTTGTAGTGGTGGAAGTGGAGGTAGCAATTCTAAGTCTAAGGAAATAGATCCACAGATACCTACGTTTGTAATCAATGAAGACGACGATGAAGAGGACTCCGAAGATCAAGAGGTCGAAATGACCGTCGAAGTTGAAAAATTGCCGAAGTCCTCCTCTGCATCGCAAAAAGGCAGTACTGTAACTACACAAAATAAACAGGAATTGCAGCGTTCACGAAGTCTTTCCGTAGATAAACTTACCAAACAGTTAAGCTCCAATGCCGTTACAATAACTGCTCGACCAAAAGACCCTTCGTTAGTATCTAACAACAAAAGAGCTACACCATCGCCGCAAAAATCATTGTTAAAAGATAATGTTATAACGGGCGCTAATAATACTTCGACTGCTACAACTTCAGCTAATTTAGCAGCGGCTAATGCTGCAGCAGCTGTAGCTTTGGCCGCTTCCACGGCTTCCGCCAGTGTCACCGGACCTAGTAACAGCCGCAGTATTTTAAAATGTAATTTATTGGGCATAAATAAATCAGTAGAAATATTACCCATAAATAGTTCTGCATCCACTTCAATAACTAAATCCACCACTCATTCTAATGCTCCCCCACCACCACCTCTTCCGCCGGCACCTGTCCCGCCGGTACCCGAAACTAAGCAACAAAAGATCCTCGATGTAGCCAATAAATTGCTAGGCAATCATATGGAAGCAACTGCTGCCAACCAAAATAAAAATCAAGCATCCCTTCTCAGTTCGCCACCAGAATTGGTAAGTCTACAAAGAAGGTCTACGGGTCAGGCGATGCCAAGTGCAACATCTAATGTAAACAACAACAGCCAGCAATCCAGTAACCTCAAACGTCCACAATTATTGGTTAAGCCTGGAACATCAAGACCTCCTCCCAATGTTGTCATACTGCCAGACACATTAACTCCGCAAGAACGTTTGCAAAGCAAGACGTGGCGTCCAACACTAATGCCGGTTGAAGAAAATCATAATTTGCTTAGCAAGAATGGACCACTTTACCAGACAGCAGATGGTCGAAGACTGCCGGCTTTGGTGCAAGTGCAATCGGGAGGCAAGCCTTTTCTTATTTCTATATTCGATTATAATCGCATGTGCATTTTACGCCGCGAAAAAATTATGCGTGATCAAATGTTGAAAGCGAGCAAAAAGAGGTTAGAAAAACAACATCAACAACAGGTCCATGCTCAGCAGCAGCAACAACATCATTTACAAAATCAACAGCAACAGCAGCAACAACAACTGCAGCAGCAGCAACAACAGCAGATGCAGCAGCACCAGCAACAACAACAACAACAATTGCAAAAGACGAATTTACAAAATATCAACAAAAATTATCAAACATCATCCACTACCGTAAATCAACGCCAGCAACAACAGCAGCAAAACGCGGAACAGCAACGATTGTTACAATATCAAATTTTAGAACATCAACAAGCTATAATTAAAGCAGCCACAGCAGCTCTCAATACTCCCACCTCATCGCACGCACTACGTTATCAATCGATTCTTCCCAAAACCTCTACCAGTAACATCACAAACATGCCTCCCCTGCAACCACCTATTAATACTAACGCCAATTTTTCCGCGCCCATAATGCCACTATTAGCGAATGCTATAACAAATGCAGGTAATACGGGCAATGTTAATCCCGCCTCCTCCTCAACCTCATCATCACATAATAGTACATCGTGGCTTTGGAACAATTTTCCCGATGCCAATCAGCTTCTCCTCAATGGAAGCGCAACTTCTGTGGGTGCAAATGTGCCAAAACTCCCCCAACTATTAAGCAAACCTAACAATACTGCTTCAGCTTTAACGAATGTCAACACTACTATGAAACAACAGCAGCAACAACTACAACAGCAGCAACAACTTCAACAGCATCAACAACTACAACAGCAACAACAGTTACAACAGCAACTGCAACAACAACAACAACAACACCAGCAACAGCAATTTTTACTATCAAAAATTCCAAAGTCTCTAACTGTTATACCCCAGCATAAGCTAATGAATAATACGGCCACCGCCGCTGTCAGTGGCAATACAAGTGGTAACCTAATGAAAGAGTGATGATTATTAAATTGTTATTGGACAGTTAAGTGTCGCAGGAGAAGTCGTTATAGCAGCCGTAAATATATCAATAAACGTAAAGGAAGGACTTGTAATACGAATTGTCGTTAAACAAAGTAAGTAAAGTAGGCTAAAAAATAAAAAAAAAATTAAGTATTTTGGGTTGGTCTTTAGCCAGGCGCGGATTCAGAGGAAGGGAAGAAAGGGTAATACTTTATTTAATTTTCAAACTACTTTTTATATACATATATTGAAATAAATATAAAAATAATTTATAAAACTGTTAATCAATTCAAATGACAAATTGAAAGCAAATGTTAGTTGTGTTCATTTACTTTACTAGTAAAAATTAGCAACGAGAGAGTAACAAGAAATTTTCCAAAATTACTCTCAAAAATGTTAAAAAGTAAATGAACACTTTACTAGCTAAAATTTGCAAGTTAAAGTAGTGGTGTAATGTATAGGTATATATGAGTACTCAATAACTACCCCTATATTTTTTTGGAAAAATTATACATATACATATGTATATTATTATAAAAATGATATGATTATGGTCATTTATATTAAGCATTAGATTTACGTGAGCACCTGCCAACGTTGGCTCAATCTCACGGTAGTCCAACGACGGATGTGACATTAAGCGGCCAGACCAGCGCCCCTATGCGACCGCATAGGCACCACCGGAATAGCACATATGCCATCCCATAGGTTGCAAATTAGGACAGGGGTTTGCCAGGCCACTGGCCTGGAATAAGGTCGCATAAATGTTTATTTCCCACTTTGTGATTTATTTTCCAAGCGATTTTCATAAAATGGGGTTTTAAATGCGTATTAGAATAAGCATACGATTAAGTATTTTTTAATGTGATTTTATGAAGAACTTTTTATGTAAATAAACACTAATAAGAAACTACATTAAAGCGCAAACAAATGTGAGTTGAAAAGGAGAATTTTTGTTCGTTATTGTCTAACATTAATGCTCCGCCTTTGCAATCGTTTCCAAACTATAATAATAATAAACAGTCGGCGAAAAACGGGTTAAATACATTTTTTTAAAGGAAACAAATTTAAGCAATTTTCATTTTTATTGTAATAAAAAGCTTTATCCAAAATAAAATATCCAAAGCAGTAGGAAAGTAATTTAATAAATTATGTGTTAATTTAAATTTATTTGCAAATATATATTTGAACTAATTGCATTATTTGCCTGCTTAGTGTAAATTACCGAGTAGCTACGTACTCATATTATTTACAACACTAAAAATAACAGCTGGTCTGTGAAAATTAAAGAAAAAAAAACATTTCAGAGGCAGTTAAAACCACAGGTTTAGACATCTTATGTTGCTTCTGTTGTTACTAAGTTACACAAAAATAAATGTATCTTTTTAATACTTTTTATCGTTTTAAAAGTTTACATTAACTTACAATTTCTTAAATTTTCCAAAATATTTTTATTTTTAATTTAATTTAGAAATATTGTTTTGTAAACACAAACGCAAAACATTTTCTGTCTCTCAATTTTTTACGCTCTTTCGACGCTCTCTCGTTGAAAATTATTTGGGATAATGAACGCTTTACAGTAACAATTGTTACAAATTTGAACAAGTTTTTAGTAAATGAACACAGCTGTTGTAAAATTAAAAAAATTAATATTGTGCTAAAAACAACGAAGGTTGTAACAATATTTATTCACTCTTTCTGAAACAACACCTTTTCATTTTTCTACGACGGATGCTTCTTAAGGTCTCTTCTTGTCTGTGCTTTTCTAAAAGTGATATTTTCATACGTTAGTTTTCAATTGAGAACGAATCAAAAGTAATACAAATATATGAAGTGATTGACAAGATGTCTGAGAGACATGTCATAGGAAATTCCGATGCATTAGCCGATTAATATCTCTCAAACAGTATGCCGTATGTATGTTGTTCTAATAGACCAGTCATACAGAATTCTTATAGCAAAAAGAGATTGTCTAGTGAAATTCGCACAGCTTTTTTCACAAAAATCTATGAAATCGATTAAAAAGTGATGAAACCTGTCTAGTGCTAAATAAAATATTCGACAAAGTCTGTACGATAATAAGCAAGAAATCAATTAGACATAACTTTATGTCAACTTTTACAGGAATGTCTGGCAAAAATCTGTACCTAATGGCTTAAAAATAAAGTCAGTCGGACATGTATGATTCTGGCTAGGAAGATGAATAAAATTCAATTCAGTAGAAGGAAGTGCTTGTTAATTAAACATTAACTTTACTTAATTTGGTTTTTTTTTTAGAAATCTTAATTTTTAAATCCGTGAGAAACGGAAGCTAGATGTTCTGTATTTACATAACCTTCTTTAAGTTTAATTGAGGCAATTAAATTTTAAATTGAGTTATAAAATTTGGTGTTCACACATATTGTAGGCAAGTTAGCTTATTCAATTTGCGTTTAATAGCTGCAAATGTTTCCCTAACACAGTTATTCGGTTTTGCGTACGAAATTTCCAATTACTACCATTATATGAAATAGATGGCTAAATTTTTAACAATAAGATATGTTTTCACTTTCATGTAATCGTATTAATGTTGTTGTAAGTTGTAGTTTCTAGTTAGTGGTGTATTACATTTAAGGAGTTCATTTTACAGAATTTTCTACTCACTAAACACACTTCACCAGAGTTGCACTGTGAGTACTAATTGCTTCTTGTATGGTTAATCGGACTTAATTGCTTAAATCTCCTAATTGCGAAATTTAGGCACATGTGTGTGAAAATCAAGCTAGCGTTTCTCTACACCTCCTTTTATGAAAAAAATAAATATATGAAAGTAGTATTATTCACTTATGAGTATCAGTGCATTTTCAAATGACTTATGTATGTAAATAAAGACTTAACTCCAGTAATTTACATTCTAATAATTAAATATTTGTGTGATTTTCATTTCTTTTCAGAAATTATTTAAAAGACTTTTTGGTTAAGTTACAAAGAAATGCATACTAGAAAGAGGTAAACAAACAAAATCATTATTATATTTTGGTTATTTTATTACTTTTAATTATTTCACTTATATAATAAGACTCGTTTAACTTCTTTCTTTTTTAAATACTAATTCACTTCTAAAAACAAAAGGTGAATTTAAATGTGTTAAGTAAAAAAAAACTATATTATTACATGTAACTATATTAGCAGTTAAGGAAATCAACCTCATATATAAAAGTGAACCCTGTAGAAAATAAGCAATACTTAAAATTAGAAACAAACACAAAAAATTTATCTATATAAAAAGAATTAAAAATGAAACAAATTAACAAGGTTTTTAGAAAACTTATATTTAAGGAATAACAGTGCCTAACATTACTATAAAATTTAAAACAAAACATTATTTGAAAACTAAAAGGAAGAATTTTTGGAAAAATTATTTAAAAAATAAATTGAATTTGTTGTTTATACGAGTATATACATGCATACATACATACATATATACAATTACATAGAGGGAAAAAAATATAAAAATTAACAAATTGAATAAAAAATGTTAGCAGGTTTACAAAAAATAAAAGGCCTCCATAGTTTAGTCATTAGAATTTAAGCTGAATTGAAGAAACAGAAAAGAAAAAAAACATACAAAAATAAACCAGCAAATATTATATTATACAAACATATATTTACCTATTATGCATTAAACATTTACATTGTTTAATTAAATCTTATAATTGCTACGTTAATCATAAAATGATTTTATATTTGTCCTAAGGCAAATTATATTATTATACATATTATTATTACATACTACATACATACACACACACACACACACATAGAGATATACATCTTATATGCATATATACATACATACACAGATTTCCTTCTTTTCTTTTTTATTTATACTCTTTATTTCTAAACATATATAATTTTATGAACATTTATAAAAATAATATTAATTTTAGCATATTTAATGTTTTCTATTTTCTTTTTTGTTAACATTTTGATGATACATACATGCATACATACATACATGTATATTTCTTTATTTATATTGAATATACTACATTCATTTACTTTGTGAGTTAATAATAAAAACAACAAAAAATTCTATTGTATAAAATTTGGAAATGCCGGTTTTTCATTGAACATCAAGACAAGTATTTCGGTTTGAATACGACTATGAGCAGGTAGTAAGAAGTTGTTATAAAAATATAACACATCTTCAAATGTACGTTTGAAAAAGGAAGTGGGAGACGTTTCAAAATGCAGTAAATTTAACAAATCTGACGTGGCAAGGGCACTGTGCCCAACAACGGTCAGCCTCTTGGACTGCAGTCGTCAGGCTTTTTGTAACTCAAATTATACAAGAAGAGAGTTTTGGACAAATGCACCTGGAAAATAAATAGATCGTTACCACACTAAAACGCCAAAAAATGCTCGAGCAAAATCAGCAATGATGAAACGTTTTAATTCGCAATGGCTCAAATTCCAAAAAAAAATTAAAATCCCAAAATCCCGTATGGTTTCCTGGCGATTTTGAATATTTTCGAAGTCGCTGAATCTGAAATCAGTTTTTTCGGGGCACGTTAGGTTTGCCTCTGGGGGCAAGTCCTAAATCAATATTTCCTATTTTAGAGGAGGGGGGCCTAGAGGGTTAATATAAATGACCAACCCCTAATATTTTTTGAGAGGAACATTTCCTTCCCTGCCTGACCCTCCTAAGACCGGTTCTCATAAAAATTTCATGATTTTTATTTATTTTATTTTTATTAAATCTTTTATTTACAAAAAATTATATTAAGAAAAGGGGGCACCCTAGTCCCCATAGATGAAAAGTACCCGTTTTCAGATTTGTTTGTTTACTTATTCCCCCAGGCCTATCTATCAAATTTCAGCTGTATTTCTATATTGGAAGTGCCCTATAATATTGATGAGTGAGTCAGTGAATAGGTACCAAAGTTTGCACGTTTTACATCTTCATTTCTCGGAAAGATTTGACGGTAAGACTTTCAAACTTGGCCCTATACGCCGAGTCATTATGTTTCCAGTTTCATTATTTTTTGATTAAAGGAAGCGAAATTATGAGGTGGGGGTAAAAACAGAGCAGATGGTTTCGTGTAAATATACACACTGTGTGCATTAGGCCTGAATTTAGCCTGGCGCACTTCCGTGCGCCCTAATAAAAAATTTATACAAGGCGTGTGACAATAATAGAAACTAAATTTAAAAAAAATCTTGATGTGGGAAAAAGGTCTTCAAATCATATTTTGATTGGAAAATATTCAACAATAAGGTCAAATTTTTAATCTGGCATCTCTGAATATATCCCATGTTTTTACAATCGCATTTCAGATAAGATTTGCGATGCCACTTAATGATATTCACCAAGCGCTCGTCGAATGCGTATCAAAATACTATATAAACTCTATTTGATCAACTATTTAAACCACAGTCAAAGTTTAAATATCATTCATAATAAAGGCCCATATAGACCAATGCCCATTTCTGGCCGTAATTGTGTTTCTAGAATAAGTTGGTGATATCAAGTGCTTCGTCTCGAAAAACGCGGACACTAATAAATGCATTTATATTTAGTTGTTGATTTAAATTAAGGAGCAATTATGTCATATAATTAATATACATATGCGGAGCTAGTTTATTGAATTGCAAACAACAACTAAAATATTTAAGTAAGTGCATAAGTGTTTAAATCTATTTTTGTTATCAATTATCTTTCAAGGCAATTTATATTTTAAAAATTCATATTGTGAGCGCTAGCTTGCTCCTTTAAACAATTTCCATACTCTTCGGCAGCTTCACAATGATCGTCAGACATTTCAGTTCCGCTACATTTATCAATAATTTCACTAAAAATCTTCATTTTTTCATCAGAGGCTTTCAGGTTCTTCGAACTAAGAGTTAGGGCAACATCCTTATTCAATTTGCCTTTATCGTCCATCTAAAAGTAATTAGAAAGTTATTAGATTAAAATAAAATAAAACGACCTACCACTGCCGTTTTCTTCATAATACAAGAGCGTAAACATTTGCCTTCCTTAGTAGAGGAAGGGTTTCCGCCAAGTAATTCATTAACGTCAGCTGAAATTAAAATATGAAAAATAATGTATTTTCAATTTTTGAATTTGCGTATGTTTTTCGAACGTTGGTCAAGAAAATCGGACAGCCAGAGTAATATCATACGCATATCTATTGTTCCATTGAGTTACCACAGATCACTGCGTTAGCACAGTATCTAACAAGACGTAACCGATACATACATAAATCAATTCGATGCCTGCTACCTTAGATAGCTTATTGAAAACAGCACTTTCCGTGATGTCTTCGGCAATCCGGGGCTAGAAATCCGGGGAAGGAATGACGGAAATTCGTTCCAAAAATCTACATCAAATCACTTTGTGGGAATATTAAATGAAGACCAAATTTAGTTTTTAATTTATAAAGTTCCATGAAGTGGTGAAGTAAGGTGAAATATGTAAGGTTATGTGCATTTCATATTTTTTATTTCGTATCTTTTAAATATTTTTATGACGATAATAACAAATTTATAATTACAAACTTATGATTGGAAAATATTTAATTGCAACAGTTCTTTATAAATCGTTTATTCAAAACAAATTTCATTTCGTGTTGATCTGAAGTGATAACTTATAAATCGCAGTCATAGCGCAATGAAACAACAAAAGATATTATGAATAAAAACAATTAAATTTGAACGAAATGTTTACAGATGAAATTTAGATTGATTGATTTAAAAATAAAATTAATTTATAATTAAAAAGTACTACTTAATTGCACTTATTAGTAGAATATTTTGCTTTGATTATCTTTTCTTTTAATTCTGCGATTGTAAACGAGCTTCACTTTTATATTCGTTTATTAGAATTTGGTTGGGCTTTGAGAACTTATAGCACAGATATAATATCTGTGCTTATAGGTCGATTATGGATAGCAACCAAACTTCAGTTGTGTTGCCAGAGGCCAAAATTACATTACGGATGGACACTGACTGACAGCTGGTAATTTCAGTTGTCATTTAGTAATACATCGGGCAACTGACTGAAGTTCGGTTGCTGTACGTATACGAGGCGTGTTCAAAAAGTAAAAGGAATTTTCGTTTGTTTTTAAGTATTAATTTATTCGTCTACATTAATATTATCCCCATTATATGGCTGGCAATCGTACCAGCGCTTCTTACAATCCTCTAAATACTACTCAAACTCGATGTTTGGGATAGCCTTCAGTCCATTCAGCGATGCTCTTTTTAGGTCATTTATTCTTATAAAACGATGGCCCTGAAAGGTTCTCTATATTGTTGGAAATAGAAAAAAGTCACACGAGCCATGTCTGGCAATTGTGGAGGCTGAGGCAATATTACAGTATTATGTTTGTCCGACGAACAAACAATGAAGAGCGAGCAGCTACTACGTTGTGCAAAACCCATGAATTGCTTCACGCAAAAGGCGTTGAACTTGTTGATAGTACTCCATATTGACCCTTTGACCTCGTGGCAAGAATTCATGATGATGAACTATGCCATTAAAATCGGCGAACACAGTAAGCATAGCCTTCACGTTCCAACGCACTTTAAGACTATTAAAGTTTGGTCTTCAGCTGGTAGGCACAAAGGCCTGGCTTGCCGTAACTGAGTGCGTTGTCAGGAGTTCTAACTTATACTTCCACGTGATGGCGGCCGATAACAGGCTCCTGCCTCTGCAAGGAGTCTGTTTAAATAAGTCGTGCGGAGAGAAGTTAACACTCTCGTATAAAACATCCCTAATCCACAGGAACAGCATACGCCCGTGGTGGCTTGGTCTAAAGTATGCGAACTCTAGATATCAGTCGATCTCCAGTTTTAACACAGACTTACCCGTGCATATGGAGCTCTGTGTGGGTGGACATATTTTTCTCCATGAGAGGGATGAATCAGGAAATCTCGCAAGAGGCGGAGAGTTTAATCTCTGCAGAAACTACGGTTTTAATTGGCCAAAGGAGGAATCCTGAAGACATGGACAAGAATGCCTCGCGAGGGGTGAACGGATCAATCTTTAAAGGGACTTCTAAGGCGTTCCGATAGGGATGGACAATGAAGCCTCGCACGAGGTGGAGTGGTTAATCTCTGTAGGAACTTCGGTATTTATTGGCCAATGAAGGAATTCTAAAGAGTTGGTCAAGAAAACCTCCCAAGGGGTGGACGGGACAGTTTATAAAGATACTCCTCAGGAAGAGGCTGAGACAGTAGCACACATTGTGTATGAATGTCCAGCACTAACTAACATAAGACTTAGGACCACGGGCAGACACTTGTTAAGTGTAAATGCCATGATGAACCTAAGCCACATTCTAGCAATTACAAGATGCTACGTGATGAGAAAGAAGATCCTGAGGTTCTAAAATCACTATAGTCGGTAGTAAAGGCTAGTGGTAGCACGAGACTTGATTGAGACTAAGGTAATCGTAAATTACAACCCTGTCGCCTGAATCCATTCGAGGAAAGAAAGGAGTCGAAAAGGGATCAATCAAGTTGGTAGTCTGCTTCGATATTACCCCTATATAAAATATAAAAAAAGTACGCGTGAAGAAGTTAAAAAATTTATGAAAGTCTTGTCATTTTAACTGTGTTGCACAATAAGGCCCATTTTTTTTAAACTTATTGAATAGTCTATTTAGTTTTGAAAATGTTAAGCCATTAAAAGATCAAAAAAGTTTCGAATTGAGCTTGTTGATTTGTTTTTCCGACAGGGTGCTCTGATATATATGTTTGGAACGATTTTCCGTCATCCCTTGTCATGGCACTGAAGATGGCAACTAGCCGAAACCGGTTTGTCTCCAAACCAAAATTGACAAGGGATGACTGAAAATCGTTGCAAACACATACTTATATTGGAATTGAGCTTGTGGCGCATATACATAGTTGCATTTCATGAAGTGGACTAGCGGTAAATTCGTGAACAAATTATTTTTAATTTTTGTTTTTGCTTTATTTCATGAAATTTGATTCAGAAATCATTCTCTATTTAAATAAAGCACGAGAATACTTTTATAAAATTTTTAGTATAAAGTTCATTGCAGGTGAATGAACACTAAAAGTTTGAAGGTCATTTATTTAAAATTGATCATAATTTTTGGCTACAAGTGAGTTCGGGCGTAACGTACAATTTCACACATGCAATTAAATATCTACTTTTTTTATTGAATTCATATTGTTGTTGTGTTAATAAACAATAACGATTTTAATTCAAATTTAGGGAATTTCATATAAATAGACAAACATTTTCCAGTAAAAACATCAGTTTTCGTACAGAAATCGAAAAAATGGCAAAACTTGGTGTAACTTTGACGATTTTGTGTGTTTTTGGTGGTGCTTTATTAGTTAAAGGATTTGAAAAAGAGGCGGCTATGGCCGAATTTATGGCTAAAGTTGATAATTGCAAAACGGAAGTTGGAGCAAAGGATGGTATGTTTTTTTTATTTAAAGTTTAAGTTTATCCTTTATTATATTGAAGCATCTCACCAACCAAATGGGGTTACTGTTTAATTCGATTCGCAAAGAAAATCATTCGAATTTGTAAATTGTGTGTTCAGGAAATATTTTTTTTTGAATTGAAAAACACAGAAACCCCCAACAAATAGTAGGTGTGATCGCGTACTCAACATTTTTGTATCCTGCGGTATCCCAATTTTACCCGAAACTTTTACCGTATTGAAAGTTTGGGTAAATGAAAGAGCTTCTGAGAGAGAAACGTTCTTCTTATTATTCCTGCACAAAACAGCTCGCCCTGTTTCTTTGGGCAAGTAGTCAAACAATCAGCTGTTTGACAAATAAAAGTAAAATTATTATGAAAAACTGGCAAAAACAAGAAAACTGTTACAAAGAAAATTAAAGTACACGTTTTTCACCTTTCTTTTTTACTATCAATTTATATATTAAGCAAAGGAAGGCATAACCAACCTAACACATACTTTATGTGTTTTATTGAGAGCAAGTTTTGTTTACTCTTATTTTACCGAACTTTATCAAAAAAGTAGCACGGGATCGGACCTGATGAAAGAAACTACGCTTCAGTTAGGATTTCCTTCGTTTGCGATTGTATCATTCGGTTTAAAAGGCTCGCGTCGATCGAAAGCCTACAAACAACTGTCGTGTCTCTATCTCCGCCGCTTTGGATTATTGTTAAGGGTCGTACCTAACTGTGCCGCCCCCTTGCGGTTCTTTTTATCGGCTTCCTTGTGATATTGGTGGAGATTAAGAAGTTATAGAAAAAATTGCAGCAATTCCTACTTCCTGTGCAAAGGCACATATACATATGTCGACTGGATCTATAATTCTTGTTGAGGACGTGCCAAATGCTTTTATTCTGCTTGGTTCGAGAGCTGGAAAATCGTAGATATCATGCTAAGATGTCTTATTATGGTCTCTAAGTTTCCTATATCAAATTGATGTTATCTTAGCCCGCAATGTCCTGCACACCATCCCGTTATGAACCGCTGACCTAACTTCATACTATAATAAGACTTTGAGTGCTGCCTGGCTGTCCGATATTATAAAGATTGTTATACCACCTATTCTTCTCCTCAGGCATTCCTTAATACAACTGAGGATAGCGTAAATTTCTGTTTGAAAATTTTTTGGGTTGGGTATTTTCCGATTGAAATTGCCTTCTGTATATAAAATGCCTTACGCTTAAAATTTAAATTAGTATTTGATTTTTAAATTTTTTCTAATTAATATATGTATCTATGCACACACCTACATGTGCATTCTTTTTAACTACAGCTGATGTCGAGGAATTAATTGGTAAAAAAGCTGCCTCCTCCATGGAAGGAAAATGTTTACGTTCATGTCTTATGAAGAAATACGAAGTTGTAAGTGATCGTCTGCAAAAATTTGCCAACATTTTGTTAAAAATCAATCTCTGTACTTTAACCTCACTAAATTTCTAAAACATTCAAATAGATGGATAATAACGGCAAATTTGTTGAAGCAGTCGCAATATCACAAGCTGAACAATACACAGATGGTGCTGTAGATAAAATGAAAATTGCTCGTGAAATAGTGGTTGCTTGTGCCGGCACTGAAGTCGCTGCGGATCATTGTGAAGCTGCCGAACAGTATGGAAAGTGTTTTATAGAACAAGCGAAGGCTCATGGTATTAAAGATAAGATTGTATTTTAACCAAGAAAAATATACCAAAAACAATTAAAACAAGAAAAGACTTAAAATGTCATAAAAAATAAAAAATGAATATTTATGGGGTTTTTTATTGAAATAAATCTCTTTATTTTTAATCTTATTCTTCTGAATGCTTGATATTTCTGTGAACTGGGATAATACGTGCCAAAGAAAGTTTTAATAATCCTATTTGTTTTCAAAAGTAACGAAAATCATGCCGCAACAATTATTATACCCTTCACAAATATGAAAAGGGTCTATAGAGGTTTGACATATCGTTTGTAATTTCCTCACTATTCATTTCCGACCCAACAAAGTGCATGTATTCTTGATCTTTAGAGGTAGGGAAGTCTGTCCGATGTAGAAATCAACCTTCTGACGGCACTAGACAACCTAATAATTTGAAACTTGGAACATTTGATCAGTGAGTTTTACGAATTTTCTGGGGTTTTCGGTACTTTTATTCTTGCGAAATTTTACGAAAACCCGAAATTCACCAAATTTTTAATATTCACCACAAAAATTTTAATTTCACCACGATTTTCTAATTTAGCCGGAAATCGCACAAAATCAATATTTAACGAAAATCATCGAAATTTTAACAAAGTTGATGTTTACAAACAAAAATCAAAACCAAGTGGTGAATTCCCAAAAAAATGAACGAATTAAAAATTCACCAAAGTATTCCAAAATTTTAAATTTCCTCGAAAATCTCAATTAATTCGGAAAATACGATAAAAAAGAAATTTAACATAATTTCGGAGTTCCCCTAAATTTAAAAATTTACCACAAAACCAAACTACAGTTCCAAAATTTTTAATTATAAAAATGTTAGAATCTGCTTAAAAATTCGAAAATTTACCGCAAAAAATCTCGAATAAAAAAAATTGGTTTTAAATAACAAAAATTTAATGAGAAAGCGGAATTTTACGAAAAAACACAACCAAATTTTTAAAACTCACTAGAAACCCTAAAATTTACCACAAGTGGTGAATTCCACAAAAAAAAATCGCGAATAAATTTAAAATGCACCAAAATATTTAAGAATTATAAATTTTGTCAAAAATTTCAATTAATCTTAAAAATGAAAAAAATCGACATTTTACTATGAGTTGAGAATTCACTAAAATCCGAAAATTCACTGGAAAACCAAGCTGTAGTTGAAAAATTTTATAGCAGAAAAATATAATTTTACAAAAAATCGAAATTTCAAAGAAATTGACAAAATTTGACAAAAATTTTAAATTTAGCTGAAATTTTAAATTCACCACAAATTCGAAACTTTACTAAAATCGAAAAGGAAATAAATATAGAAATTGCAAACAGAAAGACGAGCCTATATGTATCCTTTTCGCTTTGTTTTTTTTATTGGTAGGACCAGCACTCAGGGGATGACCCCTATTCATGCAATGCATTGTGCTAGAACTAGGAAAAGAGGTTATGGGAAGGAGGATGGAGGGAGTAGTGTTTATTAACATTTGACTTGAACTTTTCCACAGAGAAAGTGGGAGGAAAGACCTCTGCTGGAAGCTTATTCCACATACGAATGTTCCGGCTAAAGAACGAATTCTGTCTGTAGTGCTTTGTGCTATCCACTGGCCATTCAACAAATGGATGTGCTCTTGATGAAGTGCGATAAAACAGTGAAACACACCCCACATTGCGTCGATGCTCTAGAGAGACAATAGAGTTGGATACCCTACTGTCACCGATGAGCACCTTCTCCTGTACGCGGCCGAGTAACTACAAAATAGACTTTGAAGCACCGGCCCATACATGAGAGTTTTATTCCATTTTCGGTCGGATATAAGTGGTATAGATAATTAGGAGATCGGATGGGGTGAAGTACTTCTTACACCGTTTCAGGGAACCTAGGCACTTGAATGCTTCTTTCGACGCTTGAAAGATGTGTTGGGTCCATCATGAATGAATCATTCATGCGGTGCCTCATGGCCCCAATCTCGAAGAGGCTTGGTCTGTTGATGAATGAGCAAGAATGAAATATGCTGCTGTCATCTATCGTATCCTATCCTGTCATCTATCCTTTTCGTTTTTGTGAAGGGTATACAAAAATATAATATGCGCCCTCATCAATGTCCTGATAAAAATTAAAAACCGCCTTTCTGTTTTAAAATAATCGGACGAATGAATATGTAATACTACATTTACATCTACGCAAAATCTGGTACTTATGAGATTTTGAGCGAAATCTAGTTCATTTCAACCAGATTTCCCATACAAAACAAAATCTACTTACGAACTAGATTTTGGCAAAATCTCTCAAAATCTTGCAATACTAAATGATGCAACTATGTGTTTTTTGCTAATGTATTGAAATATACAGCGCTGAACAAGAAAATTTTGACATTTGTAACAAAAAAAAGCGCGGTAGAAACAAAATATTTACAGCAACATTAAAAAATAATAAAAGTTTAAAATAAGTGTTTTCAATATGGATAAAACAATAATGAATAAAGTGTAAGTAATATTACATATGTAATTATGTGTATAAAAACAATTGTAGCACGAATTTAATTAAGTTTAGAGCCAATTTTTTATTCTTTCTTCAGTCAGCCGTTTTTATTATGAAAATGAAATCCAATAATACATCAAAAAGCATTGGTGTAAACGGCAGAGATTTTCTTCGAGATTTGAGCTGAAATCTACTAGATTTTGCGTAGATGTAAATGTAGTATAAGCTTTAAATTGTTTTTTCATTTTTATTAAAAAATAAATAAACAAAAATATAATAAGACAAGTTTATGGGTAGTTTATATACAAATATTTAATGTATGCTGGGATCAAATTAAAAACTTGGACCATATAAAGATCAAAATACAAGCTTACATATTTTTAATACATATATAGTGCATTTACTCTGCATTTACAAGGAACGTACTTTCATGAAATTTCTGTATACGTATTACAAATAAAAATTTCAAAGAAATCTTCAACTTTCATGAAAATTTCCTGTTCACTTTCAGAGGAAAGTGAAAGTTCATTTGTAAAATGTTTTCGAAAAGTTGTTGCGATAATTCTACAAATGAAAAGACTAGAATTGGAAAATGATAACAAAACATATCTAATAAAAAAAATTTAACTATATTTTCGTATGTGTACGAAATAATTAAATTTTGCAATTATTATTTTACCACAATCCCGCAAAATTTGTATATCTCTCTTATTAGGCAACAGTGTTAAGCCCTTGTCATTTTACTTTCAAGAAAACGTAAAAAAATCGCTTTCATCTCAATTTTGTTGAAAACAGAGTGGAAAGTAAAAAAAGTTTGAGTGTGTTAGTGAAAAAGTGTGAGTGATTATAGGTTATAGAACTTAGAAATAAATATCTAAGCGAAATATTTCTAATTAAGTCTGGTTTTCACAATATTACAAAATATGCCATATTTAGAATATTAAATAAAATCGTCACTTTTTAGAAAAAATCGTCAATGCTGCTACTTGCGGAACAAGAAATCGTCAAAACGACAATAAGTTGTTGAATCTGGCAGCCGTGTTGGTGACTGTCTACGCCGACATGATAAAAATATATTCCGGCGGCGGCATTTATTAATAATAATCGGCGGCAAAGCTTTTTACCGACTCGTCCACATGTCTAGTTGAGGTGTGATTTTTTTTGAGATATATCTACAAGTTTTGTTTTCTGTATTTGTTTAAAAACAACCAAATTATTGGAAACATGGATGATGAGGCAGAAACTTATAAGTTGTGGCGCATTCGCAAAACTATTATGCAGTTGAGCCACGATCGTGGTTATTTGGTAACCCAAGATGAATTGGATCAAACGCTAGAACAGTTTAAGGAAATGTTTGGTGATAAACCAAGTGAAAAGCGACCGGCACGGTCAGATCTTATAGTTTTAGTTGCCCACAATGATGATCCAACAGATCAGATGTTTGTTTTCTTTCCTGACGAACCTAAAATCGGTATTAAAACTATCAAGACCTATTGTACCCGTATGCAAGAAGAAAATATTCATCGAGCTATTGTAGTAGTACAAGCTGGCATGACACCATCTGCCAAACAATCTTTAGTCGATATGGCACCTAAATATATCTTAGAACAATTTTTGGAATCTGAGTTGTTAATCAACATCACCGAACATGAATTGGTACCGGAACATGTCGTTATGACCCCTGAAGAAAAGCAGGAATTATTGGCACGTTATAAACTAAAAGAGAACATGTTAATGAGAATTCAAGCCGGTGATCCGGTGGCAAGATATTTTGGTTTGAAACGTGGACAAGTGGTCAAAATTATTCGTTCTTCAGAAACAGCTGGTCGTTATATATCGTATCGCTTAGTCTGCTAAATGGGCTTGTACACGATATTTATCTTAAGGTTTTGCTTTTTATAATAGATTTTAATAAAGTTTTGTCAAATACGTTTAATTTGAATATAAAACATAAACTCTGAGCGTGTTATTTCTTGGAAACTTCTGCTTTAAATCGGAAGTATAAAATTACAACATCCTACACACCAGTTTTCTTAGTTATTGTATATTACACAATTATAATATGAAGAATATAGAACTATGGTTGGCATAAGAGACTTGGTAAATTAAACGAAAGCATGGCGAACTTCTCTCATACAAAAGTAGAACCGAAATTTCATTATATAGCAAAAATTACATTTGTTTCAATTAAAATTGTCCACAAATTTATTAAAAGAATAAATCTCTTAGTCTCAAATAATTTAAAATAAAAGTTAAGAGCTATCTATATCTAAATTAAAATAAACATTAATTAATTTCATTTAACGTAAGGACTCTTTTTTTTGGTTTTTCACCCATAACTGCTGCCACTGCAGCAACTGTTGTATTATGATCTTTACTCATATGCCTTGAGAGGCCTCGGTAATGGGCATACATTTTTCCGCACAACTTGCACTCGCTTTTTTGCTGACTATGTACTGTGCGGTGCTGGAATAACAATTTTGAGTTTGTGAATCCCTTACCACAAACGTTGCATATTGAGTCTCTTATATTATTGTGTGCCTTTAAATGCCAATTTAAAAGCTTTTGTTGCGTGAATCCTTCACCGCATATATCACATATAAATTCTTTTTCATACTCTGGATGATTTTGAAAATGCAGCTTAAGTTCTTTTTTACATGGAAAACCTTTGCCACAATATTTACACACAAACGGAAAGTCTTGCGTATGACGTCGTAAATGTATAACATAACCGGGCTTCTGCGTAAATTCGTATTGACATACAGAGCATTTGAAGGGTTTCGAACCATCGTGTTTTGCTGTATGTATACGGAATGTGTATATATGTGAAAGGATCTTGGGACAAAATTGACATTTAAATGGACCCAAATGTTGAAAAAGAAATTCAATATTGCTATAAAATTTACAGGAGGATTCATAATCTTCTTCTGGCTTATCAGCTGTATATTCGATAATATTCTCTTTTTCCTTTTTCACTAATTTGTGAATAAATTCGATTTTTTCCTCTACTTCGGCTAAATTGTAACTTAATTGAAGCTTCTCATTTACTTCATTAAGTATTGTTTGCAGGGTTTCCTGACGTCGCTGGTCGGAGTTATAATAAATATCTTGTTCATCCCACAAACAGGGATGAGTTTTGTAAATATCAATTAAAGTTATAACCTGTTCATCTTTTAACTCCGGTTTTGCCAACATCTGCTCCTCTTCTAACTGAAATTTAAAAAAAAATGTTTTGTATATTGAAGAAATGTACATGCAAAAAATTTAAATCAATATTAAATACCTCTTGTATAAAACTCAGTGTAGGTTTAAGGAATTCTAAATGATCGTAAAACCATAATGGCTTATAGTCTTTATCTTTATTTTTAATATAATTCATGCGTATACGCACTTCTCTTATGTAACGAACTCTCATGTATTTAATGCACTTTTCGACATCTTTTGCGGTCATATGAATTTGCATTTTCTCCAACTCGTCACATATGCATTTTAAACATTCATCTCGTTTTTTTCGACATCGGTTTACCAGTTTTGGTGGTCGAGTAGAATCCCACAGTTCTTCTTGTTTCTGATACGATGTTATAAATAGTATAACTTTCATTCTGTTTTGCATGAACTCATCGATGTCTAGACCATCGTCCATTTTAACTTTAGACTTTTTGGTTGGTGGTGTTTTTACTTCATCCAAAAATTCTTCCACTTCTTCATATTCATCATCGTCTCTTATATACTCGTCATCAAAGTCTTCATAATTTTCATCAATTTTTGTATATCTTATTAGCTTTTCTTTCTTATCTTCCAAACCAGCGACATCCAATTCGTCTTCATCACCATGCTCATATGAATTTTCAAACTAGGATAGGATTATAATTTATGCATTTGGTTTTAAAAGTTTGCTTACTACCCACAGCAAATAATTACCTCAACTTTATTTCCATCATTACACGATTTACAATCAATATCAGCAGGCTCCTGCTTAACATCTTGATCTAGTAGTTTTCTATTGTGAGATTTTCTTTTCGTTTCTTGTAAACTTTGTCTCGATTGTCTGCCACAAATTTGCTGTTTTTCTTTTTCAGAAAGATTTTTAACCAACAGAACCTCTGGCTCTTCTAAAGGATCTATTAGGAAATCCTAAAAGCAAACATTGAACATCGTGTCAATATTAAAAATGTAAACAAACAGCAAACGCACCTTTTTATCCTCAATGTCTTCATTATAATTTTTACCATACTCACTGAGTAATATGTCATCTTCACTATTAAAATCCGTATGTTCCTCCTTGGTTTTAACGTTTAGATATGAATTTTCATGTTCTTGTTCTATGTGTATCATGAATGTTTGAAATTGTAAACAAATTTCATGGCATTGCAGACACATCAAGGCATATTGTTTTTCCCCAACTGTTGGAGATTTTAATATTTCACCACATTTTTTATAGTTCGAGTATAAGTTGTAATTCGATAAACTTAATGCAGTCATTTTTCTATATTAAAATTAATAATTTTTGTAATAATTAGTTGGTGAAGTTAAGAAAAACAAAAATTTGTTATTATTCTGTTTTGTGACGTTTGTTCAGTGTACGACAATATTTTCATCTGGCTTAGTGAAGTCGATTAAAAATGCAAATATTTATAAAGGGGGTAAATAATCGATTAATTTTTAAAGTACGGCTCCTATTATGAGCTGCATTTAGCAGTGCCGATTTTTTTTTTCGTGTTAAAACTTTTTCAAATGTAAAATTATTTTTAGTTTTTTTACATGTATGTTTTGAAATTTTCAACTTTTTTCGTATTATTATGACAACTTTTGTTACATATTTTATTGATTTTTAATTCAAGTTTCTGTCATATAATTTATTTCCGAATGATGCTACACAAAGGCGTAGCGAAATATCGAATGTAATAAATAAAATTATGTTATTAAAAGAATTTTTTAAAAACATTGCTTAAAAATTATTGAATTAAAAAAAATTTTTATTTATATAAATTTACAAAAAAATATACATACATAGGGTAGACTAAACAGGTAAATTCACCAGCGCAGCTGAGTACTTTTTTAAACTTATTAGATGTCAAATTCCATATAAAAAATGTTTCGCCATTTCCGATACATTTTTTTATATATGGACTTAGACATCGGCAAAGAAGCCGGAAGTACTTTGAATTCGCCGGTGAGTTTACCTGTTATTAATTTGCCTTGATTGCAAACAAAACAATAAAAAATTTATAATTCTTTATTTGCTATTCCGTCTTCCCTTGTCAAGTTTGGTTTGGAGACAAACCGGTTTCAACTATGTGCCATCTTCAGTGTCATTTTTCGTTCTGATATATAACTTATCTTGATTTTTTTTTAAATACAAAAAAGTGGAACAAAATAAAAAGAAAAACATAAGGAATCTGCAATACTAATATCCAAATCACTATCAGTTTCACTGTCAGATCCCTGTACATATAATTAGTACTTCTAGTAGTTTAAACAATTCTGGGGTTAAGTCTCATTTTCTTACTAGGAGAAATTTTGTCTAACTGCAAATATAAGGATCGGAAGATATTAACTGCCTTCGTTTCAAATCTGTATTCATCACTGTCTGTGAAGTGCTTGGCCTGAACTGCAGACAAAAGTTAAATGATGGTTAGCAAAGCAAGACTATTTTTAAAATAAAATTTGTGTTGGCTTTAGTCTAGACAAAATTCTGGGTGGTCACTGTATATTTCGATACCAAAGAAACCATTCTCGAAACAATATATTAGGCATACAAATTCGAATGATTTTCTTTTCGAATCCAATTATACAGTAAACCGCTGATGCTTAATTTTTCATTTTTTAATTTCAAATATTTTAAACGAAAGAGACTGGTAGATTATTTTAAATATTATCGAATAGTTATTTTGCAATTTTTATTTACACAAATTGAAAGTTTTTTTAAAAACAATTAATGCATAACCTAAGGTATAAAACTAACACAACAGTTTAGGAAAATAATTATTATTGAAGTACATTTTATTTCCATTCAGTTAAAATATAGAAGAAAGTGCATTAAGTCATTTGACCTAAATTACGAAGTTATTGTAAAGACGAGGCAACTTTTTCCTTTTCCAACAAAGCATCTAAATCTCTTATATTAGTACCATGAACTTTGGTAATATGTCGACATAGGCCACGATAGTGTGCATAATCCTTTCCACATGCCTTGCACACAAACTTTTCACCTGTGTGCACATTTTTATGTTGATTTAATAAGTTCGTATTCGTAAAAGCTTTCCCACAAACATCACATACTTGATCACGTATGTTTGAATGGGTCTTTTTGTGATCAGCCAAATTTCTTGGATAGGCAAAATGATGACCACATATATCACAGACATGTCTGCGTTCAGCCGGATTAGTTTGTTTATGTTCTTTTCGGTGTTGTTTAGCATCTTGTGTCGTTGAAAATGTTATTTTACATATTTGACAATTATACTGTGCCTTAGATGCGGTCGATAATTGTTGTCCCGACTCGTGCACTCTAACATAATGCTTGCGCAAACTGCGCGGATTCGAGTAGATATTGTCGCAAAGTGTACAAAAGCATTTCGTTTTATTATGAGTCTGTAAATGTTGTCTTAGCAAACCGCGATGTGTAAAGCCTTTACCGCATTCGGTGCAAACATGATCTCGTATGTTGTTGTGATTTTTCATGTGATTGGTTAACTGGTGCTGTGTATAAAAACTATCGGCGCATAATTCACACACATATGGTTTGGAACCATGTTTGATAACATGTCGATGCCATTCCTTTTGACTCGGAAATGATTTGTCGCAGGCGGTGCACTGAAAAGGACATTCTTTTGTATGTCGCCTTAAATGACACACGAATTCTTTTTTATGTGTTAATTCCCGAGGGCATTCCATACATTTAAAAGGTTTTGTGCCCTCATGTCGGGATATGTGAAATTTATAGGCATAAACATCAGTAAATGTTTTCGTGCAATATTTACATTTAAAGGGGCCAACATGTGGTAAAAGAAATTTTATTTCTTTGTAGAATCTATTGCTAGATTGATATTCTTCATTCTTATCGCTTTCAACATGTTGCATTTTATTAGCATTTTCTTCTCTAGCCATTTCGATTATTTCATCTATGGTATTTTGCATAATATCAACGTTAACAATTTTCAAATCACATACCTTCGAAAAAGTACTAATTATCAGATTTAATATTTCTTGCTTTTTCTTAACCGAAGTGTGATAAATATTATTTTCATTCCAAAAACATTCATTTTCTTTTAAAAGTTTTATTAAAGATAAAAATTGATCATCACTTAATTGTTTGCAAATACCACTTTTCTGAAACATAAATAAGAAAAATCAAAATAGTTCAAGATTAGTTACGAAAATAAATATGATCTTTCCTTTGTGAGTAATACATAAAATTTTTTTAAAACAATAAGACACTATTTGGAAATATTTAGCTTGATACTAAAATATAATAAAACAATAACTAGTACGGGTTAGTTGCTTAGATTTGCCTGCGTTATAAACGATCCAACACTTGACAATATAAAAAGGATGAAAGTAAAAAATCTTAGAGAAAATAATCATATTTTGATGAAATAAAACAATGTAAAATATCTCAGTTGCATTATCTCGAGTTTTAAAAATGCATATATGTATGTCCTAGTACTTTATTTTCTTATTTTTACCTCGCATGGCTTATAAAAAATGTAAATAACAATAAGTAACTTCTGCATAACTATTTAACTTATTTAAACGTCGTTATATTATAGAATGAAAGGCAATGAAGTAGTAATATATTTAAATTGTCTTACCAATTTATTTCCATTTAAATGAGGCTCTAAAAATGTTAGGCGTTTAAAGAACCATAATGGCTTGTAAGATTCTCCTTTATCTTTTAATTGTAAATGATGTTTAAATCTTAATTTAAGTCGTTTTATTATAAGTTCTATTTGTTGCAAAGTTGCGCTGATTTTAAATTTTTCATTGATTTCTATCAATAACATTGTGAGGGCTTCTTGCTTTTCTGGTGCAGTGCTTTTTATACTTTTATAAGCACTATCCCATAATAAGTATTGCTTTTGATAGGCATTTATTACTGCTTTAATAAGCTCACGGTTTTTAGTTAAGTGTCTTACACTTGTTTTCATCTTATTTTCATCAAGTGATGAATTAAAAGCAATATTATCTGCATCATCGTTGTGGTTGCCATCTTCATCATATTCATATTCTTTATTAGGGTATTCACCATTATTTTCATCCTCAGTGATGTCTTTATCTGGCTATGGATGAAATAATTAAAATACAATGTTAAAATAAAAATTATGTTGAAAACCTCACGGTTATAATTTATATGAAAGAAAGCATTCTTTGCGAATTAAGCGACACGAGTTTTTTAAAACACACCTCAACCCGCTTATTAAAGACCTAATCGTATTGTTTAGATTCACAGATAGTTCCACACAAAATATTTTGTGAAACGTACCTTTTTATTTTTTGGCAAAAGAAAACATACCACTTAAGTTTCCCAACATAAAAATAACATAAACATAGCAGGGATTGACCGATTATGTAAATTTAGTGATTCCTGCCAAGCTTGAATTATTTGAAAGCGTTTTTCTTTAGTAAACTATTAAAATTTTCAGAAATAGTTAGTGAAATTAAGGCACTGATGAAAATGTATGTCAGACTTGAGCGGTATTTGCAATTTTTCTCATACATGGTGCTTAACGTTAAACGTATTTTTTACTATGGGGACGGCGGTTGGGAAGGTGCTATAAGGTAGAGGCGAGTTGGAAGTTTTAGTTACACTCAAGAGGTGAGACCTTGTTCTCAGACCGTTTTACACTAACGGTGAGTCCCTATCCAAATCCAACGGGACTTTTGTCGACACTTTATTGTTCGGCCGCATGGATCGATTCAGGATCGTAACATGTTTTGAGATGTATGTATATATATTGTGAACACAAAGGGATCCTTGATTAAATATAAATACAGGGCTAGCAAAAACCGTTAGTACGCCTAAAAATGTTGAGCGTGTGCTTGTCGCTGCGTTGGAGAGCCCCAACCGTTCGCTTATTAAATGAGCCTAAAACCTCGGCTTTCGAGGTCTACGGTAAAAACCATTTTGATTATAATCTTGGACTAGCACAAAAACGTGGTATTCAAGGTCTCACATGTTCAGTGTAACTGAAACTTCCAACTGTCAACATAATAGTTCCTTCTCAATCACCATTCCCCAACTACTTGACTACTTGGTAAGCACAATATATCATATGTTTACACTGGCATACAGAGAACACTTATTAAAACAAAGAATATTTCATCGCAACTTACTTCAAATTCTTCATCACTAAAACTTTCATTTGTGTGATCAAGGTCCTTGCTAAGGATTTCTTTTTCAGTATATACGTCTTTACAATCAATTGTGTTAGATTTTTCTACTTTAATAGTCACCGGCAATAGTGCATTATAATCGTAACGTTTTTCATCCAAAGGATCCTAAAATAGATGGTTTATTAGATGAAATTTAAAACAAGAAACGACAGTCATTTCAATTTACATTTTCGCAACTTGAAGATGAAGTTGGCTTTACTGAGCTGTGCTTTATTCTTGATTGCTTGACATTTTCGTTTATTAATGAATTCTCTGCGATAACTTCATCCTTATACAAATTAAAATAAATGTCATCTATTGATTGATGGGAATTATCCAGATGTTTCAAGAAGGCCTTCAACTCCCAGGAAATATCTTTACAATAAATACATGATAGAAACATGTATTGTTTATCATTTATTTTTGGTGATCTATACAATTCCCCACATTTATTAAATTTATCTATTGATACATTCTCCGTTTTGAACATTAAATCCATATTTACACATTAACTTTTCCAAACAAATCATATATTTTCCTAATGCAGGCAGGAAAAAAACTATGTTTACCTCTTGACAACAATAACAAACTACACAAGGTAACACAGAATATAACAAAATAATTCGTATTAGCATCACTGTTGCCAGGTTTTGCGATTTATCGTCATTTTGACGATTTTTGGTAGTTGAAACCCGTCTGCTGACGATTTGACGATTGTTTAATCAAATTTGAAGATATTGGAAAAATAAATTACATGAAGTTCTTTTGTCCAGGAACTGTTTAATTGCTAAATCAATGATGGTTGCAGCTATTTAAATTTACAAAAATAAATGTTAGTGTTCTTGTTATAATGCATAACAGCGGAACCATGACTTAATATAGATATTTTCGACGATTTTCTGACATCCCTTGTCAAGTTTGGTTGGCAAACAAATATTTTTCAACAAATAGTTTTCAACCATCTTCAGAGTAATTTTTTGTTCTAAATGACGAAAAGACTTTTCAAATACCTAAATCAAATCACCCTGTCGGAAATTCAAACCACGAATCGAAAGTATTTTATTTACAATTACGTATTAGAATTACGTTGGTTCAAGTTTAGTCTAACAAACAACTGGGAATATATGTCAATAATAACACAGGGAATGTTGCAACCATACGGTCAAACCAAACTTGAAAAAGAATGACGGAAATTCGTTCCAAATATCTACCTGAAAATTGCAACACAGGCTAAGGTCGATTCTATAAGTAGTTCTGGGATAGAATGAATATATAAAAACTCAAATGTAGTTTACTTTTTACACTGGTAGATGGCGATGGACTTCGATCAGCGCTAGAAATAAGTTTCATGATTACCCATAAGGAACGCTTTGCGGATCCGCCTAGCAAACGCAAAGGTATTTGTTCTTCGTGTTTTTTATATTAATACTTATTCGTTAAACAGTCAATATATGATTAAAATACTACAATTGCAGACGTGCAAAAATTTATTGGTAATTACTGCGATCTCACATTGCATATTCGATACTCCCTTTGACGAGTTTTTTGATTTGCAACAAATTTCATCTAGTAACTGATTATTAAATATAACACTACGCCGCAAGGTCATCTGTCCAGCCATTGCACATTTTTCTGCTCGCACAGAAAAATGGGTAGTCAAGTCGATTCATGTTGTCCGAACAATAGTTCGCATGTGTGCGTTCATATATATGGATAGTCAAGACGTAGTGTTACAAATTTCCACTTATTAAGCTTTTGGAGCGTGTCTAGATCCCTTTGGATTTTTTTTATACAAATGTTGCACGTAGGTTTTATGTTATTTTATTAATGTTAATCCGGTTAATAAAATAATTTTCATTAAATACCGACGTTATTCTGTTTTGATTTAGTCAAGCATAATTCCGCCGTTTTAAAAATAGCAACTATGGACTGTCTTGCAAATTTTGTTTACAAACAAAAAAGTTGCAAAGTAAATTTATGGGACGGTCTGTTAAAATATTTTAGAAAAACTTAAAACGCTGCAACTCAAATATAATTAAAAAGTATTTTAATGAAAAAAGTTTGTAAACCGCACACAATGAAAACATTAAGCTATTTTAATCAAAAATGTGGAGAAATTACTTTTTGCACACAAATGGGCAAAAGAATTTATGCACTTAATTGTTTATATTGTTCTCAAATTGGTCTACAGTGGGATATATTTATTAAACATTTAGAAGAGGAACATGATAACGATTTCAAATTTGATCCTGCCTTGCAGCTGGCAAATAACGAAATAGAGTTTCAAATGAACAGAGAAGTAGACGAATCACAAGAAACTATAACACCAATATATAATAAGGTAATAAATAGTTCATTAATAATGAATATTTGGAACGAATTTACGTGATCCGTTGTCAAGCTTGGTTTAAAGACAAACGGTTTCCTATTTGTGCCATATTCAGTATAATTTTTCATTCTGTGTAGTTGTATTAATTGGATGATGACTTACTACTGAGAAAAAAATGACATTGAAGACAACACCATAGCCCAAACCAGTTTGTCTTCAAACCAAATTTTGCAAGGGATGACTTTCTAATATGGGAAAGAATTGTAGGAAAATGTTACCAGGCTAGCAAGTTGCCTAGAAAGGTGTGAATATCAACCCCCTTTACTCTTCTACAAACCAGCTTCTATCTAGGGTGTCAAATAAACGAACCATAAACCCAAACCATTACCCCCAAAAATTGCCATTCATATACTCCAATATCCAAACTTTTATAGATAATTTTGTACTTCAGAGAGCTACTAACATACTGACACCAGAATGATGAATACAATTTCTTAGTCCATCAATTTTAGTAGGTCTGCTATAAGGGTGAATGCTTTGCACATTTATATGTTCAACGTTTATTTTTCTTTTCACAAAGGATAGAAAGATCATGATCATATATGCAGTGGTCTAAATGGTTGCAATTATCTCGTAATCGACTTATTTAATTGAAAGCAATGGTAAGTAGTATAAATATGGGATACCGTTGTGAAGCGGATATGTCTTTAAGTAAATAGAGTTGAATCATACACTAAACATTTTTGGTCCAACTTTCAATTTGTGTAAAAGATTTAATAGTACATGAGCGCCAATTCTATGGAATGTCTTTTCGAAGTCGATAAGAAAGAATTGATATGTGATTACCAGAAGATAAGGCTTTATGTCAGCTTTAAACGCAACCTGCTTAGAATACATTCAACCATTTCTTTCAGTAAACCAATACAGCCGAGAAGCAATTACTTTTTCGGACTTTGCTCAGACACGATAATAATAAAATTGGACGGTAACACGTAATATAAAGGGTTTTGTTTTTGACGATCGTAGCCGTCTTTCAATCAGTTGGTATAATAACACTGGTATTAAGTATGCTGTTATATAAAGATAATAGTATATTTTTGACTGGGGACTTTTATAATTTTAACACTTATACTTTTGCTAAACAACCTAGTAGTTCAGCCATAGTAATATCTTTCTTAATAAAAAAACATATTTATTTCTTTTGTCATCAGGCTTCAAATTATGATATGTTTTTCAGGCCACCTATCAGCAAAAGAGTTAGATATTCGAAGACTGTAGGTAACTATTACGTAACCTATTTATTCTGTTCCATATTTTACCTCTAGTTGAGTTTCGGTTAATGCTGATTGTATAACTTTCAAACCTAATTTGTTTATATTTTTTAATTTATCTTCGGAACTTGGCATTATTATTCCTGAAAGATATCTGATTTTTGTCGTAGAAGATTTGTTTGAGATCATGGATTGCACCAAACAGTGAATACGTCTAATATATTTAATTTCACTTCAAAAAAAAAACACAAATACCGCTATTATAAAAAAACCAAAAAATCTAAAAAGTTCTTTAATAATGACGAAAGATTATGCAAAGAGCACAGTAATGGTAACCGTTATACAAAACAAAATTAAATCAAAGCATCGACTTTTTACTTTGAGTTATGATTGATAACTGTATTGGTTTTAATAAAATTCACCTAAATAGAAAAACAATTTTAGTACCTCTTTTAGTATATATGTACATATGTATGGGTGCCAGGCTGCAAAAAAAAAAATGACATGACTTGTTCAAATAATGGATATTCTTGGTCTTTTTTAATTCAATTTATTAAATTTTTATGCCTTTTAACACAATTCTTTTATTCTTATCGATATTTCGATACTCCATTGTATAGCATCACCAGAAAATAAAATATTTTTTATAATAGCCCAAACAACAAATAAAATGTATTAAATATCTTATTTCAAATTTTTAATACAAATTAGATAACAAATATTTTAAGCCTAAAATAGTCTTGTTAAAAATTCGTATTCATAAACAATTTTAAACAAATATATAGGCCTTTATTATGAGCTGCATTCGACGTTCAATTTAATGTCTGCTGCCCGAGAAGCTGTAATAAATTGCGTACAAGAGTGCTGGGGTGGACCACTAGTTTGTTTGCGTATTTTGATGTGTATGTTTTTGCTGGGAACTTCTAGATCTCTATGGATATTTTCATTTTTCATATACCAGGGGGCGCGCACGATACGTCGTAAAATCCTATACTGTCTTCTTAGTAAATTTTGGTTATGACTATATTGGCTTTATACCGGTTTTTTATAAAAGGACTTTGTATTCCAAAGTCAAGGTGGAGTGAGGACTTATTAACGACTGTAGTTGATTTGTTCGCAAGTTTTATGATCATTATTTTTGCCTTAGCTTGGCGGTACCAAGTCAGGCGTCGATCTAGGTGGATAACCAAATATTTCACGTGGGTTTGCAAATTGCTGTTAAAGGGTGAACGTTTTTCCATTTGAGGGAAAACGGTACGTGAGCACATTTCGGCTTGTTAACATATCCGTTGTATAATTGATATATAATAGTGGCCCTAATATACTGCAGAGATTTTTGCTTGTTTAGAAAATTAGTCTTTTGACCTTACTTTAAATGTTCAGATAGCTCTTTAGAAGCTTGAAAGAGCTTCCAGGTAGAACTTGAGTTATTTTTATTTATGAATACAAGTTTAACAATGGTTTAAACTATCAAAATTTTATATTAATACGACCATATAAATGTTTAATAATAAAACAAAGTGCATAAAAACTGTCGTTTTCACTATTTTTAAAACGAATAGCTAACAACGTAGTGAGCTTTATTTTATAATGATTGTTGTAGAAGACTTTCATGGTATTTTCCTGGGGCTGAATAAATCGTTACTGCTTGGAGGTATTGCTGAGCAACTAGCTACTCGTAAGTTTTATCATTTAGTATACGACATAGATACTAAACATTTTCATACGTTTTAGACTTTAGTTACAAATTATAAATAAACAAAAAATATTTAGTTGAGATTTCGAAAACTGAAAAACGGTTAATAGAGAAAGTACGGACTTAGAGAAATTTAGACAACTAGGTTTAAAGTCGAATAAAGTTTCATATTATTTCTGACATTGTTGTAAATGATGCGATACGTTTGCTTTTAACAGTCTAGGGGGAAATATTATGGATCCGCTCCTGATATTATTAAAGGTTGAGAAACTATATAAGAAGTTCAGAACTGATGTAAATTTACAATACACTACTTTTCCGCAAATAAAAGCTAGTATGCAAATATTTATATAATTCAAAAAATAATTTAGTGTGTTTTAACATTACTGTGATTAATTATTATTCATTACAGGTTGACGAGTCTGATCCCTCCGCATTTGATGATGACCCCTTAGAAAATGAAAATTCTACAAATGAAAAGTGTTTGGAAAGTTTTATTAAAATAGAAAAAGAAGAATGTGCGCCAAACTTAACTATGTTTGATAATGGAAATAATTCTGAATACGAACGAATGGAAATTGAGGAGAATAATAGTAAGGTAAACCATTTTTAATAAATTACTCGTAGTATGTAATTTGTAAACAAAGTTTGCAGTTAATTAAATTAATCAAAAGTTTCAATAATACTTACGATATCAGTTTAAACCTCAATGTCTTACTTTAACCCCGACAAATAAGACATTAAAAGGGTTTGCTAAAAGCAAATTGCTTTTGGTAACATAGAATTCAATAACAAGAAAGTTATAGTTGTGTAAACTTCGTTCTAACCCAAGGGAAAAGGCAAGAACATGAATTAAAAAAAAATATTCTCTTATTTTATTTGTCTTTGGTGCGGGTTAAATAGATGATGTTTGCAGTAGACACAGAATTAGTAGAAAAGACGCAAAGAATTTTTAAAACGTGTTTAGCGGTATAAAAAATGTCTAATTAAATTTGAACTTTTACGCTATTCAAAGTTATATCAAATAAATTCTCGTTCTGAATAAAAATAATAAAGAAAATGAACATATGCCTAAAAATTAAAATACTTAATATTAATAATTTTAGTTCGACAAAGTTACGTCAATTTTTTTCTTTTTCAGTTTTGATATTATTTTTCGCTTGGTACTCGCCAAATCTTATGAAAGTCCATTAAGTTATATTTTTTCCGAATCGTTAATCGATAATTCCCAAAGTCGTTGCTAGTAGTACTGCTATTATTATTATTTTTAATTTCCAAAAATGTGTTAAAATCCTCTCTTTTCATTTTCGCCGTTGATAACTTCGTATGCGAAAATTAAAGACTAATTCTGCATTTAGAAGTCAGGCATGCTCGCGGACAGAATTTGCTCAATGGAAACAATAATTTCATATTTAATTCATTCTTCACAAAATTAATACAATTTATTTTGAATGCACAATGTATTTTTATATATACCACATTAATTAAATCGTGAATTATATTATTAAATTCAAATTACAGTGCATAAAAGTGCTTTTATTGCTATAATATAAAATAACTCGCTACTTAAGACATCCTCGGACTTGCACAAAGGCTGGTTTTCCTTATATGCAATAATCGATTTACTACTGTATTTGCAATCTTCAGAACGTTCTTCTGAATCTGATTATTTCAACTTTCAATTTAGTTTATCATTGTGTGTAACAAAAGTCAGCAAGTAGTTAAATAGAACATTTAGTAGTGTTTTCTATTTTTTAGTTCGCATTCAGCATGGACCGAGGCGCGCTTTATCAAAACTATGTTACAAATAATCAAGAAGATTTAAATACAAATTTTGTAAAAATTAGTGGTAAGTGTAGCAGTAAAAATATAATATGATTTTCTGGAACTTGATATCTAATAATATAACATTCACAGATTTAATCAATTTTCGCCGTGAATTTAAAGAAGAATTACAAAATACTGAAATAAGAATAAGAAATGGTGAGTACTGAGCACATTTTATAGATGCACAATTAACATGAAATAAATGTTTCGCATAGAAATTAAAGAAATGACAGAAACCATAAATGAAGATCTACTACCAGTTTTAAAATTGCTAAGGCTTAATAAAACAGAAGATATAATTGTGCTATCCGCAAAACCGGACATTATTCCTGAGCAACCCTTCTGCGCTATTGAGGACTTTTTGAAATATGAATCTGCGATACGAAAGGACAAAGCAAAATATAACCAGCTGGTAAGAATAACAACACATTTATTTCCTTTTGGCACTTAAAAATTATTAACAAATTATTTTTAGATTTCTGAATTGGAGCAACAAAATGCGAGCTGTTTTCGAAGTTATGTAAAATTAATTTGGAAGACTATATTAAGTGATAGTGCAGCCCAACATATGTGTTGGAATGGTTCAGAGAAAAAAAAGCCTGTAAACTCTTTAACAGTAACACAAGCTTTAAAAGGTATGTATGTATTGAAGATATGTAGTATATTATTTTATATAATTTGTTTATGGTTATTGCAGCTGCTTGTTTAAAAAAGTATCCTGTAGAAGAAGATTTAAGTTTTGAAAAAATTTCCATGCATCATTTTCAACACGCCAAAGATCGATATGACAAGAAAGTCAACTATAAAAACAAAGTTAAATCAGCAATTAAATAAATTTTAATTTTGTCTCATCTCATGTTATCCTAATCAATTTGATTTCTATTGAAATTTTCAATAAGTATTCATCTGTAAGCACCAATTCATACAGAGGGTTTTTGTTAACGTGTTTTCTCATTTTTGTTTTAAAGCTGCTACGTGTTTTAAAGCTGCGTTTACACATGCAAGTGTATTGCAAAACGCAATACACTCACACTTTTTCAAATTTGTCGTACTCGCTCTCCACTGGCATGCAATTTTTGACGACTGTGACATTTTGACACTTGCAAATTGACCAATGCAAATTGATAACAGGTAGACGGTCACGGGCGAATTCGAAGTAGTTCCGGCTTCTTTGTGGATGTCAAGCTCCACATATAAAAAATATAATGGAAATATTAAAATATATTTTTTATAAAGAAACTGACATATAATCAGGTTAAAAAAAGTGTTCAGCTACAAAGGTATATTTACCTGTTTAGTCTACCCTGCTTGGTTAAAAGTTGTATGCAAATATTCCTGATTGTGGTGATAAAATAATTATTATTATTTTACCTACATACCTAAATCGCATATATTTCAAGACAATTGAATAATTAAAACAATTATAATTAAAATAAATGCCTAATGTTTCTCTAGAAAAGCATCCACCTGTTTTTATAGTTAACTTTGTAGTTAAAAAGTAAACAATGCAGTAAAAGTTGAGCCAATACTAAGACAAAAAAAAGTTGATTATTATCATCCAATTCTGTTGGATATGAGCAACAATTTGTATATTTCCAATTTGTCCAATCCTAGAACAAAAGGTTTTTTTGCAGGAAGTAACTATTTCACAAAAATTTTAAAATTAACTTGTATGACTTTCAATCATTTCTTCGAAATTTGCATCGATAACACGTATACATCATTTTTATAAAAGTACTTGCTTGTGTAAATGCAGGGCGAATTCGTGCGCGAACTGTATTTTTTTTTTCTACTCAAGACTTTTTATAGTTAAGTTTTAATAGCTTTTTTTTTAATTTGTAAAACTGGTGAAACTTTTGGCACTATTGCATGTTGTATAGCACTGTAGCACTGTCGCGCCTTTCTTCGAACTTTTTTTAGGTATTAATCATCCGTTTTTTAACCCGGAAGTTTTCTCCCCCGTTCGCCCACAATCCCAAAAGTAGAGATTGCCCCACCCTATCAAAAAACCCTTGTATAAATTGGCTCTAAAGAATTATAGTAGTATTAAAGTTTATTTGTAATAAAACAAGTCTTTAAATAAAAATATTTATAAGCTAAGTAAATTATTGTTGGGGTCTTATGTAATTTTAACTGACTGAATTTGTAACTATGTACAATATATGATATATTTTTGGTTTTCATTAAGCTATTGAAAGTTTTCGTCTATTCCATTTTTGTTATTCTTTCATGAAAGAACATTAGTGCCAATGCATTTGTTTTCATGCATTTCGTTCCTATTATGTATCTGTACGGTAATTAGAATTAGTGTCATCCCTACAAATCAGTTGCCTTTTATTTCTAAATAGTAAATAAAAAACATTTTATTTTTACAAAAACAAAATTTTTTCAATAAAAATAATAATTCAGTTTATTGTAGAAAAAAAATTATTTCACATATTCCAGTAGGGCTTTAGTTTAGCGATAAGTTTTGCTGATTCGGCAATAAGGCAAGTGATTTTGACTGTTCCTCTGGAGTTCCTGAGTAGTAACTTCTTTCTGTAACAGTTGAAGTTCTTCCTTATTTCCCTGCATATCGTGGTGGCATTTTATTTGTCTTTACAACATTTTCTGTATTTGTAATTGTGATGATATAGGAAGTGTTGTTGACATTAAAAGTGGTGTTGATGTGGAACCTGGAGATATTTATGTAGTCGTGAGTAAAGTGCGAGGAGGTGAACATACAAGGAAACTACTACTTCGACTCTGTTACTGGGTCTGGTTGGAGGCACTTTGTATTTATTGATACTAGTACTTAAATTAGATGACAGATTGCATATTTGGCAACATTTTCTTTTTTCTGCCCGCCCAAGACTGAAGTAATGGTTATTTTGACGTCAAAAGTAAATTTAGTTAAAAAACACCATAATGTACTTTATTCCGCTTAGGCACGGTTCTTCTAGTGTACCTAAGGAGTTTAAACTATAGTATCCCAAGCAGTGTCCATTTTAGCTTTCTTAGCTGTAAATACAGGAATTCCAGTAGCTAGATGCTATAACTAGGCGTACATAGTTTTACTGTTTCTGAAATTGTCCAATCTTATTTTATAAATCAGACTTTGAGTGCATGAAAAGTATACTATATACAATTACTATATTTTTCTTTAAAACATCATTACTTCTGTCCATTTTTGTATGTTTTTAAAGACCACTTTTTATTTATTAGAAATAACTCACGTGTTTTAAACGAAAGTCTTGCTTTTAATTTAATTTTTTATTTAATTTTTGTATATTTCCAACGTAAATATATTCTCTTTCCAAAATCTTTTTTTTTTAATATATAAGACTACACCGCGTCGACAGTTACTACACAAAAAAGTAAAGTAAATATGTATTGAATTCTTTTGTCTTTATGCATGTGTTTATATTGAAAACGACATAAGTCAATTTGTTGTTAAATTAAGCTACTTACGGGTAAGCGTTTTAATATGTTTAAAAATGTTGATGCCATTCTTCGAGAAGCGTTTTCTGTATTTCTTATCTCAGGATACTTATTTTTTTTCAGCATTGATAATGTTGTAAATTCATTAGAAAATCGTTATTTTTCATTAGGGTATGCCACTTTCAGAATAGATTGGAAAAATTACTGACTTACAGTATGTCAAGAATCAGTTTACACATTAAGATAAATAAGCTTGTTCAACTTCGTTGGCAATAAAATTTTAATTTTTTTTTTTTTAATATAATTCTATGATTTGTTATAATTATATACATACTAGCAAAGATTGTACCCCTAAAATAAAGGCAATTTCAGTGTAAAGAGAAAAACTGCAGCAATAACAAATTTTATAAAATTTTGACGCTGTCAATAATTTGTTCCAAATATCTATGTATATCAAATCGCCCTGCCGAAAAATCAAATTAAGAATCAATTATTACCTATGTATTTCCTAATCTTTATTCTTCCAACTGCTACAATGTGTGACAATTTATTTATAAATATTATCATACAGCGACGGATTATTATAGGACACAAATAATACATATTGTTAGCAAGGAAAGTGTACAGAAGTATTCTTGCCTGTAAGAATTTAATGGTACGAATACTTTTGGCAATCACTGTACAGAAAGTTCCAGGACAGAAGAGAACGAATACTTTTGGCACCCACTGTTTGGGAATGGCTACGATATAAAAATAAACACAACAGCCATAAGCTCATATAAATTACCAGAAAATTTAATATATACTGAACAACAACAACGATATTACATCAACAGGTAAAAACGAATTCCAGGAATTGAGTAGTATGGCTAAACAACAACAACCCAAAGAAACCACCACCACCACCACCGCCATAAGTAACTAAACAGACAGTAGTTACAAAACCAAACATCATAATAAAAAAAAAATCTGAAAATATGTTTATAGCTAAAGCAGCATTCACTGGATTCGTGCGTATTCTACAAGTTTTTGAAAAATAGATTACTACTATAAAAAGACTTGTGTGGGCAAGCTAAGTTAGTATTGAGTGGAACAATAAAGTGCGAACATTGTGATAAAGAAGTAATGTTATGTCCTGTATTATATAAAAGAAATCCTATAACTAAAAGAACCTGCGCAAAATTAAACACGTTTTAAAAGGTTAAACGCAACAATGTTAATGGTGTTTTAAAGAAAAAAACTTAAAAATTGTAATATACGATAATTGTGTAACCTTTGATTTTGATGTCCTAAAGTTTATCTAGAGGTCGCACGTTTGATTAGTATAAATAATTTCAACTCATAGACAGTTGTATAATCACTTTCTTAATAAAAATCAAAAATTATATTTCTTTTGGTTTACAATTTCTTTATTTGTAGGAATAATCTTTCCTAATAATGATTGAATATTACTCATGTGCTTGTGTTGACAGTAGCGCGTGCTGTCAATACAACTTTCAAGATCTTGTGCATTGAAGCAGTAGTACCAAAATTAAAAATATTTCTTTTTAAATATATATTTTTAATAGTCGTTTCTCATATTTTATTATAAACAAATATTCTGCTCCGATACCATAGCATTTCTTCATTCTAATGCCATCATAATAACCTGCATTGAAATTAAACTGCCCCAACAAACTAGCAATACTTCTGTGCTACCAGAGAAATTTATCTGACCATTTTTAAAAACTCCTTTAGAAGTGTACATGTTTTGAAACTGCTAATTTAATTTTTATCTTCTATTTCGATTCTGGTGCCGTGTGTTCGCATATGTTGTAATACTCCAATTTTAAGCTTAAACGTTTTACCACACAACTTGCATGCATGATTTCTAGCATCTTCATGAGTGACAGCATGTGTTTTCAATGCTTTGCTGGTTATAAATCCTTTGCCACACAGCTGACAAATATGTGATCGTATGTTCATGTGCGAATTCATATGATCTTCATAAGTCTTTTTGGAATAATAACCTTTGGAACATATTTGACATACGTGCGAATAACGTTTTTCATGTCGTCTCCTATGTCTATTTAAGCATTGAACTTGTCGATATGATGCACCGCATATTTCACAACAATATGGCCTATCACCAGTGTGCGTTAGTAAATGTAATCTTAGAACCCCATAAGCTACAAATTTTTTATCGCACAAACTGCAGGCATATTCGAGATCTTCAAAGTGACGCTTGGCATGAACTGTATACGATTGCATTGTTCTGAACTCTTTATTGCATTGAGAGCACATAAATGGCACTGAATCATCATGACTGGCTTTATGAATTTTATATAATAATGGCTTAGCTAAAACTCGCTTACATTCGGAGCAGTCGAAAGGCCCCTCATGATCATACAAATACAACAGATGCTCATAATAATCTTCTGCACGAGTTTTTGATCTAATAGCAATATTTTTCTTTCTCAAGCATTTTTCTCTCGAGAAATAATAATGTAGCGTACGCAAATATTCCTCCAAAGCCGTAACACCTATTTTAATGCCCATATTTCTTTCTAAACAGTTTAACATTTCATTATGGGCTGCGTGTCGTTTATTTGAACAAATAAATTCAATTAAATTTGAGTTCCAGAGATGTTGGAATTCTCTATATATTTGAATTATTTCAATAACTTGTTCTGATGTTAAATCTGGCATATTTAAGTCTAATTTCTTAAGTTGCATTACCGGTTTGGGCCTCAAAAAATATAAATCATCAAAAAACCAACAACGTTTATATTTCTTGGCTTTGGAATCGTTCCTTTCTTCTTCGTAACGGCGAAGTCTTCTGAAATCTATTCGGTGTTTACGATAAATATAAGAAATTATATCTGATACTTCCTTCCATGTCAAGTCTAACTTCAGTTTATCATTCAATTCTTTTGTTGTTTCTTCTAAAGATGACTGTCGTTTATCTTTGAAACGATAGAAAGGTAAATCTTTGTTCCACAAGTTCGGTTGATTTTTATAAAGTTCTATTAATGTATTCATATTTTCTTTACATTTTATGAATTTCTCAACATTTGATGGCAATGTACATTTTCTTTTCTTGTTACTTAATTCATTTTTTATCTAAAATTACAAGCACAAAAACAAATTATTAATAAAGAAATTACTAAATGTGAAACCTACTTCATCCTCATCAGTTTCGGCTTCATCAGAATTCAAATCTTCATCGAAATCGGATGAATTATCTTCGAAGTCTTCATTATCTTCGAATTTATCACTATTAGCATCTGTACCTTGGTGTGTATATTCTTCAATCATTTCATCTTTAATAACGACTAGTGGATCCTCCTAAAAAAGGTTTATTAAAATTTATTTATGCATTAAATGTTACAATACAAATGCAGTTACAATTATATCCTAAATTACCAAGCATACTAACATAAACTGTTACTCGTTTTAGTGAAACAGACCAAAATCTGTGGTGGGAATCGAATCGACAATCAACACACAAATTTGTATAGATTTGTGTAGCCAAAAAAGTGAGTAGTTAATATATATGATATAATGACACAAACAATTTATTTTTGCTGTTGATAGTACTTAATAATTTAGACTCTCTAAAAGATAAAACCTTTTAAATGCTAGAACTTTCGAAAGGGTCAACTAAAACGAACTGTCATACTGCGCCCAAATAATTATGAATAGTTTTTTATACTTAATTTGATTTTTTTGAATATTTCTACTAGACGAAATTTACAATAAGTATTCAAATCTTATTTCTGAAATATTATTTTTTCGTTATTACCAATGTAATGTAATGAATAGTTTGACAATCAAACTCCAGCAAATTATTCAGATTAATGATTTTTGTGGCGCTTAACGAGTTTGCTTATAAACAAAATTGCCGCATATAGAGTGCAACCAATCCGTAACAGACATTCAGAAAAATTGGACCTTACTTTTCACTGTTACGATGAAAAACATCCTATACATATTGATACGCGTTTCTAGTGTGCATACATATATGGCATAAGTAATTTATTGTTCTCAGCGATAAAATGTACAAAATATAATCACTTGCATTTGCACATGAATAAACCATATAAAAAGCTTTATTTACTAAAAAAAAATTACCCTTTGTAAGTATATAGGGACAGTTTTTTAGTAATTAAGTTTTCGAAATTGGAAATGTTCCCTCTATGAGAACAAGCACATATTTTTAGTACGGGAATTATATGTACATTAAACCACCCAGATTTTTAAGTGTCTTTTATCCGCTCGGGTAGTTTGCGATAAATGGGTCTTCAAAATTAAGCCGTAGGCAAAAATTTTATCGATAGTGTTCGAACAGGTCAATTATTTTTCTTACCGCTTCCATTTCTAGGGTCTCCACTTTCACTAAAGAATTTTCGGTGTTTTCATCTTGCGATTCATCATCACTTGCAATCTTAGTATTTTTTCCTTTTGGTGATGCAATTTCTTTACAATGTAGCTGGATGTGTATTACAAATGATTCCAAAATAAAATTTATTTCATCGCATTGATAGCATTTAAGAATGAATGGGTGTTGATAATTAGGTAAAGGTGATTTAAGGATTTCTCCACATTTAATATATCCAGCATAATCCTGAATTTGTAGCGCTCTTGTAGCCATATTTCTAGGATATTTGTTTCAATTTCTGCTTTAATTAATACTAGTTTACACAATAACAAAAACACAATTTCCTTTGTAAACAAAGTGAAAAGTATTTGTGTAGGGAAAAATATATGCTTGGGTATGTATGTGTAATTATAATTTTAATTGTATATTTTGGTTTTTCTTCTTTTTTAAACATTCACATTAAATTAAGTACTCAAATGCCGGGTTAACCCTACAAATATATTTTTAGGTAAGATAAGGATTAGAGTTGTCATCTACTTGACATTTTCAAGAAACCGGTTTTTAAATAGCTTACACTACGTCTTGACTAGCCACACATTTGTTCGCACATGGAGAGAGCATCGGCATTATAATGGGAAAAATGTGTTGTGTGTTCATAATTTTTTCCTCTCATCGAGATTGTTTCCATGTCTTCAGCATATTTTATAGGCTGGTGTTTACAGATAAGCGCATACTTACACACACACATTTTTTATTTTGCCTACGCTGTGCGATCAACTGCTTACAGCACATTTTTGGAAATCAGTTATAGGGTTTTCTATTTAAAACTCGGTGTAAATATGCGGGTTTTTGTCCAGTAAAATATATTAATTTTGCATTGTTAATTTTTATTTTTGTTTCAACAGGACCACACAAACTCTAACTTGTACATTTTAGTCTCAGCATTAAACTGGAATAATATCAAATTTTAAGCCACTTACTCAAACAACATGATGAAAATTAAAAAAGAATATATTTAAAATTACACATTTTAGTTCATAATAAAATGATTACTTTAGTTCTTAATAAAACCATTTAGACGTGATTTATAAATTCAAAATTTATTTTCGCTTTTTGAATTATGTATATCTATTAAATACACATAATATGAAATTTATATAATTTTTCTTCAGTTTTTATCATCACTTTCGACTCTGGTGCCATGCGTGCGCATGTGTTGTAATACGCCAATTTTAAGTTTAAACGTTTTACCACACAACTTGCATGCATGATTTCTGGCATCTTCATGAGTGACGGAATGTGTTTTTAATGCTCTACTTGTAATAAATCCCTTACCACACAATTGACAAATATGTGATCGTATATTCATATGCGAGTTCATATGATCATCATAGCGATCTTTGGAATAGTAACCTTTAGAACAAATATTACATGTGTGGGTATACCGCTTTTCATGACGTCGTTGATGTCTTTTGAAACACTGGATATGGCGATAAGAAGTACCACATATTTCACAACAGTATGGCCTATCGCCTGAATGAGTTAGTAGATGTACTCTGAGATCTGCATAAGCTACAAATTTTCTATTGCACTCATTGCATGCGAATTCGAGATCTTCGAAGTGTCGTTTAGCATGAACTGTATAGGATGGAATTGTTTTAAACTCCTTATTACATTGCGAACATATAAATGGTACTGAATCATCATGATTAGATTTATGAACTTTAAATCCTAAAGGTTTTGTGAAAACTCGTTTGCAGTCGGGGCAGTTGAATGGTCCTTCATGGTCATACAAATATAACAGCTGCTCATAATAATCTCCGGTGTGATTTTTTAATTTAGTAGAAATATTTTTCTTTCTAAGACGTTTTTCCCTTGAAAAATAATAATGTATGGTACGTAAATATTCTTCTAAAATGCTTTGACTTATAGTGATGTTTATACTCGCTTCTATACTCTTTAACATTTCAACTTCAGCTTCATGACGTTTATTTGAACATATAAATTCAATTAAGTTTGTATTCCATAGATGTGGAAAGTCTCTGTATATTTTTATGATTTGAATAACTTGTTCTGTAGATAAATCTGGCAAGTTTGCATCTAATTTCTGTAGTTGAATTACTGGTTTGGGCCTTAGGAAATACAAATCATCAAAAAACCAACAGCGTTTATATTTCGAATCCTTTGAGTCCTTATCTTCCTCTTCCTCGTAAAGTCGAAGTCTTTTGAAATCCTCTCGGTGTTTTCTATAAATATATGAAATAATGTCTGATACTTCCCGCCATGTATATTTGGAATTCAATTTATTATTCAAATCTTTTGTAGTCTCTTCTAGAAACATCTGTCTCTTATCTCTAAAACGATAAAATGGTAAATCCTTATTCCATAAGTTTGGTTGATTTTTGTAAAGTTCTATTAGAATCTTCATATTTTGTTTGGATTTAATAAATTTCTCAATAGTGGGTGGCAATGTACTTTTTCTTTTCTTTTTTCTTGCCTTATTTGTTACCTGAAATTTAAATATTAAGAGTATAAATATTTTTTTTATGAAAATAAAAAATCATTTACAAACAATAATTAAAATAGTATAATTAATTATTTTACTACAATAATTTATAAACAAAAATAGGCCAACGCTTTTTAATTTAAAATGTTTTAAATAATAGAGTACTTTTGTTGTGAAAATTGTTTTGCAATTTATTAAGAAAGCATTTTGATTTTTTAGCGGTTAACTACATTATTTAATTTTGCTTTTTTCTTCGAACTAGTAGGTTTTCTAATTTACAATACTGGCATATGTCTTAGCTTTTACTCCTAGCTTAGACTTGCTCTTACCCCGATTTCAACGCATCAAAGAAAATTTTGTGTATTTTAGAAATATTAGAATTTTTTTTAGAATTATTTTTCTCTAATTGATACTTGTATGTTCTGCGTTTCTTTTTAACTTTTAAAAATGCAATTTCATTGTAATGCTAATTTCATGTATAATGCTAGTTACCAAGATTTGCATTAAAATTTATATATATATATATATATTTATATATATATATATATAATTTATATATATATACATATATGATTTCTTTTCTATTTTCACATTATAATAATTTTGAACCGATTATGATTTATTAGACCAGAAAACAACACTTTTCAAACTTACTTCCTCCTCTTCCGTTTCAACATCGTCTGTTTGATAATCCTCATCAGAGTTCCATGAATTATCTTCATCGAAGTCTTCAGAATCTTCCTGGTTATTACTGTATGTTCCCCCATCTTCATGGGGATTTTGTTCATTTACTTCATCTTTAATAACAATTAAAGGGTCATCCTACAACGAGAACAAATATCTTATCTTATTATTATGTATTAAAACATAAATACCATAAAATTATATTTTAAATTAAAAACATTTTTGTAATTTATTATATATAATACAATATAAGAATTAATCAGGGCTTCTTGTGGGAAGGCTACTCTTACGATGGCCCGAAAATGATCTACCTATTGTTATAAAAAAAACTCATACATATTTACTAATTTTTTCTAGACTGATATAAGATAATCATTTTTTAGAAAATTAATTACATATTAGTTCACTACGCGGAATATTTATAATCGACACTTTTTTTTGGAAGTGAAATAACTTTTGTTTATTTGAATTTATTTTATAAAACAACACACATTACAATAATATAATGGCATTTTTAGAGGAAAGAAAAGCAAACTTAGGCCATGCAATTTCATAATAAAACTAATAACTAATGAAATGAGTAAGCCGGACAAATGAAATATTTAATTTTTATCCTAAAACTAAAATTTTAGTAATGAGTTTTTATGCATATGTATGAATATATATACATATATATGTATGTATATACATATCTATCTATCTATCTATCTATCTATATATATATATATATATATATATATATATATATATATATATATATATATATATATATATATATATATATATATATATATTGCATTGAATTGACTAAATTATATTATTTTAAAAGTTACGTCAAACAATTTTTTTATTTTGTATACATACATATGTATGTATGTAGGTATGAAGAATTTCTGTAAAGTCATAATTCCTTAAGAGCTATTTATAATAAGAAGAGTTTTCAATACCGTGGAGTATATATAAGTATCAGCTGGACCTGCCAAACATTATTGTCCAGTTTTTATAATACCTTCACACCAGTACCACCTGCAATAAAAAACACCCAACACGGCTAGATCCGAACCTATGGTTACAAATTTTTAGCGAAAGAAATCTAGTTTAGGTCAGCACCCACAACCAACGATACATGTTGGTAGGGGGTATAAAATGTAATTATAAAAAAGTATGTAGTGCAAAATCCGACAAGTCGGACCACTAAATATGTATATAAGAATGTATGTACATATAAGTTGTAATATCGAATATTTGGTCGATATCCTACTTGGCCTGTATCTGGTTAAAACGTATACACTTAAAAATTATGCCTCTTACTTACAACTTCCATATTTATTGTTTCTATTTTTATTATAGGATTTTCAATTGATTCACATTCCACCTCATCATTTGAGCTCTTGATGTCATTATTTGCTCGGAATGCTGCACCCTCATTGCAATGATCTTGGACGTGTATTATAAATGATTCCAATATGAAATTTATTTTATCACATTGGTAGCATTTTAGAATAAAGGGATTTTGATAATTTGGTAAGGGAGACTTGAGGATTTCTCCACATTTAATATAGCCAGTATAATCCTGAAAATTAAGAACTTTTGTAGCCATTTTCAGGATTTGTTTTATTTTTCGGCTCTTATTTTGTTTCGTACAAAAACAACTACACAATTGAAAACAGGAAGGGATGTTCAGTGAAAATGCTATTTTGTTTAGATTTTCTTCTTTGTATAAAGTCATTCACAGGAAAGTAATTGCTTTAATTCTTAAATTAACTAAAAGACTGCTACCAAGGTGTATTTATTTAAATAAATACACCTTGACTGCTACCACTATACTTTTTTTAACACTATGGGGGTTACTCTGTAATTCGATTCGAAAATATAATCATTCAAATTTCAATGTCTACTACAACGAAAATGATTTCTTCCGAATTGAAATATAAATTATATTGTGATTTCAACAAAGTAGATTTTATCAATGCATATAACAAAGCCTGTAATTTTGGCTTAAAAAATGTATTCGAAATATTATTTTTTCATTAATTTTTAATGATATTATACATACGATTTACATTTGGCCTTTGCAGAAAAGTTTAGGATTTATATTTTCTTTTCTACTTTGTTATTAAAGTGCATAATAATAGGTTTAAATTATAAATTAATATCAATAGGTTTGCAGAATTCGAATAAAAACTTTATTATAAAAAAAGGTGCCACAAAAATAAGAATACGTTGAGGTGGGCTCATTATATGGAAGCAGTGCCACAGATAACATTTTTTGCAAGACTTAAAATTCTGTCGTAAACTAGATCAAAATCAGATAATAAGTTTATGTACCATATTCAATAGCTTTTTTGTTAGACTTCTTATCTTTTAATATGCCATTAAAGGCTGGATACTGATTTTGGCTTTTTTGTTTTCAGAGTTTAAGTCTGAACTTCTAAAAGGGTAAAGAATTATAGTGGTCTTGCTGAATTTGATCACAATATATGCGACCATAGAAATTGGTTTTGCTTTCTGGTAAAATAAATTGCTTGATCTTATCAGGGTTTACTACAATCTTCCATTTGTTGAAATAGGAATATAAAATTGACAATGTATTTTATAAATTGCATATTATATTAGTAGACAAAACATCACATGTAAGTAATGGATGTTCAACAAATATAAATTCTTGCGATATTGGTAGAGAACATGCTGTAGAGATTTGGGGAGAGGCAAAATCCAAGGACGGTCAATTTTAAAGTCGACAATTCAATGCAGAATTTATTTATTTTAATCAATTTATTTCAATTCCTAATCTTTAATCACTACTTTATATGTTAGTGTTATTCGTTACTCCGCAAAAAAGAAGCTTATAAACTTTAGATACCGTTGGCTATTCAAATTCTCTTTACTTCATTACTTTCATTAAAAAAATTAATCAGTTTTAATTTTGGTATGCTATGGACATTTTCTAGAGCTTTAGGTCGTAACTTTAATTTTATTAAATTTTTGCAAAAAAAAAAAAATAACTCAGCATGTAAAATTATAAATAACATCAATTTTGTAAATAAATAAACTAGTGCTTGTATTTAAACACAATGTTCATAATTTTGAGTAAAATAATTTAAGTCGTCTTTCTTTTATCATCAGTTTCCACTTTACTCCCGTGTGTTCGCATATGCTGTAATACGCCGATCTTAAGCTTAAATGTTTTGCCACATAAATTACATGCATGATTTCGCGCATCTTCATGAGTGACCGAGTGAGTTTTTAAAGCTCTGCTAGTTATAAATCCTTTGCCGCATATTTTACAAATATGTGAACGTATATTCATGTGCGAATTCATATGATCAACATAACGATACTTTGTATAATAACCTTTGGAACATATATGACAGGTATGAGAGAAACGATTTTCGTGGCGTCTTTGATGTTTTCTAAAACTGTTAGACTGACGATAAGATGCACCACATATTTCGCAACAATACGGCCTGGCATCAGTATGTGTAAGCAAATGTATTTTAAGATCCGAATGCCTCAGAAATTTCATATTACATTCCTTACAAATAAATTGGAGATCCTCTAAGTGCCGCTTGGCATGCGTAGTATAAGAGGCAACACTTTTAAATTCCTGCTTACACTGGGAGCATGTTAGAGGCATTGAACCATCATGTTGTGATTTATGAACTCTAAAACACAATGGCTTCGTATATATACCATTACATTCAGAGCAATTAAATGGTCCTTCGTGATCTTCTAAAAAAGTCATGTGCTCGTAGTATTTGGATGTATTACTTTTCGCAGATTTTCGGAAGTCTTCTGTCGTAGAAGTTTCTAACCTCTGCCTCTTTTCTCTTGAAAAATAATTGTGAATTGTATGAATATATTGTTCTAGAGCACTTGTGCTTAACTTGATATGCATTTTTGTTTCCAAAACCTTTAACATTTCGGCAAGGGCGTCATGGCGTTTATTTGAGCATATATTTTCTATTAGATACGTATTCCAAAGATGAGGAAAACCTTGATATATTTCCAATATTTTTAAGATTTGTTCAGATGTTAAATCGGGATGATTTGAATCTAAATTTTGCAAACGAATAATAACTTTTGATCTTAAAAAATGTAAATTGTCAAAAAACCAACAGCACTTGATTTTTTTGTCCGATTTTCCTTGTTTTTTATTTTTATTTCCTTTTTTCTTTGTTGCTTGTTGGCTTTGAATTCTCTTAACGTCATCTCGATGTTTTCCACAAATATGAGACATTATTTCTGCTGTTTGATTCCAAGTTAATTGTAAAGAACATTTTGTATTAAGATTCTGTGTGATTTCCTCGAAAATTTGTTTTCTTTTGTCTCTTAGTCTATAAAATGGAGAATATTTATTCCACAAATCTGGATGATTTTTGTAAAATTCAATTAAAGTTACAACATTGCTTTTAGATTTCATGAAGTCATCGACCATAGGATATAACTTTATTTTTCTTTTATTTGGCGAATTTTTTATAATCTGAAAGTTCAAATTTTTAATTAACAAACATACCTATAATAAATTAATTCGTTTACACTTTACTTCGTCTTCATCTGTTTCGGAGTCATTGGGTTTGTGTTCATCCTGAATATTTTTCTTCCTTTTTATTGGTTTTTTTAATATCTGAAATGTATTTTAAACATAAGATACATATTTATATATAAATATATGTATATATAAAAAAATCTTGCTCTATTTTACCTCTTCCTCATCTGTTTCGGAGTCACCTGTATGAAATTCATATGAACTATCACATATATCTTCAAATTCATTTAGTTGTTCTAAATCATAATCTTTAACAGAAGTCGCAGAGTGTTGAGAGTTTATTTCATCTTTTTCACATTTTTCATTACATGTTTCTTTATTAACCTCATATTTGATGGGGAAAAGAGGATCTTCCTTAAAAATAAAAAAAATAAAAATATACATATATGTATATTAAGCTTGTTTAAGAAGTTAAATTATTAATCTTTTATTTCCTGATTATGCCACTCAATGGCCTAACAAAATATTAAATATAATTAATAAAATTATTTTAAAAACTTTGTGTACGTTTCGGTGTTCGAGTACTTTTATTTTATAGAAAAAAGAAAACACTTATCATATTAGTGTATTTTATTTATTTTGTGAATGAAAAAAATTTTAAATTTTTGTTTACTTTGAGCCAATTGTGTTCACGAGTATCGCTTCACTTCTAAGCCTTTGTAGCATAAAAATTGTTGTTGTCCATTGTGTTTTCGAATCAAATTGTGGTACCAAGTCAGTTAATAAAAAACTAAAACAATATAAAACCCATAATGCAGTAAATAGTTTAGGAATTCACACATGTTTCCAGTTTTTTTTGGTAATGTCGGAACTACTTAGGTAGTAATGCAAAAACTAAAGCTGTTGCAACAATCGAGGATGTTCAACTATTAATCGCATTACTACTTTATTATATATTTATGTTTCGAAATAAAAAATCTTTGACCAAATTTTTTATTAACTTAAAATCGCAATTGGTGTAGGTTATCACATTGCCGGTGTTGGCTGACTATAACCTGCAGTTATAAAATATATAATTTTTGAATTGAATTATATTCAATTCAAAGATGATAAAAATTCAATCACGAATGTAATCCACACATACATACATACATATGTATGAATGCATATACAAACATAAGTATATGTACTTATAATTTTAACATCTTAGGATTTACTTACTAACTCTTCTAATTTTATTTCCAAATTATCAGTGCCAACTTCTTCACTTTCTATTTCATCCTCATGTACAATTTCACATTGGATTTTTCTGTCATGTTCGTCCAACGATAAAACATCCCTAAAATGTTCTTGGATATGTGTTGTAAAAGATTCCAATAAAAAATGAACATCTGTACATTGAAAGCACTTCAAAATGATTGAATTTCGATATTTTTGTAGTGGAGACTTTAAAATTTCCCCGCATTTTATATAGTCAGCATAATCTTGAATAGACTTTACTTGGGTTTCCATTTTACAGAATATAATTTTAATTGCTAAGAAAATATAATCGTACCCTAATAAAAAAAATTGCAATTTTAATACATACTACACTTTTCTGGGGTATGTTTGATACAGTGTTACCAGTTTGACTTTTTCGCCTAAAAATTTGTTATGTATATTTACATTTTCTTGTACTAATTATATATGTACAATAAAGAATCGAGAATAGCTACATGAAATAAAAGTAAATTAAGGCGCACTATAGTGTGCCAAAGCACTCCTGTATTTGAATATTTATTTGCTAACACTACGTCTATACTAGCCATTTATTTGTTCGCACATTGAGAGAGCGTCTGAAAAAAAAAACGGTAGAAAATTTGTTCGTAGTATTTCGCTTGGAGAATATGTGTAGATGTTCCTGTTCAGTTTGAGCATAATATTTTGTCACTCATCGAGATTGTTTCGAAGCTCTTAGCATAATTTATGTATGGGTGCATGCATACGAGCGCGCACTCACACATAATTTTTATTTTGCCTGTGTGCACTTTGTTTTTTAACGGCATATCCGATTTGTGCGAACAATGGTTCGGACAACTCTGTTTGATCTTGACCCGACCATCAACTGCGAGGGTTACCTAGCTAAATTCCTAAGCGAAAAGCAAAATATATCGTATATTTTGATTCTCGTTTAACAGATTTATGGCTAGTCAAGACGGCATGTTAGAAATTAAATTTATATTGAGTTATAAAATTTGGTGTTCACACATACGCAATTTAGCCTACTCAATTACCATTTGATAAACGAAAATATTTTCATGACCCGACAGTGATGTTTAAAAAAACGTTTTAAGATGTTATGCTTTTTTGCAATGCAATACAACTTCAATTTATTTTATTATTGATGGCAGTTGTTTCTGCTACATGATTTTACCACTCTTATTGCTACACAAATCGACCCACTCTAATGTAAATGCCTTTTACCTTTGTTTTTCTATATATTTGCAAGTAGGTAGGTTTTACAGACTTATTCTTAAATAATAGGATATAGAATAAAGCCTTATAACTTGTAGTAAACCTCTAAATCACTTTTAAAGAAGGGTTTAAAAACTAGAATGAGTTCACATATATAAGTAAAGCCAATTTTATAATCTATTAAATATTTCAAATATTTAATAGAGATTTTACCACCTAGTTAGCAGTAACACAAAGGGGCGTTTAAAGAAAGCTAGTACCGGCATAGATAGTGCTATTCATTCGTTCTAGGTAGATGTATACGATTATACTTCGGAAATAAAAAGTATATTTTATTAACTTCAATGCAATCAATATGTAAAATGTGTATTGGACGAATAACATAACTCTATTAAGGTAAAATAATGTACTAATTAATATAAATTTTAATAATGCGTTCATATTTAAACTTGAGAAATGCTTCTTTCTTCAGCGGTAGCAATGTCATGTGTTTTCATGTGCTGATTAACGCCAGTTTTATGTTTAAAAGTCTTACCGCACAATTTGCAAGCATAATTTCTTACATCTTCATGCACAACCTTATGCTGTTTTAGAGCCCTTTTTGTAATAAAAGCCTTATTGCATATATCGCATATATGAGAGCGTATATTCATGTGGGAATTCATATGATCATCGTGTCTCATTTTCGAATAAAAACCTTGAGAGCAAATCTTGCACGTGTGTAGATATCGTTTTTCGTGTCGTCGACGATGATTACTTAATGTCTGTAGGAATCGAAATGAATCACCACAAATTTCACAACAATAGGGCTTATCGCCGGTATGGATACGCATGTGTAATCTTAAGTTAGTGTAATTAACGAATTTTTTACCACATTCCTTGCATATGTAGTTAAGATCTTCGAAATGACGTTTAGCATGACTTGTATATACATTAACCCGTTTGAATGTTCTATTGCATTGGGAGCAAGTAAAAGGCATAGTACCATCATGAGAAGATGTATGCATTTTAAAATGTAAGGGGCTTATAGAATCACCTCCGCACACAGAACATCTCAAGGGGGGAACATGATCATAAAGAAACTTTAAACGTTCGTAATAATCATTATTAGTTTGTACGATTTTGTCTTGTTTGTTTTTCTTGATATTCAATATTCGTCGTTTTTCTCTAGAAAAAATGTTGTGAATTGTACGTAAATATTGTTCCAATAAATTTTCATTGATTTTTAAATTCATATTAGTTTCAAGCTGCTTAAGCATTTCCAGTATACTTTCATGCCGTTTGTTTTTACAATGATTTTCAATAAGATTAGAGTTCCAAAGTTGTGGCAAACTTCGATATATTTCTAAAATTTGCGCAATTTGTTCAGGAGACAAACTTGGTTGATTTGAATCTAAAATCTCTAATGAATAATTTTCTAAATACGGTTCAATAAAATTTAATTGCGTCAGATACCACGGCTTGACATACAACTGCATTTTACTATCATCTTTTTCTTGAGTTTTAGCCATATCATCCTGATATTTTCGATACAAGTGGACAATAACCGCTGATACTTGACTTCCGTTGATATTTATATTGTGATTCATATGAAGATCTTGAGCAATTTTTATCATGTGTTCTCGTCTTTTTAATTTATTTCCAAAATGTGGCATTGTTTTCTTCCACAATTGGGGTTGATCTCTAAAAGCTGCTATTAAAACAGTTAAATTTTCTTCCGATTTCATAAAATTACTAACGAAAGACGAGGACACACCATTAGTGTCAGACGGTTTGTGTATGATCTGAAATATATGTATAAAAATTCTCATATGGTTTCAACATACATATTTATGTATTTCCGAATTTAAAATTAACCAATATTTAGATTAAACTTGCCTGAACATCTTCCGATTTCGATATTTCGGATTCGCATTCATCTTGACTGCTTAAGGAACTTTCACTATCCTCGACATAATCATCTACATACTGATTTAAATATTTTGTGCTACTTAAATGCGTTAATGTATCCAAATCATTATTTTTAGTTTCGTCGAAGTTATTAGGCTCAATTTTTATAAATGATTTCTCATTATCGTTTTCATTTTTGACAACAATTAGAGGGTCTTCCTAAAATGTATACGAATGTATCTTTTATACATTTTTATATATTTTTTAATAACGGAAACATGGTAAGATATGATTGTATGTACATTTCTGAAAATATGAACGAACATACACAGTTGGCCATTTGGCATAAGGCGTTATTACTGATTAACATATAATCGGCACTTGTTTGAGAGACGTAAACGATTTGTTTTCGATGTCCCTAATGTCCTTTAGCTTATGGCAGTCACTCAGAATATGTTGATATCATGGCCAACTGTATGTGTCCAGGATATTCATTCCAACAAAATATAATCGTTTTACCATATTAACATTTGAATTTTCCAACTTTACAGGAGATTCCTCACATTCCAACGGTTCGTTTATAACTTCCGCTTCATCCAAACTACTGTTCAGTTGTCCTTGAATATAACTCTTGGACTCGTAAGTTCTTTTACAACTGTCATTCAAGTGAAATATGAATGATTCCAGAAGCAGATAAATTTCTTTACATTGTATACATCGCAAAATGTATGGATCCTGAAAACCTTTTTGCGATTTTAGAATTTCACCACATCTTATGTAGCCAATAGAATTTGAAGTATCTTGAGATAAAGTTTGCATATTTTATTTGTATATACTTTCTAGTTAACTAAACTAAACAAAGATATGAAATATTTCAAACGGTATGTTCAGTTATGTTATTGTTTTGTATTGGGACAAACGACTAATAGCCGGTGAGTATTAGTCGGCGATTGATTTATGTAGCCGCCGCCACTGATATTAATATGCTTTTGCACTTAATCTATATAAAATTGGTAAAAGTCGTCAAGTTCTTGCAAAAAAAAGTCTTGAAAATGCCAATTTAAAATTATATTTCAAACAGATGCTAACTAAAAAGCCGATTATGCCTAGCAGCTATTTGGCATGGTTTATGTTTACCTGAGTTGATACTTGTTCCAAGTATGATATATTTGCTGCAAATATTCTACGTTCCTCGGCGAATTAGAACAGGTAAACCCAGCAGCCGCGCTGTTTTCTGCAGATTCACACAATATATGGTTTGTGTTGAAAGATGTTTTCTAAGGGGTTTGCAAAGTTTTCTATGTCAAAGTACATATATAAGTTCTTGTTACTTTTTTGTATCGAAGGTGCGCATGCAATTATTTTTTATAAGAATATTTTTTTTCTTTATTAAAAGTTTATTCGAGTACCTGCGTATGTATATTTGGTTGTTGACCTTTCGTCCTCACACCGTTGTATATATTACACACCAAATTTTGAAACAGGTTTAATATTTTTTTTCATTATTACAATAACACGGCGTGAGGACAGTTAATAAATATAAATAATAGTTCACTTCTTTTTAACAGTAGGTATAATATGTAAAATATGCATGTAAGTATATTAATTTGTTTTCAAAACAAAGTAATCCTATTCCTTAGTAACTGTGCTTTTTTCTTCACTGTTAGCAATACCATGTGTTTTCATGTGTTGGTTAACTCCAGTTTTGTGCTTGAACGTTTTACCACATAATTTACAAGAATGTCTTCGTATATCATCATGTATTACAACATGTTGTTGCAATGATCTTTTGGTGATAAAAGCTTTTCCACATACATTGCACACTTGGGTGCGTGTATTAGAATGTGCATTCATATGATCATTATAACGATCTTTTGTATAGAAACCCTTACTGCAAATTTGACAAGTATGTAAATAATTCTTTATATGACGTCTGTGATGATTACTGAAACCTTGAATGTGTCGAAATGAAGCTCCACATATTTCGCAACAAAAAGGTTTTGCTCCGGTATGATTACGCATATGAATGCGTAATTCAGTAGAATGTAAAAATTTCTTTCCACATTCTTTGCATTCGTGATTAAGATCTTTCATGTGACGTTTTGCATGATTTGTAAATGAATTGACCGTTTTAAATAGTTTTTCACACAAAGAACATGAAAGTGGCTCATAACCATGCAACTGAGTTTGGTGTATTTTTAAGCACAGTGGACTTTTAAATGAACGTTGACACTCAGAACACGTAAATGATCCAACATGATTATATAGAAAAAGCATCTGTTCATAATAGTCTTCCTGTGTGTTTTCCTCCATATTAGGGTCAGTGCTTCGTTTCTTTGCTCTTTTATCTAATTTCTTCCGTTTAGCTCGTGTAAAGCAGTTATTTATAGTGCGAAAATAATTTTCCAATATGTGTTCTGTAATTTTTAACCCCATTTTAGTTTCTAACAATTGCAACATTTCTTCTTTGGCAGCTTGTATTTTATTTTTACAATAATGTTCAATTAACTGCGTATTCCAGAGGTGAGGAAGGCTCTTATATATTTCTAATATTTCTATTATTTGACTTGGCATTAGATCCGGCAAATGAGAGTCTAGTTTTGCAATTGGGTTATTTTCCATAAAAGGCTTTACGAAGTGTAAATCTTTGAAAAACCATGATGGTATGTAATTTTCTTCACCTGTTTCCATTTCCTTAATACCCTTTAAGTCCTCACGATACTTTCGACACAAATATACAATAACGTTTGCAACTTGATTCCAAGTTATTGACAAATTATATTGTTCATTGAGTTCATCAGCAATTTTTTGCAAACAGTTTTGACGTTTCAATTTATGCCTCAAAAACGGAAAATTTTTATTCCATAAAGAAGGTTGATTTTTATAGGCCTCAATGAGAGCTGTGACATGCGTGTCTGTTTTCATAAATTCATCAATAAAGGCTGACTGCTTTCTAGTGCAATCCAGACCAATTCTTGATTGTTTAACTATCTAAATTAAAATGTACAAAAAATTATATTCAGCAAGTACGTATTTTTTTTAACTATAAATAATTAAAAACTTAAAACTAACTAGAAAAAAATCTTACCCTTATTTCATACAGATCCTCCTCATTACTAGATAAACTATCATCTGAGCTATTTTCTACATCCTCATCACTACCTTGGAATTCTGCTTCAGCTATATTGTCCAAATTTCCTGTAGAATCATCTGTTTCACAAGCTTCTCCCACAGTTCTTGAAATATTCTCTTCATCATTAACAATAAGTTCATAAGTCGTTTTAGGATTTGGAGACTTTTCTTCTTTGACTGTACAGAAATCGTCGTCTTCAGAAATCTTTTCAGGTTTTACGACAATCAAGGGATCCTCCTATAGTAAAAGAAATGCAAAAAAGATTATACATATTATGCATGTATATACTGTACAAAATATCTTAAACCACACTACGAAATTTGTAATGAATTTTTCGTTTTAAAATGCTTACATTAAATAATATAAAAATGTATTTAATGAATTGCTTTACAAGCAGCAAACGAAAAATACTTTTTAGTAAAACTACATTTAGTAGGAATGTATGCGTTCTAAGACCTCGAAAATAGCCCTAAATCAGCTTAGCAAATTAGCCTTCCAGCATATTAATACCCAGTTTCACTTTGTTTATAACTACTTTATTAATAACCACTAAACGGAAAGTAAACAATATTTTACAAATGTTAAAAAGGCAAACTATATTAAAAAACAATTAGGAATACAATACTTTCTACATACATACATATCTTACCGTTTGCATAGAGCAATTATTATCTTCAACTTTAATATTTACACCTGTTACATCAATTCTATCGCTTAATCCCAATCCTTCATCAGCGTTGTCTTGATTAATTGCAGGAATTACTGGATTTGAATAGGTTTCATTTTTTGCAAGTGAATTTTTGCAATGATCCTCGATGTGAAATATGAATGCTTCAAATAGCAAGTATATTTCCTTGCAATGAAAACATTTTAATACATATGGATGTTGGTAACTTTCGCAAGGTGGTCTTAAGATTTCTCCACATATCATGTATCCAATATAATTTTGAATATTTTGAACTTTAGTCTGCATTTTATTGGAGTGATATTTAAGTTTTACAATTTCGAGAATAAATATTATGTTGGTGTACGTTCAGTTGAATAAAAAATTGTATATGCTTCCCAGCAAACATAAGATTATAATTTCAAGGTGCTTGAAATCAGTATTTCTTACCATATGGCATACAACCACGATTAATATGGAAAAAATATTTCCACATTCATTGGGAAATGTTGTTTTCATTCATTTACTTTACCATAATTATTTAATGAAAAATAAGTAATAACCAATGCAATATTAGCCTATGTTAGCCCATTTTTATACCTGCAAACTAAAGAAAACAACGAAATTTTTGGGAAAGTAAAACATTATGAGAGTCTAAGAAAATTGATTGGTTGACGTAACTTTGTTGAACTACTTATTATTATTATTATTATTAAGTAATTTAATTTTTAGGCATAAGTTCGCTTGCTTTATGTTTTATATTCAGAAAGAGAATTAATTTGATATGATAGTAAAAGTTAAAATTTTTATAGGTAACTAATAGAATGGATTGCATTTTCTATAGAAGTTTCAACATTTTTAGAAAATACGAGCATAAATTAGTGTGTTTCAATATTGGAATGTTCTTAGAGCACTTCCTTAAAAATTTGTAATAAATTCCAAAAGGGAGAATATCCTAGCAAATGATTCCAGCAAGGAATCCTGACCTCATTGGATAGAAAAATCCAAGACTTTAAACTCATACTAGTCACGTACTCACATCCCCGTAGCGAAGCCAATTTCAATAAAACAAATCAATAAGAAAAAGGAATATGTTTATTCTTAATACTTAAAAGCTTTTCAATAAATCTTTAAATTCTCTGTTCAGGTCCAGTACGAACACACTCGTAAATCCGTAATTTGTTCTTGCTTGACACTGCAAGACTAAAAGTTTTTCGATTTTTGTTTGCAGACTAACGATCTGAAAAGTAGCAGAAAGGCGGTATACACGCTAAGGAAATTTACTCTACAATAAAAGAAAATAAAAAAATTGGAAAATATTTGATCAACACCAATATCAATAGATACGAAATCAAACATTTTCTAATTTTTTTCTTTATTTATTAAGTTTAACAAAAACATTAGTAATATTTGTTTTGGTGTTTTTAACTGTTTATGTATATTTTAAAGTTGTTTTTTTTATGGAATAAGCATTTTTTATTTAATCTTTGGTATAATTTTTTTAATTAAATATTAGTTATGTATATATAATATTTTGACGTTTCTTTCGAATGTAAGTAATTTGCCTAGTAAAAATTAATTATTTCTACTGCTACATCTGCCACCAAAATGCAATACATATTATTTATTTTGTTGTTTTTTTTAAATTAAATATAATATAATTAATAACTTTAGTAATAATATTTAATTAATTATTTAATGTAATATTAGTTATAATTAAAATTTAAATTATTGGTATTATTTATTCGTTAATATATTGTTCCATAAATGTGCCTATACTTTGTTATTTTTGTTGTTGTTGTTCTTAATATAACTGAAGCTTTAGAGGAGTCTAGAGTGGGAAAGAGAAAGAGAGAGAGAAAGATAAACGCAGAAAGTTGTCATCTTCAACTTTACCACCATCCGCACAATGGCGACGGCGACGACGACCAACATCATCATAACCACCAGCAATATATGCATTAGAACCAACCACCACTACCAAGTTTTGAGCTCAATCCACCAATACCTTTACCGAGGAGATTTCCGACGCGTCCGGCCACAACGTTGGTAACTGCTGCTGCCTGAGCCGAAACTAGGTTCGGCTGAGGCATTCTAACGCGTGGCGTAGCGGTCTCCTCTTCGGCACCCTCCTCTTCAATGCCGTCGAGTTCTCTACCATCCTCGGCAGTTTCATCACCTTCTGCTACGTCAGGCATGGTTAGAGCACAAGTGGCTTCTTCTGTAGCCATACGCGTGGCAACAGTTTGATATGCTTTTGAATTAAGCTTTTCCTCAAGCATACCTTGCAGCTCAAAGTCCGAATAGATTTTTTTTACAATATGTGATAGCGCCTGCACCTGAGCGTAGTGAAGTGCGTGATCCAAACGCTCAGAAAGCCAATTGCAAAGCATATTAACTTGTTGCGTATACCATTGTTCAAAGAAATTTAATGACCATAGATCGTCGCCAATTTTACCACGTATTTGTTCCATGTTGTTACGGAAAAATATAACATAGCTTTGTCCTAAATCTTTACCTGAACTAGAGACATTTGTGAAGCTCAGTATGGAACCTATTAGGCTACCTTCATCATATCGAGCCAATTTGGACAAAGTCGACTCTAGCACTGACATAAGTTTACCAATGAGGCCTTGTGTCATGGCTACATTCGCTTTATCGAGCTGATCGTCAATTTTAGCATGAAATTTGTACAAATCAATTCCGTCTATTGTGGTAAGCTTAAAGCTCTGATTTTTTGCGTTTAATATCACATTCACCATGGCGCACATTTCCGAAGGCGCAATATAATCTGTTGATGATATGAATGTAATGTTTTTCTTTAGCCACGATTGGAATGATGCATCTGTGCGCGCAATACACTGCTCGATCATCTCTGCGGCCATCATTTTAAGACGCTGTTCCAGGTGCTGGCGGAATTCCGGTTCTGGCCAATGTAGATCACGTATAAATGATTGTAAAGCATCGAGTTTCCAAAAAAGGTCTTCCGATGTAGCACAACCATTGCCTTTACTTTCCCAGCGTTCTTTCTCGAAGCCTTTATTGATGGATTGAGCTATTGAGGATTCCATTAGGTCTACGTAGCGTACAACTAATGGGGCGAATGTATCGCGTAGATGCTGGTGGAAACGACCATTACGGAGATTATCGTCTGCTCGTAGGTAATCGTTGAGGATTTGAAAGAGGGGAAATGAGTCCCATGTATCAGGTGGTTGTTCGGATAAAACTCGGTCCATATCAACAGCAAAGAGGGACCAAAATATTTCGGCATGTTCTACCAACAAATCGCTGAACCAAGCAAAAGCTTCAGCATAATGTTCTTCATTTTGCTGCTGTAAATCAACGCATAGTTCTGCTAGATGTATCAAATCTTCCAGTTTTCTCGCAGGAGGCACTGCAACTTCGCCACGTAAGTCTTCTTCAATTTTCGCTTCCGACGACAAACGCGTATAATTTACCAACGCGGCGGACTCTAGGCTCTTCTTAATCATTTGGCGAACTTCTTCTGGCGGCACGGGTGTTACAATATCCTTCATCAGAACACGTTCAAGCAGTGATAATGTTGCCTTTAGTGCACCTTCAGGCCGACCAAATGGAAAACAACATCTGAAATTGGTTATTTGATATTCTAGCAAAACTCTTAAGCGTTCTTTGATCTCGGTAAACTTTTCCTTCTCCTCGTGGGTTATGCTACCAACGCCATCAGGGCGATTACCATGCACGTGGCTGGCACAAAAAGCGAAAGAATAGTGGATAAGCGTAGGATCGATCATAAAATCTTTTTCGGCACGATCTAACAAATCTGAGAGGTAACAAAGGTGTCTATAGCAACCACGAACACCATAACGCGCACAATATTCATCTAATACAAACACCTGTCCGGGACTAAACCAACCGAGGGAAGCGTATTGATCATTAAGGCGATATTCTAAAGCGAGATTTTGCAGCATTTTGAAGAACACAGCATGATCTAAAGTACATGGATCGGCGCTAATGTAATCTTCCATGCCGTGTTTGCGTGCCTTGTCCGCATCACCTTGAATCTTCGATATGGCCGAGTTTTTATCCTGAGTAACTGGCGGCGTAGGTTTGTGGGATTGGCCAGTGGCACGATACATGGCCATTACCCATAAACTGCATTCGTTTTCGTCGTCGCAGGCAAAAGCTATGCTGTCGCCTTCTCGAACAGCATTGAAGAAAAAACGTCCGCCATTTAAATCGGTGCCAAACATTAAACTTGCACTAGCACCTTCGATATAATCAACAGTATAACCATCTAACTGCATCATTTCTGATGGTTCTGATTTCTTTTCTTTGTAACTACACATGGCGAAGGTGTATTGAGACACTTGAACTAGTACAAAATAACGTTTTTTCCACTTCTTCCACACCGATTTTCCAATGGCGTATAAGTGCCCGCAGTGCTTCATATTAGGTGGTTTTTCGAGACGACATGCAATTTTAATACGTAAATCTTGATCGGGTAAATTCTTCGGTACTGTCATTCGATGCCATTCAGGAGTTTTGGAGGATAAAGGTGTAGGTTTAATAACCACCTTGCCCAGTTCTTTATCCTCTAAAGCTAGCATACCAGGATTTTCCGTATACAGCTTAACTTTGACTACTGGCAATGGATGAGTCGTTGTAAAATCCCCTTGTGTGTCCCACATTGGCTTAGAGGCCTCAGCTTGATCTGTCTGCAATTTTTCACCATTTTCAACCTCCATTGTGCAGTAGACAATTCGATTCTGAGCCAATGATTTAAGACCCTTCACTTCCATAACAATCACTTCTAGTTGAAAAGTCAATACAACATCTAGTTTAGACAATTGTGTAATGCCTTCTTCAGAATCTCCCTCCAGTTTTGAAAGTGAGCCATGAGAACGTAAGATCATTTTTAGAAATGAAGGAGTACTATGATTGTAACGCTTCAGCTTTTGCAAGCCATATTTGCTATCCATGTTACCTTTCGTAACAGGCAACGATTCTAAATTAGCCATTAATAAATTTATTGATGATTTCAACTCTTCAATATAGAGTGATTCCATTTCTTTTAATACAAATTTTGGCATAAGTTTGCGATTCTTCTCCATTTCGTTTACTCGCTGCATACGACCATCCAATTCGCGTCGTATTGCAGCCGCTTGTTCATCGGCCGAATCAAGCATCAGAGCATTAAATAAGATTTGGTGTTCAAATTTCTTAACACTAAGAATTTGTTGGAACATATCATAGAGTTGCTCTTTTGAGAGTATCAACTCACTGTTTAATGATTGTTGTAAACGGGCTGGTTTTTTTGAATCTTCCTCGCCCGTACCCTTTAGTATCACATCAAACTTTGCCATCCATGAGGTAAGCACTGTATCTTTGCTAAGACCGTCGATTTCAGGCAATGATCGAACACGTTTCTCAATATTTTTGCGAAAAACTTCGGTAAAATCTTGAATTGAACATGATCCCTGTTGGACCATTTTCAATACACGATCAGATTTCAAAAAAACATCATGATAGCTTTGTACTGCATTACGAAACGCTTCATCAGCCATGATTTGTGTTTCTCCTTTAAGGAAAGATTGAAATCGCAAAGTTATGGCATCCAGTTGTGTTTTGTTAACTTTGGGCTGTCTTTTCGTCATGTCGGTAGGTTGTTTAGCATTAAATGGATATGATATGCAACGGGAAACAAATACATATAGCTGAATACGTTTCTTCCGCTCCTCTTCTTCAATACCCTGCTTTGGCTGACCAGTACCTGATTCACATTTATCACTTGTTACAGAAGGCGAAGGTGATATTGGCCGCGAAAGTGAATTTCCTCTAGATGACGAGCCGGCACTTTGGTTTAGTGTTTCTTGCGATATGCTACCCGCTCCCGTTACGGAATTATTCGCGGTCAGTTCGTTCTTAGTCGATGTACTACCTGCGGCCACCGGAGCTAACGTTTTCTCACTCTCTGTTGGCCCACTTGATATAGAGCTACCAGCTGTCTTGTGCGGAATATCACCATTCTGCCTAGCTGCTCCAGCGCTAACCTTACTACTTGAATCGACAGCAGTTATTACAGATTTGGGCTTGGCTAACGAACTGCCGCCTACACGCCCTTTAGCTGGTGCTTGAGGTGCGGATTCTTCATCGCCTTCATCCTCACTGGAGCTGGGGTCAATCATACCTTTGTGCCCTTGCGCTTTCTTCTACTTTACCTAGCTGTTGTTATTAAAGTCACGTTCAAACCCTAAATGTTTCGGCAATTATAGCAGGTGGTATGCAGCCTGAAGACCAAACAGCACGAAATATATGTATGTAACTGTAACACAAATACATACATTAGTTTTATTTTTTCACATTTATCAGTTCAAGGCAAAGCAAATCGTAAACATTTTATTTAAAAGTTTGCATAAAAATACATTTACATACATTATAATTAGAAACACTTTATGCATAATAAATATGTAAATGTAACTAGTCTTTTCTGAAAAATGTTTAATTTACTTTTATCTTTTTAACCAAATCTATTCATTTCCATACCTACTGGTTTAGCGATGTTTATCCAAATTTTTCACATTTACTAGGGGGGTGTGAATGTAACCAGAGGTACTAGCAGTGTTGTTGGGAATAAACTGTTAATTTTTCGGCATCACATGAAAAATAAAGAGATAATAATAAGAAGAAAAAACAATTATTTATATACTAAAACAAGCACGACATGGATTTAGGAGAGTTGTATTATCTTTAACTAAAATTTTTATTACTGTATCGTTTTTCTATGTACATATGTGTTTAAAAATTAATCCTTAAAATCAACAGAAACGCTTTTTTACTCGATTAAATTGTTATTTGCAACGATTTGCTTTTTCAAATATACTATGTACACGTCTATCTCGTTCAACATTACTTGTATTGTGCGTGTATGTACATAAGTATACATGCATGTGTATATGTGTGTGTATATACTTCTGAATTTTAATAATAAATCAATTAATTTCAACCTTTTTACTATATGCACACAATCTGTATTATTTCATTTACTAATTTGGTATATTTATTCAAATTATTCATTTATTATCACCAACAGAATAAGTATTAAATATTTAATGTTATATTGATTTTCCGTAAACACTTTTTAATATTCCTCAGTAGAACCCCCTTTTAGTAGGGTAGAATTGTGTATGAAATATTTATACGCAAAAGAATTCTCGTGAATGTTATATATTTCGTTTTTGCTTTGCATTCTACACAGTTGTTTAAGCAATGTGACTTTTAACGGTAACAGTTTTGACAAGTTGTATTGATTTTATTCTCTCAAGTAACCATTTCAAAATATTTAACCCCCAAAAATGTGATAAAACTGTTATTTATACGCATACAAATGTCTGTATGTTATCAGTTGAGTGAATGACTTTAACATAATGTTAAGACTCATATTGTTTACAAAAAATATATTTCACGTACAGACAAATGTTTTCATACAATATAAAGGAATACAGTCGCTAGTGAAATTATTAAACGCATTACAATTTTAGCCAAGTTACCTATATTAAAATTTATACCATTTTAGTTTCATAATGAGAATACTAAACAACAAAATATGAGTAGTAATCTTCAAAATGGAAGCAATAACTTACAATATAAGGAAAGTAAAATTCACTATGAGAATAGTAAATTTCAATATGAGAATCGTCCATATAATTAATTGGCGAAAATAGGGTAACAATTTTTTATATGCGCTGGTGACCTTACTTGTTTAAATTCCCTTTGATGGGTTGTTTGGAGAAACCTTAAGTAATTGTTGCAACCCTTGTCAAGGTTTTGGCTATGTGCCGTCTTCACTTTTAGTTTGCTAAAAATCATAACTAATCACAAATTAAAGTCGAACTATAAACACAAAACTATAATTAACGACACATGCACATATATACATATTTACGTACTACCACAGCATATACATACATATATGTATGTCGGAATGATGATAAAAATAAAGGCAAACTTCATATGAGGTGAACTCGCGGTGAAAAAATAATTGCTTTCTATTTGATATATGTATATAAAGAAGCTTTGGCAATTCAATTCGATAAATAACGAGCAAAAAAGTTGAGCACTGCTCATAAGTCTACCTGCTATGTCAGTAATGGAAGGTTTACTACTTTTGGGGTAGAACTACCTCCCTTGGGTATATTACTGAACTCCATTTCCATTCGTGAAAAGTGTACAACTTTTTACTTTTTCAAAACTCATACTAAGGTATTGTAACCCAAAATGTTTTTAATGAGTAAACAACGCTCAAAACGCCGCATTGATTACACTATTTAAAAACTGTTTATCTTTTTACAACGCCCCTGGGGGCCGAACACTTTCGTGATTTACACATACACAAAACGAATGTTGACGAAGCGCACCACAAAGAGTACAAAAGTTATAATTTTATTCAGTTGTATGCCAACTTTTAAGCAAGCAGTTTGATGTCGCATGTTTTGTTATGATATAACAACAAAATACACAGTTGAGATTACAAGATAGAGAAAAAGAGAAGCTCAACTGAGTATTTTTATGATATTTTTTTCAGCATTTCAACACACTTGGAATAATTTTATGTTTGCATATTAACCATTTTTTTATTATTTTGAAATGTGGAAGGTATGTTATGAAAAAAAATTTTTATTTTCACTAAACATATTTAATGAAGCTGAGTGCCTTCTATGCAATCAGAAATTAAAAAGAAAATGTGCATACAATTTTAAACGTCATTACGAAAGTCGTCATTCAGAACTGTGTAGTTTGTCAGGGGAGGACAGAGATAGGCTTATAAGGAAATTAAAAAAGGATTTGAAATTGAAAAATAATAAAGCTTTGTATGATTGTAAAATCAATACAAGTACCGCAACATGTAGCCAAATGAAGGCTACATACCTAATTGCCTTAGGTTTAGCAAAAAAGGGCCGGCCATTTGAAGATGGTGTATTTTTTAAGGAAATGTGCTTGTCGATTCTGCCTTTATTTGGTGAAGCAGGACAACAGGTTGAAGCTATTGTAAGTGAGTTGTCTCTATCTCGCACTTCAATAACTAGAAGAACTGAGGACATAGGGCTTTTTCTAAATAAAAAAACAAATGACCGAATTAGAAATGCAAACTATATTTCCGTTTGTTTTGATGAAAGTGTAGACAATAGTGACACTAGTCAAATGATAATTTGCATCAGAACTGTGGACAACGCATTTAATTCATTTGAACAAATTTTAAAACTTGAGTCCTTGTACGGAAACGTAACAGGTGAAATTATTTTCAATTCATTTAATAAAAATGTGTTGTCATTAATTGATAAAAGCAAGCTTTCTGCCGTTTGCACCGATGGTGCCGCAGTTATGCTTGGTCGAACGAATGGTTTTGTTGGAAAATTAATTAAAGCTGGAATAAAGGTGCCTACTTTCCACTGCATAATTCATCAGCAAGCTTTATTTGCAAAAACAATTAGCCTTAATGAAACTATGGAAATCGCAATTAAAATAATAAATCGTTTAAAAGGAGGGCATAACGCACTAACCCACAGGAAACTGGTGGCGTTCTTGAAAGAGGTAGATGCGTGTGGACAACGTTGCTGAAAACATAAAACAAGAGCTACGGCTAATGCGTACTGACTTAACAATTCCAATGGAAACCGGTATTAATTTCTGGAAAAATATTTGCCCAAACAAATATGGTGTTACTAGAGATTTAATATTAAAAGTTTTTTCAATGTTTTCTACTACATACATATGCGAGCAAACATTTTCGGCAATGACGTATATAAAAAACAAATATAGAAACAAATTAACAGATTGTCATTTAGAAACTCTGTTAAAAATAAAATGTTATGAAGAAGATATAAGCATAGACGAACTTATTGATTTTGTTAATTCTAATAAATAATTTATTTCAAACTTATTTTATATACATAAGCTTATTATTATGTGTGCAAATTCAAACTAATATATGTTATGTACGCATATGTACATATTTTATTTTTTTTAATGTTCAATCATATTTGAATTCATATTTTTATTTAAAATTGAAATTTTTCGACAAAGAAATTTGCAATACGTAAAAAATCGTTCGTTAGTGAACTTGTTTTTTATTTAAACTTAATCTTTTTCATGGATATATTATTTGATTTTTTTAATTTTTCATTAATACTTCAGTTCATTTCTCCCAGTGCACTCACCACTACACACACATTTTGAAGCTGTTTCTCTTTGTGGGCAACGCTGGTTTAAACGCAGCGATGACTACAATATTGAACAGCTCGTCTTCAGTAGAGCATTATAAATTATTTAATAAAAACATTTCCATTAAATGTTAGAAAAAAAGTTATACCATATACATATGTACATATGTATGTATGTATGTCTTTCTTCTACTAATATTTTTGCTCGTAGAACGTTATATATTTTAAGTACTGTTTTAAATTTTATCACTATTATGTCATCTGTATATATTAGTTAACAATACGTCCACTGACAAAGCGTCTTCAAAATAACGCGAGAAAATGTGTTTTGGTCTTCCGTTTCAAGAATACGTGTATATGTTCCTGTTTAGTTCGAGCATCATTTTTTTGTCTCTCATCCAAAGTGTTTCGAACCTCTCAGCATAATTTTTCTACGAGTGTTTGCAGACGAGCGCGCACACACATTTTATTTTTTTTATTTGCCTTTACCATTAACTGCAACGGCATTCACGTGCCATATTCTTGTCCGAACAGCAAAATTTACGGTGGATGAAGGGACTTATGACTAGTCAAGACTTCATGTAAATTTTGAAAATCTAATTTATTGGGCCTGACTTGTTTGATGTATTTGGAGGTATCGTTTTATTTTGAATAGCACATTCAATAAGAAGCTTGGAACATCCCTGTTTTTCAATATACAATATTAAACATACATGTCTGAAAAACAGAAATTTCCTCCATAAATAAAAAATTTAATTTTTTCATTATTAAAATACATATATGAAAATGACTACCGATGTAAGAGATATTTTGGATATAGATCGACCCAGTACGCCCGAAATTACGAGGGACTCTTTTCTATCCACTAAGAAAAGGAACTTTGAAAAGTATGTACACTAATATAAATTCCTTGTTAGATTATAGTTAAATATTTGTTAACAGAGCGAAGGGATCATCTAAACGTCCTGAGGGCATGCATCGGGAAGTATTCGCTTTGTTGTATAATGACAATAAAGATGCACCTCCTTTATTGCCCACGGATACAGCCTTGGGTATTGGCTCGGGTTATAAGCAAGCAAAGGCACGATTGGGAATGAAGAAAGTTCGTAAATGGGAATGGGCCCCATTTAGCAATCCAGCAAGGAATGATGGAGCTGTTTTTCATCATTGGAAACGTATTACAGATGAGCCGAAAGAATACCCATTTGCTAAATTTAACAAACAGTTGGAGATACCAAGTTATAATGTAGCCGAATACAATGCGCATTTACAGACAAATCCTCAAAAATGGTCAAAAGAGCAAACTGACCATTTATTTGACTTAGCGAAGCGGTAAGTTTGATTTTTTCAATGCAAATTAATACCAAAATAATTGCTTACTTTCTGTGACAGTTTTGACTTGCGCTTTATTGTAATGGCAGATCGATGGGACCGTTTACAATTTGGCATCAAAAATGTTGAAGATTTAAAGGAACGGTATTACGAAGTGATTGGTTTACTGTCCAAATCAAAAGGAAATAGTTCGCAGAATATCTCCGAGAAAAAAACATTTCTTTTTGATGTTGAGCATGAGCGACGTCGCAAAGAACAACTTAAGAAACTTTTTGAACGCACAAGTCAACAAGTTAAAGAAGAACAAAATCTTATCAATGAAATGAGAAAAATCGAAGTGCGGAAAAAGGAACGTGAGCGAAAGACACAAGATTTGCAAAAGCTTATATCACAAGCAGATCAACAGGGTGATGTCTCTGTCAATGCTCAGAATGCTAGAAAGTATGAGAAGAAATTGCACAAAAAGAAGCTACACCATCAGCCAAGACCATCGAAGGTGGATTCTGTTGTAAACGCTATTGAGGTCGGCACAAGTGGTATTAAATTTTCTGATCTACGTGGCACAGGCGTATCATTGCGATCGCAAAAAATGAAGTTACCCGCAAATATAGGTCAGCGTAAAGTGAAAGCACTAGAACAAGCAATACAAGAATTTAAAGTGGGTAAGTATGCATATGCAATGATAATCGCCCATGTTACTCGCGCGGTTGTCACTCAGTTGTGTTTTCCTATTTTTCAATATAGTATTCGAAAATATAATTTTAACACCTAAAACGGCTTTAAATTTAAAGAAGCGGTTGTAAGAAAAGAACTTACTAAAACGCGTTAGAAGGAGCTCTAAACATCAAATAGATCATTCGTTTTTATAAAACATTTGGGGAAGTCAAAGTATAAAAACAAAAAGAAAATATTTAGAAGTCTGCATTGGCTCTTTAAAACTCGACGAAGTTGTATGTTGGCGATTTTAAACTCTTTGCGATTGTCAGAACATGGGCGAATGTGTTAGAGTATATAAAATATATTTGTAGCTAAATGAAAATATATGTATGTATATAATGAAAATATTTTGTCACAGATCCTACTCCACCACCTTCTGAGGAGATTTGTAATGCTTTTAATGAATTGCGATCGGATATGGTTTTATTGTGTGAACTTCGTACTGCTTTGTCAACTTGTATCTACGAAATGGAGAGTTTAAAGCATCAATATGAAGCGTCTTGCCCAGGAAAGGTTGTATAGAATTATTTAAATTATAAAAATTACTAAATATAATTTATATTACGTAGACACTTAATATACCAACATCTTTAATACCACCTGGACTTCAGCTAAGAACAGAAACTTATGAGAATAATTCTTCCACGAGTACAACTTAATTTTTGTATGTTTAATTTTTGGTGGCGTTTAAGTTGATAAAATTTTTATATATTTTAAACATTTCATGTACACAAGTTGCAATAAAAACAATTCTCAATTTAACTCTATATCTACAAGTCATAAAAAAAACTAGGATTTTTACTTGAAATTATTTTCTAAATTTTAATAAGATTTTCTTAGATAATTGTTTAACTATTATAATAATTGTTATACTTATTAACCGGTACCATTTTCTTCTATAATAAAGTGACTTGGACTAACCAACTCAACTGCAGCTCTTTACTCATTTCGAAAGAAGCACCAATGATCCCGAAAGCGTGTAAACCGCACCAAACACTCAATTTTAATGGATGTAATGGTTTTGAATCGATAAAAGTAAAATTAGTGTGAAAACGATCAACAACTGCACGAATTGCTATTTTACTAGGCCGATTATGTTGACCGTAAAATGGACGTAGTGCTCTATGAACCTCGCGAATGGATTTATTTTTTTTAAAGTAAATTTATACAATTTGAAAACGTTGTAAACGATTCACAATGACTTACTGAACAGATATGTGTACCCAGTTTGAGATTCTCAGGTGCCAAACCATAGGTATCGTTATCGATAGTTCTCATGCAGTTAAAAAAACGCCCGATAAATAGAACGAAAAACGCTAGAATCATCCGGGAGGAATTAGTCTATTTAAATTTTTAGTTTATGTGGGAAGCGGAATCCGTATCCGCAAGGTGTTTTATATCCAAAAACGGATGGACCTGTATGTTAACCTGGCATCACTGGTTACACGCACTGAACGTACTTCAAATTAATGTAAACTATTTTTTTCTTGTAAATACAACAAACAAAACAGCTTTCCTTTTATATAGAGAGATTAAAAATAAAAAATAAAATAAAAATTGAATAGAAAACATATAAAATGGGTGCAGATAACAACATGAGGAAATGTGGCGAAATATTAATTAATTTAAAAAAGAATAAAAAATCAAGAACATACACATTTCATTGTGCATTTTGTGAGACATCATGGCATCAAATGAAAAAATTTTCAATGCATTTAGAAGAGTCCCATTTACAGAATTTTGAAGACGAAACAAATGTTCCAATAATATATGAACAGGAAATAAAAATTGAAGGACCCACTGAAAATAAGATATTGGAAATAAGAAATAAATTATTGCCTGGAGATTATGCGAGAGATGACCCTTTGGAGACAGAAGATACATTAGTAAACAAAACATCAGATAATGAAAGCCTTTGTGAAATTCAGGTGAAAGATGAGTATGAAAACTTTACAAATACTGAGTCCAATATCAAAATCGAAGAAATGTATGACAATGATAGTGATGATGAAAATGATGAAGATTATAACCCATTAAAAGGAGTAAGTAAATTCAATATGTAAAATGTAAATTATTGTATTTAAATTGGTAACTATTTCCTAATATATTTCTAGGAGGACAGCTCATCGTGTGAAGAAAGAATCGATGATTCTGCAGATAATGATTCAGAGGTAAATAAATAAAACATAAGCAAAGATACATTTATTTTTACATAGTAAGCCATATTTGCTTGCCTGTGGTGCGGTAAATTTAATATAAGCTACATGTAAATTCGTTCCGAATATCTGTATTATGTGAGAAGTAATGTAATAATTTATCCATTAAATATTTATAAATGCACAGTCATTGAAATATTATTTTGCCCTATAAATTTGTACTCTCCCATTTACTAGATTTAGGGCTAACGCAATCCATTGTCCTGTGTTACTGGCTTCACTACTTGAATACCATTAGTCAACAAAATATCTTTTTGATTTTAAAATTTCTGATGTATCACATTGGAGGTTTATTATTTTTTCCAGATTCAAAAGTACTTTACTACTCCTAATATTTATAAGCCTTGAAGACCAAAGGCGTATTACTAGACAATTCAATTTATTATATTGATTAATTTATTTATAAATAAGCTGATTTCGCCAACTATTCTGACCTAATATATTTCAAATCTTTTCCTTATTTTCTCTATGAAATTCCATTTTACTTAATTGAGCATTCTTTTTATAAAATTTTTAGCTGTCTTAAAAATAATTGCTTTGTGTTTTGAATAATAATTAACAATCATGCAAGAAGCTGTTGGCTTCTGGTACCAATCAATTACCAATTCATTACCTCGCCTTACTACCAAAGTATCTAAATAAGAAAGTTTCGGATCATATTATTTTTCTATTGTAAACTTAATCTTATTATTAAACAAATGAAAAGCATCCAACATTGTATTAATTGCACCATCTGAAATAGTACGAAACAAAACATCAACATATTTTGTCCTTCCTTAATGAAAATATCTATTGTCCTATATACAAAATTTAACCATACTTAAAAATAAAACCCTTTCTCTTTTCGTGTGTTCCTTGATTTTGCTTTAATTATATCCAAAGCTAAGTTTACAGGTTTACTCTGAAATAAAGACACTACGGCAAAAGTTTTCGTTTCGTTTTTTTTTTTTTTTTTTTGCACTTATATATTATGGTTTGTCGGCTAGTTCAGATAAACTTGCGATAAAAATTGAAAAAGACAAAAATTGTTCATGCTTTGCAAGTAGATTCAAACTGAATTGTGTAAAAATAAGATGCTGCGCTGTCAAGATTTTGTATGCTGAAGCACGTTGATTCACTAATGATTGGGGTGTGAATCATGCATGCATGAGAGAGTGAAGAATGAAAAATGTAATTTAATCGTTCATTAAGTATTTTGGCGATAATATTACTCCACTTACTGGGTATTTATTATATAGTTAACGTTTTAGTTTAAAGTTGCAAAGTGTTTCCTTCTAAAGCGATATATGTATTAATATAAATATACATATATTTACCTTTTTTTCTACTTACAGCTTAAAGAAGAATCAACAAAATTAAGAAAACAATGTAAAACAAAACAAACACGCCAAAAAATGAATAAAGACTTTAAATATCTTGCAATAGATTCAGAGGAGAAAGATTTAAACATTGCTTTGTTGCAAGCTTTCGAGAAAAAACCTTTTCTCTGGGATGTTAAAGAAAAATCTAGAAATGAAGCAATTTGTCAGAAGGGATACGAAACCATAGCAAGTGAAGTTAACAAATTATTGGATGCTGAAATTACCTGGTATTTTGCAAAGAATCGTATTAATAATATGCGGTTTGAGTGTTCGTATGAAATTGAAAAGCAGCACAATGGAGAAGATTATAAGTTGCCCTGGTACTATGATCATATGAAATATTTGCAGCAAAATATTGTAACATTGACAAAAGATAGAGTGAGTTCGGCTTAATTTGACTCCATTTTACAACTTAAATGTAATTGTAAACATATCTACTTTCAGATTAAAAAGAAACGCTTTGTAAGTAGAAAAAAATTACTTAATTTTATAAAATATAATTAAGTTCTTTACAACTCTTAAGTAAGTAAAAATAAGTTTTTGTAAATTCTTTGCATACAAAACTATTAGAAGCCGTCCTGTAAGAAAAGGAGAAATAATTAATAGAACATAGGCAGGGTAGTCTATTAAAATCAGATTAAAGAATTTGTTGGGTGAGCAAAAAACATAGTCCCGTCTCAAAGAAACTTATACAAGAATTTAGACCAAGACCTGAACATTTTTTTAAGTCGATAATATCGCTGAAGGGCCAAAATTTGGGGCAAAATCTAAGTTGTATCTCGGAAAAATTTAAAGTAAAGATAAATAAAAGTAAAATTATCTTTAAAACTAACACAGTTTGGTAAACAGTTTTGAACGTTGTAAAGAACTTATGTATATTAAAAATCCCGAAAACATCACTTATTTAAATTAATAATCTTATTATCTTATCTTTCAGAAAAACATAAACGAATCAAATCTGGCCGCTTTTATTGAACTTTATAAGAAATACGAAGATTTGTGGCAAGTAAATAGCATATATTTTGGCATAACAGCAAAAAAAATTGAAATATTTAACAAAATGCTAGAGGAGTTAAAATTAAATTGGAATATAGACATAAGTTTGGAACGATTAAGAAATCATATACAATATATAAATCGCTTGTTTTCCAAGGATAAGGAAATACAATTAAAATGTGAATTAGCTAAAACGGATTTTTCGCCTACATCCCGATTTTACAATGATCTCTCGTTTCTCAGTGAATGCCAAGGACCATTCAAGTGCCCACATTGCAATGATATAATCAAAAAATATGAAACATATCATATACACGTTGCGGAACATACGAACTCGCGGCCATTTAAATGTCCTCTTTGTGAACTGGCCTTCAAAAAATTCGATACATGCATATCGCATGTAAAGCGACATCTTGGCGAGAATAGTCATCGTTGTGATATCTGTGGCAAAGGCTATCCAAAGAAATCGGAATTAGATCGTCATTTAACATATCATACAGGCGAAAAACCATATCTTTGTCAAATATGTGGTACTGGTTTCAGAACCAGTCGTGATCATGATAATCACGTGCGACGCCACGAAAATCGTTTTCGTTATGAATGTCATATATGTAAAATGGGTTTTAATCACACGAACACACTAAACGACCACGTCAAATCACATCTAAATGTGCGTGATATTTTGTGTAACATATGTGGCAAAGGATTTACAGCAACTCGATATCTTAACAATCACAAGTTAATTCATGCGGACAAGAAACATTATAAATGTCATATATGTGGAAAGGAATTTGCTCAGGGAGCAGGCTTGCGAGCGCACCGTAAACTTCACAAGCCTTACGCAGCTACAGTTCAAATAAAGAAGGAAAGAATGGATCCTAATGTAGAATAAAATCAATAGGAACTATAGAACGTTGAGGCATTTAGTCGCTTATAATACTATAAGAAATGAAAAATATGGATTATGTTACATTAAATTTGAAATTTCATAAAATAATGTAATCCTCATTTATTAGTTATGTAAGTTAATAAATTTACATTACAAAAGTGTAAAATGCATCGAAAAAATATAAGTACACATAGATGTACATACACACATATGTATGTACATACAGTTGTATATAACTTGTAAGTTGGATGCAAAAATTTAAAAAAGGAAATTATTTGTTATGAATTATTTCAACTTGTTGTGTTTTGATTAATTATATAAGTAAATTAAAATAAAAATGTTTATAATTTAAATATTATGGAGGTTAATTTTTCTAAAACGTGCAGGCTTTAGAATAAAGAATCTAGATATAGAAAAATTTAATAAGTGCAATGAATGTAACGCTATGTCTCTTTTTATATTCTGCAAATTGAGTGGCAGACAAACGGAAATTGTTTCTTGGAAAGGGGCCGAAGGGGTAGAGTGTGTAGTGCACGACAAGACATTATTTGTTTCTCTCTCTCTACCACGGCACATTTAACCGAAAACACTCTTTTGTTGGATTAATACATGGCGAATATCCATGTATTAATGTATCCACGTATGTAGGTATGTGCTATAAAAATAATAAACTTTTTAAATTATGAATTTTATAAAATATACATACAATTTATGAAACGTGGCTCGCATTTTAATATTGCTAGCTGTATATTACAAAGCGGGAAAGTGAACGTAAATAGAAATAAAAAATTTCTGTCTGTCTGTCTTATATGTACGTCTTGATTAGCCACAAATTTGGTCGCGTCTGGAAAATAACGAGAGAAAATGTGTTCGTGGTCTTCTTTTTTAATTAACACGTTGTTCCTTAATTAAACACACATATGACAGTTGCTCTATTATTGGCAGAGCGGCGCTCTTCGGAGAAAACTCTACTCTCCTCAGAATCTATGACAATTTCGGGACATATTGTAGTCAGTCATCTTACCTCATGGCTACAAAATAATTAATTAAAATTCTTGTATGTATTTTAATTTGTAGAAGACGGGATTGTTGGCAAATGGGAATACAACCGTTTTATTAAATACAAATTCCTGTATTACTATTACGATGGCCAGGAGCATAAACTTAGTTTGAATTATTAACAGAATGTATATTATATTTCATACTTTTCAAAAGAAAACTAACAAATTTAAAATAAATAGATTAGAGCGACAACAATTGACTCTTTTTTAAAACTTGTCGTGGCTCTTAAAAGAGCCTTTTGTAATTAAAATCATTTCATTGACGGTGCACGTGCGAATTTACTTGGAGCTGGTGTATTTGGTTACTGCTTTTGTACCTTCACTGACAGCATGCTTGGCCAACTCTCCGGGTAACAATAGACGAACAGCAGTTTGAATTTCCCGACTGGTGATGGTTGAACGTTTGTTATATTGAGCCAAACGGGATGCTTCAGCGGCAATACGTTCAAAAATATCATTAACAAAACTGTTCATGATACTCATGGCTTTCGAAGAAATACCAGTATCAGGATGTACTTGCTTTAACACTTTGTAAATGTAGATGGCATAACTTTCCTTGCGCTTGCGTTTTCTGCTCTTATCACTCTTGGTGATATTCTTTTGGGCTTTGCCGGCCTTTTTGGTTGCTTTACCACTAGTAGCAGTCTTGGGAGGCATAATTCACTATTTTTATTTCCAGACGTTCTCACAACAAAAACACTTTTGACACTGTTCACAATCTATAAAATTTCTCACTAAATGACTGCTTTATATACCTTTTACTCGTACGGCTGAGCAATTTAAGTATTTACTTTGTTTTCCGCACACAATCAACCCCCTGTGCGATTAGTTGGTGCTCTAAAAAGGTATAAATACGCAGTCATTTGCTAGCAGACGACAACAGTTTTGTGTTGTATTCAGTGCTTTAGTGGTGTGTTTAACTTAATCTCAGTAAATAATAAAATCAAAAGTAAAATGTCTGGTCGCGGCAAAGGTGGTAAAGTTAAAGGCAAGGCAAAGTCTCGTTCTACCCGTGCTGGGTTACAGTTTCCCGTTGGCCGTATTCATCGTTTATTGCGTAAAGGTAATTATGCTGAGCGTGTTGGTGCCGGTGCTCCCGTCTATTTAGCTGCCGTTATGGAGTATTTGGCTGCTGAAGTTCTTGAATTGGCTGGAAATGCTGCTCGTGACAACAAAAAGACAAGAATAATCCCTCGCCATTTGCAATTAGCTATTCGTAATGACGAAGAGTTGAACAAATTATTGTCTGGCGTGACAATTGCTCAAGGTGGTGTTTTGCCAAATATTCAAGCCGTGCTCTTGCCCAAGAAAACAGAAAAGAAAGCTTAAAATAATTAAAAAAACAAAACAGTGGAAATTCCATTCATACAAACACACACATAATGTATGTTTAAATGTGTGTACCTTCATACTGACAAACAATCCGTCCTTTTCAGGACGACGAATTTATTTTAAAAAAGAGAAGAATCCAAAAATTAATTTATGCTCTAGTACAATTTCCCCTCATTCTCTTAGCGAACTTGCATAATAATTTCTTTAAATCTTTTGAAAGTTTACCATCCCCGTTTTATTCTGCCAAAATAAAATACGTTTTCAATCATAAAGAGATTTTTTTTCTGTTGTGTTATTATACCAAGCATTGTATCTTTCGTATGTCACTACAGGAGTGACGGCAACCCAATTTGTATATAATATTTTGTTATTGTACATCCGTATTTCTGTGATCAGTATGTAGGTACAGTTGCGGCATAGGAATATTTGTGGTTTTTTTATGTACCAACATACATATACCTATACATATTGTCTAAAACATATTTAATAATGTAAACTCATCTTGATTCCTGTTTGCTACATCTGCTTTCTCACTAACACTATAATTTATAAGATTTTTTATCTTGTTGTGTTAGGAAATAAATAAATAAAATAAATTCTATAATTTTAGTTTCTCTTATATATATATATACATATATACATACATTCATATGTATGTATCTACGCGTGAACATTGATTTTGTATAGTAAAAACAGATAAGCATCGTTTTAACGTACATTCATACTAATCCGTTAAACAAAATCTGTATGCTATAGAACAGGGATGGAAAACTCGATGCTATAGCATTTTAACAACTTTCATAAGCAGATTTGAAATTGAAATTTCTTTCAATATCGAAGGCCGAAATATAATTAAAAATGTCATTTAAAAATTGGTATTATATTTGTTTTAATATTCTAATGTTTTTTATGTCCCTAATGGCTTAACGTGAAGAATCTTATCAGCTCACTTGGTCAATTAAAAAATTATAATAATTACAATCTGAATTTATGGAGTTTGTATAATCATAATTTATGCTCTTTTAAAAGTTCTAATTTCTCTCAAAAGTTTCACGTTTTTTTATACTTCACAGAAATTAAAATTTGTACATTTCCGACCCAACAAAGCATACATATATATTCTGGATTCTTATAGCCTTATAGGTAGAGAAGTTCATTTAACAATATCCATTTGTCTGATGGCCTAGACAACCTATGACCTTGATTCTTTGGGCATTTGGTCAGCGTGTACGGCGAATTTTTGAAATCAGCAATATTGGTCAACAAGTTCACGCTCTTACGCTGGAAATTCGTCATAAAGTTAAAAAACTAGAATAAGAAAATTTTAACTTACAACAAATCAAAATTCAATAAAAAGCCGAATTAAAAAAACAATTTTAGAAATTTTACCACAAAAATTTCAATTTCACAAAAAAGTGAATATTCAATATTTTATGGAAAAACCCCGATATTTTTTACAAAATCGATGTTAAACAAATATATTTAAAAAAAAACAAATTTCACCACAAAATATTTAAAAGTCATAAAGTGATAAATTTTAACAAAAATCTAAATGAATCTGAAAATGACAAAAAAACGATATTTCACCATAATTTCGAAATTCACCAAAACTCAAAAAATCACAGCAAACCCAAACTAAAGTCCAAAAATTGTTCAGTTACAAAACATTTTCTTAAAAATCTAAATTTTAATAACCCGGAATTTCTCCAAAAAATTACGAAAACTTTACAATTCACCAAAAAATATACCATAAAAACTGAAATTAAAAATTTTATTGCTTAAAAATTTATATTTAATGTGTTTTTTTTTTATTCTACCAAAAAATACGACAAAATCTAAATAAACCAAACTTTGGAAATTTCAGCAAAACTTTGCAATTTAACCAGAAAGGCAATAACTTAAAAAAACAATAATTTATGAATACGACAAAATACAATATATGTTACACAATGATACAAACAAAATTATAATTCATTATTTTACCAATCATTTTAACATAATTTAGGAATTTACCAAAATTCCTTACATCAAGCAACAATCTAAAAGTTTTAAATTACCAAAATAACAAAATTTTCGAAGCAAGCAAAGTCTTAAGAAAACCAAACAGTTACGAAAAATTCGAATTTCGGCAAAATTTTAATTGATCAAGAGCTCAAAAACTCGCCATAAATTAAAAAAAAAAAACTTGGAATAAATCAAAATAATTGCAAAAATGCCATGAAAACCAAAATTCACCAAACTTTAAAATTTCAAAACTTAATTTTTAATTCAAATATTTTTGAAAAACATCGCAATTTTAAGAAAACAGATGTTACACAAGGTCCAAAAGACCTATATTTTACAAAAACTCTAATTTTCACAAACAAAGAACCATAAACAAACTGCGCCATATTTTGAATATTAACGACAAAATTTACTAGAAATCCTATTCCGCTCTTATCTACAATTCACAAAAAGTCGAACCGATCGAAAATAATCATATTAAAACGAAAAGAGATAAGACGATTAAAATTGGGGACCAAAATGAAAGATCGGAAACCGGACAAAACTGTACTACATATTTAGTAGTTCATACTTTCGTGAAGGGTGCATAAGATTCGGCACTGCCGAATATTGCCTCTTACATTCCTTAATTTCTTTTTAATGTAAATACATACTTACATATGTACATGTGTATATGTATGCAAGGCACGCTATTTCGCTGAGCAGCTGTTAATTTTTCAAATTTATTTTCTTGTTCAATATCGGAGATATCAGTGGAATTATACAATCCACTTTTAGTATTATACATACATATGCACATAAATTATACATATGAATGTATATACACATGAACATTGATTATATTCATTCTATCCGTTATAGAACAGGGATGGAAGACTCAGTGCTATTGAATTTTATCTGTTCCTTATAGTTTAACTTAAAACAACTTATCAACTCTTGTTAAATCATAAAATTTTGAATTTATACTGTGAATTTATGAAGTTTGTTTAATTATAATTTACGCCAGGCCTAAATACTCTCCAAAAAATAATTCTTCATAAGTTCTCGTAACACTGCCATTAGAAATCCAATTAATGTTTACATGAACACAGTTAAATAATTAAATCAAAATGATCAAGGCAAAACTCATGATTATCCTTTAAAGGGCTATATATTTAACCTATAATATTGTTACGTTTATTACCACAATAAACGTGATTTTGTAGGGTTCGTTTAATTGTAAAAATTAAATTACACAGTCCTTAATGATTTTTACCAGTACACAACTTTATTCGGCAATTTAGACTCTATTTACAACTATACTAAGTACTTATTTACACTGTACACTTAACACTTTTGTACGCACAGATATTCACTCTTTGAAATCTCAAAGTCAACTAACTCTTCTGCGGTGGACGGCGCCTTTATATACAGATCACGGCCGCTTCTTGAAATGTCCCGAACATACGCGAAATTGCGCATTTGTTATTTCAGTTGCTGGCTTAGTAGTCTTGTATATGTGTTTGTGTGTGTGTATCTTTTGTTTACTTTTTGCTTGCTGTAGAAATTGTTTTTGTTGAATCGCGCTTCATGGAATTTCTGCTGTGCAATTTGTTATTGCTTTGTGTTTGCGATATTGCGTATTTGTACATTTGTACAATAGGTCGTTTCACACACCTTTGACTATTACTTTGTAACAATATATATAAAGTATAAGTTTTTTCGGTGATCCCTTTGTGAAAGTTAGGGCTATACATATATACACTTACCTCGTATTTTTAATTATTTTTCTAAAAGATATATTTTTTAGATGACCATAAAAATGGCAAAAACAACTAATATGTTCTCCATTATATTAGACACTTAAAATCTATTTAATTTTATTCAATTAAATGTAAATAATTTTTTTAACTTAATTTTATTTTATTTAATCTTCTTACTAAACGAAATTTACGATAATTGTTTAATTTTAGAATGTTATTTATTATTTATTACCAATGTAATAACTAATTTATTATATTAAAATCGCCAGGCTCAATGTGTTTATTTTTCGCGTGGTAGATTTTTTTCCGTATATGGAGGAGTACGTTTTTATTTTTTCCCGGATATTGCCTACTTTAAAATCTCTATGGATATTTTCATTTCTTTTATACCATAGCTCGCAGAAGATAAATCGTAAAATCCTGGACTGTCTTTTTTGTAGCTTCTGGATATTTGATGTGCAAGCAGTATCCCACAGATGAGTGCCATATGTCCATATTGACTTTATATTGGATTTATATAAAAGCCCTAATGCGGCAAAACTTCCTTAATTAGTGAAAAATAGTTTTCTGAGGTCATTATTATTACAACTTGCCTATAGTTAAAGTTTGAAAAGAAACATTAAAAAGAGATAAAGATAAAACTGTCCGAAAAGCTAAAGGGAAGATTTTCTTACCTTGAACTTTCAATGTGAGATTTATGTGTTTGCAGTTGCCATGTTTTGAACAACAAAAAACAACAACTTTAATTCAGTTTTGCAAATCAAATATAAAATTGAAAAAGCAACCCCATTTGCATATTTCATATTAACCACTCGAAAACTTTTTTCAAATAATTAGAATTAGTTCTTAGAAACAAATTTAGTTAGAAACAGCTAAAGGTCACTTTACTTATCACTTTAGCTAAAGTTACCTTTAACGAACACGAACTTTAAAGTTGCAATAATGGACCCGAATTTTAATAACTAATAAAAAATACATTATTTAATTCAAACTTTCCATCCCTGTCTTGAATGGTTTCAAAGTAAAAACAACAAATCGTTTAACACTAAAAAACATTATCCATGAATTTATTCAATCGATATTTAAAAACAATTTTGTTTCAAATTTCATACGCATCAAACAAATAAATAAATTCTATAAATACAAAAAATATTTAATAATATCTCCTTTTGAATATTTGTAGTGGTCCTGAAAAGGACCGATTGAGGTTGTTTTCTATTCAAAGATGCGTCATTTGTGTTCATGCGGTCCGTATCATAAAGGGATGTTTAACCGCCGAAACCATATAAAGTACGACCTTGCCTCTTTAAAGCATAGACAACATCCATAGCTGTAACGGTTTTCCTCTTGGCGTGTTCAGTATAAGTGACGGCATCACGAATAACATTTTCCAAAAACACCTTCAGGACACCACGAGTTTCCTCATAAATTAAGCCAGAAATGCGTTTCACACCACCACGACGAGCTAAACGTCTATAGCTGGCTTGGTAATACCTTGAATATTATCACGCAACACTTTTCGATGCCGTTTAGCACCACCTTTTCCCAAGCCTTTACCACCTTTGCCGCGACCAGTCATTTTTAATTAAAGCTTTTATTATTTTTATTTAATTTAAGAAGCACACTGCACAAATGTTCCACAAGAACTAATTGCTTGTACTACAGCCAACACTCGTATTTATACAAAATATCAACTAAAATTAGAGCGAGCAAGAAATATAATTATGTACGTTTCCCTCGGCAGATGTTTACCAAGCGATTACATACGTACCGAACAACCCTCCACTGAAAAACAAACAAACTCATGTATTTAGTTTGGATTGATTTTCTATATAAACGGAGCCTCTTTCTAGTAGTTTCATTATTCTCGTGCCACAAAGTAACCAGAGGTGTAAGCTTTGACGCAAGAAAATTGCTAGAATCAGCTTTTTTTGCCGCGGGCAGTCCCTCAAGAAAGAGACAAATATAACATTTTAAAATAGTGCGAAAAATGATCAAAACAGAAGCAAAAAACTAGAAAAATAATTTGTGACGGAGGCAAAACTTCGTATATTTTAGTTTCTAATTTATATATTCTGTGCTTTATATTATATAAATATAATGTGATATAAATCACATATCACATTTAATAAATATCCAAAATTAAGAGATTTTGATGCAGTGCTAAATAATACAGGAATTAATAAAAGTGGTAAAAAAGATGGTGTTTGTATATGCAGCAACGCAAAGGCATCAATGTATCACCACAAGGAACAAATAATCAGCAAAAAGCAAAAGGATATTGCTAAGCAACCTAATCTATATTCGCAATACCTATTTTTGAGGTATTAGATTATTTTAAATTAAATAAACTTTTAAAAATACATTGGTCAACAAGCGATCATAAACTGCATTGCAATATCCCAGTCTTCATGACCAACCCAAATAAAGAAATGGCTTGGAATAATAATAAATAAATAAATGTTGATGGATTTACTCCTATTAAAACTATTAAAATATGATGCAGCCGCAGTAACAACTCCAAGTGGCATGCTTTACATATGGCCGAACAACAACAAAATCTGAAATTGGTAAATTTAATGTTGGTATATGGCCAGTTGATAGCATATGCAACTAATAGGGCTGGCTATACGCGTTTAAATTTGACGAAACAATTGGTAACAAATGATGAACAGGTAAAACAAATCCTAAACGTACTTATTACATTCAATAACAAATCTAAATCTAATAGAATGCAAAAGATGGACGCAAACTCTAGTGGCGACAATGAAGTACATAAAATTGTTATAAAAGAAGAAGAAAGTTCATGTTCATCTACCGAAGAGGATGAGTAGGATAACAAGAGCGATGTTGAGTATGTTAAAACAATAGTAGCTACAGTAGCGTCTTGTATTCCGAGACCTAAAAAAGAATTTGAAATAAAACAAGAAGTTTCTGATGACAATGCTGTTAATATTCTCGATATTACCAATGTGGAAATGGCTTTAAATGATAAGCAAATTTTTTCAAAACTGTGTCTAAAATTAAATGAAAAATAATTTTATTGTACATATACATAAACATGTTACAATCATAACTTTTTTCTTTTATATGTATATTTAAACAAGCAGCTTAAATCACAAGCGATACTAGTAGATAAAGAAGGCAAAACTTTTAGGCGTAACCTAATTTGTGTTTACTTTTGTTAAAGTTATTTAAATGTTTAAATTTGAAATAAATTCATTCATAACATATTTTGAAATAAAAATTCTAATTTTCAACGTCTTAATTATGTACAGTACCTAATATCAAGCAGTAAATAATAAACATCTATGTATATTTAAACATTTTAAAGCTTTTTCTTTATTATTTTTCTAAAACTTAAATTACAATTACAAAATAAATTACAACAAGAAAAAATTCAGAGGCCTTTAGCTCGCCTAGAAATATTTACTTTATTTCTACGATATATGTACTCAGCAGGGAGCCCAACAATCCGCCATTAACAACAAGTTCAACATCAACAAATAAATCCGTAGCAGCTAATGAAACAAATGTAAATGAATATAAGTTTAAATGAGAGAAAAATCTATTGAAGAAGTTTGTCTATTTATAAATACACCTTAAAAATAATAAAAAGTTCCAAACACATAAGTTTATCTTAACCAAGATTTTATAAAATTAATTGCATTAAAATTAAGCAAGCCTACAAGTCCTGAAACCCGATTTACATTTGCAGGTCTGTAGGTAATGCTTCCGTAAAGCAACGTATGGAGCGAAATTATAATCAGTACGGAAAAATGTTTAACACTTGAAAAGACTTACCTCTCTGGATCCCTTGGGAAGATGTGAAGTTGTTCGCCTGGAGGACATTCTTTAATACATCTTTTCCTGAAAATATAAAAGAAATTTTTGAACAAATTTGTTTTCTGTTATCTATGTAAATCAATACTTACACATTTTTAGATGAATGCATTTTGGCTCTGCAAAAATGAAAAAACTATTAGTCAATATACAAAGGAAATAAGTGTGTGTTTTTATATAATAGAAATGTACTTATCTTTTAAAATTTACATCATAAGTTATCCTCTAAATTGTGCCCTTGCTTCTTCCTGTAAATAAAAGAAAGTAAATTAATTTAAATTTAAATAAATATAAATTTTCAACTCTTATTTTTACCTTTTTCATTAATGCGCCAGAAAAATTATCCAAAATAAAGAAGAAAATATAACAAAAGGGAATATAGGAGCGGTCATTCATTTAAGAAAGAGACAGATAGAGAAAGAGACCACTATACTAGTGACGCCTCTGTGTTACTTTGTGCTCGTGCTAACCGTGTGTTTAGGTGTGTCTCAGTGTTAATTATTAAACTAAACTAGTGTTGAATTCAGTGAGTTAAATTCAGATGGCTCGTACAAAGCAAACTGCCCGTAAATCAACTGGTGGCAAAGCGCCACGCAAACAATTGGCTACTAAGGCTGCTCGTAAAAGTGCTCCAGCTACTGGTGGTGTTAAGAAGCCACATCGTTATCGTCCCGGTACTGTAGCTCTGCGTGAAATTCGCCGTTATCAAAAGAGTACTGAATTGTTGATTCGCAAATTGCCCTTCCAACGCTTGGTACGTGAAATTGCCCAAGACTTTAAGACGGATTTGCGTTTCCAGAGCTCGGCTGTTATGGCTCTTCAAGAAGCAAGTGAAGCTTACTTGGTTGGTCTATTTGAGGACACAAACTTGTGTGCCATCCATGCTAAACGAGTCACAATTATGCCTAAAGACATCCAATTGGCCAGACGTATTCGTGGAGAGCGTGCTTAATTTGACTTCAATTAATTATAACTTTAGCGACAACAACAAATCGGTCCTTTTCAGGACCACAAATATTTTTGTGAAAAGAGATAATATATTTTTGGATCTAAATTTTAATTCCAAGTGGTTTTTGTGTGAATACTTTCCGATAGTATTTTGCTTATAAAAGCTATTTTTTTTTATTAATTTTTAATGCATTTTTCAGTTAAGGTGACCAGACTTAGAGGTGCTATACTTTTGTTGTATATAAATTTTGTTGTATGTAAATTAAAATTTTCATTTAAGTTTTGTTTGTAGGCAAGAGTTATAGAAAAGCAAGCGTCTCTGCTATTACAATAGTTATTGTTTAAATAAAAAAATAGTGAATAATTTTTTTCAATTAATAAGTTGTTTTTTTAATTAAACATACATATGAAAAATTCACTGTTACTGGCAGAGCGGCGCTCTTCGGAGAAAACTCTACCCTTCCAGAAGATTTGCAACCATTTGAGTAACTGACAATTTCGGGACATGTGAGAGAAAGAATTAAAAATGTATAATTTATAGTTTAGGATTTAAACAAAACTTCTTGTACATAATATGTTAGAGACAGGATTGTTGGCAAATGGGAATACAACCGTTTTATTAAATACAAATTCCTGTATTATTATTACGATGGCCAGGAGCATAAACTCAGTTTGAATTATTAACAGAATGAATATTATATTTCATACTTTTCAAAAGAAAACTAACAAATTAAAAATAAATAGATTAGAGTGACAAAAATTTACTCTTTTTAAAAAATTTTCGTGGCTCTGAAAAGAGCCTTTTGTAATTAAAATCATTTCATTGACGGTGCGCGTGCGAGTTTACTTGGAGCTGGTGTATTTGGTTACTGCTTTTGTACCTTCACTGACAGCATGCTTGGCCAACTCTCCGGGTAACAATAGACGAACAGCAGTTTGAATTTCCCGACTGGTGATGGTTGAACGTTTGTTATATTGAGCCAAACGGGATGCTTCAGCGGCAATACGTTCAAAAATATCATTAACAAAACTGTTCATGATACTCATGGCTTTCGAAGAAATACCAGTATCAGGATGTACTTGCTTTAACACTTTGTAAATGTAGATGGCATAACTTTCCTTGCGCTTGCGTTTTCTGCTCTTATCACTCTTGGTGATATTCTTTTGGGCTTTGCCGGCCTTTTTGGTTGCTTTACCACTAGTAGCAGTCTTGGGAGGCATAATTCACTATTTTTATTTCCAGACGTTCTCACAACAAAAACACTTTTGACACTGTTCACAATCTATAAAATTTCTCACTAAATGACTGCTTTATATACCTTTTACTCGTACGGCTGAGCAATTTAAGTATTTACTTTGTTTTCCGCACACAATCAACCCCCTGTGCGATTAGTTGGTGCTCTAAAAAGGTATAAATACGCAGTCATTTGCTAGCAGACGACAACAGTTTTGTGTTGTATTCAGTGCTTTAGTGGTGTGTTTAACTTAATCTCAGTAAATAATAAAATCAAAAGTAAAATGTCTGGTCGCGGCAAAGGTGGTAAAGTTAAAGGCAAGGCAAAGTCTCGTTCTACCCGTGCTGGGTTACAGTTTCCCGTTGGCCGTATTCATCGTTTATTGCGTAAAGGTAATTATGCTGAGCGTGTTGGTGCCGGTGCTCCCGTCTATTTAGCTGCCGTTATGGAATATTTGGCTGCTGAAGTTCTTGAATTGGCTGGAAATGCTGCTCGTGACAACAAAAAGACAAGAATAATCCCTCGCCATTTGCAATTAGCTATTCGTAATGACGAAGAGTTGAACAAATTATTGTCTGGCGTGACAATTGCTCAAGGTGGTGTTTTGCCAAATATTCAAGCCGTGCTCTTGCCCAAGAAAACAGAAAAGAAGGCTTAAAATAATTAAAAAAAAACGGTGGAAATTCCATTCATACAAACACACATAAGTATGTATGTTTAAATGTGTGTACCTTCATACTGACAAACAATCCGTCCTTTTCAGGACGACGAATTTATTTTAAAAAAGAGAAGAATCAAAAAATTAATTTTTAGCGAACTTGGATAATAATTTCTTCAAATCTTTCCAAGATTAACCATCCCCGTTAATAATAAAATACGTTTTCAATCATAAAGAGAACCAAAGAGATTTTTTTCTGTTGTGTTATTATACCTTTCGGCAACCCAATTTGTATATAATATTTTGTTATTGTACATCCGTATGTCTGTGATCAGTATGTAGGTACAGTTACGGTATAGGAATATTTGTGTTTTTTTATGTATCAACATACATACAACATATTGCCTTGATCATTTTGATTTAATTATTTAACTGTTTTCATGTAAACATTAATTGGATTTCTAATGGCAGTGTTACGAGAACTTATGAAGAATTATTTTTTGGCCTGGCGTAAATTATAATTAACAAACTTCATAAATTCACATGGATTTCTAATGGCAGTGTTACGAGAACTTATGAAGAATTATTTTTTGGAGAGTATTTAGACCTGGCGTAAATTATAATTAAACAAACTTCATAAATTCACAGTATAAATTCAAAATTTTATGATTTAACAAGAGTTGATAAGTTGTTTTAAGTTAAACTATAAGGAACAGATAAAATTCAATAGCACTGAGTCTTCCATCCCTGTTCTATAACGGATAGAATGAATATAATCAATGTTCATGTGTATATACATTCATATGTATAATTTATGTGCATATGTATGTATAATACTAAAAGTGGATTGTATAATTCCACTGATATCTCCGATATTGAACAAGAAAATAAATTTGAAAAATTAACAGCTGCTCAGCGAAATAGCGTGCCTTGCATACATATACACATGTACATATGTAAGTATGTATTTACATTAAAAAGAAATTAAGGAATGTAAGAGGCAATATTCGGCAGTGCCGAATCTTATGCACCCTTCACGAAAGTATGAACTACTAAATATGTAGTACAGTTTTGTCCGGTTTCCGATCTTTCATTTTGGTCCCCAATTTTAATCGTCTTATCTCTTTTCGTTTTAATATGATTATTTTCGATCGGTTCGACTTTTTGTGAATTGTAGATAAGAGCGGAATAGGATTTCTAGTAAATTTTGTCGTTAATATTCAAAATATGGCGCAGTTTGTTTATGGTTCTTTGTTTGTGAAAATTAGAGTTTTTGTAAAATATAGGTCTTTTGGACCTTGTGTAACATCTGTTTTCTTAAAATTGCGATGTTTTTCAAAAATATTTGAATTAAAAATTAAGTTTTGAAATTTTAAAGTTTGGTGAATTTTGGTTTTCATGGCATTTTTGCAATTATTTTGATTTATTCCAAGTTTTTTTTTTTAATTTATGGCGAGTTTTTGAGCTCTTGATCAATTAAAATTTTGCCGAAATTTGAATTTTTCGTAACTGTTTGGTTTTCTTAAGACTTTACTTGCTTGGAAAATTTTGTTATTTTGGTAATTTAAAACTTTTAGATTGTTGCTTGATGTAAGGAATTTTGGTAAATTCCTAAATTATGTTAAAATGATTGGTAAAATAATGAATTATAATTTTGTTTGTATCATTGTGTAACATATATTGTATTTTGTCGTTTTCATAAATTACTGTTTTTTTTAGTTATTGCCTTTCTGGTTAAATTGCAAAGTTTTGCTGAAATTTCCAAAGTTTGGTTTATTTAGATTTTGTCGTATTTTTTGGTAGAATAAAAAAAAAACACATTAAATATAAATTTTTAAGCAATAAAATTTTTAATTTCAGGTTTTATGGTATATTTTTTGGTGAATTGTAAAGTTTTCGTAATTTTTTTGAGAAATTCCGGATTATTAAAATTTAGATTTTTAAGAAAATGTTTTGTAACTGAAAAATTTTTGGACTTTAGTTTGGGTTTGCGGTGAATTTTTTGAGTTTTGGTGAATTTCGAAATTATGGTGAAATATCGTTTTTTTGTCATTTTCAGATTCATTTAGATTTTTGTTAAAATTTATCACTTTATGACTTTTAAATATTTTGTGGTGAAATTTGTTTTTTTTAAATATATTTGTTTAACATCGATTTTGTAAAAAATATCGGGGTTTTTCCATAAAATATTGAATATTCACTTTTTTGTGAAATTGAAATTTTTGTGGTAAAATTTCTAAAATTGTTTTTTTAATTCGGCTTTTTATTGAATTTTGATTTGTTGTAAGTTAAAATTTTCTTATTCTAGTTTTTTAACTTTATGACGAATTTCCAGCGTAAGAGCGTGAACTTGTTGACCAATATTGCTGATTTCAAAAATTCGCCGTACACGCTGACCAAATGCCCAAAGTATCAAGGTCATAGGTTGTCTAGGCCATCAGACAAATGGATATTGTTAAATGAACTTCTCTACCTATAAGGCTATAAGAATCCAGAATATATATGTATGCTTTGTTGGGTCGGAAATGTACAAATTTTTATTTCTGTAAAGTATAAAAAAACGTGAAACTTTTGAGAGAAATTAGCACTTTTAAAAGAGCATAAATTATGATTATACAAACTCCATAAATTCAGATTGTAATTATTATAATTTTTTAATTGACCAAGTGAGCTGATAAGATTCTTCACGTTAAGCCATTAGGGACATAAAAAACATTAGAATATTATATTTGTGTATAATATTTTGTTATTGTACGTCCGTATGTCTGTGATCAGTATGTACGAGTAGGTACAGTTACGGCATAGGAATATTTGTTGTTTTTTAATGCAAATACGCAGGTTTTGCTTATCACATATTCTTAATAATGTAAACTCGTCTTGATTCTATAATTTTAGTTTCTCTTATTTACATATGTACATGCAAACATACATATGTATGTACATATTTAGGCATGGTCTTTTGGTAGCAGCTGTTAGATTATACAATTTATTTTCTTGTTCAATGTCCAAAATGTAGCAGAGTCATAATAATCTCCTTTTTGTATGTACGTATGTATGTGTGTATGTACATGCATTAATTATATCCCTATATGTATGTATGCGCGTACATATAAACATTATTGATTACATTCATTCTAATCGAATGCACAAAAAATAATTAAAAATGTCATTTAAAAATTTAGCAAAATATTTATTAGTTTGCTATAAGTTATAAGAGCTTAAATTGTTTAAATATTTTCTGTCCCTAACGGCCCTAGTGGCTTAACGGAAAACATCTCTCTTAACAACGCACTTTGCAAATTATAACATTAGGATAATTATACTCTGAATTTATGAACTTGGCATAATTATATGAGATTTAACTACAAACTTAATGCCAACTCATACTGAGAGTTTTTTGTTGGCTTTTTTTTCTCAATTTTGTTTTAAAGCTTCTACGTAAGTCCGTGCAGCTTATTTGCTACTTTCTGTACTTTTTTGGTTAAATTTTAATAATCTTTGTAAAAGAGTGACGGAATTTTTTATATCACAGTCATACATTCGCTCCTTTCTTGTAGCATTATATTAAATTATTAAAATATTCTAATTTAAAATTGATATTTTATTTGTTAATTATGCTTGCACACATGAGAAATTATATTAAGACAATATAAAAACTATAACATATTTTTAGACCGAAAACAAATATTTCTAAACCTTCTACAAAAACATTTACAATTATTTTTTATAAAATGAGCAAGTGAAAAATCAAACAGTATATTTTTAACATAAATAGTTTTGGTAGTGTTTAAAACAAAATTTTATGTAAAACATTTAATATACTTTTTTAGTACTTTGTGCAACATATTTAATAAAGAAATTGTTGCTTATTCACACTCAAAAATAACATATACATACAAAATATACAATTTTTAAATTATGATAAAATGAAATTATTTTTCGTCAATCGATATTAAAAGAATTTAAAATCTGATTGCAAAAGTTATTAAAATGCAATAGTACTGAGTTTTCCATCTCTGTTATATAGCACAACATTAGTGATTGTACATATAAAGATTTTTTAACGTCTGGAATTAATATAATCAATGTTCATGCGTGCATACATGTGTACATATTATGTATGTATGTTTGTACACATTCAACGATTATTATGGCACTGATATTTTAAGCATTGTACAAAGAAGAAAATAAATTGGAGAAATAAACAGCTGCTCAACGAAAAACCAATATGACAATATGTATTTATATACATAAGTACGTATGCATGTATGTGTGACGTAAAAAACCTATTTCTATGCCGTAACTGTACCTACATACCTACCTACTAATCAAAAATATAATATATTGATCTACAATAACAAAATATTGTATTGTACACAAATTGCTATGTCAGCACTTTTATAGTTACGTACACATGTACATAAGTATATCATACACACGAAAGGCACGATGCTTCGTATCATAAAACCACAACAAAAAACCTTTTTATTGTTATTCTTATGATTGAAAAGGGGGAAAACGAGTTTCATTTGGTGCGAAAAAACGGGGATGGTTTAAGTTTAGAATATCTTTAAATTAAAGAAATTACTTTGCTAAATTAGGGGGGGCAAATTGTATTAAAGGAACATTCAAAAAGGGTTAACAAATCAATTCTTTAAATTGTTCTTTTTTTTAATAAATTCGTCGTCTTGAAAAGGACGAATGGTATGAAGGTATGAGCATATGTATGTATGTATGTGCATACATATGTACATATGTATAGATGCATGCGTGTAAGTATGTATCTACCTATGTTTTTGAATTATAAGCTTTTTTCTGTTTCTGAATTGCCAAATTATGGCGAGTTTTCGTTTTTTAGATAAAGTAAATTTTTGTTAAAATTATTAGTTTGTATAATATTTAACTTTTACATTTTTTGGCGAATTTGTGGTGAAATTTTATTATTTTATATACATACATATGTATGTATGTACTTATTTGCTTAAATTCAAATTTTTTCGGGCTTCTTTGATAGTTTTTGACATTTTGAGGTTTTCTTAACATTGTTTTAACTCGATCGAACATTTGGGTCCGTAAGTTATAATTTTTGTGAAGGGTATAAAATTGTGAAATTTCAGAGAGAACTTATAAAGAAGTATTTTTCAACGAGTTTTTGCTTCTTAGCATAAGTTTGATAAAACAAACTTCATAATCAGAGTATAATTATTACTATACTTTTTAATTAACCTCTTAGTACGACTGATTACGTCAAGCCATTAGGGGCAGAAAATTTTCAGAATTTAAGCTCGTATAACTCATAGCAAATTAAGGAACATAATATCAAATGACTCTTAATTATATTTCGTCATTCGATATTGAAAGAAATATAAATTTAAAACCCGCTTGCAAAAAAAAGATTGTAAAATTGCTATAGTACTAAGTTTTCCATTCCTGTTCTTTAGTGCAAATTAGTGTATGTATACACACTTTTTTCAGGGTTTAAAATGTATGTTAAAACTAAATTTATGAGTTTTTACTGTACGAAATCAATGTTCATGCGTACATACATAAAGACATATTGTGTATGTATGTATGAATGTATGTATATACAAGCCGGGGTTTATTATAACGCTGATACCACGGGCATTGAACAAAAACAAATTCGAGAAATTAACAGCTGCTCAGCAAAAGACCATGGTGTATCTACATACATATACCTATATGGCATACACACATTCATGCATATGCATTAATGCACATACATACATACATATGTATATATAACTAAAGAGAATTTAAAATTATAGAATCAATTTGAGTTTACATTATTAAAAATATATTTTAGACAATAGTATGTACATCTGTAAAAACAACAATTATTCCTTTGCCGCAACTGTACCTACTACATACTGATCACAAACATAATATCGTAGCCATGAGGTAATATGACTGCCTACTACAACATGTGTGTCTAATTAAAAAACAACTTGATTCTTGATTTGATATTCCGAAAAAAATTGTTCACTAATTTTTTATTTAAACAATAAATATTGTAATAGCAATTAGCGGCGTTAAATTAGTTTGTGGACTTGGGTGTAGAGAGACGCTTGCTTTTCTACAACTCTTGCCTACAAACAAAAATTAAATGAAAATTTTAATTTACATACAACAAAATTTATATACAACAAAAGTATAGCACCTCTAAGTCTGGTCACCTTAACTGAAAAATGCATTAAAAATTAATAAAAAAAAATAGCTTTTATAAGCAAAATACTATCGGAAAGTATTCACACAAAAACCACTTGGAATTAAAATTTAGATCCAAAAATATATTATCTCTTTTCACAAAAATATTTGTGGTCCTGAAAAGGACCGATTTGTTGTTGTCGCTAAAGTTATAATTAATTGAAGTCAAATTAAGCACGCTCTCCACGAATACGTCTGGCCAATTGGATGTCTTTAGGCATAATTGTGACTCGTTTAGCATGGATGGCACACAAGTTTGTGTCCTCAAATAGACCAACCAAGTAAGCTTCACTTGCTTCTTGAAGAGCCATAACAGCCGAGCTCTGGAAACGCAAATCCGTCTTAAAGTCTTGGGCAATTTCACGTACCAAGCGTTGGAAGGGCAATTTGCGAATCAACAATTCAGTACTCTTTTGATAACGGCGAATTTCACGCAGAGCTACAGTACCGGGACGATAACGATGTGGCTTCTTAACACCACCAGTAGCTGGAGCACTTTTACGAGCAGCCTTAGTAGCCAATTGTTTGCGTGGCGCTTTGCCACCAGTTGATTTACGGGCAGTTTGCTTTGTACGAGCCATCTGAATTTAACTCACTGAATTCAACACTAGTTTAGTTTAATAATTAACACTGAGACACACCTAAACACACGGTTAGCACGAGAATAATGAAACTACTAGCAAGATGCTCCGTTTATATAGAAAATCAATCCGAACTAAATACATGAGTTTGTTTGTTGTTCAGTGGAGGGTTGTTCGGTACGTATGTAATCGCTTGGTAAACATCTGCCGAGGGAAACGTACATAATTATATTTCTTGCTCGCTCTAATTTTAGTTGATATTTTGTATAAATACGAGTGTTGGCTGTAGTACAAGCAATTAGTTCTTGTGGAACATTTGTGCAGTGTGCTTCTTAAATTAAATAAAAATAATAAAAGCTTTAATTAAAAATGACTGGTCGCGGCAAAGGTGGTAAAGGCTTGGGAAAAGGTGGTGCTAAACGGCATCGAAAAGTGTTGCGTGATAATATTCAAGGTATTACCAAGCCAGCTATTAGACGTTTAGCTCGTCGTGGTGGTGTGAAACGCATTTCTGGCTTAATTTATGAGGAAACTCGTGGTGTCCTGAAGGTGTTTTTGGAAAATGTTATTCGTGATGCCGTCACTTATACTGAACACGCCAAGAGGAAAACCGTTACAGCTATGGATGTTGTCTATGCTTTAAAGAGGCAAGGTCGTACTTTATATGGTTTCGGCGGTTAAACATCCCTTTATGATACGGACCACATGAACACAAATGACGCATCTTTGAATTGAAAACAACCTCAATCGGTCCTTTTCAGGACCACTACAAATATTCAAAAGGAGATATTAAATATTTTTTGTATTTATAGAATTTATTTATTTATTTGTGTGATGGGTATAAAATTTTAAACAAAATTGTTTTTAAATATCGGTTTAACACTTTAATTCAAGGTGTTAAACGATTTGTTGTTTTTTACTTTGAAACCATTCAAGACAGGGATGGAAAGTTTGAATTAAGAAATGTATTTTTATTAGTATTTTAGTTATTAAAATTCGGGGCCTGCTCAGCGAACGACCATGCCATGCATACATAACCATATACATGTGTAAAATATGTAAGAGAGCTGTGCCGAAACTTGTATACCCTTCACAAAAGTATAACTACTAAACTAATAATTTTTCCCGGTTTCCGATCTTTAATTTTCGTCTCTGGTTTTAATCGTCATTTCCTTTTAATATGATCATTTTCGATCGGTTAATAGAAGAGATTTCTTTCATAATTACGGCTCTTTTCATTTTTTCTTTTTCTTTGCTCTCTTTTCTTTGAGTTTATACATTTTAGATGATAGCAGAATTGAATGTTTAGTAAATTTTGTCGTTAATATTTAAAACAGGTTGCAATTTGTTTATGGTTCCTTGTTTGTGAAAATTTGGATTTTTGTAAGCTATAGGTTTTTTGGATGTTGTGTAACATCAGTTTTATTAAAATTGCAAAGTTTTTCATAAATTGTTGATTTTTGCCAATTTTTGGTGAAACTGCAAAACTTTGGTAGAAAACAAAATTTAGTTTTGAAATTTTAAAATTTGGTGAATTTTGTTTTTTTTTGGTGATGTTTTTGTAATTATGTTGTTTTATTCCAGTTTTTCCATTTTGTGGTGAATTTTCAAGCCCCTTGCCAAATAAAAATTTGCCAAATTTGGATTTCTTCGTGATTTTATTGTGTAATTTTGGTTTTCTTAAACCTGTTTTTTTTAATTGTATTAATCCGCTAATTTAAAATTTTTAGACTGTAGTTTGATGATGCAAAGAATTTTTGAAATTGAATAAATTCCTGAACTGTTGAAATGTCTATTTTTTAGTTTACTGTAGATTTTTTGTAAAATATTTAATTTTTATGATTGGGGAATTTTTAAAATTTTTGGTTAATTCCCGATTTGTTTTTATATAATTGTGCAACATATTATATTTTGAATTTTGCATAATATATGGTTTATTTTTGTTATCGCCTATTTGACAAACTTGCAAAATTTTTGTGAAATTAAAATTGTTGTGGTGAAATTCCCAAATTTGGTAAGTTTTATTTTTTGTAGTATTCTTTTTGGTAAAATAATTGAAAACCCATATTATTGAATCTGTTAGCTATTATATTTTTAATTCCAGATTTTTTGTAAAATTTATCACTTCATATGACTTTTAAATATTTTAGCAAATTTTTAATTTTTTGTGAATTCCTCATTTGTTTTAAAAATTTGTACAATTTTGTTAAATATTAATTTTTTGTGAATTTTCGAGATTTCAGTTAAACGTAAATTAATTTTTTAAAAATTGAAAATTTTCAAATTCAGTATTTTTTGGGAAAATTTTGGTTTTTTCGTAATTTTGTTTGTGCAATTTTGGTTTCTTTTAATTTAGATTTTTTGGTGAATTTAGTTATTTTTGTAATATAAAATTTTGTACTATTGTTTGGTTTTATGGTGAATTTTTTGGTTTTTTTAAGATTAATTAAATATTGGCAAATTTTTTGATGGTTTTTACAATTTTTTGGGAATTCCGAAATCGTGGTGAAATTTGAGGTTTTTATATTTCTGTAATATTCATTTTGTTAAAATTTCGAAGTTTTCCATAAAATATTAATTTATTGTAAATTTTGTGAAATTACAATATTTTGGTGAAATACCAAAATTTGGAAGAATTTCTTTTCTTCGGTATTATTTAGTAATAAATGTACAGATCTTTTTCTGTACAAAAATGTTAAATTTCAGAGAGAACTTATTAAAAAGTATTTTCAAAAGAGCCTGGCATAAATTATGATTAAACAAACTTCATAAATTTAGAATATATTTATCTTAATTTTGTAATTGACCAAGTGAGTTGATAAAATGTTTTATGTTAAGCAAAAAATAGAATAAATATAAAAAGAATTTAAACCCGCGTAACTCATAGAAAACTAAGAAATAGAATAACAAATTTTTAAATGACTTTCTCAATTATTTTTCGTCAATCGAAATTGAATGAAATTTAAATTTAAAATCTGCTTGCAAAAGTTATAGTAAGTTGCAATAGTACTGTGCTTTCCATCCCTGTTCGATAGCACAACATTAGTGTATGTAAGGTAACAAAAACAGGGTCTTAGTTTTTGTTAGGTTTTTATTAAAAAATAAAATTATAAAATCAACTTTATTCTTTTACTAGTTAACTCATTCTTTTTAATACTTAAAAACAACTGACTTAAAACTAAATTACAAAAATATAGTAAGCAACCTCATATCCAATTTATGCTGACTCTGCGTCTGCTTATTGCTTATCCATAATAAATGTTTATTTATTTCATTCTTTCACAATTCAGAAAATATAACTGACAAAGCGCAATGAGGCCGTTGGCTTTTAGTATTTTAAATATTTTAAACACCCTCTTGGAAATGTGGTGTTGTGTTAACTCCTCCCTCACTTAAGTGAAGGGCGTCCCCGGACTTCTTCAGATCTTCAATAGCAGTTTGAATGACATGCTGACGACGGCTTTTCTTTATTTTTTGATGGGCCTTAAAGCAGGCAAAACTGATAATTAGAACAATGAAAACGAAAGTGGTAGACAGCAAAGGGACAGTTATCACCTTCATTTTTATATTTTCTATATGCCGCAAGTTTTCTGCGTTTAATCTTTGAAGATACGGTAAGCTTAATATTTCCTGATGGTCCGTAATGTTCAAAAGAGCGGATGTTGGTGATCCTGGTAATTTCTTTACAATATTCCTTTGATTTCTATATAGGGTCCCATTAATTCTTGTTTCGTCACTAAAGGTGAGTAAAAATGTACCAGTGACAGTCTTCTCTACACCATCATTCGTTTCAATTGTGACAGTTTGATCATTGATGATGATTACGCCCTCGTCAATAACTGTAATGGGTTCTAGATGAGATGGCCGAGTGGTACAATATGCGTGACCGCCAGAATGAAGTTGTTGAGCGCATGTTGAATAATTCAGTCTTCTACAGAATGATGTTGTCAGCGTAGCACTGCAATTTCCGATTGCTAGAATTCGATTTCCACAGTCCGCCACACTGTTTGCGTCATCGAAATGGAGAATTGTATTGTTGTGTTGAACCGGATACAAGGTTACTTTTTTACAAACTATATCTGGTTTAGGATACTTAATTAAAAAATGTAAAAACTTATTATCTAATAAGACTCTTATATTAGCAACTTCCATTAAATCTGTTATAGTTATATTTGTAGAGTGCTCATTAATCATAATATTTAAATCATTAGAGTCCAAAATCTGTGGATTAACAATACCAACTTTTGTGAGAGTAATCGAAAGCATAAGGCTTTCTAGTTCTGAGATCAAAATTCTATTTCTTGCAAGCAGAGTCTCGTATAAGTGCTCTGTATCAATTACCTTATCTTTTGCTTTGTTAATAATAATATTTACAATGTCTGTTAAGTTATTTATTTTTTGCTGTAGCTTTGTGTTTATTAAAATCTGCCTATTTTCTGCGTCGATGAGCTCCCTCTGTTTAAATTCTAAATTTTCAAAATCATCATGGTCTGGTGTCCCGGCGACTATCTTTAGAGCAGTACCCAAGATGTTTATACTTCTTGCGTTCCTGTGATGGACATTTATTGTGGCTAGTAATGTGTTTATGTGCCCTATGTCTGCATCCAGTATCTTTTTCATATGCGACTGAGGAAAATGGTTCTTTAATTTTTCTGTATTCTCAACCATCTCAGCATACATTGTAAGATTTGTTGTGTGCCGTAAATAATCAAAACTTTGCCAAATCATTGCGGAGCCGTCCGAAACAGGTATGTAGTCTGAACCAGAATAATCAGTTAATTTTGCAGTTGCTTGCGCAATAAAAAGTAGCACCATAAGAGTCCTAGGATTATATAAAAATAAAAATGAATAAAACTAAACTATCTTAAATTGTCCTTATGGACCACCCTCCCTTTAATGAGAACGGTTGTCCCCAAATCGGCTTCTACAGTTTCCTCAATATATAATGGTGTAAGCTTATTGCCTAATCTTCTATTTGTTTTAACAAGAACCTTTTCACCCACTTCAAATGTTCGATTCTGTCGTGTTTCATTTAATCGTCTCATTTGAGACTCTTGGGCTTTCTGTACCTTGTTTCTCACATCAATTTCAAGCTCCAATGAATTAGAATGAATTACATCAATAGGCCTTTTGTTTGTGACCGTATGAATTGTTTTATTATATTCTATAGTTGCTAGTAATATTAATTGTACTGTATTACTAATGGATTTTTCTAGCTTAAGGCATCTAGCAATTTCTAAAATAGTACTATGTAATCTCTCGACCTGTCCATTCGAAGTACTATGAAGCGGTGGTGCATTGACAATTTCCACACCAAAATTATTACTCAGCATTGATTTTATTGTTTCAGAATTAAATGACGGTTCATTGTCACAAAATATTATTTTCGTACGAGGGAAAAAATTCATCAGCTGTAGAATCGGTGATTCTACATCTCGAATCTATAGGTTGAACAATTGCAAACTTGGAGAGTTTGTCTGCACAAGTTAAAAAATATTTTTTATCTGTTGAGAATATATCAATATGTAAAATTTCCCCTACATATGATGGAATTGGTGTTGCACCAATCACTTTTTTTTGCGGATGGCGATCGTATTTAGCTTTTTTGCAAACTTTACAATTTATGACCACCTCCTTTGCTATCTGTGTCATTTTTGGGAAAAAATAGTCTTCCAAAATTTGTTTGGAATTTTCTTGAGCTGCTCTATGAGCTCTATTATGTTCAGTTACAACAATTTCCCTTTGCTCATCTTTATTTGTGATATCCACAACTAAATTTTTTGCATAACGAAATGTTGTTGAGGGAAATGTTTCAATTAGTCTGTGTTGTATTAAAGCCAAAATTGGTAGTTCGCAATGAATTGCATTCACTACATCTTCTTTTACAGCATCAAAAATTTTATCCATTAAAAGTGCCCTATCTGTAAAGTTTATTATGTGTCTCGTTTTTGTTCCAAACAAAACAAATGTTCTTGTTGGCAGCTCTGTACCCTCTTCAATCACTATCTGATTTCTAAAACAATTAATCGGTTTATCAGTTGATTCAATAGTATAAGATAAAGAGACTTCGCTATGTATTGTTGCAATATCAGAGCTTGAACTCTTACCAAAAGTGTTATTTTGTAGGGTATGAACACCCTGTAAAGTAAGCAGGTTTTGTCGCGATAAAGCATCGGCGACGTGATTTTCCTTTCCCGGTTTATAATAAATTTGAGCGTTGTGCTCATCGATAAATGCTTTCCACCTTTTTATTTTCGAATTAGGGTTACGATCCGAAACCGCAAATGTAAGCGGTTGGTGGTCTGTAAAGATATTCAGATTCCTAACGCCATATAAATAATTCCTAAGGCTTTTCAAAGCCCATACAATTGCCAGTAACTCCCGTTCATTGGTGGCAAAATTTAATTCCCTATCCTTCAGAGTTCTTGAAATCATGGTTATTGGTTTGCCATTTTGAGACAAAACCGCACCAAGTCCATAGGCCGAAGCATCAGTCGTTAGGTCAAACGATTTTCCGTAATCGGGGTAAAGTAAAATAACATCTTCGGATGCTAAGACCTCTTTAAGTTTATTAAAAGCCTGAAGTTGCTTTTCGTCAAAATTCACAACTATTTTTTTAGACTGACTGGCGCTAACCTTGCCATTTTCACCTTTCAGTATATCGGTCAAAGGCCTTGCAATCGATGCAAAGTTCTTAATGAAGCATCTATAATAGCCTGCCAGTCCCAAGAAGGATCTTAACTCAAAAACTGTACAGGGTTGTTTATAGTTTTTTATTGCATCTATCTTACTAGGGCTCGTTGTTATGCCACCTCGCGATACTACAAATCCTAAAAACTCAACCTTTTCTTTGAAGAAGTTTGATTTTTCGCGAGAAACTCTCATATTGGCATCACAGAGTTTATCCAAGACCCAAGCGATGTGGTCGACATGGGTTTCCATATCTTTTGAAAAAATTATAACGTCGTCAACGTAAACGTGGCACGACTTTCCTATTTGTTCCCTAAGAACATCGTCAATGGCTCTCTGAAAAATGCTCGGTGCATTTTTAAGCCCAAACGGTAATCTGCAAAATTCATATTTCCCGTTTCCTACTGAAAAGGCTGTTTTTTCACGGTCCTTTTCTGCCAATAATATTTGATGAAATCCCGATTTAAGGTCTAGAGTAGTAAAATATCTAGCCGTATCCAAATTTGATAATATAACACTTACATTTGGAATGGGATACCTATCAGACACAGTTTTCGAATTTAGTTTTCTGAAATCCATAACAAGTCGTTTTTTAATGTTTCCATATTCATCAGTCCCTTTTTTATCTACCACCCAGACAGGGTTATTGTAGGGTGATCTGGATGGGCGGATGATGCCATCCTTTAAAAGGTTACGAACTTCTGTATTTACGAAATCTGCTACACCCATTGGATATGGGTATAACTTTGAATATATTGGATTCTCATCCTCAGTGCGAATAGTCGCAATGATATTTGTGTTAAAGGGTAATGCTTCATCAGGTTCAGCGAAGACACCCTTTCTTTTTTCTATCATATTTCGAAATCTCTCGGATACCTCCTGAGGTACCTCAATTTTTTCCACACTTGTAAAATTTACATTCCTACATTTAAAAAACTGAATTGGTTCTGATCCAGTCTTGTATATCAGCTTTTTATTTTTCAAATCGAGCTTAGAGTCTGCGATTTTTAATAAATCAAGTCCTATAATTCCGTCAAACGACGTCAGGTTTGGAAGAATGAAAAAGGTAGTATTTATATTGAAAAGATTAATAGTGCATTTATGTTTTATGGAATTAAAGCCATGAAGTGACTTCACCATAAATGTCTCATCAACATTCCTCACATGTTTTAATTCTGGTAATGGTCTTATATAGTTTTTTGACGCGCCGGTATCTATCAATAATTTAATTTTCCTCCCTGCTATAATCCTTTCTATGTACGGGAGCAGGGAGTCGTGACTAAAAAATTAATTTGGTCATATTCTGAAATTTCATTTTCTATATTAGACACTTCTGTATCAGCCTCATACTGATAATTATTATCTACATGACCATTTTTTTCATGCGCCATATGATTGACCCGCTGCTGCTTCAAGCCTGTGAACCTGGTGGCACCACTATTTGGTCTTTTTATTGCCGGGCTCACGTTTATGTTCGGTTGGGCTCGCCATTGATTGTTAATTTTTTGGGGCTGTTTGAACCTTGATGATGGATCGATATCCATCGGTTCCACCTCCTGCTTTCGTTCTTTTGAGCTATCCTGTCGTCTGTCATAATAAGGATTTTTCCTTTGTGTGTTATTATTATTAGCAAACCTAGCGTTTTTAGAAAAAAATTTCTGTTGTGTTTTTTCCTCCATACTTTTAGCATAATTGCTAGCAAAATTATAGCGCACATGGTTTGATTCAACCTCTTGGGCCAATGCCAGCGCTGATGGAAGATCCTTTGGCTTTGCCGAAAAAAGAATGTCGCTTAAAGATTTTTTTGCCCCTGAAATGAACACGCGTAATGCATCCATTCGATATTTTTCATTTAATGATGCAGCCAGATCACTATCATAACTCATTATTGTTTTATTTGTTAGAAGTGTGAGTTTCCGCTCCACTTCATCATAATACTCTAAAAGACTTAGATTTCCCTGTCGAAGGGTAGACATCTCTTGTTCTACTAAATAAATGGGTCTCTTGTCCGCATAGGTGAAATCGAGTCTATTAATAATGGCCTTAAAATTCAGAGGGGTGTCGAAAGAAGCCAAAATCATGTCGGCCGTACCCCTAACTTTATTTCTAATGATTCCCAAAGCCTGAAAATGGGTGGAACTTCCATCAAATTTTTCTTAAACTTTATAAGCGGTGTGTGCCGCCTTTCGCCATGAAACATAAGTTTCATGCTTTCCTTCAAAATCTGGCAAAGATTTGGCAATGTCTAGGGTCTCTTTGCACACTACGTTGTCCCTAATTTGAGCCTCTTCGTAAGTCTCAATTTCTGGAGCACTAATGTTCAGATTATTTATTGTCTGTTGTAGTTCACCTAACTTTTTTTCAAACTGCCTTTCCTGCACCACAAGAGCACTGGAAACGGCACTTTCCACAATAGCCTTCAGTTGCTCGGGTGTTATAGACATTTCGCTTGAAACCACTAATTTTTCGAATTTTTCCAACAGTGCGCTAATTTCACTGTTCATAAAACTAACAAAACTTTCACAAAAAGTTTGCTTATAAAATAAACTCCTTCTGAAGGAGCCAACAACTCGTTAAAAAAAATTTTAATTATTTAAAAATTATAGACATATACAAATGTTAGGCCTCACCAGCTAATTAACAAATATTACACAAATACAAAACAAATAACGTTGGCCAATAATTAATAAACAAGAAACAATTCTCGTTTGCACTAAATTATTTGTTTATTTTCTCACAGTTCAAAAACCCTATCTTTACACAGATATTATTAATTTTCTTTATTTATGTCAAAAACAAAAATGAGCACTCTACTTACATTGAAACAAAATAAATTTTAATTTATTGGTAAGTTTTCTTCAATAGTTGATTCCTCTGTTGGTTGCAGTTTAGCTATTAAGTTGATAGTTGATTCCTTTATATTCAGTTGCTGGGTTTTTAACTCTCGTTGGGCGCCAGTTAACAAAAACAGGGTCTTAGTTTTTGTTAGGTTTTTATTAAAAAATAAAATTATAAAATCAACTTTATTCTTTTACTAGTTAACTCATTCTTTTTAATACTTAAAAACAACTGACTTAAAACTAAATTACAAAAATATAGTAAGCAACCTCATATCCAATTTATGCTGACTCTGCGTCTGCTTATTGCTTATCCATAATAAATGTTTATTTATTTCATTCTTTCGCAATTCAGAAAATATAACTGACAAAGCGCAATGAGGCCGTTGGCTTTTAGTATTTTAAATATTTTAAACACCCTCTTGGAAATGTGGTGTTGTGTTAACTTGTATACAGATTTTTACTATACAAAATTAACGTTCATGCGCACATACAATAATATGAATGCATGTATGTATATACATATGTATATTTATGTAGATAAGAGAAGCTAAAATTATAGAATCAAGTTTACATTATTTTAAACATGTTTTAGACAATATGTATAGTAGGTATATGTATGTTGATACATAAAAAAAACACAAATATTCCTATATCGTAACTGTACCTACATACATACTGATCACAGACATACGGACGTACAATAACAAAATATTATATACAAATTGGGTTGCCGTCACTCCTATAGTGACATACGAAAGATACAATGCTTGGTATAATAACACAACAGAAAAAAAATCTCTTTATGATTGAAAACGTATTTTATTTTGGCAGAATAAAACGGGGATGGTAAACCTTCAAGAGATTTAAAGAAATTATTATGCAAGTTCGATAAGAAAATGAGGGGAAATTGTACTAGAGCATAATTAAAGAATAAATTTTTTGATTCTTCTCTTTTTTAAAATAAATTCGTCGTCCTAAAAAGGACGGATTGTTTGTCAGTCTGAAGGTACACACATTTAAACATACATACTTATGTGTGTGTTTGTATGAATGGAATTTCGGCTGCTTTTTTTTTTAAATAATTTTAAGCCTTCTTTTCTGTTTTCTTGGGCAAGAGCACGGCTTGAATATTTGGCAAAACACCACCTTGAGCAATTGTCACGCCAGACAATAATTTGTTCAACTCTTCGTCATTACGAATAGCTAACTGCAAATGGCGAGGGATTATTCTTGTCTTTTTGTTGTCACGAGCAGCATTACCAGCCAATTCAAGAACTTCAGCAGCCAAATATTCCATAACGGCAGCTAAATAGACGGGAGCACCGGCACCAACACGCTCAGCATAATTACCTTTACGCAATAAACGATGAATACGGCCAACGGGAAACTGTAACCCAGCACGGGTAGAACGAGACTTTGCCTTGCCTTTAACTTTACCACCTTTGCCGCGACCAGACATTTTACTTTTGATTTTATTATTTACTGATATTTAGCTAAACAATCACACCACTAAAGCACTAAATACAACACAAAACTGTTGTCGTCTGCTAGCAAATGACTGGGTATTTATACCTTTTTAGAGCACCAACTAATCGCACAGGGGGTTGATTGTGTGACGGAAACAAAGTAAATACTCAAATTGCTCAGACGTACGAGTAAAAGGTATATAAAGCAGTCACTTAGTGAAAAATTTTATAAATTGTGGACAGTGTCAAAAGTGTTTTTGTTGTGAGAACGTCTAGAAATAAAAATAGTGAATTATGCCTCCCAAGACTGCTACTAGTGGTAAAGCAACCAAAAAGGCCGGCAAAGCCCAAAAGAATATCACCAAGAGTGATAAGAGCAGAAAACGCAAGCGCAAGGAAAGTTATGCCATCTACATTTACAAAGTGTTAAAGCAAGTACATCCTGATACTGGTATTTCTTCGAAAGCCATGAGTATCATGAACAGTTTTGTTAATGATATTTTTGAACGTATTGCCGCTGAAGCATCCCGTTTGACTCAATATAACAAACGGTCAACCATCACCAGTCGGGAAATTCAAACTGCTGTTCGTCTATTGTTACCCGGAGAGTTGGCCAAGCATGCTGTCAGTGAAGGTACAAAAGCAGTAACCAAATACACCAGCTCCAAGTAAACACGCACGCGCACCGTCAATGAAATGATTTTAATTACAAAAGGCTCTTTTCAGAGCCACGAAAATTTTTTAAAAAGAGTAAATTTTTGTCACTCTAATCTATTTATTTTTAATTTGTTAGTTTTCTTTTGAAAAGCATGAAGTATAAGAATAATTCTGTTAATAATTCAAATTGAGTTTATGCTCCTGGCCATCGTAATAAAATCACAATCTACACAAATGATTGCAAATCTTCTGGAAGGGTAGAGTTTTCTCCGAAGAGCGCCGCTCTGCCAGTAACAGTGAATTTTTCATATGTATGTTTAATTAAAAAAACAACTTATTAATTGAAAAAAATTGTTCACTATTTTTTTATTTAAACAATAAATATTGCCATAACAATTAGCGGCGTTAAATTTGTTTGTGAACTTGAGTGTAGAGAGACGCTTGCTGTTCTACAACTCTTACCTACAAACAAAAATTAAATGAAAATGTTAATTTACATACAACAAAATTTATATAAATTTTAATAATCTTTGTAAAAGAGTGACGGAATTTTATATATCACAGTCACACATTCGCTCCTTTCTTGTAGCATTATATTAAATTATTAAGATATTCTAATTTAAAATTGATATTTTATTTGTTAATTATGCTTGCACACATGAGAAATTATATTAAGATAATATAAAAACTAAAACATATTTTTAGACCGAAAACAAATATTTCTAAACCTTCTACAAAAACATTTACAATTATTTTTTATAAAATGAGCAAGTGAAAAATCAAACAGTATATTTTTAACATAAATAGTTTTGGTAGTGTTTAAAACAAAATTTTGTGTAAAACATTTAATATACTTTTTTAGTACTTTGTGCAACATATTTAATAAAGAAATTGTTGCTTATTCACACTCAAAAATAACATATACATGCAAAATATACAATTTTTAAATTATGATAAAATGAAATTATTTTTCGTCAATCGATATTAAAAGAATTTAAAATCTGATTGCAAAAGTTATTAAAATGCAATAGTACTGAGTTTTCCATCTATGTTATATAGCACAACATTAGTGATTGTACATATAAAGATTTTTTAACGTCTGGAATTAATATAATCAATGTTCATGCGTGCATACATGTGTACATATTATGTATGTATGTTTGTACACATTAAACGATTATTATGGCACTGATATTTTAAGCATTGTACAAAGAAGAAAATAAATTGGAGAAATAAACAGCTGCTCAACGAAAAACCAATATGACAATATGTATTTATATACATAAGTACGTATGTATGTATGTGTGACGTAAAAAACCTATTTCTATGCCGTAACTGTACCTACATACCTACCTACTAATCAAAAATATAATATATTGATCTACAATAACAAAATATTGTATTGTACACAAATTGCTATGTCAGCACTTTTATAGTTACGAACACATGTACATAAGTATATCATACACACGAAAGGCACGATGCTTCGTATCATAAAACCACAACAAAAAACCTTTTTATTGTTATTCTTATGATTGAAAAGGGGGAAAACGAGTTTCATTTGGTGCGAAAAAACGGGGATGGTTTAAGTTTAGAATATCTTTAAATTAAAGAAATTACTTTGCTAAATTAGGGGGGGCAAATTGTATTAAAGGAACATTCAAAAAGGGTTAAAAAATCAATTCTTTAAATTGTTCTTTTTCTTAATAAATTCGTCGTCTTGAAAAGGACGAATGGTATGAAGGTATGAGCATATGTATGTATGTATGTGCATACATATGTACATATGTATAGATGCATGCGTGTAAGTATGTATCTACCTATGTTTTTGAATTATAAGCTTTTTTCTGTTTCTGAATTGCCAAATTATGGCGAGTTTTCGTTTTTTAGATAAAGTAAATTTTTGTTAAAATTATTAGTTTGTATAATATTTAACTTTTACATTTTTTGGCGAATTTGTGGTGAAATTTTATTATTTTATATACATACATATATAATTTTTTCGGGCTTCTTTGATAGTTTTTGACATTTTGAGGTTTTCTTAACATTGTTTTAACTCGATCGAACATTTGGGTCCGTAAGTTATAATTTTTGTGAAGGGTATAAAATTGTGAAATTTCAGAGAGAACTTATAAAGAAGTATTTTTCAACGAGTTTTTGCTTCTTAGCATAAGTTTGATAAAACAAACTTCATAATCAGAGTATAATTATTATACTTTTTAATTAACCTCTTAGTACGACTGATTACGTCAAGCCATTAGGGGCAGAAAATTTTCAGAATTTAAGCTCGTATAACTCATAGCAAATTAAGGGACATAATATCAAATGACTCTTAATTATATTTCGTCATTCGATATTGAAAGAAATATAAATTTAAAACCCGCTTGCAAAAAAAAGATTGTAAAATTGCTATAGTACTAAGTTTTCCATTCCTGTTCTTTAGTGCAAATTAGTGTATGTATACACACTTTTTTCAGGGTTTAAAATGCATGTTAAAACTAAATTTATGAGTTTTTACTGTACGAAATCAATGTTCATGCGTACATACATAAAGACATATTGTGTATGTATGTATGAATGTATGTATATACAAGCCGGGGTTTATTATAACGCTGATACCACGGGCATTGAACAAAAACAAATTCGAGAAATTAACAGCTGCTCAGCAAAAGACCATGGTGTATCTACATCAGTGATGCGCACCCAATGCCCCTGGGGGCCGAACACTTTTCGTGATTTACACATACACAAAACGAATGTTGACGAAGCGCACCACAAAGAGTACAAAAGTTATAATTTTATTCAGTTGTATGCCAACCACAAAGTAGTAAACAGAGGTGAAACGACAGTATAGTGATCTTTTTCTCTATCGGTCTCGTTCCTTCAGAGCCTTAGTTTTGTTTTTAGATTTTTGTTTTTATTTTGATTTTCTTGCCGTGTTTGCCTGTATTTTTTCCTGTATTTCGTCACAAAATGCTATATTTGTCTCTTTCTAACAGAGCCCATAGTAAAATAAACTGAGTTTTTTATTTTTTATGTGTCAAAGTCTTCACCTCTGGTTACCCTGTGATGCCAACTTTTAAGCAAGCAGCACAGGGTAACCAGAGGTGAAGACTTTGACACATAAAAAATAAAAAACTCAGTTTTTTTACTATGGGCTCTGTTAGAAAGAGACTAATATAGTATTTTGTGACGAAATACAACAACAAATACAGGAAAACACGGCAAGAAAATCAAAATAAAAACAAAACTAAGGCTCTGAGGGAACGAGACGGATAGAGAAAAAGATCACTATACTGTCGTTTCACCTCTGTTTACTACTTTGTGCAAGCAGATTGATGTCACATGTTTTGTTATGATATAACAACAAAATACACAGTTGAGATTACAAGATAGAGAAAAAGAGAAGCTCAACTGAGTATTTTTATGATATTTTTTTTAAATACGAGTGTTGGCTGTAGTACAAGCAATTAGTTCTTGTGGAACATTTGTGCAGTGTGCTTCCACAAAGTAGTAAACAGAGGTGAAACGACAGTATAGTGATCTTTTTCTCTATCCGTCTCGTTCCCTCAGAGCCTTAGTTTTGTTTTTATTTTGATTTTCTTGCCGTGTTTGCCTGTATTTTTTCCTGTATTTCGTCACAAAATACTATATTAGTCTCTTTCTAACAGAGCCCATAGTAAAAAAAAACTGAGTTTTTTATTTTTTATGTGTCAAAGTCTTCACCTCTGGTTACCCTGTGGTGCTTCTTAAATTAAATAAAAATAATAAAAGCTTTAATTAAAAATGACTGGTCGCGGCAAAGGTGGTAAAGGCTTGGGAAAAGGTGGTGCTAAACGGCATCGAAAAGTGTTGCGTGATAATATTCAAGGTATTACCAAGCCAGCTATTAGACGTTTAGCTCGTCGTGGTGGTGTGAAACGCATTTCTGGCTTAATTTATGAGGAAACTCGTGGTGTCCTGAAGGTGTTTTTGGAAAATGTTATTCGTGATGCCGTCACTTATACTGAACACGCCAAGAGGAAAACCGTTACAGCTATGGATGTTGTCTATGCTTTAAAGAGGCAAGGTCGTACTTTATATGGTTTCGGCGGTTAAACATCCCTTTATGATACGGACCACATGAATATAAATGACGCATCTTTGAATAGAAAACAACCCCAATGGGTCCTTTTCAGGACCACTACAAATATTCAAAAGGAGATATTATTAAATATTTTCAAGTTTATTTATTTGTCTGATGGGTATAAAATTTGAAACAAAATTTGTCTGATTATCGGGTTTAACATATTAATTCATGGATTATTATTTTACTTTGAAACCAAACATAACAGAGATGGAAAATTGAAATAAAAACATGGCCGTTTTTTAATACTTTAGTTTTTGAGATTTAGTGTTCAATATGCATTTTTCAGGTAAGGCACATATATTAATTCATAATAAAAGAAATGGGAAAAATTTCCCGCCGAATTTTTTATTTGCAAATAACTAACACACGAAAAAAGTACAGACTGATTAATATAATTATTTGTAAACAAAGCAATTCAGGCAGACCTGCAAATACACATGTGGGTAAATCCTGTGTTGCAGACCTTATTTGTTTGTTAGTATTAATCTGGGTGGCGATTTGACTGAAATATTTTCATATCACCTAAAACAGTAAAAACAGTTCTTTGGTAACTAAAAAAATAAAAAATAAAAATAAAATCCAAATACGTAAAAGAAAGAGGGACATATTAAAGAGGATGATATTAAATTCTAGGTTCATCCAAAAATCTAAAATTTGTCTGTTTCGGACGTTACACTTTTTCATTCATAATCATGTAAGTAAAACAACAATATTCATTTACTTCAGTATTTTTTAATTTATTTCAATTAGTTTTATATTTAATAGATCCTGCTGTACGAAGCAAAATATTGACTTGATTTCACACCAGGAATATTTCTTACATTTAACCAGTTTTGGGATGTTTCCTGTGTGGTGCTTCTAATGTATATTTTGTTTTGCTTTTGCTAGTGTGTGAAAGTCCCGAGAATTTTTGAAACTAAGATTTTGTGCTCGTACCAATTGCCAAATTTTCTGCTTTTTAATAGGTCCTATTATTGTTAATACATGTTTTAAAAGTAATTAATAATATTTACTTATACTTATTTTTAAATAAGTTGTTATAAAATAACTTTTTTCCAAGTTTTATTACCATCGAATCTTAACTAACAAATGAAGCGAACATTATGAAAATAGGGACAAAAAGGATTCTATATTTAACAGACTCTAGACCAATGCAGCGTTTTTCAGGTAGACTATATACTATATACTTTTAGCTTTAGAGTTGTCTATCAAATGGACAGTCTGCCACTTCAAATACCCTTGACCAGAAGCAAACAGCATTTCAGAGTTAGATATGAGTTCTGAAGCAGCTGTAAAGATTGAAATAAGGAAACGTACACATATTTGATGCCAGAGGGGTTTACTCCGTAATTCGATTAAAAAAGAAAATTGATCGAACATAATATTTTTGTTTTGCAAATCAGATGGATCATGTCGTAGTATTGAATTTTAGTTAAAGTGGGCCACATAGTGCTATGTCTTTTCCAGTGAAACGGTTTGTTCAGATTTTCTGTAATTATAAATGATCTTTGCAAGCTGACTGTAAGACCAAGATGGTATCTTTTGTTTCCCATGTCAAACATTCAATTCTTAATGTAGCGCATAAAGAATTTTGTAACGAGGTATGTTAAGTTCTACAGCTGTGATTCTGCCTAAGCAGAGTATAACGATATAACTGATATGGCTTTGACTGCGCCATCCTTATAAAACGAGGAAAAATATAAGAACACATACGTCAGTCTTTTAATATTTAATGTGAGATTTAGGATTTTATTTAAAACACCAGGTTTCTAGAAAGTTTGTATTGGTGCAATAAAACTACATTCTCACCCTCCAAAGCAATTGGTTCTACAATTTTAAATATTGTAATTTAAGATCGAATCACGAAAAAAAACACCTTCGTTGATTTAAGAACTATTATCATATACAATCTATTATATTAGCAGTGTATTATGAATGATGATTCTTTCGATGAGCTCTTAAGCCACACGGTTGGAAAAATGCTTTACCGCATTCATTACATTTATAGCGTTTCTCTTTGCCATGTATAAGTTCATGTCTCTTTAAATATTTCGTATGTACAAAGCCTTTGCCACAAATTTTGCATATAACATCACGAATATTAAGATGAGATTTCACATGATTATTAAGAGCATGCAGTTGATTGAATCCTCTTTTACATATGTGACATTCGTGGCGAAAACGATCTTCGTGCCGTCGAATATGATTATCGTAACCGTGTCGTGCCCTAAAGCCAGTACCACATATTGGACATAAATACGGTTTGTCGCCCGTATGCGAGGTTACATGCCATTCCAAATCGTTTTTAAACAAATAACCTTTACCACATATATCACAGTGAAAATTATATATGCCCAAATGCCGTGTTTTGTGTATTAGGTACTTGTGATAATTAGTAAACATCATGCCACATGCTGAACACTTAAATGGCTGTGTATCATTGTGTTGAGCCATATGTTGGCAATAGGGATCATATTTTGGCAGTAGTTCATTACAAATCTCGCATAGAAAGGGACCTTGGCTATTGCTGAGAAAAGATAGTTTCGTATAATGTTCATATACAGGTGAAAACACCTTATGCTCCATTGTACATTTCAATTCCTGTTCTTTGTCTTTGGAATACAACTCGTTTAGATAATTGATGTGATAGTTTATATCCTCTAAGCTCATATTTATGTTCGCTTCTGACTTTAATTGTTCAGCTATTCTAGAATAAGTTTCATATTTCTTATTTTTTACTCCAAATGCAATATCATCCACTTGCCACAAAATTTCATGGTTTTTGTATTGTTGTATTAAAATTGGCAAAACGGTTTCAATTATGACCTGAAAAATTAAGAAAATTTAAATATTTATTTTATTTGTTTCGAATATTTGCACGTTAACTAATATTATTGTCTTACCCGTCGTCGTCTCTTTGATTTGTTATCACTTAAAGCATTCTTTGCACCATTAACACTCTAAAAATGGAAACGTATAATTGATTAAATTTATTATTCTAGAAGTGGATGTTTATTCAAAAGGAAGTCCACCACCAAAGTAGTTTAACTGAAATTTACTTGAAGTATTTTAATATTATTCATACTGCTTTTGATTCCTAGCTTATAACTTTTTTGGATGTGTATCACAAAGGGATACCTTTCCTCCCACCCAAACCGATTAAAAATAAAAGTATTCGCTAAAATTTGCAAAATTGTTTTTCTAATAGAACATTTTGTAACAGAGAACACACATCAAGTAAGTGTGCCTTCACAGGAGATAGTAAAATTTAGATGGACTTGTTTAGTATAATTATTTTCAATTATTTTCACAAAAAAGTGCCGTTTCAATTGAAAAGATCTTGATTGAAAAGTTAGAAATATTAGTTTCACAAAAGAAACTTTAATTTTCTTTCATTTCGAATGAATCTTAGTTCTAGTTCCTTCATGGCTCGCATATTTATTACACGCTTTTCTAATGGATGTAACCATTCCCTAATATTTTTTGATTGATCAAAGTTGGAGACAATTTGTTTACTTGGGTTATGAATTAGCACTTCAACAACAATAGGGCCACATATAATTAATGTAGTCAGAAACTATTTTATAAGTCTTTCCATAACTTGTGTAATTGGACGTCATTATAATTGTGTTAAAAATATGCAAAAAATGATTAGTTGATAAAAGGAAAAATGTGTTTTATAAATTTAGGAGGAATATTATCGTATTCAATCGCGCTTGATTTTGCAAAGCAAATATCCTGACCTAGTAATTTCATTCAAATTTGGAACGCCTATATCGAAAATTGTTTGCGTAGCAAGAAAGTAATGAGTATTATAAAGTTTGCTCTCAGAAACTTATGTGTATTTATGTGTTGCACAGAATTTCAGTTACTTACTATTTCCTTTGCTGACGTTTCCCTTCTTTCCGAAATATCTGATTTCCTTCTAGTCTAAGTAAATTATTATTCTTATTTCGAATTTTAATACACACTATACTATATACTTACAGTTAAATCGACGACTTTTTTCAAGCTTATTGTAGTTTTTAATTCATGTTTGAACTGTTAATAAAAAGAGAAGAGCAACTTAATTTGGTTCAATTATTGAAATTCAGTCAATTTAGATAGATATGTTAAATAAATACACAAATTTAATTGAACACAATGTGGACATTTTTAAATTCATTTCTAGAAATTTTTATATTAAATTTCCAATTGCAATTTTTTATCATAATATGGATGATGCGGCAGGTACGTGGAAGATATTGAGAAACTCGGCAACTCCGAGTGATAGGGATTTTAGTTGGTCAGGCGACATTAATATGCTGTAAACAATTACTCTGTTAATTTGGAAAATAGTAGTAGTGAACAGAATTTTGATCATGAGAGTTTAAATTTTTCTGGAGGCACTATGTTTTTCCGCTGAGAGTAAGGTTTAAGTAAGTCAACCTCTGGTGTAGATGAGATCCCGATAAAATGAATTCAAATAAATTTTCCGCATATTTCTTATATTTCACACCTCTTTAACACGTCACTAATGCTATCAAAGTTTCCGGCAACTTGGAAGACGACTCCTGTTGTTCCTATTCCTAAGAAGAAAGTAGTGAATGATCCTGAAGATCTCCGTCCTATTTCCATCCATCCCGCGCTTTCTAAGGTTATGGAACCCTTGTTAAAGCATTTGCTTTCCGCAGTAGGCACAATCATACAAATTTGCTTTTGAATCTTACTGAAGCGATCAGGAGGAATGTTAATATTGATGAGATGAATATTCCTATTTCATTAGATCTTTCGAAAGCACATAAATGTTGAAACCATTTTACTTTTATCTACAAACTCATTATTCAATTTTGGTTTTCTGTCATCATGTAAACTTATTTATTCTTATCTTTACGATGGATCGCAATTTGTCTCTTGGAGAAATGTTGTGTCTACTTTACTTACTATTAGGTCGGGTCGGGGGCGGTACCGCAAGGATCGTTGCTTGGATCCTTTTAGTCATGCTGTATAATGCTGTTATAATCTACTTGTGTGTGTTTGCTGATGATGTAGTTATGTTTTTTTTTCCCATAGAAATTTGTTCGATGTTCTGAAAACTAATTTCTGAATGAACTTCTAAAACTTCCCGCGTTATTAATGCTTGAAAAAGTAAGGCTGTTCTTTGGTCCTGAGATTTGCTTATCGCGGATTTAAATGTTTTTCTTAACACTGTAAAAATTGTATGTGCCAACCCTTACCCGTAATGTAGAAGTAAGCGTATTCCCTATTGATACCTCATATTTCTTATAGTCTTGAGAATATCTCTGGCTCGACATCTAGATGTTTTACTAGGTTATACCTGAATTTCATAATTTACGGAGACGCAAGGCAAAAAGGTAACAGGTAAACTTAGCGGCGAATTCAATATATTTCCAGCTTCTTTTCCTCCAAATATAAAAATGTACGGGATATGGCGAAACATTTTTTTATATGGAATTACACATACAATTTGTTCAAAAAAAGTATGGCCAAGAATGGCTTTTTATATTACCATTAACCCTTTCCACTCCAAGGCTGTTTTTGTTTTTATTCCACCAGCTCCACGCTAAAATTACGTTTTTTTTTACTTTTACGACGCGAACATATAACGGTGCGATATCACCTAGTTTTATTATGTAGCATCGATAAAATTTAATTGAATTATAGTATCTTACAATTCTAGAATATGTTTCATTCATTCGTGATTCAAACATTTTAGTAACAAAAATCCCTCCTGTTGTAAAATTTTCCGCAAAAAGAGGTATTACACCACGTCGATTATCACTCGACAGTGGAGCTAGTGGAACAAAATCAGTGTCGAGTGACACTCGACATTGGAGTGGAAAGGGTTAAGAAAATATATAAAAATTTATTTGATGTATTTATTAATTTCAGTAATATAATGAATGGCCTTACCATTTTATTAAATTTTAACTTACATCAAAATCAGCATCGCTTGAATAATTGCAGCTGTAATCGGAAATGTGCTCCTCATGTATGAATGAATATGAAGAACTCTTTATACTTTTCTTAGACCCATCGCCAATTACCACAGTTTTCTGTTTATTGATACTGCTATCAAGCGGTATTTTTCTGCTACCACTTTCACATTCCTTAGTTTCATTGCCGGTTTCATATTCATTCTTAATATATTTTGACATAAATTGCTCAATATTACTCGGTTCTTTGATGTTTTTGCAGGATTTTCCAGTCTCTAAAGGATCATCTTGAGCTTCCGCAATTATAGAGCCACTTAAAATTGTGCTAACACCTTTATCGATTATATCTATATGCAATTGTTCTTCGACTTTAATTTCTTCTGGCTCGAAAATCAACAATGGACCGCTTTCTAGTTCATCAGAATTTTTTAAGTCATGATCGAAATAATGCAAGTGGTTTTCAAGATGTTTTGAAAACTTCTTTAATTGATCACAGTCCATACTACAGAGTGCACAGTGAAACGTGAACCCTTTCGCTTTATTTTTTAGAGTTTTTATATTTATTAATATGTCACCACATTTTTCACGGTCGGAATTTATATTAGCTCCCATTATTTTAAGTTTGTTAAAATTTAATTTTCGAACAGGTTTGTTTACATTTTAAAAGATTATGTTCAAAGTTTGTTTTAAGTGTTGAAGTATGTTCAATTTACATGTAATACAAGCGAGCGTTTCCCACACAAAATATAAATATATTAATTTGTTGCTATCGAGATCAGTAAAAATTCTCTAGACCAGTCGCTGGCTTATGTTACAGCAACAGGACCTAAATCCTTTATCTCGCGGTTGTGGAACAGCTTACTTAAAATCTGCGTTTATTTTCCGTGTCTGTTGTAGCATTTATTTGCAAACTATGTCTTGACTAGTCACAAATTTGTTTGCACATAGAAAGAGCGTTGGCAGAAAAAAAATGTGCTCATGTTCTTCTGTGTGGAAAATACGTGTAGATGTTCCTGTTCGGTTTGAGCATAATTTTATATATAGATATATACGAATGTTTACAGAAGTGCGCATACATACATATTTTATGCTTGTGTATATTTTTTTGTGTGTTGACAGAAAAGCATTGTGCGAAACACTGTTCGGACAATATTGCTTGAACATGAACATACCAGCATTCGGTATTCACGATCCATATTCTAGTCAAATTGTTTTGTTTCAGTTATATTTATTTCCTACCACAAGGTGTAAACCGCATGCTTTAGTGTTTGAACACATGTTTGGATATAAATGTTCGTTCTAACACATCCGTGAACAATAATGTTTTAACAAAAGCAGTCAAATCAATGGCGTTTAATTGAAATTTGATTTTTTAGTATTTGAACACATGTTTGATAATAAATGTTAGTTCTAACAAATCTGCGAGCAATAATGTGTTAACAAAAGCTGAAATTTAATTTTGTTTTGATCTATAAAGGCGGCAAAAACAAAAAGAGAAGATATTGTGAAAATTTAAAACATAATTCGAAAGATAGTAGAAAAATTAGGTGTACAAATTTGTAAATAAGTATAAACAAAATGCAAGTGTGAAGAACCTTCTTTATTGACATTTTTAAATATATGTCCCAACATAAACGACGTGTTCTCCACCCATTAACAAAAACTTTAACCTATTTTACTTGTGTTAAGAAATATAAATTGCTCGTTTTCATAGGCCATTACAGGAGTCGAATATTAAATGTATCTCATAATTTTCAAATCAATTCAGAATTTTTTATTAAAAAAAGTGCATAAAAGATGAAAAAGTGCTTAAAAGATGAGTGCCAAAAAAGTTATTTAATTATACCAATGAGATGTTTTGGTTAATTTACTAATTTAAAGAAATTTTCTGTTCGCCTACTCATTGGCACTCAAGTTATAATTTTTACAAAATACTCAGAAAATAATTATTTCCTGCAAGAGTAAGCGAACGCACCTAAGTTTAAAACGGAATTCTAATTCAAAGCAGAGCATATGTTGTACATACGTTTAATAGTTATCGATTTTACCTGAACATACTTCTTGCGAAAATTTAAATACACAAATAAGCCTTCCTGTAAATATAAACAAATTTATGGAAAATCTATGAAAAATATATAATCATACACTATCAAATAAAAATGGGAGCTAATAAATTTTCTAATCTTCAAAAGTGCGGTGAAATATTAATAGACATAAAGTCGAAGAATAGAAAAAACAAAATATACATTTTTCATTGCACATTTTGTAACACAGAATGTGATCAACTAAAAAAGTTCTCCCTTCACATTGGTGAGGAACATTTAAGTAATTTTGAAGATATTCTAGAGGAGACTGTAATAAAATTTGAAGCCGAGCCGGAAGAAATAAAAATGCAAACATATGCTGACGTTGAAGGCTCACCCACCATAAAACTTTACGAAAGTCCTGTACACAAGAAAATTAACACGAACCCCGATCCTTTGGATACAGTAAACGCAGTAAGCACTGTTGTAAATCACAATATTTTGAATTGTGAGGTCAAACGTGAATTAAAAGAAAACTCTAACGACGAAAGTACTATTTGCGAAAAGGATATAATGGAATATACTGCTTCTTTGGGTGACAGTGACAATGAAGATAAATTAAGAAAACCAAGTGTCGATACAAGTTTAGTGTTTGATAGTGACAGTGCAGATGAAATAAATGACGATTTAGATCAAATGCCACTAAAAAAGAGAAAACTTAATGTCACGAAAAAAGGCACAAAATTAAAACAAAAGGTAAAATATAAAAATAAGTGAAAAAGTTCACGTACGTATAACTATTTTATTTAATTTTTTAGCCTGTAGCAATTGAAATGTGCTCTGATGAATCAAAAGATGCTGATAATAATGTAAATATAACTTTGATATATTTTTATTTTAGCGTAATATATAATTGAGTCTTTGAGATGCTTTACTTAGTAGTGATCTCCTAAACAAATTTAATACTGGAGCGTAGTATAAATAGTTCGGTTAAGTTTATTAAACGCGTGTAAAACTACTGTGTAGTGATGAAGAGATCTGTTAGGGGTGTAATTGATCAGATCTTCTTGTTAACAAAGTGGAATTGCGAAAGGGCCCTATCCCATTTAAAAGAACATATTTGAAACATGGATGTATCAGAAGTTAGAGGCATTTAATAAAATTTGATCGCGCTATTTACCCAAGTAAATTATCAAAAGTGTTAACTTGTGGTTCGGCAAATCTTCAGAAGTTAGAATAGCTATTTATTATATTAGTTCTACGACGTTTTTGTGCTTTATAGCGAATAACCACGCTGTGATATAGTTTGAATAGAAACTAATACATATGAGTAAATTGACGCTACTGATGGCGTCATATCCGGCGTTGATGTTTAAAATATTTAGCACTAGTGAAAACACATTTATAAACTGCTAGAAATAACATCAATCAATCATTTCATAATGCAATATGCATTTTGTTTAGATACAGAAGAAAATATACAAAGATTAGATATTTAAACAGATTTTATAATTTCCTGTGATGACATATCGCACATTTACTCAACGTATTAACTAAAACAATGACATTTTGAGTTAAACGCGGTTGAAGTTTTTTATTTTCTTCCACAAAAGACAAAGATATTTGGAACAAATAGAAAACTTCAACCGCGTTTGTCTCGAAACGTTATTTTGAAAATTTTCAGTGAAATCGCAAATACATATGGGAAATATGTAGTAATTAAGAAAAAAAGTACAGTGTCTAATATCATTAAACGCCTTAAAATAAAAAAAAATAAAAATTGTGCGAACAAGTGTAACTGATCCGACCGTGATAAGCGTTATTGTTTAAACCAATTTGAAAACGATTTTATCGGCAGGTAACAGCAATAATAGACTTAAATAAATTTAAATAAAAAATATTGATGTTTGTGCTTAAACAGTGCGCCGACCCTGCAGTAGTAAATAAGGATGCAACCTTCTGGTCCAAAGTGAGTACTGTTGTTTTAAATTTTTCAACGTTTGTTTGATTCTAACATTGTTTCCTAAGGTACTTTTTACAGATAAACCGAAAACAAACAAAAAAAGGACCAGATAGAACTTTTTCGCTTGTCGCAATCCTCGTGTTAAATTTCAACACAAGGCTAATCAAAGTACAGTCAAGAAAGGTGGTGGTTCTTCTATGTTATATGGGCGTATGTCAGCATACGGGGTTAGTAAAATACATTGTTGTATTAAATTGACCGTCTTAAAGAAAATGTGAAGGAAAGCATTGAAAATCTTAACACAAAAGATTAATTTGTATTCTATCAGCGATCGCAAAGACAAGTCGCTGAATGCACAAAATTGGCCAAAAATAATGATGACGACTCCTCCCCAATGTCACACTTGAAAGTTATAGAACAAATATCGGCACAACTGAAAAAATATGAAAATCGCAACGTTCTATTTTAAGTGGGAGCTGCGCCTTAAGCAGTTGAAATACGATTTTTCCCCCAGGATAAAGCTTTGAAAATTACGGATTTGTTCTGTTAACTGATTTGTGAAAACAATTGATTTTGATCATTTTTGAGCTGTGGCTGTTCTTGATTTAGTTTGCGATATGTAGATAATCTTCCGTCCTTAAAATTTTTTTGGCGGCTCGCTGTATTAAATTCCTTCCAAAATTCTATAATAAAGAATACTACATTCTAATAAAATAATGGATTGTGCACATCTGCAAATAAATACTTCTTGTTTAAACCGGCTGTATTATATGACAAAAATTCGACCACTAACTCGATTTAAACTTTTCTTTCAAGTCGCATGACAAACTTGACACGCCAGGTAAATTATTTAGTTCTTGCAGCACCTTTAGTGAGACGAGTATTATGAGTTGTTTCCTTGATGAAGCCATCTTGAAAAGTAAATTGACTATGAAGTTGCGAACTGCCTACGTCATAGTTGTCGATTGAAATTAATTTTGATCACCACTATCAAGTTGAAGCAAAATCATAAACATGTAACTGCAGGGTAGGGGCAAAAAACGAAAGAAATCATCGAACAATTTCATTTAAAAAAAAACTTACAGCCAGGCACACGATGTCGAACGTTAACATTCTTACAGCAAATAAACTGCCTTACATACTTCTAATAGCCCCCTTTATGAATTTATGTATGGGTTAATAAAAAAAAATTAGTTCATAAAACAATTCGTTAGAGGGACGCAAATCAGTTTGTTTAGAATTCATGCGAACGTTAGCGTTCGACATCGTACAGTGTTGAACAAAAGAAAAAGAAAATAGTTATTTAACGTTAAAATTCGATATTTTACACATTTGCTTCTTTAAAAAAAAACTCTTTCTGTACACTTTGGTAAGCGATTATAGCCGAAAACAAATGAATTCACTCATTTTTCAATATCAATTTACAAAAACAACTACAACTACAAACATTTTCGAATTCCTGCAAAACAAAGGCAACAAATTTAATAATTAAACAAAACAAAAATTATTTAAAATAACGTTACAAATTTCAAACATCTAAAGAAGTTGTATTATTCTTTACATGAATATAAAATGATAGTTTCTAAATATTTTAAAATATTTTAAATTTTTTAATTTGAAGTTTTAAAAAAGGGAGAAAAACAAACATTTGGTGTTAAAAATTATAAAAAGTGATCAATAGTTTGCAGATTGCCAAAAAAGAACAACTCCACAAAAAGATTTAACTGTAAATGATTAAGGAGGGCGTCCACGAAAAACTTCCTCACGTGACGATAGGAAAATATGTTCAATTTTCCCAGAAGAATCCCTTTCCTTTTTTTTTGTGAGGTTTTAAAATGGTGTTTTTTATTGTTGAAGATCGTATTTTTCAAGAACAGAAATTGACCGCATAGAACTTGAAAACTGTTCTCTTCAGAGCCAAAATTCAACTTAAATATTCGTCTACAGTTTGACGTTCACCTGTTGAAAAGCTACAGCCACGCAATTGCAAAATTAGTTTTAAGTATGGAGAAGGCAACATGATGATGTGGACGGCTAATAAATAGAGTGCACCAATTAAAAAATAATAGTTGAAAAATGTATGGATTCATATCCAATCATTCTGGAAACGAAAATGATTTCGCGTGCTAAATGGAACACCCAGGCGGGTAAAGGAGTTCCTACGAGATAATAGAGTTGATTGCATTCACAATCACGCGTCTTTAACCCCATTGAAAACCTCTTAGGCATATGGAAAAGGAACATTTGCGTAAAGAGATCAAAACAACGGTATGAACTCTTTCTGTTGAAACTGAGTGGAAACGTATTAAAGAAACTGTTCTCACTGAATCTATGCCTCGCAGATGTACCAAAGTTATAAAAACAATACACGAAGTATTAAATTGTTGCACATCTTAATATAAAGACCTGAATGCTTAAGTATATTTTTGAAAAAAAACAATTAGCTTAATTTGGTTTTGAATTACATTTTTGTTTTATAAATAAATCATGGAAACATACTTTTGTTGGAAATGAACTCAATTACAAAAAAAATCATATGTTTTTATTTTTGCGGAGTTTGTTGGTTTTGTTTTGCACAATCCTGTATATAAGACTAGGCATAGTCGAAAAACTTCCAATTCTATAAAGAAAGTAACGTGGTTTATGTAGAGACTCAATTTGATTTATTAAAATGAATATCAAGCGTAAGCTCACAGACAGTTTCGTTAATTCCAATTCTAATCATAGCAGTTATACAGTAACGTTCTTGAAAATATAAACAAATTATAATAAAAACAACTAAATTTCAGGATCACTATGTTGGAACACTTGAAATGGAACATGATTTGCTACCAATTTCATCAAGAAATAATCGTAAAGATTTAAGAAACGCAGGAAAAGCATACACTACAGTTACTGGCAAAATTGTTTCAGAGCGTAAAGTTCGTGAATTGGAGGATTGCAAAAATAAGTGCAGAGAAAAAGTCTCAAAGGAACATCAAGAAATGATATTTAAAAATTATTGGAATCTCGGATATTATCATCATCGACAAATGTTTGTGGCCAGTTTAATCGATGTACTGGGAACGCGAACGCAAAGAAAAAATAGAAGCTTAACGAACCCTAGAACAAGAAATTACACTTTTAAGTATTATCTGGAAGTGTATGGTCAAAGGATATCTGTCTGCCAAAAGTGTTTCAGATATACCTTGTGTGAAACAGAACAATTCATAAGAACGACCATGAAGAAAAAAATAGAGGGGACAGTTACGGATGGCGATAGTCGTGGTAAACATGGTAAACATCTTAAATCTAAAGTAAAATCTAAACGACAAAATTTAAGAAGACTACTTAAGAAAATCGACACAAACTACTACCTAATAAATCAAGATACAGATATGCTGGCTGAATCAAGTCGTTTTTAAGAAAAATTTTAAAGTTGAACAAAAGACTGCTTCAGATAAATTGCTTGGTGTGTACCACAATAAATAATCAAAAACATGTTTGTGTTTCGCCAACCACTTGAGGTAAAATACGTCACAACTACGAAATTGTTGTCCAGGTTAGAATAAAATTCGCATTTTCGATACATTGTTTGCATCTCATGTTTGTTTTTGTAACTAACAAATGTTATCAACGTCATCGATTCAATTTAATCAGATAAAGAATAAATTAAACCTACTCGAGTATACAGTGGGTGGTGCTACGGAGACTTAACATACATAATCTTGAAAATTTTCAATTTCCCAAAAACCAAATAAGTTAAAGACTTTCTATTGGCCCCACCCAAAGTCGTGTATACAGGAGAGTTGTGTAGCGCAATATGCAGTAGGGTTTGGATTTGTATGTAAATAAATGTTTAATGTCGCTGTTAAACTTAGTTTAATATAAATAATTTATCATAATAAAACAACAAATTTGCAATAAAATGGAATGAAATTTGTTAGTGTCTATCTTTAACATATTTAATTACAAATGAACTTTAAATAAGTATTTTTTTGGTTAGTAACAAAACAAGGGGCAAATTACGGCATTCAATGGCGCAGATAAGGCACTCGATATCGATCGAAATTCCATTTATAAATCCCTTTTTGACCCTCTTATTTCCTCGCATTGATTTCAGGCAACCGATTTTTACGGCTACCTTACTTTCATTTGAGCCTTGTGCTACCAATAGCCTTTACTCTTGACTGTATTCTTCTTCATCACGGAGACTCTTGTTATTGTTAACATTTGTGTAAGACATTTAAGCCTTATGTTAGCATGTGATGGACATTCGCACACAATGTGCGCTACCGTTTCAGCCTCTTCCTCAGGAGTATCTTTGAAGATTGACCCCTCCACCCCTTGCGAGACTTTCTTGTCCATCTCTTCAGAATTCTTCCATTGGCAAATAAACACCGGAGTTCATACAGAGGTTAACCTCTCCACCTATTGCGAGGCTTCATTGCCCATCCCTATCGGAATCTTACGGTCCAACGCCTTAGAAGTACATTTAAACATTGACCCGTCCACCCCTCGCTAGGCATTCTTGTCCATCTCTTCCGGGTTCAACCCTTGGTCAATCAAAACCGGAGTGTCTTCAGAAATTAACCTCTCCGTCTCTTGAGAGGCTTCCTGATTCAAATCTATAATGGAAAAAAAGATGTCCACCCACACAGAGCTTCATATGCACGGATAAATCTGTATTAAAACTGGAGATCGACTGGTATGCAGAGTTTGCATACTAGAGACCAAGCAAGCTCGACTTATTTAACCAGGCTCCTCGCAGAGATAGGAACCTGTTACCGGTCGCCACCATGAGGTTGTATAAGTCAGAACTTCTGACAGTGCACTTACTGCAAGCTATACCTTTGTGCCGGCCGGCTGACGATCTTTAATATTCTTTAAGACGTTATAGCGAAGGGAATACTTCCCAAAATAAAGTTATTCAAAAGTTTAAGAAATTGTAAATTTACTAAAGAAAATTAACAAAACAATTTTAAAAGTCAACGTTACACTGCGAATCACTTAAATAAGAAATTTAATTCTGCCAGATATTGGGGGAATTCAAAATTGTTTCGTTATAAAGTTTATATTCAGGAAATTAATGTTGTTAATAGAGAACGCGAATTGTGTTTATTGTTTGGTTATTAATAATGTTTGTTAACTTAATCGTTTTTTTCGGGCACCCAAGAAAAGCAATAAAAGAGAAATGCTACAAGATTAAGAAGTATTCCAACGTAATTCTTGTTACGCGCATTAATTCTTCCTTGTTTGAGTTTTATTAAAACAGTTTTATATTTATTTAAAAAAAAAGTACTTTTTTGTTGTCACTGTAGAGAGGAATTTTCTGTCCTATAACACTGACATTAACTGATTTAAGGTCAATATTATCTCGAGACTTCACGTAAATTTCCAAGCGAAAAATAATTTTATAACCGTTAAAGTCCCTAATTTTATTTTTCAATATATAACTAATTTGAGATTAAAGCGTTGTTTAGTTCAATAAAATTTTAATAATAATAATAAAATAACAAAATTTAATAATGAGTACTGCCACCATTAGAAATTACTCCAAGAATTCGGTTAGGCATTGAGGGGTAAAGCTCCAGGCATTTTTAATTGCGTCAAATTATGACTAATTGGTATGAAATTGCTTTCCGCCGTCTGACACTTTTCTATCAAGCCACCGCCATCCATTTTCCATTATATTAAGATCCGGAGTATATGGGGGCCAATGTGAAAGTTTTACAAAATTGCTCAAGAATCCACTGTTTTACAGCTCTGGCAGTGTGAATTGGAAAATTGTCGAGTTGGTAGGTCTACTGTATGGGTTCAAATAAGTTCTTAAATTGACACTGAAGATGGCACATAGCCGAAACCGGTTTGTCTCCAAACCAAACTTGACAAGGGATAACAGAAATTCGTTCAAAAAATCTACATCAAAACACCCTGTCGGAATATCAAATCAAGAATCAACCTTCTAATATTCTTATGTACGCTGCTCCAGTCATTTTTTACTTATCAAACACCAAGTCGATAGCGCTAAAGTAATTTGCAATTCTTTGCAAATTGGAGGCGCTGAACTTTACACTGGTCATTGAGTAGTGGTTTCTTTCAAAGTTTTCGTCGAACTACGAATGGACACGCCTTTAAAATACAACGAACTGTGCAAACACTTGCTTTAACTCCACTTTCTTTGAGAATTTTTGCTGCGAACATGCACAGTAGACCAGTGGTAGTTATTATAATCTAACCCAAACAAACCTGTTCTGTATTTAACAACCGCTCTCATATTTTCAAGAGATCCTGGTACAAAGATAAGATTTGGATTTGGTTTATCTTATCCATGGGTGGCTTCGCTTGAATATCCAGTCTGCTTTTGTAATATATAATTTTAACTAATTTTTAAATGACTATAGTAGCACTAACTACCTTCATTTCCAATGACATTAGCACAGTTGATATGGCGACGAACAGAGCAAATGAAATATAATTCTTTTTATCATACTATGGTTATTAATATAAACATTATTATAGTTATTGCTACAAGTATTTCTATAATTTTGTTTAAACTTTAATTGTATTCTTTCCGACCTTATATTTTTAATTACTTTCTATGCAGGCTCTAGGTCCAGTCCTTTAATTTTTATATTTAAATAAAACTCTTGATTGGTTTTTTTTATTAAATATAAATTATTTTATTTCGTTCAATATTTTGAGCCCCTTCGGTGCTCTTCTTCAGGAACAAGCTGGAATACACAAAAAATATAAAGCACAAAAACAAAAATTATAACTATATGCTCTTATACTAATATGCACGTATATAAACACTATATTATATATACATATACATATATAATATTCTAATAATATTTTCTTACTTAGTAAAGCCGTCGTCTGTCCTCTGATAAAATTCAATGCTCACTAAATATTCTTGTATTTATATTTTTCTATTATGTGTCTGTATGTATGTGCGCAGTTGTCTGTGTCTGTTTTATAATTCATCCTTTTGTTCGTTGGTGTATTAATTATGTGTAGCATTTCTACTGTATATCTCTTTTTGTAATTGTCTTCTTGTTGTAATATTGTTGTACTTGATATATTGGGAGAATGCCCAGTGATCGCACAATGGGCTGCTAATGCTGTTTTTTGTTCAGCCATTCCTTTACGTGTTTTGCAATCTGATTTGTGTGCCGTTAATCTTGTTCTTAATTTTGACTTTGTCGTTCCAACGTATACTTTATTACATTCGTCCAAACCGTTTCCTTTGCACGGTATTTTGTAAACTATGTTTGATTTGTCCAATATATCTATTTTAGATTTCGTATTCGAAAAGAGTTTGTTAATAGAAAAATATAAATACAAGAATATTTAGTGAGCATTGCATTTTATCAGAGGACAGACGACGGCTTTACTAAGTAAGAAAATATTATTAGAATATTATATATGTATATGTACATATATATAATACGTGCATATTAGTATAAGAACATATGGTTATAATTTTTGTTTTTGTGCTTTATATTTTTTGTGTATTCCAGCTTGTTCCTGAAAAAGAGCACCGAAGGGGCTCGAAATATTGAACGAAATAAAATAATTTATATTTAATAAAAAAAACCAATCAAGAGTTTTATTTAAATATAAAAATTAAAGGACTGGACCTAGAGCCTGCATAGAAAGTAATTTTGTTTAAACTTGATTTTCATTGTAAATTTTTATAAATTACCTGAGTGTTTTAAAATTTTCATTTATTTTTTATTGACGAGATTATTTATTGAATAAAAAAACTATCAAATAATTGTATCTTAATATGAAATTGTAATAAATAATTTTAAGAAAAACAAAATTCAATAAAAATAAAGAAAAAGTATTAATTTTAATTAACTTGTCATTCTTATTTTATACTAGACAAGCCCGGCGCGCGTTGCTACGCCCCTTAATGAGCTCAATATGTGTGCAAAGTTTCAGAAAAAATCGGTCCAGTGCAAGTACCTCAAAATTAAAACTTTTTTATGGGCGTGGTACTGCCCACTTTTCTAATTACGAAATTGTATAATAATGAGAGTTCAATATGTGTGCAAAGTTTCAGAAAAATCGGTCAAGTGCAAGTAGCTGAAAAATTAATATTCATTTTGTATGGGCGTATTTCATTTTTATGTATATGTACAACAACTTGCCAAAGTTTGAGTCCGATCGGCTTTAGGGTTTCGGAGCTATAGCTAACACACACACACACACGGACAGAGTTTCACTTTTATATATGTATATAGATTTAAATTTCAATTCTTCAAAACCTCTGGCAGTGTTGTCAACGCTTTTTATAGAGACATATCGACTTTTGTAAGGCAACATTAACGTCCTTTTCAACTAGCTGTTCGAGTCATCGTGTGCAAAGGAAAATTTAATAAAACGCAAGCCAGAAAGCTAAATATCGCATTTCTGATCGATTCTAAATTAATTTTGATAGGTTAAAATTTAATGACTTTGTTACTGCATGTAAAATAATATTGGCTATTCGGGTATATTGTGACACTCGCATCTCGCATAACATTTGCAACGGTGACTTGAACTCGCAAGAAAGGTGTTGTTTAAATCGCAAGATGCTTAGCGAGCTCAAATCGTTACAGTATACTTATGTTTTTAAACTAAATCAGACTTTAAGCAAACTATAAAGTAGTGTATAAATTAAATTAAATATGTTTTCTTTGAATTTTAATTAAATCCAGTAATATTTACTTAAAATTTGTATTAAAATGAAAGTTAAATGCCATTCTTCGGTTTTGGTAATTTTATCTGTTCACTGGCGATTTCAACAAACAGCTGATCTAATTGATCTTCGAAAAATGTATGTTGTCAGTGCTGTGAATAATTTAAAAAAGGTACTCGGTTATTTTTCCAATAATGCTAGGTAGATGTTATGTTAAAACTTTTAAAAATGTTTTAAGATATTTTTAGAAAATCTTTTGGGTATAAGTACTTTGTAATGATAAATACACAAGGATTAAAAATATTTTTGTTCGAAAATGACTAAATGTGATGTCTCTTTTAAATAAATAAAAAACAGTTGGTGTTCTGATATGTCCAATGGATTGGCAGAATCCCTTAAGCGTTTTGAATGCTTTCCTTTCTTAATTGCATTTTTTAATGCGTTTAGGTTTTATTTTGACAAAGCATATGTATGAATTTTGCGAATATAATTTCGAAATATGGCAAATCGCAGGAAAACCGCGTGAGTTTTAGAAAATGCTGGGCAAAGTTTGGAGTTTTGCAAATCGCATGCGATTTCACAATATTAATATCTATCTGTATGTATATCAAAAAAAGTTCCAAGAACTGGGTGATAGTGTCACAGTGTTAAATAACATGCAATACTGCCAAAAATTCCATCACTGTTTCACAAAGGAATAAAGAGTATTAATACTTAAACGACAAAAAAGTCTTGAGAGAAGCAAAGAAAGCAGTCCACAATACAAATACTCACGGACTTGCGTAGCAAAATTAAGAAAACAAAGAAACAAAAAACCCTTTGTATGAATTGGCATTAGCATACACTCATCCCCAGAGCATTACAGTGCCTACACCATGTCGCTACGTTACAGTTGGTGGAGCAAATTTCTTTCCAACTGTTGGAAGTAGACGAATATACATATTATTTTTTCGGTGAGCCATTGAACTTAAGGAGAACTTTCCTCTGTTTATAATACTCTTAGCCAAAAGCTCAAAAATAATCTTAAAGCACTGCTAGCGAAGCCAAGGAGCCTATTTGACGGATGTGTTATTTCATACATAATGGCATAAGTGTAGCTCGAAATTAAGCTCAAACCTTTTTTATATTTCTTTTCTTATCGTTCCTATCTTACGAGTATCAATTTTTCCTTTACACATTTATGGCGTTTTCTTTTCTAAGAAACATACATATATTTTACACTATGTACATTTTCGTGTTCTTTTCTACAAAAAAAGATGTTAAGAATTTACAAAGTCGTGTAAAATATGTTTTACCGAAAATTTTATTTAAGAGTTGAATGCCAAATACTGTTTTAACAGCGGGCGTGACAGAATCACATCTAAAGATTTGTTGTACCGGTATGGTGGTCTTTCTAGAAATGTGGGTAACATTAATAAAGTGTTACTCAATTACATGCAGCAGTTTTCTTCAGAAAAAAAATGTAATTACTTAAATAGGCTAACTCGCTAAACCTGGGTTTACAATGCGTCAAACAGTACTAATACCGTATTGACAAGGCGAATTGAAGCAGGCAAACTCACCAGCGTGGCTTTTTTTAAACTGTTTGGATGTCAAATTCATTATCAAATTTTTTTCCCGCCATTTTCGGCCGTTTTTTGTATGGACTTTGAGGTTCGCAACGAGACCGGAACTGCTTTGAATTCACGCGTGAAAGTACCTGTTGTCAATTCGCCTTGGTTACAACATATTATAATACTTTGCTTTTGCTTTGCATCTAAACTTTTAAAGATGCGTAGTTTGCTTTTATTTGCGTATTGGTGACCACAATGATGCATTTGAGAACAAACTAACGTATCAAAATTTCAAGGGTGGCATTTACGTATATTTAAAAACTTATTTCTTTTTTTTTTAGGTGGAAAAAGAATCTAGTGCAATGAAAAAACACAAACGTTGTAAAAAGCGTTGGGTAAGTACTTCAAAGAATTATTAGCGAATAAAATTATTTTTGTTCATATTTATGAAGAGAAGATACGAGTGTATTCTATACTTTTAACCCTTCCGGAGTGAAGATCCAATTGTCGTCGGAACGTCTCCCCCCGGGGGCATATAACATCATGGTGAACCCTGCCACCTTGATGGATTGCCACTGGGGGAAAAGAGGGGCACCAGTTCCTCAGACTTGTCAGGAGCCTGAAACTGGAAGAAGGTAGGACTTCTATGTTCGACCAGTAGCGAGATAAACTGGTACCACGGGAACCAGTAAGCACCTGGAACTTCGGTTCCAGACTGGTTATTGGTGAGGCTCCTTCGGGGGTGCACGTGGTGGCTGTGGTTTATACCCAAAGCGGGGAGGTATTTTGTAGGATCGATGTGGCGTTGCATAGCAACGCAGGCTGTCAATATTATTTGTTGACAGCAGGAGATTAGGTAGCTCCAAACCCCTCAGCAAGGGGTGGGGCCGGGGGCCTGGCAAACCTCTACCCTAATTTGCAACCTATGGGATGGCATAGGTGCTATTCCGGTGGTGCCTATGCGGTCGCATAGGGGCGCTGGTCTGGCCGCTTAGTCACACCCGTGGTTGGACCACCGTGAGATAGAGCCACTGTTGGCAGGTGCTCACGCAAATCTAATCATAATTTGTCATCGGAACGTTGTTTAGTTCAATTAAATTTCAATAATAGAAAAAGAACAAAGTTTAGTAAGGGGTACTGTCACGATTATTAGAAATTACTTCAAGAATTCGGTTAGGCATTGAGCGGTAAGGCGATGCTATATAACCTAATGATTATTGAGCTCCAGGCATATTTAAAGAGACCAATTTAACAGTTCTACAACTTGCTCACGAATCTATTGTTTTACAGCTCTGGCAGTGTGAGTTATGAAATTGTCATGTTGTTACGTCCACGGTAATGGACTCAAAAAAGTTTATAAATTGTGAAAACGCGCTTTCTAATATCCTTTTGTACGATGCTCCAGTGATTTGTTTAATTGCAAATACCATGTCCATTGACTTGCCATAGTGGGATACGGCAACAGATACCATAACTTGGCCTTCCCTGCTGTATTCATTGCAAAAATATTGCTTCCTTTTTGTACAAAAATATTTGGCAGCGGCCAGTTTAGGGTCAGCAGGGAAAACTTTGCGAGCATATGTAATCATCTTAAGCGATGAAGTTTATGTTCACCTTCATGACTTCATTAATCAACACGATTTTCAATATTGAGTATTCAAAGGACCCATATTTGAATTTCCAGATGGTTCCAGCAGTGACTTTTACTGCTCCTCGCGTATGGCGACATTATATTCGAGTTCTTTGCGTTTAAATCGTTTAATATTGATGTGGACGTTATTTGGTTGAAGAATAAAGCGCGACATGCCATATAGGTCGTAATGTAATTTATCTACTGCGTGAGCGATTGACCCAAGATCATGAGATCTCAGACATATTGCAATTGTTTCCTTAGGTCATTTAAAATTAAAGGTTATGTCAGTGATATCCACCACAAAGGTGGATATCACCTAAATACAGCTACATTGATTCGAAACGGTCCTGAACATTTTCTACAAAATTTTTCATAAAAGCCAGCAAATTTTTAAAGACCATTTGCTATTCCATACATAACCCTATCCGTGCTGCTTTATGTTCAAATAAAAAATACACTTAAAGAAAACTCTGCAGTATTTTAATTCTTCCAATAGTACACTCCAAGTTTTACCCGTAGCAATGAAATTGCATGCTTCGTGTTCCTCTGTATGTTTCCGCTCATGGACATCTCGATCTTAGTATTTCGTTGACATATGGACGTTGGCTGTTTGCTCACAAACGAGTCAAACCGCGAGGTTCGGACATGTGAACCTCAAACTTGGGTTTCTATGAATTACGTTGATTTCTTAGACTTCCAAAGCTTGGAACTTTTGGTTCCACACAAATGTTTTTTTTTTTTTTTTAAAATCTCATTGATGAAAACACTTATTTTCTTTCTTTATTCGCTCTAGAAACACATCGATGATTCCAAATTACCGATTCTAATTGAGATTTATAAAAAGTACGAGGTTTTATGGCAAGTTAATGATATCGCATTTGGAATATTAGCAAAAAGAAACGAAACTTTTGGCAAAATGATTGAAGAACTAAAATCGAATCATAATTTCATTAAGAATTTGGATGAGCTGCAGGATCATATCGATTATATAAATTATTTATTCTGTAAAGACAAAGAACAGGAGCTTAAATGTGAATTGAATAAAACCAAGTTTAAACCTTTCTCGAAATTTTATAAGGAACTATCTTTCCTAAGCGACAGTCAAGGCCCGTTCAAATGTTCAAATTGCAATGAGATTATTACAAAATACGATCGCTATCACATACATGTAGCTCAGCACAATGGCTCGATACCATTCCAATGCCGGCTTTGCGAAATGGGATTTCAAAAATTTGATAATTATCTGCGCCACGTAACAAGACATTTGGGCATTAACAGTTATCATTGTAAAGTGTGCGGCAAGGGTTATCCATTCAAATCGGAGTTAGACTGGCATTTAACTTCCCATACGGGCGTCAAGCCCTATTTATGTCCCGTATGTGGTGCTGGATTTAGAGCTCGTCATGGCTACGACAATCACATTAGGCGGCATGAAAAACGTTTCCGCTATGAATGTCATATATGCAAGCATGGCTTCAATCATTTGTGTAAACTAAATACTCATATTAAATCGCATTTGAATATACGTGACGTCATATGCAATGTGTGTGGAAAAGGTTTTACAGCAGCCAAGTACCTTCAAAGGCACAAACTTATACACGAAGAAGAAAAACGTTACAAGTGCAATGTTTGCGGCAAAGCCTTTGCCCAAGATTCCGGCCTACGTACGCATCGAAAACAACATCAATCTTATGCTACGATAGCGGAAAATAAAAATTTATTAAATAAATGTGTTTGAAAAAATTACAATTTGTTGGAAGTTTAATTAAATAAGCGCGAAATGAACACTAACAGTGACCTCCACAATCATGAATTTAAAAATTTTCGAGTCACAAGTTTAATCTGATATAGATTTTTGGAATGAATTTCCGTCATCCGAAATTACACTGAAGATGGCACTTACCTGAAACCGGGTTGTCTCCAAACCAAACTTAAGAAGAAATGATGGAAATTCGTTCGAAAAATCTTTATTAAATCAAGAATTTAATCTGAAAACTCGAAAAAAAGGACTAACAAAGTCCGCCCAGTGACTACTATTAACGTAATGACTGTGATTTGAACCCAAAGCGCATGGTAATTGTGATGCAAGCTCTATGTATTACGAAACAAGCTCTCAAGAAGTACGGCAGGAGTTTAGATGATCTCCAATTCTCTAGAAGGGGTAATTTTAGATCCAGACAGCCGTTATGTCGAAATTACCTAAAAGGCATACAAAGGCGGCCGTGAGGGCATTAAGTTCATTGGTCACTTATTTACTGATTTAAATAAAATTTAAGAAAATATTGTCAACACTTTTTCAATTTTGTATAAACAGTTTTGAATGTCACTGTATGTACATATACTTTTGTTATATCCTAGTGATGGCAAAAAATTTATTTATCGATTAAAAAACAAATAAGGGAATTACATTCGATTGAGCTGAATCTTATACAATCTTCACACAAATGAAAAATGTAGGAGCACTACAGATTTTTCCGGGTGCAAAGCATTGTTTGCTATCTTTAATTGTGTCCGCCGGGTTAACTCGTCTATTTTTTCGATTTCGGCTCTTTTCAATTGTTTATGTTTCTCGACTTTTATGTGAATTTTAGATAATAACACAATTTGATGTTTTTCCGATCTTTCGAAATGTTGATCAAATTTAGCGTTTTCAGTGAATTTTCGCCCTTAAACAAAATTTGTTGAAATTCTATTGTGATTGTTTTGGTGAAGTTTTTGAATTCTTGCTGAATTGACAATTTATGGCGAAATTTAAATTTTCGCTGATTTTTGGGTGAAATTTTGATTTGTTGGTCAAATTTATAATTTTTGGTAAAATTTTTCGTTTAATTTCAAAAAAATGGTAGTTTTTTTTTTTTGTTACTTTTTTGTAAAATATATTATGATTGCGATCGGTTAATAAATGAGGTGGCTTTTTTTTCATTATATGATTTAATATTTCTCGGAATGTTTGAAATTTTTGATAAATTCTCGATTTTTTATGAAGCCTTGATAAGTTGTTTAAAATTTCATTACATATTCGATTCATTGTTTCGTGTAATTTCGGTTTTTTAGTGAAGTTTTCGTTTGCTGAGTGAATTTTCCATTAATATTCAAATTTTCACGATTTTTTGGTGTAATTTGTCGTTACATTTCAAAATATAATACGTAGTTAGTTACGTTTTTGTTAAATCTAAATTGTTTGGTAAATAAAAATTATTCAGGGGATTTTCATATTTTCGAGTTTTTAGTGGATTCCTGATTTTGGAATATTGATTTTTCGATTTAATTTCGTAATGTGTCGAAATTTTTAGAGATTTTGAAACATTTTAATTATATTTTAATTTAATGGTCAATTTTCGAATTTTGGCGGCTTTCTGATGAACAAATTTGAAAATGGGTGAAGTTCTATTTATTCGTCATATTTAGGTCGTTTGGTAATTTAAATTTGTTTTTAATTTTTTTTTTTTGCAAATTTTCACATTTTTGGTGAATTGCTGAATTTTGATTTTTGTATCATTTTGTTGAATTTTGGATTGCAGAGTGAAATTTAAACTTCTTTCTTCTCATTTAAAAAGTAATCGAGTTTGTATTGACATTTAGAGTTTTGGCTGAAATTTGGTTTTTTTTTAATTTTTTTTTTTTTTGTAATTCATAAAATTTTAATGTTTGGTGGACTTTAATGTGAAATTTAAAAATTTTGGTGAAATTTCAACTTTTATGGTGAAAGCTTAAAATTTGCTGAATTTCGGTTTTGAAATTTTTGTTGAAATTTCAGTTTTTCATTAAGTTTCGATTTTTTTTTTTGTAATTTTCGTGAATTTTGACTTTTTGGTAAAATATTTATTTTGGTGAAATTTCAAAATTAATCAAAATTCTATTTTTGGGTTATTTTTTGCGAAGTTTTCCTATTGTAATATCTAGAAATATATAACCGACTTAAGCAGAAACCCGAATAACTGAAAACCCTAATACTAAATCGGTTTCTTTGTTACAGAGTTCAATAAAACCAAAGAAACACCTTTTACATTTTTTTTTTAACAATTTTTTTATTTTTGACTTTAAGAAAGCAAAATTCTAATACTTACGATTACAACTCATATTTATTTTGTTCTTTTTTGTATACTGCTTATACCAATTGGTGTGCCGTGATATTTCTTATGTGCCCTCAGACCGGCATCCTGTGCAAAACTTTTACCACAAATATTACAGTTATAGTTTTTACCCTCGTGTATACGCTTATGATGATTTAAATATTTTCGACTGGTAAAACCTTTACCACAAACCGTACAAATTACATCACGAACATTGAGGTGAGCTTTAACGTGATCATTAAGACGGGTCATATGATTGAAGCCTTTCTTGCATATATGGCAAAAATATTTAAATCTTTCTTCATGTCGCCGTATATGATTATCGTAACTAATGGCAGTGCGAAATCCTTCACCACATACTGAACACAAATAGGGCTGCGCCCCTGTGTGTGACCGCATATGAAGATCTAGCTCAGCGTTAAAGGGATATCCTTTACCACAAATTTCGCAATGAAATTTAAAGACACGCAAATGTCGTTTTGCGTGTATGGTATAGTTGGTAATCTTCTTAAAACCCATCCCACATTCATGGCATTTGAATGGTATGGAGCCATCGTGACGGGATTCGTGTATTCGATAATCATTGTAGGTTTCAATGACATCAGCACAGTTGGAACATTTGAATGGTCCTTGGTGTTCTTCCAAAAAATCGCATTTACTAAAGTATGAACATGCAGGTTGGAATTCTTGTTGTTTAGCTTCACAACTCAATCTCAATTGTTTGTCCTTACTAAATGACTTGTGAATATAATTTAAGTGCTTTTCCAATTTGTATATATCCAACGATATATTCATTTTATTGTTAATTTCATCTAACATAGACTGCATTGTTTCGTGACGTTTATCCTTAACTGTATACGCTAAATGGTTGACATCCCACAAACTGTTGTAGTTTTTATAAATATCAATTATATCGCACAAAAGATTGTCATTTAAGGGTTTCTAAAAGTATAAAAACTGACGTTAATTTTTAAAAATGCAATTATTAATTTCAAATCGATAGGGATGCTTATTTTTTTCTTTTTTTTAAATTTTAAATCCTAATATTTTTATATTTTGGAAACCCCTACAAAATTTAAAATTTTAGTTTTTGTTTTAATCTTTATGTTTGCCTATTTTTACTCTTTATATAATTATACAACTGGGGGGTTACTGCTGAATTCGAAACATTTCAAAAGTGTAACGAATATGAAAATTTCTTTTGTGCAGCTGTGTAATACGAAAACGAATGCCGAAAAGAGAAAAATCGGTCGGGTATCATTCGAAAGGAATTTTGTTCACAAAAATAGAAGGATAAAATATAAGATGTGAGTACTTATGTAATAAAAAGTGCAGAACTAATTATTAATTTAATAAAACGACCATTACTGTGATTATTTAAAAAAAAAACTACTGAAATATATTTTATAATTTTTTTTTTTCTTCAGAAATTTCTTTGGGGCAAACTTTGCTTTCAATAAATGCACAAACGTGTCCAGTTTGATGCTAATGTCTGTCTGGAATCAAATACTTGTGGCGGTTAATTTCGATGTTTTTGGGACAGCCGTTGACCCGTGTCCTTTTTTATAGAATCATACACACAGATGGAAGAGTCCTCATTTAATCTGAAGTTCAAATTATTACGCGTGTATTAGAAAATATGAAAAACATTTTACATGCATATGTACATTGTACATGTGTATAAAATAACATTTTCTACTTTCTTCGACACTGTCATTAATCCATAAATATACACGAGTCCATGCAATATTTTTTTAACTTCACTTTAAATTATTATTATGTTTGATGTTAAAGTTTTTGGCTGTTTTTGGGTGTTAAATTTTACGTTAATTAAAGTGATACTAAGTATTTTCATAATTTGATCACGTTTTATTAAATACAACCCTGTGTACACGATTCCATTCGTAAATTCCATTCGAAAGGTTTTAACCTATTTTTGATATTTTTCAACCTTTTTCGAAATGTGGCTTTCTAATGGTGGATTTTACGAAGAGGGTTTTCTAAATCTGCGAATGTGTTTGAATTTTTTTTCTATTCAAATGTTTTTCTACTCTTCTTTTTTTTTTTTTGTTGCTGTTTTAACGTTTTTCGCCCAATGTTAGAGCCTTTCGGTATTGTAGTACACATATTTATTTTACTCAAAGTACACATTAATTTTACTTAATCACTACTTTTGGTACCTGTATGTTTAGACCATAGACTACTAACTAGACGCGACAACTTACAACGACATTACCTCGATTATATGAAAGAGATAAAAAACCTTATCGCTTCTAATTTACCTATATCTTTCATATAATCGGGGTAACTTAAAATGTTGTACGTAAAAACGCATAACACCTCATAATACGCTTTTTCAAACGTCATTGTTGGGTATTCTGTTTATATTCTGTGGTTTAGACTAGCATACATGTCATATTTCGAATCATTTATTGACTGCTTTTGCAAAATTCTGGCAGGTATTTAGTAGTAGTTAAACAAAAGCATTTTTTAACTTCTACATAAATCGTACTATAGGAAACCGAAATATTAACAAAATAATTTCTTTAAATGCTTTTCTGCACTTACCACCTTATGATTAGGTTTTTTCTGAAAACACAAAGAATACGATATATTTCAATTATAACAACTAAATTCTTTTTCTTACCCTTTTCAATTTTAATTTGTTTTCAGTTATTGTTTTAAGAAATCTCATATTTTCATAAAACCACAATTCCGAATTGTCACTATCATTCGTTTGGCTACTTTCACTCAATTGCCTTTCTATTTCTTTCTCATATTGCTTGCATATATAATTTAATTTTTTCTTTACCATGTATAATTTTAATTTAATTTTCAGTCTTGCATTCACGCTATTAGTTATACTTTGCAACAAATCTTCTTTCTGTTTAATGTTACATCTTGCTGCCAACGCTGTATTCCAAAGTTGCGGACTTTTATAGTATTCGTGAATAAGTGTGAAAATTAGTTCTTTTTCATTAGCTTTTATATGTCGTTTAACAGGTTTTTTAAATGTTTCCTCAGCACTGTCATCTTTTTTCAAATCACAGTCAGAGGAATAATCCTCGTCACTAAAACCTGAGTGATCATCATGCTAAAGGAAAAAATACATAAATAAACTAAATATTTTATATATTTTCGTACAATAACACAAAATTATATTTACGTGTTCGTCTGAGAAGTTTTGCATTTCTACATCCTCATTATCATTTCCGAGTTGTACATTTTGGTCTTCTTTTAATTCCCTTATTTCATTGTTTTCTAGTGAGACAGGAACGGATATTTCATCAATATTCGCTTCAAAAGTTTCTAGAGGGTCTTGAAATTTAGGAGACAAGTTTTTCTGCTGAAAGAGATTTTTATGAATGTTGCTTAGTTTATGTAAAACTCCTACTTGCTATTGAAATGCTAAACCTAGAATAATCTGCGATATGAAATATTTACTTTTTACATTTTCTGATTTTTTTTAAAATGCAAATATCCTTATTAAAATAAGAATACGGACGAAAGCAAAGTGGAATTAAGAGTTGGTTTTACTTTTTATATGGATTTGGATTGAGGTAACTTGTTAGTGTTCGATTACTACCAAAGTCTGGCCTGTTTTAGTACAACACATTCAAACCGTTTACGGGAACGAACTGAGGTATGTGAGAAATGTATAAATATAGATATATGTATATGACTTTGAAAGGACAACTTTATATTTTAAGAAAAATAAGACTGAATACTGGTTTTTTTTAGTAAATAAAAATGAATATTACTAATATAGTTCAACTTTTCAATTATTTATTTGTATATTTGTTAGTTTAAAGTATTTAAAACGTTTTGCTTGAAAATCGCCATGGACGATTTAATGAATTCGAAGATTAATTCAAATCAAATATCTTTCTCAACTTCAGCATGCATTATTTCCCATAAGCAGACAGATAAATCTCCGGAAGCATATATATTACGGATACATATTAACTTTAATATATGTACCTCCAATAAGGTCTTTAGTAATACATGTCGAATGATTGCTTAAGAGCCGAGCCGTAATGTTTTACAACTTAGATTTTTCACGCGTTGAAATTCGAGTAGATTGTAAAAAAATATTAAACATAAATATAATGTTAGAAACAATGATTACCATTTTATTAGATCTTGTTACAACTTTAGAACTTTCCTCCACCATTTCGGACTTAATGTCAACAGTAACACAATCTTCAATTTTAATTTCTCCAAGTAAAATGTTATCAGCTATTGACGTCGTTTGAATTTCTACTTTATCGTCAAAATCATCTAGTTTACTTTGCTTAGAAATTGAAGACGTCTGTTCCAATTGTGTTTCATGTTCCTGCTCCAGATGCAACGTAAACTTTTTCATTTGCAAACAAATGGTGTCGCAGTACCAACAATTGAATGAATAAACATTTTTTGTATTCTTTTTCATTGTGATTATGATTTCGCCACATTTTTTTTCGACGGTGTTATTGTTAATAACACTGATACAAGCCATTTCAATATATATTTAATTAAGTTTTAATAAAATATTTACGAAATAGCTAATGTTTACTTTTTCAATTTTATAGTGCGTTCAGTTTAGTCAAAATTTCGTATGGTATGTTTAACTTTAATAATCAGGCAGCACTTAAAAAGCATTGCCAATTCTACGATACCATTATACCAGTATTTTTTTTTTTTTTAATTAAGTATAATATCTGTGATTTAGTGTAAACAATATTCCTTCTTAATTTTTTTTATATATTAATTTGATAGCAGGAATCCCTGATGAAGATATCTCTCTTTCATCTAGCGAACTTTCATGTGACAGTTATAGTAACTGCAAACTCACTATCGTCCAACTTTCTGCTGGTAGAGTGAATGGAGGCAGTAAATATTAACTTATATTCAATATTTGTCTTGCGTACCAAAGAGCTGCAATAGGTTTGTGAAAAACATTCATATTCAATCAAGATTAAAAAATCAAGCTATTTTCGCCCATTTTTGAAAGAAAGCAATACTGTTCAGCTTTATTTATAGACATTTCCCAAGCATTTGATAAAGTCTGCCATGATGGGCTACTTACTAAAATAGTTCGGGTTCTACCTGAAAACACCCACAAGCTTATAAAAAGCTATTTGTCCGGTAGAACTTTTAAAGTAAGGTCAAAGGACCAGCTTTCAAGATGTGGGAAAATCAGTGCAGGAGTACCTCAAGGTAGTGTGCTAGGGCCGCTATTATATATCATCTATACAGCGGATATGCCGACAAGCCCACATACATATACATCAACCTTTGCAGACGACACTGCAATTATAAGTGTCAGTAATGATCCAAAGGATGCATCTGAAAAGCTGCAGTCCCACATTCATAAGCTAGAAGACTGGCTAAAACAGTGGAGAATAAAGGTAAATCCATCAAAATGTGCTCATGTAACGTTTTCCATTAGAAGGCAAAATTGTCCACCAATCACAATAACTAATACCACGGTTCCAGCGGAAACGCACGTTAAATATTTAGGTATCCACCTAGATCGGCGCCTAACTTGGTCCCGACATATTGAGGCAAAAATAACGTCCATAAAGCTTCGAACAAATCAACTGCATTGGCTAATAAGTCCTAACTCAACTTTGGCTTTGGAATATAAAGTCCTTTTATACAAATCCGTTATAAAGCCAATATGGTCATATGGTATCCAGCTGTGGGGTACTGCCTGTGCATCAAACATCCAGAAGTTACAGAGAAGACAGTCTAGGATTTTACGTCATATCGTATGCGCCCCCTGGTACATAAGAAATGAAAACATACATAGAGATCTCAAAGTTCCCACTATCTACGAAGAAGTTAAAAGATACACCTCCAAATACGTGAACAAACTAGTGGCACATCCCAACACTCTAGCACGCAATTTATTGCAATTTGATGGCCACCAGAGACTAAAAAGAACTGACACATTGAGCCTGGTGAGGCGGCTCTCTCTACACAATAGAAGATAGATTTTTAAGATTTGAATACAAAAAATTAGTTATTACGTTGGTACTAACTAGTAAATAATAATTTAGAAATAAGATTTGAATACTTATTGTGAATTTCTTTTAATAGAAAGATTCAATAAAATAAAATACAGTAAAAAAAAAAAAAAATTTTCGCCCATTTATTTTTAAATAATTAAAAGCGATTGCACATTAAAACTTTTGATTATGCAAGCAAATAAAATTGTTCTTGTTTATTTTATTAAAAACTATATTTATTTAAACGAGAAGACTATGTCCTCTATGTCGTTTATTATTATTTAATTCTACGTTGCAGGAAGACTATGTCTACTTGTTCGAACTGTTGCCTTATAATTGATAATTTGTTTGTTGCAGGTTATTACCCGTTTTTATTTTTATTACTTTGCGTACTTTTCCTGTTTATTTATATGTAGGTGTCAAAACACAATAATTATCGGCCGGAGAGAATACATTTTGTTTGCCGCCGATAGGCTTAAATATATCCGGCTACGTGATGTGCCGGTGTTTTATATTTCAATAAAAATAAAATTCTAATGGCACCATAAAAGGTTTATAAATTCTTGTCCAGGAATCCTTGCACGTGGGCCCTGGAAGAAATAGATATTTTAAATATAAGGGCAATTTTTGTGGAACTAAATGCCTAATGGCCACCCAACGATTTAATACAAACAGGCGATATTACTTCTATATATTTGTATTTCATAATAACAATTTTTTTATTCGATAACCAACTCAGAATATGTATTCGATAAAAAAAATTTTCTTTTTTTCTGTATTGTTATCTGGTGTTTAATTATATTTTATGTTTTATCGTAAGAATAGTGTCCTGTGCGGGTAATTAAAATGTGACTTATTCGTTTTCTGTGAAGTATATCGGGGTGTTATTGGTATTCGTGTACGTGCTTGTTATTTTAGGTATGAAAATACTACGACTATAGTGGCATTGCCAATGTATGATTTATACAAGGACAGAGCCGATAGAATTTTCATTCATAAATCAGAGCAAAAATATAGCACCACTACATGACTGTTTTACATACAATGAAAATATGCATAAAAAAATGGAAATGTATGAAAGAGAAATAGGCTTAGTATAGACCAAGAAAAATAAATGCTCGCCATTATAAAAGAATCATTAGACTAAAGTGGTTTTATTTCAGTTAAATTAAAAGGAAGTTAATAAATACAGTTTCTTTTTTTGGTGAAAAACACAATTTTATTCACCAACAAAACAAAGCCGAATTAAGTGCAAACAAAATATACTTATGTAATTAAAATTGTCTTATAGATAAATATTTTGAGTAATGAAATTAAAATAAAAATATAGAAATTTAGTGGATCAGTGTACAGTGTGACAAGTTAAGCAGTACTGGTGACGGTGGAGCAGGCTGAGTTCGGTTCTTAGAGGCGCCCAGAAGAAGAGCGAATTTAATACAGCGGACTCGAGATATATGAACCCTAAAAGAAGAATTTCAAAAAAAGTACAGAAAGTCACAGGTAACAACAATTTTTATCGAGTTGATTTGTGTGAGTCGAAAGCAGCCATATTTTTTATACATATATATTAGAGAGACAGAGTCAAAGGCTTCGTTTGCTTTGAAAAATAAAATAAAATAAAAATTTATTTCAATTTTAACAAAATATAAAAATTTAAATTTGCGATTCGTTTTCGCATTACAAACATTAAGCCTCTGTTATATTTGCATTGTATATAGTATTAAAAAATTATCTTTATAAAAGTGCATAAGTGTAATACAAATTACAAAAAATAAAGCAGTCCCTATGGCCAGTACTAGTGCCGTTGGCCCTGGTGCTAGTGCACATAAAATTGATGACGACCAAGAGGATAACGGGTTAGAATGGCAAGCTGTTTCAAACTCTAGAAAACGTCCCAACTCGCCAATGTTGTATGTAAATAAACGAAGACAAATTATCAACAATGTTGTATCCTCAAAATCGAGCAGCAATAGGTTTATCGACCTTTCCGTTGAAGATTCCGAAAATATAAACATTTCAAAACCCACCGAACCAAAACCACCACCATTATATATCCCAAATGTAACAAATATTAAATATATGACCAAATATTTTTCTAATGTTATTCCTGCAGACCAATATTCCTATAAGGCTCTTAAAGACGGCCAAGTTAGAGTTATGGTTAAATCTATTAGTGCGTATCGAATATTTGTCTCAAGTTTTAAGCTTAAAAAAATAAGTTTTCATACATTTCAAACAAAACAGGAAAGAGCGTACAGAGTGATAATAAAAAATTTACACTACTCAACCAACGTAAATGATATTAAAGACTTCATTGAAAATCATGGCCATAAAGTAAGAAATATTTCTAATATTAGAAGTAATATTACCAAACAACCACTTTCCATGTTTTTTCTGGATCTTGAACCAAGTGACAATAATAAAGAAATTTATAACTTGACCGTTATCAATAATGCTATTATCACAATTGAACCTCCTCGGAAATCTAGAAATATTCCTCAATGTCACCGATGTCAACAATATGGACATACCCGCTCATACTGCAACAAACCATATAAATGTGTAAAATGCGGAGAAAATCGTTTATCAGCTGAATGTACAAAAAGCAAGACATTGCCAGCCAAATGTGCAAACTGTCAAGAATCACACCCTGCAAGTTACAGAGGGTGTATTATACATCAGGAATATAAAAGGATGTTACAGCAAAAATTTTCTAATTTTCATCATGCCAAAAACAAAACACCGTTATTTTCCGAATACCCCCCTCAAAATATCAACCCCCAATCAGCACCAAATTTTTCCTATTCTGATGCCGTAAAAGGAGCGTCTATCTCAAACAATGACAACGTCACTTTACAAAAAATTGAGAGCTTATTAACGAAACAGATGGAGTTAACAAACTCCCTTAGATCTTCGATTAGCAACATGGAACGCTAACGGTCTCTCTAATCATTTACGAGAGGTTGAAGCATTTTTGCTGTCAAACAGTATCGATATATTTTTAATTTCAGAAACGCATTTTACTAGCAAGTCATTTTTTAAGATTAAAGGATACGATTTGATAAATGCTAACCATCCCAATGAAAGAGCTCATGGTGGCTCAGCAATTTTAATTAAATCGTGTATCAAATATGATCAAGAAGAACATTTCATCCAGGAAAGTATACAAGCTACTATCATTAAAATTAAATGTAACATGCTTTCAGTATCTATATGTGCAATTTATTTTCCACCTCGTCATAACATTAGTTGTGACGACTTTAACAATTTTTTTCAAATACTTGGTCCACGGTTTATTGTTGGAGGAGATTTCAATGCAAAGCATCCTTGGTGGGGCTCGCGTCTAATAAATCCAAAAGGCAGAGAACTTTATGCGAGTCTGACTTCAAAGAACTATTCTGTACTTTCAACTTGTAAACCAACTTATTGGCCCTCCGACCCTTCTAAAATTCCGGACTTAATTGATTTCTTTGTTTATGCTGGAATACCTGCAAGTCAATTTAGTATCTTAGATAATTACGATCTTAGCTCAGACCACTCACCAGTATTATTAACGTATAATTCTTCTCCGCAACTTAATAGTATAACTCAAAAGTTGGTAACAAATAGAACTGATCTGATACAGAATCTTTTTCTTATTGGATTGATCGAAATTTAAATTTAAGCCTGCATATAACAAATGATTTTGAGCTAGATAATGCAGTTGAGTACTTTACAAAATTAATCCATGAAGCTGCTTTCTTGTCGAATCCATCAAGCACTTTACCTGTTATTCAAAATAGAATTCAAATCTCTTCACAGATTCGAGAACTTATTCGAGTTAAAAGAAGGCTCAGAAAAGCTTGGCAGATTAGTAGAAATCCCTTGGACAAAAGACGCCTAAACCAAGCAACAAAAAATCTTAAACGTCATTTAGATAGCTTAAAAAACAAATCTATTGGTGAATTTTTCGACAACATTAATATGGCATCAAGTAACAACAATCACAATTTATGGAAAGCTACAAGGTACTTAAAACGACCAGCAAAAAGAAATCCTCCTTTTAAAAATAATAATGGTACGTGGTGTAAGTCAGACGCAAAAAAGGCACAGGCATTTGCGCAATACCTTTATGATATTTTTAAAACTCATCAATTCGGCAATCCTACAGAAGATGAAGAAATATTAGAATTCTTAGATGCACCTTATCAAATGTGTTTACCAATAAAGCATATTTCTCCTTCTGAAGTCAAGTTTCAAATTAAAAACCTAAATTCAAAAAAGTCTCCTGGATATGATAATATTGATGCCAGAGTTGTTAAGAATCTACCAAAAAAGGCCATTCTATTTTTGACATTAATTTTTAATTCTATTCTGCGCTTAAGTCACTTTCCATCTCAGTGGAAATGTGCTGGGATTATAATGCTTAAGAAGCCAAGCAAACCGGAAAATGAAATAACTTCGTACAGACCGATTAGTCTATTAAGTATTTTTTCAAAAATTTTTGAAAGAATTTTCTTGAGCCGTTTATCACCAATTCTTGAAGATTTGCATATTGTTCCCGATCATCAATTTGGATTTAGACAAAATCATGGGACTCCTGAACAGTGCCATAGAGTAATCAACGTCATTCGTAAATCATTTGAGGAAAAGAAATACTACTCTGGAGTATTCTTAGACATTCAACAGGCATTCGACAGAGTCTGGCATAATGGTCTTTTATTTAAATTAAAAAAGTTTCTTCCAGCTACATATTTTTCTATCATAAAATCTTATATACAAAACAGAACCTTCTATGTAAAAATCGCAGATGAGAGAGCGGATATTTTTGGTATTAGAGCAGGGGTCCCTCAGGGCAGCGTACTAAGTCCGGTGTTATATACGATTTTCACAGCCGACCTGCCAATTTTAGAAAATGTTAATGTTTGCACATATGCAGACGACACAGCAATTTTAGCAGCAGATAACTCCGCTTTAATTGCATCTAATATTGTACAGAATGAGTTAAATCTAATTGAATTGTGGCTAAAGAAATGGAAAATAAAAGTAAATGCAGAAAAATCTGTACATGTCACTTTTACACTTAGAAAGGGAGATTGTCCTAATCTTTTTCAGATTCCTAAAAATGACTATGTTAAATATCTTGGCTTGTACATGGATCGTCGACTTACATGGAAACAACATATAAAAAATAAGCGTCAGCACTTAAATTTAACAAATAAAAAACAGTACTGGTTAATTGGTCATAAATCTCAACTTAATATTGAAAACAAATTAAAACTTTATAAAGCTATTTTAAAACCTGTGTGGACCTACGGAATTCAGTTATGGGGAACTGCAAGTCATTCAAATATTGAAATAATACAAAGATACCAGTCCAAGACGCTAAGACTCATAGTTCAATCACCTTGGTATATTACTAACGAAGCAATTCACAATGACCTCAAGATTAAAACGGTAAAAGATACAATTAATTCCTTTAGTGAAAAATATTTATTAAGACTTAGTAATCATGTAAACCCCTTGGCAATTACTCTGCTAGATGAAACTGATGAAATAAATAGACTTAAGAGATATCATATCTTAGATCTTCCATTCCGGAACTAACAAAGATAATGTTAATACATATTTATTTATTATTTTTTTTTTATTTTATTTTATTTTTTTTTTATTAACTTTTAGTTTTTCTTTTTAGTTTAATTGTTGTTAACACTTAATATTATACGATATATATACTATTTTGTTATAAATTAATCATTTGAAGGTAATATTCATACAAATATATTTATTTTTGTTAATTTTGTTAACCATAAGATTTTTTTTTTTTTATAGTTGTACTTGTATGTAAAAGTTCAACTTCAATTGTCATATTTATGTTTCAACAAATTTGCTTATTATCAGTATATACTGATAGATTGCAATTTAAATAAAAATATAAAAAAATATATATATTAGAGACTTACAATCGAAAGCGCGCCTGAAACCACCATTTTTACGCTTGGGCAAGCGCCAAAGTTAGCCCATTAGAAAAAATATTTTGTTGGCACCTAAAAAATTAAAGAGAAAAACAGATATAAACATTTGAAATTTTTGAAAAAAAAAAAATTTTTTTTTATTACATCGTAATTTTTAATAATTGTTTTATGTAAATTGTGTGTAGAATTTAGTGTAAAGAAAAATTATTAGAGTAAGCAGAAACTTTTAGTGTAAGGAAAATTTTTGTATATAAGGTTATTGTGAGTGCCTAAATTAAAAATAAGAAAGTAATTACGTGCTAAGCGTCAAGATTTCAATTTGTTAGACCCCTTTCAGACCAGCAAAGTTTTCTTAGCAAAGTCTTGAGTTTGTGGAGGAGAGAGGAAAAGAGGGCGGGGGTTGGTACAAAACTTGTTGTACTCGCAAATTCCTTTTGTGTTTTTAGTTCGTAAACCGAATTAATATGGCTGCTCTTTATATTTGACAAACATACAAACAAAAGAAACAAACTTAGTCAAAGTAAAATTATCCTGTCTGAACACAAGACAAAGTTTAAAAGAGAATTCAAGAAACTTTGTCAAAGAAAACTTTGCTAGTCTGAAAGGGGTCTTAGTGATTTCGTAAGGGAGGAAATTTTAAGTAGAGGAAAATAGAAGGAATTTTTGAATAAGTCAGTACTAGCACATAAAGTGTGGCCAAAACCATCTAAGGGAGCTCTTTTAGGTAGGTTGTTAGACAAAATATAACAGTGTTCAAAAGTGTTTTTTATTCCTTAAATTTTCTTGCTAGTTTCTTGCCGGAACTGAGCAAATAGAAGTTATATTAGGCGTTAAAAGAGATTTTTTTTCGTCTTTTTTTGTTTTTCAATTTAGGCACATTATAAATATTTGTCATTAGGATTAAGTCTACTTTAAGCGAAAAATAATTAAGAAACAAATAGGTTTAAGTTTTTTTTAATAAATATGTAAACGTTGTTATTTGTTTAGTCAACCAAATATGTGTTTGTGCTAATTTTTTTTACAGGGTGAGGTTGGAGATGTGAGGTAAGTGCGCTGGGATAAGTGTGTGTGTGAATATATTTAACTTAAATTTATAATGGAGCAAAATTGCCCCAGGTTGCTAGGGCAAGTGGGGGACAAAAGCATCGGTCTTCCTTCTTAAGTGTTTCCGGTTGTTTGTAGTTTTTTTGTTTTGCTTATCTCATTCTTGTTTTGTTGTGCTGTCTCAGGGCTGGAAATGAGGGTTGGAACCTACCCTGGTGATGCGTTAGAGCTGGCCGGCTAGATATAACATGTTTTCTTATTAACTAACTTAATATTATGCTTAGCGAACAGCAATCAACACATTGAATACAACGTGACCTACTTTAGGTACATTCAATGCAGACATGTCGTCAGCACTTTACGTGAATATTAGGTGTGTTCCAGGTGCATAACAAAATAGTCCGGACTATTGAGAGTAACAAGAAAATTACTCTCTGAATGTGCCAAAGTTGTCCGGAATTGCTGGAACGCAAAAAACCACAAATGGTGCCTACTTTCTCAAATAAATTTTATTTCAGTAATTTTATACGCTTAAAATGAATAATATGCACAAATATATGTACTTACAACTTCAAGTTTATTGGAAAAATTTTCCGTTTCGCTTTTTAATAAATTTAAAATAAAAACTTTTTTCCTTTATTTAAAAATTTTGTGATTTTTAAATATAAACAAAAACAGCTGATAAATTAATTCTAGTCCGAACTTATCCAAAGAAAAAGTTCGGACGACTTTGCACAGAAAATGAAAAATTTTACTTTCTCATTTTCTCTCAAAATTGCACAAAAATTGTTATCTGGAACGCGTTTGGACTATCTCGGAGTAGTTCGGACTGTTTTGTTATGCACTTAGAACAGACCTGTTGTGGGAAAGGTAAAATAATTTATTTTAGAACAAACGGAAATGTGTCAGCAATTAAAACATAAGATAAAAAGTAAGTAAGATAAAAATAAAACATAAGTTAAAAAGTGAGAAAAATAAAACATTTTTCAAAAATATAATACAAAACGCAAAACACTACTTTTTTGTCACAAATGGAAAATTTTATGAAATTAAAAAAAATGTGAATTAAACAATTTCTTTTGTTACAATTACAATCATAAAATACATAAAGATATATGTAAACAAAAACAGGTTTTGACGTACGTTATACACATATATTACCAGAACAATAAAACAATCAGCTGCTGTAGACTTATTACACCATGATAGCCAGCAAAATCTTATTTACGAAGGGTACGTTCAAGAAGTAGTAAATGAATACTCTTTAAAGCAACTATGTGTTATTCTTCGAAAAATATTCAGATGATATTTAGAACTTGACTCGAACTAGAAGTTTCCAAATTCTTAAATTTCACATTTAAATTTACAAAAAAAATCATTGAAATAAGTTGGTGCTTTTTCAAACTCTAGAAAACGTCCCAACTCGCCAATGTTGTATGTAAATAAACGAAGACAAATTATCAACAATGTTGTATCCTCAAAATCGAGCAGCAATAGGTTTATCGACCTTTCCGTTGAAGATTCCGAAAATATAAACATTTCAAAACCCACCGAACCAAAACCACCACCATTATATATCCCAAATGTAACAAATATTAAATATATGACCAAATATTTTTCTAATGTTATTCCTGCAGACCAATATTCCTATAAGGCTCTTAAAGACGGCCAAGTTAGAGTTATGGTTAAATCTATTAGTGCGTATCGAATATTTGTCTCAAGTTTTAAGCTTAAAAAAATAAGTTTTCATACATTTCAAACAAAACAGGAAAGAGCGTACAGAGTGATAATAAAAAATTTACACTACTCAACCAACGTAAATGATATTAAAGACTTCATTGAAAATCATGGCCATAAAGTAAGAAATATTTCTAATATTAGAAGTAATATTACCAAACAACCACTTTCCATGTTTTTTCTGGATCTTGAACCAAGTGACAATAATAAAGAAATTTATAACTTGACCGTTATCAATAATGCTATTATCACAATTGAACCTCCTCGGAAATCTAGAAATATTCCTCAATGTCACCGATGTCAACAATATGGACATACCCGCTCATACTGCAACAAACCATATAAATGTGTAAAATGCGGAGAAAATCGTTTATCAGCTGAATGTACAAAAAGCAAGACATTGCCAGCCAAATGTGCAAACTGTCAAGAATCACACCCTGCAAGTTACAGAGGGTGTATTATACATCAGGAATATAAAAGGATGTTACAGCAAAAATTTTCTAATTTTCATCATGCCAAAAACAAAACACCGTTATTTTCCGAATACCCCCCTCAAAATATCAACCCCCAATCAGCACCAAATTTTTCCTATTCTGATGCCGTAAAAGGAGCGTCTATCTCAAACAATGACAACGTCACTTTACAAAAAATTGAGAGCTTATTAACGAAACAGATGGAGTTAACAAACTCCCTTAGATCTTCGATTAGCAACATGGAACGCTAACGGTCTCTCTAATCATTTACGAGAGGTTGAAGCATTTTTGCTGTCAAACAGTATCGATATATTTTTAATTTCAGAAACGCATTTTACTAGCAAGTCATTTTTTAAGATTAAAGGATACGATTTGATAAATGCTAACCATCCCAATGAAAGAGCTCATGGTGGCTCAGCAATTTTAATTAAATCGTGTATCAAATATGATCAAGAAGAACATTTCATCCAGGAAAGTATACAAGCTACTATCATTAAAATTAAATGTAACATGCTTTCAGTATCTATATGTGCAATTTATTTTCCACCTCGTCATAACATTAGTTGTGACGACTTTAACAATTTTTTTCAAATACTTGGTCCACGGTTTATTGTTGGAGGAGATTTCAATGCAAAGCATCCTTGGTGGGGCTCGCGTCTAATAAATCCAAAAGGCAGAGAACTTTATGCGAGTCTGACTTCAAAGAACTATTCTGTACTTTCAACTTGTAAACCAACTTATTGGCCCTCCGACCCTTCTAAAATTCCGGACTTAATTGATTTCTTTGTTTATGCTGGAATACCTGCAAGTCAATTTAGTATCTTAGATAATTACGATCTTAGCTCAGACCACTCACCAGTATTATTAACGTATAATTCTTCTCCGCAACTTAATAGTATAACTCAAAAGTTGGTAACAAATAGAACTGATCTGATACAGAATCTTTTTCTTATTGGATTGATCGAAATTTAAATTTAAGCCTGCATATAACAAATGATTTTGAGCTAGATAATGCAGTTGAGTACTTTACAAAATTAATCCATGAAGCTGCTTTCTTGTCGAATCCATCAAGCACTTTACCTGTTATTCAAAATAGAATTCAAATCTCTTCACAGATTCGAGAACTTATTCGAGTTAAAAGAAGGCTCAGAAAAGCTTGGCAGATTAGTAGAAATCCCTTGGACAAAAGACGCCTAAACCAAGCAACAAAAAATCTTAAACGTCATTTAGATAGCTTAAAAAACAAATCTATTGGTGAATTTTTCGACAACATTAATATGGCATCAAGTAACAACAATCACAATTTATGGAAAGCTACAAGGTACTTAAAACGACCAGCAAAAAGAAATCCTCCTTTTAAAAATAATAATGGTACGTGGTGTAAGTCAGACGCAAAAAAGGCACAGGCATTTGCGCAATACCTTTATGATATTTTTAAAACTCATCAATTCGGCAATCCTACAGAAGATGAAGAAATATTAGAATTCTTAGATGCACCTTATCAAATGTGTTTACCAATAAAGCATATTTCTCCTTCTGAAGTCAAGTTTCAAATTAAAAACCTAAATTCAAAAAAGTCTCCTGGATATGATAATATTGATGCCAGAGTTGTTAAGAATCTACCAAAAAAGGCCATTCTATTTTTGACATTAATTTTTAATTCTATTCTGCGCTTAAGTCACTTTCCATCTCAGTGGAAATGTGCTGGGATTATAATGCTTAAGAAGCCAAGCAAACCGGAAAATGAAATAACTTCGTACAGACCGATTAGTCTATTAAGTATTTTTTCAAAAATTTTTGAAAGAATTTTCTTGAGCCGTTTATCACCAATTCTTGAAGATTTGCATATTGTTCCCGATCATCAATTTGGATTTAGACAAAATCATGGGACTCCTGAACAGTGCCATAGAGTAATCAACGTCATTCGTAAATCATTTGAGGAAAAGAAATACTACTCTGGAGTATTCTTAGACATTCAACAGGCATTCGACAGAGTCTGGCATAATGGTCTTTTATTTAAATTAAAAAAGTTTCTTCCAGCTACATATTTTTCTATCATAAAATCTTATATACAAAACAGAACCTTCTATGTAAAAATCGCAGATGAGAGAGCGGATATTTTTGGTATTAGAGCAGGGGTCCCTCAGGGCAGCGTACTAAGTCCGGTGTTATATACGATTTTCACAGCCGACCTGCCAATTTTAGAAAATGTTAATGTTTGCACATATGCAGACGACACAGCAATTTTAGCAGCAGATAACTCCGCTTTAATTGCATCTAATATTGTACAGAATGAGTTAAATCTAATTGAATTGTGGCTAAAGAAATGGAAAATAAAAGTAAATGCAGAAAAATCTGTACATGTCACTTTTACACTTAGAAAGGGAGATTGTCCTAATCTTTTTCAGATTCCTAAAAATGACTATGTTAAATATCTTGGCTTGTACATGGATCGTCGACTTACATGGAAACAACATATAAAAAATAAGCGTCAGCACTTAAATTTAACAAATAAAAAACAGTACTGGTTAATTGGTCATAAATCTCAACTTAATATTGAAAACAAATTAAAACTTTATAAAGCTATTTTAAAACCTGTGTGGACCTACGGAATTCAGTTATGGGGAACTGCAAGTCATTCAAATATTGAAATAATACAAAGATACCAGTCCAAGACGCTAAGACTCATAGTTCAATCACCTTGGTATATTACTAACGAAGCAATTCACAATGACCTCAAGATTAAAACGGTAAAAGATACAATTAATTCCTTTAGTGAAAAATATTTATTAAGACTTAGTAATCATGTAAACCCCTTGGCAATTACTCTGCTAGATGAAACTGATGAAATAAATAGACTTAAGAGATATCATATCTTAGATCTTCCATTCCGGAACTAACAAAGATAATGTTAATACATATTTATTTATTATTTTTTTTTTATTTTATTTTATTTTTTTTTTATTAACTTTTAGTTTTTCTTTTTAGTTTAATTGTTGTTAACACTTAATATTATACGATATATATACTATTTTGTTATAAATTAATCATTTGAAGGTAATATTCATACAAATATATTTATTTTTGTTAATTTTGTTAACCATAAGATTTTTTTTTTTTTATAGTTGTACTTGTATGTAAAAGTTCAACTTCAATTGTCATATTTATGTTTCAACAAATTTGCTTATTATCAGTATATACTGATAGATTGCAATTTAAATAAAAATATAAAAAAATATATATATTAGAGACTTACAATCGAAAGCGCGCCTGAAACCACCATTTTTACGCTTGGGCAAGCGCCAAAGTTAGCCCATTAGAAAAAATATTTTGTTGGCACCTAAAAAATTAAAGAGAAAAACAGATATAAACATTTGAAATTTTTGAAAAAAAAAAAATTTTTTTTTATTACATCGTAATTTTTAATAATTGTTTTATGTAAATTGTGTGTAGAATTTAGTGTAAAGAAAAATTATTAGAGTAAGCAGAAACTTTTAGTGTAAGGAAAATTTTTGTATATAAGGTTATTGTGAGTGCCTAAATTAAAAATAAGAAAGTAATTACGTGCTAAGCGTCAAGATTTCAATTTGTTAGACCCCTTTCAGACCAGCAAAGTTTTCTTAGCAAAGTCTTGAGTTTGTGGAGGAGAGAGGAAAAGAGGGCGGGGGTTGGTACAAAACTTGTTGTACTCGCAAATTCCTTTTGTGTTTTTAGTTCGTAAACCGAATTAATATGGCTGCTCTTTATATTTGACAAACATACAAACAAAAGAAACAAACTTAGTCAAAGTAAAATTATCCTGTCTGAACACAAGACAAAGTTTAAAAGAGAATTCAAGAAACTTTGTCAAAGAAAACTTTGCTAGTCTGAAAGGGGTCTTAGTGATTTCGTAAGGGAGGAAATTTTAAGTAGAGGAAAATAGAAGGAATTTTTGAATAAGTCAGTACTAGCACATAAAGTGTGGCCAAAACCATCTAAGGGAGCTCTTTTAGGTAGGTTGTTAGACAAAATATAACAGTGTTCAAAAGTGTTTTTTATTCCTTAAATTTTCTTGCTAGTTTCTTGCCGGAACTGAGCAAATAGAAGTTATATTAGGCGTTAAAAGAGATTTTTTTTCGTCTTTTTTTGTTTTTCAATTTAGGCACATTATAAATATTTGTCATTAGGATTAAGTCTACTTTAAGCGAAAAATAATTAAGAAACAAATAGGTTTAAGTTTTTTTTAATAAATATGTAAACGTTGTTATTTGTTTAGTCAACCAAATATGTGTTTGTGCTAATTTTTTTTACAGGGTGAGGTTGGAGATGTGAGGTAAGTGCGCTGGGATAAGTGTGTGTGTGAATATATTTAACTTAAATTTATAATGGAGCAAAATTGCCCCAGGTTGCTAGGGCAAGTGGGGGACAAAAGCATCGGTCTTCCTTCTTAAGTGTTTCCGGTTGTTTGTAGTTTTTTTGTTTTGCTTATCTCATTCTTGTTTTGTTGTGCTGTCTCAGGGCTGGAAATGAGGGTTGGAACCTACCCTGGTGATGCGTTAGAGCTGGCCGGCTAGATATAACATGTTTTCTTATTAACTAACTTAATATTATGCTTAGCGAACAGCAATCAACACATTGAATACAACGTGACCTACTTTAGGTACATTCAATGCAGACATGTCGTCAGCACTTTACGTGAATATTAGGTGTGTTCCAGGTGCATAACAAAATAGTCCGGACTATTGAGAGTAACAAGAAAATTACTCTCTGAATGTGCCAAAGTTGTCCGGAATTGCTGGAACGCAAAAAACCACAAATGGTGCCTACTTTCTCAAATAAATTTTATTTCAGTAATTTTATACGCTTAAAATGAATAATATGCACAAATATATGTACTTACAACTTCAAGTTTATTGGAAAAATTTTCCGTTTCGCTTTTTAATAAATTTAAAATAAAAACTTTTTTCCTTTATTTAAAAATTTTGTGATTTTTAAATATAAACAAAAACAGCTGATAAATTAATTCTAGTCCGAACTTATCCAAAGAAAAAGTTCGGACGACTTTGCACAGAAAATGAAAAATTTTACTTTCTCATTTTCTCTCAAAATTGCACAAAAATTGTTATCTGGAACGCGTTTGGACTATCTCGGAGTAGTTCGGACTGTTTTGTTATGCACTTAGAACAGACCTGTTGTGGGAAAGGTAAAATAATTTATTTTAGAACAAACGGAAATGTGTCAGCAATTAAAACATAAGATAAAAAGTAAGTAAGATAAAAATAAAACATAAGTTAAAAAGTGAGAAAAATAAAACATTTTTCAAAAATATAATACAAAACGCAAAACACTACTTTTTTGTCACAAATGGAAAATTTTATGAAATTAAAAAAAATGTGAATTAAACAATTTCTTTTGTTACAATTACAATCATAAAATACATAAAGATATATGTAAACAAAAACAGGTTTTGACGTACGTTATACACATATATTACCAGAACAATAAAACAATCAGCTGCTGTAGACTTATTACACCATGATAGCCAGCAAAATCTTATTTACGAAGGGTACGTTCAAGAAGTAGTAAATGAATACTCTTTAAAGCAACTATGTGTTATTCTTCGAAAAATATTCAGATGATATTTAGAACTTGACTCGAACTAGAAGTTTCCAAATTCTTAAATTTCACATTTAAATTTACAAAAAAAATCATTGAAATAAGTTGGTGCTTTTTAATAAATATAATCAACTTTAAAGGGAAGATAATATATAGAATTTTTTTCTTTTGTTCTTTGCGCAGAAAGAATTTCACAATATTGAAAAATGTTACTAAGGCGACTTGCAACACATTTGCCCAGCCGTTTAGCCAGCGGTTCTACAACATTTACGTCATCCTTGAAACAAACTTTACTTGCTCCACGTTTAATAAAACCAAATAATAATTTAATAGTTCGTCAATATGCGCGTGGAAACAGGGAACCACCATTGGCTACACGTAGTGAAGCAAAACGAGGACCTACTTTAAAGGAAAAGCTAATGGCACCTCCATCGGAGAATGGTAAAAACTCAGTTTAATTAGCAAGAATAAATACTTAACGGTTTTTTAATTTAAGCATATTCAATGGGCAAGGGCGCTGCAGCAGGTGCTGCTGGCGTTGGCTTAGGAGCACTATGCTATTATGGTTTAGGGCTCAGCAAAGAAGCTAGCATTCAGAATAATTCGCTGTAAGTATTTGTTTTACAGTTTTTTACAGTATCTTTTGTTAATGGATATATACCGAATCTTGTAAAATTTGTATCTTTGGAGTTATAATAATTGTTTTCTCCTACAAAATATATTTGTTCGGTTACAATCAACATTTTTGATAGCCTTTCGTAAAAAATCGATGTTATAGATATTATAATAGAGAGGTTTAAACAAAATTGATTTAAGATTTTCAAACGCCCCAAGATCTATCAAGAATATAGGTAGTATTTTTTAGATCAAAGCAAATTAAAATACTAATTTATTTACCTGAAGTTAGAAGGCTGAAGTTATTTACTAAAATCTGTTTCTTATTTTCGTGTTATTCTTATCAGCTCGGCAGAGTAAATAAACGAATTAAATTCCTATGTTCTTTTATAGTTTATGGCCTCAGTATGTTAGAGATCGTTTACATACTACATACGGATATTTTGGAGCTTCTTGCGCTCTAACAGCTTTGTCGGCAGCAGCTGTATTTCGTTCTCCACGTCTAATGGAATTAACCACACGTAACGGATGGCTGGTAAGTCGCACTTAAAATATATTTCTATTAAATATGTCCAATAATTTCTGTATCTTCTAATTATGTTAAGTCGACATTAGTCACCTTTGCTTTAGTAATTGGCACAGGTGCCATGACACAATCGATCCCTTATAAAGAAGGTATTGGTGCCAAACAATTGTCTTGGGCTTTGCATTGTGCCCTTTTGGGTGGTGTTATTGCACCATTATGTCTGCTTGGTGGTCCTTTATTAACTCGTGCAGCTATTTATACCGGCGGTGTAATCGGAGGCCTTTCTACTGTAGCTGTTTGTGCACCAAGTGATAAATTTTTATATATGGGTGGACCTTTAGCTATTGGCCTAGGACTGGTATTCGCTTCTTCTTTGGCAGGCATGTGGTTGCCACCTACAACAGCGTTAGGAGCTGGTAAGTGGCATGAAACGTATACTGATTATTTCTTTGTTTTTTATATTCCAATTCCGTTTTAATAAATCTATTTTTCAATTATTCTATTAAAAGAATCCCTTATAAGGGAAGGAATTTTTAATAGAAGGAACGACATTGTGAATCGATTTCAAACCTACTGTAATTAGCTAATTTTCATTTTTTGTACTTTTTGTACTTTTCCTGCTTTTAATGAACCGTAATGATATTTAATAATCGATTATTTCAGAATTTTTTTTTATAATTAAATTCCATGCTTAAGTAGATTTGCAAAAAAATTACATGAATGTTTAATGTATTGAAGTTAATCCATTGGAAAGTGAATTAAATGAATATATATGATAATATGATAATCCAACTGGAATTAAAAACAACTATGTTATATGGCTTATAATCACTTTGTTTTTTAGGCTTAGCGTCATTGTCTTTATACGGTGGTTTGATATTATTCAGTGGATTTATGCTTTATGATACCCAGCGTATTGTGCGCAAAGCAGAAGTTTATCCCGAATACGCTATGCTACCTTTCGATCCTGTTAATGCGTATGTATACCAATACTAACTTGTAAAAAATGTTAAATTAACCTATTTTACAGGAGCCTCTCAATATACATGGATACTTTGAACATTTTCATACGTATTGCCATGATTATGGCTGGAGCCGGTGGCAATAGTCGTCGCAAATAAGCAATGATATGTATTATTTACTACTATATGATCCTGGATTGTATAAAATATAATTAAAATTTTTAGTTGGAGAATTTAATATCTAGGAAAAACTATCGAGTTAAATTCTAAAGTATGTGTTTGTTATTATTAGCAAAAGTTAAAAATAACCGCAATCACAATTTATAAGCTTTCTCACAGAAGTAATTTCGAATATTTTCAGCAACAGAAGTGGAAAGAATGTGCAAAAGTTTACTACAATTATTTTGAAAGTATGTAAGAAGGCGAATTAATTATAAGGTAGCCTTATGAGCGCAGATGATGAATTCGCTCGTCACAACCTACCGTCAAATACCGTTATACTTACATTTGAAATTCAAGTAAAATGTTTGAGATTAAAAATAGTTACATTTATGAATTAAAATATTTTTGTTCGTTTGTTTTCTTATTAGTCAATTGGTGTGACTCAAGGTGAAAAAATGTTGACATTGTGCCCAATATGCCTGCTCCCGCCTTATAATTCATTCGCCTTGGCATAGAATGCTTTGCAGTAACTCCAAACAAAAAAGCTTTGATTTGAAATTTTGTTAAAATTTTTATCAGTTTACATACAATTCATATTACATTTCAATAAACTAGTATTCGTCTAAGCAAAACACTGTTGTTTGATTTGAAAATACTAAAGCTCGCCACTAGCTACTTAACGAAACAAAAAAAGGCAATGGTATTGAGCGAGTTAGAGACAGGGGGCACCTGAAGGTGTACTTTTTTTTTAGTTTTATGCTTGTATGGTGTCTATTTCAATTCCTAAGAAAACATTTTCGAAACAATGTAATTATGCATCCAAATTTGGTTTTCGAATGGAATTACGCAGTAAGCCAATAGGTCAGAAACTATTGGCTCTAAGAATATCTTGACATTGGCAAACGATAATTAAAATCCGAACAAAAACATAAATTTCGGCCGTAAAAAGTATTGAGATCAAATGAATACCAAGTTCTTTATAAATACAATACCATCCCATTTCTGGGAAACTTCCTAGCTTGGTTACATTTTTCCCATAATCTTTTCTAATTAGTTACAAACAACTTTGCTAAGCTAGCAAGTTGTTTAGAAATTACATATGAAGAACTTGTTCCTCGTTTTGATCTCAGTACTTTTTATGGCCGAAATTTTTGGATAAGAACTTGGCGTTATTTTCACATTTATGTTTTTGTGTCTCTCAGTTTTGCGAATCCATACAAATTTTTTATTTTGCCGTGTGTATTTTGTTTGTGTTACGCAGAAATGTGCCTTTGAACACGAACAGACCATCAACAGCAAATTCCCGTAGGAACCACAATCTGTACGTTGGCAGAACAGATCTATAGCTAGTCAAGACGACATGTAAGTTAAGGACAAGAAGAAGCTGTTATTGCTAGTCACTGTATTTAGGAATCTAGATTTGTTAATCGACGAAGGCACAAGATAAATGTACATCAGAGGCTAGAACTTAATACGATATTACTCATTCACAAAATGAAAAATAAAGAGGCACCAAAATACCTATTTGATCAATTAAATTATGTTGGAGATATGCAGCCATATAATCTAAGAAATGCGTCAGATTTCAGGCTTCAGAGAGCAACTACCAGTGCCACTCCAAAATCACTATTTTACAAAGGATTAGGCCGATACAATGCTGTGCCAAACTATATTAAAAACGAAGCAAACTTGTAAATTTTATAAGAAATTCTAAATTCAAAAAGTATAAATAAATACTACTTAATATTTCTAAAAAAAAAAAAAACAAATAAGTTATTCGAATTTCGACCATTAAATTACAATGGTTTTCTTAAGATGTCATTTTAGACGTTGTCTAAATGTGTGTTTCAAGTTTGTTCCGTTCTCTATACTCATCATGTTAATATCCATTGTTAATTTAACATGCAAAACTCTTTGCTTATTGACATTGAAATATATTTTTGGTAGGCGTCGTCAGATGTCACTTATAAAAAACCGGCCTTTTTCTTACCTTTACGTTAAAAATTTACGCACTACAATAAGTGTAGAATAACCTGAATTTTATTAACAATTAAAATATTCTGTAATATTTCAGTGCTTGCATCGAACATATTGTAAACAAAAAAGGCATACCAAAGGGGCAACTAAACCAACAGGTATGTAAGAAATGCAAAAGAAGGAAAAGGACCGCACCCTGACTTAATAGCTAGACAGGACATTGCAAAAAAAAAATCGATTGTTTAATAAAATATAGACCAAAAAACAAAAGTATTAAAAGTATTATTCTTTTCATTTGCTTACGTAACTGGGCCTGATCCGCTGCTGTCTACAGAAATGGAAAAACGTTATTTAGAAAATCCCTATCCGGATTATGTGAACAGACAAACCACTCCATTGGCGTATGATGAGGAACATGTAAAGAACTTAATTTGTACTTACGTCGATGCTATACTTGAACATTGTCGTCCCGGTTGTGATGATGAAGACCATAGAGGTGATTTGTATGTTGGAAATGCTGGTATAGCTTATATGTTCTGGAAAATGGCGAGATCATCACAGTGTCACGACCTTTATCCAGCCTTGGAGCACGGCCATGCTTTTATACGCAATGCTAAGATCAATGCAGACCGCTATAAAAAGAAGTCGTCTGAACGTTACTCTTTCTTGTGCGGAAATGCTGGTATTTATGCAGTGTCTGCAGCCATTTCTCATGACTTAAAGCTAACGCAAGATCTATCGGATGATTTAATGCACTTCAAAAGTGGTATATCACCCAGCAAAGAATTTATGCATACAAAATACGGCTGCGACGAAATACTTGTGGGCAGAGCTGGATATTTATCCGGCTGCTACTGGTTAAATGACGTACTAACTGAAAAAACAATTACAGACGACGATGTATTATCTATAAGCCAAATGATCATAGCAAGTGGTCGGGAATATGCCAAACAAACTCGAGCACCTTTGCCATTGATGTATCAATATCATGGTACAGAGTATTTGGGTGCTGCTCATGGCGTATGTGCTATTCTACACATGTTGCTGGATAGTCCCTGGTTTCAAACAGATCCTATATCAGCTCCCAGTGCTGAAATACGAGACATTAAGCGGTCAGTCGATTTCTTCTTAAAGCTTCAGGATGAACAAGGTAATTTTCCTGTAGCTTTAGAAGATCTTAAAAGTGGCCGTGAAAAACGTTTAGTTCATTGGTGCCACGGAGCACCAGGAGCGGTTTATTTATTAGCTAAAGCGTATTTAATATTTAAAGAAGACAAGTATATGCATGCCTTAAAAAAATCGGCCGATTTGGTTTGGGACAAGGGATTTTTACGTAAAGGCCCTGGTATTTGTCATGGTGTGGCTGGAAATGGTTATGTGTTTTTATTACTTTATCGTCTTACTCATGAGCCAGTGTACCTATACAGAGCTATTAAATACATGGAACTATTAACAAATTCAGAATTTAAGTTACGTGCACGAACTCCTGATCGCCCCCATAGTCTTTATGAGGGTGTTGCCGGCACTGTTTGTTATTTAATTGACTTACTTGAGCCAGAGCAGGCTTATTTTCCATTTATGGATGTTTTTCATTGAATTCGACAACAATTGAAATTTATCTGATTTCAACATGAAGGCAAACCACCAATTTGATGCCTAGTTTTTGCTGCCTCCTGAAAACTCAGACCTTTGAACCTAAATCACGCATATCAGGGAACTTACATAAGCAGTAGGCTATTTTATCATTTGATATTAATATTATTTCGATGAAACATTTCTATTTTGCTAAACTTGTGTTAAAGATTTCATCTGTTTATGAGATATATACATATATTCTTTAACATATTAATATTTTTGTACGTTTCCCACACCCGTACTTATTGACAGTGAATGTGTCTTAAATTATTCCCGTAATGTCTAAAGAAAAATGAAGGTAGTTACAAAAATAAACAGTTTAACTAACTAGTTGCGTTTTTGCAAGATTAGATGAAAAAAAATCAATAATAATATGTTTGAAATCTTGCGCAAAAGTAAATTCATGCAGAGCTTTAAAACGATATCACTTTTTACAGAAATTATGTATTTGTATTATTTACAAACATCAAGACACCGTAAAATACATTTTGAAAACTATTTAATAAAAATTAACTACTGAATATTTACTCCATAATAACCATTAGTTTCATTTTGAATTGACTAAGTAACGTATAAAAGCTTAAAGTTAAATAGTTAAAAAATTAAATGCTGCCTTGCAGGTGTACGATATGGAATAAAACGGATTAATTGTTTGCAATAAGATTATGGTGGTTTGAAGGATAGTTCATGTAATTTTTATTTCAGTATGGCGTGTGCATAAACACCGGCTTTTAGACTTACAAATAGGAATCAAGATTGTTCAATTCTATACAGCTGGTTTATTTTCCGTGGACATTTGTAATATCAATGTACGTCGATAACCTAGAGACTGTCGACGTCTCGAGAAACATTTCAACTAAACGCAAAATTCAAAGCGGTCGAATTACGGATTCACCGGAAAATAGACAAGTTCTGAAAAGCATCACTGAAGCATATGTCGTGAAAACAAGTGTGGAATACCCGCTACCAAAATGGTCGATGCACTAAAAGACCAAAAATCACATCCATACCACAAAAAGATCATATACGCAGAGCGGCAATCGTTATACAGGCGGGCCTAATATAAGTATATAATCAAATTACACTCAAAAAAGAGCAGTGTGTTTTAATTTTTGCACAAACAGCGATGGTAGGCAATATTTTCGTCATCCCATCAGCCTTAACAAAGATTTTTTTATTTAAATTTGTTAACTTTAACTCGAATTTGGTTTAGTTTTTTTTAATAACAGCTTAAATTTCCTTTTTTTTATTTATTGCAACTTTCACAGAAAAATAACTGCGTTTGTTAGTATAAAATTTATATAAAAAGAGGACAGATTTTTAGTACATATATATATTTACATCATAGCTGCCATCAGAAGATTGACAGCTTGCTCAATATTACCGCTTGCCATATTCAGATAATTCAAATTGTCTTCATGATTCAAAAATCCCATTTGCAACATTGTTCTTAATTGTTCGGCATAGGGATGTGAACGATAAACAACTGGTATATCACCATCATCTGTGAACGAAGTAGTAGTGGCCGATTGTTGGTCTTGTTCAGATGTGTCCATTGCTACTGGTTCCTGAGATGGGTTTGTTGTTGAGCTACTACTGCTGCGTTGTCCTAATGAATCAAGAGCTCTTAATAGTTCATTACGAAAAACTTCTGTAGATATCCTTTCACCGCTAGCAGAAGTTGAGAGAGGCGTAGAACTAGCTTCAGATGTCGCAGAGGCTGCTGCCGACGTCTCAGAATTTCTCTGGGCAATGTTTGTCAACGAATTTGCAGAACCATAGCCAATCTGTGCCAATGCAGCTTGCAATTGATGACGACTAATCATACGGATACGTGCAGTTTCCGATTGACTTCGACCAGAATCCTCATCACGGCTACCACTTCGTTCATTACTTCCCACCGAGTTCTCTTCTTCCGAAGAGTTTGTAGAATCAGTAGCTGGTTCAGAAAATTTGGATGCTGAAATATTTCTAGCTAATTCTTTGCGTACAGTGCTAACTATAAATGACGCCGCTTCTACAATGATTGGATATTGTTCCGACACTTTTTTAATAACTTCCGGCTGATGTAAAGTGTTGAACAATACAGAATCTCTTATAAGAGCTAGGGCAGCAGGATTTCTCCGAAATTCTGGATACTCTGCAAGTATTTTTTGCAATATGTTTACACGGCAACCAACATTAATTTGTATATTGCCAATATTATAGAATAAAACTTGAGCAGCTTCCACAGTTTCTGGATCTTTGATCTTTTCCGACGGCTCGTAGGGTATGTATTTCTTAGTTTTTTGAAAACAATGTATAACAGCTTCCGGCTTAAGGGTTTCATCTATCTTTTTATCATCTTCCAGAGCAAGTCCATTATATATAATTTCTAATTTACCAACTTCCAATTGGCACTTTTCTGCAATTGCTTTCTTTAAATCCAACACATTTTTCTGAAAATCTATTGCTTCTAATGTAAGGAATTCTTCAGGTTTGTTGGGTAAATGTAGTCCTGCGTAAATAGAATGCATTATTTGTTTATATATAGCAACCGCTCAACAAAAAATCTTTATTAAATTTCTTTGTATGAATCTCTATTATGACCTTTTAAAAATGCATTTGGAAATTTCCTAAATCATTGCATACACAGTTGCATGAAATAGGCTGAACATTTTCCGGCCCTTCTCACATGGCGTTTAGAGTAGTAATAAATTTGGCTAGCCAAGATCGTCACTGTTCATGTTGAAACAGAGTTCTTCGAACAATTGTCCGCACAATTTTGTTATGCCATCAGGCAAAATAGGAAGAATGTATGTGTGAGCGTTCGTCTGCAAACACCCGTATAATAAAAGCATAAAATCCTTAAAATCTTGATGAGAGACAAAAAATTATGATCAAACTGAACAGGGACATCTGCATCTATTCTTCAAACAGAAGACTACTAACACATTTGCTGTCGTTATTTCGTAGACACTCTCTCAATGTGCGAACATATTTATGGCTAGTCAAGACATAGTGTTATGTAAATTGAATGAATAGAGATCGTTACTCTAACATCTATTGGTTAAACGATTCTGAAAGTTCTAAAGTGAAACGATATAAATCTACTAACTCTACCATTATATATACATATTTTTTAGTGTGAAATTATACACGTTAGAAGACATTTAAAACTACAGTTAAATTGTAATAAATATTATAAAACGTTGTTGCATAGAAACTTCAAGCAACTATATAATGAGATTGATATACACGGACATATGTGTGCGAGTGTTTGAAAAACCGGTGTAAACGCAATAATATTTTTGTGCAGATTGTATATGCATTTAGTTAAGAATGTATTTACAACGGTCAGAACGATCACGTGGTAATGTTCAATTGAAAAAAAAACACATATATATAATAAAAGTTGTCAACACTGGGCTTTGGCAACTCTGTTCTTATAAACATTTTATAACTGAAAAATTTGACATTATCTAGCATTTGTCAAATTCTCTTCGTTTTGTACACACCACGCATATTGGTCAAAAAAACTAAACGGTGTTGGAAAAATCTACAAAAATTATTAAAAATTTGTATTGAAGTCAATATTTCCAGTGAAAAAATTGTTCGCTAATCTAAGAATATTTTGTTAAAAAATGCTATAAGGTTTTTGTTCATTTTCCCCTGCATCCTCGTTTTAGCGCAATTGAGTCATAGTGTTTGTGTGCGTGCCAAGTGATTGATTTAATGCTTCAAAAAGAAAATCAAGAAAATTATATATAAAAAATTTTCCATTTCCAGTCTAGAAAAAATAAAGCTAAAAGAAATTTATTTTTATAGTATAGTGAACGGAGTGGGTTTTGAAAAGCGAACATAAATATATTGATTATATAGGAGCATTTTTGTTTATAAAAAAAAAACTGTTCAAAAAGAAAGAAAAGGGCGAAATAGAAACAAAACAAATTTTAACAATAGTTTATCTTGCATCACTAACAACTCCACCTATTACCGTGGAAATATATACATATATATATAGGGGTAAGTTTTAAAATGGAAATTATGGTTATTTTATAAAGTTATCACAATATGGTTTCGTATTGAAGAATATTTCTTATATTTAGAGATTATAAATGAATAAACGCCATTTGTTCATCGATTTTTTTATTTATTTTCTATGGATTATTTTTATCTCACCTTAAAACAGAGATGTCAAATAAATGTTTGTTGTGCACGGTTATTCTTGTCGTTGCACCGTGGTTTTACAATACAAAGGGTGTGTGATATTCCTAATATTAATTTTTTAGTGTTTGCAAATAGGAAATAGTATTGCAAATGTAAAGTCCTAACTCAACTACAACTTTTAATTTATGCAATTACAACATTATTGGAAAATCATAAAACAAAATTTTTCGGAAAGCTAAAAAATTGCGGACTTGGTGTAAAATCACATGCATATAAATATATGCAACTAAAGAAAGTAGTATTTTAGCAATATTAACCCAATGTATATAATGACGTTTTTTCAGGTTAGTTTTGATTTTAGAAAAAATTTAGAATTTTTATGATCTTAATACCTTTTTGGTGAATTTCCAATTTGTAGTGAAATTGGATATTTTTTTAGTTATATTTTTTTAATATAGTTTCATTTACAAAATTGATTTGCATCATATATTTATAACCTTCGAAAACAGCAAAAAAGTTTCCACAATGTACGAGAGGTGGACGAAAAATTTACTTTAGAAGTATTAGTTGCTAAAACACTATGTGTGCGTAGCTTCAAGTAGGACAATAAACAGAACATGTTCAGTACTATTTTGTGAACCGATTTTCATCTCTTTTATTTGCTCTAGCACCTTCTATCGGAGCTTAAATTTTGAATTCTACACAAGACGTGTGTAGAGAGGTCGAAGCTCGTTTAAATTAAAACCTTTACATTCGAAGGAGTAATATGTAATATTTTATCATTTCTTTTTTAAACTTAAAAAATTCAGGGAATATATTCAAAAGTATATAATAGCTGGCTGCATCGCTAAGATAAGCCTTGCCATTTATTTTTTGCATGATTGCAACTCCTCAAAAAAATAATTCCCAGTCGTATAATGCCATAGGTCCTAAATTATTTGTCGAACTCACACTTCAGTTGATTCGAAATATTGCTGTAATCTTAATTCAATTAGATGCAAATGTTATACTTTAGAAGAAAAATCAATGAATAGGTTTCAGCGTTGAACAAACGAGAAAATTGGAGAAAATAAGCTACCAAATTATCCAGATTTACTTTGAAAATCAGTCATCAGCTGGTCCGATGTTTAATCGCGAAATTGTTTTTTTGGCTTAACGGGTTTGTTAATTAATAAAATTTGCGCATATAGAGTGAAAGCAATCCACAGCAGACCTTACATAAAGATCCATTACATCTAATTAGTGCCTGAAATTATTTTTAAATGTTATTGCCATGTATTGATCGTTGGAATAAAAAAATTTTAAATTCTATCGGGCTTAAAAAACACCCTATTTATATTGATCGTGTAACATAATCACAATAGCTGTGAATGACACTGGGTGAACATGGTTCCGCCAGATATATTTTCCACTGTACTCTTTCTATGCATACGTGTAGGTAGACTTGGCCTAAAATTGGTGAGCATTTTTACGATTTGATTGGTAGTTCCATAGGATAATGTATAAAAATACATTAATTGGTAAGCGTCGTGCGGGTAATGGCAGCTCCAGCAGTTTTAATCATTGAGACACTCAAAAATTCTATACTGAAGAAACAATCAAAAAGTTACACTTCATCAAAAACATTGGAACATGTTTTTTAATAACCGCGTGGCCTTGATTGTAAAATCTGAATTTGGGTCACAAAACTAAAGACATGCCAATAATATATACAAGATAGATAATAGAATAAACCAATCAGAAAAGCTAATACGTAAATATGTAAATATTTACAATCAAAAATCATTTCGAAAAATAAAAAAAAATAAACAAAAGCAATGTACTCTAACGAGTACAAAGCAGAATATGAAAACTTCTAATAAGAAAAAAAAGTAAAAGAGAATAAGAAAAAATATGTAATAGTACAGGTTTTTAAAACAGAACAAATTGGGGTTGTTGTAACGAAAAAAAAACAATACAGTTCTAATAGTCAATGGGTATGTGTGTGTATGTGTTAATTTCCCTATGAAGTTTAAGTCTGTTTATATTAGATCGCTGGTGGTGGTGGCATGGTGGTTTGACTACCACTTTATTGTGACATGTAACATTACCTCTTGTCTAAATGACAACTGATGTACAGTTGTTGTTCTTGTTTTATTTTTTTTTTTGTTCTCCTGACTTTTACATTCTGTGTGTATGTATGTATGTATGTCACTGCTTTTATTCATTCATACATTTAAAGCCTCATCCACAAAAGCATGCCAGACACGTTTTTTCTGATAATAAAAAATCACACGAAATATGAATTAATTCCAGTATGGCCTATAACAATCCAAGCAATAATTACTATGTTAGAACTAATAAAAAGTCAGGGTGAGTTTTCCTTTATTCATCACTTACAATTATATTTTTACTCTAAAACACTAATTCTCATCATTTTGTTTGAATCTTCCATTTTCGTGTTTGGCCTCCTAGTGCAATTGTTACAAAGCAGATAATTTAGCTTTCATTATTTTAATAATAAAACATTTTTTGTAAATAAAAATAAAATATTTATTTTGCTTTTTTTTCATCATGGTATGGGGTCATTGCTGAAGTACAGCCGGAGTCTGTACAACATTTTGCTTTGATCGATGTTTTTTTTCTTTCATTTCAATTCACTTTCATATTTTCTTGTATTTATTATTTTTGCTTTGATCGATGAAATCCTATTTGAATATTGTCGATTTCATTGTCTATAAATAAATAATTGTTGATTATTTGTTTGAGTCGGTTTCAAGTTATCATAAATTTTACTTTAGCTGAGATTTTCTTTCTCTTTTAGTCTTTATTTTGAAAACATATACATACATACATATGTATGCATATTAGAGGGTGTCGATTTGTTTGGAAAAAAACACAAGTCTAAAATGTATTTTGAGCTTGTGGAAATTCCATGAGTTATTAATTTTTACATTTAATTAAACAAAGTTTTCTATTACAAATCACGGCATTGAATATAAAATATACAAACTGATTAATAAACCTGCATTATTAAGGCGGTAGTGCGCCAGGCTAAGTTCAGGCCTAAAGCACACAGTGTGTATATTACACGAAACTGTTCGCGCTGTTTTTACCCCCTCATAGCATTGCTTCCTTCCCGAGATATGAAGGTGTAAAAAGTGCATATTTGTGTACATATTCGCTGTCTTACTCATCAATATTATGGGGCATTTCCACTGTAGCTAGAAAGCTGAAATTTGGTATACAGGTATGCCTTAGGGCACAAGTAAATAGAAAAATCTGAAAACGGTCCTTTCCTATCCAGGGGGGGGGGGGGAGTCTAGGGTTCCCCTTTATTTGTATGGGACACTTCCACTATAGCTAGAGAGCTGAAATTTGGTATATATGTATGTAGGTAAGTCTTGGGGAATTAGTAAACAAAAATATCTTAAAGAGGGCACTTTTTATCTGGGGGTCGCTACTGTTTCTTTCTTCATATGTACAGTACCAGACCACTTCTAAGCAACTTGCTTGCTTGGAAAAATTTTTTTCTTTTCTAATATGAGAAAGGATTATGTAAAAAATGTTACCAACCTAGCAAGTTGCCTGGTAGAAATGGAATGTTATTGTACTTATGAAGAACTTGGCCCTCATTTTGATCTCAGTACTTTTTACGCCCGAAATTTTTGGATAGGAACTTGGCCTTATTTTCACATTTTCGTTTTTGTGCGGGTAAGTAGTCACAAGAATAGTGTTGAAACAGCAACTATATAAAAACCGATTATGGCCCCTATGGTCGGGTTGGTTCCTAGTACTGAAAGAAATTAAATGATAAAAAAAATAAATATAAAATCAGAAAATACAAACAAACAATTAAATAATAAAATATATAAATGCTACGGCAGCGGTCGATTTCCAAGCTAATTTAAAATTTGGAAATAATGGCCAAATATTTTTGTATGAATTTGTTTTACTTTTCAGTTACAGTAAATATCTATTATTTCTTAGACCATACCTGATTTTTAAAATATAAAATTGGAAAACATGTCGCCTGTATTATGGGATGATAAATGGGAAGGCGATCTATTCACTGGCGGAATTGATTTGTACCGCAATGTACTTTGTGAAGGCCACTTTCCAGTTAACTTAACAGAGTATGTTTTAGCCTATGCATTTGAGCATAAAATACTACTGTTCTGTTAAAGCACACGGCAGTCCTCTCGTGTGGACATTTTTAAGGCTAACCGTGAAATTTACAAGAAATAATCTAAAGGAGGCATTCAAAATTATATTTTGCGCATCCAGACAATATTTTGTTATCAATGCTGTATTATGAAGTAAGCGACCGGTCGATGATAAGATTCTACACTACCGCTATAATGATTACGAGCCAACAAGAGTTAGTAGTCTATAAGAAATTTTTATTGTTTAGATTATATTTGTATAATACACTTAGGCTATGATAATAATTTGTCAAAGTCATCATTATTCACTAGAAGAATTCCGTCTCCATTTATTAAAAAAATACTTGGAGTATGAAGAGCCAAAGAGTTTCAATGAGAAAAAATATTTTTGTCCACGTGTGTAAAGCTTAGGGAACACTTTATTTCATCCCAAACGTTGAGAAAGAAGCTTAGCTCATTTTGAGGATTTGTAGAGTCATTGTTCGTTCTATTTCGCTTGTGATACAAAGACTTGTGGTGAGACCATAAATCGAATTCAATATCTCTATCCGATATCCCCTCCAAATATATTTAAAGTTAAAATTTTTCAAAAAATTTTCGCGCTGAAGTTCTTAATGCTCCTAGGGTTAGTAAGAGCTTCTGATCATTATATTAGAAAAGTAAAGAATAATGATAGTTCCTCCATTCCAACTCATTTAAAAGATGACCAAATATTCACGGACCCGGTTGATAAAGCAAACTTTTAGGTTGAAGTATTTGCAAACGAGTCTTGCTTGCCGGAAAGCAATCAACCACTGCCCGTAATCAATAGAGTATCAGCAACTCAATATAAATAAGTCTCCCGGGCCGGACGGCATTCCTATACTGGTCTGGAAACAGTGCTCTTCGACGTTAGCAGATTATACCATGCAGTTGAATTTCCTATGTAACGCCAAACCCTAAAAAGGGAGATGCCAACAACCCTGAAAATGACGGCCCAGTTGCAATATGTTCAGCACTTTTTAATGTTATGGAAAATACTTCCATCTTGTAAGATATTTAGAAGCTAACAATTTACTTAGTGACACTGCCAGTATGGTTTCTGTAGATGACGCCCTTCGGGAGGACTGCTACCTTTCCTCACGGAAATATGGTGTCGCTGCATATATAATTTCGGCAAAAGTGGTGGCTCGTGACATCTCTAAGGCGTTTGATAAAGTATGGCATGGTGTACTATTGTCAAAACTTATTGCTTTTGGTGTGGGTAAGGACTTCTCTCGATTCATATCAAGCTTTCCCAGGGATCTCAGTATACAAGTTGCTATAGATGGGATTTCATCAAAGGAGTTCAAAACAAATTCAGGGGTACCATGGGGCTCCGTACACTATTTCTTATTTTTCTAAATGACCTCCTATGTATAAATTGTTATCCTCTCTTATCTACTCCAGATGATGGCAGCATTTGTCATTCGTTTTCATTCGGTAATAGCCTTTCGCAACTAATCTTGCAATAATCTCCGAATGGGGCTGTGCGAACAGAGTCGATTTTAATACACGTAAAATCCACGACAGATTATGTTGCTTCATTTGTAGTTATGGATGGCCTGAAAATCCAGTTTGATGCTCGGTGGACTAAATATATTTTTCACATCGTCAAAAAAAGCACTCAACTGCCTCGGTTTTTTAAACGGTGTAAGAGACACTTCATTGCATCTGATGTCCTTATTATTTACAGCACAAATATCCGACCGAAAATGGAATACAATTCTTTTTGTATGGGCCGGTGCATCAAAGTTTATTTTAAAGCTTCTCGGCCGCGTACAAGAGAGGGCGAAGATGCTTATCGGCGGCAATAGGTTATCAAACTCTATTGTCTCACTGAAAACATTTTGTTTTATTTACAATTCACATCGTGCGTTTTGGTTGGACCACCCTATATACAGTAGAAATTGCCTTAATAAATAGTAACGATAAAATATTCAAAATATTATCAATTAATAAATCAATGTATTAATCAATTATGTGTACCAGTTCTAAAGGCTTGGCTAATGTTTTTTTATGGTATGTGCTTGCCAAAAAAGTTAGAAAATCATTTTAAAGGCGAATATTTTTTTTGGGGTTCTGTTTAGAAACACTCCTTGTAGCAGTTCAACAAAGAGCAAACAACGATTAAATCCTATTTTTTAATTTATTTGAACGACCAACCTAATTCTTCCATAAAACAATTATGTCTTTTTAAACGAAACAAAAATGCATTACTCACTTAAATATGTGTCACCGGTTCCACATACATATTCGTATGAATATTACATATCTGTTTACTGACATTTATTGTATAAATATTTTTATATTCAAATTTCCTGTCGAGGAAAAAAAAGAATTTTCAAATGTCGGTTTGTTGCCAGTCAGTTTGAGTCAGTCATTTCGTTTGCTTTATTTATGCACTCGTATATAAAGAGTCAAAAAGGGGAGTCGGTTTTTATCACTCATGTTGTATGTTTATTTGTGTAAATTACGAGCATTAATAAAATATATTTGTTAGTGTCAGGTTATTTAATCGCCACTCTAAACTTAGTCTAATATTTTAATGTAAAAATTATTAAATTAACTAATTTTAAGTTAATCTTGTTGGGCCGAACATAAGGCAAACGACTATTCTCAACCTAGTTAGAAAAGAGGTTAGGGAGGACTCATGTGCCGATGGATGGAGTAGAAGAAACGTAGACGAAAGACGCAATCGGACACTCATTGCGGAAGACTCATTGCGGACACAACTTGAACTTATCGCGTAGAGTGCGTGTGGGGGAGAACGTTTCCGTTTACCAGGCAGAATTAGTTGGGTTGTTGCATGCGTTGAGTCACCTACTGGAAAGTAAGGTGCATCGAAGAAAGGTTCTCATTGCATTTGACAATCAGTTGGTTATAAAACACATGAGGCAAGTGAACTTGTACTTCAAACTAGTGTTGCTTAAATTTTCCAGCGAAGACGAGTATATTCGACATAAACAGAGTAAAATGTTTCTGCCAATAAAAGTGTAAATTAAAATAAATAAGACTAACGAATATTCTAAAATGTAAATTTTTTAAAAGTTCTTTATTTGCCCTTTTTCAGGGGGAAAAAATTACAGTTGATTCGTTTAATAATATGTAATACGAATGCGACTTTTTTATCTTCACGACGAGCGTACTTGGCATTATGCGAAAAATTTTCATTTCACTTTGATGAGTATACTCGACATAGACAGTTAAAAGGTTAAAAATATTGTGTATAAATGATTTCAAACAAATTAAAACTGCCTCAAAAAGGTGTATTATTTAAAAAAGGTACTGAATAGCAACATCGTTAATTGTGTTGTTAAACATTTTTAATGATGCGATTATCGTTAAAAAAGAATAGTGAATCGCTATTACTCTCGATCAGATGATTAGAACCACTTAAATTTCCATTTTTAGTAGACCATATCTTTTTTGAAATTTTTTATATATGGAGTTTCACATCCGCAAAGAAGCCGGAAGCAATTCGAATTCGTATGTGAGTCTTAGAACTTAGAATTCAAAATTGAGCTTGTATTTTAGCTTTAGTAATTAGAAAAATACCTATTACACAATTATTTTTTTAATAAAAATTAATTCCAAAAAATCTATCATCAATGCTACTTTATTTTCCATGTCTAAATGTTTTAAATCAAATATTTTCGAAAGCCGCCCAATTAAAGTCATTGAACGCCGGCGAATACGGCGGCAACTCCAAAATGATAGTATTGGTGTTTTCATATATTTACAATTTATTTATTAGCAACCTTACAAGGTTACAATCTCATGTGTAAGGTTTAAGTATTCTTAATGTTTGTTTGTTATCAGTAGCACCCCCTGCTTGCGTACAAACACACGCACACACATATTTTGTAATGAACATTATTTCAATGGTTGCTATTCTTATCTTTCAACTGCATATTAATTTGATCGGCTGGCCTGTTTACCTCAGTATGTGTCAGGATTACCTACTCTAATTGAGTTTTTATGATGTTATTTGCTTATCCTGTTTGTTTTTGTATATTTCGTGTTATTTTTTGCATTCAATTTACCTGATTCATTTTATGTTCTTTTAATTTAAGTAGCAGATTATTCTAATACAATAAAACCAAAATGGAAAACCGTGGTATCAGAAGAATTTTTGTTTTTAATTGAACAAAAAAAAAAAAACCAAATTACATTTATAAAGGACTGTTTCTGCCCTTAAAAGCGAACAGTTTTAAAATATAATTCAAACTATTAGCAAGTGTTCTTCTGAGTGCAGTGATTATAATAATTAAAATTAAAAAATCCATTTATATTGGTAAATATATATGTACGTAAACACAATTTTTTAGGTTTCTTGTTTAAAGTAATAAAGTGTTAATAATTGTATGTGTATGTATGTATGGATCTATATCTATACAAATAAGTGTGTTGCCACACGCAACCACTGTTCATTTAGTATTTTCCACGCGTGCCATAACTTTATGCTCAAGTTTTGCTTTCTTCGCAATCCCCTTGCCAGTTTGATTGAATTTTTTTTGTCATCGTCTGCTAATTATAACCAGTGCTTTATTTAATTAACTTCTTTTTTTTTATTTGATTAAAAGGCGTGAAGTTTTCTTTTGTTAGCTGCAGTATCGTTATTACGTCTCCATCTTGAAATTAATGTCTTAAGAATTACTTTAAATATTTTTAATTCATTAAGTGCAATATAAAGTTTAAAAATATGATCATGAACAATACAAATGAATAATTAATTATTTTTAGCGAAAGCTTGTTTACGAAAAAAGTTGGAAATTTCATTTTATAAAAAACGACAGTTGGGGTTTAAGTTAAAATAAAAATTTATTAAGTAATTTTCAACAAATTTAAATCTCTGCAAGTTTTTGAAGATCAATTTATGTAAATGTGTACAAGAACTGCGCCGTTTCAATTATGAAATCCTTTTACGACTTGAACGGTTTTTATAGTATGTCTTGTAGGTAACATGTCATATATGGTTTTTGAAAGCTGCAATTGATGTGGGATTATCGACCGGCTGATGCTGACATTGTGGCGGCAATCGTTATCTTTAAAGAGATACTCCGCCGGCCCATAAACTAACCAATATGTTTCTCCATCTAAATGCATCGCCAAGTCTTATATTACCGCTAGTTTTATTTTTATTTAATGTAGGGAAAGGGGGGTTGGTACTGAAACAGACTGCTTACTTTATGGGGTCCTTTTCGACCCCCCTTCTTGTTACGAATTGCTAACACTAGCATTTACTCTTGACTGTAGTGTTTTCAGATTGTCGATTGGTAACTGTCGGTCTTCTTCCTCATCAGGGAGTCTTTTGTAATTGCTAGCATTTGTCTAAGGCTTAAGTCCCCCATGGCATTCACATTTAACACGTGTCTGAGCGTGGTCTTAAGCCTTATAGTAGCCAGTCCTGGACATTCACACACAATGTGTGCTACCGTCTCAGCCACTTCCTTAGGAGTATCTTCGGAGACTGACCCGTCCACCTCTTGCGGGGTTCTCTTGTTCTTCTCTTCATTACCCAATAAACACGCGAGTTCCTACAGGGATTAACCTCTCCAAATCTTGCAAGGCTTCATTGTACATTCCATATGTACGGGTATTAAAATTGGAGACCAAGCCTCCTTTTGGCCTGTTCTTAGCTGACCAATTTGGCTTATCCATACAGCCATGTAAACATAAATTCGCTAAGTCGCTCAACACATTTATTCGTTAACATTTCTCCTAAACCATAAATTGTTATAATTCAAATATTTGAAAGTCTGTTTAGCCTTGCGAGCTTTTGCGTGGTATAATTTAAATTCTAATAAAAATATTTTTAATGCTGGCACATGTTATAAAAAACCGTCAAATATTCTCCATTTGGACGTATGTATTTATATTTGGAAATATTCATATATGGAAGTATTAATAAATACAATTCTGTATTTGGAAAGTTGTATAATAGTGCGGTTCTATGTGTCTTCCAGAAATCTTTGAATGTGCGGATTAAGCATTCGCTTTGTAGGGTTGTAATTATAAACCCCTCTAATAAGCTTAAAAAGGGTGTCTCAATAAGAAGGCACTATTTCATTTAAAAATAAAGCATGTATTTTTGAGAGAGTTCTGGAATTTTTACTGCATTGCAAAAGAGACATTTTCCGGTTAATTGTGTAATAATATATCTGGCAAATGGCCCTGATCATGTAATTTTCGATAATTTTCTCACAAAGTTGTAGCTGTATCTCACCGATGACACGTTGGATCTCGGGAATTGACACGTTGGTCTCGGGAATTATTTCTTGTTTATTCGCATATGTCCAAAATTTCTCAAACTTCTAAAGAAAGAAATTGCACGGCCTTAAATCGCATAATCTTGGTGGCCAGTTGACATCAGAATTTCGTGAAAGGGTTTGGTCTGGTAACCGTTGCTTCAATTAATCAATAGTTTGGTACACATGTCCAGATCTACACCGGCCACAAAAATTCGGTTATCATGCCGTCTGACCACAACCAGCACTAGTTGCCGATTTTGCCCTAAATTCGACAATTTGTCTTATTCACGAAGTCGTTCATATGGAAACCGGCTTCATCGCATAACTTTCCCTGTTTTTGTAATGGGTTGTCTAGAGCTGCAGTGTTTTTTAATCGAAGCAGTCCTAGGTGACAGCCATTAAATATCAGAGTTGCCACAAAATGTAAATAGTGCACACAAAAATTCGGTTATCATGCCGTCTGACCACAACCAGCACTAGTTGCCGATTTTGCCCTAAATTCGACAATTTGTCTTATTCACGAAGTCGTTCATATGGAAACCGGCTTCATCGCATAACTTTCCCTGTTTTTGTAATGGGTTGTCTAGAGCTGCAGTGTTTTTTAATCGAAGCAGTCCTAGGTGACAGCCATTAAATATCAGAGTTGCCACAAAATGTAAATAGTGCATTCCTATTGAGACACTCTATACATATTGAATTGTATCACTAAATTCTTAATTGCAAAATCAATTTAAATCGATTGAAGAAGCAGTCGCGAAAATGGTAATAATACGAAAAGATACAACAAAAAGCCCCCTTTATTCAAAACTACCACAGTATTCATGACATGAAGAGGACATTTCTCACTGCCATGATCTAGTAAATCATGCTAAGGTTGTCTTGTTTATTTTTCTGAAATGTGAGTGCATTGAGTTGTGAACTCATGACTGATCTTTAAATATACTCGTTAGAAGAACAAGAGAACAAACATGTTATTTTATTGTAAAAGTTAATAATAAAAAAAATAAATAAATAAATAAAACACTGTAGCTATATCACGTTTTAGCAGAGGCGTCACGCCTGCGTATTCACACCACGCACTTACGAATGAATACACAACTACTTTATAAATGTTTGAAACTTTTGTCGAGTTCTTTTAATTTATTTTTTTTTTGTTAAACATGATTAGATTCCAAAATATATTTCTCTAAAATTGCTTATTTGTTGCTTGTACAATGTCTGATATTGACATTGATTAATTAATTACTGTCGTTTTTTTTCTGTGGAGGGGTAAAATACTACCTCTCAAGCTATTTCAACAAATCGTATTAGACAATTTAAATTGTAATTTATATTTCACATGACTTCGAAATATTTATGTATTTTCTTTTATTTTTCTTGCAGATTTAATTAACAACAAGATATTTAATTTTTTTTAAAAAGTTTTTAAGTAACAAAAACAAACTTCATCCTTCAAACCCAACAAACTGCTACTTTTGGCCACCGATAAAATGTTTAGTCCAGATTATGAGAAACGAATTTTGAAACATTGCAGTCCAGTGGCTAGAAACTTGTTTAATTCATTTGAAGCTGCTTCTACAACGTCATCGCTGGATCGATTTATACCTTGCAGGTAAGTCTTAATAACATTACTTTCATGTTTGTTGTTCTTTCTTCTCTTAATTCTTACGTCTGTGGATTTCTAGTGAAAAGTTCAATGCTCTCAGATTTATTTTCTCTATCTACGAAACAAATGAATTATAGTTTAATTTTATCTTCACGACTACTTAGCTGCTTTGTTGTTAAGTGTTCATGTAATCTTTGATTTTTGTCTGTTCTTTTAAATTCAAAATCGTTTTTCTTTAAAGTTAATGCGATTCGTGGTCGTTAGCAATACTAACGCTATAATTTGTAACGCTCTGCTGATTCTATTTTTCATTAGATACACAGAGAGAATAGATTTATCACAGCAATCGAATTGGTTTGTCAATTGAGTTTTTAAGGTCCATATGCTTAAATATAATTTGATTCTAATTAGTTAATGTAGGGAGGATATCGAAGTAGACCACTTACTGTATGGGTCCCTTTTCGACCCTCTTCGTTTCTCGAATTATATTTAGGCATTGTAATTTACGACTGGCATACATGAATGAGTCTCGTGCTAACACTAGCTTTTACTCTGCACTGTAGTGATTTCAAAATGTCGACTGGTAACTGTCGGCGTTCTTCCTCATCACAAAGTCTCTTGTAATTGCTAGCGTTTGTCTGAGCTGAGAACATTAGAGAAAACGTGTTTTAGATACCTACTTCCATTTTTTTACATAGACGATGCAACCCAAGGTAAACCATAAAAGTATGCAAGTGTACGGACAGCAAAAAGCATATACCGAATAAAACATTCCAAAGCAGCCGTCGGCTACTGCTTATTGACCAGTTTTACTTTTTTATGTAGGGGGAATATCGAAGCAGACCGCTAACTTAATGGGTCCCTTTTCGATCCCCTTCTTTCCTGGAATTGTTTTCAGATAACCGATTTGTTATTTACGATTATCTTATTCTCAATCAAGTCTCGTGCTACCACTAGCCTTTACTATCGACTATAGTGATTTCAGATGTCGACCTTTTTCCTCATTACGGAGTCGCTTGTAATTGCTAGCATTTGTTTAAGGCTTAACAAAAGTCTGCCCGCATTCTTAAGTTTTATGCTAGCCAGTGCTGGACATTCACACACAGTGTGTGCTGCCGTCTTAGCCTCTTCCTCAGGAGTGTCTTTAGAAGCTGTCTCGTCCACTCCTCGCGAGGATTTCTTGTCCAACTCTTCAGACCATTGGCCAATAAACACCGGAGTTCATACAGAGAGTAACTTCTCAAGCTCGTGCGAGGTTTCATTGTCCATTCCTTTCGGAATCTCACGGTCTAGCGCCTTAGAAGTACATTTAAAGGTTAACCCGTCCGCTCCTCGCGAGGCATTCTTGCCCATCTTTTCCGGATTCCTTCTTTGACCAATTAAAACCGTAGTTTCTGCAGAGATTAACCTCTCCGCGTCTTGCTCCACACACAGAGCTCCATATGCTCGCGTAAGTCTGTATTAAAATCGACTGGTATCCAGAATTCGTATAATTGAGACCAAGCACCCCTGGCGTACGCTGTCCCACCGTGGATTAGGGAGTCTTTTATACGAGAGTGTTAACATCTTTCCGTTCGACTTATTTAGCCAGACATCTTGCAGAGACAGGAACCTGTTGATTTTTCTTTCACACATTTATACGCATTTTGTCACACTATAAACACTATTGTACTTCAATTGACAGTCGTGTCAATTGAAATGCAGCAGTGAAGTTTGCTTCGACACTACACTAAATAATTCCATTGCTCGCCAGTTCAATAAATATTATTGTATGCTTTGGTAAAACTGGACAGCAATTTTAGTCTACTCATAAAATCAAGAGCAATAAAAAAAGGGAACAGTTCAATTCTATAACTTATGAAGATTAAGCAAGCAAAATGTTTTGTGCTCATGTCTGCTATATGCTATATTAATTTTTTGTTTTGTTTGTGCTGTATTTTGTTTGTGTGATGGCAGAAGGAACAGCGTTGTGCGAACATCTGTTCGGACAACCTAGTTTAAACATGAACAGACCATCAGCAGAGACATATTTCACGAACAAAATTCGTGTGCGAACAGGAATCTATTCCATGCCTGGACAGACGGCATATAAATGTACCAAGCCGAAGCCAAACTTAATTTCTTCAGGCCAGCTGGTTTTTTTTGGTTTTTGTTAATCTTCTAAATAAGTGTCAAACTCTATCTACGTATTAAAAAAATATGGCTATATGGTACGGATGTTGAATGTGCTAACTTTTTATCTTTCATTAATTTTTTTTCTAAAGTTCGACATTTGAAAACACGAATATACGACAGGGTGTTTACAAACATATTAATTATATTCTTGCACAGCTGCACAGCTCTACTGCAACGGTACTAATACATGCACAGATTACTATGCTTAGATTAGCTTTTATTTCAATTTCAATTGCAACTATAAACGTTTACCTTTTCCTAAAGTTTCTAAGGCCACAATTAACTACAAAATAATGCAGACTGTCTGGCTTCATGACTCAATGAACCGGACGGGCTTTTTATAATACAGGGAATAATAAATTGGTTGTAGATTTTTTCCCTACCATGTTTGATTCACTTGTGCGTGACGTTAGCTTTTCTTTCATTTTTTAAAATTGTAATTAAACAAAAGCATAAATTACATAAATATAAAAAAATAATACAAAAATATGCAAATGAAGGTAATGCATGTACATACATACAATAAAATTATTTTAAGGTGTAAAGTGTTTTATTTGAAATGAGCGCGCGGCTTTTAAAAGTCACATACCCAAGCCACTCAAATTTTATTGCAACCGCAATAAAAAAAAATACCGTTCATTAACGGAAGTTGACACTATGGTTTCGATTATCAAAAAAAAGAAAGAAAAAAATACTTTTTGTGCTTACCTAAACAGGTGACTGCAAAACAAGAGAATTTCTTAATGCAAAAATGTTCAATAAGTACAAATGCACAGGGTTTGTTTTATAACAACGTAAAAACAATTTCAGCAAAAGTTATACGAAGAAAAAACATTTTTAAATTCAAACTTTTTGTCTACTTTAATAATATTATTGGTGGCAACTTTTGTTGGTTGAAGGTTCGTTTTTTTCTTTTGCTTTTTTTGGCAAATTGCAAATTCAGCATTAGTTTAATGCATTGTTAGTTAACACAAATAACAAAAGAAAAAAATTTAGCATTATTTAACTTGATACTTATGTGTTTAATAAGTTTGCACGTTTTTAACATGAATTTCAATTTCATAAATTCGCAATAATTTTTGCAAAGTAGATTTACAGTTCACATTGCCTTGCACATGCATGCAAGGTTGGTCACATAATTCGCGATTTGCATTTATTTCTATTATGATTTCTATTATCACATAAATTAAATTTTATTTGACAAGGTTTTTAGTTTAAAAATAATTAAGCACGTTTAGAAATGTTAATAACAACTGTGGGATTGAGTCGTGAAATTAAGTTACTAATGCATGGCTTACATTGAAAACCTTATTACATTTAATTAGATGCAGTTTATGACTCCATAAAAATAGTTCAGTACAGTTTTCAACAGCCTTGCTAATGTAACCATCACAGGGAATCGAAAGTTACAGTGGTAGTCAAAACATTTGCACTAACACTATTATTTGCGTGTTTGGTATTTTTTTTTTATATTAAGTTCAGTTGATGTTTATTACTCTCTAGGTTCACTCGGAGGCCATTAAACCCATTATAACGCCAGGATATTTAGTCCGTAAGAACCATCTGGAGCTTCTCGCAAAACTTATCACGCTCGTCATTATCGCATGCCTAAGACAGTCCAGGTTCTGGAAGAATCTTTGTCCCAAATATTTGCACTTGCGTTCTTGCAGAACCAGGCAGTCGCAGAGATCGGTACGCCAACAACTTCTTCATCTCTCACCACGAGAGATTTTCATACACTCTGACATACGTTAAATCATACAGTGTCTCGTTATGATGCCAAGTAGTAGCGATATCCGATTTTTCCCGGGGACTAGTAGTGCCTTCGTCCTTTCCTTATCAATTGAGAGCTAAAGAATTTTGGACAATCTGCAAGTGATTATCGTAGACCATCTGCTGGCTGTTTTGTTCAGCGACCATTATCGTAACGTGTCTGAAAGTTCGGCCAGGGGGTATTATGTGAATTTACACATTTATTAACCATCTCGTTTCCATAAAGACCTTCATGCCTTGCAACCCAAACTATCCTCATATAGTTTCGTATAAATAGGACCAGAGATTGAATACACATCTCGACTTCCCTAATTTCTAATCGAGGGCCTAATGACGGCCAGACGGTCCACAAAAATTTCAACAGTAGTCGCCTCCGTTACAAGCTCCCCGATTGTCCTTGCCGCTACTTATATAGCTAATATTTCCGCCTGCAACATGGTGCAGGTATAGGATATCCTTCGTGAGAGTGAGGGGTTAAAATTCTCATAGAAGATATCCAATTAATCCCCGTGTCTGCCTTGGAGCTATCTGTAAAGATCAAAACCACATTGCCTCGAATGACGGAATTCTTCCATTTATCCCCGCTCGGTATTTTAACAACAAAGGTTTTGACCCTCCAGATAATTCCACCTGGCTATTACCCTGTAAAATACGCAAAATATTTGTTGAGATAAAACAATAAATAATTTTATTTAAAATAATTAGTTCAAGTGTTCAAGACCAATGAATTCTCAAAGGATCCTAAAAACTGATAGAACACATTTTGTTGTATAATTAAGCCATATTCGATAAAAAATTATTCAAAATTTCGGAATTTTTTAATTCCGGTGTTAGATTTTCAATTTGGTTAAGGTCGGAAGATTGTGAATGCTAAGTCATTGCGTTAAGTAATTTAGTTTTGATCATACTAAGATTTTAAAATACTTTTTGATATTGTAGTAAATCATAAACATTTGCAAAAATAACTGAACTGCAGAGATTATTATAAATTGTGCTGTCATAGGTTTTGTACTTTCGTAAAACGACCCAATACCATAACTACCCCGCATATAATCACCCTTATTCATTATATTTGGCGTCGGCAACTTCGCCATCACTTTTAGAGGGTGGTTTACATTGTCACACAAGTCTTACGACATGCTCGATTTTTGTGTAGAAGAGCACGAATGGTATTGTCTAAACATAATATGTAATGAACGGTACGATATTGAGAGAAAATACGGATGAAAATATGATAGTCTCTACATCTTATTAGATCAGCGATGCATTTTTCTCTAAATAAATAAAAACAGCCAATAATAATACCGAATTCTAATCTTCATTATCTTTTCCATTATGTTTAGCAATATTTTACATTACAAATTGATTTGTATATGAGGAAGTGTGCATTTTCATAATTATTTTATGTGCCCTCTTTTGTGCTTTTGTAACAACAGCTGTTTTCATTTTACTATATTTTGCTCTATACCAATGGTGTAAATGCAAAAAAATTAGTCGCAAGTGCGTAAATTAGTACCGTCTCATCCACCCCGACCTCGACATCGTCATCAATTCTATTATAATTTTATATTTCCTAATAGTCTTATGACGACGTCGACGGTTTATCGATATTTTGAGTAAAGCAATATTCACATATCTAATATTTAAGTCAGCTGGTATAATTTGTTTACAAGTTGTGTTGATAAAGTTTAGCTGAAAAAAAAATAAGTTTCTTAAAATGTTTCTCATGTCAAGTTCGGATTCCAGTGAGAAAGAAGTAAAACTTGTCGTACCAAAAAGATTAATTAGACAAAAGTCTGATATGTTTCAATTGTCGGATGAGACGAAAGTAAAAAACGCACTTGGTTTTTGGGGAGAATCTTGTTTTATTTCTTCAAAATGGTTAACAATTATTTCCGATTACACGTCGTAAGTCATCGTTTAGGCATGTGCTGCTACAAACGATATCTTCAAAGTTAAAAGGTAGAGTAAGATCCACACTAATTGGGAGGCATGTCAAGTGGCGGTAACGCTAAGACTTTTATGTCAATTTAATTTTTTCGAATGACTTTAACCTGGAGTCATACTCCTGGAGTTAGTTTTGGAATGACAAGGGTTTTTAGTACAGTCTCTTCAAAAAATGTTGGAGTAGATCATCTTGGGAGCATTTTGCCACGGAAGGATTTTTTCAATTACTTCCACTAATTAACTGAATTGGTTGGAACACGTTATTTTAATATTTTTCGTTTACATTCTTTTTTTTGTCGTTTTTGACGACAAAACCAGCGCCGACAGAACATAACGCCGTCACATCATCGATTAATGTCGACGTCGGCAACCGTCTGCGACGCCATATAAAAAAAGGGAAAATAATCTCATCATCGAACATTGGGCCTTCCATCCGGAAATTGAATTTACACTAAAGCACATTTCCCCGTTGCTATCCAGTCCAATTCAAATGGTAACTGTTGGTGTTAATTCTTCAGTGATGAATTGTCGATCCTATCGCAAATTGATGTGAACAAGTTGCCTGGTGACACGTTTACTGAACTTAAAGCCATCCTGTTCAATCTAACAGTCTTTTAAGTTCATATTATCATTCTTGATTTGATATTCCGACAGGGTGTTTTGATGTAGCTTTTTGGAACTAATTTCCGTCATCCCTTGTCAAGTTTGGTTTGGAGACAAGCCGGTTTCGGCTATGTGCCATCTTCAGTGTCATCTTTCGATCTCAACTTTAGGTCCATAAAAATTCAAAATTTTGGCAACAACAATTCAACTACTTAAATAGAAATAAGTGACGGTAACGATAAGGATAAACCGAATTCGGATAGGTTTATAAAACACGTGTGAAAAACTGACGAGGGGATACTTGTTTCAAGGATAAGAGGTCATGAGATTGAGTTAAGTTGTTAAGGGATGTAAAACTAAAATGTTGAATAGTTTTGTTTAAACATGCCTCTCTAACGGCGGTCTTTAATTCGGAGTAAAATTGCTCGAAACAGTACTTCTAGAATATAATTATAAATTATAATACAAAAGAACACTTTTTTAATGCGCTTATCTTTTTTTTCAGAGCAAATAACAATTGGCAAACGAATTTCGCTTCAATAAATAAATCAAATGAAAACTCACCACAGACTAGTAAAAAACAAAGAGATTGCGGCGAAACGGTGCGTGATAGTTTAGCGTATTCGTGCCTATTGAAAAATGAATTATTGGGAACGGCCATTGAGGATGTTAAGGCCGTCAGTGACGAACGCAATGAGAATGCTTACACACCCACATCGAAACGAAGTCTATTTAAATATCAATCACCCACAAAACAGGTAAGTTCGCTTTTTTGTTTATTTATTTATTAAATAATTTAAAATTTTACATTTTTAACATGTTGAATGTTACGTTAAATAGAAAAACTTTTCATTTTAATTCACTTTCATATCTCTGTCATGGATTTTCTTCTGCCCTCGTCTTAATTGTTAATTTTTTTAAAGTGGCTTACATTTTTTTCAGTCGTTCGCGTGTCGTCTTGATTTGAGTTATTCATGACACTACCAAAACAATTTTCTTTTTAAAATTTTAAACAAGCACTTTTTAATATTGTATGTTGTTATACCTTCTTACATTTATATTTTTATTCATAAATTATTGAATTTTCGTGCAACATTTGAAACCTTTTGAAGTCTATGAGCTTGCTTATCTGTCTTGCTTTTAAACATTTAATTTATGGGGTTTTCTTTATTTTAGTTTTTGTTTTATATAGAGCTTCATATTTAATTAAATTATTTATAGAACTAATTAAGACTTAGAGGTTCGTTCGTGCCTGAAAATATTTTATGATATTTTTTTTCATTACAATCAACACGAAAATCGTCTGCAATTTATTTAAAATTTGTCTAAAAGATTTCTTGAATGAAATGAATAAATAATTTTAATCTACAACGTGCATACATACATACTTATGTATTTGTGCATGTACTTAAATGTATATGTTTGTACATATATGTTCTCTACATTGTACGAATATAAAATACAACAAAAAGTTTTACAGATTGTGAACAGTCCGTTGTACATTGTGGGTAGATAATAGGTTCATGTTGCGAAACCCTTAAGTGGCAAATTTATATAAAAAAAAAAATAGTGAAGAAAAATTTACAATTAAAAGTTATTTCCAAAAACTAATTGAATGTGCCTTGTGTAAAATTTTTTCGCTCTTATTTTGGCGATTGTTTTCGTTGTTTCGATTGTCCCTTATTTTTTTTTACCAATGTTGTATTTTCTGTGTTACACTCCTGTTAAATTTATTAAAAAATTATGTTGTGAATCTGATAAAAATACGAATGGAAATTTGACCATTTGAGAGAGCCTTACTCTCGATTTGTTTAAAATTTTCTAATCTGTGAGACTTTTCATTTTATCAGCGTTGCATTTTTGCAAAAGTAAATAAAGAAAATACCAAAAATTGCTATTGAACAAATATATACAAGTCGATTAGTTCACCGCCGATAGCGCGCTGCCGCAGATATTTTTTTCAGCTTCCACCGGCACAAAAATAGCCGATGTGCTAATTGGTTATCAATGTATTTTGTTTATGAACCGTAATAATTGTGATTGTTTTCATCAAAATCAAAACATAATTGTTATTTCTTAATTTTGTATATCGTTTTTTTTTGCGGAAATAATTATTATTTCTTGACTTTTTTTCAGAAACAACTGTTTCTTCGGTTTTATTTTCTTTTTGCAGAAATAATTATTACATATTAATTTGTATTATTTTGTTTGAAATAATAATTATATAAGTTTTTAATGTTTTTTTCGCACTACAAATATTATTAATTATCAAGTAATTTTAATTCTTTAGGCATGAGTTCGTTTTTCTTTCTATTCAGAAAGAGAATTATTTATTTAATATGAACAACCTTTGAAAACAGTAAAAGTTTTAATTTTATTAGACATCTAGCTGATTGGAATGCATTTTCTATGCCGCTACGCACGTTATCAACATTCTTCGTGTCTTATCTACAAATTGTGTGTCTAAAGAACTTCTATTTATACCAACATTTAAGACAAATGGAATACGAGATTGAAATATTTCTCAATTTTTGAATTTTCCATATTATAGTCTTTTTCCTTGGTTGAGAATGAAGTTTTACAACACTCTAAACTTTTTCTGTTATTGAATTCTAGGTTACCATATGTAATTTTGCTTTTAGCCAACCATTGGTTGGCAATGAAAGCATTGTATGTATTTTAGTTCTATCTTAAGTGGATATATTTAAGTATCCAATTGATTATGACGAAGGAAACATCTATATTATTATGTATATAAATTTCTCGCCGTGCCCAGCGATTAGTAAGTTTTTAATGTTTTTTTCGAACTACAAAGGTTGTCCATAATTAATAAATAATTCTCTTTCTGAATAGAAAGAAAAACGAACTCATGCCTAAAAAATTAAAATTACTTGATAATTAATAATAATTATATATTTTTTGTTCTTTATTTAATATGCTGATAGGGTGTTTTGATGTAAATTTGTGGAACGAATTTCCATCATCCCTTGTCAAGTTTAGTTTAAAGGCACTATTATTTTTTAGTTTTTATTTTTAAAAATTAATAATTATTGTTTTCTGTTCTTGATGTTCTTCATTCCAGTGCTGAACATTTTTGAACCACCTTGCTCGGCCACTGCCGCCAAAAGTGTCGTTTCGGCTTCTTTCTCTGCTACGTGCTCGAAGTGAACAACTACGTCATTTTCATTTTATTTCAAGTGTAGTATCGACATACAGAGTAGCGAGAATATATTTCTTTAGATTCTTTTGACAGTCAAAACCATTTTCATTCGATTTCTCTCTGCGAAAGTCCAACGAAAATCTAAACACTTGTAGAATAGTGTGAAACGCCCTTTAGCAGGCAATATCTTCTTGATTTTTTATTTTTGGCGAAGGTTGCAATATTGCTATCATCGGCTAGAGCATTGTTTTAAGATTACAGAAATATCAACCACAAAAAATAAAGTTTATTTCAAGTGTCTTAAAGTTCGTGTTTCATAAAAAGGCGAACAATTATAACAATAGGATTAGAAACATTATATTAAGAACAATTAATATGAAGTTTATTGATAATATATATTATACATTTCAAAAACGTGATTTTTCATTGACTCATAAAATGACTTCAAATAATCCAAAAAAGTGCATTACAGAACTCTTAAATGGATTGAATTTTTGATTTCTTGTGGTCAAATTTTCTTTCCCTTTCATAAGCCTTGCGAGGAAGCCAACGCCGAACATTTGCAATTATGTTTAGGTTGTCAGAATATTGTGGCCAGTGAACAAAACGACATTTTGGATTAAAATAATTCTTTTACAACTCTGGCATTATGTATAGAAACATTATTTTATTGCAGAATCCATTGAATTAGTCCAAAAATATCATTTACTTTAGGGAAAGCTGCTTGTAATAGAATCTTGTATGGTTTTCAAGTTAAAAGTTTTTGCAGTTAAAACTGTTTAATCGATTGTGCTGTAATCGGTATAGCACCATAACTCCACCCTCTTTGCTTTAATGGCGATCTAAAATAATAATTGTAGCTATGCAAAGTAAAATTACTTTTCGTCACTAAAAACCACAGTACGCCAACCATTAACATGACCCCTTACTTGAATGTTCCATGTTGAATGCTCTCTAGCAAATTGTTATCGATCGATTTTCGTTGCATACAGTATTCAGCGGCGGGTTTCCTGCAGTCTTTTTATTTATGGCAATGGATTTTTTCACACTCACCTCGATACCAGCTTGAGACCTGATTTTTGGTGTTGAAAGGGCAGAGTTCGACGCAATTCTAAATTTTATTCTCTTTGCGTTTGAAATTAAAGCGATTGAGAGGAATCCTTTTCAATTGTTTTCATAGTTTTCAGTATCTTAAGTATTCGAGCACAGTGTAATGACTTTGACCAATTTCCTGCGCAATGGTCTCATAGGAATCACCTTGCAACCGATAAACATAGAACATAAAATACTTTTCTTGCCCATTTTTCGATAATGTTTATTAAAAATATTTTCTGTTACTAACAGTTTAATTTAGAAATCAAGTCCGACTAGTTGCAAAAAAATTGTTTTTGAAAAGGACCTTCAAAATTCTGTTGCGTTAAACTTTAAGTTAAGTTAGTTGTTGTTTTTGAGATCAAAATGAGAACCAAGTTCTTCATTTGTACAATATTATCTCATTCTAGACAACCTGCCAACTTGGCAATATTTTCTTAACTTTCTAATATGGCAAAGAATTATAAAAAATGCTTCCAAGCCGAAATTTTTGAATAGGAACTTGACCTTATTTACAAATTGTAGTGCCGACGATTTTATCGCGGTGATATATGTATGTATATTAAATTACAGTGTCGCTGCCGCGAGCAGACTTTTAATTTATTTTTGTATAAATATTTTGTTTTATACATACGTAGGTTTGAATTTTTTTATACTAAATTTTTTGCGTGTCATATAATTTTTTTTCATCAAATTTTACACTATTTTTTTGTTCGCCAGTTAGCCTGTTTTTCTGCTTTGTTCTTACTTAGCTTTTAGTTCTTATCTGTATCTCTGTACATAGGGCCAATAATCAAAAAGTTTGATTAATACATTTGTTCTGATATTTTTAATAATTTTATATTTTAACGATTGATAACACACTGTTTGGCTATAAAATAACTTTTAAGTTTATTGCCCTTTAACAGATTTATTCGTTTGCACTTGATGTATGTATGTATTTACTTCTTACACCTGTTGTTGCCTTTTTTTTGTTGTTTTTATTACTTCAATCTAGTTTCTTCAGAACACTGACCTTTATAATAAAAGAAATTTCTATTATCTATTCCAAAGAAGAGTTAAACTGGTTTCATCTTCAGTTTGTAGAAAATAAAAAAATAAAAACATTTATGGCAACGTGTGCGTTAATAAAATGTGGCGTATTCTTTTACATGTTTGTAAACACACATGCATAAAAAAAACAGGCATACATAACAAAAATGTATGTATGTGTGTGTGTGTGTGCACAAAATATGACGTATGTACATATACTCAGTTGCGCAAATGTAGGAGAATGTAAAAACAGGTGGCTGGGAAACATTTCTCTCTACTTTTCTCTATCTTTATTTATAACTTGTTTTCCACTATACATATACTTTTATCTTTTAATCACCGTTAGTTTGGTTAGAAAAAGAAAACAAGAAAAGGGGGCCGCATTCCTCTTAGTCGAATATGATATACACTTCAAAATATGTAGTAAAAACTATTTTTGTTTGTAGTATAGATTTTTGAACGTTTGATGGCTTGGAGAAACTTCTATCGGAAAGTCTAATTTTCTACCACGTTTTGCAGCAAAGGAAGCTGTATAACGTTACGAATCTTGTCTTCAAGGCGTCAATCGTCTGTGGCTTTTCTGCGTAGATCATACGTTAAATCGATTGGAGGCCAATTTACGTATCTTTCAATCAACCAATTGTGGCTGTGTGACTTGCTGCACTGTCTTATTAATGAAGGGAGGATATCGAAGCAGACCGCTTACTTTATGGTTTCCTTTTCGACCCCCTTCTTTCCTTACTTTCTCATTCTAGCCATTACTCTTGAATATTATAATTCTGTAATATAACAATTTTGTCAAACATGCAGAATTACATACGATTCACAATGTTGGAAAGTCACATGTAAAAAACATGTCGTGTATGGGTAGTTCAACAGCTGTCAAAATGGCGCACATATCGAGCAGTATTGCCAACTTAAAGTATTCGTATACCTCTAAAAAACACTCGATGTAATTTATTTGATACAAAATCAGGTTATAGGTTGATTGATGGATATGTATTTGGGAATCCATAATGCTTATTTCATGCAATCCGTCCGCCCGGTCCTGCCAGCTGTAAAGCAGGGTATAAAAATAGAAAATAGAATAGTACACACAAGCTTTTACGGATGTAGGCACAAAATCCTCCGCAAAATGAGTCGTGTTGACCAAAAGCGATGCTTGATGTTATGACAAAACCTAATGAATATTTTAACAGCTGGCTTGCATTGCTAACTTTAACAGTTTCTGAAATATGTATAATAAATTGAAAAACCTCTCATTACTAGCTGGTCACCCTGCACCGCATTAAATGAAAAGTGCTTGATGTATTCTTACATTTCTTTTATTTTCCTTTTAATTTTACATTTTAAACTTTCTTTATGGTTTGTCGAGTGCATTAAATATTTTGAATAAGAATTCACTCAATTGCTCTTTAAGACGTCTGCGTAGTTAATAATTTGTGAAATTATATTTTTAATCAAGTTTTTGTTGCAGTATTAAAATGATAAAAAATATCAGGGCAATAATCCTCACCAATTATGCGTTTAAAGTGGTTCATTAAACTAACTTAAACATTTTGCATAATATGATTTGCTTAAATTAATAATTTATTGAATATGCAAATAACTTCTTATATTAAGTTTTATTTTGTTTAAATAGTTGAATAATTTATCACTGTCAATTAAACCTTTTTTCTGCTACTTTTCGTAAAGATTTTTAACATTATAAAATAAAATAAAATGTTGACATTTTCGTGGACCAATTGAAATTGAAAATGTTTTTCTACAACATAGATAATAACCTAGAACAAGTTTATTAATAACTAATACTTTATTATAATTGCGGGCTTAAGTCGTGTTGCAGAAACAACGATATTTGTATAAATTAAGTGCTCGGGATTGAAAAGTCGGTTGTCTGCATTTGTAGCAAGTAATTATTCATTAGAAATGTCCGGCAAACGATGCAAAATATTATCAGCAGCAGAAACAGGGTAGTGCATACGATAGCCAGGCATGTTTGAACATAACCTATATCGTTGAAAATTGCTGGCATAAAAAGTAGTTTCGCTAGACTTCTCAAGAACTTTCTTTTTCGTTCGTATGTTTATTGTATGTGATTATTGTTATCGGACTAGATGATGATTGTAGGAAGAGCGCGCCGTCGTATACTTCTTTTACAAGCCAACCCCAACTAGTTTCCATTATATTAAGATCCGAAGAATATGGAGGCCAATTTAAAAGTTTTACCTCTTGCTTAAGAATTCACTATTTTACAGCTCCAGCAGTGTGAATTGGACCATTGTCGTGTTGTTAGGTCCACGGTATGGGCTTGAATAAGTTTTTAAATTGTGAAAACGCGCTTTCTAATGTCCTGTTGCACGATGCCTCAATTATTTTTTCCGCTTCAAATACAAAGTCGATGGTACCTGAGTGGGATATGGCACTCCATACCATAACTCGGCCTGCCCTGATCTTTCTTTATTGCAAAAATATTTGTTTCTTTATATAGATAAAGTTGTCTACCTGGTCCATTGTTGTTAAACTTTTGGCGATTTTAGGCTATTTGCACCCAATTTCTCTTTGACGCTTTTCAGCGATAAAAAAAAATTCATTTCAGTGTTGGTTCTTTCAGTCGATTTTGATGACTCTTTTTCCAGCTGGATGTTTAAGCGTATTTCATTGCTTACGTTCCTGCATTATTAATTTACCCGTTAGTCCATTAATGTGGTCATCTTTGGTCATATTTGTCATCGTTCATTACTTTAATATAAAAATTATTCTCTTAAAAAGATCACATTGTTAAATATAATTTTTTTTTGTAACCAGAAAATCAAATATTCATAAAAACTTATTGATTCAAGTGTCACTTAACTGTCAGTTGACCTTACTGAAGTAGTTGCTAACAAACACACAAATAAATAAATACAATATGCGGTAATTAATAGTTTTTGTTAAACAAACAAATAAACTTTGTTCACACAATTGCTTACCATTTCATTTCATTTCAATTTTATTCTTAACAAATCAATAGAAAATGGTCCGTTGCTCATTTTATTTTGAGAGGGTTTTTAAGTAGCCAAACACTTTCTTTGTTTACTTTCGGTATGAAAATACAAATTTAGAAAAATATTTTTGTTTGAAATCGATTTAATTCTATTTATTTAAATGCTTTGGTGAATAGTTTTGATTCATTGTACAGCTTTGCTTCTGATGTTTCTTAGCTTCGAGATTCGAAGCTTGAACAAGTTGCATTCTAATTTGATGCAGTTCTTTTTGGAACGAATTTCCATCATCACTTGTCAAGTTTCGTTCGGAGCTTTAGCATTGCGAATAGCGCAAAGGAAACACCTAATAACTGAAGTGAACATGAAAAAGGGACTAATCTTCGTGGTACAGTATGGAAAAGTGCTTATTGGGGACCCGACATTTTGGACAAGTGTGATTTTCATCGATGAGTGTAAGTTTAATGTTTTTGGATGGGATGGTCCAGCTAGAGTATGGCGAAAACCAATTATGGCATTTCAGTCTAAACATATTAACCCCATATTAATACATGGCGGCGGTTCTATAGTGGTTTCATGGCAGTATTTGGAAGCAGGGAAATACCCATTTATAGAAGGGACAATGGATGGGCACATGTATGTGTAGATTTTTTTTATAACAAATTTTGGGACAACTACTGAAGAACTTGAGTTAAAAGTTAATTATATTTTCATGCATGACAACAACTCAAAACATATTTTTGGTTTGTATAAAGTAAGGTTAGAGCTTACCTCCCCCCACGTAATTACCGGACATCAACGTTATCGAGCATTTGTGGGCACAATTGAAAAGTAAAGTTAGGGAAAGAAATGCAGCATCTGTAACTTCTTCAAAAGCGGCATTAGTTGAAGAGCATGATAAAAATTTCTCCGAAAGTAAAAAAAAAAAAATTGGCCCTATCTGCTTCGTCCCGCCCAAACGAAGTAATAAAAGCAAATGATGGACCAACAAGTTATTAATATAGTAAATTTGTAAAAATTTGTCGTTTGTAAATTTTTGTAACATACGAGTAATGTACTTTTAGTATTAAAAGAACAACTTTCGCCATCACCGTCAATAGCGAACACCATAATTAAAATTGTGCATCAATTAAAGATAAATTGACCGCAAAGATCTGGCGATTTAACTCCGATAACTTCAAAGTCGCTATAATGTAGGCCGTCGTTCAAATTCACCAGGATCTACACGAGTAGTGTCATTCATAATTGCGCCACCGTTCCACGCCGTTGAACGATGTCACATTACGCTCATGGAATACATTTCATGATCAACCTGCACTTATTGGAAAGGTTTTTATTGGTTACACTGAAGTGGCCTTTTAAATAAGACAACCTAATCACTTGTTCACTTCCTACAGCTGAAACCCTTAAAAAGTGAAGGGCGTACACAATGTTGTACACCCATATTTGAATATTTTATTTGATTAGAATTCTTTTATTATTATTGTTTTTGTGGAGAAATTTTGTCACATATAATTCTAAATAACAGATAAATTGTATAGGTTGCTGACATTGTTGTGCGAGGGAGGCGGCGTAAACTTCAAAGGATTTTTATTTTAAACTTCATAAATATTTTTCAACACTTTTTTTATCAACAAAATTTTATCATTTGTTTAAGCATGTGCCAAAGTCGTTACTGCTTATGCGTCTTGTTGTTCTTTTAGTTTTTTTAAATTATCTTTTGAACATTTTTATTGTAATTGAAATGGCTTTCACAGATTTTTATCATACGTCAGTCAGTCAGTATGTGATTACATTTAGTCATTTATTTAAAAATGTCACACAAGTGTCATATGTCTCATTTGCTGTTTTATTATTGTTGAATTATTATTTCTCTTAAATAAACCATGTTTACTCTTCTTGTGCTGTCAAGTTTTGTGGTACTCGTACTTATCAAGTGCTTGCGCTGATTTGTTCCATTTTTTTTAAGATGATGATTATTTATATCTCAATTGTCTTAAATGAAATTTGTCAAGAAGTTTAATAAAAATCTACCTTGGGGAAGAATGCCATAAGAATGACATAATTGAATATGTATATATTTTTTTGGCTTTAAGTTAAATAAAAAACTAGTTTTAATTATTTCACGAGGGCGGTGGTAGAAAATGTTAAAAGATTTTTGAACGTACGTTTCTGTACTTTTCCAAAGGAAGTTCTAAAACGCATTTAAACACAATTCACTCGTTGCAGCTTTCGGGTTGTTTTTCGCTTAAAAATTTTAACGTTTTACAACTCTAGTTTTATTGAAGCAACAGTTTTAGAACTTGGTTTATTAAATTACCTTGCTCAGATCGAGGTAGGTCTTTTCATTATTTTTTTAAGAGAGTCTTTCGGAAAACAGTTTATTTTCATTTGAAGCTCATGTGAGTTAAAAAGTTTATTAATCACCAATAGCTGTCGTTTCTACTTCAAATCAATGTCGAATCTGTGTATGTGAACAGGTAATCTAGGTGAATGGGCACTATGTGAATGGGCACCACAACTGTTGTCATGACAGATCAACGTTGGCCTTCTTTAGTGCACATTCTATCGGATAAGTCCACAGCTTTCACTGTTCCTTGGACACTAGCGCGAGTTGATGGATCGTTCCATGGTGGCCGAGTGTGAATATCTTTTTCAAGCTAAATATTCATGCGCCCGCTCAGTTGATATGCTTACAGCTTAAGCCAACTCACGCACTTATATTTTTCGTTTGAAGTCCAATATTGCATGAATTTTATCGACCATTTCTGGTGACGATCTCTGACGGCGTCACTTGTGCTGTTACAACAACAACAACCATTTTTAATGAACCCTTTTTTTACCATTGAAATTGATTGCGCAGGGCCCTCATAGTATTTATTTTGATCAAATTCACGCAAAATTCACCTTTTTACATTTTTTGTCGAAATCAATCAGATCGATCGTATGTTTTCAATGGCTCTGCTGGTTTAAAACTTTTCGCCAGTCTATAAACAGCACAGAGCATGGTAGTCATCATAATCAGTATTGGTTTTCCATTAACTGCGAGAAAAGTTCAGAACGGAATTTTCAAACTGCCCTCGTAGCTAGGTTCTTGCTCGTTAAAAGTGCCAGGCAAGATTTATTTTGCAAACATTTTTTTTTCAAACATGTGCCAAATTTTTCTGGAAACATTGAGAAACTTTCAAATCTGCAAAGTTGTTGCCAAAATTAACATAAAGAAGTTAACACGTTTGAAGCAACAATAGATTTCATTTTGATTTTTTCTAACACTTATATTATTCGAAAATCAATTTCATATGAATTATATCTTTCTAATGGAATTTATGTTAATTTATCTGTCCTTCCTTCTACGCTGTCTGTTCATCAAACAGTCTTATGTATAATTTTGCTTAAATCAAATGTATAGTTTGCTGCTGTTTCTGTGTCTATCTTTATGACATTGCATGGCTATAATACAAATTAAATTGTAATCATTCATAAATTTTATTAAAATACTTAAAATTCAAATTCATAAATGAACAAACCTTTCAAAACATAAATGTCACATGTCTTGTGTACATTTTGACACAATTAGTGCTCATTTTAAAACTTTTTTTTTTGGTTGCTTTAATTTTTTTTTAATATTTTTTAAGCTACTGGTTTTTTCGCTTATGTTGAGCTATGATTATTAATATGTAGGCCTATACCGATCCGCACCGTCTAATGAAATATTAAACAAATAACAACAATTGATGGCCGCAATAAAAAAGTATAATATAATTTATTACCGAATTAAAAAAAAAAGAATAGTTGGGTGTGGGTATTTTATTACTCTACAATTATTTTAAATATGTATATTTGTTACTATTAACCACTTCCTTCCAATGTCCATTATCCAACGATGTTGCTGCTATTGTTAAAAGGTGAAAACAAAGATAAATGTGTGTTTTAATCAAATTATTAATGTTTTGATAATATGTAAAAAATTTCTGTTTTAAAACACTGTATCTATTTACTGTATAAAATTAATAACTGTAAATCCGAAAAAAAAACAAAATTCCCAACAAAATGTGTGTTCGATGCCACACCATCATACAAAAAAGATGCGTACGCAAAATGCAACCCTGATCGCATTAGCCACTCGTACAGACACCTCTAAAAATGTGTCACACCCATTCACTTTTAATCGGCACATGTAAGGATTTTTGACAAATATATAGACTAAATATGATAGTGAATCATGGGGGGCCTTAAGTGGAAGTGACATTTTTTTAGCTCCCAACCCTTTTTCAGAACTAGTTTCTATAAATAAAGACTAAATTTGTAATTTATAAAAAAAAACTTAGAATACATTTTTAAGGTTTTATAACAAACAATTTCAGTATTGCCATATTTTTATTTTTTTTATGATTTTTCCCAAAATGTTCACAGAAGAACATAGAACTGGTTTCAAAATTTATTGCAACAAAAATTTATTTCAGTAAAAATAAAAAAACCCTGTGTTGGCATATGTAATACATAACAACATAAAATAAAGTTTGCATAGTATTTTCTCTTAATTGGACGATAATCGACAAATATAATATGGATTTCATTGCATGTTCTGCTGCTAAGATTATACACTTTTTAACGTACTGTCTTACATAACGAAGACAAGATTCTTTCATTTTTTTAAAGATGTATTGCATTTGCAGGTGGCAGGCAATACGGTTTGAGTGTGCGGATTAGTATCAAGCTCTCTCTCTTTACTTTTGAATAGCAATTCCTAAATATGGAAATTGTTATGATTTTTTAAAATCATATGATATTATTTGCTGGCTAGCAAAAGTTCGAATTTCGCTTTAAGTAGCATGCAGTGTTGCCATATATTTAAAAAAATTAAATAGCAAAAAAGATGTGCTCCAAACTCCAAATCAAACACGTTTCTCTATTCTCCCTTCTACACATTTCGGAGAACATTGTTATTGTAGAGATAAATTTACCTTGTTCCAATTAAGGCGAATTCGCCTTAAAACCAATACTAAATTGTCCGTCCCTGTGATGAATTACCAAAATGAACAGCTAACAAAATGGCTGCTATAGAAAACAGTGCTGCCAGCCTTAAAGTTCCTTAAACGCTACCAAACAACTATTTTATGTTCCAATCAAAGAAATATTAAAAAACGTGCAACCAAATTAGTTGATTTGTACCAGAGTTACCAAATTTTTTAACAGTCAAATCTTGAAAACTTTCCAACACTGTTAAAAAAAATTTTTTTGGAACATAAAATAGTTGTTTGGAAGTATGGCAGCACTGTTTTCTATAGCAGCCATTTTAGTACATTTGTGCTTGTTTAATTATTTTTTACAAGACATTTATTTCTAATCAAAACATTACGTTTTTAATGCAAATAAACGAATTTTCAACGATAATCTACAGTTATTTGCTTTCATGACAAGACTATTATTATAAATAGTTACCCTCGCCTATTAAATTTTGTAGCTCCAAATTTTTTAAAATCCCATAAATGTAACCTTATTAATCTGAATAAATCGACTACTTTTAAATTTCCAACTAAATTCTATAAGTTCATTCAAGTTTAACAATTATTAAATTATCTTTTAACTCAAGACATGTTTCTTTTTTGGTTTTTAATTGAAAATAATTTGAAAAACTCAATTATACTTGTCTGTAGTCATGAAATTGATTAAGGAATCAATACTCACATATGTACATACATACATATGTACATACTCGTATGTATAGTACGCAAGGGTCAGATACGTTATAAACTTTGAGTGCTTTTTTTCTTTCTTGTCTGCAATATAAATTCTCATGCAGGCAGGCAGTCATTTTTTTTAACTTAATTTTTGTTTTTATTTATTTGTTGGAATCTATGATAAGCTTAATTATGTTGGCGGTGTAATGAATAATTTATTAAATACATTCGAAGCGATTTCAAATATTCGTGTCAAATATGGTACGTACATACTTACACATATGTAGTTTTTACTCGACCAACGTCATAACTCCAAAATTGGATTTTTGTAGTTAGTAGTACCGAATTGTTTGTTACGCCATCCTTTATATTGTGTACTTTCCACGTTCTAAGAGAATATAGCGTTATTTGTAGCAGGTAGTTGGGAGCAAATAGAATACTTCAACCGCGTGCATGTCGAAATTACATTTTTTGAGTTACGGCGTTGTTTAAGTAAATAATTAAAATGTTCATAATACTACATTTACATCTACGCAAAATCTAGTAGATTTCAGCTCAAATCTCGAAGAAAATCTCTGCCGTTTACACCAATGCTTTTTGACGTATTATTAGATTTCATTTTCATAACAAAAACAGCTGACTGAAGAAAGAATAAAAAATTGGCTCTAAACTTAATTAAATTCGTGCTACAATTGTTTTTATACACATAATTACATATGTAATATTACTTACACTTTATTCATTATTGTTTTATCCATATTGAAACCACTTATTTTAAACTTTTATTATAATATTTTGTTTCTACCGCGTTTTTTTTTTGTTACAAATGTCAAAATTTTCCTGTTCAGCGCTGTATATTTCAGTACATTAGCAAAAAATACATAGTTGCATCATTTAGTATTGCAAGATTTTGGGAGATTTTGCCAAAATCTAGTTCGGAAGTAAATTTTGTTTTGTATTGGTAATCTGGTAGAAATGAACTAGATTTCGCTCAAAATCTCATAAGTACCAGATTTTGCGTAGGTGTAAATGTAGTATAAGAGTTATCTAATTTTGGCAAAAAATTTGGCATATTGGTAGCCAATGTTGTGAAATGACTTTTTACAGATCAGTTCGAATAAAAAAGTTCACGCGCCGAAAACGATTTCTAAAAAAAAATTGTTTTTATTAAAATATCATTTATTTTTCTTTAGTATGTAAAATATATTTTAAATTTAACACACGAGAGAATTTGCACAATGAATATTGTTCTTGCACCATTTTAACTACAGGTTCCGCGCAAATGTTACTTTGTTGCACAATGAGCCTATTGTAAAAAAAAAAAAACATTCATAATTAGATTTTTTAAACGAATTTTCGTCATCCGTAGTCATTCAAAAAATGACACTGCACATTGAACATAACCGAAACCGTATTGTCTCCAAACGAAACTTGACAAGGGATCACGGAAATTCGTTCCAAAAATTTACCTACATCAAAAAAACATCCTGTCGGAATATCAAATTAAGAATCAATTCAAAATTAGTATTACAAACTGTAATGGCATTTGGTGCGTAAACCACAGCGAAAAAACAATACCACGGTTCTTTTAATTTTTTTATGCTCTATTCGACTGTGATGTGCCAGTTTTAATATTTGCAAAAAATACATACATATGTATAAAGAAATCATGGCACTAATGTACATACACTGCGAATCATTTAAATAAGGAATTTAATTTTACAAATTTCGAACGAATATAAAATATGTTTCCGTTATAAAGGCTACATTTGGGCGATTACTAATGTAAGTAATTGAAAACGTAATTTGGGTTTATTATTGGGTTCTAATACCACTTTCGTTTCTTAAATAAAATGTTGCCTTGTTAAAGGGTTAAGACGTTCTTATGATTTCAGATTCAATACAGATCTTTAAGCGCAAAATTAATGCCGAGAGGCACCATTATTATGGGCGTAAACATACGTTAAGTACAATGAAAAAACAAAAAATGGTACATTTTTTCTAGAAACGAAAACACCATAAGCATGGAATTAAAATCAGATAAGAATGATAGGAAAATAAATTTTAGTACAACAACGATGGTGTGCGATACCAAATTGGTTCTGATTTCATTTTAATGCTGCATCTTTGCTATTACGTATGAAATAGTACTTCATGCAAATGGCCGCCTCGACTTCACTGCCAATGCTTCAAGATGGTTGTTTGGCTAAAATCCGGATATCCGGCTAACGCTCAAACTTTTCCACGGTGCAAAGAACCTGAGCCGGAATTTTGATATTTTTAAAATAATTATCACATGTTCGGCAGGCGTGATGCGATATACGATGAAATGTAAAACCGCACTGAATATGAATGGTCGTATACTACACGATCTCCATCAGTTTTAATTTTCGAAATGTAAAAGGTGATTAATCCTAAAGAAATCTATACATGAGAGATGAAAATAAATGTTTACACTTGATTTTAGCTAATTTCTTAATATAAAAAATATTTTCAGTTTTGTTATATCGGAAGGACCCGGACAGACCCCTTATTAGTTTTAACATTTATTTTACTGTTCGCAATTTCTCACATTGAAACTGAATTTTTAATTTAGAAAAAATAGTATATAAAAAGAAATACATGTTTAAATTCGTTTATATTTTATCAGCTCAATGTGTGAACTTCGCACGCAATTGATTTCTACCATAAATTAAAGATACAAAACTTCAAGGCCATTGATTTTACTCACATTTTTTTTAACAAAGTTAGTTTAAATCTATTTACTTTGAAACATAAAATATAAAAGTGATTTTCGCAATGAAATCGAAAAAATAAAATAATGCCAAATTGTAAATATCTTAAAATATTTATTCCGTTGCGTACTCAATACGCATATTTTTTGTTACGCATTTGAATTCGTAACTATTTCACACTTTAATGTAACAACATTTGTCGAATGAGCCAGACAGAGCCAGCATAGACAGACAATTTACGATCATTTCATGCGTAAATTGTAAATAAAGTTTTTATACTTTTGAATTGCATTGACACAGTTTTTATTTTTAACTGAATAGAGTTGAGTTTAGTAAACAGCAAAATAGATAATATCGGGTGATTTTGGACCGTTTGGGTTTTAAAAATTTACAAAATTGAACAAAATATATTTATTTGGGCCGATTTGGGCATTTATTGCCCGCCAATTATTTTTGAAAGATTATTTAATGTAAATGTTGCTCGCGACTATGCCGTAGGTGTTCCATCTGTGAGCTTCAGTCTTGGCATACTTTTTCCAGCATTTCGGCCTGTATCTCGCCAATGGCAGCTGTATTCCAGGGCTGAAATTGTGGCTAGCTTATCACGACAGACTTGACGTATCCGCACATAAAAAATGGTCTAGTGGAAAATTATTTCCACCCAAACTCGCCTCTCAATAGATTCATAGTAACGCATGCCGCATGATATGTGGCATCTTGCTCCATTGCCCATCACGTTGCAATTTACGTCGTTTTTGAACAAGTCTTTCATGACGCGTGCATTGGACAGCTGCCTTTGGCTGCCCTTCACACCAAATTCGGCAATTCTGTTTGTTAACGTAACCACTGGGCCAAAAATGATCTTCGCCGCTGAAAACAATTTTTGGATACAAAAATTGATATTTTTTTTCCTAAGGCCTATTCATCAAACAAACGACTTTGTGGTACTTCACCTGGCATCAGCACTTGCAGCAGCTGTGTTTAATATGATCTCATACCGAGGTAAAATCAGGTGGTCGAATAAGACGTGTCCAACTGTTGACAACAGCGACGAATTGACATATCGCGATCTTCATTGACACTGGCCGATACAGCAGCAATTGTTTCCTCGATAGGTACTCTTCGCGTATGATCTGGTGGATTGCTGTCCAATAAAGTGAACAGGTTGAACAGCCTGTTCGGGTGGGTCGATTATGATGACCATAACGTCAACGAAACACTTTTTCTCGCGTAGCACAAATTTTTTTAATAAAAGTCAATGATTTGGAAGCGTTGTTCGTTTGTTTGGCAAACCTTAGTGAGCATTTTTGTCATTGCCACATGTCACGAATCTTTTTTTTTACACTGGAAAAATGTACACTGAAAAACCCAATAGCAAAAATATCACCCGATAAAAAGCTGATTGGAATTTTATTGCCTACACTCAAGTTCCTTTCTAATATTTTTTATTGTCCAGAGAAAGCGGTTTTGCTTGTGGAAACTGCATTTTGAGCTTCAGCGCCATTAAAGCCAACATCAAACCAAATAAAAATAACTGTTTGCTTTGCATGACAACACAAATCTTAAGAAAAACAAATGCAAACTTTTTAATGTTAAATATTTTTTTTTAACTATTTATTTTATACTTCTCCTCCTTATTTCTAATTTCTATAAAATTATTGGGGCCCCCACAAGGAATAGATGAAATTGATTCTTTTAGACATGCTAGTCACTCAACTTAACTATGTTGTTGTTGTTATTTTTTCTTTGCTAAAATTATCTTGTGGTAATGCAGTTAGCAAACCGTGTGTTTTACTGATGAAATATTTGCGGTAAGGCAGCGTGAAAAAACACCTGTTAGCGGGCACCATATTACCGGCATTTATAGGGTGGTCCAACCAAAACGCAAAATATTAATAATTGTAAATAAAATAAAAAGTTTTCAGAGAGTTAGCTTAATACGAGTATTTTGTATTACGATAGAAGGATCTATGAAAATAATGTGTGAAATAAAATATCGGGCAAATGCTCGCCACGGCTTCGGTGGCATACCTCTAAACGATGCTCGATATTTGAAATGACTCTGAGACATAAATGAGGTTCAATGTTGTTAATGTGCCGAATTATATCATCCTTTAGCTCTTTAATTGTTCTTGACTTATTGCCGTACACTTTATCTTTTAAATAGCCCCAAAACAGAAGTCTAATGGCGTCAAATCACATGATCGTGACGTCGAATTAAAATCGCCACGACATGAGATAACACGGCTATTAAATTGCACGCGCAAAAGAGCCATTGTTTCGTTGGCTGTGTGACAAGTGGCACCATCCTGTTGGAACCACATATCGTCCAGGTCCATATCCCCGATTTCGGACCAAAAGAAGTCCATTTTAAGAGTGCATTATGATTGGACCACCCTATACAAACATATTGTTAAGATTATACGAAACGTAGTACCATTTTTTACTTCTGTATAATTAAGAGTTATATAACATTCGGCACATCCTTTGTGTTTTGACCTTAATTTAAAAGATTCCATTAAATTCTAAATATTTTTTATATTACACGCTTTTACTTACTCATAGTAAAAAGTATTTTTTTTTTGCTGGCAAACATAAACTTGACCAAACAAACTAAAATTACTAGTTGCTGAGAATATTAACAATTCTTTAAAAATATTTTGCATTGTGGTTTTATTTAAAATAAAGTGCAAATTGAATAAGGCGAGACTTAATTTAAACCTAAAGCATAGAGGTTAAATATTAATTTGTGGTCACACCTCTAAGAAAACTTTACATGTTTTCAGCGCTTTTGAAAATATTTATGGTTTTCATAAAAGTTGTGGGAAATATTTTACGAATACTTTTATACACACTGTGAATTATTTAAATAAGGAATTTATGTACTTTTATCAATTTTTGTCACTTTTGTGTATAATGTCAACAAGCTATTAGAGGACTGCAAAATGTTTTACCTTCAAAGGCCATATGCTCACTATTAATTTGCTAAAAGTTGTAAACGAACTTTTATTTCTTTTATGCTGGGAACACAACTGGGACGAACGAAGAATTTTTCGCCGCGAATATTCGTCGCCAAAAATAGAACACATTTGTGTATACCAAAATGTACACAATTATGACGTCGGTCGAAATTCGTCATACGCGGCGAACTTTGAATAGATTTATTTCTATATCTTTCGCCGGCGTACGACGAACAAAACAGTACAATGTGGCCATGTTTGGTTTTAGTTTCCAAGTATTTTAGTAAATAAAGTTTTTTTTAATTATAATTAATTTAATTTTGTTTTATAGTATTTAAAATAAGTTTACAAAATAGTACTTAGCTATAAAATTACTTTTTGGAATAAAGAATTTTTATATTTCAAGAAAGTAGGCCTGTATTGCAGTTCTAACAACGTATGTTATAGTGTCATAAAACTTAAATAGTTTTATTTAAAATTTCCAAAAGATGGAACGCCCAAAAGCTCTTCTTAACACTTTCGAAATGGAACAAATTTTAATTTTAAAATCCAGCAGATTTGCATTAAAAAAAATTATTTTAAACGAAAATTTATATCAAATACGTTTATGCATGCAAGAAAGTTTTTTTTTTTGTTTTTTTGGCAAAACAAAGAAAATATACAATAACAAATACCTACATGCCGATATTAACCGTAATTTGAATATATTATTAGAGTTGCATTTTAATTTAGACATAACGAACTATTGGTTTATGTATAAAGACTTTGTTAAAAATTAAACGAATGAGTTTTTTACTAAAAAAAAAATGTATTTATAATTCGTCGTATTATATGATGAAAATTCATAGAGATTTAAAAATTTGTCCCTTTTAAGATTATTCACACTGTTGAAATAAGATTAAAAATATATTTTCAATTACACACAGAATCTACTTTGTTTAATTAAGACAAACAGATCTATTTATTTAAAAATTTTAATTACAAAACCAGTTCCACAATTAAAGCAAGAAAGAGAGTAAACTACATATACATATATGTATGTATGAATGTATGCATACAAATATGTATGTACTTATATATAAATATATAGGTACATATTTATATACAATAAATAAATGCACATGTATTTCCATAAATAAATCCATGCGCTCCAATCGCTTATTCTTCTGCTTTATTAAGACTTCTTTTTTTTTATGGTTATTTCACATTATTTTTTCAACATTTCTTTGTACGTAAATACTTTTGAGAGCAGAATTTTTGTGGCCAATAATACGGTTTTATTAATTGTTCGCATCACATTGTTTGTCACACTACGTTTTTTTTTGTTTTTTTGTTTGAAGAAAACGAAGCCAAAATAAAAGTGGGCGGCGCTTAAAGTAAAAGACTATTGAAAGCCGGCATTTTTAAACTGGTTTCTTGTTTTTAGTTTTTTGCTTTTCACAAATGATCAAATAAAATTTGATTTATATTTATTTTATTGTATTTGTTCTTTTTTAAAAAGATTTAGTTAAAATCAAGTGAAATACATTATTATTTTTTTTTAGCACAAACTTATGCAAATGTTGCTAAAAAAAAAAAATTTGCAGGTGTTAGCAAGAGCTTATTGCTAACGAAAAATATGTAAATTTTTGCAATTTATTATGAAAACATAAAAAAAAGTAAATTTATGTGAATATTATTTTAATTAATTGAAAATATTAGTTTTTTATTTAGGTTTGTTATTACCAATTTTGTTTGTTATTCTTGTTTATTAAACTATTTATGATCACATTTTCTTATATTAAAGATATACAGTGGCGACAATTTAAATAGCACATCTAGTATAATGAATTTCAAATTATTCTTTAAACGCAAAAGTTTAACTTTTTCTCTTTCTATTTTCGTCTAAATGTGTTGAAAGTAACAACAACCTATTATTCAATATGTTATTTTATTGGGTAATTTTTTAAACGTTTGGGTTTTGAAATTTGAAAAAAAACATAAGATTTACAAAAGTGAATGAAATATTTATTTTCATACTTTTTAAAGTTTACTTCAAAATGTTGCTCTCGGCTAAGCCGTAGGTGTTCCCTCCGTGAGCCTCAATTTTTGTCAGTATCTCACCAATGACAGCTGTAATGTTGTCTTCCAGGGCTGAAATTGAGGCTGGCTTGTCCCTGTACACGAGAGACTTCACGTATCTTGGCAGCCAATGAAAAGCGTGAGATTAATTGCTACCAAACTCTCCTCTGGTATGGCGTGCCACAAGTCAACCAATTCCAATTACTTCATTTTGTTTAAAAAAAACTCGGTCATTGCCGGTAATAATTCCACGGACTCTAGCGATACAAAAATGCCGCCGACCCATAAACCTCGTCGAACAATGCATCTTTCAGGGTTCATTAGTAGCTCTTGAACTGCCTTTGGCTGCTATTCACAGCAAATTCGGCAATTCTATTTAATGGCCTGCTCATTGAGCCAAAAATTACCTTCGTCGCTCAAGACAATTTTTCGATAGAAACACATTTAGCGACAAACTAAATAGCATTTCAGCTCAGGGGTGGAATCGTTACATTCGTAATCGTATCGACAATCGTACGAAAAAAATTACGTCACTTGTTTTTATTAACGAATTTTTAGCACTGAAATAAGTTTTGTTGACGGATGACAATTCGTAAAAAACGTACGTTTAGTCATACTAAGTATAACGTATGTTATAATCTCCAATATTGTGAATTATCATCGATTGACGTATGTTATAATCTAAAAAACGTATTAAACGTTCACGGGTGTGACGGTTCAACCCCAGGTTTCCTTAAATTCTTTACAAGCAAGGAACGAAGTTAAAATTTACATGTAAATATTTTTGTTTTATTTAATTAACAGATTCCATATTTTGTACGAAATCCACTATTTTTTCCAAATTTTTAACAGAATTCTTTATTAAGAACTTGGCGCCATTGTGCAATTTAAAGTATCGTGTGCATAATTTTCCATATTCATATCTTTGATAAAGTTTTTATTTTATCTAATTATTTGATTAAAAGTATTTGTTTAAAACTACGTTGTTGATACATGTCAACCAACTGTTTAATGAACTCTTAAAAATTTAATGCAAACACTTTCTTATCAAATCCATATTTCTCGTTTGTCCAAACTGCACTCACTCACTCAGTCATGCCAGTGATGAATACTGGTCATTTCTGTCTTCAGTTGTTAAACATTTAAGAACAACATTTGTAGTCATTAACTTTGGACATGTTTTGACGGTTTATGTTTAACAAAAATAAGTTAAACAACAACAATAACAATTTTAAAAAAATCAAAGTTCATTATCCACTCTGACTTAACATGTCAAAATAATTTAAGAAAAAAAATCTTTTTCTCGAAATAAAAGCTTAACCTTTTGAATTCAGCCATTTGGTTGGTAGTCATGTTTAGACAATTATAAAAGTTTAATGATCTTAACAATTGTGCGTGTGCTTCAACAATACAAAACTGTTAAAGAGATTTGTATTTGGTTATTTTTTTTAATTTTGTTTGTTTTAATTACTTCTTGAAGAAGGAAACGGACTTATTAAAAATAACACTTAGCAGAGAATCTGCTTAAAAACAAACTTTACTATCGCATACTTCTTACTTATGTCATGCATTATGTTTGACCGCAGATTTAAGTTTAAAATTTCACAAAGGAAAATTTCATGACATGAGTTTAAGGAAATTGTTTAAGTACTTAAAAATATTTGTATAGTATTACGAATTATTAAAACAGAACACTGAAGATGGCACATAGCCGAAACCGGTTTGTTTGTCTTCAAACCAAACTTGACAATGTATGACGGAAATTTTTCCAAAAATCTACATCAAAACACCATGTCGGAATATCAAATCAGGAATCAATTAAATAAGAAAACCAAACTTTAAAAAAAAAATAAAAAATCTAAAGTAGGCATCACGGAAATATAAGTTGATTGTTGCAACAGCTGTTAATATTTTAACATTACTATGTAGCTGTCGTTTTCGAAATAATTAAGTAGCTGGCTACAGGGCGATATTTGAAGCCGTGTAGCCGTATAGCCTGATGTTGTCAATGTGTTTAATACCTTAAACTAGATACATACGAGTATGTTGATTTTGCACTTTTTTTTGTGACACTTTCTATCATAATAGGCACAGCTCTGCTACATGATTACGTTTTAACTCAATAAGAAAATAGCGATCGCCATTAATGTCAGTGTTGTGGGCAGATGCTGTTTGCTAATAAAGCACAGCTAATCGTCCCTTTCTGGATATATGTAACCGCGCCGCAACAATGCCTACGGAATGATTGATTATCTTCATTTCAAATGGGCCAGATTTATTTGTTGACGTAATTTTGTGTTACAAAGTATCCTTGATCATTAAACAAAATTTTCTTTTAAAAAACGGTTTCAACTCATTGACTAATAATCGTGTACTGGCATTCATTGTGAAATGATAATCCAAACAATTCACAAATCACGCAAAAGCGCTAGCAAAATGGTTACTCCGAAAACATTGTTACACATGTAAAATAATCTTCTGTATTTGCCTATAGTGTGTTATAGAAATCATCTTGTTATAAATTTAATCTTCAAACTTAAGTAAGTATTTTTGTGGATTTGTTTTCTTGTGACCTTTTTTCGGAATTTAAATAAAAAATACTAAAGGCCTTGATTCACTATCATATTTAGTCCTTCGATCTGTCACAAATCGTATGTGTTCTCAAAATGTAGGTTAGTGTGAATTGACAGTGAATGTGTGTGACATATTTTTGACAGCTCCTTCCGATTTGCTAATGTTCTGAAATGTTTCAAATTTAATTTTTTATGTGATGATAATTGCATTGTTCGTCAATCTTTGCGGATTTGGGAATAACCTCAAACCGGCGGAATGTGGCTGTAGAAACATCGAAAACTAGCGAAGATCCGATATTGAACATAGAGATAACCATTATGCCCCTCCAGTTGCTACATAGTCTAAGATCATCATCTTTCTTCAGACTTTTCTTTCCATCATTTCAATATAGATTTCTGTTCCCATATCTTTCTGATTATGGGTGTCAATGCTTCGGCAAACATCTAATTGTTGTAGAGTTAGAAAAAAAAAACTACTTCAATTCTCATTTAGTTAAGGAGATCGCATAAGCAGCTGTATTTCACCCCTCCACAAATAAATTTCAGTGAAATTCATGAACTACAATTTCAGAAGAAATAAAACAAAAGTTTTACTTTTAAATATTGTTTTTCTTACTGCATTTTTATTTCGGTTTAAATTGTTTGCTAAAGCCCCTTTCACACTATCAGATTGAGTAAAACAAACGACTTGTCAAAAATTCCAACAAAATAAAGAAAGAATTATATTTAGGGTGAAAATAATATGTTAAGAGTGTGATCAAAGTACGAATGGCATGGATGGAAATTCGTCAGTCGTATGGCTTTCACCACTTTTTTAAAATTTTCTAAAAATTCAGAGACTGTTCATTTTATCAGGGTTGCATTTTTTACAGAAATGCGATAGTGTAGAATAAAACAATAAAGGAGAACATTTTGATGTAGAATTTTGGAACGAATTTCCGTCATCCCTTGTCCAGTTTGGTTTGGAGACAAACCGGTTTCGGCTATGTGCCATCTTTAGTGTCATTTGTCGTTCTGAATATTTTTTAGCAGTCACAACGATTATCATTCGATTTATTTCTGCAAAAGTTTCACGAAATTCTAAACACTTTTATTATAGTGCGAGCGGAGCTTAAGCAATATAAAATTTATGTCTTTTGATACAAAATAATAGCAAAGCGGATTTGCAGCTTTTTTTAAAATATTCCTCAAACTTTGCTTGATAGCGTTTAAATTTTTTTTTAAAGTTTCATTGCTCTTTCATCCATTTCACTGCTTTGTATCATTTTATTGTTTCATCATAAAGAAAAGAGAACAAAAAAACAAATTATTTCAAATGTTTTGTCTAATAAAAGGTTATTTATTGTATTATTTTTCATTCTTCTCAATTATCAAACATCACATTTAACACGTTGTCGTTAATTAAGCAACTGTTGTGTGTTATTAAAATAAACAATATTTGTTTTTTTTTTTTTGTTTGTTAAAAATTCGGTACTAGTTTTGCTACTTTAATGTCACAAGAACAATATTTGCTTAATACTTATTTTTAACAATTTTTTTTTATATTTTTTCAAGGATTTCAATGAACAATGCCCCTACTCTTTATCACCTGTGAGCACAAAAAGTCAAAAACTATTGCGTTCGCCCCGCAAGGCCACTAGGAAAATATCGCGCATACCGTTTAAAGTAAGTTATCGAAATGTAATATCATCTATCCTTGAATGAAAATATAAAAGAAACATTTCATTTATTTGCCATTTAATAGGTTTTGGATGCTCCTGAATTGCAAGATGATTTTTATTTAAATTTAGTGGACTGGTCATCACAAAATGTCTTGGCCGTTGGTTTAGGTAGTTGTGTTTACCTATGGAGTGCCTGCACAAGTCAAGTATGTTCCAAATTATTTGCTTATTTAATTAGTTATTTGTTTTTAAAAACTTCTGTTATTATTTTCAAATATTGATTGAATTTGAATGTTTATTTATGTAATTTTTGCTATTTTTTAGGTAACACGTTTGTGTGACCTTAGCCCAGATGCGAATACTGTGACATCAGTTTCTTGGAATGAACGTGGCAATTTGGTAGCTGTTGGCACACATCATGGTTATGTTACGGTATGGGATGTTGCTGCCAGTAAACAGGTGTGTAGTTATTTGATAATATAAAAAAACAAAGTTTAGTTTTGCTTATTCTTTTAAGTATCTTTTTTTATTTTAAACTGAAATTTTTTGAACCTGCAAATTTTGATTTCCTTAGATTTGTCAGTTTGTGTATTTAGTCCCTTGGTTTGAGATTCCTACCTACCTACGCTCGGTTCAGTGGTTCAGCGTGAAGACCTAGATTTATTCTCCAGATATCGCAGTGTTATATTTTCGCTAAATCGTGCCCTATAGGTCAGTGCTGTCTTGTTCAGTAAAGCCGACCAAAGGTTTTTTTTTATTTGTCTATGCAAGATTCTCTTTTTAAATAGTTCCTATAGTCGCATGTTGGAGCCAAAGGTCCTACCATGTTGAACGAGTGGCATTTATCGAACATCTTGTTAGCACCATTTGCGCAAAAAAAACTTTTCTTTTCTGTAAACAAAGTTTTTTTTTATTCATTACGACCATTTTTTTATTATAATTTTCAAGAGTTTTCTTTACATCGGGTGCTTGTCAAATTTTTCAAGAGAAATATTCAATCTCGCTCAATATACATTTATCACAAATTCAAACAGAATACTAGGCCTAAGATCCTAATTTGTATTTACTTCTTAAAAAATTCTTATTTGTATTTACTCCTTAAAAAATTAGACTTGATTTTTCTTATTTTTTAGCACAAGCTTATTACAGTTTGAGGCTGTCAGAAAACTAGCATATGATATTTAGTAGCTCACTATGCTAGTTGTCATCTCTAGACTGTTCGTGTTGTGTAGCCAGCATAAAAAACCAAGTATTTTTATTCAATAGGGTCAATTAGTGGAATTACATGTGTGTTTCACGAGTTCAATAATAAACATTTTATTAGATTTGAAAACCATATTTTGAATGCATTTATATAAATATGTGCTTACGAGAGCATGAAAATAACACTTCTTTTCTCTTTTTTGCTGGGTAGGAACGAAACAAATGCATGTTCCTCTCCATTCTGAATGTATCCCATATGTTTTTCCAACAATAGTCATGTAGATCAACATCGATTTTAAAGATTTATTTGGAACTTACTCTTAGCAACTTTTTTAATAAACATGTTTCTCAACATGATTTAGAAGCTCGTGTTTATAATCATTTATGCTCTTAATATAATAAGCCTGAAATTATGCTTTGCTTTTTATTGTTTTCAACAAGTAAATTAATAGCGTTTTTTCCCCTTCATAATAGATAAATAAACTAAATGGTCATTCAGCTCGAGTTGGAGCATTAGCCTGGAATGGGGACATACTTTCAAGTGGTTCACGCGATCGTTTAATAATACAAAGAGATACGCGCACGCCAGCCCAACAGTCAGAACGTCGCTTAGTTGGACACCGTCAAGAAGTGTGTGGTTTAAAATGGTCTCCTGATAATCAATATTTAGCTAGTGGCGGTAATGACAATCGTCTATATGTATGGAATCAACATTCCCTTAATCCAGTACAGTCGTATACAGAACATATGGCTGCCGTTAAAGCGATTGCATGGTCACCACATCATCATGGCTTATTGGCTAGCGGTGGGGGTACTGCAGATCGTTGCATACGTTTTTGGAATACTTTGACTGGCCAACCAATGCAGTGTGTGGATACCGGATCACAAGTATGTAATTTGGCATGGTCTAAACATTCATCAGAGTTGGTGTCAACTCATGGTTATTCTCAAAATCAAATACTGGTTTGGAAATATCCCTCTCTAACGCAAGTGGCTAAACTTACGGGACATTCATATCGTGTGTTGTATTTGGCCCTTAGCCCTGATGGAGAAGCTATAGTCACTGGTGCAGGTGATGAAACACTAAGATTTTGGAATGTATTTAGTAAAGCAAGAAGTCAAAAAGAAAATAAGTCCGTTTTAAATTTATTTACAAATATTAGATAATTCTTTTAAACAGACATGAAACTTGCAAAAATTGCCTGACTCTTCTATTAACGAGTAGAAGTGATTGTAATAATTTAGTAAAAAAAAAATTAAATCACCAACATCAAGCAACTACCATTTTCAGAAATCATCTTCATTTTATGTTCAAGCAAATCACCAAAAATCGTTTAAGAAAAAAAAAATATTTTTCTATATTTTTTATAGATTTGTTTTCTTTTCTACATAAGTTTTCCTGAAAACCTCACATATTGAGAGTTTTGTTTAACATTTTTATTTTCCTAACTATTTTTAGACATGCATATATTTTTCTATACAAGCAAACAAATTTTCCTGAAAATACTTTAATTGAATGAATAATATATCTTTATTAATAACTATCTTTCTGTTATTTTTTTTATAATTTTTTCTTTAACAAAGCTTTAGCAATTTTATATATTAATTTATACATTCATAATGTATTTGGTTTTTTTATTTTATTTTTTTAGCTTTTAGTTTAGTAAAATTATTTTATAGTTTTTTTTTCAATTTAACAAACTATAGGGCCGCAGCAAAATTTGTTTACTTCTAGTTTTGTGCTGAAACAATTAAGAAATCTTGTGAATTTAGTTTTGGATACGTATAGAAATTGTTTAAAATTTACTTGAAGTATAAAATATTTTTTTAAAATTTTATGTAATATTTTTAAAAACTGAAATTTGATCTTGTAATGCAAATAATTATTTAAAATAACAAAAAAATTTGTTGTAAAATTTATATTATCAAAATAATAAACTAACTGGTAAAACTTTAATCGAGAAATGTGGCAAGCAAGTGCTTTTTTTTCTATCAAATTATTATAGATAAGTTTTATTTTGTAATTTAGAAATAAATTTTAACCGAGTTGTTACATTTTAAATACCACTATGAGTGTTATAAGGAATTCTGTCTCCAGGCAACAGGGACAAAATACAATAGCAAAGAGTGGATGGACATTAAGGCATACAAAGTAAAAATAACTGAAATGTAATTGTATTCAATTTTTAAGATCTCTGCAGAAGAATTTCTGGTTATAAAAATTTTATTTATAGGCCCGATTTATAATATTAAGGTCAAAATGTAAAAGCCAAGAAACACGAACAAAACATAAAACCAACAATTCTATTATTTTATAATTACAATCGTATTAAAAAGATTATTGTATTAAATTTTAAATATGTATCAGTAGAAAATTATTTCTTATAAATCTTTGATGTGACACAAATTGAAACATAGAAACTAAACAAAGAAAACCATCATTATGATTTCGCTCATAGATTAAAGTCCGTTATGAATAGACTCGGCGCTAGCAGCTCGTTGTGAGTTACAAACTGCAGTTAACTGTTTAGTATACATAAAGCTGTAATTATTGTTTATATACATACATGCATAAACACATAGATTATTTTAAATTGAGAAGTATGTACCATAAAATTAAAAAAAAAATGTTTTGTTCGTGCTTGCGACTGAAATGGATACAAAAAAATTCCTTACAATTAATTACGTTCTAATTAACGTCATTACCATGAAGTCCTTAATTTTATTTGCCTATAAATTACACAATAAGGGAAATCACTCTTCGTTGCATATGTGCAATTTTAGCACACTTTGTGTGATTTTCTGCCACAAAGCGTGAGTGACTTTTTTAAGCGTTTAGCAAATTTATTACAGAGTTGCAAAAACTTTCTAAAAACTTTTATCAATTAATGGAGTTCTGTTTTATATTTTAATATTTACTATTTTAGCAAAAACATTTTAGCAGTATTAGCATCATTTTTAAGTCTTCACAGGCAGTTTTTGAGACGGTTCAACCGCCGTGAAACTTTGTAAGCACAGGTGTCTAGTTGCTTTGATTTTAAAAATAAAATGATATACACAGCTGTTTTAGCATTGCAAATTACCAATCTGCAATGATTTTTGCCATAGTATATATGTATGCTCAAGATTAGTAACTTTTAGTTTCATATATTTTGTTATGGTTTTGCAAAATGTAGCATATTTGCTAGACTTGCTACATTTGCAAGGTTTGCAAGGGTTGTTTACAACCAAGAGTGAGTTCCCCTATTGTAAGTAAACCAAAAAAAAATTTCCAAAACAATATGTTAATTACTATGATTGTTATAAGTTGCTTACGCAAGCTAAGAAAAAATTACCACTAGTATGTGCACATTTCTTTTTTAACTTTAACTATAATATTTTCAGTCTTATAATTTGAACTGGCTGTAATTTTGTTATAAATAAAAAGAGGAACTTTGATATCATAAAAAAAACCTTGGTGTGTTGACAACATGGTTTGTTAGCAACTAATTCTCTATATCTAAATGTAAAAGCACAATGGTCATATGCCGCCATCTGCAAAAATGGCAGCCAATTCGGATTATGAAATTCAGGCATGTTTTAGAAAAGTAGTGAAATTTAAAAAGTAAACTCTTCATTTTGGATGTTCCGATAAAGAAGATTAGTAATATTTGTATTGAATATTGAAATTAAAATGTAAAAAGTAGAAGGCAAACAACAAAAATTTAAACTGAAGTGGTTTAAAATGAATTCAACTTTAAAGTAAAATGTAAAACATACCTGAGTACTTTTGCGACACCCTATATATTTGTTTTATACTTATATAAAATAAACTTGAATCAGTAATTAATCGAAATACTACACACAAATGGATTTTTAAGATTCGAAGATTGTGGCTGATGATCTCACTGTTCGTGTACGTGATACAATATTTTACTCATATGGAAATATGCTTGGCATCATTGTCTTGCTGAAAGACCTAATTAGAATCACACAGGTATGTGACACAAATCGACCGATTCCAAAACGATCTTTTTTTGTTAAGAAATTAATGAAAATCACAAAAAAAGAAAGAATTTTAAAATAAATAAAAACCACAAAAATCAGCACTTCACACTCGATTTAATCGAATAAATACAAAAAAATAAAATAAATACAAATCGTTTCGCTTTCAAATTCGATTTCCATTACATACCTGACACATCATTTTCGACGTTTTGTCTGAAATGTGTTCAAAGTTCTTAGACAGGGTCAAAAATGAATGTGACTTGTGCCCGTGACAACTCCACTTGACAGAAGTTGCATAAACCATTTTTGCTGCTGGCCTGTAATCTTAAATAATCTGTTACCGTAACAGTTAGAAGTTTTATTGAAAATATTTTTCAAGTTGTATTTTCTGCTAAGAAAATGTACGGACTCTAAAGATAAGTTTCTACAGTGACTTGCTAGAAAAACATTTTACCCGAGAGGTACTCCGCGATTACATTAGTGTAGTTCTTAATCTTGTAGCATTTCTCTTTCGTTATGATTTTTTAGACATTATGATTATATGTGGCTCATGTCTTTTACGCATTAAGAACATCAATGACTATTATAACATTAATAAAAACAAAAGTAATTTACATACAGCCTTTGAAACTCAGAAATAAATTTTTTTTTACAGGAGACACTGAACAAGGTTATCTTTAGAAAAAAATGATAATTTTGTTTTTTTTCAGTTTCTTGTTGTATGACATTTGACAGTTTAAGATGTCATAAAACCAAGCTGTCGAACTCTAATAAAACAAAAAACAAAACCGATTGACAACTTTGCTCGAAGTACTTTAAGTTATTGGTGTTTTTCATGTGCTATGAATATATCAAAGCCATATGAATAAAACTTTTATGTGTGTTAAAAAACTTATATCCTTTTTCAATAAATTTTTAAATTAGCTATTAAAATAGTAATTTTTTTTTTTGGCCTTGAGTCTTGTTTTAATTTTTTATTTTTACGCATTTACCTAATATTTTTATCTTTAATAATTTGATAGTTTAACTTAATTTTAAAATTATAAATATATTTCTATTACAATTTTTAACATTTATAAAAACAAAATCTGCAGAATTATTGAAAATTTATATGCGTTTAAAGCTGGCGTGCAATGATTAAATTACAAATTTATATTTAAGTATAAACAAAGAAAAAAAAATAATTAAATTTATTTATACTTATAAAAAAAAAAAACAATTTGCACTTAAAAATTAAAATTTAAGCAAATTTGGGTGGTCCAAAACCAAAACGCAAGATGTTAATTGTAAATAAAACAAAACGTTTCGAGAGAATTTTCTTAATATTTTTTATTGTGATAGAAGGATCTATGACAATTATCGGCTAAATGCTCGTCACGGCTTCGGTGGCATACCTCCATCCGATGGTCGATATTTTCAATGACTCTGAGACGTAATTGAGATTCAGTGTCGTTATTGTGTCGAATTATCTCATCCTTTAGCTCTTGAATTGTTCTTGGGTTATTGACGTACACTTTTTCTTTTAAATACCCCCCAAAGAAAGCAGTATAACGGTGTCAAATCACATAATCATGATGGCCAATAACACGGGCATTAAATTTCTCGCGCAAAAGAGCCATTCTTTCGTTGGCTGTGCGGTAAGTGGCACCATCCTGTTTATACCACATATCGTCCAGGTCCATATCCTCAATTTCGGGCCCCAAGAAGTCCGTTATCATCTTACGTGTGTGACTCACAATTAACATCGCACATTATGGTTGGGCCACTCTATATTAAAAAAATAACTATGTAAAAGAACTGAATTGTATAAAATTTATATACTGATTTCAAAGTCCCTTACAAACATCTCTTAGATATAAGTTAATAACTATAGAAACCTAAAAAAAATTAAATTTAATATATAAACAAAAGAATAAGGTTGGTTTGAGAATTATATTAATTGCAAAACAGCAAATGAAATTTAAATTATAAACTAACTAAACATTTGTAAAAATTTGGATTTCTTTTCGTCTAACATACACATCTTTAAAATTTACATACAATTAATTCAAATTATTGTATTTATGTAAGCCTAACTAAATGCAATGCCGTGTATAAATGTCAGCATAAAATAATTAAATACAAATACTAGATATGAAAAATTGTTTTATTTTTATTCTAATGGCAACATTAAAATGGATTAATCAGGATTTTAGCACTGAATGGAGGCGTGCAAAAATGGTTGTTAGACTCAGATTTGTGTTGGCGCACCGTCAACTACAATGGTACTTTTACGAACGCACTGGCCCATCGGATGCATCCCGATCAAGCGCGTTCTTTGCATACAAATTCAGCGTTACGGTCGAAAGACTAGAGAACGTATTCATGTCCGCCGGTATACCGAAGGGAATATCTCCCATGTATGGATATGGTCCAGTAGTGTATGAAAGTAAACTTTGAAACTAGTAGACCTGCTCATCGGTGACTACGAATTTGCTTTGTGTTTGGCTGTTGTATTGTTACTGCAATGAAATATGTTTTACTCAAATTCGTTCCAACAACCGAACGTATTCGGGTACCAAATATTAGTGGTCGGTTGGCCAATAGATCGTATAACACATTGTAACGACGTGTTTTCACAATTAGCTGGAGTAGAGCTCGCGGCTCCCAGGGTTCGTTACAAAAAATATTTATTTGTTTCCAAGAGAGAGAGAGAGACGAAACAGTTAATTTTAATGTTTTCAACAACGTTATAAACTTTATTCATCAACTTAATTAATAAATACAGCGCGACACGAAATACGGTGGACCTTCCGTGGCCATTGGCACATTCGCTGGTACTCTCCTCAGCTTCTCACACCATCCGACGCTTATAGAAGATATCGCCACTATTTGTTGCGAGTACACATAAGCCGATTCTCTCTTCGGGTCGAATAAAATTCTGGCCCGATGGTAAGAGAGTACTTCCTTTTCTGGCCTCTCTTGTCAGGGCGAATAATATTCTGGCCTGACTCAACAGTACCAGAAGCTCTATGCCTCTCACTCAAATGGACTCTCTTCGTCTGGCTGCTGCTCTAGGTGACGGGAAAAGGAAGGGCTCTCTTGTCGGGGCGAATATAATTCTGTCCCGAAGCTAAGAGATGTCTCCTCTACGCACTCAACTCTGACCGCACTCGGTTGGGGCAAATAAAATTCTAGCCCAACCGTTTACCGCCTGGAGAGTGGCTATCCACTACTAGCATATACCAATTGGGGCGAATAATATTCTGGCCCAGGTGGTATAGCGTCACCTTACTTACTGGTTTCTCTTGTCAGGGCGAATAAAATTCTAGCCTGACACGAAAACACCAGTAGTTTCGCTACCAGTTGATGGCGCGAGAGACTAGCTTAATTAAGTTGAGTAAAACTCTAAAATAATTAAGCTACAAGTAGTTGAGTCGAATAAAATTCTAGCCCAACTATTTGTTGTCTGCCAAAGACTTAAATAATAAAGTTGAATAAAATTCTAAAATTATTAAGTAGGTCTTACCGCCTTGCCACAAAGTAACTTTGTGGCCTTGCTAGCCACAGGCTGACTGACTTTTCTACTGTATACGCATTACTATTCTACTTGTTTGGCTGAGTCTCACGTATACGCGCACCATTGTACGATCCATACCAGTTGATCATTTGTCAGTCATGGTAGAGTTGTATTAAAACAGTGCTACCATTAGGAGGCGGTGTTACCTAAATATTTCCGTTAATCTTAAAACTAAGTTATTATTAATAAAAACTATGAATTTAGTTAGAAAAGCAAAAGACATAATTATATGTGATCCAAAAACGAGTGGAAGGACTTTTGGTCGTCACAACATTATGGCCAAAACACATTTTTAAACCGTCCTTTGTGCACTTGCAATTAATTAATTACCTTCAGGGGTAATTTCTGTCACTTCAAATATAGGAGAATTTCAACTGAATGTCTGCGAACACTACCACGACTATTCTCCCAGAGCGGCTGGCCCAACATTGAAATAATAAGAGACAATTTTCAGGGTAGACCAAGGCAACTTAATTACACGTAAACTCACCGGCGAATTCAAAGTATTTCTGGCTTCTTTACCGATTTCAAACTACATATATAAAAAATGTAGGGGATATGGGGAAACATTTTTTTAATGGAATTTGGCATCCAATAAGTTCAAGTTTGCCATTTCCTGTCCATTTTTCATATACGGTGTTTGGCATCGTAAAATAAGCCAGAAATACTTTGAATTCGCCGGTAAAATCACCTGTTAGGTTGTGACAAGCGAATTCACCATATTATTAATTCGCCTTGCTTGATCGAAAACAAACAATTCTTCAATTTTGTAAACGTTAGGTTTTAAAGCTTTTGGAGCGATAAATTTTCCTCGTTCGTGGATCGCCGTCTGGTTACATGGAATCCTTACTTTAACATGCTTTAAATATGCTCAAAAAAGATCCTTTTATTTTGCTTAAAAGTACTTGCTTGGAATTCGTATATACTACCTTCTTATAAACGCGAGTTAATAAGTCATCGACTTTGAAATGTCAAAGAACAATGCTAAGCAGTTCATTTCTGCTGGGTTTCATATGGGGCTAATGTCGATTTTCAGTGCCTGCGGAGCAAAATTAACTCTGATGTTTCAAATAGACCAACTCGAAACATTCAACTGTTAAGTTTAAAATATCACCGATCTCTCTTTATGCTTAAATTTTAACAATAATCTTTATCACTTAATTGATTTCTCGGAGAGTGATTATGTTTTAAAAAGAAAAATTATTGAAATATTAATTGGGAATTTAAATTATAATTAATATAATACTTTCTCAAGTAGTAAATTATCAATAAATTCTAAAAAAAAACTATTGCTAGAGGATAAGCTGGTAGCTATATGAGAATGCTTACGCCAATTCATCAGGAAATCTTTACTTAAAAAAAAGAAACTGGAAATATCGCATCTTGTGCTTGCACTTTCATAAACATAATGAGAATTGTTTGTGAAACCGATTACACGATTTTAAAGTTTTAACAAAAACCTTATATTTCTTATGGGTCTCTTCTACACCTGGCTGGGGTTTTTCCCAACTCAAAAGTGCAGTTGTAAGAGGTAATCAAAAATTATTTTGTATTTAAATCAGTAATTATCATCAGTCATCACTTAGTCTTATGTGGTAATCTAAATAAATAAATGAAAATAAATCATTTTTTTAAACCAAATTACACTTTACATATTTTTGTGAATTAATAAATATTTGCCTCGTCTGACTTTACCTTATGTAAGTTAAACACCAAAACTGTGTACTTTCCAGTAATTACCCTCGTATCAATATTTACCTTCAGTTCTATTAAAAAGTGTAAATTTTTTTACCATCGTCCAAGGCTGACCTTTTGCCTCAATCAAAACCCCTTTAAATATCGACGATAAGCTTTTTCCGATTACAGAAAACTTATTGAGAGTGATTAGTTAAGAAGTGTTTCATATCAGTTACTATCCGCAGTTAATCAAAAATAATATAATAAAAATGGATTGTGTGTTTGTGTAGTTGTGCCAACAAAATTGTATAAAAGCTTTTATTTTGTTTTGCCTACCAAGTTTGTGAATACTCGCATGCATACATACATAGGTGCATATGAATGTATGTATGTAATCGTCTTTTACATATATGTATGTACATACGTAGCTGCATATTTATTTCAAATACAAAAACAGTTAGATTTCGTTCACTTTTGTGCTCTTTTGATACCCTTCACAAAAATGAAAAGGGTATACATATGTAGGTTTGTCATTCCGTTTGTAATTTTTACAATTATTAATTTTTGACCCAACAAAGTATATATATTATTATAGGAAAGTTCAATTAATGTCAGTCTAGACAACCTGTGATGTTGAATCTTAGACTATATGATCAGCGCATTCGGAAATGCCGCTTTTTTAGCCATTCCGGAGATATGGGATATTTTTAGTTCCACTCTTACTTATTTAAATTTGCATATTCTGTATTCCTATCAAATTCGCCATAAAGTGCTCCTACAGAAAAGATAAAATTCAGGCCCTAGATAACTTACGGACCTAAATGGTTGACGGAATTAAAAATTCTTTTTCAAAAACTAACTAAAAAATTAATTAAATTAATAAATAAATTAATTAAACAAAACAAAACCTTTACAAAAAACCAATTCACCAGATTTCGAAATTTCATCACAAAATTTTGTAATTTGATCAAAAAATCCGAAAATTCTCAAAAAACACATAAAACCATCCTATAGTCCAAACATTTTAAAATACAAAATAAAAAAATTTGCGAAAAATACAAAATTTGGTCAAAATTTAAAATTCACCGCGAATTTGGAAACACCACAAATCTAAAAACTGTAATGAACAGATTTTAATGCTAAAAAATACATTTTTCATATAAAATCTAAATTATACTAAAAAATATCACAAAAATCTAAATTCACCAAATTTTGGAGTTTCACCAAAATATTAGAAAGTGACCAAACATTTTCATAAATTTCTTCGGCCTCTTAATTTAATTTAATAATTTAATTTTATAAAAGACCTAAAGTTTAAAAATTATTGAACAAAAATCCACTAAAAATTTTAAGTCATAGAATTTAAATCTTTTACAAAAAATCTAAATTAAACTGAACAATAAAAGGAGTGTTTAAATGTAAAGTAAGAAAACTAAAAGCTTAGGACTGAGCGAAATCTGTAGAACATTTTCAGTAGTTCCTACGTTTGTGAAGGGTACATAAGATTCAGTACAGACAAATATAGCTCTCTTACTTGCTCTATTCTATCTATACAATTTAATATTTCAGATTGAAGAATTAACCACATAAACGAAGTAATTAAAGTAATACATGATCAGTTCTGTTTATTAGGCCCAAGCAGCTCTAACGGTAAATAAAACAACGCTAACTGTAAATTTAAAAGTTTTTTTTTTTAATTTTTTTATTTGAAATGACAGTTTCTCATTTCTGGCAATCGTCGTAAAATATTAAATAAATAAAGTGTCACGTTTATTTATTTACTTTTTTTTTGCTAAGGGATCTGCAGTGTCATTTGACAAATACACAAATAATGTGTCACAAAACTTTTGGTTTTCTCATTGTACTTGGCTTCATTGGACAACACGTGAAGGCCGATGTATTTCCGTTATCAATTGTACATATAAATGACTTCCATGCCAGGTATGTACAGACTTGTATTCATGCAATTTGAAGCTATTTAGTTATTTGACCTTTCTGTGTTTTGGTCGATTTTACTCACCATTGCTGTACACACTGTTTGTTTACGTTTCTACAGAGTAAATAATTACAGTTAGTTTTTTTTCCTTTTGTATATTAAAGACTCTTTTGCTTCTGATAAATATTCTTGTATGTTAGTTCGTATTTGATTTGTTTCGTCAATTTTAGACGAGTTTTTGACAGATTTACGGACAAGGCTGCAATGCCGTAAAATTTTGTGTGAACTGTTGGGACAAGACGGCATATACCTACTCCGTACAGTCAAAACATATTTTCAATCATTCGAACAAGACGGTAACTCCCATGGCAAAGTTAATATTTATATGTGATTTGTTTATATGCTAAGTAAGCGCCCCAATAAATTTACCTAAATAAGCTCTATACACTATATTTGGTGACAAAAGTTTTCCTTTTGTTTATAAGATTTTAACTTTCTTTCCCTATGCCAGGAAAATAGAAATTCAGGCTTTAATAGATCGTTCCAACTTTTAAGAACATTTTCACATTTTTTCCGTTATTCTGCCGCCGCTATCTCCATGTGGCAACAAAATTTGTGGCTAGTCCAGACGTAGTGTAAAGGTGTCCGATATAGCAACTTTTTTTGGTAATAGCAACTACTTATTTGATATATTACTTGGTAATCGATAAATCTTGCATGGCCCATATAAACTACTTACTAGTTATCAATAGTTAATTTTAGCTCAGTTATTTGTGGTTCAATTATATTTGAAGATGAAGTTGTTTGTTAGCAGAGCTGCTAGAAATTTTAGAGGTCAAATTTGAACAATCGTGAATTTTTGAATGAAAAATCTTTAAAATCTTGTACTGGCTTCGAAATTTGTTCATTGCCATATTTTCGTAGATTTGAAGCAACCGATATGTCGGGTGGTACGTGTGACGATGGTGAAGTTTGTATTGGTGGCTACGCTCGCACTGTTTATACTGTCAAGCGTCTGCTAGAGGAGCACAAAGATACAAATGCGGTGTATTTTAATGCTGGCGATAGTTTCCAAGGGACCTTATGGTATAATATTGGACGTTGGAATGTCACAAGTCAGTTTTTGAATATGTTGCCAGCTGATGCTATGGTAGGTTGGAATATAATGTCTTAAATTTTCGTTCATCTTCTAGTCTATTGCAATATCCCTCTAATATTGCAGACATTGGGTAATCATGAATTTGATCATGGCATCGAAGGCGTTGTGCCCTTTTTGAAAACACTTAACACAACTATGCTTGTAGCAAACATGGACTCCTCAAGAGAACCCGAAATGGCAGGAAAATATCAAAAATCGATAATTATTGAAAGAAGTAATCGAAAAATTGGTGTTATTGGCGTCATTTTGGAAGCAACTTTTGTAAGATTAAGTACAGAAAATGATAAATCAAACTTTTTTAAACAAGATTAAGTATGTTTTATAGGATTTGGCTAATACCGGTAACTTGATATTTCACAATGAAAGTGAAGCTATTGTAGAGGAAGCCGAAAAACTGAAATCTCAAGGTGCCAATATTATTATTGTCATTTCACATTGTGGCTACGATGTGGATAAGTTGATTGCCGAACACGCTGGCTCTGAAATCGATGTTATCGTTGGCGCCCATTCGCATACGTTTCTCTATACCGGCGATAATCCACCAGGTCCTGATAAGCCCAGAGGAGATTACCCAACACAAGTTATTCATGCCAGCGGACATCGTGTGTTAATTGTACAAGCTGGAGCTTATGCCAAGTATGTTGGAAATTTAACAGTCTATTTCGATGACGATGGCAATGTTATTGATTTCGAGGGAGCTCCTATTTACATGGATATTAGTATTCCACAGGGTAAGTGAGTTTTTTTTTTCTCGAGGACAAGCAATTAAAGTTGGGTATGACTCTTTCATAATTTTTAAGCTTTTTATTCTTATTACAAATCCCAACGAATTACAAAATCACGCAATGCTTGCGGTATTCAAATTTAAGTTCTCAAATCGGCAATTTTCTTTTCCTATACCTCAAATTTCGATTTGTTTGCAATTTGATTTAAACTTTTGGAGGATTAAAGGCGTTACAAGTGTCACTTTTTGTTGTTGCATGACTTAACAACTTTTTCCATGTTCGGATTTTACTGTATAGATATTTCTGAGTTTGGTTTTGAAACATTAATATAAAATTTGTTGAGTCTTGTGGCTGCCTTTTAATATGATTTGCGATTTTACTGATTCTCCAATTTTACTGATTTTTAGGTATTTTCACTCTTTCTTTAAAACTTAACTGTTTTTTCGATTTAATTTTTTATCGATTTTCACTTTCCCGTTTAAAATATTTCCCTATTGTTAGTTGTTTTCGATGAGCCGCAAAATTACAAGTTAAACCAACAATTTTATTCCCGAATGTTTGACTTTTAGCTTAATTTCTTCGGAACCATACACATAACTATATGTATATCGGTAATAATGCGACGAACGTTGCCTCCAAATCATAAGTCGTGTTATTCTTCTCTGACTTTCACGTAACTTCTTAAAAATCCAGAGATCTTAAAACGCTTGATCTTAAAGGCCAATTCACTGGTCTAAAATACGCTCACTGAACATTTCCTTTAAGAAGAAAATGAACCGGATCCGTACGGGGGACATGTGCTAATATCGGGTGTTTTTTTAACAAGGCCATAAATCTAATTTTCCTACCATGCTCAATTCACTCCTGAATGCGAGGAAAATGCTAAAAACTCTGCTAAAAACTATATTCAACTAATTCAAATTTCGTTTTAATGTTACAAAAAAACACCCTTTACATGTCAAGGTTTCATGCATATTGCAGTGGTTTATAAAGTGTTATGACAAATTTGAATTAAAAAAATTTCAGAAAATGCTTCTGAGCGGTAGTTCGTAGCTTGTCTCGAATCATTCGATTATCTAAATTCAACTGCAACATGGATGAGAGGAATTCCTTCTTAATTTATAACAAAAAATTTTTAGAATATTTATAAAAAAATCGCAAAATAATTTGTGAACAAAAATTTAATTTATTAAAAAGAAATTAAAGTGAATTCTGATCGAAAATAAGAAATGTGTTTTCGTTTTTGTCTGATATTTCAATAACATTTTAAATTGCCAATATTGTGGTTTATTAATTAAAATGCCAATTTGCTTTTAGATCTAGAAGTTCTTGCTGCTATGGAACCCTGGAAAGTAGAAGTGGATGCTCAGGGTAAAGTTGTAGTGGGCGAAACATTAGTAGATCTACTAAGGAGTTCTTGTGACAAGGCAGAGTGTAATTTAGGAAACTTTTTCTGTGATGCAATGGTGCATGCGGTAAGAGCAAATCGAAAGAAAGCTACTGGAAATTTATTAATTGTTATATTTTCAAAATTGCTTATTTATAGTTTTTGGATTTGGCACCTTATGAGGAAGAAGCATGGTCTCAAGTGCCTATTGGTTTGGTTAATATAGGCGCTTTAAGGGTTCCTCTGTACCGTGGTAGTAAGTTAAATTATTTTACCCCAGCCAGCAATTATAACAGGTGATTTATTATGACGTTCTTTTTCAAAAAGCGATTAAGTATGAATCGTATTAAACTCTTACGAAAAATCAAAGTATTTCCGGGCAAATTTAAAGTATTTCCGGATTCTTTGCGGATGTCAAACTCCATATATAAAAAATTAACCGAAAATGGCGAAACATTTTTATATATGGAATTCGACAACCAATCAGTTTAAAAAAAGGACTCAGCTGGTGAGTTTACACGGAAAAAGTTAACGCAGTTCCGGCATTCGATATAAAAATTGGCGGAAATTGCAAAACAATTTTATACGGAATTTAACCATTTAATAAAAGTCATCACCTGTTGCAATTCGCCTTGATATTTTATTACGAAAATACTCAGCCCGACACAGAGTTTACCCATTAGCATTTCTTATGAAATGTGTTTCCTGTAACGTACATACATATGTTCACACACAATTCGCTTAACTATTCAAAAAATTCGAAAGGCTATTTTCATTATTCGATAATTTCTCCACTAAAATGACTCAAAACAAAAGATTTCCCTAACGAATATGTTCAAAATAGTTTGTTTCACCCACATCGATGTAGTCAACAAATTATAGCGACAGTAGCTGAGAATGACCTCGATAACTGTCAAGACTGGATTAAGCGCAGATCTCCACAACTTGGCTTGTTTTATGTCACAGCTTACTATACTTTATATATGTATAAGGAACATGGTTTAAAATTATAAAAAACTCAACTCGCGCAAAAACTGAGTGTTCCTGGTTTTGTAAATCGAAATTGTTTTAATTTAATTTAAAAGAATTTACGAAATCACTTTTTCGGCCTAAAATTGCCGTAGGCCAGAATTGTGTTTTTGAAATACAATAAAACCCTCAACTGAGTAACGCACAAAGTCACTATCCTACATAATCGTACGATTCAATCCGACAGAAACCAATCCCACTCAAAATTTAAGTGCCACGAAATGATTTTTCCACGTCACACTAGTCCACAAAAAATAAGCGAAGTCAAAATGCAACTCTGATTTCATAGTAAATATTTTATTATATTTTTTCAAACATCGGACAGACCCTTCTAAAACTCTGCCTCACACGTTCACTTTAATACTTTTTTAAACACACACTTTAAATCTGATAGTGAATCATGGCCATAAGTATGAGAAATTTAAAAGAGACGGTGTGATCTATCAAATTGATTCTGGTTTAGGCTGCGCTGGCAGTTTTTCAAGATGATTTTTTGGTTTCAATTCTTGCATCAGCACAATCTAATTAATACAAAATAAGCCGGATTGACTCTCTGGCGATACTCAATTCAGATAATCGACGCTAAATCTACATTTATGGATCTTTTACGATACTGACCGCTACAGTTACTATGCAACAATCTCCCCTCTGGTTGGTGGCTTCAGTTCTAAAAGAGTATACTCAGCCTGCGGCCTGAACACATGAATACGAGTCGACCTCATGACGAAATTGACATTGCTTATTTAGAATTGAGCCGCAATTTCAATAATATTTTTAAAATAATTTCAACACATTTGACAGGCGTGTAACGACGCATGATGAAGTGATAAACCCTATTGAATATTTTGACACATGGAAGTGGAAAAACTATCATTACTATCTAACCACCATATAGTCATATTACGAAAAGAAAATTACCCATTAGCAAGTAACGTACAAAAAGTTTTTGCTGGAATTAGATAGTGCTCTCTCTGCACCTTTATTAACATTTTAATGAATTATTTCTTGTTTTAAAGATCTCACCTATTCTCATATTGTTGCCATGTCGCCATTTGAAAATATTTTGACTGCCTTCGATTTGCCCGGCGAACGATTGTTAGAAGCTTTGGAATATGGCGCTAGTAAAATTGATTATGATAATGGCATCAACGGCTCTCATGTACTCCTACAGGTATCTGGCTTAAAAGTTACCTATGACTTTAAAAAACCAATGTATGAACGCGTCGTCGACTTGAAGGTACGGTGTAGCAACTGTTCCTATCCACGTTATGAACCTTTCCAAATAACTTCCACATATCGCATTGTCTCTCCAAATTTCTTACAAGACGGCGGTGATGGTTATTATATGCTTCATGATTATGGCAGTAATGTACAGTAAGTGCAGCTGGTTTTTTTAATTGATTAAACACATCCATATGTATATTAATGTCTTGTTGTTTTTCTAAAGGCCGTATATAACAGACCTAGACGCTTTGCTGAAGTATACTAAGAATGAAACACCGATTATTGCCGGTCTTGAGGGTCGAATTATAGTAGTTTGATATTAAATTATTTAAGAAAAACATATAAACAGGACCAAACATAATAAAAATGTTGTATTTGATCTAAACTAGACATACTTTTTAAGTAAATGTTGACCTTTTGTATTTCCGAAGGTCCATGTCAATTAATTCTACAATATATAAATAATTTATTCAGGCTTAAGTTCATTTATTATTCTGGTCGGCTTTATATAGCAAAAATTTAAAAAAGAGTACGTTAAAGTTGTCACCATCTTTCAGAAATATTCTTTCAATTGAACGAACTAGTTCGTGACCGGCACAAATCTACTTGACAAGCGGTTAATCTGTTCAGCCATCGTACATTTTGCTGTTTGCGTAAGAATTTGGTTAATGAAGTTCGTCGCTGTTGATGTTCGTTTCGTGTTCAAATATAATTGTGCCAACAATTGTTCCTGTGCGAGCAGCAAAATGTACGATGGCTGAACTGATTTATGGCTAGTCAAGACGCTATTTAATACGTATACCCATATGTACTGTTTTGCGTTACCTCTTTTTCAGTAATAGTGTGTATTTTACGACAATATTTCACATAACACAATAAAATTTGTAATTATATTTTTATTCCACTTTCTTTAACTTTTGATTTCTTTTATTTATCACTGTCAAGAACTTAAAATTATTACTTTGGTAACGTAACGGTAAAATAAGTACATACATTTGTGGAAAGGGCGATACCAGACTAACCTACCGTTTACAAAGGAAAGTAATTGCAAGAAAGTCGCAATACACTCACACTTTTTCACTAAAACACTCAAACTTTTTTTACTTTCCACTCAGCTTTAGATGAAAGCGATTTTTTACGTTTTCTTGAAAGTAAAATGACAAGGGCTTAACACTGTTGCCTACTAAGAGATATATACAAATTTGCGGGATTTTGGTAAAATAATAATTGCAAAATTTAATTATTTCGTACACATACGAAAATATATTTAAAATTTTTTCATCAAATATGCTTAAAGAACACAACTGTTGATTGTATAATGATATTACAAAGAAAAATTAACTATAATAATCATTTAAAAGTATTGCTCTATAAATTTGTGTGTGCGAATGGCTTCGCAACTCTATTTCTGTAATAAACAAAACAACACTCTTGTTTTGTTATCATTTTCCAATTCTAGTCTTTTCATTTGTAAAAGTATTATTGCAACAAATTTTCTCTTCGAAAACATTTTACCAATAAACTTTCACTTTCCTCTGAAAGTGAACAAGAAATTGAAATTGCAGAAATTTCATGAAAGTACTTTCCTTTGTAAATTTAATATAAAGAGGTACCTTTTCTTGTCCTTTTAACGGCACTTCGGTAATTCTGATAAATACAAAACTATCCAACACTGCATACGCATACAATGTTGTTAATATGTTATTTATACAGAATATTTTTTTAATATTAATTTTTTGAAACATATATATGTATATCATTATATTATTAAAGATTTTTGGAAGATATATTATTAAGTTTTTAGTAATGCATTAATATTCTTATCTATAAATTACTGGATATAAACATAAGAAATTTTGTATTTAAAAATTAGACGTCACATATATATACATCACTTACGAACTATTTTATCATTTGAAATTAATATAAGTATTATTACAAAATTTTCATAAGTTAGAAAAATTAAGTTTTTTTTATCGAAATTAAAAGTTAAACATTATTTCTCTGTAAAAAAAATTTCAACTATTTTAAACGCTTAATATTTTCGAAATCGCTAATTTATTCGACAAAAAATCGCTGTATTGCCTTCACTTACATATATTGATTGGTTACACAAATTTTTATTTTCGTATTTATTGAATAGTAAATTTTTTTTTGGAATGATTGTTCACCTAAAAAATATATTTGTTATTATTTTCCTATTAAGCTGTGGGGCAAATGCATTCTTGTCTGGATCAGAAGATCCATATAAAGTTCTTGGCGTAGACAGACATGCTAATACCCAGCAGATTCGTAAAGCCTACAAAGAGTTAGCCAAAGAATGGCATCCAGATAAGAACAGTAATCCTGATGCTGAGTTGAAGTTTGTGAAAATAAAACAAGCCTATGAGCTATTAAGTGATGCTGACCGTCGACGACTGTACGATCAACATGGTGTAACGAGTGAAGATTCTCATATGTTTAAACAGAAACATGACTACAGTCAATATGGAAGGTATGCACCAGACCCATTGGAGGAATTCTTCGGGAAAAAGTTCTACTTTGACCACGATATAAGTGTCTACCATAAATTGTCCATAACCACAAAGTATTATGAGCAAATTATATTACCCAAAAGTCAGTCTGTGCCATATATACTGATGTTCTACAATGATTGGTGCTTTAGATGCTCACATATGGTGGGAGCATTCAAAAAGCTTGTTGAAATTTTAGAACCTTTGGGAATACAATTTGCCACGGTTAATGCGGCACATGAGCAGCGGCTTTTTCGCATGGTTGGCTTAAGTGATTTGCCCAGTCTGGTGTTGGTTTTAAATGGCCACAATTATATATACCGAGAGTCTACCTTGACCTCGCAAAAAGTGGTTGAATTTATACGCAAGAAGCTGCCTTATAGAATTGGCACTACGGTAGACGATGATAATATCGATGCATTTCTAAATGGCTGGATGGACAACAAGGTAAGAGCTTTGATATTGGAACCTCGGAATCAGACTAGACTAAGATACTTAGTAGCCGCGTTTGCATTTCGCAGCAGAGTGGCCTTTGGTTTTGTGTATTTGGATAAACCTAATTGCGCAGAAATAAAGCAACGCTTTCAAATACATCCAAAACTGGACACTTTGTTGTTGTTCAATGAATACATAGAACGTCCTGTGGCTAGTGTGTCTATGTCTGAGATTCCAGCTCAAACTCTTAACAGCATTATATCCTCAAATCAATATTTAACACTACCACGGCTATCCTCCCAGGAGATATTAGAAGGTATTTGTCCGGCCGAATGGAATCGGCCTCGCAAACGCCTTTGTGTTGTGCTTATCACGGAAAATTCAGATGAGCACAATTTTGCTCGAGGTGCATTAAGAAATATAGCACTGCAAAGCGGTTACAGTTTGGATAAAGTTCGTTTTGCTTACATTTTCAAAGAGAAGCAAATGGAATTTATCAATGCCATATCAAAGGGATCCAACGATGACAAATTATTGCGCATTGTGGTGCTGTGGCGGCGCGATACTTCACATGTTAAGTACGAATGGGTCAATGATGCCAACTTGGATTTGCACAATTCGGATCATCAGTCATCAGATCATCTTATAAATCACACTAAACAGCGTATAGATCACACAATACAGAAATTGCTTAAAACATCAGAAGCTTTAAGTTATGAGGCTTTCGTTAAGAATCTATTAGACGAACATGCCCAAGGCTTTATTCACGAATGGATATCGAAGGCTTTATACTTTTACGAATATCTCATAGATTCCATAGAAGAGGAACATATATTGGCCACATTGTCTTTGCTGGGCACAATTGCATTTATGTTTGCTGTTGGCTATGTTATGGTCTACTTTGTACGTGCTGAGGAGGAAAATCTTAAAGCCAAAGGAGAAATTAACTCCAAGTTTGTGGCTAAACAAAATAAACATGTGCCAGAATTGAAACTGCACGAGCTAAGGGCTGAGAAATACAATGGTATGGTACGTTTACTTAAACCTGGCTGCAGAACAATCATTTTAATAACAGATTTGCAATCACGCACAAAACTTATACCACCCTTTCATAAAGCAGTGTGGCCGTATAGGAAAAATAAAACGCTTATATTTGGCCACATGCTTATCGAAAAAGGTCTGACGTGGTATTCTGAATTGCTGCGATTGTCGTTGTGTGAAACAAAAAACTTGCAAATAAACCCCAGAAATTGTATTGGCACTGTAATTGCATTGAATGGTCATCGCAAGTATTTCTGCATGTATCATGCCAAACATCCGGAAACTACAAGGGGTGTTAAGAGAATGGAAAAGATTACCAGGCAATTGGTGCGCACCGACGACCCAGAAAGTGGTACATTCTTCACTGTAGGCAACTCGGACGATTCAGATGATAATGAACCAAAAATTCTTTTAGAAGAAAATCTGTTGGATGGTCTCAGCAACTGGCTGGATCGTTTATTTGAAGGCACCACACATAGGTATTATATCAATTATTGGCCTGATTTTCCTACAAAGTAAATAACGAAGAAAATAATAAGTATCACGAATATAATTATGAGTACACACTTGTCAGCTTAGTAACTGGGTGGATAGAATTGTTCCGTATTTTTTGTACATGAACATTTTGCCAAAATGCCAAAGATCGAAGTATATTAACTTTTTATCGGTTAAAGTCATTGTTGCAAAATTAAAAGTATTTCAATTCAAAACAAATCAATATATGAAATATATACAAGATTTTCTTAAAATTTAAAAACTCAAAATGTGTAAAGATTTATTACGAAATTTTTTTTAAAAACATTTTTAATATTTGTAAACTTTTAATACTATTTGCAGTTAAAACTTCTGTTTAAAAATAACGCATTTCAATTTCGTTATAATTAAAATACGTATTTTAAAATGGACGAGTGAAATCTTTTTATTCTCAATAATGTCAAAGCCCAAATATTAGAAATTAATTTTAATAACCCGCAATGAGGAATGCCATTTTCTAGTCATTTATACTAAATATAAAATCATCCTGATATAAAAAATATAACATTTTGGTCAAACTATCACTTAATTCAATATCAAATACATATTTACTTTATAACTTCAGAAATTCGAGTTATTTTACAAATTAAATTTATCCTCACACCAATCAAATAACTATAATACCAAAACTTTTTTTAGTAAATCTTTATATTGTTTTATTGTATGTATATTTGTTTTTTTATTTATAACTTTTGATATAACAAATAAAATTATTTAAACTAGCAAAGTTTTTTTGCTTATTTGTGCAATCATAAATATTTAAAGATTAATTCATTTGTTCATAGTATTAAGTATGTTATCTAATAATAATAAAACCTTTCCAAATTCATCAAATGAAATGTGTTTTTATTAAAAAATTATTATAAATATTTGTTTTTTATAGGAAGCAGTGTAAAAAATATCTTGCTAATTTCAAAGTTAAAATAGACATAGCGTTTTCGTTTCTTAAATAAAATGTTGCCCTGTTAAAGAGTACATGCGTACTAGGGTGTTATTTTGTTACAGATCGGCTTTATTAAGGTTAAAATCTAAAAAACCACCTTTTGTGGGCGCAAACGTATTTCGAGTATAACAAGAGGGCAATATATAATAAAATAAGTCTCATCCATTAATAAATAATTTATTGATTGTAACTCAATACATATACTCAATAATAAAAGTTTGTTAATTAATATTCCTATAATGAATATATACTATATATCCATTACGACCGTTCGTAAAATGCGGTTGTACAACTTCATTTCCCAAATAAGTCTTGATATTAGCTAAGTGGTAGTGTTATTTCAGTGAATTGCTGTAGTTCCCCTACTAAGTTCAATTAAATTTTTAAATCTCGATTGTACATCACTGCTATACTGTTACTACGGTAATAAGCACAAAATTTACAAAAAAAAAACACTTTTTGATTTTTCGTACAACCGAGATACAACGTAATACAACAAGCCCGCCAACGTTGCAATCTCGTGTACGACCTCCTAAAGTTGCACCTACGGTTACAACGGCTATGGTTTGCTCTATAGACATGTCCTTGTATAGATTTTATAAAGAAACTACTAGATTAGGGGTTTCCTATTTTTTTGGAATATATGTCATATATCAATTAATTTTTTCTAGCCTTTGATTTCTATATACTACTAGCCAAGCCCGGCGCGCATTGATACGCCCCTTAATGAGCTCAATATATGTGCAAAGTTTCATGTGTGCATCGGTCCAGTACAAGTACCTTAAAATTATAACTTTTTTATGGGCGTGGCCCTGCCCACATTTCTAATCACGAAATTATATAGTCATGATGACTTATTTTTTATGGGTGTGGCACTGCCCACTTTTCTAATTACGAAATTCTATAATCATGAGAGTTTAATATGTGTGCAAGTAGGTGAAAAAATCATATTTATTTTGTATGGGTGCATTTCATTTTTATGTATATGTAGATGCGCGTAGTCCCGCCCACTTTTTTAAAAAAAATTACCATTCGTAAACACTCCCTGGAATGTGTACAACAACTTCCCAAAGTTTGAGTCGGATCGGCTTTACGGTTTCGGAGTCCATAGCTAACACACACACAGCCAGACAGAGTTTCACTTTTATATAGATAGATTATATAAGTATATTTTATATATAGTAATATATACTAACAACAAAATAATATATGGGGATATTTTTTAGTAAATATGTAAGTTTGTTAATGAATATCACCTAAATCTTATTTGCAAGATAATATTTTAGTAATGTGTATATTTAGCAGTGCATATATATATATATATGTTGTTACATTTTGCACGGCAATTTTCTTTGCTCGTGTTTATATTAAAATTTTATCAAACTCACCACTTAGAACAAATGTAAAATAAACAGCTGTAACGAAACATTGTTATCAACAAAGTTTGTGTTGTGAACATGCAGCCATAATTGAGAATTTGCGAAAAAAAATGTTGTAGAATACGAGACGAGCAAGTACAATAGCGGCTGTCAGAAAGAAGTATAGAAAATTATTTAGTAATATGTTATATATGTACTTATTTCAAATTTGCAACTACAGCAAAGTATAAAAAGTGAATAGATTAAAAGAGTATACGTTGCCAAGAAATTATCGGTAAAAAGTGCGTATTAATATGCTACAACATAACCATAGTTTTTTTAAGATAAAATTTTCAATAAGAAAAAAGAGAGTATTGTAAGAGCGAGAGTTCGATTTTCGTTTGTTTGTGGGCAATAAACCGTAGTGTACAATTAATTAAAAATATTGCTTAAAATTAAGTAAAGTATTGCAATAAAATAAATAATAAATGAATCAAAATATCACATGTACATTTGTAGATATCTATAAAAAATAGAAACCAACGGAAATACATAACAGTAAATTTGTTGTGTTGTATGACGTATAATGTTGCCTGATATATTTCTTTTAATGTACATACATATATACTTGGATCCATGAGTGTGTGCGTGTTTCTGCTGTAAGTATAGTATTCTTTCTTAAATATGTAGGTCAATTCTAAAAGGCTATAAGCATGATTAAACTTTGCCTTACCAATATTTACATGTATGTACGTAATGTATACTCAACAATTTCACCAACTTATAAAATGTAACAGAAGTCTTGATACATTTAAAAAACTTGCGTTTTGTATTTCAAGCTGCCAAACATAAATATTACGGCATCCTCATCCTTTATTTTATTGTGTACAAACATAGAGTATGCGAAAACATCTACTACCACCCCCACTACGTTTATATTTTTCTTCATGTTTGGTTATTTTGTTGTTTTCCCTTGTTTGTGGCATATTTCGCGATTTTTTCTTACAACTAACCTTAGGGTGTTAAAAGCAGAGTTTACATTTATACATGTTGAAAAAAAATATGTCATTACAATATGTACTTTACAAGGGGGTATGTGGGTGTAAACATAACTTTGAATCTATAACAGACCAGCTGACACTTGGTTTGTTTGGGTATCCCTAATCGTAATGAAATACATAATTAGATATTTTGCACAGTTGATGTCAGGCCTACTAATTCCAAAACAAAATATAATGCAAGTAATCAATGCAAAACCTGCCACTTTTGGCTTCATCTCAACTGTGAATATGTGTCTGGCAGTCATCTGGTCTTATGTAAAGAAAGGCCTCAATCGTTCAGCTTTCATGCGATAATTACGCAAGTAAATATAAAATTTATAGTATATAACTATAAGACATTGCTTTGTAAAGAAGAACTCTTAAATGTGGTTTTGACGATTTCCTTAAATCTAACAGAGATGATAATTCCTCCTTAAAATAATGAATGGCTCAAGTTCTGTGTGACTGAGAAAGAAAAGAAGTCAGATAATAATGCGTGTACCAAATGTTTATACCTTGTTGATAAATGGAAGTCTGCTACATACATAAGCAAAAAGAACACTATCCTGGTGAAATTCAAATAATGATGACGTTTGTGACCGTTTAAGTATTTGAAAAGCAGGTAGGTCTCTACAATTAAAGATTTTTCGAATACGTAACTTTTTCAATATTGCAAAAGTCTTGAGTCCTTTTTTTTAATGATAGAAGTTTTTTGAAAGAATTACTAAGGTCCTTTGTAATATTGATAGAAGAATTTTGGAAAAAGGACTAAAGAATTTTTTTTCGAAAAATCTTTATAATTTCTAAAAAAAAACCCATTGTTAAGACTTTTGACTACTTAGACATTTATCTAGATATGGCAATAGATTTTTCGAAGACAAAAATTAAATATTTATATTCGATATAAATAGAAAATACAATTTTTTTGCTTAATTATATTTTTTTTTAGTATTTGGAGGTTGTGTTATATATAATTTTATTTATTAATCTTTGTGTCATCAGTTTGGTTTTCGAGCAAGGCATAGTACGATTGAACAAGTCCATAGAATCGTTACCATTATTAGATCGGCTTTTGGAAGAAAGCAATACTGTTCAGCTTTATTTATAGACATTTCCCAAGCATTTGATAAAGTCTGCCATGATGGGCTACTTTCTATAATAGCTCGGGTTCTACCTGAAAACAACCCACCAGCTTATAAAAAGCTATTTGTCAGATAGAACTTTTAAAGTAAGGTCAAAGGATCAGCTTTCAAGATGTGGGAAAATCAGTGCAGGAGTACCTCAAGGTAGTGTGCTAGGGCCGCTATTATATATCATCTATACAGCGGATATGCCGACAAGCCCACACACATATACATCAACCTTTGCAGACGACATTGCAATTATAAGTGTCAGTAATGATTCAAAGGATGCATCTGAAAAGCTGCAGTCACATATTCATAAGCTAGAAGACTGGCTAAAACAGTGGAGAATAAAGGTAAATCCATCAAAATGTGCTCATGTAACGTTTTCCCTTAGAAGGCAAAATTGTCCACCAATCACAATAACTAATACCACGGTTCCAGCGGAAATGCACGTTAAATATTTAGGTATTCACCTAGATCGGTGCCTAACTTGGTCCCGTCACATTGAGGCAAAAATAACGTCCATAAAGCTTCGAACAAATCAACTGCATTGACTAATAAGTCCTAACTCAACTTTGGCTTTGGAGTATAAAGTCCTTTATACAAATCCGTTATAAAGCCAATATGGTCATATGGTATTCAGCTGTGGGGTACTGCCTGTGCATCAAACATCCAGAAGTTACAGAGAAGACAGTCTTGGATTTTACGTCATATCATCTGCGCCCCCTGGTACATAAGAAATGAAAACATACATAGGGATCTCAAAGTTCCCACTGTCCAGGAATAAGTTAAAACGTACACGTCCAAATACGTGAACAAACTAGTCGCACATCCCAACACTCTAGCACGCAATTTATTGCAATTTGACGGCCACCAGAGACTAAAAAGAACTGACACATTGAGCCTGGCGAGGCGGCTCTCTCTACACAATAGAAGATAGGTTTTTAAGATTTGAATACAAAAAATTAGTTATTACATTGGTAATAACTAGTAAATAATAATTTAGAAATAAGATTTGAATACTTATTGTGAATTTCTTTTAATAGAAAGATTCAATAAAATAAAATACAGTATTAAAAAAATCTTTGTGTCAAAATATCGTTACAAAACACTATATGCATTAATTTTTGAAGCGTTAACATTATTACTGTTAAGTACTTAACATAGCTCTGTTATCTTAACAGAATTTGGCTAGGATTAAAAATGTTTGAATTTTACTCCACACGCATTATTTTTGTACTTTGTGAAACATTGTTAAAATTGATGGAACTATTGAATGTTGTATAGCACCCTTCTTGATTTTTTTTTAAATATACAGGTATTAATATTACATCGTTTTGGTACTCTTTTGATACAAACCCGGCACGAAATCAAAATATTCAGAATGGAACCGGAACTAAAATCTATTTCCTAAATGAAGTGCGTTAATGAAAAAGTAACGGAAATACATACATTGATCTAATAATATATTTTTAACCGAAATTAAACAAATGTTTGTCAGAGTTTTATTTTTTGCACTTCAAAAAAGAATTGAATTTGAGTTCCGTTTCCAATCCAATCTGTGTTGGAGAATTCATGAACAGGACGAATCAACCTGTATTCAAATAAACTACTTTTTGGTAGATGGTGCCGTCTCGCCAGACTCAATGTGACCTTAAATCTCGGACTATGGTGTTGGGATGGACCACTAGTTTGTTTATGTATTTGCACAAGATTGTTCTTACCTCTTGCTGGATATGGATATTTTCTTTTATTATTATTGATAAACAATTTTTCCTCCTGAGGGAAAACGTTAAGTAAGAGCTTTTTCAACTGAGTAAAAATCTACAGCAGCCTTTAATAAAAAAAAATTATTGAATAAGATTGGCTTTATTGTGAAAATACAATTCTTAATATATTATTTCCAAAAGTTCTTGCTTGTATTGTTCATACTGACCGAAGCCGAATTTTGAGCAACCGATTCCAAATACTCAGTCGAACTCTACTTGTAGAAAATTATTAAACATTGCAATGCCCCTAAACTGCTGGAAAGAAGTTTAACAAATAAAATCTATCATAATTTTCATATTTTACTTCAATCCAAAGCTTGGGCACTGTTTACTCTTTTTCAATTTCATACATGTATCTAATCCCTTTCCGAAATTATTTAAATATATTTTATTTAGAGTTTTTTCATGAGACATTATCCATTAGCTTATATTTTCTATAAACTAAATTCTTAACTATTACATTCATTAGCCAACAATTGTACAACAAATAATAAATAATTACTTTCACATAAATAATCACTTCTTATGAAAATGTCTAAGTGCTTGCCAAATAAACAAGAAACTGTTGCCAAATAGAAAAATAAAAAAAATATATATAAAATCAAATGAATTGCCAGTCGAGACCAACAATAAAACACTACACACAATTTGTTATTACTGGGAATGTTACATTTATTGATTGTGCTGCACCACCTTTGGTAGTATTACATTGCACTATGGGTCAGAATTTTTTCGGCAAATGTAAAATTTAAAGTATACAGCTAAAGTTTACTTCACCATCACAATATTTTGTATTTGTAGGTACTGGTATTTTGTTGGCAAATGTACAAAGACGATACGTCATTTTTTATGCCATTCTTTGCATTTAAAAGTTCGGTTACGTCAAATTGATTCTGGCTTTGTTTTGGACCACATTTAGGTCGTTAAATTCTGAATAGCACATCTATAAAATAGCGGCTGGCATGGTTTTTAAGACGATTATTTAGCCAAATTTCGGATCTACGGTTGCCGGGTTGACTATCAGTTACTCGATATAGAAGCGATAATTATGGACCTTCGTCGATACTGCTGGCAATGGTTGTTATGTTTTTTTTTTACTTTGCACTAATCTCTATTTGATTAAAAGATAAAGGTCCCAAAGAGTATAGTCACGCTTAAACGGTCGAACTTACGCCAGAATTTTGATCATATTTAAATATTTACCTTAATGAATATTTTCACAGCAGGATGGCATTGATATATTTGACAGCGTCGGAAATAAAGCAATTAAAAAAAACTATCATTGCTAACCGATAATCCAATACTACATAGAGCAATTGTTATTGATATTACTTTGGTGTCAACTTATTTCTTATATTTCTTAATATTATATATGCGACCCTCTGCGAGCGTTCGTAAGCTTTTGAGATATTGATAATTAACCAAATATCTAAATATAGGTTGGTCCATCCAAAACGCACGATGCTTATTGTAAATGACACAAAAAGATTTCAGAGAATTATCTTAATATTTTTTATTGTCATAGAAAGATCTATGATAATTATGTGTAAAACAAAATATCAGCCAAATGCTCGTCACATCTTCGGTGGCATACCTCTATCAGATGGTCGATATTTTCAATGTCTCAGACATAATTGAGGTTCAATGTCGTTAATGTGCGGAATTATCTCATCATTTAGCCTTTGAATTGCTTTTGGCTTATTGACGTACACTTTTTCTTTTAAATATCTCCAAAGAAAGAAGTCCAACGGTGTCAAAACACATGATCGTGAAGGCGAATTCACATGGCCGCGACGTGAGATAACATGGCCATTGAATTACTCGCTGAAAAGAGACATTGTTTCGTTGCCTGTCTTGCACCATCCTGTTGGAACCACATATCGTCCAGGTCCATATCCTCAATTTCTAGTCACAAGAAGCCCGTCAGCATATCTCGACAGTGACTCACAATTAACATAGTGATATTACCTGAATAGCAAAAGATAATATTACGAATCATTAACTTTCAGGTGTTTTATAGAATGTGGAAAAGCTTATCATATTAGTGTTAAATATATGTAATAAAAAGTCGAAAATAGGTAAAGGCGAATAAAACTTCGCTCATTAATAGTATTGAAATCGCCAGTATGTAAGTTTTATTGTCAGATTCGTAATCAGCGACCCGGAAATCTCACATGTCTGATCTCCGAAATATCTAACCCTAGACTATACGAAAGGAATGAAAAGCCCTTAAAAAGTATAAATTTTTAGACGCCATTTTGAATTTCCTATATCTGTTTATATAATACCTATATAGGGGTTCGAGAGATTCTTATGTATGTGTAAAAAAATCCTATAATGATTTCTGAAAAATATCTGACTATCATATTGTATACGCCATCTTGAATTCTAAAATTGAAAATTCAGATTTGAAATCAATGAAATCAATATTTTATTTGTGTAATTGCGTAATGGCATACCTCTTCTATAAGCATTCATTAATTTTTTATTTATAACTCAAATTCTTGCATCTTCGCCCATTGTGCTTTAACTAGTGATTTTTTAACCGTTAGGGTTAAAAGAAAAACAAAAGCTACTCGTGTCGAACTTTTTATTTGAGTCAATAAATCAGTGGTTGTCATTTACTTTTTAAAGAGAACTCCATTATGGCCCATAAACCGTACCAAAGAGCATTTTGCTGAGTGCATTTCTGAACACAATATTTCAGCAAAAAAAACTGGACTTTCTCTCTAGTCTTCCCAAAGCCCAAACAATCAAAATTTTGTATAGCGTAATGGTAACTAAACTTGTTTGACCTTAGCACATTTCGGAACTGCTCTGAACAACAAACTGCAAAAAAAATCGCCCTATACTTGTAAAATCTATATATTATTTTAATGACACTTTTTGGACATCTCATTTGCAAATGTCTATGGAAGATCGAAGACAAGCAGGAACATGCAAACAAACATATTTTCATGTAAGGGACATAAAAATACTCGTATTCTTTACGATCAATGTACAAACATCGTTTTGGTTGTTATAAAAAAAAAATACATCTGTGCATTTTTGAAGACCTCGATGTTTTTTGTTTATTATTGTTAGAAAAATAAAATAGTGATAGAAAAAATACGTAGTTGGAATATTGAGTAATTAAACAGGAATAACCAAGCTACTCAAAATTGAACAACTTTTTTAATGAATTTGTAGCGTCTATTGACCAGAATAATAATACTATGAAAATAGATGTCTCCGCCCTTCCATAAAAAAGGTGATGATGCTCTTTTAAATATTAATTATATTACGTAATTAATAAAGAAGTTTTTCTAATTTAATTCTAAAGCTTTTCAACAGTTACACTTATAAATCTTTTAAGAGCGGAGAAGAATTTTAATATACATGTCCTCCCTATACGGAAGCAGGATTCTTCTTGATTTATTTAACTTTTGTTGTACGACACATACCAGACAAAAAATTCTGCTTGGTCCTGGCCATTACGTACGAAATACAATGTCATTTAAGAAACCGCCTCTAGATTGGTTAAAGCAGTTAATACTTTTGAGGTAGTTTTCGACCACTTTTTCACACATTTCTGGCGGTATCTCGGCGATAACTTGACGAATGTTGGTTTTCAAATGCTCAAACGTTAGGAGATTTCCGCGTATACACGGTCTTTGACCTAGCCTCACACAAGAATCTAACGCCTTCAAATCGCATGATCTTAGTGGCCATTTGATCAGTTTAACTACCGAGTGAGAAATGAGCTTCATCGCTGAAGAAAATTTTATTCGAAAAATCATTGCATTGAAAACCTCGTGCTCTAGCACCCAAATTTACGGCGTTGTGAATGGTCAGCCGGATTTAATTGTTGCGTGAGTTGGACTTTATGTGGATGGCGGTGAAAATCCAAATGCAAAATACTCCATAATGAGCCGTTGGATAGGCACAATTCGGATTATTCGCCACATTTTCACTCACTGAAGCGATATTTTCGGCAGTGCGCATATTAGGATGACGCACAGCCCTGAGTTCATTTCTAACGCTTCCAGTCTCTTGAAATTTCTAAATACTCTTATCAATTCCTTGCACAGCAGGTTTATTATCACGATCATAATCACACCGTAATCCTCGAAAAGTGGCCACATTTGAACCAAGTACGGCTATCGCGGAGTGTAATAAGTTGACTCAGTGGGATAGACCACAACAACAACAGAATTCAAGATCTTCACTAATATGTAAATGGCACTCATGACAATTGAGAACGAAAGGACGAAATTAGTAATGTTAGTTATTCAGCTATAACTCACCTAAGAGAGGCATTGACTAGAAAATTCTGAGGAACTTCGCTCGTAGCACCGAGTTACTATAATATACATGGATGGGCCTTTTTTTGGTTTCATAATAGGGAGCATATAAAATTCCGAACAAGTACATTAAGTCTATGTCTACGGGCATGAAACCAATAACTGGCTCCTCTGCTCGGCCGAACCTAAACTAACAAAAACGATTTCTTCAAGCAACTTAAGTGAATTTTTTTATACATTTTTAAATGCAATTTTATAAGAATCCTTAGTTTTTAATTGATTTTAAATTTTAATTGATTGACTTTTCTATCAAAGTGACATTAACTGTTGAAAGTTGCACAAAAAGCAACTTCATGAAACAAGTCTCGTAAATTTGCACAAATGGCAATTTTAAGCATTTAAATGAGTACCCTTAATTTTTTAACACATTTCGAAATCAAATTTGCATTAATCCTTTTGCACTTCTGTTTAATTTCAGCGTTTTAAAAAAATATTTACAAATGAGGCGTACTTGAAGTCGAAAAACACGTGTTGAAATTTTTATTTTAAAGTTCACTCACGTACCTTTAATTAAATTCACACCAAACAGCTACAAATCAGCAAATATGCGTGTCGTCGCTATGGTAAGTGGTGGCAAGGACAGCTGCTACAATATGATGCAGTGCGTGGCCGAAGGCCATGAAATAGTAGCATTAGCCAATTTACATCCCAAAGATAGAGGTAATACTTTTTTCTTTTTTAAATTAATGTTCTTTTTATTCAGGTCGATACGAAATTAAGAAACAGAATTAACGAATTAAAACAATAATACTTTACTTACTGAACTCTATTATATTTTTTATCATAAAACATTAGAAACTTAAACATTTTTTTCACTTTTGATGGATCACTAATTTACTCTAACTATTTTAGATCTATGGTTTCTAGATCACAGTTGCTTAGAACACTACATAGAATCATTTTCCCCTCTACGATTTTTAATTGTTTTGCATCGACCCTCTCTAATATACAGTGACTACAAAAAGTGTGTGCTCCTTTATTTTTCATAATTTGAATTTTTTTTTTAATCTGTTCAGTTTTATAATGATAAGTATTTATCTCTTATAATTAGTTTTTGCAGCAAATATAACAAAAAAATATATTCAGAATATCATAAAGTAAAAAGCAAAAATAATACTAAAATTTAGCTTTAAAAAATCGAAAATAATATTTTGTTTGTTATCCCCTATTGGTTACACCTCTGATCCCTCAAGAAAAAATCCTACGAGTTGAAATCGAGTGATTTCAGTGTCGAGCCACACATCTACGTACGAAAAGTATCAGGCCTAGCAAGAGAATTAATATTTCATTATCAGCTGTGTACACGTAACACATGACTTTCACAGCCACACCATCCAGATGCGAACCAATAATGCCACCGGCCCACAATACCGACCGGATAGTTAATTTTTGTATTAGGCTTCGCGTTGTTTGATATCATCTCAAATCCGGAATTTTCGTTTGCAATTATAATCGTTCCGTCGAAAATGGACCACGTCGTTGTGATGATAATGTTTTACAGAAAGCGTGGACTGAATGCCACTGTTCTAGAACCCATTCAGCAAATAAACGACTCGGTCTATAATCGTTTGTTTTCAGGTCCTGGTTTATTTGGCTTTTGTACTGATATAGGTCCAATTCCACACCCAAAATTGGCCAAGTTGATGTCTATTAAACAACGCATTGCAACTGGTCCAGAAGCTCGTTAAGTTGGCTTCGAAGCGTGAAACCTCCTTCAGCGATGAGGTGCATTTTACGATGTGTGACTACAGTTTTACTTGTGCTGCTATCAACCAATGCCCTCAAAATAAACATAACCCGAGCCTTCGCTGGACTTCAGCATAATATATGCGGAAGTTTCATTAAAAAATTTACCTATCGGATTCTTGGCTTCGTACGAAGGCGCGTCACACAATTAATCGATATCATATTCCATATGCGTTTTAACATAAATAAAAAAATAATTTTAATAATACTTAATACACAACTTGTTTTATCCTAGTTCAACATCGACACCGTCATTGGGGGCTCTAAGAAACCGAACCTAAAATTATTTATTGTAGTTCTTCATTTAACAAATTATGTTAATCCAGATTTATTCATACCAGCAACGGTTTAAAACTAAAAAATAGTAGTTAATTTTTTTATTTTTTTTTTTTTTTTGCAGATGAACTTGATAGCTTTATGTATCAAACTGTTGGTCACATGGGTATCGAGATCCTGGCTAAGGCAATGGGTTTACCGTTGTATCGTCAAGAGACCAAAGGAAAAAGTACCCAAACAGGCAAACAATATGTGCCCATGGATAACGATGAAGTTGAAGATTTGTATAATTTATTGGCTTTGTGCAAGGTGAGTAGAAGAACAATTTTATTAACTTTAGAAAAATTATTAAAAGATTTCGAAAATCGTTAAATAATAAACATTTATTTATGAAAAACTTGAAAATAATTCACCCTTAAATTAATACATAACCATGACGCAATATGTTATTAAAACAAATGAAACCTTGATATTAAAGGCAAAAATATTTTAAAACTTTTAGTAGAAATTGAAGCTCCAGAATTAATATCGATCAATTGCCAATTTGCAAGTATAAGGTGAGCAGATAAGGGTGATAGTTAGAGAAATTAAAATAAAACAACATCAGTGTAAGATATGAAATTGATTCTAGCAAGCTTCAAGATGAATTTTTGAATAAATAAATACATTCTTTAAATTAAACTTTAATATATGCATGTTCCTGTTCTGTATTCCGAGTGGAATAAAAACATGTGGAATTGTAAAAAAACACTCGGCATTCAATCATTAGGGAATTAGCTGTTCTGCATTCCTAATATTTTCCCTTTTTCGAAATTAAGAGAGATGTTACAACAAAATACCATCATGAAACTTTGTGAACAAATTGTTGAAATGGTAATGTACACAATAACTTTTTTTTTTTAAATTAAAAATTCCGATTTTTGATAAATTTGAAATTAAAATTTTGATTTTGATTTGATGAAAACAATTTCTGATTGACCCAAACTTTTTGTAATTGAATCTAAAAGAGGATGAAAAATGCTAAAAAATGACACCTTTCCCAGCTTTCTATCTTTAATAGCAGAGTCACAATCACAGTTCAAAAATGTCAGGTACCGTAATTTTTTGGGTTTTTTTTTAAGTTTACATAGCTATAATTTCCAACCCGGTTGACGGATTTTGTATTTTTCTCAGTTTCTGTAGGAGGAACTTCTATACAAAATTTGATTAAATTCTGAGATAGTGAGGTAAAAATCACTGTGTTGATTTGACATGGAATAACCCTTGTCTCTTACGTTAATGTTATTTCAAACAAGTCTGTTTATATATCTTATATGCTTTTAAAATTTAAGTGTGGAATAAAAATGAACATTGAATTAAAACCTTTAAAATTTTAATACAAAATTGTCACTTTTACGCCTAAATAAAGTTTTAATTGAAGCAAGCCATATTCTAATTTATTATTTCACCAACCTTTTTTAATCTAAATAAAACAAAAGAAATTATTCGGAAATTACAGAAACATTAGAAAATTTCAACTTTCGAATAAAATATTGTGGATTCGGATTATAGAACAGCACTAGTCGTTTTTGAAATTTGGAAAATGTTGATTTATTAAAAAAAATTAACAAGTTTAAAAAAAATTAAACTATTTAATTTTATAAAAAAAATTGCATTTAACTTAAAATTTGCAATAATTTTATAAAAAAAATCATGCAAAAATATAGCATTTACCCCGTGTAATGCGACCAGCTATTCCAATATAAAAACAAGAACAATTTGTTTAAATTTATTTTGGCTGTTAAATAATAAAAAAATTAATATAAACTAAACTTTCCGGTTAAATTAATAAAAGAAATCATTTTGACCTAAAATTTTTTTTATCTTCAAGCAAATTTTTCTTTTTACACAAGTTTTCAAAATTTCCCCATTTTTTTTATTTTTCTTTTATTTTCAATAAACAAAACGAGTTGTCTCAACGCCTTCATCTAGACAGATAGAAACTGCATCATCGCCATTGTCTTCTAAGCATCACCCACATTCCTACACACATATTTACAATCTGTGCACATAAATGCATATACATACATACATACATATATACATATGTACGTCTTTGGCCCTAAAAATTCAAATATTAATTTTGCTTATACCAATTTATAATTATAATTTATTTCACTTTAAGACTCACTTAAAGAGTTGGTTAAATTAACTATGGAGTTCCTGTTCTGTATTGCGAGTGGAATGAAAACATGGAATTGTAAAAACAATCGGAATGATTTAATTTGAAAATTAGTAATGTCTACAACGCTCATCCTATTGTCCAAATGATTGCTTGGAGTCAATTAAACACACGTTTTTTTGTTTACGTTAATAAGTCCCCTTTTACACTATGGGAATTAAATGATAGACGAAGTTTGTAGGGCAGGGTCCGAAGAGGTAGAGGGTGTAGTGCACGACCGTCTGTACTTTTCTCAATTTTCATCTTTTCATCATTTTTCCCACGTCATTCTCATTTTAGTATTGTTGGCTGCGTATTACAAAGCGGGAAAATTAATGAAAAAAGCATCATAGAATTTTTGTCTGTCTTTACATGTATAAGGTTTGGTCAAGTTCAGAAGAGAATTTCAAAAAATGTCTGTCAATTTCCATAATGTAAAAGCCAAGTAAGCAAGAGTCTTTAGAGATGTCATATTTCACACGATCAAACAATTTCAGAGGTCCCACATGGATTTTAAGATTTATTTTCATAATCCAATTCCGGTTTAAAAAAAAAAATATATAATTTACCTCAGACAAATTTGTAATTATAATTAAAAGTAACAATGGAAAAATTGGGAAAAATATTTTGTTGGAGTTTTTAATTAAGAGAACTAAAAATTATATGTGCAAAAATCTTATTTATTGGTAAAGTTAAAGTTTTATATATGTTTATAAGGGATTGTGTTAACCTTATGTAAATCCACCAATTGAACACGAAGGGGTATTGACTCCACCTGTTTTTTCAGGGCAAATACATCAATTTGGTTCCATACTCAGCTGCATAAGTCTGCCTTATAGCTTGGAAGATGCATATATTTTCGCAGAAAGTGTTCTCCATAAATTCTCTATTAGGCTGAGGTCTGGGCTTAAGGCAGGCCATTCTAGCCACTCAATTTTTAGAGAGCCTTTCTTTTCTTTTCGACGTGATTCGGTGCATTATCCTGGTCGAAACCCCATTTCTCACCATATAAATCCCCAGCAAAATCAAGGAGTTAATTTTCCAACAAATCTATGTAAATGCATTCATTTTGTCTGGCGGAAAGCATATTTTGGACTTGATTTTTGATGAAAATGTTGACCATATTATGCAACACCATGAACGCGTTTATGGGACGCTTCGCGTGGGCGTCTTACGTCCCTCCAATACTTGTGGAGACCATCTAGTCTATACAAATTTAATTTTTTTCGTCACTGATTATCACCTTCGAATTCCTCTATACAAAACTTATAATGCAATACGTGCATTATTATGATGATTCTTAAGAATGGATTGGCAGTCGATTCTCATATTGAAGCCTAAATTATGTCTTATTATTTGATACAGTGGTTATTTAGTCATACACCAAGTTCTACTTTTATTTGCTTAGAATTCATATGGCTGCTGTATGCGCGGTTCGCTTCGATCATTTCTTCACAGAAGCAGCAATTTGTTGTCCCACTTTCATGTCGGTTTAACTAATTTCCTTCATCAATCCACGCTCTCCATCTGTTATTGCAATGCCATGCGCCACTTTTCGTCTTATACCTTTGCTTATGCACTGTACTCACTTAGGAATCGGTTTCTCTGTTTTATGTGGTGATATGTTAACTTGACACCAATCACAACACAAATAACTCATTTTGCACATACATATAAATATTTTCTGCGGTATTTGCGACTAACTTCACTAGAAATAACGTTGCTACGAATGCAGTGCTGGGACAAACAACGAATTCCGTCATCCCTTGTCAGGTTTGGTTTGGATACTTAGCGGGCTTCGGTTCGTTCTGATGGCACGGATATTGGCAGACATCTGCGTCTTTATTAAACCACATTATAAAAGGTCTAAACGAAATCGACGCAGTAACTGGCCATGATGCTTTATTTGTCTTTATGATCGCTTTTATCTTTAGTCTTTTTATTTATTTTATAAAAAACGTGTGACTTTAAAAACTATTTTCGTTGTTATAAAACAAAAGTAAAAAAGCGTAATCTTGTATAAATATAATTTGTTTTAATTGGTGTACTTTTAAAAAGTTCGCTTCTAATTGTGGCATGTGTTTGTTTTAAAATTGTTTTTATTTCACCCTAGAATTATCCCAAAAAATTAAGAAAATTATTTAAAAATTAAGCGAATTTTTTACATGGCCTGGGATGGGAGGGGGGATAAACGAATAAACCCCAAAACGATTAAAAATTTGCACAGCATATTTCATTGATAAGCGTTTTGCCAAAAGTAAATTTTGAAAAATGTTTATTTCATATACAATTTCTTCTACTTCCTCCCGCCCACAAAATGTAGATTTAATTGCTTAGCAAACAACAACAAAATACCCAAAACATTTCTCATTTCAAATATTTATTTTTGTATTTATTCGAATACTAAATATATTGTTTCTTGTATTTATTTGTATTCCAATGTTAATTAAATGAATAAATAAATCATCATTACTACAAATGCATTAAGAAATAGAGATGAGCTCGTGAATATATTTCGTCTCACGATCGTGCATGCTCGCTGACAAGGAAATTTACTAAAATTTAAAATAAATACGGTCGGAATATAGATTCAACTTCGTCAGCTATGAAGTTATTACGTGAAAATTTCACCGAAATAGAATCAACTCAAATTATTATATCGAAAAAGTGTTTTTAAAAAGTTGGTGATTTGACACTGTGTACTCACAAAATATCTTCTTGTTTAATTGACACAGAAACGGCAGCCTAATGACCATGCTCAAGCAAAGAGAGTACGTATAATATATTATTGATGGTTGCGTTATTCGACAAAATTATCACATTTCTGGTTCGAAAAACAAATGCATCCTCAACGTGCCATAGCTAGGTACTTCTTTAGGGCTAGAGGTGTGATTGGCCGGCCCATACTTTTTTCATTACTGTTACTGCTTCTTAATATCTGCTTAAATTCAATGATATTATTGTGGAGACCATACAATTCCAACAAGACAAGACGGCCCTAGATGGCATAGAGCTTAGGTAATATATGAGACATTTATAGATCGTGTACTTTTTCGATGATCACATTTGGAATTTACGATTACTAGGAAGTGATATGTGCCATCCATCTTCAGTGTCATTTTTTGTTCTGAAAAGTTTGTGTCAATTCGTTATTTATATCAAACCACCCTGTCGGGAATATCAAATCAAGAATCAATTTTTATAATACTTTTTTTTATATCTAAAACATCTCAGAGAGTGAAAGCTTTGGAATTGAAGGGTATGAATACTTGTGCCACTCACTGTACAGCAAGCGATGTACTTTAACAACAACAAACACAACACAAATAAGCTTTTACAAGTTACCAGGAAATTGAATACTCACATGTTAACAGGATCGATATAACATTACAACGTGTAGATAAATTCCAGGAATTAAAGACTGTGGGTAAACAATAACAACGTAAAGAAACCACCACCATAAGTGGGACAGTAGTCCCAAAAAACCAAAGGCTAATTTCCGGCTTCTTTTTTATATATAAAATTTGACATGCAATTCGTTTGAAAAAAGTACTCAGCAGCGCTGGTGAGTTTACCTGTTTAGTCTACCTTCCAATAACCAATATCCTAATAAAAACAGACAACAGAAAAGAAGCTGTTTATAGCTAATGAAGTATCTACTGGATTCTTGACTTTACTACAAGTTTCGAGAAAAGTAAATTACTACTATAAACAGACTTGGATGATCAAGCTAAAAGTTAGCATGAAGTGAAACGTTAAACTGCGAATGTCGTGATAAAGACGTAACCGTGTTATTTAAATGTTAAATAAAGTAAATAAAATAGTTGTGTAAAATAAAATTCTGCCGTGTATTACTTAAACGAAACCCTACAACTAAAATAAGCTGTGCAAAAATTAAAAGGTTTGAGCGTAACAGTTTCTTTACTTGTAATTTTGGGAAATGGGCCCCTGGTCACCCCATGCAATTATTCTGATACATTTTTCTTTCAAACTGCTTCATTATTTTGTTTAAACTGTATACATCAGAGTTAAATTGACCTTAATAAAATAAACAATAAATGAAAAACAATAAATCAAGAACGAAACAATGTCTTTTTGCTACTAAAGTCGAACGAATTACACAAGGGAACACACTTTAGGTTACTTGGGGAGCTGAAATCAAGTCTGCTATATCAGTTTATTTTTCTATTACCCCTAGTTTTAGTGATATACCGTTATGTCTCAAATGAAGGTAGTTGGACGGTATATGTTATCATGCCTGGAGAACCATTTATCGTAGTTGGTTGATTAAAAAGTTCTGCATTAAAATTGCCTTTAAGTTATGCTAACATTAAGGGAACTTACTCTTGGTTGTAGAAAACCCTTGCAAACCTTGCGAATGCAGCAAGTCTAGCAAATATGCTACATTTTGCAAAACCATAACAACAAAATGTATGAAACTAAGATTTGCTACACTTGAGCATGACAAAAATCGTTGCAGATTGGTAATTTGCAATGCTAAAACAGCTGTGTATATCATTTTCTTTTGAAAATCAAAGCAACTAGACACCTGTGCTTACAAAGTTTTACGGCGATAGAACCGTCTCAACAACTGCCTGTGAGGATTTAAAATTGAAGCTAAGACTGTTAGAGTTTTTAGAAAATTTATGGACACACCAAATACTTTCTTTGCGTAAATATTTAAGATGTAGCGTTAGCATTTATATACTGGCTCCGGCTTAGCTTATTGCATGCAGCAAAGTTACTTTATGCAACTCTGCAATAAATTTGCTAAACGCTTAAAAAAGTCACTCACGCTTTGTGGCAGAAAATCATACTAAGTGTGCAAAAATTGCAGATATGCAACGAAGAGTGATTTTCGCTATTATTTTTAAATCCGCCGCCCATTAGTTTTAGAATTATTGTGGAAATAGTAGCAAAGTAAAAATTAATTAAATAAAAATTATAAAATGAGTTGGGATAAAAAATTTGCTAAAAATAATTGTTTAAATAGAAAGAATAAAATCCCACAAATTCTTCTCTTCTTCTACCTAAAACAAATCATAGTCTGTGTTGCTGTTATTTTTTACCGCTTACAGCTTACATTTGGAGTTGGCAAACAACAAACCAAACGTAGTAAGGCAAGTAAGAAAAATAAAATAACAATTTTTTATTGTGGGAGCTTTTTGTGTTGATTTTCTTGGACTTTCTCATTTGGTCTAAAGAATTTCGAGGATAAGACGTTTAATCATTTCTAAAAAGTTGGGTAAAGGTTTCTCTGATGAGCGAAATGCGCATAGAGAATAGCTAATCCACCCTAAACAAAGAAATTCCGTTAGTCATAATGAGTTGAAATAAAAAATTAGCTAAGAATAAACATTTTTAAATAGAAAGAATAAAATCCAAAAAATTCTTATAAAAATATTTGGTTTTTAATAATTCATAGTAAATAAAAAAATACAACAAAGATACCATTTTATATATGGGTATATATAATAGGTAAATATATTCCAAACAAAATTAGCCCATTCTCATTGAAATTGGTAAAGAAGTTTTGAGTTCATACGCAATTGAGAATAAAGTAAAAAAATAACCTAAGAAACAACTTTTAGTTAAATAGGGTGGTCCAACCATACTGTACGATGTTAATGGTCAGTCACACTTTCACGTCAAGTTTTTTGACCAACTTAATTTGACATTTCTTTGTTTCAGTGTTTGACAAATTCAACCATGGAGAGGTACACAATTGAGCAGCGCGTTAAGATTGTTGAAGCCTTTTGTGCACTTCGCGTGTTTTTTTTTTTGTCAGCATAATGGATCAAATGTGTCCACAACCGGGAGAATTTTGCGCAAATTTTAGCAAACCGAGTCTGTAGGAAATGTGAAAACACCTGTGCATGCTCGCACAGTTCCTTCTGCGGAAAACATTGCTGTTGTTGGCGATAGTGTGACAGAAGAGCCGTCAACCTTGACTCGTCGTCGTGTCCAACAATTGAACATCTCACGAACATTACTAATGCGAATTTCGAATAAAAATTTGAATTTACACGCTTACAAAGTAAAGCGTGATCGATTTCGAGGTTCCCTACTTTTTTAAAGAAAAAAACACGTCGCAGATGGTCCATCCGTTGAGTCCAATTTTCGGTGACTCGTACGATCATTTCGACTGGTAACTGGCGAATGACACGCGTGATGTTTTCCTCCAAGGCCTGAATCGAAGCGGGCTTGTCCGCATAAACTTTAAACTTTACATATAACTACAGGAAAAAGTCTAACGGTGTGATATCACACGATCTTGGTGGCCAATCGACCGGCCCAAAACGTGAAATTATGTGCTCACCGAAATGTTCTCTCAATAAATCCATTGATTGATGCGATGTGTATGAAGTGGCGCCGTCTTGCTGAAATTAAATGTCGCTTCAATTTCAGGCATCAAATAGTCGGTTATCATGGCACGATAACGGTCGCCATTGACGGTTACGTTCGCGCCGGCATCATTTTTAAATAAATATGCACCGATGATTACACCGGCCCACACCAAACCGTTGTTTTTTCTGGATGAAGTGGCAGCTCTTGAATCGCTTCAGGTTGCTCTTCGGCCGAAATTCGGCAATTTTGTTTGTTTACATACCTATTGAGCCAGAAATGGGCCTCATCGCTAAACAAAATTTGCCTCGAAAATGTCGGATCTTCTTGGAACTTTTCAAGAGCCCATAGAGCGAAGCGATGTCGCTTGGGAAGGTCGAGCGGATTCAGTTGTTGCACAAGCTGTATTTTGTATGGTTTCAATTTAAGATCTCTACGTAAAATGCGCCAAGTCGATCCATACGTCAGATGGTGTTGCGAATAGTACGCTCAGTAGGCCGATTATATTGACCATAAGTTGAGCGAAGTGCACGAAACACATTCCTCACAGAACGTAAATTATCGTAATAAAGTTGAACGATTTGTAAACGTTGTTAAGGCGCAAGTCTTTCTATTATGAAATGCCAAACAATACTAAACAAAAATAACATGACAGCATGACACGACTCAAACGTGATCTGTCAAAAAAGGGCTATTGAAAAAGTATCTCTACTTGAATCACCCATTACAATTGACTCAAGAGCTGAAGCCTACTGACCATTTCAAGCGTCGTCAATCAATATCGTGCGTTTTGGTTGGACCACCCTATAGAACAACAATAAGTTGTTTGTTTTATAATTATTTTAACATTATTGTGAGGAGAAATTGTTTATAAAAAAATGTATGCCGTTTTACCTTCGTATAAAAATATGCAAACAATTTTAAGTGTAGTTACCTTAAATTTATGCAAAAAGTCGTATTTATTCTTATTATTTCTATACAACTCTTTATCATAACAAATCAGGGGCGTTTCTCTCTTGCATTTAATTTATTTCATTTTATAAATATTATAAATATTAAGAAATTTGCATGTTAAATATTTGTTATATGAAATGAAGAAAAATCTCTATTGCAATGTATTAAAAATTCTTATCGCCAAGAGATAGGAAACATACAGTAGTGATCAATTAACTCGTTTTCTACAATTTGCTAATTTTTTTTAGCTAAAAGTATTTTCTGTATTTACTTATTATCTTTCAAGGAAAATCATAGGAAAAATTTTAAACATGAAAATAATTAACATGTGCCTAAAGTTCTCAATGTTTTGACCCTTACTGTATATGCAAATTAAGCCGTAATTTCTATTAGATGTTGTATTTCAAGAATTTATAACAAGAAAAGTGTAATTAAAAGCACATATTGAATTCTTCTATATTGATACCAAACATATTGTTACATATTGTTAGTAATAGTCAAAGATGTGTGAAACGACCTATTGTACAAATGTACAAATACGCAATATCATAAACACAAAGCAAAAACAAATTGCGTAGCAGAAATCCATGAACCGCGATTTAGTGTAGAAACAAAAACAATTTCTACAGCAAGCAAAAGTAAACAAAAGATACACACACACACAAACACATATACAAGACTACTAAGCCAGTAACTGAAATAACTGATGCGCAATTTCGCGTATGTTCGGGACATTTCAAGAAGCGGCCGTGATCTGTATATAAAGGCGCCGTCAACCGCAGACAAAACAAGTGTTAAGTGTACAGTGTCAATTAGTACTAAAGAGTTGTAAGAGTGTTAAGTACCGAATAAAACTGTGTACTGATAAAATCATAAAAGAGTGTATATTTTAATTTTTACAATTAAACGAACCCTTCAAAATAACGTTTATTGTGGTAATAAACGTAACAATATGATCTGGCGGTTAGTATTGCGGGTAAATCGTAGTTCTGACAGCACTAATTTAATATTCATTCAGTGTTCGGACAATTGGCAACTCTGCCGAGTTTTAGGTTCAGTTTTTTTAAATAAATCTTTGCTAACTTTAATGCAATCGTAATTCTGACGTTTTTTTTTTTTTTTTTTTTTGTTCAAACCAATAAAAAAAAACTTTGATTTTTAATTTCAATTGAGATCGAACTGAAAGAAAAGCTTGCTATTATTAACTGTTATTGATTCAAAAGTCATTTCTAAATTAAAGCTGTCTTTACACTATCTGACTTCTCGTCTGATTTCAATATCTAAAGTGTCTAAGGTGTGTCTAATATATATTTTTTTTAATTCTTGTCATTTTTTGTTGAGAAGGGATGACGGAAATTCGTTCCAAAAATCTACATATATTTTGTTAATTTTTCATCGTAGCTCAGTTCAAAATGGAATGTTTTATATTTTCATTAAGGGGCAGAGTAGCGCGCCAGGTAAATTTTAAACCTATGCACACTATGTGTATGTTACACGAAACTATTCGCGCTGTTTTTACCCCCAATCACCCACCATGCGAAACAGCTGCTTCTTGTGGTTTTCATATATTGCATACAAATATTTGACACCTTTAGTCAAATGTTTGACTAATATGACTTGCTTCTTTTTTTCCTCTACTTATTTATGTCATTCAAGCTAGAATGCTAGAATAAGAACAGCTGTTTAAAAGTGTAATCAAAGCAGCATTTTGAGGGTTGTTTACACGAATTATAAAAAAATGTATGTTAGTTGAACTAGACTGGATAAGTTTAAAAAAAATTCGGGTAAAAATACTCATGTATTGTAAAGTAAATCATTATTTTTGAAAAACTAAAAGTGGTGGGTTTTTCGCGAAAAGTAGAAGAATTGCGTAGATACCGAAAAGAGGTATTGAAATGTATACATAGTTTTAGATAGCTTTTTGCCAAAATTATTTTCATTTTGTTCTCTCACTTGATTACAAAGGACAAAAACATGTTTTCCCATATAGAAGCTTTAACATTTTCCCGTTCTGTAATTGTCAATATTTGTAGGCTGAGAAAGAATCATTTTACGAAAAAATTGGGTACTTCTATCGCAAATATTCGCTTGGAAAAAAATTCAAATTTAATGGTAGCATCTTTAAACTCGATTCGGCTTCATATTCATCAAGTTTAGATATTAACATTTCACATAGTGGTATTATAATCGAAATGCACGTCATAACTCTTCAAATATAGCCTCAAAAAACACTCCAAAGAATGGTTTACCAATTCATTAATATTTTCGCATTCACCTAGCAAAAGGAAAACGTTTTAAATTTATCTCATACTCTAAATACACAACTCAATTTTCTGGTCAAGAATTCTTTGCAAGATAAAATAAGTCCGGTTTCATCTCGCCTCTATGTCTTCTATTAGCTGTTGTTTTGGCAAGGAACATTTCGTTGGAAAATCTTTTAAGTGATGACTAGCTTGTTCAGATTTGGTGAAAAGGCCCACAATATGTCTACAAAGATTGTTTACCCATAAGTGCTTATTTAAACGGTCGTTAATAATTAACTGTATAATGTGAGCACTACAGCCCCAAGGGCACATAACCTCCAATTCCCATTACAGCATTCATCGAAATCAATAATGACATATGTAATAGTACTTTAATTATTTCAGGAGTTATTATAACAACTTTAGTTATTTGCTTCGTTTTTAAACATATTTTCAACATCTCTTTAATTGCAATTGATTTTTCGTATGATTTAAAAACAGTTGCGAAAAATATTCGGTCTTCGGCTAAAATAGGGCCGAATATCGATTGTTGGCATAAGCCGAATAATTGGTCGGGCACTAGTATTATCAAATTATATGAGTGCAAAAAGGAGTAGACAAGTCTTCTACTTGTGTTTTTAGTCCCCTTTCAGACCAGCAAAGTTTTCTTTGACAAAGTTTCTTGAATTCTCTTTCAAACTTTGTCTTGTGTTCAGACAGGATAATTTTACTTTGACAAAGTCTGTTTCTTTTGTTTGTATGTTTGTCAAATATAAAGAGCAGCCATATTAATTCGGTTTACGACCTAAAAACACAAAAGGAATTTGCGAGTACAACAAGTTTTGTACCAACCCCCGCTCTATTTTCCTCTCTCCTCCACAAACTCAAGACTTTGCTAAGAAAACTTTGCTAGTCTGAAAGGGGTCTTATTTGTCTTAATATTATATGTACGCGAGTATAAATAAATTGTTTTATCAATTTATTTACATTCCTGCTTTTACTTAAAAATACATACACACATACATACTCGTACATACAGACATATATTTATGTTTATTTTATTTAATTTGCAGAAAGAATTAAAAGCTGATGCGGTGGCTGTAGGTGCCATACTCTCCGATTATCAACGAGTCAGAGTGGAGAATGTATGCAGTCGTTTGAGTTTAGTGTCATTGGCCTATTTATGGAGGAGAGATCAGACTGAACTACTGCAGGAAATGATTGATTGTCAAGTGCACGCCATATTAATAAAAGTAAAACAAAATAAGAAAATCTTTGTAGGTAGTTTAGCAATAAATGACTCTCTAAAATTGTTTTTTGTTTAACATTTTCAGGTGGCTACCTTAGGTTTAGTTCCTGATCGTCATTTAGGGAAATCTCTTAGAGAAATTCAACCGCATTTGTTAAAAATGCGTGATAAATATGGTTTGAATGTATGTGGTGAAGGTGGTGAATATGAAACATTTACCCTTGATTGTCCTCTCTTTAAGCAGCGTATAGTGGTGTAAGTTTGCAGCAATGAAAGATATTATTCTCTTAGAATACTTAGCTCAAAACTGTTATTAATTTCAGAGATGATATTCAAACTGTTATAAGTTCCGCTGATCCTATTTGTCCCGTTGGCTATATTAATTTCACCAAATTGTCTTTACAACCCAAAGAAGCGCAACAGAGCTGTGATGTTTTTGTGAAAAAATCTCTGGACTACATAAGTGACCTCAATGAATCGACGTATAGTGACCTCAGTGATCCTGATCTCAGCGAAACTGAGCTTGAACTAATTGAAAAAGAGACACGCATGCGGGAATCTCTAAGTCAAAATGAATTGATATCGCGTAGCAACTCATTTGGTCGACATCTTACCACCTCATCCTCACCAATACCGATAGTGACGAAGAGCGCAAGTGTTGATGAACAAACGCCATCTGCATTACTCTCCTCGTCGGCTGCTCTGTGCACTGCCTCATTACAGGCTGGCAGTTTCGGTCCGCCACGTCCTTTGGGCAGTAGTACAGCTGCAGTTTGCGGCAGCCTATCGTTAGCCATTTCGTCTATGGCTTTGACAGCAGGCGGAGCTGGTGGTGCAGGCTTAGGTGGTGGGATGTCATCACTAATTGGCGGCTCCTTAAACACACAGCCACCAAGTCCACTTAAATATGAACGCGAATTCCGTCCACTAAATAATCGACCCAATGTTGTCGTTAATCAAAAAGGTTGGATGTGGGTGGCAGGCATTCAAGGTTTGTATTTTTTATGCGTCATGCATGCAAATATATACATATTTGTTTTCAAGGCTGTAATAATTTTTTATAAAATATTATTTTCCATTTGTTTTTACTATGGTCCTCCTTTTATAAAACGTAACGCATTAATTAAAAAATATATATATTTGACTCCCGAACTGTTTAATTAAATTATCTCAGCTAATTGGTATAAACGAATTTCAATACTGCTTCAAAATGGCTCGTTGCTCGGACTCCTAACAATATTCGGTTATCAACCGGATGATAAATAACTTTTCTTTTCGGGATTACAACCAATATTGATTTCTAGTATGTCTAATAAACACAACTATTACAAATTAACGTTTTCCCCATACGCTAGTTATTTTTATGGAGAAAGAAAATTTATGTATTAGGCTACGTTAAACACTGCTTCCGTTCGATGCTCGGATCGATGGCCAAGAATTACGATGGCCAAAAGTATGTGAGTAAGATTAATATAGGTGATGAATAGTGGAACTAAACAGCCCTTTGTATAATGACTTAAATTTAACAAAAGTTGTTCGCGCTCGCAGACTGCTATATTTGCCTGAGGTATTTGAAGAAATTAGAAAATCCAGCCCCTAAAGGTGGCACCCAAAGTATTTTTTTAATATAAATTAATTTCTTTCAGGCTTTAGTTTGTTTTATAATTCGTTCAATTAAGAAAGACAAATTTTTGTTTTATTAATACGATAAATTTTGTAGAATACTGAAAATGTTAAGTTTTGCACGCTAACAGAATGGAATACACGTATTTTCTGTGCCGCTAAACACGTCATCAGCATTCTCTGTGCCTTTCTACTGATTAGTGTCTATTCCAAACATAATCTATTTAACTCACCTAATAAAGAAAAATTGAATACGAGTGCTTTTTTGTTCCTTTACTTTAGCGATTGTCATTGCATTCAAATACAATGCTGTAGTCTCAAGCTGGAAGGGAAGTATGTTATAACGCAGAATACATTGAATGACAAAGCCTTATGATTTTCATTATTAGGATCAGAATATATACATATGTGCCGGCTTAGCTTCAAAATGACTTCATGCTAAATAATATCAACCTATTAAGCGTTTAATTAAAAAACATATTTTCGTAAAAAGTAAATTATTTAAAAACAAATTTAATTCCTTGCTTGTTTCTTTTTTTAAGGATGTGCCACAAATGTGGAAGAGGGCATACAACAAGCCTTAGATTCCCTACGCTCTTTAGCTGCAGAGCACAATTATGAAATGAATAATTATTGTTACATAACCATGTACGTGCGTTCTATTAACGAATACGCTACGGTTAATAGAATTTACGGGCAGGCTCTAAATTTTCAAAATCCACCTACCAGAGTGTGTGTAGAGTGCCCGTTACCCGAAGATTGCCACGTTGTATTGGATGCCATAGCTTTTAAAGCTCCCTTGCGTAGGAGAGCAACACTTTCTATTCAAGAAAGTGAATGTTCCGATGACCAATCATCATCAATCGTTAATAGCTGCAGCACGAATTCCACAAATGATGTATCGTGCAAACGCAACACTATGCATGTACAAAGTATATCACATTGGGCTCCAGCCAACATTGGTCCTTACAGTCAATCCACAAAGGTAATCTTGTCCTTGATAGTATAGCAATGTTCAAGTTAATTGTAGCAGTGTTTGTTTTCATGTTCACAGATTGATGAAATAACTTATATTTCTGGTCAAATTGCTTTAGTACCTGGTAGTATGACAATTATTGAAGGTGGTATACGTCCGCAGTGTAAACTAACTTTACGCCATATATCACGTATTGCCAAGGCAATGAATGCTCAAGGGCAATTACGTGATGTTGTACATGGTATTTGTTTTGTTACACATCCAGCATTTATAGCCGAAGCACGTCGTCAATGGGAAAGACGTACCACTAATGCCATTATGGATTATATAGTCGTTCCTGCGTTGCCTAGAGAAGCTTTGGTCGAATGGCAAGTATGGGCTCATACACATAATGATCGTTTTGAATGTAAGTTGAAGTCTTTTTTACATTCGCTAGTGTTTTTTTATGCAAATGTACATATCATGACCTCGATTGTATTGCAGATGAAGAGACTGGCTGCTCAATTAGCGACTACACAATTTCTATAAGGAGACGTTGGAATTATGAAAATAATTGTGCGGCTATTGTTTGCTACATTTCAACAGGTAATAAGCTATAAACATTTTTTTTTTCAATTAAATCTAATAAATCTATCTACACATATTGTATGTGTGCATACATGTACATATCTACTGAATATCATTTGTGTTTAAAAAATAATAAAGGGGATATTTTTATGAATAATCTTTATTCAATATCATGTTTGACATTTTGAAAGGGATCTGCGCCAGCACTGGCTTTAATAATGGATTTGAGATTAAATACTACTGTAGCTTCTCTGCGCTGGATAATAGCCAATAGCAATTTTTTATTTAGTCTTATACATCTGTAACTCGTTAAGCCATTTATTTTTAGTTTTAATTGTGAAAAAAATCATTTTACATATGTTTACATAATTCCAACAATTTAACAAATAACTTCTGATTTTATTTAAAAACTCTTCTATTCGTTTAATTGCTTAATTAGTTTTATCAATAACATAACAAATACTAGAGCCGTGTTTGTCAGAAATCAAGGCTCAGATTACGGCATTCGAAATCCCGATCGATGTCGAATTTACCCTCGGGTTTTTCGTTTTATAGATTTTGTCGTTAGGATGGTAGAAATTATAAAACGGTTACTAAAATAACATGGACGTAGAGATTCGTATTTAGCTATACTCCTGTTCAATTGTTTAGACCCACCTAAAATTTGCTACCAGGGCAAATTGATAACAGGTAAACAACGGCAAATTCAAAGTATTTCCGGCTTCTTTGCCGATGTCAAACTTCATATATAACAAATGTACCGGAAATGACGAATTTAACATCCAATAATTTAAAAAAAGTACTCAGCTGCGCTGAGTCTACCCTGTTTGCAGGCCATATATTATGATATTTTATCGGCAGAACAAAAATTGTCCGACCAGCGGATAACGCATTTAATTGAGTTCAAAGGCATATCAACAAAAATCTTTTGCAAGTGAAATGCAACGGTATTTTTGCATAATTTTTTTTTCGAAAAGTTAACAAAAGAAAGTTTAATTTTTTTTGTTCATTTGATTATCCGCTTTACATACATACATATTATTAATTACGCGTTACCGGTTTAAATTTTCTACCTGGTGATGCACTCAACGGAGCACTGTGAGACCTTATTTCCAGAAGTCCACAATCAGAACCAGGTTCACAATCGCGTCAAGGAATACTTAGGTGACCAACAATCTGTAATATTTTAGAAACAAAATAATCGAATTCAAAAGCAGACCTTTTGGCGAAAAATTCCGCCCACAAGACATACATAAAGAAATGGTTAGAGTAGGATAAGGATATCTGAAATAATTTTGGAAAAAAATTAACCTTGGGATGAACACTTGTTATAGGAAAATGGTGATGGGTACCCATGCTCGACTACGCAGAAATGGTGCCCATATAACAAATCTAAAATAATTTTGGAATTTCCTAGAAATAATTTTTAAACTAGGTAATTTTTCAGAACATTCTTTGAAGGATTAATGGCCATTATAATGGGTACCCACCCATATCCCACTATATAGAAATTACTTCAGATATCCCACTATTACAGTTTCGTTAAGTACCCGCGTAGAACACCATGGCACCATGGATTGTTTTCAGACAAAAGAAAGTAATTGTCCTTTTTTTATATACCAGTTCTTTTTTTAATAGAAACAAATAATTGATTTTGCAAATTGTGTTTTTATTCTTGTTAAACAGGACCAGTGTTGCTGAACCCCGCGGGTAATTACCCAAACCGGGTGTAATTAATATATTCATGTGCAAAGCGTGAGTAACTTCTGTCAGGTGAAGGTAGCTCATGGCTAATTCGATATGCTTTAGTTTTATAATATTATAGCTATTGTTAATCCCAAAAAGGCACAGTGTTTTCAACTAAAATCTCTGTTTTTTCAACAAAGATTTCCGTCTTTTATAATAAATTTGCAAATACTTGATGAGTGACGTTCACACAGGTTGTGAGGTTTCGCCAAATGTGAGCTACTTAATAAGTTAGAACCCGAAATTTATTGGAAAAAGGTCGTAAGGCCAAAACGTATCCAACATTGCAAAAAATACAAAAATTAATAAGTTTAAAACTGATTCTGTTACTGCGAAATTATTCGCAAGAGAAGTTATACAAACAAGAACTGGTAGTGCAAATTTCCCCTTTAATTAATTTAAATTTTTTTACCTACATTTATATTGTGTTTACATGTTTACGGAAAGTTCAAGCTATTTGAAAGTTCAAGCCCGCCCCACGCGGCAGGGTACGTGTTAATTACTGCAAAAATATAGTATAAGAATGAATTTCTTTTGATGTAAACTACATACAAATGCATTTGTTTGGTGTTTGCCACAGACTTATGAAATAAAATGTAATTTCATTTAAATTTAATAATTTTGGTTCCTACTAGGTGTAATTTTGAATATCTTATAACATTGAACAAGACGTCGTCGCGTTTTAACCAAAACGCGAGAAATAAAACAAAAAGTTTTGAGAGAATTATTTGAATATTTTTCTATTATAATTGAAGGATCTATGACAATTTTGTGTGAAACAAAGGTGTTTTCACAATTCCTACAGACCAGGTTTACTGAAATTAGCGCACAATTCTTCCGATTGTGGACACATTTGGTCAATCATGTTGACCAAAAAAATTACGAAATGCATTTTGATTTGAACGCCCATTTTCATAAAAGTGTTGAAGCCTTTTAACGCGCTGCTCAATTGTTTAGGTGTGACTCCCAATTAACATCGTGCATTATGGATGGACCACCCTGTAGGAATAACCAAATATTCGCTTATAACAGGTTTTCCTCATTCTTAAAGAAACAAGTTTAATTAAAAATAATCGAAATTTAATATATTATATATAAAAGAAAGTTTCCGAAGCGATGTTATCCCATAACTCGAGATTGGTTGAACCGATTTTGATGATTTGTACTTTGTTGGAAAGGTATTTTCTCAGCACGGGTTTAAAAAAAAATAATTGAAAATTGGACAAAGGGGCGTGGTACCTCCCATACAAATCACAAATTAAAAATCCATTATTTCTGCTCCTGCTAACCGTATTTGAACAAAATTTGGAAATTCAATCAAAAAATCAATTTTTGGCAAAACGAAGTTTGCCGGGTCAGCCAGCTAGTATTTTATAAAATAAATAATTTGCATAAAACGAAAATTAAAAAAATAATAGTAATAATGGTACCAAAGCTGTTTCTTTTAAATAAAATTATACGATTCTTTTTTCAGGCTTGGCATCATCAACCACTCAACTAACTCAACTATCCGATGATATTTTAACAAATCACTGTCGCTTAGCACAAAATCTTACCGTCGTAAATATGGATGAAATTTTAACATATGTGGTAAATCGTCTCCTCAAAGACCATCCTTTAGTTAAAAACAGTGAAAATCTTGAAACATCATATACAACTAACAATGGAACCGCAGATCAACAGCATCAACAGCAGCACCAGCAGCCACAACAACAACATCCATCGACCTTACCAGCCATACATCTAAAAGTGTTTTATCAAGTAACAGCAACACCCTCGGTGGATTTAATCTTAACAGCTCTACACAATTTTCGCCAGAAATGCCACCATACAGCCAATATTGCTTTTACTGTTTTGCCAGCTTGCAGTTTACACAATTTTAGTACTTTCCTCTCCATATGCGGTGTAAGACATGAATAAGCAGAAAACTTTACATGAACAAATCAGCAGCCATGTCTGAATAATTAATTGTTATTGATTTTTTATTACAATGTTTAAGCGTGAAAGTAAGTTTTTAATTTTTTTTGTTTTGTTTTAGTTTTCTGTTGCTTTGGACCAAAAATAATGCAAAACCAAAATATGTGGACTTTTTAACAAAACTTAGAGTTTCAATAAAATTTATAAAAAACCATATGATATTAAAAGACTTTATTTGCTATTATTTTAAAAATGCAACAGCCATTTTTGTAATTCCTAAAGAAAACTTAAATTGTTTTAAAGGAAAAAATAATGATATTCAAACACCTTTTCATAGGCTTATTGCATACATACATAAATTCTACCTACATATATTGTGAATTGACTAAATAAAGGTTATAAAAACACTAAATATTGTATATTATTAATCACCTTTATCATCACTTTGTATCTAGAACAATTCATACGTACATATTAAGAAGTGCTTCATAAAGTAGATTTCCGTCTTTCGAGTTGTCCGAACGATAGTTCGCACAACTGTTATGACATTACACAAACAAAATACACGGGCAAAACAAAAAGTATGTATGTGTGTGCGCTCGTCTGCAAATACCCGTACTTAAACTATGCAAAAGCATCCCATACAATCTCGATAAGAGACAAAAAAATTAATAAGCAATTTCAATATAGCTTAAGCGCCAATAAGACTTTTTGACCTATGGATCCAAAACGATCCTTAGAACTGAAAGTAATAGGACTCGGGCTTACCTACATTTTGCTATCATTCGTTTTTCAAAGTTGCCCTAGGAGCTCAAAATAAGAAGATCCAAAATTCTAAGAACAAAAAGTAATACTACGTCAGGGCTACATTTCTCCATCCCTACCCTTTCGAAGAATTTTTTACTCTATTGTACTTGCTAAAAATGCAACAAATCGTGGGAGTTATTTTTATCAATAAACTTAACTGGTCAAATCAAGTAAATGCAATGTGTGGACACATTTACACTATGCTAAGAAATCTTTAGATGCAGCAGTATTTTACTCTAAAACCTATTCGTATGCCACTAGCTAAGGCATATGTATATTCTATCCACTCTACCATAGAGATGTCAACTACTTGCCAATTGTGACTCAACAAGCGAAAATGAGCTCTAAAGTTGTCTACATAAACGTTCCTAGATATATTTATTGACGTACAAGAAATGAAATGTCTCAGTTACTACATCAAAATTTTAACGTATCCCTTGAAAATCTGTTAAAATGCTCCACACAATTATTTTTCGCAAAATTTCAAGATGTGACTATTCGATATAATAAACAGATATCTGAAAGGCATTTCTATGGTAACGTGATTTGTATCTGGAACGAACTTCCACCAGATATCCAAACATTAAGTAATATGAAGCACTTCAGTTGCGCAATATTTAACCATGTACATGGATTAACACAAATTAAATTGTAAAACATAATTTATTATCACTTGTGTCGTTAAATTGTTAAATATTTTAATTTCAATGCTTTATTTTTATTAGTTGTCTAAATTTCCTTTTTAATTCAAGATAAAACTTTGTAAAAATCTAACATAGCGTCTTGACTAGCCATAGATCTGTTCGGCCATCGCACATTTGTTGTGCGATTGCTGAACAGAATTATGGCGAGTCAAGCCGCTGTTAGATTTTTCAAATTTACACTCTACAACTTGAAACTAAGAAACATTTAAAATTGCAATGTATGGACACGAATGCAATTTTAAAACAATTAAAAAAAATGCTGAAACAAAAACTGCATGTGCGGACGTGGACTTAACATTTGGTAATACGGAGATAACAACCATAGACTACTAATATATTCTGTGATAACAACAATAAATCTATATATCAAAAATTTATGAAGTTTCGCTTAGTTTCTACCACACTAATCTGTTCGAAAAATCTCTTGAGTGAGTAGACAACTGGTAAAAGAGAATAAAACTGTTATATGAAAGTATATAGGAAGAAGATAATAATGATATCGTGGACCAATCATTGTTCAACAAATGACATTACCTTTTAATTCACAATTTTCAGAGCAGGCCTGGAAACTTTGTATTTTTATGTGGTCACGATAAAAATCGGTTCACTTAAAACTTTTATATGGATTCAATTAAGGCACATTCATAATGCTTTGTGCCTAACAAATTAAAAGTTTTTATAAAAAACTGTACTGAATGTGTCCTAATTGCAGTATTAATTTCTTCCCACAACAAAATGTTAAACCGTAGTACAAAAAGTGTACATATTACTTTAATTTTAAAATTATAATTGTGTTTATTGATAAATTAGTTCGGTTTTCTTTTTTATTGTACTGTTAGTATGTAATTATATAATCATATAAAATGTATGAAAATATTTTAAATGATTTGTGAATTTATGCAGTATTCCATAAAGACGTTCTTGGTCGTATAGGTTTATTGTATTACAAAATGTGAATATACTTATATATAATGGTACTTCAGTACTAAAGTTTCCATCCCTGCTATACACGTCAAGCTTAAATTGAAAGAGAAAAATTACATTAATAAAAGAGACCTCTCGCAAAAGTACACGTCAGCTTAAAAGTATATTAAATAGCCGGCAACACTGGTCTTGTATTCAGTTTCAAATTATAAAGCAAAAAGAAAACATCATCAATAAGAAATTTATAAAACCTAGGGAATTTGTCTTTAAAAAAGGCGTTAAACAACGTGAAGTGAATTATATATATAACATATTGTACAAAAAAAGTGATTACAATAAACTAATTAAATTTTATTTATTTAAATGTAAGTAATTTTGTTGCGAAATAAACGAGTTCAAAAAATATACATTGAGAAAGTGGCAGACATTTTATCTACTTCTGAAAAATTTTTATGGAGTTAATTTTTAGTGAATACTTAAGCAAATTTAATTAATAGTTAATTTTGGCACTTAAGGAAAATGTAAAACAAATTTTCATTAATTCCAAAGAATATTTAGAAAGTTAATTAGCTACGTGCATACGTATGTATATGTATGATGAAACTTGTTTAAAAGAACATTCTAGAACTTTGAATTTGTTTCATCGGCTTTCTAAAACAAAATTTTCTGTATTGGGAAAATTTTTAACTTCAAGATTTTAAAGAAAATATTTATAGAAAAACATTGTTAGCCTAAAAATTTAATATTATAAAATCAATTTGAATAATTATTAGGTTTTTTCATATACATACATATGTGTATCCATATTTGTAAAGTTAGAACAGTTTTCTCTTCACACAATTTTTCAAAGAGAGCTATTCGTTTTAGGTGGTAAAACAGTGTCGTTAAAAAACACGAATAATTGTGTATTTTATCGTTATTCTGAATGTGTTTATTTCTGTTCCCTATTCAGGTATTATCTATATACTGGGTTTTTTAGAATATTCATGATAAAAAGACTTTGCATAATTTCAATAAACTGGGTAAAGAAGAGTTACGTACAAGCATATATGTATATATACATGCATGCGTAATAGATGTCAAAAATATAGATAAAAGTACGATGAGGTGATAATATCATTAATAATTAGATTTGCACCATATTCCATTATACCAACTACACACGAGGGGACGTTATACAAAGCATTGGCATGTTCCATTTGATGTTCATTCGTCTACAGCGATGTTGCTTATCGAATTTCCTGTTAATGTTTTGGTTGCCGAAATGTTCAAATTTGTTAATAATTTGTGTTTCTAAGGGCAAATGTTACTATCGTAGTTAATATTCTTCAGAGTATATGTATTTGTTTAATATTGTGTGTGTTATATACTAACAACTCATTAAGTAAAATTGATAACAGGTAGACGGCGGGCAAAAACAAGGCATTTCCGTCTCACTGCCGGTTGTCAAACTCCATATAAAAAAAGTGGAGGAATAAACGGACAAATTTTGTATATTGAATTGACATCAATCATTTTAAAAATTAAAAGTCATCACGGTGAGTTTACCTGCTTTAAATCGCCTTGTGACTGACCTTTCGTTTATGGTTTCCGTTGTGGTGCCTTCTCCTGTATTAAAAAGTAATACTAGCTTTTTAAAAGATTCCCTACTCTGTGCCAATCATTATACTTAATTCAACTATATTAATTGGGTAGATAAAGCTGCAATTTAAGTAAATGGCTGATGTTATTTATTAGGTTTTTAGGGAAATTAAAAAATCTAATTCAAGAAGAGTAACATAGATAGCAAAACGGCCAACTAATAGCATTTAATGATTATACCTATGCAATTGAAACTATTTCCTTCGATGTAAATTAAATCAGCTTATGTCACATGAAACAAAAAATTCAGAATTTCACAATTACCTTAATAAAATAGCACAAATATTTAAATTTTATAAAATATATCAATATATCCTTCCTATACGAAACGAACATCCCGTCACTTGCTAAGAATGATAACGAAACAGCCAGTTATGTAATGGAAATCGATCAATTTCAAAACGAATATTTTAAAGAGATTTCATGTATTTTAACAGAACCAAGTTAATGAAAATTATTATAAAATTTAGCACATCACAACCTTTTTGTTTTTAAATCGTTTCGATTTTAAAATCGATTACCATCACATACCTGAAAGTTAAGATGACTATAAAACAATACTTCACAAGTACACACGTCAGTAGTGGAATTTGATAATAAAGAAAAACAGTAATAATCAAACTCATTTTTTACTTTATTCAATATACAAATTAAGTATTTTTGTCTCAAAGAGAAAGAAATGTGTTTCTCTGTCGATTTATACGCTCTTATTTCTTTCCCATTACGTTTTGTCCTATACAAGTATGAATTCACTAATAACAAAAGTACACGTGTACAACACAATGCGTTTTTCTCTTGTAACTGAATTTCATGCCAGTGTTTGTTGCAAATGGTTAATAACTACTCTTCATCAGACAAACTAACAAAATTTAACCGGCAATTGTTTAGTTAATACTCTATGCGAAGTGAATGTGAATTGGGTGTAGGTAGCACTTTTATCACACTGTAAACACCTACACCATACTTCAATACATGTTATTGAATTTAACCAATGTCAAAGTCAATTTTTATTCCACACAATTTATTTCAGTTGTGTTGTGTTTGTCAAGGGTTAAAGACGTACATATTTTTTCGTTAAAGAAAAATTAAGTACTCAAGGTAGCTATTCAACTTGAAGTATTGGTATAAGAGAATAAGTTAACCAACTGGTTTTTATGCTAAACGAAAGCTTATTAAAAAAAAATGGGTCAAATGTTCTTAGAATAATTGTGTGTTAAAGCGAGAAATTAAAAAAGAAAGCTAAAATAAAAAAATCTGTATTTTGTACTACGTTTCGTATCTTGATTAAATATGTTGACGTAGGCAAATTTATTTTATTAAATAATCGTTTAATAGGTATCTCCAATTTTTTGAAAACCCCGTTGTGTCCATTTCAATTAATGAAATAAATATTGTTTTCTTTTAATATTTGCAGTTCATATAAACTGAAAAAACACACTCATTATGAGATTATTGGTCTTATTGACTGTAGTGGCCTTCGTGGGCCTTTGTATGGGAGAAGATAAAAAGGAAAAGGACAAGGATATTGGTACTGTTATTGGCATTGATTTAGGAACCACCTACTCGTGGTAAGTTGTTTTAAATTTGTCAGTTAATAAATATATTCTCACTATGCCAACACTTGATATTTTTAACTAAATTATTTTTGTATCTCTTAATTATAGTGTTGGTGTTTACAAAAACGGTCGCGTAGAAATTATTGCCAATGATCAAGGTAATCGTATTACTCCATCCTATGTAGCTTTTACTGCCGATGGTGAACGTTTAATTGGTGACGCTGCAAAAAATCAATTGACTACTAATCCTGAAAATACCGTCTTCGATGCTAAACGTTTAATTGGTCGTGAATGGAGTGACAGCAATGTTCAACATGATATTAAATTCTTCCCCTTCAAGGTAGTGGAAAAAAATTCAAAACCTCATATCGCCGTAGAAACATCTCAAGGCAACAAAGTGTTCGCTCCCGAAGAAATCTCTGCTATGGTTTTGGGTAAAATGAAGGAAACTGCTGAAGCATACTTGGGCAAAAAGGTTACCCACGCTGTTGTGACTGTTCCCGCCTACTTTAATGATGCTCAACGTCAAGCTACCAAAGATGCTGGCGTCATTGCCGGTTTGAACGTCATGCGTATAATTAACGAGCCAACAGCCGCTGCTATTGCGTACGGTTTAGACAAGAAAGAAGGTGAAAAGAATGTTTTAGTCTTCGATTTAGGTGGCGGTACCTTCGATGTATCCTTGTTGACCATTGATAATGGTGTCTTTGAAGTAGTTGCCACCAATGGTGACACTCACTTGGGTGGTGAAGATTTCGATCAACGTGTTATGGACCATTTCATTAAGTTGTACAAGAAGAAGAAGGGCAAGGATATTCGCAAAGACAATCGTGCTGTACAGAAATTACGTCGGGAAGTTGAAAAAGCCAAGCGTGCCTTGTCTAGCGCTCATCAAGTTCGCATTGAAATAGAATCGTTCTTTGAAGGCGATGACTTCTCTGAAACTTTGACCCGTGCCAAATTCGAAGAATTGAATATGGACTTGTTCCGTTCCACTTTAAAACCCGTACAAAAAGTAATGGAAGATGCTGATATGAACAAAAAAGATGTTCATGAAATCGTGTTGGTTGGCGGTTCCACTCGTATTCCCAAGGTTCAACAATTGGTTAAAGACTTCTTCGGTGGCAAGGAACCTTCTCGCGGCATTAATCCTGATGAAGCTGTTGCATATGGTGCTGCTGTTCAAGCTGGTGTACTATCAGGTGAACAAGATACCGATGCTATTGTTCTACTGGACGTTAATCCTTTGACTATGGGTATTGAAACTGTGGGTGGAGTCATGACTAAATTGATTCCTCGCAACACTGTCATTCCCACTAAGAAGTCACAAATATTCTCCACTGCCTCTGACAACCAACATACCGTCACCATTCAAGTCTTTGAAGGTGAACGTCCTATGACCAAAGACAACCATTTGTTGGGTAAATTCGATCTTACTGGTATTCCTCCAGCACCGCGTGGCATTCCGCAAATTGAAGTCAGTTTCGAAATTGATGCTAACGGTATTCTTCAAGTAAGTGCTGAAGACAAAGGCACCGGAAACAAGGAAAAGATTGTAATTACCAATGATCAAAACCGTCTTACTCCCGAAGATATTGAACGTATGATCCACGATGCTGAGAAATTCGCCGACGAGGACAAGAGACTTAAAGAAAAGGTAGAATCTCGCAATGAATTGGAATCCTACGCTTACAGTCTAAAGAACCAAGTCAGTGATAAGGAAAAACTCGGTGCTAAATTGAGCGAAGATGAGAAAGTTAAAATGGAGTCTGCAATCGATGAATCTATTAAATGGTTGGAGCAAAATGCTGATGCCGATCCTGAGGAATACAAAAAACAGAAGAAGGACTTGGAAGCTATTGTCCAACCTATTATTGCTAAACTGTATCAAGGCACTGGTGGTGTTCCACCTACACAAGGTGATGACAATGAGGACTTGAAAGATGAGCTGTAAAATGTTGTCTTCGAATTAAGTTATAATTCTAGTTTAGTTGTAGTTCGCAGTTTAGTTAAAGAAAACAAACAAGCAGACTGATACACATTTAATAAACCGTAAAATATATTTGTGTTAATTTCAAAAAACTAAAATTTATTAATTAAAACTAAATATTTATTAATTACATCAAAGGGCAACATCTCTCGCCTTGTTTATTTAAAACAACAAACATTTTATTAGGAAAAAGATTTTTTTATTGTTTTATTTTTATAATTTAATTTGAATCTGTTCATCATACTGGCATTCCTTTTTTCTTGTTTTTTTTTCTTCATTTGTGAACAAATTTGTCCTTAATACCAATCTCATTGGAATTAATATAATTTCGTTGCTTTGTAAATTTAATTTTATTATTTTAATTAAATCTTTTGTAATAAGCTACAAATTTAAAAAATCTTCGATTTTAAGAAGAATTGTCTAAATATTTTTTCCAAACTATGAAATTACTTAACACTTTTTCAAAAGTATTTAATAAAAAAAAAAATGTAAACATGAAATGATCTCTTTTTCTTATTGCATACGTATCAAAGTAAACTATTTCTCGTAGGTTCGATCCAGGCTTTTTTTGTAAATGGGTTTTAAAAATGCGATTAACAATTGGGTTTGGTGGCCGAGTCTATTGTTGATGATTAGGATATAAGCTATATATGTACATATCATACTTCGAATCAGCTGATTTTATTGTACGGTCTCCATCTTTACGATATACATATCCCAAAAATGTTAGATGAACCAATAACTTATGGCGGTGTCGCTCTTGAATGCCGCGGCTAATTTGTTATAACAAGCCAGAATTGTGCTTCAATAAAGGCAATGTGTAGGTAGACACATAAATTCGCTCAACAGCGTGACTTTAGTTTTTAATAATACGATAATAAAGTGCATATTTTATAATCATGACCTTTTAAAAGCAATTTATTTTAATAATAAAGGCTTCGCAATAACAGCCGGCCTTCAAACGTTTCCTTTAATAAAATGTAGGTTTGAAGCAAAAATTTTAACATACTCGTATTCAGATGAAAATAACAAAAAACTATTTTGAATTCATCTAATTGTTGCATGTGTGACTTCATGTTAAACTTCTCTAAACATGTAATAAATCCAAAATCATTTTAGTATTACATATTTAGACTAGAATATTTTATTTATTCGTCGCAATACATTTTACACGCCTCCCTCTATGCTATTTAGTTTATTCACATTATTTTGCCCGTTGTTTTGTATTGAAGATTTCATCTTACTCGAATTTAAGACACGAGCTTTATTTCTTGGCGTTCTAACCCAGAATCATCGATTTCTATATTTAAGATTATTGCAGATGATTTTACAAGATCTTTTATATATATTTATATTATTATTTCTTAGCTTATTTTTAATTTTACAAAATTGTAATTAACTTTAGCTTATATAATTAAAAGTTGGGTAAAAAGTGCGTAGTTATAGTTTTTAAAATAATATTGATGTGTTTTTAAAATACCGAGGAATGTTCTCTATTTCATAAACAGAATTTTGAATAAAAATTATAAATACGTATTTGTGCTTCAATTAACATTAAAAAGTATCAGTACATACAATATTTTAATTGTAAATGAATTTCCTGTTTTTAAAGGTACATTTATACCTTTGCGAATGTTAGCAAATATTTATTTACGCGATTGGATTCTTTTTCATTAATTCTATGTCCGCTGCCATCATATCGTTAACCAATTCCATAAAAGTTACTTTGGGTTCCCATTGTAGTTCTCGTCTTGCTTTCGATGCATCACCCAACAAAAGATCAACTTCAGTGGGACGAAAGTATTTTCGATTTATACGCACTCTTACTAAACCAGTATCCTGTTCAATACCAATCTCATCAACACCTTCACCTTGCCATATAATTTGACGTCCTATGTAACGAAATGAAGCCTCAACAAACTCACGCACGCTATGTGTCTCTCCGGTGGCAATAACATAATCTGATGGCGTTTCCCGTTGCAACATCATCCACATGGCCTCTACATAGTCCATAGCATGGCCCCAATCACGCTTTGAATCCAAATTACCCAATTCAAAGTATTCCAGCTGATTGTGATAAATTTTAGCTACTGAGCGTGTAATTTTACGTGTGACAAAATTTTCACCTCTACGTGGCGATTCATGGTTAAATAGAATGCCATTGCAGGCAAACATATTGTAAGCTTCCCTATAGTTGACGACGATCCAAAAACCATACATTTTGGCGCATGCATATGGAGACCTGGGATAAAATGGCGTTTGTTCATTCTGCGGTGTTTCCACAACTTTACCATATAACTCTGAAGTAGACGCTTGATAAAACTTCACTTTATTCTCCATGCCACATGTACGGATAGCATCTAAAATTCTCAATGTACCTACAGCATCAACTTCCGCCGTATACTCGCTAAGATCAAATGACACCTTAACATGCGATTGAGCAGCTAGATTGTAGATTTCTCGAGGCTTTACTATATTAATGATTTTAACCAAACTACTGCTATCGGTCATGTCGCCATAGTGTAATTTCATGGATCCACCCTTATGGGCCTTGGGATCGGCATATAAATGTTCTATTCGAGAAGTATTAAAAGTGCTGGCTCTTCTTATGATGCCATGAACTTCGTACCCCTTTTTCAGTAGGAATTCCGCTAAATAAGAACCGTCTTGCCCTGTTATGCCGGTTAGCAATGCAATTCGTTTTTCCATTTGTGCTTCACCATTTCTTTCTATGGTTTTACTGCTCATTGATTTTTCCAAATAATTGTTTTGGTATTCAGCCATTAGTTTAGAGTTTTACTATGGATTTTATTTAAAAACAAACAATGTTATTCTAATAAACACAAAACGTTGATAAATTACAAGTATTTTTGCTTCGAGCATGTAAACATCTGCTAAGAGACTTGCCAGATGTTTTTTTTTAATTTGTGCTGGCAAAATATTAACACCCATATTCCCAAAAAATATATTTTTCAGGTTTCAAATTAGTTAAAACACTTTAAATCGTATTCATAAACAGTTTAAATGTGTATTTTTTAGGCTAATATTGCACAACAATTTTTCACACGGCTTATATTTGTATTTGTATTCGAATAACATGGCGTTTTTATTCGCTGTGATTGTACAGACATACATCCATCTAAAATAATCTTTATATTTATATATGTAGATGGTTTTTGTATGATTACATATTACAAACCAATGAAAAGAATAGTTGTCAAATAAACGATGTGAAAATTATAAATTATTATTTTTGAATAGAAAGGATTACATACATATTGTTACGATCACAGAATATAAACAGAATACCCAACAATAACGTTTGAAAAAGCGTATTATCAGGTGTTATGCATTTTTACGTACAAAATTTTAAGTTAACCCGATTATATGAAAGAGATAGTTTAATTAGAAGCGATAAGGTTTTTTATCTCTTTCATATAATCGAGGTAATGTTGTTGTAAGTTGTCGCGTCTAGTTAGTAGTCTATGGTTACGATGATAAGTGCGAACACGTGAGCACTTAATGTACAGAAAGTTCCAGAATTAAAGAGTGGGGTCAGATTTGCCATTCACTGTACAGACATCGCTGCAACAACAACAAAACACTACAGCTATAAGCTCAGACAAGTTTTCAGGAAAGTAAATACACACAGAGTAGTATGAATAAACACAAACAACACCATAAGATACAAAGTAGATGGTAGTTATAAAAACAAACATCATAATGAAAAAAACAGCAGAAAAGATATTTATCGGTAAAGAAGTATCTACTAGAATTCTTGCGTATTCTACAAGTTTCTGGAAACTAAACGACTACTATAAAATTACTTGGGTGATGGTGATCAAGCTGGAAGTTAGTATTGAGGAAAACGTTAAAGTGTGAACAGCGACTATAAAGAAGAAACCGCGTTTACTTTAAGTGTTCAATTCAAGTAAATAAAGTGACAGCTTGTAAAAGTAAAATCCTCTCGATTATTTGTGAAGCTACGTCAAGTCACTGGTTCATGGAAATCGATTTTGAAAACAAAGGTTCGTTTTTTAATTATTGTCATCAGTTTCTCATAATTTCTTTGCTTTAATTCTTTTATATGATATAAAATGTATTTCTTAACCTGCATTTTTATTTATAACAATTTTAAAATGGTTTCAAAATCGATCGAAATTCATCTCACTCACCTTCAGAAAGAGATGTTTTAAAATCGTTTGTTTATTAATTTCTGTCATTTAGGAAGTTACTGTAGAAATAGTATTTAATGCCCTAAGTATGATATTGGTACATATGTAATTTGTTTAATAAAACTTATAGCCGTTACCGTTCCTGTTATTTTTTCGGTCACACAAAATGGTGTCGTTTACAATAGAACTAAAAGCCTTGTATTTCTGTAACTTTTGTTGTTTTCAATTCAATATTGCACCAGACTGACTACATGTTGGAGCCAGTCGAAAAATTCTGCGTTAAAAAGAGAATTTTAAATACTACTTTACTGATATAGTACCGTTATTTTTACTGTTAGAGCTGGATATCTTTTGAAATGGCATCAGTGCCCTTACAGTTTTTACATTAAACCGAATGTAACTTTCCTTATGAGCTCATTCTTCTATAAAATTATTTTTTTTTTAATTAAAAATTACATTTATTAGTTATAGATACATACATACTAATAAAAAAATATTTCTGCAACTTATAACACTAACAAATAACTTTAAAATTAAAATTTATTTTATGTTTAAAAAAATTGATTGATACCATCCAAAAAAATACAATACAAAGAACTATATTTTGTCTGTTTGTATGCCCTAAATAGTATCACAATTCTAAATAAGAGTATGTACTATAAAACTAATTACAATTTTATATTGTTATATAAATTAATGTTTACTTTTTGATCTGCAACTAAAAAGATGATTTGTAGGATTCTATCCAAGCTCGACTTTAAAGTTAAAGTAAGCAGCAACGTTTTTCAGGTGAACTATGTTTGATGGTTTTTTAAATTCTTTTTGTATTTATTTCAAAGAAAATCAAACACAATGCGAATTGGGAATAAGCAGCTAATTCAGAAGATTCTAGACACATTTTGGAATAGTATCGATGGAATTTTCAGCCTCCTCTTCGCCTTTCTCTTGACCGCCACCACCAATACTATTATGCTTTAGAGGTTATTCATCAGTTGTACATGCATATTTAATGTTTTCACATTTTCACACAATTGTTGAAGTTGTAGTTTTTATTGTAATTTGCATTAAATGCATGACATTAGATTTTTATGTTGGTTTGTAATATACATTTGAAGTAAGAATCAAATTGAAATATCCAATTTTTCAAAGTTTCAAAATAGCAATAATATTATGCGGAAATATATTAAATTTACACGCATACACACGCTCAATACACACATTTAACATCGAACATCGTCAGTAGTAGCAGTAGTAGCAGAAGACATTTTTATAATTACAGATTTACGACATTTTTGTTTGAGTAAAATATGTGAGATTAATAAAGAAAATAAAAAAAAGGAAAAAATTAAAAAAGTTTATAAGAATTATAACATATTACTAAAGTTTATAAGACATTAGAAAAAATAAAACAAAACTTAAGATTGGCAAATTATTTTCTAAATGATCTGAGTTAATCTCTTAATGAAGGGAATATTCCGGATGTTTTTTCTTATTTTTTTTTTATTTTAAAAGACAAAATTTCTCACAACTAGTATTGTCGGAAGCTTGAAAACGAAATACATAGATTAATATTATATTTAGAATGAATTTCTGTCATCCCTGGTCAAGTTTGGTTTTGTAAATAAACTGGTTTCGGTAATATACCATCTTCAGTGCCATTATACGTTCTCTCAGAACGCAACAGATCTATAAAAAAATCAATCTGTTGAAAAATCAAATTAATTATTATTAATAATGTTTATAGCTTTCTTTTTAATTTTAATACTGCTTTAGGTCACGTCGCCATATTGGGGATCGGCGTATAAATGCATGAAGTACTTACAAGTGCTGGCTCTCCTTATGTTGTCATAAACTGTGTAGAATTTTAAGCGAAAATGTTGCTAAATAAGTATCGTCTTTTCAAGCCCATTTTTAATAAGTTGGACCACTATTAAAAATGTCAACAGTTGCTTTTGAAAATGAAAAGAATTTGTTTAGGGCCTGTTTGAAGGCAAATTGATAACAGGTAAACCCACCGACGAATTCAATGTATTTCCGGCATCTTTGACGATAAAAAATGTACCTGAAATGGCGAAATATTTTTCTATATGGAATTTAACATTCAATGAGTTCAAAAAAAGTGCTCAGCTACGCCGGTGAGTTTACCTGTTAAGTCTACCCTGGGCTGTTCAAAAATTATGTAACGCTTTAGGAAGAGTTTTTAGAACTTCGGTTTCTTAAAACATTTTATTTTTATATACTTATGTATATATTACTGCGCTAGCCGTAACGAAAGTCAACATTGCGTTATCTAATTTGCATGTGGGTTCTTCCCACCTTCTAGCCTGAGCCATATCATAAATCATCGTTAATTTGCCTTTTACCGGCCGAGAGAGAAATTCCACATCATTTTTCAGGGTATGACTCTTGCAGCCCTGCTTCTCTCTTGGCTAGATTTTCGGCCATTAATACTGTAGATGCGTAGTTTGCCTTTCTTTGCGCATATAAAACAAGATCGATGCATTTCGGAACAAAATGCATCGGCAACATTTTAAGGGTTACATTTACTAATAGGCTGCCATGTATTACTACAAAGCAACATGCTTTGAATTTTATGCAAGCGATGCTGTCGTTACCGAACGCAATATATTACATTAGAAAATTTCATAAAAATCAAATTTCTGTTTATTTAACAATTATGCTAGATAAAAAATACAAGGCATTCGCATTTTGTATCATTTAAGAAATTGAAAACCAGTAAAAATAATTTATTGAGAAAATTTTGTCTTTTTGTTAACAATAAACGAAAAAAAACAAAACACTTTTAAAACACCGAAAAGTATTAATTGTTTTCACACAAATTATATGTATGTGTATGTGCATACATACATATGTATGCATATACATATCTTAAATGATCTAAATATATATTTCTTTTCCAAATATTTATTTAAGTCCAAAAAAGTAAACCAATATAAAAGAATTTATTCCTTTTTATCCTCATCTACTTCTTCATCATCAGGACACGGTCGGCTAAGTATTTCCTGACAAAGTGCAATATAGTCCTGTAAAAATGGTATATTGGAGCGTTTTTGATAACATGCGTGGTATTGAGTGTACGCAAGCGCATGATGGGTATGATTTAATGCAAATAAATTGAATTTCATATTACACATAAAAATGTAAAGTGTAAAAAGTAAAAAGGCAAAAGAAAAGAGAGAAGCAAAATAAAAAATTAATTAAAATAAATTAATATCTAAAGTTGTTTTATCTTATAAAATATTTGAACATACATAGAACACCAGAAATATATTAGAATAAGTATGAGACAAATAAACAAATATACGATGTATGTATGTATAGTATTTGTTTAAAGAGCCCGAACCCAACTTCACCCAGTTAATTTTTTTCGCGTTCTTTTTCAGTTTCGACTTCACAAATACAAACTTTTAGATATCAGTTCTCACGGCGTCATTGTTGAGAGTATTTTAAATAATTGGAATTTGTAAAAAAAATTTCAACATGGGTTTTTTGAACTGAAATCTTTGGCGACGTATCTCATATGGGTTAAATGAAATTACCAGTTACCTAAGTAAGTATGTACATACTTGTCCTGGTGCAGTATCAAACATAACTTAGTTTGGCGTTAGAGAAAATTATTAAACTTAGAACACATCCTATGCGAAGTTGTCGATCGGTCCATCGGCAGCTTCTCAAAAAGGGTATAATTTTATTAGGCACTTTTTTTGGTAATAGGTTTGAAACTATAGTTTTCAGCAAAAGTGCTTCAATTATAAGTTAACGCTGACAAAATTTTTTGCCAAAGTGTTTCTAACCCTTTTTTACGCAAGACCAAACATGTTGCAGTTCTAAATAAAAGAAAAAACAGGAAAGTTAAAAAAAATTATGTATTTATAGCCCAATTAAAAAGCACATCAAAAGTGAAGCAATTTCCGGCGTTTAATGCATCACCGTTCAATTATACATTTCTTTACGAATTCGTACAGATTCAGCATATATTTCACTTTCTTCTTTTTTACTTGCACTTGCTGCAAAACCTTAAGTAAAAACCTAGGTAGTTTCCAAAATTGTTTTTTTTTTTAATACAAAACCTTTTGGAGCTGATCAATTTTAAGCCCTGTTCAAGACGAATTTATAACAGGTGGCCTTAAGAGCACGGCTAATAATTTGCTGCTTATTACTTTTCATTATTACATTAGTATTTAATAAAAAAAATTTTTACGGATAAGATTTAAAAACTTACTTGTAAATTTCTTTTAGAAGGACTCAATGAAATACAATTTAAATTAAACAAAAAACAATTTCTTTCTTTAACTGCTACAACTTCATTAAAAAAACAATGCGGCGGAAATTGTCTACTGATGGAACATGTATTATTTGTCTTTGCTTTTTTTTTTAATGCGGCTGGGAAGCCAAAGTTTAAGATTTTAAAAATTAGAGTTGTAAATTAAAAAAAAATTACTTATTATATGAATTATGATATGATTAGCAAAAAAAAATGTAGACTGATTATTAATATGCTGCATTTTGAATGTACTATACATTTAGTAAGTTTTCATTCAGCTTAAGTGCTTTGTAATATATATAAGGATTGGTCAAGAGTTGATTTTTATATTACTATAAAAAAAATAAAAAATATCAGATTATTTATAACAACGAATTGTGGAGCTAATATTTGTAATAATTAGGCGAATAATTTTATTCAAGCTCAAGTTCATATTTTATTCGTTTAACTATGAAAGAATATTTTATTTTTATTAATACGAACTGGAGTCTGAATAAAATTATTCGCTTCATTATAGACATCATTTTTATATACATATGGAGTTTGACAGTAAAAGTAATGCTTGTTTTTGCCGCAAGTTCACTTTGCCTTGCCACGAGTATTTATAGTCGTTTTATTTTGTTGCAATCTAAACTCGGCTTTTTAAATAATTCAGTATTTTATTTTTTGAATTTTTGCATATATTTCGTTAATGAGCAAAATACTTTTTTTCGACAAGTATTATATACTTAAATTAATAAACATTAATAAACTACTAAATATGAATGATTAATTTTATTATCTTTTTTTTAAATCATTTTTGTAATTATTGTTCATATCCATTTATTTACGAATAGTCATTTTGTAAAAAAAAAAACGAATGTAAAATAATCTAATTGACAATTAAAAAAACGGGAAATGGTTCACACAAAATATATTGGACAATAAACTAAATATGTTTTTGCTTTTGTTATAATTAACAGTGAGATGATGATTATGATTATAATGATTTTCATACGTTTAAGATATAAATTACTCTATGCGATACAAAAGAGCACCAAACCTTCTTAGTATTGATTTTGTTTTTCAATCGTTTTCCTATTGGATGTTGTGCGCTATTTTCACACAAAACATTACATTTAATGCTGATGAAAATTATGTAACATTCAAAATACGAACAGGTTGCTTGATAGATAGATTAGTGGCTGGTTGTTTTATTTTACAGGTGCTGCTGATGGCGGTGGAAGTGTTGGATTTCCTTGTTTCTAAGGATGGAGGTTTAGCAAATGATGAATTCCTTCATATGTATATTTATTAACTTTTTTAATTAAAAACATGTTATATATATACATATATATATTTATATATACATATATATGTATATAATTTTTTATTGTGTTTGTTATTGATAGTTATGAAAAATGTCTGATTTAATGTTCATTTAATGACACAAAGTGCATAAATATGTCTGCAGATTTTTATACAGCCAAAATGGGCCCTTATAATAAATTCACAAGAGTTTTCCAAAAACAATAAAATAATAATCGAAAATGCCAAAAACGAATTAAATGAAAGCGAAACAAATAGCAGAGAATTTATTCTGTCAGTTATAGTTTCTAAATGGGTATAACGAAAAAGTCGTTGGTTGGTTGCATGATTTTATATATACATACATAACTAATCTACTTGATTTTTTAACATAGTATTATTTTATTAAATTGTGATTTCAAGAAAGATTCTGCAAAAGATGTCTTATGCTTGGGTAAGAAAGTTGTAAGTCAGGGTTTAGGTTATGTTTGTTTATGTTGTTTGTTCTTTATTTTATTTTGTGTTTCATTATAATAAACATAAAAACTCTAACAATGATGTTGATTGGTAAAAAATAGTATGGATGTTCCCCATATTTTGCGATTTGTTTTTTTTTTTATGAAAAGTGAGGAGTAGAGAATCATGTATCTTTTATTCTTTCTTTTGGAAACAACAAATGTTGCTGTTAACTTTTCCTTTCACAATTTAATGTTTCTTTTTCTCTATTTAATGGTTGCTGTTTGGTGTGCTTTTTTTTTTATTAATTTTTCTTTTTTATTTGAGTTTTTTATCATTTTTTGTTTGATTTTTTATAGTTTTGTTTGTATGTTGTATATGCAAAATAGTATTTTTGTGAACAATTAAAAAAAGGGGAAATTTCGTATAAAAGTAGCGTTTTGTTTAAACAGTAGTTATATAACGAAAACATTTAAATAAACACAAGAGTGGAAGGAAAGGAAAAATGGAAAAACGATATATGATTTTAATAAGTTTTGTTACATTTAAAAAAATTTCATTTAAAATTTACCGCTCGTAGTGGCATTTTAAAGTTGGCTGCTGCCTGCAGCTGTATTTGATAAGCTAAGCTGTGAATTTTGAAGCCATAAAGTCTATAAATTATAAAATAGATATTCATCACCAACAGGCTAAATCATATAATAATTTATCAATACATACCTTGGAACAAATTGGTTAGTAGGCCTTTTAGGACGATATTCAGGATGCACCATAAATAACATATGCGGAAAACCAGTACCGAAATAAGCACCATCCGTATGATGGTGTCGTGATGATTTTGGTGTATAAACATCAATACATTTGGGACAATACACTTTAACCATTGCCTCGCCGGGAATATCAGATAAACCTATTTGTACAAGATTTGTATGTTTAAATGAATATACATTTCTATTACATTAAAATCGCATATTTATATCAACTTACCTAAAGGCAACATTGGTTGACTCTCACAATATACTCGTGGGCAATGTCCAAAATCACCAGTTTGATATTTTTCAATCATTTGCGCAATGCCGCGATTTGTTAAAATATAACGTGCATGTATTAAACCATATAACATTTCAGCAGCTTGTTCTGTCATATCAGATTGTAGGGGATTATCTTCAAGTTCATCCTCTACAATTTATGTATGTAGCTAGTAGATATTTATGTACATATGTATATTATAATATTGCTTACCAGGCTCTAAGTCTAGGATCATATCTAGAGCTTGTCTATAATTTGGTACTTGTTCGTTTAAGCCAGTTAAATTGAATTTATCTTGTATATAATCTTCATCAACCTAAAAAATTAACAACAAAAAATTTATTTCTTGAATTTGTTATAAGCGTTTTAAGCATTAAATAAAAAAAAAATTAATGAAGTTGAAAATCGTTTTGTTGTATACAGGGTATACTAAACAGGTAAACTCACCGGCGCAGCTGAGTACTTTTTCAAATTCCAAATAAAAAAAATTTCGCCATTTCCGGTTCATTTTTTATATATGGAGTTTTACATCCAAAAAGCAGCCGGGATTCGAAAGAATTCCCCCCGGTGAGTTCAATTTCGTTTTACATGTGTTGTAAGGAAAGATTATCAATAAATAGTGTGAAAATAATTTAACCTAATCTACTCAAAATGTTACATTTAAACCGCCTTAGCTTTTTATTACACGATTTTTGGTGCAAACCTGTTTCTTGTTTTCTGAATCTTTTGTCAATCATCTCTTGTTTTCGAGATAAACCTTATTTACAAAATGAAGGAAAGGTGAAAAGTTTAAAAAGTTTTTGTAAGTAAATAGTTTCATTGAGATTGGCCTGTTTTGTTTGGTACATATTTTTCTATGCTCTTTCAAAAAGGAAATGGGATAGCTTAAGAGTTTTTTATTTTTTGTTTTCCATAAATAATAAATGTTTTAAATTCTTAAAATTACTCTATACTTCCGAAAATATTAAGCAGATTTAAAAGCAATGGTTTGCATGACTTAAGGGATGTTTTGTTACCGATTTTTTATTTATATCATGTAATTTCATTATGAAAATCATGGTGTATCTCGGAAACTAGAACTGGGAAAAATCGGATAATGGATTTGTATTCAGCGTCCCGCGATAGTTAAGAAATATATGAAAAGCAGGGAACACCAAAAATTTTTTATGAATATGTCGGGGTTGTGACATTTATTCATTTACCATTAATAGCATAAATATATTAATTTTTAGTTAATATGTGGAAATCACTTATTGTTGATCTTGTTTGTTATTGGAAATTGTTGAAAAACGCACTAATTGCAGTGCACTGCAATTGACAAGCGTGTTATAAGCATATTTTGAATTGAATTATTTATGCTTTTTAATTTTATTTTGAATGAATAATTTGCCCACGTATAACAATAGCAATTACCACGGTTCCATCGGAAACCCACATTATATATTTAGGTCTCCACTTAGATCGACGCCTTACTTGGTCCCGCCACATTGAGGATATAATAGCAGGTCGTAACTCAACTCTGGCTTTGGAATACAAAGTCATTTTATACAAATCCATTATAAACCCAAGTTCTCAGGCACAACTTCATTGTGACCTTTATTGACATTGGCTTCTAAGCCTTCTCTTCTCCCCGACAAGCATGATGGATGGTGGTTTTGTTGGTGTTGGAATTCTAGCTGCTACAGTCCCGACGTCTAAAAAATCATCCACAACTTCTTCAATATCAGCCGAATTTCTCAAAACAATGTTTCGAGATAAGTGAGAGCTGACATACATTTTATATTTTAACCAATTCGTGTTCTTATTTGGGTAAGAAATAAGAGTTTCATGTAAATTGCAGAATCTGTCGTGTATAATAATGATTGCGGGTGAATGGTCAGAAGATAAATCGTAGGATGCTCTAATATTTGCACGTCTAATGTTTTTTACAATGGCAAAATCGTTAAGGTCTGGGAGCTCGTTAGTCTATTAGCCAATAGGTGGGGTTACTCCCAGATACGACGTCCAGCTTATAATCTAGGCCTGTGTTATACAGCTGCCTCCATCTAGAGCTAATACGTATATAGCCCCAATAGGTGTGATTACCTTTTTAAATGTCAGCTACAAAAAAGAGCCCGTTAGCGTTTCAGAAGCATATTCTCAACATGTTAATTTTTTGACAAGCAAAATATGCAAAAGATGTTATGGGTGCGCATCATTTTTTGAAACATAGCCTATATAATTGTCGTAAAAATGTTTATTGCTGTTATAAGATTTTTGATTGAGTTTAAATTATTGGTAATAGGTATCCCTGCACCCTCTTTTAAGACGAGGGCATATGAATGCTTTTGCGGAATACTTTTTACATTAACATTAGTTAAATAATTTTTTCCATGTTTGTGCATACATATTAATATATAGTTTGGATTATTGTGTGGTACGATACCCGTTACCCGATATATATATATAGGAGGTAACTACAAACATATATATCTATTAATGTAACAAAGAAGTTAGAACGTGTCGCTAGAATTCTTGTTGAAAGGCATAGGGACTCTTTAGTATATTCAAGCATACTGCAATCGACGGACAGTGAGCCTGCAACCCCCAACGATTTGGCAATCATTAGGTTAAAATAGAAAATATTGTGAGTGGAGTTTTACAATGTCGTTCTAATAATAAACTATATGTGACCCTTGATTTGATTTTCCGACGGGATGACTTGTTATAGATTTTTGGAACGAATTTCAGTCATTAGTAGTCAACTTCGTTTTGGAGACAACCCGGTTTCGGCTATGTGTCATTTTTCGTTCTTAGAACAAAGGGACGACGGAAATTTTTCTAAAAATCTATATAAATTATATGCTTGAACAAATATTTCTCGAGTTTTTTTTAATTATAAATTTTGGTGTATTGTAAAAAAAACTGATTAGAGAACATCTCAAAAAAAACCAAGTCTTAGTAAAAATAAGCCAAACTTAAAGGCCGTGGCACATAGAATCCGTCGTACGTTATACATCGTCTTTTTGAACTGACAACCAAGTTGAAATATAGGTTTTCTTATGAGCTTTATACCATTCGGTACGTCGCCGTCAACGCAAAGTACTAAATTTGGGCAACTTTTAACGTACGTTGAGTAGTTTGATAGCTATCAGTTAGTTTTTTCCGTTGTTTCGATTTAGCGTTTTGTGGCACCGAAATTATAGTAACTGCAACATAATAATATAATTAAATAAAATTTTGTTGCAAAAACACGCGGTAAAAAAACACCTGATTAAATATCCGACAACAAAGTACTCATTGTGTTAATTTCTTCCGTCGTTATGTTAATGTCAGTTGAAGACGGCAACGTATAACGTACGACGGATTCTATGTGACTGCCTCGGCCCTAAGTGATATAAGAAAATCAGAAATTCCTAAATATTCGTAAATAAACCCCGTATTCAGTTGGTGTTAAACATAATTATTTACTCGCAACTTATTCGAATAGTCGAATTGCAATCGAAAACTCAAGTAATAAAAATTGAGTAACTGTTTTCCTTACAGTTGACATATGAAAAACAAAAGATACACCTTACAGCTACATATGTAAACAACTCTTAGTAAAAATTTTTTTATTAAAAGACTTTCAAAGTAGGTATTCAAAGCACGATTACATTTTTAAAGAAACGAATCGGACCTTCGATATCCTCAAGATGCACATTTCATTACTTACTTTATAAAAAATAGTTACAACAAGGTGTGTCGTCCCTCAAAAGTAGAAAAAGGAAAAGAATATTTGCCCAACATTATTTATTAAAGAATGTACATATGTATGTACAAAGTTATTTGTGTGTGTATATGTGCGGGTGGTCTTATTAAATGCTATTATTTTTACTTGTATGTACTAGGTAGGTAAAAACAATGTAAATAGTACATCTATGATTGATTAGATAACAAATACAATTTTTAATTATCAGTAATGCTGAAGAACATACCTAATAAATATACATACCTCACAAAAGAATTCATTACCGCGTAGTCCGCAAAACCAAGTAACCCAGGATACTTCCTCAGAGCTGCTCATTTTTCTGTGAAAACCAGAAAGCAAATTAGTAAAACAAGACATTCACTAAATTAATTAAACCCAAAAAAAAAACTATTTGTACTCGAGAAAATATTTAAACATAGTCAAAATCCAATGTAGAAATTGGTGGAGCTGACAATGATTAGCATCAAAACAACTAATCAACTAGATATATAGTTAAAATAAGCAAAGATATTTTTTAATAGCATAAAAAAGTTTATGGACATATATTCATTAAATCACAATTTCCTTAAATGAAATATTTTAACGCACTGAAACTCACATTAGTGGAAATATTTTTGATATTTTACTTGAACTAAAGAAAAAACAAAAATATAATGTTTGCGAAATTATAATGTTTGTGAAATTACAGTCTTTTTTTCTGTACCACTTTTTTTTATTTTTATTTTTTGGTATTAAATTGTCATGCACACTTTTTTATTACTTTTCTTCTGGTTTCCAAAAGGGAAATTTTTTTCTATGCCTTTTGTTATATTATTTTACCGACATGTTTCTCAAAAGGAAGAAAAATATATTAGTTTTCTTTTAAACATCAATTTTATCATTATTTATGTTTCGTGATGCACATCCCAAATTATATGTTTGTACTTTTTTCTCGCATTTTGTTATTACATTATTTTTACAATCGAATATATATATCAAGCTCTCTTTTCCACATACAAACTTATCGATGCCGTATAACAGAATTTGTAGTTTTTTTTTTACTTTCTTTTATCTCTCATACACCGCACGACTGTTTCTAAAACTTTAGAAAATGCATGTTTCTTCTGTTATATTATTAAAATTTCACTTCGTACTGATACTGTAACGCAAATATGTATTTTTTATCTTTTATATAACTTTTCACATTTAAAAACATTAGGAACACGGTAAAAAACTTACCTTTATCAAACCACGTTTAAAGAATAAAATGTAAACTGAAAAATATCGAGAAAAATAAATCGCATTAAAGAACAGTGATGCTAATAGTACGTTTCCACCGAAAGTTAATATTTTTGATTGAGCAACACTTTTAGAATTGTTTCCACTGAGCTGTAACACTACGCCTTGATTAGCCATCAATTTTTTTACAGTCTGCAAAATAACAAGCGAAAATGTGTTTGTGGCATAGACTACTAACTAGACGCGACAACTCACAACAACATTACCTCGATTATATAAGAGAGATAAAAAACCTTATCGTTTCTAATTAAGCTCTTTCTTTCATGTAATCGGGTTAATTTAAAATTTTGTACGTAAAAACGCATGACACCTGATTACACGCTTTTTCAAATGTCATTGTTCGGTATTCTGTGTGGTTCGTGGTCTTATGTATAAATCTTCCTGTTTATTTCAAGCATAATTTTTTATCTCTCATCGAGACCATCGTACATTTGGCTGTTCGCACAGGAATTTCGCTTGACTACTAAAATATTTATTTTCGGAAGATGCTACACAATTGAGTAGCGAAATGTCGAATACAATAAGAGTTTTAATAAAAAAGACCTTATATTTATTAATTTTTTTTTCATAAATTTTATTAGAAATGCAAATGGAGGTATAATACCATTAGGCGTTAGGTTGAAACGAGCGAATTATTCACTTGCGCTCATGAAGCCACCTTATAATTAATTCCCCTAGGTGCCCTCATGAGCGCAGGTGATGAATTCACTCGTCAAATACTGTTAAAAAATATATTAATATAAACAAAATTAACTTAAAATTTTGATTTTGTTTTTTTTTATTATTTTTCTACACATGAGGGTCGAATTTCCTAAACACCCATTTCACCTTGCTCCCACCTTATAATTAATTCGCCTTAATAACAACCGTCTATTAATATTTATTACAACACGCCGTCTTGACCAGCAATAATTCTGTTAAGCCATCGTACATTTTGTTGTTCGCGCAGGAATATGCCTCGCCGAATACCGGCGCTGTTGATGGTATGTTCGTGTTCAAATAATTTTGTCCGAGCAGTGGTTCCAACAAACAAAATACACACATTAAAAATAGACAAAGTGTGCGCACGACTGTAATGACTCGTAAATAAAAAATGCTGAGCACACGCAAGGCATTGTTAAATATGCCTTGAGCACATGAAAGCAATCTGAATGACAAATAAAAAGTTATGTCGTGTCTACTAACTAGACACGACAACTTACAACAACATTACCTCGATTATATAAAAGAAATAAAAAACTTACCATTTCTAATTTAGCTATATCTTTCATATAATCTGATTAATTTAAACTTGTGTATATAAAATCGCATAACACCTGGGTTTACGGTTTTTCAAACGTCACGTAATCTTCACACAGAAGACCACGAACAAATTTGAGCCTAGTCAAGACGTAGTGTTATGTAGTGCTGATGCGTGATCAATTTGATTCTTGCTTTTCGTATAGTAATCACATTCTCATCTCTAATTATCTAATTTATACATCCATATGCATATTCATATGAAACGTGCACTTTATATTTTAATAAATATTGTGATATAAACTTGGTTTTTATAAATACTAAAAATGTCAAAAGAAATCAAAGACAAAACAGATGCAAAACATAAACGATATTTTACTTCATCAGTTCCAGAGGAAGAAATAAACAAGATCGAGTATAAACCCAAAAATCAAAAAAATTTTAAAGGCGACTTCATCAAAGTAAATTTGAATATTCAGAAATCACTTCCACCTCATTTGAAACGCAGAAAATTTCATAAAAAAAATGACGTCCAACATGAGAAGAAACCAAAAATATCTAAAGAGTTGCTAGGCAAGTATGAACGTGGCGAACAGGTAGAAGGGACTGGTGTTAAGTCCAAATTCTTTAAAGAAAAACATGAACGCAAAGAGGTGTATTTGGAATATGCCACGGAACAAGCTGCCAGAACCGAGATTTTGTTAACAGAACATCAGGGTTTCATAGAGCCAGATGACGGTGAAGTTACTGCGGATTACAGGCAAGAGGAAATTGCTGCAAACGTCGATATACAATCTGCTGCGAAATTATTTAAATTAAATTTAGATTTTGGTCCCTATTCTATGCGATATTCTAAAAATGGGAGACACTTGTTGTTAGGTGGGCGCAAAGGTCATGTAGCCGCATTTGACTGGATTACTAAAAAACTACACTGCGAGATGAATGTTATGGAGGAGGTAGCTGAGGTCAGTTTTTTACATGTCCATACAATGTTTGCTTGTGCACAAAAGGACCATGTTTATATATACGATAGCCAAGGTACTGAATTGCATTGCGTCAAGAGATTGTATCGTGTCAATAGAATGGAATTTTTACCTTATCATTTTCTGCTGGCTACTGGTAATAATGATGGCTATGTTTCCTGGTTAGACGTGTCAATAGGAGAGATGGTGGGTAACTATAACACGAAATTGGGGAATATACGTATTATGCGGCAGAATCCTGGCAACGGTGTACTTTGTATTGGAGGTGGAAATGGTGTAGTATCAATGTGGTCACCAAAGGTGCGTGAACCGCTCGCTAAATTACTATGCCATTCAACACCCATGTCAGCTTTAACTGTTGATGTAAATGGCAAGCATTTAATAACAGCTGGTTTGGATCGCAAAGTTAAGGTGTGGGATATTAGAAACTTAACCGGTCCTTTAGCAGAATACCATTTACGTTTACCAGCCAGTCAAGTGGATGTTTCACAAAAGGGAGTTTTAGCCATTTGTCAGGGAAATTATTGTGAAATATATAACAATTTGTTTGTAAGCGAAAAAACAAGTCGACCATATATACGAAAGAATTGCGGATTGTTTATCCATGGTATGCGCTTTTGCCCATATGAAGATATTTTAGGTGTTTCGACTGCTAAAGGCTTTCAGTCTCTGTTGGTACCTGGTTCAGGTGAGCCTAACTTCGATGCTTTAGAAGACAATCCATTGCAGACGCGATCCCAAAGGCGTGAACACGAAGTACATGCTTTATTAGAGAAAATACCTGCCGAACTTATAACATTAAATCCAAACGATATTGCCACAGTTGATGCGCCAACATTGCAGGAAAAGATTGATGCTAAGCGATCAATATTCTTTATTAAACCACCAGAAATTAAATTTAATTCAAAACGCCGAATGAAAGGAAAAGGAGGAAGCGCAAAGGCATCCCGAAACAAGCAGATTGTTAAGGATCAACAGAGAAAGGTAAGCATCGGGTTTCTTGGATACTGAATTTAATTAATGTTATAACGTGTAATATGGACTTACCCTATTAATAAAACATAAATATATGTTTTTCGGATAGAGGTGATCAAGCCTAGGAGTGTTTATAGTTGAAACCCGTAACCAAAATTGAAATAAAACGACCTAAAGTAAATTCAATATAATAAATTATGTAAAACCTTACATATAATTAAATTAAGCTTCGTTTTAGAAGGTAGACTAGTGTGAAATGAAAATTTAATAACACTGAATTCAATTGCAAGAGAAATTGAGCATATTTTCAATTTTGTTTTTATGTAATTGATAATTTTTGATTTTTTTTCTAAAAACTTAAGATGAATATTAAATGGGTGTCGCGCTTAAACATTTATTATTTGGATTCCGATTTTCATAACGCTTTTTCTTTTTAGGAATTCATACAAAGCGTGCGCGAGACTAAGCAAAATATTATCAAATCTCATAAAACAGAAGCTGACGATGACTTCATACCTTTGGAAAGTGGAACGAAGCCAAGTGTTTTGGATCGCTTTAAGCCTAAAACTTTAAAAAAGAAAGCATAATCAATTCGAATTTAAGAGTTTTGTATTGTTAAAATTATATTTATTCATTAATAAATAAATAACAAGTTATACAGTCGTTAAAACATATTGACAATAACCAGCTATCCTTTTATCCGTTACATTGCATTCAACAGCATTTAACAACTTATTTAATTCACCTTTATCAATGCTTGTTTGAGAATTTAGCCAATAAAACAAATTCATAATATGTTTTTTACCCTCAAACACATTAATTGCTCCTACTACTTGAATTGTCTGTAGATGGCCCACAACTTCAGACAGAATATTTTTCAAAGCTTTCAAAAATATTTTATTTTGATGTTTACCTAATCTACTCATGGCCAAAAGACATGATTCATTAATTGTCGGCTTCAATAGCAACATTGGTAAATATTCTAAAAATTCAGAAAATTCTTCACTACCATAGGCTTTGTAAAGTTCCAAATCTTGTATTATTTCACATAGTAATATCAGGATTTTAGAAGCTATACCCAATTCACTAAATTTATTAGTTAAAAAGGCTTTAATGCAGCTTTTGAGTAATATTTTTGTAGCTTCATTGTGTAGACGTAAAAACATTAATCCATTTTCTAAAAGGAGAGCCCGTAACGCCAGAACTAAAGGTTTCAGATACTCATTTGAACTTTTTGAAGATATTGAATTGATTATTTTAATTAGATAATTTAAGACAACATTAAATTTAGTGGCTTGCAGATCTAAGGAATTTGAATAAAACCGGCACATCAGAAACGCAATTGTTACGTTTTGTTGAAAACATTGTGGGGACAAGTCTGAAGAAACCTTTTTATTTCTTCTCTTGGCGATACCATCACCTGCAAATAAAGAAACCAAGATAGAAAAAATATTATAAATTTATAAATAATGGCAAAGGTAATTTTATATTATTTGAATTGAATACATAAATAAACAATTAAATTGAAATACATATGTATGTTTATTAAAACAAAAATGTTATACCAATGAATCTACTAATTTACGAATACAGTGTAAATAATATTACACTGTTACTTTTATTTATTTAATAAAAAAATGTGGTTATATTCCTAAACTAAAAATACGAATTTTAGTTATGGAATTCCAATAAAATCAGATTTTTTAATTATAATGAAAAAATATGGCTGCTGTGAACATCTCATTAGAGTGCTATTTCAGAGAAAAAACCGCATAACGGATAAAATTTCACGGCGAAAACAAAAATAACTGACCTTTTAGCATCACGAACAAACTTACCTCTAACAAGAAATACTATAACAGGAAAAACTGAAAAAAAAAAATGTATGTACATAAAAACAGATCAAAAAATACATTTTTGTTTGAAACCCAACAATATTTTTAACCTACTCCAAAATATGACTATTTTAAAACAATATGACATCATAACTTAGCTCGTTAATTTGACGATTGTTTGGTTACACAATAAAAAACACATTGCCAAAATTTTAAGCTTAATACAACAAAACACATGGGTTAAGGAGGTCAGCCATAGTTTTTTTTCTGATAAAACAACTCAATTTAACTTAGACGTATCGCTATCTGTAGGATAATATAAGGTGTCTATTCAGGAATAGCCTTGACGAGATAAAACTTTACATGGAAAACCAAAAAGTTTTATAAATTCAAACTTTTTTTCGTTTTAGACACAATATGTTAGTTTATACAAGGGCAAAAAGGTGTTTAAACACTATGCGTATTTACCTTTTACGAGTTTGTTACAAACATTTTGAAATACCAGCCAATTTGAAGAGGATAGATACTTTGATTTGTTCTAAATTCATAACATAATTTTCGTCCAGAGGAGAAAATGGGATACTTGTCTACCACGACGATTATTTTTGACTTAAACGGAAGTATATGCATTACTTACTTTCTTGAAATACAATTTGTTGATAGGGATATGAATCCTGTAAAAAGTTGGCAGCAAAAACGTCCGCGTACCGATCTTTCAGCAATTTACTAAACTCGTGGTTATTCGTTTGTTTTTCGTATATTTCTACCAATACCCAAAAATTCTCAATTATTTCCAAAACAATTTTCAAAGTTATTGCAGCATCAAGATTAAGCAACGTTTCAATATTAGCCGAACTAGATCTTTGTTGAGGTCTAACTTCTAACCACGACTCTAAAAGCAATGGCATTAAATGTTCTATATACGAATGTAACTGTGCTGATTCGTCGATGATACTGTTTTCAATCGTACTACCCAATGAACGGTTGAAAATTGTAGATAAGTCACAAATTTGATTAGGTGCAAAGCACCGCTTGACACTGTAGTGCTGCTTAGATTTTGTGCTAAATGTAACAAATATTTCTTTATTGTTAATAGTAGTCGTGGCAACTTCACTATCGTTGCGTTTGTGTTCAGCTAAAGTTTGTAACATTTGTTGCAAACGCAACATAACTTTTGAACGCCATTTAATTGTAGTCTGCCTTTGGCCAACATTCACAGTTAACATTCGTCCGGCCTTGTCACCTTCAGCTCTAACTCTAGATATCATTTCCAGGAAATTTTTGAAGATTTTTGCACTCTGAACAGCCACTAATTGCGGTACGTGCTGGAGCAGCACATCTAACATGAGAAGAGAATCTTCCTGTATGACAGCATTTATATGAGTCATAGCACAACATAGATAAGAGGAAATGATGTGAAAAAATGGCGACACGGTTTCAGTACCTAATTTACTTAGTAAACTACTAAGTGTTTTAAAAGATTCCCTCCTCGCATTACTATCCACATCCAGTGAAACTGACGCTACTCCTTGTACAAGATTGTTCAAGGAGGATAACATATCAGGATGATTCATGCTAATGGCATCTCTTAGGTTTCTTAATGCTTCAACGCGAAAACTTGAACTGTGGTGTTTTAGTTTGGAGAGGATTTCCTTGAGATTCACTTGCTTTCGACCATCAGCATATTGGGTTTCATTATGTTGATCGCGTATTCTAATTTTGCGAATTTTAAATTCCGTTTTGGTTACATTAAGCCCTTTCGGTAATTTGGCACCTTTTAGTTTTACTTTAGCTTTTTCAGCCCGCAATTTCTTTTTGTGTGAACCACCCATTACTTATTATTACAGAAAATTTTTAGAAAATGATTCTCAAACTTAATAATCACAGCTAATAAACAAATGCACGTGTATTAAAACAGATGTATGCCCATCGTTGCTACCAATATAGATAACTATATTCTGTGGTTGCCAGCTCATCTGCCTAGATAGTGACAGCCAGTCCCAACGTGCTAGTTTCATTATTTAATTTTCTTCTTTTGTTAAATTTATTTTTAAATTTGCATTAAAAAAATAAAAAATTATAAAATGGCAATAGATTTGACAGCTTGTGGTAAAGCATTATTGCTTACAGATGTTAGAACACAGGGTACTTTGTGTGTTAGAATATATATTCTCAAACATGTGTTCAAACATCCATGCGGCATACATGCTAATTTTTTGTGTTAGGAATCACAAAAATTTTCAAACATACAAGCGGCTTTTACGAAACAATTTTTTGGACATTGTTGTGTTTGCAATTGTCAGATTTAAATCCTAACATGGCGTCTTGACTGACCATGCATCTGTTCAGCCATCGCACATTTTGCTGCTCGCAAAGAAAAATGGCTAGTCCAGACCTCCGCTGTTTATGGTCGATCCTTGTTCAAGCAGAGGTGTCAGAACAATAGTACGTACTCTATTATGCCATTACACAAACAAAATACACAGAGAAAATAAGAAGAATGTATTTGCATGTGCGCTCGTAAACAACCGTCATAAGCTATGCCAAAGGCATCCATACAATCTCGATGAGAAACAAAAAATTATGCTCAAACAGAGCGTGAGCTTCTAAACGATTTATTTAAACAGAAGACCACGAACAAATCTTCTTTCGTTATTTGGAGAGGCTCTCTCAATGTGCGACCATATTTATACATTCAGACGAGCGCACACACATATACATACATACTGTGTATTTAGTTTTTGTAGTGGCATGAGACTTATGCGAACTATTGTTCGGACAACTTTGTTTGGCCATCTTTCTGTACGAGCAGAAAAATGTGCAATGGCTGAACAGATTTATGGCTAGTCAATACGCCATGTTAATGTGTGAACAAATATAACCCTGCATTTACAAATGCAAGTAGTGGCATGCAATTGTTGTATACGTATTATCAACGAAAAATTCTTCGAAATAGTCGAATCTCATGCCATTCGTTTCTGAGTTTACACATGCAAGTGTAAGTTCATTTTTAAAATGTCGTCGAAGCGTAAACTTGAAAAAATTTGTTTACTTTTAAAATTAAAAAAAATTTGATGAGAAAATGATAAAGAAAAATTAAAGAAAAATGTTGTTAAGAGGAGATGTTGGGTAAAACCCCTATTGATTAAAAGGTGCGATTTAGACATCGAAGCACACTTTTAATAATTTTAAAATATTCTGTTGGCTCAATTTTGCTTCCATTTTAACTTTTTGTTTTCTTTTTAAAATAGAGTTACCGAGTTTATCATATAGGCATATTTTTGGGGAAACGATTTACATTTATTATTAATAGTAATATTTTATTATAATTACTAATATTATTGCTCTTTAATTAAGAAACTCGAATTTTTTTATGCGCAATTTAAGAAATAAATCATAACAGCATAATAATTATAATAATAAATCATTTAAAAAGGTATAACTTTAATTATAATTTAACAGCAATCCAGTAAATTTACATTTAATATTGAACAAGGTAACTTTGTCTATCGTTTTGACAATTAGTGGCATGCAAATGCCAAATTTTCACTCGCATGCAATTTTAGCTGCCACTGAAGCTGCCATTGCGAAAAATGTAAATGGATTAGTGAAAAGGTGTTAGTGTATTGAGTTTTTCGAACTCCTAGTGGCATGTGTAAACGCTAGGTAAGGCTAGTCGAGATGAAGTGGTAAGCCGTCGTCGATAATTTTTCTCACGGTACTTCGGCGTTAAAAATTGACGGCGTCTATATCTGCTATCATCGGGTTCTTTTACTCTGTGGTTTTTCTGAATAAACATGGCACCAACTGTAAGTCTTTTAAAAACACCAAAATTCAACTTTAAATTATTCATTTAATTAATAGTTTTATAACTTGGTGTTTTTTAAACCCATTTTAATTGAGTGAAGTTAACATTTTTATAAAATATTAACTGATTGCTTGGAAAATAATGGCTGAAAATAATTGGTTGTTTAGGCTAAGACCCAAAAGGGCGATAAACCAGCTGCCGCCAAAAAGGCCGAACCTGCAAAGGCTGCCCCATCCGCTGCTAAGGGCAAAGTTGAAAAACCAAAGGCGGAAACTGCCAAACCGGCTACTACGGTAAAAAATGTGAAAAAGGTGGTTGCGGAAGCTGCCAAAGATGTTAAGGTTACCGCTGCAAAGACTGTTCCCGTGAAGAAAGCTGCCAAGGCTGCAGCTCCCGTGAAAGAGGCTAAGGTTGCAGCTCCTGTGAAGGAGGCTAAGGTTCCTGCTCCTACCAAAGAAGCACCGAAAAAAGTTGCTAAAGCTGCTGTTCCTGCTAAAAAAGTTGAACCAGCCAAAACTGAAAAGGTTGCTGCTGAAAAGGTTGCTAAGGCTGTTGTAGCTAAACCAACAGCTGCCAAACCTAAAAAGTCTGTAAATCATTCAGCTGCAGTTGCCACTGGCAAAGTAGGTAAGAAGGCTGTTTTGCGTGGCAAAGGGCTTAAAAAGAAGAAGGTGTCGTTACGTTATGCCATTGATTGCACCAATATTGCCGAAGACAACATTTTGGATGTTGCTGATTTTGTAAGTAATAAACTTGAACAATTTTTTTTATTATAAATTAAAATCAATGGAAGAAAATTAGAAGAATTTACAAATTTTTGCCTTAACGGCCATGTAAATTAGATTTTGCTTATAAAGTTTTATTCATATCAAAGACTACATAATTTTCAAAAATCCCGAAAAGGGGCTCTGGATGTAGCACAACGGGGTAGCCTCTGACTGTTGGAACTTGGACTGACCAGTGGTGCAACCGTTTGTGAACTGCGTCAAGTCGTGCTATGTAAACCGCCACGTGGTGGGCCCTGGGTTGGGTTCATTTGCAACCGCAAGTGCTCAAGCCAAGATGCATAGTGCGCCCTGCCAAAGCGTATTTCCAAGTTGGGCGCTGCGGGTATCCGTTTTCACTAAGCAAAACTAAACTCTGTTAAAATGCATAAATATGCTACCACTACCATTGTTTATGGTGGCTAAGGTTGCAAAAAACGGGAATATTCACCAATATTTTATGAGGTAATTTTTAAAATAAAAAATTTTAGATTTATGAATTTGCCACGATTGATTTGTTGTTAGAGAGTGAATACCCCTCGCTTTAATGACAGTGTACTCAGTGGCATAATAATCCACCACTCTTTTTATATTTGGTTTTCAAATTTTACCCTAATTTGAAAGCTTAACAACAGAAGAGATAATCATATCTAAATATTTTCGGCCCTGTTCTGTAAATGTATGCGGAGAAAATTTCTCGTTTTCAAAACGAATTCTTATACTTGGTGTTATGTAAACCGAATTCACTTGATTTTGCAACGTATTCGAAAATCTGTTAAATTATCCTAAGAAATGGCAGGAGAAAAACTTATCGTTCCAATATTTTGTTTTCTATTTTAATCGAATTACATAAGCTTTATTATATTTTAGTTAAAAATTTAGGTTTTGTTCATAAACTTGCTCCAGATATGAACAAAAATAATTAGCATAAATAAAAATAATTTCTGCCAATGTTTTAGAGGTATTATAAAAATCACTTAATGGTAATCAATATGTACTTGGTTATTTCATAAATAAATACTAGGGAATTTACTTAAATTAAAAATTTAAATTTGAAAAAAAAAATAGAACCCGAAGATTTTGTGGTTGACATGTCTTAAGGAGAACATCAAACTTTGTTATATTGGCAAAACAAAGTGCTAGGAGGCGTCAACTTCAAAAATCTAGTTATATACCATTGTGTATGATAATGTATGTGTCGAAGCAAAATAAACACAAAATTTTTAAATTAAAAAAAAATAATTTTGCAACTAAAGGTATTTATTCGAAAAAAAAAAATATTTTGATACGTTATTAGACATAAAATATAATCCGTATATTTTTTTCGGTTCGAATTATGCGTAGTAACCCTTCTTAATCCTGTAGAGTAGCATTCTTTTTTATTATGATTTTTTTTTTGTTGAAATTTAAAAAAGTAATAATTCCTCCAGGAACAGGGATAGTCATTTGGTCGACCGTATGGCTGGAAATATCCATTAAGTTTATATAAGTTTTTAAGGAAATATGGAAAAATGATAAAATATTTGGAATTCTGCAACATGCATTCTAATGTAAATGTAGTTCTTTCACACTTACATATATGCAATTGTTTCTGTTAGTTCCATTAGTTTCTGGTGGGGATTCTACGTGGTACCTGGGAATTACTTCAGCCCAATTACGAATTTCCAGAGGGATCGTTTCCCCTCCCCCGTGGTTTGTTTCCCGGCAAAATATTCTCCATTCCACAACCCTGGAACTAAGGAGTAATTTTTCCTACTATGTTTTTGCAAAATAAAGCAGATACTTTTGCACATAAGACGAAACACACACGCACTTCTTAATTTAAAAACCGGGAAATTTTGAAGCATTGATACCAAAAACAAAAAATGTTAACAACTTGTTTTGATTTTTTCACATGTATTTCACAAATATTTTATTTGACCTAAATTTCGACTTTTACCGAATCAAGTGATATACACAGAACTCCAAATAGCTATTTACAAACAAACGAATTTTAAACGCGATTGAGTTTACAGAACAGCCGAACCGTCCTAAAATATGTTTTTTTATGCTTTGTAATATATAATTGTATTTTTTTTTTTGTAATTTAGGAAAAGTACATTAAAGGCCGCATGAAGGTTAACGGTAAAGTTAACAACTTGGGCAACAATGTCACCTTCGAACGTGTTAAAATGAAATTGTACGTCAACTCCGATGTCCACTTCTCGAAGGCCTATTTGAAGTATTTGACTAAGAAATACTTGAAGAAAAACAGTTTGCGTGATTGGATCCGCGTTGTCGCTAATGACAAAGATTCTTATGAACTTCGGTACTTCAGAATCAGCTCCAACGATGATGAAGATGAAGATGCCGAGTAATTTGTCCACTTTTTAACTGAGGATATAAAAACCTGTGGTAATTTTTAAGAAAATAAAATTAATCTTTTCTAAAGTTAAAGCTGTTTGTATTTTTTTTAAGGATGGAGAGAAGAAAATTATATCGTATTTAATATATGAATATATAGAAAAGTAATTGTTTTGAAATGTTTTTTTTTATTTCTGTAATAAACATAATGAAAAAAGCCTTCAAGGCCAAACAATTAACATTACATAGTAAATATTTTAGTAACATTCGCGATTGTGACTTAAATTCGCAAGGCGTTTTATAAATCGCAATATATTGTAGTGGACGGATGTATTTCGCCTAAACGAAATTTGATATACGACAAAGTGAGTAAATTAACACGTGGAGTGCCGCGCGAGTTTCAGCAGTGCGGTAATATTGCAAATCGTGCTATGAAGAAAATTCGGCACAGAGTGGCTGAAAAATAACAGAAATTTGAACAAACCAGGTTATAACATTTTGTAACACTTGCGAGGGACAACCATTTTTATGTTTTCCTTGTTTCAATAAAATCCATTAAAGTTTTCTGAACAAATGTTCAATTTTAACCTTTATTATCATATTTTATACTGTCAGTCACCGATGACGGAAAGGTCGGTGTCAGTCACCGGTGACTGACGGTGGTACTCAACGTGTTAATATAAAGTTAATTTCTTTCTTTATTTTTTATTGAAAATGTACAATTTAAAAAACGTTCTATAGTTTTTTTATTGGCTATTGTTAACTAGTGCTGTGAATAATTTAAACAAGGTACGTGGTTATGTTTCCTATGATGCTAGATAAAACTATTAACTATATATATTTAAAACACTCTGGTATCATAAGTGAATACAAAAATTAAAAATATTTTTTGCATCGAGTACATACAATAAGATGATCTATCATAAAATAAATTAAAAAAAACCGGTTCTCATATGTGCAGTGGACTTTAAGAATCTCTTCGTAGACGTTATTTAATGCGTACTTATGCTGTTGCATTCTATTTTAGTTAATTCTTGTTCGTTTTGTTCGACAGTGTCATAAAATTCAGAACATGCCGTTAATAATTAAGATGAAATTGGCAAGAGTGTGATTAATAATAGAATTATTGAATGCCGAATTCATATGAGTTAGAAATTGTCGTTGCTCAATTAAGTTTATGTCGAACATGTGCAACAATCGTTCAAAATGTTTCTTGCGAAACGTTTTTTTAAACTACTTTTTTTAATTGTTTCTTGGTTTGATATTCCGAAGATGTTTTGATGTAGATTTTGAAACGGATTTTCGTCATCCCTTGTCAAGTTTGGTTTAGAAACAAACCGGTTTCGGCTATGTGCCATCTTCAAACTTGACAAGGGATGACGGAAATTCGTTCTAAAAATCTACTTTTTTTTTAATTTTAAGCAGTTTTAAGGTCAAGTACCAAACAAAAACATTTGGATGCCGAGAACCAAAATAAATATTGTGTGCCATTTCCGCCACTTTGACATCTGATACTGCGCCGGAAGTGCTTTGATTATGCCTGTGCGTCTACCTTTTATCAAATTGCACAAGGCTCTGTAGTGAGTTTCTAGAGTCTGGAATTATCTGCCCCTATAGCTTACATATTTTTCAGATCTTATTTCCATCTACAGGAAGAGGATTCTAGAGTATCTTAATCTCTAGTGGGACATTTAGTTTTCTAAATATAAAAATAGAACTAAAATTTTTTTATTAATCCTAAACCTTATGTACTTGTACTTATTTGTGCAGCAGTATATTGTTTCTGTTAATTCATATTTATTGTTTGTTGAAATAGATATAATTACTTCATAATACTATTGATTGGACGAAAAGGCGTCCTGTGCTGTATTATGAGTTAAATAAAATAAATTCGAATTTAAACATGTAAGCTGGTGATTAATTGATTTGATATCAAATTCCATACAATACAAAACTAGTGTTTCCTCTGTGGTTCCCTCGTCTATAACAAAAAATGGAACTAGCTTTCTAGGGCATGTTTCCTCGTATATAGTCGGTATAATACTAAATGAAAATTTATCGACCACAGTCTTAGATCGAATGGTGTATCAAAATAATGGCTCCCCAGCCGCAACAAATAAAAAAAAACAGAATCAAATGTCAAATCACTGCAAACAAAAGGAGCGGGATAAAAACTGTAAAAGTTTTAAACGATAAACGTCATTTGAATAAGAAAAGATACGAAAAGAAAATGACAAAGAAATCCGTAATCTTGCAATCCTGACAACAAATGATTTTTCAAATAAAGCTCTATTCTGGGTATACAAGTATGGGGATTTCTTATAGAACGAGTAAATACAAGATATAGAGCGAGTAAATCAAAAGATCCACAAAAATTCCAATTCGAACAGCCGAGGAAGCGCCATATAAAACGGGATATGTGAACGTATGTTCCCTACGCCAAATATTGCAAACAAATCTAGATATATTGTTAACCATTTCTTTCATTCTTCTCAAACATAAAGACTACGTTCAGGAATATATCTCAGGTTTATTAGTACGTAATGTATTTTATGGGCTTTAGTTGTGTTTATTCTACGATACATAAATATTGGCTAGTGAAATAAATGGATATTTGGCACCTATTTACAATGACATTAAAATATTATTAGGGCTAATATATATAATGGGCTCATACTTTCACACTATTGTACATTAGAACAATTTGTAAATAAGTCATTGATAATGTATACATTCTCATTACCTGATAGGAATCGAAAGTTTCTGCAATGTAAATTTCCCAAATTGAATTAAATACTTAAAATCTGAACTAAACTTTCCACACTTTTTATTGATGTAGTACCTTTATTTCGAATTACATATGTGAATATCGTGTACTAATATAATGATAAAAACAGTTTCCGGTACAGGTCAACCAACGTTCCCAAGCTTCACTGATCTATAATACTTTTTACAATTGGAATTATATGTTTCCTTGTAACTTTAACATTATGTTGCTTATAAAATGATCCACCCAAAAAATTGCAATCTTTGCAATACTCAGTGGATAATTTGAGTTCATCTAAAGATATAAGTCGGTTCTGGATGGATAAGCATAAATTAGTATCGGTAATGTTAATTATGCCAAAATCACGATGAACAGTATTGTTGTCTTCGTGATTGACAAACATCCCTATCAAAAAAACAACAGAACAGTTAAACTCTTTTGCGAATTCTCTTACAGCCTCGTCAGCATTAGATTTTAAAATAAACTCTTGTACCGGCAAAGGCAATCCGGGTAAGGCCACTTTTATGTTTTCATTTTTTGATGAAGTTAAAATTTTTAAATCTTTTTTTAACAGTTGAGAAGCTGTTAAAGAACTTACATCTAATCTAGCTTTAACTAAAGATTCAAATAATTCATCCCTGCTTTGTATACGGGTAAAATTTTTCAAAGTCTCTTCCAAAGCTAAACAAACTTCAACATCTTTTGGTGTAGCTCTAGCAGCCGATTCAGAAAAGTTAACAGTATCCAATACAATAGTACTGCGCAATAAACTTAAAATATTCTTTTCTGACTGACCCAACATTTTTGAATTTATAAACTCTTCTGCAACAAGCGTGGCGCAAGAACCCACCAAGCTAATATGTAACGTACAAGTATCAGGTATAATGGCAGACGCATCTTTAGGTCTGTGATCATATATAGCTATACATCTTTTTAACCAGGGGCTTACATGATGGTCAACTAGAACAAATGTATTATTCATTAGAAAGTCATCATTTAACTCATCTCTAAACGTCAGCAAGTCCTCGTTGATATTATTCATATCAAATATGTATTTTACTTCACTTTTTAAGGGATAATCCCTTTTCGGAATATTAAGTATGGGCAAATAGTTGCATGTCATCGACGAATGTAAACTAGGGTTTTTATTCTTTTGATAAAAATATGCCACGGAAATTGCACATACAGCTGAATCTAAATCACAGGACTCATTACCCAACACAACACATATGGGTTCCTAATTAAAAAAGCATAACGGCATAAATTTAAATAAATAATTATAGTTTAGTTCTTTATCACCTTAACATTAACGAATTTCCGTGTTTGTTTTAAAAAATTCAACATTCTAAATAGCACAAAACTTCAGAAATTTTCCCGTGCTTGCAAAATATAAAATGGGGTAAACTAATCAATTACCAATTTGCCTTGAATGTAAACAAATCCAAATGCATATGTATGTATTGAGTTACTGCATTCAGCAGAATTATTTACAAGAGACAGTTTTCCGAAGTTAACATTTGTTTAAAAATTTAAAACATATAATTAGAAGTTGCTCCAAAATATTTTCTTGTAAGGAGAAAATAAAACCTGGTCCACGATGTTGAAGGTTAACGTTCGCTTAAATTCGACTGAGGCATTTTGGCCCAAAACCATAGACTACTAACTAGACGCGACAACTCACAACAACATTACTTCGATTATATAAGAGAGATAAAAAACCTTATCGTTTCTAATTAAGCTATCTCTTTCATGTAATCGGGTTAATTTAAAATTTTGTACGGAAAAACGCATGACACCTGATTACACGCTTTTTCAAATGTCATTATTGGGTATTCTGTTTATATTCTGTGCCCAAAACACTTGATTTTTCAAGTAATTTGCCATACATTTTTGGGTTACTTTGTGATTTTTGGTATGACATGACGTCTTGACTAGATATTAATCTGTTCAGCCATAGCACCTTTAGGTGATTGCGGTGTATGGTCAGTTCGTGTTCAAACAGAGTTGTCCGAGCAATTGTTCGTGCAACTCTGGTATACGATTACACAAACAAAATACGCGCAAGTAAAATAGCAAGAGCGTCAATGTTGAATTCAGCAGTAAATGAAGTTTGTGTTTCGGACTCATCCATCCTCAACAATAAATTGCATCATTTATAATACAAAATTTGGATAAAAATTAGTTAGCAATAATTTTCTAAATAGAAAGAATAAAATCAAAAAAATTCTTCCTGTTAATATTATCAAAATTGAGTCTAAAAAACGAAATTTCACCATAATTTGTGAATTCACCAAAATTTCAAAATTTATCACAAAACTAAACTATAATCAAAAAATATTTAATTACATAATTAATTCTTCATTTACAAAGGAAAGTACTTTCATGAAATTTCTGTATACGTATTACAAATAAAAATTGCAAAGAAATCTTCAACTTTCATGAAAATTTCTTGTTCACTTTCAGAGGAAAGTGAAATTTCATTTGTAAAATGTTTTCGAAGAGAAAAGTTGTTGCAATAATTCTACAAATGAAACGACTAGAATTGGAAAATGATAAGAAGAGTGATGTTTTGTTTATTACTGAAGTAGAGTTGCCAATCCATTCGCACACACAATTTTATAGGGCAATACTTTTAAATGATTATTATAGTTAATTTTTTGTTTGTAATATTATTATAGACAATCAACAGTTTTGTTCTTTAAGCCTATTTGATGTAAAAATTTTAAATATATTTTCGTATGTGTACAAAATAATTAAATTTTGTAATTATTATTTTATCACAATCCCCTAAATTTGTGTATCTTTCTTTGTAGGCAACAGTGTTAAGCCCTTCTCATTTTACTTTCAAGAAAACGTAAAAAAATCGCTTTCATCTAAATTTTCTTGAAAGCTGAGTAGAAAGTAAAAAAAGTTTGAGTGTGTTAGTGAAAAAGTGTGAGTGTACTTCGAGTTTCTTGCAATTACTTTCCTTTGTAAACGGTAGGTAAGAAAGGATTCCAAAAACCTGAATTAAAAAAACCGAAATTGAACCAAAAAAATTACGAATTTTAAAAGTCAAAAAATCGGGAATTCATCAAAAATTTATGAGCATTTAGAGAAATGAGAGAATAAAATAACAAATTAAAAGATCAGTAATAAAAAAAAAACACATATATACTTTACACTATAATGGAGAAAGGCTTATTATTACGCATTTTTAAATTTTGTGTTGAGCTCAATAGGAAGGTTTTCCGATGGTAGCTCCAGCATCTCGTATTGTTGCGGACATAATTATAGTGAACTTACTGGGCACGTGTTTCGGGAAATTATATATTATTAATTCCAAACTAAAGATTAAGTATGTAACATTAATTCACAAAAGAAAATTTATGTATATGATTCAAAAATTATTTAATTAGATACGTTAATAATAAGTCGGGGCAACAATTTAATAATGGATTGGTGTCAAAAGTTTAACAGGCACATATAATGGCGCCCATATATGTATAGGCTTCAACACTTTATTAAAAAGTATTTTATTAAAGACCTAGTGCTTAAAAATTATAATAAAAGATGAAAGAAATTGCTTAGTTTATATGTTGATTGTTTGTTACGAGACATACTGGATAATTACTGTTTTAAAAGCAAAATCACTACATTTTTTGTAAAAACTTTTACAAAGTTCAACAACAAATATGAAAGAGATATTTTTTTTTCTTTAACTCCGTTTGACATTTGGTTCACATTTACACAAACAAAAGCCCGTGTGGTTCTTGTAATGTAAAAGTAAGACACCGTAGAGCCAATTCGCCTTCGCTAAACTCACCAGCACAGCTGATGATTTTATTAAAATCGTTGTATATTAATGAAGCTTACTATATCTAACAGACAAGCCGAATATATTTATTTGGCGGAGGCTCAATCGCTTGCCCTTACCAGGTACTTTGTCTAAGGCTGCGGCTAATGTTGTGCATATTATTGTATAAATAGAGATTTTCTTACAATAACCAAAAAATTCACGCTTATATATGTAAAAATGGTGAGACTAATAAAAATACATTAATCTGATTAAATAGGCTTACAAATGCGCTGGTGGTGATTCAACGGCGTAACTTGTAGAACGTAATCGGCGGAACGGCTATACGTCAGGCGTGCCGACACTGATTTCTTTGTCCTGCACGTGTTTTGTTTACTTCCTAAAAAATTAAAGTTTTCATTAGTAAGGATATAGTAGTACATTTGTATAAATCTGAGTCTTGTAAACGATGGAATATGTAGATTTTTCTGGCAGTACCACTACAGGTACTGAGCCTGCAAATGACATACAGCAACCAGTAATATTGTGCTGTGAATGTGGTGTGACTATACAACCAAATCCTTCCAATATGTGTGTCACTTGCCTACGTAACCACGTTGACATCACCGAAGGTATACCCAAACAAGCTGTTCTTCATTTTTGTCGCAATTGTGAACGTTATTTGCAGCCACCTGGTGAGTGGATACAAGCTTCTTTGGAATCAAGGGAACTGTTGGCTCTTTGTCTAAAAAAGTTAAAAGGACTTAAAGAAGTAAAACTGGTTGATGCTGGTTTTGTGTGGACAGAGGGTCATTCTAAGCGCATCAAAGTAAAATTGACAGTACACGGAGAAATATCAGGTGGAACTGTTCTTCAACAAGTTTTTATTGTAGAATTTACCGTTCAAAATCAAATGTGTGATAATTGTCATAGAACAGAAGCAAAAAATTTCTGGCGATGTATGGTACAGGTTCGCCAAAAGGCTGAAAATAAAAAGACTTTCTATTACTTGGAACAACTGATACTAAAGCATAAGGCCCACGAAAATACTTTGGGTATTAAACCTTTGCATGGTGGCTTAGATTTCTATTATGCTAACGAAAATCATGCACGAAAAATGGTAGATTTTCTACAAACGATGGTTCCCGTTAAAATTACTTCTTCCAAACGTTTAATATCCCATGATATACACAGCAATAACTTTAACTATAAGTATACGTGGTGTGTGGATATTGTACCACTATCAAAAGACAGTGTTATATGTTTGTCAAAGAAGTTGCGACAACAGTTGGGAAATCTATCTCCAATTTGTGTAATACAAAAAATATCGAGTGGAATACATTTAATAGATCCTATAACAGCGCAAATTGCTGAAATCTCAAGTCACTTATTTTACCGTTCACCTTTCGATGCCATTTGTAATCCCAAGCAATTGGTTGAGTACTTTGTAATGGACCTAGAAATAATCATGGATAAAGATCGAAAATATTACCCAGGACAAGGACAATTATCTTTTCGACACGTACTCTGTGATATATGGGTTGTACGAAGTTCAGACGTAGGAATCAATGATAATCCTATACATACACGCTCACATTTAGGCCATATCCTTAAAGTGGGGGATTTTGTGCTGGGATATAACATGCTCGAAGCTAATATAAATAATAAGGAATTCGAAAAACTCAGTCCCGAACAAGTCCCAGATGTAGTGTTAGTGAAAAAATGCTATATTGATCGTCAAACGCGATCTAATCAGCGTTTGTGGAAGTTACATCACTTGGCCGATGAGACTACAGATGAACGTAGCAAAAATGACTATCATGAATTCTTGGAAGATTTGGAGGAAGATCCTGACTACCGCAAACAAGTGAATATATACCGCGATGCTAAGAAAATTCAAGTTGATGGTGGAGATACTTTGGGTTTCAGTGATAATGTTCCTCGCGTAACGTTGTCGGAAATGTTGGATGATTTAAAATTGGAATGTGATGATGTAGAAATGGGAGAAACTGATGGCGTAAAAGAGGATCCACAATAGTAAAACACAATTATGTTAGAAACATAAACTATACGTAACTAGATGGACTATTTGTAATGAAAAATAGAAAGTTAAAATGTTTGACAAATTTTGAAACCTAGGTAGGGTACATACATATGTGTATGTACTGTGTGTTTTTACCAAAATAATTCTACTTTAATTATAAAATTTTTACGTATTGAAATTATGTATTATTGAAATTATGTAGCAAATAAAGCTTACGGAGTAAAACTATTATTGGAATTCATATATCGCGTCTTAAAACACAAATATGCACAACTCAAAATCGCGATTTCTTTCCCTAGAGGGAATATTGGGAAGTTCCATTTAATGTTCTATCGTGGCTTTGTTGAAAATTATAATTGTTTCTTTCGTACCCAAAATTTCAATATTTTTAATAATTTTTGTAAATATAATGTTCCATCTATTTTTTGCTTTTGTTTCGATGTGTACTTTTTGTAATGGCGAAGCCATCAAAAGCTTTACATGTAGCTATCCTTAGTTATGACAGCGCGCTTACATATATATGTATGTGCAACTGAGTAGTTTTATTTTACATAAACCTTATTTCGTGTTCTGACGCGGGTGCATCATTTAGAGTAGTGTATTTTGAAAACTATGTTTTAAAACCGGTTATGCCTCCTCAAGATTTTGGTTTTTTGAGTTGTGACAATTTTTTAATCTGTGTGTAAAATTTTCGTTACCAGGTATATATGTAAGTATTTTGAACAAGGTTAATAATTATGATCTGTTTAGATACAAGTCTTCATCGGATAGCCGCAGTCGTATGCCACCTAGGGTAACGTAACGATACAATAGTAGTTAGCGAACATCACAACTTCATATGCAAATATTTTCATGTTTTGTAATTTTTAGAATATGATTTTTCAGTAGCCGGAGTTTTTTTTTCAACTTTTTAAAGTATTTGCAGAGCTGAGCCCCCCGTTACCATCGCTACTGCGTTATTTAAATAATTTATTTTAAACTTACTTATGTACTTTATTGCGTTCCTTGTGTTTTTATATAAACATACACATTTGTACATAATTAACTAAGTACATACATGTATGTATATAAATGTCTACGTTTACCCTTGCTCTTATTGTACAATGGCTTAATAACGGTTTAAACTTGCGATCGTCTGATGTTTAATGGCGCTTGACGTCATAAGTTATGTACATTTTCTTCGAAAAATACATTTAAAAACGAATTTTTGTTAATAATATTTAATAAAAATGCATTTTTTTGATATTGTTTTGCTTTTTTTAAAGATAATATTTCATTTGAGTATTTATTCATATTCTTAAGTGGGAAAAAATTAATTTAAATACCTATAATTCGCAACTAGTACTGTGTACTTATTTTCGAATCGAGGCATAGTTTATTAATAATGTGTTATTGCATGTCTACCTAATACATATATTACTTTCAGTTTTCCTTATTGGCATAAACTATATTTGAGTTTACATACAGTTCATCTAATTCTGTAAATTTTACAGAAGTACGCGCGTCAGGACTTTCGACCACATCATTAATATTATTTTGTTCAACAGATTTTGTATGGTCCCAATATATATTTACGTTTTTACGTATATCAGCATCTTCTTCCAAGTCTTCTATAAAATCAAGTTTATCTCTTACAATGCGTTCGTCTACTATACCATACGTTAAGTGTTTTAGTTTCCAAAGACGTTGCTTATTGCGATTAGTTCGATCATGGCATTTTCGAACGAGAATAATATCTGGAATTTGATTCGATTTTAATTTGTCATATTCCGGCTCGTTGATGTTGATTTCTTGCATACTATAACCCAAGACGGAATCACCCACGCTGAGAACATGACCCAGGTGTGAGCGGGTATGTGTAGTGTTTTCATTAATGCCTAATTGTGAAGCTCGCACTAACCAAATATCACATAACTGATAACGGCAGGATTTTTGACATTCACCACCAGCATTTTGGGTGTCTTTACAATTTAAAGGTTCAATATCCATTACAATAAATTCAATCAGTTGCTTAGGATTACATATGGCATCAAATGGTGAACGGAAATAGTTGAGACCACTTAATTCAGATATTTGAGCAGTCATTGGATCAATCAAGTGCATTCCCCGCGTTACTTTGTTTACCAAACAAAGCGATGGCAAGTTTCCAAGTTGATGCCTGAGTTTTGGCGTAAGACAAACCAAGCTATCTTTTGAAAGTGGTGCAATTTCTACAGACCATGTGTATTTATAATGGTGGATATTATTGTTTTTATCGTGCGATATTAAACGCTTCGACGGTGTAACTTTTACAGGCACCATACTTTCTAAAAAATTTACCATTTTGCGTGCATGATTCTCCGTTGCATAAAAAAAATCCAAGCCACCGTGAACTTGCTTTATTCCTAAGGTATTTTCATGAGCCTTATGTTTTAGAATCAATTGTTCCAAGTATAAGTATGTCTTTTTATTTTCTGCATGCTGCCTTACTTGAACCACGCAACGCCAATAATTTTTCGCTTCAACTCGGTGGCATTCATGACACATTTGATTTTGAATAATGTAATCAACAATAACACCTTGTCGGAGTGAAGAAAAGTCAGCAGCACTCCCTTCTACCACTAAATTTAATTTAATACGCTGGGAATGACGCTCTGTCCATATAAAGCAAGCGTCTATTAATTCCAAATTCTTTAAACCTTTTAGTTTTTTTAAGCACAATCTTAATAGTTCACGCGATTCCCATTTGGCGTTTATCCACTCACCGGGAGGCTGGAGATACCGTTCACAGCCTTTGCAGTACTGCAATTCAACTTGTTTACATATTCCTGCTGTAATATCAATATGCTCTCGTAAACATGTCAAACACATGTTATGTGAGTTGGGTTGTATTGATAAACCGCATTCGCAACATTTTATAGTATTTGTTTTAATTCTAACAACTTTTCCATTTTCCTTTTCCGAGGTACCCTTTGCGTTAAAGTCGACGTATTCCATTATTCCACGAACTACAAAAAAGTAAACAAATTGGAACCTGTATTATTTATTGGTATCAAATTATAGTAAAATGTATTAAGCAGCTTCTGGAGTTTTGTTTTCTATTTGTATGCTAATGTACAATCTCCAAAAAAAGTATTATTAGTTTTTGGTTGTTGTTGGACTACTTCGGGTTTGGCCTATTCGATTAAATTCTACAATTTCGTCACTTTTCGTAAAATAATGTGATGTAACAAACCTAGTCTTTTTTGTTTTGCCAAACTCTACACACATATCACTGTTTTCATACTAGAAAATGCAAGCGTGTTACTGTTAAGCATATCTCAATTTTTGTCAAAATGATATGTTCAGACATCTACATTTTGCTGCTGATATTGAAATTTGATTAGCAAGACCGTCGTTGCTCATGGTATCATCATGTGTAAAAAAATTTGTCCGAACAACTCTGTTATGCCATTACACAAACAAAATACACAGGTAAAATAAATAGTATGTATGTGTGTGCGATTGGTTGTAGACACCGTACATAAATTATACTAAAATCACTCATATAATATCAATGAGAGACCAAAAATTGTGCTTGAAATGAACAGGAACATCTAAACATATTCTCCTATTCTATCATCAGCGGATATCCCGACAAGCCCACATACATATACATCAACCTTTGCAGACGACACTGCAATTATAAGTGTCAGTAATGATCCTAAGGATGCATCTGAAAAACTGCAGTCGCATATTCATAAGCTAGAAGACTGGCTAAAACAGTGGAGAATAAAGGTAAATCCATCAAAATGTGCTCATGTAACGTTTTCCCTTAGAATGCAAAATTGTCCACCAATCACAATAACTAATACCACGGTTACAGCGGAAACGCACGTTAAATATTTAGGTATCCACTTAGATCGGCGCCTAACCTGGTCCCGTCACATTGAGGCAAAAATAAAGTCCATAAAGCTCCGAACAAATCAACTGCATTGGCTAATAAGTCCTAACTCAACTTTGGCTTTGGAGTATATAAAGTCCTTTTATACAAATCCGTTATAAAGCCAATATGGTCATATGGTATTCAGCTGTGGGGTACTGCCTGTGCATCAAACATCCAGAAGTTACAGAGAAGACAGTCTAGGATTTTACGTCATATATTATGCACCCCCTGGGACATAAGAAATGAAAACATACATAGGGATCTCAAAGTTCCCACTATACACGAAGAAGATAAAACGTACACGTCCAAATACGTAAACAAACTAGTCGCACATCCCAACACTCTAGCACGCAATTTATTGCAATTTGACGGCCACCAGAGACCAAAAAGCATAGACTACTAACTAGACGCGACAACTCACAACAACATTACCTCGATTATATAAGAGAGATACAAAACCTTATCGTTTCTAATTAAGTTATCTCTCTCATGTAATCGGGTTAATTTAAAATTTTGTACGTAAAAACGCATGACACCTGATTACACGCTTTTTCAAATGTCATTGTTGGGTATTCTGTGCTAAAAAGAACTGACACATTGCGCCTGACGTGGTGGCTCTCTCTACACAATAGAAGATAGATTTTTAAGATTTGAATACAAAAAATTAATAATTACGTTGGTAATACCTAGTAAATAATTTTTTAGAAATAGGATTTGAATACTTATTGTGAATTTCTTTTAATAGAAAGATTCAATAAAATAGAATAAAGTATAAAAAATTATTTTCCTAACAGAAGGCCATAAACACAATTTCATCCATTATTTTGCAGACGCTATCTCAATGTACGTAGAAGAGACGTAGTGTGGTAGAAACACCCACTTCGAGTTGCTTCGGTCCAAATCCATCCTGAATTAGAAAAAATTTTTAAAGTCGACATCTAGTGGGAGATCTTTCCTAAACTACCGTAATTACTTGGCATCACTACATATTAACATTTTCTGTTATGAATTTTTGACAGCAACTTTAGAAATGTCACATTAAAGCAAAACGTGAATATAGATAGAAAGAATTAATTTTTTCTCATAGTCGTCAATCGTTATCCTTGGTGGATTTTGTGAATTAAATTTTAAGCATTTAATCAATTGTTAAACCATAAAAAACTATTATAAAATATTTATACTACAGTTATGAAAATTGTGTGATTAATAGAACAGTTAAATGTAAGGTTGAATGTAACATAATGGTATAAAAAAATGGACCCAAATCCTGAGAACTTTTTATGAACGAAAAATATAAAGTGGCAAAATTAAGCAATGTTTAAAGAAGTAAAAACAAAAAACCTCAATGTGGTGTTTTGATTTGTAATATAAATTCAATAAATTTAAAACACTTGTCAACTGTAGAACGTGAATAAAAATAGCATATGTAATCGTCGTGAAATAAGTAAACGAAAAAATAATAGCGTTTATTAAAAAATTTAAACAAATGTGAATACAATACATAGAAAATTCCGTTTAATTAGAAAGTGCAATCGAAAATATTGTAAATATTTTTTTCTAATAAAAATTAAGCTTTTCTCAATATTAAGTGAAAAAAATGAAGAAATGACGTGTTTTGGCTGCGAGAGTGTGACAAATAGTGTACATATGTTGTGACCCGTACTTGGGAAAATTTACTTAAATGTATTTTCTTAAGAAAATATTTGTTTTTTTTATAAATTTAAACTACAAATTTCTGTAGCTTAAACAAAAATTGATTCACAATTGAATGAACCAACTTAACAATATGATAATTAAATATAGCAAATATTACGAAAAATTGATATGATAGTAATCTACTGAGTGTTGCCAAGTTAAGAATATAGCATTGATTTTTTTTTGAAATATGATACCTATTTAATTGATATAAAAGGTAGTAGACACCCTTATTTAAAAATATCAACAGGCAAACTAATAAAAGTAATTTATACTTTATTATTTTCTTTATAAAATTTCTATAGGTGATTTCATCGTAAATTTCAAAAAAAGGCCGTTTACGTGTACTTGTAATGCACATAGGTTTTCTCAAATTGAATGACTGTAATTATAAACCCCACAACAGCATCAATAACTTTTTTAAGTTTTAACAACAATTATAAGATATGAGATGAATTCCATGGGACAATCATTAAAGGCTTTAAAATTGCAATTGCATTTTGCACGAACAACTTATTTACAAAATTAAATATCTATTTATGAAGCGAAGTCGAAATAACTATCATTATGGTTCTATCAACTTTTTTTTGTTAGCTATAGTAAAGGTCTTAACCTTATAGCCAAAATAGCCAAAAATAAGTATGTTTCAGTTTTTTTTATTGCAATTGAAGATTTGCTTAAAAATAATTCATACAAATATTTAAGTCAACGAAAACCTCAAATTCTACTACACTAAAATACAACACTATCTAGGCAACTTTTAAAGTTTTATGTTTTCACTGGCAATTTGCAAATATATTCCTGTAATATTATTTGTCTTACTCTTACAGCCAGAAATTATATATGTGGTTATTTCTTATAACTGCACAATTGAAATGGCGAACATTTTTTGACAAATCGTCTTAAAAACATCGTCCTGTGTTTTCTTTGCAATAGTGTTGAAAAAATTTTCTTTTGCAAAAATATTAATTATTTCTAAATTTTTAAAAGTTGAATTAAAAAAGTAAATTTTTTCTAATACATGTTAAAAGTCTAATCATAGGAGTTATACCAAAGTCATGGATAATGTACTCTGCAGGACACGAACAAACGTCTGAAGGAAAAGTTATAATTCTCAAAAACAACGAATATTAAAAAAGTTATTAATAACATCAAAAACCCTTAAAATTTGGTGTTTTTGTTACGAAACCCCATCATATATGAGTTAAGAGAAACTCCAGTTTTTCCGAGGTCGTTTAAGGCGGATTGAAATTGAAAATTTTGCTGTGCTATATATAAAACTAAAAAATTTGCCGGTTGAGCCAATTTGTGGAGATATCTTCAAATAACAAGAAACAGGTTGGACTTTGTCTGTTTGTTGGTTTCTCCTATGGACGTGTTGTTAATTGATCGGAAGACTTGTTTAAGAGTTTAATTTAATGGCATTTGTTGAAATAACGCAATTACTTACTGCGTCACCGCCGCTGCTGCTGAGACCATTGTTGTTACTTACTGCTGTGTTCTCATTTTGTTCACAAAGATGAACAATGAAAGTATTAAGTCGACCAAAATTAATACTACAGTATCAAACACGTCAACGCTTGCAAAAAACAATTACTCAACTGCCAATACCAGTAGCAGTACAACCACAGCAACATCATTTTCATCAATTCCATCTTCGTTATCATTGACACCATCAGTACCACAATCTTACTTAACCTCCACACAATTTGACGTAACTGTCAGTGCCATTGCTGCAGTAGTAAATGCAAGTAATAATTTACCTGCGATTACGCCCCCCAACGCTGCAGCAGTTGTCGCAGTTGCTGTTTCTTCTTTAGCTGCAGCTATAATTCCTGATACACCAATTGTATCAATTGCCGGTTCCACATTAAGTGAAATTACAACAACAACTACATCCACGAAAACAACACCAACTCCTGTACCCACAACTAAGGAGACAGATAATAGAAAAAACCATAGCAATAATTTAAGCAGTAATTGCAATAAAAACTTAAATAGTAAAGAATTACGAAATAAAACATCGCTGTCGTCATCATCCCCACCTATACATCCATCATTGTCATCATATTCAACGTCAAGAGCAACCGTTGAGGGCTTAGATCCAATGTCGGTTGCTAACTCATCTGTTACGGGCGCTTTAACGAATGCCTCAAATACAGCTGCAGATGCCACTGCAGCTGAACTTGAGAACTCAAAAACCATAAAACAGATAAAAGATAATTCCACCGGCATAACAACCAAAGGATCATCTACAACTTGTGGCACATTAGCATCCAAGTCCGATTCATTGCCAACAGCAATAGAATCGAAATCAGTAATAGAAAAAACTTTGACTTCTCAGCCTGTAGTTTCTTGTGCTACCCTTTCTACAAGCAAAAATGATGATGTCAATGTCACACCTAATGAAACTAAATCAAAGGTAAGTATCATATGTTTGATACAATTAAAAATTTGTTATTTGTGCAATCATTTTTGCATACATATATTTAAGTGAATTTAAACAACTACGTTTCGCGACAAAACATATTTGGAGCATAAATCTATTTTTATAAACAATTTCTTCATGTCTGTCTTATTCGCACATTTATGCTTAACTGCTTGCAAAGGTCATACACAAAACCAGCTGGCAAGCTTGAAGCATATCAACATGAAATACATGCATAATTATTATTTTATATATGGGCATTTCCAGCGAAAGGTCCACCCTGACCGAAAAATTAAAAGTTGACTAACCGTTTTCTTTTGCTTGTATTATAAAAGAGAAATATTCAAAATTTATTAAATAACATAGTTTCCAGCTTTCTTTAGTTGCGATGGCGAGTTATCGGGCTACAAAGTACTGGTTCATGTTATTGTCACTTTTGTTTATTTGTAAGAGCATATTCTCTTTGCAATTTACATTTCTAAGACTATTTGTGCAATTGAACTCTTATCGAAAAACTCTTTCTACAACAACAACTAAACGTAAAAAAAAAAAATCAAAAGAGCAAACAAATGTCAATTAACGGTAAAATTTTGATTTGCTTTTAAGGACATTCTAATATAACGTCACGTCAGAATAAAAAAACATTTATCCTCAGTATCTCCACGCTGATGATCATAATTGCGTGAAATTTTGCATTTTAACAAAGGTTAATAAAGTAAACTAATAATAATAAAAAACTCGGCTGCTAAAAAAATAGTTAATTTTATATTAAATTTCAAAAGTGCGTAACGTCACGCCACATTGTGAGTATTTTCCTTGGACGATATTTTGTTTATTTTAAATTTATATTCAATTATGGTTTATGCAGATGGAATCTTCGGCAGGAAGTAAAAATTACGCAAAGCGCTATAGGCAAAAATTAAAATCAGATTCACTTAGGCAGATTCGCTTAGGCCGGTCGACTCGGAGAAAAGGGCATATATCGTTGATATCCTTTATACAAAATATGGTCCATCATCTTCGAACAACAGAGTGAATCGGCAATAATAGAAAAAAAGAAATTTATTATGGACTTTTACTTGCGAGACGATATAAGTATCCAAGCTCCTGGTCGTAAGGATACATTAATCGTCAATGGGGAAGTAGTACCTAAGTGCTTTGTGTTGCTGACTGTTTCTGAGTCGTATGAATTATACAAAAGGGAGAGAAACATTGACTATGTTAGAAAGTCGGTAGTTTATGAATTGCGACCAAAATACGTACAACTATCATGCAAGATACCACATAATATATGCATGTGTCAGTACCACGCCAATTTTGCATTTATTTTGACAAGCAGTGATAACATCATTTTCTTCCAATTTTGAAACTTTCCTTAAATCTGTCTGTTGCAACATTGAGAACGAAAAATGTATGACAAGTAATTGCGGAAATTGTGTAAAGGATGTGAAAAATTATTCATTAATGGATAAAACCATTGAATGGAAACATTGGCGCAAAGTGGAAGACCGGATTGCGTTGACACATACCGAAGGTTCTCTATCTGATCTATTGTACGAACTAGATGAACAGTTGTCCTTTTTTAAACGCCACTTTTTGTCAAACGGTCCCAGCAAAATTATTTTGAAATGAAAAAAAAAAAAAATAAAATTAAGGCAGAAGATTAGTCTTGCAAATCGATTTCACTGAGAATTACAGGTTAATTTCTCAAAATGCTTGCGTTGCTTGGCTGAATAGCGGAGTGAAATCCTATGCGATAATCAGTGACAAACTCAGCAACAATAAGTTTGATGTTTACTGCTTTTTGACAAAACTTGTGCAGATGATTAAAAAGGCGCATGGGCAATTTCAAAATACTTATGTTTTTTCGGATGGATGCAGCTTCCAATTTAAAAATAAGTTCATTGCTCGAAGTTTACCTGCTTTTGTTTCTGAATTTGGTTGCAAGATTTTTGAGTGGAATTATTTTGCAACTTCTCACGGCAAAGGTGCGGTTGACGGGGTAGGAGCAATCATAAAACAAAAAGTTTGGCAGATGACAAAAACCAAAAATTTAATTTTAGAAAATGCCTTTTCATTTTATGAATGTGCTCGAAGTAACATTTTTGGTGTTAATTTAATATACATCTCCTTAGAGGAAGTAGACAAGTTTTCTACTTTGTTAACTGAAAAGTGGAAAGAGTTGCCGAATGTGCCTGGTATACATCAAATTCAATTTTTTATTAGTAAGAGAAGACATGCAAATAAATGCAGCTCAAACTGCATATTCAACTAGAACTATAATATAAGACCTTTATATATATGTTTTATAATTATGTACTATCTAATATCTCATCCTGTTCTCTTAATCATTATTTAAAAAGAAAAAAATATTTTCCAAATTCATATTTTGTAACAATTTTCTAGTGGAATCTTACGTAACGTAACGTCATGTAACGTCACGTCAGATACTAAACTTAATAATAAAAAAACCGAAAATACATTTTTAAATTTTATAACGAAAATTGATTTAAATGCTTCTAAAAATAGTTTCATTCAAAAAGTCTTGCCAAATTCGCAGAGCTTTGCAATTTTGTAATCGAAGTCAAAAATAAACTTCTGTTTTTTGTAGCGTCACGTGATCGTATTTATGCTTCTATTCTTAATTCCTCAAGGTTGATTGTTCTAATTTTTTTTATAAATAAAGTGCTACTTAATTACTATGCGAATATAATAAAAGCTTTTTAAAAATATGACTTTTTCATTTTTTATTTTTATTTTTTTTCGTACAAATGTCACGTCACGTCAAAATGGAAATGCCCATATCAATTTTATTTCAATCTGCAAATATATACCAGTTTCTGAAGTTATTAAATTAAAAAAAAAATCAGATTTTGATAATAACATCATTGGATGTGTTTAAATTTTCTTCTATGATGAAAACTATAATTAAAAGGATATTTGGTTCTGTTATGCATTTACTACAACTTATGCCTGCTATCATCTCAAAAAATTATCAGATCAAATCACATTAGGCAAAAAAAATTTTGGTAATTGCTCTCTGGCTGTAAACTTTCCACAAGTTGTGATACTGATAGTAACCAGAATGTGTAACAACAATTAATTTTTTCAAAACTCTACCCATTTAAGATTTGTGTCCTACTATTCTTGCACAAAATTGTTTATTCACAAACCCCCGGAAACCTTTATAACAAAATTAAGTGTGCCCTATATCCTAGAGCTAAAAAGATTATCATCCCTTGTTACCGGTTGCTTGTGTCTGAATGACTATTTTTCTTGTACGCAGCACATTTTTAGAATTTTCTTCCGGTAACCCACCCAACTATTAGCGACATAATTTGTTAAATTTTTTTTCTTTAATAACTGCTTTGTTTTGACTGCCCGTAAATGTTTTTACTTTTTATTTGTTAACTCTGTTTTGCGTTAATATCTCTATATTGCTACTAAATGATGTGCGACGTATTCATGTATTTTAAATATAAGGAAATGGAAAAAATACAATAATAAAATATAAATATAAAATATATAAATGCAAACAAATAAAACGTTTACCTTAGGCTCGTCTATAAAATCAAAGTCAAAAGCTATGGTATATAGTAATATCAAGACTGTGTTAACATTAAAATGAGCGATAAAATAAACCAATTCCGTATTATTAATTAACTTTGGTTTTTTGAGCACGATTTATACAATTTAAAAACAATTTAAAGCATTTTAACTCATTGCTTGTACTATATATCATATCTGTGAAGCTTTTGCATTAAAATATTCACATCTGTCATCTCGAAAGCAAATAGACAATACTTGATTAGCTATCTTTATACATATCCCTCTGTTTATTAGTTAGTTTACTGTTGTTTCACACAAATACTTTGTTTTGCCGCCATTTTGGTAAACATTAGTCTTCACTGTTCATATTTGGCAGTCGTGAAGTAGAGATGTGGCAAATTTATTATGGAAAAATATTCGGTAAACCAACGTATTTTAATCGTTAAAACAATCATCGATTACTGTGACGATGAGAAAGTTACGTGAAATTTTTGGAAGAAACAATGTGTCAACAAGACGCAATATTTATCGTGTAGTGAATGATTTCGAAGAAAGAGGGACTGTAGCTGATATGCCCAAGCATAGACTACAACGTACTGCAAGATCCGCTGAAAACAATACTGCTGTTCTAGAAAGTGTTCAAAACAATCCATCAACCACAATTCGAAACCGTGCTCAGGTTCTTGGTCTTGAAAGAACAACCATTTACGCCGCCGTACATATGTCAATAGGATGCTACAGCTCGCTCATGACAACCCCGATTTTCTTGAAAAAATAATAATGAGTGACGAGGCACATTTTCATTTGAATGGATATGTGAATAAACAGAATAGTCGGTTCTGGACAATGAAAAACCCTTAAATTATTCATCAGTCACCTTTGCAGTCTGGTGTGCAATTTCTTCAGGAGGAATCATTGGACCTTACTTCTTTGAAACTGAAAACGGCGTAACGGTAACTGTGAATGGGGAGCGATATCGTGATATGATTGAAAACTTTTTAACGCCACAACTGCATGCTGTGCGAGACCACTTTCCACAACAAGTTATTTCAAGGAATGGTGATGTTGATTGTCCTCCACGGTCGCGTGATTTGACTGCTCCGGACTTCTTTTTGTGGGGATATTTAAAAAGCAAGTTTTATGCAAACAAACCAGAAACGCTTAAGCAACTAAAACGAAATATTCGTGATGAAATTAATAAAATACCGCGTGAAATGTGTGACAATGTAATGAAAAATGTGTTCAAAAGGGCTCGCATTTGTGAGGCTAACAGAGGCGGACATTTATCTGATATTGTATTCCATACATAATTGCCGACATTAAATAAAACATTTATCAATATACGATCCATTTTCTTTCATTTAATCAAAAATTATAAACAAACAAAGCAGTTTACCTTTCCGGCGGACACCCTGTATAATATATATATTCTAATTGATTTTTTTACAACTTTCTCACATTTTCACATATTTTTAAACAATTTCATGGACGAAATTCTTCGCACTTATTTTGCATTTGCTTCTGGTGTAACCATCGATTCATTCCATTTTTTTTGGAAATTTCCTGTTTTCATTGATTTATTAATAAAAAAAAAAATAAAAAAAAAAGTTCAGTAAAATATTGCCAGTTGAGTTTTTCGTAAGACAAGTTCGTTTATCACACTCCACATTTTTCTTTAGAGATTGCAACTTTATTGTTTATGTAATTGCGTTTTTCTTTTCAATTTTGATTTTGTATTTATTTCTTATTATTTTATAATTTCTCCACGCTGCGTTAGTGTTGTCAATTACAGCTCCTTGGTATGCACTCACTTTTTCTAATTGAAGATTTCTTAGTTCGTTACTGAACAACTTATTGTTACCATTTTCATTTACAAGTTTTTTAACCATATAATTGTCAAAATTATCATAACAATTTCTGTTAGACTCTTCTTCTAGGAAATCTTGAAATGCATCACAAATTTCTGTCTTCGATTAACTTGGGCACCTTATCATTATTTGCTATGTATGCACTAATTCAGTATGCTACATCTTTTGCACTAGTTTTTATATTTCATACCATCCATTGTTTTTTGAAATATAGAACTACACTTCCAGATTTTATTGAATTAGATGTTGTGGTAAATAGATTACATTCATTTACATATTTCAACCTCGGCTTCATTTATCTATTCAGTCATATCTGTTTCAGATAACATTAAAATAAGTGCCACTTTTATTTATAGTTGTTTGAAATTATTAGTCAGCTCTTGTATGTTGGTGTATATTCCATGTATATTTTTTCGTTCTTGTATTTCTAAATCTAGTTTAAATCTTTTTTTTTTTAAATTTAGTTTATTTCTATAAACTGAGCATTCTTCGTGTTTCTTGTGATAAAATATTTATTTTGCTATTGTTACAAAAGAAATGTGGGTTTTTCGTTAAAACTTAACGTTTTTGTTCTCTGGATTTCTCATTTGATCTAAGGAATTTAAAGAATAAGACGGTTAAGTTTCTCCAAAAAGTTGGATAAAACTTTTCCTGATGAGCTGGCCAAAGCATCCAGCGGAATACGCAGAGACGAGTTTATCCACCAACAACTAAATTGCATTTTTTTAATTATTGTTAGCATTTTTAAAATAGAAACAAAAAAATGACACGTTTGCAACAAAACACACATGTTTTGCATATTTTTTGTGTGACAGTGTGGAATTACCAAAAGCATTTTATTGGGATTTTTATTTAGTAGGATAGAATTTGATCAGATTATCTTGTGAATAATAGGACACAGGCATTATATTTTTTTCAAAAGTAGGATAAAAGGAAAAGGAAGGCATAAAATCTCAAAATTATTTTGTTGCAATTATTTTAATAACTATTGTATACATATGTACTTACATATATGTATATGTATGTATATTATGTAAAGCGAAAATATCCTATCCTTGGGATTATTTCAAAAAGGAAACATTCGACTGTTTTAATAGAAACTGCAATTATTTCTATGGTTTTATGTATGTTTTTCTTCTTAAAATATCTAATAAATATAATTAATGGCTTAATAAAATGAATTTAATAATTTAAGACACTTATTCTATTTTTTTTGCTTGCTCGAAACGGGAAATTTTAAATTATTTCCGGAATAAAATCCTAAACCCAAGATTTACTCGAAATTTAAACTGAATCTTTACCATGAATGTCTGCGATATAATTGCGTTGAAATTTTCCTGGTTTAATTCAAAATAAATTCTAGTACATTTGATTTTCATTGACCGGTTTTTGGCTAAATACAAATAGTTGTACTTGAGAGCATCCAATTCATTCGGTATCCTTGACAGAAAGCTAGATTCAGCACTTCATGACTAATGCAGAATTCACCTTTGATTTATACTCTGCTCTGTGTTTAGTTTATGGGATATATGTTGTTCGAGAGCCTATCAGGATTATTGGCAAAGAATGAGTAATAGTATCTTACTCTCACTTGCGTCAAAATGGCCCAACATATACACAATCACTACTTTCCAAAAAAATGTAGGCTTCTATTTGACCTGGTATTCTTAGTAGCTAAAAGGTTTAAACAAATCATATGCTGTTTTTATTTATTATTATACGAGCAGTACCACTTGTGTAAACAGCGCAAGAATTTTTTGGTATATATTTTAGGATAATAAATAGCCCATCCAAAAATATAGCAAAATTGATATCTTCATATTGGCTTTTAAAGAGTTTATTTAAAATATATTATCGCCATTTCAATGACTATTTTAAAATTTCCGCTGCTTTTTAACTTAAGTTTTTTTCTTCAAATTAATCTTTCTACACCTTCTTTTTGTACCTAAGAATAGCTGTTGATCGTAAATTAACTTTTCCGATTATGGCATGCGGTCAAAAATTATTTTTCTTTTTAAATGATATTTATATACATACATATTTATAATCAAAATTATATAAATGAGCGGTTTATGTTATTACAATAATACGATGTGTGGTAATAATTATAAAGAATTTTTAAGTTGATAAGGTTCTGGTACCACCAATGTTGTGACTTTCGACAAATAATGTGACCAAAAACACTGTGTTGCCTGATTAAACTATTTATCCCCACTTTGACCATTTTTACACTCAAAAATTACCAAAACCTATTTAACAAGGTGACTTCATCCAAACACATCACTAATATCGACTACACTTTATGTTACTTTGTCTGCAGGGATATTGTTCATGTTGCTTTATGAGTTCCAAAAATAACAAATTTTTTGATATTTTGTGTTTCTAAAGAGAATGTTTGTTCATATGTAACGATGTGTACGACTTTTTAAGGCTTAATTCGCTGTCAGTAGTCGTGTTGTGATGATAATTTTCACAAATTACTAACATCATTAGCTTTTCTTCTGCGTCTATTTGTTTACTAGTGCTTGTGATATTTATACACAACTAATGTATCTCTGTATCTAAAAGCGAAACTAGGTTTCTAAAACATGTTTACCCTAATTTTCCATCGTCCTTATCTACAATAATACAACTACAGTTTATTTACATTATATCATACATGGTGGTTGTCAAACTCTATAAATAAAAAATTTAAAATCAGTTTTTTACCGCTTACATAAGGTTGACAAACAACAAGTTTTAACCAAAAAGTTGGGTAAAGGTTTCCTGATGAATGAGCTGGCCTAAGCAGCAAGCGAAATGGCCATAGAGACTAGCTTGTTGTCCACCCTTAACAAAAAAATTACATTATTTATAATAAAATGAGTTGGGTTAAAAAATTTGCTACAAATATGTTTTTAAATAAAATGACTTAATTTTTTATACATGGAGTTTGAATCAGTTGTGCCTTTGGGTGTAGTCTCAAGTTTTTTCAAAAGATACATACAAAGTTAAAACTTTTACATATTTTTTTGTTATTTTTCAAAATTATATTTAAATTAAAAAGTAAAATTAATTATTTTTAACTAATTGTTATAATCCAAACTCATTTTATTATAAAATATTTTGTGTGCGAAGATAAATTTGAATTTAACTAGCAGAGACCCAAGCCGAATTTTTGTTGATTTTGCACTCAACAGAGCTTTGTTAGTAATTTAACAGTGCGAGTAATTTTGACCTTTTTTAAAAATTGCTCCAAAGCTAAGTTAATTGACTCAAAAAAGTAAAACGTCTAAAATATTTAGGAAACAAAAGTAAATCGTGTTTGAAAACATCCCTTTTGGCGACACTGTACTTATTTCCAGTGCCCAGTATGGACACAAGATGATGGGCTAGCCCAAGCCACTATATAGAAATGATGGTCCAGGGTGTACTTAATGGAGCCATAAAGGTGGGATATCAGAAGTCAGCATTAAGTAAAAACTTAGAGTTCAATCATGATTCATATTTTTCTTGTGCTTATACGCATTCATACTTATTATATGTTATCGAGCCTCATCGCTCATAAGTATGAGGTACTAATCATACTCATACCTAACATTTATGATGTTGTTGATTTTGAATCGCCTTCACTCAGTTTATATAGACGATGCAAAATAAGTTTTAGTCGAATACGAATATTGAAGCAATCATTATAAGGTTCCCATTTTAACTACATTAAGCTGAACATAGAAATAAAATTTTTTCTACAATTTTAAACTTATTTTTACATGTATATGTAAATATGTATAATCATACATCGATGAATTGAGTGAATCAAATCAGTTGTATGTATTATCCGCACAAAAACATAAGTAAATGTCAAAATAAGGTCAAGTTCGTATCCAAAAATTTAGGCCGTAAAATGTACTGAGATCAAAATTAGGACCAAGATCTTTATATGTTCCATATTAGAAAGTTAAAAAAAATTTGCCAAGCTAGCAAGTTACCTAGAAATGGTATGGTATTGTACATATGAAGATCTTGCTCCTCATATTGATCTCAGTACTTTTTACGGACGTAATTTGTGGCCTTATTTTCATATTTATGTTTTTGTGCGGATTCTTTCCATGTTATTTTTGTTTGTCAATGTATGTATAAAACCCCTTTTAACTAAAACCTTACATACAGTTGGGTTATACCAAATTTCAGTTCTCTAGCTATAGTGGAAGTATCCCATACAAATAAGGAGGAACCCTACTTCTTATCTCGGGATACAAAACCTTCAAGCTTGGCCTATGAGGTTACCTGTACGTAAAGTCCTTATATTTCGAGTTTTATTACTTTATGATTAAAGAAGTGAAGGTATGGCGGCGGTAAAACATGGTTTCGTGTATATACACACTCGTGTGCTTTAGGCCTGAACCTGGTTGGCTTAATAAGTATGTATGTAAATTGTAAATCAAACTAAACTGATTTATGACTCAAACAAATTCGGGATGGTACATATGTGTTTGATGTCGATGTTTAATTCATATTTATTCCAATTCATAAATCCACTTTGTTGTGTTTATGAGAACACCGGATTAGTTAAATTCCAATTATCTCTACTCACTTATATTTATAATTTCATGAGTGACGATGAATAGCTAAAAATGATGCATTACTATCATCTGCTGTGCATAAAGCTTTCAACATACATACATAATACTGCATAGTACTTAAAGCAGCAATGATATTTATTTTAATACAACACCCGCTCAGATTCAAAGTATACCGTGCCTGAGAAAAGTAGCCCACACACGGTCAAAACTACGAGCATACAGCTGCATGGCAAAAGTCGAAGAATTTTGATTTTGCTTTATGCATCGCCGGTGTGACATAGAACTTTTCACTAATGCAATAATAGTAATACTCGTAATTTAATAATAGTATGTTCTAATATACATTTGGTATTTACAAATATGTAATTTAGCTTACTTACAATTAGCATTTGATAGCTGAACATTTTTACGTTCAAAATTTCAAATTACCACCACAATAAAACAGAAAAAGCTAAACTGGCACCAATAAGATTTGTTATCTCTTTTGTATTATCGTGGTAATGTTGTTATAAGTTGTCGGGTCTAGTTAGTGGTCTATTACTTATATTTAATGTGTTCATTTTACAAAATTTTTGGCTCACTAAACAACACATTTTACCATGGTTGCATGGGCAAATTAACGCAATTTATGATGTAAATTAAATTTAATTAAGGCTTTAATGGCGAAAACTTCGTAATTAAGCAGTTTACACAAGCAGATCGCGGATTGCTGAAATATCTCTACGATTGAATTTGACATTTTCTGATACAAAATATTTGATATATTACGTGTGCTACTATTTTCATATAAACCTCTGGCAGCACTAGTTTTTATAAATACCAAAGAAAATACCACATGATTACCGTTAGACTTACTGAATTTTTTGTTTCTTATTTCACACAAACTAGTCGGTAGAAAAACAATCATTTGCGTGTGATACAATACGGTTAAAAGAATTTAAATATGTACATTTCTTAATTATAAATGTATTGTAATTATATAAATGTAACAGAGCAGTAGAAGTAGCTTGTTTGTTGTTAAAGTTTTTATGAAATGTATGTACATATGTATGTGTGTATGCATGCACGTGCATACATACGTACGCACGCACGTACTTATGTATCTGATTTTTATATAAAAATACCATGATAAAGCAATGTTAAAGTTCATGTGAAAAAGTGCACTAGTCTAATATTTATTTATTAAATTGTGTGAGTTTTGCTAAATCTAAAGTTTATCTGTAAAAATTATTTCCTAAAACCAAGGTAACGTGAATATGAATGATAGATGTCTTTGCGTATTTTTCCAATAAATATTAATGGCCTGTGTCTTTAACACGATCGGTCGACTCTGACACAAAATTTATATGAAAAACACTAATTGTTGTTGTTAATTTTTGTCGAATGCGCGCTTGTGTTACAGAGCCTCTGTTGTTGCAGAAACAGGCCCCATCCTAGTAAATCCTAATTTACATGATGAATTTAATTGCATGCAATTTTTCTTTTTGTGGATCTATCGCGTAGAATTTCAAGCGGGACTCCATACCCCTTATAGACAAAGAGAAAAATTGTAGATTTTTGGAACCTGTCAGAATATCAAATCAAAATTCAGAAAAATTGTATGCAACTAAATTATTCGTGTTAGGCCTAACTTGTTTGTGGTGACTGGTTGGAAAATTTATTGTTAATATAAATACGTCTCACACACTTAGAGCCAATCAGCGATCAATCACTTGGAGCCTACCATTTTCTTTTGCGTATGAACTCTCCGTTCATACAATATACATGTGTACATATGTATGTATGTACATATATAGAGTGCGTAACGTCAGTCTAGGTACCCCATCTGAATTAAACAGGTTAATAATTTTACAATAACACATATGTATGTAAATGGTTAAATTTCTTTTAATTTTTATATAGGTGGGCGCAAAATTAAAAAAAAAGTGTGTATCGCTCCATGGCTTGTTGACAACTAATTCTCTATACCAATACCGACATCATAAATGTCAACGCACAGTGACATTTGCGGCACCTGCGAAAATGACAGCCAATTTAAATTATTACATTTGCGCAACCCTATATTATTAACGTAGTTACTTATATACAAAAAATTGTATATTTATATACATATGCAACAAAACTTATAACCGATATGGGTATCAATGGATATAGATCTTTAATATCGAATGATATTAGTTTCGAATTTCCTGTGATCTCTACGGCATTTAGTTTTTCATTTAATTCTGCGGTGTTGCTTACTGCGTACATGTTTGATAGTTCTAAAGAACCTCTTTCAAATGTTTTGAGGGCTTGTAGCTTGGTGCTGATTCGTACGAAGATTTAAAAGAAGTATTGAGAAATCTTTAGAACTGTCAAATACGTAAACAGTAACGTGCACGCACGCTTCTGTTTAATCTTTGTAACAGTTCGTCTCGTATTTTAGGAACAGAGTTTTTGGGATAAACTCTAACTGCTTTTACAATACGGCCTTCTTCGCGTATTGAAAGTTTTTTTTTTTTACGACCAGACCGTGATTTTCTCTGCAAGTTTCCTTTTTTCAAATATGAATTAATAATGTTTTGTATGCTGCGCTAGGTTTTCCCTATAATATTTCCAATTTCAAGTTATAACTCTCCGAATGCGTTTCTAAGATCAATTTTTTTACTTCAATTGATATTTACCTTCCTTTACCAATTTCGTCTGCTATGTAGTACCGCCTACACATAACTCAGACAATGATCAGCGTAAAAGTTCTTTAAAATTTATAAAATGATTAGATGTCAAATTCCATATAAAAGAAAATTTTCGCCTTCCTTTCGCCTGTGAGTCAACCTTCTATCAATTTGCCTTGGTAAACACTCTTTGCATTTAATTTTTGACATATTGAAAAAGTAAATAATATTGTTCCATTGTTCCATTGGTTTAGCTGTTTTCAACCGAAGAAAACTACTCTAATAATTAAACAGTTTAGTTAGATCACAATCAGATTTTGAAGACATATAAAAACAAGGAATGAAGTAGAATGGTCTTTTGCGGTTATAAAATCCAGGTTCAGTTGTCTGCTAAGTTAAAAGTTATACTATTCTCCAGAAACAACTGCAAATATTGCATGTGTGCATACACGTGTTATTTTGCATAATATTTGCATTTCCTTTTATTCGATGCAATTGTTTTAGTTAACAGTAACATAAGCGAAAACAGTCCTAGAGTTCAACATAATTAGGGTGCATCGATACGCTTTTTTGCCGATACGGTTACCGATACCCCAACAAAAATTTTGGGAATGTAAATTGAATACAATTTATAATGTATGATTACATTTCGCACACTAAATCAAAAACAGTAAAAGTTATACATGTTTTTACTTCACTTGCTTCGCTTTTCTCGTTTCGACTGTTTTTTAGCGTAAGTGCAACAAAAAATATCGTCGATACCGATATATCGGAAAACATGAAGTATTACCGATATTTTGGTATCGGATTTATCCCTAAACTTAATGTTAATTTTAAAAAGATATATTAATTCCCATTATAGCTCTTGTCACTTCTAAGATTCTAAGATTTTAATATACCTACCTACTATATACTTTAGTTTATCGCCTCATAATTGTTCTTTTTGACAGTACGTTGCTAGTGTCAAGACTGTCCGTTTGGTTGTTTTTTTTTCGTTTTGTATAAATTTATCTTGGACCATATGAGTTTCATTTCTTTTTGATGATCTTAGTTCCTTTGGATTTAGGAAGTTTTGCAATTGTGTTCTGAAATATGAAGTGTACATGAACTTTGGCATCTATAAATATACACAAATAATAAAATATGTTTGTTACCCTTTTATTTATATTTTTAACTTTATTTTTCGTTTCCATAAGGATTTTCTATCTGAATCATGGGAGGAGAGCCGCCTAAAAGATTGGGATGACAGTAAACTTAAAGAATTGCTAGATGAAGCATACTCCTACAAAAATCCCAGAGACAAAGAAAATAAAAGTAAAACATTTTTGGTAAGTAGGTAGAAGAATAATTCAAAATGGAAAAGAAGATATTTATACAATATCAAATCAAGAATTTATACATACACACACACATATACATACATACGTACATAGGTACGTATGTAAATGCGTTACAAATCTTGTTATATAAATTTGTAGTTAATAATTGTTATTTTTTATGTTGAAAATAATTTAATTAGAAATTACTTGAAAAGGCAGAAATTGAGGATCAATCGTATCCCTTTTGCGTAACTTCACGTGGATCGCGCAATTTATCAAATGCAATAACGTCCAATAGTTATCACCATTATCAACAAAACTCACACTACCATTCGCACAGCCATAATCACAATCGTTCTCATCATCACCATAAGCAAGGTGGATCCTTGCAAGATCTCTTTGAAATCGGTTTACACGAATCACAGTTGGATTGTGATCAAACATTTGGTATTGGAATAAGTGGTAATCAGCGCACACGTAGACAAAATCACAACTCGCGACAGAAAAAATACTCTTCGTCAGTGTCGTCACGACAACGTGAGGGTGGCAGTTTACCAAGCAACGTTAATGTAACACATCAATTGAGTGTGGGCGTTAGTGCTGTCGTTAACGATATAAATTCAATGCAGCCAGAAGTTGCATCTGGAACGCCAGGAACAAACACAACCACAAATATAAGTAAAGTAAGCAAAAAAGAACAAAGACGAAGCGCTTCGAAAGCTGCAACGCCCACTACAACGACTATTTGCTCAGAGGGAAAAGAGAACAACTCTACAAATAGTGTTGGGGAGGTTGTTTCTAGTAGTAAAAATACAACAAATGCCACACATTCGTCATATGCGGCCAGCGGCGGAGATTTCATTATCGATATCGGAGAGCCAATGATGGATATACAGCAACAACAGAAAATACTACAATGTAAAGGACAAGATCCAGCGTCACAGGTATGGTTGGCTTTTGTATTTTTTACAAACAAACAAAAAAATCTTTTTATTTTTCAGGGACATCCATTTTATGAACGTTTAGCTAATTCCGACAAACGTATACCTAGAGCAAATATAATTGGTTCCACGAAGGCTACTTACTTTGCTCCGACTACTTCGCATTGCTATGTCGATGAAACTGTACGCTTTAATGCATTGGAACATAATGGTGGCACAAATAATGGGTCTAATTCATCTACAATTGATGCAAAATTTTTACCCTTAGACGAAAATTACAAATCCTGTAAATCTGTCTTAGGAAACGATGGCGATAAAATACCAGAAATACTTGGCAAATCAAAATCGAATACGGTGGGTAATTAAATAATTTGGTTACGATTTATATAAGTGCGATTGTTTAATAATTTTCTATAGATTTATACAAAAATTTCGTCACCTGCCTCTAGTTCTGGTATTTTAAGTGGATTAACAAATAATAATTTAACACTGACGCAACGTCAGCTAGATGAAAATGGTAATGCTTTGAGCGAAATTTATCAAAATTCGTCCTGTGTTGGCTCTAGTTCAGGGGCAACTATTCAAATAAATGCTGTTTCGCCCACAGCTGCGAGTGCATCTTCCGCATTACTAAATTCCTGCGGTAATGTATCCACTTCGGCCACGGTAACAATATCTCCACATACTGCATCAACCACAGTCTCAACATCGGCTACAGTTACTACAACATTTACCTCTGGACCTTCGCAGGCGAAGGCAAAAGCTAAGAAAAAGTCGCAACAAGAACGCAATACAAAAACTGTCGATGTAGAGTCTGTAGCCGGTTATCGGGGAAAAGATCCAGTCGAAGAATTAGTGAAATATATTGAAAGCAGTGGCGAGGACAAACAAGCTGGCTCTGGGTCAGGCTCTAAGTCGAGCGACAAGAAAAAGGAACGTAAGAAAGATAAGGAGAAGCACCAAAAACTTAAAAAAAGTAACTCTCTGGAAGAGTTGCGTAGCGGTGCTAAAATGGAAGTGCATGAACTGAAAAGAACTGCTGCCACAACGGAAAATAATGCTGTAATAGGACGGCAAAAATGTAGTGGAGGCAGTAAACAAAATAAAAACAATTCCTCTTCTACCGCCGATATTAATAAAAATCTAGAAAATAAAAATCCTACACAAACTACGAATTCTCGTAAATCAGATCGGAGATCTTGGGGAAATGAAGATCTAAAATATTTGGAAGAACAGCCGAATTTAAATTTAACAAGTGAAGACAAATCGCCCACTATTGCAACTGCTTCATCCGCAGTTACTAATAATTCTGTTAAAGATCGTAAAAATAAATTTGCTGGTGGTAGTTGTTTAACAACGTCCTCGAAAGAAGAAAAAGAAATGAAAGACAAAACAACCGAGCGTAATGAACGTAATTTGGCAAATAATGTTACGTTAGCGGCAACTATACAATTAGAAAAATCGGATAAATTGGAGAAGATTGAAAGCTCGGAAAAATTCGAAAAGTTGGAAAAATTCGAAAATAAATTGGAAAAATCGGATAAACGCAAGAAACAGGATTTTCCACCAAATGCTGTTACTGTCGTCGATATTTTAGCCATAGAATCAGTACTACCAGAAACTGCCGAATTTCATGTGGTTACCAAAAAGAAGAAACCAAAAAAACAAAAAGTAATTAATAATCTAGAAGAAACAACCGTCACCTTTAATCGTACGCACAACTTTACTATGCAAAAAACATCAACATTCAATCAACAACAGCAACAAATGACTGTCCGTTATAAATATTATCACCATGATAATTCATCTAACAACGGTATTTCAAACCCAAATACTACCAGTCAAAATTATCAGCAGCATCAGCAATCAAGTAATTTTAACTCGAATGTTGTTGGTGCGCTTAATTCACACCAATATGGCCAACATCATCAAAATCAACAACAACAACAACAACAACGTTATTCAACTGCAAATTATGCTAATACTACCGATAAGTCTAGACGTAAATCAACTTCATCCGTGCCACCATCAGAAAAATCTGATTCAAGCGATCTCGATTCGGTTCATTCATTACCAATTGGATCATCGAAAGCCAATGCTTTAAATCCAACATCAGACACGAGCAAGGGTATTAGGCAGCAAAGAACGAAATGTATTAAAAACAGCAATGCAATTTCGGGAATTTCCTTGACTGCGATTAAAAATCCAAATTTACCATCTCCAATTTCCTACGCCGACATTGCACGAACAAACAAAGAAATAGCTGATGCTGCTGAGGCCTCTGCTTCTGGCATTTTAATAAATCATAATGAAATTTCCACTGAAAGCAGAAACGCTGATGGTGTAACAGCAGACTCACTGAACATTGAAGATAAGTCTGTGGCTATTAGCAATGCTGCAACAGCAGCCCTAAATGCAGCTACAAAACCACATAAAACTAAAAAATCTCAAATTAAACAAGATTTTCCTGAGCTAAGTGGAACATCAACAGTTTTCAACGAAGATAAAGTTCTTAGTACGATTGCAAATCAAAAGATTATTACATACTCCCAAAGTTTAACAGCTATAACAAATCCTACACAAAATACAACTGCAAACCATGGAAGTGGTAGTGGTAGTGGTAGTGGTAGTGGTGGTATTATTAGCTCCGCTAACGTCAACGACTCTTCTCCTTCCTCCTCCTCAGATGGTAATTCTACAGAATCGCCGACGGACCAGCAAAAGAATTTAATTGTACATCAACACGTCAATATTCCTCTAATGCAACATCCACAACAGTACATTTTGCAAAAATCCAAAAGTATTGAAAACGATTCCATTACTACTTCCACGAATTCGTCTCTAACTACAGCTGCTAATTATATGGGTTCGTTGAATGGTAACACTTTAGATCAGCAATATCCCGCCCTAGAAAAAACAGTCAAACGACATAACTCTATAATTGGAACGATTACAAATATGAATACAAGCAATCAAACGCCATTTAACTTTGCCGCAGCTGCTAAGCAACAAACTGCGGCAAATGTCACAGAACCGCAGATTATTAATTCAAATAAAAAGTCAGCCTTAACTACCTCAAATATAAGCAGTAACAACACAATTCAAGCGGAATTATTATCTAGCAGCAATATTGGAGGCACAAATCCCAACATTACCTTAAATAAAAAATCCAAAGAAAGAAGTCCAGCACTTATGTTAACAAGTAATTTAACAATTACAAACCAGCCGATTTCTTCAGATGGTACTAGTATTTTTAACACAAATACAAATACTACTATAGCTACAACAGCAGCCTCAATAGCGAATCCCAAAAAGTCGAAAAAAGATCGACAACAACAACAGTATCATCAGCATCTTCAACAATATAATAGTTCCGGGGACAGCTCTAATTTCAAACAAAGTCAAAACAACACAAACAACGCAGTATCTAATAAAAAAGTTGCAAAATCACAATTGAAGTCTTCAAACTCCTTGCCTCTACCACTAGGGTTGGCATCTTCGAGCAGTATCATAAGCACAACAGCAAATCGTCCTGCTGTAATCATACTTAATGATGATCGCAATCCTGCCTGTTGTACTGCAGACAATCAGTTCACATTTGGTGATTTTAACGAAGAAGAACTGAAATTGTTCGACGATGATCACAGTTCTGTTGTTGCTGAAAGTCGAATTGATAATATTGAAATAAATTCAAATCAATCGGATGAGGATGAGAAATATCAACGGACTGGTAATAGTGAGGCTGCAACTACGTCACCTTCCACAACGTATTTTAATGATTCAGGGACCTCGTGTGGCAATGAGATGGCCATTAATATAACTTCAGATATGTTGTTGAGTTCCAGCATCGATACATCCTCACCTAATACATCAATAATTATTGCTAGTAATAATGGCAGCAACGGTAGTCGAGCTGTACATATGCAAGCGCTCAATAACAATCAATCTAGTGATAGCGGTATTTACACCGATAAAACGAAGTTATCCAATAGCAGTTGCAGTAGCAGCGGAGAAGGTTGTAGCAAGCAAAAAGATAAACAGCAAATAACGCCAACCAAGGTGGAAAATGATAAATTAAATTCATTTCTTTCAAATACCAGACGTTCAAGTGTTCATACATCAATGGACAATTTGGATTCACTACCGCCACCACTACCGATACAACAATTAGAAACATGCAATGAAATTGAGACTGCTATAATTGCAGCAGCTCGTGCCGCTGCGAAACAACAGCAACATCCTGTTCATTCTCACAACCACCACCAGCAACAATATAAAAATTCAAATACTTTGTCAAATTCTAGTTCCTTTTCATCGGCGTCAGTGTCATCAACGTCATCGGTATACCATCACCACCACCTACAACAACAACAACAACAACATCAGCATCACAACAGTACTATTAATAGTAATAAAAATGATCAAAATCAACATGGCAGGGGCAACATCATGTCATATCATCAGTCAAACAGCCAATATGATGATGATTATCTTAACGAAGACGATGGTGATGAGGATGAAGGCGATGATGATCATGATTCCCTTGCCAATACACCACGTAGCCGCAGTCCTAGTCGTCCCAGAAGTATTTCCATTGCAGGCGGTGCGGTAGCCAACAAAGAATTCGATATTCATTTTATACCGCCCACAACAATGCCAACAGCATTTAGTACGCAACAACATAATGACATAATAATAGATTTTATAGGTTCTGGTAAGTTTGAAGGCAAATATATTATATAATATAATATAATATAATATAAAAAACTAATTCAACAATGAAAGAAAACAACGATTATTTCCTAAAAGATAGTTAGTTTAAAGTCTTGAATTTATTTCTTATAGCATTCAAAAACTTCTCAGTAATTATCCTTGCATATTTTGCTAATGTGGTCATTAGAGTGTCAGTTGAAAGCAGCGTTATTCGCATGCATAATGGGTTATAACGTAATAAAATGAAGTTTCATCCGATTAAACATATGCATAGATTACAAGTAGAAGTGAATTAAATCCTGATGATTTTTGAAAGCTATGTTTAGACTATAATATTTTTTATTCTATTTTGTAGAGGCAAAATATAAATAACTAAATTCGCTCCGCATTTAAAAAAAGAGAATAAAAACCGGTTGTAGTGTTTTTTTACGTGTCGAGCAAGTTGAATTAAGCATAAGGTAGGAACAAATCGCAATCGGTGTTAATTTCAAGTAGAAAAATAAAAAAAAACAAATAAACGAAAATTGTGTTAATTAATTCATTTTCAAACTTTAGTAGTGCGATTCAGTATTATTTTTTAACGACAATCGCATCGATAAAAAAGTTTAACAGCGAAATTAACGAGGTTGCTATGCAGTAACTTTTTTTTAAACAACATTTCGAATCGTTTAGTCAGCTGTTGTTGTTAGCTTAACGATTGTAGACAAAAATAAACGACGTATATTTGTGTGTTGTTTATTTATTCGACAAACTAAATTTCATTTCATTGCATCTTTTAGGGTCAGTTTTATTTGGTTTAGAAATCATTTATAAAGAATATTTTTAACGAACAAGGCGCTAGGTACATATCTAATATCTTTATACTTCATCTAGAAAAATCCAACAAAAATTGTCGACAAATTTTGCGACTGTCGAATCGTTACTACAGAATCGCACTACAGGTCCTTAATAAAATTGTTAATATAAATAAAATTACTTTATCATATTTGTTTGATCTTTTATTATAATTTAATTAATTAATTTTTAGGCCCTGGGCCTTTAATAAAATTCTTTTTATAAAATAATTTTATTTATTAAATTCGATATTTCGCAAAGTCTTTGTGTAGCATGGCCAGGAAATACATTGTATTATAAAAACTTCATTTAACAATCAATAAATAAAAAGATAATAATCAAATAATTATTAAAGGAAGTATTTTTATGTAATTTATTTCATGATGGTTTTACACAAAAAAGGCCTATAGAATATAATAAATAATATTTTATGATAATTTTTTTTATTAACGACCTATAGAGCTTAAAATTAAATTAATTAAAATAATGTTATTAATTATATTCGCAATTTCGCTAGGCCTTTGTGTAGCATCGTCCGAAAATAAATGAGGCATTTTATAAAAAACTTCAATTAACTATCAAATAATGAAAATATATGGCTGTGAAAATCGTGTTTTCGATTATCTATTCCAAAGTATTCTAAAATTGTTCGATCAAGCATTTTGGCAAAAATGGGGTTAAAGGGTGAACTTAAGACAATGACAAACACATACATATATATTAAAAACCAATTTCTAAGAAGATAACTAGGGCGCACATCTGATGAATTTATTTCGCGATGAACGTCACAAACTTCATATAAAAAGTTCTGTAATTATTAATTAAATTGATACTACTTAAGTTCTTGTATACGCATACATTCATACATATATAATTTAGTTATGCCATTGTGATATACATATGTACTTATTTAATTTCTTATTTCTTTCACAGCATGGGAGGAAGTCGCAAACAGCAAAGTTACAAAGGTCTACGGTGGACAATAAATAAATTTATTTAATTAATATGCTGCAACAGCATTATTACTAGTATTGTAGTTCATTTTTCCTCCATCTCTGTCGTAAATTGTTTTTGTAACTGCAATAGTGTTTGGGGCTCCTAACAACAACATGAACAAACAAAAGAGAAATAACAATTTTGAACAAAGGAAGCGTAAAGTCACTCTTGCGAATTTTGTATAATTTAAGCAACAAAACAACAGACAATGCAGTCCGCTGTCCGTTTAATTTTTAATATAGAAAGCAGCAGAGCAAAGGAACAAAATATGAGGGAAAAAGCACTAACATTAAAGGCAAGCGTATGTATAATTTCATTTTTGAATAGTATTAGAATAAAAAATAAAACTGAAAATAAAAAAAAAAATAAAAAAATTAAAGAATGAAATTATAATATTAAATATTGTAAACAAAAAGAATTACATAAAATTAACAAAAGGTTATTTAGTTACATAAATATTTGACAAAATAGGCGTAATTACTTAAAAATGTATATTTGTCTTCTTTCAAGCAATTATTTATTTATTTAAACAAGACTTTATTTAGAATATTAATATGAAGAAGTTCGTCGTCACCATACTATTTAACCTTGTTTACTTTCCTACAGATCTGTTGAGATTAATTAAATATTTGCCGTAAATATAATTTACGCTTATGTTGTCAAATATATATGGCTTTATTGACTTTAGCGTAAGAAAGTTATAGAAGATTATAGAGAGGAAACACAAGAATTAGATTTAAAACGTATTTTTTGTTTTATTTTTTTCTCATAACTCTTTTTCTTTTCAACTTTTAATTTTATTTAAATTAATAACAAAAAATAATCCACTTTATACTAAAATGTTATTAAATTCGGCTGCAGTCATGAAATAAAAAGAAAATGAACAAATCTTTTTTTTTTGTTTTTATAATTTTGTTAAATTTTTTTTTACTTTTGTAATTTTGTTTCGTGTTTTTTATTTTTTGTAAATTACACTTTAGTTACGAGAGTAAGATCGGTCTTAACGTCTCTCGTGGTTAGGTTGTTCACAACCCTTCACTGTGGAAACTGACGTGACTAAAGACACTAACACAAAAAAATATATAATATATAATATATGTAAATTCAATAATTTCTTTTTGTAAATGTTTTGTGTTTAAGTTTAAGACAAATTGGTACTTTAAATATTTGTTAGTCCTTATTAATTTACTTATAAAATGTGTAATTGGCAGTAGCGGCCTAAACTAAATGTTGAACAAACAAACAAAAAAATACATTGAATGCTGGCAGGCTGTGTGTGAAATCTGTTGTTACGTTAAGTAAGAACCATAGTTAATTTAAAATACCCCATTGTTAAACACCGTATTTATGTTTTTATCTTAAAAAAAAAAAAGAATCAATAGTTTAGTATTAACAAAATATTTCGATGGCTTTCATCATAACCGAGGATTTTCAAAAACCGAGTATTTTTCTCGCGTAAAATTTTTCTGCGGCAACATTTTCATATGCAAGGTTATTTAACAAACCAGCAGAACATCACAGTACTCAGCTAAAAATGAGGAAATCAAAAGTTTTGAATTATTCGAGCCTTTTCCGGTTGGCGCTGTCTGTCGTTTGAAAACGAAATAAAAAGCGACAGTTTGTGGCATCACAGGGTTAGCGTAAATGACATTTGTGAGAAACAAGGCATATTTAACTAGGTGGCATCGCTACTGCAGGTGATTATTTTTTGCTAACATTTCATTTTTCTTTGTGTACAGTTTGTTAATGTCAAAGTATTTGGTTTTGTTTTTAAACTATTTTCCTTTTAATTTGCTTTTTGTTGTCACATGTTTTTGACAGTAATCATTGATTTTACACAAATAAAGTTGCCTGCTGTTGTTGTATTTGTTGTCGTAGCAATGACACCTAGTTATATATGCCTTGGTCAGAAATATATTGGTAATCTCCATTTTAAAACGTAGATAGTAGCGATAAAGAGCAACAAAGTTAATTTCCGCTTTAGTAATCATTATGTTCGGTCCCTGGTATTTCGTTAAAAATAAAAATAACTGCATTGCGGAAATTTGAAAGTTTGATTTTCGAAAATATTTTACAGGATCTTAGATAATTGCTATTAAGTACCCGGGCTCTTTAGGATTGCCATTTCGATCTATTTGTTGGGGACCAAAGAGATAATTTTCGCACCTGGATTTTCAGTTTCATTTTATTGGATTTATTTTCATTTTTATATTGGGGTTATTTTATTACTCTAAATATATTATTATCTGTTAAATGAATGGCATCTGTCTTGAATAAAGGTGTCGTAAATTAGGTTGTTTTGATTTTAAAAGCTCTACAATTTTCATGTTGATTTGCGTTCAAAAGAGGGTCTCGAAATGTATAACATTATGCGAAAAAATGTATAAACGTAGTGATGCAAATTTGGCAGGTTACTGGGAATTTTGATTGAAAAACAAACCATCTTCGAAACAATGAATGTGATTCGAGATAAAACTGGAAATTCTTTTTTGCTGAAAATTTAGAATGCGGCATTCTAGGTAAAGTTAGAGGTTCATTGGCAGTTTTTGGATAAGACTTTTAACATTAGGTAGTGGAGGAACTTTAAATAAAAAATAATAAAATAAAATACAAAATTCGGTGACCGCCAACGACGACTATTTAAATACTTAATTCCCAAATATGACTACTTATGTTTATGCTTTTGTAATACATAATATCGGTGTTCAGTTGCAAATGCTCTTGCAAAGGTGCATTTGCACAAAACACTCAATACCGCTATTATTTATTTTAAATACGTTCAAAAAGCTCTGGCTGGAATAAGTGCTTTTGGAATTTTTTTTCATTTTTTTTCAAAGGATAAACATACATATAATATCAGAAATTGCATCACAATATTATACCAGCCTAATAATTACTGGAAAAGAATTTCATTCAATCGATTCATCATTAAATGCAAACTTTCTCTTTTGCCTAATCTTAAGATATTTGCTGCCAATCATTAATCTTTGTATCGATTTTTATTAGTTATTTTGAGATTACGCAAGCATTTTTCATATTATACTACAGTGGCTCGCTAGGCTTCATATCGTGATTTTCTGAAGTTTGTTAGATGCAAGCCAGATCTTGTCATTAGCAACAGTGTGTTTTTGATTATTTTCCAGTTGGAAGTAATAATCATTACGAATTTGTATTTTTTCGGCACTTTGATTCTGTTTATTCTTGAGTACATTTAGGTGTGTTGATTCGTTAATCGTTTGTTTTATGTTAAAAAAAAATTACCAATAGTCATTGTTGATATGAATTCTATAACACGCATATTCTTAGCATTTAGTTTTTTATATTTCCACGTCTGTTTGGGAAAAAATATCGTTTCACCATAAAAAAGGAGACCAATTTAAAAACTGTCCCTTCTTTTCGATCAAAAATTGAACGAGTTGTACTTAGTGTTTGCAAAACTAGACTACTTTAAAGCGCTAGCAACTAAAAAATACTAAATAGTTAGCTAAGAAAATGTTAAAAACCCGGACTCATTCATTTACTATTACTACTGCTACCTTCACATTTTGGTAATAGTAGTTTTAATAGTAACTCAAAAATAAAAATTAAAATAGTTTACGTTATAATTTTCTGTTGCTCTCTTAAAGGTAGTGAATACCTTTAACATTTTTTTGCAATAAAAGTAGTTTTATTTTGAAGTCTTTGTAGACATAGCAGCACTAGAATAACATTGAGTTAGTCGTAGAATAACATTCTTGTAGTCGTGGAATATAAAGTTGTACACTACACGCAACGAGCTGCTAACTAGAATGCCGATTAGGCTTAGCTGCTTTTTGGTGCAGAGTTTTGCATAATGACTATGATTCCGTCTGTTAACGTATTACATATAAATTCTGAAATTTCGGGAAATTTTCCAATGCAAGAATCTTATTCTTCTAATAATGTTGGTAGTTTTATGACTCTGCTTTTTTCTTTCTTATAATGACTCTGACATAAACCGCTATTTTTCAAAATTTAGCAAATGGTTAGCAGTTCGTTGGCTATAGTTATATGCTATATAATATATGCTAAATTTTTGTTATGGTATAGCCGTGTATTTTTTTTTATTATTCGAAACATGGCGTCTAGACTAGCCAACAATCTGTTCAGCCATCGCACATTTTGCTGCTCGCACAGAAAAATGGCTAGTCAAGATCGCCGCTGTTCATGGTCGCATAGTTCGCACAACTCTGCTATGCCATTACACAAACAAAATACACAAAGAAAATAAAAAGTATCCATACAATCCCAATGAGTGGCAAAGAATTATGCTGAAATTTAACGTGAACATCTATACAGTTTCTTCAAACGGCAGACCACGAACACATTTTCTCTCGTTATTTTGGCGAGGCTTTTTCAATGTGCGAACATATTTATGGCCAGTCAAGACGTAGTGTAATAACCCCTTCCCTAACGTGTTTAACCTCTAAACGGCATAAAATATAGCAGTGATTATCGTTAAAGATCACTCACCAAGTGCGCGAGGGTAAATGGCGTATTATAGGTACAAGAATACAATTTTTATTACTTACCGGAATTTTTTGTAATTTTAAAAAATAAAAAACCCCACCTCATGCGAAATGATTCTTCGAGGGTTTATACATACGAGTACACATACTCGCAGGTATAAGAATGAAGTTTGAATTACTTGCATTTTTTTATTTCAAAAACTTGCCCAATGAAAAAATGAAATGGAGTACATAAGCGTTGTACTAATAGTTGCGGCAAACTCGTACCGTTCTTTGCCATGAGCTGTATTTGGTAGGGACCGTAACGGTTATTAGGCAGTATCATACAAATTGCGAAATAATTATTTTTAAGATTTATTTGTTTGCTCGTAATATAATTTTTATTTTGGAGTTTTTTTTGTTAAACATTTTTTTTATTGAAATATAACGTTTATTTTTTTTTTTGCTTGTAATAACAATTTTATTAAATATTTATTTTTCGAACCACTCATTTAAATTTTTTTTTTAATGTCTTTAAAATTTGCCAATTCACTTTTTTTTTGTAAAAATTAAAAATAAGAGTTTATTGCTGATTTGAAAAGTATGAAGAAAATGTATTTACATTCTTGGATCATATTGAATTTTTTGGCTAATGATTTCCACTATAGTAATCATTATGTACGGTCCCTGGTATTTCGTACACAATTGGTAACATAAAGAAAGCATGAACAGTAAATTAGACTACAATTCTTTATAAACAGGAAGAAAGAAATGTACCCAACTACATAATGGAGAGGAAATAACCAGTTTTGTTTAAAAAATAACAAAAGTGATAACACTTACTCGTCTCGTATAACACACATGTGCTGGTCTCTGTGTTAGTGTTATTTTTTTTACTACTTTCATTGTTATTTTACGACAACTTATGTTATTCTTCGACTACCTTAATATTATATCATTGCTACCAAAATGTTATTCTAGTCATAAAAATAAAACTGCAACTACAGCAGCAATTATATATTTTAAAACTTGCAACAGAGCAATAAAAAACTTTAGTTTTTTTTTATAAACTCTTTATTTTATTTTTACTGTTGCTGCTGCTCCATTATAACTATGCAAAATTTTTACATCTAGCTGTAGTTTTAATAAAGGTAGTGCTACAAAACCGGACGATGCTCTTGCTGCTGCTACTTGCGATTGTTTGAAATCGTAGTTTCAGTAGTAGTTAAGAAATTTCTATTTAAGCACTGATTGATTGTACTCGGTTCGGTCGGAGGTTTACTTCTAACTATAGTTTCTATTTTCTTTCGTCTCTATGATTAAAATTTTGAGGGTGGTTTTTTTAAAAATAATAATTAGCTTTTTTTGTATTAACATTGCAATTCAGTAGTACGATTTTCCTATTTTTTGAGTTATCAATTATGAGTTTACACTTCATAATTGTTAATTTCTATCGGCTTTTTATAATTTATTTTAGCTCCTTTTTACCACTCAGAATATTTAGTGTGCATTTTAAATGTACCGTTATGAGTACCAAAAGAGATTGCTGGAAAACAAGTGTTGCCGAGGCAGTGTAAAAATATGGAGTTGCCAGCGAATTTTAATTATTTTTAATTGTACTGTAGCAAATATTTTATTCTGTTATGGTATGTAATTAAATGTATAAATACAAACGCATACATATACATATATTCTAATATAAATTTGAATTAACATTAGTTTAATTAACGGTTAACACCTTTTTCATACATAAGTTTCATATTTATTTTGTTTTTACACGACTTTATTCATATGGTAGCATTAGTAGATTCGTCTCGTTTTAGTTTAGAACTCCTTATTGTTAAACTCTGGGTATTAGTTAATTATTGCGAACAAATAATTTTTAGAAAATGTCAAGATTGCAATTTCGTAAAGTAAAAATATATTTGATGCAGATCTTTATAGTTATAAGAGTAACGAAACTTATTAGATAAACAGTCTCCAGGTTGTCTTTATTAATATCACATTTTTCGTTTACATTTACATATCGTTTCCAATTTAATTAAAATTTACCAAATGAACATATAAATATGTTTGTTAGTAGCACAAAAAAAAACGTTCTGGATTACACACAGAAATTTAGCTTTAAGTATTTAATTAATTTTAATTTAAATATAAAGACAATCTTAAAATGATTAAAGCGGTATATTTAATGCGGACTCAAAAGTTTAGGCAACTAAATTAGATGGCGTCGTGTTATAGCGTGTTCAGACATGCGCCTTAATTGTCTCCATTAAATTTAAAATTGTGTTATTAGATTTGGTATTCACACATATGCCATCTAGCAACTTACTCAATTAGCATTTGTTAGCTGAGAATGTTTTCATGACCCGGCAATGATGGTTGGAAAAGCGGGTAATCGTTTTAAAGTACAAAATTTCTATTTACTACCGTAATATGAAAGCGAAGCTAAATTGGTAACAATAAGATTTGTTATATCTTTTAAATACATAAATGTGGTAATGTTGTTGTAAGTTCTCGAGTCCACTTAATGGTCTATTATATTGAATGTGTTAATTTTCCATAATTTTCTGCTAACTAAGCACACTTTACCAGGTTTGCATGAGCAATTTGACACAATTTAAGTGCAATTAAGCGCTAATTGCTTAATTTATTAAGTTCTTGTATGTTAAATTGAGCTCAATTAACGCCTTCATTGCGAAAACTTCGTAGTTGCGCAATTAAGGTGCATGTCTGAACATTCTATTGTAGAGTAAAAAACGTTTAAGGGAAAATCCAAAACAGGACTGCATACGCGTATATATACAACCTATGAACATTTAATTCAAAAACAATAGTTGTCTAGTTTTATAAGATTTTTGAGTTAAAAATGTATTATTGCTTTACTACTAGTTTAACCTAAAACTAAAAAACTGGCTCTTATAGAAAAACAATATTTATTTCTAATGAAAATATAGATTCATAGAACAGGGAACTAATAACGGCATTCGATATCCAATTAAATTTGTTTGGAATTATGGTCGATGTCGAATGCCGGAATCAGGGTCCTAATTTTTAGGACAATCAGCCCTTGGAAGAGTTTTGTGCCTCACTTTCACCTTGTTCAAATGGTTGGGCTGCTACTAATTGTCGTGGTGATACCGTGTAGAGTCCCAAAGAAAACTCATTAAGAATTCGGTCCCAAATGAAAAGATAAGCAATAGAAATTTGTATTCCCAATTCGTGATGTATTAAAATGATTCATGTTGCAAGAAAAATATTGGTGAAGACCATTAAACTTATAGTTGTGTTTCGGGAGTTCTGGCTTTCTTGAAAATGCGCTTTCTTCCATATGGAATAAGAGATTTAATTTTTATTAAGAAAAATTAATTATAATTAATCGCTTTACATTTTTATGGAAAATATAAAATGAAAAACAGTTGATCAGTTTGGAAAACATTTTTAATTCCTCGAAATCGTATCTGTTGAATTGTTTGTTTTCCGAAAAATTTTTCTTAAATTTTTGTAAAAAGATAATATTTTTAACAGCTTCGTTTAGTTTATTATAACTATTTCAATTAAAATGAAACTTCGTTATTTTGTTTTTAGATTTTTTTTTAATTCCTTTAATTTTGAATAAAACTTTTTGATTTTGTTGTTGTTTTTGTGCTGTACTAATAATAGTTTATATATAAATACATATATTTTTAAATACACAATTACGACAAAAATTGTTTCCTTGCTTTTATATTCAATATGAAATATTTGAAACGTAGATATATCTATATAAATTGAATAATATTTATAAAACATTAAAGCTAAAATAAATATATTTTTATTAAAAAGAATACTGAATTAAAAAACAAATTATACATATTAAAAAAATCCACTTTTTTTAATTATCTTGTATTACACTTTAAATTAAAAGAATTAACAACAAAAATCAAATTTATAAGGCAAGAAAGCTTAAGTTAATATCATTAAATAAATATGAATATAATTATAAATATATAATAAATTAAAAAATAATAATAATACGCTATACATAAAGAATTAACAGTTTATTTAAATATTAAAAGCAAATAAAATATATATAAATGAAAGTTTAAACTTTGGTCCCTTATATATATATAAAACAAAGATTTTTAAATGTCCCCATTAATAAAATTAATAAAATTAATAGTCATGTAGATATGTATGTGTAACAATCAAAAGAAAATAAGTTAAAACTCGTAAAAAAAATAAATAAATAAAACATGTGTATTCATAATGTTTATTAAATAAATTAATTAATGAAAAATATATAATAATAATAATGAAAACCTTTGCTAGATTTTATTAAACCAATGCTTGTACTCGAGAATAATCCAACATTAAAATTATTATATTGAATTAATAAAAACCCTAAAAGTTATAAATACTTAACAAATATTAAAAATGAAAAAAAGCCTTTATTTTCATACTTACACTGTGTGACTGAATGTGTTTTTTTTTTATAAAGATTTTCCATTTTTTATCTGAACACGAAATTATATTATTTCCTTAAGTTGACTATATTGTTATTTATCATATTAAAAACTATACTCTGAGGTATGTGAAAGAAATCGATTGGTTACAAAATGATCGTTTGAAAATGGTGTCATAAAATTTGATCGCTTTCTAAAGTCATTTTTGAACTAAACTCAACAAAAAATTATTGCTAATCAATATGCCTAACAAATTTAAATAATATAAAGAGCCTAGATGACAGAAAATTATTAAACCGAGATACGTTTTCACAATCAATTTTCCATTACCTATTTTTTTCTTCAAACTTCAAACTTTGTAGATCGATTTTTTTTTGCAATAAACTCCGTAGAATTTTACGCCATTAAAAATCGACAAAAGTTGCGATAATATATTCTTATCTAAAATCTTAAATATGATAGAAATCTCTCATAAAACTTCAAGTTGATTTTGATCCACATTAATCCTACTTCTTTGAAATCGGTCGATTTACATCACATACCAGAATATCATTGAGATTATGATTTAAAATTACGGGGTTCTGTGGCTTAATTGGTGCCCACTTTTAAGGCATCCAATCGTTATAAGAGATAAGTAAAAAAATTCCAAAAATAGGGCAACGTATTATGAGAACGTATTATGAGAACAGTAGGATTTCAGTTGCAAATATATGGGAATTTCTTTTCATATTTATACCTCTTCTTCAATCTTTCGTGCTCTTTTCTTCAATATAAATCATTCTTTTTATTAGTTTTGTTCGAAATGTTGTCTTAAAGACAGAATCACAGGGTAACCAGAGATGAAGACTTTGACACATAAAAAATAAAAAACTAAGGCTCTGAGGGAACGAGACGGATAGAGAAAAAGATCACTATACTGTCGTTTCACCTCTGTTTACTACTTTGTGACAGAATGCTAGATTTTAACAGACTACAATTGTGTCACAGAGGATACCAGAGATGTAAACTTTGACGTTAGAAAATTGCTAGAATCAGCTTTTTTGCCACGGTCAGCCCCTAAAGAAAGAAAGAGACAACCATAACATTTAAAAATGATGGGAAAAATAATCATAACAAAAGCAAAAACGCAAAAAATTTAATAATGAAAATTAAACTTATCTTTTAATGTTTACTTAAAATAATTATAAATTTTCACCCTTAATTTTTAATGGCAAAAAAAAATATCCCAAATAAAATGTAACAAAAGAGATCAGGAGCGGTCAATCATTTAAGAAAAAGACAGATAGAGACAGATATCACTATATTCTCGTGTCGCCGAAAACATTACAGATGACAACTGACAGCTTTTAATTTCAGTTGCCAAATAGTATTATTCCCTGCAATCAAACACCAGTAGAAAATTTAACTGAAGATCGGTTGCTATACCTAAGCTTTTGGAAGGGCTGTTTGAGGAATTATCCAGTCCTGTATACATATTTTTGTTTTGCATTAAATACTTAAAAAATAATTGTTTACGAGATTTCGAAATCATAAAATGATTTAATTTTAAAAGCGCCTTTAAAAACTGAAACGTTAAACTGTCATGTGAGTAAATAGTGTCTTTCAACATCTTTCAAATAATTAATTATTTTCCGTATTGGCCGATCTAAATTCGGTTTCGAAAATATAAAGCAACCTTTTCTTAAAAGTTTTACCTGTGACCATTTCAAATCCTAGTTAGGGACTTGGGTGGGTAAATTTTTTTTTACGAAAACGATTATTCTTAAACGTTTGGGGGTGGGGGGCGGATACCATATTTTTCCGTTTTCTGAATCCGTCCCCCATCCCATACCACTTTTCAAAACTTACTAGTAAAAGTGAAAAGACGCGTTTCAGTTTAAATAAATATCGCACCAATTCAATTTTGTAACTTAAACACTCTTTTTCCTTCTTTGAGGGTTTTCTTTGTAATGTGATTTTTTCCATTTCAACCAAAAGCGTCATATTGAAAGTAACATGGCTACAAGATTAAGAAGTACACCAATGTAATCCTTGTTAAGCGGACTAAAATTGGGTGCATCTACATATTTTTATTTGTTTGAGTATTGTTTAACAAATTAGCTTTTAATAATTGTTTTTCAAGTTTCAATTATCCGTTGACAAATAATATTTATTTTCAGAGTTTTATATTTTACTTCGGAAATAAAAGTATTTTTGTAAAAGTGTCAGTTTCTGCCCTAAAACTGATATTAACTGATTTAAGGTCAATACTATCTCCAGTGACGGTTCTCATTTTCTTCGAAAAAAAAAATAAAACTTGCAAAATAACAATTATTTTTTTAACGAAAATAAAACTTTAAAAATAATTGTTAAAAAGTATTTGTTTTAAAAAACTTATAACCGTCCGTTACATTACAGTAATCCCTGGCCTTTATTCCGAACTCTTTCTAACTTTCAATGGTAAATATTCGGGTAACGTTTTCTTTGATCTGACATTTCTGTCATAAGCAACGAAATCAGCTACAATAGTCCAAATTATATCTTAAAGTGACTAAATATTTGTATGCCTTCCCATCAGTTTTTTTTTCAAATTTTTCGTCTATAGAAAAAAAATTCACAAAATTTAGGAAAACATCTACAAATTGGCAATGTTGACGACAGTACCTTAAAGCGCACTGACACAAGCACTAATACTAATAATAGTAATTTAATTAATATCCTTATTCGACGAAAGTGCTCGTTATAAAATAAATAAATAATTTTTTGTGAATAAATTATTTTTGCGACGTCAGTCAAGTTTCAACAAAAATACCCAAATTTGCCCAACTTGGGAAAATAACTTTCCTAAATCTGGATTAAAAAGAATTAATGTAATAGAGATGTTCAAAATCCTTTCCCAATTTTGTTCTCTTTTAATAATTTTAAAAACATATTCAGTTTTATTAATTTTTAAACCATGTAAATATCTAAATAATATTTAAGTACAAAAAAAAAATTAAAAAAAAATCTTATAAAAAATTTATATGTATGTTTATGTCTAAGATATAGCTAGTAATTTAATTTAAATACTAATTAAAAAAATTTATTAATTAAACAATTAACAAACACAAAAAGAAAACAATTAAAAATAATATAAACTACCATTGCTAAATACATAAATGAAATGCATTAATTTAACATAAATAAATTAAAATGAAAAACTATATTGATTAAAACTAAAAAAGAAATCATTTGTTTTTATACTTAAATAGTCTTAATTCATGAACTGGCAAATTATACAGGGTGGCCCAAATAAGACCTAGTGATGTTAAACACGTATAACTCTTGTAATACCGGTTTTTTTTTAAATGATTTATTTTATTGAAATTTAACGTGACTATGTGTGAAATATGACATCAGGCAAATGACCACCATTCTGCTCGATACAGGCATTGGCTCTTTTTAGCGCATTTTGCATTACACGGCGTAATGTTTCTGGTTGCAGGCGCCGTATTTCGTCTCGAATATTCTGCTTGAGCTGTCCAAGTGTCTGTGGCTTGTTAACATACACTTTGTCTTTTAAATAACCTCATAAACAAAAATCGGGCGCAGTTAAATCTGGTGAACGAGGAGGCCAAGGGAAATCTGAATTTTTTGAAATTATGCGTTCACTAAAAATTTCACGCAGCATGTCCATAGTTTGCCTAGCAGTATGCGCAGTTGCTCCGCTCCATCTTGTTGAAACCACAAATTAGGATGTTGCTCCAACATTGGCCGCAAAATGTTGTCGATCATTGTTCTGTAAGAAGCTCCGGAGACCGTTTCTGGCGTTTCATCCTCATTCTCAAAGAAATATGGGTCAATGATTTTTGTGGCCATAACACCGCACCAAACAGTGCATCTGATTAGGTGTGACTGATGCTGAGGTTTTGCCCTTGGCTTTTCGGTGCCCCACAACCTACACTTTTGTTTATTCACATAATCACTTAAATGGAAATGCGCTTCATCCGTCATCAAAAGATAATTTAAAAAATAAATTTGTGTGGCTAATTGTGTAAAGCGAACAGCGTATTGTAGTCGTTGTTGGGGGTGTTGCGGTAGAAGCTGTTGCACAATTTGAACTTTGTATGAATACATCTTCAGATCCAACTTTAAAATTCTCTGTAATGTTGCAACACTCTGCTGCAACATTACAGCTTCCATGTTTCTTCAGTACGAATATTTCGATGAGCACCTCTTCCTGGACGGTCGGCAACTGTTCCTCAAAACGGCGAACTAAACTTGTAATCATGGAAGATGTGGGCGCTGATCTTACGTTTGATCGTTACACTTGATCGTTGAGAAGAATAATAAAAATCGATAATTTTAATGCGTCGTTGTGGACTGTACGTATTCATTTTAAATTTCCAAGAGTTCAGTTATAATCTGAAAAAAGAAAAAATAAATTATGTTAAAAAATAAAAAAATTATTTGTGTTTCACATCACTAGGTCTCATTTGGGTCACCCTTTATTAGAAATACCTAGATCTTGAGATAAAAACTCAGAACGAAAAGTGACGCTGAAGATGGCACATACCGGAAAACAAACTTGACCAGGAAATTCTTTCAAAATATTTATGTATATAAAAATTTCCTTTTATTTTATTTCTATTTAATTTTAAATATTAATATTTACTACTGGCTCCCCCAAGTGTGATGGAGTTTAGTTAACACAATATATTTAATAATGTAGGGGGATATCAAGGCAGACCGCTTTTCGACCTTCCTCGAATTGATTTTAGGGAACAGATTTGCAATTTAAGACTAACCTTACTCTTATTCAAGTCTCCTGCTACTACTAGCCTTTACTCTCGACCGTAGTGATTTCAGACTATTGACTGCTAACTATCGACCTTTCTCAGCACGAAGTCTCTTCTTAATGGCTAGCATTTATCTAAGACTTCAGTCCACCATGGCATTCACATTTAACAAGTGTCTGCCCGTGGAACTAACCCCTACTCTAGCCAGTGCTGGACATTCCACAATGGGCGCTACTGTGTAAGCCTCTTCCGCAAGAGTATCTTTGGAGACTGACTCCCACCACCCCTTGCGAGGTTTTCTTGTCAATTTCTTCAGAATTCCTCCGTTGGTCAATAAACACCGGCGTTCCTACCTACAGAGATTAACCTCCCCACTTCCTGCGAGGCTTCATAGTCCGTCTCTATCGGAATCTCCAACGCCTTAGAAGTACCACCTTTAAAAATTGACTCGTCCACCCCTCGCGGGGCATTTTTTTCCAACTCTTCCGGATTCCTCCCTTGGCCAATTAAAACCGAAGTTTCTCGCGAGGCTTCATAAGTCATTACTGTAATGGAGAAAATCCATCCACCCACACAGCTCCATATGCGCGGATAAGTCTGTATTAAAACTGGAGATCGATCTCCCCCCACCTTCTTGACCAAGCATCCCTAGTGTATACTATTCCACCGTGGGTTAGGGATTTTTTTATAAAAGAGTTAACTTCACTATGCTAGACTTATTTAGCCAGACTCCTTGCAGAGACAGGAACCTGTTACAGGCCGCCAGCACGTGGAGGTAAGGCCGATAACTTCTGGCAGTGCATTCAGTTACGGTGCTTGCCAGCTGATGGCAGAGGCATATTTAACTTTTTTGCGTCAACGCATTTTTAATATTTTCTAGTACATCACTTCCCTTCCAAATAAAAATTAAGCAAACTATGGTCGAAAGTAAAGGGTTTATAGCCACTTTAAATAATTCATAACTGATATTTCATTAAAAAGAACAAAAATTAAGATTTCTCACCAAAAGTTTTCTGGCAACGCTGTTTGTAACCGCATTTATGGATAAATCTGTTTTCAGAAGCAGTCATCGTTTGATGTCACACATTTTGCTGGTTGTTGTTGACTTTGAAAGTCGAGATTTTGTTCGAGTCTGTCGCCATCTTTTGACGTTTTTATTTTGGATAAAAGCTTTAAATATGAACAGTGCCATCTGATTTTATAAATATAAATAACAGATTTTTAAGTTAGTTGGGATTTTCCTTCAAAAGTTTCTCGCAGAATACTTGTAGCTGCGCCATATATTAACAAGCCTGTTACCGGATACAGGTATCATCTTAGACACATATTTGGTAATTGGTTGTTGGCTTTGAAAGGCATGGGGATTTTTATGTGACGCCAGCTGTTGAATTTTTGATGAGGCTAAGACTTTTAATGTTAACAGCACCATCTGAATTTTAAATAAACAGGAGCAAATTTTTTATTGAAATGATTCACGCAACACGGGTTGTTGGATGTGAAAGGAGGGCATCTATTGAATGGTGTCGCCACCTTTTGGGGTTTCTTAATGATAAGATCTTGCATTATATGTCCACCGATATCTATACAGATGAAAGATTTTGGGATAGGCTTACAGTTTGAATTAATAAAGGCCCCATTTTTTGTGCGAATATTAGGTTGTGGTAGTAGCGCCATCTAAAGTCCCTTTTCGAGTAAGGTTTTTGTATACGCTGCTAGGTTTGTCACCCGGCTGCAAATCTCCACTACAGTCTTGTTGTCCAGGATTATTGTGAAGGTACGGTAGCATTAGTCAAACATTTGCCCCAAATACGAGGTTCAATATAAGGTGGCCTTGGCCAAAGTGAATTGACTACAAGATAGTTTTTGCTCGTTGAAACCCAAATATAAAAGATTAGTTTCGAGTGATTTAAACGTTTGTTGTTGTTGTTGTTGTAATTTTGAAACTTGTTGGAATTTTAGTATATTTTCCTATTTTCTGGTAAAATTTCGACTTGGCGAAACTATTTTTTTGTGCACTTTAAGGGGACATTCAAAAATTTGTAAAAATTTTATTTATTGCTGATTTGTTGGCAAAATTTCGGTATTTTGGTGAAGTTATTTGTAAATTAAGTAATTTTCCAATTTGTCCAACTTAAGTTTGTTTTTTATTTTTTCTGGCAAGAAATATGATGACTTTGAATACAGGTAAACTCACCGGCGAATTCAAAGTATTTCCAACTTCTTTGCTGATGTCAAACTCCATTATTAAAAATATACCGGAAATGGCACAACATATTTTTATATAGAATTTGACATTCAATAAGTTAAAAAAAAGTACTCAGCTTCGCTAGTGAGTTTACGTCTTTTAAATTAAATACAAACCAATATTTTAATAAATATAGACAATTTTTGGCGTCTAAAATTTGCACTAATAAACATTAATTATGATAATAGATTCTTAAACTTCAGACTGGCTGCCTAATCATGTAACCTGCCTTGATAATTTGACATCAGTGACTTATTAACAAAAAATGATTTGACAGCTGCAACCAAAATAAAATGGATGCCACAGATGGTAAACATAACCAGGCATTATTTGAATGTCTTTTAGTTTGCAGCTTTGTTTTGTTGAGGATCTTTATTGAAATTGTGTTTTGAATGATGTTTTGCCGTATTGTTGGATTTGACAAACAGATTATTAAAAAAAAAAATCTCAAAAAACCATAAAAAATTTACATAAATTTATTTCTTGCATGTATGCAACATGAGCTGAGTGACATTTATTGTTCAAAATCTATTCGATAAACATTTGAAAGCATTAGAAAGTGTCGAGTGTAAAACAATGAACTTGTCCTGTCATATGCAGAACACAAACACGCGAGTGTGCATGAATAGTTTGGAAAAATATACTTATTTTTTTGAACAAGTAACACTTACGGATTTGCAGTTGTTTCATGAAGTCATATTTAGGTCAATTTGTAATTGTTTTATGGCTATAAGGCAACAAACTGTTACCGTTACCGTTTTTAATCAACGCACAATCAGGCACTCATGCCACGAGGCAATCGTATGCATGCCAGGACAGGTCAGTCGCATTTAATATGTGTTGAAATTAAATTTGTTCAATTGAAACATTGCAGGCATATGGAATGATTTGATTTTTTAAGGTTTTGACAACAACAAAATATTCATTTAAGTTGAAATTAAATGTTTAAAAAACCATTAAAATTTAGAGTTTAAATTGGCCCATTAGATGGCAGCAGCATATGCCATTCTTACTCATTCATCAACAGACCAAGCCTCTTAGAGATTGGGGCCATGAGGCACCGCATGAATGATTCATTAAATAGTGATCTTGTGACGATCACAGAATGGGGTCGTGCGAATAGGGTCGATTTTAACCCCAATAAGACCCAGGGTTGTATGCTAACACACAGACGCACGACGGACTTTGCTGCTCCATCTGTAATTATGGGTGGTATAGATATTGAGGAATCATAAGCTCTTGATGTTCTTGGCATAAAGATTCAAATTGATGTCCGATGGACCCAACACATCAAGTGTCCAAAGAAGCATTCAAGTGACTAGGCTTCCTCAAACGGTGTAAGAAGTACTTCACCTCATCCGATCTCCTAACTATTTATACCACTTATATCCGACCGAAAATGGAATACAACTCTCATGTATGGGCCGGTGCTTCAAAAACTATTTTCGAGTTACTCGTCCGCGTACAGGAGAGGGCGAAGGTGCTCATCGGTGATAGTAGGGTATCCAACTCTATTGACTCTCTCGAGCATCGGCGCAATGTGGGCTGTGTTTCACTGTTCTATCGCTACTATTGCGGTTTCTATTGCTTTTATAAAATATTGTTACAATGTAATCGAAGATGTGTGAAACGAAATCGTCTACAAAATCGAAAAAATGTAGTTTTAAATAATTTTTTTAAATAAAAAAAAATACAGGATGTCCGCCGGATATTTCATTAATTTCATTACGAATATTTTGTTTGAGTTGCTCCAGCGTTTCTGGTTTGGTTGCATAAACCTTGCTTTTCAGATATCCTCGCAAATAGAAGTCCGGAGCAGTCACATCAGGCGACCGAGGAGGCCAATCAACATCACCATTCCTTGAAATAACTTGTTGTGGAAAGAGGTCTCGCAGTAATTCAATTGTAATCCTGGTTGTATGCGATGTGGCACCGTCTTGTTGAAACTACATGTTAGTTAAGCCCAAAGCATGCAGTTGTGACGTTAAAGAGTTTTCAATCATATCGCTCCCCATTGACAGTTACCGTTACGCCGTTTTCAGTTTCAAAGAAGTAAAGACCAAATTGCACACCAGACTGTCACTTTTAATGGATGCAAAGGTGACTGATGAATAATTTGAGAGTTTTCCATTGCCCAGAACCGACTATTCTGTTTATTCACAAATCCATTTAAATGAAAATGTACCTCGTCACTCATTATGAATTTTTTCATGAAAATCGGGGTTGTCATAGGCGAGTTGTAGCATCCTATTGACATATGTACGGCGGCGTAAATGGTTGTTCTTTGAAGACCAAGCTCCTGAGCACGGTGTCGAATTGAGGTTGATGGATTGTTTTGAACACTTTCTTGAACAGCAGTAATGTTTTCAGTAGATCTTGCAGTACGTTGTGGTACATGCTTGGGCCTATCAGCTACAGTCCGTCTTTCTTCGAAAACATTCACTACACGATAAATAGTGCGTCTTGTTGACACGTTGTTTCTCCCAAAAAAACTTTAGAAGTAACTATTTGAACGTCACATTTTTATTGAGTTGTGTTTAATTACAAGAGTATAAAAAATTTAGTTGTTTATTTTTAAATAGTCTTTGGATTAAAAGAGTTTAGAATTTTTGTTTTATTTAAATTAACTTGACTGAAGGTTCTCTCTATATACTGGGAGGAGAATGAGGTAATTTTATAATAATTTGAATAAATTTTGAAAGAAGTTGGAAAAACTCTACTTGAATGATTCGTTTTTTTAATATTCTAAATTCTGATTTCAGTGACAAAATGAGAAAACTAATTAGCTATTTCAAAAATTGATCTATTGTTTTGATCCACTATATTATTATGATTAATTATTCTGAGGCATTAAATACATTGACCACAGCAGGCTACACGGCTGCACGACTACAAATGTCGCCCTGTAGCCAGCTACTTAATTATTTTGAAAACCACAGCAACATAGTAATGTTAAAATATTATCGGCTGTTGTAACATTTTTATTTCAGAGGTGCCGCTTTCGATTTTTTAGTTTATTAAAGTTCGGATTTGTCATGGAACAAATCTTGTGGGTGGGCGCGTCTGCAAAGTTTAAAATATAATCAGATATATCTTCTGAACTATAACGAGCGCAGTAATGATCTGTTTATTAAGCTTGTAAAAAGACCTTTCCAACGATGGATTAACCTCTTCGAAGTGTGGACACAAAATAGGTCAATTAGAAGTAAAAATAATTTTATAATTTTTTTTTTTTAATTTATCGGATATATCGAGAAAATTCATATATATGTAAGTACGTACATACTTTGTGTATAAATGGTAAAAGTAAAGATAATAAGCTTTCATTTGATGCATAATATGTTAGAGTAGGGGCGAACAGTTTTCAACTTTTGTGACCCGCTTGCTCGAATGTGAGCGCGGCCGACAAACAAAACGATTAATTTTGTAATTAGAATGGAAGTGCTTTTCAATGCTGCAACTTTGAGTATGATCGGAGACGGGCACATAAACAAGACTTAAGCCGAAAAATATACATGATTGCGGATTTGTACATAAACTTCACGCAATATTAAAAAAAACTACAATTAATTATTCTGAATACATGTGCGTAATAATGAACCAAATTAATTTCTTTATTTAAAAGCTCTTGATGCACATAAAATATTGTAACATTTAAAATTTGTAATTTTCTTTTTTATTTTACAATAAAAAATATTTCTAAGCACTAATTTGCTTTAAATATTTTGTTCGATTGTCAACATTGCGTTTGTTTTGTAGCCAACAAAAATCGAAATTAATTTAATTTGACTACAACGACAAATGCAGCACGGACGACAACCTGCAGCCGTTTTGACTTGTGACGTTTTGACAAATGACGTTTTTATTTTTTAACATAATTTATTTTTTCTTTTTTCAGATTATAACTGAACTCTTGGAAATTTAAAATGAATACGTACAGTCCACAACAACGCATTAAAATTATCGATTTTTATTATTCTTCTCAACGATCAATTGTAACGATCAAACGTAAGATCAGCGCCCACATCTTCCATGATTACAAGTTTAGTTCGCCGTTTTGAGGAACAGTTGCCGACCGTCCAGGAAGAGGTGCTAATCGAAATATTCGTACTGAAGACAACATGGAAGCTGTTTGCAGCAGAGTGTTGCAACATTACAGAGAATTTTAAAGTTGGATCTTAAGATGTATCCATACAAAGTTCAAATTGTGCAACAGCTTCTACCGCAAGACCCCCAACAAAGACTACAAAACGCTGTTCGCTTTACACAATTAGCCACACAAATTTATTTTTTAAACTATCTTTTGATGACGGATAAAGCGCATTTCCATTTAAGTGATTATGTGAATAAACAAAAGTGTCGGTTGTGGGGCACCGAAAATCCAAGGGCAATACCTCAGCATCAGTCACACATAATCAGATGCACTGTTTGGTGCGGTGTTATGGCCACAAAAATCATCGGCCCATATTTCTTTGAGAATGAGGATGAAACGCCAGAAACGGTCTCCGGAGCTTCTTACAGAACAATGATCGACAACTTTTTGCGGCCAATATTGGAGCAACATCCTAATTTGTGGGTTCAACAAGATGGAGCGGAGCAACTGCGCATACTGCTAGACAAACTATGGATATGCTGCGTGAAATTTTTAGTGAACGCAGAATTTCAAAAAATTCAGATTTCCCTTGGCCTCCTAGTTCACCAGATTTAACTGCTCCCGATTTTTTCTTTATGGGGTTATTTAAAAGACAAAGTGTATGTTAACAAACCACAGACACTTGGACAGCTCAAGCAGAATATTCGAGACAAAATACGGCGCCTGCAATCAGAAACATTACGCCGTGTAATGCAAAATGCGCTAAAAAGAGCCAATGCCTGTATCGAGCAGAATGGTGGTCATTTGCCTGATGTCATATTTCACACAAAAAAAAACGTTATTTTAAGAGTTATACGTATTTAACATCACTAGGTCTCATTTGGGCCACCCTGTATAAGCGTGTGTATTTTAGTTTTGACATATTGTTGTGGGTAGTTTGCTGTCTGCTATGTGTTTAATGCATTAAACATTTAAAATTACTTGAAAAGTCAAAGAAATGTTTCAAGAATATTTTTTTCTCTTACACAATAATTTTACATGAACGAATTTTAGCTTTTTCGTTTACAAAAATATTGTTACAAAAATAAGTGCACGTAAATATTCTTAGATGTAAGAATTGAATGGATACAGAAAGTTCCAGCGCTGTGCGTACACAACAACACACATAACACCTATAGGCTTGTAAAAGTTATTATAAAATTAAATTAAAACAGAAACAAAAACAACGATATAATCCCAATACGTTCACACGAATTCCGATGAAGTAAATGCGACGTGGAAACAATAACAAGGCAAAGACATCACCACTATAAGGAACAAAACAGCCAGCAGTTACAAAAGCAAATGTCATAATAAATAAACAGCAAAATAAAAGATGTTTGCAGCTAAAGAAGTATGTATTGGATTCTTGAGTATTCTACAAGTTTCGAGAAAAATTAAGCTATAAGTTAGTGCGAGCACTGTCAGAAAGAAATAGCTCTTGTGTAAAATAAAGTTCGGTCGTATACTAAGAGTATTTAAAGGAAACGTTTTAACTAAAATAATCTGCAAAACTAAGAGGAGTTTACAAAGGCTAGACAGGCCAATATTAGTGTCTGTGCTGCCTAACATGTAGAAATGTAATTTGGCATATTTTGCAGACTAAAAAATTCATCAAATTAGCACTGCTATTTTCGAGACAAAAAATCTTCGAAATTGCCATAAATCGGCAAATCTGGCTGCCGCGCCAAATTCTGAACATAAAAATATTTTCTAAGACGTAAATTGCATTTCTTACAACTCAACAACTTAATGCCATTAATCATAACGACCTGTAAAGTAAAATAAAAGAAAATTGTAACATAAACTTTTTATGCAACATCGTAACTCCTGGGAATCATTAGAATAACTATGATAGTTCGTTATATTGTAACGTCATGGTTGAGCAAACATGAAAGACAAGTTTGTTCCAGCACTAAAAAAGTTAAGAGGAGCAAACAAAAATCTAACATCAATAGTCATGCACATGCTGATTCATATAAAACCAAAAGCGCACGAAACATAAAAGAGAGGAAGGAAAAGAGCAAATAATTTTATGCAGTTTGGACTCTAACTGACAGTCTCGACTAAAATCTATGACCAGTCTTCAAAATTACTCTAACGAAAGGACTATTTCCAGAAGGAACTTGATATACAAACTCACCAGGCGAGTTAGTAGTAAGCGAGGAGTAAATTATCGAACCTCTGCTCAAGTAATGGATATAAAAGAGCTTCTAGTTCGGACTATATCCCCATCAATATTTTACGAGTTTCTGCCCAGACAAGACCAGCAATTTTCGCGAAAATCTTTGGTGAGCAACCTCAATTAGCGCACATTTCCTTACATCTAGAAAAAGCAAAACCTTTTCCTTATATTCAAGTACGGTAAAAAACTAGGAGTGCCTTCGTCGTAGGGACATGTATGACTTTTAAGCCCCTGGCATCTATAGGATTTGTATGCTACAACACCGTGATATACTTCATGTGTGTGAATGTAAACTACAATTAAACTATCAAACATTTGTGGTTCGTATACTACGCAAACGTACATTGTACAATCGTAGTATATCGTTAAATACAGCTTTTGTAGCATAAGTTAAGGCGTTTTGCAATCCCAACCTTATAAGTTTTCCATTTTTGTTGTTTTGTTGTTTCATAAATAAAGACTCATTTTCTTTTTCAGTATAAATTACTCAATTTTATTATTGAAGACACAAAACCAAGATTCTTGTGTCCGTCAGTCACCCTTAAATAGTATCAAACCCATAATATACCTACCATATAGAAAGCACATGTCGGTCAGGGGTATTAGATACACTAGGTAAGTACCTGGAAAGAATTATGTATAAATGACTGAGCTTGATAGTTATAAGTTGCAGTTGTACATAGCTACGTCAGGGGTGTTCCCCAGCGCAAGGACTCTTGGTCTGGAACATTATGTACAATGAAAAAGTTGACCTGAAAAACGTGGCGTTGCGAGTTGGAAAAAGGCTATAAGGTGTTCGGATATGGTGACGAAAATATCAGAAACATAAAATTATGGCTGACATCGATGAAACTCCATCTAGCACAACATAAAATTAAAACCAAATAAGTGAACAAAGAAAGCCAAATAGCCGAAATAATCACGTCAAAGGTCAGCACGATGTTTAGCCTGACAGGTCCTGACCATAGTAGAAGGCCACTTGTTTGCTATCTAAGTAATGTTATATGGTCACAGGTATGATGCAGGGTAAATCCTTTATTCAATCAGAACTGATATCAACAATTTTATAAAAGCATAAGTGACTTTGGGAGTGGAAAAAGCTAAATATTTTTACAAAAAATTGGTCGTTAAGAGGGAAGGTTCTGCGAGATCAGAGTTCAAATCTACAATTTGACGCCCGATTGAAAAACCAACAAGAACAAAATTTAAATCGTTTTCAAACCATTAGAGAGCGGACATAATAAACTGAAATCGTCATTGAAATATCTTTCATCCTAGGCGGTGACTGGTGCCATTTTTTTTTTTTGTATAAGGGTCGACGAGGTCTACTAGGCGACATGTGGCATGTTTTTACTAAAATCGTATGTATCCAATATTAATATCTTTGAAGTATCAATTTAGTAATAATGTTTATGTAGCGTCATCTTTCTGATCATTATTATTTTCCATTTTAAATGCTGCATATTTGTCTCTTTGTTAGCGGGGACGTATTCCGGGGGTTTTTAAATACATTTTAATGAAAAGTGTTACTTATATGTCTCCGTGTTGTTAAAGGGAATAAATTTTAAAAATGGAGATATAGAATTTCATAATAGAGAAAGACTCTTTTACAACTCTGACACATACTCAGAAACCACACACATGTTTCAAACCAATGGCTAAAATTGTTTTCTAACAAAAATATTCTCTGAACTTAATAAATAATTTTCTTTGGGCAACTGCTTCATTTTGTGTTAATAAATATTATTTTTCTTTTACAAACCTTTTTGAATTTTTAATCTTCTCTCACACAAAAGTAGACGTTTTCCATTGTAATATACTCGTATCAAACTGGACTGAAAAATTTACGTACATATGCAAAATAATACAGACATCAGAGCGTGTTTGCTGATGTCCTGGTGGTAAATAAATAGAATTTTTGCAATTTTTAATGAAGAGAAAATTTAAACTAAATGATGATTTATGCAGTTGCATGGCTCTTAGTTACATATTAAAATTAAATGTAATTTCACTAAAAGTCCTGTGCCTTTGCAAATGAGATCATTTATATTAAACAAAACTACAATTTGAGGTTAAACATGATTATTTTAGGAAGCACTTCTTCAGGTGATTAAATATCAAAAATAAATTTTTAAAATTGAAAAAAAAGAAAATGTAGAAGTAAAGTACTGATGTTTATAACAAAATAAAAAATTAGTTCTAATAACTCAGAGGTTGTTCACCTTAAATTTTTGATTTCTTTCTAACTTTTTTTGTTTTAAAAGCTTTTAATGGCATGTACTCGCTGGTTGCCAGGGCAGTCGTGGCAGAGTCCAGGGCCCACAACCAATAGTAGGTTCATGGGCGCTGGTAAGGCTCGGCTAATTCCTGGGAAGTGCTAGGTTTGCGGTCTCACACCAACACACGGAGAGTCTCTCGAAGGGGTATCTCATCTCAGTCTCCGATAGAGCCTCCGGCGTGTAGAGGGGATTTACTATTAGCATCACCAATAGAAACTACAGCTGTGGTCACACCACCAGCCCGAGAGATAATCGAAGGGGTATCCCGATTTTCTGTAGCACCTCCAGGGCTTTGCTATTAGCCGCACCAATAAAAGTCTCGAGTGCGGTGATGATTCAGCGGTCTCCTGGGAGTTGCTTCTAGTTTCTAGCACTACTGTACAGTCATACTATCGAAGGGGTGGCCCACTCCTCGACAAACCTTTAGCATAGGAATAGGATCTGCTATTGATTGGGTGTCCGACCACATTAATTATTATTTATTAATTTTGTTTTGTTAATGTCACTGCATTCAGAAATTTATATGAACTTTTATAAAAAAGCCACCTTTTTTTTAAACAATAAAAACCTATTAATAATTTCCCGGGTAGTCGAATTAATTTGGGACATTTGTATAACATGAGCTTTAGTTTAGGATGCTGTTTGTTGCCAGTAGAAATCCAGTAAAGCATAAATTAGTTACAGTGCTTTTTTGCAATATGTTTTCTTAACAAAGGTTTGCTAGGCTTAAAGTATTCAAAAAATAATGAGTACTTTAAACCTAAAATAAAACATTTTTTTGCATATGAACGTTAATTATTACTTATATAACCGACATTTTCCTTTTACAGATTTTGATCCTTTTGTCTTGATTTTACTAATTTTTTGGACTTTTTTTTTGCAAATTTATTCTTCTATAGAAACGTTTTAATAACCTTGAGGTTTAATCTGACATTCTGGCTTTTAAATTAAATGTTAGCGTTTTTTTTTAATTTTGGCGTTTTTAAAATTTTATAGTTCGTCATTTTGTGTTATTAAAGATATGAGTTTGCTGATTTATATTTTTAAAAGATTTTTTTTATAATTTATTTAGGAAATTTCAGAAAACAAATTTTATGGCTTATTCTCAGTTTGACTGATTTTATCATAATCCGCCATTTTTTTCTTATCGTGTTTTTCTTTCTTTTTTACATATCTGTAGTGCGATTTACTATTCTTTTTGTAACGACAATCGCATCGATAAAAAATGTTAACAACAAAATTTACAATGTTGCTATTCAGTAACTTTTTTTTTAAACAAAATTCGCAATCGTTTAGTCAGCTGTTCTTGTTAGCTTAACGATTGTAGACAAAAATAAACGACGTATATTTTTGTGTTGTTTATTTATTCGACAAACTAAAATACATGGTATCTTTTAGGGGCACTTTTAATTTGTTTAAAAATCATTAATACACAATATTTTTAATAAACAAGGCACTGGGTACAATCATAACATGTTTATACTACATGTAGAAAAAGCTTCAATTGTTTTTTACCTACCTTTTGCAAAAATAGCTAAAGGCACAAACTATTTTTTGCAAAAGGTCTTTGTTTTTTTCCATTCTTCTTTGTGTTTTTCGTCTATTTTATATTTTTTTTGCCAGTGATGCCACTTGATATTAATTTGAATAAACAAAAAATTAACGATGTCTACTGCCGTTAACGGGTAGGTAATGCAAACAACAAAAATTGTCGATAAATTTTGCGACTGTCGAATTGTTAAAAGTTAGTGAATCGCACTACTGGCATTTTTTTTTGAATTATGGCGTTTTTTTGTGATTTAAACGATTTTTTAAAATGTATTTTTCCACATTAATTCTTTTGTGTTTTGTCGTTTCTTCGATTCGGGTTTAGTTTTTATTAATTTTTTTCTGAATATTCCCCCTATTTTTTTTTAGCGAACCTGTCGATATTTTCCTAATTTTTTTCCAACTTTTTTATTTGAATGATGAGTGAAATAACATCTATTTGTGTTATTAGCGTTGTTGCTCTAATTTTGATATGGAAAGTTAAATACCGTTTGCTCTTCGTTGGGACAGCTCCTACAGCAGTCGTCGAGGCTTGGCCCCATTCTCACTGTCAGCATCTTTTTATTGACACAAATTTAATAATTGCAAGTGATCGCTACTAAGCCTAAATAGCCATATTTGAAAGTGAACGCGTCATATTTTCAATCAATAATTGGAGTCCTTCGTGTAAGACTGCTAGACCAGACGTAGTCATTTTAAATAAGTCCGCAATGATAGTAACTATAGGCAAGTGAATAACAACTGTATCCCCCTAGTAGTTCTCGCCTAGCAATGTTAGAATAATTATAACGATTCAGATCCCCAGCCTAGGCCATTTTAATCAGAGATATAAGAAATCATTTCACTTTTCATTTCATTGCTACCAGTAAACAAGCAGATATCCGTCTGTAAGGATTATTATAATAAGCGAACGAAACAAATTCAATTTGTCGTCTGCTCAATAGTCGGGATTTCCGTTTTGTTCATACGCATTCCTACACATCTCCATCCACATTGTTAAATCAAATTTTAGTTTTATTTATTTGAGTTAAAAAAACGAAATGCGTTTATAAACACTTTTATTTTTTTTTTACAGATCATTATTCTTAATTATATTGCAAGTTTCTTTGCATATAAGTTTTGATAGTCTAACTACCAAAGAGTAATAAAAGAATATTAAAGTTATAGAAATTAAAGCAGACTTTCATTGTTCATTTGCTTCAAAGTAACTTCTTTCATTAACGCACACTTTTTCTTAATTATCGATTCTTTTGCTGTGCTAAAATTTCCTTGCGAAATATTTTTGTATGTGTATGAAAATGTCTGGCAATTTTACTATCACATACAGTGGTGGCAAAAACAGATCCTGCGAATAACCGATTTCACCAAGTGCTCACGTTTTTAACAAAGGACTAGGAGCGAAGATAAAACAAAGAGGCTGCTGAAGCCAAATAAGTCCGAAACTGAAAGGAAGAAACATTTTTTATATTCTCTAACTGTACAAGGTCTGTTTGCTTCCAGCACAGGACTACGCAAATTGTCTCTTCCTCTCAAACCAAACAAACCCAACCTCGCCTAATTGCATTCAAAGTTTTGCTTTTTCAAATAGAAAAATTTGAATAAAGAAAACCAATAAATTGAAATCCAAATCGTTTTTTTGACCACTTTTTCTGACCTTCACTGTATAAATGTCGTGGTATCACCCCTCTGAAACAAAGAAAATTAAAGAGAAACGCTAACAGTTTATAAAAGGTTTTTTTAATACTAGAAGTAATGTTTCTAAAAATATTTGAAGTTTTGACAACGTTCACTATCACGACTGGCTTATAAACACATTTATCTCTTAATAATATGTGTGAGTTTTCCATTACAATCATGCAAGCTTGCGAGCAACTAAATTTAATGTTACGTCCATCATGCTCATGCATGCTCACGTGAGTGAAAACAAGTAAACGTAATTAGTACATTACTGCTAAGCATTACTAATGCAAGCGGAACAACATTATAAATTAAATAATAAACTTAAGGCACGACTACACGACTACAAATGTCGCCCTGTAGCCAGCTACTTAATTATTTTAAAACCACAGCAACATAGTAATGTTAAAATATTATCGGCTGTTGCAACAATTCATTTCTATTTCAGAGGTGCCGCTTTCGATTTTTTAGTTTCTTTAAGTTCGGGTTTTTTCATTGAACATGTCCTGTAGGTGGGCGAACCTGCAAAGTTTAAAATATATTCGGATATATTTTTTGCCCTATCACGAGCGCAGTAATACCCTGATTATTAAGCTTATAAAAAGACCTTTCCAACGATGCATTAACCTCTTCGAAGAGTGGACTCAAAATAGATCAATTAGGGTAAACATAATTTTATAATTTTTTTTTTTTTAATTTATCGGATATATCGAGAAAATTCATATATATATATATAAGTACATATTTTGTGTATAAATCCTAAAAGTAAAGACAATAAGCTTTCATTTGATATGTTAGACTAGCTAAAACATAAAAGAAACAAAAAAATGTAGGGGCGAACAATTGTCAACTTTTGTGACCCGCTTTCGCGAAAGTGGGCGTGGCCAACAAACAAAACGATTAATTTTGTAATTAGAATGGAAGTACTTTTCAAAGCTGCAACTTTGAGTATGATCGGAGAGGGGCACATAAACAAGACTTAAGCCGAAAAATATGCATAATTTCGGACTTGTACATAAACCTCACGCTAATATAAAAAAAACTACAATTAATTATTCTGAATACATGTGCGTAATAATGATCCAAATTAATTTCTTTATTTAAAAGCTCTTGATGCACATAAAATATTGTAACATTTAAAATTTGTAATTTTCTTTTTTATTTTACAATAAAAAATATTTCTTAGCACTAATTTGCTATAAATAGTTTGTTCGATTGTGAATAGTGCGATTGTTTTGTAGCCAACAAAAAGGGAAGTTAATTTAATTTGACTACAACAACAAATGCAGCGTGGACAACAACCTGCAGCTGTTTTGACTTGTAGACAAGGCATATTTAACCAGGTGGCATTACTACTGCAGCTGACAATTTTTTGCTTAAATTTTCGTTTGCTTTGTTTACCCAATTTTAATGTCAAACTATTTTGTTTTGTTTACGAATAATAAACAAATTTATTTACATTCAAGTCTCATTGATACAAGTGCCTTAGTGTTTTTATAGTTTGTGTATAAATAAATTAAAAAGTGAAGTAAAAACAAAAAATAAATTATCAATTTCTGTTCTAATTTGTACAAAATTTATAAATAAATTTGTAATTTGTACCAAACAAAATTTATTCAACTTTTTTTCTTTTAATTTTCTTTCTTTTTACAAATGGTTTTACACAAACAAAACTCCCTGCTGTTGTTGTATTTGTTGTTGTAGCAAGGTCACCTAGTTAGATACGCCTTGCTTGTAGGCATGAAAATAGTCGTATATTTAATTTTAATATTGACATATTGTAGTCGGTAGTCTGCTGCCTTCTATGCATTTGATGCATAAGTATTTTAATACAAGCGACAAAAATATTGAAGTTACCAGCAATGTTGCCTTGTAGTTGTATCGCTGCTGCATTGACTCTGTTTGCCTAGAAAAAGTACTTCAATGCTTGAAGGTTGCCACTTGTATCACAATTCTCGACAAAAAAAATTTCACAAGTTAAAAAACCGTCTACAAATTCATAAAAACGAAACATACTGTTAAAAAAGGAATAAAGTTTCTATTAAACAAATTCCCTTGACATGTTTTCTCTCATCACTTAAGGCAATGACAGCTCCTTAATTTTAGAGCAACAATATTTTTAATTTAAATAACAAAATGTGTTGTTGTAATTCTCGTTGAAACTTTTTTTATAAGCAACCTTTTTCTTGCCACTCTCCACTTTTAATAGAGTTAAGAAAAGTTTGTTTTCTTCTAAGAAAAAAAAAATTAAAACTTTTTTGTTGAAAATTTATTGTTCTTTTTGTTCAGTTACATTTTCATACGAAAGCAGGGCCTAATAAAGTGTTATAAAGTTGTCTAAAGTGAACGAAAATTGTTGGGAGGAAAAACTTGATGTGTTACATTTTGTTAATGTCAATGGCAGCATAAAACACTAACTTCTTAATTGTTAGAAATAACAAGACTACTGGTATTTGGGTAGTAAAATGACGAAACATTTGCTGCGAAATTGCTTATAGGAAGGCGTGGTTTTCAGGCAACTGATTGGGGAATGTAAACTATGTGCGAACATCTGTAGTTTTCGCGAATAACAGCTTAAAACTTTTTAAGTTACTTATGAGTTACGAGTGCCAAATTATTTAGAAGGCTGCAAAAGTGTTACAAAAGCTCCTTATAGGTGACCGTAGGTTATCCAGCTCTCTTGAATTTCAGAAACATGAACGCAATCGTTACTACAATGAAGTGAGCTCTAATGAAATTAGGGAATTAGTGCCCTTTACTCCAACATATTTATGTGCATGTGATACGTTCCTCTTTAAGGCCTTAACCGTTCATTATAGATTGTCCAGTGGACTGCACAACACGCTACAGGTAAAACTAGTTCTTTAGCCGTACTGTTCGTATGTGAATGAGACTCCTTGCAGAAGACTTTCCTGACACTCGAATGTCCACAAATACTTCGTAGTTTGAACACAATGTATTCCATGAGCAGGGGTCATAATTCCCAGAGAGTTTGTGAAACAAGTTGGTAACAGAAAAAAATAATATAAATACCTGTCGGCGTCTCTTAGCTCTAAGTTTTAAGCATAAAGAGGTTTGGTTTTAAGGCATTGACCTCTTCTTTTCTCAATTTAGTCTTTTGTATTTTGACTATGGTCCATAGTGCGCGCCTCTCTTGATTTACTAAGGCCACCTTGAATAAATTGGCGTTCAAGATCATCTTTTCCAATACTGCTGGAGCGGAAATTGACAACTTGAAAGACTCTGATCTATTGATAGATCAAAATTTGGACACGATTCATCAATGACGGCTTTTATTACATTTTAAGGCTTTACAAACTTCCCTTTTTGGCTTCAACACCCCTAACAAATTTACATAAACTGGAATAAAAAACACTTCCATATTTTACGCTTGAAATTTACAAAATAATAAAGAAACCCATTAAAAAAGTCTTTGGCTAAGCTGTGTGTAAAAATAATATTTTTTCGATATTTTAAATAATAAAATACCATGACTGGTTGTTGAGATTTTCATTGGTGGTTTTGTTTTAAATCATATTAACGCGTACAATGAATAGCAAAATAAAGAGGGGAATAAAACCTAGTCACAAGTCTGTGCATGGGATCTTGTCGGTTTGGTGTGAAAAAATTCGTTGCATATTTTCTGGCGGAAAGTGTTTATTTTTTATATTCGGCTATTAAAGTATGATGATGCCGAACGTATAGAGGGGTATGTTTGAAACAGATTTTTGGAACTAATTTCCGCCATCCCGTGTCAAGTTTGGTTTGGAGACAAACCAGCTTCGGCTATGTGCCATCTTCAGCGTCATTTTTTCGTTCTTCCCGTCGGAATATAAAAACCCAGAATCAACGTTTAAACATTTACGTCTGCACCATTTCGATATATCGACGAATCTGGTACAAAAACATATCAAAGCATGCATTGCTTAAAATTTTGTCCATTTTTATATATCACCAGATGAACACTAAAGCCACATTTCAAAACACTGACCCTCTCGAATATTGGCTTAGGGCTCGTCCAAAGTAGTTGACTTATTAGCGCAAACTAAGGACTTGACGTAGATCCAGTCGAAATGTGTTAAGTCGCATGATCGCGATTGCCAGATGATGAACTGTAATTCACAGCATCGAGTGTTATGTCGCTTGTACAGCATGTAGCGCCGTTTCGCTAGCACCGCAGTACGGTTATATCGATGTCGTGAAGCTCTGGCCACAGAGAGCCGACTAACATCGCTCCATACTGTGGAATATTGATGGCAATGGGTTTTTATTTGTCATTCGAATTAAACAAGATCCGAAGATGTCGCCACGTCATAAATTGCACCAAACAGTTAATAATTGTGAATACACTCGTAGAATACGTTCACTGCAATCGCGGAAACTTTGCGTGACATATGAGGCTCAGCCAAAAATAGACTTCGTCCTAGAAGTTGATTTTAAGATCCGGATTCTAGGGCGTTCACTTTAATTTTCGCATTAGCTCAATTTTATGCCCATTTTCAGCGGGTCGGCGCCAAATCGACATATGTTTAATAGAGATATTTTTTTTTCACTACCCATCAATCTCTGTCTGGTTGTTGCCGTGAGGTCACACAGAGTGTAGTCGCATTAAAAGTTTTCCACGGTGCGACAAATTGCCTGCTTACTGAAGCGCCATGATGATCACCGGCATCACGACGAAATGCACGTTACGTACGAGTATTTAAAATCGGGTTAGATTTTCGGTAAAATCGCAAGCCTTGCTGTGTATGTTGACCGCTAAATGTCATTGATAACTTTGACAGGTTTTGAAATATAACAACCGGAAACGGACTACCTGGTCCCCTTTTAGTTTACTGTAACTTTTCGTAGTAAAATTTCTCGTTTATTACATGGACGAGCAGCTGTGCACATGTCGATAATAAATTTATTATTTCCTCTTAAGTTTAAGTTACTTTCAGCCTTGACCTGTGTTTTCCTTGTGCTATGTAAAGGTTTCACATTTGTAATGCTGTCGGTCAATTTGCATTCTCTTTCACATTCTTTGAACCGTGTGATGCAAAATGTTTATGGTTTTTCGTAAATGATTTACTGCAATACACAAGTACAATCCTCAGTGTGCCTCCATCATTCATCTCCTTGCTCATTTTCAAAACACAAGTATTTAAGCAGGCTTTGAATAGTTTGTCCTTCTCTTTCAGGAAGGATTTAAGCAATTAAAATGGCATAACTACAAATATTTGGTGCCGAGACTTAAATCATGTTAAGGGCATTTGTTTTCTCGTTGTGATTTGTTTTTATTAGGGGAAATATGAAAACAACTCGAATTGTTTCTTTTTGCACTTATACAGGGTGCTTTAAATTGCGTGTTTTATTTTCTTACAAAAAAGACCTCAATACAATACTGCCTCAAATGGATTTTCTACCGAGATATTATCCTCTATTCGCACTAGTTGTATTATTGTACTACTATTGACTGTTGGGAGTTCGGAGGTACCTAGGATCCCACTACAAAACCCTTGCACAATGGAGCAGTAATAGATATATAACTATTAGTACTCAGGGGCTGTAAATCATAAATTATCGAGTCAGTCTTAACATTTGTGTGTCTAAAAAAATGCAATAGTCCCTGGCAATAGAATGGGCAGTTCGATACTGACAGCCATATTGTTGTACCGGCGTCTGTCAAATCTATTGTTTATTATTCAGCCACTAATAAAAATTTACCACGGCCAGCAACACGATTGAGCAGCACGTATCTCTGATTGAACTTTATTATTAAAATGAGTGTTCGTTAGTGCATAGTTGGCCCTTTAGACTCACACACCAATGTTTGTTGGCTAAATTGATGACCATCGGTTCAATAGGCAATAGTACATCAAAAGGTGGTCAAATCGGCTGAGTTCTGTGAAAGTGTGCGGGAGTACTCGAGATAGATGTGTAATTAGATTTATGTGAGTACCTGCCAGCGATGGCTCACCTCACGGTGGTCCAACCATGGGTGTGACATTAGGCGGCCAGACCAGCGTCCCTATGCAATCGCATAAGCACCATTGTAATAGCACTCATCCACATCCCATATATAGCAAATTATGACAGAGGCTGTCAGGCCCCCGGTCCCATCCTTTGCTGAGGGGTTCGAAGCTATCTAATCTCCTGCCATCAACGAATGACATGGACAGCTTGCGTTGCAATGCAACGCCACATCGGTCCAGAAGTGGACCTCCATGCTTTGGATATAACTACAGCCACCACGTGCACCCCCGAAGGAACCTCACGAACAACCAGTCTGGAACCGAAGTTCCAGGGGCTACTGGTTCCCGTGGTACCAGTTTACTTTTCTGGCTATTGGTCGAACTTAGAAATCATACCTTCTTCCAGTTTCAGGCTTTCTGATAAGCCCCGGAAACTGGTGCCCCTGTTTTCCCCCATCATGGTGGCAAGGATTACCAAGATGATATATGCCCCCGGGGGGAAGTACTCGAGCGAGAGGATTCCTCGCCATGTACAAGAACTCAGACTTTAGCAGACTTCAACTTGGCAGAGTTTGCGGTGTGACTTGAGAACTTCAATGCTACCAGATCCAGCTAATCCGGTAGCCTAGAGTTAATGAACATAGACAACACCGCTTGTTTATTGTGCGAACTGCGAAACGTTTGAAAGAAGACTCCAATGTTGATCGAAAAATTATTTTAAGCGATGAGGCTATGTTAGCAAGCAAAATTGCTTTCGCAAACGAAGCCAAGCCATGCAAAGTTTACCACGTAGCAACGCTTCGTTACAATATTCATAATTTTAGTGAAACCATTATCGACGGTTTTGGAAGAAGAATGAACCAATGATGCCGCCGCCGAAAATCTGCAACAAGCATTTCTTGTGGCTTTAATGAAACAATATGGACGTGGAAAACATATGATTCAAACTGATCCGCACTGCTCGCCACTCAGCGGACAACCCACAGCATATTGTGAAGACACTATTTGAGGGGATAGTTATTTCTCGCTCTGAAATTTAACATAACTCATAACTCACTAGGCAGGTCTAAGACACAAAGTTATTGAAAATTAGATGCCTGGGAAGCGTGACACCATGCAACACTTGAACGACGTCATATCGCATATATAATTGCATACCTGGACCTTTTGCCTAAAAGAAGATTTTTATTGATACATCAGCTTGATTTTTCCATTTCCAAACGTGCCATCCCTAATTGAAGAACTACCGGGCAAGCAAACTTGCCCGCACCCATCTGTTATCAATTATATTGATTAAAATTAGTTGTTTTCCATATGAGTTTGATGTGAATCAATTAACGAAATTGATTCATTTGAGAACTTTCAATATGCAGTACATTGAAGAACCAAAGAATTTTTACATTCTTTTTCTAACTTGCTACGTTATCAGTGTGCTGACAGATACAAATGGTAGAACTATGTTGAAAATAAAACCGGCAAAAAAATAAAAATTCATGGTCCAAATAAATCTGTCAATGGCAGAGACAAGCACACGAACAGGAGAAAATAATGGAGGCGATTTCAATGGCATCAAATAAAAGAAATCAGCTTAAAGCAAATATTATTTATTTGTAGAAAACTTTGTTTTAATCAGAATAAATTTTGTTCTTTTCAAATATGCGAAACCTTGTCATTTTAAGCTGCTTTTCAGTTTCGGGAAAAGAAAGAAATCAAACTCTTATTTTAGTTATGAAACGTATAATTGCAATTTTCCCTTTTGAATTTTAATCTGCCCCTGGTTCATAGGAACAAATATTCTTAATATATTTTAGTCAATATTGGCTTCTAGCTTACAACAGGGTGCCTCAATAGGAATACACTATTTTAATTTTGTGTGAATTCCCTGTGGGAAATTTATGTCACTTGTCTCGCGACTTCTGAAAAGGACGAAAACACCATATATCATCTAATTCTTGATTTGATATTCTGACAGGGTGGTTTGAAGTAGATTTTGGAACTAATTTCCGTCATCCCTTGTCAAGTTTGGGTTGGAGACAAACCGGTTTCGGCTATGTGCCATCTTCAGTGTCATTTTTCGTTCTGAGAAGTTTGCATCAATTCGTTAGTGTTTTATTGTTGAGGGGTATCTATTTGTTATGTGAGCTCGTAGGCATCTCTAAGGTGTGAACAGGTAGCAGGTAAAGCTCGTAAGTCGGGTGTTTTGTACGGATTGGTAGATGTTTTATTGCTTTCTATTGCGTCAGAATTTGTGTTTGCGGATGCCAGGTAGATGTTATAGGCACAATTTTTTCCCCACGTAGCCACCTGTAGATTAGATGATTGTGATTACTATTTAATTGCGTCAGATTTGGGGTGCGGACGGCATGTGTACGTTGTTTTTATAGCGTTTTTTGTTGTGGTTGAAAGAAGTCAGTGATTATTGGATTATGAATTTGTTTATTATTTTGGTAATGTGTTTTTTATAGTTTTTTGTATTTATTATTAATGTATGGGGGAATATCGAAGCAGACCACTTACTTTCTGGGTCCCTTCTCGACCCCCATTTCGCTCCTCAAATTGATTTCAGGGAACCGATCCGTAATCACAACCACCTTACTTTCAATTGAGTCTCGTGCTAGCCCTAGCCTTTACTCTTGACTAAAGTGATTTCAGACTGTCGACTAGTAACTGTTTGTCTAAGGCTTAGTTCCCCCATGGCAAGTATCATCTTCTACGACTTTCATCTTAGCCAGATGGTACTTGAAGTTTCCATGTCCTGTCACTAACGCAGTGATCCAGCTTAAAGTAGCCCTATTATATCCGAGCACCTTGCTGGCCTTCCTGCCGAGGGGCTCTTTTCTCCCTCCACCTATTCAGGTGTAATGAGTTTACCCATTGAAGAACTTTAGCTCGCACTAGGCCATTCCCCAGGGCAACCCTGGGTTCTGGCCACAGAAATCAACATCAGATCCCCTTTTTGCTAGTTCGTCTGCTGCTTCATTCCCAGCTGTGCCTATGTGTCCCTTAACCCACATCGACGTCACCTCATTCAACGAGGCACATCTGTTCAGTTTCAGAACACATTCCAGCACCAGTTTGGAATATACGTTCACTTGCCTCATGCGTTTTATAACTGACTGATTGTCAAGTGCAATGAGAACCCTTTTCCCATGCACTCGGCTTTCAAGCAAGTGATCCAACGCATGCAGCAACCCAAGCAGTTCTGCTTGGTAAACTGATACGTACCTCCCCAAACACAGACTACAGGACAGTTTTTGGTACATCTTGTTTGTTATTTTTGTTGTGTGTTTTGTAGATTAATGTTAGAGGTTCGAATATAAGGTCTGAATCGAAGTTTGTTTTTTCGTTTCCTAGAATGTTTAGTCATCGTCCTTTGCGCTGTGTGTGCCGTAGTTTTACCGTTTTTCTAATATGCGCTGGATTACATTTGTTGTTGAACATGTGGTTCGCGAATTTAGATTTTGGTGTCGAGCCGGGAATACGCATCTTGTTGTTATATCCTCTTATATGTTCACGAAGACTTGTTTTTATTTTGCATCCTGTTTCTCCTATGTAGCTGTGATGACAGGTGCACGTCAGTTTGTAAACCCCCTGTTTATCTAACTGTTTATCGTCTTTATTTGTGTTGGTTTGTAATATTCGTCCTAGGTTGTATCTTGTTTTGAATGCTATATTTGTGTTGTATTTCTTGAGAAATTTGTGTGTTGATTTTCCGCTGTAAGTTAAAGTTGTCTATGTTTTTCTTTCGTTCTCGCTGTTGTGTTCTCTGAGTCTTTGAAATTCTGTCTTGATTTTGTCTACCGTGTCTTTCTTGTAACCGTTGTTTGTTGCTTTGATATATATCGTATTTAATTCTTTGTTGTAGGCTTCTTTTGTTGGTGGTGTTCGTTCTAGTCTAGTTATTAGTTGTCTGATCGCCGCGTACTTGTGTTGCTGTGGGTGGTTGGAAGTATTATGTATTATTGTGTCTGTGGCCGCAGGCTTTCTGTATATTTCGTATTCGAGTTTGTTGGTATTTTTGTTTACCTTTATTGTCAGGTCCAGATAATTTATTTTATTATATTCTTTTGCTTTCATTGTGAATTTGATGTTTTTGTGTTGTTTGTTGAGGTATTTCAGTATTTCCACTTCGATAATTCCCGTGATTGCACATATTATGTCATCTACGTAGCGTGTTACTTCGAGACGAATCATTTGTTCCATGTATTGTCTTTCCAGATGTTGCATAAATACTTCCATGAGTAAGGCTGAGGTTGGGTTTCCCATTCCAAGTCCGTTTGCTTGTCTGGCGTTGTTGGATTAGAAGTAGTTCTGTTGTAGTGTAGTTGGTGAGTTGTGAAGCAAGGTCTTTGTCTTTCGTGTTTCTCAGTACTGTTTCATGCACTATGTTTCAAGTTTCTGCTATGGGCATCGATGGATATAGATTTTTAATATCGAATGATATTAATTTCGTGTTTTCTGTAATCTCTACGGCCTTTAGTTTTTCAATTAGTTCTGTCGTGTTGGTTACTGTGTACGTGTTTGGTTGTTCGAAAGTATTCTTCAAAACTTCTTTTAAATGTTTGGAGAGTTTGTAGCTCAGCGCTGATTTGTAGTTTACTATTGGTCTCATTGGAGTGTCTGGCTTGACAAGCGCTGACGGAAATACGTTCCACAAATCTACATATCATCCAACTTGGGTAGTTTGATTCGAATAAAAAGCCATTCGAATTTTTATGCCTAATATTTGGTGTTTCGATTCTTTTTTGGAATTGAATTAAAGAGCCATTTTGTTGATTGGTTTTATCACAAGTTCATTTGGGACCAATTGTTTTAAACAGAGTTTTTAAGGCCATTTATATGACTAGTTTATAGTAACTGAGACTGGACTGGTAGTGACACAGTACTTAAAAGAGATTAATTTCCCTCTCCTATGACAACGCGATATTAAAGCGCAAGCAAAGTGGTAGAACTCGAACCGGTCTCTATGCCCAAAGAACCAGTCGTGTGAAAAGTTCTGTGACTTGCCCGATTAGCTGTCACCTATGCTTAGAAACACTCGAATCTTTACAAACACTACTCTCGCGTTTCTACTTCCCCATAACCACTTTTTGTAGTTCGGACATAATGTACAGGCATTACATGAGCACGGGCCATTATACCCTGACGGCTTGAAAAAAAATTAAAGAAAAAGTATAGAAAATAGTCGTTGTTAAGCATTGACTTCTTCCGTCCTCAAGTAAGTCGCTTATGTTTTGACTATGTCCCATAGTGCGCACATCCTTGTCATATTCGTCAACAGTGCTGAATTAATTTCTGAGGCGGTATGTAAAACCACTAGACTACACTCATTACACAGACAAAATTGATGACTTGTAAGACACCATTCTGCACTTTATAGATCAAAATTTGTTTTCGATTAAGCACATTTTAAGGGTTTACAAACTGCCCTTGTATACTTTTCGATTTTCGCTATGCGTAAAGTTTTGATATTTTTATGAAATAAATTATTCATATTTGAAATATGAAATGTCCTTTTTTTGATTTGTTATTTTTAGAGGGCTTGGAATAGTTTTTCTTTGGCTTCATGCCCGGTTCCCTTAACAAATTTACTTAAACTGGAATAAGAGACATTTCCGTATTTTACGCTTGAAATCGACAAAATAAAAAAAAGAAACCCATTAAAATGTCCTTGTTTGAGTTGAGTGTAAAATTAATATTTTACGTTAAGCATGTAAATGATAAATAAAATACCATGACTGGTTATTGAGATTTCTTTGGTGGTTTGTTTTAAATCGTCTTAACACGTACAATGAATACGAAAATAAAGAGGGGAATGAAAAAATGTGTTTCGTATTTTGTGGCAAAATTTCTTTTTTGATTGGGCAGTTAAAGCAAGATGATGCCACATGCAATACGGCACGTGAAACAAAAATGTATTGAAACATTTCCGGTAGTACTATTTTGATATTTCGCGCAATGTGAGAGGATACTGGCAGAAGAATATATAATAGTGTTAATTTTTTATAAACTTATCTACTTTAGCATGAATTGCCTGTCTGTTGTTCGATTAGTATAAATGTAGCCCTACACAAAAAAAGAATCAGTATCATTGCGCATAACCATTACGCTGAGATCGCTCATTGAAATTGCAACTAACGATTCAACAAATCAAAGTGGGATAAAGAAATTTGAAACACTGTGTCGCTTATGGATAGTAAGGTGACGTAGCGGTTGGTCTTGTGAAAACATTGTTGCTGTAAAGGGGAGCCCGATAACATCAGTACTGCAGTGACTGTGAAAGGTATTCGTTATATAATCATGATAACGGAATTCTTGTGCCTTCAGCAGGACGAGATAGACTGACAACAATTGTTTTATTGCAACGGTTTCCACAGTGCATTATTATTGAGACACCCTACACAAAAACTACATGATATCATAAAAGTATTCTATCGTTATGACGCCATCTTTAAATGCTGAGAATTTGTTAATATTGTCTTGCCTTTTTACTGATTTCGGAATTAATCAGCTGTTGCTTTGCCACCGTTGCTTTGTATTTGAATTTAGTTCCAGCCTTGATTGCCAAACTGGTTGTAACTTTATGTTGTAATTCAAACCATCCTGTACTTGACTGTCAGTTGGGGACCCCTGAACATGTTAACATTGCTAGTTTTTTAATATCACTGAGCTGGTTAACTTGGTGATTGTACTGACTTCCTTTTAGAAAGCCTACTTGTTCGGTTTCTGGATTTTCTTTATAAACCTTCTCAGTCCCAATCTACTTTAGAGGTAACCATGCAGCAGCGAGCTCTCTTACTAGGGTTTCTTTTGACCCACAGTAAGGATTACCTTATAACTTATTCAGTTAAGTATAAGTCCGTCTAAGTGTGATGATTGGTCCGATTTTCCAGGCTATTGCATTCCTTGGCCATTTATGTTCACCATACTACAGAAACGTATTCATACTTTTATAAAGTCAGTGTGTTATAGGCCCGCCTTCATAATGATGAGCTTCTGTCAGTCTCATTAGTTGTTTCTATTTTACGGTGATTCCATTTTAGTTTACGATTTAAGATTACACCTGAAAATGGAACCGCCTATATCATGTAATTTGAAAGCGCGGCTCAAGGAAAGACATGCTCTTTCTTTTCCTAGGGTCATATTTCTAATGTGGTTGCGACTTTATTCCTCACCCAGTTACATGCACTATTAGCAAACTATTTAGCCCCTCTTAGTAGCTGATTTAAAGTCCTTCCCCTTACATGCATAACGATATTGTGTGTATAGCAGTTTGCTACATGTCCTGCGGTTAGCCATCTTAGAAGACTCTGTCTTCACGTCACGTGTTTGGTTTGCTAAACAAACTTCAACTTGCCATATTGACTACCACTAAATTTAATTCAATTCCAATTTAACAATAATTTTTTTAGTAGTCGAATTTCAAAACATTTTCCTCGCCATTGAAAAACAACAGTTTCCACTTTAAATATACAATAAAACAAATATGTATGGAAAACGGATTAAGTTTTGGTTGCACAAATTCCAAGTATTTTTCAACATTGTATTTGTTTTATAATATAAAATGAATGTTGTTCACATTTCCATGACAAATATCCTTAATCCTTGTGGTTCTAAATTCAGTAGATTGCTGAAAACGACCAAACATAATCATCACAAAAACACGCAACATTGTGTGTGTGTGTGGGGGGGGGAGTAAGCTGGAAGGATTCAATAAAACAAATCTATTGTTGGTATTTTTATTATATGACATGTGCAATTATTTCCTTGATAAGCGTAAGGTATAAGACATGACGCTCACTGTACATCATCATCTAGTGTTTCTCTAATTACAGCCTTAATATGGAAACAGAACAGGAGCATAATGAGTTCTACCATACAATTGAGCGTTAGAAAAAGCTGAACTAAGCTAATTAGTCGAGTGATAGAATCTACTTTATTTTCGGGGCGTTCGTTCTTATACTCTCATTTTATAACCCCCATTCTCGCAGCGAAGTTGCCATATATTCCTTGAATTTAACTTTCTAACATAACATTAGTTTAACCGCAACGAAAATAAAGCCTTATACCTCAAAATAAGATCACCCGTGGTTACGGTTCCAGCTTTTATTATGGGTCTTCTCTCTCTCTCTCTCTCTCTCTCACACACACATATACTCGACGATTAGGGGTTGAAGTTGCAATCGTATTCTGTTTAATCATTTAAGCTTGTTATGTCTATGCACGCAACATGTGGTGGTTAGGGCGCACCGCTCTCATAACTAACGTTATTACGGCGTAACCAGAAAGTAAAGCATAACTGCATCCACAAAGGTTGTATGGTGCGCTTTATGACATGGCGGCATCACCGGGCCTTATTTATTTCGAAATCACAAAGGAGATACCGTTACTCTTAATGGTGATCGATATTAATCGATGTTAACCGAGTTTCTGTAGCCAAAGTTCGATAACATCGATAAATTTCAATAAGATGGTAGGACTAACGTGCCATACAAACGACATGCCCACGCTTAAGGTTCTGAAAGAAAATATTAGAAGATTGGGTAATGAATCATACGTTCTTCTATACATAATGGACTATGTAAAGACGGAATCAATTTGGTATCTATCCCACACCGTTGTGGTCGATTTTATCTGGTCACTCCATACAATTTTTGCGATTGTGGTGGTTATTTAAGATTAGCTATGTTTTTGTTGTTGTAATTCAATCGCCTGTGTACCGCTTAAGTGATTTGCATGAAGCACGCATGATAATGTACGGTCATGCGTGATCGTGACAAATTTTTGCCTTTTAAGTGTGCGTACAAAAGCCTAAACAAGTGATAACTTAGTGCATTAATACATTTTCTGGCTCGTGAGTGTACGTGATCGGGAGTGTAAATTTACTTACGAACTTGTTAATTAAATGAACAATTTTTCCTATTTCACTTGAAATAATAAAATTAAGTTATGGGTGTTGCCACCATTATTGAAAATGACAGCAAAATTTTGGTTATGCATTGAACGGTAAATCCATCCTCTATGATTGAAAGATATTGCGCTCCAGGCATTTTTCATTGCGTGCCCTTTAAAAAATATTTTGTATTTAATTATTTTCCGCCGTTGTAGACACTTTTTGCAAGTCACCCTTGCATATTTTCCATTATATTAGCAATCCGGAAAATACGGAGACAATTTTAAAAAATCTAAATCTTGCTCACGAATTCACTATTTTACAGCTCTTACTGTATGATTTTGTACCATGATGCAGCCAGTTTTTTCGTTTCGTATACCAAGTCGATAGTACTATAACTCCACTTGCCCCGTTGTGTCTTCGTTGCAAATATATTTCTTCCTTTCCAAAGTCGTCGAAAGGCCGTCAGATGGCAGGCACAAAAGTACGGCTTGGAGTAACTGAATGCACATGTTAGAAGTGGTGGCGGCCGGTAACAGGTTCATGTCTTTGCTAGGAGCCTGGGTAAAAAAGTGGAATGGAGAGAAGTTGACACTCTCTGATAGAAATCCTTAATCCACGGGGAAACAGCATACGCCAGGGAAGCGTGGCCAAGAGAGTGCTGGGTGTCGAGCATGCGAATTCTGGATATCAGTCGATCTCCAGTTTTAATACAGACTTACCCTTACATATGGAGCTCTGTGTGGATGGCCATATTTTTCTCTATTACAGGGATGAATGAGGAAGCCTCGCAAGAGGCAAAGATGTTAATCTCTGAAGAAACTTCGGTTTTAATTGGCCAAAGGAGGAATTGGGAAGAGGAGTAGACGGATCATTATCTAAAGGTATTCCTAATAAAGAGACGCGCAAGAAGTGGAGGGGTTAATCTCTGTAGGAACTCCGGTGCTTATTCGTCAGTGGAGGAATTCTGAAGAATTCTCACAATGGGGGGGTTGGTCAGTCGAGGAAACTCTTGAGAAAGAAGCTGAGATAGTAGTACACATTATGTGGAAATGTATAGTACTAGCTAGCATACGATTTAGGACCACGAGCAGACATTTGTTAAATATTTATATCATTGGAGACTTATGAGATAGAAGGCCAACAGTCTGAAATCACTACAGTCAAGAGTAAGGCTAGTGTTAGCACGAGACTCAATGAAAGTGAGGTAAATTAATAATCATTTGCCTGACATCGATTTGAGGAATGAAGGGGGTCGAATTACGTCAAAATTAATTACTTATGGAAGTAATTCGCAGTGTACACACATACGTGCAGGAGTTTTGAAAAGAATATACCAAAAGTAAAATGGAAGACATTTTAGAAAGAATTTCTTGGGGGCAAATTAAATATTAATGTTGTGTTTCTGTCGGAAATTATTTTCAAACTAGTTCTAACTTCCAGGCAAAATAAATCTCTCCTCATAGTAAGCAGGCAAAATAAGAAGCTAAAAAGCATAACAAAATCTGGGTCTAAACTGTAACTTGTCATGACGATATAGACAGTGGCATGAATACATAACTCCACAAGGCTGCAGAGAAATAGACAACAAGTTATCCAAAGCAAAATTATTTCTTACGCACAAGTAATAAACTGCAACCTCAATATTGACTGTAGAACCGAAAAACCGAAGAACAACATCATCTGCTTTTTACTACATGAAAATTAAATGTGTTTTTGATGTTTAACTTCTTTGCAATCAAAGCTTTGCGGCCACCCAGGCGTAGACTTGTTATTGCAACATTTAAAATTGCTCATACGCCCAGAGGCTCGCCGCTATTAAACTAAATTAAATGGCGACAATTTGCAACATTGTTTCTGGTTTTCGTAAAATATAACACGCTAAATGCTGAAAATACTTGGATTATTTTGATGCTTTAATAACAAAATATTTATTGCTTGGGAATGACAAATGCTTTTCTAATAAATTTTCAAACCTTAACCCAGGTGTCATGCAATTTCTTGTAAAAATATAAAACAAAGGAGGTGAAACCTATAATAAAATGTATAGCCCTTTAATCAGGAAGGGGGGGGGGGGGGGGGAAGGGAGGGGGCATATAAGAATGACAGGAAAATAGATATCTAATTTATTCGGGCTTTTTTCGAAGTTACTTTTATGCCATTATGTGTCCGGATCTCTGACTAACATTTCCAACGCCCGAACTTGAGAACGTTTGGCATTGTTTATGCCCGTCTGGCCTTAATTCTTGCATTAGCACAACTTATACCGATGTAGGCCCAAGTCCAGATGCATAATAAGACCGGTTGATTTTATGATAATGTCAATTTAGCTGATCAGAGCCTAATCGACATTTTAGGGTCTTTTTAGATACCGCCTGCTATAGCAGTTACATTTTCTGCACTTTCCACCAGTCCCTGTCTTGTTGCTTTCTTTTCAATTTTCTGCGCTGCGGTTGAAGCTTGCGCACTGAAGCTATAATAACGTCCGATCTAACGACGAAGTTCACGTTGCATAACTTAATCGCAATTTCCACATAATTTTTTCTATAACCTCGTTATTTGTTCGCGCAAAGAAAGGTTCATTTGAGCGACCCAACGTATATAAAAGTTAATTTTTCTTTTTATCAAACAGCGAGGAAAATAGGATGAATGAGAAAAAGGGGCAGCTTCCTAGGAAAATATTGATTCATAATACAAGAAATAGAATATTCACGGGGGGAATTGTCATGTGAGGCGTTAAACAATGCACAGTAATAATAATAGAATACGGCTGCTGGTATCGTAATATTGAAGTTAAAAATAAGAAATAAGTTCCGAAACCCAGAAGGGTTAGTAAACGACATGCCTCCTTGGGCTTAGTAAATTGACTCTCGGTGTAAGAGCAGTCGCTCATGTTACAATTTTATAAGCAACCGCCTTAAATTGTTTTTAATATTCATTAATGTAGCCTACCAAACCCTTTCCCTGCTTTTATAATTTTCTTCTAAAAATATTTATATTTATTTTCATTGCCATTCTTTTTTCATCTCAAATAGTTGACCTGAAACGAAATGAATAATTTTGAGAAGAAAGAAAATATTAGAAATTTCTTCTACATGGTTGTATATATTTTTCATATATATTCTTCATTATACAAATATTGTAGGAAATCTGCACTTAAGTATTGTTGCATAATCTACAAAATATTACAAAAATATTTATATCAAAGTAAAGGTTAAGTTGATTTAGAGATGGATGGATAGATGGTAAGTAGTCAAAGTTAAGTTAAAACTACTTTCAACTATCGATACACAGTGTGTTACGTGCTGCGAGCCACATATGTATATTTATTACGCGCTCCCACATGGGAACCATGTACATATACGAGTATATGGAGAAGTGGTAAGGTGGTTCTCAACCCAAAGTTTAAGCACGTTAACATATAATTTCTACTTTCATGCCATAAGTAGAATCGTATGTGAAACATAAAAATTAACGAATTAACTTGGCAAGATGAAATGCCAATAGAGTACATTTCTTCCCTCCCTGATATTAAGAACACACGCCACTAACAATCAAAATGTAACTCTTTGAGTGAACTAACGTAATTAAATAAAACAAAATAATGAAAACTACTAAAATTATCAACCACATTTGATAAGAGAAGCGGACGGAATCGGGAGTATACTGATCATCAATAACACTAATAAGACATACAGAGAGTAAAGATTAATCACTAAGCATTGTTCTTTACTTACATACAATAGTTGGTGGTTATTGTTGTTTTTTGTTTATTTTTTTCTCTCGTTCCTTAGTTGGGCCCAGCCGGGGAATGGGAGAAAAGCTAGATTTGAAAGAACTTAGTTAAGATTAATAATTAATATGTTACTCTCAAGTCGCTTTTTCGCGGACAGTTTAGTTTTGAAATGCCTCAGAATCTGTGACTTCTAGGTAGATGTTCCAACCGATAACGTTTTTTGTTGCATGCGATGAATCTTGGGATAGTAAGTGTTGGGATTTAATTTAATTTCGAATGGTTAGGAGGCGATTTTCCATATGTTTTCCTTAATACTTTAGAGAAATGAGTTCACAATACAAGCATAAAATTTTCTTGTTTCCATAATGTGTATTAATTAATTAGGTTCTTATTTTCTTCTCCTAAGTAACGTAATTAATTACCTGTTTAATTATATCGATGAAACTATTTAATTTACGCCTGTTAAGGCTTTGTAAAAGGTAACTTTTTTTCCACTTTGGTTTTATATTTATTTTTTTTTCCTTTTATTAAAACTTAGCGACCGATCAGTTTCACTTTTTAACGATAAATGATCGATTTACAAATCTATTGCTTTATGTGAAGCAAAGAATTACAAAGCTTAATCTTGTACTCATAAACAAAAAATCAAACGGGACTCACATTCCGTTTTGCGATTTATCGTGGCTTATGTAAAAGGTAACATTTAAAGTACGTGGTAATGATTAAGATGAGTGATCAACTCTCCCTGGTTACTTTTTTTTGTTGCATGGTATAGAAAAATTAATAAAAAAAATAAATGCAGTGTTTTAGGTAAAGTTTTTTTTTCTAGTAATTAACTCCCAATTTAAAGTTAACTATTCTCTCGTGATACTTGAAAGCCCTGCTAAGAATAGTTTGTATTGTAGTTTAATTTGGGAGAACAACTAAAATTATTAAATATGACTGCGACAATGGAAGAATGAAAGTCAGAGGGAGAGGTGGGAGGGACAGGTGTATTGTTTATACGAAATTAAACAGTAGCAACAAATTTATTATTGTTGGTGGGGGAGAATAACTTTTTGGTCATCCTGGCCCTGAGCTCGGCCTAAGGGAAGCCGTTGTTTACTAAGTATATGAAATTCGGAATTATTTAGCAATTGATTTCATCTTTCTCCGCGGGTACTCCCATTGTTGCCTCAATTGACCCAAAACGAAGTAGGAACCTAAACCTAAAAAACTCAGTGGAATATGGCACTTATTAAGTTGCTCCTGCGCTGTTGGGCTGACATTTTCTTTCTTTACTGTCTGATTTGAAAGAAGTAGACACAACCAAACTTTTATTTTTGATCGACTGTGTCGTGATTTTTTGGGGGTTGCTTCGATTGAAATGAAGGAAGATCAAAGAGATATTTTCTTTAGCGAAAAGAATATGATAAAATTTCTAAAATAAATACAAAATTTTCAATACAAGCCGCATTTCGACTCCCCTCAGACCCAAGCGGGGTCATCGTTCGCCGACTAAAGCTGCAGTTTGCAACTTTCTTGATGGCGTGTGACTTCATGTGTGACTTTTAAAAAATTATCTAATTTCGCTACTCTTCTCCACTTTTTTGCCAAGTCTGTTATGTGAAAATGTTTGTCTTGCATATAAATAGGAGGCAGATTAATGCCGGCCACCCACGAAGGGATATTAGGGGAAATACATGGCATGTTCCATTAAATGTAGTATCGTCTGTAACTGTGTCCTGGGAAAATTCATGTTTCATCTTTGGTTTCTAATTTAAACAATTTGTTTAATATTTTTGAGTTTCTAAACACAATGTTGTATCGTCTGTGTGGATGTTCACAATTTTTGATGGTTTAGTTCGTTGAAAGTTGTCGTGCTTTGATGATCATTTGCATAGATTACCAACAGCATTTATTTTATACAGCGTATATTTATCTAATAGGTGTTAGAACTGCTGTTTCGTTTACGGGTTCCTCTGTGGTTGCATCGTTTGTATCAAAATATGTTTGTTTCTAGCTGGCATAAAGAAGCGAATATTTGTGAAAAATATCTTTTTAGACTAAGAAGAAAAGTTGAAAATTAATTTAATAACAAAACTACGCAGGCCAATTTATTTAATGTTGCTGTTGGAAATTTACTTTACGTTTTGCTGAACCTAAGAAAAATTGATATTTTCTCGAAGTTATTGAGTACAAACTTTCAAAGATTGGCATGATGCTGCATGTACCAATCCAAAAAACAAATAATTTTGCCAATATTTCAGGCCCGATTTATTTGAATAGGAAACGTCAAGAACTCTTGGAACCTACCTGTGCTCGCTCTAAGCTTAGCGACTAAAATAGGCCAGACAAATTTGGGGAGTAGTTCATTGATTGCTGTCCTTATCATGCCGACCAAGGCTGTCCAAACGTTCTACTATTTAAACATTTTGCTGGGCTACATATTCAGTTACTGCACTAAAACAATTTTATTATAATCTGTCTTTGTGTGCTACTTTTATTTACTTTCAACTTATTGCAAGTTTCCATTTGTTATTGCTCTCTATAATCATTTATTCGTATAATCATGCAAAGGTCCTTGCATTGTTATCCTAATAGTTTTGAATAGAAAATAAAGAGGCAAAACATTTTTGAAATAATACAACTGAATAGTAAGCAAAGCTATGACTTTGACTAAACAAATAAATAAAAGAAAGTTAGGAAATTGTTTCACTATTGGCATATTTGTTGTCAGGTAAACACTAAATAAAGTCAAGTAAGGATCGCATTATAAAACTGTTGTTAAAGAAAGAGATAAGTGAAAGATTAAAGAGTCAACTCAAAAAGGATGAACGGTAATACAAAACTTTTTTCCATAAAAAGTTTTTTTTTACTGTATTTTATTCTATTGAATCTTTCTTTCACAATAAGTATTCAAATCTTACTTCTAAATTATTATTTACTAGTTATTACCAATGAAATATATAATTTTTTGTATTCAAATCTCAACAAACTATCTTCTATTGTGTAGAGAGAGCCGCCTCGCCAGGCTCAATGTGTCAGTTCTTTTTAGTCTCTGGTGGCCATCAAATTGTAATAAATTGCGTGCTAGAGGGTTGGGATGTGCGACTAGTTTATTTACGTATTTGTACGTTTACGTTTTAACTTCTTCCTGGATAGTGGGAACTTTTAGATCCCTATGGATGTTTTCATTTCTTATGTACCAGGGAGCGCATACGATAAGACGTAAAATCCTAGACTGTCTTCTCTGTAACTTCTGGCTGTTTGATACACAGGCAGTACCCCAAAGCTGAATACCATATGACCATATTGGCTTTATAACGGATTTGTATAAAAGGACTTTATATTCCAACGCCAAAGTTGAGTTAGGACTTATTAGCCAATGCAGTTGATTTGTTCGAAGCTTTATGGACGTTATTTTTTCCTCAATGTGACGGGACCAAGTTAGGCGTCGATCTAGGTGGATACCTAAATGTTTCACGTGCGTTTCCGCTGGAACCGTGGTATTAGTTATTGTGATTGGTGGACAATTTTGCCTTCTAAGGGAAACCGTTACATGAGCACATTTTGATGGATTTACCTTTATTCTCCACTGTTTTAGCCAGTCTTCTAGCTTATGAATATGGGACTGCAGCTTTTCAGATGCGTCCTTTGGATCATTGCTGACACTTATAATTGCAGTGTCGTCTGCAAAGGTTGATGTACATGTATGTGGGCTTGTCGGCATATCCGCTGTATAGATGATATATAATAGCGGCCCTAGCACACTACCTTGAGGTACTCCTGCACTGATTTTCCCACATCTTGAAAGCTGGTCCTTTGACCTTACTTTAAAAGTTCTATCGGACAAATAGCTTTTTATAAGCTTGTGGGTGTTTTCAGGTAGAACCTGAGCTATTTCAGTAAGTAGCCCATCATGGCAGACTTTATCAAATGCTTGGGAAATGTCTGTAAATAAAGCTGAACAGTATTGCTTTCTTTGAAAAGTCAGCGATGTTTTTTGAAGATTACACAATCAGCGTGCTTTAAAGTTATTAAAGGATAATAACATCAACAAGCAGCAGGAAATGAATGATGAACAACAACATTAAAAATGTCTCCTAAAGATTCTTGACTTGGTATTCCGACAGGGTGTTTTGATGTAGATTTTTGGAACGAATTTCCGTCATCCCTTGTCAAGTTTGGTTTGGGGACAAACCGGTTTCCGCGATGTAATTTTTCGTCCGTGAGAACTTGAAAAGGGATGACGGAAATTCGTTCCAAAAATCTACATCAAAACACCCTGTCGGAATACCAAGGCAAGAATCTTTAGGAGACATTTTTAATGGCACACTCAATTTTTCGATGCTGTCCTATTTTTAATCATTTTGGGGTAGGGATATATTCGAATTTCACTTTTCCTGTTCCTGCCCCTTAATTTTCAGATCTGGCAACTTTAATTTCGTTTGTGCTTAGTTTAGTTTGCTATTGAATTATAAATAGACTATCGCTAGAGGGATGCTTGCAAATTGTTGAAATTTATTTCGAAATTCGTGGTTCAGTTCAACATTGTGACCATGCGGTACATCCATTTCACACGGTCGAAACAATCATCTCTCGGAGCGGCTAATTCGATTAAACATACGCATTCGCAAAGATGTCGTACATGGAGGAAGACCTAAATGAGTCGACTCGCAATCGTGAATGATAGAGCGTCATAACTGCCAATTATTTGGACCCTAATTGAATGGGAAGTTTACAGAAAGGAGGGATTTCAGCAGCATGGTGACACTGTCATATAGCGCGTGTAAGGTTTACTAAAGGAAACATTTGGTGAACGCGTTATGTCTCGAAACGGTCAAATGGTTAATTGTCGCGAAGGTGGTGCGATTTATGGTGGTTTTTTGCTCCGGAGTATCGTGAACTCATTAGTTTATGCGGACAAACCATGAACAAATAGGAAGACAATAATGAACAGAGCATTGCCGAAAGACGATCCAAAATGCTGGAAAACGTGCTTAAAAATAAGACTTTTAGAATGCACAAACTTGAATGGTATAAAGTCATTATTTCATTGGAGCCAAAAAAACATCAATTTCGCCTTGCTCAACCTGACCTAATCCTACACTATTTCTTTGTTCATCATCTTCTCCATATGATTTAAATTTTGTTGTTTGACCTTCGTTCTAAATCTGAAATATTTTAATATTGTTGTCTGATCTCAAACGCTCAATTATGAATGAATTGTTGGGGAAGGGAGACGGTCCATCTGGGATGGTGGTCTAGTTGCGTCAATTAGCTTCAATTAAAGATCTTGGTTTAAGTGACAATAGCATTTAACTTGTACAGCAATTGACATTTTTATTGATACATAATTTAATTAGAAAATTATGTTTAATGAAGAAACAGAAGCATTAGAATCTGCAAGTCTTAATGGGCCGATCAACATGTTTGTTGCTGTTAACGGCGAGCATTACAGAGACATCATCACTTAGCATTTTCCTGCCCCAATTAGGCGGCATTATTATATCAGCCAGCCATACATATAATTCTAAACTGTTGAGAAGCGATTAAATTCAAGAAATGGTTCGGGCAATTGGAAGGCATTAGATCACTTTCACTGGGAATGTATAAAGGTCACATGTCCAGGCCGCGAGGCAATTCAACGCATGAGGCAAGTCAACGTATATTCCAAACTGGTGCTGGAATGTGTTCTGAAACTGAACAGATGTGCCTCGTTGAATGAGGTGACTTTGATGTGGGTTAAGGGACACATAGACACAGCTGGGAATGAAGCAGCAGACGAACTAGCAAAAAGGGGATCTGATGTGGATTTCTGTGGACCAGAACCCAGGGTTGCCCTGCGGAATGGCCTAGTGCGAGCTAAAGTTCTTCAATGGGTAAACTCATTACACCTGAATAGATGGAGGGAGAAAAGAACCCCTCGGCAGGAAGGCCAGCAAGGTGCTCGGATATAATAGGGCTACTTTAAGCTGGATCACTGCGTTAGTGACAGGACACGGAAACTTCAAGTACCATCTGGCTAAGATGAAAGTCGTAGAAGATGATACTTGCCATGGGGGAACTAAGCCTTAGACAAACAGTTACTAGTCGACAGTCTGAAATCACTTTAGTCAATAGTAAAGGCTAGGGCGAGCACGAGACTCAATTGAAAGTAAGGTGGTTGTGATTACGGATCGATTCCCTGAAATCAATTTGATGAGCGAAATGGGGGTCGAAAGTAAGTGGTCTGCTTCGATATCCCCCCATACATTAGTAATAATAATAATAATCAGCCAGCAATACAAATAATTCTAAACTGTTGAGAAGTGATTGAATTCAAGAAATGGTTCGGGCAGTTGGAAGGCATTAGATCACTTTCGCTGGCAATGTATAAATGTCGCACGCCGCGAATAGTCAACATTCTTGATGCTCTTGCCGAAATCTATTCTCATCTACTACGATCCTCCAATCAAGCCGATTTCATGGATTTTAAAATTCTACGCCTAAGAAAATCGACTGCCATTTCGCCAGTTGTCATGCTGCCACCAGACTATAAAATAGCAAGTATCTTTGCCCCTTTGTTGTTCCTCACAATAAGATGGACATCTTTTCTTACCTTTCCTTAAGTTTTCCTTAGGTAAATTTTCCGAATATATAATACTGTGCCAGATTAGGTCAGGTCAGGTCAGTTGCAGACTATTGACTTAAGCAACCTCTCAAGAAATCAAGTAGTGGATCGCATCATCTCAGCTGTCTGCTTCCACTGTCGCTGGTGAAATCGATCGTACAGAACCTCAAACTGCACGCTGCTTATATAATTTTGGTGAATAGCAATTGGCTGTGATGGTTGGGTAGCATTCTAGGATTTAGGTTGATAAGTGCACTGGAGTGAAATCCATCAGGTTGAAAATTGCTACCTTTGGTCGATCTAAGTGTACGAAGATGCCCTGACGGTGTCTAAGACATCAGCGCTATAAGAAAATTCAATACAAATTTCCCAAAAAACACTACTGCCTTCATTATTCCTTCCTAAAATATTTTTGCTGATACCAACACAATTGATTGCATGTGTAAATCGCTGACCCAATTAGAAAATATATTGAAAAGAACATGTGTTTAATAACAAAGAAAAAAAATCGTTTTGTTGCGGAAGCAGTTTCTTGGCGATAAATTGAAAAACATTAATCTCTTGTTGTGGTTCGCAACGTCCATAAGAAACAGGCAGGAAAAACTTTGTGTAATATTTCAACGGTTATAGCGGGGAAAGTTGCTCGTCTTGAAGAAAATCAAGCAACTTGCAGTAACGTCTTTTCATAAATGCAGTCACTTAAAGGCAAAACTACTTGTGCTTGCACCAGACAGCTTCTCTCTGATTGTGTTGTGTTCTGTTGAGGTTTTTCTTTTGAAACGAATAAATGAGTTTTGAGTTTCCTTGTTTTTCTTTTGCAGCAGTTCGACCTCAAAACTTAAAATATCAACTTTTATGTTTTATAACTTTACATTTCGTTTTTCACTTTCTAAGTTAAGAAAAATATGTTTTGTTGAAAAGTATTTATTATTATGCAACAACAGAAAATGTTATTAAATTTTGTTTAGTTGTTTTATTAAAAAGTGGTTTGTCATTTTTTTTGTGGCTTTCTTTAGGTAGACGTGACTTTTATTTTCTATTTTTTTGAAAAGGAATGCAAAATAATTATGGCTGCCTCTTCCATACGTGTTGTGCAGTATTCAGTCCCCGTTTTGCGGCAACTCATTAGGCGACCGGATCATTAAGCAATCAGCCAATACCCGTATGGCAAAGGGACGCCAAGTCACTTGAAAGTATTTGGGATTTTCGTAAAAGGTTGCCGGGAAACCAGAATTAGTCGATTCCTTAACGTGCACAAGAACTAAAAGTTTTGCGTTGACACTTGGTGCTGAACCCGTATTCGGTTTAACTGACCCAGGATCTCAAAGGCCATGGTCAATGACAACGTCGTTTATTTGCTGTGTAGTTCGCGAAGCCTTTGAAAGAGGACCCCATCGTCGCAATGGATTTCGCAAGAAATGAATAAGCAAAATTTCATATGAGACGCCGTGGCGTCTATGCTCACAGGGTGTTTTATCGATCGATCTTCACAAAAAACATATGCTTAAACGTAACGTGAACCGTCCAACAAGATCGAAGGATGTGACCACGCTAAGTTTCTCCTTGTGAGGTTGCCTGAAGTCATGGATAATGAGCTGCAATCAAACGTCGTTCCAGGTTGGACTTCTCGGATATAACGAAGCCGTGGCGCATACTTGAACGATATAGTATTTTATAACAAATGCTTTAAGTAGTCCCTTCCGACACACAGCATGTTTTATTCGATTCTATCATCGACACAGCCGTTATTGGAAACCTCTTTTTATTATTTAAAAGCTGCAGCTGTTAGTGTTAAATAGGCCATACATTTAAATTGTTTTTAATAAAATTTTTGCTTAGTCCTCCATCAAATAATAATCATTTTTAAAATTCCTTTCACTCATTTTAATATTATGAAACTAATTTATAAATGACAGTTTGAATCGCATTAAATTTTTAATAATTCTGCTTTCTCTAGAAGATTTGAGCAGTTGTTGGGAATATTCGTTAAGTAAAACGTTTTATGTTTTTCTCCTCCTTCAACAGTAAAAGAACAACTGTGTTACATTCATAAAGCGTTGCTATTTAAGAAGATGTTTTGTTTTACTTTCCCAATAATCACATGAGTGCGCAAATTTTTCATTTTACACCTGCATATCATTCCTCAGACAAATGTTTGCCTAAAAATATGCAATACTTTTTAATGTTTCGCAATGAGCGCCAGACAAGCGTAGAAGCGTGGAATAAATTTGGAAAGGAGTTATGAAAGGAATCCAAGAGGATTTATAAATGAAGTGAAATAAAACGCCACTTATTTTCTTTTTGTCTTAATAATAAATTTGAGCATAGAATTTCTAAAGGGGCTTATTACCATGTTAAATCAAATTTCAGTAATGAGCAGGGAAACCGCAAATATGCACTTGAATGTTTTTTCTTGAGCAAAGACACGACATTTATTCGTCTCAGAAATTTTTATGTATTTTGCCATCGTTTTGTCAGTGCATATTTTTGCATATTTTACTTTTTACAGCATATTTTTGCTTTATTCAGCAATTATAGAGCATATTCGACCGTTTGAGAGCATATTTTTGGCACTCTGTTGCCAATTTTTTAATGTTTATGAAATTATTTCCAAAAGCGATATCACCTTAATCCGAAAATTAACCAGAATACCAAACTACAGTGCAATAATTTTTAATTGCAAGATTATCATAATATTCCAAAAAACCGTAACTGCACAAAATATGAAAAAAATTCGAAATTTTGGCATAATTTTCAATTTACCATAAATTCGAAAATTTACAGGAAAAACAAAAAACTGGAATAAAAAAATTGATTGCTAAAAAATCACTATTTAATAAAAAAACGAAATTAAAAAAAAAATATACGGGAAAAACAGATTCATGATTCATGAAAAATTCCACCGCAAAAATTTTAATTTCACCAATTTTTGTAATTTCTCCAAAAACCGAAAACTCATAAAAAAGTATTTACAAAATTTTGACAAAATCGATTTATAATAAAAAAATCATCACAAATGGAGAATTCAAAATTAAAAATTCAGCAAAATATTTAAATATTATAAAAATTATAAAGTTTACCAAAAATCTAAATAAATCTGAAAGTGAAAAAAAAACATTTCCGATTTAATTTGGAAATTCACCATGAATCCAAATTGTAGTCCAAAAATTATAAATTACAAAAATTACGTAATTAAAAAACTTAGTTTACGTAAAAAAAATTTACACAATTCACAGAAAATTCGAAAATATACCATCAATCGAAATAACCGAAACTTAACCAAAAATACCTCAATAACCAAAGTTCCCAAATTGTGGGATTTCACCACAAAAACTCTTAACCAACATTTTGCAAGGTACCAAAAATGAAAAAAAAAACAATTAAAATGTATGAAAACTTTACAACAGAGTATCGACAATTAAAAAAATCACTAATTTCACCACAAATTCACTAAAAAATGTGAAAAATTCACCAAAAATCAAAAATTTACCAAAAACTGTTAAAATAAAAAATCGAAATTTTAACACAATTTTGGAATTCACTTAAATTTAAAAATTCTTCACAAATACAAACTATAGTCTGAAAAGTTTCAAGTTACCTAAATTTGTCAAAACTTTGTATTCAACGAAACTTCGAAAATTTACAAAAAAATCGAAAAACAGCAATAAAAGAAAATAATTTTGAAATACTACAACAACCAAAACTCACGAAATTTAAAAACTAAATTTCAATTTTACCCAAAATTGCAAAAACTCAATATTTTTTGATAAACGTCGGAAATTTAACAAAATCGATGTTAAACAAGTTCCAGAAGATCTGAATCTTACACGATAGGGGAGTTTAAGTATTAAATAATGCGACTAATGTGAGAGGCTAAAATTAATCCTTTGCACCGGGAAAAAGCTGTAGCGCATTTGTAGCGGTTTGTAGTTTTGTAAAGGGTATATAAGCTTCTGCACAGTAGAATGTAGCGATCTTACTTGTCTTAGTTTATTTTCAATAATGTGTCTTATATATGTGTGTTTTGTTTCTACCGCCATAGTAAACCTTTATCTCAATAGCATTTTTTTGTATTTAAGATTCTCACACAACAATTTTTAGTCGTCGCAAATTCTTGCCATTAACATAATTTCGTTGTTTAAATCAAGGACATCTTAATACAAGTTTTATTCTGGTTGCAAGAGTTTTCCTCTGTTTGTTAATGCCAGCACTTAAAATAAGATGATGCAGCAATTTCCTTGCTGATTCTTGTAAGAAATTACAATTTTACAATCTTGCAGCAATAAAAATACAAAATAAAACTTTAAGAACTGTTTGTTTATTGAAAGGGCTTAAGTTCTTTCTAATTTTGTTGAAATTAGAACGAGGAATAAACAACAACAGAAAGAATTAAATTAAATGCGCTTAAAGAGACTAAAGAATTGTAAAGGTATCAAATTTACTTCCAGCCTTAATTTAACAAGACAAGCATATACGCCAGAAAATTGCAAATAATGTGGGGACAATTTTGCAGATAATTTCCAGGACAATTGTAAAAAATTCATTTCAATAAACTGGATATATTAAGACAATTAGTAAACGAAATATCAAAAATGTTGAGTTCTTAGTTTGAAATAATAAAATTGTGGTACAAAAACTGTTCTGAATGACATACTACGTTTGTACTACGTACATTTTCGCAGTATACGAACCACATATAAACTAGCTTGTTTAATACTTTATTTATAGTTTAGATTGACACATAGTATACCAAGTTATTGTAGTATACAAATCCTATGTCTGTCAGAGGTAATAGAGAGTAAAAAGTTATCAGCAATTTCACACCCCTCTTCTAAGCTGATGAATTGAAATCAAACAGATAACAATTCAAACCTAAATATTCTTTTTGGTAGATCACAATCATAAAAAAATTTTGCTAAATAAATTTATAATACCCATGGGCGTATGATAGTTGCTTAATTTGCTACATAGTGTATATCAATCATACGACTGAGGTAAATGATCTTATTAATATTAATCATACGCCAGCGTGTGGGGTAAAATTTAGTTTTATTTTTAATTTTTAATCTTCCATAATATAATTTTCCTTCAGTTTTAATGCACAACTTAAAATTCTTTTATATAGATCATGCACGGTGGGTCCGAGTGCGTATATAATATTAATAAATATGTATCTTTTACGCTAATCAGACGATTAAAAAATTATGTTAGTAGGAGTTGTAAAGAAGGCCTTAACCTTTTAGAAAATTAAACTCCTAACTACCAGCCAGTTAAAATGCAGGGTGTCAATAGATCTTTCTGCGGTTTGCATTACATTTTAGAGCTTCTAACTTTTAATATTTAATTGAACACACTACAGTTATTTAAAAGAGTGTATTAAATACGAGAATTGGTCTTATCTAGACATTTACCGGCTACGTAAAACTCTGTAATTTTTTGGTTTTATTTTGTTCTATTTTGGTTTTTATTATCTTTAATTATTTAACCTTTAATTTTGTTACTTTTCCTTACCAAACAAGACAAGTTTGTTTCTGTGACTTATTTATTATTAGTGTGTGCTTGAGTTATAGATTTAATCTCTCTTTGTCTTCTTCCCTCTCTCTCTCTCTCTCTCTCTCTCTCTCTCTTATTAAAAAGTTTTCAGTCCAAAAAGCCAGGCCATTTTTTATAACGAGCAGATACCCAAAATAAGACGAAATTATTTTTGTGGACGATATATTAATATTAAAGGAATGTTACAGCGAAATCCTTAAAAAAAACTCTGGAAATTGTTATTTGTTAATAATAAAAGTATGTAAAGTATGCTTAAGAAAAAGCTTATTACATTAAGTTGTAGGAGTAGAAGAATTAAAGCAAAAAAAAAAAATACTTGGCAGCGTTGTTTACCCTTCTCTTGTTTTTAAATCTGAACAATGCCTGCAGTTTGCTAATATGACCGATAAGCTCAAATATGTATTATAATTGTTTTCTGACATTAAAGAAATAAATAAATAGAAACACTTAAAAATAAATTTACATTCGGAAAAATAAAAGTTAAATTGATTAGAAGTCAAGGTCAATACAGAAGTTTAGTAAAGTACAGAATCGCTAGTCAGCTTCGTACAAGGCAGATAATCAACAACAAATAATGCCATTCTTTTGTAAAATAGAAAAGATCTAGAAAGCCAAAGTTTTTCTCTATTAATTCTTCGCCTGTTCTTCTATCCCTAAATAGCTTAAGGAGATTTTGTAAATAAACCGAAAATGGTTTTAACACATTATTTTGCTCTATTGTATAATGAGACAGTTTTCAATACACGAGGGTAGCGACGAAGCCTGCTTGAATATTAAGGCTATTGAAAACGGACTGACAAACTCAAGTGTAATCCCTCTACCTGTGATAAGAGATGAATAATATAAAATCATAGTTTACTTTTAGGCGCGTAATGAAAACACTGCAAATATCCGGCTTTTATTCAGAGCACTTACACATCTCTACACATTTAAGGACACTCCTGATAACTTGTTTAATAAAATGTATTTTTTTAAAAGTATTATTCACAACAAAAATTATATGCGCCCAACATTTTCTTACAGAATGATTGATGTTGATGTTTAAGAGTTGTAACAAATTTTATCATTTGCAGATTTGTTTTTGATTTCATTCATACGAAAGGACTTTTATAGTCGGTGGCTTTATGTGGCTCTTAGATTTTTTTCACTACTTTGCTTCTTTGCTGCTAAAGAAGATGAATGTGTCATGTAGATACAGTAACATAAAGGTTTGTGTATTAGTATTTTAATTATGGAAGGCAAGGGTGTACTGTAACGGCAGCTAAAATAGAATGAAATCAGAAAATAAAAATGATCATTTCTTTAAGGTTAAAATAATATTCTGTTTATATAAAGCCTTTATTATGTTTTTCTGAAAATATTGAGTTTATTTTGTTCGGTTAGGATAAAGTAGAAATAAAGCGGTATCTAATAAGTGCAGGTCTAAGTTGAATTGGACTAAAACTAGCTACCCGTGAGTAATTATTCTAACTCTTTTTAATTGAAGGTATCCATCTAAAGAATTGGACATTTTTGAAATAGTCACCACGTATCCACCGATATTCCAGTGGTCGAATTATTAAAGACTCTTCCACACACATAGATTCGGCTAAATTCGAGAAATGTCCTGAGTTATCTGGACGGTAAGAAAATCGATCGATTGTGGCTTATTGGAATAGTCTGGCGTCGTTAAAGCGTCGGAAATGTGTGGCCAATTTACGTAACCGCTGCCTGAGATGAATATCCATTTGATGTTGTAGAATGTCCATTGATATATGGCACGTACCGCTATCTGGCTAAAACCACATGTCATCTACGTCTATATTGTACCATACAGGGCAAATTAATTGATAGATTTGTAGTGCAAGCCGTCGATCAAAAATTCCACTGGCTCAAAACTACTATTAGAGAATACTTTTTGTAGGTGTTTGGTCATCTGGTGAACTTCATGTGGGGCTTCATCATCGCAATTACGGAATATCCCATTCATCCGTAAATTTGTATCGTCACTGAAGACTATTTTGCGACCAGTCCTCGTCCAAAGGCTCGGAGGACCACTCAAAAAACAAACACCGTTGTATATTGTCAATACGCTTCGAGCTCTTTGAACTCTTCATTCAGTTGAAGCGTATTCGGGTGCTCACCCAGTCCCGTTGAAGAAGGCAGCCTTGTCGTCGATCGCAAGTGCAAGGCGAGGAATCAACTGCAGAGTTTGCCTCTATACTTCTATCGTTGCATTGACGTATGGTTACCCGCTGATTGCTTAACGCATCGGTGATAACTAAATGTTGTAGATTGAAATTAAAGATTCTTCGCCGATTGCTTAAGTGATCAGAACTTTGGCACTAATCACCTCTCATTTTGATAAATCAATCTGCCCTTGTTGAGCTAGCAGAGGTTAAATACAGTGATACATAAGAGATTTTATTTTTTTTACCTTTAAGAATTCGTACTCCAACACTTTGATAAATAGTATTTTATATTCCAATTGAATTTTTGATATTTGAGGCATTTCTGCTAAAGCTCTTCAGCATTTAAATGTTAAATGAAGTTTCTTTGTTTGCAAATTCATTACTCTAAATGTCAACTTAAATATTGCTGTTGTTTTAAACCCAAAATGTTACGTAGCAATTAGTAGTTATTTGCACACTCACACAACTACAAGCCTACTTCTCTGTATTAATTGTCCCACACGAGTATCAGTTGCACAACCACAAAACAAACCAAGCAAAATAGTTTAAGAAGGGACACATTGATTTTGAAGAATCCTTTAAGCAAAACACAGCAAAATATTAAAAATATAAAAAATATTTGAAATATATTTAACTGAAAGGTCTGGCATAAAGGGGCATGAGCAAGACAGTTTGCTGTGAAAATTTTTACAAAGCTAAATATAAATTAGCTGCCTTGGTAGACCTCATGATAAAAAAATCTAGAATATTTTATGCCAAACAATTTATAAATTCACAAGAAACATAATTAAGGATTAAGAATATACTATTGTTGGTGAAAGCAAGCAGTAAGCCGGTGAGGTTACGCATTCAAATAATAAAGAAATTATTTTATGTCAAACTTCAACAAATAATTAGGCTTACGAAATTTTAAATTCTTTAATAAATATCAAGTTTTCCTTAAACCACCATGTTATTTCATTGCTTAGAAGCCTTTCTTAGATTACCAGTAGCCGTAAAAGTAGCTAGTTTTACATATATGCGAATAAATAAAACTCATTGTAATTTGAGTTGCTAAACAAGGCAAATGTTCATTTACTTAGTGACTTGACTCTCACCCAGTCTTTTTAGAAGTGACATTGTCGAGCTGAGAAGTCGTCGGGTATTTCACTAAGAGTGCAAGCGTTTCCAGATTAGCTGAGAGCTGCTAGTTTAGTCTTAGTCTAATAATTAATTTACCTGGGTAAACTATGAAGAGAGTAATTGAAAAAAAAACGGCAAAACTGAACCGATTGGAGGCGCTAAACTTGCTTGTCATTTAATAATAAGTTCTAAATGATAGTAGAAAAGCAGAGCATGAGAGCATTGGATGGAAATTCGAGAACATCGAGTCGCCGTGGTGCAAGATTAGAGCAAATTTTAGAAAGCAAGGAAAGAAACTAATATCCTTCGATATTAAAGATCTATATCTACGAAACAGTACTGGGAAACTGGGAAACGAAAGACACAATGACCTCGCTTCACAACTCACAAATACTTTAAAAACTGCACTGCAACGATACTACTTTCAATTCAACAACGGCATCTACAGACAAACACACGACCTTAGAATGGGAAATCCATCCTCAGCAATACTCAAGGACGTAATAATGCAACTTCTCCAAAGACAATATATAGAGAAAATTACTGGTCTCGGAGTAACATTTTACGTAAATTACACAGACAATTAATGTGCAATCACAGGAATTAGCGACGTACAAATACTGGAGTACCTCAAAAAACAACACGAAAACATCAAATTCACAATGAAAGCGGAAGAAGATGAGAAAAAAAAATATCTAGGCTTGACAAAAAAGACAAAGAAAAACACCAACAAACTCGTAAACGAAATATAGAGAAAACCTGCAGCCACAGACACAATAATACGCAATTCCTCCAACCATCCACAGCAACACAAGCATGCCGCAATCAGACAACTAATAACTAGACTAGAAAGACACTGTATGCAAGGTTAAAAAAGCCTTTCAAAGGATCAGAGAACAAAACAACGAAAACCAAGAAAAAAACCTAGAAAATTTTTTACTTACAACGGAAATTCAACACAGAAAATACTTAAATTTCTTAAGAACATACAAGATATATATGGCATTAAAAATGAGAAATGATGAGCTGATTTTATATGTATCACAAGAACTTTTTGATCCCAGTATTTTTAAAGGCAGAAATTTTGCTTTAGGAACTTGGCCGTATTGTTACATTTATTTTTTTAAGCGGGTATAACTTCTTTTCTCCAAGTTATTTCTATGTAAATGTTGTGACGACCAAAAGTCCTTCCACTCGTTTTTGGCACACATGTAATTATAAGTCTCTCGCTTCTCTAATTCAATTCGTAGTTTTTATTTATAATAACTTAGATTTAATATTAACGGAAATGTTTAGGTAACACCGCCACTCAATGGTAACACTGTTTCAATACAACACTACGATGACTGCCAAATGATCAGCTGGTATGGATCGTATGATGGTGTGTATACGTGAGCCAAGCAAATGGAATAGCAGAGCGTATACAGTAGAGGAGTCAGTCAGCTTGTGGCTAGCTAGGCGGCACAAAGTATTAAACAGAGGTAAAACGACAGTATAGTGATTTTTTTTCTCTATCCGTCTCGATCCCTCAGAGCCTTAGTTTTGTTTTTAGATTTTTGTTTTTATTTTGATTTTCTTGCCGTGTTTTCCTGTATTTTTTCCTGTATTTCGTCACAAAATGCTATATTTGTCTCTTTCTAACAGAACCCATAGTAAAAAAACTGAGTTTTTTATTTTTTATGTGTCAAAGTCTTCACCTCTGGTTACTCTGTGAAGGCGGTAAGACCTACTTAATAATTTTAGAATTTTATTCAAGTTTATTATTTAAGTCTTTGGCAGACAACAAATAGTTGGGCCAAAATTTTATTCGACTCAGCTACTTGAAGCTTAATTATTTTAGAGTTTTACTCAACTAAATTAAGCCAGTCTTTCGCCCCAACAACTGGTAGCGAAACTACTGGCGTTTTCGTGCCAGGCCAGAATTTTATTCGCCCTGACAAGAGCAGCCAGTGAGTAAGGTGACGCTATACCACTTGGGCCAGAATCTTATTCACCCCAATTGGTATAAGCGATTAGTGAATAGACACTCCTTAGGTGGTAAACGGTTAGACAAGAATTTTACTCGCCTCAACCGAGTGCGGTCGGAATTGAGTGAGCAGAGGAGACATCTCTTAGCTTGAGGACAGAATTTTATTCGCCCTGACATGAGAGTCAATCCTTGTCCCTCCATCTAGAGCAGTAGCCAGACGAAGAGAATCCATCCGAGTGAGAGGCACAGAGCTTCTGCTATTGTCGAGTCAGACCAGAATATTATTCAAGACAAGAGAGACCAGAATAAGAAGTGCTCTCTTACCATCGGGCCAGAAAATATTATTCGCCCCGAAGAGAGGATCAGCTCATGTGCACTCGCAACGAATAGTGGCGATATCTTCTGTAAGCGTCGGATGGTGTGAGAAGCTGATGAGAGTACCAGCGAATGTGTCAATGGCTACCGAAGGCCCATCGTATTTCGTGTCGCGCTGTACTTAGTAATTTAAGTTTATGAATAAAGATTATAACGTTATTGAAAACATTAAAATAATCTATCTCGTCTTTCTCTCTCTTGGAAAACAAATAAACACTTTCTCGTAACAAGCCCCGGGAGCCGCGAGCTCTACTTCAGCTAATTGTGAAAACACATCGTTATAGTGTATATACTCGTATTTGTATGTATGTATAAAACAGACCTTTAGGTTGTATCAAATTTCAGCTCTTTAGCCATGGCGGAAGAGGTCCATAGAAATAAGGGGGCACCCTTGGCCACCTTGATAAAATGTAACCATTTTCAGCTTAGTCTGGTTATTTATCCCCTTAAGACCCAGTTGGAATCCAAATTTATGCGCTCATATGCCCATAATATTGATGAATGAGTTAGTGAATAGTTACCAAAGTATGCACTTTTTACATTTTCATATCTCGGGTAGAAACTTGATCTAAAACTTGAACTGTGTGCATAAGGCCTGAACTTCCGTTATAATATAATATGATGTAAATAAATTATATAATGGTTATCGTGATCATGCCGCAACCATGTCTTTTCTTTACAGGTATTAAATGACAAGTGTCAAGCAAAAACGAAACTCATTCATATGATAAGTAGGCCTCCTCCGCCGGGAAGGTATACTAATTTGTTTGATTATAATTTTTGATTTAATGAAAGAGAAAGGATCGTATATTGGTAAATGTTTTATTTAATGTCGGCAATTATGTATGGAATACAATATCAGATAAATGTCCGCCTCTGTTAGCCACACAAATGCGAGCCCTTTTGAACACATTTTCCATTACATTGTCACACATTTCACGCGGTATTGCAATAATTCCATCACGAATATTTTGTTTGAGTTTCTCCAGCGTGTCTGGTTTGCATAAAACTTTCTTTTCAGATATCCCCACAAAAATAAGTCCGAAGCAGTCGAATCAGGCGTGCGCGGAGGCCAATCAACATCACCATTCCTTGAAATAACTTGTTGTGGAAAGAGGTCTCGCAGTAATTCCATTGCAATCCAGGCTATATACGATGTGGCACCGTCTTATTGAAGCCACATGTTAGTCAAGCCCAACGCATGCAGTCGTGGCATTAAAAAGTTTTCAATCATATCACGATATCGCTCCCCATTGACAGTTACCGTTACGCCGTTTTCAGTTTCAAAGAAGTAAGGTCCAATGATTCCTCCTGACCAATTTGATAATTTGAGGGTTTTTCATTGTCCAGAACCGACTATTCTGTTTATTCACATATCCATTCAAATGAAAATGTGCCTCGTCACTCATTATTATTTTTTCATGAAAATCGGGGTTGTCATGGGCGAGCTGTAGCATCCTATTGGCATATGTAAGGCGTAAATGGTCTTCTGGAAGAAGCTCTTGTGTCAACCGAATCTTAAATTGTGGCCAAAGTTGTTCTTTGAAGATCAAGCTCCGAATTGAGTGTCGAATTGAGTGTCGAATTGAGGTAGATGAGTTGTTTTGAATACTTTCTTGAACAGCAGTAATGTTTTCAGCCGATCTTGCAGTACGTTGTGGTCCATGCTTGGGCCCATCAGCTACAGTCCCTCTTTCTGCGATATCATTCACTACTCGATAAATAGTGCGTCTTGTTGGCACGTTGTTTGTCCGAAAAATTTCACGTAACTTTCTCATCGTCACAGTGATCGATGATTGATTTTGATAAAATGTTTTCACGGTTAAAATACGTTGGTTTACCGAATATTTTTCCATAAAAAATTTGCCACGTCTCTACTTCACGACTGCAGCATATGAACTCTCAATACTAATGTTTAGCAAAATGGCGTCAAAACAAAGTAGTATACCCTCCCGGCGGATACCCTGTAGTTATTGCTATAGTAAAAGATAATGAACAGTATTTTTTTAAATTGTAAAATAATTAAAACAATTTATTTCTTAAGATTCAAGTATTAGACAAACTTTTGTTGTGGAAATATTTAAATTCATAAGAAAAGGAAATTGTGATATCTTAAATTGTAATACTGGCATATTCCTGTATTGCCTCTGCCCTAAAGGCAACAGTTAAAGTAGATTAATAAACTCATTTGTTGCCAGTAGTAACGAAGTTTTTATTCAATTATAATTTTCTCAACTACTGCTCTTCATTTCGAGTTGCTTAACTTTTACAAATTTCCTTGCAAACATTTGCTAGTTTTAAATCTACAATGCATAATTTTCAGTCTAGTGCTTATAAATGAATAATTTCTTCGTCTATGTCTGAGAGAGGATTAAAAATTCCAAAAACTTTTGCAAATAGTCCAAACGAAAGGCAACAAAAAAAAAAAAGAAAGAAAAATGCAGTGCTACACGACTACACCATGTCCTAAAGCAGAATAGGAAATAATGTGATTTACAAGTTTTTATTTTGTTAGTTAATATTTTTATTTTGTGAAGTTTATTCCTGCACTGTGGCAATGTGCTTTTGCAGTTGGTTGGGCGTTGCTTATGTGGCAAAAATAGTAAAGTATGTTTAACATTGTTTAGGCAGGCCTTAGGGAAAGAGTAATATTCATAATTTATACTCACATATTAAACATGTAAACAAGATTTGTCATAATTAAATGAAAGTAAGACGATGATATGAATAAAAATTAAATTAACACAGCACACTTTTGTGAACAACTGTAGCTAAAATAGTTATAGCAAAACACAATCTATAGCTTTTATATTGGCAGCTTACCATAATCTTACCACGATTTGGGGCTAAACCACAGCCGCCATGTGCACTCCATAATGTGCACGTCCCACCAACAACCAGTCCAAAATGATTGTTCCATAGCAACTAGTTGCTGCCATATTAGTGATTAAGTTACTGGTTAAATTCCTCCAGTTTTACTCTCTAGGCAAGCCTCGAGGATTGCTTACCGAATAACTGCCAGCTAACAATTTTATCTTGAAACCAGTGGATTTTCATCAAGTATTCTGAGACGCCATCTGATGAAAAGCGCCAAGGTATAGCCTGTTGTAACTGAGTGCACTGTCAGAAGTTCTGATTTATATCTCCTTGTGGTGGCGGTCGGTTACAGGTTCATGTCTCTGCTAGAAGTCCGGCTAAATAAGTCGAGCAGAAACAAGTTAACACCCTAATCCACGGTGGAACAGCATACGCCAGTGGTCTCTGAAATGTGAATTCTGGATTCCGGTCGATCTCCTGCCTTAATACAGACTTACCCATGCATATGGAGCTCTGAGTGGGTGGATATGTTTTACTCGTGGGAGTTATATGAATTTTCTGAAGGAACTCTGGTATTTATTGGTTAATGGATGAATTCTGCATGAATAGATGAATATGCCATGAGTAACCAAAGCCGTATACAATAGCTATTAGTAATTACAAGGGACTCCGTGATGAAAGAAGATCCATAGTCTGAAATCGCTAGCTCAATGAAAGTAAGGCGGTAGTAAATTGAAAATCCTTTACCTGAAATCATTCGTGGAAAGAAGGTGGTCGAAAAGGGACCCATAAAGTAAGTGAAGGGTATCGATATCCCCTCTACATTTATATATATTGTAAGATGCCAAAGGCTTCAATGGTAAACAAATCGTTTCCGCTGCCATCGTGGACCAGAATTCTCTTTAAATAAAAAATAAACAGAGCATTTTATTTAACACTAATTTTTCTTATGCAGAAGAATAGATTGTGAACGCTACACAGTGAGACTCCTTGCAAAATTATATGGCATGGCACAAGAATCGTAGAAGAGAAGTCAGTCTTACAAAAAGTTCATTTTCTTACTTAATTGCTGGAATAGAGCACGAGCTGCAGGGTGTTAAAGTCTATCGCCTCTGCTTCGACAGCTATTTTAGAGCTCACATCTTTTGTAAATATTGAGTAAATTTTTTAAATAATCTTCTTCAATTACCTTCTACATTGTGAATATTATATAATTTTACTTTGGTAAGATTCGTTTTTGACCTTGGCACTGTGGGCTATGACGAGCTGAGTCTTTTTTACTAACAACAAAATGTTCTAAGCAAATTAATTCAGCGACAACAAGCTTTTGAAAGCGGCCAATTTTACCTCTAAAAATCCAAGGTAATTATAAAACTTGTTTAAGTCTACCTCGTATGTTATGTTGCCCTCGACGGTATTTTTTATTGGATAACCTTTGAAATTTAGGTTTAGGTTTTTATTCATTCTCAAGTTCATCCCTAATTTTCGGTTGTCGACTGGCTTTTGCGACCTTCTTGCTCACTACTGAACCTCGCACAGTTAATTGCTTTCAACTTTAGTGATTTCACGCTGTCATCTGTTAGTTATCGATCTTCTGCTCACTCTACGCAGATAGTCACAAGCGTCATGGCATTTATTTTCGTTATATGTGATATTCAGCTTAGAGTATGCCTTCTCTATATAAAGTATTCTTCGATTTCATGCTTAATGTCCTGGACTTTTGGTTAGAAGTAGCTGTCTTCGACCACCTTTTATTTTGCTATAAATCTATGTAGAGTCCAATCATTGTGAGACCTTAGCTTCCACTATATTTTTTCCTAGCCCGATTGTTAGTTCATTCTGCTTCGGCAGGAAACCTTTTCTGAAACCTTTTCCTCTCTATATAATAATCTAACTTGGAAATATGCTGCAGGCACTAACATCATTTTACTTACTTAGCCAGATGCATCCATTCCGTTATATTCAGCCACACTGAAGTTAAACGTCCGTTCTTGGCGAGGCTGCTTTGGCTGCCTTATTTGTTTTTCCTAATGCAATAAAGCTTCTTAGACCATCTGAGCGGAGATCCTTTTTGCTTAGTTAATTCTGTAGTGAGCCGGGTGTTGACATGCCGACAGAGTCCGTGTTATTGGCAGTACCTATTCAAGGAGCCTTCTTGCGGTCGCTAAAAGAGCACTTCTGCTAGCCGAACCTTTAGTACTCTAATTTATAGACATCCATGTGTAAGATTTATAAGATGCATCTTAAAACTTCATCCTAAAATTAGGCAACAATTACGCAATAAATTGCACACCTAAGCAGACCTTAAAATCTTTTGTTTATTTTAAAATGTTTTTAAATAAATTAATGTTCAACGAAGCTATAAACTTAAGAGTTTCTGAAAAAATTTGGCAAATTTTGGGTGTTAAAGTTGTTTTCTTTCCCCTTGAATTTCCACAATAACACCATTGGGAACCACAAATATATAACATTGAACTGCATGCGAAAGAAACATGAATATATTTTGCACTTACACGTTTGGAAAGAGAATAACCCGATAGTTCAGTCAGTGGCGCCCAGTTCATATAGTTCTTTCTAAAGGACTATTTATCACAACCAGTGGAAACTGTACTCTCCTTTTTTCTAATGTTTACTGAAGTACAAAGTCACCTTCATGCATCTCGGTTGTGGCTTCGCAGCAGGGGTATTTTGGGGTGCGTCCCACTATTTATCCTTAGAGCCACTTTGTGATACAGAGAAGGGCCAGAAGAAATCGCCTCTACCTGGTTCTACTGGGCATTTTGTTTTTTGTTTTTGTCAAAAGTCGAATGTAGGTGATAATTCCAAACACACCCGAAACAAATTGTGCTTCAATATGCGTAAACAAATTTGTGTGTTGTAAAAGTTATTTGTTCCTTAGTATCCTGCATAAGTTTAAACATTTCACCAGACACAATCATACAATTTTTACAGCATAGTTATAGGCTGTATTTAATCAATAAAAACAATTATTCGATTTTTGCAGACTGAAGATGTTTGTGTCGAATTGTAGCCATGGAGTTGCCTCAAAATAAGTCTGGGAATCTGAGAAAGAGTTTGAACGGCTTAATTTTGTAAATGGCAGTGTAACAAAGGGGTAACGAAATAAACAACTCGGGGTGACTTATTGAAAGTAACACTCAGGCAATTGATTTAATTGTGTTACTACGATCTGCAGATAGAAAATGGGTATAAAGGAGTGACTGCGATCAAATTTCAGACAGTCTTGCGACAGCAGTTGTCAATGTAAGACTATTACTATTGATGGTATCCCGCTTGTAATAATACAATTATCTGGACTTTAGTGAGACTTTGGGAAGAAAGGTATACATTAGTAGGGCTTGCTCTCTCTATTAAATTGGCAAAGAGTGAGTTTGGAGCACACATACATATGTAAAGCGGTTCACAATGAGAGTCTACTATTTAATTTAAAACAAAATTTTAAAGTAGCCATATTTGGATAACATATTGAATAAAATATACGGTGAGTGGCGCTAGTGGCTTTGACAATAGGTCATTGTTCTCATAGATATAGCTGTAGCTCACTTATGGCGCTTTACAACTCGGTCACGAGCTTATAAATTGCTTCTGGTTTATTTGCATATACTGAAGATGAAAAAAAACCTCAACGAAAGAAAAACATGTGATCTTGGTGGCCAGTTGACATAAAAGTTTCGTGAGATAATTTGGCTTGGAAATCGTTGCTGCATTGTATCGATAATTTGATAAGCGGTGTGGCAGGTTCTGTTAATACCTCATCCAGGTCTCTGCCGTCCGCTTAGTACCACAAGAGTCCTGTTATTATGTTCCTGTAACGAATGTCGTTTCCAAGCACTGCCGACTTGATATCTTTGGTTTTTCGGCAACATTATCGCTTAAAGCCATAATGTTTTTGAGAGACTGATCGGTAGATAGGTAGACGGAAAGAAGGCTTGCTATTAATTTGTTTGGCCACTCCTCAAGTGGTTACACACTAGCGGCACTTTCTCGACCATTTTTAATTATTGAAGCAATCATAGGTAACATCTGCTAAAGATCACAGTTGTCCTGCATTCATTGTAATTGTAATTTCTGTTTTAATTTGTTACAGCGAAACCTTTAGCCAAACAACCTAAAAGGGTCCCTTGTATTTGTTGTTTGCGTCAACAAAGACTGCGGTTTGTTGAAGTTTAAACAAACCTAACGTTGAATACAAACGTACATGAAAAAAGCAAATCAAAGACATGAAAGCAAATCAAGGACATGAAGCAAAAATCAATTGAATAAAGAAAAGCTAGTTCTTGACGAATAACAACAAGAGACGTTTCCATAAAAAGGCGGGTGTGGTGATTATATTGTTTACTACACATCGCTGTTTTTCGTCTTCAGTTACCAATGTGTTTGCAAATTGAGTTTATCGAAAGTTGAAAGAGTTCATATTTTAAATAACGATATCTTAGCAAAAAAATTAGTAAATTTAAGGGGATTTTTGATTTTAAATTGGTTCGATTAAGCGTTCTTAGGTTCACATTAATTGAAACATCACCTCAAATAAACACGTGCTGAGGACCATATTTCTATAAACAACGTTTTGAATAGGAGTTCAGTATTGAGCAGTGTATTAGGTTTAGGTAGCCCATTTCCAGTGCAATTTAATATAATATGCTTAACAACCTACATAAATATCACTTCTTCTCAAGCTCCTTAATTTTGTTTTCTTGCAGCAAACATTAAAAAGATATGAAGGAACTTATGTAAGTGTCTGTTAGCTGGTATTTTTGGATTGATTTAAGCATATTTTAGTATTTGTTTATTTAAAGGTATTCCAGATAGCGCTTTTAGCTGTCTCTTGCTGCCCCTAGAATTTAAATTTACTCAATAGTGTTTCACCTTTAGCCATAAAAAGTCGAGTACGTAAATAATTAATATTAATCATACGCCACATACAAGTGTTCAATCCAAACACGAAAACACATTTAATTGAATTAATTTATGAACTATTTTGAATAAAATATTGCCACTTTATTTATTTGCATATTTTAAATCAATATTAAATTACTTTACCTTATTTTTGTTTAATTAATACTCCATTTGACACAAAAATACAAATAAATTTAAACGAATTGTATAGAAAAATTTTTCGCCATGATTAAAAAAAGAAAGGAGAATAACCGATATACAATTTTGTACGTTTGAAATTTCACTGATGTTATTTAATGCAAATTTTTATACTCTTTTTTAAATGTCAGGGTATTTTGTTTGTTTCATTATTTCAAAAAGTGCTTATGATTTTAATTATTTTTTATTTTTTGAAATTTGTTGACGAGGAAAGCAAACTACATCGAAAAGAAAGTAATGCAAAAATATTAGTATTAAATTTATATTTTTTGACATTACAAGAATTAAAATTGAATTTTTATTAGAAAAATTAAATAAGATATTGCGGGCGAGAAATTCGGTGCGTAGTAGGGCACTTCTTTCTGCTGATATCTGGCATGCGACTTATTGAATACAGAGGTTCTCTGTGGCCACATTTTCTAATTGGTCTTATGAAGAGTTCGTATTCGTATTTCAATAGCTTACATCATTGACTATAAGCCTTTTTTTTAAAGAACAAAATGGGAAAATTATGCTTCAATACCATGGAGCTTGAAAATCACTTTTAAGGATTAATTCATTTCCTTATTGTAAATCTGTTTTTATTTTTATTTTTCAAATCCTCAATCAGGGCAAGTATGCTTGTTTCCAAATCCGTTAAGGCGAAAATGTGCCGCTTCTTTAAACAAATTTTATTTACAAAACCCGATTCTTGTTGACACATCCTTTCGACAAACGCACGATGCTGGTGTTGGTTTCCTGGCTTCAGTTGTTTAGCGATTTGGATTTCGTAGGCGTGTAAAACCCATTGTTAAAATTTGCTGCTTATTGGGTTAGGAAAGTCCTAATTGGTAGGCTCGATGATGAATCGATATCCCATACTTTTAAGAACTCTGTCAATATTTTCACCAGAAGAACGTGGCCGAGCATGTCAAGGTGCTTCCATCACGATCCGGCTTTTTGCAACATATTGACTAACGTCTAAGCTTTGTGGCCAAACGGTTGATTATTTACACAAAAATATACAAATAAAGCGCCAAGTGCATTTATACTCTGCTGCTCATTTTCATAATACGCCCGCATAACATGCAAACGATCTTTCGTTGAGTATTGCTCTATAATTAATTTTGTAATAGGGGGCCAGTGCGTAAGTTTGTTAGTGATGCATACTTGCATGTTTGGAAATTATTTTCCATTGTCATATGGTAGCTCAAATGGTGTTACCCTTTTAAATACATAGTTCTTATTACTGCCTTAATATCAAGCAGTATACGATACCCAATGTGTTCTCAAACATTTTAAACATTTAGTTTTATAGCACCGCATAAACCAATTAATAATTCTCGTAGGCCATGGCGTATGAGTAATATTAATTTTATAAATTTTTATTTATTTTATGTTTTCTGCTGTAGATTTTATAATTTTGCAGCAAACCTTCAAATAAAAGCGCCAAGTGAACGAAAACTTAGTTTTATTAAAGTTTAGTAACCAAGTTCTTTTAATAACAAAACTTTTGAATTTACTACTAAAACTTTACTCAAAAGCTTTTTAAATCCTTTAAACATTAATTTTTTTTAAGATTTTCTTATTTTCTTTAGATTGCAAGCAAACAGTATTTCAACAAAGAATTCTTGAATTGAATAAGGTATTTAATTAGTGACTTATTTTAACAAATTTCCAAAATAAATTAAACTGGAAACCCACAAACTTTTATAAGAAACAAAACAAATAAAAGTTGAAACTGTCTTTGGCTATCTTTTTATTTATTTTTAATTATTGAAGCCAGAAAAATTCTTAAATCGAATTTGAAAAGGGGAAAATATGATTCAATTGCTTTAAGAAAACATTAACTAAATTCAAATATACAAAGTTGCAAAACTACAAAAGTAATCCTTGTTGCCAAAGATGTGGTAATAAATATAAGGTGACCAGATGTTAATGATAGTTTTGTTTAATTGAAGCTGGGAAGTCTTTTACGCGAACCGAGCGTTTAGAAATTATTTAAACTCATTGTCAAAGTTTTAGCTCACTTGTAGCTGCGCAAGGTAAATTATGTTTTAGACCTTAATTCAGCAACTAGATAGACACTGGTTCATAGTAAAGGAAATGTAGCCGTCTTAGCGGCGTTAGATTGTGGAAACGCAAGAATTGAAGTCGGACGATTATAGGCAATGATATAAGCATATAAGCCTATTAAAGTCGTTTCTGTCGTTTTATTTACATTTATTTTCGCGTTATTCTTATCTGATCGTCCTATATTTTATATAAGTTTTTTGTGGTTTCTATTATTTTCGAAAACCCTCTGCTGAAGGCAGTTTGGATAACACAATCTTTGGTTTTGGGAACAATTTATAAGAACAAATTTTATTATGCTGCAATTAGCACAAATTAAATACTAGTCTAAAGTTTTATCTCTAGTTTTACTTGTGTATAATACTTGGCAAATGTCCTCAGTTCACGTTGAATGCATGCATGCATTTTTACTGTCGAGCTCTATGCTGTAACTAAGCTGAACTTTTTTGTTAAATTGTTCTACCCAAATTATTATAAATAGCACTTACCATTTCATGCAGCTTTTAAAAAATTTCTGTTGACACTTAGGAGCCATTTTAAGGTTCAACAAGCCCTTGTACTCTGCCATCTCTGCTACACCATCTCAGGCAGTTATACTATCTCACAGCAGACATTTTAAGACTTCATTTTAATTGACTTTGTTTCCTCATGGGATTTTCTCTGTATCCTTTTCTATACCCTTGACCATGCCTTTGCTCTGATGACGATTCTTAAGTGATTCGTAGCGTTATTCTGCTCGGTACCACATCCAGATCGTGTAATCGGAGCCAAACAACTCTTGTCGTTGACAGTGACAACTTTGTGTTCAAAGAATTCCCGCCAGGTCAAAGTCCATACCAAACAGTATTTTTGGATGAATGCATTGCCTGGCGTACCTTTCATTCATCCAAGAATTCGATTCCTTGCTAAAATATATTTTCAGGCCAAATTTGGGGTTCTATGACAATCGCTCATTTAAGGAAGGAACTTGCCAGAATGAGTCAATATTTCGCATCAAATTGTAAATAGAAGTGGATAAAATGTATAAAAAGTTCAATGTCAGTTATAAATCCTTTTAAAACATGTCAACATGCAGCTGACAAATTTTGTCAGCTACGCAAACTTCAACCAAACAATCAACTTTATATTTCCACTTTTAATTTAGAAGAAATTTCTTAATAAAATATATTTCCTAATAAATAAATCTGTTGCACTTTTTTAAACGAGCAGCAGCTTAAAAACGTTAGAATTTTTAAGTGCAAATTATTTTGACTATTTTGAGAAATTTCCTGGAAGCCTCTTTGAAGTAGCATGTGTTGCAAAGTGTTTTAAGAGAAAAACTTAAAGAAAAAGAAAAAAACATTTTGAACGATTTCTGAAGTTGTGCTATTATATTTTGCTAAATGATGAATATGGGAATTGGTTTTCATTTTCGTTTAGCGAAGATTTTATACAAGCTGCGTTTACAGATTTGACTATGTCCGTCCAGGACAAAATCGATCAACCATCAATTTGCCACTAGGACAAACAATTTTATTGCAGCTGGCGACTACTATGCAAAGTACACTTTTTGGGGAGGGAGACAGTTGAAGCAAATAAGCTAGACGTGTTATCTGGAGGTAAGGTCGCTCATTGGCCAACAGACTTTAATAAGCTGACAGATCGTATTGATTTTGCCAGTGAGTTCATCGTGTGCTCTACCTTCTGAACATTTGGCTACAATCGTTATTTTACAGGAGAGTGTTGTTACTGCTCATGAAACCAATCATCGGCTAATATATAGACTCTCGTCCGGGTAAAGAGAAGGCTCAGAAGGCAATGAACTTATGTCAACAAACTTTACTTACCAAACTGAGACAGAAAAACGATTTTCCTATCGAGAGCTTTTTAAAAAAATTTGCATCCAAGAAAAAAAACCGACTATAGCCTGTAGAAGGTCGCAAGGCACTTAAACAAATCCTCTCTAAGCTTTGCATATCGGATATGGGCTAAAGACTCATCTGAAAACGTAAATGCTTTCGCTAAGAAAAGGTTTTCACACCACATGACATAAACAGTTCCACTATTCCAAATATCAGCGACACTGTGATTGATCCTATAAGATTTCGGCCAACATTATTAAAATCAACAATTAGAACTCTAGATATCCCGGACCTGATCGTATTACAGGATCAATGATTAGCTATTTACCTAATTATGCTATGAGAATTTTACTATTTGTATTTAATGTCATGTTGCGAGTTTGATATTCGTCCCTTTCGTGCTTTTGCAAGATATCTAACATTTTCATGATCCCTTAACCAAGGGAAGGACTTGAGTCAGATGACGTCATAAAGGCCCATTAACATAATTTTATTAAAATAAGCAATATTGTACAGCCTTCATTTTTCCCAGGCGTTTGTTAAAGTCTGGCATTAAGGTCTACTTACGAAAATAACTCGAGTTCTACCTGAAAACTGTGACAAGCTTCTGAAGAGCTATTTAACACACAGGACGTTTAAGTTAAGACCGAAGGATCAATTTTCTAAAAAAGGGAAAACTCCTGCAGGGGTTCTTCAAGGTAGTATACTAGGGCCGTTATTATATCACATCAATACAGCGAATATGCCGTACAAACCCAAACAGGTATACGTCCACGTTTGAAGATGACCCTGCATTTATATGTGTTGAACGGTTTATTTAACATCAACAAGTGAATGGTGATTTTTCAAAGTCCCTTGTTGGCTTCACCTACATGTGATTTTTCCCAACTATAAATGTTCGTACGGCCACATTGTATTACAGTTTATTGCAGGTTACGTGCTGGTGTTATTTTTCAGACCTGCTCTTTCTAAAATGAGGCAGATTAAGTAGTGAGTGAAACTGGTGCTGGATATCAAGACAAGTTGGTAAGAGACATATCCCTGGCACTCACTTTCTCACTTCGGTCATCTGAATTGACCAATATAATTATGTCAATCAACACCATCCCCCTGAGCTGAGCAATGAGGGGGGAGATTCAGTGTTGCTTCACCGAAGTTCGGCCTTAAGCTAGGAAAACATGAAGGTGATTTTCCGCTACCGATACCCTGTTTTATTTACTCCTGGATGAAATAAGGACATTGTATGGGCAATTTGGGAAACTCTACTTCATCCTTAGGGTATAAAAGTGATTTACCATTCACATAAAATAAGACGAAGGGAGCCGTATTGTTGCAGGACTTTTCCAGTTTGGAAATCAAGAAGTTGTTAATTGTATTGCTGACGTTTTGAGTAAAGATAACACGAAAACTTCATTGCCAGCAAGTAAGATATTGAATTCTTTTTGTACAAAATTTTGACTCTTAAATGGGGAATGTCTATAAAATCGTAACACGTGGATAAAATTTACATAAAAGTTCTCGCCTTTAGCACAATGATTGATGTTGTGTCGTTGTAGCTGAAATAATGCAATGGAAACATTTTAATTGTATTTTCTTTATTACACATTTTTTGTTAGTTCTTTCAGTTCAAGTAACTTAAATTAAAAAATGATATAAAGAACCTCTGAGGAATTTTCAGTTCGTATAATGGAAAATATAATCCTGTCTACGCTTGCACATGTCATCTGCTAAGTTCACTCGTTTATTTTTGTCTTTAATTTTGTGTTACGGCGCTATTAATTTCAACGTACACCAGAATAACAACAAGTCGTCTTTGAATATTTCATGACAATACTCTTCATATGCGTGTTTTAAAAAAAAGGGTGGGAGGGGGTAGGGTGAAAATAATTTATTCTACCTGCTGACATACTTTAAATTAAATGTTTGTTTTTTAAAACACATTTCGTGAACTTTATCTTAAATGATGAGATTTCAGAAGCTACTACAAGAAACAACAAAAATTTAATAGTTCCTACTCTTATATAGGGTGTTTTTTTTTAAAGCCCGATAGAACTTACGAAAGTGTTAACTGCCAAACAAACTGTCAAGTGCTCACTTTCTGAAATTTTTGATCAGTATACTGGGGCAAATCATTATGAATAGATTGACTCTTGAACAAAACTACCCATTTATCCCGATTTATTTGGACAGTCTTCAATTCATCCCATATTTTATCGCTAAATTGTGTTCAGCGATGGCGCTCGTTTTCGGCTTAATGGGTTTGTCAATAACAAAATTGCCGCGTATAGGATGAAATCAGTTACTGACTCCATTACATACAGGAAAATGCACCGTTTGGCGCGATTTACACGCTGATGGTATCATTGGGCCTTATTTCTTTAAAAATGAAGAATATTGGACGTCCACGATGCGCTTCATAAAAAACATATGGCCGAGATAATTTTCAAATATTTATGCCATGTATTGTTCTTTCGAATAAAAAGTTTTTGGATGAACATTTTCTACAATTTAAAGTCTTTTCAGGCTTAAAAAGCATTTATATTTCAGACGCCCTGACACATAGTTAACTCACTGTTTTGTGAAGGGGATTTCAATGGCTGTTTTGGCCAGCAGAGGAAGTATGGCTCCTTAAGGTATGCAACACATTATTCTCGTATGTTTTACAGTGGCCAAATAAGTTTTCGTCAACATTAAAAAGGTTTCTTAAATCTCCCTAAAATGTTGATCGAGAATGGAAAGTGTAATAAATCTAACAGCACGTTTCCAAAAGCAGGGGGTTCCTATGCGGACGAAGATTGCAATGGAAACAAAACGAGCTGTGTGCGACGTATTAGGGATATTATTTGTAAGGCTCATGTACGTTCTTATACATGTAATAGGACATCGTGAAAATACCCCCATGGTTCTTCATGGTGGTGGTTGGTTGAAAGGTAAAATTTTCGTTCAATTGCTTTTCATATCCAAAAAGAAAAGCACAACGATGAAAAATCACACAACTTTAGTAGCCAATTCATTTCTCCTCCGTGGGAAATAACCATAGTAAGTTCTTTATTGACGCATGTGCTCTATAGTTCTGCTAAAACGACATGTCGTTCGCGACCACAGCGATAATTTCGGGCCAACAGTAATTGATTATCCTTAATCTGTAATGGCCGCCTTAGCTACATTATTTTCGCAGACATACGACGAAATATCCCTCCCTAGCAGTATCTTTTTGTGAATGCAATATACAGCAATTACAGCTTGTAAACATAGTCTTTACTGCAATAGAGCGAAAAATGAGTTGGGATTCTCTTTTGTTTATGTTCCTTTACTGTGAGCTTCAGGGGATCAGGCACGTATGCTGGGACAGCTCGCGAGGCAAAATGCACCAAGTTCATGTCTGCGTAAATTGATGGCCTTAAGTAATCCTGCGCATTTTTACTGCCATCGAAAACTTGCTCTGCCAATTTGACGTTTCTTTGAATTTAACATTGATTTCTTGCCGAAACAGTTTCTTCTGATATCTCTACCAAACGTTGAAGAACCGCCTTTGTATGGCCACTGCTTCTGCTGGGAAATAAAAACAAGGCTTGCAATAATGAGCACGTATTTCGATGACAAATTCTTATCATTTCAAAGTGTTGCTTAGTTGGGTTACTTTGCTGTGGTCGAAGTCAAAACAACATGTCGGCCACAGGCTCGCCATTATTATAAATTCTTTCATAATTAAGGATACTATCGAGTTAATGAAAGGATAACAGTGAGCTTCTAAAGATTAATGACCTCCTCGTTGAATTTAACATGCAGTTTTACAAAAACGGGTATTTTAAAAAGAATTTAAAATTAAGTTTTAAATTTCTTTAAGCAGGAATTTAAAAATAAATCATGAAATGTATTTTACAAGTTATTCTTACTCCTGCTATTCGTATAAGCGTAAGGAAGAAGTTATAAGATTGAAAATTTTTAAAAAAGAATTAAACAATTATATATTGAATATAAAGGATATATGGTCAGCTTTACAACAAAAGGATTTACTAAAAAACCAACTTGAATTTCTAATAGATACAACGAAAGTACATGTCGTAGTGTATTCGAGTTAAAGATAGTCGTATGAATTACATGCAGTATTTTGCTGATTTCTGATTTGAGATATCAGTCTTTCAACCTTTTACATGAAAGTTGATGGTTTCCATATTGTACTGAATAACAACTGCTCAAAAAGAAAAACTTAAAATAGTTTAATCAATTACAACCTTGTAATACTTTTCAAACTGACCGGCATTATTTTTAAATTTGAGAATTTCAGATTTCTTCTTCACACCGCATGAACCTAAGAAAAACTGGCTTATTTCGGTTTTTATTTTTGTAATGATTTTTTTTAAAAGATTTTCTATTATAAAGGCAGACATAAAAATCGCAACAAGAAAATAAAGCTGTAAAAGCAACAAGACTGACGTTTAAAATTGTAACATGTACGTGTTTGGAAAGAGAATTTTAAATTGAAACTCGTACACTTGGCTATCAAAACCATCTTGTACACGTGACAAACATAACTGCGCTTCCGGCGGAAATCGTTTTAACATATACACATACACTCACACACACACACACACACACACACACACACACACGCATACACACACGCATAAGCGCACACACCTTTTTATGAGTTTTTATTAAGCTGCCCTTATTGTGTGTGACTGTTACTCCGAGATATTACAGCAAAAGTTTAACAGTTTACAATTGAAATATATAAGTTTGTTTTATATTTGAAAATATTTTGTGGTGAACTTCAATCGCATTATGGGATAAAGGCAAATGATGGAAGATGAAGTAAAGACTTTTAGCACATTAAGTGTTTAAAAAATTCTACTGGAAAGATAAAAGGAAAAGACAACCTGGATATAAAAATGAAAAAATATTGAGAGTTTTTAAAAATTTAATTTGAGAAGAAAGAAGAAAAATTTAAAAATTTTTAAGAGAAAATAGGTAACGAGTTTTTGTCAATCCTTGAAAAAGTTCTGTATTGTCTAGCGGCTCAAGAAACTTTAAATGAAAATTCAATTAGTGAAGGGGTTTCGAATAAAGGTAGATTGTTGTTCACACACACCGTTGCTAAATTAACTTGGCGACTCATACAATTCAGCAGCATGTTTAAGAGATTTGTTAGCGAAAGCATTTCATTTTACTGCAGGCACGTTGGCCTTTAAAGACGACTCATCAGCGTTTGTGGCTCAATGATCTGCTTGGAACAAACAGCTATAACTCACGCTTCAAAAGAACGTCAGATCAGCTAAGAACATTATTGCTCTCCGTGGAATGGTGCAAGATTCCTGGTCTTGTACAAAAACTCACGCTTTCACAGGTTTTGTGAATTTTACATTGCGACTAGAGCCTGTACAACCAAAAGATTGATCTTAAATATTGCTGTTTCTGTGCTTTTGACCTTTTGGAAAAAATATCATCTACACCAACGATCTGTATCTTTGGATGAATAGGAAGACACCAAAATACACAACGTTTACAATGTGGCAATGCTCCGTACTTTTAAACATTGCTGAGTCCATTATTATCATCAGAAAGCGCTACAGGTTAATGACAACTGATGTGGTGGGTCATGTGTATCAAAGAGCGCAAGAAATACAGAACATTCTGCATTAAAGTTACAGGGTAAGGTTATCTGTCCCAGAGGTGACGTGAATTGGTAACCAGAATCGTACTATTTGCCCCAGAATATTTAAAATATTAACTTAATTAATTCAATTTTATTATATTCTTGGTGTTTTAAAATTTACATTTATCTCCACATACTTCAAAGAGTTTAAGGACATTTTCTTCTTCTACCGAATAGTAATTTGAGGAGAAGGTTTTCAGTATCATCACTTAATACTTCTTAACTGCTAATCCAAAGCTGGGACTAACTTTCGTAAAACCTGCCACCAAATCCACATCCGCAACTTGGTGCAGTCTTGCTGGGAGATTTTAAATCATTTGAAGCCTCTTTAGGTGCAAGTTTGCACTTTTTGACATTAACAGCCTAAAATATCAATTTAATTAATAACATTTTGTTACCCGTATCGAAAGCTGACTTTGTGTTTATTAAGCGGTAGAGTGCTCTTATAAGTACTTCGCTTTTATTAATAATACGTGAAATGTGATCTCCATACGTCAACTTTGCATCCAGAACTATACCTAAATACCCTACATTCTTCTCCCTTTAGTTTACCGTGTTGTTAACACTTACGTTATTCTGGTTAGCGACACTTTTCAACACAATTTAATGCTATTTTCGTTTCTGTCAAAGGTGAATAAGTGTTAGGATTGCAAGCTGCAGGTTTGGTAATATTTCGCAACAGAGAGTACTTAAGCCCAATACTGCTGTGTCGTTCACGAACATGGAGATAATACACAATGGTCTATAGTAGCAATATCCGCTGTGTAAATGTTAGACAGAATCGGTGACAAACAAGATTACTGTGCGCATCCGGTATTAATTTTGTACACATCAGAAGACTTTGATAAATAGCTTTGAATTGTTTTAATAATATTTTATGGAAAATTCAGCCGTATTAGATTTTTGGAAGGAATTTTCGTCATCCTTTGTCAAGTTTAGTTTGAAGACAACCCGGTTTTGGCTGTGTGCTATCTTCAGTGTCACTTTTCGTTCTGACAAGTTTGCCTCAATTCATTGGTGTTTTATTGTCTGTCAAGTATCAATTTCTCATTTGGGTTGGTATTTGGTGAACCTTCCTTATCACGTAACAGGTGAACCTCGTTTAACTGTGAGGTGTAAACGGGTAAGAGGTAAAGCTTATAGATCGGGTGTTTTTGTATGGCTGGGTAGACGTTTGTGATTACTATTTTATTCTATCAGAAATGGTGTTTGCGGATGCCAGGTAAACGTTAGAGTTAGAGTTTATTACCTGCTACGTGGTCGCAATTATAGTTGGCTACGTGATAAAGGAAAAAAACTGCTTATAACATTTACCTATAATTTATTTATTTATTTATTTATTTATAGACAGCATTCTAGTCGATTCCAGGCGGTTGAAGTTTGACTTCATGATGTTCCATATTAGAACTAATGGGTGTATCGTATTGTGCACTCTACGAAATTCAAATTGGTGAAATATTATGAGAGAGAAATCTGTGAGCATACTCTTAATAGTCCTTTTCAAGACTTTACTGATGGTTGATAATAAGCTGTTAGGGTAGTATGAGGGTGGGCAATCGGCAGGTTTATTATATTTATTAATTGTAAAGACCTTCGACTCTTTAAGCATAACTCGGACGTAGCACATCTTAAGGCAACTGTTAATAAAATATATCAAAAATTGTTTACCTCTTGGTGGAAGAGCTTTAGTTACTTCAGAAACTCTCTATTACTTCAGAAACTCTTTTATGTGTAACACAAATATTATCGACTGCATCATCGTTGGAACTAAAGTTATCTATCCTGTTTTTTACTACTCTTTCGGTGGCTGTATCCTGAATATTTGAAGTACATGAGTGTTTCACACAGACCAATTTTATTTAATAAATGTGTTTTATTGCTTCGTTACACAAATCTATAAATATAAATTTTATTAAATTTTGTGTTCTCCTCTACTCATCCTGTTATAAAGAGTTTTCATAGAAGGTTTAAAATGAATATAAAGCATAACAATCAATAAACATGACCTAGTAACCTTATCTTCTCTAATGCAGTTGAAAGTAAATACTCAAATACTCCTGCATGTTCAACACAGTTTAATTTTATTTAATGTGTTTACAGCAACATCGTCGTATCAGCAGTAAAGAACCTTTAAAACTGACACAGAAATTTCGGTTGAAATGGAGGTCAGTTATTTCGACAGACTGTCTATTTTGATTAACTTCATGCGAGTTATAATGATAAACTTTTGCCTAGTTTTTTAGTTTAACAAAATTAATAAAAATAAAAAATAATGACGGGAAATTATTGTTCAACATGGTGGCAGGAGGTTGTCGTTATTAACAATTTTTAAATTCTCTTATACACAAAATTGAAAGTGAACAGTTCTTTAAAGTTAATTTCATTTATATTGTTCTCAGTTGTGTAGGAAAAAAACCATGTTGACTCCATGAAATGTTTTTTGCTGAAAATCCTTTTTACAAATGATAAAATTACAAACAAATACATATTAATTTCTTTACTTTCTTCACGAACAATTTTGAGTGGATATTTATTTATTCTTTGTTGAAGTTATTAATCAACAGTACGGTGATATTAGGAATATTTCATAACTATAGTCTAATAACACCAAATGTTTTAGCCACTGGACAGGCTTACTGGCAATGTACTACTGTGGGCAAAAAATAGTAAGACTTTGTTCATAATTTTAAATTTCTTTATTTATTCTGCCAAATTTATTTCGTCCCCCTCAAAGTAATCCCCCCAGCAGCAATGCAGTTATGCCAACGTTTTTTCCAATCCACGTAACATTTGTTAAAGTCAATTTCCGGAATAGCCTTCAATGCGCGTAGCGATTCACGTTTAATGACTTCAATTGACTCAGAACGGTTTCTCCGGAGCGATCGCTTGAGTTTGCTGAACAGCCAGAAGTCACACGGAGCTAAATCAAGCGAATACGGTGGTTATGGAACGATATTGATTGAATTTTTGGCGAAAAACTCACGAAGAATCAAGGCGGTATGCGACGGTGCATTATCGTGGTGTAAAAACCAAGAATTGTCGGCCCATAATTTCGGCCTCTTTTTACGAATAGCTTCGCGCACACGACGCATAACATTCAATTAGTATTTCTTGTTGACAGTTTGGCTGGTCGGAAGGAATTCGGAGTACACCACACCTCGATGATCGAAGAAAACTGTCAACAAGACCTTGATTTTTGACTTGCTTTGACGTGCTTTTTTCGGCTTCGGCTGACCTTTGGCACGATATTCGGCCGATTGATCGTCTGTTGCCGGGTCGTAAGCGTAGATCCAAGACTCGTCGCCAGTTGTAATGCGTTTAATGACATCCTGGAAGTGGGAAAGTATTGTTTGACAGACGTCAACGCGACGCTGTTTTTCAAGAAAATTGAGTGATTTTGTTACCAACCGTGATTTCACTTTTCTTAGGACCAAATGATATTTTAAAAGTTTTCACTGATCCCTCCGATATTCTAACGATATCAGTAAGGTCTCTGACTGTTAATAGTCGATTCTCGAACACCAATTCCTTGATTTTATTGAAGTGTTTATCATCAGTTGATGTTGATGGCCGTCCTGGACGTGGTGCTTCGCCAACGCGTTCTCGACTCTCTTTGAATAATTTGTACCAATCAAAAACACTTGCTCGCGACATACAAGTATCACCGAAGGCGTTTTGCAACATTGTAAAAATCGCCGAATGCACTTGTTGTACTTCAGAAAGATAAGCGCGTAAACTAGACACTAATGATTACTTTGATGTGATATTTGCTACAGATGTCACTGACAGTCATACCAACGTAGAAAAAAAATTTCGACGAATGGATTTCCGCGCGAAATTCAAATTAAAATGTCTTACTATTTTTTTGCTATGAAGAAAGGAAATATGCCAATTGTCTTTCATTCTTGGCGCACATCAAATTTTATATACAACCTTATGATTTTTAAGTTTTAATGAAATAGATATATATTCAGCATCATAGTCACGGTTTGAACACAATCTTCATTTATGCAAATTCTCTTTCAGTTAAACTGCCTTCATGAGCATGGCATTCATTGGTTCAATCAAATATACCTTTCAGCATATCTCTGTTGGCTACAAAAATCAAGAAATCATTTTGGTACTGCGCCTCTATCAGCAATTTAGACTAAAGTTCATTTTATTATCAAAGAATGCGAGGGTAGTATATAAGAAAAGCAAGTTTTAATAAAAATATTCAATTAACATTGAAATATTTTCATAGAAACCGCTTTCTTATTTAGGGGTTGTAGTTAATATTTATTATCCTGTTCATGGCGGTAAGTGTTGTCTATTTAATGCAGCTTAAGTTGTCTCAATATCTTTTATATAAAGCAGGTTAGGATAGTTTCTGCAATTTTACCCCACAATTAATATCACTCATACGCACAGTGTTAAACAATTTTTGAAATGCATAAAAAATCCTTGCATGAATTTAAAATTGTCTTTCAAAATAATTCGAAGAATATTCAGATATATTTTGGAATAGACATAATTTAGTTTCTATAATTAATTTTCAAAAGAATATTCTGGATTTAAAGGGGTAACATTTTTCATTATATGTTGACTTTTTTAGCGTAAAACATAAAGTTGTGTTAAGGATATTAAACTAAAAATCTTGGGCTAAACTTGCATATTTGCATAACTTCTTCAATTGTTATTACCTCGTGTACAAAGTGGATTTTTTTAAAATAACTTCATATATTTTGCGCAAATAATACTGCCCTAAACATTTGAAAAAATTCAGTTCGAGTACCAAATGGCTTTCCAAAAAGCGCGGACCCATTTGGATACTATGTGACGGCCATGTTGTTTTCGTGCTTAAAACCTGTTGTTTGTTGGTATCCAGTTAATATTAGCAATTCCCCATGGTCCGTTTTACACAACTGCGCAGCAAAAGACTTCCAAATGCTAAGACTTTATATAGAAAATTAGTGTTCGCTAGAGCTCTCGAAGAGTTATCTGTAAAGAAAAGCGCGTTTGTAGATGACTGGAAGCTAATCGAATTAGTCGCTTGTCGCAAGGATGACAAATGTCACTTGTCAGTCAGGGAACGTGGTCATGTTTATTATACATAAGTTTATTGATGGAACAGTTATGTCCTGTAGAAATAACATAAATGTGTCACCATCATCGTACGATATGGTTCCGTTAAACGTTTTTTTGTGGAGTTTTCTGAAGTCGCAATCGACCAGTGTTCTTAAAGTAAAGATATCTCGGACCGTAAGTTAAATTCAAACGTAGGCTTGCGGCAGAGTCATTGAAAAATATATTATAACCGAAGTCACTGTTCCAAGCCTCGGTATATATTTGCACGGCGTTATTTCCCACATTTATTTGCCTTTACTGGCCTTTCAAATAAAAAAGGGTTTCCGTTGATAACCCCTACTAAGTTTGTTCTATTGAATTTCAACATCAACCTGTCCTTTTTGAAAAAGCTTTCATAAAACAAATCAAATACAAAAATTTGCTTTTCAATTTGAACAGGGGAGGGGGCTTAAAAAATGTTAATTAAATTATTTTAATTTATTTTTATTATGATTGCCGGAATTACAAACATTAAAAGTGAAATCAATTAAAACAACATGACCACACATACGAACAATGTATTTTCGCATTTGCACATTCATAAGCTTTAAACATGTCAAGGATTAACACAATCATCTGACGCTTCATTACGTTCTCTTGCATAAAAGAAATCCTTTCTATTATGTTGAAGCCGCAACAATTCTTTTTCATTTATAAAATAACATTTTATTTATTTTTTCATTGTTGCAGTTTAATTTGCGTTAACAGAGGTAATTCGGTGTTACATGGTAGCGCAGAAGAAGTATTTCCCAGGACAGTTTTAATGAAATGTGGAACAATTTACAAACGAAAATGAAGGCATCAAATATAAAATATATGGGAATATTTATAAGTGTAGGGCGTCGCATTAAGAGTGCACTGTGGAAGATGTAGCTGCACTAAATTGATCATGCAAGGTGCGATCCACGGCAGCCAGTTGAGGTATTAGGAACTTACTATCCATAACCATAAATTTCTGGGACACCCTGCGATTGGTTGTTACATTAAGCGCACTGTCTCGGCGTGTTTTTAAATTTTAATAATCAAAACAATCATCGGAGATAGCTGTCAAATATAAGAGTTGCCACTGGCACAAAATCAAAATAGTGCAAATTATTAATAGGGCTGCCCACATGTCATTTAATAATCCCATGTCCGGAAGCGGGGAGGGGGTGAGTGTGGTGTTGGTAAGAATTTGTTCATTTATTAGTACTGTTTTCTAAGGACTTATTGAGATCAGGACTGCGCCGTGCAGAAACTAGCAGCGTCTCGGAAAGTTTAAAAAATGTTTAAGACTTTTATTGTAGGCACAACGAGGCAGATATTGACGTCTAAATAATTTGCAAACCCACAGAAATTTTAGCAAATTTAAAAAATTATTGTAAATAAGTAACTTTGCAAACACTATTCTGAAATGATCTCCTTTCTCCGTTTAAGCTTCCACACAGTGCGTATGAGCGTTGTGTCAGTGCAACATTCTTTAATGGAATAAAACCGGTAGCAGAGAAAAATCACACAGAAGAGATGTGTAAGCCTTTTTTTGAAGATAACAAGGGACGTTGTCAAGTCAAAAACCTCTCTAGCATCGATATTGCGACAGGTAATGTATCAGTTTACAGCTTCATTCTTCGAGACAGCGTCTGCAGCGATTTGTTTTAGGTTCAGCAACCAATTCGCAAATTATCCCTACAACTATTGTCCTTATGCTACCTGCCTTATTCGATTCATGCCTGAAGAACTTGTGGAAGTTCCAGCTCAATCGTTGAATTTCATCGTGAATTTGGTCGTAATCATGGCTTCCATGCGCAGGAAAAATTTGAGCACGAATACACTCTTTTGAACCTTAAGTCAACAACCGGACAGAGGTTAGAGCGAAGTGAAGAAAACGTAGCCGCGTTAGCGGCCAGTATCGAAGAAGGCCCGATATGCTGAATGGGCCATCACCGGAGAATCAAACCGCCTTATTTTGCAGGTGGATTTAGACCAGATTGTGTTGACGCAAGAATTAAAGCCGGAAGACCATAAAAACTAGCTTGAGTTCGCTAGTTAAGCGTTGTAAATACAGGCTGTCCGCCGGGAAGGTATACTATTTTGTTTTGCCGCCATTTTAATAAACATTAGTCTTGACAGTTCATATTTGTCAGTCGTGAAGTAGAGACGTGGCAAATTTATTATGAAAAATATTTGGTAAACCAACGTGTTTTAATCGTTAAAACATTTTATTAAAATCAATCATCGATTACTGTGACGATGAGAAAGTTACGTGAAATTTTTGGGAGAAACAACGTGCCAACAAGACGCACTATTTATCGTGTAGTGAATGATTTCGATGAAAGAGGGACTGTAGCTGATAGGCCAAGCATAGACTACAACGTACTGAAAGCTCCGCTGAAAACAATACTGCTGTTCAAGAAAGTTTTCCAAATAATCCATCAACATCAATTCGACACCGTGCTCAGGAGCTTAGCTTTCAAAGCACAACTTTGGCCACAAGTTTGCACAAAGATTTGCATTTGTTTCCATTTAAGATTCAGTTGACACAAGAGCTTCTTCCAGAACACCATTTACGCCGCCGTACATATGCCAATAGGATGCTACAGCTCGTCCATGACAACCCCCATTTTCATGAGCAAATCATAATGAGTGACGAGGCACATTTTCATTTAAATAGATATGTGAATAAACAGAATAGTCGGTTCTGGGCAATGGGAAACCCTCAAATTATTCATCAGTTACCTTTGCATCCTTTAAAAGGACAGTCTGGTGTGCAATTTGGTCAGGAGGAATCATTGGACCTTCATTGGACTTCTTTGAAACAGAAAACGGCGTAACGATAAGTGTCAATAGGGAGCGCTATCGTGATATGATTGAAAACTTTCTAACGCCACAACTGCATGCTGTGCGAGACCTCTTTCCACAACAAGTTATTTCAAGGAATGGTGATGTTGATTGTCCTCCACGGTCGCGTATTTGACTGCTCCGGACTTCTTTTTGTGGGGATATCTGCAGAGCAAGTTTTATGCAAACAAACCAGAAACGCTGGAGCAACTCAAACAAAATATTCGTGATGAGATTAATAAAATACCGCGAGAAATGTGTGACAATGTTATGAAAAATGTGTTCAAAAGGGCGCGCATTTGTGAGGCTAACAGAGGCGGACATTTATCTGATATTGTATTCCATACATAATTGCCGACATTAAATAAAACATTTACCAATATACGAGCCTTTCTCTTTCATTTAATCAAAAATTATAAACAAGCAAAGTAGTATACCTTCCCGGCGGACACCCTGTATGTCATGAGATTTATATAAAGGTAAATACCTTTAAAAGAAAGCCAGAAACACTTTGTTATCTTATACTGCGAGTTTGGTTTATTTAAATTCCTGTTTTTATCCTTCTAATCTGGTCACCCTATAATTTTAACTATAAACCAGTCAGCAATCGATGCCATCGTCTAGGTATCTTGTTCTGTCTTTGAATTGTGTTTTGTATACTTTCCACCTTTACTGCCCTTTCAAACGAGATTTGTTTAATATTGAACTTTCTAGAACAAACAACCACAAACACAACGTGTGTAACTGAAGCCTTAAAAATTAAAGTTATGCTGTTACCGTAAAGCCACCCCCAGTTTAATTGTACCGACCTTTTTTTTGCAGTTAAATGTACAAATTCCATGTTTACAAGCGTGAGTTTTCCTCTCTCTTTGAGTTTAGTACTTATGGTTTTTCAACTAAAATCTATTTTGGGTTTGCGGAGTTGCGGAGTTGTTTTCAAAGTACTTTAGCTGTTATTTAATAAATTAATAGTGAGACTGTCACACTGAAAAAATAAGGACATGTACATTTATTGTTTTTTAAAACATTTGCTTTAGTGGTGTTGTCCTTAGCTAAATTGCTGTTTAAATATAGAGACTACATTTGTAGTGGTTAAGTGCATATAACGCGGTACCACAGCGACATACACACACACACACACACACACACACACCCCACAACACATACTGAGATAATGTGGCAAATAAAATGTTAAAAGTTTCTTTGCATTGTTTGTGTGAGTAAATCACTGACCGTTGAGTTTTATAAATCGCGCACGTTTTAGTCGAGTTGCTGTCAGCTGGTTTTGTGGCCTCTCAAGTGCTTTTCAATGAGTTTTGTGCTCGTGGTTAAATTAAAATCTAATAAGTGTTTTATTTTTTATTTTTATTTGTTTGTTGTAGCACATTTGAAAGATGCTTGTGAAAAGAAAAGATGATATTAAATAATTAAAAAAGATGATATTAAATAATTAACGAATTTATTAGATTCTTACGAACACTTTCCCTCTAAAGAAGAGATCTCAGGTAATTCAATAAAAGGTTTCAAAAATGGCTTTCACGTAAAATTGGCGCGGGTTTTTTTAATGTCAATGATGCCTTCAGAGCGAAAAATATTGTGGAACATAACCTAACATTGTGTAATGAATTTATGAGAAAAACACTTTTTCAGCAGCGCATATATGTTTTGATCATCTGTTGTCCTGTCCACTCTGCACGTGGACGCATTCTCATTGGGTAAACTCAGTATAAAAATGGGCAATATTACAATATGTCAACAGTACGAAGATATTGTCAAAAAATTTAATAAAACTGGGTCGATTATGGTTAGCAAGTCTCTTTTGTGTAACATACTGGTCGATATCAATTTGGTAGTGATTATGAGCAGCAGTCGTTACAGGAACATGCTAACGAAATTCTTGTAGCCTCAACTGGACGGCGAGGATCTGGTTCTGCCACACCACACAAGAAAGGATCGATTTATCGTTTACAACGGTTGCCATAGTGCATTCTTAGTGAGACATCCTATACCTAGTACTTTCATATATTCTGACACAAGGTTTTTTCTTCATAAAAAACAAACGGCCAGAGAGAGTTGTAAATAATTTTTTGTATTTCGGTTTATTTAATATTTGGGAGTATAACAAAAGAAAAACTATTCTAAATGGCCGCCATTTGCCCTCCAAGAGGATCTGACAGGCCAATCATCTCTTGCAGTACGCACGACTTCCAGAGGGAAATTGTCCACTGCGCGAATAAGTGCACGCTTAAGAGATTCCAATTTTCTGTGGTGAGTAGTACAGACCATGCCTTCTAAAGCGGACCACAATTTGTAGTCTAAAGGATTCAGGTCTGGACTACCCGATGACCAATCTTCCGTAGAAATAAAATTGGGTACATTGTTTTTGTAACCAGTATTGAGTGGTTTTAGCTTTATGGGTTGGGGCAGTCTTGTTGGAAGAATGCCCCAGCCCAGTCCACGGCTCGTTTTTTAACAGAGCGCTATTTAATGGCTTCACAACCTTTTCCAAAACATCAGATTGATACACCTTTGCCGAAGTTTTAACACCTTTTTCGCAGAAATGGAGCTTGGTGGCCCCATCATAGGAAGCACCCCACCATACCATTACAGAAGCAGGATGGTGACCTCTCTGAACTCTCGGAACCAATGCATTCGCTTGTAAAGATGACTGAGCATAGACTCTATCATTTTGTTTGTTGAAAGACTCCTCCACAGTAAACATTTTTTGATCGGTAAAGAGAATTTTTCTGTGGCCATTATTTGCGTACTGGCGAATCAATGCTTTTGATTTTTGCTTGCGTTTCTGTTTCAGTGCCGCGGCAAGTAGATGCTCCGTGTGTCTTTTATAAGCCCGAAGTCTCAAATCGTATTTAGTAATGCGAGAAATGGATACCTTCGATATATTCATCTCCCGCGACAATATTTGCTGTTTTCGGAGCGGATTTCTATAATTTCTATTCTTTACAGCTATGACGGCTCTACGAGTTCGCACACAGCGCGGACGGCCAGATCTCGGACGGTCTGCTACTCCGGCGGTATCTCCAACAGTTTCATAGTACGATAGACAAAACTGCGACTTACCCCGAGCGGCTGCAACGTTCGATATATGTCTCCAGTTTTCATTCCACATTATTTTAGTCCAATTACCACGATACGGTTTTCAATATCTTCCATTCCATAATTATAGGTAACAAACGCCAACAACTTTTTACACAAAAATTAATTCTAGATATCAGTTGTAAGGAAACTGTCAATGTAAATGGAATATGTTCAGTGAATTTCTAAGAGTGGGGGCGATTTAAACTGTGTCAGTAATTATGAAACTACCAAGTACATACTTATGCTTTAATCTACTACTGCCCTGGCCACGTCTTTTATTGGGTGGCAAACTTTTAATGTTGAATTACTATCCAAAAATATATTTTCTAAAAATTCTTTAGAAGTTTTTAAGTTTTTAAGAGCATTGACTATTAAGCATTCAATGCCCTGGGTTGAATTGAAAAAAAAATTTTGAAACAAATTTTTATGTATTTTCATGGAGTGAAGTGGAAATTGATCAAATGAAAGAGGTCACAGTCAAGAACAAAACGTTCGTAACTCAAACCCAAATATCTTTAAAACCGCAAGATTTAATTAAGGAAAGTACTTGATTTTACGGCTAGGAAGGCTAGGAGTTGCATTTTCGGAAAGCCCTGGTCTCTCCTCATTATTTTAACGTGATTCATATTAAATGGAAAATTAACTGCGATTAAGACGCCTAGGTATTGCAGCATTGACTGCGATTATAATCAACTGAAGTTAAAAATTAGTTCAGGAGCGGTTATTTCGTGTTCTGTGAGTTTTCTAATTTTTGTTTACACAAGCAAATTTCATCGTATGTTTTCACACTTACGCAAACTTCTGCATTTATGTTATTCAAAAAGGGTTTGACTCTTATTTTCGCTGCATTCAACTGTGAAAAAATCTTGTTTCATTCACCATTTAATACCCTTCATAAAAATGAAAAGGATATGTGTAGGTATGCAAAATTCTTCAAATTGTGACAAAATTTTAAATTCGCCATAAATGCGAAAATTCACCATAAAGTCGTAAAAGTTTTTTTTTATACTTTATTTAATTCTATTGAATCTTTCTATTAAAAGAAATTCACAATAAGTGTTCAATTCTTACTTCTAAATTATTATTTACTAGTTATTACCAATGTAATAAAATCGATCTTCTATTGTGTAGAGAGAGCCGCCTCGCCAGGCTCAATGTGTCAGTTCTTTTTAGTCTCTGGTGGCCATCAAATTGTAATAAATTGCGTGCTAGAGGGTTGGGATGTGCGACTAGTTTATTTACGTATTTGTACGTTTACGTTTTAACTTCTTCCTGGATAGTGGGAACTTTTAGATCCCTATGGATGTTTTCATTTCTTATGTACCAGGGAGCGCATACGATAAGACGTAAAATCCTAGACTGTCTTCTCTGTAACTTCTGGATGTTTGATACACAGGCAGTACCCCACAGCTGAATACCATATGACCATATTGGCTTTATAACGGATTTGTATAAAAGGACTTTATATTCCAAAGCCAAAGTTGAGTTATGACTTATTAGCCAATGCAGTTGATTTCTTCGAAGCTTTATGGACGTTATTTTTGCCTCAATGTGACGGGACCAAGTTAGGCGCCGATCTAGGTGGATACCTAAATATTTAACGTGTGTTTAAGCTGGAACCGTGGTATTAGTTATTGTGATTGGTGGAAAATTTTGCCTTCTAAGGGAAAACGTTACATGAGCACATTTTGGTGGATTTACCTTTTATTCTTTACTGTCTTCTAACTCAGGAACATGGGACTGCAAGCCGTAAAAGTGGAATAATTTTTTGCCAAATAATCAAATTCAATGAAAACCAAAATTTCACAAAAAATTTTTAGTTCCAAAAAAAAAAGCCGAAACATGAAAAAAAATCGTCGGAATATCAAATCAAGAATCAAAAAAAATTAATATTTTATGAAAAAAAAAATTTATAATTATAAAAATATATGAAAATGTATTTAAAAATCATCAAAGTTATAAATTTTACCAAAGATCTCAATTAATCTAAAAAAAAAAAAACGAAATTTTACTAGAATTTGAAAATTCAGCACAAAACTAAACTGTACTTTAAAATTGAAAATTAAAAAGAAATTTTCAAAAAATCTAAATTAAAAGGAACTAAATTAGAGGAACTTGTTTAGCATTACTAGTGTACTGTTTGAAATATTTTCAATTAACTACAACATGTTTGCTACAATCATATATATGGTTCCTGTAGACATAATATAGTTGTAGTAACTATGTCACAACTACAGCTTTTCTCTTCTAATAATATAAAAGATAAGAAAACCTTCAACAACATTATTATATTTCTTTTCCTCGTACTGCAGTTCTTTAAATAAAAATAATGCAACACGTTTGTGGCATGTGCATGTTGAACTAATTGTGTGTGGAATTTAGCAGTTATAGTTTTTCATTTTGCCTTTTTTCAGATTTCCATGTAAACAGTTTTAAATAAAATTAGTATTGCGTATTTGCTTTTATTTTTCTAAGTAAATTAAAGAGGGTTGGCATGCTTTTGTTAAAAGTGCCTTGTGCCACTGACGGCCTAAGAACAAAAGGAATAACCCTGCAACATAAGAGCAAGGAAAGCAAAGGAAATATGAAAATAAAAATTTAATACGATTAAATAAATAAATGGAATGTATTAAAATTTGCTCTAATTTTATTTTATATTCGAAATTCCTTCGCCCACTCGCATAAGAATTCAGTTTTCAGAGTTTTCATGCAACTATTGTAAGGAAAGGAATGCTAAAGAAATTCCAAAAATTTTATGGAAAATGTAGAAGAAAATATGGAAAAATTATTTTAAACTATTCTACCATGTGGTTGTCACTTTTACGTTTAATTAAACAAGTGAAGTGATTTCAATATTTTTGGTACCAGCGATGGCTCAACCTCACGGTGGTCCAACCACGGATGTGACATTAAGCGGCCAGACCAGCGCCCCTATGCAATCTGCATAAGCACCGCTGGAATAACACTCATGCACATCCCATAGGTAGCAAATTAGGACAGCGGATGTCAGGTCCCCGATCCCACCCCTTGCTGAGGAGTTTGGATCTCTCCAATCTCCTGTCGTCAAGGCTCGATAGTTGACAGCTGCCAACCACAGCCACCACGTGCACCCCCGAAGGAGCTTCACCAACAGCCAGTCTGGAACTGAGGTTCCAGGGGCTACTGGTTCCCGTGGTACCAGTCGTTTTTTGTTACTGGTTGAACTAAGTAGTTCTATCTTCTTTCAGTTTCAGGCTCCTGACAGCCACAGGAACTGGTGCCCCTATTCACCCCAGTAGCAACCCATCAAGGTGTGGAAATGGCCCCGGGGGGTCTGTGAGAGTAGACCAGAAGTAATATTCTTGTCTCGCCGGTTTGAAAGTTTACAACTAGCTTTTATTTTAGGGAGAGGTGAAAGTGACTCCCTCTCTGCAGTTTACAAACAGAATTATCGAATTTAAAGTGAAGAAGCAAGGAAATATGCACTATTTTGTGTGATTTGTAGACCGGCGGCATCATTAGATCGTACTTCTTCAAGAACGATGAAAATCGCAACATTGTGGTAGAAGCTACCATGCGACGATTACTGACTTATTTCCCCTAAAAGAGAATTGGTTGACAGGTGGTTTCCACAAGATGGTGCCACACGTCACATGATGCCATCAACCAATTGAGAAGCGAGGTTGGTGCAAGATTCATCTCACGGTTTTGCGCAGTTTATTGGCCGCCAAGATCATGCAATTTGACTCCTTCAGTTTTTTTGTGTGGCGAAACGTGAAAACTCTTGTGTACAGAGACAACCCAGCCACAATTCCAGTCCTGGAAGGTAACACTTCAGCTGCTATTGGTGGGATAGCTGCTGGAAAAATTTATATGAAATAATCTTTAAAACGTAAATGGCAGACTTTGATTATTTCGTTATCAAACACTATCCAGCATATTTCTGCCATAAGAAAGTGAATACTCTTGCCTTTATGGTGTTCTTCAGTAGTAACAGATCTCTGATGAAATTGTTAATCATCTTCCTCGGATTCTGTTGTCAGAACGTTGTGATTTTGAAACATTGGAATTATGTTGCACAGTGTAATTAGAGTTTAGTCCCCTTGAGGCCATTAATTTTCAATGCACAAACTTTAATTCTTTTATTAGCCCCACTGTAAAAATGCTATTGATCACATTGGCTTAATTTATTCTATTTGAATTTAACGGGTTTCATACTAAAATGCAGCTATGAAAAGTAATCGACGACGCCATGCAGCACCACCACTAAGTGAATGATCTAGATCATTTCGGAATCGTTCGTACTAGTAGATTGAATCACATTTCTATTAAGCAATTTATGCAATGTTGAAACCCAAGTATAAAAGTAAAATTTTGCAGGAAACACGTTCTTTTCTTATTCATCCTCATTAGCAGACGATTGCTAAGGAATTAAGATATTTGTGCATAAATTTTTTTCTTGTAGTGAGAACAAGACTAAATAAACCTAAATTTATTTTATACCCAAATTTACAAAGTAAAATTCAAAACGTTATAATTTTATTTGAGACAAGAATCCAGTGATAATATCCAGAGGATATTTTATTGTACATTTCGGTGCCAATCGATTAACGGGTAACATGATTATAATCCTAAATTTATTCACTTTTGTAGACTTAAATCTCTTCGCAGATTTGGCCCGAAATCATTTACCGTATAACAAACGAAAGGGGAAAAAAATAATTAATTAATTTGCCAAGCGACTAGCTCATATTCGCCTATTGAAATGAACATATAAACTTTGCCAGTGGAATAATTAATAGAACTCAGACACAGCATTCGAAGCTCGCCATCAGAATTAGTATAAGGACTTGTAAATTGTCTAACGGAAAGGACATTAAAAATATTAAAAACTATTAAAATCTTTTAGCAAAGGATATATTTACAGCCAACACTTCTTGATTACGATCTTTTTTTTGCAATTTCGGTAGCATAGATTTGTCTTTGGTTGCAGTCAGAAGTGGGGTTTTTAAATACTGATGTCAATGCAAAAATAACAAAAAGAAGAAAAAAAAAACAACAACAAAAGTAAAATATTTAATTAGATCAAGTCGGCTATAAAGTCACATAAGTAACGAAACCTATACCTGTCTCCCTTAAGTTTACAGGCAGTACATTGCTGAATGGCCATTCACCGGTGGAACCCAAATACAAAATGTAAGTTACACAAATTAGTACATTAAAATAATCTTTAGTAATAATAATACGCTTAATGAAATTATATATATAAATAATGTAAGTTCAATTAATGATATGAAAAAAAACAAAAAAAGATTTAACCAAAAACAAACGAAAAGCTGGAAATATCGGATAGTGAAATTACGGAAAATTATTTTATCAAACTGAATTAAATTTAAACAAACATTAAGCAATTTGTGTAAAGAAAAGGGGTGAAGTAAGAGACAAAAAAAAACATTTTGTGTGGAGAAAACCAATTATAAGATCAGTGAGTAAAGGCGGTGTAATTAACATTTATGTAAAAGGTATTTAAGATCCCCCTAATGATGTACTCTAAATTTATATGTAATTAAAAAAAAATAACAAACCAAAACTTCTAGTATACCTATAATTCTGTAAAAACAAAACCAAAGAAAAAAAAAAGATCGTTCCGAAAAATACGGTATAGTTCGTACATTGGCAACTATTGCCTTCCTCTTCATTAATTTGAGTTAGTTAATCATCATCAATTAACTTCATTGACCTACATTTGCTTGACCTATATATTTGCAATGTATATAAGAAATCATACAGGGTGACAAAATTCACTTCTGTATAATGTCTAAAGCAATGTTTTTTTTATGAATGTATATAAAAATTATTTTTTTTCCCACGATAAGTTAATATTGAATTCCATTATAGTAGTTATAATTTAAATTTCTATAAGATAAAATGAATATACGTAATGAAATGTGCCTTTTGAATAAAAATTTAAAATAGTTTATAATGAATTGCTAAATTATCTACAATGTGATTTCTTTTGAAAAGTTCCCGCAAGGTAAAGAGATGTGTATTAGGGATTATCTATTAGATCTATATTTTCTGGAGTCTGCGAATTTTGGTAATCAAAGGTTGGGACGGGCACGCTGTTGTTCCAATGTCAACTGGAAGCAACCCAGATTAGTTAACGATTTTCATGCCGATATAGTAGTTTATGCTCACCATTTTTGTTTTTAATCGAACCAATGACGTAATTGAAATTAATAATAGCTGTATAAATACGGCATGCACTAAAATAATTATTTCTATGTAGTTTTAATCCCATTTGTGTTAAGATCTCGTACCCACCCGTTTGCCGACGAGCCAGAGCCGGAATTTTATGCATGCCATCGCTTAACTAGATCAAGGACCTACTTCTATCTTTAAGGTTGTATGCTACACCACCGTGATGATTTTCTTTGTTAAATCTTTCGAACTTCTTAAAACTTTTTGTGCCATTTGATGCCAGTTATTGCCTACAATTATCATGCGTGCACATATGCAACCTCATGGCTTAATTTCTATGCATTTCTACTGCTAAAGTTTCAAATAAACTTTTGCGTTAATGCATGACACATATTGTGAGTGGCAAACTTTCTGCAAGATTTATTAAACCTGATAAGAGTTTTGAACAATGAAAGGGATTGTTGGCATTAGTGTTTGAGTTTTTACGTGTGTTACATTGAATTCAATTAAGACGTGAATGGAATTGGTAAAGTAATAAAAGAGCCCTAACAACGGAATGTTAAACGGAGTTAAAACGTTATAAGAAAACGGTAATTAATTGCCAAAGTTATGACAGGTTTTGCATAAAATAATCTAAATTATTTGGAGAGATTATTTTTACTTTTTTTTTTAGCAAAAAGCATTCAGTGCTCTGACACAGCTGCTAGAATCAGGACTTTACTTAGATTTAAAAAAGAAAGAGATGTGCAAAAAATTTAATAAAAATCACATGTCTTAATAAAATTCTAAGTTTTCCTCATTATTTTGTACTGTATAAAAGTCTCGAGTTGTTTTCGAAGCCTCCGTTCAAACTAACACACAACTCTCTCTGAACGATCTGTTAATTATCAAAGCTACAGATGTGTATGTCTTTCAACATTATTCGATGGTGCTTGAGTGAAAATACTGCTACTACCAATACCTCTATACCTAATACTCATATGTATAGGTAGCAATTTTGGAACTATGGCGGCCCGTAACTTATACCCACCCAACATCTGTATATAGGATTCGGAGCTGCCTAATCCTACCTGCGTAAAAAATGAAGAAGACTGGGAAGATTAGAGAGATTTAGGAGCAAGAAGTATAGAAGGCTGATTGGTTGCTGGGACGATCTGGAGTCATTTTTGAATCAGATGCTGCTCCTGATAAAGGAATAAATTCCCTCTAGTCCCATTTATACAACAGTTGGAAGTGGCTGGCGTAAGACCTTTACCTGTAGTGAATCTTAAGTTGGTCATCTAAAGCAGAACCAAGGCATAGGGAATGAAATACTTTCTCCACTTTTTCCTCATTGTGACAGTTCGACAGTAATAATTTGCTTATGAGAAAGAGGATACGAAAGTAGACTAAACTTTCCCTAAAGGTACACGAAAAGTCTTATCCAGAGAGGAATATGGAAAAAGACCGAATTTACTCTGTAGTGTGTTTGCGGTTGACTGGCTAATCTACCAGAAACGGATGAGTCCTTAATGAAAAATATTTTAATGTAGGTATGGATATCACATTCTACCTTCTAATTTTATTAGAGCACATTCCGTGCCGACAAAATACTGCGTCAATATTCTAGTGAGACAATAGAGTTGGGTATCTCCGGTGGCCGATAAGGAGGTTAGGTCTCATCTATACGCGGATAAGAAGCTATAGAAGTATAGATTTCATTAAAAACAGCGTGGAAGTTTTAATCCATTTTCGGTCGGATATATGTGACGTAAATAGTAGAGATATCACATGTAGTCACTTAAACGCTTCAGCCCATCGAACACCACACTGAATTTTCAAAGCTTCCAATTGTGAAACACTTGCGTCTGTAGTTAATCACATATTGGGTCTCACTCGCAAAACTCGTCCTGAGGCTTCGTCACAACATCTTGTTGAATTGCATCTCCAGAAGGATTGATCCTTAGTTGTAGTGACATAACAAATAAATAGGATAGGCGAAATAACTAAGCCTTGTAGTCCAAATCCCTGACCGTGTTTATATGTCGCACTTCGTCGGCTGTACATTTACAATTTGCAACTGATTACTTATTTCCCAACGTCTTGTCTTGGGTGCCAAAAGCTTAATCGCTAGAAGAAGGATGGCGACCATAAGTGACTGCGACAACGTGAAGAATTTTGTAGGACTAGGGCTGAGACAGGCCAGAGAAGAAGAATTGCTTTAAACAGTATCGTGCACTGCGAAGCACCCCAGCGATAGAGGGGCCATAATACTAGCGGATCTATTAGTAGGATAAAGTCTACGATTTCTGGCAGTGGAGTTGCCCAAGTACTTGAGGATAGTGCAATATGACTGCGTAGTCAGGCAGCCGCTTTGATAAACATAGACGAAGTATCACATCCTATGCTTTCAAGTACAGACCCGGTGGTTCATTGACATGTCCAAAGTCGGCATAGGCAAGTAGATAATTGCCTGCTAAAGCAGCTGTTTGCAGACTTGTAGGTATTTCTCACCTCAACACGTCTAAATTTGGGTAGCGGAAGTGAGGGGTCAATCCATATGCTAGCAGTACTTCTAATTAATAAGAAAAAGTCCTTCCACGTACCATGTTAATAATTTATATTATGAATTTTGAACTACTTTTATAGATTGTAGACTAAAGACTGCAACCAAGTGCTATCCACTGGTTTCATGTCAATGGCGTTATGAAGTACGTATTTGTTGGAATTTATTTGAATTTTTTTTCTTTTATAGTTTCTAACGCCAAACAAATTTGCATCGACTCGATTTTAACTTGCCCCATAAAGTATGCAATACATTTTGCGAATAGTTGAAAGTAAACAACACCCACCACATTCTCTCTAAACAATATTTGCCATTCAGAGTCATCAATTTTCAATGTGGTTGCGAAACCTGTGAACAAATTATCGCCCACAAAACCCTTTTGCCCTGCAAAACAAATATTACAAAGTCAGAAACGAATGCCAATTGGACGCTACGTAAAACAAAGATACAAATAAAAATGAACCGGAATGATAAAACGCTGAAACTGAAGCTAAAGAGTTAGAAATGTAAATAACAGATAGCGAGCAGATACGTAGGCTTAAATGTGAGATAGTTTGGTTGGTTGGCGATATTGTTGAATGCATTTGTCTAGTTTCTAGTTTCAGTTTATATTTTTCATTTTGCTGCAATGAAACAGTCATTCATTTAACCCAACTTTGTACTGGTGAGTTCGATTGAGGTCCATCTCTCTTGGAGATTGATGTGTTTGTAACCACTTGTAAATCTGATAAATAATTTGGTTTAAGTAATTTATAGAAGTTGTTAAAAACAATCTGGGTTTAACTATCAAACATTTTGGGAATGGCTAAATTTAGGGTGTTTTTTAAGCACGATACAACTTGCCAAAGGGCGAGCTGTTATTTTGCGCTCACTTTTTGAAATTCATTATCAGCATACTCTGACAAATCATCATGAATAGATTTACTTTGAAAATCTGTCATCACGTGATCTGATATTTTATTTTAAAATTGTGTTTAGCGATAGGGCTCATATTTGACTTAACAGGTTTGTTGATAAACAAAATTGCAGCACATGAAGTGAAATCCAAAGCAAAGCCTATGGACTTCATTACATCGAGAAAATTTCACCGTTGCATTTTTCATTTAAGAATGAAACCAGTTAATGGTGATCGTTGACGTACCCCGAACAATTATTGTTTTGCTGTAAATATGGATGACATTGATCAGGGAGACATGTAGTGGCCACAAGACGGCGCTAAGAAATAAAAAGACATCAACCTTTGGCGATAAGTTCATTTTGAAAAATGGACCTGTCCATTGTCCCTCAAGATTGTGTCATTTGACACCTCTTGATTTTTTCCAGTGACGCCACGTGAAGCAATGGGTTTATGCTGATAAACTAGCAACATTTAACGCCTTCGAGGCCAGCATTTCTCATGTTATTCATGGCATACTCAAAAATTAGCCCAAACCTGGACGCCCAGAATGCGCTGCATCAAGAACAGCTGCGGTGGTCACATGCCAGGAATCAGCTTTAAATATTAATTCCATTCATTGATCTTTCAAATAAAAAATCGTTTTGATTTAAAATTAATTCTTTGTAATATTTTTTACTCTTTAAAGTTCTATCGAGCTGCAACTACACTCTATATTTGACAAACTAATAAAAAAGCGAACTTTGCATAACTTTAGGAAGAGACGAAGAAGTCATAGTTGAGAGACAATATTCATGTTTCTCACTCTATTCATATTTAGGTCTTTGCATTAGATGAGCAATTTTTCAACGATTTAAAAGCTGTGGATAATTAACATGGCTGCTTGGACGATTGCGCTTACAAAACCAGTGCTAGAAAGCCACCGGTCCAACGGGATTTATAATTGATATGATCTGCTGAGAAGCTTTTTAATTAACGAAATCAGTCTTAAGACTACTCTTTACCCCAACAACTGAGCTAAAATTTAACTTTAAATCAAAACAAATTTATGGCAATTTAATACAAATCATAAAGGCAGCCTTACAAGTACTTCACCCCGCAACCCTTAACCAATTGCCACAATTTGGCAAATAGTAAAATAAGACACCGCAACCACAAGAATTCTTTAACTTAAGGCAAAAGCAAAAAGTGGCTGTCGAAAAATGATGAAGCCAGACATTAGGGCAAAAAATTATTTGTCTGCAGTATCCAAAGGAAATTCCAAGGAATGAAAATGAAATAAAGGATAAAATAATGGAAACAAATTTTAATTTATTTTAAAGACTTGAATTTCTTTGACTCTTATTAAAGCAGTAAGAAGCTGAAGCAAGAAAGCAAAAGTGAAAAATTGCTTGAAGGTTAAAGATAGTAGAGCTTAATGTGGATTAAAAAAAGAAAAATATTTAAAAGAATACACGATTTGTAACGTCACTGTTTCTTAAAATGTTGCTCAATTTTACAGCAGCCACAATAGCAGCACTAGAGCTCTTTGAAGACATGAGAATAAAATAGGCAACATAAATGTTGACAACTTCGTTGACAATTCGACAGTTATTGATTGCTTGATTAACATATAAATTAGTAGATTAGATGAATGTAGAGCATTGGCTGAAATATTTCACTCACCTGGCAGAGAGGGTTGGTATTGTGCTTTTTTCGTAAGTAAAAAATCACTGTACACAAAAAGAAAGTTTTTTTTCAATAATTTAAATAAAGGATATATGATAGCAGTTGGCTACATAAATCTATGTGTACAGATTTATAAATAGAAATATACAGTAAGCAATTCTACAACCTTTAAGGTCCCATAATTTACATTTTCCCAAAAAGGATATACTGAAGGACTTTACAATTTACACTTAAAATAGATAAATCTTTTGTACCCTTAATTGTCAATATATATTATAGCCTGTAAAGAGGAAAATCTTCAAAAATTTCCCTAGAACAAAAAAAAAAGGATCAAGGATACGATAACATATTTTAAAATAAATTTTCTATAGTTGTTAAAATTATGTAAGATGCTTATATTTGGATGGTTTTCCTGAAAAATATAAAAAAAATATTGTTTTTTATACACAGGATAATATAAAGGACATTCAAAAAACCTTATATTTCAATATATTCTTGAGACTGTATAGCTGTGTAACACTTTTAAAACGACTATTGGCTAAACTTAAAGAGAAAATTTGCAGGAAAAATAAAAGGATATATGGCAGGACTACTTAAGCCGTTGGAAAAACCAAAAATATATCCGAGAATTTAAAAACTGACAGTCATTTACGTATTGTGGTAATGAAAAACTTGAACATTTTGATGCTTGGAAAATGTACATGTATAAAAAGAATGCAATTATTATTAAAATTCCAACTTAATATAGGGGGCATTGTTCCGAAATCCATTTTGCGTTATATGAAATTCTGGCTTAACCGTTGACCGTCCGAGAAAGTCTTTACTCACGCTTTATAGAATAAAATTCTGGTCCAAGGAGTATAGAGACACTTCAGGCACTGGCTTCTCTTGTCAGAGCGAATAAAATTATGGCCTGTGAATTTCTCGCTTTCATCTGGAACTCTTTGCGTCTCGCTGCTGCTCTTGGTGAAGGAACAAGTGTTAACTCTCTTGTCGGGGCAAATACATTTCTGGCCCCAAGTGACGTGAAGTGTGCTCTTCTCACTCACCTCCGAATGCACTCTATTGGAGCGAAAGTTCAAGCTCAACTGCTTACCGCCGAAGTGATGTGCAACCATTGCATGTCTAAACCAATTGGGACGGCTAAAATTCTATCCCAAAATGTATAGGGTCACCTCACTCACTAAGGTCTCTTGTTAGGGCGAATAAAATTCTGGCCTGACACGACAACAACTGTAGTTGCAACACCAGCTGGCGGCTTGTAAGACTAGCTCAATTAGGTAGAGCAAAATTCTAAGAGAATTAAGCAATAGTTAGATGTTTCGAATAAAATACTGGTCCAACTATTTGATGAATAATATTCCAAAATTATTACGTAGATCGTATCACTTTGTTTTGGCGAGTGTTCGAAAGGAAATATTACTGTTCTGCCGCAATATACTTTGAAAATGTTTTCAGCGACAAAGCACACTTTTAGGGGCAATAAGCAAAATTGCTATAATTGCGGCCGATTCTAAATCTCAAGTCATCCAGAAAAACACATCGTTTGGTACGCTATATTCGACCGCTACAACTTAGGCAGCCACATGCTCCTCGAACTGATTTCAAACATTATTGAAATCGAATTAATTTTTAAAACTTAAAATGCTCTAATGCTACTAGATAACCGACTTAGCTTTTTGAGAGAATTATTTTAAGTTTTATAATTTAAATTAATTCTTAAGATTTTTTCTAAAGCATTAGCATTTTTAAATACTTTCCTATTTAGCTTTTGCGTTCAATTAAGCAAATTCAGCTATTGCAACTGCAAATGTGGGCTGCAGTGGTAGTAAAAATTAATTGAGCAACTTTAATAAACTTTGCATAATTAAAAGGCTCAATGGTACGAATTTTAACCAGTTTTAAGTTTAGTTAAATGGAATTATCAAATAGGGCGTAAGAAAAGAACTTGTCAATAAAGGAGTCATAATTAAAGATATTTTTTGCACGTCCTAATTATCCACAAAACTTGGCTAGAAGCTGAGTTAAAAATTAAGTTAATCCTGAAGATATTCTCTTTATTGAAATTAAAATCATTGTTTTTGAAGACAAAGTTTAAAACTAAAATCTTACTTAAGTTTAAGTAATAATGCCAGTGAGAAAAGTATACGCTTTCCTAGTCGTTAGGCTAAGAGCCAATGTTTACTTAAAGTTTAAAAACAAAAAAAATTTAATACAAATTAAGGATTTATCCGTTTTTTTTTGGATGGTGTAGCAAGCCTTGGCTATCGCTAAACGATTTTCTTACCAGATGCCTCAACATCACCCTCGACATTTATCGCTTTCGACAACAAATCAAGGGGATACACTGGAGGTAAATGCAGGTGGATCCAAGTCGTTAGTAGTAGTGGTTGGCGGATAAGGCTTAGGATATTCGACTAATGTAACTTTACTTAGGCCGAGGTATATGTCGATAAAAAAGCGAACAACTGGCTGAGGTGCCATAGCGTATCGAGTTTTGAGACTCGTTTTCGTAACGGAGAGGCAGTTATGCCAGTAGCAGTTCCACTAACTCGTTGCAGGACATACGTATAATAAGCTGGTACTTTTGCTAGCTGCTCAGAACAGATGTTCTATAGAACCTACATTTTCATTTTTGGTGGTACTTTGACCCCTTGATGATTGCAAGAACACTCCACTTTTAGTGAGTGCCTCTCGGTGGCCAGCACGGACAATGGTAGTGGAATTACCACGGCACTATTTCATTATGCATTATTTCAACATACCACCATATAACGAGTTCTGTAGCTCTACCACTACTGTGCTCTTGGGAAAAGTAGAGAGTAGCTTATTTAGTCAGCTGAAGAGTGAAGTGCTCCTCAAACCATTTTGACTTTGCAAAATTGGAGGGATGGGCCCGTTTATTCGGATCTGGAGATAATGTTATAATAAACCGAAGGAGCAAATATTCATTCGATAAGAAACATTCTAAACCTCTCAGAAGAGTAGCTATGCGTTGAGTTTTTTGCGATTTTTATTATTTTTGGTAAAACTAAAATTAATTATTTTTAAGCTAATTATTTTACCCCCAACTCATTTTTATTATAAAATAATGCAATCTATTTTTGTGGGTGGATAAGCTGGTCTCTGAGCGCATTTCGCTGGTTGCTTATCAGGAAACCGTTACACAAATTTTCAGAAAAACTTAAACCAAATGAGAAATACGAGAAAATCAAGGACAACAAAATTTTTGCTATGCGTGATTAAAATAGAGCGCCTTGAAATCACAAAATATTTTAAGGCATTTCAAGTGCCAGAATTTCATGGGTCAATCCAAATGTTGAAAACCGGAGCAAGTTCGAAAATAGTAAGATGAAACCTATTCTAACGGTAATCTCAAGCTAACAAACAGTAGGAATTCTGTATATTGTGATTGGCATATTATCAGACAGAAAGTACTTAAGAGCTATTGACTTGAAGAGTTTGCCTCAAATATCTTTGATGGAGAGCGCGCCACATTTTTAACCGCTGGGTTAAGTGTTCATTGTCAAGACTTTAATGAGTTGACTCCTCTGCTCATACTAAACAGTATCCTTGACTTTACACAAGATTTTTATTTAATGGTAGTGAAAGTTTTTTGCAAAAGGATATTCCTGCTATATTTTCGAAAATTTTCATGAGCCTCTCGCATTAATGTGGATAAATGTCAATGATGCAGCATTGAAATTCGTCCTTGGGGTCTTGGCCGTTTAACTCAAACAATCCCCTTAATAAAATATCTAAAGTGTTAAACAGTGTTAGAACTCTGATCAGCACCTAGGAAAAGTATTCGAGTAGCTTCATAAGCTATATGGCATGGCGCATAGCCTTGATTATATCACATTTCAAGGGCGTCATGCCGCAATATCGAGCACCAACCAAAAATCTGCTGGTAACGCATTTTGTACAGCTCATTAAGTTGAAGTACCGCTGTAATTTATAAACGAATTAATAAGTTTTAAAATATTTTTACATCCCTACATATTTTTTGATATTCAATTTATTGGAAAACTTTATTTTTAGATTAAATTCATCAAAGAAACTTAGTTTTTATACATAAGTAACCTTCTTCATTTATGTCTGTCTCTTCCATGTCTGTCTCTTCCTTGCCCTGCATTGTCTTCTGATTAACCTCATCTAATTTAGCGCTTAGCTAATTGCCAAGCAATTAGTGCCATCATTATCAACTACTACAGCACACGATACAAACACACAAATGAAAACAAAATGTAAATAATACCAAGCAACATTACAACTCTAGTTTTTTTTTTTTGCTTCGGCACAATAAATGCCACTTTACGGTAAACTAAATGGTGTTTTTTTAAGGTTTACAATTTTGAATGGAAATGCGGTTTTATAAGACGGATAACTTTGTGACGACCAAAAGTCCTTCCACTCGTTTTTGGGTCACATATAATTATGTCTTTTGCTTTTCTAACTAAATTCATAGTTTTTATTAATAATAAATTAGGTTTAAGATTAACGGAAATGTTTAGATAACACCGCTACTTAATGGTAACACTGTTTCAATACAACACTACCATGACTGACAAATGATCAGCTGGTATGGATCGTACAATGGTGTGCGTATACGTGAGAATCAGCAAAAAAAGTAGAATAGAAAAGGCGTATACAGTAGAAAAGTTAGTCAGCCTGTGGCTAGCAAGGCGGTAAGACCTACTTAATAATTTAGAATTTTATTCAATTTTATTATTTATGTCTTTGGCAGACAGCAAATAGTTGGGCTAGAATTTTATTCGATACAACTACTTGTAGCTTAATTATTTTAGAGTTTTACTCAATTTAATTAAGCCAGTCTTTCGCCCCACCAACTGGTAGCGAAACTACTGGTGTTTTCGTGTCAGGCCAGAATTTTATTCGCCGTGACAACAGAAGCCAGTGAGTAAGGTGACACTATACCACTTGGGCCAGAATATTATTCGCCCCAATTGGTATCTGCGAGTAGTGGATAGCCATTCCCCAGGCGGTAAACGGTTGGGCTAGAATTTTATTCTCCCCAACCAAGTGCCAGAGTTGAGTGTGCAGAGGATACATCTCTTAGCTTTGGGCCAGAATTATATTCGCCCCGACAAGAGAGTCAATCCTTGTCCCGTCACCTAGAACAGTAGCCAGACAAAGAGAATCCATCTGAGTGAGAGGCACAGAGCTTCTGCTATTGTCGGGTCAGGCCAGAATATTATTCGCCCTGACAAGAGAGGCACAGAGCTTCCGATATTGTCGAGTCAGGCCAGAATATTATTCGCCCTGACAAGAGAGGCCAGAAAAAGAAGTGCTCTCTTACCATCGGGCCAGAATTTTATTCGCCCCGAAGAGAGAATCGGCTTATGTGCACTCGCAACAAATAGTGGCGATATCTTCTGTAAGCGTCGGATGGTGTAAGAAGCTGAGGAGAGTACCAGCGAATGTGTCATTGGCCCGAAGGTCCATCGTATTTCTTGTCGCGCTGTATTTATTAATTAAGTTGATGAATAAACTTTATAACGTTGTTGAAAACATTTATATTAACTGTCTTGTCTGTCTCTTGGAAACGAATAAATATTTTTTGTAACGAACCCTGGGAGCCGCGAGCTCTATTCCAGCTAATTGTGAAAACACGTCGTTACAACTTTAGGCCATTAGTGTTTAAATACGAGTTTGGCATTGGTGGCGCCGCGGCTGGCAGGGATCAAGCACATTGGGGCAGTCCAATTTTTTGCCACTATTTCAGATTTTGGGGTTGTGTCTTGGCAGTGGTTTGCTAAATGTTCTATTCCAATTCATTTCAAGTTGCTGCTTTAATCGCTTAAACTAATCTCTTCACGTAACACCAACGAAAATAATCCGAAGGCGTTGAAGGGCACGAATTTGGAGGTCAACTGGTTGGAGCAATTCATTATAAAAAGCCTTCGTTACAAGTTTCCTTTATCAAATCGTTTGCTCGACTCGCTGTATGGCATGTAGTGCTGTCTTGTTGGCAAAAAAATGTTTTCAATCCCAACTAAACCAATTGGTCATCATGGCTCTGAACCGTTTGCGATGGCCAATCGAATCATTTGGGTCCTCCTCAATGCTATGCTTTGCAATAGCCTCTATATCGCACTGTATGACATTTTTGCGCACGCGTTTTATATCTTGCATCGCACTTGATGGAAAAACGATCCATGATTAATTGTATTAGTCGCTCGGATGGACGCTTCTGTTGACCGTAAAATATGATAGACATAGCGCATGATGGAAGTTCCAAACAGAAACCACGATTTTCTAATTAAATTTGCACAATTTTTCAACGTTGGCGATTGTCAATTCATGATAAAAAAGCAGACCAAACTGAGCACAAATGGTAACAGAGTTGCCGGATCTGACAAATGTATGACCGCTTAATCACTGTCGGCAAATGAAACCTCAAAAAAAAAACACCTCTTAAAAACGCAAATGTTTCCAGCGATTAAGGGTTTGTCTGTGTGGTCCTCTACTTTATTTTTTTGTTCGTTTGCTGAACCACTGAGTCTGTGGGCGTTTGGTGTCTGTGTGGCTGCTAAAAGCTAAATGTATTCTTTTTTATTTTTGAATAAAATGTTGTAATGAAATAATCCTTATTGTCTCTCTTTATCCGTGGATGCAGTCTAACCTTTTGAAGCGTTGCACAGTTTTCTAATCGTTCTAAAAAATCATCGCCTTAAAAACATGGCCAACTGGTTGTAATCCACACGCTGTCTTGGCTTTTCGGCTTTGATTGCCTCTGTTTCAAAGAAGCTTATTTACATGACGTTTGTGTGACTGTCTGATAAAAAGTAGTTTGTTGTTGCATCTTTGTTGTCTTAAAATTTAAAGACTGTAGAGGAGAAAAGCTGCTATTTCAACAAATCAAAATATTAATGAAAAAATTCTCTTTTGTTCTTGAGTTAAGAAAAAGGACTTAATTTTTCCAAAACTAGAGATCTTCAACTGAATTTTAATCTCGTGTTTTCAAGAAAATAGGCTTTTCCAGATTTATTTTTTTTTTCATCGGAATACTAGACTTTTCATAGGGAATTGAAGTCTAGAGAAATTAAAATTTAAAGAAAAATTTATATTTTCCTATTTTGTAGTGAAATATTGAAGTCACGGTGAATTTTGGATTATCTAAAATAAATTTGTGTTGAATATATGTAGATTTTTTTTTTGTTAAATACTCGATTTGTTTTCTGTGCATTTTTATCGATTTGAAAAAAAAAAATTATTTTATGGCGAATTTTGAATTTTTTGATATTTAGCAACTTTTGGGGATTTAGGGAATTTTTTTTTATGTTGGGAATATCGAGACAGATCGCGAACTTTATGGGTCCCTTTTCGAATTGACTTTAGGCAAACGATTTGTAATTTATAACTACCTTACTCTTATTCTCGTGCTACTAGGCTATCGAGTGGTGACTGTCAGCCTTCTTCCGCATCACGTAGTCTCTTGTTAATTCCCAGCATTTATCTAAGGCTTAGGCTCACCATGGAATTCACATTTAAGAAGTATCTGCCCGTAATCCTGATGCTAGCCAGTGCTGGACATTTCCACACAATGTGCGCTACCGTCTAAGCCTCTCCCGCAGGAGTATCTTTGAAGACTGACCCCCACCAGAGTTAACCTGCCCGCCTCTTGCGAGTCATCTCTGTAATGGTGTAAATAATGTCCGTCCATCCACCGAGAGCTCGAAAACAGGGGTAAGTCTATTTTAAAATTGGAGATCGACTGGTATCCAGAGTTCACATACTAGAGAAAGCATCCTTTTGCCGTATGCTGTTCCAGTGTAGATTAATGATTTTTATAAAAGAGTGTTAACTTCTCTCCGTTCGACTTATTTAGCCAGACTCCTTGCAGAGACAAGAGCCTGTTAACGTCCGCTACCACGTGGAGGTATAAGCCAGAACTTTTGGCAGTGCATTCCGTTACGGCAGCCCATATATTTGTCCTTCCCGGCTGACGTCCTTTAGGTATGTACTTTTTGTTTTGATATTTTAGTGAATTTTACATTTTTGGCTGAACATTAAATTTTTGACAATATGCGACAAATTTCGCTTTTGGATTTTCGTTTCGTGATTTTTTGATTTTTCAAATAAAATTCTTACAGATTGAAAATATTACGGATTTTTTAAATTATTGTTTTTTTGCGAATGCCTCTCGCTGAATTATGGCCATTTCAGAATAGTTTCGAATGATTTAAAAAAATATTTTTGTAATTTTTTAAATTTGTAATTTTTTAAATTTGTAATTTTTAAAGATTTTTGTTTCTTCGTCACCTGTTGCTTTTAAACTTTATATTTCTTTCTATATTTTGGAGAATTTTATATTTTTTCTGGTTTTGCCGAAAATTACGGGCTTGTATTTGCCAGTTTTAGGTTTTTAATTTGTTTTTATTTTTTCAAAGTTTGAAGGTCTGAGTATTTTTTGTGACCAAATGTTTGAAGATTTAAAGAACTAAAGTTTTTTTTCGGATATCATTGTGTTGGTAAATTATGAACAGATGAGAACGATTTTGAATCTTGAGCCTCAATTTACGATGCCGAGATTTTGGTAAACATTATTCTTGACAGTTCATATTTGGCAGTCGTGAGGTAGAAACGTGGCAAATTTATTGTTGAAAAATATTCGGTTAAAACATTTTATCAAAATCAATCATCGATTACTGAGACGATGAAAAAATTACGTGAAATTTTTGGGAGAAACAACGTGACAACAAGACGCACTATTTATCGTGTAGTGAATGATTTCGAAGAAAGAGGGACTGTAGCTGATAGGCCCGAGTATGGATCACAACGTACTGCAAGATCGGTTGAAAACATTACTGCTGTTCAAGAAAGCGTTCAAAACAATCCATCAACCTCAATTCGACACCGTGCTCAGGAACTTGGTCTTCAAAGAATAACTTTGGGCACAATTTTGCACAAAGATTTGCATTTGTTTCCATTTAAGATTCAGTTGACACAAGAGCTTCTTCCAGAACACCATTTACTCCGCCGTATATATGCGAATAGGATGCAACAGCTCGCCCATGACAACCCCGATTTTCATGAAAAAATTCATAATGAGTGACGACGCACATTTTCATTTGAATGGATTTGTGAATAAACCGAATAGTCGGTTCTGGGCAATGGAAAACCCCCAAATTATTCACCAGTCATCTTTGCATCCTTTAAAAGTGACTGTCTGGTGTGCAATTCGGTCAGGAGGAATCATTCGACCTTACTTCTTTGAAACTAAAAACGGCGTAACAGTAACTGTCAATGGGGAGCGATATCGTGATATGATTGAAAACTTTTTAACGCCACAACTGCATGCTGTGCGAGACCTCTCTCCACAACAAGTTATTTCAAAGAATGGTGATTGGTGGTGTTGATTGGCTTCCACGGTAACCTGATTTGACTGCTCCGGACTTCTTTTTGTGGGCATATCTGAAAAGCAAGGTTTACGCAAACAAACCAGAAGTGCTGGAGCAACTCAAACAAAATGTGTCCAAAAGGGGTCGCATTTGTGAGGCTAACAGAGGCGCACATTTATCTGATATTGTATTCCATACATAATTGCCGACATTATACGGTCCACTCTCATTCATTTAATCAAAAATTATACATAAACAAAGTAGTATACCTTCCCGGCGGACACCCTGTATTTTGTATTTTATTTTTAGTAACTTTCCGTTAGAGATTTGTAAAAAACCTTTTAATGTTTTTAAAAAATTTTGAGTAACGTTGAAGCTGTGCTGACAATGTCAAATCTATTGTTGAGTACCTGTTTGAAATCTGCAAATCGGCTAAGATACGACGTTAAAAGGATGACTGAATATATTTGCTCTGATTTTATTTAATTTTTCAATTATTTTGTTACATAAAAGTTCCTTGCCTCGTTTTTGTTGTATATGAGCTTCATTTGTTTACTTCATCAAGTGCTCTTGATACGATTTAAAGCATTTTAGCACAAACAGCATGATGTGTTTATTAATTCCTTTTGCCAGCGTGTTTTATACTTCAAGTTTGTAGTGAGTATTACGGCAACTACACGCTACCTGTCACTTCAGTTTTATCCTGTGTCTGTATTTTATTTCAGTGTAAATAAGGATTTTTGATTTGGCACTTGAATATATATAATCTTAATGTGAACTTGATTCCTTAATTAACTGCAGTTGGATTTATTGGATAATGCCAATTTTAATAAAGAGTAGATTTATAGTTATATAAAGTGCGCTGATTTTAATTACGTTTGTATTTTTGTGTGAAGAAAAAGTTAATATTCATTAGCAGTTATTAGTACGATCTGCATGAACAAATGTTTTAAAAGAAATTAATTTTTCAATAGCAATTTTAAATTTGCCTACCAAATTTTCAATTAATATTAATCATACGCTCCGCTTGATAAAAGTTTTATAGACTTGTGAAAAGCAAACGACTAAGAAACTCATAATTAAATTTACCAGAGTATGGCTAGCATGCCGGGCAGGTTTTTCATATAAAACTTTTGTGGGGATATTAATTAGGTTTTATGCATAGGAGTCTGCTAAAACTAAATAGGAAATTTTCATTTTCTACTTACGTATATTTCGTTTATCTTGCTCATAGTTATGACAGAGATTTTAAATGGATCCTTTAAATATGAAACTAAACTTAAAGTGCGCTTGCAGTAAGTAAAGAGAACGAAATGGTCTCAAAAAATGCCACTCTCTCTCACACCAGTATGCACGGAAATTCTAAGACCAACCAACATTTTGCAATGGATTTATCTCACGCTACCTCTTGTGCAGACCCTACACACCTGCATGGCAAAATGGTTAGAAACAGAAAAGTGCCAAAAAGTACAAACAAACTGACGCATAATGACAGTAATTGTGCTGTTGCAGGTTTTTGTTTGTTTACCTTTTATTGCTGTGAGTTCATTTTTACCTGCTGGTGTAATATAATCATTTCAGTTCTAATGTTGTAATAAACAGATTTTTGTACTTTTCTTCGATGGTGCCTTTAAGAAGTTTAATCTAGTTAAAGAAAAAGCTAATCTAGTAATAGAGATAGAGAGAGGTATGTTATTTATTCAATTTAATTTGTAAAAAAGTTTTGTAAAATACAATCCTTAAAATTTATAAAATTCTTTAAGCTTGAGGTTTTTTTCATAAAAAATTCTTTTAGGTTTTTTCATTGACCTGTGTGTGATATTATTGATATGTAGTGAGACTAGTTTCCGCTTAAGGTCATGAATATGAAAATAATATACATTGTAAATATAAAATACATTGATATATTCATTTATTTCCGATATTTCGGGCAAATTTGTTCCTAATCATCAGGGACCTAACAAGATAAAATAAACATAAAGAGCAATAAAACTAGAAGTACTATAAAATATTTTTCTTTACCAAAAAAACTTTAGCTACGCTCTAGTGAGTTTATGCCAACTAATCTATGTTTTATTTTATTATTTTTACTGTAGTTATCTATTGCGCGTCTATATAATCGAGCCCAATTATCTGTATCTTTCTTATAATAAGGTCTCTTATCTGGTAGGACATCAATAATACGCAGCTTCTCTAGCATAAATCTCTTCTTGTAATTTGTCTCTTCTGGTAATACTCTCCTGTTGTCGAAATTTGATGTATGTCCTGTTCTATTGCGCTGTTTTTTGGTCGAAGAGTTCATCAGTTGCCTACAGGTCAGATTTGTATGAGGTACCCATATATATCTTATCTCACTTGTAGTGTCCATCTCCAATGCAACCAATATTGTAAATAAAGTTCAATTTGTGTTCTATATTAAGTATTGTTTCTGTTTTGCTAAATAATTGGTTGACATTAATATATATTTTGAATGCTAGCTCATATTTATTTCTATCACAAATATTGCAGATTTGACATTTCTCTGAGGGCCCTTTTCCTTAATAGCGTTAAGTTTCTTAGAACACATTTTTTGAACAACGATAAGCCAATTTTTTCCTTATCAACGAATTTAGTCTTGTTCAACCGTTCTGAGTTTCCTAGTACCTACGCTAATGCCTTCGCTCCCAGACGATACCTATATTACGTTCTCTCTTAACATTCTACTGATTAATTAATTTATAAATAAGCCGATTTGGAAAACTAATCTCGCCTAATATATTCCTAATCTTTTCTTTATTCTTTCTCCGAAGTTCTCTATCACGTATTGATGTGTGATTAGATTTACATGAGTACCTGCCAGCGATGGCTCACCTTACGATGGTCCAACCACGGGTATGACATTAGACGGCCAAACCAGCGCCCCTATGCAATCTGCATAAGCACCATCGGAATAACACTCATGCACATCCCATAGGTAGAAAATTAGGACAGAGGATGTCAGGTCCCCGGTCCCACCCCTTGCTGAGGGGTTCGAAGCTATTTAATTTCCTGTCATCAACGAATGACATTGACAGCTTGCGTTGCAATGCAACGCCACATCGGTCCTGAAGTGAACCTCCCCGCTTTTGACATAACTACAGCCACCACGTGCACCCCCGAAGGAGCCTCACCAACAACTAGTCTGGAACCGAATGTCCAGAGGCGACTGGTTCGCGTGGTACCAGTTAACTTTTCTCGCTACTGGTCGAACTTAGAAATCATACCTTCTTCCTCAGCTCTCACCTCTCACCAATAGGTCTTGCTTCTTCCTAATAGCCAGGGAATTTCGATGGCCTTTATTTTATAAAAATATTTTTTTTATTAAATAAAAACTTGTGATGCACAATTTTAACAAAAGAAAAAAAAAATCATGTCCCTTCGCGGGTTCCGACATGGAGCCTTGTAAGATTTTGTTGCTTTAAAGGTTGATAACAGCGTTTTAAAATTTTGCAGGCAACATAAGATATTCTAGAATCGGCCTATAAAACTGATAATTAAACCCTTTCATTACATTGATGAAATTCTTATGATTTGCATTCAGAAGAAATGCGTTTCACCATTGAGCTTGCTTGAAGTTGTTGTCGTGGTTATCCTACATCTATAAATACAAGAATTTAAGTAGGCCCACACTATAACTCCAGCATAAAAAAAAATTAACATGCAAATTGCGGCATACTTAACATTTGACTTTTTTTTGGGGGCGTATGATTGACAATAATATCACTCACATAAATTAAAATCAATCATACGCCAATTGGATTGAAAATGTGTACTCCAATATAAAATCTAATGAACTGAAGGGGTTTTTAATAAGTCCTGTTTAAGGTACCAACAAAGTTTTTCAATTTACTTAAAATGTCATATATGCCATTGTGATGGATATAGATCTCGTTGGAATGACCTCGGGGGCTTTGCAAGGTGTAACAGATTGATGACTTTGGTCATGGACTGTGTTGATTTGCAGGGCATCGGTTGATTGCGGCTTGTTGTCTTAGACCCGCGACTTTAGATAACATAAAAGAAAAAATTCTAGGGAGGCCAAATCACATGAGCTGGCAACAATTCACGTCCCCTGTGCTCCAGATACCCATACCCTTAAATTACTTAGTCACCATATGTCCCATGTATGATACGTAGTGCCATTATGCGGAAACCAATTATCGGCATCTCTCATATAAATCTGGTGCATAAGGATATTTGTTTACGTTAATCTATAGCACTCGTGATTGATATTGATAATGCCGCCAGCGTAAATTCCGTACCAAACAGTGACTTTTTGTGAATGCACTACCACCACGTGATCTTTTTCTGTGTTATATCGCAATTTTGACCCTTGAAATTTCTATTAAGCTTCAATACACTGTCATTATCAAGTCATCGTCATTGAAAAACTATTTCGCTGTGACGCAACAGAGAGCGAAGCCGTAATTAACCTTCCAAAAATTCTTAGCCGATTTCATCAGCTACGGCGTTTATTTTTTGTGTTATAATTGTTAAGTTAATAAATATGGTAACGTTCATTAAGCCATCGTTTGCAGTTTTTGTCTTAGATGGCCCTAAGCCGACAGTTTTAGAACAGCAGCGGCTGCTCTCTATTACTACGGCTTTCGCGCTCTGGTCCTTATTAATAAAAATAAGCGATTTTACGCATCAATGTCACATACAGCCCTGTGAGCTCTCAAATTCTTTCTCTTTCCATTTCCCTCTTTTTAAATCAGTTCAAAATTTGATTTAAGTTTTGTTAGGCGTTTTAGTACAGTCAAATCACTCAGACTTTTCCACTGCACAGTTTTGCAAAAAAAGGAGATCGGAACTAAAACATCTTTTTATTGTCCTCTAAATAAGAGAAAATATTTTACTTTATTCCTTATTGTTGTTGAAAAACTGTTGTTTTGTTTTTCTTAAAAACTTTTGCATAATGAAGAATGAAACTTTGCTTCTGAAACAATATTTTTTTATTATTAAAATTAAAGTTTTGTTGTTCTGAAGGAAGGAGGCGAGGGTTGGTGTAACACAAGGCCGCTAAACTAAAATACATAAAACTAAAGTTTCTCACAAGCTAATCAAGGTAAACTGTTGTCGTAATTCTTTAAGATGTGTCAAAAATATGGCAAGAATTTTCACCAGCTTAAAATTGTATAGCAGCTGTTTGTACGACTTTCCTAGGAAGGTGGATATAAATAAACTTGAATTAAAATAAGCCAGACTGCAAGAAGGAAAGGTTAAAGGTCTACTTAACAGCCATAGTTGTTTAGGAAACCATTTGTTATTGTAAAGTGTATTTATAAGTCGGCAAAGAGTTTAAATAGCAGTAAATACACAAGCAAAGATTTACAATATATTTTTTTATAAAATAAATCAATGAATAGATTTAAAACCTATTAGAAGTTTCAAATTGAAGATAAGCAAAGTCTTTATTGAAAGCAAAGATTTTATTCTGTGTGTGGAATTCATATTCTGCAGGAGCTGGCTTCGTACGAATCTTTTGCAATGAAAAACGCAAAAAAAGTTACGGACACGAAAAGTTTTTGCAGATAAAACAACTTATGTCAACGTAAGTATTAAAAAATAAAATAAATCGAAACGAATGCTGATTTAAGAATTAAAACATGCGCACACATACACTTACACACAAATACACTCACAACTATAAGGTGTTTTATAGTTGATAAACATTTACAGATATAACAACGTATGTGCTGGCACATTTTTCGTACGAAAATAGTTTTTCATCAATTGTGTAAAGAGCATTTAGCGTTACGCAATTTGTCAGCAAAAACTCATTGTCAGTAGATGTGGACACACGCCATTATTACTGCAAACCTATGGAAGTATTATGAGCAGTTAACAGGTGGGAATTATATAAAAGAAAATCATGAGTGCGGTTAAACACTCTACGAAAGGGAACTTGAAATGGGCGTAAAATATGGTGATCAGAATTGAAGAACTATTGGTCGCTGGGATAATTCGCTGGGTTATAAAACGGGAAAGATTATTGTTTAAATCCTTTTTAAATGACAAAAGCTTGTAATTAAATAGGAATGACATAAGACTTCTGATTAATTTCTTGCCTGCTGATTTTCTACAGATACATGTTTTTTGTGAATATATTGTTTACAGTAGTAGTAAATTCATTTGTGTGATATCGGCGGAATTTCTTTGACCTTTGTACTCACCATCATTGGAAGCATTAATAATTCCTCGCAGTGGCGAGCAGTGGACCAGTCTGGCTACTGACTAATATGTTGATTGTCAAGGTAGACTGGTAAGAAAGTACTAGGATGTACCTGTAGTTTCAAAGGTTAAGCTAAATTGCCATTTTGTTATGCGCCCCTTTATGGCGCTGCATCTGCGTTGCCAACTAGCTCACTCTCCTAGTCAGGGTAGGTCCCAACCCACTGCTGTAGGCCTGAGACAAGCACAACAAAAGAAACAAAAGATACTAAAACAAACTACAACAAAACGAAAAAACACATATCGAGGGAGAACGGGATGCAAATGTTCCCCACTTTGCCCACCAAATCTTGGACACTGAATCCATTGACTTTGCTAGTGTCCCCTAAATCCACACACACTTGTTTCAACACTTACCTCACATACAACCTTACCCTTATATAATCAATCAGCACGAATACATATGTATTTGAAGTGACTAAACAATTAAAAGAATTACATATTTATTGAATAAGAGAAACTTAAACTAACAATTTAAAATTACTGTAAAAAATAAATAAATATAAGAACTAAGATTTCAATAAATCAACAAAAATACCTAAATGAAAAAAATGGTATTACAAAACTACAATTACAATTAAAACTGACGAAGATCTCGATATAGTCATGCGATAATTTTCGCCTTAATTTATTTATTTCATCTGGTTAAAATGATCAAATGAACTGCTTTTTCAACACAAGGAACTACGTAGAGCTTAAAATATCAATTAGAAATAAATACTTTTCTCATGTTTACCTTGTAAAGTTTTTCATTTTGTGTAATGAAAGCATTTTCTCCTGTTCTTAAGTATGAGAAACAGGACTTAAATATGGCTACTGTTATAAGCATAATAGTAGCATAACTATAGATTGATTTTCAAATGGTTTTGTACTAATCGAAAAAAAATTTAGTAAATATAAATCTGCTCTTGGAAAGATTAGGGGCATTTGTCGAATGCACAACTAAAATAATTTACATAAAGAAATAAAAATGATTTAGAGATAAAATAAATGACTGTTTAGATTTTTGTACAATATTTCAAAGCTACGGACTCAAAGTATGTAAAAGTATTACATTTACTGCATAATATGCAAAAATGTACTGCAACGAATGAAAGCCATTTGAAATAAAAATTTACGCTGACCGGAAACTAACGAATATAGAGTCGTAAACTGTATTTTCAGGTGAAATTGCTACAATTTTTTATTACAAAATGTTGCTTGCTTAAAGGGTTTGTTGTTATTTTCCAATTAAAATCAAATTAGAGTCTTACTTTTTCAAATTTCTTATTTTGTATCTTTTCAATGTCTTTGAATATTAATTTCTTTATTAAAATAAGTGAACTGTTCTTAAATCCACCACTTGACTATTTATTTTATTATCAAATATGATATGCCGGTTAGGTATTGTTATTCAGCTTTTGGGAAGAAATATTGTTGCTGTGCTTTTGTGCTGTGCCAGATTAGTTCTCACAAATTATTCACTCAAGTGTAAAAAGTGAAACCCAAACGACTCACACTTCCACTTAAAGTTTTAGACCATAATAGGTCATGATGTAGACAAATAAAAATGTTAACTGAATACAAAAGAATGTCACAAGTGTTTCGTTTTACGTTAATCCTCGACAATTCCAGACGTAAAGTATTTCTAAAGAGCGTATGATTAATAATTTTTATATAGAAAAACAAATAACACTTATTAATCATACGCATTCATTTCATTTTGTAATATAGAATTTTATTTATTTATTTGGTACAACGCGATTGGTAATCAAGTACTTTGTGTACTTTGTGTACAATAGAAATCTTGTTGAGTAGAGATGGCAAAGAAAACTCTCACAACATTTGCTTTGTCATAAGGGAGTGTTGGAAAGTTCAGTGCTCTTGTACTTTTGTCAGCACTTTCGATTTAAGATTTACCGTAGTACGCCACCAACACATTTACATTACTTTTTTCCAATCTGTAGCATTCAATAAAATACTGCACAAAATTATAACAAAAACCAGATTTATTTACAAAAACGGCTTAATTTTCCTAAAAAGGCAGTCTATACGGACGGAACCAGTTGTACATTTAAATTTTTGAAATAGTACTTTTCAGATGAAAAAATACTTTTCAAGTTAAGTTCAGTTCCATTTTAAAATCTTAATTTTCAATCACTGCTATGCGAGGTTTTACAATACTCTCATTAATGTTGCGGTCGGAATATAACTTTGAAGAAATCTAAATTTTTTGTTTTCTCGTACAAACATTGCAATCTTGTATAAGACCTTTTCAAGTTGTACCAATAGTTGCATCGTCTATGGCTTGCTTTATAATACATCCACAAATTAAATAATAACATAAATTACCGAGCAAAGTAATGTAGACTAGACTAGAGCCTTTGGTGAGAACCGAGCCCTCAACCCCCGTCTTATAGACCCGCACACTAATTACTAGACTACCGGTGCACCCTATAGATTTACTATTTTACTAGAATGCATAAAGAAGATTGGAACAAAATTCCAGAAAATTCCTTTTTACAGCATAAAAGTTTTTCACAAAGTTTTTCTTACTCTAAACGTTAGGGCGTTGTGCTATCCTCTCTTAAGAAATTGTAGCAAATTGAATTGGTCTTAGAAATGGCACCTTTACGTCCAACCTACTAATGAGATATATTAAACTTTGAACACTTTAGTTCAGGCGTCAATCCATTTAATAAATTTATTATATAAAATGCATCTTTTTTTCTATGAAATAAAGTCTATTTTGCAAAACTAAATTTAAGTATAAAACTATTCTGCAAGAACTTGACAAAGGATAATAAACACAGTAAATTAATATCGAGAACTAAAATTAACTCTTAACACGATGCCTATAAGTAGGCAACAAATATTAATTTTTATCATTCCACAGGCATAGAAATTCTTCAAAAGAATTTTTGTCCTAATTGAATTACTTGAACTTATTTCCCTCCGCCCATTAATGAATATTCATTGCTTTCTTTTTCTCATATATAATTTTTCAATTATAAGTGAAGACAAATAATAAGTGAGAATTATTTACTGTAGCGTATAATTCGTAACGACATTAATTTTCACAGATTTTAAGAACCAGTAATATAATATGTATCTTGACAGTGTAAGGAGATTAAAATGCACAATTAAGCGATATAATTGCAAGACAAATACAGGTGATTAATGAACAAACGTTAAAGCGTAAAGGAAGGAAAATAAAACGAAGTTTACGCTAAAAAATTGCTTAAATTTCTCTTCGTCTTAAAAGTTGGCAAAAACATATACACGAGTACATAGTCATACATATAAATATATACATATATAGGTGTGGACGGAAATATATATTCCAAGAACATATGTTCATACATAGGCAGGATCAGGAACAGGGACGTAGCTAAGGCCACTAGCAAAGGTATACTTATAGAGATAGGCAAAACTTAAGATATACTCGTATGTGTATATTCATGAACAAATATGGGCGTCAATATGAATATCGAGCTGCAGTCGAAGGAGAAAGAGAAAGAGAGAGAGATAGAGAGAGAGAAAAGGAAAAACAAGAACCTTGGCTTGTAGCCAACAAGGTTCGCGGCGTTCGGTTACGAATATATATGCTCATCTCTCCAATTCAATAAGGTAAGTCAAGGAGCTGCCTGTTGGGCTAAGAGATATATTAATATCTTGTTTATTATTCAGTTTCAATTTCAACACGTGGGTCTTTGCGGTAGTGATGCTACAACTCAAGGGTCTCCCGCCATTGATCCTGGCATCAGTGTACCTATCGTACGATTAAGATGACCCGCCTTCACGGGCCGTATGCACCTGAACAACTGATGCAATACAATGAGTAACGATGTTATCCTGGGATATGATGCGAATGCCCATCATGCTCTGTGGGGGAGCGCGAACATCAACATACGAAGCGAAAAACCATTAAACTATCTTTTTTATGTTAATTTTAGGATTTGCAATAGGGGTCACAGTGAAATGCTTTCCAATAGGATCAGGGAAGAGGTTATTGATATAACTTTGGTAAGCGATAGGGATTCTATTAGGATAGTTGATTAGAAAGTGCAAGTCAGCAAACCCTGTAGGATACTTAGAAATACGGATTGACGGAAATTTGAAAGTTTTGTTGAGCTTATGCCACCTTCCTCTAACGGAAAGTTGGTCTAGGACACTAAGAGATGCCCCCTATGCATCATGTCTAAGAAAATTGACTAAACGTCGTGGTGAAAACTTGACAAGTTTTGCGAGAAGCTCTAGATGGTTCTCACGTACTGGAGGTTCCGGAAGTATATATGGAATTACGGGGGTAGATAGGAGGTCGCCGGGGAATTACAATGGTCTTCGCGTAAACTCGCCGTATGCAAGCTGCCCATGGTGACCACACCTTGAGCCATATACATATGTATATAATAACGCAATTTAATAGCAATAACAGAATATCGGGAAAATGAATAAAAGAAAAAGATGCTGTCCAAAAATGTTTGTATAGTTGCCATTTTGTGTGTTTTTTTTTCAAATCAAATGAAGTTTGTCTTTCTTATTAATTTTTCTAAAGAAGATTTTCGTTTATATGCCTTTTTATATTTCTTTGGATATTTTCATATTAACTGATAAATCCACCACAACCAAAAAAAAAAAAAAAAATATTGTAATTTTTTAACAATTTTCCTCTTCTGAGGAAATTCTTTCAAATGAAATATATTCGTTTTTACTTATTTAAGAAACCAACATTCTTTTCTTATATTTTTATTTGCCAAGATAGCAGCATTGTTTACTTCAGCATCATGATGCGACGAGCACTTTAAAAAAATACAAATATATAGCAGGCTCAATAGGACATAATAAAGGACATGAAGATACATCGTCCTTGGAAGTGACAAAACAAATGAAACAATTTTAAAAGGCTTGTTAAGGTCTATTATTGAGAACGCTTGATGTGGTGGCCACAATAGAGTACACAACCAAAGATATCACAACAAAGAACAAAGAAGGAAATTAATTGAAATGGATTTTGTTTTTCTTTTTAATCCAGCATAAATTGAAAAGAAAATATACATTTCGAAAATTCATAAGAAAAATAAGACAATGGTTAAAGCGAGCCCCTCACATGGGAGTGAGTACAAAGCAAAAGAGCGCCAGGAGTAATAAATAGCCTTTAAGCAATTCTTGAAAGAAACTTTAATAATTGTTGATTTAACAAATATTAAAGTTTGATTTGATCAACATGAATGTTGAGTTATTCTGGACAGACTGGAGTAATATCAGCTTGGAGTTCTTAATCAAGTCACGTTTGAAGTTTGTGCTGGTTTGTTGAACTAATTTCTCTTTTCTGTGTGCAATGAAGTCATGTGGCTTTTATAGTCACTAATTTTTCCTTTACTCCTATTATTAATGTGGCGGAATATCCAAGCAGACCTCTTACTCTAAGGGTCCCTTTTTGACCCCCTTCGTTCCTCGAATTGATTTTAGACAACCGATTCGTAATTCTCGACTATTTTTCTTTCAACGAGGCTTGTGCTAAGACTAGACTACTTTTGACTGTAGTTGTTTAGGGCTGTCGACCTTCTTCCGCATCAGGGAGCCTCTTGTTATAACTAATATTTGCCTAAGGCTTAGGTACCCTATGGCATTCCTATTAAAAAAGAATCTGCCTGTGATACTAAACTTTGTGTAAACCAGTGCTGGATATTCACACACAATGTTCGCTACCGTCTCAACCTCTTCCCGCCACAGTCTGCAAATATTATATCTGATTTTCTTCTTGTTCAGATGTTGTTTAAATTTTCATTGACTTGTTTCTTGATTTGATATTCCGACAGGGTGTTTTGATGTAGAATTTTGGAACTAATTTCCATCATCCCTTGTCAAGTTTAGTTTGGAGACAAACCGGTTTCGGCTATGTGCAATCTTCAGTGTGATTTTTCGTTCTGAGAAGTTTGCATCAATTCGTTAGTGTTGTATTGTTGGATGGTATCTATTTGTTATGTGAGCTCGTAGGCATCTGTAAGGTGTGAACAGGTAGCAGGTAAAGCTCGTAAGTCGGGTGTTTTGTACGGATTGGTAGATGTTTTATTGCTTTCTATTGCGTCAGAATTTGTGTTTGCGGATGCCAGGTAGATGTTATAGGCACAATTTTTTTCCCACGTAGCCACCTGTAATTGGGACCTGGTATCAGGCCGGGTGTTTTTGTATAGATTAGACGATTGTGATTACTATTTTATTGCATCTTAATTGTGGTGCAGACGGTAGGTAAACATTGTTTTTAATTGTTTATGGTGTTTTTTTTGTTGGGATTGAAAGAAGTCAGTGATTATTGGATTATAAATTTGTTTATTATTTTTGTAATGTGTTGTTATTGTTTTTGGAGTATCTTGTTCATTATTTTTGTTGTGTGTTTTGTAGATTAATTTTTGAGGCTCGAATATAAGGTCAGAATTGGAGTTTGTTTGTTCTTTTATAAGGTGTCCGTCAATAGTCTTATGTTTGTATATTTCCGTGTTCTCTAGGATCTTTAGTCGTCGTCATTGATCTTTCGCTAACGCAGTACTTCAGCTTAAGGTACTCCGGTTATGTCTAAACACCTTACTGGCTTTCTTGCCAATGGCTCTTTGCGCACTTCTAAATGACGCAGTGAAAGGCTAGGACATGATATTAATACTTGGAATAAGTATGGAAGTTCCAAGTACATTTTTTCGCGTTTTTCAAAGGTACAGTTGACATTTGTTTGCAAGTGAATTAAAATTTGCGAGATTGATTGCTTTGAATGTTCCTTGGCCTCCGGTGTATCAGGAAGCATCCACGGCTACGAAGTAGTGTAAGAACTCCTTTGCATTGCGGTAGAACGACGTTAAATATTCATTTGCAGTAGTCATGCATTTGGGTTTATTGTCTGGTAATGAGCACTAGTGCCACACATAGCGCGGATAACTTTTTCATATCGAAATGTTCAAGTAATATGTGAATGCACCCTTTCAGTTGAGATGCCTACACGCTCAGCTACCAATATCAGCCAATGGAATTCATGGACATATTCTCGAATAGCAACCTCTTTTGGGCGTTCTGGGAATTCAGCGGCACTTATGCTGGTATAACTACGAAAGCAATCCTAGTAATTAAGAAGCCGCTTGCTTAAAATTGTACGGTAGTCTTTTAACGGAGAGCAGTTAACTGAATCAGTGGGAAGTTCAAAAGCCGACGGATTTATCGAAATGATTGTACATTCTTGGTAAAAAATAAAACATAAATATTAGTGACAAGTGAAAGAGTACAACCATTATATAATAATTTTCAGTTATATTATAATCATTTCATCATTGCTGACAACCATATAATGATCAAGGTGATCTACATTTTGATCATATTATGAAACATTCCGATACTATTATTAGCATGTATGATAATATTTTGTTATAATATGATTAAAAAGTTATTCATTGTAACCGGTAACAATAAAGGGTATTTCATTAATGGCATATATAAAAGTAAAACACGTATTATTGGAGCGAGTTGTGATATTTTTATTGCATTGTAAAGTAGACATGTTGAGATTAAATATGGGACAAAATGTCTGACCAATAAGCCTCGGAGTTTTGATGATATGCCAGTGATAGGAGGCATTTCCTGGAACCACTTTCTGCTCAGTGCAGTTGATTAGGTTATCTAGTGCAGGCCATAAGAATTCAGTTTCATATGCCTGTAGCGAATGCCGTTTACAATCAATACCGTGTAGATGTTTGTGAGTTTTTGACGAAACTGTCGTTTAAAGCAACAATGGTTTCAAGGGACCTTCTCAGTTTCTTCAAATTCTTCACATATTATGTGCACTTTCTCCACTCAAAAGCCCGCGAAGCTTTTGGGGCGTCTCAGCGTGTCTTTCTTGTTGTAATAGATTTTTACAAAGGATAACGCATTCCGCCCTTGTCTAGCGATCAGGCAGCTGGCCATTATTAAGGTTGCTACTTGTACGAAAACAATTGCCATAAAATTTTAACTGCGCCTTGTTATTGAGTTACCCTCTACAATTACAAGAATGAACTTTTCTACAACAAAAATATGATTTGAAAGCCACCATATAATTTTATTCATAACCATGGTCTCCCTAGCGTTTACCCATACCTGCGTTGAAAGTATTAAATGTAAATAATTAAGAGCTAAAATATGCATCGTTTTTACACCATCCACTGATGCTATCGCAACCAGCAGTTTTCTAGTTTCCAGCTGAGTTGTTCATACTGCGTAGTCATAGTTAAATTGCTGTTCAGTTTTTGTTTGTTTGTTATTTAGAAATGTTGCAGTGTTACTGGAAGTTGCCACTTTTGCTGTTGGGACTTATCTGCAACTGAAGTGATGGCGGAGTATGAGAACAGGCATATCTTATACCCCAGTAAACATTTTTACAAGGGTTGCGTTGAAAGGTAAAATAAAGGGAAAAATTCAAATCAAGTGATAACAAATCTGAAAGATAATTTATAAAAAAAATCTTTTAAGAAAGCGCAGTTAAGCTGTTTTGTTTCTTAGCATGAATTGTGTGTTGGGTTGATTTTTCTTGGTTTATTATTATTGCTCTTGAACTATTGTTGGCCATTTAGTTGTGTTATTACTCTAGCATAAATTTACATAAACATATTACTACCCCACTCGAAGCTCTTAGTTACCACGACAAGTAATTAAAAAATATATAATCTGCGTTTGCTGCTTGATATGATGACTTTATTTTTATTCGCTTTAAATATTTTAATACCCAGGTAATTTTTTTTCTACTACATGCTACTGCATGTCTAGTCATGTTTCTGAAACCATTCACTTACTTACACATTTTTTAAAATGACTTTCAATGGCCTAAATAACCAAATTTGCGATTGTGCGGTCAAGCCATTGGCAAACCAAAACATGTTTAAGCAATTAAATTTGATAAAGGTTTACAGTAAGCTTTATGCAAATACACCAAAAGAATAATTAAAGCGACAGTTTTGGACACAAACTCAAGTAGAACAAAAGGCAAATAAATAATGTTTGCTATCCAAGAGGATTAAGTATCTGTGTCATAAAAAGTTTGAAACCACTCAGCTTATTCAGATAAGCAAAATATTAGTAATTTGTGGAATTAAAGCACAAAGGCTGGCCATAAAGAAAAAAATTAAGTCAAACAACTAAGAATGGAAGTAGTTTCTATTAGAACTATAAACTTAGAAATATAAATCCAAAGAAAATATCATGCGTGAGAGTTTGTTATGCTACAATTATTCTATCGAAAGTCGCTGCTGTCAAAAGATTATATATGGAAAATTTCTGTGCTATCGATAAATTTTATATGGTAAATACTTGTGTTATCGATAAGTTTCCTGCAGAAATTTCTTGCGGTATCAATTGGTTGATTTTATTATCGATCCATTTTCTTTGGAAGATTCTTGTGCTATCAAACATTTTTATAACAGATTCTTTCGTTCTAATTTCTATTAACAGTTTTCTCGATATCGTTAAGTATTCCGTAACAAAATTTGGGATATCGAAATATTTTCTTGAAAAAAAAAGTTTGCCATCGATTAATTTTCAAAAGAGCGTTTGTGCTTGCCTCTCCTTTAATTTTCTATCGAATAGTTTTGCCTTCGATTAATTTGCCATGGGCAATTTTTCTATCGATTATCTTTTATTAGACAATTTTTGCAATCGTTTAGTTTTCTATTAACAATTTTCGTATCGATTAATTTACTATAAAAAAAATTGCTACTAAAGTTTTAGCCATCGATTAAGTTTCTATATAAAATTCTTGCTATCGATTAATTTTCTGAAAATTTGTGCTATCGATTAACTTTTTAACAAAATTTTTTTCTGTATATTAATTTTTAATAGAAAATTTGTATCCGTTTTCTACTCCTTCTTTCTACGAATTGATTTCAGCAACCGATTTGTAACTTACGACTACCTAATTTTGGTTGAGTTTCGTGCTAACACTAACTAGCGTTTATTCTTGACTGTATTCGTAACTGTCCGTCAACTGGTAACTGTAGACCTTCTATCTCAATACGGAGTTTATTGTAATTGCTAGCATTTTCTAAGGCTAAGGTCGCTCATGGCATTCACATTTAACAAATATCTGCCCGTGGTCCTAAATTTTATACTAGCCGGCGCTAGACATTCAGACATAATAAGCAGTATGAACTCAGCCTCTCCCTCAGGAGTATCTTTTGAGACTTACTCGTCCACCGCGTGTGAGGTTTATCTCGTCAGAGTCCCTTCACTGGCGAATACACATCGGCGTTCCTATAGACATTAACCGCTCCAGTTCTTAATTGGCATCAAACTCCATCGCTATGTGAATCTCAACATTCAATAACCTTACTCAGGCAAGCCATTCTTGTGCATCTCTTCCGGATTCACTGCTTGATAAATTAAAACCAAATTCCTTAAGATAATTTCTATAATTCCCACGCGTAATGGATAATAAGATGTTCATCCACACAAAGCTCCATACGCACGGGCAAGTCTGTATTAACACTGAAGATCTACTGGCGTTCAGAGTTCGCATACTAAAGGCCACCCATCCCTAGCGAATGCTGTTACACAGTGGATTAGGGATTTTTATAAGAGATTGTTAACTTCTCTTCACTCGACTTATTTAGCCAGACTCCTAGTAGAGACAGAAACCTGTTACCGGCCGCTACCACGAGCAGGAACTAAGTTAGAACTTCTGACAGTGTTGTCAGTTACGGCAAGCCATACCTTTGTGCCTTTCAGCTGACGGCTGCTACCAATTAGATACAGCATTTGCTATCGATAAATTTTCTATCGGAAACATTTTTTATCGATAAATTTTGTATGCAAAGTTTTCGACATTGCTTAATTTTCTATAGAAAATTTTTGCAATCGATTATTTTCCTATAGAAAATTGTTGCTACCGATTAATTTTCTGGCGCAAATTTGTCCTGTCGGTAAATTATCTATACGAAATTTCTGCTGTCGATTATTTTCTTTAAAAAATTTTTGCTTTCGATTAATTTCATATAAAAACTTCTTGCATCGTTTATTTTTCTATCGAAAATTATTGCTATCGCGTAATTTTTTAACTGAAATTTTTGCTATCGGTCGATTTTGTTAAGCAGTCTCTAATAGTACTACAACCGGTAACAAATATCTATTGTTATGCAAATACTTATTAAAAAATACGAGAACAAAATATCGGTCATAAATCGTGCATTGAAGCATCAACGGCTACACCAGAATTCAAAAACAAAATTTGTTTTCCTCCGGACTAAAAGAAAACATTGTTTCAAGCAGTTGTCTACTTAAAAACATTAATATTGTAATGAGTTTTAGTTTCTTGAAAATATGCATGCAAGGAGCAAGCTAAGGGAGTTTAAATATTCACTGAACTGTAACCGCCGCCTGTAAATAAGTCAAGCTGCATTGTTGTGCACTTGTTTTGAAACGACAATGCTCTTTTGTATAGCTTTACGACAAATAAGTACTTTGTGGCTTGTGTTAGCTTGCAGCTCTTGGGTTATAAATATTTTTCTTATAAGGGACAGTGGTAAAAAAAAATTATAACTTTCTGTTTATTTAATGTGCGCAGTCGAGTTGCTATTAAAGTTTTAAAATTTTCTTGCATTTAATTTTAAAGTTTCCTATGACGGATCTGATGTGTGTGTTAAGTGTATGGTTCATTTAGCTAGAGACCTTTGCATGGTTGTATGGCCAAGTTGTGGTTGAAATATAAACCCACAACAATGTGTTCATATCTTTTGGAAGCCATAAGAACTTTGGTTTGGTTTTGTTGAAGATAAAAATTTTATTACTTAAATTTAAAGGATATCAAGGTCTAAAACTACCTGTCAGTTACGGTATAGATGGCTATAACGACATACAAGGTTCTTCGGTTACAAATTAAAATTTGGATAGAAGATTGTAGTGGTGCCGAAAGGCGGATTGCTTATATATTGCCAGCAAGCGTAGAACTTCTCGTTATATTACTGGGGGTTTAATGCAATTTTGGAGTACCTTGATTAGAGAGGAAGGTGCTTTAGGAACTCTCGTATGGAGTAGTCTGCCTCCCATCAAGCGCGTCATCATGTGGCAGATAGGGAAGTACATGCTCGATCCTGCAATATATGTCTAGCAAACGATCGGAAGAGTGGACATGAACTTTGCTGACATAAATGGTGCGATACATTTTCTAATAAATAGTCTTCACAATTTGGCAAAGCTCAGTAGACCACGGTTTATAGGGTGGATAAACACGCTCTAGCATGTAAAGAAACACCCTGTTCACGAGAATTCACTGCAGGACAGGGCTACTCCTTCTGGGCGCATCAAATCCGTAATACATTTTAAACATATGATCGTATGATTTGCCATGTCCCGCTCCCAAACAAATGTATCAAGTCCATCATGTGCCAGGACAGTAGTTAATATTTATCTAGAGTTGGCTTTCCGCAAAGTGAATTCTATATCTAAGCGTATCGATTGGAATTCAAACAAATAAATTTTTTACCCAAAAGGACTTTGAACAATTTATGCAACAAAGTTTCAAGTATTAAAATTAAAACTAAACGAAATCTAAGTCTTGGCAGGATATTTAGTCAACAAGAATCTCAGCCCAAAGACACATTTCTTGTTATTTAATATTTTGCTTAAAAAATTCTCTGCCTCTAGCATTTATTCCTTGTGAAAGGCTTAATGTTCTTGACAAGGACATGATGTTTTCTAATCATCGTAACATTATTCTCTAATCTGGTACAAATGTTTTGTTGGAGAATCACTATGTAATTAAGCACATAAATACTCGTCGCCAAAGCAGCACTAGCACAAATCCTTGCTGGTATTTATTTGTTTCCTGCTACACATGCAAAGCTACAATAATGAGATCTACAACTAACAATACATTTTGCAAGCCGAACATAGATGTGTCTGTTGGTCAGGCAACGTAACAAAAGAATTACAAACAAGTCGTTTGCATGAAATTTCACCTTTTTGTTTACGAAAATTCAAAATAATATTTCAGAATTGTGGAACATGATTCAATGAGAATTTTGATTTAATTTTTTTTATGTTTGAAACTACTTTAAAAGTTTTGTAAATGTCTAAGCAATGTCGGAAAATTTGCCTACAAACCCTCAGATTCATAGAGTCATGTTAAGCGAATTTTTATTAAATATATTGATGAGACCGTTTAGAAAATGATCAGACTTTTGTAATAAATTAAAAAAAAAATAAAAATTCTTCTGAAATTTTGTGGAAATGTCTTATATTAAACAATAAATGTTACAAAAAATGGGAGAAACAACGTGCCAACGAGGCGCACTATTTATCGTGTAGTGAATAATTTCGAAGAAAGAGGGACTGTAGCTGATGGGCCCCAGCATGTGCCACAACGTACTGCAAGATCCGCTGAAAACAATACTGCTGTTCATGAAAGTGTTCAAAACAATCCATCAACCACATTTCGAAACTGTGCTCAGGAGCTTGGTCTTCAAAGAACAACTTTGGCCACAATTTTGCACAAAGATTTGCATTTGTTTCCATTTAAAATTCAGTTGACACAAGAGCTTCTTCTAGAAGACCATTTACGCCGCCGATTTTCATGAAAAAATCATAATGAGTGACGAGGCACATTTTCATTTGAATGGATTTGTGAATAAACAGAATAGTCGGTTCTGTACAATGGAAAACCTTCAAATTATTCATCAGTCACTTTTGCATCCATTAAAAGTGACTGTCTGGTGTGCAATTTGGTCAGGGGGAATCATTGGACCTTACTTCTTTGAAACTGAAAACGGCGTAACTGTAACTGTCAATGGGGAGCGATATCGTGATATTATTGAAAACTCTTTAACGTCACAACTGCATGCTGTGCGAGACCTCTTTCCACAACAAGTTATTTCAAGGAATCGTGATGTTGATTGGCCTCCACTGTCGCCTGATTTACCTGCTCCGGACTTCTTTTTGTGGGGATATCTGCAGAGCAAGTTTTATGCAAACAAACCAGAAACGCTGGAGCAACGCAAACGAAATATTCGTGATGAAATTAATGAAATACCGCGTGAAATGTGTGACAATGTAATGAAAAATGTGTTCAAAAGGGCTCGCATTTGCGAGGCGGACATTTATCTGATATTGTATTCCATACATAATTGCCGATATTAAATAAAACATTTATCAATATACGATCCATTCTCTTTCATTTAATCAAAAATTATAAACAAAGTAGTTTACCTTTCCGGCGGACACCCTGTGTCTGCCGCATAAACAGTGACTTCTAAAATATTGGGGTTGAAATTTAGTTCGTTTTTTTAATCTGGTCTTCACATTCACAAATTTGTATGCATTTCGTTTCTCTAAATTTTTCTCAATAGAAAAAGTTTCATTTTAATTAAAATTAACAAAGGCTGTGGCTGTTGAGAAAATATCAAAATTTTTCTTTGTTTGTCCTACATTTCTAATGATAACTAGCGAATTAGTGCTGGTGAACGTTTCTTCAAATAATCCTAGTGAAGTTGGAGTTTTCTTAACTTTATGAGTTTTAATTAAAAACTTTGCATGAAAGTAAAAACAAAAACATTTGCTAAAATTTATAAACAAGAAAGTTATGCTTGACTCTATATTTAACTTCAAAAAATTACGAAATCTTTCACTAAACAAACAAAAGCTTAATTTTAAATAAATTGTTCAACAATAAGTATTTGCGAGTGAACTAAACAAGCTGTGGGGTATAAGTGAATCTCAGTTGCTTCCTGTGCCATAATGTGGAATATGACTTTGTGCAAATGTCCAGCACTGCTTAGCTAGATAGCACAGATCAAGAACAACCAATTTCCATTGACTCTGTAGAAGGTGTGTTGTGGTGTAGTGCTGTGCAGCTGCGCTCACATGTTGACCACATTCAATATTTTTGTTTTTTGTTGACGTGTCCCAAGGTGGCTTCGTCTGTGTTATCTGCAAAGTCTTGCACAGGCTGGCATTAGACTGAGATACATGGGAAATGACCGAAAAATATGAAAAATTATGAGGAGATCTCGTATTAAATTTTTCATCGTTATGTGGGTTAAATAGATGATGTTTGCAATAGGCCATAATCAGTAGAAAGGCACTTTGCTTCACACATTACGACTTAAGCAAAGAGATGGATATAGAAATAACCATGTGTTGACTTCGAAACCATCCTGAGACACATCGATTGAAATAACCTTGACTGTGCATGAAATGATCATGAATTGACCTCCAATGACATTAGGTGGCTTTTGCTTGAAATAAACTTTAGTTTACCCTGAGTGATATTGAGTGATTTTCGAATTACCTCGATATGATTTAACTTGACCTTCACTTGGTACAATCTTGATCTGTAGTCGACCTTGATTCGACCTTGACTTAATCTAGGCCTTGATTTAATATCACTCTTGACTTGACTTTGACTTAACTCGAATTACCCCTGAATTAACCTTAAACTGTCTTTTATTGGCAGCAGGTGATCTTATATTTACCATAAACTTACCTCGTCTTGACCTTAAAATGACCTCTGACCTTGAAAAGGTCTTAGTTGGCTACAACATAATCTCAGGTGGGTCCGAATTTCGGTCCACTTGTATTATCTGCAATACATAACATAGAAATTCGTAGTTAAATAACCATAAAATGACTTCAACTTGACTTTGCGGTGATGCATTATGAGACAGAAAATAATTTTATGGAGTTCCATACAGTATCCCCACTATGCTCATGACAATGCAATTTAGTTACCTGGCTTTATGAGTTATTGTGTTTTAACTTCTTCTTGGATAGTGGGATGTTTTAGATCTCTATGGATGTTTTCATTTCTTATGTACCAGGGGGCGCATACGATATGACGTAAAATCCTAGACTGTCTTCTCTGTAACTTCTGGATGTTTGATGCACAGGCAGTACCCCACAGCTGAATACCATATGACCATATTGGCTTTATAACGGATTTGTATAATAGGACTTTATATTCCAAAGCCAAAGTTGAGTTAGGACTTATTAGCCAATGCAGTTGATTTGTTCGAAGCTTTATGGACGTTATTTTTGCCTCAATGTGACGGGACCAAGGTTAGGTGCCGATCTAGGTGGATACCTAAATATTTAACGTGCGTTTCCGCTGGAACCGTGGTATTAGTTATGGTGATTGGTGGACAATTTTGCCTTCTAAGGGAAAACGTTACATGAGCACATTTTGATGGATTTACCTTTATTCTCCACTGTTTTAGCCAGTCTTCTAGCTTATGAATATGCGACTGCAGTTTTTCAGATGCATCCTTTGGATCATTGCTGACACTTATAATTGCAGTGTCGTCTGCAAAGGTTGATGTATACGTATGTGGGCTTGTCGGCATATCCGCTGTATAGATGATATATAATAGCGACCCTAGCACACTACCTTGAGGTATTCCTGCACTGATTTTCCCACATCTTGAAAGCTGGTCCTTTGACCTTACTTTAAAGGTTCTATCGGACAAATAGCTTTTTATAAGCTTGTGGGTGTTTTCAGGTAGAACCTGAGCTATTTCAGTAAGTAGCCCATCATGGCAGACTTTATCAAATGCTTGGGAAATGTCTGTAAATAAAGCTGAACAGTATTGCTTTCTTTGAAAAGTCAGCGATGTTTTTTGAAGATTACACAATCAGCGTGCTTTAAAATTATTAAAGCAGAAATAAAAAAGGATAATAACATCAACAAGCACCAGGGTATGAATGATGAACAAAAAACGAGTTGTCTTAGCCGGTGAATTAAGGGCCCCATACTATTCAGCTTTATTCACTATTCAGCAATAAGACGCCTTCATTCTAAGGCTTCTATGAATTTTCTTTCGTGTGACCTTTGACCTAAAGTGGATCCAACTTAAGCTCTTTAGGGAGATGTAGATTTTTGGAACGAATTTTCATTATCCCTTGTCAAGTTTGGTTTGAAGACAAGGCTATGTAATTTTTCGTTCGTGAGAACTTGACAAGGGATGACGGAAATTCGTTCCAAAAATCTACATCATAACACCCTGTCGGAATACCAAATCAAGAATCTTTAGGAGACATTTTTAATGGTACACTCAATTTTTCGACGCTGTCTTATTTTTAATCATTTTGGGGTAGGGGTATATTCGAATTTCACTTTTCCTGTTACTGCCCCTTAATTTTCAGATCTGGCAAATCTGGAGTATCGTGAACTCATTAGTTTATGCGGGCAAACCATGAAAAAATAGGAAGACAATAATGAGCAGAGCATTGCCGAAATACGATCCAAAATGCTGGAAAACGTGCTCAAAAATAAGACTTTTAGAATGCCCAAACTTTAATGGTATAAAGTCATTCTTTCATTGGAGCCAAGAAAACATCAATTTCGCCTTGCTCAACCTGACCTAATCCTACACTATTTCTTTGTTCATCATCTTCTCCATATGATTTCAATTTTGTTGTTTGACCTTCGTTCTAAATCTGAAATATCGAATAGTGTTGCCTGATCTCAAACGCTCAATTATGAATGAATGGAGACGGATGGTGGTCTAGTTGCGTCAATTAGTTTCTATTAAAGATCTGGATTTAAGTGACAATAGCATCTAACTTGTACAGTAATTGACATTTTTATTGATCCATAATTTAATTAGAAAATTATGTTTAATGAAGAAACAGAAGCATCAGAATCTGCAAGTCTTAATGGGCCGATCAACATGTTTGTTGCTGTTAACGGCGAGCATTACAGAGACATCATCACTTAGCATTTTCCTGCCCCCATTAAGGCGGCATTATTTTATCAGCCAGCCATACATATAATTCTAAACTGTTGAGAAGTGATTGAATTCAAGAAATGGTTTGGGCAATTGGAAGGCATTATATCACTTTTACTGGGAATGTATAAAGGTCACATGTCCAGGCCGCGAATAGTCAACATTCTTGACGTTCTTGCCGAAATCTATTCTGACTTACTGCAATCCTCCATTGATTGTCCCACATCTTGAAAGCTGGTCCTTTGATCTTACTTTAAACGTTTTATCTGACGAAGAGCTTTAGAAGCTTGTGGCTGTTTTTAGGAAGCACCCGAGCTATTTTAGTGAGTAACCCATCATAGCGGACTTTATCAAATGCTTGGGAAATGTCTGTAAATAAAGCTTTTTTTAAAGCCGATATAATAATGATAACGACTCTATGGACTTGTTCAATCGTACTATGCCTTTCTCGAAAACCGAACTGATGATCTGGGATAACCCCGAGGCTAATAATTTTGCAAATATTTTTTAATTTATAAAACTTCTTGTCTACAATATTTATTTCCAACCCAACAAAGTATTTATGTATATTGGTAGGGAAGTCAATTAACGATGTCCGTGTGCCCGTCTGTACGTCTTTTTGTCCGTCCGAAGTTGATATCAACTTTCTGTCTGCACCAGCCAACCAAGGATCTTCTTTGAGCAGTTGGTTTGGTATGTGAAAACAGCCATATAGGTCTTCAAATTTCCGGGATTCTGGGTTTTGTTGGTATTTTCACTCTTACGGAGAAGTGCTTATACGTCAGTCCACAAAATTCTAATTGCCAAAAAATAAAAAAAAATTCAAATTCAATAAAAACCCAAATTTTTAACCGAAAAACCAAAATTCACAATATTTTTAAATTTCCCCACAAAAACTTTAACATACTCGTGTTGTAAATTCACCCAAATGCCGAAAAGTCACAATAAATCAAAATTTTACGAAAAACGACGAATTTTTAACAAAACTCATGTTAAAAATTTTAAATTCATAAAAATTATAAATTTGACTAAATTAGAAATATAATAAGATTTTTTAAAAAATCGGACGAAAACGAAAAATACAAAATTTGGCAAAACTTTACACATTTATATAAAAACAAATCGGAATTTCACAAAAAAAATTTAAAAGTCATAAAGTTGAGCTTTGAATACAAATTACGATTTCACAAAAATGAAGCAATTTTTCACAAAACTAAATTCTAGTCTACAAATTTGAAATTGCCAAGAAGAGCGGTAGCTTGAAGAAAAGTAAAATTGAACTAGAAAATTAGGAAAAATACATCTTTTGGCAAAATTTTATATTCATCAAAAGTTTTAAAATTCACCGTAAAATCGAAAAACTAAATTAAAATAAAATAATTGCAAAAATTCCACAAAAGCCGAAATTGCCTCATTATAAAATCCCAAGAATAAATTTTTAATTCCATGAAAAATGTTGCAGTTTTGCCAAAACCTTGTAAAAAATCAATATTTTATGAAAAACGACACAATTTGAAGAAAAATCGAAAAAATCTTCTTCTTACAAATAAGGAACCAAAAACAAACTTCAAAATTTTTTAAATTTAACCAAAATGGCTGATACTATACCGGAAACTCTAAAATTTATAAAATATTCTAAATTATAATGAAAACCCATTTTCGCTAAAATCTACAATTCAGCAAAAACTACAGAATTTATCAACAAAAGAAACACAAATTAAAAAAAATAAGACGATTAGAACTGGTGCCCAAGATTGTAAAGAATTCTTTGCAAAAAGTATATAAAATTCCACACGGCCGAATATAGCGCTCTTAATTGTTTAAGTTTTCATTTCACTTTATTCTCGTGCCAATTAACGCCATTGAATTATTTATAGAAATATAAAGAAGGCGTGACATCATGTGTTCTTGTATTCTTGCATTTCACTCGCATGAACAGTGTTCTCTTTGCCAGGTAACGCATAAATGGCTAATCAAAAAGGGAGGTGTACAAACCCATGGCTGAGTAGCAGAATTGCCATCGTTCCCAGTAATACGATTTTTTGCAGGAAGTTACACTTTTCTTTTATTTTTATTTTTTGATCATTTAAAGAAGTTAAATATTTTTTTCTGACATTTTTCTGTATGTTTTTGGGACGACTTAAATATAGACTGGGATGGCAGAAGCCGTTTAGAAGTAAACATTGAGTTTTTTGTTGTCTGAAATTCTTTTGTTAATTTAACGGCCTTCGGTGGATAATACCCGCCTGGAATTCATTTATATGCGGCCTATTTTTAGTCTCCTTCTTTTATCTCTTCAAGGATTTCACAGTGCAAAGACTTAAATAAAACAACAAAACTTAAGCATACCCTAAAGGATTAAAAAAAAATTGGAGTGACAAAAAACAATTATGCTTTTCCAACAGGCCCCTAGTTATGCTACAAAGAGGAGGTTGTGGCGTTCTAAATACACAAGTTAATGTCGCATAAAATGACTATGTATGCCACAGCCATGAGTGCTCCAGTATGGACGGTTTCTCGATGACACACTAAAACAAAAGTTAGTAAAACGTACAAGCAAAAGAGGCAGAAAGAAAACTCACACACAGGAATCAAATTGAATAGAGGAAAAGGACGAAGCAAAACTAAAAAGTTTTTCATACGAGATAAAACTGGGATTGTGCTGAAAAAAACAAAAAATTATTAAAAAAGGAGAAAGGAACAGGAGGTGAGTAAGTGCTGTTTAATTGTGTGTTGTGTTGGGATCCTTAGTATTCATTATAAAGTGATATGAATATTATACAATATGATATGCTTTCCTAGCGAAGTGTTATTTCCTAGCCTTCTTAAGCAATCAGAATGCATTAGAAATGTGTTCTAAAAACCTGATAAAATGATCAAAACTTTAAGGTTAGATTGAATTGATTCGAGGTAGAAATAATGGGCCACATGCCCATAGACATACACCTTATCTAGTAAAGTGGATTGTTGTGCGCCATTATGAAACCAAGGCTAAAGAACCTTGTGTGTTGTAAAATCTCGGTGCTCTGAGCAAAATTCTCCAAGATTCTTCCATCGCAGCCTGTTAGGAGAGTTAGGTTAAGTGTCAACCGTGAAATATTGGGTTCTAATACTGCGCAGTGGCAAAGAAAAAAATGTTCCTCCGTCCTGATATCCTTACTGCATGCCGTGCATTGTCAGCTCTTTCTGTATCAGGCAGATGCATTTGTCGACTTCAATACTCGTAGTTTAAGCAATTTCGGCCTTGTTCAATATCGGCAAGCTCTTTGGGTCACCCTGGCATATTTTCTTAGCATTTTTTTCTACCGTTACGTTGCTCCACTTTGTGGTATAGGTCGTCCTTATCCTATTTTTTAACTCAGTTTTAGCAGCCTCAAAAGCCTATCCATTATCTAAGTTTATTTTCTGCAATTCTCTGTCTTTAATTGCTAGAGCATTTCACCCCTTCAAATTCTTTATTCTTTTATTGTGCTATCGTTGATGGAGCATTTGCAGTTCAATAATGTTCTTGTTTCGACTCTTTTGGACGCATTTGTCTTAATGGTCATTGAGGTATTACTGAAGACTTCTGTTGAACTTGTGGCCGCACTCAGCCATCTTGTACAGTTTGCGATTGCCTAAACTTCCGCCTAAAGGATGACGAACTTACATTTCGTCTCTGGTTACTCTATGCATAGGCCTAGTCTTAGTTTTCCCCAAGCTTAGGGCCCTTTGTATAGAAGCTGGTCCCCACACAAATATCTGTGCTAGGGTTACGTTTGGCCAAAAGTGTATCAGTGTTTAGCTGGCCCATTGTTTCCTACATATTTTGGTGGGGTGATTTGTAAATCGATCTATCCATTCAACCACCCCTTAAAGGCGTTTGACCTTAAGGACCGCCTCTTACCTTATTTCGCTATCTATAGATCAGGTATATAGCAATGCGCAGACTTCACCGCTCATCCCAAGGCAACATGTTCATTGAACCGTCTGTAAAGTTTTATGTTCTCTTTTATGTGCATTGCTGTCTTGCATTGTATTATTTCGGGAGCTCTTCTAAATGGGCCGAAGTTCGTGCATGGGCAACAGAAGCTCCCAAAGTTACCAGTGCCATTAAGCTCTCAGCACATTCAAAAGGTTTGCCATTTTCGAAAATATTAAAAAATATTATCAAAGTTTGGGCTCAGTGGCGCAGTTTCGTCGAAAGATCGGTCGTTATTAGTTGTCATACCGTGAGAAAGTGAGCGCCTGCCTTTGGACCTTAGGCTATCAACTAGAATGATGGTTGGACGTTTAAATGATGTGCTAATCAAATTGGTTTTTCACACTGCATTGTTGTTTTGTTTAAACACCTTTTCTTTTTTTTATCTGGTCACCCTAAACAAATTGCATTTTTTTAGGGAGAACTCTTCTTAAAACTTTATTTAATATTATTTTTATTTCACATCTTCAATAACTGCCTCCTCTTTTTAGTGACGTGTGAAGTAAACTATCGCCTCGGCTACAGCTGTCGATTTGCACATTTAAAATTTTACACATTTTTGCCTCAATTGTGATGCTACCCGAAGTATTTTTAAAGTGCTCTTTAGTGAAGTTTCACAAGAGTTTATTGTTGCAAACTTGAGAGCCACTCAGTTGTTACTGAAATACTGCAATATTTTCATATGCTGCCTATAAAGCGATTGGCAAAGTAACTTCCTACCAAAATTATTTTGTTCATAAAAATGCTATAAAAAGCAAAAGAAAGGGGAATTTACAACAAGAAATTAAATTCGTTAAATAAATTTCTTTATTGTCTGACATGCGAAATATTCTAAACTATTTTATGATTTCCTTACCACGTTTTTGGAGCTTGAAATTGCTGCTGCTTGGTTTGGAAGAATTTGCAAATAATTTTCTTTCTCACTATAGAAATTTAAAATTCAAATATCTATAAATTTGTGGTCACATGTGCACGAAAGTGTAACATAGTTGGCATCTAAAAGGCTTTAAAATACTGCAAAAATATGGCAGCAAAGTTTACAAGGCGTCAACAAATTTGTGATATTTTAAAAAGCTGGATTCGATTAAGCCGAAAAAAAACATTTTATTTTTAAGTTTGTCTAATTTTTTAAGCTCCAGGTCCTCCAATAAAATTTCCTTTATTATAGAGTATAATAAATATTAATTTTATTTTATTCAATATTTCGCTACGCCTTTGTGTAGCATCGTCAGGAAATAAAGGGCAAAAAACTAGAATAAAGTTTATAAAATATTTTATTTTATCAAATTAAATTTCTCTAATAGATCAATCCGTAACGAGAGTTGACTATACATTTCACGCAATTTTCTCACGTTTACAGTTTAAGTTTTTCTCCCAGTTACTTTTCATCATAACGAAAATTCCCGCCCAAAAAGTCATGATTTTCTTTTAGTAAAAAACTTTTTTTAAACAAAATATTGTTACAAAGTAATAATCGAAGATGTGTGAAACGACCTATTGTACATATACGCAATATTATAAACCTAAAGTAAAAAACAATTGCGTAGCGGAAATTCCCCGAACCACGATTCAACGTAGAAACAAAAACAACTTCTACAGAAGGAAAAAGTAAACAAAAGATACACACACACACACACACACACACACACACACATAAACACATATACAAGACTACTAAGCCAGGAAATGAAATAAATGATGCGCAATTTCGCGTATGTTCGGGACATTTCAAGAAGCGGCCGTGATCTGTATATAAAGGCGCCGTCCACCGCAGAAGGGGTAGTTGACTTTGGGATTTCACTGATTGAATATCTGTGTGAACAAAAGACTGTTAAGTGTACAGTGTAAATTAGTACTGAAGAGTTGTAAATAAGAGTCGTAATTGCCGAATAAAGTTATGTACTGATAAATCATAAAGGAGTGTGTATTTTAATATTTGCAATTAAACGAACCCTGCAAATTAACGTTTATTGTGGTAATAAACGTAACGAAATAAAATACTTATTGTTCGAACGTATTTTTTCTCCTTAAAAATACTTCAATAAAGAAGTTACTTAAATGAAAAAAAAACATAAAACTTAATAGACAATTCTTGACTGGCATTACAGCTGTTTCAAGTAGTAGTATCCCTTTCATTTAAGTTTTTGAAAAATTATCTAACGGGTACTAAAAAAAGTTTACAGTATTCAGAAAAAATGAAACACTTTCGTGTTTCTTATTTTGCAATAACGAAAAAGTTATAAATTTTCTTATGCCTTTAAAAAAAGAAATTGGTTTCTCAAGTTTAAACTTAGGGACCAAATTAAAGTTGCACAATGAAATTGTACCGTAAATTCTATTTTGTTCTACGGTGTAAGACGGAAAGAGAGACACGTAGAAGTAAATTTTTAACGGTGCATTTGACAGCAATCTGACCATTGATGCGTAAGTGTAAAAAAGTGAATTTAGACTTTTGATAAAGCATTGCTTTTTGACGAAAAACCATACACAAATGATGGGACAGATGGATTGCTGAATTTGTTATGAACGATTGTAAATTGGAGATGCATGAGCTAGCTGACACTTTAAAGATATAAGATGGTAGTGTTTTTATAATTTTAAACGAAAATTTGGGTATGCGAAAGTTCTGTGGTCGACCAAAAAACAACCACGAATAGATGCTTCAGAGCAGTGTTTGGTGCTGTTAAGCCGCAATAAAATGGAATTCTATCGTCAATATGTGACAATGGATAAAACATGACTTCACTATTACACACCAGAATCCAAAAGACAGTGAGCTGAGTGGATAGCAATCGACGAACCGAATCCAAAGCGAGCCAAGATGCAACAGTCGGCCGGTAAGGTGATGGCGTCTGTATTTTGGGATACGAGTGGAATAATATTCATCAACTATCTCCAAAAAGGAACCAACAGCAACAGCGACTATCACTGTGCACTTTTGAATAGATTGAAGGCTGAAATCATAAAGAAATGGCCACATTTGCAAAAGAAAAAAGTGTTGTTGTACCACAAATCGATGAAAACGATGGCAACATTTAATGAATTGGTCTGCGAATTGTTTATCTACCCACTGTATTCTCCAGATTTAGCCCTCAGCGATTTTTTTCGTGTTTTCGGATCTCAAGAGAATATTTTAAGTCCAATGATGAAGTAATCGTTAAACCCGAGGCCTATTTTGACGAAGAAGATAAATCGTACTATAAAAGAGGTATCGAAACGTTGGAAATCGCTATACTCGTTATATCGCTCTCGAAGGCAACTATGTTGAATAATAAAACCGAGTTTTGTCAAAATTTTGTTTTTTTTTTGTTCTTATTTATCCTACGGTCTTATTGAATGAACTGTTATACCCTTGATTCTTGATTTGATACAGGGTGTTTTGATGTTGATTTTTGGAACGAATTTCCGTCATCTCTTGTCAAGTTTAGTTTGGTTGTACTCTTCATAAATAATACAAAAAACGAACAGACTATATGTAGGTTTGTCAACTTTTCGACAGCAGTAGACAAACTAGGGTCTTGAAACTTCTGCTACGTCAAATCAGTAATATCGGTCTATACTACTGTGGCCAAAATATAGTAAGACATTTTAATTTGAATTTCGCGCGGAAATCCATTCGTCGAAATTTTTTCTACTTTGGTATGACTGTCAGTGACATCTGTGCCAAATATAATATCAAAGTAATTATTAGTGTTTAGTTTACGCGCTTGTCTTTCTGAAGTACAACAAGTGCATTCGACGATTTTTACAATGAGTGAAATTATTCAGCAAAGAAGTTCCATTAAATTTCTGATGCCGAAACGAAATGAAATTTCTGTGCCGAAACGTTCAGAATGTTTCAAAAGGCCTTCGGTGATAATTGTATGTCGCGAGCAAGTGTTTTTGATTGGTGCAAATTATTCAAAGAGGGTCGAGAACGCGTTGACGACGAACCACGTCCAGGACGGCCACCAACATCAACTGATGATCAACACGTCAATAAAATCAAGAAATTGGTGTTCGAAAATCGACGTTTAACAGTCATAGACCTTACTGATATCGCTGGAATATCGGAGGGATCAGTGAAAACAATTTTAAAAGATCATTTGGTCTTAAGAAAAGTGATATCACGGTTGGTAACAAAATCACTCAATTTTCTTGAAAAACAGCGTCGCGTTGACGTCTGTCAAACAATGCTTTCCGACTACCTGGATATCATTAAACGTATTATAACTGGCAACGAGTCTGGGATCTACGCTTACGACCCGGAAACAGACGATCAATCGGCCGAATATCGTGCCAAAGGTGAGCCGAAGCCGAAAAAAGCACGTCAAAGCAAGTCAAAATCAAGGTCTTGTTAACAGTTTTCTTCGATCATCGAGGTGTGGTGCACTCTGAATTCCTTCCGACCAGCCAAACTTGCAACAAGAAATACTAATTGAATGTTATGCGTCGTGTTTATGATTTCTATATTCATTTCTTCCTCAAGCTTATAATATGCACAGATTTGTTCTACTTTAGTTTTTTATATTACCAAAATTCCATGAGTGAAGAAAGGCCCCAATTATATATTTAGTTGTACAGCGCTGATGAATTCTTAAATAACTTGTTCTTTATTAGTTTACAGTACAGAAAGAAGTGAATTCAAAAATTATTGTAATGCAATATTATAGCAAAATAAAAATTATATTAATGAAGAACAACAATAAAATATGTATAAAGTAACAAGTGAGAATAATTATGATACAGTTAACTTTGTCTTCTTAATATCATTTCATTAGCTTGCTACTAACACTTCACTACAGTAGGTATGTAGTGAGCTAATGAAACGAAGAGTATTTTGTATAAGAGAGACTTATGAAGTTCTCAGTTAGAACAAAAAGTACAATGAATGTTAATGATGTTTAATAAAATGTAATAATCACTTTTCATTAGGGAGGTACTTTTATGCAATATAAATTATTTTGAAGATATTGAATATAATTCATGATAACATTAATTATTAATATATTATATATCCACTTTTATAATAATTGAAAGAAATTATTAAAAGAAACTAGAGTTTGGGTAAATTTAAGTTTTTATATATAAAATATGGAAATGGTTGTAAATTATTCTTAATTTCTGCAACACGTCGTTTGCGCGAAGCTATTCGTAAAAAGAGGCCGAAATTATGGGCTGACAACTCCAGGTTTTTGCACCACGATAATGCATTGTCGCATACCGAATTGAGTCTTCGTGAGTTTTTCGCCAAAAATTCAATCAATATCGTCCCACAACCATCGTATTCGCCTGATTTAGCTCCGTGTGACTTTTCACCGTTCAGCAAACTCAAGCGACTGCTCCGGGGAAACCGTTTTGAGTCAATTGAAGACATTAAACGTGAATCGCTATGCGCATTGAAGGCTATTCCGGAAATTGACTTTAACAAATGTTACGAGGATTAAAAAAAACGTTGGCATAACTGCATTTCTGCTGGGGGGATTACTTTGAGGGGGACGAAATAGATTTGGCAGAATAAAAAAAGAAATTTAAAATTATGAACAAAGTCTTACTTTTTATTCGCACACAGTAGTATTTCCTAGATGTAGGATTTTGCGTGTTTTTTTATATAATTTACATGTTCCTAATCCTGGTCAAATTCACTATAAAATACGAAAAATGACACTGACGATGGCACATAGCTGAAACCGGTTCGTCTCCAAACCAAACTTGACAAGGAGTGACGGATATTCGTTCCAAAATTCTAAATAAAATACCACTTCAGAAATTATGTACCCATAGCCCTCAGACAACTGACGGACCTAAACGTGTGCTTAATTAAAATTAAAAAAAAACCTAGAAATTTTTCAAACTAACAGTAAATTCCAAACTCCCGGAACCGAAATAAGAAATTACGAAACATTTAAAAATCTTCCGAAGTTTAAATATCACCAGAGCTCCAAAATTGATCATAAAATCAGAAAAAAGAAATATAAAATTTTATAATTGGCAAAAAAATACACATTTAATAAAAATCCGAAATTTTACCAAGACCGAAATTCACCAATTTTTGGAATTTCACCTTAAAAATTTTAATTTGTTTAAAATTTTGTAATTTCACCAAAAGTCGAGAATTCACAAATAGTCGATATTTTATGAAAAACGTAAAAAACTTAACAGAATCAACGTCACACAAATATTATATTAAAATTTAATTGCACCACAAATTGAAAATTCAACAAAAATTAAAAAATGTCGAAACACAGGAAAAATTAAAAATTTTATATTTTATCGAAAATCTAAATTACAAAAAAATTACAATTTTACCAGGATTTGGGAATTCAACCGAAAAAATTTTCACGAAAGCAAACTGTAGTCAAACAATTTTCAATCACCAAATTAGAAAAACTTCCCAAAAAAGCGAAATTAAAAAAAAATAATTGCAAAAATTTAACATTTATAAAAATATAATAAAAAAACTTAATTGAATGAATTAATTTAAAATGCTATATTTTGCAAAAAAAAAAAAAAATTAAATAAAATAAAATAAAAAATTCGCCGAATTTTAGTTTTGCAATTTTCCAATTATTAAACAATTTGCAAAAAAATCATTTTTTTAGAAGTGTCGATTATAGAAAAAATTAAAACTAAAAAACAATAAGTTTTATCAAAAAGTTTTTATTGTTTTTTTCCGAACTACAAATATTATTAATTGTTAAGTAATTTCAATATTTAGGCATGAGTTCGTTTTTTCGTTCTATTCAGAAAGAGAAGAATGTTGATAACGTGCGTAGCGGCATAGAAAACGCATTCCATTCAGCTAGATGTCTAATAGAATTAAAACTTTTACTGTTTTCAAAAAAGGTTGTCCTTATTAGAATAAATAATTCTCTTTCTGAATAGAAAGAAAAAACGAACTCATGCCTAAAGATTGAAATTACTTAACATTTAATAGTTTTATCAAAATTTAAAATAAAACTAAAAAATTGAAAAACCAAAAAGTTTTCGAATGCGAAATACGAAAATTTAGCGCAAAGTGTAACTATAGTGAACAAACTTAAAAAACAAAAATACCGCAATTTAAAATAAAGCGAAGTTAAGAAAAGCAACCAAAAAATTAAACTTAGCTCCTAAATTTTTACCATAAATTTTACTAAAATAAAATTTTCGCAAAAAGTGGAAATTCACTATAAATCAATTTTTTTTTCGGAGAACGATGAAATTTTAACCAAATGTCTTAAAAATATTTGAATTTTATCAGAAATCGAAAAATTACTAAAAATCAATAAATTCACCAAAAAATATAAAAAATTCAAACTCGATATTAATTAAAGGAATATAAAAGCCAGTTTCTCCAGTAAGATTTCGCTATCAAACGCAATTCCAAAAGTATTGCGATACTAAAAATAGATTACCATAAAAATTACATATTTTTAAACTGCGAATTTAAATTTTACCAGCAATTTTGGATTTCACCCCAAAACGGAAATTTTACATGAAAGTCGTTACAATTCGGAAATTTGAACAGAAAATTAAAAACAAAACAAAAAACTTAAAATTTCATTATAAAAAATCTGCAAATGCCCAAAATAAGTTCAGCTTAATTTCAAAACAAAAAAATATATTTTAGAAAATAAAATTGTTATCACTCATACGTCCTGGAGGAATGAATTTTAAATTCCACTCTCCAGCTACTTCTGAATTACAATTATTTATTAGTTATAATTTAAACATTTTTCCAAGGCAAATAAAGCTTATTTATACTTGACAACTGCATTTGTTACTTTGGCTAAGTTTTCTTTATTTATTTTCCTCCTGCTCGTTTTATGCTTTGGGTGCCATCATGCCTTTGACATAAGCTATCAAATGGACTTTGAAAAACTTATGTACAAGAAAATTAATGTTGAAGAAACAAACCATCACTTGTGAAAGACAATAGAAATCTTAGAAAGTATTTTTTTCTTGTTACATTCAACAAGATGTTGAACGAACTAAAAAAAATGAGCAGTTGTTGTCACAACTTGTAAGAGAAGTCAAAAACATTTGGTTTTTTGAAAGCAGCAGGAAGTCAAGGAAAAACAGAGGCATTTTTTTGCAGCTGATTTGCGAAGAAAGGAGAAAACAAAACTTATAATAAAAATGCAATATCTACAGTGTTACCGTTAAGCAGTTTCTAAAAGTGGCATTAAAAGGAGATTTTATATCAACAAAAAAGGGGCACTAGAGCTGTTTATACAAACGTAATTGTTTGTGAATTAAAAAAAAATATAATATAATTATTTCTTTAAAACTGTCGATTTATGCTTTTGTTCTACATCTGCACTCGATATAGAATTCAATCAATCATACGCCCTTATGATTTTCCACTGTTCATATCAATCATACGCCCCCCCTTTAAAACATTTAAAAATGCTGCTTTACATTTACTACAACTTCATTTTTAACACTTTATTATTTCTGTATACACATTCTTACAGATTCCTTTCTTTATATGAAATGAAAAAAAAAACAAAATCAAAATAAAATTATGTAGGAAACTTTATAAAAAATCTGTTTAAAACACCAACTTTTCCAACGCATTTATCATGTAAATTTTATTTGTTTATGGCACACAAACTGCTGTTAAAATTATATGTATGTATTCACGTACGTATGTGTGCGTATATTTGTGTGTGTATGTCTTTTCTTACTGTAGTTTCACATCTCATGTTGTTGGTTGCTTAACACAACATGTTATCGAAAAATAAAAAAACAAATGCAAAACAAATTTAAATTTGAAAATATTTTAAAGAGGAATATGATACAGCAGGTGCTGTGCAACTATAACGCCTCAGAGGAGAATATGATAAATATGTCTTTATGCTCATTAACAATAATTAAAAACGTATGTGGAAATTTTTAGAATTATGCAACCAAAGAATTTTGTAAAAAATTATGACAAAAGTTTTCTGCAATTTTAAGACAATCTTGTAAACACACTGTCAGAGGATGAAAGGAATTAGAATCCTGGAAATATTTGTTGGATTCAAATCCCTCCTCGCCCAAGGTAGATTTGATTTTAAGAACAGCCTTTTAGAAAAATGCTCATATAGTGTATGCTGACTCAGCAAATGTATGCTAATACTAATATTGTATATGCTGTATGCTGAAAGTAGCAAATAAATTAAAGTCAACAATTGTTACTGAGTTACTATTTTTGTATCTACACGATATGTTATATGCTGAGACGTGTGAACATTTGTTTATAAATTTTAAATAAATTTTACAACGGCCCTTTTTTTACAGATTTTTACCAGTTATGACTTTTAGTTACTATTTTTATTGTATCAGTGACCGTTGTTCTGCCTGCATTTGTTGTTGATGGCGACAAAGAACTAGAAGCTAAACTACAGGGAATTTAGCAAAAGACGGCTTCGTTTCAAACCATACGAGGAGTTAGATTAGGTTAAATTGGGTATTCAGGCCGCCTGCACCGCATACCCACGTGAGTTCGTATACTCGGTTCAATTGTGTTACCTGAAAAGAGATAAGTGAGTAGAAGGGAAGTTTAAAAAAGGTCACTAAGTCTGTGCTGGTGTGCAGTCACTGCTAAGCCAGTGACTGCTACTTCTGAAGGAATTGCTTTTCCGCAGTGCCACCTCCAATATTTTGAAAAGGGCCGTCGAAGGTCCTCCGCCCGAGATGAGTCAGACGTCTCTTCTCTAAGGCAGGGCAGAAGCTTTCCTCTTCATTTTGACAACTTCTGCAGAAGTGATTTGCTGGCAGCCTGAATCATTTTTGCTTGGTTGCCAAATTTGTGTCATTGAAAACTTAGCAGAGCTCTGGTTCGAGTCCTGTCCAAACTTGGCCAGGGTTACCTAGTGATAATACAGGTGGATTCTTCCTAGCAATAATATATATCGCATTATGGATATGCCTCTTACTGGCAGAGAGGGGTAGGCCACATAATTCATCAATGTGTGATATCTGCAGCCATGCACCTCGCTTTCAGCTTATCGGCCTCACAGTTATCCCTGTTGGCCCCGTGTCTGTCCGTGTTATAAGGAGACAGACTTTTCTACAAATACTTTCTACGTACGCAATAATTTGTTTAGTTCAGAGTCTCTATTAATTACAAAACATGACTGTGATGAGTAAAAAATTTACAGGAAAGGATCAACTTATTTATTATACTTTATTTCCAAGACAGTAGTGAATCATTTTCTGCACTGAAATATGTTGTTTTTTCTCTCAAAACTAGTAGCACCAGTATTCCCGAAATATTGGTTGCGATTTATACGGCTCTTTTAGAAAAATATATGAAGTTAAAAGGATTCAATCCTTACTTTGGGGCTTATATCTTTAAATTCCAATTGTGTCTGAGAAACACATCCACTATAGCGAATGTGAAGGGAGAGAAAATTATGGCAAATAAATTTGAACATTTCTAAATTGCATTCGTGTAGCTGATGGCAAACACATGGTAGTGGTAGCGCCACCAAAATGTGACAGCATTTCTCATAATTATAAAGTTATGCATATCATTGTACTAATGGCAGCTGCAGGTACTGACTACAAATTTACATACGTTAATATAGTGGAATATTTAATCACTGTAGCTTTGCAAAAGCAATAGACAACAACCAATTGAACCGAAGTTGAAGCAATTCTATGGTCAGGACGGAAATAAATTTTTTTCTTGGGGTTATCGTTGCAAATGATGCTTTGCTATGCTACCAAATTTTTTAAAACCGTGTGCTTAACGCGGTATGAAAGCGGCGTAGATTGCATTATTGAAAACGTGTTTGGTATAATCTCAGGATTTTCTAGTCTTACAATCAGCAATTAATTTAATCCTTGAAATTAGTTTTAACCAAAATAGTCAAATTAGATGCTGCTTACTTCAGATTTCCAAGATCAGTGAAAATAAAAAAAATACACACACCGTTCGGATTAATCGATCAATGTGATGAAAACGGAGTGTTAACTAAACCTACTTGGCGACATGAATACAGTACAAATTCTTTATTTTTGCCACTTAAAACTGTTACAAACACTGCCGTTCCATCAGATATGACCGCCAAGGAATATAAAAATCTTATTTTTAATTATTTGTAATATTAATTCGATTTATTTATTAAATAAAAAAAATACTAATAAATTCGTTGTGATCTTTGGTTATCACACATTGTATCAAATTCTTTAGGCTATTAAATTTATCATTTGCTGAAAAGCTTGCAGACGCCTTACAACAACTTATACAGGATGACCGTCGGGAAGGTAAACTACTTTGTTTGTTTATAATTTTCGATTAAATGAAAGAGAATGGATCGTATATTGATAAATGTTTTATTTAATGTCGGCAATTATGTATGGAATACAATATCAGATGAATGTCTGCCTTATTTCACGCGGCATTTCATTAATTTTGTTTGAGTTGCTCCTGCGTTTCTGGTTTGTTTGCATAAATCTTGCTCTTCAGATATCCCCACAAAAAGAAGTCCGGAGCAGTCACATCAGGCGACCGAGGAGGCCAATCAACATCACCATTCCTTGAAATAACTTGTTGTGGAAAGAGGTCTCGCAGTAATTCCATTGTAATCCTGGCTGTATGCGATGTGGCACCGTCTTATTGAAACCACATGTTAGTCAAGCCCAAAGCAAGCAGTTGAGGCGTTAAAGTCTTTTCAATCATATCATGATATCGCTCCCCATTGACAGTTACCGTTCCGCCGTTTTCAGTTTCAAAGAAGTAAGGTCCAATGATTCCTCCTGCCCAATTTGACTGTCACTTTTAAAGGATGCAAAGGTGACTGATGAATAATTTGAGAGTTTTCCATTGCCCAGAACCGACTATTCTGTTTATTCATATATCCATTGAAATGAAAATGTGCCTCGTCACATTCTGGAAGAAGCTCTTGTGTCAACTGAATCTTAAATGGAAACAAATGCAAATCTTTGTGCAAAATTGTGGCCAAAGTTGTTCTTTGAAGACCGAGCTCCTGAGCACGGTGTCGAATTGAGGTTAATGGATTGTTTTGAATACTTTCTTGAACAGCAGTAATGTTTTCAGTCGATCTTGCAGTACGTTGTGGTCCATGCTTGGGCCTATCAGCTACAGTCCCTTTTTCTTCGAAATCATTCACTACACGATAAATAGTGCGTCTTGTTGGCACGTTGTTTCTCCCAAAAATTTCACGTAACTTTCTGATCGTCACAGTAATCGATTATTGATTTTGATAAAATGTTTTAACGATTAAAACACGTCGATTTACCGAATATTTTTTCATAATAAATTTGCTACGTCTCTACTTCACGACTGCCACATATGAACTTCCCAGCGGACACCCTGTCAGCATACGCGTTAAATTTGTTTAAAAGCAAAATTATGTTGCCTACTGTCGCGTCGTTAGTAACGAGAACGTGCCTCTGAATATTTTACAAATACATATTTTTAGGCGATTGAATTATAGTTTTTCTTAATGAAAACAATTGCTGGGTAGCTACAACCACAATGACGGCACTGAAAAGGATTTTTATCAATCTGTGTATGTTGGCAATTTTTATTTATTTTTAATTTACCAACCGATTTTATTGTTTGTTTTTTTTTCTTCTGCTATTGTTGTGTAAAAAATAAATTGATAAAAATGTTATTTGAATAGGAAAAAGAGAAAATTGAAAAATACTAGAAAAACGCGAGTTAAAATAAAATTTAAAATAATAAATTATTTATTTGAATGAATTTATCGAACTGAAATTTTTATTAATTAAGCTCAAGTTCGTTTGATTTTTAAAATGCTGAAAATTTAATGTTCAAATGCTCTAGTAGCACGGAGTGCATATATTTTCTGTGCTGCTACGTACTACTGATTAGAAAACCACAGATTCAAGTTCGATTTTTTTTATTTGGGAATTTTTTAATCCAATAAAGTTTTGTCGTGAGAGTATTTTTATTGGGACCTGATTTCAAACACGCCTCTTTCTTTATCTTACCTATATTCCAAGTAATTTTGCTTGCACCAATTCCTTTTACCCATGTTTAGTTTTTAAACTCATAAATATCATAATTTTGAAAGTAGAGTAGCAACGTGAAATTATAAAACATTTGGAAATCCCTATCTATCTTTATTCATAAACTCAAATTACTAAGTACAGCGCGACACGAAATACGATGGGCATTCGGTGGCCATTGACACATTCGCTGGTAATCGCATCAGCTTCTCACACCATCCGACGCTTACAGAAGATATCGTCACTATTTGTTGCGAGTGCACATGAGCCAATTCTCTCTTCGGGGCGAATAAAAGTCTGGCCCGATGGTAAGAGAGCACTTCTTATTCTGGCCTCTCTTGTCAGGGTGAAAAATATTCTGGCCTGACTCGACAATACCAGAAGCTCTGTGCCTCTCACTGAGATGGACTCTCTTCGTCTGGCTACTGCTCTAGGTGATGGGATAAGGATTGACACTCTTGTCGGGGCAAATAAAATTCTGGCCCGAAGCTAAGAGATGTCTCCTCTGATCACTCAACTCCGACCGCACTCGGTTGGGGCAAATAAAATTCTGGCCTAACCGTTTACCGCCTGAGGAGTGTCTATCCACTACTCGACTATAAGATACTGGCCCAAGTGATGTATCGTCACCTTACTCATTGGCTGCTCTTGTCAGGGCGAATAAAATTCTGGCCTGACACGAAAACACCAGTAGTTTCACTTCCAGTTGGTGGCGCGAGAGACTGGCTTAATTAAGTTGAGTAAAACTCTAAAATAATTAAGCTACAAGTAGTTGAATCGAATAAAATTCTAGCCCAACTATTTGCTGCCTGCCAAACACTTAAATAATAAAGTTGAATAAAATTCTAAAATTATTAAGTAGGTCTTACCGCCTTGCTAGCACAAGCTAACTGACTCATCTACTGTATACGCATTGCTATTCCATTTGCTTGACTTAGTCTCACGTATACACACCATCCGTACCAGCTGATCATTTGACAGTCATGGTAGTGTTGTATTGAAACAGTGCTACCATTCCGTGACGGTGTTACCTAAACATTTCCGTTAATCTTAAAACTAAGTTATTATTAATAAAAACTGCGAATTTAATTAGAGAAGCAAAAGACTTATAATTATATGTGACTCAAAAACGAGTGGAAAGACTTTTGGTCGTTATACTGTGAACCTAAAACTTAAAGACGTTACTTCTTTAAAATATCCAGTGCACTTGCAACTAAATTTTCATAACAATAAATATTGTGACGACACCCATTCTGAAAACAACACATCATTTACATTTAACGACGCAAATATTAAGAATTAAGGCGAACGGTAGTGCACTAGCCGAAGTTCAGGTCTAATGCACACAGTGTGTATACTTACATGAAACCATTAGAGCTGTTTCTACCTCTCTCACAACTTTGCTTTCTTTAATCATAATCATGAAATTTGAAAGATAAGGACTCTACATATATGTAGGTCATCTCATATGCCAAATTTGAAAGTTTTGCCATAAAAGCATCCCGAGATATGATACCTATTCACTAACTCACTGTCTCACTTATCAATATTATGCGGCGCTTTCACTATGACAAGAGGTATAAAGTTTGGTATACAGGTATGTACGATAGAATAAATAATTAAATAGAAAATTCCGAAATCGGACACTTTTTATCTAGTGGAACTAGCAGCATTCCCCCTTATTTTTATGGAGCATTTCCACTATAGATGGAGGGCTGAAATTTTCATGATTTTTGAACATTTTGGTGAATTTGTTTAATTTTCTTGTGAATCCGCCATTTTTGGTGAAATATTTTTTGGATTTTTGGTGAAATTATGTGGAATTTTCCACATAACAATTTTTTTATTCTAGTTTTTCGATTTGTAATGAATTTTGAAACTTTGAACTTTTTGAAATTTCGATTTTTGGAGGAATTCAGTTTCGTCTTGTAAGTTTCGAAATTTTGAGTTTTTTGTTAAATCATTTTAAATATCGGTCCAACATTTGGGTTCGAAAGATATGTGAGGGCCCCGGTATGATCATTTATTACAAATTAAATAAAGATTCACATTTGATCAGCTTGTGTGTAAGCGTATTGGGTGATCATGTAGTGATTTGTTTTCCAATGACAACCAACTGTCAAAATTGGCAATGTCAGATAGTCAACCCGGCTTATTTTGGAGATGGATTCTGGCATCTATCTGCATAATAGTCTTGTGCTCTCAAAGGAATTAACGGCGGACGAGCATAGATATTTATCTTGAGCCAGTACCAGCGAAGCTAAGACGACGATTTGAATGTTGAGATGTACATTACCTGCACAGTGTAACTTCAAAATAAAGCCTCAGTTCTGGCCACCCCAGTAATCCTTTCTTAAAGATTTATTTTTCCTTCTTCAATTTCATACTGCCTTCTTGTAGGACTTTCGTCTACTTGGTCATCCCGCAAACAATACAACAAGTAGTAAAGAAATAATACCTTTTCCAAAACCCTTTCTAGAACACCTTCTATTCTTTAGAGCAGCTCTTTTCTTTAGCATGAAGAGTTTAGACAAGACTGAAAAACTACCTTGGAATAATAATGATAGAACTTGAAACTGATAATTTATCAATGGAAGTTCTTCTTTTTGCTTTTGTTTTCTTGGGAAATTTTTTATTTAAAAACTTCTTCCTTTGCTTCCTGTCGACTTCAGCAAAAGAAAGAGTTCAAAGACTTAAAAATTAAAAATAAAAATCAAGGTTTCAATTACAAAAAAAAAAAAAGAACTTTCCACTCAAACCCTTAATCAAATCAAATCAAAGCAAACAATTCAAAATATTTATACGACAAACAAAAGCAACAAATCATTTTTGAATAGAAAACTATAATTTATTTTTATTCTTTAATAAATAATAAAACAAAAGAAACAAAGCAAAATGCCAGAGGCCATTGTAGCTGTACCAACCCTTCAAATACCCTCGGATATTACCAGTGAAATGGAAAGCTCATCAACGACCACAGGAGTATCCGATCGGTCTACCGACAGCCACATTGCTGGAGCTCAGGTAAAACCAAACGTGGGAAAAGTCGTGTCAAAATCGCAAGGCAAAAACCCAATTCGCAAATCTTATGGCAGACGCATTAAAAAGAAAACCCCCTTAACACCAACAACGTAAGTATCAAATTCTGACAAAAGCAGCAAAGCAAGAAAAATTTTATTCGTTAAAAATTTGACACAAGAAAATAACTTTCAAAAATTTTCACAGCAACAGACGAATATAATTTTAGTTTTCATTATAACTTCTTTAGAAATTATTCGTCTTTTGGAAAATTTTGTTAAGTGTTCTTAGTTTTATAATTATCAGTGCCCCCGCCCCAAAAAAAAAGAGTTGAAATTTTAGTGTTTTAAAAAAAGAAAACCGCGTATTTTTATCGTATTTTTTTTTACAAAGTAGCCGACTTTATAAACAATAAATTAGAAGAAAAAAACCCCAATAGATTTATAAAATTTTTAAATTTTGAATTCACGAAAAGCTCACAGAAAGAAGTAACAAAAGCACTGAAGCTTAAGTCGCACTTGCCCAGGGCCGTCTTACTGACACCTTCCACATCAAGTACTTCGCTTGCAACTAACGAATATTTGCCAAAGCCTTTAGTGTCTCTGGAAAAGGCTGTGGTAACTCCGGAATATCTATTGGACTCCACTGAGAGTAACCGTTCCTGCTTAGTATTTCAGAATTCCTCGCTCACTTGGGCCTTTCGCCACAGAAAGTCATATTCTCAAATGGATTTTAGTCAGGCACGACGCGTTCTCTATCCTCCTTGCCCTAACCTCAAGAATAATGACAATAGAGATAATAGCAAAGCCTTGATGGCCAGTAATTGTGGCGAGAACATGTTGGCTGTTTATGCCAAAAATTCTTTTGTGCACAAAATGTACAATCAGGACTGCTATATTCCCATGTCTAGACGTGATTCGCAAATGGCTGGTCTGAGAATTTTCGCCACAATTATGTTAAATGCCTGGCGCAAAAGGCGAGATGATGTCAGACGTCTAGCCGAGGAGGTAGCTGATCTCAAGCGTGCTGTAAGTAAAATTTTAAAATCTTTAACTTTGACAATTCACACTTGACAATTCGGCCTGTTTCTTTGTTCAGGGTACAAAAGCCAAAAATCAACTTCATGTTGTCAACACTCTCTTCCGCGTTGAGCAAAAACGCAATGATGAGCTTAATTGGCGCTTGAAGAGATCCTTGGAGGATATCAATTTCACCAAGTCCTCCTGTGATAACCTGACCACATCTTTAATCACCATAAAAGCCGATAAGGTTTTGGTGGAACAACAGCTGTCAATGAAGGAGCAGGAGTTTGAAAGTATAAATACCCTATTGAGTCAAACGAAATCGGATCTCTTTCAATGTATGGCCGTGCAAAGGGAATTGCAGGCTTCACTCTCCATGGAACAGCGGCAATTTCAAATCTTGGAGAATCAAAAAAACGATTTAATCAATGAGGTAAAAAGTGTTTGTTGGTTGTTGGTTGTTTCCCACTGTGTTCTCCTCTTACCGTTTAATATTTTATGCAGATTTGTGAGCTAAACAACGAAGCGATGCAAAAAGAAGTGGACCTTCTTAAAGAACTCGAAAGCAAAAGTCTTGAAGTTGTCAAAATGAAAGAAAAACTCGACGCTGTAGAAGAGGAAATGAGAAAAATAAATCAGTAAGTCATTTGGCTGAAAAGTATTTGCAATTTCAGTTTGAAACACATACGATAGTCTGGCGTCACAATAAAAGTTCTTCCGTTAATTATTTTGCTTAATGGCTTTTTAAATCTGAATTAGAGCGACTAAATAATCTACTATGTTTCTATTTTTATTCAAAAGGGCTTCCGATAAGTGCAAGTCGATGATAATAGTCTTGGTGGCCATGTTCTTGTAGCACATCAGTGACTAAAGCCAAATCACATTGCCGGGTAACGCGTCATATTATCAAAATAGTTGGTAGAGTGAACATTGTGTGCTTTGCGTCCGTATTAAGGCTTTTAAAGTTGACTCTTTTAAAGTTGACTCTCCAAGTGCTGGTGGCTGAATTCGAGACGACTCCTACTCTATCCGTACTCACAAGAGACGTCAGATCGGCCGAGAAGACTGCCGATATCTAACGAAGATTTGAGGCAGTAGGTTTCTCGCCGTGGACAAGACCCTGTGGAATCTTGTATTATAACTGACCCAATAGGGGTGTCATTTAAACCATGCCACTCTGTTCGCTAAGTGACCTTTGTAGAATTTCCAAAAGGATACAATTTTCAGACTAAGTGTCTTCTCTTGGCGGCAAGGTGCATTTTCGCATAAATCTCACCGCGGTAATAAGTAAAAGTGCCTTCTATGTGACATTTCGGAAAAGTCCTGTTCGTCCTTCAGAACTTTTTTTGAAAACACGTTGGAAAAGCCATCACTCTCCACGTCAAGTTCTAATGATCGCCCGGCAGGACGACACAACGGGTCAGGATAACGGCACAGGGGAAGTTTTGCAAAAACTCTTTGAGGTTATGTCTAACTTTCGCCAAGGTGACATGAATTTACCGCCAAGGTCGTGGCATTTGGGCTGACTTTTTGGTGGGGTTTTCTGAAATCACAGGTCTATGCCAACAAGTCAACATGGGTTGAGATCGGTTCGTGTCGATTTTTAAAGCCGCGGCGGGAGTTAGATCAGACTTGTATTCCGCAATTCAATATCGTCCTGCAATTGATTTTAGTTGGAATTCACTGTAACACAGTGAACCCTCCAAGATTTCAAATAGGCTCCAATGCCCCGTGTTTCACTCTTTAATCTTGAGGCAAATAACGGCTTTCAATGCCGTCAAAATTTCCATTTAAATTCGATTAAAGTTTAGATCGATATCATTTGCCATAATATGCCACCTGATTCTTAGTCCTTTGAACTTTTATTAAATTTACTCACCTTTCGCATAACAACCAGACCCATTTCACCAGTTCCATTTCATCTTTTCATACTCAGATCTTCCGAACAACAGTTAAGCGAAAGTAAGGCGAGAGAAGAACGTATGGAACAAGAAAAAGCAGCCTTGGAGAAGGAATTGAAACTAATGCAGAAATGTCTGGAGGCAACCTTCGGGAATCGTATCAAGAATTGTTGGAACAATACAATGGCTTATCACGAAGTCACTCTGGAAGTGTTACACTGGCTGGCGTTTTATACTCTACCGGCCATGCCACCTCCAAAAATAAAAACCTTGCCCTTCAGTTTGTCTTTAAATAAGGCCTTGAGCATTATTAAGCGTTAAATGTTTGTGAAATTGTTTGTGTATTTGTGCATTTGTCTATTAGTGTGTGTGTGTGTGTTTTATATTTTATTTATTTTAAAGCCATTTTGGTTAAAATGTAATTTTATTTTGAATCATGTTTTTATTAAACAGATATTTGAAAACAAAAAAAAATTAAATAAATTATTTATAATTAATTAACTAGTCGGGATGTCTGTGCTCTAACGTTTTCTTAAAGTTTCTTGGAAATTCTGCTTTTGATTGTGGGCTGAAATGCGGCACTTCATCTTGCATTTGCTAGCTGACGCTTATGAAATATTAACCACAGCCATGGACTAGTCCACATTTATTCCATTTCATAGTCATTTATGCAATTATAGTTTTAATCTCTTTTGAATAAATTATTTGAAATAATTTTACCTGGCAGCGTGATGCTCATAAATTTTAAGAAATTTAATTAAAATTTCTTAAGATTTATTTGAAATGTACAAAAATTCATTTAATAAATAAATTGTTTCTATTAATCGTTTTGAAATTGAAATGTAAATTCAGATTTAAAAGTTCAGTTTTTCTTGGTGTTTTTTCTTATTGAAAAAGAGGCCTGCCGAAGACGAGATTGAATGAAGTTTTTTTTTTTATCAAAGCTTCATTATTGTGTTCATAAAGTCATTAGCATTTGCCTCATAATTGCATCCCTAACTGTTGGACCACTCTACCAGTAAATTTATTTTCGAAATATTTCTTTTGAAAGCAGTCAAAATATACTGTAGAACTCTTAAAAATTTTGAAATTGTAAAAATCCCAAATTTTCCAAAATTAAGAGAAAAAAGTCGTTTCAATTACTCTAAAATTTTAAAAATAAAAATTCAGTAAGCCCACCTTAAACTCGCAGAGAAATACTAGGAACACGCAGATTCGATTTAAGAAAAGTTAAAATTTTTCGACAGACCGAATAAATCGGGATATATAAAGGGCAGAAGTTGCATTACGGCATTGGTCGACGTAGTCGAGGATCTAAGATCGAAACTTGATGGAAATAGGGTAGCTTTTTTGGTACTTCTTGATCACAGTAAAGCGTTCGATACTGTTGACCATTCGGTTCTGTTGAAAAAACTTCAGAAACTATTTTATTTTTCTAGCATGCAGACATCTGCATTCATATTTGAGCAATATATCCCAGCCAGTCTATCTTAACGGCAACAGATCAGAGCCACGTAACGTTAGTAGGGGAGTTCCACAAGGCTTTATTCTTGGGCCTCTTCTTTTCTATCTTTACATCAGTGATTTGCCTGATATTTCAATTAACAGTAAAATCCATATGTATGCTGATGACGTGCAACTTAATCTTAGCACTAACCTCGATGATATTAATTTTTATGTAGAAAGAATCACTGATGATTTGAACGAGATAAGTAAGTGGACAAGTTCTAATGGGTTGTACATTAATCCATGGAAATATAAGTGCATCGTAGTGTCCAAGTCCAAGAAATACTTTTCTAACATTCTCACAAAAATAGATGATAAGGATATTGCTCTTGTGGATTTTGCATCGAACCTGGGAGTCATTTTCAATAATAGACTTACTTGGTCGAATCACATTAGTATTGTAGTGGGCAGAGTACATAGCATGCTTCGTAGCCTTTGGGCTGTCAAAGATTCAACGTATGCTGTTAGCGAAGACATACCTTGTTCCAGCACTTCTATACGGATGTGAAATCTTTGCAAACTTAGAGTTGCATATAATAATGTTGCAAGATATATTTTCCAAAAGGGCCGTCGTGACAATATTTCGTTATATTCTTACCAGATTTTTCACATGAAATTCGACGACCTTTTAAAATTTAAATGCCTTGTCTTAATGCATAAGATAATCACAACTGAACAACCACCATATTTACATGGCAGGATCCAGTTCGCCAGATCTAACCGTGGAAGGAATATAATTCAACAAAAATGCAAGAGCCTTTTGTCACAGCATCACTTTATAATATACACCACAAGTCTATGGAACTCTTTCCCGCATCATATTCAAAACTTAGGCAACGCAAAGAGAGTTAGCTAAAATATATGCATGAAAATTTCCGACTTACACCATCCGAAATGTATGATCAAACTTAAAAATATCAAATTGTTTTAAAAGGTAAACCGGACTTTAATTTTTCGAAAGTCAGAACATTACACTGTCATATTTGTGTGTCCAACACGAACATGTGACATAATTATCCAACAGTCTAAAATGTCCTTAAGAAAATAATCAATTATAAACATTAAACAATAGAAATTTCTACAAAGAGATTTTTATTGACTTAGAATTTACTATGAAAAGTTGGTTGAACAAAAATTAACAAAACAAAGGAACAAACAAAACCAACAAAAAATCTTAAATTAACGAGGAATGGAAAATTTAACATAAATTTTTAAACCCCGCTCAACATTCCTCAATAGAGAAACTAAAAAAGAGTAATTAGGCTTTGTCTAGTTTAAGGTCATCAGCCTTTAATGTTGATGATAGTAAAAGCTGTAAGATATTTCACATTTTTCGGCCGGCTCATCTGCTTTCATTTTCTGAAACTTTTTTTTATATTTTTCACATAAAAGGAGAGAGTATAAATAGGTTTGTCTTTCCGTTTGTAATTTCTACAATATTTATTTACGACCCAACGAAGTCTGGATCCTTATAGGTAGGGATGTTCAATTAACGATGTCCGCCTGTCGGTCTGTCCGATGTTGAAATCAATTTTCTGACGGCACTAGAGAATCTAGGATCATGAAGCGTGTACCATTTGCTTGGCGAAACCAGCAATATCGATGCCCAAGTTCCCGAGATATGGGCCAAGAACAAAGTTTCTGGGTTTTTTTTGTGTTTCCACGTTTGCGGGGTAACGCTTACATACAAGCCCATCAAATTTAATTTTTTATAAAGTCTCCATACTGAAATGATCATCATGAGGCACCAAAATAAATTACTTAACTAAGTGTCCGACCAAATCAAAGAAAACCTAAAAATTTCAAAAACTAACAAAGAACCACAAAACAAAAAAATTGAAAAAAATTCGTCGTTTTGCCAACATTTTAAATTCACCTTTAACGACAAGTTTCCGCGCCTTTTGTGTCACACGCAGCAAATTCGAAATTTCACCACAATATCGAAAAAACTGGAAAAAATATATATCTTTTTTTAAAAAAATCAAAAGTAATTGAAAACCAAAATAGAAAAATTTTCATATTTGTGGTATTTTTGGTAAAATTTCGGGTTTTTATTAAGTCCTGATTTTGTATCAATTTAATATTTATATTCCAGTTTTTCAAATTTTTTTGTGAATTATAAATTATGTCAATTTCGTAGTTCCTTTCTGCAATTTCATTTTTTTTTTCTCTAAAATTTCATTTGCCTAAAAATTTTGTTATTTTTGTTGTTATTTTGGAACTTACTCTGAACTTATGGTGAATTATCGAATTGTGGTGAATTTCCAAATTCAATTTTTTTTTAATTTTAAGCATAATATTGGGTTTTAGGTTAATTTGGTTTTTTTTTATCATTATTTCCGTTTTTCGATTTTGTGGTGAATTTAATTTTGGAAAAATTTCGAATTTTTTTTTTAATTTTTCGGAAAATTTTGGTTTTTGTAGAAATTCGGTTTTCTTTTTTAGTTTTTGAAATTTTTAGGCTTTTTTTTTAATTTTTGATTTGGCCCATCATTTATTTTCGTAAGTTATTTATTCGTGGGCCTCGCATTGATAACTTCTGTAGAGACGGTTTATAGGAAATTCGATAAGGATTCAGAATTAGCGAATTTTATTGGTTTGTGTATATAAGTGTTTCCCTGCAGTAGTTTTTTTTTTCATATAATCCTTTCTCATATTAGAAAGTTAAAAAAAATGTTGCCAAGCTAGCAAGATGCCTAAAAATGGGATGGTAATCGTATTGCTCGTATGTAGAACTTGGTTCTCATTTGTTTATTAATGTAGGTATTAAACCTCTTTCAACTGTAATTTAAAGCTTACAGGCGGTTAGGTTATATTAAATTTCAGCTCTCTACCTACAGTGGAAATGCTCCGTGCAAAGAAGAGGGAACCCTAGTCCCCTAGATGAAAAGTAACCATTTTCTCCAAGGCCTACCTATATACCAAATTTCAGCTCGCTAGCTACAGTGAAAGTGCCCCCTAATATTGATGAGTAAGTCAGTGAGTCAGGGAATATGTACCGAAATATGCTCTTTTTACATCTTACATATCTCGGGAAGCTTTTATGGTAAAATTTTCAAACATGGACTATGAGAATGTCTATACGTAACGTCCTTAGGTAAAGGAAGCATAAGGGGGTAAATTATAAGGGGGGTAAAAACAGTGCGAATGGTTTCGTGTAATATACACACTGTGTGCTTTAGCCTCAACTTGGATTGGCGCACTAATGTGCGCCTCAATATCGGTACTTTGTTACGACGGAAATGAATAGTGTAGAACAGAATGATAAACCTTCATATACCCTCTTCATTTTTGTGAAGGGTATAAAAAGAACAGCATCAACATTTGCAAAATGCCACTTTCGATTAATATATTGTAGATTCAGCATTAACATTTATATAATTTTGTATAAAGTTAGTGGCACTAATTTATTAGATAAGTGTAGCCATGTACAGGGTGTCTCAGTGAGAATTTTTATTTTGTGGTATATTTTCGTGCATTTTAATATTTAACTGCTGTCACCTAAGGTTGACCCCTTAATGAAAAATGGAGCGCTATACAAAAGAAACATTTCTTGTCTATGTAGAAAGCTATTGCTATTATTATTATTAATGTATGCGGGGATATCGGAGCAGACCACTTACTTTCTGGGTCCCTTCTCGACCCCCAGTTCGCTCCTCAAATTGATTTCAGCGAGCCGAACCGTAATCACAACCACCTTACTTTCAATTCAGTCTCGTGCTAGCCCTAGCCTTTACTCTTGACTAAAGTGATTTCAGACGGTCGACTGGTAACTGTCGAAACTCTTCCTCATCACGGATTCTTTTGTAATTGCTAGCATTTGTCTAAGGTTTAGTTCTCCCATGGCATTCACATCTAACAAGTGTCTGCCCGTGGTCTTAAGCCTTATGCTAGCCAAAGCTATTACTAACTGTAGCTGTGTTCGGATCTGGATCTGGACGACATGTGGATTCAGCTGCCACAACGCGCATGAAACATTCGATTTAGTGCAGCCCCTTAGTAAGAGTGTAATTATTATAAAAGAACGCATTACCCTTTCTTTAATGCGTTTTTTTTGTTTGTTCAAAAGAACACTTAATTTAATTTTTTTGGTTAAATGGCATAAGTTTGCACTTTTGTTTTTAGGAGAAAATAATTCTCTTTGATTAAACAACTTAAAATCAGCATAGGAAATGATTTTCCCCAGGAGCAGCAAAAATGGAAAATTATAGAATTGAAATCCTATTATAAAAATTCATAACATGCGCAAGTCTTTAAATATGCTTTTGTGAATGTCAATTAAACACATCGATGCAAGTTGCGGCAGCCCGCACGAAAACAATTTGGTTGTCACTGGAAAAGGTACCACGGTGTGTATAAGTGATATTGAATAATTTAATATTAACAACACGCCTAAGTGACTCACTGTCATGTTAAAAGGTTAATTAAGAATTTTCCTAAACAACAGATGTGTGGTGCTGCAACTTAATTTAACTCATTTATATCGTTACTTACCTCCATCCTCTTGCAAATGCGTAGTCAAGTAAAAACAGCTAAACGGGAAATGTTACCTCTAAAACAGGGCTTTCGTGTTTAACACATTGAACAATTTGCTAGTGGCATTCCGCATCGCTAACTGGATGACTGCGTTGAGATGTTGAGATTTTTGTTGGTTGCACAGCAACGGCAAAAAAGTAACAGCTTTTTATGTGCTGCAACTGCGAGGTAGCTAAGAGAAGTTCACTCATGCAACAACTTGTGTTGGAATAGATGGTTAGTGAAAGAAGTGCTTGTGGTTCCTCGGGTTAAAATTTCCTACGTTGAAAATGGCAGCACAGAATTATATAGCGATTTAAGTCCACATACCAACAGGACAGAGTTATAAGATAAAACAAAGAGAGATCTCTTTGTTTAGCCGGAAAAAGCAAACATATTAAATAAAATTGAGCTTGAAAATTAAAATGTATCTACTGAAAATGTATTCATTTGATCTTGAAAGTTTTACAAATTGAACTCCTGTTAGTCTCCTCTTAGTCTGTGTTTTTGTGTTGTGGTACCGAGTAATTAGCAAAACGTTTCAAGTTTTTGCACGTTGCTTGTAAATAGTAATGAGTTTGAAGATTTGCCAACAAAAGTTTATCAGATTCCATTTAAAAGTGTAGAAACGCTTTTTGTTGCACAATAAAAGTTGTTGCTTAGAAACAAAAGGAAATAGATTAGAAGAAAAAAATTATTTTTCACATTAAAAATTTTATACAAATTTCTCTTTAAAGCGACTCTTTCTGACTTAAACACTTCTCCGATGATTTTGTTAAAAACATTCAAGTTTTTTTCGATTTTGTCTTTAATTTCGATCCAGTAAATTCGTCTGTGGCAAAATCATTTTATTATTTTCTATACGGACGAACCGCAGATTTCGCCTTCTTAGTTTTTAAACCACCACTATGGACCTACAGCAAATATGACAGGTCGGCAACAGAAATGGCGAATGGTACATGATTGGGACACAGATTACCAGTAGCAGATGCCACACTTCGAGTTGTACACGCATTCTGGGTGGATGGTCAATTACTAACAGACACCAAAGACGGTACCAGTTAGCTACCGAAAAGAGGTGACCTCGCCAAATGCGAAAACTGGAAGAGGAATACCGTTGTTCAGTATATAAAGTTACAACTAATATCCTAAACGTAACGCTCAGTGCATCGCTATGTGACTAACTAAAACCAAAACAGACGGCTTTTCGACAAGCAAGATCCACGCCAATAGTCTCACAATGATAGTGGAGCAACCAATTGAATGCCATTCAATGCTCTATCTTTTATTTCTCGACACGAAGAACTTTGGATGACATTAAGATGTAACTGCGTTTCCGAAAAAATACATCTTATAAAGAGCCTGTACTCCGATGATAACTGCCGTTTGCTACATGAAAACCAACTCGGTGATATAGTGGCTGTTGTCTAGGCTGTCCTCCTAGACAACATTATGGCAAAAGCAACTCAACCCAACAGAGGTGTTCGTTGGTATCTCCAGAGCCGTTTGCTTACTTACTTACGCACGATTTCATCGGTATGCAAAACATGTAACGCATGGTTGAGCTGGTGGTAGTTAAGGTGGGTTTAAAAAAGGCGGATTAACACAGAAACATCATTTTCCAAAAATTCGAAATTTTAAAAACCCCAGCGTTGAACAAAATTCTTAAGATTCAATTTTCTCACATTTTTTGATTCATCACAAAATTGAAAATTCAGTACAAAATCTTAAAACTGGAATAAACAACTTCTTTGTCAACAAATTTAATGATAAAAGCCAAACTTCATCAAATTTTGTATATTCACCACAAAGATTTAAATTTCACCACAATATGGTAATTTCGCCATAAAGCCGGAAAACACAAAAAAAAATTTTTTTTAAATCATCGAAATCTTGACAAACTCGATATTTAATAAACATATAAAAAATCATCACAAGTGGTGAATTCCCACAAAAATTACAAAATCCCCAACAAATTCAAACTTCACCAAAATATTTAAAAATCGTCAAATTTTTAATTATAAATTTTTATAAAAATCTTAAGTATTCTGAAAAATAAAAACAATATTTCACCATAATTTGAGAACTCACCAAAGTTCGAAATACTATATTTAAAAAATTTTAAGCTTTAAAATTTTATATATTGTGTTCCGAAAAATGGAAATTTCAAAATAAGCCGAAAGTGCACAAAAATTCCAAATGTTGGAAAAAATTTTGAATTCACCACAAATGCAGAAATTCACCTTAAAATAAAAAAACTGGAATAAAAAACTTAAATGCTAAAAAAACAATATTTAATAAAAAAAATCGGAAAGACCAAGTTTCACCACAAAAATTCGAATCGCCTCAAACGTTGAAAATTCAAAAAATTTGTATTTTACAAAATTAAAAAAAAAGGTAAATATATTAAATAAGAAATCAAATTTCCCCGTCACAAGTAGGGGGGATGAAGTCAATAGAAAATTCACCAACAAATTTTAATATCACAAAAATTATAAATGTTAGGAAAAATACAAATTAATATCAAAACAAAATTTTAAAAAACGAAAGTTCACCAAAAGTCCAAACTTTAGTCCAAAATACAAAAATAACAAAATTTTTTCAGAAAATTACGAAATTCACAAAAAACCCGAAAACATGCCGTAAGTCGGAAATTGGAATAAAATAAATATATTCCAAAACAGCCACAAAAACCAAAATTCTTCAAATTTTCAATCTTGAAAACTCAATTTCAATTTCATCAAAATTTTTTTCTGTTTCACCAAAAATTAAAAAAAAAACATTGAAATTTTATGAAAAACAAAACAATTTTAAGGAATTCGATGTTACACAAGGACCAAGTTAACTTTCACAAACAACAAACCAAACAAAAACTTCATCATATTTTGAAATTTAATGACAAAATTGATCCAACGGCTGAAGTTGCACCGGAAACTCTAATATTTTCTATAATTTAAAAAAAAAATCCTTTGAGCCGAAAAAAAATCTGTAGCTGTATTTCGTAGTTCATACTTTGGTGAAGGGAATGCAAGAATGTACAGAAGGTATGTAACGTGTAACCAGAAACCTGAAGCAGACAAGCCAGAGTAGAGACTTGTTCAGATTTGAATAATAATCTCAGATAAAAATAAAATACAATTTTGACAGTCACTATGACTCCAACTTTGTAGCTTTAAGTCAGTGCAAGGTAAAAAAAAACAGCAAAAGATGACAAATGATTTTTATAAAGATTATTAGAAAACTTCCACGTGTTTAACGATGCAGAGTGGAACGTTACGAGAGGAGATAAGTAAGAGGTTTTCTCTTTGGTTTTTATAGATTTGATTTTTTTTAGTTTCTTAAACTGAATCGCAAAAAATTAAAGTTTAGATTGATGCAAAATAGATATTTGTAGTTTACGGTCTTATCGAAATGTTAAAATGCCTTTATGGTGGACGACTTTTGTAGCAAAGACAATCCCTACCTTAGCTTCACTTCTTGTATTCACCCACTTGGCCTTTGTTGGAAGATGTCAGAGTTAATATTGCAAAAACCCAGAGATTGTAATTTTGAAGGTATGTCAATGCAGTTTATTATATTGAAGAGCCTTTCTTCGATTTAGTAATGCCTCCACACAAATATCTTATCCTCGACATAAACATTTAACGCTCATTTATATTCGAAAATCGTGTCCAATGCCACAATGATCAAGGTGGCGGAATCACCAAGAAGATATGCCTCCAGTGGCAAATGTTTCCCAATAGGTCCCTCAAAGTAAACTTTTCCCTTTGCTATTTATTAAAGGAATATTTTAGTAAAAATAAGTTCTGTGTCAAGAATGTCTTCAACAATAATTCGCCTAAAGACCAAATACGGACCGATACCGAAAATCAAGACAATATCTAGAATCTGATTCCATTTATTACATATTTATAGCTAAAAATAAATTATTGCGAGCTACACCTGAAAATAGAAGTTCAAATGTACCCTAAAGTATGCAATGATTTTCTTTACTTGTACCTACTGACATATTTAAAAGTCTCTCGTCATTTGGCAAAACTAAGGAGTCACTTTATTGATAATATTTGTTCCTTCATTTTACTAGACCTATACGACCACTGGCAGTTAAAAGATATCACCAAACAATAAAAACTACTAACAAATATTTATACCCCAAAAAGTATGCAATAAAAAAAGAATCAAAGCAAAAGTTGTCATAAAAGTATGAAAACGACAAAACGGATCGTTAAGATATCTTGCTGAAATCAACATAATGCAACAGCCAACATTAACATAAAAAGTGGGGAAGGAAGCAACTATCGCAAAAGGATTTTTTTAAGATCACAGGCAACAGACAATTTGGAGAACACAAATCGTGAAAAATTTGGCAAAAATACAGTGCGGCAACGAAAAATATGATAATGGAGTGTAAAAGAAAAGGAATTGAAGAAGGAGCTTTCTAAGGTCAAATTGCGGTGTGTTTGTTGGTCTTCTTATCACGGGAAACTTGTTGAAAACAGAGTGCGACTATATAAAACGTGGTCTCTGCGACAGGTTGTATTTTTTGGATAAAAGAAAATCAAATAGTTCCAAATAAGAAGCGGTTTAAAAACATGACCCATAAATTAACTTCCAGTATATTGCTTTAGAGAAAACAAATAAAGGGGCTTATAATACAAGTGGGCCGATGTTGTAAAGGACTACGCTATTTTACGTATTAAATCGTTTCACTGGTCATCCCGACTTCGCATGATGACACCGCTGCAAGTTTCCACGAGGTTTAATGTCACTGCCTGTATAGATTCGGCTGAAATTGAGCGAATGTGTGGGTTTGCTGGCATGGAGGGTATTGGTCGCTTTTGACTTATAGGCATAGGCGTGCGACTTTAGTCCGGGAGCGGATGCAGGTGTGCAGCGGTGAAAAAATGGGGAATTTTCGCCATTAAAATCGAAATTCGAATCGGCCTAGCAATAAGTAATAAAATCTCAAAACTAAAAGCTCATTCGTGTTCTCAAAGTGGCAGAGTTCATTGACATGGTGTCCCCAACTTAGTGGGCGTAGATCTTTCCTACGAGGTCTGGTTACCAGCTGCGTTACAACAAGCAGACGTGAAGGTGACGTGCAATTCTCACGAAGTCTCAGTGGATATTCGCATTCCTTACGAACCAAAAAGCTGCAGTTATAGTCCTTGAGATTTTTGATTGTAGCCTTTGGACAATTTATTGTTTTCTCTTAATACTCACCAAATCTTAAGCTGGATCCGGGCCTACTTTAGTCCAAACATTCATGTGACAATGGAACGGTATAATCTTCAAGAAGGCGAAATACTCCTGAGTTTTTCTCCGATATTTTGGAGTATATGTTGTGGCTATCCGTATGATTGCATATGCTGGCGATCTGGCACTTACGATTGGTGGTTAGTTCATCGGCACCATTCAAGGTAGCATGAGGTAGACTATCATGGCAACTGAGACATATAACAATGGGAAAGGGCTACCCATGAAAGCTAGAAAATCAGTCGCTAAGAGGAGGTGTATAAGGGTTGAATCATTATACCTGCCGATAAGGTGCTAACCTGGAATGAACGCATGGAACTAAAAATATGGAATCAAAACACGATCTTGCGTCAATATAAACGAGTATGTGACCGTTGGTGGGGAATCTCGCCAATGATTGATGCGATGCGTCTCACAGAACAATAGCGCGTAAGTTTGATGGGGTTCATTGTATTGACTGCATGAGTATATGTGGTACAATGGGAATGTACCTACGCAAGCAATCGAAGCAATATAGGAATTACTACCTTTGGACTTATTATTATTAGGTCAATGGCCTCAATCTCAGCTTGGCGAATCAAAAGCGATGACATACGCCATAGCTTTGGGAGGAACATTGGATATAAGATTGTTCTGAACCTTGTTAAACATAAAGTTTAGGGAGACTCTGATACCGATGAAACACATGAGTGAAGACACGTATTCAAAAGGCAGCACAATGTATGTAGGGAGAACATAATTAGCATTTTTATTGATGGTTCTCTTATAAATGGCAGGGTAGGAGCAGGTGTATTTTCAGTTGGGCTAAATTTGTGCTGTAGTTTACGTCCTGGGAAGTACGTGTTCGCTTGGGCTGCTGCATGCGTTAGATCAACTGCTGGAAAGTCGGGTTCATGGCAGAAAGATTCCTATTGCACTTGACAATCAGTACTTCAAGCTAATGCTGGAATATGTTCCAAAACTAAATACATGCACCTGGGTGAACGAGGTAACGTTTATGCGGGTTAAAGGACAAATAGGCACAGCTAGGGCTGAAGCAGTAGACGAACTAGCTAAAAAGAGCTCTGCTGTGAATTGCTGTAGACCACAACACAGAGTTGCGCTGGGAAATGGCCTAGTGCGAGCAAAGGCCTTCTATAGATAGAGACATTAAAGCTATCTAAAATTGTGCTCAAAGAGCCCATCGGCAGGAAGGCCAGTAAGGTGCTTGGCCTGGAAGAGGCTTCACCATGGAGTGTGAATATCCAGCGCTGGTTAGCGCTAGGCTTAGAACCACGGGCAGACTCTTGTTAAATGTTAATGCCATAGGGGCCGCCATTTACCAGTCGACAGTCTGAAGTCAAGAGTAAAGGCTAAAGTAAGCACGAGACACAATAAAAGTGAGGTAGTCGAAAATTTTAAATCGGATGCCTGAAATCAATTCGAGAAAAGGGGAGGTCGAAAAGGGTAGCATAAAGTAAGCCGTCAGCGTCGATATCCCCCTACATTAATAATAAATCAACAGTTTAAGCACGCCTTTTGAAAAAAACTAGTACAAAAGGTAGCAGATGAAGCACCTTAATGCTCTTAAGATCTGACTTTGTTTTAACGAGCTACGTATGAATTATTACTTAAGGACACGTAGAGCTTTTAAGAACTTATAGCTACTTAAACGGGTAACGCGATAGTAAATAGTTTAATAAACAAGTTTTCTGGTCTTAAAATTTTTCAGTTTAACGAAAGGATTTGGGCGCTAATATTGTTCGATTGTTCGCACCAGGCGTCCTTATTTAGGATATCTTTACAAGTCGCAGACTGTGAATGCTACTCGCCAAAACGATAAAAATATAAAATACTGTATAAAAGTCATAGTGCTTCGGCACAATGGCGGTGCTTATGTGACCAGTATTAAATTACTTCAAAAAGTAATGGGAAGTTCGGTATTTTATCCCCAAGACGTAGCAAAACAACTTCGAATGGGTATTTTGGGACACTCTCGTTCCATTTCAATCTGCCTTATGGCAACGAAATAGAAACTGATTCTTGATCTGATATTCCGACAGGGTGTTTTGATGTCGATTTTTGCAACGAATTTCCGTCATCCCCTGTCAAGTTTGGTTTGGAGACAAATCGGTTTCGGCTATGTAGAACGAAAAATGCCACTGAAGATGGCACATAGCCGAAACCGGCTTGTCTCCAAACCAAACTTGACGAGGGATGGCGGAAATTCGTTCCAGAAATAGAAAGCGCCTAAAAGTATACACATGTCTTCTATACGTGTTGCAATTGTATGTCAAGTTACAAATGATGACGCCACTCAAATCTCTTTAAATTCATTCAACACATACAAATTGTTTACGTGAACTTGGGGCTTGTAATAAAATTTGCCACTAACGCCTTTAGAAGTCTCGTTTTAACTTTCCAGTAAATTATTTTAACACAATTAATCTTTTTCACGTTCTCCAATTTGTTCTGTATCTGCAAATGCAACTTCTATTACAAACTAATAAAAACAAACTGCCGCCACCTTCAACACGTGGTTTTGGCTGTTAATGTGTCTAAGAAATTACATGGGCAATTTAGCAACACACATGCACCCACCACAAAGCTTTGAACAGTTTGTTTACACTCAGCAGAGTGCAACACTAAACGAGTTGTGCTGTTAATTGTTTTTTTTTCGTTTGCAAGCCAAGCGCTGTTGCCGAAAGCAATTAGGAAAACACATTAAATTGTAACGTGTTGCTTGTAAGCGGCAATTAATGCAAAGAAGAGGCCAGGGACTAAAAACTTCTGGAAGAATTCGATTAACAATTTCCGTTAAAGAAATTAAAGGGTTAATTACGCGGAAGGGGACCGATAGCTCTACGAATTTCCATTCTAGTGAAATTTCGCTTGATATCGAATGCGTTAATTTGGGACCATGTCTAGGTCTACATCTTAGACGAGCTCTCTAACATCATCCCTAACTAAGTCTGTTTCAAACAGGAGCTGAAAGCAGCAGTTGGGATTTTGAAGCAATTTTTCGTTTCGATAATTTTTCTAGAAATTTTCAATTACAATTCATTGGAAAGTTGTTAGCGTCAAAAAAATGACGAAATTGTCAAAATTTCTTTCTCTAGGTTGTCATATCCGTTGTACTCCACTTATACTAAACCTATTAAAGCGCCATCTGTAGGAAGGTTTGTTTGTTGCATTCAGAGTTTTGCGTTGTCGAATTGCAAAGCGCTTCAGAGATATGCTGTTTTTTCTACTGAAGTATCATGTGTAAAAGGATTGGGAATATCAACGATGGCCCATGAAGACTAAGCAATGCCAAATACCCGAAATCTGCTGGTATAAAGTTAAGCTGCTTGACTCGAGAGCATCGAAAAAGTTAAGAAAATTATCTTGGAAGATCACTAACGGAGTATTTGATATCTAGCCCGGTCCATTAGGCGCGCTGTTATTTTGGGCCTTGAGTAAGCTGAATTTTTTTGGATAATAGCTTCATGTTAGTTTCTGTAAGAACCCCTTGTTTTGAGGTGGAAAAAGAGCAACCGCATAACTAGCGATAACGAAGTACCAGCCCATAATACCATGATATCGAAGATAACTGACAGTTGCTTGAAAGACGCTCCTCACACCCACTAAAGTAAACAAAAAACCAGACTAAGTGGGTCCAAAATCTCTTTTATTTAACATTTGCCAATTTTCTTTTTTTAACGTGTCAGCTCCCCCTGTGTCTTCACGGTGATCCTCCATCTTGATATTTTTCTAGCCGGAGGATATGGATAACAAGATCCGAGGGCTTCGCTGACACCCGAAAATTTCAAATGGTAGCATTTTCGAGGTTCGACCAAAATTTTTATTATTAATGTAGGGGCGATATCGAAGCAGACCGCTTGCTTTAGGGGTCCCTTTTGGACACCATTCTTTCCGCGAGTTAATTTCAGGCAATTGATTTGTAATTACCCGATTAGCTTAATCTCATTAGAGTCTCATGCTGCTACTAGAGTTTACTCTTGACTGTAGTGATTTCAGTTTGCCGAACCGCAAATGTCGGCCTTGTAATTGATGGCCTTTCAGTTATATTTAACAAGTGTCTGCCCGTGATGGACAATCACACACAATATGCGCTTTTTTCAGGAGTATATTTGGAGACTGACACTTCCACCCCTGGCGAGGTGTGCTGGTCTAACTCTTCAAAATTCCTCCAATGGAATTCCTCCTATCGGAAACTCACCGTCCAACGCCTAAGAAGTACTTTCAAATATAAGAGCCGTCCACCCCTTGGGAGGCATTCTTTCCGAGTGTCCATTTTGGCCAGTTTCTTTAGAAATGAACCTGTCCGCCTTTTGTGAGGCTTCATCATTATTCATCCCTGTAAAGGAGTAAAAAATGTCCATCCATACAGAGCTGCATATGCACGGGTAAGTCTGCATTAAAACTGGACATCGACTGGTATCCAAAGTTTGCATACTAGAGACCAAGTACCCTCTTGAACACGCATCCCTGGCGTTTGTGCTATTGCAACGTGAATTGGAGATTTTTATGAGAGTTTTAACTTCCCTCTGCTCGACTTAATTAGCCGGACTCTATGCAAAGACCTGAATCCATCAGTGCACTAAGTTACGGCAAGCCATACCTTTGTATCTGCCAGCTGATGGCCGTTTGACAAATAACTAAGCGCTGATACCACGGAACCTAGAAAAGGTCGAGACTACCAGTCCAGGATTGGTTGTTTGTGAGGCTACTTCGGTATAACACGAGTTGGCTATGGGAAGATTGTTGGATTGAAGATAGGACGATGCATTGCCGCGGAAGATTAGATAGCTCCGAATTCCTCAGACAATGTAGGCTGCAGATGTCCAAATTAGGCACGCCATATTTTTCTTTTCAATAATATAAATCATTTCAAACAATAATCGATTTAAGTACCTCAAAAGCAACCTTCATTTAAGGAAGCAATTTTTTGTCCCTACTAACGATTTTACGTAGAAAATAAAAATAAAATTAGTTGGTGGCAGGTATCAAATGCACTTGCAGCATTTCTAAATTTGTAGAAAACATAAAAATAAATAACAGCAACGTGACTAAAATTTAATGCCAAAATATGAACGTGTGTAAAACGAATAGCGCGGCGAAAGTTAATCATACACGTAAAAGCAATTTACGCTTTTCCGCCGGAAATGGTTTTTAAATGTGGTTGAACACATATGTAGCACAGTCACACATAAACGTACTCAACTTGTACAAACATTTTTGTATGCATCAACCAAACTGCAGTTGTTGCACTAACATGTACGACTGTCTAGAAGGTGCGATAATAAAAATTGTGCAGATTACAATGGATAAATAATTAAATTTTTTAGTCATTTCCTGTGAACGCTGTGATAAAGCAGAGGAAACAACAATAAAGTCAGGATATATTTATTGAGAAACATTTGGCTAGGAAGCAGAGGCAGCTGCAGTAGCGGTCCTTTGGGCAAGGAAAGATGAAAGACGCGATAAATGAAAGAGTCGGTAATTTAGAAATAATAAGAGTACTGGATGTAGCAGAGAACATGACTACAGTATCGGGATCACCAAGAAACCAGTGCTGAAGCAAGTCACTACTCCAGATAGAAGAAGATTTAAACCCACCATCAATGCGCTCACAAAGATACCCAGAAATAAGGATATCTGTGCGGTGTTAGACTGATTAACAAAATCTCAAACTCCTCATGGTGAATGGAACACATTATCCTTCAGCAGGAGTCCCTCTATAATACTGAATAACACATATTCAGAGGCAACTTTTTAGGGCTGCGTACAAGGTCAACTGTTATGCAGATTATTGAGCTAGTTCACAACTTCAAGGCCTAGCAGACGTATTTATTCGAAATGGTTCTGCGCTAAACTAGGAGTGGAATTTCATACGTACCAGGCAAGATTAAGGAAATGTCTTGCAGGTCGCACAATACGAAGTGAACGTAGCAACAGGGAGAATCAAATGCAAGTGATATCACAGAGAGATGATAGATAGAGAAACGAAATGTTTCTACTTCCTCCACCTTCAACTCATTATAGCAGCTCATAGTGAATTCACTCGACGGCCGTCTTATTTTCCTTGCTTTAATTATGTCAAGATTTCCTTTTACGTGAGATCCTGAGCTGATCAAAATTATAAAAGTTATCCTTAATATGCCGCTTGTCAGCCTGAAATGATACATTTCATATCATTGATCAATATTTGAAATCTGCAGCTGTACTGCTCCTCTCGTTTTTGTAGACAGTAACCTCGAAGGGTCCTAGACTAACGTCGTCATACTGGAGCGATCACCATTCGGTTTAAGGTTGTTCCACTTTTTTAAACTAGCTTAAACATTTGTAAGCTGCTTAAATATGTTCTGAGAGCTAGTGACTTTCCGGTTATGCTTTCCGAATATTCTAAAGTGCAACAGCCAATTCAATGCTCTTTAGTTCGCCGACAAATTGGATGAGAGCAGACCAATCCTGTGGTAGATAAATTAATTCTACGTGAAATGAAACTGGAAATAAATCAATCGATACCAACTTTTCCCAGCGCTTGATTAATTGAGGTTGACATGACTTATGAACGTTTTTTGCTGTTTGTCTTTCACATTTTATGCGAGCATTGGTCGACCTTGACAGGAGGTACCACAGTCAACAGCAGCTGATGGCGTTGAGGTCTGGTGGAAGGTAGCCAAGGAGAATACAACCAAACTACCAGTAGATTAAGCGCTTACTGTAGCGTTTAAAGAACAAAGGAATCATTTAGAAAAATTGCATCAATATAAAAATATTGTTGGGAAACAGTCGCGTGCAATTTTACTTCCAACTGACGCTCATTGTAATTTTTTCGACCATTTTCATAGGTTCGAAAGAAATGGGTTATATGTGAAACAAGTATGAGGACAACCTTGAATATTGTCGCCCTGAAATGTGATTTCTGGGCAAACAGAGTATGTTAGTTATTCAGAAAAGTCGGCACAAATATTCTTATAGCCTTAAAGAATTAATCAAAAGAAAAAATACCAATAAATACTGAAAGCCGTAAGCCCACTCTCAGACAAATGCAGTATGGTAGGGGACAGCTGATACAAAGATCAGAATTGATTAAGTTAAGCAAAGAATCACATTCTCAAGTAAGGCTAAGTCGATTCTGAGGTGTGGGTGTTTGTTTAATACCCCTATTTCTATATCACAGTAAGAAAGAAACACTCGTTTTGACAAAGAAGATTGCAATACATGACCATCTTGTTAATGATAACTCCAGCAAGATTGGAAACTTTTGGTCGCATGTTTTTGTTTTAGTTGTTTAATTCTTCATTAAAAAATAAAAACCAAAACTCTAGAAGAGATTGACATTGCAACTGTTGCGTTGTAGAATTTAAATTAAAAATACACACACGCGTACTTATGTAACACGATTCTGTTATGCAAAACTACTTTCGGCATGATTTTCAGTGAAAATAAAAAGGGCATATCTCTCTTTTCGATATTGTTTTTTGCGAGTTTTGAAATGAAAGAAAATAATAGAAAGAAATATTTTGTTTAAGCTGATGCATATGAAAACATATTTTCATTTAAAAAATCCCTAGTTTTAAGAAAATTTCTGGCTAGATTTGAATAAAAAATAAAAAAATATGTTTGTTTGTTTGTTCGTATACAAACGCGACTAAAAACCATTAAAAAGCGCACAAATGGATGCGCAGTAAAATGAGAGATCTTTCTATCAGTTAAACACATTTACTAAGCGAGCATATAAAAAAGAAACTTGCCGACAAATGTTTGTATTCCCATGTAGGTTAAATCCCATCCTTGATGATAAAAATTATGATGCAATTAACACTGAGTGTTTGAGGATTTTTGTTTTACAATTTTTCTTTTAATATTTTATAACAATTTTCTGTTTGTAAGTAAAATTTCGTGTCAAATTTCTGTTTAAGTTTAAGATTCGTGTAAATGGAATTACTTTTATTGCTGTCTAAAAATTTTATGAAAATAGAATAAAAACTGTAGGATTTAGAAGAGAATATGTGGAGCCTTGTTTTTGAAAATGAATTAATATTAATCATACGCCTACCCTATACGAAATCAACATCAACACTACTGATTAGTTTTCTTTAATTATTCTCACTTTTTAAAGTAAAGTAAAGTACTTTTAAATTAAAGAAATAATGCGGATTTTTTTAATTCGATACCAAAGCTTCTAAATTTAAAAATTATTTCAAACAATAGCTACAATTTCCTTGAAATGTGTTAGCAATAAAATAAACTTTTTATATTGAAACTTCAGTAATTTTTTGTTTGCAAGTGTGGAAGCACTAATTTTTGGACTCAGCGTTTAATTGCGGTTCGGGTACCGCAGTTATAGAATATCTGTACGAAGGATCCTAATAATCATCCTTATTTATTATTTTGCTAGGTAAGAAGCTTTATTCGAGGCTGGTACAAATATGTGTCAAAGCTTCAAGTGATGCTACACAGCATGCAGCAGAAGTTTGAATTATTGATTGCATTAACGAGGGCGGCTCAATAAGTTCGTGACTTTTTGAATGAACCACAGTTTTGTTTGCAAAACAAAAATTTATTTTCCAACATAATCTCCTTTTCACTCAATACACTTAGTCCAACGTTTCTCCAGTTTTTGTATCCCTTGCAAAAAATAGGATTTTTCGAGGTCCTTAAAATAGGCATTTGTTTAGTCAATAATTTAATCATTCGAGCTAAATCTCTTTCCACTGAGTTATTTCTTTAGGTTCGGAAATAGGAAGTAGTCACTAGAGGCTAAATCCGGAGAATATGGCGGATGAGGTACCAATTCGTAGCCCAGATCATAGAGTTTTGCCATTGAGACTAACACATGTGCACCCGTGCTTTATCCCTTTTGACGGTAATCGATGTGGATTATTCCGCGTGCATTCCAAAAAACTGTGGCCATCACCATATTGGCCGACAAACTTACCTTGGCCTTCTTCGGAGCAGCTTCACCCGGAGAAACTCATTGTTTAGACTGCTGCTTGATCTCCGGAGTACAGTAATGGATCTATGTTTTATCCACAGTTACAAAACGCCGAAAAAACTCATTCGGATTGCGGTTAAACAACTTCAAACAATACTTTGAAGTTGTCACACGATTACGTTTATGGTCAATTGAGAGCAACCGTGGCACCCATCTTGCAGACAACTTTCCTAAACCCAGCTGATCATTTAAAATTGAAACCACACTGCCATATGAAATGCTTATGGCATCAACAATCTCACGCACTTCTACTCTTCGATCGGCCAACACCATATCGTAAATTTTTTCGACATTTTCGGATGTACTGATCTCAATTGGCCGTCCAGAACGTTCAGCGTCATTTGTACTTGTGTGACCACAATGAAAGTCAGTAAACCACATTTTTACCCCGTCCCCATAGTATTTGTCGTTCTTTTCCTTGGTTTGATTGACGGTTTGTTTTCGCTAAAAATAATATTTAAGGAGCACTCGAAATTCACTTTTTCCATTTTTAGACAAATACAAGAGGTTGTATGTTTTGAACAGCTGTTAAACGCAAAGTAAATGACGACACTTGCTCAAAATTTGACAGTAGTCTATTAACAGGTGGTACTTGATGAGAACAGTGTTGCATTTCATATAACTACGAGGAAAGTTTGAAAAGTCACGGATTTATAGATCCGCCTTATTATGTCTCCAAATAAACATTTTTATTTCCCAGAATAATTTAATTTAAAAAAATTGTTCACAACATGCTGTTTACTCTTGAGAATTATAAGTTGCATGCATATGCATGATCTTGACTTCTTACGTGAATAGTTCAGTGATCGATTTTATTAAAAAATACATTATATTCTGGGCTGACGTCATTACTCTTTTTAACCAGTCAGAAGAATGGACACTACGATTTATATATATTTCATCAATTTCATACCATTAGGGGAATATTTTCTATAAAAGCCTTTCAGCTTTGCATTAACATACCTGGCCGTTATGGAGCTTTTAACTTTACAAAACCTTAAAACTTATTTACCGAGAATCCGAGACAGTTTTTTAATTCATTTTCTTTACTCTTGCATATCTCGCTGCTTATATTGCATGTGTTCATTAGGCGCGTATCAACAAGTGTTTAAGCATTATTTTGTGACAGTAGCATTTTGTTACAATTTGATTTTCGTTTTAATTATTTAATTAAAAGAGCATTATTTAATAAATGGCTATATTCCGCTATTAAGGACAAGGGGTTTGCTGTCTGATGGTTGTTAAAATTTTTAAAATTTCTGAATTTATATATTTTTTTCAAGCAAAATATCGTTGGTGTATTTATGACGTTTTTACGTCGGTCCAATAGCCCATCAAATATTATTACCAGACTAAGAATTTCGATCATGAATTTCTGTTGCAATCGTTGCGTTATAAAAAAAAGAGTTCCGAGTGCGTAGAATTTTTAGACTGAAAATTCTAAAAGTATTTATTCAGTTAATTTGTTAAACTGAATCCGAACAATGATTTTAACTTACAAAGAGGTTACAATTGTTCTTTGAAAGTGGAAACATATATTATTTTGAGGTTCGCGGAAAGTAAAGCCTGAAAGTAGGCAATGCATTACGTTAAAGAGGGAAATGATTATTGGGTTACTGAAATGAATTCTTTTATATAAAATCTCCTCAAGAACACTTTGTAGCTAAGCCTAGAAATACAGGGTGTCCGCCGGGAAGGTATACTACTTTGTTTTTCCGCCATTTTGGTGAACATTAGTATTGAAAAATATTCGGTAAATCAACGTGTTTTAATCGTTAAAACATTTTATTAAAATCAATCATCGATTACTTTGACGATGAGAAAGTTACGTGAAATTTTTCGGAGAAACAACGTGGAAGCAAGACGCACTATTTATCGTGTAGTGAATGATTTCGAAGAAAGAGGGCCTGTAGCTGATAGGCCCAAGCATGAACCACAACGTGCTGCAAGATCGGCTGAAAACATTACTGCTGTTCTAGAAAGTGTTCAAAACAATCCATCAACCTCAATTCGATACCATGTTCAGGAGCTTGGTCTTCAAAGAACAACCATTTACGCCGCCATCAATATGCCAATAGGATGCTACAGCTCGCCAATGACAACCCCGATTGTCATGAAACGTGAATAAGCAGAATAGTCGGTTCTGGGCAATGGAAAACCCACAAATTATTCATCAGTCACCTTCGCATCCATTAAAAGTGATAGTCTGGTGTGCAATTTGGTCAGGAGGAATAATTGGACCTTACTTCTTTGAAACTGAAAATGACGTAACGGTAAGTGTCAATGGGGAGCGATATCATGATATGATTGAAAACTTTTTAACGCCACAACTGCATTTGGGCTTGACTAACATGGGGCTTCAATAAGACGGTGCCACATCGCATACAGCCAGGATTAGAATGGAATTAGTGCGAGACCTCTTTCCACAGCAAGTTATTTCAAGGAATGGTGATGTTGATTGGCCTCCTCGGTCGCCTGATGTGACTGCTCCGCACTTCTTTTTGTGGGGATATCTGAAGAGCAAGATTTATGCAAACAAACCAGAAACGCAGGAGCAACTCAAACAAAATTAATGAAATGCCGCGTGAAATAAGGCGGACATTCATCTGGTATTGTATTTCAAACATAATTGCCGACATTAAATAAAACATTTATCGATATACGATCTATTCTCTTGCATTTAATCAAAAATTATAAACAAACAAAGTAGTTTACCTTTCCGGCGGACACCCTGTACTTAGCAGTCTTCGTTTAAATATTTTTTTACACTCAATCAAAATAATTTTGCGCCTCTCTTTTATACAAAATATAAAAAAAAGACGCTAAAAATATGGCTGCAGTTTTGCCTATCAATCTCAATAACTTGCTTAAACCGTTGACACATTTAAGACTGCCGTACAGTGTATAAGTTACACATTAAAAAATCAGTACTTTTTTCATTTTTTTCCTCGCTAAAACACTGCTGTAACGTGACATGATGAAAAATGCGTGGTTACTGTTCACTTCTGCTTTCGTGCGGCTGTCATTAGTGGCAATTCATTGTAATGGCCTACAGGCTAAAGTAGAAGCATCAGGGAAAGGCTTGCGTGCTATACGCAGCCAACCTTATTGGGAACAAGGGTAAAAGTGCTTAATAACGCCACACATCATCCGTTAAGGGTGGAAGAAGGGGGCAAAGTTGCAAGTGAAGAGTAGACCACAACACTGTGAGTGTGAGTTGAAAATAATTGAGTTGTTATTTTATGGCGCCTTTTCTGCCGTACAATTTTGCCACATTCATCACTTTGCAAAGCAACTTGTGTTGGGCTGTCAAGAGCTGTATTGTGTTTGAGTTTTTTTTTAGTAAAATTTTCATGCGATTAAAGAAATGGTGCTGCGGAAAAGTTATTAAAGCAACTAGTAAAGACTTCTTTCTAAGTAATCATTGATTTGTTTACCTATTGGGGTTTCCATTATTTTGGATAAGAAGAGAAGAATGGCGGTCGGCCTAAATTCACTGTTGGTTTTGGGAATGGGAATAATTTGACATTGCTTCCATCAATCAGGGAAGGTAGACTTAGTAATAGGGCAGTAACTTATTATTATTATTATTATTATTATTAATGTATGAGGGGATATCGAAGTAGACCACTTACTTTCTGAGTCCCTTTTCGACCCCCATTTCGCTTCTCAAATTGATTTCAGGGAACCGATCCGTAATCACAGCCACCTTACTTTCAATTGAGTCTCGTGCTAGCCCTAGCCTTTACTCTTGACTAAAGTGATTTCAGACTGTCGACTGGTAACTGTCGACACTCTTCCTCATCACGGATTCTTCTGTAATTGCTAGCACTTGTCTAAGGCTTAGTTCCCTCATGGCATTCACATCTAACAAGTGTCTTCCCGTGGTCTTAAGCCTTATGCTAGCCAGTGCTGGACATTCACACACAATGTGCGCTACCGTCTCAGCCTCTTCCAGGCGTAGTCTGCAAGTATCATCTTCTACGACTTTCATCTTAGCCAGATGGTACTTGAAGTTTCCATGTCCTGTCACTAACGCAGTGATCCAGCTTAAAGTAGCCCTATTATACCCGAGTACCTTGCTGGCTTTCCTGCCGAGGGACTCTTTGAGCACCATTCTAGCCTGTCTACATGTGGTATTCTCCCTCCACTTATTCAGGTGTAATGAGTTTACCCATTGAAGAACTTTAGCTCGCACTAGGCCATTCCGCAGGGTAACCCTGGGTTCTGGTCCACAAATATCCACATCAGATCCCCTTTTTGCTAGTTCGTCTGCTGCTTCATTCCCAGCTGTGCCTATGTGTCCCTTAACCCACATCAACGTCACCTCATTCAACGAGGCACATCTGTTCAGTTTCAGAACACATTCCAGCACCAGTTTGGAATATACGTTCACTTGCCTCATGCGTTTTATAACTGACTGATTGTCAAGTGCAATGAGAACCCTTTTCCCATGCACTCGGCTTTCAAGCAAGTGATCCAACGCATGCAGCAAACCAAGCAGTTCTGCTTGGTAAACTGATACGTACCTCCCCAAACATAGACTACAGGACAAGTTCAGCTTAACTGAGAATACACCTGCTCCTGCCCTGCCACTCATAAGAGAACCATCAGTAAAAATGCTGATGTCGTTCTCCATACACTCATTGTGTATAATGCCTTCCGCAATGAGTGTCCGATGCAGCCTCTCGACTACCTTTCTTCTACTCATGCGTTCCATCGGCATCTGAGCAGCCCTAACCTCTTTCCCAACGAGGTCCAGGATACTCTTATGCCCGATGTTCGGCCCAAAGCTATGCCAAACCGCATCGCTCCTCATTGGCAAAGCTGACAATGCGGCCGTTGACCTAATGAATAAGTCTAATGGCAGCAATCCCAACATTGCCTCGATTGCCTGTGTTGGCGCCGTGCGTATTGCACCACTTATACCCATGCAGGCAACCGTCTGAATCCCATCCAACTTACGCTTAATTGTGCCCTGAGAGGCCTTCGGCCACCACACCACGGATGCCTAAGTTATAATGGGTCTCACCACCATTGTGTAAATCCAGAATGTAGCCTTCGGCGAGATTCCCCACCTAAGGCCACACACTCGTTTACATTGATGCATAATCCATTTTGCTTTCCTGACCTTTGTTTCGATGTGTTCATTCCAGGTAAGTTCTTTATCTAGGATAACGCCCAGATAATTCACCTTCCTGGACACATTTACTTTTGATTCGAAAACCTTTAAGGCTTCAACCTCTACACCCTTACGAGTGAAAAGCATGGCGTCATCATATATGTTACTAGCTGGCTATGGGACTTTCACATTTACAAACTAGTTGTTGAATATATTAACATCAACATCCAGATTACATGTCTTGTGCCATTTTCCGATTTTGCGTATTTCTTTCGATTTGGGTTTGTTGTCAGTTACGAACGAAAACTTACTCTGATGGAACAGTGATTTTGCAAGTTTAATGCATTTGACAACCTCTCTTTCAGATGATCAGTCTCAAGCCTCTTCTACCAACTGTGAGCATCATTACGCGTAGTAATTTTATTTCGTTACTAAGCTGAAGTTGCTGGTTAGCTTTAATCAGGACGAGAGTTCTTGTATAAGAACGCAAAACCCTAAAGCCCTGTATGTTAAGCCCTGAATCGTGAACTCCCAAAGAAAACCATGTTTAGGAACACAAATGATATCAAAGCCTGCTGATACAAATCAATGTCTGAAGTGATGAACTTTGTTACCTAAACTTTCTGCATTTAAATGCAGAATATTAAGGCCAGCTCATATTGTTTGGCGAGAACTCGGAATATGTAGTACATACAGTCTCCGAAGTGATCACTGGAGTTGAATATAAAATTAGACAAGTGCTAGACTAAGATGATTTTCAGTCGAAATTGTTTAAATAGTTTTATTACAAAATTATAATGTATGTTTGAACAGGGTCTCTGGTGGCAAATTTATATTTTTAAACATGATTATTTCAAAAAATATTAAACGGTGCCGTTAAAGTTATCGATTATGGGGACTTGTCAGCCACGATGTCGCAGTGGTTGAGTGAGCATCGCGCGTTCGCTGTAGGGACATTTTTTTACGAGTAATTTTTCTTACGTAATTGCTTGCCGACAATTTTGTTCAAAGTTCGGTATTCGGCGAATACCTGATGGACCGAGTGCAAATTTATTTCGTTCGTGCACTTAGAGATTCCACGCAACTGCTTCGGCTATGGATGTCCCACGGCCAGGACCCAGCCGATCTTCAAGGACTCCCGAAAACATTGAACTGGTTGAAAGCAGCTTACGTGAAAATCCGCGACTTTCCATACGGAAAAGAGCAGCCTCACTGGGACTTCCAAGAGCGATTATTCATGAAATTTTTAAAAAATATCTGAAGTTTCTTCCTTTTAAAATTTAAATCGTTTCAGAACTAAAAGAAATAGTCTTTGATTAACGCAAAAATGTTTGTGAAACGATGTTGGAGCGTTTTTGCACTGTATATCCCATTTTTTGTAGCGACGAGGCTCATTTTCACTTAAACGGCCACGTTAACAAGCAAAACAGCCGTTACTGGACTCCAAGAACCCGCAACCCTGAATTGAAATTTCAAATCCCATTGCATTGCCCCAGGGTAACTGTTTGGTGTGCTTTATCCACGCATGAGATAGTTGGACCATTATTTTCTTCGAAAATTTTCGAGGCCAGGCGACGAATGTCAACAGTAAAAATTATCGACGCATGATTACGGAATTCGTTTTGCCAAACCTGTGAGTTCATCCATCGTACTCTTCACACATGTGGTCTCATCAGGATGGGGCGACTGCACACAGAAGCCAGAGCTTCGATGAATTTGCTTCGGGAATATTTCCCACAAAAACTGATCAGTTGCTTTGGGGACATCCCATGGCCACCGAGTTCGCCCAATCTAACTCCTATGGATTTTTTATGGGGCTACCTCAAAGAGAGTGTTTATAGTGACAATCCCTAATCTTTTGTGGCTTTAAAGAGAAATCAGCTCAATTGAATCAAGTTTACTGCAGCATATGGCATAGAACGCTGCTCCTTATTTGAAAACAGCCAAAATACAATAATTCCATTTATTTTTAACTTTGTGTAGCTTCTGTCCAAACACGCCCCGCATGGCCTCCTCCTCGTTTACGACATGTTCTTGACTGGAATGCAATTTACCTCCTTCACAAATTGCAAAACACATTATATTTATTTCACGAATACTTAAGTCGAATAAATGAAATTTTTGGAATCGTGGAAAAAAACTAGACGAACAATAAGGCAACACATTTCTATAGATTGCCAGCGTAAATATTTAAGAAACTTAACCAGCTTGAAGTTGTTGACCTAAGCAGCTACAACGCTGTGTGGATGGTTGGATGTATGCAGCAAAAATTTAAAAAAAATTGGTTTCAGTAACCCCAACCCTGCAAGAATACGACAGCCATTTAAAGTATTAATTACATTTTCCTTTCATACGCTTTTTAGCAGATCTCAATAAGAACAAATAGAAGAGCTTTTCGCTCAAGTGTTTCTCAAATTCCTGGCTAATTTCCATTGAAATCTTTGTTCTCTGTTCTGCTTGTATTTTTTGTTGTTTTGTTTCATCTGCAGCGAAAAGTTTTAGTATTTACAAAACACTTTACATTTGAAGGTACTGCACGATTAAGGGCGGCGTTAAAAGAGAAAAGAAGATGAAGTGATATTTAATTTCTTCTTGTTGCAACTTGTTTTACTTTTCTTTATTTTAAATACAGAAGGTAAATAAATTAGTGGCAAATAACTATAAAAAACGGTGGTATATCCCGGTGACTTGGGGTAAAACTAGGGTTATCGTTCATTCCAATCTAGGTAAGAGGGACTTTACCAAAGCTAATTCCTTCAAGCCACTTAGCCTTTCATCTTCTCTATTGACCGCAGGCGGTTGACGAACTTCCTGGAGAATGATGGGCATATGGAAAGGACTTTAACTAGATACCAATATGCTTATAGGACAAGTAAATCTGCCAATACCGCTCTGCATGAATATGAGAGAGTCGCGAAAAGACCAATTCTAAATGGTGGAGTTACATTGTTCGTCTTTATGGATACCGAAGGTGCTTTAGACACGACTCTTTGCAGAAGGTGAAAAGTGCTACGGAGCGTAGGGTTGATCTCATTGTTATAAGATGGATCAACGTCATGCTTTGGTCTAGGGCTATAAATCACAGAAATGGGCACGATAGTCAGGGGTTGCCCGGAGAGAGCAGTTTTGCCACCTGTTTTGTGGCACACCACCGTTGATGACCTTCTTTTGGTAGTAAGTTCATCGGTACCTTTCAAGGTTCATGAGACAAGCTCTCATGGCAACTGAGACGTGTTTAAAGGAACGGAGAATAACCCTAAATACTAGCAAACCTGACGCTATGCTCTGCACTCGAAAGGTCAAGGGTATAGAGTTTGAATCCCTAATGCTTTTTGGGCCGGAAATCTATGTGTCCTGGAAAGTGAATTATTTACGCGATGCGCTAGATAAGGAGCTTACCTGAATTGAGCACCTTGAATTAAAGATTTTGCATCAATGTAAGCCAGTGTGTAGGTGTTGGCGGGGAATCTCGCCAAAGAGTGCTTTCTGGATTTACATATTAAAAAAAGCCACTCAAAGTATAATAAAGCATAAGTTCGATGGCTTTCAAAGCATTGCCTGTATGAGAATATTTGGTGCAATTGGCAGCGCACCAACACAGGCAATCGAGGCAATGCTGGGATTACTATCGTTGTAATTATTCATTATGTTAAAGGCCATCTGTGGCGTATGAATATTGCTTGTATAAAATATTAATCATACGACCCAAGTTACTTAGGCAATTAACTCTTATTAAATGCAAAATCGCATTGGCAGCCGCCAAGTTTTAAAATCTTAGTGGCAAGTTACGACATTGAAATTTCGATCGATATTAAAGGTCGTAATTTGCCCCCTGTTATTTATTATTAACTATTTCATACCGTCTTTCGCTTAATCGTTTCAATTAATCCCACAACATGCAATTAATTGCATTCAATCTCTTCTAGCTTTAGAGATTTTTATTGTAAAAATTGCAGCTTTCTTAATACCCACCATGTGGCGAACGCAAAACAATTTTACTACAAACACCTCTGAGGCATCAAACGCTCTTAATTATCAGTTAATCTGGGGAAAAGAAATATTTAATTAAAAATTTAAGCAGTTCTCTTAATGAAGCCAACAACCCCCCCCCTTTCTAGTTGCCAAAGTTGATATTTTCATAAAATTAAGAACACGCTCAGAAAATGCAATTTGTGTTACATTTGGGCTTCAGTCAAAAATATTAAATCTAAGTTGCTTTACAATGCCATTCGTCATTCATGCCTCTTATTGCTCACAGGCAAACATTTCTATTCTTAGGAGTCAATAATTTTGAACAAATAAAATAAAGCAGTCAAGAATGTTTATATTCAATAAAAGTTAGTTGCACTAGAAACATAAATAAAACAAAAATTTTGTTTAGCCTACTTTAGGGGGTAAATATTTTTAGGTTGCATTATTTGCAATAATTTTAAGCGTCTTTCAAGTATTGAACAATAATAAATTTTACACGCTTCATTTTTCATGTTTTATTCTTTTTAAATACTTTTTGCCATTTTACAAAGGAAATTTTTATCATGTTGCCTCATTCTTCTGTAAAGGATAACTAGGAAAAAACGTAGCAGAGTAATCACCCAATGTTATCTTCATCTTTATTGCTAAATGAATTATAGACGTTTGTTAAATAAACTGGAAATTGCTGTGTTCTCTACCATTTGTTCTAGATTCGATGCTTTGTGTTTGTTCTTTATCACTGAAATTTATTGCCATCCCTTCCTGTAAGACATGCTAACCTGTACAACACAATAATAGAGAGCGTTTGTGCTCAAATCGAAAGCAGTTTATAAAATGAAAAAATATTACACGCGACCTTATGAAAGCTAATTTTGAAAGGAAACAATTTACAGAGCTTAAAAGGAATAAAATCGTATTTATATTTTATTGATCAATAACCCTTCAAAGAACACTTTAGCTGCTCTGGTTTCTTAATATCGGTAGTCAGGAAAGACTTTTAGGCTTGCAAGGTATTCACATATTTTATTAGTAGGATTAAACAAAGTGAAGAATGGGGTTGGCCAAAAGAGAGCAGAATGGGGAGATTGACATAAGACATATAACAGGAAGTTACAGGTCTCCAATCATTAAAAAGTCGCTGTGTTAAAAATACAACTGAATATTAATCACTGTACAGTAGAACAACCTTGACAAAAACGTGTGGTAAATATGGGAAAGGGACTCTACAGGCAGAACAGATGCTTAGGCTCATAGTGTTAGGGATATAGAAGAGGGTGTGAAGAAAAGGCTTCGCTAAAGCCAAAATGGAAGGCTTTATCGTCTGCAGGTGCTATGCATCACCAAACATTCCATTTCAGAACCTCATTGATAATCTGGTAAGATATGTTTCTGTTCTGAACCCAGTTATGATTGGAGAAGACAATATATTGGGGATGGCTTTCGCACATCTAGAAGTAGCCCTCGTCAGGGATATGCAGTGGGAAGTAAGCGAACACTACGTACACAGCGACCTTCCAGCTATTATATTCACAGTAAGAGGAGGCGAACCCGCAGGATTAGCTCCACGGAGTGTAGTATCCCTAGGGTGAGCATCATCCAAATTTGAGACAGGTTCGCTTACAGAATCTTTTTAAAACCCCCACATAGAAGACGCTACCATAACGAATATAGCAGAGAAAATTGGGCTTGCACTGAAAAGTACTCGTGATACCTCCATGTCAAGCAACGCGTACCGCATGGTTATGTCACATCCAAAGAGTAAAAAATCAGGGCAAAACACAGTCCCGCTGTTCATAAACAAAATAGTGCTAGGGTTATTCCGGGCAAACACTCACAGACAAAATGGACGTGACTTCAGAATAAGTTTTGGCCCTCTGTTCAGAGCTTGGGGATAGTTAAACACCAAGACCTGACTGTAAGAGCTTAGGAAGTTGTGTTTTCCAGGAGAAATGAAAGGAACAGAACTTATTCAGCTACCAAAGCCGGGAAAATCCCTAGGGGAGCCCTACTCATATAGAACAATGTGCCTGCTGAGCATAATAGGCAAGTGTCTAGCATAGATAGTATGCAACGAAATGCCAAAGGCTGCCAATGAGACCGAAGTGATTTGCGAAGAACAATACGTTTTCCGAAAGGCAAAGAGTAGAGTCTAGTCAAGTAGCGCAGAGTAGAGTACAAAAGAGTAGAGTAGAGAAGAGTAGCGTAGAGAAGTGTAAAGTATACTAGGGTAGGGTAAACTAAGGTAGAGTAGAATACAGGCGAGTATCTCTTACTATTTCATAGCAGATTCTTGCAAAAACCGACTTGTTTGCCGCAAGTTTTGTTTAATATACGCCTGCGAATAAGTCTTTTGCGATAGTTCCACGAAAAGGAGGAGAGTAGAATTAACCCCGGAATTATAAGAGTATATTTAATTCGTATAATAAATTGAGTAGAGTAAAGTAGAGCAGAGTATATTAGAAATTGATATTTGACCAGACATGTTATTGACTGCCTTCAGTATATAATTTTGTTCTTCATCTTTATTTATACAAATTAATTCTAGCTTATTTTTAAAAGCAACATTTTATAACTGTTTTTTAACTCAAGCTGTTGGTTTGCGTCAACCTCTTGTCTATATTCGAATTAAGTAGAAGAATTACATATTCATATATTTTGTTATTCACATCAAAAACTACAAGGAAATGATTGATAAATGTTGAGCGCTGGGAAAACAATGATTACAGTCCAAGATTTATTTTATATTCTTGGTATTTTATTTCCAGAGACATATTTATATTTGTGGCTTTGTGTTGCCCTCAGGATTTGCTTTGTCTTCTGCCTACTGCCTACTAAGCGATTTAGCTAGGCGTAGTCTGCAAAGGACAGCTATGAGACAGTTACATGTCGAGAAGAGAAGCAGTGTTTTTATTTTGTAATTGTGCGAATTTTTGTGTATCTTTTTTTTATTACAGATTGATGGATGAGCTGAGAACAAAAAAAGGAAGTAGGTGCAGGGATAAGTGCAGAACTTGTGTGAACCAAAACTAAAAATACCATGGAAATGTTAAGAGCAATCAGTAAAATCTTTTTAAAACCAAGAAGATACTATTTGGCTAAATTAAAGGAGGGTACAAAATTGTTAGTCAGTCTAATCATTTTCTGGAGGATTTAGTGAATAGTTCAGCATTTTCGTGAGGCTTCAAATCTTGTCTTTTCGAACAGTATGGACCGCATTAGAGTCCAGTTATTTTCTGGATATTTTAGCTGCACTTAGTTTAGAAATTTTGGTCAGTTTGCATTTGCTCCGGTGGCATTATAATTATTAATTTTAATTTTAACTGTAGACTTCGATCTAAGATTTTTCTTCACCGTTGAATTTGATCTGAATTTTTGGAATATTTTCCTATATTTCCAACGTTTTAAGTATTCGAAAACTTGAACTTACGTTAATTTTAAAAACAACAAATTTGGTTTTATGATAACAAAAACAAAAAACAATTCGTCTGTAGAGTTTTGTGAAGTTTTAGAATAATCATTTGTAACACTTTAGTTGAAAAGTTATCTGAGACTCACACCATCAAAAGGTATTGAAAGCAATGGCAGGATGTACGTAAACGCAGGAAAACTTACGACCGGATAAACTTACGACCGGATAACAGTACTAGCTAACTGAGTAAAACCAGTACCAGAGGAACAATCCTGCTCAAACGTAGCCCTATGTCCCACTTCTTGAATATAACACCATCTTTCAGGAAAAGGTATCGGCAATCATGGAGATGCCTCAGTCTGATCACAACGATAAAAGAAGCCAACCTAACAGTCAAATTACTATCAAAGCATTTGGATCGGAAAGAGTCAGAACAACAACTTTTTAGGGTGGCATAAGAGCTCTCATCGGTTACCCAATTGACTGCCAGAAAACCAGGGAGTATTTGCTAACGACCAAGCGAGTGCTTTGGCAATTAAACCCTTGAGCCTACTAGAACTTAAACAAAAATTGCACAAATGTAATCCATATCGATATGTGGAACAAAGTAACGCTGTCAAAATTACTAGCCCACTAATATTAAACAAGACCTAAACTTATAAGGTTACAAGCATTTTGGCAACGCAGCCAACCTTATAAGGGCATATGTTTCAAATACGAAGGGCAGACAATAGTGTCTATAGGGTATGCAGTGTGGATATCGAAGCAGTGGAACATATTCAGTCCCTGTGCTCAGCTTTTGTATCAATAAGAACCCAGTATTTCACCAATGACTCTTTACCAGATATAACTCACGTTAAAAGCATTGACTAAATAATTTTTAGGGGGTTTTGCTTAGCTTCATAAAAGAGAGCGCAAAACAATCCGAACTATTAGATTAAGTGGATTAAGTGTATGTTTAATGGCGAAAGGCCAAAAATTGGCTCCTCTTCTCAGCGTGATCTAAACCAACCTACCGATGTCTATTTAAAATGTTTCTCTTAATGTTGATCTCGTTAAAAAGTTCTAATTTAACTTAATAAGTTTAACTCGCTTATGCAAAATATATCCATATATTCTTTGAGCCACAACATACGTTTCTCTGGCGTATGAGTGATATAAATCATGAGTACAAAAAAATTACATATCAATCATACGCCTGCGATATGTGAACGATTAATTGTTGTCTTTAAACAAATTTACTTTTCCTCAGCCTGCTTGAATTGTTAATTTTAAACCTAATATCAGTTCATTGTTCCAAATTTTTTATGTTACAAAATAGCAGATCAGACATTTTAGAATTCATAAATAACAAAGAGTTTTAGGGCTCCAATAGTTAAGTGTAATGCTTGAGGGAGTTTCTGAGGCAAATTAAGTAGATGATGTAAAATGAAAATCCACAACTAAGTATATCCCAAAAGCAGCCGGATTAATTGAAGCGATACTGAGTTTTGCAAGGTGCTGACATTTAATATTAAACCAAATAGTTCAAAGTTAAAGGAACTAATCAGACACTAAATTACTTGTGGCTAAACCCGTGTGCTGCCGGCATTTACTATTTGTAACTCAATCATAGAAATTCTTTTTTGTTGACATAAAATTGTATTCGTTTCTTCCATCCCTAAGGCTTAATTGGATAAAATGAAATCTAGAACACCACTCGTCCATTAAACTGATGTTCAGACTAAATAAAATTACTTTCTATTGCAGTCCATTTAGACTCTCCTGTTTCTTGTTTTAATTTAAAGTGGCAAACTGCATTGAAAATCTCCTGTGGCTTATAAATTTTGTGGTGTGTTAAAAAAATGATTTCTATTATGATAACCTGAAGAAAGAAAACGAACCACAAGACATAAACTATTTTAATAGATACGACATTTACCAGGCATGAACATTATTATTCAATTTAAATGACAAGCCTTTTTAAACTCACAGGGTTTCTTAATTCTATTTTAAGATTTCTATAATGTTTGTTAGAAGATTACTTCATGTCCTCATATTTAGAGGATGGATAACAAAAATGTTTATGAATTTCTTTCTATTACAAGAATTTTCATTAACAGGTTTCTCTGCTGCTGAATCGTCATGGGAAGGACCGTAAGAAGAGTGACAGTGGTGTGTGTATTGGGAATGGATTTTCCGGCTCCATTTGCTGGTAATTAAAATGTTCCAATTGTTGTATTCGCTTAATTAGAGTCTGCAGCTCTCTATTGTCCATAGTTGGTTCCTAGGGTAGCTCATCAAAATCACTACAAAAGTATTGTGATATAAGCAAATGTGTTGGCGTAGTTGGTAAGGTGCATATTGTGGTAGTAGTGAGGCTTGAGGTGGGGCTGGATGCAGAGTTAGCCCTTAAAGTTGCTTCGTCTAGTTCCATCAAATATGTTTATAATTGTATTAAATCAGTTACTGAATTTGTTGTTCGTCAGCTGGCTGGCACAAATATATGGCTTGCGGTAACTAGGTCTAGTATCAGAAGTTCTGGCTTATATCTCTACGTTCTGGCGGCTGGTACCAATTCCTGTCTTTGCAAGCAGTCTGGCTAAATAAGACTAGCGGAGAGAAACTTACACTCTCTTATAAAAAATGCCCAATCCATGGTGGAATAGCACATACCGAGGATGCGTGGTCAAGAGGGTGCTTGGTCTCTAGTGTGTGAACTCTGGATAGCAGTCGATCTCCACTTTTAATACAGACTTACCCGTGCATATGGAGCTCTGTGTGGGTGGACGGAGATTATTTTCTCTATTACAAGGATGATTTATGAAACCTTGAAAGACGCGGAAAGGTTAATCTCTGAAGAAACTGCGGTTTTAATTGGCCCAGGGAGAAATCCGGAAGAGTTGGACAAAACTGCCCCGCGACGGGTGGTCGGATAAATCGTTAAAGGTACTTCTAAGGAGTTGGACCGTGAAATTGCGACAGCGATGAACAATGAAACCTCGCAAGAGGTGCAGAAATTAATCTCTGTAGGAACTCCGGTATTTATTGACCAATGTAGAAATTCTGAAGAAATGGACAAGAGAACCTCGCAAAGGGACAGCTCCAAAGATACTCCTGAGAAAGACGCACATTGTTTGGGAATGTCCAGTACTGGCTAGTATAAGGCTTAGGTCCACGGCAGACACTTGTTAAATGTGAATGCCATGCCTTAGATATTTCTAGCAATTAACACTTTCGTGATGAGGAAGAAAGTCGACAGCTACTAGTCGACATTCTGAAATCGCTATAGGTGATAGTAAAGGACAATGGCAGCACGACACTCGAATGAAAGTAAGGTGGTTGTAAATTACAAATCGATTGCCTAAAATCAATTCAAGGCAAAAAAGGTGTCGTAAAGTGACCCACAAAGTTAGCGGCGTGCTTCGATATCCCCGCTTTATTATAATACTGAAGTTGTTAAATTTTTGTGGCATTTATAGTTAATGTTATGGTGATGTTGGCTGCTGCTTGGCCTTGCCTTGTTCTAACATTTTTCTAGTTCATTGTCATCTTTCAATAAGTATTGTTTTATATCTGCAGGCCCTGTTAGCGTTGACAGGTTTGGGTGTTGATTGGGGTGAAACCAGTGGAAGGGCTTTGGCTTTTTTCATATACTTTACTTTGCTGCAACACTTTCCCCAGTTGACTCAAAGTTCGTGTATTGTTTCAAGCTTCAGTCTGCTCTTAGAATAATAGCAATTTTTGTTGCGATATTAATGCCTGAAATGCGGTAAAGTGGTTGTTTTTTCTTAGTAGTAAAGTTAGGAATCTTACGAGTTCTGTTTATCTATCTGTACAGACTGTGATTTCTAACCCTATATTTAATTCACTAGCTTCAGCAATTTGTTCAAAAAAATCTAAGCTTAATGCTTTTTTGTTGCCTTCGTTAATTTAATTAAATTTTAATTTTTTCCCCAAACTTTCTGTGGCAGTAATTTAATTAAATTTTTTTATCAAACATAGTTTTCCACACACAGATTTTTTTCTCATAATGGCAGCTTTTGTTGCAGTTTATTTGCCTGGTACCTATGAAAGTAAGTGGTGTAAAGAATTTAATTTTAAAAGGAGGCTAGCATATGTTACGTAGGTAATGTGACAAAAAGTCCCAATAAAATACATAAATTTTAAAACTTGCGAATCGTAAAGAAATAAATTTTCCTTGGCAAGAAAATAAAACTTTCCTCAATACATTTTTAACAATATTTTTCATACAATTTTCCGTGTGCAATATCAAAAAAGAATATTTAATAATAAGCCGTGGAAATGAATTGAAAAATTCGTTTAGATTTAAAGTAGTGAAAAAACAGTCGAAGCAAAAACTTCAGCACGACCATTCGCATTTGAAACAAAAATTCCTGCAGAGAGGAAAGGATCATTGTGTCTTTAAATGGCACGAAATTTTTTTGTCTACCAAAATTGTTCAAGTAAGACAATCGCTTCCCTCTTAGATGCTGCTTCAAGAGCTATAAAGTCCAGCTCTTTGTGAAACTTCATATCAACAAAAAGTTTTCAGCCCTTGTATTCCATTTAAGCACGAGAAAAAATATTTTTGTTTGTTTTCACAACCATCAACAGTTTGCTTTAAATTATGAATAAAACAATCACATTTTTTATCCCCAATTGTTTGCATTAAATATTAACGGATTTATTTGCAAAGGCAGATATTGAAATTTCAAACACATTCGCTTAAAAAAAAGGAGACAAAATAAAACCAAACGGAAATAAAAAAACAATATTTGTTCACAAAAAAGGCAAACATAATGACTGTAATTGTAAAAAATATTAATGACATCAATAGACATCATCATCGCCAACTTTATTACCATAAACAATTGGTTACATGAGCTAATAAAAAAAGTTTATACACGGCAACCGCGCTTGAACAGAGGTTGATGAATTAACTGAGTGGAATTGTTGTTAAACAAAAACGTACTCAAAGAGTACAAAAATTTAAATTTTTCTTTAAACGAATTTACTTAAAAAGGACATATGAACGCATTTTAAAGCCCGCTTAATGTTGATTAATTATTTAAAAAAAAAAGATATATTGAAGAGTCCTATTTAATTAATTTAGAGGCCTGGGTTCGTATCCCATTGAAGCCTTTCTAACCCCGCTACTTTATTGTCTGTATTCTATAATATGTGCCTTTTCAAAACAAGACGCGAAAGCGCAAATTGACAAAAAAGGCTATATGAAGAACTTTTCAAACGTGAAAAATATGACACCAAAATATTGCGACCCAGTACAAGTTATTGAACCATTTACCGTGAACTAAGTTTAGGTTAGGTGGGCAGTTGGCATACATCGAGTTCACTTGGAGGCCATTAGGCTCATTGTGATGCCCCGGCGATTATCTATCTACCCCCACAGTTCCCTGTAGATCTGCAGGACCTTCAGTCCGTGAGAACTCAGGCTCGTTAGTCGTAATCCGAAGGCAATCCAGATCCTGAATGAATCCTTGGCCCAAATATTTGAGACTGGGTTCTTAGAGAGTGGGGCAGGTCCAAAAAAGTTGTTGAACTTTCTCCTTCTCCTTCAGGCAGCTTCTGCAGCTTTCATTACGAAAGATTAACATACACTCCGAAATTTGCCCAATCATATAGTGTCCCGTTATGACGTTGACTAGTAGCGATATCGATATCTTTTTCCCAAGGGCCAGTATTGCTTTCGTTCTTTTCTTATTGATTGAAGAATAAAGAATTTTGACCAATTTGCAGGCTGTTTCTCTTAGCGACCTTTCTCGTAACCGTGAGCTACAAAGTTGCCAATAAAATTGTATAAGGGCGCTTTTCATAGGTTTCCTCATCTGACAGGTATTAAGTAAACATAGGATTGTCAGATCTGGAAACCTTTTTTCACCTGTGCTCGGTTTGCTTCGTCATTTTATCAGAAAGATAACAACTTTCGCAAACTGTACAATTTTCATTGGAAAATCATGTTTCAGTTCGGGATCGTTTTTGCACCATATATTTCTCAAAGTTAATACGCATCCATAAGGATGTCGAAGCAACGAAGAAGCAATGGCTTCTGTAGAGCCATCTATCATGCAGCAATGATCTTATGAAAGGAAGCATTGTGCGAACGCGTTACTTCTCGACATCGTCCAGGCAATAAGTCGTCTAAATCAGGTGATTTAACGGCTTTATATGATCTTCTCTGTGGTTACGTGAAATTATGAGTAAAAGCGAACAAACCAGCAACTTTAGACGAACTGGAAGGCCAGACCCGACGTCCACATGCTCTAAATCCCATTGACTAATGGCATAAACTCATTCTTCTAATAAAGCAAGTGTTTTGTTTCAATTCAAAATTGTGGGCTTTCAAAAGAACATCCTCTGGAAGTTTAAATATTGCAGAAATATATTTATATTTTTAATTACTGGATGAAGGCTAACCGTGAAGTCTTGCCATGCTAATGAAAATTTGTTTCACAATACTCCATAATTATATGTTGGGTTGGCTTTCAATTAGAGACATTGCGTTACTCACTTAAAATGACTTGCCCAATATAGTCGAAACTTATTGCTCTCGCAGCTATTTATTCCAGCGGCCGGTCACTGTACTTTGAAAGGTCCCTTTCTACTTGCAGAATCCATGCAGGCATTGATAATTCCTATACCTCTCGAATTACAACAAGGAAGAGAACAAGCCTGGTATGGTATCTAATTAGGGAATGTGTTAATTATTCTGACCTGTGACCCATGGAGATGCTAATCTTTCCACACATTTACAACTGAAACTAAAGCCAAGAGGTATTTAATCCTTCATATAGATCAAACTCATACAAAGCAGCCCCATTTCTCCAGTTCACGTAACCAGGCGCCTTGGTTTACATGCCTGGTCCTTGGAACCTTTATCAAAGCAAATGTTCAATCGCTCAACAATGATTTTAAACGATGAGATATTTCCACTATTTGCTGAAGGATTAATCAGTCTTTCTTTATCGTGTTATAAGTTTCTCTTCTCATCCCTTTTGCCTCTACTGGTCACAAATATAACAATAGTCCTTGAAATAAAGACGCCCAAATCATTGATTCAACTACAAAAATAAAACTAAATACAAATTCTATCACAAACTTCAATTGCTTTCGAAATTATTTGTGGCTTTCGAAACACATATAAAGAAAAGAGATGAAACGTAGAAATGTTTCCAGCCAATAAATAATGGAAATGTTTAAGAAACCACAAGCTGAACACACACTTAAATGGAATTGTAGGAAGCTCTCAAGGAAAGTTTTTTCTCAAGAGCAATCAAGAAAATCACAATGACCTGAATGTTGTCTTGTATTGGTTTGATCAATAAGGGCAGGTAATCTGAGGCGTTCTTGGGCGTGTTTGTCAAATTGATTGTTTATTATTTAGGCCCTGGTGACAAATTGTTACGGGCATCCGAATGGTCGTTTGGAAGAGAATCTGAATTTAGGCCACAAATTCAAACAACATTGACGCGTATGGCACGACACCACATAAGTTTACATCAGATGGCAATGCATCAACAAAAATCTGTTGTTTGGTGTAGTTTTCGGGCCGGCAGTATAATTTGACAGTACCATCAACGCGAACGAAAACTACTACAGATCATTGATAATCAGACGTGGATACAAAGGATGGAAAAACAGGACACATCCCACCCTAAAACGATTACCACCAAAAGTTTTCCACTGCAAAAATATCGCAATTTTGTTGTTTTATTACAATTTTCCTTCCGCACAAGTTTAAGCTGCCTCCGTACCTAATGGATATAGGCGACATGTGGTTCCTTCAGAAAGGGCCCAGGAGGTACGCAGAGAACGACACAATTATGACATTGGAGAAGTACAGTCATCTATCGCAAAACTGAGTAGAATTTGCTGCCAAAATATTGTAATTGAAGCCCGCTTATCTCGTTCCAGGTCAAAATCGACCCATCCTTATTGGAAAACTTTCAAAATATTTCTTATAATTTCTAAATGTTTTTGTACAATAAAGGCTGGCCGAAATTTCAGTGGCAATTGTAAAAGTGTGTAAACAACGAAGGCTTTCATCACAAAATAACCCGACTGCCGAGGAATCGATATTGCAACCTTTGCTTAATGACCGAGTTCTTTCAGTCTGAGTTAGATGATAATAATATATCGACGATTCCGGGTTCCTTAAGTATGGTGCCACGAGGAGTTATTTTCTGGGCTCGTAGATCTCATTTTGGTGATATGATCGCATGTATGAGAACCAGTCGAGATCCTTTTGTTGTTCAAAGCTGCAATGAAAAATAAAAAAAAATATCATATGTTCCTGCCGCAATATGTCCTTATACAAGGTGGCCTAAAAGCAAATGAAGCTATTGGAACATGAAATAAATTTCGCAAATGGTGTCGAATATCACATTTGTAGAGTAAAAATTTTTAAAATACAGGATGGCCCAAAATTACCGAAGGGGATTGAATTGCTTATAACTTTTTTATTATAATGTTTTTTTTTTAATTTCTTTTCAGTATTTTGTAAAGAAGACTTGGGGAATAACAAATGGAGGAGTAGTCAATTGAACAACGTTCCGAAATTGTTGAGCTTTATTTCTCAAATCAACGATCCATTGTTTTGACTCATCGTTATTTTAATGTGCGGGTTGGACCCTCAGAGTCAACAATAAACCGTCTGGTTGCAAATTTTCCACAACAAGGGGCAGTAAGGAAACTTCCTGGTGCTGGCAGAGGCCGAACGGTGCACACGGATGAACATATTGAACTGGTACAGAGAGGAGTATTCGGGAAGATGGAGGAACATCAACCAGGACACGTTCGACGCAACTTGGCCTCTCGCGAGCTTCGCTGCAGTGAATTTTTCACACAATACGAATGTTTCCAGGCTTGATAAACACAGTACCATCTCACTTCTAGGCAACCTGCTAACTGGGTAATATTATTAACTATGAGGAAAATGTTACTGAACTAGCAATTTGCCTAGAAATGCGATGGTATTGTACACATCACCAACTACATCCTAAACTTGTAAGGGGCAAAATTTTCGCGCATGGACCTGGTCTTATTTTTACATTTATATTTTTCTGCGGTTAAAAAAACCGAGGCCCTTGAGTCCTCTTTTGAAAAATTATCTTAGTTCAACTTCGCACTGGATTCTCATACCAAACCCATCAGGAGCTTCTGTTTCCTCAATATCTGTAACTTCAGATCAAGTAACGTAATATCTTGCGCCTCTGTGAGTAAGCACACAATATTGGGTCTTGCGTGAAGAGTTAAAAGGAGAAACTAACGAAATGAAATACTTAAATATTATTTGGCGTTTTTCAAATCCAATTTATTCAGCTTCAGCTTTACACTTCACTAAATTTGAACTTTATTTGTTGGTGGGTGGTACTGGCTGTTAAGACAGCCACTCTAAGGGAAAACTATCGGCAGCAATACAATTGGGAAAACCCCCAAATATCCATAATTCTATTTTTCTGTTTCTTTGCTGTTGTAAATTATCCTTGTATGCAACGTTCTTTTTCATTTGTCATTGAAAGAATATTTACGATTCCATGTTCATAACATGATTATGGGGTATTTGTTGCTGTTTGGCTGCAATGAGAATTCAAATCGTAAATGATATGAAAATTGCGAGACTTAATAATAAAAGGAAACAGAGTCAAAAGTGCAGTGACCGCTGGAATGCATTGATAATAAGATGAAAATCGTAGTAAAAAGCTTAATTACAGGGGCGTAAGGACATGAACGTGTTTCAGTGAATTGAATTATTTTCGAGTTTGTTAATGCAAGCAAGAGTTTGGGAGTCGAATATTGTAGGGTGTCTTTTGTATCCGAAAAAAACTTTAAATTGTAGAAAAAATACACACGAAATTAATTAATTTTATTAAGAAAAAAATTATTATTCATAAGATCCAATACATGACATTGACATTTACAAATGATTTCGGGCATATGGCCGCCGCTAGTCTGTTCTTGACGAAGCGCATTCAGGACTTTCAACGCATCAAGGACTTTCCTAGCATTTTTGGCCGTATGTAACGAATAACAATGTTTACCTTCAATGCATAAATAACAAACGCAATAGAGGTCAACATTGTTGATACTATTCCTTATATAAGACCAGCAATGCACAGAAAAGGGCCCAAAATTCGTCGTCCACCCTTTCAATTACAGCCGCTCTATTCGCTTCAGTAGGCATATTCCTTTCGATGTGATGGTGTTACTGCATCATTGAGAGACTGTGTGATATACAATCTATCCATAGTTCGCCATAGTGCGCCAAAAAAATTACGAATTTAATTAATGACCGATTTTCAAAGTAAATCTGGATAATTTCTTAGCCTTGTATACTGATCATAATTATCAAAGAGTCAGCCTAGTATAACAGTTCGTGTAATACTTAACCCTTTAATTAATCAAACAAAATACTGAGAAGTCCTTTTTCTCATACGTCTATCTAGTAACAAATCCAGTACTGGCGCTCAGCAGATTCAGTCTGATTAATTGAATCCTGGTAGTTTCCATAACCGCTAAGCGACACTAAGTGAAAGTTGGCACCGGTGCGTTGAGCAGAGTGTTGGTGTTTTGATCTGGGAGCATTTGGGAGAGTGCAGCTCGTGTGACAGATAGAAGCTTTTGCCTATGGGCGAACCGCCTTGCTGTTTGTGAGTGGTGACAAGATTCTCTGCTGTTGAAAATTATACCAGGTTGCCATTTACATGGTCTGATTTTCTAATGAAAATTATATTAAAAACCAAAAGCTCTTCACAAACCTCCGCACAGAACTGCTGGCATTTATTTTGGGCTTTAAAAATGTTTCTTACGAATTGTTAAAAACAAATTTATTAAAGGATGCACGTTCATCTGCAAACAGATGTTAACATATGGAAACACGATATACATAAGTATGTAATTTACAATATTCCCACGCCAAAGCTTAATGGCAACCAAAGAAGTACAACACTTATGGGCACCCAAAGGAACTCATTAATTTCATACGCCTTTTGAATTTTATCAAGTTGAAAACATAAATTTACTACACGACTTTGACCCAAAGGTAATAAAAATAAAAGAAAAAAAGAATGGAAAAGTTAGCTGAGGAGCTGTGGAGCGCACGCACGACTGAATGAAATGAAGAAAAATTGCGAATATAAAAACAAAACTTCTTGGAGTGTAAAAAAGGTTACCAATCGAAAGACATAAAATGAAAATAAAAACAATTTTAATTGGTCACATTTTTGTAGAGAAATTTCGAACGATAATGAGCTTCGTGTTTTATAAATTCAAATTTTGAAAAACCTTCGTTTGGTTGGGATGTATTTGTATTTGTATTCGAGTGCCTGGAAGTATATTTAATTTTAAGGTTTAGTTGTGTAAAAAAAATTGATGTTTCGGACTTTGTGAATTATAAAGGCTTTTACCAATAAGGATGAGTCGAAGTTGAAGGGGAATAAAATTATGCTATGTATGAGATATAACGAAAATTCCTTTTCTTTGGAAAAGTCCTTATGGACCTTTATGTACAGGGTATGACTCTATGCAAATAACAATTGCTGCTTTGCACGCCGTCACGGATTTCAGAGGACAAATTTTTACACAATTATTCTGCCCGCCGCATGAATGTTCAATGGACGGCTACAAATACTATTTCAAGCCACGTAGAGTTTTATACTTTTTGTTTAATTTCATGCACAATCTGGCGAAATTTTAGAGTAAAAAAATTAAAAAAAAACATAATTTTAAAAAGCTCATAAAATTTTTTAAAAACGAGCAAACCCTCTCGATGCCATAATATGAAAGTAGAAATGTGTCCTTAATATGTGTGTACAATTCCTCGGAATTCTGTGGAAAAACAAAGACGCTCCCTATGTATCCTTTATTTTGATCACCAGCGAAAATTATAAATTTTACTTAAGACATTTTTTGTTTAATACTTCTGCACATAACTATAAATTATTCTGAATTAATCTCACTGCTAGAGAGAGGTACAAATGAAAAAACTACTCCTCTACAAAGCTTTAATTGAGTTTTAAGATTTTTTTTATGAATGAGGCGCGTATCCAGGGAGAGGGAAAATATTGATTAAAGTTAAATTGTTGTCCATGTGGAAATGTCGAAAATTGTCTTTCTTTTTAAGAAATTCTTGCCCCAAAAGCTTAAAGTAGATATGCTTTTGTACAATCCTACCTGCCAAAATTACTTTGCAAAGGAAGTCCTTTTTGTTAAAAAATCCCACAAAGCATACAAGGTCATTAAAACACTTGTTTCGATTTTTTTAACAGGAAAAACAACATATATAAGTATGTAAAGTACTCTTAAGAAAACAAAAAGGATTAAAAAAAGAAATCCAAACAAACAGACTTTTCTACGCACTCGAAATTAAATAAAGATAAAAACTCTTCATTACACAAATACGGCAAAGATCACAAGCAAAATTTTCAGACGTAATGAGAAATGAAAACAAAAATAGTTAATAAAAAGGAACGAGACAGAGGAAAACCGATTAGGGGCTATTTAAAAAAATAAAAAATAGATTGTGATAGCATCAGTTGTCTATATGGGGGTACTAAAAGTTCCACAAATCCTAAAAAATCTCCTAGAATTTACAGGTGAAATCAATACTATTCAACAGAAACTATAGGCTAAGAACGATGAGATAACAGAAAACCTGAGGAAAAACAATGAAGTTCCAATACAATTCCGAAAATCAACGTTATCTTCTTTATCTTGTAGTTAAGTAAAAAGATTTCAGTACAGGGAAGTATATTTTCCTATTCGTGGATACTTGGAAAGTGACAAGGGTACGAGACATATAAATCAAAAGGCTTATACAGAAGTGACAGAAAACTGGGGAGATATGATTCGTAACAGCAAGGATAATCCATCTCTTTTTATTGAAATTAACTGCAATCAAGAATTTGTTAAGACATGGTCCACATTTTTAGAACCTCTTTATAAATGCAAGTGTCCTTTTCCCCACAACAGTCATTATTGGCTTAAGAATATTTTGAGACTCACCAAATTACATTCAAAGGACGTTCCAGTAAGAATAATTTTTTATAGCAATCGCTTAAGATAATCTTTACTAATCAATGAAATTTGCTTCTGCCCGACCTAAAAGAGTTGAATCTTTTCTTGCGAATCAAGAATCAGAAATCTTTACCCAAAATTATGATTTTTTTAATAAAAAATGTACTGGGTTAAGGATGGGGGAGACAAAATGCAACCTCTAGTTATAGGGGTTCACATTATTCGGGTTCAATAAAAACCAAAAATAAGAAACAATAAACAATAAAAAAGCGCAGGCTGAAGTTCATAATTTATTCTTTCAGTTAAGATAGAAAAATGTATTTTATTAATACGATAGTTTTTTTAATACTGAAAGAGTTAAGTATAAGATACTAGCGGAAGGGCATACGTGAAATGTATGTGCCACTAGACACCTCATCAGCATTCTCTGTGTCTTTCTCTGGAGTGGTGTATATGGCAAACAGCATCTATTTAACCCACCTAATGATACAAACTGCTTACAAGAGTTTTGCACTGTTTTTACATTTTCGAACCGTTTTCTGTTCTATATAACGTGTCCTTTCCCTTCCAATTTTGCTTATGCCACCTCTCATCCAGCTTCAAGTATTTATTACTACAATGTTAAATTATTATAAAAAAATCTGGTCGTCACTTCGTTTAAATAAAAAATTGCATGGCATTAAATTTAATTTTGAGGCTTAAGCGTTTGATCTCGAAATATGAAAAGGTCGAAACAAAACGTTTTTCCCTTCAAGTATTATTTTTTGTTAAAAAAATTTTATAAACAGAAAATTGTCAAACTCCCTAAAAAAGGATATATGCCGAACTCTTAGAGAAACGTTAAAATTTGTAATATATAATACACATTTGGAAACTATATACAATTTTGCATCCTTTAAAAAAATTTAAAACACAAAAAAGTTATGCAAACTTGAAAAAAATTTAAGGATATATGTACGTATGTATATATATATATTTTATAGAAAAAGGTGTAAATTTTTATTTAAAAAAACTTATATTATATTTTAAAATACCACAAAACATATGTGTTTATTAAGGTATTGAAAATGTTTTTAAAATTAAACATTACAAAAAAGGATATATAGCTAGGTACTTTAAAAATGAAGTAAATATTTGAAACTTAACTAACAGAAAATAGTACGTAAAATTTAACGTATTGTAAGCAAGAAAAGACTTCTAAATGATGTCCTTTACGATTATTTTTTTTCTTTTGTTATTAAAAAAATATTTTTTTAAACATAGTTTTATTTAACAATTAGTCTGAAATATTTAGCAAAGCATTAGAAAATTTTTAAGTAGCAACATTTGTCTTAGGACTTCTTTCCTACTTCGATAAAAGCGGGGTTTTAAAAATTATGATATTTTTTTAATTAAATAAAATTACTTTTTAACGGACTAAAAAAATTCACGTATTAAAAATCATAAGCTAAAAAAGGATATGTGGCAAAGTACCAGAAACTACAAGAAAATTTAAAAATTTGCTATACATTTTTTTCACTTAAGAAAATTGTTTGTAATCTTAGAAACGCAGAAAAATTAAAACTTTATTACAAATACCAAATCAAGCGAATCAATTTTCAAAAAGTTTCTAAAACCTGCTGTTTTTTATTTTCCTACATTTTTCTATAATTAACTTTAAAAATCGAAATTTAAAAAATAAAATAAGGAAATTCCAAAAAAAATTACTACTTAAAAGCTTATAGAATTTAGCGTCCTTCTAGACCACGAAGCTTTGAAAAACTTGTACATAAACAAATAAATGTTGTATTAAACTAAGCTTCGGCAAAATATTGTAAAAATTAATTGCTCTTAATACACTAACGAAGAAACTAAGCTGGAATGAGTATTTTTACTTCGAAACAGCAGCATATTCTTTTAACTGACTAAAGTTTCATTTTTTGTTGCAAAATTACCCGAAAACAATACAAAGATATACCCCGTTTTTTTTTTTTTAACCAAAAATATGAGTATTGTTTTTCAATTTATGCCATACATCCGGTTCCAACAAGGCACGGGGTTAATTATAGACTTGGCCTTGAAATTTTCTTTTAACTTACACCTACAATTTGGCACTATTGAGTTATTTTGAATGTCCCTTCGTTTCCTATTTGCTTTCAATATTCTTTTCAGTTCTAGTTATTACTTCAACAGTTTTCTTTGTTAAGAAAAAAATAAATCAAATTAACTTCTGTAGGATTTCAAATGAATCAGGTTTGCAAAATTTAAGACTTCCGTAATTTTCATTGCCTTTTTTCAAGATGTGCAGAACATAATTCCGTATTTCCTTTATGCTTGCGCCATGCTTTCTCTTCAATAATGACAGAATGCTCAGTTGTAGAAACTAGTTTGGGTCTCTATTGCTTGAAGTAGGAACCCCCGTAAGGACCCTCATGCCAGTTAAGAGACGGTGGCATTTATGTAAATTTATTTGAAACATATTTTTTTAAACTAAAATTAAAATTTTTAATCTTTATTTTAACCGTAATTTTTTGCTGTTTTAACATTTTACTGAGACCTCAATTGTATTCATTTGCTGCCTTATAATTTAGACCAAATTGCCTTGATTATTTGCCTTTTATCACAAAAATACTAATCAGAATTATATGAAACGTTTTGGGAATTTAGTCCAATTGTCTTGTTGTAAAATCCTTTTGTTAAATTTGCACTGCACAAATGCACATGGCCCAGTTACCTTTTGAACTAAATTTTTTGCCTCCCCAATAATTTGTCTTTGTGGTCATTAGGATGCAGTTATTAAAATTGATTAAAGTAGGATACTGAGTAAAATTGTTACACATTAACTTAAAAAAGTACAACAAGGGACTTGAAATGAAGCATTCAGCAGCCTTAATGTCAGCAGATGGTAAGTTAAGAAAAACTTTAAAGCTGCATCCCGACTCTTTTGGAAAACCCCAACACTCAGTTCATCGTATTTATATTCAACGCACAACTTTAACATACGGGTATTTTCTACTGCATATACAAAAGGAGACTTGGAAGTCTTGAAGGCAAAGAATTTTAAATGGCAAAAATATGTCTACGTTCCGACGCAAGAGCCGAAAAAAAATTTTAATTTTTCAAAGGATGTTTTTACAATATTTTTTTGGGTTTGTGTTTTTGCTTGCTTTGTGTTGCTTATTTTAAGGTAACAAGCTGGTTTTCTTAAGTGCCACGAAGATGCTAAGAACCATTTTAAACCACGAAAAAAAATCTAGGTGAAGAAAAATTTGCTCATTATGTGGCAGAGAACTGTAGTGCCACTCCTTAATATATAAAATTAGTCCTGAGTAACAAACACACCTTAAAACAAAACAAACTCAAGCCACTTTTAAAAGGCTAGTCATATACCAAGATTATGATTCCTAAAGTTATTTTTTTTTAATTTTACCGAATGTCTTATGTAAAGTTCAACTTAACTCACAGCAAGGTCTAACCAATGTTTTAAACTGAGTTAAACTATTTAACGATATAGCGAAAATGTCTAATTCAAAACTTGCGTGTCTACGTGCACATCATCCTCAATGTTCATTTCAATGTGTATTGGCCACATCTGTTCGTATCTGAGTCCACTTTCCCATTTGTGTTCATCTTCACATTTGCTTTTGTGTTTTTTTTATACAAAGGATTGCACTTGAAAATAAATAAGGATCGTAGCATAGATCTCGGTGTAAGCTTAAATGAATTTAACATGGTATAAGTCCCACTGTAAGATAAACTATTATCATAGCGTTATTCCGAAGAAAGCTATTAATTAAATGGGGAAACAGTGATACCAGGGCAGGAATTTTAACCACAATTTGCAGTAGGAAATGCACGTGTATCCATCCATCTTCTGCGTGGATATATCAGATATCTCCCTTAGCCTTAGAGAATGGTTAAGGAGAAATATAAAAGCCTGGTTTCTCTAGACATTGCAGATCTATATCTGATTTGAAATATATAATACAGCTTGACAAAAAGGACCTTAGGTTAATTAGAGTATGGTCTTAACTATCATCCATTTATTATCTGCAAATGTCCAGCCCTATGCTCCTGCAGAGCGCAATTTCTTAACAGCCTTCAGTGACTTCAAGAGATATAAATGGTCTCTCATTGTATAAGCCTAAGGCTGGTCAATTAACAACAAAGATTGCACGAAAGCTGTTATGACTTATTTCACATGGCCTCAATGACAGTAATAATATTAATAATAATATATGAGTATAAGACCATAGACAGGACACGGCCATGAATATACTGAGACATGCAAATGACACCTTCTCTGGTTAGATACACAGGATGGCAAAGGTATGCAAAAAGTTTGGCCTAGAACTCCAGCTTGTTAATTATTCACACGATGTTGTCTTTAAACTTATTTTGGCTTTTGTATTTTTTATACAACCTATAAGGAGTTGAAAGGTGTAACTAAAAGGCGACAAGTAAGTTTCTGTTTGTGTCTTAAGCAACAGGTGTTTGCTAAAATAAAAACTAAAACCTTTGGAATAGTCAGGCAGTAAGGGATTTTACAAAACTTCTCTGTTTTGCTTACTCGACAAAAATGTAGGTGTTTATTTATTTTATTGTTACAGATGCACCGCCAATAAAGGACATTAGACAAGGAAGTTTATTGAAAATTGAGCACGATAGTACTGTGTATCTCATGTATAATGTGCATGTGCCAAAATCTATATGGGTTGCTGCTTTAGTATAATTTTTATTTTAAAAAAAGCTACCTGTTTGCGACAGAATTGGTTTTATCTGCACCTACTTTTAGTGTCCGTAACATATTGTTCCCTTTTTCTGAATTATGATCCGACTCCCCGAGCCAATTTGCTTGCCAACTACTTATAAAGACTTTATAACTCATCTACGAATCCGTACATTTTTCACACTAGGTCCTTTATTATCTGACCTGAAAAAATGTACTCTTAGATTTGCTCGGAAAACCACTGATGTATCAGCAACTGTAAAGCCTAGAGCGTATGATTGATATTTAATAAATACCATAATACGCACACGCACAACTGCACTTAAAACTTGGTTGTATAAATGAAAAGTAAAAACAAAAATTTGACTTTATGTTCAATTTCGAAACTTTGATATTTCTTGCCAACTTCTGGCTGCACTTCTTGCTCTTGTTATATCTTGTTTTGGTGATTCGCTCTGGCCAGCAAGATCGCTCGGATTAACTGTGGCATACTTCCTTTCGTGCAAACTTAATTCTTAATTTTTTTTTAAATGCCTCGAGATGCTAAAAATATTTTAATAAATTTAAAATTATTTTAATAAATTGTCCATTGCACTCTGCGTACTTAGAAACAAAACTGCTCCTGAAACTATGCAATGGTTATTCATCTACTGTGTGTTTATGTTGTGTTAAATTTGACTTAGTTGAACTTAAAACGAGAAGACATAAAAACCGAAATCATGATAAAAAGCCACAACAGGCTTATGCAAACAAATATTGAAAACCTTTTTCAATTGACTACAAGACTATGTAGGCCTGCCTGTCTCGCTATGTATAAAGGAAACAAAGAAAAAACAACATTTGTATAAGAATAACTAGGTAAAGGTATAAAATAAAACCTTTGCAGTTGTACTAAGGCAAATGGTCACTGGATAATTGAGAACAACATTGATGAAAATATATTTTCTATCAGCAGAGCATAGCATTGCTTCAACTGTAACTAAAGCCAAATATTTGTCACTCTATGAGCAGTAAAGCAGGGTAGGATTCGACAAACTATTAAGAAATTAAAAAAATAAAAACTGAAATAAAAAATTCTTTAGTTTTAGAGGTTTAAAAAACGCACAAACGTTCATTTGTCAAGGTTGTATTAAGGCACTTGCCTAAGAAGAGTTTATTTTTATTGTAGGGACAAATAAAATTGTCTTCCTTTAAATTATTTGCTTGTGATTTAAACGAACTGAAAATTTTCAATAATTATCAAAAATATTTTATTCAGGCTTCAGTTTGTTATTATTTTTTTTTAATTAAAGAAGGAAAATTTTTTATTTTGTTAATACGATCAGTTTTTTATAGCATACTGACAAAGTTAAGTTTTGAACACTAGCAAAATAGAATGCCAGTATTTTCTCTGCCGCTACACACGTCATCAGCATTCTCTGTTTCTCTATTTAACCCACCTAATTATGAAAAATTTAATATAAGAGCTTCTCATAATTTTGCATATTTTTCGATCATTTTTCTCTTGGGTTAGAACGAATTTTTTCCACTTTGATTTTACCCAATGTAATCTTTTTAGAGTTTTAGAGCAATTTTGAGCATATGTCCCAAGTGCTAGCTTTGTATGACTTAACCTTGGAAGGTTTACCCTGTAGTGATTCCTGGTGTTCTTAATCTCCATCCAGATTTCCTCTCGAATTCTGTTTGATCCGAGTTCGCAAAAAGGTTCCGGCCGAACTGGTTCTGGCCAACCTGTCCCTCTACCTTTTTATTTCCCTCTACTCCAGCATGTCCAGGGACCCAGTAGGGAGTATCCCTGTAATTCCAAAGTTAAACAACAAAGAAGTAGAACTTACTTAATTTTCCACTTGAGTTCAAGATATTATCCAATGGGGAATTCACTTAAGACTGCCACTTTAACATTTCAAAAGAGAAATGAAAATGTTTGAGTACTAAGATGGTAACAGCTTAGGTAAATATTTACTAACCTGACCCGTTTTATTCTTTGCTTTTGTAACAACAATTCAAGTTAGTCCTTAGTTTTGAGCGTAAAATTTTATATTGGAATCAGGATATTTCATTTTGCTCAAATTGAAAACTAGACATCCCGGAGCAGCACTACGATACGAAGCTGCGATGAAGATTTAAAAGTTGGAATTTTAAAATACAAAAAGAATTTCTTTAGCCCCTCACACACAGTTTGTTTTATTTTATTTCAACATCGACACGTCCTTATTAGAAATCCCTTTACTTTGTAATATTAGTAGCTTATAAGGATGTTACTTAACAGACAAAATTTGTTTGAATATATTTTCCTAAGTATTAAGAAGAATTTTATTTCTTCTTTAAAAAAAATCTCAAAAAGTATTGCCTACTTTTAGGCCAATAAATAGTATTAAATTCGATTATATTTTTATATTGAGATAAATTTAATATTTAATTCAATTTATTTGAGGTTTTCCTGCACTAAATTTATGCTAAATTATTGTTGTTAGAAATTATTTATTGCTTAATTTGTTTGGTTGTTGTTTCGCTTTCAAAAAAATTTATTGTTTTTTTTTTGTACAGATGTCTGCAATAAAGATAAACTTAATTAGCTAATTATGCTAAATTGTGAATATTGTAATTAAATTTTGTGTTTATGTTTTTTTTTTACTTGTTTTGCAATAAACATTTTTAATTTGTTGTGTTAAGACAACCAAGCAAAACAATTAGTTGAAAATGAGAAAGATTTTATATCAGTTAAATTAACGCTGTGTGTTTTAGGCGCTAAATTGAACGATTTTTAATTAATAAAGTCCTTCTGGGGAATACAAAAGATCTTTAAGCAACTTGAATGTAATAATTAAAACTTAAAAAAACTGGTTTGCTGGTTAATTTTTTAAATGAGTTAATTTGTATTTTCCTTATTATGTTTCGCTAACTTTTTGCGATGTGTTAATTTAGACATTAACCGAGTAGTTGCTGTGGAATTTATTTATTCTATAAAACAAATTGGTTTATTTTATAAAAACATAATAAAACTTTATTTCACATGTAAATTAGCACAAAAAAGACAACTGTAGCTTAAAAAAGATCTAAATAAAAAAGCCAACAATAAAACTTTTCAAAAACTGTTTATACACAAACGTTTATAATCAGCTAACAGACAAGACAGTATGAAAAATGAAGCCTCTGTGAGTAGAAGCAAAAGTATTATGTAATTTTGTTTACTATTTAATGTAAGGAGGATATCGAAGTAGACCGCTTAATTAAAGGGTCCCCTTCTTTCCTCAAATTGCTTTCAGGCACCAGATTTTCAACTTGGGCCTACCTTACTTTCATTAAGTCTTGTGCTAACACTAGCCTTTGCTTTTGACTGTAGTGCTTTCAGTCAGTGTTACGGAATACATCCATATACGTGGACTGTCCCATATTGTGATCTAAAATATAATTTGCAAACTTCTTTTATCGATACACTCCTTTAGAATGGAGTGCAGTAGTTGTCATTATCTTTTTTTATTTTTGCATTCGCTATAAAAAAAAACAACAAACCCGTAATGACTTTCAGTCGATACAATCACTTGTACGGCTTTACAGAATGACCCGTCCATCGCTCTAAGGTATTCTTGATAATGTCGTCTAGGTTCCTCTCTTGGCCACTTAAAAGCGGAGTTCCTTCAGATATAATTCCATTAAAACAAGAGATCGACTGGTATTAATGCTTCGCATATTAGAGATCAGCTCACGCATCCCTGATGTGTGCTTTTTTACCGTGGATTAGGGATTTTTATAAGAGAGTGTTAACTTCTCTCCGTCCAACTTATTTAGTCAGAACCTTAGCAGAGACTTAAACCTGTTACTGGCTGCCATAACGAGCTGGTATAAGTCAGTACCACTGTCAGTACACTGAGTTACGGCAAGTCCTGCCTTTGTGTCTGGCAGCTGATGGCCAACCTACAAATAATAATGGTCAATTCCTTCAGTTACATTCTATTTTAAAAGGAACAGCGGAAGATTTTAGCTTAGCAAATATTTGAACCAAATCTTAAAGCAAATTGAAGTCGACAACGTAGTTTTTAAAATATATCACAATTGTAATCATATTATTTATATATCACAGAGGCTCATATACTCTCTCTCTCTCTCTCTCTCTCTCTCTCAAAAAATCTCGCCTTTAGTTGCAGTGGTATCTCTTACATAATCCCTACAGTGGCTTGCCGACTTCTACAAACCTGCCAATTGCTTAAAGGATTTTTTTCGGTAGCTACACCTTTAATTAAATCTTATTTTCGTTCCTTTTCATGGCAACAAGTCAATTAATATTTTATTCTCAAAAATTTATTCATCAGATCACAAATTCTTCCCTTCCAAAACTTCCGTTTGTGTTGATCAACCAAGGTGACGTAAAGCCTGTCATTCGAAAAGGAAGTTTCATTTTATTTTGTGCTCTGAAATCTCTTTTAACAAAAAATAGCAAATTTCTTAAAACACAAGCAACAAGTTGTACTCGTATTTAAACGTCACAGCAATTTGTTTAAAAGAATTTCAACCGTAACATTGATAACAGTCAGATGCAAAACTAAAGTAAAGTGCTCGTAAAATTTCCACAAAAAGTGATTGATGATTGGTGACTCTATTTACATTTTCAGTAAATGGTTTATTTACCGTAAAATTGTATCAGCATGCCAGAACATGTCCATGAGCTATGTGTGCAAGTGATTGAAAGATTTAAATAAATTAAAGCTGGAATAAAAATAAAGTCGTTCGAGACAGATATGAAGCAAAAGCAGTGTTGATTGTGTACCACAGCAACGCATAGGGGAAACGCCTAAAAGTATGCGTTGCAAATTTTATTTAAATTAAAGGATTAAAAATAAATAATTTTAATAGAGAGGAAAATAAATATATCTTTAATTAACGACTAGGAATAAAATCAAGGCTATAGTCTACACTTGAGCTCATCCCGGCTTATAGACCTGAGTATGGTTCACTAGACTCTAAAATTTTGAAATTAATTACGAGCTTGACTGCAGATTTATCATTATCATTTTAAGGTGAAATAGTGTCCGGTGTTTACTTCCTTCTTTTTCACGAGGTGTATTTTACTTTAACTGCTTGTCTCCTCCAGATTATTTTCCAGGGATGTAAATATTTAATGCAGTATAATTGTACTAGTTTACAGCTTAATAGCAAAGCAAATAGCAGCTTACATTAAACAATGCTACCACTAATGTCGGAAGTGTTTTCCCTATCCTTTCTTTTTAATATTTTTGTATCATTTCACAACCTTTTTTTTTAAACCAACTTTTCGTTTTCCCAGTTTTTTTATATTCCCTCTCTCTACTCTAGACATTAAAACCCATTATTTGTGGCCCTCACGAACTTAATGTAAAATAAATGTACAAAAGTCAGTTAATTAATTCAAGTACATTAAAATGTTATCAAAATAAAAATGAAGGCCTTGTGAGTTCGATTCTCTTCTGAAATTGCAGTCTTTTTACACGTGAATGAATAATTCATAAATAGCAAATGAACAGAGAGCAAAGTAGACGTAACAAGGACAATGTAGCTAGAAACAAACACAGACTAAATGGCATTCGAAATGAAAAACTAAGGAAGTGGTTTGTTATTGTGGTCATGAGGAAACTTTAACACTCGCATTAATTTGGCTGACTGTGAGAGGCGGGAAGTTGTCGTCAAGAAACTTCTATAAAGTGAAACAAATATATTTCTATAAGTAGACCTATTTGTGTCTACTTTATTAGACAATTGTCGTTTGGCAACTTCTGCAAACTTTTTACATTTTTAGCTTCCTTAGCGCCATAAATACAGCAGGGTGAACGGAAAGCAATGTCGTGTTATTTTTGAGCCCGATAGAACTTACAAAAGGATTAACTGTCAAACAAACTAACATATAGTGGTCACTTTTTGGCATTTATTATCAATAGACTTTGGAACAACTCCACCAAATTATTAAAATTTCTTTGAAAATTAGTCATCAATTCGCGCTACTTCCAGACGATTTCGTGATTTTTATACCGCACGTGAGCAAGCCATAAATGATGGAATAACACCAACACTTCGAAGGTGTAAACGAACGAGTGGAAGAAACGCCACACCAGCAATAATTGACGGATTGGAGGCCAATAATGTTCGCCAGCTTCAAAAAGTGCCCCAAACTGTTGTGAGACGCTGATCTGTACTGATCTTTTGATCTTTTTTGTATTAAAAATTATTATTTTTTATTTTGTAAAATTTAAAGTTCTATTGGACTTACAAAACACCCTGTATATAAGAAGCCGTCAAAGTTATCAATATCATTCATCTAACAAAATATTCAGCAAGGTTTGCCAGTTAATGCCTGCCCAATGTACGGAAATTATAAAAAAAATATAATAAAAAATTTATCGTGAGGTCGGTCATCATCAATGGTTGCAGTTTTCAAGACGTCAACTAAACAGACATTGGTGCTAACTGGAGAACACAACCGCAGTCGAAATCAATATTAAAGAAAAACCCAAAATGCCGATTCGACGTCGATCAGCCGAACTAGACACTGCGAAAGAGTCAACCCGGCTTATTTTGCCGTTGGATCCGTATACTGCTGACGTAAGACTCCCAACCAGACGACCATACACAAGAATATATCCATCGATAACCATAGCACAAACTACAAACATAGTGCATGAAACAGTACTGAGAAGCACGAAAGACAAAGACCTTGCTTCACAACTCACAAATACCTTAAAAACTACACTACAACCGAACTACTTCCAATTTAACAACGCCATATATAGACAAACAAACGGAATTGGAATGGGAAACCCAACCTCGGCAATACTCATGGAAGTATTTATGCAACATCTGGAAAGCCAATACATGGAACATATGATTCGTCTCGGAGTAACGTTCTACGCACGATACGTAGATGACATAACATGTGCAATTACGGGAAATAACGAGATTGAAATACTAGAACACCTCAACAAACAACTCAAAAACATCAAATTCACAATAACAAAACAAAATAAATTATCTGGACAATAAAAGAAAACAAAAACACCAACAAACTCGAATACGAAATATAGAGAAAACATACGGCCACATACACAATAATACGCAATACCTCCAACCTTCCACAGCAGCACAAGCACGCGGTGATCAGACAACTAATAAGTAGACTAGAACGAACACCACTAACAAAAGAAGCCTACAACAAAGAATTAAATACGATAGTTACAAACTGACGTGCACCTGTCATCACAGCTACATAGGGCAAACAGGACGCAAAATAAAAACAAGATTTCGTGAACATAGAAGAGACTATAACAAGAAGATGCTCGACTTCAGAATGTAACTTCGCGAACCACATGTTCAACAACGAATGTAATCCAGCGCATAATTAAAAAACGGTACAACTACGACACACACAGCGCAAAGGACGATGACTAAACATTCTTGAAAACATGGAAATATACAAACATAAGATTATTGACGGACGCATTATAAACGAACAAACAAACTCCAATTCCGACCTTATATTCGAGCCTCAAAAATTAATCTACAAAACACACAATAAAAATAACGAACAAGATACTCCAAAAACAATAAAAAGACATTAAAAAATAATAAACAAATTCATAATCCAATAATCACTGACTTCTTTCAATCCCAAAAAAAAAACAAAGTACACATACCGTCTGCACCACAAATTCTGATGCAATAAAATAGTAATCACATCGTCTCAAATATAGAAAAACACCAGGTCCCAATTACAGGCAGCTACATGGAAAAAAAATGTGCCTATAACATCTACCTGGCATCCGAAAACACAAATTCTGATGCAATACAAAGCAATGAAACAGTCATCAATTACATCTACCAATCCGTACAAAACACCCGACTTACGAGCCTTACCTGCCACCTGTTCACACCGTACAGATGCCTACGATACAAATGGATACAAATGGGGACAATTTGATGTATTAGGCCTTTTGGTAATGGCAAGTTACCATATCCACCATACAAAATTTTCCAGGGCATTTTTTCTTAAAGCGTGTATTAACTACTTGTCCGACAAGTGTTCATTTTTTAATGCGTTCGGATTTCAAAGGCAACTTTCTCTATTCCACTCATCAGGTTTGAAACACATATTTGTGTAAAGATCAACAAAATTGATCATCGTATAAAAAGTTTATTGAACTATTCAAGATTTTTCAAAAGGTAAACAAACGTTTTTTTTTCAATAATTTAAATAATTTACCCGAATTTTTGTCGTTAAAGAGAAATTAAAAGAGAGTATTGCTCTCACAACTTTTTTACTTTTGTCGTTTTTATTCATAATATTCTTAAACAAATTGTTTCTTTTATATTAACTGCTCTTTGCCTCATTTGCTTAATTACTTTAATCATTCAACTTAAATAATGACGCAATAATTAACACTGTTTGCTAATTGAGTCATTAACTCTTAATCGTAGGAACGCTGTAACCTTCACAAAATAAGATTTTATGCCAGAAATAATTTAAAAAAAGCAATGGCAGCAATAAATTTCGCACAACTTAACAAAGTGGAAATCACACAATCACACATCAGTTTCCAAGTTGTTGATAGCAAATGATTTTGTGTGATGAACAACAGTGATGTAAACTGTAACAGAAATAAATACCTGGAGTTTCGATGTTTTCAAAAATAAAACCAGAAAGACACAGCAGGAATCTTGGGGGTGTTTCTGTGATGACTTGGAGAATACCAGTAAATAATTCCGCTTGTGAAAGGGTCCAAGCTAGGCGTGATGGAAACTTTACTGAAATTAGTATGAAAATTCTAAAACTACAAATGCATTGCAGGAATGATGCAGGAGACTCCCCACACTTGAAGACTGTTTTGTCATCAGCAATCCATAGAAGTGACTTACCGTATTCCATTCTTGACGACGATACGGTAACGTGGGCAATGAGTTCATTGAAGCCCTACAATTCTGCAAGCCCGGACGACATTTTTCCGGCATTACTTCAGCAATCGATAACAGCTGTCATGTCATGGCCGGAGTCTAACTATATTTTTAATGAATGGGGGAAAGTAACCTAAGGTGGAAAAAATAAACCATGAAATTGCAAATGACAAGAGATCAATTAGTCTATCATCGTTTTTATTGAAAACACTGTAGAGACCAGTGTTAGGGGCCTTTTATCGCCAAATAGCTTCTACAGGGCCCAACATGCATACCGAAAGGTAACAATCGTAGAAACAGCACTGCTCGACGTAGAGGGCCACTGAAAAGGAAGCAATATCTACTACCTACCTTTCTAGATATAGAGGGAGCCTTTGATAATGTGAATATATTCTCGATATGAGAAGCCCTACGGGATACGGAGGCGAATCAGAAAATTACGGAATAGACGGGGTGTAGTAGTATACTTTCTGGCATAGGCTTGAGCATGACAAAAAAGCATGTGAAAAGGGACACGCCGCAATGGGAAATCAAGTGGAGCCTTGTCGTAAATAAAATCAATTTCAACCGAGGAGTAAAGGTGATCAATATAACGTCGTGATCCTTATCAGGGAGAAATGTCGACAAGACCAGAAGATATAAAATTCGGCAACTAAGGCTGCCAAAAATTAATCTTATCTCCTCTAGACAAATTGACAGTAAGCCTCGCAGTAGCTGGTGCAATGTGGTCAACTTCTCAGGTCAGTTTGAGGACAATGTTTGATCTGACCCTCTCGATATCTACATAAAATATGTACCAGCCAGGTCGGCCCTAAGGCTCAAGGAGTCGGGCGAATTAAGGCATAGTCGTGTTGGACATGGCACAATTCTACGTAATGTAGGCGGAAATAACTTGGTCAAACAGACTGATTATTTAATTCCTGTTATGGACTTCTATAAATTGTTGTTAAAATACCGAGCAGCCACATCGACAGGATCGGGTACCTTATCTGAGGATCTTAACCTTTCACCATCACTAAGGCTACCCAATATCTGCACTATGCTTCAGGCCGAAGTATATGCGATATTAGTAATTGGAAAATTTTTAACGGAGGAGATGGCTCTTGATATTTTTGCGCATAGTCTAGCCATCTTTAAAGCCCTTGATTCGAACGGGGTGAAGTCGAGATGTCTAATCTCCTGTATTATATATGGTATTTCTTGGACGACACCATGTGAGGAAAGTTTCAGTTCTGGGGTATGTCCGGGGCAATTATGAAAACGAGATGGCCGATCACTGTGTGAGGAACGGTTCGAACCTGGACGTAGTAAATGCACAGGGGGACATCAATAACCCCTGGCGGAACTTTCAAACATCTTACTGTAATGGATCACCCTCGCAGGTGATCCAAATTTATTTGGCCCTCAATCGATACAGCTGTCGGGAAAAATCGATATGGCTACTAGCTAACATCATAATTGGGCACTGTGTGATTGAACGTATGTCGTTACGTATATAAATGAGGAGGAGCGTATATGAATGAGGAGGAGAAAGACTCAGTTCAACACCTTCTCTGCGACTGCCCGGTTCTGCAAGAACGCAGGGCAAGGTCAAATATTTTGGCCAAAGATTCTCTCAGCACCCGCAGTATTTTAAGGATACGACACTGACGATCCTAATGAGTTTTGCGAGAAGTTCTAGGTGGTTGTTACGGACTGCAGATCTTCGAGTTCCACAGGAAGTTCGCCGCATGGAAGTTGCACACCCAACGTAACCTAATCTTAAAATAAATATAAATTGTACGCCTGAAAGTAGGCAACATTTTTAGGGTAATTGCATTTAATAATTCCGGCATGATTAACATTGATTTTCTTTTTCAATTACTATATGATTCGTTTGTTATAAATCAAATATATATAAAGGGAGTTTCACTAGGGAGCGTTAAATTGTTGCGGTGTATGGGTGGTATATGGCGTGTGTGTTACCCCTTATATTTTTCATTATTGATAAGAATATTAAAGTTAAGACTTGTTTTGTTTAGTCATCTTTTCCAAACGACTTTAAACGTTTGGGTGCCAAATTAAAGGCAAATGGTTTAGTAACAAATCAGCCAACTTACGACGCTTTTAAAAAATGATTGAGTTTGGGAGCATTTTGGCGTTTACGTAATACAAAGACAGTGTGTAGGCGCGTGCTATGGGTAGCATGCGGCCGATATAGTGGATATTTATGCTTTTTGAGTGCGAACTTATTACTAACCGGTTATTGTATAGTTGGCGCGCAGCTCTTTCAATACGAGTAGATCTGAAATTGTGGCATTTTATAGTGGACGAAATTTTAAAAGAATTGAAACGGATCGCTCGATATCGAATGCTGTAATATACCTCTCCTGTATGAGGTGAGGGAACGAAGCGTAAGGACTTCAGTTCGCCAAAATCCACCATAATCCATTCAAAACCAAAAAGGTCAACATAACAAATTCGTATTCGCAATAAGCATTGAAAAAAGATTGAGTTATAAAAGCATTTAAAATCCATTTCAGGACACCTAGCATTACTTTCTTTCATATTTAAAATTTGTATGAAACTAATTTAGAGAATTGAGAACGTTTTTCTTTCTGCTTTTCACTATACTCCTTTTTGTAATACAAACTAAAGCATCAAAAAAGAACTAAAACTTTTTATTGCCTGCTTCCTCAAGTTCTTTGTATTCTTTTTTTATGGCAAATTGTATTTTAACTCTTTCGTTTCTTTGGATAGCACAAACATTATTTTATACTTCAGAATTTGATTTGAATTTATTGCAAAAATATTTGCATCAATCAAACTTTGTTAATTAAAGTAACAAAACTTTCTTTTTAACTCCTTTAAAGGGTATTTCGTTTTTTTAAAGCCTCCTTTTTTAATCGATCTTACCTCTGGTATCAAAAAAGTTTTGTTATTTTAGCCGTCTTTTATGGCAGCTTATTAAAAAAAGGATGTTAAAAAGTCAACTTTTTTTTAAGTTCTGAGAAACTCCATATTTTTATAAACATTCTTGCAAAAGCAAAAAAAAAAATAAAAAAGAACTGGGAATAAACTATAAAACTGGGAAACATTTTGCGCATGAATAATATTTCTTAAGAACATAAATGAACTTGAAGTAAAGTTATGGAAAGAAAGTAGAAGAAATATGAAAAAAAATGTTTGCATAAAAATTTCTTCGGAAAGAAAATAAATGTCGCTGTCTTAAATTTTTCCAAAGTTCTAACTCATATGTGATAGAGTTTTTTTTCTTTTCTTCTATTTTTTTTTTTTAAGTTAGAAAGTATGAAAATTTTCTGTGGTTTCGTATAAGTTTTGCACAAAATTTTTCATTGATATCTGTGATTAAAGTAAATCAGTGTTTGGTATTTATTTTAAAAAATAAATGCCTCAGAGTATTAAAAAATTAAATTTTTTAAACGTGTTTAACCCTATTGCTAAAGTGCTCTGTAAAGTAACGTGGCTTACAATTTACATTGCTACAGATCGATGACTCTGCCAACCCATAGACATTTTCAAACAATGAATTTTGCTTAATATGGCCTCAGATTGCTTTTCAACATAAGATTGATAAAAAAAAACTATTTCTAAATCGCGATTTGAAATTAAAAATATATCGTTGTATATATTAAGTTATATGTTCTTTATGGAACAATTGTATGACCTTAAGTCTTCTGTGTACAGTGCAATTAAATTGGCTTAAAAATATTTTATACAAACCAATCTATAAGAATTTTTCCAATTTCAGTCATAATTGCTAACACTCATACGTACAGGTGCACAATTTATTTAAATTTTAAAAGCCCGTTTAATGTACTTTAATACATTTAATTGACAAACTATGCTGAATAACAACATCATCCTCTATGCTTAGGTCAGTTTAAGTAAATACTTTACAACAATTCTTGCATTTAAATAATAGTATCATTTCATTCGAAATCTTATATAAAACTCAAGTTATCAGTACTTGTTTAAATTCCAACCAGAATTTCGAAACAAAACATTCATAAATGCAGTGACAAACAATTCAAAAAATGATATGCCTAAGGGGCGCTTTAACTTTAAAATGGATATGCCTAAGGGGCGCTTTAACTTTAAAATGGATGTTTTAACAATTGTATGATAAGCCCTCAAGTCGTCTTTAAAATATGCAGTTTAAATGGATTGAAAATATTTTATGCAAAACAATTTAAAAACTTTCACCTGGAATTATTCATATGCCTACGTTTAGAGGCACACAGTTTTAACAATTGTAAACTGTAAATCCTAAATGAAAACCTGTTTAATGGAATTGGTTTTTGTAAGAAAAAATCTTTAAATCTCCATTTTAACGTATTAATTACGCACTTGTATTTATGGTGTGGTATGGCTAATTTAAAATAAAAGTATTAACTTGAGTCTGTTTAATTTGCTCAAATATAATTTATACAAATCAGCAGGTAGGAATTTTTTTTAATCATTCAGAAATAATAACACTCATACGTATAGGTGCACACAAATTATATTTTATTGGAAAAAGCTACTAAAAGAAGTTAAAAGAATATTTTAAACAACAAGTCATTAATGTTAATTAAGGGTTTTTGACATTGGCCATTGTTTTTGTTTAAAACTTTTTCAACAATTTAAAGCATCCAATTTTTTTATTTAAAATGTTTTATTGATTAGACACCGTGCGTATAAACTTTCGCTTAATAATTGGTACAAGATCGGTAGGTATTATTGGTAATTTAACAATAATCTCTTACTTTAAAATAGTTCCTCAAAATAACGTTAGTCAAACAGTCTTTCCAAACAAATTTCCTAAGCAATTTGACGTTTCAATTTATTTAAAGAAAACAGTTAGGATGCAGTATTAATAAATGTAAAAAGGAAACTCTACGCTAATATTATACAGGGTGTCCGCCGGGAAGGTATACTACTTTGTTTAATTACAATTTTTGATTAAGTGAAAAAGAATGGATCGTATAATGTCGGCAATTATGTATGGAATACAATATCAGATAATTGTCCACCTCTGTTAGCCTCACAAATGCGAGCCCTTTTGAACACATTTTTCATTACATTCTCACACATTTCACGCGGTATTTAAATAATTTCATCACGAATATTTTGTTTTTGTTGCTCAACCGTTTCTGGTTTGTTTGCATAAAACTTGCTTTTCAGACATCCCCACAAAAAGAAGTCCGGAGCAGTCAAATCAGGCGACCGAGGAGGCCAATCAACATCACCATTCCTTGAAATAACTTTTTGTGAAAACAGGTCTCGCAGTAATTCCATTGTAGACCTGGCTGTATGCAATGTGGCACCGTCTTGTTGAAACCACATGTTAGTCAAGCCCAAAGCAAGCAGTTGTGGCATTAAAGAGTTTTCAATCATATCACGATATCGCTCCCCATTGACAGTTACCGTTACGCCGTTTTCAGTTTCAAAGAAGTAAGGTCCAATGATTCCTCCTGACCAAAGTTCACACCAGACTATCACTTTTAATAGATGCAAAGGTGACTGATGAATAATTTGAGGATTTTCCATTGCCCAGAACCGACTATTGTGTTTATTCACATTTCATGAAAATCGGGGTTGTCATGGGCGAGCTGTAGCATCCCCTTGGCATATGTACGGCGGCGTAAATGGTCTTCTGGAAGAAGCTCTTGTGTCAACTGAATCTTAAATGGAAGCAAATGCAAATCTTCGTGCAAAATTGGGGCAAAGTTGTTCTTTGAAGACCAAGCTCCAAATTGAGTGTCGAATTGAGGTTGATGGATTGTTTTGAACACTTTCTTGAACAGCAGTAATATTTTCAGCCGATCTTACAGTATGTTGTGGTCCATGCTTGGGCCCATCACCTACAGTCCCTGTTTTTTTGAAATCATTAACTGCACGATAAATAGTGCATCTTGTTGGCACGTTGCTTCCCCAGAAAATTTCTCATCGTCACAGTATTCGATGATTGATTTTGATAAAATGTTTTAATGATTGAAACACGTTGATTTACCGAATATTTTTCCATAATAAATTTGCCACGTCTCTACTTCACGACTGCCAAATATGAACTATCAAAACTAATATTTAACAAAATGGCGGCAAAACAAAGTAGTATCCCTTCCCGACGGACACCCTCTATATATTATATTAAAGGAAGTATGTAGGGAAAAATTTTTAATTTTTTAAATTGTAAACTCTATCGTATGACGAAACACCCACCCATCATATTGAAGTAAAACCGTATTTGCTCTTCAAATTAAACACTGGAATAAAAAAACTATATATTAATTTATTTCCATTTTGCTGGCAAGCAAAAATAAAATCAATTAATTTAACCTGGTATATAATTGCAAAATAACATTCTAGTGTTTGTTCATCATTTTCCTGCAACCTGTCGAGGATTAACACATTTGTTAAACAAGTTGCTCAGAGGCCTTCGTTTATATACCGTCTCATTTATATACAACTATTAACAGTAATGTTGCAACCACAAGTATTTTGTTATTTATAAAATAAAATTTTATTTAAATTACCTTTTTCCTACATAACGTTACACACATGCAGGCAGTTGAATGTTATAACACAAAAATGTTTCCCAGGATAATTTCGTTTGAAATGTTAAACATTTTCACAATTGAAAATTAAGCCATAAAGATGTGTAATGTGTAGAGGAAATGAGCGACGAAGTGGAAAAGGCTGCACCGCAATTACGTTAAGGGTAGCAAATTTCGTAAGAGTCAAAATTTATTTGTTTAAAATTATTTACCACAAGCAATGTAGGCGTGTGTGTTGTGAGCTATGAAATGTTATTGTAAATACGAGACTAGTATTGTTTAGGCTAATCTGGTCTGTCTAGTCGAGTATAGTGTAGGGTAGCCTAGTCTAGTCTAAGGATTTTTTAGGTTACGTTACTCGGTCCCACTCAAAAAACAAGCGAAATAAAGTTACGTGGAAGGCAGTGGTAAAGAGATTACGCAGTGAGCACCATAAGAACCAAGCATGTTCGATCAAGCAACTCCAAGGGGGCTTTGTCAGGATACAAATAGTCGTTTATAACTAGAACGTTTATGCAACTACCCAACATGCTAATAGGTGAGGGACTACTGTGGACTATGCCTTAGAAAGTGAAAAAAATGCTTGAACTTAAAACTAAAATTTCAAAAATTTATTTTGCAGCCAATGATGCTACCTGATAACTGGCATTTTAATGTTCGAAATTTGTCATTCACAGATTTAATTGTTCCTAATCAGTAAACTTGGCTTTCAGTACAAATATCCTTTCGCTCATGGTACATAGTGCCTTAGAACAACAACTGTTTAAACTGGCAATAAATGCAATAAATAACTAAGCCACACGTACTTCTAAATTGGAAAATTTGAAAAACTTCTGTGTTGACGATTTTATAGGAAGACCTGATGCCTACAATTTCGTAACTTTGTTGTTGGCTTGGCAGATTTTCTGGTTTGAAATACATAAGCTGTAGGCGAACTTGAGGCTCCGGTGCTATCTTTGTGGCAAAGCACCGTTTTCTTTTTCCCTACATGTGTTAAAGCGAAACCTGTATCCACTAGCGCTGGAATCTAGATGACAAGTGGAAATCGGCGAGCTTTTCCATTCACTCGATGAATTCCATAAGATATTCAGTGGTGGTCGAAGTCCGACTTTGACCACAGGATGGTGTTATGTTCAGTGACCTATTTTTTGTGGGGAGACAAGGAATGGATATCTCTTCCTCGTTCAGTCATTCTTTATCTAACAACCGAAGTAGGATTTCATACCAAGCTTTTTGTCGTTTGGTTCGAATGAGTTCATCCAATTGGCGTCGAAGTTGGTCGACAGTTACATTTTCTGTGACAGAGATTCCGTGCTGTTGACACACATCCATCAATTTATCTTTCCGTGAGAGATATATCCAATTTAGCGAGTCTTTTTGTAGTGTATACTGGTTAAGCTAAGTTTCGTTTCTGTATTCTGGACTCTATTTAAGTTCGTTGGTGGTTGGCGGTATGGTTTTTCCACAATATTAGGTCTTAAACTTAGGTCACAGCTCGGGTGCTGTTTGACATCTAATACTGCTGTTGTTCTATATTTTTTTTCTATTCCTATCGTACATCTTTGGACGGCCCAGTCATCTCCTGGCTACCGCGTACCTTCATGGGGACTAGTGTAGCGGTGATACATTTTATGAGCTTCTGGACTGTTAAGCGCTCATCAAAAATTTCATACAGCATCGTAACGGATACTTGGCAAAGTTTTCAAGAGTCTCAACTCTACTATAAGATCTTTAAATAAATTCAGAGCCTGAACTGTCAGTCTTGCTGGTCGACCAGAATTCTCTAGCTTGGCTATTTGCTAATACAGTAGTTTATTAAATTGTTGTTCGAGAAAAAAAAGTTAAGTTTTGCTGGACGAAGTTTTCTTTAATGCGAACTCTTGCTTTGGCTACAAAAAATTGTTTGCAAAATTAAGCCATTTTAATTTAATCATTCCATAATCTGTTTTATTTCCGTTGGAACTGGAACAATTTTAAACTGGAAACATTTTTCTTCACATTTCTCTTGAAGCTGATGATATAAATTTCCTTCCCAAAGGATAAATGCTATCCTTCTAGTTACTGCCTGAACTAAATATTAAATGTTTATTTATATTTTATTAATGAAACCCCAGTGTCCTTATTTCTCTGTAAAAGCAGTTTGTATATTTCCTCCTTTCGTCTATTTTGAGGTCTCTGTTGGTAGTTTATTTTTTTGAAGTACACACGTGTGAAAAGGGGTTTGTAATGACATCCGTTATTAGTAGTGTAGAACTGGCACTTAAGGCAGCTTGAAGATAAACATGCGACTTGAGTATATAAAGACAAGTACACTGAGAAAAATTGTCACACAAAAGAAACACATGAAATCATCAACACAACTAATGATGAATAGGAGAAATTGCAAAATGCAAGACTGCCTTAGGACTGAAAAAATGTCACATAAATTTAACTTTCAATTTGTTTTGTTCTCGTTTTTTCTTTAAGTGTTGCTGCTTAGTCAATGGCCGCTTGTCTGTTACTTTTGACCATATTTATTTGACATGCGTGTGTCAGTTTAAATTTGTTTGTGTGCTCTAGCAAGTGTGTGATCAGCCAAGCGGAAGTCTATAGCTGTGTTGTACAAGTGCTACTTGTTTTGCTGCAGTTTTCACTTTGCGACGTGGGCAAACATGTTCTGGTATTTGTAGTTGCTTTTCTGTTTATGTATTAAGACATGTCTACTGCAATGTGTTTGTATTTGTATTGGAGTGTTAGCAACAAAATTTAATTGTAGTATCGCCAGTTACACAAGGATATATAATCTTAAACCTAATTGTGTGTAAACAATAATATTTGCGATTGGAGCTTTAATGTTTGTTCGCAAGTTCGTTTCTGTAGAAGTCGATTGGAAAATAAACTATCTAAATCTTTATAAATAATTCAAAAGGATAATAAACTTTTCAATGACGGTCCGAGTATTTTTATTGTGTTTTATTCTTACAGTAATTGGCGTAAGTTCACACATGGTTAGAGAAAAAATAAATAAAAAGGATATTTGTAGACAAGCTGACGAAACAGAGAAATTCAAAAAACTTAGCTTTATGTGGAAGAGAATATCGGCTACAGCAGATCAAATGGCGTAATCAATCGTTTGAAAGTTCATGACACCTTAGTCCTATTGTGGCAGGAACAACTCAACATATTGACTTCTTTATAAAAGGTGAAAAAGGCAACCACATGAAAAAATCAAGAGCGAGACACAAAAGACTCAGAGAAGAGATAAAGCAAAGTCATGGCGAAATTAATTTCTACTTCGAAAAATATAAAGCCGACCATACGGCAAAACGTGTGCAAATTATGAACGAATGGATAGATCGAACTCACAAATCACCACTTCAAAAGCTAATGGCGCAATAGACAGGTATATGGCAACGGCGTTAATTCCCTAGCCAGGGCCTGAAACAAAAGTACCAGCTAACTGCGACCACTGGTACGAGACAGGCACTTCTAGTCAATCGGAGCCATAGCGCTGATACCTGTGGGTACCAGCTGCTATACGGATGGCTTTAAGCCAAGCGATAAAATAGAACTGGGAACCTTTATTAAAAACCAGAAACCCAAATATCTCCCCGACTTCCTGACCACAGACACTCAAGATAATTGAGTCCAAAACAAATAAATATACTACTGTAGGGGCCTTTTCGCCCCCTTCTGTCCGCAAATTGATTTCAGGCAACCGATTTTTGATTAACGACTATTTTACTTTCATTGAGTCTCGTATTAACACTAGCCTTTATTCTTGACAGTATTGAGTTCAGTTTGGTAACTGGCGGCCCTCTTCCTCGTCCCTTGTAATTGCTAGAATTTTCGAAGGCTCAGGCCCTCATGGCATAGACATTCGCCAAATTTCTACCTGTGTTACTAAACCTTATGCTAGCCAGTGCTAGACATTTACACACAATACGCGCTACCGGCTCAGCCTGTGCCTCAAAATTACCTTTGGATTTTGTCCATGTCTTCAAAATTCTTCTATTGGCCAATAAACATCGGAGTACCTACCGCGATTAACCTCTCCAATTCTTAAGAGGCTTTATTGTGCATCCATATCCGCATCTCACGGTCCAATACTTTAGGAGTACCTTTATCTGCTACAAACAGACAGAGCAGACAATGGTATCTACTATGAGGACGTCCAAACGATGGAACATGTTCTATTCCACTGCCAAGTCTTTGTCGGTTGGCATCTTATCAAACATGGCCCACCTAAGAGGGCACCATGTTACTTTAGAACACAAACGTCTTTTTCCTTGGTTTATGTCTAGCACTTTGAGGTCAATGATTAGCTCCTCTTCTCAACCTAACCTAAACTAACACTGTATATGACAGACAGACAATTTAATAACACGCGGCACGCTGAAAGCAGGCGATATATGTTTATCCCTAAACGAGGTTATTGAAGTTGCACTTGCCCAGGAGGTGGAAATGCTAAAGGGTATGGTATCCGGTATACAGAGCCAGACCAGTACTTATCAGGATAGAAAAAGGAATTGTTATTAAAAAGTGCAGACTAACACTTCCAGCATCCAATTCTAACGTTAGCAGCCCATTCTTATATGGATGAAGATACTAATGCAGCCGCATAATAAGCGGAGTTGACACTGTGGCGTTGCCCAATTTAACTGATTGCGTCGAGTTGAAGTTTTTGGATCTTCTTGGATTATGACCACCGCGTTTTCTTTAATTTGCACCAATCTATATCTGGTTATTGGCTTAAGGTTTAAAAAAGTGTACTCACGCTTAAACTTTTCCACTATTGCCAGAATTGCCAGTACAGTAAAGCTATGATAACGACAAAGTTCACGAAAAAATTCAAGTGGCATATTTACAACTGAGCCGAAACTCCGATAACATTTTATTAATAATTTCCACAAGTTCAGTAGGCGTGAAACAATGCATAACGAAAGCTTATGGTGTGTTCGTTTCTTAAATAAAATGTTGCCCTGTTAAAGAGTACATGCTTAACACACCCTTATTATTTGGGAGTTTATACAGATCATAAAAAGCAATGAATGCCTTTCGCCTTGAGCACCTTTTGTGGGCGTAAACATATTTCGAGTGTAACAAAAGGGCAAACAATTTTACACTTTTTTCTAAAAACGAAAATACTATATTTGCACACCCGCTTTTTAAATATAACAATTGGAAAACCGATTATTACTATTTACTCACGCATTAGAAGTACTGCTGTCCCCCCTGGTCCCTTACGAGGCATTTCACACCAATAATGGTCCTGGTCAAATGCGAAATTGGTGGTTCAAAATTAGCTTTCTTTATTAAGAAAATATTTGTTCTGCAAATTGAACGTGGCTTAAATGTTGGAAATTTAGAATAAGTATTTAAAACTAAATTATTTTCAACTAAAGCTGTCAGGACAAGGCAGTCTCTATGCTTTGCTTTTAACCCGTCCTTGAGTTTTTCTCCAATTTCAAAAACTTTGGTAGACCATAAAATTGCCTAGCAAGTCAAAACCAAGATATGTTTATTCAATTGAGGTCAGAAGAAGTTTTGCATTAAAAGTTTCTTAACAAAAGTTTACTTGATTGAAGAAACATTAGGCCAGACAGTGAGAAAAAAAAAGAATTAAGTAAGACAGCAAAAGCTGGCTAAGGGAAGTTGAGTTCAAAAAATAATATTTAACATTTGGCTTATTTATTTATGTTCAATTTTATTTAACACTTAAGAAATACCCACAGGTGGTAAGGTTCCTGTTGGAAGTAATTTTGGTTTCCATTAGGAAACACATCAGGAAATAACTTGGTAACGCAATTACAAAGTACAAATTTTCTTACACACAAGAGCAGACATTACGGTAACAGAAGTTTTACTTTTAAGTTCAAGGTGACGCAAAACTCCTCACCCTCTCGTAAGATGGTACATTTCGTCATATCAATTTGTTCTTTGACATATGTGAAGACATCAGAGAATTTTAATAGAATACTTGAAGATGTTTTGTTACAAGTCGCAGAGCTGGCATTAGTTGTAACCAAGCACATGTAACCTACGCTAAAGCCATCCTGGAAACAATACGAGGAAAAAAACTTTTCAACGAAAGTAATCAAGAGTGGCGAGTCCAATTTCCATCGCTTCTAAGGCACACTAAAAGTACTACAGCCGCTCAAACAGTAACTTTGTGCTGCTTGTGCTGGAGGCGTCATTGGACGTAGATTTTTGGAACGAATTTCCGTCATCTCTTGTCAAATTTGGCTTGGAGACAAACCGGTTTCGGCTATGTGCCATCTTCAGTGTCATTTTTCGTTCGAAAAAGGAACGAAAAATTTCTCCAAACTAAACTTGTCGGAATATCAAATCAAGCGTCATCGAGCCTTATAAATAAGCACTGTACAATGCTCAAGGATTTTTTCCTTGTTCACTTCACCTTCAATGGAAACTACAGGACATGTAACTCCCATGGAATAAAGCAATAACGTATACTGCACAAGCCACAGCCAAAATTATTGATTAGGTCGCCCTGTCTCTCGTTTGGAGATTTGCAATGGCCGGCTATGCGGCTCGGTTAAACCAATCCAGACTCCTTTTTGTGAGCGTTTTTTTAAGTCACTAATCTACGTTAACGAATCTCTAACTCCTGAAGCCCTGAAAGCAGTTATCCGTCAAGAATGCGAGCACACTTCTGGCAAGAGTGAAGAAATTTACCATAAATTGGACTCGTAAGATTATCAATTCTGATGGCGCAAGTTTGGCATATATCTTCTTCTCTACTTCATGAAAAAAATTTCAGGTATCAGATAAATATGATCCAAGAGCAGAACCAAGGTTTTTTATGCACAAAGAATATTATACATGAGAAGAACATGGAGTACCACCTTATAGTCGCATGTGGTTACTTGAATAGTCTCTTTACCACAGACAGTATTAATGTTGCATATCAGTAGCGCTATGTTACCTGTTGTGCAATTTTTAACTAAAAGCTCTAAAATAAATGAGTATTTTAATAGCAAAATGAATAACAGTCGTTAATTAACTGCACTTTCACATGCTTAACTGCTTCTGTAAATAAAACGGAAGCAGAAGGATTTAGAAAATTCATTTCAAACATCATTTTTCAAAACAAATAAAAAGCAAAATCTTCCAATTCATACGCTTTGCTTAATTACCATCTTCGCTAGGCTTTATAAGAAAATTCGAATACCTATGGCCGGTTTTTGGAGTGTTTCAAAATACTCCAAAACAAGCATGAATCGCAATTGATAGAAAAGATTGGGTTTCAAGCATTTTGGCTATCCGAAAACAAAGCATTATGCTTCCGCTTTACACCCTTATCTAAGTTGGTTCAAACTCAGGGGGAGATTGTCTGAGTTTCAGCTTGAAATACTCTGGGTCATTTGGCCAAGGACACCGACAATTTTGTGTTCGGGCTAAAAACGCCAGCACTGACTTGATTTTGATTAAAGATTCCGACAACCACCCTCGGGATGGTGGTATTGAATCTGCTACCAAACCTTAGTTAGCATTTGATTCCGCCCGTTCGAATACTCAGTAGGGTACTGCATGATACATTGGGTAACATTAAAATAAATTCGTTGCCATTGCACAACACAGAGTTGAGGTTCATATTATCTCTCAAGCCGCTTTTGCAAGAATATGTTTTAGAGGATTGTTATTAATAATTTCGTCTCTTTGATTAAATAAAGTACCTCAAAGTTAAATATCGGGTGATAATTGAATTCTAACTATAATTTTTTATCCTATCGCACTCATATTTTTTCGGCTACCTTAAATCTCAACTGAATCCACAGAAGTCTTGCAAAAGTTATCAACGAAATCAATAAAATCTTGATTTTACAAATTTTGAAAACGTAACGAAAATCATGATTAATCATGTCTTAAAAAAGTTATAGAAAAAAACACATTTGTTGGCGTGAAGCAACGTTAGAAATCTGAATAAATTCAAACGTTGAACCATTTTAAGGAATTTAGAAATACAATTTTCAGTTAAGTATAAAAAATCTGTTACATGCTCCTGACGTCAAGTCCTTTTTGTCTTCTTGACCAGCCATAATGAAATTTTAAATGATTCAATAAATGTATGTTATTGGTGCTCAGAATAAGGACGTTAAATAGAGGAAGAATATTTCAACTGTTTCTTTGTACTTTCTTTTACGATTTTCTCTTGCAAACGAAAACACAGGAAAGCAAATGTGAAGAGCAGGATTAAAAAATGGAACCTGATATTACTTAAAGTGCAACACGGAGCTTGGTGTTTTTAAAAATGTGTTTAGAAGAAGGCTGCTTCGGTTTTTTTCTTCAAAAGGAAGGCCATTTTACAAATTATGTTTATTAATAACAATCATTTCCAACAATCACCGCCGAAGATCTTCTAGAATAAAAATATGAATTTGTCCAATATTTCAGTAGAGAAGGAAAGTCGGCCTTTGAATAAAAAATATATAGAAATCTTAATAATAGCCAGCCAAATGTAGCATAAATTGTGAAAATACAAATATAATCTACAACTAATTCCTTTTTCAAAAAAAAACCTTTTAATCTCTTTTATTTCACTGTTTTTCTGAATTCGTTTAGTACAGCTTAAATATCATATGTTCAAAATTTACGAGAATAGACATGCAATTGTGCCAATTACTACTATTACTTTTTCAAAAAATCAATACGTTTGTCTTAGCTAATTATTTTCGATTCACTTCCAAACTTTAATTCTTGATTTGATAATCCGACTGGGTGGGTTGATGTAGATTTTTGGAACGAATTTCTTCTCAAGAACGAAAAATGACACTGAAGGTAGCACATAGCCGAAACCGTTTTGTCTTCCAACCAAGCTTGACAAGGGATGACGGCAACACGTTCCAAACTCTACTTTTAAAATTTAACATTACTAGCAAATTCGTTTTTAAATAAAAACAAAAACAAACTGTTTCCTATTAACTCTGAGTTGGAAAAATAGAAAACAATAATTTTAATACTTTTTGAATTCGCAAAAAATAGTGTCAGCGAATCATCCCCAAAATACAACCGTGTAGGTCTCTATACATGTTGTATTTTGTTTAAAAGCAAAAGAAAAGGCATAGTAGACGTGTTTCAACTCAACGAGAAATATATTAGAATTTAATAAAAGATTTGCTTTGCCTTAATGAATATAAGTTTTTGTAAAGTAATAAAGTCAAGTTTATTTTTATTTAGAATTGGTGTGTGACAACAGTGTGAATTTTAAAGTTGTTTTTTTCAGAACTAAGCAACATTTCACCTCTTTTTTTATTTATTTTATTCAAATTTCGCACTTATAATCAATATTTTATAATATTTATTCATTTGATTTAAATCTAGCTTTTTGTTTGTCTCTGTTTGATCTTACGAAAATATTTATTTGCCCAGAAATAAGTGAAATATTTGCCGTTAAGCGTTCACAATGTGTTTAGATTTGTTTGTTTGTTTGCCGGCAAATAGTTTTATTTTCCCAAATAACAGGAGGTTAATTGTTTGCTCCTAGTAAATACTTTGTGCTCCGACCATGGTAAATAAATATTTGAGGCTTTAAGCAAAATGTTTCACTTATGTGACCGTACCTTTACAGTAGAATTTTTAAGCAAATATGTTTGTAGAACATTTTAGTCCGATATATCACTGCCTAAGAGGAGTTTTGGAATTGTTTGCCCTATTTCCAGAAACGAACAAAAAAGACCTACTCAGCGAATAGCTAGAAGATTAAAATGTTCCACAAAAATTTTCCTCGTAGGGTTATAGATAAAAGTGGTGAACAGACCTTATACCAAAAATTTAAGGAATACAAAATTTCCTGTGCAGATTCACTAGATCAGCAAGCGAAAGGTTGGGGAAACTTTAGCCGCCCATAAAATAACAGTAGGTTTTCAAAACGCTGATACTGGTATATTTGCTTTGTCTACTCTTCTGAATTCCGTTGTCAGAACCTTGTTATTTCTTTTCTTTTTTTTTTTTTTGTGTTGTACAGTGTTATTTCTATCACATTATGTCACGCGAAAAAAGCTATGAGAAATTAAAAGAAAATATTTTAATACGATTTTCATGTTTTTTTTTCTTGGAAAAATATTGTTTTGCTTGAAAATTTAATGTGAAATTAAATATTTCTTAAATGTTATTTTATATCCATAAAAACAACAACTGTTAAAAAATAACAGACGGCAACACAACATTCAATTCTGATTACATGAATGAAATAACATTGTTTTATCTTTAGCTCTCTTTCGACGCTACTCATCTATTCGAGAGAGTAAACATTTTACTCACAATGTCCAAGCAACTCATGTTAAAGTTAAATTTGAATAGAAATAAACAAACTCTTGCTCTAAGGAATTCCTGCTCGTTTGTGCGAACGAAACACTCACTCAGCAGTGTGGTGGGTGCAAAAAAAAACTCACTCAATATTAAACAGTGATTCAGTGCTGTTAAATCAGGTAAGCAAGAAAGATGTAAATTTTAATGCTGTAATTTTTGTATTGTTGCTTTTTGTATGAAAAACATTTTCTCATGTTGGGCCCTCTAACAGAATCTGTTAAATAAACTGCTGTAAAATATTTTCATACAGTAAACCGACTAAATGCCTTTAGTGTTTTTTGTTAACAGTCAAACTATTGATTAAATAAAATGTTAAGGAAATTAAAATTAAATTAGCAGACTCAACAAACAGTTCAATTCAGTAAGAAAAAAATAAAGAACAGAGTAAAAATAAGTAGGCAAATTTATTAAAAATGAAATAAAAAATAACCGAGGACCGAGAAACATAAAATAATGATTTAAAAATAATAAATACAAACAAAAGTTAATCGGTTCATTTGTAATTAAATTAAATCAATTTTATAAAAATTCAATGAAAAATGACTGTCCCACAATAGGATCAATGGCAAATTAACGGGCTTATTTATAAAACTCTGAAAATTAAAGCTGTTCGTGAAAAGTACACTAAATAGTAAACCGGTTCTTTTGTCCTTTACTAAAAAATAAACCGGTTTATTTGCAGTTGAGGAGAAAAATGGACCGGTTTCCTTGAAATCCAGTGAAAAATGAACCACACGTAGTGACGCATTGCTGACTTTGAGTGCGAACCTCTTACTAACAAAGTGATTTTATAGTTAGCGCTCAGTATTTACCCGTGATCTGTTAGGCTTGAAGAATTGCTCAAAGAAGTAAGAACGCTGGTTCACCACAACTCATAATTATCACTTCGCAAACGAAGTCTATATTAAAATATTGGTTTTGCAGTTAATTATGGTAAAAAGACTTAACTAAAAAAGCCTATAAAATACTGTTATTTTAAGAACCAGGATAGAAACACTGAGCGTTAGCTATAGAAACAGAGTTTGAGCAAGAGCTCGTGGATGCATCTCCGGGTATGACTGTAGTGCTGATGTATCAGTTCCCTGAGGACAAAGTCCGTTTTTGAAATAAAACAAAAAGAGACCAGTTCATTTAGAACAAAGTTATATTAAATCTACTCTTTCCATTAGCAAAGATATATAATCGTAAATATTAGAAACACATCAAGAATACTATACAAAATGAATTGGTTCATGTAGAATATATTGTAAAAGAATTCTTTAATCTTTGATTTTTCTGGAGCAGCAGACAGTGCGGTCATGAACCCTATTCATGTTGTGCATTGTCTTAAAAGGTGGCTAGAGTTTGCTGACATTTCATTTGAATTTAGCAACAATGAAAGTGGCCGAAAATACTTATGTAACAAGCTTATTCCACGACTGATTAACGAGTCGCGAAACATCTCTCCTTTATGCAGCCAAGTATCTCCAAACGTGGGTGTTGGGTACATCTGGTATAAGTATTATGAAGGAGACCCGTTGGAGTGAAGTATCATTTACATCGCTTCGAAAAACCGCGGCACTTGAATAATTTTCTTCTCATGCCAAGACCATTTAGAGCCTCCCATTTTTTGATACTTTAATCTTACACAGCTAAAATCCAAGCAAGCGAGTTATATGCGGCTATGCCGAATCTTATATACCCTTCATAAAAGTATGAACTATTTAAAATGCAGTTCATACTTATGTGAAGCATATATAAGACTCCCCGTGGAAAGGACTAATTGTGATTTATAATTTTTGCCTCCGGTTTTAGTCTTCTTATTTTCCTCCTTTCGTTTTAATACAAGCATTTTCGATCGGTTAACAGATGAGATGCGGTTTCTAAACTACGGTTCTTTTATTTTAATTTGTTTTTCTTTTCTCTGAATGCTTATCACTTCTCGATTTTTTGGCGAATTGTAGATGATAGCGAAAGGGATTTTTAGTAAAATTTATAATAGATATAATTTTTTTGACATTATGTAACATCGATTTTATTAAAATTGCCATGTTTTAAATAAAATATTGATTGGTTTTAAAATGTTTGACGAAACTGTAACATTTTTCTAAGATTAAAAATTTTATTTTGATATTTTGGTTTTTGTGAATTTTGGTTTTTGTGGTATTTTTTTTAATTACGAGGGCTGCCTTTTATGTTTCGGTATTTGGAAACCCTAGTGTTACAATCTGGCAACTGACAGCTCTATCGTAAAGTTGGACATTTTCGAGGTTATACGTACTCAGAACGTTTTGACATACGAGCGTTATTTGTGTTTTTTACAGTAACTTAAAAGATTGATCTCGGCCCGAAAATGAAATTAAATCGTGAACATTTTCGTGCGATTATTTTATACAACTTTCGACGTGGATTAACTCAGCAACAGTGCATGGATGAATTCAATCGTAGTCGTAGTTCACTCCAAGACGAATTTCGTGACGGTCGTCCAAAATCAGTTGTTGTTCCGAAAACCATTGATGCTGTGCTTGAACTGATATTGCAAGATCGTCATGTGATCTATCGTGAGATTAAGACAACCTTAGGTATTAGTGGGACCAGCATACAATCCATATTGTACTTTTGTCTGTCAAAAGAATTTGTTCACGTTGGATCCCACACAATTTGTCTGCAACAATCAATTCTGAGTGGTACACAACCATTTGTTTGCCAGTTGTCTTCCAAGAAATCAAGAAAACCAACCGCCAAAGACGAATCACTCTTCAACACGACAATGCCAGCTCTCACACATCGGCTCAAACAGTCCTGACTTGGCACCGAATGATTTCTTTTCATTTACGTACGTAAAAAACAAACTTAGAGGTCAACGTTTTTCGACACCTGAAGAAGCGGTTGCAGCATTCAGACTGCATGTTTTGGAGATACCTCAATCAGAGTGGCTAAAGTGCTTCGACAATTGGTTCAAATGCATGCAAAAGTGTATAGATCTGCATGGGGAATATTTTGTTTTTGTTCTCTAATTCCGAAATATAAAATGCAAACCTCGTATTATTCCAGTTTTTAGATTTTACGGTCAATTTTCGAACTTTTGGTGAATTTAAAATTTCTAAATTTTCGTTGCGCAATTTCGGTTTTTTCAAACTTTGTAATTTTAATTTTTGTTTGGGCTCAGTTCGGTTTTGTGAAGCATTTTTAAATTTTGATGATTCACAAATTGTGTTTGAATTACGATTTTCTTGTTTTTCAGTTCAATTCAGATTTTTGGTAAAATATTTAATTTTATGATTTTAAATTTTTTGGTTAATTTTTAAATTTTGGATGCATATGTAGGGAAATTATTATTATTTTATTTAATTGTGTAACATACAAGTATATTCTACTTTGAAGTCTTCATAAAATATAGTTTTTTTTAAAGAACGGGTTTTTGGTGAAACTGCAAAATTTTGGTGAAGTTAAAATTTTTCTGGTACAATTCCAAAATTTGTTGAATTTTGATTTATGTGGTGCCGATGTCCAGTTTTAAATTTTTACTAAGTATTGATTTTTAACAATTTAATTATTTTATACCAGGCTTTTGATTTTATGGTTTATTTTAGAATGTTTGGTGAATTTAAAATTTTGCCAGTTTTTTCAGCAGTTTCGGTTTTTTAATTGCGATTTTCCGGAGAATTTTGTTATTTTTGTAATTGAAAGTGTCAGAACAATAATTTTATTTAGTAGTGAATTTTAGGGACTTTGTCTTATTAGCAAAATATGGTAATATTTGTTTTTATTTTATTATTCAGATTAATTGAGATTTTTGGTAAAATTTAGTTTAAGAAATTCAAATTTTTTGGTGAATTTTTTAATTTTTTTGTGAATTCCGTATTGGTAGCAAAAGTTTTTAGACGAGTATATACATTTGCTTAAAATTGATTTTTTCTAAATTTTGGGCTTTTTGGCCGAATTTTAGAGGTAAAATTTACATTTCTGTGGTGAAATTGCAAAATTTGATAAATTTGAATTATTTTTTTTTTTTATTTCAGTTTGTTATTAAATTTGGGATTTTTATTGCAGTTATTTGATTTCAGGTTGAATTTTTGAATTTGTGGTGAATGTTAAACTTTTTCAGAGTTTCGAATTTTTCGTAAAATGTCGGTTTTTTCCAAATTTTGATTTGTTTCTTAATTTACGTCTGTTATCTGAATACCTCGAGTTGTTGAATTCGCAGGTTTCCGATACTACTATCGTTTGAATAGTGCGATCCCCGAGAGAGCTTTATATAAATCGAGATAAGGACAAAAGCAATGAATTTTAAGAATAGTACTGCATGCCGCTATCTGTGAAATGCCTGCGACACAGCATCTTCTTCTTAAAGGAGACCACACGTCTGTCGCTATGGAAATCACAATAGAGATTGGACTTTCCATAACCTTAGAAACGGCTTGAGTTAGAATTAAGGAACGATAAACATTTCATTTTTAAAGCAATGGAAATTGCCCAGTATAATTCTCAGAAAAATTTATTTGTTTATTTAAAATACCATTGGAATATGAATAACGATAATTTAACCTCTGGAACCTCATTTATAATTTAAAATCCAACACTTTTATTGAAATTAAACCAACAAAAGTCAGTGTAGTAATTTAACTTGTCCCTACAATTGTTTGCAGCGGTACGTGCAACAAATATTTTTTATTTATTGAAAATATAAAATAGATAAACATTTAACGCTTTCTGTGAAACCTCAACTATTTTTGCAAAAGCTTTTCCAACACTCTGTAATTTGTGGATGCAGTCAATCCTGCTTAAATAAATTTTCACACTTTCATATGCAAATCATTGATCAAATAATATAATGACAAGAGGATTTGAGTCCCACACACTTGCACATTAATATTTACAATACAGATGAATAAATTCATACATACGACCACAGACGATACAAATTTCATTGACCAAATGTTTGTCATTAGGGTTTGTTTAATGTGAACACAAGCATAAAACACTTAAGGGAAATAGTTTGGCATTGGAGTGAGAGCGGAAGTGTTAAGGCAGCAGCTACTGCTTCCGGGTTTGTTTTTGTATTAAATACTTGTGTTTATTTATCGGAAGATTTGTCGTAAAGGAGATTTTTCAATTAATATAAAACAAGACACTCATGTGCTCTACGTGACTGTAGTCTGGTGGTTTCATTTTCACTCCTTCTTGTCAGTAAATCAGTTTATATTCCGAAAATAATGGATCAAGTATTGCCAATTAAGTGATCACTTGCGACTCAGCACTACTCAGGAATTAGTTTTGCGAACAGCTAAACTCAACGAACATCTAAATCCTAACGAAGTATAAATATCAAAAAATGTCTTCTACCCGCAACCACTGTCTTGATCTACCTAGACATCTTAAAAACATTTCCGCAAGAAATTGTAACCCGACACTCTTGTCTAATATTTGTTTGTTCTTGTAACAGGAAAATACTTTTGTTATCTCTTCATGTAAAACTGTGTAAATGTGTAAGGAAATGCCAAGTTCTCCTGTTAGTTGAAGGATCAACTGTTTTGCCAACAAGTTGTGGGTCTTTATGCCAGAGCATTTTTTGTTTAATTATCTCATCATGGCAATGTCATCTTAAAGAAACTTTGATGTGTATTTTAGTAAAAGGATGGCAAATATGAGTTCATCTTAGAGGAAAATATTATGAGGTTGTGCTGGAAAAAAAAAGAAATTTGCATTTGACTTTCTTACATAAACCGGCTCACAAAAGTACTTATAATTTGGCACATTATATTGTTAACAATTTTAAAAACACATTTTTGCAAGGAAGATATTTTTTGCTAAGAAATTTTAAAAAAATTATTCGAATATTCGACAAAAATTATTCGAATAATTTTTTATTCTAAATTGACAATTTTTGTTCGTTCGAACAAAAGCGAGAAACTCGAATATTCGAATTTTTCTTGTTCGAATGACAGCTTTAAAAGACACAGAGCATTCTGATAAGGGCACAGAAATTGCATTAATTGATAAGGCCTTAACTTTTTCAGTATTCTAAAAATTATCGAATAAATAGAAATGATTTTTTCTTTCAAAATTTAAAAAAAGTAAAAAAATTATGTGCATAATTATAATAGATACATAACCATAACCAAAAGGAAGGCCAGACCTAAGGCTTCGCAACAAGAGCGCTTTACCTATCAACTTAGAAGTGCTGAAGGTTCGCATAGGGTGACAAAGGGCAATGACAGTTCTGTTTCAAGTGGAGAAATAACAAGTGCCATGTAGTCGTAAGGTCAGTTTACAACCGCTGGCAGGCAGAGCCCTTGCAACCATTAAATGTTTAATAATGTGGCAGGCACAAAGCTATAGCTTGCCGTAACGGATCCAATGTAAAAGGTTCTGACTTATACCTCCACGTGGTGGCGGTCGGTAACAGGTTCCTGTTTCTGCAAGGAGTCTGACCAATTACGTCGAGCAGAGAGAAGTTACCACTTTCTTATAAAAAATCCCGAATCCACGGTGTAACAGCATACGCGAGGGGTGCCCAAAAGGCTGCTTGGTCTTTCGTATGCGACCCCAGGATAACAGCCTATAAATAGATGGATGAATCAGGAAGCCTCGCAAGAGGCGGTGAGGTTACTCTCTATAGAAACTTCGGTTTTCATTGGCCAAAGGAGGAATCCGGAAAGGATGGACAAGAAAGCTTGCCGTAACTCAGTGCACTGACAGAAGTTCTAGCTTATACCTCCTCCTGGTGGCGGCCGGTAACAGATTGCTACCTCCGCTAGCAGTCCAGCTAAATAAGTCGAGCGGAGAGAACTCTACACTCTCTTATAAAAATGCCTAATCCAAAGTGAAATAGCAACGCCAAAGATGCGTGGCCAAGAGGGTACTTGGTCTCTAGTATGAGATACCAGTATGAGTACCAGCCTATGTCTAGTTTTAACATCCGTGCATCTGAAGTTCTGTGTGGGCTCGAGGTCTTTTTGGCCATTACTAGGGAGAGTGATTTGAATTCTTTGCAGAACTTCGGTTTGAATTGGCCATGGGAGGAATCTGGAAGAGATGGATAGGGATGGACAATGGAGTCTCGCAAGAGGTAGAGGGGGTAATCTCTGTAAGAACTGCTGAATTCTAAAGAGATGAACTAGGAAAGCTATCCAGAAGTGCACGGATCAGTTTCCAAAAGTTTTTCTGAGAAATAGGCGGAGAGGGTAGCGCAAATTATTTGTGAGTATCCAGCACTGGCTAGAATAAGGCTAAGGACGATGGGCAACTATTTGTTCAGTCTAAATGCTATGGTGGACTTAAGCCTTAGCAAACTGCCGAAATTTATGAGGAAGAAGGCCCACAGTCACCAGTAAAAGCCAGTGATAGCCCGAGACTGAAATAAAAGTAAGGAATAAAAGTAAGAATCGGTAGCCTGACATCAATCGGAGGAGAGGAGAGGGTCTAAAAGAGCGATCTGATTTTATATCCGCCTACATTGTAATAATATTATCACATCTCTAGAGTACTGTAAATAAATAAAACTTCGGAATCAGCAAGCGGGCCGATCTTCTCGAAGCAAAACATATAGACATTTCTTTATCCAAAAAACTGTACCAGCTGGATACTTTAAGTTCATTAATTGATAAACACTGTACGACGAAAAATAAGGCGAAGATAGCTAAAGGATACACCAACCTCCCATACAAACGATTTCTTTCCTGATGGATATCGAGGTTTGCTGCGAATCGTACTACACAAGTTGTTCTTTATTTTGCCAAAGGAAATCCTATGTCGATAGAGTTTGCTCCAATGCCCGTAAAACACAATGTTGTGGTGTTCACACAGCAATCACCGGCTTCTACTGTGGTTAAGAGTCGAAAATTCTTAAAGCTTTTGGTGTTGAAATAGAGCGCGGTGTTCGATGAATCAGAAACAACAGTTCAAGTGCACTAGTTTTTTGTGAAGGTTTGTCTTATACTTTTCTCCATGTAATCCCTTTACAGCTTATATGGCATTTTTCTTGAGCTTAAAAGTCTATTTCTGAGCTAATCGGCCATATACAGGAGAGATAGAAAATTACGATCCACTCGATTGACTCCCTTGAACGTAGACACGATGAGAATTGCAATGATTGCGTTTCACCGTTATATCGTAACGTATCAATGCCATTCGGCCTTTCTTTTTAATATAGACTTAACACGGTATTAACAAGCTTTTCGATTATGGTAGTAAAAAAGAAACAAACGAGACAGGCAATAAAGCTTTAAAAGGCACACAAAAACAATTCTAACTGAAAATATATCCCAGTAGGAAAAAGGCTTAAGGTCAATAACTCTAGATACTCAACTCCAATTCGAGCATAGAAACTCAAAGAAGCATATGATTTGTATTGACTGCACACGGCAGCTGTTTGAAATAAGGCAGGATCCATGTTTACTTCATTTTATGGCAAAAATAATTGTGCACCTGAAAGCTATTGCGAACTAAAAAGTCGTCTCTATCTATACGCAAACGTTTCTCATAAAGCCTTTCAGTTTAAAGAATGTTGCTAGAAATATCGATGTAATAAGGCCAGCCTTGAGTTGCCGTAGAAAATTCCCATGATTGCATCGTAAATAAGTTTAATTCAGCCAAGTAACCAGACAAAATAAGTACGTGAACCACTGAGAGTGAGGTATAAAGAAACAACTTAAAATGTGTTTTGATTTCGCAAATATACTTTTTTTCTTACTCTCTTTCTAAACCCATGCAAATTTCATAGATTTGCAATTTTGTTCTTGTATATAATTTAAAAAAAAAAATTCATACTAAAATATATTCAGAATATTGTTTGCGATTGTAAACAAATGTATTTATTTAAGTGTGTGTAGTTACTTACTTTCATAATATTTAAATATGGCTAAAAGACAAATATTTGCATACTTGCAATTGATCCCAAAAAAAAAATTATATTGCAACGTCTTTATCAAAGGGCGGGCACAGTGTAACGTAGGTATGTGTGAGATAATATAATATTTTCTGTCGACAAAAAATTTTATACTGCAAAGAAAAAATATTTGTTTTATGGGATTTTATCATTTTTACTCTGGTGGCGTATGATTACTTTTAATTATTTTTAACTTGAGAAAAACTCTAAAGTTCTCTAAATAGAAAAAGATTTTCCAACTCAATAAAAGCAGTCCAAGCCCCAATTTAAAGATAACAAATATGCAGATTATGTGCAAACTAATGAACACGCTGCAGATTACAGTAAAGTCACTTCATTAATCAATTAAGTCGAATAAGTTTGTCAGAGTTTGCCAACTGGATGCTGGAAATTATAGCTGCAGATATTGATTTTGACCAAAAAACTATTTAGAAGCGAAGTCGAGGTACCAGAGGTGGGTCCTTCCATACAAAATGGCCTAAATGTAGCTTCAAAATAATGCCTCAATCAATTTGATATATTGCACCGATATTGTTTTATAATAATTTTTTTTCAAATTATCTGGTCACCTCATAATTCTAACTTAAAACCTGACTTTTCTCGAATGCCAAAAATATGATTTGTAAAAAAATTCAGTTCAAATTTTAAGAATTTGAAATACCACATGCAAATTATTTTGCCCACTGTATTTTATTTTGTTTACTCTCCCTGCCATATTTATTTGAAATATTTTCCTCTTAATCGTAAATACTATTTCTTACTAACTTTTTCCTTTAAAATATTTCTTTAAGTATTTATTTAATTTTTCTTCGAGAGATGCATTAACTCCAGCTCAGCTTTCTGTTATTATTTAGAATATTTATTCTTTATTTACAATTGTCCTTCGTTTTGCAGGCAAAGTTAAGGTAGAGAAAAACTTAAGTTTTATCTCATACAAGACCAAGAATGTAAACAAATATTTGTTTTGTACTTAAAGGCAACTTTAGAATAACAATAGAAAGGATTAAGTTGCTTAAGAATTGTCAATGACAACTGGAATTATTCCACAACAATGCATACAAAATGTTGCAACTGAAGCAATACTTTTCAATACTTCTCTAAAGAAATTAAATGCTAGAAAAAGTTTTGTTTCAAACTGAAGGGGCAAATAAAACTGGATTTCTTTAAAAATACAGGGTGCCCGCCAGGAAGGTAGACTACTTTGTTTGTTTATAATTTTTGATTAAGTGAAAGAATGAATCGCATATTGATAAATGTTTTATTTAATGTCGGCAATTATGTATGGAATACATTATCAGATAAATGGCCGCCTCTGTTAGTCTCACAAATGCGAGATCTTTTGAACACATTCTCACACATTTCACGCGGTATTTCATTAATTTCATCACGAATGTTTTGCTTGAGTTGCTCCAGCATATCTGGTTTGTTTGCATAAACCTTGCTTTTCAGATATTTCCACAAAAAGAAGTCCGGAGCAGTCAAATCAGGCGACCGAGGAGGCCAATCAACATCACCATTCCTTGAAATAACTTGTTGTGAAAACAGGTCTCGCAGTAATTCCATTGTAAACCTGGCTGTATGCGATGTGGCACCCTCTTGTTGAAACCACATGTTAGTCAAGCCCAAAGCATGTAGTTGTGACGTTAAAAAGTTCTCAATCATATCACGATATCGCTCCCCATTGACAGTTACCGTTACGCCGTTTTCTGTTTCAAATAAGTAAGGTCCAATGATTCCTCCTGACAAAATTTCACACCAGACAGTCACTTTTAATGGATACAAAGGTGACTGATAAATTCAAATGAAAATGTGCCTCGTCACTCTTTATGATTTTTTCATGAAAATCGAGGTTGTCATGGGCGAGCTGTAGCTTCCTATTGGCATATGTACGGCGGCGTAAATGGTGTTCTGGAAGAAGCTCTTGTGTCAACTGAATCTTAAATGGAAACAAATGCAAATCTTTGTGCAAAATTGTGGCCAAAGTTGTTTTTTGAAGACCAAGCTCCTGAGCACGGTTTCGAATTGAGGTTGATGGATTGTTTTGAACACTTTCTTGAACAGCAGTAATGTTTTCAGCCGATCTTGCAGTATTTTGTGGTCCATGCTTTGGCCCATCAGCTACAGTCTCTGGTTCTTCGAAATCATTCCCTACACGATAAATAGTGCGTCTTGTTGGCCCCTTTTTTCTCCAAAAAATTTCACGTAACTTTCTCATCGTCACAGTGAACGATGATTGATTTTGATAAAATATTTTAACGATTAAAACACGTTGGTTTACCAAATATTTTTCCATAATAAATTAGCCTCGTCTCTACTTCACGATATGAACTGTGAAGACTAATGTTTACAAAAATGGTGCCAGCGGACACCCTGTACTTCACTGAAAATTATTTAGGTTCTTATACACAGCTTTAAACAGCTTGTGAAAATTTCGAATTTCTACGAAGCTCTGACAAAAGTCAAGATTTTCACGGATTTAAAGTTATACTTTTACCATGTTCCACTATTTAACCAACCCCCAAAGTTGCACTTTGCGCGTAGGCCTGAGTGTAATAGTTTGGAGAGGTTAGTAATGTTAATCATAGTTTATAATTTTACTTCATTCTACTATCACACCTGCCGCCGAGGTTATACCCCCAGGCTCGTTGCTCTCTTAAGTTATAATTGTATATTTATATGTTTAACCTAGAGGGATATCAAAGCAGATCGCTTACTTAATGAGCCAGTTTTCGAGCCCCTTTTTTCCTGGAATTGATTTCAGGTAAACGATTTTTATCTTTGGAGATTGACCCATCCAACCCTCTTTCGAATTTCTCCATTGGCCAATTAAATCTGGAATTCCTTCAGAGAAGTCACATAACTCCCACGAGTAGTAGAGAAAAAGATGTCCATCAATAGAGAGCTCTATATGCACGGGTAAGTCTGTAATAAAACTGAAGATCGAGTGCCATCCAGAGTTCGCATACTAGATACCCAGCACCCTCTTGGACACGCATCCTTGTTTTGTACTGTTTTACCGTGGATTAGGAATTTTTATAAGACAGTGTTTATTTCCCCCCGTTCGACTTATTTGTCCAGAATCCTGGCTCAGACAGGAGCCTGTTATCAGCCGCCACCACGAGAAGGTATAAGTCAGAAGTTCTGATAGTGCACCCAGCTAAGATATGCCATACTCTTGTGCCTGCTAGCTGACGGCCGCTACTCGTAGTAACCAGAGAAGGTTCAGAATAAGGGGATTGGTTTTCCTTACCTCAACGTCGCTACTCTATTCACAAACCGCTGGCGCTTCTTTTCGCCAATTATTTATTCCTGTTGCAAACTAACATATTATATAAAGAAAAAGTAACGTGTATATAAAGTTTTTTATTTGATTGACATGCTGCGATAAAATATTAACGACCCTGGACTCCGCTAAGATTACTGCAGCAATCAGCGGAATCGTGTCTTTACGTTGGCTCTGTTGGATTGACATCCACAGGCATAGGCTTTCAAACTGCCGTCTTTCAAGACACGAAGCTGAAAGTTAGTTGTAAATAGAAGTTGTTTGTCATTTTGGAATCTGGTAGTTTTATGGATATTCTGGATCGTGTTATGAGTTCTTAGTTTCACAAGTTGTATTGTTGCTTTCAAATCATCTTTTAACATCACTAGAACACATTCCGTTATAATAATAATAAAATAATGAAACTCCACCTACATGGCGTCAAGGTTTAAATAAACTCTCTTTAGAGCTCTCTCTCTCTCTCTCTCTCTCTCACCTACTGTCTTGTACGTAGTCAAGAAATAGCAGCCCATCAATACGTAGATGAAACACAATGGGCATAACTTTTCAATAACAGCAAAAAAGAGTGTGATCTTGCTCTTCAAAGCCAATATTAACTTCAAATCACTTATGGAGTCAGAATTAATCATTAGATGTTGGGTATAGAAGGACTATTGAGAGCAATAACCCAACTAAAAGTTGAACAACGTGATTCAGACATGACCCAACAAATACTGCGGCAGTAAAATACAGAAAATGTAAAAGAATTTTTTATCTGCTTTTATTTACTTGAACACGTAATTGAAAAAGCTGTCGTGGTCATTTTACGGCTAAAAAAAATTATGTCTAGTGCCTTTGGACGGCACTTTAGTTGTACGTTGGTCCCTCAAGCAATTTTAAGCAACATAAAAGCTTTTAACATACTATAGCAAAACATTACAACTCGTTGAAATAAAAATCAACATGACTAAAAAATCAATCGCACACGGGAACAATATTGCTGCTGATGCCATCAATGGAATGCAAATGCAAAATGGCTGCAGATTTTAAAAGTCACTTATTTATTCACGTCAAAGGAAGTGTTACAGAAGAGTTACATATTTAATAAGATTTAAAAAAAAACGAAAGAAGAAAGGAATATATGCAGGGCGAGACAGGTACATCGTAACATTAACAAAAAAGTTGTGTAGCATCCTTTACGGCTGTGATCGCCCTTGAGTGTTTAATATGAAATTTTTAACAACTCACACAACTGTAACTTGTCACATTCCTGGCCATATTCAAACGTCCGTACTTTTACAGACTTTGACTTGAGGGCTTTCAATTCAGAATACGGAGAAGCAGCCAACCAATACCAAATTTACAGGTGAACTAATGATAATAGATAACGCTATTCGGTTGCTGACTGGATTTTCTATAGGTTCGCCAGGTGGCAACGTATCCACAAAAACATCCTATTTGCTGGTGATTTTATGCTACGGTTCCATCATTAGCACCAACTATTTCAAGAACAATGTTATTGAGCGTAACAGAGCAATGATAACCAGAACAGAATTGTGTGCCACAAATCGACGTCAGGATGGATAATCTGCAAGCAATTTTGCAGGGTAGGGTACTCCTCGCAAGGCTCATGTGAATTTATTAGAATTTTTTCTTGCAGAAAATTCTGACTTCACAATGGAAGCGATGACCAGGCCACTGTCGAAATTCAGCCTCATCTGTCCTGTCTGATCAGTGCGATCGTGTATGATCACGTGCCATATGAGTTAAAAAATGTCCTTAGGATTAGAAAATGTTTATCAAAATTCACTTGCCTCACAATCGCGCAAACCACAACTCATTAGTCTGTGAAATTAAGCAGAAGGACAAGTCATTTTGTAGATTTTTGGAACGAATTTCCGGCGTCCTTTGTCAAGTTTGATTGAAGACAAATCGGTTACGGCTATCTGCAATCTTCACTATCATTTTTCATACTCTACTAGTCATTTTCTTTCTAGTTGTAGCGAGCTACGAACCACATCTTATGAACTAGCATGGCCCATATGTGGAATAATCTTAATAGACCGAGAGATATAGCAGTCAGGAAGCTAACAAATATCTGCAGGGAGAGAGTCAAAAACGCATAGGCAACAAGCAAATAAAATGGATAGTTCTCCAAACGGAGCTACAAACTAATTCTGAATCTTAACACCTCAAACCATAAAAGCTTAATATTGAACCAGAAAGCTCTACTAGATATCTGCAGTATCGAAATGTTGATGGAAACGCAGAGCATGGAGTATTTACATGATCGAGATTTGTCAGCTGTTGAAGCAGAGTAGAGCAGGAGATCAACGAGTATCACGTAATGAAATTGATGGCGTTAGAAGTTGAACTCAATTAGTGCCTTCATAACATTGGTAAGCCAGACACTACATGGAGCAGAGAAGACAAGAAGTTATCAGCAAAGTTATAAAAGTAAAAGTGAAGACAAGGAGGACTACCATCTAAATTTTCTCTCAAAATAACAGATCCACGGAGATTAGTAATATCCAATTTTTATGTTTTAGTGAACGTTTTTCCGTAGGTCATAGTTACATATTCGAAGATACAACCACTCCTTTACAAGTTGAAAAAGGCAGAGGAATGTTAACATATTATTAATAGAAGGGCTAGGTTACTAGGTTAAGATGAGTCAATGTTTTTAACTTAAAAAGATACATTTAGAAAATTTTAAGTTGTATTTTTTGTGTTTAAAATTCTTAAACAAATTCTTTTAATTTTTTGTTTTTACTTGATTTACTATTTGTCTAACTCTTAATCAAAACATGAAAAGTTTACGTTTATTTAAAATGAAGTATGTGAAAGTCTTCTCTGCAAAACGGCATACATAGTCATTTATTATACTTAAAACAAATGTAGCTGAAGTTTCCAGCTAACATAAACTTTTTGTAATAATATAACAGTAGCCAAAATCCGCATGCAATTAGCTGAACGTGACACAGGTGTGTTGCATTATTGCATTAAAGAGTTTTAGATATATAAAAAAAGCAACTAATACTAATATTGGTTTCTAAATAAAGTTATAAATTTTTTTTTAATTTTCCAATTTTCTTTCGCTCTATATAAGCCCCTTAAACATGATTGTTTAGAACAAAAGGTGGCATTTATAACAGCAATGCTTCTGAAATCAAAAACCATTTGTTAAATAAAAGTATCGCTTTTAGAAAAAATGTTATTCGAGTTTATTTAAAAATGGCCACAATTAAAATTAATCATACGCACCAGCACCAAAAATCAAATACTTCAAATATCTCTAAAAGTCTTAGTCAAATGTAGAAAATTCTTAAAGTATCTTATTAACAAATTCGGAGCGAAAATAATTAGTAACAAATTTATGATAATTCCGTAAAATAATGAATTTTATGAAAATAATGAAATTTCACTTAACGCTTTTTACAGTCCAATGAAACCGATGTGTAAAAGGAATTATAATTTTATTAGCAAATTACAGAAGATCATATAAAGATTGGCGCGATTGGTTTTGAAGGATTAAAAGAAATACAAATATGTTATTAACTTATCAAACAAGCCTCGTTTTTAGCTATTGTTGCCTTTACTAATGCTTTAATGAAACTTTACTTGTACTCATTTATTAGTTATTTTATGTTTGAACAATTGTGGTTGAAACAAAAAACACTGAAACAAAAATTAAAACTTTTAACTCCAACGGTGCTATTTTGTGTGAATTTTATGCTGTTAAAAAGGTTCTTTTTTTATCGCTTTTACGTCAATTACATGCTGGCGGATTACACAATATTTATATCAAAACCAAAGTGCCATTACGTTTAGTTGCTGGCAGTTTATATAAAATTTTAATAAACTCAAACTGAAAAAGCGATATAAAAGGAAAACTAAATATAGACATGTTGTACAATTTTTGTGTGTACGAAATATATCAATCACCCTTTTTTAAAGTGCCCTTACATTTTTATAAATTACCAAAACCATTTGTTATGTCAGAACATAGTTTGTAACAAAATGTAATAAAAAAATAAGCTACATGAAATAAAATAAAGGGGGGCTTCTGAAAGGGAAGAAACCCTTTAGTAGACTGTAGTCTGCAGAAAGGTTGGAAAAAGTATAATTCATATGTTTGAAGGATTGTTCAATGAAAGTCTTTTGTCCATCACGCCACACAGACAATTTTCCGGTCCCTTTTAAATGATCCAAATTTATATTCCATCCGCAATTCCTCCGAAAGTAGGGAACTGGTGTCTAAGCGAATAGTACCGTATTCATTGTACCAATCCAAAATGAAAAGACACTATTATTAGTGACATATTTCATTCTAGAATTTTAAGTTACATCTGCTCGAAAGTGGACGACACCTTTCTCTTTCTCTCTATCTCAATCTTGCTTAATCTTATAGGAGGGTAAGCTGCTCAAATTCAACCGCTATATTATATACCAACACCCCATTGAGCTCAATCGACACTACTGGCTCTTCTGCAATTACTGGCTGCTACGGTGGGTATGTTCTTTTCACTTCGAGCAAATCTCTGACTGGTTAGTGCAGATTTTGTCGATAATTAAAATTATCAACGTCTGCTAATGTCTTTTAATGTTTTAAATAATTCTTTAAATATTATTTCCTTTAATCTGCTGCATATTATCTCTTGTAAATTCCAAATTTATCGAAATACACAAGCAAAGCATTGTTTTTTAATAACTATTTTTTTTATTTAGAATTAAAAAAACATAAATGCCATCGAAACTTTTTTAAATTTCTGTTAACATTAGACCACCAAAAATTGTCCACTAAAATCTTCATACACTTATTTCAACATGCACAAACCGCAGACGTGTTTTATACTTTCATTTAATTTCATTTGAGAGTTTCAAAAATGTAAAACAAATATAATAAAACCCAATTTTATTTATAATTTCAACTCACTTAAATGAATTTTATGAATCTAATAACCAGCAGGAAAGTCCTGTGATTGTTTATAAATTTATTGACTTCTTTTGCAAATTCCATTGAGTTTAATGAAATAAACACATAATAAATTATATAGCCCAAAGGCATTTAAGCAAATGCTATTTATAGAATTAATTATCTCTTATAAAAAGAAAATTGTTGAAGTTTATTAAAAATTAGTACCAATTGTAATCAATCATACGCACCGTAAGCCCGCATTAGAGATTTTAAAATATGTATAATATTTTCAATGGATTGTGGAAACTGTTTACTGATTTTTAATAACAGCTTAAAAATAAATAAGTAAGGACTACAAGGTACTGGTCGCTTTAAAATACGCGGCCCCAAACGGCACCACTAGAGGCAATGATGGCCAGACTTACTTTACTTTTAGCAAGGCCGTGATTGGAAAGGGATGGTACTTGAAAATCATTCGGGACGGTAATCTGAACCTCAGAAACAACAGGGTTGGGCGGCCTAAATTTCGGTGGAATGCAAGAGCAGGATAAAAGTAGACGAACATCTACGCAGGACATTCTTTAGAGCTTACAATCATCAAAATCCGACGCTGATCCGACTGCAATCTTGCCAACGGATGAGCACAATATATCCACCGTTATCTCTTTGTATAGTTTAAGCAGCATGTCTTGCTCGTCCATGAACTTCCTTCCGTTTAATCTACTGCAATATCACTGACGAATTGTATTGCAATACAACGCCATGTCGATGTTTATGCAGTATACCACAGCCACCACGTTATACCCACGAATAGTTTTCACCAACCACTAGTCCGAGAATATTTGACCCGGGAGCTACTTTTCTTCGTTGTACTACTCATTTAAATGCCGGTTAAACGTTGAGGGAGCCTCATTTACAATTTCAAGACCCAAAGAAGTTTCGCAGACTGCTTTCCCAATATCCTTCAATATGGGTTCCCTAAAGGGATATTTTCACCGACGGAAAAGGAATTTATATCAGTATTTTTACTAATGTATTTTTCATGACAGAATATTTACCAGTATGATAGATAGACATATTTAGGCTATGTGTTGAGTCAGGTGCTGAAGGGTCAGAGACATCGCAAGGAAATTTTCACTGTGGTCCACAAGCAGCTCATGCAACAAAATATTGATAATTCCAGCTTATTGGAAGAATATTTCCTAATACTCAAAACATTTGTTGTGATAAATCAAGTGGAGTCGTAACGTAAAATGATCAGCTGTTTCTCTGAAAATATAGCAGATGAGAGAAACATATTATGTTCAAGGAGCTCTGAGGCAGAAAATGCACTGGTGAAGCCACATGGCAGTTTCAACTTTTAATCTGACTGAAGACAAATATCGGGACTGTGTCTGAGCGATGGTGAGACGACAATGCAGGTTATGTGCTGAGCACTAGAGACAGATACATATTAAATGTGGATGCCGTGGAGCAACTCAGAATCCCGCGAATTCTGATAAGAACGGGCGACTCACTGATTACAAAGGAGGTAGATATTGATAAATAGAAAATCACTTACTTGTGAATGGCATTTATAAAAAAAAATATAGAAATTAAGGCAGCTAAAACTCTATTAAATCGCATCAACTTTTTTAATTTCACAAAAGTTTTCCAAGCCCTTCAACAAGCCTTGAATGTTAAGTAATTCAAAAACGGCCATGTAAAATGCATTTAAGATTCTAATAAACCCCACACACCCACTGGCTCTATTTACCTTCCCCTTTATTTATTATTCATCATCCCAAAACAATATAAATATTGAATATATCGTGTAACGTTGATGCATCGTAATACTAGAAAAATTTTACAAATTTATTTTCATTTTCTGTTATTGTTTTCACTTCTTTTTGTTATGAATTCATATTTGAAATTGATGAATATTGATATGGGGTTCCTGGAAACATACACATACACACGCATCACACACAAACACACACACACACATACATACTCAATTTTACATATTGTGTCCTTGTTTACGGAATTGTTTTATTTGAATACAACAGCATGTAATTATTATTTCAACAACCTTTATCCTTGACACGTTCGTTCAACAAGCAGGGCAAAACTTTTAAAATATTTACAACTAAAAGTGAATGCAGTCTCGTATTGACACAAGGTGAAATGACAAGCAAAAATATACATAAGTATATAAATATTCATTCCGATCGCTTCAAGGTGCAGCATTGGGGGAGGAAAATTGATAGAAGCAAATAAAAATGTTTAATTGATCTCTTCAGGTTGAATCACCAGCGAAATAATATTTAAGACTTTATAGTGGAACCTTTAAAATCGTGAAAACCAAGTTGTCTAGAAGAAAAAAGATGTTTACGCTTTATCATTTAAGGTCCTGCAAAATAATTCAAAGCATATTTACAAATAATAAGACGTCTCGGGTGGTTTTTAAACAATCAGGTATTAAATTTGACACGCGAAATGCCTGCACCATGAACTCGCTCCTCACTGAGGTGTGGAAGCACATCTGAACTCTTGCCGGACTAATGATGAGTTGTGCCCTCTTTCCACGGTTCGCCTTTAAACCACAGCCCATCTGTTGCTAACATGACAAGTACTCATCAGCCTACTGTCACCAGTCCGAAAGTTAGCACAAGGCAGAATACAAGCCCATATCCCATAAGATTTATGAAGAAGACTTAATCCCTAGATGATATGAAATATATTTTTCACTTGCGGCTGGCCTTCTAGTTTGCAAATATCAATTTTAGCCCCCTGTCTGGTTGCAGTATTAACTCGCTCGCTATTGAGTAGCTGGAGATCATCTGTACTCCTGCCTTACTATTGGTGGGTTGCATTGCATATGCTTTCCTCTTTTCCCGCTTGGCTTTTAAACCACAGCCACTCTATTGCTACTACGAAAGGGTGTGTTGATAAAATCAAATGCTCACCGATGCATTTTTCCAAAATCTCCAAGCTTCCAATGTTCAGTTGACAGAAGGACAGAAGGGTTATTTGAATGGAATAATCAACTGCAACAAGTGAATTCTAACTTATATTACAGAGTCATCCTAATTGAAGACCATCATTCTATCCTCAACGCAATTGACGTGAACCACAAGGTTCAGAGAATTAATAAGCGATTGTCATTCTTCATAAAACAATTGTTTGAAAATAAGATTGATCAAAGAGTGATTTTGTTCGATGCTTGTTACGGCATATAACACGACCCACATTAGGGTCTCCTGCATTTGTGGTAGTCCAGCCAGTGGATCACATAATACACTGCAGTGAAAACTCGTTCTTTATTCGATCTATTCGTGTGCGGAATAAGCTCCCTTTCCTGCTACTTTCCAAGCTACAAAATTTTAAATCAACCATCCGCAGGCACTATTCCCTACTTCCAAGGTTTAACGCAACGCATAGTATTAGTTTTGATCCGAAAAGGAAAAGTCGTTGCAGGCTTCGGAAGTCGGTGTTACTATATCAACTTAAGTTTTTCCATTTTCTTTTCAATGTTTAATAATTCCTTAAATATTCCATAGATTCTTCTAACGCCACAATAAAAGACATTGAAGTTAAATATGCATAAATTATGATGAGCTTTTAGTTTTTATTTTACTGGCTGCTGATGTAATAAAAAAAACCTTAAAGAAGAATTTGTGGCCCAAGAAAATTGACTTTGCATACCGCTATATAAACATACAGTGGCCACAAAAAGTATTCAACATCTCTGGGCGGTTGTTGTTTTTCATCGAGGAAATAAAATCTGTTTGGTTGTGATCGGTAGGTTTTAGTGTAACACAAACCCAAGAAATAGTTAAGAGAGGCAAATGTGGCACCAACTACAAAACATGGGTGTGATAGTGTTGCATTCTGCATACGCATGGCCCCCTTGGGGGTAGGTAAGCAAAAAAATATAGGACCAGCGAATAAACTCCAGTTCTGTGGTAAATAGAAAGCTTTAGCTTTTTTATAACTTGCCAAAAATAGCTTCTACATGAAAAACCGAATTCAATTAAGAGGAAATAACAGATGATACAACTCCTTAATAGAGTCCTTCTTTTTTAATTCCGGCTCATTTCAAGTAACTTTTATTAAATTACACTTTCGTGTTTTATCAACGATACAAAGGATTTTGCCATAAGAGGTGGTCGATAGTTGACAGTCTGTAAAATTTGTAATTCAGTTACTGGATTGAACAGCGCGTCCATTCCTCGCCGTACAGAAAAACTTGGACTTAAGCAGTTGATGAATTTCGGGTGGTCAATAAGCTTTAATTGAAAAAGCAAAAGCTTTAATTGAAAAGGAGCTAAATTTGCTCAACGAGAAATGCATGGAGGCACAAAATTTTCTATTTTGTGGGTATTTTGGTCCAGAGGTATCTACTAGAGGTATTTATCTATTTATCTTTCAACATCGAGCCGACGTTATGGGGAGCCCCTTTATAAATACCATGGAGTCACGAGACTAGTTCCTCGGGGAGGGGCGTTTTCATAGGAAGGGAAAATTTATATGTTTTAGACACTGTGTGGCAGGTCACTGAATATACGCAAAGAATTTGGTCCAGTGTCGAAAACTCTAGCACCGGTCTTTGTTATAAATTTTGTATTAAATATGTATGTATTTACAAGGATACCCGACATCTGCACCGCATTCCAGACGGAAACGTATCCTATATTGGCAACGGCAAGGACAAAGTGAACAGTCTAGTCGCCATTAAGACTCTTGATTCGAAAGAAATGAAGTCCAGATGTGTAGTGAGGTGTATTCAATCTATTTGGAGGAAATCGTATGAGGATTGTTTAGTTTCCAGGGGAAACTCGTAAAGACTACAAGTAGTGAAGTCGAGGTGTATACTGGCTTGTGTTCAATCACTGGCCCTACTTGAATGTGCGAGGAACGGCAAAAGCCTGGTCCTGATAAATGCACAGGGGGACATCAATAGGACCCTGTCGGAACTTTTAAGCACGTTGTGGGAATGCTCACTAAAGGAAAAGACCCATATGTGGTCTACGATAACAATTTGCAGAATGAAAAGTCAGGTCAATACACTCTCTGCGACTGCCCGACTCTGCAAGAACGCAGGCTCAGAGACTTTTTCAGGACTTGGACTGTTTTAGAAATGCGATACTGACGAGCCTGATAAACTTAGCGGGAAAGCTCCAGGTGGTTCTTACGGACTGAAGAACCTGGAGTTCTATAGGGAACTGTAGGAGTAGAGAGATGAACACCGTGGCATCACAATGTGCCTAATGGTCTCCTCTAAAGCGTTTTGATCTCCTACATAGTTTTTATTATTATTCTATGGTAATATAAAAGCAGACCGGTAACTTTATGGGTCCCTTTTCGGTGTCTTTATTCATCTAACCGGTTTACCAATTTACGACGACTTTACTCCAGTTCGAGTCTCGTGCTGCCACGAGCCTCGACTCTTGAATGTAGAGATTTCACATTTTCGAATGCTGATTGATGGCCTTCTTCTTCCACACAGAGTATTTTGCAATTGTTAGCATTTGTCTAAGGCTTAGGTCCACGGTATTCATATACTAGTATAATAAGTGTCTGCCCGCGGTCCTATGCGTTACGCTAACCAGTTCTGATCATTCACACACAATATGCGCTACTGTTTTAGTCTATTCGACAGGAGTAACTTTAAAGACTGACCCAACCACCCGTCGCTAGGCATTCTTGTTCGCATACTATAGACCAAGCATCCTCTTAGCCACGCATCCCTGGCGTATGTTGTTACACCATGGCTTAGAAATTTTTTATAAGAAAGCTTTAACTTCTCTGCACTCGAATTGTTTACCCAGACTACCAGAGACAGGAACCTCTTACCGGCTGCCACCAGGAGGAGGTATAAGTCAGAACTTCTGCCAGTGCACCACCTGCCAGCTAATGGCCTACTACATATTTTAGTTATAATGTACTATTTTCACCGGCTAAGAGACGTTACTTTTTATGTTAGAGCCATTTTCGCAGTTAACGGAAGAAGTTCAACTAGACTTATTTACACAAATTTTCCGCAGGGCTCTTAATATACATGTCGAATACTTTTGTCGATCACTCTATGAATATGAAGAGCTAAAAACCATAAAACTGTTTGAGTATGCAATAAAACCGCAAGGTTTTTTTGGTAGGCAATTTTGTAAGTCCTGGTGTTACAAGGAGTCTAAGAACAATGCCCAAAACTTAAAAGTGTGTAAAATATGGTTAACAAAAACTACTCGTAATAAATATGAAATAACTTCTTTAGGTTTTTATGATCCCCTTTCCTCCCCTCTTTTACAACTCTAGACTTGGTGTTATATATTTTAAATAGCAAAGTACTTGCGAAAGTGTGTTTGTGCATTACACACACACACACATGTATCAAATAATGGAAGTCAAATAAAATGTAGGGTATTTTCATTTGTGTGGCAAAGAAGCCTCATTTTGTACTAAAAACCAGCAATGAAAAACTTTGCCAGAGACATTTGTTGTAATAATACTTATTGTAAATAATACTATCAGAAATTTGGTTTCTTTTATTTTAACACTTTCTTAAGTCCTTAATACTTTTATTTACAAGATGGGTAATGGCGTGCGAAGAAAACAACTTGTTAGAGAAGAAAACTTTACATTTGCAAGACTTGGCCTGGTTTGCTAATACCAGCTGTTTAAGATGCAACAAAAAAAGACACAACTTTCGCCCATTCTAATAAGATTTCTATAAGTTTTGTCACACATACAAAGTTGTTCTCAATGAAATAAAAGTCATAGAGATTTTTAGAAAGTTTTCTTTGTAACATAAAAATCAAAACTTTTGTTGTTTTATAAGCAACGAATCTATTGGAGGAGAGGAGAGTAGCAGTTAAATGTTGCCAACAAAGCACGATACAAATCATGTTTTGTTTTGTTCTTAATACCATCAATGTTCGGTTGGGGTTGAAATAGTTCCTTTACCACCCTATAAGTACACACACACACATACATATATTCGATATCCTGACTTATCAAAGTCAATCTGATTGAAAATTGAAAAGAATTTTAAAAAGATTCCAGCTGTAATGAGTGCTTCAATAAAGATGGGTAACGTTAAGATTCTGGGGCGAGCAAGTCGCTTGGGCTGTGCCTGTTCAATATGTTGTTTATTATTTAGTCGATGATGTTGGGATGCACAGTGGTGTAAAATAAGAGAATGGTATTAAGTGTGGAACCTCTAAGGAGCTGAGAGGATTGGAGGAGGTGTAAGTATTATTTTCAGAATGACGTCATTTAAAGTCTGTAACTACAGGTGCGAAAGTTAACAACCTTGGATGTGAAAATGTTGTGCCGCTTGTAATTTTCTTAAATACCGACCGATGTTAACGGTTTTGATCACTTTTCATCCCTTTTCTAAAAAAGTAATACCCAGGCAATTAATGCCTGAAAGAAATAGAAATAGGCTTCAGGTTTAAGTGTTTACAACCCTACAATTACAGCGTTGTATTTTTATTTTTATAACAGTATTGCAACACCTTCAGTATTATCTAGGCGCGTTTCTTTAAGCCTGAGTTATAGTTAGTTATTTTATTAATAATTTTAGTTCGCGGATAATTAAGTGCGATAGAGTGATACCGACTAACTGCGGCTCTGTAATATACATATACTAGCATGAATCAAAGCTAGTACACATCAGACAAATTTATGGTATCGATTAACAGCGCCTGCTATACGAACCGAGGCGTCTAACCACCGATTGCGCTAACTACTTAAGCCACAGCACAAACATTGTAAACAGTTGAATAGTTTTTCCAAAATCCTGCTTGGTATTCATTCAAAAAATCGTTGGGAACAAGTATACTTGCCTATAGGATTTGAGTAGCACTCATAGAGTTAAAGAGTACGTATACTTTTGGCACCCGCTGTATAGACAGCGCTGCTCTATAACAATAACAAAATACAACATCCACAAGCTCATACAAGTAACCAGGAAAGTAAATATACACAGAATACCAACAAAGATATACTATCAAAACATAAAGATGAATTGCGCGAATTCAACAGATTGGCTAAACAAAAACAACGCACAGAAACCACCACCACTATAAGAAACAAAGCAGACAGTAGTTACAAAAACAAACACCATAATGAAAAAACAGCAGGAAAAATGTTAATACGTATTCTACAGGTTTCTGGAAACTAGACGACAACTATAAAAAGACTTGGGAGGTCCAGATGGGAGTTAGTATCGAGTAAAACTTTAAAAGGCGATTATCGTGATAAAGAAGTAACCGCTGTGGTGAATTTAAGTGTTAAACAAAGCAAATGAAGTAAATCTGTGTAAAACTAAAATTTTGCCGGGTATTATTTAAAATAAACTCAATAACTTAGAGAGCCTGCGAATAATTAAACACGTTTTGTACAGCGTGTCGATTAGTGATACTCCACGATAATTTGTAGGAGAATTTGGTTCAAATTTGTTCAAAGCCGGAATATATTCTGAAGTCTTGAAGCAAAATTTTTGATTAAAAACAGAACGAATATCTTTTCGATTTCGATATTAGAACTTTTTGTTAGCTTGGTGCTTTTTGCTTTCTAGCGCTTTTTTCAAGCAGGCGGTTTTAAAGTAGTTGTTCTTCGTTCTTTTTTAAACAGCTTTTCTGTTTCTTCTTGTTGGTCTTTTATTATTTGGGGTGCTTGATTTCAGGAAACAAAAACGCCTTTTATTGCTTTGCTGCTTGGAGTTTGTTTGGTGAGTGTTTTTTTCATTACAATTTGCGAATTTAGATTTTCCTTCTTTTTAATTTTAATTTGCGCTGTAACCACATTTTAGCGTTTTTTTTCTATTTTGAAGCTTCATGGAATTAAGTTGGTTTTTTTTAAATATAACTTTAATTTCAAGTCTCGTGTATTGCTTAGTGGTTGAGCGTTTTTTTCCAATTCGATTTAAGCGTTTATATTTTTTTGAATTTAAGCGATTTTTTTATATTTTGGTGCTTTTCGAATATTTTTTATGTTTCTGTTGCATATTTAGTTGTTTAAATCTTAAATATTTCCTTTGTTTTTCTTATTTGTTACAATAAAAATTGTGAAGCTTTTTATATCAATATTTTTTGATGTCGTCCTGTAGTTGATTAATTTTTCTGGTCCCGTTTCCCAAAACTAAGCAACGCACAAAGGAACTAATTTTGGGCGTGTGGCTGCATTGCAAATCAACTCAACACTCACAAGAGCATAACGAAGTGCCACAAATTAATCACAGTGTTATTTTTCTTTCTAATACCCGACATATGAAGAAATAAGGAAATATGAAAATAAAAATGCCGAAAACGAATAAAGAAAAAACGCAGAAAGAAGACAAATTGAAAAAGTCACAATGATTGAACAAAGTAGTTGGCTGCAGGCGCAAATATGGCATAAGACTTTATAGCCTCCTTTACAATTTCAAACTTATTTTATGAGATTTTTAAAGCATCTCTTATCCTTTCTCATATATTTTTACTTTTATGTTGCACTTATTGGTTGTGATATGTCGCCACAATAAAATTGACGAAGTTTTTTTATGCTCTCTATCCTGTCATTTTTATTGTCCTCTTGTGCCCAAGAAACTTATTTTATTATTTGTGTCATAAAAGATTCTTTTTCATTTATGTGGATTTATTTGTTTATTGACATAATAATAAGGAAGCCTGGCCCAGTAATTACAGGACCCCCACAACTTAAAATATTGCCATAAAAATATAAAGCTTTTGATTTTCAGCGAGTATTTTTGCAGGAATTCTAGTCGTTTAAAGAAATATAGATGCATAAATATTTACATTACTCACTTGTACATACGTATTTAGAATTATTTTTTAGGGTAGCCCCGGTAGTCTAGTTACTAATATGCTAGTGTACATCTATGCCGTCCAGTTAAGGCCACAAGAATTCCGTTATCATGTTCCTGTAACATACTCCTTTGACAGTCAATCCCCCATTTATTTGTCATATGTATGTAACACTACGTCTTGACAAGCCATAAATTCGTGCGAACATTAAGAGAGCGAGTGGAAAGTAATCGAAAAAATGTGTTAGTGGTCTTTTCTTTGAGGAACCCGTGTAAATCTTCGATGCTATCAGCTCAGTTTATATACGGATGTTTACTGACGAGCGGACACACCCACACACAGTTTTTATTTTGACTGTGTGTATCTTGTGTGTGTGTGTGTAATGACAGAACAGGGTTGTGCGAACAATTGTTGTTGAACACGAACCGACCATCAACACGACGGTCTTCACTACCAATATTTCTATGTGAACAGCACAATGTCAAATGGCTGAACAGATTTATGACTAATCAAGACGCTATGTAAGACATGTACTCGTATGTCTGCACACACAAATTAGAAATCATATGACATACACATAAAATTTCTTATGAATAGCACTTTTGACATTCCATATGACTTGTACCCGTAATGTAAACACAGCTTTAACAGCTGTTATTGCACACGTCGTGTTAACCGTATTTACACTATGCCACAAAAGTTGTAGATCGTCTGAGAACGTATATGTCCTCAAATATGCGTTAGATTGCCATAATACTCATTATACGTGTGTTCTTTTATTTAGAAAAGAGTTAAGAATAGAGATAGAAAATGTAACGATTTTTCAGATAACATTTGAGTACAAATTTTATGATTGCTTCACAAAACTCTGCAGACAGATTTTTTTTGCTTTTATTATTGTAACTTGTTGGATGTCAAGGGGTTTTAATTTTTAAAATCAAAGCAAGCTCTAGTCATAATTCCATTAAGTTTTAGTAAAGATTCTTTACTCAAACATATAAATTGTGTTACATAAGTGAAGATGTGCGAAAAATTTAGATTCAATTAAATTAAAGCTAAAGAAATTCTTTGTCTGAACTTGGAAAAATGTTAAATTTGGAAAAGTCTACAAATAATAGTATAAAAAGAACTTATAATGCCCCCGGAACAGCTGCTAGTGCGCTCAGAAGGGCCCGCCCAAAAAACGACAAGCAACTAAAGAGATGATAATCAGAAAAATTACCAAAAATCCCAATCTTACTTAGACAGAAAGAAGATTAATATAAAGATAAGACTAGGCTATGCAAAAAGGTATCAAGACATAATATATTGACTTTCGGGACATGCCCCGTAGAAGACGTTTTGGGCTGCTCTCAGTTTGATTTGGTTTGCTTTAGTTGAATTTTTATGTTCATATGTATGAATACGTAGAGCAAAAATTAAAATTAACAAACTGTATGTACGTTACGCAGCTGCTATGCCAACAAACTCAAACACATATACTTACGTCAACCTTCACAAATGACACGGCAATTGAAAGAGTAAATAAAGACTCGAAGATTGCTTCATAGCATCTACAATCTCATATTATCGAGCTGGTGGCTTGGTTAAAAAAGAGAAAGATAAAGGTTAATCCCTTAAAATTCCCTCAGATAACTTTCACACAGTAAAGGCAAAATTATGATGTCACTGTACCAGCAGAAAACTACGCGAAATATTGACCGACGCCTAAGATGATCGCGCCATATTGAAACAAAAATAACAGCTATAAAACTCAAAGCTGCTCAACTGCATTGACTGAAAAGCTTCAACTCAACTCTGGCCTTGGAGTATAAAGTTCGACTACACAAATCAATTACAACGAAGACAGTCTAAAGAGCTACGACTAATCGCCTGCGCCCCATGCCACATTAGAAATGAGAATATACATCGGAATTTAACTATTCCCACAGTTCAGGAAAAGTTACTCATGCAAATAAGAGCAAAATATTAGTTCATTTCAACTCCTATGCCCGGAATTTGCTGCAGTTTGTTCGACACCAGAGCCTTGCGAGACGGCCATTTTAATCCTAATATTTGAACACAACATATTAGTTACCACATTGGTAGTAATCAATATTGTTCCATTTATTACCGCAATAAACGTTGATATGTAGGGTTCGTTTAAATGCAGGAATTAAAATTGCCAGTCCTTAATTAATTTATCAGTACCAACTTTATTCGGCAATTATGACTCTTATTTACAACTCTTCAGTACTAATTTACACTGTATACTTAACACTCTTTTGTACACACAGATATTCACTCTATAAAATCTCAAAGTCAACTATCTCTTCTGCGGTGGACGGCGCCATTATATAGAGACCACGGCCTCTTCTTGAATTGTCCCGATCATACGGAAAATTGCGCATCATTTATTTCAATTGCTGGCTTAGTAGTCTTGTATATGTGTTTGTGTGTGTGTATGTTTCTTTTGTTTACTTTTTCCTTCTGTAGAAGTTGTTTTTGTTTCTACTTTTAATCGCGGTTCGGGAAATTTCCGCTACGCAATTGTTTTTTTGCTTTAGGTTTATAATATTGCGTATATGCACGATAGGTCGTTTCACACATCTTCGATTATTAATTCGTAACAATATAATAAAATAATAACTAGGATTAAGATCTGAAAACTTATTGTACATTTCTTTAAGAAAGATTCGACAACATAAAATTTGGAATCGCAAGAAACGATTCGACTGTTAAGACGCATAAATCTTATTCGGCTTTCATAAAGGGAACAAGAACTTTATCAGGCACAAATAAAGAATATCAAAAAAGAATTTCAAAAAAGGAGCAATGTGGCCGAAACTTTTGGATGGAGTAACCCTAGATATAGGAACCCTAGATATAGGATGATGAGTATAAGAGAATTGACCCCTCCCTTCCCCCCCCCCCCCCCCTCTCTAACACTCACTCTACAAATTCTATAAAAACAAGATAATAACTCAGCATTTTAGTTTTTAAACATCCACAAAAATTAAATGAAAATAAAGTGGGTTGTGGTGTTTAACTAAACAAACATCTGTTAACAGTTTGTGTGTGTGTGTGTATGTGTCTGTGTTTGCGTGTGTGTGTGTTTTTTTTAATTCTTCATGGCCAATAACATGTTTCAGTGCACGTAATCTATTCCATTTTTATTATAAAAGTTTGTTTGAATAAACAACAAAAACTACTCGCAAAATATTTTTTTTAATAAAAAAAAGCGTTGAACATTTGCTGGAAATTGAGTCATAAGTTTCTCTCTTTGGCTGTGTCTTGAAAAAACGAAAGATAATTTTATTAAAAACTATTAATTTATTATTATTATTAACACACATGTGTTAAATAAACATTCTTAATTCAAGTGCAGTTATGGCTACAAAGGAAAAGGAGCAGGCAGGAGCACAGTGGGTAGAAAACAAACAAAATGTTAATCAAAATATAATTTTATAATTAAATATAAAAAAGTCGCATATTTATTCTTCTATTCTGGGTAAAGTCATAATTAGCTTTCAATCCATCCATGTTTAATATCAATAACAGTTCTGAAGCAAAAACCGAAAATTAATTCGCCAGAAAAGTAGACAACTGTTACCTCAGCAAAGATAAATTGTTGAAGGAATACTAACCCCTACAGTTTTATTCAATCTGCACTCATTAAGCTTTAAAACTAAAATCCTTAGGAGAGCCTAGTATAACGTTTTGCTAATTTTCTTCTCATCAGTTAATTAAATACAAGTCACAAGAAGTTCCACAAAGCATATTCAGGCAAAAATTAATGAATGAAAGTATAGGCAGGCAAAAAACTTAACCTGATAAAAGCAAAATTATAAGTGAAGCGAACAAAAACCACAAACCCGTTCTCAGATACATGAAGGACAAACAAATGTATGAATAAAAGTACAAAGAAATAGTGGTAACAGTTTTAAATCCGGCAGAAACGAGAAAAGTTTGCAAAAGTGCATCGAACTCAATTCTTTCGGTATCAGAAATTAGGACGAAAGCTGCCATAAATGCAAGTAACTCAACAGTATGAAATGGCATCATAGGTTGTGAACACTTGGTATTAACCTAGATCTTCAGAAATGTATATGCTTTTCAATAAACACATTTGATTAACAACCGATACGCACATAAGGCCATTCTTGTGCCGGTGGAAGCTGAAAAAGATATCTGCGACATCCCGCTGTCAGCACTTTGTTTGCTTTTGTAAAACTCTGATAAAATAAAAAGTCTAACCGTTTAAAAAGTTTTAAGAAAATGAAGAGAACCACACAACTGTGAAATATCCATTCGCATTTTTATCGGATTCATAACAAGGTGTTGTCACATTATAACAATTTTTTTTTACAGGGCGGTTTACACAATGTAACAGTGTGAAAAGGCCTTAAGTAGCAAATATTATGAGGGTATAATTAGTTGAAGTGGCGTGTTGGTGTTTGTCTGTTTTTTCTTACGTCAGTAAGCAACCGATTATCGTCAAATCGAAATTTACGTATTTTAAAAAATAAAAGGTGACCAGGTTGCAATGATAGTTTTTCCAGTTGTTATGTTTCAAAAGCTGTTCAGCGAGATTTGCCGTTTCACCTTGCACCGTTTCTCGCTTGCCGAACGTGTGAAAATTAAAAAAAAAGGAAATATTATCGAAATCCGCAACGTGAACATCGTCTTGTGGTCGGTGGAAAACATGACTTTATTGCGCAGGCCATTCGTCACACCAACCAGTTGGATTGTGCTGACGCAAGAATTGAAGCCGGACGATCATATAGAACACCGTTCGTTAGCTAATTAGACGCTGGAAATGTTGGCCGAAGGTACGGCATACATAATTGCATAAATTTATTTTCAAAATAAACACACAATCACAATCAGTTTGATATCTCAAATCCTCATTGTTTTACATGCATTTCTCTTTTTATTGTTTTCATCTTGAAATTGGGTAGTTTTAAATTTTAATCATTCTGTTATCTTCCATATTTTTTTGAAAGTTTTTAGAAGCTCCTAAGAGATGAAGAAATTTGGCATTTGCTTTAAATTATTCCCCTAAGAATTTTTGAATAGACGTAACCTTAAATTCGACATAAATATTAAAATTTGATCATCTTTTAACTAAAACGAAACTTTTATAAAAGCGTTTAATTTCCAACACAAAGCTTCCCAGATTTTAGAAATGTTTCCGTATAGGCATATCCAGAAATGTGTAGGGGCCAACCCTACACTCGTCACTGTACATGCCACAACAGGCATGGAAAATTGAACATTATTGCACTTTTTGTAAACACACTTTTTGCAAGAGGACAATAACGCAGGGCCCCAGTACGTTTTCTATTAAACAATAATATTCCGTTTTATATTTTAAATCTTAAAGAGCAGCTTTCATGCTTCGGAAACCTACCATATTCAAATTTAAGATCTCTCATACCTGCTGTACAAATGCACTTTTCATTCATCAGCCTGGGGGTAGGCAACTGTTTTGCTTTTAGCAAAACACTAAAATGACGGAGTTTGTTTTAAAAGACTCTCCATATTCTCTAAGGGTGCAAATTCTTTATTCTATTTGATTACATATTTGACTGCTGTTTGTTTGTTTGTTTGTTTGCTTTTTGTGTGTGCCACTATTTCTGCGTTACTTCATGCTTTTAATATTTATTTGTTTTATACTAAAGCAAAAACATTTTTTTTTCGTTTTGTTGCCCTTGTGAGTAAGTGGAACATGAAATCCATTTAAAATATTCTCTTGGTCTTGATAGGGAAATAAAGAAATTCTTTTTCGATGACACTAAGTTAATACAAAGTGAATTGCAGTTACTCTTAATTGAATAATTTAGTATCGGGTTTTTATTTGTTGCAGGCAGAGAACTTTAAATTGGCAACACTGTTTTCTGTAAAAGCCGAGCTAAAATTATTATTAAATTATTCGTCGCTCAACGGGATGGCAGAAAAAGGTATTTGAGGAATAATCAGTTACACTAAATGAGCCAGCTAACTGGCCACTTCTTCTGTGCGATTTGACGTCATTATAATTGACGAATGTTCTATTTAGAGGCTTGCATAGGCTAGCGCTTATTCACATTGACCCATCACTTCCAAATCCTCGTTAAAACGAAGCCTAGCGTCCAGTGAAGATCTTCAAAATGAGAAATCAAACGGCAATACCAGCGATATTCTGACAGAACGAGCAGAACGAGTCTTGTCTAAAATGTAAACGGGCAAAAGGATGTCCGTCGGTATTAGTGGAGATTCGAAAAACTTCATCGCGGCAAGCGGCAAAGTCAACTACAAAGAGCCATTAATGAGACCATATTATGTGCACTTCGCAGTATATTTGAAAGCTCGTAGGAGAATTTTTGAAGGACCAATCCAAACAACTTGTCCGCTATTGTTTTCGGAAATTAAAATCGTTCCGATCCATGTATTATTTCTCCTATAGTCTTCTAAGAAGATGATAGTAGACTTTTCATAAGCTTGAAGGTGGGTGATCAAAAACATCTGGAATTATTAGATAGTGGAGACAATAGGTTCGAGGTTTCCCGCTGTACAATGAACCTCCTTTTAATGCAACCTCCTCAAGTACAGTCGCTAAACACTGCAACATTTATGCAGTAAGCGTTGTACGATTGAAAAAACGACGGCGACAGTCAGGCTAAGGAAAACACACAGATAAACTATTTCGCAAATAAAATGTACACATGCGATTAGCGTTCTCGAAAAGTACCGGGCTCCATGGTGTATTCGTACCGATTCTTATTATGAGTATTTAGTTTACAAACGTCATAAAGCAGCTAACATTTAACACCAATTCCAAAAGTTAATCCTCAAATTCGAGGCAACCTTAAATCGATCGGCGGAATTACCCTAAACTGTACCAATAAGCGTATGGGACTAATACGAGCAACTGTATGGTCGTTAAGCTGGCAAAGAGGGATACGCCTGCAGAACTCGTGCATTGGCGGATTCTGTGGCATTTCAATCTCGGTTTGCTTTTTGTCATTTGGCTCCGGCTAGATGCTGGAAGTCACCGACATGCAGGAGCACGAAGCTACTCTGGTCTAGATTAGGCCATGTTGAAACCAGAAATTTGGTAAGATTTGAGACGTAGCACTTAAAGGATATCGTAGTAATGGTTACTGAACGTTGCAGATTTGATAATAAAGCCAAGAGAATATGGAGGAGAAAAAGGAAAGAGTATTGCATCTTCTGTGCCTCCATCCTGCCTATGATGGACAGGGCTTTATTCATCTGAGGAACTCCTTTGCAAGTCTCTCTGAATCATTGATGGTGGGACAACGGAGAATATACTCATAATTCAAAAGCACCACCTGCTAATTTAAGGCAGTTATAAGTTAGAACTGCTTTAAGTTTTAAACAAAAATAATTATAAAAATTTCTAATTGAAAACAAATTCTTATTTTCAAAGCTAATTCATAATGCCAAGTACCCAGCTCTGCACGGTTTTAGCAAAAAAAAAGACAAGTTATTTGATTGTGCACACATACTTACATCGAATACCCAAACAACTATTTCCAACATCACTGATTTGATAAGAAGTATTAATTTTTGTAATAGTGAACCGCACTGAAAGATACAAAAATTTCAAACATTTATTCAATTACATTTGTGTTGTTTTCATTTGTATGTGTAAACTATGCTTGTATGTGCCTTTGTGCATGTATAGTGTCTGTGTATGAGTGTTTATCTAAATCCAATTGTTATTACATCAGTTTATCGATGATTTGCATAGCAAACCATAACAATTTTAAGCTCTAAACAAGTCAATAACGAGTGCATAACAAAATTACAGTATTTGCGATTCTTTTGAACATAAAAGAGTCGGAGGTGAACTAATTCACAAAAAGGTTTATAAAGCGAATAAATTCTAAAAGTAGATTTTATGTTAAATATTTTTTGTTTTTATTTTCATAAACTTAAATTTAATTTTATTGAATCCTTCGAAAAGAAATTTATAATAAGTATTCGAATCTGAGCTCTAGACAATTTTATAAATCAAATATTGTATTCAAAGCTTGAATTCTATCTATCTGAGTTAGGAGAGCTGCCTAACCAGGATCAATGTATCCGCGTTCTCGTCTCTGGTGCCCATTAAATTGTAATAATTCCCATGCCTGACAATTGGTATGTTTTTCATTTCGAATACACTGAGGGGCGCAGACGCTAAGTCTTAAAATCCTATACTGTCTTCTTTGTAATTTCTGGATGTTTGATGCGCAAGCTTTACCTCACAGGTGCCAGTTATATGTCATTATTGGCTTTATAATGAATTTGTATAAAAGGGCTTTCTAGTCCAAATCTGGGGTTGAGTTAGAACTTATTGGCCAATATGACGGAACCAAGTTAGACGACTATCTAGGTGGGTACCCAAATACTTAACGTGATTTTTCGCTTAAACCATGGTACAGGGTATCCGCCAGGAAGGTATACTACTTTGTGTTGCCGCCATTTTGCTAAACATTAGTCTTGACAGTTCATATTTAGCAGTCGTGAGATAGAGACATGGAAAATTTATTATGGAAAAATATTCGGTAAACCAACGTGTTTTAATCGTTAAAACATTTTATCAAAATCAATCATCGTTCACTGTGACAATGAGAAAGTTACGTGAAATTTTTGGGAGAAACAAGGGGCCAACAAGACGCACCATTTATCGTGTAGTGAATGATTTCGAAGAAAGAAGGACTGAAGCTGATAGGCCCAAGCATGGACCACAACGTACTGCAAGATCGGCCGAAAATATTACTGCTGTTCAGGAAAGTGTTCCAAACAATCCATCAACCTCAATTCGACACCGTGCTCAGGAGCTTGGTCTTCAAAGAACAACTTTGGCCACAATTTAAGATTCGGTTGACACAAGAGCTTCTTCCAGAAGACCATTTACGGCGCCGTACATATGCCAATAGGATGCTACAGCTCGCCCATGACAACCCCGATTTTCATGAAAAAATCATATTGAGTGACGAAGCACATTTTCATTTGAATGGATTTGTGAATAAACAGAATACTCGGTTCTGGGCAATGGAAAACCCTCAAATTATTCATCAGTCACCTTTGCAGCCATTAAAAGTGAAAGTCAATTTGGTGAGGAGGAATCCTTGACTGCTCCGGACTTCTTTTTGTGAGGATATCTGAAAAGCAAGTTTTATGCAAACAAACCAGAAACACAGGAGCAACTCAAACAAAATATTCATGATGAAATTAATGAAATACCGCGTGAAATGTGTGAGAATGATATGAAAAATGTATTCAAAAGGGCTCGTAGGGCGGGCACCCTGTGTTTGTTATCGTTATTGGTGGACAATTTTATCTTCTGAGGTAAAACTATATGTGATCACATTTTGAGGGGTTTACCTTTTTTTCTTTAACTGCAATTGGTAGCTTTCTCCCTCTAGGTCCGCCGGTGGCATGTCTGGTGGATTGCTACTAGGGAAAACAGGGGTACCAGTCCCTGAGGCTTGTCAGGGACCTGAAACTGCAAGAAGGTAGTACTTCTAATTTCGACCGGTAACGATATACAACTAGTACCACAAGAGCAATTAAGCCCATGGAACATCAGTTCCAGATTGTTTGTTACTGAAGCTCCTTCGGGAGTGCACGTGGAGGCTGTGATTTACACCCAAAGCGAGAAGGACCGATGTGGCGTTTCATAGCAACGCTAGCTATCAATAATTATCTATTGGTAGCAGGATAATAGATAGCTCCGAACCCCTCAGCAAGGGGTGGGATCGGGACCTGGCATCCTCTGTCGTGAATTGCTACCTATGGGATGTGCATGAGTGCTACTTCGGAGGAGCTTATGAGGATTGCATAGGATCGTAGGTTTGGCCGCATATTGTCACACCTAGTGCTTAGACTACCGTGAGGTTGTGCCAGCGTTGGCGGGTACTCACGTAAATCTAGCATATCTGTCTCCCTCTTGGGCTAAGCAGTCTGTAGCTCCAATAATTGCGCTTTGCATTATAATCGCCAGCTGCAATGAACTTTTGTCCTAGTATAGCAAAGAACCTGTCATATTGATGGGATTTGATTTTGTGCCTAGACAGCAATTTTAAAATCGGTAAGATTTATATACGTAGATTCTAAAAAGTATTCGCTTAATCGAGTAATTGGAAAATGCTTTACGTTTTTCCGCACTATAAAAAGAGTGCATTTAATATTTGAAAGGAGTTTTCAATGGAAGGAAATGAACTATTTAACAAATAAATAAAATTATTTTGTATAAATACTATTTTATCAAAATAATTTTATTAAAGAACTAAAGCTTGGAAATTTATCAATTAAAAGTAAAACATTTTATCGTTTGTTCATGCTTTTGTATTAATTTGATTTCTTTATGTAATTTCGCTATATTTTAACCACCAATATTTTTTATTATCGTGCAGTTGCTTTAAAATGATTTTTAAAATATTTAAGCCTATAAATATAAATTAATAACAAATGTCCGAGAGTAAGAATTAAAAAAAAGGTTAACTTTTATTTTAAATTGATATTCGTGTTAGATTCGAAAGAGTTTTCGAAAATTTTAATGTTTATCACTCATTCGAATTTTTGGTTTTTCGCTAAAAAATTTTTAGTTATGTTGACTGAACTTTGAAGTAGATTTTAATCGAAAATCGAAATTGTTTTATTAAAATTCGAAATAATGTTTGAAAATTCGAACATTTTGCCTGGATGTATATTTTCGCATTATAAACTAAAAACATTTTTTTTTGCAGCTTAGACTATGTTCAGAAATATTCTATATAAATTCGAAGTTATGTTCGAAAATTCGAATTTTTTTTCTGAATTAATATTTTTGGGTTTTTATAAAACAATATTTTTCCACATCTATTTGACTTTGAAAATTGATTTTTCAATAAATTCGAAATTATTCGCCACTTCGAAAATTTGTCCATAATTAATAATTTTAGATTTTTTTCCTAAAAACATGAATTTTTATGTTTATTAAACATTAAGAAAGATTTCTGTGGAAAAAATACATAAAATTAATTTCGATTAAAAAATTCGGAAATCGATTTTGAAAACGAAAATTCGTTGTTTAATGATCTTCATTCGTTTCTCATAATTTGTTCACCCTAATTCTGTTATATCATATAAAATTTATCACTTAATCTGCATTTTTAATTCTAATAACTTTAAAATAGTTCCAAAATTATTCTCAAATTTGATCAAAACTCACCTTCGAAAAGATTCGTTTTAAAATCTATCGATTTTTTTATGCAAAAATAAGTCAACTCTTTAGAAAATTGAGTTTATTAAAAATTCCATTTCAGCCAGTATTTGTTTTATATGAATTTAATCTAGCATTTGTCTATAATATTTGTTACTAATTAAAATTTAAGAACTTTAATTATCATAATTGATTTTTCCTTTTTCTACCCGGTCGCACCGTCAATACTGAAGATGGCAGTTCGCCATTGAGGAGCAATGTCTTGCCTGCTTTACTGGCCGCCAGCAGACGTCTCTCATGTACCTTGCGGTGTTTGGTCAAGTGATCAGATCTGGCAAAACATTTCGCACAAAAATCACACTTATAAGGCTTAACACCCGAATGTGACCGTCGATGACGGGCCAATTCATCCGAACGGGAAAATCTCCAAGTACAATTTGGCCAATTACAAACGTAAGGTTTCTCACCCAAGTGGCGGCGTAAGTGAGCCTTTAGATGAGCAGGCTTGGCATAGATTTTGCGACAGTCACCATAAGTACAGCGATAAGATTTATCTGTGGCTTCACATGAGTTGGCGGTAGAAGGTGAGAGCTTGAGGTTTTCAGCACTTTCTTGTAGGAAATGATTACAGTTGTCGGTGCACAAGGGAGTTTTCTCTGGCAAAATATCCACTAGTTCTGGAATCTCAATATAGTTGTCTAAAAACTTTTCCTCCCAGTCACAAAGATCTTTAGACAGCCTACTAAAAGTAGGTAAATCACAGTCCTCCACAGAGTCGCTCGATGTACTGAGCAAATAATCTAAGCTGGTTTGCAGTTGTTTTTCATTTAAGTCTACTATCACATGTCCACTCCGTACAATTTCTTCAGGATAAACTGACATGTACTCATTCGTATTGGAACAGTTTTCATACTCAGACGGAGAGTTTTCTTTGTTGTATGCAAAATACCAGGAATTATAATCTTGTTCTATTTGTTCATTTAAGTCACAAAATAACTGCTGGAAACCACCGTCAGCAAAAAAATCCATGTTGTTTAACACACGACTTAGTTTAAAAAAATAATGGAAATTTTCTTAAAGCCGCCGGTATTTAAACAATTTTCGCTTTTTGTTTTACTTAAATTTTTATCTTAATTCTCGGAATTTTGATAATTTTTATTTCCTTCTTTTTTTTAAATTTCTCCTAATTAAAAATTATTCTTTTTGCCACTCATGCACGACACTTTCTATCAAAACTGTTAGATTAATACTAAAATCGTTATATGATCTTGCTCTGGCTTTAAATATTTGTTAAATATAGATGTTGAAAAAATAATTCATAATTAAATATCAATATTTAAAAGTAAAAAAAGAACCCAATAGCTGCTGCCTTCACATCACAACTCATTTGCATTTTACTCTTGCAGAACAATGTTGTGTGTGCGTGTGTCTATGTGTGTGACAGTGTCCTCCCCAGGGATTAATTTTGAATTTGGTGAAAAATTCTGAACAACACTCATCAGTACTCTTTTATTTCATAATTATTTTAAAATCAGTCCGCACGCATTTGTAATTGAGAACATGTCATTAATTATGATGATCATGATCATGTAGAGATTTAATTATGTTGGGTTTTTGTTGTTGTTTTGTTTACTCTATACGCTCTGTGTTCTCTATCCCCAATATGCTTCTTTGATTAAATTATACTTCGGCTTGATTTCCAGATGTCAGTTTTGTGGAAACAGTACCCATCAGTAACAGGCGCTTTGTTTTACTTTTTGTCGCCAAATTAATGGTTTATGGACGTTTTTGTGTTAAATGGCACTCAAGTGTATTATTTGTTTATAAAATAAATAAACAAAAACTGCACTACGTACCATGCATTATGTTTTCAGACTAGGAAAATACCTTGAATATATGTACTGTGCAAAAAATATGTGCTGTGCAAAAATAAATTAATGTAATTAAAATTAATGGATGTTATAAACGATATATAGACATAGACATAGACATAGACATAGACATAGACATAGACATAGACATAGACATAGACATAGACATAGACATAGACATAGACATAGACATAGACATAGACATAGACATAGACATAGACATAGATATAGACATAGACATAGACATAGACATAGACATAGACATAGACATAGACATAGACATAGACATAGACATAGACATAGACATAGACATAGACATAGACATAGACATAGACATAGACATAGACATAGACATAGACATAGACATAGACATAGACATAGACATAGACATAGACATAGACATAGACATAGACATAGACATAGACATAGACATAGACATAGACATAGACATAGACATAGACATAGACATAGACATAGACATAGACATAGACATAGACATAGACATAGACATAGACATAGACATAGACATAGACATAGACATAGACATAGACATAGACATAGACATAGACATAGACATAGACATAGACATAGACATAGACATAGACATAGACATAGACATAGACATAGACATAGACATAGACATAGACATAGACATAGACATAGACATAGACATAGACATAGACATAGACATAGACATAGACATAGACATAGACATAGACATAGACATAGACATAGACATAGACATAGACATAGACATAGACATAGACATAGACATAGACATAGACATAGACATAGACATAGACATAGACATAGACATAGACATAGACATAGACATAGACATAGACATAGACATAGACATAGACATAGACATAGACATAGACATAGACATAGACATAGACATAGACATAGACATAGACATAGACATAGACATAGACATAGACATAGACAAAGATTGGCAATTATAAGTGGGTTTAATTAGTGACTTGTAATTAAATATTAAGTATCAAAGTTGCTACAATACTTCTCCTAGACATCTTTCATAAAGAGATCTGCGTTTCATTTTATTTCAGAGTATAAAAACATCCTTTAATCTTCTTTAAAAACGAATTGTAGAGTTGAATCCTATAAATTTAGAAAGTGGATTTATAGTTTCTTCTCCACCACACTTAACTGAATTAAATTGTTTCTCAAGTGTTAAAAAGAAATATAAATAAATAAAGAATAAAAATGCAGAAGCAAAAAAAATATAAATAAAAAGAAATATATTGTCTGTCGTCATTCATGGCTTAAGTGTCATTGTCAGTAAAGACAAATATTTTTACAGATTTAGTTCTTGTTTGTGCTTGTGTGTGTTTTTTATGGCTTTTGTGATTTCGTACCTGGAGAGGAAGTATTTTATTGTATTTGTTCACTATTTGTTTGTTATTGAAAACAAAATAAAAATTCTATTGTGAAGAATTTTCTTAACACCATCATGAATGTAGGTGAGTACTAGAGAAAGAGCAGTCACTTTAAAACGCCAGCAAAAGTATATGAGTCATCAAACATATATTTATGTCGATAAAAAACCTCCTTGCGATAAGTGTATCCACCCAGACACTTGTGTGAGTGCCAAACAAAGAAAACTAAATCGATTAATGAAATGAACAAACGCGAACGATGACTATCGGAAAAGAAAGATAATATTAAAAATAAAGAAAGATAATATTAAAGTAAGGAAGTAAACAGTCAGGAACTTAGTTACCGATAATAAAGAATTAGTCGTGTTTGACAGAGTGGGTGGCTTTCGTGATTAAGTTCGTGATGGAGGCCTAATATAAAATTTGGCAATTAAAAATTTCATATATTGATGTCTCAATGGATAGATGGCAGAATGGTCTAAAACTTGAACGTTATTTTAGTGAAGAAAAGACAGTGATGCTACCTGAAGAGAGGCCACATGGTATTTATCAAATAACGTCATGTGAAATTTGAAATGAATCGAAAAAAGCCGTGTGTGTTGAAGTATTCACGATATTTTTTCTTATTTGAAAGACTGATGACGGCAACTAAAAATGAAATATGACACATCACTCACAACACATATGGTACAAATCCGAGAGGTTCAATCTTCAATGACTCCGGCTCAGCTTAATTTGAGCGATGGTTAATTTGAGCCTGGGTTCTGTTCACTTGGAGCGCAATGGTCTTTATCGATGTCAAATCTTACAATCTTGGTCGGCAATACGTGTCACCTGTGGGCGTAGCACCGTCTACATGTTATTCGCGTCCAACCCTTTTAACTCAGACTAAGAAAACGGCTATCGCTAACCGTTGACGGTGATGACTTCACGGACAGTGGTTTCGACGAAGTACGGTCTCATGATGCCGTCGATCGAAAACACTCACCAAGCAATAACTTTTTGTGCATGTTAACAAAGACATTCATGCAAAATGAGCCTTACATTCGAAAATGACTTGGAGCCTCTTGGTTCAGTAGGAACTGTTCCAATGCAATACTCACCAAGTTGAAGTCTGCAAAAGTCCAAGTTCTAGTGGCAAGGTGACTACATGGGGTTCTTCTGCACATTTTCACAAAGAGCGGCGATGCTCGCGACAGATCTTTTGCTGTACGAATCTTATCATGACAGTTTTATTCAAACAGTCGCCTTGAATTTGATCATCACACATTAGAGAGGAGACGAGCACAAGACCATCGCTGCTTCCGTAAAACGGGTGCTGAATCGTGTTACTAACCATAGAATTCGCGTGTAAATCTTTTAAATATAAAATTTATTTTTTATTTCCTAAATTCATTCTCCTTAATATTAACCACGATTTAAGTTACCAACAATGCTCATTTGAACTTTCACTAGAACTGCAACAGGCAACAATATTAAACAGCCTGACAACAACATTCCTGCAATGAAGCCATAAGTTCAGCACTTGCACCAAGATACCATGATTGCAACCATTAGCGGAGTTGGCATTTTGTTTTATTTCTACCTGTCATTAACTCCAAAAAGGAACTTATTTGCTATTTGTGTTTAAAAATGTTGGTAAGGTGTGACCCCAACACCCACATTAGTCAATGTTTAAGGGGCCAAAAGAAAACGACACAAAACTAGACAATTAAACTGGCAGTCGGTTTAAATACTTATGTTGGCATTGCAGCGCAAAGTGGCAATTATTGTGCTGTTGCAAGTGTTTACTATTACTTTTTTTTAATTCCCTTCTCTTGCCACTGCTCATTTGCAGTTGCTGTGGAAATGCTGTAGTCGTAGCATTTACAATTAGCATTTGAATCAATTCTGCCCTTTTATGTTTGCAGTCGTTGTTGATGGCTGCTTTAATCGCTTTGTAATTAGCTCAGTGTTGAACTTGTGCTTGTGACAATATTCCAAGTTAAATTCAAAGTAAAATGTGAAGAAGAGGCATTTTGTACATCAAAGGATAAGGGGGGTAATGCCTACATCTCGTATTACAATTAATTTGTTTGCTAACGAATTTAAATTTGAACAAGTAGAAGAATTAGTCGTACAGTCAGCGGATTAAATGGCAAATGTCTGACCAGTTCTTCTCCTGTAAATAAATTGATATAAGAACTTTGGCGGCTAACTTCTGAGACTTGTTTTTAGTAGAGGGAATGGAACTGTCTCAGCTTCATAAAATATATTGTTCATTACTGTCTATGTCCTACTAGAAAATCAAGCTTCGGCAGCTGTTAATTCAGTCGAAGGATCACATTGTTTTTTTTAATTATTCCAGAAATTAAAGACCTGCTTCGAGACACAAACACTATTGTAAGTTTTTGTGCAACTTCATTTGGCTTCAAATAAAGCTGTCTTTACATTATCTGAGTTTTAGTCTGATTTTAGGATATAACGCAAAGAATACTATATCTAAAGTTGATATTGTGTATAAGATAAAATAGACGAGGTTCTCTTTTGAACTGGCACACTATAGCCAGATTAGATATTGAACTCAGATAGTGTAAATGCCGCTTAAATACTTAAACAGACTTGATCTAATATTTACTTTATCGCACCGTCAAAAATCGTACCGATTTAATGAGGATTTAAAAAAACGACCCCATATGGCCAATAATATGCACTGGTGCAGACGGGTGCAGTCTCAATGGCAAAACACTATGAATTGGTCTACGAATTGATTCCTCATCCGCCATATTCTTCGGATTTTGCACCTAGTGACCACTTCCTATTTCCGAACCTAAAGAAATGGCTCGGTGGAAAGAGATTTAGCTCCAACGATGAAATTATTGACCAAACAAATGCTTATTTTAAGGACCTCAAAAACTCCTATTTTTTGGAAGGGATACAAAAACTGGAGAAACGTTGGATTAAGTGTATTGACTTAAAATGAAATTATGTTGAAAAATAAATTTTTGTTTTGCAAAAAAAAACTATGTTTCATTTAAAAAGTTACGAACTTATTGATCCGCCCTCGTATATAGTTATTAGTTTTCGACTTCTCGCTGTAACAAATGTAACATCTAACTTTGTCTTTGGAGGACTAATCTTAAATCTTCTTGGAGGAATGCCAAATGATCGTGATAAGCTCTCTAATGATTCTGAAGTTTGCAGGAACAGTCAAGATATGGCCTGGGCTGCTGAGCACATGGGCTCACTCACTGATATATTTAGTGAATTGTTGGTTATAGTAGATAGCAAAGATGCCAACGATTCAGTACGGGGTACACCTTTCCTCATTGACATGTACGGTTTCGTAAGAGATAGTCTAAGCTTACGCAAGAATATTCATATCATTGTTGGTTTGTTTGTTTGTCAATTCGATTTTATATTGTTACGTTTACTACCACAATAAACGTTAATTTGTAGGGTTCGTTTAATTGCAGGAATTAAAATAGACAGTCCTTAATGATTTTATACACAACTTTATTCGGCAATTACGACTCTTATTTACATCTCTTCAGTACTAATTTACACTGTACACTTAACACTTCTTTTGTACACACAGATATTCACTCCATGAAATCTTAAAGTCAACTATATCTTCTGCGATGGACGGCGCCTTTATATACAGATCACGGCCGCTTCTTGAAATGTCCCGAACATACGCGAAATTGCGCATCATTTATTTCATTTGCTGGCTTAGTAGGCTTGTATATGTGTTTGTGTGTGTGTGTATCTTTTGTTTACTTTTTCCTTCTGTAGAAGTTGTTTGTTATGTTTCTACTTTGAATAGCGGTTCGGGGAATTTCTGCTAGGCAATTGTTTTTGCTTTTTGTTTATAATATTTCGTACTTGTACAATAGATCGTTTCCCACATCTTCCGTTATTACTTCGTAACAACATCTATAAATAAAATCCGCGAAAGGGCCAGCAGTTAAGACCGTTTGTCGAATATTTTGCGAATTAGAGAAAGTTTGTTCGTTGAGCTTCTTTGGCGCACTATTTATAACGTCATCAAACTAAATAACAAATTTCATGTATTACGAGGGTTTTCCAACGTTATCCCTTGAAATATAGAACGTTCATTTTCACCATCAAATAAATCCAACATTGCTTCATTTTTCATCATCAGGTTCCTTTCATGGAAAGACATATATGTAATGAATATATCTATTATGGTCAGTGTGAAAACACTTACAGCTCCATATATTCATGCAACAAATTTGAGTCGATTTATATGTAGTTTGCCACACATTACGCCTTTGCAAATGCATTTGATCATTAAAGAACTCACATGTGTCTATCGAAAAATAAATGCACCCAAAGCCTCTTACTGCTCCGAAAAGATTTTGGATCGGAGACTTAATTCGATCATACTCCTTCAAAAGTTAGGCTGCTCCAGCAGCATTTAATGATACGATGAGAATGCTGTGGAGTACGTGGTTTCAACAAGACAGTTCATCGAACAATTAAATTTTTGGTAGAGAGTTTTCTTGATCGAGTACTCTCGCACTTTGGTGATCAGAATAGAGTAACGTAGCTTTATTATCCAGCATCTGGGGCTAGGTTTAGTCTTCCCAGGGTTTCACAAAAGGTCTGCTTCCTTTAATATATTCGTAAATGTTTCGTGCGATCTTTTATTGGAAAGAAAACGAATGAATATAAAATAAATGTCGGGAGACCTAATATTTATCTACCGTGCATCTGAACTACAGTAAGATAATTTCGTGGGACCTTATGTTCGACAAAATACGAGCAAGATATGAAAAGTATAAGAAAATTTCTGCCATGTGACTGAACTACGGATAAGTAGGCTTATATACGTTGAATATAAGGAATTTCGGGGGACTTTGTATTCAAAACTTCGATCTACGGTATTACTAGGAGGGAACCGTAATCGTTAGAGCTCTCGGGCTACAGTTCAAGTGGCCTATTTGCAACTATATTTCGTATGGCAGCGATAATTGCTCGTCTTTTCATGGCCCAACCTCCAAGCTATATCCAATATTTATCATAAACTAAATGAGAATTATAATGTATCAACTTCTAACTATGTGTGTGTGGAGTTGTGATATGTTTGTCGGTTTACATGGTGTTTATGTTGGAAAGTTTGTATTAGCACGTTCCTTCAGGTCTACAAAAACAACGATCTGTAGATAGAGAAACGTGGATGTACTTTATAACTCATTCGTAAATCAGCCGCAGACGAAAGCGCTACATGGAGCAAAGACTTGGCAGCTATGCGAATGTTTATCCTCTCATATAACACAAGAACCTTGTTTAAACAACTTGTTTTATTCCATTTTAACATGTCGACTCTTTATCTCTTTGACGGTCATCCACAAACTCTATCGAGCCAACAACAACTCTTCACTGAATGATTAATGAATTTTTGGAACACCATCAAAAAAAATGTAGGCAAAACATTTCTAAAAGATTTGTTTGATATTCTCTGTCATATATTTTTATTTGCGGGTCTGTTGCCCTCAGCTTTTCTCTTGGCTTTTTGTTTGCATTAAGCAACCTTAAACAACCTTAAACGCCCACCATGCAGCAACAGGCCGCAAATGACAACTATGGGACAGTTACATGACTGATCGTGCTACACATGCTTATCGGGTATTTTTATTATTATTGGAGGAATACAACAACAGCGTAAATTAAAATAAGTAACAGAAATGAAATTTTTTTTCCGCTTATTACCTTTATGAAGGATAATTTGTATGGCAAGTACATTTGCCATACATAACTCAAGGGTTATGTGAAGGGAATAAATTCAGTAAAAAATTAATATTGATTAGAAACTTTACACAACTGTGTCGAACATAAGTTTATGAAAATATTTGCCCTCCATTCCACGCCATGGCACTTATAGGTAAAACGTGGTTATATTTTAATATATGGAGGATATCGAAGCAGGCCGCTTACTTAATGGGTCCCTTTTCGGATCCCTTTTTTCCTTGAATTGAGTTCAGGCAACCGACTTGTAATTTACGACTACTTTACTTTCATGTCTTCTCGTTCTAAAACGAGCCTACAGAGTAAAACTTTAGGGATTTCAGACTGTCGACAGGTAACTTCCAGCTATCCTCCTTTTCACGGAGTCTCTTGTAATGGCTAGCATTTGTCTAAGGCTTACGGTCACAATGGCATTCACATTTAATAAGTGCCTGCTCGTAGCCCTAAGCATTACCCTTCCTAATGGTGGTAGTCACACCCGTCTCACCCTCTTTTCAAGAGTATCTTTGGAGACTGACAGAAAGAAAGAGAGTCTTAACTTCTCTCCGCTCGACTTGTTTAGCCAGAATACTACCAGAGACACGAGCCTCTTAGCAGCCCCCACGGGGAGGTATAAATTAGAACTTCCGATAGAACACATATTTACGGCAAGCCATATCTTTGTGCCTACTAGCCGACGGCTTAAAATATGGTTGAGTTAATCAAAATCTAAAGCAGCATATTATTGTTCTTAAAAACAACATTTATGGCATTATGTATGAAGATGATTTTTTGGCCAAAGTCCGGATCTGTGGGTCACTAAGAAAACTGGCGGAGTTGTCTGTAGCCGTCTGGCTTCAATTCTTGCGTCAACACAATCTTATATGGATGAAAATGCAACAACAAAACTAAACCGGTTGACGCCCTGGCGATGCCGAATAGAGCTGATTGCGGACAAATCTATATTTCTAAAAACTTCTTTGATGCCCTTCAATACACTCTCACACCAGTGCCTCTGACGTAAGTGGCTTAAAATACAAAAAAACGCACTCACGCTTAAACTTTTCCACGATGCAACAAATTACCTCCGCACTGGAGCCATAATGACGGCGTACCTCACAACAAAATTTAAGTTGCATTTTTACTACTGAACCAGAATTTCCGCATTATTTTTCAAAAATTTCAGACGTTTGGCAGGCGTTAAACGTTGTGATGTGGCAACGCTTACTAAATATTTTGACAGGTGTTTGGCATTAGTAATTTTGACAAACTTCTAAGATATGACAATTGGAAACATTATTATTGCCATCTGATCACCCTATAAAAGAAAGTTATGTTTATATCATCCAAATATATTCTCCCGTGATCATAATATGGTTAAAATGGTCCATATTATGCCAACGATTCGGAGGAGAAATAAAGTAAACTTGCTGTCTGTTTATTTTATACAACAGCTTCTGTAGAAGTTGTTTACTAAGGCGAGGAGATGGAACAATTTACAGAGCACCTCGTCTGTGCAGAAAACTAGAGCAGCTTCTTAAGCAGTTCTACATTGCAAAACTTAGCAGGGCTATCATTATAATAAAGTCGTTTATACGGACCTCGGGATAGTTAGGATATTAGCCTACAGTAGATACATAAAATTTACCACAAGATAACGAAGCGGGGTTACATGGCGGATCCAAGTGGGTCAGTGCCTAATAACCTAACCTTATTTTATTCCTTCAAATAGCAAACGAACTTGAAGGCCAAATTTATGAGAGGAGTATTCACTTAAAAAACAAAAATTGACGTGATATTTTTATATGATTTTTTAAAAGCAGAGCTTTGCTTTTATCATCCTCAAACTACTAGAGTTTTTGTTTCAATTTAATCCCATCTTTTTTCAATTGACTGAGCAGAAGAATACTTTTATATTCCAACTGAAATTTTCTTTTTCCTTGGAACATTCTTCACTCCTTTATTTCTTAAACAAAAGTATGTTTGCTGACAAATTTCCCAAGTCGTTGTTGTGCGACAATGTTTTCTGTTCATTGCTCTGTTTATTCAACAAAATGGAAGCATTAAAAAGTTTCTTATTTTTTGTGAAAAAAAAAACTGTCTGGTCTTTCATAACCTCAAATCTCTTTGTTGAATTTCAAAGTCCATTTGAGAACATGTGTCAATGGTAAAGCAGAGCAGGGAGTATGAGGACAAAGATGCAAGATAATTTCTAAAAAAAAAATATATAGAAACAACAAATGTATTTCTCGAATACAAATGAGAATTATTTTGAAAAGAAAAAATTGTTAACAAAAATAAATAATCGAAAATGTTTTCATAAGAAATGTGAAACAAGTTTGGTTAACGAATCTGTTCAAAGAAAAACCAAACATTTTTCAAGTCCTTTGAAATATCTTTCCAAAATATCTAAGAAAAATTAATTACTAATTTTAATTAAAAATTGATTTTAATCATGAGCAAGCCTTTGGCCAACTTTTGCAGTAATAAGAACCCAGTATTTCACCGTTGGCACTTTACCAGACTTAACTCACCTAAGAGGCATTCAGTGGATATTTCTGAAGAGTTCCTCTAACACATAAATGCCTTATCTCTTGGTTTTTTAATGGAGAACGCGCACAAGAAGTCGAATTACTGGATTAAGTGGTTGTTTACGGGCATAAGAACAAGAATTGCTTTCTTTTTCTCAACCTAACCTAACTTCACAACAACCTGCCATGTATTATTTTGCTAAATGATTCCTTTAGCAACATAATATTACCGTTGCACTATAGCTTTAAAGCGGCCAAAAGTCGATAGTTCGATTTTTGATTTGGAAAATTGATGGTGGTAATTTTTGTAGTAGACAAAATTACTAATAGAAAATTATTTCACTCTTGATTTGATATTCCGACAGGGTACTTGGATGTACATTTTTAGAACGAATTTCCGTCATCCCTTGTCAAGTTTGGTTTGGAGACAATCCGGTTTCGGCTATGTGCCATCTTCAGTGTCATTTTTCGTTCTGAGGAGATTGCAACAATATGTTGGTGTTTTATTGTTATATTTTTGTTTATTGTTTACAAACTGACGAGCAGCTGTCATCACAACTACATAGGACAAACAGGACGCAAAATAAAAACAAGATTTCGTGAACATATAAGAGACTACAACAGGAAGATGCCGGCTCGAAACCAGAATCTAACTTCGCTAACCACATGTTCAACAACAAAAGTAATCCAGCGCCTATTAGGAAAACGGTACAATTACTACTCACACAGCGCAAAAGAGGACGACTAAACATTCTAGAAAACATGGAAATATACAAACATAAGATTATTGACGGACGCATCACAAACGAACAAACAAACTCCGATTCAGACATTAAATTTGAGTATCTAAAATTAATCTACGAAACACACAACAAAAATAACAAACAAGATATACCAAAAATAATAAAAAACACATTACAAATAAAGAAATGCATAATCCAAAAAACACTGACTTCTTTCACCCCAAAAAAAAACCACCATACACAATTAAAAACAACGTTTACCTGCCGTCCGCAAATTTCAATTCTGATGCAATAAAATTGTGATCACAATCGCCTACAAAAACACACGGCCTGATACTAGGTCCCAATTACAGGTGACTACGTGTTAAAAAAAATAGTAATCACTTACTTCTACCAATCCATATAAAACATCCGACCTAAGAGCTTTACCTGCTACCTATTTCCACCTTACAAATGCCTATGAAATTCACCTGAAGATGTCACATAGCCGAAACCGGTTTGTCTCTAAATCAAACTTGACAAGGGATGACGGAAATTCGTTCCAAAAATTTACGAAATTATATAAATTACTAGGCTGCTGGCAACCCTAGTATATATACAAACCAGCTGATCTTGTTCATTTTCTATTGTTGTAATCAAGTGAAACCGAAAGCGCTGTGTCAAACGAAGTATTGGTCAAAGACTTTTTTTGAAATAGAATATGAATGTGTGTGTGTGTGTTATCAATAAATTTGTGGTGATTAAATGCTAGTGGTGATATTAAATTAAATCTATTGGAGTTTACTATTTATTTAATTTAACTTCTTGTGTTGGAGTATTGTCTGATCTTCAAATTGGTGGCAATATGTCATATCATATTTGCTACTCTTAAATATCTTCACCATTTTCAAAGGATATAAACCTCAAAAGGACTGAGAATTTTACTGTTTGGTTTCACATAGGTAAAGCCCAAAAATGGCTATTTTTAATTTGATATGCAACTAAATAAACGTAAGTGAAAGTGAAAATGTCATAACAGCTATTTGAAGAAAAATTTATAAACTTTTGCTCCTATGCAAGCCAAAAATGGGTTCAAAGCTTTTCTTTTATGGCCGTAACAAAATAACAGCTCTCTATCTTCTTGAGTTGATTTTTCTTCGTGAAATGTATACTTTTAGCCCATAGTGTGCTACAAATATTTCGCAACTAAATAACTGAGCAAACAGTCAACTATTTAGTACTTCGTAAACAAAATGGTCTTAAGAAAATTCTTGTCGAAAATTCATTTTGCCACCTCCTGGTATAAATGCAGGTATTTGAAACAATTTATCTTATAAAATATTTTGTTGTAATTCCTTAGTTTTAGTTGCAATAGTATCATGAACTGTAAATTATATTTGTTGTATACTTTCGCAAATACAGGGTGTCCGCCGGGAAGGCATACTACTTTGTTTGTGTATAATTTTTGATTAAATGAAAGATAATGGATCGTATATTGATAAATGTTTTATTTAATGTCGGCAATTATGTATGGATTACAATATCAGATAAATATTTTGTTTTAGTTGCTTAAGCGTTTCTGGTTTGTTTGCATAAAACTTGCTTTTTAGATATCCTTGCAGAAAGAAGTCCGGAGCAGTCAAGTCAGGCGACCGTGGAGGACAATCAACATCACCATTCCTTGAAATAACTTGTTGTGGAAAGAGGTCTCGCAGTAATTCCATTGTAATTCTGGCTGTATGCGATGTGGCACCGTCTTGTTGAAACCACATGTTAGCCAAGCCCAAAGCATGCAGTTGTGGATGCAAAGGTGACTGATGAATAATTTGAGGGTTTTCCATTGCCCAGAACCGAGTATTCTGTTTATTCACATATCGATTCAAATGAAAATGTGCCTTGTCTCTCATTATGATTTTTTCATGAAAATCGGGGTTGTCATGGGCGAGCTGTAGCATCCTATTGGCATATGTACGGCGCCGTAACTGGTCTTCTGGAAGAAGCTCGTGTGTCAACTGAATCTTAAATGGAAACAATTGCAAATCTTTGTGCCAAAGTTGTTCTTTGAAGTTCTTGCAGTACGTTGTGGTCCATGCTTGGGCCTATCAGCTACAGCCCCTCTTTCTTCGAAATCATTCACTACACGATAAATAGTGCGTCTTGTTGGCACGTTGTTTCTGCCACGTAACTTTCTCATCGTCAGAGTGATCGATGATTGATCTTGATAAAATGTTTTAACGATTAAAACACGTTGGCTTACCGAATATTTTTCCATAATAAATTTGCCACATCTCTACTTCACGACTGCCAAATATGAACTGTCAAGACTAATGTTTACCAAAATGGCGGCAAAACAAAGTAGTATACCTTCCCAGCGGACACCCTGTATTTCCTTAAGCAAAAAACTCTTCCATATTTTGTGAGAATGTAGCGTGTTGTGTAGCGGAGTTTTATGTTGAATATTCTAAAATATATAATTTTGTTGCCAGTTTTAACAACAAATACTTTATTTAAATATTTACGAAACTGCTCTAGCGATAAATGTGGGGTGCACAAAAAGCATTTGACACGTAGTCGGTGTTACACCGTAAATTGAGTATAAAATTTGTGTGCTGAAAATAACGATTAATTAAAATGAACACAATACCTCTACACCTGTTGACACTGCACTGGGTAAAGAAAGCACTAAGTCGGCTTCGTTGTACTTTGGAATGAGTCATAAAGAAATGGTGCATAAATATTTCTACTGATGGCTCTATATCGTACGGGTAACTGGTCTTAATCACTTGTACCAGGTGTCGGAAAGTGTATCAGGAAATTTTATTGCTGCGGGAGTATGCGCTATACTTCGGGGAGACTTAGTCGCAACAGTGTCGCATCCCGGAATGCATCGCGCTTTTTATGACCGAACGATTCTACAGTAAGAGCTAGCGTCTACATTCTCAAAGCAACTGTATGTTACATGCATTTAAGTCTGTAAGTCGGTTGTCAGCTGCAGGTACAAAGGTATGGCTTGCCATAACTAAGTGCACTATCAGAAGTTCCTATTCAGCTAGGAATCTAGCTAAGTAAGTCAAGTGGAGAGAAGCTAACACTCTCTTATAAGAAATACCTACTCCACGATGGATGCATACGCAAGGAATGCGTCACTGAGAGAATGCTTGATCTCTAGTATGCGAACTCTGGACGTACCCGTGCACGTAGACATCTTTTTCTTCATTATTTCATCGGAATCGTGAGAATTATCTAAATGGGCTGCTGTTTTAATTTGCATAGGGAGGAATCCGGAAGAGATGGAGTGGATGAGGTAGATGGGTCAATCCCTAAAAATAGACAATGAAGCCTCGCAATAGGTGGAGAGGTTAATCTCTATAGGAACTCCGGTGTTTATTGACTAATGGAGAAATTCTAAAGAGATTGACCAGAAAACCTGACAAGGAGTGAATGGGTTAGTCTGAAAAGATACACCTGAGGAAGGGGCTGAACCGGTAGCGCACACTGTATGTGATTATCCAGCACTGGCTTATTACCACGGGCAGACATTTGTTAAATGTCAATGCCATGGTGCACCTACGCCTTAAACAACTGCTGTGTGGTACATGGGGCCGTCCTACCAAAACCATATTTCGACCACGTGCATATCGTTCGATATGGACCAATAACGCCTTCGTTCGATACGGAGCAATAACACCATCAGCCTAAAGTCTATACCAAACAGTGACTTATAATTTTTAAGCCGAAATTGGGAACCCCTTGTTGTGCCCCTAAGTCCATTGGATCAGTTGAATTTTGATCACTTTTTTGCTGGAAAAAAATTTCGTTTTTCCGATTGAATAAATTCGTCCCACAAGCGGGCATGATTTCCTATCGATCCCAACACTTTGATGTATCGCTGTCCGGGGGATATGGGCGAAGGAGTCTCTAAAATTTGTAGGGGTTTTAAACCGGAATGTATAGACCTTCTAGTAGCTAAGCGTCCGGTAATAAAAGTCTCGGGCTGATTGTTGCTGCGGTCTGCTTTGAGGCAACATTGTGGCGCATGACCGATTGAACAGGCATCTTTGGTACTATAAATTGCCACCCATACAAGTGCATGTCGGGTCGTTGGTAGTCACGCATTAAACACGATAACAGAATGAATAATGAATTATTTGTAAAGGATTTTGTGACTTTATTGTGAGTTTTTTTGTATAATTCCCTACAAAAATTCTCGTCTTTAAACAATTTCGTTTCTGAAATTCTTCTCTTTCTTCCCTTCTTGATTTCATTACAGCATGTGTTATATATATTTTTGTATTCCATAAGAAACAGAAAGTAAAGAAAAAGTAAGTAAAGTCATGCATTCAATAACCCTGACAAATTATTGTGGTCATTCGATGTGTTTTATAACAAGCCTCCTTAAAATGTACTTTTTATTTCTTTACTGCCATGCAAGAGATGTAAAGGGTGGTTTCTTAATTGTCATCTGAGAATTACTCAGTTGCAGGTTCCTAGTACAGTTAAAAAGCCTCCTACTCCATGGTAAAACAGTTTACACCAACTGGCTTAAGAACTCTGGATATCAGTCGACCTCCAGTTTAAATACAGACTTACCTGATTAATATACTGCTGCTCTACATTTCAGCTGATCTCTCTTGCAGAACGAGAGAGAAAGAATGATACCGTGCGATAAGCGGAATGAAAAATTTTTGAGACAAGACTGCCATGAGATATGCAACAAATAAAAGCGGAACGGACGTATCCTATTAGTATATGCAACGGTTACAATAACTCCAAATAAAGCAATATCGGTAGAGAGCTTCCAGGGCGACGACGCTGAAAATTCCATTCCGGCGCAATCAGGAAAAAGAAGAATCCTCCTGTTAAGAAGACGAAGCAGTATACGGGAATGGCAGATCTGGAGCTAAAGTGACATACTAATTGATCTGAAGGGAGCAGAAATGCGAATAGGTACCTTAAGCTTAACTATCATCTATCCGATATAAAAATCGAGGAACCCAATTTTGTAGTTGTCTCATTAGGTAGGTTTCGGCGTAGAAGCTCATTTTTAGAAGAACTTTCAAAACATTGTTGGAGCAAAGAAGTGATCGTTCGATTTGCTTCATGGGGTGGTATAATCAATCACACATTCTAACTTTTTCGAAGTCACTGTACCTGTTAATGAGGAGCTACGATTGCGCGCATAACTTTATTTTTGAAGGAACCACGAGAAAAGTTTCCTCCAAAAAAATATGGCCACGTGGACGACATTATCCTTGTTTTTAATTTGGTTTACTTCGAAATTTCTTACGTGTGAAAAATACCCTTCTCTTTATGTCTCTCCTTGAATCCTCTTGGGCTTAAATCTGCTTGTGTTATTATTTGCTTTCGTTGTATTATTTTTTTAAATACTCGTAGTCACATCATTGTTATGAAGTAAAAAACAGGGCCATAATATTTCAACGTGCTTCATTAGTGGTAAAAGGCATAAAAGATACTGCAATATGAAAATGGAATGAAGGAAAGAAAAAGGAATATTGAAACATTTGTTTAAGCAGGGAAAAGACGAGGTTATTCAGTATTTAAGGATTTAAAAAAATGATTTTGTTTTTAATTAAAATGCAATTCACCTTAAGGATTGAGAAATGTTTAATTGTTTCAAGTTGTTCAGATGTCTGTGCAGTAGAGATATGATAGCCAAACGGAGGATAAGTAACTAAAACTGTGTGTAAGTGACTTTGTTGACAATTATTATGCTACCACTACCCCTTCGCTTCTCAATGAATGCCGGCAATTATTTACTTCCTACTTTACCGCTTATTTGCTGTCGACTACTGGCTATCTATGTCCATTTCCAATGCATTTTATGTTGATCAGATTATATCTGAGTGAACAACAGCTGTATCGTTACCAGTGGAGTTATTTAGTTGAGGGTCCTTTTGCTTTTCTAGCCAAAGACTTCCAGCACCTCATTCTAGCTTGCCCATAAGTAGCTGTTTCCTGAATCGAACCATAATGCGGGAATTATGTACTAAAAGGCGCTATAGTTGCAGTTGACCGCCGTTCATGTGGTGTTTAAAATGTATATTCCAGGAAGGACTGGGTTGTAAATTGTAGAGAAAGACCTTTCTGTCCCTTGCGAGTCTTCAATATTCGCAGAATTATTTGCTCAGGTCAGGTATCGAATGGTATCTATAATTTACATATAGTTCATTAACCATCTTATAGCCATTCATTCCTTGCCGGTTCCCCACCATAGATTAAGTTCATTTTATTTCTCCGCCTGCTTATTTCGTCCTCCACATTAGAAGGCATATAGTCGACATAGATATTTGGAACGCAGATAGAACATAACCGAATCCCGTTTGTCTCCAACTCAAACTTGACAAGGGAGGACTGAAATACGTTCCAAATATCTATTATCAAATCAACCTGATGGAATACTAAATCAAGTATAAGTCGTCCTTCTGACAGCATCCAATGCAACTGTGTAACTCTCAGCTGGTGCTCAAAAGGTTTATTGAAAAAATTATTATTACTATTATCATACAGTATCAATATTTTATAAAAGTTTTTTTCTAATTTGGTGTCTCTCAACATTCTTTAGAAACTTTAAAGTTGTACGAAATTTCTCTTACATCCTCCATAAGTTTTGCACTCTCTAATAATCATATTCTTCTCTCAAAAGAGTTTCTATAAGAAGGAGAGAATATCTGCATTCCTTATTTATGCCGTTTCCTTCCTTTTAAGTAAAAGAAAACTCACATTATTTTCTCTTCATTTGTGGATTTTGTTATTTCGCATAAAAAGGACATTTTTGCTTTCATTAGCTGTTACAAAAATGTACCTCAAGTATTTTTTCTCTTTTAAAAGAAAACATTATTTTACGAGGAAAAAGTACATAAAATTGTTTTCTCATTTTAATTTTTTATGATATTCTTTGTGTACTTGACTTGACTTGACTAGAATAGTCATGATTAGATTATAAAATCAAATAAAGCAAGTTGAAAGTTGTATCGATAAATTTTTACATCGAATTTGAGGACTCTAGTCATTTGCACTTCACTTAACCCAGAAGGAAAGTTTATCGGGGTCCATTGCAAATTTTCCTTGGCGATTTACATATCCTTTCAGTGTGATAGACGAAATGAGAGCGTTTTTGCGACAAGAAAATATTGATATTAATAATAAATTTCAATCACTGGCACATGTTGCTACACGCTGTGGCATATTTTAGTGGATAAAATGATAAGCTGAGTCAGACCACCACAGTTTAACCTCCATTCGAGCCACATTGATTGGCTCGCGCAGTCATTAACATTTACTCTCAAATTTAGTCATTGCTGGCCGTTTGACTGGTAGTTATCATCAATCACTAAATCCTTCACCTTCAGTTTGCTTGTGATCCTTCGTTTATTGCCAGCCAGGGCTGGACATTCAGCATCTTCCGACTGCCATAAATTTTCTCAATATTTTCTATCTTTTCCACATGCGAACAGATTTTATGTCGTGGCCGTTCGAACGCAATTAAATGAAATGTATTTTTTTTAGCATCCAGTAAATATTGACTATTATTTTCTATAAAAATCATTTATCCCCATTTGACTACTTCCTCGTATTTAATTTCCCTTTGGCTCATTACTTTCATAATAACAGGAATATAGTAACTAAATATTACCGCTGTTTTTCTTTTTATAAAAATTACTCTTAAAAAATTTACCTCAAAATTATTTTTACATGCAACTCTCTTTTAAATCCTTATGCATTTAAAGAGAACTTTTTTCCATCACCCAACACCACATGTTCATTACCTAGTACTACATTAAACCAGTGTTTGGGGAACAATAATTTCTTTAGTTTCCGTATACAAAGTCGTTTAAGAACGACATTTAAAAATATGCTACGGAAAAAAGAGAAGGTCTAAAAGAGAAACTACACAACCAAAGAGGGTAGTTTTTATTTTCATTTTCCCTGCCTACATAAAACACAACCCTTTTGCCACACAACAGTTTGTTGTTAGTCTTGCAATGAATGTCGGCTAGAGTTCACTTGTTAACCTTTGAAACGGATGAAATGATAATTAAATTTTATTTAAAACCTAAAAACATAACAAGTGTATTATTAATGAACAAACCATGTTTGAAAAAATACATTTCAAAAGTGACAAAATTGTAGGCATTTTTTAAATATCAACAAAACAAGTAAAAATTAATCAAAAAACAAGAAAATATTTAATATCAAATGAAAATATTACCCTTTAGTAAAAACGAACAAAGGAAAAATTTATAATAAAAAAAATATATTAAAAAAAAAGGATATATAGCCGGCATAAAAACTAATCACGTAAAATTTTTAAGGTAAATAGAATATAAAATCTTAAATATTTCTACGTCCTTTAAGAAAAAAAAATAACTTTAAAACCCCCTTTAGAAAAAAACAACAACTTTTCAAATGACTACTTCTTCAACAAAAAAAAAGCTTTTATATTTAAATAGTTAAAATTTAATATTAATATATCAAATCTCCTACGCAGTCACACATTGTTTTGGGCACTAAAAGTGCGTACAGATAAAACAACATGTGTCGAGGTATGTCCTTAAACAGATAGCGTACTAATACAAGCAGCTAGACAGATTATTAGTACTAGGTAGCCACGTTATAATTCTCATTTAGTTAATAAATAATTATTGGATATAGTGTGGAGATTTCAGAACAGTGATCGTGCGTTGTGACCCCAGCTAGGCATTTTCTTTTCATATTGGAAACCTCTTTAAGCAAATTCTCTTGAATATTCTTAGTAAGTACCAAAATAAATATTTTATTGAAAAGAGCCTTTAAGTTGGCTTCGGAATAAATTATAAAAGGTAGTTAAAGAGCATACAGTTTTTCTTGTTGAAAAAGGATATTCCAAACTTTGTCGGTTATAATTCTTTAATATGAAAAAATTACATATCTTTCAACACAATATAATAAAAAATTGTAAAACTAAAATTTACCAATAAAATTTCTTTACTTAAAATAATTTTGTTTATTTGAAAAATAAATTATTTTCTATTTAAAATTATTGTTCCATAATGTTTCCATGAAAAATTAAAAAAAGCATACGCTTTCGCAAGAACATTAGGGAAAAATTAAATTTTTTTTATTACCAGCATTTTCTTATATAAAGGGTGTTTGTTAGGCGTTGGAAGATGAAATTGGATTAACACACAGATAAATTTATTACTCGAAATGAGATTGCCATTGTTTTAACGAAAATTTCTTAAAATATTTATCTAAATTAATTATGGCCCGAGCTGCTGGCTATTCTTATTAATCTCTCTTCGAATTGATTTCAGATATCTGATTTGTAATTTACAACTACTTTACTTTCGTTCGAGATTCGTGCTAACACTAGTCTTTACTTTTGATTGTAAGGATGTCAGACTGTAGACTGTTGACTATCGGTCTTCTTCCTCATCACGGAGTCAATTGTAATAGTTAGCGTTTCTCTAAGGCTTAGGTCCCCCATGGCATTCATACTTAACAAGTGTCTGCCTGTGGTCTTAAGCCTTATGCTAGTCAGTGCTGGATATTCACACTCAATGTGCGCTGCCGTCTTAGCCTCTTACTCAGGAGTATCTTTAGAGACTGACTCGTCTACCCTTTCCCATGTTTTCTTGTCCATCTCTTCAGAGTTCCTCTATAGGTCAATTAACACCGGACATCCTCAGAGATTAGCCCCTCTACGTCTTGCAAAGTTTTCTGTCCATCCCTAACCTATTCTTACGGCCCTAACGCATTTGTACCTTTAAAGATTAACCCGTCTACCTCTCTCGAGATATTCCTGTCCATATTTTCTAGATTCTTCCTTGGGCAATTGAAGTCGGAATTTCTTCAGAGATTACTCTTCGCCGCTTGCGAGGCTTCCTGATTCATTCCTGTAATGGAGAAAGAAATGTCCTCCCACACAGGGTTCCATATGCACTTGCTAGTCTGTATTAAAACTGGAGATCGACTGGTATCCAGTGTTTGTGTACTAGAGCCCAAGCACCCTCTTGGCCACGCATCCCTGTCGTATGCTGTTCCATCGTGGATAAGGATTTTTTTATAAGACAGTGTTAACTGCTCTCCGCTTGACTTATTTAGCCAGATTCCTTGTAGAGGCAGGAACCGAGGTAGTTTTCTTTATTAATGCAGGCTGATCTTCAACTAAAAATTCAGATTATTGCTAGAAAATTGCCCGTGGAAATTGGAATCAACCGCAGTTTTCGTGCAGGCCTGTCCACGAAGTTTTCAAATTCCATACCATTCAAGGATATATAACAAAAAAAAATAAAGCCCATATTCTTGCAGTTCAAGGACTTGCCTGTGTTTTTTTTTTAAGTTCTACACAGCTTAAAGAAAACACCCGTTGTATAATTTATTTTCTAAAAACATCACAAATTTCCGCAAAATGTTCTCTTGTTATACTAAAGACACTATAATGACCACTTAATCTGAAGTAATTGCTTAAGCAGGAGATAAATAATGTTTTAATTTTAAATCGACTAAAATGAAATTCAAAATGTTTTGCCTTGTCAACATCAGAAGGATAGTAAATAAATACGTTTGCGACCACAGTTAAACAAACAGAAATTACAGTAGACGAAAATAAGAAATGAAGAAATGTTGTTTTTGAAGTATTGTAGCTTTCCGCGAGTCTGAATCCAGTATTGGCATTGAGTAATGGTACCTCCATAAGTGGCTGGAAGTATTTACTTGTAGGCAAGCATGAAATTGGACTCAATCCAAAACCTCTAAGGTGGATAACTGTACCGGTAACGGTACTTAAGCTCACGACTTCAAATATCTACCGCTCGTGGTGAAAGTGGAGAAAGATAACGTTTGTTGCCTGTGCTTTGCAAAGGCTTAGACCGTAGGGCACGTTGTGGGTGAATTTACAGCTTTGGCTGGCAATGAACAGAGCCCAGCTATCAGGCTTATAGTAAATTTTGATACCTCGGGAGACTTCAGCTTTAATCGCATCAATTGTGGCGACGGAACTCATTGATGGAAGAGGTCGGATTCTTTGCAGTCTGAAATCACTTGAGAAAAAGGGACTTAAAGAGGGACTCAAAACTTTAGTGTTCTGCTTTAGTACTAGAGTTGTATCAATCACGTGATAGTTCGCTCAATTGATAGATTATTTCAGAAAGGTAAAAAGTTAGAGGTAGTAAGTTTGCAACAATTACAAAAACCATGAGACATTTATAGTTGTTTTGTTTGACACAACAAAATAAATTGAACTAGCTCATGACCCTTACAACTCTATTAAGTACCCCTCTACACAATTAAAGTAAAATAGGCCCGAATCACTATTGGTTTAATTTTTCTACAAGATTTTATCAAAATCAGCAAGATCTTTAAAAATTAATACAGTGATCATGAGCCGTAGAGTTAATATGTCTATTTTCTTAACTTTTTTTTAGATTAAAACAGTGGAAAAATATTTCAACGAGTGAGGAAACCGTTTAAAAAAAGTCCTAACAAAAACGGAATGAACAGTAACACGCTTAATTATTGCGAAAAAAAAGAGAAAGGGAAAGTTATTTACAGAACGGTGATAACAGCGCCTCTTAGATACGATTCAGCTAATTTTCCTCAGAAGCTTCGCAACCACTCTCACGGGTTTACCTATGTGCCATCTTCAGTGTAATTTTTTGAAACAATAGCCGAAACCGGTTTGCTTCTCACGGGAGGAATTCGTTTCAAATATCTATCTCAAATCATCCTGTCGCCAAATCAAATCAAGGAAGTATAATTATTCAGACAGAGGGAGGACCTCTTCTTATACATATTTACTCTCAATTGACACAAGAAAGAAATTTCAACTTTAATTGTTTAGACATGACCTTGGAGGATTTATTAAAAACCTTCCTGAACACTAAATGGATTACGGGAAGTATTCGCATCAATATTTTCTGATAAGAATTTTACTTTGTTTAACCTTTTTTCATATTTTGCTTAGATACAAGTACCTTCAGGACCTCCACTCACCAGGAGCCATGCTACAATACATCTTGTTCATAGAAATAATATGTTGTCCTTGACTGACACAGGAGCAGTGACATACCAATCGAAAGGAAGGCTCAGGTACGTATAACAAAATTTTGTCTTCATAAATATGGAGGTTATCAAGAGATAATCCAAAGGATGCAAAGTGCTAAAGAGTGAAATTAGCTTGGAAAGATAATTTTATTTGAACACAATTTGTTACATGTGACCCCACGGATTGGCCCATTGTTAAAATGACATTAAATACATAAAGCGTCTGGATATGGATATGACCAGATAGCAATCATTTCTTAGAATTCGTAAAAACAGAAATCGTTAAGGCAGCGCATAATATCCCCTTCAGAGGCAGATTTATGGACTCATAAACAGTTTATTCTATGGCCCTATGATCCTTATAGGAACTAAAAAAAATAATATTAATAAATATTTTATGTGGAACCGCTGCTATGCGGTGATCGATCACCCATATTCCTTGACGTCCTAAAATGCTGCACAAATTTATTTAACATCTCGACCCTCAGAGGGGACCACATCCGAGCTAGTTGCGAGGCTTATATGCCAGAAATTATTTATATAAAAACTGTCCTTGAAATGCAGTCAGTTTCAATTCATAAAATGAAGGCATTTGAATTCCTCTGAAGTAGTCACTTGCGACTTGGAGGAATGAAAAATATACAGAGCGGACATATCAGACGAACAGGTGGCCACAATATCACGTCTTGGTTCTTCACGTTCACATGCAACAGCACCTACTTTAGTTTCTAGTGTGAATTAAGTAAATAAGGCCAAAACCTTGCAACACAATCGATTCAGTCGTGAGTTTTGGGTTATCTGAGAAGCGCGATTTAAATCTGTTTTGGTTAGTTTCGTTAGCATAATGGTAGTATGCTCCAAAGGAAAGAGTCATTTAGTGATAACAATGCAGCGACGCTTAGATTCTTGTTTACTCTCTCATGCTCCCACGATTATCTTAACTTTCTGCATGCCCTCGTCTGCCCTTCTAGAGTATCCTATGCTCGTGTGTGTTAACATTGTGCTAAAGTATCACATTACAATATTTTGCTATTCCATTTTTTGCACTTTGCCTCAATGTATTTCTTTACTTGATTGAGTGGCAGCAAAAGAATATTTCCTAAACCCAGTCAACACAACAAGTGTTAATTTATTCAAATACTATTTTAATTGAATAACAAATCTCAAGGATAAACAAGTTTAGAAAGAAAATCGAAATGAAAACACTTAGACATTCTTTTTCAAAGAAAATGCCACTAAGAAACCTCAAGTGTTTATTTGTATCAATTAAAATGTAGATTTATTAAATAGTACGAAGGATATTTTCAAGGACTGAAGAAATAAAAAAAATTCCTTTGAATATAATCAAGAGGTATTCCAATGATGTTGCAGACTTAACGTGCTGATGTGAGAAATTAAAAATTTTTGATTAAAACAAACACAAGTTCACATTCTTTGAGCAGAAGAAATAAAAAGATAAAAGCGAGGGGAAAGAGATTGCCAGCAGCAACGAGTACAAGGAGGCAGGCATAAGAGGGGAAAAACAAAACATTAAGACATTTTCCCTGCCTAATTACAGTGGGGTATAAACACCTTGCTTGATAGGATTCGGGAAATATTCGTAGCCTATCTAGCGAAGGGATATACATATACCGGCAACTTGCTAGTTTGGTCACATTATTCCTCTAATCATTTTCCATATTAGAAAGTTAGAAATTCTGCCAAGCTAGCCAGTTGCGTAGAAATGGGATGGTATTATACAGGGAGGCCCAAAATTAACGAAGGGGTTTTAATTCGTTAAAACTTATTATTAATGTAGACTTTTTCTTTCAAATAACCCCAAAGAAAATAGCCTGGAGCGGTTAAATCTAGTGAACGCGGAGGCCAATTAAAATTACTTCTACGCGAAATAATTCGTTCACCAAATATGTCCCGTAAAAGAATCGTTGTATCCCTTGCAGTGTGCGCTGTGGCTCCATCTTGTTGGAACCATACTTGCGGATGGTCTTCCATGGCTGGCCTTAAAAAACGTTGTCCGTATCTGACATCATTGATGGAAACGGCGACCCCGTATTCATTTTCAAAAAAAAAAGGACCAATTATCCTTTCCGATGAAACACCGCTCCAAACCTTACACGTAGATGGGTGTAATTCTCGCTGTTGAACTACTCTCGGATTTTCCGTAGCCCATATCCTGCAGTTTTGCTTATTAACGAACCCACTTAATTGGAAATGGGCTTCGTCGCTCATAATTAAATTAAGAATAAAATTATGATTTTTTTTCTGTTTTTTTGCCTGAAAATAACTGCATAATCAAGTCGTTGCTGGTAATTAATTCTTGGACAAGCTGAATCTTGTATGGAAACATTCGTATTGTGTGCAAAATTCTCTGCAGCGAAGCTCGTGAGAGGCCAAGTTGTGGCGAACGTCTCCTGGTTAATGTTTCTTCATCTTGCCGAATACTCCTCTGTACCAGTTCAATGTCATCCGTCATCCGTGTGCACCATTCGTCCTCTGCCAGCACCAGGAAGGTTCCTTACTGCCCCTTGTTGTCGAAATAGATGTAACTGAGTGTCATATTCTCTTCTTGCCACCAATCCGCTGTCACTTAAATTCAAAATATTTTTTTCTTTTACGAAAATAGTTGACTCTTACTGTAATTTTTTACGTGACTTTTGATGGCATTTGTTAAAAAAATTTATTTCATATAAAGCTTTATATTCCTGTTAGAAATAAATCGTTATCTGAAACGTAAAGTGCTTAAACATAAAAAATATCGATCTCCTTCATTTATTTTGACCTGACCACAAAAGAATTTGAAGTTGTTCTAAGCAAATTAATGGCTTCATGGACTTTGCATGTATTGAAAAGCTTTGTAAGAGTGTCTTGCATTTCAGCTGACGATATGTGACTGAGTGTTGTTATTTGCTACAAAAGTTAATACGAATTTCAGTGTGAATTTTTTTTTAGAAAAGTATTTGTACGTGACTTTTAGAGTTATGTGTCCTAGAAGAAGCACATTGCTTTCTCTCTCAAGCCTCTCTTTTCTCCATGTATTAAAAAACACAGTGTCTTAAAATATAATTTTCTCTTAATAACTTTCTTATGGTCAAGTTTATTAACAGTAAATGTTTTTGTTGAAATTATTTCTAGATTTGTACTGCCTTTGGGCAGGGGCCCCTGTTTTAAGCGATTTTAACGGGAAAGAAATTGTATGTCTACTCAAACCAAACACTTTTCAACTATTCTGAAGTTGCATATGAAAATCGATTGAAGTTTTAAAACAAACAATTAATTGCTTCGATCTACAATTGCTTTGCACACTTTTAAGGAAAAGTTTATCAAATAAGTCAAAGATTGAAAAAAATTACATCCCATTAATCTTACTGTCACATCAGTGTTTGTCAAGGAAATTACAATTTGCTGCAAGTTGTCGTTTTGCCACAGACACACACACACACACACACACACACACATCATCACCAACAAAAGGACATGTCTTGTGAAAAGATTTAATATGAATTTTCTGTGTATATTTAAGTCAAGCAAACTAACTACCCTGCAGTTCGTTAGTCGTTGTGAGTTTGTTTGAAAGCTATAGGAGCCTACAAGAGCTTCTATATAAAGAGTTTTCCAGTAAGGGTTTGTCAATGCCGCAAGTGTATGGTTTACTTGTATATCAAATCGATTATTTATTATTTAGCCACTGATACCAAATCACCATGGCGAGTTACACGATTGAGGTGCTCCCTTTTTACATCTGCGGTGACTATTCCAGATAATCGGTTCAGTAAGCAATCTGGCAACATGCTGATGTCAGAGGACCTCCAGAGCGGCAGGGCGAATCCGGATTCTCCAAGGTACAGAACTTAAACTTGACGATTTAAGTATCGGGATATGGGCTGGCAGCAGTATAAAATTCAATCGATCCCAAATATCAAGAACTATGATCATAAACATTGCCTTTTGTTCGCTGAGTGGTATTGGCATTTGAAGGAGGATCCATGCAAAGAAGAATGAAGTAAAGAGTAGTGAAAAGTCTGATTGTTGACAGAAAATAAATAGAGGAAGAAAGACTCACCTTTAAGAAAAATAGGGACTGATCGTACTTTCGACGTAAACGGGTTGTTATAAGTATCGCCTAATTAGCGTTACATTGCTAACAAAGACACTTGGACATAAGGTAACCATGCTTTCTAGCTGTGAAAATATTCAGTCACGTTTGCCTTTTGATCATGAATTATTTTACAACTGTCTGGAAATTATAGTATTATCGATAGTCCGGCTCCGTTGTAATTACGCAAAGTTAATTTCGTCGAGAGATAGGTCGTTAGCGTGGCTTCAATGCGCAGGCAATTTGCGCAGCATGGAAAAGTTTTAACTTGAGTACGTTATGTTGTATCTTAAGCAACCAATCAGATAAAGATTGGGGGGAGATTGGTACATAGCCCCTGTAGGGGTCAGTATCGAAGAAGATCCAGACATTTTGATTCGGTTGCACTTTACGGTAGTGCCATCAAAGCCGAGATTGATATTCTGTTCCATACATTATGGCATAACTGTGGCTTCAAAATAAGGCCTGAATTAATTTGATGCCTCATGTCGTTTCCTATCGTTCCTATCTACTCACCCTATAGGTCACTTGCTTAATTCACGAATGGTATCGTGATGCCAAGATCTAGACAATTAATTCCACACGGCTTAAAGAGTTACATGAATTGCCGGGTAGTTTCTTCCTCTTACATACAAACAAATGTTGGCAAAGAAAAAAAAGAGGGTCATTTAAGCATGCATTCATTTAAAGTGTCGAATTGAGAAGTGTGAGAGAGGACGTGACAAGTATCATTGTCTTCAATGCAGTACAACTTTGCATATCAATATCACTACACTTCCCATTTTTGTGTGGCACTCGTATGACCTTAATTATATACGAGGTATGTTCAAAAGTAGATGCAATTTTAATTTCCCGTGCAGTGTGAGCACTCATTTATAAAGGCATTTCCATTGGGGAATCTGTTTGAGATAATCGCATGCTTCGAAACAAAAGTTATAGCAGCCTCCACTGCTTCTTCTGCTTAATCGATTTCACACTTTTTTGGGATTATTTTACTCACTTAGTATTATTTTTTACAGTTGATATTATTTTTCAAAATCTACTTCTACATCTTAAATGTTGTACGCTAAGACTTGACGTTCCCGTTCAAACTTTTAGGTTGTCGCAAATAAACCCAACATTTTAAAGGGTTAAACTTTGAACACTATACCATGGAGAATCTTAATTATTAATGTAGGGGGGATATCGAAGCACACCTCTTACTTCTTGGGTCTCTTTTCGACCTGCTTCACGCCTAAAATTGATTTTAGGCAACCAATTTGTAATTTACGACTACCTTATTTTCATTGAGCCTCGTCCCATTATTTTGACACTCCTGATTTCAGACTGTCGGCTGGTAACTGCCTACACTCCTCCTCATCACGGAAATAAAGCTTAGTTCCCCTATGGCATTTACATATAACAAGTGTCTGCCAGTGGTCTTAAGACTTGTGCCAGCCCGTGCTGAATATTCACACCGTCTCAGCTTCCTTCAGGCACAGTCTGCAAGTATCTTCTACGGTTTTCACCTTGGCCAGGTGAAACTTAAAGTTTCCATGACCTATCACTAACGTAGTGACCCAGCTTAAGAGAGCCCTATTATAAAAACTTCTTAGGGGTAGTGAGTTTACCCATTGTAGGACTTTAGCTCGCACTAGGCCATTCCCTAGTGTAACTCTGTATTGTGGTCCACAGAAATCTACATCGGATCCCCTTTTTGCTAAATCGTCTGCTACTTCAGTCTCAGCTGGTCCTATGTGTCCCTTAACCCACATCAAGGTCATCTCATTCAACGAAACACATCTCATTACAACACTAGCTTGGAATGCACGTTCACTTGCCTCATGCCTTTTATAATCGACTGATTGTCAAGTTCAATGAGAAACTTTCTTCTACAATATGGGGACATACGAGTACTTCCAATTTTATAACTCTCAGTCAGTTAACATTAAATTAAACTTGAATACTTAACATTGGGTAGCAATTCAATAATTTTAGGAACTAAAATTAAACAAATTAACGCAATTGAAAATTTAAAAATTGTATTCACTTTTGTAACGTACCTCGTTATTTTGCTAAAGTTCCTTTAAAATGTATATTTTTTGCGGTTCCCTGCTGGGCTGACATAATAGAGGTCAATCCGTTTTAATCAGCTTCGCCTGATGTTTGCTTGACCAGTATTTCCGGTTGCGAATACAATAATTCTTTCAGTTAAACTTAAACTTGCGCAATAAATAAAATAAATCGCAAATAAATACTTTAAGACAAATTTGGACGCAAAAGAAAAGTAATTCGTTGAGTTAAGTTAAGGATAATAGTTTTAAAAAGAAACAAATATGAAAAAAGTTCACGGATTCACGGATTTAGCAAAAGCATAGTTCCATAAAATTTTGTCGGCTCTTTGAAACTCATTGAAATTTTATTATCACAGTATAATCCCTATGACGAAATATAATGCCTGATAAAATATTTAAAAGTAGCCAAATGGTTTATAAGTAGAATACACCATCGCGCGTGACCGGTTCGAGAGTTCAGACATGACACCTTTTCAGCTGAAGGCGTAAGAAAGTCTTCTCGATCACAAACGAGACATTTAATACCAAAATAAATTGAAGAATAAAATAAAAAAGCAAGAAACTACAAGTTGTCCAAAAAAGGCATCGACGTTTTGTAAAGGGTTCGCAGGGTACGGATAGCATCGCGCACGGCATCAGCAGTAATGATTTCATAACCGTGGATGCATCGTATGTGTCAGCTTATTCGATAGTTAGCGCTCGGCGTTTGTATCGTGCAGAATGCCTCAAGTCACGTTAGCATTAGAAAATGAAAATACCGGCTAAAATGCAAATTCAAAGCATAAGACGCTCAGGATTCAAAAACTAAAAATGGTCTTTGTAGTTAATTTTGAGAAAATGAAGCACATGGTGTCATCAAGACTAAGGTACTTGCCTTACTTCTGACGAATTAATCCCGAATAGACTTCAGGTAGAGGTACCATTAAGAGTCCCTCCAGTGGTTCCAATCTTAGTCATCTTGACTATTTTCTGTAGGGCAGGTATACGAAAGCAATCCAATAAATCTGTGCCAATGGAGGCGGAATATCTTTCTATAAATGGCGGCAGTTTAGCGAGCACTGGACCAACGCGTTGTTACGAATCTTCGCTTGAGGTTAGAAAAGTGCCAACGCCCTCTAGATATTATTTTAACTCAATAATTTTGTTGTGTAAGTCAAACAAAAGCCACCTATTTGATTACTTATATCTTTTGGTTTACTCAACTACTGAACAACCTTTTTTGAGACGTTGCATAAACGCAGTCCTGTTTATAGTGGAGGTAATTTAGTATGTTTTCCCTCTAAAACAGTTAAACATTAAAACATTTACCATCTTTTCTTTTATGAGTTACTTCAAGTGAAACCAAGAAGGTCATTTTTACTGAAAAGTGCCACTTTTAAAAAATGGCGTTTTGTGTTCCTGGTACCTGCAAGATTATCCTTAATTTTTTTTATTAAAATCAATAATCATGCGGCACACTTTTTAACTTAAATTCCTTAATTTCAGTTGGAATGAATCATATTAAAAAATTATCGTTTAAAATACTCTAGCTGGAGGTGGAGCTGGAGATGCACCTGTACCAAGGCAAGATGTATTTTTATAAAGCTGACCTCCACTACTAGCAGTGGTAGAGGTCAGTACCATTCCTACAATCACTCTGCTGCTCTCGAGAAAGAAAAAAGATTTTATATACTTTTTCTCCTTTCATTTATTTTTTATATAAAAAAACCAAAAAGCAACAAAAACATTTCCAAGAACATGAAGATAAATGGAAAAATTCATTAGGATTAAAACTGGAACACTTTATTGTATGTTTTACTGCTGAATAAAAGAATAATAATAATTTATTTAAAATATAAAAATGCAAAAGGTTTTATTCGAACTTGCAGTGCAACAGTGAGTATAATTAATATTAATAAAGGATATCTTTGGTAAATCTTTTAATAACTTGTTATATTTTCATTGGATTTTTGTATTTAATCTTGCAAATTAAAGCTGAGACTTTATATTTGTAGTTTAAGTATTTTTTCAGATTTTCAGGTTTTAAACAAAAGTTTGCTGTGTAATTCAGGTTATCCTGAAAAAATTTAAAAAAATTATCGCAACACAATTTGCACAATATGTCTTGTTTTAATATAAAAGTTTGTATATAACGAGAGCAGTCTTATAGTTTTTCAACTAAAGTTCTAGGATCATTTACCAATTAATAATTAAATAATATAATTGTGCAAGAGTATTTAAATCAAGCCATCCAACATTTTAGGATGAGCACGACAGTTGTAGATGTGTAGAGGATGACTTGAAGGGTAGTGGTTGAATATAGTCAAAGAAACCGTTCACAACTCTCTACTTAAAGGAGCAAGGACAATGTTACATTAACCAGAGAACAGCACTTAATAATTTAAGAACTTCAGCTAGTTCTGCACTCTCTGGTGCGAGAAAGGTTCCTTACCAATTCCCCGTCAATGCCTCTGAGAAGAGTTACGTCTGGTGGTGGCTTAACCGCGGAACACTGGGTCCATATTGTGCGCTGGTTAACCCAGCAAACACTATTATCTACCCGTCCTACTCGTTACAGGATTGGTCGTGTTAATGGGGGACCGAATAAAAATAATAGGAGAGAATATAATAAACCAACAACGGTGTGAGCTATCAAAATGATTCTGGCTTGATTTTTAAGCTACATTTATGCCAAGATGTACGGCACAGCACATTATTACAATGGCTGTATCGGCTTTGCTGGCATTGCTTTAAGCGGTGGATGTAATTTTTGATAACTCCGTCCAATATAGACTGCCTTTTTCCAGAAATATTGTTTTGAATGTTGGCCTCAACGTCCTCTAAAGCAATTGGCGTAAACCCAGGCACATGATCTGGGAATACCTAGTTTACAAAAAGACGTCGAGAGTTGCGTCGCTTATACAGTATGTAGCGTCATCTTGTTAAAACGACACCTTGGATATATAAACGTTGTCGAGCTCTGGCCACAGAAAACCAGTTAATTTCGGTATACACTTAGGATCACAGACAGTAACGCTGTCTTCTACGTCATTTCGAAAGAAATTAGGTCCAATGATGTCGCCATGCCAGAAACCTCACCCATCAGACACTCTCTGTAAATGTAGTGTGATGTTTGATCTAACACTTACGACTTGTGTTTGATCTAAGCAGCCAAAAATCGGCCTGGTTCGAGAAGATGATTTTTCGGCCGAAATCTGGATCTTTCCAGCTCCTAATTAGCGAACTACCGGCGTGATCTAGGGTCATACGGCTTCAATCCTTGCGTCAGCACAATTTTATACGACTGTAGAGCAACATTTTACCGGCAAAAGAAACCGGAATGCTATCTGATGATCCCCAATTCAGCTAATCGGCAGCGAATCGACATTTCTGGGTCTTATTTAACGCTAGTCGCTAAGGTGCTTATATTCCTCCCCTTTTCGCACTAATTTCTGTCTGGCTGGTAGCTTACGGTCTTTCTTAGACTTTTGCACGGTGTGATGAGATGCAGGCGCACTAAAGCCACGATGATTAACCAAAGCACAACTCTCCTTGCGTATTTACTTCTAAGGCTCAATTTCCATAATATTTTGTTTTAATCTCCATACATTCGGCTAGAATGAAATGTTGCATAATCATACAGCAGGTTCTGTGTTTTATTATTTGGGTCGCTTAAGACAGATATCTGTCACTTTTTCCTCCGTTTTGGTGCCCATTTTTGTAACTCAGTTCTCGTAGTTTCGATAGGTTTCGCGTTTTTTTTTATTTTATCGCTTGTTGTTCTATGTTCTCGATTGCGAGATTATTTTCAAATTTACCGATGGTGAGCAAGCTGGTAAAGGATGCGCAGGCTACCATGTACGCGGGAATCGTTAGACGATTTTTTTTAATGCAAAATTATATTTGACGTGACTCTTGCGGTGGGTAGACAGGAATATTTCCTTTTTTCAAACATGAAATATACAATCATTTGTGAAAGGTATTCGAAAAAAGTTTAAGTCTACAGTAGATTCGTCCCCTTTTTGTCTATTCAGAGTCAGCTTAACACCGCCTACGTATATAAATGCTCTTGGTTTTTGCTATTTACGACCAATAAATTTAATGTTATTAAAATGTCATTTTGTTGCTGAGCGTGCGTTTTTTTTGTTTTTGCAACCATAAAGCTTTTCCATTAATCAACCATAATTAAGTGTCAAATATATTTTATATCAAATAAAAGATAAATTAATTACAAAGGTTCTTATGCATAAACGAATTTATTAATTATTCTCTATTGTGGTTTATTTGTTGTCATAAAATATGGCTGTTTAAACAAAGTAGTCTACATCATCACGTTGCGTGTTAATTTTTAAATGTCAAAACCTTGAAATCATAGCAGCGATTTTGTTATAAATTTTTGTTTCAGAGTTTAAAGAAAATTATTTTCTGAAAAACATAAGGGGAGCAACAAAAGTTTTGGCGTTTGTAGCAACGACTGGAAGTAGGACATTGTACTGATCTAGTTGAGTAACCCTGGTATTGAAGCCCAGCAATTATTTTTAAGCCAATCAATTATTTCAAAATTCACTAGAATTACCCTAAAGTATTAGGTCCAGGACTTGCGAATGGGCTTCACAAATCTTGCACTCCGCCAAGATATTTCTGTTTTGGAATTTACTAAATCACTTCGGAACAGTCGCTAGTTGAAACACCTTAAAATGACTTAATCCATCGTCAGCTTCTTCTTAATAGCATTAAGCTCAGCAACTTTGAGCTTTCTACGTTGGCTGTTTCCTGCGAACCGTAAATAAATGAAACAGGACTGGGAATCTTTGTAGTGGAACCAGAAACCAAAATTTAGTCTCAACTTCCAGACTCAAATACGGGTTTCAGACAAATTAAAGGGATATCACGAAGTCTGTATTGTGACTGGGCAAAAGGTTAACAGTTAGCATCTTCACTACAAGACAACAGACTATAAAGGTAATAGGGTCTGGAATTGTCAGATCAAGGACCATATGGGACAAAAAGCGGTTAAAAATGACTTGACACAGGGCAGATGAGTTTTGAATGTATACCATAACACCATGCGATATATGTATGTTAATGACCGATCCAATAGGGCAGCAATCAAAGCCAGGGAACTACAACCAATAAACTCCGAAAACACGAAACCCGAGGAGAATTGTGTTATAAAACTTAGCAAAGCTCTAAAGATATTAAATTGATTTGTGTTATTTTCTATCAAACAAATTATCTTTTTTTACAATTAAAGAGAGTGGGAAAGAGTAAGAGAGAGAGAGGGAGAGAGAGAGGGACAAAGCCTATTCACGTAAAAGTGTAGTTAAAAAGACACGGAGATCGTACAATTGCTTAACTTCAAAGCTTTTCTTGTGAGGTTCCATTGAGGTGTCTACAATTAAGCCACAATCATTACTTCAAGGGTTTGGAGGCTCATGGGTCTTTGCCTATAAGCCACAAACTAGTCGTAAGCAAACTCAAATAACCCTCGCCTCAATTCAATGAGATCGAACCACCTGTAAGTTGCAAAGCCACAAGCGACTTTAAAGATCACTCAAATAAAACAACATATCCAATTCCTCCTCCTCCTCTGAACCACCTTGAGTGTTTCTACGCTTAATTCTCTATTTTACTGGTAAAATTTGTTGTTTAGTTTTCGTGGTTATTTCTACACAATGCCAGTTCAGGCTTTTAAATAACACACCCCATACTCCTTTCATCATAATGTTGCTTTGTTCTTTCTTCCCAGCGCTAGAAATATTATTAGCTGTTATATTTTAAAAACATGTCCATGCATGTATGTTCTACAAATGTAAAACAACATTATGCCTGAATGTGCCGGAAAATCTCTGTGTGTCTATTAACCCAAATTTTAGCATGAAATAAATTTTGTTAAGAACCATTTTGCTTTCTCTTGTTGTTGATAAAAAGCGAAATAGACACAAAACAAAGAATTACTGAAATTAAAAATATATCACTTAATATTTTATATAACTTTACGCTTAAAAAGCGAAAGCTTCATCACAATGAAATATATAGTCTCAAGCCAGCTGTTGCTTGTTTGGGGGTTTAACCACGCATCATAATAGTCCATGTACTTAAGCAAAGTTTACAAAACAATTATAAACCCTTTGTGGTACTTTTTAGTCACGCCCACTGTTCAAATTCATATAAAATTTAGTTTAGCAGCTGCACGAGGATGCTCGGAAATATCTACTTTTCTATGGGAAGTTCCACACCTACTTAAAATACCAAAAAAAATCTATATCCACCTTCTAGATAACGGATGAACAGATAAGAACGATGCGAATAATAATTTATATAAATCAAGAACAGTATGGGATACCAAAGATACCGCTCGGCTTCGCAGGCAGTTATATCAAGCGGTCGGTTTAATTCCTAATGAATCGGTCTAATAAGTGCCCCGTTACTCCGACAAAAGGGTCTCGAATGTTAGCCTTGAACTCGTCCAAAGAGATTGGTTTGTTGACGTAGACTAAGAACTTGACGTAGTTCAGAAAAATAATCGAGGTCCCCAAATTTTTTCTTTATAATATCGAGCGTTGTATCGCTTATATGGCAGGTAGCGTTGTCTTGTTAGAACAACATCTCAGATATATGGATGTTGTCAGCCTCTGGACACATTAAGTCAGTTAACATCGCTCTATACCGAAAACCATTCCCGGTAACGAGATCCCTATTGTCATTTCGAAAGAAATAAGGTCAGATGATGCCGTCACGCTGTAAAGCACACCAAACAGTAAATTTTTGTGGCTGCAGTGCCTTGTGAATTGTGTTCGCTTGAATAATTATAATATTACTTGTAGGCATTACCGCTAAGACAAAGCTAGGAATCGCCGAAGATGACACACAAACCCATTTCAAAGAACTTGTTAGGTTTACCACTGTTCGACGCTACCAGAGGGCGCCAAAGTCAGAGAGTTTTAAGTAAAATTTACTAAACAACAACTTAGGCTTTAAATGCTTGAAGGAAATAAATGTCAGAAAATCTACCGTTCGGACAAGGAGATTGGCGTTTTGGATAATAATAGCAAAGTACACGAGTAGCTGCAATTAAATATGTAGAGAGTTTTAAGTCATTTCGTCTACGGTAATTTTTTTTTTAAGTAGATTTAGTTAAAATTTTTGTTTTTTATAAAATGTGAATTTTGTGTGATTTTTCGGCTTTTTGTGAAAATCTCCAAATTGTGGTGAAATTTAAATTTTTGTGGTGAATATTCAAAATTTAGTGAATTTGTTTTTTTCCTAATTTCAATTTTCATTGAATTTAAAATGTTTGGAAAAAAAATTTTTTTATTCAAGTTTTTTGATTTTGTGGTAAATTTAAAATTTTAGTAAAATTTTGAACATTTCTAATTTTTTTTTTTGGAAATTTCGCTTTTTGGAACAAATCGGGTTTCTTGGTTAGTTTTTGAAATTTTAAGATTCTTTTTATAATTTTAATTCCGTCCAACATTTGCGTCCGTAGGTTATCTGGAGTCTTCAGGTTGATGAATTTTGTAAGGGAAGTTTATAGCAGACTTCACAAGGATTCAGAATATATAATTTTACTAGCCTGTGTAAAAGCGTTACCCGGCAAGAGTGAAAATAGCAAAAAAAAAACCTGGAAAAAAGATTTTTGATCCATATCTCGGGAACTTGGTGACCTATATAGCTGATTTCAAATAGCGATTCACCAAGCTCACTGATCAAGCGGTCCAAGTTTCAAGATCCTAAGTTGTCTAGCGCCGCCAGAAAATCGATTTCAACATCGGACAGACGCACATCGTTATTTGGACTTACCTACATGTAAGGATCAAGAATATACATACTTTCTTAGGTCGCTAACGAATATTGTAGAAATTACAAACGGAATGACAAACCTATATATACTCTTTTCATTTTTGAAAGGGGTATAAAAACGCTTGTGATTAACTATATTTTTCGCCACTAGAGGGCTTTAAAATGGATAATTTTATGCGAAAACTAATGAGCAGTAATTTGTGCTTTAAATGTTTGATGATATAAATTATTATAATTTCACCTAATTTGTTTGTATTTCGTTTCTTTTGGTTGCCGGTATTTTTTTTATAAAAAATTATTTTTTCTAAATTTCAAAGAGGCCGAAAATATAAAACAAATAATTGTAGGGTGGTACTCTGTCTGAAGACGTTATGGAAACTAATCACAAAAATATGAGAAAAGCACAATTGCCTTCACATCCGCTCTTATATTCAGGAGTTTTACTTATTTAGAAAAATGAAAATTATTTAACGAACAATATTTTTGATGCTAAAGATAAAAAAGCAGTTAAGGACAATGACACAAGTCTTTCCTTGAGCGACAATATTCTTCAAGAAATATCATGCTACAATAATTCGAATTGTTGTCCGATACATAACACAACACCATGAAACCACTGTGACGGGTGGCAACAGAGGTGACAGAAGTGTGCTTCAATTATTAATCAAAAATTACAGTTTTGACCGTTTCATTTAAACCACTGTATTCATTTCAAATTTATGAAGGAGGAAATTGAAGTTTGCTTTGTCTGATAGCTAAGAATATTCAAAATAATACACTATTCTACGTTTAAGCAATTGCTTTCTCAAAGTGACCTTGTATTTCATAAAAAAAAACGTTTAAGTTCAATAATAAAAAATAGAATGATCTGTTTTTTTTCGTGTTTTTTTTTAATTCGTTATGTTTTCAAAAATGTTTTTAAACCAAGTTTTCAAATTTTGCCGGGACTTTAAAACAAGGTTTTTTTTAAAGTCCTTATTATTGATTTTGAGTCGAAATTCTTAAATTTTTAAAGGTTTTTAAGCGAAAAACTCAAAACATTGCAAAATAAAATTGTGATTATCCTGTCTTCAACAAAAACCAATGAAGTAAAAACATAAAAAAGCGAAACCGCCTACAATAGGGCGCTGAAGTCACTAGATAAGTAGTTTTCAAATGAATTTTTGGAAATTAATAAAAAAATCAAGGAAAAAATAAATCAATTGCGCGTAAACATGTGTGAGTAAAAATGTTCTCATCGTGAGAGTGCGTGACCGTAAATCAAAACAGCTCCGCAAACTTCTGCATTAATATATTTCCGCAAATAAACCAAGTTTCATGGAATTCGGATAATTTTTGTAAAAATTATAAAATTTTTTCTAAAAAGGACACGTGACAGGACCAAGAGTCTTTTCCGCAAACGTGGTAACCACCAACTCACAAAGTTCAAATATGAGGGGAATAACAAACATAAGTTTTCACAATTTTATGTTGAATAATATAGTTTTTGCAACGACCTACCGCTCATGTACTTCGTCCGAATTTTGAAAAAGCTTGAATTTTTGTCAATTTATGTAAAAAACTATTTTTATATCTTTCTAAATTTCAATACTCTGCGTGAAGTCCTTCTATTTATGTCCCATCATTATATCGAAACAAAGCACTGTGTGGTGGACGTAAAGGACACCGTCCATTCTTCCACTCTTAACGGGCGACATGTACTCCAGCGTGCTGGCGCTACGTAACATAAAAAATACACTGTATGAACACTGTAATACATTGTAATTTCCTAGAGCATTATTTTGTCATGACTAAAATTAATGCCATCTTATCATTTGTTCACATTATTTTTCAAATGGAATTATGCTTTAATTAGCAGCTTTCTCATGATAAAGATATTCCGGAATAATTTCGTTCTTCTTTTCACTACTGAAAAATCATTAATTAATTTCTGTAAAAAAAAATATTATTTTATCCTCAAATTAAGTATCCTGTTTTATTTAACTTATGTGTGCTCAAATGAAAATTTGTTTTTCCTCCTTTTCTTCCTCATTAATTGCCACTTGTGCTAAAGAGCTTAAAATAATTGCGAAAAATCCCGAAGGTGGGTTGTTTTTTCTTCTTTATTTTCATTTTAATAGAATAATTGAAGTGCATATTTGCTAAAAAGAATTTTAATTGATACTCAAATAAGTGTCTGGAAGTTTATGCTCATAAATTATTGAGATTAAATAAAAAAAGTGTCTACACAAGTTTTTATTCAAATGTTAGAATATGAAAAAATTAAGAAATAAAATGACAAAAGTGTGTGTGATGTCTAGGAAAAAATTAAAACAAGATTTTAAATATAAATACAGGGCGTGCCGCCATTTTGGTAAACATTAGTCTTGGCAGTTCATATTTTGCAGTCGTGAAGTAGAGATGTGGCAAATTTATTATGGAAAAATATTCGGTACGCCAACGTGATTTAATCGTTAAAACATTTTATCAAAATCAATCGTCGACTACTGTGACGATGAGAAAGTTACGTGAAATTTTTGGGAGAAACAAGAGGCCAACAAGACGCACTATTTATCGTGTAGTGAATGATTTCGAAGAAAGAGGCACTGTAGCTGATAGGCGCAAGCCTGGACCATAACGTACTACAAGATCGGCTGAAAACATTACTGCTGTTCAAGAAAGTGTTCAAAACAATCCATCAACCTCAATTCGCCACCGTGCTCAGGAGCTTGGTCAACTTTGCCCACAATTTAAGACTCAATTGACACAAGAGCTTCTTCCAGAAGACCATTTACGCCGCCGTACATATACAAATAGGATGCTACAGCTCGCCCATGACAACCACATTTCATTTGAATGGATATGTGAATAAACAGAATAGCCGGTTCTGGGCAATGGAAAACCCTTAAATTATTCATCAGTCACCTTTGCATCCACAACTACATGCTTTGGGCTTGACTAACATGTGGTTTCAACAAGACGGTGCCACATCGCATACAGCCAGGATTACAATGGAATTACTGCGAGACCTCTTTCCACAACAAGTTATTTCAAGGAATGGTGATGTTGATTAGCCTCCACGGTCGCCTGATTTGACTGCTCCGGACTTCTTTTTGTGGGGATATCTGAAAAGCAAGTTTTATGCAAAGAAGCGAGAAACGCTGGAGCAACTGAAAAGAAATATTCGTGCTAAAATTAATGAAATACCGCATGAAATGTGTGAGAATGTAATGAAAAATGTGTTCAAAAGGGCTCGCATTTGCGAGGCTAACAGAGGCGGACATTCATCTGGTATTGTATTCCATACATAATTGCCGACATTAAATAAAACATTTATCAATACACGATCCATTCTCTTTCATTTAATCAAAAATTATAAACAAACAAAGTAGTATACCTTCCCGGCGGACACACAGTAACAACTAAATTATTGTCTATTGAAATTCGAATAAACTGTCTACTATTGGATGATGAGAGTTGTCTCGCCAGGTTCTAGGTGTCAGTTCTTTTTAGTCTCTGGTGCCCATCAAATTGCAACAAATTGCGTACACGGGTATTGGGATGACCCACTAATTTGCTCACGTATTTGGACGTGTATATTTTCGCCTTTTCCTTGATAGTGAGAATTTCTAGATCACTATGGATGTTTTAATTTCTTATATAGCAAGGGACCCATACGATGAGTCGTAAAATCATAGGCTGTCTTTTTTGCAACTTCCGGATGTTTGATGTACAAGCAGCGCCCCGTAGCTGAGTGCCATATGACCATATTGGCTTTATAATGGATTTGTATAAATGGACTTTGTACTCCTAAGCCAGAGTGGAGTTAGGACCTATTAACCATTGTAGTTGAATTGTTCGAAGTTTTATGACTGTTATTTTTCCCTTAATACGGCGAGCTCAAGTTAGGCATCTCTCTAGGTAGATACCCAAATATTTAACAATTTTCCCTTCCATGGAGAAACGTTGCATGAGCACGTTTTGATAGATTTACCTTTAATCTCCATTTTTGTAGCCAGTCGTATACTTCGTTAATATGAGTCTTATGTTGTTCGGATACAACTTGCGGATCTTGGTTAACACTTTTAACTGCAGTATTGTCTGCAAACATTGGCATAAACGTATTTGGGCTTTTTGGCATATCCACTGCATGGATAACATATAATATCGGCCCTAGTATACTGTCTTGAAGGACACCTCCGAAAGTTTTCCCTTTTTTAGAAAATTGCTCCTTTGACCTTACTTTAAAGGTTTTATCTGTCAGATAACTCTTCAGAAGCTTATGGGTGTTTTCAGGAAGTGGCCGAGCTATAGTATCAAACGCGCGAAAATTGTCAATAAATAAAGCTTAACAATATTGCTTTTTTTCAAATGCCGTTTCAAATGGCGGGGAAAATTCTTTGGACTTGCTCAATAGTACTATGCCAAACTGATGACCCGGGATAACGTTTTTCATATTACGATAATGAGTTGCCCCGAGACGAATAATTTTTTTAATAATTTTGATAAAACTGTTTACACAGCGTGATTAAATTTAAATATTTTTTATTAGAAGCCTTAAAGTCTGGTGGCGTGGTGTAGTGCTTAGAGCGCCAAACTTCAAACCCAAGGATCCCGGGTCGATTCCCGGCAGAGACAAAAATATTATCGCGCCGTTCGAGTTTTTTTTATTAAAAATGCTTCAACCCCCTACAAGATAGGTGCAACCAAACAGAAAAGATGTAGATCCTGACGCTCCAGCTCACTCCTCGCACAAACAGCGCCACCTACAGGGGAAAATAAACGGCAAAATGGCAAAATCTCAGCAGGATTTTACTGCACCACTATACACATTCATATAGAGGCGCTGTTCCTCAGCAAAGACAGATAGATGGCAGCCCAAACCACCCTCTTGAGACAGGCGACACTAAGAATGACTAATTATCTTCTTAGCTAGAAAAAGAAAAAAATATTAACGAAACTGAACCAATGCAGGTGAATCGGCTATAACATCAGGAAAAATCCTCATAGTATCACAAACATATGGCCTTGGAGTAGAATCCTCAAGACTTCAGAGTCCGTAGTTAACCAAGGACAATACCCCAACCCAATCTTGCCATTGCAATAAGCAAAAACAACAGCGGCAAGCCGCGTAAGATGGAAATAGATGCTTTGTGTTTTTTTTCTTTTAATACCCCGGCTCTGCAAACACCTTACATTACCATCAACCTTTGCATTAACATCCAAGGAATTCACAAAGTTTCTTGTATCTCTTTGTTAATTTTTCAAATTTATTTTATCTTCAATCGCAAGACATGTTTCGATTAATGCCCACTTGATGTGATAAAACATCGTTGCCAAGTACTTAAGAAAATAATAAAAAGATAAATACAACTTAAAATGAAACTGCTATCGGCATAATCTTTGAATGACATCGAACTCACAACACAACTCATGTTTGCCTGCATTCTTCTCTGTCGCAAAGTCCTTTCGCAGATTCAAATAATTTCAAGATTTACAAACAATACAAAACCGTGTAAATCAAATACACATAAAAAAACCATTAAATAAATATTTTCACAATGATTTCGAAAAGAAATGGGAAATTTTATTGCAAATCGAGGCATAGCGACCAATGGAAAACCGAATTGGAATCAATAATATAAAATATGAAAATGGGAAAGTAAACTAGAAAACCGGCTAAGATCGTCAGCTGGCAGGCACAGAGATATGATTTGCCGTAACTGAGTGCACTGTCAGATATTGTGAATTATACCTCCTCTTGTTGGCGGCCAGTAACAGGTTCCGGTCTCTGCAATGAGTCTGACTGAATAAATTAAGCAGCGAGTAGTTAACACTATTATAAAAAATCTCTAATTCACGAGATGCGTGGGCCCAGATGGTGCCTGGTCTCTGGTATGCGAACTCTGGATACCATTCGATCATCAGTTTTAATACAGCCTCGCAGGGGGAGGAGAGGTTAATCTCTGATGAAACACTGGTTTTAATGCCACGGGAGGGGTGGACGGGAAAATCTTTAATGGTATTTCTAATGCGTTTAGCCATGAGATTCCGATAGGTATAGCTTCGCAAAAGGTGGAGGGGTTAGCCTCTAGCATTGGCTAGCTTGTTACGAATTGCTGCCTATTGAATGTCGGACAATGTTAACTTACTGGCATACTCTGTTAAACTTGGTGCAAGAAGAGGATGATTTCGTATCAAAGAGCCATTGCAGCCCCTCAAAGCGATATGGCACCAGCATTGGGACTCGATCATTGGTTTTAACAGGACGGAGCAACCGCTCATACCTTTCGAGAAACGATGAAAATTTTGAGACACCATTTTCCAAGTTGAGTGATCTCCTGTTTTGGAGATTTGAACTGGCCATCCAGATCGCTGGATCGAACAGCATCAGACCTCTTCCTTTTAGGCTTTTTTGAAAAGTCCTGTTCTATAGGTTTGTTTTCGCTAAGCATATTTATAAAGCTGCACTTAGCTGCAGACTTTGCTTTAATTCTGTTATGCTACCCGTTAGAGTGCAACACAGAAGGAGTGAGAACTGATTTTATTTTCTATTTCTTCAACTATTTATACTTAATTAATACATTTAAAATTGTAATTTTCTTTCTTATTATTTCTGTATTTTAAAATATCTATGTTCTCTTTAAAGTGCTTTGACCTACGCTATTAATATTTATCATTTTACAAATTTTTTATATTCCTATATGTGTGTCACAATTTCTTTGTTAATTTTTTTTAAGGTTTATTGTTACATAAAATTTTTATCAAAACAAAAGTGGTGCAAATGTAATTAGAGTTTTTTTTATTTTTTTTTTTTTTTATTTTTATTTCTCTATTTAAAATATGTGGTATGTTGTTTATGGTATTTTAAACACATTACATTTTAAATGCTATCGCTTACCACAACAAACCATGAAGCTACCACGTCGTGAAATCTAATATTGCAGAAAAAATCGCTGATTTGGACCCCGATGTCTTGCGAGCAATAATTTAAAATGCTCTAAAATGAGTGCAATTCGGGAGGTGGCGGTATAGTTTGTCCAATTAATGTTATCAGTTTTAAACTTTCAAATAAACTTTTTATAAAATCGAACTCTTTTTTTCATTTTCAACAAAATTACAGTCAGATTAATTTATGGCACTACTTTTGCGTCACCTTATAAATTAATAGCAACGAAAATGAAATGACTCTCTTAAATATCGCTGGGCCTACAAGCTATCCTATAAGCAACAAGTGGTTAAACAGATGCCATGTTGGAGTTGACTAAAATCTGACTCAGCAACTCCCGAAAGAAGGAAATAGGATTTATCTTTATAGTTTTCTCGGAAGAGCATAATAATGAAAAGACGAATGAGACGTATTAATGAAAAGTCCAAAATTTCTCAAGTACCGAAGCCGATTAAGGCTGAAGAAGAAGTAGAAAAATTTTGTTCTGAAAAATTATTATTTTAATCATTTGGGGAGAGTGGGCGATATCGTACTTTCCCTTTCGCTGGATTCAAACCTGGATGAAATAATAAAATCAAAAGAAAATCAATTCTTATAACCACGACAAATTCAATTTAAGGAAGAATATGCAGTTTAATAAGTTCTCGCTAATATCGCAGTCAATTTTTAACCGAAGCAAAGGAATGAATTTGAAATCAATGTGGCAATTAACGGAAATATTAGAACTGAACCAAAGGTGCTTAATTTTAAAAAAATATTTTAAAATTTAAAAACAAAAACGAGAATGTGAAAAATAAATTTATAAAGTTTATAAATTAAATATGTTGACGACAAAATCTTTTCAAGCAAGCAATTGCTTTATTTTACTCATAGACTCGCACAATCAAACTTATTCCACATGAATATTTCACCAACTGCATCACAGTTGTGCATTGACACTTCACTACCTAATTTGCCAGTAGCAAATGTAAGAGCAATTGTTCTTTAGCGAAATGTTTAACTCATGTGTAAAAACGTCAAAAGAAATATCTTTTGTGCAAAAAAATTTATAAAAATGTTACCGCGCACAAAATAGGATCACTATAGGCAGCAGGCATGTATGAGAGTGAATTTAAGGCTGTTGCAACGTATGCCTTTTCACAATGTTCAAGTATACTTATGTAATGCAGCCAGAGTTGTTATCTTGTGTCAACGATTAACATTTTTCGTTCATTTGAATAAACTGTAAAATACCACGAAAACCTCGTTTTTCCAGTTGCGCCACATGATGTTTTCAGCAATTTGTAAGCTCATGCATGTGCATGCATAAGCAACAAACAACAAGGTTTATGAGTTGTACATTTAAAAAGCAGCAAATAAGTTAAGAAGAGTGTATGCAATTGCTGGTTGCCTGTATGAAACGCAGGCTATAAGAGCATTAAACAGATTGCAGGACAGACAATCAGTTAAGCTGACGTGGGCCATTGAATTCGGTCCGGTATCGTTGCTGCAAAGCCAAAGACTATAGTGAGGAAAAGTGTGAAAATATTTATTGTTAATAAGGAAGTAGTGATTGAGTTACCAATTCAGACAGAGCATCATTCCGTCAATAGGAGAAACTAACGAGTTTTTTATATTACAGGACAGCGCCCAGGAGAATAGATAGTCTCTCTTTCCCACATCCTACACCTACTGCCTCCATTTCCCCTTCTAGAAATCCAAAAACAACCCTAATACAGATCCGATCTAATCTAAGCTCAATTTGCTTCGTAGATCTTTTAGCCTAATTAACCTAAACTATGATCGTGGAACGTATCCGCAATATAACATATAGTATTTTCTGGCGTTTTCTTTTCTAGCAAAAATGTAACATTTTTCGCTCTTTTCTGATACTTGTAATACTTGTTTACGCCTACAAAAGGCGGTGTTTTTTTTAAAGTAACCTCTAATAATGGCAAAATACATTGCCTTTTATGATCTGTACAAATTTCCAACTAATAAGGGGGTGTTACGCATGTTCCCTTTAACATGGCAACATTTTATTTAAGAAACGAAAACGCTATTAGTATTTGTTCAAGAAACGGAAATTTAGCTACACTTTTGCCCTTTGAAACCTTTTATTTGCCTCCATTGACAAATCAAATGCTCTTCGTTAAAAAGTAAATGCTTGTTTCGGGCCAATACGAATCCAAATCCGGCAATAATCAGGTCAGAAGAGTCAAAGCATCTAAAAAATATAAAACCATGAGTTAGTTGACCGTTTTCTTCAACAGTCGAGTTAATATAAGCTTCTAATTTTCTCCGTTATACTCGACAGTAATTAATTAATTGTGCAGGGGTTACGAGTGGTGCTACGAGTCCTTCTGGTAACCACTTAGTGGTGCTACGAGTCCTTCTGGTAACCACTTTTAGCATGCGGCTGCTTGAGCTCCTTATTCTAATATCAGCCAATGCTGGACTTTCACGCTTGAGATGCATGCATAGCAAAGAAAGCTCACCATTCTCCACAGCATTCATCTCGGTCAGGTGACATTTGAGGTTATGAATCCGCTGTTACCCTGTTCATCGTCTTCTAAATTCATCTCCACTTTTGATGTCCCGTTTCGAGCTTGGCCACACAATTAGCTGGCCCCCGGGGTCTGTGATGTTTATATAGACCCATCACTGCAAGACCTTAGCTCCTACTTTTACCACTTCAATTTAGGATTCACACCCACAAAATATAAAGTTATTTTTTAACTACTCCGCCGACTATTTATCCTTTTCATGATTAGATTGGGTTGGAGTTTTGCCGCCCTTTAACCACTCTCTTCCTTATGAAATTGGGCTCTTTGCTTATGCAATGTTAGTTGGGATTTCCGTTGCTGGAACTGAAGCCTCTGTGTCTTTTTTGTCAGGTAATATCACTGGAGCCAGTCCGCTCCCGAGCCTTTATTATCCAACTTGTTTAGCCCTTTTCAGTTACGATATGGAAGAAATGAGGTCACCCAGATTTTAAAGGTAAGTCTGCGTTGAAACTGGAAATCTGCTGGTATCCGAAACAAGTTCGTCAACACAATGAACCCTTTAGCATACACCGGTCCTACCATGACTTGGCACAAAATTTTCAAGAGCTAACTCAGAACCCCTACTAGTTGCCACCAGAATGAAATATGCCAATGTCAATATCCGCGTACTCTGTGTAATTTCCAAGCGGCGACCAGTCCAGTCAGTAAGCAAGTGGTATTTTATTAAAGCTTTTGAGGAGATGTATTTGCCACAAGAAACTCGAAATGAGAATACACAACTGGTGGTTCCTTAAACACAATAAATCATCGGATCGCTGGCCTAATCTTAGGCGCGTCTCTTTAACCATGTTTTTCCATCAGCTCAGTGATCACTTCTGATGTACTTCTAGTCCAAGACTCAGATCATCACTGTGTGGAAAGGGGTTTAAAAAAATTATTGAGACGATAAAAGAGACTTCGCATAGAGAGTGAAGGTGATGCCGGTCAACTTCTGATCGATCAAAAAATATTTTGAATGTTTGTAAAGCTGACTCGTATTAAAGCTCGAGGTTTCTAAAACAAACTTGTAAAACTGTTATACTTGTAGGTGTTATATTTTACCCCTGCTACCAACACACACAATCTAAATATTGTTATACTCTTCAATTATTCTTAAATTTGTTTTACTACAATTTCTTGCAACTTGTAACTTGCTTTAAATTAAACAAGGATCAGAGACATTAATTACAGGGACGCAAAACCAACAACCGCATACAAGACTAAAAAGTTAAATAAAAAAAACTTGTCAATTAATTTTGCCCACTCGTGGATTTTTCTGTTGCAACATGTTTTAATTATGCATCATGTATTTATTTCAACATTTCATGTCTCGTAAGTAGATTTTCATTATTTCATGCTGTTGTTTCATAACTCAGCACTTCCTTTTCAATTCAATTAATAAAAATGACAAGGGCAACAGTTAATTAATGCGCATCATGTTGTGGTTTTAGTGAAAGTTTAAATAAAAGCAAAAGCGCCACAGATGGCATTACAGCTTTTAGGAGGGAGGATTTCAAAGAAAATTAAAATGTTTTTGCTTGTTGCACGACAAAGACCCTTTAGTCAATTACTTTAGTTAAGATTTTATTGTAAAATGCCAAAATAGTGGTCACCAGTTATTTTGGAATCGATTCTGAATAGGCGCGCTGTTTCTGAGATGGAAAAATGGGCCCACACCATGAGACTTCAACCTGTTCAATTTATGTTAGTCTTAGGAAAGGCTCACTTACACTCGCTGTGGATGTTTCGCTATTTTCAGATATACGCTCGTCTCTTTCTAAAAGCAACACTCTGCCCAGTGGCCCATTGTTCCATCTAGCAAGACAAAATACCGCCAAAAACGGATGGCTTCAGACCACTTCCAAGCCCACTTCGTGTGGTTAACACAATTTAAGAAATCTAGTTTCGAATATCCGAGTGTTGATGCTTCATACAAAAGAAACGTTGTCAAAAAAAGTGGGCGTAGTCCAACAGGGGCCATGCCCACTTAGAAAACTCATTAAAATTAAACTAATTGAAGGTAAATCGTTAAATCCTGGACTGTCTTCACAAGCTGTACCCCACAGCTGAAAGCCCTATGACAATATTTGTTTTATAATTGATTTAAAAAGCACTTTGCAATCCAAAGCCAGGGTTAAGTTAAGACCTATTAACCAGTGTGGTTGATTTGTTCTAAGTTTTATCGCCTTTATTTTTGTCTCATTATGACGGGTCTAAGATAGCCGGCGATATACTCGTAGGTGGTTACCCACCTTTGTTTGGAACATTGGTACTTGTTATTATTACTGATAGGCAATTTTGGCTTTTAAGGGAAAACTTTGTATGGGCACATTTGATGTCTCACCTTTATTCTCCGTATTTTTAGCTAGACCTCTAGATGATGAATATGGGACTGAAGTTGTTCAGATGCAACAGTCGAATTAATTATAACACTTATAAATGCAGTATCCTTTATAAACGTTGCCGTAAATGTATTTGGGCTTCTTAACACATCCGCTGTATAGAGGACATAGTAGCGGCCCTAATAGACTGCCTTCGCCGACTCCTGCAGAGATTTTCCCTTTTTTAGAATAGTGATCCTTTGACCTTACGTTAAACGTTCTATCTGTCAAATAGCTCTTAAGAAGCTTGTGGGAGGTTTTGGAAAGAACCCGAGTTATTTTCGTGACTATCCCATCATGCCAGAAAATGTCAGGGAATAAAGCCGATCTAATAGTGGTGACAATACTATGAATGTGATCAATAGTACTATATGTTCATTCGAGCTGAATAATTTTTTAAATAACTTTAACATAATTGGAAGTAGGATAGCGAGATCACGGCATACAGGCGTGATCTGGCTTAAGTTTCTTCCCGGTTTTGGGATCATAACTATTTCAGACATCTTCCAAGGGCGGGGGAAAAAGCCGACGTGCAACATGTCATTAAATATGTAAAGTAAAATTCTCACAACTGAATTGGGTAAGTTTCTTATCATGGAGCCTCTAATACGCTTAAGTCCAGGTGATTTTCTCTTTAATGAAAACAACCGAAATTTCATACGATCATTCAGTGGTACTTTTAATTGCAATGCTGGAACTATTTATGTCCTGAGGTGTGAAAACTTTGTTTAAGTGATTAGCGAAGACAATTGCCTTTTCACTAGAGTGTTTGGCCCAAGTGTGGTCTTTAAAGCATCTTACAACTCTCCACATACTATAATCCGCATTTTTTGTTGGATTCAAGTTTTTGAGTAGCGCTCGATAGCGGAATCATGTTTCTGCTTCAAATTACTCGGCATAAGTTCCCTTGGATCTTTACGTCTGGAAAACGACTATTCTGCCATTGCCTTCTCTCCTGCCGGACAAGAATTTTGGTATCAGATAATAACTGGTACGAAATTACTTTAACTGTTGGTTTGTCGTTACCTCTCTTGCTGCTACAGTCACGCTGTTTGTGAATTGGTCCACATTTTTTTTAATATTAGCTGGGTTACTCAGAGGAATGTTCTGAGATAAATGACAGCTCACACACATGTTATATTTTAACTAGTTTGCGTTTTATTTGGGTAAGAAATAATGATACATAATGGCCAACAATTGTTAAACTTATTGCTATAAACAAAAGTGTATCCGAAACCCTTGAAATATTAATTTGGCATTCGTTGAAGGAACAATATGACACAATTCTTGTGGCCTAAAAAGGTCGATGTATTGCCACACCCAGTATGCAATAAAGCATCTTAGAAAAATACTTCGAGCATTTGATGATCATTCAAACATACTCGATCTGAACCTTTATTTCATAAATTGGCTTCAAAAATAGAGAGTGCAATCAGCAATGTATTTAGGACTGCCGCCAATGTTGCCAAGGTGCGTGAGTTGTCTATTCCTTAGTGAAAGCGCAAAACTATCAATTTTAAAATTTTCAATGGATTTGCGGCATAAATTCGCCTTGATTTAAGCGAACGGATGAGTTATGTTGACTTTGGGGCCACTCCAACCCACCCCCTCCGCCCTCACAAGAAATAGTCTAATCGGATCAAATCGCACGACTTCTGGACGAGAGATAGCCATACATTTAAATCATTCACTGTGTGGTACCTAACGCCCACTTCCAATTCAGATTAGAATAAAAAAATGTATTATCACAAATTTATGGCGCTCGTCATTGAACAGTAACTTATTTGGGTGTATTGCCTCCTGGTTAGCCTTGCGTATGGTGGCGACACGCTGATTTGGCTCGTTATCATAACCTTTCATTGAAGAACGTATCCTCACTAAGGATGCTCATTCGAACAAAATCGGGGTAGTCTTCCAAAAGTTTATTAGCAGCACGTCCAGCTCAATCATGTAACTTGTCATAATGATTTGCCGTCAGTGACTGCATCACTCATACAGCGGAGAACGCCGATTAATAACGCTTGATGTATAGTCGGAACTCCTAAACAATTTTCAAAATCGCAAAACTCGCTGTAACAAAATTTCTAATTGGACAAAAATTGGAAAAAATCATTAAATCAAAGTCGAAAAATCGCTTCGAAAGCAGACTTTTTATGGGTCAGCAACTACGATTGCAATTGTCTTTCAAGGCAACGCTTGTTTGAGCCTTATTGTCACAAACTTGAATTCAAGTAGCATTGTTACTATTAAAACATAAAAATACGACTTTGCATGCAGGCTGTGAAGCCTACTTTTAGGCTCCTTGTTAAGTATAAAAAGTATTGCATACATTTAGTTGTTTGCACGTAAGATTAAATTAATTGATTCAATGTTAATTTAAAGTATATATTAATGCAATCACTGTACGAGTATTTATTTATTATTTGGATTTGTTTTTGCAATTAAATAAACTTGTACTTGTTTAAATAATTTTAATTTCATCATGTTTTTATAAAGAAATCAGTGATGATGATGATGTTTATCATTATAATGGTTTTATACAAATTAAAATTTTTCCCATGATATAATTATTTTTACCATAAATGCTAAATAATTGCTTATTAAGTATTTGCTGATTTATTGCCTGATTTTCATATCAAAAACTGTAATAAATCAGATTATTTTATAATTGATTTTATGACTCTACATTTTTTTTTATGAAACCCAATTATAATATTTTTTATTTGCAGGTCATATAAATGGCCTGTGTTAAAGGCAAACAAAGGGAGAGGGGTGTAAAATTGCATCACACAACGCTAATGCAGAACGCACCTCTTCTGATCAATTAATGAATCTGCCATCCCGCAATGTACACAACGGAGTCACTTTTTCTAGATGTATCTGAACCTTAACAATGTCTGAAAGATTTTACTTCATCCCACTGTGACTGAGTTATGAAATAAATCTCTTCAATAACATTTCATTTCCTTTGCGCCTTATTGTATTTTAAATTATAAAAATGTAAAGAAACACCCTTTAGCACCAACTATAAATATTCATTTGCACAAACAATCTCACGCCCAAATTCTGACATGATTTTCCATCGTAAAATGTGGAGAAAGAAACAAAAATGAAAAAGGAATTAAGCAAATGCGTGCATGAGTGAATTTAATTATTTGTAATGAAATGAACATGAATTATTTGAACGCATTTTGTTCTTTCTTTAAGGATGATCAATAATTGCCTTGTTGACCCTGGCTACGTTGCACAGTGGTGCCACATGTTTATTTAATAATTCATTTTTCAGGAAATTTCTTAAGTCTCCATAAAGTCAATAAATCTCAAAATGCAAACTATATAATGTAAACCGTTGATCCAATTATAAAATAAGTTGCCCTAAATAGATGAGCGGATTCAAAGCTTTCAGAAAATTCATTTCCTAACCAACCTCTTAGAAATTTTCCGGCCCATTGTGATGCTCGCAGAATTGTTCTGGAAACAGGGAAATCATCCAATACTTTTTAGCAATCCTAATATGGCTCTGAGGAAGTCCAGATCTTGAAAGAAGCCAAATGTACAAATCGTCCTTTGAATGTTTGTTCAATATTTGAAGTTTGGAAAGAATAAACTTGCTTATATACTTTCACAAAGTAGTTAATTTATTATTTATTTGTTTTGTTATTTTAACCGGAAACTGGGCAACCATTACCTCCTTAGGTGGTCTTCATCTTGGCAAGCATTAAAATGGGTCATGTTTTTCCCTACTTTTTTTGATAGTAATTTATTTACTTTTCAATATTTGCTCTATTAAATTAAATGAGGAATACTTTACAACAGCAAACCAAGCCGATGAGAGAATTATGTACAAAAAAGAGAAATGCGAAGTTTTTTGGAGAGAACATTTTTAAAAATTTCGAATAAAAAGAGATGGAAAACAAATTCATTTTAAGTGCAAGTAATTTAAAGAGTACTTATTTAATTAGTGGAAATTTGTCTCTTTGTCTCTATCTCTCTCTCTCTCTCTCTCTCTCTTGATGAGTCCAAGGGATTTTAATTTATAGTTAATTTTTATAACAATTTATTTTATTATTATGCTAAAAAACAATGACCCAAAATGTGTTCCCTCTTTATAGCTGGGAATCTTACTGCAAAATTCATCATGAAGGCAGTGTGTTTAAAATACAAATTAATACTCGAAAATTATTTAAAAAAAATTTTTCACCTGCTTCTGCTGCAATTTTCCATTCAAATTTCTAGCGTACGGCTGAGAGCCAGAGTGTCTCTTCTTTTAGGATTGTGGATGTAGAGTTAAGATATTTCGGGCCTGTGGATTCGGATGGTATTCAAGCTTCATTACTCTGGAGCGCAAAGAATATTATTTTGGTGCCTTTGTCCTTTTCCACATTTGAAGCTGAGGCTGTACTTCATCTCTGACTTTATTAACGCTATATTGTTTTTAAGTTCCTATTATAATTTTAAAGTTTGAATTGATGAGCTTAAACTGTTGGACCATTTTGTTAACTCGTATATAAGATCCTGTTAGTATGGCGCTGTATCAAATGCTTAAGTACATTGTTGGCATATACGTGATGATAAAACACAAAATGCTATTTTGGGCAACTCCGACTGCGAAAGCACTTAAATAAAGGCCTGCGACACCTTACAGATCTTCTGTGCTTCAGATCGTTTATTAAACAGATCTCTCTGTAAAGCTTCTAATGAAGGTCAGTAATGAGATCGGGAAGCCTGCCTAAAAACTTCCGGACACAAGAATTCAGAGTTCAAAATACGTCTTCTATCACTAATTAAAACAATTTATTCACAAAGAATGTGTGGCGTTGTTTCATCATCTTCAAGGCATAAACGACTCCAGGGGAAACTAAACTGTTTCTTCCTTCACAAAGAACAGTAGGAAACCCAATCAATAATCGAAGGTCATTCGTATTTGTATGAGAGGCGTTTGATCCAGCATTCTTTTGAGGTCAACAATTTCTCACTTCATGATCAGTCGCGTAAATCTTGACCAACTTACATCGCAAAATGACTCTGGACTTCTATGGCCACTGTGGTCAGGTATATAACAAAAGGAAATCTTATTTTTAGTGGCCAGTTTCTGGAGTGTTTCAAAACACAATAAACCCAGCTTGGATCGAATTTCCTATTAAAAGAAGAATTTCACGGGAGCTGGGCTAACCGAGAAAATATTTTTCATTTTGAGCCCACTTTATATAAGCTGATGCGAAGACACGTGAACTTTCTCAGACTTCTAGGATGCACAAAGAGAAAAAGTCGTTGACGGTTTTAATAGATATTCGCCAAATTCACTTTGTCCTAAAGGTAAATGCCAGCCGATGTGTAAGCTACGTAAAACCACCACATTGAAGACCCCACATATATTACAGGCCCTTAATTAATTATGAACAATAATTTAAAACTACATGAAACTTATTAAACTGTTCAATAGAATATTTAACAATATAAAGAAATAAAATAATATAAACTAGCATCTCTAAAAATAGATGCTGGATAATAGAAAGTGTTGCCTACTTCAGGGTTGTTATTATAATTCCCCACTAAAGATTAAATAATTAAAACATATGTTTGTTCTACGACAAAATAACGGTAACTTTTTTATATAATTCAAATATAAAAGTATATGATATTATGATAAAGGGCCCACTTTGCAATACATTTTTTATAATAACATTTGCTACCCAACTTTTATAGCAACTTAGCTCTCACTCTTGGCCTAGAAAAAGAGAAATGAATTAATTGAAACAAAAAAATTCATTTATTCATCAACATAAAAAACTTTGTTCTCTTTTCATATGCGTTCATTGTGCTAGAGCGCAAATAGAATTTCTCTTTTAATTTCTAACCGGCTGTTGGCCATAGATGCTTGACACGCATTCAAATAAGAGATGGACTTTTTTATTTATAAAATGCATACATTTTAAAAATACAAGTTTACTTTTTACGGAGCCTAAAGTTAAATTAATAAAGAGATAATAAAAATAAAAATGGGTTTAAAAACAAAAGAGAAATGAATTGAAAAGAGACCACAATCAAAAACTGAGTAAAGTTTAATAATTTGCTCTTCATCATTAGCTCTTTCTCTCTCTCTCTCTCTCTCTCTCTCTCGCAAAAGATGAAAGCGGTGTTTTTATAAAATGAACACTAAACAGGGGTAACGTTTCTCCTGTCATATAAATAAAGTTTTGGCACTTTATTGTCCCCCAAATGTGAGTAGTAGTAGTAGTAGTACAGTTTTATTACAAAATGTTCCTATAATGATGTGTTGCCTACTAAACAATACGAATACTTCTCTCTCTTCATGAATCAAAAATAATACTTTAAAATAATTTAAAAAAAAAAAATTTAATGTAGGGGGGATCTCGAAGCAGATCGCTTACTTTATGGGTCTCTTTTCGGCCCCTTCTTTCCTCAAATTGGTTGTAGACAACCGATATGTAATTTATTATTAACTTATTCTCATTCAAGTCTCCTGCTACCACCGTTACTCTCGACCGTCGTGATTTCCGGCTGTCGAACATCCTGCTAGTCAGGGAGTCCCTTGTAATTTGTAAGAGGCTTAGGTCGATCATGCCATTCCGATTTAACAAGTGTCTGCCCTTAGTCCAAAGCCTTATGCTAGCCAGTGATGGACATTCACACACAATGTTCATTACCGTCTCAGCCTCTTCCTCAGGAGTATATTATGAGACTGACTAGTCCACCTCTTCAGAATTGATTCTTGATTTGATATTCCGACAGGGTGTTTTGATTTAGATTTTTGGATCGAATTTCCGTCATCCCTTGTCAAGTTTGATTTGGAGACACATATGTGGCACATAGCCGAAACCGGTTTGTCACCAAACCAAACTTGACAAGGGATGACGGAAATTCGATTCAAAAATCTACATCTTCAGAATTCCTACGTGGGCCAATATAAACACCGCAGTTCCCACAGAGGTAAACCGCTCTACCACTTGCGAGCCATCATGGTCCATCCCTATCGGAATCTCACGATCCATCGCCTTAGAAATACATTTAAATATTGACCCGTCCACTCCTCTCCTCGCGAGGCATTCGTATTCATTTCTTCTGGGTTCTTCCCTTGGCCAAATAAATCCGTAGTTTATTCAGACCTCTTCGCTTCTTGCGAGGTTTCGTGATCCATCCGTGTAATGTAGAAAAAGATGTCCACCCACACAGAGCTCCATATACACGGGTAAATCTGTATTGAAGCTAGAGATCAACTGGTATCCAGAGTATGTATACTAGATACCAAGCACCTTCTAGGCCACGCAACCCCGGCAGATGCTGTTCCACCGTGGATTAGGGATTTTTTACTAGACAGTGTTAACTTCTCTCCGCTCGACTTATTTATCCAGACTCCTTGCAGAGACAGGAACCTGTTGCCGGCCGCCAGCACGTAGAGGTATAAGTCAAAATTTCTGGCAGTGCACCTAGTTACGGATTGTATAAAATATAAATAAATTAAATTTGTGCACTTAAGGCAACATAGTGCATCAATACAGTCTTGCTGCTGTATATCATCTTCTTGACGAGCTACAAGAAGGCTTATAGTCAAATTCTGGGAAAATAGATTACAAAATTGGGATAGCAGAAATTTATGAAAATAATAAATAGAAGAAAAGGAAATCTCTCCAATTGCTTCCATAGCCATAGCCCACAGGCCTTTAATTGTAATTTCGTATCATCATTTTAGGTTGCTTCACACGTTTTACGTCCGGATTTCGGCTGGCTTGCTTCCACCGGATTCAACTTCAAATGCCTTAACGAAAATGGTGTTTTTATCGCACTTACTAAAACAAAATCAAACTCTATTATAATGACTTCCACTTACCCCAGTAGTTGGAAAACCTCTACTTGTTGCTCACTCACCTAAACTCCGGATGTTCGCTTAGAAGTTAGCACCTGCACTTGGCTTTTAAGCTTAACTGAAGCCTTTCAGCAAAATTCAAATTACAGAAAAATGTCCACCCTGGCATCTTTTGAACTTTGATACCGTAAACTTCGCCGTTTTAACTAAAAAACTTTACAGGGAATTTAATTTTTGCAAACTATTGTATTCCTATTGAAATAGTAGGTGTAGGTGGCAATAGATCTTTTATTATTCCTTGCTCGAGTGGTGTTTCTCAAGGCTCTATTCTTGGTGCGCTCTTTTTCCTCATCTTCACGAATGGTCTTGTGAACTATATTGGCTCCACCCAGTGTAAAACTTTATTGTTTGCTGATGATATTAACCTCTTATTTTCTTGTGAAACGCAAGCTCTCGACCTTCATGAGGCGAATATTATTTACCACTTGTCATAAGTATCGAGCTAGGCAACAGTTACTAAATTTAAATTCAATCCAACGAAATCTAAGGCACTAACTTTTGGAATGGTCAATCGCCTATTAAAATTACGTTTGATGGAGTGTGTCATGTGGTGTACCTCATATACGAACACCCTTTACGACACCTCTTTTATTTCGCAAAGTTTCAGAATCTTTTGGCAGTTCCTTTGAACGCCTAAAACTTGAGCTGGTACCCTACAGCTGAATAAATATATATTGGGCCATAGGGACTTTAACCTCATCCAAACACAACACAGTCGGGTGTTGGCAACATGAAGTGTCTGGAGTTAATACTGGATAGTAACTTCAGTTTCCACAGCTACATTTCTAGTATTGCTGCTAAGGTCAGTCATGTAATAAGATCACTGCATAGCTTTAATATAAACTTGTCATTCAGCATTCTCTGCTAATGACACATATTCAATACTGCCTATTTGCCCCGTTTAACCAAAGATATAAAGACGCCACTGATATGGCGAACACGACTATAAGTAATTCAAAACTATATATTTTAAGTCAGAATGTCTAAAAGACACAGCCATGTATACGACTTTCCTGTAACGTTGCCTAATCCTAGTCTAAAGGGAACGAAAAATATGTTGCCTACTTTTAGGATTAAACTTCTTACAAGTTCTTGTAACGTGTGTGGCTAAACAAAGCGATATTAATAAGACAAAATTATTAAATATAACAGTTCAATAAGTGAGTCAAAGGTAATTTTGTAGCAAAAATTTATTTTTAAAAAGGGTACAATTCAACCCATTGCTATAATTTCTCCTTTATTTTGCACAATAAGCTATAATTCTCCTTCTGGTGGGAAGGGAAATGAATGGGTTATTGTTGTTGCCACTTTATAAAATAAACTTTACAAAATGAATCTCATCTATACTTGGACTTACTCCTTTAGTTTTCTTTTGTAAATGAAACTTTTTTTCACTTCTTCCCTTTTCAAGGCCAAGTTTTGTTGTTCTGATTAATCCTAAAAAGTAAATATTTTTCTTAAGAGGATTATGGAAAAATAGGATGAGAATAAACTCTACCGTTCTTTTAAATATTTGCCAAGCTGGTTTTCATTGAACAAAGCAATGTTCGGCTCCTTGCTGATTTTTAACAAGAAAATTAATGAAATGAGAGATTTTTTAAGTAAATGAATAAAATTAAAATTCGAAAAAGAAAGAATTTTTTTAAAGGAAAATATGGAACTCAAAAGAATTTTGCGAAAATTTTTCAAAACCTTCGTTTAAGCCAATACGGCAACTAGTGGAGTTTCAAAGATTTTTCAACATCTTCTGCAAAACCCAGGTGCATAGTTCGGGGCAGGGATGGTAAGACTTTTAGTCTAACATTGCACATATTTTTTTCCAAGAAACCTAAAATAAGCTACTGCACAAGGTACCCACACACCTGCAATAAGATTGGACAACTTTTTACGTTGTACAATAAAATCTCAACTGTGTAGGACATATTAGAAAGCGGTACGATGTTTTAGAAAAAATTATTGTACTATCAACAATGTATAATCTTCAAATTGGTGGCTTAAGGTCCAAGACACGCGCTCAAAAATTTTCATGGTGCAATAAATTGCCTGTGCATTGAAGTCTTGATGAAGGCCATAAAATGGTAAATTTTACTGCATTTTTTGTCAGCTGGATGGAATTATTAACTTTGGTAGCGTCTGAAATATAACAATAGGAAAACCCATCATTACTGTCTGACCACCCTATAGTCCCTTTAGAATATTTGCCAACATGGACAACAGAGCGTATGATTGATTTCGTATAAAAAATCTTGATTTTAATGACGGCGTATCATTACGATTATTAGTTTATATTTAAAGACCATCATTTAAATGAAAGGGTATGAATTAAAATTAAAAGGCAGAATAACAGGTGTGTTGCAGGAGTTTATTAGGTTTGAGTAACACATTTCAAATGCATTCTTAAGACATTGTGAAATTAAACCACCGTCCTTTACTTGTTTTCGCTGGCCATATTTGGTAGCTTTCGCAAGCAGAGCGTAGGCTTGTCGTAACATTGACTTTGAATTTAATATCACTCATACGCCCCTCTGAAATAATCATAATAATCATACGCCACGTTGCGGGGTTAAATTAAATTTTAATTTTTTTTTTTTATTATCTTTTATTTATTAAAAGTTTTTTCCAGCAAAGTTTTAAAAAATCAGCATTTCCTTCTTCAAAAATGCACTTGACTTTACAGCAGCATTTTTCCGATTGATTTTTACTTAACGAAAAAAGTAACTGTCTACAAAAGTCATATTAGTCATTTTAACTTTTTAATCACATTAAACATTTGTCAGCCTTATCATTCTTTCTTCCTTCCTGTCTGTAACTAAATTTAAGTTTTAATTTAAAATTCAATAGCCCTTTTACAGTAAAGTTTCCAGAACGAAAATACCCTGCTTACTGGTTACTGGTTACTGTTGAGCCAACAACAAAATTTGTACAAGAACAACCACGAAATGAAATGAAATGGACTAAATTCCAAAGCACCATAAAAGTATTAAGTGAAGCACAAAACTTTAAATTTTCAAGAAGATTATGAAATTCGGCAACCAAAAGAACTCTGCTGCTAAAATAATTATAAATTCAGCTGAAAAGTATGCTACACAATAAATATTAAGCTTACTTCAGGCAAAAGAAACTTCTTTTAACAGGTAAAAATTTAATGGGAAAATAATAACTCTTTTAAATAACAAAATATAATTTCTTTCAAATGTCTCAAACAAATTTCAGTGTTGCCTTTATTGTTTAATGACTTGAAAGCGTTTGTGAACTAAACTTGAGTTGTTTATCTGTGTATTTCAACTTGTTTGCGTTTTATTATTTACATCTTTCGTAAACTAAATTTATGGTCACACCTTCTTGTACTTTTTTCAAGTTCCGGCAAGTTAAGCTGTAAAAATGTCATCAGCAGTTTGTGAAAATAAAAAATATTAAGCACAACTTCAGACATTAAGAATCAACAATACAATAGTCTTAAGCGAATTTAAATAGATTTATGTACGTGTATGCATTTCAGAATCATATCTCTTTGTTTAGTCCTTCTCTGAAGGCTGCTGATAAATCATGTTTAAAATTCATGTAAATCAATGAGAGTTATTGTTGTTACTGCTGCACAGGATACACAGGATTTCGTATATGTTATTAATGTGCGAATATCTGATTATCAATTTTGTTTTCCAGCTGCCACAGTAGGAGGAATTTAAGTTGTTTAGAATAAAGGACTGCAGCCCAGTTGGAAGTCTTTGAAAAATTCTGAAATACATTTTCAAAACATAAGAAACGCATGCATTGAAACGCTTGTTGGCAAGAGGTGTAAATAAAAGCTTGTGGATACTAACTTCAAGAAAAAATTTATGACTGTAAATTAAGTCAAAGTTTACGAAATAAATAAAAAATAAACGCTTGGAAATTATTTCTTAAAAACCTATTGCTTTACCTGTGGTCCGTATTTGCTCTTAACATAAACCATTCGTAACTTCTAATTATCGGTGACTCCTTCAAATGGTCGAGTTATATTTAGACTATAGCGAAGATAGTGTGTGCTTACAATTATTCAGTTGTAACTTAGTTTTTATAGCCTTCAACCAACAAGTGTGATGTAAGCCATACACGTTGCGACCGTTGATACAACTCGGTTGGTAATCATGTTGGAAGTTTTGCCCACAGACACTACAATTCTGTCTAGAATCTCATTGCGCTATTTTTTTTTTTTTTTTTGCAAAAAAGGAATTCTGAGTACAGATGGCAAATAAAACTAATACACTACCTGTGTTGCTATGTGGTCACATGGAAAATGAACACTAAATAGAATGACTTAGTGCTCCTTCACTGGCCAAAAAAAAGCAAACGTATAGTCAAGATACAACTTCATACAAAGAGACAGCACATTTTGGAATCTCGTGCACAGCCTTCTTAAGTTGTACCAACGGTTGCCACATGTATAGCCTGTTTAAAGGTGTGCTAGCAATCGCCTAATCTAGGCAGCCATTTCGTAGATTTTTTACACTAATTTAATTGTTCAACAAATTGTTCTCTTAATAAATGTATGGATGCCAACCAACACTACGTTAAATACTGTCGATAACATGGTCTTCAATATCAGTTGGCAAATAATCCGTTGCTTTACCACGATAATTGAGTATATTCACAGTAACGTTGCCGAGTCGTCTCCAATTTTAAAAAATTTGAAGCACAGTTGCCACCTGCCTACAATCTATAAATCACCACTATTTTGTTCGGATTAAGTGCCAGCTCGTAAACTTCTTTAAGTGGATGTTCGTTCAAAGGGGTTCTTTTATCTTTATGACGAACGCATTAACTTACAAATGGAGTTTGTGGAACAGTCGGAAGTATATTGGATCTGTGGTTCCTTTTGAAGATATTTAGTCCTTTTTTATGCACGCGTAAGGGTCCTGTTTGATCAGGAGTGTATGTCTAGCAGTTAGCTAGTAACTTCACGTAAGGTATCCGGTCGGACGGGGCCGCCCATTGTTTCAATAATCTTTGGAAAGTGTGATTTTGATTTACTTATTTACCCTTCCCTTGCACGGGTGTTACTGTGAAGCTCGTCTCATATCATATTTGGATATCTATAGGGCGGACGTGTAACAATGTCTCTAACGGCCTTGTTGGAGTAATTCCGACCGCTCCGCTTATGCCAAGGCAACATATACGTTACACTTTATTTAAAGTTTTTATGTTACAATTTATGTGTATTAATGTGGATCATACTACTGGTCTGATCACACCTCTGTAGGTTCAATGTACCATGTTTGGATTGAGGCCCCATTTTTGAGCCCTTCGCTCTTCTGGATAAAGACCAGCATCTGCTCTTTCCAAATCTTGCCTTATAAGGCAGCAAAAGGAGAACATGCCAATTATTAATGACACTGAATACAATCACTGATTCACCATTGTGGTGAATCACAAATGAATTTAGCCCCGACTCAAACATTTCACATCACTTCACGTCACAGTCTTTATTAAGAGGTCATCCGATTGCCCAATGGATACCACAACCTATTACCGTTTATATGATGCCTTTCTCGTCAGCCTTAAGGAAGGAAAATTTAAATCGAACGGCCACAACTCCCGTTTCCTATAATATTTTTCGTAGTTCCAACACAATGCTACAATCCAAAAGCTACTAATCCACCCCTTAAAAGTCAAGACAGAAGTCAGCAGGCAGCAGTAATGATATGAATTTTCTTTGAAAGTTTTTGCACGTAATAGAACAAAACTGAAAATAGATTTTCATTGCAGACCAGTGTTTTTAAATTTAATTAAACAATTAATTAAATCAATTAAAAAAAGTTAATCAAATTTCAGGCAGAAACCAATCGACACCTTAATAGAAGGATATATTATTAACGTGTTTGCATAATAAATGGCAGTAAAGGTCTTCTGCATTATGAACTAAACGCGTTGACTACTAAGCATTGGCTTTAGAAGCCTGGGTTTATATCTCAGCCCCTGCCAATCAATAACATAAATTTTCCCGCTATGTACTAGCTTTTAATCATACCTTCGCCGGTATCACCCTATAGCCCTGAATCGTCAGCGAAGAAAAGTTATCAATAAAACTAGCTTCAGGAATTGCCCCTAGAGACGCTGCAACAGCATCCTAAAAACAAAACACGATGGAAAATTGCAGAGTTGTAAACCCTGAAGCTTCTCTATTGCTTCTACTTCAGTACCTGTCTTCTCTAATCAATTTCCTTCCAAAGAAAGCACCACAATTATTAAAGAATAAAAGTAGACACTAGTTTCCTGAATGTTACTGTCCCTTAAGGAAAAAAAATATATTAGAATTACAAAAATTAAAATACTCCCACAGCAAACAGTTGCTCTTTGTTGTTATGCTACTTTTTATTGCGAACAAAAAACATGCTTCAAATTTAATACCATAATCAACTCCCAAATGTATGCTTTACTTTTTATAAAATCAATTTCTGCTGCACTTCTTTTTTGTCTTTATTGTCACAAGTAATTTTTAAGCGGAGATTTATTCACCCAGTCTATTGAAGCTTTTCGAATTGTAAGTCTACTTTTGTAAAGGATTCAAGCGTAAATAATTTAAATTTATTTATTGATTTCAAAATTCATTTAATGATGCGGTTGATTGCATACGCCATCATTCATTTTTTCTACGCTCTGTTTTAGTTGATTGCTGGGAACTTGAAATAAAACTTAAACCAGCAAAAGTTAAATTGGATGACATGTGTGTGAGCATGTTGGGCAAACATCACTGTCCTTGTGTGCGTGTGTTCATTACAACGGCATTTTGCATTTGAATTTTTTTTTCTTATTTTAAAAATATATTTAACCGCATATAGATCTACTTTAAAGGCGACCGGGTCATTGAGTTTTAATTTTTTTTTTTTTGCCTGTGTGTGTATTTTGATTTTCTGCTGCTTGTTTTGGTTTTCCTTTGATAGCACTACTCTTCCTCTCTCTCTCTCTATCGCTCTCCTCTCTCTCTCCCAAATCAGTGCCACTATCGCCTACGTGTCTCTGTTTGAATAGGAATTTGTTGGGTGGTGTTGGCCAAATATAAACGTTTCTTATTCTTGCGGGCCAAAATACACGCAGGATTTTAAGGAGGCACCTGCTCGTAAAGACTTGAATGCCATTGATGTCTTTAAATGCAGCATTCCAAGATTGGCTACCAGAAAATAACACAAACTCCACGTTGTAATGAAGATTCTAACCTTTGTGTTGGCCGCTACAGGGGGTTTAGGATACCAAATGACTGTCTCGCCTTGTCTGGTCTGCACTTGATGCCTTGGAATAAACCACCTATTGTTGCACCTGTGCAACCTAAATACACAGAGGATGCTACATCTTCTATCAGTTGGTGTTGGAGAAGGAATTTTTTCTTGGTAAATTTTGAAATACAATAAATGAGTTTGCTGTGGGGCATAATTTTTATCGATCATCTTAAAAAGCAACAATTGACATGCGCAACATATTTTTCAACAAAAATTTCCCGAAAGAACAAGTTTTGACAAGAACTTCTCTTGGAGGTGAGGATTATATCGAAGTGCAAATAGAGCCACTTAATTGCCAATAATTTCCTATAGAAATTATGGACATGTGTCGTTTCTAGCTCTAGAATCTGCCGGAGAAATTGAGCAACTTTGAAGAGAATTGTTCCCTATAAAAAAACAGCCGATTTGGAATCTTAGAAACTGCTTCGATATGGTTACAGAAATGCTTCTCTGCTTCTTGTCTCCAAACACTGTGCCAAATCGTCTGCATTTCGTATTTAGATGTTCTCAACTAAGCGCACTTATATTAGGCCCTCGTACACTATGCAGGAGAAAAATTAATACCAACATTTTTCAGATTGTTTGCTTTGCTTTCTAAAGTTATTCTAGAATTGTCCTCGTATATATGCATAAGCATGCTTGTATGTGTGTTCTATGACTCACGTATTTTGTCCCAGATCATAAATATCATTCGTTTCATAAATTTAATTTGATTTTTTTAAATGAGTTTTTAAAATGTTTGTGTGACTAAAGGAAATGAAAAAAATTTCGCTAAATAATTTAACAGAAATGTTTAGAATCATTTTGCTTTTAATTATTTTGTTTTTTCAATAGTTTTTAGCGAACACCACTTCTTTTCAAAACCATCACACACAAACTCCCGGCAGATGGTGCCTACGAAAAATGTGTTTTCGATAATGAGTCGAGGGCATACATTGTTGAAACATTATAAGATCATTTAATCCCAAAGGAAGTTTTGAATCCTTAGAGAGTGTGACACACACAAAATGAAAATAAAGAAAACGGATAAGTTTGATTTTATACCCTTCAACAAAAGGAAAAGGGTTGTCATTCCGTTTGTAGTTTCTACAATATTAATTTACGACCCAACAAAGTTCTGAATTCTTATAGGTAATTGAATTAATAACGATGCCTGTCTGGTGAATTCAACTGTCAGCGGGTTTGGGGAAACTTCCCGAGACATGGGGAAAATCATTTTTCTGTTTTTTTTTTTTTTTTTGTTATTTCACTCTTGCGGGGAAACGCTTATACACAAGCATATGAAATTTACATATTCCGAATTCTTATCAAATTTGTTATAAAAATATTATTCCGAGGCCTTCCCATTCCTTACGAACCTAAATGTTGGAGAAAATTAATAAAATTAAAAAAAACTCGAAATTTTAAAAACTAACAGAGAATAGAGAATTTTTCCAAAAACCTAAAATTTTACCAAAAAAATTACAAAAAATTCGAAATTTTTTACAAAATTTTAAATTCCCCACACAGCCGAATATTCAGCACAAAGTCGATAAACCGAAATAAAAAAACATTCTTTGACAAAAAATCAAAACTCAATGAAAAGCCGAAATTGTTCAAAATAAAACCTAAACTCACCAAATTTGGAATATTCACCACAAAAATTTTAATTTCACCACAATTTTTTTTAATTTCGACGAAAATTATAAAAAGCGTTGAAATTTTATCAATATCAGTGTTAATCAAATATATAAAAAATCAAATTACACAACAAATAGTGAGTTCACAAAAAAATTTAAAAAAAACACAAAAATCTTAAATATTTATAAAACATAAATTATAAATTTTACAAAAATTTCAGTTAATCTGAAAAATGAAAAAAAAAACATTATTTTACCATAGTTTAGAAATTCGCCAAAATTCCAAAATTGCACACAACACTGAACTACAGTTCTAGAATTATAAATTACAAAAATAACATAATAACCCAAAAAATACAAATTTAAAAAAACTCGAAATTCACCAAAAATTCCAAGATATACCATAAATCGAAAAAAACTGCAATAATTGCGATAAAATCCATATGAAATAAAAAACCGGAATTTTAGTGACAAAAAATTATGGAATTTCGCCACAAAAACTTTAACTTAACCAACATTTTGCCAATTCACCAAAATGATGAAAATTAAAAAAACAAAACATAATTTTATGAAAACTTCAAACTAAAATATGTCTTACACAATTATATAAAAAACTCTCAGCACAAATCGGGAATTTAAAATTCTCCAAAAATATGCCAAGGAAAATTTTAAATCATAAAAAGTTGATACAAATTTCAACATAATTTAGGAATTCACTAAAATTTAAAAATTCTTAACAAAACCAAACTATATTGCACCCAAAAACTACGAATAATTTTTAATTTCACAATATTTTATATTCCCCAAAACTTCGAAAATTCACCACAAAATCGAAAAACTGGAATAAAACAAAACGATATTCACCACGAAATTCACCAAATTTGAAAACTAAATTTCAGTTTCACCAAAATTTCGCAGATTCAACATAAATTGTTTAATAATCCATATTTTATGAAAAAGGTCGCATCTTGAAAAAAAAAACTGATGCAAAATGAAGTTGTACAAACAAGTTGTATTGTTTGTGGGCAAACACTCAACTTGATTACCAATCGAGTTGTATTAACACTCGCAAGGTCTATGGCTTGCATAAGAAATATAAAGAACACTATCGCAGAGTTCGTTACGCACGACGCATTTCAGTCGACGCAATGATTGTGTTTTGTTTTCGCCAACGAATATTCGTTCCGAAAAATTCGTCGTTCGTCCCAGTTATGTTTGTACAAATAATTTACCTCTGCAAATTAACAGCAGCAATTAAAATTTCTCAATCCCAAAATATTAAAAGAGATTGCTTTTATTTTTCGTCGTCTTTAACAACTAAAAAGACTCATAATCTTTACGCATCACTGCCTGTTTATTCTATTTGAAGACAATTTAGTCTCTTTGCCTGCAATTTGATTCTGTTAATTAGCCCAGCTATTAAGAGTCAATAATAATGAAATTGTTTGCAAAAGAAGTATCAATCGTTTGGGTTTTTATCGATTGCTTTCAATTCAGTTTTTTTTTTCATTTGTCGCTTCGCAGCATAATTTTCATATCATGATTGTGCTTGTTTTAATGCCAAACGACGGCCTTGTTGCAGTGTACAGTATTCTGTTAAGGTGAGAAGCGAAGTAAAACCTAGCCGATAATTTATCAAACTTTTGTCTTGTGTGGGAAAAATGGGAGACAAAAAATTCAAGATTTATTCTTCGCTTGACTGCACTTAAATATATAAAAAAAATTTCAAGCGACTGAAATATGTTCTAAAAAGGAATTTAATGTTTAGTACGAGGGCTGTGTCGTCGACTTTTGAAAACAAAAAGGAAACTGTTTTTTCCCTTAAACTTTATCTTCTGCTGGCCCAACACACTTCGACCAACATTTTTTACCTCTCCTCCTCTAAAGAGGCCTTTACTGGTTGAATAATTTCATTATTAGAGCTAAGTCGCTCTCCGGCGGGATATTTCAATATTTCTAGGTTTGGAAACAGAATATGGCGGAAGATGTAGCAATTAGTAGCCGAAGGTAGGCATTTGTTCTTTCACATCGTCTGTGAATCGATGTAATTAGTTGGCATAATATTCACCCTTTGTTCGCTTTAGAAGGTAATCGGACACCACTCACAGAATGACTCCAAGTTTTAGGTTATATGGCGACGTCAAAAATTTATTGATTTATTGACTTGTAATGAAATTTCCATTTGATAAAATTTTCGGTGAAAATTTTTATATACATATATATATTTTTATGGTAGGACCAACACTCAGGGATGACCCCTATTCATGCAATGCATTGTGCTAGAACTAGGAAAAGAGGTTATGGAAAGGAGGATAGAGGGAGTAGTTTTTATTAACATTTGACTTGAACTTTTCCACAGAGGAAAGACATCTGCTGGAAGCTTATTCCACATGCGAATGGTCCGGCTAAAGAACGAATTCTGTCTGTAGTGCGTTGAGCGATCCACTGGCCATTCGACCACAAATGAATGTGCTCTTGATGAAGTACGTGTGGTGCGTATGAAAGAACGGGTTTCGGGAATAATATCCCTAATTTCATCAGAGCACAATCCATTGTAGTAGCGATAGAACAGTGAAATACAGCCCACATTGCGCCGATGCTCGAGAGAGTCAATATAGTTAGACACCCTACTGTCATCGATGAGCACCTTCGCGCTTTCCTGTACGCGGTCTAGTAACTCCAAAATAGACTTTGAAGCACCGGCCCATACATGAGAGTTGTATTCCATTTTTGGTCGGGTATAAGTGGTATAAATAGTTAGGTGATCAGATGGGGTGAAGTACTTCTTACACCGTTTGAGGAAGCCTAGTCACTTGAATGCTTCTTTGGACACTTGATGTGTTGGGTCCATCGGACATCAATTTGAATCTTTATGCCAAGAACATCAAGAGCTTCTGATTCCTCAATATCTATACCACCCATAATTACAGATGGAGCAGCAAAGTCCGTCGTGCGTCTGTGTGTTAGCATACAACCCTGGGTCTTATTGGGGTTAAAATCGGCCCTATTCGCACGACCCCATTCTGTGATCGTCACAAGATCACTATTTAATGAATCATTCATGCGGTGCCTCATGGCCCCAATCTCTAAGAGGCTTGGTCTGTTGATGAACGAGTAAGAATGGCATATTCTGCTGTCATCTGCAAAAGAATAAATAGGGTTGGAAGTTTGACGAAGAAGATCATCTAGGAAGATAAGAAATAGAGTAGGAGAAAGAACGGAGCCCTGTCGTACCCCTGAATTGATCTTGAACTCGTCTGATGAGATCCCATCTACAACAACTCGTATAGTGCGATCTCGGAGAAAGCTCGATATAGATCGAGAGAAGTGATTACCGACACCAAAAGCAACAAGTTTTGGTGAAATTCGTGATAAAATTTCAAAGTTAAGTGAAATTTGGTTTTTTTGGTTATTTTTTGTGATATTTCGTCTTTTTTTTTAATGTGGGTCTTTTTCTAAATTAAAACTTTTTTTGATTTTTTTGGTGAAATATTGATTAAGTCAAATTAACGATTTTAAGTAAAATGTGGATTTTTTGCCTAATTTCGGTTGGTAAAATTTATGTTTGGAAATTTTTTTTTTGTTAAACTTCAATACTTTTTGTTTAATTTAAAAAAAAAACCATTTGTTTGGTTTACGATTAAGATTTTGGTATGGAACTATGTTTGCTGAGATAGCACTCGATAGATGACTCACTATCAAAAGCCGTTATCTTAAGTTTTATTTATTTTTATTCGATATCGCATGCCGTAATCCCAAAACAATATTTCTCGATCTAATTCGCTCGATATCGAAAGCGGTAATAAGACCTCATTATATAGACATTAGGCTATATTTCTGCTGCTTGAAAAACTTAAAATAACAGTTGTAGATGGAAAATGTTAATGTAAAATTTAAATTTTTATTTTATATTTAAAGTTACAGTAAAATTATTAATTATATTCTAATTTAAGTTGCCGAGCATAACAACGAAGAGCTTCATTCCTATGATGTAAATAAAATATGCGCAAGTTTTATTAAATTTAAGACACAGCGCAATAAACAAAGAGTGCGCTAGGAAATATTAAATTTAATTAAACCGCAGCTAAAGTTGTTTATCGTAAAGGCTGCCTATTTAAAAAAATAATTCTGGCATTTTTATTTTAGTATAATTACTGGTTTGAGATGGTTAAGGCTTGACCCGAACGAATTTTATTTATGGACGTAGAATTTTTACACACCTATCTCAGCAGAATAAAATCAAAAAAGTTCTGTTCGAAGCACTTCTTGTTATTGAAAACTTCTTAAACTCTGCGTAGAGCTTGATTGTAAATGACCGCACTATACAGCACAGAAAGTTTGATATAATTAAAATTGGGAATATGCTTAAACATTTGATAGCTGTTTGTTTTCATTTTGAAGAATTTTGGTGAAATGTCGAAATGAAGTCCGAATTTTCGAAAAAAAAAATAAACATATTTGAATAGTACTTTTTTTAAATTAAATTCTGCACCGTCTGATTAAATACCTGATCCATTGAAGTTCCAAGTTTATTTTGCGTTTGGTTCCACAGTGTAGGCCGTGCTTCAAATTGTAATTAAGAGTCCCTTTGAAAATGCATCACTGCGCTGCATCTCATGTTTAGTGCAGATAACGTCAAATACCCAGTTAAAAAAAAATAGGCGCGCATGCTCATCACATGCAGAAGCAAAAGGAAACCTAGTTAGTACCAGATCTTTGCAACTGAAGCGTACCGTCAAACTAAATATAAGCTCCTAAAAAGCTGCAATACCTGTTTAAATGGTTTTTCCGTACTCACTTCTTCCAACGTGGAGGAAGCAGTAAGTGATCTCATGTAGCAACCAGTTGAACCGTTGCAAACAAGTTGTCCCAACTTATAGCAATGGAAAATTTCCACATTATTTCCTTCATTCATTCCTGACCTTGGACAAATAACAATACAGACTATTGTAATAGAAATATATACAAAATATATGTTTGAAATACAACAAAGATAAACTACTACTGAACTAATTAAAATAATTTTATTACAGAACATGTGCTCTCAGAGCAACATTACTGGGAATTTCTATATTATTTGCCTGTAAAAGTTTCACCAAGTTACGTAAAAATTCTTGTGAAACTTTTAACTCATCATCCGCTTCTAAACGGTCGTAGAGACTTAGAGCCGCTTCATAATTATTCGCTTTGATAAAGTTATTCAACAACATATTGTAGATATTTTGCTCATTTATGACACGATTTAAGCCCCTAGCGGCACGTGCCAAACGCAATAGAGTTTGAACAGCGCCCTCCTGACCCAAGTATTCGCAATTGCGCATCAACAAGTCTTCGTTGATGCGGAACTCTGGACTTATTAGAAGACGTCTTAGTTGATTATCTGAACCTGATTCTGCAAATGCCAACAATAGGCCTGTATTCATATTAACTACGCCGTGTATCTGGTTTACGATTTCGTTTATGTCAGCTAACATTTGTTGCGCCTGTTCACCATAGCAGTTATATTTCTTAGATAATTCTTCGCAGCCATTGCACAAGCGTACTACAAGCGACAATAATTCAAACTGCAGGGGCGTGTGTTTGTATTGTTGGGCCAATTGTTTGAATTCCTTAATGGCACCCAAAAGGTCACCTCTTAATAAGCGTTCCCTTACTATGGGACCCAAGATAGCATTGTGTGTTCTACAATATCCTAATTTTTGTAAAAATGCATATGTCTCTCGTGTGAGATTACGCTCGTTTGAAAGATCATTAGAAAGGGCTGCTGACTGAGCCACATTTGTAAGAAAGTTCCATATGTTTTTTAATATATAATCTCCACCTATAATCCGGTGATTAAGTGATCGTTCCTCTAAAAGCTTTTTTGCCTTTTCTAGTTGCCCAAACTTAACTAAAAGGGCAGCATAATCTATGAACTTGTGTTCGTCAATGTTAAATCCTACAAAAAAAAAAACAACATTTAACATCTGACAACAATGTTAATTAAATAATATGAACTCCTACCTGGATATTTTTGTTGCAATGTTTTTAAGCTACGTTGAGCATTATCAAGATCTTCCAGTTTCGTATACAATTCAAATATACTGGCTAGCATACCTGGACTGCTCTGTACTCCAAGCTTGTCGCATTTATTTTTTATTTCTACAGCGCGTTCCAATCGATTGTCACGCACGCATACTTGTAGCAGACGTCTGAGCACGCCACGAGTATTCATATCCTTCGCCTCCAGTTCCACTAAGTGGCATTCCAATTCATCAACAGTCATATCACGTGGATGTTTTATAAACGATGAGGTCATTAAGGAACCTTCTGCTGTACTATTCGCTAAACTTAAACTATGTTTTGTCATTTCTTTCAATTTTTGATTTATTGTTTTTAAAGTTTCTGGAGAATTCTCATTTTTCTTAGCTAGCAAATTTTGAAGAGTTGTCACTGCTGCAGGCGATATATTTAAACCAATTTTATTCAATTCGCCTATTAAACGTTCACAGCTATTAAGATCACTATTCATACGTGCTTGTGTGGATAGTAGCTCAATTAAAAACTGGCCTACAAAGTCTTGTTTTCGTTCAGTATTCTTGTTGGACAAAGCACTGACAAGTTTTGCAAATTGATGATATCTTTTGGTGGCTCGCACATGAACAGCAACACTGCATAGCGGTGAAATAAGATCTAAGGTATTTATTTTAGTTGTATACGCCTCGACCAGGGGAATAACGTCGTACCATTTATTCTGAAGTAACAAGTGAGAAACGATGGGCGTCAGGATCATTGATGTTTTAACACCAACATCTTCTAGTTGCTTTAAGCCCATTCGAGGATTTGTTAAAATAGTTGAAAGTCTTGGAATCACATATTCAACAACTGTTTGATGATTGCATTCAACATTGAAATTTTGCATATGCTTTAAAGTACGTATTATGCCTGCCTCGTTGTGTCTTCTGAAGTTATACATCATAAGAGGCCAGAAGTAGTGTGGCCTTAATGGATGTTCTCGTTTCACTAATCTTTCGAAAATAATTAGCGCCATTGGCGGGTTTCGTTTCAAAGCTATTTCGGCTGCTATGTGCAGAGCTCGCATATTTTTATTCGAATCCTCAAGTCGTATGGCGATGTCCATAATTTTTGCCAAATCGCAGTTGGCTTTGTACAGTGCATGCATTAGAAAAACTCCGTAAGTATCAACATCCTGGTTTTCTTGGAAAGTCGGCTTTGGCAATGTATCAATAATACACAATGCATAATCTAGTTTGCTGCAAGAGATGAATAAAAGAATAGGTAAAATTAAAATGCATTTCTTTTTAAATTAGGCTGAATTGATCGACAAGACATGGAAAGCTATATAGAGATTAACGCAAACTGTCAGAAAGGAAAGGTTATGTAGAGTAATACTCCGAGGAAAAATATGCCCATAAAAAATATATCTCTTTACAATTTTAACTTCTACCTCTTTTGACTGCTCTGAAACTGTTTAATTTATAGCTACAACATGATGCCCAAATTATTGACAGAAACGTTACGTTTTCGTACAATATTGAATAAAGTTATCCAGTGTGAATATTCATTACATTCGTATATAAAAGTTGCACTGTCGTAATGCAGATGTTCGCTTGTTTAAGATAGACTTACTTGTTGTGCAATAACTCCACACACAGACGACGTAATGGAATTGGTACTTCTGTTCCTTTAACAAAATCATAGTTAAATTCCTTCACCAATTGGCTAACAAATTCTTGAGATATTTTCGAACATGCTGTAATGCTTTGCAAAATTCTTAACACCTCATGAGATTGAAATTGTCCATGGTACTGTTGTAGTATACTAGATGCTTTTGCTTCGTTACCATTTTCCATATAAGCTATCACCAATGTAGATTGAGTTTCAGTTCCCATTGGTATACCTGTAGCATACATACTCTCCCGCACCGTCTGCAAACCATTCATATCTCCGGCCCGAACATGTGCCAATAGCAAAGAATTAAAATCATGTTCCGTTAGCGCCAACTGCAAGGTACGCATTTCAGTTAAGATATTAGTTGCTTGTTTAACATTTCCGTTGGCGCCAGCAACTGCTAACAGATGGGATAATATTTCGCTTGCAGAGCCATATGTTTGATATTCTTCCAAAAACACTTTGTAGTCTTTCAATGGTGCTTTATTGTATTGTAAAACTTTTAAAATCGTTTTGTAATGATCTTTTGTAATCTGATCGGACTGTTGTAAATACTGCCAAATGCATTGAAAATTTGAAAGTCTTTGATCTGCTGTCAACGAGGGCATTTCGCAGCCACACAAATTTAATAGAAATATGCTTTGTTCATTCGTCAACTTTAAATTCGATTTTTCCTTAATAACGTCCAATAAAGGCTCCAAATGTTCCATACCTATGAAACCATTCCATTTATACGTAGATTCCACTTTAGCCATTGCACGTTCAAATCCATGTTTTGAAGGCATTTCCGCAGTTTCTTTAAGCTCTGGCTGCTGACTAGCATAACGTACCGAAACTATGTGGGAATATATTGGCGTTAATCGCGGTGCTGCTGAGACCTTTTTACAATTCGCCTCTAAGGTTGCATAACCTCGCATTACAGCCGTATGCGTTGACAATCTTCGCGAAGGTGTTTGCAGTCTTTGCACAGATCGAAGATGCTTAATAAGTTGTATAAACATTGCGTATTAGTTTGAATTTTAATTTATACTTCTTAATGAAAAATCCGAATATGAAACTTCAAAACAAATAGAATTTAGCCGGGGTTGGTAAATTCACTTCTGTTGCACAGAATTTTTGCTAGAGAAGTATAATACATGTAACATATATATGAATATGTTTTATTTAACATAAATATACAAATTTCAAAATTGTATATTATATATACCTATCTATATATATGTAAATTCAGACCTACATAGAAATATTAAAATGTATAAATAACACGAGATTAATTTTCCATGCCTGATTTGGTTTTTATCGTCAGCTGTTCATACTGCCGGCTTCCAAAGATAGGGCTACCAGATTTTTTCCAAAACATAAGTCAAATTATTGACTAGATAAATCGGCCATTTACTAATGCTTTTACACGAAACCCAATATTCATGCCTTCTCTCAATAATGATTCACATCACAACCATGAGAGCATTAAAATTCTTCGCCATACAAAATGTTGAAAGGGAAGCATCCTTTGAGACGATTCAGTTTTAATCTACTTGTGAAGCATGAATAATTTTTGTTTTCTTTAACTTTTGACGCAAGTTTATTGAAACTGGTTGAGAAATGTAAACGACACAAGCCCTGTGGTAAACGATAAACTAATTAAAAGTTGTGTGGGAATATACGTATGGATGTATATATACATACCCATGTATATGTATGTATATAAATAACATAAAAAACTTTAAAATTGATAAAAATAACACAAAATCTAAAAATTTAGAATGGAAGAAAACATGTATATTATAACGCAAATTATAAAATCAAAAAATGTATGTCAATATATACCTACGCAAAATATTAACGAGCCAACTATTTATCTACACACATATGTATGTATTTACTTATGTATCAAAATGAAACACGTATGTGTCGTATGAACGGTAAGATTCCCCATCATGCCTCAGAGAGCGAAGCAAGTGCTCTATTTCGTCCTGTAAACTTACAATTACAAGTGATTGAAGTTTTCATAAAAAATTATATGCGATTTTCCTTTCAACACACAATTGAAATTTGAAAAATATACATTCTGATGTTTTATTTCTCTTGAATACTGGGATGTTTACAGTGGACACAAAATTAGTAGAAAGTCATTTTGCTAGTTGTCTAATAAAAATTTAAACTTTTACTGTCTTCAAAGTTATTATATCAAACAAATGCTCTTTCTTAACAGGAAGAGTAAATAAAATAACGAACTCGAGCCTAACAATTAAATTACTTTATATTAATAATTATAGTTCAGCAAAGCTATGTAAAACAATATATATACATAAATGTTTCAAAAAATTTTTACACAGAAAACAGAAAAAGTTATTTACTTCTGCATTAAAAATAATTTTATAATTCCACACAAAAATAATTCAAAAATGTTTTAAAATTTACAGAAAACAAAAAATTAACATTAAAACAAAACTTATTTAAATTTTTGCTATACTGTATTAAGACCTATTATGGTTTATTAAACTAGGTCTTCATAATTGAATTAATGCAAATGAATAAATAAAAATATGTATAAATCTAAAATTTATCAACATATTCATATGAAAGTCCTATTCTCTTAATAGAACATTTTCCAACAGTGTTAATAGTTTTTATACAATTGCTCTGTTAAAAATTGATAATTTCATGTTGCAAGGCGTATAGTATGAAAATAACAAAGTTTTGTTTTTGGTTCACTGTTTATTAATTCTCGAAGACCTTTTGGCGATGATTCTATTTATATACTAAATTCTTCGTTGTTAACACTACGATTTCACTAGCCATAATTTTGTTCACACATCTAGAGAGCGTCTGAAAAATAAAAAGAGAAAATGTGTTCGTGAACTTCTGTTTGAAGAAAACGTGTAGATGTTCCTGTTCAGTTTGAGCATCATTTTTTGTCTCTCATCCAGATAATATGGATGCTTTTTCAGATTTTATGTACGGGTGTTTACAGACGAGCGCAAATACACATACATACCATTTATTTTGTCTGTTATTTTGTTTGTGTAATGTTATTACATGGCGTCTTGACAAGCCACAAATCTGTTCAGCCATGGCACATTTTGCTGCTCGCACAGAGTTTGGCTAGTCAAGACCGTCGCTGTTCATAGTTACTTCATGTTGAAACAGAGTTGTCCGAATAACAGTTCGCAGAACTTTGTTATGAAAGCAACTTTGGGCATTTAGACTACACCACGACGTGAATTGAAAAATTGTCAACTGAGCTAGTGGATTCACCTAATTTTTCGCCATGTACTATTCATAGCTTGTTTCATAAACACCTGGCACCTCTGCTCATGAGAGTATGTTCAGTGTGTTGAAAATAAAATAATACTGGTACAAAAAAATGTAAACAACTTTGCACAGCTGGATTCTTATCATACAAAACCGGAAATACACCGGGATATTTGGATTGAAGATTCTGTTAAAAACTCTGTAATGCTTATAATTTAGTAAAAAGAAAATGAGCAAAGTGTATTGGCGAATATTTGTATGCTTAGTAATAGTAGCAATTGGATATGCTGAGAATACTGGATGTCTAGGATTTGCTAAATGGTTAAAATTTATAACCGAACAACCCCAGCCACCTTTTTGTCCTTTATCAATTAAAAATAAAAGGAATACCATATATTTGCTTTATGATGTTAACCCTCCAGAAGGTTTCAATTTGCGACGTGATGTTTATATACGATTGGCTGTCTTTATGCGTCAATTGCAATTAACACCAGCCTACAAAAACATACATTTAGTTTTACCTCCTTGGCGAAGATTGTATCATTGGAAATCTCATCACATAGAACAAGATAATTTACCGTGGGAACACTTCTTTAACATAGAAAGTTTGAAAAGGTACGCACCTGTTATAGATTTTCCTGAATTTTTGACGCAATATAAACAATTTGGAGTAGCGGATGATGCACATCTACCTGTTCATAAAGTTTTACAGTTGAGACATTTTAAAGACATGTTTGAAGACGGAGTTTTTAAGGATAAATGGGAACTAAGTCACGATTGCCCGATAAATCCTCATATATTACAGGGATCTTTTTTGAAAGAAGCACCTCTTAGGCTTAAAGACACACAAATTCAGTGTGTAAATTATCAAGGCAGTGCTAATCTCCTAAAACAAGTTATTAAAAAAATTACGCAGAGTTTGGAGAATGATAAACTGCCTAAAGTTATAGCCATTTTAAATGCAGAAATAGTTTTACATGAACATTGGGCTGATAGAGAATTTTGGAATGCTCGCCGTTCTATGCGGTTTTCCGACTATCTTATGAAAATCGCAACCGATTTTCGCTTTTCCAATTTTAAAAGCTGTGACAAAACCGATAATGTTCAAAGACCACCCATGTGGGAGAGTGAAAGTCATAAACATAGAGGCAAAGCTTTAGGAGGATCATTTTTGTGTGTCCATTTAAGGCGTGGCGATTTTCTCCATGGCCGCGAAAAAACCACACCCACTTTAAAATCCTCCGCACTACAAGTAAAATCCCAGTTACAGCAACATAATCTCACGACGGTGTTTTTAGCAACCGATGCAACAGCTTTTGAAATTAAAAATTTCAAATCATACATTCCACGTTATCGCGTTGTTCGCTTTACTGCCGAAAATCTATATAAAAAATCAGTCATTAAAGATGGAGGTATGGCCATCATAGATCAGTTAATATGTTCGCATGCTCGTTTCTTCATCGGTACATATGAAAGTACATTCACCTATCGCATCTATGAAGAACGTGAAATATTAGGATTTCCCAAAGAGAGTACATTTAATACCTTATGCAAGAAATCTACGATGGAAAATTGCTTGCAGAATTCTGTATGGCCGATTGTGTATTAAATCAAGGTAAACTCAAAGAAGTTTTATATAACGACATAATATCGTAAGAAAAAAAAAAGAATATATGTTGGCTTTTGTTTAATAACCAATTAGTTTGCATTTTAAATGGCAACATAATATAAGGCAAGGTCTTGAGAGTTCGGCAAAATGAAAATGCATATTTTTATTTTAAATATTTAAATCAGTTTTTATTAAAAAAAAGGTTTGCATCTAGAAAACTTTAATTATGTAACTTAGTGGAGATATTACCATTTCACCGCGTGGCCCTTTCACTTTTGAAAAAATCTAACCTTGAGGTAATAAAAATATCAAAATTTAAATTCCGCTTCAAAGACAATTTCTTAATCTTTAAAATGGCTGAACACGCGAAGTGCTAGGGCGACAGCAGGGTTTAAGATTTTTTGACGAAATTCTATATTATTTAAGTTAAATTTTTTATTTGTATGATGTCTAATTTTTCTGAGCTCCAGGTCATCAATAAAATCTTCCTTATTATAAATTATAATATATATTAATTTTATTTTTTCCAATATTTCGCTACGCCTTTGTGTAGCATCGTCAGGAAATAAAATAAAATTATATTTCACAAACTTCAAAACAAAAATCAAATTGTGAAAATTATTGAAAAATTTTTATATACAATGAAAAATATTTCAAATTTTCAAAAAACACAAATCCATACAAATCATAAAAAACTAAAAAAACTAAAAAACTAAAAAAATTAAAAAATGTTTTACATTAATGTGTAGATGTATATATGTACATATGTATAAACAATACATATGTATAATCCTAAATTACATCATATTATCTTATGTATTAAATGCCTATATATATGAGCGACATTATCTGTATCCGCTTTATAATTAATTCTTTGAGACATTGGTGTTTTACAAATTTGTAACATTTCCAATATGTAACGTTTCTTATAATTTTTCTCAATATTTAGCACTGACACATTTTCAAAGTTAGGACAGTGATTCAATTCAGAACAATGGGAAGATAGAGCTGTTTTATTTGAATTTTTACATCTATGGTCCGACTTCTGTCCGGCTATTCTAGTTTTTAGCATATTTTTCGTTGTACCCACATATACTTTACTACAATTCTCCTGATCATTACCATTACAAGGTATTTTATAAACCACATTCGACATTTCCATTTTCTTAATTCTATCTTTAGTTTTACTGAATAATCTATTTAAAGTATTGTAAGATTTATGAGCAATTTTGTATTTATCGCTATTGAAGATTTTTGATTTTTCAAGTCGCTCTGATATTCCTGGCACATAAGCTAAAGACTTATAAATCTTGGGCTCTATAACGCTTCTTGTGTTAACATTTCTACTACTTCTAAAAGAATTTATTAATTTATAAGAAAGTTGCTCGGGAAAACTATTTTCAATTAATATATTCCTGATCCTTTCCTTGTTCTTCCTATGAAACTCCTTGTCACTTATCGTTAACACCCTTTCTACCAAATTTCGAGCTGTATTCATAATAATTCTTTTACTATGCTTAGAAAAGTAGTTAATGATTCTCCCAGATGCTGTTGGCTTTTGATACCAATCCAATATTAAATCGTTGCCCCGTCTAATTATTAATGTATCTAAATAAGGAAGTTTAACTACTTTTCTAAGCATAGTAAAAGAATCAGAAAAATTAGACATCATAATAATAATAAAGGTCAAAAAACTAGAATAAAGTTTATTTTTTATTTGTATTTTATCGAAATTAAAATCTTAAGTAATTTGTTATTGAATTACTATACACAATGTTAGATGGCCTGGTGATCTAATGTCACTTGCAATTTGTTTGATTTTAACTTTTGATCAACAACTGACTATTAATATTAATAAACCTGCAGCTCCAATTCATTGCGTATGGTTGAAGCATCGTTTGGTTATTGAATGAAACTTGCTTGTAATTAATATAGGACACAATGTAATGATGTCATTTAAGTGAAGCTTTTTAATAAACGAGGCTTGTTGTTTTATTATCCTGTGGCTAAATATATAATAATGATGGATTTCCAACAAGCCAACAGTTGTAAAAACGCAAAGGCCAGACGTACGGGGAAAATCAAATAGAAAGACCGTTGGAATCTTCGGAATACGCGGAATCAAAACATTCTTTTCTTTGTTGTTGTAACAGCTCTGCTACTGTCGAAAGTTTTTCACTGCGATACAATCAAATCTTAGTAAGAAAAGACAATCTACTATTGCGAGAGCCGTCTCGGCAAGCTGTATATGTCAGTTTTTTTGAGTCTCTGGTGCCCATGGAATTGCAGTAAATGTTGAATAATACAGTATATATAATTTTTTACTTTTTGGAACATTGGCCGTAGTCGTGTCCTTCATCCGAATTTTTCGTGTCCTTCATCCGAATTTTTTAAGGTAAATATAACTATCGTCCAAATCTCAAAACTCTACGTGAACTCCTATTTTTTCCCCATCGTTATATGGGGACAAAGCAATGTGCGCGGTTAACACATTGAAGAACTCCTATTTTTTCCCCATCGTTATATGGGGACAAAGCAATGTGCGCGGTTAACACATTGAAGAACTCCTAATTTTTTCTAATCCCCAAAACTTTATAAATATTTTTTTCTATGTTTCTATTTTAATAATTTAAAAAAAAAACATGTGACGAAAGTAAAATTTGAGAAAAAGAACCTGTTAACTGGCCAGTTTGATCGTCAGAATTGGCGCTATTAAATTGTTTTCTGGAAATTTATGAAGTCGCATGTCTACGAGGTTTGATTGGATTGGGGTTACAATTCAGCAGTTGGGAATTCAATACGTTATTACTGAGATACGGCTTGAATTGTGTGTAAAATGGTTCCATTCGCGGCTGCCCCATGACCGAAATCATATTTAAACCTTAACGACATCAAATTATCCTGTATTGAAAATATTTTTCCTTTTCTTTTGTTTCTCCCTCCACCTCTAAAAATAATAAATAAAATTTTATACATAAATAATTTCCAAACATTAAAAAAACTCCTGTTTTTTGGGTTTAGTTAACATTTTGATGTATTTATTTTCAATCAAATATACACTGCCTGGCCTGGCCTGGCCTGTGCATTTGCCTGCTTGTTTTATTCTTTCCAGTATTTTTAATTAATTTGTATTTATGCAGAGCAAATATTAAAAATTCGCTGGCAAATTATCTTTGTATTTTTATTTTGTTTTTATATAAATTATGTCAATTAATTAATACATAGTTGACTTGATTTGATTTTTGTGTTTGTAGATCTATTACTCTATTTGTTTTAATTTTATTTATTAAGTAAAATAAAAACTATATTACAACAACAAAACAAAATATATGCATAATATTAAATATTTTATAATTCACTTCTTAAACTTAAATTTTTTAATATGTGTGTGTGTGTGTGTGTGTGTGTATACGTATGCATGTGTGTGTGTGTGTATATATGGCTTAATTTTATTACCTTGCTTAGACTTACACATATCTAACGATATATTGTATATGCAATCATTTATTAAATAATTTGCATTTGTATTTGGTAATTAGTTGTAATTAGAACATTTTTATATTATTATTATTATTTTTCTTTATTTATTAATAATATTTGTGTAAATAGGCACTTTTACTTTAGAGTTCAATATTTGTTTTTCAAAATATAGTTGATACAAAAGACACAATTATAAGAAAAAATAAGCTTTATAAAATTATGATATTCATTTTTAATTTGTATTAATGTCATGTTTTTTTTTCCTTTTTTTATTTAAATAAAATATTTTTAATAAAGTCAATGCAATCAGCTCTAGTTTTGCTCGAGTACTAATTGATATTAAAGGGCAAGTAAATTTTCAATATAAACATGACTTCTTTTCTAGAAAAATATGTAACATTTCTTGCCCTCTTATTAAAAAAAAAATGCATTTCAGTGTTCTGTTAAAAAAAATAGTTTAAACCTTTAAAAAGGGAGGTCTGCTCTTTTCTGAAAAAATATAGCTCTTAACTAAGGATATAAGCATTGCTCTTTATGCACCGTATAAAATCGCAGGGTGGACAGTATTTTGAAAATTGTATGAATTTATTAAACAAAAAAGTTTAAAAATAAACGCCAAAGCGCCGCACATCCTTTCGAAGCGTTTTTCGTTGCCATGCTGAAAAAAAGCATAATTACTTCTAAGGTGGCCTCATGAGCGCAGGTGACGAATTCGCTGGTCACAACCTAACGTCAAATGCTGTTATACTTGAATTTCAAATAAAATGTAAGATTTTAAAAGATTATCGATATATTTACAGTTTAAAACATTTTTGTTTGATTGCTTTTATTTTCTTCTTATTTTTCTACACATCAGTTGACTCAAAGTGAACAAATTTTGATATTGGGTCGAATTTTGCCTAACACCCGATTCGCTCTGCTCCTGCCTCATAATTAATTCGCCCTGACTAAATAGTAAAGTTGTAGTAGACAAGTGTTGCGACACAAATTCGGTATTTTTTTTTTTATAAGTGATTTTTTATTTTCGTTAATTAATAAGTTATATTATTACAGGGTGTGCTAAGTACTTTAAACATGTGCCCTCTAACAAGTTGACAGGCTGTGGCAAAAAAAACCTCAGAATGGAACATACAGACGTGCATATGTTTGTACGAGAGGTATTCAAAAATTAATGTTTAAAAAAAATTTAATTCATTATTTTTACACATTTCGAGGCATTGAAGGAATTTTCGTGAAACATTCTTTTCTGAACTCGAAGAGGCAATGTCTACATACGTTGAAGCAGTTAAAACTTTGATCATAAATTGGAACCTATTTTTTTTTTTTTTTTAAATTGTTGCCTTTTCGCCATTGGCAGTACTGTGTAAAAATTGTATGTACTTTTCTAAATATGCCACCCTTTAAAAATCCTAGCAAGTTTACGAGTTTTGCTCTTTATTTAATAAGGTGAATAAATAGGCTGATTTCATAATGTTGCTTGTAGTTAATACTTGACAACCTATTCGTAAATCCAACCCTTTAATTGTTACGATGCGCGTATTTTGTTCCCAAATGCATCAATGTTGTTATGATGGATGAAAAATAGCCTTAAAGGAAGAAAATGGTTTTTTTTTTCGTTATAACTCCTGAACTATTCGCTGCACAGAGAAAAGTACACTACGCATCCAAGAAAAATTTGTTGCAAAGCGTAAATTTGTACTGTATTAATACATTGTACTCGTAAATTCACGCTTAGGAAGCAACATTTTATATCCCTGCAAACAAAATTCAAGCGATTTGAAATAGACATTTTTATAATTTATTGATAGAGTCTAAATTATATACTTTTCTTTATTTAAATCAATTCACAGTTAGTAACACAGGATTTTAAAAAATAACTCCTTGATTTCTGCCTGAATGTTAAGAGTAGTCGGAAGCCGGCCTCGATTTTGAAAAAAAAACTAATCTTCAGCAACAAAGCCCTTTCTTTTCTGGATGAACTGATGCAAATTGTAAGTCTCACGAAGTGACAATGTTATACGATTGTAAATGGCATGTGGTTCCAATAGGTCGGCGCTTAGTGTCATTCGTTTGATAATTTTCTCTAACATCGGCTAATCACGACATACAGGCATGTGATGACACTCACGCGATTGTCAAATCACATGTGAGTTGCAAATCGCCAAACTTTTTTCAGCATGTGATGAAACTCGCACGTTTTACTTGCGAGTTGCCATTTGTATTTGTCACAATATTCTCGATTTTTCAAATTTTTCATTTTTGTATTTAGGATAAAAATAAAAACAACCAATTACTTTCATGAAAGTATTAACAGCACTAGTAGCACATATTTTTCGAAGATTATTTAGATCAGCTGTTTGTTGAAATCACCAGTACAAAAGAACACAAATTTAACAAAATCTTAATGCATTTTTAAAACTTCATAAAGAAAAACATATCAAATTTATTTTATTCGTCATTTACTTGTTTCTTTAGTGTTTGGTTCAGGCAAAATACAACGGTTCACTTCAGATTGCTCTTGCTATTTGAAGTCGCCAAATTTCTTGCGTTTCCGATTTTCATCACACCTCTTTTGCGAGTTCAAGTGACAATCGCAAATATTAGGCGATTTGAGATTGTCATCACATGCCTGATAGATTTGCTTTTAACTGCCGGTGTCATGTCATTTATTCAATTTGAAACCCGCTGCAGTTTCTTTTTATTTGTTAAATTTACAATTTTTATTTTCGTATATTTGCTACAAATGTCCGGCCGAAACTAGTCGTATAGAACACAACCGAATCTAATTACAGTATTTCGTTTAGAAGCTAGAACCGAACATGTTTGCAATTATTTGAAGTGATGTTGAGAATAACCGTAAATCAGCAACCAGTGTTGCCAGCTCAAAAGCCAGGTAAAATAGCTGTTGGAGGGAGGAATATTTAGGGAATAAAAAATATAATTAAAGTACTTTTAGGGCAAGCCACATAAAATTAGTGGGAAAAGGATGATAATGCTGAAGGTAACATAAAAAAAATAAAATTTTAAGTGATCAAATCACCCTGTCGGAATATCAAATCAAGAATCAAATTATTTTAACTTTGTGTTTAATAAAAGAAGTGTTTGGGTAAAAATTTATTATAGAAATTGTTTTAAAAAAATCTTTAATTAAAGAACATTATAGAATTAACTGGCATAACTAACACTAGAGTTGCAAAGTGCATTAATTTTAACGTTCTATACAGCAGGTAGTCGTGCTGTATACCAACTTTAGTGAAATTATAATACATGTACATAAATCTGCTTATAAATTGGTGAATACGATGCCGATTCATAAGGCAATATAAAATATATCTGTAATCATAAGTATTTTAAATGAGCTAAATTTAGACCATAAACGAGACCAAGATATCGATGCCGTTTACCTTTAATGTATAAATATAAGAAATAAGATGCGGCAATAAGACGCCACGCCATTCTTGTAAAAACTGGAAAAGTGTTAATAGCAACAGGTGTGAGCGAACTGCGCATTTAATTAAACCGAAGTACACATATCAGAAGAAGTTCATAATGAAGAAATAAAACCAAGGGAGTAGGAATTGGGTCAGGAATATGGGTATAAGTGTACCGGATACATCAACATTAACACACTTGCGGAACATGCTAGAAGGCATAGTTGGTTGTGAAATGATAGATAGAATCAAAGTGATGCTCGAAATGAATGTAGAAAAGCAGGTCAGCGTGGTGCAATTATTGATAAGGAAAATAGAAATGTACAAAACATATCGATGCAGGGTATAAATGAACAATTGAACCCAGAAGAAATGTAGCAAATGGAAGCAGAACTTAGCCGTAAACTAAGAATACTGAAAATGCAGCAGATCAATGAATTACAGAGCCAATATATTCATGCGCATGTGTGCCTGCCCTCATAATGGGGGCCCTAAAAAAAAAAAAAGTGATGGCCGAGTTTAATTAACTGTTAAGTGCGCGTGACCTATTTAAAAAACTGTATGTAAATAAATGAAACAAAAGAACAGAAAGTGTTCACCATTGCGTGCTTTTGATGTGGGAAATATCGCGAAGTCACGGAGAATGAATAGATTGAATACACAATAGAAGGGCTACAACTACAACTGGCGTGGAAATTTAGATATTTTTTAAAAAGGAATGACATGGTAATACTAGATTCGAGGACAATAAAGGAACATTACAATGTATTAAGAGGAACACCTTGGCATGTCTAGCAGAGAATTGATTGGAATATAAATTCCAGAAATGTAAGATTCGCGTACTTAGGAATTGTATCGCAAATGGGAATAGGATTGTTTTATGGTCACGTCAAAGCAATATCGTCTTTTCCACATCCGATTACAAATAGGTTTAAGTACGTATTTTATGAAGTTTGTGATAAATAGTTATATTTTTGCCCTCTTATGTCTTTATGAAAACTGGTACATAGATGTTAGTCACAGATGAATGCGAAAAGACTTTTTAGACAATTTCACGCCATTTCATATTTTTGAAGGAAATCGCCTGAGGCAGAGGCGAACTACTAGAGTTTTGAGCTGGAAACGCTCAGTAAACTCTGTGAAGATTCCGAATATACTTAACAGGCATTAAATTTAAGATTATAGCATACTGTCATTCTTTGGCACTAACTTTGAACAAGAGAACTGCAAATAGCCGAATAGCTAGATGGGCACTATAACTAAGACTACTTTCGACTATACTATCCATCATAGACCCAGAATCAAAAGGTCTCATTTTGCGGCATTGCCCAGAGTTGAGATTTATTAGTACAATCGAAGACTAGGATGTGGATTTCCAGTTATGTACGATGCCGTCTAGGGATGTCGGATTGTGTGAATTAAAACCAAAGCTAGAGATCGAACCACTGAACGATTAGAAAGAGGAAAATGGATCATAGGAAAAATGGAGCCAACCTACTGTTGATGGTACTAAGTTAAATAGGAACCGAGGCCGCTTCACACTATCATCCATTTGGGTACACTGCCATCTTTGCAGTCAAAGAGAAAACATAGACTGGTGGTAAGACACACATATTCATGAAATTTTTCAGATAGTTTCCAAAAGAAGTCAGGGCAGCTATGGGAAAATATTTCGATTATTACAGTCGTCCAGTTAGAGGCATCACTGATAGGAGTAGTTACTTCACCTTGAAAAATGTTTGCGACTTTATGAGTGAAAGAAACATACCTCAAATGAAAATTACAGTACATTCGCCCCAGGCAAATGACCAACTAGAAGGGACTAAAATGTCTTTAATAGCAATATTAGCAAAACCTAGTATGTCGGTAGCGTCCTCTACTTTTGGGTAGGGCAATTAGCTAAATTTGAATTTGCATTGAACGACACAGTGAATCGCGTTGCGGAAACATTATTACTGGGAGTGGACCACCAGAGGGCTGAAGTAGTTCACAAGATAAGTTAATACTTATCGGAAAACTGCTTGCGCCCGGAAGGGACAACAACTATTGGTGTGAAAATTGAAGTGTTAACCCTTAAATGCATACTGTACCAAATATGGTACATGACTTTAATCATATGATACTCTCGCTAATATAACTAAAGAGTGGTACCGTTAGCTATAGATTATAAAAAACAATATCACTCTTCATAAAAATACCATTTAAGCTCACTTACGATTTGTTTTAATTGTCAGTAAGCTGCCAAAGTGGGTGTATGCACTTTTTGCACAAAATTTTAAAAGTGAATTTCAATAGTGAAAAAAAAGTTTTAAATACATATTATTCGTGTGGAAACAAGTATTGGTAAGTAAATTGGACTTTTTTTTAGCTAATTATGATGAATCTTGATCAAATATTATATCGTTTATTAGTTTTTTTCTCCATTTTTCTATGTACCTTATATGGTACAACATGCATCTGCACATGTGGTTCATTGTGTGCTGGATGTATGCATATTCTATGACTATTTTTATTATTTATTGTTTATTATTTATTATTTTTTATATTCATTTTTATTTTTTATAAGTTATTGTTTTTATTTATTATTGGCGTTGTTTATTTAGATATGGATGGTATTATTATTGACGGGAAGAGGTACAACGCTGATGAGGTGTCGGATATGCTTCAGGATTATGACGATAACGAAGTAGTTGGCATACCAAACAATGGCGATAGGTCTGATGATGAATTAGAATGGGTGGATGACGGACCGGATGAATTGGTTAATGAAACTCAAATGCCGCAACGTGTGAGAAATCGTGCCGAAACCGATTACGCCATATTGGATGCAGGGGAAATTTCTGACGAAATTCTCAATATTGACGAACTAGACGTATCTATTCTTGAAGCTTCTGGAGTTCCTGTTCCTGATATTGGTACCTCAATATCAGTTGATTTGTCTATAGTGACTAAGCCGCCTTCTTCGCCTCCACGAAAAAGGATAAAAATGTTGGCTTCATCGACCCCTGTGCAACCTGTAGATGATCTAACAGAAAACGCTGCCACCGAAAATGCTTTCGTCGATCAGAATGAAAAGCTAACCCATGTACGTGAAGAATGCTGCAAGTATAAGGACGTTGTTGTAGACATAACTTCCAATGATTTTGAGAGAGTTCGTTGGAAAAAAGAAAACCTACAGTTGCACGAAGAGCAAATCTCTTTTCTTGGAAGCTCTAAATTGGAACCAGACTCAGCAGATGATTTCGCAACTCCTTACACATGTTTCAAATACTTTTTCACGGACGGGCTGATGGCGAAAATAGTGGACGAGACCATTCATTACGCAAAAGTTGAAAAGAACAATCAAAACTTCGTTTTTAATGCCTTGGAACTCGGTAAATACATTGGAATTATTTATTATATGTCTTACCACAAACTTCCTTGTGTGCGAGATTATTGGAACAGACAGAATGGGGTTGATGCAGTGCGTAATGTAATGACTGTAAACCGGTTTGAGAAGATTAGGGAGTACCTCCATATAAACAATAACGATGAGTATGATGCCGAAAATCCTGACCGATTATTCAAAGTTAGGCCAATGGTGAATTCACTTAACGATCGTTTTCAATCGATTCCTATGCTGCCTCGCTTATCGATAGATGAGCAAATGTGCTCCACAAAAGTTGGACATTATATGAAGCAGTATCTCCCAAATAAGCCAAAGAAATGGGGATTTAAATTTTTCGCACTTTGCGATACAACCGGTTTTATGTATAAGTTCGAAATTTACACTGGAGAAGAACATCGTAGATGGCCGGGAGAACCTGATTTGAAGGCATCTGCGAATATTGTAGTACGTATGACCCGTGAAGTTCCCCGTTTTGAAAATTACGTCGTCTATATGGATAATTATTACACGTCCATACCATTACTGATTTATTTGAGGACCCAAGGCATTCACAGCATTGGAACAATCAACCGTAACCGCATAAAGAATTGTAAACTTCCTGACCCTAAGGAGATGATGAAAATGAATAGAGGCGTTTCGGCAGAGTTTACAGCACACATTCATGGTGTGCAATTAACATCAATATCTTGGAAAGATAACAAGGTCGTTAACCTTGTGTCCACTTTCGTTGGCATAAAACCATTACTTGCTGAACATGGTGTTGCTGTTGACGTCCCTTCTGTTGAAAGATGGGATAAAAAGCACCACGAAGTAATCACGATTCCCTGCCCCCAAATCATCAAAGAATACAATATGCATATGGGCGGCGTAGACCTAATGGATTCTTCTTTAGGTCGTCTAAAAATTGGACTAAAAAGCCGAAAATGGTACATCAGAATATTCTACCATTTACTCGACATTTGCATGGTTAATGCATGGCTTCTTTTTAAAAGAGCAAACCCTTCAATCCCAATAACCCAAAAGGAGTTCCGTCTGGAGGTATCCCATGTGCTGACAAACATGACACAAAAGAAAAGAAAGTGTGGTCGGCCAGACGTACCTTTGCCAGTCTCTCGAGGCCAAAACGAACAGCAGCCAGCTGACGATTTGCGATATGATGGTATTGACCACCTGCCAGTTGTCGAAGGACGAGCTCGCTGCAAAAATATTACATGTGGTGAAGATAAAAAAGTTAACAACCGTTCCATTTTTAAGTGCAGAAAGTGTAATGTTCATCTTTGCTTGAACGAAAAACGTAATTGCTTCGTCGATTACCATACTAAAAAGGAATAATAAATATTATTTTAAAACTGGAAACTACCAATATATTGTTATTTTCACACATTTTACATGAATTTTCCATTTATTTTTATGTTTTTTTTCATTAATTTCTAATAAATATTAAAAGTATTTCAACAAACTGTATTTTATTCTAAATATGAATGCATAGTGTACCATATATGGTACACATCACAAATCGTCGTTTTTCCGCTTTTCCGTGAAAACGGTGCATTTTCCAGGAAAACGAATGCCCATTTCGTGTTCAGCGAGCGATTTACCATAAGAGTAGCTTGGTCGCAATACCGGGGGCTGACCTCATGCATTTAAGGGTTAACATAACATACCATAACCGAGTCATTTAGAAGTGAAATCATGGGTCAGGTGGCATCAGTATTCATGGTAAAGCCGTGGCCAAGTATATCAAGTGTATTTAGGGACTATTGTTCTTGGTAGCGCAATGGTCAATTCATGGAAGATGCAGTTGGCTAAAATCCTAAGGCGAAGCACTTGTCACAATTTGGTTTTCATTCTGAATGAGAAAGCATAGACTCTCAAACCTCGCTTGTATCAACCAAAAACACTACATACTTGTTAGCGGCCAATAAATGGGTCAAATATTTTTTACTGTTTTCTTTTTTCTTATCAAAACTAGGGATGCTTCCGATACCGATATATCGGCGATTGTTTAAGTTTTCCGATTACGAGTTCGACTGTCATCGTGAGAATAGTTTTATGACTCTAAATTTTGAAAATATCTTAACTAGTATTTGAAACAAAACCGACAGCGATGTAAATAAAAATTGTCCGCAATATTATTCAAAATTTAATTGATTTCTTTAAGATTTATTGTGGTTTTTCTTTATGCTGGTTGCTTGTTTTTAGTTACATAGTAGTAGATAATTATATTTATATTTTTATGATTAAAATATTGTGTAAAACTAATTTAATTTTTCTAATAAAAGTCAATCAATATATTTAACGATTTAAAAAAATAATAAAAAGCCGTCAACAAAAACCAATTTAACTAAATATTGTTTGAATTGTCTGTACTTTACAGTAAAAATGTTAATAATAAAAGTAATAATATAATAAAATTATGTTAATTAAGAAAACAAAAATTTTTTTGAGCCTAAAAGCATGCTACAAATAACAATTTGTAACAATTTTAATTAAAATAATCATTCTTAGAGAAAGCATACATTTAGGCTTTTAAATTGTGATATACCTATTTTTAAAACAATTATTTTTTAAAATATTTTTAAATTTTAGAGGACAATGCTTTTAGCCATTTCATTTATATTTCAATTTGGTATGATTTTTTTATTTTTCTGATATTCTTCAAATAGATGGTTGTTTTAAAAAGTAACTTTATTAAAACCATATAATAAAACTCATATAGAATATAAACTAAGAACGAGTTTGATATCAAAATTTTTAATCTTATATCGATTTCTTTTTTAATTAAATATTTTTAATTTGTAAGGACGCTGAGCACGTAAATATAAATGGTTGTTTTTTTTATATATATATAATTTATTATTTTGATTTTATGTTTTTAGTTAATATGTCTCTTTTATATTTGCATAAGGCGCTAAATATACTCTACATATGTATAGTATGCATGTGTATATATTCTTATATGTATAGTATATAATAGTTTCTTTTAATTAGCAATATGTATTAATTTACTATTAAACTTTGTTTTATTTTTCTTTATAATGCGTTTTTAACACTTTTAAATAATGTAACTTTTAAATATAATGTTTAACAAACAAATGTGTTTTTTAATTAATTTTTAATATGTAAATGTATAAATATTTAATATTTTCTTGTTTTAATATATTTAAAGAATTGAAAGAAGGTTTAATAAAACAAAAGTTTTTTTTTGTTACTAATAAAACACTTAAATACTAAAAAAAAGAGGTTTTAACATTTTTAACATTGTTTTTGTTTTTGTCTAGATTACTTAAAATATGTATAACACATACATATATGTATGTATGTATGTATGTATGTATGTATATAATAGTTTTTCTAATTAATATGTTTGAATAGATTTTCGTAACCGGGATGGAAGTGTTAAGTAGTGGGGGTGTTTCGGTGTAGATCCGATTCAGTAAAAAAGTATATGGAATACAAACCGAAGAATTAATATTTAACACGTTCGCCACTCAGCGTCACATATACATATGTGACGTGGAAGTTTTCATAAAAACTCATGTCACATATATGTGTCGCATTATTATTTAAATATATTTAGCTTTAATTTCGTGAGTTTTTATTGAAAGCTCCAAAAATTGATGAGTGGCGAACGTGTTAATTTCGAATTAAAGAACTAATTCTGTCTAATAATAAATTAAGGATTTCTCGTACAGGTAGTGCACGTGATTAGAATTGGGTAGTTAATTTTTACGCTCATTTAACAGCAATGTAGTACTTACTGTCTGTCATACACTTTATTAATTATCTTATTAAACAGATATAAATTTCATTTTGGCAAAATAATTTTTTAACCGCTTTTAGCGAAGAGTGACAGACATAGTTAATTTTTAAACTAGAATGAGGGGTCGGTCGGGTCACTAGAATAAACTATTTGGCACAAGTCCACTTGTAATGTCGTTCAAAGAAATGCTGAATATATAATTAATTAAAAAATGTTGTAAGTAAATTAGTAAAATGATGCAACAAGCGGGATGTAAACAAAAATAGTATTAATAAAGTTGGAAGACTTGATGAAGAACAGAAGACAAAAAGGGAAGGAAAAAAATAACTTATTGAAAATCGTAAAGAGATTTGCGAGTTGGCACGAATTAGAGGTTGCCGAAAAAAAAACTCTCAAAAGCAATGAATTTTAATTTGTTATGACATACCTAAATTCTTATAAGCATACTAAATGTCCTGATCTGGTTCATTGGTGACCTTTTACTACTTTGTATTATACCTAAGTACAGTAGTTTAAGAACATATTCATTCATCCTTCATTTGTGTCTTCGAGAATGTAAAACTATATTTCGTTTTTCAGAGTTAATTGTGAGCGACAAAATGACATCCAATTGTCGCTGCATATATTTGCAACATCTTCTTAGGGGAACAGAATTAAACTCGAATGTATAAAATGCCATATCACCCTTAATCCCTGAATACGATAAAATGAACGCTGAAGAAGTTGGATGGATGATTCTAGATTAAGAATAAATCTAAACTTTCTATAAGAAAAAATAATATTGAGAATCAATTAAATAGCTGACATGAAATTAAGCAAAGAACTTAAGAGATATTTACTCGTTAGTAATATAAGGATGCTCAAATCTCACACAAAAACATAAGAATTACATGGTCGAGGTTGAAAGCCCCCAAAACTCTTGTTTATAACTCGTCTCTACTCTCGGTCTAGGCAATGAAGTAAAAGGTAAAATTGGAGCACTTAAAATATTTGGTAAAGTTGTGTACGATATCAAAATGAAAAATATACAGAATTCTCTTTATGACTCATGCCTTTCTAAGCAACTACCACCTATAATAAGCAATATGCCAACCTACAAAACAACTTTTTACGTGTAGACTTGTACCATTTATTATGATTGAGTAGTTTGTAATTATAAATGCGATATCCTTAACTTCAAAGAGTCGGAGAATGCCAAGGAAGACTACAGACTGGCCTGAAGGAGCGCATACACTTATAGCGATTGATAATCCAGCTATATATTACTTCTGTAAATTTCAAGGTGAAATATTAATGGAAACGAATTAAGTTCTATATTATGGATGTATTATCCAGATACTGGAGAGGATCGAAAATAAGAGAATTTCTCTCCGACAACAATATGAAACAAAGATTAAGAATAGCAGGAAAACAAGGAGGCTTATATGGAGATGCAAAAACAATAACTGATATTAGCAATAGAGTAATAAAGGATTTAAGCCTAAATAACAAATACAAGGACCTACCCTGTTGCCGCTCGGAAAAGCAGCAATGATTTCAGTTTATCTTAAAATATTCTTTTTTCCCTCAACAAATCAGGTGTTTATAAACTCTATTAATTTTTAAGAACAATTTCCGAAATAATGGAAAGGAATTAGAAAGGGAGCGAGTTTATTATTTAATTAAAATATTTGCAACTCAAAAGGCAGCAAGTTTTCCATTAAATTTAATTTACTTAATTTTAATTAATTTTCTTCTTTTAATTTACAGATATATTTTTTGATAGCGTGTTTTTTTTTAATAAAGTTCATATAAAATCTAGAAATTACCTCTGTTTTAATTTACCAAGTTCATCTCATCCAGGGAGCTTTACGTTTTATTTTGGTACGTAAACTTCTCAGGCTTTTTGGTTTCTTTTGGGGTGTCAAAGTATGATGCATACCACCGTAATGATGATGAGTTATGCCATTGGTGTTGCTGCTGTTAGTGCTGGTAGAACCAAAGTAACTTTGTGTATTGTAACCTTCGTCGAGTAGTGATGAATTGTTGCTGGAACGTCGGTTGGTATTGCCATTTATGCCGACATATGATAGATTTGCAGCAGCTGTACTTAATAAGGCCATTTTACTCATGTTATGAGTTTGTTGTGCTAAATGATGTTGTTGTTGCTGTTGCTGCTGCTGTTGTTGTTGATGATGATGATGGTTATGATGATAATTAGTATTTCTATCCAAGGTGGATATAGTGTGCTCTTCTTCAACGGTGGTAGAAGGTGGTCTCTTAATCGGTGAGTTGGAACAAAGACTGGAGTTTTGACTATTGGTGGTAGTAGAACTAGTATCAATACCTGAGGATAGAGAAAGTGATAGTAAGGCATCTACGCCATCACGGTGGCGTTGTTGATCTTCCAATTCTTCTGGTGTTATATTGTGACTAAAAGACAAATACCAAAAAGAGAATTTAAAATGTTTGTACATATACAAAACGCAATATTACAAATGTGAAAGCAGTTTTTTATATTCGGACTTGCTATAAGGAAGACTTGATTCGTGTAGGTTTCTTATATTCATTTGTAATTTTTAAAACACTTGACATTGAGCTAGAAAGTATATATATTGTTACAAAGTGATAGTCAAGGGTGTGTGAAACGACCTATTGTACAAATGTACAAATACGCAATAACATAAACACAAAGCAAAAACAAATTGCGTAGCAGAAATTCCATGAACCGCGATTCAACAAAAATAATTTCTACAGCAAGCAAAAAGTAAACAAAAGATACACACAAACACATATACAAGACTACTAAGCCAGCAAATGAAATAAATGATCCGCAATTTCGCGTATGTTTGGGGACATTTCAAGAAGCGGCCGTGATCTGTATATAAAGGCGCCGTCCACCGCAGAAGATATACATAGTTGACTTTGAGCTTTCAAAGAGTGAATATCTGTGTGTACAAAAGAAGTGTTAAGTGTACAGTGTTAATTAGTACTAAAGAGTTGTATATAAGAGTGTTGTTAAGTACCGAATAAAACTGTGTACTAATAAAATCATAAAAGAGTGTGTATTTTAATTTTTACAATTAAACGAACCCTTCAAAATAACGTTTATTGTGGTAATAAACGTAACAATATTTTCGATGCCGTGAACTTTTCGAAGACCCGACCAACAAATAGCTTACGTAATAAGCTTTCCACGATTTGTCAGATATACGGGCATGTTCTGACACTAGCAACGGTGTCAAATCGCATGCGAGTAGCAAATCGCCAAACTTATTTCTGCATGTTCTGGAACACACGCGTTTTACTTGCGATTTGCTTTTGAAAAGTTTTAAAAGAAAACTCTTTATTTTTAATATTTCTAATACCTGAACCTGAATATTACAAAAAATACCCGGGCATTTCATTTGAATTAATTACATCACTAGCTGTGTATATTTTTCGAAGATGACTCATATCAGCTGTTTATTTAAATCGCCAGAAGAAATACAGAGGCAAAAGTTGCAGAAGCAAAGAACGTTTTTAAATTTCATGTTTTTAGAAAAAAATTGTTACAAAATGTATTTTAGTTTTGACTAAAATAAAAAGAAAACATTATTAATTTAATTTATTCATAACGTAGTTTCTTTAAAAACTAGTTTAGTTTAAATACAGCAGTTCCCTTCAGTATACTCTTGCGACTTGAACTCGCCAAAACTCTTGCGAATGCGAGTTACAGAACACCTCACATGCGAGTTTAAATCACAATCGCAAGTTTTGTGCGAGATGCGAGTGTCTGAACATGGCCGATACTTACAAAAACAATACATAGGCGGTTGAAATACAATAATTATTTATACGTTTCCTTACATCTTAGACCTTGCATTAGTAGATTCTAAGCTACCCCAGCTGTAAAACAGCAAATTCTTCGCATAGTAAACCTTCTCAAAGGCGTTCTCCGATTTGCTTTTTAAGACTAAATTGCTTTTCATTTTAGCTACTTAAAGGCATCGACATGATCAAAGCCGAGATTAAAGTGTATAATACCGTATTATTGTTTTGTCTATACACATTATTTTAAAAAATTGTGACCAACAATCATCAAGTCAGAATCACACAGAGATGTACTAGTTCCACGGAAATATCAAATGATTTGAAAATTAAGGAGTTATAAATAGTATAGCTTCGTCGTATTTTACCTTCATAGCCAGGCCAGCACAAGATTAAAATACTTCAAAATGGAGTGATATTTACACCATTTAAATATAAAAATACATTCGCAATGTTGCTCCTCAAACCTAATAAAATTTTTAATATTAGACTCCTGAAACGCTCATGCAATTCTACTATTTAATGGTATTGAGAAAGTTTTATTTCATTAAATCTCAACCCAGTAAAAACATTGATTTTTCAAGGGTCATCAGTAATCATTTAAATGACGAGCCGTTTCTTTCAATGTGAACCCGTGATCGCTAATGAATGACACGCCAATGGAGTTATTTATTTACTCACCACTCTTCACTACTTTCGTAAGCAGCATCTGAAGAAGCACAATTGCTTTGATTATCTGCACAGCCTTGATGATTTGTTTGGCCATTGCCATTTAAAACTAAATTGTTGTTACCATTGATTACTGGTGTAGAAGCACCACTATCAGCAGCACTGCCACCGCCGCCAGCGGAATATGTATGATCTTCACTAGGCGAAGATGTTATAACAGGTGATCTAAAAAAAAAAGAAAACCACCATAAATATTGTTAAATAAATTTTTTTTTTTTTTTTTCCTACTTTACCACTTCACTTACCCATTTTGGAAAGTTTCGGCAAACACTTTTGGTCCATGTTTCAAAGCCAACATAGCTGTAGCGGCATTAACATCATCTATGCTATCAGCACCACAATCCCTAGCCAAGCGTTCTATATTTTCGTAGTTGCTAAAAGAACCCATTATGGAAGAGGAATTATTTGTGTTATTTGCACTGTTGCTGGTATTGGCATGGGAAGTGCCATTAGCTTGAATATTTTGTTGATTATTTGTAGAGTAGTTGTATTTATCGCTGTTGTTGTTATGATGATTTGATTTGGTTGTACTATAATCGGACGGATATTCATCATCAGGAACGTCGGGCACCACATCACTGATGTCTTTAAAGGCCTTCGATAGATTGGGAAAAAGATGTGGATCGAAGCGTGAATTTATATGAGGTGACGATGATGTTAATGATTTAGAACCATCTAGCACATCATAGCCCTGCGATGAGCCAATCGAACCACTTCCCGGGCTCTTCAAGCTAATTTTATCAGCTGAAGAGTTTTGAAAAAATGGTGAACGATTAAGTGCTTGTATTAAATTTTGCCTTTGTTGTTGCTCAACACGCCACAAGGATCCTTTACCCATGTTCTGTGAAAATCAATAAAACCAAAGTAAGAACTAGAGCTTCATTTTATCAAGTATGCACAATTTTTACTCACCGGTGCTTTTTCTACTTTGACAAAACTTTTGTTCAATGAAAGGTTATGGCGCACACTATTTTTCCAACCAGTGGGCGCAGTCTTAAAGTAGGGGAAATGTTGAACTATCCAAGCATAGATTTCTTTCACAGGCAAAGCTTTCTCTTGTGATCCTTCTATGGCCATGAATATTAAGGAACTGAAAGAACGTGCATATATTTTGCAAAACGTGCCTGACCAAAATCTTTCCAAATTACTTACCTAAAACTATACGGAGGTTTATTGTGTGTGTGCACCAGTGGATCATATGGCACTTTGTTGGTATGTTTTTGTTTTTGCGGTGTATTTTGCATATTGCTGCTGCTGGTAGTTATTGTTAAAGATGAGGAGGAAGAGGATTTTGGTGTTAGAGGCGTCTGTGGCGGTTGCTGCTGCTGTTGCTGATTTTGTTGTTGTTGCTGAAGTACAGAATTGTTAATTCTTTGGTTTGAAATGTTTGAGTTACTATTGGATATTTCAAAATCTTTAAGTGAATCATTATCATAACTGGAAAAAGAGGTAGGACTGCGTATTGCTTGATGCTGTTGTTGCTGTTGCTGTTGCTGCTGCACTAAATGATGCTGCAATTGTTGAGGTGTACTACTAAGTGTATAAAATTCTTTGGTTGAATGTTGAGGTTGCGATTGAATTTCTGGTGAAACCATTAGAGTTGGCGAGGAACTAAACAACAAATAACAATAAATGATTAAATTTAATTTAGCATTCGAGATTTTCATTACTTACACCACTACTTGATGATGTTGATGTTGATGTGTAGCTGTAGAAGAATTTGTAGCAAGAGGCAAAGCTGGATGACTAACTAGTGTATAACCAGGCGGTATGCCACTTGTTGTCAGTGTTGTTGGCGAAGCAGCTGATGATGAGGAGTTTGTAGAAGAAACCGTTATAAAGGGAGTTGTGGTTGATGAATTTGAGCTGCTATAATTAAGTGCGATAGGCGTTGAAGAACCACTTAGAGTAAAGTAGGATGTCTTACTTAAAGGTGGACTATTACCACCATTAATAGCTGTCGTTGATAGTGAGGAGGAAAGTGAAGTATTTGAAGAGGCAGGTGAAGACACAACAGTTACGCCAGAAGCAACAGCAATTGACGAAACAATTTGTGCAGATGAATTTGACAAGGCAGACGAAGTTAAATTAATATTATTGTTGATGTTGTTGTTGTTGTTGTTGTTGTTGTTGTTGTAATTGTTAGATGTTATGTTGGTTGTATTCGAACTCCCCCCACCACCTTGATCTAAAACATTCATTTTCTCTCTCAAGTATTTTTTATGAGGGTGATGAGTAGTACTACTGCTGCTGCTACTTGTAATTGGTATAGTAGTAACAATTCCATTACTTGGTTGCTGCTGCTGCATTTTATGACCTTGATAAATTGTGTTAGTAGTTACATTGTTACTACTATTGCTTGTTGTTATAATCGACGTTGCTATGTTGTTGCCATTAACAACACTGTTTCCATTAGCAACAATCGAAGTAGTACTGGGCAGTGTTAATTGTTTGGACCCAGTGTGATTGGTAGCTAAAACTACCGTTGATGTAATAGCATTATTACCAGAAGTAGAACCACAAGTTGATGAAGAAGGCACGAAGGAAGAATTGTTATTAGACTGGCTATTGCTTAAATTAGTGGCATTAATGTAAGCACCGCCACCGTTCGAGTTGTTTACTATTTGTCTGGCGGGCAAAAAATTTGTACCTGCTTTATATTCTACCACAGTTGTGGTGCCACTAGGGCCCACATGCACTGTGGTTGTAGCACCACCTAAGGCAGCAATGTTCCCATACATTTTCGTATCCTTTAAGTCTACGGCACTAAAGCGTTTGAATTGTTGTTGGAAATCACTGGCACTTAAAGTGGTTATTTGAGTTTCAGCCGGCAATTCAGTTTGGCAGCCACCTGTAGCATTTGTAGAAATGACTTGCTCTTCGCCCGCTATATGATGGGGCAACTCCTCAATTAAATCATGCGCATTTGCTGCATTGACAATACAAATATTGGTGTTATTGAGTAATGGCCGTTTCTGAGGGGTAGTACTATTTGGGTGGTTGCTAATATTCGTGGTGGGAGTTGTTGTTACGATTTCTTTTATTAAATTGGAATTATTCAACCAGGCTAGAGAGCGTAATTCTTCGTCATTGTCATTTGTTGTTGTAATGACATGTTGCTGTTGGTGATGAAGTTGGTGTTGAAGTGGAGAATGATGGTGATGATCATTGCTTCCTGTGGTTGTATCTAAAGGTTCTGTTGCTAGCAGCACAATATTTCCTGTAGCCTGAGACGCAGCATTATTGTTGCCATTGCTGTTGCTTGTCGTAATGGCTGTTGTGGTCCCATCGTAAGCTGTAAACTGACCATTACGGTTTTGCTGCAATAAAACGTATTTCGAAGTGGCTGGCATGGTGGATGTATTAAATGAAGCTGGTGTTGCAATTGTGGAATTTAAAAATGTCGACTTTGCGGCGGTTGCCAGAAGATTATTAAAATTATTTTCTGTTGTTGTATTAGAAGATGTTGTAGCTGTTGTTGACGCTGCAGAAGATGTAATATTTAAAGTATTTGTCAATTGTTGGTGTTGAGGTTGATATTGCTGGGGAAATTGTTGTTGCTGTTGTATCCCAGCCGTATGCTGTCTTATACCATTTGAAGCAGCTGCTACTACGGTAGCTGTTGTCACAGTTTGTTGTAAGGTACGTAATTGGCTCAAATCATGAGTCGTCAATATTTGTGTAGGATTGTCTGGCGACATTCTGAAATGGCATAAACAATATATGAAGAATATTCATTATTCATTATTTACGCAAAAACGTTAGGTATCAAAGCTTTTTTTTAATAAAACAAAGTTAAAAAACCTAAGCATTTGTTCTCTCTCTCTCTCTCTCTTCTAACTTTTAACAGTCTCTTACTCTAAACATCGGTTTTTTCTTTATATTTTTATTCCTTTAAATTATTCAATTATGAAAGTGCGTTCGGAGTTCTACTTTGCATTCTTTTCTTGACCTTTTTCATCGAGATGTTCCAATAACAATAACAAATCCAGTGAAAAACCAACATTTGGATATCCACCTAGATTGACGCCTAACCTGGTCCCGCCACATGAGGCGAAAATAACTTAGAACAAATCAACTACACTGGTCAATGCGCAAGCAGGGTTGAGTTAGGACCTCCTAACTCAACCCTGCTTGCGCATCAAACAACAAGAATTTACAACTTATCGTCTGCGCTCATTGTGGTATGTAAGAAATTAAAATAACCATAGAGATCTGAAAGTTTCCACTATCCAAGAAGAATACATATGTAAGCAAACTAGAGGTTCATCCCGATTCTCTTGCACGGGATTTATTATAATTTGATATAAACCAGAGACTTAAAAAACCGGCACATTGAACCTGGCGAGACGGCAAAGTAACCTAACGACGGCTGGAATGCATGACCAAGAATCGTAATCAGCTGTTTTAATTAATTTACTAGTTCTTGCAAGTTTTACGTTCATATACTTTATGGTACAAAACAAAACGCTCAGTAAATACTTAGTTTCTGCACTTTACTGGAAAAGTATACGAACGCACCAATTGTATTAAATAATTAAAAAGGAGAGAAAGAAAAACAATAGCCGTATTCCCGTAATATACATTGGGAGCCCGCGGAATCCTAATTTTACCGAAAAGCGTTCACGTATTCGATAATGGTGTAAATGAGAGTGGTCTTGAGAGAATTGTGCCCTTCTTCTTCTTCTTGCACAATACAGCACCCACAGACTTTTTTTTGGTAGATTGGGTAAATGGTCTAACATTAAAATGTTTGAAAAATAAATGTTAGGGACTCAAAAAAATTTATTTGAATAAACAAAAATACAAAATTAAAAATGAAAGAAAATTTATAAAAAGCAGGAAAAAGCTAATAAAAAAAATTAAAATTATTCAAATTTGTTTATATTTCGTCTTTGACCTTTTAATTTAATTATCAGTTCGCAATTATTGAACTACAAATTAATCAGCGTATTATTTTAGTTGTGTTCATTTACTTTACTAGTAAAAATTAGCAACGAGAGAGTAACAAGAAATTTTCTAAAATTACTCTCAAAAATGTGAAAAAGTAAATGAACACTTTACTAGCTAAAATTTGCAAGTTAAAGTAGTGTTGTAATGTATAGGTATTTATGAGTACTCAATAACTACCCATATATTTTTTGGAAAAAATATACATATATGTATATTACGAGTATTATAAAAATGATGTGATTATGATCATTTATATTCAGCATTGTCATGACAGATTATGATTAGATTTACGTGAGCACCTGCCAACGTTGACTCAATCTCACGGTGGTCCAACCACGGGTGTGACATTAAGCGGCCAGACCAGCGCCCCTATGCGACCGCATAGGCCCCACCGAAATAGCACCTATGCCATCCCATAGGTTGCAAATTAGGACAGGGGTTTGCCAGGCAACCGGCCTGGAATAAGGTCGCAGAAATGTTTATTTCCAACTTTGTGATTTATTTTTCAAGCGATTTTCATAAAATGGGGTTCTTAATGCGAGTTAGAATAAGCGTGCGTTATTATAATAATTATATAATATTAAGTATTTTGTAATGTGATTTTATGAAAAACTATTTATGTAAATAAACACTAATAAGAAACTACATTAAAGCGCAAACAAATGTGAGTTGAAAAGGAGAATTTTTGTTCGTTATTGTCTAACATTAATGCTCCGCCTTTGCAAACGTTTCCAAACTATAATAATAATAAACAGTCGGCGAAAAACGGGTAAAATATATTTTTTAAAGGAAATAAATTTAAGCAATTTTCATTTTTATTGTAATAAAAAGCTTTATCCAAAATAAAATATCAAAGGCAGTAGAGAAGTAATTTAATAAACTATGTGTTAATTTAAATTTATTTGCAAATATATATTTGAACTAATTGCTTAGTGTAAATTACCGAGTAGCTACGTACTCATAATATTTACAACACTAAACATAACAGCTGGTCTGTGAAAATTAAAGAAAAAAAACATTTCAGAGGCAGTTAAAACCAAGTTACGCAAAAATAAATATATCTTTTTAATACTTTTTATCGTTTTAAAAGTGAACATTTACTTATAATTTCTTAAATTTTTCAAAATATTTTTATTTTCTACTTAATTTAGAAATATTGTTTTGTAAACACAAACGCAAAACAGCTGTTTGAATAATTATTGCAAGTAAAAATTTTACTTGTAAAAACTTGCAAGAATTTTTCTGTCTCTCAATTTTTTACGCTCTTTCGACGCTCTCTCGTTGCAAATTTTTTGGGATAATGAACGCTTTCTAGTAACAATTGTTAACAATTTGTACAAATTTTTAGTAAATGAACACAGCTTTGTTACAATTTGTATTCCTTGTTTTTATTGAACTGAGGCGTATTAAGCATGTAAAGACAGAAACAAAACGACATGCATTTTACTTTTATGTCAGGTATTTTCGGTATAGAAATTTTGTTTTTTATGTTCCCGTACTTTTATAAATTTTTGTGTTACTATTAATCATTAAAATATCTGCGTTATTTTATTAGTTCAACTTGGTGTAAAAGAAAAATAGCCAATCACATAAGAAAACATTCAAACATTGTTCATCACATCATATGTACGTACATGTGTACATATTAAATGAAACTGTAAAATTGTAGGGCCTTTTTGAATGAAAAATTGCAACAACAAATTTAAGCCATTCATAATATGTATGTATGTACGTATGTACATGCGCCTACATACATGTGTATACCAAAACTGGAAATTAAGACAAAATGCTCTTTATCCTTAATCTCAGAGAGAGAGAGAGAGAGATACGGAGGGAGAGAGAGAGAAATTTATTAACCATATGATGAAATGTTAGAATTTTTATGATAATTTGCGGCACTGGACTTGTGCTAATAAACAGATTACTTTTCCAGATATAATCTTTATATTTACATTGATTATTTATGAATTTTGTTTGAAATCGAAAAAATATGTAAGGGGAAAATGAAAAAGAAGAATATGAAGATGTAAAAATTATAAATTTTTATCTATATTCTTTCAACCTGCTTTAAATTTCTTCAATAATAATTCATTTTGCACACGGTTTTCATTGACATTGGCTTGTAAAGTATTGTTATGTATTTTCGAATACGGCCGTAAACACTTAAATTTAAAAAATAATTTACTTCTGTAAAAAATTACATTAAATTTGCACATACATATTTTTGTTTAATCTGATATGTATTTATAAGAATCTAATTTAGGCATATGTAAATCCATATTTTTTTATAACACATAAAAGACGCTGGATTACTAAATCAGGAAAAATGATTGATCAAAAAGGAGTACTTAAAATTACATGGGAGTACCAAAAATGGTACACAAATACTGAATTTTCCATCACATATGTACGTGGTTTGTGAAAAAGAATATGTGAATTTTGAACTTTCGCAGACTGTGTACATTCGATTATCGAAATTTTTGGTTGGGTATATTGGTACACAATTTGGATTAATAGTTTGTTGTTGACAACTGAAAAGGTTAGTCACGTTTGTGTGTGTTCTTCGATTTTTTACTTTTGAAAAAAATGGATTAAAGAATGATTTTTTGGCCAAAAAACAACACCCTAATCATGCCTCAATCACCTTATTCTCCAGATTTGCCTCGCTGCGACTTTTTCCTATTCCCAAAACTGAAGAGACCAATGAATGTAAAGCGTTTTGCCACAATTGATGAGATAAAGTGAGAATCGAAGAAAGAGCCGTTGGCCATACCGAAACGCGCATTTTAGAAGTGCTTAGAGGATTGGAAGCAGCGCTGGCATAAGTGCAGTATATCTGAGGGGGATTACTTTGAAGGGGACAAAATGGCTATTGATGAATAAATACTTTTCAAATAAATTCAAACTTCACATTATCTTTTGAACAAACCACGTACGCGTATGTTTTTGCCGTTTGTTTTCGGGTTTAAAATTTGGTTTTTTACATGCCAGCAATTTTGAGCAAATTCATCGTGTTGTGAGAGAATTTTTTCTGTACTCTCATTTTACCAGAATTTACCCTGATTTACCGCGAACAAAGCTATTATCATATCAAACAAAAATTGTCTTTCTTAACAGAAAGAATATATGTACATATAAAAAAAGATGAACTTAAGCCTCACAATTAAATTACTTAATATTAATAATGGTAGTTCCACAAAGTTACGTCAAACAATAAATTTGAAATAATAGTTTTATTCGCTACTTACATTTAGTAACTATTTAGCAAAATTCATAATATTATTACAAAAAAAAAAAAAAAACGAGGTTGTTTATATAACACAACAACGTATCGATAACAACAAAAATTCCTATAAATAAAATTATTCACCAATACAAACTCACGACGCGAAGTTATATGTATGTATGTAAAATTTTATGCTTTAAATATTTATGCGCGATTGTAGCATTTGAAGAAAACTTGTACACAAAATTTTATTTATTTTATTTTTAAACAATATTCTAATTTCTTTGTGTTTTTTTCTTTTCTGTCTTAATTTTTTTATTACTGAGGTTGCCATTTGCCGTTTATAACCCAAAATAAGTTGTGTGTATTTTGCAGCAACTGCAAGTCACATTGTGAACAGAACTGAATAAATTAGAACAGTTTTCAAGCAAGGCGATTTTTTAGTTTGTTTTTATTTTTTGTTATTATACATACGAGGTGCGTAAATTAAGTGTTGAAACTAATGATCTAACATTTGTTTTCTGAATAAATTTACAACCTAACAATGTCTTCCTCAAAATAGTTCTCTGGGGAAGTAACACATACTGGTAGATCTTGCAAAGTGGTCGATTATAGTCTTTTGAATATTTCTCAAGTAAAAAAAAAAGAAACATGGTTGTGTTTACTCGTTTAAAGACATGGCTGAGTGACAAGAAGCAACATGCAACAACCAGTTTTTCTTGATGTCTTTCAGGCAGGGCAAATCCAACTATTCCCCCAACCATTTCGACTGTCAGCCGCAGATCGGAAAGGGACACGATCCCAGATTTTTGTTAACAATGTGTCAGTTCTTGACTTCAAAGGCCTACCGTATGAAAATGCTTTAAATCTCCCAAAACTATCAGTGTTGGCCGGTTGAAGGTTTGAAAGGATCTAATTGCACTGTAACTAAGAATCAAGCAAAATCAGATAGCACACCGATTCTTAAAATTGCTGAGCTAAATAAATACATATGTATCATCCACACAAAAATGCTTATCGCAAGCTGAATAATGCTGGCGGCACTGTGTATCAGGTGTTCGCAGCGTTTGCATGTCGAACGTTGTCTTGCCGGTCTCATTACATTACACACCTCGTATTTTGTCGTTTTTTTTTTTTTTTTTTATTTGTTTAACAAACAACAAAGATTATTTATAAGTTTCTTTTTTAAATCGAAAGCGAACAAGTACAAAATAAATCTATTATAATCAAGTTTTGATAAAAAAAAAATACAAATAAAAACCGATTTACGCATTTTTAAAAGGGGAGAAAAATAGAAACCATGAAGTAAAAAAGGAAAATGTGTTGCAAATCTGCCAGAAATATGTTAAATTAGTCAAATTCCGGTCATTTTATTTCTTTAAAATAATCTTGTCCGCCTAGATTATTAATTAACAACTCGCACTGTGTACTGGCGAGAACCCCCCTTTTCACTATACGCGTAACATAATATCAAATATTTTTGTATCAACAAACGTGAAATTCAATCGTAGAGAGAATTTTGTTACGTGTAGACTTCAATGTCTATGAACTGGAAAAAAAACATTCACGTATGCAAATGCAATAGTGTAGAGAACACTATTCTATAAATTCTATAAAAAAAATTATTAGTTTATTTAAAGAAAATTTTAATAAAATTATGAATATTCAAAGCAATACGTGTTTCTCTTGCAAAACAAGAGCATAAATATTAACAATTTAGCTTCGTTATTCTGTCGACGTTTTATTAAAGTTGATGTCAATGGTAGAGCCCACATAACAAGCCGTCTTGACTAGCCATAGATCTGTCCTGTCAACGTACAGAATGCTGTTTGCATAGGAATTTGGCAGAGCGTCGCTGTTGATGGTCTGTTAGTGGTCAAACACTGTTGTTCGAGCAGTTGTGTCATCAAACAAACCAAATACGCACAGGCAAAATAAAAATGTGTGTGTGTTGTTTGCTCATCTGTAAACAGCTGTACATAAACTATGCTGAGAACGTTGAAACACTCGATGACAAACAAAAAATTATGATCAAACTTTTTTTAATTAATTTTAATTTATTGAATATTTCTACTAAAAGATATAATAATCATTTATTGTATTCAAATCTTAATAAAATATTGTGTAGAGAGAGCATCCTCGCCAAGCTCATAGTGTCAAGTCTTTTTAGTCTCTGGTACCCGTTAAATTGCAATAAATTGCGTACAAGAAGGGTTGGTATGTGTTTACGTATTTGGACGTGTATGTTAAGGCCGAAGCACATAGAATCCTTCCTACGTTATACGTCGTCTTTTTCAACTGACAACCAAGTCGAAATACAGGTTTTCTTATAAACTTTGTTCCATATGGTATGCCTCCGTCAACGCAAAGTACTAAAGTTGGGAAACAATTAACTTACGTTGAGTAGTTTGACAGCTATCAGTTGGTTTTTTCTTTGTTTTAATTTGCCGTTTTGTGTTTTGTGACACCAAAAATATAATAAATGCAACAAAATAAAATAATTAAATAAAATTTTGTTGCAAAAACATGCGGTAAAAAAAACAGCTTATTTAATATCCGTAAACAAAGTACTCATTGTGTTAATTTCTTGCGTCGATATGTTAATTTCAGTTGAAGGCGGCAACATATAACGTACGACGGATTCTTTGTGCCTTGGCCTTTATGCTTAAACTGGACAGAAACATCTACACAACACATTCTCCACACAGAAGATCACCAATACGTTTTTCCCCGGTATTCTGCCGACGCTCTCTCCATGTGCGAACAAATTTGTGGCTAGTTAAGACGTAGTGTAAGTAACGACACAATTTTAGCAGCACTTTTACAGTGAGTGGCGAGTACAGTGATGTATTATAACTTAAGCGTATAAAGAAATACATATGTATGTGTATTTCACGTACTACAGTTTAACATTAAAGATAGAATAAATGATAAGATAAGCTTCTAGATGAGAGTTTTTTACCTGCACTATACCCATCAACAAAAATGTTTCTTAAATACACATAACATTGTTTCCTTAAGTTTTTAAATCTAACTACGTTTTTAAAAAGTATCAAAACATATTTTCTAATTAACCGCCAAATGTGTCGAACAGTGTTGCCAGTTTAGACCTTTTCAAGGGCATAATTAAACTGCTTCTTTGGATTATAAGCACGAAATTTAAGTTTTATCTTCGTGGTTTTTTAAATCGTAAATATTCAAAGAATAATAAACTCATCTCTTTATTTTTGGTTTTTGACTATTAATTATAAGAAAATAAATAAAACTGTCACCAAAGTTTATGCTGTACTGTGGTTGTTATTGAGTCACGGGTTTATGTGAATAAGCTCCAGGCTCTTGAAGCCTTTGCAGAAGACATCAATCAAAAAGTCTAGAGGCCCAACTATAATATGCTTAAGGTAGCTTAAGCTAATGTCAAAAATTGAACGAAAAGCCTGTCAAATGCTTAAGCAAATTATTGAAGACTTCTAGATGGCTACAATGTACTTATATGAGCCTGGAAACTATAGTGCCACAGTGCATCACTCAACTTATAAACAATAAAATTTTTTTGCATTTTTGTGCTACTTTTTTACATGCTCGTTCCTTTGAACTGTGATTATAATAAAATGCGTCTCTTTTTTGATACAAACAATTTTTTTTCTATTAAATTTAGAAAAACAAAAATTTTTCACTTTCGTCCTCCATTGCAGCTTGTTTGTTAATGTATGTATGTATGTATCTATAACACAATCAGCTGTTTTCGTACGGAATGTGGGATCAGTTTCGTACTTTGCTTAAGCAAATGACAGTTCACGAAACTTAACGAAAAGTGTTCAGTACATTATAGTTTGGCACATATGAATTATATGTAATTGCACAGTTGCTTAAGCCAGCTTATGCATATTATAGTTGAGCCTTAGAACGAAACGCTAGTGTTACAAAAATAAAACCAGTGGAAAATGTTATAAAACGGGCTCAAATATTAATTATATTAAGAGCGGCGGTCTGGTGATCATTTAACTGATATCATCTTCAAGACAAAATGTAATAAAATCTAAAGGACTAAACAAATATTTTCCATTAATTTAAGGTATATGCATACATACATACATAGTATGTATGCCTAGGCATATGTAAAATCCAATTTTCCATCAACAAATTTTCACATGCTTCTAAGCATTTTGATCGTCTGTAGCCACCTTTTTAGTAATCATTTACCCTTATTCTGTTTGGCAACGGCAATTCAAGACGACGCCGTTTTTTATCGTTTGTTGTAAATCCGTATTCTCGTTGGCAATATTGCCATTTATCGATGACTGGCAATACATGTTTGGTATTTTGTAAGAAAATATGACGTTGATGTTGCCATAAATTGCCGTTGATATTGTCGTTTGAGATTTTGGTGTCGTGTTATGTACAAACAAAAATTTAAAAAGAATAAAGAAATTAAAAATACAAGATAGATTAGAAAAAGCGCAAATAAAGTAAAAAATGGACGAAATTAATATAACCAAACCCAGCCAATTTAAAAAATTAGTGGAAGAATTGGAAAAACATCCATCACTTGCCAGAGGTTTTCGCAGAGGCACTGTTCCTACTAATTTTAAGGAACAGTGGGAAAGTGTTGCGACTGCTCTGAACGCCCTTGGCCCACCAAATAGAACAAGTGATGGATGGCAAAAGATATGGTGTAGTGTCTAAGTTGACAGTCAAACGTAGCCTACGGGATAACATGTTATTTTTTTAAATGAAAAAATTTTTTTTATGTTTTGTTTCTTATGTTTTTTATATTTATCGCAACAATTTTATAAAAAGTAGTAAACAAACAAATCACCTGACTCAGATATTAGATATGTGTTTTATATTTTATTAACATTATCGATAAACTGGCAACGTCGTCACAACATTGTTACAGAATACCAAATTAACATTGATGTTGTGTTTAAGTGATGTTGCTTCAAAATCGACGACGATGTTGCCGTCGCCAAACAGAATAAGGGTGATTGACATACATACATTATATAATATTTTTACCAGGGTTCCGTTTTGATTTTTCTACATTTGTTACGATAGCCATTTTTTACATGCATACATATGTACATATATATTATCAAGTCTTTTTCAAGTTTAAGGCTTGCATATGTAAGTTTATTATACATGTCCATACATATTTCTCATGTGATTTGGGATGTAGGGATATAAATATTTGTGTAGATACATACATATCTTTAGATATGCATACATAGGTTCATATAAATACATATGTTCATACATGTGTGTATGTACAAAAAAATACTATTTATTTGCTCTTTAAGTATTAAACAAGCAAATAAAATATAGTCTAATAGATTATGCCACAGCAAGGCACACTAACACAATAATTGTAAAATTGTAGTAACAACAACCTTCAATCATGAACGTTAAAAAGAACTTAAAGCTTGAAAATTAAAAAAATCAGATATCTACATAATCGTATATGTATGCATATGTATGTAAGTAGCAACAAATATAGAACAGGCAAATAAATAAAAATATTCCAAGGAAAAAGTATAATTATTAACACATTGAAGCATATAACCCAATCTGCTAAATAGTAAAACAATTCATGTAGGTTTGGGCAAAAGCAGGTAACCTCCAAGGGAATTTGGATTTTTTATCATTGTTGTTATTGATACTAAAGACAGCACACACAAAACAATGCAACCTAAGTAAAAAAAATACGTTAATGTTAGTTTTGTTATTATTGTTATTTTTGCACACAAAAATAAACAAATAACGGAAGAAAGTCGCCATAGTTACGAACACGTAAACAAAAATTTATGGAAAAGTTTATTTTGACGAAACAGAGAAAGAGAGAGAGAGGGCAACAAAGAAATTGCATTAGTATCAGCGTTACCAAAAGCGAAAATCTATGTATTTGAGTTTAGCCGCTTATTTTTAAATTCCTGCATATTTCTAAGCCTGTCAATAGTTTTGTCACTGGCTTATTTAATGCAATAGAAATATTAAATTGTTTAATAATATGTACTATATGTTTCAAATTGCATTTCAACTTTAGTAGGTATATAAAAAAAAAAAACTTTTAACATACATACACATGCATGCATATATACATACTTATATAAATATGCATGTAGCTACGGACATGAATCAATTTTGCAAACAAAAACAATAAATTAACAGCTGTATTACTCTAAATACAATTTTTATACGTCATATCCAGGCATGGGAAATTTATTACTATTGTACTTTTGAAACCTATAGAGAAATATTTTTCTCGTATGTAGTGGATACCTAATGTGTTATAGGTATGTCTATTTTTTTAAAGTTATGTTTTATGAGAATATTTGTGCATAGAATGACAATGGTACTACTAGAATGTCATGCAATATGCCCGATCATAAAAAAAATTAGGATGAGTTTCACACAAAAACCCTTCTGTTAGCTTAAGGTAATTAAATATATCGGTGTTTTAATTATTAAAAATCTCCGCCTTCCATCACAGCATTTACCTTAACAAAACAACACGGAGAGTAAAACAAACGCTTTTAAAGAGCAACCATGAAATAAATAAAAACTCCCATAGTACTATTAAATGAAACATACAAACTGCGAATAGCAATTCATCTTTTTGACAAAAATATGCATATGGCATACATATGTATGTATTTACATACATACATACATGCATATGATTGTGTAAATTTTAAAGAGAGAATGGAAAAACAAAACCGAAATATAGACAGAATTCCTTGCAAAAAAATGAAAAAAAAGACAGGAGACATGTTATAGGTATAGTGCTAAAAAAGGACACAACGTTTTTTGCTTCTTGTTTACCAAGTTACATGTAAGTATACATACATTTGTATTTCGAGTGGCGGTAGAGGTTCCTTTATTGTACAAATGTTTAAAAATGAGCGATTTAAATAAAATTCCATTGTTCTACGTTTTGATTCTATATACATATGTATTAGTGCTCAACAGCCGCCTTCAATGAAAACTATTCATTCTTGATTTGATATTCCGACAGGGTGTTTTGATGTAGAATTTTGGTTTGGAGACAAACCGGTTTCGGCTATGTGCCATCTTCAGTGTCATTTTTCGTTCCTTTAGATATCGAAAATGAGTACATTTAGAATTTCCAAAAGAAATTTTGTAGAAGAAACCTAAAATATTTCAGAATTTCATCCGCCACAAAATTATCGTCTTCTTATAAACCACCTAGGTATTTTGGTACGCTGTCTGCGAGATATCGGTTAAGAACTCGTCAACTTGTGCAGACTGTCTGCGCGAAGTGTGCACGAATTCGCGGCAAGAAATGTTCACTGGGATGCTAAAATACTTGTGCAAACATTTACAAATGTTTTTAATACAACTATAAAAACAACCAAAAACTATAAACAAGCCCTTCGTTTTCTTATTAAATGTGTGTTTGTAGTAATAAAAACATAGAATTATGCAGGTTTTACAACTTACATACATATGCATGTATGTGTGCATGCAGACACTAATGATGCGCTTCCTCTTTACCACATGTTTACATAAATTATATCCAAATACCAGTATCACACTATTTATTTTTTCAAAACTCTCTTAATAAAACCCAACTAACTAAATGCACTCAATAGAAAACCTGAAACTGTTTGTATAATTTAAAGAGCACGATTTAAATTAACAAATATTCTTCTACTCTCAAAGAAAGTAAAGTTGTGAAATTTACGTGTTTTAAGGCAACAGACCCCCACAATGTCAAACATATTGTATATGCATATACTCGTGTATGTATGTGTTTATTGAAAACCATACACAACGGTAACATCTAGTAAATAAAAGAAAAATACAAAAAACGTCGAAAACAAACCCCAATGCAAACAAGAATCATTTAATATCAATAATATAATATAAAAACAGTGTTGCCATTTCAAAAGTTTTTAATTGAAACTTGGTAATGTCTTACTATTCCTAATATAATTTTGAATAACTAATTAAAGTATCATGTAAAACAAGCAAATTAAATTCCTATTTGAAATACTTCATACATTATTTTACGGGACACTTTTTACATGTGTTTCTAAGCCAGTAAAGTAATGCGCATTTTCATTTTTCATCATTAGTTTTCTAAGTTTAACCAGTTTAATTATGCATAGGAGTTTTAAAAAAGTAGTTTCTTAGTGTTGGTGTTCTTGGAAGAATCCCTAACTAAGGATAAACCAATATTAATTTATTAATTTTTAAAGATTATTTCATGTAAGTGTTGCCGCCTGCAGACACGCCATGCATAGGTGGTCCATCCGTGAGCTCCAATTTTTGCATACTTTTTTCAGCGTTTCGGCCGCATGAACTCGGCGGCCAATGAACTGCACCAAAATGTGATATTACCAAACTCGCCTTTCAATATACATAGGTTCATAGTATTGCGTGCAGTGTGGCATGTAGCGCTGTGTTGTCTAAACAACACGTCAACCAAGTCAAATTCTTCCAATTCGGAAAAAAGTCGGTAACCATCTGTGCCTTGCTAATATATTTATGGTGAAATGGTAAACCGTTCTGAGCAGCATTTTTGGCATGGCCACATGTCACGATTCTGATCGATAAATGTGGTATTTTGCAAAAACACACCGGAATTGGATCGGATAGAAATGAAAAATGTAGATTGATAAATACGGATGGTAGACATACTATCGAAAAGAGGTAGCCTGCCAAAATGCTTTAGCAAAGTAATGGTATTGACCTGCTTTTCGACAAGTAGTGTTGAACCATTCCACAAAAATGAGAGAAAATTAACCTTTTAAGTGCAAAAACATTTTTGAGACGAAAATGATTCCAGATGCTGAGTGTAATAGCTATTTTAAAAGGTATTTCGTGACAATAATAAAAATGACAGATGGAGTCAGAAAGCTCAAACCCTTGATTGACCGGTACAATCATTCGATTTAAACATTAAAAACCTCTTAGGAATATTGAAGTGGATTAATTCCGGCAAGCGATTTCAAAATTAGAACGAACTTTTCGATAATCTGGAATATGAGTGATAACGTATCCCTGAATCCGTAATACATAATTTCATTACGTGCATGCCGCCCAGAGGTGAAGTTATTAAAAATAAATTAGTCATAATAGGTATATGAAATATTAAACTTTTGCTTTGCAAAGCTTTATATGGAGACCTTGAAGAATCAGTTTAAGTTGTTTTTTACTTAATGTGTTACTTAGCGTATATACATATACATAGTATATATACATAAATAAAAATATAAATTACGTTTTTGAAAATCAAATAAATGAAGCTTTTTTGGTTCATGGAGTTTGTTGCTTTACTTTGCACGACGCTGGTGCTGGTTTAGTAGAGAATATACAATTTAATTGTTTACATACATACAATTTTGAGTATACCATTTGTGGAACAAATAATTACAATGCACATATGTATACTTTCTGATGATCTGGTAACGCTGACTGTAGTTTAATCAAAAATAATATTTTTACACTTGGCAGAGTGGTGTAACGGGTTTCCTTTTTTTACCACGTTTCTCTAAAATTTGTAGTGTTTTTGTTGTAAAAAAATAACATTTTACATTCACACGTACATGAACTATTTGTATGTATGCACTTACATCCATATTAATATGTCCATTTTTACACAAGCAAGTTTTTACATTAGGGGGAAACTTTTTGTATGACTTTTTACAATTTTTGCAAACATGAAAAAATTGCATACCATAGTCGAATAGTCCATAAAAAACTATAACTAACAATGCCTTGTTTTAAGCGGTCATTAAAAAGTTCAGGCACCAAACGCATTTTCGGGTTTTAATAATTTTAAAAGCGTTTTTTAGGCCTTGGGTCCAGAAACAAATCATTTATTCCAAATGTATAACACATCTGCGCGGTACGTGCAAATAATTTAATTTTGCCTCGTGCTGTGAATTTAAAATTTATTGTATAAAATTAAGGAAGCAAATTAAATTTTAAAATAATTAGAAATTAAAAAAAAGATAATAGTTTTTTGTTTTAGAAATTGTTTTCGGTGCGTGAACAGTTTTGGTCAAAAATCATACCTCCCTAATGTGCATACATATGTATGTATGTATGTAGGTTTGACGTTGTTTACTAACAAAATTGCTCAACTAAACTACAAGTTGTTTCTTATTTTTTTATTAGGGGATTTGTTTGCCTTTTTTTTATACACACATACAGTGGTGGATATTAGACTAGGGCACATTCGATATGTGGGCTCTTCTAATTCAAAAAATTCTTACATATGCATATACATACGTTATGTGTTGCTCTAGATCATTCCATAACTTGTATATGGGATTGAGATCCGGTGACTGAGATAGCTAATTTAATACATCGATATTATTATGTTCCAAGAAACATTTGAACAATTTTGGGTCGTTACCTTGTATATAACTCTCCCTAAGTGGCATGTTTTCTCAGCATGTGGAATCATTGTGTTCCCAAGTATATTGTTCTACGCGAGTACTGAACCATTCGAGTATCAATTTTGTGTATGGGACCAACACAGTGTGCATGTTTGAATCTTGCGACCATCCGTCACGTTAACGGGTTCAGCTATTTGTTTACAATACAAAAATGCATGAATAATTGGAATTTGCATATCGGCCGTTATTTCTTTCAATTGAATTTACTTACCCGTGCAAAATCAAAGAAAATATTCACACATATATATATAACACAGGACGTTATTGAAACTATGAATACATACATATCCATACATATGTATATAGTTTTTTACTAGAAGGGAATAAAAAAATTTGCTTTATTTAATTTGTTTAAATTTGTGATTTAGCTTTATATTTTTCTAAAATCCGGCCATACTACTTATGAATTGGAAAATGGCGTATAATAGAAGCAATAAATTTAATTAAGTCATTGTAGAGATAAGGTTTTAAATAGAGATACATACATCCATTTAATGGGAAACAAATTAAGAACCAGAAATCATAAAACGCAATCCTAAAAAAGAACGCATCATAGAATCTTATGGCATTTTCGTTTAAATACCATTAGAAATATAGTAGTAGGTGCATATGTATGTATGTATGCATGTTCAATATATCTATGTACATACATATGCATACACATTTCTAGGTTACCTGATGCCCTTAGTTTAGAATATTTATTTTTCATAAATCGATTTGCGTATATACATATGTATGTACATATGTACCTAAAAATATTTCAATAAAAAAGGAAAAATAGATGGATACGTACACACATATTCATACACACATACATATGTATGTATGCATGTTTGCATATGCCTCCATTTGTGTTACAGTTCTATATGTTCTACATATTTTTATTGGTTAGTTGGTTTCTATTGTTTACACACGTAAAATCTACCGCGTAGAATTTAAAAATTATAAAATGGAAACAGCACTGTCAACCAAACTAACTACATTTTATAAAATAATAATAAACAAACGACGCCATTATATGAATGAGTACAACAAAGGCAGCAACAAAATTAATTAAACTCTCAGAGATGGGAAATTAGATTTTTGGTTACAGCGCAATTATGAACAATACCTCGGGAAATATTTAGCTTTATCAATTTTTTCTATTAAGAATTAATATTTCCATAGGATTTTTTCCTATCTCTTCCCTATATTCCCTGCGTTGTTAGATTAGAGGACTTTTTCCCGGAAACAAATAATGGGGAAGGAAACAAAATTCCTCCTGAAAATTCGTAATTGGGCTGTTCGACAAGAATATTATAGATATGATGGTAAAGTTGTGATGTCTTAGAGGAATGCTCATCTTAAAATGCAAATATTTCAAAATTTTAAAATCCCAGAGAAACAAGATTCTTTTTTGTTATGCCCGCCCCTGCTATCTTACAATGTACGCTATCTTAAAATGTGTGTTTGTAATGAAGTGCAACCAGAGGAGAACAAACAGTTCGATGGAACTGGTTAATTTTATAAAACTGGATGCGAGCCAGTCGCCGAACACATATACATTTACCACAATAACCCTCTAACAACCAAATTTGCAAAATTGTCATATTCTTTTCTAGATAAAACTTAGCATAAACAATTTTAATTATCAATACATTTGGAATAAATTGTTGAGAAACATAAATCTACAAACGCAATAAAAAATGTTATTTAGGTAAGTTTAAAAACGATAAGTTACATTTAGAGAAGTGAAAAGAATTATAGCAAATTTTATCTCTAAACAACAGTTTTCATAAAACTAAACAATATCAATTACATGCATTGTTATTTTTAATGTTGTGTATAAAAAATGCACTATAATATTGAATACAATGTAAGTTGTGCCGCTGTTAGTAGTTTCGGCTTGGCGTTTTTAATATCAAATTTAAAACATCTAACTTTTCCGTCTCTGATTGATTGCAAAATATACAAGTGATGCCAACCCAAAATCTTTGGTAGACACGATTTGAAAATAAGCTAGTTTCCAACAAATCTTACTTTGAAAAGTAGTGGGGTTTGGCGGCGACCCTTACATTTACTTTTCGGGTACTTACACACCTTAGAAAAATAATTCTATGCCTATAATTGCTTTTCGCTTGGAGAACAAATATATTATAAGGAAGACTTTAATATATTGGAATAAAAAAACAAGAAGAATATATAAGAATTCAATTATGACATCGTCATTCATTTGGTCTGAAATGTTCTGTGAGGAAAGAGATTAATATAAGAAACAGTTAGTATAACTTTTTATTATATTATTATTGCTCAGCAGGTCATGTTGAGATATTGTTCTGTGTAGCATTCCTTGCAGAGTATCAGCAGATAGTTCGCTTTTACTGGAAGTTTTTAATAATTTCATCGCTGAAAAGATTCTTTCAACTCTTCCACGTGGAAGAACGAGGCATTTTTTGAAATAATTGGATTTATTAAAAAAATTCGGGATACATAAGTATTTTTGAAAAACTCAGATTTTTCCCTAAAAGATACCGAAAAGAGGTAAAGTTGACATTACTGTATACCACAACTAAAAACACACAAAATCTTAACAGTTGAAATATGTTTACTCATGGCAGGGATGCCAACGTTGTTGCAATGGAGCTTTCTTTAGTATTGAATATAAAAAGCCAAAGTACAAACAGTACATTATCGTTTTCTTGGTACTATTTACAAACTAATTGAAACGATTATGAAATCTAATACTTTCTAAAATAATATTACATATGTAAATTCATTTTCTAGTAAAAATAAATTTAAAAACATTCGTCTTCATAATTTGTTTAATATAATGCCAAACTGATTAACCTTTATTGTATTTCAAATATAATTATTACATCTGTTATCAGGTTTAAAAAAAACTAAATAAAGGCTTTTTAAAATAAATTAAATATTACATAAATTGATGTACGCGTGAATGTATTCCCAAAACCCCTTCCCACACTTACCAACTTTTTTAACCATGATGAGGGCAAATTACGGCTTTTGATATCGATCGCAATTTCAACAAAATATAATACAAAAGAATATACTAGAAACTTCGATCTACATACATATATTGAAGGCCGTAAAGTGCCCCCTGGACGTCGATTGCATACAATTTTCAAATCGTCTTAACCTCCGACCATTCTACCCTTTACACGTAACAACTTTATAAAAATATCTTTTTTATAATTCTACATTTTACAACACGAAAAATAAGGTTTTAAAATAATATTAAGAAAACTTATTTATGTCTGCCGTTAATTTTATAACATCTAAAATACAAAATGCGTTTTTTAATTATTCTAAAAAGTACGTCATGGGTATCATTTATTTTAATCTTACATTTTGTTGTTTGTCTGTCTACCCTATATACGAAAGGAGTTATAAACAAGAGACAAACAACAAATGTGCAAACACACCAGCCAGCTCTCTAACAAATGACAGACCATTTAACCATTCATAGCATGTACAACAATAAAAATAAACATGTAGATTTCTGATGCTTATGGTAAAGCTACTAAGTTAAAAAAGAAAAGAATCAACAACAAAATAAAACACTTAAATTAAAATGTCATTAAAATAAAATAATTATAACACACTCTTGTATTTTTACACACTATTGCATTCCTCGCATGTCTGAAAAGCTCTATTTTTAGTCGAAGAAAAAGAATTTTTTTTTTCTCAAAATTTTAAAAAGATAAACATATCTACACATCCACTCAATTATAATTACTATACTTCTATCATACGTCACGTACTTTGAAACAAATCAAAAAAGGTCTATTCGAAACTTATTTTTAAAAAGTTTGATTACGAGTTTTCCAAGGCATCGTATTATGTACGTCAGATTCAATTAAAACATTTTACAGAATTCCGCCCCAATCAAAAAAATCGCGCACCATCAACTCTGACTGTATGGAAAATATTTTTTTTTAAACCCTTATTAAAACTATTGTCTTGCATACAGTGAAGTAATATAAAATACAATCACCAAATTTCACTAGTACAATAATCTGGCAACTACAGTTTCATTTGTTGTTCGAATCAATGTGGGAGAGTTTATAAGTAGACAGAGAGTGTTATCATTGATGATGTAAACAAGTTTATATTGAAAACAATAACAAATTTTAGAACTTTGTTTTTATTTTCCATACAAAATTTGTGTTGGTTGCATTTAAAAAAAAGGCTCTATATTATTTTGTCTTCTTCGATTCAAAACAAAAAGAGACGAGGCAAAGTTTTCCTAAACATAGTGCGTTTTTTTATTTTAACTTTTGCTTTAGCGGTACTTTTTTCTGTTGTATGTTTCAATTGGGGTTGCCGTAGTTGTAAATATGAAGTAAACGAATTGCGACGCTAAGAGTTACCTAACTTATAAAAGGAATGAATTAGGAATGAAAAAAGGAAATCGCCATAACACGTATCAATTTTTAACTAAGCTGCTCGTCGGTTGAATGGAAAAACTTTTTATTTTCACCCAACCAACAACCAACCGTTGGTCAACCAGCAACAACTCGTTGTACAACGAAACATGTAGGCACTGCACGAAAACTATTTAATTTAAAACATATTGACGGTTGCACTTTTGAAAAATCCTAAACAATTTATACATATACTTATATGTATGTAAATATACAAAAAGGCCATTAGCTGGCAGGCACAAAGGTATGGATTGCTGTAACTGAATGTACTGTTACAAGTTCTGACTTATACCTTCTCCTGGTGGCAGCCGGTAGCAGGTCCTTGTCACTGCTAGGAGTCTGGCTTAATAAGTCGAAAGAAATCGCAAATTCACGATGACACAGCATACGCAAAGGAATGTGTGGCTAGGGGAGTGCTTGGTCTCTAGCATGCGAGCTATGGATACAATTCGATATTAATTTTTGTACAGACTTAGCCGTTTATATGGAGCCCTGTGAATCATGAAACCTCGAAAAATCAATGAGGAACTTGGAAGAGATGGACAAGAACGCATCGCGTGGGGTGGACGGGACAATATTTAGATGTACTTCTAAGGCGTTGGATCGTCAGATTCCGATAGGGATCGGCAATGACGCCTTGTAAAAGGAGAGGTTAATGTCTGTTTATTGACCAATGTTGGAATTCTGAAGAGATGGAAAAGAAAACCTCGCAAGGAGTGGACAGATCAGTCTCCAAATATACTCATGAGGAAGAGGCTGAAATGGTCGCGCACATTTTGTATGAATGTCCAGCCTTGTCTACCAGAAGGCTTACGACCACGTGCAGAAACTTGTTAAATGTGAATGTTAAGGGGCCTTACACAAATACTAGCAATTACATGAGCCTCCATGATGAGGAAGAAGGTCGACAGTTACAAGTAGAGAATCTGAAATCACTAAAGTCATGAGTTAGCACAAGACTCAATGAATGTAATGTAGTTGTAACATCGGTTGCCTGAAATCAATTCGAGGAAAGAAAGAGATCGAAAAAGGGGCCCATAATGTTAGCGATCTGCTTCGATATCCCCCCTACATTAAGTAAAAACATAGCGACTGTAAGCTTTTAACCCGCAACAACTCCAAAACTCTAAGTGTGTACTTTAAACGACTTTTTGTGATAAAGTGTTAGTAAAATATGCATTCCAACCTAATTTCTGTTCGACTAAATATAAATTTACGCATGTTTTTTAAAATATACTCGTAAGCAGTTGGAAAAAATGTATGTTAACACTACATAATTTACTGGTCGGAGGTGGTTATGGACTGCATTACATTTTTTTTAGCAATCTCGGTGCTCCCAATTCTGTTGGGTACCTGGTCTCGTAAATAATTTTTTATGGCGATAGGAACCAAAACCGATTAATATCAATATTTAGGGAGCTACTAGTCCTGACGCTTTGAGTTTTAATTTTTTTGTTTCTATTCCATTCGCTCCTATACAAAAATGCCACCAATATCGACAAACGAGCACTTTAAAGGTTAAACCAGCAAATATATTCCAAAAAGAAAAGTGTACTTTAATTTAAACCGGCTTTAAATGGTGTCAACTAATTTTGTTTTATTTCTCCTCCATTTCTGATTTAAAACTCATATAGTTGGCATCACTGGTAAATAGTTAAATATACAAGAGATAAATTTATTTGGCTTTATTTGAGATTTTGGTTTTTTATTAATTTCGCAATTTTTAACTTTTTTGCATTTCCCTTACGCAACCTCGAATATTTATATTTTTAGTTTTGCGTAATATATGTTAAGTAAATTATTAATTATTAAAAATTAAAAGTTTTAAAGTAAAACTATATGCATAACTGAATAAGTACACGTTTGTAAAAAAAAAATAGGTATAAAAATCCACACAAGGCCGCGTAAGTAAAAACAATTTGTCGTTGACAGTAAGAAAATTTTCTCATTTTTTTTTCTTCTAATTTTCAACTCTTAAAATGTTGTTGTTGCTAGTGCTAGTTTTGTTACAGTAGTAGTGTATAAAGTTAACAGTAGAGAGGCAGAAACAAGTACAATAGTAATAATTAAAATTGGTCAAATTTAAAAAAAACCCCCCAATTGACAAAATATTTTCCAAACCAAACTACATATGTATGTATATTAATACAAAATATGTGTACATACATACACATATAAATAATTAAAAGAAATGTATATTTACCTACTTCGTTTTTAAATCCATTGTACTTTTTAATTAAAAAATATTTCTTTCGTTTTTTTTAATTAATTCACATTTATAAAAAAAAAAACTTGTATTAACCTATTTTCTAAGCAGTGATTCAAAACCACATGTTTTTTAAGCTTTTTCTTTAAAATTGTACACGTACTTCTTAGTAAGTGCATAAATTTTTTAACAATCAATATTTTTTTCACTGATTTATAATCATTTAAGAACACGTTTTCACACGAAATAATATTTGAAATACATTTCTGTTCACAAACACATTTATTTAAGAATTTTTTTTTTTTTTTTTTTTGTGTAGAAAAATTACTAAAGTAGACTTTTTTAATTTTTTTGCATTATATTTTATAAACAAATAACCAACCTCTTGACAAAATTATTATAAAATAAAAATTTTCAAAAATGCCTCTATAATGTTCTTTACTAAATATCAGAGAGCACAGTGAAAACGTTGTTTTTGCAACAACGACGCCTTTTGTAATGATTATCTTCGTTGTTTGGAAAAATGTTCAATTCATTCTGTGTGTGTACGGCGTTGGTCGTTTTTTTTTATTTATTTTTTTCACTATTTTGTTTTATTTTGTGGACATCCATACATACTTATACATATGTTTATAAATGTGTATAATGACGAGTGAATGTGTTGATATCATGAGTTGTTGTATTGATATTTTTGTTATTGCCCCACACAACCATAACAAAAAGTAAGTTCTCTCATTCGTTGCTTTTACTTGAACACAAATCTCTTTTAGTAAAAAAAATCTATTAGTTCATAGTTGCCAGAAGTGCAAATTTTTATGCATTTTGCAGATTTTATCCCCTTAAAATGTTAAAATGCAGACTTCATTCTTTTTGAACGCAAAATTCTGTATTTTTTGTCCTTTAAAAATATAACTTATTTGAAATTAAAACTTACATTGAAACGGTTTTATTCTCTATTGTTAAAATTTAAGTTAAACGGCTTGTTAAAATTCAATTTAAATGAATCCGATAAAAAATACGGAAGGAAATATGAACAGTCGTATGACTCTCACTATTTTTTTTTTTTAATTTTCTAAAAGCGTAGACTTTTTGATTTGTTTGAATGATATTGCTCACCAAAAAAATCAAACGAAAATCTAAACACTTGTACACTAGTGTAAAACAGGCTTAATAGGGTTTGTAGAAAAATAAAAATTTATTTCACAATCAAGAAGATATACATAAATTCAATCCATTTTTGAAACGAAATATGAATCTGATTCCAAACATGCGGGCTTCCATTAAGCTTTCTAAAATTATAAATACGTTTAGAATATTATGATTTTACCGCATGCATCGGCAAATTATATAGAATATTTTATCACGTAAACGTAAATAAAACAAAAGTTGAAAAACATTTCGAAAACGCATCTTGAGTAGAGATTATTATTAAACGTTTATTTAACCGTTGTCTTTGTAAAACATCACTGGCGCCTCTATATTAACTTTAAGTGTAAAAATATATAAATGTTTTATAATTTTTTACTAAGCCAAGGCGAATCAATAATGAGCGCAGGCCATGACTTGTCTCGCCACAACCTAACATCAAATAAAAAAATTTTAGTTTGCTTTTTCTTATTTATCTACACATCAGTTTACACAAGGCGAACAAATTTTTACATTGCTTCGAATTTGCCCAACACCCAATTCGAACGAAACACCCCATTTAAAACGAAAAATGACACTGAAAATGGCACATAGCCGAAACCGGTTTGTTTCCAAACCAAACTTGACAAGGGATGACGGAAATTCGTTCCAAAAATATTCATCAAAACACCCACCCAGTCGGAATATCAAATAAACAAATCAAGAATTCGCTTTGATCCCACCTTATAATTAATGCGGCGTGGACTAACTTTTTATTTACTTTTTAAACAATGAACACCACATACAGCTGAACATTGATTTATTTCGAGAAAAAGTTATGATCCTGTTTTAGAGCGGGCAAGAACAAAATTTAAATGCTATTTGCAGGCTTTTTTCAATTTTTGAAAATAAGATTCAGGTATTTTGAAGATTTCGTCCATGAAATCTGAGACGGATTGGGTAGGAAACGGGATTCAAAACCAATTCCTAATTGGAGGTTGTTAGGGTTTTATTGTTTGCACTCCAAAATCTTTGGATAATTTTTGAATTATAAAATTGTTGTGCAATTTGTTAAATTTGTCATTTTTATGTGATGTTCTACTTGTAGCCACAATGGCATGTGGGAAAGTTATTTTGCTTTAGCATGTATTAATCAAAAAATATACTATATGTAAGTAAGTGTTCCACTTGACTTGAAAGATTTGAAATAGTTTGATGTACATAAGTAATATGAAAATACCCCTTTTTTCAATAAATCTGCGTTTTTTCATACCGTACAGAAGAAAATTAAAATTTTATTTTACGAAAGCAAGGATATGGGATTTAATATGTTCGCGCTTCGTTCAAATAATTGACATCTATCGATCGTAGTATAGCGTGTGTTACAATCATCAAAAATATAGGATATTCAATCAAATACTGAAGGTATTATACTTTCTGTAGAATATATTAATTATTAAACTTAAAATTGGGAATTTTTCTTACACTTATGGTAACACTGATTCCATATAGTAGAATCAGTGCTAAAAATTCAGTACAGTTGTACTATTGGCAGTACTATTTCATTAAAAAATACCGCGGTACCCACACGTCATATTAATTAGTACTTTTTAATGCTTTTTTACTTGTTTAGAGACATTTAGCGTTGCTATTTTTCTTTACATAATGACTACAAATGCTGTTGAGTACAATTTTCGCAGTGTAGTCAGCTACTTAATTATAGGGAAAACCATATCAACATCGTAAGCAGTTGATATTGAAATTTGACGGTTCGAATTAATATTTGTGTGGCTAAATGGACTCACAGAAAAGTCGTATATACTGAGACGCACTTGGTGGTAACAATTTTAGCAAAAGTAAGTTATCAGTATTTTATACTAAAGAAGTAAATAATTTGAATTAGTTGAAGCAAGGATATAATAATCAAACTCTTATTTAGGCTTACAAGCTGAGAATTTCGACTGTTCGTTAAATCGTGTATAAAGTTTGTAATGCAAATTCGGTTGAGCTTCAATGAGTATTTTTTTATAATTACTTATTCAAAATATACTTATATCACGTCAAAATACAAAACCAAATTAATTCATTTGCTTAAACCCATTGATTGCTAAAGCATTTTTATTTTTAAATCTCCCATTTATTTCACATTTCTTATTAGATTAGGAGCGCTAGACCTGTTAATTGTTGCTTACGAAAATAGAAATTAGGCATTATACACATAGACGACTGGAGGCTACCAACCAATATTTGCCAAAAACTAAAATAAACACGTTTATATGAAGACGATTGTTTTGACGCCATCAGCTACACGTCCGTCCACTCTTGCCGGTATCAAAATTTTTCCATAAAAAGTACCATATTGTAGAAAAAGTGCCCTGGGTTGGTCGTCAGTATCATTTCAATTTTCCATATTTCTTGTTGTTTATTCCTAGCGCATCTCATGGTTCTCTTCTACATACATAACAAAATTTTGTTTACTGCAGAGAGTAATAATTTAAAAGAGAGCATATCAAAAAGAAAGAGATTGCTTACTAAGCTTAAAAATATAAAATTACCAGTGTAGCCAGATTCGTTTCACGTTAAATTATCTTTAACAATTTACTACATTGACATTTCAATTAAACTAACACCGTTTTCGTGTGATTTTTAAATGTGTTTCAAATTTAGATCTCGCGTTTTTAAATTTGACCGATTCGATTGCGACATAGGTCTCCTAACTCCATCTTGATATATGCGGTAATACTTTTTTTTATAACGGTATTACACATCTCCAGCACGTTGTGGTGGTATATGAGAGTGTACGTAATCTTATACTAATGAATAAAATCGTAGCTGATATCTTGAAATGCCATAAGATCTAGCTTTCATAGTCTAAAAAATTAAGATTATGAGAGAATAAAATAAGCTGCAAGAAAATTCAACATTTCTACCTAAATTATTTTCAGAGATGATATCTGTTTTTAACTGATAATTACGTCAGTATGTAGCATTTTTTTTTTTTTTTTTTGTAAAGATCATCATGCCATTAGAGAAACAAAAGACTTGGCTTAGAAAATATATAACAAATGTTTGATTTCTAAGAAGTTTTTAAATCAAATTTTCAATAGAAGTTCATATACATACATACATAAATGTTGCCCAGACTGAGTTAGTTTAAAACTTCTTACTAAAAATGAATATTTTTATAGGGTACACTCACATAAATTAATATAGTAATAATACGGTGCATTGAGTAATTACTTTTATAAATATTCATTTTCATTTCATTCATTTTTATTTTGTCACTGTAGAAAGATCAATTTTTGACCTAAATCTGATATATATTCACGTTCTTGCCGTTTATTTGCCTTTCCAGTTATTTAATTTGTTCTTCAAAGCTGGTAACACTCATCAACATGAATAAAAAGTCCAATTTTTATTTTTTACTTTGTAAAATGAACAACAAACATAAGCTAAAAAAACAATCTATATTGTTTACAGCAAAGGACAACATAAAATATGTAACACAAAAATTATATTTAATAAACAAATCTTACCCACTCTCTTTAACCCACATCAACAAACTCTCTTGAGATAAAAATTTTACGTAAAATGTATCTCTTGAATTTATCAAAACGAATGCCTGCACTTAACTGTTTGTTGTGTTTATTTTTATTTATTATTTCTTTGTAAATACTTTTTTTAGATAATTGTTTTGCTCTCAGCAGTAGTATTTTGTGACTCAGTCTTTTAAAAAGAGTATAAACTTGTTTAAGTGTAGGGTCTTAGAGCTTTTTTTTTGTTATTTCAACATTAAGAACGTTGTGTACTGTTATCTAAAATAAAAATAAACAAATGTGAATAAATAAAAGAGAGCATGTTTTCTGCTCTAGTTATGTACATGTATGTATATACACATGCATGCATATGGATATGAATGTGTGTGAAACGATTTTTGTTTTATTCTATACCATGCGGCGGAGTTCTTATGCAATTAACACCGTTTTTCCTGCAAAGGGCAGCAATGAATTAACTTTTAATAGATTTTTGATTTGATATTTCCACAAGGTGTTTTAATGTAGATTTTTGGAACGAATTTCCGTCATCCCTTGTCAAGTTTGGTTTGGAGACCAATCGGTTTCGGCTATGTGCCAAGGGATAACGGAAATTCGGTCCAAAAATCTATAACATTTTAATACTTTTTCACATGTTGTTGTCGAGACGTTACTGGCTTGTACCCAGGCAGCAAAATAATCCGACGTAGTCTAAATCAGACAATTCTGGCAAATGTCTGATGACTCTATTTTTATAGATTTCTGTCAGATATTAAATATTCGACTTGACTTCATACACAGCGTAGTATTTTTTGCTATATTCAGTTGAAAACCTAAATCTCACCGGTATTACGAAGTCAATTCTGTTTTGTTTGGGAAAAACTACTGAAAAACACCTCGATTTTGATCGAAATCACGTAAGCACTGTACAAATTTTACTAGATATTCGCTTAGACCTGTACGATTAGTCGATTGAAATTGCATTCGACTTTCTTTCAGATATTTATCAGATATTAATACGAATGTCGACTAACACCTCAGAATTGCCCATGTCTGGTTTTCGGTCAGATTTCTATCAGAAATATCGGCAAAAAACTTGGAATTTCCCACGGCATGTCTGTCAGAGTTTGTGTCAACTACTCTATACATTTTTGAGTCAGATCTCTGACAGAATTTGTATGCGATTCTGACTTTTTTATAAGACATCGAACTATTTTGCTGACGCGTATGAGTAGTTGGTAGGTGTACACAGATAGACGTGACGACACGGCGGTATCAGTGTCGTAGAGTAGAAAATTTTTAGTTTATCGGGATAGAGAAAAATATTTACGTCGGTATTATGTCGGAGTATTAGGGAAAGTTCTCTGTTCTCTTAGGACAACAACCCAAAACCTAAATTGGGAAATGTTCAAACTTGTCTTACTTGGAATTACCCCCACTTGATGGAACCGCCGCACAGTGTCTGATTTGGATGTTTTAGCGGGATGTAACTGTAAAAAAAAGCAAGACCTGTCGCATTGCAAGCAATAGTCCTAACATATATTTATTTAGAGTACTATCTAATTCAGTCGAATATTTTTTAATGTACTATTAATGAAATAGATATCTTCTGGATAAGAAGGACATATAAAACTACAATGCGCAAAGAAATATTTCATAAGAAAATTTTCGAAGTTTGTTTTTCAACAAAGCAAAAAGACAAAATCGTGTTTTTGATAAAAATGTAGATACATTACATTAAATAGTTTCGTAATAAGATTTTGCCACGATACTAAAATGAGATTTTTGCATTGACGAGCTGATTGGCTTGATTTTTTTAAATTTGCTGTAACTAAATTTATTTGCGATATCAAAAACCAACAGTCGGAAAACCACATAAAAACTTAAAAAAATTCTTAATAAAGGACAAAAAAAGAAAAGCCAACTTATTTTTGAATTCATCAGATCACTCGAATTTGTTAAATGCGCATATTTTATGACTTTATTCTAAACTCTTCTAAACTCTTTATGTATGTATGTACCAGTTTATTTGCTGGGTACAAGAATTAAAATAAGAATATACGTGGTTTGTTCAAAAGAAAAGGTGAAGTTTGAATTTTTTGGAAAAGTATTTATTTATTCATCAATATCCATTTTGTCCCCATCAAAGTAATCTCCCTCAGATATACTGCACTTATGCCAGCGCTGCTTCCAATCCTCGAAGCACTTCTTCGATTCTTCGATTCTGACTTTATCTTATCAATTGTGGCAAAAATGCTTTACTTTCTTTCATTGGAATAGGAAAAAGTCGCAGGGAGGCAAATCTGGAGAATAAGGTGATTGAGGCATGATTAGGGTGTTGCTTTTTGGCCAAAAAATCATATTCTTTGATCCAAAGTCAAAAGTCAATAATCGAAGAACACACACAAACGAGACTAACCTTTTCAGTTGTCAACAACAAACTACTAATCCAAATTGTGTACCAACATACCAAACAGAAATTTCGTTAATCGAATGTACACAGCCCGCGAAAGTTCAAAATTCACCTTTTCTTTTGAACAAACCATGTATGTATGTCTGTACACATCTATAAATAGGTAGTACATTTGTATTTATTTATACAGAATTATAAATAAATTAAAAAATAATTATATCTCGTGATTTTTTCTTAATGAGATTTTGAAACAAACCTACGTATGAATGATGATGATTTTAAACTTGCATCACAAATATGCATGACGAGGAAAATTATGCCAACTTAAAAGCCTGTTTACCCATTATCGATATTTTCGATGTTTCTAAGGTAAATTTATAACAAATAGACTCACGGGCGAATTCCAAGCATTTCTGGCTCAACTGCGGATGTCAAACTTCATATACAAAAACAGCGGAAATGGCGAAAATCCCAGCATTTAAAAAAGTCATCACAGCTGCGCTGGTGACTACAAAGATTGACAGTGTTTTGTGAACTTTGTTTTTACGTCCACTGTATACATATGTTTTTGGGTATGTACATATAGGGGTTTTCCATTAGGGCGGGTAGGTACGTGTTGGCATGTTGGTTCGGCGGCGTGTATTATTCATGTACGCCGGTTAAGGTCACAATTCACTATCCGATTTTGTCGTTAGCACTGCCGACAATTATATGTATATTGGCCCAAAATTATGATAGTGTAGACATGAAGTTAAAGTGCGTGACAACTTTGAAAAATTCCATAAAATATTTTGTTTTTCCATATAAATCCTGACATTGCCTTGCGTTTTACGAAATATTAAAACAAAAATTTTATTTTAAAGATCACTAACATAGCGTTAACATTTGAAAATGGTTTCGGGCATATGGCCACCGCGGCTGTTTTTGATGAAGCGCATTCTTGACATTCGATTTTCTTAATTTTTGGCTAAATAAGGTCCAATAATGCCACCAGCGTGTACAACGCACCAAACAGTGAATTTCTCTGAGTGTAATCGACTCTGTAGGGTCTGTTATGCATTGCTTTCACTCCAAATGTGGAATTTTTTTATTACCAAAACTGTTGCGCCAAAAATGAGGCCCGTCGTCGCTGAAAATAATTTTGCGATAAAACATCAGATCAGTTGATGACTGATTTTAAAAATAAATCTAGATAATTCGTTAGCGTCGTTCAAGGTGATAATTTGCCAGTGTATAGTGATTATAAATGTCAAAAAGTGAGCTCAATATGACAGGTCGTTTGACAGTTAACCTTTTCGTAAGTTCTATAGGGCTTAAAAGAGCATCCCATATGTAATACGAAATTAACTGCACATACATGTACATATATGTCTGTATGTATGTGTGTACATATGCATATGTGTATATCGATGAATATCTTCAGATTTTTAAATTATGTTAATCAAATTAACTAAAACTAAAAATACAAACTAAGTTGCCCCATATCTGCCTACCAATAGTTTCAGTATTAGAAAATTAACCAAATGTTGTCAACAACTAAATAATGTTAAACAAAAAAAAAAAAAAAATAAGAAACTAAAAGAGCAAGATGTAGTATGAAACCAAAGCACTAAGAAAGAAAGCAAACCCGGGGATGGGAAATTCAGTACGATTGTGTATGTGTCAAGCTTCTGTGAGTGTACAGGTATAAAAAAACATACAAATAATTTGGAACTTTTAATATCGAAAAATACTATTTTGGCAAAAAGTACAAATTTAAAATTTTATTTTCCATGTCACATACTACAAACTTTCATTCACTGCTAATTTAAAATAGAGAATTTGTTTTTGACTTTCTTTTGAGACAATTGAGAGAGTGGAGTATGTTTGATGAAGCGATAAAGATGAGCAAGCAGGTTGACGACGGTACACATATAAAGGCAATGACAAAAACTACTCATCATAGCCATTCATACACTAAATTAATGATAATCATACATAATAGACTCGTGACTTTAGCACCAAACAAACTACTGATGTGTAATAGCAGCACTATACTAATCACTCGACCACGAGACTAGACCGACATTATATGCATACATACATACGCACGTAAAGGCGAGTAAATGCATGTTTATAAATATGAATGTTGATAATACTTACACACACACACACATACAACAAAATCCATGGGGCAGCAGTGTGTTAGTATTATTTAGCACGAAGCCACGAAGCTGAACACCAACAAACACTGCTGTATGTATTGTATTGTCTGTACATGTAGCAAATACTACTCAAATATACTTAAATATTTTGATTTTAAAATACAGTACGTAACACTAAGTAAACATACCTATAACACAACAACAAAATTCAATTAATTCTGACCGAATTGCTGTTGCCAAAAAAATAGCAATCATTGACATCAGAGCTGTAAAGCGCTGAAAAAAAAGTAATCAGGTTGTGCTTTTCACTGTATCTTTTAAAAAAATTTCTTATTGGTCGGACAATTGACTACTCCAACCAATCAGTATTCTCCTCTTTACATTCACTATTGAACCATTATTGAATAAATAAGTTAATGGGAATACAAAAAAGAGTCCTACACTGAAATAATTATCCTTGTTGTCAACTATGTATGTATTTCGCAAAGTTTGTAGACAAACCTTTGCTTGTTGACGTATTATTACCGTAAAAGCGCATACATACGTTATTATTTCGGAAATTTATTTGGTAATTAATTTTTTTGCACTTCTCCGTTCATAAGAACTTGAAATTATTTTTACGTTTTGTTCGCCTTAGATCTGCAACTTGCTTTAGTATATTAGCGCAGCGAAAACCACCCAGCTTGACATAAGTTGTTTTATCTGCATACTAAGCGTCCACAAGATATTGTTTTTTGTTGTTGCTCGTTAGGATTTTGTTCTTGCTAGTTTATTCCGGTCGTTTTAAATAAACATTCATATGCAATTAACCTGGGATACGCGAAATGTGTAAAATTGTAAAATTACGCTCATCTGTCTATAGTGTTTCATAACTCGTGACTTTGACGGCTTTGCGTTTGTGACCAAGAAGAAAGTTAATTGATGATTTTTTGAAGAAGCTGTGTTTTTAGCTTAGGCATTACTTCTGGGTTATTCGCATAGACCCCAAGGTTTCATATAACCCCGAAGATAAAAATCACACGGCGTTAAATCACATCATCTTGGTGGCCAATTAACATCAGAATTTTGTGAGATGATTTGGTGTAAATATTATTGCTGCAATAAGCCAATTACTTTATGCTCGGTGTGACAAGTTGCGTCGTCCACTTTTCGCCGTCCAGTTGAGGCCACAAGAATTCCATTATCATGTTCCTGTTAAGGATATCGTACTAAATCACTACAATTCCGGAGTCATTGAAAAAAAGTAAGGCTCGATTACGCCGCCTGACTATAATTCGCACCAGCCATTTTCTCGTTGTGGATGAATTTGTTTCTTGTGAATCGCGTGCGGATTTTCTGAGCTCCAAATTTGACATTATTCGCAAAGCCAATCAAATGGAAACGCGCTACATCGTTCACTTTGCTTCACTACCCATTAAACGAATTGCAGGTGCTGGTTGCTGAGTAAGCAACCTCTTGTACGGTCAAATGTGCTGCAGAGAATTGACGCTTTCGGGGGTTTTTGCGACTCTCTCGTTTACAGCAACATTGTGTTCAAGATACCGACCGGTTTTTCGACGCAAAGAAGATTTTTCGAACTATTTTTCTTAAAGTTGGTGACAACTCTTGGAATTGTTGACACATCAGGTCCATTTTGTCGACCGAAAATCCCACGAAGTTTGCGAGCGGTAATGCGTTTTCGCAATGATAACGCGTTTCTCTCTTGTGTTGGCGCTAGATTTTTAATAACCGGAACATTCATAGATGACAGCTGTTAAACATCAGAGTTGCCACTTGCACAACAAAAATAATGTCACAAAATTTAAATATTGAGAAGCCTGTTATTTTGCGTTCTTTAGTCCCAAAACATTATAATCTTAAAACACTAACTGAATTTGCCTTTGGTCGTTATCCTAGGCAGTTTTGCGGTAACATTATGCACTGAAATCGGATAACTCATAAGTGCTAATATTTATTTGGATTCGTTCGTATATTTTCTTCTCGATAACAAAATTCAAAATGACGAAAATTGTCCTAAATTTGCGGCAGTTTTTTAGCCGGCAACAACAACAAAGAAAGAAAAACTATTTGTGTTTATATTTAGAACTGCAGAGGTGGACAAAATCTTCTTGTATACAATCACATTTGTTTGTATGCATAGATTTTTATACATAAAAGATATTATTTGTATTTCTATTTTAGTCATTTAAAATCTAATACATCCATTTGTATATATTAATACACTTGCACAAAATATGTGTTTGTTGACAAAATACACAAATATTTTAACTTGAATAAATAACTACAATAATTTTTAAATTAAACTAGTTTTGATAAGTTAACAAAATATCAACAAGCAAAGATTAGCAGAAAAAGTGAAAATTTAAAACATGACAGAGGAAGGCATAGAGACGAGTAGATACAAATAGAAGGAAAACACACGCTTTTTAGTCTTAGGTCCAAGGTTGCATACAATTAGCTTTTGGGGCGCACGTTTGCGCTTATCGCAATTCTTTAAATGCATGGCTTTTAATATAGACTTACACATATGTACAAACATATATATTTTTTAACTAATGTAGTTATCACAACAAATAAAGTGGCTGATAACGACTACTACGACTAACATTTTTAATCCCATAAGATTAGAAATTTGTTAAGGCTCTGAGGGGCTTTTGTTTATTTGAAGATTTAGTTACATTTTTCCGACTTCCTTGGCTAGAATTTTTAACAAATTAAAAAAACAAAATTATTAGGAAATTTCGATACCATTTTAATGTCATAAGCATACATTTTTTCATAGCAGCAGTGGTGGCGATCTCTTCTAGTAGGAATTCTGGCTAAATAAGCCAGACGAAGAAATAATATTCAAAAAAAAAACTCTAATCCACGTTGGTAAGATATGCAAGATATGCATGGTCGAGGGGATTCACCTCCACTTTTTGTTCAGAGTCATATACCTGTGTAAAAAAGTGCTGCATAAGTGGATTCTTTGCTAGTGAAAAGGGCGGATGGGGTTAAACCCCGAGGTTGTGTTAGCGGAATGAACAAATCTGACTAGGTTAGGAGACAACTTTCGAAATCAGAAGATATTTTAGAGCGGGAATTCTAAAAGAAAAATTAAAGCCGCACATGATCAGCTGTTCCTGACAATCATCCTGTAATTCGATATGGGTGGTGGTATTGCTGGAGCTTAGACTTTGCAATAGTTGGTATTTATACACGTGGAGAGGTGGCAAAGAATAGAGCTTCCCTTAGGCTAGAAAACTTATATCAAAATCGATGACATTAGAATATCCTATGCTGGATAACTTTGCTGCTGGCCGAGAGATATGGCTAGAACCCACTGGTTCGGCGGTCAACCGAGATTATAAGGCAGACTCATAGCAAATGTGGACTTAGTAATGAAACAGGAGGTCGATATCTACCAGTTGACAATTAGTAGTCACTAATTCCGAAAGTAAATAGTTACTTGGGACAAATACTAGAAAAGTTTTATATTTAAAACCATTTATAGCGAAATGCTTTAGAAATTAAGGACGTAAATTATTAGTTTCCATATGAAGCATCCGTAGTGAAAAGTAACCAGTTAACTTGCCTGGATAATTCTACCCAAATGCAAATTGGTATGGGTTGACAAGATATAAGGATTGTTTTTCCAATTGTTATATTTCAAAAGCTATGAAAGTTACCAGTCATTCAGCTGCCAAAATATGCAGTAAGGTTCATTTCACGACTGCCGACCGTGTGGAAATTATTAAAAAAAATATATTGTCGAAATTCCGCTTAAGTTGTAAACGCGCCACGTGAATTTCGTCGGAAAGTCGGTGATCATCACGGCGTGAGTATACTTAACCGCCATAGCGGTCATTATCACATATCCAAAAATGTTGAAGTAGCATGATTAGGTTAATTGGACATGGTCATAGTCTTATTTTGCGGTTGGATTTTGTCCGACAGACATATAAGATAGAGCTGGCCCAAGAATTAAAGCCGGACGACCATAAACAACGCTGTGAGTTTGAAAATTGGGCACTGGAAATGTTGAGTGACTATCCGGATTTGCGCCAGAAAAAATCAAACTGAAGCCAAGCCATGGCATAACAACAAATACTATAGCCTCAAAATTAGGCCAGAAAAATTAATATCGCACACCGTTGCTGTTTGACTTAATTTTCCTTTCCCATCATTCTTAACTTGTTACCTTATTTTCATTTTTTTATGACCCAAAACTTCAAAAATATACAGCCAAAAGATATTAAACTTTAAGCCAATATGGCAACACTGTTGAGAAAATTAGTGCCTATAAGTTGATAACAATCAGGAAAATTTAATGCAATTTTCGATTCATAATTGTATGTACATATATAAAATTAAATCTATCTAAAGTTTCTAAACGATTTGCAAAACATAATTATTGTCATTCTTTTATGTCGTAGAAGGGGAAAATTCCGTACCTAAATACCTGCGCATATGTATTAGTAACAATCAAACCGTCAACTAGAGTACAACAGAGTACAACGTACTGGCAATCTATTCACAGTATAAAAACTTTTGAACTTTTAAATAGCGCAAGTTTGTAACAATTACAAAAATCAAGACTTGATCATTATACTTTTACCTCAAAATTGCGGTAGCACTTATCTCTAAGTATTTTCCTATACATAATAAACTACGTTACTGCTCTCGTGGGTTACCTAGCGTTTACACATTAAAGTAGCAATAACATTCCCACTTCTTCACTAAACACATTCCATATTTTTCGTACTATCAGCTCAGCTTACCTCGATATTTTGATGAACGAGATTGTTTGACACTTCCTGAAGGTAAAATTACAAAATGTAGTATATTTTCAAATATACGTAAAGAACATAATTAATGTAATTTTATATTAATAATGTAATTAAAAAAATAACGCAAAAATTTTCAACTATTGCCCTATAAATTTGTGTATGAAATATTCTTGGTAACTCTATTTAAATAGTTAACAGCACAATAAAAATGGAGGCAAAATTAAGACACCAAAGCAACTCATCGCTTTGACGAAATTTTTCAAAATGAACTTTCACAGTTTCCTAAGTAACTCTGCATTTGCAAAGGAAAATACTTTCATGAAATTTCTGTATACGTATTACAAATAAAAATTTCAAAGAAATCTTCAACTTTCATGAAAATTTCTGAAAAGGAAAATTTCCTGTTCAGAGGAAAGTGAAAGTTCATTTGTAAAATGTTTTCGAAGAGAAAAGTTGTTGCAATAATTCTACAAATGAAAAGACTAGAATTGGAAAATGATAACAAAACAAGAGTGATGTTTTGTTTATTACTGAAGTAGAGTTGCCAAGCCATTCGCACACACAAATTTATAGGGCAATACTTTTAAGTGATTATTATACTTAATTTTTTTTGGAATATAATTATAGACAATCAACAGTTGTGTTCTTTAAGCATATTTGATGAAAAAACATTAAATATATTTTCGTATGTGTACAAAATAATTAAATTTTGCACAATCCCGCAAATTTCTATAACTCTCTTAGTAGGCAACAGTGTTAAGCCCTTGTCATTTTACTTTCAAGAAAATGTCAAAAAATCGTTTTCATCTAAATTTTGTTGAAAGCTGAGTGGAAAGTAAAAAAGTTTTGAGTGTGTTAGTGAAAAAGTGTGAGTGTATTGCGACTTTCTTGCAATTACTTTCCTTAGTAAACGGTAGGTAAACGTACAATAAATTTTCAAGAAAGTCGTCTATTTCATTAAACATTTTATTTATTATACGTTCCCATACAGAATTTTCAAGAAAGTACTTTCATGTGTAAATGCAGGTTTAATTACATGCATAAATATATTAAAAAAATCAAATCAATTTTAATGCGGTTAATTAGGTATGCGACTATATTCAAGATAAGATAAAAATAAATGTTTTATAGTAGATGTGAGTATGAAAATAAAAATAAAAAATGAAAGTTATACAACAAAACGACGGACGCTAAACAAACGCATTCTTAGCAAAATGAAAAACATCGAACGAATCACAAACAATAAAAACAACGTGTTCTCAGTATGTAGTGCCATAAATACATATGTACATATGTATGTACCCTATCTTCAGTACAACAAAAAAATACGAATTATATACAATAAAAACTTGTACAAAAAATGCTTATTGGGAACAACGCCAAACAATCACTAATCATTTTTAGTTAATTTTAACAACAACGACAGCAATACCGACGACACGACGACAACAAACGACAGCGGCCGTCCACTAAAGAAATCCGCAATTTGAGTCGTTAAAAAATAGAAAGAAGAAAATATAGGAGACCCGACCTATTGTTTTATTTTTAAACAAGAACGCAACAAACAACTACAAATAGCAACAGTAACAATTGCGAGAATAAAAGTACTAAACCACAATACAATTCTGTTCTAAACAAAACAAACTAATTCTTTTTCTTTAACAATTTCAAAATTTTCTGTTTTGCATGCGTGTGTAAATGCTTATCCATTTTATGGTACCCGTATGCTCCGAAAATTGTTTCCATGTTGTTTATGTTTTTCAAATATTGTTGGTGCACCTACATATGTACATAAATATTTTAATGTTTAATTGTTGTTATAGCAGTTTTGTTATTATTTATTTACTTTGATTTGCTGATACATATATCAAACAAGAATAGCATTGTCTCAGACTCACCCACCCATATGGAAAAATAAAAAGATGTACGTTTTACGTAAAATTTCGCAGTATGTTAAAGATGGTTGTGTGTTTCTACACCACCCCTGGCTTTGATTGAACAAAAACAAAAGATGCATGCGTATACGTATGCACATATGAAACAGTGATGCAAAATTCAGTACTATATTCAGTACTCTTTCATTTAAAAAAATATCACACTTTCTTAATCGTACTCTATTTTGATTTGTTTTCTGCCAAGATGAATTAAATCAGTAAACTACTTAACGTATGTAAAACTTAAGAGAAATAATATCAAAATTGATCCGTGCTTTAAAAATGAGAGTAAAAATCTTACGACTGTTTTTTTGACGGTTACGCTTTTGGTATAGAGCAAACATTGTAAAATGAAAAGAACTTTTGGTACAAAAGCAACAAATAGTGCATCTAAAATATATTATAAAAATAACACATCCATATATACAAATGTTTCCTATATACACACCAAAATTTGCCCTAGCATGCTATCCTGCGCCTTAATGACACCGGAGTTTACTTTAGATTTTTAAAAATTCAACTGAATTGGTGTCCTTCTATGGAACTGTTTCATGAATTTATTTATTTAAGGACTAAAATCGGGGATGCCAATCAGTTTATTTTGTTTCTTTTAGAATTACAGCGAACTTTAACGTTCGATAGTGTAGAACAAACTGAATTTTTTTTTTTACTTTTTCGGTGACATTTCGGTTTTTGTAAAAATTCGGATTTTTGAGAAATTTTGCTACAATTATTGGGTTTTTAGTGAATTTTCAATATGATTAAAAATATAGGTCCGTAAAGTATGCTAAATCTAAACCTGACAATAAAGTATATATGTAATTTACTATATTTCTTGAGACTTTACATCGTTTCTCGGGGCTGTACCTTGAAATCTTAAAATCTTTATTACGCTGCGTTTGAGTAAAATCAGGTCGGCTTCTCCAACCACAAATTAAATTAATCACATAATTTTATATAAGGAATTAAAACAAAAACATGAAAATTAATTAAATTCTGGTCACTAAAATATTGATATTTAGTTTGAAAGAAAAACTAAGATATTTTCAAGGAAGCCACTTCATTTATTATTACGAGTAAATGCATGTACTTTATAAAATTACAGAAAATATTTTCAGAGGGGGTGCCAAGACGGTGTCATGCACCGGACGTTTGCTATGCTCACTACGCCACTGGTACTAATATTTATGTAGAATAGTTTTATATAATTTTTGCTTGTTTCGATATAAATGGAGTTTTTAAGATTATTCTTCAATAAAAAAATATGTTTCCTTGAGAGTACCAAATGTTGAAAAAAGTACTCTTTTGGTCGATGGTCAGTACAATTTCAAATTTAAAATTTTCCATCATTGATATAAACATTAAAATTTGTTTGGAAAAAAGTTGTACAACAATACGACATGCAAAAGTTAGAGAGATCTCATAGTTTTAATGTGATTTTTAAAATACCGACATACCGACAAGTACGGCGGGCAAGGTCATACTAATTTTTATGGCTTGTGCTTTCAAAAAATTCGATTCTTTTTGTGTCATTCACACAATAAAACGCGAATTAGGAGGAGCAGAATTTATTTTTTTTTCTTGTTTTCTTAATATGAATAACCACAGCCTACATTTTGTAGGCAATGCAGAACATCGAATGCCGCTAGAACCTTTAATTTCGGAGATATGTATCTTCATAAGACAGCATTTCCATATGGATACAAGTTTAGAGGAAAAGTTGATAAATGGTTCTTAGTTAATTAAATAACCATAATAATTCATTGTTGTCCCTTTAAATACCGTTTGCCGACTGCAGTGCCAATTGTAATTGGTTTGTTATCAATGCCCCCTATTCACCATTTCGATTATGAGATTCCAACCAAAATCTGAATCAATCGTAAGAAAAAGAAGAAATTAAGCGTACAATAATTAAATAAACACATCAGTTATGTACGGAAAGGTAAAAAAAAACCCTAGAACCTAAGTAAAAGGTATTTGTGGCCAAACTATTCCAGTGCGAAGAATTCCGCGGCGCCGGAGTAGATATTTCAATTTTTTTTTTTTAATTACATAAACTAAATTCGAGAGACTCTCGTAATGCAAAATACACACAATCGTAAAAATTCCAATCGAAACGGAACGCAGAATGTCAAAGTTGCTAAACGGAGAAATTTTCATTTCGAATTGAAATGCAGAATAAGGGTGAATATCAATGCTCATTTTGACGTTTAACAATGTTCGGAGCTTTTGCCGCTAGATAAATAAAAATCGGAGCGAGCGAAGTATAAATACCAGACGCGGATCAAATGGGGAGGGAAATAGGGTAAATAAATTCCTCTTAAAACATTAAAAAATATTATTGTTCTATATAAAATATTTATTAAAAATATTTATTTGTTACAATTCCCCCACCCCCCAAAAACTTAACCTATGTAGATCCGCGCCTGTTCATTAAAAATTAATGTTTAATTTAAAAATTTTAAAATAAAAGGCAGCAATTATAGAAGTAAGGAAATTTTTTAATTGAATTCACCAAACAAAATTTAAACCAGAGTTGCCGCTATAAATAAAATTGTAAATGAAGTTAAAAAAGTAGCAGTTGGTTAAAAATAAATTGTTACGTGTGAAGGGAACAATAAACTTGTTTATTAAACTCGCTTCTGCAACTAGTTTTAACGCTTGAGGTCTACTTTACAAGCGACAACTTCTAAAATTGTTTATGCCATGTATGTATTATGTATGTATGTATGTATGTATGTATGTATGTATGTATGTATGTATGTATGTATGTATGTATGTATGTATGTATGTATGTATGTATGTATGTATGTATGTATGTATGTATGTATGTATGTATGTATGTATGTATGTATTTATTATGCTTGAATATGTTTCACTTTTTAATTTCTTTATTTCATTACGGAAAAATCTTGTTTTTTATGTTGACATAAAATTTAAATTGAGCCGTTATTGCAAAAATGGATTAACTCGATAAAGCAAAAAAGTTGAAAAATATGTGCTTATGTATGTATATTGTTCTATAAAATAAATATTGTAGAATATTCGAGAACGAAAAATGATTGCTGGAGTTAATCTATTCGACAAAGGAAAAAGTAAAAAAATTAAATTTGGTGTTTTATTTTTTAAGTTTTTTATGGATTTTACAAAAAAGGAATGTTAGCATGATTTACTACTCATCATTGTGATTTACTTATCAGAGATACGATTCGATTTGTTTTCAATTTCGATAAAGTAATTAGCTAAACATGAGAAATTCATATTATAATAATGTAAGATCCTCTCCTTTTTTTACCATGTCAGAGGTATGCGCCTTTAGGAATTGCTAAAAGCCCAACTATGAGGATTATGTAAAAGTTCTTTTCCTAGCAACAATGGTACATGTACATATGTTGCAATATTCTAATTGTTGCATTCAAAAGAATCCTACGAAAGTTATAAACGTTTCCTTAAGCCAGACTTTTTGTTCATTAATCGTATTGAAGAATTATTAGATACTTTTCAGTGTTTTCTAATAGTGAATTTATATTTTTTAAACCACGGGTAAATTTACTTCACAAATTCTTCAGTTTGCAGGAATTAGAGTGTGACTGACTTATTTAAGTCGGCACTAAACAAATAAGTGTTATCATTCCACACAGTTATTACATTGGTAGAAAGATTCAATAAAATCAAATACAGCTTAAAAATAATCCGCACTTGTTATTGCATATATAAGTTGCTTTATTACATTAGAGTTGGAGTTAATCAAAATGGCCTTCAAAATAAATTATTATTCAATTCACAAAAATATTTTGTCATTTACTCCTGAAAATCTTTATTATTCAGGTGATTGTTACAAATATAAAAAGTTAGGACTATACCAAGTATGAACTTAACTTGTGAGATTTTTCAAAAAGTGGAGTTAACCAAATTGTGCAGTAAACGGCTCAATTATGTTGAAATATCACTAACACTTTGTATTCTATTTTCAATGTCAATTTCAAAGCTACGTTTATATTTATGTACGAGTATGTACATATGTATGTATATATGTATGTATGGATGTATGTATGGATGTATGTATGTATGTATACATAATGCTGTTTGAATTTTTTAATAGAATCCATATGTAAATGATAATATATACATACATATGTATATCGAGACACTTAAAGAGGCCACAAATATTCATGTAACGATTGACCTTAATCAGTTGAGAAGAATACAAGTACCACATAAACTGACTAATGCTATGTTCAGGCATGAACCTTGAGACAGTTATATTTAAGATGGTGTTATAAACTTTAGTGTTCACACAAAAAACAATTTAGCTTACACAATTAGCATTTTACAGCTGAAAATGGTTTCATTTTGTTCGTGAAATGTTGTATTTGAAAAAAGGGGGGAGAAATTCGGCTTTAAAATATATTTTTCCAAGAAATTCATTATTTAAAACGTCAACTTCACCTGCCATATATTTCTATTTTGTATATATAGAGTTTTGAAATTATTTATAAAACGTTGTTTCGTTAAAAATTTCAGGAAATTTACTAAACGTCAATTTTATTTTACTTTTTCTATATGTATGTTTTTATTCTCACTGAACAGACCAGAGTTACATAGGGAATTTGACTCAATTTATAATGCTACTTATTACTCAATTTATTGAGTGGCATGTCTGAACATAACATACTAGGAGTTTCAGCAAAATAACAGACAACAAAGCAAAGAAGAACAGAAAATAAAACAATTATATTTTGATTTCTAAGTTTTTTTTAGCGAAAATAAGTTAATTGAATGTAGCTTACCTTTTCCAAGCTTTGAATTTGTAGAAGATTATACACACCTATATCTGTAAAAAAGATAATGAAAATCAGAAAATAATTATAAAAAAAAATATTTGCTTGATGTGCTTGACATGCAGGAACTCCGATATTTTTACTCCTGATTTTTTTTTCTTGAAAACTCAAAAATAATTATAACTATCAGTCCCGGGCTTAAAAAAAGACATGAATTTACGCATTAAAATCTACTCAATTATCGGAAATTGTGGTTGATATCATATTTCTGCAGCGCAGTAGTTTCGATTTTATGAAACTTACATCAACCAATACGTCGTGTGAATTATTTATTAATTATACAAAATCTGAGTTTGATGTGTGGCCATGGCGCTTTAAGAATCCCTGTTAAAATGTTTATGTGGAATTGTAAACGAAAAGTCCAACAATATATCAATTATTTATTAATTTTTTGCTTCTCTTTTCCATCCTCATGACAGTTTTTCTTATTGTTGTCGTTCATTTTCTTTAAATATTTCTGTTTGCTTCCGGTCAGACAAATCAGATGTCACATTAATCGCGTATAAACGCAAATGCATAACACAAAAAATATATGTATATGTATGTTTAATATATTTTTATTAATTATTTAGAACAAAAGTTTTATATATTAGAGGTACAAACACACATACATACGTACATACATACGTATGTAAAATTTTTATTAGAAAATCATCATGCGTTTTGTTATTTTATTACAAAAACCTTAGGAACAGCAAATATTATAAAACTCAAATGCATAATTTTATTTTACTTTGTTGTAGTTTTTGTTTCACTTTACTTAATAGCATTGTGGACGACCACATCAAAATGTATAATAATTAAGCGACTGTCTAAGGACATTTTACAGCCGTTCAGCAATTTTATTTTAAGCGCATGGCCACACATCAAACTTAGATTTTTTATGTTTGCAGAAATTTGAAGCTAGTTTGATGTGTGTGCGGGTAAATTTGTCAAATTTCTTTATCGGTTTAGTTTTTGAAGCGACACCATTTTCGGAATATCACTTAGAGAACTCAATTTTAGTCCACTGAGTAGATTGATTTTATTTCTTGATTTATTTTTGCAGAATTAATTATTAATTTCTAATTTGTTTGTGTATTTTTTTCAAATCCAAACATAGAAGAAAGTAATTATTAACAAATTTGAAATATAATGAAAATTTTGCGAACAAAAATATACAGTTGCCAAAGATACTCCTGAGGCAGAGACGATATCGTGCACAAGACTAATTTCCACTTGTTTAATGTGAAATTAATGGGGGGGGCCTAAGCCTTACAGAAATGCTAGCAATTACTAGAGACTAGGTGATAGGAAGAAAGCCGATAAAGATATCAGTCGACAGCTTGACATAACTACTGTCATTAATTAAGACTAGTGCTAGCACGAGACTCAATGAAAGTAAGGTAGTCGTAAATTACAAATCGGTTGCCTGAAATCAATGCGAGGAAAGGAGGAGGTCGGTCTACTTATAAATTACTCTTTTTCTCTACTGTTTCTCAACTGATATTTTTTGTTAAGTCGCTCTTGACGGGCTGTACCGTTATCAAAAACAAAATTTTGGAAACATTATTCTTTCTAAAAAAAAAAAAAACGCTTATTCGACATTCGAAAAATTGCATCGTAGACAACACTAACAAACTGTAAAGCAGAAAAAACTAGTTGTAATACCGAGTCGATCACCATAGTAGAGGGTGTTGCATTAATAGTGCCGTATGGTAATCGTTGCTGCAATAAATTAATTGTTTCATGCGCGGTGTGGCGCCGGGTGCTATACAAATTGCCGTTCTGATCTATGCTGTCCATTATGATGTTACTGTAACAAATGCCGGTCACAGTCACTGCCAAAATTGTCTCGAATTTCTTCAATGTTTTATAGAGACTGATCGCTAACGTCGACGTAAATGAGAGTGACTATCTATAAACCACCAAGTGTTTTGTTCCAATTTTTTTCACCATTCTTTGAATTGTTGACACATTAGGGGCACTTTCTCGACACGAAATTTCGAAAAGTTTGCAAGCGGTCTAATTGTAATGGGGTTTTCACAGTAATATCGCGTTCTTATTCTTGCTTATCGACCCGTTTTTAATAATCGAAGCAATCATCGGCGGCAGCTGTTAAATATCAGAGTTGCCACTAGCACACAAATTGACACGAAATTTAAAAAGTACACTCTTATTGCGACACCCTCTATATGTTTGCTAATCTATTTATACTCAAAATAAAACTGTAACAAGGCCGCGACTTTACATGAAATAGTTTTAGAAAAACAACAAATTTTCATTTCTCTGTCTGAAGACCCATCACACAAAAACTAGTTTGATAAAGTTTGGCGTGAAGATACTTCAGTACAGGTGTTAATATATAGGTATAAGATACATTTTAATGTTTCTAAGTTAAAATTTAAATGCCTGAATTATTTTAGATATGTAAATATATTAAGTAGAAAAGCATGTATGTACGTACGTACATACATAAGTATGTCTGTATGTATGTAAGTGTTTATATTTTTCTATTATTTAATCTCATTTCATTGAGATGGCGGTAGTCAAGCACAAAATAAAACACTTGTCTTTAAGAAAAAAAAAACATGAAAACAGTATTTTGCAACTGCACGAATAAATTAAGTTTTCTCTCCTTAAAATAATTTTTTGTACTAATAACTTGGATCGATATGCTATTCTCACTAAATACAACAATTTATTTTTTGTCAAAAGAGATTGAATGACTTCTTAAGCTCACACATACGATATATTCAAACATAAATATGTATCGGCCATTTCAAGAAACGGGTTGTCGGTTTAACGAAGAAAATATAGATTAGATTAAACCGGCGGTTAACCGGTTCAGTGCGTATAAACATTTATTAAAAAAAGAGCAATTTAATTAATTTTTATAATTCGACATAGTCATTTTTCATAACTATTCAAGTGATCAATGAACCAACTTTTAAATAATTTCTTTGCCTATTTTTTTTATAAATCTTGTGCTTTTACCTTTCTCTCATCATTAATGTACGTTTCACATTATTCTACAAGAGAGAAATCTAATGAAAATCGTTCCGAAAGTCCAAAAAGTAAAATATAAAAGAAGCCAAAGGGATACTTACGGCGGCTATGGCTGAGCGATTTCGAGTAGATAGAGGCGGCGGTGGCGCTACAGAATTTTCAGCGGCTCATGTTTTTGATATAGGTATTTTTGCAAAATGTATTACAAAAATGTTCGACACTGGAGTGAACAAAATCAGGGACCGAACATAATAATTATATTTGAATATTCAAAGAAAACAGGAACAACAAATTATCGGAGAACTATGTCAAGCACACCATTTTCCTCGTATTAACCTAAATTTTTAGAATCTCGTATGCTTATGCTTTTTAGGTTCTTGATGTTTTTTTTTTTTTTTTTAATTTTTGGCCTCTGAAAATTCAGAGCTTGGAAACGGTGAGCTACATTAATTAAATTAATGAACGATTTTTATTTTCCAAAAAAAAAAAAAACAATTTTTTTAAATAAAAAATAAAATAAAACAAAATTCAAAACCCAGAAATAAAACCAAATAAAAAAATTATAAATTTTTCTGCCAAAAAATACCAAACAAATAATTATATTTTGAATTTAAAAAAAATGTCATTTATTACGGTCCCTGAACAAAATACATTGATAAACGATAAGCATATCGTCTATTTTTGTACCGGTGAAAGCTGAAAACAAGTTATCTGCGGCAGCGCGCAGTCGGCGACAAAATAGTCGACGTTTATTTGTTTAACCGTTGCTTTTGGTATTTTCTTTGCTTGCTTTTGTAAAAATGCAACCCTGATAAAATGAAATGTCTCAGCATTTGGAAATTTTCAAATAATGGTGAGAGCACATATACGACTGCCCAAATTTCTATCCATATTTTTATCAGATTCATAACATCGATTTTGACACATCGTTTTACTCAATGTATCGTAATAGTGTAAAACGCCCTTTAAGCATCATCATTTTTCGCTCACACAATTTTTGGACATAACTAAAATTAATTTTTTTTACCTTTGTGGCCTAAACGTGCGTTTACAATGCATCAAAACAGTATAATACCTTATTAATACGTGGTTACTATTATAATACCTTCTAAATTTGTATAGATTTTGCCTTTTTTGCGCATTGACAACCACAACGATGCATTTGAAAACAATACATTGTACATAGTGTCAACATTTTAATGGTTGCATTGTATTACTACAAAGCAACATGCGTTTGGGACGTCAGCAATTTTAGTAACAAAAAATAAAAAACGTTAAACCGATTTTCGGTTTCGAATACTATATGCGTAAATATGTATATATGTATGTATGAAACCATTTATGCATGGATGTATGTGCGAAAGTATTTATGCATGGATGTATGTACTTATGTATACTTTAAACTTTTGTTTGAAGTTGTAGTATTAAATATAAAAATTAATCAGCAGACTAGACGCCAAACGGTTCCAACTAACTAATAAACAGCAAGAATTGGTGAAAATAATTGTTAAAACAAAACAAAAAAAAAATAGAAGAAGATAAATACATACATAATAAAAATACAAACAAACTTAACAGATACAAATAATTTTTTAAAATAATGACGTAAAATTTATGAGAGAGTGAAAAAATTTGTTATATTATTGTGTATTTTAGAGATGGCATTCAAACAAAAAATAACTATTTACAAAAACAAATTAGACAGAGAGAGAGAGAGAGAGAGAGATACAAAAAACCATGTGTTTTTTTGTTTAATAAATTTAGAGTAGCCAACGTATTATTTTTCTAAATAACAAAAGTCCCCCGAATAACAATATGAAATGCTTGTCTGTCTGTTGTTACTATAAAAATTAATATTTTAATCTTTTCTGGCAGCATGCAAATTTGTTTTCTTATAGTATGTTCACACATGCTCCATAATTGCACAAATAGGAGATTTACGCAACTCAATTTATCACACAAGAATTCATTAAATTAATTGAGCAATTAGTATTTAATTACACTATAAATTTAATTAAATTCACAAAGCAACTCTGGTCATGTGTGTTTAGTGAGCAGAAAATTCTGCAAAATGAACACATTAAATTTAGTAGACCACTAACTAGACCAGACAACTTTCTACATATAAAAGAGAACACAAATGTTATTGTTACCAATTTAGGTATCTCTTTCATAGTATCGTGGTAATTGGAAATTTTGTACGTACAAACGCATAACACATGATTACACGCTTTTTCAAAAGTGAATGTCAGGTTATGAAAAGATTTTCAGCTAACAAATGCTAACTGAGTAATTCAAAATTGCGTATGTGTGAACACCAAATATTATAACTCGATTACCTCAATTAAGGCGCATGTATGAACATACTATTAAAATTTCAAGTTTGTAACATTGTTAAAATCAGGTTTTAAAAAAATGCTACATTAAAATTGCGAATATTTATTTTAAGAACATATTCCAAATATTGGCCGCAGTGATAGAATAAAAATTCAGTAGTTAAATATCATGACTTCACTATTGGTATGAAACTTGTATTCAAAACACATCATCAACAGCAATAGCAACAGTTCAAATATGACAGCAAACACTGCGCTGTTCGATGCTGGAATAATTTTTTAACCGCTTGCTTAAAGCAAATACAGTATCAAAAGCAAAATATTTATTATATTTCTTGTAAGCTGGTAAAAAAAAAGAAAACAATACAGCAATAGCAAATGTTTTCTGTGAATATTCTTGCTCTTAGTATGTGTTAATTTTGTTCTGTTGATTTTTTAACTACTTGAATACTTCGAAAAGAAAACTAAAGGATAAACACAAATTACAATAAGATTACCGATATTTGAAAATTAATAAATCAAATTATGAGTATTTCAAAGTTGGCTATTAGTGAAAGGCATTTCACAATGCTGTCAATGTGATTGCCATCATATTTGCGCTGGTGCTATTTTCGTTACAGGCATAGCAAAAACATAAATAAATGAATATAATAACTAAATTAATAAAGATGTTTTTGACTTTTGTTGTTGCTGGAATGTATTTATATTCAACAGCACGTTAATAGCAAACTTAGCATATTACAGTAATTTTTCTGTACTATTGGTATTTTGTCTAGTTTTTGAAACACGGGTTAAAATTTCTGTAATTTGATTTTATCTAAAATAAAAAAGCTTTAACACTTTAAATAATGTAATACATACGAATACATACATTTCCATACATACATTTATTAAGGGTATGGTCAGACCTGACAAATATTTAACGAAATAAGCGTAACGTTTATATATATATAACATATACTTATATAACATATACTTTCTTTTGTTTTACACAAATATTCACTAACTTGGATAAGTTTTTAATTAAAAGAGTGGATAACGCTAACATTATTATATTATTTAACTTTACTTTATCCTCTGAAGGGCATGATTCACTATCAGATGTAGTCGTTAGATCTGTTGAGTATGATAATATAGATTAACGGAAAATGTGAATGTCGGATTTTTTGACAGGTCTGCCAAAATTCTTAAAATTTAAAAGAATTCCAAAAAATAATGTTTTCTTTGCGATAAAAGTTGCAATGTGTTTTCAACTTTTTTAATCGATAGTGTGGTTTCTTTATTTTTTTGTGATGCTGATTGAATCATACGACAATGCAGGGTAGTGAATTCACGGTCTTTAGTGCAACGTAAGGTTAAATAAACATTTAGCATAAATAATGGTTAGGTTTATTTCTACAATAATTTACCCCGCCCCATACTAAACTCCTTTTAGTTTTATAGCTAAAACTTGGTTTGGGTTGTATTTAATTTTAATTTTGACATTACAAAATAATAATCATTTAATTTATTTAAGGCAAAATGCACGAGTTTCACTAAACGTACTTACTGCTTTTTTGTATGGGAAATACAGATGACATTCTTATATCTTTGGACTATTTATTTTGTATTGTAGGTACATACATATATATACATATATATGTATCTATATACATATATATGTATATATATACTTATGTATATGTATGTACCTTATAAATATCAGAATGTGTGCGTATAGCGATAGAGCAGAAAACATTACAGCCGGCGTTTTACCGAATATTCGGAAATTTCTAGAAATAAGCATTATTTGAGTGGCCCACATCTTATTTGTGGATGTGTAAAGTCTAGTCATATTCAATTTTAAGAAAACATTAAAACATATGCATAGGTACAAGTAAGTTGAAAAAACTACATACATAATTATTCGGATTCTTCATTCTTTACAATTTTTTAAACTTCTTGTTGGTGCTCATATGTTTTATTCATTTAGCGGCAAACGCTCCAGAGTTATTTGTGGAAAGCGTAAACAAAATAAAAAAAAACAAACAAAAATCGCGCTCACATTGTTTAGCCGAAAAACAATTATTTTGTTGACGACCTACCACCCCCCGCACATAGCAGCGGGAAGTGCAACCAGTTGCAAGCAGTGCTGGCTTTATACCTATGATATTAAACAATAAATTCGTACATTTTTAATTCGCCCACCTACTTATTTATACTTACTTCACCGAAGTGTTTTGTGAACAATGAAGAACACACTTTTTACCGCTTAATAATTAATAACGCGTCACCCTGTTGTATTAAGAATAAATTAATAATGGACAATGAATATAAACTGTATAAATTAAATGCAAAAAATTGCTAATTACTGCACTTAAACGAGGGAGAACGTCGTAAAAATCGAATTTCCTCTCATAGGTATTTCTATTTTATGTAAAAGAGAATAAAATCTCAAACTGTAAAATTATTGCATGCACTGAACAAAATAATTGGGCTAATTAGGTATGTACACATAGGTATTTCTTATTAGTAGCAGAGTTAATATTAAATTAGAAATTTGAAAATAAAATAATTAGCATGTACAAGTATGAATGTTTATCCTAGACTTTGTGTTGATACATAATAAGTGTGCATGCATAAATATGTATATAAGTACGTTTTAATTCGTTATAACACTAGTGCATGCGTAATTATTTACTTCCATATGTATTTAGTATACAAATGCACATTGGTGTATGTACTTACGTTACAAAAATAATTGCAGAATGTCCTCTTTTCAGTCTTTATTACTATTTGTTGTACATATTTTGTATTTCTATAGATAATTTCGCAAAACTATAAGTTTTTATTATTGTTTTTGTGATGTGTATGTATGTATGCGAGAAATAGAAAACTTTCAATTATAATCAAGCTCGATTTTTCTATACGTATCAAGTATTTTTTGTACATTTCATGCGACGTATAAACTAATATGTATTGATATATGGACATCCATATCTATTTACATACATATGTATTTGAACACTGTACATACCTATGTAAGCATTTGTGTAGTTATTGCACTTGTTCATTTGTTAAGTATAAGTTTTTTGTTCTCATTTTTTTTCTTTATACATATTTGCACAAATTTCTGCAGTTTTGTTATGTTGTTTGTTTCACATGTTACAAGGTGTTAGATTTTTGATTTCACAAATATATTTATATTAATTTTTTTAGAAGTTTATCATGACATAATACATATATTTCTACAGTTTTTAAAGAAATTGAAATAAACGCAACCGTGTGCTTCTAAGGCAAAAAACAAATTACGCCGTCCACCGCAAATAAAAAAAAATAATAATAACAACAATGAAAACGAAAACAAATAAAAGCAGCAGCAAGAAATCGCATCACATCATCGCCATCGCAATAACCTAGCGTTTACACATGCCACTACGAGTTCGAAAAACTCAATACACTCACACATTTTCACTAATACATTTACATTTTTCGCAATGGCAGCTCCAGTGACAGCTAAAATTGCATGCGAGTGAAAATTTGGCATTTGCATGCCACTAAATGTCAAAACGATAGACAATATTACCCTGTTCAATATTAAATGGAAATTTACTGGATTGCGGTTAAATTGTAATTAAAGTTCTACCCAAGGCACATTTAAATACACCTTGGTTCTACCTTTTTAAATGCAGTGCTATGATTTATTTCTTAAATTGCGCATACAAAAATTCAAGTTTGTTAATTAAAGAGCAATAATATTAGTAATAATAATAAAATATTACTATTAATAATAAATGTAAATCGTTTCCCCAAAAATATGCATATATGGTGAACTCGGTAACTCTATTTTAAAAAGAAAAGAAAAAGTTAAAATGGAATAAAAATTGAGCCAACAGATTATTGAACAAACTATTTAAATCTTTGACATTGTCCTCCCAAATTGTTCTTTCTCATTTCCTGATAAATTTTTTTAATTTTAAAGTAAACAAATGTTCTGAAGTTTACGCTTCGACGACATTTTAAAAATGAACTTACACTTGCATGTGTAAACACAAAAACGAATGGCATGAGATTCGACTATTTCGAAGAATTTTTCGTAGACAATACGTACACAACAATTGCATGCCACTACTTGCATTTGTAAATCCAGCGTAACATTCATTGTTGTGTGCAAGCAGAGCTGCCAGACTTGCGATTTATTTTTATCTTTAAAAAAAGTAGGGGGTTTGGGAAAATCCTGAAAAATTTGTTGTCTGTGAATTAAAATTTCTTTGCTTAAAAATTGTTTTCATACAATATTAAAACAAGTTGCTACCATAGTGTGTGGAAAAATCACAGTTCCGCTTGTGCTTTTCTTAGAGTCATCATTATTTTTTGATTGATTTACAAAGAAGAGAACAAGTAGTAGAGTTGAAAAGAAAAAAAAATAAATAAGTCTTAGTCAAAAAGAAAAAGACATAATTAACGGCCCTATAATAAGAAATGTGATGAGGAAGGTTGGGCTAAAGGTAAGTAGTGAAAACATTAAAGATTGTGTACCTCAATGAGCATAACACAATTATTTATAAGACTGACTGAACTTATTTTAAATTTAACATTCAAAGTCAACTGTTTGCAGTATTTAATACAATTATTAATCCAAAATGTCTGTCGTTTGCTTGAAAACCTTCATATATTTAAACGATAGATATACTTTGGTATCCGAATGTGTATAAACCTAGTGGCACAACCGAAATTTATTCAAATCTTGGCTAGCCATAAATATGGTCGCACATTGAGAGAGCCTCTTGAAGATAACAAAAGACAATGGTTCGTGGTCTTCTGTTTAAAGAAATCGAATAGATGTTTACGTTCAGTTTCAGTATAATTTTTTGTCTCTCATCGAGATTGTATGAATGATTTTAGTATAGCTTATGACGGGTGCACATACTCAGACGAGCGCACACACACACACATACATACTTTTCGTTTTTCTGTGTATTTTGTTTGTGTAATAACATGACAGATCTGTGCTAACTATTGTTCGGACAATTACGTTTGAACATGAAGCGACCATGAATAGCGGCGGTTGACTAGTCATGACGCCATGTAATGGCCCATAACTTTAACGGTGAGTTTATGTATTTGGAGTTGCCATATTTTGAGCAACAAAAAATTAAAACAATAATTAATTTTGCAAATCAAAAATAAAAATGAGACAGACCGTGGTAATTTATACTAACGAGCTATAAAATTTAAAAACAAAAATATCACAAGGGTTTTTCCAGTAAACAAATAAATAAAATGATTTTGTTGTCACTATGTATTCTTAAAAACCAATTTAATTGGTCAAAAGTAGTCGGTTTTCGTTCCTGCACAGCCATATATTAAAAAACAACGAAGCTGTAATAGCTAATATTAGTTAAAGGCCATTTTATTCCTGGCTGTAGATGAAGTTACCTTTTATCAACACGAACTTTAAAGGCAAGTTGTTAAAATTGTTTAAAACATTTGTCGAATTCACAAGCAATGTTATATCATATTGTCTTAATGTCCTAATATTTTAGAGAAGTTTAAAAATATTTTTGTTGGGTTTCAAACAAAAACGTCCTAAAATAATAAAATCTGTCGCGCTACGTTTATTATTCTGTAGTATATCGAGAACGATAAAAATGGCACTGAAGATGGCAACTAGCCGAAACCGGTTTGTCTCCAAACGAAAATTGACAAGGGATGACGGAAAATCGTTCCAAACATATATATCAGAGCACCCTGTCGGAAAAACAAATCAACAAGCAATGCTTTTGATACTTAGGTCACGAAAGTTGATAACAAAAGTTGTGAAATTGTGTAAGAATATGTCCCTTTGTATAAAAAATAGATATTGCGTTACGATGGCTAAACTTTGACATATTCAAAAAGCAAAAACGTTGACTAATTCGTTGGTGCTGATACAATTTTACTAACAACCATATTTTACCGATACGAAAGGTTCCGAAGTAGCACGATACGGGTCTGCTAATTATACCGCATATAACTTACACAACGAGAATGTATTTTTAATAAGCAGCAAGATTCTTTCCTTCCACTTAATTAAGTTCTATTGCTAACGTTTCAATGGTGCAATATTCACGTGTGTTTGTCGAACAATTTTACCACATGGAGAGTTTATAGTAGATACAAAATGTGTATTACGTATATATGTAGGTATTTAACAAAACGAAAAAAACCTTAAAAGAACCAGCATCAATTTTAATTTTATTTTCGTATAGGAGTAAAATGTGCGTATAAACACACAAATAACAAATATACATACAGCTGTTGACAACTAATTAGAAACGCACTTATTTTTAAGACCCTGTTTAACATTTCAACATATATGTATGTATGTTTACCGTTACTCTTCCTGTTTTTTATTTTTGATTATGATTACTGATCTATTAATGACTAAATTCAATCAATTGTTGCTGTGCAGTTTGTTATGTGTACCGTTATCTTTTCCAAAATTTGCATGCCCTCTTACTTTTTGGTTTTGTTATTTGCGACAACTAAATAGAAACGTACAAATCTTTCGTGAGTGACGCTGATCAAATCAAAAAGTTTTAAAAACTTTTATTAAAAATTTTGAAAAATTAAATTTTGGTAAGTAATTTTGTGTTTTTAAAGCATAAATATTTTTAATAATTTTTTTCAAGATTTGGTATGGGAAAATGTAAAAGTTGTAATCCAGAGGAGAGAAGTGCTATAGCGAGATTGTTGCACAGTTCCACTGTTCCAGAAAAATGGTTTTTAATGCTTTGCAACACCTTAAGCATCACAAAACGTTTGCAATCGTTCCCCGAAAAAATAGGCCAAGGAAATCAACTTATGACGTGGACGTAAAAATTGCCAATATATCGAGAGCCGGCCGAAGGAAGACGTCCAGATAAATTTAGCGGGAAATAAAGGAGCTGAAAAATGTCCAAGTGCCGTCACGCACAATATCCCGCCGTTTGGCAAAAATACAGCGGAAACGACGGCTTGAGTTTGCGACGTCACATTGGGCCTGGACTAAATGTGAGTGGAAAACAGTGGTCTGGAGTGATGATACCAAAATAAATAGACTTGGTCCGGACGGAAACCGTTACGTCAGGCGGCCTGTAGATGAAGAATTTAATCCTCGCTATGTTTCACGTGTTGTGAAGCATGGTGGAGGCCCGATTATGGTCTGGTGTTGTTTTTCATTGGAATGGTGTCGGGCCAATTCATAAGATCGATGGAATTTTAACAAATGAGCAGTACGCGGACATCCTTAAAACCAATTTGGTGCAATGGGCTAAGTTGTTTGGAAATTCCAACAGGACAATGATCCTAAGCATACGGCCAAGGTAACGAAAAAATTCATTAATGATAATTTTATCGATGTTGTGGATTGGCCGTCATCAAGCCCAGATCTCAACTCCATAAAGCATTTGTGGGGTGGGCATTAAATGGAAAAAATTTCACAAAAATGGCAAATCTCTTCACTGAATTAAAGGCTGTGTGGAAGGCAATTCCAGTGGAGCGATGTCACAGGTTTAGTTGCCCCATGCGTAAGCGGTGCGACGCTGTAATCAAGAAAAAGGGTTTTGCTACAAAATATTGAAAAAAGTAACTATTTATTTAACCAAATTTTTTTAACTGCCGTTTCTAATTGTTTGTCGCAACATTTTCTTTCTTTTTTTAAGAGTTATTAGAAGAAAGTAGGCGAAACTACGCAACACGCCTAAATAGTGTTAAGATTTTAAGTTTTTTTAAGTTAAATAATATAAGGAAAAATACATATGTATATTTTATTTTTAGAGTATATGTAGAATATGAATTTTTATTAATAAAATGTTTATAATTTTCGTTAAAAAATATCAGTTCTAATTAGTTGTCAACAGCTGTATGTATGTAAGTATATACGTATTGTCATCTATTTTTAAGTACACATTTGAATTTATTGTGCACTTGGATGTATGCTTATGCGAGTGTTTGTTAAACAAAACAATTTACGGTCACGTACCTTCTGTAAATGAATTGTACTCTTTAACTTATTAAAATGCATAAATATGTATATCTATACTGTACAGCGTCCGTCCGCCCCTATTTGAAAAATCTTGAAAAAAAAATCGATTAATAGCTAGATAGGTACTTACCAGCGTTGCCATTTTTGCCTTTATGAGGCTAAATTTAGACCTTTTTTCTTTTAGCCTGCGTTTTAGCTTCTTGGGTTTTTTAATTGACACACAGGGTGATGTGATGTATAGATACTTGAAAACAATTTCCGTCAGCCCGTGTCAATTTTGGTTTGGAGACTAACCGGTTTCGGCTATATGACATATACATTTTCAACTATCGTTCGGAAATTCGTTGCAAATATCTTTTCTTTATATTCAATTTAGGCTTTTTAAAAGCTAAATTTTTTAACATTAAGCTAAATTTTAATTTATTCGAATTATTAAAATCACATCAATGCCAGCTAAAACAATGTGACAGCATAATATGATAGATATATGCATAGTTTTTTAATTTTACATTTAAGTAATGCTGAGATTGAAATCTACTCAAATACTTAATTCTTTGTTATGCATTCGATGCACCCTACATACCGTCTTGACTAGACATAGATCTGTTCTGCCATCGTATAGATTGCTGTTCGCAAAGAAAAATGGCTAGTCAACCACCGCTGTTCATTGTCGCTTTATGTTTAGAGCTGTCCGAACAATATTTCGCACAACTCTGTTATGACATTCCATAAACAAAATACACAGGCAATATAAAAAGTATGTATATCCGTGTGCGCTCGTCTGTAAACACGCGTACATAAACTATGCAAAGGCATCCATACAATCTCGATGTGAGGCAAACAATTAACGCCACATTGAACAGGGACAACTTCAATGAGAGGATTATGAACACATTTTCTCTCGTTATTCGGCAGAAAGTGGTTATTGTGCGAACTTATTAAGGGTTACCTAGCGTTTACACATGCCACTAGGAGTTCGAAAAACCCAATACACTCACACATTTTCACTAACACATTTACATTTTTCGCATTGGCAGCTCCAGTGGCAGCTAAAATTGCATGCGAGTGAAAATTTGGCATTTGCATGCCACTAAATGTCAAAACGATAGACAAAGTTACCCTGTTCAATATTAAATGTAAATTTACTGGATTGCGGTTAAATTGTAATTAAAGTTCTACCTTTTTAAATGCATTGCTATGATTTATTTCTTAAATTGCGCATAAAAAATTCAAGTTTGTTAATTAAAGAGCAATAATAATAATAAAATAGTACTATTAATAATAAATGTAAATCGTTTCCCCAAAAATATGCCTATATGGTGAACTCGGTAACTCTATTTTAAAAAGAAAACAAAAAGTTAAAATGGAATAAAAATTGAGCCAATATATTATTAAACAAATTATTTAAATCTTTGACATTGTCCTCCCAAATTGTTCTTTCTCATTTCCTGGTAAAATTTTTTTTAATTTAAAAAGTAAAAAATGTTCTGAAGTTTACGCTTCGACGACATTTTAAAAATGAACTTACACTTGCATGTGTAAACACAAAAACGAATGGCATGAGATTCGACTATTTCGAAGAATTTTTCGTAGACAATACATACACAACAATTGCATGCCACTACTTGCATTTGTAAATCCATCGTTAGTCAAGACGTATATTGAGTCTACCTGTTATCCATTCGTCCCTTGTTGTGCACCACTCTGTGGCAGTGATTGACAATTTAGATGTATTGTAGTATTTTCAGTACTTTTCCACTAGTAATACACCGCCATGGTCCCTCGTACCTTTTTTAGTACTATTTTTAATTGTTATGCTTTCTTCTTTAGAAATCAAGCCTTATTATTGTTCTTTTTTACACAATGCAGCATAAGTTTGGAAAAATGTGTGTATGTGGTTTCAAAAATGTACACAAAGAAAGTTTTTAGAGGAATTAATTGTTTTTAAAAGAAATAAATTATTTAAAATGTATTTTCGTTAAATATTTCTGGAAATTTACTACCACCCGTAAATTTCATCTGGTATTTCTTTTTATTTTTTATATGTAGAGTTTGAGAACTGCCATGAACAATGAAATGAAATGTAGCTGTTTTAAGACCTTGATTGGACTCAATTTACTATACAAGAAATGTATTATTAAATTGGGCAAATAGCACTTAATTGCAACTAAATTTCGAAAAATTTCCCGTACTGACCTGGTGAAATGTGCCCAAAGATGGTTTGGACAGTACTACTTTACGTACGTAAAAAAGAAAATAATATAAAAAGTATTCCGTGTTTCCGAACAATTGTTATGCCGTTACACAAACAATATACACTAGGCAAAATAAAAAGTATATGTGTGTGCGCTCGTCTCTAAATGGCCGTACAAAAACTATATTGATAGCATCTAACACAATCTCGATGGGAGACAAAAAATTATGCTCAAGCTGAACAGGAACATATACAGTTATTCTCCAAACAGAAGACCGCGAACACATTATCTTACGTTATTTTACTGACGTTCTCTCAATGACGAACAAATGTGTGGCTTGTTAGGAAGTAGTGTAATAAAATATATGGTTCATGAAAAGTACCAATATATTGAAAAAAGTGCTCGATTGGTTGGCCTTTAGTACTACTTCAACTTTCAAATTTTGATCACTGTTGTGTGGCATAAAGCAACTTCAATACGAGAATTAGGCGTTTAAAAAGTTTTATAATTAATGAACAAACAAAGTAAATAACCAAGCAAAAGTAAAATTGTAATTTATCGATTAGTTAGACTGCGAAGGCAAAAAATAAAATAGAGCAGAACTACATAGAATATGTCCTACACAAGGTGAAATTTTCTTCTATGCCGATAGTAGCACAATAAACAACGAGGAAAAGAAAACTACCACCAAAACTTAAAAAAAATTGCGCGGAAAAAGTAGACAACAAATATTAATTGGACGCACTGTATAACAAACAAGACAAAGTTATTGCGAAGGAAATCCTGGAAATATTTGTCTTCGGTTAGCAATAAAATCAAGGCAGCCAAGAAAATTAATAATTCAAAAAAGTGCCAAGAAAAATATAATAATGGCGTACAACAGGCGGTTTCACTTTTACTCATAAAGGCAAGTTTTCTTGTCCAACAAAGTAGGTCTTGTTACAAAAGGCGAAATGCGGTGTGCTTGTTATACACACATACATATGTAAATAAATCATTGAAGAAATCGTACTACCGGTATACATGTATGAATTTTGCTTAATAAACTATTAATCTGTGGAATAAAGTTCGAGTTTGCCAATTACAAAAAACAATAAATACAAACTAAATTATGGTAAGCTGAATATACATTAGAAATTATACACACATATATGCATATGTATGTATGTTCTTTTTTTAATATTACCTGTACAACGATCTGAAGCATAATTTTAAGATATTTGGAAGGTGATTTTTTCTTACTCTTGTTTTGTTGTGAGTTTATTTTTTACGTTTCTTTTAAAACAGAGCCATAAATTATTTGCTTAGTTAACAAAACTTTAAGGTGTTTACTTTTTTACAGTGCTTTTCTATGCTTTCAGAAGTAAGCACTAAGCGGCGTATTTTTAACGGAAACAAGAATATGCCGTAATCTAGTAAATGCAATAGCTCTGCAGTTGTCGAAATTTCGCCCTAGAGAAAGGACTTCCAATTGATGTAATTGAGTTGAAAATCTTTTCAAGGGTCCAATTGCCGATATGTATGAATGTATGTTATTGGTTACATTTAAGATTTAAAAACAAATCGTATATTTCTTAACGGTATTGGAGGAGGACAAAATTTTGCATATCGTCCCGAAAGTGCCTACAACATTTTTATTGTCAAACCTGTGCTCGAAGACTCAATATGCCCCTAAAGTTTATTTCAAGAAAGCATAATTGGCCCATTATTATTTAATTTATTCATTAAGTATATTGGCTCTTGTTTTTTTTTAAATCTACGTGCTGACGAATTGAAAACTTATATTAAACTAGATTCATTGAGTAAAATGTTTACACGTGTCCTTTCATAGATCCTTTAATCCCACGAGTCTTTAATTGAAAGTTATTAACTTGAACTCGTCAAACTTTAAGCTTGATCTAGGCATAGTGTTTGTTGATAGCTCTTTGACGTTCGTAGCTAACGAGTACATTCCCTCGAAAGCATATAAAATTCTAGGTTCTTTATAGAGAAGTTTCTCAGAATTTGCTGATCAGTACACGCTTAAGCTTATACGTCATTATGTGGAGGCCCCTTGTCTCTAATCTTATTTCTCATGTTAGTCGACAGCAACGCATTTTTATTAAATTTCGTATGCGCTTGCTAACATATTTTTGCCAAGGCAAATTAGTATTTTATTTTCACTTGCTTCAAAGATGTTTTGGTTCTCTATATCATTTTTTGGGATTGAAAGTAGAAATAGTATATGAAGAATTTTATGCTAGTTATAGATTTTGTTAACGTTTCGATTTACTACTTAATAAGTTTATATTTTATTATACGTATACTATATTTGGTATGTATGTACATATGTATGCTACTTGTGTAATTAAAATCTTATCAATAATTTGTAAGTGTTTATATTATTTACTATTTATAATTTAAAAATAATTTGATATTGTGTTTATTTACTTGTTTTTTTAGATACTACCAAAAAAATTTTCGGTGCCCATGTCCTTTGAGGCATGCACAATTACTAATACAAATTCATCAATACCACACGAAGAACAACAGCTGCTTCAGTTTGCCCAAAATTCAGAACAACAAATCTTATTAAATCCTGTTGAAATCTCAGTTAATGCTGGGAATTCACAGGCTAATAATACAATGTTGAATGCCAATCCAATTGCAAATATTAAAAATCACGAATCTAAATTATTAGAAGAATGTGTAATGCCTGATATCCATTTGACAAAAGATTTTACATCATGTAAGAAAGAGCAATTGCGTTCCCATGGATTTACACACATAATTATAATTGATAAACATATACAGGAGTTATATTATCCCAACCAGCAACCCGATATTTTTAAGCTCTGTTCAATGAGCAAAGATAAAACTAAAAGCCTTAAACATGACTATGTACATGATAATAGTTCCTCTCTGAATGCATTTGATTATTACTGCCCACCATCAACTGCTACAAATCCATTGAGCTTCGGTAAGGAATTTGAAGTGATAGATTTAAATTTTGTCGAAAAATCATACTTAACAACAGTTTTACCAAACTGCTACAGGGCAGTTAAATTCATCAATAAGGCATTACAAGCTTGTGGCAAGATTTTGGTGATTGATTGTAATGGTGGCGAACAAAAATGTGTAACAATCATTGTTGCTTATTTGATGTATAAACATAATATTAGTTTCAGGTAAGTTTCGTAATGCATTTACAAAGCCGCAATAATTGTAGGCTTTATGTGAAACATTCACACCTATATATGTATATGAAATTGCAAAGTAAGGGAGAGTTACTTATTAGATATCCGAAAGTAATTACATATTTATGCTGTAAGCAGCACAATAATATCGATCAGTTTAAGATGTAATATACACTATATGGATACACATATGTATGTATATATCGAATTCTTCAATAAAAAATTAATTGTGTTCGCATATATAAAAGACATGGGACACTAGAGAGTGATCTGAAGATAACGAAAAGGGAAACAACTTCAACTTTAAAACGAAAAAAGGTTCTGGTTGCCCGAAATTGTTCCATAGTTTCTTACAGGGGTATCCATTTTTTGGTTTCAAAAGTAAAGTTAAATAAAACACACATAAATCTATGATTTCAATGAAACTTTCATTTCATTATAATGCCATTACGCACGAAATACAATGTCATTTAAGTGACCACCTCCAAATTGGTTACAATAGTTGATCCTGTTGAGGTAATTTTCGACCACTTTTTGGCATATTTCCCGAGGTATCTCGGCGATAACTTAACGAATGTTTGGTTCAAATCCTATAACGTTAGGGCTTTATCCGCGTATACACGGTCTTGACTAATAGCGTCAAATCGAATGATCTTTGTGGCTAGTTGACATCGCCAAAATGTGAAATTACGCGTTCTGAATCATGTTGTGTGACTCGTAGCACCGTCATATTGAAACCACATATGCAGGCCCAAAAGTCAGAATTGACGGCAACGGTTCTTCTTGCGTTGTTTTCGAAAAATAGGTCCAATTACACCTCCAGGCTATAATGCGCATCAAACTGCCACTTTTCCGGATGCAATGGCTTTTCCACAACTACTTCTGGGTTCTCCGAGCCCCATATGCGGCAATTTGTCCTGTTGACGACGTAACTGCCGAGTGAAAAATAAGCTTCATGACTGAAAGAACATTTTTTTTTGAAGAATAAGTTTTGAAAGCCTGTTGCTATAGCACCCAATCAGCATATCTACGGCGTTGTGAACGGTCAGCCGGCTTTAATTGTTGCGTGAGTTGCACTTTATATGAATGAAGGAGCTATTCCAAATGCAAAATACGCCTTAATGCTGAGAACGCCGAGGAATTAACAAATTCGGCTTATACGCCACACTTTCACTAACAGAAGCGATATTTTCGGTGTGCACCTTGCAATGATGCACAGGCCTGACAACATCTGTAACGCTTCCTGTCTCTTCAAATTTCTTTATAATTTTGCCAATTCCTTTCACAGAAGGTCGATTATGACGACCATAATCACACCGTCATGCTCGAAAAGTAGCTACGTTTGAAGCAGTACTTTTGTTCACTTCAGATGACATATATTTAGCATTTGACAGCCTTGCCAGACCACTAAATGGAGATCCCGTTATTTCGTAGAGTCCAAAGGACCAATTCTATTATCGAATTTCAGTCATTCCGTTCATGTTTAGTTTAGAGGCAAACCGGTTTCGGCTATGTGCCATCCTCAGTGTCATTTTTCCTTCTGAGAAGTTTGCATCAATTCGTTAGTGCTTTATTGTACGTCAGGTATCTAAGTGTCATGTGAGCTAGTAGCAGGTGAGACACTAGCAGGTGTTTGCGCATGAAAGGTACCTGGCACATAGATATACAAATACAAATAGATACCTGACAAACAATAAAACACTAACGAATTGATGTAAACTTCTCAGAACGAAAAATTACACTGAAGATGACACATAGCGTAAAAATCTACACTTTAAGATTCATGTTTACTATATAAAAATAAATACTAAATATATTGTTTTACTAATAATTTGTTTCTCCAACAGTAATGCCTTTGCTCGCCTCAAACAGTTCTATAACAAAGCTGATTTAGATCGATTTTATATAAGCCAACTTTATGAATATGAACCAATCCTGCAAGTACAACGTGCCCAATCACGAGGCCACAGTTGTTCTAGAGAACTCCATGCTGCCATACTAAAACGTAAAAAGCCCCTTGACGATGAGGATGTAACATTAGACACCACACCTATGTCCAGCTATGTGTATGCTAACGCTAGCTCTCACTCTAATGCAATAACTACTACGGAATTGATAAATAATTGTAATCCTCTAAATCGTTTCGATAGCACACAAATGGAAAGGCAAGAGATTAAAACGTCAAATCATCATAACCATTCAATGACGTTACAAGATAACCGCACTACTCATGCATTATCTCGTTTTATGAGTGTAACGACATCATCGACAAGAACAACAAGAACAGATTGGGATGATTGCGCTATGGAGTAAATAAGCAAATATTTGCATGTTATTTTTACTTTTACAATTTATAAACTCAATGTGATGAGGGGAACCCACATTGTATAGACTTTTATTAATTTTTTATCTCTTAATAAGAATATATTGTATGTAATTGTATCATCTGCAACATGATACATATGTAGTTTGTGAATAATATTTGCAAATTTTGCAAAATATCGTATATTATAAGTTTTCAAAAAATATCAAACAATAAACACTGTGAGACAAAAATAACAAGGTATTGACTATTTATGAAATTTTTAACGCCAATATTTATTTATAACCGTGTCTCTCTTCTTTTTATATTAATTAACCATATGAAGAACTGGGGGTCTACTCTGTATTTCGATTCGAAAGAAAACATTTTCGAAACACAATGTATTAGGCATACAAATTCGAATGATTTTCTTTTCGAATAAAATTACGTAGTAACCCCCCTGTTATGCTTTTAAAGATTTATTTATCTCAAAACTAAATGATAGTATACTTATTCGAAATTGTTTTGTAATTGTAATTTTTATAGTTTTGTATTTTTCTTTGCTTCCTTGAATTTTTTTTATTATTTGTTTGTATTTTATTGTACCTCTTACTTGTGCAAAAATGAATTTATAAACAAAAACGAATAAAATTTAAAAAATTTTATAATTTAATTTAAACATTTACTTGTATATTAGTTTAGTGTGAAGTAACTGCTTTCGTTATACACGTACTTTTATATCTTGTTTTAATATATTTTTGTGCATGCCATTGTATATACATATACTAGCGTTTGCGTACTGGTCGAAATTCGATCACTCGGAATTTGTCTAGCGTGGGTAGGAAAATTAATAACCAGACTTAGCCACGCCAACAACCATTGGTTAAACATGTGTAGGGTGGTCCAACCATAATGCACGTTGTTAATTGTGGGACTCCCGCTAGATGATAAGAACGGACTTCTTGTTCTTGTTGTGAATTAAGGATGTGGACCTGGATGATATGGTGCTACTTGCCACACAGCCAACGCAAGAAAGGCTCTTGCGCGAGAAATTCAATGGCCGTGTTATCTAGCGTCGGTGGGTGTTAATTGGCCGTCACGATCATGAGATTTGACACCGTTGAACTTCTTTTGGGATATTTAAAAAAAAGTGTATGTTAATAAGCAAAAAAAAAAAAAAAAATTCAAGAGCTAAAGGATGAGATAATTCGGCACATGAAGGATATTGAACTTCATTTATGTCTCAGAGGTATTGAAAATATCCACCATCGGATAGAGATATTCTACCGAAACGGGCTTGGCATGTTATAAGTAAAAACGCCGCAGCTATAGTTTTCGCCTCTAACAATGGTAATCATAAACTTTTATGAAAGATTTCATTGACCATTATATTCGTTTTTATGTGTATATTCATCGTCACACTGCTTGGCGAAAGTGTAGCTAGCTGTAGATAATGTTATTTCTGGGCACATTTTTGCTGTCTTGTGCTGATATCTGTGGTTTCTTGTAACAATCTATGAATTATATCTATTACGCGACCCCTACGATGTATTTCCATTCAAAAGTAATCATTTTCGAAACAAAATATATGATGCAAATTGGAGTAATTTTCCTTGCGAATCGATTTACAGAGTAACACCTGGTCAACTTCAATCGTCGTTGATGTATTTCTACACACAGATGTTCTTAATGAACATTTGGTTGGAGGAACAAAAGACCTTTTGCAAGGTATTTAATTCAATTGACTTCCTCGAACATCGCAACAATGTCAGTTCCGATTTACCGCTTTTCTAGATACTTTAATGTAATGTTCTAATGAAATTAGAGAACTTGTACCCACGATACCTGTTTATGAAGAGCTCATCCATTTGTAGTCGATTGGTCAGCGGATCAGACAATATATTACAGTTTTTTTTTTTAAACTTACTTGTGTGGAATAAACTTTCCAGCAGTGTTTTCGGCCAATAAGAGAAAATTGAAATCGACGTTTTAGTGTCCGCACATTTGTTTGTTAAATATTAATTTTATTTTGTTCCAAAAATTCCACTAAATTAAATAAATTACAAAACTTAAACAATCTAGGGATTAAGAAAGGTGAAAAAATAAAACGTTATTATAATTATTGTATTTTTGCAGGTATTTCTACACAAACAATATCTTCGCCATTTTGATCCTTTAACTCCCATTTAACCAGAACACTAACCTTGGGATAAGCTTTTAAAACAGGTAAAGTGGCGGTATATTCGTATGTTTCACCCTTATCCAAAGGACATTTAAGACCACTGTCGACACAAGCATCGGGGTTTTGCAAATGGAAAGGCATTTCTACTCCCATAACTTTGCCATGCACAATGGTTTTTATAGATGAAACATCTTCCCCTGTAAGTATTCAACAAAAAAATTCAATTCCAATTTTAATTAAAAAAAAAAAATATTGTCTTACCGAGTGAGAAATCAATTGTTATGGAGGCGGAAGAATTACGCTTTAAAATGCATTCATTTTTTGTTGTGTCGCAATCGGAAATAATAACTTTGGTAAATTTCCCTGTTTTGGAACCTACAAAAGTTAAATAAAAAAAAAAAAAAAAAAAAAACGTTAAACTATTGTTACAATTAAATTCACATCTTGGGAAAATATAAATAAAAAGTTATTGTGTTAATGTTAATATTTATTGAGCCTAAGAACCAACAAAGATTACTTAAGACTATAATGTATTATCTTTAAAATAGTAAATTTTTAACAGCATCATCAACAATGCAATATCTTAAATCGTTAAAGAAATTAAGCACAAAAGTGAATATGTCCTTGCTCCCGCGGGTAACATAGCTAAAGAGGATAACTCTTAAATTATACACTAATCGAAAAAATAATATAATATTTTTGCAACGAGTTTTCATCCTTTTGGTAAGTTTGGTTTGGAGACCAACCGTTTCAACCCCTATGAGTGCCAGGCGTAGATAATCTTAAAAAAACGATGTCTTAATATAATATAACTCCAAGTTAACAGGTTCTTCACCAAAAAACCCGATAGGTGAGAGATAATTCATCTCACGCCAGTTGGATTTTGATGAACTTCCAGCATATATTTATGAATATCCTTAGAACAGCGCACACATACAGTCTAATTGAGTTCGAATATCGCCTATTTAGTGATTGAGTTTTTTTTTAATACAACATCTCAAAACTTACCTCTCAAATATTTCCATTTCTTTGATAACAGTGAGTGGCACACTAAAACATACTGGTATTTTAATTACAAAATAAGTACATGTTATAAATATGTATTCTACAAATCAAATTTGCAAAATGCTATTTATGAATCACTCGCATTCAGCCCTTCACTAATTAATTTCAAAACAAAAACTATTGAAAAAAATACATATTTACTTGGAATAGTTAGCCACAAATTCCATATGTATGTATGTATACATACATACTTAAAAAATATGTAAATAAGTATGTAATTTGAATGTAACAAACTAAAAAACGTACCTTAACACTACGTCTTGACTAACCATAAATTTGTTCGCACATTTAGAGAGCGTCTGCAAAATAACGAGAGAAAATGTGTTCGTAATCTTCTCTTTGATGTATGCATGGATGCTTTTGCTTGGTTTATGTACGGGTGTTTGCAGCAAGCGCACACACACATACATACATTTCATTTTGCCTGTGTATTTTGTTTGTGTAATGTCATAACAGAGTTGTGCGAACTATTGTTCGTATAACTCTGTTTGACCATGAAGCTACCATGAGCAGCGACGGTCTTGGCTAAATTTCTGAGCAAGCAGCAAAATGTGCGGTGGCTGAACAGATTTATGGCTAGTCAAGACGCCATGTAACATAATAAACAAATTTTGTTGCTTGGTGTAATTTGTGAAACTCAGTTTTATTTAATATTTCCGTTTCTTTTTAATATACACTCCTGTTCAATTGCTTAGACCCACATAACTTTTGTTACTTGGCAGGCCATATATTTTGATAATTTATGAGTAAAAAAAATCACAGAATATAAACAGAATACCCAACAATAACATTTGAAAAAGCGTTTAATCAGGTGTTATGCGTTATTACGTACAAAATTTTTAATTAATCCGATTATACGAAAGAGATGGCTAAATTAGAAACGTTGAGGTTTTTGATATCTTTTATATAATCGAGGTATTGTTGTTCTAAGTTGTCGCGTCTAGTTAGTAGTCTATAACAAAAATCGTACTACCAACGGAACCGTATTTAATTAAGTTTAAAAGAATGGCAAACATTTTTTGTAGTTAAATAAATTCAACGGTATTTTTAGTATAATTTTACCGAAAAATTTAGATTTTTTTTGTTCTTTTATTTATTAATTAATTAACAAAAACATTTTTAATAATTTTATTTATTTATAATATTTTAAATAGTTTAATAGCAGGTGTGTCGTGTCCTTCACGGTTTACATTAATTACAAATATGGGAACTTTTAGAAAGTCATAAAGTGACTTTAAATAATCTAATGATATTTGTTTGCCACATCCTTTAACGACTTGGATAAGTGACTGTTTGTCATTGGATTGTATTCCTCCTTCATATATTTTCGGGATAAGAAAACCCCAAACATTTCCAATTATGGTTAGATCAGAGGAATGAGCCGGCCAACAAAGAAGAGGAATGTTTTGGCTTAAAACAAATTCGTTTTCAGCTCTGGCTGTGCTTATTAAATAAAATGCATTATTCTGTTGCAAAATCCACGGAATCAGTCCAAAAATCTATTCAGTTTTACAAAAGCCGATTTATGCACAGTTTTTTAGGTATCTCCAGTCATCACCCCATATCATAATACTGGCATTTCTGCTGAAAAACAAGTCTCAATAATGTAAACAGAAGTTATATCCGACTGGTTTATCCAGGTTGCACAACTTTTCATCAGTGGAAACTAAAACTTTCCTATCATTAAAGTGACCTCTTTTTTACACTACAAGTGTTGTGCTCCCTGGCAAATTGCAATCGATTTTGTTTCCGTGCCATTCTTCTATTTTTGATACCAAAAGCATTGAGTCCAGCGCAATCCTGCGACCAATTCTTGTGTCTGCCGAGTTTTAAGCTCTTAAACCTGCAGACAGGTTGGTGATTTTTTGGTAATACGATAACGACAAATACATATTGATTTTAGATCTTTCCGCTTCCATTCGAATTTTTTTTACCTATGAAACTAACATGTTACATTAGCGGTTAGTTTAATGTACAACGCAAGACTTACATTTCCCAAAAATTTTTAAAATGCAAAGTGGTTATAATCAATTCAACAAAAATAGAAACTTTTTTTTGTACATTTTCCAGAAGAAAGGTGCTGAAAATACCGTTGAATTTCACTTTCAAAAAATGTTTCTTATGCTTTTGATTAAATGCGCTAATCTGCTGGTAGTACAATTTTTGTTCTCAAAAAGTATCAAAATATATGGCCTGCTAAGTAACAAAAATCACGTGGGCCTAATCAATTAAACAGGGGTGTAACTCACAAAAATATTCAGCAAAAAAGCAATATAAGCAGTTATGCTGCGACCCGATTAAATACATTTACGTGTGCATGCACTTATTTTCTTTATAATTAAATATATTTAATAAGCTGTAATCAATTTATCAAAATACGCTATGAAATAAAATGCAAAAAATACAAATTTGTATATTGATGTTAATTCCTCATTGTAATTTAAGCTCAAACAAAATTCGCAAATTTTGCAAAATACCGATGCTTAGTTTCACTAAATTGTGTATAATTAGCAATCCTCTCTGTTCTGTATTTCGAGTGGAATTATAAAAAACTTCGGGATGGAATAATTCGGAAATTAGTTGTTCTGCATTACACATTTTTTTTCCTTTTCCAAAATTATTAGACAATGTTTCGGAAAACACATGTCGCTTACATTAGAGCAAGAGTCCTCAAACAAATCTGTTCAGACGTCTCGTCTTATCTGTATTTGAAAATTAATTGCCGAAAATAAATAAGAATTGAAAGAAGCATTTAATAATTTTAAAACAAAATTGTCATTTTAACATTTATACAGTTTAAATTGAAGAAAACGTGATTTTAACTAATTCATTCCACCAACCATTTTTATTCTAAATAAAACGATAGAAATTATATGGTATTGGAATACAGAACAGCTTAAACATTCGAAATTTTCTTCTGTCGGATAAACAATTTTTGGTTCGGAATAGAGAACAGCAGAAAATATGTCTAAATACAGTGTAATAATGACTTCAATCGTCTCCCTACCATTTATAACGAAGTACGTTCCCGCCCACACAAGCAATTTTTGTTTCTGCAATTTTTTTAAATTCTGTTATGAATGGGATTTCGTGTTCTTGTCACATTGCAGTTGTGTTTTTAAAATTTTAGTTGTTTATTACCTTCTAAAAAATGAAGTTGTCACAACGAGCAGGAAGTTTAACTCCTGTGCCTCTGTCCTGCATTAGATGGCCCAGGATAAACTTATCTCGGGCGGAGGACCTTTGCTAGTCTTTCCGAGGTATCGGAACCTTGCCTTTTGACTTCAAGTTGAAGAGTGTGAATTTGGAAAAAAAAAGAGAATAGCAAGTACACGCAACTCAGTACCGATCTCCATTCTCATTCCCCTTTTAAGAACAAACTCTAGAATTGCTGCAACTAAAATTACATGCGTGGACATGGACATTGTAATCACTAAATAAAACGCAACACTTATTTCCTCTTCTGAATTTTCATGCAATTTTAAATAGGAGAAACCTTAATTTTTGCTATTAAAAATTATTATCTATTTTAGTTAAATCCAGTAAAAATTATTCCTGCAAATTTTAATTAAAAAATCTTAAAACTAAAACTCAAAAAATGTTCAAATTTTTTGCAAACTGGCGCAACCCAAGGAGGAAGTTTGGGGCTGAAGCCCCTCCCAGGTGACAGAAATAAACTTTTTATTTTACTAAAATCATATACCTAAGATTGATATAAATTGAAATTTTAAGCAGCACTTAACCATTCACTTCGTTGTCAAATAAGTGATAGTACGCTTTTTTTGTACTTTACAGATATATATGTACATATATATGGAGATATGCATATATTTGTATATCTACAGTGCGATCTCGATTTGTGCAACTACTGATTATTGCAACACGCCGTTTAGCGCAACAGGGCATTTTTTTATTAGTCTCTATAAGATCAACTTTATTCCAAAAACAGATTCGATAAGTGCAACTCTCTCTGTTTTATTAAATTTAAAACTAATTTTTACCTAAATTTATTAGAAGGCTTCCTTCCATATTATTTATTTGCGTCTCTTGCGCAATTCTTGTGTTTGAAGATGACAGAGGTAAGGTTGGGTGGGTTAAAGAGAAGAAAATTGAGTACAAACTTGCAAAAAATAGACTTTCCTTACTAAATTTCCTAACGTGATCACTTTTTAGTTCGGAAACGTAGTTTTAACAAATACTAAGGTTTCACCAAAAAATCGTTATAAAGTAAAAGTATCTTAATTGGGGTGCTCTTTTTATAATTAATGTTTTATGGCCGATTATTGCAACTTTTCGGTTAAAAGCAACAACACCGATTTTTTTCGGTAGCACAAATCGAGCTCGTACTGTATATATGTACATAGCCCCCCTGAAAGTAAATCTGATCGCGTTAATCCAAGGGAACATACAAAAACTCAAAATGTTATAAAATAGATTTTTTTTGTTAAAGACATCAATTAAAACAATTTTTTTACTTATAAAATACACTAATTTTCAATTGATTTCAAAAATAAATAAGAACTCAAAGTTCAAATTAAAGTAGTTTTCTTAATTAAATTTAATTGCATATAATATTAAAATAAATATATGAACATCCATATACATACATACATATGTGTTGATTTTGTATGTAGGTAATTCCGAGATAATTTTTGATTATCAACAAAATTGGGTCCGGTCCGAATTTGTATTACTATACATAAGTATATGTATGTATGCATGTATGTATGTAGGCACCTAGTATTTTGTGTTTAAATTAAGTATTTACCACAATCCGTAAATTGTAAACCATGTATGGAACTTTGGAAGAATCCAGCCAGTATTGTAATAAAAATCACAAATTTGTTCATTTTTTAAACTATCAATTTTACCCGTTTTAGCTTTCGAAATAATCCAGACGGAATGTAACACTCTTTAAGGTAGAAAAATGACGACTAAAATTTTGTAGCTCAAATATTTTAAAATTTAATTTTCCAAACCATGTAAAAACACTCAAAGCATTCATATGCTCTTTATTATTTATTTTTATTCTTTAATTAAATAAAAAGAACTGTAAACACACACATACAAGTATGTATGCGTATATAAATATAGCTACAATCATAGTTGCCAGATAAAATTAATAAAAAAAACCATCATATTTAGTGAAACAAATTGTATAAAAAGCGGGCTTTTAAATCGTCACTCCAATATCACAATATGTCTGGTAACGTTTGGGTTTTACTATAATTTCACAAACATCATGGCTTCAATTTGTTGATAAATAAAAAGCAAAAATAATTTTTATTTAAAATTTTCGCATTCAAAATACTGGATAAAAAGCCTGACTTCAACTTTGAGAGTCTTTTTTGGTAAACTGGAAATAGAATGTAAAACTTTTCTTGTTTCCAAATAAATTTACGGAAAACTTTCAAAAGATGAATTTAAGTAGTAATGAAGGTGTACTAAAGCTAGGTGATTTAATGTTATTTCAGATTTCCTAAAGAAAATTAGATGCAACATAAAGTTCTCACAGAAAATTAGGCAAGAATTAATTTTAAATTTGCTTAATGAAAAAACCAAAAATTTGAGATAAATGTTGAAAGTTAACATTTTGACCACCTCAAATTCTGTAAAAATTAAAACTACAGCACTATGTAGGGCTATTGAATGTGCGGATACTAAACCTTTTGCACTTCAAAGATTAAACGATATGAATTGTACATACATATATGCATATGTATATTGTTATTAATCTGATTAAAAGAGAATATGTACATATGTATGTATGTAGAGGGATTGTAAGCAATGTGTATTTCCGTTTATTTATTCAATTTGTTTTTAAGTGAATTAGCAAAATGCGAGTTCTCTCATACACACTACACTTATTATATTTGCTAACACACATGCATACATATGGATGTACATACCTTGCAAGCATTTTGGCACTAAAACGTATGGATTTCTTATCAAAAACGACAGACTCTTTTCGGTGAAGAATTATTGGTTTTTAAAGTGCAATAGTAGTGTTGTTCGGCCGTCAGCTGGCAGGCAGAAAGATATGGCTAACCATGACTGAGAGCCCTGTCAGAAGTTCTGACTTATACATACCTCCTCATGGTGGCGGCCTGTAACAGTATCATGTCTTTTTTAGGAGTCTGGTTAAATAAGTCGATGGGAGAGAAGTCGATTTTCAGTTTTAATACATTACTTTCCCGTTCATATGGAGCCCTTGTTTTCATTACTACAGTAGTAGTAGTAGTATTTATTATTTCAGTAGTATAATATATACTTTATATAAATTTACAATTTACAATTTAATTACATAGAGAATAAAATAAAATAAACTATATCTATAAATTCATATACATTAATTGGCTTTTAAAAAATTCAACAATACTTCTTCTAAAAATATTAGGATTATTTTCATTTTTTACGTTATTAGGTAGCATATTATATAACTGGAGTCCCTTGTAATACAGTGATCGCTGCATACTAAGATTTGTTGCCCTCTGCAGTCTAAAATTTTCAGCATTTCTTAGTTGATATAGTTGTATTTCCCGAACATATTGTAATTGATTAATTAGATATCGCGGTGCCTGTTTTCATCTTCTGTATAAATATTAGTGTATTCATTTTCAACCGATCGCGTATTCCCATCCATTTCAAGGTTTCAAGCATTAAATTTATTGAGGTGTAACGATTACATTTCAAAATCGTCCGCATTGCTCTATTCTGTAATTTTTGCAGTCTATATATTTGATTATCTGTGTAGCATGTGTATATAATCGTTGAACCAAATTCGAAGTGAGGTTTGATCATAATATTATATATATTTATTGCTGTAAGTGTTGATATTTTATTTCTAACTCTTTTAAAAAAACCGATTTTTCTGCCAATTTTTCTACATATGTAATCAATATGTTCTTTAAATTTTAAATTTGTATCTAGTATGAAACCGAGGTATTTGATTTGATCAACGTTTTCTATATTATTATTATTATTATTAATTTTAAAGACTATTTTACATTCCACGTTTATTTGCATTAATTTCGTTTAATTTAAGTTTATTCATATTTAGCCAATTAGTGACTTTAACCATATCCAGTGTTAAATTGTCCTCACATTGTTTTTCACTTTTATCTTCCGTATAAATTAACGTATCATCAGTATAAAGTAATATTTCACATATTTTTAATACATTTGGTAAATCATTTATATATAAAATAAATAGAAGTGCCCCTAAAATTGAGCCTGGTGGTACGCCATAATTATTATTTATTGTCTCTGATTTTACTTCGTTCACTCTAACTATCTGCAATCTGCCAGTTAGGTATGAACTAAACCATTGCAACTCTCTTCCCTTGATGCCATAATTGTTTCTGAATTAAAATGTCTCTATCAATGGTTTCGAATGCTCTCTTAAAATCCAGGAACAATGCTATTATTTTGTTGTCATTTTCTCTTTTTTTCCATCTATTAACTATATAGCTAACTGAAGTTTCGCATGAGAATTTTTTTCTGAACCCTGATTGAAATTGATATAAGATACCATTTTGCTCTACATATGTTTCTAGTTAATTTTTTACCACAAGCTCCAGTATCTTTTCACATGTTTTTAGGGTATTTATCGGTCGAAATTCTTCACATTTTATTGTTTTTTGTATCTTCTCAATTGGAATTATCATTGTTATTTTCCGGGAAGATTCCCGTTTCCAATGATTTATTTATTATTTCTAAAAGGTTTCGACCTATTATATTTTAACAATCTAATATAATTTTTGAAGATATTTTATCAAAGTCGGGTTTGTCATTTAGGCTTAAACAAACTTTTTTCAATTCTTGTACATTTATTAAACGAAAGTGAAAATGTAGAGTTTATCACCGGAATTTGGTTGGAGTATTGCACTTGCTCTATGTTGTCTCTCTCTAATTACTCGTGGGAATCATATGAATTCTCTAAAAGAACTTCGGTTTTAATTCGCCAAGGGGGGATTCCGGAAGAGAAGAGCATGCATGCATCGGGAATATAAACAGAATACTCAACAATAACGTTTAAAAAAGCGTTTAATCAAGTGTTATGCGTTATTACGTACACAATTTTAAATTAACACGAATATATGAAAGAGATAGTTAAATTAGAAACAATATAATCGAGGTAATGTTGCCTAGTTAGTACTTTATAATAATAATTATAACGGATTGGGATAATTACCCATGATAGTGTATACCACATTTTGTTGATCCCTGCAATGTTGACTTTTTTTATTGTGCAAATTTTCATTTCAAATTTAACATTAGTCATTTTCGGCTATTAATACATATGTATACGTTTTTTTTTTATTTATTTATTAATTTAATCGAGCGTTTGTGCGCTCGGACGGATATTTTAGGTTTTTATGTAATTGAGATTTTTGTATATATAATCTATTGAGACTTTTTAAATACTTTTGTTCGAAAATCAATACAGAGTAGTCGAAATTCCTTAAACATGTAAAGAACTATTTTAAACATACCTACATATATGTAGTTGTTTAACATACCGTCTTGACTAGCCGTAGATCTGTACATTATGTTAATATGACTCGTGAAGAATGTCACTGTTGATGATGAGTTCGTCTTAAAACAAAGTTCTCCAAACACTTGTTCGCACAATGCTGTTTTGTTTTACACGAACACATTTATTTCCCGTTATTATGCCGACACTCTCCATGTGCGAACAAATTTATGGCTAGTCAAGACGCAGTGTAGTGTAAATGAATCTTGTAAATAATAAAAAAAAAAATTTTTTTTGACAAATAGATGGCGCGCAAAAGGTAGCTGTCTGCCACGTAAAAAATTGTCAAACTGTCATTACAACACATTTGCTCTCGCAGTTGATTCGTGTTAAATTTATTGCAGCGAATATTGGGTGCGTAGTTGAAACGAATTTATATAAAATAATAAACAAATAATACCAATTTTGTAAATTATTAGTATTAATAACTGCAAAAGGTTTAATAATATTGACAGCAAAAAATATGTGGAAAACAACTTGAAATTGATTATGAAAGGAAGATAAAAGGGAAAAAATTTGGCTGTAATTAAAAATATTTTATAGTAAATTTGAAGTAATTTATATTTACGATTTTGTATAAAAAACTAGATGATATTTTGAAAAATTGATATATTTCGTTATGAAAACAGAAATATGTGATATTGACTTGTGACGTATGCCACGAGTGCAAGCCAAGCACAGTTCCATTTCTGTAGACAGTAGACATGTATTTCAGCCTTTCATTATCACATTTCTTGGTGTTTCATCTTTCTATGTTATTACTTATCGGCAGTCATTTGAATTTTCTTTTATAATTTTAGTTGGAATACACTAACAGAAACCCGCCATGGATAAAGTAGTCAAATTCTGTGAACCAGGTCGCGCTTTTGCCAAGGACTCAATCCGTTTGGTAAAACGTTGCACCAAACCGGATCGTAAAGAATTCCAAAAAATTGCTATTGCCACCGCTATTGGCTTCTGCATTATGGGTTTTATTGGTTTTTTCGTTAAGCTGATTCATATTCCCATCAACAATATCATTGTGGGATCATAAGTTTTATTTGGACGCTTTTTTATACCTCTCAAGGCTGTATCAGCTCATGTTTGTATCATCATCGTCTAATTTTTCCATGTAAATTAATATTTTTTAAGTTCCACATTCACAAAATATAAGAAACTTATTAATGTTTGTGTTTCCACTTTTAAAATAAAAATTCATTATTTTTAGTAAAATTTTCTAGACTTTAAGCGATTATTTTTGAGAATTTTCATGGCTGCGGCCACTTTGACCCATGGCTAATGAATGTTTCCACCTTTTTTCAGTTTAATTAATAAAAAAATAAATTTACACAAAAATTATAAAACTTTTTATAGATAATTTCATACGATATAACTGAAGTGAAGAAATACAATCAAATTGATTTCACTCGAAAGATTTTCATCTCGGCCGTCTGCTTATTCTACGTACATAGCTTTTAGTATCAAATATACTACATGGTCTTTAAATTGTATCCGGCACGGTTTCTTATATTACCTCCAAGCTGAATAGAATTTTTAACATGATTGTTGGATGTGTATTTAAAACCCGTAGCTATGAATATGTTTAACGTTTTATTGCATGTACTTTCAACACCTTCGTACGACATTGTAAATTGCTCTTTTTTACAAAATCATAAAAAGTGGATTGGCTTCATGTCTGTTCTAAATATTCTTTTACGCATTCTACAAGAAACCCTCAAATCTTGATAACTATTGTATTTTCCTAAAATTTTTTAGATTTGGGAACGAATGTTACTTTGCATTCAGGCTAACTGCTTTGTAATATACATATATTGAATTTGTCCAAGAGTGGCTTTTATATTAGTATATATGAATAAACAATTAAATAAAATACAAACGCATTATGTTTTTCCAAGTACATGCCACCATATAATAATAATAAAAAGTTCGTTCTAAATAGATTTTTGATATTCTCATTCCTCGGTGAAGATATACAGCAGTTAAGTAAATCGTTGCTGCGGAACATTCGAAGTTTAATTGATACCAGAGTGATTTTTTTAACATTAATGTTATTTCTTATATATACATATATAATATATTAAAATCGTTCTCATGTTTACTTCTTTTCAGACTTGGCAACAATTTTCACTAGACTCGGGCTATTGACAACTTTGACTGATATTTTTCTAGATTAACTTTAAGGGCCTTCTTTTATATATAAAACACAAGGCAATGCATATGAAAACAACATTTAAGTATTTGTCGTTCTATTTTCTAAAATAAGAACCTACATTTTTTTTGCCGTCTTTGTACCTAAATAATTAATTTTTTTTATCAAAGCATACGTGCTCGAGAACATAATCATGTACGTGATGGCAATACGCGTTGAAAACGAAATGATTTAAAGATAAAGCTTTGTTTGATGCGTTAATTCCTTCCATTTTGTAGATATGTATATATGTTGCATTTTATCTACTAGTCTCCACTTTAAGTCAGCATTAAAATTTTTCAAAAATTATTTTAAGAAAACGTTGACAGTCATTACACCTTTTCAAAACGATTGTTTACCTACTATAGTTTTAATGAATAATTATTGCACGATTTTTAGTCACACTTTAAAATCTTGTTATTTGACAACGTCTTAGCGCACCGTAAAACTAGCAATAAATCTACACAAATTAATTTGTTAATGGTTTTTATTTTTAATTCTATATTTTAATCTTACTTTTATAAATATCATTAAAATTTGTGAATAAACATAATGTTTACCCTACCTAAGCTACGTAGTTGAATTTATGTATGTGATGAAACTCATACCTAAATTATGGTATACATTTGTGTGTGATTTTTAATAGTTTGTCAAAAAGAGCACCAGCTCCTTGTACTAGCGATATACATAAAATTATTGTAAAAAAACAACGGAGAGCATTAAGATACTAGAAGTTTACAATTCTTCAAAGAAAGCAACTCGGGCTTTTGTTGAGCCTGATTTTAATTTTTTCAATGTAGAATATTTTGTTTCTCCAGCCTTTAATTGTGCTTCACTTAATATATCAAGATTTGTTTGATTTTCTTCAATTTTGAGCAGCTCAATTTCTGATCTCAATGTTTGTAATTGATTTTGCACTTGCTTGTGCCTTTTCAAATACTCTAGACGACTTCTTTCGATTTCGTTAGTGATTTGTTCCATTTCGCTGTCGGTTAAAATGAACTCTTTTGTTTCGAAATCATCATTCTCCGAGTCATCGTCTGCTACATCATTTACTACTAATCCCACTTGATTTAGATTATTTAAAACGTTTGTAGTCAATTCAACGCCACCCGTTGATTCATTTATATCGGCAGTAGAATTGCTATTTGTTAGAGAAGGTGTGCTGACAGAGGCGGCAATATTGTTGCTGGAACTTGATGAAGAGTTAAGAGTTATGTTTGGTGGCATCATACTGTCTTGTGAACTTTTACGACCACGATTTAGGAAATTCAAGAGACGAGCTGTTGCTTCCCGTTCTGCAAGTTTGGCACATATTAGTTCCTTTTTAAGTTTTTCAGCTTCGGCTTCACGTTTGTCCTTTTCTACAGTTAACTGATGAACGTAAAAGTCTGCATCGCGTATTTTCTTTTCAAGATCCATTTTTTCATGCTCAATTTTCATTTGTCGTTCACGCAAACGATCCATTTCGCTTTTAAAATGATTCGCTTTGCACTCCGTCAATTGCATTTGTTCTTCATTGACACGACTCTTTTCGAAATACAACTCTTTAGTTTCTTCAGAACGGCGCTGTAAATAGTTCATTGTAAACATGCAGTATGTTTTAAATAATTGTATGAATTTTACCAAAGCATCACTAGCCATGCGCATGTCTTCTTGTAGGCGTTCCAAACGATTTTCCAGTTCATAACGATCCTGTTCGGCCTTTTCGCGTAATTTTTTCTCTCTTAAAAATTTTGTACGTTCAATTTGTCTTCGTTGTTTTTCTTCCTTGGCTTGAGCTTTCATTTGCTGTATTTCCATTGTATCGGGCTTACGACGTCTCATGTATAAGTCGTGATTGCCTTTGCAAAGGTCCAATATCTCAATATAAAAAAAATATATGTTTAATTATATTTATGTAAACATTAGGTTATTTGTTATTAGACTCACCATTTTATTAATGTGTAAATCTTGAGAATAAAATATAAAACTAGAAACTTTTGCATCCACTAAACGTATGGTGAATTTCTTATCGTCAAAGCTGACATGTCGTATTTCATTCCATTGAAATGTCGTTTTCGGCGTTAATTTATTATGATAATCATAAATATTGAGCCCAACAGCTGTTACACCAAGCCAAAGTTTTGTTTTATTTTTATTCTACCAAATAAATAGAAAAATTTGTAAAAAGAAAAATCGTGTCGTTTATATTTTTGCAATCACTTACTGTAATGGGAAAGTAATTGACACCGTACATATCCAGGTCTTGGGCTATTTTCAAGTATTCCATTTCAACTTCATCACGTGTCATTGGTTCGTGATCCATATACCTTTAAAAAAGATTTATTAAATTCTATTATTTGGGTTTATTTGTTTCGTTTACTTTATATCGAATGTGATAAGTTAAAAAATAAAGACGTATCTACGTAGTACGTTATAAATTGATAGGCATTGCTTCTGTACCTCTCAACGGGCTCGCCAAACATCCCTAGAAATTCAAATACTTTTTTAGACATTTTTGTTGCAAGGATTGCTCTATGTTGGAACCTTTATCATGTGAAATTTTTTACATTTCGCACCTAATTTTGTTTAATATCTCTAATTTTTACTAATGTTAGTTGTGTCTTACTATGCCTGAAATTCATGTTGTTTCCGCTAGATTTTCTTTCTTTTTGATAATTGGAAATTAACAGCTAGGGAGCCAAATAACAAACAAATATGAAAAAGAAAAAATATTCAATAAATATCAAATTTTTTTTGTATATCCCTGAAATACAAGCTTTTCACACATTGGATTATACAGAGATTGAAGAAAACTTTAAAACGCTGCCGCTAAAGGGGCTTATTTATTTGTTTTATTGCACACATAATTTCTAAGTGCTTTCAAGATAGTAAAAACTCTGGCATGTTAGAAGTATTTGAGGGATTTACATTAAAGGGTAAATTATTGAATTTTTTTTTAGGAGTAATTAAAATTCCAATAATTTTTTATTTAATTATTCTATTGTGATGGAAATATTTACTTATTAGTTATACACATGAATATATAAAGAAGCTTACCAGGTTTTTATACGCTCCTCCCACATTTTTGGTGTCATTTGATACTGATCAGTAACGCCCTTTGGTAATAAATCCACACCCTGCAACATTCCATCTTTATATGTTTCCGAATCGTATGGACCGTACTGTACGTGAACTGCATATGATGCCAATAGTACCGATGCTTCTGGACGGCAATAAATATCCATCGAGAGTATGCTTTGTTTCACTTGTAAAAAGAATAAATGTTGCGTTTTCTCTTGTATAAGCTCTTCGCTGACATTCTCAGGAAAATACTTCGCATAGAAACTGAAAACGTAAAAACCATTTGGCTGCAATTGAATACGTTGATCCCTAACTTTTTTGTCCATTTTAAGCCAGGTGACATTGCATCGTGTATCGACGTATTGCAGACCAAAATACCAATATTCTCTCAAGCCAATTGTACGGCATACCAAATCGAATAGGTCTTGGCCACTGGCCCTCTGTTCTAATTCAAATTCCAGCTCCGAATCAAAGGTAATGACCTTAACGGGGAAAACCCGTGGTTTTTTACTACGAAATGGACTCATTTTCAATGAAACTTGTACCCGTGTTTACTTTAAACACAGGAGCGCGAATGATCTTAAGCAATGTTTTTATCAGTTCGATTATAGTTTGTTTTTATATCCTGGCACAGCATACTTCAAGCACTTTATTTGATATATTAAACAACGAACAGATAATAAAAATGTTACATAACAAAATTTTAACTTGAAAAATATATATTACAAATTAATTTATATTGTAATAATTAAAAAAAAAAAAAACTTTACATTAAAAACTAAAAATAAAACAATTAAAACAACAACAATTTGACATTTTTTTTACCTACTGTTCTTTCTCGAGTTGCCAGACTACTTTGTGTCGATTTGGTATTACCCATCAGGCTTGGAACGTTATTTCTTAATATTCTGTAAGCTTACCCCCGGCCTTAATCGGTTAAAATGTTTATTTAAATAAAACAACAAGCAATTAATAATTATAAGTAAAAGATATAAAATAATGTATAAAAAGTAGTAAAAAACAGTAACTAAGCCCAAATATAATTTAATTAAAAAATAATATGTATTGCACAAATCCAAAATAAATATGTTAATATTTATAAGAAGTATTACAAATTATATTACAAGTCAGCCACATAAAATCTGTTCAGAAAAAACCTTACCAATAAATTTTCCGCATAGTAACATGTACGCCAAAATTAACAACAAGCAAGAGATAAAGCAGGTTTTCAAGCCTGATAACTCAGTAGGTAACAAATCATAGTAGAAATAGTAATTGATATATACAAAAAACGAATGTTTACCCTTGGATTATGCCAAAATTTGTACATTGTGATAACAGTTCGTAGTGATCATTTTTATACTAAATAGAACTTACTTTCAAAAGGGTTTGATGAAAAAACAACAAATAGAAATCGAATACTGAATATTATTCACCTGTCATACTACTAAACTCTTGAGTTGATATTCCGACAGGGTGTTTTGATGTAGAATTTTGGAACGAATTTCCGTTATCCTTTATAAAGTTTGTTTTAGGGACAAACCGATTTTGGCTATGTGACATATTCAGTGGCATGAAAAATGACACTGATGACAGAAATTTGTTCTAAAAAAGTATACTAATAAAGTTTGTACTAAACTTAGCGAAAAAAGTACAAAAAAATTATATCTTCAGAACAGATTTATGTGAAACATCACGTACTTAGTCCACAGATATTACATATACATAAAATCGTGCTGAACTGAATTTAAAAAATTCTAAAATATTTATATTTGGAGTTTGATCATTCACGATAAAAATCCAGCAGGTGTGTACATTATATTAATAAAAATGCTAATATAATGCAATGAATTTAATAGTGGTGTCAACAAAAACAATCACAGAAAAATATTAACGAAAAAAAAAATAATTTCATATTTATATATTACAATACACCTTTACTCGTTGTAATGAAACAGACCAAGCATAGTAACATAGACCATCGCTTCTTTTAATTAAACAGACCAGTCTTTGGGGGTATTCGAACCCACAACCCCCTAACTGAGAGTAGCACACTACTAACTAGCCTACAATTATATTTTCTGTGAAAAAAATATTTTAACCTGAAATTTATTTAGTAATATTAAATCATTACTTTTCCAGTGGCACATTTTTACCTTTAAGAGCAACACGCTTTTTTCCAAATATACGGATTTATTGATTGTTAAAACTATGTTTGTTTATTCCAACTAATAAATAAAAATAAATTGTACAATAAATAAATATGTATATATGTATGATTAATACTTAAAATATAATATAGCAACTTGTTATCCAGCCATAACACCTTTATTCTTTTTAAATCTCTGTTTATTCATCGACCACTCTTTAGGATTAAAATGAATACCATAGTGCAAACTTATAATTGAAATAAACTAAATTTTCAAACAGTACATCTTTTAAGACGCTCTATATGTAAATCATGCAATAATTTGTTTTTAACATAATAAAATGGATTTTGAGATTCATTCAATTCTGGTTCATATACGTTTTTATCAGGTTCAAAAGCAGTCATATGTTTAAAAGCTGAAGTGTCTTCCGAAGATGTCATCATTTCTTTGGCTAAGTGATTGTTATTGTGATGAGGTTGTAGTTGTTGATATTGAACCTCTTCAAAATTTGAAAGGTGCAAATTGTTTATACGCTTAGATAATGGCGTTGATTCGCATGAAACATCATCTTCACGACTGCGCTTTCTTTTTGACAAAAATAAAGGAATTAATTAGGACTTAAATGAAATTTTACTGCCCAATTTGTGCCCACTGTAGAATATTGTCTCCTTTTGTGGCTATTTCAATTATTCTTACCTTTTGTCAATTGTCCCAGACATATTTACACACTTTGATTTATTTTACCGAATTTAATTTTTAACATTGATGGATGTGATTTATTTAACTTTATTTTACATATTTTGCTTTTTATTTCACAATAAATTTTTCAAAACGTTGATTAGCTTTTCAGCTGTCATTGTTTTTAATGAGAAAATCTTCTCAACACATTACCAATCTCTACTCTCAATTTTTATAACTTTAATCACATAGTTGTATTATGATGCATTGTTTTTTATACCATTTTGTATCGTAACAGTTAATTATGAAAAAGGGAAGTAAAATAATATATATGAGAAAAGTACCAATTATTTGATATATGAGAAATGCATAGTTTGTACTAGCAGTTTTCTAATTTGCTATTGTATTACTTTTTATTCTTGAATAAATTTATATTTAATTATAAATCTAATATTAAAAATTCTTTGCGCACTAGCTTCATCGGCTTACGTTTTTTTGACTATATAATATTTTTTGAAATTTTGCCATCTTTATTATTTTTTAAAAATTATAGCATAGACAGTATTTTTGGCTATTACTATTTCGCAGCATTCATATTTAACACCGCTAGAAAATATATTTAAACAGAAATGACTGAAAATTATCACCCAATTCATGACTTTTGTGTTTGTTAACAAAAGGGGTTGAGAAGTAAGCGGTGTAGAAAAAATTATCGACTTCTGTTTTGTGTGACTTTTTTATATCCCGCTTTACTCAAATTTGTATGTATTTTTTTAAAGTAACAAGTGCTTGTGACAAATTTTAATTTTTTACTTTGATGTTTTCTTATAATTTTAGCTCAATCATTTTTAAATTAATTTTTTATAATTATTTGTATAAAATAATTTCATTTAGAAAATCAGCTACGATATAAACAGCTGATAGGACGATTGGCGTTACATTATTAGTGTTTGTGTTTGGCGAACAATGTTGCCACTTCAACTTTTTTTGCCTTAACGCTAAATCACTCATTTAAGAAACTGAAACATAGAAGAAACTGAATATGGTCAAAAAGAAAATTAAATAATAAAAAAAAATTATTTTAACAGGTCTGGCCTAATAACACTTTTTTCCCTCCTTCCATGTGGTATTTCAGGGAAAATAACTTGATTTTAAATGTATATAAATATAATTCAGTCCATATATTCAAGCTGATTTTTTCTACGCGTTCTTTGTAAATTGTCAACACTTTATTTGTCAATTGTCGTCATTAAAAATAGAAATTAGTTTAAATTCGCGACAGCGACAATTGTAGTCTAGTAGCATTGTAGCTGAGATGCCTCCAAAAAAATCGTCTTCATATGAACGTGTTATTTTACTTTTGACAGATTGTAGTCTGTAGCTCGCTGTGGTCTATGTGTTTAGAGCATTAATTGTTGACACGAAAAGACCATCAAGAGCGACGGTCTTCACTAGTCAAATTCCTGTGCAAACTACAAAATGTAAGATGGCTGAACAGATTTATGACTAATCAAGGAGCCATGTTATTTTGCAATATTTACTCTATATGGCAACACTAATATCAATATCGATTATAGTATGGCAATTCCAAGACATCTCAACTGAGTAACCCATGTCTACAATAAATATATTTTGATTCCTTACTGTCAAAAAATTTGCATGATGTGTTATTTATTTTGTTATATGTAGTTTGACAATTGGAAAACAAAAAACGAGCAACAAAAAATGTAATGCTGCGCTAACGAGTATACCTGTTTTGTCTACCCTGCACAAAGCAAAGAACAGCAGAGGAAATTTATAGAAGAAAATTATTTTGTGAATACGAGCTGATCTGCCCAACCCATAAATTTCTTGTTTAAAACGTAAGTAAATTAATAATTTTACAAAATATAACAATAAGCTGTACAACAGAAAGTGCTAATATGATATATTAAAGACAAGTGTTATTGGGCAAATATGTATTGCAATGAAAAAATTCTTAAGTGAAAAGTGGGTGCGATACGAAAGCAAAAAACTGAAACGACGGAAAAGTAACCACGAGATGATGAAGTCGGCGAAGCTGTGGAACAAAAAGGAATATCAAATTAAAGAATAATAATGTTTTTTATGCATACTTATTTAAACAGAGTGTACGGAAAATATAGGCTATATTTTTTTTAATAGGCTGTATATTATTGGATCTATATGTCTGATGGCGAACTGAGAATTCAGCTAAAAAGCAAAAATAAAACATACCCAGGCACTTAATGCATTATAAAAAATAACCAGTCAACTCGGCCAACGCAAGTCAGCAAATATAAGAATATTTTGTGGTACTATGAGAAGTAATATATACATATGTTAGTTTTGTAGAAATTGTGTTTTGTTAGGGATGTTATTTATTCTTGTGATAAGTTCCCAAAAACAAGTTTGAAAAATCAACGACTTTTTGCTGATTACCAATGTTAAACGAGACGCAAGTACATTTCTAATATTCTCCGGATAAAAACTATTTAAAAAATATCCAAATAAGTGTTCCTTGTTTTCATATATATGTATGTATTTACATACATAGGAATGCGTAGGTTAGAATGTAACTATCGTAACAAATTAATTACGTTGATTGGTAGTTAATAATTCTTATCACATGTACTTTTTTAACTAAATGAAAAAGAAAGTCACTACAGCGACAATACAAATTGAGTCATATTAAAGATATATAATAATGTATGTATTTATGTATGTACATATGTGTATGTACATATATAAATTTCTCGAAAACATAGTGCAAAAATGTATCAGTCAAATAAATAGTTTAATATATCTGCCTTTTCGGATGTCAAACTCAATATATAAAAAATTTACCAGAAATAGCGAAACATTTTTGTTTACATGGAATTTGACATCCCATCAGTTTATAAAAAATACTCAGTTGAATTTACTTGTTAAGTATACCATGTCTTGGTACCTACATTGCAGAAATTTGAAGCTAGTTTGAAGTGTGGGCGCGTAAATTTGTCATATAAATTATTGGTTTAGTTTTTGAAGCGACAACACTTTTAGAAAATCCCTTCGGGAGCTCAGGTTAACTTATAGGTGATTTTCATGCGTAAATTCCATGGTTTTAATTGAAAGAAAATTTAACTGGACTTTACTGGATTGCATTCGTTTACACTAAATCTAGAAAATAAAAATATAAACTGAGAAAGTAAAGTGAAAGTTCAATGACTGAGTACGTATAAGATTTTTTGCATAAATTAGTGCTAGTAGAATTTAGTAAAATAGAAACTTCACAGACGTAGAATATCGAAAGCCGTTTAGAATTTTAGATTTTTGGAAAATAAATGCAGGTTTCATATTTAAAAGTTATTAAACGAGTTAAGTCCAAAAAGATTTATTTAGTTACATTTCTTAGCATTTAATTATTATACTAATTTATATAAGTTTTCCGCTCGTGTAATTTTTCCTACAAAAGTATTTTTTTCTGAGGGTAAATTTTGGAAATGCCAAGCAAATTATCATCAAAAGGCTTCTCAAACATGCACACACCTCTACAAGAGCTTTTCAATAACAGACAATAATTTTACACTTTGGGTTCGCCGTCTTAAAGAAATGCATAGATATGTAAATGTGCACTTTATGTATAAAATTTTGCTGATGTCAAAAATTGTGCTCACGTGAATCAAAATAAAATGAAAAATGTCTCACTTTTTGGTAACGCGAATACCTTGAAAATTTACTATTATGGCTTAGAGGTCGTAAAAACGTGCCTTATAATACACACTGAAAATTTTTTCCGACGTATTAGCTAATAAAACGGGCATATTTCATATTTATAAATAACCATAAAGAATAAACAGTTTTAAAGCTCTGGTTGGAGACGAACGACAGTCATTGATGCTTTTCACAACATAAAGCAATTTGTTTGTCTATTTTTTATTAATTTGTTTATCTGTAACAGGCAGGAAGGAAGTTAATCACGAATATTCGAAGAATGTTAATGTAAAGCTGCGGTTTCCAAAGAGTATTGTAATAAACAGTTCCTATAAACCGGCCTAATAAAATATGTATTATTTATTTTAAATTTATTAAGTGTTAAAAATGCATGCATATATCAGAAAGTTATTCATATTTAAAATATATGTATCTGCGGACTTTTAACAGAAGTTTTTAAGTCGACATAAACAAATTTGTCAGATTTTGTATCATAAAGTTAATTTTTCACGATGCCCCTTTTGATCTAATCGACATGTTCCTATGATATATACATCGTTTTAGAAATAAAACAGTATTTTAAGATTTTCTAATCATCTGGTCGAGAGCACATTTATCTTTAATTTCTTAAAAATCTATAAAATATATTGACACCACTTAATATTTCGTACTTTCCATCGCATACGGCTACGAATTTCGTAAAAGGGGGAAAAACGAAAGCTACTAGCATTGGTGTTAAGGTCTCGTTATGCGAACGTAGATGTAAGTAAAACTTAACGTATTTTAACGTACGGTCGTATGAGTACTTATAGAAACTTTACAAACGTAACAGACGTCAATAAAATAAACAAAAACAAAACATTGTGCCAACTTAAATCCAATGCAGTTTTATTATACAGGCACTCATTAGCCTGCACAAGCAAAATTAGTTTTTCGTCATCCATTTCATTTTATTTAATAAATAAACTTTAAATTAAATAAAAAAATAAGTCTTAAATACCCTTCACAATAGTTACGTCCGTATAAAGTATATGCTAATAAATATACTTTATACGGACGTAACTATTGTGAAGGGTATTTAAGACTTAGTCCAGCCGAGTATAGCACTCTTACTTGTTTATTCACAGTTTTAACCTTAATATCGTTAATTTTTTTGGCAGTCTAGACGGAATGTCAACAAATCTAAGTATTTAAACAAACAAAAATCCTTAACAAATTCAGCTTAGAAAAGTCTGTTGGCAACATTGTATAAAAGCAACATTGAAAACTTACAACAGCTGAAACGTAAATACGGAGAAAAATTAAATTTTTCAGGTTCGTCCACAACGTTACGCAAACTTTACGAAAGAGTACGCATTTGCATACAAGCTCCGAAAGCAAAATCGATCAGCTGATTCGCAACGTACACGTTTACGTATGAGTAACGAGTCCTTAAGCGTTTGCGTTGTTTTGGTATACGTAAAAACGAACGTGCGTACATTAGCTTAAGTTTACGTTCGCATAATTAAATATTTAGGCTAAAAACTTCACATTCACTATTTTTCACTTATCTAGAGGCTGTAACTGGTAACACTTACGTACATCAGTTAATAATAAAACAACATCTCTCACTAAAACAAATATATGTATGTAAATCAAAATCAGTTAACACTAACCCCCAAAAAAGTGTTCAATATTACAAAATGATTACTTTCCTTTACATGTGCGGGAAGAAATTTGTTCAGCATTTTAACATTATTTTTGTTTGGGAAAATGTTAATTTTTAATGGTTTTGGAGGATGAAATTTTTCTTTCTCACCCCACCCCCTCTCTGGATTCACATCTAAAGTAAATGTAGTTTAGTTGGTAACATATTAATATAAATTGTGCCTTACTCCAAATAAAAACCTTAATGCATATTCACCACTGTAGGGCGATTATCCTTTGTTTAAACAAAACAAATTTTTATTAACACGAATCATCGAACAACTCTTTTAGGCACTCACCACACAAGCTGTTATTTAAAGAAATAAAAAATCCAGTACATAATGGTATCATTTAACAAACACATATTTGCGCACAATGGAGTTTCCAATAGTAGTCTGCCAGCCAGTCGGCGTATTTAAAATTATTTTTTTTTATTGAGTGTAGCATCAGAAATAGGAAATATGTGTTGGATGATAAACACCCCAACAAAACATCCTTTAAAAGTGATTCATGAAATTTTGTATTCATTTGTACAACGCATATTGCAATATTTTCAATACAGTGTTTTAAGATTTAGTTATAGTTTGGATTTTTCCTATCTATGCATTAAACCAAATTTTAATTTTTCTTGTTGTTTCTGTTTTTAGAATAGCTCAAAGCAATGCAGACTATTAAGTGTGTTGTTGTTGGCGATGGTGCCGTTGGTAAGACATGCTTGCTCATCTCTTATACAACCAATAAATTTCCTTCGGAATACGTTCCCACCGTATTCGATAATTATGCCGTAACGGTTATGATTGGTGGCGAGCCATACACACTAGGTTTATTTGATACAGCTGGTCAAGAGGATTATGATCGTTTGCGCCCATTGTCATATCCACAGACAGATGTTTTTTTGGTGTGTTTTTCAGTCGTTAGTCCAAGTTCATTTGAAAATGTCAAAGAAAAGGTAAGTTAAATAATTTTATCTCTTAATGTAAAATTGTAATTGAAAATTCCTTTTAAAACTTACGGTGTGTACAAATCCAGCGCTATAGATATATTAAAAAAATTCTTATTACCTCCAAGCGAGGTAAAATAATCCAACACCTCGGGCCGATTTTGTTTCGTCGTTTACCCGGTGGCTCTGTTGACATTAATGTATTATATGCGTTTATGAGCGCTGAAAAACCTAAGAGAATATTGATGTACATTTTTAGAACGAATTTCTTTTTTTTTCTCGTTCTGAGATCGAAACATGACACTGAAGATGGCACCCGTTTGTCTCCAAACCAAACTTGACAAGGGATTACGGAAATTCGTTTTAAAAATATACATCAAATCAAGAATTTAAAGAATTTTAGTTATTATTTTATGACTGTCCGACTTAATCGCGTACCAAAATTATTGTGTATCTGATATCACTTCAACAAACCGAGTTTAAAACAAAACACAAATAGTATATAAAACCTTTAGGTGTTCGTAACACGGAAGATATGTATTGCCTTATTTACGCCCTAGCCCTCGTTTTTCTTCACAGTGAACAAATTTAACTTATATTAAAATGTCTTCCGTTTCAGTGGGTGCCAGAAATAACACATCATTGTCAAAAGACACCATTCTTATTAGTAGGCACACAGATTGATTTGCGCGATGAAACCAGTACTTTGGAAAAATTGGCCAAGAACAAACAAAAACCCATTGGTATAGAAATGGGAGAAAAATTGGCTAAAGAATTGAAAGCTGTTAAATATGTAGAATGTTCAGCCTTAACACAGGTTGGTTTAAGTTTTTTACAAAAGTGATAAAAACTGATTTTCCCTTTTATTTATATTATTTCTTTATTCTTAATATTTATAGAAAGGCTTAAAGAACGTATTCGATGAAGCAATATTAGCTGCTCTAGAACCACCAGAACCTACAAAGAAAAGGAAGTGCAAATTCTTATAATTTTTATGTGTATTATAATTTATTAAAAGTAACAAAATAAATAATACACACCAATCAATCACCAATTTCTCATAACAAAGAAACTTATAAAAATATTGGCTTATAAAAAAAACTAATCCACAAATTCAGATTTAAAAGCATAAAATTATAATTATTAATATTGAAAATATTAAAAGTGGAAATGAATATTCAAAATCTATGGCTTAATTTGAAAAGATCATTAATGAACCAGTTTATAAGTAAATTTTTCAAATTATATAAGAACACCAACATTTTAAACAATGTTAAACTATTTTATAGAACAAAAAAATAAAAAGTTTAAAAATACTATTCAAACAGCAGTAACAATAATTTATCTGTAATTATAATGCAAAATAATACAAACGGCAGAATTGAGTATTTAAAACAAGAAAACAACAAACAAGAAATATAGTTATTTACCATTAAAAACTAACCTACATTAACATTATTTCCGTTTTTTTTTATTAACAGTTTTTGCTTTAACCCAAATTGTTGAAATAAAAAACAAATCCATTCTTACATTAAACTCTATGTATCCCTATCTCTCTCTGTCTCGTGTTCCCACACTCAAAGCAATACTTTTTCGACTTAAGAAGGTGTTTTGTATTTAATATTTAAAACAAAAAATTTAAAAATAGAAAACCTGCATAAAGAAGAAACAGTAAAAACGGAAACAAAAAATCATTAAAGTTCTTCGTAATGAACTAATGCATTTTTTTAATTTATAAATTAAATAAAAAAGTATATTAAAATATATTAATCATTAATATTAAAAGCAAAATAACGTATTTTTATATATACAATTATCAATTTTTACATTATATTTTAGTTTTAGAAATTGTAATAATTGATTTCACATATAATAAATAATAAAACCAAGAAACAATAAAATTCAAAAAATAGTATTGACGTTGTTTTATAGCTTTAGGTTATGGTAGGTTGACAGGTCGCCTGCAACACAGCAATAATATAGTAGTTTTTAAAAATTGTGTTTAGAAAATTTACTTGGCGATATTGAAAGGATTTCACAGAACTATTCGATAGATATCGCTAATTATGATGAGGTATTCGAATACCTTAGATAAAATAATTCATGAAGAAATCTTTAAAAAGTGTGTCATTTAAAATTATAATAAAGAGGGGGAAATTTAAAAATTTGTTTATTACAATTTAATTTATAGTGATTAAGTATTCTTCATGAATTTTCTGATACAAACATAAAAAGCAAGTAAAAAAATCTTTCGAGACGAAATGTACAATAACCCCCCACAGTACTGGATCATAAGATATTTATCATTCAATCTCTTATTTAATAACTCTAATCTAAGCAATGTTGAGGTATAATATGTTTTGAGGCGCCATCATTTCACTTCCTATGCTCTCGATTTAAAATACTGTCTTATATGAAAAAACGAATAAGAGAGCAACTATATTCGGCTGTGCAGAATTTTATATATCTTTCTCCCAAGTAGTACTAAACCTTTAATTTTGGCCTCCGGTGCTACTTTTCTTTCAATTTCTACTTTTAATTTGATTATACGTTTTCAGTACATTTTTTTTTTTTTTTGCTATTTTGAAATTTCGGTATTTTATGTTTCGGTTTAATTTAGATTTTTGATAAACTCTAAAGTTTTTGTGATTGTTATATTTTTTAGTGAATTTTATAATTTTAGGTGAATTTCAGATTTGTGTGAAATTTAAATTTTTTATGCTATCTTTGTGTAACATTGGATTTGGCTGAAATTTCGATGTTTTTCAGAAAAGTTAGATTTGTGGTGAAATTTTTATTTAGGTGCAATTTTAATTTTCGGTATTTTAAAAAATTTTCGGTATTTTGGTACTCGTAATATAAAATTTATTGAATATAGTTTGGTTTTATGAAAAATTTTTGTATTTTTAGTGTATTTTCAAACTGTGGTGAAATTTATTGTTTTTTATACTTCAGTTTAATTTGTATTTTTGGTAATTTTACTAATGAATTTGAAAATTTTGGACTTTTTGATAAAATTTCAAAATTTTATTTTTTGTGGTGAAATTCCAAAATGTCGGTTTTTTGGTAATATTTACTTTTTAATAAATGGATTTTTTGGCAATTAGATTTTTTTAACAATTTTTTCGTTTCTTTTTAATTTTCAATTTTATTTAATCCATATTATCTCATTATGGATATACCTGATGTTCACAAGATAACTAGCTTTTAATAATTTATAAACCGAATACTTTTACCGTCAATATCTCCATTGGTTATTGTGTTATAAATTATTGCTAGAAAAACCCCAAAATCGTTGCTAGTCGTCGTGCCACTAAATTCCCATAAATGTGTTTAAATCCCTTACGTTTTATTAACAATAGTGGCATGCTTGTTAATTTAACATACGCGTTGTCTTGTGGCGTTTTTGCAGATTTTTTTCTTAAAATGTTACAGAACAGATTGTTAAATAAAAAATCTATCAGGCTTCTAAAAACGAGTATAAAGAGAAAATTAAGTGTTTTAGGTATTGAGACTTCTTGCGATGATACCGGCATAGCAGTAGTTTCCCATAAAAATGGTCACAATAAAGTGTTGGCAAACGTGCTTAACTCCCAGCAAAGTTTTCACACAAGGTAAGTTTAGTGTTGCCAGAAATATTTTAGGTGTTAGATGTTACGGGGGTTTCTCTTGCGTTCTAACGGCACCAATTTTAATAACTAATTTTATGGAGACAAAGGCAAAAGGATAATATTAATAATAGCTAAAGATAATAAAGTCGCTAGGAATTGTCTATGTACGTATAATATTCAAGTTTTTACCCGTATATTTAAGCATATTATTGTTACAAAACAAACTTTATTTCAAAACCGCTATGTTGAAGTAATTAATTAGTGGCTAAGTAAGCAAGATTTTAAACTAATGCAGTGAACCAGGCAAACTTCCTGTCTTAATAAGATTAGGAATTAGTGGGCAAATATGTAATGGGTTAATTAACATCATTTGGTCTTGGTTTAGGCGAAGTATATATACATCTAAAGTGGCATTCTTTAGTCAGAAGCATAACGAATGTGTTAAGTGTATTAAAGAAAAGAGGATCTTGGGCTAAATATGTCTGTAAATGAAAATATTGGGACTATTTTGTTTATGAAGAATACAAAAATCCACTTTTGTGTTATTTTTATGGATCGCGGAAAGTATAGGATATATGTATTGATGTTTTTATTTGAAATTATTTTTTAGGTATGGTGGTATAATACCACCTCGAGCACAAGATCTGCATAGGTCTCAGATTGCAAATGTATATGAGCGATGCTTGCAAGAGTCAAAAATTAGACCTGAGGATATCGATGCTATTGCAGTTACAACAAGACCAGGTAAACAAAAAAAAAAAAAAAAAAAAAAAAAATACTGTTATTCGAGAAGTAAGTAATATTCCTATTTCTAAGGTTTAGCCTTAAGCCTTTTAGTGGGATTACGTTTTGCTCGTTATATAGCTCGGTCGTACAATAAACCTTTAATACCGGTACATCACATGGAAGCTCATGCCTTACAAGCCCGTATGGAATATGATATACCATACCCATTTTTATGCCTTTTGATAAGTGGTGGTCATAGTCAGTTGTGTTTTGTCAAAACAGCTAAAGATTTTCTGTTGTTTGGTGAGAGTTTGGATGACGCTCCTGGTGAAGCCTTCGATAAAATCGCCAGACGGTTAAGACTGCATATAAATCCAAGATATAGTAAATGGAATGGTGGTCAAATCGTAGAAGATGCTGCTAAAAGAGCCACTAATCCTGAAACTTTCGATTTTCCATTGCCATTGGCGCGTATGCGCGATTGTAATTTTAGTTTTGCAGGCATTAAAAACAATTCATTTAGAGCCATTAAACGACAAGAGCTAAAGGAAGGTAAGAGAAAAATATATCATTTCAAATTTTATGTAATGCAATAGTAGGACTTGCAACAAGTCAAGTAATATTTTTGTAATTGCGTTTTAGAAATTTCAATTGTTTCCAATTAGATATTCGGAATTTCTAACTGAATACGAACGACAAATGCTTAAATGCAAGGCTTTTGATTCTCAAAATTAAATTTATCATAAGCTGGTGCTAATGATCTATACCAGAATCAACCTCTGTAAAATTAACATATTCTGTCTTATGGATGGATACATTTTATTTAGTTTCCTTAGTATCAAAGACCAGTTTTGTTTTCCTTTCAAAAGATCAACCTGTTTGGCAAATTAATATTACGTTATAAAATAATTTAAAATAAATAAGCATGTAAATTTTCTTAGGATAAAATAATTTGGTCTTCTTTGTTTAAAGACATAATTTGGTTGAACTTAATACTCTAATTTATGTTTCCATGTTTATTTTTCTTATATTTCTTACTTTTTATAATTTAACCTTATATATATAACCTTATTGATTAAACATGTATTCAAATTATTTTTCTAATAAGAATATGCAAATAGGGAAAGACAAATTATTTTGCAATAGAAATCGTAAATGTCAGACTACAAAAGATCTCTGCCTAGTCTGCGTTCGTTTTAGAACAATTCTTTACATATTTTTGTTTAAAGATTAGTAGTTCACAAAATTACGGTTTTTTAATTTCTTCCTATGTAGGATGTCCAGCAGACTCTGTTATTACGAATTATGCAGACTTTTGCGCAGGCCTCTTAAATGCTGTAAGTCGTCACCTCATGAATCGAACACAAAGAGCTTTAGAATTTTGCATAGAACGTAATTATTTTGGTAGCGGACCACGTTCACTTGTAGTGTCTGGAGGAGTAGCCAACAACGATTCGATATATCGAGATATTTCTTATTTAGCCGAACAATTTAAATCTAAAACCTATCGTCCCTCGAAAAAGTACTGTTCAGATAATGGTGTTATGATTGCTTGGAACGGTGTAGAACAGATATTAAGAGACAAAAACTGCTTGAGGTGGGATTATAATGATATAGACGTAAAAGGCAAAGCACTGCTAGGACAGTCTTTAATTAATGACATCGTGGCAGCAAATATTAAATGTAAATGGATACATCCACCTAGAACTTAAAAAAAGAAATGATCATTAAAAACTTATTGTTTTATACCAGTTTTGTTTTATTTCTTGTATTTTGCTCTGACATTTATGTATAAATGTGTAGGTTATTTTAAACATTAAAAAATAAATACAGTACTAAATATTATTTAATAATATACAATTAAATTCTAATAAGTTCAAATAAGTCTAACGTTCATAATAGACACGATAGTATAATGTCTTTGAACGCCATATGCTATAGCTATTGTCGAATTTCAATAGGTAAATACCTTCACCCGGGTAGACGTGAGAACCAACATATACTTCATTAAAACATTCTCGTCGATAAATAGGCACAATTATTGAAATTGGTGGCTTTATAGAGGAATTACTAGTCGAATTATTGCGATCATTTGCCAAAGAGCCGCATTCAAGATCTTCATTGGTAGACAAATAATCATCATCTAAAAATTCGTCATCATCATCGCTGTCGCTGACATGAACTGTAACTTCTTGGCTTACAGGTTTGGTCCATTCGAAGTAAATACCAAAACCAATATCGTAGTTATCCGTAGCAAACTCCCAAAATATTGATTTACCATTCATATTTGTGGGTACACGAACCTTATAATTTCAAAAGAAATAAATCATTATTTCACACTAATACACTTCTTGGACAACCTACGGTTACTGTATCTCCGTGACCTACAGTTATGACTCCATCTCCATCACCAGCTGATACTTCTGCTTTAAATTCGTCAATATCTGGTCTAGTCCAAATTTTAGCAGGTTGTATTAAAACATAATCGTCATCATCGTCATTGTTATGTTGCTGCTGATTATCTATTGTTAATTGAGCCAATTGCGTATTTAAATCATTTTCAGCATTTTGTGGCCTAACATTGGTGACTGTGTCGGTACCATCTCCTTTCGAGTTTGCAATTGCATTATTGTTCGTGATATTTTCAACAATATTATGATTTTGCATATGCAGTTGTTGCATGTACTGGTGATAATGTTCCTGTTGTAATTGATGTATAAGAACGGCTTGTTGTTCAGGATTTCCAGGAAATTGCTTTTCGGCATAGCTCTATAAAAAATTAATCGTATATACATTTAATATTGAAACTGTTATTTGACAAAAAAAAAAACCCCGCAACTAATGCAAAACTTATATCAACTTTTTTGATAAATATTTTTCATTTTTATATTCTTATTTCTGTTCTTCTGTAAATCACAAATTTTATTGTCCATAGTCATAATAGCGACAGTCCTGTGCTTTTTGCTACTCCTGTCGCATAAATATTGAATCTGAATCTTAATAAAATTTTGGGGTAATATTATTTAAATTGAATTAAGAGATGTTAAATTGTATTCAAGCTATCTGCTTTGTAAGATATATTGAAATTGACCATGAGTGGCTTTTATAAATAAATAAAAATAATTCATTAAACAAAAAGTATGTCATTGAAATTTTCGCATTTTCACTAAAACATATTGTGAAGAACAAAATTAGATAAAACCAAAAACCGATAACAAGAGAAAATAAATTCGAAACTCTTAATTATTTTTAAAGTAACAATGACCGGGACGAATATGATGATATTGATTATGATGATGATTATAGTACCGATTATGAAGATACTACTTGGAGAAAATTTAATTCATGTTTGTGAAATAAATTTTTTGCTTTCAAACTATTTTTGACACCCTAAATCTTTTGTCGAAGGCCGATTTTACAACAATTGTAAAAAATAGAGTACTTATGTACAAGATACTCGCAGGCCTTAAAAATTAGAAAATACCCAGCATTTCATAAAAAAAAGTTCAAACGTCATTTTGTAAGTTATTTTTTGTAATTAACATAAAGAATTTTTAACGTGTGGAACAAAATGCCCTCAAAAACGGCTGAAAAGAAATTTGTGCTGATCATTCCAAGGTTCCAAGTTTAGATTAGAAGTTTCTGGTTTAATTTATTTCTTATAAAATAATGCAAGAATAGTAGTTTACTTAACAAAACTTTTTTGCATTATTTCTTACAATGTTTTCGTGAAACAAGAATAGTGATTATCCAAAAGTAGTGCGTGATTACTTACCAGACACTTTAGTGATATTATTACATTACTTTAATATGCACTGCACTAAAAGTATTAAAGTTCCTGATAATTCAATAAACTTGTATTTTCTTTGATTTTGTTTTAATATGGAAAAATGGTCAATGCATTTGTCTTAGGTCTATCCGGTGGTAAGTATGTCCATTAAAACATTCACAGGATGTTAAGTAACATATAGAGCAAATTATGTGCTTAATGGGTTCAACAAAGTTATAACCAACCGATACGAAGGGGTTAAAAAACTGACAGATGGAGAGGTCGCATAGGAAGGAAGACCTCGAAAAAGGTGCTTCAGTTTGTTTTTCTCAATCAGTGTTTGATGGATTTTCTATAGTTCACATCTTTCTCATCTAGAAACAGTTTTATAAACCACTTCATATGTAAAAATATCAAGAAAGCCTCCAGTTAAACTTCGTTTATGATTGACAAAAGAACGGCCGGTAAACGTGCTAATACATCTTTACGTAGGTATAATGCTACACCTATCTTTAGGAACTGCTTAAAACATTGTATGTTATTAGTGAAAAAATTTAAGATATAATTTAAATCATTGTTTAACATATGAACATTTTAAGAACATACATACATGCACGCAACAATTTTTTGTCTTACCTTAAACTGTTGATATGTTTGTTTGTTTAATGCATCTTGCAATTGTCGCCTTTGGATTTCTTCCTTATAACCTTCCTCTAAGAGTTCCTGTTGTTCTTGTTCTCTTTTCTCCTTCTCCAGTTTCTCTTGTTCCATTCGTCGCAATTCTTCTTTTAAAGTTTCATCGCGATTTTTTCTTACCGCTTCTATGTAGGGACGAAATGCACTGCACATTGTGTCCAGTAAATCAATAAAGCCCTCCATGGCCTGTTCACGGCTAATGTCACCCAGCATTTGCCAATGAAGTCGGCGATCTTTGCCGATTACATCCAGTACACCTAAATCGGGTGCATCCTTTGGATTGAAAGGTCCACATGTAGCTTGTTGTTTAAACGCAATTAATTTAAGATTATCCTCATACGAGAGATGAATAGCTTTTCCCGAATTTTCTGTTGAATGAGCACAAAGTGGAATAAGTTTTTTTTTACATTTTTTTTTGCTTACGTTTGTAAAATTGTAGAGCCATCTTATAAAGTTCCTGCAATGGGAAACTCCATTTTTCTAAGTCCACTACATTTTTATCCATTATAATTTTTTTTTAATTGCTGTTTCCTTAAATATTAATCTGGGTTTTCAATTAAATATAAAAAACACTTTTATACCAAAGTGACTTCTCTGTAGAATTTATAAACAAACAGTGCAAGAATTTTTCCTGTCTATTGCCAGTCAAGGTAAATTAAACAGGGTGATAACTATAGAACGATAACTTCAAAAAGTAAATTTAGTTTTTGCTGTGTTATTCTTCTGTCACACTACGTCTTGACTAGCCATAAATATGTTCGCACATTGAGAGAGCCTCTCCAAAATAATGAGAGAAACTGTGTTCCGGGTCTTCTGTTTAAATATATCGTGTAGTTCAGTTTGAGCATAATTTTTTGTCTGTCATCGAGATTGTATCGGACAATTTTGTTTGAACACGACGGTTTTGACTATCCAAATTTCTGTGCGAGCAGCAATATGTGCAATGGATGAACAGATTCATGGCTAGTCAAGACAGAGTCAAAATGTTTGTAAGATTCTTGAAATATACATATGTATGTAAACTTATAGGTGCATGCATAAGCACAATTTATACAGCTGTATTTGTTTATACATTTTGTTAACATTGAAAAATAACATATGTAATTATCAATCTTTTTTAAGAAAATACCATTACCGCTAAAATGGCATACAAGTTTGTTTAACTTACGACTAAGGTTGAAAAATAACATATGTAATTATCAATCTTTTTTAAGAAAATACCATTACCGCTAAAATGGCATACAAGTTTGTTTAACTTACGACTAAGGTTGAAAAATATGAATATATTTCTTCAACAAAGCTTATCACAAGTTGTATTAATTTTCTTGACATTTTAGTCAACTGACATTGACATTAATGTGCTTCCAAGAAGTAATTTTATTAAATCGTATATAAAACTTTAAAAAAGGCATGCTCGACAGTGGTATCCACCTCATAATAATCAGTTGTTCTGGTGGTAGCCACTTGTTAGTTCAAAGTAATTAATTCTTTAATAAAGGCTTCTCAATGGCATCCATTTGTTAATTTTTGCCAATTTGAACAAAAAACACTTTAAATTTTAACTACCCACAAATTGTCATATACGATTTTCATGTTTGTTGAAATCAAAACCTGCAGTTATATATACTTAATATGGACTGCCACAGAACTACAATTAATAGTCTTAAATATCTAACTGAATTGTTTTAAATTTTTAGACATAATTAAATTTTTAGACAAAGTTCGTTGTCTTTATTTTTCCTATTACAAAGAAAAATTTATTTGATATGATAACTTTGACTACAGTACAAATTAAAATTTTATTAGACAACTAGCAGAATGCAATGCACTTTCTAGGCTGCTACACACGTTTTCAACATTCTTCGTGTCTTTTTACTAATTTTGTGTCAACTGTAAACATCATCTCTTTAAACCCAACACGAAAGACAATTAGAATATGAGAATGAAGTATATACATATGTATGTTGATTACTTTTTCTTATCTACCTTAAGTAATTCATTTTTAAATTAATGCAGGAAATTTTTTGGAGAAAGTGGAGGAGCAATAAAATTTCGTTTCGAAAGTTTTTGATCACTAGTATGAAAGCATAGCCAAGATACATAATTAAAACGACATAAACGGTTTTTATTTGGTTATATATTTATCATTATTATGCATAACTCTGCTGTCGAATAACAAATTATTTCAATGAAATGTATTATCATTTAAAGTATTTATTTGTCTACAAATTTTGTATAATGCTTTGCATGCATCTAAATTTTTTAGGTGGAATACATATAAGAAATCCAAAGGAATGTTTGTTTTAACTCAAAGGTAACTTTTTCAGCTTTTTGTTGTGGCAACACAAGTATGTTTAAAGGCCAAAAGTTGTGGTAATATTTTTTTTTTAAATCGAGTAGATATATATGTATATGTACTTATATTTAATTATATGATTAATTCAAATTGATATTTTTTATAAGAGAATCATATATCATTATTATGTGGTAGTTTATAGTTTGAATATACTTGAATTAACTCAAATTGAATCTGTTTATGGAGCACGTATGATAGCTTCGTAGGCAGCAAAGATCATTGGAGCCACTTCAACAGAACGTGACTTTAAGCTAAGTGTTGCATCTGGATTACCAGGTTGCAATTTCAATTCGAGCAGAACCCATATATTATTGGTCAATTTTAGTGATTGATATAACATATCCTGACCCTCGACATTGCGTTTGGCAATGGTAAATACATTGTTGGTAGTCATTTTAGAGGCAATACCATCGGTGGTACCTACCACGCCACTTAGCGAGTATTGAACTTCATTAGCAGCGGGTATTTCTTTCCAAGTATTGAGGAATACTCGCTTATCAAGCTGACCATCTTCGGCAAACAAAACATTGCCATGTATCAAACATGCAAAATAGAAGATATCAATATTATTTTTAACAGCTACTTGTAGGTTATTTAAAGGTTCCATACGCTGAACTGGACCGTGGGTGGCCAAGGACAAACTGGCTTCTGTCGATTGATTAGGAGGTAAAGGTGCTACTTGTAATGGTTGACCTGGTAACAAACCGAAACTGTTCTTATTAAGTTGTATGGCAAAACCACTCATTGGTTGCATGGCTTTGTTCGTAAATTTCATATCCATGAATATTTCTCCATTGCGGCGGGAGAAACTGCCTTGAATTTCCAGACCTTTGCCTTTCTCAGCAGGTAGCCACACTATTTTTGGAATTTGTAGGCCAACATTTAATGCAGATCCTCCGAGACCAAAGATATCACCCAATAGACTAGTGGCACCACCAGCAGTGCCTTCAGCAGTAGGTCCACCGAGCTGAAAGTATATAAAAACAAAATAACTTTTTAAATTAGTATATGATTATTTAAACTATCAATTACCAGAATGTCCAAACCACCACCTAATAAATCAACATTAGTTGGAGCAGCAGCAGGCATTGAAGGCGTATTGATGTCCATTGACAATAGGTCACCAATAAGCGATTCTTGATTGGGTATCACCATAGCTTCACCTCCAGTACTAGCACCGGCATTAGCTTCACCATCACTAGTTGCTGCAGTACGGTTTGGCAACGACTTGCGTACTCCAGCACCACGTCCTTCTACGAATGCAGTGGGAGGCTTATGATAAACGCTGGCCAATGAGCTAATATGACAAATTAATTCATCTAATAAAGTAGGCTCAAGCAAATCAGTTTCTTCCGAAATCAGAGGTTTATCAGCCAATACAACTTCTTTAGCAGCGGCGGGGTCAGTAGACAACAAACGCCAATAGATAAAACCGCGATCGCGTAAATCGGGATTGTCTGAATCTTGAGTAGCCAAAGAAAGAACGTGTTGAACCAACTCTTGGGTATCAGATGGTCGTTTTAAGAAAAGTTTAACCACTGCGGTCAACAATTGCAATTGCACTTGGGCATTTTCATCTTGGAAACCTTCCAAGAAACTATCTAGCAACTCATCAGCGTTATCAATACGCTCAGCATATTCACCAATAATCCAAACCATTGAAGCTCTAGCCTCAGGTTCATCCAATGTATCAAGATTTTCGCATAAAGTACTGATAATACTTTCATATTTATTGGGATATTTGCGGAAAATATCCTTGATGACCACAATGGCTTCTTGAACCACATAGTTGACTTTGGTTTGAATTAACTCTAGCAAAGTGGATACACAACGTTCAGCCGAAGTTTCAACCTGTTTATATCAAATATTTTAAATTATTTTTATAACTATTGAAACGATTTTGTTATTGAAGTACTCACTTTTATAGCACAACGTCCAATGGCACGAACAGCTTTACGTACAAAATCTACATCAACCTCAGTGGCATATTCCTTCAATTCACTCAAAACTTGAGCAATATTACTCTGGTTAGCCAAGCGTATCATAATATCCAGCTTTTCTAATTTTACGTAAATGGGATCATTGTATTTGACAAAGAATACTTTCATTTCATGCTTGAGAATATCTGGACGTTTCTGTACAATCAAATTTATGTTGCGCAAAGCCACGTACTGCACCTCTGGTTCGGACGACAGCAAGGTAACTAATGGTGGTGCCAATTTTTTGGTGAGCGTTGCACAAAAATCACCATCATTGGAAAGCATTTCCAATAGTTTCATCAATACCTTAACAGCACTTAGGACAACAGCTGCATTGGCATGAGCCAAACGTGGTGTAATACGTTCGCAAATAGACTGAGCTTCACGCTCATCCTTGGGACTATAGTTGGCCAAAGAATCCAATATAAATACTTGACCCCATTCGGTACATTCGTTAAGAGCAGTAAGCAGTTTATTAATTGTAGCAGAATTCATTTCAACCAAAGGTTGTCCTGATTGGCTAGATTCATTTATTTCACTTAATGCCGCTACTGCATTAGCTACAACCATAGGATTCGAATCAGATAGAAGGTCCTTGAGTTGGTCAAGGAAACCTTGATCTTCTACCATCGAAGCTGAAATATCGTACAGCTTGGCTACACAAACAGCAGCTGTCTTGCGAACATAGGGATCTTCATCTTTGAGACATTTGCGCAATGGCTCGCATAAATATTCAGTAATTTTATCGACCCGTATACAACCCATTGTACGAACAGCCAAGGCTCTTATCAAGGGATTGGAATCTTCGCAATCCTTAACAAAAGTGTTAACAGCCATTATGGCAGCATCCGGCTGAGATTTGGCATAGTTCATAAGGTATAAGTACACCAACTTTTTCAATTCGAGATTATCGGTTTGCATGCAATTTACCACATCGGGGAATAAAACGGACACATCTTTACCCACTGTCATACTGGCAATTACCTAAATTTTTATGCAAGTGAATTAGATGCGATATAATATCGATTTATCAACAGTGAATAAAACTGCTATAGTTTGACTTGATTATACTTGCCTTCTTCACAGCTTCCTTCTTCTTTTCTTTCTTATCATTGTTTAATTCAGATTTTAGTTCGAAAATTTCACCTTTTTTGGTGGTAGAGAAATATTTCGAATCTGTCATTTTTTAGTCTAGATCTAAGAAAAAAGAATTTATTTTAATTTTGTGTTTGTTGAAAATAAACCACAATTATTTTTCCGGGGCGTATACATAAAAGTTTTTCACAGAATTTTCAAAATATTTTGTCAGTTGGAGTTTTGCTTAAAATTTACCAAATAAATTGATTAAATTAAAAGTAAGAACAACGATATCTTTTATATATATTTTATTTAACTAATTACCTTAACTATTATCAAAAATTACAATTTTTCTTTAGCTGACGAATAACTTTTTACTTAATCTTCAGAATAATAATATACCAGTGATGGTAAATTTAGTATTATTTTATTTAGTACTTTTTGCATGGGACAAATTTAGGAATTATGCAGGGTCGCCCAGCAGTGTTGCCAAGACTCTTAATATATTTCCCCGCCAGATATCACTCTAAAAAGAGTAGGACCACTGTTAACTATTAAGTAGGATTTTACATTATGAAAATCTAATGCAATTTTTAAATTCTTCTTTGAACTTGACATTTTTTGAGATCATTTTCCATTCATTTTCCTACTTTGAAATACATATCAACCACACTAAAATGAGAGTGAAGTGAAAAATATGATAATGAAGCAACAAGTGAAATTCAGAAGAGTAGGGAGAGAAACAAAAAATGTCTAGCAGTCGTGTAATACACACCCCACCTCTTTAATTAGTTTCCTATAAAATTCGGCTGTCATTTAATTTCCATAATGTTAAAAGGACCTAAATAAAAGTCGCAAATCTATTTCATTTACTTGTATGAAACGTTTTATTGTTTTTTGAACATTCTACAGCAGTAATTTTAATTTTTAAAAGATTTTATATATTATAAAAACCAGATTAATCCAATTCTCCCCTTCATTGTTCACAGCTGTAGCGTGATTGATATTCCAATACGCGAAAAAAACTTTTTAAGAAGTGTCATGACACCGGAGTTCGTATCTGAGTTAATAATAAGTACATTAGGAAAACCAATTGAAGGCAAACTATCAGGATGACTAATAGATGGTATCTTATTGATTTGGACGTTTTAAATATTTTATTTTATGTATCAGTCCGCAAAGGATTTCTAAATATTATTTTGGCAAATTTTTGCTGATTGAAAACTCGCTCAACTTCTTTCTCATTTGAATATACATATTTAGCAATGCCACTTTTCCTTCATATATGTATTTCCTTCAAGGTTAACCTCAACAGATAAATTCACCAGCGCAGCTGCTGACTTTTTTTAAACTCAGTAGTTGTCACATTTCAATATAAAAAGTTTCGCAATTTCCGGCAAAGAAGCCGAAGGAAAGGCTTTGAAATCGCCCGTGACTTTACCTGGTATCGATTTGTCTTGCCTTCTCACATGGAGAGAGCGTCGGCAGAAAAGGGGGAAAAAGCAGTTCGTGGTGTTTTTGTGTGGAGATTAAGTGTAGATGTTCCTGTTTAGTTTGAGCATAAATATTTGTTTGTCATTAAAATTGTAGTTTGTTTGTATTTCCTTGCGTGAGCAAACATATAATGAAATTGTTATCATGTCTCAGCTTGTTGGTAAGGAAAGGTTTTATGTCACTTCTATACGAAGAGGACAAATCCAAGAAACAAAAATTCAGGCACATGCGGAAAAGAATTATAGGCTTGCGATCCCTCTTGAATAGAAAAATAACTAGAGGAGCCGTTAAAATGTAATGGTCCCCGTCAATGTACTAACTGTCAAGATTTCGGGCACATTTTGAATGCTCCAACGTTAGGGGGTTATCCGCGTAGATACGGTCTTTGCCGTAGCCCTACAAAAAAGTCTAAAGGCGTCAAGTCACATGACTTTTGGTGGCCAATTGTTGTGGCCAGAACATAAAATTATGAGTTCTGGAAACTTGCTATGCAATTAAGCCAACATCGATTGTGTTGTGCGGTTCGTGGCTCCGTCTTGTTGAAACCAAATATCGTCTGATTCATAATCTTCAATTGGAAGCCAAAAAGTCGATTATCGCCATGGCCGGCTCTGAATTGAGGTTAACGATTATTCCAGCGTCAGCGACAAATTCAGACTTCCCGCCACACTTTCACTAATACTGCCAGTTCCTTCCACAGTAGGTCGATTATGACGACCATAATCACCCCGAAATGCTCGAAAAATATCCAAGTTTTGTTGTAAGATTTAACTATTTTTAAGGAATCTTCAGTTGTTAAATGATTCATATTCACTAAATAAATGACACTTCGGATGACAGGCATGTATTTAACAGCTGATAGCCTATGCCAGATCGGCGGCTTTGAAACCACTAAATGCATAACCCGTTGTAACAAAGTCTATTTTAACCCTGTTGTTTTATTATGAGGCAACCTCAACTTGAGCTTAACGTCTCTAAAGAGATAACGTTGTTTTTAACTTCACTCTTTAGGGGGATTGGAAAAGGAATATTTTTATTTTTGATTTGATATTCCCTTGTCAAGTTTGGTTTGGAGACAAACTGGTTTCGGCTATGGGCCATCTTCAGTGTCATTTTTCGTTCTGAATATTATTATATTATTAATTGAGATTGTTCATTTGATTTTAAATAAGATATTTTTTAATACAAATTGTACTTACTTTGCTAAAAATGGAATGTAATGAAATTAAGATGAACTTCAACATTTTTTTAATTATATTTTAACAAACAAATGTTTATAAATTTTTATTATTCTCTGTATTTTTCTTTTGTTAATATCATGCTAAAGTAGTAAATTTTTGTGTAAAAAATCAAAGAAAAATATGTTTATAACACATACATAAATGTTTAAATAACAATTTAATAGATTTTAAAAGTTTTATTCCTAATTTGTTTACAATAAATAAGTTTTTTATAATTATTTATGAATGTATTTTTGTAAATATTTAGGTACACATATGCAGTTTAAAGAGTGACATTAAACCTTCAGCCATATAAAAAATTAAAGATTACACATAAATTAACAAAAATATTTTCTGTATTAGGCAAAAATTACAATTAATCTTAAGAAGTGGCAAAATATCGTTCGTCCGTTCATATAAAATTAATTACAATATGACAGTTGTCAAAACTTGCTTTTTCCATTTGTGCTACATATTTATTTTGATGTAAGTGGACACACGATGTAACATGAAAATTTTTCTGACATTGAAGTTAACAGCGAAATTCTAAGTTAGACTTCGAAGTTCAAGACATACAATTAATTTAGAACGTGTTTAGGAGAAGTGTGTTTGTCATATGACATGTCAATTTTCCATATGTAAAATTTCGACACGTCATTTGAACACAGCGACATTATCAAGAAATTTTTACGATTTCAAAAATATTTAAATTTTTGTTTGGAAAAGTTTCAGATATTGCATGTTAAGAGGGCTATATAATTGTGAATACCTCTTTGCGCATACCTTGCTCTAACCGCGAAAATAACTGACATATTTTTCGAAAAGCAGAATTGTTCTAAAACCTTCAACACGTAGTCTTTCAATGTTAACTTAAACAGACCCACATTTTTGTGTGACCGCAAGAATAGCCTGTTAAAATGTGACAGCCGCTGAGGAATTAGCGAAATAAACACAAAGTAAAAATATGCTGATGATATAGTCACGATAACCATTATTATGTGCTCTACAACAATATATGATTGTGGCAAACATATAATGGTTATTTGAAATAATTTTAAACATAACTTTAGTAGCGATTTAAATGGTTTTCATCTATAAAAATTGCAGCAGAGTTGAGCTGAACAATACAATTTTTACCATAATTCGAACCAAAATCAAAGAATTTTAACTATACAAAATTACCATAATCACGTTTACCATGAAGAATTCTTAATAGACATAATATGTAATATTCTTTTAGAGTTTATTTATTTATTGGTTTAAGCAACGTATGATGATGGGCGCAGAGCTTTATTAACTCGTAATAAAACGTCGTGCACGAACAAATTACACACACTCAAATCATAAGTGTGTGTGTAGCTTAAGCAAGAAATATAAAATTTTCTAACTGACACTGCGTGACAGTTCAACTGTATCTGGCTTGTAGGCTGGAGTATATAACTTTGTCATTTTTAGAAATTCAATTACACACTCAAAATTCATAGTTATCGATAAAACACGATTTTATGTGATATGTGAACAAAAAAAAATCTGAACTATGAAACTGTTTTTGTAACACAAGTAATCGATTCGTCTCGAGAATTTGTACGAAAATCAACAACAAAAATAAGTGGTTTCATATAATTTTTGTTCCATTTAGATTTGTTTAGCAAATGTTTAATAAAGAAAACTTTTTATGGATGAATAGATTAAGACTTTATTGGTTTTCAACAAACTATCGAAACGAGGATATTGTGAATAAGTATATTATTACGAAGTAATAATCGAAGATGTTTTAAGTAAATCATAAAAAAATAATTGTCAGCAAAAAGTTGGTGTGAAACGACCTATTGTACAAATACGCAATGTTATAAACATAAAGCAAAAACAATTACCTAGCGAAAATTCCCCGCACCGCGATTCAAATTAGAAACAAAACCAACTTCTACAGAACGAAAAAGTAAACAGAAGATACACAGACCACACGAACAATTATACAAGGCTACTAAGCCGGCGAATGAAATAAATGATGCCCTATATCACGTATGTATGTTCGGAACATTTCAAGAAGCGGCCGTGATCTCTATATAAAGGCGCCGTCTACTGCAGAGAGTAGAGTTGACTTTGAATTTTAAAATAGTGAACAGCTGTGTGTACGTAAGAGTGTTAAGTTTACAGTGTAAATTAGTACTGGAGAGTTGTAAATAAAAGACATAATTGCCGAATAAATTTGTGTATTGATAAAATCATTAAGGACTGTGTATTTTATTCTGGCAATTAAACAAACCCTACAAATTATCGTCGATTTTTGGAACGAATTTCCGTTCCAAAAATTTACATCAAAACACCCTGTCGGAATATCAAATCAAGAATCTACAAATTAACGGTTATTGTGGTAATAAACGTAACCAATATGAATGCGGCTAGGTAGTTTATTAGTTTGGTGTTGCCATATTTCCATCATTATACAAGAAAAGGAAATTTAGGCTGGGTGAAATTTTTGAAAGAATTTGTAAGAATATGTAAAATGTGGCTTTTTTTTAGCTAACATTATTTGTTTTAAAAGTTAGCACTATATTTAGCATTTATTTGCTAAAAGCAGGTTATGAAAACGGTCTTACGTGTAATGAATGCAAATCCTGACAATTCCTCAGCGGAAACTTTTACATATTAACTTGCTGGAAGGAAAATTCCTAATGTATGTATGGATGCATGTAGATATGTATACATAGCTATGTATGTAAATAAAAATCATATTAAGATTTGAGAAATAAATCAGTCTTTTTAAAAATAACTTTAAAATTTAGGTAGTTTGTATTGTAGATAACATCGGTTAACATCGGTTCATATATATTCATTTAGTATTTCTGCAGTTTCAATTGTCAATTAAAATATTTATTTCAAAATAATTTTGTTGTTGTTTACATGTTTGTATATTAGTTAATTACTTTAAGTATGTATATATATTCTTTACAAATTCAGCAATGTTCTTATTTTTTTGTTAATTAAAATATTTTGTAAGTTGTTTTGTTATTCATCTTTTAAGAACATACATTCGATTTTTGTTATCTGACAAGAATGGTTATTTATTAAATTGATAGTTAATATGTTTATTAATTTGTGGTTTTGTTAATTATTTTTAAGGTGGTTTCGTAAAGTGCTTTCTTTAATTTTAGTTTTATTTATTACTTTATTAATATGCCTATTTGACGTGTTTCTGCTTTAGGTGGAAGATTTTTAATATTAATCTTTATATTTTTTTTATTTTAAAATAGTTATCGAAAATATTTCCCTTTTTGAGAGATATGTATTTTTTATTTTCATAAAGTTAATTAAGTAGTTGTTACAACGAAAGGTTGTCAGGATTTCATATTGGCATAAACATACAAGTAAAATAATAATATAATATAAAAAAAATACATGGAATTAATGAAATAAAAAATAAAATACCTATACGCAATAGAGCTGCAAAGCTATAGATTGCTTTGATGGTTTGTTGTAAAACTATCGATAATATCGGATTTAAAAAATGCTATTGCTTTAACCTACATCTATAACAACGATTTTGATTTATTCAAGAAATCTTAAATTGAAATTTGTTTAATTCCTTAACAACACGAAAGAACATTAGAGGAATTATATTGCATTTAATGTTGCTTCGTCTGTGGCTATGTTTCCTGTTAAAATTTATGTATAATATGTATTCCCTATATTAAAATTTTTGGCTGTATTTTTTTTTTTCTTTTATTTGGCTCTTCTTTTGTGTAATACTATGCCCGATATTAACACAAATATAATGTTTCGCTTATGGTTTAACCTGTGGTTGCATCGTCTGTGTCTAAAAATGGTACTAATATTCTAAAACATGTTTTTTCTAATGTTCCTTTGGTTGTAGATTGCATAATTTACCGGCAATTTGTTAAAAGAAGCCTTCGAATAAGTCGCCTAAATAAATCATCACTGTTTGTGACATTTTATTTAATTTACTTTCAGTGTAAGAAATCAAAAATGTTTAATTTATTTTACATTTATATACATATATATATACTGACTTACGACTTATTTCACAGCTACTACTGACTGCTTTTATTTAGTTAAAAAGTTCTCTTTGTCGATAGTATCGCTATCGGAATATAAATATCGATAGTTACATTTGACAACCCGTTGTTGGTGTAGTCTATTTGAGCCTTTAGTATTTAGAGCCACAAAAGCAAAGTATGATGTTGCCACATGTATCATTTTTCCCATCAATCAGACAAACGCTAAAAAGGTGAATATATAATTTTAAAAACTGTCCAAACATTTATCACCACTACACCTACACAATTAGTAATAACTATTACGAAGTTAAGTACAAAATGAAATTGAATTAAAAAAAGATCGCCAAATTAAAAAGAGCTACAAATGAATTTATGCGGCTTTATTGTATTAAAATGTTGTGTAACTATGGAAATCGAAGGTTTAATGCTTTTTGCCTATCGATGCGTATGAGGCCTAATTAGTCTTGACTTTCTGTTGCAGTTCTTTGCTGCCACGTTGCCAAATTTTGTTTTTAACAGGTTCGTCCGCAACAGAACGAAACAAAACATAATAACTAACACCTAACATACCGTCTAGACTAGCTAGCAATCTGTTCGCACATAGAGAGAGTGTCGGCAGAATAACGAGAAGTTTGTTCGTGGCCTTCTAAGTGGGGAATACGTGCAAATGTTTCTGCTCAGTTTGAACATAATTTTTTGTCATCGAGAGTATTGCAATGTTCTCCGCATAGTTTACACATGATGGCGATGGCTGAACAGACTTATGGCTAGTCAAGACGCTATGTATGAATTAGACACTCATATCAGATTGATAGCATGAAATTAAATATAAACAATATTTTAACTTGAAAAAATTAAAAAATTAAATGAATGTGTAAAGTTGTATCACTTTTTTCAACAAGTTTACACTATTCTAAAATAATACAATAGAAATACAAGGAGGGTTTTTAATTGAACAATTAATTACTATTTCTATTATTTGCTTTCTTTTGGTTGAAGTTTCTTGGATATAAGTTGCAAATAGTTTGTGTTATATTTTTGTATTTGGTTAATTTAGCTTAAAATAGTTTTATTTTTATTTCTTTAAATTTTAATTTATGTCGAATATTTTTCTTTATTTTAATTAAATTTGTAGAATAAATTACAGCAAATGGATTAAGTTGGTTTAATTATAATAGAAAAAAATAAGAAAAAACCTAATTATGTTATATTTTATTAAAAATTCGCTTACGCTAAACTATAAAATATTTCAAACAAAAAATTCACAGTTAGACAGACGAGATGCAAAAGAAAACAAAGTCATTATATTTATATACAATTATTTTTTATAAAGTTTCAAAAAAGTTATTTTTAATTTTGAGTAATTATAAAATATTTATTTATTTACTTAAACGATTACATTGCAGTAGATGTTTTGAAATAAAGGGCGGCCCCAAAACTGTACGCAGTAGGAGGGACGCCTTTTTGAAAGAAACTGAGTTTCAACTCACTACTCTGTCTGTGGTTAAAAGAAGATTGCTTATTTTCCTTACAGGCTAGCCTCATTTCAGGACCGTCCTTTATTTTTACAAAATTTTACAACGCCATTTTAAGGCCGAAAACTGTGAAGATCCTAGTTATTTGAGTATTTTGTTTGGTATATTTTTTGGTTTGTATTATTTTACAATTAATTTTAAAATTATTTGATTAATGGAAATATTTATATGCTTTAGAGTTAAATTTTATTAGTTGGAATGATGATAACTTTAACAATTATTACGTTTTAGTTTTTTATATTTTTATAAAATTCAAAAGTTAGAAGAAATAAATATTAAACTATTTTTTTTTTTGCAAATTTGTTTGTAAATATATTTATGTATATATTTTTTAATATTTAATTTAGTTTCAACAATATTTTTGAAATATAATTTTTAATATTTAGTCCCTATCATAATTTAGTTGTTCTCAAAATTTGTAGATGCAAATTGTTATTAGCGATAAAAAGTATATCGGCGAAAATAAAACTGAAATCTAAATGAAATAAATACTTTTAGTCACCTAAAAACTTATAAAAAGAGTTTTTTGTTCAATAGTTTTTTTCGCAATAAATTTTTAGTGCACTTTGCTGTTATCGATAACACAAAAGATATCTAAAATAAAATTGTTGTCGACAACGAACTCTTTAACCAAAATTATTGTTATAGGAAACCACTTTCGAAGGCCGTCAGCTGGCAGGCACAAAGTTATGGCTTACCGTAACTGAGTGATTAGAGTGGTTAAGATTTCTGACTTATACCTCCTCGTGGTGGAGGCCGTTAATATGTTCCGGTCTCTACTAAAAGTCTGGCGGAAAGAAGTTAACACTCTCTTGTGAAAATCTCTCATCCACGGTGGAACATAGCGAAGAGTGTGATATGGAGCTCTGCGTAGACATTCTGCATTACTCGTGCGAATTACATGAATTCTCTGACGGAACTCTGGCTTTAAATCGCCAAGTGTGGAGTCTGTAAGAAATGGACAAGAATGCCTTACGAGAAGTGCTCGTGTCAATCTCTAAAGGTACTTCTATGGCGTTGGATCGTGAGCTTCGGATAGGGATGGACAATGAAGCCTCGTCAGAGCTGTGGGAACTCCGGACGGGCTTGTCTCCAAAGATACTCCTGAGAAAGTTGCTGAGACGGTAGCGTAAATTGCGTGTGAATGTCAAGCACCGACTAATATAAGGCTTAGGAGTTCGGCCATACACTTGTTGAATGTGAATGACATGGGGACGTAAGCCTAAGACAAATGCTTGTAAATACAAGAGACTCTGTGATGAAGAAGAAGGCCGACAGTTACCAGTGGGCAGTCTAAAATCACTACAGTAAGAGTAAAGGCTAGTGTTAGAAGGAGACTCGAATGAGAATAAGATAGTCGTAAATTACAAACGGGTTGCCTGAAATTAATTCGAGGAAAGAAGATGTCGAAAAGGGGCGCATAAAGTAAGCGGTCTACTCCGATATCCTCTACATTAAAAAAAACTTTCGAAAGACGTCTTTGTTATCGATACACAGTAATTCGTGTCCATGATTGCAAATTTTTGGGTAAAATTTGCTGTTATTGGTTTTAAGGGTTTCTTAAACAAAATATATTTATTACAAAATATGCCGATATTTATTTTATTATCGATAACAAATTTTTGACATAAATCCTTGTTATCGGTAGACGTTTTCTTGATAGAAAAGATTGTTTTCTATGACGAAATTTTCGTTTAATCTTTTGTTTTCTAATAAAAATATAAATTCATAAATTAAATTAAAAAAGTTGAAAGAAAAAAATTAATTTCATAAAAATATATTAAAAACACTTTGCACAGCGGGGACTTTATAAAGATCTCACTTGAGATCGTAATTTTAATTTTCGTTAAATTTTATATAAAACTATTTATTTTCTTTGTGTTTTTTTTAAATTTAATTTAGTATAATTTTGAGTCAATTGAAAAATTTCTAATTTCTTTTTAAGTATTGAATGCATTTTTAGTTAATAAATTTTATTAAATAAAACATTCATAATAAAAAATAGCAACATTAATGTTAAAGATGTGTAGATTTATGTTATAACATAAATTATGAATTACAATTATTTACATTATTGGTTTTAAGTTTTAAATTAAATGTTTGCTGACAGAAAACGCTTTGTTGCGATCAACAAATTGGTGAAAAAAATAATATTTCATAACAAACAAAAAACACGTTTGTGTGTCTGAACTAATAAATTTGTTTCAGCCGAAATTTATACTCAGAAAATTGGAATTTTATAAACCTAAACATTGCTTGTTCATTTTTTATATCAGTTACCACTTCAACTTGTGTAAAACTAAACTTAGACTCTATTGCCCTTTTTCATTTGTTTTAATCGTCCCACTTTGGAAATTGTGTCTCATCAATAAACATACTAAATGTGCCCGTATTTCCACCCGTTTGAACGATTGTTGGATTTCTCGCACTTGTTGTATTGTGTGAATTTGTGGAATTTGTATCTTCAGTTTTGGTAGAATGATGGGAGCGAGGTTCTAAAAGAATTGATTAATTAAAGTTATATACGAGTATACATAAATTGAAATTAAAAATTAAATTTAATTCTTTAAGGAAACACAATTTGTATAACAAAATTTTCTATTTACATAAATTATTATCGTTATCATAAAAGAAATTGAGATCGATAAAAAATTTCCTATATAAAATGGTTAATGATAAAAACATTTTCTATTGAATTTCCTATACATTTCTATATAGATTTTGTCATCGATAACCATGTCAATATAACTAAACTAGCTACAAAATTTGTTAACGATAGAAAAATGTGCTATATACTATATTTCTATCGAATCGTAAGTTTTCATCAGACATTTTTATCGATAATAAAAATTCCTATAGAAATCGTTACCGATAAAAAGTTTCCTGTACGAAATGCTGCCGATAAAAATATGCCTATAAAAATTGTTAGCGATAACACGTTGTCCGAATAAAAATGCTATCGATAACAATATTTCCAACAGCTTATTGCTACCCAAAATACAAAATTATTAACGTTTAAAAAATTCATATAGAAATTGTTATTGATCAGATTATTTTCTATAGAATTTCCTATATATTTCTATATAGATTTTGTTATCGATAACCATGGCAATATTATCAAAATTCCTACAAAAATTGCTAACGATACAAACATTTTCTTAAGATGTATGCAAAATTTTCAATCGAAATTTTTATCGATAATAAAGGTTCCTATAAAATTTTTTACCAATTAAATATTTCCTTTAGGAAGCGCTGCTCATAAAAAATGTGCATATAAAAATTCTTAATGATAAGAATTTATCCTAGTTGTTGCTATTGATAACATTTTCGATTACCATGACATTATAATCAAAAGTCCTTACAAAATTTTTAAAACTATAGGCAGGTCCTATGGAAATTTTTCTAGAATTGAAAATTTTTAATAGAAATTCTTATCGGCAACATTATTCCCTATAGAAATTGATACCGATAAACAATTTCCTGTAGGACATGCTGCCGCTAAATTTTGTCTGTTTTATAAGCAATACCCGAAATTCATATAAAAATTTCCCACAGAAATAGTTAATGATAAGAAGATTTCCTATAGAATATATATTTTGTTATCGATAACCATAGCAATATAACGAAAATTCATATAGAAATGTTTAACGGTACGAAGATTTCCTATAAAAGTTTCTATCTAATCGAAAATTTATAATATATATTGTTATCGATAGCAAAAAATCCTACAGAAATTTCTATAGATAACAACATGTTTCATTACCATTTGTTATCGATACCGAAAATTCATATAAACATTTTTAACGATAAGAAAACTCCTATTGAAAATGTTATCGAAAAGAAAACTTTAAAAGTGTTTTATCGATAAAAAAGATTCCTATAGAAAATATAAACGAAATTTCTGCTGACAACAAAATTTTCTATAGCAATCGTTACGTATGACCAAAGTCCCTACAACAACTGTCAACTATAATAATTTGGCTATAGAAATTGCTGTCGATAACAACATTTTCTGTATAAATTAGTATCGATAATGATAATTTCTATAGAAAATGTTAACGTTAAAAAAAAAAAATTCCAAAGTTTTTATTGTTTTGTCCGAACTACAAATATTATTAATTGTCAAGTAAAGGTTGTCCATATTAAATAAATAATTCTCTTTCTGAATAGAAAGAAAAAACAAACTCATGCCTAAACATTGAAATTACTTAACAATTAAAAAAAAAATTCCTCTAGAAAATATGATTAAATTTTTTTTTCGAAAACAAACTACATATCGCTTATTTAATCAAACAACGTCATAAGTCAAAATATGCATTTTTCGCGTTAACGATGCTGAATTGTTCCCTATGTCAGGCTTTATATTGTGTATAAATTTCATCTTTATATCTTTTCTACTTTCCACGTTTGAAAAGTTCAACCGCGTTTATCTCGAAATGGCATTTAATGATTTATGACGTTCTTTGAGTAAACATTTAATTAAAAACATTTTTTAATTAAATTGAAAAATATTTTCGTTTGAATTTAATAAGTTAAAGTTTCTTGTTGTGATTTTTACTTGTCGTATTATGTTGCATATTATCTTTGCTGGCCCATACAGGTTCACGATTTTGGTTCATATAGGAAGGTTGATCCCAAACAGCTTTTTCTTCGACATTTTTGCTCTGCGGGATAAATTTTAAAGTACGTTTGAGAAAATTGAAATTGCTTAATTTAAATAACAAGATGTGCACCTACATAGTCTTTGTCGACCCTTAATTCCATGTCATCGGTCGCCTGTTCGAGACTACTGTGCGTGATGCCATAATAAAAGTACATAACGAAGCCCAGCGACATCCAAATGGTGAATCTAACTAAGGTTAGTATGCTTAATTTAAATATTAAATAGATATTGACTGTAATGGCAATCGCTGGAATATATGGAAGTCCAGGGGTGAGGAACGCAAGGGCATATCTGCGAAAAATAATTGCACATAGAAATTTTGAAAAGAGCATTAGTTTTTTAGCTGCAAATCCTGCAGACACGAGAACTAAATCGCATTTGTATTAATTAGTAATAATAAAAATTAGTTATCTTTACCTATTTTGTGGTTGTCTTGAGATAATTAATAATATCACAAATATGCCGATAAATAAAATGAAATAAATGAATGCTGCGAAACCACCGGACCAGCCAATGGCCGCAAATAGATCCAAGAAGAATATGAGACCGAACATGATGCCCACAAGTTTGGTCACATACATGCCTGCGGTTGCGAAAATTTAGAATTTTGAAGAGGGTTTGTTTTTGTAAAATTGAAAATTTCGGTTAAAAAATATTGAAAAACATAGAATTTTAATTTATTTCAAAATTAAATTTTTCTTAGGTTAAAAAAATCTTACCACTTTCCGAGGTAGCCTGGCCGGGATTTCGCCATGGGAAGAAGCCAGGACAGAGATATGAATAATCGTGAATTTTTCTCGATATAAAATTTAGACCTATCGTATCGAAGGCAGTTGCCTGGCCAGTGGGACCAGTTGGTGCACCATGAACAGCACCATAAAATTTGTTTTCAGAACGATCTGAGACCAAAAATTGATCATCACGACCCAAATAGCCTTCAGGGCTTTCATCGATAAGTGAATCATCAGAATCAGACATGCCACGTGTCACACGTTTTATGGTCAGTTTATTGGATTCCAATACTTCAGCTGTTGTTTTGTGCGGATCGTTTGTGGCACCGGCCGTTATGGGTGTACGTAGTTGAGCTGGTAATAGCTCGATAAGGGAAGTACTGTGCGGTTGGTAACGCAACACTAGTACACATGTGGACACTAGTGTGTAGGCGAGCAGGGTACCGATTGACATCATTTCCACTAAAATCTCTAGGCGTACGGATAGTGCTACTAAGGCAGCTGCAGTGCCACTTCCTATTGTGGCTAAACCAGGTACATTAGTGCGTTGCCATAGTTGAGAAAGTTGTCTAAAAATAATTTAAACATAATTGTTGTTTGTAATATAAAAGGTACTTTTTAATGTACCTTCTGCCCGAAAAGCTAAATTAAAAAAAATTAAAGATACTTTTTTTATTTTTTAAGAGTTTTTTTTCAGTTACTGTTGATGGACGATTTTTTAAACAGCAAAAAAGTTTAAATAAAAATTACGTTTTTAATAGTGACTTTTGACAAGAAGGTACTTTTTTATAAAATGTGTATTTTATATAAACAATGTAATTCTTGCAAATTGAGTCTTTTATGAAAGGTACAAAATGTATAAAAGGTGCAATTCATAAAAGGTGCTTTTTTAAATAGGTACTTTTTATTAAGGGTACTTTTTTTAAAGTTGTTTTTTATCTTTTTTTTTAATAGTTACTTTTGATCAAGTGTTTCTTTTCTCAGAGATACTTTTAAAATTAAGCACTTTTTACAAAAGGTACTTTTTATATAAAATATTTTATATATGTAAATATTTTTTATAAAAGTTTCATTTTATAAAAAAAATGCCTTTAAAATATCTGCGGCAATTAGGAATAAGGGCTTAAGTCGACTTAAGCTGACATTGTGATTTCACAATTTAAAAGTACCTCTCAGCAAAATCTCACTTATTTAGCTCTATTTTAAGGCAAGTCGAGAACTTTTGTAACGTTTTAGGTGCGTTTCTTTGTTATCTCTTTTAATACTTATTGTACACACCTGTGTACTTACCTGAATATCAAGCCATCCTGAGCCATGGCATATATAACTCTTGGCATTGGAAACATGGAACCAAACATGGCCACCGATAGACCTGCAGTTGCGCCAATTGCCACAATTGCTCGACACTTGGGCGCATTTACATACGACCACATTTGAACTAAAGCTGCACCGGAATTGATGTGATCATATGGCACGACCAATGTTAAAACTAAACTAACTGTAACATAAGCAAACAGAACAACAAAAAGTGAACCCACTATTGCTTTTGGAATACTTTTTTGAGGATTATGAGCTTCTTCGCCCGTTGTGGCTATAATATCAAAGCCAATAAATGCATAAAAACAAGTCGCAGCACCAGAAAATACCTGTTGGATACAACATTGCAAAGGGAAAAAATGTTAATCTTCATGATGTCGCCAAACAAAGGAGATAACCAAATTTTCTTACCCCACTCCAGCCATAGGGCAAAAAGCCTTGGTGTTCAGTCCATGTATTTGTGTCCACATAAAACAAGCCAGCTGTCATAACAAATACCCATGTTGCTAGATTTATGGCATTTAAAGTGTGATTGAATATCACCGATTTACTGGCACCCATGGCCAGTACACTTGTCATTATAAGTGTAATGCCGAAGGCTATAAAATCGGGTGGTTTACCTGTTAACAATAATAAACATAAATAAACAGGTATGTTTGTGTGTGTGTGTTTACAATTTATTCAAATAAATATACAACTTACCAAATATAGTCCCAATAGTATCGCCTATGGCTGTTGATATGGCACCGCCGGTTAGTGAATCAAAACTTGAACTTAAAGCACAAGCACAGGCACTTGTTCCTGTTTAAATATTAGACAATTTAGATAAATGTTTTTGACTTGTCTCCATAGCAAAAAAAAAAAATCAAGCAAATAAATGCATTAAAATAACTACATTAAAATTCAATCATGCTGCACGTAGATACGTAGTATTTGTTATGAATTTATTTCTAAATCACTTTTAACTAAGTTTTTTTTAATATGAATTTTTATAAGTACGTGCAATAATTCTATAAATAATAATTCATTGGAATTCATTTGGTCTTATTCTTTCATATAGGAAAAAATGAAAAAAAAAATTTAATAAAAATATATATTTACGCACCTATTAAATATTCCAATATCATATTCCAACCAATAATAAATGCAACGAACTCCCCAACGGCGACATACGAGTACATATACGCGGAACCGGAGGTGTGTGGTACACGCACACCAAATTCTGCATAACATGCGCCTAAAAGTATACATTAAAAATAATCGACATAGATTGATATTATAGCATATAATTAATCAGCAAATCTTTGTTTAATTTGATTATGGTCGCAACGCAAAGCAATGCCAGACTTATATAAGTGGGGTTTAATGGCAGTCAAGGGGGTTTCCCCCTAAATTTAGTGTGTATTTTCTCCTAAGGGGCAATTTTTCAATATTTAGGGCAAAGATACATTCTGTTACATTTATTACCACAATAAACGGTAATTTGTAGGGTTCGCTTAATTGCCAGAATTAAAATACACAGTCAATGACTTTATCAATACACAACTTTATTCGGCATTTATGACTCTTATTTACAACTCTTCAGTACTAATTTACGCTGTAAACTTAACACTTTTATGTACACACAGCTGTTCACTCCATGAAATCTCAAAGTCAACTCTACTCTCTGCGGTAGACGGCGCCTTTATATAGAGATCACGGTCGCTTCTTGAAAAGTCCCGAACATAGGCGAAATTGCGCTTCATTTATTTCATTTGCCGGCTTAGTAGTCTTGTATATGTGTTCGTGTGTGTGTGTATCTTCTGTTTACTTTTTCGTTCTGTATTAGTTGTTTTGTTTCTACTTTGAACCGCGGTTCGATGAATTTTCGTTATGTTATTGTTTTTGCCTTATGTTTACAATATTGGGTATTTGTATAATAGGTCGTTTCACACCAATTTCTTGCTGACAATTATTTTTATTATGATTTAGTTAAAACATTTCTGATTATTTCTTCGTAACGATATTTAGGGGAATTTCAGGGGATTTTTCTAGTTAATTATTTGGAACTTTAACTAGTTATTACGAGCCATTTGACCATTGACCATTTTCAATCCTATATCTTTTACAACTATTACATTTTTAAACATGTAGCACTTAAGGCAACTAAATTTGTTTTTTTTGTGGAATTAAAAACAAGATATTATTATATAAAAACAAAAATATATAAAAACGATAGGGATGGCCAATTTAAAGGCATCGAATTTTAAATATAATTTGCTTTATATTAAAGTTATATTAACATTTCAGATTGATTGGCACCTTAACAGTCAAATTGCTATAAAACATTCTGTAAATATTGAAAATGCATTATGGTGGCTCAAGGGAAAGGCCTCGTTGCACATTGAGACACTAAAAACATGTTCGATTTGTGTCTAAAAAAATGAGCTACATGTACCGGTTCAAAACTTTCTTAAGCAATTTTTTACAAAAAAAGGCTATAGGGTGTTTATTGCTGAACACTGTTACGTCAGCAACGTTGACACTTGACTATTTATTATACAACTTACCCATTCCAAATGTACGCCATAATAAAACATGTTTTGGCTCCAGCCATTCTTAGTTGTTGTAAGTCGGCCGGCTTGTATCTCAGTCGGCGTTAATGAGCCGGGTTACTATGAGCCGGGTTAATATTTTGAAGGGATGTCTCAATAAAATTACAATTTTTCATTAACAAATAAAACACACTTTTTTTGAGCGAGTTTCGATATTTTTTCCGATTGGAAAAAAAAAATGCCAACAACTGGCGCTGATGGCAGGCCATTGCTCTTTTCATGAAATTTTATATATCTTTTTGACAAAGATGTGTTCAGTTCAAGACATCAGAATTTCCGACGCACTGGACATGGCGTCCAGTTGCGGGCACAAGAAATCCGCTATCGCTACATTGTGCTGCGTAAAATTTAAATTTGTTGGGAGTGATGCAGCATTGATATTTTTGGGTTTTTTTTGCGACACTCTCATTTACAGTAAAAGAGAATTAATATTTAAAATCGATCCAATTTTTCACCACTCTTCGAACTGTTTATACATTAGACACCCTCTTTCGACCGAAGGGGTTCCACAATGCTAACGCCTTTTTCGTTTTGTAATGCTCAATTTTTAATAGTCGCAATATTCATAGGTAACAGCTGTTAAATATCAAAGTTGCCAACTGCACCAAAAATCACACAAACTTTAAATGGTGCATTCTTATTGAGACCCCCGATATTTTACAACACTTGGCTTTTTATAAGAATATTTATAAAAAAGAATTACATACCTGAAAAAATACTAGCTATTGCGGCAATAATAAAACTAATTATCACACCAGGACCGGCAATATTTTTGGCCACCATACCGGCTACTAAATACATGCCAGTGCCGCAACACGAGCCAATGCCCAGTGATGTGAGATCTAACGTGTTGAGGCATTTCTGAAATACACAAGTAAATAAAATAAAAACACAACTTAATAAAAAAACCCCTACAAAATTGGAAAATGGTAGACAAATTAACATTTTAATGTTGTAACTTGCACGCGTACACATTTAATTATATTAAATAATGAATTGCTGGCAATTTGTATTTAATGGACTTGTAAATAATTTGCAAAAGTTAATTCAATTCAATTAAGTTAATTCGTTCGAATTTGTTTTTCTAAATTTCTTGATACCATCTTAAGCACTCCCATTGAAAAGCATTGAAAGCAACAGACTGACTTACCGTTAATTTTGGCTTTGAGGGTTGTGAGTTGCCATCCTGTAACTGTTTAACATCCTTGGTTCGTATTAATTTTGGTAGCAATGTGGCACTGTTTACACCAGGCGGTAAGGGAATTTTAAATTTAACCTGAAATTGTTAAAAGAAAATTTACAATTTTTATAGAAATAAATTGTTTGGGATTTTTTAGGATGTGTAAAGGGGTTCATATAACTTTATAATTTTTATTTATTAATTACAATAAGAAATGTCTTAAGATTCAAATAGACTTGCCATACCATAAAAATATTTATCTAATCGATAAAAGGTGGTTTAGACGGTACTACTTTACGTGTCGTCTTTACTAGCCATAGGTCTGTTCTGCCAACGTACAGATTGCTGTTCGCACAGGAATTTGGCTTATACAGACGGCCGATGTTGATGGTTTATTCGTGTGCAAACAATGCTGTCCGAACAGTTGTTCACACAACGCTGTTATGCCATCCAAATAATCTCGATGAGCGACAAAAAATTATGTTCAGACTCAACAGGAACATCTACACGTATTCTTCAAACAGAAGACCACGGACACATTTTCTCTCATTATTTTGAAGTCGCTCTCTCAATATGCGAACAAATTTATGGCTAGACAAGACGTAGTGTTATGGTGTAGAGGAATATCTGTGTTAAATTTTTAGTTGGCAAAAGGCTTTTGGATGATCGACACTTTCGTTTAAAGTGCACTTTTGTTATCAACAAAGAATATTGTTTTTTAAAGCTGATTTAAAACACCCCCTTTTCTGAGCGTCAACATATTTCGAGTGTAACCAAAGTGCAAAAAGTGTTACATTTTTTTCTAGAAAAGAAAACACCATACGTTTTAAAATTGCCTTCCTACATAAATTCAGAGTACCTGCCATATGGGATTTAATCTCTAAAGCAAATCCGTTTGTATATTAAGAATGTCTTCAATTAAAAAACGTAACTTATTTATTTTTTGCTAAAAAAATTAAACATGTTTTTCTTTTTATTATTATTATTGTTTATGCTCGCAAAAGGTGGTGGTTTTTTTTAGATTTTTCCCTTTATAATGGTGAAAGGCAATTCAGTTTGTTACCTGTATCAAATTATAAATAATAAGGTGGTTTTAAGCATGTTCCCTTTAGAGGGCAACATTTTATTTAAGAAACGAAAACGCCACTAAATTTGTACAGGCACATCTTAGATTTTATGTGTCTGCATTGACCATTTGACAGTGATTTATACAAAATTTGTTGCTTTATCTTAAAAACGTTTTTAACTTTTAAAACTTTGTAGAGTTTGGCCATGCTCCCTATAAGCCATCGATAAGCTGTTGGAATGGCCATTGTGCAGCTCTAATGGTGAAATGGAAGTGGGTCTCTTAGGTGTTTCTTTATGAATGCTACGGCTCCATTGCGGTTGAAATGTTACATACGAGTAATAATAAATACGAAGTGTGCTCAAGAAGTAAATCGCAAATTTTTTGTGTTCTCCCACCGATGAAAGTCGACTTCCAGAGGCATTGTATTGAAGGAGTATACAATGGAGCAATAAAATATAGGCTTAGTTCCGCAAACTGATATATTTTATGGGAAGAAAGAGTAGGTTAGGTTGACGGGAGCGAAAAATTCGTCCCTTGCCCGTAGGCATACACCTAGGCCAGTACTTTGGCCGGTTGTGGGCTATCCATTTTGACAAAGTCTTCACCCTCATTTAAATTCTGTTCCCCTAACAAACCTCCTAAGTAGTTGCCAGTTAATGCCTCTCAAACGAGACACGTCTGGTAAAGTGTCGGCCGCGAAGTATCGGGTCCGTGTAGTGGAATAGAAGGTGTTCCATTGTCACGACGTCCTCCCTGGGTTTGCGCATGCATCACTATACGCAGACTCTATACGCCTATAAGGCGTAGACGTGCCCGCAAGACTGAATGACCCGTCAGTACACTCTGACTAATTCCGGATTTGCTCGGTCTTAGCATTCTCCTTGTTTTATCCCCGTTTGAGTCTCCCCATAGGGTCTTTGTTATTTGCCTTTTCACTCCACAGTACTGTAAGGGCCCTCTTTGCTCAGTTTTTCAGCGCAGATTTCGTGGCCACAAATGAATTTTCATTACTTAAGCCCACCTCCTGGAGCTCTCTACCTTTAATTGCTAGACCGTTGGTTCGTTCGTTTCCGACTACTCCATAGTGACGAAAAAGAAAAATATTTATTTCATGATTTTATTATGACTGTGGAACAAGCAAGCCTTAAGTTTTTTTTCACGGAAGGAAAAAATTAAGGGGTTCACAATAAGTGCGTGTCGATGTTCATAGTCTGTGGTGGCCATACTGTTTTTGGGACGTCCGTCAAATCTGTTTTTTTTTGTTATTAAGTCACGACCAATGTTAAGTCCAAATGATAAATGATTCTTGATTTGATATTCCGAATTTCCGTCATCCCTTGTCAAGTTTGGTTTGGAGACAAACCGGTTTCGGCTATGTGCCATCTTCAGTGTCATTTTTCGTTCAGAACTGTTTAGCCTGTTAAAAAGTACTACTATTTACACTTTAAAGTTTCCATGCCTGGTGTCACCTATATTTATGTAGGAGTTCTGAAAACGATATTTTGTTTTAGGTTGCAGAAAATGGCAAACAGAGAGGCAAGAAAATAACAGAATGTAATAAAATAAAAGATTTAAAGATGATAATGTGTCTTTTGTCTTAAGAAAATTTATATTTTTTGCCGCTGTTCTCTGCCAGTGTCTTACCTAATGACATTAACAGCAAGGATGATTAAGTTACTCAAAGTGACTAACACTTTCCCATGGGCATTTAACATTTTCAATATGACTTATACGTATTCATTCCTTTATACTGCCACTCATCCATTTATTGTATTTTAAAAATGCAAAAAAGTTTGTTTGCTTAATTTTGTTAAATTATTGTTCGTCACTTTAAAGATTCAAATGCATATTTTTGCTGCTTATACATGTGTACACACATACTCGTATATACATACATATGTATGTGATAAAATCAAACTTCCTATAACTCCCAAGCCGGCGAAGGGGAGTGGTGCCGCCGATAGAGTAAAATCAAACAGAATAACATGGCTGTACAGCATTATTTTGAGGTCTTTCAATATTTTTACTCATTTCAAATATTTAGTTAAAAATATTTATTAAATTTTTTAAAACTTGATTCGTGATTTAATATTGCATGTAGATTTTTGTAATAAATTTCCGTCATCCCTTGTCAAGTTTAGTTTGGTGACAAACCGGTTTCCACTATGTGCCATCTTCAGTTCCATTTTTCTTTCTGAAAGGTTTGTCACAGAAATTTGACACGAACGAAAAATGAAGCTTGACAAGGCATGACGGAAATTCGTTCCAAAAATCATCAAATGATAAATCTTTATTATCAAAATGAGTGTTCGTCGACCCAACGTTTGGTTCTCAAGCTCATGGCGCCCGTTTCGATAAACATTCTAATTTGTTTCTTACATTTTCGTCATTCTTGCGTTAACGTCATTTAAGCTTCAGTTACACCAGAAGTCGTCTTTGGAGCTCTTCTCTTTATTTTTTTTTACTGAATGTTTAGTGCTACTTATGCCTTGGAACTGGTGGTGTGTCGCGATACACGTTATAAATTTCAGATAATTGTCTGGGGTTTTGGAACTTTTCCTATTCTTTTTTTTACATCTTATAACTACCCAACCTCTTTGTGTATAGTTAATTATTAGTCCTCTGCAAAGAAAACCTGGCCCGGCCCATTTGCTAACTATTTTTAATTATTTTGTCATAAATAATTCTTTATACCGCTTTTAATTCAGCTATTAAAAATTAAATATTTGCTGTACCTATAATTTTGGCCGCCGCTGTACTGACATTTCTTTTAAATTCATAACACACTAGTAACATTTATTTACCAGAACACTTATGCAGTTATTTAATCGCCTGTATGTGTCCATATGTCGACATGTTTGTATGTGGGCATGTTTTGCTCATGCATATGCATGTTCAATATAAACTGACCATGCACGAGACGAAAAGGAAAATGCAGAAAAAAACAAAAACCATTGAAATCAAGGTTCTTTATTTTTATGAGCTTTGGAATAACATAAATTGCATGTTCAACAATGCCGTTTTGCTTTATTCTCACCATTGTTGGGCAAATTGTTGGGAAAACAATTGTTGATTGGATGTGCAAGTGCATGTTAGAGCATGCATGTGTATGTGTTCGAATTTGTTTACAAAAATCAAACTTCCGTTTTCTCGTGTCCTTTTTCTGCTCAATATCATAATTTATTTATCATACGCGTTCTCTGAAGAGGGAGGGTAATGTAGCGTTGAGTAGACTAAAGCTAATGTGGCCATTTTTATTTGTTACTAATTATTTATTAAAAAAAATAATTCCATTATTGCGAATAGTACTATTTTACAATAAAAAACTTTATGTCCTCTTTGAACTTGCAAAATACCAGTAGAGGATTTCGAAGACTTCAAGTTTTACCCGGTCATAGAGTATGTAAATGAGTGTATGAAAGGGAAAGGCTTAGAAAGGCCGGAGCTCATGTAAGTATCTTCTTAAGCGCACTAGGGTTACAGGGCATCTCCAGCATGAAAGCTGTGGACATATGCAGATCCTAAAACTATTTGACAATGACCCATACATTATGGTAACTAAATGATCGTGCAAAACCAACTTCAGTGTGGCAAAGGAACTATGCAGTCATCATTCCTAGGAGGGACCGATCAGATGTAGCTTACTGGCGGTTCCAAACAGAAAAATGCCAACAATGGAACAGTAATAGTCGGATCAATTGTCCAGAAGACAATTCCAATGGGAAAAGACCCAACAATTAGTCAAGCAGAAACTTATCCTCGTTTGTACTAAATCATGCTTGAGGAGAAGAATAACGGGTATAACCTACTTCGTAATGGCGAACAGCCAGGGAGCCGTCAAAGCCTTTTTATCGCATGAAGTGATGACTGCATTAAATCCTTAAATGACTTCGGTACTCGAAATAATATTGTGTCACGGTGCGTACTTGACCAAAAGAGCCATGCTGGGATTGAACCAGCTGATTGCTTAGCAAATCGAGGAGCTCAATGTGTTTTTTAGGACCAGAACCTTTCTTCGGAGTAAATAGTAACTATACTTGGGCTGAGTCGGAATATGCTCGACACTGGAGAGCTATAGTCCGACTTGACGTGACGTGCAACCTCTGACTCCAATTAAACAAATACAATTAATTTTTTCCTTTGCTTTTCCGATCAAAGTTAGAACTGGGTGCAAGTAATGGCCTTCGATATTGATTAATATTTCAACAGAAATTATGTATATACGAATTTCGATCTCTAACGAATGCCGTATTAAACAATTGAATCAATTAAAAACTTAATTAAGTTTCAAGCAATAACAAACGAAATCTTTAATAGCTTGTGGGTGTTCGCTAGAGAGCAACCAAAGCAAGAAAAAATCAGAAAACAGCAGCAAACCGAAGAAAAACACTTGGTATCGAATTTGCATGGTGCTCCTGAATTTTCATAAGTTAAAAAACAATTAAAATTATGTTTCTTAGGAAGCCAACAAACATCGGACAGATGCAGTGATGCCAAGTGATCCCAGATTAAAATCCAACTCCTTAAAGTATGCAAAGGTTTGCTGGTATTTCCTGTTATGTATTGCTCCTTGATACGGCGATTATTTAACAGCCCTTTATTTTCCAATAAATTAAGTTATATAAATTAATAATCTCTTAATGAAACACCCTGGAGCAACTTGTGCGAGTGATGCAAATGATGCGATTTACAATTTTCTTAATACAAAGTGTTTTAGCAGTGACTAAAGCCCTTAAATCAATACTCGTATATGCAACAAGTACTTAATGCCTATGACGCCTGGAAATATGCTACACACTTCTATTTTTCTTGCACCGCAAACACGCACATGCACATTAAATAAGCCACAAGTTGTGGCAGTTGACTTGAATGAGTCATTGTCAGTTGCCCTCATTGCCAAACAAAAGAAACGTTTATGTTGATTTGATGTGCATGAATGTAAACAAAAAAAAAAAAATCCGCCTGAAATTGAAAACGGGTTGGGTGGCAAAATAACTGAAAATTGTTGAACCGACTAGTTGCCAGCCTACTACACTGCTATGCACCATTAAGGTTACATCCAATTTTAATGAAAATCTCCGAGTTCGTTTGTGTTTTTTCTTTTTCTTTTTTTCTAAAGGAAAGACTGAGGACTACAGTTTGAGTGTGTTTAACAATTTGCACTTAAAACTCGTCATACATTTGAATGTGATTTGTAATAAATAGTGAAATCAATTGCCTGCAACAGATATTAAGTGCCATTGAGAATTTATTAATGCTGCATTTTTCTTTCCATTTGAAGTAAAAAGTAAAGCAGTCTTTCCCTTGACGAAAACCCAATTACGCGGAACATGTCTTAAATGAAATAAATTTTATTAGTTGGTTTATAAAGGAAAACAAGCCGAACTGACTGATTTACACATTTTTCTTTTATTTAAAATAAATTTAAGTTTTAGCGAAAATGCCAAGCAAATTTTATTTACCCTTGAGTTTTGTATAAAAGTTCGGTTAGTTGATTGCAAAAAATAAGTCCAAAACAAATCTAATTTTAAAGTTTTAGTCTTCATTATTTCAAAATCCTGCTGAAACCACATGTCCTTCAGATCCCTGTCAGCCAGTTACGCCCACTAGAAAGCCATTATCATGTTCCTGTAACGACTGCCGTTCACGGGCAAAGGAGACTTACTATCCATAATCGACTCAGTTTCTTAATATTTGTTGGAGTCGTTCCGAATTCTTACCACTTTGTTTTGAAACAGAACTGTGGCATGACGAGTTTTACCAAACAATTTGACACAAAAAAAAGCGAGGCTACGCAGTCGTAAGATAGAAACAATTTTATTTTGATGGTCTTTGTTCTTATGCTCTTTTTTGTGACACTCATTCTCGCAACAACTTTGTCATATATTGTCTGAATTTCGGATTTTTTTCCAACAACATAAATTTAGGCGCAACGAAAAAAATGAGACACCAATTGCCAGAGATGGAAAATTCAATACTATTATATTATTTTCACGATATTTTCCTTTAACAAGTCGGTTTTAGTAGTTTTATTTTGTTACGCTTTCTTTCTTGTTTGAAAATCCAGCGTGGCTATTTTCTGACGTTAGGCTTTAAACAATTAGACGACTGCGGCTTTTAAAATACACGACTACATAGGCCGTTGGTTGCAATCATCGGCGTGTAGTCAGCTGTTATGAGAGCGACTGCAAGATAGTAAGAAGCAGATATTCAACGTTTCGATATATTTAAAATTAATAATTGTATTGGAAAATAGTGACTGAGAATCATTTAGTATCAGTTACAGCTTTAGTATATGAAGAAAGCGAAGGTGGCGGGTTCGCCCAAAGACTACTATAACTTGCAATGAAGAATGATTTTATAAAACGAGAGTACCTCTGGTAAAAGAAAAGGGTGAAGAACACCAATGGATGAACATAGGTAATTTAAATTAATTGTTGACACTGTTAAAAGCTAAACTGCCATCGACGCTGAGACAGGGTTGGCCCTAATTGGTATTTTATACTAAGTTTTAATATCGCAATTCCCGCCTGTGCCTCCGCAAAATCGTGTAAGACATATGCGATTTGGGTTAAGCTGCATGCTAAGCTTAAAATCATATGGGACAAGCTTAGTGTGAAGACTGGAATGACAAATTGCTTGAGAGCTCTGGACACATATGTAAAACTAATGTGTTCCTTGTATTACAGACAAAAACCGATTTGTATTGCATCAAGGACAACATGTTGTACAAATTACTTATTCAGAATATACGAATATCACGTACAAAAGTAAAACCAAATTTATTTGTTCAAAACCTCATTCCACTTCATTCTCGAATGCATTTATAATTTTTTAAATTTTGCGATGTTCGTTTCCATTAAATATTTTCACGATTCCTCTTGTGTTGTATTTACCACAGAACAACATTTTTAAATTTTGTTGCTGTGATCAATGTACTTAAGTGATATTTATGTAAAATAATTTTAATTAGATTTTTCAGTTTACTTTTTACTAAAAAAAACTATGTTTCGGAAAAAGTATTAATTTTCCATCTCTGGTATACATTAAAATAAAATGAGAGCACTTGTGGTTATGGGTCTTCTCTCTCTCTCTCACAGCGTTTAGTACTTTTGGGAAGTTTTTTTTTCTAAAATTTGTTTGTGTTTGAAAATTGAGAAACCTTCTGGTGAAGTTTTTTTAAGTACTTAAAAAAATCTTTTTAAGAAAAATACTTCTTGGGTACTTTTCCGAAAGGGTACTTTTCCGAAAGAGTACTTTTATAGAAAAATTTTCGAACGTAAATTTGTTAAATATGTTTTGGAAGATGTTATTTTTTGAAAAGGATACTTTTCGAAAAGAGTTCTTTTTTAAAGAGCCATCTAAAAAGTAATAAAGATGCACGTCTTCAGAAAGATACTATTTTTTGAAAAGGAACGTTTGATTTAATTTTTTTGTACCTTTTAAAAATGTGGTTTTTGGGGAAAAAGTGTTTATTTTAAAAATAATTTTTTAAGTTGTTTTTTTCAAAAAGTACTTTATGGAATAAAACAATCTTTTTGAAAAAGTACCTTAAAAAACCAAAAAGTACTTTTTTAATGTTCTTTATGAAAAACAACTTTTTGGCATAAAATGAACTTTTCAAAAAATTACCTTTTGAATAAAATAAAATGTACTTTTTAAAAAACGTTCTTTAAGAAAAAGGTACTTTTTGAAAATTTAACTTTAAAAATTTTTTTTTGGAAAAAAATTAATTTTCGAGAAATTTTATTTTTCAACAAATTATTACAAACAAATTTAATTTCCAAAAAATTTAAATTTATATTAAAACCTAAAAGTATGCTTTCGTTTATCAAATTAAATTCATTATGTCGTTGTGTTCGTGTGCAACACTGCACGTATAAGTATTTTTCTCATTAACTTAATAGTCATACGCCAATTATCTCCGCACATCGCTACTACTCCATGAGTCATATAATTTTATTTATTTACAACTACATACACAATGTATAATCCGGATATAGGAGTACGCCTTATAAATATATTTATTTATTTAATTACTCTAACATTTGCTGTGTACTGCAGTAAAGAGTTTTCAGATAAGAGCGGGTCGTGTGTGAGTGTGTGGTACTAATGAAGTTATGTGGTGGTGCAAGGAATATGGTCCAATTTACAACGACTCAGCCATAAAGATTGGGCAAAATTTTAAAGATGTCCTGGCATCTGCTGACTTTGAGGGCTCTAGACTTTAGGAAACTTAATAAAAACGTTTAGCGGGGTCGAACCGCACAATATTGGAGACCGAAACAAAGTCATATCCTCAAACCGTTAATGCAGAAAATCATTTGTGTCTTTACGTAAGTTGCACGTAGCTTGTATCACATATAATTTAAATACGTACCGCTCAATGGGGTCCGAAAGAAATTCCTTATCATTGAACGTTGTTTCGAAAAACTACGGACTGATTACACCCCCGGCACAAAATGCGCACCAAACAGTGCGGTGGGCTTGCGTCATCTTATATATAGCAATTTTTCTTACGGTATCTTTTCGGTTCCTTTTAAATCTACTTAGCGGACCAAAGCCTTTGTGTACGGTCATTAGTTTTGAGTTCCTAAGTCAGTCGAGCCTTTTAAGGGTGAAGGCCTAACTGGAAACACAAAATTCGCCAACTTGCGGTTTTCGAAATTCCAAGTTCTTGTGCGCAGCGAGAAATCAACTATCTAGGGTTCTGCTACACATTTTCAAGGGCAACAGGTATGTTCTCCGTGAAACTGGCATTTTTTTTATAAACGGGTGTATGAAACGGGTCGTCTCGTATCGCACCACCAAATGCGCAAGAGTCGACTTTGCAGGGTCACCGCTGATTACATTGTGTTCAAAATTCAGGTGATATTATTATTCGTTACATTGTGGTCCAAAGTGTAAATGGGATATTCGTTGGCAAATGGCATCATGTTGCCAACAAAAAGTAATGTTTGAGTCCTTTTACTTTGGCGAAATTTAATGACAGACAAACAAAGTTTGTAGAAGAGTAACACTTTTCGTTTGCCTCTTTACTTCTTTTAATTTTCATTTCGTCGCTTCATATCATTTTTCTCACGTCACTCTCGATTTAGTATTGTTACCTGTGTATTAGAGAGGGGGAAGGTTGATGAAAAAATAAGTCAACAATTTTTTGTCTGTCTCTGACAACTAAAGGGTTTTAGGCAAGTTCAAAAGATAATTCAAAAACTGTCTGTCATTCAATTTCCTTAATGTACAAGCGTCGTTCTTTGTGAGCGAAAAAAGGGGGCAGCGTGATTTCGTAAGTGTTACAGCTGGACTCGTATTTAGAGCAAGCTCTTGGGAATGGTGGTAAAATTTTTAAAGCCATTAAAAACCTTGAAAACTTACTTTTGGCAAATAGTTTATTTTTAACCCTTCTAGTTTTTTCTGCCCCTGGATCCTGGTACAAAAAATAAACACTCTCAAATTACAATTTACAAATGAATACAAAAGTTAATTTGATTTCGAGTCGTTAAGTAAAAATGTGGCGCTTAAATGTCACCACAACTCAGACATGGATAACTGATATTTTGAAACTTGACTTTTTAATAACACAAATAGTATTTGCTTGACACTAAAGACACTGAATTATTTAAATAATTTAATTTTAGTTGCTTTTGTTTTACAAAACGATTTTTCAGCAAATTTTTTACACCTGGTAAATCTCTGAAGAATCGCAAATAGGTGCGACTGTCAGGTTTTTTTTTTAAATAAGCTGCAGTGTTCTGTTTCTGCAAAAGTAATGAACAATTGCAACGGTACTGAGTTTTCCATCCCTGCCGCAAATTGTAGTTTCTCAGTGAATTCGTCATTTAATTACAACTACAAATTAGTTCTGCAGTTGGTTTGATGAAGACAACTTCAGTGACTAGAAATCCGTGACATTTAATTAAAAAGTTAATGATTTCAAAGCAAAACTATTTACTATCACGAAAATCTAGTTAATTAAGTACGTCTTTCGTTATTAGATGGTGAGCATTTGCTAATACTATGTTCACACATGCAGCTTAGTTGAGACAAATAAATTTTAAATTCAGTTATGGAATTTCGTATTTAAACATGTCGAAAGCATAATGCGAAATGGTGTGAAAATTGGCTTCAAAAGAATTTTTTTTTTAACAAATTAATTATTTATAACGACACAGTACATGATCAGGATATACACACTCATATGTCATGCTAAGCATGAAAAAAACTTCTTGTTTAAACCACACGATATCATTGAAATCAATATTATGCCATAACAACCGTGGCCCGGGCCTTAAATCCGTACCCAACACTGCTATTACTATAGGTATTAACTCAACTGCAACTGTTCCGGTTGCAAAAGGTGCTACTGCTGCTGCAGTGCCTAATAATGCGACTGCACCACCTGCAAAAATACTTTTATATAAATGCTTGGCAGTGGCACGTTGCGAATGAATTTGTTTCTTGACAGTCAGAAATGGGTTTTCTAAACTTTAAATACAAAAGTTTTGACGATTAACGACGATTTTCCTACCTTTCCTGTTCATGAAATTCCCCCCTTCACTCCTCTTGAAAAATAGGCTTCCACAAAATATCTCTATTTTTCCATGTTAGATTTTTTCCATTCTTTTGTCTTGCTTCCGTTTCTTTAATCTTAATTTTTTTTTATTTTCCAGCTGAGTAGATGATTAGTCAACTGTAACTTGTTCCAGGATGAGGGGGGAAAATTTGGAATTTTTCTCTAAAACTTCACTACTCTGACATTTTGCTTCACTTGTTATTGAGTGGACCAGTGTTTATTTTTTTATCTACTGTCCTCTTCAAAGTTGGCGAAGTTAAATACCGGCAAAATTTATTCATTTTAGCAAGCAAATCTCTGTTATTCTTAAGATATATTGAACAAATTTACTAGTAGCGTTTTAATTTAACTAACCCTAAACTATCAGCTGTTATGTTTTCCTTTTCTGGTTGGCAACGCTAATCCGTACAAATACTGGCCGCCTAAACAAATATATGCAAGTCAATTTCATTCGTTCCTTGATCATTTGTAACCTGTAACTTTTGCCAGAGGCTTTTTATGAAAATAAATCCTTTGTATATCAGAGATAGAAAATTTAAATTGAAATATATTTCAAATACATTTGCAGAGTATTCACACGGCTACTTGTAATGAAACTTACATTAAATATACAGCGCACAATTAAATTAGAGCATTAAAACTATACAGTCGCTGCTAAAATATCGAGTGTAAATGTGGTAAAATATTAAAATGAAAAGTGTGAAGGAATAAAGAAAAATCGGAAGCAAAGAAAGAGAGAGAGAGAAAAAGGTCGGAAAGAGTTCAAAATTAAAAAATTAAATCTCAATTAGAAGATGCGAAAGAATGTTGAGCGCACTGTAACCTCAGTAGCATTTAATGGTCAACAAAATGTTGAAGGGCTTTCCAACAAGGACGGCTTCATGTTGATTATCTGGGGCGGCTTTGTTTTTTAACGGCATCTGGCAAATCTGTTGTTTCTTATTAAACGACTGATGCCAAATGATAAGTTCTGCGGTTAAGCTGAAGAATGTTTATTACCAAAACGAGTGTGTGGGTTAGTGCCACCATTGCACGCCGCAAAATCATTTTTTGAGCAAAGAGGCCCATGGCTAGGTTAATAGGTAAAATTATTGTATAACGACGACGCGAAACCCTACGAGGTTCATCATCATCACATAAAGTTACCGTTTGTTGCAGCATCATTGGTGGGTACATCTTTGTGAACGACATTCCTTTTCAGTAGGAGATGTTACATATTGCACAGGTACAAAAGTGTTGTAAACTGGCCACCCGGCTGGATTTTTTTCTGATGGGTGTTTCTGAAAATGCAGATTTATGTCATTTAATCCACAATAGCCAGGACATTGCTTAAATTCATCCGGAATTATGTGAGTCATAAGAGTCATTAAGGCTAGAAACACGAAGCCGTGCCACCGTGCAAAATGGCGACAGACATTTCAACCATGTCGTGTTATGTATGAAATAATAGCATACGAGGACCTTTCACACAATTCGCTTTACGCCAGTTAAGTTAAACAACGACCCGTCCTTATTGATTAAACGTTTATTTAATAAAAATGTTCAGGGTTAAATAAAACTAGAAGTTATATGACAAATTTACATAATATCTGTTATGTGTCTAAATACTTTTGACCAGCGACTGCACGTATTTAGATATGTGTATGTGCGAGTATTTGATTTTGTATAAATTTTCTCCAAAGAAACTTATTGAATATTAAATTACAAATGACCTTTAGAAGTCTAAACATTTGACATGCCTTCTTCAATTGATTTAAAATTCAAATTGCAGGTGCAATCGTAACAAGAACCAAATTATACCCTACATCAGTTGCAGTGATTTCTTTAAGTATTAAAATAATTCGGTTTTCGTGAGTACCCGAATTGGTGAGGTACCTCTTGCTATCGGTTATATTTAACACAAAAAGCGCATCTTTTGATTGAGTTGAAATCAGCTACTTCCTTTTGAATTAAAGTGGTTTTTTAATAGAACTGCGCAGAAGTTTAGTTTTTTTATTTAGTTTAGCATAAGTGCAGGCATCTGCAGTGTAGGGTGTAAAAATATTAGTTGTGTATTTATAAAGACTGTTTGGCAAAACTAGCGTCTCAATATCAAATTTGTGCTTTTGTCATTAAGTAAATGGTCGCTCGTAGTTCAACCTTAATTAAATTTGAATGTATTGGAATATTCTTTTATTCGTTTGCCTTCGCTGATTCAATGTTTTCAACAAGGTGGCCATTTAATAATTAAGGTTGCAAGTTATTTAACGTTAAAAAGGTTAAAATATTCTAAGCTTTGCAAGAGCTTGATGGTGATGTGGCTTAAGCAGTCAAAGCGTTGACTATTAAGCATTCGATAGATTTTAAACGTTTAGCTTTTCTCCCAGCCGCTGTCAATCAATAACATTAATTTTTTTGATATGTTCTAGCAGTCTTTTCATAATATCATCTTTCCCAGCTCCCTCCACCTTTCTATAGCACTAAATCGTCGGCAAAGAAAAATAATTAATTAAGTACCTTTACTAGCTTCAAGTAAGGCAACTACATAATACCAGAGGCGCTGCGATGCTGTTCTAAAAAACATAACGCGCAATTGCAGCGTTGTAAACATTGAAACTTTTCTATCCCCTCTACTTGGCCGTCAGCTGGCAGGCACAAAGTATGGTTTGCCGTAACTGAGTGCACTATCTATACCTACCTTGTGGTGGCGGCCGGTAGCAGGTTGATGTCTCTGCTACGAGTTTGGCTGAATAAGTCGAGCGGAGAAAAGATAACACTTTCTTATAAAAAAGAAGAGAAGGATGAGTGGCCAATAGGGTGCTTGGTCTCTAGTATGCGAACTATGGACTGAATACCAGTCGGCTTCCAGTTTTAATACAGACATCTTTTTCTCCGAAGGAACTCCGGTTTTAATTGGGCAAGGGAGGAAGTCGGATGACATAGACAAGAATGCCTTACGAGAGATGGACGGGTCCAACACTAAAGGTACCCCTAAAGCCTTGGACAGTAAGTGGCCAATAGGGTGCTTGGTCTCTAGTATGCGAACTATGGACTGAATACCAGTCGGCTTACAGTTTTAATACAGACATCTTTTTCTCCGAAGGAACTCCGGTTTTAATTGGGCAAGGGAGGAAGTCGGATGACATAGACAAGAATGCCTTACGAGAGATAGACGGGTCCAACTCTAAAGGTACCACTAAAGCCTTGGACAGTAAGATTCCGATAGTAATGGAAAAATTAACTCTCGCAAGACGTGGAGAGGTTAATCTCTGTAGAAACTCTGGTGTTTATCGGCCAATAGAGGAATTCTGAAGAGATAGACAAGAAAACCTCGCAAGGGATAGAGGGATCAGTCTGCAAAGATACTCTTAAGGAAGAGGCTGAGACGGTAGCGCACATAATGTGTGAATGTCCAATTCTGGCTAGCATAGGACTTAGCACGACGGGCCATGGGTGACCTAAGCCTTAGGCAAATACAGAGACTCCGCCATAAGGGAGAAGATTGACAGTTACCAGTCGACCGTCTGAAATCATTAGAGTCAAGAGTAAAGGCTCAATGAAAGTAAGGTAGTCATAAATTACTATTCGGTTGCTTGAAATAAATTCGAAGAAAGAAGGGGGTCTAAAAGTGACCCATAAAGTTAACGGTCTGTCTCCTACATTAATATATATCCCCTCTACTTCAATAATGTCTTCTGTAATCTATCGCTTTCCAATTATCCAAAAAATAATTAGTGGCCTAAGTGTTACTTTCCTTTATAAAAAGAAACTAATCAAGAGTGCATTTCTAAATACGTTTCACTTGGTTTTGGAAGTTTTCGCCTCGACGAAATAGCAAACTCTCTACGAACATTTCGAGGGCTTTGTAAATGCAGCCCTTCGTAACTGATACGTGATTCTTCCCAAATAGAATGCAAAACTATTTGGGTATTTTTGGGTATTTAAAATCCCAGTACTTGGGAGGGTTTTTAATTGTTGTTTACCACAATCAGGATCAGAGGGCTCAGAATGATATTTGTCAATCTTAGCACATTTGTCTTTTTTCCATCACTTGTGACATTTTTGTACAAATTTCTAAATGGAATCAATTGGGAGCAGGATGGTCCTTATGTGCTTCACAGACGGATCCAAAAGCGAAAATCGAATTGGTACCGGCGTCTTTGGTCTGAGCTTGAGTTTTTCAGTGTTCATGGACAAATGACCAACGGTATTTCAAATGCCCCTTCCTCGAGTGTTCGTATTAACTTAGATAAGTGTCTTATGAGGACGTATTTCCTCGGATATCCACGCGGCCTTGACATCTCAGTTTTCATTGAATTTTTGCTTCAGTTTATAAGATTTCCTTATACTGCATACCTAGCCCACTGTGGCGGATGAATTCGCCAGGCTGGCTCCTGATATTTCGCTTTCTGGTCTAAGTCCATTTTCTGGTATTAATTGATTAACTGTTATGTCACTGATCAGTAGTGAGGAACTGTTTACCGCTAAGGCAGACTAAATCCTTCATTAAACCCTTCTCATGCAATAAAATCCTTTAATTAATTAAGAGTGATCTACGACTTGAGGTGAATGAAACCACGCCACACACTCTTTGCGAACATAATGTTTTATATAGTGATAGAAGACGTCTTTTTAACTCTGAGCTTCTCCTATCTCAGTACTGGCCTTCATTGCGAGCGCTATACAGAGATTGGTTTAAAAATGATCTGAGCCACAAAACATGCGTATGGTGTCGCAGTGCCGATCGGTTGACCAGTTTTGATTACTCTCACATTACCTCTCGCATAGTTTGAAGCCTCTTGTTCCTTAAGATCTCTAAATAAGCAACTATGCATGCGCTTTATGAATCGTTGCCATATGTTTATAAAAAGTCCTGCATGTCCATAACGAAAATTCCCCGTACTAACCCATGAATAGAACTTGTTGCAGAGAAAAGTACGGATAATTAAAAAAATTAATTTGAACAATGATTTTTGCTACAATGATTGGAGGTCATTTTGATTGTTAATGTTTTCAATACATTTTAAGCTCAAAATTCCTGTTGCAGAGAGGGTACGACTACACAATCAAGTTAATGCATGTTTAAATTTTAAGCCATTGTTGCTACAATATAGTGACTTGCACTTTAAATATCATAATGATTCCACAACTTGTTGGTTTTGGTGGGGTTTTATTAAATAAACTTATTGTAGAAACACTAAATACAACGACATCAGCGCACTCTGGGCATAATTATACGCTCAACAGTGACTGTTCAGATACAATTGTTTTATTTTTATGATAAATAACTTTTCAGAAGTAGATTTTTGTAACAAACTTCTGTCATCCCTTGTCAAGTTTGGTTTAAAGACAAATCAGTTCCGGCTGCGTGCCATCTCAGCTTCATTTTTCGTTCGTGTCAAATTTTCTGTGACAAACCTTTCAGTACGAAAAATGGAACTGAAGATGGCACATAGTGGAAACCGGTTTGTCACCAAACTAAACTTGACAAGGGATGAAGGAAATTTGTTACAAAAATCTACATGTAATATTAAATCACGAATCGAATTTTAAAAAATTTTATAAATATTTCTAATTAAATATTTGAAATGAGTAAAAATATTGAAAGATCTCAAAACAATGCTGTGCAGCCGTGTTATTCTGTTTCACTTTACTCTATCGGCGGCACCACTCACCTTCGCCGGCTTGGGAGTTATAGGAAGTTTGATTTTATCACATACATATGTATGTATGTACGAGAATGTGTGTACACATGTATAAGCAGCAAAAATATGCATTTTAATCTTTAAAGTGACGAACAATAATTTAACAAAATTAAGCAAACAAACTTTTTTGCATTTTTAAAATACAATAAATGGATGAGTGGCAGTATAAAGGAATGAATACGTATAAGTCATATTGAAAATGTTAAATGCCCATGGGAAAGTGTTAGTCACTTTGAGTAAACTTAATCATCCTTGCTGTTAATGTCATTAGGTAAGACACTGCCAGAGAAGAGCAACAAAAAATTTTCTTAAGACAAAAGACACATTATCATCTTTAAATCTTTTATTTTATTACATTCTGTTATTTTCTTGCCTCTCTGTTTGCCATTTTCTGCAACCTAAAACAAAATATCGTTTTCAGAACTCCCAAATAAATATAGGTGACACCAGGCATGGAAACTTGAAATTTGTAAGTGTAAATAGTTAGTACTTTTTAACAGGCTAAACAGTACTTGTTTAAGATTAAAAGTACTGAATTGCATATGTGTATATGAAAATTGTATTAAAAATATTAGAAAACGGGAATTCGGCTAACTCATGTTTTTAAATTGAAACAGAAGTATTATTAAAAAAAAAGGTAAAACCAAGAAGAACTCATATAACTTGTTTCTTCTTCTGGTGGGGTACCTCAAATGTTTATACTAACATAAAAAACGTATCAATTGGACAATCTTTTCAATCGTATTGAAATCAGCTGTTCGGTCAAAAGCAATAATATTTTGTTATATCTTTTATCTTTGTTTATCTTAAATAATGGCAAGCATTTCTCTCTCACTCCCCATTTCTGTTTTTATTTTTAGTTATTTTTTGTCATTTATTTAGTTTTAATCCTCTTTACCCTTTTTTCATATACAATTAATTTTGTACTTGTAAACTTGCTTGATCGTGTCAAATTTTTTATTTTTAAATTACTTCACTGCATTTAAAAGTTTGACATAAAGCAGATAATTTGGTATAGAGATCAAAGACTACAACACTACCTTTAAAAAGTAATCTGCAATGTAGACCCTGTTTATGTATGTTTATTTATTCGCATTTAACATGTGATTTGAAACGACACACTAAAAACTTTCGATTCGATTCAAAAGTGCGTTTATATTTGGGTATCACACAATTCCTTTCTTCAAACAACTCCAAAATGCAGTGTTGAAGTTTTCTATTTGCTTTCACTACCCACAAAAAGTAAGGCCATATTCTCTTCAAACGTGGAAGTAGAAAAAAGTAATAACGATATTTATACACAATATAAGGCATGACATAACGAACAACTCTGCATCATTGAATGACGATTGTTTAAACGTAGCTCCTAAGGGGGGGAAATGTTTTAAAAATTCAATATTGGCGCAAAAATAACTTAGTTAAAAATTTTTTGGCCCACGAAGTAGCAAGAATATTGTTTTTATCAATAACTTTCGAATTTGTGGTTGTAATCGAAACTCTACATATGATAATCAAGTAGGCCTACAGCCTGTACTAGGTCTCTTTAAAAGTACACCAATTCTACGTACATCTAAGTACTTCATTATTCTACGTGTAAAGCAATACTAAGTCCAATAGTCCAATAAACAAAAGGTAGTTACATTTTTGGTACCTTATGTTTTTGTTTTACAAAAAACTGATATCCTCTTTCCACATATTCCTAAGTCCGGTAGATATTTGTAAATAAAATGTTAAGCCGAAGTTTACGCAACGAACAAATAAATTTAATACCGAATTTCAAGGTTACTTTCTTAATTTAAGATTTCCTTTCTCAAGGCATTTGAATTAAAACGTAGCTTCTTGTTATGTCACCGTACAAAATGTACAACAGCATCACAATAGTATCGAACTTACCATCCTTGGATGGCAAGGGAATACACCACGCAGTACACACATACATACATGCTAACACATTTACACATACTATGCTTAAATACATTTCAGCCATGGTAATGGCGTTGAGAGGGGAATGGCATAAATGAAAAATATTTGTCTTTTCCAATTTACTAAATTTACTTGCTTGGGAAAATGTTTATTTTTAATTGTATTGGAATACATTGTAATATTTCCCCCCTCGATCTACGCCTGTTGGAGTAATGCGAATATTATATATTTTATTCAGGCACTTGCGATGAACTTGTAATATTGAATTCACCTACATACGAGTACATACAATTGCAGGTCGTTCAGATTTCACATACAGGGGGGGAGCAGAGGTGAGTAAATGTTCGTATTTCAAATGAAAGTACAAATGAAGGGATTTTCATATTTCTTTTTTTGTAATCTTTCTTATTTAGTTCTTAACACAGCTACACTTGAAAGAAATTAAAAAACAATAAGCAATGAAAGAAACTTGAATAACAACAAAATAACGCGTATATTTTCGGTTTTGCTCACACTTGTTCTCAACTGAATTAGTAAAAAAATTTTAAATTCACTTTCATTTTAAATTCAGTTTTCGATTTGGTTGCTGTAATCTGGAGTTTTGTTGTAAAATCTAATTGATGAACTTCGCATAACAAAAAGAACTATTTTTTTATTTGAAACATTGAAGAAACTTTCGCGTACTGTACGAAAATTCGATTGTAAGAATCACAATGGATGGCTCTTCATCACGTGTGTTGCTTAAAGAATTTAATTTAAGCCCACGAGCGATTGTTAGAGTGCTAAAACGGCGAATTGTAGCTCCTGGCAGACTAGAGTTCGCCGGAAACTATTAACTGATGGGCACGCACGCCTTATGATGAGGTAAATGAGAGCCGACACGTCTTTAATCCTAGAGGAAGCCTCCTTAGCAATAAATAAAAATGTTAGCCGATGGAAAGCAAGAAGCGCGCTCCACAACATTGGATACCTTGCAGCTGTGAAGAAATCTTAACTTGCATTGTCACATAAAAATATTCCGCCACGGCTAAAATTCGCCAGGCAACGCAACCATAATATGGTCAGATGAGTCTAAATTCAATCATTATCAGTCTGTTGGTAAACAGTATTACTGGCGTCAACAGCAGAAGACCATTAACGATATTAATCAAGCACGACGGAGGCAACATCATTGTAGGGATTGTTTTTCATTGTGTCATGTTGACCTATTGCAAAAAATTGATGGCATCATGAGAAGGGAAGACTATTTAAACATATTGCAGACCCATCTTCCCGATTTGGTAGATGTAACCGCATATCCTAAAGAAGAAGTTGTGTTCCAAACACACCTCAAGTAGCCCTCGCAAAGTCCCGACTTCAATCCTATTCAGAATCTATTGCCAATTGTGAAAAGAAAGTTGGGAGACAATATTGAACAGCTGCATCTAACTTAATCGAGTTGGGGCAGCGTGTGTCAGTTAGAGTGGCAGAAAACTCCAATTGAAATGATTCAAATATTGTTTGAAAGTGTTTTCAAACTCATAAATATGTTAATGTATCACAAAATAAACGGCTATGGACCAAGTACTAAAAATACATCATATTTTGCGACTCAAAGTCCTAATGTTGAAGTACTACAACAATGTTGACTTAATCCAAGACTCTTTTTTTAATATGGCTTTAAATTAAATTAAAATTTTAAATATTTCATGGAAAAATAATTAAGTTAGAACAAATTTGTCTGTTTATCACAAGTTGTACGAAGGCGTCAAGTGGACAAATAGAAGAAAAAAACAACTCTGTGTCATGTAGAATTATGTGCACAAAATCATAAATAAGGCCACCAAGTAGTTTCTATCTAAAAATTTCGGCCCTAAAAAGTACTGAGATTGAAATTGGGGACCAAGTTCTTGATATGTACAAAGCCATCTCTCATTTCTAGGCCACCTTACAAAAGAAGAAAACATAAACAGCTGGCCTGACAAGGCTGCCTTGTTGAATGTGCCTTGGGAAGGGTCAATTCGTTGATGTGAAAAATAAATCACGTGTGTTGTCATTTATATAAAGTTCCACTTTTGTTCGAAACTGGACATATTTCATGTCGTGCGTTATATTTTTTTTCGTACTTCAATTCACGCCAATGTAACGAAACCGATTGCATGACAGGCATGAAAACAATTAATTATCATTCTGGTAAAAACAAAAGAAGGAAATTTCGTTTAATTTCCGTAGGAAAAATGGCGCAATAATTAAGAACCCATAAAAATAATGATTAAGAAATAAAAACGTGTAAAACATTTTCATGGAACAATTCGCTTAATAAAAAAACACACACGCATTTTAACACTTTACGTTACGTAGCCGTACAAAAATAAAAAATTAATTACAGTAGTGGTTTTTGACAACCCATTGTTTTTTTTTTGTGAAAAGCTTTATAATTTTTTTTTTTTATTCAGCGCTGGTTGTCTGAGCCGCCAGCTCATGTGAGTCAGCTGACAGAGTGCATTGTCAGAAGTTCTGACTTATATCTCCTTGTGGTGGCGGCCGGTCACAGGTTCGCGTCTCTGCTAGGAGTCTGGCTAAGTTCTCTCTCTCTCTCTTGTGAATATCCCTAACATGAACAGCATACACCAGGGATACGTGTCCTAAATGCTGATTGGTGTCTAGTATGTGAACTCTGCCTACCAGTCGATTTTCAGTTTTAATACAGACTTACATGTGCTTATGCGGCTCTGTGTGGGTGGACATATTTTTCGAATCCTAGATTTTGTGGCAGTCTGTTTATCAGTGATGCAGTGAATCTTATTAATCGCATGTTATGAAATACATCTACAAACGATGGCAACTCTATCTTTCTGCTTTAATATGCAGCTTTTTTTAAATGAACTTCTTCCCTTCTAGGTGGTCCTGCATTTGATGTTCAGTGATTAAAATGATACTCGTCATGAATCAAGAATATTTTATTGTAGGAATTGTCTGTCATCTAAAATGTCATAAATCATTTTTTTATATTTCTGCTTATACAGACAAAAACATTAACAAATATTGTTTGTTTTCAACTTAAAATTTAATTAAGTTTTTAATAAAAAAAATTGTTTTAAATAGGATTTAATTAACCAATTAATTGAATAAATTAAAAACTTAATATTAATTTTTTTAAATGGGAAATTTGGAAATTTACGCCATTAAGGCCTTAATTGATTACAATTTACTATACAAGAATTGAAATAATAATTTGAGAAATTAGAACCATAAATCAAATCGAATTCTTAATGCATTTCTGGTAAAGTGTAAACAGACAATTGTGAAAAATGAACACATACAACGACACTAACACGGTTGTATAGAAGGGACAACAGAACTTTTTGTTACTATATTATGGTGGCAAATTAGTAGTTTTTTGCTAAATTGCACATGTGTAAATATCAAATTTTATAATTCAAAATTTAATTGCCTCAATTAAGGCGCATGTGTGAACATGCTATTAACATTTAATCCCTCTGGAGAGTGCTTTCGTAAATAGCTTTTGTTTTAATGATGACGTTAACATTTTTCGTAATTATAATTATCACCTTTCCATAATTACAAAAGTTTATAATTTAGAACAATTGCACAATTTACCAAAGAGCAAATATACAACAGCAAACACCCAACACATGAGTGGATACGCAGTTTATTTGCAAAAATTAAATCCAATTTAGAAGAGCGGTGAGATAATGGGAGCGTAACAGGGGTGGTAACTATTTTCAAACCAAAGAGCATACTTTTTTGTCACGAAGCAACGTTGTTACACGTTAGTCAGCCACTTTAAAATTTCGTTGTCGAAGTTAAATTTCTTTCTTAAGGCTTCGCAACACCTCAAATATATCATTGTTTAGCATTTTTTGTTTAAGTCCTTAACAATACGTTTTCTATGTTATTTTTAGAATTCAGTAAGAGGAAGATGATTTTCATTGAGGTTTAATTTGAATTTGTCTAAAAATTCGTTAAGCAAAAACACAATAACTCGAGAAAATTTTTAAATAGTACCAAATAAGTCACGGAAGCACCATATTACTTTTTAGGTATGAATTGTAATAATAAAAAATACAATTTTACCAACTTTGCCATCCCTGGTGCTTAAGTAAAAGAGCACTTATACAAGTGTTAGAACAAGTGCAAATTAAGTGGATGTGTATGTGCGTGTGTGTGTTTTTTAACAAAATAATAAAATGAGTGCATTTTATTCTCTTTCTTTGTTTTAACGGTACTTGATGTATGTACACTCTCGATCAAATGATTAGAACCACTACTTAAATTTCTATTTAGTCGGCCATATATTTTTTAAATTAAAATTTAATCGGTAAGAAAACTATTTTTAATATAGCGGTAATAGACTAAATCAATGTTTCCCATCCGGCCATTGCGAAAGAATTACAAACAAAGAATTTCAAACGCTTTAACTCCAATCGGGAAGAGATAATATTGAAACTTGCGTACAACTCTGCTTTTTTAGCACCAAAAATTAGGTCTCAGTTCGTGAAAATAGCCATTGTAAACCGTGGTGAATACAGGAAATTAAGAAAAAAAAGGTGAAGAAAAACCAGGCGCTGAATTTCTAGAGAGCACATGACATGTTGTTGTTTGGCGTACTGTGGTTTGAAGTGACGAAAATAAATTGAATTTGGACGGCCGAGATATTGGAAAAAGAGAAGCTATTTACAAATATGTAGATTTGTGGAACGAATTTCCGTCCTCCCTTGTCAAGTTCGGTTTGAAGTCAAACAGTTTTCGGCTAAGTGCCATCTTCAGTGTTATTTATCAAATCTATATCAAATCACTCGGTCGGAATATCAAATTAAAAATTATTTATAAATTACCATAATAGCAGCGAATGGAGTTATGCTCTGGGTGCTATCACGTATTACGGCGCAATAAATTTAAAATTTTAAAGTCCAAATAATTACAGAAGGCTCTGTTACAACCAGCTTTCTCTAAAGCAATTGATATTTTTGGACCAATTTAATGGATTACATGGGCAATATGATAATTATTTTAGAGTTGTAAAAGAATTTAATACTTCAAACCAAAATGTTCATATTCTTAATGGGCCACCGTATTCTCACGACCTTAACGTAATTGAAAATGTTTGGCATTGGCTTATCCGCAAGGCTTATGAAGGGGGGAAATAATTCGACGATAAGGAATAATAGATTCAACCCATTAAGTACTCCTGGAATGAGGTTTATTTCGATTATTTGAAGTCACTTTATGATTCAACAAAAGGCAATATATTGTGAGTTGTCTAATCAAGGGTACCTCTCACTATTGAGATGTGAAAAAGTTTATAAAGAAACTTAATATTAATTGTTCTAAACATGTTTTTGCAATATTAAGAAAAAACTTTTTTCGATGGTAGACAAAGAGTTCACAAAGATATGGCCCACTAAAAACAGAAATTTAAGTGGTTCTAATCATCCGATCGAGAGTGTATGGACAGTGTAAACAACAAGCAAAAATACAACAACAAAGCCTGTAAAATAAAAAAAAACAATTTAAGAGCATTTTTGACTGAAAACAAAGAGCTTAAGATGAAGAGCCATTTAAAAGCCCACAAGAGTTTAGAGGCAGTAATCTTTAAGTTCTGGAGGTTTGTTTGCCCGATCAAAGAGGTTGCAAGAAGATAAACTCCTTTTTTGCCACAAGACCTGCGAGTCTTTTTGGATTTTTACTTAAATCCAACAGCATGAGTGCTTTGATACGTAGTTTTCGGCATTTATCGGGGGCACTCCATTCATGGAACACTCCACAAATATTCAAATATTTCCAAAATCAACCCACATATATTTATGAGTGTATCCATCCCATCCCATAATGTAATGATTTATAAAGGGAGTTTTTATAAGTGCACAACTTTTAATTCTAATAATTTACTGAGATAACAAGATTTCCAGCTAATAATTGGTTCTTATTTGATTGTGAATGGATGACAAAATGATCGTACATTTTGGTCACTATCGGTCACAAAATTATATGTTTTCGGAAGCTATCGTATTGGTGGTTGTGTACCTGTGCGGGACGAACAGACTTAAGGGGGCGGCAGTGTTACGAAGTTAAGTGCGAACAAGTATTCCTGGCTGTACGAATTGAGTGATATGAATACTTTTGGCATCCACTGTCCAGACAGCGCTGCGCTGTAACAACAAAACGCAACACCCATAAGCTCATAGAAGTTACCAGCAAAGTGAATATACACAGACCAACAACAACACGTAATGCCAAATTCCAGGAATTGATGGGTATCGAGTGAAGCTCTTCAGAAGCTTGTGAGAGTTTCCGGGAAGAACTGGAGTTATTTTCCTAAGTAGTACATCATGTGAGACTTTATCAAAAGTCTGGGAAATGTTATTAAATAAAGCTAAACAATATTGCTCATTTTCAAATGCAGATCTAATGACGGTGACAATTCTGTGAACTTGCTCAGTTGTCCTATGGTTTTCACTAACCAAGCTGATGGTCCGGGATGATCTTTTGGTCAGTAAGTTAAGGGTTTAAAGGCGAAATGAATAATTTTCATTTGATAAAATTTACAGAAGGCTAATGGGCCTGTATGACGTAATCTTATTTAAGCCCAACGCGAAACATGGCATTAAATATGAATAGTAAAACTAACAGATCCCGGAAAAAACCTTTTATTACTGATTTACCTTTTCAATTGAGGTTTTAGCCCATATGCGGTTTTCAAGTCTTAGTGGGGATTCGTAGGCAATAAGAAATTTTACGTGCCTTACAGCATTCCACAGGCTATAGTCCGTGTGTTGGATCCCAATTTTTTAAATATATCTTTATAGTGGACTCCTGTTTCTGTTTTAGTTTATTACCTAAAGTTTTTTGACATACGTTTATTTGGGTCTTGATGTCAGGAAAACCACTATGTTACCATTGCCTTCTGAGCCTTCTCTTTTGCCTGACGAGAGGCTGTATATCAGCCGATGTTTGTCATACATTTCTTTTAACTAATCGTTTGTTAGGTGTTGCAACTCTGGCTGTTTTAATACCACTTGAGCTACTCAGAGGGATGTTCTGAGTTAGCTGAGCGCTCACATATATTTTATATTTGAACCAATTCGTATTTTTATTTCGCTAGGAAATAAGGGTTTCAAGTAGAGTGAAGAATTGATTTTAGGTGAATAGTCGGAAGATAGATCATGGGACGAACTGACTTTGATCACGTCTAACATTTATTACAATGGCAAAATAAATAAAATATGGCAACTTATTAAAGTCTGTTGGCCAACAGGTGGGTTTACCACCAGATACGACGTCTAGTTTATGTGCTTGAACTGTATTGTACTGCTCTCTCCCTCTTGGCCCAAGAAGTCTAGAAACCCCAAAATGTGCTTTGCCTTGTAGTCGCCAGCTGTAATGAACTTTTGTCCTAGTGTTGCAAAGATCGTGACAAATTGATGGTGTTCGATTTTGTTCCAAGGCGAGCAGTCGTAAAATGATCGCAATCGTCAAACAAGCTTTGAAATGACAGCTGGGTGTATATATACAAATGCATGTATAGTAGCATTACTATAATTAACAAACAATAATAATTTGTTGTATTTCAAATAATAAAAGTTAAGAAAAATGTTGACGTTTTTCTATTAAAATTAAGAGCGTTTTTTTCTGCAAATGAAGAGTTTTCTACAAAAATGGCTGGCACCACTGCTTTAAACTGTGCTTTACAAACATTTTATTCCATTTCATGCTATCAATCTGATGTGAGTGTCTAATATTTTGGCAACAGGCAGAATCAAAATTAATAAATGATTGTTAAAGGCGGCACTTAAATTTATTAACACGTTGAGTGACACGCCAGTCACCGGTGACTGACACCGATCTTTCCGTTTAGACCGCGTCAGTCACCGGTGACTGACAGTATAAAATATTTTTTCAGAAAACTTTATTGGATGTTATTGAAACAAGGTAAACATAAAATGGTTGTCCCTCGCAAGTGTCACAAAATGTTATTATCTGTTTGCCTGCCACTCTGTGAAGCATTTTCTTCATAGCACGATTTGCAATATTTTCGCTCTGCCTGACGGGGAAGACAAAAAATTAAAGGGGCAAATAATGCAGCCGATGTGCGGGGTTTAAAAATAAAAATAAATTATAATTTAAAGAGTAGCAATTTCAGACAAATTCTGGTTTGTTATTATACATTTTACAATACGAACTGGGTGGTCACAAGCTAAGAAGGGAAAAAAGTATTTCAAGAAGAATAAAATAATAGATTTTATACAAAAAAATATGTGACAAGAAAAGTGTATTTATGAGACAATAAAGTCAGCTTTAAATTTACATTAGCCGAAGTATTTTTGAAACTTTTATCTCTACTTGCTTTTAACCTTGAACACGAAAGGGACCTTCAAGCCAAGTGAAAAGTAAAAGTGAAATGACAAATAGACCAGACAACAATAACAACAAAAACAACTAAAGTTCTTCAATTAAAGTCATGTTTGCAGCATAAATATGGCACCAGCGAAAGTGTTAAGGTTCTTCTTTTTGTTGTTGTTGTTGTTCGATTGGTTTTTTGTTTGATGCAAAAGTTTTATTCAAAATGAAGCTGAAATTAAAAAAGAAACTAAGAACAGCAACAACAATTATAAAACCGTTATCCCCCTCCAATCAAATGAGCAAGTGGCAATGAGAAAGGCCAGGGATAACGGAAGGGAGAATACAAACCAATATACGCACACACACACCCCCACACACGCCTCCACACAACCAATTGCAGAGAATTAGTATCAAAAGTGTGTGTGCGTGTGTAAAACAAAGCTTGACTAAAGGAGTTTAAGAGAGTAAATCTCCCTTTAGTTGTTCTTGTTGCTGCTCGTTTTTAATGTTACAATATTTCAAAATACACCAAAATGTTTATAGTATTCTTCATTTATCTATTCGTAATTCGTGTATTCGTAAGTAAGTTTATGTATGTATGTATATTCTATTAATTACCCTTTCCAAAAGTAACAGCAATTCTGAAGGTTTCATTTTAAAGGAATTTGTAATTTTTTTTTTCAATTCTTGGTTACGCTGCGTTTTAGGGGCGCAGTAGGCTGCTTTTAACTGTTAATAATTTTGGGAAAACTTGGTTTTATGGGTTGTTTTATTTGGAAGCTTATTGTTTCTTGTAATAAAATTGATTTTATACTATTAAATTTATATTTTACTATACAATACACACCCACACATACACAAAATTACATTTTAATATTCAACAGTTTAAACTTATTTTTTTTAACTCTTTTCTATTAAGTAAAATTTCTTTTTTCTTTTTTAAATATACAATATTTTTTTAATTTAAATTCTTTTTTAAAATATACGAGTATTAATTAAAAATTTACTTGATTTTTTTTAAATTAATTTTGTATATTGAGTTCTTCTACACACAAACACACGCTGTGATTATTTCAAGCAAATTAATTATTCAAAATTTCTCCACTTCAAATTTTATTAGGTGAAACTTTTTCTGTTTCAATCGGTGAAATAGTTTTGGTATTTTTTCGTGTGAATTTTTATTTTTTTAATTTAGCATTATTTTTTTTTTTTTTTTAGTAATTTCCGTTTCATTTTTATGTCATGTTGAATTCACGTTTGACTTTTTACAAGTGAAAAAACTGAATGGTTGCAATTTTCCGTGTGTATAACTTCAAATGTTCCTTCCACGATTCCTTTTTTCTTGGTTTTTCAGTGAAAGAACAAAAAAATAAAATTGCTCTCCTTTCATTATTTCCTTTTGCCAGTCATCATTATTAATAAGTTTCCTACTCCTAAGAGCGTAAACGTGTACTCAATGTCCTCAACACGCTGTTGGTCGGTAGAAGGGTTTGATTTTGTTGCGTTGGTGTTTTGCGCTAAAGGCGAAAGGTTAATTCAGTGCTTAACATGTGCGTTCCTTTTTGTTCGGAGTATGTAAATAATATTTTTCCCTTAGCCTGTCTCTGTTTTAATATCGTGTATGTTAACAACACACACACACGCATATACAAACAAATTTGTTTATTCTTCTTCCTTATTCTGTTACAACTTTATTACTGCGCACAAGCTCCCATTCAAACCATTTTACTCTTAAGCTTTATTCTGCCACTCTTTGCCATTTCTCAATAACGGACTGACTCTCTTTTCTGAGCATCAACTCTCCTTTTCTTAGTACTACTTTCATTTGCCGTATAATGCAATCATAGTTGCCAGATGAAATTGTGAGGAAAAAATCGTCAATATAAGAAACATAGTGCTTTTCAGCAGAATTGTAGAAATGTTCAATGTTGTACCAATAATACATCAACGTTTTATGATTAAACTGATAATTTTAAAGAGTTTAACTATATTTTTTATATTATCAAAACGCATTAAATATACTATATAGGGTGGTTTTTTTACCGTTTGGGTTTAGAAAATTCAAAAAAAAAATCACCGAAAATTTGCAAAAGTGAATGATGTGTTTATTTGAGCCGAATGAATGCTTGCCATTCATATTTGAAAGATTATTTCATGTAAATATTGCCCGGACCACCCACGGGACCGTGAGGTCCAATTTTTGCATTTCGGCCGGTATCTCACCAATGGCAACCATAATGTTGTCTTTCAGGGCTGGCATCTTCCTGTACACGAGAGACTTTACGTAACTCCAAAAAAAATTGTCTAGTGGGGCCAAATCTCATTATATTGGCGGCCAATGGACTGCTCCAAAACGTAAAATTAATTGCCCAACAAACTCGCGTTTCAATACGTTCATGGTAGCGTTTGCCATGTGGTATGTTGACCGTCTTGTTGAAACCCCATGTCAACCAATTCCAATTCTTCCATTTTAGAAAAAAATTGGCAGCTATATAACTGCTTGTTGACGTATGCATGTACCCATGAAGGCAAAAATGAGCTTCGTCGCTTAAGACAATTTTTCGATAAAAACACATTTATCACACAGCACGAGTTTTGATAATAAAATTCTACGATTTGTAATCATTGTTCGTTTATGTTTGTCTATTTATGGTGGAGAGGCAAACCTTGCTGAGCATTGCCACATGTCACCAAAAACCAAATAAAAAAAATCACCCGTTATATTTTTTTAAAATTGATAAAATTAAATTCCTTGTTTATTTTTACCATATTTTACCATAAGAAAAATGGAAATAAAACTTTTTAACGGGTAAGTTTGTGTTAAATTTGATGTCATCTTGCTGAAATGTTTATTCTTTCCTGTTTACTTTTTTAAATCAGTTTTGTTATGAACAAAAGTCTGGCATCATTTGACGTAACGCTGGCCTCAGTGTTACACTCTTTACTCTCAATTGTTGCTTCAAATTATTTACATACACTTTTTGTAGTGCTCCCTTCTTAATTTCTCATTTTCATTTCCGTTTCAGTTGTCAATATAATTTAAACTTTTTTTGTTCGTTGCATTTTTTTAAGGGGGTTTTAGAAATTGCTATTATTGTGTTGCATATAAATTATCACAATCCCTTTTTAATGTTTATTTCGTAAACACCTGTTATCACTTGCCGTTTAGTAACAAGCACTGGCACACGAACACACATGCACTAAAGCTTGGTGACGGTATTAAGTAAATGCATATGTAAATGCGATTGCAAATGTGTTGGGGTTTTTTTGGCCAGGGATGTGTAGTTGTAATTGAAAAATTGCACCAAAGTTAACAAAAAGTTATATTTCGATTGAAAAGCAAAGTATGTACATATTAAAATTAAAGTATATAATGGTTAGGTTAGCTTAGGTTAACAGGCCGCCTGCAACACAGGTCCACAGGGGTCCGCAAATTCGGCCTCTTTGTGTTACCCGAACAAAGATAATTAGTTAGAAGAGTTGAAAAGTAAAGAATAAAGAAAAGAGAGGGAGGGTAGTAAGGAGGCAGGGTTATGTGGTTACTATATCGCTGCTCCATATGAAATAGTCGATTTCCCTTAGTTGCAGCTCCGACTGAGATGAGTACAGCGTAGGTCCTCAACGGAAGAACAGAGGCACAGGAGCTGATAAACCGTCTTCTCTTCATTCTGAGAACTTCTACAAAAAACATTTGAAGACAGCCCGATTCTTTTCGCATGATTGTCAAATTTGCAATGTCCAGTACTTGCGTCTTCTGAAATCTTATCTAAGCTTGAATAAATAGCCTAGTGATTTGTGATATGGGCTGCACCCACCATCTGAACTTAGCCATATCATATATCGTATTAACTTCTTACATGTCGACAGTGGAAGTCGAAACCTGCAGCCTTGCTCCTGACTGTGCAAGCCATACAATTGCCCATGTTGGTCTCATGTCCTCGCACAAATTCTAAGGTGATTCTCGAATGTCACACATGCGATTTAAGGTTCCGGAGGCCAGTTTATATGTCGAATTGGGACTTGATTGCAGCACGGCTGTCGATGAAGATTCGAGGATCTCTATTAAATTTTATGTAGTACCACACCCAAACATATATATCCATATGATCCTAGTGGAATCCCGTGCTCTCTGAAGAATCCGTTTCTTTCATTATTGGCGTGTAGCCGTACCGCCGTATTGAGTGCCTGCTTTCTGGTTAGTAGGTCCATTGACCCACTGGTAGCAATAAGTGGAGGATAATTTTTTACAATATTTATTAAATGAAATCGGAAAAGCTTCTTTCCTTCGTTTTAGTCGGTAATAAATTTGAAAGACTATTTCAGTTGCTGCAATCTCGGAGTGTCTAAACGGGCTCAGTGCAACTGATAGAACTGTGAAAGATAAACATTTTTATAGATAGTCTAGAGCAATAAGGGCACTAAAATTTGATAGGATTAAATCCAGGACGATTCTTGAATGCAAAAAAGCGACAGCGATTTGGGGGCCGGACCACTATACAGTGGGCGGAAATGAACGAGCCTACGTTCTAGCAATTAGGACCAGAGAGCTCCAGGAGGTGAGTTCAAGTGTCGCGAAGGCGCTTGAGTCCACGAAAGCCGAACTGAAATGCCGGGAATGGAGGGCTAAAACAGCACTGTGAATTGCAAACATGGTGGGGCAAATAAGAAAGACTGAGACTGAGCAAATCTTAAATTAGTCAGTTGCTGAGTGTACTAACGGGTCACGCCAGTGCCTAGCTTTCGCACAGCTAAGGACCCGATATTTCGCGTACGTGTCTCACTTAAGAGGTATTGATTGGCAACTACTCGGTTCCTAAGAGGATAGAGACTTTCAAAAACGAAGCGCGCACCAGAGACCCGAGTACTGGGCTAGGTGTATGCCTACAGGCAAAGACGAGTGTCCGCCCCCTCTCCTCGGCTGATTCTGGCTCTTATTACGAGCTGCATTTGACATTCAATCTTCGCACACAAAAAATTCGTATAATGAGTTTTAAAACACTGTTGGAGTTTTCCTTCCGCATCGATTTTCTGTCGAACAGGATTTACCTTTCAACGCTGTGGTGTAGTGTGCTAAAGTCATTGAAAATATAAATACTTGGAAATGTTTTTTGCTTTCGGGGGACCATGCACTAATTTTAAACTATTTTTGTTAATTTTTTGCAGGTTCAAGGTCGTAAATACCAACCAAAAATTCGAAAGACTGATTTTTATTGGTGGTGAACCGAGCTGGTGTTTTGTTTTATCATTTATTAAATGTTTAGTTTCTTCAATAAAAACGTAAGCACATGATCAATGGCAACATCGGTCGTGCGATCTCATCCGCTCGAATTTTTACTGTAACGTTTCCTTAAGTTAAGTTGGTAGTTATGTGGACTACCAGCCTCTGGTGCCATTCTTTCTAATTCAGTCTGATCTTTGCTTCAAAAATCGTATGAAAATTTTACAAAGTTAACAGGGGGAAAATTACGTCAGTGGAGAACGAACGAAATTTCAATTTGCCCCCAGTATTGGCGCAGCTCAATTTATTTCAAGTCAAGTATCACACTCGAAAAATAAATTTTTAATTTTTATTTCTTAAGCCAACAGGACTGTACACAAACTCCGAACTCGCAGCACATGCTTGCAACCTTCTTAAAGTATTTATCCTGCAACAGTGATTTTCTTTTCTTTTTTTTAGATCAGGAACACATGTTCTTTGTTCGCTTTTTGACATTCTTTCCAATAATGATGGGTGGCAGTTAAAACGCTCTAAAGTCAATGACATTTGTTACTGAACGATTGAAAAATACTCGTACAATTCAGTTGAAGTACAATGATGATGATGATGATGTGGTTGGTGGGCATTCTTTTGTTTATTTACAAACATGTGTTGCCCATAGATCTCGTCTGCATCAGCGTTACTACAGCTCCTGCCTGTTTATACAGATAGGAAGACGTGTGTGTGTGCAGACAAGATTTATGTGCTTTTGTAACTTCTGGTAGAAACGTAAATGTATTAAAATTTTATTACACATTCGTTTTAACCAGTGTTGCCAAGTACTTATGACTTTTAGAGCCGTTTTTATACAAAAAAGTATTTCTTTTTTAAATTGTTTAACAGATGATTTAACAGATAAGAAAGCACAATTGTTCTCAGGTACTGCCTGCAGTAAGTCATTCGCGTTTGCACTGCTCTCAGGCTCGTCTGAATCAAATGAATGCCTTCGATCTGTATGCGAATTCAAAGCACTATGTGGTGCCAAATGTACAGTGGTAATATACCCAGGTCTTTTTTTTCACTTCCCTTTATTGTCACTGAATAGCGATTTAAAGCCATGGAGAGTGAGCTTTTGTTGCTGCCAATTATAGTGTGGAGACTCGACCAAGGTACAGCTGGCTTTAAATCTTTTGCGATTTGCAGTTGCAACATCGCGCAATTTGCTGACACTGGCTTCTTTCTTGAAGTATTTTAAAGTTGACCAACCTCAGAATCCGAAAACCGTCAAAGAGTGCAAACGATTAAAAATTTCCAAATTTTAAAAGTTGTAGCAAATCATTAACGGGTAAACGTTTTTAAACGTTTTTTTTAATCCCAAAGTCACCGTCAAGTTTAGGAATATCATGAGCCATTGTTTATATCAGGAGCTAGTGGAATTAGTTTCGAAAGAAAGACTGAAACTTATAAGACAACTCTGGAAATCCCCAGGACTTACGAAATCAAAAAACTATACTCCGATGTTTATTAGCCAATGGAGGAATTCTGAAGATATGGACAAGAAACATCGTACATGAGGAACGCGACAGTCTCCATAAATACACCTGAGCAGGTGATGGAGACGGTAGTATACATTGGATACATTGGATTGGAATGTTCAGCACTGGCTAACATAAGATGCCATGGAGGACCTTACCCTGATGAGGAAGAAGGCCGACAGTTACTAGTCGAGAATCTGAAATTACTACACTCAAGAGTAAAGACAAGTGTTAGGACGAGACGGAATTGAAGTAAGGTAGTCGTAAATTACAAATCGGTTACCTGAAATCAATTTCGGAAAAGAAGGTCGTCGAAAAGAGGCCCATATAGTAAGCGGTCTGCTTCGATATCCCAACTACATTATATATTTCGGCCTCGCAGCCGAATTTTTGACCAAAATTCGGATCTCCGGCCAACATTTCCAGCACCAACTTAGCCTAATTTCTGCGTCAACAAAATCTTATACGAACCCAAATCTAACCACAAAATAAGCAAGAGAGCTATATTCGGCCGTGCCGAATCTTATATACCTTTCACAAAAGTTTGAACTACTAAAAATGAACTACAGATTTTTACCGATGCAAAGGATCATTAATTTTGGCAACCGGTTGGAATCGTTTTACTTTTCATGTCAATTAAGGCTCTTTTAATTTCTCTTTCTTCTCTCAAATTGCTTCTCAATGTTTGATCAATGCTCGGTTTTTTTGGTGAATTCGAAATAAAAGCGGAATTGTGTTTTTAGTAAAATTTGCAATATTTACTAAAATTTAGAGTTTCTGGCTCAAATTGCAGCCTTTGGGTAAATTTATTTCGTTAAAATTTCAGAATATGGTCAACTTTGTTTTCGGTTACTTTTTTGTAAGAAATAAGTTGTTTTGTAGGCTATAGGTCTTATGGACCTTGTGTAACATCGATGTTGTTAAAATTTCTACGTTTTTAAAAAATATTGACTTCTGGCAAATTTTTGGTGAAATCGCTAAATGTTGGTGAATTTAAAAACTTAGTTTCGAAATTTTAAAATTTGATAAATCTTAGTTTTTCTGGTATTTTTGGAAATTATTTTGTTATATTCCAGTTTTTCGATTTTATGGCGGATTTTCTAATTTCGGTTTTCTTGAAACTTGGCCTTTTTGAAAAATTTGTTTTTTGGTCATTTAAAATTTGTAAAGAAATGTTTATAAAAATATTTTTAAATTATAAAATTTTTTTTTTAAAAAGTTTTGTATGGAAATTTGTTTAGTAAAACTTTTGTAAATCGAACATATTTTTTATGAATGGTTATGTGAATATATTATTTTTGTGTGAGTTCCTAAATGGTTTTGAAATTTCTGTTTTTTTTATTTTGAGTTTAATTTTAATTTCTGGCAAAATATTTAATATTTATTATTCTTGAAATTTTTGGTGAATTTTTTTCTGAATACCCAACCCATTTGCGGTGAAATTTGGGCGTTTTATATATTTGTTTAACATCGATTTTGTTCAAATTTCGAGGTTTTTCATAAAAATTGTTTTTTAAGAATTTTGATTTTTGTCAATTAAAATTTTTTTATTCCAGTTTTTTGATTTTGTGATGGATCTTCGAATTTATAGTGAATAAAAATTTTGAGAACATTTTTCGCAATTTTTTTTTTGAAAATGTTGGTTTTTGGTATAATTCGGTTGTCTTTGTTTTTGAAATTTTGAGATTTATTGGATACCACATTTAGATTCGTAAGTTATCTAGGGGCCTTGGGTTAATCATTTCTGCAGCTGGACTATACAGCAAGATTTGATAAGGATTGAAAATATGAACATTTCATGGTCTTCAGTATTAACGTTTCCTCGTAAAAGTGAAAATAACAAAAAATACCTATAAAAATATTATGTTTGTCTATATCTCGGGAACTTGTGGACGGATATGGCTCATTTCAAATATCGAACGCGAAATGCGCTTAACAAATGTTCCAAGTTCTAAGATAATAGGATGTCTAGTGTCGTCAGAAATCATCGGACAGGCGGACATTGTTGGGTCGGAAATTAATATTGTAGAAATTACAAAACTCGATTGACCAATTCGGCTATATTATATACATAAGTATATTCTTAATATAAAGGATGGTCCAACCGATGTTAATTGTGAGTCACACCTTAACAATTGAGCAGCGCGTTAAGATTGTTGAAGCATTTTACGAAAATGGGCCTTCAAATCAAAATGCATTTCGTACACTTCGTTTTTTTTTCAGTATAATCAACCGGGTTTGTACGAAATGTGAAAACGCCGGCCGATATTTTGTTTTACACATAATTGTCATAGATCCTTATACTGAAATAAAAAATATTAAGATAATTCTCTGAAAACGTTTTTGTTTTAGTTACAATTAACATCGTGTGTTTTACAATTAACATCGTGCGTTTTGATTAGTCCACATTAGGACATTTATACAATTTTATGTTGTATTAAATAAAAATAAATTAATTCATAAAATTGTGTTTAAAGGGGGTTTTTAACAAAAGCCATTAAAGTTTGGGTATTTTTAACGATTTTGTTTAGAAGAAAAAAAAAGAAGTGTCTGGCAACACTGCCCCAAACGCTGATACGCCAGCAAACAGTTATTAACAGCACCAAATGTAGGAATACTACGAAGAGAATTAGAAGTATGTGTGCATGCACAAACACACTATACAAAGGAATGTTTGCATGCACATATGTGTGTGTGTGTGTGTGCATTGAAGAGAGCGAGTATGTAGGAGCTGGTGCGATAATCTGTTTATGTTTCAAAGTATGGTTCATAACTGTAAATCTGGGTTAAAAAGGCCACAACTGAGATGACATGAGATTGTATGCATGTTTTCATTCACGCACATTTGGATGTAACTTTGCATACAATAAATACATACATGCATACATACAGTCTTACATACAGCCAAATATCACATAACCCTTGTTTTATTATTATTATTTTTTTGGTGTTGCTGTTGTTTGTTGGTGCTTTAGTCGATTGTGCACATTTTATTTATATTCCACATGTTCACTCACAGCCAACCAAAATATAAAATCTAAAAAGAAAAATATCATCTACATGGTCGCCTTCCAATAACAACAATCATGATACTCTCATCGTTTTTGTTGAAGAAATCGTCGTTGTGTGTTGTTGTACAACATCTACGAGCATTTTAGTTTGGTTTCTTATTTTTGTTTTCTGTTATTTGTTATTTGAAATGTGTAGATCAAGAGTTATTTTTAGAATAGATGTTTAAGTATTTAGTGTATTTTAGTTTTGTGTTAAAAAAAAAAACGAAAATTCTCATTTTATGAGCAATAAATAAAATCGAAAACGAAATCATCTCCGGCGAGTGTTTGTATCAGGTATGTTCACATATGTACCTACTTATTTAAAAAAAGAAAATGTTGGTACAATTAAAAACTGTGGCACATTTATTTGGTGCAGCTCGATTTACACAAGGGTAGCGCAATTAGAGTTAGGCTGCTGAAATCGATATTATTGTATTAAATAACAATTTAAGCAGCCTGAATAAATGAAATCAACGTAAGCTGTTGTGACTCCCTCTGGGCTTCCTATTGTTATGAACTTCTCCTACACTCACACACGCCCACACGCATCACATCATGGCCGTGTAAAGCCTTAAATGCTATCAGTTCTAAAATGACTTTCTTGCTGTCATTAAATGCGCAATTCTTAAGAGTAACACATATTTGCAAATCTTATGCCTTATGTCGGGATTTCGTAACCTATTTTTCGGCCATGACAGCACATCTGTTGATTTTTCTATCAGCTGCAAAAATTTACACAATTTAATTTTGTAGCAAGCAGACTGCATAAATGAAAGTTTTCTTTTAAATAAAAAATACATAAAAATTAAAAAAAATCCCCAGAAAATCTATTCCAAATGCCCTTTCTCCTACCCACCACCTACCCACCACCACCAGTAATGCCATCGTATAAACGGAGTCAAGAAATGAAATTAAAGGGACAACTGTGTAAATCCCTTCTCTTTGCCACGCTTTTGAAATAAACTCTTTATACTCTGTTCAGATAACTGAATTAAATTCGGGCACCTCAATGATTGCACCATTAATTGAGTAAAATTTTCAATGAAACTCTAGTGAAGTGTGTTCAGTGAGCAAGAGGAACTAAATTCAATGACAATACCATAGCAGTTGTCAAACTTTACATATAAAAAATTAAGACACAAATTAAAAGAAATGTCAGGTAAAATTTACGGTTTGTAAATTATTAACGAAAACAGGTTTTAAATAATATTTTTCTTAAATAATTAATTTCTTTTAAGATCACAAGCTTTCACGGGCACAATGAACACTTTTCCAGCTGTCAAATGTTAATAGAGTAAGCTAAATTGTATATGTGTGAACAATAAAGCCTACAACTTAATTTAAAATTTGTTTCAATTAAGGGTCATGTGTGGACATGCTGTATTTTCCAATTTTTCTTGTGTGGACATAAACAACGGTTCAGTTAAAATTAAAAAACACTAAACTTTTCATGAGTTTTAATTAAATAATATTAAACAACAGTGTTGCCAATATTTTAAAAAAATCAAGGGGAAAAATAGTAAGAAAAAATATTTATGAGAAAAGGAGATCATTTGATAATTTTAAAATATTTATTTATTTACTCACCGACATATTGTAACATGTTTTAATCTATATAATTAATAGGCCAGAACGTAGAACGCCCTCACATTACACAAACTGAATAATAGACAGAGGAAGTTTGTAGGAGAGTTGGTGAAGAAGTAAAGTGCATATTACACGACTGTACTAGCAATTTGTTGTTTCTCTCTCTACCATAGAGTGCCCTGTTATGATGTCAACTAGTAGCAATATCGAATTTTTCCCGAGTGGCAGTAGTGCCGTTGTGCTTTCCTAATCGATTGAGGGTAAACAGCTTTTGGACAATTTTCAAGTGATTATCGCAGACCCCCTGCGGGCTGTTCCTTTTAGCCACTATTCCCGTAACGCATTGATTGACCATCTAGTTTCCACGAATGCCCCAGAACACAAACTATCCTCGTACGGTTTTATTTAAGAAGGACCAGAGATTGAATACACGTCAGTACACAACTCGGCTTTAACACTTTCGAATCAAATGCCTTTATGCCGTCTAGACTGTCCACAAAAATATTTCCACCTGGACACCGGGCCAGGGGGCTGGGTGATAATATACTTGATCACCGCCGTGTACATCCAATGTACCATGTACGGTTTCCGGCTCCCTCTCCTTCCAATGGCTATAGTTACATAATAATAATTAGTGTCGGTACGTCAGTGAAAAGGCACTAAAGTCTGCACTTTTCGCACCTTCATATGTAATAAAAACTAACTGAAGCTCAATATCATTATGATAACTTTAGCAATGATATTGCTAAAGTGCTTTAATCGGAATATTTCTGGGAAAATTAGGAGATTGGTGCAATTAAATTGGAACAATGGTCGTGACCAAATATGCTGCTAAAATTCAATGACAACCTGGGCGGCATAGAGGTATGGCTTGCCGTAACTGAGTGCATTGTCAGAAGTTCGTACTTATAACTCCTCGCGTTGGCGGTCGTTAACAGTTTCCAGTCTCTGCAAGCAGTCTGGTTAATGAGTCGAGTGAAGAGAAGGTAACACTTCTTAAAAAATCTGTATTCCAATACTCGTGGGAAGTATATGAATTCTCTGAAGGAACTGTGGTTTAAATTGGTCAAGGAAGAATCCAGAAGAGATGGACAAGAATGCCTCGCGAGGAGTGCACGGGTCAGTCTCCAGAGGTACTCCAGAGGGCCGTAAGATTCCGGTAGGGATGAACAAGGAATCCTCGCAAAAGGTGGAGAGCTTTATCTCTAAAGGTACTCCAGTGTTTATTGGCCAATGGAAAAATTCTGAAGAGATGGATAAGAAAACCTCGCAAGAAGTGAACGGATCAGTCTATAAAGATACTCCTGAGGAAGAGGCGCAGACGGTAGTGTACATTGGTTGTGAATCTTCAGCACTGGCTAACATAAGACTCAAGACTATGGGCAGAGACTTGTTAAATGTGAATGCCGTGGTGGACCTGACCATTACAGAAATGCTAGCAATTTCAAGAAACTTTGTGATGGGGAAGAAGGCCGACAGTTACTAGTCCAGAATCTGAAATCACTGCAGTCAAGAGTAAAGGCTAGTGTTAGCACGAGACTTGAATGAGGGTAAGGTAGTCGTAAATTACAAATCGGTAGCCTGAAGTCAGTTCGAGGAAAGGAGGAGGCCGAACATAATATTTGTATGTAAAATAAAACTCTGAGCAGACACTCTTCACGTCGCTCTTAAGCTTGGAAATTTAAAATTGATACTCCCGCTATCATTCATTCTTCCTAGCCCCAACACAAGGCATTGCATGAGTAGGTAGGGCTCCAATTATGTTCTTGGTCACTAAGAAGACAAAAATTTATTTCAAGCAAAAGAAGCGAAACATTTAGTACATCTCAATTTTTCATGAACCTTCTGACAATTTAGTACGCAAAAGTACAATTTGTTTTAGTTGTTGGTACAATTTGTGAAATATTATCTGCATCCCTGATTGTTAGATGGTAAGACTGTGCGATGGAATGTGGAATGGATTAAGTTCGTAGTAACTGCGCGTACAATTACAACATGTTTCATAATTTTAGCTATGGGAGTCGTTTGAAATTGTTTGTTGTTGTTCTCTTTACGTCTTTGTTAGAGTTCTATACGATTTTCTATGTGTAGAAGAACGCATAGGAACATACACATGTATGTACATAGGTGTGTATATATGTGTTTGTGGACTTCGAGGCATGAAATGTTATTATTTTTGTTAAGTTGCTGTTTTTCTTAAGCATCTACGGTTTTGGGTGTGTTACAGCTACTCTAAAGTCTTTCAACTGATAACCAAATAAGTAGAATTTATGTCGTAAACAGAATTATGAAATTCAAAGAGATTCAAGCAAACTCGTTTGATTTAATTGCATAAAATAAAATGATTAAATTTGATTTTGATCGTCAATAGACTCTAGCAATATCACTTACGCTACAGGATCTTAGAATATCATTCACAGCAGAAAAATTGTCTTTAGCGGCGAAGATCAGAAAAGAATTGCCGAAGTTGGTGTGAATAGCAGCCAGGCGCAGTTGCTTATGAACCTTCAGAGAGGCACTGTTGATGCGATTTGTGGGCCAGCGGCATCATTGGGCCGTACTTCTTCAAGAACGATGAAAATCGCAACGTTACAGTCAGTGAAGCAAGGTACCGTGCAATGATTATCGACTTTTTTTGCGCAATTGGACTTGGTTGACATGTAGTTTCAACAAGACGGTGCAACATGCCACATGGCAAGCGCTACAATGAACATATTGAAAGGCGAGTTTGTTGGGTAATTAATCTCACGTTTCGCATCAGTCCATTGACCGCTAAGATCATGCGATTTGACCCCACTAAACTAATTTTTGTGGTGATACGTGAAGTTTCTCGTGTACAGGGGCAACCACAATTCTAGCCCTGGAAGACAACATTACAGTTGCCCTTGGTAATATGCCGGCCGAAATGCTGGAAAAAGTATGCCCAAATTGGAGGTCATGGATGAACCACCTAAGGCATAGCCGCGGGCAATGTTTACATGAAATAATCTTTAAGAAGTAAATAACTCTTCAAATTGTCTGTTTTTTTTAATTTTCAAACCCCCAACCGGTTAAAATATCACCCTATATAACCTTTTCCGTACCCAGGAAATAATGCAGGAAAATGGAATATGAACAAGGATTTAAATTAAACGTTTTACCGAACAGCAATTTTGAAAATATTTGTTTTGTAAAAAATTGTACCGCCTGCTACCCCGCCCCAAATACTTAGGCTGGAGTCGTTAGACAATGAAGCCTTACAAGAGGAGAAGAGGTTAATCTCTGTAGGAACTCCGGTGTTTATTGGCCAATGAAGGAATTCTGAAGAGAAGGACAAGAAAACCTCGCATGGGGTGGATGCGGGGGTCAGTCTCCAAAGATACTCCTGCGGAAAAGGCTAAGACGGTAGCGCAAATGGTGTGTGAATGTCCAGCACTACCATCGATAGTTCTGCAGCCATATTGTATCGCCCACATATGTCTGGCTTCGTTGGATTTTCGGGGTTAACTCATGATCTAGAAATGTTGTTGCGCAGTCAACCCAAACATCATATGGATTTTGCATTTGGACTAAAGATTTCTAAAAAACTGGGCGAAGGTTTCCTGATCAACAGTCTTAAACAACTAGCGAAAAACGCATAGAGTTTGGCTTATCCACCCTCTACAAATAAGTTGCATTTTTATAATAAAATGAGATGGGATAAAATCAGCGAGAAACACTAAAATCTCAAAAATTCTTTTTATTGATATTTTTAAAGTTGAGCAAATTTAATGAAAAATATAAAATTTTCTGAAAAACAAAACGTGACTAAAGAGCTTGCCTGCATTCAATTTAAACTAAAACCGAGTATTTGCTGAAATCGTGTGGCAAAATGTTAAATATCGAAACAGGGCGCACAATAGGTATGTATGTATGTATGTATGCATGTATAACAACCTAGTACATACATACATAAATATTTATTCCTAGGACCGTTAAAGACTATAAATAAATATTACTTATTACTCGTACCGCAACTACAGATTTATTACGTACAACCATATGAATGTATGAACATACAAACATACATACGAGTACATACATACATACATATGTACCTACATATGTATGTACTATTTCAGCTCACTGAACTTTAGCGAACTCCTAGAAAAAACAGCCACATCAGCTTCGATCTTAGACTGCTGTTGTTATTAAAAATAACATCAACATAACGAACGAATGAACCAACGTTGTTGCTACTGCCACCTCAATTCGAAAATCGAACAGATTTTGAAAAACAACATTTTAAAAGGGAAAATAAAAGCCGAAAATAAAACATATGTACATTTTTCACTACTGACTAAACGAAATACGAAAAGTTTTTACAAATCTATAGACGACGGTACCAACGCGTAAGAGTATAAATATTTATGCGTATCATATGTTGCTGTTGTAAAATGGCAAGAACCATACCTAGTAGTGAGTGTCTGTCTGTCAGTGACTAAGAATATACACACGTACATACATACAATCATCCTACATTATTAACAATACGGATAAGAGAAAACATATCTGTAAATATAAGTTCATATGTTTATAAATCTAAGTCGTCATGTTTAGGTACATATGTACATACATACATACATATGTATACATGTATGTACATACTTATTTATAAACTATTTCTGAATTTTCAATACTCGTACTAGAATATTTCAAAATTCTGGTAAAATAAAATTCCCAATCGTTAGTAAGATTTTGTTGCTGCTGCTGTTGCTGTTGTTGTTGTTGTTTTCGAGTGTACAAAAACCACATTTCTTATTTTAAATATTCGTATCAAATAAGTATAAACTCTCACATGTTGCACAAGTTACTCTCGATTAATACGATTTTCACATGTAAACAACTCATAACGTTAAAAATTACTCTATTGTAAATATTCTACGTTGTTTTCTTTTATAAATGATTTTTCTTCTACATACATACAAACATTTGTATTTACATACCTACACACGTACGAGTATTCCCTTACTTTCGCATTATGGTTTATATTTATGCGATAGGAGCATGTTTTTTATTTAAATGTGTGTATGTATGTATATAAGCATGTACATATCTCATTTCTGAAATGTGTATTGGACGGTTTAGTTTAATACGTAGTAACATGTACGAGCAGGTATGTATGTATGTATGCAGCAAGTATTTATAAAAAGTTAAGTATTAAGTGATGACATTTAAACTAAATGAAACTAAACTGAAACAACGTCAAGAGAATAACGGAACATAAAAGAGCATCAGCCATCTTTAGCGAATGGCAATCATTGTTGTACAAATTGTGCTGCCACTAAGATTTCCCCGCTTAAATAATTCAAATCCCTGAAATTCATAGTATTTTCCCCGTTATTATTAATTGGTATTTTTGCACGTTTGTACTTATATGCAACTCGGCCTCGCTGAAATCCATTTTTATACATAAGTTTGTCAAATTGGGGTTTATTACAGTTACCATTTGAACAAGAATAAAATTTTCCACTTTAAAAAAAATTATTAGAAAATTTGTTTTTGAATATTGGAATATTTTTTTTAAACTAAGTAAAAAATATCTTCTTAAATTAAAGTGACTCAGTCAAATAATTATTTGTGTAAGCTTTAAACTTTAATCAGCACAAAAACATAAATGTGAATATAATGCCAAGTTCATATCCAAACATTTCCGCCGTAAACAGTACTGAGATCAAAATGAGGACCAAGTTTGTCATATGTACAATACCATCCCATTCCTAAGCAACTTGCTAGCTTGGTAACATTTTTCCCATAATCCCCTCTCATATTAGAGTGACAAAAAATGTTGCCAAGCTAGCAAGTTGCCTAGAAATGGGATGATATTGTACATAAGCTTGGCCTATGAGGTTACCTATACGTGGAGTCCTCCTGTTTCAAGTTTTATTATTTTATAATTAAAGGAAGCAAAGTTATGAGGAGGGTAATAACAGCGCGAATGGTTTCGTGTAATATACACACTGTGTGCATAAGGCCTGTACTTGATCTGGCGCATTACCGTGCGCCTTAATTTAAATTAAAAATTAAATAATAAAATTAAATTTAAAAAGTTTCTTAACATGAAAAATAAATAAAGTTTTAAATCTCTATAGAAAATATTTATGTGTGCAAAAATCTTATTTAATAGGACAGACACATCAAGTATTAAAGGATTCCCCATAGATCCTCTATGGGATTAAGCTGTGAACTTAAGGAAGGCCACTCTAGCAACTCATTTTGTCGAGAGTAAAAGAACGCCTTTGCCTTCTTTGCCACGTGGATCGTTACATTATCCTGCTGGGAATTCCGTGCGTTGTCTTGCAAAAATCACCACCAAAGTCAAGGAGTTCACTTTCTAACAAACCTATGTAGAATTCCGCATTCATTTTGCCTAGCTGCCCATAACTTTAGCGATCCTTCACCATGAACGCGTTTATTACATGCTTCCTCTGGTCGTCCAGACCATTTAGTCTGTATAAATTACATTTTTAACATCATTGAATATCACAGATACGAATTCCTTCCCACCCACGTACGTACATTTTTATGATGTGCCTTTTGGTTTCTAACTGCTATATGAAGCATTTGATTCTATCATCCTGCTGCTACATTTACTAATACTAAAGTTATCCATCTGGTTTACTCAAAAATTTTGTCGTCGTATTTCCGTGCCTCTTTAGAGAAGCAGCAATTTGGCAAGATGCGGAATCAGCGGCCCAGATACCTGGAAAAAAAATATTGCAAATTGTGACACTGATACCAGACAGACGTTCCTGGTCACACGGAACCCTAGCACTGATGTCAGAGGGAATCAGCTGTTTTACAGACGGCTCCAAGCTAGGGGATAGGACAGGTTTGGTGATCTTTATTGAGTAACCAGTGACCGAAATATACTTCTGACTTCCGGATCATAACACATTTCTTCAAGCAAAAGTTCGGGCGATCACGTTGTGTCTGAACGGCCTCAGGGGTACTAACAGGCCTGTGGAGGGTAACACTTTTACGGGCAGCCAAACAGCAATAAGGGCTCGATCCAGAACGATTCTGGAAAGCAAAAAAGCTATAAACGACTACTCAATGCATCATATGGGCGACGGGTCACTATGCAGTAGTCGAAAATGGCACTTAGGGCCATAAAGCAAGGAGGTTGCTGAGATTGAGCAAACCTCAAATTAGTATGATGGTGAGTGTACTGAAAGGTTACTCGGGCTTGCGGGCACATCTACACCGTATAGGGTGTGCGGACAATGGGGAAGGCAGGGTATGTAAACAGGATGTCAAGTCGATTGAACACTTCCTATTATCACTGCCCGGCTTTCACACAGCTAAGGGCTCGATATTTCGCGGCCGACATTTTACTGAATGTGTCTCATTAGAGAGGCATTGACTGGCAATTACTTCGGAGGTTTGTTCGGTGAAAGAGTCCCTAAGAGAAAGCGCACAACGTTCCGAACTACTGGGTTAGATGTATTCCCACGGGCAAGTTACGATAAAAGATAGGGGATTGGTGTTACATTCAGACTGGTTATATTAGGTAAGGTCCACTTGTGTGTCGCTGTAGGGTCATTACTTAACCAGTTGGTCCACCTTATGGAAGATTATAATCCCTAATTTCGAACTCCGATATCCCGCAGAGGCTAGGTAAGGTCCACTTGTGTGTCGCTGTAGGGTCATTACTTAACCAGTTGGTCCACCTTATGGAAGATTATAATCCCTAATTTCGAACTCCGATATCCCGCAGAGGCTAGGTAAGGTCCACTTGTGTGTCGCTGTAGGGTCATTACTTAACCAGTTGGTCCACCTTATGGAAGATTATAATCCCTAATTTCGAACTCCGATATCCCGCAGAGGCTAGGTAAGGTCCACTTGTGTGTCGCTGTAGGGTCATTACTTAACCAGTTGGTCCACCTTATGGAAGATTATAATCCCTAATTCCGAACTCCGATATCCCGCAGAGGCTAGGAAAAATTCTCCGCCCGAGATGAACTTGGCGTATGCCCTCTAATTTGGGATAAAGGCACAGGAGTTGAACTAGTGTCTCCTTTTCCTCCTCGTTGTGACAATTTATACAGTAGTTAGTTGCAGGCAACTCCATTCCTTTGGCATGATAGCCACATCAAATTAGTACAAGCAAGTTGTACGAATGTAGAAAAGAAATCAAACAGAAAATGTGAAAATTTGCAACCTGTGACTTTAAAGGTGCGCCTATTGTGCCCAATCCACAACCACAAATCCCTTTATCTGGCAACAACACCGATTGAAAATGAGAGTGATAATTGCTGTTGGTGTTAATGCATATGGAGGTCTTATTTGTATGAGAGCGTTTGCTTCTTCTTAATATATTTTGTTGTGTTGTTGCTGTTGTTATTTTTTAACGATCATCGTATGGCTTGGTTTGATTTTGTGTATTTTTTAAAAAAAAAAACAAGTAAAGTATTATACTTTTAGAATACACACGCACACTCGCACACACACACACACATATGTATATCTTATGGTTTTCAAATAAAAGTTTGTAATACTATTTTTAAAACACAATACTCAACGTTCGTAAGCCAATGTATGTATGTATGCATGCATGCACGTTCCTAAATACTTAAAACACAAGCAAAATACAATATAAAAGTAGGAGAAAAAAAATTAATATTGAAACAAACTAAATTCGAAAGAAAAATGTTTCAGATACAGAGCAACAAACACACAAACCGATCGCAAGTTGGTTAGTTGCTTGAGTGGACGGACAGACCTCGAGACGGACAAACGAGAGCAAAAGATGAAAATTTTTAATGTGCAGGGGGTTATTTTTGGGTTACACTCTTTTTTCGTTTCGGTTTTTTCGCTGTAGTTAAATTTTTTTGTTCCTTTTGTTAATAAACATTTTTAGTCGTTGTTTTTGTAGTTGTTGTGCTTTTCGTTAGCACCAACAATAATAACAAGAACATCAGCAGCAACAACAACAACAACAACAACAGAGCAGCAGAAATACTAATATGAAGAGCAGTCAGTAGTAGTAGCTAGCAAAAGTAGTGGTAGACGACAACGATTATTTCGTTGCCAGTCACAGTCGATAGATATGTGAGCTAACGATCGTTACGTTACGTAGCTTGTCTCTCTAGTTAAACATTTTAAATTTTGAGCACAAACAAATCTCCTAAAAACAAAATCGGTTAAGATCGGCTATTTCATTTAGTAACGTCTGGCATATTTCAAAACGATATTATTTATATAAAAAAAATCCATAAATTATTCATCTCTTCAAATTGTTTGTAAATACAAAATAAATGTGTTGTTTGCTAAAAAATTAAAAGAAAAAAGTAATCAAAATACTCATTTATGACAAGAATCTAGTCCCAATGTACAAAATAATCGGAACTAAAATCATCGTTTAACTATGTACATTTTTAATACAATATAATAAATTAAAAAACAAAATAAAAAATAAGCAAAAACAATTTAGAAAAAATTAAATAAAATGAATTTATTTACATGAAGTCGGTAAAAAAAGCTAAATCATCAAGTTTTCTTTCGTAATTTGCCGCAAAAAAACAAAGGATGCAAAACTCAAAAAATAACACAAAAATGAACATGTTTTAAACAATATTTTGAATTAATTATTTAAGAGTTGAAAAGCAGGAATTTAGCAACAAAATAAATATAAAAAAAAATGTAAGAATATGTATTTTAGATTTTTAAATATCAACTACTATATTTTGATATCGAAAAAAACAAAAGATTTAGTCCGCTAATGGCTAAATACATACATACGTGTGAACACATGTTTGTATGTATGTATGTACGTACGTATATTAAATAGTAATAAGACGGCCATTAAAAAATAATAATAGTTTTTATTCTGTTAATTTTGGCACATGTGTACTCACTGTTAAACTGCAACAACAAGAACAACAACATAATCATTATTGTTGTACATTTGCATTTGTTTATGGGTGCGTGTGTGTGTGTGTGTGTGTCATTTGGTGTGTTTGAGTATGCAAGTTATTAGGCGGCCACCAATTTACCGTTTTGCCATTTCTCACCACATTCCCTTAACAGGTCCATCACAAATATTCTCATATTTTTAAGCAAAGACAAAAAAGCAAGAAAAATCAAAGGATAATTGAAATTTCCAAGCCAGAAGCTAAATCGTTGCACTGTGGGATTTTGGTGTAAAAAAAGCTCTACTTTTCCACCACTAAATTTCAAAAATCGAAGAAAGCAATTTTGTAGAGAAATGTTTGAAAATGAAATACGCATTATGCTTTTTTAGAAAAATTATATTTTGTGCTTGAAAAATTGGTGTAAAATCCACGCAAGGGTGCTAAGCAAGACATTTTTTGTTTTGTTCTCTAAAATTATTTTATTGATTCTTTCTAAAAGAAATTTACAATTAACATGGCAAATCTTATCTCTAAAATATTATTTATTAATTTTTACCAATTACTATCTAATATTAGGTTACAGAGAGCCGACTCGCCAGGCCCCATATATCTGTTATTTTCAGTCTCTGGTGTGCCCATGAAATTGCAGTAAATCGCATGGTAGAGTGTCGGCATGAAGCACTAGTTTGTTTACGCATTTTGACGAAGAAATTTCTATTCCTTCCGGGACACTCGCAACTATTAGACCTCTATGGATATTTTCATTTCTTATATATCAAGAGGCGCATGCGACAAGTCGTAAAATCCTAGGCTGTCTTCTTTGTAACTTCTGGATTTTTGATGCACAAGCAGTACCCCACAGCTGAATGCCATATGATCATATCGGCTTTACAAAGGATTTGTATAAAAGGACTTATTACTCCAAAGCAAGTTCTGAGTTAGCACTTATTAACCAGAGTAGTTGACTTGTTCGCAGTTTTCTGGCGCGACCGAGTAAGGCGTCAATTTAAGTGGTGAAATCCAAATATTTCGCGTGCGTTTCCGCTGGAATAGTGGTATTTGTTATTATTATAGGTGGACAATTTTGCCTTCTAAGGGAACACGTTACATGAGCCCATTTCGAGGGATTCACCTTTATTCTCCACTTTTTTAGCCAACCCTCTAGCTTCTTAATATTACACGGAAGTTGTTTGGATGCAATTTTCGGGTCTTGGTTAACACTTATAAATGTAGTGTCGTCTGCAAACGTTGAGGTTGCATTTGCGATAATTAAAAAACAAATATGGGAATATAAGAAAGCCTCTACAAATTAACTTATTTTTTATTTTCAGGAAAAAAAAAATAATGTGGCTCCACTTTCCGCAAATTTTTTTTTTTTACAAAATGAAAGGTGAGAGTGTTTTCTTTAAAACTATAAATGATTCTCGGTTTAAGCTAAAACTGCTCTTATGTTCGGTTTCACATGAAGAACTCTGTAAAGAAATAATTAATTGCAATGGAGAAATAGAATTATTAAACTGGTTTCATGGATCGTGGATGGTGGGCGTGGCCGAATTTGAGGAAAATCGTCAAGCGTTTCTTTTTTGTTTTAGAAAGTTTATGTACCAATTCTGCTTGAATGGGAATAATTTTATGCGAAAAAATCGATTTGGGTTGCAGGGGCGATGGACGTGTCCGATTTGGAGGAAAATCAATTTTTTTTTCTTAATATACTGCTCGGTGTCAACGAACCTTCAATTAGCATCACTAATTAAAGTTTTTGCACAAAAACGTATGAAGCCATTCCACTGTGCGTCGCACTTGTGATCGTATGAGTAAAATCGAAAATTCAGATTGTTGATTACTGCATATAACGAGTAGTTGATCGAATGCCTTCTCTCGAAATGTCTTCTCTCAATAGAGTTGAGACAAGGGAATCCTTTATGATTAAAAAAAAAACATATCGCAACCCTAAATCAAAAAGTAGTCGCATAGTTAATTTTCAAAATTCACAATTTTTAATGATGAAAAAAACTACTCAATTGCTCGCTAGCACACTGTCATCACTAAGAAATTGTACTCTTTAGCTAAAGCCAGGCAAGGACAATGAAAACAGGCGTAACGGAATTTATTCAGTTAGGGAAAACTCGAAAGTTTTTCAACTGAGAATTTCATAACAATTTCATTTGTAGCAAACATTTATGAGAAAAGCCCTTAAACGCTATTCACTATGCGCCGTCAATTCGGCTTTCTTCAAGTCACGATTGGTTAGTCAAAAATCGTATGTGTGGGGTCAAAAACTATGATACGGTGGAATTAAAGTGAATGTGTTGGACAGAGTCTTTGAAAGGTTTATCGGATTTGCTAATGTTTTGAAAATTCCATAAAATAATATTTTCTATAAGATCAGAGTTGCATCGGAATAACATGACGATTTTTTAAGGTGTTACAGAATTCGATTAGCTTATTTTCTGATTGAACCCTACAATAATGTGGAACCCTCAATTGCTAGAGCTCCGTTAAGGACAGTGGGCCAACAAATGTAATATTGCTTCCGGTCCCCTCCTCAACCTAGGGCGGCATCTAAGTGCCGCCCTAATACACAACCATATTTAACATGCATATTCATACGAACATATTTACATGCGATTAATGAATAGTCTATATGTGGATAAATGTGCATAGGAATGAGTGTCTGTGTGTGTGTGTGTGTGTGCAGGCATGGCTTTTCGAATGTCTACTCTACATCTTATAAATAATACATTATTAACAGACTATAGATATTTGTTTGTGTGTGTGTTTGTTAGTTTGTTTGTTGTTACTCTTCTATCCAAGTAGCTAGGAAAATTGTAACAGCAATAAAAACAAAAGAAAAAATTGTCACCAAACGAAATGTATCCGCAGCCACAACTAGAGACAAACTTACTCGCACACACACACACATCCATACAAATACTAGATACATTAAGTAACAACAGCAACATCAATAAATGATTAACGAACGCAGCATTGGGTGGTGTGTAAGAGTACAAGACACATAATACTATTTTAAGATGCATTTACCTACACACTGCGTTGTGAGATGTGAGAGTATTATTATTAACGTTGTTGTTCGATATCACAGGAAGAAGATTTCATTTTAATATTCTGTTTTTTTTTTCTAACGCTACAGCCATAGAATCGTTAGATAATTTAAGAAATAAAGGCATGTGTGTATTGATTGGTGTGATGACACAGCTCACAGCTCGCAGATCTCTTTCTTATCTTTAATGAATTTGAATGATAACACAGATCTACGAGTGGGTATCCCCTCTTCGGATTTGACAATTGATTTTTTATATAGTTTGGGGGGTGCTGATTAGCAAAGCAGCCCTACAGAAATTTCTTCAGGTCTGGATTTGGCTAAAAGACATCTTCAACTTTTTTTCTTAACAACAACAAAAATAGGAGGAATGGACAGCAATAAATTTCTATATGAATGAAAAACTTTGCTTCTGCTTTTCGATTAGATATCATTAAGTTAAGAAAATAATATCAGCTGCCGGAACTGATGGACCCTAAAGGGAGTCGAAAAGGGACTAATAAATTAAGTCGTCTGCTTCGATATGCCCCTGCGTTGATAATCCTGCTGATCCGATCTGATCGCATTTTTTATCACTTGTTTTATTATTATATTTCTAAAATAAATAAGTATTCAAATCTCAGCTCTAAAAAATTATTAATTAATTATCACCAATGTAAAAGGGGAGAGCCGTCTCTCCAGGCTCAATGTGTCTGTTTTTGAGTCCCTGTTGTCCGAACAAATTGTAATAATTCCCGCGCCAGACAAATGAAAGGGACCTCTAGTTTTTTTACATATTTTCACAAGTATTCTTTTATTCTGATGGTGAATCGGGTCCTGAAATGAACAGGAAGCTCTGCTTTTAACATAAGGTTCATTCGGAGTTGCCATATTTCTTGCAGTAAAAAAGAAACATTAACTGAAATTATATATTCAGAATGGGAAACGGAGGACAATTATTTTATATAAACGAGCTGGAAAAAATGTCTAAAAGCGCTCAAAGTCTCAACTGAAAGTGGTCAAGTCTTCCATTTTGTCCACTTACCAGGAAACTGGGGGCCAATTAGGGCATTCAGTATCGAGCGTTACGAGAATACAGTAGAAATAAAATATAATAAAAATTTTGATCATATCGAATGCGGTAATCTGGCCCCTAAATTTATGCAAGGATTTCGGTTATCAAAAATTACATGCCGATTTATTTTTCTTCTTTTCTAGGTTGCCACTTTTTTTTCGGGGGAAGGGGTTTTCAAGCTGCCACTCTGTTTAACTTTAATCTGCTGAAAGTAGCCAATTATTGCTGTAGTCTTGCCCTAATTTTAAAATGATAAAACAATTGTTAAAAAGAAAACCTCACTTGATTGTTCAGTTACACTAAAGTTGCCTTGGACTATCACAAACCTTCCAAGCAGGTTATGAAAATGACCCCAGAACTTTAGTTAATGTAAATTCATACGTAATAAATTTACAAATAAGTTAAATATATGCGCATGGAAATGAGTGTACTTAAGGACTTTAAAGAACGCAAACCGCGATATTTAAAAGACGATTGTTAATGAATGAATATGTATGAAGAGAATTTAAATGCATATGACCCCAGCTTAGTTACAAACATTAAAACGTAACGATATTGATTATTATAGAACAAATATATAAAAACATACGAATATGCACGTTCTCATACATTGAAAGGGTTTAGAACGGAAAGCATTTAATGAACGAACGATATTGTGGACACCAAACTACGAATTAGTTATTTCATTATTTAAAAATGCTTTTAATATATGTAAACGTAAATAATATTAGGGGTATTCACTTCAAGCTTAATATCGGGTGTCTCAATAATAACGCACCATTTAAATTTTGTGGATTTTTTTTGCGTGCAAGTGGCAACTTTGATATTTAACAGCTGTTACCTAAGACTGTTTGAATTATTAAGAATGCAGCGCTACACAAAAGAAGAATACGCATTATTGTGAAAAGATGCGCTTAAAATCCGCAGAATGTTCGATTAGGAAAGTTCATACAATGTGGCAACAATCCGAAGAGGATTACAACAATTTTAAGTCCCCTTTGCGTCGACGTACTGGTCAAATGTCACTGAAAATTTGAAAATATAGATTAATTGTGAACGGCTTGCGGCCCTGACTGAACGGCATGGATCTGGACATGTGAATTCAACAGGACGACACGATCTGACACATCGCGCTTAAAACAGGCGATTTATTGCAGCAATATTTTCCATAGTGATCTCTTATTGGTATAGCGATATTAAGAAGGCTTTCTCTTTTGGGGATTTAATTTCGCAAAGTTATTGCTCAATTCTTAAGGCTGTAGATGGCAGAGGTAAGGTCGGATTAAGGCGAAGAAAATTGCTCATATAACAGACTTGTGCACCTAAATTACCTAACTGCTAAACCATAGAAAGAGCGGACCACAGCATCTGCAGGATATGCAATCAGGACTTCGAAAGGTTGGAAGATTTCGCACTAATAACTTATCAGATATATGTGACTCATTCAAGAATCGCTAATTGCCCAACCACTGGACTAAATGTTTGTGTACAGGCTTTAGGCCAATAGTTGGCTCTTCTCGCCAACCACACCTTAGTTCACCTTACTCCTAAAACTAACTCCGTTTACATTGAGTCTCGTGCTAAAACCAACCTCTACTCTTGACGGTAGTGATTTCAGACTGTCAGCGTCTGTAACTGTCGCTTGTAATTACTAGGATGTATGTAAGGCCTAATTAATGTTGATCCTAAGCCATATGTTAATTAGTGCGGGACATTTAAACACAGTGTACGCTACCGTTCGTGAATGAGTCTTCAGGAGTATCTTTGGAGATTGACCCCTCAACTTCTTGCGGAGAAGGAATTCTTTTCAGAATTCCTCCATTGGCCAATAAACACCGCGAAGTTCTTACATTGATACTTCCACCTCTTGCGAGGGTTCTTTGTCCATCCCTATCGGAATCTCTCGGTCCTGCGAGATTTACCCCTCCACCCCTCCCGAGGCATTCTGGCCCATCCCTTTCGTATCCTCTCTTGGTCAATTAAAACCGGATATGCTTCAGAAAATGTATACGATTCCCACGAGCCATGGATATCGACTGGTATCCAGAGTTTGCATACTAGAGACCAAGCATCCTCTTGGTCACGCATCCCTGGCGTATGCTGTTCCTCCGTGGATTAGAGTTTTTTATAAGAGAGCATTAACTTTTCTCCCCTCTAGTTATTGAGCCAGACTCCTAGCAGAGACAAGAAGCTGTTACAGACCGCCACCACGAGGAGATATAAGTTAGAACTTCTGACAGTGTTCTCAGTTACGGCAAGTCATACCTTTGTCTCTCATATGGAATTGCATGTGCAAAAATTATAATTCGCTTTGTTCACATTCGCATGGGATTTCATATATTTCGAACACTTATTCCAATACACATGGGAAACATGCAGTGTAAACGTAGCCCACACATTCTAAAGCTTTAATAATTTCAATTTGAATTTCGACTGGAGAGAGAGAGGGAGAGACTCAAAAACTGATAAAGTTTTTGTCTGAAGTGACTGTGAATAGCCTAATTATTTTAATTGTTGTTGTTGTTGTTGTTTTTACTATTTATACTAAAAGCAGTGTACAAATCTACCAATGTATTAGGAGAATGTTATGGTTTTTTTCCTATTTCGTATTATTTTTTTTTATATTTTTATTTCACAAAAAAAATAAATAAAAATGTACAGTAAGAGGAGGCTAAGAGGTTAACTTCTAAATATTAATAGATTCTTTTTTTTGTTCGTTATATTTTTTTATTATTCTTTTTGTTTTTACAAACGATTTTTTTTTTTTTTTTTTGCTTTAGTTGACAACGTCGTATGTACGGCCATATCATCATCGTCATCAACATCATTATTATCGTCGTCGCCGGTGCCGTTGCCGTTGCCGTCGCATATCAACTGTTAAACAGTCAACGCCTAAAATACGAGTAACAATCACAAACCAACGTGTTAGTTAAGCCAGCGGTATAAAAAAAAAACCTACAGATTAAATAGCCCCAACATTTGCAAAGCACACGGAGATCAATTGTAGGAAAGGAAGAAATTATAAAACAAGTCTGATTTAAAATTAATTAAAACTTTTCGTTAAAATTATAAAATTACATCAACTGAGCAACAGGGCAACACCAAATTAAATTCGAATGCGACAACTACTGCTTTATTGGACCTTCTAAAAGGCGGCTGTTACTCGCTTCTGTTTTGAACATCTTCTTTTCAATGTCATCATCGCCTACTTTTAAAATGGTAAGTTGTTTTCCATTCGAAATATTTTTTTAGTTCTGCAATTGTGTTTGGAAGTCTTTAATCGAATGCAGATTTATCTTTTCAATTTTTCATATATTTTTCAAATCCCAAGGTGGTCAAATTTGGGAAACTGTAGGGTATGGTAACATTTTTCCTATAATATAATTTAAAAAGTATTGACAAGTTACCTAGAAATGGGATGGTATTGTACATATGAAGAACTTGGTCCCCATTTTGATGGCACCACTTTTAACAGCCGAAATTTTTGGATAGGAACGTGGCCTTATTTTCACATTTATGTTTTTGTACTGATCTGAATCCTGTTTTCCAAGTAATTTTTGTTTGTTATTGTTTGTATGTATAGAACTTCTTTTAACTTAAAGCTTACAGATGGATGGCTTCCTACAGAGATACAATAACAGGTGACCCCAATCCCCGATATGCGAAGTACCCATTTTTAGCTTTTTCTCATTATTTGCTTATTCTCAAGGCCTACCTAATTTCAGCTCTCTAGCTATAGTGGAAGTGTCCAATACAAATTAGGAGGAACCCCAGCCCCCTTCAGATACAAAGTGCTCATTTTCAGATTTTTTGTTTATTTACTTATTTCCCAAATTTCAGCTCTCTAGCTATAGTGGAAGTGCCGCATTTTATTAATATATGGTAGGGGGTTTCTCCAAGCAAATCGCTAACTTTATGGATCCCTTTTCGATCCCCTTCTTTCCTCGAATTGATTTTAAGCAACCGATTTGTAATTTACAACTACCTTACTCTCATTCAAGTCTTGCCCTACCACTAGCCTTTACTCTCGACTATAGTCATTTCAGACTGTCGACTCGTGACTATCGACCTTCTTCCTCATCCCGTAGTCTCTTATAAATGCTAGCATTTGCCTGAGGCTTAGGTCCTCCATGGTCTTTACATTCAACACGTGTCTGTCCGTGGTCCTAAGCCTAATGCTACCTAGTGCTGAACATTCCCACACCATGTGTGCTACCGTCTAAGCCTCATTCGTAGGAGTATCCTTGGAGACTTACCAGACCACCCCTAGTGTGGTTTTCTTGTCCAGTTCTTTAGAATTTCTCCACTGGTCAATAAACACCGGAGTTCCTACAGAGATTAACCTTTCCACCTCTTGCGAGGCTACATTGTCGATCTCTATCGGAATCTCACGGTCCAACGCCTTAGTAGCACCTTTAAAGATTCCCCCCGTGGCCAATTAAAAGCCTCGTTTTTTCAGATTAACCTCCCCCTGGTGTATGGTGTACCACCGTGATTAGGAATTTTTTATAAGAGAGTGTTAGCTTCTCTTCATTCATTCATTATTTAGCCAGATTCTTAGCACAGACATGAACCTGTTACCGGTCGCCGCCACGTGAAGGTATAAGCCAGAACTTCTGACAGTGCCTGCCAGCTGACGGCCCATTTGCCACATTAATATCAACCAGTGTTGTTACGTCGCGATATCGGGCCGCATTGCGGTCGCCAAACTTTAATTCTTTTTGAGATATTATTCAATAATGAAAAGACGTTGTTCTCTCGCGCAACGTTCCATTTTTACTTACCTGTTACTGTCAGCTGTCATAAAGTTTTTTAAGAGTTAATTTTGTCACAAAATTGTATAACTACTCGTATTTTCCAAAATTACTAAACAATTTTATTTACTTTTTCTAAATAAAATCACAGTTTAGTTTAATTTATTGAATTTTTATATTAATAATACAGTGACGACCAAAAGTCCTTCCACTCGTTATAAGGCTTTTAATAACTTAGGTTTAAATTTAACGGAAATTTTATTCTAAAACCACCTTCTAACGATAGTACTGTTCGATACGATACGTTAGTGACCAACATTAGTGAGACGGGATGTACTCGTAGTATTGGATAGACTAACATTATATTAACACGCAGGTAGTTTTTCTCTATTCATATGGCAGAAGTGTTATAAGATAGAGTTTTCCCTGACTACCAAGAATCAGATAAAAATGTTAGACCGGATTTTGAAAGTGACTTTAAAAATTTAACAGAAGAGCTCAGGAGTAATTTCAACGAATGAGAAAATACACCAAAAAGAAAGTTCAACAATAACAACAAAATGGCGAAACCGTATGTCCTTAAATAAATATTTAAATTGCGTTTCACTTTTAAATTAGTATTTTAACAAACAAAAAAAAACTAAAATATTTAAATTTTGATCTTCAAGAATTATATTTTTATTGTACATATCGCTCATTTACTCTAACAACGTCATAACTCAAAAAATGTCATTTCGGGATATTTGATCCCACTACCTACAAAAAATAACGGCATATCCTTTTCAAACGTGGAAGTAGAAAGGATATAAGGATGAAATGTATACACAATATAAAGGCTGACATAAGGAACAATTCTGCATCATTAACTCCAAAATGCATTTTTTTGAGTTATGTCGTTTTTGGTGTGAATGAGCGATATATCTTTACAATATGGTTTGAATTTTGAGTACAAATTTGAGTTCGGTTTTTCAGTTAAATTAACATACAAGTATTAATAAAATTATATAAATATATTATAAAATTATATAAATATATTTTATTAATAACGAAAAACGCGAATAACCGGATATTCGAACCGGTTTTAAAACAAAAAACCTGAAACCGGTTTTTACAAAAGTTAAATATGATGAACACTTGACACCACTAGCTTAGACTGACTATACATCAAATATATTTAAACAGTTCTTTCCAAAAAATCCTTTATTAAATACAGGGTGTCTGGTAACAGATTTATATTTTCAAACTTAAATAAAAAATGTAATAATTGACACAAAGTTTTATTAAGAGCATTGAACGATAGAATGGAAATGCGGATTTTATTTTTTAAAGAGTATGTCATTCAGATGACCTCCTTCGTGTTGAACACACTGTTCAAAACGGAGCCTTGTGTTCTGCGCCACACAGTGCAGTAAACTTGATTCAATTGAGCGGAAATTTTCTCGAAGTACATTCATCGAAGCTCTGGCTGTGTGCGCAGTCGCCCCATTCTGTTGAAACCACGTGTGTGAAGAGTACGATGGATAAGCTCGCAAGTTTGGGGCAATGCAATGGGTTTTGATGTTTCAATCGCGGCTTGCGGGTTCTTGGAGACCAGTAACGCCAGTTTTGTTTGTTGACATGGCCGTTTAAATGAAAATTAGCCTCGTAGCTCCAAATGTGATTTACAGTGCGAAAACGCTCCAACATTGTTTCACAAAAATTTTTGCGTAAATCAAAGTCATTTTCTTTCAGTTCTTGAACGATTTGAATTTTTAAAGGATAGAACTTCAGATCCTTTTATAAAATTTCATGAATAATCGCTCTTGGAAGTTCCAGTGAGGCTGCTCTTTTCCGTATTGAAAGTCGCGGATTTTCACGTAAACTGCTTTCAACCAGTTCAATGTTTTCGGGAGTCCTTGAAGATCGACTGATCGACCCTGGCCATGGGACATTCAAAGTCGAAGCAGTTGCGCGAAATCTCTGCACCCACGAACGAATTAAATTTACACTCGGTCCATCACGTATTCGCCGAATACCGAACTTTAAACAAAATTGTCAACGAGCAATTACGTAAGAATCATTACTCTTAAAAAATGTCTCCACAGCGATCGCGGGATGCTAACTCGACTGACAAGTCCCCTAGTCGATCATTTCAACGGCACCGTTTAATACTTTTTGAAATAATCGTATTTAAAAATGTAAATTTGCCACCAGACACCCTGTACCAGGTTTCCTAGGTTTCTCGCCCTAAAAATATACTACATATACATACATGTACATACAAGATTTGTATGTATGTATGTATGTAACAACGCTGTAATAAAATGCTTTTCTATAAATATAACCGTGCTTGTGCTCGGTATACAGCTATAAAATGGTGGCCCAATGGACATCCATAAGTACATGTGTGCACATACATATGTACGTACTTTATTATTATTTATTTCAACGCATAGTAAATACGTATGTTCATATCTCCAATCACATACGTGTCTACTGGCCAGCTGACTGTTTCCATTACATTCAGTGCTAAGTTTGTACATTTCGCTTTGGATGTTGAAAAAGACCTGCCATGTTAATTTGAAATGATGATAATACAGTAATCCCTCTATAACACGGTGAATTGGTTCCGCGTATATTGCGCCCGTATGACCCTATATAACGCTTTGAAGGGGGTTTAAATTGAATATTAAGAGAAAAAAAAACTATGTTATGTGTTGTTATATGGCAAAGCCAAGTTTTATAAAAAGGCACCTCAAAATCAATTACAAAGGTTTGAAAATCAAGACCAAAGTATGTCCAGAAATAAATTTTATTATAAATGTTTTCGATGTGGAAGGAAAGGTCATAAAGCCAGAGATTGTAAGACTTTTGTAGAAAATGCTCGATTTGTTGAGCAAAATTCCAAACATGAAAAATCAAATGAAATGATAGTAACTTTGTCCGAAACAACATTTTGCAGTAGTTCTCGTGAAAGATGGATGATTGATAGTGGAGCATCATCACAATTTGTGCGCCCAAAAATCTCAGTTTAGTGGCAATGTCAGATTGGCAGACGATAATGAATTGAAGATTAAGGGTATCGGAAAGGTTAAAATAATTGTTAATACAAATGGGAAACAGCAAGAAATAAGCCTATGTGATAGTTTATATGTGCCGGATTTACGATGCAATCTTATACCAGCTAGCAAATTGACTGATAGGGGTTGTAAAGTTGTTATGCAAGGAACCAAAAGTAACCGTTTATAAAGAAAACAAAACAATAATAGTTGGCCGTAAGACGGATAATTTGTATTTTGTCACATTAGTTAAAAATAGAGAAAATAAGATATGTGCAACCGCAAGATCAAATAATTTTGAAACAGAGTTATGGCATAAAAGGTATATGGGCATCTTAATTTGAATCAACTAATCAAACTGCAGAGGGATGAAATGGTTAAGGGATTAGATTACCAAAACTAAAAGATGTTGGAATTGATTGTGTACCGTGTATTCGTGGTAAAGAAACTTGTTCACCCTTTCCTCATAAGTTCGAAAAATCAACTTCTGAAATCCGTGCGCTTATTCACACTGATCTTTGTGGTCCAATGAGAACCGAATCACTTGGCGGAAATATATATTTTGTAACATTTACCGATGATTATTCCCGAAAAGTGTTTGTTTTTTTCATTCGACGTAAAAGTCAATATTTGGAAAAATTTATCGAATTTAAAAAAAATGGGAGAAACACAGAGTGGAAAGAAATTAAAATTTTACGAAGTGATAATGGAGCAGAGTGGCACAGTGGAAGCGTGCTGGGCCCATAACCTATTGTGATTAAAACAACGTTATGTTTATCCAAAAAGGTATAACAAGGTTGGTGCCTATATTTGAAGCGAATAAAAAATATTAATTAATTGTTCAAAAACAACAAAAACTTGATTAAATTCATTTCGTTGAAAACAAAGTGTTTTACAGTATATAACAATATTATGAACGAAATATGTGCGTTTATTCAAAGCAAACTAAGAACATTTGACTAAAAAAACAATTTATTTCGGTTTTTTGTTAAATATTTTTGAGCAATTTATATTTTTTGTATTTCAGTTTTTAGATTTTTTGGTGAACTTTCGAATTTGTGGTGAATTTTTAATTTTGGTAAAATTTCGAGTTTTTAAAATTTTTGTAGTTTTAGCTTTTTTAATTTTGATTTTTTATAATATTATTTTATTTAACATTTTTAAACTATATTTTGGTTTTGTGGTGAATTTCCAAATTTTTGTGAAGTTCCAAATTGTGTTAAAAATTTTTTTTTTAATTTTTTTTTGGTTTGCTGAATTTTAAATTTTGTAGAAAACTAGGATTTTTATGTATTTATTTAACATCGATATTTTTAAAATATCAAAGATTTTCATAAAATATTGATTTTTTGTGACTTTTCGAGTTTGTGGTAAATTTAAAAAATTTAGTTGAATTTTAAAATTTGTCGGGTGAAATTTCGAAATTTTGTGAACTTTTTGCAAAAATTCCGGTTTTTATTGAATTTTGATTTTTGGATATTAATATTTGTATACCAGTTTTTCGATATTATGGTGAATTTTAAAATTCGTGGTGAAATTAAAATTTATGCAATTTTTTGTGCATCTTCAGTTATTTTCTTAAATTTTAATATTTGCAATATTATTTTTTGGTTTTTAAATTTTTTAACCATAGTTTGATTTTGTGGTGAATTTTAGAATTTTAATGAATTCCGAAATTATGGTAAAATTTCACTTTTTGTTATGTTTTTTATACTGATATAATTCGAAATATAATTTATCATTTTTATTGTTTTTTTTCATTTTTCAGTTTTTTGGCGCATTTTACATTTGTGATGAAATTTGATTTTTTATGTATTTGTTTAACATGGGTTTTATTCAAAATTCGACGTGTTTCATAAAATATGGATTTTATGTGACTTTTCGAATTTTTGGTGAATTTAAATTTTGGTGAAATTTAAATTTTTTTGTAAAATTTGTTTTTATTTTATTGAATATTAATTTATTGCCAATCAGATGTTTTTAATTCAAGTATGCGCTGAATTTGCGAATTTGTGATGAATTTATAATATTGGAAAAGTTTTGAATATTTCACCATTTTTTTGCGTAATTTTGGGTTTTGCAGGAATTTGGTTTTCTTTGTTAGTTTTTGAAATGTTTGTTTTTTTTTTTAAATTGTTTAAGTCTGTGCAATATTTAGGTCCGTGCGTTATTTAAGGATCTCGTCAAATTCTGTGTCAAATTTGTTAGGGATTCAGAATATGCAAACTTCATGGGCCTTTGTATAAGCGTTTCCCCATAAGAGTGAAAATTCAACAACAAAAAAACCGGGAAAATAGTTTTTCGCCCATATCTCTGAAACTTGTGGACCGATCTCTGGCAGATTTCAAATAGATTTCAAAAAATTCGCCGAACGAACAGATCAAATGGTTCAAGTTTCTAGATCCTAGGTTGTCTACAAGGTATGATGAAACAGCAAATCTTATTGACTATTTTGACAGTTTGTTGGCATTGGTTGGTTGACTTTGACAGCTGCTGAAATACATCAATTGGATTTTTAAAACTACTATTATTATCTGGTCACTCTATACTAGGATTCGATACAGTTTAAAAATATTTTATTTTATTTAGGTGAATAATTTTTTTAAATTTATATTTCAAATGAAAACGTTTGTTGTTAATTTTACGAATTTTATTTCACTTATGTTTTTTTAGGAAACACGAACCCCAACCACTGTCTATCACCATCACCGTGCTCCCCGTACACCAGAAAGTTATTTTAATGTACCCGAATCAATAGCTCTGCTTAATATCGTCAAATCCGAACGAATACAAAGTGCATTTCAATCGAATCGTAAAAATCATGCCAGCGTTTGGGAAATGGTTGCTGAGGTTCTAAATCGCTACAGTGCGCGAAAGCGGTCAGCAAAACAGTGTTGCAATCGTTATGAGAATCTGAAAAAAATCTACACACAACTAAAAAAGAATCCCGAAAGACATGTTAGACGGAACTGGCCATACATGTTTCTCTTCAAAGAAATTGAGGAGCAGAGAGGAGAATGTTGGGGTTCGAATAGCAAGCGAATGGCTTTGATAGCCAAAAATCAAAATGAATTATCGTACTATCATCGCAGACGTCAGGCAGCTGAATTCGGAGTGCTGCTAGATAAGCAAACGCAGGCGGCTGTTGTGGCTCAGCACAATCTATTGCAAAGTCTGGTTGCCGTCCATTCCAATGACTCGAACAGCAATTGCAAGCTGGAACGTTTTCTACCCAATCATTTTGTCGAGGCTCAATTGGGAGGCAACGAAACCAGCCACACAAATGGTGGCAGTGGTGTCTTCGATAACTCGTCACCCCTGCCTTTACAAGTGACGCGCAAAGAAGACACAAATCCTGTAACGGAAGGTTTACCAGATGCAACTGCAGTCGCTGCAGCGGCTGCCGCCCACAATCTATTACAGGCCCATGTGAATGCTGTCACCGCGGTTAATACGAATGAATTGAAAGAGTCCCTAGCTCAGGAATACGAGAAAGACTGCAATGGCGCCCTCAACCTGCAGACCAGCGATAATAATATCTCCATGAAGTAAGTGTATTTGTTTCAGTGAGAAATGTTATTACAACTTTAATAATACCAGCTTATCACACTCTCCCAGATCGGAACCAATGTCGGATGGTGAATTCAATCCGGATGATATACAGCTAATGCAAACAAATTATAACGGGTAAGTTTTTTCAACACCATCGATCAATTTGAAAGATCAATTTTAAAGAGATTTCTCTAAATTTTAGCTCACAAAACTATTACTCAAATAATATGGATCACAACATTTTACACCCCGATGTCATAGTCGACACGGACAATCTGTCCGAATGCAGTAGTGGCGGCACACCGAAGTGTAAACGAAAATTATCCACCTCCACCGATGGTGACAGCACGAACTATGAACTGATAGAATATTTAAAGAGACGCGAGAAACGTGATGAGGAACTGCTAAGACGTATGGATGCTCGAGAAGAGAGACTGGTTAGTTTGCTGGAAAGAACTGTGGTCGCCATAGAGGCTTTGGTGCAACACAAATGCACAACGCATCACACACCGACCAATAACAAAATCCCTAATGCGGAAAATCCCACCAAGATGTGCAATGGAAATGCTACAGCTATTGAGGCTTCGACTGCTGCTACAGCTGTTGCTATTGATCCAGCTGCGGCAGTTGTGTTCAATGAAACCAGTGACAAATCGAATTGAAGGAATAAATCAAACAAAAAAATAATACTCAAAATGCCTAAACTACAGCCAAAGATTAAGGAGTTTCTAAGAGATTTTTTTTTATACAATTAAACGCGAGTATACTCGTGGTTTTATAGAGTTTTAGTTGTAATCAAACCAAAAATCAATCAATCAAACTGTGTGCCAAAAATTTACTTAATTATTTATAGATTTTAGTAATTATTTTAATTGTAATTTTCCTAACTTTTACTTAAGATTTCTCAAATGTGCTGAGTACTTTTTTCATAATCTAAAGAATAGTTTAATAGCGTTTTCTTTTCTGCAAAAAAAAAATGTTGCATATAAGTTACACTATGTACATTTCTCTGTTCTTTTCTAAAACAAAAAAGGCGATGATGTGACTAGACAACAGGTTCTTTTCTAAATATGTTGCCCAAAGTATGTTACACTATGTTACATGTTTTACACACAATTTTATTTTAGGGTGAAATATGCAACACTGCCATCTAAAGAATTGTTGTAGTGATGGATGGTTGATGAAAACATAAATATTTTCTTGTTTTATTGTGATCGTGAAAAATGTCGCACTTTGTAGAAATGTGGCCAACATTGAAAGAACGTGTTACTCAATTACATGTTGCATTTTTCTGCAGAAAAGAAAACGCCATAAGTTTTATACACATTCATACATAAGTATGTATGCCTACGTAAATACTCTCTATATAAGTGCCTTAAAAGAATGCAACCATTAAATTATTTATTGACAATAATCATATTTTCAAAACAAATAAAATAAATTTCTTATTTAATTTTTGTATAAAAATTTATAAGAAAGTAGTTTAATTGGAAATCTATAAAAATACAAGTCTCGACAACAAGGAACTGGGTGAAGAGGTTGAGCAACAGCCGGTCATACACGATATGTTTTTTATATCTGACTTTCTAACTTTGTGAATCGTATTTCATTCTGTTTATCTGTCAAAATTGTTATTTAACAGAAGAATTATAATATTCGCTCACCAACACGTGTTTGTTTACAACAGCTGGTGTTTCACTTCGCCTTTTGCTTTCACAAATACTTCTTTTTTGCTTTTTTTTTTATAAAGCGCGTCAGTGCAACAGCCAGATATTTCGGTCATATTGTTCGGAAAAAAATACTTCCAACTTTCCAAACAAAAAATATTTTTCAACAAACCAAAACAATTTGAAAAATAGTGAAATATTTGGCAACCTACAAATTATACCTACACACAAGGAAACACGGAATTGCTTAAGAGTTCATTCTGTGAGAACTCATTCCATTGTGCGAGTGGGAGTTGTACTGCTACTAGCATTTCAATCCCCCCAAATTTGTTCGTGACTTACGCACCTTTGTAGTAAAGTTGCCCACAGTTATTTTTTTCTCGAGAAGAAAAAGAAGTTATTTTTAACTTTATTTTTAGCATAAATGTTATTAGGTTTTTAGGAAATATAAAAATTACTTTTAACTTTATTTTTAATCTTTAATTTTTCCGGCATTTTGGTGTTGGAATTCAATATTTTTTAGTAAAATTTAAAATTTTTGCTCAAATTTTCATCATATTTAACTTTCGGTAAATTGGTGCAGTTTTTTATGAATTTTGAATTTTTTAAATTGTCGATTCGATAAGAATTTAAAATATGTAAGTGTGTATATTTTCTGGGCTTGTGGAGAGAGAGAGAGAGAGAGGTAATACAAAAAAACATAAAAAATGGCTTGCTGTCAGTGCCCCTATATAAATTGCCGACCCGAGGGCCCCAGATAACTAACGGACCTAAATGTTGGACCAAATTACAAATTTACTATTTGCTCATTACATATTACAATAATTTATTGAGCATTAAATATCTCGCATATTGTGCTTCAGTAGCCATTTCATTATTTTAGCCCAGTTCCCTTCATTATATTCTCCAGGGACTCATTCAATCTGGACAGAAGGCATTTCGTAAGTATGTGGGATATTCACATAATGATTTTAATAAGAACAAACGGGGGGATCAGAGCTATCATAGTAAAGTTTTTTTTGTTAAAAAGGGGTTTCCCAACTCTCAAGTGCTCTCTCTCTCTCTCTCTCTCTCAATACTTTGGCTCATTTTAAGGTTTCTTTTATAATTGGATTTGAGCAAACTCGACGTCTCGTTGATAATTGGCATGCTTAATACATTTGTGGCACTTTTGTTCGCAAATTCGTTGCCCTGTATAGCAATATGGGACGGAATCCAAAGCGCCTAAGATTCATGGTTTAGTTTTCCTGGAAAGATTATATCGTCATACACACCACCATGATTATTTACTAGGGCTCTGTACGCACTTAAAATATCTGTACAAATCAGTGTTGCAGCTCCATTTTGGATTTAAACAGGAAATAGTTGACTTAAAGGCCATAAATTTTCTCGATTATTCATGAAATTTTAAAAGAGTATCTGAAGTTCGATCCTTTCAAAATTCAAATCGTTCAAGAACTGAAAGAAAATGACTTTGATTTACGCAAAAATTTTTGTGCAACGATGTTGGGGCGTTTTCGCACTGTAAACCACATTTTTTGGAGCTACGAAGCTCATTTTCACTTAAACGGTCACGAGAACAAGCAAAACTGACGTTACTGGTCTCCAAGAACCCGCAAGCCGCGATTGAAACATCAAAACCCATTGCATTACACCAGGGTAACTGTTTGGTGTGCCTTATCCACGCATGAGATAATTGGACCATTTTTTTCGAAAATTCTCGAGACCATGCGCCGAATGTCAACGGTGAAATTTATCGGCGCAAGATTACGGAATTCTTTTTGCCAAACCTGCGAGCTCATCCATCGTACTCTTTCACACACGTGGTTTCAACAGGATGGGCGACTGCACACACAGCCAGAGCTTCGATGCATTTTCTTCGGGAAAATTTCCCCCAAAAACTGATCAGTCGCTTCGGGGACAACCTATGGCCACCGAAGTCGCCCAATCTAACTCCCATGGATTTTGTTATGGGGCTACCTCAAAGAGATATTTTATAATGAAAAAATATTCGCCTGGAAATCAGCTGAAGTAAACCATGTTTACTGCAGCGTGTTGCGCAGAGCACATGGCTCCGTTTTGAACAGTGTGTTCAACTTGACGGAAGACATCCAAATAACATACTCTTTAAAAAATAAAATCCGCATTTCCATTCTATCGTTCAATACTCTTAATAAAACTTTGTGTCAATTGTTACGTTATTTATTTAAGTTTTTAAATATAAATCTGCTTGAAGATATGTTTCACTTCTTAAGGACTGAATGGGAGTAGACAATAACAAAGCGGTCCACACTCATAATAATTAATATTAAAATAATTTCTTTACCTTGGTGCAACTATTTTTTGTTATTTATTCGACCATATGTTTAAGGAAATCAGCTGCTGAGGTTTTAGTACTCTGTATACAACAATTAAATAAAGTTCTTTTATGTTTTTCTTCTCATATTCATTACAACCAGCTGAGAATTCGGCGATTTTCAAAATATTGAATCGCTGTTTATAAACTACCGCCTTAAAATATATATTCTATTGCATTTTACATATTCATTAATAATATCTGTAAGAATGCATAAGTAAATTAATGACACGTAAATGTAAAACATGTAGCCAAAACAGAAAACGGCCTATTTAATAAGCGTTCATTTGAATATGAAACCATGTTCGCCAATGACTGGTGAAATTATATAAGATTCATTATCAAATGGACCTACTTAGAATATAATTTGTTTCCATAATTCTTTTCTAAGTTATAAACTTAAGCAATCAAATTAAATACCCGAATTTTCCTCTCTAAATATGTAGGTGGCATAAAACTATATTTAAGCTTTTCTTTTTCCCTTGTAGCCAGCATTGGCAAAGTTCTTTTTAGCTTTAGTAATTTTTGTTTTTATCAATAATTTTAAGCGATTGCGCACTTCCTCGTAGTTTTCGCTGGTATTGTCATCATTTTTCTTATAGATAAAAAACTTGGCACCCTCTGAAAATTAAAATGATTATTTTTTAAATTATATAAATCCGATGAGAACGTAATTATACCTTTTAAGCGTATATCATTTTTAGGTATGAAAAAGGATTCAGAAGCAATTTTAAGATTTTTATTGTATTTCTTCAAGGCCATCGTTTCTGTTTTATCACTTTTCTTGATTCCAATATTTTCTTGATCGCTTGTTATTAATTCACTTTCCGATTCGGATGACGAATCGTAGACGAAAGGATTATCCGTTAATGATTTTTCTAATTTATTCCTATTAAGCAAAATTTTTTCATTGCCTAGTTGTTTAAGGTGCTCTTCGCGTTGTTCTAAATGTTCTGTTTTGCCAAACATATTCAACAAACTAAAACCTTCCCCGCGTGTGCGTAGCGATTGCCGTAATGTATCCGTTACAACATAGAAAACTTCTTTTGACACCTCAGCTGCTGCAGCCGGTTTATTTTGCCCGATTTTATCTACTACAGCATCTTTACTATCCGATTTTTTAAGTTGTGTCTCTTCTTCCGTTCTACGTTCGAATTTTTTATGTTCATCTTTCAAAGGGTCGTAACGCAACATTCTCTTATTTTTATATGTCTTGTCAGCAGATTTCACTGTGTCCAACTTAGTGCCCACAACTTGTTCCAAGATATTCATTTGCCACTGTCGTTCATTGTCTAAATCATCTTCATCCCCATGAGATTTTTCTTGTAAATCAACCTTACGTTCTTCTTCATCGTCGTCTACGAATTTTTCATCAATACGAAAACGTGGATCTAAACTTTGTTTGGCTTGCATTTGCACTAACTTTTCTCCTTTTTTACCTAGGAGTTTTGATTTAAACTCAACTTCACCACCATCACTATCGCCATCAGAACCAAAAATATTAGTTTTGGATTTATTTACAAATTCCTGGGACTGGCTCTCATCCGGGTCGCTTTCGGCATCGCTAAACTTTATTTTCTTTGACGGTTTGCCGTCCTTTTTGTGTGATTAAAATCATTTTTTCAGTTTTGCAGCAAAAATTAATTGTAATTGTACCCACCAATGATTGTAAGGCCTCCTGAATAGCTGTTTTCTTTTGTTGATACTGATTCGTCATTTTTATTAAGGACTCCTTCCGTTTCTGATCAGCACAACTTGATTTAGATTCCAGAGGTTTTTTCTTATGTTTCGTTTCAATAACATGCAAAGGCTTTACATCCTGACTTTGAATTACAATTTTACCATTGTGCATAGAACTGGCAGCATGTTTTTTGCTTATCATTAATTCGAGTGCCACTTCTTCATCGTCTAGTTCAGAATAGATATCAAATATTTTGCGCTTGTTTTCTTGCGGTACCTTTAGCAAATCCGATTGCACTTCAACGGGTTGTTTTGTAGCTGGCAAAGTTTGACCATTGTCCGCTTTTGCTTCTTCTCGCTCACGCTTTAAACGTTCCAGAAAAGATTCCTTAGCCAAAGAAACCTTAACTTTTTGCCCATGTAATTTTTGGCAATTCAAGTTGTTCAAACCTTAATGAAATGGAAAATAATGCTAGACTACTAATAATATCTCTTCGTATAAACTTACAATATTGTGCATCGTCCGCTCCAATGTTAAGCGTAACAAACGCAATTATTTTTACATCATCTGTTTCATCAAGTTTATCCTTGGTTTTCAACTCGACCCTTTCAACTGTACCATAATGTTGGAACAGTGACTTTAGATCTTTTTCTGTTGTCTGTGCTGGCAAATCACCAACAAAAAATCTTGAAGAGACCATTTCAAAAAAATTTGTTATTAAAAAATCAAATTTATATGATTTTTCTAGCTGTGTAAAAAATACACGTGCATGCCTAAAATATTGTTTACAAATTTTATCAATCAGCAAGAGAAACGTAATGAATAAGAAAAAAAACACTCCCCGTTAAAAACATTTGGAAGAGTTGCGTGAAAAGTACTTTTTCGTTAATACGTCTTGTGTTCGTGTTCGCAAAATAATATAGAATTAGTAGCTATAAATCTTCATGAATAGCCATGAATCTGTACACCCAACCACATTTTGCTGTTCGCACAGAAATTCGGCTAGTTAAAATTGTTGCTGTCCATGGCCGATTCATGTTCAAAGAGAAATGGCCGAAAAATTGTTCGCACAACTCTGTAATGGCATTACGCAAACAAAATACATAGGCAAAATTAAAAGTGTGTATACATGTGTGCGCGTATCTGTAAACGACAAGAGACAAAACTTATGATCAAACTGAACAGAAACATCCACACGAATTTTACAAACAGAAGACCACGAACACATTATCTGTCGTTATTTCGCAGACGCTCTATCAATTTGCGAATGCAATTCAATTGATGTGTTCTTGAGAATTTTTCTCCATAAGAATTACTGTATGTGTTCGCAATCTTCTGTTTAAAGAAAATGCGTAGATGTTCCTGTTCAGTTTGAGCATAAATTTATGTCTATCATCGAGATTCTATGGATGCCTTTAGCATAGTGGTGTTCTTACAGAGAAGTGCACACACACATACATGGTTTTTATGTTGGCTATGGATTTTGTTTGTGTAATGACATGACAGAATTGTGCGAACATTGTTCGGACAACTCTTTTCGAACCTGATGCGACGGCCGTGACTAGCCAAATGCAAAATATGTAATGGCTGAACAGAATTATGGCTAGTCATGACGCCATGTAAATACAACTCTACAGATTTTAGATTGCAACGTTGGTTAAAGAAAAACATTTCGTTAAGTTAAATTTTCGTCACTCGTCAAAATTTACATGGTTCTTCGTTTAATTGCTTTTTTGATTTAATTTCGCTGTTTAAAAGTGACGAATTAGATTTTCAATTGATACCAATTTTCACAAATTTTGTGTGATTTCTATTATTCAAAGGGAAATTGAGATTTTATATAAAGAAATAAAAACAAATACAAATAAATTAATCTAACAAAGAAAATTGTGGTTAAAAAAATAACAAAATGGCAGAAGGTGGAAATCGAAGAATTTTGGTTAATGTTAAAACACCAAAAGATAAAAAAGTTATTGAAGTTGATGAAGATTCTGGAATAAAGGATGTAAGTTTTTATAACCAGCCGCAAAAGTGATAAAATTATTGAATGACTTGAGAAATATTTAAAAAGACACGTTGATTTTTATTGTGAAATTTATATGGGAGGGGGAACTGTAGAAGTGAATTGACTATTCTTCTATGCGGTGTGTAAAATGTTGAATATTTCAAACGTGGTGGTAGTGATGGCAAAACGGTGGCGGTAAGTGAACATAGTGTGATAAAGTACAGTGCAGCCAGTAGTAGGTTACTTCTGCGGTCACTATTACAAACGAGTGTGTCATCTGATGTGTTTGCCATTATACGCCAAGTAACATACAAAAATATACCATGAATGAAATAAAAAACTAAATTAATTATGCATGAAAAAAAAACAAATATAAAAATATAACATGACATGTTACTGTAAAAGTTTAAAAAAAAATTCCAATTATGATTTTTATATAATTTTTGTTTTCTATATTTTAGTTTAAAGCATTGGTGGCTCAAAAATTTGAAGCCGAACCAGAGCAATTGGTGTTAATTTTCGCCGGTAAAATAATGAAAGACACTGATACGTTGCAAACACATAATATTAAAGATGGTTTAACTGTTCATTTGGTTATTAAGGCCAAGACTCGTTCCAATGAAACTGCGCAACGTCCCCCGGCTGATGTTAGACAAACGCCTTTTGGTCTTAATACTTTGGGGGGTTTGTCGGGTGTAGAAGCTTTGGGTGCCGGTTCCGGCTCTTTTATGGACTTACAGGCCCGTATGCAAAATGAACTACTTAATAATGGTGATATGTTGCGCACTATGCTGGATAATCCATTAGTCCAGCAAATGATGAACAACCCCGATGTTATGCGTCAATTGATCACCTCAAACCCCCAAATGCAGGACTTAATGCAACGGAATCCTGAAATATCGCATATGTTGAACAATCCCGAATTATTGCGTCAAACCATGGAACTGGCACGCAATCCATCGATGTTACAGGAGTTAATGCGTTCTCATGATCGTGCTCTCTCCAATTTGGAATCAGTGCCTGGCGGTTATAATGCTTTACAACGTATTTATCGCGACATTCAAGAACCCATGATGAATGCCGCCACTGAGTCGCTATCACGTAACCCTTTTGCTGGACTCGTTGATAATGGAGGAGGTTAGTTTTACTTTTAAGTTTCGTTAATTTTAGCTATCTGTTGAATTACATGAAGTATTGGAACTATGCAAATCTTTTTAAAAAAATATATATATGATTATTATACATGTACATGTATCCATAAATTGTATATACATAACTTGTTACTATTTGAATTTTTTCTTCAATTCGGTTCTAAAGAAAACCATAAAAAGGGATTTACTTTTTAATAGTAAAGTTTTTAATGTACAATCTTAGGGACCAACCCTCAAATGGGTACAGAAAATCGTGAACCCTTACCAAATCCATGGGGTGGTCGCGGCAATGCTAGTGGCACTGCTGCAGCTGGAGCAAATCCCGATTTACCACCACGAGGCGTACTCAACACTCCGGCTATGCAAAGTCTTATGCAACAAATGGCTGAGAATCCTTCGTTAATGCAAAATCTTTTAAATGCACCATATACTCGATCAATGTTCGATGCTATGAATCAAGATCCCGACATGGCGTCACGTCTCTTAAGCACCAGTCCTTTGTTGGCAAATAATCCTCAATTGCAAGAACAAGTGCGAAATATGATGCCTCAGTTTTTATCACAAATGCAAAATCCAGAAGTTATGAACATGTTAACCAACCCCGAGGCCATAAATGCCATAATGCAGATACAACAAGGCATGGAACAATTGAGATCTGCCGCTCCCGGCTTAGTAGGTTCATTGGGTGTGCCACCACCTCCAACAGGCAATACTAACATTGATACGAATACGACAAATACTACAACTAATACGTCAGCCGATAGCAGTTCCACATTAGCACCCGGTGGAGGTCCAAATGCTCAATTGTTCAATGATTTCATGTCTCGCATGTTGAATGGTATGGCTACCACGGCAGATAACAACCAACCACCAGAAGTGCGCTATCAATCACAACTGGAACAATTGTCCGCTATGGGTTTCGGAAATCGTGAAGCTAACTTACAAGGTAAATTAATTAAATTTATTTCCTCCAAATATATGCGTTGTAATTTCCTTATATATAACTCCCATAGGGGGTTAGTTTCGGCATGAAAAATGTAATCAAATACTTTGTCTTGAAATAATTGCTGAATTAGAAAAAGTCTTTAAATTTAGGGGGGAAATAGGCAAGTGGTAAACTCCATCATTTTTCAGTGTCCTTTTTATCAAACAAGATATCAATCGAGTTTAAATAGTCAAATTTAAATGAATCAAGAAACAAAAAATATTTACCTGTCCATCAAAATAAAGTGTTCACAAATCATTCCTTCCTATATGCGTGCCGGCTTCACACGAAGAATTATGTTTTAGAAACCTAATTTCATTTTTTGATTCAGACGATGCATCCACAGAGAAAACCATAAACGAAACATAAGTGATTAAATCACGGAATTCTATATAGTACGAAATTTCAATAATATATAATAGAAATTCAATAGAATATAATAGAAACTTCGATCGATATTGAATGCCGTAATGTTGTGAGTAAATACTTTTATACAAATATATGCGGAGAAAAAGAAAATTATATTAGTAACTTGTTGCTTTCAGCGAACTAAGCCATCAGAAACAGTAACCAACGATGCTGAGGATGCAACATTGTATTTAGAAATCCAGAAATATTAAAAAAAAAAACAATTTTTGTAACGAAATCTTAAACATATCTTCTCCAATGTTCCTTCGCATTTGGCCGGCATTACGCTGGCCCTGAATAACGAAGTAGAACTGAGTCATGACGGAATTTACCTTACAATTTGACATTATAAATAGCTGGGTTATGCAGTCAGTAGGATCTGACTGATCAATTTTGTTGAGACCATTAACTAAACTCGACAACTTACAACAACATTACCACGATTGCGTAGAGGGGTCAACAAAACATATTGTTACATATTTCGTTATCTCTTTTATATTATGGTGTTAATTAGAAATTTTATACGTAAATAAAAACGCATAGCATATGTTTACGCGTTTTTAAAAAATCATTGTCGGGTCCTGAAAATATTTTCAGCTATCAAATTGCACATGTGTGAACACCAAATTTTATAACTCAATTTAACATTAAATTGATGTAATTAAGGTGCTCTTCTGAACATGCACATAAAAAATTGTTAGGGTTACAACAAAGTGATGTCGGCTAAAAAGTGATGACAATGTTGCAAACACCAAATAGAGTAAGGGTGATTTGCTGCGTTAGACAAAAAAATTTTAACCGAATATCTACTGCTTATGTCCCCCAGCCGCAGTGATACTCTTAGGTCTTACGTTTAACATTTTTTACCATAATCTTTTCAAAAACCATACATTTTCAATCGCAAATGACTGCTGTTTTTTTTATTATTAGGGTCACAATATAATTACATAGTTATATTCATAGTTCTTGCGGTTACGATTTCAAAATTTTAATTATCAAAAAAAAAAAATAAATGTTTGATACAAAAAATTGCCACTAATGGAGTATTCTTAATTTGATCTATTTTTAGCACTAATTGCAACTTTTGGCGACATTAATGCAGCTGTTGAGCGATTGTTATCACTAAATCAATTATCTCTAAGTTAACATACCTAAGCCCCCGTTCGATAAGTATGCGTGTTTTTTTCCTCTTTATCTTCTTATTTTATTAACACAAACTAACTATATAATACCACTATATAAACAAACAAACAAAAGAAAAAAAGCAGAAAGAATGGCAAAAAATATAAATCATGGATCGAGGTAAAAAAAAAAACTAATTATATTTTAAAATAATATATTAGAAACGGTTGCTACAAACAACACAAAAATATAAAAAAATATTATAAATATAAAACTACAGAATACAATGAGCGAAGAAACCGTTTACGTATTCGTTGCATAATAATTCAATCCAATGGATAAATTTTGCAGATTTCCAACACGAATCTTTTGGTAAATTGGGACAAACTTTTAATATTTGTACTCTGTTGGTCTTATTGGGGCGTTTCAACAATAAGAAAAACCTATTATAATAAGTACTGGGTTTTAATTTTGTGTGTATTTTTAAGTTTATATTAAATAATAAACAAGGTTTTTCTTAGCTGTAAAAATAGAAGAACAAATTTTTATATAATTTAAAATATATAAAAAAATATATATAAATAAAAGGTAAGATGTTGTATATTTTCTCCCAAATCAAACTAAAGATTCGTATTTCCAAGTACTTTTATTCCAATTGAAACTTATTGTTACTTTTAGTTACTTTTAAACAGAAAGAAAAAAATAAATACAAATGACTAAAATAAACTGAAAAGCAGCTATTCAGCCAGTTCATGAAAGCCAACACACACACACGGGTTGGATTAGAAGCAACGGAATGTAAATTCAATTCCAATTTGGAGTGAAATAAGAAAGCTAAACTTTGACAAACATTTCTTTAATTTCGTATAAGAATATACCTTTTTAATCGATCGTTACTTCAACATTGACGATCTTCTAAAAGGAATTGGATTTGAATTACATTTCCCAAACAATCCAAGCTGGATTTCGTAAACAGGCTGATAAATTTTATTTTAAACAATTGGGACAAATAAAATAGCCAACATTTTATTGTTAATGATTTCTTATTTCAAAATATCCATCTTTTTAAAGAATTGTTTGTAACATTTAAAAAAGAAAATGTTTAAAATAATAAACTTCTTTCTTTTGCCACCACTCCCCCTCAAAATTACATTATTCATGTGCATATTACTAGATTATTTACATCGCACTTGTTGTGCAACAATAGTGTATTAACTCGACATTTTTTTACTTCTACTTTTTAGAAAATAAAAATAACATTTAGTATTCATATCTACCTGGAGTGTTAGCTGCTCTTTTTGTTTAATTTTCCCTTTCATTTAACTTCAACGTAAGATCCAACAAATTTTTTACATTTACTGAAAATTATAAATTTTGAGTTAATACACTTTTGTTGCACAAGTGCGCGACATCTAGCAGAAGATGGATTATTTTATAAAAAAGAAAAATGAAACATTTAAAAAAGTTATATTGCATTGTACATAAAACAATATAAAAGCAAACCAAGAAGCTAAAAAATTGCAATATGTAAAGAATCATTCAAAAGGCACAAAACAACAATTAAGCTAAATAAAATATAGTTTGTTCTTTATTTTTAAACTTAAGCTAAAATTTCTTTTATTCATTTTTTAAATAAGCTTTTTTGTTTAATAAATTTAAATTTATACATATTAATTCTTGATTTAATTTCACTTACATTTATGTGTTTGCTCAAAGGACAGTAGATTGATTTAACGTGGCTGACTTCCTAAACGCGTGTTGCTGTGTGTTAACACAGTGCAACCTATTGATAAATGCCACCCTTAAAATTTTGACAATATATTTTGTACCCAAATGCATCATTGTGATTGTCAATGAAAATAAATTCCGATGCAAAGCAATGTATACATTCTCTATACCGGACGCCCTATGGAATACGGGGCTGGATCAGAAAATTACAGAATAGTCGGGGAATATACTCAAGTCTAGGCTTGAGCACGACAAAGAAGCTTGTGAGAGGGGACACACCGCTGTAGGCAGTCGTATCCCCACTTCTATGGAACCCTGTCGTGAATAAAATTTTTAGGCTATGCAACAGAGACGTAAAGGTGGTCGCATATACAGATGAAGTTGTGATCCTTATGAGGGGAAAATTTCCATCCACGATAAGTAAACTCATGGAATCGCCACTGGACCAACTACTCGCTTAGGCTAAAGAGAACGGTGACGTAGCAAATCATGACAAGACTGAACTGCTTCTCTCTACCAGAAGGTAAATTTTAAAAATTTTAAATTTCGGATTTAAAGCTGCCTAGAATGGACAGCGTTACTCTAAAAATTGGCGAAAAAGGCCAAATATCTTGGCGTAAGCCTGGAGTCAAAGCTTTCGTGGAAACGTAATCCTGAAAATACGGTGAAGAAGGCCCTATGTACATACTCTAAGCGTGCAAAAGGAAATAAGATGGGGACTCCAACCGTACAAGGTACATTGGATGTACACGGCGTTGAGTAGGACTATTCTCACCTATGGGACACTTGTCTGGTGGGAAGTGGCGGACACTTTCTCTGCTAAACAAAGTTCAAAGGTTAGCGAGTCTCGCATACAATGTTGGATCTGACCTCCCACGATGTCTACATAAAATACATATCTGCCAGGTCGGCCCTAAGACTCAGAGAGTCGGGCGAATTAAGACATGATCGTGTTGAACATGACACTATTCTACGTAAGGTAGGTGGAAATTTTTTAGGGGAGTAGACTGATTATTTAACCGCTGTTATAGACTTCGACAAATCCTTTGTTGTTAAAATACCGAGCAGAGATGATTCGAAGGGAAATTCCGTAATTCGAAATAGAGCGGTTTCGGTCTTTACGGATGGCTCTCAGGCAGGCACGGGGACTAGATTAAGTTCTTCTCTCAAGATCTTGACCTTTCACTCTTACTAAGAACACTGCACCGTGTTCCAGGCGGAAATATACGCTATATTGGTAGCGGCAAGGACAATTGGGGAACTTATAACGGAGGTGGTGGCGAGTGTTGATTTTTTGTGGACATTCTAGCCGCCATTAAGGCCGTAAGTGGTGGAGTCGAAATGTGTATTACACGTTTATTCAATATCTGGCCTTACTTGGACGAAATGGTGTAAGGATTTTTTTGTTTCCAGGGAGGGCATTTGTGGAAACGAGATGGCCGATCAGTGTGCGCGGAACAGCTCGAAACTGGATGTGGTAAATGCACAGGTGGATGTTAATACCCCCCTGTCCGAACTTCCAGACACCTTACGTGAATGGTTGCTGAAAGAAACGGCTCGCAGGTAGTCTACGACAACCACTTGCAGATTGTCCAAAACTCTTTGGCCCTCCATCGGTAAGCAAAGGATGAAGGCACTACTGGCCCCACAAGAAAAATTCGATATTGCTACTAGTTGACATCATAACGGGGCACTGTATGATTGGACGAATGTCGGAGCGTATGGGAATCTCTCGGGCTGAGAGCTGCAGAAGCTGTCTGCATGAGGAGGAAGAGTCAGTTCAACACCTTCTCGGAGACTGCCCGGCTATGTAAGAAGGCAGTCTTAAATATTTTCGAAAAGGGTATTAGTACTGTTTTAATGCATTGAAATACTTAGATTACGTTACGCCAAATCAGCTAGAAAACATAAGTACATCTGTTTATGTAACAACACAACTAATTGCGTTTAGGAAGTCAGCCCGTATCTCATTCTGTCTTGTCGTTAATTTCATTTAATAACTATAAAATCTAATTTAATTCCTTTAGTCTTTACAAATTACAATTATTTGCTGGAATTTTAAAATTATGATTTTGAAAACTTAAATGTTGCAAACCACCAAAATGTTCTTACTCGAAAAAGAAAAAGCGGTTCGTTCGGCAGTGAATGAAAAATATAAGATGAACGAAAAACCAGTTGCAAAAAATACTGAAAACATTTCTAAATCCACTTGCAGCACGAGTTTTTGCCTGTATGAATATTCTATGTTGTTGCATGTATGTTGGTAAATCAGGGATGGAAACGTTTGTACTATAAAATTGCGTTCTAACTGAAAATCTGTGTAATCCCATCGTGTAATTTTATTAATTTCGTAGTGGTTAAGGCATGGCTTAGCGAAAAATCGGCGATGGGTGTTTCAACGCGATAGTGATTCGAAACACACATCGAGGTTGGTAAAAGTCTTCCTAGGAAAAAATGGAGTTTAAGTCCTTGGTTGCCCTGCATAATCAGCGGATTTTAACCCCTTTTAAAACCTCTTTAACATATGGAAGAGGAGGGTTTCCGGTAAGAGATAAAAAAATGATTGGAAACGTTTTCAGAAACTGTTCTCACTGAATCTATGTCTCGCAGATGTACCGAAGTTATAAAAAACAATGGATCGTATACGAAATGATAACTGTTGCTTTTGTTTTGCAAACCTCAACTTAAAGACCTGAATTGCTTTAGTTTATTTTTGAAGAAACAATTAGCTTAATTTGGTTTTTAATTAATTTGTTGTTTAGAAGACATAAATAAATCATGGAAACACTTTGTGGGAATTTAACTGTATTACCAAAAAAAAAATTTTTATATTTGCGTAGTTTGTTGCTTTTATTTAGCACAACATTGTATATGTATTTGAGGTTGTTAACAAATTCGCTGTGTAGATGATATATAATAGCGTTCCTCTAGTATACTACCTTAGCGGACCGCTGAAGAGATTTTGCGATTTTTAGAAAACTGATCCTTTGTCCTTACTCTAAAGGTTCTATCTGTCAAATAGCTCTTAAAATTGTGGAAATTTTCAGGTAGAACTCTATTTTCTACCTATAAATTTCATGCCAGTCTTTTCGAATGTCGATTTTATAGCGGTAAGAATTCTGTGAATTTCCTCAATATTGCTTAAAACCCAAACTGACGGTCTAGGATAATGTTTTGCTCATTAAGACGAATCGAATAATTTTTCAAACAATTTTTTTAAATTTGGCCTACTGCCATATGCTTATGGGTCTGTAAGACGTGAACTGATTTGATTCCTTTTCTCTTTTAGGGATCATAACAATTTCAGACTTCTTCCAAGAGCAGAGGAAAAAAGCCAACTGGCAACGCGGCATATAAATAACATAATTCTAACAGTAGAATTAGGCAAGCTTCTAATCTTTGCTTCTGTAACACGATCAGTTCCGGGCGATTGTCTCACATCAAGATTTTTAAATTGTACCGTTAAGCAAACATAAACGAAATTCCATAGAACTTTTCGCAATGTCACTGATAATTGGACTGGTACAGCTATTTATGCCATGTGGGCTGATAACCTCCTAAATGATTAGCGACGGCTTTTTACTGGATTTTTTGGTCTTAAAGTGAATTCGTAGGCAATAGTATGTTGCCTTACAGCTTTCTACAGGCTATAACCCGTATTTTTTTGTTGCATGCAAGATTTTTAAATAGCTTATAGGAACATGATAATAGGATTCTAGTGACCTCAACTGGATGGCCTGAATAAGGACGGCGGGCCGCTGCGGTACTTGACACTCTGCGCATAACACAATTGATTAATTGATGCAACGATTTCCATAGTTTATTGGGATATCTTTTAACATCTCCACTTAAATTCTTAACTATAGGTAAGAATGCGAATAATAATAAATAATGTTTGAAATGAGTAGACATTTAGAGAGTTTACAGACTGCCTGTGACATCCGGCCCTCTCTTGAAAGTGATATGAGTAAATTCGCATTGAAGATAAGTTTTAAACAAATTGGTCAAGGTTTGGATAGAACTTCAATTGACTTTTTTTACTTTACTTTCTACGATTTCAAGTGACAATCTGTGTACTTTAATATGTTAGTACTTTTAATTTCAATATCGAACTATTTGGGTTGGAACAAAGTACAATTGTAAAAACCAATTTTCCATGCCTGACGCAGAAACTTGAATGTAACTTGTAACGTGTGCCACCACCAAACGAAAAAAACCCCTTATACTTTAATACCCAACAACAATATTTGAAACTGATATTAAATAACTTTAAGGAGTTTTTTTTTCAATTCTTTTATGCCGTAAGAGAGACCTTAAGGCAACAACAACAAAAACAAATAAACATGTTTAACTTCTTGCTCTACTAGAATTCACAGAGAGTGTGGAATGTAGAATTTCTACAATAACAACAAGACATGAGAAGAGCAAACAAAATAACACAAGAACGTTCGAACAATCAACTATGGATTGAAACAATTTATTGAATATTTTTTATGCTGCAGAAGACGTAAAGAATGTTTTATTTGAATATTAATTTTGTTAAACGATTAATGGAAGCAATCAGGGAGGAGTTAAAGATTTGGAAAATATCTACACAGAAATCAAACTTAATTACAGGGGACAAATTAAAGTATTCGATATCGATCCATTTAAATTTTATTGAAATTTCGGTCAATATGGGATGTCCTGTTTTCCCCAAGGCACCAATGAATGTAATACTTAAAAGAATAACACAGGCCCGTAAGTTCTCGGAGATCTACTGAAAATAAAATTCAACGACTACAGATTGTTATTATATAATATTATTCACGCTGTAAGTCTGGGCTAGTTTCATTTACTCTATCCTTAATGAACCTTTTGCAATTCAAGCAAGTCTTCAGCTTTTTTCGCGTCGAAAAGTTAGATTTCTCGACGATACAAGACTCAATTGATATGATGAACGTTTTGACCAGCCGATCGATTTTCATCACATACCGGATTATGCACACTTACATATAAAATTTGTATTAATCCATAATTAAAGCAATTGAAACTTTGTTAAAACTTTGTTGCCTCAACACATACTCTACTCCGTTGGAATATATGGCGTAAGGTGTAAAAGATAGAAACTGCCTATCTTCATCTTTCCTTCCAAAAGTGTCTTAGAATACAAAAACAACATATCGTACGTTCTGGCTTGTATCCCAAACATTTTTTTCTAGTTATATGCGACTCATCATAATCAACCCTACAATCAAATAAACGGACAAACATTTTGAATCGAACTCAAACTTCAAGTAAAATGACTTAACAGGTTTGCAACCCAAAAATAATGTAAATTCTTGCACAACAGACGACTTGAACCAGGCATGGAAAATTGAAATTTTAAAATTGTAACTAAACAATGAACTGAAGGAAGTATGTATGTAAATGTATTTTGTTTCTCAATAACAGCGGTGGTTAATTGATGCTTTAATGTAATTAAAACGTGCTGATAATATATTTTAATCGATGCGCATTTCGCAGCTTATCAGTAAACGTTTACCCAAATGTTTAGAAAAACTAGAATGTTTGCAGTGTCATAGACAAAGTTTTAGCAAAAACCTAAAAACAACTTTGTGATTTTATTGTTCTTGCTTTTCTTCACTACACTAGGCTGGCTATTTCCAACTAAAAAGTGTAGCCGCAAGAGGAAATCAAAATAAAACAAATTCAACAAATGATGAAAATACATTATGTAAGCTACAGCGTAGATTTTACGCAAATAAGCCGTCAAAGTAACCAATGACATCAAATTGTCAAAATATTCTGTAAAATGAAGTTAAAAGAAATTTTATACATACCTACATTAACAAACAAAAATAAATTTTAAAAAAGGAATCAGATCCGCACATAAACATAAATGTGAAAATAAGGCCAGGGTTTTGTCAACAATACAACTGAGTTCAAAATGAAGACCATGTAACATTTTTCTCATATTAGAAACTTAAAAAAAAAATGTCCAAGCTAGCAAGTTGCCTCTAGCTATAGTGGAAGTGTCCCGTATAAATAAGGATCCATCTAGCCCTCCTAGCTATAGTGACAAAGTGAGTCAGCCCATTAAAATTGCTGAGTGGGCTAGTGAGTCAGTTAATAGGTACCGAAATATGCACTTTTTACACCTCCATATCTCAGGAAGCTTTTATGTTAAAACTAGGCGTATGACGTTACTTATACATAGAGTCCTTATGTATCAAGTTTCATAATTTAATAATTATATGAAGAAAAGTTATGAGGAGAGTTTCGTGTAATATACATACTGTGTGCATGAAGATAAAACTTGACTTGGCGCACTACCGCGCGCCTTAATATTTTATAAAACTGTTCGACATTGAGAATGAATATGGATGGAAATTTGGCAGTGTAAGGGCTCTTTTTATATTTGAAATCCCTGGATAAAATCGAAGGTGCATTTTAAAGTAAATATTTGCAACCACATGAATAGAAAAGATAAACTAAAAATATATTTTCGCACAAATTTTAAACAAAACTATTTGTAATTGATTTATTATCAGGAAAAAAGAAACATATTTTTTTCCCAGATTTTAAATAAAACTAATTAAAAAATTGTATATGTATGAACATATGTATAATTGCTTTGCCATCAGCTGTTCCTTTTATTCACTATAATACTTGATTCTACAATGTGTTATAGTCTAAACGTAAAAAACAAGCAATAATAGATTTTTAATCGTTTTTTTTTACGCGATTTGTATTTTGTTATATTTTGCTTCTACAAACTCGAATCAAAAATATTGTAGTCAAAATATGACGAAAATATATTAAAAAGTTCAATGCTACTGAATTTTCCATCCCTGACCTGTATGTTAGTGGAGAACGAAGAAGAGTAAACCCGAATGCAGCTGGCTGGCTATGCTCGCCGTTACTGCCGGTGTCCATTCACCAACCAACCAACCAACCAACCAACCACCACATCGAATGAGAGCTAAACAACTTCAGTAACAAATTCAGTTATATTGGAAACACGATCGTGAATAAAAGTCTAGCAGTTGTTGGAAAACGTGCGCGCATAAGTTGCGAGAATTGTGTGGAAAAAGAAGGCAAATAAAATTTTTCAAATCAAAAAAAGTGGTTTTAAAATTTTGTGGCCCAAACGAGAGAAAGAGTAGCAAGAAGATCAATTTGTTAAAGTATCCATACACCTCTGCTATGCAACAAAAAGCTAATACAAAAAAAAAGCCTCCTAAAATACATGATGCTGGTTAGTTCGTTGAAAATGAAAATTTTAAAAGAAGGAAAGGAAAAAATTGATAACTGATAATTGTAATTACAACGTGAATAAATAAGAAAAATTTTTATTTGTGGCCGTGTTTCAAATTGAAAATATTGTTCGTTCATTCCGATGTTATGTTTAAAATTTCGTAAACAATAAAAGAAAACAAAATACTGCGATTTTATGGAATATTTTGGATAGATACACACTAACACAAGCTCACGTGTACTTGTGTATGTAACCAGCCCACATCCAAATTTGGGTGTATAATTTTTTTGTTTGAATCAAATAAATTCCTTTGAAAGCTGTGGCATGCAATTTTGCAAAGCGAAGAACAGATTGTTCACATGAACTCGGGGCGAGGGAACTTGACGAAATACAAAGTCTGCATTTTACAAAAATTGGGATTATTATGAAAAAATACGAAAGCTCTTTTACATTTGAGGTAAGTCTTAGTTTTCATGGAATAAGTAGTAAAACATTTTATTACTGATAAAGTTAAAAACACCTGCTTTAATATCTGTCTGACTTCTATTGGTCTAAATTCTATTGGTGATTAAAAGTACATTAATTATAGAGGTGCGCGCATAAAGTGAAACTGTGTGCGTGTTTAGGAATTCACTAAATCACGGCTGAGTTTTTACGATAAAACGCAAGATTTTTTAAGTATGGTATAGCACATTGGGCAAATGATCTGCATTGATTCTTGATTTGATATTCCGGCAGGGTGATTTGATTTACTTTCTGCCATCCATCAGAAAAAAACATGTCACTGAAGAAGGCACACAGCCAACTCCGGTTTGTCTCCAAACCAAACTTGACAGGGCATGATGGAAATTCGTTCCAAAAATTCGATTTCTCCCGTAACACATTCACCATCTTTTTCATGACCGCTTTGCTAAACTGGGGCTAAATTTCGGTCTCCTTGTTGGCTAGTTCTAAGCCCCGAAGAAAGTGAGTACAAGAGCAGCAATTGCATCATGTTGAATCCACAGTGCCACGCTGGAAATGCTTTACTATTCCGACTATTTTATGTGGGTTCTCTGAGTTTCTGAGCGCTCGTGCTTTAACTTTAAGACGCCATCACAATTACGAAGCCTTTATTATCTATTAAATACAACAAATTCTCGGTTGTATATTTCACCAAAACTAACATTTTATCGGCGAAGAACTTTTAACTAAAAATGCATGCAAAACGCTTATGAGTTTACCGTCAATCGCTTCTGATCGTTTTTTCTTTGATCCACGTAAACGCACTTAGGTGAGTATGAAGTGTCTTATTTTCCCTGATTTTCATACAGAATTTATTTGAAAATTTCAATTGTAAAAATACAGTTCCAAGACTCTAAATTTTATTGCAAATTATCATTAAAAATAGTTCGATTATTCTATATTTCGCTAGCGCGAGTTTTCGTCATAGAGACTCAATTTTTTTAATATCTAAAAATTGTTGAAACAGAAACTTGTTGTTTTAAGAAAAGAGTTTTATCCATTTAAAAATTATTTTTGAACTACTTTCAGACAATCGTTTTATTTGATCTTTGGCAATAATTTGGAATAACAATAAAATTCTATATTACGGCAACTATATAGTAATAGATAAGCTTGCAATTATTCCCAAATTAGTTTTCGCCAAAAATCAAAAATTCACAAAAAAAAACCAAAAATTTTGTTGAAAAAATTCAAAGTGACCAAAATAACTAACAGAGGGCCGAAATAACCTGAAACCACCTATCACTGAACCTAAAAATACACATATGTTATTTCATTAGGAATTCGAATTTCCATAAGAAATCCGAGATTTCACCGAAAATTCGATACATAAAAAAAAGTCGAGATTTTACTAATATTCGATTTTTTACCATAAAAAAATTTATATTTTACCACGATTCCAAAATTGCAGAAAAATAAAATTAAATCCAGAATTATTAAAAACCATTGAGTTCTTTCAAAACCGAAAATTAAAACCATAACTTCACCTAAAAATCGGGAATTCACCACAAAAACGGAAAATTATATTAAAAAAAAGACTATAAATCACACAAAGAACTAAATTGGATAAAAACCCTAAACTTCACGAAAAAAATAATAACCCACAGACCGTATTTCACTAAACGCCAAGACATCACCTAAACTGGCTACTGTGATTTCAACTATAAGTGGTAAAATTTAAGAGTCACAGAAAGATGCATCGTGCGTAGTCCCATGTATTTATTTTTATATTAAAGAGTTATAAACATATGTATGTATTTGTAAATGAAAAAATTTATTAAAACGATCTGATTGAGTCAATAGGAAAACAGTTTGGCGATTGTTACATATTTAATTCCTTTTCGAATGATTTCCTAAAGACCATTATTTTGTTCCTTTTAACTGAAGCTGACAGGTGCATTTCAAATAATTTTTCAAATAGAAACCACTGTGAAATAGTATGCCCTAAGTCTTGATCGTGCAATATAATCCATTTTCATGACGTTCATCTGTATGCAGATAGATATTTTACAATCTTTTTCTATTACTTTTCTATACCAGGCATGGAAAATTTCAATTTTGAAATCTTAAATCTTTAGAAAGGAACTGGTATGGTGGTGGCTTTAACGAAATATTTTTTGAATATCTTTATATATTTACGGACTAAATAAATTAATAAACTCATAAAAGAGGCTACTACTGGAACGCAAATCAGTTTTTTTTTTTATTCGAATCAAGCGAAAACATATGTTTTTTATCAACAAATTATGAAAATGTTTATATGCGAAGAGAAACTTTTTAGGAAGCATTTCGTAAAGTATTTTATACAGGGACCGCAAATAATCATTATTTTCCAAATGTAAACCAAAGAAATTGTAATGGAAGAGAAATGCTACAAAATTAAGAAATGCACCAATGTAGTCCTTGTTACGCGCGCATTACCTTTGGCTGCATTCACATTTATTGGTTTCAGTTTTATTAAAAAAATAACTTTATGAATTATTTTTCGAGTTATATTTTTTTTCTCCAAGGTGGCATTATGTGATTATTATTCCTTGCCATTTGATACAATAAAAATACGTGAATAAACTCTTTCTATCACATCTCAATTTCCAGATAAACTTCCTTGTCTTGAATCACGAACTTATCCCAAATTTATTAATTTGTTCTTTTTGTTTTAATTGTTGAAGCAGTATTTTTTTGGAGTGGAGTATCTCCAATAAGGCTACAACAGTATCTCCATACACAATGAGTGTATGGAGAACGACATCAGCATTTTTACTGATGGTTCTCTTATGAGTGGCAGGGCAGGAGCAGGTGTATTCTCAGTTGAGCTGAACTTGTCCTGTAGTCTGTGTCTGGGGAGGTACGTATCAGTTTACTAGGCAGACCTGCTTGGGTTGCTGCATGCGTTGGATCACTTGCTTGAAAGCCGAGTGCATGGGGAAAGGGTTCTCAATGCACTTGACAATCAGTCAATTATAAAACGCATGAGGCAAGTGAACGTATATTCCAAACTGGTGCTGGAATGTGTTCTGAAGCTGAACAGATGTTGAATGAGGTGACGTTGATGTGGGAATGAAGCAGCAGGCGAACTAGCAAAAAGCGGATCTGATGTGGATTTCTGTGGACCAGAACCCAGGGTTGCCGTGGGGAATGGCCTAGTGCGAGCTAAAGTTCTTCAATGGGTAAACTCATTACACCTGAATAGGTGGAGGGAGAATACCACACGTAGACAGGCTAGAATGGTGCTCAAAGAGCCCCTCGGCAGGAAGGCCGGCAAGGTACTCGGGTATAATAGGGCTACTTTAAGCTGGATGACTGCGTTAGTGACAGGACATGGAAACTTCAAGTACCATCTGGCTAAGATGAAAGTCGTAGAAGATGATACTTGCAGACTATGAATGGAAGATGCTGAGACGATAGCGCACAGTGTGTGTGAATGTCCAGCACTGGCTAGCATAAGGCTTAAGACCACGGGCAGACACTTGTTAGATGTGAATGCCATGGGGGAACTAAGCCTTAGACAAATACTAGCAATTACAAGACTCCGTGATGAGGAAGAGTGTCGACAGTTACCAGTCGACAGTCTGAAATCACTTTAGTCAAGAGTAAAGGCTAGCTAGGGCTAGCACGAGACTCAATTGAAATTAAGGTAGCTGTGATTACGGATCGGTTCCCTGAAATCAATTTGAAGAGCGAAATGGGGGTCGAAAAGGGACCCAGAAAGTAAGTGGTCTGCTTCGATATCCCCCCATACATTAATAATAATCTCCAATAAGGCTATAACAGTAAACTTCGAACATAGCAGGCACCCATCTAACTTGAAGATGCCTTTCAAATGCAGCGACATCTTGGTGAAAGCGTTCTTCATGTTCGCCACTGACGACCTACCCCACTGAGTAAAGAAAATGCAATTTTAGTGACATATTGCATACCATTTAAGAGTAACAAAACTTGTATCATCATGTGGTTTCTTATTACCAAGGACATTTTTTGATTCATCAGTAAAATTGTTCTAGGCTTGTCTTTCAATATCGTTAAGAGTAGATATACAAGACGAGTCTTGAATTAGCTTTTTCATGTCTGTAAGGCAGTAATAAATATTTGAAAAATTCGAAACCAACTCTTAATGAGACTTGTAAAATTAACGACAATAAAATCCACTACTTCTCTTCTAATAAGACGTTTTGTTCGCATACGATCGTATTGATGAGAAAAAATACTTGTACGGTCACGGTAGTACTGCGATATATTCTTGTTAAAGAAAGTGCAATAGTACTTAGTTTTCCATCTCTGTGTTGGACTAATGTTTGATCGACCATATTTTGTGAACAACTGAAGCTGCGGAATAACAAATTGTGCTGCAGCTTAGAATTATGTTTATCGACATTCAATGCTGGTGTACAAAGCTTTAAAAATTTCCAAAATCAGGTGAACACAAGTTATTTTTTATTTGTTGCAAATACTGAAAATCGCCAACTTTTGTTATTAAATTTTATGAATATTTCTACTTGGGTATCAAATATTTTATTTAAGGCAATTATTAAATAAAATGAAACTTGCAAATGATTTTTATTTAAAATTATCTTCATGCTAAGCTTCATCATTTAAGAATGAATTAGAATCAAATATGTATGTGTGTGTGTATTTATTTACTTGCAATGGATACAAATATATTGTATAGGAGAAAAAGTATTTTTCTTGTGATGCTTATGTAAATGTAGTAACAACAACATGATTACGTTATGCTTTCATTTTCGTACTTTCACTATGGCAAGTTTTGTTTTAAAACAGTTGCATGTCACATAGTGAGAGGGTGTAGAGTGTCAATACTATATGCCTCTGGTGGCTCCATGGACTACTGATGGCATAAAGCAATTTTACGTAATTTTGAGATTTTGCAATTCTGGATTATATAGCTCTACCCTAGGACATCGTGATGTTAAATGCAACATGTTTACGTCATGAATTTTCGTTCTCCTGGAAGTACTTTTTGTCTCTTATGTAGCGAGCGTACTTTACATGCTTGCATAAACTAAACGCGGTTTGTCAAAAATGACAAGCGATATTAGTTTGGAATAGTACCTACAAATTGTGCTTAGAAATCATCATTTACTGTGAGGACTTTACATTATTACCCAAAAAAAATTATGATACTTTCATGCAAAGATTATACAAAGAGGCCGTGTTCTAAACTCTCTAAATCGCTTAGAATTACAACAACAACAAAAGTTTTAGTCTTTTAAAGGTGGTTTAGACGATACTAATTTACGTACGTAAAACTCCAGGAAAATAATACCAAAATTCATCAATGTTTTAAAAATTATAGTAAAAATCTTGCAACTGATTTTTTTGCGTTTACACCATTAGACCAGTAAAAATTTCAAAAAACAAAGAAAGTCATACAGCCGTCATAATTTTATCCGTATATTCTCTCAATGTCGTACTGTTCATTATATATTATGTTTATCATGCTCTTTTAGACAAAATTTTGACATGTAAGGCTTGTGTGACAATGTGAACCACCCTTTAAAAATAATTATGTGAATGCGGATTTCAAATAAACACTGTCTATGTAATTTGAACTTTCCGTTTAACTTAACACAGTGGGTCAGTGTTTAATTGTTATAGCAGGCAGGATGTTTTTTCCTGATTCGCATCATCTCTGTTACAAGTAACTTGAAAATGTTCCTACGTACATCGTAGTCTTTTCGTTAAATCGAGTAATTTCGAAATCATTTGTATATATAGTTTCTTTAATCGCCTTTGCTGTAGCTTATTTTTTTAGATCATTTTAGTATCCAAAATGTTTATGTATATATCTTTATGGTCTCGGTGGCCTAGTTAGTAGTGTGGCTAGTCTTCAATTCTGCGGGTTAATGGTTCGACTGCTGCCAAAGACTCAGTCTGGGAAGATAATTGAATTATAATATAATTTGCATTTGTATTGTAACATTTATTAAATATGTAAATGTATAATATTCAAATTATAAAAAGTTTGGTAGTCGTAAAGCTAAGATGCTTTTTATCGTTTGCATTGATTAATATTTTTAAATGACAGAACTAATTAAAATTGCTGTATTCAAAATAATCGTAAGTTTAGAATCAATTTTTTTTAATAATTTCGAATTTAGGTTTTCCTTGGCTGAACTTTCAAATACTTTTCGGGAATGGTCGTTAAAAGAAACGGCCCGCGGATAGTTTACGATAACCACTTGCAGAATAAGGAAAGCACGAAAGCACTACTGGCTGTTCGGAAAAATTCGATATCGCTACCTAGTTGGCATCATAACGGGGCACTGTATATAGATGGTCGCGGGGGTATCACAATGGGCCTAATGGCATTCGAATGAACTCTCTGTATGCGAGCTGCCCGCCTAACCCAACAGTAGTCAAAACTCATGGAGAACTAAATGCATGGATCTTTAATAAAGTTAGAGGAATAAAGTTTAATTGCAATCTGCTATGACTATACAACAAAATACTGTCATCATCAGCTGTTTGTTTAAGAGTTACAAATATTTTCGTATTTCAAGTTAGTGGATAGTGGTTTGATTAAACAAATTAGCGATTGTTGAAAACGCCACTTGAATTAAAAATGGTTCGATGTATAAGAAATTCAAGTAGGCAAATTTCAATTCAATTCAGGCAAAATTTATTTTTGAGAAAAAATTTATCGCAAGTTCTATAACAATTATATTTTTAAAACTTCCCCGAACGGCATAAATGAAAATGAAATTACATTTTCCCTAACCTAATACGGAAACTTGTAAGAAAACTATTCTTAAACTGAAAGTTGTTGAAATTATTTGTGATGCCTGGAGAATTCTCATACTGAATGTAAAGCTGTTTGTGTGTGTGTGCGTGTGTGTAAAAAAATGTTCATAATAATTTGTTTTCTTCGTTTTTTCTTTATCTGAGATTTCGTTTTCATAATCATCATCATTCGCATCATAAAAGCTGCCAAAGGGAGCTTATTTTCTCACAGTACAAAACAGAAACGAACGAACATACCCAACATTTACAATTATAACCAACACAATGACCGCAGTTATAACAACGGTAACAGAAGATACCTGGAATAGAAGTGGAAGTTGCATGGATAATAACACATAGAGAACTTCCATTGAGTACCCCACCCAGTTGGTCATGCCTTCAAGATATCCTGTACAAGACTCATAGTAAATCACTGACGGCATTTTGGCGAACCTCACACAGTGACACATTTGACTAATTTAGCACCACAAAAATTAAAAAAAAAAGTTTCTCGATTGTTTTGATTAGTATGTATTGTGTAACATTCCTATTTAATGCCATGTTCCTAGTTGACTTCCTCCCTTGCTCTTGGAAAATTTCTGTACCAGGGAAGGACTAAAGTCAGATTACGTCATACAGTCCCATTAGCCTGCTATCAATGTCATCAAAATTGTTTGAAAAATTATTCGTTTCGTGTTTAAAGCCTAAACTTACTGAACAGAACATTAGCCGTTTTCAGTGTTTGGTGCAAATGGACTTTTAGAATGGCACGTACAAAATTTCGTAGCATTGTCAAATTTTATAAAAAACTATGACATTTTGTATTTGCACTTTTGCAAAACCACTTGCACCCAACACACCAAAATACAGCTGTTGTCTCGAACCATAAATTTGTTTTTTTTACGACGCATAGTACTATTAAGTACGTTCATATTGCTGAAAATAAGCACTTTTGTCAGCTTTATTTATTGACATTTTCCTGGCATTTGAAAAAAGTCTGGCATGGTGCTTAAGACCTATTTGACAGAGAGAACGTTTAAAGTAAGGTCAAAGAATCAACTTTCAATAAACAGGAAAATATCTGCAGAAGTCCCACAATGGAGTATACCAGGGCTGCTATTATATATTATCTATACAACGGACATGCCGACAAACCCAAATGCGTATCCTTCCACGTTTGCAGACGACACTGCATTTATATGTGTTAATAATGAGTTGAAGGTTGCATCTGAAAAATTTCAGTTCCACATTCAGGAGCTAGAGGACTGGTTAAAATAGTGCAGAATAAAGCTAAATTAATCGATATGTGCACATGTAACGTTTTCTCTCAAAAGGCAAAACTATCCACCAATAACAATAACATATACCATTGTTATAGCGAAAAAAAACACGTTAAGTATTTGGATATCCACCTAGATCGACGCCTAACTTGGTCCCACCATATTGAGGCAAACATTTCAGCCATAAAACTTACAACAATTAACTACACTGATTAATAGGTCCTAACTCAACCCTGGCTTTGGAATACAAATTTCTTTTATACAAATGCAATATGGTATAGGGTACTGCCTGCGCATCAAACCACTCTCGAGCAAGAAGTAAATACATACGTAAACAAACTAGTGCTCCATCCCCACACTTCAGTACGTAATTTAATGCAATTTATGGGCATCAGAGACTTAAATTTAGATTTAGTTGCGAGGTAAAGCCCACTTTTCGTTGCCAAAGCTTGTATTGTCACAGAACAATTCCGGTTTAGGCACGTATACATTCATATCTTTAATTGAATTTTAATTAATTTTAATAGTGGGCGTGGTTTTTAATGTACTACACCTTCTTTTTTTGCAGTTTCTCTTTTCTAAGAAGCATCTGTAATCTAATTCTCGAAACCAGTACCATAATTAGTCCTCAGATTTGTTAAATTGAGCTCAATATCACTCAAATTAGAATAATCACACGAAATGGGAGTGGCAGTTTTCTGATTGCCCCCATTTTTAGTAGTATGCCTTCGTTTAAATTGGTATACTAAGTTTGATGGGAATATCACTAAAATTGGATTTTTGTCGTGCTATTTTGCAGCGTCATCATGATTTCGTATAGCAAGTATGCAGATTTGACAAATTTTTTTTTTTAAATCGCCCGCGGTTGCATAATTTTTATTAATTTTTTATATTCAATTAATAATTTTCAGCACTTGTTGTGTTGAATTTGTGTTTATCACTTTTAATACTCCTTAATTCTGGGAAATTATTTTTATATTCGTCAAAAAAATTATTTATGTGTTGTAAACGTCCGAATCAAAATTAAGAACGAACCAATTTGGTTTAAGAAGTACATAAATTGTCGGTTGCACTTAAATAGCAATTTTTAATTTTTACCCAAACGACGTCCAAACGTTAGCAGCATTGGCAATAGATAACAGAGTATAAAATATGTCTCTTCAAGCCGTGTACGACTTTTTGGCCAAGTGGGATATCGTTAAATGTATTCCTATGTATGTTTGTATGTATGTAATTGAAATTCCAAACAACTTGCTGGTTTTAAAGTTGTTTGGTTGGTTTCGTTAGGTCGATTAACTATTAAATGAGGTTCGATGTGTCAGCTCTATCCAACATCAAACAAGCCATCAACAAATTGCAAATAAAAACAAAAATTGTTCGTTTTCGTTTTAAACCGTTTATTCAAAATTTAAATAATTTTGTTTTCTTTCGTTCAGCCGACAAAAACAAACAAATAAAAGCATATGGAAGTGGAAGAAAACAAAATGTTATTATGAAATTACGTTCGCGCGCGTTTTGTTTTTGTTAGCGTCTGCTTTTTATTCAATTCCCTGCTCTTTAATAACATCTGTAATAACGAGTAAATGACGTTGGTTTGTTGGTTTATGTTGATTGAGTATATCAGGCATGGACAATTCAAATTCTTGAATTGTACTTTCACCAGGCAAAAGTGTTCATAAAATTTGCAGATTTAAAACTACTTGAATGTTTATATGTATGTACATACATATGTAACTAATATATAAAGACATTACAACTTTTAAATTCGAAGCACGACTTAAAAAAGTTGTTTAATAACTGCAATTATTTGTGGCTGTGATTTTTAAATTGAATAAATTTATATTAACATTAATTTTTCCGCCAAATTACACTAATTTGAGTAATTAAATGTTTTGAGCAGATATTTTTGAATCATGAGTGATAGAAGTGTTACTTGAAAAATAAAGACTAGTTTAACCCCCAGTGAATTTCTTGTTTGAAACTAATTGGGAAATTAACACAATTAAATCTGCATTGAATCAATAATAATAAAAACTTATAGTAAACTCGGAACCCTAGTTTTGAAATTACCTTCTTATATACTATATCAATAAGGAAAAAGCGACACATTACGATTCCACTATATTTGCCACCCCTGCTATAATTGTTTAAGGTTGGCTTTATTGGAATGGCGTGTGAGAGGTTTCTTTCCAAAAAAAAAATTCCTTTCTTCCTTCCTTCCTTCCTTTGATATTGTTTTACAACGGGTGGTGGAAACCTAAACATATCAAATTAATAGGAAAATTTATAAGAACACTGAAATAAGAACAAACACCTTGCAGTAGAGAGCACCTTGCAGCACATACGGCAGTTTTTGTTTGGACTGTTGGTAATTCAATATCTTTCTATTTTAATACATACATACGCACATACATACATGCATACATACATACATAAATTTGCTTTATTTATGGCATTTGTGTTTTAAAGCCCCTTTAACATTATGTGTAAACAATGCATGTGTTGGTAATAATCGAAATCCTAAGTGTTGACTTCGAGTTTTGCATAAAATCTGAAATATTCATAGAAGTAGGAAAGTTAGAAATTTAATTGTTGAGCAGATTGAAAAGATGTCTCAGTTTCGACCGTCATGGTCGCAGTGTAGGTTGTTAAAATTTTTTTGGAAAATGTTGACTGAAGAACAAGGTTGCCGGAACGTTTAGAGTAGAACTTGGCCAAAAACAGTAGGAAATCATATAATACATAAGTACATATGTATATATGTACGTACATACATACATATATACATAATAAAATTTTAGAATTTGGTTTAATTGAACATGTCAAAAAATCGTTTCTTGGAATTTAAAAACTAAAACTTGTATAAAAGCTGATTAACTTTTATCAGTTTCAAAATCAGCTTAGAGTCATATAAAATATTCCATGCAGCAGACCTGCTACTAAATTAAAGTCATCTTTGGATTTAAGAAAGATAAATGCTCCACTATTTATACGAATTATTGAAAATGTGTTCTAATATCCTTGTATGTTGCATTATAAATTGTATTAATATTGTCAACTATTCGACATTTTCAAAAAGCCAGTTGTCGAATAGATTAAAAACCGCAATATTTAAGAACTGCTTTTCAGGTTTTTTATTTAAAACCCGGTTCGGTATTTGGGTTTTTCTTTAGTAATAAAAATATATATAACCTTTTATTATTGTTTTAACAGAAAAAAGAAAGCAAAATTTGTACACATTTTAGTCTCAGCATCAAACTGAATTAATTTCAAACTTCAAAAAAGACATATCGCTCATTTACTCCAACAACGGTATAACTCAAAAAATTCATTTTTGCAGTTAATGATGCAGAATTGCTCGTAATGTCATGCTTTATACTGTGTATAAATTTCCTCTTTATATCTTTTCTACTTTCCACGGTTGATGAGGATATGCCGTTCGTGGGAGCAAAACCCTCAAACGCGTTTATCTCGAAATTGAATTTTTTGCGTTATGACCTTGTTTCAGTAAAGGGTCGATATGTACATTAAGTATATAATTTTTGAAGATCAATATTTAAATATATTAAAATACTCTTTTTTGTTTTTATTATTGAGCGTTCCGAAAAAACACGTTCAGTTGCTGTTAAAGTTTGATGAATTCTTAATAGTGCTGCGTATAATTGATTTAATCTGTTATAATTTTTAGAAATTGTGTTTAAATAATCAAAGTCTTCATTTGAATCTAAAATTTTATTTTTTATGTTAATGATTCATTTCTTTTTGGTGGATTTTGCCATTCGTTTAAAGTACTACCCAGCTCTTCTTCTAAATTTAAAAGTCAATTTCGAAACATTCAAAATCCAACTCCGATCTAACATTTATATCTGATTGTTGGCAGTTAGGGAAAAGTCTAATACTACATTTACACCTACGCAAAATCCGGTACTTATGAGATTTTGAGCGAAATCTTGTTCATTTCTACCAGATTACGCATACAAAACAAAATCTACTTACGAACTAGATTTTGGCAAAATCTCCCAAAATCTTGCAATACTGAATGATGCAACTATGTATTTTTTGCTAATGTACTGAAATATACAGCGCTGAACAAGAAAATTTTGACATTTGTAACAAAAAAAAAAAAGCGCGGTAGAAACAAAATATTTGCAGCAACATTAAAAAATAATAAAAGTTTAAAATAAGTGTTTTCAATATGGATGAAACAATAATAAATAAAGTGTAAGTAATATAATATATGTATGTACTTATGTGTATAAAAACAATTGTTGCACGAATTTAATTAAGTTTAGAGCCAATTTTTCATTCTTTCTTCAGTCAGCTGTTTTTGTTATGAAAATGAAATCCAATAATATGTCAAAAAGCATTGGTGTAAATGGCAGAGATTTTCTTCGAGATTTGAGCTGAAATCTACTCGATTTTGCGTAGGTGTAAATGTAGTATAACTCATAACACTACTGCCATATGAACAGCTTAGTGTATATAGGTAAAAATATTGGATGTGTTTCCCGGATATAGAAAAAAAAAGAAAATGTTGGGAAATAGTGTTAAGTTGTTTTGTTAAAGTTTTTAACAACAATTTAAATATTCCTTCTGAATCTAACTGATTTAATGCGTTTCTAAATGAAAGTCTAATAAAGCATTATTAATGGTTTAATTTCAAACAAAAATACGGATATATATGAGGAAACAATTGATGGCCTATTGCCTTCTTTACAAGATTTTAAGCATTCAACTTTGACCTGTTCATTCACTTTTTTAATGTATTATCACGCAACGGAAATAATTGTAATGTAATAAATTTTAGAAAAAGTTTATCTGTAAATTTGCCCAACTTGAATTTAGTTTTTCGCATAATAACCGGTTTCAAAAATCAGGAAAATATATAAAAACCGGCTTTCGAATAATTCAAGAACCGGTTTTGACAACTCTACTTTTTGCTCGAATTGCATAAAAAATACAGTTTTTATGTAGATTTTTTAAACGAATTTCCGTCATCCCTTGTCAAGTTTGGATTGGAGACAAACCGGTTTCGGCTATGTGCCATCTTCAGTGTCATTTTTCGGTCTCCCCCCTCTTTCGTTTTTATCACCATAAATGTAGAAATGTTCAAAAATGCCATTGTTTCGTTGGCTGTGTGGCTAGTGGCTCCATCCTGTTGGAACCATACATTGTCCATATCTTCAATTTCTGGCCACAAGAAGTTCGTTATCATCTCACGATAGTGACTCACAATTAACATCGTGCATTATGGTTGGACCACCCTGTATTTATGTAATAATAAAGAAAACTTTAACCGCTTTTAACACTAGCATTTTATTATTGATCTTGATTTTTACTTTTCTTTAACCTGCTAACGAAGGAAATAATAAAACGTTGTTTTTTTTCTTTTAAAGTCAAAGTCAAGAATTTCCGTTATTTCAACTTCCACTTTATTTTCTTGGTTATTGGAATCGTTGTAAACTTTCAATGCAACAACACACACACTTGCATTTATTATTTTTCTCTTGTTACTATTGTTTTTGTGTCATACCTTGTTTGGCGTTGTACGAGAGAGTACCTGTGTATCTCTTCATGATCTACCGTAATGTGTAGTAATTACAACAATTAGTGGCATTTACCTTTACTACATGTTTACATTCATACATACATACATATGTATGTGTGTATACATGAGTATCGGAATAAAATAAATGTGTTTATACACAACTCAATTGCTTCATACCAGCGTGCATGCAATTGAATTGATTTTTTTTTTTTCTGCAAAACCTTTTTTGATTGCATTCGTCGTCTATGGGCATAAACTTATCCACACATACACACACACTTACATCCATGCATTGGTTTTGTGAATGTTGTGTTCATATTTGAATTTACTGGAAATGAAACGCTTTCATTAACGGATTTTAAGTGCTGTTGATCGTTGTTGTTGTTGCTGTTGCGTAAGTTAAAAGCTGATCGATCCATCTACCTCAGAGGAGGTTGGCAACCTTTTGAGACGGAAGAGCCAAAAGTTGCAATTTACACAATTTCTCAGTTTTTAAAGAGCCACTAAAATGTACGTTTCAAATATTATGGTCTTTAATTGAAATTATAAATATAAATGTGAAATAATTGTCCTTGTTGTGCATATCGAGTGGAATGAAAACGTGTGGAGTTGTAAAAACACTCGGAATTGTATAATTCGGAAATCAGCTGTTCTGCATTGAACATACGTATTTGATTTTGATCTAAACGTCTTCAACAGCAAAATATGATTCAGACATTCAGGCAATTGTATTGCACGCAGTCAGTCTTCTACCAGATCTGGATAGATAACTCCATTCACACTAAATGGACGGAAGGTGTAATAATAACAATTCCGAAAAAGAGTGACTTAGGCGACTGCAGAAACTGGAGAGCGATTACGCTTCTCAATACAGTTGTAAAACTATTAGCATTTGTAATCCTTGATCGCATTGCACTAACCATCAACGCAACCTTACGACAAGAACAAAATGGGTGTTCAGATCACAAAGATCCTGCATAGATCTCATAAACACCCTTCGTATAATAGTAAAGTAGTCCGTAGAATGTCGTTACCTCCTGTATCTACTGTTTTATATATTTTGAGCGTGCATTTGACATCATCAAAAGAGAGGCAATACAACACTCCCTTCGAGAAAAAGGTGTAGCCAGGGAATTTAATTGCCTTGATATGTTCGCTTCAAAGGTAAAACAGCAAACAATTTTCCTTTCAAAGAGGTGTAAGACAGGGATGTGTTCTGTCACCACTCTTATTTATCGTAGTATTTGATAACGTTTTAACCAAGACAAACAACGAAGTTTACGGCGGCATACGGGTCCGATTTAGACTACGCGGACGACATTTGTTTCCTGTCACACACACATACACACCTACCGGAACGAGGTGCAAACTGGAAAAATTATTTGTAAATGCCGGCAAGGTAATTTTGAGATCAAAACTCGTGCGAATCGAGACTCCGAACCAAACAGCAGTTAGTGTAGCTATAGAAGACACGCAGACCAAAATAGTGGAAGTAAAATAATTCCCCGTTCTGTCTAAAGACGTTGGACTGGCTAAGAAGGTAATGGCACGTATAAACAAACCCCGGCACGCACTCCGCTTAAACTTAAAAGAGTTTGGTCTGCCCGCAAGATTTCTAAGCGAACAAAGAATAAGAATTTTTAACACCAAGTCCGACACTCAGAAAGAGTCCTGAAGACATAGAAGCGAGTAGAATTGTACCCTTCATACAGAGTAATCATTAATTTCCCTTTGTCTGAACATTGGCTGTCTTTGTGGCTTGTTTTCTTAACCAGTCGTGTACTTAGTCGAAATACCAGTAGAATATGAGCTGGCAGGCGGGGACTCTTCGTACAAAATAACCAATAGTTCTCCTATATCGAAAGAATGACAATAGTGAGACTCATCTCGTACAATACGGCTTAAATTCCTCATGGTTTACAGCGCCGACTTTTTCAGGTCACAAGGTTTTTCCTTTCTACTAAACAATTTTGAATAGTTGGGATTTGACCAATCGTAAAGATTATCTACTGTACTGGCTTAGATTTTAAGAATTTAAATAAAAAGTACTGAGATCAAGATTAGGACCAAGTTCTTCATATGTACCATAGCATCCCATTTCTAGGCAGCTTGCTAACAGCTTGCTAACATTTTTCTCATAATCCTTTCTCATATTAGAAAAGTAAAAATTTTGCCAACCTATCCAGTGGCCTAGAAATGGGATGGTGTTGTACATATGAAGAACTTGGTCCACATTTTGATCCCAGTACTTTTTACGGCCGAAATTTTTGTATAGAAACTCGGCCTTATTTTCACATTTATGTTTTTGCACGGATCTATATCCTGGTTTCCACGTTATTTTTGTTTCTTAATGTTTGTATGTATAAAACTTCTTTTAACTTAGAGCTTACAGAGGGTTAGGTTATATCAAATATCAGCTCTCTACCTATAGTGGAAATACTTCATACAAATAAGATGTAACCCTAGTCCCCTAAATGAAAAGTGCCCATTTTTCTCATTACTTCTTCTCCAAGGCCTACTTGTATACCAAATTTCAGCTCTCGAGATATAGTGGAAGCGTCCCATACAAATAAAGGGGAACCCTAGCCCCCTGTTTACTTGCACCCTAAGGCCTACTTAGGCCTTCGACTTGAACTTGTCCTGGCGAACTACCATGCGAGCTAATATATTTCTAATAGCAACCTTTCTCTGCTTACATAAAAATTATAAAATTTCAATTTATTTTCAAAAGATTTTATTTTTCAGTTTCCAGTGAGCCACCACGATGTCAGCAACAGTATCGTTTAACATTCTTGATAACTAATCAATCGTTGATCTAAATGTTGAAACACACATCAAGTGCTGGTGGACCAGCAAATGGTCAAATACGTAACAATTCGACGACAAATACAGCGCGCAATATACACTTGCGACCACAACAGCCCTTAAACATATCAACGCTTAATGCCTCTAACTTGCAAACATCATCGACGACAGCGGCAAATGTATCAACGCTGGCCGTCAATGGAGGATCACGTTTAACAACCCTACTTAATATAGCTTCACCATCAACAACTGTTAACAGTCATCATCAACAACAACAACAACAACAACAACAGCAGCAGCAGCAAACTCAACCGCCACCACCACCATCGATACCTTTGCCACTGCCACCAGCCGGAAATTGTAATACAACAACAAATACTGCCACCACCACTACACCGGTAACGCCAATCATAAATCACCTAACGCCGAATGGTCTAAATGGTATCGGCAATAATTTACATACATACACAAACCAACACATTGCCTTGGCTCATGCAGCAGCTGTTGCCGGTGCAAATGCCACAAGCAACGGTAATGTGCTCAATAGTACCGTTCTAAATCCAAATAATAACACAAATCATACAAACTATACTAATTATACGAGTCCTGCTGGTGCCATAATCAATCAGTCGAAACATGGTCCCGGGCCTAGAGAGGCATTAACTAGTTTAGGTTTATTGTGTTTGGGTAAGTTTAACAAGAAATTCTTAAGTTAAAATTGGCGCAATGAAAATTATATAAGGTGTGTTCGCGTACCTGATCATTTGTAGCAATTAAAACTGGACCGAATTCAGGGATTCGCGTTTGTTAGCTTTAACAAAAAAAAAAAAAAACTCTTAACGTTTTAGTAACACAGGTGTCAGTCAGTTTAAGGAAATCTAATTTTTATTGTCGAAAGTAACAGCACCGCACACAGAAGAAACCAAAAAAAACATTGACTTGTTGGCAGAATTAAATACAAAATTTCCCAACTACCAATTCGATCGATTTTGTGCCGCTTTCTGGAAAATAGGAAATATTTCAGAAGTTGTCAAAGGTAACTTTGCCACCCAGCTGTCAAATGATCAATTCAGAAATGCTTGCCTTGTCATCATGCACAGGGTGGCTCGAATAAAACCTACCAATGTTAAACACGTACAACTCCTGTAATAATCATTTTTCTAATGATATTTTTTATGGAAATTTCAAGTCACTATGAATGAAATATGACATCAGACGAAGGTCTACCCTTTTGCTCGATACAGGCATCATAGGCTGTTTTTAGCGCGTTTTGCATTACACCACGCAATGTTTCCAGTTGCCGGCTCCGTATTTCATGTCGAATAATTTGTTTCATCTGTCTGACAAAAGGTCTTGACTAACCGTAAATTTGTTCGCACATTGAGAGAGCGTCTGCAAAATAACGGGAGAAAATATGTTTGTGGTCTTCTGTTTGGAGAATACGTGTAGATGTTCCTGTTCAGTTTGAGCATAATTTTTTGTCTCTCAACGAGATTGTTTGGATACTCTCAACATAGTTTTTGTACGGATGTTTACAGACGAGCACGCACACACACATACTTTTTATTTTGCCTGTGTGTATATTTTCTGTTTAATGGCATAACAGAGTTGTGCGAACATAACAATTGTTCGGACAACTCTCTTTGAGAACACGCACCGACCATCAACAGCGACGATCTTCATTAGACTAATTCCTGTGCGAGCAGCAAAATGTACGATGACTGAACAGATTTATGACTAGTCAAGACGCCATGTAATGTCTCTGTCTTTGAAATATTTCCATAAAAAAAGTTTACGCATTTAAGTCAGGTGAACTTTGGTCAAGAAAAATCTGGATTTTTTTGAAATCAAACGTTCGTCAAAAATTCCACGCTTAGCAGTGGCCCTTATTGGAACCACAAGTTAGGGTACTGCTCTGCGGTGGACCGCAAAAAGTTGCTCTGTAACAAGCTCTCATTCTCGAGGAAATGTGGGCCAATAACGTTTTCGGCCATAAACATCAAGAGTGCATCGTAATGGATGTAACTGATGCTCTTTTGTGTTGAACATAACCACTTAAATGGAAATGCGCGTCATACGCCATAATGTTCTGGAAAGGATCAATTGGCCGGTATGACGACCAGTTGAAGCAGAAGGATTATTTTTTCAACACTCTGTCCCACAGCTTCCACTTTGCTTTTAGTGCGAATATATCGATGAGCACCTCCTCCAAGACGGTCGATAATTGACCACCGTTCCTTAAAACGGCCGATTAAATTCCCAATCATGAAGGCTGTAGTAGCTGATCTTGCATTAAAATATTATTGACGATGATTTCGCTGCGTCATAACAAGTAATCGTTGTCAAGACAAAAACGCGTTGTAGGGTACTGTAGACATTCATTATAAATTTCCAAGAATTCAGTTATAATCTACAAAAAACACTTGTATTGGAAAGTAAATAATTTATACGTATTTAACATTGGCAGGTCTTATTTGGGCCACCCAGTGTTACCGAATTTCCGAGGCAGTACGAAATACACAACGTGAATTTCGTCGTAAGGTCGCTCATCATGGCTTTAGGGCGCAAGGAATTTTAAGCTTTATAGAAAAGTTTAAGCGCTTGAAATGCTGGTCGGAGATCCGGATTTTGGTCAATGAATCTTCTTCTCGGACTGCCAGGGAAGCCGAAGCTTCATAATGGCATAAATGATTTGATAATATCACACTTTTTTGGTTTACATTTATTTTCCTCTCTTTCTTATCTGATCGCGCTATATGCATATTGTCAGGCTATTGTTCCTCTGAATACAACCCTGTGAAAATCCGTAATAAACGAATTTTAAAATTCCTATCATTCTTAAAGCTGACCGACCTATTTTTGAAATATGTATATTTTTATAAATTAAAAATTATTGAGCAAAACTTGCACACTTGATTATTTACTGTTAAGTTACCAGATAATTTTTCTTATAAAAGTACGCGATCACACTTTATCGGTCTATTTTTTATATTTGCAGTTTCCCTTTTATTGGCTTTGTTGTCTTTAATATTTCTACTAAAAATATCGCCAAACGCCCGCGAAGATGCCTTGACTCGCAGTTCTCCAGAGGATTTTATTATAGTTTATGATGTTACCTTGGCGCTATGCGCTTTGTCGCTCTCCTTAAATCTATGCTGCCTTTTGGTGTGTGCAATTCAGTTCCTTTTTGCTGTTAAACTGGTGCGATCGCCCATGTTTGATGGACGGTAAGTAAAGTATTTTTTTTTTAATTACAGGCAAATTAAAAGAAAATTACGAGAGCGGGTCAATAAGTCTGTGCCCTTTTGAATGAAACACAGGTTTTTGGATGAAAAAATCATTTGAGCTCTATATACTTTGTCCAACGTTTCTTTGTTTTTGTTTATCCCTTACAAAAATAAGATTTGTCGAACTCATCAAAATAGGTATTTGTTTCTGAGATGCTTTCATCGTTGGCGTCAAATCTCTTCGCGCCGAACCAGTTCTGCAAAAAACAAGAAATAGTCACCTTTTGAAGGTAGTTAATGTGAATTATAATCGCGTGCATCCTAAAAACGGTCGCCATGACTTTATTGGCTGAAAAAGCCACCTTAGCCTTCCTTTGGCTTCGAATCATCCCGAGAAAGCCACTGTTTGGTCACTGGTCTGTTGTGGTGGATCTACGTTTCGCTCACGGTTACAAAACAACACCAAACACTCCTTCGAACTTGTCGATTGTGATTGCGTTTGTGTTCGGGCGTATACAAACGCGGCACCCATCTTGCGGAAAGTTTTCTCGCACCCAAGTGATCATTGTAATCACTACACACCATATGAGATGTTTATGGTTTTCACAGTCTCTCGCTCTCTCCATCCCCGATCGACCAACATCATATCGTGAATTTGTTAAATTTTTCGGGCATGATGACCTCAACTGGGCTTCCAGAACGTTGGGTATCTGCCGTGCTTGTAGAGCCAAATCACGCAGTAGTCTGAGTGGCTTCTTAAAATTTCGACATGAGTCAACTAATTTGCCTGCAGATCTAACCTACCTTCCCTTGTTGAAAAAACCGTTGAGCCTTGTCTCATGGAGTTGAGCAAATATTGGCACCTTTCTACAGAACTGGAATAACAGTATCAATCCCACCATGTTGTTTATAAGAGTCGTAGGTCCAGGACCATAGTACGATCGGGAAAACTTACCACTGGGCTATTGTGAGCTCATCACGTGGCCAGAGTATAGGTGATTTTTAGAAAAATGTTAAACGATTTTCCACATCCTACATGGCCAAGAGCCAATCCAGGGAAAAAAATACGTGCACCTTAATTGCGCAATTAGGAAATTTGCGAAATTAAGATCTTAGTTGAACTCAATGTATCATACCGGAATTAAGTTAATAAATTAAGCAATTTGTAACTAATTGTACCATTAATTAAGTCAAATTCCCAATGCATTTGTAGTGAAGTGTGTTTAGTGAGCAGAATAACTGTATTCAATGATAAAATCAAAGCTCTTCAACAGGGGTACTTCATCATCAATACAACTGCAGCGGTCAAAAAAAGTATTCGACAGCAAATCTTTTTTTTTTTAAATCATTTATTGTGTTACATGCAGAAAAGAATTTGCACCATTTACCTGTATTTTTAATTGCAGTGAATGTATTCTCTTATTAAAAGTTACAAAAATAAATAATATTTGAAGATGTGAGATAATTGTGCGTGTTTTATAAAAATCGCTAAAATTGAAAAGCAAAAAAAGTATTCGACATCACTCATTTTTTGTCGCCTTTGCATTAATATGTTGAATATGCGTATTGTTGTTGTTGTAAATAAAGTTAGGAGTTTAGATCAAATCTGTTTTCAAGAATCAGTTGCATTTAGTTGCACGAAGTTACAAAAATGGGACGCAAAGGAGGAGAAACTTCTATTGAAATAAGAAATTTAATAATCTACCATTTTGAATTAGGCAAATCGGAAAATTCTATTTCAGAAATCGTTGGAAGGCCACGGACTACTGTCCATTATATAATAAAAAAAAAAACACAAAGCAGCAAAAACAGTTGAAAATAAGCCCAGAAGTGGTCGTCCACGGAAACTTACAGAGGTACATGAGCGACAAATTGTGCGTGAAGTAAAGAAAAATCCCCGCGTTAATGCATCGACATTAGCCAAAAATACCCAAGAATATGCAGGCATATCAGTTACTCCCCAAACAATGAGAAATGTTTTAAAAAAGCACCAATTTCATGCACGATCGGCTACGAAGAAACCTCACATCTCTAAGAAAAATCGATACATCCGATTGGAGTTCGCCAAAAAGTACGCAAATAAGCCAGTAAAGTTCTGGACGAATGTAATTGTTGCTGATGAAAGCAAATATAATCTTTTTGAATGTGATGATAAGGTTCTAGTATATCGAAAACCAAATACAGAGTTGGAGGAAATAAATATGGTGCCAACGGTTAAACACGGTGGAGGTGATGTTATGGTCTGGGGATGTATGGCGGCACTAGGAGTGGGTAATTTATCATTCATTGATGGAATTGTGGATCATTTGAAATACATTGACCTTTTGAAGGAAAGTTTGTGTCCAGGCGCAGAAAAATTAGGACATGCAGGCAAATTTAAGTTTTATCAGGATAATGATCCAAAACATTCTGCAATGAATACAAAACTATGGCTTTTGTACAACTGCCCGGAAGTGATAAAAACGCCGCCACAATCTCCAGATCTTAACCCAATTGAACACCTTTGGGGTCATCTGGAAAAAAATTAAGATCTCGCGAGTTTACAAATAGAAACCAGATGAAGGAAATTCTGCACGACGAATTGTATAAAATTAATCCAGGATACACAATGTCATTGGTAAAGTCTATGCCTGAACGTTTAAAAGAGGTTATAAGACGCAAAGGAAGAGCAACTCGTTACTAGAATATCAATAGGAGTTTAATTTTAAAATAATTTTTGAAATGTCGAATACTTTTTTTGTTTCTCTTTTTTAGCTTAAGTTGTAAATATTATGTCTTTTTGTATTAGTAGTTGTAAAGATCTCCATTTTTTATTGAATTATATTCTTTGTTCCTTAGTAAATAAAATTTTATGTCAATTTTGACACTGAACAAAATCTAATTTATTTTTTATTGAAAAACAAATAAAATGTTATCTGTGTCGAATACTTTTTTTGACCGCTGTACATTTTATTTTTCATGACAGTTTTCAAACTCTATATGTAAAGAATTGAAGCAAAAATAAAAATGGCAGTGAAGTTTGAGGTTAGAAAATTTAATGAAAATTTTTATCAAAAAACGTTTTAAATAATTAATTTTCTTTCAAAATAATTAATTTCTTTAAATTATTTTTTGCCAAATTCACAAACACAAATTTTCACGAACAGAATGAACGAATACTCAGCTGTCAAATGCTAATTGAGTAAGCTAAATTGCATATGTGTGAACACCAAAGTCTATAATTCAATTTAAAATTAAATTTCCTCAATTAAGGTGCGTGTGTGAGCCAATTCTATAACAAAAACGAAAAACAAGGGCTTTTTATTTTCTCCACTAACACTGATAGATTTTCTTTAACATTATGGAAATTGAATGACGAAGAGACGAAGTTTGCGGAGAGGGGCCGAAGGGGTAGAGTTTGTAGTACACGACTGCCTGTTTTTTATTTCTCTCTCTAATTTTCTCAATTTTTATCTTGCTGCTTCATATCGTTTTTCTCACGTCACTCTCAACAAAAAGAAATCATGTAAAAGGTTCGGACAAGTTCAAAAGGAGTTAAAAAAAATCTGTTATTTTATTTAATTTCCGTAATGTTAAAGCCGAGTAACGAACGCGCTAATCTCCGAAAACCATTCAGTGAAAGTTTTGCGTGCATGTTTTGCTTGTTCCACTTTGATATTTTTACAGCCGAGAATTTGCTTTATTTTCGAAACAAATTTTTCTTTTTCCACAAAAAATTGGTTGTTGTTTTTTTAATTGTTGAAAATTTGCTACCACCTTTCCGAAATAATCATTCAAGAATAGAATAATATGGAGATAAACAGGACACTGCGACCAAAAAGATCTATTATGTCTCCAGCCAGGTGCACCTTATCTATCTCAGGATTGCAGTGGGTTCTAGTGTTAGCACTTCCCCATCTGGTAGTAGGTGCTTGCCCAGCTGGTTGTATCTTTGCTGACATAAAGAATCACAATCCTTCAGAATATGCTCTGGAGATTTCTCGTTGTAATCATCAAACTTACACCGGCTGTTGCTCTCAAATATTTAGGTCTGCTATAGCCTGTGAGGAAGTCAGGGAACATTCTTAAGTTATTTTTACTGAGCGAACTAAGTCCTTTAAAGTGTTTTTGATTGTATATTCCAATTGCAAGCTTCCCATGTCCTTGTACGAGGAGGTTACCCCAGTGATAAGCCCTGGTGTTCGGGTCCAACGGTGGGTGTCCTTGCTCCCCTTCTGGCCAGTCTGTCTGCTATTTCGTTGCGTTCGATCCCAACGTGCCCGGAAACCCAGCAGAGAGCAACGCTGCTTTATCCAACTTTTTAGAAAAGTTTAAACGTCTTATGCTCGAAATTCTTTAGACCAAATGAGAAAGCTTAAAGAACCTTTAAATAGAACACGAAAGTTTTAACAAAAAGCCCCCAACAACAAACAAATTGTTATTTTATTTTTCCTACTAACTTTTCTTCATTTGGTGGGTTGTTTGCCAACTCGAAATGAAGCTTTAAGCGATAATAAAAAATAAATGCAACAACAATGAGAGTCGTTCGAAATTCGTGGCCAAGCCAAAAAAAAAAGGGGCGGAGTCCAAACAGTGGACGTAGAAGCTTCAAATTTCGACGAATATTCATTTGATACATGCATTAATTTTTTATAGAAAGACAAGATTATGCATGATCTTTCTTCTCCGGTTAATAATGTATTTTCCCCCCCTTTTTCTTTCAGAGATAACCGTTATTTGGAAAAGTCCAGCACTAGTCGGACGTGTGCGGTCGGCGGCTTCTTTATTTCTATACCCATATTTTTAACTGGTAACTTGACAAATTAATGTTTCCATAGACAATTTTAAACGCATATATTTTATATTTTCAGGCATAATCTTGTATACCTTCAATCACTTTCATTCAACGCCTGCCATTATTACAAGTGTATTGATTGGAATCGGTATTGTGTTCTGCGGAGCCGCCATGGTGCATAATGTCTTCGTTTGGCAAAAGGAGAAAACGATTAGTTACCGCAGTGCTCCGCTAAATCACATGTCAATGGTGTCTCAGATTGGTCCTATAACACCACCAATGCAATTTCTAAATTCCCATCCGATGATGCATCCGCCTCATTTGAATTTTAATCAATCAAATATTTCTGCAGTACTACATCCAACATCTATTACACCCGTATCGCCAAATCATTCGCATGGTAGTTTTAATCCTTTAACAGCCTTAAGTTCATCATTTATGATGCGTCCCTCAACTGCTACACCGCCAACTCCGAAACCCCTAGCCAATGGCGGCTGCCTGACGACTTTAGGAGGAACGACAGCACGTGAGGCCAGTGGCTCTGTGAGTCCCGGCTTACCGCCCGCCTTAGACATGAGCAATGTTACTAGCACTTCGTTACACGAACTTTCCACTTTAGTCTAATGTAATTAGACTTGTGTCGGCCACGAACTAGTTCATTCAATGCAGAGATTATTTCACAAAGGTGATAGCAATTTTACAACAATTACAGAAACAACACATCATTTATTTTGGTGTCTCATACACAAGGATTGCTTGTTGTTTTTATGATTGTAGTAACTTTGCTACCACTTTTCTGCAATAATCTTTCAATTGAACGAACTAATTCGTGACTGACACAACTCTAAATGTAATTATTACTCTATTATGTTTTCCTTGTTATGTCTACACATGTACTTCTAGATAAGTATATATTTCGAATAATTTAGATTTAAGTTCAATTACATTTAATCGAAAAGTAAAAAACAAAGCGGACAAACCAACAAAAATCAGTAAATAAGTAATTTCTTGCCTTAACCAGTGAGTTTTTTAAGAACAAATTGGAAAAAAAGAACAATAAATTTGTGTATTATAAAATAAAATGCAATAAGTTTTTTCTTAACTTGAGGAAGTTTTAAAAGTTTTTTTATTTGCTTAGCTGAATAAATAGTGGCGATTAGTTTTTACATCTTATGATGGGAGTATTCGTTTTTGAAGCAATAACAAAAAATAATTTCTAAAGAAATAGGCCTGTTAAATAAAATTAAAAATCAACATAAGTCTCTGTTTAAATAAAGGCCCAACTATAATATGCTTAAGGTAGCTTAAGCTAATGTCAAAAATTGAACAAAATGCCTGTCAAATGCTTAAGCAAATTATTGAAGACTTTTAGGTGGCTACAATGTGCTTACATGAGCCTGGAAACTTTAGTGCCACAGTTGCACATTTGTTTTATTCGTACTTTTGCCAAAACATTTTATTTATGAATAAATAAAATTCGTTAACAAAAAGGTATTGAATAAGTATATTTTATATATTTAATACCATTCATATACAAATTAGTAATTAATTTTATTAGTTTTAAGAAATTTTGAATTTTGAATTTTTCACTTTCGTCCTCCATTGCAGCTTATTTGTTAAGGTATGTATCTATACCACAATCAGCTGTTTTCGTACGGAATGTGCGATCAGTTTCGTACTTTGCTTAAGCAAATGACAGTTGACGAAACTTAACGAAAAGTGTTGTTAAGTACATTATAGTTTGCCACATATGATTTATATGTAATTGCACAGTTGCTTAAGCCAGCTTATGCCTTAAGAGTGGAACAGGTTTTCGCACCCTTCAAGTCTTGCAGGCAAGAATAGTTGTCTGCACTTATCTTCGTAATTCCACTATTCCAATTATTAGTGACATCGTGAATGATCCTATGAAATTTCGGTTGTCTTCTTTAAAATCGACAATTAAAAATACGGATATGAAGAAATCACCTGGACCTGATCATATAACAGGATCAATGATAAGAAACTTACCTAATTCAGCTGTAAGAATTTTACTTTACATATTTAATGCCATGTTGCGCGTCGGCTTCTTCCCATGCTCTTGGAAAATGTCTGAAATTGTTATGATCCCGAAACCAGGAAAGGACTCAATCCTGATTACATCCTACAGGCCAATTAGCCTACTGTCAGTTTTGACAAAGATATTTGAAAAATTATTCGTCTCGAGTGTAACTCCTTTTCTAAATGAACAAAACGTTATCCCAGATCATCAGTTTGGTTTTCGAGCAAGGCATAGTACGATTGAACAGGTCCATAGAATCGTTACCATTATTAGATCGGCTTTTGAAAGAAAGCAATACTGTTCAGCTTTATTTATAGACATTTCCCAAGCATTTGATAAAGTCTGCCACGATGGGCTACTTACTAAAATAGCTCGGGTTCTTCCTGAAAATACCCACAAGCTTACAAAAAGTTATTTGTCCGATAGAACTTTTAAAGTAAGGTCCAGTAAGGACCAGCTTTCAAGATGTGGGAAAAAATTGTCCACCAATCACAATAACTAATACCACCGTTCCAGCGGAAACGCACGTTAAATATAGATCGGCGCCTAACTTGGTCCCGTCACATTGAGGCAAAAATAACGTCCATAAAGCTTCGAACAAATCAACTGCATTGGCTAATAAGTCCTAACTCAACTTTGGCTTTGTCCTTTTATACAAATCCGTTATAAAGCCAATATGGTCATATGGTATTCAGCAATTTATTGCAATTTGATGGCCACCAGAGACTAAAAAGAACTGACACATTGAGCCTGGCGAGGCGGCTCTCTCTACACAATAGAAGATAGAATTTTAAGATTTGAATACAAAAAATTAGTTATTACGTTGGTACTAACTAGTAAATAATAATTTAGAAATAAGATTTGAATACTTATTGTGAATTTCTTTTAATGGAAAGATTCAATAAAATAAAATACAGTAAAAAAAAAACTTATCTTCGTAATAATATTATTCATTATTTAATCCCATGTTGCGGGTTGGAAGGTGTCTGAAATTGTTATGATCCCCAAAACAGAAAAAGACTTAAGGCAGATTACATCATAGAGACCCATTAGCCTACTGGCGATTTGACCAAAGTTGTTTGAAAAATTATTCGTTTCGTGTTCAAAACCTTTTTTAATGACCAAAACATTATTATTTCAGACCATCAGTTTGTTTTCGAGATAATACCATTGAACAAGTCCATAGAATTGTCATCATTATTAGATCGGCATTTGGAAATAAGCAGTACTGTTCAGCTTTATTTACAGATATTTCCCAGGCATTTGATAGAGTTTGTTGGCATGAAGGGCTACCCAAGAAAATAACTTAGATTCATCCTGGAAACTTCCACAGGCTTCATAAGAGCTATTTTACAGATAGAACGTTTAAGGTAATATCAAAGGATCAGTTTTCTATAATTGATAACATCACTGCAGGAGTCCCTCAAGGTAGGGCCGCTATTATACAGGATGCTCCAACAAAAACGCAAGATGTTAATTGTAAATAAAATAAAAAGTTTTCAGGGAATTTTTTATTATGATGCAAGGATCTTTGTGTGAAGCAAAATATCGGCCGGCGAGCATGCACAGGTGTTTTCACTTTTCCTACAGACGCGGTTTGCTGAAATTTGCTCACGATTTTCCCGATTGTGGAAACATTTGCTCGATTATACTGACTAAAAAAATCAAAAAAGTGCCCAAAATTCATTTTGATTTCAACGCCCATTTTCGGAAAAGGCTTTAACAATCTTAACGCGCTGCTCAAGTTAAAGGTTGCACCTACCCATATATCAAGTATAAAGCGGATATGCAAACGAGCCCACATTCATAGAAGACACTACATATGTGTTAATCATCAAAGTCCGAAGGTAGCATCTGAACTAGAAAACTGTCTAAAGTGGAAAATAAAGGTAAATCCGTCGAAATGTGCCCATGTAACCTTTAGTCTCAAAAAGAAAAATTGTCCCGTTAAATATTTGGGTATTCAACTAGATCGACGGCTAACTTGGTCCCGCCATTTTGAGGCAAAGATAACCTCAATAAAACTTAGAAAAAAGTCAACTAAACTTGGTGATAGGTCCTTACTCCACCCTGACTTTCGATTACAGCTTTATACATATCCATCATAAAATCAATATAGCGTTCAGCTGCGGGGCACTACTACTTGCGCATCAAGCACACAGAAGTTACAAAGAAGACAGTACAGGATTTTACGACTTATCATCCATAGAGTTGATCTCTATGGCAGAAAGGACGAAATTAAAGAACACTGGTGCAACTATGTAAGATTGGGTCTAAGAAAAACAAACACATTGAGCCTGGCGAGGCGGCTCTCCCAACCCAATCGTATACAGTTTCCTTAGGATTTGAATACTATAACTTAAATAATGTAAAAATAAGATTTTGATTACTTATTATAAATTTCTTTTAGAAAGATTCAAAAATTATCCAGCAAAAATGTGTAAATACCAGGGTAGAGTAAGCAAGTAAACTCACCAACCAGCCCAGCTGAGTACTTATTTCTTGAACTTATTGGATGTCAAATTCTTTATGGAAAACGTTTTCCCATTTCCTCAACATTTTTATATATGGAGTTTGACATCGGCAAAGAGGCCGGAAATACTTTGAATTCGTCGGCGAGTTTACCAGTTAGCAATTTGCCTTGGTAAATACTGTCACTTTACTCTCAAAATTTGTACTAGATTTAAGGTAAACGACCCCCATCCAGGAAAGTGTAATAAACATTTTTAACGAGTTTTGAGTAAACGCACGGACGGACTGAATATGTGTTATATTCGGAGTTTAAAAAACATTCTGTCAGACCCACTAAAAGAAACTGATTTGCGTCCCTTTAAGGAACTAAATATTTTATAAATTTATTTATTTAGTTTCGGACTAAATAAATAAATAAACTCATAAAAAGGGCTACTAGTGGAATGGAAATCAGTTTTTTCTTTTAAAAATCAAGCAGACGTTAACGTTCGATATCGTGGGTTCTAAATAAACCCAGAAATAAACATTTTGTTTATTGTTATAATAGCTGCTGATTTTTATTGAAAATTTTTAAGCACAATTTAAAATACAACAGAAATTTTTACAAATTAAAATACAATGAAAACATCTGATGTTATTGTAAAACAATAAAATTGTTCCCACAAATATTCTAACGTTTCGTTGGTCGTCCACGCTTTACAGTTTCAATCGGCGCTTAAGGGAAGATATAATAATAATAATAAATAAAATATTTGTTCAAAGTTACATAGTTGCTTAAATTGATTAAGAAATTTAGAAAAAAGAATATCATTTTACTGCAAGATTGGTGTCGATCACTTACCGTCTTCTGGTATGGCCGATAAAGTTGTATTTGGAGAATTTTTGTCCTTTAAACGATAAGATAATTGATGCTTTTCACTACCAAATGAACTAGCAACGCTTGTTCTATCATCATCAACATCGACCTCATCCTTGAAATTATGAAAATAAAAATGATTTTATTTATTTTAACATTAAAGAAAGTGCTTCAAAACTACCCACCTTCTCTTTAAGGAATTTTCGTGTTACACGACGTTTGGTTGCAGTGACACTCGAGGTTGTACTAAGTTTCGATGACACTGATTCGGCATCATCGCTATCGGCATTGAAATTCGATGAACGTGTAGAACGAGATCTTGTTGTGCGTTTGTTTGGCGGCGGGGAAATTACATCAGCTTCCTTTGAGATCGCATCTTTAGTTGATGCTTCATACAACGCAGCTGATTTTTCCATTATAGCCAGCTGTGTTCGTGTCAGCCGGCGTGATGAAGAATATGAAATGTCAGACACTGCTGATTGATCGCTTTTGGGAGAAGTTTTATCTTGGCCTGCAATTGTTGTTTCTTCATTGGTGCTTTTCTTACGTTTCATGCCAATTCGTTTGTTAGACACTGGCTTAGGAGAGGCAGGAATACTTTCTGTGTCCTCCTCTTGCATAGATAGTACACTACGACCTCTTAGGTTGCGTGGTGTAGTAACCACAGCACCTTTTTCCGGCTGCGAAGTAAAACTATTGTGCCTCGTACGTTTAGGTGTTAGTGGCAGATCAATAGTATTGTTGGATATAGACGATCTGCGGGTACGTTTAGATTGCACTAACTGTTCGGTTGATCTAACTATTGGGGAATCCAGCTCACTGTCCATTGAATTTAGACGCAACCGTGAACGAGTGCGTGTTGAAGGAGAATCCAAGCTAACAGGATCTTCATTAATAGCATCCAATAAAACTGGTCGATGGCGAATTGACATGTTGCTGTCTACTGCACAAAGTGGAAGCGATGTTGCTATTGTTCCAAGACATTCTTCTGTATCTTGCGTCTTCGCACCTTTGTTCGTTGTTCCTATATCAATATCTTCCATTTTATACTTTGGCTGTAGGGAACTTGCTCTTATGCGACGACTGCGTGGCATAAGATCAGTGAACTCCTCCGATTCGTTGATTGTTACGGCAGGAACAGATATTCCTCGTGTATTCCTGCGCGGCGATGAAACTGCAGTAATATCTTTAAGCTCGAAATCAATAGGTGGCACTGAAGATCCTTTTAAATTAGTACGTTTTCGTGAAGTGAATTTAGAAGCACCATCATTTTCAATTTCTTTAACCTTCAAATCTTCATTCTTCGCTTTTTCCTCACTAAGTTCTTTTTTGTCTGATTTTATTTCCACTTTCGGTGTTACTGTTTCTTTGATTATGGGATTAATCGCATCTTCAACAGCTTCACTAGACTCAATAGCAATAGTTGCGGATTCTAGTTTGCATGACGTAGAGGTGTGCGTAATGCCATCTTCAAGTTCCTTAACGTTCGAATCTTCTTTTTCCTCGCTTGGCTCACTCAGTATTTTTGCCTCAATAATTGCCTCAGAATTTTCTTTAACTGGATCTCCAGCGCTTACTTCGGCTGTGCAAATAATCTCTGATTGATTTTGTATTTTCACTTCTGAATCATTTGTTGAATCTGTCATTTTTAAGGCCATTGATTCGTCTCCTGTTCCTTCGACAACACCGATGTGTGCTGTATTATTTCTTGAATTTGACGATTTGCCTTCAGTGTCCACTTGACTCGAGCAACTTTCAGTTCCAGTATTCATTAAATCCGGTTCCTCGCTTAGGCCGCCACAAGAAGATGAAGTCTGCTTTAAATCTTCTGATTTCTTTTCTGAAATAACTTGAGATGTAGACGTGCTAACGGCATCAAAATCTGATGGATTATTTGTAGTAACAGATAATTGTGCTGAGTTTTCTGAAGCATTTGAATCTTCTTTTTCAAGCTTATTAGCTTGCGTTGGAAGAGATTTACCAATTACATCGTCTTTGTTTTCAAGTTTCAGTTCATTTACGTCTGGGTTATCTTCACTGCTAATCTTAGTAGCGTTTACACTCTTTTCTTCTTCTTTCGAAACAAGCACTTTGTTGTTGTTACCAGATACAAGCGGTTGCACTTCTTCGGACTCTTTTACGTCATCAGTGTTACTTTCACCACAGTACCACCTGTCAGCTGACGAGGAATCATCTAAGAGTTGTATGACGTTTTCGTCTTCGGTATCATTAGAATTGCCGATATCCTCAATTGATAGTTCCTCGTTATTATCTTCTTCATCATAATCGCCGTCAATATCTTCGTTAGACATATCACTGTCGTCGCTTTCTCCAATTTCGGAATCTTCATCATATTCAATATTATCATTACCAACTTCATCCTCCTCCTCACTTTCGTTATCGCTATAATTGTTGGAGTCGTTATATTCTTCCTGCTCTAATGACAAGCATGCTGATGACGACGATGAGGACAGTACTATACAGTCATAGTTGGATTCCTCGCTATGATCAGGTGTATTTGATTGTTTTTGTATTTCAATCATATTTTCATTTAATTGTGTTTCGCATTTACTTTCTTCCTTTCCATTGTCGGGCAATTCTATCTCTTTCTTTTCATCGGCTTTTGGAGATTCTGATTCTTTTGCAGATATTGTTTGCTGCGGTGATGTTGAGTCCAACATTGTAAATTCATACGTGCTCATGCTTAAAGTAGTTTCTAACATTTGACATTTTTGCTCTTCGGTGGGCTTGTTGGTAGCTAATTGCCCGCTTGGTATAGCAAAGGGAGTAATTGCACCCGTGTTAGAGCAATCGAACGTTGTTAGAGGGCCCAAAACCGTAGAGCATTCGGAGAGTTTGGCAGGAAACGAAGAATTTTCCTCAACAGCTTCTGTAGGACTTTTAACAACTTTAGACGATGAAACTTTTGGTGAAAATTCGTTAATTTTACTTCCTGCGAAAGTTTCAAATGAAACAATGTTACCAAAACCACTGTTTGTTGCAGTAACTTCCTGTTTTAAACTAGAAGATAAAATTTCATTAGCTGTAACGTAGGCTGCAGTACTTGAACTTTTTCTATCCATATCATCGGTTGTAATAGCTTCTTGTAAGCGATCGGTACAGAGACGTTGTATAGAATTTCTAGGAGATATTTTAAATGTGCGAGTTGACACCTGGGCGGTAGCGTAATCTAAACCACTTGACTTATTGATAGAATTCCCATCTGTTGGTTTTATTACCGGTTCGGGAGTTAGGGATTTCTCCGAAGGTTCGGCCGAAAGTCTTGCCAGCGGTTTTCTTGGTTGAGGCCCACTTATGAAGCTATATCTACTAAGATTTGGACTATCCAATTTCGAATTATTTTGCGAAGACAAAGGTGAATAGAAATTTTCTTCGGATATGTTGCCTGAACATACAGAAGAGTTGTTTGACTCCTCTGATACAGCTCTGGTGGTTTGTTTGCATTTTTGTCTTGGGTGCCCTTCCGGTTTCTCTTCTTGTTCGATTTCCATATGGTCAATTTCCACTTTGCCTTGCGTTGCTTCAACATATACTTGAGTAGTACTCACGTCTGTTGAAGGAAGTCTAAAACGTAAATATTTCTCCTCTTCAACTAGTGGCTCGCGTTGTAACTTATTTGGTTCTGGTGTGTGAGTTTTTAGAATACCATGTATTTCTGGCACTGGGGTTGTTGTAACCTCTTCACTCTCTTTCTCACGCCTCACTGGTTTAGTCAATAAATCCACAGAATCTTTTCTCTTCTGCTCTAACGGTTCGCTTATTTGTTCTGGCCCAAATGTGAATTCAGAAACATTTAAACTTTGTGAAGTTTTATTCATTTTCATGAAGTGTGATAGATCGTCGACAATCTCTTGGCCAATTAAACGCCTTTTCTTTTTTGGATTTAGTTTATGTTCAATTTTTTGCCTCTCAAATTCACCAGGCTCATTGTCCACGACTCCACTTTCGATCAGTGTTCGTTTCTCAGTAACTGTGTAGACTTGTGGATAAGAGATATTATTTTTTTCCAAATAATCAGTACATATGGTATCAATCTGTGGTCTTCTTAAGAAGGGTGCATTATTTGAATTTAAAAAATGTTTGCCCGGTTTTCTTTGCTCTTCCATTTCGCCCCAATAGTAGGTGGCAAAGTGCGCACTTAAAGCCGAACTATGATAAATGCCACCCAACAGGCTATTGGCATTTTGTTTAATAAGCTGGCAACTTAAAGGAACCGGTGATTTGTTACTGGCCTCCTTTTTCTTAATTTTATTTTTTATACGAAAATAAATATCTGTCAAACCCTGCGTAACGGGAGTCATGGTGGTGTTAAAAGCAGACAGTACCAAATTCGGGCCATCCATTTGGGAGGTCTGGTGCAATGAATTTTTTATAGCTTTTGCATTATTAGACATTTCATCCATATAAGAAACTGCTTCAATATATTTTGATCTCTGTAGTAGATAAACAAAATGCAAACTTTCAGCACCTGGTGCTTTGCTTTTTTTCAAAATTGTTTGCAATATTAAGCCCTCTTGCTCACTCAAGGCCAGATCCCTTATAACACCGAATTGGCCATTACAAAGGCAGCGGGTGAAAAACGTTTCTAAAAGTGCATCATCATTTATGGAACGCACAAAATGAAATGCTTCCGAAATGAGTTCATTGGCCAGCAATGTATTTAACTTGAGAAGTGGGGATATTAACGACGGCTGTGACTCTAAGACTCTTAATGCTAAGTTGCAAGACTTTTGATTCAACAACACCTCTATAAACAGCTCTACCTGCCATTGAGGATAACATTGATTTTTATTAAATGGCGAAATAAACTCGTCAACGGCCGGCTAAAATGTAATAAAATTTTAAGTATTTTTTGTACTTGTTTCGTTTAATTTTGAGAACAGAAATGGAATACAAATGTTGCCACAAACAATTTGACATAATAAAACTCGAACTTACCAAATACTGGTCATGATCCAAATTCCAAAACGCCTGCACTGTCTTTATTAAGGAAGCCGAAAGCTTAAAAACACTAGGAAACTTAATAAAATTTGCCACAACATCTTTATAGACCTCTTCGTCTATGACCATATTTAAGTCCAAAAAGAAATACAATAATATGGCACACTTGTCATCATAATCTAGATCGGGTACCAACATAACACGTAGCATAGCTTCAAGCGAGTTGGGAGGATATAAGCCGTTACCTTCATTTTCCAACCAAAATTCATGTAAACTATTCCCTTTGCATACGTGTTCGATGAATGAGTCAATGAAGAGTAGTTTACAACTACCCGACTTTTTTGATATAAAGTTTTCATTGAATTTAGCGAATATGGAACGTTTATTTGTGTAAAATTCGTTAAGTTCTTTGTAGGGATATGGTATCAAAATATTGCTAGCATTGATTTTAACATTGTGCGAAGAGGCTTCAGGTAAAAGACCTATATTTAACAACCACAATAAAATATCCTGATAGCTGGAAGCCATACACAAAGAACTGTGCTTACTCTCTAAATCATGGTAAACTGAAAATTATGAATTTAAGAAGAAAAAAAAAGCGTTAATTAAAATTATAAAAGAATTATAAAAGAAATGGCCTGCCTACCTCTTTCAGGAATTTGTCTTTTGGCATAAATCAAAATTTCCTGCATAAGATCAGCCAACAATTTGAGTTGTCTTGTTATGAAACACAATTCTTTTTGTTCTCTACTATCTAAAGGGTAACCGCCGCATTCAAACAGACTTTTGCATAGATCATTGCACCTGCTTTTTATGCAAGTGGCCCTCTTCCAAATCCAGTCCGTTAAGGTAGACAGCGACAAGCCAGTGGAAATAGAAAAATTACCCATAAAACTGCCATCTATCCATGACTTGGCACAATCACGCAATAAACCAACACAATTGTGCTCCAGAGCAGCTGACAATAATATTTCATACTTGGCATTCTAAATGGGGGAAAAATTAACAATAATAACAATAATAATACAAGAACTGTAAACAAATGCTAAAATAACACGTACTCTAGAAAATGTCGAATTTATATTCAACTCCACAAATTGGGGCATTAAACGTGTGCGTATGATTTCATTAAAATAAAAATTCGGTTCCAAAAAAATGGCCGCATTACTTGATCGTAATAGATTAATGACTCTATTTTGTACACCTTCCCAGTTGTAACGCCTACACCCTTGCGTATGTAATAATAAAGACTCTGGAAAAAGATTTTCATATGTAATTTTTAATTGTTCTGTTTTGGTTTTGATCAATAATTCTCCACTTACCAAAACTTAAAGAGTTTGGATGAAAATGCTCTTCAAATCGTTGCATTGAATTAAAATGCGCAATATTATCAGGATTAAAAAAAGTATGCAGGCCAGTACATTCCCCATTTAATATATAGCCAGCCAAATAGTTTGGCTGTTTGCCATATTCAAGCACAAATGGCATTTCTTCTTTATACCATTGATTTAGATCGAAAATCAATAGTTTATTCTTACCCTCCAACACAGACAACCATGATATCACACACAAACAATTGGAATCATCTTCACTATAGGTCGAAAATGTAGAAATAGCTTGACATGATAAAGCTACACTTTGAGTTGCCTCCAATGGCAATTGCAAACGTACCGAACTAGTTTGAAATGACTGGAGAGTTTAAAAGAATTTTAAGTTAAATATTTTTCCGTAAGTTCATTTTGCATAATAACAACAGCTTACCTCGAAATATGGGGCAGATTCATCTTCCTCAATAACACGTTTCTCATAATTTAAGCTGTGCAATACGGCGTGCAAATTTTCACCATTTTCATGTAGTGTCCAAATATAAAGACATGGTCTTGGATCATCTGGTGGTTCTAGGAAATCCATTTTTATTAATGCTGACATTGTAACTTCAGGATTGGGCAGTGCAATATATAATATCTGCAACTCAGCCAAATCATATAATGCCAAACGGCCATCTTCCAGGCCAATTGCTAGGCCCAATATTAAATCTATTGGTAGTATGCATTGTATTGGACAAGGACTTTCAATAACTGTAAGTAGAAAATAATCAATAGAATAAATTCAATTAGTAATTATAAAACAAGTATTTCGATTTGAAGTATAAAATAAAAATGCTTATTACGGAAAAGTCGTTGACAAGGTTCTCGGTTTGGCAAACACAAGAGAAAATTTGAATATTGAAAACAATTTCTACCTGGCCAATTCTAACGTTAACACGTTCGCGGACAGTAAAAATTTCAGCAACCACAACAGTTATTAAGGAGCATAAAAAATAATGAGACTTGAAACGTAAGGACTGTACATATAGCTAACCCCATAGGCAAAGTTTTACCGTAAAACTTGCCCGACATATAAAGGTGTAAAAAGTACTTATTTTGGTATCTATTCACTGACTCACTCATCAATATTATGGCGAACTTTCACTATAGCTAGAGAGCTGAAATTTGGAAAACAGGTAGGTCTGGGAGGATAATAAACAGAAAAATCTGAAAACGGGCAATTTTTATCTAGGGGGATTTGCGTTCGCCCTTATTTGTATAGGACACATCCACTTATCAGGAAAATTCGAAAACGGGCACTATTCATCTATGAGAACTAGTATCGCCCCTTATTTAATTAATTAAGCTGAAATTTGATATATCCCAAGAAGTTTTATACATACATTTACAAAATAAAAAGTACCTTCGATAAAAGGAGGAGTGAATATCAGGCCAAGTCCCTATCTGAAATTTTGGGCCGTTAACAGTACTAAGATCAAAATGAGGACCAAGAAGTTCTTGATTTGTACGCTAAACACGCTTCATCAGGGTTCCATTGGGAATTTGATTAAATTAATGGTGCAATTAAGTACAAATTAATTTATTGAATTCTTGTATTTTAAATTGAGCTTAATTAAGGTCTTAATTGCGAAAATCTTCTAATTGCGCAAATAAGCCGCATGTGTTAACAATCTTATCAAACATTATGCTCCACAATTGTTGAAAAATCAACATATAGTATTTATTGTGTAAGTATATGAAATTCGTACAAAAACTTATTAAGCGATACTTTGACAAAATGTTTAAAAATGTGTCCGTAAATTTTAGGACACTAAAAAAGTCAACACCACCAGAAAGGCGGAAACGGTATGGAGAGAAGCTAAAACTTGACAACCACCATCATCACTCATATACATACATACATAACGCAGGCTAAAGCAAAGGAAAGATAATTTATTTATATATGTGTGGAAAAATCATTTTTTTATAAAATACTTTTCAGCCATTACTGAAGTAATCTTCATAACAATCAAGAGTAGCTCGTCCAATATTTTCGGGGGAATTTTTTCACCTTCCAATAATTTGTAGCCGGCTAAAAATCGCCTTCTTTTCTCTAAATGCTTATCAATTTTTGATAATTTCTCGATTTTTTTTTTTTTTTTGGTGAATTGTTGATAATAGCGGAATTGGATTTTATGGTGCACTTTCAGCGTTTGGGTACATTTTGTCGTTAAATTTCAAAATATGGTAAAGTTTATATTTTGGTTACTTGTTTGTGAAAATTAGGGTTTTCGGGTCTTTTTGGAATTTGTGTAAAATCTATTTTAATAAAACTGCGACGTTTTCCATAATATATAGTTGAATTTTAATTTTTATAAAATATTAAAATTTTAAAAATGTTTGGTAAAAGTTCGGGTTTTTGTTGAATTTTAATTTTGTTCGGCAATTACATTTTTTTTATTCCAGTTTATCGTTTTTGTGGTGAATTTTCGAATTTGTGTTAAGTTTTTCGAAATTGTTTATGAAATTTCGGTTTTTGGAAGAATTTGGCTTTCTTTGGTAGATTTTGTAATCTGAAAGTTTTTAAAATTTTTTTTAATTAGGTCCGTCACTTGTCTGCGAGTCTTGATCATTTCTGCATGTACTTGTGTATAAGCGTTTCACCGTAAGAGCGAAAATAAAAAAAACATCCAGAAAAATGGCTTTTTTATATCTGAGAAATTTCTGAACCGATACGGCTGATTTTAAATAGCGAAAACTCGCACAGTACGCTGATTAAATGCTTCAACTTTTAAGAGCGTAGTTTGTCTAATGCTGTCAGAAAGTCGATTCCTACATCGGACAGATGGGCATCGTTAATTTAAATTTCCTACCGATCAGGATCCAGAATATATATACCTTGTTGCCTCGGAAATGAATATTGTAGAAATGACAAACCTATACATAGCTTTTTTTATTCTTGTGAGAGGTATAAACAAATCGAAACTGTACACTCCAAATCAGAATTAAATCTTGCCTAATTACGCGCCTAAGAAACGACAAGAATTTGAAAAAAGTTAAATTTCTTGTGATTTGTACTTGTGACAAGACGTCGAGCACGACCAAATCATAAGTGTACGAGCGGCTTAAATATAAAACAAAAATTAAATATTACTACTGCCGCGAAATAGAAATATATACATATTATTAAGGCGAATTAAAACAGGTAAATAACTAAGGAGTGCATCTGAGTACTTTTTTTAAATTAATTGGATGTCAAATTCCATATAAAAGAATTTTCGCCATTTCCGTTAATTTTTATATATTGAGTTTGACATCAGCAAAAAAACCGAAAATACTTTGAATTCGCCCGTGAGTTTACCTGTCATCAATTTGCCTTGCATATTACTTAAAATATACGTTTTTTACAGATGGCTCTTGATTGGTCAGAGTAGTTTTCTTTTAATGTGGTATTTTTGAAAACCAATTTTTGCCTTAAAAATTTCATTAAAAAAAATATCCATTTTTTGGAAAATGAATTAATCCTTAACGTATTGGTTGGACTCAAAAATTTAAGAGTATAAATAACTATTGCCATTGCTTTTATAAAATAAGGACCAAAGCCAAATTTTTAACATCACTTGTCATGCCTTAATAAAATATATTTCACACACATATGTAGATATAACGACAAAACAGATATCTTGATGGCTACCCTGCCATTTTGCATTTCAAGTTTTTAGTACAAAAGTACATCAAAATTATTCAACATGGTAAATTAGGTTTCAAGTTGTTGGCTACCCTGCCATTTTGCATTTCAAGTTTTTAGTACAAAAGTATATCAAAAATTATACAACATGGTAAATTAGGTTTCATGAACGGGGTTATACTAAAGCAAACACAAATACACCTGAAGAAAAAATGTCGCCCACTTTTATTTGGTATATTATACATACATAAAAACATACACACATATGTATATCTCAACTCTACAAGATATTGCAAACCAGAAAAAATTCAACTCAATATTTAGAACTTAACTATATTAACTTTTAATTAATTTAAATGAATTTAATTTAAAAAAACTCTGTTCAAGCTCAAGGTTATTTTTCCGCATGATGATATCCAGTGGAAAATACCTTGACCAAGTACAATGTCTAAGGATTTCCAAACTTTAAATTTATATTATTTAAATACTAAATTATATTATTTAAATATTAAATTATCGACAACGTTTTTATTGTTTCTTAAAATTTTTTTCAAAATTTTATAAATTTACGGCCATAGTTATAAATCTTACTTACAATTTTATTCAAAAACGATTATTATGCAAGAATTTTATTGTAGGTATACAACCTAATTTAAATTGACATTTGAGTGTTTATTCGGAAAAAATAGTTTTAGAAGCAATATTCTTCCGGAAACTAACAACATTGCTCAGATTCCCTCTATCTTCGCTATTATATTTGTTACATCTGGTTTTTGGTTTTTCATAAGCTAAAGGGAAAATCCTATTACGTCATTTTAGGTTGTCCCACTTTAGCTAAAATTACCTTTTACTAACAAGAACTTTAAAGGCAAGTTGTAATAATGGCCCTTAAAGTGTCAATTTTTTCCTATTAATATGGCCGTTAAATTATATTAGTTTACTATTTGTTCAGATTTTGTCATGCCTACTTCCCTGTTTGCCTATTTTGTATTACATATTTTTGCTAATTTTTACTTTTTGGATTTCATACGTTCTTTTTCAGACTGTAGATCGCCTGAGTTACGAGTATTTTAATAAATTTTTATCAAATAAAATTGTACATATTTTTTTTAAACATTCCGAACATTTTAAGGCTATTCTTTTAATGTTTGCTTTTTCATTGAATAATTTAAATTTTTTTCAAACTATGTAGTTTATTCTAGTTCTCTAACAGTATGTGCAAACTGTACAACACCAAAACTTAAACATACCCCATTTGAGGTATGTTCATCTGATACATTTTGTCTTTAATCGAAGTGCTCAAATTTTACACACGCTAATTTTAATTGTTTTAACAAAACAAGTATGTATGTATGTGTACAGTCAAATTCAACTTGAACACATGTAAGCCGTAAAACACGTTAGATGCACACAGTTTATAACTTTCGTGTACTTATATTGTTTAACAACTAATATCCGATTTTTTTTAGTGTAGTACTAAAAACTTTATTTTACTGCCTCTCGCATACAACTGTGTGTCTTAAATGAAAAATTTTACAAAAATTAAAAAAGTAGTGTGTTTGTGCCAAGCAGGGGCGCTGTGTCTGTTTTATCATCTCCCATAAGCGGATAATTGTTTTTGTTATTATTTTTTACAAAGTCAAACATTGCCGATTGTCAATAACTTGACAGTGTTTATATTGATATAAAAACAAAAGTTTTAACATTAATGAAATGTGTTATTAAAGTCCTGAAAAAAGCATAAATCTCCTCATCTTATTCATTGGTAAAAATTTATTCTTCATTTTTGTCGCTTGTAATTGTGTGGTGTATTTTCATATGCTTGTGTTAGTGTATTTAAAACTTAAAATTTATGTCAGAAAGACAAACTGCTGGGTGAAAATATACAGTGGGTTGTGTGAACGCAAAATGCGGCAAAATTATTTTTATCAGCCGATTTTTTTTGCAAATGTTAAAATAAAACCGGTAGCAACATAACAAAATTTGAATGAATATTATGGACCTTTAGAGAAAAACAAGTAAACAAAGTCAAAATGAGTGAATTATTTTAACATAAATATACCAACTTTCGTTAAAACAAATAATTTAAAATATTACTATAAAAATATTTGAACTAAATTTAAAATGCCCTTCAATAATAAATGCATTTTAGTTTTTCTTTTTTCACCTTAAATCCATATAGCAACGAAACGAGTAACGCATGTTTTAATCCAGCCAAACATTTTAAGATTTGTGATCTTTATTTTCACTAACAAGGCCCACTGTTCAACGCCACCAAAAATTAAACAACTTAGCATTTCGCTTTTTTTCCAAGTAAAACGAAAAAAGATATAAACTGAATGTCAATAATTTTCTTGGCAAAATTATACCTTTTATTAGATGAAACTTACGTTTCAGGTGAAATTTTCGATAAAGTAGTTACCTCTATAAGAAAATTTCTAAAGCCACAAGAATTTTTATACTTTGTTAAATAACCCGAATAAAACAGTAACTACAGTGTGGCTTCCCAACAAATTTTGTGACGTCACAAAGCACCATTACGGCCTGTGCTATGTACGTATGTACATATAATAGAGTCAGTGCCCTATAGTGTTAAATAAGCAGCAGATAATATTATTTAACATACATAAGTTATTTTGTATCTGTTATTATGTTCTTTAATAAACTTAAGTTAAATTGTTTTCTGCCCCTTAGGTTGGCATATAGTAATAAAATTTGTTGTATCTTTTTTCATTAAAAATGGATCAAAATGTTCAGCTGTTTGGCAACAGATAATAATGAGTAGGTTCGCGTATTTGTAATTAGCAAATGTAAATCGTACCTTGACTTCGACCATAGAAAACTTGCTGGATTTTACTAAACAAATGTTTTAAGGGAAAAATTAATAGTAAATGTACTATAATGAATACCCCTTTAAATTCAAATTATTACGCTTATACGTCATCGGATGAAGAAATGACAAGTTAACACAGGACTGTATCGTTTTTGATATATATTTTTTTAACAGAAGTAAAATATTAGTAACTGAAAGGTTTTTGCATTATATATTTTAGTTTTATTTTGCTTTTTAGAGTAAGGTCAGACTGGAAAAATATAAGCGTAACCACATTATTTTTGCAAACGGTTATTCCATTTCACATGGCATGCAGTACCCGAACATACATACATATAAGACAACATAACCTTTAATAATATTATGTTTGTGTATTGCCTAAAACAAAAGATACGCTTATTTTGTTAGGTATCTGCCTAGTCTGAACTTTAGTCATAAAACGCCATTTCTTTTATCTGGTCGCCGCTATTCTACTGTTTACAAATAAAACAGGAAAATACTGCGAACACTTACCTAATGTGATTAATTTTCCTAGTAATATAGCAGACATACTTTAATTTTTTTCTTAGAGATTTTGCCAAGGCGATTAGGAGATAATACACCAAATAAATAAATAATAGTTAATAGGTTTTTTCGTTAAAATAAATGCAATTTTTAATTTGCATACATATGTAATTATGTAGATTTGCCACAGCTGATCTGAAAGAATTTTTTTTAATATTAACAATTGTTGAGGGTTTGAAATAAAATGTTTGTGATGCTATTTTCTTAGTGCATATACCTTACCCCAAAAAAAGGTAAATAACATGAAATAGAACTTACACATACATATGTATGTATGTATGTATGTAAAGTGGAGTAAACGATAGTATGTAAATTCGAATTAAAAATGGGCTAACAACACCTTTTACCTATGTAAATGATCTTCTAACTAAAATAAAATTTGTCTACCTCAAACGTGTTGCAAATTTTGATAATTTTTTTTTTCAGTTTTAAAATACATATGTACATATGTATGTAGTTTTAATAAAAAACATTTTTTTAGATTAAAAACGGATAAAAAGTGGACATTTTTACTAATATTTTTTAAAACCAGTTTTAATATTTATTACAAAAACTAATTTTTTCTTAGTAAACTTTATTTAAAGGTGAATATTTTTAACCCGACCTTTAGTTTTAAAAACACTTTAACATTAAATGACTTGCATATTCCTTTAATAGCATTAATACTCATACATTTTTTTATATAACACATATGCAGAAAATTTCTTCTGAAAGATGAATCCGATTAATGATAAAATGCCCACAAAAGATTCAACAGATGTTCAAAAACTACTTGACTTGGATAAGTCAACAGAATTATCAAAAATTTCCAGTGAAAATTTTGAAAAAATCAATTCTAAAGAAAATGTAGTTGCCACTGGAAAATGTAAAAATATTTGCCCACAGGAGAGTGCGGAAAATCTGAACAAAGACAACAGAAATGTAAATAATCACGAAAATAAGGACAAAACAGTCGAAGAATATAAAATAAAACTCGATAATAAAAAGTTGAATACGATAAATGAAAAAATCTCTGCGAGTAGACTAAATAAGGATGACACAAGTAAAGAAAACAGTAGTAATATTGAAGATTCCAAACAACAAAAAATAGATACTTTATTGAATGATGACACTCTGAACGAAAATAAAATAAATCACAGAGCAACAGATAATGCAAGTAGAGAAGCTTGTGATATATTGCAACCCGCTTCAGAAGAAGAGACGGAAGACTTTGAGGATGTTGAAGATGTAGAAATTCCGGAAGAAGAAGAGGTAGATGAAATAATAGTTCCCGATGAAACTGAAGCTGAGGATCTGACTGATGGAAGAGATAATGATGAAGATGTGACTGACAAAATCCTAAATGAAGATGTAGAAGATGAAGAAGATGGAACATCAAAAGACAGTGAAATGGATACATCTTTACATGAGGAAGAAACTACCAAAAGTAGTGAAGTTGTAGAAAAAGATGAAGATAGTGACAAGAAGTCATTTAATAACGATGCACAAGAAGAGACTTCCTCAAAAGACTATGAAGAAGAAGATATTGACAATTTGTCTATTGAACCAGAATTGGTTGCTTCAGAAGAAGATATTAGAGATGCGGAGAGTACTTTGGAAGAGCCTAAATCAAATGAAACACAACTAGATGAAGATACTACCAGTCAAGCAAGATATGATCCATTAAATTGTGCCGACAACAAAGAGCAAAATGATAAAGATACTGGTATTGGTAACAAAGTTGAAAATGAAAACTCTTTGGAATGTCAATTGTTTGAGAACGATAAAAGTAAAGCCAATTATGACGATGAAGATGACGAAGTACAGTTTGTTGAAACGCGTAATTCCCCAATTTTTATAGAATCTGATGACGATGACGGTAATTCAATAAAAGACATCGCTGGAACATCAATTAATTCTCATAATAACAAAAATGAAAATAGCAATCGAACCATAACTACAGCAACGACAACAGTAACTGTACCAAAAAATATAACTGTGACCCGCACAAGTGCTAGAAAGTCAACAGCAAAACTTCAACACAATCAAGCACCAGTCAACAAAAGTCCTACTACAGTGTGTCAAATACAAAACAAATCTCAAAATTTTCACTTGCAAAAATCAACAATAAATAATAAACACTCGGTAACGCACACATCAACTCAACATATAGTCGATTGTATTGAACTATTAGACAGTTCTGATGAAGAATCGGCACCTACTCGCAATAGACCAAGTCAACAGCAAAAGACTCCACAAAAACGTACTCTGTTGGCAGCTAAAGGAAATTATTATAAAAATAGTAATAATAAAATTGCAGGCACTGACGTTGATCGTCTTCCAAATAATTTTTCGCCGTATGTAAAACAACAGCCTAAAAAGCCGGCTCCCCCACCTCTACCGCCTCCAACACCGCAATCAAACTTTTTGAATGCCGTTCAACTTCAACCAGCTTTAGTATCGGGGTCAAATCCCCCAGCATTTTCCGCATTACTCTCTAATAAGAGTGTTATCATACCAAATGCGTTTTACGGTAATCCGCCTAGAGTTAAAGTTACTCCTGACACTGAACTAGAACGGCGTTATGGCAGGTGGTTAGAAAATTTTCTTAATCAATTTTGTAAACCGCAATTCGTAGCTACACATTCCTGCTTTGTGTTCCTACAAAGAGCTTTGAAATATAAGGATTTTGTTCGGATCAAAGCTTTGCGTACCAATATGAGCAATAATGCCCAAAGCTCCAGCAATCAAGTTAATACCCAATTGATGACAGAACTCAGAACAATATTCCTCAAAAGCACAAAGAAAATTTCTTATTTTGGGCGTCGTTTTTGTGAATTGACTTGTTCTACAATGCCTGGTAAAGCTGTGGCTCTTATGGCTCATGGTCTCAGCGGAAAAGTCACACTAAAAACATGTAGCATGGATTTACCAAAAACAACAAATACCCTGGTTTCATCTGCACCATCGTCTTCACACCCGGGTACAAACTCTCTAACGCGTAAGCGTCAACTAGATGAGGACGAAGATGAATATACACCGGATAAATCGAAAATTAAAACAAAAGCTAAGCCACCTTCAGAAAGCGGCGATGAAGACAGTGGTGAAATGGGAGATGATCGTAAGAGATCTTTGCGTACTAAACGCACAAAGCGGATAGACAACAGCTTCAGTTATAATGAAGACGACTTGTTAGCTGAATATGAAATTGACGATGAGGAGGATGAGAAATTGGTTCAACTAGAAATACAACGGAAAATCGAACAAAAACGTTTAGAAGCTGAAAAACAAAGGCAACAACAGGTGAAATCATTTGAAAGTGCATTTATACAGGCTTTCGCCAAAAGCATAGATGGACCTACTACATCATCAAAAACTAAACAAAGTGGTAAATATATTAAAATCTTTAAACAATAAAAAACGCCAACAATAGCATTAATTTAAAATTTGTTTCAGAATCAATGCAGCGTATAAGATTGAAAAATACTACAACAGCAACAGTAACTAGTATTAGACAGTATACGGCCAACAACGATGCCGAAGACTTACTGCAAGCAACATGGATAGAAAATTTGGAGAACGACGAAACTCAAATTATCTCTGATGATGATGAGCCCAAGGAGCATCGTATTTATAAACAACAACAACAACAGCAGCATCAACAACACCAACAACAATCACAGCGGCAGCAAGACTATTATTTACCACCCTCAACTAAATTGCAACTCAGATATAATGCCAATCAGAGTCCCCACCTCGGTGGTAGGGTGTCATTGATAAACCAGGAAGAAATAATTACAGGTGATGATGATTATGATGAAAACGATTATAATGAAAACAATTCAACGAATGTCGACCCTATTTACTGGCCAAAAAATGTCGATTCCCAAATGTATGTCAATGGCAAACTTAAAGATAGATGTGTAATCTGTAATCTAACGTGCCAACGTTTGGTGCATCACTATGTGAACGAACATCGCGGCTGTGAAGTGTACAATTCTCGTCTTTCCTTATCACAAATAAAACTCCTTAAGCAAGGCAGTTGTACTATTGCCAATGTCAGTCTCTACAAAAACGGTCAGTTCCAATACGAAGCATTTTGCATATTTTGTCAAAAAAAGTCACGTTTTATGTTGCCCTATTGGTACCAACATTTTACCATGCATACAGGAGAGTATGCTTACCGCTGTATAGGTTGTGGTATTCGCAAGCCAACAAGATCCCTACTTACTCAACATCAAGCGCAGGGATGTCCAGAAGTTGGCGGCGTTGCACAAGATTATGCACATGATTCAAAATCGTTACAAATTGAAGCTAAGATCTGTAACCTCTGCAATTATGTTCAATTGCACCGAAGTAATATAGTGAAACATTTGCATACACAGCATTATATTAAACAAATTTTGCCTAAACACATACAAACGATAGTGCTTATGAAGACACCAGCAACCTTGCCATCCGCTGCTTTATCTTCTTCTGCGGGAGCTGGTCATACTAAACGTATAAATAGTCGACCCTCATCTTCACACGCTCCCAACACATACATCATTGCTGACGATGATGACAATGACTTTACTTCCGAAGAAATAATACCAGATGAACCCCAGTCGCAAACATATGCCGAAAATAAATATTACAATTATATACCGCCCTATATGCAAGCGGCAGTAAATTCCGGCAACTTTTCATTTGAAAATGTTGATGCTGGCGATGATTTATCGTTTATGATTTGCGGAATGTTAGATGTACAAATGAATTCTGAGGCAAATTAATTATTAATACCGATCAAAATTAAAGTAATAAACGAAACAATCACACAACAACAACAAAAAGTGACTATAAAATTAATTCCTAAGAGTTCATGTAGTTTTATACATTTTCCTGTAGCAACGTATGTAATATATAGTATAACTTCTTGATAACATTAAGGTTTTTTTTTACCCAAGCAACATAAACATCAATTATTTGTTTAAAGAACACTGTGCGGAAATGCAGTGTTAATGACAAAAAATATGGATTCTTTTTTAAGTTTATAATAAAATAAAATAGTTTAACATAATGTTAGAATTATATTAACTACAGTAATATTGATAACTGTGTTTTATTCAATGACTATTTTAAATAAGGACAATTGTTTATTTTCTTATATTTAAAATTGCTGAAAATTGGACAAAAACAAATAAAATTGAAAACTAGCGATTAAGCAAATTAATAAAAGTATTTACTAAAACCAACTAAAGAGAATTAAGATGTTTAAACTCATGACATGCTGGGCAATTAACTAAGTTCAAAGAAAATTTTAAATAAACATTCATATACACAGTCACTCCGAAAGTGTTCACTTTAGCTCATGCGGACCCAAACGTAAACTAGAAAACACATTTTCAAAATCACTTTGTTTCAGTAATTCTTAGAAGCAAAATTAACCATTCGCTGAAGACAAGGACAGACATGTTTTTGTACTTGAAAAAAACGACGGTCCTCAAATGTGTTGATGTTTTTTTTTTACATTGTCAACGAGCTTTTATATGGCATATCTTAATTAGTTTGGCTGATTTTCAGGGAAGTGTCTGATATTATGAAGGTTCATATTTGAAACTACTGAGAAAGATTTATTTTTATGCTTCGCCAGCCGAGAGATGATGGGCTTCATTTTTTCACTTTGGCCAGAGGATAAACAAAATCCTGATTTGTAGCCATGGTACACACGCTGTTATCGAGCCATAGCACAAATAAAATTCGATTAGCAGAACCAAACTGGTAGTCGAATTCAGTCCGATTTTTCTGTGTCATATCTGACAGGTATTAGTGGACATTTCTTTGATATATTTTTCCGCACAGTAACAGTAGCACAATCACCAGTGCTATCATCCAGTTTTTGTATCGAAAGCGTACTTGCTTGCATCTTATATACTGCTTCGCTAGATGAAGTCTAAAATATTTTACCATTGATTTGTTAATGGATAGATTCTTGTGGACTACACCCCATTAGAGAAATGTGTTTGTAAGCAAACTTATCGACGAAACATTTAGCAACTGCATTGGCACAAAAATTTTCTTACTTTTCATTATTCTGTTCCTTCCTTCTCTTTCTCCAGACTCCAGTACAATCGCTTTCGTGGAAGTGAATTGTATGCACTCAGAAGTAGAATTAAAAAAAATATTTGTAACCCCCCAACACTTATTTGAAAGTCATAGTAATTTTGTTGTGAAATTTAGTTTTCGGAATGATCTTTCCAAAAACTTCTACATCGAAACATGGATTTGAAATGCTGATTAGTGCTAGCGCCTTCATTTACTAGATTTTCTTTGCGCTTTTTTACTTGGTTTTCCTCTAAGGTATTGTTAGCATAGAAGCCGTCACATTCACGTCAACGTGGTTTCCGCGCAACAGGTTTTTTACATTTTTGTAATGATTCATCTCCTCTTCAACCTTTTTCTTTATCTGTAAGAATGCTCGCTCTTGGAGGAATATATATAGTTGTAATATAACTTGAAGTTAGTTATTGTAAAATCTAAATAAGTAAAATAGCCCACAATACAATTTTTCAATATATTTACCGTTTAAAAATAATTTCGTATTAAAAAGAATATTTGTTAAAGAATAAAACTTAAAAAAACAAAGAATGTCAATAAAAAAGAAATCATGGCTTTTCCTCTGTTTATAATTTAGTTTTTTAATGGAATAAATTGAGCCACTAATCAAGAAACAGTTTATTTTATTATGATTTAGAATCCATTGGCAATACAAATTTATGCATTAACGAAATATAATATATGGGTGTTTTTTTTTAGCTGTATGAGAACTATCAATATCGATAACTATGGTTTGACAGCTGAAAATGTCAAACTGTGTTGAGATTTTTATTCACTAAGGTTTGGAAAGTCACCATGAATCGAACAACGCTTCCAAATTGTGGAAATTTACTTTGAAAAAGTAAATAAATCTGTTCGCGAAGTTCATAGAGCACTTTATCCATTTTACGGTCAACTTAATCGACTTAGAGCGGCAACCAATTCGTGCAGATGTTGATCGTTTTCCCACTAACTTTACTCGTCTCAATTCAAAACCATCGCCAAGAAAAAGTAACGCGCGTACTGAAGAGTATTAAAGAAGATGCTGAAATGTGGATTCGTCGTCGTTCTCAACTTCTTGGCGTTTGTTCTTCGACTACGTGGAAAATTTTACGGAAAAATATTGGCTTACGTGCCTATAAAATACAGCTCGTGCAAGAATTGAAGCCAAACGGCCATCGTTTGCGTCGTATTTTTGCTGATTGGGCTCATTTGAAACTGGCCGGAGATGAGCATTTTTATCAAAGAATTGTATTTAGTGATGAAGCCAATTTATGGTTAAATGCTTAAATCAATAAGCAAAATTGCCGCATTTGAAACGAAGACAATCCTCAAGCCGTTTGCGAATCACCACCATTACATTCCATTAAAATTGACTGTTTGGTGCGGTATGCAAGCTGGCGGCATCATTGGTCATTATTTCTTTCGAAATGAGCAAGGAGCTGCCCCGTTACGTTGAATAGCGAGCGCTATCTAGCCATGTTGACTGAGTTTTTGTTTTGAAAAAGTAATCAGCTAAACATCAACGACATTTGGTTTCAACAAGACGACGCAACTTGCCATACATCGCAATTAACAATCGATTTATTGCAAAATCTATTTGGTGGCAACTTTATTTCCAGAAATGGTCCTGTTCACTTGTCCCCTGATTATGCTTTGTCATAATCCAGCCGCTTATTCTCCTCACCAATACAGGGGTTCTTTCTTGGAACACTAGCGAGTTAGTCGGCAGCATTTAAGAGGTTGCCTTCCTATACGCTTCTGTGCAATGTCAAAGCAGTGTTCAAATAAAGCAGTGAATACTTTACGACACTGCAAATCGAAAGCCTTGTCCTTTTTTAAGTAACTAAAGATGTTGACGGGCTATGTAAACGCTGAAACTTAATAGTTTTATAGTGTCCTTTGGAAAAAAGTATTTTGTTTTTTAAAAGTTAAGGGAACATTAATATTTTGAAGTTATATTGTAACGAATTTCTATTTATCTTTTTCATTTGGATCAGTAACTTAACTCAACTTTCGTTTCGTTAGTCGGTCTTAAAAAGCTATCATGTTTTTTAAAATCAACTATGAAGTTTATAAAGTTTAAGAGATTTGCCATATTTGTGGTATTATTTTCATTCAATGCCCGTTTTACGTCACCCCGCACAAATGCTCTATGAGGTTGAGATCTAAGCTTGATGATAGTCAATACAAAACATCGATGAAATTATCGTTTAAGAATTTTTTTGTGACTTTGACCGTATGTTTAGGATCATTGTCCTGTTGGAATTTTTAGACAGCAGGCAACTCAGCCCATGGCACCAAATTGGTTAAAATTCCATCGACCTTATGAATTGGCCCGACACCACTCCAAGAAAAACAACCCCAGACCATAATCGATCCTCCATCATGCTTCACAACACGTGAAACATAGCGTGGATTAAATTCTTGATTTACAGGCTGCCTGACCTAACGGTTTCCGGTCCGACCAAGCCTATTTATTTTGGCCGTCAGCTACTGTACATAGCTACGGTTGTCGTAGAGTACACTGTCAGAAGTTCAGACTTATACCTCCTCGTGGTGGCGGCTGGTAACAGGTTCCTAGGTAGGTCATATCTCTGCTAGGAGTCTGGCTAAATAAGTCGAGCGGAGAGAAGTTAAAACTCTCTTATAAAAAATCCCTAATCCACGGTGGAACAGCATACGTCAGGGATGCGTGGCCAGGAGGGGGCTTGGTCTCTAGTATGCGAACTCTGGATACCTGTCGACCTCCAGTTTAAATCAGACTTACCCATGCATAGGAGCTCTGTGTGGGTGGACACTTTTTTTCCTTGACTCGTGGGACAAAAATGAAAAAACTAAATATAAATATAAATAACAAAAAACCCAAAACGGACCGAGAGCATCTGGATGGGATGAGTCAGGAAGCTTCGAAAGAGGTGGACAGATTAATCCCTGAAGGAACTCCGGTTGTAATAGGCCATAGGAGAATCCCGGAGATGGACAAGTGCGCCTCGCAAGGGGTGGACGAGTTAATCTGTAAAAGTACTCCTAAGGCGTTGTACCACGAGACTCCTATAGGGACGGACAAGGAAGCTTCAGAAGAGGCGGAGAGGTTAATCTCTGTGGTAACTCCGGTATTTGGCCAATGGAGATATTCTAAGGGGATGGACAAGTACACTTCGCGAGGGGTGGACGAGTTAGTCGCCAAAGATACTCCTGAGGCAATGGAGGTGAATGTGAAAGAACTGGACGTACCTACCCAAGTTGGGTTAGGCAAGTCTGTTTCGGAAGCATGAACCTCGAACCTTCCCTGCAACGTTGAATTGGAGTCTTTGCAGCTCAAAACAAAAATTGAGAGGCGAAGGCAGAAGAGGAGACGTAAAAGGGAGAAAAATGCTATTGAGAAGATGACAAATCGGATTGATAGCCTTTTAAGCGAGGAGACGACTCCAGAAGTTGAGAGACCTTTGAAGAGGTTTAAGGGTGACAACCCTAAAATTTCGGAAAAGGTCCGTAAACAGAAGGAAAAAAGCTCATTGGACAACCCTCAAAAGTTGTCGAAATGAATGTGGCTAAAAAGGGCACTAACCAGAAGCAGAACAGTAGTGGTAGTACTAATGTTAGGCCGAAGGTTGGTGCAAAAGTGAGACCATCTTTTGCACAGGTTGCAAATAGAGATCTCACTTTAGGTGTCACTGACATATCTATGGAGGGCCCTCTGGAGAACACACATGTGAATGCCTTCAAGGCATCACTGCTATGTGCTCTGGATAACCTTTGTGATGATGCTGGTGACATAGGTTTCGTAGGAAACGCTAAACTTGTTGATGGGTTTATTGTACTCACGTGCAAAAACCAATCGACGAAGAGCTGGGTGATCGAACTAGCGAAATCCCTGACCAATCTGTGGAAAGGGGTTAAACTAAGAGTCGATACCCTGCAGGCGCTGCGAAACGAAGTCAGGATGATCGTCGTTGCTCACGGTTCTACCGAGGGTAAAGACATTATCCTGAAAAGGCAGAAGCAAAATGGATGCGTGAAGGACACTTCTAAATGGAGGGTTACTCGCGCAGAAAAATTTGCTAATGCAGAAAATGAGGGCGTAGTGCTCACGATATGGTGTCCGAAGGAGGATGCGGAGGCCATCAGGAAAGCAGGGGGGAAACTCAACTGCGGACTTGACCAGGCTGAAGTAAAATTCAAGAGGAATGACCAATGAACACGACGTCCTCCCTGGTGCGGGGGTAGGCAACTCTGAAAAGAGATGTCTATCAGGGAAGGTGGTGGGCTCATACCAGGAAAAAATAAGTATATGCCAGCTCAATCTTCATCACAGCAAAGCAGCATCAGCAATGTTGGTGCGATGTTTTGAGGAGAATGAGCTGGATATAGCCTTGCTACAGGAGCCCTGGATTGTCCAAGGCAAAATCAGGGGCCTGTCTCAACAGACCGCCAATCTGTACCACTCACAGACTGATGGTAAATTAAGGTCATGCATCCTGGTGCGACATGGCGTACGAGCAGTACCTATGACACATCTCTGCTCGCCGGATCTTACGGTAGTAATGATTGGAAGTGGTGCGGGATCATTTCCTATTGCGTCGGCTTACCTTCCCAATGAGACGACAGGTACACATCCGTCACTGGAGGTGGAGAACCTGGTGAGTTTCTGCAGGCAAAGAGGTATGGCGCTGATCATGGGCTGTGATGCCAACTCGCATAATACGGTTTGGGGGAGCACAGATGATAACTACAGAGGACAACAATTGTTGGAATTTGTAGAACGATACGATTTGCTGTACTTAACAGAGGGGTAGAACCCACCTTCGTGGATTCACGAAGGGCAGAGGTGATCGATATCACTCTGTGCTCAGTCAATATGCTAGACAGGGTTAAGGACTGGAAGGTCGTGGACAGATTAACCATGTCTGACCACAGGGCAATCCAGTTCGATATACTGTATGGCAGTAGACGGAGAAAAGCCCGCAAACGTATAAGAATACCGAAGAATACTGATCATACCAGTTATGAAGAGTATCTGTCGGTACATATAGGAGGTGCTCCATACAGAGCACCTCGCAACACGGGCGAAATCGAGCGGACGGTGGAACAATTGAACTCCACGGTTAAGCTAGCTTTCGAGCATGCTTGTCCCTTGACAGTAGTGGATGAAAAAGATCCGACACCTTGGTGGAACGGAGAAATTGAATCCATGAAAAAGGAAACAAGGAAGGCCTTTAACCGATACATGAGGGAGAGAGACTCGATCTCATGGGATGCGTATAAGGAGAAGAAGAGAGAGCTGAAGAGAACAATACGTCTTAGGAAACGAAGTACGTGGAGGGAATTCTGCTCTAATATGAGGGATACATCTGAAGTATGTAGAATACAGAAGATAATATCTAAAGACCCTGTCTCTAGGATGGGACTAATTCGCAAGACCGATGGTCACATGACTGTAACAGTGGAGGAGACATTGCAATTGCTTATGGAGGTTCATTTTCCTGTAAGCTTTAGTTCGAGTGACTCTTGGACTCCTGTAAATAGGGGGGCTAGTGAGAGAAGACGAGCTGAGGCTTATTACAGTGGGGAATAGATACCCTGCTTGATAGGATTAGGGGAATATTCGTAGCCTGCCTAGCGACGGGATATATTCCGGTGGCTTGGAGGGAAACTAAAGTTGTTTTTCTCCCCAAACCGGGTAAGAGGGACTATACTGACGCTAAGTCCTTCAGACCGGTCAGCCTAACATCTTTTCTATTGAAGACAATGGAAAAGATGTTAGGCTACTTTAAGCTGGATCACTGCGTTAGTGACAGGACATGGAAACTTCAAGAACCATCTGGCTAAGATGAAAGTCGTAGAAGATGATACTTGCAGACTATGAATGGAAGAGGCTGAGACGGTAGCGCACATTGTGTGTGAATGTCCAGCACTGGCTAGCATAAGGCTTAAGACCACGGGCAGACACTTGTTAGATGTGAATGCCATGGGGGAACTAAGCCTTAGACAAATGCTAGCAATTACAAAAGACTCCGTGATGAGGACGAGCGTCGACAGTTACCAGTCGACAGTCTGAAATCACTTTAGTCAAGAGTAAAGGCTAGGTAGGGCTAGCACGAGACTCAATTGAAATTAAGGTAGCTGTGATTACGGATCGGTTCCCTGAAATCAATTTGAGGAACGAAATGGGGGTCGAAAAGGGACCCAGAAAATAAGTGGTCTGCTTCGATATCCCCCCATACATTAATAATAAGTCTATTTATTTTGGTCTCATCACTCCAGACCACTGACTTCCACTCACGTTCTGTCCAGGCCCAATTTGACGTCGCAAACTCAAGCCGTGGTTTCCGCTGTATTTATGTCAAAAGCGGTTTTTTCTTGCTGTTCCACCATTTGGACCAGCTTCCACTAAACGGCGGGATATGGTGCGTGACGACACTTGGGACATTTTTCAGCTCCCTTATTTGTCTGGACGTCTTCCTTGGGTCGGCTCTCGATATATTGACAATTTTTACGTCAGCAGAGGTTTTTTTTTTGCCTATTTTTTTTCGGTGAACGTTTGCAAATGTTTTATAATGCTTAAGGTGGTGCAAAGCATCAAAAACAATTTTTTTGGAGCAGTGGAGTTGTGCAGCAAACTCGCTATATGATTTGGCATCATAACGAAGCGCTGATAGAGCGCTTCTCAACTTTTACGTTTTCCCATATCAAAACTTGAAAAAAAATTATTTTATGCTCTTAAAAACACATAATTACTTACCAAAATTTAATTTTTTATTAATTTTTCAAAATTTTTAATAAATATTTTTAAAACTTTTTGCTTTGATCAACGTCACTCACGAAAGATTTGTACGTTTCTAATAAGTTGTCGCAATTAACAAAACCAAAAATGCTTCGCTACTCACATGCATGCAAAATTTGAAAAAGATAACGGTACACATAACGAACAGCACAGCAACAATTGCTTGAATTTAGTCAATAATAGATCAGTAATCATAGTCAAAAATAAAAAACAGGAAAAGTAACGGTAAACATATGTACATATATTTGTTGAAATGTTAAACCGAGTCTTAAAAATAAGTGCGTTTCTAATTATTTGTCAACAGCTGTATATTGGGTATTCTTGTGAATAAAAACGCGTTTAATGATTAAAAAAAAAATCCATCAACACTAAATCGTAAATTAAAATACTTTTTATCAGTGCAAAAAATTACTAAGTTGGCTTAAGAACTGCAGCATCCAATCCAAGAAATAAGTTTTTGTTTTGGGCCAACAATCAAAAGCGAACGTATATAAAATAAAGTTGCATTTGGCGTTCTTACCAACTTAAAACACCATATTGTTAACAACATTAAAAATAATTTTGCTAAATCTGATTGAAAAAATTATTCGAATATTCCACAAAAATTGTTCGAAAATAAAAATGAGAAAAATATTCGAGATATAATTTGAATGACAACTCAAATAGTTACTACACAACCTTGCAACGCGCCACACCACGACTGAACTATTCGTATGCCCAAACTTTGACAAACGATTAACAATTACCTAATGCTAAGCGTAATACGAAAAGCCAGTTCGCGCAAAAACACTCTGTCCATATCTTATAGAAACAATGAACAATTTCATGACAAAAAGGCAGGGTATGTTTCAATAGATGATGCACACCCAAAACATGCTTTTGCAAGTTTTGCTTAGCAAAAAATTATGTTTCTGGAACGCTAATGGGCTCTCCCAACATAAATATAAAGAACACAAAAAATGCACCTAATTTTAGTCTTTGAAACGCACTTCCCTATAAATACTGCTTAGAGTTAATTGATTTTGTATATACGACACTAAACACTCGAGTGAAAGGGCATGTGGTGACACTGCCTTTATAGTGTGCAAAAACATAAGAATCCAGAATTTAGCAAAGACTTATTACAAGCGACCACTATATATACTATAAATCTTACTGATTATAAAATTGAAAACGATCAATTTTCCAGGTTCTTTGCTACATTAAAACAAAAGTTCAATGCTGCTGGCGATTGCAATGCAAAGCAAACTTATTGGCGCTCTAGACTTATTAGCTCTAGAGCATGCTTGTCTAAAGTGCGGCCCACGGGCCTTTAAAATACCGCCCAAATGAAAATTATGAAAATATTTAAATTTACAAATTTCTATTAAAAAAATAAGGTGAAAAATTAATAATTACAAACAATATTCATTGAATATCGTACAGCGATAGCTGTACCTAATTATTTGCGTGATCGAACAATCTATGTACATAAGTAATTCTACTATCAAAGTACGTGGTCTAGTCGGAAATCAGCGGAATCACAGCAGACGTGCTACCGTGTAAGCAAATTATAGGTGAGAGTAGCGAAGCATTGTAAATATTTCAAACAATCTAGTCAACATTCTTTTCAGCGCCATCAGAACGCACGTAAGAGAAACGTCGCAACATTTATGCAAGATGGCAAGAACATAGAATACAACGAATAAAGTTACAATGGGGAAAACTTCCTTCTGAAGCACGTATACAATGGCACTGAAGATGGCAACTAGCCGAAACCGGTTTGTCTCCAAACCAAAATTGACAAGGGATGACGGAAAATCGTTCCAAACATATATATCAGAGCACCCTGTCGGAAAAACAAATCAACAAGCACGTATATCATTACTCCACACACATGCAACAAATCATAATGTGCTTAAACTTCACCAAGCGGATGAAGCAATCGCGGTTTTTGTTACTTGCACGTGCATAAACAAAATGAGAAGATAAAACAAAGAAAATAAACGAATATTGGGTTGTTAAAGAGAAATGAGCGATCATATGTAAACATACATATTAAAAAATACCTGAAATAACAACTGCAGAACATTATTGAAATTTCTTTTAAAGTTTCGATAAGTATTTTCAAAATTTTTTACATGTTATATTTCCCGCTTACATGAAAACCCATTGAAAATTAAAATTTGCCTATACAACAAATTTAGCAATATGGAAGAATTTTTTTTTTTTTTTGTTAATACTTTCTCCTCCAAAAGCAACAAATAAATTATAAAGTTCACTTTTTAATAAATCTAAAAGAAATAAAAATGAATGCAGTCAACAAGGATACTTAATCTTGTAGCATTTTTTTCATTATATTTTTGGTTGGAATTTTAAATTACTATTTTTAATGACTATTTTCGGTCCCAGCTTTTTTAGAACAAATTTTGTGTTAAAAATTTTGTATTAAATTATTTTACAGCTAAATTTGATTTATGGGACCTTAATACATCATTATATAATTTATTTGGCTGATAAATTTGTTTTGACTATTGAACCCATATAAAACCCATTGGAAACCTCCGAGAACCAAAAAGAATGATTATCCCTTAAATTATAATGATAACGAATCACGAGTTGTTTAACCAAATTATGCAAATTCTTTCAATTCAAAGACTATTATATAAGCTTAATTTGTCACTTACCTTCCATTTGCAATCCAAAATGTATTCCAGCCTGCTGGCATTGTCGAAAATTTCGATGGATTTCTGTTAAAGACAAACTATAATCGACAATATGACATGGAACGAAATTATCTTCCTGCAATTTATTACGCATTGACGTTAACTTGCGCATATTCAAATCCAATAAGACAATAACACCTTCTTCGCTTCCTACGGCGAGACAACCATCAAAATTTTGCAACAGACTACGGCGACATGCAGACGATTCCATAAAACGGGCACAGGTAAGGTGTAAACTTAATTCGATACTGTTCAAAACGCCACTTTGCTCTACTGAGTAAATAGCTATATAACTAGAAACGCCACCTGTCCCACGAAAGCTTTCTAAAACTACAGCCAGTAGCATTACTTTAGGATTATATGGAAATATTTCTTCCACGCACTTAATGCAGCAGTTTTCATAACCACGAGACTCACAAAACTCGTAACTAGAAATGACTTGGCCGTTGCGCAATGAAACAATTTGTAGCACTGAATTGCGGCCTAACCAGGCCCATTCTCCATGACGTAAAATACCGCCTAGTTTTTTACCTTTGTATATAAACATTTAAAGTATTATTTTGCAAAACAAATTTGAAAATCATTGAAACCAACCATCGCAAAATTCACCAGATTCTGCTGTTTGAGGCGAGCTTGTTAACGGAACATACGGTAAATCTGTAAATCTCACTGTGAGCTGGCCATTAACTTCAATCTCGTGCCACTCCATAACACTACAATTCCAAGGGGTATATGCTGCTAAAATCTGGTAATGTTCAACGGTTAATAAAATTATATATTAACACAAATTTAGTGCAACTTTCGTTTTATTATTTATATATTTCAATAATTCTCACGTTTCGCGGCGCACTCACATATGTGTTTTACAAATTTATTGTGGAGTATGTTTAGTGTTACTGACTATTGTATGCTGCTCTTTTACGTGCTTCTTTAAAAAAATTGCTTTGCTTTATTTTAAATTAAAAATAACACATCTGCACATTTGTGCCCAATTTGTTTAAAATGATAATAAAATAGGTAATTTTTAACTTTTATGTTCCTTAGATAAAAATAAAATATTTTGTCTATTATATTCTGCTATGCACCTATACAGTAGTAACTGGTTGTACAATTTAAAAAAAATGAATATTCGGTGGTTATGTTGAAATGGTTAGCTTGACCGTTTAGTAAATATTTTTAATTCAAGTTAATACATATGTACATACACAAGAAGCACATTTTATTTTCAATCTTAACTCCCATGTAGTTTTTTACATGGCGTCTTGACTAGCCATAAATCTGTTCAGCCATCATACATTTTGCTAGTGAAGATCGTCGCTGTTGGTGGTCGGTTGGTGTTCAAACAGAGTTGTCCGAACAAGTATTCACTATGTTATGCCATTACACAAACAAAATACACGCAGGCAAAATAAAAAATATGCGTGTGTGAGCTCGTCTGTAAATACCCGTATAAAAACTATGCTGCGATCATCGAAACAATCTCTTTGAGAGACAAGGAATTATGCTTAATCTAAACAGAAACATCTACACGTATTCTTTAAATAAAAGACCACAAACACATTTTCTCCCGTTCTTTTGCAGACGCTCTCTCAATGTGCGAACAAATTTGTAGTCAGTCAAGACGTAATGTAATAACGACACTGCTTGATGTACAACTTATAACGTATAATTTTAATATAAAATAAAAATGGATATATAAAATTAAAAAAAAAATTTATTTGGAAAAGAAATCCTTTTTTTATTATATACACAAAATAAGTTAATTTTTGTGTTTACCTCTCTGTCATTTTAAAATCGGATAGTGCCAAAAACTCTATTTCATCGTAATATCGATGAAAACTAAGCTGAAAGTACAAAACATATGAATGTGTTAGATAAACCTTTTTTCAGTGTATTGATTTTTTTGAATTTTGCTTGAGTGAACGTCTGGAATAGCCATATCATGTAAAGCCTCTTTAGCAATACCATATTATTGAACATACTCTTTGAAAATAAACAATATCACCGGCATGTAAAAGTATTGCCGAATTCGGTTTTCGCATAAATTTTATTTTAAGTCCGTACAATGTTTACAGCACTTATTTAGCATAATTTGAATAAAAACTTAAACTTAAAAAATGTTATAAATAATAGATTGTCAATATTTTTGTGTTCAAATAAATATTTTAAATTATATTATAAGTTCAGAAAACTGGCAACCCTTAATTTAACTTCATTTTCTATGAAAACGACAGTTTGCTACACACATTTTTTTGCTCCTGATGAAGACGGTGTTTATAAAAAATGTATAAAAGATATTTCATTAAAATTTTATATTGATAAAAGATATTAATTAAATGTAATTAAAAAATAATTTAATCGAATTGTTTAAATTGTTTGATAAAAATTTGTACAAAAAGGGAGCAAGCAAAACGTCACTATAATACGGCAGCACGCGTCTCAATTTGCAATATTATAAAAACTGTTGAAATTCATTCCCTTGTATTTCTTAAAGTGAATATAATAAATAAGTGAAGCATTAGGAGATGGCGCAAACTGCTGTTTCTGCTTTGGCAGACGAGTTGTCAAAAGCTGTAGAGCTGATCATGCATTCACAGACAGCTCAACAAGCCCGTATGGAGGCGTACATGGCATGTGAACGATTTAAGGAAGAAAGTCCCCTTTGTGCCCAAGTAGGTTTATATCTTGCTAGTGGTCAGTACTCGCAAAATGTAAAACATTTTGGTCTTCAGCTTATGGAATATACTATCAAATTCAAATGGAATTGTATATCACAGGAAGAAAAACTTTTCATCAAAGAACACGCTATGAAACTTTTGTTAATGGGCGTAGGTCCCGCAGAGGATCGTTCTCTATCTCATCTTAAAGACGCAGTCTCACGTATTATAGTTGAAATGATTAAACGGGAATGGCCACAGCAATGGACTACGTTGCTAGCTGAATTGTCGGATGCTTGTACCAAAGGAGAGCCTCAAACTGAGTTGGTGTTGTTAGTATTTTTGCGTCTTGTAGAAGACGTTGCACTTTTGCAAACTATTGAATCTAATCAGAGACGGAAGGATATGTATCAGGCTTTAACCAACAACATGAATGATATATTTGAATTTTTCTTACGTCTCATTGAACTGCATGTGACGTCATTTCGCGAAGCCACAGGTCAGGGTAATTTTCAAAAAGCCAATGCTCATAGTCGAGTTGTTGAAATCGTCTTGCTAACATTGACAGGTTTTGTGGAATGGGTCTCAATAAATCATATTACCTGCAGTAATGGAAAACTATTGCATATCTTGTGTATTTTATTGAACGATAGAGACTTCCAGTGTAATGCTGCAGAATGCCTCTCACAAATAACAAATCGTAAGGGACAGGTAAAAGAACGTAAGCCTTTACTGCTGCTTTTCGGAGAGGAACCAATGCGGTACATATTTTCAGCTTCACAAATGATACCCTCAGATAGCGGTGTTGCAAGTTTAGATCAGAATCATCAATTTTTAAAAAAGTTGGTGCAAGTACTCAGTGGCATGGCCCAACAGGTGGTGTTGTTATGGGGAAAAGAGGATGGAGCCATACAGAGGCCACCACATCTTGATATATTTCTGGAGTGCTTGTTGTATCTTGTGCGCCATTCATCGCTTAATGTCGCCCATGGTGCTGCTTTAATATGGAATGTTTTGTTAAAACATGAAGCCATATCGAAAGATACCGCGTTTGTTGCCTACATTCCAAAAATAATTGATGCTGTAGCTCCTCGCATTATTAAAACGCCTTATCCAACAGGCCGCTGCTTAATTGGGAGCGAAGCAAATACAGGCACGACTGCCTCGTACATCTGCCTGGAGTATGATTCTGAAGAAGAATTTGCTGTGTTCTTTTATAGATGCCGCACAGATTTTCTAGAAATATTTCGACAATCAACATTAGTTCAACCGTTAGTAACGTTTGCATATTGTGAGCAATGGCTAAATGTACGGTTGGCAAAGGCTCATTCGGAACGGGGCAATGTGCAGTGTAGTGTCTTGGATCCTAGCTATTTAGAATGGGAAGCATTAGTATCGGTACTTGACGGTGTTCTTAGTCGTATATTAATGGTAGCTGAACGTCCTTCAGTGCAGGCTGGCTTGCGATTGTTGGAAGACTGTTTGAAACTAGACACCAATAATCCGGTGACTCTTTCTATACTTCTGTCATGTATTTCAGCGCTCTTTGTTTTCCTTAGTATGTCATCGTGCCAAATTACGCCTAATAATTGTGTGGCAATGAGTGGAGTATCGCTGTTGCCAAGAGTCTTAGAAAAAATATTCAATGCTTTAATATTCCGAGATCCAAACGAACCACACCCATCGACGCAGCAGTTATTAACACCGCGAATCCAGGCTTGCAAAAATCTTCGGCGCCATGCAGCTTCACTTATAGTGAAATTAGGGCATAAATATCCTCTTTTGTTGTTGCCGGTGTTTGATCAAATCAATACTCATGTTAAGTCTCTGTTCCAGCAACCTCAACATTCCATTAGTAAAATGGACCGAGTTACGTTGCAAGAGGCATTACTTCTTATCTCTAACCACTTTTGCGACTACGAGCGGCAGTACGCATTTATAGGGGAGATAATGCGTGATAGTTTACCTCATTGGTCAGCATTTTCGCAAGCATTCAAGTCGGCCTTGGACTTCATTCATTTTGTTGGTTTAGATCAAGCTCCCATATACCCAATAGAGAATGATCCCTGTGGCCCTAATCGCAGTACTCTTATCGATGCCTTGTACATTGTTCTGGGAGTGATCAAACGTTGCACCTGGCCTGATGATCCTGATCGAGCATCGAGAGGTGGTTTTGTGGTCGGGTTTACAGAATTAGGCAATCCTATATGCCGTAATCCCGCATCGCCCCATGTTATACCATTGTTGCCCCATATCTTGTCGCTTCTGCGAGTGCTGAATGAACTTTTTAAACAGGAAGCTGTTAATGGGCTTTCAGAAGGTTATCGAAATATACACACAATGCTGGAACATGAAAAGAAAGTGTTAATGGGGGTATGTGCTGTTCCTACAGATCCATTAGATCCTTCCGTGAAGAAACCACCAAGTCCATTCGATAAAATGCAGCAATTCATGACTTTACTTTATGAAGGCTGTTACCATATGATGGGATCGGCCGGGCCATCCTTAGGTCGGGATCTCTATCAACTGGAAGGAGTAGCAGATGCATTAATCAATAGCGCTTTTACGTGCCTTGATGATTTGCCAGATTATCGACTACGCCCTATTATTCGAGTATTTTTTAAACCGTTTGTTTACTCCTGTCCCCCAGTATTTTACGACACTGTCCTATTGCCCATCTTTGCACACTTATCGCCCATTATGTTTAATCGACTAACTGTTCGATGGGTTTATATAACTTCACTTTACGAGTCGGGCCAACTGAACGAGGAAGAACAATCGAACGACACGCAAGAAGTGCTTGAAGACATGCTAAATCGTTCGCTGACACGGGAATACTTGGACGTCCTTAAAGTAGCTTTAGTGGGAGGACAAATTGGACTTGATAATAGTTTTGCTAACAATGCCACAGCCACTTCTAACCTACCTACAGATGTGACTATGGACGCTGAAGAACATTCCATGGATGGTGTGGCGCATACTAGAGCTGCTCAAGCGGCATTACTATCCGATATTATCAGCGATTTAGGTGCCAAATTGCTTCGTAACCCAGCCACTAGCAATTACATTTTAATGACTCTACTTGGTGCTCTTTCTTGGAACGATGGTACGTGCAACCTTAAAGCGGTAAATGTTTCTGCTCCAGTGATGCGTTTTTTAGCAGCTGAGCAGTTGATGGATGCCAACAAAGCTGTAGCAGCATTCACATCCGTTCTGCGCGGCCTTCAAGTGCACGGCCAGCATGAAGCTAATCAAGCTGGATTGATTACTTTGGGTGTACAATTTTATGAGCTACTACGACCAAAATTTTCAACACTCTCCGAAGTACTACAAAGTATTCCGAACGTTTCTTCATCCGATGTACAAAAATTCGATGAAAAAATTGCCGTGGCCCCTGTCAAGGGAAATAAAGTGGATAAAGCTAAAAAGGATTTGTTTAAAAAACTAACCGCCCCTCTTGTTGGCCGTAGCATTAATCAGTTATTTCGCCATGAAATTAAAATAGCAAATCTGCCGCCGATGCCATCGCAAAAATTGAAAAGCCCTGCAGGAGATTTAATAGATACAATTCAAAATTCTGGTCTTACAACTCTATTCCAAGCATCAAATAATAAATGACAGCCATTGTAAAAAACATTTGTAATTTATATATGTAAGTATTTTACAAATATTTCTTATTGATATTTTCGCTTAAAAATAATACAGGTAACCCTTATATAATGTGTTAGATACGTGCCAAAAATAGTAACGTGTTGTGTGAAAACAACAACAGTAGTTTTTAATTCTTATTAGAATGAACACATGTTACAGTAAACCGTATTATATGAGGGTTACCTGTACTTAAATAATCTATTCGATGGGCCATTTAAAGAAACAAGAATTATTTAGTTATTATTAATCGCCCATGTGTGTTCTGACACGTACAAGCGATTTTAAAGTCCCCAAATTTCTTTCTGCATATTCTGTAGTTCACGCATTTTGCTTGACACACAAAAACCCATGGACCGCAAATAATCGTTGTTTATCCAGCTTCAAAGAACAAATCCATAATGAAGGAGAAATGCTATAAGATTCAGAAGTACACCAACGTAATCTTTGTCACCCGGTCTACCTTTGGCTGTATTCATTTTCATTTGCTGGAGTTTTATAAAAAAAAAAAATAACTAAATATTATTTTTCAAGTTTTATTTTTTGTTTGAAAAAAGAAAGATTTTTGGAAGAATTTTCCGTCATCCCTTGTCACACTTGATTTGAAGGCTTAGGCTTTGTGACATTTTTCAAACAAAAAATTAACATGGTACATGGCCAAAACCAATTTGTCTCCAAATCAGTTTTGGCCATGCACCATCTTTAAACTTGACAAAGGGAGGACGGGAATTCGTTCCAAAAATCTTTTTGAAATCTGCGCTTTCGAATAGACCAAAACCCTGTGGAAGAACATCGAGTCGACGGCACTGCCAGCCTCGCCTCTGCTACTCTTATCTTTGTCAGGGCTCTGTTGTGATTTGAGTTTTGAGGATGTTGGATCCAAATTTGTATGCTGGTAATTGATCAAAATTCAACAGAAAACATTCGAAAAACGATGAGTTTCAACAATTTTTAAAATCTACTAGTTTAATAAAAATCAACAATAAAAAAACAATTTTTGATTTTGTGTCGCGTTTTGTGTTTTTATTTCTCTCGCAATGAGAAAAAACTGAAACCTTCTCGCTTTCTCTCCCTGTTCCCTTCAATTGGTTTGGTTCATCTCTTGAGGGAGAAGATTATACCAATTTACCTAAATATAGGCATATATTACAAAAATAATAATACTCGTATATATTTCGAATTTATATATAAAATTTTTTATATTTCAGATTAATTAAATAATTTTGCAATATGAAATATGTATTGTACTAATGAATCTATATGAATGTTACGTACACACGTAAAACTAAACGATACATATTGTAAATGAAATACTTAAATTAAATATTACGAAATTGTGGACACGTAACACACTAAAGCAAACATGCAATTCCTGAGCAGAAATTTTAACTAAGAGAAATATGATTTTTCTCTGCCGTGCTGTACTGAACGAAGATGAATATAAAGATGTTTTTTTTCTGCTCGATCAACGAGTTATTTATTATTTTTAAATTTATATTTTACATATTAATTATCACTATTTAATTAATCAAATGTTGTTTAATGCTGGCGATGATAATTATTATCATAAAATGGTTAATCAATTTTTGTATAACAAAAAAAAAAAAAAAAAATGAAAAACAAACATAAATATAATTATCACTTGTTATTTATGTTTTTAAACTATTATTATTTTGGTTCGTTTTGTTTAAAAAAAAATATGTTAAAATATTTTTTTTAATTTCATATTTCTATTGTAGAAATTAAAAAAAAAAAAAATTAGTACTCAAATATAATTCGAAATTTTTGTTGAAATTATTCAAACAATTTTCTTGAATAGAATTAATTTTATTAAGAATGCGCATACAATTGAATATTTAAATTATGTATATTTATCGCTAAGATTTTTTAATATCATTTTTTATATGAAGTTCGAAATCAAATGCAGATGAAAAAGAAATTATGAAAGTAAAAATCAAAATCAAAAATTAACCACCTTTCGGTTTTATTTATTTCTAGAATTCTTAACAATTGAACAAAATATTTGTGTCACAAAATAAAATGTTTGTGGCGCTGTTATGGGAAGGATAAAATGATTTTTGGAGCACAAGTTATTTTTTAATGAAATAAACAAAAAAAAAAAAAAAATGATATGTAAACGTGTTGTAACCAGTGTGCTATATACATACATATAGTGTACCTGGACCGTAAGGATTTATTATAAATCTGGATCAGCTGTACCCTAAATAAAAAATATCGTAAAGGACAGCTATTTTGGACTGATAACATTACTACATATCATAGATGTTAGCAATTTCATTTAGCTGCAAAAAAAATGTATATATGTATAGGGTAGTCCAACCAAAATGCAGGATGTTAATTGTAAATAAAACAAAAAGTTTTCAGAGAATTATTTTAATATTTTTTATTATGATAGAGGATTCTATGACAATTATGTGTGAAACAAAATATCGGCCGAATTATAGTCACGGCTTCGGTGGCCTACCTCTATTCGATGATCGATATTTTTAATGACTCTGCGACAAAATGAGGTTCAATGTTGAATTGTTCTTGGCTTATTGACGTACACTTTTTTCTTTTAAATATAACCAAAGAAAGATATCCAACATTGTCAAATCACATGATCGTGACGGCCAATTAACATCGTCACAACGTGAGATAACACGACCATTGAATTTCTCGTGCAAAAGAGCCATTGTTACGTTGGCTGTGCGGCAAGTGGCTCCATCCTGTTGGAAGCGCATATCGTCCAGGTACATATCCTCAATTTCTGGCCGCTCACAATTGACATCATGCTTTATGGTTTGATCACCATATACATATGTATATTAAAGATGTATTTCGAGTTTAGCGTTCAAATTTGAATAATATATGTGATTTGTGTTACTACTGTTTAGATTTTCATTGGGTTTTTGCAAAAGTCTAATAATATGATCGTTCTTACTGTCGATAAAATCAATAGTAAAAAACTTTCATTACAATTTTATCTACACTTCTGTAAAAATGCGACTCATGAAAAGTCTCAGTGTTGTTTTTATTTTTTTAACGGCTTACAGCTTCACCTAGAGTTGGCAAACAACCAACCAAACGTAGTAAGAAGAGAAATAAATTATACATTTTTTATTTTGGGGCTTTTTGTTGAAATATTAATATTTTTGCCTTGATTTTCTTTCGATTTCTCATTTGGTCTAAAGAATTTAGGACATATGTAAAGGCGTTTAAGTTTTTCTTAAAAGTTGGGTATAGGTTTGCAGTATTCATAGCTCAAGCAAGACATTTTATTATGCGTTTTTTCCCCCGCCCACGAATGAATGTTTTGTTATACTTGTTTTTTTTTACCACACATGGAAGAACGTATGCAATTTTTTTCTTATTTCACTAAAATTGTCACGAAAGGACAAACATTTTTTCACTTCTTCCTGGCAGATGCCAATTAATCTATCTGCACAGCTTTTTACAAATAAAATGCAAGAGAACAAAATGATGCATTTCATTACTCATCCTAAATGCGGGTATATTGGAAAGAACATAAACATAAAATAATATCCAATTGTAATTTTTGAAAATTGTACACTATTTTTTATTTCAAAAAAATAGTAAAGCAATTTAAGATTTGTTTTACAAAAAATTTAAGGTAGCACTTAAAAAACTAAAGTCTTACTTTTGTTTCATTTGTTAATAAGTACATACATATGCATGTACATACAATGTGTATCAGTAAAATGAAAAATAAAATTAAGATTGCTAATCCAAACAGTCATGATGAGTATGAAAGAATAAAGAGAAAAATTAAAACAACGGTGATTTAAAAAATACAAAGCAAACATACATACATATGTACATATCTATAAATGTGTATAAAATCACAATAGCAACAACAGACGTATTAAGAGAAATTAATAAGGCATGATTATTATTTTGAATCTTAAAACTAGACTATGTTTTATCTCAATTATAATTATAATATTGAACTTATAATAAAATACTTTTTGTTTTTAATTTGCGGATTTTTTCCCAATTAGAAAAAAAAGACACTACTTCTTTCTACTAGTTACGTAGGAGTTGATGTTAACATAATGGACGACGTATTAGACAAGTTTTAAATCTCTGTGTGAAATACTGCTGCTCTCGTTTTTGTTTATAAAACTTTTTGTTTCGAGTGATTTTGTCCCAGTTATTAAAAGTGAGATTTTTAAACATATAAAAAATTAAATTAATTCTCAGGTCACTTTAATAATTATGCTGGTGTTGAGCAAATATGTTTAAGTCATGTTGGGTAACATAACCGGAAATACCAATAGGTTTTGCGACGCTCTCTTCTTCTGCATTATTATCAGCGGAAATATGTGTCGCATTTGTGTTGGAAGCCTCATTTAGCTGTTGTTGATCAGGACGACTTTCATTCTGTAGGGCATTCGTAGATTGCATTTTTAATTTTGTTAGATTCTCGAGAGTAGTATAGCCACCACTACTTAACTCTTGAACATTTTCACCTTTGGGAATGGAATTTACAATAGTTGGTTTTAGAGCATTAGTGGGGGTTTGATTATTGAAAATTTTATGCAAATCCTGCTGCAATACGTATCCTTCAGTGGATGGAGTAAAATCAGTATGCTTGATGGGGTTTCCAAACGCCTGACTCAAATTTTGAACTGATATATAACCCTCTACAGTAGCCGAACTTGTTGAACACTGTGTATTGTCGTCATCTTGATTATTAAAATTCTGCCATGGTTGTAACATTGACTGCTTAATATAGCCGTTCTTGCTAGGAAATATAGTTAGTGGCGTTTGTTCTAAATCTAAGTTATTGCAATCGGACCCTTTGGAACTTTCAACGAGAGAATCTGCCGAGGTTGAAGTCCAATTCACACTTTCCTTCAATTTTTCGCGTTCGCATTCTTCAGAATTGTCTTCCTGCGATCCCTTCTTGTTTGTAACAATTGTCGTTGCTATAGTGCTACCCAACATGTTTTCATTAAAAGCATTATCACTTTTATTGAGACTACACTCACCACCATTTCCGCCGCCTAAATAGCCTGAGTCGTTCCCTAGAGAAGCCAACAAATGGTGATGTTCATTACGAAAATTAAAATCATTTATACTAGCTGAATTTATCCATTGATTTTCAACAGTTCTTGTGTCTTTAATTGAATGGCTAGCATTATCAAAATCACCTGGAAATCCGGCTCCTGTCTCCTTTGTAAAGTACGTTTCCAGACCAGATGGCAGGGTACAGTTTATATTCGCCATTTTATTATATTTTTTACGAGCCATGTATAAGGCAGCCATTACACTCAACGACATTGCTACTACGACCAGAGCGATTGTGGTGATTTTACTCATGCGGCTCGTTGAGCATGAAAAGATTGCCGAAGTTTGCCATGGTGATTGGTATAGCTCATAAACAGAGTCATTCATATATTTTTGTATGCTTTCATTCAATTTCTGAGGATTTGAAGCAGTTTCACTGCATTCCAAATCGTCATATTCATTATAAATATCCGTAATTTGAGAACGGTATACATTCGCTGTCGTTTTGTCAGAAAGTAAGACTGCATTCACGGCTCGAACTTCGACCGTAGTTTTATATTCTGCCCCTATACAAGTGGGAAATTTATTAAATGTACAAGCTGTGGCATCTGTTATAATACTAATACGCCGCCTTAATACTTCCTCATTATGCAATTGTGTCACTAGAACTTCGTAGAAGTCAATAGAACCACGAGGTTTAACGGGCTTACTCCATTGTATGATATTCGCCACGTTGTTATTGGGACCAATACCGGGTGGTGATGGAACTATAAATTAATAAAATAAAAAAAAACAATGATTTTCTAAATTGAGACAATATATTGCAGCTTTGCAATCAAGAGAGAGGAAAAGCGTTTTTGTTTCATTCTAATAAGAAAGAAAGCGAACTACTACTACTTACTTCCAACAGCAGTGGTAAAATGAACATCATTGCTCGTTTCAGATTTTTCGATCGTTTCCGCTAATACATACACCTTGTATGCCGTAAAACTTTCTAGTTTCTCCAAGCGATACGTTAAAGTTGAAGCATTTACTTCAATTTGATCATTATTTAGCATTATGATGTATTTACGTATTTTACCATTTGGATGAGTTGGTTCTAACCACTTCATTGTTGCGCTGGTATTGGTAATTCCTTCAACGCGTAATTGTCTAGGTGGTGACGGAGCCCCTTCTAGTGTACGCACTATTTGAGGCTCACTGGGCTGTCCTTTTTTTGTGCGCCAAAACATTAACATTATCACTTTATACATAGTGAATGGTTTTAAATTCTTTATGTAATATTTCTTATCATATTTTTTAGCTAGTTTGGCAATGACTTCATTGTTCAGACATGTTGCATTTTCGGCAACGGCATTTTCAGCCACTTCACAGTAGGTTATATTAAAACCGTCTAATATGGAGGGACACACACGTTCCACACTCCACTGAACTTTAATTGAATTCGATGAAGCCACCAATTCCGGTTCCATTTTCACTAAATCTGTATTGACGATATCCATTGAGCAGTCAGTCCAGTGAAGTCCAGTATTAAAATTATAATAGTTTGCTGATATAGCCAAGTTTAACACACGTTCTTCTGAGGCATTTTGAGCTTGCGTAGTAAAATTCAAATGATCGGGTGGTATTTGTTGAAAATACATTGATTCCTTAAAATACAGTTACTGAAATGTTAACTTTCTCATTCAGTTTAAAACAAAATAACTTACTTTGCATTCATTAGGTAAAGCTCGTTTGGGATAACACCAAAACACCGTAAAGTTTAAAAGCCCAGATACATTTTTAGGCTTGGACCATGTTAAAGTGTAGGTACGATTACTACCATGGTAAACATTGTGTATAGCTTGTGGTGTGAATTCTTTCGGATTTTTTTGATTTGACGGATAAATGATTAAACTACTAGACTCTTTAGATTCACCAACATGATTTCGACTACGTATTTTAAATTCATAATATAAGTCTTTTCGCCAATAAAACTTGGCGAAATTTCTTTCCTGTTGCCAAGGCTTTATATCTCTGCAAAAATAAAATTATAACAAAAGGTTTAGAATTCAAAACTGTTCAGTAGTACAAGTAGATTGCATTTTTTGCAGTTATAAAACATTATCTTTTTTTATTTATTTTAAGTAATCAGTTCGTCTAGGTCAAGGTAAATATTTCGCTGGAAGTACAGTAACAAAAACAAAAAGATTATGACTTAACTCGAGGCAGACAGACAATTAAAACATTTCTTCTTCGTTTTATAGCGGTTTGTGTTGACTTCTTGCATTCATTAAAAAAAAATATATTTTAAAGAAAATTAAATTTTTTAATTTACAGGCATGGATTTCAGAGAAAAGTACAGAAACATTTAGATTTGTGTTGTATAAAACTGTATATTAATTATGAGGTAAAAGTATGTTTGAATTAAATTTGAAATAATGATTTTTTTATACAAAGATTATGAAACGAAAAAAGAATATTACACTACCCTAAAGAGATTTAAGTTTTGCCGTTTAAAAAAAATTCCAAAAATTGGCTGTTTCATTAGGTTCCTGTTTGTGTACTCCGAACGATACAATCGGCATAGGAAATGCATTCCATTCTGCTAGTTGTCTAATAAAATTTTAACTTTTACTGCATTCAAAGTTATAATATCAAATAAATTTTCTTTCTGAATAGAAAGAATAAAGAAAGTTACTTATGCCTACAAATTTAATTACATAATATTAGTTCAAAAATATTTTAAAAATTGAGCGCTTTCATACAATCTTTCCAATCGTTCAGATTACATACAAGTACCGTAACGATTAGGAGCATTATTATAGAAATTGCGAAATAATTATTTTTTATTTTTTTTCGAGATTTTTTTTTAGTAATATAAATTATATTTTTGAGTTTAATTTGTTTGTTTGTTTGTAATATAACGATTATTTACTGATTTTTATTTTTGCTTTAAAATAACAATTATTTCAGATATTTATTTATCAATCATAAGCATAAAATATGAATAAAAAGTTTAAGATTAATTAAGTTTAACAATTTTGTATAAAGAAGCTAACGACAAATTATAAATAAATATAAAAGTATAAAACTAAAAAATAATCGTTATATACGACGAAAAATTATTATTCATTGATATTTTTAGTATAAATTGAAAATAAAAGTTTATTAAATTATTTATTTGAACGAATTGTCGAACTGATATTTTTAATAATTAAGCCAATTACTTATTCAGTCTCAGTTCATATTTCATTCTTTTAATTAAGAAAGAAAAATTAATTTTTATTAATGCAATACATTTTAGAATACTAAAAAAGTTACGTTTTTTTGTTTTTTTTTAGTCAGCTCAGTTCTCAGCCTGCACTGAATCAAAAGCTACTATCTAAACCAAATCATAGCTGTGCTGTTAATTTTTTTACCGCTTACAGCTACATTGAGAGTTGGCAAACAACCAACCGAACGTACATAGTAAGAAATATAAAATAACAATTTGTTTATTGTGGGGGTTTTTCGTTGAAACTTTAATATTTTTGTCTTGGTTTTCTTTGGATTTCTCATTTGGTCTAAAGAATAGGGCATAAGAAATGCACCGCGAAATGCGCATATAGACAAATAAACTACATTTTTATAATAAAGTAAGTTGGGATAAAATTATTAAGAAATAATTTTTTAAGGAGGTCTATTGTTAGATATTAGCGTAGGTCTAGGACATATGTGCTTATGTATGTAGTAGGTATGTACGTAAACATAAGAAGATATGTGTTTCCTCCGACATTTTATTTATTTATTTACATATTTGATTTCTGTTATGCAAAAAAAAACAACTGAAACGATTTACACTCAATTTTGTTTATTATAAACAAATCGGTTATCTTTTTTCCAGATTTAGTTGCGCTTATACAGGTTCGTAAGACCGAAAACCGAGCACAATAAGTCAGTTATTAATGAACAAAGTTCATTTAGTGCAAATGCCATCTACTCTATTATTATTGCACCGTTTGGACCTTACATCAGCTTCAATTCGGAATAAAATAAATAAAGTTCGAATTAAGTTTGAAATTAGGTTAAACTATTATTAGACTAAACTTTACGATTATTTAAATAAATCAATACTAGAATCAAATTTTTTTGATACTTACGAAAATTTTCCACTAGAATATATTGATGTTATGGCATATGTAAAATTGTCGCCATTATATTCGTGCGGCAACAATTCTTCCCAATATACTGTTATGCGAGTCTCTGACGAGTCAATATAAAAACTTCCCGGGTCGGTACGAGGTGGGCGCTGAGGACGACAAGCAGCTGTACGAAATGTGTAAACAAACTGTTCACTCCAAATCGCATTTGAGTTTTTAACACGAACACGAATCATCAATTTATAACGCCAATAGGCATATGGCAAATTCTTAAGACGCAAGCGCAACTCATTGTGCTCACGAATCGGTCCGTCGCGCTGCATTACTGTCGAATTTTCGGGTTGCAACAGAATTTCCCACTGCAGACCTTTGAGGCGATATTTTTCCCAAGTTACCATTTGCCAAGATAATATAATGCTATCCACTGTTATACTTTCAACTCGCATATTTTCGCCCGGTTTGGAAGGTATCATTATTTCAAAATTGTTTATGTCAAAACGTTGAATTAATGGTTGTTCACTTGATTTGACGAGTGCATTGTTAGACTCAATTACAAAATGATACATTTCATGATAACGATCATTAAGCGTTGTATTACAAACGACCAAATTGCGGTCATCGTAGTTGCATTTAGGCTGGTAAACATAACTTGGGAAGTCGTTGTAGTAGGAAACATTATAAGTGGTCAAGATGGGATTTTGTGGTTTAGTGAATTGACAAATCATATGGTCAAAATCGTAACTACGACATGAAAAATCTTTGACAGGCCTAGGCCGCGAACCAACAAATACTTTCGTTTCCATTATGGCATCGAGTCCACATTTACATCGATATTCTGTCTGCTGTTCACTGGCATTATTAACCATGTATATTATGGTTGTACTATTCACAATTATTATATTTTCCCATGGCAATTCTTCGTTAGTTCGTCCGATTACAAAATGCAAACATGAAGAATTTTTTCTAGGAAATGTTTTTGGGTTCATATAGCAAGTTATGTTAAAATCTTCTCCTATTTCCGCCTCCACAGTGATAGGATGTGTCTCACCTGGATGGTTGTACAGTCTATTAGCATTGGCGATCAGACCACATAACAATACATATACGAATATAAACATGTTGTTACTGTTTTGTGGCACTTATTATTAAGCGAAATTAATATTTGTTGTTAAATTTCCAAAAAATATTTTCATACGAAGCTTTTTGAACCATTAAAGTCCTATACGTATCCACTGCTGTGTTATTTTTATATGTATGTACATGTGTATAACTTGAGTTTAAATTTGTTTTTCCTGGAAATCCGTTTGGTTTCAGTGTGTTGTTTTTCTTAGAATTTTAAATTTTGTTACTTGGTATTTTCACAAAAATTCGTTTAAATTTTTAATGCTCTTTTTAAATTCTGGTCACAAATTTTTATTATTATACCATTATCTTATGATTCTAATAAACTTTTGATATATTTGTGGTTAATCTTGCTCTATAATAATGAAGCAATTAAATTTTCAAAATTCTTAGTAATTTTACTTGTTATTTGGTGGCTATCCGCTGTTGCAGTGTGCTTGGTTGCCAGATATAATTTGTAAAAATCGTCATACTTGGAAGAAAAACGTCAAATATTTTACATTATTTCCAGCATTGATTCAACAAACAGATTTTGTTTCTGTGATTTTTTACTTCGAACTGACTAAGTTCCCTACTTTTAACATTTAAAAATTGCGAACAGAGGCAGTGTGTAGATTAGTAGAGACTTCTTTCGTTCCAAACTTTTTCTTTTAAAACTACTGAAGCGCAAGAAGAAAGTAATTTCCAAATCGGTTCTCTATTTTGTCTTGCAATTGTCGCTTTAAACGTTTTTTAAACCTCTCTCCTATAAGTGATTGCGTCAGTTATATATATATAAATATATAATAGATTTCTCATAGTATGTTATATGAATTATAACTTGTAGTATATTTCGATTGGCGAAAATGTTACATGTATTATAAATGGATTAAATAAATAAATAAAATAATTAGTATTAATAATTGCTAACTAAAATTTGTTTAATAGTACCTCTTCGTTTAGCTTGTGCCGGTCACTAGTTTTTGTTGTATACCCAAACGCGAAAAGACCTATTAAATGGTTCTGTTTAATATATTATTTTGGAAGTCCGGTAACTTTTTTTACATGTAAATATTTGTTTTTTGTAAACTTTGCTAATTATATTTATAGCACAAACATTTACGGTTTTACATTAAAAAATACGATAATTAAAAAAGTATTAAAATATGACCACAATTCAGGATATGTGCAGAACGTGTATGAGACATTTTTCCAAAGCAAAAAAGAAACTTGACAATAAAAAACAAAGCATATATGAATTACCAACAGGCTGCAAGCAAGGCGCAAGTATAATGGAGCTTCTTCAACTCGTCCAACCACAAATTAAAGTTGAAATTAAGGACAACCTTCCAACGCTAATGTGTTCTGAATGTATACAAAAATTGCTGATGTCACATGAATTTATAGAGATGTATCAAAATGTAGACAAAAAATTTCGCAAGATGTTAAAGGAGGTTGACACGGCCAACTATAATTCCGATTTCAATGAACTAGAGGAGTCCTTAGAAATTATACATGAAAATAATCCTACGGAGCAGGCTTTAGATAAAGAAGAAGATGTGTATGAAATAACCAATTATGAATTCAAAATCGAACAAATTGATATTGAAAATTTGGAGAAAGAAGAAGAAAACGAAAATGAATGGCCAGAATTTGAAGATGAGCCATTGCAAGAAATGTCCGTAGAAGCACAATATAAAAAAGCTTTTTTCGTCAATCCGTATAGCGATGCTAGTGACAATGAATGGACACCTCACGACAGTAGGTTCGTATATAATAGTAGTCTTGTAGAAATAAAATATAATGAAAATAATATATTTGGTACGAAATGCCGTTGCGTTTGGAGACAACCCGGTTTCGGCTATACGCCATCTTTAGTGTCATTTTTACACCAAACTCAACAGGGGATGTAGGAGATTCGTTCCAAATATCTATATCAAATCCCCAAGTCGGGATTATAAGCCAAAATATAAAATAAAGTTCATACTATTGAATATCTCAAATATATCATACTCATTCATATAACGGGGTATATCCTGAAAAAATTGGGTGAAAAGATACTTAGCAGGTTGATTGTCCAAGCTTTTTGCAAGCAGCCTATATATGGGCTGTGGACAGTTAACCTGTTAACTTAAAAATTAAATGTATATATAGAAAAAACGGATCGACATTTTCGGCTCTTTTATTGTAATACTTCGCTTGGCTTTTCCTATAAGCAACAGCAAAATTAATTTTGGAAATTCGTGGTAGTGTAAAAGTGTATCTATGTATGTATAATTTATAATAAGCCTAAAATTGTTAGCTACACGCTGTATATAACTCTATATATTTATTTTAAAGAAAAAAATATGTTATTGAATATTGCAGTCTGAAAGATTCTTCCAAAAATATTGTTATCCAAAAGCTAAATCCAGACTTTAAAAGGAATGATGGTTCAAAAAATTCTAGTTCTACAAAATTAGCTAGAAAAAAAATTCAAAATAAAAGGAAAGAAAACCAAGAACTTTCCTTGCTTCAAGAATATGATGGTGGTAGTGTTCGATGTCAGCAGTGTGAATCAGTTTTTGATAACGTTAAACTTTGGCAAGAGCACATGCAACAACATCGACTTCATAAAACACCTAAAAGAAAATACGCGAATAAATCAATCAAACCAGGAAAAAATCAACCCAACCAAAAGAGCTACGAATGCGAACATTGTGGCAAAGGTAGACAATTTGTTAAACGTTTAACATACAATTTTTAATTTTAATTTATTTTTAAGAATTTGCGAGAATTTCTTATTATAAGAGTCACATGCGCGTACATAGAGGTATAATGCAAATATGTACATATAACCATTATGAATCATAAAATATTTAATTATTTATTATTTTTAGATGAAGAACCGTACTTATGTATTGAGTGTGGGAAAAGTTTTAAAAATGTCAGTAGTATAAATACACACATGTTACGACATAAAGGAGAAAAAACCTTCCAATGTCAACATTGTCCTAAGAAATTTGTTTGTTCAAGCGGTTTATATGGCCATATGATGGTGCATACGAAAGAAAAAACATTTGTATGTGATATATGTGGAAGCGCATTTCATATGGCCTATCAGCTAAGAAAACATAATCTTTACCATAATGGTATTAAAAACTATCAATGTGAATATTGCGATATGAGATTTGTAACAGGAGAAAAGCAACGCCGGCACATGCGCACACATACTGGTGAAAAGCCTTATCGCTGCAAATATTGCGAGAGAGCTTTTGCTCAGAGTAATGATTGCGTCAAACATTTGCGCCAACATTTGGGTGATAATGTTTATCAATGTGAACTATGTCCGTTAAGATTTCCGCTGGCCAGAGACTTGCGAGCACATTTTGCCCATCATAAAGATGACGACGAAGAAACACGTGCTCGTAATTTAGAAGCTCGAATAGAAGAAGAACGAAACTTGCAAATTAAGCTAGGCTCAAAAAAAATTTGAGGAATACCTATACAAAAATTTAAAATAAAACTTAGTTTAAAATGTAACATAATTGTGAATTGTTAAACTTAAAATGTACATATTATAAAAATATATGTTATACTTTTAGTAAATCAGTCCCGATTTCGTTATCGTTTTTTATCTTTTTTCATACTGCTGGTTTAAAACGGAATAAGCACATTCATTTGGTAAAAATAATGGCAAATGAATGTGGGAAGTTCATATTTATTCATATTTATAGATATACATATGTATGTAGATGGCACAGGGTCCTCATTATTAACTTCCATAGACTTAGAACGAGTAATATCTGAAGAATATTTTACTGAAGGATTCATAGGGGGTTATTTGACGTTTTTCTTCTGCTTCGCTTCGGAGATAATTTATAAATAGATTACCAAATTTTTATAGTTGTCTGGTTTGAAAGAATAGAACCCAATATTAATTTTTGCAGCGGTGATAAGACCATTGCAGTGCTTTGCTATGGATAGCAAGCGCATCCGCATCACGTGCCTTTAATGCGGTACCTTGTATACATATGTGTTTTACCTAAGCACAACAAACACATGATTCGATATCTTCTGTAACGTTGTAATTTGTATCTAAGCTAACCATGACTACGTAAATTTTATGTTTACAATAAAATTATTTGCAGTAACAAAAGATGGTACTTCAAACCACATTATCAATTACGCAAACCAAACCAGTATAGTTTAATGTCAGTGTGCTAATTAACACATTACAATAGATGGCGCTTGAAAACGATCAAATGCACGAACCAATGGCGATGTATTAGATAATAATGAATTTTTGTTTTTCGAGTTGTATTTATTGTCAGCGATTCATACAAATAATTTTTTAACACGAAACCTCAATGGGCAAATGTAATTAAATTCATTAATTTTATGATTGAATGCAACACCGGGAATAATAATTACCACTACAATCAAATAAACAGAGTCAGTGTATTCTTGATATAATATTGGGTGATTTGATACAGACTTTTTTAACGATTTGCGCCATACCTTGTCTTTTTTGGTTTGGAGACAAACCGATACAGTTTATCAACTTTACAGCCCCAGTAAACCACTTGCAACAAGTCAAAATTACAGAGAAAAACAATAAGTTACAAAACAATAAGTTGATATAAAATAAAAATTTGGTTTATACTAAATATTTGAACTTTTCCAATCGGCGATATTCCACAAATCATTTGACGGGGAAGATAAGAAAATGGCAACACTCATCCCAGAATATATTTCCGATTACTAATCGGCGATTATATAGGAAAATTATCGATATACTTGAAATCTGGCAATTCCAAGTAAACATTTTTCTAAGCTAAATGTCAAAAAAACGCTTCAACTTTGTTATTTTTATTAGAGAAAAGATATTCAATTTGTTTAAAACACAAAATAACAAAAATGTCCGTATCTTTTGAAAATATGTGTCGAACTTGCATGCTGAATGAGCAAAAGCAGTCAGAAATAGTGAATAAAAATAAAGTAAAAATGAAAATGACAGAAATGGTCTCAATTTTTACTGTCCATGTCGAAGCCAAAGAAAAACTCAAATTGGTGGAATTAATTAAAACTTCTCTTCCGCAACTTAAAATAGAGGAAAATGACCAGTTGCCAAAAAATGTCTGTCTCGAATGTTCTGAAAAAATTAAAGACATATATAATTTCCAACAAAACTGTTTAAATAATGAGAAAAAATTTTATAAAATGTTGGAAGAGCACTATACCATTAATGCATTTAATGACGCTGAAATACATGAAGACGTTTTCAAGACAGAATTTGATGATTCTATTATCGAGGAGAACTCTGTGGAATCTGATGACGAAATGATTATGGAAGAAGAAATAAATAGAGCCGCCGAAGCAAGCGAAGAGTTCATTGAAAGTTGCAGCGATTTAAGTATCGATTTGGTTTGGGATGATGATAACAGTGACACTGAATGGGATCAAAAAAAGATGCGAAGGTAGTTAAAATATTTACTTAATATATATGTACATTTATTTTTACATATGTATATATACTCTATGTAGGATGTGTAGACATTTTGCACTATGATTCCTACTGTATTACTACTATTACTATAATATAAAAGCTAAAGTAACTTTCTTTGTTCACTTTAACGGTTAAACGACAGAGCCGATTTTGCTGAAATTTAAAACATAGATAGGATCTACATCTAAAAACTATGCTTAAGAGGGAATCGATTTTAATGAAATTTAAAACGTGTCCGTATATAAGCCGGCAAATAGGGTTATGTAGTATACATTTAAATGCATATGAGAGTTAGTAGAATTTCGTGTATATTTCTTTTCTGCAGTATATTTATCATATAATATATCAATAAAACACTATCATCAATTTTTAATTTTAGAATAAGCCGTATAGCTGACAAATATTCTGGTTCTTCACATTTTTTAATTAATTGTACAGTGTTGAATTTTAGTATTTTTTTTAATATTCACATATCTAAGGTATTCCAACATATTTCTTATATGCGTATATCTATTACATAATAAATCATTCGCATTGTATATCAAATTGTTGATCCATACTCGTAATGCGGGTTAACCATATTGTTATATATTTATTTCAGCTGTCTTTGATATGTTTGCTCTTATTCTGTAAAAAACTTTGTTTTACAAAGTATATTGTCTATATGTTCGGTAAATTTTAGTTTTTTTAATATTTTATTGTGAAGTTGAAAATGTTCATTAGTGTTTATATTTGTTTCTAATATAGTTTTGCTTTAGTTTGGTTTCAATTTATTTCTGATATAGTTTTGCACTGGTTTGGTTTCAATTCATATTCATCCAGTTGTTTGTTAGGTTTATATCGTCTACAATCTTCATCATTGTCCCCAACCGCGTATATAAGGGTATCATCAGCATATAGAACAATATCGCTTCTAGTATACTTTGCATATAATTTGTCAATATAATAAATAGTAAAGCATCCAAAATAAAACATTGTGGTACAACAAAATCGTTTTCTATCTCATGCGATAAAACTTCAGTTAATTTTGTAATTTGTCTTCTGTGTTCCGGGTATGATCCAAACCAAATAAAGCTTAAGTCTTCTTATTCGATTGTTTCGAAAGCCTTTTTTATTATAAGTTTTTAATTAATCCTTCACCACCTGCTCAAGAATTTTTTTCACACGTTTTTAAAGTATAGATCGGATGAAACTCCTCGCTTTTTGTTTGCTATAGTTGTTTCCTTCCAGTGGCTCGAAAAAAATACCTGTTTCCAACGTTTTTGTAACTATTTTTAGTAATACATCTATTACATTCCAGTTATCAAGAGTAATCTTATTGGATAACTTATCATGGTTGGTTTTATTTTTTATTTGTTTTTTTTTGTATTCTTAAGTTCTAAAATATTTTTGAACGAAATTCAGATATTTAAAAGTATTCAAGTATTACAAATATTATAAGGGCTCATTATTCTGTACTTGTTGTTAAGACAATGTTAAATCTCATAAAATTACAAGTTACGCCAAACAATAAATATTTATATATTATTATAATTAAACACTATAGTTAAAATAATTTAAAATAAATACAGAAATTAAAGCTTTAAAACCCTAATTTTTTTTTAATGAAGTTAGTCAATTAGTCTGTGGGTTGTGGATTTAATTCCTTCCAAAGACTGCTGGCCTCTCAGTATAACAAGTGAAGGTTTTCGTTACTATGCTGTTAGCTTAGCATATAATTTGCAATTGTCTTTTAACAATAATAAAATATTAATCCTTGACATCATCAGCAGAATTCTAAAATTTGCAGACCTTTAAAATCGGATTGTGTTTATGAAAGTTACATTGTATAAACTGCATAGCTCGGCTGGCAATATTCAGATTTGATATTCATAATTGATGTCCCAACTTTCAAACAAATCCAACCAAAAATTTAAAAGTATAAAAATATTTTTAATGATTTGAAAATGTTTGAATTCCAACAATACGCTTTTGGCCTTATAAGCTTATTATATTCCATATATATTTATTACCACTTATTTTGCTATCTGCTCACTGTGTAGTCTCAAACATAACTAGAATGGAACTCGAAAAAAATGCTATAGGGTTTTTATATTAAATGTATTATCAAGATTAATAATATCATAATATTATGTGTAATACAGAGTATAAAAATTGTCCCTCTTCTGTATTCCGAATGAAATGAAAACTTCTAAAATTGTAAAAACACTCGGAATTGAATAATTTGGAAGTTCAGACGTCTGTTCAGACGTCTCATATGCATTTTAAAATTTATTGTGTGAAATAAATTAAAATTTGGAATTTTAATACAAGATTGTATTTTTAACATTTTAATAAAGTTTTAATTGAAGAAAATCTGATTCTAATTAATTCCACCAACTTTTTTTATTCTTAATAAAACGAATGAAAATATTAGGAAGTGGAATACAGAACAATATATTGCGGATTCGGTTCATACAAGAGCACTGAATATGTAGATTTAAGAAATATTACCACAACCAAATCAAAATCGGTTAAAGAGTTACGTTATGTGACATTTAAGAATTGCTCTTAAAATTTAATTAACAGTTGAAAATTGATTTGATTCACTTCATAGTAATTATTTTATTTATTTTTATATACATACATATGTACATATGTGTTGTATAATGTTCCAGTCAACTTTAATTTCTTTTATATTGTGTGCCGTGAATATGTACATATGTATGTAAGTATGTGCGTGTTTTCGCTATTTTTATTTTCTTCAAACAATAACGCTAGTCCATAAAAGAATGTGAATTTGTTTTAAATAGCGAAATTTTAGAATTTTTTTTTTTTTTTTTTAATTTACACATTATCAATTTTTACGTGTTTTGATTTCATAAACTTAATAAAGTGTATGAAGGCAGTTCGTAAATTAAACAGATTCTCTAAGTTTCTCTGAGAACTACTTTTAAAAGGAAATAAACGTAAATTTTTTGAACGAATTTCCGTCATCCCTTGACAAGTTCGAACGAAAAATGACACTGAAGATGGCGCATAGCCGAAACCGGCTTGTCTCCAAATCAAACTTTGTTTGGGATGACTGAAATTCGTTCCAAAAATCTACATCGAAACATCCAGAATATCAAACGAAGAAAATTAACAGTTAATAAACTCAAACATAAAAATATGTATTAAATTTATTTTGATTTCCTTGCGAAAACAAAAAATATCTTCTTGCGGAACGTTTTTTTAATAAATTTTTTTTATAATATTTTTTTAATTCTCACTGCAGTTTAAAAATAAACATGTAGAAAATAAAATTTACGAATTTATCTTCACAAATACACAACACTTACTTTTATGTGTCGAAAAGCAAACAAAGTTCAAAAAAAAATGTTTACTTTATTTTTCATTATTTAAAGTAAATTTGAAAAAATTAAAAAATCCACGTGTAAAAAATCCAAAAACGGGCTGGTCGGTGATGATATATTCAACGTTTTTTGTGCGGATGAAAAAAACAAATGTAATAATGTTGAAGATGATGATAAATTTAAAACGAGTACAACAAATAAATCATCTGTAACAAAAGATATGAATACTAGAGGAATTTATCCGTGCCATAGATGCAAGAGAAAATTAAAAACAAAGTTATCGTTATTGAAACACCAAGAAATGCACGATAAAAGAGACAATGGAGAACGAACATATGAATGTAACATTTGCAATAAAGGTAATGCGTAACATTGTCTTCAGATTTTAATTATAACTACTAATATATGTATGTATTTGTTAAATTGCAGGGTTTCATTATAGTTCCCTATTAAAGGAGCACCAACGTTCGCATGTTGGTAAGTAACACTAGAAATTTATAAAGTTAAAATATTAAGATATCTAGCGATTCATGAATTACTTGTATAACAATTTTATTAGGCGAACGACCATATTTGTGTTCTGTGTGTGGCAAAGGATTCTCGTCGTCGGGAAGTCTAAAACAACATTCATTTCGTCATCTAGAAGAGAGGCAGTTTCCGTGCCCCGATTGTCCGAGATCTTTTCCTACTAAAACCGATATGCTCTCCCATTATGATATTCATAAGGCTAAGCCAAGAAATCACATTTGTGATGTTTGTGGTCGTGGATTCTACAAGCCTTATTTGTTGAAACAACACAAAATGTATCACAACAATGAGCGACCATTTGCTTGTGAATTTTGTAATAAACGGTAAAATACATATGTATATGTATAAATCCTATTATGTATGTAAGTGTATTTAATCATATTGTATGAAATATAATTTACAGCTTTGTCACAAGTGAAAAAGTGAAACGTCATACCCGCATTCACACCGGCGAAAAACCCTACAAATGCAACTATTGTGAAAAATCATATTGCCAATCAAGTGAATTAATGAAACATTTGCGAACCCATTTGGGTGACAATATCTATCAATGCGAATTATGCCCACATAAATTACCAACGGTAAAACTTTTGCGCAGCCATTTTGCAACGCATAAAAATGATGATGAAGACACAAAAGCTCGAAACTTATACGCTCTGAATGCTTTAGAAATGAAGGGAATGTTTTTCAAATAAAATTTTCATTTTTATCTTAATACTTTAGTGCTTTAATTAGTTATAAATTTCTATATTTAAAATAAACAGATTCTCAAAAGTGTTTGTTATTTAATTTGCAAAATATGTACATTAATGTTGGGTTTAACAGCTCTTTGAAGTGAGTGTTCTTTTCAGTTCAGCTTACTTGACTGAATCAGTTCGCTCAGTTAGTTCAATAGCTCAGTAGTGTGATTTGTGTCAGTGAAATTTATCTTAAACAGCTGTTTGTAGTAGAACAAGAAAGAAAGAATATAGCTAAAATAATTTTACTATGATGAAGACAAAAAGATAAACAGAAAACAATGGAAAAAACGATGTTATATTAAACAAAATGTGTATATGAAAGGGAATAAGTTTTTTTATTGTTTTTTTTTCGAACTGCAAATATTATTAATTGTTAACGAACTCATGCCTAAAAATTAAAATGACTTAACAATTAATGAAAGGGAATATGTAAAAAGGAAACATGAACAACGGAGTATTGAAACGTTTAGTATTGAAGAGCGTAGACGAAAAAGAAACATGGACACTTAACTACCGAGCTAAAAACGCTCAGACCGATGAGCAGATTACATACTTAGTGCAGTTGTGTGAATAGTTGAATTGAACTAGTTCGTTCATGAATTGTACAACTTTATTGTACATATGTATATATATATGAAAAAAGCTAAAATTTATTCTTCTTTTCAGTTTTTTAATTGAATACTTAGATTCATAAACAACTCAGTCAGTTACAGCACATACTTAAGAATGGCCGATCTAATTAGCACACTTTTATTTAGTAATTATAATGTTTATAGTGTTGTGGAGGAATGAAGAAGGGTCATATTCTTCCTGTACGTTAGCGTTGTATTTATGTACTATTTACTTAATATTGCTAATAACTCGAAAACTAATGGGTATAGTAAAAATAAAAAATGGTACTAGAATGACTTATGGCTGTTGTAATTTGGTATTTGTGGACATATAGCACAACGATATTGAACAAGGCGTTTGAAAGTTATAATAAGATATGTGAAGTGGCCTTTTCAAAATTCTCATATTTAAAAAAAAATAAATAAAAAAAACCTATCCATAGAATTCGAAATAAAGGCGATTTTCGAAGTTAGGCAACCACAACATATAAAAAATAGAGTGTAATTATTGCCAAATATAACTGCAACATTCCCAATGTAACGGTTCAGAGAATTTTGCTATCTGGAAGCGAGCAACTATATCGTGTTTAGTGACAAAAAATAAAAAAATTTTGGTCTGTTGTCGCAAATGAACTTGTGAGAGTTGATGAACTTACTTTGGCAGACCTAAAGAATTAAAACATTCCGCACGGGCAATGGTCGTAAATACTTAAGTAATGAATTTTCACTATTTTTGAGAAATCATTGTATATTTCACCAGAAAACGTACCCATACACTCCGAAACAGAATGGGGTTGCGGAAAGAATAAACTGAGAGTCATATGCTGAAGTAACAAACACTGCTTGTGTCTTGATGAATATAATTCCAACCAAAAATATTTAGTTTTTGGTAAGAAGAACGTCGCATATTTGACTCGAAATCATTCTAATGCATTATGATGGGATACAGCTCTGAGTGCAACGCATATAGGTTGTTAAACTTTCGAGACACTTAGTTATTCTCAATGTAGAGTTTTTAGAGAGCCAAAAGATGAATATTAAATTATTGTTTTTTTTTTTTTGGAATTACTTGATGACGAAGAAAGGGAGAATGTTAAAGAAAACAACAGCAGTAGTGATGCGAGCACGTATGATTTAAAGGAAAGGTCAACCTCCTCTTCACATTACCGATGAAAACTGGACTCTAAATTATTTGCGCTGTGCAATTCGTGACCCGCTTAATGCTGAAGAAGCCATGTTAATACCCAATTCACCCAAGTGGAAGACTGCAATGCCCAAGAACAAAGACTTTAATGAAAACTTTGCTCCAGTCGTGAAATACAAATCCATCAGGTATTTGTTTTTTCTGGAAGTAAAACATGACATATACATATGTACATTAAATGGATGCTGTAAGTGCATATTTAAATGGCAAGCTGAGGGAAGAGGTATATATATGGAGTAGCCGGAAATGTTTAATGTGGGTGCGAATATAGTGTGCCAGCTAATCCCGTCGATAGTCTTAAACAATCTGGTAGAGTATTGATCGAGACAGTAAATCTTGTGCTACTTAGGATGGGAGTTTAATGAAACGAAGTCAACCAGTGTATTTATCATAAAATTGCTGATGGTCAAAAGATTTACGTGGACATATACGACGACGATGTTCAGAAATTTTTAAATAATGTGCAACCAATTTCAATGCATACGTACTTGGAGTGAAGGTTAACTTGGAAAATTACTTGTCTAAAATTGATATACATATGTACCTATTTTATTAAAAGAACCCATTCATCATAACTTAAAGAGAAGAAAATACTACAACCTCTAGGGCAAAAGGTGACATTAATTTAAGCTGAGCCCAATGTATTATGTTGGCGCGGTTAAGAGTTCGAGAGGCAATTTTTAACACCAGACACTATTGTGAAAAAACAGATCCACCAAAATGTATATTTCACGGAATTGATAAGCCATTGGAGAGGTTTTTGGACTTTACCACTAACAAAAATCAATTGAAAATTCGAAGCCGTTTATTGAAGCCTAATATCCGAAATGTATAGAAAACATTTATTTTATTATTTTTTTGTTCATTTTTAATGAAACTAAAATTTGTAGGTCATGTTATATAAAATATGGAAATATTTTATAAATTCATTTTGTAAATAAATAAATATTCTATGTCTTTATTATAGTTTTTTGACCTTTTATTATAGATTTAATTAATTAATTTTTAAGACCTAGAGCTTGGAAATTATATAGTTAAAATTATATTCTTTGGCAATAAACAAAAAAATTACTTCATCACAATGTGTACTCATAATCATGCGAGTTGGATGTTGTCAAATATTCTTTGTTCTTTGCAAACTAAATCCATTTTGAGTGTGTTTGGTTTTTCATTTTTAAACAAACCAACCAACGCAAAAATGTGTATGTTGCAAACGAGTATCGAACATGCATAGTCGAACATTCGACAAATACCCGAAATTATAGTTTTAAATGTTGTGTATGATTTTATGCACAATACTGCGTTCGTTTGAGTGTTATGGGCGATTGTACATAAAAATCCTTATTTTATTAAACATAACGCTCGAATTTATATGGAAAACAACAAATATAAAAAACAATTGATAATTTGTTATTGTTTTATTGTTTAAATTTGTATGACATTTTTGGGTTTTTGAAAAGCAAATCAACGCTTCATGTTTTATGGCATTGATTTGCTTTTTGCAGGCACAAAAATTATACATACTGAAATAAACATCATTTTAAAAATTAAAAAAAAATTCTGAAATTTTTTAAAAATAAGATTTTGTTTTCCATTTAAATTCTGGTCTTGTGTTGCGTTTTATAAAATTAGGGTCAACAATTTTTCATAACCAACAAATGAAAAAAAATGTAGTTCTCTGGATTCTGTATCTCATATTAAAGTCGTGCGAAGCAAAAAATGTTAATTTATTGCATATTGTGCCTTATGATAACCGAGTTCTTTTTAATTTGTTAATACGTTGTGATAGAATGCTTTAAAAATACAAACCTATTTTACTTGATTTCTCATTATTTTAAGTAAAACTAAAAAATCAAATCATTCAAAAACAAAGCAGATTGCTGATGTTAAAATAAAAGATGAACAAAATGAAATGGGAAACAACTTTAAACAACATAAAACAACGGCAAGAAAAAATAAATTCTCAAAGGGACACCAAGTTAAAGGTCACCAGCAGTTTTATCCTTGTGATAAATGCAAAAGAAAACTGAAATCGGAATCGTCCTTGATAAAACATCAAGCAATGCACGACAATAAAGAACAAATATATAAATGTTCCATATGTAAAGAAGGTAAATTTTTATTATTTAATTAAAAACATATCAGTTGCCTTTCTAATTACTTTAACTCCTTTTTAGTATTCGATGAGAGATTAATATTGAAAGATCATATGAGAATGCATAGTGGTAAGCAATACAAATATATTTCAATATATTTTCATTAATAATGTCTTTATACATATACGCAGGCGAAAAGGTATTTTTATGTTCGGAATGCGGCAAAGGATATACTACCGCCGGTGGTTTGAAGGAGCATTCATATCGCCATTTAAGTGAAAAAAACTTTTCTTGTCCTGACTGTCCGCGCTCGTTTACAACCAAAACTGATTTAGTGTCACATCATATAATTCATAAAGCGAAACCAAAAAATCATATTTGTGACATATGCGGCCGTGGTTTCCACAAGCCTTTTCTATTAAAAAAACATAAAATGTATCACAATAATGACAGACCATTTGGATGCGAGTTTTGTGAAAAACGGTAACCCACTTGCTTCGTATAATTTGTTATTAAAGTTTTATTATTTTAACGCTCCTTCCTATTTTAGATTCGTCACAAATGAAAAACTGAAACGTCACACTCGCATTCATACCGGCGAAAAACCTTATAAATGCAATTATTGTAAAAACGCATACTGTCAATCGAGTGAATTAATTAAACATTTGCGATCTCATTTGGGGGAAAACGTCTATCAATGTGAAATGTGCCCATTACGTTTTAAAACAGTTAAAATTTTACGATCCCATTTTTCTACACATAAAAATGACGACGAGGAAACTAAGAGGCAAAATTTAACGAAATTAAACTCATTAGAAATGAAAGGTGTATTCTTTAAATAAGAATTTTCTCTGACAGAAGTATGAAAGGACCTTTAAGATTTATGGCAAAAGTCTTCAAAATGCTTTTATCTAAACCGCAAGTTTTTATTTTAACAATAAACATAAAATAAATTTAAAATAAAAATGAGTATTAAAACTCTCTCAAGCTTTAAAACAAGGATTTTTTTTGTCAAATACATAGAAACTCTGCTATAAATAATAGGTGGGTTCTATAACTACAAATTGTTCCTAAATATCACGTAAAGTTTAAGGAGAAAATGTTTGCAGCTAGTAAATATTTGAGCAGATATTTCAAACATCTATTATGTGTTTTTTATAATCAGCCTGTTCATGATGTCCGACATGGATTGGATTGGAAACGAAATTCAAATCTAGTTCCTATTTGGAGTGCAAAAATAAAACATTTGTTTACTTTTGGCCAAAAATAAATTTTTTTGAATAGTGTATTTTTGTTGCTTTTTCATATAGGAACTCCAAAAGAAATTGGATTTGAATTCCGATTCCAATCTGATGAGTGTCGGTTTTCATGAACAAGCTGATTAGAAACACAAAAAACAGGTGTTTCGAATATTTGTACATGAATAGGCAATACACTATATATATTTTTTTCTTCTAAAACTTGGAAACAACAGCCCTCCACAAGGAAGTTAAAACTGTTTCACATCACGGGTGTTGCAAGTAGTTGGTGCATCAAAAGATGTTAATGAAGAATCTGAATTGGTTAGGATTAAACTAGTTTTAAAAGAACTGAAATTTTCCCTAGTTAAATAATTTGTTTTTCGCACACTATCTGCTCGTTAAAAGAAGTTATACATACATATATTCGCTTTAAAAAATAAGTTCATTTAAAAATATATTTTCTAAAACGACAACCCTCAGGGGTAAATTTAAAATATTATTTTTATTCGCCTTAATTAAGTAAACTATAAAGAAATAATGACAAGAAAAAAACTTAAATTGATTTTTTTTTAAAACATAAGAAAAGCTCAAGCAAATGACAAATCTACGAATCATAAAAGAGAAGAACTTGATGACGAAGTTTTTGAATCAGTCGGATATGAAGATGATGAAGATGTTAAAGATGATGGTGGTGACGACGAGGACTCTGAAGGTTTAAACACAAAAACAGTACATAAAAATATTACTGTGGAAAAGCTTTATCCCTGCGACAGATGTAAAAGAAAATTAAAATCGAAACCGTCTTTAGAAAAACATAAAAAAATGCATGCAAGACGTGATCATGAAGAACCAAAATTTGTGTGCAATATTTGCGAAAGAGGTAAATTTTTTTATACAATTAAGAATTACGAATAATTATCTTTGTTACCAAAAAACTGTAATATATACAGGCATGCCACGAGTTCGGTTTGGAATTGATTTCATTCCGTAGCTACGATACCAAATAGCTTGAAGGGAGTTTTCATTAAACCGAAATTATAAAAAATGTATTTGTTTTTGCGAAAAATAAAATAACGATTGTAGCTCGTAATTTCCACAACATTTATTTTAGCTGACTAAGTCGATTTAACGGAGATTTTAAATTTTTAAAATATATTTAAATTTAAAAAACTTAAATTTAATTTGAAGTGAAAAATTTATAAAAAAAAATTTAAATCATTAATATATAAATTTCAGAAAATTATTTAATTTTTCCAAATATCGCAAATCTAGAAAATTTAATCAAAATAACATTTAAGAGTTTACAAAAAATATTTCATTAAAATATTTCATTAAAAATACCAAAAGTCACCACAAAAATTTAAAGGAAATCGGAATTTCATTAAAGAATTAACATTATATCAATAAATTTAGAAATCACCTAAAAATAATAAATTAAGAGCCAATGTTAAAAAAAAAACTCTAAAAAATGAAAGAAAACGTGTAAAATCATGGCAGAAAAAATCTGTAGTTTTTTTTTAAGGAAAAGGGTCAACACTCAGGAAACTAGTGCCTGCTAATTATTTTTATATATTAACAATTGAGTTACTTCCTTTGTAAAGCGCGATAAGAAGACAGGTAGTGAAGTAGAGAGATAGAAAAAAGCTTCAAGTATTTATTTTCAGACTAGTGTGCCAGCTCTAATTTTATGTAGGATCATTACTTAGCCATTTTATAATTTATCATTAGTATAGCCATTTTATATTTTTTTTACTTCCTCGACGACGATATAAGTGCTATAAATACCGCTGAAGGAGTTGTGTGCGCTTCGATATAAATAGAAGCTAGTATATTACAAAAATTTATCTTTTGATTGCAACGGCTGGGATACGAACCTGGGCGTTTAAAGCCATCGAAGCTTTATAGTCAAGCGGATAATTTTATTCGTTTTCTATTCTTTTGAATAAGAAAGACAAATATTGTTATTGATGCGATAATTTTTAGAATACTAAAAAAGTTAAGTTATAAGACACTAGCCGAATGGAATGCGCATTTTCTTTGTCACTACTGAGTGCTCTATTTAATCCGACTAAGAGTGAAAATTGAATTCTCAATACCTATTTCATATTTTCGATAGAAAATCGTAAATATTGAGAAGATGGATAAATTATTCAAAATTTCAGTTCGGTAAATAATAAAAAAAAAAAAATTCTTCGACGTCACTCATTTACTTCACACACGTGGATGAAAGCATATTAAATACGGATGAATTCCATTTCAGAACGTGAATTAATCTATGGCATGCCCACAAAATTGCATTGCAGTAAATTTTATTTGATTACTAAGTTTCAAATTTCTTATGCTTAAACCAAAATATATTCTTTATTTAAGGTTTTTCACAAGGCTACAATCTTAAAGACCATCTACGTATACATAGTGGTAAAGTATAATTAATTTTCCAATTTGAATTCCATTTCTCCATAATTAATTTCAATTTTTGAAGGTGAAAGACCATTTTTGTGTTCAGAATGTGGTAAATCATTCACATCGTCTGGCAGTTTAAAACAGCATTCGTTCCGCCATCTAAATGAAAGACAATTTCCCTGTCCGGACTGCCCTAAGTCGTTTCCAACCAAAACTGATTTGGCTTCTCATTATGATGTTCATAAAGCAAGACCCAGAACGCATATTTGTGATATTTGTGGCCGTGGTTTTCCAAAACCATTTCTTCTGAAAAAACATAAAATGTATCACACTAACGATCGACCGTTTTCTTGTGAATATTGTAATAAACGGTAAGAACACAATCATTAATCATACATTTTTAATTTTCCTATCTTCTTTTTTACATTCTTTGTAGTTTTATAACTAATGAGAAACTAAAACGTCATGTAAGAATTCACACTGGGGAAAAGCCATATAAATGCAATTATTGTGAAAAGGCTTTCTGTCAATCGAATGAGTTAACTAAACATTTACGAGTTCATTTAGGTGGAAATGTATATCAATGCGAATTGTGCCCTCTGAGATTTCCAACAGTTAAAGTAGTTCGTGAGCACTTTTCTACGCATAAAAACGATGATGAGGAAACTAAAATTCGAAATTTGGCGGAGCTTAATGCAATGGCATTAAAAGGAATTTATTGTAGATAAATGTATAAATTAATATAACATTTAACACTTGGTCTAAAGTTTTTGTTTGGCTTATTTCTCGTTAAAACTAAATTTTCTAACCTTAAAAGCTCCTTCGGAAGTTGTCCTAAACTAGTTTTGCTACATTTGTAATCAAGTAGTTTTTCTAAATGTTCAGGATTTTCTGCAGTTAAATGACCAGAGTGCAATAAAACAGCATCGGCGTCTTTGTTCCCTATAGTACTGCAACATGTAATTCTTTGTATAGAGTTTAAAAAACTTGATCCATCGTTATTTCTTTGTCATTGACTGATTTTAGAAAACCAACTAAACCATTAAAAAACAACCAGCTCATGATAGATGCATTGCTTGACGCACCACATCCACGTATTAAATGCAACACCTATTACTTGAATCAATAACTGTACATTTCCGAATTTCTTCAACATCACTGGTCCAATATACACACCCACGAACAGATATCGATGATTAAAAAAAGGAACTGAGAGTAATTTGTAGAATTTCTTTGTATGTAATCTAAAAGAAATCTGCTTGAAGTATAGATGTAGATCAAATGCAAAAACGGCGATATTAATATAGACGGCGGCAGCTAGGCTTAGTCGGCTATTCGCCGTTCGGCGCAGGTCTGTTGTCAAAATTTGTAAATAGATTCTGCAGGATTGTGTATTTGGTTGCCTTAATAGAGGTTGGCAACGCATTGTGAACATTAATTTAGTTTTCCTACAAGTGTCGAGTTTTTTGTTGCATTTTATTTAATTTGTATTTCTAGACATATAATATGAATAGGAACACTATTCCATTCTTAGAAAACTTTTGTAGAACGTGTATGAATGGCGATGAAGAGGATTACAAAGAACTTGAACGCGAAAAACCTAAAGGCATATCTATTTTTAATGAGCCAGAAAGTATAGAGTGTGAAAATATAACAATAATGGAATTACTAATGCTAACAACACCACAATTAAATATTGAAAGCAACGATATGTTGCCCAAAACTCTATGTGAAAGATGTCTTGCAAGGCTTTTAAATGTTTATAAATTTCAAAAAATGTGTATACAGGTTGATCAAAAACTTCGTCAAATGGTAGAAGAAAATTCTCTAGAATCACAAGTTAACAAAGATCCCTTAAAAGATAGTGTAATGGACAATGTAGCTGTTTCACAGGCTATAAATGACTTATCTAACATCTTAAAAATAGAAATGGATGAACCCCTTATTCACCAAAATGAGGCAACATTTATCAATAAAAGTGTTTTTGACAATTCTGAAGATATAAAGCTTGAAACAGAGAACAGTCAATGGGAAGATGTAAGTGACAGTGATGAATCTGGAGATGGTCATAGTGATATCGAATGGGAAACTCTGTCCAAAAACACGAGGAGGTAAGTATATTACTCATAGCATTTAGTAAATTGTAAGAGAATATCATACTCTTGTAGTAAAAAAGATCCAAAATCTGTCAAAGAAGGAATGGATGCGTGTTGTAGGAAACCTAGGAATTCTAAAGACAATGCCGTCGAAGGAGAGGAAGAAACCTTGGAAATGATTCACGAATCTAAAAATGCAAAGATCAGAGATGCTAAAAATGTAGGAAATAAAAACTTTGTATGTGATGAATGTGGAAACCGTCTCTCAACGCGTAAAAGTTTGAAACGACATAAACGGATACATCTAAGGCCTGTTGGAGTGGATCAGAAACACACGTTTGTTAAAACAAAATATGAATGTGAATTTTGCAAAAAGGGTAACTTACAGGAAATGTTTGTAGTAATAGGCTTTAAGATTAAATAAATGAAATTTAAAGATTATAAACTATATTTTCTAGTTTTTCAGCAATCCAGTTCTTTAAAGGATCATTTAAGAACACATACTGGTGAACAGCCTTATCTTTGTTCGGAGTGTGGCAAAGCTTTTAAAAGTTTGAGTAACATGAAACAACATTTCCTGCGTCATGGTACCGACAGACCCTATATATGCCCAGACTGCCCGAAAAGGTTTCCCTGTTTAAGTGATTTGGCATCTCACAAAGCTGTTCATAATAAAACAAAATCACATGTTTGTGATATATGTGGTGCCGCCTTCGTAAAACCCTATCTTTTAAAGAAACACAATATGTATCACACCGGCGAAAAGAATCATAAATGTGATTACTGTGATATGAGGTAACAAAACGTTTTAAAATGCTTTGCATGCTCAAAGACTAACTTTGTTTTAGATTCGTTTTAGCTGACCAATGCCGAAGGCATATGCGTACCCATACTGGTGAAAAACCATACAAATGTCAATATTGCGAAAGAGCTTTTGCGCAAAGCAATGATTTAATAAAACACTTGCGAGGACATTTAGGGGATAATGTATACAAATGTAATTTATGCCCACTAGGATTTCGATTACAAGGAGATTTGCGTGCACATTTTAATACTCATAAGAACGATGATGAAGAAACAAGAACACGAAATTTACAAGCCCTTAGAGATGAAGAGAACAGACTTCAAATGAAGTTTGGCCTTGTTAAATGTACATAAAAGTTTGAGTAATTAATAAGATACAAAAACTAAAATGAGTAAAAGTCGAGTTATATAACTTCATTTAAAGTTTTTTAATTTATTTCCAAATATGTATTTGCCTTGAATCATAAAAAGAACATTTTTTATGACATATGTATGCCAGTATCATTTTCCAGAATTTTGAATCGGAAATATTCTGGACACTTCATTCTTCTTTTTTAATCCTTTATAATTTGAATTTATAAATTGTTCATTCTTCTACTTTTTTAAAGATCTTCATAAGATGTAAGTATGTTTCTCAAATTTTTTAATACATTGTTTAAATAATTCATTAAGATTACACTGTCACCTTACACGGCCGTACGATTATCATCCAAACAAGTCCAATCGGGCACACGTTCTAATCGTATATAAGCCTCTTTCGTTAGAGAACGCGTGTTCACTAAGTCAGTAGATGCGCACAATGATCCGCCTTGCCAGTTAACTATATTGGGACGACCAAGAGTTTTATGAAATTTAAATGTTACTAATCCATTTAGTTTTTCTTTATATTCCTTATCATTAGACACTAAAAACTGCAGTTCTTCTTTGAGACGTGATAATAATCCGATTATTATAGAGCTACCACCCACAACAAAAATATTCTCTGCTAAAATCCGCCGAATATCAAGCGGGCATTGAAGAATTGCTTTTATTATTAAATGCGGCAAACTATCTCGGTCATTATTTTCTTCAAATAACACTTCAAATACTGTTTCTCGAACTTTGCCTTCTATGGTAATGATCTCTTTACCTGCTATGGGATAATCCACGCTTGGAGGAGGCAGAGGTGGCTGATTATTAAAATAATCGTGAGCCCTTTTTAGCTTCGTAACAAAACAAGTTCGAACTTTAATATCCTCTAACACCGATTCTGTAAGAATATCGTCTTCTATTCCACCTAACATTAACTGACGTTTAATTTCGTGGTGTAAAATGCGTCCACCGAATTTTTGATCCTGAAAGGCTTGCATTATTTGGACACCACTAAAAACAGGCATTACCGTAGTTTCATTAAAGCCCATATCAATAACAACACCATGTGAAATCGCCAAAGTGGAAAGTGCTATCATATGAGAAGGCACATAGAGCAGCGAAGAGACTTCAAAGTGGCGAAATAAAGCTTTTGCCAAAGTTTCACGAACTATTATTGGACCGAACACATTTTCAACAATTACTATTTTTCTTTCTTTTGGACTAACAAGCAGATATCTGTAATTATAATGGATATAAATTAATATTTATAACAATGTTTTTTAAAATTACATACTTAAAAAATATAGTTTGCAAAAATTCAATTATCTGATCGTAAAATTCGAGTTTGTCGCTATATTCGAAAATACTCTTTGTTTCTCCACTGACGGGTAGAATGACTTGGGATGGTATAATTTTACGTGGATATGCCTCTGCAGCAAAGCCCAACCTAAAACATGTATGAAATTATAATGTTATTTGTATGCGTATTTTATGAATCATACTTTGTGTACGCAGTTCCAATGTCCAAAACAACTGGAGGTTTTTCTTGCATCACTGTTTCATATAGAGGCATTTCTAAACTTTTCAATAATTGAATAAATTTTAGGTGTAAACAAAAAACTTTTGCAAGATAAATTTGTTTCTAAAATGTTGATGGCAAACATATATGTATATAAAGTTACACAGGGTGCCTGAAAGTTATTTGATTTTTTAATATTAGTGTTAGTGCTTTAACACTTAAGGGGCGGTCGAATTTAAGTTCTGAACAGAATTATAATGAATATATGTATATAATTTGTACAGTGCATTATTTCTTGCTTAAGTTTTTGCGATATGGAAACAACATTCAGACATCACGTGATCAATTAAAAGCCGATTTACACAATCTTGTCGTACTTAGTGAAAGAAATTCTGTATTAAAGTTCTATTTTCAATTATTTCGTACAGAGTATTAAAAGTTAAGAAGGTGAACCGCGAAGGCGAATGTCGGTTATCAGAGAGCTGAATAAACCGAATTACTATAGAAAAATTGCAGACACATTTACGACTGTTAGGAATATTTCTAAAAATCAGTCTTATTTACAGCAGCCTGTTATGGACGAAATTCAAATATTACGTTTTTCTGCTGTAGGGGAATTAAATAGTCCACCATTACTTTCTTGCTACAAAATTCCCTAACGTACGTTCTCGCGAGTTACGTGCCGTCGTCATACTGCGATCGCGAGAAACCCTATACAGAAATAGGTGTCTTGGCCCCTGTAGTCGGGAAAATCACAAGATAGACTAAAGAGGATGCTGGAGTTAGAGGAAGGAACATCTGTCCTTCTGGCGAAATACGCCAGGACCAATGGTAGACAGTCAAAGATTTGGTTAGCAACTCAATCACGGAGCACGTCCTCGAATCCAAGGAAAGACCCGTGATTAAAATAATGAGCTGGGAAGTCAAGAGGTGCTTTTTGATGCTACGATTCAGTCACCACCCTACGCTAGTACCATTAAAACCTATGGATGGACTACTTTCCCCCTGGAACAACGCGAAACTGGCTCTAATGAAGAGGAAGGATATCCCGGTGCTGAAAAAAGCGACCTTATACGTTAAAGAGTGGAGTGGTAAGTTCACAAAGCGTATACTCAGCGTCATTGGCAACCAAAAAAGACTAACTGGGGAGAAATTGATTAGACCCGGTCTCCTTACCAAAACTGTGTTCTTCAATATCCACAAAGCTCGCAAGCAAAATACACACATGCAAAATAAAACACCCGAACATAAACTATGCTGAAAACAAGAAAAAAATCTCCATTAGAAACAAAAAATTATTATCAAACAGAAGAAGAGCATCTGCACCTATGCTCAACACAGAAGTTCACAAACAAATTTCTTTTCGTTATTCTGCCAAAGCTATTATTTGAACACGAACAGACCACTAACAGCGACGATCATCTCGTTGGAAATCACTGTGCGTACAGCAATCTTGCCAGAACAAATATATGGCTAGTCAAGACTTTCAAAACAAATTAATTTTTTCGAGTTACCCTGTTGTTAAAAAAGTGTAATTTTTGAATGAAATTCTATAATCCAGCTGTTTAGTAATATTTATTATTATCTGACCTTTATTTATAAACAAAATATATTGATTAAAATATGAATTTTGTAAAATTTGATAGTGCTCGAGATATAGAAAAAGCTCGGCAAGATCTTAAACAAGTGCGAGAACACATGCTTGTTGAAGCAAAAAGTAAAGCTGAAGAAAAAGCAGAATGGGAAGCGAAAAGATTTTTAAAAGGTGAAACCAATTGGATGCTTCCATCCGTTGGAGAGAAGTTAAAGAAGAAAAATAAAAAAATTAAACAGTCTAAAAGAAAAAAGGATAAAAAGCGTAGTAAAAAATCGAACAAAAAATCTCATAGAAAAAAGAAGCAATCCACCTCGGAAGATGAAAGTAAATCCAGTGATTCTGACTGCACAGATGACAGTAGCGACAGTTCTCCGTCTAATAATAAGGAAACAATACACGTTGAGAAACATGACTTAATAAGGAAACCGGAAGAGCCATTGAAAAGAGATAGTTGGATGACAGACGCCTTAATGCTAAAGACTTATTCACGAGAGCGTGAGGAAAAGAATCCGAATGATAACGAAAAAATTAATACATATGATCCGCTAAAAAGTGCACGAGAATTAAATCCCTACTGGAAGAAAACAGGAACCGGTTTACCTGCGTTTCAAAAGCCAAAAGATGAAGATGACAGCACAAATACAAAATCAGTGTATTCTAATAGCTCAACTGGAAGCAAGAGTTGGAGAAAACAAACCAGTATAAAAGAATCTGAGAAATATGTTCCGCCGCAAGAGAAAATATTACGGAAACCTGGTGATGACGCCTCGTCATCTAGTGACGGAGATTCTGAAAAGCTGACCCACAAAAAAGAGGATATATCGACATCAGAATATTTAACGGATCAACAAATGAACGAACTAGGTGCAAAAATAATTAAAGCAGAAATAATGGGTAATATGGGTCTTGTAGATGAATTACGCGTAAAATTAGAAAAAGCACGCGCTCAAAGAAATCTTGTTAAAGAACGAAAAAAATCGGAATTCACTGAGTATAAACAACATAAATCTGATGGTGGCAAGTCTGTTAATAACAAAGATCAATACATCCTACTAACTCACACCGACCAAGCAGGCCATTCCAGGCCATTACCGACAGCGAAAGCTTTAGATGGCAAAGATTTGTATGGTGGGAAGAAAAAGCAAAAACGCGTTAACTGCCATGATGAAACTGGCAAAAGAGTTCGATATTTTGCTGATGATGATCGATATGATATAAAACAAATGTTTGAAAGAGAAAAGTATACAAGTTCCTCAGATGTCAATTTACAATTCGCCAATGTTGCTGGAAAACACAAGAACACTAATGATGACTTGGAGGATATTTTTGCTGTAGAACTGTGTCAAAATGATTCTATGCGTTCAGATCATAAAGATCGCAATAAAGCTATTCGTGAACATAAAAAAATCGAAACAGTTTTAGATAACTGTGATAAGTGTTTCGACTCTAAGAAAAAGCAAAATGAATTGATGGTATGTGTTGGTGAGAATGTATATTTAGCTTTGCCTTGGTATCAGGGTCTACAGTCCGGCCATTGCATGATAATACCAAACCAACATGCTTCCTGTTGTACTCAACTTGATGAGGATACTTGGACAGAAGTAAATGAATTTCGAAATGCTTTAACTCGAATGTTTGCGGTACAACATAAAGATGTAATTTTTTTTGAAATTGCAAACAAATTGCATAGACGTCCCCATTTAGTCATACATTGTATTCCTGTTCGAAAGTCGGATGGAGAAATGGCTCCATTTTATTTTAAAAAGGCAATCGAAGAATCCGAACATGAATGGTGCGTAAATAAGCAACTTGTTTCGTTACATAACAAGTCTTTGCGTAATTCTATACCTAAAGGTTTACCATATTTTTGGGTAAATTTCGGTATGGATACTGGATTTGCACATGTCATTGAGGATGAAGAAAGATTTCCCGCAAATTTTGCTCAGGAAATAATTGCAGGAATGCTTAATTTAGATGCAAGTAAATGGCGACGTCTGCAAAAGGAGCATAATATTATTACTAAAGTAAAAATATTTGCAGACTGGTGGAAAAAATACGACTGCACAACTTAATACGTAATATAATACATTTGTAATAACTGTAATTGGTTAGTTTTTAGAACAGCATCTTTTATTCATGTATTGGGATCACAATTATAAAACGTGCAGTAAGATTCTGTAAATGTAAGAATTATGCTTATTTTTTCACGAAACAGCTCGAAGGCACTTTCCCCAGAAAATAAAAACTTGCTATACATTAGTTGTTTTTTTTAATAAATATGTAATTTATTTCTGTACAGAGATTACTCGTAGTGTGCTAAACAAGTAAAGCCGACCACCCATATACAGTTTTAATTTTTTTTTAAATAGCTAAATTGGTCCAGCCGTTGTCGAGTTTTGTGTTTAGCAATAGATGACTTTTTCAAAACCAAACGTTTTTAAATTTTGTATAAATTTTCTAGCAACAGTTTCCAGTCCATCTCTGAAACCACTCGGTTGTTTTTAAAAATAACGTTAGCATGCCTTAAAGCTAATTTTATGTTAGATTTTTTCATTTACTCAAATAGGATAAACAGTTTAAAGGGCTAAAAAGATTTTGGATAAAGTTCCGCAATCGGCGGGATACAATAAAGACCCACAGGGAGAGAATTTTTTCTCTACATTTTAAACAGGTCGATTTTGAAAGAAATTTAAAATTTGAAATGGGTACGTTAGAATTGTTTTTTTAATTTGTTCAGTTTTTTAATTAATAATTACGCATAGGATTTAGCAATCGAGCAACTTTGAAGTTGAAAGAGGGAGCAGTACCGACTATAGAAGCGGGTGAAACCGAAGAGGAGACAACAACATTCGTAGAGGAACCAACAACATTCGTAGAGGAAGCAACAACATCCGTAGAGGAAACAAAAACATTTGTAAAGGAAGCGATAAAATTCCCTGAGGAACGAACAACGGTGAAGACTAGCACCAACCAAGACAGTTTACAGATCTACATAAAAAATTTGGAAGACAAAATGTATGTATCTACACTTTTATATATAATTTCAAATGGTTCACAAAAACTTTTACATATATGACCGTTTCTAGGGATGCATTGCGTAAGGAAAATGATATGCTAAAAATGCAAAAAAAAAACAAGCTGAGATCACTACTAAAAATTTGTCTCAAGGAGTTCAGAAGTTAAAGTTTACAAACGCAAATCTGCAGAAGGTACTAAGACGTCTTTGCACTGAAGCCAAATAAAAAAACTTAAAAACGGTGACAAAAGACAAAACTTTACTGAAGAAGATATTGCAGTAAATTACGCTATATTCCACAAGTGCCAAGGCGTACAGGTTGCTGAAGAGAAAAAATTTTTCGCTTCCCTCCGTAAGAACAGTGCAAGGTGGTCACAGAAATTAGATGTGTCGACTGGTATTTTGGATCCTGTTGTAAAAATATTGTCTGCGGCTAATCAAATGTCCATTCTTGGGCATCATTAGTATTTAAAGATGTTCAATATGACTAACTTTTGTAATTGCTCTTCAAATGCTACTATATAAATTTTTTTAAAAGGTGTTATTTTTTTCTAATTAAACTATAATTTATTTTTTATATTAATATATTATAATTGCTTTCTTCTCAAAATAAAATAGTGGAATTATTTGCCTATTCATATCAAAGGAAATATCAAATTTTTACAATTAGTCATTCACTAATAACACAGGGGAACATTGATTCTGCGGCACAGGATTTATTAGTCAAACTTAGGTAATTCTGGTCTACTAAATACGAAAATAATAACTTTTTTTTTAAATTGACTCCACTTTTTGAGATAAAGGCAATCTATTCATACTTGAAATAAAATTAAAGAAAAGAGTTCAATATATTTAAAAGCTTTTATTCAAATGAAAATAACGCTTTAAATTATATTATGAACAATCCAATTAGTAATAAAATATTGAAAAAACACAAACATGAATTAAGAAAAACGTTTTGTATGTGATTGTCTGTTGTATTTTTTGTCAGGACAGTCCCTTTGTAAGGTCCAGCAGTAGTCTGCCATCATATGGTGATCCCAACGACCTTGATATCTTTCCTCCATTGTCTTGATGTCCTGGTGGAACCGTTCCCCTTGTTCTTCACTGTAATCACCCAGATTGTCAGGAAATGCATCTAAATGGCTATGCAAATAATGTAATTTGATGCTCATATTGGTTCCCAGTTTTTCATGTTATTGATACGTCAGGCTGCAGGCAACCTTTTTCTTTAAGTCTTGAAGCAAGGAGCTCAGCTGATTTCTTCGATAAATTTAAATCTCGAATCAAGTCGTTTAACTCACCCTGAGAAAAGCCCTGATGTGTGTACTGACTGCATCCTTCAAAATCACTGTCAATGTGGCTTTCGCTCTGTGTATCTAATATTTCATCAGGATGATCATCATCACAGTGAACCTCTGATAAGGCAGTAAATATCGGTATTGGCAAATCTTGACTATGTAGTGTTGGTGGCTTAACGGATTGTATATTTGGATAAACCCAAGATCGTTTTTTGTATCGGTTCATACCTTTTACATCCGTAACACAAAAGTAGCAATCATCAAGGTGGTTACTTGGCTCTGTCCATGTCATCGGTATTCCAAATGGAAGTCCTTTTCGTCCCTTTTGAGTCCAGTATCGAAGTGACTCCACACAAGTTTTACAAACTTTGTGTGGGACCCAACATTTATCTTGTTGGCCAAGTTGTTTTCAAAAATATTCTAGGTAAGCTTGTTTTACAAATTCATTAATATTTCTTCGTATCTTCTCTTGGCAATATTTACCGCATATGTAGCAGAAATGGTCGGGATTATTAACACAACACTTGCGTAAAGAACTCATTCTTTTTCCGTAACAATAACGAGAAATAAAATAAAATGAGCAAAAGCAGCTGATCTGGCACGTGTATCGCATTCAGCTTCTGTAAACAGACTGAGCGGAGGTATAAAGTCGTATCAGATTAAATGTCAGCTTCGTTTGTTTTCTGCTTTCTTTCATTAGGGATTAGCTTATCTGTACACAAACAATAGCATTAACAGATGATTAATAAAGGTTTTTTTTTTTTTACTTTTTTTCCTAATAATTTAAATTGACACCTTTACTGATATTTCATCTGAAAAGACCCAATAGATGGTAAACATGACTCCTCTAGATTGTTTTCATGAACATGCGCGCCATCTATGATTTCATTAACGAAGCCTCAGCAGTGTTGTGCAACGTAGTGGAGAATTAAACGAATGATTTTCTTAACATATACTATATTTTTAATTGCACTGTTTATCTGGAGAACTGGAGTCAATTCAAACAAACTAATTATGTGATCAGTACTTCATAATCATAATGTATCGAAATTGACTAAAAAAACTCACGCCGCAGAATTTTTTTTTTGTTGCCCTGTGTAATTTATGACACAGGGTTGCACTACTAAAGGTACCAACAGACGACATGTTTTTTACATGTGTTTTTTAAGCTTTCGATTCGTATGTTTTTCTTTATGTCTGTCAATATTGGTTAATTTACATAAGGTTTATAATTTTTGGCCACAAAAGTACATGTAGTATCACACATGACATCGATCATGTTTATTGAGAACAGCTGATTGCCCAAAAATAAATAAATATCCACGTCGTTTGTTTGATAAATGGCTTGAAGCCGTCGAAATATTTTTGGTTCCGTCGCTGAAGTACTGGCGACGCAAATGTGTTTTTTTTAATTTTTTCTTTTTTAAACAAGACGTTGAGGTTGTATCTAAAAATCGATAAATTTTTATTTTTATAAATTACTTATTTTAATAAAACGACAACGTTAAATTGAAAAAATATATACAGTTTATTTGCCTTGCAAAATACTTCATTCAGACGGCTAATGATAGTGCACATAATCAACCGCCGACGAAATTGTTCGCATGACATAGACATTTGGAGCTGTATGTTTAACATAAGAAATTAGAACACGCTCTATTTCAAATAATGTCTTATGACCTTTGTCATGTTTTTTACACAAGCAATGTTTTAAAGGTAACACACGACATTTTTTCCGTTTACATATGTAAATTTTGACACATACAGTGTGAAAAACATGTCGTCTGTTGGTACCTTAATCATACATGAAATACAGTGTTGTACTCATGTTTCTGACATGCTTGGGAGCAAATCAATTCGTTTAATACTACATTTACATCTACGCAAAATCTCTAGTAGATTTCAGCTCAAATCTCGAAGAAAATCTCTGCCGTTTACACCAATGCTTTTTGACGTATTATTGGATTTCATTTTCATAACAAAAACAGCTGACTGAAGAAAGAATAAAAAATTGGCTCTAAACTTAATTAAATTCGTGCTACAATTGTTTTTATACACATAATTACATATGTAATATTACTTACACTTTATTCATTATTGTTTTATCCATATTGAAAACACTTATTTTAAACTTTTATTATTTTTTAATGTTCTGGAAATATTTTGTTTCTACCCCGCTTTTTTTTGTTACAAATGTCAAAATTACGTGTGTGAATAAATCAAACTCAGACCAAAACGGCAAACCGTACCAGCTGTTTTTGTTTACATATTTTTTTTAACGTGGTGAGTTTGAAAATATGTAAACATTAACACGTGCAAGTAATACTAGCGAGCGAAATGTAATGTCGTATTTATAATTGTTCAACAAATTGGTACTATAATTAAGATCATGGACGTTTGATTTAATTTAAAATAAGTAAACTATATTATCTTCATGTACAGAGCAACTTTCTTCAAAAAATCTGAATTACGTCTTTAGGTTTGCAATATACATTAATAGAATATAGTAATGGTAAGCTAAAAATATTTTAGTTATAAAACCTAAACGAAACGATGTCCCACAAATTTCAATACAGCAGTGAAAAGCTAAAACGAGTAGTAATCGAATGACATATAGTTTTTATTCAAAAAGACTTCAGTATAGTGGGTATTCTCTTACAAACTTTCATTTTTCCCAAAATAAGGTCAAAATCCCCAATATACTATTTTTCCTATAAATCCTAAACGAAATGATGTCCCACAAATTTGAATACAGCAGTGAAAAGCTAAAACCAATAGTAATCGAATGACATAGAGTTTTTATTCAAAAAGGCTTCAGTATAGGGGGTATTCACTAACAAACTTTCGCTTTTCCCAAAATAAGGTCAAAATCCCCAAAATACTATTTTTCCTATAAATCCTAAACGAAACGATGTCCCACAAATTTGAATACAGCAGTGAACAGCTAAAACCAATAGTAATCGAATGACATAGAGTTTTTATTCAAAAAGACTTCAGTATAGGGGGTATTCACTAACAAACTTTCGCTTTTCCCAAAATAAGGTCAAAATCCCCAAAATACTATTTTTCATATAAAACCTAAGCAAAACGATGTCCCAAAAATTCGATCACGGCAATGGAGAGCCTAAAACAATATTAATTGATTGGCATATAGTTATTATTCAAAAAACTTTATTATAGGGAGTATTCATTAACAAACTTTAATTCTTACAAAAAAAAATACGTGTTAATAAAATCCAACGACGAAAACAAAAATGATAAAAATTGTACCTTAATAACTTATACAAGTACATTAGTGCAGGTTTTCCCTCCCTGTGTCAGTAATTTGTTGCCACAATTCATAAATTTTGATCTCATATTCAGATAAGGTAACACTGTTGACATTAATTCACCACCATAGAAATGAAAATGTAAACAAAAACAGCTGTTAAGGTTTTATGTTATCAACAGAGTTTGATTTATTCCCATCGATGTCAAAATTTTCTTGTTCAGCGCTGTATATTTCAGTACATAAGCAAAAAAATACATAGTTGCATCATTTAGTATTGCAAGATTTTGAGAGATTTTGCCAAAATCTAGTTCGTAAGTAGATTTTGTTTTGTATGGGAAATCTGGTGCAAATGAACTAGATTTCGCTCAAAATCTCATAAGTACCACATTTTGCGTAGGTGTAAATGTAGTATAAACTACTTCTTTACCAGCCATAAATTTGTTTGCACATTGCGAGAGCATCTGCATATTAAAGAAAGAAATGTATTCGTGATACGTGTATATGTTCCTGCTTAGTTCGAACATAATTCTTGGCACTCAGAGAGATTGTTTCGGTGTCTTCAGCACAACTTTGTACAGGTGTTTACAGACGAACGCATACTTTTGATTTTGCCTTTTGCTTGTGGTATTGTTCGGAAAACACTGTTTGAACATGAAGCGACTATAAACAGCAACGGTCTTGACTAGCCGAATTCCTGTGCGAGCAGCAAAATGTGCGATGGCTGAACAGTTTTATAGCTATTCAAAACGCCATGTAAAAGAATTAAAATAGGGTCTTGACTTCTCTTCAGCCATCGCACATTTTGCAGCTCGCACAGAAAAATAGCTAGTCAAAACTGTCGCTGTTTATAGTTGCGTCATGTTCAAACAGAGTTGTCCGAAAAATAGTTCCCATAAGTCTGTTACGACCACAGATTATATCTGTGGTTACGACAGTACACAAACAAAATACACAGGCAAAATAAAAAGTAAACACCCGTACATAAACTATACAAAAGCATTCATACAATCTCGATGAGAGACGAAAAATTATGTCTAAGCTGAACAGAAAGCATCCATACAAGCTCGATAATAAACAACAAATAATGACTAAACTGAACAGAAAGCTCCAACCAATCTCGATGAGAGACAAAAAATTATGGCTAAGCTGAACACAAAGCAACCATACAGTCTCGATGAGAGGCACAAAATTATGGCTAAGCTAAACAGGAACTTCTACACATATCATTCAAACAGAAGTTCACAAACACATTTTTTCTCGTTATTTTGCAGACGCTCTCTTAATGCACAAACAATTTTTTGGTTAGTCAAGACGTGTAAATAATTAAAAAAAATGAAAAATTTATATCCAAGCACTTCCTAAACTGTATTTATTAACTGTCAAATTTCAACTTCAGCCAACTTAACCCAAGATGCTCTTTCTTCCGGTTCTCTTTAACACACAAGGTATTTTTATTGCAATTTTTAGGCAATTTGGAAAGAATTAACACTTTCTGTAAATAATTCAGAAGAAAAGTGTATTAATGTGAATGAACTTTGTTCAGTATAATATAATTTTTTAGTTTTGCTTGTGAAATATATTAGCCTGATTTTATATGAAAATGAAATCGTGTGGAAGATACAACTATAAATTTATACAACTGAATATTTCTTGTGATTTATTTAATTCAGTTTTTTACCTTTGCAGATGCCTGGTGTAACTGTAAAGGATATTGACCAACACGCATGTGTTAAAGCTGTTGCAGTCTTTTTAAAAAAGTAAGTTGCAAAATACATTTGCATGAATTGTGAATCAGTAATTTGTTTTTTTAACGATGAATTTTATTAGGACTGGCAAATTGAAGGTGCCCGATCAAATGGACATCATCAAAACTGCTAAATACAAGGAATTAGCACCTTATGATCCCGATTGGTTCTACATTCGTTGCGCTTCAATTTTGCGACATTTGTACCACCGCAGCCCCGCTGGTGTTGGTTCAATCACAAAAATATATGGTGGACGCAAGCGCAATGGTGTCCACCCCTCTCATTTTTGCCGTGCAGCTGATGGGGCTGCACGTAAAGCATTACAAGCTTTGGAACATGCCCGCCTTATTGAAAAGCACCCAGATGGTGGTCGGAAATTGACTCCAATAGGTCAGCGTGATTTGGATCGAATTGCCAATCAAATTGTCGCCAACCAACGTGTTGCTGCCAAACAAAGCGGACCCATTGCTATTTCCAAGTAAATTTGTTTACTGCGTTAGTAATCCGGATTTTCGGTAGAAATAAAAGACTTGTTTATAAAATGAAGTTTCATTAATCAAAAGTTGGATAGAAATTAAAATTATATTTTTATAGAGCGAAATATTGATATGAAAATTGGGCAACTCCTGCTATAATCATCCAAGTTTTAAGAAACGCCATTGATGGTGAGTAGAGCCCGTGGTTTACGGAACTTTCAATGACTACGTTTGTGCACATCCTTAGTGAGCCCTATCATTGTATATGACTGATTAGTATTGTTTGTTTACTTACGCAGGAAAAAGTATACGATTAGGGCTTAATGTTTCGGTTTGTTCAGAATTTCTATTGGGTAAAGTCGACGTTAATGTTCCCATTAGAACACTAAATTTGATTCGTTTGCATATTGCCATCAATCAAATTATGCAAATGCTGATCCGTTTAAAGGGTTTATGTAAAAATTATAGTTTTTAATTTCAATGATTTTTGCGCCAATGTTAATGTTATAATCTAAATTAAAATTACTAGATTATAGTACATTCCATTAAGAGGAACATAAATATGTGTTTTCTGCATTGGATGATAGATAATTGGCGCATCACGTTCTCAAAATCTGAAAATATTCAAAAATTCTCTCGGTTGAACCACTAAAATATATTTGTTCTCGAGAAAGACTTGATTTTAATATTTTGAATTCGGCTATAAGTTTGTCTTTTCTTAAATTATAGCATAGTAGTAATATGTATATTGGTTGTTGAATATATCACACCCAATCAATTTGGTTTTTTTTTTTTGAACTAGCTTTTCATATCAGCATCTCTTTTAATAAGGTAATTAAATTTCAGCAAAACACTTTCTGTTGTTGATTTAGCTGTAACGGTTAAGATCCTGGTCACTTACATCAGCTTGAAAAGTTTTAAAGATTCTAAAAACCACTTCATTAAGAATATCCTCACTAGCCAGCCCATAAACAGGATTCTCTGGTCTATTCAATCTTTTTTGTAGCACGTAGTTTTTGTCTTCAAGCTGTTTAATTTTGTTGCCATTTTCCTCATCAATGTTTTTAATTAATTTATTACACATTGATAAATACATTATTAAGGTTTTCAATTTGCTCGTCAGAGTTTCCAAAATTGACAATAAAGCATAAAATACTGGAATCAGGACAGAATTCACATTCAAAAATGGACTTGCCTTTAGACTTTAGAAAAAATATAGTTCCTCAGTGTAAACTTAAACGCAATCGATGTGAAACCAATTATGTCGTCGAGCGCACCCAATGCCCTCAGATTTCATAGTGATATTTTCATCACAAGAAGAATGACCACAAACAGCATAGAGGGACATTCCGTCATTAAATATTACAAAATATTTTCTGAATCCACGGAGTGGGATAGATTTTCATATGTAAATAAATGAGGTTATGCATGTAAAATACTGACTGGTAATAATGAATTGCGCTATTCCCCTTTTTTAAAATGGTTGTTTAGTAATTTTACAATTCACGCGTGTGATCGTGTTTAGCATTTTTTTTTAACTGTTTAACTAATTGAGGTATTTTTGCTGTGATGATGACGGTCATGGCACACAATGTCTTGTTCCTTCTCGGATATCATTGAAGGGGACATCTGAACCATCATTTAATAGTGTTAGATCCCCCGAGGCATGTCAAAAAAAGGCTTTCGCTGAAGCGATAACGATATCCGGAAACATCTTGGTGATACTGATCTCCCTTGATCTCATAAAGGCATTTGACCGTGTTAATTATAACATACTTATGAGGAAGTTGTACGAAAAATTTAGATTTTCTAGATCGGCTTGCAGGCTTATCCAATAATATTTGAATGGGCGTTCTCAGTATGTTTCTTATGGGTCTATATGTTCTAGCATTGGTTCAGTAATTTCTGGGGTCCCGTAGGGATTTATTCAAGGCCCTCTTCTGTTTCTTGTGTATTTAAACGATTGCATTCCGCTATTGGAGACACCTTTTTATCAGCCTTATGTTTTTGCGGATGACATTTATCTCGTCTATAATATTCATTCTGAAACTTCCACTAATGTTCGCACTCTGGATGCATGCTAATTGTCTGGACAAAAATTAATTAAAAACTAGTGCTCTATTTGTTCATTTAGCCATTCAAAATCCTGTTTATCCCTCTATTTACATTGGAAATCAGCAAATTAATTATCTTGAATCTTTAAAATGTCTTGGAGTTATAATTGACTCTAAACTTAGTTAATAATTTATCATGCCAAATCTCTTTTATATTAAGAAAGTTATATTCCTTAAAACCGTATACACCAAACCATGTTAGGTACCGTTTGTCGCATGCCTTGCTTATGTCTAAAATCAATTATGGTCTCGAGGTACATACAGGATCTATGAGGGGTAACTTGGTTCTTTTAGAACGTATATTTAGAAGGATTATTCTCTATGTATACAGTGTTCGAATTCATGATCATGATCGGGTCACTGAGCTTACGTCTGTTTCTCTAGGTTGTACATTCAAAGACTATATTCAAATAAGACTTATTATTCTTTTCTATAAAACTATGAAAAGTAGGCAGCCTGCTGCCCTTGTAAATACAATTACGTTTATAAACTCCACTCGCAATGTGCAAATTCTAGTTCCACGTATTTTTCTTTTAATATTTGAGCGATCGTTTCTAATTAGAGTTTATTAATGTATGGGGGGATATCGAAGTAGACTACTTACTTTCTGGGTCCGTTTTCGACTAATTAGAGTTGCTCAGTCTGGAATAACTAATCAGCTAATCTGAAATTATTTCAATATTCAATTAATGCCTATAAAAGAAGGCTTATGGATTGGTTTAGGGTGAGCAGAGCATGCTTGATCTCTGGTTAACATTGAACCTTTGGACTTTTTAATGGAAAATATCGTTTTAAATTCGTTGTAATAATTGTGTGGTTGGGGGACCACTTCATTTTAATACTATTTAAGATTTAGATAAGTATACATTTTTATTATTGTTATTATCAAACTGTTTAATGATAGAAACCTGAATTTTATTTTATACTCTATGGCTTTATCAACTATAGAGACATGTATAATTGGCCTTGAAGGCTTCCAATGTATTGAAATAAATAAATAAAAACGTGCAACGTAACAATATGTACATAGTTATTCTGTGCATGTATATTCCAAGAAACAATACGGATAGAACTCCTTTTATTACTAATCATGATTTTTTTCTAAAACCCCTATGCCGGCAGTCCTAAACTCAGGTCAATGATCCAATTTACTCGATTGCAAATATATAGAATAGCTTGATAAAACCTACAATTAGGTCATCACATAACAATATTATTTGGAACACTCTGTTCTTGTTGGAAAATAGAACGATACCATTCCCCACAAATAGAACGACATATTCCTCGCTCACTTTTTTTATTGTAGGTTGTATGGATTTACAAATAGAACGACACATTCCTCGCTTACTTCATTTATTGTAGATTGTATGGATTTACAATTTTGAATAATACCCAAGCGTATTACGTATATTCACGGTATTTAACAATGACTACATCAAACAAATGTAGGCTTGCAAGGCGCACTGAAAATTAACTCGCATCTCCTTTTTAATGTTTTATAGAGTTTTCTAAATTTATTTTATAATTAATTTAACATACATTAATATCTTTGTATATAAAAAAAATGTGAATTATACCATGGTAATGTACATATATTATACTCGATCCAATGCTTCAACCATTACTATGCTGTTACCTCGAATGACAACCATACCAATGTTGTTTCTGGTACTATCTTTACATTCTTCAACGGTTTCGTCTAAAACAACATTCATAAAAGGATCAAAACCACGTAATATACCGGCAACGGCGCGTCCTCCATTAAGTTTTAGTAACATACGTTTATCCATATACCTGCAATATGAAGAAACTATAAGCAATAATATACAAAAGCATTTGAAATAATTACTTTTTCAATTCTGGTGGATGAGCTTTCGACATTTTGTTAGTTTCTTTAAAGTAAAATTAAAATTTATGTAAATAAACCGAGTATACTGTCCTCTCAAAATTTGTAAACTGATTCAAGATGTTAAATTGGTGATTTTTGTCAGAAACAAAAAAGTGGTGGTTAAGTGCAGCTTTTTCCACGCGGCTTTAAACACTTTTCACACTATGCAAGTATTGCCATTGATTTTCTTTCTTGTTTAAGCGCCCGACGAGGGGAAAAGAAGCATGTAAAGACATTCTTTTACTTTTAACGCGTTTTGTTCTCTCATACGTGGACATTGAATGTGGACATTCAGAATAAGAATTTAAGCAATAAGGCTTGTGTTATGTTAATACCAAAGAAAGTTTAAATGGCGTCTTGACTAGCCATAAATCGTTCATCCATCGTATATTTTGCTGTTCGCACTGGAATTTGGCTAGTGAAGACCCTCGCCTTTGATGGTCGGTTAGTGTTCAAACAGAGTTGTCCGAACAATTGTTGAGTATGCCATTACTCAAACAAAATACACACAGGCAAATGAAAAAAATTGTGTGTTTGCCGGACTCTAAACAACCGTACATAAACTATGCTGGAGAGGAATTCCCTTAGCCCTATATAGCTATTTTTACATTACGTCTTGACTAGCCATAAATTTGTTCGCGCATTAATAGAAAATGCGTTCGCGGTCTTCTGTTTGAAGAATACGTGTGTATTTTCCGGTTCAGTTTGACCATAATATTTTGTCTCTCATCGAGATTGTATTTAACATGAAGTGATAATGGTCTTGGCTAGCCAAATTTTTGTGCGAGCATCCAAATGTCTGAACAGATTTATGGATAATCAAGACGCCACGGAAAACTCCTTTGCCGGCTAGCAGCCAATTTTAAGTCGCCGTCAAATATTTTTGAAGAAGCCGCCGTCGCTAATAAAATTAGACGGCACATCACTATATAGCCCAATTAAGGAAAGTCAACAACTAAAAAACAAGAAAATTCAAGTTTTCTTAAAAAAAAAACGTTTTATTGTTTAAGTTTGATTACATTTCAGTATAATTATGTTTTCCAAGAAAAAGAAAAAACCTCTTATTTCAATGCCGAGTAACTTTGAACATCGCGTACATACGGGTTTCGATAAACGTGAGCAGCGTTATGTGGGGCTTCCATTGCAATGGGCTTCGATTGTAGGGAATAATCAAATATTAAAATCAACAAATCGGCCACTTCCATTGGTGGACCCCTCTGAAATCACACCAACAGAAATTTTAGATTTGAAAACTATAGTGAGGCCACATCACAATAACAACAAAGCGGACGCAACATCGTTGAACAGTAGCATAGCTATGCAGTCAGGTGGCATTGGGCAGCACAGTCATGCAATGGCTGCTGATAATAGCTCAACCTTGGGAGCTGCCACGGGCGGAGGCATTGTCCTACCGAAAACATCTCATGTTGCAAGGTCGAATTCATTGCGGAGTTCGAGTCCACCCAGAATTAGGAGAGATCTTAGGGGAAATGCTAACGTTCCGCCAGCAGTTCCTGAGGAAAGTGTTACCTCTGGTACGATGAATAAAATGCCAGGTCATTTTATGAATGTTTGTACTACAGCCAGTTATAAACCAACACATCAGTTGCTACAAACAACAATGCCTAGTGGAGGTCAAGGAGGAATTGCAGGACATGTCATGTATGGTGCGCAAGCAGCACAAAATGGCATACCTAGCGCTGGGCCTTTAGCGGTTCGAACTGATTTTAGTACACAATCTGCAGCAAGTTCCCTCCAACTACGCCAAGTAACGACCCATCTGCATGCTCAACAAACTTCTCCTGTGGGTTCCATTGCCAGTAATACCCGTTCGACGCATTCGCATATATCGTCACATTCGCACGGCCATCATATAAATAATAACACAACAAGCGTTAATAATTTGCAGATGTATCCATCGCCGCAAGGACAAATGCATGCACCTCCAGCTTTACCGCCACATGGACATCACCATCATCAGCAGCAGCAGATGCAAAATTTGACACAGCAGCAACAACAAACTGCTAAATCACTAGCCAGTGGAGGCGCCATTATGCCAGCTGATCAGAATCAAAATCCTCATCATCCACATTTACATGCAAAAACAGCTTCTCGTGCTTCCAGCTCGAGCGGTGGGGCTAGTGGTATTGGGACAACAAGTGCAACTGGAGGCAGTACAGCGACGACTGGCCAATCTAAACAGGAACCAAGGCTAACACATGAACAGGTAAATTATTAGCCATATGATTTGTATAGATTTTCATCTTTTACTGAAGTTATTTTAAAATGAAATCAAAAAAGTAGGACTATGTTAAAACGCAAGCAAGTGTTGCTTTTTGATGCAATAACTGTGTTATCCTCGCAATGTGCCGGATATGGAAACAAAAGACTATGAACGTTATGCCATTAATAACTGTCCGGTCAATATTACATCATCCTTATGAATTCCTTATGTAAATGGTCGTTGATAGTAATTTATCCACTTTTGACTACGTTTGGGGGTGCATTATTTTTGTCTCGTGATATCGGGTGTTACCTAAAAGAGTTACTTGCCCAGCTTAAGTGAGAAGTGAGGTTCCAATTGTTTCCTTGAGCACTACAATCGACTATGTTCTTGGCCAAGAAGAACTTTACCTGATGTACATAAGTAGTGTGTCAGATGTTTATATTAAAACTTATTTTAAAGGTGAAAGTGTCGAATGAAATATTTATCCAATGCAAACTTTTTGGTTTGCGTTATTAATTTATATAATCAAATAACTAATTAAAGACTTTGTCGTGTTCAGGTATTACAGGTATTTCTAACATAATAGTAGTGATACTATGTACTATGTTACATAAATCCCTCACTATGAATTTAAAAGCAATATGTATATAATGAAATACATTTGTCTCTTTTTAAGTGTCTGTTAGATTACAGTCATTTAATTTAAATGACCCGCTTTTTGGTTTGTGCAAGTTGATAATAGCAACCCATAAAAATTTTTAAAAGAAGAATGTAGTTATTTAATATGTTGGTAATACAGGTTGCATTTTCGCCAATAACCACAACCGCGTTACTCGCACTATAAACAACATTTCCAATACAGTGTTAAAAATACTGGAAATACATATTTGTGAACTTCTTAAAGATCTAATAAAAGGTATCATCTGCTCCGAATTCTCTTAATACTGAAATTTTATGCGGCTGAAAAGATATAATAAAGTTTGTTGTAGACTAATTTTATAATGACTAAATTTATAATAATTTTATTCAGGCTCAAGTTCTTATTTTATTCTTTCATTTGAAAAAGAAAAATTTATTTATATTATTAGAAGGCCAAATTGCTATCCAAAAATTTCGGCTGTAAAATGTACTGAGATCAAAATGAGGACAAAGTAGGCAACTTGCAAGCTTGGTAACATTTTCATAATCCTTTATTATATTAAAAAAGAAAAAATTTTGCCAAGCTAGCAAGTTGCCTAGAAATGGGATGATATTTTACAAATGAAGAACGCGGTCCATATTTTGATTTCAGTACTTTTTACGGCAGAAATTTTTGGATACTTGGAACTTGGCCTTATTTTCACATTTATATTTTTGCGCGGATCTGGGTACTTTTTTCCAAGTTATTTTTGTTTGTTAATGTATGTATAAACACTCTTTTAAATTAAAGCTTACAGACGGTTAGGTTATATCAAATTCTAGCTCTCTACCTATAGTGAAAGTGTTCCTTACAAGCAAGACGGAGCCCTAGCCCCCCAAGTAAATTGTCCGCTTTCAGATTTTGTTTGTTTGTTGTTCTCTTAGTGGAAGTGACCCATACATATAGGGAGGAACCCTAACCCCAGATAAAAAGTATCCGCTTTCAGATTTTTTTGGTTTTTTATTCTCCCAGGCCTTCATGTATACCAAATTTCAGCTTTCTAGCTATAAAAAGTGTCCGCTTTCAAATTTTTGTGTTTACTACTGCCCTAAGGCCTACCTGAAAGTGCCACATAATATTGATGAATGTGTACTAAAATATGCACTTTTTACACATTCATATCTCGCGAAGCTTTTATGGTAAAACTTGGTCTATGAGGTTACCTATACGTAGAGTCCTTATGTTTCAAGTTTCATTATTTTATGATTAAAGGAAGCAAAGTTTTGAGAGGGGGAAAAACAGCGCGAATGGTTTCGTGTAATATACACACTGTGTGCTTTAGGCCTGAACTTGGCCTGGTAAGGTGGGTTGGTGGTATAAATTCAGTACGTGGCATGAATTACTAAGAAGAGAAATAAAAAATAATTGAGATAAAGATATAATATAATAATCAAATATTTGTTTTATTTCATTGAAGTTTCGTTCTGCGTTACAAATGGTTGTTTCGGCCGGAGATCCACGTGAAAATTTGGACAATTTCATGAAAATTGGTGAAGGCTCAACAGGCACAGTATGCATTGCTACTGATAAATCCACTGGTAAATACATTTTCTACTTGCTAATATTAATATGCATTTATATTTACTCACATATGTACTCTCTATTGTTTAAGGTCGACAAGTTGCGGTTAAGAAAATGGATTTACGCAAGCAGCAGCGGCGTGAGTTACTGTTCAATGAAGTTGTTATAATGCGAGATTATCATCATCCCAATATTGTCGAAACCTATTCGAGTTTTTTGGTCAACGATGAACTTTGGGTAGTTATGGAGTATTTGGAAGGCGGTGCCTTAACCGATATTGTAACACATTCTCGAATGGATGAAGAACAAATTGCTACAGTGTGCAAGCAATGTTTAAAAGCTTTAGCATACTTACATTCACAGGTGCGTGAAATTTTTAATTTGAAAGTTATTGCTATAATAATACTGTACAGGGTGGCGCAAATTTAATAATCCAATTTTGTTTTTGATTAACATTTTTACTAATTAAAAGAAATGATTTTGAGCGATGGAAATCTTTATTTTGACCTTTACAATTTTTTTCTGTTAAGTGGAAAAGTTAATATCCGCCAGTGATGATACACATTTGTGCCTGTTTTATCGCCTTTTCCATGACTTTTCGAATATTCTCCTTACAAGCAGCGATTGTTTGGGGTTTATTGGCATAAGCCCGCGACTTAAAGTAGAAAGAAGTCTGGGATGGTTAAATCGGGCGATCTTTCTGACCATGCCAAATCGTCGAAACGGCAGATTACGTGACCAGGACTTCACACGCGTCTAACGATCAGCAGGCATTAACTGTTTGCACTTTGTATGGGAATATGTGTAAGTCTCTCACTAAAATTTGATGTAGTGTGCATGTGCTGGTGTCCACCTGCGTGAAACTGTTGATTCGTTTTCAGCGACATCGGCCGTCACAGGCTCTTGACAGAACGACCAGTCTGGTGGCGACCACACCCTGAAAGGTATTTTATTGTTCCAAATTGTTCGAGTCGACCAGCGAAGCGGCGAAAACGATTTGGAAATCAACGACAAAATTCACACTGAACTGACACCATCAACCTTTTATTGGTAAAAAAAACATCCGACACAAGTATTCCACGCTATTGAAGAGTATAGCGCTCCATTGCTTGTCCGTTTGTATACTGCAGATGGCTATTTGCAAAAAGTATAATATCTTCCGATAGAGGGATCAATTTTTTGCGCCATCCTGTATTATTGCTTGTTTATTGTTTAAAATTTTATTACTGCCAAGGGCCGTCTACAGTAATCTCTCAATAAACGACTCTTTGATTCACGTTGTTTCGGTTTCTGTTGTAAAATATTTTATGTCTAATAAATTAGATTTGCGCCGCCGTTCGATATACGTCATCAAATCGTTTTGGATCGTCAATCGATTTACGCGGCCACATTTGCTTATAAGTTAGAAGAAATCGGGGACTAGCAGCTGTTGTATAGTTATTGCAATCTGTTATTTTTTTTTGCTTACCAAATATAACGGACGGAAATATGAGTTCGAAACATAAGACTGTTCAAATTTCTGGATGTCAAGTAAAAAGAAAACGAAATGTAATTTTATTCAAAGTAAACCTGAACTTATTCGTCTTTATGACAATTGTGAAAAGGGTTTTATTATTCCGCCTACTACAGTAAGAATAATAACAAAAAGGGCGGATTGTGCTTTTGAAATTGCCACCAAGAGAAAACCACTACTATTGAAAAAAATAAGAATGCATTAATATTGTGAACTAAAGATTTAAGCGAAAAAAAATATTTGAAAAACTACGTTATTTATTCAATAAGCTATAAGTCTGATGAACGATCTAAAATCTTATTTTGGTATAATAAGCTCTTCGCAAACTCTTCCGAAGTTAATTTATTATATAACTTATAAAAACAATTTCAGAAACATTATATATAAAAAAGTTTTTTAACAAAAGGTTCATAGTCTTGATTTTCGAATTAGACCTATTAACACAAGTCCGTCCATTTGTTGTCCCTTACCCTCTTTAAATATAGATATGTAATTATAATCAAACATATTTTATTCTTTCAATGGCGGAACTTAAAATAACGGTGTATCTGCATACAATCAGTGCTGTTCGGAATCCGCAATATTTTATTCGAAAGTGTAATAATTACCAAATGATTTACCTCTTCTGTATTCCATTTCCGAATAATTTCTTTCGTTTTAGTTAGATTAAAAAAATTTGTTGGAATGAATTAGAAGTTTTCTTCAATTAAAATTTTATTTAAATGTTATTTGACAATTCTGTATCAAATTTTAAAGGTTTTCTTTAAAAGTTCATATATTTTTTCTCAATAAATTTAAAAAGTACAGATGGGACGTTTCAGCAGACTTGTTTGAGGGCTCTTGTTTATTAACGTAATCAGCAACTGCGGCTTTCTTCGAAGGAAGGAAAAATATGTAGAATGCAGAACAGCTAATTTTCCGAATTAATTAATTCTGAGTGTTTTTACAATGCCACACGTTTTCATTCCATCCCGTCGTAATGAAATTTGCCGGAACCAATTACGACGTAAATCGAGAGATTACTGTATTTGCTTTTAAGACAGATTAAAAACTAAAGCGATCACTTACATATGTGAATACGCAATACAATGCTACATCTAAAATATTTGTATACTTCACACAATGATGAAGCTACATAAATGTCCCACTTTCCTCTATGCACAATTTTTATGTACATATATTGGAAAGAAACGTCTTTAAAGATGAGGTTAACACAAGCTTACGGGGGTAAACCAAGCAGGAACCTTTATTTTGCCTAAAAAAATAATAGAAAGTCGAAAGGTGGAAAGTGAAGAGGATTAGAAAGGTTAGTAACTAGATATAGGGATGTGGAGTCTTTCCGGAACCAGTTGCTGCTTCTGACGAAGGAGTATATTCCCTGTAGTTCCACCTCCGATAGTTCGGAGACGCTGACGAAGGACCTCCTCCCGAGACGGATCTGACGTTGGTCCTCTAAGACAGGACTGCTCATTGCGATAGCTTTTACAATAGTAATTTTTTGCCAACCCCATTCTCTTCGTGGGACTGCCAAATCTGTAATGTACAGTGACCGTTGTCACTATATGTCTTAAATTGCGTCTTCCGAAATCTTAGCACATTTCTAGTTCGAATTCGATCTAAACTAGGCCAGAGTAGCTTAATGTGCCTACATGTGGGTATTTCCCGCCATCTGGCCTAAGCATATCGTATAAAGACGAATGGACACCTGTAAAAAATCCAATTGCGACACAAATGTCGGTGGAGATCCGAATATTTCCAGTAGATATTTTGTAGAACCACAGCCAATTTTTCGCCTTGAACAACGCGAATATTCCAATTTCTAGGGTCCTACATCCATTGATTATTTCCTAGAACATGTTAATTCAAACCCTCCGATGATACCAATATCGAAAAGTAAAAACTTCTCGAGAAAAAAAGGAAGATTATTCCATGTCCCCATAGTCTATTGTTCCATTTATAAGTAGCGCTAAATCGTACCACAGTATAGAGTACCAGCTTTCTGGCAAGTAGTTGCGCTTATAATTATGGCAAAAAGTGCCTTTGTTAGCGTTGAGCCCATGGCTCCGTAATTAGAATCGTATTCATAAAAAATTGCATATAAACGATTTATAAAGCGTATAATATTTGTAAAACAAAATTAAATCAAGTAACATAAACTGTTTTGTGTATATCTAATAGGGTGTTATACATCGTGACATCAAATCTGATTCTATTCTATTGGCGGCCGATGGGCGTGTTAAACTGTCTGACTTTGGCTTTTGTGCACAGGTGTCACAGGAGCTGCCAAAACGTAAATCCCTAGTTGGAACACCATATTGGATGTCACCTGAAGTTATATCGCGTTTACCATATGGACCGGAAGTAGATATATGGTCACTCGGCATTATGGTTATTGAAATGGTCGACGGAGAGCCACCTTTCTTCAATGAACCACCATTACAGGCAATGCGTCGTATTCGTGACATGCAACCACCAAATTTGAAAAATGCTCATAAAGTATCGCCACGATTGCAATCTTTTCTGGATCGTATGTTAGTGCGTGATCCAGCACAAAGAGCAACCGCTGCTGAACTCTTGGCCCATCCGTTCTTAAGACAGGCCGGACCGCCGTCATTGTTGGTACCTCTTATGCGGAATTCAAGACAACATTGATTTATATTTTTTTTATTAACAATTTTCTCTATGACAACTTTCGCTTTAATTTTACTTAAGTTTTTTACTAAATTACTTTTATCGCCTAAAAAAAGACATTTCTTCTCTTTACATTCATTCATATCGGCAGTGTGTACTTACTATCTTAATAAGAACATGTAATGGTATTACACAATTAAGGATTTTACACAATTTATTATCTTTTTTCGTTTTGTTTTATTTCTTATACATTTATTTTTTAATTACTTTTATTATTTATGATTTTATATGGCATTTATTTTGTTTAGTTTGTAGTTTATCGAAGTAAGTACGTATGTGTGTATTTTTTAAATTAATTTTTCCTTATAAGTGCCGTTAAGAAATGATTAAAGTCATATATTATAAACCAATTCCATATACATAATATTATAAAATATTTTAAATTGATTCCAATATATTTAGAAAAAAAAATAGTAGTGGAAATCCATTCAGCGTTTGGTGCAAGTGGTCTTGCGAGAGCGCAAATGCAAAATAACGTAATTTTTTAATTAAATTTAAGACAAAATTGTTGTATTTTATAAAAGATATGATTTGCATTTGTACTTCTTAAACACCATTTGCACCAAATACTGAATACCACAAGTTAGAATAAAACCAAGTATTCTTTTGAAATAAAGTGCCTTTAAATTTGTGACACTTATAAATAGTAGATAATTTAATAATAATAATACCCAACACAACAACGAATATTTTTTAATGTTAAAAAATTGTAAGACAAAATTTTAGAAAGTATTTTATTACCTAAATTAATGTTTAACAAACATTCCTAATGAGCCTGTATTATTTTTAGAGAATTGGCTTTAAATTTTGTTATGTTTCATAAATAAATCAAGTCAATTATTGAAATCTTATGTATTTTTATGTACATCATGTTTTGTTCTCTAATTAAGAATTTAAATATTATACTATTAAACAAAAATAAATTTTTAAGCCCGTATTCATAAAAGTATTTTCATTTTATAAAACGTTTATCAAACAAATTTCGAATTTTCATTTTTGTGTTTATGATGCTGTTTAATGTTTTCACCTGCAATTTTAAGCCTTGTAGAAAATTATAAAGTGTGGCAAATTCAATAATATTTGGAGCTGCATGTGCACTGTAGCAATATAGTGGACAAGATCGTTTACCTCAACTTTTAAAGCATAATCTTCGCCACTCGCATTGGAGCGTGACAATGACTCGAATTACTCAACTCAAGTTGTTAGGGTATGGTCTACATACAAAAGCTTATATACCTTTTCAATCCGCTGCATTTCCCAGACCTGTACCTCAACGAAAATTTCAGAAATTAAAGGAAGAAGAGTGAGAGAAGAGAAGAAGAGAGAAGAAAAATTATAAATTGTTATAAAATGTGAAGTTGATTCCAACTTTGGAGATATAAATACAGGGCCTTCGCTAAATAGACACAGCTTCCTAGAAGGATAAAATATTCACATGTGATCGCAAATGAATATTGAAGAAATTACGATTGGAATGACGAAGGGTATAAAAATAAATAAAACTGTAAATATTTAAATATAAGACAGTTTCACATTAAATTCCTTAAAAATCTCTTTTTGGGTTTTTCAGCTTTGATTATTGTTATACTATTTGCCCACCAAAAAACACTTCGGCGAGTAAAGGGAAGGTTACCATGCCTTATTTGATATTAATGAGGATCTTACGATTCAGCTTGATACGTTTTTTTTTATTACTTATTATCTATATTAATCAGGAATGTGATGGAAATCGATCGCTTTCAAACGGATCGATTAGAAATCCTTAGTGGTTTGTAAGAACGATTCGCTTATCAAATTGATCCATTTCCAGCACATGCCAGCATAACAAACAATTAAACGTTCTTTTGTTTAATTAATTTAATATTCTGTTGCAGTTTACTTAAACAACTACGTATGCGATTATCTTCGCCGGCTCCACGTTTTTCCTCAACAATACGAATTTCGTCCATTAAAAATGGCATGATATCCTCAACCAGTTCATACGAAATTGAACTCAATTTCATTAAAAGTTCAAAAAGGAAATAGGTATAGAATGATAAGTGTTTCTTTGTTAATATACGTAAATGTTCACTCAATAAATTCTTTAAAGCAGCCGATTTCCTAAAAACCGGACTGTGTATTAGGCGTCTAAATAAATCCAATAATAAGGCACGACTAGGAACAATTTCGTCAACCATCATTATGTGCTCCAAAGTGGATAACGAACTGCCCTTCATAAAAGTTAGCAAACGTTGAGTTGAATTTTCGTCGTCAGCTTTTGAAGAAACCGATTCGACCACTTCTTGATATATTGTAATCACGAGGCATGCATTTGAGTCAGCTTGTCGCCGTTGTGTCGATAAAAAGAGATTTGTTAGTTTTTCAAAAACAAACAGAGATACCTCATGATTATCACTTTGGATGCAGTTAATGAATGGTCTTGCAACTTGTTTAGCATTTGGGGAAATTTTAAAATGCGGTGTCCACTTTTGTATAAGATCTGTCAATGTTTTATTTAAATATGCATCAGATTTGAAGTTTAAACGACCAATGCCCTGCACTACCACAGGCCATATTTTATGTATAAGTTGAGACAATTTGACATCAGGAACTTTTCCCATTTGTATGGATGTCGGTAAGATATAGCGTGTTATTGCAATATGAAAGAAACATGTAATCTTCGATTTGACATAAACGATATGAGGACAGTTGAATATCACTATTGCTAAGAAGCTATAAAAACGAAAGATCAGTTCAGGTTTCTCTAATTTAAAATCGGCATTTAGCCATTTGTCGAAATTACGTATGTAAGAGTTAAAATTATTTGATATTGTAATACGTTGGCCATAATCGATGGTTGCATCGTACTCCTTACCTATCGCTGCTATAAATATACATAATGGCTCTTTGGCTTGAAGAAGCTCCTCAGCATTAATATTCGTCATTGCTGTAAATTCTGACAATTTAACAACAATTTTGCTAAGTTTTACAACATCTTCATTGCTTGCCGTTAATATAACTAAACTTTTTAGCCAAATTTGCATTATTGTAGTATGGTCTACGAGCGTACTACGATCAGATTCGAGAATTTTTAGTAAAAATTGGCAAACTGCTTGACGATTTGCGGGCTGCTGTTCTGTAAAGTAGTTAAACAATTTTTGAAAACTTTGCACATCTGCCATCACAAACGAACGAGTACAGAAATCGGCGGCCAATGTAGGCAGCCAATAACTAAAATTACTAAGATACTGCTGTTTTACAAAAGGTAATATGGTACTATTTAGAGCCTTCAGCAGATCGTTATTCATGTTCAAAAAATTTTCAGTACTTTGGATTTTAACGAATATTAAATGTATAGCTTCTAGCGTCCGTTCTTGTTCCACTGGAGTGCAATTATTAAGAAAGTTAGGTATCCATGAACCTATTAATAGATGTTCTCCTCTTTGAAAATTATCAGCCCGTTCAAAAACGTCCAGAAGCGAGTCAGCTATTATCTTCGACACCGACAGATCATTATGAATTGTTGATAATTGCTGTAATAATTTGGTTATATAATCTGTCAAATCGTATTGGTGTTCGGCATATAGGATCCATAAAGCCATATGACCTTTTGCTACAGCAACCTGTTTTTGTGCCGTCACTTTTTCGAATGCAATAGACAACAGTTTATCGCGTAATTTTGTCGACAAATCACTAAAATCTCCACAAAGTGATAATACTAAAAACAGTTCGATTAAATGATGTATTCCAGTTTCATTGAGGGCCAAAAATTTTTGTACACTAAATTTCGTATAAATGCGACCAAGCAGTTTCTGAACCTGATGATTGGCATGAAATGCCAGTAATCTCTCCAAACATTTACCCAATAGCAACACAAAAAGCGTATAACTGCTCATATTAGCATCAGGCGGTTTACCTAACATATTTCGGTATCTGTCAACGTAAGCCCGACCACTACTGCATGATACGGCTAAATTACTTGGTGCTGTTCCTGGGATATAAAATAATGAATTCAATTTCTTGTGAAAATATTCCCACAACATCATTGGAATATTAGCTTTGGGCTGCCACCATTGCAAAAGAGTGGGTGTTATAAGGCCAATAAAAATTCGCATTTGTTCTTCGTTGGGGTTGGCATTAAGAAGTAGTTTTGTTAAATTCTCACAAAATTCGAAATTTTCTGCATCCTCTCCACACGCTTTAGAACAATTAGCACCTTCATAATTGCCATTTGATTGAACACCATATAACCGGACTAAGGCATGTAGCATCCAGATGGAAAATTCACAATAACTTAGTTGCGTTAAAGAAAAATCATCTAAGAAAAAGGGAGAAAGGTATAAATTGGTACATTAAAAATAAATTGATTTTGGGCTTTTTTAATTATAACGATTCTGTAGACTTGTTCGACAGTTCCATGTGTCGCTCGAAAGTAGAACTGATGATCTGGGATGATGCTTTGGTCGTCGTTTAGGTATGAAGTTAAGCACTACAGCAGCAATTTCTTGAAAAGTTTTCATAAGGTGGATAGCCTGTATGATGCAATTTAGCTAGCGTCTGTGCCTGCTTTGGTAATCACAATAATTAGGAACTTCTTAAAAAAAAAAAATAGCCAACTCTTAGCATAGCGACAGCCAATTGGATTAAGGTAGCAAGTATGGCTGCAGAAGTGACGACTTTCTGTTAGATGACTGAGTTTCTTAGTGGAATGTTCTGCGATATTTGGGAGTAAAAAAAGCTTTCTTCTGTATGCGAAAATTTATATTGCTTGAGAAGACCATGGACTAGCCTTTTAGTAATAGTTACATGCCTTTCCATACCTGTTTGCAATTTCTTCATTATTTTTTTATATAATTGTTTTATTTTCATTTATTAAATTTTTTGTCGAGTAACCGAAAGAAATACGTTTTTTTGTTTAATTTGTTCACCTATTACATTTTTTTTTTCAATTTTTCACCACTACGATTTTTCCACTAAGTTTGTTGCGCGATACACATCTGTACTCATCAAGAGTCGAAACTAAATTGGGCGAATATCAAGCTGAAAGTCGATGCCACGAGTTTTCGCATCATATCTACGCATTTTATACTTTTCACGCATTCTACGCTTTTAAGTATGTATATATATATATATATATATATATATATATATATATATATATATAGCATTTAAAATCAGATAGTCGCTATGACGGTTACAAGAGTACTAATTATACCTATTTTTCGCATTCTATGCGTCAAGGCATCGTACGATCTCTTAACAGATGCGTACGATGCAAAAAAGTGGTGGAACGTGGTGGAAAATAATTTTTTTAAAGAAAATTATTGGAAATGCTAATATTTATATAGATATTTAGAACGAATTTTGGTTATCCCTAAAGTTTGGTTTGGAGACAAACCTGCTTCGGCTATGTACCATTTTTAGTATTATTTTCTATTCGGAACGAAACCAAACATGACAAAGGATTACGGAAATTTGTTCCAAATATCTACATATATCAAATAACTCTGTCGGAAAATCAAATTAAGTACGAAACCAATATTTTAACTCTTACCCATTTTGTTTCTTATTCTTTCCATTGATTTATTAAACATAGACCAAAATGTAATTTCAGACTCTTCCTTTAGAGACCATTTTTGTAAGGCAATTTGTAAAAGTAACCACATCTCTTTGACACAAGTGCATGGAAATGGTGAGGAAAATAACAATTCAACAGATCGTTTTTTAGCATAAACAAATATGGAACAGATCAACAAGTCGGTCACGATTCGTTCGCATTGACTTATAATAGAATTGGAGGACTTTAAATAGTTTTCCGAACCAGGCATAAAGTTATTATCATATTTATATAAAATACATAAATCTAACAATTTCCATTCGAGAATGCCATGCAATAAATGATACGCTGGTATATTACATTCATTGCCTTTTGAACTATTAGCAAAGTACAAGAGTTTCCAAGCATCTAGTTGTACACAATTATTTAAAAGCGTTCGAAATCGAGTAAGATGTGGTTTAAGGAAAATCCATTCTTCTGTATTGGTAGTTTGAAGAACGACATGTAAGACTAAAGTTATTTGACGACGTCTATGGTAAAATGATATTTCGTCCGGTGCTGTTGTCAATGGGCCTTGTACACCGGCTAATAAGTACTGAAAATGTATACTGTAAAAGTAATAACAAATATTGCTTTAAGCTTTAAAACTAACACTATAAACTTCTTACCAAGCCTCCCCAAAAACAAAGCTAGTTACTGTCTTTCCACTAATTTCGTTCTGTTGTAATTTATAAGAACTTAACGTAATCTCCTCTATGGCTATATTTTTATTTTGATTCAAGAAGTTGTTTTTAATAAAGCCCTCACCAGAAAATTGCGCATTTAAAGAATCATCTCCTTGGCACTGAAATTCTGGTATAATATCGATGTCCACGGCTGCGGTTAGAGTTGGTTGAATATTTAGTGTCGACAGTATACCGTCGCCTTCATCATCTTCAAATAAGTCAAAATCCATATTTATTTGAAAATTTACTGGACAACTTAGTTATAAATAAATGCACCAAAAATACCAAACAAACAAAATTTTTAAACCAGCTGACTAATTATTTTCGCGCTATTGCGTAGTATGTTCAGTAATAAATTTTTAGAAAATTCAAGACACTAGCGTAGCTAACATGTTGTCATGACTAGGGTTGTCCGGACATTTGTTCGCATATCTCTTTATGCTATTACACAAACAACATACAGGCAAAATAAAAACTGTTTTGTGTGTCCTCTCGTTTGTAAGATGTAGTGTAATTACTTTTGTTTAAATATACTTGGATGCATGGCAAATTTATCTCAGGTAAACTCAAGTCAAGTTTCGAAGATGGAAAAATATTCTATATTGAATTTAGCACCCAATCAATTGTGCTGGTATACTTACATATTTTAATTCGCTTTGATTCCTCTCAAAGCAAATGGATAACAAGTAGACTCTCGACGGAAATCAAAATATTTTCAGTTCAGTTGTGGACACAAAGTAGTAAACAAAGGTGAAACGACAATATAGTGATCTTTATCTCTATCCGTCTCGTTCCCTCAAAACCTTAGTTGGGTTTGGTTTTTTTATATTCTTGCCGTGTTTATTTTTGGTGCTATTAAAAACACATTTTTTTTGGTAAGTATAAGGGTGGGTTATGCAATTAAAAACATTTTAAATTTGCTTAATATAATTTTTTTATTAGAACAATATTTTTATTTTACTTTTTAAAATTTGCACATATTCACATTAGATTTTTGTTTTATTTATTTTCCTGTATTTCGTCACAAAATGCTATATTTGTCTCTTTCTAACAAAACCTAGAGTAAAAAACAGTTTTTTATTTTTTATGTGTCAAAGTTTTCACCTCTGGTTACCCTTTGCTTCGTCTTTACCAATTTAAAATGTATCACTGAACATACCAGCTAATAAGATTTTCCCGCTTAAAATCTCATTGCGGATCATTTCGCACGCAGGCGAAAGGAAATTTTCTTATATTGTTTTGAACACAAACATTTTTATAAACGCTAGATAAAATGTAAAATTATATAGAATTAATAATGTTAGATCGGCCAATTTCTATAAAAAATAATAATTATCTTTTATATTGAACCATAAGTAAACCCGTTAATTGACCTTAAGAAAATTTAAAAAAATATGTTTATTCAAGATTTACGGCAAGATTTTTATAATCAATTAATTGGAAAAAGGATTTTAATTATTGTCAATTACGATATTGATGCAATTTGTGCCAGTAAAATTCTGCAGGCGCTATTTAAATATGACCATATGCTTTACTCAGTGGTTCCCATAATGGGCCTAGCTGGCTTGCGAAGAGCTTACAATGAGCATCAAGGTGATGTAAAATTTGTATTGCTGGTAAACTGTGGTGGCTGTGTGGATATTGTGGAACTTCTACAACCAGAAGAAGATGTCACTTTTTTCATTTGTGACGCCCACCGACCACTGGACGTGTGCAATATATACAGCGATCGACAGGTAACTACAATGCACATATTAATTTTGTTTACAACATATGTACTTATTTATCAACAATACAAAAAACCTAAAAATCATTAGTTAAAATTGAATTTGCACGATTTACGTGTGCAATATATACAGCGATCGACAGGTAACTACAATGCACATATTAATTTTGTTTACAACATATGTACTTATTTATCAACAATACAAAAAACCTAAAAATCATTAGTTAAAATTGAATTTGTACGATTTATATACAGGCAGAAGAACATTTGTTCATACATGTATACATGTATCGCTAGAATACCTTATTAATTCATATACAATGTATGTACATATAGATTTTATATTAGCACATCTTTAAATAAAAATAAATAAAATTTAAAGTAGAAGCAAATCCCTATTTTTAAATAATTGAATTATAGGTTGTATTGGAACAAATACAAGGCGATTTTATCCGCCCCACTAAAAAGTATTAAAGTTCTAAACGAATAAGTTCAGCAGTTCTTAGTTTCTAGACGATCACATAAGAAACGTCGTTGCTGAGGGGTTCAATTATTAAAGAAAAAATAAAATTGAGTAATTTGATACACCGTTTCTTAAATGTTTATACAAAAATTTAGTAGCCTGTTCCACGATGTCAAACGTTAACGTTCGTTTCAACGCTAGAAAAAAAAACTGATTTGTATTCCTCTTTATGAGTCCTTTTTATTAAGTCTTTAAATAAGAAATTAATACATAATACAGTTCATTAGAGGGACGAAAATAAATTTTCCTGTTAAGATCCAAGCGAACGAAATCGTGCGATAGGCAGCAAATATCGTAGTTTCAAATATTGAAACAAGATGCTACAGAAAAAACTTAACAGCATTGGATATATGATCGCTTCAACCTAAATTTCACAGATAACTACAATAGATGGAATAGCATGTGGAAGTGTAAGCAAGATTGTATTTAAGTCTTGTTAAGTTTTCAGGGCTCATACTAACTCAAGATGAATTGAAATCCATGTGATTGCTTAAACTAATATATTCATCAATAACAATTCTTAGACGTTAAATTGATTTAAAACATTTAACTGCGGTATCAAAACATTTAAATTTTGGGATATACAAATTCCCATTTAGTAAATAGTGCGAAACATAATATATGAGTAATGGAAATAATTTTAAAGTTTTTGGTTTTATTATTAGGTTTGTATATTGGGAGACCCTACGACCGAGGAAAATATACCTCCTTTTGAAACAATTTTTTGCGAATCAGAATCCGAGCCAGATGATGATGACGAAAATGACGAAATTAACGATAGCGGAGCCGGCGAATCGGATGCTGAAAATGAAGATGCTAATTCAAGGCTGGAACACCCAAAACAATTGACCCGAATGGAAAAGCATGAGCAGCGTATTATCCGACAACGCCAAAGACGTGCTTGGGAAAACGAACGCGACCGTGTAATGTTCGAATACACACAATATAGTTTTTATGGACGCTCCTCGGCTTTGACAATATTTGAGTTAGCCTGGAAATTGTCCAAGGACAATATGGATCTTCTATGGTGGGCTGTAGTGGGTATAACGGAACAGCTGATTTTAGGCAAAATTGAAAGCAGTGCCTATACTTTGGAAATCGATAGCATTCAATCGCATGTCTCTCGTCTAACAAACAAAACCAACGATCAAAGCAATTTGAGTGCGTCGAAGATACATTTTGAAAATGATTTGCATTTAGTTTTGTATCGTCATTGGAGTGTCTTAGAATCGATGAGATATTCATGGTATGTTGCTTGTAAATTAAAGCTGTGGACTTTAAAAGGCGAAAAGAAATTGCACGAACTGTTAGTGGAAATGGGTTTACCATTAGTACATGCACGACAAACTTTTACATCTATGGACTTGGTGTTGCGTCAGGAATTTTTCGCCATGATAGAGCGCTGTGCAGAAAAATATGATATACCAGATGTTATTTACGGTTCCTTTACCTTACAATATGGTTATCGTAATCGCTATTCGGCTGCTGATTATGTTCATTCCATGTTAGCAATTTTAGAGTCAATTAAAAAGGATAAAACACCAGAAGACTGCTTTCTCGAGGCATTGGATGGCTTGGGACGTAATCATAAGGATATTTTAAACGCTGGCATAGAGGGAGCTAAACTTTTATACCACGCAATTTTTAAACAAGTTCAAAGTAGTTTAGAAGCCCATCAAATTCATTCAACCGGTTCATTTTTCTACTATATCCTTAATGAAGAAAACGCATACTTCTCGTACCCCTATGGCTTAACCTTGCTGGCAAAATTTGTATTAAATGGTCACGTTGCAGTTTCACGCAGCCGTCACGCACCCGATCTACCTATGATCGCTAGCTGTCCCATTGATGCTGAGAGAGGTCTCTGCCTTTTAGTTGGCATACCTCCAGTACGGGAAGATTCGCCAAAGAATTTTTTCGGCAAAGCATTCGAGCAGGCTGCTCGAAAATGCAATGCAGCTATTTTACAAGATCATTTCGACAGTTCACTCATACAAATACGACAAAATGATGTAACACAGTTTTTAGATGCGTTGACCGTACTACTTACGTGATTTAATTTTTAATTCTCATCTTTAATAAATTATTTTTTACGATTATATTATTTCACACAAACTCTTGATACGAAAGTAGCATTCAGATTTTTGCAACAGCTTTCAAGGGATTAAAAATTACCATTTAATGTTTATTTTATCCGATTAGTTTATATTCACAACACTTGAGTGGCCTTTTTTAATGTAAATTAATTTGGCTGACATTCGACATTCTATTACGAAGCAAATTACCATTCAAAAACTTTTTGTTTCTTATCTGTTTTACGATTAAGCTAGACTAGATTTAATTAAAAATTCTTTGTTAAATAATTAAAAAATTACCTTATTTTAATTTTAGCTTTTATTTGTTAAAAAAAAAAAATATTATAAGTCACTACATAAAAAAAATACATAATTACATCTTTACCATTATATTTCATCACATTTGTTTTTTTTTTTTATCAAAATGGGAGTAGAAATTTAATGTTTATTTATTTGATTTTTTGGTTGTCTGTTTAATTTAAAATATTTAACAGAATTATTCTTTCTGTGTTTCGAATCCACAATCTTTTATTAGAAAGTGAATGTTTTAGCTGTTCTGTATTCCACTTCCGAATATATATTTTTTCACTTTATTTAGAATTAAAAAGATTGGTGGATTGAATTTAAATCAGATTTTCTTCAATTAACACTTAATTGAAATGGCAAAATGAATATTTTGTATTAAAAATTTGAATTGCTTAAGTACTCTTGCCAACATGTGACATCATGTATTTTCATAAATATTGTCTGATAATTTTGGAAAAATTATATTTGGAATGCAGAACAGCTGAACTATTCCGTTCCGGATGTTTAACAATTCCATTAGGATATACAGCACAGGGACGAATGCAATAGTTTTTACTTTTAGTTATGAAATTCGCAGACATCATATAAATATTTAAATAAAAAATTACACATTAAAAGTGTAGTTCTCACCTTTTGCCGGTTTACGTACCCCTTACGATTTCATTTTTTCGCGGACCCTCAAATGTACACAAATATTCTTAAGTGTAAAAGTCGAATGGGTACAGAAAATCCGAGCACTGGGCCTTAACAAACAACAAACACAATACCTATAAGTTCATAAAAGTTGCCTGGAAATTGAATACGATATAACATTAACACTTAAAGACAAATTTCAGCAACGAAATTAATGCGTAAACAATAACAACGCAAAGAAACCACCACCCCGCCCTAAGTGACAAGGCAGACAAAAACAGGATGGTCAAGCGAACATCGTTATAAAGAAGTAGCCGTTATGAATTTAAGTGGATAATAAAAAAATAAAGTAACAGTGTGTGTGAAAAATAAATTCCCTGGTTTACTATTTAAAGAAAACTATAACTAAAAGAACCTGTACAAAAATTAGACACATTTAAAAGGGTAATCACAAAGATTAATTTAAAAAAATTAAAAGGATGAACTTCGAAAGGATGTTAAAGTGGAGCAGCTAAAAGAAGTTAAGTCCTCCGGCAGCTGGTAATAAAGAAGAACTGCAGAGGATACTAGGGTATGAGTTCGACATTGGGTGTTACGAATTCGAAGAACAAATGGAGGTATGTATCTGTCCGGTAATGAGCAATATGGAATTTAATTTACTGTTGGCTGTTATGATGGAGATTTTTATATATTGGTTGCTGTATGTATATTCTCCTCACAAAAAAACTTCCAACTTAGACACGCTGTCGCTATAGCAACATAGTTATCGTAGGAGATTTCAGCAACCTTTTGACTTGCCTGGGTGAAACAATATAAGATGTATAAATTCATATTTAATAATGGATTGGAACCACTTTGCTGACCCCACGGAATGTTGGTATGGACCCCCATTTGGAAACCCTAAACTATATTTTTGGTCTTAAATCTTACAAGAATTTTCACAATTAAAAAGGACAATCAATGAAACAAGGCCGAATTACTTTATATTACTTGTATTTTTTCACTGTTTAATGAACTATATATCTTTTATACCTACAAGTAAATTACTTTTAAACAAAAATTTTTCATTAAATAACATCATGAATTTTCCAAAATACTACAAGATAATTCTGTTGCTTTGATATTTGTAGCAGTAACAATGCGTGCTGATCCCAAACACAAATTATCGCTGTAAAAAACTGCATATTGACCGGGTGTCACAGCTCTCAATGGTGTCTCCAATAATACAAGAAGTTCTTGATTCTTTAGAGATTTTCTGTAAACTTTACATTTTTCTAAAGGTTTTGTGTGTTGAAAACGAAACTGACATTCCAGTATATTGTCAGGATTTTGAAATGGATCTTGACAAAGCCAATTTGCGTTATTTGTTAAGATTTTATCACTTAATAAAGCTGGATGGTCATGACCGGAGGCAACGTAAATTGTATTTGTAGTAACATTTTTCTGCGCCACAAAATATGGCTTTAGAAAGGAAGCCAAACGGCAACGTTGTCCAATTGTCCATTGATGTATTCCTTCATGTTGTCCTACTACTTGATTTGTATCTATATCAACAAACTGGCCTGGTTTTGAAGTGATGTACTAAAAAAGGTTTGAATTAAATTAACATTTTTATACAAATCAATGTTTAAAAGCAAAGTACCTAATTACATACCTGTTTTATAAAGTCTTTGAATTTTCTGTTACCTACAAAACAAATCCCCGTACTTTCCTTTTTCTTTGTCAGACGTTCCATGCCAATTTCTTTAGCCTTTAGTTTAACTTCGCTTTTTAGAAAGTTGCTTAAGGGAAACATTGTCTTTTTTAGGGAGTTTCTTTTAATTCCCGATAGAAAAAATGTTTGATCTTTGAATTTATCTTTCGGTATAAGTAAATTGACACCTGCAAATAATTGTGACTTTAACAAATAAATGATTGTATTGTACGTATTTCAAATTGATTTTTAAGCAGTTACTCTGATTTTCCTGATAGTGTTCCAAGAAAGGTCCAAAATTCGTTTTAGCATAATGTCCGGTGGCAATTGCATCAAACCCTAAAGTTGCTATAGCATATTTATAGAACAAGTCAAATTTAATGTTTTTGTTACAAAGTATATCAGGATTGGGAGTCAAACCGTTTTGGTAATCTTCGAGAAAACTACTAGAGAAACGCAAAGGCAAGATTGGTTTAAAACACTTACATAAATTTTCTTGCAGTTAAGTTTGAATATAAAAACCAAACTTACGTGAATACAGAATTCCAATAATCTTTAACATAATTAACCTGCCGCAATTCAATATTTAATTTATCGCAAATGTATTTAGCGTCTAATAAGTCCTGTTCGCCTGTACACTGTCCCACTTCATCAAACTCATCCCAATTTTTCATAAATACACCCAAAATGTTAAAGCCTGTAATTATTAACATCACGTAAAATATTCATTCATTATTAACTTTGAAGTGACTTTACCTCGCTGTTTAAGCAAATAGGCACTAACAGCGCTATCAACACCACCGGAAATCCCTACCACAATGTTGCGTATCATTTTGCAGGATTGTCATCAGCACAGAATATTGTCTATCAGGAACTCTAGTCTATCAAATCAGGACTTTCATTTAGTAAAATAAAAGTTTTAAATATTAAAAACAATGGCAGCTGATTTGATTTGACCAGTTGTGTGGTATGTTCAATGGGAGTATTTTTGTTTAAAATTTAGTTTTTAGAGGTTCCAGTAAGTGAATTTTTAATCGGTTGAAAATATTGCTCTGCCTGCTGTTTACTTGAACACGCGCGAATTTATATAAAACACCAAGTTCAATTTTTACCTTTAAATTTTCAATATACTCACTTTTTTTACAAACAAACTCACTTTTTGAAATTGACTAATTTAAATTTTTCTTTCAAGTTGTGTTTGATGATCAAAATAACATCAGGCACAGGTAAAGTCAACAGCACTGCTGACGGCTTTTTTAAACTGATTGTCAAAGTCTATATACATTTTTTTCGCCATTTCCAGCACTTTTTTTATATAGTCATCTACTTTTCTCGAAACTTGTAGAAAACTCAAGAATCCAGTTGAAAATAGACATAGAATAGGCAGAAAATAGGCAAAACATGATATTGAAAAATATTCTCTCTCATATTCCATTTGTCTTCATTTTCACATAGAATGTTGATAACGTACATAGCGGCACATAAAATGCATTTCATTCTAGTTGTATAACAAAAATTGTATCTTTTACTGTATTCGAAAGTTTATCAAACAAACAAAGTATTTTCTTAACAAAAAGAGTAAAAAACGAACTTAAGCATAACAATTAAATTAAATAAATTTTATAATTCTTGTTCGACAAATATACTTCAAACAATAAATTTAGTAATTAAATAAGTTAAAGAAACGCATTTCTTTATCAAATAGTAACGTGCCGACTAATGTATTTAAGTCTCTCAATGGATCAGAAGGTTTTGTTGAGGAAGAAAAATGGAAAAGTGTAATTAAAACTAAAAATCGTGATTACTTTAAATAACAGGAGAGAAAATATAATTTCTGCATAATGAAGCAATGTTCTGGTTCCAAGCAGATTCATTAAAGGAAAGTTCTTGGAATATTGGCAATATTTGAGCTATTTTGGCGATACTAGACAAGCGCAGATGATAAAATATTCTACATACAGTGTTGTCAGAATTCTTCGATGTAAAATCTGCAAAAATCATGAAATTTTGAATGAAAACTCTTCAGAATTCTATTTTAAAAATCTTAAAAAAATATTCAAACTGCATTTTAATTATTTTCTTATAAAAGAAAGATATAACTTTACTGTGGTTGGTATTTTTAATTTTCACATGAAAGGAGAATCTGCAAAGCACCTTAAAAATAACACTAGAGAATATAATGGTACCAACATAAATTAAAAAAATCGGAATTTTTCCGTAAAATCTTCATATCTGTATTTTGTCATTTTGGAAGGACAGAATTTGCAAAATGCATATAAATCAGAATTTCTGGCAAATATGCAAACAGTCATGACAAATTGCTATTTTGAAATAACACTTGTATCAGCCAAGGAGTACTTATTTGAGATGAATAACACTTATTAAGGAGAAGAATTTATAACAAATTTTTACAGGAAATTTTATATGAAGCAAAAAGTTTTAATTGAATTTGGAAAAACATATTTGCATTCAATTTTTTATACCAAGATTACCAACAATTTTATAAACTTAAAATAATGCAGTTCGCTATAGTATTATGCTGCTGCAAAAATACAATAGCACTGAATTTTCCATCCCTGACGTAACCACACAAATGCGTTGGTACCATCGGTGTAACAGAGAGAACTACAGCATCAGTTTAACTGGAACTTTGAACCTTTAAACTCGGCAAACGGCAGTAAAACACGTTAAATGGAAACAAAACTAGAAAAAATAATTCATAAAAATAAAATGGAACAGAAATGATTAAATTGTTAACATAATTTTAGTGTACAAAATAATGCGGAAAAAGTGCAAATTTTGTAAATATATGTTTATCTGCGTTGATATTTAAAACAAAAATATTCCGTTATTTAACATTCAGAAAACGTACGTATCTACATGTACATACATACATAAATATATAGTATGTTATTATCATTATATCTCAAAACTTATACTAAAGTGTGATAAAAATTGCTATACATCAAAGTGGATTTGGATTTATTTTAAATACACGGATTGCAAATATTAAACAATAACATTTTGCATACATTGATTATCTATTCCTTAAGGGCAGCCACACACACACACATCCCCACACTAGCTTTTTATGAGCATAAGGAATATGTTTATTTATATAGTACTGAAATAGGTATGTATGTGTATGTTACACACAAGTTTGCACGCAATACAAAAAGGATGTGTGTGTGTGCCCCATTATATTCGGAAATATACTTTTTATATTTCTTTCCATTGTGTTCGTGCGCATTGAAATATGAAAAACTTTAGAAATTGCAACAAATTGTATTTAAAATGTTTTAGTGTTATTAGAGGAAATTGTTATTGGATTTGTAAGCATATAATTTATAAATCACATACATGTGTATGTATATCATATTGGCCTGCCAACATTTTCTATCGAAATTGTCACTAAAACGTAACATTGTTATGTTAAAAATCATCGAATTTTAAATCGCTATCTCATCAAAAAGGGCTCGCTATTTGGAGGAAAACAAGCAACTAAATACATACCTATTAATCGGATAAGTTCAGTGCCTTACAGGCGAGAATAAATAGTGGTGATGAATTAATGTTGTTTAAAAGTGTTTGGCGGTTTCATAAAACTCAACTAAGTTGGTTGTTATCGCTTTTTAACAAATTAGTTATATTATTCACCGGAAAACGCCACGCGTATTTAATAGATGCCAGATATCGAATTCTAGGTCATTATTTGTTTCTTTATTTGACGATGAATGGTTTAGGAAAATTGTTAAAAGTTTGTTTGTTCTTTTTATATTGTAATAACCACTTAAGGACGTGAGTGGTCATCCTGCATAGTCGTAAGATTCAGCCAACAAAAATTTCTGACAAAATTCTATACAAAACATTGCTAAAAATGATTTTTCAGCGCCACACTATCGCCCGAAAAAGATGCGCAAACAAAAGCACATTATATAGAGCTGTCAAAAAATCTGTCAAACACATTCACTTTCAAACTGCACTATTATACTTTTTGATAGCTCTAACGACTTAATCTGCTAGTAAATTATCGCCTTTACCGTAGAGCGACAAAACTTCCTTTTTTTTTTATAATTTTTCACTTCTTGAAGTGTTTTTCTTTTTTAATAAGCATCTCGAGACGACTAACAAGTATAATCTTTCATTATCTTTAAAATTTTGTTTGTTTTTGCAAAATAATAAATAAATTAAGTAAAGAGGAGCAAACTCCCAAATGAATGCTTCCAATTATTGACCTCTAATAGTATGTTCACACATGCGCCTTAATTGAAGCAATTAAATTTTAAATTGAGTTATAAAATTTCGTGGCCACACATATCTATGTAGTTAAGCTTACTCAATTAGCATTTGATAGCTGAAAATATTTTCATGACCCAACAATGACGTTTAAAAAAGTGTGTGTGTAATCATGTGTTATGCCTTTTTACGTACACAGTTTCCCACTATCACCATAACGAGCCATAACCACTAAAGTAACGTAACCCACTAAAATCAAATATTACAGGAGAAGGTTATTGAAGTTTGTATAAAATGTTAGGAAAAGTTTTGATAGTAAAAATATAGAAATAATTTCGTTTATATTTTTTGCCGTGATTATCTACTGACCAGAGGTTTTGTGATCGTGGTCCATTTTTCATTATATTCACGTAAGCATACGTTCGTGTGAGCAAAAAAAAAATAGGCCTTGCTTTAGTAGTATTTTTATCGTTAACGAACATTATCGTAGTTGAAATGCTAGTGACGTTTCCAGCTCCAGATCAAAACAATTTACTGAAAACTGTTACATATATAAATATTAATTGTTAATTTCGTTCATTTTTCGGCGACTCACATTTTTTAGTTTACGTTAAAATGGAAAAGCTTGTATTTCTGGAACGTAAATTTTGAAAAGTAAATTTTGAAGAATATGTCAGTTACAATATTTTCGCGGCTAGGGCCCGAAATATCAAAGATATAGCTAAATACGTGGCAGTAAGATTTGTTGTCCCTTTGATATATTCGTGGTAGTGTTGTTCTAAGTTGTCGGGTCTAGTTAGTGGGTTGTTTACAGCATTTTCTGCTTATTAAGCACACTTCACCAGAGTCGCATTGTGAATTGTATTCAATTTATAGTATAATTATGTACTATCCAAAACGGCAGCAGTTCTATTATAATGGGGATATCGAATCAGACCGCTAACTTTATGGGTTCCTTTTCGACCCCCTTCTTGCCACGAATTGATTAAAGCAACCGATTTGTAATTTACGACTACCTTACTCCCATTCAAGTTTCGTGCTACCAGTAGCCTTTACTCTCGACTCAAGCGATTTCAGACTGTTTAACTTCTTCCTCATCACGGAGTCTCTTGTGAATTGCTAGCTTAGTCCACCATGGCATTCACATTTAACAAGTGCCTGCCCGTGAACCTAAGCCTTATGGCAGGTGTATCTTTGGAGACTGGTCAATAAACACCTGAGTTCGCAATCTCACGGTCCAATGCGTTTTAAAGATTGACTCGTCTACCCCTCGCGGGGCAGTGTGGTCCAACTCTTGGGAGGCTTCATAAGTCATCCCTGTAATGAAGAAAATGATATCCGTCCGCCCACACAGAGCTCCATATGCACGGGTAAGTCTGTATAAAAACTGTAGATCGATTGGTTCGCATACTAGAAACCACGCATCACTGGTGTATACTGTTCTACCGTGGATTAGGGCTTTTTTATATGAAAGTGTTAACTTCTCTCCACGGGACTTATTGAGCATACTCCTTGCAGCGCTAGAAACCTGTTACCAGCCGCCACCACGTAGAGGTATAAGTCAGAACTTCTGGCAGTGCACCTAGTTACGGCAAGCCATATATTTGAGTCTGCCATCTGACTGCTTAAACGGCAGCAGTCAGTTTTAGTATCCTTCTACAAAATTATTATTATTATTAACTTCGTTGCCAAAAAAAAAAACATTTAACTAAATCGATCATGTAGCCAATCGTTTTACAAAAGTACTTGCAGCAATGTGTATTTGGTATTTAAACTACCTCACCACATTAAGATAATATGTATAACAAACAACATAAATTGAAAAATGTTGAAAATGTTATAATTCAAAAAAAAACCCTAGAAAAATTTATTAAAAAAAGACTGCATTTCTAAGATTTTGCAAGCGTAAAACACATTCAAAAATGTTTCCGTTGCCGTTGAAATAATGACAAGTGAGGAAACCTGGTGTGATTTTGAATCCATTGTCTTTCTCTTAAGATATCAAGGCCTTCATATGTCCTATTGCAGTCTACATCAGATGCATATGTATGGGTGTTGTCCTTTCATGTTTCCATTCATTATCTTGTTGTTTTTTTTTTTTATCTTATTCGTATATCTTTTACATTTAGTTCCTCTTAATCTGTTGGTTCCTTTGCTTATTTTAGACTCTGCAAAGTAAATTTCGTATTAACTACCGCATGAAAGGCCCCTAATTTTATGACATTGGAATTGCTTTTTTGCTCAGGATATACAGAGTAATCAGGTAAGAGCAATAAATAAAACAACAACAGTGTAAAATATCAAATTTATTCTGGCTTCATTTTTGCCATTATGTATGGAGTAGCATATCATTCAAATGGCTGCATCAGCTGCGCTGACAGTACTTCTAGATGAATTTTTGGACCAAGTGCGGATATTTCGCCAACATTTTCAGCGCCCAACTCGCGAACTCATGGCGTTTTCTATGGGCGTGCTGCTCCAATTCTTGCGTTATCAATCTTTGACGGGTGTGAATCCGAATCGATATTTATGGGCCTTTTTCGATACTGGTGGCTATGTTTTTTCATTTCGCACCACGCTCTGTCTAATTATTCCAAAAGAGTGTACTTGTCGAACTTTTTCATAATAATATTTTGGTAAATTTTCACAGTTCTGCAGGCTTTAAACGGCGTATGATATATCAAACTCTTCTGAACCGTTTGATAGCTGGATGCCATTGGTAACTGTGATAGCTTCTCAAATATAACAATTGGAAAAACTATAATTACTATCTGGTCGCTCATTTAGATATGGAGCTATCTATATAGTTAGTATTTTTTTTATTAGCTTTGTAACTCAGTTTCATTTTCCAGCTGGCTTCCTTTAAATATTTATTTAGCTTTGTATGAACACAGCTATTTTGTTAACGCAACTATTACGGTGAATGTATAATTGTTTACTAGGTTACAGCAAATGCAACATCATTTCCGGAGACCTTGTATTTTGCAAAATACGATTCAATACGAAGATTAAAACATCATTCCGGAAGACCTTATATTTGTTTACCGTGCTACTAATCTACGGTAATGCAAAATAATTTCGGCAGACTTTGTATTCGGTTCCACTACGGTTGAAACAAGAATCGGTAAAGCTCTGGGACTAAAGTTCAAATGCCTTGTGTGTAACTTTAGTTCGTACGGCAGCGATAACTACTCATCTTTTCATGGCCAAACTTGCACACTATATTCAATATTTAGTATAAACTAAATGAGATTTATGACGTATGGATTACTTAATATGTTGGCTACCACATACTAATAGTGCGTGTGTAGTAACAATATGTTTACACACTGTTTGTGTGTCGGTTTGCATATCGGGCGTGTTTATGTTTGTAAATTTGTAACGGCGCGTTACCGCATATTCTGTAATATCAATCAAATAGTTTGACATCATTCTGCACACTGTCGACAGAAAATTAACATTATAGCAATTTCTAAATTGTTTCGTCAACCAGAAATTTCTTCGATATCGTTCTTGCAGAATTTACCCAGAAGTTCTATTAAAATTTTGGATGAAAAATTTTAAGTGTTTTCCGAATATCCTCAGACAAAACATTGTGCAGATTGTCGGTACGAAATGGGACCAGCATTGATTCTTGATTTGATATTCCGACAGGATGTTTTGATGTAGATTTTTGGATCGAATTTCCGTCATTATTCGAACGAAAAATGACACCGAAGATGGCACATAGCCGAAACCGATTAGTCTCCAAACTAAACTTGACAAGGGATGACGGAAATTCGTTCCAGAAATCTGCCGACCAGTATTCTTTCTAAAAAGAAAACATTTTCACTGTTTCAGCTTTCCAAGCTGGTGAGCATAATAAATATATTTTTAGAAATTTTTATAGGTAGAAAAATTTTCATGCGTGGAATTACAAGTTTCCCTAAATTGATTTATACTACATTTACACCAACGCAAAATCCAGTAGATTTCAGCTCAAATCTCGAAGAAAATCTCTGCCGTTTACACCAATGCTTTTTGACGTATTTTTGGATTTCATTTTCATAACAAAAACAGCTGACTGAAAAAAGAATAATAAATTGGCTCTAAACTTAATTAAATTCGTGCTACAATTGTTTTATACACATAATTACAGATGTAATATTACTTGCACTTTATTTACTATTGTTTTATCCATACTGAAACCACTTATTTTAAACTTTTATTATTTTTTAATGTTACTGAAAATATTTTGTTTCTACCGCGCTTTTTTTGTTACAAATGTCAAAATTTTCTTGTTCAGCGCTGTATATTTCAGTATATTAGCAAAAAATACATAGTTGCATCATTCAGTATTGCAAGATTTTGACAGATTTTGCCAAAATCTAGTTCGTAAGTAGATTTTGTTTTGTATGGGTAATCTGGTAGAAATGAACAAGATTTCGCTCAAAATCTCATAACTACCAGATTTTGCGTAGGTGTAAATGTAGTAAACGCTTATTTACACTTAAAAAAATCCTAAAATTTAACGGAATCGAATGAAATTCGTGTAAGACAAATACAGAATTCCATTATTTATCGCTCCTTCATTAGCGAAAGCAAAATGTTTTACTATTGGACCATACGAGAGATCTTAAATTTTAAGATAATGTGATCACTCCTATATTTGTGCCATTTTTATATGGTAACAAAATACTGTGCGAGTTTGGATTGTCCTGCAGCAATGACGAGAGGCAAACACGGTGAAAGATGTCGATTTTTATTTCTCCGTAAGTAATCCCCTCGATATACATACGAATATTGAATATTTATGCACCTACCACAATCCCTTACAACCTAGTAATTTTTGAAAGCATTTTCAGTTGTAAAGGAGCCAAGTCCACATTTTTTGCAGTTCAATAGAGTAAAAAAAAAAAAAATACCGAGTTAGCAGGAAAAAAATACTAATTTATCGTTCTTGCTTGTTGTTGTGCGTAAAAGTGTTAAGTGAAATAATGTTTAAAAAAAATGGAAAGTCCTCTTTGAATATGAAGTTTTATAACAAAATGTTAATACTAGCTTAGCGATAGCCTTTTTACACTTGATCACAACTTTCATCAACTCGCAATGATGTTAACTTCTTCCCGTATGAATTGTGTAGGGCTGATTGTTCATTTTGCTCAATTTCATTTAATTTCTTTTATTTGCTTTAAAGGATTTACCTTTATTCTCCATTTCTTTAGCCAGTCCACTAGCTCGTTAATATGACACTGAAGTTGTTCGGATGCAACCCTGGGATCTTGGTGAACACTTATAAATGCCGTGTCGTCTGCAAACCTTGACGTATATGTATTTGTCGCCGTATGGAGGTTATTTAACAGCGGCCCACGAATACTACCTTGGGGGACTCCTGCAGAGATTTTCCCATATTTTGAATATTGGCCCTTTGGCCTTACTTTGAACGTTCTATCCGTCAAAATCCTTTATAATTGCGAAAACTGTCCCAACGGATTTGGTTATGCAAATCCTAACAATGCCAACGCACTTGGTTGTTTGTGCAGCAGCGATTATATTGTTAAATCTTGACCTCTTTTCCCCCTTGCTTGTATGAAATTTCCTTATAATAATCATAATAATAAAAATCATATATCAAAATACTTGTATTTGTTTTGTTCCTTCATTTATAATCATCATCGTTGTGTCCTTCAACTTTGTTAGAACAAGTTTTTATTCACCACAAACGAACGCATTATTAAAGTTTTATATATTTTCTTACACTTATGAATTTATCTTGGGTGGATTAAAGTTTCATTTGCTGTTTTAATGTTTAAATTATGAAAGTAATGTTTGCTATTCAATAAAATGTCTTACAATAATTGCTAATCCCTCCTCCTTAGGGATGATGCTGCTTAAAAAAATTACATTCTTCACTAAAAAAAATTAACTTCTTTCCGTATGAATTGTATAGGGCTGAGGTCTTTCAAATAAAGCCATTATCTCCCTTGCGTTCTCTTTGGATTTTAAGGTTCTATGCGTGCTAAACATACTCTGTAGGGGTTTCTTAATTTTTTTTTTCAACAAAAAAGCAAAATTTACTTAATATTTCTACTCAGGATTTGCGTTAGATGTTCTCAAAACGAAAAATTACACTGAAGATGGCACATATCCGAAACCGGTTTGTTTCAAACCAAACTTGACAAGGGATGACGGAAGTTCGTTTTAAGACGAATCAAATCAAGAATTTTCAAGAGTACTTTAAGTATCGCGTGTTTTCTTATATGCATGAGAACTATCGATATCAATGACTATGGTTTGACAGCTGACAATGTCAAACTGTGTTGACATTTCTGTTCAGTAAGGTTTGACCAGTCATCGTGAATCATTTAACGTCCAAATTTTGGAAATTTACTTTGAAGAAAATAAATCTGTTCGAGAAGCTCACAGAGCACTTCCAGTTTACGGTCAACATAATCGGCCTAGTGAGCCAGCAATTCGTGCTGTTGTTGATCGTTTTCGCTCTAATTTTACTCTTCTCGATTTAAAACCATCAACAAGACAAAGAAATGTGCGTACCGAAATGTTGGCATTTGTCCTTCGACTACGTTGAGAATGTTATGGAAAGATCTTGGCTTTCGTGCCTACAAAATACAGCTCGCGCAAGAATTGAAGCCGAACGACTATCGTTTACGTCGATTTTTTTTTTTTTGATTGGGCTTATTTGAAACTGGCTGAAGGCGAGATTTTTTTTATCAAAGAATTGTGTTTAGTGATAAAGCTCATTTCTGGTTAAATGGTTACGCGAAGACAATCCTCAAGCCATTACATCCATTAAAATTAACTGTTTGGCGGTCCTTATTAGTCCTTATTTCTTTCAAAATAAGGAAGGAGCTGACGTTTCGGTGAATGGCGAGCGCTATCGAACCATGCTACCTGAAATCGTGCGATTTAATGCCAGTTGATTAGTTCTATTGGGGCTATGTTAAGTCATTGATTTATGCCGCAAACCGGCAACTCTTGAAACATTGGAACCCAACATTCAAGCCACTATTGACGCCATACGGCCAGGTTTATTAGAAAAAGTAGTCGTAAATTGGAATGATTGAATATACCATGTAACTCGTAGCCGCGGGAGACATATGCCGGAAATCATATTTAAAAAATAAATGCCATAAAATTATCTGCCAGAATATAATTAACTGCTTAAAAATGATTGAACTAAAACTTAAATAATAACTTATTTTTGCTAAAAAAAAAACTGTGCGAACTGCTTGGTACTCATCCCCATGACCATAAATTCACCCAAGAAATTTTTCGCAAATTACATTTTTTTAAAACGTATTTTTAGAAAGTTCCACAATTATTTGAGAAATTTTACTATATGTGTTCGAAAGGCCTATCTGGAGTACCATTTCTATATGATGGGATATTGGTACCCATAACCATTTTCCCAAATTGGCCACTGGTCGTAAATTTTCTCGAAAACCCCTTTTTGTAATTTGATTAATTTTCCTTCACAATTATTTCAGCTATCCCACTATTCCAGTTCCATAAAGTACCCTCTGGTGCATCATTTCTATGTAAGAGGATTTAGATACCCATCACGATGATTAACAGTGTCACCAAAAGGGCTGTTTTAAAATTCAATTATTTATGTTCCGATTTATGACCTGATTCATGCTTCATGTTATATGTTTCTGAAAATAAGGTCAAAATTGCTCCCGCTGTTAAATCACTAACAGTGCTCTGTTGAGTCAAATCAAAATAGTGGGTTTGTGTCTCGGCTAGTTAAATTCACATTTTTCTTCATTCACATAAAAAAATGAAAGTCGCGAATTTAGAAAGCCTTCCATTATCTCAAGCAATAAAACTCAATTTCACCATAATCGTCAATATTTCCGTTTTGTTGAAAGACAAATGTATTAACACCGTACCACTGTTGAATGCGTATTTTAGACTGGAAGCGGCATTGGACCACACTTGTTAGGAAATGGGGCTGGTCAAGCAGTAACTGTTACAGTTGCTCAAGTTCCTTCTGCATAAATTTGATACTGGTTATGTGGATGTCATGTGCTTTTAACAGAACTTACCGCTCGTAAAACAATTCAACTACTGTATGAGATACTTTCTAGTCGCGTTATTTCTCGTTTTAGTGATAAGAATGGTTATCTTACTCATGAAACTTATTCAGTTTTTTGTTTTCGTAAAACTTTTATATTCATTTATGTCATAACAGTTTAATCGAATATAAAATCAAATTATGTTAAGGGAAATTGGTTTGTCAATTTACATAAATTGCAGATGACATTTTAAAAAATATGCGAACAAGTGCAACAAGGCTCATCCTTATTATGAGTAAATATTGTTACAGGTTAGCAGTAGGCACGTTGACTATCAGACATCCATATACAGTCAAAATCAAATTAATAGATAGATACTTCAACAGAATTTCGGCCGTTAAAAGTACTGAGATCAAGTTCTTCATATGTACAATGCCATCCCATTTCTAGGCAAATTTATTTTTTTTTTATTTTTCTCATTAATTGAGATTTTCGGTAAAAGTTATAATTTTTACGAGTTTTAAATATTTTGGTAAATTTTTAACATTTGGTGAATGTTTTGTGAATTCCACGTTTGTGGGAAAATTCGTTTTCATTTGTGTATTTATTTAACATCGAGATTTGTTGTGATTTTTCGGCTAGGTGAATTTACAATATGTTTGTAAAATTAAATTGTTTTGTGGGTAAATTTTAAAATGTTTTTTATTAATTATTTTTTTCGGTCAAATTTGAGTTTTTTTTATTAAATTTGCAATTTTTGTGAAATAAAATTTTTTTATTCCAGTTTTTCGATTTTAGGGCGAATTTTTGAATTTGTGGTGGTTCGGATATTTCGCAATTTTCTGTAAAGTTTCTGCTTTTAATTTTAATATTTGTTAAAATATTAACAAATATTTTTTTTATTTTTATTTTTTATATTTGTTAAAATGTTGAAATTTTCCATTAAATATTGATTTCATCTTGATTTTTTGGCTTTTTGGTAAAATTTTTGGTGATATTTTAATTTTCTTGGTGAAATTTCGAAATTTGGTGAATTTTGATTTTTTGGTATTTTTTTTTAGTAAAATTTAGGTTTTTTGTTGAGTTCTGATTTTTTTTGCAATAAAAATTTTCGATTTAAGAATAATTTTGTTTTTTTTTTTTTGTTAGTTTTTTTAAAGTTTGAGATTTTTTTTTTAATTTTTAATTTTGTTCCACATTTATGTCCGTGAAATTTATGGGAATTATAGCAAATTTAATAGGGATTCAAAATATGCAATATTTATGGGCTTGCGTATAAGCGTTTCCCTCGTACAGTGAAAATACAAAAAAAAAATACCCATATGGCTGACTTCAAATAATGAACATTTATCAAATCGTCCAAGTTTCAAGATCCTAGGTTGTCTAGTGCTGTCAGAACGTTAATTTCAACATCGTTCAGACGGACATCGTTAATTGAACATCCCTACCTATAAGGATATAGAAATTTCAATTTTGTGAAGGGTATAACAATAACGTAAAATATAATGTCTGGAATAATATTGCTATAACATTTTCATAACAATTTTATATTATTAATTAGGGTAGACTAAACAGGTAAACTCACCAGCCCAGCTGAACACTTTTTTTAACTTATTAGATGTCAAATTCCATATAAACAAAGTGTTTCCCCATTTCCCCTAAATTTTTTATATATGGAGTTTGACATCGGCAAAGTAGGCGGGAAATACTTTACTAACGTTATTAAACAAGAACGGGAATTTCTCAATTACAATAATTTAAAGTGCACTAAGTATTGTGTATCTATTATTTTAATCATGAGTGTATGTCACACATACATACAGGGTGTCCGCCGGGAATGTTACTACTTTTTTTGCCTCCATTTTGGTAAACATTAGTCTTGACCCTTTATATTTGGCAGTCGTGAAGTAGAGACGTGGCAAATTTATTATGGAAAAATATTCGGTAAACCAACGTGTTTTAATCGTTAAAAGATTTTATCAAAATCAATCATGGATTACTGTGAGGATGAGAAAGTTACGTGAAATTTTTGGGAGAAACAACGTGCCAACAAGACGCACTATTTATCGTGTACTGCAAGATCGGATAAAAACATTACTGCTGTTCAAGAAATTGTTCAAAACAATCCATCAACCTCAATTCGACACCGTGCTCAGGAGCATGGTCTTCAAAGAACAACTTTGGCCACAATTTTGCACAAAGATTTGCATTTTTTTTCATTTAAGATTCAGTTGACACAAGAGCCTCTTCCAGAAGACCATTTACGCCGCCGTACATATGCCCTCCGATTTTCAAGAAAAAATCATAATGAATGAGGAGGCACATTTCTGGGCAATGGAAAACCCTCAAATTATTCATCAGTCACCTTTGCATCCATTAAAAGTGACAATCTAGTGTGCAATTTGGTCAGGAGAAATCATTGGACCTTACTTCTTTGAAACTGAAGACGGCGTTACGGTAACTGTCAATGGGGAGCGATATCGTGATATGATTCAAAACTTTTTAACGCCACAACTGCACGCTTTGAGCTTGACTAACATGTGGTTTCAACAAGACGGTGCCACATCGCATACAGCCAGGATTACAATGGAATTACTGCGAGATCTCTTTCCACAAGAAGTAATTTTTCAAGGAATAGTGATGTTGATTGGCCTCCACGGTCACCTGATTTGACTGCTCCGGACTTCTTTTTGTGGAGATATCTGAAAAGCAAGGTTTATGCAAACAAACCCGAAACGCTGGAGCAACTGAAATTAATGAAATGCCGCGTCAAATGTGTGCGAATGTAATGAAAAATGTGTTCAAAAGGGCTCGCATTTGTGAGGCTAACAGAGGCTGGCATTTATCTGATATTGTATTCCATTTATCAATATACGATCCATTCTCTTTCATTTAATCAAAAATTATAAACAAACAAAGTAGTATACCTTCCCGGCGGACACCTTGTACATATAGCGCACTTGCGCAACAATAGTGTATTAAGTCAAAATTAAAAATTTTTTAGTGAATGAAAAAACGTTTTTGAATATGGAAGGAAAAAGTGAAACGATAAGTTTTTGTAGAGAGGAGTGGGCGAAACTAAAGTACCCACTATTGTTGCACAAGTGCCGACATACACGCGTATTTATGTATGTTATAGAATTTAAATAATATTCACTTTGTTTTTATTTTTATTGCAGCAAACCAGTTAAAACACTTGCTAATGCACCAGAGGAATTTTAAATAATTAACAGACAGGCAAGAGTGCGCTAAAATTCAATTAAAAACTTAATAATTCACAAGTCCATTTAGATTTAGCAAACATGCGGCAATGCAGCAACATTTGACAACAGCAACATTATTTAAAATACATAATAAAGCCAGTGCAAAATCCTTTTGTCAATTAGTAAAGTTCGTATAAAAACGAACAACAAAAGTTATTAAAGTTTTAAAATAATTGTAAACAACAAGTTGTCCTGGCCACAAGAGTCCATATTAGCAGATATTGCATAAATTAAGCAGCAATTACATACGACGGGACTATTATATTTTCTCCAAAATAACGATTTTAATTGTAATTTGGATTTTTTAAGTTAAGGTGACTGTATCCTAGAGTTTTATAATCAGCAATATAATTTTTATACCGTCAAGTTGGAAGGGAAAAAACTCTTCACTGCAGTTAATAATTTTTTCGCTGGTTCAACATTTGCCAGGGAAATTCGACAGCTAATGGTGAGTACTAGAAATAAATCAAATTTAAATCTTCGTATAGAAACATTTTTTGAGGGAGGTCTTAACTAAAAACTGCGGTACTTCTACCTGTGTATGGTACACGCAAAGAAAAAAACTTTGTTATGGCATGATCTGTTCTTAAGGCCTCGTTAGCCGAACGTTTATGTTAGCGTCTTAGCGAGCTATCGATGCTTTTTCCGATAGAGATACTATCGACAAAAAAAAACATTTTGAATGTAAAGCCGAAGTCAATAAGAATTAGTCAGAGGCTTGTCGTCGTCTGTAGAATTGTATACTCATAAACACAAAAGGAAAAGTATAATTAACATTTTTTGATTTCGTTTACTAAAAGTAAATAAAATAAATTAATAAAAATAGTGCTGAATTAATTAGGCAATTTATATGAAGGCTCCGGCACATAAGAAATTCTTAGCGGCGGTTAAAACGCGACGGCCAGCTGGTCATCTCCGCTTTTTTTCAACATGGGTAATTTATGCCGTCTACACACGAAGGAACATTAAAAGAAATATGTTTTAGAAACCTAGTTTAATTTTATCATGCAGACGATGCAAACACAGAGTGAACCATAAGCTAAACATATGTTCTGTTCATGGCAGGTGAATCTCGTTTATTACGGTTCACCTGCTACCAGCTCACATGGCAAATAGCACATAACCAAAAAAAAACTTGACAAGGGATAACGGAAATTTTTTCCAAAAATCTACATTAAATCATCCTGTCGGAATATCAAATCAATAATGAAATTATGTCAGTAATCTATGCAAACGATAATCACAGTACAACCGCTTTCAACGCACCTATCCATCGAAAACAGTAAACATCGATACAGGCCCCGCATTGTATTTAGAAACACAATTTTGATAATGATACATGAATTACAACAGCAAACAGCTGCTTTTACAAGCAATATTCGAATAAAATTTAAACCAAAATTTAGTTTGTTAAAGAATTGTAAGACTAAGTTCTAAAATCATAAAAAATGTTTTTGATTTATAAATGATTTATGAAACAAATTTTCATTTAAGATTTGTTTAATTGATCAAGATGCTATTTACGGCTAATGGGTTAAAATTAGTGTTTTTCTAAACATTCGAAACTATCGATAGTTTTACAACAAACTATCGAATAAGCTTACTGTCGATAGTTTTGCAGCTCTACTACACTATCACACTTGAAATAAAATGAAAATGACGTGTTTCTTTACTTCGAGAAAGTAGCAGAGAAAGAAGTCGAAGCTGGACTTTCGGCAGCGAGCAATTTCCATTTGTCGGCTCATGTTTTTAATAGATTTTGTTTTTATAGTAGCAAAATGAAGTAAAAAAAGTAGAAGAATTTTCAGCACCATAGTGAACAAAATACATTGGTAACCGGTATATAAGCTGAAAAATATCTTAAAAGCGCTTAAGGAGCTCTTTTTCGAACAAATTTCTCGGAGGAAAGTTTTTCAATCATTCTATAAAGGGTCATATTGTTATTCCCTACAATAAAATTTGTTGTTCATATATGCTAGCAATGATAAATGCTATACAATGCCAGAAGATTTAAAGCCTGTTTCTCCAACCCAATCGCAAGTGCTTTGCAATGATATTGATCCCTGCTGAGCCTAAATTGATCCCGCTTAGAGATTATAGCTCAGCTGTAATATTTTGTATATCATGCTTGTCAAGCAAATGTCTTCAATGATATTCCTAGCAGTAGCCTCAATTGGAAAGATATTTAATTGATGATTTCTTTGCTATCGGTATAGAAAATGCTGCTGCTTTAATATGTGTTATAAAAGATCTAACTTTCTTAAATAATTCATTTTTGAATATGTTTAGCTACTGCTTTTCATTAGAAAAGTGAGTGCACTCAAGCGGTGTAAGAGCCCACTAGTCCATCAACATTTGCAAAGGTTGCTCAGTAAATTGAATGAAACGAAAATTTTTGTCCGCTCAGATGAGCTTGAATCGGAAACAAAGATTTATGTATGTGACATATAGCGAAAGGATGAATGCTTTTGTTTGAGCATAATCATAATTTGCTAAGCTTTTTTAACTTCATGAAACATACTTCAGGGTCGGGGGAAATGCTTAACATTTTTCATATTGACCTTCAACTTCTTTGAATGCTTTTGTTTTGAGCATAGTGCAAATTTTATAAACTGTTTAGGATCGGTTGGAATACTGAGCTTTTCTATCTTGATCTTTAACTCGAGAGAATGACTTTTTTCCTGCACTTGTTTATTTTATATCTTTTCGTAATAGAACTTATATTTGTTACAGACACGTAATTCATCCGTAAGTGTCGATGACACTGCAGAAGTATTTGAAAACCTGGACCAAATAATTGGCGGTAACGATGAAAAACAGACAGATATTTCACATGCAATCGATATGGCAACCAATGAACAAAACGAATCGATAGCACCTTCACCCTCGGTAGATGGCATATGGACAAAGGTGCATACACCAGCAAGGAGACGCTCACAAAGGCAGCGTAAAAAAGCAATTTCACGTGATAGTGAAGACGATGAGGTGGCATTAACAGAAAACCCAACTAACACTAGCACATTAGAAGTTTCTAACCAACGAAATCGGCGACATAAAAATCAACGAATACAGAAACATATTTCAGATCTCGATACAGATTCTTCATGCGATTTTACTACCACGTGTTCGTCGGCTCAAGGTCAGCATTACACGAACATCTTACCAAATAGCCCAGCCAGTTGTGTAAAAGAATACGCTAAAGAACCCGTTTTCGGAGATAACCAACCGGAGGAGGACTACTATAGCAATCAAAATATAAAACGCTTAGGTGGAGAAGATGATGATGGTGAAGACGAGGAATATGATGGAGAAGATTACGATGAAGAAGACGTTGATGAAAACGAAGATGATGTCGAAGAGGGGGATGAGGATCATTTCGAAGAATCTTTATTAATAAAAGGTAAACGCAGCAACTCTTCCAGTACAGGGGATGTTGGAAGTTTACGATTTGATTCTTCACGTGACAAGCGAATCAAACGAACCCCAAAAATGCGTAAATTTTCAACACAACGAACATATTCAAATGATTCCAATGAAGCCGAAAGTGGTCGTATAATATCAAAAGCTCGAATGAGAGGTAAGATAAAGGGTTAACAAAAATATAATAATAAAAAAATATTAAAGATGAAAATATCAGGAAGCAAATTACGGCATTCGATATCAATCGAAATTTTGATTTATAGCCTGGCTCTTTATGACAAGCGAGCGACTGGTATAGAAAATTTGTATGGAAAAAATATTTTATATAACTTCTCGGGACGAAGCTATCGCTTGTCATAGAGAAACAGGCTACTGAACTCTATTGAAATTTCGATCGATATCGAACGCCGTATTTTGCCCCCAGATTATTCTTGACTTAATTTATTTGTTACTAAATTACAGAATTTCGCGAAGCCTTCCGTTTATTCGATAAAGATGGTGATGGTTGCATAACGAAAGAGGAACTGGGAACAGTAATGCGCTCTTTAGGTCAATTTGCTCGTGTTGAAGAGCTACAAGAAATGCTGCAGGAAATCGATGTGGATGGTAAGTTTAAGAGTATTGCGTGCTTGTAATTAAAACATTAATCGGCAAATGATTAAAATTATTTCATAAAAATTTCCAGCTTAAACTAAATTAATGCCTGTATTTGCGCAATAGACTTAATCAATTATTATTTCTCTTCCACTTGCAGGCGATGGCAATGTTAGTTTTGAAGAATTTGTTGATATTCTTTCAAACATGGCATACGAAGACAAATCAGGGCTTTCGTCAGCAGATCAAGAAGAACGCGAATTACGAGATGCATTTCGTGTATTTGATAAGCATAATCGTGGTTATATAACTGCATCGGATTTAAGAGCTGTACTACAGTGTTTGGGAGAAGACTTGGATGAGGAAGAGAGTAAGTAAAAATGAATTGAAATAAATATTGAAATATTTTGGGGTAGAAAGTGTAGAGGATCAACTCAGATTTATTTTAAATATACGGTATAATAACATGTTTGTTATATCCTTGGTGCTTCGTGTAAAAGGAGTCATATTATTTGCAAGTGAGAATACAGTCTAAAAAAATTTTGTATTACATTATCAAAAATTAGTTTAGCAACACTTTTTCAGTGATTCTTTTTATGTCCATCATATGCTAAGTTTACACGTATCCCAATATTCATACTTCCGTTTCTGATTCGTTATTCACACCACAACCATGAGTGAATCAATGTGCTCCGCTATACAAAAGCGAATCTTCTTATTTTGAGACGATTCTGTTTGAATCCACTTGCAACGCAAGTTTATCTGAACTAGCTGGCAAACCAAAATATAAATGTGAACAAAAACCACATTAAAATTGGTGTGGCAATATACGGCCATGTTCCGACACTCGCATCTCACAAAATTTGCGATTGTGATTTCAACTCGCATGTGAGGTGCTCGCATTCGCAAGAGTTTTGGCGAATTCAAGTCGCAAGAGTATGCTGAAGTGAACTGCTTCTGTTCTTTGCTTCTGCAACTTTTGCCTCTGTATTTCTTTTTTTGCACTGGCGATTTCAATAAACAGCTAATACGAGTCTTCGGAAAATATACGCAGCTAGTGCTGTAATTAATTCAGGTTCAGGTATTAGAAATATTAAAAATACAGAGTTTTCTTTTAAAACATTTCAAAAGCAAATCGCAAGTAAAACGCGTGAGTTGCAGAACATGCAGAAATAAGTTTGGCGATTTGCTACTCGCATGCGATTTGACACTCTTGCGAATGTCAGAACATGCCCGATACATAAGAATGTGTAGAAAAAAACAAATCTTAAAATTAAATTTTAAAATTGATAAAAAAAAAACAAAATGTAAAAATTTAAAATAGAAGGATCCAACTATTTAAGTACATATACATACGAGTACATATGTATGAATCAAAACGAATCACGTATGTATGTGCCGTACAAACAATTCGATTCGCAAACATGCTTCAGAGAGCGAAGCTCGCTGTTTATTTTATCTTGTCATGTCAGCAAACCGCACTGGGCGGAACGTATGTCTAATTTTTAAGATGCCTCGAAATAAAAACCCCGTAAGGTGTATTTGCCGCTGCTGAAACTCGACAAATTTATTTTCTCGTTGGTTTTCACTATCATTCTCTAACAAAAATATTACTATACCTCTCTGCAAATGAATATGAATATGTCCCCTTTACATTATGGACATTGAATGACAGGCTGGCAAAGTCTGTTGGAGAGGGGCCGAAGAGGGTTAGTTACTATATGTACTAAACATTTTCTGTTTCTCTCAATTTTCATATTGTTGCTTCATATAAATTTTCTCTCCTCACTTTAATTTCGTATTTGTTGGCTGCAAAGAAAATTGATAGCAGGTATACCCACAGGCGAATTCAATGCATTTCCGGCTCAATTGCGGATGCCAAACTATATATATATATAAGAAAATGCCGGAAATTGCGAAAAAAAAATTTTATATGGATTTGTATCCATCTCATCAGTTTAAAAATCTCATCACCTGCGCTGGTGAATTTACCTTGAAAAAGCATTTAATCAGATGTTATGCATTTTTATGTACAAAATTTTAAATTAACACTATTGTACGAAAGAGAGAGGTAAATTTTGAGATTTTTTATCCCTTTTATATAATCGAGTTAATGTTGATGTAAGTTGTCGCGTTTAGTGTATTATAGAAAAAAATCAAGGAATTTCCGTCTGGCTTATATGGTTTTGTCAGGTTCAAAAGAAAATTCAAAAAATGTCTGTCGTTCAATTTCCCTAATGTAAAAGCCCACCTATGAATTTTGAAAACAAAAATTAAACAAGCGTTTATTTTATATTTACCTTCCTTCAGCGGTGGCTACCGTCGGCGTTTTGTTTTTACACTATATGTGGAAAACATGCAGGTATGTGATAGAAATCTATCCACTTCTAACTAATCTTTTTTAAGGTAGATATAAATTTTAAAGTTATTATAATTAAAAGTGCAGACCAGGAAATAAAATTTATATTAACAAATTATTATAAATAAATGAAAATCATTTCTATTTCTAAATGCATTTCCATCACATACCTGATAAGTTCATATCAGAGTAAGAAGCCGACGAGCTCAAAGTCGACGGCGTGCCGCCATCCACTCGTACATAAACTTTATACATAATCGAAATTTGAAATAAATGTAAATAATTGAGTAATATTAATTGTTAAGTAATTTCAATCTTTAGGCATGAGTTCGTTTTTTCTTTCTATTCAGAAAGAGAATTATTTATTTAATATGGACAACCTTTTTTGAAAACAGTAAAAGTTTTAATTCTATTAGACACATAGCTGAATGGAATGCATTTTCTATGCCGCTACGCACGTTATCAACATTCTTCGTGTCTTATCTACAAATTGTGTGTCTAAAGAACTTCTATTTATATCAACATTTAAGACAAATGGAATACGAGTACGAGCAATTTCTCAATTTTGAATATAATAATATTTGTAGTTCGGAAAAACAATAAAAACTTACTAATCGCTGGGCACGGCGAGAAATTTATATGCATAATAATATATAAATGTTTCCTTCATCATAATTAATTGGATACTAAAATAGGTCCAGGATGAAACTGGAAAAAATACATACAATGCTTTCATTGCCAACCAATGGTTGGCTAAAAGCAAAATTGCATATGGTAACCTAGATTTCAATAACAGAAAAGTTAGAGTGTTGTAAAACTTCATTCTCAACCAAGGAAAAGACTATAATATGGAAAATTCAAAATTGAGAAATTGCTCGTACTCGTATTCCATTTGTCTTAAATGTTGATATAAATAGAAGTTCTTTAGACACACAATTTGTAGATAAGACACGAAGAATGTTGATAACGTGCGTAGCGGCATAGAAAATGCATTCCATTCAGCTAGATGTCTAATAGAATTAAAACTTTTACTGTTTTCAAAAAAGGTTGTCCATATTAAATAAATAATTCTCTTTCTGAATAGAAAGAAAAAACGAACTCATGCCTAAAGATTGAAATTACTTAACAATTAATAATATTTGTAGTTCGGAAAAACAATAAAAACTTAATTGAGTAATATTTAAAATCAATACAAATACGTTAAACTAATTAAAGTCGTCGAAAATTAAGCCCCGGGTCATTGCTCTTCTGTTTCGGCCATTTTGGCAAATTAAAAGATTTATTTTTCTTGTATTTATTTTTTCAATTTGCGTTACAAACAGTTGAGGACATGATTAAGGAAGTTGATGTCGACGGCGATGGTCGTATAGACTTTTATGAATTTGTACATGCTTTGGGAGAACCAGAAGATTCGCAGGAAAATGATGAAGAAGAAGAAAACACAACATCGCCATTGCCAACACCAAAATCAAATGCTTCTGTAACTTACGAATAAATTTCTAATTTATAAAATTAATGTAAACGATTTTTAACTAAAACTGAAACTTCAATCAAATCAAAATTTATTAAAAACTTATGTGTATGTAAATCTTTAAGAAATCAATCAATTATTCAAACTAAATTTTTAAAATTAATATTTTCTTTACAATAAAAAACAATTTAAATAAAGACTCTGTATATTCTCACCAGTGTTAAAATAATAACAAGGAAAAAAACTGTTATTAGTAAGAAGACAATTGAATACATTACAGAGATTTAAAATGCAAGAGGAATTAACAAAAGTTCGCTTAAAAAGCCACTGCAATCTTTATAGACTTAAAATGGTAGAACATATTTGCCATTATTTTTCTAAACATTTGTTTACCCAGTACATCCACTTTGAAATACAGTTCTTAAAATTAATTAATTTTTTTTTGAGTTTTGTGACTTTGATATGACGGCAGCAACTTTTTTAAAACCACCCGAAATCACGCGCAACGTCCGGGGGAACTAGTTCGCATTTAGGAAGCACTGTGATCTGGCGCATTATACTGGTGGTGAAATAAAGCAAAGCTGCTCATATCTTTGCGGTTTCCCACAAAGATTTCAAGGATTTGTTTAATTTTCAGAGCCTGTTTTATTACGAAACTGAGCAATAAATAAATAGCAGCTGCAATTCTTGTATGGTGTAATGCATGACTGGTAATTGAAAACTCAAGCTTAATAACCCCCTACACATAAATTCAAAGTGCTTGACTACACAAGGTGTCCGAAAAGTGTATCGGGGATTGGTTTTGTGTTGACGTTATAAAAAGGCGATTCGGTGGTTTGAGGGTATAAGGAGGGACGCATCGCGCTTTTTATGTATGAGTCGAAACTGTGATTATAAAGTTATCCACACTTACGTTTCTCCATCCACAAATATACGGTACGAATCACGTATTTTCTTTTTAGGCACATATGATTTGCAGCTGTGATGGGCGGTCGCATTTTAACGACTCAGTTTCATTAAATTTTTTGATGTGTGAAATACTAATTCAGTGCTGCCAACTAAGTAAACTTTTGTTAATCTCTTGTGTATGACGCTATGGAAACTCTCTGCTCCCCAATACACCTTCAGTTAAGAAAATACTTAATGGTCGTTAGTAATCGACTGATAACTTTTCATTTCAATTTAAGAAAAACACACACACATATCAATTATATTTAGACTTTTAAATAAATCTACAAATTAAATTATCGCATGAAATCAAATTAAAATCAATTCTAACAAATCTTTCACTTTATTTTAAGCCTTTTATCTCTTAATACTCTTGAAATAACCACCAGCAATTACTCAAGAAAAATCAAAGTAAATTAATTAATTAATTACTAAAGAAAAATTACTTGAAATTAATTAATTATTATAGTCAATGTTTAACTATTTAATAAAATCCAATTAAAATTAATTAAATAATTAGGAACAACTTTTTCGCTCTTAAATAAAGTTAATTCTATAAATATTCACGAAGGAAAAACTTAATAACCGAAAATTTATTGTATTTAAATTTAAGCATAATTTTATTTATAACAAAACATTAGCAAATTTCCAAAATTAAAATAAATATTCCAAATCTTATAATCCCACATTTAAAAAAGCTTTTTTTAATAGGAGAATTTTTAGTATCCAAGTAAGTGGCTGAATTTAATTTTAATGTAACGATTTTTTTGTTCACCATTTTGTACGTTTTTTTTTTTTTTGCAATTTGGGGATATTTTGCGAACATTTTCAGGGATTTAACAGATTTTGTTTAATTTTAATTTTTGCTTCTTGGCGCTTTGTTTTATTTTTAGATAAAATAACTATTATTGGGTTAAATGTTCGGTTTTTTTGGAAACTCAAGTTTTCTGGTAAAATTCTAAATTTTCGACGCTATGCTGAGATTGATTCCTTGATACTTTTCGGGTCGCAAATCTATCTAGATGTTACTCTATATAAAGCGCTTACCTGGAATGAATCTTACCAAAGACTGTATGTTTGATTTACACAATGATGGTGCGACCCATAATAACTTAGGGATCTGTAGTTTGATAGAAGAAAAGTTGTCGAAAGTTGCCTTCATCTCTAATGATTTATTTCCATCGTAAATAGTTTTCTTAAGGTTAATATTAGGCTAGGTGCAGTAGCTGATAAGCTGTCTGCATCTAGCAAGGGAATATCTTGACATCTTTCACCAAAATGAGCTACAGAAACGAACGTGTAATAACAAATTACGTGTAAGGTCTTCTGGTCAACGTTGTCGGCTGATCTGTGACCTCTTAACCACAGCAAAAATATTCGAGCTGTAACTTCTCGGCATTTTTTCTGGCATGTGTTTTTCCAGTCTCCTGGAGGCGAGCGGTCAAATGACGGAATTCATACTGCTCGTATACCGCTAACAAATTATTCTTTATTCTATCAGTCCAATTTTCTTCCCAACAATTCCCTGCGATATTTTTTACCTTTTCCGATTTCTTCTATTATGAATTGAAATGTCCCTAGGATTTTTGTTTTCTTTTTCTCTTTTCTCCTATCCTCAACACTGTTTGAAAAATGAAAGAAAATCCACCTTGTATATACTCTAGATTGTTAGAATAGACGATTTTTTCCCTGGAACAAATGGTGGGGAAGGGGAAAAATTCCCCGGGAAAATTCGTAATTGCTCTGTTTATTTCATAAATGTCACCCATCCACCATTTTAAAATCTCAAGAAGTGAAGGCCACCTCTGTTGAGATTAATGTTTTTTTCTTTCTATATTTGAATTATTTTTTTAACTTTATTTAGTTGAAGTTTGTTTAAATTGTTTTCATAATCAGTTTGTCGTTATTTAAATCTAAAATCTATTACATTTTTTTTACATTAAGCTTTTTTAAAATATTTTTAGCAAAAAAAAATTACGCTTGTATTATAAACAGGAACAAAAGGAAAAATGTATGAAATTAAATAGTTGACCTGTGGCTTGAATGCGTGTGTGTGTGGCTGCCCAACATGAATTCCTGTTGCTGCCAGTTTGACAAGTTTTTCATGCTGAACACAATAAGGGAATTTTCAAATCTAAAAAACCATCAATAGATATGACCGAATAAAAATGGCTCAATAAAATGCTGTGTTAGCAATTTTTGTTGAAGAAATAAAATGGTAGCTCGGTCCACCTTCGTCTTCTTACTATAAAATAATTGAAGGTGACGACGCTCTACTTTATTTACCGATCGTTTTTCATGTTTACAAACAAAATATGTTGCATACTTATAGGTGGGAAATTTATAATAAACCTACTTAAATTATAAGTTATAAATTTAACACAACAGTTAAAATTCTATGAATTTAAAAATGGTGGGTTTTTATCAATAATCCTAGAGCTAGCTATATAACGAATTAAATGAATCTTATACCTGGGTTTTATTGACAATTAGGTGAAGGTGCAATTACACAATTACAATTGCACTTGCGACTTATGAATTTTAGGAAAACCATCCCAAGTGAAGAAATTATTCTTTATGTAGTAGATAGAGCATGTGTTTTTATATTTTACGATTATAAAACCACACAAAAATAGTAACTTGAAAACCATAGTAATTTATTATATCACTGTTCCAGGTAGACTAGCCACATTTTACAGTTTTATAATACTTCTTTATTTGTTGAATTATCATACACCAAGCGTTTCCAAATGTGAAAAGGGTACGATTTTGCCACGAAATAACAATTAAACTAGCAGGAGCAAAAAGGAAATCAGAATCTTAGATTCCTTCGTCAATTGCCCTAGCTCTAATGCTGGATGCAGAGTTGAGTTTACAAGGTATCAGTACGAAACATATAAACTTCTCGTTATAGCGGCCATAAAATTATACATCCTGTGAACATGTCGGTTCCCCATATGCTAGGGTTGCCAAAATATTGACCATTAAGAATTTAAAACTTAAATATCGAATTTCTTGAAATTCTGACGTTCTACAGCGAATCACCGAGACACGTATAATTTTATTTCAACCTATTTTCATATTATTTCGGAATTTCTCATCGATGCAATAAAAAATTTGGGTTTTGTACATATTTTGTTATTAGAGAAATTTATTTTGTAGTGATTCTGCAAGTGAATCATCCATAAATAAAATTAGACAAGCATAATAATAATAAAGGTCAAAAAACTAGAATAAAGTTTATTAAATTTAATAAAATTTTAATTATTAAAAGGTCTTATGTTTAAATTTAAGCCTCAAACATGTCAATTTACTAAGTCGTACTGTAACTAAACTACAAAAAAAGTGTGTTTGTACACACATACATATGAACATACATTCATCCATATTTAATAACATGAAAATAAAAAAATTTAAGAGAAAAAAACAAAACACATTGATCATTAAACAATAAAGAAACCTTGGGAACAATTACGAGTAAAATGTGTGTGTATGTTGAAAAGAAGAGAAAGAGGCAGAGAAAATACCTACAACAACAATCTTTTCATCAGTGTTACCAGGCAGAGACTTCTTTTAATATCCTAAAATTATAAATCTGAAACAAAAGTTTATGGAAAAATTACATTATTAAAAAAAAAAAATTTTTGAAAAATAAATATTTTTTATCCCAAGCTCGACTAGGGTTTTTTTTAACTTTAATTTATTGAATCTTTTGAAAAGAAATTTAAAATAAGTATTCAAATCTTAGCTTTTTATTATTATTTATTAGTTACAACCAATGTTGCATTTAAAAAATGGATTGGAACAGCTGTCTGACCAGGCTTTATGTGTCTGTTTCTTAAGCCCATGAAATTGCAATAAAGCCGTGCAAGACAATTAAGATAAATCTCTAGTGTGCTTACATATTTACAGCAGTCCTCTTTTTTCATTTCTCCTTGGATAGTGAGAACTTCTAGATCTCTATAAATATTTTCATTTCTTACATACCAAAGGGCGCAAACGATAAGTCGTAAAATTATAGACTAGCTGTTTTGTAACTTCTGCAATATGCCCATATTGGCTTTATAATAGATTTGTATAAATGCATTTTGTATTCCAAAGCCAGGTTTTAGTTAGGTCCTATTAACCACTTCTTCTAGCTCGTGCATGTGAGACTGAAGTTGTGCTGATGCTACAGACGGGTCTTTATAACGTTGACGTATTTGTAGATGGGCTTGTTAGCATATCCACTATATATAGATGATGCATGTAACAACGGCCCTAGAATACTACCTTGCGGAACGTAATTTAACGTTCTAGCTGTCAAATAGGTTTTAAGAAGAATTCGAGTTATTTTAGTCCAATTACGGGGACAATTCCATAGATTTGCTCAATAACAAACTGATGATCCAGTATAATGCGTTGTTCAATTTTTCAAATAAATTGGATAAAACTGATACTAGGCTAATGGGCCTGTAGACCATTACATCCTTTCCTAGCTTAGGGATCGTGACAATGTCACACATCTTCGAAGGGGAAAAGCCAACTCGTAATATGCCATTAAATATAAATCAAAAAGCTCACAGCATAATTCGGTAAATTTCTTATAACTGATTCTGTAATGTGATCACGTCTGGGTAATTGTTTTCATATAAACATTTTTAATTGTTGTTTTAATGAAATAAAAGGGAAATTTCATAAAAACGAATAGATAATTTTTCTAATAAAATTACCCGCACAAAGTACGAGGACAACCGATACTATAATTCTCTACATATACGGCGATTATTATTTAGTAATAAAATTACGCATGAAAAGTTCGAAAGTTACAGATATTATAGTTCGCCTGTTATTCGTTGGATTACATACCTCAAATTCTAGAAAGCTGGAGGACTCTAATAAGCTGGAAGACTATAAAAGTATGTATATATTGCAAAGATATAGAAAATGGTTATTTTCTACAATTAATACAAAACCTGAAGAGTTCGCTGCTACAGTTCTCGAGATAAACGGTAATAAATATTTGCACTACATGGGATAGCAATTCCTGTGATCATCATTATTCATACTTACATTTTTTTTTAATTGCACCGAAATTACTTAAAATGCCTTCAAAATTTAGCTTCAACAAATTTTCCAACAAATAAAAACAAATCCCTTGGATCTATTACAAAATCCCCTAAACTGGCAACACTGATAATCATACAAAATGCTCCCCCACAGTGGTGAACAGGGCGCCAAGCACAAGATATTTTAACACACACTCAATTTAGTTGGTGAAAAACTCTCGGTCAAGTAAGTCCTAGTCTTTGGTTCGGCCGTAGAAAGCGTGTAGTGAAGAAAGTCACAAAAATTTTACGTGCGGTTTTTGTTGTTGTTAGAGCAGTAAATTTATTTAATTATTACAAATATAAACATTTTATTAAAAAGAAATAAGTAAAAATAAAAAGTCAGCATAATTTAATATAAAAGAAAACAAGCATAAAAAGCAACAAAGCTAAATGAATTTAATTTTCCGAAATCTGGCTGAAAAAGTGTAGAAATTTAAAGTAATAAAAGGTTAAGTGTAAAAAAAGTTTGCAAGAATTGTGTCTATAACTAAATGCCAAAAAAAAAAAAACAAAAGAAAGAAGAAAAAAATTCAAATTAAACGGGAGAAAAAGGCATATTTACATGCATGTGTATGGATGTATTTAAAAATTTGATCTTGCTCAAGAGGGGGGCTAAACTCGCTTGACTTGCAATTGTGTTCGTTAGAGGTGTATACCTAGGGATATACATATGTATGTATGTTTGTACGTATATATGTGCGTTTATATATTGCTATCTATTTATGTATTTTAAAATTCAAAGTGATTAAACAAACAAACAAAAATTGCACATGACTCACAAACATCATTATGACGTTAATGGTCATTATCATGCCATGATCGCCCATTTAGCGTCATACTCTCTTTTTAGAATAATCTTTTCAATCTCCTATTTTGGTATTGATTGTGTTGTGTTGCTACATCTGTGAATATTTCATAATTAAGTAGACTTTTACAAGGAAGGGCTGCTGGGACAGGGGATCGTGCATCTAAACTTAATAATTAATCACTGTAATACATATTTCGCGGCTGATTTTTAATTCATATTTTGAATAGTTTGTTGCTTTTGACACTTGTAAAGCTTCTCTAAAACACTGGTATTACATTATTATATTGTTGTTACAGTTTAGACGATCTATTTTTAAAAAGTACAACATTGTATTGTAGTATGTACGAGTACAGACATACATCTGTGCAATTTTGTTTATAATTAAGGCGGTTCGTTTGATTTCGATGGCACCCACATAACTAAATTATTCAAATTTATCTCGATTATTAAAATTTGTTTATGTGACCTTAGTTGGGAATTTATTTATAGTCATGCGGAAAATATTTATTAATTAGCTGGTTTTCGAAGCACATTTTACACATGTCATCAGAGCGAAGAGAAAGCTTTGGTAATTTTGTTTATATACGACCTAGAACGATGAAAGTGGTCTGTCCGGTGTGTTATCAAAGTAAACAAACAAAAAATGTCAAGGGAGCCTCATGCGTTCGTTGCTGGTAGTTTGGTGGCATTTCGATATCAGATGTGAATTGATTGGCATTTTTTTTCTTATCAAACCCGTATGAATTAAAGAAAATTATTCCCGAAATTTTAACAAAACGTCACAATAACTTCTTTTTTTTTAATATGCTACAAAATGCGAAATATCGATTGCTTCAAGCTTAAATAATTATTTGATAAATTTAGAAAAAAAAGTCATAAATTTATAATAAACAATAAGTTCTTCTCGTCGTTCGAGTTCATGTCTGAAATTGTGAGTGGAGATGTCAATGCTTTATATAATTTTTTTTGTTAAAATTGTCTCCCCGATTAATATATGTACAATACAATACACCAGTGATTTGTTCCTCTAGCATTTGTCCACACACATCGAACATCAACAAGTAGACATGAGTGACGTAGCAGATAGAGCAAGGTTTTCAATTAAAATGATATAATAAAATGTGTAAATGTTCGCAAACACCACCATACACATGAAAACCAACGTCGAGCAAATCACAGGAAATTGAATTTTAAATTCTTGCAATATGTTTGCGAACAAAGTCATACACACAAATGACGCGGAACACGAGTAAACCACATGTAAATGGCCCGCTTTAATGCAGGGCCTTATAATCAAGCTAAACACACTTCAAAAGGGAATATCAAGATTAGGCCACTGCCGACATTATGTTAAGCCGTTTACCCATTTAACTTTACATATGTTGCAGTCACTCAATCTTAGCTAAACTGGATATATTCAATTTTACATTCCTCGTTCTTTATGATAATTCGATAATACTGTGGGGCTAAGTAAGTTTCGCGCACTGTACTAGTGCCGAAATTAAATACGGTATTTCGTTCACAACAACATTTTTTAAATACTCAACAAAATGATCGTTAGTTTCAGTTTTTGTTTGGTAATTTTCAAAAGAAATATGTTTGTCTCACCAATGAATCATAATTCATAGAAATATTATATTTTCATTTCTAGCATAAAAATTTACTTTATTTTGGTTTCATATCCGCCATACAGAAGAATTTTCGTTAATTAAAAATGTGCAAAAAACATATTGAAAATTAAAAAAAAAATAAGTAGCAGTGTTATAATTAAGTTCAAACCATGACAATATTAATTCTGGTAAATTATGTTAAATTGCGTTAAAAGGTAAATGCAGTGCTTTAAGCACACCTTCAATACAGGATTGCCCTAGTCACGGCAAAACAATTGCATATGTTTACATTCAAATTTAATTACAAAATTAATCTTTAGAGCATCTGGAGATGACTATTCTGGTTTAATTCAAATTTACATTTAATCCGTATTTTGTGTTCACACATTCACCTTAATTGAGGCGATAAAATTTTAAATTCATTTTTAAAATTTGGTGTTTACACATATGCAATTTAGCTTACTCAATTAGTATTTGATAGCTGTATAATGTTTCCATGATCCGACAGTGATGTTTGAAAAAGCGTGTAATCAGGGCTTTAATTACATAAACCTCCTAATTGCGCAATTAGGGAGCATATGTGAATATACTATTATATTTCTTAAATGCGTGCAGGTGGGGCTAAAGGTAGGCAATAAACAATTTGCAGCTGTTTTAAAACAAGAAAATTGACCCGTTTAACTCAAACAATTTTATGAATTTTATTTTAATTTTTTTTAAAATATTTTTCCGGCAAAGCAACGAAAAATTTTGTGTTTTGAATCCTCGAATCTTTGTTGAGTCTTAAAAACGAACCAATTTGTTGCGACACGTTTGATCCAAAAGTACCATGTAAAACGTTTCATTCCATGGCTGTTCGTTCTATACAACAAAAGTGAACTCAATCTTTTAAATTCAAATATGTTTTTCCATTTATGGCACACAAGCGCATACTTCAAACCACTAACAAATTAGTGTGTTTGTTGTATTTGTATGGTTGGTGTGGTGCTATGCCCCTAAATGGCACTACTTTATAGTGCGGCAACAACAAAGGTGTAAAAAGTGTAAATTTGTAACTGGAAAAGTTGTAAGAAAAAAGCTTTCCTACTACGTGATTACATTTCGTGCATTTTATTATCATGAATCTCAGTGGGTTTGTATGTATTGCATATACACATACGTACACACGTGTGTTATGCATGTATTGTGTATGTAAATTCTAATAAAACAGAATGTGAAATAATGCATTCCGCCGTCATTATTTGCTCTCTACACTGTGCCAAAAAAATTACACTAATTTCGAAAATGTCAAAAGTATTAAAAGTCGATAGATATATTTTAAGATATTTCATTTTTGCTCAATTAGAATTTGATGTTTTATGTTTTATTAATAAATATAAAAGAGCTATAACAATTGAAAGATCTCTTCTTTTGTAAAATGTAGACCGAGAGGCTCTCCATAAATCAATAACTCCAAATATTGTGATTTTTTGAAGTCCTAAAGCAAATTTTATTTTTAAAGAGGCTGGTCTACATAAAGTTCACTATAGTGGAGAGCTTTAAGTATAAAATCTTCAAAAGATAGAATTTGAAGAAAGCACATAACCTATAATAATTGATTTTAAGCATTACAACTGAGAAAGCTTCAGTTTAAACAAAAAGGAACCCTGTATCCATAAGAAAACTGCCTTAAGGTAGGTTGGAAAGCACCCGGAATAGCTGGATATTCATTTGTTTGCACGAAATGTTCAATGGAGTGAAGCTATAGGATGATACCAAAGCATATCCTCAATAGATTTTACTTTGTCGTTGTCGTCTTTAAATAAATTATTATACTAATGTGGGCCAAAAATAGTAAGACTTTGTTCATAATTTTAAATTTCTCTATTTATTCTGCCAAATATATTTCGTCCCCCTCAAAGTAATCCCCCAAGCTGCAATACACTTATGCCAACGTTTTTTCCAATCCTCGCAACAGTTGTTAAAGTCAATTTCCGGAATAGCCTTTAATGCGCGTAGCCAATTACGTTTAATGTCTTTAATTGACTCAAAACGGTTTCCCCGGAGCGGTCGCTTGAGTTTGCTGAACAGCCGGAGCTAAATCAGGTGAATACAGTGGTTGTGGAACGACCTTGATTGCATTCCGGCCTGTTTTTACGAATAGCTTCGCACAAACGACGCATAATACTCAAATAGTATTCCTTCTTGACAGTTTGGCCGGTCGGAAGGAATTCGGAGTGCACCACACCTCGATGATCGAAGAAAACTGTCAACAAGAACTTGATTTTTAGCTTGTTTTGACGTGGTTTTGTCGGCTTCGGCTCACCTTTGGCACGATATTCGTCCGATTGATCGTCTGTTTCCGGGTCGTAAGCGTAGATCCAAGACTCGTCGCCAGTTATAATACGTTTAATGACATCCTGGTAGTCGAAAATCATTGTTTGACCGACGTCAACGCAACGCTGCTTTTCAAGAAAATTGAGTGATATTGAAACCAATCGTGATTTCACTTTTCTTAGGCCCAAATGATCTTTTAAAATGGTTTTCACTGATCCCTCCGATATTCCAACGATATTAGTAAGGTCTCTGACTGTTAATCGTCGATTCTCGAACACCAATTCCTAGATTTTATTGACGTGTTGATCATCAGTTGATGTTGATGACCATCCTGGACGTGGTTCGTCGTCAACGCGTTCTTGACCCTCTTTGAATAATTTGTACCGACCAAAAACATTTGCTCCCGACATACAATTATCACTGAAGGCCTTTTGCAACATTCTAAAAGTTTCGGCATCAGAAATTCCATTCCGCACCCAAAATTTAATGGAACTTCTTTGTCGAATAATTTCACTCATTGTAAAAATCGCGGAATGCACTTGTTGTACTTCAGAAAGACAAGCGTATACTAAACACTAATGATCACTTTGATGTGATATTTGGTACATATGTCACTGACAGTCATACCAACGTAGAAAAAAATATTTCGACAAATGGATTTCCGCGCAAAATTTACATTAAACAGTCTTACTATTTCTTGCCCACAGTAGTATTATACAACTTTGATAATGTGTCCAACGAATGGGATGCCTAGAAATGGGATGGTATTGTACATATGAAGAACTTGGTCTACATTTTGATCTCAGTACTTTTAACGGCCGAAATTTTGTGATAGAAACTACTTGGCCTTATTTTCGCACTTATCTCTTTGTACGGATTAATTTTAAAACAAAGAAAAAATTTTTATCTTAATAGATCTTAGCGATCTGAGTTAGCAATTTACCAGTATGCTGTCTAGCGTTAACGTTCGCTTAATTTCAATAGAAAAATACTGGTTTCCGTCCATTTTATGAGTTCATTTATTTATTTAGCTCGTAACTAAATAAATAAATTTATTTAGTTCGTAACTAAATAAATAAATTTATTTAGTTCGTAACTAAATAAATAAATTCATAAAATATTTAGTTCGTTAAAGGGACGCAAACCAGTTTCCTTTGATATTGGAATTCAAGTGAACGTTGACGTCCGACATAGTGGTAGGTAATATTCAAACTATATTTGCAGGAGCAACCTGGTCTGTTTCGCTACAGCCATCGCAACGAAATAAATAATTTGCCATGACCATTATTACTCTGACGTATATTCAGTGTCATTTTTCGCGGGAACATTCTCACGAAGGGACGACGGAAATTCGTTCTAAAAATCTAAGTATATCATATCACCCTGTTGGACTATTAACACGAGATTATTGTTACGTTTTAACCTTTTTAAAACGTGTTTATTTATTCGCAGGTTCTTTTAATTATAAAGTCTAAATAATTAATACGGTAGAATTTTACTTTTTGCACATTGTTAGTTTAACATTTAAAGTCAACACTTCTTTATAATCGCTGTTCACACTTCAACGTCAAGTCTTTTTATAGTAGTCGTCTAGTTTCCAGAAACTTTATTATGATGTTTGTTTTTGTAACTACTGTCTGCTTTGTTTCTTACGGTGTTGTTTTTGTTTATTCGTACTACTAAATTCCTGGAATTCATCTTGATTCGTGTTGATGTTATATCGTTGTTGTTGTTCTGTGTGTATTTACTTTCCTGGAAACTTATCTGAACTTAAAGGTGTTGTGTTTTGTTGTTGTTACAATGCTGTCTGTACAGATATGATTAGATTTGCGTGAGCACCTGCCAACAATAGCTTAATATCACGGTGGTCCAACCACGGGTGTGACATTAAGCGGCCAAACCAGCGTCCCGATGCGATCGCATAAGCACCAACGGAATAGCACCTATACACATTCCATAGGTTGCAAATTAGGACAGAGGGGTTCGGAGCTACCTAATCTCCTACTGTCAACGAATGACATTGACAGCTTGCGTTGAAATGCAGCGCCACATCGGGGAGAGTGCTATCTGTACAGTAGATATTTCTGGAACTTTCTGTACAGCGATTGCCACCACAAGTATTCATACTACTCAATTCTACCAGGCAAGAATACTTGTTCGCACTCATCATCATCATAATGTTATTATGTTCCCATCGTTCCTATGAAGAGCATAAGCCCTTAACTAACCGTATATGCATACCTGCTTGTATACAGTGTTTTGTTTTTTATATTAAGCTAATAATTCTTGTATTGTTTAAATTTGCAGTGAGTTTATTGTGTCTGCCCTTTAAATGATTAGTTATTTATATTTATGTATGTATGAGTTTATATTTTAAATTCAAACATTCTTGATAAATTCTTAGTGGCGTCTTGATTTCTACTTTTGCCAATCCCACCATTGCACAGTGGAAAAAAGAGAGAAAACACTAGTGAGATTGTCATGATTTTTTAGGATGTATTATAAATCACTCCCCATAACACGGAAACATTATTAGGATATGGTTGCTTAAAGTACCCACTTGGCAAAATCTATAATTAAATGCAAGACAATATATCAATTTTAAATTCTTATAGTTTTTTTTTTATAACAGTAACTTGGCCAATTTTTTTATTTTATAGCACATTTAACTGCCTTTAGAAGGAGCATTTTAAAAACTAATATTAACAAAATGGGAAAAATTCCATGAGCTTAAACTAATACGCGCCCTCTCGCATACCCCATAGACTATATTAAATATATTCTGCAGTATGTATTTGCATATCAAATCTTTGTACACTGTCTTAATAACAAAACAGTTTTAGAGATAATTTCTTCAAACTTAGTAGACAAATGTTAATTGCAACGAAAAATATTCGACCAAAATAGGCACCACGCCCACTTCGTATGGTTAATTATTAATTAGTTTTTATAGTATAAATAGATCAGAAAAGTTTATTGCATAACATCGTGTTCATAATATTTTTGAATCATATTGACTTTTTTTGGTAAAAAAGTTTAGCCCTGGTACTTGTTTTTAACCATATGAAGTAGGCGTGGCAGTTGTCCAAACGCCACAATTTTTGGTGGTATTTATTTCATTGGCAATTAAAGCTTGTAGACCAAGCGAATATCTCTCAAAAATGTGTCTAAATTTTTGTCTTGCTAAATTGGCCAAATGTATCACTGTGCATTGGGTTTGCCTTTGATTTTCTATTTTATTGTATTATCATGGTATAAAAAATATACAAACTTACGCAAATATTATCTACACAATCCCAGCTAACATTTTCAATCGTAGAAGACTCTTGCGCGGTAAGAGGAAAGAAACTGTGGCGTGACGGCGACTCTTCGCTATGAATCACCTCTTATATTTCTACTTCGAACGAGCCTTGAAACAATCGCCTTACTTAGTCTTAGACGATAGGACAAAACGAATGGCGCAAGAATCTTATAACCATCGCCAAAAGCATAGTTAATTGATCTTCACCACGATGTCGCAATATAACGCTTGAATTCTAAGAGAGAGAGAGAGAAAAACTGGCTTGCGTTCCTCTAATAGAGCTTTTTATGATTTTATTCATTTATTTTGGGCACACATTTCTCCTAAAATCCCGGCCAATATCTTCTTGCTTGTACTATCTGAAAAAAGTAATGAAACTCCAAATTAATATACCGATGGCTTCGTTTGAAATGTCATCATTCCAGCCGCGATATCTGCTGGCTAAGTGTTGTATTTGTTTTATTAACAATATTGAGATGCAAGAGAAAGACTGGAGATTTGTTTAATCTCTGAAGAAACCCTGGTTTCAATTGGCCAAGTGAGGAATCCAAAAGATATGAACAAGAATGCCTCGCGACGACTGGAAGGAACAATTTTTATAGGTACTTCTAAAGCGTTAGTCCGGAAGATTCCGATAGGGGTAGACAATGAACGCGGTATTTATTTGCCAATGGAGGAATTCGGAAGAGGTGGACAAGAAAATTTTGCAAGGGGTGGACGGTTCAGTCTCTTAAAATACTCCTGAGGAAAACGTTGAGATGGTAGCGCACATTGTGTGTGAATGTTCAGCACTGGCTAGCATGAGGCTTAGGACCACGGGCAGACATTAGTTAAATGTGAATGCCATGGTGGACCTAAGCCTTAGACAATCCGTGATGAGAAAGAAGGCCGACAGTCTGAAGTCACTACAGTCAAGAGTAAAAGCTAGTGGTAGCACAAGACTCGAATGAGTGTAAGGTAGTGGTAAATTACAAATCGGTTGCCTGAAATCAATTCATAGAAAAAAAGTGGGTCGAAAAGGGACCCATAAAGTAAGCGATCTGCTTCGATATTCCTCCCACATTTATAATAATGCTAAAATGATTTGGGGGAGCAAAATACAATTCTTGTACAACAATCGTCTGGGTGATTAAAAAAAGAGTGGCACTCTTCAAACAATCTAAGAAATGCTAGCTGGGATATTTATTAAATTTGTATATATGTATATCGATTCATATACATACATATGCATTCATTTGAGTGTAACTTTATCTAAGCTCAGTTTAGCCGTAGACCTTAAAAGACAGCCCTTAAATAAATTCCAAATTATTGATGACAAATTGTTGCCATCAATAAATGTAAAATACTAAACCATTTGTTTCAGCTTCTACAAAAAAACAACTGATATTAATAAATAAATATTCAATTAATATCGATTTAAAGCAAATCACGCGAAATAAATAAATAAAAAAAAACAAAAGCAATAAATATATTCGATAAAATTGATATGAAAAACAAAATCAATCGATGGAGAGTCACTCTGTTAATTAAATTTTGTATTCGAATAAAAAATTCCAACAAAATAATTGTGCAATAAAATATATTGAACGTTAAGGTGAATAACTACAAAAAATTATTAATAAAAATTATGCAAACAGTTTTAAAATAGTTCACACTACCACAAAACAGCTGAAAAAATTAAACGGATTGTAAAGCACAACAAAGTTAATTATTAAATAAAAATATATCTGCCACAACAACAAAAACAACAAGTTAAATATCACAACAAACAAAAGATTATTTTTTCCCCCACACACACAATTTTAGTATTTTTTGTTGTTTTGTTTTTAGCAAAATTATTTACTTTTTGACTGGAAGCAAAGGAACATTTATTTTTTCTAAATTCATAAATTCTCATTTGGAAAAATGCCAGTGTTTCACACGAAAACAATTGAAAGCATTTTAGATCCTGTAGCTCAACAGGTAAGTTTTGTTGTTCTTTCAAATTTATTTAAATTAGTTTAGAAAATAATGTGTTTTTTTTTCTTAATTATTTATTGAATTCACAAACCATTTGTGTTGTTGTCTCAGCTATTGAAATACACTTTCCTTCGTTTATTTACTTGTGAGCACATGATACGTAAAACCCTCCAGAAATACCTCAAAATTGCATTTCTTAAAATAAGTATTTGTATTTATTTCTAAATTTCACACACATGACCAGCATTATTTGCCATTTAGATTTTTTGTAACATTTATTACAGCATTTATTTCAATGAATATAACAACAACTTTAATTTATTTTTCTTCTTCTCAAAAAAAAAAAAGATACTCATAGCAGACTGATAGCACGAAACTGCAAGTGCAACTTTAAAGTCATATCAAATTTGTATTAATAAAATCGTTACAACAATACAAGAGAGTTGTGAACTGTCCAAATGTGGAATCTTAAAGAATTGTTTGTACTCGTATGATGATATGTAGTTCTGAACGGTATTATTATTAATGTAGGTGCTGTATCAAAGCAGACTGCTTATTTTATGAGTCTCTTTTCGACCCCCTTTTTCCACAAATTTATTTCAGGAAACCGATTAGTAATTCGAGTTTCGTGCTAACACTAGCCTTTACTCGTGACTGTAGTGATTTCAGGCTGTCGACTGGTGACTGTCGATCTGCTTCCTCATCACGGAGTCTCTTGCAATTGCTAGCATTTGTTTAAGGCTTAGGTCCATCATGACATTCACGTTTAAGAAGTGTCCTACACATGGTCCTAAGCCAGAGTTAGGCATTAAAACACACAACGTGTATCATCCTCCGGGACTAGGCTAAGAGACAGACGTGTCCACCCCTTGCGAGGTTTTCTTACCCATCTGTTCGGAATTCCTTTGTTGGTGTTCCCTTAGTTTTCTCCATAATCGTTTAAATAACAATAAAAACTGCCTTAAAGATAGCGAATATTGTTTAAAAAATGTCACTGAAAAGCCACGTCGTTAATACTCGTAAAGTCATTAAAATTGTTTTACAATAGGATTATCGTTAAAACAAAAAAAGAATAGTGAATCGCACTACTGGCCTCGTAATGATTTAAAGGCATTAGCTCGTTCTTCTAGTACCCCTAAGTTTCTCTTAAGTTAAGATTGTATATATCTAAATGCTTGGCTACTCTTGATCTACACGTCAAACAAAAGACAACTACGTTTAATGTGAAACTCCCTCCCACACTCATTGACTTTTTATATGAGTATGAAAATCTACTAAATTAAATTGTTAAAATTGTTGAATATATTTTTTTAACCTAAAGCGTGAATAATAAAAAATCTACGTCATAGAGGCATAAAAAAGCGTAGGTCTAAATGACATTGATCTTGAGGAAAAATAAACACCTGCAAAGTGACATATTTCTGTTGTCAACAGTGGGATAGAATTAGTGATGGCACGGTTAAACGAAAAATAAATAATAGTCGGTTATTATTTTAAGATAATGAAATCATTTTAACGTAAATTCTTGTTTGATTAATTGACAAACTACTCGATTATTTTCGAAATTATTCGAATATTAATATGATTTAATTGCACCAATTTCCCCAACCAGTAAATCGACATATCGCACATCCACTTTCAGAAAACGCAAGAAAACTACTTTTGAACGTGTAAAATGTTGTGAGTTTTTTGCTGAATTCTGAAATTTTGGAAATTTGTATTACCTTTGATTAGGGTTTGCGAGGCTGTATGAATATCGCCCAAGTGAAAATCGCCCATAATCAAAAATTAATTTTAGGCGATGTGTCATAATAAAACAACAGAAAAAAAATTTAGCCATCCAAAAAATTTTAAAGATTTACCCAAACGTCAAATTAACAAAAATTCTAACGAACAACTGCCCAAAAATAATTCCTCGGGTTATGCCCAAAAGTGAATTATATGAATTGGTGGCCTACTGCCAAGCATGTTGTGTATGGCCATAACCGGCTTCGCAATCAATGGAATCCTTGCATCCGGCCGAAGTCCACCAACGCAGAATATAGCGTTCTTAAGCGAAGCTGGTTTTGGAAATGTCTCAGAGCCCGGAAATCCGGAAAAGCATTGGAAAGCGGCACTTTACGAAAATCGCTGCATACGGCCGAAGAATTGCAATGCAGAATAGCGTTCTTAAGCGACGCCGATTTTGAACCCATCACAAAAAAGAAACTTCCTGCGTACCGCCCTGCGAAAATCCCTTCGTCCGGCAATACGGAAAAGCATTGGTAAGCGAAGCTGATGTTGGTCATACCTCAGAGGAGAGAATCCCTGCATCTCACCGAAGGCGCCAATATAGTTCTTAAGCGAAGCCGGTTTTGGAAGAAAAAACCCTTCGGCCGAAAGCCTGCAATGTAGAAGAGCGTTGGTAAGTGAAGCCTATTTTGGACATACACTAGAGTTTAAACAAAGTCGGTTATGGACATACCCTTCCACTACGAATAACCGCTCCTTTGAAAATCGCTCAAAATATAAATAAACCACCCCCAAACTTCACCCGATTTTTCATAATGGCGAAACATCACAAAAAAAATTCATTCATTAGCCCAAAAAAAAAAAACAAATAAAAATTAACCCAAACTAAACAATGAACAGTCGCATCCTCGCCAATTTTTGGCCAATATTTCACTATGTCGAATTAGCCGCAATTCGAATGAACAATCGCCCAAACAGTTTCTCTTTGGCAATTAAACCACCCAATTTTTGGGCGTTTGTTCATTTTGCCGTTTTGCGCCATTATCACATACAGCCGGTGTGCGATATGTACAAAAACTGTTATGAAGTATATCTGCCTTTTTTATGCTTCAAATCTCTTATTGTTGCTATTAAGCTGGTGAAGTGCTCTTTCTTATATTCAAGTTTGTTTCTTTTTTTGGCATAATTTTTCCAGCATTTCGGCCCGTACTCTAGTGGGTTCAGATCGCATAATCTTGGCGTGCTGTATGGCATGTGTCACCGTCTTATTGAAACCAACTGTCAAACAAGTCCAATTCTTCCATTTTGGGCAAAGAAAAGTCGGTAATCATCGCATGGTACCTTGCTCCTTTGGCTGTAAAGTTGCGATTTGCATCGTTTTTGAAGGAGTACGGTCCAATGATGCGCCCGGCACAGAAACCAAGCCAAACGGTGTATCTTTGAGGATGCATTGGCAACTCTTAAACTGCCTCTGGCTGCTGTTCACACCAAATTCCTCAATTTTTCGATAAAAAAAATACACAGCACGAATTTTGTGTATTAAATTCAATTATTTGCAAGCGTTGTTCGTTTGTTAGTCTATTCATGGTGGAATGGCAAACCTTACTGAGAATTTTTGGCATTGCCACATACCACGAATTTTTCTTTTACACTGAAAAATCACCCGATAGTCTTAAGCAACATTTTGGATTGAGAAAACATTATGTTGAAGTTAATATTTTTGCCTTTGACGAATTTTTTGTAAGAAATTTTGGCGACGTTTTTTTCGAAATTTTTCGGCGAAAACATCGATTTTTCTTTTTAAAAATATTTTTTACGAAACTTTTTTGAATAGAGCTTTCGATGAAATGTTACGGTAGCCGTAAGTTTTGGGTTATAATCTTGATAAAAATAACAACCATTTGTGCTTAAACCCATTTTGCTGCAAATCCATAGAACCATTTTATTATTATTTAAAGCGGCTACTTGGGTCCCTTTTCGACCTCCTTCTTTCCTTCAATTGATTTCAGCAAGCGTTTTGTAATTTACGACTACCTGTCTTTCCATTAGCCTAATACTACTCTTGACTGTAGTGCTTACAGACTGTCGACTGCTAATTGTCCGCCTTTTTCCTCAACACTGAGTATCTTGCAATTTCTAGCATTTGTCTAAGGCTAAGGTCCACATTGGCATTCTCATTTAACAAGTGTCTGCCTGTGATCCTAAGTCTTATGTTAGCCAGTGCCGGTCAATATCTAGTGTGTGCTACTGTCCCAGCTTCTTCCTCTGGAGTATCTTTCGAGGATCACCCGTCCACCTCTTGCAAGGTTTTCTTATTCCTCTCTTCAGAACTCCTCTATTGCCCGATAAACACTGGAATTTATTCAGAGATTAACCACTCCACCTTTTCGCACGAGTAAGGGAGCTTCATATGCAAAGGTAACTCTGTATTAAAACTTGGGATGGCATGATATCCAGAGATCACATGCTAAAAACCAATCGCGCTCTTGGCCACGCGACCCTGGCGTATATACTCCTCTACCATGGATCGAGGATTTTTATAAGAAAATTTTAACTTTTCTCTGCTCGACTTATTTAGCCAGACTCCTAGCGAAGACATGAACCTGTTACCGCCTGCCACCACAAGAAGGTCAGCACTTAGTAACGACAAGATATACTTTTGGTTCTGCCAGCTACCGACCCATTATTTTCAATTTTAAGGATATTATATCATCAGACCGATAAGGGTAAAATTTGCTTTCATTAGTGAATATTTATCGTTTTATGAAGGTCATCAAATATTAACCGCAATTGGTTCTTGACTTTGGAAATAGGAAGTTTTTTACCACATATTTTTGGCTTTAAGAACCCAATGCATCGCTTTATCACTTACGCTTGTTCGTAGTGTTCCCTTTATCTTTTGGTTGGTTCACGTGCATTCACTCTTTTTATATTTTAGCAACTTCCCTCTGTCGTTGCGAGTTTCTGCTGGGAAAGTAAATAAACACGTCTAATATAGGAATTTGCGGAGTCAGATTTATTTTATTTTACAAAAAACACATTATTGTGGCCCTGTTCGTTCAAACCTAACCCTCCTTTTTTTATCACCTCACAGGTATCTCGTTTGGTCATACTTCATGAAGAAGCCGAAGATGGTAATGCCATGCCAGATCTTAGCCGTCCGGTACAAGTTGTATCCGCTGCCGTTGCAAATCTGGTCAGGGTGGGTCGTGAAACCATAAACAGTTCAGATGATAAAATTCTCCGCCAAGATATGCCATCAGCATTGCAACGCGTTGAGACAGCCTCGCAGTTGCTTGAAGAAGCTTCAGATATGTTGCGTGCCGATCCATATTCGGGACCTGCACGCAAAAAGCTAATTGAAGGAAGCCGCGGCATACTGCAAGGCACCTCTTCGCTTTTGCTTTGCTTTGATGAGTCTGAAGTAAGAAAAATTATTCAAGAATGTAAAAGAGTCCTGGACTATTTGGCGGTGGCTGAAGTCATCAATACCATGGAAGATTTGGTCCAATTCCTGAAGGACTTGTCACCGTGTTTGAGCAAAGTTTCGCGTGAAGTTGGAGCGCGTGAAAAGGAATTAACCCATCAGGTGCATAGTGAAATTTTGGTGCGTTGTTTGGAGCAGGTTAAGATTTTAGCCCCCATTCTAATCTGCAGTATGAAAGTGTATATACACATTGTAGAGCAACAGGGAAGGGGTGTGGAGGAGGCAGCTGAGAATCGCAATTACTTGGCATCGCGTATGAGTGATGAAATTCAAGAAATTATTCGAGTTCTACAGTTGACCACATACGACGAAGATACGAGTGAATTGGACAATTTGACCGTGTTGAAGAAACTAAGCAATGCTGTCAACACCAAAGCTGAATTAGCGAATGATTGGCTTAACAATCCCTACGCATTGCGTGGCGGTGTAGGTGAAAAGGCTTTACGTCAAATCATCGAAAATGCCAACGAAATTTCAGAACGCTGCTTGCCCCAAGACTCATATCCTATTCGTCGTTTGGCTGATGAAATTGCTGCCATGGCCAATAGTCTGTGTGAATTGCGCCAGGATGGTAAGGGTGCATCACCCCCAGCTGAATCGTTGGCTCGCAGTATACGTGAGAAATTAGGCGAATTGCAATCTCGGATTCAACATGCCGTTGTGGGTGTTAATAAGGCTGGAGTTCAGCAAACGGCACACACTATTCAAGGTCGCTTAGAACAGGCCGTTAAGTGGTTGCAAAATCCTGAAACCAATGATGGAGGTTTAGGAGAACGTGCTATTAATTTAATTATAGAGGAAGGTCGCAAAGTAGCTGAGGGTTGTCCTGGACACCAGAAAGCCGAAATCATGCAACTATGTGATGAAGTAGAGCGTTTAAAACGCCAGGCAGCTGGAAACACACCGGTAGCTAAGGAAGCTGCAAAGAAGTTGACACAAAAACTGCATGAACTAAAAGCGGCTGTTCAAAATGCCTTGGTTAATCGCATCGTGCAAGACTTCATGGATGTTAGCACGCCGTTGAAACAGTTTACTGATGCCGTTATGTTACCCGAAGGTACTCCTGGACGAGAACAGAACTTCAATCAGAAATCCAATAACCTGCAAGCTTTTAGCGATCGTGCTTCGAGGACCTCTCGAATGGTGGCTGCTGGTGGTGCTTGTGGTAATAAGAAAATTGCTGAAATTTTACTCTCTTCATCAGCTCAAGTTGACTCGATGACACCACAACTGATCAATGCTGGACGCATTCGCATGAACTATCCTGTCAGTAAGGCCGCCGATGAGCATTTGCAAAACTTAAAACAACAATATGCCGATACTGTTTTGCGCATGCGTACCCTGTGTGATCAAGCCACCGATCCCGCTGATTTTATTAAAACTTCCGAGGAGCATATGCAAATGTATGCCAAGCTGTGTGAAGATGCCATTCATGCCAAACAGCCTCAAAAAATGGTCGACAACACCTCAAATATTGCTCGTTTAATTAATCGCGTCTTGTTGGTGGCGAAACAAGAGGCTGATAACTCGGAAGATCCCGTGTTTACCGCCAAACTAAATGCTGCCGCAAATCGTTTGGAGAGTTCTTTGCCTGCCATGGTGGGTGATGCTAAACGTGTAGCCACCAATATTAATGATCCAGCGGCAGCTCAAGCCTGGAAAAATTCATTCCAAAGAGTAAGAATTATAAATTATGTTCTAGCAGGAATCATGTTTATTATTTATATTTTTAATTAAAGCTTTTGGGAGATGTAAGAGACGTGAGAAATGCTATAGCTCCAGCAGCACCTTCATTGCCCGATTTGCCGCCGCCACCAATTCCAGAATTTAGCGCAATGCATTTGTCTAATCAAAACGGTAAGTTGATTATAGAAAATTTATTAACTCAAATCAATCCAAACTAAATCTTCATTATTGCCAGTTGAACGTGCTCCTCCAAGACCTCCACTACCCCGTGAAGGTTTGGCTCCCCAGAGACCACCACCGCCAGAAACTGATGATGAAGACGAAGGCGTTTTCCGTACTATGCCTCATGCCAATCAACCTATTTTGGTAAGTTATTAAAAGAATGCAAAATATGGATTTATGCTGGGAACAATAAATCGAATTCAAGCCACTTTTCGTACAATATTATTAATGTAGGGCGAATATCGAAGCAGACCTCTTACATTTTTGGGTCCTGTTTCGACCTCGCTTCGCTCCTCAAATTAATTTCAGGCGACCGATTTGTAATTCACAACCCCCTTAATTTCATTGAGTCTCGTGCTAACACACCAGTCTTTACTTTTGACTCTAGTGATTTCAGACTGTCGGCTGGAAACAGTCGACACTCCTCCTCATCACGGAGTCGCTTGTAATTACTAGCATTTGTCTAAGGCTTAGCTCCCTCATAGCGTTCACTTTAAGCCTTATGTTAGCCAGTGCTGCACATTCACATTCCAGCCACAGTCTGCGTGTATCATCTTCTAAGATTTTCATCTTGGCCAGATGATACTTAATACTTTTATATTTAAGCACCTTACTGGCCTTCCTGCCAAGGAGCTCTTTGAGCACCATTCGACCCTGTCTATATGTGGTAGCCTCCCTCCACCTTTGTAGGTGTAATGAGTTTACCTGTTGTAGGACTCTAGCTCACACTAGGCCATTTCCCAGTGCAACCCTGGGTTCTGGTCCACAGGAATCCGCGTCAGATCCCCTTCGTAAAACAAATTGCTTTAGTTTTGGTTTGAGAACTCACATTTTTAAAGTTCTTCATATTAATTGCCGTTTGTTATCTATAAATTTCCATTAGATTGCCGCACGTGGACTCCATCAAGAAGTACGTCAGTGGTCTTCAAAAGATAACGAAATTATTGCCGCCGCCAAGCGTATGGCCATTCTGATGGCCCGCCTATCCGACTTGGTGCAATCCGATTCTCGTGGCAGCAAACGGGAACTAATTGCTACGGCCAAAAAAATCGCAGAAGCCTCTGAGGATGTTACGCGTCTCGCCAAAGAATTGGCTCGCCAATGTACAGATCGTCGCATTCGCACCAATTTGTTGCAAGTTTGCGAGCGTATACCCACCATTGGTACACAATTGAAAATTTTGTCTACCGTGAAAGCCACGATGTTGGGTGCTCAGGGCTCTGATGAAGATCGTGAGGCCACCGAAATGTTGGTAGGCAATGCCCAAAATCTTATGCAAAGTGTACGTACTATTGCTTTCCTTATCACAATCACCACAATTATTATGTTCTTTAAATCATTTTTAGGTTAAAGAAACTGTGCGTGCTGCTGAAGGTGCTAGCATTAAGATCCGTTCAGATCACACCAATCGCTTACAATGGGTTCGCCGTCAACCTTGGTACCAGTACTAAAAAAGGAAACGTTACAAATTCCTTTTTTTGTGTATTTTTTAGTTAAAATTACTAACTATTGTGCCTTAATATTAACAAAGATTGTGAATTAATTAATCATATTTATTATAAAACTTAATGACTTTATTATTTGTGCTCATTATAAATTTGATTTATGTAAATGCTTTTAATTTATATTTTGTAAGTATCGACAACGAATTTGTTACTTGCTCCTTTTTCTCATTTTTCTGTTTTATATTTTTTTTTAGTTTTTTGCTTGTGTACAATACCATCAATTACATACATACACTCATACATTTATACAAAATATACATATATGTATGTATTTTTAAAAAACCAGCATTTAATAAAAAATTAACATACTTATTTACAACCCATAGTTTAGCTAATTAATTGCCAAAAATAACTTTCATTTTATAGCAAATTGGCTTTATTTTATATTTCCCTTAATTCAATTCCAAACATCCAAAAGCTATCAAATGGTTACTTATCTTTAAAAAATGTATTTATTTATATGTAACGTTGCCAATAATAAATTAAAATAAAGTAAATAAAAAAAAACATATAAAAAGAATTAATTTATACGTTGGAAGCAAAGCGAATTCGATATTGGGCAAATTCGACTGGTGTGCAGGAAAATATATAAAGAAGTGAACGGGGATTACTCTATAATTCGATTCGGAAAGAAACATTTTTCGAAAAGAATTTCCGAATCGAAAGTCAAACCGTACTGTACAAGAAAATGAATAAAACGGATGAAAACTTGTTAGCACTGCAACTTAAATTCCCAAATAGACGAAAATATAAAAAAAGAACGATTAAAAACAATACCATGTGTTAAAAATATTTTAATTGTATTTTTCATTATAATAAAGTATAGTGGCGTAGCTCTGTGGATTGATTTGATTCGATTGCAAGAGTCGGAAGAAATCACATACATATTTGGAAAACAAAAACAATAATTTTCGTTGTTTCTGTGGCATTACGATATAAGTATTTAAGTCCACTTTAACTAAAAACGAGTTAATAGTCTCTCTTGAATAATTCAAAAATTTCCACATATTTAGCATATGAGCTATGCCATGCTATATGCATTTTAAAATTTATTTAAAAAAAAGGAAAATTAAAAGAAAACCTTTCATATGTTAATACAAAATTGCCATTTTAACATTTAAACTAAGTTTTATTTTTGAGAAAAACTAATACTAATTAATTACACCAAACTTTATTATTATAAATAAAACATGAGAAATTATTCGGAATTGGAATAGAGAACAACTAAAACAGCCGGAAATTTCCGCTTTAGAATAAGATATGGCGAATTCGCAATACAGAACATCGCTATTCTGATTTCCCAATTCAAAAGAATCTCTCAGCAAAATTTCACTTATTTAACGTAATTTTTCGGGAAGTTATATTAAAATGATTTTCTGTTTATCTTTTTCACTTGGAGCATCAACTTAACGCAACTTAAATTTCGTTAAAAATAAGATCTTAAAAGAACATAAGTTAATTTTTAAAATCTAAATTTGTTTTCCGTACGTACATATGTATATAATAGCATGTCTTAAAAAGCGTTAATTTTTTTTTTCAAGTCTACTTTAAAATTAAAAAATTGTTCTCTTGTAAAACGACAACATCACACTCAAGCACTTTTTCCTTGTTGACACAAATTTTATTTCGTCCGTATCTCTTTATACATACATAAATAAACATACATATGTACATAAAAAACTATGTACTTATTACATAAAATGTATATTTTTGTACTCTTTTTCTGATTATTGATTTGATATTCCGACAAGGTGATTTGATTTCGTTCAGAACGAAAAATTCCACCAATCCAAACTTGACAACGGAGGATAGAAATTAGTTCCGGAAAACGACATACTCTTTTTCTTTTATTGTCCCATGGCTTAATAACTCTTTAAACTTGTAGCGTCTGATGTCTAAATACCATTGACGACAAGTACTTAAATCGGCCGCTTTTAACAGTTGTTTTTTATTCATTAAAATGAACTCGAAGCCAACACAAATATTAAAACTTTTACACAACATTAATAAACACCTACATATTTTATTAAAACCAACATGGTTAAGTTTAATTTCTTATTACGCACTTTTATTTATCTTGAAACGTTTAATTACATTTTTTTATTTTTCTTCTACATGTCACTAAATAGATTTCGAAAGATTTACTAATGTGTTCGGTATACAGAGTTTCACTTTCGAAATGAATTTTTTATTTTTCGATAGAGTACAGCAAACTTTCTCTCTTTTTTAACAAATAGTATGATAATGATAATAGTATGATAATTGAAATTATTTCTTTTGAAACGTAATATGCGATAACCAGCCTGTGTTATTTCACATCGGCAGCGATTTGTCTCTATGATTATGGAATATTTTTCGGGCTATCTATATTGACTTTCTAAGTCTAACTAAGGAATATCGATAATTGGCATCGATTGGCATTTATTATTACAAAATATTTTATTTCCAGCTTTAGTTTTTGTTTCTTAAATTATCAAAGTATTTCATCAATTATTAAAATTGTAACTTTAAGTACCTAAATTAATTGTAACCTAGTTTAAATGAACAGTTATTGTAGACTGTGTTTAAGACACAAAGTTTAAAGACTTAAGAACAATCAATATTGGAATAGAATAAAACTTTTAGGTTCTTGTTTTTACATGAATCTATAAAAAGCTTGTTATACATAATTTTTATCTCCGCGTAGTATACGATACGTTAAATACTGTGCAGGTATAAATCCCGTATCGCCCAAGTATTTAATAGAAACATTTCCAGATGGGTATATAGTTAGCCATGTTATGGAAGCGTGATTAATGGAGATTCTCAACCAGGCTTCTGGAGGAAATTGTAAGGCACGGCATACAAAATAACGTATGACATTACCATGACCAACTATTAGATCATATGTATCGTTCTTCTCGCAGACGTCAGCACGATGGAAATAACGTCTAAATCCGGCCTCAATCCGTGCACCATCACGGTAAAACTGCTACAGTTGTAGTGAATAATTATATATTTTAATTAAATAGATGGTTAATGGACTTAATGTAGACTTATAAATTAAATTCAAACTCACAGTTTCCTCTCGTTTCCAATGACCTACAGGTGGTTGTGGTGGTATAGGCGCACCCTCTCGTATATAAGGACAATGTTTTACATTACTGGGGTCAAAGTCAATCTCTTTCAAAATAATGTTGGCAGTTTCTTCAGCTCTTGTCATTGTCGAAACTATAACTTTATTCCATTTTATGCCCAATTCATTTAACCGCTTGCCTGTGTACTTGGCTTGGAGACGTCCTCTTTCCGTTAGACGATGTGTATCATCACTATCCCCCGCATCAAGATACTCACCGTGTCTCACGAGTATAAAATGCTTGGTGGCTTTCGGACAGCTTTTCTCTATTTCGCTGTTATATCGATTTTGTTCTTGTGGTGTATCATTTTTCATAGGTTTAACAACACTTTTTGGACTACGATAATCCCAATTACTGTCCCATAGTGCACAAGGATTAACCGGTTTATCGCTATTTGTCCATGAAGCATGCACAATATTTTGTGGCTGTTTGGCGCGCTTATATAAATAAGCACCCAATCCTGCTCCAGTTCCTACGGCTACAACACCAAATTTACGCATACTTGCCCACAACACCATACTTTTCTCTGTATTTCTCCTTTAAAATCTAATAACTAAATATTATTATTGCGCCTTCATTTAGAGAAAATAATTCTTCATTCATAAGCCACAGGGTGACTAATATGCTCTAATAGCACTGCCATCGTTGTTGCCAAAATGTTTTTAAATAAGGAATCACCTAAAGGTAACAGAACCCTAAAGATAACACTACGTCACAGATATAATCTGTGACTACGTCTTGACTAGCTAAAATTTGTTCGCACATGGAGAGAGCGTCCGCAGTACAACGGGGAAAAATGTGGTCTTCCGTGTGATGAATATATGTAAATGTTCCTGTTCAGCTTAAGCCTAATTTTTTGCCCCTCATCGATATTGTTTTTATGATCACAGCAAAGTTTATATACCAGCCATAAGACTGTTCAGCCATCGTACATTTTGCTGTTCGCACAGGTACTTGGCTCGTGGAGACCAATGATTGTTCCTGTTCAGACAATGTTGGTCGAACTGTTTTTCTCACAACGCTGTTCAGCCATCAAACAAAATACACACGATTCAAAAATGTGTGTCTATGCGACCCTCTGTAAACACCAGCACATAAACTATGCTGAGAACATTGAAACACTTCCCATAACAAACAAAAATTATGTCCAATTTGAGCAGAAACAGCTACACGTATTCTCCACACGGAATGCCACGAACAAATTTCTCTTCGTTATTCTGCCGATGCTCCTTCCATGTGTCAACTAATTAGCGGCTGGTCAAGACGTAGTGTTAGTAAAATAAAGTTAAATGAAACTTTTTAACTGATTACTGGTTACGAGACTATCCCTTGCATACCGTCTTGCCTAGCCAGAAATCTGTTCTGCCAAAGTACAGATTGCTTTTCGGTATATTTTATTTATCTTCACTTATCTCTGGCAACGCTAGTTACTAAACAAACTTAAAAAATATTCACAATAGCTATTATAGAATGTTTTGGATTCATTTAAAAGGCAAGAAACACGTGCATTAAAAGAAGTTAGGAAAGTCTTTAAATAAAATGAAAATTAAGAAGCATCAAAAGCAAGAAAAACGATCCCTTGATGAAGAATCATCAGAACAAACTGAGGACACAAAAAAGACAAACAAAAAACTAAAATTGAACAAAGTGAACGGAGATCATGCTGACGAGACATCTTTGAAACCTGCTCCCGCAAGTGATAAACATACGAAAATGGTAGATATTAACATTTTTAAATATTTCAAAGAACTTACCAGTCAGGAAGATAAAACGCGTATGGAAGCAGTTTTACAGCTTTTGCAACAGATTCATCGCACTAAAGAGACAGAGAAGGTAAGAAATCGTCTCATATTAAAGTATTATTTATTATATGGACCAACATCTTACATATAAATATTAAAATATATATGTACATACTTATATACATACATTACAGAGGCAGAAAGAGTTAGCTTATACCTTAAAACGGTTAATACGCGGATGTGGTGCGTCGACCAATGCATCAAGAGCTGGGTTTTTCACTGGTTTAGTTGGTTTCCTAAAATCTTTTAATGACAAAGAAATAACGATGGACCAAGTTATTGAAACTCTATGCAAAGAATTACATGTTGGTACTACTATAGGGAACAAAGAAGATGCCGATGCTGTTGTAGGCAAAATTTTAGTATGCGGTGCCCTATTGCACTCTGGTCGTTTAACCGCAGCAAATCCTGAACATTTAGAAAAAATCATTAATATATTATTACAATCTACACGGCATCGAAGCTATCACGCCTCGTTAGGATTTTCTTATTTGTGTGAAATTATGTCAGATGTAAGTAATTAAAATGCATTGCTGTTATATTCTTTTATTTAACAAAATATTAATAATTAAAAATAAATTACAGTTGTCACAGAACCAATTTGTCTCATCCGTATGGCCACTTCTGCAAACGGAATTAATTAAACCCTGGTCTAAGCAATCGTTACAAACTATTCATTGCTTGATATCAGTACAAAAACATTTTCCGGACGTTGTTAGTGCTAAATTCTTGAAGATGAATTTTGGTGGACCGGAATTATTAAACCCAGAAAGTTTTAAACATCTATATAAAATTTTTTGGGACCATAGCAATACTGATATCCTAACTCACCCAGCATTTGAATGTTTTGGTTCTTACATAGCCACAAGTAAATATCTCGCTCAATTCTGGTGCAACATTGTCGACTCTGGGCTCAAAAATCCTACAAAATTGCTGGAAGTTGAAACGTTAAAAATATTAACCGATATTTGTGACAATTTAAATGTCGAACAAACAAATGTTCATGAATTATTAACTGAAAATTTTATGCGTATGTTTATAGAGGGCTTGAAAACTCTTAAACAAAAAAAAGACGAAACATTAAAAGCTTTCTATGCTGATTTCCTAGAGTCCCTAGTAAAGTGTTGTGGAAGACTTAGTAGGGATGCCGCCAAAGTTGCAGTAATAAAGCGATTAATTTTACCACCAGGTATATTTAATATCGAAAAATTTACTGGCCACCGCATAGTCCATCAATTGATCAATATATTGGGCGAAGAGGGAGTGAAAGATATTTTCCAATTGTACAAGAGTATATTTTTAGCAAAACTTGTTAAAAATCCCGAAAATTCCGCAGAAAATTGGTTAAACTTTGAAAGGTTGAATGCAGGTTACATGTTGCAGCATTTATTACAACACAAATCGGTGCAATCATCATACAAATGGCGTGAAGAGGAATTAAAATTCCTCTTCACGTGTGGAATATTTTACGTAACTGACTCTGCGGAGATTTGTAAAAAAGAAGCAGCTGGTGCCTTTAACAAAGACTTTGCTGAACAATGTAAAAACATGTTTTTCACATGTTTACAAAGCAAATTCACCGATATTCAGCGCGAACAACGATTATTATTTAATTTAGCCGAATATTGTCATGAAAAAATGCTGGATAAACATGCAGCAAAATATTTTAAAATACAGAAGTTTGATGATTCTCTGCAGAAGTCTTGGAAAAATATGTTTGACAGTGTGTCACGATCGTATAAATTAAAAAGGCAGGAGAAAACACAAAAAGAGAAAAAACTTGCTGAGGCAACCAGCAAATGTGACAATAAATTGCAGACGATTTTTAATATATTATTATTAAATATGGGTCTACAGTTGTTCCGTGAGGCAGAAATGGCTGGTCCTGCTATTGATGATTTATTAAAGTGCATGGAAAAGACTAATCATGAATCCAAGATTAAAAAAATTTGTAAAAAACGTAATGATCAGGCGCCTAAACAGGTAGAAGAGCCTGAATGGATAGACGTTGTGGTGGACCTGTTCTTGCATTTGCTTTCGCAAAATAATAGTGCTCTGCGTAATATTGTAAATGCTTTGTTTCCTCACCTGTGCGATAACATGTCTTTGTCAGCAGTGCATCAGATATTAGCTATGTTGGATATGAAAGATGGGAACAATCCTTTGAGTACGAAAAATGAAGATGAAGAAGAAGAGGAAGACGATGGAGAAGAAGAGGAAGACAATGGAGAAGAAGAGGTGGGGGAAATTGAAACACATGAAAATGGTGCGAAAGCATTAAGCGACGAAGAAAGCGATGAAGACGATGAAAATGTGGATGATGACGAGGCAGAAGATGATATTACTACTAGTGACAAACTGCGTAATGCAATTTCTCAAGTTTTAATAGCAAATGGTTCTTCTGCCGAAGTCGACGATGACATGGTATCAGTAGATCTAAATGATATGACCGAAGAAGAAGGGCGCAAACTGGATGAAGCACTAGCCAATGCTTTTAAGGCCTTAAAAAGTTCTAGTGGTGGCAGTTCGCAAATAAAAAAATCAAAAAGTCATCGCATTAAATCCACAACAGTTATGCATTTTCGTATAAGAGTTCTGGATTTAATAGAAATTTATTTGCAAAAAACCCCTTCGTTGCTGATTGCCATTGAAATCATGTTGGCTCTCTACAACATGTTGGAATATTGTGTGGGCAATGAATTGAAGCCATTACAGAATAAAGTTGTAAAAGTTTTAACTAAGGTAACCTCTCAGAAAAATTACACCACCGAAAATGACTTAAAGGAAGATAATATTGTTGATTTCATACGTTTAATTGTAGAAAAGAAAACTTCTGCAGTTGTCTACGACATCGTCAACAAAATGCGCAATAAGTGTACATGTTTCCTAATTTCAAATGCCTACAAAATAAATTCAGACAAGAATACTGACAAAGTATTAAAAGTCTGCCATGAATACACACATGACTTTATAAAATCACGTAACCCAGTTATTAACATTACTTTCCTATCGGAAATATTTAAATTGCGTTGGCCCAATGCTTGGAATGTTGCTAAAGACCTGGCACAACATGGTCTCAATCTTCAAACGCGCACCTTTAGACGTATACAAATTTATGAAGTTTTATCCGTCCTTTATAAAAATAATGAACTGCAGAAGGAGAATGAAGACTTAGCGAAAAAATGTTTAAAAAAAATTGAAAAATACTTAAGTAGTCACATAAAGGCGCTAAGTGAACGTGATTGTGTCAAACGTTCTCCGAAAGAATTTCAAACTCTGTTGGATTTATTGCTTACTGCTGAAAAAGTAAGTCAACGCCTTCAGTTTCAAACTGTATTACGATCGGAAAACACGTTAAATGCATTGCAGAACCTTAGAAAAGAATTACGTTTAGAGTCGTCCCAACTTTATCAACGTTTTTGCAATGTATTTGAATTACAAATAATACGGAATTTAGACGTTCAAAGCCAATCAAAAACACAACTAAAAAATTTAAAATCTGGAAGTGAGGATGATGAAGAAACTAAAGAAAGCAAACAAGATATCAAGGGACAATCAATAGATCAAAAGCGTAAATTATCCGTAAATGATGTTCGTAAATTAAAGAAGCAGAAGAAGCTGCAACGATTAGAGGCAGCCTCGTTAGGTCTAAATGGTGGTATAGGTTTTACGCAAAGAAATGGATATAATGGCAATTCAGAAGATAATGTCGCTAGTAAAAACGATTCAAATTAATTACCAATGTGTATAATATGGAACTTTATTTTTTATATTCATACCTATGTACATACTAATAATAGGGGGTCGATGATTCTTTGTTAAAATGTGGGACAAATGTAAGAATCCCGCGTTATATTCGAAACATTCGGGAAGCACCATGCATACACATATATAAACTGTGGAACAAAAGCGAACACTAAAAAGTCACAGTTAAATTCTAGAGAATGTTCATACTTTTATTTGAAATTAAACAATACGATCTTATTTGATAAATAGTTCATTCTTAAGAATAAAAATAAACATACAAAAAATAAACAAACGAAGCAACTTCAATCTAACCAGTGAACTTTGTTTGAGATGTCTGTTCAGTTTTGCTCTCTATTGTTTTTAGGTAAAATGTGCTTCCAAAATGATAAATAGTAATTGGTAAAGCCCACGCCTCGGGATGCTTTTCCAGTCAGTGTTGGTGTTATTGCAAACGTTTGACAAGATTTTCTATATTTTCAGATAGCTAATAGCTTCTGTAATTTTTATGAAGGACAGCAAACGGCATCTTTAAAAGCGCTTCGCATCTTTACAATTGATACGTTGGCTATTTTATCACCTTCAGACGACTATTCTTGTCATGTTGACGGACTCTATTTTTAATTACTTGATATTGTAAAATGCTTAGTTTTTTTGGGAGCTCTCGTGTAGGTTTTCCATATCGAAAAATGGAAAAAACGGTTATACATTTTGTTTGTTGAAATTGAAAACTTAATTTGTGTCAAAGTGTACAATATAGCTTACTTTAATTGAATTAATTTTTGCAACAGTTGTTTTCATTGTTGTTCCTTAACACTACGTCATGACTAGCACAGAAATTTGGCTAGTGAAGACTGTCGCTGGTGATGGTCGGTTTGTGTTCAAAGAGAGTTGTCCGAACACTTGTTATGCCATTACACAAACAAAGTATAAATTCCAAATACTATATTTGACAACTCGGGATAACGCGGTTTATCGTGACGCATGTGGCAATATTTTTATTTGTAAAAGGAAATTTGGTAGCACTTAATATTAACACACGGATTTCTGCGGCGGTGGAAGTCACAGAATAATAATAATCGTTTGTCTATGGTGGATTGTGACTTAATTTTTTCAATAAGTATAGCGCTCGGTATAAATAGTATTTGTTTAAAATTGAATTAAATATTTTTTCGATTAACACTAAAATTACTTTATAAAGTTTAATTGAAAATGAAGAAAGTGTTGATGGTGGCTGAGAAACCATCTTTGGCGGCAGCGCTAGCACATATATTGTCTAATGGAAGAAGTTCGTCTAAAAAAGGTAAATATTAACAGTGAATTCTCTAAAAATACTGAGACTATTGTTATTTATTTTATAGGAACTAGCAATTCATGTTCAACTTATGAATGGACGGGCCCGTTTAAAGGTTCAACCGTTCTTTTTCGCATGACTTCAGTTTGTGGCCATGTTATGTCGCTAGATTTTGTTGGAAAATACAATTCCTGGGATAAAGTAGATCCAGTTGAGCTGTTTGTGTGTCCAACCGAAAAGAAAGAGGCGAATCCTAAACAGCATATGCGCAGCTTTTTGGCTCAAGAAGCAAAAGGTTGCGATTATTTGGTTTTATGGCTCGATTGCGATAAAGAAGGAGAAAACATTTGCTATGAAGTCATGGATGCAGTTTCGAAAGTAATAAATAATGTGTATAATCGAAGTATAACATATAGAGCCCATTTTTCGGCTATAACGGAAAAAGATATAAAAGGTGCAATGGAATCTCTGGGCTACCCTAATGAAAATGAGTCAAAATCAGTGGATGCTAGACAAGAATTGGATTTACGCATTGGTTGCGCTTTTACACGCTTCCAGACTAAATTTTTTCAGGGACGCTATGGAGATTTGGATTCTTCGTTAATATCGTACGGTCCGTGTCAAACACCAACTTTGGGTTTCTGCGTAAAACGTCATGATGACATTCAAACTTTTAAACCTGAAAGTTTTTGGTATTTGCAACTGACTGCTGGCCAGCCAGAATTCAATTTTGAATGGGCCCGTGGACGAGTATTCAAAAAGGACATTGCTATAATGATTTTAAATATGGTTAAAAATCAAAAGGAAGGAGAGTAAGTATCATTTGGTAGCAAATTTTGGTTGTGGAGGAAAGTCTATTATTGCGTTTAATTCTTTGCAACATAACTATACATTTGAGCTTATTTTCTACTATTATCGACTCCTACTATAAAATGTTGTAAAACTGAGTGCGCAAGAGTGAAAACTTGGTTCGACCACACTATACCTCGATGGTGTGGAGAATAACAAAATGTTTTTATGGATAACTTTAAAGCTTGTTGTATTTGCTTGACATATTTTGCTGATAAACGGACCTGGAAAGGGAAACGCAACCTCAACAATACTAATGGAAGTATTTATGCAACACCTAGAAAGACTAACATGAAACAACTGACTTGCCTCTATGCAAGATACGTGGACGACATAATATGTGTAATCGAGGAAAATAACGAAGTAAAAATACTGTAATACCTCAACAAACAACACAAAATCAAATTCACAAAGAAGCGCAAAATGCAAAAGAAAAATAAATTACCTAGACCTGACAATAAAGACATACAAAAAAATAAAACAATAACCTCGAATACTAAATATACAGAAAACATACGATCTACCACCTTCAACCATCCACATCAATACAATCTCGCTGGGATCAGACAACTAATAAGTAGATTAGAAAGAACATAATTAACAAAGAATCATACAACAAGAACTAAATAGCAGCAAACAACGTTTACAAGAAAGACACAGTAGACAAAGTCAAAGAAGACTTTCAAAGGATCAGAGATCACAACAACGAAAACAAAGAAGACCCCTGGATAACTTTAACATATACCGGAAAATAAACACACAGAATGACAAACTTTCTTAAGAAATACGACAAAAATATAGCAATCAAAACGAGAAACAACCTAAGACAAATATTACAGACCAACACAAACGGCGCCGACCAGCTAGATACACAGACAAGGTTTCGCGAACAAATAAGAGACTACAACAAGAAGATATAATTTTTTAATCCAATAATCACTGACTTCTTACAACATCCACCATAACAAACCACAAATAATATAAAACACCGGCAAACACCGATTCTGACGCGAGACAAAGCAATTAAACCGTAATTACTATTGTCTACTAACCCTTACAAAAAACACGACCTACGAGGCTTACCTGCCTGCTACCAGCTCACATGACAAATTAATACTTCATAACAATAAAACAACAACAAATTGGCACAAGCTAATCAGAACGCAAAATGACAGTGAAGGTGGCACATAGCCGAAACCAGTTTGTTTCTAAATCAAACTTGACAAGGGATGACGAAAATTCGTTCAAAATATCTATAACAGGTCAACCTGTCGGAATATCAAATCAACAATAAAAAAATAACTATTTTGTTTGAAATAAGAGGGTTTGAAGCCATTCACAATTTTTCATTCTTTTAAAATAAATATGAAAAGTTTAGCTGCTTTCTAAAGTGTTAAATACGAAAAATATCCTGTTGTTCTTGTTTGATTGTTAGATTGGTTGTGCGTTGTTTTAGATAAGTAATTTATATAATTTAATTTATTTTTATTTAGAATTGAAAGTGTTGTTTCAAAAGAACAATTTAAAGGCCGGCCGCAAGCTTTGAACACTGTAGAATTGATGCGTATTTGTAGTTCAGGATTAGGCATTGGGCCTTTCCAAGCAATGCAAATAGCGGAACGCCTATATACGCAGGGTTATATAAGTTACCCGCGTACCGAAACAAATCAGTATCCAGCTAATTTTGATCTAAAGTAAGCCCAGTTTATCTAATAAAAAAAAGTATACAAATGTATCGAATTTTTAACTTGATTTTTCATTTAACCTGAAGCGCTGTCCTACATATTTTAAAGCCCTCTTCAGAGTTTGGTACTGAAGCGCAGGCTATAATAGGCGATTTAAATCCACCTCGTAAAGGTAAAGATGCAGGAGACCATCCCCCCATTACCCCAATGAAGTTGGGTTCGCGAAATGATTTTGATAGAGACACTTGGCGTATTTATGATTTTATTTGCCGGCACTTTTTAGGAACCATATCAAGAGATTTAAAGTACCGCACTACAACTGTAAAATTGCATATTGGCATGGAATATTTCTCTTGTACGGCGAATGTTTTAATTGATCCTGGTTTTACTAAAGTAATGACCTGGCAGGCATTTGGTCGAGATGAACCCATACCACCATTCTCCGAGGGCGAACGGATTCAAATTAACGATGTGCGTATGGCGGAAAGTCAAACTAGTCCTCCAGATTATTTGACTGAAGCCGAATTAATTACACTAATGGAACATCATGGAATTGGTACAGATGCTTCTATTCCCGTGCACATCAATAATATATGTCAACGTAACTATGTGACAATTGAGAGTGGCCGCAAACTTGTGCCCACAACATTGGGTATTGTCTTAGTACATGGTTATCAAAAGGTTGTTGTGTAATATTATTTTTTTGTAAATATGGCGAAGGAATTTTTATATATCATATTATTTCAGATTGATCCTGAGTTAGTGTTACCAACCATGCGTTCTGAAGTTGAAGGCATGCTGAATCTTATAGCCAAGGGGTCTGCTGATTTTAATGCAGTTCTTCGACATGCTATCGATATTTTTCGATTAAAATTCTTATATTTTGTTAAGCACATATCAAATATGGACAGTTTGTTTGAGGTGTCATTTTCTCCCTTGGCCGAGTCTGGTAAGTCTCATTCGCGTTGTGGGAAATGTCGACGTTATATGAAGTACATTCAATCGAAACCGGCGCGTCTACATTGTTCGCAGTGCGATGAGACCTACTCGTTGCCCAATGGTGGCAATGTTAAAGTTTATCGTGAATTCAAATGTCCTTTGGATGATTTCGAATTGTTGGTCTTTACCACCGGCACCAAGGGAAGATCGTATCCATTCTGTCCTTACTGTTACAATCACCCTCCGTTCAGGGATATGCCCAAAAACGCCGGATGCAATTCTTGTACTCACCCTACCTGCCCCCATTCTCTAAATACTTTGGGCATATCGGGTTGTGTAGAGTGTGAGCATGGTGTTCTTGTATTAGACTGCACGCTAGCACCAAGCTGGAAAATTGGTTGCAATAGATGTGATGTCATAATTAATTGCTTTAAAGGAGCTACGAAAATAACAGTAGAAGGTACATTTTTCGAAATACTGTTTTTAGTAACATCTCAACTGTGTAATTCTTTTATATTACAGACGACAAATGCGATGAATGCGGCGCACAAAACGTTAAAGCTTTGTACAAATCGGACAAGACAAAATTTAAAGACGGTTCAGAGGAAAAATCCGGTTGTATATTTTGTTCTTCTGATTTTACACATTTGGTAGAAAAACATCGAGCCGTCGCATCTCGACCAGTTAATATCAGAGGTGGTCGTGGTGGCCGAGGCGGAAGCAGAGGAAGTAAAGGCGGCCGTGGTGGTGGAAGAGGAGGCCGTGGTGGTTCACGTCAACCCAAAGATAAAATGGCGCAGTTGGCAGCTTATTTTGTTTGAAAATAAGCTAAGACTCATACCATCATAAAATTATTTAAAAGTATATAAATATAATTAATTGTTAAGTAATTTCAATCTTTAGGCATGAGTTCGTTTTTTCTTTCTATTCAGAAAGAGAATTATTTATTTAATATGGACAACCTTTTTGAAAACAGTAAAAGTTTTAATTCTATTAGACATCTAGCTGAATGGAATGCATTTTCTATGCCGCTACGCACGTTATCAACATTCTTCGTGTCTTATCTACAAATTGTGTGTCTAAAGAACTTCTATTTATATCAACATTTAAGACAAATGGAATACGAGTACGAGCAATTTCTCAATTTTGAATTTTCCATATTATAGTCTTTTTTCCTTGGTTGAGAATGAAGTTTTACAACACTCTAAATTTTCTGTTATTGAAATCTAGGTTACCATATGCAATTTTGCTTTTAGCCAACCATTGGTTGGCAATGAAAGCATTGTATGTATTTTTTCAGTTTCATCCTGGATCTATTTTAGTATCCAATTAATTATGATGAAGGAAACATTTATATATTATTATGTATATAAATTTCTCGCCGTGCCCAGCGATTAGTAAGTTTTTATTGTTTTTCCGAACCACAAATATTATTAATTGTTAAGTAATTTCAATCTTTAGGCATGAGTTCGTTTTTTCTTTCTATTCAGAAAGAGAATTATTTATTTAATATGGACAACCTTTTTGAAAACAGTAAAAGTTTTAATTCTATTAGACATCTAGCTGAATGGAATGCATTTTCTATGCCGCTACGCACGTTATCAACATTCTTCGTGTCTTATCTACAAATTGTGTGTCTAAAGAACTTCTATTTATATCAACATTTAAGACAAATGGAATACGAGTACGAGCAATTTCTCAATTTTGAATTTTCCATATTATAGTCTTTTCCTTGGTTGAGAATGAAGTTTTACAACACTCTAACTTTTCTGTTATTGAAATCTAGGTTACCATATGCAATTTTGCTTTTAGCCAACCATTGGTTGGCAATGAAAGCATTGTATGTATTTTTTCCAGTTTCATCCTGGATCTATTTTAGTATCCAATTAATTATGATGAAGGAAACATTTATATATTATTATGTATATAAATTTCTCGCCGTGCCCAGCGATTAGTAAGTTTTTATTGTTTTTCCGAACTACAAATATTATTAATTGTTAAGTAATTTCAATCTTTAGGCATGAGTTCGTTTTTTCTTTCTATTCAGAAAGAGAATTATTTATTTAATATGGACAACCTTTTTGAAAACAGTAAAAGTTTTAATTCTATTAGACATCTAGCTGAATGGAATGCATTTTCTATGCCGCTACGCACGTTATCAACATTCTTCTTCTTCGTGTCTTAATGTTGATAACGTGCGTAGCGGCATAGAAAATGCATTCCATTCAGCTAGATGTCTAATAGAAAGTTGAATAAATTTTGTTTGTAAATTTAATAAATTTATTTATAAATTTTGTATAAATTAGAACACAAATTAATAATATATTTTTTGTTTTTACTATACTTTTTAATTTATTTATACAAAATAGTTTGACATTAAGTTTGGCTAAACAAAGGAAAACGAAAATTTAATCATAAAATTGTCACCTGCAGTAGTAATGCCACCTGGTTAAATATGCCTTGATATAGTACAAACATTTTAAATTACAAAAATAACATAATGTTCCAAAAAATTTAAATTTAAAAAAAGCAAATATTTCCAAATTATGCCAAAATTTTTAATTCACTATAAATTCTAAAATTCACAATAAAATCGAAAAACTGTAATAAAAAAATCAAAATTCAATTAAAAAAAACGAAATTTTACCTAAAAACACCAAAAGAGCTAAGTTCACCATAAAAATATAAATTTTGTAAATTTACCGAGAAAACCAAAACTCAAGATTTTGACAAAAATGTAGACCCATAATTTGAAATTACCAAAATAACAAAATTTTCCAAAAACGCTTAAAAAATATTGACTTTTTTATAAATTCAAAATGAATTCACAAAACAAAATTTTAAAAATATTAAAGCTAAAATTTTAATTCCACCAAAACTTTGCAGATTAGCCAAAAATCGTTAAAAAAAAATATCTTATGAAAAAAGTGAAATTTAACAAAATCGATACTACACAAGCAACAAAAAACGAGAAACCAAAAACGAACTTTACCATATTTGAAAACTTAACGACAAAGGCTGAAATCGCACCGAAAACTTTAAAATTTTATACAAAAATATAAATTTTACTAAAACCCTAATTCCGCTATTATGTACAATTCACCAAAAAATCAAAAACTTATCAAAAATTGATATATGTAGATGCAAAGAAAAGAGCGAAAAGAAAAACAAATTAAAAGAGTTGTAATTAAGAAGAAAACATCTCGTCTAACAATCGGAAATGATCATATTAAAGCGGAAGGGGAGGTTAAATCCACAGGCAAAAAATCTTTAGTACATTTTTAGTACTACAAACTTTTGTGAAGGTTATATAAGATTCGGCACAAGCGAATATTGCTCTTTTATCTGTTTTGAAGTGCTATTACTGAAATAATTTGTTGTTTTTTGTTTAGTAAGAATTGGCATTGGATTTTTTTATTAAAATACAATATTTTTTGTCAACATATTAAAAAAAATTCAATATCTTAAAATGTGTTATGTGTACCTTAATTGTGCGAATTATTTTGGCCGGCACTTATTTTACTACATTCTAATTCTTATAAAAATTGAAATCGTGTAAAATTGAATGAGTGTAAAATAACCAAACAGCTGTTAAAGTTCAAAAATCGCAACATACATACATACATACATAAGTATGTATGTAGATACCTCTGTATGTGTTAGCGACTTAAATTCTTTTATTCACATAAATTATTTAAACTTCATATTATGAAGATGAAATCTCCGGAACCACACAACCGACTTGTAAATTTCTTTCAGCAAAATATGGAATGAAACCTCCCAACGCACGCAGGTTCAGTAAATTAAAAAGGTAAATAAGCTGGTTTTCTATTTATTATTTTTTTTTATGAATTGTATTCAATACCATTTGAAAAACAGAAAAACCATGAAGAGTTTACATTTTTAGCTGGGAATCATTATTTATTTTCAAATCTTGTACAAACTACACAGGCATCTAAAAAATACATACGAATGATATTAACAATGACATTGATAGTTAAAAATTTCACATAATTCTGAAATGCAGCATGTGATACATCCATTCAATATACAGTTACTGTCCAATTTTTTATGGACAAACGGGAATTAAACAAACTCAACAACTCTTGGAAAAAATTGTAATGTTTTTTCAAAAAATGTTGGCAATATTTGCTTATTCTCTGTCGACAAGATTAAGTAAGAAATGTTAAGATGTTAAAAATAAAAAAAACTCGTCATCATTATCATTAACGCTTAAGGGCAATCAGGCTGAATCTTGTTTGGTTTTAAAGAGTGTCGCGTCTTATTCTCGCACCGATGGAACATACTGCATCACATAGTTCTATAAATTTACTATTCATGGTGCGCGCTATTTCATGTCAATGCGTGCTATTTAACTCACATATGGGTTTGGCAAATTGTAGTAAGCTCATATTTAGAAACGTGGAATGGAAATTGGTTGTCAAACGTAAGGAGAAATAACATAGTAAATACCAAGAAATAATAACAAAGATAAGTATTAAAGCTAATTATTAAAACTGGATATCGATTGGTATCCAGAGTTCGAATACTTGATACCAAGCACCCTCCTGGCGTATGCTGTTACACCGTGGCTTGTGGATTTTTATAAGAGAGTGTTAACTGCTCTCCGCTCAACTTACTGAGCCAGTCTCATAGCAGAGACGAGAACTCGTTACCGGCCGCCACACGAGAACCCGTTACCGGCCGCCACCACTACGGCAAGCCCTACCTTCGTGTCTGCCAGCTGACGGAGTGTGAGAATACATACTTACATATGTATTTGTTCATACTTTGAAACTTTCTGTGCGTACTGTTTGAGATCCATGTTAAGTTGTACACGCAATGTACATGTATATGTATGCATATTCCTCTTTGTATACAGTAGTGGTTGAAAATATTTGAAACATGCTATTTTGGTAATAATTTACTTTACAATTTATAAATGGAGAGCCCGATAATTTTTCTATACTCAATATAATTTCTACGAAGAACTGATTTACAATTAGGTTCAATTTGGTATTTACAAAGAGGTGCAAATATTATTTCATTTGGTTAACAACCATAGAACTAATATTAGGGAATAAGGCCAGATAATATCCAGCACAGCCTGTTATGATTACAACCAACAGGTTATGAGGCCAACGTGTACGTAACGTTGAAGGATAAGAGCTTTTAGAATTATATCCAGAATTCTAGTGTTTTGGATAACATTGCACAAATGAGCACATCGAATTACCTTCGATTTGTAATAAAAGCTGTTAGATAGCAGACATGGGGCCACAGATTAGTGACACAAACACGGTGCTAATAAATTGTCATAACAACTAATAATAATTGAAATAAATAAACTCTTTACATGCGTATTTTATTAAGAGCGAACAGGCGAGACTAAGCTACATCCCAGCTTCAAACGCAGATCAGCTGCAGCTTCGTTACAATATCGTTAAAATCTTACACATAACTTGTTTTACTCCATTTCTACATTGACTCACCCTTATTGGAAACACCTTCATAATTCTAATTTTTATTTAAAGTTTTAAAAAGTTTTCAAGTCGTGTTTTTTAGGAGAAATTCGATAATAGAGCCAGCCTATTTAGAATTTACAAATGCTTAAATAATCTTTCATTTTGCCCAAGGCCTTTTAAATTTAACTAAAAATTATGTTAAGTTTGTATTAAATTCAAATGGATAATTTTAATTTCTATCACAATTAAGACAATCTGTAGGGGCCTAAAAACCGCAATCTTCCGATCGCAACTCAATAAAAAAAATTGATGATTTCAAAAAGCCAGAACGGGAATGTATGTATTTCCGAATGGTGATGAACTTTTCGTATATTTAAAAGCATATTTGAAATTAAAAAAAATCTGGATAGGCAACAGCTCATAATAGTTGCAAATGTTTCCAATACTTGAATTGCAATTATTTTTTTTTATTGTTTTAAGTCGATCCAAAAATTGTGAAAAGCTGTTTGACAAAAATTTTGTGAAAATTTGATTTCAGGGAAACTATTTTGTCCACCACTGTAGAAACGTATAATAATATTAGCCGAAATCCTAAATAACCCACACAGGTTACGTACTTTTTACAGCCCGCCTCATCACAGCTCAATGTCACCGGCAATTGAAAAATCCTCTATTGCAAAGTAATAAAGTTGCATTTCATTTCAGCAGCGCCCATGATTTAAACAGAAATACGTTCAGTAATTGACACTAAATGTCCAAACGGAATGTCTCTATTGTTTGCAAACAGTATTTATTTATGTTTATAACATAATTAAGTATCAATTGAAAAAAAATTCAAGCAGCATATTCTGCTTCAGTTTACATTATGGTGACCCATGGCTACAATAAAGTGTTACAACACATGATCCTAAGAAACAAACAAACAAATAATTGTGATGTGAAATAATTGAAATATACACTTGTACATACATATGCATTTATCCATGCATCTACAATATACACAAGTATACAAGAGTCTTTACGACCCTATGCTCTGGCCCAATGAAGTGATTACACAGGGCAACAAAAAATTTCTTTTTTTCTACGGCTCTGGATTTTTTAGTCAATATTGAGACATGTCGATCGCACTTGTGCAACTCGGATTTCTTAGTCAATATTGAGACATATCGATCGCGCTTGTGCAACAATAGTGTATTAACTCAAAATTAAAATTTTTTTAGTAAAAACAAGAAATTTTTTTTATTTTACGTTGAAGGAAGGGGGATTATTTAAATGATAATTTTTTTTCAAAAGAGTAAGCAAGCTACATTAAATTTTTACAGTAGGCAGGTATTAGTGAACCTTTAACAAGGGATAATCATAGCGATTGCAAGCTGTTCTCAGTTGAATGTTAACTTCATTAATATTTGGCAAATATTTCCCTTTGGAGTGGGCAAGTTATGGGACATATCCTTGGGTATACCCAATGTAGCATTTTGTTTGATGCTGCAAACGAATCGAATTAGTCGTCATGGAGGGGTCGTTAATAATATTCAACCGGAAATAGAAAATGACCATGGTTGGGATTTTGGACTATTGGAAGAGTCTTCAAGCTTCCCTGAATGCGAGGTGTACATTTTTGCTTGTAGTGATAATAGATTTGTTGTAAAGAAAACTATAATTGCTGCTTGTCTGTAGGGCTTAGGTGAGGTGAGCTAACCGTGAACAATCACTCAAGTGGCATTCTGGAGCTCTCATTCTCCAACTTTTCTTTCTCGTACGGCATTTTTGGTTTCAAGTATTGTAGGGATATCTTTAAACTTTAAGAATTTCTTCTAACTGAGAAAGAGTTTGCGGCCTAATTTAAGTAATGAGAAACAAAATACTGCACTCGCCTAATCATCGTTTATTATGTCGTGGCAACTGAAATAACAATTTTCAAATTTAAATTTATGTCACGTACGTTTCATATTGAAGAGATTAGCTGTTCACAGATTAACTATCCTAAATTGATGCAATTAAATAATTAAAACAAAATAATGTCATCAATTTACTCTGACGTTCAATAAAATCACACAGGCATCAACAAAAGTGTCTCATTTCTCAATGTATAAATTTTGAGTTAGTGACCGATGCATAAAATTAACACATTTTTGGTAGCAGTCAATAGCTTTCAAGATTAGTATAATTTTGTTTGTTTTTCTTGTTAATTATTTTTTGCTCAATACAAATGATTTTATTGTATAAATATGACAATTACGTTGGCAGCATTTCTGCTAAAGTAACGCCAAAAACATGTTCATATGGGTACTATTACGTTAAGGGCGTCTTAAACTTAACATTTTTCTAACAACTAGCTTTTTGTTAACAATTGATGTGAAAAAAGTTATTCGTAAAATATTTACTTTTGTGTGAAAATTGATTGGTTCGCAACAACTTCCATACTCGAAGACGGTCCCCTTAGTGAAATACCTCCATAAACAATTTACACCCTACAACGTAGAATTTAAATATCTTGAAATAGTAAATTTTACTATTTAATTCATACATTACTTCGAAGTTGTATCACTTTTTGTCGAAAAATAATTAAATTACTTTTACCGCTTACACGGGTTTTCACTAATTATGCGTTCTACTTGGTCCTTCCATCGGAGTCTCGGTCTTCCCTGTCTGTGCTTTCCGTCGTAGTTGCCATCCAATGCCTTTCTGGCTGGAACGTTTATTTTCATTCGACTGACATTCGCGAACCAAAGCGCTTAACTATATTCACGGTTCGTTTGATTTCTGTACTTGCCGTTCGAGAACATGGGGCCTTACATTTTATAAAGGATCTTTCTCTCGAATACACCCAGCACTGCTTCGTTCGCTTTCGCAAGTACCCATGTTTCAGCGACATAGCAAAGGTAGAGTAAGACTGTTGTGAAATGTAATTGTTGTCTTTGGAGACAAGGCTCTGTTCTTAAGCTGTTCACCGAGCCCAAAGTAGCATCTATATGCCACCACGACCCTTCCTTTTATTTCAATGCTCAGTTCCTCCGATTTGTGGCGGATCCGAGGTATATAAATTCCTCTACTAGCTCGAAGTTAAAACTGCCGACCGCAACTACCTTTTTTGCGCCTTGGTGCCTCCCTCGCATTTCCTAACATCATCTTTGTTTTGTCCTCATTTACGTTCAGACGACTCTATTTCGATTTTCGGAAAAGCTCCTGTTACATCTCGTTCTGTCCTCCCGACTTTATCTATGTCGGCCGCCTACGCGAGGAGGATGTAGCTCTTGGTGTTAATTCTGCGCGCTTTATTAACCTTTGCGTTTTCCAAAGTTTTCTCTATTAAGATGTTGAAGAAGTTGTTCGATAAGGTATCCTCTTTCCTGAGACCCCTTGTAGTAGTGAATGGTTCGGCTAGATCACTTCCTATTTTAACTAAGGATTTAATGTTACTCAGTGACTGCTAGTCAAGACGCCATGTAAGAATGAATCAATATGACTAGTAAACATACTCATTTGAGAAAGTCACCAGCTATGCAACCAAACTATAAGCATTGATGTTTTTTTAGTGGAAACCCTTCCCCAATATATAGAAATACAACTTTCAATATGAGTCGTTGTCTTAAACTCTTTTTTATTAAATAAAGGTTATGTGAAGAAAACGCGGTCATTGAGCCGAGTTTATATGAAGTGAACTTAACATTATTTTTACGTACGTATGTATGTACGAGTACATACATGTGTACATTCATACAAACATCTTCCAAATATTAGAAATACTTAATATTTTGGTGCTACATTTTTCATCAAAACATAAATGCTAATATTAACAAATACATGTACATATGTATGAATGTAAAGCGTATTAATTTGCTAAAATACAAATAAATTAATACAACCGTATGTATGCATGTATGTATGCATGTGTCTTTTAACTGCGTAACTTAATATTGTTTACATTTGTTTTTACAAAAAAAGACCGCCATTGTTATTTGTTGTTTGTTACTGTTTTCTTTATTGCTTTTTTTATTTACTATTGTCCGATAACGATAAAAAGCATGTTAATGTTAACCACTAAAACTTATTTTAAACAATCAAGTTTATAAAGTTCATGTCAAAAAATCACAAAACAATATTTGTTAATACAAGTTAAATATTGAAAATCGACAGGTAGCCCATGTTGGTATGAAGTTTGTAGAAATTTGTTAGCGCAACTACTATACATGACGTATGCGTAATTAGGAACTAAATACATTAGGTGAGCCCCGATTTATAGTTTTTAGTGATTGTTGTCGTTAAACTAAAGTATAAAATAGGATTAATAATAATTTGTGTAACTTATGGAAGAACATGGCAATGGCAGTTTATCCAAGCACCTAGAGCTGGCAAACAATCGATAGTACTGTTGCCATTTAACTATCGATGGTTTCTATTCAATAGCAATACTTTTATGGATTTTTTTCAGCAAATTGCTAACAAAATTTATAAAAAAAAAACATAAAAAGGTAAAAGCATAAAATTAAGTTTGGGTATATTTGGCAATTTCGGCTAAGCTGTGGTAGCTGAAATTGTGTGTAAGCATAAAGTAAACAAAAATTATAAATATTTCTAAATAACATTGGTTTTATTTAAAATCAGGCTAATATTTTTAGAACAGGACTTTTCTGCGAATAATATGATATATGATAATAAAATAATTCGATACTATCGATAGTTTCCCAACAAATGATTGGAAATATCGAATGTGGTAACAATCGATAGTTTGCAAGCTCTACCAGCACCCTTTTAAAAGTTTTTTAGGAAGTAAGAAATGTTATTTTAGAGGAAAAAAATTAAATAAAAACAGAATCAGATACATACATCCATATATTCAGAGTTATGGATGTTCAAAATTTTTAGACCATATTTTATGATATTTCTAAACTTCTATAGCGAAATGACATAATATGGGTAGTGACGGCAAAATAAAAATTTTAATCGATTAATTAATCGTATGATTAATACAATCGAGAAATTATTAATTGAAATTAATCGGAAAAAGTAATCGATTAATTTAGCTAAGGTAGAAAGTTATAACAAAGGACATAAAAAATTATTTACAGTATTGCAAAAAACATAGATGAGTTTATTAAAATTCTTTACGGAGTTCAGAGTTTAAAGGGTTTTTTTAATTGATTTATTTGAAACAGAATTGAATAATTAATAGTATAGCACTTTGTAGTCAATTTAGTTCTTTTTTCCGTAAAGTGCGTGCACAGTTTTTATATCATCTTGTGCGTTAACGTACTCTCGTTTTATTTCCAGATCTTCAGGACTTGTAGTCAGTGTCGATTCTTTTCCCTTGTGAGTCAATGGCTTGTAGTGACACAATACAAAGAATTCAACATGAATAGACATATCGCTTCCACTTCCAACTGTCGAACGTTTTAATAATTTATATTCTAGTAGAGTTGCTGCTCCCAGTAAAAAGCATTTATCTATATTCCTAAATCGGGGTTCAAACTGGCTGAAAATGTTTATTTTGAATTTCCTGCTATTCTAGGAGGAATGTATTTTTTTATTATTTTGAAATGAATCGATTAATCCTTGATTAATTGAATGATAAATTTTCAATACAATTAATTAATCGTTAATTGATTTTTAATAGTTTTTCTAATAATCTTGACATAAAACATTTTTTTTTGCATAACGGGTATTCGGCCTGGCGTAGGGGATTTTGCCAAAATGAAAAAATGAAATATGACAGTTTAGTAAAATTAAGGCCTATGGGCTCTACAAGAAATAATGATGATGGCTTCATTTACCGTCAAATTCGCCGCATTGGCAGGTAAGAAACCCAAAGGAGATTGTAAAAAAAAGCAAAACGAGTTTTGGTCTAGAGGCCCCAGTAGACCAAGTAGGCTGGTCAAGCCCTAAGTGTTATCTGCTCGTCGTGTACTCTTTCGATTCAGTGTAATGCAAGATAATATTCAACGCTGCATCAATAAACTTCAGCTACGTTTGTGCAAAATGTTAATAAAAACTATGATTATATGCCCGCAAACTCGTGAAGGACACTTGAGCGATGTACTTTATGTTCTGCAGTACTGTAGTGTGCCTATACTTGTTTAATTATGTATTCTATATGCGTATGTATTTTGAGGATACCCCTTTTAAAATTAAACCTGATATATCACCGTTAGTTAAACCACTAGTGCAGGCCGTTAGATAAAATCTGGAACGTGGTTCATTCATCAGTCTAGTTCAAAAGTGTTAAGAAACTTCTTTGCAAAAGAAATATTTGAAAATATCTACAACGAATCAACTACCAGATAATTGTGGCCCGTCACACGTTCTACTCCGTAGAAGAAGGGCAAATAGCGACGAGTACGGAGCATGTAGAAAGGCCGTCGAGACGATGGAGCAATTCCAATGAGACGGCCTGGCCTTCGCACTGATACTCTACCTAACGCGACTTAAGGAACAGCCTTCCTATAAATGCTGGAGACTTTCTTCTCATGGATAGCGCACAACGAGCCAAAGTACTGGCCTTGGTGTATGCCTTTGAGTAAGGGACGAAATGTCCCATCTCCCCTCGACCGAACTTAACTACTAGATAAAATATTTCCGGGTTCGCCAAAATCCTTCATGATTGCTTGAGATAAACAACCTGATATAGCATACTTTCAGGCAGTTCTAGTGTTTTGGTGCTTAACATCAATTTGAAATTGAAGCATTGTCATATTTGCACATACACACCTGCATGCATACACAAGTGTGATCTTCGCCATACTCACACTAATCATAGAAATAAATTTATTAACACTTTCTTATATTACATGGGATTTTTAAATATGAGTTTTAGCTAAAATAAATTAAGAGACAAATAGTCGTAGATTCTGTATTTTTGAATGGCCATTGTTGTACACATGCGCTAAGTGATAGACAGCGAGAATATAACAATGGGTTTTTAAGTACGTATGCGCTTCTTAATACGTACTTAGTCACCTTTTAAAATCACTATAAAAGCTTCAAACTCTCATGCATTAAGCATTAGTAGTTGTCTAGTAGTATCAGCGATAATTCTTCACTGTTTTTGTTCCAACAAATTTAAGCAACATGAAGAGCTTTGTAAGTGTCCCTCAAGGAATTGGATAAATGCAGTATTATAAAAAAAACGAAAACCTTACAAAATATTTATGGAATCATTCTTATAAGCGTATGAAATTTAATCGTTTTAGACAATTTGCGCTTTGATTTTGACTATTGCCATAGTTGCAAAGGCTGACGAGGGCTTAGTGGCAGCGGCATCAGAAAATACCGATAATACACAGGAAATATCGGGATCAGCGAGTAGTTTAAGTCCGTGGCAAGAGAAGCATCAAGGAAAACGATATGTTGGTAGTTATGCTGGTGTTGGTGGATATGGCACAGGTTTAGATACGCTGGGAGCCTACGGCGCTGGCTATTATAATCCCTACCAATCAAAATTGGGTCTGGGTAAGTAAATTGTATATGTTTGGCTAAGCAAAGTAGCCACTTACTCTACTTCTCCCTAGAAAACAAAGTTTTGTGTGTATAAATTTAAATCAAGGATTTATATATAAAATATGCTCCTGTTGGTCAAAACAAAAATTACAATATTTTGTTTAACTAGAATTCAGGAGTTAAAAAAAATGATTTAATTTGAAACCCCCATTCAGTTTCAAATTTTGAGTTTAATAAGTTATTAAAATTGAATATAATTGAAAATAATACAGGGTGCCTCATAAACAGGGTTACATTTCTGTTATATAATACTTGGTTGCGTGGGAGTTCCCACTGCGCTCCAGCAGAACTAGTTGCTTACAGATAAAATTCGCATTTTCCTTTCCCTCTCATTTTATTGCAGTAAACGTAAAGAAACTTAAATTAATTATTGGACATTCTATATTATTTATTTTAACTAAACTGCAGTAAGAGTTCTCATTATTTTAAAACTAAATTGGAATCCTGGTATAAATACATATGTACATACATATATTGAAAGTTAACCTAAGTTTATCTAAATAAGATTATTTTTAACATTCGTTTTATATTTACAGATGGATATGCTGGGTATCCTGGCTATTCTGGCTATACTGGTGGTAGTGGCGGTTATGCTGGATATGGTGGCTATGGCGCTTATAGTGCTGGTTACAATTCCTATCCCTATAATTCCTACTATAATCGCTTGAGTGCTCCTTATGCTCGCCCTGGCTATGGTGGCTATAGTAGTTATCCTTCCAGCTACTATTCCAGCAATTATGGCAACAGCGTGATTGGTGGTGGTTTGGGAGCCTTGGGTACTCCTGGCTTTGCACCACCTGTAGCTGGTGCAGCTGGTTATCAATATGGTCCCGGAGTTACCGGAACCATTTACTAAATCTTTAACATTTTTGGTACTTTTCGAATTTAGAATAAATTTTTGAAGTTTTTTACAATATTTAAATATACACGCATAAAACGTATTCTTTTGTTTTTATTATATAATAAGCCGAGTTTAAAATAACTGCTAAATTAGGGCGACATCCTAATCCATCAAAAGAGTCCAATAGCCAAAAACCAACTGGGCTTGGCTGCCTTTGATACGATGTTGCATGATGAAATTATCCATAAAATGATTCATATGAACTTCCCCTTACGTTTGATTAAAACTATTCAAGATTTTTTTTTCTTCTCGTGCAACCTTTAATATCTCTTCGGGGTGACCTCAGGGTTTGTGCCTCTTAACAATTCTATATAATTTATATGCAAGTGATATCCCTCGTCTGGAATACTGTACAATGTCAGTCTTTGGAATTCCATGTTCTGATAAGCTTGCGGTAGACGTTATAACACCGTTTCCATTATGCTCAAAAGGAGTTTATTTGAGCAACTCATTTCGAAGTGTTCCCACTACATCATAAGTGTTTTTATGTTCGAATTTTCGAAATCAATTTGATGTTTATGTTGTTTTGTTTTCTTTCAATATCATGTCAAAAAAATGTTGTTTTCAACCAAAATTAATATTTGTTGAATGAAAACTATTGAAAACTATAAGTTATCATTGAAGTTGTGATAAATGATGGTGTATAAAATAATAATATGATGACGAACTGCTGTAATTACTTTTCAAATGCTACAATATAAAATTATGTTTTGTTTTTCTAATTACACTTTTAATTTGAAACCAAAATGAGCGAAATGTTCATACCAGAGGAAAATGTCACATTTTTCGAATTTATCACTCACTATTAATGACCCAGAGTTGCATTTGTAATCATAGAAGCAACACAATGTTTTACACATGAATTTCGACATGGTTTTGAGCAAATCTAGTTGATTGAAGTGATTTGGTCATATGAAAAATGTATGTGAAATTAAGTAGCAAATCACTTGGTTTGAACAAACCAAGTGAAAGCAAAAAGTTAAATATCTAGGGGTTATATGACCCCGAAAAATAAAAATCATAAGCCATATACCATATGTTGTTTATAAAACAAATATTTTAATGAGTTTGCTATCCATTGTTAAACATGAATTCAAGACAAGTAAAATATGATATATAATCTTTCTATCCGCGGACTTCACGACATATTTTCAGATAACTTTAACCCTACCCAATTCGGAAATAATTTTACAGAAATTGAAAATTTTTTAAAAACGTTAAATGCTTTGATTGGTGGTCTTATTTCAAAACGATCTTCGTGAGGTGATAGAATGATTAATTTAAATGGAAATACCTTTCACCATTTGTAAGACTTTGTGACCAACCATATTCCTACTTTTCGCAATAGTTCATCATTTTTAGGTCATTTTCTCTTAAGCTCGATCATCGTTGGTCATGTTAATACATATTACAATATTAGTAGTCTTCCTCCTTTTTCAGAGCATTAAAATTTTTTTAATTTTGTTTTTACCTTAAATTCTCCAGATTCCTACACTTCCTTTAACCCTTTGACTGTCCCCAATTTTTTTATGTACGTGCACACTAATAACCTGGTAGAAATATCACATAACATGTAATACACGGAGCAATATTTAAACTATTTATTGTTTTAACGTTTTCTGCACCACATATGATTCATATCATTTTTTTTCGTTACTATTTATTTTGCCGTATAGTGGTCTCGATATGGAAAAAAACCCCCGTGAAGGAAAAATAGTAAAAACGCAATCTGATTAAATGATATCTTACTACAGGCAAGTAAGAAAAAGTGTAAAATGGTATCGAAAAGTATTGTGTGAATAAGATACTATTGTAAATTTTAGATAGTTGGGATTTATATAATAAATTCTAATCAAACAAATTAAATTAGAGCAGTTTACCGAATATCGTACAACCATAAAAAAAATCTAAACACATCTCATGCGCTTAGCGAAATACCTAAAAAAGATGATGTGAAACTTGTCTTGGCTATTATTAAAAATTATCAGAAACTCACAATAGAAATATTGCTACCGCAAAGTTTATACACAGTGTATTGAGTGCCAATAACCATATTGTGTACCTTGCCCTGTTCTGTATTCCAAATGACATAAAAACCTGTGGAATTGTAAAAAAACTTGAAATTGAATAATTCAAAAATTAGCTATTCAACATTCCACATATTTTGCAAATGTATGAATTTTAAAGTTCCTTGAGAAAAGTAAGGGAAAATTTAAAGAAAACCTTTCATATTTTAATACAAAATTGTCATTTTAACATTTAAATAAAGTTTTATTTGACAAAAAACCTGATTCTAATTCATACCATCAAAGTTGTTCTAAATAAAACGAAAGAATTCATTCGGAAGTGGAATACAGAACAACTAAAACATTAAAAAATGTCCACTTTAGAATAAAATATTGGGGATTCGAATACAATACTGGCAAATGTGTGTGATATTTTTGCCGCTTAAAAATTGAATTTTAGCAAAAAAATTTTTAATTTATTATACATAATTTTGAGTAATTTTATTTGACTATAATACATGTATGCAAAGGTGTTTAAATTAAATTTAAAAATTATACAATAAATACTATTCTAAAGAGGAATGCATACAGGATAAAACACAAAAACTATTTAACATTTGAATTTCACTATTGCAGGATACAAGCAATTTAACCCTCCTTAATTCCATCTCCCCATTCCTTTGCAATCATATAAATTGCATGTTGATTTAATTTTGGGCCAATTAATGGATTCATTTGAGCCATATAGCAGCACAACCAGAAAAGCCAACACGTTGCCCCTGTTAATACTAATGTACAACGTATAAGACTTTGATGCGGACCCTTTGGTGTCATCATTGGTAAGCCAATACCAACACTTGCCCATATTGCAGTAAAGAACAAAATCGGAAAGAAAGCTGCACCCATCTTTAATGCTTTAGTAGACAAGTTTACAAACAAATTCTCTTAAATTTTTTAGGAAGACAAAAAAATCAATTTTTATTTTTCGATACACAATTATGACTTTTTTGCTTTAAATAATGACGTTTTCCTTAACTTTGTCATTCAGAACGGATTAATATCGCAAAATGATAAAAAATCAGGGTTCTAAAGAAGTTAAATCACCAACAAACTGTTTTCCAAAGAAGAAAGTGTTTTGACAATTTTCAATCTAGGACATATTTTAAAAATATACACAGTTTAATTTTTAAACATTTATAGGGGTCTAGACACTTTCAACGTGCTTAACAAGTAAGTTTATAGTATGAGTGCAAATTAGTTAGCATGTACACCGATAATGCTGAATGGAATATAAAAAAAATTTATTTGTAAATGCTTGTTAAGCATGCTGAACGTATCTATACCCCTTATCGGAAGTAGTTTCAATTAAAATAAATGATGTATACATCACCAGATGGCAGGCAACCCGCCAATTCCAAAGCCATGTAACATGCTGTCTTGACTAGCCATAAATCTGTTCAGCCATCGTACATTTTGCTGCTCGCACAGAAAAATGGCCAGTCAAGACCGACGCTGTTCATGGTCGCAACATGTTCGCACAACTCTGTCATGCCATTACACAAACAAAATACATAGAGAAAATAAAAAAGTATGTATGTGTGTGTGTGCGCTCGTTTGTAAACACCCGTCATAAGCTATGCTAAAAGCATCCAAACAATCTCCAAACATCTATACGGTTTTTTTAAACAGAAGACCACGAACACATTCATCTCGTTATAATGGAGAGGCTCTGACATTGTGCGAACAAATTGATGGCTGTTAATACGTAGTGTAAATGAGATATTTGGAACATTTGTTTTACATTTCATCACTAACCCGAAATACAACCATGTTTTGTGGGGAGTGGTTAATTGTGTTGTCAAAATTATAAAATCTAAAATTAGTAAACAATTTTTCAATTAAATTTTAGTTGAATTTTTAAAAACATTTTAATTACTTAGCGCTATGGAGTCATGGAAATTAGCTATTATAACAATAATATCCATTTATTATTGCGCACATGGTTTGTAAATAATTCAAGTAGAGAAATGAACTCAAGCTATTGTTCTCCTTATTGTCATTACAGTTAATTTTGTTGCAAGCTTGGAATGTTATGTTTGTTCCAATCAAACGGGAAATGTTGAGAAATGTTTAAATACTATTAAAACTTGTGAACCAGGTGAAGATGTCTGTGGTACTGAAATACGTTGGGGCAGTCAGCCATATTTCTCTCAGGGAGCCCTTAAACAATATTACGTTTCGAAGCGTTGCATGACCAAATCAATGTGTCAAGCAAAACGAAAACGTCATATGCCCTATTGCACACATATTTGGTATGAAGATTGGTCATGCCATGAATGCTGCCTGGGTGATAGGTGTAACTACTATGTCATTGTAAGTATTATGTCGGCAATATCTTTAAGCTCTAGCTATGGCAAATGATGATTAAAAAAGCATAAAATAAAATCTAGAAATATGAATTGTAAGATATATCGGATATTACAATAATTTTGGGAAGTATTTAAGTTATATATTCCATACTTTGTTTAATTGGTAACTGTTTTTTACGGAGAATTTTTCAGAAGAGGGCGTTCTTTACAAATTTAGTAATTAACTTTTATATGTGTATCTTAAATTTTACAAAAATTTGCATACCTAAAATTGTACCAATTACAATTTAATCTTCTGAATTATACGTATGAGTGTAGGAGAAATATTTTATTTATGCTTTTTAGTTAGTACTAGACACATAAGATTTACAAAGTTTTCCTCCTATTTTTCAGAGCGGTTCTACAAAAATACAGGATAGTTTATTAACATCTGCTATTGTGATAGGAATGTCTTTGTTGTTGTTGGTCAAGCGACAATAAAATCCAATTTGTGGTTAATACAATCGTTTCTAACATATCATTATTATTGCAGCCTTATATAAAAGTGTTCTTGAAGTAAAAAGTATTATTGTATATAATTCTACATTAATTTGACAATGAAAATTTTTTTAATTGAATTTGATTTAACACTTTTTTTTGTAAAACATTTACATTTTTAAACTACTTGTAAAAGGGCTTTTACCCTATAGTGTAAGTTTCTTAATTTGTTAATTATCTCAAAATGTTTTGTATTTACTACATTCCGTTCATTATTTTAATTTTTATAAGAAAGTAATGTATTTTTATATACAAAAAAATTAATTTACATATATGTAATTAATATGTAATTAAGAATAATAAAAAAAAATGTGTTTAAGGTTAAAAAGTTTTAGTTGACAGACCGCGTATGGTTATGCATACAAAGTAGTTAATAGATTGCAATATTTAATACAATAAAACACAGTTTAATTGTCACAATAGCCTGTGAAATTTCTATACAAGTTGTTAATACGTTCAATACGACTGCAGCTATATTCAATTCAATACATTCGAATTAGTGCTTACCAGCATTGCAATGGAACAAGACGTCAGATCTGAAAATAGAGCTTCAGCGCAAAACGATGTGTAAAAGTTTAAAACTATTAATGTATTATTGTAATATCTATTATTTCTTTTGTTTTTAAGACATCTGCTGAATCAAGGACAGCGACGAGATAATGGAGGCAAATTTGGTGCGCATCGTAGAAATTGTTTGCACGCAACTACTTCCTGTGTTGTTATTTTGCTTCATAACATGTTAAATACACGTTTGTTATTATAAATGAAAACAATTAGATTTCCAAACATATTTATATGTATTTATTATTATTTGTACAATACATACTATTCGCAGCATAAATCTGCCAAGTGGCGTGGTAAGTAACAACGGCAATTCTTTGAAATCGGTTTTGTTTTACAGATCGCTAAATCGGCCAGTAATTGAACAGACTCCTCTATCCAGCGAATGATAAGCAAAATTTTTGATGCTTTTTAATATGGGATAAATGTGACCAAACCAGCATGTTGCCCAGAAATGTGATGGGACATATGAAGAACTTGGTCCTCATTTGTATCTTTATACTTTTTGCGGCCAAAATGTGTGGGTAGCAACTTTGCAAAAAACGCAACGCCTGAACAGGTTTTAGTAAAAATTATACATATATTAAGTTTATTCTACACGCTGCAGAATTTCTTGGTTTTAGTCTCATTCGCAATATTAAAATTATTTATAACTTTTTGAATTCGTTGTTACAAACATTTTGTTCTTTAGGGAAACGCAGAATGGCTCCATGAGCAAACGACATTATTTAGAAAACTTATTTTTAAATTTATAAAAGATTTAAAATAAGGGGAAAAAACTTATTGATCATTACAGCCACTATATCGGTTATTTCTCAAAGAGTTTAAGTGAAGTACTCTAACTAAAGCGCAACAAAGGACTAGATTTTAGTAAAAATCTTAAATTTTGTAAGTTTCCTTGAAGGTTTTTTTGCAAATAAAACTCAAATTCTATATATTTTATTTTTTTAATTAAATCTAAACTTTATTATACATAATTTATTGTACAAATATACTTTTTAATTTTATAATTAAGTTTTAAATTATTTAAGATTTTTTTTATTTATATAAACTTTATTAGAAAACGCTTATAGAAATCAAAATCATCCACAGCTAAAACAAAGCGAAAAAAGCAACTGGTATTTTAAACAATTAAAAAGCAAGACAGGTTTCAATTCGATACTTATATTATTTAAAAAAGCAGAGGTATTATTTGATTATTCAGCAAGAAATTTTAACATTTTATTTTTATTATACATATGTATATTGTGTTATATATTCAAACTCAATATTATGTGGAACAAAATCCCTACAATTGTTTAAATTAACTCACAAAATTCATAGTTTACTAGAAGGACAAAGAGAACACAAATCGTTATGAAATAATTCAAATAAATTTATTTAGTTACTTAAGAACGTTTTATAAAAAAAAAAAAACAATTTTTATAAGGAAATGGGAAAATAAAAAAATGTAAGAAACTGGAATTATAGCACAAACATTATTGAAATTAAAATAATTTCTCAAATGCAAAAAAAAAAAAAAAAAGAAACAAATAAGAAATATTGATGTGCTTGATAAAAAAAAGGAATACTTATTTACAATTCGTCTTTGTGCAGCAGAGTGTAACGATTTTTAGAGGGACCCAATTTCTTAAATGTAGACTCTGGAGGCGAGGTATTCACAACTTCACTTAGTACATCATTGCTAGACGGATCAGGGCCATAATGGAATTCACTATAAATATAAAAACACAACATTTAAGTGTGAGCAATCAATTGAAATAGCTTTAAAAAGTTCGAATTATCCAAAAATCCTATGCTGGATTGTGTAAAATATTTTATTAACAAATCAAGTCTCCTCACCGATGAAGTTTTCCACTATATAAATCCTGTAGAAATTGTTTTAATTTGCCTGGTGTGTACATCTCTTTAAAGTTGGGGAATAGATACATGTGTCTAAATGAATCAATGGCAATCAGCGGCAGGTCTTCTTCCGATTTGCCCAAATGATGTAAGGGATGAGCGAATCGTTTTCCATCAGCAGTAAGGAAATTAATGTTTTCTAAAATTACAACATAAGAAAACAATTGTTGCTGAAATTTCCAAAGCAAAACTCACGTTTTTCGTCCAACAATTGATGTTCAATAATAGCCTTATAATCTTTAATAGAATTGGTATCGTCTGGATGATGAAACAATATCAGGAACGGTAAACCTTCCTCAGTTAATTCTTCAGCATTTTCAAATGTAATTTCTCGCACCAACGGTACACATTTTTCTTGTATCCATATTTTCAATTCATCGAAATTTTTCATACCACCCGTATAGGTTTCATCATTTTCGTGACTTACAGCAACATCAGGTCTAAAGACAATAATTGGAGTGCCTGGAAAGAGATGCCACAGACACTTTTTAGATAAATTCTAAAGTGTAAGCAGCATATGCAGTACAAGGCGGTCAAGTCGAAAGGTGGTTATGTTGGTTTGAATGCCAGTCTATCGAACATTTCTTAGAGAACAAAGTAACTGTGACAAAGAGAAGGTTGCGCATGAATTCGTACGTGAGAAGAGGTTGCACGTGAAATTCTTCTTTTCTTTATTTTATATATTTATTTAACAAAATATGTTCCATACAGTTAGTTAAGGGCAAAATTTAACGAATTTCGTAATCTTTTTTAACTGTGATTTGAATTTTCCTAGCACTCTTTTAATGCAATTTTAAAGTTCAGCTGCCTGAATCTAGTACCAAGCTCTCACGTCACCCCGTGATTTAGGTCCAAACCACAGTCACCATGTGCACCCCTAAAAGAGTCCCCCCAATAACCCGTTCGGAACTTATGTCCCGGTGGCTACTTGTTCCCGTGGTATCCGTGTTTTAAGTTACGGGTTGAACTTCGAAAGTTCTCTTCTTCCAGTTTTAGGCTCTAGACATGCCCCGACATGCTCGTGATTCGGAATAAAGAACTAGAATACCGGGGCAGCATAAACTTTTACAGTTAGCAGAGGCCTGGCGAAAGACGGTGTGTTTGGTCTGGTTGATACAGATATCGCTGAAGCTCTCGGTTCGGTGCACAGACTTAATTATCGTGATAACGGCATTGTCTTGGCATCACATTGTATTTAAAAAGCTCAAATTTGTATGTTCATGAAATATTTTCCCGGCCCGACATAACCTTTAGACTTTTTATAAAGACTGCTATTATGAATCTATACAAACCTAACCTAACAATTATTTCTTGTATATGCCAATGAATTAACGAGAAATTTTATTACTTCAAACATAATTGTTTAACAAATGATTAATGGGAAAAAGCATAATAAAATGATAATTACCTAAAGACATTTTTTGTGTAATATTATCTAGTTGTTTATCTTCAATTCCTTTGCGGTTACATATTAACAAAGAAGATTAGGAAGGGTTAGATTTAACATAGTTAGTTTTAAATTAAGAGAATAAATGTGCAAAATAATTCTGTAAGCTAAACTTAGATTTCTGTTTAAAAAGTAACTTACCTGGTGGATGCATAGCTTGAGCAGCCTCACCAAAACCGACATGGAACTGGCAATCATCTTTAAGATTTGTAGCCACTTTACGGAATGTATCGTACTCGGGCTGATCGCGACGATCAAAATAACCAATAATGATACGTTTTTTGGAATCCAGACTTTCTAAATCCTTTAAACTGTGAAATTCTCGAATAGGATCTTCTAGTTGTTTTTTTACAAATTCTAAAAATGCATCCGCTGAACGTTGCCCGCGATATTCACGCTTACTTAATTGTCCATTACGCACAATTTTTAGTGTCGGATATTTGGTAATATGGAAACGCGATGCAATCGATGTTTCCTTATCACAATCTACTTTACCCAGTACAACTTTGCCTGCGTCTGGAAAAGCTTCTCTAACCTGTGAATAAATAAATATATATATGTTGAATTTTTAAACAATTATTGAGCTTTAATAGATTTACCTTATCCGCAGCTTCGTTAAATATTGGTGCTAATAAATTACTAAAGCGACACCATTCTGCATAGAAATTTAAAAATACCAACTCATTGGAGGCTAAAATTTATAGAAACAAGTAATGGTTTTCTTAAGAAAATAATTTTAGACAAAAAATTAATGACATTAAGAATAAAGCGTTAACTATTTTATAGGAAATTTAACTATTCTAACTATTAAATATTTTAAGGATCCTTCAGGCGGAAATACGGGCAATCACGGAGTGCTTAAGATGGCTCTGTGAGTCCACAAGTCCTACAGAAGGAAGTATTTAGTATCGAAGGAGCTAATTCTGTGGCAATCAAAGCCAAACAGAAAGTAAAGTTAGATAGTACAAATCCTTTTGAGACTACTACGGCTGATATAAAAAAATTGGACAATGATTTACGTGGGGTGACCAACGCGCAGATAAAACGAAGAACCTGCTGAAACTGTGACAAAACCGAAATTAGCAAGATTTCAGGTGTTCTAGTTGGCCGCTTAAGATTACAAGCGCATCTGCTTCGCAAATAGCCGACAATATTCTCAGCAGGTCATGTAACGAGCACATCGAAACAATAGAACATTTCTCTGCCACTGCCCAGCTTTCGCTCAAATAAGAATTTAATATTTCAAGCTTAACACCTTACCAGACAATTCACATAGGGGGCATTAGAAGGTGAATACCGAGCAATTATGCTCGGAGCATCCAGTTCCTATAACATGCAAAGGTTTTCTTCTTGGTTCATAGTGGAGAGCGCACAACAATTTGAGCTTGGATTACGTGTATGTACGTAAATGAGACCAATCTTCCCGATCTGACCTAACCTAACTATTCTAATTAAATTATCTTAAAACAAACTGGTGAATTAATTATATAGCACGAATGGTAAATAAACTAAAAGTAAGGAACCTGCTAAACCAATTTTATATATAACTATAGCATATAACATTTTATCCTACAAACGATTTAAAAACATATGTATGATCTTTTGTCTATATGTTAAGTCTCAGGTATTATTACATTATTATTTTGAAGAAGAACAAAATAACATGAAAATTTATTTTAAACTGATTCAGTTTTAAAGAAGTTTTAACTTAAAAATATATGTATGTATGTTCATACAAAATCGCGTTATAAACAAAGTTTTAAGACGAAATAATTCCGAATTTTGTAATGAACACGCCAACTGTTCACATTTTATTTTCGCTGAAATTGTTTAAACGAAAAATATAATATTTCAATTCAGATAGGCAAAATTTTCAACAATTTTATCATGAAAATAATGCAGAACAGATTAGTCATTTAACATCTGATTTGAACTATGGGAATATAAATTAATTATAACAAACCCAACACATACGAGGGCTGCTCTATATATTTCTGGCCTAATAGTGAAAATGCGAATATTTATAATCAAAAATGGTTTTATTGTTTTTCAAAGTATTCTCCAGCATGATTTATACATTTTTGCATGCGCTCAAACCAGTTGTCGAAGCACTTTTTCCACTCCGATTGAGACACCTCTAAAACATGGTTTTTGAACACTTCAATAGCTTCTTCTGGCGACGAAAATCGTTGACCACGCATTTTTTTCTTGATGTGAGGAAACAAGAAGAAGTCATTAGGTGCCAAGTCAGGGCTGTACGGCGGATGACCCATTAATTGGACGTTTTGGCCGGTCAAAAACGCTCTGGTTTGAGCCGATGTCGCATTGTCATGGTGAACAATGATTCGTCTTCTCTTGTTGGTTTTTCGAATTTCTCCGATGACTTCAGGCAAACAAATTGTAGTGTACCACTCAGAAGTGACCGTCCTACGTTGCTCAAGCGGAACAGTCGCCACATGACCAATTTTGCCGAAGAAACAGGCGACCATTTGCTTCGAAGTGCTTCTTCCACGAACAACTTTCGTTGGATTTTGCTCGTCTTTGAAGACCCACACGGTCGATTGTTGTTTCGTTTCGGGCTCATACGCATAGATCCATGATTCGTCACCTGTGACGATCTTATAAACGTCTTTTGAAGCACCGCAATTTGCAACATTTCTTTGCACCAATCGACACGAGCCTTTTTTTGAGCGACTTTCAAATTGTGTGGGATACAACGAGAACAAACCTTTTTTACGGCCAGGTGTTCATGCAGTATCGAATGTATGCTGGTGGAAGAAATGTCCAAGGATATCTCTATCTCTCGGTATGTCGCATGTCGATCTTGCATTAAGAGTTCACGCACGGCATCAATGTTCTCTGGCACAACAGCCGTTTTTGGACGACCTTCACGGAATTCGTCTTTGAGCGAGCTTCGGTCACGATTAAATTCATTATACCAATTTTTCACAGTGCTATAGGATGGTGCTTCATCGCCATACAGAGATTTAAGTTCATCAATGCACTCTTGTCGTGATAATCCACGTCGAAAGTTGTGAAAAATGATGGCACGAAAATGTTCACGAGTTAATTCCATTTTTTTCTATATTAATTTTTTCAAGTCACTGTAAACAACACAAATAATGGTCGTACGACAAAACGTTTTGAGTACGATTATGCTTAAAAATGACAAACTTTCCAATGGAAATGTCAGATTGCACTTGGCAGCACTCAGTGCTGAAAGGCCAGAAATATATATAGCAGCCCTCGTATCACTCTACGGATGGCAAAAAGTGTTTAATAATTGCTAAACAAAGCATCCGCAATATTTTTCGATCGTGAATTTAAAGTTAATTCCGACATGGTGATTTTATATAGATAAGGTTTGGAGAAAAATCTGTTTCGACTCTGCGTCATCTTCAGTGTAATTTTTTCGTTAGAAAAACGAAACGAAACTCGACTAGGGATTTACAAGAAAAATATGTTTTTTTTTCATTACGCTAATTTGCCAATTAATATATTTTCAAATGGCGATTTAATGGTTGGGGAATAAGCTGGTGGCATATAATTTTCTTATGCCAGCTTATCAAGAAAACACATTTTTAAAAAAGCAAAACAACTTTTAACTTGTTATTTGATACTGGTTATTTTTTGTTTATTCATAAGACAATTTTAACAAGTAAGAGAGCTATATTCGGCTGTACGAGCTACTAAAAATGGTCTCTAGATTCTTAGCGGTGCAAAGGATTTTTTGCGAACATTTATTAAACTCGCCTTTCGTTTTAATATAAGCATTTTTTTATGGGTTTTTTTCTTAATTGCGTCTCTTATAATTTCTTTTTATTTCTTTTCTTTGTTTATAAATATTAGATAATTTTTTGATTTTGTAGTAAATTGTAGCCATTAGCGGAATTGGATTTTTATATAGTTTTTCTTCTATTTGATAAAATTTAGAGTTCTTAGTGCAATTTTATCGTAAATTTGTAAATATAGTGATAAACTTTTGATTACTTGCAAAAATTGGGATTTGTTTTAAGATAAAGTTCTTCTGTTGTGTAACATCATAAAGTATTGATTTTTTGCTCATTTTTGGCGAAACTACGAAATTTTGTATGAAATTATTGAATTTGGGTTTTTGTGCTATTTTCGCAGTTATTTTGTTTTATACCAGTTTTTAAAATTTTTGGTGAATTTTTTGTCAATAAAAAATTTTTCGGTTTTCGTAAAACTGATTTTTAGACTATATTTTGGTAAATTTTAAATTTTTGGTGAATTTGTTGAACTGTGGAATATAGTAGTTTGGTTCTGTGGTGAATTTATTAATTTTGGTACATTCCCGAATTATGGTAGAATTGATTTTTTTTTTATTTTTTGAGATTTTGATTTATGGTAAAATTTATAAATTTTATGATTTTAGAATTTGGAGTGAATTTTCAATTTTTTGGGGATTTTCTATTTGTGGTAAAGTTTGGTTTTTTATGTGTTTGTTTAACATCGATTTTTTTTTTTTAAATCAACAATTTTCATTAAATATTGTTTTATGTGATTTTTCTTATTTTTGGTGAATTTACTTAATTTTTATAAAATTTAAATTATTGTGGTGAAATTTTAAAATTTGTGTAAAATTTCGGTTTTTATTGACTTAATTTTTTGGCAATTTGAAGTTTTTTATTCTAGTTTTTCGATTTAGTGGTGAATACTCGAATTTATGGCAAATTTATAATTTTGGACATTAGGAATCTTTCGCATTTTTTTAATACTTAATTTTTTGGAAAAATTTGAGTTTCTATGCTAACTTTTGAAATGTTTTTTTTTTAATTCGGTTCAACATTAAAGTCCGTAAGTTATCTGAGGACCTCAGATTTTCAAATAGAAAATACTCGCCGAATGCACTGATAAAATATTTAAAGTTTTAAAATCCTAGGTTATCTACCATCAGATGGTTCAATATCGGTTAGACGGGCATCGTTAATTGAACTTTCCTACCTATAAGGATATATATAAACTGATGTGTCGGAAATGAATATTGTCGAAATTACAAACGGAATGACAAACGTATATGTAAGCTTTTAATTTTTGTGAATGGTATAAAAATATCAAATACAATTTGTTAAAAAGTTTCTAAATTAGAAAAACATTAATATCTAAAAAAAAAAATCATTCCATGGTACAACAGTTTTTATCCAAAACAAATTTTATAAAACAAGGACATGTATATCATGTTTTAAATTTGCAGTAACGAAAAATCTACGAACCCTTTATTTAGGCATTCTACAGATTTTTATGAGTGTATTTTGGAAAACGTCATTTTAGAAAACAAAACAAAAAAAAAATAGAACAAGAAGTGTTTTTTTTTGTTTAAATTCGCGTATTCAAAACAAGATGTTATTATTTTATATTTACACGCGACAGTATAAAATGAAGTGACACGTCAAGAATTAACCCCAACTTGCAGACAGTATCATATGTTTATACCTAAATTAAGATATACATATACACATACTGCGAGACGTCGTAAAACAAAAATACAATAGCTGAATCCTAAAACTTATAGATTTTGTTCATAATTATCCTTATCATATACAGATGTATATATGTAGCCTGACTTATTCAAAACTCTACACAATACTCCCAATTATAAATGAATATTTCAGAAGAACTTACCTAAAGTCATATCAATATTTTCACTGGTTAATGATACCGCCCCACTATCTGCGGGATGGTAAAATATATAAAATACCTTAAAAAATATTAAAAAGATTTGTTGATGTTAATCCAATTCTATAGAGATTTAATACTGATATACGATGGAAAATTATTACCGGTCCATAAACTCTACAGCTTAAGAACTTGTGTCTAGCTGAGACGTTTATTTGGATTTTCTTCCATTAATAACACACCGCTAATTATCCATCATATCTTTATATGTGCTTTGTTTACATACCATAAATATTCCAAAATAACATTTTCTAGGATTCCATGAATACATTTTACTAATTTGTATTGTTATTCTTTAATAAATTATTTTAATTTCTTGAAATTTATACAAAATTTTACGTGTGCAGTTTCGTTACTTCTTTTCACACCTGCTTCTTTCTTTTTTTTAACATGTATTAAATCCCTTTTTCATCAGTTATCTTATCTGTTTCTGCGTTTGTTATTTTCTTCCTTCTTATAAAACGAAAACAAACCGAAAGAACAGTGTTGTATCAGGAAACTATTCAGTGTTGCAAATGATTTTTCTTACAATACAAAAAATAACGCTTAAAAACTTCAACTAAAAAAATGTAGGTAAAAGATATAAATGTATAATTGTTTTAAACGAATTCGTTGTGAAATATTATATGATATATGCTAAGAAAATTGGCTAATTTTAGAATTATTAATATAAGTATTTGATTGCAAAGTGATGCTAATAGTTAATTTTTTGACTTTAATTTTATTTTTTATTCTTGATTCTTGATTTGATATTCCGACAGGGTGTTTTGATGTAGATTTTTTGAACGAATTTCCGTCATCCCTTGTCAAGTTTAGTTTGGAGACAAACCGGTTTCGGCTATGTGCCATCTTCAGTGTCATTTTTATCATTCTTTTTATATATTATTTGTTTAAGTATTAAGAAATTTTGTTTTTAAAATTCCCGGCATATCACGCCTTTGGCGTATAACCAACACCAGCTACGGGTATTTAAAGTTCCCTACGTTATATATAACTCTATACATAAAAAAATGTCTTCAGTTCTTAATCTGTTAAGAAAATTTCAAAAATGTTAATACCTCTTAAAAGATATTTGCAAAAGCTTTTAAATGATGTCAATATTCACTTGACACGTTCAGAAATGTAATGCACATTCGAAAATTTATATGAAAAGTTTAGCGGCCCGTAACTCGGAAATTATGGGCAACCGTCAATTTTTTTATTGTATATTTTTTTAATTTTTTACCAAGCTATTTTTTTTTTTTGAGCAGCTTTATTAAATTGCATTTGAACCTACATGTTTTAGTTGGTGGCATAAAATTTTTAACACATTAATACACTTCGCGTTACGCCAAACAAGAGAATAAATCCATCCAGTAGTATTTTCAACCTCTGATGAACATATATGTGAAACACCCTTTTAGTTTCATTCGCGTAATTATATTTCCCCATTCCTTTACATTTTCGTCATTCGGATGAATTTGTAGAAATTTTCATATGTCCAACTCAATTCTGTTTAATAATATTCAATTTGTGCGTGTACTACAACGATAGAAGTAATAAATAATTACATAAATACAAGTGTTTGTAATAATATTTCTGCAATATCAACAAAAACTGTCATAATAAAACTAAGAATATTGAATATAAAATGTATTGTGTTGGCAGGTTCAGAAAAACAAATCTAACTGGAAAATAAAAATTCTCTTAAACAAAGAAGTTAAAGAACAAAACAAAGTAAAGTTGGAAATATAATAACACAATGTAAGTGTTTAAACAAATCCAAATAAAGTAAAAAAATTAATAATAATGTACTGTCACTGAAAAAAAAAATTAATTACAAACGTAGAAAAACAGAAAGAACGAACGCGTTAAGGTCGTAAGAGAAAAACCGACAAAAAATACAAGAAAATACACTCGAATTAACGAGCATACAAATAAGAAAAAAATAAGTAATAAATAAAATCCAGATAAATTAATATATTCCTGCGTTCGTATTTTTCGTTGTCTGTTGCAACAAATTTATACAAAATCTTAAAAATCTTTTGTTTGAGAACGGTTATTAATATAAAGTAAATAAATGCACATATAATTATGGCAGCTGTTATTGAATATGTACATATGTACTTATGTGCATATGCGTATGTGTTAAAATCTTCGCTAGCAGCGTCAATTTAAACCAAAACCATTGATTTTTTGCAATTTTTGATAAATATTTTCGTTTTGCAGATTAATTAATTTGTCATCGATAATTGAAAAATACTTTATTATTGATTGTTGGGTAAGTTGAATTTTTACTTTTTATATAAGCTATTGATAATTTTCATCCGTTAGTACGTTGCCTATTAGATCTCTTACTTTTTTAATTTTAGGCTATAATACTTATTATAAATACAAAAGGTTTTCCAATTTGTTTATAGGGTTTTCTTATGTCCTTCTTATTGCCCAGTTCACTAAATGGCTTTTAGTTGTATTGTTGTCATTGGTGGTGGTATTTCGTTGGACTTTGTACTTGTTTTGCCGGTTTAAATTGTGTATAGGCTTGCCATACAGTGATAATCCTGCATTGCATGGCTTTTAAACTGGTATTTTATACAAAACTATGCTTAAAATAGAAAGTAAGAGAGACAAGTAAATTTTTTAATTGAATAAACCATGATTGCTATGGCAAAGTTCTTGAATAAACACTAGATCTTGTACCTACCAGAATTTCTTTCTGAGCAAGGAGAACATTTTTCTTTCTTTTGTACTGTTGGCTACATATGTATGTGTGTATGTATGTCTGAATTTATGTCCTTATGCAATTAATTAATTTTAAATAAATTGTTTTTGAAAAATGTTTGCCATTGAAATGTTGGGTGGTATTTTACCAATAGCAAGACATTAAGGAGGCGGTACCACTAAGATGACATGCACTCCACCTTTACCACTAGTGGTAAAGTAGAGGCATTGTTGTCAAAGAAATACCGGCATCATACGTTAAGTATGTATATGTATTTCCGCTACAACAAGCTAAACTAAACTTAATTTCTAAACTTAATTTCAAATCGGTTCTATATAGAGGCTTCAGCCAGCCCATCGCCATTTTTCCGCAATGACCACTTATCTTCTCAAACAATTTTCAAAAATTGCTTCTGAAAATAAGGTCAAAATTACTCCCACTGTTAAATTGCTGTTGAGTGCAAAATCAGCCCTGGTAAAAAAGTCGGTTTGTGTCTCTGCTAGTCAAATTCGAATTTATCTTCATACACATGATATGAGTTCGGCATCTAAGAATAAATATACGGCATGCTATATATTTAGTCTCAAAGAGCTACAATAAAATTATGCTTTTGAAAGTATCATTCGGATTAGTCATATTCGAAATTTTTTACTGTGTTTTCTAAATACTTTTGTCAAGTCATAATACACATTCATAAATATGTAAGTATTGTATTGCTAGTATTACATTACCTGTCTCAGCAGCCAATTGCGAACCATAGGCTACTAACTCGACGCGACAAGATCATTAATACAGCTATCCAAAGGCTATTGTTGGGTATTCTATTTAATATTTTTTATATGCTTGAAAATTCTGCAATATGAAAAAGGAAATTAAAAACTAACCAAGGACACATGTATGTCTGGATGCATATAAAGTATGTACAGTGACAGAGAAGAATGCACGTGTCCCCTATACAAGACATAGAAAAATACACATATCCCCTAAAAAAATGCGTATTTTTCTTTGTTTGGATCATTGGATTTTTTCAATTTTCAAAAATTAACTATAAATTACAAAGTAATGTACATGTTTTCCATTATAATTTTTCACTAAAGCTGGTTTTACATGGCGTGTTTTTTACATCTGACTTGTCAAATTTTATACATGCCGTGAGAACCTTTTGAAACATTGCTTGTTTAAAAGTCAGATGCTAAAATTTCAATTGGAGCGTGCCGCTACTGGCGGCAATAACAACAAAAAAATTATAAAAGTAAAAAATTTCATACTTCATTTGTATTCATTATTTAGTTCAATAGATGATGTTTACGGTGGGTAAAAAATTAGAAGAAATGCATAAAGAAGGTTTATAACGTGCGTAGCGACTTAGCGACATTCTACTTGTTGTCTAATACGAATATTAACTTGAATTCAAAGTTATAATATAAAACAAATTTTCAATATACATCAATTACAAATCAGTTAGCCTGAATACAAAGTAACATCTAAAATCCAGTTCGAGACATTTACGTCAAACAATAAATTCAATCATTATAATTTAGCATCAGTATATGCAATACTCAAAGGTTATGTCAGATGTAATTACATAACAGTTCATTTAAAAAGACCATAGGATGACACATAGATGGCGATACTAGAATTTTTTCCATATGATTTTTATTTAGTACTAACCTTCAAACGATAGGTGTATAAATTTGACAGCAACCTGGCTATTGATTCGTGACTTATAGCATTTTGTGTAAAGCGACTTTTGTTATTGAAAACAAAATGGAAAAAAGTGAATTTCGGGTTTTGATAAAGCATTGCTTTTTGATGAAAAAAAAAAAAATACAGGGGAAGAAACCAAACAATGGCTTGATAAACATACTCCAAACTCTGCGCCTTCGAGACAAATAGTGGAGAAGTGGATTCCTGAATTTAAACGTGGTCGTACCAGCTGCTATTCCAGAAAGCATAAAAAAAATTCATAAATTGGTTATGAACGATCGCTAATAGAACGTGCACGAGTTAGCTGATATTGCAATGATATCAGATGGTAGTGTTTTTACCATTTTACCGAACATTTGGTTATGCGAAAGCTCTGTACAAAGTGGGTGCCCCCTGAGCTCACAATCGACCAAAAATCTGTTTGGCGCTATTAAACCCCAATAAAATGGAATTCTTTTTTCGATACGTGACAAGGGATGAAACATGGCTTCATGCGAACGGAATAATATTTATCGACTATCTTCGAAAAGGAACCACCATCAACACTTTTGGATAGATTTTTTCTTAATTATCCTACGGACTTATTGGATGAACTGCATTAAATACAGATTTTAGCTATATTTCGTTCCTGTTGCATATACACAGCTATTGCGCGGTTTAGTTATTCGATTTGTACGGCATTTATTTTATCATATTCCTATTATACACTTAAAAAAGCTTATAAACGAAAAAGAACATCAGACATTGTTGGATCTTAGAAATATAATAGAAACTAATTAAATTGTTTCAAATTTGATTTCGACATCTAATTAGAAACGATGTTTTGTCAAAAAGATGATGATCGTAGTTTAATGTCATTACTTTTACCTAATATTTGTTTTTGCTTCATCCATGGCGTATTGATATTGTGCAGCGCCAACATTACTCGACTGATAATACCTCTAAATATGTATATTAGAGTGGGTCAAATTGTTCGGGTCGAAAAAACTTGTCAAAAGATATCCGAAACGTAATCTGAGGAAAATTTTAAGAAAATTGTTTGAAGAATCCACGGTTCTAAAATTAAAACGGTATCTCCGATTTTCCACGTTATAATTTTTGTTCATTTCAAATTAATTTTTTGAGCATAAATTAGTTTGTTTTTAGCAATTATTGTCATAAATTATTTTTATGGATTGCAAATGCTATAGCGGTTGCTTTGATTGATTTTTGTGTCAAGCAATAAGTGTGTTTAACACGTTGAGTGCCACGCGGTTTATAGTGACTTCCCCGTCAGGCTGTGCGCGCAGGTATCGTAATACAGCAATACTGACAAATTAGAATTTACTCGATTTTTAGCATAGCGGAAGCAGCATTGCAACCAGTAAAAAAAAACACAATCTGCAGACAAAACCTGGCCGAGTTTCAGCAGTGGGAAATTATTGCAAATCGTGCTATTAAGAAAATGCGGCGCAGAGTGGCAGAAAAATAGCACGAAATTTGACCAAACAGGTTATAATATTTTGTTACCCTTGCGAGGGACAACCATTTTTATGTTTACCTTGTTTCAATAAAATCCATTAAAGTTTTCTGAAAAAATTTTCAATTTTTACCTTTATTATCATATTTTATACTGTCAGCCACCGGTGACTGACGCGACCTAAACGGAAAGGTCGGTGTCAGTCACCGGTAACTGATGTGGCACTCAACGTGTTAAAATGTGTTCTATTTAACATCAGTGCCTCTTAAAGTTAACGTTAACGGTAGCTAATGGAGTATACTCCGCGTCTAGAGGGGCGCCAATTGAATTTGAAAAAAGGACTTAAGCATAAACTAAAATATTAAATTAAACGAAATACGATTTGTTTGTTATGCCTCTCGTTTGCTTTTTATTCTTATTGCTTTAGTCGATTGCTTAAGAAATGTTTTGTTTTGAAAAATTTGAAATTCGTCCGGCAGTGATCAACATGACTCGCAAAATATCATTTGAAAGAGGCAAATATGATTGTTGACTACTAACAATCTTCTAATGGTCGCCAAAACGATTAAATGACGATTCAATCGTGCAACAATCGTAAAAATGACTCGCATAAGCATCAGTTGGAGAAGAAAAATATAATTCCACTATAAAAATCGTGTGGGCGATTAAAAAATGAGTCGTGGAATTATTGTGTTTGCCAAACAATTTTCCAAATGCATATGAATGCACCTTATGTACATGCATACATACATACATACTTATGTATTTAAATTTCAGCTATAAAAGTAATTGAACTTTAAAGAATTTTGTTACCTTTTCCCTGCCTGTCATTCAGACAATAATGTTAAAAAGAAATTTGTTATTTCGTAGAATAAAAATTTTATTATGGCGAATTTTGAAATTGCATTGTCATTTTTTTGTATTCCTTTTATTTTGTATTAATTTTAAATTTTATTATATCTTTGTTAGTTGGGGAGGTTAGAAGAGAATTTTTTTAATATTATTTTTTTGATTACACTGGGCAACAAATAAAATTTATAATTTCAAAGTCATTGTACTTTTTTAATGTCAAGTGTATTAAAAATAAAACACAAATTTTTATCTATAATACCACAATGCTTGATGAATATATTATACATCGCCTAAAAACCCATTTTACATTATAAAAATTGAATGACCATATGGGGTTATACGTAGAGTACTTGTATTTCGAGTTTCATTATTTTATGATTAAAGGAAGCAAAGTTATGAGGGAGTAAAAACAGCGCGAATGTTTTCGTGTAATACACACACTGTGTGCATTAGGCCTTAATATTTGGGTATTTAAAAAATGTTTCAGATGTAGTGACAAAACTGTCGTATAACTTAACTAACATCTGATATTTATTAGAATAGCAAAATCAATAAGGTCTGGCAACTCCTTAAAGTCTGTGTGCCAATAAGTTTGTTTACCGCCAAATGCGACGTCTAGCGTACTGGCTTGGACTGTATTATACAACTATCTTCCTCTAAGCCCCCCCGGGGGCATATCATCTTGGTGATTTCGACACCTTAATGAATTGCCACTGGGGGAAACAGGGGTATCAGTTCCTGAGCCTTGTCAGGAGCCTGAAACTGGAATTAGGTATGACGTCTAAGTTCCGTTCAGTAACGATAAACAACTAGTAGCGTGGGAGCCCGTAGTCCCTGGAACTTTAGTTCCAGACTGGTTGTTGGTGGGACTTCTTCAGGGGTGAACGTGGAGGCAGTGGTTTATACCCAAAGCGGGGCGGTTCACTGTAGGACCGATGTGGCGTTGCATTGCAACGCAAGCTGTCAATAGTTATTCTATAGAGATTATATAGCTCCGAACCCCTCAGTAAGGGGTGGGATCGGGGGACTGACATCCTCTGTCCTGAATTGCTACCTATGGGATGAGCATGAGTGCTATTCCGGCGGTGTTTATGTGGATTGCATAGGGGCGCTAGTTTGGCCGCTTAATGTCACACCCGTGGTTAGACCACCTTGAGGTTGAACCATCGCTGGCAGGTACTCACGCAGATCTAACCCATCTGTCTCCCTCTAAGGCTGGGAAGAATGGAGCGCCAATGTGTGTGCTTTGGATTGCAATCTCCAGTTGCAAAAATTTCTTGTCCTAGTATAGCAAAGAAGCTGGCAAATTTATGGTGTTCGATTTTGTTCCTATACATTACATCACATATACATCACATGCCCTTCCACTTGGGTGTTTGGTGTTAAAAGTAAGGTTACTAGGTTACGTAATAGCAATATATTAAGCAAGAAAACTAGTAAATTGGGAACGCTTATATTGTACATATTTAGGGGTTCGTACAATTTTCGCGTTCTTTTACTAAACTTCTAACGTATTATTGGTAGTCCTCCTGTAATTTGTGCTTAACACACACTCAATGCATTCCTCTTTCCGGGAGATTCGATCAACAACCCGTGTAGGTGTTGCCGTGCCGAATACGAATGTTGGTATCTGCGACCTCACGCCACAGTGCTCGTAACACTGGGTAAATACAATGCGTCAAATGTGAATAAGGCTGTTAAAGAATGTTTAAGGATGTGTGGAATCCTCCTTGGTTAGGAACGTGGCCAGTTAGATTTTTCTCGGGTGCAGGCCCAAGTCCAGACGAAGAATTCGTCTCGAAATTGGCTACCAAACGTTCGACTTTGAAGGGCCACCGAATCTAATGTAAAACGGGCGCAAAGCGCGCAACGTTTACACTAATGAACCCTAATTTTCATGATAAACTTACATCATGTCATCGTGATTTGTCATCATGATTGAATAATACAAAATAAATTTGACATAAAACAACATGGCCGCCACACACTGTGAATCTCGAGGCGACCTTTTTGTTTCGTAATAAATATTGAATTCTCATAATAATAAAATCTATTACCTACCTTAAAATCTATGATTAAGAACACATTTGAACTGGAAGACTATTAAACAAATTGTATTTTAATGATTAAATTTAAGCTGGCTATACTTACTAGTGGCTTACGTACTAGTGATTAGCATACTATTCCGTTTCATTAAGTTACATACTCATATTAGATAACTAAAAACTTCTGCCTTGAATATCTTTTCAAATCCATCTTAAGCTTGATTTGTATCATTAAAATTAAATTAAGTCTCCCAGTTCAAATGTTTATGTAAGCAAAAATTATAAAAACACCTGTTTAATCACGTTTTTGCACAGAATTTATGATAAAACTGCGGAAAGGGTGATGACAAAGAAGTCATGCACAAGTCGATAAGAAATCAACAAAAATGATGTTAAAATTTCTGGTTTTAGTAGTGAATCTTTTTGGCCAGTGATTGCTTTTTAATATTTAGTTAGAAAAATTAAACAAAAAGAAAATGGTATTCAATTTTCCATCCCTGATCGAATATAGTCAAAATGTTATATTCGATATTGTTTTCATATATTCTGGTGCCATGTCAACCGGCTTTGCACTATCAGAAATAAGTTTTTTTAAGATTCTAGTTCTAAATTGATTTTGATATTCCGACAGAGTGTTTTGATATAAATTTTTCGACCCAAAACGATTTTTTTCCAAACAAAACTTGACCAGGTATGACGGAAATTCGTTCCAATAATCTACAAGCAAATATAATTTTCCACAGATGATTCTCTTTTAAACATCAACGTGCAACATTTTATTGAGATGTTAAAACGCTTTATGCTATCTGACGTTTATAATATTGATTTTAAAATTACGTACATATTTTAAAGGTTATTTATAAACGTATGTACGAGTATGTATATACGAGTACATATATCAAATGTTTATTTGAACTACTTTAATGGTTAATCATACAGCCAGAGAGACAGACAAACGCCGTATTAAGTATCTGCTGGCATTGTTTTGACTCGTTGGAATATAAAAAAATACGTGCGTATTCAATTTAGTTGTACGCATGTTTTTCAATGGAATGTTGATGTCACTTGAAATCCATCGACAATATCTAAGCTCTCGATACAGTTTCAATTTTCACACTTAAAAAACAACAACAGTGATTGGGAAAAAACTCGTATTAATGCAGGAGAATGAAGGAGATATCACCAACTTTGGAATGTTGATGTTGTTATTAAGGCACACACTAGCATATATACATATATAACTACACCAATGCACAGCCGAGCGTACATATGCATGTATGTGTGTTGTATATGTATGTAAATAATATAAGTGGCTGCAACATAAAGACAACATAGTCTAATAAGCAAATATAAAATATTTTGCAAACATAAACATATGAGTGTTTACAGTTTAATAAAAGGTGATTCAAGTTGAAGTCTGCATATGACAGTGGCAGGCAAATATGTGCATACATATGTATGTATTTTCAAAACATTAAAGTATACAGCAATACACAACGGAAAAATGTGTTCGAATTATCCAAATGTATTATGGAAAAGTGCGCTCGAAAGTCACTACACATCATACCTTACTGTGCATTAACACTACACTGAAATCTAGTACGTTGGAGATTACGAGCAATATCTAGTGGTTCTCTACTTTTTGGTGCGACTATGTTCTTTCCAAAATGTATAAAAAAATATTACGCTCTACAAAAAAAAAAAAAAAAAATTTAGTTTTAAATAAAACCAACAACACAAAAAGAAATCAGAGAACAAACTCGACTACCAATTTCCGCCGGCGCGCTGAATAATTCGATGTTCACATACGTGTATATCGAGGACCGATGAGAATATAACAAATTGATAACTTCAACTTGATGTCGTGACCAGGATGAACATATGACATTGATTATAACGTCTGAATAATTTGGAAATTTTCATATGAATAAAGAGCCGATGACACCAAGCACACATATGCTTGAAATCAAGCTTTGTGAAAATATTACAACCACATAATATAATTACGTATAACGCTATGATTATAGAACCGCATTAAAAATGTTTCGCATTTTTTATAACAAATAATTAATTAATTCAGCTTAAATTCTACATTAGTTCATTCTTTTAAGGCCAAGGCGCAGGCTTTTATTCAATAGTACGAACACTTGCAATGGCAGAAATCACATAATAGTTATTTAGTCGGCTTTCGTTTCTAATTCAACCTTTTTTTAAACCTAATCCAATTTTATCTCACAAATTTAAAAATTTCTAAAAACCCAAATTGAAGCCAGTTTAATTAGTGAAGCAACGGAAAAAGTTATTCGTCAAAATTGCCGAAATTTTTAAATTAAATTAATTGAACAGTTGCGATGAATACTGCGGATCCAATATGGGAATTTGGGTAAAAAATTAGTTTATTGAGATTGAAAATTCCCTTAAAAGAATTAAACTGAACATGTGACATAACCTCTTGTTGTTGAAAACAAAAATAAACTTCCTAAAACAGCTGATTTTCAAAGTGTTTTAGTGAGTATAACAGCAAAAGTACTGTGAAATTTGTGTTTCAAAATATAATTTTAAATAAGAAATGGGTTCCAAAACAATTGAAATTGTTTTATGCACCTTAATTTCAATAGCAATGGCGAAAAAACTGCCAGTGTTGTCAATCAAACAGTAATTACTTAATTGAGCGGTTAAATAGGGACCTGTACGAAAGTACAGAAAATCATTTATATTAATTAAAAAAGAAATTAATCAGGGAAAAAATAAAAGAAATTAATATTGAAAGTGAAGCGTTTTAAAACGAAAAGATTGTGATGGTCCCCTTTTATCTGTTTGGAATTTGGCTTAAAATTTTCTTAAATAAATTTTCTTAAATATCTTTTGCTCAAATTCTTTTATATTATTTGAATCAAGGCAAATTGATAACATGTAGACTTACGGGAGAATTCAAAATATTACCGGCTTTGCGGGTTGGTGATAGTAGAACATCTAACTTGTTTGACTTATTGGAACGAGGATTTTCTTGTCGTTAATAAAACGTACCCTATTGATTTTTCGTATGAGAATTTTTTCGATTTGTTGTCAAATATCAAATGAATTGCCCAACATGACAAGTAAAAAGTAGTAGAACTTAAATGAAGTCTTTGCAGAGATATTTTCTTACGCATCTAAAACAGGAAAATTAAATGTCTCCCGCAACTTTTTTTTTACAAAATTTAATACATTTGTTCAATATTAAAAACAAATAACCTTTCGGAGTATTCGAGTTAAAGTCCGCCATGTTCCATTTATGACTCCGGCTATAAGAAAAAGTCAACCTCAAACTGTCAACGTTTGAAATCAGCCGTCTTGCTCGAACAAACAAAACGTATAAAAATGGCATAAATTTGACAAAAGCATTAACAATTTCTTAGACTTTTGAAAAATTTCCTTGTTTTAATTCCTATTTGATGATCAAATAATTTAAAATCACATTTGTCTAGCTCCCATAACAAATTTATTACAAACTTTAAATTATCTGCAATTTCGAAAAACACATTCATTCATCATTTCGATTTGTGGCCGCAAGTCATGCACTTTTAATATTTTTTTCTTTCTTTTGCCATTTTGCTAAATATTGTTATTGATGTTTAAAAATTTCTATGATTTCATTTCCACTTAATGGTTTTATTGTTGCTGATGACAATGGTGATGTCTCTGATAATGGTTTGACCCAAATTTTTTTAGTTATGGAATTTATTTACTACTGCATCCGTTTAAATGTTGTGACAGAAAAAAAAAAATGAAACACAGGCAAATGGCTCTCGGTAATTGCTGAAGTATTTATTAGAAAAAAAAACCTAAACGACGTAATGGACCGACCTTTTGTATTCTTCTTTGCCATCCAATAAGGTCAATAATAATGATGTCCTTATGTTTAATAAGATTGTGCTTACAACGAAATTGTGATATATTTAATAGCAGAAAGACCTCCTTTCTATTATACGATTTGAAAGTCAATTGAATAATTTTATTATGAAAGGGGTTTTCAATAGGTAAGGGTAAATAATAAAATTAAATACAGCATGGAGAATGTGGAATAACAACGAATCTATTGCGCTATTTAACACGTTGAGTGCCACATCAGTTACCGGTGACTGACACCGACCTTTCCGTTTAGGTCGCGTCAGTCACCGGTGGCTGACAGTATAAAAAATTGAAATTTTTTTCAGAAAACTTTAATGGATTTTATTGAAACAAGGTAAACATAAAAATGGTTGTCCCTCGCAAGGGTAACAAAATATAACCTGTTTTTGTCAAATTTCTGCCATTCTGTGCCGCATTTTCTTCATAGCACGATTTGCAATATTTTCGCACTGCTGAAACTCGCGCGGCCTGAAGGGGAAGTCGCTCTAAAACCGCGTGGCACTCAACGTGTTAAAAGAGCTCCATAGTCCAATCACCATTAGCTACAAACAACTACAAATATTTTCTTTTCACTCGGATCCCGATATAAAATTGCGTTTCGGTTGATTGTTAACTGAAGTAATCGACTAACATTTGGCTACAAAACGTTGAATAGTCTAAGTGGACCTTAAAAATGTGAGTGGATTGTTGGGCGTTGTTCAACGCTTGCTATTGTGAATCGCGTTGATTGTTTGAAAAATACAAAACAGGAAATGTATCGGAAAATTTCACAACGGCCATGAACTGCCAGAAGAATGGAAAGTTTCTTATCGTTTCTAAATTTTGCAAATTCTAATTATAACCTCAAAAGCTCTTCAGCATGTTTTAACGGTCAACTGTAAAAGAAAGGGGTCAGAGCGCAATAAGTTAGCTGCTCTATAGTGAATTCTTTCTGGTTCTTATCAGCGTAAAACTAAGGCTAAAGCAAGCCTAAGATGATGCGACGGTTGGTACAACTTCAGGAAGTTGTGCGCTAGATTGCAACGTTTTTTATATGTTTTATATTTTTTGGAAAGTTGTATCCCGATCGTAGCATTAAGGAGGGTGTTTTAAAACCTCATTTTATTTTGTGCTTGCTATCGTAGTGACTGACCACACAGCAGTGAGAGAAAATCAAGATTTTAATATAGAACTGGACCATATTTCAAAAATATAAAAAGTGAACTTGTCCTGTCTATATAAAATGCTTTTTGACGGTTTTTTTTAAATCTATTATGTAGAGAATTTAAACCGCTTTGTAAATGTGTATGATTTTATTATCGCTCCAAAGATCTACATCAAATCACTCTGTCGGCATATCAAATCAAGAATCGATTTTATTATTATTTTGTGAAGTAAACTATTAACCGTTTCAGATTTGAAAAAAGTACTTTTAATATTGTGGGGGTACTATAGTTATTATCAAATCAAAAAGTGCAGAAAAAGTACAACTAGCACTGAACTTTCCATCACTGTCATATAGCAAAAATCATGTTGTACAAGTTTTATTTGCCAACTTCAGTCAACAATATTTGTTTCCAAAATCAAGTTGTACACGAAGTTGTATTGTTTGTGGCCAAAACATCCAACAGATTTGTACGAACGGTCGCATAAGAAAAAAAGCGTAAACGGACATTTTCGAATTTCCGAATCAATATTGTGTACAAAAACAGTTCGCCACCATGTCAACTTAACATGATTTTTGGGCCAAAAATCGGTTTCTGCGGTCACATTTGCAGCGCCCAATTAACTAACTCACAGCGTTTTCTATGATCGTCCGCCTTCAATCATCTTATACGGATGTAGGCAAAACAAGCCAGGTTACCTCTCTCTCTCTTGTGATGTTTAATTCAGCTGACCGATGCCGGACCGACTTATCTGGACCTTCTTCTATATTGGTTGGTGACCTATGTTCCAAGAGATTGTATTCACATTCAATGCGACGAATTGCATGCGCACTGAAGTCATGATGACGACCGTTGAATTTTGATAATTATTGTTAGATGCTTTTCGAATTTTCGGGAAGCGTGAAACAATGAATGAAATGGCAAACCTTACTGAATATTTTGACAGCTGGATTTTCTTTACACAAGTCACCTATTCCAGGTTTTGAAAAGGTTTGACTCGTTTCAGTCGTTCTAGAAGTTTAAGTCTTCAGGACCTTAATTGTGGTGGCACAAAACCGATTTTAGAAATATGCCGTTTTGACGAATGTATCCATAAGAAATCAATGTAGTACAGAAGTTCATGGTATATTTATAAACATTTTTCATTATGAAAATAAATGCTAAGGAAGATTATAAAACCCATTAGAGCCACTTAATCTATATATAACAAAATCAATTTTACACTTTATTACGTTTCTTAATTAATTAACTTTCTAAGCTAATAATTTTAAAGCTTAAAAGTTAATTAATTGAAATTCATTTTACTCCATCAGAATTTCTTTTAAGGCAATTGCGTCTACAGTAATACAGGGTATCTGGTAGCAGATTTATATTTTGAAACTTAAATAAAAAACGTAATGATTGACACAAAGTTTTAATAAGAGTGTCATTGAACGATAGAATGGAAATGCGGATTTTATTTCTTAAAGAGTACGTCATCCAGATGTCTTCCGTCGAGTTGTCCTGCGCCACAAGCTGCAGTAAACTTGGTTCGATTGAGCTGATTTCTCGAAGAATATTTTCCTATAAAGCCACCAGAGATTGGAGATTGTCATTATAAATCTTCTCTTTGAGGTAGCCCCATAAAAAACCCATTGGAGTTAGATCGGGCGTCCTCGGTGGCCATGGGATGTCCCCAAAGCGACTGATTAGTTTTTGGGGGACATTTTTCCGAAGCAAATTCATCGAAGCTCTAGCTGTGTGTGCAGTCACCCCATCCTGTTGAAACTACGTGTGTGAAGAGTACGCTGGATGAGTTCGCAGGTTTTGCAAAAAGAATTCCATAATCATGCTTCGATAATTTTCGCCGTTGACATTCGTCGCCTGGCTTTGAGAATTTTCGAAAACAAAAATGGTTTATTTATCTCATGCGTGGATAAGGCACACCAAACAGTTACCCTGGGGCAATACAATGGGTTTTGATGTTTCAATCGAGGGTTGCGGGTTCTTGGAGACCAGTAACGGCAGTTTTCCTTGTTGACGTGCCCGTTTAAGTGAAAATGAGCCTCTTCGCTCCAAAAAATGGGATTTACAGTGCGAAAACGCTCCAACATCGTTTCACAAAAATTTTTGCGTAAATCACACTTTTTTCAGTTCTTGAACGATTTGAATTTTTAAAATCCCAATGGGGCTGCTTCTTTTCGTATTGAAAATCGCGGATTTTCACGTAAACAGCTTTCAACCAGTTCAATGTTTTCGGGAGTCCTTGAAGATCGACTGGGCCCTGGCCGTGGGACATTCATAGCCGAATCAGTTGCGCGGAATCACTGCACCCACGAACGAATTAAATTTACACTCGGTCCATCACGTATTCGCCGAATACCGAACTTTGAACAAAATTGTCGACGATCAATTACGTAAGAATCATTACTTAAAAAAAATGTCTCCACAGCGAACGCGCGATGCTCACTGGACCACTGCGACATCGTGACTGACAAATCCGCACAATCGATAATTCCAACGCTACCACCTTCCCTCTGCACCGTTTAATAATTTTTAAAATAATCGTATTTAAAAATATAAATTTGCCACCAAACACCCTGTATTTAGAGTACTGCTTGCTTGCATGCAACCGGCAAAATTTGAGTTTCACAACAAAGTTGTTTTCTCATCATATATACTTACATACTTATGTATGGATATTAAAAGTTACATACATACGTATTTGTACATTTAAGTAACACAAATCTGTGTGCAAAAGTATGTAGCATATGTACATATGTATGTTACACTAGTTAATTGGTATGTGCTGTTTTCACCGGTCATGGTATGCTAGTTTTTGTACTAGTGCGCTATCTTCACAATTCTCGTGACAAGTGAGTCTAGACCAATTGGCACAAATTTCCCGCAGCGTAATTGTTTTTTTACTGCGGCCTTGCCATAATAATAAAATCTTGTTCAATAGAAAGTTTGTTATATCGAACATCTTTTGAACTATCACCACTCTTTTTTTAACTGCTTAAAAATCCATATTCAGCATGCCTGCTTTTAGTACGTAAATATGCATATTTTCTCTCACACTTTCTCTGTTGCTCTCAGGGTGAGTATAGTTCATTTTTTTTCAATTCTTTTTGCCATCATTATGCGGCTTTTTAAGTCAGCTGTTTAATACTTGTACCTTAGTCAATACGTATTGAAGCATAAAGAGACCAGCCAGCCAGTTAGTCTGTGTATTATATTTTGTGTTTCCATGCCACAATATGTTGTAACAATAAATACGAAAACAATAGGCTCAGTCAGTGTCACTTGTGCTACATAAATAAGTGGTTGTTAGTTGTTTATTGTCGCCGTCATCGTTGTCTACGTCTGGCTGTTTCTTGTTTATCGGTAACGGTGATGCATAATGTGACGCACCCCGTATCATGTCGGTAGTTTGAAACGGTATTTTTTCTTAAAGAGCAATCGCTGTTAGTTGTTAAAAATAAAGTGTTCTTACTTTGAGGAGTATTTATTATAACATTTTCTTTTATGTTTTATAATTACATCAGTGGAATACACATCCATAAAATAGAGAGAAAAATATTATATTCTTATACTATTAATTTGGAAAGTGGGGTAGTGCACGTTATTGAAGTTTACTAAGATTTAATGAAAACTGTTGTGGTAGGTCTACCGTGATGCCAGATGCATTCGTAATAACGTAAAACGCAAAACTCAGCCATCGTTCAATATACAATACGCTGGCTAAATAAAATAATATTTAATTTAGTGTTTATCAATTTTGCTGATAATGTACGTAAAATATTTTTTTGGAATAAGTTCTGCATAGCATGAATTTTGTTTGTTTTTTTTTACATTAAATTTTTGCGCCAATAAGGAAAAAGTTCTTAAGTGTGATTTTATCGTTTTGCTCTTAAAGCATGATCGCATTGCTTTTTAAAAACACGATCGATTTTTAAGACAGGATAGATATTATGTATGTATGTATGTACGCCTGGAAAACAAATTTTGAAAAGCTTGTTAAAACTTCTTTAAGATATTCCTAACAAAATTGTAAGTTAAATGTAAAAGATAAGCAGAAATTCATTACAACATAGCTTTCCGAAAAATTGAGCTAAATAAAGGAAGTTTTGCTGAGGGTACATCGACTTATGTACATGTCTTGACTAGCCATAAATCTGTTCTGCCAACGTACAGATTGCTATTCGCACAGGAATTTGGCTCGTGAACCCCGTCGCTGTTGATGGTCTGTTAGTGCTTTAAACAAAGTTGTCCAAATAATTGTTCACACAACGCTGTTCAGAGACATCACACAAACAATATACACACAGGCAAAATAAAAAAATGAGTGTGTAAGCATGCGCTCGTTTGTAAACACCCCTACATAAACCATGCTAAGGAAATGAACACAATCTCAATGACAAACAAATAATTATGCTCAAACTGAACAGCAACATCTAAACACATTCTCCACACAGAAGACCACGAACGAATTTCATTTCGCTATTCAGTCGACGCGAACAAATTTCTGGATAGTCAAGATGGTATGTTAAGAATTTTATTTTCACATTAATTTTTTTATGCATTCTTCGGCAAACCAAAAAAATGTATATGTTGAATGGAAAGAAGAGCTTTAAAATACGCAGATACAAATATTGGAACCGAGGAGATAGAGGGAATATTTCAAATGCGTAATGTTGGTACTTTCTGAAAAAGTATTGCCTTAGAAACAATTTTTCCCCAAAAAATTAAAAATTTTTTTAAATAGGTTTACTGTAAGTGTCTACCTACATAATACCTGCTTTAAAATACTTTGATAATAATTGTTTAGAATAAAGTTTCGCTTAACAATAATTTGTAGAGTATTGTTAAGTTTTATTTTTCATATTTTTTAAAGTAACATTTATACTTACCGTACAATGCCGTTAAAACATTAGTGTGCAATATCTGTCTGTAAAAATCTGGTATGGCAAACTGTCAATTAGAAAAATTTTTTTATTTTAATCTGGCAACAGCGGCGTTTGCAAAAAGAATGCTTGTGACGGGAAACATTTGTGATAAAATTTCTGAGAATGGGCTTAAATGCATAATTTATATTATGTACCGGAACCAGCATTTGAAATAATGTTCGTTTTTATGGGTTCTTGAGTTAAGATGGCGTTGTAGAATCGTTCCATAGAAAATGTATGGGGAAATTAATTTTCTTCATAATTTTTTTTCGGGAAAATTTGCGGAATTTTCTTGGGTATTATCCTTTTTTGGTTGGAGACCTAACCGAATTGGTACTCATCATCAAAATCGGTCCAGGCGTTCTTGAGTTATAAGCTTAGTAACTAACATCACTCTCTTATATATGTATATATATATATATATATATATAGATGTATATATTTATATATATATATAGATATAGATATATATATATATATATATATATATAATATATTTTAATATATAATATATTTTGAGCATCAGTGCGGATCCTAAGTAAATTAAAATGAATGCAGTGGCAACTCTGTAGGCTTGTATAAAAATTGTGTGAAAGGAAGAAAAAGCTATTAATGGTTGACATTTAAATAATTAAAACCCACAAGCGAACATACTGCACACACACGAAGGTAGATATGGATGTATGCATGTGTGCATATGAAGGAGGATTTCACTTTCTTTTGAACACACAAATGCTCTTTTTTTTTTACAATGTCAACCAAATGATAACAATTTGTTTGGGATGTACATATGTACATACATATGTATGCATGTATGTATGGATGTATGTGATAAGTGCAAGCTGTTCGTTTGTGTTTAATAAAAATTAGAAATTCAACTTAAAAGCTCCAAACAAGAAATTGTTTGTTTTTTAACTTTTTTTCTTTGCCAATTTCTTTTTTACTTCATATGTATGTATGTATATACAATTGCAAATTCTTCTTATACACATAAAACACGTACTTACGTATATACTCGTATACATAAATATTTTGTGCTTTAATTATTAATTTATTAATCATGTATGAAATGTATAACCTCCATTTTAATTTGCGTTTATTGTCCGATTTGGTTTTTTACGCCATACAGACAGCATCTAAGGCCAACAATAAGTTTGTACAATTGTTGGATACCGTCCGGAAGAAGGATATGTTGTAGGGCCATATTTCGAAAGGGCATACTGCTTTTTGTTAAGAAAATTCCTGTGGAATACAAATTATTTTTGTTAATTTTTCTTTTCCTGTTTCTAGAGATGTATAGTATGTACTTCGATTTCATATACATACATATTTATCAATCAACCCATTTAAATACCGAAGTTTCATTTACTTTTACATTTATTTACCTGAAATTGTTAATTCCCATTTCTGCGTACTGCCGAATGTGTCGAAATTATTGAAAAATGATTCAGAAATTCCGGCTTAGTTGTTAATACGCAACGAGAATTTCGTGGTAAGTTCAGTCTTGTCATGGCTTTAGAGCGCATGCGATTCGTCGACCCGGGGAAAATTTTTACTGTTACCCTCATCTTCAACCCTTAAGGCACCATTTTGACATAGATTGGTATATATGTTACATAGCCGCCCTAGCAGCCAATATTGAAGCAGACCTAGAAATGGTGATTCGAAGCTGATCAGCGGAATTAGGAATTGCCGCCTAATTTTATTGTTGAATTTGTGCCTAAATCGTGAAAATATTGTGCTTTAGACAGAATTGAAGGTAGGCGACCATAGACAACGCCATAAATCCGTTAATTTGGCTCCGGAAATGATGGCGGGACATCCGGTTTTAGGACAAAAATTAGCTTGAAGCGAAGCCGAAAGGCCAATTTGAATGATGTGTTATTCCATGCATAATGTAGTTTTGAAATGAAAACAGACACAATTTTATATCTCACACCATTATTTTTTTATTGCGTTGTCCGGCGCTGCAACTTTATTCTAAAAGTAAAACACAAATCGCCATTGCAGAGTTACGAACTGTGAAGCTTTTTTTTCTACTTCACTACCTGTCTTCTCTAATCTATTCCTTTCCAAAGAAGGTAGCCATATTATTAATATATATATATATATATATATATATATATATATATATATATATATATATATATATATATATATATATATATATATATATATATATGTAATTTGTAGGCACTAGTTGCTTGAGTGTTGCTTAAGTATGTTTCACACTATTCTACAAGTGTTTAGATTTTAGTTGGATTTTTGCAGGGATAAATCTAATAAAAATCGTTTTGACTCCCAAACAGTACCAGAGGAAGAAGCCGAATCGATACTTTCGGCGGCTAAGGCTGAGCAATTTCGAGTAGGTAGCAACGTCGGTGGCTTTTGAGAATTTTTAGCGCGTCAGGTTTTTGACGGATTTAATTTTGTAAAAATATTTCAAAATAAACTGGTAAAAACAAAATCAGTGAGCGAAAATATTATTTATTTTTTAATTTTCAAAGATCATCGATCTGAAATCACTATAGTCGATAGTAAAGGCTGGTAGTAGCACGAGACTTGATCGAGAGTAAGATTATTATAAATTACAAAGCAACTGCCTAAAATCAATTCGTGGAAAGAAGGGGGTCGAAAAGGGAACCATAAAGTTAGCGGTTTGCTTCGATATCGATAACGCACTAAATCAAGCTGTTAATATAATCAAAAACTCAGAAAAAATATATAAATGCATTTGTTAATGGAACAAAAAATGCAATAAGAATTTGTAGACGTAAATATATTTTTGTACGTCAAAGGAAACTGATCATCGTACTGAGCGAATGCTCATTAAACTCTGGTTATGTCCAACGAATTAGTCATTTTTATTTTCGGGTTAAAATCGAATTTATAAGTTGCTATCAAACTTTGTAAAAGAAGTAAGGCCCGATGACATCTCTGACCTAAGTACCGCAAATACAGTGTCTTTAAACGACTTCGCTCGAGATAGTATTTGTTACAATTTTTAAAAACAAAACAGACAGTTGCCGCCATTTGAAAAAATTATACAATTTTCCGAAACGGTGATATGTTGTGGACCACCCTGTCTGTGATTGGTTTGTTTTAAAGCCAGCCATAGATGTTGCAACCGTTGGTACAACTTGAGGAGGTTCTACACAACATTGAAACGTTTATGGGCTTGCTGTACTAAGTTGCGTCTCGGTTGTATGAAAAATTAAACAATTTTTGATATTTTTTGGCAAATTGCATCCCGGTCGTAAAGTTATTTTGTGCTTATTATCATAGTGACTGACCACACAATTTGATTACCAACCGAGTTGTACCAACGGTTGCAACGTCTATGGCTTGCATAATAATAAGCATTTCATGAAAAAACTCCATTATTCTCATTAAAAAAAATAATTATGTGTATTCGCGCTAAAGGGAAGCTTCCTAAACTTTGCACTTCTGCAAACGTCGCTATAACTTTTAGAGCATTTTTCAATATAATGGAAAATGTTAAAGCCAAGTTGTAGACGTAATGCTGTTTACAATATTCTTACAACTGGGTTAGAAAAGTGGGCAGCATTTTTGTTTTTGTATTATCTATTTATGCATTCGATTAATTTATATGTATGTATGTATCAACATACATACATATGTACATATGTATGTGCATACACAACATTTTATTTATCAAGTTTTCTTTTCGTCATGACATTTCGACAAAAACTCTTCTTCCATTGAGTGTGTGTGTGTGTTTCACTACTACACTTTTTACGTTGGGGTTTGTGAATTGCGCACTACCACTTTGTCTGACAATTCAACGTGTATCCTCATTCTCCTTTTACAGGTCTCTAATGAAAAGCACATGTTTAAAATAACGAAACAAGTCTTAATTATTAAATGTGTATTTCTTAAACTCGAAGGTAGTGAATTAAATAATTAAAATTTATTGTTGAAATCAAAAACATTTGTGGTATGCAATGAAACGTTAATGAAGTGAATTTATATTTCAAGTAACTGAAGAGTTGACAGTTGTGTTAATTAATTGTTTATAATTACATACATACATACATATCTAAAAATAAAATGTCAAGAGAATTTTAAGATTTTTATAAAGATTCCAGTTGTCAAGGTATGTTTTATAAATACACACACACACACACACACACACACATGTACATAATATGTATGTATGTACATTAGGGTATGACTAATTTTAGAAAAAAAAAAATAATATGTAGTAAAGTCCTACGTGAAGGTAATAAAAATCACTTGTTCATGTCATTTGGGTTAAAAAAGTTCACGCACCGAAAGCGATTAACAAAAAATATTTTCTTTTTCAACCTTTTATTTTAAATGGTCAAATTTTTGGCACCATTTTAATTGGTCGTTCCGCGCAAATGTTACTTCGTTGGCCATTTCAAGCAAATGATGGTTCCTTGACCCAGTGCCTAAAAAATCACTCAAAATTAATATTAAAATCCATAATTGCGTTTGGTTCGTGAATATTTTTAACGCCCTCGAGGGAAATACAATTAATTTTTAATCAAAAAAGATTTTTATTGGAACGATCAAAACATCGCGTTTAACAATTGGAAATTATTTAAGGCATATGGACAGCGCGGATGATCTTGACGAAGCACATTCTGGAGGTCCACTTTTGGCGCACTTTTTCCGGCATTCCGCCTCAAAGGCATCAATTGTTGCTAATTTACCAGCATAAACTAATGACTTGACGTGGCCCCGCAGTAAATAATAGAGCGGTGTCATATCGCACGACCTTATCGCCAAATTTTGATTTCAATAAGTCGATGGTGGCCATACGGCATGTAGCGCTATTCTGTTTGATCAATATCATCAATATTTTCGAACAAAAAATCCATGATCATGGTGCGGTAACGACCAAATTAAACCATAACGCTACCTTCGGCTTAACTTTTAAATAAATAAGGTCCAATGATGCCACCAAAGCATAAAGGTCTGTTGTGGCTTCGTTTCACTCTATATGCGGCAATTTTGTTTATTAACAAACCCGTTAAGTCAAAAATGAGTCTCAACGCTGAACACAATTTTGGGTTAAAACATCGAATCAGTTGTTAACTGTTATTCAAAGTAAATCTGGATAATTTGGTAGAATAGTTAAAGCGCCATTATATTCATGATGATTTGCCAGCGTATACTGATCGAAAATTTCAAAAATTAAGCTTATTATGACAGTTCGTTTGACAGTAATTTCGTAATCACAAAGCTGGTTTGTAAATAGATGAAAAAAACTAGCAAAAATTGTAGGTAACTGGAAAAAAAATTAAAATAATTGTTTGAAATTAAGTTTTATTTTTTAAAAAAAATTTTTAGCTATCAACAGCTGTTATACATCACGATTATAAGTCATTTTGATGATTTTTAAGAGCAAATTTGCCAAAATTACAATTCACGATTTTTTGCGCGGAACCCTTCGCATGGTGTCGATTTGATGCAATCACTACTTTTTCTCTAACAACTTCAATCTGAGTATGTAATGCGAATATGGTATCACATTTATGATAAATTTTGGTCTGGCAAGTGAAATGTTTGCCTTCTTAAGTTGATTTTTATGTGACAATTTTGTTTTTGTGAATTTTTGTCATAACTCCTGACGGGTTTGCCCTTTAAATTTTGACGATTTCTGATAAAAACATAGAACACCCCCGGATTTGTATTTCAATAGCTGCAGCTATGATAGAAAACAAAAGACAACATTTAATTTCTAAGATATTTGGAAATGTCGGATACAAAGTATTTATTATTATATTTTGTTATGAATCAAATGGAAAATTTTGCATTTTGATACGAACTATGTTGGGAATTGTGTGCTTTCCACTTGGTTTGAACAACGAACAAACCAATTGCCGCACATGAATTCGGCTCATGGAAACCACCGGTCTTGTTCATGTTTTGTTTATGTTCAACCATCGTTGTCAGAATTTATGTTCGAGCAACCATGTTCACCATTACGTTCGTTATTGAATGTAATTTTAGGTTTGACAGCTTCACTCTTATTAAAACTAATGAAACAGTACGGACGCACAACCGATAAAATAACGATGTGAAAACTTTGCTAAACTAAAAGGTATGATTAATGTGAACATGAACATCAGCACGTATTCTCCACATAGACGAACATGAACAATTTAGTACCTTTGCTCTGCCAACGGGCGTTTTGTTCTTTGCTTATTGAATTCTATATTATTGGTATAATATTCGATGACCGAATAGTTTGACCACTTTTTTATGACGGTTCGCAGTCTTATTATTCCTTCACTGTATGGGTTAACTCCATTTCTCCACGTTTAGGAGTTACTGTTGCTTCTGCTATGGATGTTTCTTGTAAACAGTACTTGGTTCACATTTGCTGAACAACAATATAAAATATTTACAGTATCGAGGAAAACTGGACACATGTTTAGAAATTGAACTGAAAAGTATCTGCAGAAATGTAAATACGCTCCCAAATTAAACAAAACTTTTAGCATTTATTCATTGCTGGGTAACATGGAGGAGGCAGTTTGAGGGTGTGTGGATGCTGCACTTTGTGGCACACGGGCCCAATAGCAAAAATTAGCGGTACACTATAAAAAAAGAATACTATTTAAATACTTTACAGGCCATTTTGTTAGAATTCGTAGTTATGAGCTCTTACGTGGAACAGAAAGTTATCTTCCAGCAAAACGGCGTTTCAAAACACACTGCCGAAATTGTTAAACAATTGCTTTCGCAACCAAATTTCCATGTAACGGATTTCCCCTCACGAAGCCCTGACCTCAACCCAATTGTGTAAAAAGTAAAAAACCGGTTGGAAAAATGTCACAGGGCTCCTCAGAACATTCAAGAACTATGGCAAGGTAGCTGTGGACAAAGTATTAAAAATCATGTGTGCGAAACTGAACACATATTAGTTCTTTGAAATAATTGCCTCTCTCTTATACCTATATTTTTGATTAATAATTTTTTTAATAAATGCTAAAAGTTTTGTTTAATTTGGGTGCGTATTTCTATTTTTGCAAAGAAATTTCAGTTAAATTTCTAAACATATCCTCAGTTTAGCTCGCTACTGTATATTTGTAATAAATTGCTTCTTATCCTTTTGCCGTTACAGTAGAGTTACCATAGTAGTAAAATTAATTGGTACCTTTTACTTCTCACTAATCAATCTAAGCTCAAGGTTGATTATTGCATAGAAATGTTTACATTTTAGCCTGAGCCAGGATTTTTCTTATTAAATTATATAAAAATTATTGTCCTTTGGTATTTTTTTTATTGAATCTTGAACGCCTACAGAGATTTTATTGAAAATTATATTAAATCAAAAAAAGTAAGAAACGTGAAAAGAGGAATTACTGCGTTTTACTATGGACCTCCTCAAATATTGACAATTGCAAGTTTCGTTATTCTGCCGACATTCTCAAGTTAAATTTTAATATTTCATTATTTGCATTTGCAGCTAAATGGAGACATCTGATGGATCGCCCCCACCATCATTGTGTTTGATACGAGCTGCGGAATTATTTCCCAAATCACAAATGGAGAAAGAAGATCTTCAACTTAAAGTCCCATTTCAGGAGCGTAAGTTTTCACAGAAAATTACAATCACTCATACCATTATCAGTTAAATGGGATTTTTTTTTAATATCTTAAAAATTTTAGTTGCTGGCGAGTCTGTTAAATATTTGGGGCGTACCGATGATGGCCTTTTGGCGTTATCAAATTATCGAATATTTTTACAAAAATCTTCTACAAATGTTGAAACGTCCATACCGCTTGGTCTCATTGAATCGGCACAATGCAGAGATTTGTTTCATTTAATAATTTGCTGTAAAGATGCCAGCACGGTAAAGTGCTCCTTTGAAACAGCCGAACAGTGCACAGAGTGGCAAAGACGCATTCAAACGTCAGTCGGTGTACCAGAGACATTAGAATCTATTTTCGCCTTTCCTTTCTGCTCGTGGGCATGTGATAGTCTAAGCAATGGCCAGAGCCATGTAGGACAGACAAATGGCGTTGGCTCAAGTGCAGAAAACGCCCAAAATACCGTTTCATACTCGATTAACGACTATGGCGAGAGGTTGCAAAAAATGCCGTCTCGCTATGAAGATGATTTCATGCGTGAAGTAGAACGTTTAGGTTTTGATTTGAACGGTTCGTGGCGTATCTCACAAGCCAATGAAGATTTCAAATTGTGTCCCTCATATCCTCCGAAACTTTTAGTACCCTGTTGCATTTCCGATGAGACTTTACAGAATGTAGCAAATTTTCGAGGTTCACGACGTTTACCTGCCGTTGTTTGGCGCCATCGAAAGTCTGGAGCTGTAATAGCTAGATGCAGTCAACCTGAAGTTGGTTGGTTGGGTTGGCGCAATACCAAAGATGAACAATTGTTAAAAGCATTAGCTGATGCCTGTGCTTTTGATCGTGGCGAACAAATGCGTCAGTTAACAAAAACAAACACCACACAATCTGCACAAAGCGTTCAAATGACATCGGCTGACAGTTCACCATCCAGTCCAGACGGTAGTCACGAAGAGGTTGCCCTTGATGAAGTGAGGGTAAGTGTGCAATGCAATTGCTACAACCTGTTTAAAAATTCATTACGAATAGTATTAATAGTCACCTTTTGCCTTTCAGAAAGTTTTAATAGTTGATGCTCGCAGCTACACATCTGCCGTTACAAATCGTGCCCGTGGTGGTGGCTGCGAATGTATTGAATATTACCCTTGCGCAGAAATTGAATTTATGAATCTGGGCAATATCCATGTTATACGCAAAAGCTTTCACGCATTACGACAGTTATGTGCCTCTCCGCCAGATGTTCCCAAGTAAGTTGTTTTCCAGATCATTTCAGATTCATCATATTTCACATTTTCTCTTTGTGTCTATAGTTGGTTGAGTCTGTTAGAGAAGACAATGTGGTTACAACATCTTTCTGGTCTATTGGCTGCTTCAATGACGGTGTGTCATGCCATCGAGAAAAAAGGTCGTCCCGTATTAGTACATTGCTCGGATGGTTGGGATCGAACACCGCAAATTGTGGCCACTGCTCAGTTATGTTTGGATCCCTATTATCGCACTGTAGAGGTAAATCATCTCGTGTTCAATGTATAATAAAACAATAATAATAGAAACAATTATTTATTTGTTTGTAGGGGTTCCGTGTCTTAGTCGAACGGGAATGGCTTAGCTATGGTCATAAATTTGCTGATCGTTGCGGTCATGGACCTGGTTCTGATGAACTTAATGAACGTTGTCCTGTATTTTTGCAATGGTTGGATTTAGTTCATCAAATACATAAACAGTTTCGTTGCAGTTTTGAATTTAGCATGGGTTACTTGGTAAATTATATTAACTCTTTTAAAAATTCGATTACTTAAAAAATTGATTTATTTTCTATACTTTACTTAGATTAAACTAGCACAACATTCGCATTCTGGTTTGTTTGGGAATTTCTTATGCAACACTCTTAAGGAACGCCTGGACAATTCTGTCTTTGAAAGAACATTTGCCGTTTGGGCATTCCTATCTGGTCCCATGTATCGGAATCCTTTATATAAGCCCAGCAAAGATCAAGTTTTATGGCCAGCCCATAATGTTCGTGATTTGTCATTGTGGACTGAAGTCTATTTGGGCAGTCTGGGTGGAAATCAACAAAACTGTATTGATTTTCCAGCCTACATTAATGAAAGTTTAATTAGTTCCATAAGTGCGTATATATATTTTCCACATCATACATACTTATATGGAATGTATTACTGTTTTTCTATTTCCTTTAAGGTTCCATGTCTAAGACAAGATCATATGGTGATTTAATTACGGCTGGATTTATACAAAATAGTATTTCAAGGAGATCAAGTGATCCTAATATGACGGTAGATCCAAAGTAAGTAAATTAAATTAAATAAAAAATTTTAATTTATATAACAACCTCATACGATGTCATAGACATTTTCTAAAATGTAAGTACAGGGTGTCAGGTGGAAAATTAATATTTTTAAATAAGATTATTTTAAAAAGTATTAAACAGTGAGGAGCGGTCGAGTGAGCATCGCGCGTTGGCTGTGGAGGCATTTTTTTAAAGTAATGATTCTTACGTAATTGATCGTCGACAATTTTGTTCAAAGTTCGGTATTCGGCGAATACGTGATGGACCGAATGTAAATTTAATTCGCTCGTATGTGCAGAGATTCCTCGCAACTGCTTCGGCTATGAATGTCCCACGTCCAGGGCCCAGTCGATCTTCCAGGACTTTCGAAAACATTGAACTGGTTGAAAATAGTTTACGTGAAAACTCGCGACTTTCAAAACGGAAAAGAGCAGTCTCACTGGGTCTTCCAAGAGCGATTATTCATGAAATTTTAAAAAAGGATCTGAAGTTCCATCCTTTTAAAATTCAAATCGTTCAAGAACTGAAAGACATTGTGACTTTGATTTAGGCAAAAATTTTTGTGAAACGATGTTGGAGCGTTTTCGCACTATAGATTCCATTTTTTTTAGGAACGACTAGGCTCATTTTCACTTAAACGGCCACGTCAACAAGCAAAACGGCCGTAACTGGTCTCCAAGAACCCGCAACCCTCGATTGAAACATCAAAACCCATTGCATTGCCCCAGGGTAACTGTTTGAGATAATTTTTTTTCGAAAATTCTCGAGGCCAGGCGACGAATGTCAACGGCGAAAATTATTTATCGTACTCTTCCCACACGTGGTTTCAACACGATGGGGCAACTGCACACATAGCCAGATCTTCGATGAATTTCCCCCAAAAACTGATCAGTCGCTTTGGGGACATCCCATGGCCACCGAGGACACGCGATCTAACTCCCATGGATTTTTTTATGGGGCTACCTCAAAGAGAGGCTTTATAATGACAATCCCCAATATCTTGTGGCTTTAAAGGAAAATATTCGTGGAGAAATCAGCTTAATTGAACCAAGTTTACTACGGCGTGTGGCGTAGAACACAAGGCTCCGTTTTGAACAGTGTGTTCAACTCGACGAAAGACATCTGGAGGACATACTGTTTAAAAAATAAAATTCGCATTTCCATTCTATCGTTCAATGCTCTTAATAAAACTTTGTGTCAATTATTACGTTTTTTATTTAAGTTTGAAAATATAAATTTGCTACCAGACACCCTGTATATTTATGTAGGTTATATATGTATGTGTGTGATCCTTAACCCAAATCATTGGCAAGAATATATAAACTTTTTAACCATCAATTGTCCAAATATTTCACAAATAGGATTACGAGCGCAATATTTTCAAAGGAGCTGCCCACCGTGCATTGTCTGACAGTCATGAGAGTTTCACAGTTAAATTTTTAAATATTTAAAAAGCGGATTTAATTTTACTCTGGTTGACAACACACTTCTCTCGATCTGATGATTAGGACCACTTAAACTTTTGTTTTTCAGAAGTCCATAGCTTTTTGTATTTTTCGTCGATATCTAAACTTTTACTTTAGCACCTCACAAATTCATTCAAATTCTGACGTAAGTTCTCTATAGTTGTACACATGGCCTTAAGTGCATTTTTTACAGTCTGTAAATATCGTTCGGCTTGACTATTTGTAGAAGGATTTTAATGAGCTGTATATTTTGCACAGCACCTATACATTCGACGAAAAATACAAATCTCTTTAATTTGCTCATACGCCTGTCACCGCGATCTTAGATCAGTAGAATTTTCTTACTCTGACAGTGTTTCGCAGTACCCTTTCCAGGTGATATCACAAAAATGCATATCAATTTCAAAACTAGAGACTCTCTCCATTTCCAGCGTAAATAAGAATATCATCGAAAATTTTCAAAACATTCGGTATTCCCTGTAAGGATGTTTCCATTGTACGCTGTCATATCGCCGGGGTATTTGCGGCGCTACATATCGCACAAATGGGACATATTAATCCATGAGTCGGTGTATAAAGTGTCAGTATATGGTCAAATCCTTCGTCAACCACTAAGTGCCGGCCCCCTAAAAGTTCTGGAGACTTTACCAAATACATCTTCATAGCGAGATATGAGCTGCTGTAATCAAAGTTGTGGTAGATGCAACTGGATTATTTTTACTATTCTCGCGAAATAATTCTGTGGAATTTATGTCACGCGCAAAATGTGATATTCGTTCGCCTCCATACGGCTCTTTCAAAGACCACATCGACTGTACAACTTGAGAACTGGCGGTCTGATTTTCTTAATACAAGCTTTTTATTATGCGAGTAAAAATTCCTTCTTCTCAGAACACGGCTCGCACGTATACAGTTCCATATCCGCATTTATTTCTTTAAAACGTACTATAATCATCTTATTTTCCATTGGTTCATATTTGCTTCGTGTATGACCTACTTTTCCGCAGGAAAAACGTAGATGTTGACCACCACACCCTTAACACTCACTTCCCGTTGCTGTACTACATTCCCTTACTTCCGTGTTTCGTCTTAACTGGTGCATTCACCAAATTTTATGTGAGTTCTCTCGCTGCATTGTCATTTGTGTTGACCATATTTGTTGCCCGGCAGGGCGATTCCCTGGAATACACAATCTTATACGTCTCTGTAAAATTCGTGGTTTCTAACCCAAAAGTCATTTGCTCAATTAACATTCTATCCGGGGAAACTCCACACTTGCAAGAAAAAACAGCAACTTATTTTAATCGTAAAACGAACGCAGCCAACGCTTCACCGCTCTCTTGTCTTGCTTGGTGGAATTTCAAACTTTCTGAGTATAAGTTTTTTTTACGTGAGCTCTTCCGGTTGCCTCGGGCTGATTAACATTTTAAGGGCCGTGTTAAGTTTTCCTCCCATATGAACACGTGCGTAATTCTAGTATTCGTTTTCAAATATTTTACTCAACTCTAACGTACAATCGAATCTGTCAAAATAGTCGCGTACTGAGGAGTCTTATGTTATTTTATTTTCGCCCATCGAAATGGAAGGACGTTACGACGATGGTGTTGACCTTCCCGTTATCGAGGAACTTAGAGTATGCGTTATTGCCTTTTAAATTGTATCATCCAATGATCCAATTATAGCCTTCAATTGTTCTGGTTCCATCTTTTCACAATCCCACTTCTGGCATCACTATTAAATACCGGTTTATTTGAAACTACCGTTAGATAAAAATGTACTTGCCACAAGGAGGAGTATTCTCTTTAATATTTTTCTTGCGGAGCTTTCTGCGCCACCCCGAGATGTCATGATAGTTTCGTATGCAGATGACTTCACGATCTACTCATCACCGAAGAAGTAAGTGAATGAATTTCTGACTATCTGGCCACCATCATGGAATTTCTGCAGGAACGTACACTCCTGCTATCACTCTCAAAGTCATCGGTCTCTCTTTTCACCTCTTGGACAAATGAAGGAAGAAAGGAGTTGAACATCCCAGTCGAAGATAGACGTATCCTTACCATCAACAACGCAAAGATCCTGGGAGTAGTCTTTGACGGCTTCCTTCACTTTTCAGTGCACGCTAATTACATCAGCCAGAAAGTGAAAACCCGAAATAAGGTTCTGTAAACTCTTGGCTGGTACCTCCTAGGGCAAAGACACGATAGTAGTGACATACAAGGCAATTGATCGCTCTCTCTTCAATTGTGCTGCCCCAGTATGGACCTTTTTTCAGAGCGAGCATTACAAACAATACAAAATAATTCGCTTCGAATAGCAAAAAAATGTGTCAAGATGTCTTATGTGGATCATCAATGAGCTGTTATTGACGGCGTGTCACCTGCCAAGTCATCCAAACCATCGGATCATCCACATCAAGCAGACAGGATGTACATAGCGACAGCCTAAAAACTATTGCATCAGCTCACACCAGCTTTGAATGAATATAGATGCCATAAAGTCCTGAATGAACATCCCCCGGCTATTTCGGATAATGAGCGACTTTACCCAGGAAACCCCAATCAACAATTTTAGCACAATTGAGAGCCGGATGGCGCATTATACTCCCGTGTACGAATAGTTCCTGGCATCCTAAACCGTTGCCCATCCTGTTCACAAAGCACTCATAGTACCGTGCATTTATATAATTACCCCAATAGGCCAACTGACCTGCGATCTATTGACCTATGGCTAAGACCAACAGAGATTGTACAATTTCTCCAGCTTCAAATGCCACGAATGTGACTCTTAAAATAATTAATAAACATACTATATAATCCAGACTTTTCAGGGAAGAACTTCCGACAGCATTGCAATTATTGCAGTTCTTAGTTTTACAATTCTTACTCATAGATTGATCAAATATAAAAAATGTGAGCGCACAAATCGAAGCTAGAAAGAATGATTATAGCACAGGATAACCAGAGGTGAAGACTTTGACACATAAAAAATAAAAAACTCAGTTTTTTTTACTATGGGTTCTGTTAGAAAGAGACAAATATAGCATTTTGTGACGAAATACAGGGAAACAAAAACAAAAATCTAAAAACAAAACTAAGTCTCTGAAAGAACGAGGCGGATAGAGAAAAAGATCACTATACTGTCGTTTCACCTCTGTGTACTACTTTGTGATTATAGAATAGAATTTCCATTTGTAATTGTAGTAACAGTGTTGCATATACTCCTTTCATAACAAAAGCGCTATAGAATATGCAGCTTTTTATCAAGACAAATTGATAACAGGTAGACTCATATATAAAAAAGTGCCGGAAATGGCGATATATATTTTTATATGGAATTTGACATCCAATCAGTTGGAAAAAATGCGTGAGTTTACCTGTTTTAATTTGCCTTGCTTTTTTTTAATAAATATTAATTGTTTCGACCAATGCCTTTTCAGTTTAACAATCGGTTCAAATTCTGAAAATAACTCTATAGCCGATTTGCAATCCGACGAACGTGAGGAATCACCTGATTTATTAGCGAATTTCATAAACGATACAACAAGAAAACTAGAAAATCTCACAAACGAATTAAACAATCACGATAGTAATGATTTTAAATTCTCATCAAAGTATGTTGAAATACCTGGTACAGAGACAACAGACAATAGCAATACAGCAGAGGATTTGGCTAACTCTAATTGTAAAGAGGAACTGAATGGCGGCAATTCGACAACTTTGGGTGAGTCAACAGACTGTGCTTATGCAACAAAATTACAACGGTTATTATTACAACCACCGCCTCCAACACGTCCCACACGACAAAACGACTATCCACATGACTTTCCGAAATCCTTGGAAAATGGTCATAACGGAGTAGACCACAACAGTAAAGGAATAACTATAGAAAAGCATCCAAGGTTAAGTTTGAATTTAATGCAAAGTGTGGAACTTGAAGGTGGGACACAACGCAAAATATGTTGTTTTTTTAAATTAAAAATTATTAAATTCTCATTACAGATCCTTCGCCTGATGCGATGGATACATCTTGCAATGGTTCAACGTGTACAAATGAAAAGGTAGATGGTACGCAGGGTATGTGGCATGGTTCTGTTAATACTAGCACTGATACTCTTGTTCCAATGACAGAAACAAAATCACTAAATGGCAGTGCACCCATAACGCCTTCGAATACAAATGATCTTATCGGTATTGATACCACAGACGCTCGCGATAGTTTACAGAAGAAATTCGATGCCGCAGCTACCTCTTCCGTGAATACTCAAACACAGCATAAGGAACTGTTGAGTGCAGAAAAGTTTAGAACCACAAGTGCTGGCACAAATTATAGTGTTTTGCCAAAAATACACTCATCATTGTCCAGTAACAACCACTGCAGCACCAATGCAACAAGACCAAATCAGCTGTCCACTAATGACAGCAACCTGATCGAACTAAGTCAAGCAACATCTTCATCAACATCAGCAGCTTTTGCTGGCGCAAGCAATAATGATATGGAAAATATTCTTACCAACTGCAATAATGACAATAAAGTACCATCGGCTTTGCTAACTAGTGGCCAAAATGTGTCCACAAATATTGAATCCAGTGACATGGAGGAGAGTATACTCATATTACCTGAACATCAAAAATTAGACATTTCATTTAGTGGTAAGTGCGAAATGATAACCGCTAATGTATCTACCTCGTCGGGTTGCAATATGACTTTAGCAACCGCTACAGCGACAGCAACTACATTGGATACACCAACAACATCAGTAAATATTTTGCCGTATGTATCTACTGGCGCAGTTACAACTTCGACTGCTGCCACCATAGCCATGCCTAGCCAAAGACGGAGGCGTACATTATCGTCTAATTCAAAGCGTGATGCTTTTGGCATTGCCCCGAAACAAATAAACAGCAGGTTTGTATGACTATTGAATGAGCAAGTTATCAGATCACTGATTATTTGTCTTTTTCAGTTATCTGTCCCGTTTTTCATTGCCTGGTGGTGTACGCTCGTTACCCATGACACCGCCGGCTATGACTGAAAGACCACAAATTACTATCTCCTGCCCTGATGGTCTTGCTCATGCTTTAAGCGAAGAAAATATAAGACTTCAACAAATAGTTCACGAGCATAAGGCAAGTGTAAAGAAATTATGAAAAACGTATCCGTACATCTGATATTGTTGTCAAAGAAAATAATTTATTTTAATTGATCAACCAAAAACACTAAATATTGATTTCAATTCATAATTTGTTCTTGAAACTTTTCAGCTACGCGAAGATGCATTGCTGCGTGAAATTCATGACATGCGAATGGCACTCTTGAAAAAAATTTGCCCCAACTGCAACAATGCCAGTGCAAACGCCAACAATGATGAACAGGTGAATATAAACTCATAACCTAAGCAACCATTATTTAAATCGAAATTAATATAAAATATTAAACGACATGTTAAGGTAAATTATGAAGTAGTTTATGCAGGTTATAGTTTAAACTATAAAGACGATTTGTAGATATAAAAACAACTTTATTTTTATATATTTTTTGTTGTTTTTATTTGCTAATTTTATTATCATTATTACTTCTTTTTTAAGCAAACTTTTGATTATGTTTGAAATATTAGCAAAATAAAAGGAAGGCTTTTTCCTAAACTGATTCCAAAGTATACAAAGCTTTTTATGTATAGGACATATTTTTTGTTGATAGTAAAAAAGAAATACAAAATTCATATGCAGACAGGGAAAAAAGTCTATATACACACATTCTTCGTTTTTGGGGCAACAAATAAAGTTATTTGTAAAATGTAAACAATAACTAAAATACTCAAGAGTATATGAAAAAGGTAATATACAAATAAAACCATATAAAGGGTGTTCCAACCAAAATGCACGGTGTTAATTGTAAATAAAACAAAAAGTTTCCAGGGAATTATCTTAATATTTTTTATTATGATAGAAGGATCTATGACAATTATGTGTGAGGCAAAATATCGGCCGAATGCTTGCCTCGGCTTCAGTGGCATACCTCTATCCGATGGTCGATATGTTCAATGACTCTGAGACATAATTGAGGTTCAATTGTCGTTAATGTGCGAAAAATGTATTTCCTAACACAAGAATTTATCGTGTAGACCGCATGTTTTAGTGTTTGAACACATGTTTGGAAATAAATGTTCTAACACATTCAAAAAAAAAAGAAGAATATATGAAAACTTTAGCAAATTGAATTTAAAGTTTAAAGTGAAAACAAAATTCAACAGATAGTAGAAAAATTAAGTGTAAAAGTTTTTAAAGAAGTAAAAATGAAATAAAATGTGAAGAATCTTATTTATTGAATTTTTTAAATATATTTATGTCCAAACATAAAGTACGTCTTCCCCAGCCATTAATACAAGCTTTAACATATTTTTTGTGCCGTTATTCTGCCGACGTTATTGCTTGTATTAAGAACTTAAAATTGCTCTTCTCGACGTGCTCTAAAGACTACAATATTGATCTAGATTTCTTTTCCCAGAACCTCTCATGTCACTCTAGGTTGAATGGCAATACTAAGAAGAAGAAAAAAGAATATAAATTGGTTTTTATTGTTAAAAAAAAATTTGACTCTTGTTTTATTTTATAAAAATTCATACAAATTGTTGTTTTAAATAAAATTAACAAACACAAAATAATTGAATAAGAATTCACACGCCTTTTGTAACAGGTGAAAGTCTGTATTCGAATAACTTGCTGTCTATATTCGTTTTGATTGTATGTACATCACTAAAATACTTTTTTTTATATTTACATTGAATTTTTATGAATTTTTTTAACAAACCAATGAAAAAGCCTTAAATAATGAATGAAAAGAAGTCCTGTGAAATATTAAGAAGTAAAAGTTAGAACGGAATGGTACTTGGTAATCCTGTTAGTTTGCTCTAAAAATGAAACTGCCATTTTAAAGGAGGTTTAGTGGAGGTGTCCATTCCTATTTTAAAATTCTTTGATAATCATTGTTTTTGAATGCAGCTGTGCTTAACAATGGTTTATAAAGCGTTCTTAAGTTATTTTTTTTTAGAACCCGGTTGTTATTGTTAATCATGTGTAATAATGAAGTTATAGTAAAAGTAAATAATGAACTAGTTTGAGCTGCACAACAAGAAGTTTTGCTTTGGAATCAGTTTTTGAAGTTTTCTTTTAGTTAATTATTATTTTTTTGTAATTAATATAATAATAAATATAACAATCAACAAACAATAGAAAACTCAATATGATTTTTCAACAACATGTTGTCATCAGCTCAGTAGACAAAGGTTTCATCATTCAAATCATATGAATCGTTATTGTTGTCAATATCAGAGAAAACGGCGTCAGCGATATTGCAGCCAACGATTATATGATTATGAAACAAATGTTGGCTACGATGACGTTGCTAATTATAATGATGATGGTGACTTAGCGGATATTGATAGTGATGAGAATAGTTCGTTATCTGCGGTTAGTTGTGACGTAAAATTTTTTTATTTTTTATTTTTTTGTTTTAATATTTTTTTTTTTTGGTTTTTGTTTGTTTTTTATTGTTTTTTTTTTTTTGCTATTTTGCTTAAGATTGTTTTTTTTTTCAAAGTTGTGTGCTAGTACAATGAATAAAAGATATTAAAAGGTAATAAATGATATTAAGATAATAAAAGATATTAAAGCCGGCTGGCTGATGAATTTTGCTACATTAAGAAGTTGGAATAACTTTTTTTGTAATACATGGAATTTATTCAATGGTTTCTCATTTGATAGCCCATTAAAAATAGTTTAATTAGCCTTAAAGATAATTGAATTTAAATGCCCATCCTTTCCGCAAAGTTGAGGCTGGATTTGCAGCTATTATCGCTCGAATGGATTGTTTTACTTCATCCACGTTTACGTTACTTCCTGTTTACAATAAGCCCATAAGAAACAGTCTGATGGAGTTAGAGCAGGCGGGACATAGGGGGAAACGAGCCTGTTAGGAAATTTTCTGCGTAATTCGGCCACAGCCGGCTGAGCTATGTGTGCAGTTGCACCATCTTATTCAAACCACACAGATTTGAAAGAAATTGTCTTTCGGTGTAGTTCCGAATAGCAAAATTCCTTTAGCATACTCAAGTAACGGTCACCGGTAGCCGTAACGCTGTGTCTGTTTTGTTTAAAGAAGTACGGCTCGGGTTGGAACCACTTCATTTCTTATATACCAGGGGCCGCACACAATAATACATAAACTTCTAGACTGTCTTCTTTGTAGCTTTTGAATGTTTGATGCGCAAGCAGTGCCTCACAGCTGATTGCCATATTTATCATTTATTTGTATAAAAGTTATTTGTAATCCAAAGCCAGGGTTGAGTTAGGACCTATTAATCAGAGTAGTTGAGTTTTTCTAAGTTTTATGGCGCAATTTTTGCCTCAATATAGCGGGACCAAATTAGGCATCTATCTAAGTGGTTACCTAAATATTAAACGTGTGTTTCCACTGAACTGGGGCACAATTTTACCTCCTGATGAAAAACGTTAAGTGAGCACATTTCGAAGGATTTAGCCCAATTCTCCACCTTTTTAACCAGTCCTCTAGCTCATGAATGTGAGACTGCAATTTTTCAGATGCAACCTTTGGATCATTACTGAGACTTATAAATGGAGTATCGTCTGCAAACGTTGATGTATATGTATATGGGCCCCAGTATACTATCTTGAGGGACTCCTGCAGAGATTCGGCCATTTTTAGAAAACTGATCTTACTTTAAAGAGTTATTTTCGTGAGTAGCCCATCAAACCACACTTTATCAAACGCCTGGAAAATGTCAATAAATAAAGCTGAAAAGTACTGCTTATTTTCAAATGCCGATCTAATAACGGTGACAATTCTACGAAATTGCTCAATGGTACTATGCCTCGCATTAAAACGAAACGGATGGTCGGGGATTATGTTTTGTCACATTAAGATAAGGAGTTAAACCAGAGACGAATAATTTGTCTACTAACTTTGACAAAATTAAGAGTAGGGGAATGGGCCTGTATGATGTAGTCTGGCTTGAGTCCTTTCCTGGTTTCGGGATCATAACGATTTTAGACATCTTCCAATAGCATGGATAGAAGACATCGCGCAACATGGCATTAAATATGTAAAGTAAAACTCTCACAGTTGAATTAGGCAAGTTTCTTATCATTGATCCTGTATCCAAATTTTTGAAATAACTGCAGGTAGTGGATTCGTGTTTCTGTCTCAGTTTATAGCGTAAGATTCTCTGGCATAAGTTCATTTGAACCTTTATGTATGGAGAGCGACTGTTTTGCCATTGTTTTCTAAGCGACTGTTTTGCCATTGCCTTCTAAGCCCTGACAAGAATCTGACTATCAGCTGATGACTGGTGTGAATTTATTTTAACTGTTGGGTTTGCTGGTGTTGCACATCTGGCTGCTATAATTACAGTGCTTTTAAAATAATCCACAGCTTCTTGAATATCAGTTCGTGTTTTAAAATAATGGTTTCTGGACTGGGTGAATAATCAGAAGATAAATCGTATGATAAACTGACTAAAAGTTGTTGACGTCTGATGTTTTTTTACAATAGCAAAATCGATAAGGTCTGGCAGCTTGTTAAAGAATGTTGGCCAATAGGCGGGTTTGCCTCCAGATGCGACATCAAGCTTATTAGCTTAAACTATTAGCTGCATCCCTTTAGGGCTAATGAGCCTAGAGCCCCCATAGGTGTGGTTTGCATTCTAATCTCCAGCTCCAAAAAATTTTTTCCCTTAAGAACCTGGCAAATTGATAGTGTTTAGTCTTATGTCAAGGCGGGCAATACACGGAAGAGACTGCAATTTTAAAGTCATTAGTGCCGCCACATGGTCTTCCACTCGGGTGTTTAGTGTCGTTTACAAAAAATTCATTAACTCTAAAGCAGTTTTTTAAAGTGAAGTGCGTTTCAAAGACTAAAAGTATGTCCATTTCCTGTGCAGGAATTGTTCCACTTCCTATTTATGTTGGAAGAGCCCATTAGCGTTCGTTAATAATGAGTTCATACACTTTTGATCTTCAACTTTAATTTCCAAGTGTGACAATTGATTTAGAGATGTAACAAATTTTTGTTCATTGTTACTACACGCGAATTGATTTTTGCAAATTTTATTAAAACAATTTTGAATTTGGCTTTATTTTTAAGATTTAATTTCGATAATTTTTGAGTTGTTAATAACAGCATGAAATCGTCTTAAATTATATAATAATAGCTTTTGATGCAAACAAGATATATTTTTTGTTTCACTTCAACTTCTACTAACAATCTAATGTCAATATTATTAAATCTTAATTATTTTTACTTTCCTATATTTGATTCTTGTTTTATTAAACAAAAAACAAAAACAAAAAAACTATAGTGTTCTGCATTGGATAATGTTGAAAATGCTTCAATTTGTTCTTGGGAAGCTGTTGAAGATCGCAGTACCAGCGGTCCTTCGTCCTGCACTACTACCAGTTCCTCAATACAACCGAATGCAACAAGCGTTTTATGGGTGCCCGATCATGCCGTTTCACGTTGCACCAGTTGTCAAACAGAATTTTGGCTCGGCCGAAGAAAACATCATTGCCGGTGCGCATTATAATTATTATTATTTTTTTATTATTATATTTAACTACTAATTCTAGTTTTCATATGTTATTTGCATGTAATGTCTTGTTTGTTTAATTATATTCTTTTTTTTTCTAATGTCTGTAACTAGCACTTTCTTTGCTAACTTTTGATTTCCTAAAATTGTTCGTAATTCTACTCGTGTAGATTTTGATGGCAAAATTCTCTACCGGCATTTAGTTCTCTAAATTTACAAGCAGTGTTAGTACGTTTATTGCAAATTAGCATTCAAGTTTAAATATTAATAACACTGTTCTGCAAAAAAAATGATTTACCTTCTTTGTATATATACGCTCAGATTTCTTTGAAGGGGTGTGGCAAACAAGACCCTTTAATAGAGCGCTCGAAATATCTGTGAAGTTTTCCGGCAATAGCGTGGTTAGAAAACCTTTATTCGTAATACTCAGCAATTTTTGCGACTGCCGTGGAACTAAACGACCGACGGCTTTTTCGTCTAACGTTTTCTTTGTAGCAAGGAACACGTCTCTGTAACGTAAATAAAAGTAATATTCTTCAAACTCGCATAACAATTCAAAATTCTACAATCAGACGAATCTAAGTTGACATTGAAATATTCAAATTTTTGCTGCCGCTAACGGAAACAATTCTGAAAGTCCCGTTAACTTCTACTGGCTCATTTGAATTTTTGTGACAATATAACAAGAGAGCAACCGCTTACCACCGATTCTAAAAAACATATTTACTAGTTATTAAGGAAACACCAAAATTGTTGCTATTTTATTTTTTTTAGTGAGGCACGAAGTGTATATCATATCGAATCTTCATAGGGGGAAATAGTGTAAGTTTCGATCTTTAAACATATTAGGTCTGTTCCAGGTGCATAACAAAACAGTCCGAACTCGCACAAATTAGTCCAAACGCGTTCCAGATAACAATTTTCGTGCAATTTTAAGAGAAAGTAAGAGAGTAAAATTTTTCATTGCCTGTACAAATTGTAGCAACCTTTTCTTTGGGTAAGTTCGGATTATCAGCTGTTTTTTGTTTACATTTAAACATTAAAAAATTTTTAAATAAAGGAAGAAAGTTTTTATTTAAAATTTATTAAAAAGCAAAATGGAATAGTTACTTGCCTTCCATTTTGCAAAAAAAAAATTGAAATAACTTTTTAAATAATTTAATTTATTTAAAATTTTTTTTTTAAATAATTTAATTTATTTAAAATTTTTTTTTTAAATAATTTAATTGGCTTTTACTTTTTCAGTTTATTTTCATTAACTTTTTACAGCCAATGCTAATTATGCAAATGTTTTGCTTGTAAAATGTTATGCATTTTCATCGTCTAAAATCACTGAAATAAAATTTATTAAAATTTCAAGGTGTTCAATTGTGGTTTTTGCGTTCTAGCAATTTCGGACAACTTTGTCACCTTCAGAGAGTAATTTTCTTTTTACTCTCAATAGTCCGGAGTGTTTTGTCGTGCATCTGGAACAGACCTACAAATACATATGTCTTATAAGCCAAGACCGAGACTGGGACCGTCTAGAAAGAACTAAAAAATATATTTTTTTTTTAACTTTTAGATATCTGCATTTAACTTTTTTCAAATCTTTTCTCTCGCTTCTTGACTAATTTGCATATTTATTTTAAAATCGTGTTATTTTTTTTTAATTTCACACCATTTTGCACCATTTTATTAAAATATAAAAAAATATTTCTTGTTTTTCCTTTCATTTGTATGTACGAATTTTGTTTAAATGCATTAATACAGATCATGTGGCCAAATATTTTGTGCTGATTGCTCAGAATTCTGGGCACCCTTGCCAGACATAAAACTTTTTAGTCCGGCGAGATTATGTGGACCATGTTATCATTCGGTGACAACACGTATGCAGCAAGTAAACAATCACTTGCAAAACAATTCACTAATGCACTTGCAACAAAGTGCTACAAAAACAGCAGCAACATCAAAAGCCTAAAATGCAATGATATTCTAATAATAACGGCGGCAGCAAAATGAGCAGACGTATACGCAGCTGTAGCAGCAAAAAAACTGAATCCTCAACACCATCTTTATTGTTATGCCAACAAATTACAAAAACAACAAACACAACTACTACTTAACTAATTACATGTCAAAACATAAATTGTTATTTATTTTGGATTTATCAAAAATTGTGTATGTATGTATGTATTTAAAATATGTTAATTAATTAATAATTTTTGAAAATGAAAATACATCAAATGTATGCACCAGAAAAATAAAAATGTTAATTCGCAATGTAAAGAAGCAGCAACGCAAAAGTAAACAAGTGACTCGACAAATAAAGCAACAGACAGACATTCACACGTTATTGGCAGCTTGCTGGCTACCTTGGGTGGGGGCTACTGTAAAGTTCGATTCGCAAAAGAAAATCAATTATATGCGTTCGATTAGGTGTTCTTTCTGTCCAATCAAAAGACACGGACAAGTCAGGTGTTGAAAGCAAACCTTATACAACAAGTACATGTGCATGTGTGTATGTATGTGCTGGGATGGTAACGGAATAAAAGGAAATACATGTACATATGTATGTGCATATGTAATAAGGAGTGAAAGAGCAAGGCCACAAGTTTTTAATTTCACATTTTAGTTTTACAAATAAATTTTTTTTTAATTTTTAATTTGCTAAAATATTTTAAGTTTGCCAACACTTTTATTTTTCGTTTATATTGCTTATGACTACAAATTTTAAACTTTTTTTTTTTTTATTTAAAAATTTTTTACTTAATACACGAATATCCATAATTGGCCCTTCAATAAATTTAAAACCAAATAAAATTGTGTCAAGTCCCTTATTACATTATAGAAATTAAGTAACAGACAGACGGAATTCGTAGGAGAGCTTCCGAAGAGGTAAAGTGTGTAGTACACGATTGTCTGTACTAGACATTTTTTGTTTTTCTTCTCTACAAAAAAAGTCTGTTTCATATGTTAATAAATGGTTGTAATTAAATTCTCCTAATGTAAAAGCTGTCTAATTCGGTTTATAGAACACCAAAATGAGAAAAGTCGTTTGGAAACGAACTCGGTTGGCAGAACAAGGAGGTATGCTCCATGGTGTGACATGTGTTTATTGTTTTGAGACATTTTGTATCCTTCATAGATTTTCCATACATATCGTCACCTGAAATCATTAGAGGAGAGATAAAAAAACGAAATAAAATAAAAAAGTATTGTGATTATAAACATGATTTCTTAACAATAATGTCCAAACACATACAATTGTAGGTTTATCTTTTGACACAATTCGAGTTTTTAGAAACCAAAAGCACTGACAACAGGACAGTATTTTAGAAAAACTTTTGCATCCCTAACAATATCAAGGTCTCTAAATCCGTAAAAATCAAAAACAAAATAATATTTTATTTGTGTGCTAAAATATATAATGATATGGTGTAATTCAGAGTGTTATGTAGTGACCTTTTCTAATTAAGAAAGCAGGTGACGTTAAATTTCTTTCATTTTCATTCCAAACATAAATTAATAAATAATAAAGAAATTCGAATAGTTAATAGATTTAAAAGTTAGTTTTAAAAATATTTCTGCGCAATAACCATAATGTAATCAATCATATATGATTGATTGCATTATCGTTCCATTCTCTAATTTACTAGAAGATAAATTAATACATAAGCTCTTAAAAGAGCTAACACAATGTATATGACTAAATTGCAGCAGTGCGTCATTTGAAATTTAGTTTTTTTCAGAGAATTTTTAAAATAAAAAAACGCTAAAAATAACCTAGAAACTAAAACAACGTTAAGGCTAAAAAGCAAAAACAATATAAACATTTTTCTTTAAAAAATAGCTAAGCTGGCAACATTGTTTATAACCGTTAACTTTTATTTTGTTTCATTACACCACAAAAGCATTGAATTCGAGAGTTTAGTCAAAACTACTCTGTTTGGTGTGGCCTAATATGTTGTTCGGCCATATTGACTTGTGAAAAGTAACCTTTTGTTGTTATGTCCTTTTCATTTTCTTTCATAAAGGCGTCATTTTACAAAAAAGAAGACTTGGAGTTTGTAACGGGAGTGCTTTTAAGCAATGCAATTTAATCAATCAAGAACTCATTTAATTTTTTGTTGTTAGTCTCTTTGAGACATTTGAGGTAACAATATGTAAGTAGTGTTTTTTATTGAGTCGTCAAGAAGGTGGGAAATATGCAACTTCTATTAAATCAAAGTCAAGTAAAGTATAAAACAACACTTTAAGCAAAATTGTCTTACTGCTTGGTCTATAACAAAAAAGTCGGCGGACTATAAAACGTTTTTAAATAAAATCAATATAAAATATGCATTAACAAATTGATGCTCAAAAACGTAAACAAAATTTATAACTTTTTTTTTGGTTTCTGTTTTGAAAAATATAAAATTAAATATCTGTAATTCCAGCAGTTATGATTTCAAATTAAGCTGGACAAATTACGCTTACAATAATGACTGATGATTCCAAAAGAACAAACTAAATCTTTTTTCAACACTGTTTCGTTTTTAACAAGGGGAAAAGTTTTACAACTTGGTGGTGTAGTTTTGTAACCTTTTTTATGATTCCAAAATCATTTGTTAATTACAAAAAATAAAATTAAAAATATAGTTTTAAATTATTTAATGGCTACTTTTGTTAAATGCGGTTACAAACCGGCACATTTTTGATAAGATTATTTATAGCAAATTTTAGACTTAATTTAAAAAAAAAAAGAAGAAAAAAACTCTTACACCCCGAAACAACCCAGGCATTATTTATCTGAACGAAAAGATTAAAAACAATTATAATCATACCAGCCCAAATTTACACTCACAATAATCATGATCCTGTTTGCAAAACGATCTAAAATGAAAAGTTTTACAATTTATTATTTTGCTTAAATACACACACACACACACACACACACACACATAGGCACACATATTTACTAGAGCATTAACACTGATAATATATGTATGTATGAATGTATGTATAATTTCTTGAATTTTACACTATCATTGTAATTAAAAACAAAATGGAAGCTACAAAGAAAAGAGAAAAACTTAAAATAATTGTTTTTTAAATGTGTATGAAAAATAAATATTTTATTGTCAGGTTCTATTGATAAGTTCATTATTATAATTAATTAATATTAATTAATATATACAAATGTATACTTTTTTCCAATGTAAATGATTGTAAATTTATATTTTCTTATGTTTCGATTTCATGAAATTATTTTAACAAAATTTAATTTTGTTTCTTATTTAAACTAAGTATTTATTGGTTTTAGTTTTCCTTTAAAAAATACGCAAATAAATCTAAAGTCTGTCTTTTTTCCAAATAATCACTGTAATAAAATTGTTTGTTAATTGTACAATTTTTTATCATTTATTCCTCAATCATTTCATTATTTTATTTTTCATAAACTAAATTCTTTGTTATTTTTTCTAACACTAATTAAGTTGCTAAATGAATTAAAAAGTAAAAACATACTCTAAATATTGTTGCTTGAAAATGAAATGAAATTTTATCTTAGTGAAATAAAGAAATTTTCGAAATTCTGCCAAAATATCAAATATTTTGTTTTATTTTTTTCAAACCACAAGTACAAAATAGCCAAACAGTTTTAAGGCCGAGGCACATAGAATCCGTCGTACGTTATATGTTGCCGTCTTCCACTGACATTAACATAACGACGGAAGAAGTTAACACACTGAGTACTTTGTTGATGGACTTTAAATCAGTTGTTTTTTACCGCATGTTTTTACAACGAAGTTTTATTTAAAAAAAAAAACCAATTGATAGCTGTCAAACGTACGTTGAGTACGTTAAAAGTTGCCCAACTTTAGTACTTTGCGTTGACGGAGACGTAGCGAATGGAACAAAGCTCATAAGAAAATCTATGTTTCAACTTGGTTGTGAGTTGAAAAAGACGATGGATTCTATGTGCCTCAGCCTTTATAAATAGAATAGACTGTTTGTGTCAAGAAAGATAAAATGTTTATTTTTTAAGCCGAAATATTTTGTCTGAAAATATGTTCTGTTAAAGGAATTTTACAAATTGTTCACTGTGTTCTAATAAACTGATCATGTGAATTGACGAGCTAGCTCTTGTAACAGAAAGAATACCCTAAGTACTCGCAAATCTGACGCTATGCTCTTCACTCGAAAGAGGAAGATATAAAGGTTGAATTCTCAAAGCTTTTCAGTTCGGAACTCAATGAGTCCAGGAAGGTAAATTTCTAGGCGTTACTCTGGATAAGGAACTTACCTGGAAGGAACACAGTGAATTGAAAACAAGGAAAGGAAAAAGGATCTTGCATCAATGTGAACGAGTGTGTGGCCGTATGTGGGGAAAGGCTGCATTCTAGATTTACACAATGATGGTGCGTCCCATAATAATTTATGCATCCGTGGTTTGGTGGCCATAGACCTCTCAAAGCACAATTAGGTGTAAGTTGGATGGGGTTCAAAGGATTGTTTGTAGGAGTATAAGTGGTGGAATGCGCAAGGCACCAACACAGGCACTCGAGACAATGCTGGGATTGATACCATTGAACTTATTCATATGGTCAAAGTCCGCAATGTCAGCTTTGCGTAGAAAAAGCGATGAAGAAGATTTGGGCCGAACATCGGTCGTAAGTTTTCTGGACCTAGTCAGAAAAGAGGTTAGGGAGAGGCTCAGATGTCGATGGCATTCATAAGCAGAAGAAAAGTAGTCGAAAGGCTGCACTGGACACTCATTCCGTGTATAAATTTTTTTTTGACCACCTAAATATCGTGACCAACTGCTAGCTGCGAAGGAAAATATCAAGATGAAATTTGACAACTTGTTCTAGTCTAAAAAGTGCGTGGTTAGATAAATTCAGCTATGGATTAATTTTAACAAGTTTATAAGTGTTTTGGATCGGATAAATACTGAATGTCAGTAATGTGACCAATTAAGGATCTTCCAGAATACGTTACCTGATAAGAAGAGAGATCCTTCTAGAGTACAAATACAGGCTGAAGACGGTAAAAGAGTCCACTATTACAAGGATAACAACTACACCATAGTAACTACTAATGCCTGGTTGTTTGAAAATTCCACCAGCTGTGATCGATGTATCGAATAATAAAGAGTGCCAGTATTGCTCACAAGGCATCAATCATGTTTGCGAAGATGTGGGTCATAAGACAAGCGATTGATATCACCATTAATGAGCGAGCAACCAGAATTGTGTTTTTTACAGATATTTCCAGTGTCTGTAGAAGCCTTGGGGCAAATAGAAACTGGCTTTTATATCTCAATCACACCTGGGCACGTCGGGGTCACCCTGCTAACAGTGGATCTCACACCAGAGGAGGCAACTCGGATGGTGCGTGAGAAATTGTTTGAGGAATGGAATAGAGAATTTCGTGAGAAGTCCAAAGAGGAGGGAAGATTTTTACAGTTATGTCTCCGGACATTCGAATGGTTCTGTAAGTGCAAAGGGCGGAAGGCTAAGGATGTAAAAGCAACAAGTAGGTTAAATTTAAGGTTGTACAATCAGATCTATGCCAGGATACTTCTGTTCCTGAGTCTGCGGATCATCTGATCTTTAAGTACAAATTGAGAGATGTTTGTCATACGTACAACTACCTGTGTCAAGTATTTCGGAGAGGCAATGTTGATGTAAAAATATCTTGAGTTTGATAGTAATTTGCTTATAGCTTTGAGCAGAGTACCAGACTACTATATCAAAACATTGCTAAAGAGGCTCGGAAAAAACGACTGAAAGTCGATCAAGGTGAATTTTAAATCCGAAAATTGGAAAGTGTAAATCAAATCACTGTGACTGCAATCACTTAAGTAGTGATTAGGAAGCTGGAAAACCCGCGAAACATTCTCAAAATTGACTTCAAATTAATAATGAATTAAATCTTTTTATGCTGTAAAGAAATGTGTTACTTTTTATTATGTTCCCCTGTAGGTGGTATAACCAAATGGAGATAACAACAATGGTACATGATAATGTTGACCCGCCACACATTTAACTACAATTTCAATAAATGGATAAAAACATTCGGTGCTTAAGCTGTCGTAATACTTTTGCACGTCAAACTGGAATTTATAAATGCCACTTTTAAAATCATTTGCCTCCAACAGCTGGCTAGCACGACCTTCTTTGTCGGTTGCGGCCTTTTTTAACTCCTGCCATTGTTGATTAGCCGCTAGGCGGTAAATTGTTAGTGGAACCTCAACGGCGGCCTGACCCAAATATGTGTCTAATACATGGGTGGACAAAGTGCGAGCATCCTTGGGCATTTCACGACTTAAACACTAAATTGAGAAAAAGAACCTTTAAAATATTTATTTTACTAAAATCTTTAGCCTTGCTTACCTCTCCTGTTTCCACACGTAAGCGTAAACGTTCCCAGCCAGAACTCATTTTAAACTATTTATGTAACAGATTTTAGAAATGGAAATAATATGATCAAAGAGATTCGTGATAGTTTATCTTTTCTTTTTGTTTATCTGCGCTTACTCATCGTACAAGCACAAACATTCAAACAAGATAATCACCACCTGTTATCTTGTATGTATGCGGCTGTAAGAATATATCAGTTGACGTGGATGACTGTGCGAGGCTGTTATCGCTAATGAGTGAATAGTTAGCAAATACTAATGTGTAGGGTGACCAGATAAGAGCGATAGGAAAAGAAAGTGTGAGATATCAAATTGATTCTGGCTTTAGTTTGAAGCTACATTTAATCCACTATGTGTGGCCACCTCTCCTCGGCTTCGCTGGCAGTGCTTCGACATGATTTTTTGGCATTATTTCATGCGGCCGGTTACAGAACTCATAGCGTTATCTATGATCGTTAGGCTTCAATTCTTGCGTCAGCACACAAATAAGGTTGACTGTCTAGTGAGGCCCAATTTAGCTGATCGGCGCCGAATCGATGTTTCTGGATCTTCTTCGGTACTGGTCGCTACAGCAGCTATATATCTCGTACCGTTCTCTGTCCGGTTGATGGCTTAAGGTCCTATAGAATACACTTTCTCTCAGATGGTGCAAAATTGCCTGCGCACTGAACCCAAGATCACGATGAAATTAACGTTGTGTATTTACAACACAACCGCCATTTCGATAATATTTTTTATATAATTTCCTCAAGTTACTATTTGGTCACCCTGTAATAAGTTTATTATCATATCTTATCTTTACTCAGCGACTACAATAAGAAGAACGTTTGTTAAAATGCTTAAAAGCAACTTTTACACTTAAAAAAAATTACCGTTTAAGTCTAGTTCTGCAAAATTTTTCAGGACAAGTCCGAAAAACTGGGTGATGTTTTTGACAAATTATCCGTTTATTGCAAAAATCGTTTAACTCCATAAAACAAGCAGTTAAGATATACCAGAACAATAATGTACGCTGTGTTGTAAAATTGCCTTTATAATCAGGCCAATTACGAATCCTCGGAAAATTTTTCCTTTTTCCAATTTCTTCTAATATGAATTAATATTTCCCTAGGGTTTTTTTTCATTTTCTTTCTTTCCGTCTATTCTCAACACTGTTTGGAAAAGAGAAAATTATCCTCTGTATTCCCTGTGTTGTTAGAATCCACAATTTCTCTTTCGGGAACAAATGATAGGGAAAGGAAAAAAATTCCCTGGGAAAATTCGTAATTGGACTGGATGCACAAATACAAATGTAGTTTTCATCTAACGATGTATGAAATTGATCAAAACGAATGTCGAGAAAATAAATGCCATTAATGTGTTATGGGACGGATGGAGTTACTCCGTTTTGCAAGTAAAGTTTTTTTTTACAGAAAAAGTTAAAGTGTTATTACGGATATTTCATAACGCAGCAAGTAATTACAGATGATTATTGAAATAATGCTAAAGCGACCGTTGCTAAAGTTAAGTGTATTATGAAATAAAAACACTCAAAGGAATAAATCATTCTCAGAACAAGAAATAACCCAGCTCACGTTGGATATGATGTCAAAATTAAGAGATTTACATGAGCACCCGCCAATGTTGGCAGAACCTCATGGTGGTCTTATGAGAGGGTGTATTAAAATGCGACCACCAACGCCTCTATGCGCATGCGTATAGGTCGCAATTTAAGATCAAGGATGCCCGGTGTCTGATCACACCTCTTGCTGAGTGGTTCAAAGCTATCTATTCTCCTGCTATCAATAGAATGCCTCGAACCAGCTTGCGTTGCAGTGCAACGCCACATTGGTCCTGCAACTAGATCTGGTCGGTTTTCAGGTGTAAGCCTCAGCCACCACGTGCACTCCCGAAGGAGCCTCACCAGCCTGGGACTCATATCGCTACTGGTCAACCATCGGTTCCCCTGGCACCAGTGTTCATAACGCTACTGGTCGAACTTAGAAAATCCTTTACCTTCTTCCAGTTTCAGCCTCTAAGAGGCTCGGGGAACTGGTATCCTCATCTTCTCCGGTAACAATGCATCACAGTGCCGGGATTACCAAGAAGACAGGCCTCCGGGGGCAAAACGTATTGACATTTGTTTGACCAAAGAAACGTGGGTAGATAGTCGGTGCAAATTGATGAGCCCTTTATATAACATTGTTCACTTCTACCGCTACAATACTATTTGTTGCAGGCAGTTACAGTGCATTAAAACAAAGGTAATAGCAAATTTGGGAATAGAGATACACCTGGTGGACCTAACACCAAGGAACAAATAATTAGTTGTAGGAATGATTTGAGAAAGCTTCTAAATATCAAAGACGCGTTGTACTATATCGTAATCTAAATAGCAGACATCGTAATTGGGGTTGTGCAGGAGCGAATTCGCTAGGGAATGTGCTCTCCGACCTAACATACCAGTTGTTTTTACAAATATTTACCCAAGCACTCCGACTTGTATCTCAACAGACGCGGAAATTTTGTCCCAGCCGAATATCATAAAGGCACTTTTCTCTTATGTTTTATTTAATTGCATCTACTCGGCTCGCAGGGATAATAAAATTAACTGGAGCCGATTTTCTGAAAAAATTATATCTCATCTTTCAATATTGAAACTTTTTTGAGTATTGATCATACGAGTACTGATGTAGCGTTAAGTAACTTCAAAAATGTTATTATGAGATCGATCGGCAGAAGAAAGTTACCCGGATCTAGTAATTTTCAATATGAATTATTTTATGTTACTACGTCGTGTTTGGAAAATGATTTGAATGCTTTTAGAACATTTGATAATTTAGTAAAGAATTCTATTTGGAAGCTCAGAAATTTCAGATGGAATGAAAATTTGAGTAGGTTGGATGATCGCTCTAAATTATTTTGAAACACAACTAAGATTATGAGGAAAATGATTTTTCATATGCCTTCACTGATATCGAGAGAGCTAATTTGCTTGGAGACACCTTTTCACCAAATCGCCACAATTCAGATAGTTTGTAATGTTCTGTAACAGAAAGAATTGCTTATTCCGAAATAAGTAATTTTGACTGCCCTAGTAGGACGATACCAGAGTTTTGTGAGGTCAAAAGCCGAGAAAATCATCCGGTCTAGGTGGAGTAAAAAATGAATTACTAAAAAATCATCCATCTATTGGATTTAAACACCATGGCGAGTGGCGAAAATTATTCCAATTTTGAAACCTGGTAAGCCCAATAATAAAGCTGCCAGTTATCGGACCCTTTTTTATATACGTTAGTAAAGTCTATGCAGATTCGTATGACGGTGTCTATGCTGGTGTACCTTAAGGCTTGGTTTTAGGTCAGCTGTTATACATTATTTATTTATTATTATAACTTTATTGAACTCATGCAGCTACGCCTTCTTTGCAGACGCCACTGCGATTTATTGCTCTGCACCAGCGCCTCAAGTTATACTTATAAATTTGCACTTGATAATTTGTGCCATTACATTCAAAAATAGAAAATAAAAATGAATGCAGGAATATCACAATCTATTTTTGTACTAGAAAAAGACGTTTTTGTTATCTTTAAGGCATTAAACACAGCAGGCTACAGGACTATAAATGTCGCCCTGTAGCCAGCAACTTAATTATTTTGAAAACGACAGCTACATGGTAATGTTCAAATGTTAACAGCTGGTTCAACGATTCATTTATATTTCAGTGGTGCCACTTTAGAGTTTTTGCTTTTTTTAAAGTTCGGTTTTTTTTCACGGAACAAGTCCTGCGGGTGGGCAGGCCAGCAAAGTTGAAAATATAATCAAATAAATATTCTGAACTATTTCCAACGATGTGTGAAGCTCTTCGAAGTGCAAATCCAAAATAGGTCAGTTAGGGGGGAAAAGAATTTTGTGAATGACTTTTTTCAATTTATCTGAAATATCCACAAAATTCAGTTAAATAAGCTTCTGGAACGCAAACGGGCTCTTCCAACATAAATATGAAGTTGAACATTTCTTGGAAACACGGGAAATAGACATATATACTCTTGGTCTCTGGAACACATTTCACTATAAAACTTTGCTTTAGAGCCAATGGATTTTTCACATACGATACTAAACATGCGAGTGGAAAGGCATGTGCATGGACGTAGGGCACTTTCCAATGCCAGAATACAGCGAAGATTTTATGCAAGTTACGTTTATAAATCATACTGATTTCGAAATTGCAGTCGCATCTGTGCACTGTCTGCACAGGCACAAAATCGAACACCACCAGCTTACCACGTTCTTTGATACACTAGAACAAAAGTTCTTCTTAGACGTGATCAATTAGTAGAAATATAAAATGTATGTAAGCTCTCACTTACCTCCGAACATGCTACTAAGAAATCCTGCTGTAGATGGAAGTTGTTGTACCATTGCAACTGCTTTTCGGAAATGTTCTCCTACAATTCCCGCCCCGGCACTGCCATCTGCCACCTTTGACCCCATCGGTGTACCATAACTGTGCGTCGTTTTCTACTACTCTTATTGTTTCCCCAAGCAAATCGTTTGGTTGAGTTGAGTGCTCTTATTATCTTAGCGGAGACAGCGATGCGTGGGGAGTTCCAGCCGACGTCCACTAAGATTGGCTTCATTAAGATGAGATAGATTTAGGTCGCATTGGCTCCTGTCCTTTTAACTGCAAGATGCAGGGAACTGAGAGCAGTGATCATTCCTTAGGTTGGTGTAGGGCACGTTCCCATTGCTCCCATTACACCGTTGCCGAGCTTCTACAACATTCCAAGGTTTTTGCCTTGATATTATGTCTCCAAACCAAATTTGAGGGATGACGGAAGTTCGTTCTTTCAATTATTGTTCACATCTGTAAACAAATGCATAAAAGTGGTAGCTTCTTTAAAAATATGTTATTTATTTCTATTTTTATTTATTTTAATACAATAATAGTAAATATTTTTAACTATTCAAACAAATTTCATCAGAAAACTTTAATAAAACAATAATAAAAAGGAAACATATCTACTTTAAATTTAAAATAACAATTTAAAAATAAAAACATAAAAACTTTTGATTGTGTTATAAAGGGTGCTTTTTTTAAAATGCAGACGGTACTCGAAATTGCAAAGAAATTCTTCGGAAGCACAATGTCTGCCATTTTTGTTTGTTTGTTTGTTTGTTTGTTGGAATATAAGTTTGTGAAATATTAATGGAAAAATCGCGCTTGGCGAGCTAAAGGTAAATTTTTTTATGACTTGAGATGACTTTTATGACTTGAGATAATAATATGGTGAGTCCCAAATTGGTATTCATCTAGAGAGACTACCCATTTCACATGCAACCTTAAGGCCCGCGAAATACTGAGCTCATCAAGCAATTTCCTTAAAAAAAATAACTATTCTAGGCCCAGCCGCGGGTGTCAGGCAAGAAAATATATTCACATAAAAACTGCAGAACATTTTCTTTTAAATATTATGACTCTCATTAGAATTAAATGATCTCGATTTTGAAAGCTATACAAACAAAAATACACCCTTTGTTTGTTGTGACGATCTGCCCGTGTGTAAGATTTATGATTGTTTTTTGAGATTTTCATTTAAACTTTACAAAAACAGAAACGAAACGACGCATAGTGTTAGATAAACTTGTCTAAATCTAAAACCCTCTAATATTTTATACAAGCAGCTGATGTTAAATTAATAGCAACAGGTGTGGGAATCATTTTAAGTAAGCAAAAAATAATTATGCTGTCCTTTTCTACCCCCTTCTTTTCCCGCAATGACTTCAGACTACCGATTTGTAATTTACGAATACCTTAGCCTTTACTCTCTATTGTAGTGATTTCAAACTGTCGACTAGTGACTGTCAGCCTTCTTCCTCATCACGGAATCTCTTGTAATTAAGGCTTGTTTTATTCCAGTTCAACATCAACGCGTTTTTATTGGAAAACCCTTTGAAAATATATCACAAAAATCTTGAATATACTGAGAATATAGCATTGAAAATGATGCTATTATTTTGCTATTACCTGTGTGAAGTGATATTCTTTACATTCGTATTTATTTATTAAAGTTGGTAACGGTTTTCCTAATAGCAACCGTAACATTGCTTCCTTGTATAAAGTACAGTGGGACAGAATTAAAATATTTTGCAAATAAATCGGCAAGTTCTGAATGACTCGATGGTTTGACAGAATCTATTAAGCATAGAGAAGAGTGTTCGAGTTTTGATCTCGAATTAGCCAGAGCTGTCAGAAGTGGTACCCTACTTTGATGCCCCTTAACGGTGCTCCAGAGGAGGACTTGCACTTGAACTCTTGGTTTCTCTATTCTTGTAGAAATTCATGTCAATGGCGGATTTATTTTGCCTGACTGTGTGATAGTTGGAATCTTTATTGTCAAACCAAGAGATAACGATTAGAGCAGCAGTAGTCAACATCTCTAAATTTTATAATATAATAACTGAGGAATAAATAATAAGGCATACACTCTTGATCACATGATTAGAATCACTTAAATTTCTGTGTTTTGTAGGCGCTATCTTTTTTTTTTTTTGTGGACAACTATATTTTTACTACCGTCAAAAAGAGCAGCTGCTACCTCCCTTCTTTAAAATAATTTGAAATATACGGTTCTTTATTGAAATATGAAGTGGTTTCAAATAACCCAAAGAAATCTTATTCCAGGAGACCTTGATGGGTATTCTTTATCGTCGAATTGTCTTCCCCCTTCATAAACCTTGCGGGAAGTTCAATCCTAAACATTTTCATTTAATTTTAGGTGGGGAGAATGTGGTGGCCAATTAAGAGCACGAACATTTTGGTTGGAAATAAATTCTTTTACAACTCTGGCATTATGTACAGGAGGAATATTATATTGCAGCAGAATCAATAGAATAGGTCCGAAATTAGCATTTTATTTAAGCAAATCCGATTGAAATCGAGACTTGTAAGTTTCTCCAATCATTTCTGCTCTTTTAAATTCCAAATCTATTGTGCTGTAATAAGCCATAGCATCCCAGACCATAAATAGCTCTTGTTTTCTCATATCGTGATAATAATAATTGTGGCCATCTGGGCCGTCCAAGTTAAATTTCTTTTCGCCACTAATAACCACAGTACGTCAATCCATAACAAGACCTCTTACTTAATTGTCCAATGTCCATGCCATATGCTCTCTAGTAAATTGTAAACGATTTTCTTGGCACTCATTGTCAAGCGGTGGTATTTTCTTAATATTTTAATTTCAGGTATTAACTGCTTGCAATGGCTCTTTTCACCGTTGTGATATAGGGTGTTTTTTAAGCCCAATAGAACTTTAAACTGTAAAAAATAAGACATGAACTTTTAATCGAAGAAAAAAATTCTATTGCAAAGCTCAATAGATGGCTTTAACATTTGAAAATGATTTCGAAGCGAAGCGCTTTCTGGACATCCAATTTCGGGTCACCTTTTCAAGCATGGCTGCCTGTATGTCAGGAATAACACGAACAATGTTGGCCCCCAAGGCGGTAATTTTTGCTGGTTTATCAGCATAATCCAGTGACTTCACATGGCCTCACAGTAACTAATCGGGAGGTGTCAATCGCACGACTTTAGGGGCTAATTGACGAATCCATTTCTCGTAATCCACTTATGCTCAAATTTTGATTTCAATAAGTCTGTTGAAACCACAACTCGCGCGGATCATGGTGCCGTTACGATTTCCATTGATCGTAACGCGAGCTCTGGCATAATTTTTGGAGAATTAAGGCCCACCAGCTTGTAAACCGCAACAAATGTTGCATTTTACTGGATGTCATGGAGTCTATGTTGTGGTTTGCTTGCACTCCTTATGCGGCAATTTAGTGCTGAACACTAAAACATCCGATAAAACATCGGATCGGTCAGTTGAAATCTGGATAATTTGGCAGCATTGTTGAAGCGTCAATATATTCATAATGATTTGCCAGAGTATACTGATCGTTAATGTCAAAAAGTGATCGGAGGTGGACGGTTCGTTTGACAGTTAATTAATAACTTGCCTGGACACCAGCTTGAAAGCTGATTTTTTATGCTAAAAGGGCAGACTTTGACACATTGCTCAAGATTGTTCTCTTGGCAATTGAAGTTAAAGCGATTGGATTCCTTTCTTCCTTTCCATAGTTCTCAGTATCTCATAAGTATCCGAGCACAGTTTTGTGACTACGCCCAATTTGCCGCGCAATGGCTAACGATAAATATCGGTTTTGATCCTCGGCTATATTTAAAATACTTTTCTTACCCATTTTTCACTAAGTAAATCTTTTTCTACGAGTTTAATGTACAAATTAAATCTGAGTAGTTGCTAAAAATGTAAGAATGCAAAGTGCTTCTAATCATCTGATCGCGAGTGTACATACTAACACTAACACACACTTACATACATACTCGTAGTTAGAATTTTTGACAATATCTTAAAGAAATATATTGTATCCAAAATAAACTTTATAACATTTTTCTTGTATTTAAAACTACTAGTCGCAAAAGATGTTTACTTAGGAATTATAATGATATATAATGATAAAAATAGCAACATCTTAGACAAACAAAGCGATAACAAACGTCTATAAATAGCACTGGCCAATGCTCAACTAACACCATGAGTATAAATGTTAGAAAAATCACGCTTTTTGAAAAACTAATCACTTACGCGCGCTTGACAATGGTATAACTAAAAAGTAGTGGCTCCAAATTATTGCTTTTCTTCAATTGTGCGTGGTTTAATTTTATATTGAATAAGAAACGGAAAACAAAAAACAAGAACAAAAAAACATGACAAAACAGCCGGAAACAACAATGACAGCTGCCACCGTTGATGAAGCCCTGGAGAAGACACGTAAACGCCAAACACAAAATTATTATTTGGGAAAAGGAAATATACTTTTTTTCCATATTTGCAGATTTCGGAAAGTTTAATATTCGACTTATAGTATTTTCCGGTCTTGTCTTGAACAACGTTACCCTGGAATCAGTTGGCATTAGTTTTGCTTTGCCCGTCGTAGCCTGCGATTTAAATTTGTCGTATCAGGAACAGGGCATTTTGGGTGCAGTATGCTTCCTAGGCATCATCGTCAGTTCTCATTTGTGGGGATTTTTAGCCGACACCAAAGGACGCAAGAAAACAATGAAGCCAACATTGTTTCTGGCATTTATAGTTACATTCGTTTCCAGTTTTTCACTGAATTTCCACATGATGGCAGTTTTGCGTTTTCTAAATGGCATATTGTAAGTACTGCGCATTTAATAATTTACGTACATATGTGCTAGCTTCACCCGACGTGCTTCGCTATCCCTATCATCAGCTAAGAAAAACAATATTAATAATTTAGATAGATATTTCTTTAATGACCACACGAAAAGAGGATTCTTGATTTAATTCTCCGGCCGAAAACTATTCGAAATTTAGAATCTTAAAATTCTTAAAGTCTAAGCCAGTATTCCACGGATGGTTCGGTAATCCTTACGATTAATCATATCCCTAACAACTATTTAAAAATCTTAAGTAGAGGTGAAAAAACATCCTATTTTTATTTAAAGGAGAAAACAAATATTTTTGCAGGCCAGTGTAATTAATCTATATGTCCGTGTGAACGCGAAAACTATTTTATATCATTCCTATAAGTATTCCAAACATTTCGTGTAAACACAGCATAAGTTAATCTTTAGAGGTATCTTGAACTTCTGCCAAAAGGACAAAAGGATAAAGTTAAGAGAAATTTAGATGCTTTCTGTGAATAAATTCCGTTTCGTGAAGAATAAAGGCAAGTGACTGCCAAAACTACTCATCTAAGCGCAATTTTCTCTTTAAAGCTTAGTTGTTCTCATTTTAATAGATTACCGTTATTCTTGTTTATTTGAGTTGAAATAAAAAAATGTCGACTACCGATATAAGCCGAACTTATGAGCACTACCTGTTAAAAATACTTTAATTGCATTTTTTTTGGTATTAATAATGGCTTGAATTTATCTGTTGACTAAAAATAATGATTCGGTTCCAGAAAGTTCAAAGAAAAATAAATTTGAAAAACAAAAATATGGAAACATTGCCAATAAATAACTACTGGTACATGCCGAACTTATTTGGTTAAAACCAACTTTGTTAATAAAAAAAATGTGTTGGTATCTTATTCTTATATTTACAAATCATTTAGCATATCTATCCCAAATCTTTTACTAAATAAATTGCAATTTATTTGTTGTCGAATAAGTTAAAGTATGTCCACACATGCGCCTTAATTGAGGCAATCAAATTTTAAATTGAGTTATAAAATTAATTGGCATGACCCGACAATATTTTCATGACCCGACTATGTTTGAAAAAGCATGTAAGTAAACAAGTGTTTTATGCGTTTTTACGTACGAAATGTGCAATTATCACCATAATATGAAAGAGGTGACTAAATTGGTAACAATAAGATTTGTTGCCTCTTTAATATAATCGTGGTAATGTTGTTTAAGTTTTCACTTTAGAAAGTGTTCGGCTCACTAAGCATACTTTAAACGAGTTGTATTGTGTAGTTGATTCAACTTATGGGGTAATTAAGTACTAATTGCTCAATGTATTAATTGAATAGGAGCATCTATTAGTCTCCATGCACATTTCGCTGGCTGCTTAAGCCAGCTCATCAGGAAACCTTTACCCAAATGCATAGTAAACTACTAGATATTTACTATCTGCCGCCACCCTATAAAAAATGGTTTAAAGAATATAGATAGCATAACTACGTTTAAATTGATCGGAAGGATCTCTGCAAGGAGTTTATTCCTCATATGAACAGAACAGTGCTGTTAAATAACTAGTTTCTTCGATCCGCTTGTTGTTGAATCACAAGTGGATGAGGTCCTCTTCAGGACTAAGTAAAAATGACTCTTTGAACAAGTAAAACAACTCTCCTAACGTGTTTAATTTAGATTAGAATACGGTAAATTATAGATGGATTCAAAAATAAAAATAAATTTTCCAAAGATAAAGTTAGATGGGCAATTCGGTAAGCTGCGCCATTCCCATCGCAACAAACTTGAAGGCATCTAAATATATATTTTATAGTGCGTTCGATATTCCTTGGAATATATGTACATATGTATATAAAACCCCCCCTATATAATAACACGGATACTAAACTAGCACCAAACCAAATTTCATCAAAATCCAGCAAGTTTTTGCGTGCTACATGTTCAGACGGACATAAATTCCAAAAGTGTCCAAAAAATATTTCATGTACAGAAGCGGTCTTGGTCCACTTAAAACCCCCAAAAATGTCTTTGTAAATGTAAAACTTGGGGGGTTGTCTATGAAATAGAACTTCTAGCAGCGCAATTCAATTGATTTTATGTTTAATAATTTTTCATAATTTAAGAATATCGGCTGGGTCCGCTACAATTTTTGCTTATTTGGGTGAATTTCATTGCCAAAAGAATCGCAACAAAGCCATACTGTGTGGAGCTTTAATGAGTGCCTGCAGTGCCGTACTCTTTCCAGTCATTGCTTGGCTTTTCATCAATCAAGAATGGGAATTCGATATACCCTTCTTGCCAATTGTCTATAAGCCCTGGCGCTTATATTTTCTTATGTGTGGCGTTTCGGGCCTCGGATGCTGTATATTTTTAAGTTACTTGCCAGAAAGCCCAAAATACCTGATGGGCGTCAATAAAACAGAGGAAGCTTTGGAAGTTTTGAAAACTATGCACCGCAAGAACACTGAAGGAAATAAAAATCTTAAAGACGAGAGTTTTACGGTAAGTTTTTGGTTTCTTCGAAAGTATTTCAATAATTTACAATTATCTGGAAAAAAAATGTCCATAGATTACAACACTGCTGCCAGATTTAGATACACCGATACGTAAAAAGGCTACGGATGATGTCAAATCAGTTGCTTCAGTGTTGCGTTTAATATGGGATCAAACAGCTCCGCTATTTATGCGGCAACACATTCGCAAAACTTGCTTGGCCGCTGTAATACAATTTACCATATTTTTTACCGCCCATGGCGTTTACATGTGGTTTCCTTTCATCCTGAATAAGACCATGCTGTATACACAACATTACAAGGAACCTTTATGTCTGTGTGATATCTTAAGATTCACTCAATCCTCGAATTTTTCCATACCAAATAGTTCAAATCATAAACAGGTGAGTTCAACATTTTTTCCACTCGGTATTTTTTTTATATTTAAAATCTAATTGAAAATTCCTTTTCAAATAAATAAAACAATGTACATATAGTCTGATATTACATGCACCACAAGGTTAGAATTATCCACCTACGAACATACAATTTCATTGGAATTAATCTACGTGTGTCTGCTGATATGTGTGATTTTTGCCAATAAAAAATTCAAACGACCTGCAATTTTATGTAAGTTTTTATCGTTTTTATTTCAATTAACATACATACATATATACACATACATATGTATGTACATACATATGTGTGTAATTTTTCAATATAAATACATTTTTTTAAATTTATATTGCAGTCACCATTCTGGCAACCTGTGGTCTTTTCGGCATACTGAGCCAGGCTATTAAAATAACGTTGGTAGCGGTGTATTTGCTTGTGGTATCATTGTGTTGCAGTGTGGGTACAAGTGTCATGAATACAATTGTTGTTGATATTTATCCCACTAATTTGAGGTTAGTATGTTTGATATCTTTCTTATCGCAATGCGAATAGAATTTCTTTTTTAATGGGTCCAAAGGTTTTTTTATTACACTTGTTACAAAAAACAAACTATTTAAACCAGTTTTCAAAACTTTATGTTCTAACGGCATGCGGCCTTTCTGTTAATACATCTGCAGTGATAGAGAATAATAAGAACTTTTAACACCATCCAGCTGGCAAGTACAAAGGTATGGCTTGCCGTAACTGAGTGTACTGTTAGAAGTTCTGAATTATACCACCTCGCGGTAGCGGACGGTAAAACAGGTTCGTGTCTCTGCTACAGATCTAACTAAATAAGTCGAGCGGAGAGAAGTTCACACACTCTTATAGAAATCACTAAACCACGGTGGAATAGCATACGCCAGGGATGTGAGACCAAGAGGGTGCTTGGTCTCCCGTATGCGAACTCTGGAGACAGTAAGTGACTTATCCGTGCATATGGAGCTCTGTGTGGGTGTACATCTTTTTCTCCATTGCTTGTGAGAATTACATGAATTCTCTAAAGGAACTCCGGTTTTAATTTTCCAAGGGAGGAAGCCGGAAGAAATGGACAAGAATTTTCCTCGAGGGTATTCCTAAGGCGTTGGACCGTGTGATTCCGATAGGGATGGACAACGAAAACTCGCAAAAGATGAAGATGATAATCTTTGCACGAACTCCGGTGTTTATTGACCAGCGTAGAAATTCTGAAAAGATGGACAAGAAAATCTTGTAAGGGGTGGACGGGCCACTATTCAAAGATACTCCTGAGAAAGATGCAGAGACGGTAGCGCACATTGTGTGTATGTCAGCACTGGCTAGAATGTTGTACTTCCATTTACCAGATTTAGGGTAAACGCATGCGATCTAGTGAAATATTAAGATTAAACGAATGGACTGAATAATACGTTTGTTACTCTCTTGACGAAAATGTCAAAAACCTATAATTTAAAAATAAGAATCGAGCAAGAAACTATTTGATTTGAAAATACTTAATTTTGATTTTTGCTGATTTTATTTATAGAGCAATGGCCGTTTGTATTTCTTTAATGCTGGGACGTATTGGAAGTGTTACTGCAAGTAATGTACTGGGTGCTCTTATTGAATCTCATTGTGAAGCAGCTTTATACACTTCTTCAGCTGCCTTAATATTGGCGGGCTTTTTAGGATTTTTAATGCCTAAAACTCAGGATAATAAAAAGCCAATTACTGATAATGAAAAAAATTTAAATACAACCAGTTAAAATAAAAATTAGACAATATTTATATAAAACTTCAGAGAGTTTTTATGTCATTAACAGGGATAATAAATCATAATAAAATAGGATTGTACGAATTCCTTCTTCAGCATTAACTGGCGGTTATAATAAGAGGCGAACAAATTGCAACCCAATAAACGAACTTTACGATTTTAAGGCGTTTACTGTGCACCTGCTAAAAAAATGTTTCTCCGTGTTTTAGAGTCGGATGTCGGACATTTCTCAGGTAGTGTTCTTTGGCGAAATTGGCATGAGTAAATAAAATTAATTAAATGGTGACTGACAAATGTTATTCTTAATTTCTTATTAATTTTTGTAAATATACTATGTAATATACATATTTTGTTTTGTTATATTACTTAAATGAATGAATAAATGAAATAAAATTTAATCCTATATCCAAATTTTTTGCGCAAAAGTGGAACTTTTCTAGTTATAGCGGCGGGCAGGTTAGCTTAGTGCTCCATGGATGATTGGAGCACTAACTGTGTTGACAATTACGGCGGATATCGTATATTAATACATAAAGGAGTACTTTCTTTAGATTAAAACGATGTGACAATTCAACTTGACTTGTTTTGTACACTCTACCCCGAGCTTCAACACTAGTTGTCCAATTCAAAGCATTTTGTACAAAGAGCAGAGATCTTTCTAAACTTCTTTTTCTTAAGCACTTGCCCTGATTCATTAAGTTCACAACTATCCTATAATTGTCAACAGAGCAATGTTTGTTTGTTATTTAATACATCACTTACATACTACTGTGGGCAAAAAATAGTAAGACTTTTTAATTTAAATTTCGCGCGGAAATCCATTCGTCGAAATTTTTTCTACGTTGGTATGACTGTCAGTGAAATCTGTGCCAACTATCACATGCATTCGGCGATTTTTACAATGAGTGAAATTATTCAACAAAGAAGTACCATTAAATTTTGTGTGCGGAATGAAATTGTTGGTGCCGAAACGTTCAGAATGTTGCAAAAGGCCTTCAGTAATAATTGTATGTCGCGAGCAAGTCTTTTTGATTGGTACAAATTATTCAAAGAGGGTCGAGAACACGTTTACGACGAACCACGTCGAGGACGGCCATCAACATCAACTGATGATCAACACGACAATAAAATCAAAGAATTGGTGTTTGAGAATCGACGATTAACAGTCAGAGACCTTACTGATATCGTTGGAATATCGGAGGGATCAGTGAAAACAATTTTAAAAGATCATTTGGGCCTAAGAAAAGTGAAATCACGATTGGTTCCGAAGTCCCAAAATTTTCTTGAAAAACAGCGTCGCGTTGACGTCTGTCAAACAATGCTTTCCGACTACCAGGATGTCATTAAACGTATTATAACTGGCTACGAGTCTTGCATCTACGCTTACGACCAGAAAAAAGACGATCAATCGGCCGAATATCGTGCCAAAGGTGAGCCGAAGCCGAAAAACCACGTCAAAGCAAGTCAAAAATCAAGATCTTGTTGGCAGTTTTCTTCGATCATCGAGGTGTGGTGCACTCCGAATTCCTTCCGACCGGACAAACTGTCAACAAGGAATACTATTTGAGTGTTATGAGTCGTTTGCGCGAAGCTATTCGTAAAGAGGCCGGAATTACGCGCCGACTCTTGGTTGTTGCAACACGATAATTCACCGTCGCATACCGCATTGATTCTTCGTGAGATTTTCGCCAAAAATTCAATCAATATCGTTCCACAACCACCGTATTCGCCTGATTTAGCTCTGTTTGACTTCTGGCTGTTCAGAAAACTCAAGCAACCACTCTGGGGAAACCGTTTTGAGCCAATTGACATTAAACGTGAATCACTACGCGCATTGAAGGCTATTCCCGAAATTGACTTTAACAACTGTTACGAGCATTGGAAAAAACGTTAGCATAAGTGTATTGCAGCTGGGGGGGGATTACTTTGAGGGGGACGAAATAGGTTTGGCAGAATAAATAAAGAAATTTAAAATTATGAACAAAGTCTTACTATTTTTTGCCCATAGTAGTACATACGTTTATCACTAATTTTTTAAAAGAATAAAACTTAGCTTGTAGTTTCACTATTAAATGTAAAAAATTCAAAAACTTTTTAATTGTACTTATCTATGATAAAGATATTTATTGGGGGTTTGAAATGCTACCAACTGTCAAGAAAAAAATAACGGTAAAGACGCTACATTAAAATCAGTGTTGCCATAACAATTCATTATTAACGTTATTGAAAAAGTATTGTAATTTTTCAATTGTAATTACTTAAATAGTATTTAGGGCCATTATTACAACTTTCCGATAGCTAATTTTCAGATGTTATCGGGCAGATTATTGGTTTTTTATGGTCTTCTGTGTGGAGAATACGTGTAGATATTCACTTTTAGCAACATTTTTTGTTTGTTATCGAGATCGTTTCCTTGTCTCGACATTTTTACGCAAGGCAACGTCAGAATTTTTATAGAATTTCAAATATTTGTTAAATTTTTTATTGTTTTTCATACGAATTTTTTTGTTCCCATGAACGACATCCTTGACTTCCTTTTCAAAAGCTCAAATATATTTTATGAAAAACAAAAAATGTTAAGTGTTTATTTGTTTTCCATATAAATTTTAACTTTGCCTTGCGTTTTATAGAAAAAGAACCTTAATATGTTTTTTTTTTCGTTTTATGGAAGCAATTTGTCGAACAAATTTGTTGTTTTCTATTGCAGGTATTACACTTGCAACCTGTAGTATTTTCTGCATACTAAGCCTGTTAATGAAAGTAACGTACTATTGTATGACGGCAAGTATAATTACTCTTTTTAATATATTCGTGTGTACACAAAATTAATTATATATTTTAGAAAAACATGAATGAATTTATTGAGAACGAAAGTTGATTTCCTAGTTAGTGAAGGATAATAAATTAAAACGGTAATTACATCATTTAAAAATTCATTTTTCTCTTAGGGACCACTCGCTAAATTATTCTATACAAATACTAATAAAATCTTAAAACTCTTACCTGTTTACTTGTTGCAATAATTTCGATTTGTTTTTCACTAAAGCTGAGACGTAATGAGGGTGATGCGGGAAACAATGTATTAGCTTTATACAGTTCTTCAGCCGCAATGATATTGGCATCCTGTTTCGGGGTTTTAATGCCTTAAACTCATAATATAAGCTTAATTAATGATAATGACAATATGTAAATATAATTATAAAGCAAAAATTATATTTTTATAAAATCAAGATATAATACATGTAATAAGCGAATTTATAAGTTTTCATTTATTTTTTACTGTTGCAGTAGAAGTTGTCCGGAGTCACTGATAACAATACTTTTACTAGTTTTGCCCGATTGGCTACCCATAGCTTCAATTTTCTTAACAATCTCCAATCCTTCGACTACTTTGCCAAATACAACATGGCGGCTGTCCAACCACGACGTTTTTACAGTGGTTATAAAGAATTGCGAGCCATTTGTGTTTGGGCCAGCATTTGCCATAGACAAAATACCCGGTTCGGTGTGCTTCAAAATAAAATTTTCATCATCGAATTTATTGCCATAAATCGATTTTCCTCCAGTGCCATTGTGAGCAGTGAAGTCTCCACCCTGACACATGAAATTGGGTATTACACGATGAAAAGTAGAACTCTTATAACCAAACCCCTTCTCTCCAGTACATAAAGCTCGAAAATTTTCAGCTGTCTTTGGCACTACATCCGCCCGAAGCTGTAAATAAAGATTTCGAAAGCACATAGGAAAACAACTAAACTTTAAGATCGCTTTAGAATATATACTACGTACATACATATTTTTAATAATTGTGTCAAATTTCCTTTAAATATGTAAGTAAGTATATTTCCATTTAAAGCACTTCTAAATGTCTTTTATTTAATATTTTAGAATAAAATTCATGCAATATGTACATATTAGTCAACAATTCAATATTTATATATAAATCAAAAATTAAATATTTCATTCGATTCGTTAATAACATTATTTTTTGATTAATAACAACAGCTTAGTTTAATTCACCAGAATCTTCTATAACAATTTGTTTCAGTGGACGTCCTTCTGGGCACCCATAAGATTCAATTTTCTTAACAACATCCATGCCTTGTGTAACTTGACCAAAGACCACATGTTGTCCATCTAGCCAAGGCGTTTTTGCGGTGCATATGAAAAATTGTGAACCATTAGTGTTTGGACCTGCATTGGCCATGGAAAGAATGCCAGGACCAGTATGTTTTAGTTTAAAATTCTCATCTTTAAAAGTAGTGCCATAGATCGATTTGCCCCCAGTACCATTGTTCTTTGTAAAATCCCCACCTTGACACATAAAATTTGGTATTACACGATGAAAAGTGCAACCTTTGAATCCATAACCCTTTTTGCCCGTACATAAGACCCGAAAGTTTTCGGCTGTTTTTGGTACCACATCCTTGCGTAACTGAAAATAATATTGTTAACTAAACTCCCGTGCAATATCACTCATGTAATGAGATTGTAATAAAAAAATATAAAGTCTGCACAAGTTACAAATAATTTAAGTAAAAAGATCATTCATCAAATTTAATAAAGGGAGCACATGTAGATGTATGTAGATAAGTATGTATGTATGTATGTATATATTGTATGTAGTATTTAACATTAAAATGAAACAACACACGGATAAATGTGTTAACTGCAATGAACTTAATTTTACGGCTTTCAGAACCAGCTCGGCAATAATACAATGGTGATATTAGCTTTTGCAGAATTTGAGACCAAGTAGTCTGTTCATAAATGCGCCTTAATAGCACAATTATGATATTTAAGCAATTAAAGCCCTAATAATGGGTGATTTTTGAAGAGCTTGATAACTTTTTTTAAAAAAAAAACGCATAAAATTTGCAAAATCTCATCGGTTCTTTATTTGAAACGTTAGATTGGTCCATGACATTTACTTTTTGAAGATAATTTCATTTAAATGTTGACCGCGGCTGCGTCTTAGGTGGTCCATTCGGAAAGTCCAATTTTGGGCAACTTTTTCGAGCATTTCGGCCGGAATAGCCCGAATTTCTTCGGAAATGTTGTCTTCCAAAGTTGGAATAGTTGCTGGCTTATTTCTATAGACTTTAGACTTGACTTAGCCCCACAAAAAATAGTCTAAAGGCGTCAAATCGCATGATCTTAGTGGCCAACTTACCGGTCCATTTCTTGAGATGAATTGTTCTCCGAAGTTTTCCCTCAAAATGGCCATAGAATCGCGAGCTGTGTGGCATGTAGCGCCATCTTGTTGAAACCACATGTCAACCAAGTTCAGTTCTTCCATTTTTGGCAACAAAAAGTTTGTTAGCATCGAACGATAGCAATCGCCATTCACCGTAACGTTGCGTCCAACAGCATCTTTGAAAAAATACGGTCCAATGATTCCACCAGCGTACAAACCACACCAAACAGTGCATTTTTCGGGATGCATGGGCAGTTCTTGAACGGCTTCTGGTTGCTCTTCACTCCAAATGCGGCAATTTTGTTTATTTACGTAGCCATTCAACCAGAAATGAGCCTCATCGCTGAACAAAATCTGTCGATAAAAAAACGGATTTTCTGCCAACTTTTCTAGGGCCCATTCACTGAAAATTCGACGTTGTGGCAGATCGTTTGGCTTCAGTTCTTGCACGAGCTGTATTTTATACGGTTTTACACCAAGATCTTTGCGTAAAATCTTCCATGTGGTCGAATAACACAAACCCAATTGCTGCGAACGGCGACGAATCGACATTTCACGGTCTTCAGCAACACTCTCAGAAACAGACGCAATATTCTCTTCTGTACGCACTGTACGCATTCGTGTGGTTGGTTTAATGTCCAATAAAGTAAACTGAGTGCGAAACTTGGTCACAATCGCATTAATTGTTTGCTCACTTGGTCGATTATGTAGACCATAAATCGGACGTAAAGCGCGAAACACATTTCGAACCGAACACTGATTTTGGTAATAAAATTCAATGATTTGCAAGCGTTGCTCGTTAGTAAGTCTATTCATGATGAAATGTCAAAGCATACTGAGCATCTTTCTCTTTGACACCATGTCTGAAATCCCACGTGATCTGTCAAATACTAATGCATGAAAATCCTAACCTCAAAAAAATCACTCGTTACTATATTCAGACACGCACCTTAATTGTGCAATTATGAAATCTACGCAATCAAGGCCTTAACTGAGCTGAATTTACCATACAAGAATGCACCAATTAACCAATGCAATTGCGGCGAAGGGTGTTTACAACAATATTGCTACCAAATTAGGTATCTCTTTCATATTATGGTGGTAGTTGGTAATTTTTTATGTAAAAACGCGTAACACATGATTACACACTTTTTCAAACATCATTGTTAAGTCATGATAATATTATCAACTATCAAATGCTAATTGAGTAAGCTAAATTGCATACGTGTGAACACCACAATTTGTAACTTAATTTAAAATTGAGGATTACAATGTCTACCCATTCCATTACACAAGTTAACTTGGAATGACTTAGATGATCTGTCTCCACAATAAAGATTTTTTATTGCCCTGCTCGACATCTTTTACTTGCCTTCCTTTGATTGATTGCAAATTCATTACTTCCATAAAATGTATGTAATGAAAATCAAGTGACTGGAAAAGCAATCCAGCAAAAGTACTACACAATTTTATTAAAATTTTGCTGATATTCGCAAAAAATGCAGCGGTTGTAAATCTTCCAAAAGTTAGAAAATAAATTTTAAATACTCTAAAGATGGAAATAGCCGCCTATTTAATTTTGTTGACAAGCCAGTGAGAGCTTCGTTCGTGTCCTCAATGTTTTCACAGTCCTTTTCACAGTTGGCGCAGTCTGGAAAGTGAGTGCCAGCAGTAACTGTCTCATTTCTTCCAGGCACTCTATAAAATTTCCGTCGGAAATTTGGTTGACTGACTTACATATATATTGGTTGAGTGACTTATAACTGGGTTTGATCTCTTCGCAGTGTTTCCAGAAAGTACATATCGATGGTTTAATATAGAAAAGGCGTATCTACACTTTTCGTTACTTTTCAGGAGAAGGAAAAAACAGAATAAAACCTTAAAAACTTAAGTTACAAAAAACATATTGCAATTTTTATTCAAAACAAGCAACAAATTCAATTCTGGTTAAATTTTTTTATTATTTCTAATTTCTTAGAAGTTATTTGAGATAGGGCTTTTTGATATTACTTTTTTTTTGAAAATAAATGTAAGTTAGGGCTTTTTGTCGTAACTTAAAATTAGGAGAAACTAATATAATAATTCATTTTTGAAGTAAAAAAATAAACAATTAAAACTAAAATACGTAATTCAGGCAGATGTTAGTATACTAAAATTAGGTTTTATAAGGTAAATTATTATAAAAATGGTGGCAATCTGCTGGTATGAATTTTTATAGATCTTGCAAGTCGTCCCACTTTTTTTTAGATATGGCTAATTCTCTTTATAAAGACAATCGGGGGACACATTTTCAATCGTAGACTTCGATCTCTGTGGGAGTAACTGATATTCATCTGTTATATTTCTTTTAAAATAAATTGATCCTGATGAGTCATATGCCAAGGCTCGAAGCATGTTTACTGTATGATCTCCAATGCTTCTGCCTGAAATTTTAGAAAAGTTTGATTATACATATCTAAAGAGTTTTTTCAGTGTGCAATATTTTACCTGGTCGTATTGATGTGTAAACCTTTGAAATATTTTCGAAATTTAAAAAATAATCATAACGCAAATGGTGCGCTTGTAGAGGTGCTGGAACTTTTCTAGCTTCCTTAATTAGTTGAACAAATTGAGACGGCAAGTTTATTTGTTTATTATTTATTTTTCTCTCTATAAGGGAATGGGTTGCATCACATTCCATTTGCGTATGGCCACTTATTAAATACTTGTTCAATTGTTATTTCGGTTTCTTTTGAAAAAGTCAACAATGCGTTAGACAAAACAGTATTACGATTTTGGTGAAAGCAGCCATCCGAGTAAATAATAATGTGATGGGTTTCAGGCGATCGGGCATGAAAATTCCTTAAGTGCATAATAATACATGTAGCAAAAACGGAAGAGACTAGATTTCCATCCGTTTCGTCCCATACATAATTATCTGATTCATGCGTTACAATATTATAGGCAGTAAAGTTATGTAGTTGAAGCTTCATTTTATAATATGCAGCGCTCGCGTTTAGTTGAGGTACTAATTTAAATGCCTGCGTATCCATACATAATACTGCACATAGACCGGATTCAGCATTTTTAATATCGTTTTGCTTTTCTAAACGCATTTTTTCGATTTCTTCTCTATGTTTTTCGTATTGCTCATCCGAAACATTATTAGCTTTATGTGATACGCATAAATTGCACTGATCTTTTCTAGGCTTAAAAATCGAATAATTTAATTTCTTTATTAATTGCGCAAATATTGGGTACGACAATTTTAGGTCCCCATTTTCTTTTTCGGATTCACGCTCGTCGACATAAAGCTTGTAAATCTCCTGATATGAGGAAAAATCCGATTCGAAGTAAAGCTTTTTGCTATCTTTTCTACAATAATGGGACTCCATTTTTGGCAACTCCTCTAGCCATTTTTTTTAGAAATTCACGTCGTTTTTTGTTGTGCTTACCTGTTACTGACGATCGTTTAGCATTTTTGCGCAAATTTAAAGCTTTATCGGGACTGCATTGAGTACCGTGTTTACCGCCACCGCTAATCCAATTTCGAACCATCTTTTCCTCTACTCCTAGTGTTGAAAAAAACATTTCGCGGCACACTTGTAATCGGTTTGAATTATGACTCAAGAAATATGATATGGACTGATTTCGTCTCGAATTTTCAGAGGTATTCCTTTTTGTCTCAGAAAAGCTTGTAAGACCTGCAACATACTGCTTCTTTTGCTCCCAGGACATCTCCCAAAACAAACTAAAAATTTCTTTTCGCGTGGACTCATTAAACGTCGAACACTTTCTCACCTCACTTTTTATACAAAATCGTGATGAACATACATAGCTCTCCTAATTGCCTAGAAGGTTTTTGACAAAGTTCTTTTTTTGATATACCCAAATATTGCTGACCTTCCATTCTTTTTTATTTACATTTTGTTTCCGTTTGGAGTTGTTAGCAGTATTTTTCCTCTTCGGAACATCATCTGAATCAGAATTTTCTTTTGCACAATTCATGTTATTAAAACTTTCAATAGTAAAACTCATCCCAACACAAAAACTTAAATTGAACTGACACACAAAAAACAAAAAGGCACCGACGAAAGCAACGGTAGCACAGAAACTATTTTTGTGCTAGACAAATTCGGGGAAATCCCTTTTTTTAAGTAAATTCAAAAGCAAAACCATAAGAATAGATTGGCGAATTTTTGAGTACCATAGAAAATGTATGGCAATTTCTTTTTAGTTTTTTTAGTCTACTCTAAATTCAACTTTAAATGACTTAGGGGTTTTTTCTTTAAAAAAAAACTTCGAACGAGTTAGGGCTTTTTTTTATAGGACTATAAATCCGTTATTTGCAATTATAGCCCACTATTTTTTTTAGGGAAGGTGTATTTGACAGTGGTCTACCAGAATACATTAAAAACGCGATTTAAAAAAAATGTAGATACGCCTTTTCTATATTAAGCCAACGATATGTAGCTGGCTTCTTTGAGTGTTGATTAAATAAAATAGTTTTCCACAAGCCCGTTGCAGCTCCCCTACCTTACATTTTATCATCTAAAATATAGCTATTTGAATCTATCTTCAAGTCTCAATAAGTTGAAATTAAAGAAAAAAAAGATGAATTTTGGACAGGAAAAAATTCGAGCGTTTTATTTTTATGAATAAAAAAGGGTTTTATTTCTGGGAATAATATTGAGAGGTCAATAAAATTATATATATATATATATATATATATATATATATAAGATTGTTTATTTATATCAGTTGGTATTTTGTAACTACATTTTTCAAAAATTATTTTTTTCTGGGAAAAAAGAAAAATAAATTAAAGTAATCAAATTGTATTTAAACGTTTTAAATTTCTTGTTTTTTATTCAATCACTTTAGGGGTTAAATGCTTTGCTTTTAATCATTTCTTTGTGTTTTGCTGTAGCGAATGCTCTTAAAATTACAAATATTAAAATAGTTTTGTTGTTTGTTGACGAGTTAGATGATGCGGTATCGCTTATAGAGCACCAGAGTCCGCGACAACAATCTTCTTGGTTGTTTTGCCGGATTGGGTGCCATAACCTTCAATTTGCTTAACAATATCCATGCCTTCAACAACCTGACCGAAAACGACGTGTTTGTTATCCAACCATGCGGTCTTAACGGTACATATGAAGAACTGAGAGCCGTTGGTGTTGGGCCCAGCATTGGCCATGGACAAAATGCCAGGACCGGTGTGCTTCAAAGTGAAGTTTTCATCAGCAAATTTATTGCCATAAATGGACTTACCACCGGTGCCATTGTGATTTGTGAAGTCACCACCTTGGCACATGAAGTTGGGAATGACGCGATGGAAAGAAGAGGCCTTGTAACCGAAACCCTTTTCACCGGTGCAGAGAGCGCGGAAATTCTCAGCGGTCTTAGGAACAACATCGCTACGGAGCTGCAGAGAAAGATATACACATGATATGCACAAATGATTATTTGTTTTCTTTTCTTTTTTTCTTTATTAGGATTTGTTAGTTATTCTTATCTTTAACATATTTTTGATACATTTTCAAATATCAACATACGACGAGTTTTTAGTACTCACAACAGACACCAACACAACATTCGACACAAAAATTAATATTTTTATAAAGAAATAATAAAATTTACTTAAGTGTTGCAATAATTAATAATATAAATATATTTTCAGTAATATATGTATGTATGTCATATATTGTACTAATTTATATAAATGCTCAATTTGTATAAAAACAGTAAATAACGCTTTAGTAGTTTTAAAATTGTACTTTTGTTCCAATAGATATATAGAAATGAAGTACACAAAATAATCTATCTACTGTAATTGACCGCAATCGGTGATTGTTATTATCTTGCTAGTTTTTCCAGATTGAGAGCCCATTCCTTCCATCTTTTTCACTACATCCAAGCCCTCTATAGCTTTACCAAATACAACATGACGATCATCCAACCATGTTGTTTTAACGGTACATATGAAAAATTGCGATCCATTCGAATTGGGACCGGAATTTGCCATTGAAAGTGTACCAAGTCCGGCATGTTTTAATGTAAAGTTTTCATCATCAAATTTATTTCCGAAAATCGATTTACCACCAGTGCCGTTGTGAGCAGTAAAATCACCACCCTGACACATAAAAGCTGGTATAATGCGATGAAAACGAGAACCTTTATAACCGAAACCTTTCTCACCGGTACACAGAGCCCGAAAATTCTCGGCAGTCTTTGGCACAACATCTGGACGTAACTATAATATACAGTAATTAAAATAATTGAACATAAGCAGAAGGATAAATAATGTTGCAACTATTTCTTTGTTTACTCATACATGCTGTAACCGTAAGTGTCGCAATAAACACCAAACATGTTTACTTATACTTAAAGATTTAATTATTACAATATACAAGACGCGTCTGTCTAATTTAACTGTATTAATTTAACAAACAAACAATAAAATAGCAGAGAATAAATAGGTTGACAAACAGAGAAAATTGTGCGGAACTGTTTGTCTTTGCCTATTTATGAAAACTAGTGTTTGCCTACTGGTTAAAATCCGACCACTCACAACACACGTCTAATGTTGGGTGAACATAATTTTTCTTGACATCTCAAAATTAAAGTGGCAAAAGCCTAAGTCAGATAGACAGAATATTCCCCCCAATAGAAGCTTCCTTTCTCCAGGATCCACAAACGACCTATACCTTCGTATAAGGAAGTAGACTATTCGGAGCTCTACTCCTAGAGTTTTATGATCACCACAAATATATTCACAGATAAGCCGTACTTCGATACAATTAAATCGTTAATCGCAACATAATAATCGCCCATGACCATATTGTTCATACGAGCTATATTTACACAAAAATTTATTGTTCTTAGTTAATATAAATAATTTTATTCAGGTACATGATCAAATCAAAACGATTTAAAAACGAAAACAAGGTGGTTGTGGTGTGCTCAACTTTTCCGCTTTGTATTTATTTTAAAATTCGTTTTTCGATCATTTAGATTGATTATGTGTTTACCTTAATTATGTTATATGAATTTTTGTCTCATAGTGAGCATTTTTAATTATATGAATATGGTACAAAACCCGTTTTCATAATCGACCGAAATTCAATACACCCCCCGTCGTTTTAAAATCTAGCGATTTATATCACATGACTGCATGGCTGAAAACAGCGAACAAAGTTCATCAGAACGTAAAACAATATATAAATTGTGATAATGTCGTTTAAGTTGTCGGATTTTTTTGATTATTGAGTACATTTTACCAGGGTTGCATGGGCATTTGGCGAATTTGTGGTGCAATTAATTACTAAGTGCCCAATTTGTAATTAAGATCTTGTATGGTAACTTGAGCTCAATTAACGCCTTAATTGCGAAAACTTCGTAATTCCTCAATTTAGATACAGAACTGAAAATCAAAGTGGTAATTTTTACTCACAGCATTTTTATGTTGTCATTAAATAAAATATTGGTTTCATTCTAGTCATGCGTATAAGCTAAATAGATTGATGGAGATAAACGCCAATCTATAGTGCTATATTTTTACCGCAGCTATATGTTTATTTTAATAGTTTTAAGAAATTCCATTCCGAAACTTATGACATCATTACCAAATAATTACGAATCAATATTACGTAATGAATGTTCAAAACATAATTTAAAAAAATACAAATAAAATAGTAAAAAAATAGATACATTTAAAGAGTTAACTATTTGTAATTAAACTCTTAATATATCAATCATCTATCTGCAGCCTACAAGTTATTAAAACACCGTTTTAAGATTGAATTAAATAAGTTCCTATGTACATATTATTAAACATACAGTGGGGAGCAGAGGTAAATACACGTTTGTATTTTCTACATTTGTAGGCGTAATGAAGCGATTTAACTTTATATTAGTATTCAAAGAAAAAATAAAATAAAAATAACTCTTCTGTTCTGAGTTTTGCACTCTCAGGCAACATTTAAAATAAGTTGTATTTTTATTACTTGGTCCATAGTCTTTTATTTTGTAACACACTACTTATGCGTTTAGGGATACTTTCAACCAACTTTTGGATTAGTTCACCTGGAGTTTTCTGTCACTCCAGTTACACACGGTGCCACAATTCGATTAAGTTAGATGGAGCTGGTCGCAACAGTCTTTTTACAATTGGATTGAGATCGGGACTTTTCGGAGGCCACTGCATCAAATGAAAATTTTGCACAGTCACATTATTATGTGACGCGATAGTTTCTTTATTGTTAAAAAAAAATATTAACTTTTTGTTTTAAATTAAAATCGGCATTTTTTGGTATGCGAAGTTATTTAATTACAATTTAAAACTAAACTGTATATTAACAACACTCAATATTCCAGCAACCAAATCGAAGACCTAATTTAAAATAATGGTAAATTTGACATTTTTCTACTTAGTTGAGAACAAGTATGCGCAAAACTGAGTACAACTTTTTTTTTTTTTTGTTATTCAATTTTCTCTCATTGCTTATTGTGTTTTAAATTGTTTTAAGAGCAGTTTTGTTAAGATAACAAAAAAAATATAAAATCGCTTCATTATTACTACTTTTATGCACCTAGAAATAGAGGAATATAAACATGTACTCATCTCTGCTCCCCACTGTATGTAGGTATATTAACCAGACCACCCTGGTTGCTTTCAATAATCTAATGATGATTAGCCTTCTTTTTTTAATAAAACGAGATCAATGAAAATGCAAGTTTGTTGAATTGCCACTAAACTTCTTACTTTTAGTGTAATAATTTGTAAACATTATTTTTTTTTTCTCACAATGATTCACTAAGGTTTATGGCAAGTACAGCAACTACTTTTGCATTAGCACTACAACACATCATGAAGTAATGCATTATTTTGCATTATCAGTAAACATTTTTTTCGTTATGAGTGACACTTCTGATAACATTTTTCCTGGTGAATCGACACTGAAGACGGCACTTGGCAAGGCAAGACGGAAATTTGTGTCAAATATACTTAACAATTCACCCTGTCTACAAGTCTAATCAATAATCGATCTTGATATTTCTTTAATATTGCGACAAGAACTTAGCATCCAGATTTTAACGTTTAGTATTTTATAAAAAAAAGCAATTTCTTTTTTAGTGAATGATATTTGAAGTATATAGCTATCGAAATAATTAGTGCTGATTAATTGGATTTCAAAAGTAGCACTTTTTAGATCTATTTGTAATAAATGACAACATACTTATAAAAACAGCAATAAATATTACTAAATAACATTGAAGTTTTTTGATTCGGATAACTGGTGTTTTACAGATTTTCAAAACCGAAACCAGTTCTTTTTTAATTTTCAAATCTTTAAACTATTGGAAGACCGGCTTATGTAAAATGTTGAATAATAGATCTCCCTAACACGTACTTAGTATGTTTAAGAGTTGCATGCGATAAAATGTCCTTTCATAACAGCTACTGTTTCTTTATTCAGTGTCGGATATACACATCAGTGATGCATTATAAATTTTATTTAATTTACTTTGAGTGTTAATTCAATACCTGAAAAATCGTCGATATATCGATACCGAATGCATCTATAGTATGTTTTTCTCTATATTTAAATAAGAGGTGAACAAATAAATTTGTGGAAGAATATGCCGGGCTATGTATGTATATGCATACATTGATGATTAAAATTAAAGTTGACCGCTGTATGAATGTTTTTGTCCTTCTCTGTATGTAAATGATAAAATTTGTTTTTATTCTGAGTTTGTATGTATTGAATTCTTTTATTTTAACTCAAAAAAATATTCATATCTAAATTCCTAACCGCTTTATTTTAATACCAAAGATGATAAAAAATATAATAAAATCAATATCTAAGGACACACACGATATAAGCTGCTAAGTAGCTCAATAAGTCAAGTTGAAATCAATATGCCTATTAGTAATCAGTAGTACACAAACGGGTTGCCAGATGTATCGCTTTAACATTAAATCACACATACTTATTTAGTTCTAAATAAAACTGCTCTTAAAGCATATTAAAAACAATAAGCAATGAGAGAAAATTGAATAACAAAATAACTCGTATGCTATGCAATAACTAAAAATGTTAGCCGATGGACAGCTAGAAGGGCGCTACACAACATTGGATACCTCGCAGCTGTGAAGAAACCTGCAGTCTCAAAAATTTTTCGGCACAGCTAACATTTACTAGGCACACAAAGATTGGACTGTTGATGATTGGAAGCGCGTAATATTGTCAGATGAGTCCAAATCAAACAGTACAATGACACCACATTAAACACGGCGAAGGGAATATCATAGTGAGGGGGGTTGTTTTAAATGGTGGCATGTTGGTCCATTGCAAAAAATTTATGGCACCATGAGACAGACTATATGAACATATTGCAGACCCGCATTTCCGGTTTTGTAGATATGAGCGCATATCCTGAGGAAGAATTGGAAACCCGAAACACAACTCAAAAATCGTTAAGGAATGGCTGACTGGGCAAAATTTTTAATTAATGCAGTGGCCTCCGCAAACTCCCGACCTCCTTCCAATTGAGAATTGTGGCAACAAATTGGTTGAAAGTATGCCCAAACACATATATAGTCTATTACAAAATAAAGGCTTTAAGACCAAGCACTAAATATAAATATTTTAAATGTTGCCTAGAAGTGCAAAATTAAGTACATATGTTTTGTTTAAAAAACATTTTTGTTGGCAACTGTATAAATAAAATAAAAAATTAAATCATTATTATTTTATGCGCCTGCAAAAGCAGGTAATACAAACATGTACTCGCCTCTGCTCCCCATTGTAATAGTGTATTTACATAACACCGAAATCTATTACGTCTGATTTGAAATCCCTTTAAAAACCTATATGGTATACACGGCATTTATATATAATATTCACACTACAACCAAGATTAAAGCAACAAAACAATATTTTTGTATTCTAAGTGTCAGCTATATGTATGTATCCTTCCAATGTATTATTATTTTTTTCTATATTACGATGAAAATTACAGTTATATCACCAAGCACTACAATGTTTTGAATAGATTTTATCAAAATTAAGTGATGAAGTAAATTATGTTTTGTATAGGAAAACTAGTGAGAAACGACTAGATTTTGTTAGAAACAGTACTAGTCCAGTAATATATTAGATTTTAGTGTAATATAAATGTATTATAATTACGGTGACCATCCGTACACTATTATAGTGGACAGTATTAAACTAAAACCGCCCAAAAGATGTAATTATAAACTCCACATTGTTGTATATTTTACATGATCTGGTAACATTGAAGAATGTGAGGAAAAGAGACTGTTTATGTGTAATTTTATTCCTGAAGTAAGTCCTTATCAAAAGTAGGTTGAAGTATTTTAATTTTTCGAAAACGAAAATATTTCTTATTAAATATTTTGATGCTAGTGGATTTTTCATTCGCTCTGCCTGCGTCTAATGCGGCAACAGAAAGAATATTTTAAATTTCTAACAACATTTAGTCTTCAGAGAAAACACAAATGAGGTTGGAAACTTTGCAATCGCTTTTAACAACAAAATGCAATTTTGAATTTGATTGTTCTGAGTTTAAAATATTTTTATCAAATAGGCCTGACATTTAAAAAAAAAAATACATTCAGTGGAGAAATACCACACGTATATTAGTAACTAAGTATTTGAATATCCTTGTTTAAAATACATAAATACATACATATGTACATATTTATCTAAACAATTGGAATGTTATATTATTAAACCCCATTATAGGTGTACACTATTTCTTCAGGAAAATAATGGTCACCGTAATTATAATACAATGATCAAATGAACTTCGTAACTTCATACCTGCCTAAACAAATCGGTTTTTTACAAAATCTCGGCTTTTAAAAAAATTAATCAGGCAACCCATGTATCAGGGAGGTTTAATTTTGTGAAAACGTGATTTTATATGCAACTCATGCGCTCATGCTCAAGGTCATATCTGGTCATTTGCATTTAAGTAGAAATTTAATTGAAATTGTCACACTAATTCGCAACATCTTGTTTGTTTAATAAAAGGAAACAAGTTTCTTTTTATTGTTGCTAAAAAAGACTCGTACACAAAAGCATAAATAATTAAAGACGAATTAAGATAAAAATGTGTATGAAAGGAAATTACGAAATAAACGTATAAAAGCAGCGCAGAAACTGCGCTGCTAATGCGAAAAAAGGCTTCGTAAACGCTGTTGCCAGATTTTACGATTTTTAGAGCAGGGTATTTAAAGCCCCTTTCAAACTATTAAAAACGAAGAAGTATTAGTGTAAAATAACCGTTTATGAATCTGAAAAAAAGTGGAAAGCAATTTGAGCCATATTATATCTATCTCCGACCATTTTTCAATGTTTTATAAGCTCACTTTTTCATTTTATCAGGGTTGCATTTTTACAGAAGTGCGATAATCTGATGAAAAATCCCCCGAAAATCTAAACACTTATACATTTTCATTAAATAAGTCTTGAAAGTTCAATTATATATTACCTTGAAGGAAATTGCCACCTTTGCAAGAAAGTTGTATTAGCAATAATTAAAGGTCAAATCTAATATGTATAGCCAAATTTCTTAGCGGTCATTAAATAAACTATGACAAATACATATATTTTACTTTTCAAAACATGATCTAATGATAAGGAAAAAGTAAACAGTTAACAACCATGGAATTACTTTGGAATTATAAAATTTTCTTTAAAATGGATATAAAAAATTATAAAAACGGTAGTATTCGATTAGCTTTGCCAAAATGTAGTCTTAAAATTCAATTGCAAACACTAAGCAGTACAACAGTTGACGCTCTTTTAATTACTATAAAGCCAAGGGCAACGTAAACTAACGTAATGTACCCATTAGCACAACCGTCTCTTTGCGCAAATTACCTGCAACACTATCGTAATCCAATTCAATAATACGACCCAATGCAATGGGCATATGAATTGAATAAGCTAATTTGGCAATTAGAATACAAACATGTTTTATTATTGTTTGTATAGATGGGTTAACTTTATTGGATGAGCCTTGGTAAAGACAATATGAAATTATTGTGGAGTTTATGACCAATCACTTGGCTGAGAAAAGTAACCGTTTTTAAGACACTCCACATTAGATGTGATTTCCATCCGTTTTACATTTTCCTTTTCGCTATTTTATCTGGCAACTATTTTTTTTGCTAATGAAATGCGCGGGAAGGGGAATATACGGGGAAAAAGGCCTAGTGATTAGCAATAGATTTTACAAAATGAATCCACACCTCACACAAGTAAATTTTAATGGTTACCGAAACAAAGTGTAATTTACCCATACCATTGATTAAACGTAAATCACAATTTGTTAGCTTTGAATCATTTTTTATTACACGTTTGATAGTGATGCCACTCTAATTTTAATCGGAATTTCTAAAATAGCTCGTCAATACTAACTCGGCAATTCACACCAACACACATGCACAGACTGGTTAATAAATTCACCTACGAACACACACACCGGTATCGTCATCATAAACTTGAAAATTACTGCAAGTTGTATTTTTCTACTTTTCTACAAAATACGGAACATAACCTTACTTTTTATAATTTGAGTAATAAAAAAAAACTATGTACATATTGAAAAATCTTTTCAGTTGAGGATACCAAATTGATATTAAATATGCTAAATAAAATACACACGCACACACAAAGTCAGATACATTGCACACTTAAAATATGATAATGCAATCACGCTGGAGTTAAAAATCACTAAATATTTTCAGAGATGATATATATTAATAAATAAATAACAATGCCCTTACCTCCATGACAATTCGGCCCAAAGGTTGACCGTCGGCGGTCATATCAAAGTATACACGAGGTAGACCCATTTTTCCTTTGCTAGTAAAATTCCGTACACTGAGAAATCCAAATTGCAACTGACTCGCTTTAATGCTAATTGTCAATGGCGAAGCTTGAATATTTGTTCTTGTAAAAATGGCGCCTGCTGTCAATTGGCGAAAGCATCTTGCCAGTGTTGCCGGTAGATATGACATGCTTAATATTAATATATATCCACTTATTACAATTAATTATCAGATTTAAACAATTCTATCTTAAAAACGGAATTTATTTTTAATTCGTGTCTTCACAATTCAACGATATAACAATAGTGGTGTATATTTTGGGAATTATTGCATAATTTGTTTTGAGGTGCCAAACTACTTTTTTCATATTCCAAAAATCGGAAGTACAATTTCCAAAATACACATTGTTTTATAAAGAAAATTGATAATAAATTTAACGGCGAATTCAAAGTATTCTGGCTTCTTTGCCGATATCAAATTCCATATACAAAATATGTACAGAAAATGACAAGAAATTTTTAGAAATGAAATTTAACATTCAATAAGTTCAAAAACAGTACTCAGCTGGGATGGTGAGCTTACCTGCATTAAATGTATATTATATTAAGATATGTTGATATTTTTGTTGCTTTTATATATAAATTAAGATTTCGATATAGTATATACAATTCTGTACCCAAAACTTTATTTTACTTTGTAATATATTGCCTTAATACACTTTCAAATCAATACATTGAATTTTTTTCTTTTTATTCACCCGGCCTGCCATTCAAAACATAATTTTTATAGAATTTACAGGGTTGTCGAAACAACTATACCCATTACATGCCGTCTTGACTAGAAACCGAACTGTTCTGTCAACGTACAGATAGTTGTTCGCACAGGGATTTGGCTGGTGAAGACCGTTGTTATCGATGGTCAGTTCGTATTCACGCTACGTTGAGCCGAACAATTGTTCGCACAACACTGTTCTGCCATCACATAAACAAAATCCTCACAAGGAAAATAAAAAATGTGTATGTTCGCTCATCTGAAACACCCCTACATAAACTATGCTGAAAACGTGAAAACAATCTCGATGAGATACAAATGATTATGCTCAAACTTCGCAAGAACATCTACCCGTATTCTCCTCCCAAAAGACCACAAACGTTATAAGTATATATAATATAAATAAATTGTTATATAAAAATATCTTTATGCGTTTTCAGATATAATTCTTTTGACCACAGACATAAAATCTTGATATACGATTTGTACTACTAACCGCACGGTACTAATGACAGAGTTTCCGGCACAAAGTAGTTACCCTGTGGTTTCCGGGAACTGAATGCATTTAGCATTAAATTTTTAGAAATTACCATGAATAAAGCTTTTTTCATTTAAACATTTTTTCTGGCAGCATTATTTTATACAGTATTGCAATTTATAGTCAAAAATGGCGTCTTGACTAGCCATAACACAGTTCAGCCTTCGCACAGAAATTTAGATAGTCAAGACCGTCGCTGTTCATGTTCGCTTCATGTTCAAAAAGAGTTGTCCGATCAATACTTCGCACAACTCTGTTATGGCATTACACAAACAAAATACACAGAAACATCTACACATATTCTTCCAACAGAAGATCACGAACAGATTTTCTCTCGTTATTTTGCAGACGCTCTCTCAATGCATCTTGACTAGCCATAACTTTGTTCGCACTTTACTCCACTGTTCTCTTCTTTTTGGGTCCTGTGGAACACTAAAAAATGTACCACTTCCAGGACCAAATTTTTTTATCGCACAAGAGACACCGCATATTTATTAAAAACTTTTCACAATTGTTAATTTAAAAAAAAACACTTATTAAGGCACTTGGTTGAACTTATTAAGGCACTTGGTTGAAATTTTTTGATTATTTTGGTAAACAAAACTTTGACATTAACCATTTGTAAACAATGAAAATTAAATGTAAGCAAAAAATTATCACCTGCAGTAGTGATGCCACCTAGTAAATAAATACACCTTGGGTTTTCCCATTCTTTTCATTGGCTTATTCGGAATTTTTTACAAAAACAAATTGTAAGACAACCAAAGACTAATTGCAGAGCAGAATTTTCGTGTGTGACTGTAAAAGTACCGGAGGAAATTAAACTTGCACGTGAGAACTTATGACAATATTCAAGTACAGTGAATTTTCCGTTCCTGATAGTTAGTGATGTGTAGAAACGACTTAAGATATTAAAGAAAAGTTGGAAAATTCAATAGATTAAAAAAAGCATAGGTTGCAATTATAGAATAATTCTTTGCTTCCACGATTAAACGATCAATTTGTTAAAATTTTTTAATATTTGTTTCATGAAAATCGGAATAACGAAGTTCAATACGAGGTAATTGAAAATATAACTTGTTTAGTGTCAAACAATTCCAACCAAATAATACAGTCCACCTTTACCAATGAAATGGAAATAAAAAAGGAGATAAGTACATATATATGTATGTATGTAAGGACAAAAAAGTAAAGCAATAAAAAATTAAATAATACGTGTCACTGTTATTGTTGACAATGGAATGTTGTTTATTTTTATACTAGATTCTAATCTATTTTTAAACTAGTCTTAACCACAGCCATACTTTTTACAAAAATTAATATTAATTTATTATTTTATAGGTATAAATAAAGTACTTGTGGCAACAACATTTGAAAAAAGAATTTCTACTGAAGAAATCCTGTACACGCCACAGCCAGCAATAAAAACCTTAGCACACGATGCCATCTTGTGGTGGTCCCGTGTATCAACCTACAACGGTGTCATATGAGCCTCGTTCAGGTGGCGGAAATGGCTCGGGAGGAGGTCTGGGATTTTTAGGGCCAGCTTCTTCTATTGGAGTTAATTCTCCCTTGCGCATATTTCGTAAACCTAAACCCCAATTAGTACTCCTTTTGTTTGCACTAATTTCATTGGCCGCTGGAATAGCTATGTTAGCTTGTGGGGCAACTGATTGGATTGAAGACCAAGAATTTGTTAGACAGCAGCAACAACAGGCGCCCCTTCAACAATCCACTGACGATGAAGTAAATGAAACTCAAACTGAAACTCTGATCCCCTGCGTCAATATTCCCTTGGGCATGGTGTTGGGTGGTGTATTTATGACTTGTTTGGGCATAGTTGGAATGGGTAGGGATTTTTAGATACTGTGAACAAATATATACAACAAACTTTTTCTTGCAGGACTTTATTTGAAAGTTGCAGACTGGCGCCGCAACTGTGTGTGTCCATGCCCGTGCCCATTCTTCGATAAAAAACAGTCATTGGCACGTCAATTACAGTGCCAAAATGTTAATGGTGGTTGCGGCCAAGGTATTATGGCATTGAATCCTTCCACAGATCCTCTAGTTTCGCACACACAATACGCTCCGGTTTCGGAGTTGCCCTCGTTGCGTGCCGATGATGAGGAACGTCGCAATTTGATGCCTGATAATAAAGATTGGTAAGTTTAAACGCAATATCTAGTTTAGATTCAAACAAATATTTGTTTTTGGGTTTAAAAATTGGACACTAAACATTTTCCATGATGTCTCATTATCTGGAAAAAATTTTTCGAAATCGATTCTGGCAATATTCCCAATTTTTTCTTTCGAAGAAAGTCAATTCCATAATTTATAATTGAATCTCTGCAATGATTTTTAAAGTAATAGTATTTAAAAACTAAATGCTGAGATGGGTGGTCAATAATGCAATTAGATCGTTCTTAAAAATTACTGGTATTTTCTTTAGAAGGCTCCACGCCGATTAATCAATGGGTAGGTAGGAATTCAAAATATAAAAAGTTGGCAAGGACAGCACAATTCCGCTAAAATCTCGAACATATGCGGTTTGAAATTTAAACGTCTATCCAAATTAAAATTTTTACATTTTAATTCGTCAACAAATTGGATATGTATTTAATTAAATGAATCAAATTTCTCGGTTTAAAGAAGAGTCTAAAGAAATTGAAAATTTAGCGTACTACCAAATACATATTGGCCCTTAATATGTACAGAATTCACAGTGTCCTAAAATCATATGTTTTATAAAATAACCTCATAATTTAGTGTGCAATTTCAAAAGAACTGCATACATAACGTTCCAATAAGATTTCACGACAAAAACAAAGATAACTGCACAATTTTGCACCGAGAGTTGTTTTGATCAAATAAATAAATTTGTAAATGTTTGCACTGCTTTTAAATGTTTTCACTGAGCTGTAAGTGTTTTTTAATTCAATGTTTAGGTGGTCTTGTTTTCTTACAATAGAAAGTAAACAAACAAAAGTTTGTTTTGAACAAAAATTTAATATTTGTTGAATGAAAACCATAAATAATAATAAAAAAATATTTTTTTAAAGAAGTTTGGCTTTTCTAACTATACTTTTTCTGTTTTTCTTCGAAAACAAAATGAGGGCAGTTATATGCATACACATGGTTGTATGTATGTATGTATGTATGTATGTATGTATGTATGTATGTATGTATGTATGTATGTATGTATGTATGTATGTATGTATGTATGTATGTATGTATGTATGTATGTATGTATGTATGTATGTATGTATGTATGTTTGTATGTGTGTATGTATGGATGGATGGATGTATGTATGTATATACCAAAGGAAAATGTAAAACATGTCGAATCTAACTCTTAGTTAGGTTATAGTTGTTTATCGTTATAAACCAGGGAACAAATCTAGAAAGAAAAGAAAAAAAAGAAAAAAAGTTTCCTATCGGGCAGAAAAAGTTATTTTAAGAAGAAAAATTAAAATAAACAAAATCGGTGGCAACCTGTATTTTCGGAGCACCTGTAAAGAGCTCTAGTACGTATTTAACAGATCATATTTTTTTGAAGGGTACATACGATTCAGCGCAGCCGAATATAGCTCTCTAACTTGTTTTTCTCTTTTATTACTTGTTAGTGCTTAGTACTAGGGTTAGTTTAAATATATATTATTTTTTTTCTGTTATTATTATAAAACCTGTCTTTTATGTCAGTTTCTAAAATCGATATACATATATTCTTAAACCATTGTAAAATATTAGGACATGATGACAATATGACATCATAGCATACCTTGTGAATTCGTTGATTATATTACGAGTAAAAGAAAGACATGCTAAAAAGTAGTTAATGCATGGAATTTTCTGAAAATAAACTGGTTTAACTTAGGTGAAAAGCGTGTACACACTTAAAAAAGCAATAGCTAGCGAATACGCTAAAACATGAAAAATTATTACCTGTGAGATTGTTTGTATGTCACTAAAAAAAACATGGCCAGCCCTAGTGAGTGACCGAAGTCACTTTTTAGACAGTTACTGAAGCCTATGATCAGCCAAATTTTTAATATTAGGCTAAACTGAAGCTTCAAATTAAATTCGATTCGGATTCATATGTATAAGTTTAGATTTCAACATTTCATATGGTGGCATTATTATTGGAATTTGGATGTCATATCCCCCGAAATATCTACTGTAGTATGCATAACAAAAAGTTAGCAGGAAGCTATCATATATTTTATTTATAACACATTTCTTAAACTATACCTAACGCACTGCTAACCATATGCTAACTTTTGATAAACAGCGGTTAGTGTCAAGGTAGAGTTGATTTGTAATTAGATAGCCGACAGATTAATTAGACATTATGCATAAACTCTATCCCAATATACATAGTCTGATCCCTATGTATTATAACATACAGTTGTGGCCATGATTTTAGCACATACCTTTTTATACTTTTATTATTAAAAATTTTTGTTACATATTCGTTATTTTTATCATTGTTATATCTTAATGTATTATTCCCGGTGTCAGAATATGCGATATTATTTTACTTAACTTTTTTTCGTTTATATTATTTTTTATAACGAACCCTCAAAAAAGGACTGGACAATAATTTAGCACAAATCAACAAAATTTATTTCCAACAAGATAAAAATAAAAACACTAATATTAATTTTACAAAATGTTTAATATTTGGTAGGATAGCCCTTATTCTTTAACACAGCTGCACATCCCCTGGGCATACTGTCCACCAGGCCAATGCAGCGTTCCTTTGGTATTGCATACCAAGCGTTTTGTATTTACGTCCATAATTCGTTCAAATTTTTGGGTTTAACAGCAGTTATGTGTTGCTCTACATCGTTCCAAAGGTTCTCTATAGGATTAAAATCCGGAGATTGAGCTGGCCATTTTAAAACGTCAATGCCACTTGGATCGTTGTCGCGCATGAAACGCCATCTAAGTGGCATGTTTTCCTCTGCATATGGAATCATTGTACTCGAAATTATATTTTTGTAAACGTACTGGGCCATTCGCGCATCGATTTTAATTATTGGACGAACACCGTGCCCAGAAAACGCAGCCCAAACCATCACGTTTCCACCACCATGCTTTACGGCCTTCGAGGTGTACCTGGGATTGTGTTGCATGTTTGGACGACGCCACACATAACGTTTTCCATCATCGCTCCAGAGAATATTTTTCCAAAAAAGCAGGGACTTGACTAAGAGTTCACGTGCGAATGAAATTCGGGACTTTAAATGTTTCTTTGACACGTGTGGCTTGTGTTGTACAATACATCTACGCAATTTTTTTTTTTGATGAAGTCTTCTTCTAATTGTTCGTGAGTAGACGTCGATAGAAAATTTTGTTGAAACTTCCCTTTGAATTTCAGTTGAGGTTTTAAAGGGGTCCGCAACTGAAGCTCTATAAATAAGGGAGTCCTCTTTACGTATGGTTTTTCTAGGCTTAGCACAGTGTGGAATATTTTTGTCTGTGTCCCATTGGCTTGAAGATGACTGAGTGAATTGTACACCATCTTTCTAGAGCAGTTTAATATGAAACAATATCACAAACTGTGCTTCGTCTCGATTTGATATGATGGATAACGCTGCTCCTCTGTGCACCATGTACCTATAGCCATATCTAGTTTTTGTTTTACGTTTTTTAATCAAATTTAAAATTTAAGATTTTAAGCAAGAAAAATTATGAAAATATCGAATGTGCTAAATTAGTGTCCAGCTCATATTAAACACTTCTTGCAAAAAATCAAAAATTTAAATAAAAAGAGCAAAAGAGAATACAAAAAAAAAATAACGGTACATACTGATCACGCCATACACAATGCTAATTGTAAATAATCTTAATAGATTTTATTATGATAGCAAGATCTATGACAATTATGTGTGAAACAAAATATCGGCCAAATGCTCGCCATGGCTTCTGTGGCATACCTCTATCCGATGGTCGATATTTGCAATGACTCTGAGACATAATTGTGGTTCAATCAGGTCTGTTCTGTAAACCACGTGATTTCAAATCACGAACGATTTTGAAATCACGCCGACGATTTGATGCTGTTCTGCAAACCACGTGATTTTACGGTTTTCGGCGTGGTTTTATTTTTTCGAAAACACGAGAAAACAGCTGACTATTTAGATTTATGTTTTGTTTGTTAAACGTAATTTACGGGACCTATCTAAACAAAGTTCACAAAGCATAAATACAAATGAAAACAAATGTTAGTATAAATAAAATTAATGTAAAAAAAACGAAGTTGCCACTGTTTTCATAGATGAAATTTGCTTAGATTTTGCACTTCTAATTTCTAAATTTGCACAAAAATTACTCAGTTATTTACTATTATTATATTTTTTAACAACAATAAATAAATTTTGTATTAAATAAAAAACAGGATACTATAAATTCCATATATCTTACATGATATTTTACGACTGTGTCACTTTGGCAACCTCACAAATATCTTCGAAAAAACAAACCGGCTGACTGCTGAAGAGAAAAAGTAAATCACGAACATTGGTAAACAAAGCAAAACAACTTTTTACAAAACAAACAGTGTCCTTAGAAATTTGTTAATATATATGTTTGTGTATAAAACCTTATTTTATTACATAAATAAATAAAAAACACATCATATTAAATATATAATAAAATTTTATTTGTTGCTAAATGCAAAACATAGAAAAAAAAATCAACTGATTTGAAATCGACAGACTGTTAGCTCACCGGTTTTAAATCACGAGATTTCAAAAAATTTTGTGCACAGAACACCTTTTCGTTTTTTACAAAAAAATGATTTTCAGAACATGCCTGAATGTCGTTAATGTGCCAAATTATTTCATCCTTTAGTTGTTGAATTTTGCTTGGCTTATAGATATACACCTTATTTTTAAATATCCCCAAAGAAAATTGTCCAACGGTGTCTATTTCTGACCACAAGAAGTCCTTTTTCATCTCGCGGGTGTAACTCACAATTAACATCGTGTATTATGGTTGGACCACCTTGCGGTATTGCGGTTGCCGAATATGCTGCATTAACAAAAAAAAATTCATACTTAAAACCTGGTCCAGCAACATGCAAGCAAAATTTTTTTCTTTCGAAATAATATGAACGGTATCTGTTTTGTGTGAAAATTAATAATAAACAGCTGTTCGTGAGTGCAGTTTTTAGTCTGCATTGGATTGCATTACTAGTTGATAGTAAAATTTTTCGATAATCAATGTTTCTTTACATATTTCATTATGGGAACAGAGTACTAATAAGCTTAATATAAAAGAGAGAAAAATGAGCGGACTTATTCATTTACATAATTATCACCAAAATAGTTTGAAAGATAAAACCAACATAAATTATGGTAGGCAATATTCATTTATTTGACCTCAAAATGCAGACCAAAAGATATATCAAAATAATATAAAAGAAGTTTGGTAAGAGAAATAATCAGAAATTTATGAAAATATAAAAGGAGTATTTCAAGTTTTCCGATATATCAGTATCGGCGATATTTTTAGTGCCGATAACGATATATTAACTACATACGTATCGCACACTAAATCAGACAACACAAAATATGATTTAGTTGACAAGTTAAGAGAAGCAAGTAACATAGAAACTTGCATAACGATTACTGTTTTTGATTTAGTGTTGCGATGTGTACATCATATTTAATTTACTTTGAGTTTTTATTCTCTAGCTTATCGGTATCGGCGATATTTTTATCGGCAAAAAAGGAGTATCGAGGCATTCCTAGAAAATATGTTAAAACAAATCGTATCCCATATGCAAATCGGTTCACTTCAATATCAATTTTCCTGATTATTTTTCTTTTTAATTTGATATAAATTATTTTCTGTACTGTCATACATGTCCGTAATTACAGTTGCAATTGTAACTATGCTGCATACAACAATTTTATATGTTTTTTTTTAAATCCATTTCTTATTAAGACACTTTGAAAATAAGCTGGACTTTTATTTTTGTTTTCAACAACGAGACGTTATGTCATATGTACGTAACATACGTACGTCTGAAATTATAAACCGTATGTAAAATAATAGTTTTGACATACACATCAAATTCGATATGTATAGCAATTTTGACATTCCATATGATACACGCAATGTAAACACAGCTTTAGTAGCCACTATGTACAAACTTTAAGCTAACAAGCTTCCAGTACTAATCGGCACTCTAGTTATATGTATGAAGTGTACAACGAGCTGCTAACTTTTTGTTATGCATACGGCTGATAGTGTTTTTTAAGCCCTATAGAACTTTAAATTGTAAAAAGTAACAAAATTTTTAATGAAAAACTAACGATATACAAATTACAATTCGTTAAAAAATCGACATTAAATATGTATCATGAGCTGGCAACAGTGGCGAAATTTAAGTTGTGCGTCGTATATTCTGTCGAACAGAATTTCCCTTTTTTCACATAATTTGCAAAGAAATCGTATTTAGTTTTAGTCTCAGCTGACGAATATATACTATTGAAAACTATCCAAATCAGTGAAATCTATAATAGAGCTATAAGTCATCGAATGCGCGTCATGAGACCAAATGAAAACTTGGTCGATCAACTCTTTCGAATACAGCCGAAGATGGCCCGTCGCTCATAATACATACATATGTATATACATTGTAGATGGACAATCGAATTTTACAGAAATTGCAAACGAATTGACAAAAAATGGGTGGTGGGCTTTATTTAATTTTCAAAAGATGTTTTAGTCTCTTGATGATGAAGTATAGGACTCAGTATAAATAATTGTTTTACTTCTTCCTAATTAAAGTTCTGATACCTTTTTTTCTTAAACATTACAGTCTCAGCAGCGCAGAAGAATCTGATCGCATGCTTGAACCCGATCCAAGGATTGTATTGCGTCCTGTGGGCCGTGTTGAAGATGCTTAAACGAATAACTATTTCAAACAGCAGCGTTTGAGAAGCAAATTAATACGAATACGGAAAAGAAATCTCAACAATTAACACCAACTCGTAATAATACAAACAAACAACAAAAAAAACATTTATTTTTCCATTTCAATTAATTACATTAACTTGTAAATTTAGTTTTATATATTAAAATTTCTTAAGATATTTATTTTATCATGTAACGTTGTCTCAACAAATGTTAAATTTAAATTTATACGCAAGCAAAAATAACGATTTATTGACAATTACCAGCAAATTATTTAAAAAAAAAAACTTCATATAAAATATGAACAAAAACAAAGAAATAACAAAAAAGGAAAAACAAATTATTGAAAGCAAACAATAATTAATTAATTTTAAGAAAAGTTTTAAACATTTCATTCAGTTCGAAAAGTAATTTCGTTTTGTTTTTATAAGAATTAACAACGATTTTCTTATAGCGAATAAATACCACAGAATATAAACAGAATACCCAACAATGACATTTGAAAAAGCGTGTAATCAGGTGTCATGCGTTTTTACGTACAAAATTTTAAATTAACCCGATTATATGAAAGAGATAGCTTAATTAGAAACGATACGGTTTTTTTATCTCTCTTATATAATCGAGGTAATGTTGTTGTGAGTTGTCGCGTCTAATTAATAGTCTATGATAAATACTTTAGTGAATTTTATCGAAAAATTTAAACACTCAGCGATCTCACGGATCTTACACACCAGTTTCCGTAAATTAAAGCCTTCAACTGGCCTTCGAGAACATGCTGCTGCATATCCAACATAAAAATTGTCGGATCGGTATTTTGGAAACCAGTCCTGTGCACTGGCGTTAGTTCAGTTCAATACATAATCTCTTCCATACACAGCATTTTTCCAACAACAACAAAAACTACTCTGTAGAATCAATTAAGGGAACTGGTTCAAAGGAAGCCCTTGCTACATACATATGTATATAATCGTGTATATATAATCTATATATCAATTATGTGGCCCAAAATATGAAGCTGGCTGTGAAAGAATACAATTATATAAAAAGCAACAATTATGTAAAACAACGCAATTACTTTTCGAACAACCTACAATTAATATTTTTTATAATTTGACTAGTATTTAAAATATTGCCAAGTTGACTAAATAATTATAATAATATTTTCGTTTTATTCACATTTACTGCCTGGCCCGCGATGTCGAACGTTAACGTACGCTTGAATTCTAATAGAACAAAAAAAACAGATCTGCGTCCATGTTATGAATTCTTGTATGAATTTATTTATTCCGTGAATAAATTAATAAAGAAGGACGAAAATCAGTTTATTTTTTATCAGAATTCAAGCGAACGTTAGCGTTCGACCTTGTGCGACGGGCTATTAATAATACCATAAGGCCTTATTTCATAAAACCCAAGACAAGGCCAGAATTTATTTTGAAATATTTTTAAATTTTATTATTTTTGCATAAAGAGGAAAAGAAAACCAACAACTTCAGGTTTTATGGAGTTGGTAGGCACAATCTCGCAGGCGAACTCAAAGAATTTCTGGCTTCTTTGCCCGTGTCAAACTTCATATATAAAAAAAAATGTACCGGAAATGGCGAATATGGAATTTGACTTCCAATAAGTTCGAAAAAAGTACTCAACTGCGCTCGTGAGTTTATCTATTTAGTCTACCCTGCGCACAACAATTTGTATGAAAAACTTTGAACATTTTTAAAATTTGTTGTCCATATAAATGCTGGCATTGTCTTGCGTTTTACAAAATAAGGCCCATAATTTCATAGTTTAGGAATTTTTATGGGGTCTCTGTTGTAAGTTTTCCATAAAGGATGCGGGTAGATTTACGTTAAATGTCAAATGTACAAACAACAAATACGAAATTCTTAAGAACATTCGATATGTATTTTTTTGCAAAGCTTTTGTACTTAAATTTTAGGTTTTTTTTTGTAAATTTTTTGTAGATTTAAAAGTTAAAGAATCTCATGTTTTACCTTTATTTAAAGTATATGAAAGAAATGTCTGTTTATGTACTACATAGAAAAACTTTATCTAGATTTGTTTATAAAATACATTTCATTTCCTTTGTGATAAATAAAAATCTTTTCGTTTAAAAACGTTACCAGATCAGAACAACCAAACTCACATTTCACTATCATTTTTTCAAGACTTAATATTTGTTTTTCTTATTTTTAAAATAATTTATTACATATGTATATGAATTTTATAAACCTTTTGCCGAATATTGATCATTTTATTTAAGTACAATATTAACAAACCCATGTGTCATTTACAATACGACAACCTTTCGCAATTAGCTTAATAAATTTCTTAATAATTATTTGATAATAATAGTAATTAGTATTTCAACTTAATTTGATGTTACTTTTAAGACGATAAACAAAGGGAAAAAAACAACACGTACCAATTTAAATGCAGTTTGTTAATAAAGCACACGTCCATTGCAAGCAAAAAGTAAATCAAAACAAATAACCAAATCTGTGTGTATGATTTTAGATTACGGGAAATAACGGTTACTCGAAATTAATTTGATTGTTGTTAAGCCAGCCGTAGACGATGCGACCGTTGGTACAACTTTAGGAGATTGTATACGAGATTGCAACGTTTGTGGTCTCGTTGTATTAAGTTGAGCCTCGGTTGTACGAAAAATTAAACAAATTTGGATTTTTTTTTTGGCAAGTTGTATCCCTTCAACTTGAATTGAAAGTGTTGTACAACAAGACTATTTTGCGCTTATTATCGTAGTGACCAAATAGCAGTGATGGAAAATCAAAATTTTATAATGGAACTGAACTTAAAAAGTATTCGGGCATGTTTTGACACTCGCAAGTGTCAAATCGCATGCGGGTAGCAAATCGGCAATGTTCTGCAACTCACGCGTTTTACTTGCGATTTGCTTTTTTTCTAACTTGTGTTCAAAAACTAAAAACATATGTTTTACCAAAACAAAAGCAAAACAAACAGAGGAAATACAGAGGCAAAAATTGCAGAAGCAAAGAACGTTTTTAAATTTCATGTTTTTAGAAAAAATTTGTTACAAAATTTCATTAGTTTTGTAGTTTCTTTAAAAACTAGTTTAGATTAAATACAGCAGTTCACTTCAGTATACTCTTGCGACTTGAACTCGCCAAAACTCTTGCGAATGCGAGTTACAGAACACCTCACAGGCGAGTGGAAATCACAATCGCAAATTGCGAGTGTCGGAACATGGCCGATTATTTCCATATGAAAAGTACTATTTCAAAAATTTAAAGAGACCCTGCTCTGCCTGTGTAACATATAAAGCCTTTTGAGTTTTTTTTTTGTTACTATTATTTTGTGCAGTATATTATTTAATGTTTGAGACTGAAAGAAGTATTTCTAATTACGTAGGGGTACTATGGTAATACGTAAATCAGAAAGTACTGAAAATAGTACAATAGTTCTGAACTTTTTATAACTACCAAATACAAAAAGCGTGTTTTTTTCGCATCTTTACTCAACAATATTTGTTTGCAAAATGTAGTTGTACAACGAAAAGACCCAATTTGTTTACCAACCGAGTTGTGCCAACTTCCACAATACTTCCACAACTTCCAATTGTGCCAACAGACCACCTACTACGATATCTAATTTACGACTAACTTATTTTCAATCGAGTTATGCTGCATTGATTTAAGATCTCGACTGATGGAGAAGAGCAGATAATAAATTAACAGTTCTTTTTGTACCACTTCAATAAGGAACTTTAGACGAAATCGTTGTTTCATTAAACTTGGATAATGGTAAAATAAGAACATTTAGTAATGGATACTGCCGTCATCATTGGAAATTATTTCGGAAATTCTTTTATTCATTGAGCTGTAAAGCGTTTCTATATTAAGGCTCCTTTGTAATATAATTTGCATCTTTTTGGATTATAGGAAGCAGTGGAAGGCTGATAATTATTTATCAATTATTTATTTTATATTTGACATTCTATCTATTGCATCATTAAATAATAAAAACTATAAAAATACAAGTGATTAAAAATTACTATCTCCTGCTCTAGTTGGCTGGGTAGTATCTAATTTATTTAATAAAATACATGGATTTTTATTTGCCATTCGAATACATTTGTATTTTTATTTATGCGATTATTTCGACAAAAATGTTCTGTTTACAAAAACAAATGTTGTATATCTTGTATGGTTTTTTTATCAATTAAATTTACCAAATATTAACATAATAGATAATTTATCTTTTACTTCTTAACGCCAGCGTTGTCAGATTTCCTTATTATTTTGCCAGCGGGCTTTGAATCTGTGAGCTTTTTTGCAGCTGGTGTTAAGGGTTTCGGTTTTTCAATAATATTTTTCTGGATTGCTGGTTTGATTTTATCATCCTTTGTTGTCGGTTTTTCTTTAACTTCTTGAGTTTTCGGTTTTTGCTTGTCGTCTTTAGGCTTTTCCTTATCAATCTTAGGTTTAACCTTTTCTTTTTCATTTTCTTTGTCGTCTTTGACTTGCTCTTTCTCCTTATCTTTTTCTTCTTTTGCTTTATCTTTTACTTTATCATCTTTTACCACTTCCTTTTCATTATCATCTTTAACCTTTTCCTTGTTTTTGGTGTTGTCTTTCTTAATGTCCTTCTCCTTGTCTTCTTTGGGTTTCTCCTTTTCTTTGTCATCTTTAGGTTTTTCCTTTTCTTTGTCTTCCTTAGGTTTTTCCTTTTCTTTATCTTCCTTAGGTTTTTCCTTTTCTTTTTCACACTCTTTATCTTTAGACTTATCTTTTTCCTTCTCTTTCTCATCTTTGTCCTTTTCGCGAGATCTATATGAAAATAATAAATTTTGTTATTCAAAAATCGGCTCATATTCAATATAGCTGTTACCCTTCAGATTTTCCGTCCTTATCCTTTTCGCGCACAAAATAGGGAGCTACTCTTGTGTAAATATAAGACAAAGTGGCATTTTGATCTCTGTATTTGCGCTGAAATTTTTTAATTTAGTTTTGTGTTTAGCACAACAAATAAAAAATATCTTACATTTAGTGAATAAAAATCTTGATTGGCATCGGTTAATTTACGAGACACACTTTTGATTTCAGTTTGTAAATCCTTGATTTTACTGCTCGACTTGGTATGATCCTTTTGTAAATCGGTGTGTTGTTTAAGTAAATCATTGTGGAGTTTTTCCAAATCAGAATAATTCTTTTCAATGCGATTAATTTGACTCAACAATTTGCCCACATGCACGATAGTGCCGTTGAAATTTATCAGTCCTATTTGTTGAAAAACAAAACATAAAAAAAATTTCAATTTTAAAATTAAATAATTTTCTTTTATAAAGGAATTGAAAACCATTATTTTTATCTGCAATTTTTTCAGTTAACCCGTTATCATTAAATACTGGATTAAGCCAAACAATTTATTTGTTTCTACTACTTTCAATCGATCCATGTTTTATTGATTCATAATACTAATAATAAATAATTGGTGATGTTTTTATTAACAGGCCTGCTGTTGCCTAATATTCTTTTTAGGGGAAAAACCTAAACCATAAAAGTTTATATAAGAATTTGATTTACTAAAATAATCTAATAAGCCTATTATTTTTTATGAAAGGCTAACATGTCATCTTGACGAGCCATAAATATGTTCTGCCAACGTACCGATTCACACAGGAACATTGCTCGTGAATACCGTGGCTATTGATGGTTTTTTCGTGTTCACACAACGTTGTCCGCACAGTTGGTCGTACAACGCATGTGTGCGCACGACTGTAAAAGCCCGCACATAAACTATGCTGAGAACAAGGAAACAATCTCGATGAGAAACTAAAGAAAAATATTCTTAAACTGAACAGTAACATCTACACATATTATCCACGCAGAAGACCAAGAACAAATTTCTTGCCTACGCTCTCTCAATGTGCGAACAAATTTATGGCTAGTCAAGACGAAGTGTTAGAAACCCTATGCAGCGTTGCAGGAAGTCATTTGGAAGAATGCTACATAATCGAAAATTAACCTTTTTATAATTTGTGGATACAATTTCTTTATTAACACCACTTTGATATTTATCAGATTTGATGAACAATAGACTTTCTATTTAAAAATTTTAATCCTTCTCGAATTTGTACAATTGAGCATAGCCAAACAGGCGTAATTATAGTTCGAATTTTATAATTTATTGAAGCCAATAAACTAAGAAGCCTTTCAATCTCAACTTCCGCATTAAAGAAGGATAAAACTAGTAATGGCTATACATTTTCGCCAAGGAAGTGTGTAAAATTAAAACTTTAATCCAAAAAGACATCTATTTTTTCTTACCAACATTTTTTTTTAAATATACGACCATTGATCCTGAATAATATTTAAATCCGATGAATTATAAGTAAGCTCTTCTAAAATATGTGTTATTGGTATTTTTTTTTATAAATTTATGTAAAATGTTGGAAATAAACATTATTAAAATTTTTTTGTCAAACGATTTCGCAAGAACTTAAAAATTCAGTGCAAATATTTATTATTTCTTTTTTACCTTCAATAGATATTTACTTTCAAGTAAATTTTTTGCTATAGTAAACTTTCAAAAGGAACACATTGTTAGACTGGAATTATTCTAGTTTAAATCGTGGCGAATTGAAATAATAGGCACAATTGCAGTTGGTACATAATGCAACTTTTTTATGTGTGTGAAGATAAATTTGAATTTAACTAGCAGAGACGCAAACCAAAATTATTAACATAGCTGATTTAGCACTCAACAGAGCACTGTTAGCGATTTAACGGCAGAAGCAGTTTTGACCTTATATTCAGAAGCCAAATAATCCAAACGTACAAATTGCTCCAAGGTGTCAATAATTGACGCATAACTCTATAAACCTAAACTATTTTCGGAACATAAATAAATTGAATTTTAAAACAGTCCTTTTGCTGGCACTGTTAATCATTAACTTACTTCCAGTGGTCATTAAGGAAAAATGTGAATGGGTACCAATATCCCACTACATAGAAATGATGCTCCAGAGGGTACTTAATGGAACTGTAATAGTGGGATATCTGAAATAATTTTGGAAGACAAATAAATCGAATTTGAAAAAAGGATTTTTGAGGAAAATTTTTGGTATGAACACTTATGACCAGTGACCAATTTGGGAAAATGGTGATGGGTACCAATATCTCAGTATATACAAATGGTGCTCCAATGGGCTTTTATCGAGCCCATATAGTGAAATTTCTCAAATAATTTTGGAACTTTTTAAAAATGACTAGTGACCAATTTGGGAAAATGGTGATTTATGATTTATTTTCTAAAATTATTTCAGATATCCCACTATTACAGTTTCATTAAGTACCCTCTGGAGCATCATTTCTATGTAGTGGGATATTGGTACCAATTCCCATTTTTCCATAATGACCATTAATCCTCTCCAGAATAGTTTAGGTTTCATAGAGTTATGGGTCAATTATTGACATCTTGGAGCAGTTTGTACGGTTGGATTTTTTTGTGGACCTGACTCCTGCTTCATGTTATAGGCTTCTGAATATAAGGTCAAAACTGCTTCTGCTGTTAAATCGCTAACAGTGCTCTGTTGAGTGCTAAATCAGCTATGTTAAAAATTTGGGGTTGTGTCTCTGCTAGTAAAATTCAAATTTATCTTCACACACATAACTTTTTTAACCTCTCATTTCCACCACCTATATGCTCTACTATATTCGGTTCCAAATATAAAAAAAAAATAGGTTTACTTCTAAACAAACTTACCCTCTTTGCTATCACCATCGCCTTTAATAGCAGACACCTGATTATGATTATTTCTACCAAATATATGTTCATATTGATTATTGCCATCACCAATTCGTTTAAGTTCTTCAATTTGCGAATCATCGATATCTTCAATAGCGGGTGTCGATTCCAAAGATTCCTCTTTGTCCGTTAGTTTGCTAAAATAAAGTGTAAAATATTATAAAACAACAAACCGTACAGTTTTTATTACAACTAAAATTTTGAAATGCATAACCAATTTAAAATAAAAAAAAAAAGAAAATAACTTACCGATAGTAAATAGCTTGACGTGTGGCCAATTTCCCCAATACTTTCTTTATTTGTGAACGCGACAAATTTAATCCCAACACGGAAAATAAATCTTCTAAGTCCTTTTCAAAGATATAACCACAATGAGTGGTATCAAAGTATACAAACGAGAGTAGTAAGTGAGGTTTGACTACCACCATTTTTTTGTCACTGTTGACTGTTAATTCACCATCCTTGCCATTGACTGTTGAAATCGAAGTACTTATTTTACGTTTACGTGATTCTGATTTAATTGATTGCGAATCATCGTTATGGTGTTCCTTTCCAGATTTGTCATCATTGGAAGTCTTGGGGTCTTTTTTCGACGATTTTTCCTTCTCCTCGTCTTTATCTTTCGACTCTTTTTTGATTTCATTATTTGTTTCAGCCTTCTCCTTTTTAACATTGCCCTCAGCCTTTATTTCTTTGACTTCAGAGTCATTGTTTGTACTTGATGTCTCCTTGTACAAATAAATTTCTTTATAAATGTTAAAAGCGAAATCGCGCATTAACATGTCATTAAATAGCTCAGCAAACAAAGACACCTAAATCGTAGTTGAAATGTAAGAATATTTTAATTTAAATCATAATGGAGCCCACCTCAAAGAACCTTTCTTTAGTATCATCTGGATGATAGTCTAATAATACAGACAACGACATGACGGCGCAATCAAACTTGCCACCTTTGGCCTGCCTATTGGGATGAACAATAATGTGAGGAGGAGAGGGTAACGTATAACGGCGTATTAGCTGGGACTTTTCTTTTTCGCCAAATTCTTTCAAATTTGTTTCCTAAGTAAATTAAATTTTAAATAAAAGTTTGTAATTATCAATATTATCTCTGAACCTACCTCAGCATTTTTAGTAGAATCGTATTCATCGAGTATAACAATGTCACTTAATTCAAAATCAATGGCATCAACCCAATCTTTTTTGTCTTCTTTTTCGTTTTTAGCTTTGCCAACATTCTTTTTTGAGGCGGGGGATTTTGATGTTTTAGCCTTTTCGCCATTGGCTTTAGCAGTATCCTCTGCGACGCCTTTCTTTTCGTTCTTCTTTTTCTCGGCTGTTTTCGATGAAGTTTCGGCATCTGTTTCCATTTTCTCTTCATCCTTTTTGGATTTATTGATCGTTTCATTTGCCTTTTTGATGGCAACAGTTTTTTGTGGCATTAATTTCTTTTTGTTTTTATTATTTTTAGTTTCTTCAGCCTTTTCTGTATTCAACGCCTTGGCTAAGCGAGCCATAACGACATTGCGTACACCTTTGCATAAATAATTAATATATTAATTTTAAGTTAATCAACAAAAAAAATTTCCCAATTTCCCACCTTTGTCAGGCAAATTGCGAGCCAAGAGTTCATCACGAATTTCCTGCACTTTCATAGTTTTTAAATCCAATAGCGAGTAATGTGTAGGCTCTGGAGCAGGTTCATCCTGTAACATATACATGAAAATTTATTAACAACCATTTTCCGTTGACACGTTATCCCATTTTAAACATGTACATTAAAATTAACAAACATATTCAATGTACCAACCATTAAGCAATGATTGGATGTTATGTATAAAATACTGCCTCATTGATAATTTAAAAAAAAATTATGATTAAATGTGTTTAAACTTCTAAAACTATTCTCAACGCGTAGCTTAGAAATTCTGCTTAAATTAGCAAAGAAGAGTTAGATTGAAAATTGTTTTATGTAACAAAAAGGGGACGAAAATGAAAACATATAATTTGTCCAGGCAGTATTGGTAAAAACTAATAATTTTAAGATGTAAATTAACAAAATGAAATTATAGCTGAACTGAATGCGTGAAGACAAAGAGACTATCATCTTCTAATTAGTTAAAAATTAGAGACGATGCGACAATTAAGGTTCGATAGGATATCCTAAGTCCGATCGACAGCACAGTGAGTCTGCGAGGGACTGTAAAAAAATAAAACTTATTGACTTTGGACTAGTTAATCACTTATTGTCTAGAAAATTAAAAGAATAAGAGAAACTTAAGCATTGTAAAATTATTTGTGCCTGTTCGGTAACAATATCATCACCAATTTGGCCAGTTACATTTTCATCAACAGCAACAGTTTCAACAGCGTGCTCCTCATATTCAGCGTCACCATCCTCGGCATCATCTTCAGCACCGTCACTCTCATCAATCAAAACTACTGAATCATCCATATTTTCCTCTTGTTCTTCTTCTTCTTCTTGATGTTCCCCATCTCCGCCTTCATCATCATCTGCAGCAGTTTCATCGATGTCAGTTGATTTTTCATTAGCAGCATCGTCAGCCAATGTGGAATTGTCTTCCATTTCAACATCGTCGGGTTTGTCGTTATCCTCGTTCGTTTCTGCGGCAGCGGCGGCGACTAAAGCCATTCTGCGAGCTATAACATCATCGGCAGCAGTTTTGTAAACTTGGGTCAACGTTTGCCACTCCTCTATGCTGGGCATGCATGAATGCACATCCGGCAAATAAATAACAACAGTTTCTACGCGAGGAGGTCCATCTTTTTCCATATTTTTGTACTCAGTGCGATGATAGTAGAGTTCCACAAAACGATACCTAATCGAGTAGAGCAGATGGAAGAAAACAACGTTGATAGACATCAGCCAAAGTTTTTTTTTTTTGTTCAAATCACATCCCAGTTGTCAATAAATCCAATTTATCAAAATACATCACAGATCAGCACCGAAAGGTTCGTCGATTAAACCATGATTTCATTTATAAAATAATTTTCACGAATTGTAATTCAAGTTACGAAATCAGCATATAAGCGATCATCCATCAGTCCGAGTGAGCATCAAGCACCCATTACGAGCAACAGTTATGAAATGGTGAATAGTTTTGTATTCGTTTCAATTGTTATAATATTATTTTTTTGAGTTTCAGTACAACAAATTGGTCGCGTAAATAAACATGGAAAAGAAAGAAAAAAATCATAAGGAATGTGGCATAAAACTATGCATAATGCTGGTTAGAAAAAAATTAAAAACAACAACATTATTATATATATGTACATATATTAATTTTAATAATTTAGAAAACGGAAATCAAATAAATTTCTTTCTATGTTTTGGTTCATAGAGACATAGGTATACAGATTTTTGTATAAATTAATAATTTTTTCGCTTTGCTATATATATAGTGCTTTTGATATAATTTAGCTGGAAGTAGAAGTGGAATTTTATTTTACAATAGTTAAAAATAACAAATAGTTATACATAGGCATATCTAAAATACGGAGTCATCTATGATTTTTATTCTGTAGATGCTTTTAATGCAGTTAGTGTTGAACTATTCTTTAAAGTTAAAGAACACTTCTTTATGAAATTTAATATTTTTATTCAACTAGATTATTAAAACTCTGTGTAAAATAATCATACATACCATTGAGTACAATTAGACAAATCAATACCAGTAAGAGCTTTGCATGTACGCACGGCTGTACGTATTAAAACGGAGGGATCTTTATCTGGATTTTCACCATCTAACGATGGTGACCAAGGACCACCAATGGCCATTGGTCCAACGCGTCCCTTAACGCCCACCAAAAAGTTTATTAAACGCGATGGATGAACAGCGTTATGATCAACATCATCATCGCTTTCAAACGATTTATTGTAGATTTCAGCAATAGTTGGTAATGACATAAGCATTACTTTGGCCGAATACAAATAATTGGCATCAGCTGGTTCTAAGATGTCGGGATTTAGCTCGTTGGGCGATTCAACGGTCTCATGCATTATATGGAATTGACATGGACGTCTTAATGAGAAGGGTCTGTCGGGAGTAAACGAGTCCGACCACTTGATATTAGCATGGAAGAAGTCCGAAGGAACATAAAGTGTTGTGTAACGTGTACGCAAATCTTGGACGTCCGTAGTTTTACTGTTAAGCAAAAATAAAAATTACAATGCGCACGCACATAGGCATTTGAATATGGGTAGCTTAGAACTTTATTTTGATTAAAAAAATTAGGTAAATCTTTTTTCAAGTACTTACATAGTTAATAATGATTTCGGTATCTGAACCATATAACGTTTAATAGTTCGGGCACGACGGCCCTTAGGACCAGCACGTTGCAGTTCTAAGTCACGAGCACGCTCTTTTTCCCTTTCGTGTCCACGATCTGTTAACTCACGATCCTTCTTTCTAGACTCTCCACGTACTCGTTCCTTTTCATTGCGCGCAGCAAGGCCACCACGCCCTTCATTAGCAAGAACGCCTCCGCTCTTATTAGTTGCCACTCCACGATCACGACTGCGATCGTTATCTTCACGCCTTCTTTTACGTTCATGTTCACCCTGCACAAACATAAAATTAACTTTGAAGAAATATAAAAGGAGAATTAACCCTTTACAAACCTCGTCCTTATCCCTGGAACGCTGTAAACGTTCTCTATCACGGCGATCACGATCAGGCCTTCCTCGAATTGGGGAACGTTTAGGCGAATTGCGACGCATTTGACCACGTTGATATTCATTTGGTGGTGGCACAGAACTGTAGCTACTTTTATTCGCACCCATTAAGGGTTGTGGTTGTTGCAATAATTGGACACGTGTAGCATTCCATTTAAACTGTCCATTATTTGAATAGCTTGCTTCAAAAATGACACGATCTCCCATCTTGGGGTCTGGACCCTTGCAAACATTGCGGTAAAAAAATACTTCATTGTTGACAAGACCGCAGTCGTTGCTTAATTTCGTTACAGTACCTATTGAATTGTAATGCGTCTGGCCACCTCCACCTTGTTGGAAAGCAACTGGGTTCAATCCACTCCTAGGTTGCGGATATGAAACGGAGTTTCCTCCACCACCAGCTCCCCCAGGGAACATATTTCCACCACCTTGCATGCCGCCATGACCAAAAGCCGCCATGTTATTTTGCATAAACATTTGGGATCCTTGATGAAAACCTCCAGATTGTTGGTGATCTTGCATCACATTACGCTGCCACGAGGCATTCGATTGACCACTATACGACATCTTTAATAAACTATGTAAATGAAGAGCGAACTATTAGTCTGAATATTCCTAATAATTTTTCACTTTAATCGCAGCAGAGAAAAAATGCCGAATACCTTTTACACTAGCGTTGTAAAAGTTTTGCGGATTTTCAGTACTCAGTAACGTATATTTTTTGTAAGTACCCAGTACTAAAAATAAGTTTTTTTTTTTAAATTGTAAGAGGCTATTATCCCAAACACATATAACTGTAGATGTTAAAAAGTAAACATCATATTTGACTTTATTTTAAATGATTAAAATACAATGGAATAGATTATAATTTACAATACGTACACAACAAGAAAACTATTCTAATGTTATAATCTGTGATTCTAATTAAGGTTTCGTTTTTTCAAAAGAAATATTAACACTATTGGATACATGCTTGAAAAATATTTCAGTTGCTTATTATGGTATTATTCGAAAATTTAGTACTTTTTTGCTTAACATTGCTGTAAGCCATGGCTGGAAAGGAGAATTTTTTAATATTCAAAATTGTTTCCGTTGTGGTGGGATTCCTCTTCCCAATTCAATGTAAAATATTTAAAGATGTCAAGCAATTGTTTTAAATAATAACAAATAGCAATTAAAACCCTGTTTACAATTTTAATCAGTTACAATAGAAAAAAATTACAAAATTGGTTTTAAAGAAGATAATGTACCAAAATATCTGGTACATCTTTAATTTTTGTTTTAAAAAATATTCAAATTATTCCAATTGTAATATTGCATAAACACTCATACCCTGAAAACAATTTGCAAGATTTTGAAAACCTGTCTTCCATTTCAAAATCAAAATTTAGAAAAATAAACAGACATATATAAAAAAATTTTATTATTGACGCATTTTTTATTTCTAACAAAAGTTCGCAAGCAAAACGAAATCCCACCCATTGTGGCAATGTACAGTGGCCGCGCAGTACGCTCAAGTAAGTTAAAACAGTATTAAAAATGTTTGCTTAAAGATTCAAAAGAATTTTTTTATTGTGTGTTAAGCGGAAACTGTCTTTGATTTGCCGGAAAAAGTGTTAGTGATTATATCTTATTTGGTACTTTTTGTGACATTTCCCTTTACAATATTTTTTTGTTTGCAAACTGTCACGGTTTTCGAACGGATTATAATATTTCGATTGGGACGTTTAAGGTTAGTATTTTCGTAGCGTTCGGCGTGTATAAAATAATCATTTCTATTTCAGAGAAGGTGGTGTAAAAGGACCGGGATTAGTTTTTATTTTACCCTGTGTTGATGAATATGCCAGGGTTGATCTACGAACTCAATCGCTTGATGTACTTCCCCAGGAGATTTTAACTAGAGATTCCGTAACCATACAAGTTGATGCTGTGGTCTACTACAGCATACGCAATCCCCTAGACTCGGTTATACAAATATCAAACCTGCGTGATTCAACCAAACTCTTAGCGCAGACAACATTGCGCAATGTTATTGGTACAACAAATTTAATGGAATTGTTAACTGCCAAAGAGACATTGTCGAAAAGAGTTGAATATGTTTTGGATGAAGCCACAGATCCTTGGGGCGTTAAAGTTGAACGTGTTGAAATGTAAGACTATATGAGAAATATGTTAATCTGTGATCGTAACCTATATTTCATTTGAACTTCAATACGGGACACCTTCAGTAAAGATGTACGTCTGCCTATTTCGATGCAAAGAGCAATGGCTGCTGAAGCGGAAGCAATACGGGAGGCTAAAGCTAAGATTGTCGCTGCTGAGGGAGAACTGAATGCTTCCAGAGCTTTAAAAAATGCTTCCGATATCATGGCTCAAAATCCCATTACTTTGCAGGTATTTTTACATAGGTTTTCAGAACGGCCTTACAATTTTTTAATATTAAATGCTTCCAATTAGTTGCGTTATTTACAAACTTTGGCCACAATTTCTGGAGAAAAAAATTCTACAATCGTTTTTCCATTTCCCATTGAGTTAATGACGGTAGGGGGGCCCATGTCTGCGGTAGGAGTGCCTATGGCTGCGGCACCGTCGTCCTCATCTTCAGAATAATGCGTTGTACTTTCTTAATAAAATAAACCCAACATTATTTAATGCATAATCCGTTATACACACATACATTAATGTAGAGGGGATATCGAAGCAAACCGCTATCTTTAAGGGTCCCTTTTCGACCACCTTTCCTCGAATTGACTTTAGGCAATCGATTTGTAATTCATGACTACCTGGCTCCCATTCGAGTCTCGTGCTACCATTCGAGTCTCGTGCTGGTTTTACTCTTGGCTGTAGTGATTTAAGAGTGTCGACCTTCTTTCTCATCACGGATTTTCTTGAATTTGCTAGCATTTGTTAAACGTAAATGCCATGGGTCCACCATTCACAAAATCTGCGCGCCCGTCCCAGCATTTTCCTCAGGAGTATCAAGAGACTGACCCACCCACCCCTTGCGGGATTTCATTGTCCATCTCTTCAGAATTCCTCCAATGCAGTGAATAACCTCTCCACCTCTGACGAGGCTTCATTGCTTATTGCTATCGGAATTTCGCTGTCCACGGTAATAGAGAAAAAGATGTCCATGCACAGAAAGCTCCATATGCACAGGTAAGTCTGTTTTAAAACTGGAGATCGACTGGTACCCAGAGTTGGCATACTAGAGCAAGCACTCTCCTGGCCATACATCCCTGGCGTTTGCAATTCCACCGTAGATTAGGGATTTTTATAAGAGAATGTTAACTCCTCTCGGTTTGACTTATTTAGTCGAACTCTTAGCAAAGACAGGAACCTGTTACCGGCCGCCACCACGATGAGATATAAGTCAGAATTTCTGCTAGCTGACGGTCATATAGACGTACATACATAAGTAGTGTTTGTTTTATTTTGTAATTTAAACTAATAGCTAAATTTCGGGAACATGCAAATTCAAGGCCAGCGCACAAATATAAAGTTATAAAAAAAAAAAAAAAATGGTGGAGAGCAAGAACTCTAAGCAAACAAAGGAAATGCAACAAAACTAGCCTGTGATACGAGTATGACCTCTCTTAAATTTTAACTTGTTCTTGCTACATTTTTCAAGAGATAAAGATTAAAAATAATAGAACAACAAGTTCAATGAATTCAATTTTCAAACATGCGATAATGAAGTCAATAAAAAAATCATGAGTTTCAGCCATCAGTGAAGTATATAATACCAAACTGAGGAAGTCGTTAAGCCTTTGCAGCATTTTATAATTTAAGAAATTCAAAAATTATAGCCTTACCTGCATATATTGTAAAAAAAACACTTGCAATATGAATACAAGTATTTATTTGCTGAAAATTTGGAAATTATTTACGGCACAATTATTTTTATTTTTATGCACAACAAAAATTTAGCATGAAATTAGCATATAGCTTATTCGTATTACATTTCTTAAACTATAGCCAACGAACTGCCAACCATTTCCTAACTTTGGAAAAACAGCGACTTATGTCAAAAAGTCATTATGCGCAATCAAAAGCAAAGACCAATTAATCTGCCATCATTAACAGAAGACTAGGTTCTTGACTTGGAAAAGTCCCTAAAATGTCAGAGTTGATGTGTAATAAGTTATTGGACGTCCTGAATGCGCTTCGTCAAGAACAACCCCGGTGGCCATATGCCCGAAATGTTAATCCATGCATTGATCTTCTGAATAAACAAGTTTTTGGAAATTAATTTTTTTTTTTTTAATTTAAAGTTCTATCGGGATTAAAAGGATAGCCTATATGAGGTAATGGCAGGTCATAATTTCTATCAGATTTAGCGATTCGATCTGCCAAAAATCGTATGTGTGCAGAAAAATTAGTGACTTCGAAAAATCTTTTTCAGTTGTAATATTTTTTTAATTGGTAGAGAATTCTGTCAGGCATTTTCGGGTGTGAATCGCTCGAGTATGAAGGGTGGTGAATTAAATACTGCTTTAAGTAATCATTAAATTTTAAAAAGAATAGATCAAGTTCTAAACATTTTTAAAATTATTCATTATCAAATAATAGAACTCTTACTGCACACAAAAAGGGTATAAAATTTGTGAAAAGAAAATTATCCGAATTTGTATGACTGTTTCGAAAATGTTTTTTTTTAGGAGTAGAGTAGGCCGCCTGGTATTTATTGAATAAGTGTCGCGATTTCCGTCGAATAACATGAACAAGTTGTTAAAGAAGCGATGAAATATTCGGTAAAAAGCGACTTAATTGCGATACGTTTCAGATGGTATATCGATACTATCAAGCAGCACTGCTAGTGCACTTTTAGACAACGATAATTCGTCACCCAAATAGGGCACTATTTATGCACGCCAGTAAGACACTAAAACGACCCTATCAATATATATTAACTAAGTGACTAGTTTTGTCCCGAATAGTGTGTCGTTTCTGATAAGAAATCGATATCAATGCGATAATTTCCAACAATCAATTTCGATAAAAAATATTGGCAGGGATCAATCAAACATCTGTTTATTAGTGTAAAAAAGAACGAGTTTTTTCTAAAATACATACATACATACATACATACATACATATGTATATTTATTTAAATATAGAAATCGATTTTTTCTGCAACGAACGTGTTTGCGGGTGGCCAGCTTTTTCTCCAATGAACGATATATAATCATGATAATTTATAAACAAAATATTAAGTATTTTTTAATTTTTTTAAGGCAAATTAATTAATTTAATTTTTTAATAATTAATTTTAAATTAAATTTATGAATTTAAAAAAAAATAAATATATTTATGAATTAAAAAATTGTTGGTTTTTTTTTTACTTCTGTTTCTTTCTTCTTTTTATACACTTCAGTTGACGCAAGAGGAAAAAATTTTGACATTTGGTCGAATTTTCACAACACTGAATTCGCTTTGCTCCCACCTTATTATTAATTTGCCTTCGGTTAATACTTACATAAGAGATAATGAATGATTATTGTTCAAATCCGGTAGCAAATTCCTCTAGTTTTGTTTCAGTTTCTTTATTTAATTTAGTTTCAGGCCAATTACTCATCTTCTCCTTATTGTAGATATTATCTGAAAGTTAATATCAAATATTTAAAATTAAGATTTCTTACATAAAACTACACCAAGCAGGCGATAGGGAAATAAATAGAGTGACCAGACTAGATAAGAGCGATGGGAAAAGAGATTCAAATAAAACAACAACGGTGAGAGATGTCAAATTGGTTCCGGCTTTAGTTTCAAGCTACATTTATGCCACTATGTGTGGAATAGCACTTCATTAAAATGGCTGCCACGGCTGCGCTGGCAGTGCTTCAAGGCGATCTTTTGGCCAAAACCAAGCCAACAGAATAACTGAAATTTCCAAATGAATATTTTAGTTAAACTTTCTTTCTATGATTCGGCACAATCGTTTATTTGTACTTTTTTTTTGGCTTCGATGAAATTGCCAAATGACCCGTCCCTTTGATTCTATTCACAAAAATTTTATAAACAATAGAAATCTTAAATTTAATCCTTTTTTGATAGAAGAGCTCTAGGGAGTTCAAACGGTTTTAATTGTTTTTTAGTTTTGCTTAAGCAGGGTTTTTAAAAAATTTAAAATTGTTAAAACCGAAAAATAACCGGTTTTCCGATTTTAAAAATAACCGGTTTTCCGATTTTAAAAATAACCGGTTTTTCAATTTAAAAAATTTTAAAAATCGTTAAAACCGAAAACCGGTTAGTTGGGTACAATAAACCGGTTATTTTGGTATAATAAACCGGTTATTTGATAAAAAGACAAGAACTAAAAAAAAATCGAGAAATCAATCAAAATCACGGAAAGTTTTCAATTGTGGCGGACGAATGGCTAAACTAAATAGTTTAGATGTAAGACAGAGATGGAACTCCATTTAAAATGATTTCGCAATTTTTAAAAACTTATAAATGTGTGAATCATGCCCTCTCTTTCCCTCTCTTAGAGCTAGAACTGATTTCATTTAGTGAAGATATAAAAACCTTAACTGTTCTACCCAGTACTTTGAAGCCGTCCGAAATCTCTATAAATGAATCTCTACTAATTTAGTTGAAGTAAAGTTGAGGAGTGCGCACCAAAGGTAATATTGCTGCTATATCGGCCAGTGTCAATGAAGATTGCGATATGTCAATTCGTAGCCATTGTCAACAATTGGGATTATGTTGGAAGAAATTACTTGCAACAATTCAAAAGACATCTGGTGCAAGAGCCAGGTGAGGTACCACAGCGTCGTTTGTTTGGTGAATGAGCCTAAGGGAAGTTGGATGAACATTAATTTTTCTATCGGAATATTGCCTTTAGCGACAAAGTTCATTTTTTGCTAAATGGGTATGTTATCATGAAGCTATTGAGATACGAATTTGGTGAACAATTAATCTCACGTTTTGGAGCAGACCAATGGCCGCCAAAGTCATGTGATTTGACCCCACTAGACTATTTTTTGTGGGGATACGTGAAGTCGCTCGTGTACATGAACAAGCAAGCCACAATTCCAGCCCTGAAAACAACAACAACACAGCTGCCATTGATTAGACTGAGGACGAAATGCTGGAAAAAGTATGCGGAAATTGGAGCTCAAGGATACAACAGCTAAGGCGTAGACGCGGTCAACATTTACATGATATAATCTTTAAAAAGTGAATGGCAGTCATTCATTCATCGGCCCAAATAAATATTTCTTTCACTTTTCTGTGTTTTTTTTTCATTTTTCAAAACCCAAACAGTTAAAAAATCACCCATTATATGCATATAATTATTTTGCATGTGTGTAGTTTATTTGCGTGAGGGCGGAACAGTGTTGTGCGAACAATTGTTCGGACAACGTGGTTTGAACACGGACAGACTTTTAACAGCGACCGTCTTCACGAGCCAAATTTCTCCACGAACAGCAATCTGTTCAATGGCAGAACAGATTTATGACATCTAAGGTAGTTTTGAACTTTTCGTGGGTCTCTAGTTGTAAAATATTCCTAATTATTGTTTGGGAAAATGCTTCTTTTCTTGCCACTTTCCCAGCCTCTGGTTACGCGCCCATTTTTTTTATTCTAATGTAATGAGCAATTGTACTGCCGGCCACTTACCATCAGCATCGGTTTCTGCATCAAGTGATTTCCGTAAACTTATTATTAATTTTCTCACAATTCCCGAGGGAAATGGCAAAATAACCGTGTGATTATTCTCAGTCGATATTGTGCCTAATGTTTGCAAATAACGTAACTGCGGACAGATGAAAACAATTCGAAAAATAAAATATGTGCATAAACTTTTTTGAATTAAGTAAATTTACTTGGATAGCCAGAGGATTGGACACCATGACGTCTGAAGCCGCTTTAAGATTCATTGAGGCACTAAGTTCTCCATCTGCAGCAATTATTTTGGCTTGAGCTTCGCGGCCAGCCTCTTGTTCGGCAGCCATGGCTCTTTGCATATTTAGGGGCAAATGAATTTCCTTTCTATTTCAATAAATAGTCGTTTAATGGACTGACTGGGGCTTAAGTAATTGTATCGCAGCAACTTACATTTCTACACGCTCCACTTTAATGCCCCAATTGTGGGTGGCTTCGTCCAAAAGGATTTCAACATTCTTTGATAAAGTTTCTTTTGCAGTCAGGAGTTCCGTAAGATCTTTTGTACCCACAACAGTGCGAAGAGTTGCTTGTGCCAATAATTTAGTTGCAAATCGAGCATTTGAAATTTGTATAACAGCATCCAGAGGATTTCGTACGCTGTAGTAGACGACAGCATTAACTTCTATCGAAACGGAATCCTTTGTAATAATTTCTTGGGGACTTACATTGAACGAACGGGTACGTAAGTCAACTATGACGTATTCATCGACACAGGGTAACATAAATACTAAGCCCGGACCCTTCACACCGCCAGGTCTGAAATGCATCCAAAGAAAAGAAATCGTCAATTACGTTTCACATTTATAGCAGCATTAATGGAAGTCCATTCACCTTATTTTTCCCAATCGAAATATGACAATGCGTTCAAAAACTGTTGCGGTTTTGAGGCAAAACAGTATGGCGATGGGAAATGTTAGAAAGAACATTACGTACGAAAGCAATATAACAAAATCTTCTGCCTTATCAAATGTTGTTTCTTCTAAGCAGACAATAAGATTAGAGAATTCGAGGGGAATAAGTACTTTTAATAATTACCTACCTGACGATACAGGTTGCGCCAATTTCGATACGTTGGGCAAAACCACAGATTTGTTCATTTTTTATTTGTGTCAAAAAATATAAATGCGGGAGACCACAGAAGTTTGAATATAAAATAGATTTTTTAAAATGTTCAAAATTCCCAGCGAACACTTTTTGCCGACATTTTTATGACAGTAATAAATTGAAACTTAATAACTTAATCCAAGGCGAATTGATAACTCAACCGCGAATTCAAAGTATTTCCGACTTCTTTTCCAATTAGAAAAAATTTACCGGAAATGGAATTTTACATAGAAAAAAGTACTCAGCTGGGCTGGGGAGTTTACCTGTTTAGTGTACCCGGAATTAATCAACCGAGTTGTCTAAATTTCTCTTAGACATTGATCTATGTAAATAGTCACAACATTTTTTTGTTAGCCACTGCTGTGCATATTCCGAAATATCAACCGATTACTATGAGACTATTCTGCAGAGTGCCAGAAGAAATTAAACAAAAAATAATGTTTATCAGCAAAGTCTGACCGTTTTCTTAGCTCAGGGGGACATCAAAACCCCCCTCAGCCAAACTTTCTAACACCTTACGGGAATGGTCGCTAAGAGAAACGGCCCGTAGGTGGTCTAAGATTGTCCAAAACTTTTTGGCCCCCTATCAATAAGGAAAGCACGAAGGCACTATTGGCTTTCGGGAAAAATTCGATATCGCTAATAATGGGCATCTTAACGGGGCAATGTATGATTAGACCAATGTCGGAGCGTATGGGAATATCTCGTGGTGAGAGCTGCAGAAGCTCTCTTAATGAGGAGGAGGAAGAGTCAGTTCAACGATCTCTCTGCGACTACCCGGTTCTGCTAGAACGCAGGCTTAAATATTTGGGCCAACAAATTTTTTAGGACGTGGACGTTAGGGATGCGATTCTGACGAGCCTGGCAAATTTTTGCAAGAAGCTCCAGCTGGTTCTTACGGACTGTACATCCTGGAGTCTGCTCCAGGAGTGTACTCGCTGTATGAAAGCTGCCCACCTAACCTGACCTTCCCTAAGGAATTATAGCCGATTTTCTTCTTCAGGAGGACATTAGGTCCATTGTGATCATTTTCTACTTCACGGTTCTCTATGGACCTACTGGATCTACAGTCCATCTCTTCACAATTTCTCCATTTGCCAAGAGACTTCGTGATGGAGAAGAAGGCCCACAGTCACCAGTCGACACTTTGAAATTACTACAATCGAGAGTAAAGGCTAATGTTAGCACGAGACCCAACGAAAGTAAGGTAGTTGTAAATTACAAATCGGTTGCCTGAAATCAATGCGCGGAAAGAAGGGGGTCGAAAAGGGACCCATAAAGTCAGCGGTATGCTTCGATACCTTCCTACATCAAACTCTTCAAGTTATGCAATTTCTAGGGCAGTTAAATTTGTTCGCTTCGCAAATCAATAAAGCTGAAATTGATTTATTTAATTAAAGAGAAATTAAAACATACTCTCTCTCATTGAGTTTTAAAATTTATGTTGAGGATTATTTCAAAAATAAATCAAGACAAATTTATTTAAAATTCAATTACATTAAACCATAAAAGTAATAAAAATCCAGATAAGAGCCCATCATCGTACGATTTAGGCACTTGCGACGGCTGGTATAAGTTTCTTGTAGATTTCAATGCCTCTCAAATATATATCAGCCTTAAGGTATTCATCGTGATCATGCAACAATACAGGAGTGTTATTCATAGGTGAAAAGCCAATAGCTGGAATGCCTATGTGACGCATATGACGACTATCGGTGCCACCGGGAAAGACCAACTTCTGAAGTTTTAAGCCTCTGTTGAAAAAAATATTGATTTAATGGGTAAATATTTTAAAACCCTTCACCAACGTACAATTCATCAACAAGACACTTTTCAAATGCCACCCAGTAAGGATTGGAGTTATCGATTTTAGTGGGCTTAACCTTGGGTTCCTTTTGTTCGAATTCTAATTCAATATCACCGCCAGCTTCCATGCACCATTGACGAACCTTTTAGTAAAAAGTAATAATTGTTATTTATATCGAAAAAAAACTTTGTATTAAATTATTGATTTAGTAATGAACCTGTTTCTCAAATTCACTATGATCAACGGCAATGGCGAGTCTAATATCGAAACCGATTTGCATAGAGGGTGGAATGACGTTACTCTGAACTCCACCACTTAAGGTGGTTAAATTGACGGTAGTCACGTCTCCAATAGTTAACTTAGAGTCACTTTCTAAACGTTTCGATTCGTGTTCTCTAAAAGCCATCATTTTATGCAAGATATAATATAACTTTTCACCGGCAGTGTTCTTTAATAGCAACGAACCATGTCCAGCTTGACCAGTGATTTTAAAATGAATCTCTGAAATACAATCAGTTTTATAATTAGTTTTGTTTTGCTGATTTTGGTTTTTAAAAGTAAAAGCAGGGAAAAACTCACGCCATATTGATCTTTCAGCATAATTAATTATAAAAGAATCATTTTCGGAAGCGACACCCTCATCCAAAGCAAAGCCAACATTTAGTTTTTTGAATTCGTCTGTCTTGACAAAGGCTTCCATTCCCAAATGCCCACCAATTTCTTCCTCTAATAAATTAAAAAATTTAGGACTCTGTAGAATAGTAAATAGTTAAGAAAATAATCGTTGTCTTTAACCTAAATAAATTCCAAAATTGAGCCAAGAAAAAAAGTTAGAAAAACGCAATGCTAGCAGACGATATAAGAAATATTAGTCAATATGACTTCTCTTATGATCGAGATAATAGCAGAAGTTGAACAGGTTAAACAGGTTAAACATTATTCCGCAAATCAACAATAACCGTTTTCGGAACTTTTACACTGACCGACAATTCGGTAAAACGAATGGAAGATGTTTGTTGTAAATGTTTCACATCTCCAATCAACTCAGCTGACAAAAATATCATAAAAATGGATTTGAAACCTTTTTATCAATCTAATAATCAATAAAACATTAAACTTTTGAGAACAAATCATTCATATTCTATTTTTTATTTAATAAAAAAACAATTAAAAACATTTAAAAAATAACCAAAAACGAAAACACATTTCATTCATGCTGTTAGTGGTGACACAAACCCTAAACGAACGTATTTGCCATTTTTCTAGTGATGACACTAAAACTATTGAAAGATGTGAGATGAAACAAAATGAGAAGGGAACGAACATCGTTTTAAGATGGAGAAAGATGTTGAGTTTTAACTCTGTATAATTCTTGTGGGCAGATGTTAACATCTACGCAAATTGATAGTGGATGTTAGCAGTTGGCTAGTGTACAAAGGCTGTTAAGTTAACAGGCCGCCTCCAACGGAGCTGATCCGATCTCTTTGTGTTACGTTTAAATCCTTATCTTAATTAGCAAATTATCATTCCGGATCATCAGTTTGGTTTTCCACCAAGAAAAACAATTGTTCCTTTTATTAAAAAAAATAAAACGATACTGTTCAGGCATTTGATAAAGTATGGCAGGGCAAGTAAGGCCAAAGGATGAATTTTCTAAAGAAGGGGAAATCTCCGCAGGGGTCCTTCAAGGTAGTATACTAGGGCCGCTATTATATATCGAACCATTTTTAGAACGTAGTTTTTATGGGTATCGTTCGAAACTGTTACAATGGTCCCTCCAATGACAAGGCTTTTGCGTTAACAAGATAATGGCGCGCTCTTTCTTTACGCAAAAATCCTCTTTTCTCAAATAGGTAGCGCCACAAGCTGATTATAAAGAAGTCTGTGATAGACCTTCAGTCTGCTTTGTGGTACCTTTGAATGGTTTTCAACTAGGTATTGCACTAGATCAGCAGAGTTGACAACTGAACCATGAATTATCTTTTATGTAGATAATTTGTGGGTGTCGGCATATGCATGCGCTAAATAGGTAAAGAAGTCGTTTAATACCCCAATGCTTTTTTGGGACTCATATTTTCAGAAGTATTACTCTCTGTTTTGTTCGCCTTTGAGAAAATTGTATTATTTTGCTCTTTTTGGGACAATATGAAGCAATTTTTATAACTTTGTTATCTTTAAATTACTTTTGTAATCTTAGATCTGGTTAAATATTATTTCAGCGAGATATCTCACATATAATTCGTCTGCCCTACTTTAAATATTGTTTTAGTGGCGAAAATTATTTTATGACAATTTTTACTTATGAAGCGCTGTTTTGCTTGGTGTTATAGCACGCATTTTGCACAGTTTGTCTTCAGACAGAATTATCTTCACCTCCGGGTGTTTTTTTTTTGGCTGCATGAGACATCATAAAATGAATATTGGCTTCCAATGCTTCAAGAGTTGCTGGTTGGTCGCCACAAACCAATGACTTTATATAGTAATCCAGAGGTGTAGCCGTCAGTTGGCAGGCACAAAGATATGGCTTGCCGTAACTGAGTGCACTGTCAGCAGTTCTGACTTATACCTTCTCGTGGTGACGGCAGGTAACCGGTTCCTGTCTCTGCTAGGAGTTTGGTTAAATAGGTTGAGCGAAGAGAAGTTAACACTCTGTTATAATCCATGGTGGAATATCATACGCCAAGGATGCGTGGACAGTGCTTGGTCTCCAATATGCGAACTCTGGATACCAGTCGATCTCCAATTTTAATACAGACTTAACCATGCATGTGGAGCTCTGTGTGCGTGGACTTCTTTTTCTCCATTACAAGGATGAATCAGGAAGCAAGAGAGAATAATCTCTGAAGATTCCGATAGGGATGGACAATGAGGCCTTGCAAGAGGTGGAGAGGTTAATCTCTGTAGAAACTCCGGTGTTTATTGGCCAATGGAGGTATTCTGAAGACACGTACAAGACAACTTCGAAGGAGGTCGACGGGCCTCCTGCGGAAGAGACTGAGGCGGTAGTACTCATTGTATGTGAACTGGCTATCATAAGGCTTAGGACCACCGGGAGACACTTCTTAAATGTAACTGCAAGAGACTCCGTGATGAGGAAGAAGGCCGACAGTCGCCTGTCTGAAATCAGTACAGCCAAAGGCTAGTGGTAGCAGGATAGTAAGGCAGTCATAAATTACAAATCGGTTTCCTGAAAACGCTTCGAAAAAAGAAGGGGGTCGAAAAGGGACCCATAAATTTAGAGGTCTGCTTTGATATACCCCTTAAATTAATATAACACAAATCCAGGGGCGTTAAATCGCACGAACGAGGGGGCCAGTGAGCAGGACAAGTTCTGGAAATAAAGTTGTGACCACATTGATTTGGCAATAAATCAATTGTCAAGCGCACTGTATGGCAAGTTGTGCTGTTTTGTTGGAACCAAATCTCGTTGATATTTAACGTCAACAAGTTGAGAACGACGACGAATCGACATTTCGAAGTCTTCTTCAACACTTGGCGCTACAACAGTAATACTCTCTTCTGTATGCACATTTCTTTCATTTTGTTGCTGGTTTGGAATCAAGACGACTAAAATTAGTGCGAAAACCGTCAACAACTGCACGAATTGCTAGCTCACCAGGCCGAATGTTTATCGTAAAATGGGCGAAGTGTTCTATGAACTTTCCGAACAGATTTGTTTTTTTCAAAGTAAATTTCCGCAATTTGGAAGCGTTGTTTTGGCGTTAAACGATTCATGATGACTTGCCAAGCCTATTGTACAGAAATGTCAACACAGTTTGACATTCTCAGCTGTCAAACCATAGTTATCGATATCGTGACATTATAATTAGCATAAACTGCAACTGTGCCTCCGTACCATACAACAGCAAGATGTTATATATTTTTCTCTATGATTTATTCTTATTCAGCTGGAAGTATAAAGTTCTGAGAGATGATTTCAAAATCCCAACCTCAAACTGGTTTATGGACTAGTGCCGCAACACAAGCACTTCAAATAGGAAAAGGGCAAAAAACCAACTGAAATTATTCTGTACTAAGCCTAAAAGCCTTCAGCTTTATTCCAGATAAGACACACATATCGCAAAAATCTACGGGAATTTCAAATCGAAAAAATTACAACTTTCAAGATCTAAGTCCGTTATTTAAGGTCAAATACCAAACAAGATAATACCACAATCAATCTCCTCGGCTTGGCAATACAAAGAACTCCCAAACCGTATAACACCTATTCGAGAGAAGGGATGCATGAAAAAGAAATCGTGAAATGCTGGGCTGGCCATCTGGTCTGGACTTATACTATGCCAACGTGTCTGCTTAGTGGCCGTTAAACCAGCAAAAACATAACAGTTTTGGCCTCTGACTACCTGGAGTTGGTAAAGTAATTTCCACTTACCTGGTACAAATGTTACATGGACTGTTCTTTTCATAGAGGTACCACTCTTTTTCAATGCTCTTATAGCTGCCAAATATTGCATTCCGACACATTTCATGTCTTGCGAGCCTCTAGCAAATATACGTCCTTCGTCATCCATTTCTGCTCCAAATGGATCATGCTTCCACTTATCAGCGAATACCGGTACTACGTCCATATGAGAATTCAATACTATTGAAGGCAATTGAGGTTGGGTACCTTGCCATGTTATGACGACAATAGGTAAAGTTTTCTTTGCAGGATAATATATCGCTAGTGGAAGTCCAAGTTCTGCAGCTTGTTTCTGGAGAAATTTAACGCAGGGTTCTAAAATGACACAAAACATAAAAGAGATGCGAGTTACAACAGAACTTTAAGTTCATTCATTTATTTATTTATTGTCAAAATAGGCTTCAACTTTTGCAAATGGCGATAATTCTTATTTTTACTCTGGATATTTTCAGATATACTCAAGGGCATCGGCGATTCTGGCGCAATTTCGTGGCATATTTTCCCGTTGTTTTCATCACTTGTTGGAAGAGGCGCCTTATGGCATCACTGTTTTGGCCGAAGATCCGAAACGTCTCTGTAGCAATACAATGATTACGATTTTCTGTTTGGACAAGCACTTAGGGCATGACCCCCATTCATGCAATGCATTGTGTTGGAAAGAGGAATAATGATTACGGGAAGGAGGATAGCGGGAGTAGCGTTTACGGACATTCGATTTAAATTTTCCACATATGAAAAGTTCAGTTAATGTGGGACGTATGTTCGGGTATCCGAAACTAGTTTCATTAGATCACATTCCGTTGTAATTACGATACAAGAGAGTTCTATTTCAGTTTCGATCGGATATAGTTGGTACAAATAAGTAAAGAGATTAGATGGAATGAAATATTTCTTACACCGTTTTAAAAATCCATCGAAATTAATACTTCTTTTTTATGCCAAGTATATCAAAATCTTCTGATACCTTAATAATTATATCACACATAATTCCTGATGGAGCTACATAATCTGTCGTGCGTCTGTGAAAAAAGCGTACGACAATGACGACGTGTATTAAAATTGACCCTGTTGACACGACGCCGTTCAGAGTTTGTCACGAGATCTCGATTTACTGTAGCATTCATATACAGCCTAATGGCCACAAGCTCTTAAAGGCTTGTTCGAATACTGTATGAAAATGAATTGTGTTGCTGCTTTTCGCCATATCCAGAAGGAGCAAATACTTGAGTCCGGCCGAAGTCGAACAATGTTGACTTTAAGCGTGCAGCTGCCTGCTTCTTTGTTGACATTGGAATCTTCGTTAGACTTCTTAAATAATTGGCTCTGCCACAAGCATCTATGGATAGATACTGCCCTAACAGGAAATTTAATCTCCTGTTGAATTATTTCTGACGACGCCAAAGAGTCTTCCTTCATATATCGTACTAAGAGGCGGTGTGGGCGTCACTTTATGTGTTCCGCTTGCGGCAACGCGTTTCGGCCTTGTTTTTATAAGCTAAGGCATATGCGATCTTTTGATCAGAACACACCTCCGGATTTATTTAATTTCTCTGTAATTTTTATTTTCTTTCGAAAATCCAAAGATTCCCAAATATTACACAGCTTTTGTCCCAATAAAGGCAAAATTATTTTTAAAAACTAAAAAAACACGACACTGCATAGCTTTGTCATACTTAATTTTCACTTCCTTTTTGATTTAAAAGAATTGTTATTTTGAAGAAGTTACTTTTTTTGATAAACTCAAGTTGGTCGAAAATGTAGAAATGTATGAATTTCATTATACATATAGGGTGTTTTTTTAAGCCCGATAGAAGTTACGAATAGAAGTTAACGATCAGTATACTCTGTCAAATCTCATGAATAGATTGACGATTGAACAACGCTACCAAATTATCCAGAGTTACTTTGAAAATCAGTCATCAGCTGATCTGATATTTTATCGCAAAATTGTGTTCAGCGATGTGGCTCATTTTTGGCATAACGGGTTTGCTAATAAACGAAATTTCCGCATATGGAGTGAATCAAGTCCACAACAGACCCTACAGACTCCATTACATCCAGAAAAATGCGGTCTACACGCTGGTGGCATCATTGGAGAAATTTGGAAGTGCAGAATCAGCATCGTCAAGAACAGCTGCAGTGACCATATGCCCGAAATTATTTTCATATGTTAATGCCATGTAGTGAACTTTCGAATAAAAACCTTTTTTATTAAACTTTAATTTCTTAATCTACTTTTTACAATTTGTAGTTCTATCGGGTTTAAAAACCACCCTATTTAATATTTTTCGTGAAATTCTCTTTTGAATTTTACTTCTTACATTCCATTGGCCATTTGCCAGGCTAACAAATGTTTCTTGTAAATATATTGAGTACCAACACTGCTATTATTATAAACACAGCTGTACATACATACATGTATAGCAGGTATGTTCGTTTGTGTTGTGACATATCCGTATCCTTGCACACACACCTTTATGGTTGAATCTATAAAATAATTCTTGCAGTGCATGCCAAAGGTCAAGGAAGTTTTTGAAGCAATGGCTTGGTTTTTAAATGTGGTAAGAAATAAGTATTTCAGTTGTAGAAAAAAGAGGTTGGTTGTAAAGGGTGTTTTTTTTTGAATGTGTACTACTTTGAATGGAAATAATATACTGAAATTATATAATTTCAAATCAAAAATTTAGCTTTAGTAGAAGACAGCTTTATACTAATATGGTTTCAATAGGATTTGAGACATAGAGAAGCCGCGACGGTCCTGGATGTAGCGCAACTTATAAGTATAATTTGGAGCAAGTTTTGTTAACATTATATGCCGTATCTTAGCAATTTTTAAAAAGTCGATATTTTCTGCGCATAAATTAATCCAAGAAAAAATAATCCAAGAGTTGAATCGCACGATCCTGGTCGCCAACTGACTGGACCCTTTCGATAAATTTCACGTTTGCAAAATGTATTCTTTAGCCGTCGATTGTTTGACGCGCTGTATGGCATATGACGCCGTCCGGTTGGAAAATCATGTTTTCCGTAAACATCGCAACGAATTGGGGCCTAAAATAATATTTTTCATCAAAATTAAACTTTTTTTATTTTTTATTCACATGAAAATGTACACCTGTATTGGGGTTTTGAAAGTTTACGTCTGCCTTTTTAGGGGGGTTAAAGTTCTCTTCTTTTTAATGTAAAACACAATGCGAAACACTTTTGTGAAACACTTTAATCCTCTAATTCTTCGCAAAAAGTCACCTTAAACTCATTTTAAGCTTTGACTTCATATAATATAGGGAAGAGTTAGAGGGTTAATGTTCCACAATAAAGTTTCTCGTAGTGTTTAACATAAAACTGCTGAACACACTTTATAGCTAAAATTATCTATGGATTAAATGACTTGGGGGGGTCAGACGTAAATTTTCAAAACGTCGATAGACGTCAATAGAGCAAGGAATCGTGCAATCAATGCCGACCTTTTTTTTTGTCCAAAAAGGAAGAAATTGAGTTGGTTGAACTGTGACTTCAACCGTACCTGATACCATGAACCTATTGAGAGGTGAGTTTTGTGAGAAATTAATCTCACGTTGTGAAGCACTCCATTAGCCGCTAAAATCATGCGATTTGAAACCATCAGACTATTTTTGAAGTCCCTCGTGTACAGGGACAAGCCAGCCACAACTCCAGCTTTGGACCACAACATTACAGCTGCAATTGGAGAATTACTGGCCGAAATGCAGGACAAATTTTGCCAAAACTGGAGCTCATAGATAGACCACCTACGGCATAGCCGCGGGCAACATTTTAAAAGTAAGTGGCAGGCATTTATTTATCGGCCCAAATAATTATTTCATTCACTTTTGCAAATTTTTTGTTTTTTTAATTTTTAAAACCCACGCGGTTAAAAAATCACCCTTTATACAAAAATGGAGTCAACTTTGCATCTTAATAATAAATTTTAATGCCTTAATATTCCTCGTAAATAAAGTCCGCTAAATTATAAATGGAAAATTGTAATATTATTTTGAAACACGCCTCTATATAATTGGAGCCACCCTAATATAAACACATTATAAAAATAGCTTTGGAAATTCAATATCGTTTATTATACTATTGAATAAAAAGACGCCGCCTTTTGACAAGGGCATTTTTTAGCCAAGTCTTTATGTGTGTCCTTTAAGTCATTATGTGTGAATGTTTGTAAACTACGAGTAGTTACGGAGAAAGTTAAAAATAGCGACTTTAAACTAATGAATGATGATTGCCTCACATGCCATGTGAGTAGCTAAAGTTTCTAAAGCAAATACAAAATGTACTGAAAAATGCTTAGTATCTAGCTTGACTTTGGCTGTGCGAATATTACAAAAGTTTTGATTCGACCTTTGAGAGGCGTATAGAGGAGGACTAAGATATATTATTACAGTGACATGTGTCATCATGCGGTGCTAGGAGTAGTTGAAATAGGATACATGTATGTATAGTGTGACCAGATAAAAACGACGGAAATGTGAGGTATCAAATTGTGTATGGAATAATAGCATATCATTCAAATTGGCATATCGGCTCGAAGATTTCCTTGCCCTATTTGCAAACCCACGGTATGGGCTACGGTAGTCCGGCTTTAATTCTTGCGTCTTCCAAATCCAACCGCGAAGTAAGCCGGGTAGACTCTGGCGACACCCAATTTAGCTCATCTGCGTACAATCTCGAATTTTTTTCGACACTGGCCCCTACCTCGGCTATGTTTTCTGCACGTCTTACCAATGACTATCTGGTGGGTGCCTTAGGGTCTAATAGAGTGCATCCACGCTGAAAATTAACCACGGTGCGACGAATAGCCTGCGCACTAAAGCCATGGTAACGGCCGTCCTCACGCTACGTACATATCACTCATTTACTGAAACAACGTCATAAATCAAAAATTATAAATTTCATCTTTATATCTTTTCTACTTTCCACGTCTGTGGAGAACATGTAGTTATTTTCTATAGGTAGTGAAAGCAAATAGAAGACTTCAACTGACGTTAAACATTTTTTACTTTCCAAAATCAAATTTCAAAAAACTTAAGATATTGACCAAAAACCGCTTAAAATATTTTATTATATTATATTATTTGTAGTAACAGCTTTGTAATAAACTCACCATAATCAATGTTTGGATGTACACTGGGAATGCGTAAATATTCTTGAAATATTTTTATTTCCTCATTATTTTTCCAAGCACTCATTTTGTTTTCTACAAATACTAATATTTAAAGTTTATTTAAAACATTTACTTTCATCTTTTTATTATAGAAATAACTAAAGAAATTTTTGCTCCTAATACAGATGCATATGTTTCAATAATTAAATACAATTGTTTTTTGTGTGCAAACAGCTGTTTTATGAAAATACAAACTTTAAAAAAAAAGTAACACACCCACTGCCCGCTTTAATTTCACTTAATTGATCGGCTTCTTGAAACACACTGAAATCCTTTACTCTTGTAGTTGGCTTTTTAAACTTATTAAAGAGAGAGTGTTTGCTTGTTTGTTATTGAGTGCACAAAATCTCTTCAATGTTGCCAAATCCTATGTAACTAACCCAACAACGGGCAATACCAAATTTCTTAGCCAAATTTTCTAGCTGTACCTTTCATGTATGGAATAAATAAAATATTAAGAATACCGTTCTACTACTTCTAATACAAGAAAATTTATACGGAATGTGAACAAAAACTATTCTGCTTCCCAAAACCTTTTTCCTAAGGCAAAAAAAGCTCGTTGAGATAATTAAGTATTAAACAATTCTTTTTGTGTACTAAACATACAAGTGTAGTTATCATAAATAATCGCGTAAATCTAAAAATAGTTTTGTTTGAAACAATGGGTTCGGTACGAAAAATCTCTTAATATTTGTGTAACCTACTTTCAAATATAAGTAGTAAATATTTCGTATAAATTGTTCATACTAAAATATCATTAAGGCGTAATGGAAAATTTTTAAGTATTACGGACAGAGAGACCATGCAGGTAAAACGACTTATGTCAACATTTATTTTTAATGGTACCAATGCTATCATATTTTTTTCCCCGCACAGTGGTAAAAATCAGTTATCATAAAAATCAGTTATACATGTATACTTTCATCTTAAAATTATTTGGTATCATACATTTTTTAATCAAATGTTTTCATTTTATTCAACAAATATCTCAGATCCTAAGTTTCCAACAAAATATTCGTTCCATTTTAATTTCGTTTAACAACGCTTGACTGTGCTTTAGTTAAGTACGAAAGCAAAGTCATGCCAGCGCACAGGTTAATTATTTTTTCCCATTAATTGTTACGTGTTTACGGCAACACTGTTGTACATTGTGCACACCAGGTATGGAAAATTGATTATTTGAAATTGGAGTTGTTCACCACTCTGTTGGAATGAAAAGAACAAATTATGTATATATATATATATATATATATATATATATATTTATATATATTTATATATATATATATATATATATATATGTATGTGTGTAAGTACATGCGTACACATGTTCTTTATATCATGGGTTTATAGAATTTAGTGTGATTGATAAAATTAAATAGATTTAGATTAAAATAAGTCCATCTAATTTTACAAACTCTAACAAGCGGACGTTATTATTTGGAATAGTGGTATATTGAAAAATTAAAAACCAGTTCCTAATTATTAAGTACTGAGACTATAATATAGGGTGCTTTATAAGCCTAAGAGAACTTTAAATTGTAAAAAATAACACAAAACATTTAATTTTTATCAAAACAATTTTTTTATTCGAAAGATTGAGATAAGAATAAGAGTGTATGGCCTCTGCGGCTGTTCTTGAAGAAGCGTATGCTGGACGTCCAATTTTGTAGGTGACGAATAACACGAACAGTAGTGGCCTACATGGCGTCGATTGTTGCTGGTTTATCAGGCCAGTGACTATACGTGGCCCCACTGGAAATAATCGGGAGGTATCAAATCCCACGACCTAGGAAACCACTTGAGAGGTCCATTTCTCGAAATCAACTTATCACCAAATTTTGATTTCAATATGTCGATGCTTGCGGTCGCCGTATGGCACGAAGAGCTATCCAACGAACAATAGATACAGTTAGTCCCAAAAATATACCTACATACATATAAGCAATGGAAACGCAAACTTTACTTTAAGCAAATAATAATAAGTTGAAATATTAATTAAACTGCCTTTTGAAATACAGATTTATTTTAGGTTTTCCTACATTCTCTAATGCGCAACATCTCAAAATGCAAGATGCAGTGATGGTCATGTTATTAAAATTAAATAATAATCCCTGACTATTTTAAGCTTTTAAACTCACTTTTGTAAAGGTTCTTTTCTACTAGAATCGTCAGTTTCACGTCTTTCACACTTAATTTCTTAGTTATTTCTTTTTGGCGCTAATTTATGGCATAATAATTCATTATTTGGCGATAACAGGTTTCGCGAGGTGGATACTTAGTTAAAATATTTTCTACTTTTCTATAATAATAAAAGATTTTTCTGATACTGTTTCCCCAACAAATTGCAGGTAAGTATTTTAAGTGTTTTTTTTTCGTAAAATTGCATAGAGATTTCGCTATTAGATATGGACAAGGCACCAAGTTGTTTTAGAGAAGAAGGAGAGGTTATAAAAAAATCAAAAGCGTCGGTAAGACTACAAAAGTAAATTTCCGACTTGGATAGATTTGGAACAAAAGAAAGTATCCAAAAGGTCCCAAACAGCGAATAACTACTATTCAACATATAATAAAAAAGAATCTCCAAACACAATCCATTTAAAAGTTCCAGACAGATATGTAAGTGTTCTATAACGAGTGTTTTAATTACATATATGGCCACCACTGTATATCTAGATCTACATATTTTGAATTTCTCAAACTATGTGAGAATTATTAAAAGAATTTTTGGGATTTTAACCTTTTTATTTCAAAACGTTTTTCTAAAAAGTTGGGTAAAGGTTTGCTGATGAGCTGGCCTAAGCAGCCAGCGAAATGCGCATAGAGACTAGTTTATCCACCCTCAATAGATATATTGTATTTTTATAATAAAATAAGTTGCGACAAAATTAGATAGAACATTTTTTTGAAATCAGTGAGAATTATCTGTCAAAAGCCTTACATTAATTATTGGTCGTCAGCTGGCAGGCACAATAGTATGGCTGGCCGTAACTGTGTGAAGCAGAAGTTCTAACTTATATCTCCAAGTAGTGGCAGCTGGCGGTAACAGGTTCCTGCCTTTGCTAGGAGTTTGGCTAAATAAGTCGAGCAGAGAGAAGGCAACACTTAAACACCCTAATCCACGGTGGAACAGCAACCACCAGGGATGCGTGGCCAAGAGGGTGCTTGGTCTCTAGTATGCGAGCTCTGGATACCAGTCGATTTACTGTCTTAGTGCAGACTAACACGTGCATATGGAGCTCTGTGTGGATGGACATATTTTTCTCCATTAGAGAGATGAATCAGGAAGCATTGAAAAGGGGGAGACGTTAATCTCTGCAGAAACTACGGTTTTGTTTGGCTAAAAGAGGAATCCGGAAAAGATGGGCAAGAATGCCTCTCGAGAAGCGAACGGGTCAATCTTTAAGGATACTTTTAAAGCGTTAGACCGTAAAATTCTTACTGGGTTGGACAATAAAACCTCGCACGTGGTGGAGGGGTTAATCTCTGTAGGAACTCTAGACAACAGCTTCGAAAGATACTCCTGAAGAAGAAGCTGAGACGGTAGCACACATTGTGTGTGAATGTCCAGCATTGGCTAGCATAAGCCTTGGACAAATGCTAGCAATTACAAAAGACTCTGTGATTAGAAAGAAGGTCCACAGTCACCAGCCGACAGGCTGAAATTACTATAGTCGATAGTAAATTACAAATCGGTTGCCTGAAATTGATTCGTGAAAAGAAGGACGCCGAAAAGAGATCTGCTTCGATATCCTCCCTACATTAAAAAAAACATTCCGGTGTTTATATGTCAATGACAGATTCTGAAGGGATGGGCAGGAAAACCTCGCAACGGGTGGACGGGTCAGTCTCCAAAGATAATCCTGAGGAAGTGGCTGAAGCAGTAACGCACTTTAGTAAAGAGTAAAGGCCAGTGTAAATTATAAATCGGTTGCCTGAAAGAAGGGGATTGAAAAGGGACCCATTAAAGTAAGCGATCTGCTTTGATATCCCCCGTACACTTAAATATACATTAACTCTTATTATCGGTTTTGTAGTGTTCAGTTTTATTTATCCTTATTATTTTATTATTATCACAACACAAAACAAAAAGAAAACAAAAGTCAATTGTGATAATTTTTATTACTAATCCACAATTGCCACACAATCTAACACCGCGTATCTAAAATTTGTCTTTTATACATAAATGCATGTTTATAGACACATAAACGAGGGCTATCTGAACAGTTGAGTTGATGAAATCAACACTCTAAAGTATGCGTGATAAAACCGATGTTACAATCAGTTATAACACTTGCACGTAGCGTAACTGCGTTATCAAAAAATTATTTTAAACCAATTTTTTATTTCTCATGTAAAAAACCACAAAACAATTGTGTCAAGTAAATCAAAAAAACCTTATCGGGACACTTTTAGTAAACTTGTAAACAAATTATGGGTTTGGGTGAATGACCGTTACTATGGGAACATTTTATTTTGAAAATGGCTTTAGCTTGCAAAGCACTAATTAAATAATAGAAATATTTTGATAACAAAAATTATAACAGAGCCGTTTATTGCACAAATCGATTAACTCCATAGAACCAAAAGTTGAGATATGCGAGTCTCGTGTTTATACTAGCATTTACTCTTGACTGTAGTGATTTCAGACTGGTGAGTGGCGGCCTTCTTCCCCAACTCGAAGTCGCTTGTAATTGCTAGCATTTGTCCAAGGCTTAGGTCCACTATGACATTCTCATTTAACAAGTGTCTGCCCGTAGTCCTAAGCCAGTGCTGGATATTCACACACAATGTGCGGTACCCTCTCAGCATCTTCCAGGCACAGTCTGCAAGTATTATCTTTACTGATTTTCATATTGGCCAGATTTTTTTTAACTTTAATCTTGTTTTATTAGATGAGACTTGAATTTTCTATAACCTGCCACTAACGCAGTAATCCAGCTTAAGGTATCCGTATTATCTCTAAGCACCTTACTGGCCTTTCTACCGAGGAGCTCTTTGAGCTCCATTCGAGTTTGTTTACATGTGGTAGCCATCCTCCATCTTTTCAGGTTTAATGAGTCGACCCATTGTAGGATCTTCGCTCGCACTAGGCCATTCTCCAGTGCAACTTTGGGTTCTGGTCTACAGAAATTCACAGCAGATCCCGTTTTTGCTGGCTCGTCTGCTGCTATCCTTGTTACCTCATTCTTCTAGGAACATCTGTTTAGTTTTAGAACACATTCCAGCATTAGCTTGGATTAGCCGTTCACTTGCCTCATGCGCTTTATAACCAACTGATTGTCAAGTCCAATGAAAACGTTTCTGCCATGCACCAGACTTTCCAGCAGGTGATGCACTGCATGTAGCAACCCATGCAATTCAGCCAAGCAAACGGACACGTACTCCCCCAAACGTAGACTACAGGACAAACTCTGTCCAGCTGCGTATACAGCTACTCCTGCCCTGCAATCCATAAGGGAACCCATCAGTAAAAACACTGTTTTCGTTTTCTTTACACTCATTGTATATAACGCTTTCCGCAATGAGTGTCCGATGCAGCCTTTCGACTACTTCCACCGCCATCGGAGTCTCCCTAACCTCTTCTCTAACTAGGTTCAGAATGCGTTTATGCCCGATTTTCGGCCTCAGTTTTCGGTTAATTTTGTATAGTAGAAATGCACTTGCTAGTTTCTTTTTTATCTTGTCACGAGTCTGCCTGTAGGATATAATAAAGTCTTAATTATCGGGACTACAACTTCTTTTCCCACCAGCAAATGCTCTAGTTTTACTGTTCCAATCCGAAAAATGCCATAAACGTCTTCTTGCGCCAGCCTTCGTTTTGCTAATTCGTATTGCAGAGAACTAATAGAGAAATGAATCATTTGTTGTATAAAAGTTAAAGTAATTATTTATTTAAAACCACAAGCACTTGACCCTGCGGCAATTAGAGTGTTTATAGGGTGTTTTTAAGCCTGCTGAACTAACGAAACGGTTGTCTGTCAAACGAACCGTCCATCTGATTTCACTTTCTGACATTAATGATCAGTATACTCTGGCAAATAGGAATAGATTGACGCTTGAACAACGCTCTCAGCGGAGAAGCTAATTTTTGGCTTAACGGTTTGTTAATAAACAAAATGGCCGCATATGGAGTAAAATCCAATCCACAACAGATCCTACAGACTCCATTGCGTCCAAAAATAAATGCACCGTTTAGTGCTGTTTACAGGCTGGTGGCATCGTTGGACCTTATTTCTTTAAAAATGAAGCCGGAGCTTGCATTACGGGCAATGCGGAGCGTTAGCGCGTCATGCGCAATTATTTTTTGTTTGAAAATTTAAATGATATTGACCAGCGTGAGATGTGGTTTCAACAGGATGGCGCTATGAGCCATACGACGACCGCAAAAATCAAAATATCACGATTAGTTGATTTCGAGAAATGGACCTATGTATTGGCCTCCAAAGTCGTGCGATTTGACACCTCTCGATTATTTTCTGTGGGCTTACGTGAAGTCACTGGTTTATGCTGATAAACCAGCAAATATTACCACCTTGGGGGCCAACATTGTTCGTGTTATTCGTGGCATACGGCCAGCAATGCTCGAAAAAGTGGACCGAAATTGGACGTCCAGAATGTGCTTCGTTAAGGACAGCCGCGGTGCCAACATGTCTGGAATCATTTTTAAATGTTGGAGCCATAAATTAATCTTTTGAATACAAAAAATTTATTGATTAAAATTAAATTGTGTGTGTTATTTTTTACAATTTAATATTCTATCAGGCTTAAAATAATATACTCGTATATATTTTATAAAAGACATTGGAGTTGCTTCATTGAAAGGATTTATACTAGAGTGTGGGATTAATCACAATGGCCTGTAAAATAATTTATTTATTGTGCTAAATGGGGAGGGAGTATTTTTTAAAATTTCGAATTAATCGGATTGTGCAGTGCTCGGCTCAATTGTCTGAGGCCTTTTCAACATATCCTCGTATCAGTACCCAAGTATTCACTAAAACAATCAACAGAATAACTGTGGGCTGGGAATTCTTTAAACACTTGACTTTTTTATTACAACAAAAAGTCTCTATTGAGTTGTGAAAACGTTTAAGTGTGATCGCAACTAATAATGGAAATTTCTCTCATACTTAGCAAGCGATCACACAAAGTGTAGATCATTAGTTCAAGTGAAATGATCAAATTGGCCGGACGTTTTGAAAAGTTTTAGTTTACGATAAAATTTAAAAACAATATACTTACAGACCTTCTCAATCAGGCATAAAATTTGATATTATTTTTATTAATTGTCAATGGAAATTGCTTAAAGTGAATTAATAAATTAACAAAATTGTTAACAAACAAAACATGGCCAAAGATTGGAAAAATAATAAAGAAATTCAATATTTCTGTGAATATTTGCGTATACCCAGTGTGCACCCGCAGCCCGATTACAGTAAGTGGACAAACAGCTTTTAGGTGCAATGAGTTTGGACCGATTTTTTATATTATTTTCTAGCCGTTATCAAATTCTTTGTAACTCAAAATGTCTGCCCATAGAAAAATTTGAAAATAATTTAAAAGAATTAAGATGAAAAAATTGTTAAACGGAATTAATTAGAAACGAAAACGATGAGCGCATTCCCACTTTCACGGTTTTCAAACTCGTTTGCGATCACATGCCTGAGTGAGTGAGCATCTTTTTGCCATGGCCTAGTGGTATTTTCAAGCCAGTGGCGCAGCAAGGGCTTGAAAAGGGGGTACGTCCTTCCAGCATCGGTAAACTGACTTTATCAAGTGTTGGAGCATATTGTTAACATTAGGATTCCATCTAGTATCTCTTAAACAAAATAAAAAAAATTGTTTTTGAACAGATTCAATACAATTCCTTTGGTACTCATAATGAGGGTGCCAAATAAAAGAACCGTATTACAGGATAGGCCTTACTAGGGATGTGTACAAACGTATGGTTATTGAAGGTTCCATAAACTTTTTGGCCCAGCGTTTTATAAAAGCAAGCACACCACGAGCCTTATTCACCATCATGGTGATGTGTTTCTTAAAACTTTACTAAAAGAACACCAAGATCCATGTACTCAGTAACTAATTCCAGTTGATATCCACTCAACGAAAAAATACCGTCACCACACTGATTTCTAGAGAATCGCATATGTTTTCATTAACTTAAATTAAGCGTCATTAGATGTAAATTATACCGGGTGATTTTTTTCCTATGTGACTTTTCAGTGTAAGAAAAAAGCTTCGTTACATGTGGCAATGCCAAAAATCCTCAGTAAAGTTTGGCATTTCCCCCTGAATAGACTTACAAACAGAGAAGTGCTGCAAATCATTGAATTTTATTGTCAAAGAGAAATGTGTTTCTATCGCAAAACTGTCTTCGACGATGCATATTTTTGACTCAATGGGTATGTCAAAAAACAGAATTGCTGAATTTGTTGTGAAGAGTAGCCAGAGACAGTTCAAGAGCTGTCAATACACCATGAAAGATGCACTGTTTGGTGGGGTGTTTGAGTCGGTGGCATCATTGTTTTGCCCGAAGTAGATGATTTAGACTTGGTTGACATGTGGTTTCAACCACATGTCACACGGCACACGATATCACCTATTGAGAGGCGAGTTTGGTGAATAATTATTTTCACGTTTTGGAGAAGTCCATTAACGGCCTACTAGACTATTTTTTGTGGGAATACGTGAAGTCTCTCGTGTACTTCCAGGCCATGAAACAACAAGATTATAACTGCCATTGCTGAGATACCTACCGGAATGCTAGAAAAAGTATTCCAAAACTGGAGTTCACAGATGGACCACCTACGGCGTAGCCGCGGACAACATTTACATGAAATAATCTTAAAAAAGTAAATGGCAGGCGTTCATTTATCGCCCGAAATAAATATTTCATTCATTTTTGCAAATTTTTTGTGTTTTCCTCAATTTTCAAAACCCAAACGGTTAAAAAATTACCCTATACCGTTCAATTAACTTATTTAAATCATGTTGTAGATGATAATGCATCTCAGAAATTTGATCATAGCTTAGAAAAAGGTTCACGTCATCTGCATACGTTTAAACGTTGCAAAATTTACGCACGGCAAATTATTTATAAAAACAGAAAACAAAATTCCACCCAAGTGGCTTCCCTGCGGTACGCCAGATTTAAAGTTTTGAATTTTTAAGAAGACCAAACTGTTTCCGACCTGTCAGTGAATTCAATTTGACGAAGTTTTTGCTGGAGTAAATCATGATTTACTTTGACAAAAGATTTACTAAACGCCGTGTAAGTGGCATCAGACAATTTCTTATGAAATCCCTTCTTTACCAGAGTAGTAAGATAGATGTAAAAGATTGGTTTTTGTGGGGCAACCTTTTTGAAAAACCATTTTGAAATTGAGCTAGAATAGACGACATTTGATGACAAAGATTATTCGTAATAAATTTTTCAGAAAGCTTAGGAATTGCACTAAGCTTGGCGATTAAAGAGTGGAATTATACAGGGATCCTTCTAAATTGAGAAACAAAAAATAGAAATGTTTAATAAAATTATTGTAGGCTTTGTTACACTAAGCAACGTTTCGGTGAAACGAATGGAAATTTAGAAAATTTGAAACACTCATTTACAATTGCAACATCTACCATCAACTGAGATGGCAAAAAAAATTACAAAAATTGAATTAAAACCTTTTGAAAAATCTAATAATCAATAAAACATTAAACTTTTGAGAACAAATCATTCATATTCAATTTTTTATTTAATAAAAAACAAAAAAACATTTCAAAAATAACCAAAAACGAAAATACATTTCATTCAGGCTGTTAGTGGTGACACAAACCCTAAACGAACTTATTTGCCATTTTTCTAGTGATGACACTAAAACTATTGAAAGATGTAAGATGAAACAAAATGAGAAGGGAACGAATATCTTTTAAAGATGCAGAAAGATGTTGAGTTTTAACTCTGCGCAAATTGATGGTGGATTTTAGCAGTTGGTCAGTGTAAACAGGCAACTAGGAACAACATCAGGCCCACTTTTAAATGACATTTTCAAGCTATTTATGACTGATATGATCTGTGATATTTTGCTCGAAACCGAACTGGTTGATTTTAAGCAATTCGGTAAGGTTATGCAGGATTATTATACTGACTATCCCAATACGTAGTCGGGAAAAAGTCGGCAAATATTTGCTTAATCGTGTTACTGGATTTATAATTCAAGTACTCCATTACATTTCGGTATCCAATTAATCTTCACTTAGTATTTACGAAATTTTAGAACGACTTTGGATCACATTTTAAACTGTGTTTTATGGTGTTAATATAATCGGCACTAAAAAATATGCGAAAATTGGGCCAAGTTCCTATCCAAAAATGTTGGCCGATAAAAGTACTGAGATCAAAATTAGAACCAAGTTCTTCTTATGTACCATACCATCCCATTCCTAGGCAACTAGGCTAGTTTGGTAACACTTTTCCCAAAAACCTTTCCCATATCAGAAAGTTAAAAAAGCTAGCAAGTTGCCTAGAAATGGACTGCTTTTTGGAATAATTCGAATTTTTGGTACGTTTTCTTGGTTTCTTGGTGAATTTTCAATACGATCAAATATTTAGGTCCGGCTCTCGGGTAAAAAAGTTAATTTGAATATGATCGGGGTTGTTGATCAAATAGAAAAAAAAACATCTTTTCTAAAAAACTATAGTGTGATATATCCAAAATCTAGCAATAACAGCTTTTCCCACATATCTGCAGTTTCTGGCAAATTGTAAATTACTCTATTTTTTTACGGTAGTTTTCACTTCATTTCAGAGCTGGACTTTGAAATCAATGAATTTTTATAAATTTATAAATTTACACAAGCTTACCCAGGGTAGACTAAACAGGTAAATTTTCGAACGCAGCTGAGTACTTTTTTTAAACTGATTGGATGTCAAATTTCATACAAAAAAATGTTTCACCCTTTCCGTGAAGTTCGACATCCACAAAGAAGCCGGCAACACTTTGAATTCGCCCGTGAGTCTAACTGTTATTCTAAAATCTGTTTGCTGTGTATGCGTCACCAATGTTATATACTTTGGGATGTATAAATTAAAATAAACAAAATTGTTTAATATAAGAAATTAAAAAAAACACACACATTAAATTAAATTCCGATCACAAAAAAAAAAAAAATAATATTGACCTGTTTCTCTATTACCATCGAGCGTTTGGTCTAAAAAATGTGTATAGAAATCTAAAAAGATGACAGGCACCGGATGGTAGTTATGCTTGCTACGCCACTGTTTTAAACTTGCATATTGTAAAACAATTTTCTAATTTGCTGGAATAATATTAAATTTAAACAAAATTTTAATCTCATAATTTACTGTTACTCTTTGTAGTTGATAAGATTACCAATGCGAGGGTGAATTGAAAAGTATACAAAATAATATAGCTAAGAGAGTACCACAACCTTCTACAGTCAAGTGAACTCACCCAACTAAAAACATACATATTTACACTGAGGAGCATAAATGTAACAGGCTGGGCGAATATTTCTTATTAAAGTTTATGTATTTTAATCCAGTGATAGAACGATAACATGTTTTAACTTTAGTTATTACAGTCTTATTAAAATAAAATAAAAATGAAATCATTTACACTCTATCTTGCAAAGTAGGAGAAATGTTACACTTTTTCATTCTCTTTTTTTTAAATTTCGAAAACCCCAGACCTGAATTCACCGTTATTCTAAGAATATTTAATTAGTTGCCAGATTTTTATGCAAAATGGAAAAAGCAAAATTGATAAAAAGTAAATTAAATTTATTAGAAAATGAACAATTTGATAGGGGAAAAAAAGGATTGAAATAGTCCTGACACTGTCGCGGAATACTGGAAGCAAAAGCTAGAGAAAAGAAAAACAAACCCTTTTTGTAATTGAAAAATACCAGTGTTCGCCAATAACTTTTTCAAGCCTACGTAAACTTACTAAGCCCCACTGGAGCAGGGTAGATGTAATATTATTCAATATAAAAGATCATACGATCTGGTGAGACGAAAATCATTCGTTTCGAATTTTGTTACTGGTCAAAAGGACCAAATAATGAAACACGGCGATTAATTTTTTCATTATCGGTATTATGAAAAAGGAACAATGCCTGTGAAGTTTGTAAAATAATTTGCCAGCTGCCATATAAAAAACTGGTGGTGCTGCTGAAAAACTTGTGTTTCAGCATGACAATGCTTCACATAATGACGTTAAATCGTGGTATGTTACTGCAATGGAATGCCTTAACATGTTGCAAGTTGCCTAGAAATGGGATGGTTTTGTACAAGTGAAGATCTTGGTCCTCATTTTGATCTCAGTACGTTTTACGGCCGAAATAAGGCATAGGAACTTGATTCTTACAGACATATTTACAACTGAACCGGAATTTCGATAACATTTCTTAATAATTTCCATACGTATGGCAAAGAAACCTTTTTGAATATTTCGACAGCTGGAAGACATAGGTATGTCTGTCACTCTGACAGCTTCTGAACTACATACAACGATTGCAAAATGGATCATTATATAATATGATCGCTCAAGGCTGTACATACTTTTTCCTAATGAGCAAAACAAGGAATAATTAATATTGCCAATCATACATAAATTTCTTATCTTTATATTTCTAGAACCATGCGTGGAGTTTTTAAAAATACAATCGCAATTGTTAGACATGCCCATGCATGTCTATTATCCAGTGAATGAACAAAATCCAATTGTTATACTAAAATGGCAAGGCACCGATTTAAATCTACCCGGAATTTTGCTCAACTCGCATATGGACGTTGTACCAGTATTTCCAGATAACTGGACACATCCTCCATTTGGTGCTGAAATCGATAAAGAGGGACGTATTTATGCACGTGGTACACAGGATATGAAATGTGTGGGCATGCAATATTTAGGGGCACTACGTGCCCTAAAACGGACCGGTGTACAATTTAAGCGAACAATATATGTTTCGTTTGTGCCAGGTAAGGTGGAGAAATACGAAAAGGGCTGCACTTTATTGGCAAAATTTGTATGAAATACTTTGTTATTTATTTTTTGAACTTAGATGAGGAAATGGGCGGTGGCCTCGGCATGAAAGCATTTGTTGAAACTAATGACTTTAAGTCATTGAATATTGGCTTTTCTTTGGATGAAGGCTTAGCATCGCCGAATGAAGTCTACCCAGTATTTTACGCCGAACGTAGCGTATGGCGTGAGTACAAATTGTGAATATGTTATCAAGGGATTTTCAATATTGGCGTGGCGGGACGGGGCGTTGAAATGCAATAAAACAAGTTGTGTATGAGTTGTTAACTGTTGTTAACACTGTGGCAAATATTTTAAAATTCCAACGTCCGTTAGCCCTGCCGCATAGATTCGTCTGAATTTTAGCTATGGCCCGGACAATTACGATGAGTTCTAACTATTCGTGAGACATGCGTGAGCTAACAATACCCTCGAATACTTACGTTTCGGCATTCGCTGCGTGTTACGGAGCACTGTCTTGCTGGAACCACATTTCGTCCACTTGGTTGTCAGTGGCCTGCAGTGGTTTTAAAACAATTATGGGTCAGCCTAAAATACGCACCAAAGGGGAGCTTTTTGTGCATTCGACTGCTAACTGGCGTCATCGCATTTTTCTTGTAAACATCAAAAAATGCCCAAAGACACTTTAAATAATTTTTCGGTAAAAATTGGGGCCCTCTTTCAAACGCTTCTAAACCTACTCCCTCAGTCAGCAAATGGCATTGTCTATGGTGACACTAACGTTCGACCTCGTGGGTCAGATGGATCTTGTAAGGGTGGAACCCTATAGACCCGATGCAATATTAACCAAATTAAAGCCAGCAATAATACGATGTCATGTGTGGCGATTTCACGACCGATCTGACGTATGGGAGTTGGTTGATTCTTCACCGAGCCGGTCACCAAGAATTTTGTTATGGCAGTTTCATTTGGGCTCAATAGTGTAACTTGTGAACAACAGACTTGCTAGAAGCCATCAAAATGGCATGACCCCCTTAGAATGTCAACATCGTCTCACCCTTATTGGAAACCCCTACAAAACTTTACAATCAACCAATTTTAAAATTAAAATAACATTTTTTATTTTCGCTGTTCGAATTTGTAGGGGTATATTTTCACATCAGTGGTAACGCGGGTCATGGCTCCCTGCTGTTGAAAAGTACGGCTGGTGAGAAACTCCACTATATTTTACACAAAATGATGTCAATGCGAGAAGAGCAGGTTCGTCGCTTGGAAAATAATCCCGAGTTGACAATTGGAGATGTGACAACGATTAATCTAACTAAAGTTTCTGGTGGTGTCCAAAGTAACGTTATACCGCCAAATATGATGTTGGGCTTTGACGTTCGTTTAGATTTAAATGTTGATCATGATGAATTTGAGGCGAAGGTATATTTGGCAACTGAAAAAGTAATTAAAATTCACCAAATTATTGAATCCTTATAGCTGCATCAATGGTGCCAAGAAGCTGGTGGAGATATAGAACTGAGTTATGACCAAAAACGTCCACGCGTAAAGCCAACTGCTACCGATGACAGTAATCCATATTGGGTAGCGTTTAAAAAGGCCACCGATGAAATGTTAGCATAAGATTTATTTTGTCCCTTCTGTTACTTTATTTTTGTTAATTTTTTAATTACAGGAATCTTAAAATTGAACGTCAAATCTTTACAGGTGGCACTGACAGTCGCTATATACGACAGGTTGGCATACCAGCTTTAGGTTTTTCGCCCATGAATAATACGCCAGTACTGTTGCACGATCACGATGAATTCATACAAGCTGATACATATTTACAGGGTATTGAAATTTATAAGAAAATTATTGCAAATTTGGCAAATGCTTGAACTGAAAATTGAATAGAGTTTTTTTGTAAAATGAGAATCGTTTTGGAGCCAAGGTTTGCCATCACATACATACATATGCAAGTATGAATGTAAAATTATATACAATAAATTTAAGTCAATGAAATAAAGATCTAATTGTAAATTAAATTGTTCAATAAGTCTAAGACTTCAGCAGCTCATGCTGGTGGAGTAGAAAGAAGAATTTGCAAGGTGGCCATCAAGGTTTTTTCTTTTTTGGGTTGATGTCTTGGATGAAGGAAAACATCGCGCTCTTAGTGTGAGTCTACCACCGATACGGTAGTAAATCCGGTAACATTCCCACATTTAAGCCATACTATTATACGAGTATAATAGAGGGTGTTTTTAGGCCCGCTAGCACTTACGAAAGGGTTAAGTGACATATAAACTGTCATACTGCTCTCACTTTTTGACATTTATGATCAGTATACTCTGGGAAAACATTATGAATAGATTGACGCTTAAGTCATTAATTCGCGTAACTTATTGACGACTTAGTTATTTTATGGCGCACGTAGTCGTCCGTCTGAGCAAGCCATCCGTCGAACTGTGGATAGATTTCAAACGACAAACCTTCTGAATAATGAAGTAACACCAACACGTTGAAGGAGAGTATCGCGCTACTGTAAGTGAAAGTGTGGAAGAAGATCCAATTTTATTGATTCGATCGCATGAATTAGGGCTCTGTCCGTCCACCTCATGAAAAATTTTGCGCAAAGATCTTCGCCTACACCCGTTCAGGAGCCAGCTAGTGTAGAAATTAAATCCAGGAGACCGTCGTTCGTTTACCTTTTTGGGTTCTAGAGCAGTTGCAACCTGATCCGATGTTTTATCGTAAAATTGTATTTGGGGATGAGGCTCATCGTTCAATTTGACACCTTTCAATTATTTCCTTTGGGGTCACGTGAAGTCACTGGTTTATGCTGTTAAACCAGTAATAATTGCCGCCTTGGAGGCCAACTTTGTTCGTCTTATTCGTGATATATGGCCAGCAATGCTCGAAAAAGTGGCCCGAAATTGGACGTCCAGAGTGCGCTTCATTAAGAACAGCTGCTGTGACCATATGCCTGAAATCATTTTTAAATGTTAGAGCTATAAATTAATCTTTTGAATAAAAAAAATCTTTTTATTAAAATTTAGCTTTTTTGTTATTTTTTACATTTTGAAGTACTGAAGGGCTTGGGGAACACCCTCTTATATAAGTGGCAATAAGGAATAAGTGCTTAAGTCGACTTAAGCTGAAAACTACTTAATAGCTCTATTGTGATTTCTCAATTCAAAAGTACCCCTCAACAAAATTTCACTTATGTAGTTGTATTTTTCGGGAAGTTATATTGAAGTGAATTTCTGCTTATCCTCTGCATTTGGAAAAGTAACTTAACTCCATTTACAATTTTGTTAGGAATAAGATCTTAAACGAACTTAACTTGTTTTCAAAGTCTCAGTCTCAAAAAGCGATCATGTTTTTAAAAATCAACTTTAAAGTTGACAACTGATCTTCTGTAAAACAATAAAATCCCACTTGATCACTTTTTCCTTATTGACATAAATATTATATTTATTATTTGAATAATTTCATAAAAATTAAAAAAGGCGGGTCCAGGTGAGTATAAAAGTAAATCTAGAGTAAAAGAGAACCCTTTCAACTTTCTCTAGGCGGTATAGTTTTTGTGAACCCCTTTTGATCTTCAAAAGTTCTCACCTTTTAAAATCCAAATGTGGCAAAAATATTCTAGTTTAAAAAAAAATATTCACTCACTGACGACAAATCTCCATTGCAAGTTAGACGATTGAGCAGTATGTCCGAAAGAGCGTTTGGCTTGGAGATAAACGGGTTTCGACTATTTGCCAACCTCAGTGTCATTTTTCAATTCGTTTTCAATCATCCTGTCGGAATATCAAATCAAGAATCAACCAATATTTTCGTTTATCAAACGGCAACAACCCAGACAAGGTTCACCAGCTACTAATTAAATCACAAAAACGTACTGTTTGGTGCGGATTTTGGGCCAGTGCTATCATTGTTGCGTACATTTTCGCAAGCAACTTTGGTGGGGCGAAACAAATTTATTTTGTTCCAACACAGTCATTGAAAATTATGCACCCCGGATGCGGGTTGTCGCGACGCGCCGTATGAAAACGCCTTTATTTTTATCGACGCTTTATAGACTATGAACTGTTGAGTGATCTTCATCTTTCACTGGAACCGATTAAGGCTTCAAATAAAGCCAAATACTTTGTTCAGTGAGAGAAGTGCCAAATACTTTTATTCTACATGAGTCAAGAGCTAGAAAATCGCAGAGCACATGCTCAATTGTCTCACTATTCAAGTCGTCCAATATGCATCTGATGGTCTCTGAGTTTCCTATATTAAATGAATGGCATCTTAGCGCGCAGTGACCGGTAAACCATCCCGTTATGATCGCGAGCTTAGTTTTACCGAGCTTTTTGGCTTTTCCACCGAGACAGCATAATGAACCGCTTTGACCGCCTGAGTCCGGTAATAGTTCTCCAATGTCGAGGAAATTCTGTTTTCCAAGCAATAAGTCCGTACGTTTCCAGCATATCAAGTACCAAGTTCACTTAAGGGCGCAATGGAGTCCATAACAAACCCAAACCATACTTATACGTTATAGTAAGGCCTTGAGTGCTACCCGGCTGTTTGGAGACAAACCGGTTTCAGTTTCGTGGACGCAAAATGGCACTGAAGATGGCACATAGCCGCAACCGGTTTGTCTCCAAACCAAACTTGACAAGGGATGACGGAAATTCGTTCCAAAAATCTATTTTATACCCCTTATTCTTGTCCTCAAGCATTCTCTAGAAAAACTTAGGATAGCGTAAGTTTATGCTTGAATTATTTTTGGTTATTTTCCTATTGGGATTGCCTTCAGGACATTTGGTCAGACTCTTCCTGCCCCAGTGCTGCCATTTTCCTTTTTGGAGCCGTCACTAAGCCACAACTGATCGGCATCTATGTGCCACTCAGATATTGTTCGGCCATTGGTGTCTGCTAAGAATAAGGACTGTATAGATTCTTTGTTACACAGTTGTTGGTTTTAAACCATCCAATAGCAGAATGTAGGGCTAATTCTCAAAACGTTTTAGTATCCGCATATGCCCAATAATATCCCCAGCTTTCATATTGGGTATGCCCTGTAACCTTAAAGCGCTTTTGCATACTTCCTCCTTCACATGGAAGTATAAGGAGGGTATGTGCAGTATTGCACACCGGGCTTAAGACGAGCATGCTCTCATTGCCCCATACACAGCTTGTGTTCCACTTCCGCGAACAACCCGCTCTTATTGGGAGATTCTTTATAAATTCACTAAATATGAGTTTTATTGAACTTACTTCCATAAACTATATTCTAGCAAGGTCGTCTTCACTTTAATTAATCAAAACAATTAAAAAATTACATAGATTTATGGAAAAATGAATTGTACGCTTTTCGATCCGCTCGTGATTTGAATATTAATTTTGAATCATGTTTACACGACCAACACACTGGCGACAATCGCTTAGAAAACCAAGCACGTGCAGAGGTAAATAGAAATAATAAAATGAAAACATGCTGGAGTGTAACTTCAATTAAAACCCAGGAATCAGCAACGGCCAAGAAGGCCCAAATCAAAAATCTATCAACATGTTTTTAGAACTCCTCACCCACGTTGCTTTTTTTATTCATAAAAAATATTTAATGATTTTAAACACTTCTTAATGTCATAAATTGAAATTCGTCAGCGATACAGAAAACTAGACTGAACTGTTGTTGGCGTTGTCAGTGTCAGTGTCACAGTCATGGTCATGTTATCGTAAGAACGGTCTCCTTTGTGTAGGTATATAAGAATCGAATTGTCAATGTGGCTTCAGCACAATCATTTCTAACTTCAAACAACGAACATTTGGTCAAATAGTTTGCTGCTTAAAAACTGAAGACTTCAACGATTTAAAAATGTTTAAATCAATTGTCATTGTAGTCTTGGCTTTGGCTATTTGTATAGCAGCCGATCCTATACGCCAACAGAAACCCTTAGGAAGACGAGTCTTAGCTCGACAACTAGTACAACCTACACCAGCACCAACAGGATATCCCGCAGCAGGAGCTACACCGGAAATACCATTCGAATTGCCCACTGAAACTGAGAAACCCGATGTCGTGTTACCTGATATTGTAACACAACAACCTGACGAAGTCTATGGTCCACCAGAACTTCAAGAACAGCAACCTGCCGATCCTGATGTTGAAGCTGTTCAACCGGATGAAGTCTACGGTCAACCGGAAGCTAAAGTAGAACAGCCCGTTGAAGTTTACGGTCTTCCAGCATCTGAAACTGAAACCGTTCCCGCAATTGTCAGAGAAATAACACAAGAATCTGAAGAGCAAGCCGAAAGCTTGGATGAAGCTGACGAAGAAGTTATTATTGATGAGGATGGTGGGGTGATTTCCATCTCCACAAGTTTTGAAAAGCCAGCACGTTTAGTCTACCAACGTTTCCCTCAAAATCGCCAGCAATCAAAACCGGTGCCAGCCCGATTGACAAAGGCTAAACTTGTCAGGCCGGCTAACTTTGTATACAAAATCCAAGACTTCGAAAGCTCTAATTAAAATATGCGTTAATCTTATTTTAATTCAAATCGTTTTTTTCTTATTTTTAAATTTTAATAAAAACTCGTATTCATTTTTTGTTTTTATAAAAAAAAATTGTTTCATCTTGGAAAATTTATATGGTGAGACGGCCGAGGACTCGTAAGTTTTTTCAATTAGTTCCGAATTTAATTACTACCAAAAGAAGTGTAACAGTGGTTCAAAAAAAAAGGAAGCAAATTCCTACTGGGGAGTGGGGACTTTTTCGGTTATACAAGTTCATCGTGGATTTGAACATTTTCCAGCTTCTCTTCCCCTGGCCAACTGTCTGGTTAAAGAGCCTAAAATTATTGAAATAAATAGAATCCACTTAGCTCGAGGGGAGGCACATTCGTCCCTTGCCCATAGGCATACACCTAGGTCAGTGCTTCGACCTGTTGAGCGCAAAAATTCTCTTATAAACAATTATAATGAGAGCTACCATCGGGACACTTTATTAACACTGCACAATGGGTGATAAAATCTTGATTGTAGTGACGAAAGCATGACATCGTGCGACAGTGAGGGAGAAATTAGTGCTATGGTATTATTTTCAGTACTTTTTTTTTATTAAAAAGTACCCCCACATAAATTTTAGTACTCTTTTTTCACAATGCTTTAGGTGGTCGACTGCGGCTACACAAATACAAAGCTGCAATTGTCGCCGGGTAGTCAGCTGCAATATTATAATGAAAACGACAGCAACATCGTAATCAGCTGATATTGAAGTTTGACGTTTTGATACATATTAAAATGAATATTTGTGTTGCTAAATAATGGCTGAAAGATATTTGGTCTTTTTCGTGGCAGCAGTAATATACAGGTTTTATAAACGCGAACTATATTCACTTGGCGAACCCACCATCTTCGGCTGAAATACGCGCTGTTAAAAAATTGATTATTATATTAACTTAGGGGAATATCGAAACAGACTGCTTGGGGCCTTTTTAAACCCCCTATTTCTTCGAATTGATTTCAGTCAACCGATTTGTAATTTACGACTAACTTACTTATATTGAGTCACGTTCTAACCTTTACTCTTGACGGTAGTGATTTTAGACTGCCGACTGATAAGTGGCGGCCTTCTTCCTCTTCAAGGAGTCTCTTGTAATTGCTAGCATTTGTTTAATGCTTAGGTCCCCCTTGGCATACAAATTTAACGAATGTCTGGCCGTGGCCTTTAGTCTCATGCTAGCCAGTGCTGGATATTCACACACAATCTTTAGGATTACCTTTGGGGTGTGACCTGTCCACCCCTTACAAGATTTTCTTGTCCATGTCTTCAGAATTTTTCGATTGGACAATGCACACCGGAGTTTAAACAGAGATTGGTCTCTCCACCTCTTGCAAGACTTCATTGTATATCCCCGTCGGTATCTCACGGTCCAACACCTTTATAAATTGACCCGTTTACCCCTTGCGAAGCATTCTTGTCCATCTCTTTTGGATTCCTTCCTTGACCAATCAAAATCGAATTTCCTTCAGAGAATTCATATAATACCCACGAGTAATGGTGCACAAATATGCCCTCCATATCGACGGATAATTCTGTATTTAAAACTGGTATCCAGAGTTCGCATACTAGAGACTAAGCGGTTTTTATATTATTTAGCTAGGGAGTTACGGCTCGCTAGCGGACGACCTAATATAGATTTTAAAACAATTGTTTCCCAAAAATTAAAATTTTAATTTATTGCAGGTGTATTCCTACTTTAAGCCTACAATAAAAACTGCATACAATTTTGTTTATTAATGTTTTATATGCCTGTTGTAAGTTTTTATGAATATGGTCGCTAGATTTTATTACATACATTACACGACGTCTTGACTAGCCATAAATTTGTCCAGCTATTGCAGATTTTGCTGTTCGCACAGAAATCCTATTTTTGTTAAAAAAAATTTATTATTTTTTTTTTTTGCAGAACAGTGTTGTTAATGGAACGCAAACAAAATTATTTTATTTTTCTTTAATCTCTTGTTATTAAAATAGAGTTTAATTAAAAATATTATCGAGGAAATATTTTATTGCTTCATTCTTGTCAAGGGACCAGCACTTCATCGGCAAGCCTGGATCTTGTTATTTGACGTCAAATTGTAATTAAATTAACTACAATTTTTATTTTTCTTTTCGAATTCGCCTTCACATATTATTTGGGTTTCCCCAAAATCATAAAAAGCCGCCCAAGGTTAACATTGCTCGTTTCCGTTTTAAAAGCTTTTGAGAATCAGGAATTTCTTGGAAATAAATAATAGAAATACTTTTTTATGAAATTGAACGTCACCATTGTCGCACAATGTACAACTGCAATTTGTCTTAGAAGTAAAACTTGTGCCATCAAACCTCTTACTGACTTCGTTCGTATTGCGCAAAATACACACTCATTGGAAATTCTTAAAAACTAAAAATGTTATTGAAAAGTTAAAGTGTCCAAAAATGTATGACTAACTTGACGTGCAATGAAGGTTGGAGAGGCATTGTTAAATAAAATAAAAGCAGTGAATAATTAATTCAAATCCAAAAGCTCATATTTAATCGAATTTGGAATAAGCCAAACTAACAGTTTACCTAAACCGTTTCAGCCGGCTGGAAGTAATATTTATCACGCATTTAAATATAAAAACTATTAAAAAAAAAGTGCGAGTATTTAAAAGAAAAAACCTAAATAACTAAACAAAATTTGAAGAAAATGACTAAAATGCTAGCAAGTGTGCTGCTAATGTTTAGTGTGATTTGCTCGGTTACCTTTGGCGAACCGGGAATTCATGCAATACGTATACGTTTTCCAGGACCAAGTAGTGATAAAATTGTTCTACCTAAGCCAGCGAAGCAAGAGATAAGCCCTTATCCAGCGTCTGGGTTTAAGCCCGAACCTCCATTCGAATTGCCAGAACCCACATATTTGCCGCCAGCTGAAGCTGAACTCAGTTTTGCACCACCCGAGGGTATTTATGGTCCACCAGCAAAACCCGATTTAACTTATGGACCTTCTGATGGTATCAATGAAAATTCAGAAAGCCAGGACTTACAGTCAGCTACCATTGTCAATGCTCCTTTAACTTTCTCAACGCAATTCATACCACCGCGTCCCAACACAGCTGTTAATTTCCGTCCGCAGTCTGCAGCCATTGTGAGTGATCCTCTCACACCTGTAAGTCATTTGACTGTTCCTCCTCCGCAACGCATTAAGGCTTTTCGCCCCAGACGTCCTCAGGCTCATTCGCAACAATTATATCCTAAAACCTATCTTACACTTCCCCGTGTAGAACGTTTAATAGATTTCCGTCCCCGACGTATTCCCAACCAGCAACACACGAATTTTTTTAGCCGCCCATTGCCATCCAGTATATTTGGAAATACAAAGAATGGTCGGTCCGGTCGGCCACTGCCCTCGAAAATATTCTCAAATTAAATTATTTTACCGAAAGTTAAAATAGCAGTTGATATTTGAAATTGTCCAAGGCGAATTTATTTTAAGGTGGCAGCAAAGCGAATGTCAACATTTTTTCGCCTTGAGTAAACTAATGTGCAGATAAATAGAAAACAAACGAACGAGGAGAAACAAACGAAAATTTTGTTTAATTTATTAAAATATTTTTAAATTTATAAATTTTTTTTTGAAATTCAAATATATTTTAGCAGTACTTGACACTAGGTTAAGACGCAGGCGAATTTATCAGCTGCGCTCATGATTACTCGTATTTTAAATCGTTACTACATTATGCATAAGTACATAAATTTATATGTCTTCCAATTAGTTCTTGCTGTTAATTTTATTAAATATATTCGTTTTTGTTATTAAATTGTGCACTTTTATTTATAATAAACAGAGTCTAAACGAATATTCGATTTCATACTAGACTCCAAATCCGTTTTGCGATTAGTAACAGATATTGGCCAAACAGCCTACTGTTCTAGATATGGCGAATAGGATTGGAAAAAGCATTATAATTCATTCAAACATCGTCCACTAATAAAAGCGATGATCTTTATGCATATTGCGACATATCGTGAGCGCTTTTTTAATTGCATTGTTTCCAAGACGACTTAATTGTTTACCAATATCTGCCAACCCCATTATATATGTTGTATAAATATGTAAACAAGAGCGGGTCAATTTTTTTTGTCAACCAAGAGTATAGCAGAAAAGTAATCTGCCGAAAATTCTAAGACACCATGTTTCTAAAATCAAAATGGAGCCCCCGTTTTTGCATGACAAAGTTTGCATAATAAAATTGTCTTTTTTCATAATAAACGAACAATTTCTATTAAATATATTAAATATTAAAATTTGTTTTTAACAAACATTTTATTTAAATTAAACATTATGTAAGGCGTTTTAGAGCCTAGAACCGTGGCTAAAAAGGAAGCAGCACTGTCAGAAATGCCGATTTTACCACAAAATATCCATTCGAAAACATCTTGCTTCTAACTTTAAGAAAATCATTAAAAAAAAAGTACTACTTCAAAACATCTCGCATATGAGGTAGAATAAGTTCGGAAAAGTGACTAGACGATAAAAAAATATCCACCTCCGAATTCAAATAAACAATAGACATTGCTGGCGAATCCATATTTGAAAAAAAAAAATTATTTAAACTCTAAGAGGCGGTAATGTTTAATAGCACAACTTTAAACACAAGCTTATTGCTTGAAGCTACGCTCAAATAAATATAAAATATATAATAAGCCGTTATTGAAGAGCATGCTTTGCCATTCGAAAAATAATTTGAGAGAATAATTGCTGTAAACAAACTAACTAAAGCATACAAAATAAAAACAAGTAGGTAAAAAAACCATGGTTTCTGCAGAAAATTTTCTAATACTACATTTACATCTACGCAAAATCTGGTACTTATGAGATTTTAAGCGAAATCTAGTTCATTTCCACCAGATTTCCCATACAAAACAAAATCTACTTACGAACTAGATTTTGGCGAAATCTCTCAAAATCTTGCAATACTAAATGATGCAACTATGTATTTTTTGCTAATGTACTGAAATATACAGCGCTGAACAAGAAAATTTTGAAAATTGTAACAAAAAAAAAAGCGCGGTAGACACAAAATATTTGAGGCAACATTAAAAACCACAGAATATAAACAGAATACCCAACAATGACATTAGAAAAAGTGTGTAATCAGGTGTTATGCGTTTTTACGTACAAAATTTTAAATTAACCCGATTACACAAAGTAGTAAACAGAGGTGAAACGACAGTATAGTGATCTTTTTCTCTATCCGTCTCGTTCCCTCAGAGCCTTAGTTTTGTTTTTAGATTTTTGTTTTTATTTTGATTTTCTTGCCGTGTTTGCTTGTCTTCACCTCTGGTTACCCTGTGCCGATTATATGAAAGAGATAGCTTAATTAGAAACGATAAGGTTTTTTATCTCTCTTATATAATCGAGGTAATGTTGTTGTGAGTTGTCGCGTCTAGTTAGTAGTCTATGTTAAAAACATTAAAATAAGTGTTTTCAATTATGTGTATAAAAACAATTGTAGCACGAATTTAATTAAGTTTAGAGCCAATTTTTTATTCTTTCTTCAGTCAGCTGTTTTTGTTATGAAAATGAAATCCAATAATACGTCAAAAAGCATTGGTGTAAACGGCAGAGATTTTCTTCGAGATTTGAGCTGAAATCTACTAGATTTTGCGTAGATGTAAATGTAGTATAAGATTTTTCTGCAGATTGCGTTTCTGCTATAGTCTTTGTCAACTTTTTTTCTCTCCGAACAAATTGAGCCACTCTAATATACATACCTATACAAAAATTAAAATTAAACAATTAATTATTAATAAAATTAATTATTAAGTCATTTTGATTTTAAGGCATGAGTTCTTTTTTCTTTCTATTCAGAAAAAAACAATAAAATTTAATAAAATTTTATTTTTAACAAAAAACACAATTCGAATTTTTCTTTTTTACAAATACTAAATATGGCGGCTGATATGGCAAAAATTAAACATATTTGCATTTATTTGCAACTGAGGCAATATGCACAGTCGCGTTTACTGCAGAATTTTTTAGTGCAAATGGAGCTAAATGAAGCAAATTGCAAGTACGTACAGTCTGTTCTTGTGTTGAAGAAAACAATGCATTTTTGCATGCATTTGTATCCTTTGCACTGTTTGCAATGCCTATCGTGAATGCCCTTATTAAATAGCACTACAGTGATTTTTCCTGATTCGTCAAGAATGATAGAAATAGAAGATGAGGCCATGTGCATAATTTGCCGTTAAATAGCTTAGCTTGTGCTTTGTAAGGGTTGCCATGTCTATGTGTCCCTAAGATATTATGAATTCGTGCGAAATAATCTATATATTATGTAAGAGTTGGCAACCCTCCAACTATAATCTTTCTGACTGCTGTAAGTTCTTCGCCAATAGGAACATAGTTCGCGTGACGCCATTTTTTAAATCAACGACACACATAATTCGTACGACATTAATTTTTATACCCTGTGCAAAAATTAAAAGACTAGAGGTTTCTCATTCCGTTCATAATGTCTATAATATTCATTTCCGACCCAACAAAGTATATACATATATTCTGGATCCTTATAGGTAGGGAAGTTCTATCAACGATGTCAGTCTATCCTATGTTGAAGTCCACTTTCTGACGGCATTTGACAACCTATGTACTTGGAACATTTGATTAGCGCGTTCGATAAATTTTCGCTATTTGAAACCAGCCATATTGTGAACCGATATGGCTGGTTTCCGATATTGACAAAAAAATATTTGTTTTGTTTGGTTTTTGGTATTTTCACTCTTACGAGGAAACGCTTACATACAAGCCCATAAAATTTGCATATTTTGGGTTCTTATCAAATTAACTATTAAATCCCCTTACAGAAATAATCAATCCAAGGCCACCCATATAATTTATGGTCACAAATGTTGGACCGAATTAAACATTTTTAAATATATTCTGAAAACTGCAAAAACTGACACAGAAACCTGAATTCTTCAAGAACCGAAATTTTACACACAAAAAAAAATTGCTAAAAATTCGAAAAACAAATATTTTAACCACAAAATCCAACGACTAGAATACAAAAATTTAATTGCCATCAAATCAAAACTCAATAAAAACCCAAAATTTTACCAAAGAATACAAAAAAAAAAGTAACATAATATTCCGAAAAAACCGAACTTCAAAATTTGTTCACCACAAAATCTTAAAACTAAAAAAAAAAATTCAGGAAATTTTAAAATGTTAGAAAAAAAAATTAAAATTTATTGTTTGATCTAAATTTGTCGATTAGTAGATTGTTAAAATGGCTTTCAGTCAAGTTTTTAAATCGTTTTGCCAGTTAATCGGAACAAAATAATCGTTTTTCGATTAATCTTGACATCGATATTCATAACAAACTTAATTTAAATATGAGTAGCTCATCTTTTAAGCGGTCAAAACACAGAGAGGACGGTAAAAATGAAGTATTCAATCATTATGTCATGTGCATGAAGCTTTCAACATACACGCCATACATAGTACTTCAAGCATCGAAACATTCATTTTAATTAACCTCCTGCTTGTTTTCATGCCATTCCAAAAATAAACTTGTACACCAAAAAATTTCATTACGTCTTCACTAGTCATATTCGCACAAAGAGAGCGTCTGCAAAATAACAAGGTAAAATGTGTCCCTGATCTTCTCTTTAAAGAACACGTGTAGATGTTTCTGTTCAGTTTGAGCATAATTTTTTGTCTCTCATCGAGATTTTTTGGATACATTTAGCATAGTTTATATCGCATGTTTTCAGACGAGCACACACACACATAGATACTTTTTATTTCGCCTGTATATTATTTTTGTGTAATGGCAGCTGATTGTCAATTTTCATCCTCTTATTCTATTTGTCTTTAGTATTGGGTTACATTGATGATGTTTAAAGTTAAACACAAAATTAGTAGAAGGTGAAGAATGTTAATAAAGGTACCAACAGACGACATGTTTTTCACACTGTATGTGTCAAAATTTACATATGTAAACGGAAACATGTCGTGTGTTACCTTTAAAACATTGCTTGTGTAAAAAACATGACAAAGGTCATAAGACATTATTTGAAATAGAGCGTGTTCTAATTTCTTATGTTAAACATACAGCTCCAAATGTCTATGTCATGCGAACAATTTCGTCGGCGGTTGATTATGTGCACTATCATTAGCCGTCTGAATGAAGTATTTAGCAAGGCAAATAAACTGTATATATTTTTTCAATTTAACGTTGTCGTTTTATTAAAATAAGTAATTTATAAAAATAAAAATTTATCGATTTTTAGATACAACCTCAACGTCTTGTTTAAAAAAGAAAAAATTAAAAAAACACATTTGCGTCGCCAGTACTTCAGCGACGGAACCAAAAATATTTCGACGGCTTCAAGCCATTTATCAAACAAACGACGTGGATATTTATTTATTTTTGGGCAATCAGCTGTTCTCAATAAACATGATCGATGTCATGTGTGATACTACATGTACGTTTGTGGCCAAAAATTATAAACCTTATGTAAATTAACCAATATTGACAGACATAAAGAAAAACATACGAATCGAAAGCTTAAAAAACACATGTAAAAAACATGTCGTCTGTTGGTACCTTAACGTGTGTAGCGGCATAGAAAATGCATTCTATGAAGCTAGTTGTCTAATCAAATTTTAACTTTTACTGTATTTAAGCTTATTATATCAAACAACTTTCCTTACTCAATAGAAAGAATAGAAAAAACGAATTTATGCCTAAAAATTAAATTACTTTAATTTTAATAATTGTAGTTCGACAAAGTTAGGGCAAACAATAAGTTTATTTTTTATGTAAAATTTTTAAATATATGGCAGCACTATGTATACTTCAATCCAATGGAAAATATTGCCAACCTCAAGAAATTGATTGTCACTTTTAATACGATATCGTACAACTGTGTTAGTTTATTTAAAAAAAAACTACGCGTTGTTATATACATTTTCGCCTTGCTGTCTGGATTAGAAAAATAATTCTTTTAATAGTAAAATCAATGAAGAAAATTGGTTAATTGCAACAAAAGTGTTCAGAAATAATAGATATTTTGATGTGAAATTTGTTTATCGATAAAACTACGATTATCTATGTCATAGATTGACGTGAAAATTCTGCTGAGTTCGGCATTTTTAGACCACCCTAACTCTACTACCTGTGTCCACCGACAAGACCAAACACAACAGACTAGCGGCGAAAATGATTTGAGACAATTTTCATATTTGTACAAAATAGTTTGTCCAGCTCGCAGTCGTCAGACTAAAATTATTTTTATTTGAAATTATTTCATACCAATTCAAAAATCATTTTTTTTAAGTTCTTTCGTTTACCATTAAAATTTGGGGTCTTAAAAATAATTGGCGTAGTCACTTCACATACAAATTTAAGTTTGAATAGACAGAATTATATATACGCTTTCATCGGCTCTGAAGAGACCAATATCGTCAAGTCACCATCTTTATAAATAAAATCATCAAAGTTTCAGGTAAGATTTATATTTGTTCTTATGTCTGTCCTTCAATAAATTTAAGGAAGAAAAAATTTAAAGGTTGCATTGTTTAGTGTTGTTTATAGTGGTCGTTTGTTAAGTCTCAAGTGGAATAGGGGGAGGGTATTGCGCAGTGTTTGTATTTGTGTGTTTACGTCGTGTTGCTGTTTTAAATAATGCAATCTGTTATATTCATACATAAGTATATGAACAAAACAATTGTTTTCGCTGCCGTTCTATACAAACCAAAAATACGTATGTTAGCCTACTAGCAGTGCCATTGACCGTTGATTTTTCTTAGCTGACAATATCCCTCTTTCATTTGCATACGTATGAAAATACTTATTTGGGGCCTTAATTGAGAACTTTTAATTCATGGGGGCTTAGTCTATTTCGATTTGAAAAATAACATTTCGATACAAATTAAAATCTTTTCGATCAGAATTACGCCGTATGAAAATATAAAGTACTGCAGGAACGCTTTCGTTTGATTTGTAAGCAAATAAGAAAAATCGGAGGGTTTCACGAGCTCCTCATTTAAGTCAAGATATTTCTTGGAACGATAAGTGGATTGGAAGTGTGAACGTTTTTTGACATAATTGTATTTCTTACCTTCCAAAATTGTTTTAAATTCGAGTGACTTTTCCTTATTCGTTACCGTAGGAGCGAAAATTTGTTAGCAGAAGCCTGATTTTCTAAGAAATAAATACCATTATATGCTTCTAATTATTGCCAATATTGTGACATGCCATCTTTCAATTTATTTTTTGCTACAAAAACGAATAATGTTCTATATAGACTTACAGCATGATTTGGATATTCTTATCATCACATGTTTAGTCGTTTTATACTACATTTTTGTTGGAGTACACAAGCGAAGAAGATACATTTCAAGAGTATATAGAAAATTTAATTTCTTCTCCACCGGATTAATTACTGCATTCGAAAAAAATTGGAAAATGTTTTGGCGCATGGGTCATGATTAAAAAATTATTTACTACACTAATTTTCTATTCAAATTCTTTTAAATAAATCTTATCAACTATATATTTTTTAAATTAATTGAAATCAATTAATTAGTCTTACATAGATTTTTAAATAAAATCATTTCATTCTCAAATTAATCGATTCAGTTATGTCAGCTACCGCCGGAAAAAGAAAAGAGATCTACAAATACTTGGCGCCATGGCCATTATACTCTATGAATTGGAGCGTACGTCCAGATAAGCGATTTCGATTAGCTCTTGGGAGTTTTATTGAGGAATACAATAATAAAGTTCAAATCATAAGCCTGGATGAGGACACTAGTGAATTCAGTGCTAAAAGGTAAACACATTACATATATATACATATATTAAAACAATCCTAAATTATTTATATACTCCTTTTTAGCACATTCGATCATCCATATCCAACAACAAAAATTATGTGGATACCCGATTCAAAGGGTATATATCCTGATTTACTTGCCACAAGCGGTGATTATTTACGCGTTTGGCGTGCTGGAGAACCAGACACACGATTAGAGTGTGTACTAAATAACAATAAAAACAGTGATTTCTGTGCCCCCTTGACATCGTTTGATTGGAATGAAGTGGATCCTAATTTAGTGGGGACTTCATCTATAGACACAACTTGTACCATATGGGGTCTCGAAACAGGACAACCGCATGGTCGTGTGTTTGTTTCGGGGCATGTTAAAACACAATTAATTGCCCACGATAAGGAGGTATATGATATCGCCTTTTCAAGGGCTGGTGGTGGTCGCGATATGTTCGCTTCTGTGGGTGCTGATGGTTCCGTTCGCATGTTTGATTTGAGACATTTGGAACATTCAACAATCATCTATGAAGTAAATGAATATAATATGTCAATTTTTTGTTTGTTTATGTTTAACCCATATGTTATTTCGTATATTTTAGGATCCTACACATACAGCTTTATTACGTTTGGCTTGGAACAAACAAGATCCAAATTACTTAGCCACTGTTGCTATGGACTCATGTGAAGTAATAATATTAGACGTTCGTGTTCCTTGTACACCTGTTGCAAGACTGAGCAATCATAGAGCGTGTGTCAACGGTATTGCGTGGGCGCCGCACAGGTATGTAAACTATTTAATACAGTGTTCTTAAAGTTTAGTCGAATTACAATTGGAATAAAAAAGTACTCGGGACATTCTGTTTGAAAAAGTACTCTTAACATTCTGCATAAAAGAATTGAGAGTATGGTTATCTCGGGTATTCATACCACTGTGCAAAGCCACATATTTACATGGGCCTTTAAAATGGATAATTCCCCGAAACTTGGTTTTACAAATAACTTCGTGCACACTGTAATCAAATTCTCTGCATATAATTATTAGGGTTCACTTAAAGCAACTATGCTAAAGTTATTAATAATTCGCAGTTATCAAATTTTAATCATGATAAAAGAAATTTATGTAGAGCAAAATATGATAAGTAGAATAAGGATAAAGGCCAAACAGAAGAAAAACGTACCCAATATTTGTATATGTAAAATTAATTATTAAAAAATTCGATTCAAATTGCCAAGAAACTTTATTTGGCAAGGGATTTATTTGTAATGCACTTTTTTTGTCAGAAAATTTACATAATAGACGACCATGCCGATATTGGCTTACTTAAACCCCTTAACCCACCGAATTGCCTCCGAATTTCAAAAATGAAAAAAAAAACATTTCGCCTTGATGCATAACAAAGAACTATTTGCGAAAATTCACACGAGTATTTTAATACGCAAATAAATACTTTATTATTTGTCATATTAAAGTAATAATTATATTTTTTCAATTTAAAATGACAAAGTTTATTGAGTCCAACTTCCTAATAAAATCAATTTTTATAGAATCTACATATAAATATTTTTATAGCAGGCATGTTCTAGACAAGTAACGAAATTAAAAAGTAAACTTTTCATTTTTGATATTCCAGAAACGTAGATTAATAGTGCGTTTGCATTTACGTGATTTTGGGCAATTCCCTTGACTTGCTACTTAATTTCCCATAAATTTGCTTCAAAACATGTCAAAATTTACTCGTACAACACTGTTTCCTTTGGTATGACTGTACAAATATTTGTTATTACTTTTGAAATGCTACAATATAATTGGTTTTTTTTTCGAAAACAAAATGAGCGGCAATTATGTGTATGCAGACATACATGCATATATACGTATATACCAAATGACTATTAATGGATGACCCAGAGTTGCATTTGTGATCATACAAGCAACACAGTGTTGTACAGATAAATTTCGACATGTTTTGGATCAAATCAAGTTGTTTGAATGATTTGCTCATATGAAAAATTTAAGGAAAATCAAGTAGCAAATCAAATATTTTGGCCCAAATCACGTAAATGGAAACGCACTATAAAATATTTGCAATGAATATTGAAATTTAAATGTAAAAAGTAAAATACAAAACATCAGGCATTTAAGCTGAAATTATACTTCAATGTAGAACATACCCATATGTGTATATTTCTTAAGTATTGTTTTTTATTTATTTTCCTAGTTCCTGTCATATATGCACTGCCGGTGATGACCACCAAGCACTTATATGGGATATACAGCAAATGCCACGTGCAATCGAGGATCCAATTTTAGCTTATACAGCCGCCGAAGGCGAAGTCAATCAAATTCAATGGGGTGCCACGCAACCCGATTGGATAGCAATTTGCTATAACAAAGCATGTGAGATTTTGCGCGTCTAGAAGCAGCATCATATAAATATTGCTGAAGGGACGACGTATACAAAACAAATTCTCATATATGCACCAGAACAGCCACAACCACAGCCACAACAAAATTTAAAATTTAATAACAATTATAAAACAAAAACTAACGAAAATAAGTTATACTGCAAAATTATTTATAATTTATCTCATCATTATTTTAATTTTTATTATGGTTTAATGTTTTTTGTATCAACAACAACAACCAGAACAATAACAGTGAATATTATAACCATAAAGTGAAATTGAAGCATTGCTAATGGAGTGAATTAAGAAGAAAGGAAATGTAATCGACAACAATTTTTAAATGTGTGATTATGTTTTATATTTTGGAAAAAGTTTTTCTTCCTCTTCTTTTTGCAACGATAACATAAAGAAAACCAAAAGTAACATTAAACCCGGCAGCAACTAGATGAAATGCATAAATCTATTGCTCTGCCAACTTTTTTTTCGCCAAACTCGAGAAAAATTTTACAACAAAAACTTAATTGATTGCTTTTGTAAACAATTAGGTTTGTTTTAATTTTTAAGTTATTATAGTTTTCAAATATTTTATATATCGATTATTATTTTAAGTGTACAAAAAACAAAAAAAAAACCCTTAGATGTAATAATTGACAAAGAACGATTATGTGAAAAAAAATCAAACAAAACCGAAACAAAAATTCACGAAAATTCCTTTGTTTTATTGTATAAGTATATGTACATATGTATATGTTTTTATTTGTTGTAAGATTTCCTTCTCTTCATATCTCATATTATCCAAAAAGTGGCTCTTCGATTAGTTCCTTTAAATTTCCTTGCAACAAAAAAAATTTTATTTATATTTCCTAGAATATAATTTCTTTAATAATTCCAAACACTAGTGGTGGGTCCAGCAGGTCAAACGATTTGAAATTAAATTGAGAAAAAAATGCGTATTTGTATTTAAGCCAATAAACAAATTCAAAAATTGTTGGATTGCATTACGAAAGTATGCAGATTAACTCAAATGTTAAGTTGATATCGTGGAAAGAGCAATTCGCAGAATTCGTATCCAATCGATAATGGTTTATTTATCTATAGAGGTGTATTCTGAAATTACTTTTGGGCAAAGTGGTTTAAAATCACAAAAAGGCGTTCTGTGCACAAAAAGATGTCATTTTAAACCGGTCACCAAACACACTGCCGGTTTTAACAATAAATTGCTTAAACAAATAGCATGAGTATTTATTCCTTATTGCTTTTTGTTGGAAAGTAATTTATTTCATATAAAAAAAGCCCTCAAAAATAATTCTTTAAAACGCTTCTGTGAATTTGTTGTGGTGGTGTTTATGTCATTTTATGTAATTTTAAAAGAAATCAGCTGTTTTCATGTGATTTCTTCACTTACAAAAACAACACCAAAAAACGCAATAACAGTTTGATTTACAGAACAGGACAATACACCACGGTGTGACTACGAAATCACGAGTGATTTGTGAAACCACGTGATTTTCAGAACAGGCCTCATAAAGTCAGAATTATTAAAACTATTATTCCCGCAGAATTCGTTTTAAGAGCATGTATGTTATCCCATTTCTTTGCTTTCTCATGCAAAAAGTTGTAATGTTGTCAAAATGATATCTAACTTTAATTTTCACCACCTTTTTAATTTTTTTTGAGTAATTTTTAAAATTATATTTTATAAAAGTAACATTTTACACGCCTAATTAATTGACTACATAAACAGATTGCATAAACAACATACTTTGGAAAATAACCAAAAAGTTTTTTATACAACAACAACAACAAAAATCCTACCTCGTTTTCCATTAAGGATGATTTGAAAAAGAAACAAAAATTTAAATACAAAATTATTAAATTAAGCGAAAAATACATAAAAAAAAACTCGATAAAAGAATTGAAATTAAGCCTTATTTACTAAAAAAAAAAAAATTAACAATGACATATTTCAATGAAAACAAATAATAGATGAAATTTTTGTTAATTTTGTGAAGAAAATGCAAATAAATGATATGTACTGTTTCCAATGCGACTGAAACTTTAGTAAATAGAATTTTAGAAAAAGATAATTTTTGGAAAAGCATAAAACTTTAACTACTCGTAATTACTTTATATACATACATATTAGATTTTAAAATTGAATTTATTATTTGGTAAGTTAACCAAAATTATATTGGCAATTTTTTTAAAAGCCTGTGTCAGAAAAAATATCTCGAAATTATAACTGAAATGTGTATTGGCGTCAAAATCGTCTAGTTTTAGACATCAACCGTCATAACAAAAGTTCGCAATTGAATTTTGAAAAGTCTCTGAAACACATTGTATAAATAAATCTTAATTTATAAGCAATACAATGTATCGCAATATTTGACATTTTATCAAAAATTTTAATTAACAGCCATGTCGCTGGCATAGGATTCCGTTCGGATATAAAATGCAATTAATATTTTTCTTGAAACAACATAAAACAAAACATATTTACGAAATAAAGCCAATACTTTCCGAAGTAGAATTAATATTGTTTTGCATATCCATATAACCTTTTATGAAATTTTATTTTTTTTCCAAAATAATATTTTAATTAAACTTGCTGTTTTCCAAATCATCGATGCTGACAGCGCGCAATTCGAATCAAAGAAAGGTAAAGAGATATATTCGGCTATGCCGAATCTTATATACCCTTGACAATAGTATTAACTAAGAACAATGTACCACAGATTTTCCCCGGTGCAAAACATTTTTATGAGATTTTAATATTTAAAATTTTATTTTTTTAATATATTTGTTTAACATCGATTTTGTAAAAATGCCGTAAAATATCGAGTTTTTGGTGAAATTAGAAAATATGAAATTAAAATTTTTGTATGAAATTTAAATATCTGGCGAATTTTGATTTTTTGGTAAAATTTCGGGTTATTATTTTTGAATTTTTTGGCAAAAAAAATATATTCCAGTTTTTCGATTTTATAATTGTGCGAATTTTAAATTTGTTGAAAATTTTGTTGTGCAGTTTCAGTTTTTTAAAAATTAAAATTTTTTGGGAAATTATGTTTTTTTTTTGTAAATTGAAATTTTTGAATTATAGATTGGTTGTGTGGTGAACTTAAACACTTTAAACTCCGAAATTGTGTTAAAGTTTGATTTTTTTATATATCAGATGAAGATTTTGGGTAAAATAGATTTTTTATGATTTTTAAATATTATAGATTGATTGTGAGGTGAATTTAAGTATTGCCAATTCTCAAATTGTGTTGGTGTTTTTTTTTTATATTTCAGCTGGAGATTTTAGGTAAAATTATGACTTTTAAATATTTTGGTGAATTTTTAATTTCTTTGTCAATTCACCATTTGTGGTGAAATTTCGTATTTTTCAATATTTTTGTTTAGGTAAACTTTCGACGTTTTTCACAAAACATTGGTTTTTTTGTAATTTTTCGCCTCCTTGGTGAAATAACTTAATTTACATTTTTATGGTTAATATTAAAAAATTTGCCGAATTTTGGCTTTTTCGGTATTTTTTTTTCATTATTTTTGGAAAAAACATATTTTTTTATTAGGAATGACAAATCTATATATAGTCATTTCATTTTTGTGAAGGGTATAAAAAATAATGTAAAAGTAGCAAAATATCATCGTTTATTCCGACTTTAAAATTTAATTTATGTAAAATTACTAAAAAAAAAATTACTTTCAAAAAGACAATAATATTAATCATAAGAAAAGGTACATACTTTGACATGTTACAACTTTGGGTGGCCTCATGAGCCCAAGTTAACGTCAAATATTGTTAAAGTATAGTATATATGAATTTCAGATTAAATTAATGAATTTAAAAATAGCATAAATGTTTTTACAGGAAGACAATTGAACAGAATGAATTTGCACGACATGCTATTTCAGCGTCATGGCGCCATCGTTTACTTTTCCAATTTTTTATATCATATAAAAATGTATTTATAGTTTTTTTTGATAAAGAATTTTTTTGCTTTATTCGAAAATCTTGGGAAATTATGATGGAAAGACTCAGCACAGAACATTGAACCAAAATTGTTTGATTTTATTTTGACATTTATTATTTGATTTTGAGACACAAAGATCATATCGAAATTGGTTTCTCGTTCGAAATTGCAGATTAAATTAATGAATTTAAAAATAGCATAAATGTTTGCCATTGTTTGTTTCATATCAACATATAATTCACCTGACTCAAAGCGAAACAATTTTGACATTGGGTCGAATTCGCACAACACCGAATTCGCTTCGCTCCCTTAACAGAAAAGGCTCGCATTCCGGGAGAAGGGTGTTTTTCGTTTTGTATTTATTTTAAAATTTTGATTTAATAATTTTTTATTAATTTCTCATAACTTAATTCTGTTATATGAATATTATCTTATGGTCTACATTTTAAATTATGATAATTTTCAAATGGTTCCCAAATCGTTTTCAAACCCTACCGAAATTCATCACACTCCTGCAAAAAGATTTGTTTTGAAATCTATCAATTTCTGTCTAATATCTCTTAGTGCCTTACTGGCAGGCATAAATAGTGCCCGTATTAAGTGACGAATTATTGCTATTCAAATAGTAGTGCTGTTTATAAGCATTGATATACCAACTTAAATGTAAACACAAATGAGTCGCTTTTTGTCGTATGTTTCGATAGTTTCTGCCCAAATTATTCAAATATATTCAGTCCGATTCCAAACTTCCCGGGGAATTTTTTCCCTTCGCCATCATTTCTTCCCGTTAAAAAATTTACTCACAGCCCAGGTAATATACCGGCTAATTAATTTTTCTAAAAGTTTTTAAAATAGGAGGAAAGAGAAAGGGACAAAAAATCCTGTGCAAAAAATATTAATTCATAAAAGAAGAAATGTGAAAAGGAATAATTTCGCGGGGAATCGTTGTTCATAATTGGGGTGATTATCGTCTTTCTAACTATATATTCGTTTTATACATACCAGATAATCAATTTGATACTCTTTTTGTGTGTATTAATAGTTCCATCTTTTTATAATCAATGATTACAAAAATGTTTAGAAGTTGATTTATTCTTTTTAAAACTTAATGATCTCTTAATGCAGTACGATTCAACCCGAAAACGTCTGACAGAATTCTCTATCACTTGAAAACGATCACAACAAAATTATTTTTCGATGCCAAACTGTCTGTCACACTCAAAATAGGAAAACAAAATGTCGTCCCATAGAAAAATATAAAATTTACCAAAAGATCTATCTCACACATTCACTTTTAACCTAAACTATTGTTTTTGAGGATTTTTGACATATCGACGGGTAAATCTGATAGTTAATTATGGGCTTTTACCTTATATTCACAAAACTTTAACTTTTTAGTACTCTCCACTCTTTAAGATTTTATATATCACAGCAAGAATCGCGACACTACTAAAAACCTGTTTATTTAATTTTCTTTAAAATCTCAGTCTAATATGTATATGTATGTAACAGTAATGCTTTGTTTTTGTTTTTGTAAAGTAATAAGTAAACAAAGCAAAGAGGAGCAAAATTCAAAATGAATATGTTTTGTTTTTGTAAATTACCTCCATGCATTTACTGGAAAGCGTCGTCTCTTGTGTTTTTTACCATGCAGTTATTGACCTCCAAATAACTTTATTAACGTTTTCTAAATAAATAAAGAAGATCAAAGTTCGAGTTATGGCGTTACATTAATTCGTCGCTTTCCTTAATGTTTTAAATAACTAAAAATCAACTTTATAGTAACTTTTTCGTAAATAAAATGTTCATTAGAAATTCTAAACAGTAGAAAATTTGATACTAATGTATTTGGTGTTGTAAAATTTGCCAAATTTTATTAAGAAGCGAGGAAAGTATTATTATACTTTATATTCAAAATGCTCGAAACGTCTCTTTCTTATGCTGGCAGAGTGTGCATGCATGTGTATGTATATAATGATATTGTCGCAAAAGGAAACAGTGTGCTCACATACATACATACATTTATACCGAAGAAAACAAAAAGACAGGAATACGAAACAAAAACACAAAATATGCAGCTTTTTTATAATTTCTATCTATAATATAAATTAATAAACATACTATGTATATTTTGCAAAAAACAATAAACTACAAAAAACAGAACGAAAACAACAGTAATTGTTAAGTGGATATAAGAGAGTGCTCTTCGATTGTTTAGAATTTAAATTTGACGAATGTATTTAATATTGAGTAAAATATCAATCATGAAGCAAAAAAAAACAGCCATGACGAAATCATACATACATGCATACATACATATATTTTTTATTAAGAACTTTTTATTACAATTAAATTTTATCATAAAGGCAATGAAATCTACATACACACATGCATAAACAATCATACATGCATTACATTAACACAATGGCCTAAAATTTAATCACTACATCCATACATACTAACATATTATTTTCTTCGCCCTTAAAGTTTAGCTTAATCATAGTCGTCACAGTTTTATTTATTTACCGATTATTAGACACATATTCATACAGATAAATAAATAAGTTTATTAATAGATTTGTAAAATTAATGTCATCTTCATCAACTGAATATTAATTTCATTATTATTATGATATTCATGAATATTAAAAGAAACCAAAAGAAAAAAAATTAAACATCAATAGAACTGATAAATCTTAAAAGTAATAAATAATTAAACATTAATTATAATTAAAAACCAAAACCCAACTCATTACTAACTGTCACTTTATTTAGATTTACTTGATAAATCAAAAGCAGAAGACAAGAATTACCTATAATATAAATTATATAAACACATGTAAAGAAAACAAAAATGTAATAAATTTAATCATAAGAATATCTACATCAGTAAAAAACAATAACAACAACAATTCTATCCTGCGAGAGAGAAAATAAGATTGTGAACACAAAATTACGTAGACACGTCAAAAATAAAATAGAAAACAAAAATTCCCATAACCACACCAACAACATAATTACCAACATTTTACAAACACATGTATCATATCCTATCCAAAATAAATATTTATAATAATAAAATAATTATAATAAACTTGTGGAAATTGAATGTTTAGTAGACACCGGACAACCTCAAAAATTCATATTTTTCAAATAAGTCAAGGCGAATTAGTGCTAAAGCTACGTTTACACGATATGTTTTTCATATGCAAGGCATATGTGCTGTACATGTACGGAAATTTGTTTATATACCATTCATAAATAAACCTTTTTTATGTTTGGCAATTAGAGCACCTTCTTTTATCATGTGTAAAGCCATCAGTCTTTACCGATAATGGCTGTATGGTTGAAAAAAATTAAAATTATGTGTTACATATAAATTTACTAACATAAACGATTACAAGTTACGTATTATACGTGTATGTATGTGCGTGCGAAATGCATTGGGAAACTCATCACGTAAACGTACTTTACAACAAAAAACAATAAAAAAAAAGGCAGTTGCAGCTTCGAAAAACTCGCTGTAATAATAGATATACACGAGGAAACATGTTTTAGAAACCCGGTTACTTATTTTAGTATAGATGATACAACAACAGAGGAAACCTTAAACGAAACATCAGTTCGGTGTAAACAAAACATACACACTTCAACAAAGATACGCGAAAGAAAAGCAAATGATGTTACACTGAGGTTACACGTTCAAGATTGTGCGTTCAAGTTTATCATTCAAATTGACGCTGTGCCTTCGATAAGAAAACAACTCAAAATGCTCGCCTCGCTATTAGTGCTACAAGAATTAAATCTTTTAGTAGAAACTGAAAAGAAAAGTTTTAAGAAAATGTTGGATAAAACCATCATTCGTTTTATTCGTCGTCTCATTGCGGCAGAATGTTTAAGCACAACTTTAAAGAGAATTTAAAAGCAATTTGGTAGTCAATTGAAAAGTATTTCCAACAAACTAAGCCATAAAACAGTAAACATCGATACAGACGATGAAGCATTGTATTTAGAAAAACAAAATATCAAAGAATTTTAATAGAATGCTAATGGCGTGCGCAGCGGCACAGAAAATGCATTACATTCTGCTACTGCCTAAATCCTATTTCAGCATTCGAAGTACATTATCGTATCAATTAATTTGTTGTTCTTTCTTTAACGGATGAATAAAACAACTTAAGCCTAAATAAAAATGTAGATTTTTTCGTTTTACATAAACTAAAATGTTTAAAAACTTTTGCTTGGTTGCCTAGTGTGCACACAGCACTATATGAACTTTTTTCAAATCAGCCACAGCTTCCTATATAGCTGTGTTAAAAACACGTTAAGCTAAAAAGGGACCACGAAGTCTCACTATTTTTACAGGGTTCAATCGACCACAGGGTTGACTTAACAGGTAAACTCACCACCGCAGGTGAGTACCAAGGCAAATTGATAACAGATCGATTCACGGGCGAATTCAAAGTATTTCCGCTTTCTTTGCGGATGTAAAACTCCATAATTAAAAAAAAATTATCGGAAATGGCGATACCATTTTTTTATATGGAATTTAACATCCAATCAGTTTAAAACTAGTACTCAGTTGCGCTGGTGTGTTTACCTGTTTAGTCTACCCTGGTGAGTACTTTTTTAAACTGATTGGATGATAAATTCCATTTCCGGTATATTTTTTATATATGGAGTTTGACATCCGCAAAGAAGTCGGAAATACTTTCAATTCGCCGATGAGTCTACCTGTTATCAATTTGCCTTGACCGACTGACTCTAAATGAATTAAAAATAGACAAAAGCGATTAAATAAAAGAACATTGTCGTTAATTTTTATATATTCTTTTTAATTTATAAGAGACTCACATTTCTTTCCCAAATTAAATTGAAAAAGGTTTTTTAATTTGTTCATCCCATTTACAACAAATCAACTAAATACTCGTATCCTAAGAAAAAGCACAGTAACCAAACATACCACAAATCGAAACACAAAAAAATTTAAATCGACCTCACAATATACTGATGACGATTTAAGAACAAATAAAAAGCGGAAAAAATAACTATAGATCATGTAAAGTTTACATAAAATTACTCGTACATAAGAAACAATAAAGCATAAAAAAAAGATTTTTAATTAAACAGATCTTGTATGTGTGTGTGTGTGTGTTTTTTTTAAGATACTCAAATCAAATCGGGAATTATATCGTCAGAGCTGCTGCATATGGTATCAAGTTTGACAGTTCCTTTAAGTTCCCCGGACCTAATGTATACAAAATTAAGGCGATTATTCAGTTTTAATATTTGCTAACTGTATTATTATATATTATTGGACAATGCAACATTTGCAAATTAATTGGGAAAATTATGTTGGTTTTGAAAATAAAAATTAAACGTTTTGTAGCTTTATTGAATGATATCAAGGCATATTTAACCAGGTGGCATTACTACAATTTGTGCAGGTGACATTTTTTTGCTTAAATTTTCGTTATCCTTTGTTTACCCAATTTTAATGTCATATTTTTTTGTTTTGTTTACGAATAATCAAAAAATTTACATTCAAGTCTCATTGATACAAGTGCCTTAGTGTTTTTATAGTTTGTGTATAAATAAATTAAAAAATGAAGTAAAAACAAAAAATAAATTATCAATTTGTGTTCTAATTTGTACAAAATTTATAAATAAATTTGTAATTTGTACCAAACAAAATTTATTCAACTTTTTTTCTTTTAATTTTCTTTCTTTTTACAAATGTTTTTGACAGCAATATTGGGTTTTACACAAACAAAACTGCCTGCTGTTGTTGTATTGTTGTATTTGTTGTCGTAGCAAGGTCACCTAGTTAGATACGCCTTGAATGATATGTATTGGACGGTTGTCAAAAATAATACAAGGTGTAACTTATGTCACTTTTTTAGAAATAGTATACGGGGTCGCAATAAATTTGAGTATTTAATTTTTGTAGAATTTTTTTCGTGCAAGTGGTTACTTTGAAATTAACCAACTGTCACCTATGATATGTCCACTCGCGAACTTCGCTGGGTTTCAAAAACTCGTTTTTGTTTCACATATATTTTCTGTGCCTGAAAACAAAAAAACAATGCCATAAAACCCCAAAATTTGTATGAAAAACAACAAAAAAATGTCAAAATGTTTGCAATCTTTTCTCTATGTAAATTCTGGCGTTGCGTTTTATAAAATTAGAGCCTGAGTCTCCCTTGTGTCGATGTAGCGGTCAGACTGTTGGAAACGCTGTGTCGTTACAGGAAGATAATTGAACGGAATGAATTTTGCACGACATGCTATTTCAGCGTCATGGCGCCATCGTTTACTTTTCCAATTTTTTATTTCATATAAAAATGTATTTATAGTAAATAGTTTGTATACGATTTAATAAGTGATAACTTTTTTGATAAAGAATTTTTTTGCTTTATTCGAAAATCTTGGGAAATTATGATGGAAAGACTCAGCACAGAACATTGAACCAAAGTTGTTTGATTTTATTTTGACATTTATTATTTGATTTTGAGACACAAAGATCATATCGAAATTGGTTTCACGTTCGAAATGCACCTAGCGCTCGCATAATATACCGATTAGTTCAGCGTTGTCTGTGATTTATCGGGTTCTGGCAGACCTCGTACAGTTCGAAATGATGTGAACATGACTCGGGTGCATGCAAGTATTAAGGAATACCCCTAAACTGCCACCGAGCGTCGTTATCAGCAGTTTGTGACGTCTAGTTACACTTTTTTCCCTATGAAATTTAATTGGTTCACGAGCTAAACCCAAATGCTGCACAAATACACAATCAATAACGTTACTCATAATGTTATTTATGTGTCACCCTATATACAGAGTCGCAAATAAGCTGTAGCTTCGTTTTTCTACTTCATATTTTATGAAAAGCTCTTACCGGTTCTCGTAGCGTTCGTGATTAGCTTCAATTGCTTTACCTAAAAGTAAAAAAAAAATATATATCTAAATCTATCAGAACAAAGTAAAGATTAGGGCATTAAATTAATTAGGTTATTGGTTAATCGAGCAAATAGTTAATCGGGGTTGAGGCTTAATCGGTTAAATTAACATATTCGGTTAACCGAATACCCTAAAATTTTGAATAAGTTGATTCTTTTAAAAAGGTGATTGGAACGAATTTCCATTATTCCTTCTCAAGTTTCCGCTATGGCACATAAGTGTAATTTTTCGTTCTGAGTAGAAAAGCTGTAAAGCTATCACATACACAACGCAAGGTAAGACAACTGAACATCCTAGAAAACATGGAATTATACAAACAAAAGACATTTGACGGAGGCATTATAAAACAACAAACAAACTCAGACGATATCTTCGAAGCTCTAAAATTTATCTACAAAACACACAACGAAAATAACGGACAAGATATACAAAACAACAAAACCTACCAACTACAAAACTACCACCTCCAAACTCCAATTCAGGCGATATATAAACCAATAAAACAATAAAAACACAGCAACACAATAATAACTAAACTAGTCATCCAGCAACCAACCTCTACAAAAAAAAAATGATCTACGAGCTTTAAGTGCTACCTGTTCACACTTGACAAAAAACTCAGAACTAAAAATGGCACTGAATATGGCACATAGCCGAAACCGATTTGTCTCCAAACTAAACTTGACAAGGGATGATGTTTCAAATATCTATAAATCGATTTTGAACTAATCGGCCAGAATTAATCGATTAACCGATTGACGAATAAACAAATAGACTGTCAGACGTATGTACACATGTAAAAATTATAAATGGCCGGTAAAATGACGATTTTGACACACTCACATAAATGTAATTACGTGTGCATGTATACATAGGTCGTAAAATTGGTAAAAACATGGCGTCTAAACAGACCCACGATATACAAAATGGAATTAGATGTAGCAAAATTGTCTTATTCAGCTAAAACTTTGTAACTAATGAAATTCTTAAAAGAGTTAATTAACTTACTTTTTGATTTAGATATCAAGATGTCATTTGTATGTAGCTTGGGAACTTGCACAACTAATTGGCCAGTTATTTGAGAACGTTGCACAGCAGCGTCAGATGCTTTTACCTCATCATTAAGAACTATCTGAAATATTTTGCCCTTAACAGTTACTCTGATATAATTAATTTCGACATCTACTTTTATGTGCGAAGTATCGAGGTATCTGAAAATATAATTATTTACTCTTAAAAGAAAGTAGTCAAATTAGTGTGAACATTTACTTGTAAACCTCTAGTTTTAATATGTATTCACCATCGTCGTCACTTAAGGCAAATGGCAATTGAGGTTTGTTCACATTATACGGACGACCACAAGGAGCAAATAGTTGCAGTTGTTTGCCTTGTTTTACATTTTCCGAAGCACTATTGCTAGTTTCACAGCGTCTACGATGATATTTTGCAATCTCTTCACGTATTTCAGGGCAGTTTTCACTTTTGGAATCCCAAAATGTTTTAATGCGTTCATCCTCATCATCAATGTTGGCCATTTTAGCCTCGAGAGCTTCCTTTTGTTGAAGAAAACGTATTTTTTGTGCATCTCGTTCCATGGCATAATTGGCTTGTTTTTGTACAATAACTGCCCGATATGATTTCAGATGTGGCTTCGCCTGCAGTTTCTGGGTCAATGTAATCTCCTGGCAATCCAAACTATCCAACTGGGGTAAGGTTGCAATTACATATTCCCTATAGTTGGGGTAATCACAACATGGATTGCCAGTCATTATCAATAATCTCAAATTATAATTATCCTTGAGATTTTCTATTGACGTCAATTCGCCTATAAAGTTTAAAGTCAAATCCAACTTGTTCAGCGATTCTAACTTTTCCAAGTTTTCCACACGCTCAATATTGTTAATGGCCAAATTCAAATATTCCAGTCGCTTAAGTTTGTGTAAGTTTTCAATTTTCGAAATTAAGTTCGATTGCAATAATAGAATTTTTAGTTCTCGACACCAGTTATGCAAATGTTCTATGCGTTCAATATCTTCCTGGTGCAGTGAGAGTTCCTCCAAGGTACTTATAAGCAATTCATTGTGTTCGGATTTTTTCCGCACCAATTCTTCAGTAACTGAAAGAAAATATATTTGTGTGGGTCTTTATACAGAAACTTGTAAATTTTTCTTACTGCGAACCATGTTTTTTTTTTAAATAACAGAAAAATAAATTCTTATGAATTTTAGGAAAATTTAAAAAATATTTTTTTTGGGTTTGTTTGGGTTTCCATAGTTACAAAATTTAAATTTTGTATAACAGTTTTCGAAGAGGGATTTAGGAACGCAGGCATAATTTGGTTTTCTTGTTTTAGGCCAAGTTGAAAATAATTGAATTATTTGTATGTTGAATCCAAAATTACAAGCATCCGAGGGTTGCCTTTTAAGTTTTTGCAAAAAGTGAAACAGTAACGAACATGTTCGAAACAAAGTGTTTTATTGCTTTTCGAATAAATTTTTGCATATGCCCAGACCAATTCTGGAAACATTGTTTCCACTCTGAAGCTGTTATCGTGGAAACATGGTTTTTGAAAGTCTTCAACATCTTCTTGAGGTGTTGAAAATCGCTATTTGCGCATCTTTTGTTTGATGGTGGGGAACAAGAAAAAGTCATTAGGCGATAAGTCGGGCGAATACGGGCAAAGAAACAATCAGCCCAATCATGAATATTCTTACGGAATTTCATTCCTAAGGAAAATACGTTTCTCGAGAAAAAATTCCTCCAATCATAAATTACCTGAGAAGCAAAAAAATAAAAGTTGGCAACATCGAAATTCGATGACAGCTGTTTTGTTTATTTACTTTTTATTTTTCTTTGTGCTGGCTTCAAGCAAATTATAATTATTTATTTGTAATCAAGGCCTTGTTTGTAAAAAAGTGTTCGTGTGTGAAAAACTTAAAAAACAATTTAAAAAAAATGCATACAATAGCCTTTAGGATGGTTGCAGAGGTTGTTTCTGTTGAAGAAGAGCAAGCAAGTAGGATTGTTAGAAGATATTTAAGGGACGCATCGAATCCACTTGAATTGCCTCAGTCATTGTAAGTAAATGTGTAGCAAATAATTGAATGGTGTTAAATCTGTCCAATTTATTTACAGATTTCAAAAGTACTATAGAGTAAACAAGCCGGCATTTCGTTATTTGCTAGAGGTTTTAACAGCACACACTCAACAATGCAAAAAAGTGTTTGCTGTTTCACCAATTATAAAGTTAAGTGCATGTTTACGGTTTTTTGCTGAAGGAGGCTACCAAACTGGAGTTGGTAAAGATACCGATGTTTCAATTGCACAGTCAACTTTCAGTAACGTGCTTACTGAAGTAATTGACGTATTTTTAAATCATTTGTGCGCGGTGTGGATACAAGTGCCACAATCAGCAGAGGAAAAACGTAAAATTGCGCTGTCATTTTACGTAAAGCACAAAATTCCAGGGGATGTCGGCTGCATCGACGGGACGCATGTTCAAATTATAGCTCCAGCCGACAACAAACACCTTTTCTACAATCGAAAGGGTAGGTTTAGCCTGAATGTTATGCTGATAAGTTGTTCAAAGCGATATACATACATATGTACATATATCGCACACTAATAAATCACTATAAAATATGTTGACAGCTCTGTGACGATGAGCTTAAAATACGGTACGTAGATCCATCACATCCTGGAGCATGCCATGACTCTTTTATATGGAGCACAAGCGACCTACGGAACAACTTCGAACAGAAATATTTGGAAGGTGAAACACAGTTTTGGTTGTTAGGTAATTTCACTTATATTATTTAATTGGAAACAAATTTTTAACATATATTTTTACATACATATGTACGTTATTTACAAGTAGGAGATGCGGGGTATCCTTTAGAGCCATGGCTGCTGACCCCACATCGGGTACCGGAAGATGGTTCTACGGAAATGAAGTTCAATGAGGTACATTCAAAATGCCGCAACATAATTGAGCGTACAAATGGTGTTCTGAAGAATCGTTGGAGATGTCTCCTTGGTGCAAGGGAGCTGCATTATTGCCCTGAAAAAGCAGCTAAAATTGTCAGTGTATGTTGTGCTGTTCATAACATATGCATACACTACAATGTAAAAGATGTACCCACCGAATTCATAGAGCTAAATATGCCAGAGGATGATATTTTACCGCCTGTTTCACACCATTATCAAGCCGTAGCCCAATCTATTCGAAGCAGTATTGGAGACTCTCTACAATAGAATACAATTTTTATAAAGATATTTGTATGTACATATTTTATTAAAAAAAAAAACAAAAATTAAAGTGATATTCAAGGCACTTAAAAAACTTAAAAAAACAACTTAAAATTAAAAAAAATTCATTTGTGTAATAAAATAAATAAATTCACTTAAGAATGTATAACATATATCACTATTTTTTGTACTCATCGATTTCTAACTGCAGTCTATTTTTTTCCATTTTGTATTCAACCTCCTTTACTCTCCGCTTTTCTATGAATGCGTTATGTCGTCGCATTTCTTGCATTTCTTCCCATTTCAATTTCTCCATTTCTTTAAAATGTTTTTTCTGTTCTTCATGTATCCTGTCGAGCGATCTGTATATTTTTCTTGTACTTTGTTCTTGCTCTTTTTGATTTTCTACAACAAGTTTGATTGTATCCAACAGTTCTCTTTGAATTTCTAGTTCAGCTTCAAGTGCATTCTGTGAGTTTTTTAGTATGCATTTTTTCTCGTCCGGCGTTTTATAACTTGTTTTTTTTAAATGAGCTGCACTTGTTACTGTAGGGTTAGTTAATGGCGTAGTTTCTTCATTAAGCTCTATGTTGGCTTCTACATCGTCCAAAAAACTTAAATCTTCTTGTCCTGGCAGCGTAACTTCTTGCGTTTGTGGAGAACTAAGGCCAAAAGTTCTTACCGACACACCTTCAACAGATGTTTTCATTCCTATTAAATTATAAATAGCTTCTTCTGTTGGAGAAAACTTCTGCCAAATCGAGCAAGCACTTCCTTGCTGCCTTTATAAAATCCTCGCGCAATGTCTGGGTTAGCTTCCATTAATGTTAATAACTGTTGGCTTTGCTTTCTGTTTGTGGTTTTGGACCTGCAAGACACAACCTTTGTTTATTTTACTTGCATTTTATTTAAAATACTTACATATTTTGGTAAACTCCCTTTTATATTGCAAGTGAAAAATTTTTTATGGAAAAACAGAAAACATATGTTTTTAAAATACCTACTTTTCTCTTCATTGAAAATTTTTCCCTTTCGATGTTGCTAAAACAGGGAAGGTTAAACAAAATTTCCTAAGGAATTTATCAACATAATAAGAGGAAAGGGAAAAGAGAAAAAACTCTCAAGGAATTATCATTCATAATTGGGCTGAATATGTCAATATAGTTTTCTCTTCAAATATTCAGTTGTTTGACGTACTTTATGGGAGGGAGCTGGCATTGTTGTGCTGAAGAATGATGCGACGTTTTTTTGTTCTTTTTCCTTATTTCATCGAAGACCGTTGGCAAACAAATTGTTGTATATCATTCGACATTAACAGTTCTTCGATTCTCTAGTATAATGGTTGCGACTCAAGAAACAAGCGATAGTGTTCTTGGAAGTGCTCCGTAAACGAACCACTTTAGTGGGGTTGGGTTCATCATTAAATAACCAAACAGTAGACTCTTGTGTGCTGTCGGGATCGTACGAATATATCCAAGTTTCGTCTCCTGCAACAATTTTGTATACGGATTTTAAACATCCTCGGTCAAATTTTTTCAACATTTCCTAATACCAATCGACACGACTCTTTTTTGCGCTTCGGTAAAATTAAGCAGAATTCTTCGGGAACATATTCTTTCTCACACCTAAATGTTCATGGAAAATCGATTGTATTGCATTCTGCGATATCCTAAGAGACGCCTCTATCTGTCTGTAAGTCACATGCCGATCCTCTTTAAGCGTCGATGTTTCTCGGAGTGACAACCGATTTTGGCCGACCTTCGCACCATACATCACTGACGTACGCACGACCAACCTCAATGTTGGACCGAATTAAAGATTTTGTTAAAGACCCTATTAATTTTAAAAACTAACAATATGAAATCAAATTCCTCCAAAAACCGAAGTTTCAAAAAAAAAAAAATATTCGAAAAATCTGCAATTTTGGCAAAATTTTTAATTAACCACAAATGTGAAAATTCAGTATAAAATCGAAAAACTGGAATAAAAAAATTTCAGTTGCCGAAAAATCAATATTAAAAAAACCGACGTTTTTAGCAAAAAATTCACCGAATTCTGAAGATTCACCACAAAACTTGATATTACTTAACTTGAAAGTCGAAATTACAGCTAAACTTGTAGTAACTCGAAAAATTCAAATTTCACCTCAAATCGGAAATTAATAAAAAAAAATTCACAAAAAAAAATAACAACACAACTAATTTAAATAACCAAAAGCCCTAAACTTGTTTTGTTTATCAGTAATTCGAATTTCATATGGAAATTTTATCCAACCTAAAATCCAGCAAAAAATCTGAAAGTTCCGAAAACCCCAACTAAATTTGACCAAAAACTCATAGTTTGAAATTTAACGACAAATTTTAGCAAAAGGTTAAAATTAAACTTTATCAAAAATTCTGATTCGGTAAATATCTACAATTGACCAAAAAATTTAGAATTTATCAAAAATTCATAAACAATCAGAGATAGAGTAAAACATAAACATTTTACAACAGCCGAAATTAAAAAAAAAAAAAACTTCTCAGCCATTAGCCGATCGAAAATAAGGCGAGTGAAAGTGGGGCCCAAAATTAAAGATCACCGCAAACAATACCCCGGTGCAAACCTGTAGTACATTTTCAGTAGTTCATACTTTTGTGAAGCGCATATAAGGTTCAGTACAGCCGACCAAAGCTCTCATCTTGTTGTTAATTTCTCTTTATCTCAACCCTTTTGCCCACTCTCTCTCTCTCTCTCACTCGCTATCTCTCACACACTCTTGTGTGATTACAATTCCATATTAAAGTTTTCCGGTTGAATAAAATTATAATAATAGTTCTCACAAATGTACTCAAAGTTTGAGTGAAAAATTAGTAACATTCACGATTTGCCTGAAATCAGTATTCAATTACACGGAGAGAGAAGATATTAGTTTTGTTTTAATAAAATAAAATGATCAACAATTATCAGGCGGCAGATAAGGCTATTGAAGGTGGGGTGGTTGATATTTTACGACCATTAAATGAGGAAGAGTTCTCTGACTTATTAGAGCTGTATAAGGAAAAATATGAATCAAATGGCTTTGAATACCTGCTTCTATTTACGCAGTACCAATGGAATAAACAATTGCAAGAGTTGAATGTAGACGTAGCAAATCATGAATGGAATTCATTTCGAAAATCTTTCTACACTCACCGCAATCGAGACTTTCGTAAATCCGGGACATATGTCTGCATACATCAAGACTTGGTGAGTGCGAAAACCAAATTCAAAGTTTTATTTTGAAAATCGCAGCATTGTCGTGTTGCTGTAGTCCTTCAAAGGTCTTAGTTTATACACAACAATACAAAGAGGTGAATAAGGGGCATAAGACTAATAAATTTGCCCATCATCCCAACCTTCACTTTTACATTGAATATTATAGCTTTTTAAAGGTAACAAATGTCCCCCGGGAGCGCTTTTGATACGCAAGCCTTGTTGCCCCAATATATATTGTTTTATTTTATTTTAAAACTGCTGCAATACAATTGCAAATTATATTGTAATGTAAACACCTTCACTCGTTGTAGTGAAAACACCCGCAGTATTTGGTGGAAATCGAACCCACGACCCCCAGTCTGATAGACTAGCACACTACTAACTAGCCTACCGGGGCACTCCAATATATATTTTTATTTTAGATAATTCTTTACAAAAATCATTTTCTTTCTTGGTGTCGTTATTTCCTACTGACCCTGAAGATTCGAAGTCCAAATCATAGATGATTTTCAATATTGTGTTCCATACACCTCACTCTTTTATGTGGTGGTACTATCTACCGACTTTGTCGGTTCTTAATTTAACTGGCTTGATCTTGCTTTGAATATAATACAGCTAGATGAAGCATTTGTGTCAGTCAAAACCTGGGCAATATTTCCATCCATCAATGAAACCACTATTTGGTACTTTATCTCAATAGCTTGTCCTTCTATCTCCAATTCTAATGGCCGTAGTGTTGAAATTTGAGCTCTAATGTTACTTAATTCATTCTTAATTATGAGTTTCCTTTTTAAATTCAAATTTTATTGGTCTGCAGTATTAAGTAGAGGATGGTGTTTGATTTTTCCATATATACTAGGTTTGCTTTGTGCTGGTCGAAGATTCTGAATCTTTTAAATTCTTTATTAATCCCAATGGCATAAATGATACCATGATGAGATCTGTATCCGAAATATCCTCACATACAAATTGTTTATACTGCTCTTGTCCAGAAGATCTATCGCATCCCCATTTACAGAAAAGAGTAAATTTGCATTTTCCATATTTCTTCAACTCACTTCCGTTAAATGATTGTAGCACCCGTTCGGTCCTATGATCAAGTAGAGCTAGCAATTGTACCTCTACCGAAATTGGTGTGATTTTAATAGATTCCTTTGAAGGCCAACAGTCCTTTTTAGCTGCAATTATGTGATGATATGATGGGTATAAATTTGAACAGAATATACTGCTGTTTTGTTAACTTCAAATCCAGAAAAAATGCAAGCGCTTCCGCAATTGCGAACTGCTTTTTCTCGTTTGGTGTTGGAATGCTTTTGAGGGTCCGTTTTGTTCTCACTGGACTAGCGAAAATAACTTGTGGAATGATATCCACTTTCGTTAGTTGTTTTTGCGATCGCAATTGGTAAAGCAAACTATCGTTAATGTTTTCACATCCGATTTCCTCAGTCAATTCCTTAGGTTACCTATTATTAAATTCTAAATTTTCCAACTCCTCCGCTCGCTCCCTCTCTCTTTCTCTCTCCTTGTTTATTTTCTTACAGATAAGCAGGAAAAGACCTTCGAAATGATCGCGAGTTTATAGCTAGGGGAATTTCATCGGACGAAATGAGTTAAAGAAAGTCATAATACACAGTACGAAACGTTCGTATTCGTTACACTTCCCATTATTTGATGCAAAAGCTGTAACCGACTGCTGAACGCCATATGCCAATAGTGGTTACATGAGAACATTTTGATGGATTTACCTTTACTATCCACTTCTTTTGCCAGTCCTCTAGTTCTTGAATGTCAGACTGAAGTTGTTCCGTCGAAACCTTCGGATCATTATTAACACTTATAAATGCAGTGTCGTCTGTAAACGTTGACATATATGAACATGGGCTGGTTGGCACATCCCCTGTATAGATGATATATAATAGAGGCCCTTGTTGCGGATCGCAACCATGTTAAGTAATTCACAAAGTTTTATTCAAATACACAAAGTTTTATTCAAATACACAAAGTTTTATTCAAATACATTTCGCTACGAAGTTTGGTCAGACCTGTAGAGATTTTCCCATTTTTAGAAAACTGCTCCTTTGAATTTACTTTAAACGTCGAGTGAGACAAATAGCTCTCAGGAAGCTTCTGGGAGTTTTCCAGTAAAACTCTAGTTATTTTCATGAGTGGCCAATTATGCAAGACTTTATCACAACGCCATTTGTTTCTTTTCTTGACGGAGAAGATTTATGCCATATCTACAGATACGTGGAAGTTGCGCGAATAATTTGGAAAATTTAATACCGAGTCCGTAGTTTCGATCCAAACCTTATCTCGGTTCTTTTGAAATTTGTAGCTTTAACAAGTACGAACTAACAATATTAACTAACAACGAAGGAATTTTATATTTGATTTTAGATTCAAAGTGTTGCGTTTCATACCTGGGAACCGAATGGTGATGACTTATTAGATTGTTTAAGTGAAACCAGTTTAATACAATGGAAAAATGGACCTCTTTTTATTAGCGTTGCAAATGACTATAGTGAAATTGTAAAGAATATCGCTTTATCGAAAGGAGCCACAATTAAAACTCGCCAATGTCAAGGTTTTATATTAAAGATTGACAAAGCTTTAAAGCTCGTAGTACCGAGGTAAGTTTAATAGCACACAATTGTTACACTGAGAATGACATCAAAACCAATGTTTTTTATTTTTAACGAACGATCACACAAGCCTTCCCGAGGGCTACAAAGAAACCCTTATGCAAGAGCATCATGCAGATTTGGTTCACTGTCATTGGGCAAACAACCAAGAAGCTTCATTAAACTACATTAAAGGATTCATTAAATTAAAAAGATGTATTGGTATTATGGAAGAATCCACAAAGGCCATAGTTGGTTGGATTTTTCAAAATGAATTTTCTGGTTTGGGGTGTGTGGCAACTGTTTCTTTTTTATTTTTTATTTATGTTTATTTTTTTGGAAACTGAAATACGTTCCTTTTTTTTGTCTCTTTAAGGGTACTTCAAGTTTTACCATCAGCCCAACGAAAAGGCCTTGGTCAATACTTGGCGATCTCAATGAGCAAACTAATATCTCAAACGTGTGATGTCCATTCTTCGGCTTTCGTTGTTGTTGGAAACATAAAATCCGAATCATTGTTACGAAAAATTGGCTATGAAAGGAGTGTCATATATAAATGGATACGGTTGGATAAAATTGAATGAGAGATGGCAGCAATTTTAAAAATTATAAACTTGTTCAATTTTATTTATAATAAAAAATAATTTATTTCTAATATAAAAAGACTAATTTTTACAAAAATTCATTGAGTGAACAATGTGTTGTTACGTTTAACATTTTTCGCAGAATCTTTCATTTTATAAAGTTTCATCTAAACAAAACACCGCAGACTTTATTTTGGACACTTACTTTATTTAACACTTAAATACAACACCACAGTTATTTCTTTATCACGTTGTTCGCACTTTAACGTTTCACTAATTACTAACTTGTAGTTTGACCACCCAAGTCTTTTTATAGTAGTTATCCACTTTTCTCGAAACTTGTAGATGATTCAAGACCCCAGTAAATACTTCTTTAGCTATAAACAGCTTCTTATCAGTTGTCTGATTTATTTTTATGGTGGTGGTTTCTTTGCGTTGTTATTGTTACCCCACAGTATTTAACTCCTGGTAATACATCTGCACGTGTTAATATTTTATCGTTGTTTTTCTCTGAGTATTCAATTTCCTGGTAACTTGTATGAGCTTATGAGTGTTCGATTTGTGCTTAACGCCTTCTGTACAGTGGGTGCCACAATTCTGGAACTTTCTGTACAGTGAGTGCGCCGACTCTAATGGCGAGGTACCCAGTAAAAAATTATATAAAACTTAAAAATTGGTATGTAAATTATACAGTTCGTAAAGAAATTGGTTTCACTGGATACCTGAATAGACGGACCACCGCTATTCACATTTAGTTCCGTGAAACTATGGTCAATTTGAGGGAAAATCATTAACGATATTGTCATGCACGATTTAAGTGATTCTTGTTCGAAAAAGTCGTTAATAATAGGCTTGAGCTGTGCGCAATGTGCCGACTAGGAGTTACTCTTTGTTCGATGATCACGAGTCATTTTTACGATTATTTGACGAGTTTAAAAATGATCCAAAGCAGGTATCATAAAAACTAAAAATAATTTTACATTTGCTAAGTTTCAAAATTCTTTAAAACAAATATCATAAAAACTGAAACAAGACTTGCATCAACAAATAAAAGAACGAGGATATTGCTGTCCATTTGGTATGTCTATCCATCTACATATCACATTCTATTTTTTTACAGAAATACATTCTTGCGAAAGTGGATGGCGACTGATCCAATTCGTTTAACAGGAATGTATTTAAAAAAAATCCTTAGTTATGCTGTGGCTGCCAAATTAAGTTTACTTACAATTGCAAAATTAACATTACACATAAAAATAAAAATATTTAAAAAAATAATATAAAACAGAAGACATTTTATTTTATTGCATAGTTTGAAGTATTTTAGAATTAAATAATGATTAATGACTCATTCAGTCGATTGTTTCAAGGCTCGTTCGAAGTAGGAATACACGATCTTACACGATTCTTCTTGGCGCACCGTAAACGACTCATATGGAAGAGTCGCCGCCTTTTTAATAATTAATTTAATCGCCCGCACCACCTGAGTAAATATAATACATCAAGTAACACAAAATTACTAGGATGTCCTCCAAAACTTGATTTCAGCTAATATTCGTAAAATTCCTTTTGCAATTTTTTGTCCCACATTATCTCCAGATATCATTATCACTATATTAGCTGTGTATATAATTCAAAAACAATTGCTTTTAAGTTTTATAGGTGGTTTAAACAATTCAATATTTAAGTACATATGTATTTTTATTGTAGTTTTTGTTTCTTTCCATGATATATACAAAAGTTTGCGTCATTATTTTGTGTTTATTGAATATTTTCTTAAACTTAAAAAAATAGGATTTTGACTACATAATTGAATATAATTAATGTCTGCTTTAAATAAGGGTGTATTTACAGTTTTTGATATTTCAGGAACAAGAACATATTGAGGTAAGAGAATCATTGTTTCAGATTTAATATTGTTCATTGGTTAAAAGAAAATAAAAAAAAAATACTGGAATATGATATATTTATTTATATGTACATATATAATTCTAGTTGCCCTGGAGCCGCAGACCGCATTTTTCTGTAGCGCATTTCGATGACTGATAAAACATGTGAGCAACTCAAAAAAATCTTAGGTCACGAGCGCTGCAATTGTGCATCTAAACCATCCGGGAATCCTTCAAAACAGATACAAAATTCTATAAAAACCGCTCCAGCCGTTTAGGAGCTAAATATTATTTGTTCCTAAACCTATTCGCATCGCTGCCTATCGGATCGAATTGTAATTAATCTAAACCATCTAGGGGCCCTCTAAACACAAACACTCACTCATTTTCATACAAATCGGTCCAGCCGTTTAGGAGTTTAATTACGTATACACGTACAGAAAAATTAGATATATGTATGTATATGTAAAGAAGATACACATATGTATGTACATATATGTGTATATACATATCAATATATAATATTTTTAAATCATAATTATGCCCTGTTTACATAAAGTAAGTTTCCATTATTTGCGATTCTCTTTTAAAGTTGAATTGACGTTTAGTCATAATTTTTTTTGCAATTCCTAATTTGTTTGCTTACTATTTGTTTTTGTTTAAAATTACGAATGAGTAAGCAGAGTAAATTTGAAGTACAGTCTTTACCCCTTTTCATTCTTCGTATCTTTCATGCCTATAAACTTAGAATTGATGTAAGGAAGCTTGCATAGTGTAAATGCGGACTTGCAAGAATATTTAGCGATCTATTTCTTTTCATAATAAGTTCCGCTTTTCACAAGATCTTACCAGAATATGGCAATTATATAATTAGTTCGATTTTTATAGCTTGTTATAAAACATACATTATTGAACAGATATAAACAATTTACTTTAACTTAAAATTAAAAGGTTTTTTCGTTACTTTATGAATAAAATTTGAGGTTCATGAAATCCGTAAAATGTTTACTTTTAAAAAGATTGCTAAGATCGAACTAAACGAACAAAAGCCTAGTTGTACTACTATTAGGCACTGTACTGCCATTAGTCAGAAGACTATTTGCGATATTTTTCGAACTATAGCCGTTAGAAATTTTATGATTTGCCACAACTGACCCATGATAATAGGGATCCACATCACTTTGCAATGAGGTGTATTTTATATTACTTATTGTCGTTGTAGGTATAATAGATGTGTCTTTACTTATTTGTTTTGCCTAAAATAGAAACAATAAGAATTAAAAATTAGTGAATATATTCCCCCAAATAAACACTTACCCTATTGTAGCTTAATACACCTAATATTGCCAAGGTCATGCCCAAACAATTGACCCATGTTACCGGATTACCCAAGATTAACAAAGATACTGCTATCACAAAGATACGTTTTGATGCACTTGCCACAGCATATGTAAGCGGCGTAACAAGTGATAAAACGGAAAAAGCAATTATGTTCTGCAACCAATTTAAAACTCCGTCAGCAAATAGTAGCGCTATAACACGAAAATCTAAATTTGTCTAAAAATTAAGGAAATAAATTTATAATTACTAAACCTATAATATTAAGGTTTGACAGCTACTTACAATTGTCGGATGTTGACCAACTTGAAAACTGTCAACATAAATCCAAATTGGCATAAACATGAATAAAGCTAATTTACCAAGCAAGTGTAACAAACGCAGATGATGAATGCCGGTATCTTTTAGGACCTTTTAGAATAATAGAAATTTATTTCAATAATTATATTTTATTATCGTTTATTAAAATAAAATGACTATATTAAGTAGTTTAATTGTTAGGCTTAAGTTCAAAATTACTATACTTTAACTACAAATAAACAAATAGTAAAAATAAATCTTATAAGTCAGTCTCCCACAAACGGGCTCTCAAGTATATCTATTATCTTTAAGGTAAAAATGTTATTTCCGATAGAATATAGGAAATTCTAATTATACAAAAAGAGTATTTACATATGTGCAGTCGAGGTATTAAGGCGCACAGTAGTGCGCCAGGAAAAGTTCAGGTCTCATGAATACAGTGTATATATTTATATATACACGAAACCATTCGCGCTATTTCTACCCCCTCATAACTTTGGTTCCTTTAATTATAAAATAATGAAACTTGTACCATAAAGACTCTATGTATAGGTAACTTTATAGGCCACATTTGAAAGTTTTATTACTTCCCTAGATATTAAGTTGTAAAAAGTTCATATTTGGGTACATATTCACTGATTCATTCATCATTATTATGGGGCACTTCCGCTTTAGCTAGAGCGCTGAAATTTGGTATACAGGTGGATCTGGGGGAATAAGTAAACATAAAAATCTGAAAACGGGCACTTTTTATCTGGGAGACTATTTGTATTTGAAACTTCCACTATAGTCATAAAGCAGAAATATACAATTTTTGGGCAACTTGCTGCGTAACCCCCTGCTTTAGCACTTTGTGTTTTTACGTAGCACAGTTTAATTTTGGAAATAAATTTTATGTCCTGGCTTAAAGACGGTTGGGTTATATCAAATTAGAGCTCTCTACCTACAGTGGAAATGCCCCCAACACATAAGGGGGCACCCTAGCCTAGTCCCACTAGATATAATGTGCCTCTTTTCAAAAATACCTACCTGTACACCAAATGTCAGCTCTCTAGCTATAGTGCAAGTGCTCCTTAATATTGATGAGTGAGTCAGTGAATAGTTACTTAGATATGCACATTTTAAATAATAAACATAGTTCCTTTTAATTAACATTTTTATGTAACGGAAAATGGCATAAAATATATGGTAGCTTTTATTTAAGGATAAACAAAGGTTTTTATATAAAAATGTCCTAATTTTCTCTTTCTAGTTTTGCAGGTCACTTATTTCGTTTTAAAAATATTCCCCTTCTGCCTTCTCTATAGTTCTTTTATTCGCTCTGGTTTTATTCATTATTTTTAACTTCGCAAATTATGGTATAACGTCTAATGTGAGGCATTGTTTGTTAAACCAAATACTTGCTTTTGTTTTGTGCATTTTCTGTAAAAGTCTTTTGTATATTGTCAAGAGTCTAGTCGGAATAGCAAATAAAGAATTCCTAATTTTCGTTTAAATTGCAATATGAATATTCTGTTATGACAAGTTATTTAGTTTCCTCAATAACGATAGAATAGCCACACAAATTATTTTAAAGTACAAATTAATTATTTTTAAGAAAATTAGCAAAAAATCTTCCTTACCTTTTTCGAAAATATATTTTGCAGAGAAAATCCCATTGTAGATATTAAAGCCGACACTAAGCCCAACATATTAAAAGAAATTTCCGTCATAGTTGCAATACCAACTCCCGTTATAATAGGTATCAAACTCAAATACACAAGTGTAGGCTGCTTTTCTCGGAATATTAAACGTGTCAATATGACCGTAAACAAAGGCATAGTGGCTTTCACTGTTAAAAATTATCAAATTTAAAGTAAAAATTTAAATTGATTAATAAACCATTTTGAATTATGTGTAGGATTTATAATTTTTGTGATATCTTCTGCATGAATAAAAATAACACGTCACTAAACTTCGACGTTTGTAAAAACATAATTTGCATTTGATTAGTGGTTTAAAATCTACCTGTATGGGCATAAGATACTGGAACCTTCCACAGAGATATATGTGATGTAACGGATGCTAAGAATTTACCGAACGCCAATGGCAATATCAGTCGCAAATAATATCCTTTTGGTATATCCTGATATTTGCGTATTCGCCATAAATTAAAAAACGGTCCACTATACAAAGTGATACTGCATAATTGAATCATTGTCACCGTCATGGGAAACGGGAATTCGTTAAGGACCATCTTACCAATAACATTATTGCTGGATGAAATAATGTACCATAAAATACATAACGACAGAACAACCAAAACATGCCTGGAACTAGTTCGTTTTCCACTTCCCCCATTCATACTTTTCACTAATTAGGCTTAAATTTTTAATTGCTATTAAATTCGAGTTGACACACAGAACATCTGAACTTGAATTTTTAATGTTGACACTTCATTTTAACCTTATAACACGAAGTAGATACTTTGTGTTTATTATAGGAATTTGCAAAAAAAAATTTACCAAAATTTTAGGTAAAAAGCAGAGTACTGCGCCGTGGCATTTTATCGACTGCGCTGAATCGTGCACCAAAAATTCGGCGACGGCTAAAAAAGGGTTTTAGCCACCCCATTCTAAATTGGTTTTATTAACGGCTATGTTTTATTAAAAAAATTACAAATTTTAATTTTGCGCGTAAAAACTAGCAATGGAGATAATATTAACCATAATTAAGTTAACATCAGTTTTAAGGTAGAATATTATCTGACTACAGTGACTTAATTCAATTGCTATCTGACACAAATTACACAAAACAAGACAAAATCAGAAATATATGTTGTGAAAACGGTAGTAACTCTAAAGAATCCGATAACAAATATTTGTTGTTTATTAAAGGTTTATAAAACCATTCCTTCATATTTACTATAAGCATTTAATTTAGAAAATGTACTCCTATCATTTAACGTTTTAAAAACTTTTGCTTTTTAATTAATTGAAAATATAACGCAAAATTAATAAAGTTAACGATTAAGGTTTCTTTGATAAAAATAAAAATTAGGCGGAACTAATTATTTGCAAATTGTAAGTTACCCCACAAGGTAGATATTGTATTGTCATTACATAAAGTAATGGGAAATAATATATTCGAAAGTATTTTAGTTATCAGTTAGAATGTAGATTACTGGCGAAACGTTTTCGAACGTGTAACACTTTAAAATAAAACACTGCCGAATTTACTAATCGCAATGATTGTTTGAAACAGCGGATTTAACTCTTTCTTCGTTCATTCACTCTTTTGTATGGATTTTATTTTGCCCACCGACTCACATTAGTATTTTAATTTTATAATACATAAATGTACCCGCTTAATACTTTTGTGTAAATGCATAATACTTTTGAATTTTCGGCATATATCGGCGGCTAGATTTAGCCGGTTATTACCCATTTGATGCTGGTCTCTGGTAATTTTTTTGGATTCTTTTCCCGCTTAACAGAATAATTTCTCTCTTTAACACGTCAACATCAGAGTTGGATACTTGTATTGTTACGTTTATTTGAAATTTTTTTATTTAAAAATAATTTGTCTAATTAATTAGAAAATCTAATCATATTGTGGACCCTAAGGACACTGCTACACGTATATATTGACCGCGATCCAGTATCGCGATATTTATTAAATGTTTAGCATGTAATATTTATGGATTTATATAAATTTTTTTAACAGTGTATACAATTTAATTCACAATAACAAAATGCAACCTAAAATTTTATAAAATACATCTGACAGCTGACAAATAAATTTATATTTCAAACTGCTGTGAAAAAACATATTTCGTTAGGAATTATTTACCAACAATTACATTTTTAAGTGCAAAATATGGAACCGATGGCACTAGGAAGTCCAAGTGGTAGCCCTGCTGCAAACCAATATTTACCTTCATTTTTATTAGGAGAGCAACAAACTCCTACAACTCCTAGAAATAATGCCCTGTCGCCAAATAAGGCGGGAACAAGGAATGTATCATTTGGATTTGCAACATCACCAAGTGGTTTAGCAGCAAACTCATCGCACGAGTACAATCGTTCAGTATTAGGACAGAAAACACTTTTTGGTGGTTCATACCAGCCAACGCCTCCAAATATTCAAAATAATGGTAATTTCCCAGGAACACCAATACAAAACCAATGTCATAACGCTAGTATATCCGGCCCACCAACACAAGGGCTTTTTGATTCTTTGCGCAATGAGCGCAATCAAGTCCATACACCAACACGCTCTATTCATTCTCAATCCCAATTTAACACTCCAGTGCTGAACCAGCAGAATGACGGTAGCAATTCGGCATATATAATAAACCAGGGCACACACCGTCAACAGCAACAACAGTTACTTAATCCTAATACTCCAGCTGGACAGTTCAATGAATCATACATAGCCAATAATACTTCATTTAATGTCTCACGAATTGGTGTTTTGTCTCCTCTGGTACCTGTGACACCTAATGATAATAATGCATGTGGGATAAATGCCTCCCTAATGATGCAGTGCCCTCCGCAACCACGGTACACAGAATTCTGGGTAACTGTTTTCGGGTTCCCATCTAGTGCTACTTCAACTATACTGCAACAGTTTGCGCATTGTGGCACTATTGTTGACAAAGTATTTCCCTCTCAAAATGGTAACTGGGTGCATCTGAAATACTCGTCGAGACTAGAATGTGACAAGGCCCTTAATTATAATGAAAAGATACTAGCGAATAATATAATGATAGGTGTAACTCAATGCAAAGAAAAAAGTATAATTGATAAGGAGAATCTATGCGAGAACAATACAACGTAAGTAAGCGTTTTTAAAAAACGAAAATTTTACATAGAACTATGATTTAAAATTTCGGTTATTGTTGAATTTTTTTATATCCCAATTTTAATTTTACGTACATATATATATTTTAAATTACCAGAACTAACTATTTTTGATTGTGAATGTGCGAAGATTTAGTACTAAAATTAAATTTTTTTTCATTTTCAGTTTATAAATATCAATTTGAAATTACAAGAAAAAAACTAATTTAAAAAATGGAAATGTGAATTTTACTAAAAGAATTATTTTTATATTGCTTGTTTTAATAGTTTTTAATTACAAAATATTTTGAGAAAAACTACTATTATTTATAGATATATGTAGATATGTATCGAATTTCCGTCATCCCTTATCAAGTGTGTGAGGCAATGGTTTTTGCTATGTGCGATATGTAATTTTTTTGTTTGTTTGTAGTATGTTATACCTATTCCCTATATACAATAGCTTGTTCGGTTTCCTTTTGTGATTATAGATGTTGTGTTTAGGTCGTTTCTCTAGTATTATCGCTTCGTGCGAGAACGAAAAGTGACGCTGAAGAAAGCATATAACCGAAACCGGTTTCTCTTCAAACCAAACTTTGCAAGGGATGACGGAAATTCATTCTCTATATTTATTTCAAATCACACAAGCTTTTACCATGCAGTGATTTAAGACTGTCGGCTGGTGACTATCGGCCTTCTTCTTCATCACGTAGTCTCTAATACTTGCTATCATTTATTTAAGGTTTAGGTATGCATGGCATTAATATTTAACAAGTGTCTGTCCGTGGTCCAAAGCCTTATGCTAGCCAGTGCTGGAATTTTACACACAATGTGCGCTACCGTTTCAGCCTCTTTCTCAGAAGTATCTTTGGAGATTGACCCGTTTACCCCTCTTTTCAGAATTCCACTATTGGCTAGTAAACACCGGAGTTCCTACAGAGATTGAACTCCCCATATCTTGCGACGCTTCATTGTCCACCTTTATCAGAATCTCATGGTCCCACGCCTTAGAAGTACCGTCAGAGTCTGACCTGTCCACCCTCACGAGGCATTTCTTTAGAAATTAACTTCTCCGCCTGGAGAAAAAGATGTCCACCCACACAGAGCTTCATATGCACGAGTAAATCCGTATTAAAACTTGAAATCGAATCGTATCCAGAGTTCGCATACTATGGACCAACCACCCTCTTGGCCATATTTCTATACTATTTCTATCCTTTCATGATATGAATTTCCTTTTATTTAAAGATTTTTTTTTTTTTTTTTTGTAAAGTACTTTTTATGTTATAAATGTTATAAAAATATGTACATAAAAAAATAAAAATTGTTTAATTAATTTTGAATTCCGTTTCTAATCCGATTCTGTGTCGTATTACGTGAACAGGACCAATATGTACTAACTATCTACAACTGATAATAAATATACATATATTAATAAATCCTATGTAAAACACTTGGTATTTTTTTTCTTTCAGCAGTTCGATATCTTCAAAGGTGCGCCCATTAGCTCAGACCGCGTATAAAAGCGTTCAAAACGAAACTTCTGTAGTGGCGGGTGTTAATGCACCACAGAAGAGCTCTGGTATAATCAACAGAGCAATGGACTTATTTTTTGGATGGTAAAATGTTATTTTAATTACTGTTATAAATCTTCCAATAAACCACTATATTAAAAGGTCAATAATGATAAAAATACAAGATTACGCCATTCATACCGCGCATACAACTTTTTTTTCTTAAAGTTAAATAAATTTATAAATTTGTAAAAAAGAAAAAATTTGTAATTGTTTTAATAATTTTAAAATCGACACTGATAAATACATCTGCACATATGTGTATGGGTAAGTAGATACGTATGCACATATACATAAATATTTGAATTTTTATGTAGCATCAAACTGCTATGAATTAAAAACAAACATGTCATTCTTCAAAGTGATTTAACATTTCTTAAACTCTTTGACTCAACTATTAATATGGACAAAATTTTTTATTTCACAAAAAAAATGATACTTGTCCTGGACTTTTGAAATGTTTCATTGTTATTAAATAACTTGTTTTCGTATAGTATTTAAAAAAACAAATATTGGTTTGTAGGTCTTTCTGTGATCACTTAACAGTTTTTACAAGTTCGGAAACGCCTTTAAAATTATTTATTATACTAAAACCGTTTTTTCGATTAATTCTCTAGTCTCTAATAGCATTTCGCTAGTTGCTTAAATCGGCTCATCTGGAAACCATTGCCAAATTTTTAGAAAAACTGGAAATATTGAAATAAAATATTCAATCCAAATGAAATTAAGGATTAAACAAAGGCTCAACAGAAAAATTAATTATTTTATTAGGTTAGTTCTTACTTTTTAGCCGGCTTGAAATTTTGAAACGTGTATTATGTGTTTAGTAGCGGTTTTTTCGACTTTTAGTTAACTGGCGACGAGCATATACCGTTAGGACAATCTGTATGCAACAATAGTTAAATGTAAATACAGTAAAAAAAAAACAATTTAAGGCTTTAATGATATTAATTACATTGCGTGTTTATTTATATCTCTAACATCTACCAGTTACAAATAAATGACGTAAATATATAAATTAAAATAGAATTAAGGTACGACTTCTAAAATGTTTATTTTTATTTTACTATTTCAAAAAATTGAAAAAAAAAATTGATGCTGTTAAAAAAACACTTATTTGGGTTCAATAAGCGCGGTTTCCAAATCCTTCATTTTTGGATAGTTTACTTCATTAGCATCCAATTTTGATTGGGCCCACATAATTAGTTTCAATAAAAACATTATTTTCGGTGTTGAATCTGCACTGTGTTCACATTTGAGAATTGCAGCATTAAGTTCACTGGCAATCTTTTGGAATAAAAACAAAGCTGTAAATATGATAACATTAAAGTAATTTCATAGCACCTTTTGTCTGTGGGATTGCTCTAGTAGGTATGAAAATGGACTGTCTTGAGGTTTCTCAAAAGCCAGAAGAGCCAGTGTCCTTTCTAATTCACTTAAAACCTCTGGAATATCCTCACCAGCTTCCGATAATTTATTTTGGGCAAATGTTAAAGCGTCTTCTATTTGACCACCTCTGTAAAATTAAAATAGTTGAAGTTAAATTCTTTAAAAAATATAAAAATTAAAACTTTCTTCAAGCTCAAGCTCATTTATTTCCATCATACATATCTAGTATGTATAAATGAAAATCTTATCATAAAAACAATTACACTTACAACGAGTGACAATAAAGTTTTTAATTACGAAGAAATTTTATATTTAACCCCTTTCAATTTAATAGTTTTGAAAACTCTGACAATATATAACAACTTACAATACTTAAATGTGGGCAAATCTTGGGATCTTTATTGAGAAACCAGTGACCGAAATATACTTCCGACTTCCGGATCATAACACGGTGCTTCAAGCGGAAGCATCCGAACGGGCTCAGTGGTACTGACAGACCTGTGGAGGTAAATATTTTTAAGGACAGCCAAACAACAAGAAAGGAACTCGAATCCGTTAGGGTTAGCTCAGCGCATGGCAGACTGCGTATAATTTGAATGAAAGGCCACTATGAAGTGCTTAGAAACGAACGAGCCAACTGCTTGGCAATGAAGGCTAGAGAGTACCAGGAGGTGGGCCTAAGTAACGCGAAGCCACTTGAGGCCACGAAAGATGAGATGAAGGGCTGGGCAAAGAGGGCCTATACAGCACTGGGGACTCTATGGGAAGTCCCAAATAGTTGTTTAGACTAAGAAATTGCGACTCACGGGTCACTTGCGATTGGAGGCACAACTACGCCGTATAGTGTGAGGATAGTGACAAGTGTAGAATATGCAGGAAGGATGGCTTTCGCACAGTATCCGATATTATGAGGCCGACACTTTACTAAACGTGTCTCATTTGAGAGTCATTGACTGGCCACTACTCAGGAGGCTTGTTCAGGGAACAGAGTTCTTATGAGAGTAGAACTTCTTCAAAATGTAGAGCGAAATGAAATTATGCCTTTTTTTGAATATGGTTGATAGAAGTTAGCTCTGAGAGTAATTTTAAAACTAATGTTTGCAGTAAAACCGTTTTGTCAAACTAAGCGAAATTGTATGTTTGCACAAGCCAAATGTGTTGTGTATAGGGCTCAAATCAAATTTATTTCAAAATAAAGCACAAAAACTAATTTATTTTCTAAGTAAAATATAAACTTTTAAGCACAATATAAAATTTAAATTCACCCGGTTCCTGACCAATAAAAAAAACTCAAAACTCCAACGGAAAACAAAGTAACAATCTATCATATAGTTTTCAAACCAATACCGCTGTTTCGGTCTTTTGAAAACGTATTAACCAACACTTGTTAAAAAAATTAACGCCATATCGACAGATTACGTCGCTTATATCTATGAATGTGTCCAGGATAACTCAAGGGAATCGATTCCTTGTCATGCATGGGAACTTACTTTCGCAGACTTAAACCTGGCGAATTTTGCATCCGTATAACGCCCATCCAAACCAGGGGCACAAAGATAATGACCAACAAGAAACACCATTTTTTCGTTTTCTATTTTACAACAGCGCTCATACAAAATATACTTCGTCGACAAGCAAATTCTACATACCTATCTATATATTTATGTACATACGTTTTGATAGTGGTATAATAATTTTGTGTTAAATTTGTATTTTGAAAACATGTACCCAACGTAAATATAAAAGTCATGCATTACAAAATTAAAATTGTGAACAGCATACATACCTTATAAGTTCAATAAGTTGTAATTGTTGTAAATGGAAAAATAAATAACGATCGTTGTCTAATAACTCCGGATGCAGCTGGTTTACTAAGTGTGTTGCCTCCTGTATACGCCCATTTTGAACTGCTTCACGTATTAGGATTCGATCGTCCAATGAGTTCAGTTCAATGCTTGGCTCTAAACCAGCTTCAACTTGAAATTTTTCTGCTGCCTCTTTGAATCCCTCTGAAAGCATATTTTTATTATTTCTTGTTATTAATAATATATGTATATATTTTTCTGTACCTGTTACTAAATAATTCATTATTAAGCGATTCATGTCGGCTTGTTTAAAAGGAAATTGTTCCAGGCGCATTAACCAATCTTCTTTCGAAATCCCATCATTCTTGTCGTTGTAGCTCATTTTCCTATTTTTCCTTATTTTGCCAATTTTGAAGCCGTTTCAAAAACAAGATAAATATAATAATTATTTTTATTACGCCCGAGATTTTCTCTTGCGTATATTCTTTTATATGTTTGTAATCGTTTAATTGTCGATCACAAGCAGAATATTATATTAAATTCGATAATAAATTATATTAAATTCGAGAATGGTAAAGTTTTTCACTAAAAACAAAAGAAGTACAAACACACAAAGCGAAATAACAAAACTGAGTGTTAGCAGTGTTACCAAATCACCTCAAAAAATGCACAAGACCAACAAAACATAAACGAATACTATACAACAGCGTTGCCGGTATTATATTTCTTTTTAAATCAAAACAAAATTTGTACAAAATATGCTAGATTATATTCGGTTGAAGAAACAATTTTTTTCTTAATTTGATATTTCGACAGGTGTTCTAATGTAGATTTTTAGAACGAATATCCGTCATTCCTTGTCAAGTTTGGCTTGGAGACAAAGTGTAATTTTTCGTTCTTAGAACAAAAATTCGTTCGAAAAATTTAAAAGAATTTGTATTTCTCCCAGTGCAACAATTTGGTACTCTTTTCAAAGTTCCGGCCTCTTAACTAGCTATATATCTGTTCAGCCATTGTTTAGTTTCGCAACTGATTTTGCTACATTTTATTTCAGTCATTTGAATAATCCACTTCATTCATTTGATATTTTATAAAAAACATATTTTCGATAACACTTCAAGCTATTGATATTCCTACCCGAAGCTATTGCCGCCGCCATAATTTAGCGTGTTATTAAAATTTGTATTATTTAGGGCTTGAAGAGTAAAACAATTAAACTCAACGTTTAAGCTAGCTTTCGAACATGCTTGTCCCAAGACATCAGTGAATGACAAAGATCCGACACCCTGGTAGAACAGAGAACTTGAATCCATGAAAAAGGACGAGAAGGCTAGGGTTAGCACGAGATTCAGTGAATGTAAATTAATTCGAGGCGAAAAGAGGTCGAAAAGGGACCCAAAATAAGAGGTCTGATTCGATATTCAAAAAATGTATAAACCAACCAACCAACGAACTAAATCAAATTGACTTGATTTTTATTTCATTAATAATAATCGATATATGTACATATGTATATGTTATTAAAGCTTAAACTCAATTTTGATTGATTTATAAATAAATTGTAAATAAATAAATTTACCATTCCATAACTTAAAAAACAGCTGTTAGAGTTTAAATTTAACAAGGTTTGTATTCTGTACATGCGTAAAAAAAGCAAACGCACAGGGTAATTTTGTGGCAAACGTTTTCTCACACAGTTTTGTTTTGCTGTTTTATGTGCGGCATTTTTCACTCAAAGTTATAATTTTTCCTAAGGAAAATTTTCGTCTAAATCGTTTCTAATTACCACAAAGTATAAATAAATTTGTTTTCATTGAGTTCGATTATATACATAACAATAAAATCTTCAGATCAGGAATAAGATAATAGTCTTAGAACTCAGAAATGTCAAAAAGCAATTCAGGGTAAGATGCTACCGCTTCAAATTGCATAAATTTTATAATTAAGTGTATTTATGTATTTAAATGTTATATTCTCTACTATTCAAATTTACAGGAGAGACCGGGATCGTGAGAGGGAACGTGACAGAGATCGGGAGTATGAAAGAGAGCGCGAGAGGGATCGTGATAGAGAAAGGAAACGCCGTTATTCAAGGAGTAGGTCCCGCTCCCCAAAGGATAATAGGTTCGCACGTAATGGTAACAATCGAATGAGGGATGAAAGAAAGCGTGATCGTAATGACCGTGATCCTAGAGATGTGGAACGTAGTCGACGCGACGATAAGCGAAGGCGACAATCCCCAAGCAAATCGAAGGAGTATGAACGTGAGAAATTGTAAGTTAATAATTTCAAATACTATTAATCAGCCTGTTCATGAAATCCGACACGGATGGGATTGGAAACGGATATCAAATCCAATTTCTATTTAAAGTGCGTTTATGAATTAAAATTTAAACTAATATTTGTCAGCGTCTTACCTTTTGCATTCTGAATAGGAATTGGATATGGATTCCGTTTCCAACCCAATCCGTGTCTGATTTATGAACAAGCTGAATATATGTTCACAAATTTAACGTATTTGTAGTCGTCAAGCGGATCGCGACCGAGAGCGTGAACGTGAAAAGGAACGGGAAAGGGATCGGGGACGTGAAAGAGATAGGGAAAGAGATCGAGAGCGAGTACGTGATCGAGAAGCGGATCACGCACGAAGAACAATATATACACCACCAATCGTTATCAAAGCAGATTTGACAAGTTCCTCGTCTGAAGAAGAGGAAATTGATAAAGAAGAAGAACAACGACGGTTAGAACTCGAAATGATAAAACGTCGTGAACGCATAGAACGCTGGCGTGCAGAGCGTAAGCTAAAAGAATTGGAAGCAAATAAAAAGGATTTAAAATCACTGCTGCCGCTTCCATCTACTACATTTTCAACGAAAAAATGGAGTCTTGAAGACGAATCAGAGGAGGAAGACAATAGTTTTAGTGTCGACATCAAGAAAGAGCCAGACTCACCACCATCTAAATTTCATCGTCTAAAAAAGCCAAAAGATGACGAAGATGAAGAAAAGGTGTACAGATTAAAATCAAAAAGTATAGTTATCGCAGCGAAGGCGAAAATCGAAGCACTTAGAGAAGAGGAAGAAGCAAAAGAAGAAAAGCAAAAGTTACAAATTCAGCTCCAACAGCAAAAAATCGAACAACAACAATTGGAGCAAAAAAAGTTGCAGGAAAAATTAGAAATAGGGGGTCATGAAGAAGACTCAAATTCCTTAAACCACATAGGCAAAAGTGAGAAAGCTGATGAAGAAGAAGATGAAATTGATCCCTTAGATGCTTATATGCAAGAAGTCAATAAAGAAGTCCACAAGGTTAATCATATTATAACACAACCTAAGCAACAACAGCAAGGAGTAGTCATTCTAACTGGTGTAGCAAAAAAGAACAGCAAAGACAAAAACAAAGGAGAACTTATTGAACAAAACATGGACAGCCTAGAGTACTCCAGCGAAGAGGAATTGGAAGATATAAAGGATACAGTAGCCAGCTTAGCAAATAAACATCGTAAAGAATTGGCAAAAATTGATCATTCAAGTGTTGATTATGCATCATTTCGCAAAAATTTTTACGTTGAAGTACCGGAACTTGTCCGGATGTCACAACAAGAAGTGGAAAAATATCGGACAGAATTGGAGGGTATACAAGTTAAAGGGAAAGGTTGTCCTAAACCAATTAAGGTATATAAAAAAATACAAAATAACAAAACATGATTCATATGAAAAATATACATCTAGGTATGTAAACTAATATTACAAAAGTTGTAATATGTCGCTCTTTTTGTTTTTCAGGCGTGGGCACAATGTGGTGTAAGCAAAAAGGAAATGGATATATTACGCAAGCTAGCTTTTGAAAAGCCTACTCCCATACAATGTCAAGCAATTCCGGCCATTATGTCTGGACGTGATCTAATAGGTATTGCTAAAACAGGCAGTGGCAAAACGCTAGCATTCATTTTACCAATGTTTAGGCACATTTTGGATCAACCTCCACTAGATGATGGCGATGGTCCAATTTCGATTATTATGGCTCCAACCCGGGAATTGTGTATGCAAATTGGCAAAGATATAAGAAGATTTGCGAAAAGTTTGAATCTTCGTGCGGTATGTGTGTATGGAGGAACTGGTATATCGGAACAAATAGCTGAACTTAAACGAGGTGCAGAAGTAATAGTATGTACTCCGGGACGTATGATAGATATGTTGGCGGCGAATTCAGGACGTGTGACTAATTTGAGACGTGTTACATATATAGTGTTGGATGAAGCGGATCGTATGTTTGATATGGGTTTTGAACCGCAAGTAATGCGTATCATAGACAATGTTCGCCCAGATCGACAGACGGTAATGTTTAGCGCTACTTTTCCACGCCAAATGGAAGCCTTAGCACGTCGTATATTAAAGAAACCAATAGAAGTAATAGTTGGCGGTCGGTCGATAGTTTGCAAAGATGTCGAACAACATGTTGCCATAATGGAAGATGACGCTAAATTCTTTAAACTTTTAGAACTATTAGGTTTATATCAAGAAGAAGGTAGTATCATTGTTTTTGTTGATAAACAGGAAAATGCCGACATTCTTTTGCGCGATCTAATGAAAGCATCGTACCCCTGCATGAGTTTGCACGGTGGTATTGATCAGTTCGATAGAGACTCGACTATTTTAGACTTTAAATCGGGTAAGGTGCGTTTATTGATAGCTACATCTGTAGCTGCTCGCGGTTTAGATGTGAAGGATTTAATTTTAGTTGTTAACTATGATGTTCCCAATCATTATGAAGACTATGTTCACAGGTATGTTAACTCAATATCATCACAATTGTCATAGTAATAACGAATAGTGTCTGTTTTTATAACCATTAACGAATATATCTTTACAGATGTGGTCGCACAGGGCGAGCTGGCAAAAAGGGCATTGCTTGGACATTTCTTACACATGATCAAGGTCGTTATGCTGGTGATATTATAAGAGCGTTGGAACTCGCTGAATCTCCTGTCCCTGAAGACTTGCAAAAGTTGTGGACAGATTACAAAAATGTTCAAGAAGCAGAAGGAAAGAAAGTTCATACAGGAGGCGGCTTTAGTGGCAAAGGTTTTAAATTCGATGAACAAGAAGCTAACGCTGCGAAGGAAAGTAAAAAACTTCAGAAAGCTGCTTTGGGACTGGCTGATTCAGATGACGAAGAAGATATCGAACAAGATATTGATCAGCAAATTGAACAGTTGTTTGCAGCAAAACGTACAGTCAAGGATACTTCCTTACCTACACCTGCAGTTACAATGATTGCCACTTCTACGGCGGGCAGTACAGTTATGGCAACTGGAGCCTCTGCAGCAGCTTCTGTGCCTATGTTAGCTGCTATTGGTGGCATTGGCTCTGACAAGCTAGAATTGGCCAAACGTCTAGCGTCAAAGATAAGCTCAAACAAAAATTTAGGACTCGATGGCAAGATAAGTACTCAAGTGGCTGCCGATGCTATACTTAAAGGCACCACAACTGGACAGCCAATGATTACTGCCCGTTCCGTTGTAGAGCAGTTGGCTGCGAAGCTGAACAACAAACTAAATTACCAACCCAAAGACGAGGAGGAAAGTGCTGCAATAACGGGACTTCTTCCAAATCAACCCAACTCCTTCACAAAATATGAGGAAGAACTCGAAATCAATGATTTTCCCCAACAAGCGCGCTGGAAGGTTACTTCCAAAGAAGCCTTGGCTCAAATATCCGAATATTCGGAAGCTGGTCTTACTGTGCGCGGTACCTATGTACCAACTGGTAAAAATCCTCCCGAAGGTGAACGCAAGCTTTACTTGGCCATTGAAAGCTGTAGTGAACTAGCGGTACAAAAAGCAAAACGTGAAATTACCCGTCTTATTAAGGAAGAGCTACTTAAACTCAGCTCAGCCCATCATGTTTTTAATAAGGGAAGATACAAAGTACTGTAAATTCATCCACAGACCTAAACACATGATTTTTCTAAGCTTATAATTCTATTTGTAGTAATATAATGGACTTTCTTTTTGTAAGAATCGTAACGATTTAAAAAAAAATTAAATAAAATGATAATTTAATATGTTTGGTTTATTGTCGTATTCAGTAAAAAAATATGTGACCTACCATGAAATAATAATGTATGTAGTGTTTTTTCTACAGATCCTATCACAATAGTTCTCTGAGCTTTTTAATGCCTTGTAACAAAATTTAAGTAAAATCGCAGGAACTTCGATAAATTTTATTAATTAAATTTATTTTAAAAAGTACAAAATATTTGTATATCTATAAAAACACTCTGAAATTATAAAAAAAAAACATTTTTTAAAGCATAGTAAATAATTGATTGCAAACAATATATGTAAGTATAAAACAAGCACTTATTTAATTAAGACTATTTCTTCTTCCTTCTTCACTTCTTATAATAGAGTCTAGAACATTTTCCAAATTTTGCGTAGCTTCGGATAATTCCGTATTGTCACTGTATGAGTCTTCAACGATTTCCCTAACTTTATTCAACAAAAGCTTAAAATTTCCCATTTCAGTTTCACGAGAATGGATTGTTAAGGCATCATCCTTATTGTCACGACAATTAAGTTCATCTTGAGAAGGAACTTCGGTAAGAACACCTAAAGGTTGATTATGCGATGTTAAAAAAGTTGGCATTGAGGAAGGTATACGTTTTTGATTAAACCACAAACTCAAATCATTTATAGAGTAATCTGATTTATTTGCATCTAAATAACTTCGATTTATATCAGCACCATTTACTAGATCAATGAAGAAAATCATTATTAATTACTTTTTACAACAACAATATACTTACTAGAATGTGTTAAATTGTCCTTAGTAGTTTTTGAAATGTTTGGATGGTTAACAATAACAGTACTACATTGAGGGTTGAGAACGGAGCTAAAATTATCTAAAACAGTGTGGGTTTTAGCAAAATTAGAACGATTTGGCGTGCTAGAAGTTGGATATGAACTCATTGTTACTGATGAGGTTTGCTGTTAGGGATAATTTAAGTATCAATATCTACATAAATATGTCAAACTAATAATTTAATTTACCGCAAAGCTACGCATTTCTGTTATAATATTCATTAAAAAATGCTGATGTTCACTTAGAAAGTTTGAAAGTTCATCTTGTGTTGAAGTCTGCACACATTTTAATTGCAATTCTAGTTTTCTAAAAAAAAAAAAAAAAAAAAATGTGAATGAATGTGAAAGTAAAAAGTTTTTATAGCATACTCATTTTGCTGTAACAATTTGTCTATAATTATTTGAAGTTTTCCAGAAATATTTAAGGCATTTGCAGCAGTAGTTGTAAGGCAGTGCAATGAAGCTTAAATAATAAATTGTAATTGTTTATTAAATACTAATTTTCTAAATTTGGATAACTTACAGCCAATTTTTTGGAAATTTGAACTTTCAATTTTGGCATTGTTAGTTTTTACATTTTTAGATTTTGCCACAACATTTTCTTCTGCAGCTTTAACACTAATAGTAGAAGCATTTGAAGTACGGATAGTGGACATGGTAATTATTTCTGTATCATTATTAACTGCTGTATCATTAACATTACAAAAACCTTTAGATTCCTCTTCATTTCTCTTTTTTGTATTGCAAAAGAACACTGTACACAATTTGGAAAAATAATGTGAAAACTTTTTTGATGGCAAATCCTATAAAAAAAATATATGCATGAAATAAATTAAAAACCGAATTTCAACGTTATAAAAATACTTACCTCAGTAAAAATTTCATACATTTTATGAGCTGCAACATGTTTATTGTTGCTATAACCAGAGGCAAAACATTTTAAACATAATGACAGATCTTTGCAGGACTGACATTTAAATCGTATACCAGTAATTTTGTCCATCTCACATGAGGCACAGACATTAAAATGTATGAGCTTCTCTGTGTCCTCTATTCGTTTTATAAGTGCTAATAAATTGGCATATATAAGAAAACGTGTTTGCGTCGTTGTCCAAAGGCAGTGGAATTGATAGTCCGTAAGTCCAGATAAATTATGACACTAAAACATTAATGAGTTATCAGAAAGGTAAATTTAATAATAATGTTTCTTATTTTGAATTCTAGAAAACGTTTTATTCGATCTTATATAATTTCTCCTTACAAAACAGTTTTCGAATATCTATTAATTTAAAGTTTATAGGCGCAACTTTATTTTTAATAGATAATTAATAATTATGATTAAGTATAAAGTAAAAAACTTACCCTTGCGTAACACTGGTCAATTACTAAAGGTATATTTTGCGATCCGTATGCCGTTCCTTCCCCAATATATGAAAATATTTTCGCCAGACAATTTAATAAATATTCAAAATTCAATTTTGGCACACATTTTGTTTTTTTGTTTAGTAGTAAATTGTAAAATTCCTCAATCATGTGTTCCGAAACATATAACTTACACAGTAGTAGAAAAGTGATTTTCATTTCCACCAATGATATGGAATGCCGGCGATGTCTATAATTAATTACATACTTTCCTTTACATTTAATTATAAAATTGACAATTAGTAAACTTACGGATCGTAGATATTCCAAAAGAAATTGGATAGAACTGCCGTAGCAGATTCCAATGTATATGATGGCAACTTTGTGAAATGTCCTAATTTTTCGCAAGCGTAATATATATCATGTATAAGTGAAGTTAATTGGAAAGGTGGAACCATTAAATCGCCATCATCATCACGTATACCGTGTCGATCCATTACAGCCAGTACTAATTTATAGGGTATATTGCTAGCTGTTTGGTTATAAACACATGCATATAATTCTTATACCCTATTAACTCATTCTATTTTATTTACTTACTGAAAAATTTTTTCTGTAAGGCGACGAATTTCGCTGCACAGCGATAAACTGTATATTTATACGGTTTAAATTCATGTTGCAATTGAGTAACTATTAAAGAAAGTTTAGGAAATTCATAGACTTTATCTTTGCCGCCACCACAAGTATAATTAGAAACAATTGTCGCCATTCTAAGTATGAGAGCTCGTGCAATAATAGTGAAACTTTTTCTTTCTTAAGAAGTTACTATTGTCAAATACCAAATGCTTTGTTGTTGTAGCTTAATTACTATTTAATTACAAAACTTATTTACCAATTCAAAAAATATGAAATTTGCGGCTTACATATCTTCGTTAATGTAAATGTCAAACGATAAATTTGAAAATGGTTTTATTTCAAAGTTGTTAGTACTGTTATTCACAATAGTACTTGTTAAAGTTGCCAAGTTTTTTTAGATATACACGTAGCAAATATAATAAAAGAAATTTTTGTGAAAACTGTTGGTGCAAGGTGTATTTATTTACACCTTGTGTTGGTGTTTGAAAGTAAGAATCGTATTGTTACCATGTAGTTATATTCCGTTAAGGGAAATTGAATGCAATCACACTAAATTAAGGGTGGTTTACATTATCACAGAAGTCTTATGCAATGTCATATTTTTTGTATAGAAGAGCACGAATGGTATCGGCGGAACAGAATATGTAATAAAATGGTCCGACATTGAGAAAAAGTACGGATGAAAACATAATTGTCGTGTGATTCCTTTTATTTCAGAAAATTTTTCAGAAAACCATATCTTTTTTTTTACTTTATAAATAAAAAGAAATTTATGGGATTTGCAAATTTCATTTTTGTTTCGCATGTAAAGTTCCACCTCAAACAACGCTTAGTGATCCTTGGGCACCCTCTACGAACTATCATAGAAGTAATAGCTTTACCATTAGCAACTTGTATTAGAGGTAGATAAAAATACATAGTTCCAACCATTATTAGTCTAATTATGAAATGCAAATTTATCTGCCTATGTGTAAGCATTTTATAATTAAGTATATATATGGACATATTATTTAATTACAATAACCCAAAACAAAAATTAAATTATTAGTATTTCTTCATTTGCATACACATAATGCAAACAAACAAGCAGTCCTGGCAACTCCTACACATTTCATTCACAATAATGTACTTGTAGAAGCTAGTGCTCACCGCCAAAGATGTTTGTTTATGAATAATTTGTTCAAACTCGTAAAAAGAATACTTAAAATAACTTTATGGAATAATCAAATATGAGTTTAAGTTTATCAAGAAAACGAAATCGTCCTAATGAAGTTGGAGAAAGCCAAAATGAAAGTGTCTCAACAAAGCGACGAATTGGCTCGAGCGGAAATTTAACACAAAATACCTCATTGGTAGATACATAGTTTATAAGTCAATTAATTGATTGTTCCCAAGACAAAAATGGTTTGAAATGGATTTAGTTTAAAGGAACACAGGATACAACCTTTTATTATTTATGTATATGCAATGCAAAACACTGATATATACTTGTAGTGAGGCCGTTATAATTTAATATATGTATGTGAGTTTTAGTTTAAGAGTGCATTGATTTCATTATAGTGAACCAAAAATATATATTTATGCAGCTAACGTTCCCCTATTCAAGTCAATGTATCTCTACAGTCTTATAATATTCTAAGCTAAACGAATCAAGAGACAAATTAATCAGTTTTCTATAAAAACATTAACAACTTAATTACGAAGAAATAACATGATATAAAAAACTCAATTTTTCAAAACCAAAAAAAAAACACCACCTTTCCATTAAAATGAAGTTTTGAAATAAGTAGTAAAATAATAATTAGTACATGTTGTGACCTCCACAAACCTCTAACCGCATTATGTCTTCTTTACATTGAATGGCCTAGGCTTGCGGTAACTTCGGGACACGTTTTTACTGATTTATCCTGAAGAGAGAAGCAGAAGAGCATCTTAATTTATTTATAATCGTAACCAGGTACTCCGTTATTTTTAATCCATATACGACCACAAGTGCGCTATAGGGTTAAGGTCATGTCAGGGGAATGTGGTACCGTTTATTTACACTGTATAAAAGCCACTTATACTACGCGCCTACTATACCAAGCAAGGGTTGCTCACTTTATCGATGTGGATCCTAATATATTCACTGTCACCATCGTCTAGAAGCAGATACCAGAGTTTTATCCCCACAGGCGGCGGCAATAGCATCGGATAGTAATATCAATAGCTTGAAGTGTTATCAAAAATAAAATTTCAAATGAATGAAGTGGATTATTCAAATGACTAAAATAAAATGTAGCAAAATCAGTTGCAAAACTAAATACAATTGGAAATTATTGCCTAGTTTAGAACAACCATTAACATTATTCCTTAATATTGAGGGAATGGCTACTATACAATACAAATAAACGCTGTCACATCTTCCGCACAGTCCTGATCTTAATCGCGCAGAGAACTTGAGTTCGTATACGTACTCAAAATTGCGTGAGTACCAGTTCATGGGCTAAAATAAAATATAACGAGCTTTCTAGCATAAATGGGTAAATACGCCTCTAAATGTTACGGAAAGAAGATGCCTTTGAATGTAAAGAAGACATACAATTGTTAATAAAATAAAATTCAGTTATAAAATTTGGTGTTAACACAAATGCAATTTAGCTTATTATATTAGCATTTGATAGCTAAAAATGTTTACATGACCCGACAATTATGTTTAAAAAAAGCGTGTACTTATTTTTTTGTTACATACCAAATTTCAAATCACCTCCATAATGTGAAAAATCTAGCTTAATTAATAACAGTAAGATTTGTTGTCTCTTTTATATAATCGTAGTTTAAATAAATTAAAAATATTTTGAATATCATACTTTACAATTACAATTTTTGGGTAAAAATATTCCGTTTCAACCCAGAGGCAACTATACTGGCCAAACAAAATGAGAAGCAAGTAGAGGACCTTGGGAGTCAATTTTATATTATGAAAACAAAAAATTAAAAAAAAATCGTTTCGGCACAAAAAGTGCGGTCCTCAAAGCGTTAAATCGTTGAATTTTTGAAAATGCTGCGAATTATTCGGATATAAAAAGAATTAAATTAACAATTGCATCTTGCCGTATTCCTTACCATCAAGTTTGTAACTAACCTCAATTAAATCTGTCTTTTCTTTTTTTTGTTATGTTTCAGTCGCAAAGTCAGCGTGTTAATGAAGATTCGCGACGTTGCGGTAAAATATTGCATATGCGTTTGACCAATTTTATGTGCCATTCCAACTTGGCCATTGATTTTCATTCACGGGTAAATTTTTTGGTTGGAAGTAATGGAAGTGGAAAGAGTGCTGTATTGGCGGCATTGGTTCTGGGCTTAGGGGGAAAAGCAAGAGATACAAACCGATCAAGCAGTGTTAAAGGTACTGTTTAATTTTATCTGAACATAGTCAATTTAATATAAACAACAACATGCTTGATATCAACCGTCAATATTTTTTAATATTAATTTTTTAATTCTTAAATACTTAATTTAAAAAATCGATTACTCTTTCTGTTATTAAGTTTTTTCTCAAATATTTCTGTATTTTAGGTAACATATTTTAAGTGTAACTAATTAAAAAAGAGTTATTTTTACCGGTTTCTGTTATGTGTCATTTTTCGATCTGACGAACGGTGAGCCGTTTTTCAGACCGAAAAATTAGACTAAAGCTGGCACATAGCCGGAATCGTTCGTCAACGAAAAATAACACTGAAGATGACACATAGCCGAAACCGGTTTGTCTCCAAACCAAACTTGATAAGGGATGACTGAAATTCGTTCCAAAAATCTATAGGTGTGTTGTAGTTTTATTTAGAAACGTGCCAATGTTTTTTTTGTTTCTTATTGAAATTCAAGAGAAATACAAAACCTTAATTTAAAATAAATAATTTAGAATTAAAATAAATTCTTAACCACTTCGGTACGAGCGTCGACTATAGGCGACGACGGCCACAGATGGCTCCACACAGCCGACCGTCGCCTATAGTCGACGGTCGTGATATAAACGCGCACGTCCGAGCGTCGACTATAGGCGCATCCAGGAATTTTCTTTTATCTCTGTGTTTGCGGAGTGTTTACTCGCATAATTTTAGTTTCGTTCAGACCATCGCTCAAACGGTTTCACATCTGTAAAACGGTAACTGTGAAATAGGAGATATTATATTTAGTTCTCTATATATTCTAAAGAAATAAATAAAAGCGCGCTTCGTGGCCGATAGTCGCCGTATCGAAGTGGTTAATACGATACATATAGTGGTCGTAACATTAATTAATAAGTTTTTATATGAAAACTTATGATTAAAATTATAACACATAATTCAATTAAACCACTCGCAATTTCGGGTATCTATTTACATAAAAATAGATTCAATCAAGAGATAGAAAAATGTAGCTTAGTTTAAACTGATTGTAAAAAGCTACGTTCAAAAGCACTTTACCGCAAAAAAAAAAATAATTACGTCATGAATCATAAAAGGCCAGGTCAAAATAAAAGTCATTTATAGAACTGAAAGAAAACTACATACACATACTTATTTAAAACACTTTGGATTCTAAGATTATTTAGGCTACATAACATTTTCAGAACGCAATTTAATTTTATTTGTTTGTTGATTTCATCTATTAAAGGCTTCATAAAAAATGGCGAAACGTCGGCTAAAATTGAAATTGATATTGCAAATGATGGTCCACAGCCATACGAACCCTATGTATATGGCGACAAAATTACTGTTGTTCGTACAATATCAACGACTGCAGGATCGTATGTAATAAAATCGTCAAATGGATCGGTGATCAGCAAAAAGATAGATGACTTAAATCGCATTTTGATGTACCACAACGTACAGGTTGACAATCCAGTTTTTGTCTTAAATCAAGACAGTGCGCGGCAATTTCTTAAAGAGTAAGTTTGAGAAAGATAAAAAGTAATAAACTCTATTACATATGTTTTATATTTCCAAATGATTTGTAGACTGGAACCATCAAAAAATTATACCCTTTTCCTTAAGGCAACACAAGTTGATGTGGTAATGGAGAAACTTAACGAATGTTTACATTTGCATAGATCGCATACTCACGAATTAGATATTTATAAGACTGTAAGTAATATAATCGACGGCTTTATTTTTTTTTCAGACAAACATTTGTTTTCTTAGAAAATAGATAAAAAACGTCAAGATATACATGAACACGAGGAGAAACTAAAGCAAATTTTATCTTTTGCAAAGCTTAAGGTATATTCAAGCTCTAATACTCTTTAAATCTTTCTTAAAATTTAGTTTGTAATATTATAGGACGACTTATTGACCTCTGAAATAACTTATGCATGGTTACTAGTGACGCAAAAAGAAAATTCTATACAAGAAATTGATGAAAAGATTAAAAAATACCAAAGTAAAGAAAGAGAAATTTTGCAGATAATACAAAACAAAGACGAAGTAAACCTAGTTATAAATCAAGAAATCTCGTAAGTATATCACTAGTTCGAGATTTTAGTTCGATTTTAAAAATATATGCTAAACAAGTAGCTATTTTTATTAGAAAAATATGTTTGTGTTTGTACATATATGCATAATAATGATATACTACAGTGGGCAAAAAAAAATAAGACTTTTTAATTTAAATTTCGCGCAGAAATCCATTCGTCGAAAAAAATTTTTTTTCTACGTTGGTATGACTGTCAGTGACATCTGTGCCAAATACCACATCAAAGTAATCATTAGCGTTCAGTATACTCTTGTCTTTCCGAAGTACAACAAGTGCATTCGGCGATTTTTGCAATGAGTGAAATTATTCAACAAAGAAATTCCATTAAATTGTGTGTGCGGAGTGAAATTTCTGGTGCCGAAACGTTCAGAATGTTGCAAAAGAGGACTTCGGTGATAATTTTATGTCGTGTTTTTGATCGGTACAAATTATTCAAAAGGGGTCGAGAACGCGTTGACGACGAACCGCGTCCAGGACGGCCATCAACATCAACTAATGATCAACACGTCAATAAAATCAAGTAATTGGTGTTCGAGAATCGACGATTAACAGTCAGAGACCTTACTGATATCTGTGGAATATCGGAGGGATCAGTGAAAATCATTTGAGCCTAAGAAATGTGAAATCACGATTGCTTCCAAAAACTCTCAATTTTCTTGAAAAACAGCGTCGCGTTGACGTCTGTCTAACAATGCTTTCCGACTACCAGGATGTCATTAAACGTATTATAACTGGCGATGAGTTTTGGATCTACGCTTACGACCCGAAGCCGAAAAACCACGTCAAAGCAAGTCAAAAATCAAGGTCTTGTTGACAGTTTTCTTCGATCATCGAGGTGTGGTGCACCCCGAATTCCTTCCGACCAGCCAAACTGTCAACAAGGAATACAATTTGAGTGTTATGCGTCGTTTGCGCGAAGCTATTCGTAAAAAGAGGCCGGAATTATGGGCCGACAACTCTTGTTTTTTGCACCACGATAATGCACCGTCGCATACCGCATTGATTCTTCGTGAGTTTTTCGCCAAAAATTCAATCAATATCGTTTCACAATCACCGTATTCGCCTGATTTAGCTCCGTGTGACTTCTGGCTGTTCAGCAAACGCAACCGACTGCTCCGGGGAAACCGTTTTGAGTCAGTTGAAGACATTAAATGTAAATCGCTACGCGCATTGAAGGCTTTTCCGGAAATTGAATTTAACAACTGTTACGAGGATCGGAAAAAACGTTGGCATAAGTATATTGCAGCTGGGAGGGATTACTTTGAGGGGAACGAAATAGATTTGGCAGAATAAATAAAGAAATTTAAAATTATGAACAAAGTCTTACTATTTTTTGCCCACAGTAATACATGTAATCATCACACCCTATTTCAGAAAATACGACGACATAATTGCATCAAAAAGTAACGATTATAAACGTGAAAATGTTAAATGTCGAGAAATAAAAAATAAACTCGACATACAAACACAGGTGTCAATAAATGTAGATGAAGCAGTTGATTCGTTAAAAAAGAAAAAATCACGTTTAGAGAAACAAATACAAGAAATCAATCAAAATATTGATGAACGATCGAAAAGGTAAATCATTTTTTATTTACAAAACAAGTTAATTTGATTATCTTTTTGTGGATTTTTTTGTTCCTTTATTATTTTCTTAGCAATCAGGATGACGTCGATGCTTTGAGAGCTAACAACAATAAAAGTATAGAAGATTGCAGTAATCAATGCGAAAAGCATTTAAAGCCCATGATTGATAATTTAAAACGCGAATTAAAACTACTCAATGACAACAAATCGCAAAAGGAACAAATCATTGATGAAATCAAGCGTCAACAAAAAGAATGCATGAATGAAATACGTGAGTTAACATTATTCTATAACAGAATTATAATAAGCAGAATTTATTTATTAATTTTGTAATTTTAGGCACCAGGAATATACAAATACAAAACGTTAAAGCCAGTGAAGAAAATAAACTTTCTATTTATGGCGAATATATGCCTGCTTTAATCAATGAAATAAACCAGGCATATTCGAAGGGAAAATTTTCCCAACTACCTCGAGGTCCAATTGGTAATTATGTAGAGGTGCCTAATCGTCAATATCGTGATGTTATTGAAAATATATTGGGGCTTGCGCTGCTGAAAGGTTTTATTGTTAATAATAAAAAAGATTGCGAAACATTGGGCACTATTATAGATAAATTTACTACAACTCGTCCAAATATAATCACAACAGCATTTCGCAATCAAGTACACAATGTAAGTGCAGGTTGTGTTCATCCACCGCAGAACACAATTCTAGTCATGAACGAAATAAAGTGTAACGATCCGGTTGTAATGAATTGTCTAATAGATCGTGCAAGAATTGAGACAATACTTCTTACCGCTAGTAAAGACATAGCTGAAAGTATAACTTCTAATAATAAAAATGTTCCTAGAAATTTAAGTAAAGTGATTGTGTTAAATGCAGCCGACCGCATTTTTGAATACTTCCCCGTTCCCAATTACCGCATGTACACAGTAGAAATAAGACCAGCAAATTTTATACAAGTTAACATTCGTGAGCGTATCAGGTATTAAATAATTATTTTAAAAAGCATTTCGTTGATTAATCACTATTTCTGAATTTGTTCATTTAAGGCATTTGGTTAATGAGAAAACACATTTAGAAAAAAAGTGTAAAGATCTTGAAGTCGACCTAAAGCATACGGCACAACAAATTCCTCAAGACCTGAAAAATATACAAGAAAAACGCGATAAATTGTACCAACACGAAAACAAACTTGCTGAACTTCAAGAAAAAATTAGGGAATTGCAAAATGTCGAATATGCGGATTACAACACTGAAATTGAGTATTTGGTAAGTAGATAGATAATACAGTTGTTTGGGGACTCGTAATAAAGTAAATGAGAACATGTGTTTTCCCAAGCTTGGTCTATTAGTTTCGGTAAAAGAAAAAATATGTGGAAGGAAGAACATCTAATTTCATACGTTTTCATTCCACTCTGAATACAGAATAGGGACGTATGTACAACAGTTTGGCCAGCTGTTAAAACAGTGTTGTAAATTTTTTACCAGAAGAGATCGGCATTAAAATATTTTTGGCATGCCAATAATAATTTGAAATTGGGAAATTTTATTATTTTAAAACTAGTAATATATAAAACATAAATATTGATTTAAACGTGCTTATAGCTTTATTGTTAGTTATTTTTTACTCCTGCCAATTTTTCGTATACAAAAAAAAATTATATTTTTTAAACGTTTTAAGTGCGTAAATGTTATCACTATCGATTTGAGTTTTTCGTCTTCAAACTTTTGCATATTTTTCAAATATTGTGAAAATGGGGGACGTCGAAGCCGAATTGTTTCATGACTCTTGCTTAATAAAGTAAGTGACAACAGGTGTTTTCCCAAAGAAGGTACAATAATTTCAATAAAATGAAAAATATGCGAAATGCAATTCCACACGTTTTCATTCCCCTCGGAATATAGAACAGGGAATGTATGTACAACAACTCTTTAGATATGATGTAGTTTGGCCAGCTGTTAAAACAGTGTTGCAGATTCAATTTGTGGGTAAAACATGTATTTTATACTACTTTGTGCAGCATAATTAAAAGTTGTTTTTTCACTCTCACATTTTTCTTTTTTAAAAAATATTAGAAAAATAAATATACATAGCGTAAAATATGTACATATATGCAAAAATTATTTTTTGTATGTTCTGACAACGGTTTCGTTTTTAAATCACTGAATTTCAAAAACGAAAAACACTTCTGTTAATTGGACGATAAAATATGTCATTCACAAAAACCAGATGCAATAAGTCAGCTTTTTAGTTCAAATCTTTGTTAAAATTTTGCTACATATATTTCAAAAGGAATAGTTTTTCAGACTACATACCGTATACATATGTATGTATATTAAAAATGCGGTACAATACATGTCTAAATTTATACGATTAAGAAGTAAGAAGAATGGAAAGTGGTAGTTCGAAATTCTTTGTACTTTAGCCAACAGCTGAATTTTTGTTGATTTTTGCAATTTTGATGTTTAACAGATGTTACCCGAACTTAACTTTGATAGCAGTAAATCGTTCGTTTAACAGAACACATTAAAGGCATTTTTTTCGGTTTAGAGCAATCACTGGTTTGAAAATCGATTCAGTTTACAGAACAGGAGGGATGATCTTGCGAAAAAAATTTATATTGATCCATTGATTTTTATTACTATTATTATAAGTTATGTTGCTAATATTAATATGTTTTACAACAATTAACATTTTATTTAGAAAAAAGAAATGGAGGAGACCAAAGTAAGACTTGAAGAAGTCGAAAGAAATCTAGATGAAAAACGTTTTCAACAATCAGACCAGAAAAGAGAGAAAGGATGTTTTGAAGACAAACTCAAAACACAAAATACAATTTTAGAACAAATACAAAACGAAATTGAATCCTATAAGGTAAGTTTAATATAAGGTACTTCACTCTAGGTCATTATCGGCAAATCGTTTAAGTAAAAGCAGTAGATAAGTCAAGACTTTTGAGAAATTATGTGATTTGTGGTTTAGGGGCATATCTTTATTTAATTAAAAGTAGTGTTTAGTACACATACAATTTATCAGATAGTAATTTTGCTAATAAAATAAGAAACATTTGCGCTTATAAGTAACTGTGGTATGAGCATAAATAATTAAACGTATTGCATCTTTAACTACTAATTGCTGAGAGAGAGATAGAAAGCTCATAATAAAAGATGTCATAACTTTGTCGAAGTACAATTATTATGCTCGTTTTCATTTCTTTTTTATTCTGTTTGTTATGAAAGAAAATTTTGTTTGTTATGATAACTTTGAGTACTGAGACACTCGTTGCATCAATAAAACTTTAAAAAGTAAAAACAAGGCAAAATCTAAAATCTGTAGAGGAAGTTACATACACCGGAATATGGAATATAGGATTTAATTCTGAAAATCTTGAAACAAAATATTTTATAAACAAACATTCGGATAAGCTAAGAAATTAGAAAAATCCCTTATATATAAATCTGAAGAAAACGCACGCAAAAACAAGACCAAAATTTGAGAAATGCAAAATGCAAAGTGGAAAATTTTAAAAAGATCGAAAAAATATTCATAGTGGCTTAAATCGTTTTCAGCGGGTAAATTGTTAAAACAAAAAGTTTGCATTTTGTTAGGATGAATTATTTCATATCATCACTCTTTTTGCAAAATACTGCCTTATTTTTATTTTACTTTAAATACATATGTACTTGCTTTGCTGTACATACAAAATCAAATTTTTTCGTGTTATTCATTAATGAACAATAAATAATTTCAGTCTAAATCACATGAATTAAAAATGAAACTACGCAGTATTAACAATAACGAGTCGATTAATCGCGAAAAATTGACAGACTTAAAAGCCAAACTTGATAAATATCAATCCGAAAAAAGTGAACTTTCGAAAAGCTTAAAAACTGCTTTAGCTGCAGCCACATCAAAGGGTGAGCGTGTAGATACTGAACAAGATTTGGAGGAGACTCGAGAAAGAATAGCAAAAATGAAAGCCCAACTGAAACATGGTATGCCAGTCAATTTAGACCCGCAGGAAATGCGAGAACTTATTGCCACAAAAAAAGACGCTTTGGAGGCCGATCAAGGAACTTTTGAAAACGTAAAAATTTCAATACTTATGGTCAGTATTACAACAATGCTTGAATCTTTTATAATATTCTTAATTTTCTATTCTCTGAAATTTTTTTCTCTTGTAGTTACGAAAATCTTTAAAATTTCGTTTCGACTTTTTGAAAAAACTTAAAGAACATATGGCCGTGATTTTACAATTGTCTTTTAGTGTAAGTTTGCTCTGCAAATAATATTAAATATATGTATGTAATTTAAATGTTTCATAATTATTGTATAGATGATTTTAAAATTGCGAAATTTTGAGGGTACTATAGATATTGATCATCAAGAGAAAAAATTAAAGATATCCGTTGTGCCTCGAGATCACAATAAAAATGCTGTATCCAGCACTAAAGCACTTTCGGGTGGAGAACGTTCATACAGTACAGTAGCATTCTTAATTTCGTTATGGTCCTGTGTGGATCATCCGTTTTATTTTCTCGATGAATATGATGTATTTACAGTGAGTATTATTATTCGCTATATTTTTTAGTTTTATTCTAATAATATGATTTTTTAGGACGAAGTTAATCGTGAATATATGACGCGATTGCTCATTGATGAAGGTCGTAAGCGTACCCTTCGTCAATATTCGTTCTTAACACCTCAGGATATGACTATTGTACCAGAAAGTTTTATAAAAATACACAGGTATGTTAAATAAATTAAATAGGTGTAATTTCTCTTCAGATTTCAAAACGTAAAAAGTATAATGATTTTTTTCAGACTCGCTGAACCTGATCGTCGCTAACCAGTTTTCTTGAATTGAATTTAAAAATTCAAAATGTTAGTAGAAACTGTATCAAAGAAAAAAATTGGTTTTGATATTAAATGTTTTATTTAAATCTATTTTTTAAAGTTACGTCATGTTTTATATGTATGTTAAGTTTTGATTTGTCTTTCTTTTAATAAAATGTACAATTAGTAAAAAAAGTGTAATAGGTTTGTACAAATTGTTGAAATTGGAAAATTAAATGATTTTGTATCTGTCATACAAATGCTTAGCGTAGTTTATGGTATGGAAAAATTCTATAATGAGGGATTGTGGAAAAAAATATTTAGGGAAGACATAGCTGCTGATATTTTTTAGGTTTTGTTAACAAGCTGAACATACTTTTGTAATCTAAAGTAAAAAAACGTCTATGATAGCACCGATACTTGGTGGATCTATTGAGCGTGTCCAACTAAAACACTTCAAGACCCAAGGCGTTTTATAGTAGTCTAGTATCTAGAAACTTGTAGAATACGCAAGAATCCAGTAGTTACTACTTTAGCTAGAAAGGTATACTACTTTATTTTGCCGCCACAATTTTGTACAAAGATTTGCATTTGTTTCTATTTAAGACTCAGTTGACACAAGAGCTTCTTCCAGAAGACCATTTATGCCGCCGTACATATGCTATTAGGTTGCTACAGCTCGCCTATGTCAACCCCGATTTTCATGAAAAAATCATAATGACGGACGAGGCATATTTTCATTTGAATGGATATGTGAATAAACAGAATAGTCGGTTCTGGGCAACGGAAAACCCTCAAATTATTCATCACTCAACTTTGCATCCATTAAAAGTGCCAGTCTGGTGTGCAATTTGGTCAGGAGGAATCAGTGGACCTTAGTTCTTTGAAACTGAAAACGGCGTAACGGCAACTGCCAATGGGGAGCGATATCGTGATATGATTGAAAACTTTTTAACGTCACAACTGCATGCTTTGGGCTTGACTAACATGTGGATTCAACAAGACGGTGCCACATCGCATACAACACGGATTACAATGGAATTACTGCGAGTCCTTTTTCCACAACAAGTTATTTCAAGGAATGGTGGTGTTGATTGGCCTCCACGGTCGCCTGATGTGACTGCTTCGGACTTCTTTTTGTGGGGATATCTGAAAAGCAAGGTTTATGCAAACAAACCAGAAACGCTGGAGCAACTCAAACAAAATACCGCCTGAAATGTGTGAGAATGTAATGAAAAATGTTTTCAAAAGGGCTCACATTTGTGAGGCTAACAGAGGCGGACATTTATCTGATTGTATTCCATACATAATTGCCGACATTATATAAAACATTTATCAACAATATGCGATCCATTCTCTTTCATTTAATCAAAAATTATAAACAAACAAAGTAGTATACCTTCCCGGCGAACACCCAGTAGTAGAGCAACTACTAAAATATTAGAAAATGTACGAAAAGAAATTAAAAGTATAATATGCTGCTAAGCGCATAAGTCGAAAACGGCTGGACCAATTACGGTAGTTTCTTTTAAATATTCCTTTAAGTCCCAGAAAAGTTGCCCAAAAAATTGCAAAACTCTGGAAAAACGCAATTCAGATACATTTTTGGATAAATTAATAAAATCTACCTAACGTTAATTTTTTCAGTCGCTATTTTCTTTTTTCTTCAGCTCATTTAACAAAATCATAGATATTCACAGCTTGCTTTAAATGAACTAAATAAATTATCAAAATATATTTTGGATTTCAGGTACTTTTGAAACATCGAATGCAACACGAAATGAAACCAAAACACACTATGCAACCAACAACGAAACATGCCCGATTACATTAACATGTTGCGAAGCGTGTAGCTTCCTTAATACTGGGCAAGTGATTTGCACGCATTTTAACGTTCGCAACTTTAACAAGTAAAAAATAAGTAACGAAGCAGGTTTTAGTTTTTTAGTGTTCTTAATCGTTTATGATTTGTATACCCTTCACAAAAGGTGAAAATGGTATAACATATTTGGTTTGTTCTTCCGTTTGTTAATTCTACGATATTCCTTTCAGCCTCAACAAAGTATATATCAAATAACGCTGTCTGTCAGTCCGATGTTGACATCAACTTACTGACGGCACTAGAACTTTAAACTTGTACCATATGTTTAAAATCAGTAATATCGGTCTACAAGTTCCCGCGATATGGACAAAAATACAATTTTTAGAGTTTTTTGTATTTTCATTCTTACGGTGAAAATTTGCATGTTCTAAATCCCTATCAAATTTACTATAAGTTCCCTTACAGAAATTATGTACCTGAGACCCCCAGATAACTTACGGACCAAAATGTTGGACCAAGTTAAAAATTAAAAAAAAAAAACAATTAAAAAACGTAACCAAGATTTCCATAAATCAAAAATTTGTAAGAACAAAAAATGCGAAAAATACGAAATTTTATCCAAAATTTTAAATTCACTACATATTCGAAAATTTAACATAAAATCGAAAAAGTGGAATAAAAAAACATAATTGCCAAAATCTTGTTTATTTGTTATAATCGACCTTAATTTTGTATTAAAATTTTTGTATTATTCTTTAAGCAAAAAAAAATTGCACCACAAAAGTTTTGTAATCACCATATTCTACATTACGTTTCGGATTGAAAATTTATCCGTTTGGCAACTTTGATATTCTGCATTCCGATTTGATTGGAATTTTTACGATTTTGTAAGTTGTTAATTTAGTGGCAGAGAGAAGATTTCAGTTAGTTTAGCTTCAAGAAATGAGTAATTAAAAAAATAATGCAATTAAAGGTTTCATTAATGATCCTACATAACTTTTTTTATTCTCTTTATCTTTTTGTACTGAAATGTGAGTTTTTTTTTTAATTCCTTGCAGGCCGAAAACGTTGTTTTTCTCTTCCACCAACAACGTTGTGCTATCGCACATTTCCTTGAAATTGAAACAAAGAAACTTTATGTTTGTGCTTCAATGGTATAAAAAATATTAAAATATCTACTCCAGCGCGGTAGAATTCTTCACACTGAAATAATTTGGCCACAAATACCTCTTATGTTCTGTATTTTTTCGCCTTTCCGTAATTAACTGATGTGTCGTTTATTTAATCAATGTACCCACAATATATAATTCTTATTTATCGGCAGCGTAAATATGAACTGTGCCGCTGAAAATGATTTCGGGCAGATATGTTAATGTATCGAAAAATTACCTTTTAGCTGAACTACTTGAGAACTGTGTGTGAGATAAGAAAATAAGTGCTTTCGGGTCGATAAAGATATGTGTATTAATAAGACGTATTGCACTAAGTTTGACTAAAAAACGTTGGGTTTGCATATAATTATATTAATGGCTTAGCCGACAAAACCAAATTAGGTCGTGATAATGTTAAAAATACTTAAAATAATCGACAATAATTTTATTCTATATATCAAATGTTGCAATTACAAATTATAATCTAAAGTAAATTACCCAGTACATAAAAATGCCAAAAATAATGTCTTTTTATTCGATCCGAAATCGCCATGCTTTATTGCATTGCTTTTACTAATTAATTTTTGTTTTGAGGATTTTTTTTTTCGTACTTGAAATAAAACGTGAGTCTGTGGCTATTTAACTAAATTTTTTATAATAATATTTTATTTGTAGGCATCCATAAATGGTTGTTTTTATTTTCCTAGTGCTTTTTTTCCCTTGTGAAATAAATATACCTTGGTACCCAGTATGTTCAACTCAAGATATGTTTTCTCCTTAAAAAATATTCATTATTCATTTAGTTTGTGTAATAAGTTTTATATATTTCTATTTATTATACAAATTATAAGCTGACTTAATTTTCCATAATATCACTAGCTATGATATCGGAATTCATTTGCAGTTGGCAAAGCTTTTCCATATTTTTCAAATGCTCTTCAGAACGGTATCTTTGTTGCGTACTACGTAGGATTTTCTGAAGTTGAAGTAATTCTTGGCGCAAAGCATTTTCAAATTCGACAACACATTTGGAAGTTTTTCGATCACTATCAGAATTTGAAATAGATTTAATATTACATTGTACTGTAAGATGATCGTTTAAAAAAGTTTTTATTAACAATAAAGTTTTATCAAAGTTTTGACAGTGAATTTTCCACGTCGTCGAATATTGATTATTGTCGTCTTCAGTCAATCCCTTCATACATAAAATTAGACTACCAAACCACAACGAAGATGGTTTTTCATTGTAAAAAATTGAACTGAATTTGTTAATATTTTGGTAGCAGTTCGTTGTGAGTGTTGGTCTTGAAAAATCAAGGCTTTTCTGGATAAAATGTTCAAAAACCTCTAAATCCTTAACATTTTCAAATACAATGTTTAACTTAGTAATTATAGAAGTCATTGCTATTGTTAATAAATCTTGGTTTATAGTATGCGGCAGAAATTGAAGCTCATTATGTCTCCGCTCTTCAAAAAGAAGTTTGTGAAAGTCTACATTTTGCAAAAATAATTGCAAAGGCATGGTAATTGTTGTATTTATTGTGTCAGAAGTGGAGAGCAAATGTCTGATGACCTCATAGTTCAAAATTAGGGAACATTCTTTGAGGGAAATTATTTGAGATATTTTTAATTTTATCAATAACACTGCAAAGGATTCAGGTAGTAATTGCAAGTCTCCATTATCACACCAAATTTTTTCTTGTAATTGTTCGTCTTCGCATTCGAGCAATGTTTCCAATTCATCCAATTGATCAAATTTTAGCATTAATTGGAACAAACGATACTGTAGTTGTATAGAGTTTTCGGGCGAATGGTTTATTTTCAATACAGGTGTTAGATTACGTATAATGCTTAAATTAGGAGGAGTGCACTGATTCACTAACGGTACGCCTATAACTAAATAATCATGTGCCGTAAAACGTGTCCAAATATCACCACATCGGTTTAATATTTGTTTTTCCTCTAGTTTAAAAGTGCGAACAAATGGCTCTCCCAATGTAAGATTACTTTGTACGGAATAAAACGATTGAGCCGTAATCGATTTGTGAAGTTGTAGCTCCGTTTTAGCGCATCTTATCCGTTCCAATAAATTGCGCGTTTCAATTTTTTTAGTTATTAAATCTTCTTCACATTTTATATCAGTCTTATCTTCAAAATCCGTCTTCACAACTTCATTACTTTGAAATTTTAATTCTACCATTGGACAATATTTTACTGTCCCATGAACTATTCTATAACTAAGTAGGTCCTCGTATTCCGCTTTTATTTCAAACCCATTAAAATCAGGTAATCTTGTTAAAACAACACATTTGTCCCAACAATGAATTAGTACGTAGATCTTGTAGACACTCATCAGATGAAATATATATTTACCGAAGGAAATTTGATTATGCCCAACTTCCGCCACTGGCGGTGGGAGATTAGACGCATCATACCACTTGCCTTTAGGTCCCGCATAGCTTTCAAAATTATTTTTGAGTTTGCCTAAGCACGTTTTTTGTAAATCTATTGAAGTAACAAGTTGTTTTTGATAAAATTCAAAAAATTTTAAATTTCGTGTCAGTACCCAGCATGTTCTTTGTTTATTTATATCAATAAAACAATCGCAATAAACTAAATAGTCTTTAATGAACTCAGGTAACTGTTGTTTAACACTAGGGTACATTTTTTTAATATAGTTATAATCCAATAAACAGCAAAGAAAAAGTTAAGAAAATTAAATAGCGAATCCCGCTCTGTCCAAAAAATAAAAATAATAATAATCACAGGGTAACAGGGTTACTACTTTGTGATAATTACTCGATCGTTGGCACTCTGCGACCAGATGAGAGTTGTCAGAAAAGTTATCTGGAAGAATGTTACCATGCCGTTTTGAGTAGCTATGTGTGTTCTGCCAAAGTACAGATTGCTGTGCGCAGAGGAACTAGGCTAGTATTACACGACGTCTTGACAAGCCACAACTTTGTTCGCACATGGAGAGATGTAGATGTTCCTGTTCACTTTAACTTTTTGCCTCTCATCGAGTTGTTTCCATGATCTCAGCATAGTTTATGTGCGGGTGTTTACATGGTATCTCGATTAGCCATAAATCTGTTCAGGCATCGTACATTTTGCTGATAGCGTCTTTGTATGGTCAATGTGTTAACAAATTTATTGCTAGTCAAGACGTAATGTTATGTAAGGGTGTTTACATTGAGTCTGGACTAGCCATCGTACATATTGCTGCTCGCACAGAAATTTGGCTAGTGAAGACGGTCTCTGCTGATGATAAGTACGTGTTTAAGCAGAGATTTCCAGACAATTTCTCGCACAACACGAACACGTATTCTCTCGTCCCTTTGTCCCTTTAAAAGTTGTTAGGTCTATGTGTCCCTCATAAATTATAATTTCGTGGAAAGCGGTTAATATATTATGAGAGAGTGACTGCTGGAATTTTGAGCCCATGCACATTTAACAAGGTGATTGCATTTAAAAATGTTAGCAATACAACTACAATTTATATTTCATGGTAGTTGTCAAACTGCATATATTAAAAATTTGAATAGTGTTTGACACCTGCGATGATAACGGACGTCTGTTTATATACTTGCAACTTTTTCTCGTTTATTTTCAACGGAATAAATTCTAAGCAAACTAAGTTGGAATTGCAGCAATGAAATACGTGAATACGAGAATTATAGAAACGTGGCCTAATTGTGATAATAGGTGATATGGCAACTCCGTTATAAAAAAAAAATATTGTGAATGGTTAAGGGAACATATGTTTCCTACAATTATCTTCAACTCCGTAAATATGTTCCACAAGTGATTGTATATATACACTCTTTGTTGGTAACAAGTTTGTTACAATACATTGTATTTTAAAATGGCTGTAATTTTATAATGTAAAATAATATTTTTTGTTTCATAATTTTAATCCAAATGATTGCTTCATTTAAATAACGAACTTGCTATCAAAACTTGGCAACTCTAACATTTGGAATTGTTTTTTTCTTTTCATGGACGTCGGTTTAAGAATTTCTTTTCGGCATCTTCGCGAGTATACAAGGATTTTTCGTGAGTGTATGCTAAAAGCAACAAAAATTTGTATTAAAAAAATTAGCAAGCATTTGATCCCTTTTATTGCATAAAAATATAAGTAAACTGAAAGTAAAAAATGAAATGTTTTCTCAAAATTCCTAAAAGATTGGGTACATACATGTGTAGCTAGTTCTGAATAATTAAAATTGATACAGGGTAGATCCCTGGGTGAAAAACACATTCTTATAACTTACTACAAATACATGCAATAAAAGAAAATATTTTTTAGTTTAAAAAATTTGTACTAATAGTAAAAAAATTGACGAGCAGTGCCATTTTACTGCCAACAAAGGTGTGTGATTTGTCATAGTTCTTGCAAAGCGTATGAAAAGTGCGTGAAAGAAAGAAAGAAAGAAAAACAATAGAACACTAACTGCCAACGAGCCAAACAAGCGCCCTGCCTCTATAGAATTTGTTATTAGTAACACAATGGTAAGTTTTATTTACAATTCCGATACAGATATATTTATAATGTTACCAACATTTTGTACCTGTAAAAATCGGACTTTCTTTATGAGCAGCGATAGTCATTTTTCATCTGCAACAGGCTTTAATATTATACACTCCAGTTGATTTGATTAGACCCATAAAATTTCGGATTCATAGAAGGCCATATATTTTGATATTTTATGGGCAGCACAAAAATTTTACTGCCAGCCCAAAAGCATATTAAAAAGATTTTGCAAATTCACTTGTTCGGAATTTTTAGTACAATTTTTTAGAAAAATTAATAATAGAAAGTTGTATTTTTTTGTTCATTTGATTACACCCACTTTGCGTTTTACAAATAGTAAGCTTGTTTGCAACTAGTACGCCTTGATTTGGACATTAATCTACTACATATTTATGTGCTATATACATATATTTGATTTAGTAGTATTTAGAATACTTTTGATTATACTGTTTTAATTATCAAATACAACATTGTTTCAAACTAACTTTTTCGTTAAATTAATTAATATTACTCTCATTCTTTGTTCCATTTGGTAGCATTATATACCTATACCTTTGTAAAAAGTGTACATTGCATTGCGATAGTTTTATACTATTTTTATACTGGGGTTCTGTAGATTCCTTACGCCATTTGGTTGTAGTTTTTCTACATAATCCAGTTCGTCGCATAAGTATTCTGGTGCATTTTCCACCTTCACTTTTGGGGCAAATGCGAAGGTATTTAATTCCTGCCGTTGCCTTATATCTAACCATTGTGGTGTATCAAGGATGACTTTAATTGATGTATATCGATTACATTTTAACTTCTTATTCTCTAATTTCCGAAGCGCCAACTTTTTGTGGTCTAATTTAGCATGAGAACGGAACTGTCGACGCGAAATCAATCTGCAGTTTTGAATATTACATTATAAATATTTATCGCCGTTATTATTGAAGCTCTATTTCGAACATGTTTAAAGAATTCAATTTTTGTACAGATTTTTTTGCCCATAAACTCTGTGTTTTCCTAAAATTTTAACTAAATTATATTAATTAAATTATTCGTATTTATTTCCATTACTTTAGTTTTATTTTCATATAGTTTCAGTTCGTTCATTTGCAGACACCTCTTAGCGTTTACTAAGGCGTGAAATAGGTTTTTTGTATACTTCTGTGCTACATTCTGTTCTTGAGTGTATCACCTGTAGACGTTTAAAAATGTTGCACATTTCTTTAATACATTCCGCATATAATTTATATAATAATATAGTTATTTTGTTAATTTAATTTTTGACCTTAAGTAGGTTAATATCAGAAAATTATCTCTCTACAGTGACTAAGTAACTGACAAAAACTAATAGATATATACAAAAGAACTTTTATTTTTCAAGCAAAATATAAAAAACAAAAAATATCCATTATTTTCTAAGAAAAAAAAAAACTTAAAAAAAGCAAAAAATAATTATTAAACGAGAGTTTTTCGCAATTAAAGTTGTCTAATTTATTAAAATTGTCCAAGCTTGAAGGTCTTTTTTAAAAAATTATATTTTTATTTTTCGATATTTCGCTACTCCATTGTGTAGCATCCTCAGGATATAAAAATAACGAACCAATTATATATTAATGAACAAATTATTGTCACAAAAATTCAAAAATTTTCCAAAGTTAACATAAAACAAAAATAACATGAAGTTTTTTTAAATATTTAAAAAAAATGTAAATACAGTTAACGAAACTTTATATTAAAAATGTTGTTAAAATAATGTTACAATTGTATTAACATATGTACCAAACTTATTTAAATAATATAACATAATTCAAAAACCCCTAAAAACATACTTATAATCTTATTCTATGAACTAAGTGTCTATAAATCTGTGCAACATTATCTGTATCTGCCTTAAAATTAATTCTTTGTGTACTAGGTGTATTAACAATTTGTAACATTTCTAATATAAAACGACGCTTATAATTAATTTCTGTATTTAAAACCGATGCGTTTTCAAAGTTAGGATAATGATTTGATTCAAAACAATGAGAAGATAATGCTGTATTAAGGGAATGTCTGCAATTAAGATTTGATTTATGTCCAGCTATCCTAGTCTTCAGTTTATTTTTTGTTGTCCCTACATAAACCTTATTACAAGTCTCCTGATCATTTCCCTTACAAGGAATTTTATAAACTATATTTGCCTTATCCAATTTATAAATCCTACTTTTGGTTTTACCAAACAATCTATTCAAAGTATTATAAACTTTGAAAGTAATTTTGTATTTTTCCGTATCAAAAAATTCAGCCTTATTTAACCGCTCTGATATTCCTGGTAAATATGTAAACGTCTTGTACATCTTTGGCTCCAATACGTTGCTTATATTACGTTCTCCACTAACATTATACTGATTAATTAATTTATAAATCAGCTTCTTTGGAAAACTATTCGCGTCTAATATATTCCTAATCTTTATTCTTTCTGTGAAATTCTCTATTACTTATAGTAAGCACTCTATTTATAAAATTCTTAGCTGTGTTTATTAAAAAAGACCTTCAAGCTTGGACAATTTTAATAAATTAAATTTAAAAAAAGGTCAAGAACGGCTATAATTTTAATTTTAATTAAAGTTGTCGGTAACAATATATATATATATATATATATATATATATATATATATATATATATATATATATATATATATATATATATATATATATATTGTATATATATATATATATATAAAATAAGAAAAAAGAAATGTTATAAAATCATAAACACAATAACAAGGCATATTTAACCAGGTGGCATTACTACTGCAGGTGACAATTTTTTGCTTAAATTTTCGTTTTCCTTTGTTTACCCAATTTTAATGTCAAACTATTTTGTTTTGTTTACGAATAATCAAAAAAATCATTTACATTCAAGTCTCATTGATACAAGTGCCTTAGTGTTTTTATAGTTTGTGTGTAAATAAATTAAAAAGTGAAGTAAAAATAAAAAATAAATTATCAATTCGTGTTCTAATTTGTACAAAATTTATAAATGAATTTGTAATTTGTACCAAACAAAATTTATTCAACTTTTTTTTTTTAATTTTCTTTCTCTTTACAAATGTTTTTGACAGCAATATTGGGTTTTATACAAGTAAAACTGCCTGTTGTTGTTGTATTGTTGTATTTGTTGTCGTAGCAATGTCACCTAGTTAGATACGCCTTGCACAATAATTATTAAAGTTTATTTTTTTGATTCTTGTTTTGATATTCCGGCAGGGTGTTTTGATGTAGATTTTTGGAACGCATTTCCGTCAACGCTTGTCAAGGTTGGTTTAGAAACAAACGGGATTCTGCTATGTGCCATCTTCAGTATAATTTTTCGTTTTTTATTATTTTTTTTAAATAAAACTTAAGCCAACAAAAATCAATGCACACAATGATAGTCCGTGTGACAAGTACTGCCTCTTAATCTTTTTTTGGTTGAAATTTGGTTGATAATTTGCGGTCCTTGGTTAAATATGTTTTAAACAGTCTATGTTCATTTCCTTGTATACCATATTATATAGTTTTGTAACAACATTTCTCTATCTTTTGTCTCAGATGCTCTTTTAAAGTTCAAATATATTGCCATTACTTTGTTTTTTTCCATCTATTACATAATTAACGACCGTTTCTCTCGAGAATTTTTTTCATCATCCAGTCGAGTTTATCTGCATATAATATATAAATTCTAATTTTAGGGCTTTACCAATTATATACATATGTATCTATATGTACATACGAGTGCGGAATCATTAAGTTCTGGACTTTTCGAACTTCCCTCGTAGTTATATGAAATTCCACACTGTTCCCATCAAGTACCACCTGTTAATAGACTACTGAAAAATTTTGAGCAAGTGTCGTCATTTGCTTAGCGTTTAGCAGCTGTTCAAAACATACAACCTCGTGTGTTTGTCTAAAAATGGAAAAAAAAGTGAATTTCAAGTGATCATTAAACATTATTTTTTTGGAAAAACAGTAAACCAAACCAAGGAAAAGCTCGATAAATACTATGCGGACTCTGCACCATCGATTTCAATGGTGAAAAAGTGGTTTACTGACTTTCGTTGTGGGCGCACAAGTACAAATGACGCTAAACGTTCTGGACGGCCAATTGAGGTCAATACACCCATGTCGAAAACATCACGATATGGTGTCGGCCGATCGCAGAGTAAAAGTGCGTGAGATTGTTGTGACAGTGTGGTTTCGATTTTAAATGATCAGCTGGGTTTAAGAAAGTTGGCTGCAAGATGGGTGCCGCGTGTGCTCTCAATTGACCATAAACGTAAGCGCATGACAACTTCAAAGGTTTGTTTGGAGTTGTTTCACAGCAATCCCAATGAGTTGTTGCGGCGTTTTGTTATGATCCCAATTTTATCGAAGCTATTTGAAAAAATGTTCCCGCTGGGCATAAATCCCTGCCTTAACGAGCGGCACATTATTCCAGAACATCATTTTGGATTTCGTGCAAAGCATAGTACTATCGAGCAAGTTTATAGAATTTTTACACTTGTCAGATCGCCCTTTGAGAACAAACAATATTGCACGACCTTATTCACAGATATCCATTCATGGAATCGGTCCAAAATGCATCATAGTTCTATAAAAGCCAAATTAAGCGCATTCATATTACCATTTAAAAATTGTAATTCTATTGTTCCGTAGTACATTTCAACATGCCACACCATAATACTGCGCTCTCTGGTATTTTGGCAGTTCAGGAATAACTCTTTTTTCTGAAATCATAGAAATAGTAATTATATCCATCTGACAAGTCCAGGTTGGAACTTTTGCCAGCAGTGAAAATCACAAGTTTCCAATCACTAAAGTGACTACTTCTTTGTACACTCCACGTCATATGCTCCCTGGCAAACTGAAATCGATTTTGTTTGCGTGTTATATTCAATGGGGGCTCATTTTTCAATTATCGCAACTCCAAGTGTCACAGCTTATGAAGGCTCGAAGCACTGTTGAGATACTTGCTCTACTCTTTCTTCCATCGTAATTTTTTATACCAACAGATTGACTTCGACGAAATTCTGCAAACTTCGCTTTTCTGCAGGAATTAAGTCTGTTACAACTTTTTCTTTGTAGTTTTGTATGTCCTTCATGTCTCTGAGCATAGTTTTGTACTTCCGTTCAATTTCGCGGCCGATGGTACGAAATTAATAATTTAATGCAAATACACACTGATTTTAGATCTTTCCTCATCACTTGGAATTTGGTTTTTAACCATGTTTACGAATCGTTAATTACAAATTAACAAATTTTATCAGCTTATAGTTGTTATATACATATTGATATACGACTATCATTAATACATCTTAGAAAATTTGCTGACAAATATTGATAGGGATATAGAAAAATACTTACAACTGTCTCTGTTTTTAACCTAAATTTTAATACATAAATCCAATTGGTTAAGTCACAGATAAGATCTACACTTATTTTTTTTGGAAAAAATCACCCGATATAAGGAAGGTAATGTTAAAAATTTTGTTCGTTATACCGGTATTTGCCAGTAATTTCAAAACTAAATTTTAATGTTACCAAAAATTTTCGAAAAATTAATATTGTATGGAAAACGTCGCAATTTTAACAAAACTGATATAACACAAGTGCCATAAGAAATTAAGGCTCACGGTAGTGCGCCAGGTCAATTTCAGGCCTAAAGCACAAATTGTGTGTATTTATACGAAACCATTCGCGCTGGTTTTACTCCCCTCATTACATTTCTTCCTTAAATCATAAAATAATTAAACTTGACATAAGGACTCTACGTAATGTGTGTGAAGATAAATTTTAAAATTTATAACCCTAGACACAAACCATACCAATTAACAGAGCCCTGGTAGCGTACTAACATAACTATGTTAGACATTGAAAATTTGGTGTATGCCTTCAAAATGGAATAAAAGACCCATTTTTTGACAAAATGGACCAGAAAAAATTTACTAGCTTGCCTAGGTCATACTATTTCCAAATATAAATTCATTACAAAAAAAATTATATACAAAGACTGTTATAGGCTTCGAAAAAAAACTAATTTCCAAAAGGAAATGTGCCCTTTATTAAAAGAACAAGGCAACGTGGGCGGAAAAAAATGAATAGGATTTGTGGATAAGGTGCTCCTTCATTATTATCCACAATCAGAACCCTTAACAGAGCGAGTTGAAGCTAGAATTTGACAATTTTCCAAATTTTAAAATTTAAAATTCTCTGAGGGATGAGAAGCCCATGGAAACGAAGTAACGTGGGCGGACAAAAATGAATGGGTTTGTGGACAAGGTGCTCCTTCATTATTATCCATAATCAGAACCTTTAACAGATCGAGTTGAAGCGAGATTTTGGAAATTTTCCAAATTTTAAAATTTAAAATTCTCTGAGGGATGATCCCATGGAATAAAGGTAACATGGGCGGACAAAAATGAATAGGATTTGTGGACAAGGTGCTCCCTCATTATTACCCACAATCAGAACCTTTAACAGAGCGAGTTGAAGCGAGATTTTGGAAATTTTCCAAATTTTAAAATTTAAAATTCTCTGAGGGTTGAGAAGCCCATGGAAACGAGGTAACGTGGGCGAACAAAAATGAATGGGATTTGTGGACAAGGTGCTCCTTCATTATTACCCACAATCAGAACCTTTAACAGAGCGAGTTGAAGCGAGATTTTGGAAATTTTCCAAATTTAAAATTCTCTCGGGAAAATCGTTATACATTTTAGTACATAAATTTGCAACCAGGCCCACGATGTCGAACGTTAACATTCGCTTGAATTCTGATAAAAAAAAGAAAAATATTTGCATCCCTCTAATAGCCGTCTTTATGAATTTATTTATTTATTTACGGATTCAATAATAAATGTGTCGCTAGAAGCTCCTTTTCTGGAGTAGCGCACCCTGCGCTGTGCTATCTAAATAAAAACAATATAAAACGAGTTTATTAGAGGGACGTAAATGAATTTTTTTTACCAACACGTGTGTTATTTTCGCCCAACAAACTTTTTATGCATTATAATCATCGCAATGCTATCATGTCATAATGTCCTAATATTTTACAGTAGTTTAAAAATATTATTGCAGGGTTCCAAACAAAAAATGTCTTAAAATAATACAACCTTTTGTGGTGTGTTTATAGTTCCTTAGTAATTTTTTTACTACCATTTGTTTTTATACTGTTTTTTTCTGTTCTATTGTTAGCTGCTGAAGGTAAGTTTATTTCTGGTCTTAGAATTTTACAGTTAGGTTTGTTTTCGCTGTGAAATTTTGTTAAAACGTTATGTAGTTTATTTGAAAAAGTACACTAAATTATGAGGGGTTATTCAGTGCAGTCATATTTTTGCTTATTATTTTAAAGCGGTTGACTTTGTGAATTCGGTAAATGAGTGAAAATACACAAATATTAGTAAACTTATTGTCAACACAGTAGTTATGCAGTAATTGTAATTGGGCTGTAAAAGTTTGTATATCCAATCAGAGTACAAATGAAATTTAAGTACTCTCTCTATCTCTCTCTCTCTCTTACGCATGCATTCTGTGGTGGGATTAGTGTTGCCAGAATTTTTATATGTAAAATCTACAAAAGTTAATCAATTTTTAAGGCAAAATCTGCATTTTATGTTAAAAAATCTACAAAACTTATTTAAATTATTTTCTTTTTCAGTATAGAAAAAGTCAACTCAGTGTTTACATTCAATGATTCGATTTCAGCCAATTAAAAAATAAATAAAAAGACTATTTCGTTCTAGTTTCATCATTGTAAACAAAAATTATTTTAATTAAATGTTAGTCAAAAATTTGAAAACAATTATGTATTTTTACATTAATATCTATTTTTGTGCATAAATACTAGATGGTATCATCGTAAGCAAACTTTTAAAAGATTTTCTACTACAGATTCTTATTCCAAATGCCTTCCAAATTTTGTTTTATTTACGTCTACGTAACGAAATATTCTCTTGACATTCATCGCTAAATGTGGTGAAATCAATATTTTGAACGAACTTAGAGTTTGAGCAACATAATCAAAATAAGAACGACTGACATCAGATATTTCTTACTAAAAAGGAATTGAGTTAATTTTTCTTTTGTACCATACGAAGAAAAAAACCCCATTAAGTACCGAAAATATCAACCTTAAAATATTGCTGTCGTGGCAAATTTATTATGGAAAAATATTCGGTAAACCAACGTGTTTTAATTGTTAAAACATTTTATCAAAATCAATGATCGATTACTGTAGCTGATAGGCCCAAGCATGGACCACAACGTACTGAAAACATTACTGCTGTTCAAGAAAGTGTTCAAAACAATCCATCAACCTCAATTCGACACCGTGCTCAGGAGCTTGGTCTTCAAAGAACAACTTTGGCCACAATTTTCCACAAAGATTTGCATTTGTTTCCATTTGAGATTCAGTTGACATAAGAGCTTCTTCCAGAAGACTATTTATGCCGCCGTACATATGCCAATAGGATGCTACAGCTCGCCCATGACAACCCCGATTTTCATGAAAAAATCATAATGCGTGACGAGGCACATTTTCATTTGAATGGATATGTGAATAAACAGAATAGCGGTTCTGGGCAACGGAAAATCATCAAATTATTCATCACTCACCTTTGCATCCATTAAAAGTGACAGTCTGGTGTGCAATTTGGTCAGGAGGAATCATTGGACCTTACTTCTTTGAAACTGAAAACGGCGTAAGGGTAACTGTCAATAGGGAGCGATATCGTGATATGATTGAAAACTTTTTAACGCCACAACTGCATGCTTTGGGCTTGACTAACATGCGGTTTCAACAAGACGGTGCCACATCGCGTAAAGCCACGATTACAATGGAATTACTGCGAGACCTCTTTCCACAACAAGTTATTTCAAGGCATGGTGGTGTTGGTTGTGGGAATATCTGAAAAGCAAGGTTTATGCAAACAAACCAGAAACGCTGGAGCAACTTAAACAAAATATTCGCGATGAAATTAATAAAATACTGCGTGAAGTGTGGCAGAATGTTATGAAAAACGTGTTCAAAATGGCTCGCATTTGTGAGGCTAACAGAGGCGGACATTTATCTGATATTGTATTCCAGACATAATTGCCGACATTAAATAAAAAAAATTATCGATATACGATCCATTTTCTTTCATTTAATAAAAAATTATAAACAAACAAAGTAGTATACCTTCCCGGCGGACACCCTGTACATAATTTAGAGTTTCAAAAAAATCTGAATTTTCCGGTAAAAAATCTGCTACTCTAACAGTCTGAAAAATGCAGATAAATCTACACTTCTGGCAACTATGGATGGGATTAATTTGACATGTATATCGTGAAAGTCTCTAGTATGTGTTTTTCTGATTTTTCTTGTGGTAGAGAATTATTTATTTTTGCCTTCTTATCTGTATTTTCATAATACTCGCATATTTTGAACATGATCTACATATTTGTTAATTCGTGTTTACTAATTTATTAACAATTTTTTAGAGTTGATTGCAAATTATAAATTGTAAACGGGAGTTGCTAACATTAATTAATTTTTCTTTGCTTTTTTTTAAACTTTAATTTAATTTTATTGAATCTTTCTAAAACAAATTTACAATAAGTATTCAAATCTTAACTCTACATTCCTCTTCACAATTATCACCAATGTTATAACTAATTTATTGTATTGAAATCAATATCTTCGTTTGGGTTAGGAGATCCCATCTAGCCAGGCTGAATGCTATTTGTTTTTTTAGTCTCTGGTGCCCCTGAAACTGCAATAAGTCGCATCCTAAAATGTTTGGATGTACGACTAATTTGTTTGCGTATTTGCACAAGTATGTTTTTACTTCTTCCTGGGTATTGGAAACTTTTTGATCTGTATCGACATTATAATTTTTTATACACTAAAGGGCGCAGACAATAAGTCGTAAAAGCCTAATCTATGATTTATGGCCATTGTTTTTCCCTCAATATTTATTGACGGTCAAAGTTACGCGTCGATCTAAGTGGGTACCGAAATACTTAACGTGTGTTTCCGCTGGAACAGTTGTTATTGGTGGGAAATTTTGCCTGCTGAGGGAAAGTGTTGCATGAGCACATTTCGATGAATTTACCTTTATTATCCACTGATTTAGCCAGTCTTCTACCTTATGAATGTGGGACTGAAGTTTTTCAGATGCATGCTTTGTATCATTGTTAACACTTTAAGTGCAGTGTCGTCTGCAAGCATTGACGTATGTGTGTGTGGGCTTGTCATATTCGCTGTTTAGATGATATATAATAGCGGCCTTAGTATACTGCCTTGAGGAACTCCTGCACAGATTCTGCCATTTTTAGATAACTCATCTTTTGAACTTACTGTAAACGTTCTATCTGTCAAATAGCTCTTAAGAAGCATATGGGAGTTTTCTGGTAGAACTCGAGTTATTTCCGTGAGTAGCCCATCATGCCAGACTTTATCGAACGCCTGGGAAATGTCAATAAATAATGTTGAATATTATTGCTTATTTTGAATGGCCGTTCTAACAAGGGTAACAATTCTATGAATTTGCTTAATAGTACAATGCCTCGCTCGAACACCAATCCGATGGTTCTGGATAACGTTTGGCTCCTTAAAATAGAGTTAAATAAAAATTGAGAGTAGGGTAATAGCACTGTATGTTTTTTTTACGAATTGTCAGCCGTCAACAAAACTTAGTTTGACTAAATTAAAGAGTGCTGGAATTTCGGTAAAAAAAATGTTACGTAATTTTTTCGTACGATTTTCGATACGATCACGGATATAACGATTCCACCCCGGATCAACCGGATAATATTATCAAAAGTTTTTCAAATTAAACGTCTATTATTTATCCTGAAATACCTTTAGTTTCACACGCAGATAATTATTGATGGAAATTGAAAATTCGATCGACCTCGAATGCCGTAATTTGCCCCTTGATGGCGTGCAAACACGATACGAATCAGTTCATCATTGGCATTTCTTAAAAAGGAACAAAAATCCTATTCGACCACATTCGCATTATAAAGCGAAAACTTTTTAGAAATTCAAGACTCAGGTTCTAGTCATAAAACTTTTTTCATATTAAATAAAAATTCTCTTTCTGAATAGAAAGAAAAACGAACTCATGCCTAGAAATTAAATTACTTTTTTCTTTAATTTGATTTTCAAAAACTTTTGTTGTTTCCTTGAAAATGCACATCTAATAGATAACAATGACATTTGTGAATACTTAAGACAGCCTCTGTATTTGAGATTAAATTGTAATAATGCATATGCAAGTGTTCATATTGTGTTTAACTATTATTATTGCATTTAATTAAGTCAAGTTTTTTATGAATCTTTATTATCAACAATTTATAGAGTTCGCCGATTGTTACACGAAGAGGCGCCCAGAAAGCTAAAATGCAAACGCGTGCAATGGTTAAATCAGCAGCCACAGTCAATTCAGTAGAGAATCGGAAACCGAGTGCAGCGCTTCTGGAAGCAAAGCGCAAAGCAAAGTTAATGAAAATGCACCAGCAAAATACACAAGAAAACGCAGTTAAAGATATATTTCAAAATGTAAGTTAAGTATATTTGAATTGCTAATACATACATTTGTACTTAAGTAAATAAATGTTTATTATATGTTTTTTTAAACTTGTTTTAAACGTTCTTTGTAGGCGATGAATGCAAAATATATGACTCAATGCTCAACTGGTCTTGTTTATGACGAATCGATGCCCCAGCATCGTTGTCTGTGGGACAGTCAACATCCAGAATGTCCTGAACGATTTATTCGTGTTTTAGATCGGTAAGTTTTAACAATAAAATGTAATTTAGTTTTTTGTTCAACGCACTGCTTGAGCAGCAGTCATTTGTCCCAATTTAGTTGTTCAGATCTTGAAACTGTTACTTAAATTCATTGCTCTTGAGTAAATGATGAAACAGAATACGACCGCAACTTTAACCACTAATCGCTGTGTAAGAGGGAGAGAGCGAAGGCTCCCAAAAAATGAACACAACCTTAACTGCAAGTGCTGCCACTATGACAAATCGGTGGCAATAAAACAAAATGTTTATTTTACTTAATTAATAATAGTATTTTATTGAAAAATATGTGTTGGAAAAATTGTTATCCTTTCAGGATTCTGACCAAGGACATGGTATTACATACATATATACCATCGCGCATAAAAGGAATGTTTCATTTGTGAAAATCACTGAATCAAGATTTTGTTTTACTTAAACAAAGAGGCACATTACAAGTAGAACACATCCATTGAGTACGTTTTTGTTGTCCCGCAACGCTGCCGTTAGCACATCTACGTATTGTGTTATAACCATTTTTAAATGTTTCGCTCAACATTTGTAAGAATGGTTGAACTTTGTATAGTTTATTTAACGTTAGCGACGCTTTTTTTGGCGTAACTGAAGAATCATTTTAATGAATATTGCCTAGAAGCCAATTAAATCTCTTCACAGGCATCAGATTAAATATATAGCTGTCATTTAACTCAGGACGAGATGACCAGTAGTCTCGATAAGTATCCTGATGTTTAAGTGCCATCAAAAAATTAATTTCTATAAAAACACGGATTTCTGATGCATTTGTCGGAATGTAAGTTTTACCAGATTGTTTTGCATACAGGTTTGTTTGAAACGCGATGTGATCAATTATTTCTGGTGTTACAATTGCATTGAAATGTTCAAAGCTGGGTCCTTGTTTCGTACCAGAGTAAGATTCTGTTGTATCTATAGTTTTTTCCTTACTCCATTGTGATGGCACAAATATTTCATTGTTTTCTTTCAAAGAAGCTAAAACAACTTCGTCATCGCTATCGTAATGATCTTCTGTGTTATTGTCCCTATCAACTGTGTTATTGTCCCTATCCTCGATTAGGTTATTAAAAATTTCCTGAATGGCATTGTCGTCATCTAACATCTCATCAATAACTGATTCATTGTCATCGTTTCCAAAAAATTGAGATATCACTGTCTTAATTTTTTGCCATTGTTACTTACATATGTATATATATATATATATAATGCGCAGTGGTATGAATTTTGTACCATCAACACTCACAGAAGCTCTATTTTTTTATTACTTTGCACACCTGTTGCCACACGCAGTTACTGATTGATCCTGAGTAGATTTAAAACCAACAGAAGCTGCAACGAGAGAGAGAAGAGACAAATAGACTAAATAACGGTAAACTCTTCTGGCACTTCTCTGACGCACACCTTTTGTGCTTAACTAAATAGTGCATCTATTTCTCTTTCTCACATAAACTATTTTTTTTTTATTAAATATAAGCTTTAAATTACACATAGAAGTGGTATTTATACCAAACCAATGCGCATAAAATGTATAAAAAATATTTAGATTAGTGGTATGTTTTTAATTAATGTTTTTTAAACGTCTGGTATAATTTTTGTACAATTCTGACTGCAGTCAGTCAGTCATGCTTTCTCAACTCTTCTAACTAATTTTATAAATACAGTTTGTAAAAAAGTCTTTTCAATGGTAAATAAAATTAAAAACTCTGGTAGAAATAGATTTTTTTGAGTAAAACTAATAACTTTTATTAATTTTTTTTTATATTTGCACATTTTAATATTTTTTAAATACATTTCATTAAAACAAACAAAAAGAGATCCATAAAAATAGTAATAATCGTAAATTAAAAATATAGTTCAGTTTATTCGCTGTAAAATAAATGTTTTCAAAATTGCACTATGATCAATTAAATCTTTTTAAATAACCTAAAAAAGCTTTATTGATTCTAGTATTTAGTGTGCCTTCCTTTAGCATCAATTACAGCTTTCAAACGTCTACACATTGAATGAATTAATTTTGGTATATCATAGTCTGTGTCTATTTTTTCCCACTCTTCTTTTATAAATGTTATGAACTGATCTTTGGTGACCTTTCACCGACTTTTTTCTTTAGGTGGACCCACAAATTTCCCATCGGGTTTTAGTCGGGGCTTTGTGCAGGCGTATCAATTACTTTTGTGCAGTTATACAGCAACCAGGATCTACATAGGTACGACTTATGTTTCGGGTCGTTGTCCTGGTACAATTTATATTTTAACTTTTCCGGATTTTCCGGGCACTGGCAGCCAATTCATTTTTTAAAATATCCATACAGACTTCTTTTGTCATTATGTTATCTAAAATCCTAATTTCGCCTACACCCTTGCTTGATATACAACCCCACACCATAACAGATAATTTACCAAACTTCACAGTGGGTATTATATTTTTGTTTTCTAAAGCAGTCAGTGGTTTACGCCAAACTTTTTGAGGTCCGTCGTGGTAGTAGAGCATTACCTTCGTCTCGTCGCAAAAAATTACATCATTCCAGTGCTCCACAGGTAAGGAAATATGTTCCATAGCAAATTTATATCTTTTTTCAATGTTTTGCATAGATAGTAATGGTTTTTTCCTGGCAGCTCTACAAAAGTACTTGTGATTTTGCAGCACAATTCGAACCGTCTGATGACTAATACTAACTCCACACTCATTGCTGATGTCAAGTGATATTCCTCTAGTGTTAGAGTGTGGGTTTTCATCAATGGTCCTTAGAATTTTCTTCCCAATGCGACGAGTTTTTTTTTGTCTTCCTGGTGCAGGCTTTGGTTCCAGTCTTCTTTCTTTTTCAGCACGATTAATGATGTTATACACTGTCCTTAGGTTAAGGGAGAACATTTCAGCAATTTCTTTGTGAGATTTTCCCTTGTAATAATGAAAAGACACTAGCTGTATAATATTTTTTTTAACTCTCTTTCCTGGCATTGTTACAATTTTCCCTCGTGATCACTTGTTACATATACGCGCTCAATTTGATAATTAAACGTTACTAACTGTCCTTTTCTAGAAACACCATCCGAAAAAAATACTTACATGCAAAAAATTTGCAAAAAACAAACGGTTTTTGTTTGCTTTAGCTGTTTTGAAAACATTTTTTTTACACTATACAAAGTTTTAAAAAAAATTTTATGGTGTTGTTGTTGTAATGTGTGCATCTATTTTGCGAAGTTTCGGCGCCGCCTCGTCGACAACATCACAAATAACAGTTACATACAAAAACAAAAAACAAACGGTGCGATCTTGTTGTTGTTATTCTTTATTTAAAATGAAATTCGTAGAGTTTTTTAGTTTTGAAAAGACTTTTTTTACAAACTGTATGTGTATTAAATTTTTTTTGGTTATGTTTCTACTTTCTTTTTCGTTGCGCTAAAACTTAAAAAAATTTAAGGAATATATGGCAACATTGTCTCACAACAATGTTGTGAGTGTCTTAAAATCAGACTATCAGAACAAACGCCCAGAAATAAAAGAGATTCTAGCCAGACGCAGAGTCCCATCTGAGTGAGAGGCATAGAGCTTCTAGTGTTGTCGAGTCAGGCCAGAATATCATTCGCCCTGACAAGAGAAGCCAGAGCGAGAAGTGACCCTATACCATTAGTATTACCGCCGTCAACAAATATGTAAATTTGTTACACAGTGTATTTTTAAATTCCTTAAGAATTCTTCTCTATTTATTCATCTCTTATTTACATATTAACTCCATATATGTACATATGTATGTTTGATCTTATTATTTATCTTTACTTTCTTTATTATATTTATTTACCCCTGAAAATAACGGTCCCTTCATGTTCGTCAGGTAGACCTAAGTTCTTGTTTTTCTATATTTAACCCTGCATTTACAAATGCAAGTAGTGGCATGCAATTCTTGTATACGTATTATCAACGAAAAATTCTTCGAAATAGTGGAATCTCATGCCATTCGTTTTTGAGTTTACACATGCAAGTGTAAGTTCATTTTTAAAATGTCGTCGAAGCGTAAACTTGAAAAAATTTGTTTACTTTTAAAATTAAAAAAAATTTGATGAGAAAATGATAAAGAAAAATTAAAGAAAAATGTTGTTAAGAGGAGATGTTGGGTAAAACCCCTATTGATTAAAAGGTGCGATTTAGACATCGAAGCACACTTTTAATAATTTTAAAATATTCTGTTGGCTCAATTTTGCTTCCATTTTATCTTTTTGTTTTCTTTTTAAAATAGAGTTACCGAGTTTATCATATAGGCATATTTTTGGGGAAACGATTTACATTTATTATTAATAGTAATATATTATTATAATTACTAATATTATTGCTCTTTAATTAAGAAACTCGAATTTTTTTATGCGCAATTTAAGAAATAACATAATAACAGCATAATAATCATAATAATAAATCATTTAAAAAGGTATAACTTTAATTACAATTTAACAGCAATCCAGTAAATTTACATTTAATATTGAACAGGGTAACTTTGTCTATCGTTTTGACATTTAGTGGCATGCAAATGCCAAATTTTCACTCGCATGCAATTTTAGCTGCCACTGAAGCTGCCATTGCGAAAAATGTAAATGTATTAGTGAAAAGGTGTGAGTGTATTGAGTTTTTCGAACTCCTAGTGGCATGTGTAAACGCTAGGTAAAGAACAATACATAAAACACACGGTACTTCCATACATGTAGTTTATGTTTATTTAAATCACATGAAATTGCGGATTTAATTTTAATAGTGTTAAAAACTTCAAACGCGTCGGAAGAAAATATTAAATTTTAAAGCGCTCGAGCTCACTCACTAATTATTTTAAGTGAAATAATATATTGAATATTATTTCATTAATAATTGTATATTAAAAGAGTTTTATTTTGAGGATTCTTCGAGTGCTCTTAAAAAGTATTTTTTATCAATTTTCACGTTGTTACTAACAACAATTAGGCAAGAATTTTTTTCGTCTTAATTGGTTTAGGCGCACCCTGAGTAAATACGCTCTCTGACGGCCAACGGTTGAATGAGAATTTTATTCGCCTTAACCGGGAGAGAAGATTTCTTCTTACCTTTGGGCCAGAGTTTTATTCGCCACGAAGAGAGAATCGCATCATGTGCACTCGCAGCGAATAGTGGAGATATCTTTTGTGAGCGTCGGATGGTGTGAGAAGCTGATAACAGTACCAGCGAATATTTCAATGGACACCGAATGCCTATAGAGTATTCCGTGCGCGCTGTACTTATTAATTTAAGTTAATGAATAAAGATTATAACGGTATTGAAAGCATTAACTGTAGAAACACGTCGATACAATGCATTCGCAGAGTTGCTAAAGCTGGGTTAAGCCAACATAAGCACATTATAGATAGTCCTTATGCTGCAGCCAATTTTTGCCAGAAAACTTGCAACGCCTGAACGTAAAGTAAGTGTGAGGAGACTAGTTATTTTTTTATTTTCAAGCGTTGGCCTTTAGAAGTATGTCTGTGGCAATATTTAAAAAAACTTGGCGATTACAATTTTTATTTTTGCGATTTGTTTATATTTGTCTCACGCGAAGTAATTTGCACTAAAATCTTTTCAGTAGATCTATTTAAATATGAATATGAAAATAAAACAATATATACTATATTAGATTCTTTTTAATTACCGTGCCTGTTGTGGTTTTTGCTCTTTTCTAGTTGTCGTGAATTAAATTTAGTGGAACGCTGCCAAATTATACCCGCTAGACGAGCTACGAAGGACGAAGTAATGCTACTACATAGCGATGCACACTACCAGTTACTGGAAAAAACAGCGGGTGTTAGTGACGATGAAAAATTGGAAGATTTAAGTTCTCGATTTGACTCGATCTATATACATCCGGTACGAAAAGAATTAGCTTTCATATTGATTTTAAAATATCAACTAATTAATTGATGTTTCTCATTTTCTTAATTTAAAGACTACATTTGAACTGTCATTATTGGCTACCGGCTCCACTATAGATTTAATTGAAGCTGTCACTAATGGTACCTTACAAAACGGAATGGCTATTATACGCCCACCTGGGCATCATGCCATGAAAGCAGAATTTAATGGGTACTTTAAAGTTCCTATGTACTAATTCATTAAGCGAAACTTTTTTTAACATTAAAAACTTCTAACTTTCAGCTATTGTTTCTTTAATAATGTGGCCATAGCAACACAATATGGTTTAGATATTTTAAAACTGAAAAAGATTATGATCATTGATTGGGATGTTCATCATGGACAAGGTACACAGAGATTCTTCTACAACGATCCCAGGTAGCTTGACTTTTTAATTTCTAACTTGACTGTTTAGTTATTATTTTGTTAGAGTTTTATACTTTTCGATACATCGTTTTGAACATGGCACCTATTGGCCTAATCTTAAAGAATCCGATTTTGATGCTATTGGTCATGGGCCGGGTTTAGGTTACAATTTCAATTTACCACTTAATAAAACCGGAATGGGCAATGGCGATTATTTGGCTATATTTCAACAGATACTTATACCACTTGCTGTAGAATTCCAACCGGAATTAATAATAATTTCTGCTGGTTATGATGCCGCCTTGGGTTGTCCTGAGGGCGAAATGGAAGTAACACCTGCCTTTTATCCTCACCTAATTAACCCTTTGATAAAACTGGCCAATTCGCGTTTGGCTGTTGTTTTGGAAGGAGGCTATTGTTTGGATTCATTAGCAGAGGGAGCCGCTCTAACTTTGCGTGCTTTATTGGGTGAGCCCTGTCCTTTGTTGATGGAAAAACTAGAGCCACCTTGTCCTTCCATACAGGAGTCCATATTAAATTGCATTTATTCTCATCGTCCTTATTGGAAATGTATGCAAGGACAAGCCACCTATACAATGGAAGATTTAAACAATGTTAACCCCCAACCAAACCTTCATAAGGTTAGTCGACTCTTTGTCGGTGGGCCACCGTTGCCCGAACGTTTTCCCACACGTAATACAGCACCCAAAATACCTTTCGAGGTGGTAGAACGAAATTCATTACGCCTTAAGAGACTCAGAGAAGGTGAGTTAATGAAAACTTTCAGCAAAGAATTGTCACTGAAACCTTACTATTGCTTCAGAAACAAAACTTTTTTCTCCAAAAATACGCGTCTGTTATGTTTACGATGAATTTATGCTGCAACATTCAAATACCTATGAGGAAGGGCATCCCGAACAGCCTGAACGTATAAGAAAAATCTTTGAAATGCATCAAGAGTACAATTTATTGAATCGCATGGAACATGTGCAGTCACGTACCGCCACAACTGATGAAATTTGCCTGGCACATACCAGATCTCATGTCAATGCTATACGACGTATTGGCGAGAAAGATGAGTTACAGAACATGGGGGCCAAATATAATTCTGTTTATTTTCATCCCACAACATTTGATTGTGCAACACTGGCAGCTGGTTCTGTGTTGCAGGTGATCGATAAAGTGGTTAAAGGTGATGCTCGCAGTGGAGTTTGTATTGTGCGGCCACCAGGACATCATGCTGAATCGGACGTTCCTCATGGTTTTTGTATATTTAATAATGTAGCCATCGCAGCACAATATGCCATTAGGGATCATGGTCTCAAACGTGTGCTTATTGTCGATTGGGATGTACATCATGGCAATGGCACTCAACACATATTCGAATCGAGTCCCCAAGTGTTGTACATAAGTATTCATCGTTACGACAATGCCACATTCTTTCCAAAGAGTAAAGATGGAGATTACGACGCTGTGGGCAAGGGAGCTGGTGTAGGCTTTAATGTGAACATTCCCTGGAACAAGGTTAGTTTGTCATCTTGAAAATAACACATGATGTTTATAAGTATAGTAATGTCTTTGTGTACTGTAGAAAGGCATGGGCGATTTGGAATATGTAATGGCTTTCCAACACATCATTATGCCTATAGCATACGAATTTGACCCGGAATTGGTTTTGGTTTCGGCCGGTTTTGATGCTGCCATAGGCGATCCTCTTGGTGGCTGCAAAGTAACGCCCGAGGCGTATGGTCTCTTCACCCATTGGCTATCGGCCTTGGCCAATGGTCGCATCATAGTCTGCTTAGAGGGCGGTTACAATGTCAACTCCATTTCTTATGCAATGACCATGTGTACAAAATCTCTACTTGGCGATCCCATACCTGCAATAAATCTAAACGGCAGCGCCTCACGACCACCTACAGTCGCCTATTTGAGCTGTATGGAAACTATACAGAATTGTATAAGAGTGCAACAGCGGTATTGGAAAAGTTTGGCTTTTGGAAAAAGATTACCACAGATATCGAGTGAAAGCAACTGTGAGGATTTTCTTTCTGCTACTTTACAAAATTTAGATATTACAAAGGATGATGTCCAAGGTGCCGCTGGTGGTTCCCTCGCTGCAAACACCACTGTGCCGCCAGAGGCAAGTGGCAGTAAACCGAAGGTAAAAGTAAAAACTCTAACAGAATTTCTCACAGAGCACATGCAGGTAATTACTAGTTGTTCACGAAACTTGTCTAGCGTTTTTGTAAAATGCCGAAAATTAAGAATGGTTTTAATATTTGCTATTTCTGAATATTTTCATGTCTTACCTACTGCTACGATTATAATCAATAAACTCCACTCCGTCTGACAGGCTTTTGAAAGTAATGAAATGTTTGCTGTTGTACCAATTAAAAATTGTCCACATTTGTCTCAGTTACGTCCAGAGTATGCACCAGAAAGTAAGCAAACCAATATGTCTTTTATTCTTGTTGTATAATGTTGGTCGCTTCATTTGTTTTATTTTATGTTCTTTCATTTTAGTTTTCGCTTCTTTGGCTTGTATTTTTTGTTTGTTTTTGGCTTGTACATCGTTTTTACTACATTATTTATCAAATAGAAATATGATTGCAAAAAAATTAAACACAAATAGTACTGTTAACGATATAAGCGGCACAGCGACAATTGTGGTTGCGCTTGGCGCAATATCCACTTGTTTTTGGCAAAACTTGATAATTCGTAGCTAATTAAATGGCTGAGATTTCTGACATTAATGTACCATTGTACTGATGTGGTAGTCAGAAAACAAGAATTATTTCACATCGATCAAGATTTGAATCCAAATCTCAATTTAATTCAAATAGAGATTTTTATCGATATCGAATTGCCCCCGTGTTTTTATACATAAAGTATTTTTGTGTGTTCGATACTTTAAAAACCTGTTCTCCAAGCAAAAACTTGAATAACGAAGTTACCATCAAAATGGGTAAATTAATTACGAAGCAGGCAGACTGCATTTTGTCGTTTTGAAGTTGATTTCTTTCGGGATTTCCGTTTAATCGGTGAATGTAATTGCCAATTGATCGAAACATCAATTAATAAGTTAATCGATTACACAATATTTGTTTCACTTTTGATTTAGTTAAAATATTTTCAAGATTATAAAATAGCAAAATAATAATGCTAAGAGAAGTCTTCTGTCGACTGCATTAAAGATTAATGAAAACGCAAAATTTGTGCTAAAAGGTTCATGTGTGAAATTTGATGTGAATAAAGAAAGTGTTTGATTAGCATCTAACAATATGTGCAGCATTTACCAGATCAAAACTTATGATTCACTCGTCGTAGTGAGTTTACGTTTACAGAATACGGATCTTAATATATTGATTCAAACGAGTGACTTCTGGAGCACTCAAAAGACCGGTTATCCGAGTAACTGCAGCCCTATTACCGCATTTAAATACTTTAGATTTTCAACGACAAGTTACTTGTGATGAAATTATTAGGGTCGCAATAAAAATGCTTGCACTCGTATGTCTAAAAATTCTTAATAACTTTGCCCAATTGAACAAATCCTCCCATTCAAGCTCTTCCGTGATGTGATTTAGAAAAGAAACTGTGAGTAGATTTTGTGTTAACAACAAGTATTCATTCCGAAAACATGTTACTTCAATATGGAATCTATATTTTGTTTTAAGAAGAAACAGATCGCTGGTTAGCATTTTTTTGCTTCGTGGAAAAAACCACGTTCTAATACGCGAAATGCATTTGTCCACATTTGCTTTAGTCCTAAGAACTTGTTTCTGTTTAACTCTGATATTGCTAGATTTTCTTTGTTTCATATTTGTTTTGTACTTTTAATTCTGGTTTCGTTTAATTTAGTGCTCTGTAAAGTGCGGTTTTTTTCTATTTATATTAATTAATATCTTTTATGTTGCACATGTATAATAATGTGTTTGATTCTTTATATATTTTAATCCCTTTATAAATCACTAGCAATAAATACATCAGAGCCTTGCCATAAATGTTCATCAACGACTGAAAATTGGATGTGTCTTAGTTGTGAAAGAGTTTTGTGCGGCCGTTATGTTATGGAGCATATGCTGTATCATAATCTGGAAACATCCCATCCATTAGCATTAAGTTTTAGTGATTTATCCGTATGGTGTTATGCCTGTGAATCCTATATTGACAACAAAAAATTACATGCCTACAAAAACTTGGCTCATCGACATAAATTTGGTGAAGACATGCAGTGGTCGTATGAGGATGACAATGATAGCCAACAGCACAAACATAACAATTGTAATAGTGATTCTGATAGTAATGATGAAGAAGATATCAGTGATAGTTTAAGACAACAGCTAGGAAATAATTGTTATATACAACTGAATTATGATTCAAGTAACTGACATTTGCTTTTGGTACTGATGGAGTCGGTACAGCACAAAATTTGTTTACTGTTTCCTTCTTTGCGTCCAATTTTTAAATATATCTTGCAATATATTTGGCCACTGGTACAACGTTTATGTGCAAATATTTTACATTACTTTACTGCAAATTAGTTGGACGTTAAGAAATGAAAAATAAATTAACTAAATTATAATTAGATTATTTTTAACCTTTACTTATTTATGCGTTGGATCAAAATACATGTAGGAGAAGTATAATTAATTTACAGATTATTTTTTTTTCTAATAACTTCACTTTCTTAACAAAATTCTTATTTATTTTCATCTAGACTAAATTCAATTGTTAGAATGAATTATGAAATGAATTATGAATGAATCTTTAAAATCACAGATTTATCCGTTTTAACATGAAAATGTAATTATTTTTTATATAGTTTATTTCCTGTTATAACTATTTTCTTAATTCTTAACAACTAGACATGATTTAAATGCAAAAAAAAAAAATTAAGAAATAGAAAAAAAACTTTGTTAAAATCTTGTTATATGTATTTTCCGAGTTACACTATATTCTTGATAAATATTGACAAATAAAAGTAACATTAAGTGCTTGTTTGTATGAAAACCACTAAATTTTTTAAATATTTCTGAATTGTGTCGTTCGGAATACCGAACGACACAATCGTCTAGAAAGTTTGTATAGAAATTAATCGAAAATCTTTAACCCTTGATATTCCGTCAGGGTGGTTTGATGTAGATTTTTTGAAACGAATTTCCGCCATCCCTTGTCAAGTTTGGTTTGGAAACAAACCGGTTTCGTGAGTACGAAAAATGACACTGAAGATGACACATAGCCGAAGCCGGTTTGTCTCCAAACCAAACTTGACAAGGGATGACGGATATTCGTTTCAAAAATTTACATCTTTAACCCTTCTTTGCATGATGATGGAAATTTCCATTCTAACATTTAGTGAAAAAATGCAAATAAAATATGACAACTGTTAATTATTTGTTGCTGGCAACTATTTGCAATAGTACTGCGTATGTGTATTGGAATACAGCTGTTGATAAAAAAAAACTAACGGTACTATAAATTAGCAGGTTTGAACTTGTCATTCCACTGTTGTTTTTTTCTGGTAAAAAAATGTTTTTTCGAAACATTTCGAAATGAATAACTTTTATATAAAAATCACTCCCATTCTGCATTTCGATTACGTTTTCGTATTCAGTTACGCACGAATCGAGAAAAGTTATTTCAACCAAAACCTGGAACGTAAGAAAAAGAAGAAGACCGATATTATTTGCAAAACCAGCTGTTTCGATGTGGAACGTGTGAAATATGAACACAAAAATTAAGCAATTTTATAAAGATTGTAATAAAACGTTAAATTTCGTACAATAAAACAGTGATTCAATAATTAAAAGAAAGAAGAATTTTCCATATATTGTGGGTACATTAATTAAATATACAATACATCAGTTAATTACGGAAAGGCTAAAACAGTGTGAAGAATTCTGCCGCGCCGGAGTAGATATTTGAATTTTTTAAATTTGCGATAGCACCGACAACGTTTTTGACCTGCAATAAATTAATACAAACTCACATTTCAGTACAAAAAGATAATCAAAACAAAACGAGTTATGTAGGAACATTAATGCAACCTTTAATTGCATTCTTTTTTTGAATTATGCATTTCTTGAAGCTAAACTAACTGAAATCTACTCTCTGCCACTAAATTGAAAACTTACAAAAACACACAATCGTAAAAATTCCAATCGAAACGGAATGCAGAACGTCAACGTTGTTAAACGGAAAAATTTTCAATTCGAATTGAAATACAGAATAGGGGTGTTTGATAAGTCAGTGGCAGTAGCTGCGGCAAATTGCCCCAAACCATGTTGCAGAAATTTACATCACTATGCAGTTGCAATTGACAAAAATGTATTTGTGGTATTAGAAATTTATAGATGAAATTGAGGATTACTTAGCTCAATTAGATAGTTAGATTTTAGAAGATTATTTCTGGCGACGAATTCCAGGTGGCTGGCAAACTTTAAAGAGTTTTGTAGGAGGTAAAAGGTAGCTCAACTATTTCAAATAATTTGTCCAGTTTTTCATTTGGCAAAAGTTAACATAGCGAACAATGACCTTAAGTAGTCGGGTTGCTCAGGTGCAAATACCCCAAATGCAAGGCATATTCCACAATTTCGTAAAGTAAATATGGAGTTAATTTATGACTTAATAAGAATAATAATTATTTTGTGAATTTTCATGCGGAAAATAGATGATATTTTATTTAATATTTTTTTTATTTTAGTATTGAAATAAACATGATAGTTTTTGCAAGGTGATGGATGTTTCCATCATCCTGTTCTTTAACTAATTGAGTGGTTTTCAGACAAATTTTCTAGACAATTGAATCGTGTGGAATACAGAAACAGGCACTTAAACTAAAAAAAAATATTCTAAGGTAACAGTAGTAATCATAAGTTTAGTGTAAATTAATTTGTTAAGCCAAAATAACGAAAACAAAAAAAAAAGCGTTAGAACTTTCATAGTTACAAATTTATAGTTCAATAAAAAGGATAAAGTACATTAAATATATACATATGTATTAGCGTCCAAATATGCATGCATATGCATGTCCAAATTTGCATACTAATGCATCATATAATAAGCAGTGTTTAAATAAACTACGTTAACTACGAATTTCTTAACTTGTGCTAAAACCACAACTCTAAACAATAGCAAGCAGCAGCAGCAACAACAGCATAGCATTTTTATAAAACTACTGCTAAATATAGAAATGTGGCTTACAAAACTAAATATGAAGTTTACTATTGCTCTGTTTGGAGTTTTTGTGTTATAACTGCTGCTGTAGTTGGAGTTTTAGTTTTAGGACTAGAATAACATTGTAGTAGTCATGGAGTAACATTAAAGTAGCAGTCGAAGTTGACAAAAAATAAAACATTCAGCTTGAAATCGATTATAGATAAAAAGCCCGCGTGTGTTATTAGTTTTGCCGTTGTTATTTTAAACCAAAATTGTTTAATTTCTCTCCATTCCAATTGGGTTATAAGCAAATGTAGTTTACGTTCGTGTATTTATAAAATACAGCCCGTGCCAGAGACCGGCATGAGTGCACCGCTAACATAAGAAAACCGCATATGTAAAGTTTTTTTAAAATAAAATATAAAAATTTGATTCGTCTGCCTCTAGGCACTATTAGCGCCTTTATTTTTTTTTAATTTGCAAAAATTCCTTTTTTTATATTTAATTTTATTTTATTGAATCTTTCTACTAAAAGAAATCGTATTTCTAAATTATTATTTACCAGTTATTTTTGTATTCAAATCTTAAAAATCTATCATCTATTGTGTAGAGAGAACCGCCTTGCCAGGCTCAATGTGTTAGTTCTTTTTAGTCTCTGGTGGCCATCAAATTGCAATAGAGTGTTGGGATGTGCGACTAGTTTGTTCGCGTATTTGGACGTGTATGTTTTAACTTCTTCGTGGATAGTGGGAACTTTGAGATCCCTATGTATGTTTTCATTTCTCATGTACCAGGGGGCGCAGACGATATGACGTAAAATCCTAGACTGTCTTCTCTGTAACTTCTGGATGTTTGATGCACAGGCAGTACCCCACAGCTGAATACCATATGACCATATTGGCTTTATAACGGATTTGTATAAAAGGACTTTATATTCCAAAGCCAAAATTGAGTTAGGACTTATTAGCCAATGCAAGTTGATTGTTCGAAGCTTTATGGACGTTATTTTTGCTTCAATATGACGGGACCAAGTTAGGCGCCGATCTAGGTGGATACCTAAATATTTAACGTGCGTTTCCGCTGGAACCGTGGTATTAGTTATTGTGATTGCATTACTGAAACTTATAATTGCAGTGTCGTCTGCAAAGGTTGATGTATATGTATGTGGGCTTGTCGGCATATCCGCTGTATAGATTATATATAATATCGACCCTAGCACACTACCTTGAGGTACTCCTGCACTCATTTTTCCATCTCTTAAAAGCTGATCCTTTGACCTTACTTTAAACGTTCTATCTAACAAATAGCTTTTTATAAGCTTGTGGGTGTTTTCAGGGAAACCCGAGCTATTTTAGTAAGTAGCCCATCATGGCAGACTTTATCAAATGCTTGGGAAATGTCTAAGTAAGCTGAACAGTATTGCTTTCTTTCAAAAGCCGATCTAATAATGGTAACGATTCTATGGACTTGTTCAAACTGATGATCTGGGATAACGTTTTGTTCATTTAGAAAACGAGTTACACTCGAGACGAATAATTTTTCAAATATCTTTGACAAAACTGAGACTAGGCTAATGGGCCTGTAGGATGTAACCTGGCTTAAGTCCTTTCCTGATTTCGGGATCATAACTGTTTCAGGCATCATTCAAAAGCGTGGGCAAAACTTTACGCGCAACATGGCATTAAATATGTAAAGTAAAATTCTCACAGCAGAATTAGGTAAGTTTTTAATCATTGATCCTGTAATACGATCAGGTCCGCAAAAAAATTCCTGCAAAGAAAAAAAGCTTAATTTTTGCACCTCTACAAGCCTCTTCACTCGTGGTTTTGAAATTGCTCGTGTAAATCACGCGGTTCACGCGGTTATTTAATGGAATAGCTTATTTTCCCACAAAAAATTAAAGAATTATAATGCTATTTATTTATTTATTTAAGCAAATGTTTATATAATCGACAGTAGAATACTTACAAAAACAAGCAAGTGATTTGAAACCGGCAGTGTGTTAGGTGACCACAAAAAATGTGTTATCCAGAACATATCTGTTACACAATTGGTGAGTGATATTTAACCAAAACGGCTTATACATTTTGTTCCGTTTACAGGGAAAGGGAAGTGTTATTATAAATAACAAAAAAAAAAAAAATATTTAGCTGATTATGCAAAATAACGAGAAAAACTGATTACATGCACGTGCTTGTTCGTCATATCTAGTTTTGACTGCTACTTCAGTGTTATTCTTCGACTACAAGAATTTTATTTTGTCATTTACTTCTTGGATGACTACTAAGGCTGCAAAATAAAACTACTTTTGCTGCTACAAATATTTAAAGGTGGCGAGAGCAACAAAATATAAACTACACTATTTTTATAATTTTGAGCTACTATACTCGTATACTATAACTACTGCTACCAAAATGTAAAAAATAGCAGTAGCAATAGACGACTCCGAGTTTTTAAAATTTTTAACTAGACTATTTTAGAATTTTTCTTTGATATTGCTACTTGTAGTGTAGTTTTTCAAACACTGATAATAAGTATGTATATGTACTCGTATATGGATGTATTAAAATAAATCATAAGAGTTACCACTAGTTGAATGTGCAACACAAACCACTTGAAAAATAAAAATCAACTTAATACCAACATATTTTTAATGAATTTTTCATATATATTGATGTATGTATGTATGTATGCACCCATTAGAGCGAGTCGACCCTTATACAAAAAAAAAGTTGCACCAGTCACCCCCTAGAATGAAAGATATTTCAATGATCATTCTCAAACGCTCATTAAGCTTTTTTGCCACACTTCAAACTAGAGCCCATTTAGTTTTTGTGTCGCCATTTTATGTACGTTCATAACATATGTCGTATCATTGTTAAAACAGGGTGTCCTGCGGGAAGGTATACTACTTTGTTTTGCCGCCATTTTGGTAAACATTAGTAAACAGGTCCTATTTGGCAGGCGTGAAGTAGAGACGTGGCAAATTTATTATGGAAAAAATATTCGGTAAATCAACGTGTTTTAATCGTTAAAAGATTTTATCAAAATCAATCATCGATTATCGTGACGGTGAGAAAGTTACGTGAAATTTTTGGGACAAACAACGTGTCAACAAGACGCACTATTTATCGTGTAGTGAATGATTTCGAAGAAAGAGGGACTGTAGCTGATAGGCCCAAGCATGGACCACAACGTGCTTCAAGATCGGCTGAAAACATTACTGCTGTTCAAGAAAGTGTTCAAAACAAGCCATCAACCTCAATTCGGCACCGTGCTCAGGAACTTGGTCTTCAAAGAACAACTTTGGCCACAATTTTGCACAAAGATTTGCATTTGTTTCTATTTAAGACTCAGTTGACACAAGAGCTTCTTCCAGAAGACTGTTAACGCCGCCGTGCATATGCCAATAGGATGCTACAGCTCGCCTATGTCAACCCCGATTTTCATGAAAAAATCGTAATGACGGACGAGGCATATTTTCATTTGAATGGATATGTGAATAAACAGAATAGTTGGCTGTGGGCAATGGAAGAACCTCAAATTATTCAACAGTCACCTTTGCATCCATTAAAAGTGACAGTCTGGTGTGCAATTTGGTCAGAAGGAATCATCGGACCTTACTTCTTTGAAACTGAAAACGGCGTAACGGTAGCTGTCAATGGGAAGCGATATCGTGATATGATTGAAAACTTTTTTACGCAACAACTGCATGCTTTGGGCTTGACTAACATGCGGTCTCAACAAGACGGTGCCACATTGCATACAGCCAGGATTACAATGGAATTACTGCGAGACCTCTTTCCACAACAAGTTATTTCAAGGAATGGTGATGTTGATTGGCCTCCACGGTCGCCTCATTTGACTGCTCCGGACTTCTTTTTGTTGTGGGAATATCTGAAAAGCAAGGTTTATGCAAACAAACCAGAAACGCTGGAGCAACTCGGACAAAATATTCGTGATCAAATTAATGAAATACCGCGTGAAATGTGGGAGAATGTAATGAAAAACGTGTTCAAAAGAGCTCGCATTTGTGAGGCTAACAGAGGCGGACATTTATCTGATATTGTATTCCAGACATAATTGCCGACATTAAATAAAACATTTATCAATATACGATCTATTCTCTTTCATTTAATCAAAAATTATAAACAAACAAAGTACCCTGTAATTGGGAAAGGACTTCAATTTCGCCCTTGGTGGTTTTTCAATCGCATGTCAAATAATATCTGGGATCCTTTAGCGTACACTGCTACAGTTCATTGATCAAAGTCTGCTCACCTTTTCTAAGGGGTGATTTTTTGTTTACACCTACCGAAAATATAAGATCACTATTTCGACGATAATTTGTTCCAAAACTTCGAAATTCAGCTGCAAACGTTTTTTTTAATGTTGAGCAACAAGACTGCTTAGTAGGTGCTTTTTTCTTCGTTGGACATACTTTACCGAATTTCTGGACAAAGGCTCTTATTATGAGCATTTGATCTTCGATTCTGTATTGTATTATCAACTTCACTCATTTGGATAAGATCGAACGGCAAATGCAGCTCATGTTAAGGGCCCAAATTTATAAACGAAATTATTGCCAAAAGAAAGTATGTACGTCTGTATAGAAAATGGAGGCGCCAACGAAGAGAGAATTAAAGAATACCTAACGTTTAATCAAAGTTTAATCACCTCTATTCTGTATTTCGATTAAGTTTCTGTATTCGGTTACGTACGAATCGTAAAGAAGGTATTTCAACAAATCGTAAGAGGAGGAAGACCGAGAACACATCAGTTAAGAACGAAAAAAAAACCAGACGATAAGTAAGAGTTATTTGTGGCCAAACTATTCCAGTGTCAAGAATTCTAACGCGTCGGAGGTAATATTTAAATTTTTTATATCATTGTAGCATAAAAATAAAGTTTCGTTGTTTTAATTACAAGGTGATTATGTAGGATCATTAATGAAAGCTTTAATTGCATTTTATATTTGTATTTTGTTGAATTGCACACTTTTTGAAGCTAAGCAAACCAAAATCGAAAGGCTCTACGCTACTAAATTAGCAACTTACAAAAACGTAGCTACGCTTGTAATGCAATCGAAACGAAACGCAGAATATCGAAGTTGCCAAACGGAGAAAATTTTAATTCAAAAACACAAATATGAAATGAATTTGAGCTCTCACTTATCTCAGAACATTCAGTCTGAATAACCCGACTGATATTGAGGCAGAAACATAAGTCTGTAATCGAGAGTTATTAGAAAAATTTGGAGCCTACAAACCACGGATTATAGTCACTGGGAAAGCTGTAAGGTACATAAAATGTCCTCTTCTCCATGAATCCCCACTAAGAAATCGTCGTGACATCTAAGTTAGGAAAGGACTCAAGCTAGATTGCGTTATACAGGCCCATTAGCCTACTCTCGGCTTTGTCAGTTATTTGAAAAATTATTCGTCTCGAGTTTAACTGCTTATCTTAATAAACAAAACGCTATTCCGGACCATCCGTTTCGCTTTCGTGCGAGGCATAGAAGTCCATAGAAATATTATCCTTATTAGATCGGCATTTGCAAATAGGCAATACTGTTCAGCTTTAGCTATATTGATATTTCCTAGGCGTTTGAAAAAGTCTGGCATGATGGGTTACACACGAAAATAGTTCCAATTCTTCCTGAAAACTCCCAGCTTCTTAAGAGCTATTTGACAGGTAGAACGTTTAACGTAAGGTAAAATGATCAGCGTTGAAAAAATGGAAAATCTCTGCGGGAGCTCCTCAAGGTAGTATACTGTGGCCTCTATTATATAACATGTACACAGGTGATATGCGTGAACGGTTGCAGATGACACTTTATTTATAATTTGTAATAATGATCCGAAGGTTGCATGTAAACAACTTCAGTCCCACTTTCATGAGCTAGAGGACAGGCTAAAAAAGTGTAGAATAAGGGTAGATCCAACGGAATGTGCTCACGTTGTCCACCAATAACAACAAATACGACTGTTCCAGCGGAAGCACGTTAAGTATTTGGGTATCCACATTCGAAAGAAATCAACTACGCTGGATAATAGGGCCTAACTCAACCTTGTCTTTGGAATACAAACTCCTTTCAAACAAATACCTTATAAATCCAATATCATATGGCATTTAGCTGTGGAGTACTTCTTGTGCATCAATCATCCAGAAATTGCAAAAAAACGGTCTAGAATTCTTTGACTTATCATATGTGCTCTCTGGTATATAAGAATGATAACACCCATGCAGATCTAAAAGTTTCCACTATCCAAGAAGAAATAAAAACATACACATCCAAATATTAAACAAAGTAGTGGTCCGTCCATCCCAACACTCTCGCGCGGGCGATTTACTGTAATTTCATGGGCATCGGTAATTGAGAAAAAACCGACACATTGAGCCTGGCGAGACGGCTCTCCTTACGCAATCTACACAATAGTAGAAAGTTTATTAAAATTTTATTAATTATTGTAAATTTCTTTTAATAGAAAGATTAATTAAAAAAAAATAAAATTTAAAAAAGAGAATAGATAAAGAAGAAACAAAAATAGCCCTGCTTTTAGGCCTTTGAACAATTAATAAGCGAAAATTTCTTATTTAAAATTGGGTGGTCTTATTTACATATTGCAAACAAGCGGTCATGTTCTTTTAGCCCAATATTTCTAAAACTAGTAGCAGTTTTGCTAAACATAATTTGTCGAGTAAAATTCATCAACTTGCCTACTATCGAACTGTGTTCAGTTTTTGCGAGCACTGTATTTTTCCTATCCGTTAATGTATTAAAATTAAGTGCTCTTTTACCCATTGTGCACTTAAAATTCCCCAAGTCTAGTAATCTGACATGATTTGATTTTATATGGATTTGAACTCTGCAGCAAATATAATTTTGCGAGTTAACAGCCAGCTGTCATTAAAAAACAAAATTTAGATTTAATTATTAAAAAATGAAACAAGTAGAACATTACCAACAAAATTGATTTTCCGGCATTGTTTTTGCCTAATAATAATGAATGACAGTAAAAAAAACTTGTTCAACCACATAATTCGCCTTAATATCCGCAGCCATGCGCTCTTTTAATATTTTCAAAATTATTTTATCCACACAACACTCGTGGTGCGTTCGAATTTAATACACTTGACCAGTGTGGCCAGATAAGTGGATTTGTGTACAAATTCGGAAATCCAAGTTTTATTTAGACGTTTTGGATGGAACGTTAACTGCTTAAAGTAAATAACTCGTACAAGTTTTCCACCGATTAATAAATGTTAAAAAGAAAAAGCACGTTGCTGATTATTAAAGCATTAGGAATGCAGACTTTATTTTCAGTAGAGCAAGGTATGTTCCCCCTGTACAGCACTGGTGGTAGTTCCTTTAAGTAGAGTTACTGCTTCATCTGATTCGAAATGAAACCTTTTCGATACACAATGTATATATTAAGCATAGAAGTTCGATTGATTTGCTATTCGATTTTGTTATACTATACTATTCAAAGATATATTTCTGTACATGTATACTTCTTAAACTCCAATAAATAGTCACTAACTGTGCAGGAAAACATTTTATACTTCTTAAACTCCAATAAATAGTCACTAACTGTACAGGAAAAACACTTTAGGATGCCAGGAGTTCAAATCGAGCATGTTAAAAAAGACGTTTGCATATATGTACGAGAAAAAATAGAAAGATATATTAAGGACACCTGTCACAGATTTAGTAGGAAATATGCATTAGTTTAGATAACTGAATGAGGGTTTTCACACTAGACTAATTTTTAATCCGAACAACTTTTGTTCTTTCGTATACACAGCTTTGTGTGTGTTAGTATTTTCTTTGTTTATTTCACGCAGAACCTGTTTTCATAAGTGTGTATGTGTTAGTTTTGTTCTGCTTGTGCGGGGTTGAAGCTGGTTGAAAAATTGTGCCAACCAAAAACCACTCTCTTCACCGAAAAAGCTAATAAACTGCGATTTTATGACAGCACAATTAGTCTAGTGTGAAAACCCTCAATGAAATAACAAACCTAGTGCCTCCTCAACGTAAACAAACATCCACAACACATTTAACTTTCTATTCTGTTGCTTGCAGAACCAAGAGATTGAAATGATATTGTTAAATAGTATAAAATATGTTATAGATACAACATTCTAGACATAGCCAAATACGAAAATAAGTTAAAGTCATGTTGAAAATATGAAAGTTCTAGCAAACAGGTGTTAAGTCGAGTACATAATTCCAACCGCAGAGATGTAGTCTGACTTATTTTCGAATTGATAAAAATACGAAATGTATGGTCATTCAGTTCTTGACTACATACATAAATTGCTTATCGCGAAGTTAATTTGAAATTGTGAAAACTTTGCGTACTTTTTTGATATATGTAAAATAGATATGTTATTTACATTGTTGACGTAACAAAGAAGGTGGGAAAATAGCATGTAAAGTTATGAAAATTTACAAAATTAAATAGAGTTCGAAAAAGTCCCACATAAGGACAAGTTGAGTTCGTGTCGAAAACCAAACATTTTTGTCGGCGGTTAAGCCATTGAAAAAAAAGAGTACCCCGGTTAAGTAAGGTAAGTTTATTTCACGGGTTTTTGTGACTGATTTATTATGTGGATATGGCTACACTGCAAGCGAATTTTTCTTATAAGAGTAATAACAACAACAACAAAACATCATCATTATTAACAGCAGCTACAGATATACCTACAATCACAAGAAGAGAATATAAAACGAACGAGCCCCTTTTACCCTGTTATTTTTTTTTATTGCGTATTGCTTTTTTAATAATTTTATTTTTTACTTTATTTTGGCTACAACAACAACAAACACATGGCTATATTTTCTCACAAAAATAATGTACACTACTGATATTTTTGCTCCGTTGAGTAGCCAAAACTCCAGTGGGGAGGGTGCACAGAGACAATCTTCATTATCAGCTTTTTAAATGTTTCGTTGTTAAATTTGCTATTTAGCTAGGAGGTAAATGCGGCGATTTGGTTCCTTAGTCGGTTTAGTAACGTTCTAGTTGACGGTTGTCATAAGGTGTTGAACGCGCGGCTATTTACTATTCTTGTTCTCGTTGTGTGTCTAATACGGTGTGGGAAAAAAAAAAATTAAATAAACCAAAAATAAATGTATGAAAAGTAAACAGAAAAAACTTTAAAGTATACTCTTCTAAATTTATTACTTTTTTCGGTTTCCATTAGGTATCTATTCATACATACATGCATATGTATGTACATATTTATATGTACATACTTTAACATATGTATGGATGTACATTTCTACTTTAGCAAGTAAAAGAAAAAAGTTCTATTGGAAATGACAAATATTTGTGAAATTAAGTAAAAATTAAAAGAAAATTATCAAGAAAGCCAATTTAAGTTTAGAAAAAATGTAACAAAATGAAAATGTAAAGCAAAATTGGTATAACTAAAAGTGAATTCGGCTCTCGGCGTTTTGTTTAAACTCTGGGCTTGTTAATCGAAGGAGAAAATAATTTCTCACACTTTTTTTCTGTTTGTGTGGTTTTTCTTTTAATGATTATTGCTTGTGAAAATTGTGTGAACAAAAATCAATTCTATATCTGCTGCCAATGAGCACATGCCAAACACCTAGCAAAATGTTTGAGAAAAAACTTTCTAAAAATATAATGTACATAAAAAAATATCTTCATACATACATACATGCATACATATGTACATAGGAACATAACTATTTTAAACAAATTTTTCATATTCTCTGCTTTTTTTTAATAATTTATATGAAGTAGAGACAAGACAATTAAAAATAACAATAAAAACGAAAAAAAAAAACACAAATTTAATTCACCTTTAAATCTGTGTTCTAATATTTGTTAAGACGAAAGAAAGGACCTGACAATAAAAGAAGCACTATGTATGTACATATTAATAATATTATATAATCTTTTAAAATAAAAAAAATCGATAAAGAGCAACAAGAGCGTGGCGACAACGAAGACAGAAGTTGTAGAAACAGATTTACTTAAAAACCAGCAAAAACAACATTATTACGAAAACAAAAATCCGGCATATGAAACCCATTGAAACAGTTTGTACCCATACATACATACATACATTAGTATGTATGTTTGGATGTACAATCATACACCCATTAGTTTAAATTATTTGATGTACACTAACACGAACGTACAACGTTTAGTAAAAAAATATACAGGGTGATTTAACGTATTTTTCCTTTTGTTTTATTTATATACGTATGTATATAATTATGTATAACATAATTATTGATATATGTATGTATGTACATATATATGCATATGTATGTATGACTTAAACTCTCTCCATAAACTAAAAAACACATGTTTTTTAGACTGTTTAATTGTTTCACCGTTTTGCCGATTATAAACGAACTTGTGTGTCAGAGCACTGGCTACGAAACTAGTTATGTAAATAGGTAGTAGTTATTTTAATTAATCATGAAGTATAAAGAAATAACTAACAACTCTCTTAATTACTTAAAGACAATAAAGTGATGTACAGACCCTACCCTGGATGAGTTGCTGTGGCTAAAGTAGTCAAATAAAATTAAAAATTAATTATCACATTTTAAACAAAAATCTACTTAGACTATGGGCAAATGTCAAGTCAACTAATCCATACATTTTTTAAGTTACCAAATAAAATAACTTTGCTTAATTTCGACACGATTAAGAATGCCGTAATTTGGCTCTAGGTCTTGACTTGGCTCTAGATTACCGAGGGTGGGTGATGTCGCCAATTAATTTAGTTATTGAATAGAAAGAACACGTAGTGTGCAATTAACTAATACAATTTAGATAAATAAAATCAGTTGATCTTAGTAAAGCTTTTGCTACTGTAAATCACTCTGTGTTAATTAACAAATTTTATTCGGAATTTAATTTCTCAGCATTATTTCGTAAACACTTTTATTCAATTTGCCAGTGTAGGAGGAGGCAAGAGATCATCGTTTTCGGTGAAGTGGCGGCATTACCTCTTGACATTGTAAAAGTTTTCTTTTGCCGACGATATTAACCTTTTATGTGGTGGTAAACCTCCTTTCTGGATTGTCATGGGACTACGACCAATCATGTAGTGTCCTTAAAATTGGGCAAACAATAATTAACTTAGTTCAAAGTAAATCAAAGGCGATTACATATTGGCCAGGTATCTGATTATTTGACTATTAAAACTGTATGCAACGGAATCCTTGTACCCTCCATTGAAACCTTAAAATGTTCGGGATTACCACCACTTGACAGGCATTTATCGTTTGAAATTTCGTTTGAAACCCACCTTTTCAATGTTTCATCTTAAGTAAATAGTAATATACTATAAGATCCTTATATAGTTATAACTGCCACTTGCCAATGAAAATAAAAATTAAATTTGGCCTGCTCCCTACCTATGACACATATAAATTACTATCTGGACATTTTCAGCGGCTGCACATCATTTAATTTATTAAGGCCGAGGCACATAGAATCCGTCGTACGTTATACGTCGTCTTTTTCAACTGACAACGAAGTTTTGTTCCATTCGCTACGTCTCCGTCAACGCAAAGTACTCAAGTTGGGCAACTTTGAGTAGTTTAACAGCTCTCATTTGGTTATTTCTTTCTTTTGATTTAGCGTTTTGTGTTTTAAGGCACCAAAAATACTCGTATAATGAATAAAACAAAATAAAATGTTGTTGCATAAACATGCGGTAAAAAAACATCAGCTGTTTTAATATCCGTCAACAATGTATTGATTGTGTTAACTTCTTTCGTAGTTGTGTTAATGTCAGTTGAAGACAGCAACGTATAACGTACGACGAATTCTATGTGCCTCGGTCTTTAGACTTATTTTCAATCGTATAATTAGATTTATTTTTAATTTCAGAATTTATAATCATGTATTCGACTACAGATTTTCAAGGTGATCTTGCCACAATTTTGTCAAAATAAGAACCTCATGTACTGTTTTTCATGTTATTAGATCTAATACAAATTCATTTTTAAAACAATTAATTCGTTTTTCGAGATCTACTCGCCATCCACAATCAATTATACCTCACATTAATAATTTCATTTTTGAAAACTCGTTTTTAGTAAGAGCGTGTAGGGTCTACAATGTTCAATCAACTGTTGTATTAATTATCCCTTATTACATGAAATGTTAGTTTTATTTTGTATATTATTATTTGTGTATAATCATATATATTAATCATATATGACCTATGAGTTGGATTTAGGTACATAATTATACTAGGTAGGATTGATGACACATTCAGTTTTTGGCGGTGTAGAATGTCAAAATTTGTTTATGTTTTACAAATACTCTAGCTAGTATTTGTTCCCAAATTCACTTGCATACGAAATAAATCCTCCTTGCTAATTTGCAGGGAAGTCTAAACAGGTAAACTCGCCAGCGCAGTACTTTTCAAATTCCATATAAAAGAACAGTTTTGCCATTTCCGCTATATTTTTTTTATATGTTGAGTTTGACAACCGTAAAGAAGACGGAAATACTTTAAGTCTACTTGTTATCAATTTGCCTTGATAAAGAGAATCCGTGTACAGTGTTGCCATAACCAAAAATTTTTTGTGAGCAAAAATTGAAAAAACTTGTGAAATGGGAATAAAAAGTATAAGTAAATTTTTTTTTATTTAAATATATTTATACATACGTTATTTAAAATTAGGTGATCAGTAAATAAATTTGCTTCCAAATCTTTAGTTTAATATTTTTTTTAATTAAAAATAAAAACATGCATTCATTTTATGCGGGAAATGCGATTAGTAATTAATTTTGAAGTTAAACGAAAATATGGCATATGCGCGCAAATATCGGGAAACCAAGTAGTTTATAGCATTTTAATCCTTGTGAACTAGATTTTCATAAAATGTCATGCACTTGGAATTTTTGATATTTATGAATCCAAAAAGGGTTATTCTTTGTTTTGAATTTGAAAGGTTTTTGTCATCCATTTTTTTTTTTTTTTAATTAATTAAACAATTTTGGCAATTACACATTTTGGTAATTTTAAGCACTGTTTAAGCCGAGTTTAAGTCTCGTAGGCAAATAGTTATTAATTAAATAATTTATTTGCAAAAACCTGCAAAAAATAGTGGTAAATTTTGGAAGTAGCAAAAGTCAATTAATATGATTTGAATTCGAAATTGGAAATAAAAAATAACCAATTTCGGTTAAATATAACTAAAAACGGCAACTCTGCTTGAGTATAACGTCTTTCTCGTTGTTTTGTTTTAGTTAGCTGTATTTTGACATTTGGTACCGCAAATGCAACAATAAAAATACCCTGTTGTTTTTGTAAATGTTGTCATTGTTGTAGAATTGCTTCTACCTTTTACATTAATGTACCGTGGGCTCGATTAAGTTAGAAAAGAAAATAAGAATCAAGCAGGACTACAGGACATTGGAAAAGAGTGCTGAGTGTTTAAATGAGCTGTAAACTGCATCAAATACTAATTTTTAACATCCGTTAAACGAACAGAAAACACCTTGAATTTTTTGGAAATTGAATTTGGTATAAAACAGCTTATGCCCGCCCGAAATAATTTCAAAAAGGGTTTTGTGATTTCGCGATCTCGTAGCAAAGTTTATAGTGAGTGATCTAGGCCAAGGATTTCGTGCTTGTAGTGCAACCATTTAAACTAATTTCTGAAATATTTCAACAGCTTTGAACTAGTAGCTACTGAATTATATTTTTTCGGCTATTTTACTCATCGATAGTTGTTATATTTTCAAGAAGTTTACTATTAAAAATATTGCCAAGTTTAAGTCCTTTTGTTATCCGCATTGCGATGGTATTGAAAAATCCCCAAAAATGTTTCAAGTTATTTGAGAACAACTCGTAAAAGGATAGTCTAGTCAGTCCATAACAATACAAAAAACAATTCGAGAGTTTTATAAAAATTGTACTTAATATCAATTTGAAATGTGGGTTGGATGCGCCTTAGTTTTCTTTTTTTTCTTGTCAATTAATGCATTTTATTGAGCATTTTGCTCATTTCATTAGCAATAAGTCTTAACTCCAAATTTTGGGCGTTTAGAAAATAAATGTTAAATATATTTTCAATAAAAAAAGTACAAATATTTAATTGTTTTTTAACACGTAACTTAATATCAAAACATTTTTTTTATCAGTCAGTCAATTGTAGGGACAATTTTTTTACGTGTAGACTTTTTAAAACAAGTTTGATAATAGAATCAGTAAAAGAGTAGAACTTTCCGCATCATTGGACTAAAAATAAACAAACAAATTAAACAGCTTTTGGTTTTTGGAATTTCTCAAAGTTTTACGTTTTCAAAGTAAATTCTAATTCATGTAAATTTTTACGTTAGTAAAGTTATTTCAATAGTATCTTGTTTAATTTATACGACAGCTTTTGTTACCTGATTCGTAACAGCAAGATAAAAATTTACTTATGCTACAATAGCAGTTGTCAAAAAACTTATGTATACAAGTTTTGATAAGATTTCTTTGATTTTACGCTCAATACGTGTCAACTTAAAACAACAACAAAGTTTTCCGGGAGAATAAACAAGCTGTTTAACTTGCAAAATATTGAATAAGTAAACATTTTGTTCCTGTAATATCCTTGAAGATTTGACACAAAAATAGTGATCCAGTGTTGGGATAACTACTTTGACCTTGCATACGTTTCCACTATTTTGGCTCTGTAGGAAGTTGTCCCTCATGTAAAAGTTTTGGTTCTTGTTTTCCATTATATTCCATGATTCGCCATGTTTTGGTACAATCGAAAGTTGAGTGATGAATTATAGATGCCAGACTATAACGAAAAAGATGCGAAAACACGAATCACATAGAAGATATTTTCTGAAATTTTTCAAAAGCCAGGCAAATAAATATTCTACACGCATTCGCTTTTAATCAACACGATCATACTTTTTGAGCGCATCTGAGTGTGAATCATGACCTTTAGTACCGTCATACTTTCGTATATGTATTAGTTTCTATTTGAACGGCCTCCTTTCTTAAAAGCCAAATTTCATTTGTTAGAAATAGTCGGTTTTCGCTCTTTCTAGGCAGTCGCCTAGAAATGGGATGGTATTGTACATATGAAGAACGTGGTCCTCATTTTGATTTTGGTACGTTTTACGGCCGACATTTTTTTATAGGAACTTGGCTTTATTTTCACATTTATGTTTTTGTGAGGATCAAGTTATTTTTGCTTGTTAATGTATGTGTAAAACCTTTTTTAACTTAAAGCTTACAGGCGGGCGGTTGGTTTATATCGAAGTCCACTCTCTACCTATAGTGGAAATGCTCCATCCAAATAAGAGGGAACCCTAGATGAAACATGACAATTTTTCTTATAACTTATTCTCCAAGGCCTACCTTCATACAACATTTCAGCTCTCTAGCTATAAGGGGAACCCTAGCCCCCCAGATAAAATGTTCCCGTTTTTCGATTTTTTGGTCTCTTATTCTCCTAGGCCTACCTAAGTATATATCAAATTTCAACTCTCTAGCTACAGTGGTAGTGTCCCATATAGGATATGGAATTATTGTTACTGCTCTTTTCTTCATTCTCCATTCAAATTATGACATTCCTTATGCGCCACCCTATAGTTGACAAAAAGTAGTCATCTTTTTATGGTACCCTTGATGATGTCATTATATTTGATTTGCAAAGAGCTTGTCCCTGTGTCAGTTTTTCAAATATATTCAGGCTTATACCAACTACTAACGCCAAACGCGGATCCAGTTTAAGTTCTGGGGTGTTAAAGGTTTTTAAGGGGAACATTTCTATTTTGACACACCCTGCTCGATCTGCAATAAAGGGAAATGCCTTTCGGCATTATTAAAGGTAAAATCTACATAAATACCTCATTTTGTGGGAGTACACTTATGTATATCGAGTATAACAAAAGGGCCAACAAATTTTACTTTTTTTTTAGAAACGAAAACGCAGTTTAATTTTTTTTATACACGAAGTTGCAACAAATAATTTTTATCGATTACTTTTGTTAATTGTTAAGTAATTTCAATTAATAATATTTGTAGTTCGGAAAAACAATAAAAAGATTACTTTTGTTATTGAGGTTGTTATTGAATTTCTTAAAATGACAAATTTATCTAATCAAATAGGCCTGCAAGTTATACTAGGTCTCTTTTTATTGCCAAAGTATTTCCGGCTTCTTTGCCGATGTAAAAATCCATTTATTTACCGGAAATGGCGAAACATTTTTTTATATGGAGTGTCACTGACATTCAATGAGTTTAAAAAAAGTACTCAGCTGAGCTGGTGAGTTAACTTGGTTAAGTCTACCCTGGTAAATACTCAATAATTTATATATTTATATAATTAATTATATATTTTTAATGTCAAGAATGGAATAAATAAGTTCATATATGAATCTGCATCATTAACTCAACAATCTTAACTCTCTAGTGCCAGTCCAAATTAAGCAAGTTTATTTTCAGCAATTTTACTTTTCTGCTTTGAGCATCAATTCCTGTTTTAAATTGCTTTTATTAAGGCGCACATTAGTGCGCCGGGGCCAATTTTAGGCCTAAAGCACACAGCGTTGTTTTTATCCCCCTCATAACTTTGCTTCTTTGAATCATAAAATAATTTGGTGGTGGGGGGTGGGGGGTTAGGTTTCCTCTTTGTTTGTGTGGGACACTTCCATTGTCACTAGAGAGCTGACATTTGGTACACAGGTAGGCCTTAGGGCACAAGTAAACAGAAGAATCTAACAACGGGCACTTTTTATCTGGGGGCTAGGGTCCCCCCTTATTTTTATAGGACACTCCCGCTGTAGCTAGAGAACTGAAATTGGGTGTACAGGTAGGCCTTGGAGAATAAGTAATGAAAAAAAATGGATACTTTGCATCTAGGGCACTTTGGTTTCCTCTTATTTCTATGGAGCATTCATTTCCACTGTAGATAGAGAGTGGACTTTGATATAAACCAACCGTCTGAAAGCTTTAAGTTAAAAGAGATTTTATACATACATTAACAAGCAAAAATAACTTGGAAAAAAGGTCTCAGATCCGCACAAAAACATAAATGAGAAAGTGAGGCCAAGTTCCTATCAAAAAATTTCGGTTCTTCATTTGCACAATATCATCCCATTTCAGGGCAACCTGCTAGCTTGGCAACATTTTTTGTAACTTTCTAGTATGAGAAAGGTGTATAAGAAAAATGTTACCAAGCTAGCAGGTTGCCTAGAAATGAAATGATATTGTGCATATGAAGAACTTGGTCCTCATTTTGATCTCTATACTTTTTATGACCGCAATTTCTGGACTTGAACTTTGCCTTATTTTAAAATTTATGCTTTTGTGCGTATTTAAAATTAAAAAAAAAACCCAACAAATTTCCAGTACTGGCAAGTCTAAACTTTTTCTATAACCCTCTTCTCTATCTCCCGCTCTCCCGCTAAATTTGACATGTGATACAAAATCACGCCCAATGTGAATCAACCCTAAGGAATTGAGAATATTTCGTTGTTGCTAATACTTCCAAACCTGGTGTGTTGGCAGCTTTAAATGTTTTCTCATAGTTCTACCAATTCTACATTTTCTTTTAGAACAGAAAAAAAAAATAAAATTATTCAATTGATTTTGCTGTCAAGCTTAAAATATTAATTGTCTGAGAATTTTTGTTGATAAGTTTAAAAAGGAGAATTTTCAAAGAACACTCCTAAATAAATCGGTACATGTTACACAAGTTTCATTGAGTAAGTAGTTTTGGATAAAAATAAGAAGGCGGAATATTGTGCAGCATTTGAGAACTTTAACGATTTTGCAATGTCGAGTTCGTTCGCCCCAATACGAAGTCCTGTCAAATATTCTTTTTTAAATCTTTTTCTTTAATGGCTAATTTCGTGTTTGTTTGTGTGAATTGTAAGAGATAAAGAGAGAAAGAGGATGGCAGAGAGAGAGAGAGAGAGAGAGAGAGGGAGTGTGTGTATAAAAATGTGATTTTATAAATTAAATTTTCGTTCTTTTTTCTCTAGTGTGAAACGGAATTTGTGCGTTGAAAAAAGTTTTTGAAAAACAAAATTTGTTCCTTTTACTTCAAGCGAAGTAAGTTCCAGCTAAAAAAAAAGAAACAAACACCAGAAAAGCACAATAAAAAATTTACAAAAAAAAAAAAAAGAGAGCAGAGAACAAAAGAACCCAAAACAAAAACTTTTATTTTATAAAAAACCAAGTGCGCGTGTGTAATGGCGTTTTTGCGTTCCATCTGTGCTCAACGTACAAATTTAGTTTATAGTTATAGAGGCAGTGGTTCCAGCTGTTTTGTAGCTGGCAAACTACAATACTTTGCTAGCTTAAATGCTACAACAAGTTCGTCGAGCTATGTTCGACAATTAAGTCATGATTCGTACGACAATGTAAGTGAATTGAATTCTCTACTACGCTCATCACGTTCTCATTCCGCTCAACAACATCGTCAACAACAACAATTGCTATCAACAAGTGATCTATTGACATCCAATTTCCACAATTATCAAACTGTTGCCGTTCCCAATATTGCAGAGGACGCTAAAGAATCAACTGTTCCAAGAAAACTTCAGCGTAGATCGCCTCCAACACCAAATATTCCTGAAAATCCCCAGCGTGATCCATTGGATGTTAGCTTTAATGATCCTATTGCAGCATTCAAGAGCAAAACAACATGGGAGCTAGTACGGGCCTATTTGGTCTACACTATATGTTCCAGTGAAAAACTAGTCGAGCATAATATGAAGGTAAGTCTTGAGATTCGTTCCGATTTTTTTTGGGGGGTTTCAAAGTTCTAAAAACACTAGGCTAAAATGAAGAGTCAGCAAACAATTTCTGTGTTCGAGGGCCTGGAAAATTAACAGGTTGAGTGGAGTACAGTGCTTTTTTTTATTACTGCTGTGTACGAGTACGAACCCTATTAATCCGACGAGCCCTGGTAAAGAGAAAATATCGATTTGTTTATATATTTTTTGTGATAATTTTCAAGATCGCATTTTTAGAATATTTTTATTTTTTTATTTTTTAAACGATTAAAATTTTTAATACAAAAATAAAAAAATATTTTAAATTATTTATTGAATTTTCTTTAAAATTAAATTTAAGCAAAATGATTTTTGATTTGATGGCTCTGACCATATCCCTAATTTTTTGTATCTGTATGGCCTCTTTCTTTGCACTATGTTGGCATTTAAAGAACTGCGGCCGTATGCAAAATAATATTTTATTTTAGGTTTGAAGTATGCATTAGTTAATAAACACTTTGAGTTTAACAAACCTTTGTTTAGACAACATATTCAAATAAGGACTTTAACTAATTTATGCTTAAGTGAATTTCTACAGGCAACATCGTCCTAAACTAAAGCTAATGATATTCAAAAATGTCACAAATTATCCGGGTAGTCGAGTCTATAAATAGGTTTATATTGTTTTCAAAACTGAAGTAGCTGTGAAATGAACAAAATAAAATGAATAAATGAAAATTCACACAGCCTGCTTTTATAAGGAATCAAAATTATATTCGAATAACCAGCATTTTTTATTCGTTTTGATTACAATTACTACTGTGGGCCAAAAATAGTAAGACTTTTTAATTTAAATTTCGCGCCCGCCGAAACGTTCAGAATGTTGCAAAATAGGCCTTCGGTGATAATTGTATGTCACGAGCAAGTGTTTTTGATTGGTACAAATTATTCAAAGAGGGTCGAGAACACGTTGACGACGAACCACGTCGAGGACGGCCATCAACATCAACTGATGATCAACACGACAATAAAATCAAGGAATTGGTGTTTGAGAATCGACGATTAACAGTCAGAGACCTTACTGATATCGTTGGAAAATCGGAGGGATCAGTGAAAACCATTTAAAAGATCATTTGGGCCTAAGAAAAGTGAAATCACGATTGGTTCCAAAATCACTCAATTTTCTTGAAAAACAGCGTCGCGTTGACAATGCTTTCCGACTACCAGGATGTCATTCAACGTATTATAACTGGCGACAAGTCTTGGATCTACGCTTACGTCCCGGAAACAGACTATCAATCGGCCTAATATCGTGCCAAAGGTGAGCCGAAGCCGAAAAAACCACTACAAAGCAAGTCAAAAATCAAGGTCTTGCTGACAGTTTTCTTCGATCATCGAGATGTGGTGCACTCCGAATTCCTTCCGACTGGCCAAACTGTCAACAAGGAATACTATTTGAGTGTTATGCGTCGTTTGCGCGAAGCTATTCATAAAAAGAGGCGGAAATTATGGGCCGACAACTCTTGGTTTTTGCACCACGATAATGCATCGTCGCATACCGCATTGATTCTTCGTGAGTTTTTCGCCAAAAATATCGTGCCACAACCACCGTATTCGCCTGATTTAGCTCCGTGTGACTTCTGGCTGTTCAGCAAACGCAAGCGACTGCTCCAGGGAAACCGTTTTGAGTCAATTGAAGACATTAAAAGTGAATCGCTAGGCGCATTGAAGGCTATTCCCGAAATTGACTTTAACAACTGTTACTAGGGTTGGAAAAAACGTAGACATAAGTGTATTGCAGCTGCGGGGGATTACTTTAAGGGGGACGAAATAGATTTGGCAGAATAAATAAAGAAATTTAAAATTATGAACAAAGTCTTACTATTTTATTGCCCACAGTAGTACATTGATTTTTTATGAATTTTTCGACAAACCAAAAATAGAAACGGATTAGATAGATCGAGGATATTTGTGCTGGGTGGTAATCTAGTTATATTTTTATATACCTACTTTAAACCTACAATAAAATTCTTGCCTATTATTCGTTTTAGAATATAGTTTTGGTTCATAAAGCTTTTTGGCATACGGCCGCTAATTTTGGTTTGTATTTTTCAAAAGAAAATTGATTTCTTAACAAAATCTGCTAAAAACAAATCGATATGTGGGACTGTGAATTTTGCTTAGTGTTTTTATTTATAAGTTCATTCATATATTCTTTCTAATTTTGTATGGTTTAATTTTTACTTGCAATTTTATTTAATATTGTATTTTTTTCCATATTATTTGTTTGCCGCTTTCGTTTGAATACAATTTTATACAACATTTAAAATTCTTATAAGATTTTATAGAAGAATCAAATAAAGTTTTGCAGAACGTAAAGAACGAAAAATGCCACTGAAGATGGCATATAACCGAAACCGGGTTGTCTTCAGACCAGACTTGAATGAAATTCGTGGGAAATAAATATTTTTATATTTTTTTGGAATACTTTCGATATTTAATATTAAGTAATTTAATTTTTAGGCATTAGATCGTTTTCTTTATTCTTTCTATTTAGAAAGAAAATTTATTCGATATTTCAGCGCTGAGTTGTGCCGGCCACGAACTAGTTCGTTCAATTGAAAGAATATTTCAGAAAGATGGTAGCAACATTACAATAATTACAAAAACAATATCGTCCACATCTATATTGTTCAATTCGACGACCAAAACTTGGCTATCATTGATTGGTGAAATTCGCCGTTGATGGTTTTCAAAACAGTACGGGCCAATAATACTCCTGGCTCAGAATTCACATTGAACATTGTTGTTTTGTGAATGCTTTGCCACATTGCAATGTTGTCGTCGTCCTATAAAAGTCAATTTTATTATTGAAGCGTGTAGCAATCCGTTGTCCGTTGAAGCGTGTAAGGCAATCGATTCATCGAACAACTCGGACTTTAGGAACTCAAAGTCAATGATCACAGACAATGACGTGTGTTCGCTGAGTAGGCTACGGATCGTTTCGAAAAGTATCCAAATTTTCGGTGAAAAAACATCTACCTGTGAGGTGTAGACAAAACGTTACAGTTTGGTGCAAATTTTGAGCCGATGGCACCATCGACACAAGATGAGGTCATCATCGTTAACAGCGACCGCTACAGATCAATTTCAACGAATTTCTTTCGGCCCAAACGCCACGATATGGTACCAAAATGAACACGCATGAACGTGATAAGAGTATGTTTATCTCTTGCGGAGGTAACACGATCAGCTGGATCTATGAGCAAACTAATTGAAAATTTTGATTCTCGACTTGTCACCCTGCCAAGCCAATTCGGAAATTTTAACTATATAATATTCTATGCAGAAAGGCATACGTAGGCCTTTTAAATGAAGAAAGAACTTTATTAAATCCCCTAAAGCAGCTTCCTCTATTCCATTACACTCACCCGCCTTTATTGGAAACTTCTTTATTATAGAAAAAAATTACATAGAAGGCAATGATCGCCCCTTACGAACAATGTACGAAAGTATTAGATCCGGAATTTTAAAGTTGGTAATTCTTTTTAGTTGTTTATACTTTAATAGTCGCTGTAAATTTCCCTAACACAAACTTATTAAATGTTGTAACACAATTTGCAAATTATATTATGAGACACAGACCGAAGTTTCTTTGTTTGGAATTTAATCCATTGACCCCCTTGACTGCTAGACTAGCACACAACTAACTAGACTACCGGGGGCACCCTAAGGCAAACTAAACGAAACAGATTTGTAAAAATAAACCCTTGGCGATTGCAATTTAAGCTACATTATAGTCTGCAGTGGATTTAAAGAGCTTATTACCCGTATGTCAAATAGTTAATACTTAAATGTTTTATTACTTTAAGCACCCTGTATTTTTTTATTTTTCTAACCCGTGCTCTTAATAGCTTCACTATTTAGTGTGTAGACAATAATTTAAGCGAATACAAAATTTTACTGATAGTTACTAATGTATTCTTTGTACAGAGGGTTAAAGAAACAGCAATTAAATACAATTGTAAAAAAACCTTGCTAAGTACACACATATACAACTATGTTTGTACGCATGTGTGTACATATGTGTCTGCCTTCGTACAGTGTGGATTAAATAAGATTGACTTCAATAAAATGGTTCAGTAAAGTCGACTTTTTTTCGAAGCTTATCATACACTGTCAGAAATATTAGATCAGTAATTCTTAGCAAGAACATATAGGTTTTAATTTCAAGGCCACGCAACGTTGTAAATCTCAAAACAGTCTGAGAGAATGATACTCATATCATTCAGGTCAAACAAATAGCTTGGCGGTTAAAGGTTTGCCAGTAGAAACATTTTTAAAATTTTTGTTGTAAAAATAAAAATTGAAATAAGTCGTCTTTAAAGAAGACAACATAGGACCTTTTAAAACGGTTTCAAATTGATGTCTTTGTTTATAAAAATATTTTTAATTTAATGAAGGTTTATAGAAACTTTTTCAAAACAAAAAATATTTGTTGTAAATACGTGACTATTTAATAAAGTTAATAAAATATCATTAATTTGCCTACAGATCGAAATTCCACTACTTTACATATATAACGTGGAATGTAAAGATGAAAAATAAAGCTCGTAGAAAGCTATTAGGCGCAAAGCAAGAAAATCGGTTGACAAACAGATAAAAATCTAATACTGAACATGTTTTACTTAAATTTGTTTCCCTTGACGCTAACACAACCCTCATAGCTGCTAAAATACTGAACATGAATATTCTGTACATCTGTAAATAAATATTTTTAAAATAAAATGAATTTAGCTAAAATCAGCTGTTTAATGTGCGCGTAAAAGGGATGACACAACATCGTCTTGTCTAATAATTATATGTACATATGTATATAGTTTCCTCTGTTAAATTCATTATTCGACACACAAAAAATAGGGAAAGCTTTATTTAGGCGTGTATCCAACATTAGTTTTTGAAGGCAAACATTTCACACGAATTTTATTTTTAAAGGTTTTGGGGAGGGAAATATTTTATTTTTCGTTCTTCTTGATCCGTGCTTGCTCTATTCAGAAGAGGTGAAAAACTGTTTTCACAAAATGTTTGATTTTCGAAATACACAATTCTAAATGGTGCACCAACGGCACAATTCTAAATGGTGCACCAAATTCGAAATACCGTTTAGGTATTGCTTGTAAGCAGGTGAATTGAAAAATAAAATAAAATGGTTTTCCTTAATTTAAAAAGAAACTATCTTTGCGGGTTTCAGAAAGCGAAAGCTTTTTTTTATTACTTTCAATTTAAAATTGGAGTAGTAACAAATATGTTTTCCTTTTTTTGGAAGCAAGTGTTAAATATTTTCACGAATTTTTATGAAATGCAGTAACGTTAAGTCGGTATTTTCTGTATTTTGTAGCTTCTTTACTTTAATGAAGTAAAAGCCAATAAAATCATCTACTAAGTAAAGTTTGATATAATTTTAAGTTTTTCACCAAATTAAACCAGCAAAAAACTTTCCTTAGTATACTAAAAATTAAATGTTGATCACTTTTCTTCGACACTGTATGTCATTTTGAAGCACAACAACACACATGTGCCTTTCTAAATTTAAACTACCCATACATTAACAAATATTTACCGGCATATTTGGTTGTGTATGATGTGTATTTACAAGCAATTTTATTTTATGTACCAGCTAAACCAGAGTGTGGCAGTGTTGCTAACTCTTAAAGTAATAAAAGCTCGCTATGCTTAGAAAGTAATTTTTTAGTTCTAATTTAAAAGATGGCCTAATGTCACAAAATAGTTCTTGTATAATATTTTACCTTGTAAAAATTTCTATTTTTCAAACATTTGTATTTTCAATGTAACCAAGCATTTCGGGAATTACAATTCTAATTTTTGACCTGTGTCAAACGGGATTTTTATTAAATATTTACCTGTAGGCTGCTACTAGGAGATATTCGTTAAATTCTTCAATAAATACGGGGGTCATTCAATATGTAAAGAGACAAATGGCTGTAGCTCACAAACGGTTTATTTCAATATTTCAAAATTAAGGCTATTTTTCAATATAATCACTCCCCACAGTTATGCCTTTGTCCCATTTCTCTTGCAGCTTCCTAATTCCCTTGGCGAAGAATTCTTTCGATTTATCCCGAAGCCACTTTTGCACCGCTTCCTGAACTTCCTCATTGTTAGCAAATCTTTTTTCACGTAGGGCGTCTTTGAGTGGTCCCAACAGGTAAAAATCAGATGGGGCGAGGTCGGCACTGTAGGCAGGATGAGGTAAGACCTCCCAACCCAATTCTTAAAGCTTATCTCGGGTCAGCTGGGCTGTATGAGGGCGGGCGTTACCATGCTAAAGAATGACTCCTTTTGCTCCTTATAGCTGGTCTAGCTTTGTGTTCTAGCATCTCAGAGTAGTATTGGCTCTTGATAGTTCGCTGATCTTCAAAGAAATCGCAATAGTGAGTCCCAACATCACTTTACCGGCGGAAGGTCGAACCTGGAATTTTTTTCGAACTGGAGAGCTAGTGTGTTTCCACTCCATACTCTGCCTTTTGGCCCCAGGGCCGTAGTGATGGATCCAGACCTCGTCGTTATTCTCTCAAAAAACACCTTTTGCGACTAAAAATCTAATGACTGAGCGCTGCTCTTCTAAGGTGCAATCCTCTAATGGATTTGCCATGGTGAATTAAATATTTTCAGGTTATATTGACATAAAATGACTGAAAAGATTGTACACTTTCATTGAATAGTTTTAAAATTATAGAATTTGTCTCTTTACTTATTGAATGACCCTCGTTGATTGTTAATTTGCAGTGTTGTAGGTGGCGTCGTCCAGTTAAGGCCACTTTCGCTTACAACAGCAGGAGTCCGAACGGTACGCCGACGCAAAGCCTTACTAACCATAATCGATCCAATTATTTTTACCACTCTTCGAAGGCTTGGCACCTTAGCGATTTGCAAGAAATTAATGCCACAAAATTTAAATAGTGGCTTATGAAGACGCCCTATATATTTTCATGCTTTTTTGTTACACCATATCAAAATGAACTGATATGGCCCTTATTGTGATATTCGAACGTCGATTGTGGGCGAAAGAGCTGGTCAAACGAATTTTCATTTATTATTATAACGCGCATGCGACGAAGAATAGCGCTATTGTAAATTTAAATTATTTGGATAGTATATTTCTACCAGCTGAGGCTAAAAAAATAGAAATGAGACATGACTTTCATATTTGATACTCGATCAAGCAAATTGTTACTTGCAAGTTATTTCGAAAAGTTCATTTAACAATTTGTTTTTATATTAATTTGCCGCCTCTGAGTTATATTTTAGAAACTCCAGAAATTAAAACAATGAAATATCGAAAGCCACAGTTGCTTAAAATGTGTTAAGTTCATTATCGGTTTTTAACCTTTTATTAAAGTTTTATGAATTAACTTTTAAGCTCTAGGCCGTTAACAAAATTTTTTATTTATTAAATTCGACGTATCGCTCCATCTTTGTGTAGCATCTTCAGGAAATAAATTATATTAAACCACTTTAATTAACAATTAATAAAATATGAAAAACCTTAAATAATTATTTAATTAAATACATTTCTTTTGATCTTCTCCTAAGTTTCGTTATATAAAACAAAACGATTCAAAACGAATCATGATCAAAATTTATTTCGTTAGTGTTGGTTTATTAATTCGTTATTCAAGCTTTAATGGTCTTAAGTTAAAATGTGTTAAATTATAATAAATTCTGAGATATAATCGCTTGTTTAAAGGGTTAGCTAAAACTCATTAAATTGTCCGAAAAGCACTGAAATGGCAACACTGCAGAGGTGGATACTTCAACAACAACAAAAAAAAAATCCTACAATACAAACGAAAAGGTAAATTAAAATAAAATTCCAACATCAACGGTGAAGACGAACAGGCCAACAAACAAATTGATAGAAGAAAAAAGTGGAACAACCAACTAGTCACTGAATTTAGTTTAATGAAAAATATGGTCGCGCTGGTTGGTGGCGGAGGGAGGGGAAGACAAACAAAGGGAATCTTAACATGCAGGCGGCGTTTCCAGTATGTACAAGGTAGAAGATACATTCTCACGTGATGGTTATACAAAAAAACTTACTCATTATTCTTTTATTTCTATAAATATTATGTATAGACATACATACGTACATATGTCTGTCTGTCTGATTTACGTCAATGCGATGAAGGATTAAATAGAAAAGCTAAGAATGAATATTCACGCACATTTCAAAATTCTTTAAAAAAATTAAATAACTAAAGTCGTGTGTGTCGTTAGGTGAATTGGCTAAGAATAATGTCGACCTTGATATATCGAAGTATTAAAAGCATCAGGTATTATATTTTTAAACACGCTACATTAGGGAACAAGGTGTCGTAAACTTAATTTTATATTTGCTAAAATATCAGAAAGAGAAAATTTGTTCTTTAGCGTAGTACAAAAAGAAAATTATTATTGGAAAAAGAGGGAGTGGGGTAGCAGCAGCGAAATTACGGTTCCAGGGATAGAAAATTGCATGTGAGTTTTTGTACCAACAACTATTAATACAAAAAGTACTTTTTAGACCATGACGGGTACCATTTTTTTGATGTTTATTAAAAGGAGAAATTAAATCAATTCTTTTAATTTTAAATTAAAAACATATAAAAAAATAAAAAGAACATAAGTCTCGGTTGACATTATGAAAGTTTTCTTTCAGAAAGTCTGAGTTTATTGGCGACAGCGGAAAGAAGAAAATTCTGTTGTGTTTTCTAATTCGTTATTGTAAATTTTTATTTTTTTGCTCCGTTTGTACATTTTTTATTAAACGGTCGGTTAACACGCTTTAGTTTTTGTTTTAGAAATGCCAAAAGGGAAAAATTAGAAATGAAAATTTAAAACAGATTCAAAGGAAACTTTCATTATGTGAACGGAGCCAAACGAAACTAATGTTGGCATATAGCGAAAAATTAGAGTTTTAAACTGTACCAAGTAAGCCGCATTAGTGCCACGGTACTAACTAACTGGTTCGAAAATGTACCAAATAATTTACACTTGTACCACGATTTCCATGTCTGCCATATTCTCTCTTTAAAGGAAATATTTAGATTAAAAGTTTAAAAATAGTGTCCTAGTCTAAAACGATTGTTCGGCTATAGTTGGTAACACAATTGTCGGCAAAAGTTTTAGGTTGAATACGGCACTGCAAAGCTACATAGCGCTTCTAAGGTATGGTCGATTTTGGAGAAAAGTCAAATTTTTGAAAAATGTTGGATTTCATTTTTATCCTTTCTGAGTTGTTACAAACTTAGAATACCTTGAGTAATTTGCGCAATGCGCAGTAAATTCTTTGAAAATTTAAAGATTTGTCTAAATTCAAAGTGCATGTAGTTGGCACTTCGTAGAGCTACCAAGATAATCCGACAAAGAAAAGTCTAGTGGGGTCTGATCGCATGATATTGGCGTCCAATGAACTGGTCAAAAACGTGAGATATATTGCTCACCAATCTCGCCTCTCAATAGGTTCATTGTATCGCGTGCCGTATGTCATATGGCGCCGTCTAGTTAAACCCCCATGTCAACCAAGTCCTATTTTTCCATTTTGGTAAAAAAAAGACGGTAGTCTTCGCACGATACCTTGCTTCATGGACTGTAACTTTGCGATTTTTATCGTTCTTGAAGAAATAGCAAAATGCCGCCGACTCACATTGCATTGACAGCTCTTGAATTGCCGCTGGCTGCTCTTCACACCAAATTCGCCAATTGTGTTTGTTAACGTTCCCATTGCGTCAAAAGTGAGCTTCGTTGTTGAAGGCAATTTTTCGAAAGAAAACACATTTCTCACACAGCACGAATTTCGATTAAAAAATTCAATGATGTGCCAGCGTTGCTAATGTGTTAGTGTATTCATGATGAAATGGTTTGCACGTTACTGGGCATTTTTGGCATTACCACATGCAGGTGACAATGCATTTATAAGTGTTAATAATAATCCGAAGGTTGCATCTGAACAACTTCAGTCCCTTAGTTATGGGCTAGACGACTAGCTTAAAAAAGTGAAGAACATTGGACATTTAGCTGTGGGGTACTACTTGTGCATCAAATATCCAGAAGCTAAAAAGAAGGCAGACCAGGATTTTACGACTTATCGTCTGCGCTCCATGTTATATAAGAAATGAAAACATCCATACTGGTCTAGAAGTTTCCACTATCCAGGAAGAAGTAAAACATACTCTTGCAAATACATAAACAAACTAGTAGTCGATTCCAGAGATACAAAAAAATATACACATTGAGCCTTACGAGACGGCTCTCTCAACCCAATCATGGGCAGTATATTAAGGGCTAGCGCCCGTATAACGAATTTTGTTAGCAAAACTTTTGTATGTACATGAATCCAGTGGACATTATGGAAAAATCAGATACTACAGATAGCAATTTTGCGATCCTACGTAGTAAAATTTCGTAGCTAATTCGAGATCATTTTTAAAATGTTTCGAACTTAAAAGAGTATTAAGTAAAGCGCTCGTTAGTGCGCCATGCCCCAAGTTCAGGCCTAAAGCACATGTTGTGTATATTACACAAAACCATTCACGCTGTTTTTACCCCCCTCATAGGCCAAGTTTGAATGTTTTGCCATAAAAGCTTCCCGTGATATGAATGTGTAAAAGGTCCATGTTTTGGTACATATTCACTGATTAACACATCAATATTATGGGGCACTTCCACTTGAGAGCAAGGATTATTGAAAAAATATTACCAAACTAGCAAATTGCCTAGAAATGGAATGGTATTGTGCATATAAAGAACTTGATCCTCATTTTGATCTCAGTACTTTTTATGTCCACAATTTCTGGACAGGAACTTGGCCTTATTTTCAAATTTATGTTTTTGTGCGAATCAATTTCATTTAGATTAAATATCATGCGTTAATTAGTTCACAACATGTGAAGAGCTGTATCTGAAAAATTTTAAAAGAACAACGCTTCTTATCTCAGTGCTAGAAGACCACGTAGTAATTGCTTATTTTGTATAATTTCTGTATATTACTCTCCTAATATTTCCGTTGAATGAAACGAATGAAAACGATAAGAATGTTTAACAAAAAAGCGTTTCAAGGTGTTAAGTGTTTTCTACTCGTCGTTGTAAAGCCAAATGATCATTTAATTATCCCCTATTTAAAAGAATGAGTGAAGGTCGTCCACGTTGTATTATACAGTATTGTGTAACGTATTCGTAGTAAGCTATTACGTCACACGTATGTACATATTTTGACAGCCAAGAGCCAAGCACTCATAAACATATGCACATATGAATGTATTTTATTGCGTCTAGTTACGTAGTCTCGATTTAAATATTATATTCCTACTTACACACACACATACATGCACACATACACGGCTGCATACTATGACAGTATCTGACCGACAAGACGACGACCGGTTTTCTTTAAGAAGCTACAGTTTTTTTTTGTAGCTATTTTTTCCATTCATATTCACATTTACGAACACTTAGAAAAAAAGACAAGCCCCCAAAAATGAACCAACTATTATAAGACACGAACCAACTCGAAAACTTACAGATAAACCGTTTGCATATGAACACACACACATATGTGTAAGACGACTCTAATGAACACACACACACTAGCACAATTATTTTAACTGTTTAGATACTTAAAGAGAACCAGAAACAAAAACGATGGCTACTTAAGCGTTTTTGTTGCCAGATATTGTATTTGAACACTAGCGCTTTTTGTGCTTGTAGTTGTACACTAAGTATGAATGTGTGTTTGCATGTCAATGTGGCGTTACGAAAGAGAGAAAATAAAAAAAAAAAATAATACAAAATTCAGATTAGTTTATAAATCTTTTTCTTTTGTTTTGTCCTACGTACGGATTTTCATTCGCGTGTGTTTTGTTTATTGTTTCTTGCAGTTCTCAGCACAAATAATCATTTTCATAAAAATGTCTTTTTAATAAACCCTCAAGTGGCAAACACATATAAATCGGGGGGCTTGTTTTTAGCTGCATGAGAACTATCGTTATCGATAACTATGGTTTGACAGCTGAGAACATTTCTGTTTAATAAGGTTTGGCAGGTCATCATGAATCGTTTAACGCCAAAACAAATTGTGGAAATTTACTTTGAAAACATTAAATCTGTTCACGAAGTTCATAGAGCACTTCGTCCATTTTACGGTCAACATATTCGGCCTAGTGCGCAAGCAGTTCGTGCAGTTGTTGATCGTTTTCGCACTAATTTGACTCTTCTCGATTCAAAACCATCAACAAGATAAAGAAATGTGCATAACGAAGAGAATATTGCTGCTGTAGCGCGAAGCATTGAAGAAGACGCCGAAATGTCGATTCGTCGTCGTCTCAACTTTGTCCTTTGACTACATCGAAAATTTTACTGAAGGATTTCGGCTTACGTGCCTATTAAATACAAGTCGTGTTGGAATTGAAACCGAACAACCATCCTTTGCGTTGCATTTTGATGATTGGGATCATATGAAACTGGTCGAAGGTGAACATTTGTTTTATCAAAGAATTGTGTTTAGTGATGAAGTTCATCTCTGGTTAAATGGGTACGGCAAAAAGCAAAATTGTCGTATTTGGAGCAAAGACAATCCTCACGCCGTTAACGAATCCACATTACATCCATTAAAATTGACTCTTTGGTGCGGCTTACTCGCTGGTAGTATCCTCGGTCCTTGTTTCTTTCGAAATGAGCAAGGAGCTACCGTTACCGTGAATGACAAGCGCTATCAAGCTATGCTGATTAATATTTGTTTTCAAAAATTAATCAATTAAACATAAACGATATTTGATTCCAACTTGCGCAATTCGTCATACAGCGCGTTTAACAATCGATTTGGTGCCAACTTTATTTCCAGAAGTGGGCCTGTTCACTGGCCCCTTCGTTCGTGCGATTGAACGCCTCTGGATAAATTTGTATGGGGTTATGTTAAATCATTGGTTTATGCCGACAAAACAGGCGAAGCAGAAGATCGATCACCTGGCAAAAAAGGAGATTCCAGAATGAGCTGGGAAATTGCTTGGTAGGAAGGGAAGGAAAACAAAAATGGGTGCAACTTTAAATATCTGACTAAGATGAAAATCGTGGAATATATTTATTAGAGCTGCCATCTAGGCAGCGCATGTTGTCTGGAAGATACCAATGGGGTATATTGGCTTAGAGCAAATGCTAGGCAATTCCGCTTTACTCAGTGAGTGATGAGTAAAGAGGTCGGAAATCCCAAAGATCAAAAAGGTTAGAAAAAAGCACTCATGTCACTAACGAATTTTAGTAGTAATAATAATACTGTTTCGAAAGAAACAAATGCAATCTCAGAGCAGTTTGGTATGACAAATCAGGGAAATCGGTTCAATAGCATTTCCCAAAATACCATTAAAAGTATTTGGAATATCGGCATGTATATTATACCATCGTGGTTCATAATTAGCTGTGACGTCCTTTTATAATTCTTTTCGAAAATCCCATTAACGTTCATGATAGATGTAAACAATTGTACTTACTATTTTGAATAGTGGATCTTTTTTGCACTCTACAATACTAAAAAGGAAATAGCCGGGTCTTTAGAATTCGATTTGTCTAATTGGAGATGATGATGTTTCGCTATTCTCCAACTAGAGAGTGAACGCTCTCAATCGAAGATTTTTAGCGAAGTCTGGTTAACGCCTGTAAACTAGGATAATTTCTTCGATACTGTATTAGGCCGTGTATTCTTTCACCTGCCTCTCTACCTTTTGTCTAGTGGGAGGTCTTCCCTGGAGCATGTCTTCTTGTTGATCCCGCCACCTTGATGTATTGCTAGCCGAGTGATATGATGGAACCAATACTCGAGGTTTCTCTGGGGCCTGCAACTGCAAGAAGGTGTAGCTTTCGGAATTGACCAGTACGTAAAAATTGGTACCGTGGGAACCAAAAGAATCCGGGATGTGGGCCCCGGACTGGTTGTTGGTGAAGCTTCTTCAGGAGTGTAGGTGGTGGTTTTTGGTTTAGACCTGAATTGTGGTGATTAATCAATTGCTGTTCTACGGTCCAGACTGCCATGGTTAACATTTTCACCTAGAAAAAAGCCTGTAGGGGCGTTGATGGTCGCATATTTTGACCCGGTGCCCGGTATTTTTTATAAAAATGTATTTTTTCATAAAAGTTAAAATTTTTTGTATTCACGTTCTTTTCCATAAAGATGTGAATTTTAAAACACAGGTACTTTTTCGTAAAGCGAAGATGTACATTTTCAAACAAAGGTACTTTTTCATGTAAAATTTTTTTTTTCATACAAAGGTACTTTTTTACATAAAAAGATATGAATCGATATTTTTGAATTTTATTCTATGCTGGCCGCTACGGCAGGTATGTTTTTTTTTTTTTTTTAATTTCTCACCAATGTCTGTCTGGATTGTGGCTTAAGGTACGTTTAAACTATTCCACGGTTCGACGAATTATCGGCGTATTGAAGCCATTAGCGACCGACCTGACAACGACTGAGTTGGACTTTCGATATTCTTTTTAATTTCTACATCTTCGGTGCAAACATGAAACGACGCATGTGGCCAACCTTATAGTAAGTTCACACATCCACCTTAATTGAGGCAATTAAATTTTAAATTGAGTCATCAAATTTGGTCTTCATACATAAATTTTTTATGTACAAAATTTATAATTACAATAAATTTTGTTGACCCTTTCTTATAATCGTGGTAATACTGTAGGTTTCGGGTCCACTGAGTGGTCTATTAGATGTAATGTGTTCTTCTTACAGTAATTTCTGCTCACTAAATCTACTAATTGCTCAATTAAGGAGTATGCATGAACATGCTCTTTTAACAGCTGGATGACATTTGTAACTTTAACAGCTATCTGGTCACCCTATTCTTTAACAAGACATCGTTCTCTATCACAAGTCCACACCTCAATATTTAAGTTATGTAAAAGTGAAATATTTCACTCTAAAAAGTAGTTACTCACGGCTTTTTCTAATTCGTTCTAGCGTATATCGAAGTGAACTTCATTAATCGGATTTCTATAAGAAAATTACAATAAGTATTGAAATCTTATCTCTAAAATGCTGTTTATGAAATATTATCAGTGTAATAAGTAATTTATTGTATTCAAATCTTAATAAACTATTTACTGAAGGGTAGGGAGAGCCGTCTCCGTGGATGTTTTAATTTCTTATATACCAGGGGGGCGCATAAGATAAGTCGTAACCTGCTTAAGAAAGTTTGTGTTTTCAAGACATTTTTTTTCTGCCATTTTTATTTCTCTCTTCTTTAGTATTATTTTGTACAAACGCCAGAATAAAGTGGATTTGGCAAAAACACTTCGATTATCTTAATGACAATGCAGTCAATCTTTACAAAGAGCAACCAACTTTTGTGAGAAATGTGTATGTAGATAAATACATATGTATATACCTATGTGTGTATGATGAGTAGTACACAATTATGAATGAAGGAATGTATGTATGTATGTATGCGTGTGTGAATATTGTTCGTTGTCAATGGGAAACGTGACCGCATTTAGTAGGTGGCAGACCACACGTCGCCAATTTAAATCGATAATAAAGTACTTTTTGCATTCTTTTTTTACATGCATAAATTTTTTCCATTTGATTTTATAATTTAGTGGTAGTTTCTATACAAAAATATTTTATTACACACATATGTGTGTGTGTGTGTGTGTGTGTGTAAGTAGCGGGCAAGAGAAAATTCAATGTAAAGTTTTATGAAGCTGTTTTCTGTGTATTTTACTGAAATCGTATGCGGGGCAAAGGTAATAAATAGTTTATTATACAAGGAGACTTACGAAACATGTATTTTTGACAAGTAAGAAAAAAAAAACAAATCTCACATAATTTGGCACTGTAAGCAGTCGTCATGGCGACAAGAAAGCAAAACTTCCATCGCCACCTTAGCGAATATTTTGGCGCATTTATGTACAAATTTTCTTCAAGAGGTCGTTTGTCTAAAGTTGTTTTTTGAAATTCTAGACCGTAAATTTGCCCAAAACGCTCGAATGATGACAAAATTATAAAACTAACAAAATTGAGTCTGAAAGTGATTGTTAAGAACCTGAATCTTTAAGGAACAATTTAGATATGGGAAGAAATCGACATGCTTTCCGAGTGTCCAGCAGCGTTAGTAACACTACATCTATTAATGTAGCTTGGTTCTTGAGGTGCGACATAGATACTAAGCAACAGTTATTTAAGTCAAGTGTTAAAAGTTGGCACCGAAAAATTCTAGCTGTCCAATTTTCACAAGAAAGAACTCTGGAGGGGTAAATTTAAACAGTGGTTGGTAGGTTTTACTTCAAGAGAACGTTGAGAGAGCCGGTGCAACCTGATTATGCTCTCTAGACTTCAACAATTTCATTCAGCTCTCTAAACGTAACCAAATGTGATTTGTGGTTTGAGAGGATCAACTTGGGCTATGCGCCCTAAACTATCTAATCGTTCTCAACTAGACGATTGTTGGACATAAAAAATGTATAAATATGCACCTGAGCTTGAATGTTAGCCTCCAGCTCAACGAAAGTGGTTGGCTTGTTGGGGTATACTAAGGACTTGACGTAGCCCCCAAAAAAATATTCGAAGGGTGTCATGATCGCTTGTATAGCATGTAACGTTGTCTTGTTGGAACCACAGCTCGAACATGTTGCTATCGAAAATAGTTCACGATTGCTTTATACCGAGGACCGAGGCGTAATGGTGTCTTCTTCGTCATTTCGAAAGAAATAAGTTCCGATGATGTCGCCATTCCATTACGCCACCAATCAGCAGTCGATCTTTGTGGATGCAGTGATGCCTGGCTAAAAATCTGGGTATGGTTTTCGCTAAAATAACGGCAATCTTGATTGGTAATATAGTTGCTGAGCGATAAATGGGCATAATTTGAGAAGTTGGTATTCTGGCCAAAATCCGGTGCTCTGGCCAACATTTCCAACGCCCAGTTAGAAGAGAACTCTCGGCGCTCTCTGTGGTTGTCCGGCTTTAATCCTTGCGTCCGAGTTAAACATAGATCCAAATATAACCGCAATATAAACCGGCTTTACTATCTGGCTATACTCAATTCAGCTAGTCGGCGTCGAGTTGGAATTTCTTTACCTTTTTTCGATTATGATTGCTACGGCGACCATATTTTTTCACATCGCACCAAGGTCTGTGTGGTTGGTGGCTTAAGGTCAAAAGGAGCGTACTCACTTTTCCACGACGACACGACTGAACTAAAGAGTAAATTCACGTTACGTATTTACAACTGAGTCGGAATTTCGATTATATTTTTTAATAATTCTTGCATGATCGATAGGCGTCGAAGGGCGGTCAAAATGTGGCCAAATATTTGCTAATCTTCATCAAAGTTTTCTTAATAACATTGTATTTGTTATGCGAATAATTTTTAACCAGACTTCATTTTGCACTTCTTCGTTAGAAAAGAACAATTTAAATTTATGTAATAATTTTTATAGAATGTAGAAGACGTTAATTTATTAGACCGTTGCTGAATAGAATCTGTATTATCTTTGCCGCTAAACACGTCCTCAACATGCTTTGTGTCTTTCCACTAAATTTGTGTCAACCGCAGACGTCATCTATTAAAAGAAATTACAAAACTATTAAAAATATTTCACAATTATGTCAGAAATTCTTTGTATTCAAAAACTATACACAAACATTTTGAAAAAGAGATTTTGTAGATAACAGACGTGTGGTGTTGTGCATGCAGATGCATGTCAAAACTCTTCAAAAAACCCAAAGTAATAGGTGTGCACATTTACTTTTTCAACAAGAGAGTAGAGTAAGATTTTACAATATTAGTCTACCAAATATTTGAAGAGGAATTCGATGTAGTTTTACTTTCGTACACAACTGTAAGCCATAATATTTTAGAATAGTTTATTGATGCAATTGGGCATCAGTTTTTTGGTGGTATGTTAATAATCTTGTCCATCTTTCGGCACTGAAGCACCTTATAGATCATTTATCTCTCAGACATCCGGACGGTTCAGTCAACAATGACCGCACAGAAAACAAATTAAACGTCGAAAATCATATTAAACTCTACACTGGGCTGTTAACAGGACACTACAGACTTAACTAATCCATCAATAAAATAGGTGTGGTAGAAAGTAAGTCCTGCAAGAAACATTGACAAGATATTTCATGCTATTGCGCTACAGTGGCAAGACACAGACTAAACCACCAAGACAGTAGGATAGTAGTTCCAGCCGACCTAGTTTAAGCAAAGCGCACAATTCTTAAAAGATTTATAAAAGGTCGGGAATCGTTCTAACTGGACAAGATGCTTTACAATAGATCCCGGGGCTATTATAGCCTTTAACTAATAATAATAAGGTTCCCGAAGAAGCATATCAAGCTTTAATTGCGGTCAACAGTTCCTCCTGGCTAATTTATTCACTAACTGAACGCCTTTGTGGCCAGGTATCCAGTACAAGGAGACCTTATTACCCGGAGCCAGTTTCTGGAGTATTTCGAAACACTCTCAAACAAGCTAGAAGCGACAGCTTGACTTTTCGAGATATAAACGATGCGAACATAAGTGGAGATTGCCTGAATTTCGTGTTGCCAACCTAGGATCTTGAAATTTAGACCATTTAACCAGCGCGAAATCAGCCATAACGGTCCACAAGTTCCCGAGATATAGAAATATACAATTGCAAAAATTTCGAAATTTTGTCGAAATTTTAAATTCACCACAAATTTCAAAATTTACCATAAAATCGAAAAACTGAAATAAAAAATTTGAATTGCTACATAATCAATATTTAATATAAAACCGAAATTTTACCAAAAATCCCTCAAGAACCAAAACTCCCAAATTTCGGAATTTCACCACAAAAACTTCAATTTCACCAAAATTTTGCAAATTCACCAAAAATCGGAAAATTAAATAAAACAAAATTGTATGAAAACTTTAAAAAGAATATATCACACTTACACAATTTTATAAAAAATATTTCACCGAAAATCGCGAAATCACCAACAAATTTAAAAATTCACCAAATTTTACAAATTTCAAAATTAAATTTTATTTTTATTCTTGTTTTATTTCGACAGAAACGAATTTCCGCCATCCCTTGTCAAGTTTGGTTTGGAGACAAACCAGTTTCGGTATCAAACATTATAAATTTCACTACGAGTATAAACCCAATTCCCCTGTTAGCTACAATTCAACCAAAAATCAAGAGAATTTATAAAACAGTGATAAGCATTCAGAGAAAAGAAAAACAAATTAATAGAGCCGTGATTAAGAAAAAAAACCATCTCATCTATTAACCGATCGAAAATGCTCATATTAAAACGCAAGGCGAGTTTAAGTGTTGAATAAGACGACGAACCGGAGATCAAAATTTTAATATCGCAAACAATCCCTTGCACCGGGAAGAGTTTGCAGTACATTTTTAATAGTTCATACTTTAGTGAAGGGTGTACAAGGTTCGGCACAGCCGAATATAGCTCTATTATCCGTTGATGACATACTACTGTCGGCAAAAAATAGTAAAACTTTGTTCATAACTTTAAATTTCTTTATTTATTCTGCCAAATCTATTTCGTCCCCCTCGAAGTAATCCCCCCCAGCTGCAATACACTTATGCTAACGTTTTTTCCAATGCTCGTAACAGTTGTTAAAGTCAATTTCGGGAATAGCCTTCAATGCGCGTAGCGATTCACGATTAATGTCTTCAATTGACTCAAAACGGTTTCCCCGGAGCAGTCGCTTGCGTTTGCTGAACAGCCAGAAGTCACACGGAGCTAAATCAGGCGAATACGGTGGTTGCGAAACGATATTGATAGAATTTTTGGCGAAAAACTCACGAAGAATCAATGCGGTATGCGACGGTGCTTTATCGTGGTGCAAAAACCAAAACTTGTCGGCCCATAATTCCTGCCTCTTTTTACGAATAGCTTCGCGCAAACGACGCATAACACTCATATAGTATTCCTTGTTGACAGTTTGGCCAGTCGGAAGGAATTCGGAGTGCACCACATCTCGATGATCGAAGAAAACTGTCAGCAAGACCTTGATTTTTGACTTGCTTTGTAGTGGTTTTTCGGCTCACCTTTGGCACGATATTAGGCCGATTGATAGTCTGTTTCCGGGACGTAAGCGTAGATCCAAGACTTGTCGCCAGTTATAATACGTTTAATGACATCCTGGTAGTCGGAAAGCATTGTTTGACAGACATTTTTCAAGAAAATTGAGTGATTTTGGAACCAATCGTGATTTCACTTTTCTTAGGTCCAAATGATTTTCACTGATCCGTCCGATATTCCAACGATATCAGTAAGTTCTCTGACTGTTAATCGTCGATTCTCGAACACCAATTCCTTGATTTTATTGACGTGTTGATCATCAGTTGATGTTGATGGCCGTCCTGGACGTGGTGCGTCGCCAACGCGTTCTCGACCCCTTTTGAATAATTTGTAACAATCAAAAACACTTGCTCGCGACATACAATTATCACCGAAGTCCTCTTTTGCAACATTCTGAACGTTTCGGCACAGAAATTTCATTTCGTTTCGACATCAGAAATTTAATGGAACTTTTTTGTTGAATAATTTCACTCATTGTAAAAATCGCCGAATGCACTTGTTGTACTTCGGAAAGACAAGCGTATACTGAACACCAATCATTACTTTGATGTGATATTTGGCGCAGATGTCACTGACAGTCATACCAACGTATGAAACAAAAGGTCGAAGAATGGATTTCCGCGCGAAATTTAAATTAAAAAGTCTTACTATTTTTTTTGCCCACAGTAGTATGTACATATGTAGATGTGTGTGTGTGTGGGTGTGTGTGGGGGCGCGATCAGTTGTCGTGTAAATGATCATAATACCAGCTTGGTTACTGCATTCAACGAGAATTCCTATAAAATCTTATAAGAAGTTTCTTCATTAAATGTTTAAATAATATTTTTATCAACATCAGTTTCATTTTCTATATAATTTGTACGTTTTATTTTAAAGAAAATAAAAAACATGATCGACTGGTTCTTTATTTGATTGGCTTCTTTTAGTTAATTGAGTTACTTTCAGTTCTATCGATTAAATAATAACAACAACAAAATAGCAAATAAAATTAATTATTATTTTTAAATTTTCCAAATTCTTTTTTTTAAATTTATAAAACAAAAAACGAAACGAAAAAAAATCAAACAAAATAACAATTTTGTAGTTAATGAAAGTGGCAAATTCTATACTGGGAGATAAATTGTTTACAGTACTTATGAAGGCAACATTTTATGGACATTTTGTTGCTGGCGAAGATCAAATAAAAATTATTCCCGTACTCGAAAGGTAATTTTATAAAAAACTATTTAATTAACTAATGTATTTTCTTTTTCTTTGTTTTTCTTTTCTTGCCTATTTTTTCATTATTTTTTTTTTTTTTTGGGATAAAACCAACCTGCTTAAATTATGACTTAAATAAAAATAATTTAAATGCGCTAAAAATCCTACAAAAAAATTAAAAAAAACCTACAATTGAAACACTTGATCACCACGCACCTTTCACAATTTTGGAATTTCGTTGTTAAACACTCTGTGTGACGTTTGTCATGTTTTGATTTTACTATGATTTATGATGCGGTACCTCAATACATTTTCCTAGTTGATGAAATTCGCCAGAGCCGTATTGGGTGGCACACTTTTTGAACTTTTAATGAAATCATCTTTCTATGGACATTTCGTAGCTGGCGAGAATCGTCATACGATCGTACCGAAGCTTGAGAGGTTTTTCATTTTTCTTCTTATTAATTAAAACAATTATTACCTAAATGTTTTCGTTTAATTAAATAATCGTATTAAATACATTGTATTTATTTACATCTTCTCTATGTCTATGAATAAATACATTTACTTTTCTGGTTTGTCAAAATTTTATCACCAAAAAAAAAAAAAAAAAAAAATGGTCGATCGTTTAAAAAAGTGTCGTATTTACTTTTATTTTATTATTATTGATCTCTTGATCACTTTCTCAAACCTATTTTCTCATAAACATCAGCACTTCTGCTGCAACTTAGTTCAGAATAAGGGAGTGTATGAAAAAGATGGCTCAGTGAGATCACAAAGCCAACAGAAGTCAACATCTTCACTGATATTCAAATGACCAACAAGGCTATTTAGACCGAAAGAGGCACAGAACAAAGACTTTATTTAACTGCAAAAAAGTAAAATCAATGACTTCTCGATAAAAAGGAGACTGCACATCATCTGACTGCCAGGCCACCAGAGAGAATTTGATACTCTGGCAATCAAAGCCGGAGGATTTCAGGAAACAAACTTAGATAATGCAAGGCCCTACAAATTGCGTGAAGATGACTCATACTGCACTGTGGAACAACGAAACGATGGGAAAAATTACTAGAATTTTGTGAAGTGACTCAAACGCAGATGAAACGAAGAGTCTGCTGAAACTTAGATGGGACGAAATTAGTAATAGCATAAGTATACGGACGGGACACTGAAGTTTACGATCGCATATTCTTCGAATAGCGTCTGCAGCGGGCATGCAATGACGAAAAACGATAGATTATTTTATTCGTCACTATCCAGCCTTCACACAAATAAAAACCCAGCATTTCATGATTGACACTCTACCAGGCATAACGCACCTAGAGGCAGTGAGTGGACAATTCTAGGAAACTTCCCTCGAAGCAGCGAATTCCTATAATAAATAATTCACCCAAAGTTCGTTTATATTAAAATTTGCGGTGAAGCCAAATATGATGAACGATTTTCCATATCTCACATCCGTTTATCAATGATCACAAATTCCGCGATGTAAATCCTTCACTTATTTATGTTTCATGGGAATCCTTTAGATTGTTCACCACATTTCCTGTTACCAAAGATTTTTATACTTTTAGCTTTGTGAATTGAACCGTGAACATGTTTAACGGAGCTCAGTTGTAAATGGATTTTCAATAAGCCCGGGTCCATGTTGGAAATAAACAAGACAAGCGATGTGAAAGGCTCATGTATGCGGTGTATAACATCGGTCAAATATCCGGCGTGGCTTCGCACGGATGGCATGTATCCGAAAGGTTGAATCGCCAATGGCTCTGTCACATAGCTGTACTTGAATTTGAGCGATGACCTGGGTTATTTAGACTTTATAGACACTGTTCGATTGCACCGGGAACCTCAGAGACGCACACAAGAAACATTCTAGCGAGAGCAAATCTTACCATATGGTTGATCAATTCATGCCACTTCTGCGGCTTAAGAGAAATTAGTTTGAATTGATCTATACGGACCAATGATGCCACATGCCCAAAATCCGCTCCAAACCGTAAATTTGTATGGAATCATTGCCACCTGGTGAAGCTTTTGTGGTTTGGTGTAGATCTATATACGGCAATTTGGCTTGTTTTAAAAACGCGTATCGTCGCTGTAGATGAGTTGTCGGCGAAATTCGGGCTCTCCTCCCTAGCGTTTGAAAGCCTATTCGGCGAACATACGGCATTGTCTATGGTCATTGACTTTGCGCGCATGTGTCGGTTAAGTCTTGTAGGGGAGTCGACACACGTTCTGACGCGAAATTCGCCAAGTGGAAGTCTGCGTAAGTCGGAAGATTTTGTGCATGGCGTAAAATCGTGGTCTCGTTCTAGGCCGATCAGGCATTCCTTTGACATACAGATATTGACTGGTTGTTCACCGAACCGGTCGTACCGAATTTGGGCACTAAATCTTGCAGAGCCTACATTAAATGACCACCGCATCCGGCGTAAAATGGACGCAACGCGCGCAACGTTTTTGGACGCGATGTTCATGGGTGAAACGCGCTGTTGTAATTGAGCATCTGGGACTGAATTTGGCAGTCGCTGCCAAAACAACATATGACCAACACAGACTGCCAACATCGACGCGACAAATTGACAACAAGATTTATTCCTTTTATATAATCGTGGTAATGTTGTTGTAAGTTGTCGGGTCTCGTTAGTGGCCTACTACATTTAATGTGTTAATTTCGCAGAATGTTCTGCTCACTTCATCAGAGTTGCATTGTGAATTTTATTAAATTTATAGTACAATTAAGTACTAATTGCTCAATTTATTAATTGAATTCTTGTATGGTAAATTGCGCTCAATTAAGGCCTTAATTGGTTGAATGTCCTAATTGCACAATTAAGGCGCGTGTGTAAACTTACTACTAATAGTACAATAATAGCTCGCAGCCACAGATCATGTGGAAGAGAATAGACATCTCACTGCTTTCAAAACGACGATTTAAAACAAATGTTGTGCAAAACGTTCTGTTTGAATTTTGGGGTGTCGGTAGGATTGTTTTTCCCATAGGAATGATATCCTAGTGTAAAATAGAGAACATGTTTTGTTTGTTACACCACAATGATACTATTGCAAGGCCCACGTTTAGGCTGCATAGTTTCTACCAAAAGCCCTCCGTATTGGGTATTACTTATCAATATTTAGGGAGCATTGACTTTATAGGACTTTAGTTTATTTTTACTCCAAACCTGCTAAAACTCGGTCTCTAGTAAATACGACACTACACTACGCATCGCAATCAAAAATAATTGGATATCAAAATTTTCCATTACACTCACACAAAAAGACGTGAAGATTTGAGCTTTCTTGTTCAATAACATGAATTAAGCAAATTGGTTATTTAATTGAATTGGTTGGTAGTCAGTTTACTCTTTCTCTTCACAAAATTATTTTCATCAAAATTTTGTTCAAATTTTCACTTTCACTATCGATCACTATCAAAATGAAACGTCGTGTCCGTCAAGGACGGCAAATATTGTTAAGCACCATTAATTGATTGTAACAGATTCAATAGAATAATTAAATCAAATTTGTAAAAACAATAACAATAACAAAATTTGTATGTGCAACATGTGTTTGCTGTCTCTTATGTCGTCTATTCGTACGACACACTTTCATTTGCCCAACGCAATTAATTAATTGTTCGTCTTACTCACTTGTGCTGGTGGAAACATTTAATAACACGACTCAATTTAACAAATAAATATGAATGAAATCTGAGCATTTAAATAATTCTACTAACTCCATTAAAAATCATTTTCTTTTTGTTTGCGCGTGTGTGCATGATTATACACTCGAAAATATTATGTTCGATATTAATGCGAAATGTTTCATTATAGTTGTTCTTTGAAAATCAAGCTCCTGAACACGGTGTCGAATTAAGGCTGATGGATTGTTTTGAACACTGTCTTGAACACTGTCTTTTCAGCCGATATTGCAGTACGTTGTGGTTCATGCTTCGGCCTATCAGCTACAGTCCCTCTTTCTTCGAATTCATTCACTACACGATAAATAGTGCGTCTTGTTGGCACGTTGTTTCTCCCCAAAATTTCACGTAACTTTCTCATCATCACAGTAATCGATGATTGATTTTGATAAAATCTTTTAACGATTAAAACACGTTGGTTTAACGAATATTTTTCCAAAATAAATTTGCCACGTCTCTACTTCACGACTGCCAAATATGAACTGACAAGACTAATGTTTACCAAAAAGGCGGATACCCTGTACTTCGATTTTATAATTAATGTAAAATTGTTCTTGCTTAAATAATTTTAATTTTGGATAATCGGTTACACCCGAGAAGTTTGTGAAATTATCGTGCGACACTTTGCGATTTGGAGATCACTTGTGGTTGGTGCTATCTTTATAAACTACTTAAAATCCTTGAACATGCCACGTGTATGTCGGTCTAGTTACTGACATGATAATCAGTTTGGGAGACTCCAGTTTCTCTAAGTTGTTCCTTTAAGAGCTCTGAGTTAACTGAGCTGCGTAAAAACTTGATTACTTTTCGAATTGCGAAAAAGTTATCCCACAGAAAGAGCAACAAGCTGCTGGAATTTATAAAGTCGGAAGGCAAACGCTGGTCTAAGGTCAAATAAGAACTAATTGAATTTCAAGTTGCTCGCGCTGCTTCTAACGGTTACCAGCAAGAACCCACATATTTATTGACTAGCTCCGACGTATGTTCCTCGCTAATGCCCAGTTTAGGGGCCTTGTTGGACAAAGTTTTCCGGGAGAGCTATTAAAGTTTCAAGCGCTAAATTCAGTTGCTAAATAATAGTGTTATTATTTAATGTATGGGGGATTTCAAAGCAGACCGCTTAGTTCAAGGGTTCCATTTTCAACTCTTTCATCGAATTGATTTCAGACTCTCGACTGGTAACTGCCAAACTTCTTCCTCATCGCAGAGTCTAGGGCTTACATCCCTCATGGCATTCGCATTTAACACGTGTGCGCCTTACTGGACATTCACACACAATGTGCGCTACCGTCTCAACCTCTTTCTGGTACAGTCTGCCAGTGTCATAGTGGATTGTCATATTGGCTATATGATACTTGAAGTTTCCATGGCCTGTCACTAACGTAGTAATCCAGTTTAAGGTACCCCTATTATACTCGTATCAAAGCACCTTACTGGCCGTGTTGTTGGGGTCTCTTAGAACACTATTCGAGCTTGTCTACATGTGGTAGCATTCCTCCACCTTTTCAGCATTAATGTGTCCACCCATTGCAGGACCTTTGCTCGAACTAGACCGTTCCTCAATGCCAGAATTGCAGGTCACAGCAGATCTCTGGATGATTGATGCACCCAGTTTTTCAACAGTTCATCCAACGCATGCAGCAACCCAAGCATCCTACTTGTTAAACGAACACTTGCTCCCCCCATATATAAAGTTAAGGCCAAGTCCAGCTCAGCTGAGTACACACCTGCTTCTGCCTGCCGTCCATTAGAGAACCACCAGTAAAAATGCCGATGTCGTTCTCCCTTACACTCATTGTGTGTAACACCATCCGCAATGAGTGTCCGATGCAGCGTTTCTATTTCGAGCAAATAAATTTATTTAAATTACGAACACATTTTTTCGAGTGTAAAAACATCGGCATTCACGCACCATTAATTTCATGTAATTTAAATCTGTACATTTGCATGCAACGAACACAATTTTGCGTAACCAATATTTTTTTCTATAAAAAAATATAAATTTATTTATTATTTTCTCTAAAATGTTACAGACTACGTTCGTTTGGTGTCAAGCCAATTTTGGATTATTCCGTAGAAGAGGATCTTTCTCAGGAGGAGGCCGAGAAACGTGAAGTTGAGTAAGTAAAAATTAAAAATTAATATAATTTTATTAAAGTGTTTGGTACTAAAAGGGGAGAATTGCAAACGCAAGTGCGGTTAAAAAAATTCTTAATCTTTATTTGCTTTCAGATCTTCTGTTTCAAGTGCTGGCGATATAAAAGAGGAAGAGGCCATGCCTCAATATCATGTTGATAAATCGTTCGCTGATCGCCGTTACAAGGTGCACAGCGCTAGAACTTACTTCTATTTGAACGAAGCTACTTGTGAACGTAACATGGAAACATTCATCAAATGTTTGGAAGCTGTTTCAGGTAATAATTTTTTTTTTCATTTTCTTATAAATTAAAAATTTATCAATACAAGACTCCGAACGTATCTGTTACAAAAAAATCAAACCAAATTATGCTTGAAACATTTTTATTGAGTTCTGTTAGAAAAAGTACCTGAGTATTTCTTAAGACATTTCCAGAAAGTATTACAGGGTGACCAGATAAGAATGGTAAGAATAGAAATTGATATAAATAACGGAATAACGATGTGAGATATCAAATTGATTTTGGGTTTATTCTGAAGCTACGGGGCGGTTCAATATGTCCGTGACTTTTTTTATGAAACACAGTTTTTTTTAGCAAAACAAAAATTTATTTTTCAACATAACCTCCTTTTAACTCTTATTCCAATGTTTCTCAAGTCTTTATATCCCTTCCAAAAAATAGGATTTTTCGAGGTCCTTAAAATAGGCATTTGTTTGGTTAATAATTTCATCGTTGGAGCCAAATCTCTTTCCTCCGAGCCATTTCTTTAGGTTTGGAAATAGGAGGAGTCACTAGGGGTTAAAGCCGGAGAATAGTGCGGATGAGATACCAATTCGTAGCCCAATTCAGAGTTTTGCCATTGCACACGTGTGGTCACGTGCATTATCTTAAAGAAAAATAACTTGTTTATTGGCCATATGGGGTCGTTTTCTTTTTAAGTCCTCATTAAATCGGTCTAATAAGTTGGCATAATTTTCGCCGTTTATAGTTTTTCCCTTTTGAAGGTAATCGATGTGGATTATCTGGCGTGCTTCCCAAAAAAACTGTTGCCATCACCTTATTGGCCGACAAACTTACCTTGGCCTTTTTCGGAGCAGGTTCATCCGGAGAAACCCATTGTTTAGACTGCTGCTTGGTGTCCGGAGTACAGTAAAGGATCCATGTTTCATCCACAGTTACAAAACGCCACAAAAACTCATTCGGATTGGGGGTAAACAGCTCCAAACAATCCTTTAAAGTTCTCACACGTTTACGTTTATGGTCAATTGAGAGCAAACGCGGCACCCATCTTGCAGACAACTTTCTTAAACCCAGCTGATCATTTAAAACCGAAACTACACTGCCATATGAAATGTCTATGGCATCAACGATTTCACGCACTTTTACTCTTCGATCGGCCAACACCACTTCGTGGATTTTTTTAACATTTTCGAGTGTACTGACCTCAATTGGCCGTCCAGAACGTTTAGCGTCATTTGTATTTGTGCGACCACAACGAAAGTCAGTAAACCACTTTTTCACCATTGGAATCGACGGTTCAAAGTCCCCATAGTATTTATCGAGCTTTTCCTTGGTTTAATTGACGGTTTTTTTCGCAAAAAATTATGTTTAATGAGCACTCGAAATTCCCTTCTTTCCATTTTTAGATAAATACACGAGGTTGTATGTTTTGAAGAGCTGTTAAATGCAAAGTAAATTACGTCACTTGCTCAAAATTTGACAGTAGTCTGTTAGCAGGTGGTACTTGATGGGAACAGTGTTGCATTTCATATAACTTCGAGGGAAGTTCGAAAAGTCACGAACTTATTGAACCGCCCTCGTATATTGATGCAGATATTTGGAACAAAAAATGACACTTAAATCAAACCAAGAATTTATATTGATATACATATTTACTCGCCTCGGTTGACAGTGCTTTAAACTGTCGGTCCGATTTTTAATGACTCCCTTTAATTTTTGGTCATTTAGTAACTTATGTGTGGCGTCAATGCGGCAATAGCGTCGCAAACTCATCTAACATGGTTGGTAGCGTAGACTAAGAACTTGACGTAGCCTTAGAGAAAATAAACGAAAGTTGTCAAGTGGCATGATCGGGGCTGGTAATTAATTTACGCTCGCCGCACCCAGTCATCCAATGTTTCAGTCACAACTTTACGTGTGTTACGTCGCTTCTATGGCATTTAACGCCGAGTTATATCAATATTGTCAGGCTCTGATCACCGATAGTCGTTTAAAATTGTTCTATACCAAGGACCGTGGACGGTAAAGATGTCTCCGTCGCCATTTCGAAAGATATTCGGTAGGATGATGCCGTCATGTCATAAATCGTAGCAAGCAATCAATCTTTATGGACGCAGTGATGCTTGGTTAAACACTTTTGGATCGTGTTCTCTCCAATAACGGCAATTTGGTTTGTAGATGCAACTGCTGAGCCAGAAATGGACTCCGTCCGAGAAGATGATTTTTTTTTACCAAAATTCTGACCTCTGGCCAGTATTTTCAGTAACCAATTAGCGAACTCAAGGCGTTGTCTATAAGCCATGATGAAATTTCGGGAGCTGCATGGCTTTGGTAACTTTGACAGCTAGCTGGTCACCTTACTACTAATTGTTTAACAACGCATGTGCAGAGTCTGTTTACGTTCTTCAAGACACGTTGTTGGTTGAATAATCAGTGCATAATTTTGACAAGCGTCAATGTCAAACATTGCCACTCCTATTGGAATCTTGTCATTAGAGGTTATGTTGTGGAAGACATTTTTTTGAACACTTCTTCGACTATTTTAATAGCCGTCATTATGGTAAACCAAATTTGAAAGCAGTATTACGCTACCCTATCTACTACCACTATGCAGGCAAAGGACAATATTGCTGTCATAGCCACAAGACCAAAATTGATAATAATAAAATGTTTGCGATTGTGTAACCCGACCTTTACGAAATTGGGATAAAACGTATAAAAGAGTGTTCACCCAATCCCACCGATCTAAGACAGCGTAAAACATGTGTATGATCAGTATTGCTTGGTAAAAGAATTCAATGCATTGTGTGTAGTGTGATTCATGATGCGACGCTGTTATTGGTCGGACTCAGTAAATGGCGTGTGCCATGTTCGAAAAAGCTGTTTTCAAATTGCACCATGGCCCTGGAAAACATAGATTGATTGTTTTCAATAAAAATGTGTTACATTTTTCAAATTTTGTCTATCTTATTTGATAAGAAAACCAACTGCTTTCAAAATCACCCTGTGTAAACATTTGGCTTCGTTTTGTAATACAAGCTAGCGAATCGTTTAGGGGATTTTTTATCGAAATCAGAAACAGAACTTACGTTTTATTCATATAAATTTCGCTCGCATGTGTTGGAGAAACAGGCCAACATTCTGAGACAGTTTCAAATTTCTCGTGCTGCAAACAATATTTATTATTAATTCTATTATTTCTTTAAATTATTTCAACAGATGTTTTTAAGAAAATTTCACAGAAACAATTTTTAGTTATGACGGATTTTTTTTTTTTTTTTTGTTCGAAGAATGCGGTAATTTGAAATTTTAATTAAAGTGAATTCAGTTATCGCGAGCCCTATGCGCGTTTTAGCAATAAATAAATATGAAATATTAAATCTATAATCGGTTTAAAAGGGTGAGTGTTGTTTTAAGCCCGATAGAACTTGAAATTGTAAAAAATAGCACAAAAAAGAAATAAATTTTAATGAAACAAATTTTTATTTATTCGAAAGATCAATTCATGGCATTAACATTTGAAAATGGTTTCGGGCATATGTCCACCGCGACTGATCTTGAGGAAACGCATTCTGGGCTTAAAATTTTGGACCACTTTGAGCATTGCAGCCGTATGTCACGAATAACACGAACAATATTGGCCTCCAATGCGTCCATTGTGGCTGGTTAATCAGCATAAGCCAGTGACTTTACGTGGCCCCACAGGAAATAATCGAGAAGGTGTCTAAACGCGCAACGTTTGCGGCCAATTCATAGGTCCGTATCACGAAATCAACTTATCGCCATATTTCTCTTTAAGTAAGTCGATGGTTGCGGTCGCCGTATGGCACGTAGCGCCGTCCTGTTGAAACCGCATCTCGCCCGGGTTAATGTCATCCATATTTTCAAACCAAAAATCATTTATCATGGTATGGCAACGTTCTTCAGTGACCGTAACGCGAGCTATGGCTTCATTTTTGAAGAAATAATATCCAATGATGCCACCATTTTTGCATTTTTTTAGGCGGAGTAGAGTCTGTAGGGTCTGCGGTGGATTGGTTTCACTCCGGCAATTTTGTTTTATAATAAACCCGGTAAGCCAAAAATAAGCCTCCTCGCTGAGCATAATTGTGCAATAAAACTTCGGATCAGTTTTCAACTCCTCTAAGGCCCCGATTCATGCGACCGACGACGAATCGATAAATTCGGATCTTCATTCACACCTTCGTTTACAGCGGCGATAATCAATTTAACACGCATATTTCTTCGACGTGTTGGTGTTATTGCAACATTCAGAGAGCATGTGGTATGACATTTATCCACCGTTTGATGGAGGGCTTGCTCAGACGGACGATTATGTGCGCCTTAAAAACCACGAAGTCGTCTGTAAGTTGCGTGAATTGATGACTGATTTTCAAAGCAAATCTGAATAATTTGGTAGCGTCAATCTATTCATGATGACGATTTGCCACAGTATACTGATCTTAAATGTCAAAAAGTGAGTGAAGTATGACAGACAATTCGTTTGACAGTTAACCTTTTCGTAAAAAATCTTTTGCGAAGTAAGTTTTTGAAAACCATTGCGTTTTTTTTTCGATTTATGGCCCTAAAATATCATTTTAGTTTAAATTTGATAGATATGGAACCCTTGCACATTTTTGGCGATGTTGTTTCGGTTCTGTTCGGGGTTGCACAGAATAAAAGGTTTTAATGGCAGCAACTGGTTGGTCTAGCTAGGTTTCTAACTAGCTCTAGAGCTCACTCAGGTAGTTCCAACCCTTCTCGCTAGCCGCGTATACTAACAATAAAAAAAAGAAAACTACCAGAAACTAATTTCATTCTACAAACTACAACCGCACAAATATTCGTTGAAAGACTGACGTCGGTCTTTCCATAGCCTTCCCAACGTTGTCGCAGAAACTTCCATACAGTGTGATTCTGCGAAGATCCCTCCCACAATGGCAACGTGGGCAGTCCAGTACTGCGAGGCTTAGCAGAGCTATAGGATTGCGGAAACAAAAAATATATTTTTAGGTGTGACGCAAGTACGAAGCAAGTACTGCTACTAACAGATAACACATTGGAGCCAAAATGGGCGGTATATATCTACTGGCCGCGTATACAATCTGTGTAACCCAACTTTCGGCTTTGGAACATTATACGATGTGAATATTTCTGAGTCGGGGTAATTTTCTGCTATTGATTTTTATTCCAGTTAACGCAATTTTTTTCTTCTTTTCTGTTGAAATTTATGTCTTTTATTTAAAATTGTATACGAGGGCAGTCCCTGAATTATTCGCTTTAGGAAGGAAAATATATTTTTGTTGTTGTTTATTTCTCAATAATTTCCTGTTGTTGCTTCAAATAGCAGATTACTCACGAGCCGTTTATTCACCGTAGAAAAATCAAACAATTTGAGGGATTTTGATGTTGTGAATGGGGAAACAATGCTGTCTTTAACTTACATGGGAACGGGTGAATTGACATAAAGCTTTGTTGTTCGCAAATGTTCTCATTACTTTGAGATCTTCACTCAAACTTTGTAGTAACTTCACAAATTTGAATTCTTCCTATTAACCCTGGATGGTTACTCTTCATTTTTGTACATTAAAGATACTCTTCGTCAAATCGACGAACAGTTTTCAAAAATAAGTCTAGCGGAAAAGTTTTTAAAGTTAAAACTAAACAGAAACATTTTTAGTTAAGTATTTTATTCAAAAAATAATAATAAAAAAATAGAATATAACAGAAATCTTTTCTCTCTCTTAAAATTCGATACGAATTTTAACTCTTTGTTTTTTGTTTTTAGAATTTCTACAAAACAAAAACTTAAAAAATAAAAATAAAAATGACTTATTTCATACACAGTCTTTTAAAATATTCAGTCAAGTAATACAAAAGAGCAAAATATTTGATTGTTAATTTCTTTTTAAGCATGAGACACAAAGTTCAACTTTATGTTCACCACAGATACTTTTCTTACATATATTGCATGCAGTTTTTGTCATTCTACGCTTTCTATACGGGCAGAGGTGACAAATTTTACGCTTTTTTGGTTCTATATCAACATTTTCGGCAGCTTCTTGCGGATTTGCTATTATATTTTGAATTTTACGTTTAGTTGCAGTCTGCAAAGTAGGTGTCTCGAGTCTTCTCTTCAAGAAGGGAGCCACAAGAGATTCATGAAGATCTTTCAGGTACTGTCGTCGGTTTTTTGGCTTTTGGCCTTTGAGGAACATATTGTGGGCATATATAAAGTAACTGTTAACAAAAGTTATATTTAAAATGCCAAAAAATATACACATTGGCCACCTGTTTGTTTTACGTGAACACGTGATAAAATATACACTAGTTTATTTGGTTTTGGTTTGTAGGATAATAAAGTCAGTTCATTGTCGTAACAAAACATTGATGTCCCAGCTCTCCGCCCTTTTAAATTGCCCATTTCCTTCGGGATTTCTCTCTTGTTTGACCGTAAAGTGCCAACAATGGTCAATTTATAAGGTTTTAGTAGCAGTGTTTTGGCAAGGGAAACTGATGTGAACCAGCTGTCCATTGTGATATTGCGATTTGTTCCATGAACAGTTTTCGTGAGCTCTTTGACGTAATGTTCTCCAAGAGAAGTTGTGGTTGGATTAGAGCCCTTTCCCAAATATGGGCTAGCATCTATCATATATTTTGTGCCACTATCGCAAACCATTACCAATTTTAGCCCATACTTTGCCGGCTTATTTGGGATATACATTCTAAAAGGGCAATTTCCTCTAAAGGCCAGTAACTGCTCATCAATTATCAAATACAAGCCAGGAACATAGTTTTTGCGGCATTTATTGATAAAAAGGTCCCATAATTTTCTTATGGGAGCAAATTTATCATCAGTCATTGTCATTCTCACAATTTTGTCGCCAAAGCGAAGACAAGACATCAAACATTTTAACAGCATTTTACCCATGGTAGATACGTAGCGCGAGCCACAGTAGGTAGGATCAAAAAGTTCCTCTGCTGTAAGATGGTTATCTTTCTTAATGGCTGTAAGAACTAAGAGACCCAGAAGGGCATGTATCTCAGAAACATCAGTGGTACCCATTTGCGAATTTGTTATCGAACGGCTCTGTATCTCGACGTTTGTCCACTGAACAATTTCATCAATAATTTCTGAAGTGATGAACAACTTGAAGCATTCAAGAGGGTCTTCCACTCCTTTACATTCCAGTGACGGTCCTCTAGCCTTGTGGACGTAGATCATTGCCCGGCGATGTGATACTCCTTTTTTAGTGGACCATTTATGAAAATTTTTTCCCCGAAGACTTGTTTTGGAAAACCCAATAATATTTGTTTTAGACTGAAGCACATTGAGTGGTATATTGTCTTCATCTGAAAACTGTTCATCAGAAAAGTCAGACGATAGGGGTACGTTATCCATAGCTACGTATCTATTCTATGTTGATAAATTGCTATTTTTTCTAAATTCGTGGAACTTTTTATTTTCTTCCTCTGAAGCATCCCAGCTCTCCAAACTATCGCCGTCACAACTTTGCAAAAATCTCTCGATCTCAGCATCGGAAAGAATCCTTTTAGAACCCATTTTCTATTCTAAAAAATCAAAAACCTTAACATTTTTACAATATCGGAATTTTTACAAAACTATAAAACAACATAACAAAATAAAACAAAAAATATATTACACTACGAACGTAAAAAGTTACATTGAAGTTACTCTTCGTCGTTTCGACAACTACAAACCTGCGAAAATACAGTTTATAGATATGCGTACCCAGCGTACGTCCGCTCACTACAAGCTTTCGTCATCAACTAACGTTGTTAACAAAAAGAGCAAAATTCGAGCAAATATAAGAGAGTTATATCAGAAAGAGTAAATGGTGTTCGTCGATTCGACGAACAGTAACCATCCAAGGTTAACAACTCTCAAGAGTCGATTGCAACATCGTTCTTAAGCTGTATTTGTTACCTACATATCTTGTGTTTGGAAGTGACACTCGACATTCGAGCATGTATTGTGCGAATGGTTAGCGCTGGTGTTCCGCAAAGCGAAATTTCGTGGCTAGTCTTTAGTGACTCCACGCTATGTACATAATATCTAACATGGACAAGCTAATTGAATGCGCCAGTACATCCCAAGACTACACGACAGATATTCTCAAAATGAATATGGACTCGATAATAATATGTTTCGAAGGCTACCGTTTTTGAAACACTTGGGACTTGCAACTCTCACCATTCTGCAGATTTTTCACCATTTCTGACGGAACCAGCTCAAATAGTAAAGCACAACTCGTAAATTCCGCCATGCAAGTTTTCATAGTTCCAATCTAGGGGACATATTCCTGAGCGTGACTGTTTTTCCTAGTGAACTATGATTCATAAAATGCTGGCAGTACGTTTCTTCGTTAAAATATGCAAAATGTAAACAGGGCCCAAAGACATTCGTTGTATTTTTCAAGCGGTTGTTAGAAACGTTTTCTAAACGAACCAACTTTAATTCCTTACAACCACTAAAGGCCAGTAAAAATGTTTAAAATCTTTTGAATAAACGAACGAGTTGATCATTGCAACACTTTTTGAATCCCGAATTTACTGCACGTGTTTAATACATTCGCAGCATTGCCACCTACTTTTCTGTAGAGTGTTACCATTAAGTTCCTTTAAATTGTTGTTCTATATTTCTGCCACAAAAAAAAAATATATATATTTCCTGTCAGCTTCCAATAGGGGTAAACTTTAATAACAAATGATTTGAGGTAGATTTTTGGAACGAATTTCCGTCATCCCTTGTCAAGTTTGGTTTGGAGACAAACCGGTTTCTACATCAAAACACCCTGTCGGAATATCAAATCATGGAAGAAATGATTTGATTTTTTTTCTCGCTGATGAATGTCAAATTTCATATAAAATGCGCAACGTTTTCATGAGGGGATTTTCAGATGGAGTTTGGCGTTTATTAATCATGACATGAACTCATCAGGTGCCAGCACTAGTTTCAGAGAAAAATTAAAATATTTTCAAATTATCTCTTGACATAAATATCTACGAAGAAGAAAATATTAAACTTATTTTCTAATTTTTCTATCTCGCAAAACCAAGTTGTTTGAATTTATATTTTATTTAGACAATTTTCACTATTTCATTGTCATAAGAAAATGAAACGAATATTAACGTACCAGACCAATCAGATAAATCTGTTTAAAATTGAATCATACAGATTTTGAAATAAATAAATATTTAAATAAATAAGACATTTTCCCAAATATTTGAACATTTGAGAATTGAAACAAAATTTTGCCAAGAAAAACGAAATTGGAATAACTAAATATTAAAATATTTACATTAAACCATATGCATACATACATATACATACGTACATATATACAGATGTATTTCAGACATTTTAACAATATGGTTGTTTTTCTTAATACATTCATATACGAGTACACATAGATGTGTGTACACACACTCTCGATCAAATGAATAGAGCCACTTAAATTTCTGTTGCTAGTTGACCATATTTTTGGAATTTTTTGTCGACAGCTAAAATTTGCCCAGAAAAGAAAGATCATCTGCTTAAGATTACGAAAATATCAATAATAAACAATAAAGTTGGTTTCAACAGTCTCTTAAATTTCCTTTTCCAGAAAAAGGAGAAAATTTTAGCATTTTTTTGCGTTCATATGATTAAAACGATTTAATTAATTTTTATAAAAAAAAAAATATTATTTTATAATTAAATAATAAGAACAATTAATATTAAGTTTATTAATAATATTTTACAGATTTCAATAGTGGGTCTAAAATTATTTTCAAATAGACGGGTTTTATTGAATCATAAGGTGACTTCAAATAATTCAAAAAAATATTATCCCAGGAGTTCTTAATAGCTGATATTAGTGACATATTATAGTCGAATTATTTTCCTCCCTCGTAAGTCTTGTGGGCAACCCAACCTCGAATATTTTCATTTCATTTTAGGACGGTAGCAAGCAACATTTTTGTTGGAAATAAAATTACAACTCTGGCATTATGTATAAAAGCATTAGCATGTTTAAGAATTGGCCCAAAAATATCATTTACCCTAGGGAAAGCTGGTTGTAACAGAGTCTTGTAAATATCCTCCAGTCATTTTTGCACTTTGAAATTCTAAATCGATTGTGCTAATCGCCTCCCATACCACAACTCCACCTCTCTCTCTGCTGAGATGACGATTTAAAAATAGCTTATCTTTTCTCCTATCGTGAAAATAATAATTGTAGCCATCTGGACCTTCGAAATTAAAATTCTTTTCGTCACTAAAAACCACAATAACATGACCTCTTACTTAAATGTTTCATGTCATATGCTCGCTAGCAAATTGTTATCGATTTTCTTTGCGTGCATTATTCAGCAGCGGTTTCTTCTCCAGTATTTTTTAATTTCAGTTATTGACAGCTTGAAATTGCTCTTTTTAACGTTGAGATACTTGCTGGATACCAGCTAGACATCTGACTTTTGTTGTTTTGTTTGGATTTGAAACGGTTGGAATCCTTGTAACTTCACGAGCAATGGCTCGCGAGGAATTTGCTTGGAAGCAACCGATACCGATGTTTTGGCGATATTTAAGGTTTTCCCATATATCGCTATAGGCGATATTTTTATTGCCGATACAATGATATATTAACACGCGTATCGCGCACTAAATCAAAAACAGTCACAAATCAGAAAACCAAATTGTTCTTTAGTTGACGATGTAATCGGAGGCATAACGATAACTGTTTTTGATTTGGTGTTATGAATTTGTACGTTATGAACTTTAGTAAATTTAATTTGAGTGTTAATTCATTAGCATATCGGTAGCGGTATCGCCGATAGTTTTGTTTGAGTATCGGCAAAAATGAGTATCGATGATATAGTTTTAATCATATTAATAGCATTTTTTTAATTGCATTTTTTGGACTTCTTTTGGAAAAAGACCTGTTAAAAAAACCTGTTGCGGTAAACTTTCGTGTTGTTGTTTTTATTTTTGTAATATTAAGAAACTGATCCACGCGATGATAGTAAAATGTTACCTGTCGACAAAAACTTCAAAAAGATGGTCTACTAAAAACAGAAATTTAAGTGATTCTAATCATCTGATGGGGAGTGTACGTCTTAACAAAAAATGTTCATATGAAATTCATACAACATCTATACATATGTATGTGTGTATGTATATATGTATAATATATGTATTAAACAAATGAAAAAAAATAAATTAAACAATGTCAAGCAGATGCATTTTGTCACACGATTTTTCACATCGGCTGACAAATATCGTTGCTCTTCATTATTTCAAATTGTTGCCAATCGAATTTTGTCGTTGCCCCATTTGCAACCATTTACTTTAACTATAAAGGGTCTACTTTCAATTGAAATATTATACTCGGATTACATTATAAAAAAATATTGGGGTTATTAGAAGGATAAATTACAGGACCGTAATAATTATGACCGTTTTCATAAAAATAAAATTTCTGATTTTTACTACTGTCGGCAAAAAAATAGTAAGACTTTGTTCATAATTTTAAATTTCTTTATTTATTCTGTCAAATCTATTTCGTTTTCCAATCCTCGTAACAGTTGTTAAAGTCAATTTCCAGAAAAGCCTTCAATGCGCGTAGCGATTCACGTTTAATGTCTTCAATGGGCTCAAAACGATTACCCCGGAGTGGTCGCTTGCGTATGCTGAAGAGCCAGAAGTCCCACGGAGCTAAATCAGGCGAATACGGTGATTGTGTAACGATATTGATTGAATTTTTGGCGAAAAACTCACGAAGAATCAATGCGGTATGCGACGGTGCATTATCGTTGTGCAAAAATCAAGATTTGTCGGCCTATAATTCCGACCTCTTTTTACGAATATCTTCGCGCAAACGACGCATAACACTCAAATTGTATTCCTTGTTGGAAGGAATTCGGAGTGCACCACACCTCGATGATCGAAGAAAACTGTCAACAAGACCTTGATTTTTTACATGCTTTGTCGTGGTTTTTTCGGCTTCGGCTCACCTTTGGCACGATATTCGGCCGATTGATCGTCTGTTTCCTGGTCGTAAGCGTAGATCCAAGACTCGTAGCCAGTTATAATACGTTTAATGACATCCTGGTAGTCGGAAAGCATTGTTTGACAGACGTCAACGCGACGCTGTTTTTCAAGAAAATTTAGGGATTTCGGAACCAATCGTGATTTCACTTTTCTTAGGCCTAAATGATCTTTTAAAATGGTTTCACTGATCGCTCCGATATTCCAACGATATCAGTAAGGTCTCTGAATCTCTGTTAATCGTCGATTCTCGAACACCAAATCCTTGATTTTATTGACGTGTTGATCATCAGTTGATGTTGATGGCCGTCCTGGATGTGGTTCGTCGTCAACGCGTTCTCGACCCCTTTTGAATAATTTGTAACAATCAAAAACACTTGCTCGCGACATACAATTATCACCGAAGTCCTCTTTTGCAACATTCTGAACGTTTCGGCACCAGAAATTTCATTTCGTTTCGACATCAGAAATTTAATGGAATTTCTTTGTTGAATAATTTCACTCATTGCAAAAATCGCTGAATGCACTTGTTGTACTTCGGAAAGACAAGCGTATACTAAACACTAATGATTACTTTGATGTGATATTTGGCACAGATGTCACTGACAGTCATACCAACGTAGGAAACAAAATGTCGAAGAATGGATTTCCGCGCGAAATTTATATTAAAAAGTCTTACTATTTTTTGCCCACAGTAGTTTTTTTTTTTTTTTTTGAAAAATTTATTAATTATTTGTTGAATGAAGACAATGTACTTAACCTTTTCCAAACTTTGAATTTGCGGAAAATAATACTTTTGTATTTGTGCCAAAGAAATGAAAATCAATCTAGTTTAAAACGATAAAATTGGTGTGCTTGACATGGTTGTCTGAAAATTTATTGTGTCTGTTTTTTTCGTTAAAAAGTAAAAAATAATTATTATTTTCATGCCCTGCCTGTTATTGATCAAATATGATTTCCAGTTTTCAAACACTTTTTCGTTTCCCGTGGAATGTTGATTTCCAATTCTGGTTACTGGGTTGTTCGGTTACTTCTCGTAACCCCAAAGAAAATAATTTAAGGAGTCAATTGACTGCCGCCGTCATAAGTTGTCCAAATATTGGAACGTTGAAAACCACAATTGAACATGTTAAAATGCTGCTTACTTTTTCAAAGAAATTTGATTTTAGTGATTTCAAAAACAAAACATTTGCATCATTGGCAACAGCTGTAAAATGTGAATGAAAATAAACTGAAAAAAGTAAAAGCTAGTTAAATTATTTAAAAAGTTATTTATAATTTTTTACAAAATGGAATACATATACATACATTTTAAATAAAAACTTTTTTCCTTATTTAAAAGTGTTTTAATATTTAAATGTAAACAAAAAACAGCTGATAATTTAATTCTAGTCCGAACTTACCCAACGAAAAATTCGTATAACTTTGTACAGGAAATGAAAAATTTTACTCTCTTATTTTCTCTCAAAGCTGCTCAAAATTTGTTATCGGGAACGTTTTTAAACTAAACTGTTTTGTTATGCACCTGGAAAGTGTATTTTACTGACTTTTAAAAGATTACGCTTTTGCCGTCCGAAGTATAATAGCATTTCGGGGGTTTCAAATACTTGTGGCAAGGAGGTCATATTAAAGATTTCTTTGTTTTAGACGTAATTGGAGACCTCTGAATTGGGGCCAAAGTTCTTAAGTTTATTTTTCAAGTTGCCTGATCTAATTTTGACATGACTTTTGGGCGTTGTTTCTATATGGTTATTGCCAGCTAACGCCGTTCTTTCTTCATGTTGCTCAAAGCTTGTAAACATGTTGCGATCGGTATTTATGTACATATGTGCCCAGTTCCGCCTCTATCAACATATAATTTTTGACCTTTCTGAAATGTATGAGCCCACTGTCAAATTAAAAAATCTGTGCTCATAAGGAAAAACTTGTTAAGTTCGATTATGCCGTTTTACAGTGCGTGAGATCGTTGATGCCATAGGCATTTCATATGGCAGTGTGGTTTCGATTTTTAATGATCAGCTGGGCTGAAGAAAGTTGTCTGCAAGATGGGTGCCGCGTTTGCTCTCAATTGACCATAAACGTAAACGTGCGACAACTTCAAAGGATTGTTTGAAGTTGTTTACCCCCAATCCGAATGAGTTTTTGTGGCGTTTTGTAATTGTGGATGAAACATGGATCCATTAATGTACTCCGGAGACCTAGCAGCAGTCTAAAAAATGAGTTTCTCCGGGTGAACCTGGTCCGAAGAAGGCCAAGGTAAATTTGTCGGCCAATGAGGTGATGGCAACAGTTTTTCGGGATGCACGCGGGATAATCCACATCGATTACTTTCAAAAGGGAAAAACTATAAACGGCGAATATTATGCCAACTTATTAGACCGATTTAATGAGGATTTAAAAAGAAAACGACCCCATATGGCCATTTTTGCAGATAATGCACGGATGCATACGTGTGCAGTCTTAATGGCTCCAACGATGAAATTATTGACCAAGCAAATGATCGCAAAACGTACAGTGGGAAAAGCAATGGCAATAATTTGTACGAACTTAACACATTTCTACTTTGATCTATCACGAAATAATTATTTGGATAAATTGGCAAGACGGTCAAACCAATAAAAAAAAAACAAAATGCGGGAAAAGATCGAAAATTAAAAAATATATTATAAAAAATAATATTAATTTCGCAATAAACACACCTGAAATCGTGGATAAAGTTAAAAATATTCGTGAAAATAAAAGGTGCCAAGAACGGCATATAATTAATGTACCTTGAGTCTGTCTGGCATAAGACTCACAATCGACAAAATTGAAGACTCTAAAGGAGGTTAAGTAGAAAAAGCACTTTTAATTTGCTTTCAAAAGAGATTTCAAAAATTAAAAAAAGTATTAGCGGAAATCACTCTTCGTTGCAATTTTTGCACACTTAGTATGATTTTCTGTCACAAAGCGTGAGAGTCTTTTTTAAGCGTTTAGTAAATTCATTACAACAGCTAATTTTTCAGATAATAAAAGAAATGAACAACAAGCCTCAAGTTCTTGATTGTCTAGTAAATAATCCAATCTTTTTTTATTTCATCATTCATCTATCGCTTATTGTTTGGATTTTGTTTTATAATTTTAATTTTCTTTTTAAATTTCTTCACCATTAATTTTTCAATATATTATTTATTTGGTTACAGAGTTGCATAAAGTAACTTTGCCGCATGCAATAAGCTAAGCCGCAGCCAGTATATAAACGCTAATGCTGCCTCTAAAATGTTTACACAAAGAAAGTATTTAGTGTGTGCATAAATTTTCTAAAAACTTTTATCAATTAATGGGAGTTTTGTTTGATATTTTAATTGTTAATATTTTAGCAATAATTTTCTAAAAGTCTTAGCTTAAATTTTAAGTCTTCACAGGCAGTTGTTGAGACGGTTCTATCGAAGTGAAACTTTGTAAACGCAGGTGTCTGTCTAGTAGCATTGCAAATTACCAATCTACAAGGATTTTCACCATAGCATATTTGCTCAAGGGTAGCACATTTTAGTTTCATATATTTTGTTGTTATGGTTTCGAAAAATTTAGCATATTTGCTAGATTTGCTACATTTTGCCAGGGTTGTATGCAACCAAGAGTGAGTTCCCTTACCATCCATGAAAATTCGGTTAATAATTTAAAAATCTGTAGTAATAAAAAATGCATTAAAAAAAAGCAACACTATTAAGAAAAAAGCAATGCAAGTGTAAAAAATTTATTAAGAATTCTAATACCAAATAAAAAAATAATAATAAAAAGGTGAACATCGCTACGATCGGGTAAGAACGTCAACTCTTAAAATTCTATAAAAGTCACTCAGTTTAGAGAAATACAACCACCCTTATTCTATTTGGCGTCGTCGACGCTACTCGTCACCGTTTTGAGTCGGCGATTTTAAATCGGTATTCCCTTTGTCGACATCGACATATTCAATTACTGTTTATTGTTATTTGGTATTTTGTAAGAAAATTTCGCGAAGTTATAGTTTAATGTCGGCGCTGGTGTTGCTGTCGCCTCGTTTATAAACGAGTTTATTTGAAAAAAAAATTTAAATGGAAAAAAATTAATATAACAACTTCTAACCAATTCGCGAAATTAGTGAAAGATCTGGAAAAAATCCTCCTCTGCAAAAGGCTTGCAAAGAGGATCCACTCCAAAGAATTCTAAAGATCAGGGGAATAGCATTTCAATTGTACTAAAGGCCCTTGGCCCACCAAAACAAATTCTAAATGGATGGACGCAGATTAAAGTCATTCCTAACACTCACCTGGTGTGAACTCTGGCCTAATAATCTTAGCGTTGCCGCCAATTTGACGCGCTGCGCACTGAGTGTAGATCTTACTCCATTTTTGAAACTTGGGGATATCATTTGTAGCACAAGCCTTAACGCTGACTTATTTAATCTGAAGTAATTGTTAAACTTTTGAGGAAATAAAACACGGTTCCTACAATTAGTTAGTGTGTGGTTTTTAGTTACGTCTCATGCGATAAAAGAAATATCAGACTTCTGTCTGATGAATCTTTTTGTACAACCAGTTTTTTCTTTTTGTTTTCTTTCTCACTGGAATGCGAATCTGACATGAAAAACTTTGTAATAAACTTTATTTATTTGTTTCAGCTAAATTTTTCCAACAAAAAGTGTAAACAAAATAAACCAGCTGACTCAAATATTAGATATGTGTAATTTAGTTTACGCAAAATATCGATAAACCTTTAATGTCGTCATAAGACTGTCAGGGCATACCAAATTATAATAGAGTTGATGATACCGACTTCGATACAAAGTATTATTACAAACTTAATTTATCTCTATTTATTTTTAACTATCTTCTCATAAACAAATTGCAGACTATAATAGAAACACGAGTTTTAATGGGTTTCCAAATTTTGTTACTTTCTTTAATTAAAAGTTTACCATAAAATCCTGCCCATTAATATGTTTCAAAACAAAGTACATATTTTAAAACCCATAAATATTTTTATTACTTTTATTATTTTGTATTGCATGAAGTGAATTTTATTCTAATATTATTTGATTTTTATTTACTCTTTAATTAATATAATTTTCTATTTTATTTTTTTATATTTCCACATTAACAACAATCAAAAAATCAATTGGCACTGTTAATCATCATTTAATTAACTAAACAAATATTTCATCTTTACTACCTGTTTTAACCCACCGTACTAACAATCATTTACATGAATTAAATGAAAATGAATGAAAAAAAACAAATTTAATCTCTTTAATCTGTGTGTGTGTGTATGTGTCTATGAGCTGGTGTTTGTGGGTGGGTGGGTATATGTGTCTATAATGGGTTACTCTTTCTCTTGGCGCCACCTGAATTCTCATTAAACTGAAATGCAATTATTATTAATTCGATCAACGTCATCAAAATAATAAATGATTAAATTACGCCACGGAAATGGATCGAATCTTTGTTACGGTTTTAATTACAAAAAAAAAAAAAAAATATTACTAACATTATTACTCCCACTCGTATTTTATTCGTAAAACTGTTTACGAAATAACATAAAAAGACGACGATGAAAAGTATGTTCCTCGACGCACAGCAGAGGGTAAGCTAACAAGCAGACTATCTAACAATCTTATCTTCATTTCAATATTTTTTTTTTTAATTTATATTTGTAGTTTCTAAATATGGTTTTGTGTTGTTGTTTGTTTGTTTGTTTCATTTTGCTTTTAAACTGCAGCAATTAAAAAGAATTGTTTTATGGTTGCTTAGTTTTAAACCAATGAAAATTGTAAACAATTGTAAAACTTTTAATTTCTGCTTATTATTTTGTAGACAAATGTGTTTTGTAAAACATTTGTACTGCTTATTAAAGTAATCATATGAACATGTAGTAGTAATTTAATAGCCTTTTCAGACTGGCCAACATCTAACATCAATTTGCGTAGATATAAATTCTACATTTTTAAAACATGTTTTTATATCATTCTGCTTCATCTTACATCTCTCGATAGTTTTAGTGTCTTCACTAGAAAAATGGCGAATAATAACTTCGATTATTTCTGTGTCATCACTAATGTCATGAATGAAATGAGTTTTTGTTTTATTTTTTTATTTTTTTAGTTGTTTCTTTTTATTAAATGGAAAATAGAATATTAATTAATTAATCGTAAAAGTTTATTGTTTTATTGATTAGTAGATTGTTCAAAATGGTTTTCAATTATTTTTTTTAATATTTTACCTATCCCAGTTGATGGTAGATGTAAGATGTTGCAAATGTAAAGAATTATTTGCTTTTTATACATCTTCCATTCGTTTCACTGAAACATTGGTCCGTGCTGCCACCTTTTTTAATTATGGCTATGCCAAAGTTTACTGGGAGTGACTGAAGTGAACAAATGGCTTTTAAGTTTAAAAGTATTAAATGGTGTTCTAGTACACAAAGTTAAAAATGTTATAAAAAAGGGTGGTCCAACCATAATGCACGATGTTAATTGTGAGTCACACCCGCGACATTATAACGGGCTTTTTGTGGCCACATATTGAGGATATAAACCTGGACAATATGTGGTTCCAACCAAGGATGGTGCCACTTACCACACGAAACAATGGCTCTTTTGCGCGCGAAATTCAATGGTCGTGTGGCGATGTTAATTAGCCGTCACGATCATGTGATTTAACGCCGTTGTACTTCTTTCTTTGGGGATATTTAAAAGAAAAATTATATGTTAATAAGCCAAAAACAATTGAAGAGCTCAAGGATGAGATAATTCGGCACATTAACCACATTGAAGCTCAATTATGTCTCAGAGTCATTGAAAATATCGACCATCGAATAGAGGTGTGCTACCAAAGCCGTATCGACCGTTTGGTAGATATTTTCACATACAATTGTCATCGATCCTTCTGTCATAATTAAAAATATTAAAATAATTCTGAAAACTTTTTTGTTTTATTTACAATTAACATCGTGCGTTTTGATTCGACCACTCTATATTACTGTATTATAGAGCAGCGTGGCCTCCCTCAAAATAATTATTTTTTGTATTTACTAATTTTGCTTTATTAGAACTAAAAAGCTTAAACTTTTGGAAAGGGAAATTACGAACGCAACTAATATTTTTCAATAAAAATATCCAGTGCCAAAAGGTTCATTATTAAAATAACCAATAGACATTTTTAATCGTTTTGAGGCAGGAAAAATCCCGATTCCCTACTTCTGGATACGCACTTAGTTCTAGAACGCATGCGTCACAACAAGACTTGTTATAATTTGTTAGTAGCTTAAATATTTCTACGGAATTATTATGGATCCCACATGGCCTCCACATTTAAAGTTGTTAAAAATATTTAGGGAAAAATGTCAAATCGTTCTATTTTGGTTTAAACTAACCTCAAAAACTGGTTCCAATTTTATTATCGTTTTAGTTTTTACAATAGTGTAAACTTGTTAATACGTTGTGTTCAATTTCACACTATTAATCTAATGTGAGTGCCAAATTTGTTTAAAACATGATTAATCAAAATAAATTATTTATTTATGATCGAATTGGAAAATAATGCTGCTGCGTTATTATACGACGTTTTGTAACTCGAAAATAGAAGCGATACAACAAGTACTAAGTGTTCCCAAATAATTCTATGTGGCTTAAATAATTTATAGATTCGTTTAATTATTCGCCCCTATTAAGTATGCCAACGTCAACATCGACGTCAAATTTAAGTCGTTTCGAGGCAACAGAAAAAATTATATTGAAAACAAGAACAATTTTTAAAATTTTATTTATTTTTGATTTCAATATAAATTCCGCCGTTGCGTGTTATAAAATGAGGCCCTATGTAATTGGTCTTTTATTACGTACTTCTAGTTAATTCTTTAATAAAAATACTGTTGTTTTTGTAAAACATATTATTTAAGATATGGATCATGAATTATTTTGCACAGTGCATTATAGGTAATACTACATTTACACCTACGCAAAATCTGGTACTTATGAGATTTTGAGCGAAATCTAGTTCATTTCTACCAGATTACCCATACAAAACAAAATCAACTTACGAACTAGATTTTGGCAAAATCTCTCAAAATCTTGCAATACTAGATGATGCAACTATGTAGTTTTTGCTAATGTACTAAAATATACAGCGCTGAACAAGAAAATTTTTACATTTGTAACAAAAAAAAAGCGCGGTAGAAACAAAATATTTGCAGCAACATTAAAAAATAATAAAAGTTTAAAATAAGTGGTTTCAATATGGATAAAACAATAATGAATAAAGTGTAAGTAATATTACATATGTAATTATGTGTATAAAAACAATTGTAGCACGAATTTAATTAAGTTTAGAGCCAATTTATTATTCTTTCTTCAGTCAGCTGTTTTTGTTATGAAAATGAAATTCAATAATACGTCAAAAAGCATTGGTGTAAACGGCAGAGATTTTCTTCGAGATTTGATGTAAATGTAGTATAAGTGAATTGCTTCGTCTTTGAGTGCCGCCATTTTTTTTAAATGGTTAAAAGTTTTCCGCGAAAAAATGGGTGGGGAATCATTGCAATAGATAATTAAATACTTAAAAACAAAATTGATTTTGAAAATTGTTTGTAGTTAATTTTATCCCAACCGAATGAGAAATCCAAAGAAACTGAAAACAAAAACATTAAAGTTTTAACAAGGGCTGTTCTACCTACAGCAAAGCGTAGCTGTCTATTAAAAAATAAAATAATAGATTGTTTGTTGTGGGGGCTTTTTGTTAAAACTTTAAATGATTTTGCTTTAAGTTTCTTTGGATTTCTCATTTGGTCTAAGGAATTTCAAACATAAGACGGCTAAATTATGGATTTTTTGCCTCTTTTTAATTCAATTTATTCAACTTTTCCAGCTTGAAGGTTTTTTTTTATAAAAAGTGTCTTTTATTTTTATTGATATTTCGCTACTTCATCGTTTAGCATCATCAGGAAATATAAAAAAATATTTTGTTTCCTAAAGACGTCACACAATCGAGCAGCGAAATATCGATAAAAAATAAAAGAATTTTTTATAAAAGACCCTCAAGTTAAAAAAATTTAATAAGTATAAGACGTTTGAAGTTTTTCTAAAAAATTGGGTAAACGATTCCCGATGAGCTGGCTTAAGCTACGAGTGACTGAACTAAACAATTGCAATCTTATAATAAACTGAGTTGGAATAAAATTAGCTACAAATAATAATTTTTGAAATAGAAGGAATAAAATCGCAAAAGTTCCTTTCTAAAATTTATTTTGTTAGTAGCGAAAGCATTGAATCTTCACCTACGTTTCTTCTCCAATGTGTAGCATACTTACAGGCTTTGGTCAGCCAAGCAAGCAACTAAACAGTCGTAAGTCAATTGTTATGCATTTGTTAAAATTTTATTAAGCCTGACAAGTGTAGCAATAGTGCTTCATCTATGTATGCCACAGATGTGTATCTTATTTCACTGTCTTTTTACTTTCAACTGTTGTTTGCTTAAATCGTTTCCCTTACCTTTTTAATTTATTTTATTTCATTCTATTTTTAGGCGCAACCTTTGGTACGGGAATAACAGCTATAAAATTAACCGCCCTGGGGCGTCCCCAACTCTTGGTATGTTGCATACATCTAATATATTTCTATATTCTATAATTAAAATGTTATTTGACACGCAAATAGAAAATAGTTGTTGCATTTGGAAAATAGTAAAAGATAGTTTTCATGATTTAATTAACTTTCTCCCATCGCTAGACGTTCTTTACCCGCAATAATTACTTAGTAGTTAAAAGTTAAAGTGAATTGCACATTTGGTCAAATTTCTTTAATACAAAAAACAAAACAAAAAATTCTTGATCACATCATAATCACTAAAAAAATATAATTAAACGTATGAAACTGTTCTGAAGTTTGTACTTTTAGCCATAACGTTGCAGTAATTGCAATCAAAACTAAAGCAATTACTGCAACGTTAAAAAATTTTAATACGACGTTCTTATTCTGTTGCCACATATACAGGGTGTCCGCCAGGAAGGTATACTACTTTCTTTTGCCGCTATTTTGGTAAACATTAGTCTTGACAGTTTCATATTTGGGAGTCGTGAAGTAGAGACGTGGCAAATTTATTTTGGAAAAATATTCGGTAAATCAACGTGTTTTAATCGTTAAAAGATTTTATCAAAATCAATCATCGATTACTGTGATGATGAGAAAGTTACGTGAAACAAGACGCACTATTTATTGTGCAGTGAATGATTTCGAAGAAAGAGGGATAGGCTCAAGCATGGACCACAACGTACTGCAAGATCGGCTGAAAACATTACTTCTGTTCAAGAAAGTGTCCATCAACCTCAATTCGACACCGTGCTCAGGAGCTTGGTCTTCAAAGAACACCTTTGGCCACAATTTTGCACAAAAATTTGCATTTGTTCCCATTTAATATTTAGTTGATACAAGAGCTTTTTCCAGAAGACCATTTACGTCGCCGTACATATACCAATAGGATGCTACTGCTCGCCCATGTCAATTTTCATGAAAAAATCATAATGACGGACGAGGCACATTTTCATTTGAATGGATATGTGAATAAACAGAATAGTCGGTTCTGGGCAATGGAAAACCCTCAAATTATTCATCAGTCACCTTTGCATCCATTAAAAGTGACAGTCTGATGTGCAATTTGGTCAGGAGGAATCATCGGACCTTACTTCTTTGAAACTGAAAACGGCGTAACGGTAACTGTCAATGGGGAGCGATATCGTGATATGATTGGAAACTTTTTAACGCCACACCTGCATGCTTTGGGCTTGACTAACATGTGGTTTCACCAAAACGGTGCCACATCCCATATAGCCAGGATTACAATGGAATTTATGCGAGACCTCTTTCCACAACAAGTTATTTCAAGGAATGGTGATGTTTATTGGCCTCCACGGTCGCCTCATTTGACTGCTCCGGACTTCTTTTTGTGGGGATATCTGAAAAGCAAGGTTTATGCAAACAAACCAGAAACGCTGGAGCAACTAAAACAAAATACCGCGTGAAATGTGTGAGAATGTAATGAAAAACGTGTTCAAAAGGGCTCGCATTTGTGAGGCTAACAGAGGCGGACATTTATCTGATATTGTATTCCAGACATAATTGCCGACATTAAATAAAAAAATGTATCGATATACGATCCATTCTCTTTCATTTAATCAAAAATTATAAACAAACAAAGTAGTATACCTTCCCGGCGGACACCCTGTACCTTTAAACTATAAAAGAGAGGTTAGGTTGAATTGCTATCAACAAACACATGTCATGATCATTATAAGCGGTTATTGTAATATCCCTGCTTGGATCAGAGCTAAAAAATCACGACTGCCCAGAAAAAATTTTCTTTATGCTACAGTCCGATAAATCTGACAAAGGTTGCGGCATCGGACGGCTCAGAGTATCCCGATAGAACGATACCATAAACTCCTGGTGTGATTTTTCAATGCCTTATACATTCTCCTATTGCATCCACAGCAGTATTTCCTGACCTGGCGTAAAGATTAGAATGTCTAAGCATTTCATTTCACAAGTTAACTTGGATAAATATTTTTTATTGCAATATCGGTGTTACAAAAATTGAGCGTAAATTTTCTGATATGCTAGAAGCTCAACAATGAGAATCTTAAAACTCTGCACGATTTCTATAGCGATCCCTGCTATATAAAACTGAACCTTCCGCTCTGAGCTCAGAAAATTGGCCTGGATTTGGGTTGTGGATGCTACGTTTGACTTCCATTAAATGATTTATTAAATACAAATTCATCACTTTTCATTATTTCAATGATATGAAATGAAAGCAATTGGTGAGAGTAATTAGTTTTTCGAATCCCCAATCAATGTTCAAGTTTTGCTGATGTTCCTAGGAAATGCAGTCCATATTTCCAGATTTGAGATGAAAACAGGGTTGCAAAATGTTTCAGTAGTTGGAAAATAAAATTATACACAATGGATTTGTTACTCTGCCACGAATCAAAGTATTTCGTTGGAAGCGAGATGGAAAGGTCTCCCAAAGCAGAGAAAAATAAGGACGGCGGGATGACGCGTCAACCTCATATCCGCTTTATGAATAATACGAATAAAAGAACCCCAATATTTTTTGGTGACAATTTGACCCGCTAAGTAGTCTTGGTAAAGTCTAATGAATATCAATTATTATTATTAGTTATAGGCTATAATTATAGCACCGCAACCTGTTGGATCTACTGGTCAGCGTCGTGCCTAACAAGAACAATTCTCGACTTTTTATAAATAGCGTTATAATTGTGGACTAGTCAAAGGTTGTCTGGAGCTACTACCCTACAGCCTAAGTAGTTAAGTCTGTGTCATGCCACCGCCGGGCAATCACATATAACATGCTCTGATGTTTCTCTTTATTCTCCCAGGGAACGTCCCCGAACGTTTGCTCACAACGTTTGCGCAGCTTTTTTCAAAAGCTTCCTTTATGATATTGTCTAGTTTGCTAACGTTGAGATCTAAGTCTTGAAAGTTAGTTATATCTTCACCAAGCCACCCTATACCTTGCTCCATATGAACATTTTATAATGACCATTTCCTATTTTTAAGCTGACTTCATCTTGCCCTTTCAGTTCAAATCGAATATATCGATGATCTTACAAGGAGACTTCCTTCTAACACCCTCCATTTTGAAATGTTATTTGATATAGCTGCCCTAGTAAGGGTGAGATCTAGTACAAAAGTGGGCTCATTCTCCTAATTCACCACAACAAGATTGTTAGTAGTAATAAAATCAATAATGGCTCACCTCTTTCTTCCTCTATCCCGAGTGGAGCGCATTGGCGTCAGAACATATTAGGCGCTCATGGTTGCGGTTACGCGAGCGGATTACTCAGCGAGCTGTAAGAGCTCACATGATGCAGCGCCCTCTGTGTCGGAAGGAAGGTACAATTGTTCTCCATCCTTGGGCGTTCGGCACTTCAGCCTGTACTGCCACTAGGTCTCGTTGCATAAGCTCTGCAAATGGGAGAATTCGAATTTTGGTTGCCGATCGTTATGGTCGCTTTTGGTAGACTTTCTTGTCTGCAGACCATTTATGCGCCCATTTGCGGTTCCTTAAAAGATTATTTGAAATCTTAATTGCATTTTTTGTTACCCATGGGCAACTGAAGTTAAACCGTAGGTTTGCCAGACCTTGCACGGAGTACGTTATTAAGCTGGGCTTTACCCCGTCAAACAAGCCCAGGCATAGCTCACAGTGAAAGTTTTAGGGGGTTTTTGGGTCAATAGATCTAACTTCATTCCAAACTATCGAGACTAAGGTTTGGCAGTATGATCACATCGTGGCCGCAGGAAGTTTTCGTTATTCCCTGCACTATGGGGCGTTTGTACAAAAAAAAGGTCGCACTTCCTCTAAGGGCTAATCAATTAGCTAGTGTCCACACAGAGCCATAGATATACTAGCTAGCTTAAGGTCCCCCCAGGAATCCTAGAAATCTAGTTTCAACTTGTGCGTTGCGGATAGTTCTTGGTTTGTGGCCCAGACCAGGTCACATGTCCTTCATGTTCTTGCCCTCAAAGAAGCCTTAATTTAACTGAAAACAAATTGGATTGAATAATTTTAGTCATGAACGGGGTGATAGTGATGGCTATGTGTGATGTCACCGCGTTATTAGAACAAGACCACTTTTTTTTGTCTAATTTATAATTTTTATTTCTTTCTAAAACTACTTTGGGCCGATTTTTTAATTCAACTCCTTTATTTTTATTTTTATTTTTTTTTATTATTAAAGTTACAACTTTCCGAAGTCATTATGCGCACACGAAAATATATGGAAGATTTAGTTGGTGGCCAAGGCAATGTTTTAACTCATCACAAGACTATTAAGGATTTGGAAAAGTATTATGCCAGCTTAGGCTCCGACAACAAAAATGTTCAAGAATTTCTAAAGAATGTCACCTCCGATAAAGAAGGGTAAATTAAAGTTAAAATTATTTATTTATAAATTCATTATTGTTTTCTTTGTGTGTGTATGCGTCTGTGTGTATATTTTTTCTAGTATTTTGCATTTGTTTCCCTGGTCTGGCATTGTTGATGAGAACTCACAATTGAGTGATACTTTTAGAGTGCCCGATCCTAAGACAGGTCAAATGCGTCGGTTCATCTCACAAATTCCGCCCAAAGAGGAAGAAATGTTCAGAAATATGATACGACGTTTAAATACAATTGTAAAGGTAAGTAACTCACAAAGCAAACAGCTGATTTGCTAAATGTTTTGGAACAGGAAAAACAAACTTTTAGGGTGGCCAACTATTTGTGTGTTACCACCAAAATTATTATATTATAATAGTATGTTCAGACATACGTCTTAATTGAGGCGATTAAAGTTTAAATGGAGTTATAAAATTTGGTGTTCACACATATGCAATTTAGCTTAGTCAATTAGTATTTGATAGCTGAAAATATTTTCATGACCCGACCATGATGTTTGGAAACGCGTGTAATCATACGTTTTACGTACAAAATTTCCAATTACCAGCAGAAATTTCTGCTCACTAAACAAACTTCGCTAGAGTTGCATTGTGATTTGATTACAGTTTTGGTGCCATTAAGTACTAATTGCTCAATTTATTAAATAAATTCTTGTATGGTAAATTGTGCTTAATTAAGGCATTAATTGCATAAATCTCTTAATTGCCCATGTGTGAACATACTTTATTTTATAGCATCGCATACGACTTTCGCTGGTTACTTAAGCCAGACCATTAAAACAGCTAGAAATGGCTGGTATGAAATTTTTTTAAACTAAATGAGATTTTTCTAAATTTGTCAGTTTTCATTTTATTTTTTCAATTATATTTATTACAGGCTGCCGAAGAATTAGATGTTCGTATTATGATCGATGCTGAACAGACTTATTTTCAACCCGCTATTTCACGTATTACACTCGAAATGATGCGTAAATACAACAAGGATAAAGCTATTGTATTTAATACCTACCAGTGCTATTTGCGCGAAGCCTATCAAGAGGTTAGTTTCTTTTCGGTCTTACAATCTCGAGCAATTAATTTCTCTTTTATGTTATTAATAGGTTAACACCGATTTGGAACAGGCGAAACGTCAAAACTTTTATTTCGGCGCTAAGTTGGTACGCGGCGCTTATATGGAACAAGAACGTGCAAGAGCCACTGCCTTGGGTTATCCCGATCCAGTGAATCCTACCTATGAGGCTACTACCGATATGTATCACAAGACTTTAACCGAATGTTTGAGAAGAATAAAGGTTAGTTGTTAAATATCGGCTTTAAATTTATATATATATATTTTTTGTTGTTGTTTGAATTCAGATGTTCAAAGACAGCGGCGATGATGCCAAAAAAATAGGTATTATGGTGGCCTCTCACAATGAAGACACTGTTCGTTATGCTATTGAGAAAATGAAGGAGATCGGTATTTCGCCAGAAGACAAGGTTATTTGCTTCGGCCAACTGTTGGGCATGTGCGATTATATTACTTTCCCATTAGGTAAGTTTAGTTTTCAAGATATCTTAATATTTATTAGCGTATTGTGTACATGACCATTAATCTTTGATTTTGTGAACTTTAAATGGCCAAATATTCAGTATCAAAGTACAGCCAACAGGCTGTGGAACTACATATCAATAACGCATCAAAAATAAAATAAAATCGGATGACATTTAATTGTTTACGCAAGAGAGGCCTGCAAAAAATCATTTCAGAGCACACTCAAGATATTGGGGGTATTTTAAAAATCCACTCCGTTTATTTATACGTCAGCTATTTAGAAATAAAAATAGTTTGCAAATACCTAACTCAACGTTTATATAGCGAATTCCATCCAGAAATAAGTTTACAATAGGTGTGTGCACATATAGATTTTTGGAACGATTTTCCGTCATCCCTTGTTAAGTTTGGCTTGGTTTGGTGTCAACCCGGTTTCGGCTATGTGCCATCTTCAGTGTCCTTTTTCGTTCTGAGAAGTTTATATCAATTCGTTGGTGTTTATCCAGTAGCCAGCTGCCAGCTGCCAGCTGCCAGGTGTGAACAGGTAGCAGAGTATTCAAATCTTATCTCTCAAATATTATTTATTAATTATTACCAATGTAATAACTAATTTATAATCTACGATTGGGTTAGAAGAGCTGTCTCGCCAAGCTAAATGTGTCTATTTTTTTTGAAATTGCACTAAATCACATGCTGGGATGATGAGATGGACGACCAGTTTGTTTACTTTTTAAAGAATATGCTTCTGCTTCCTCCTAGATAGTGGGCACTTCTAGATCTCTATGGAAAATTTTATGTTCTTATATTAGGTGGCGCATACGATGAGTCATAAAATTCTAGACTGTCTTCTTTGCAGCTTCTGGATGTTTGCTTCGCAAGCAGTACACCACAGCTGAACGCCATATGCCCATATCGGTTTTATAATGGATGTGTATAAAAGGATTTTGTGTTTTAAAGCCAGGGTGGAGTTAGGACCTATTAGCCAGTGTAGTGGATTTGTTACAACTTTTATTCCCGGTTTTTGTGCCTCAATATAGCGGGACCAAGTTAGGCACCGATTTAGGTGAATACTAAAATATTGAACCTGAGTTTCCGCTGAAACAGCCGCATTTGTTATTGGTGGGCTATTTTGCCTGCTGAGAGTAAACGTTAAATGCGAATATTTTGATGGATTTATCCTTATTTTCCTCTTTAGCCAGTCCTCAAGCTCGTAAATGTGAGACTGAAGTTGTTCGAATTCTACGTTCGGATCTTTATTAACACCTGTAAGTGCAGTGTCTTCGGCAAACGTTGACGTATATGTATATATTTAAACCTTTTCGCATATCCACTGTATCGACGAGTTTGCTCCAGCAGAGATTTTGACAATTGGAGAAAATTGCCACATTGATCTCAAACGTTTTATCTGTCAAAGAATATGATGTGGTACGGACTGTCATGTACTCCGAAGTTCTGTTGCGGTTTCTAATTCGTCTGACTTCCTTCAAGAGAGAGTTAAAAAAAATTAGCGAATTTTCATCTGTATTTGAAAAAATAATAATATATTTTGCTCATTCGAAATGCTTGAAAATGTTTATGTTAATTTTTAATTTAATCGATTCCCTTAAAAATCTTTGCTTACAGGTCAAGCTGGTTACTCGGCCTACAAGTACATACCATACGGTCCGGTACAAGAAGTGCTGCCATATCTCTCACGCCGAGCACAAGAAAACAAGGGTGTCCTTTTGAAAATTAAAAAGGAAAAGCGTCTTTTATTTTCCGAAATACGCCGACGACTGTTGCATGGTCAATTGTTCTACAAACCTAAAGGAAATTATGTACCCATATAAATTGTTCCCATTTCTGTGGCCACACACACTATACATACACACACACACTCACCCACACACCTACACACCCACAGCAGGCACACCCAAAGCACATTCAACAAGACTTGCCAAACAAATAGTTCTTAATGTTTTATAGTTATATTGGTTTTGACAAATCTAGTTATGCGTTCAACTTGTTGAACGTGCCTTGGTCACATCTATAAGAAAGAAAAATTAAACATCCTAAAAACACATTGCCATACTTACAGACCCCGCCTACAATTTCGAAACAAAAACCAAAATTCGATAACTTGAAACACTTATTTACAACAAGAAAACTCTTTAAAAAAAATTCTTCAGATGAAACAATTTTTAATTCTTATTATACAAAAATGATATTTTATTTAATGTATTTAACTACGGAGTAAATTATATATAATTAAAAAAAGATTCTACTAAGACGTCCATTTATTATGGAACATGGAAACCAAATATTGTAGCGCTTAAATTAAATGGTGCCTCTACATGTGTAGCGAATTGCATGTCGAATGAGAAGCATTTAGCATTTTCGAACATAAAATTGAAAACTTAAAATTCTAGTATCAGGTTTTATTAGGAAAAACTTTTGAAGTGTTTCGAAATGTTGTGGTTAAATTCAAACTTTTTTTCTTTTAATTTAAAATTAAACTTAATTATGTTTAAATATTAAATATGTCTTGTTGCCGAATTTCGTATTGTAAGTGTAGTTCTTTAACGATATAGCAAAATTCTCACACATCCGCCTACGCAAGCAAGGCTGTGTGGAAAATAGTATGGAATTTTTAAATTCAATATTTAAAATTTATAAACTGTATTTTATTAAGGTTCCTTTTTTTGTCCTAAACAAATCTATTTATTACTTTTTTAATAATAATAATAAAAAAAAAGAAAATTATAAAAAGATTTACATATTTATAATTTGAGTTTTAGCCAACAGTTCGTTCTATTTATTGCTACACAGAAGAAAGAAAATATGAATAATTTTGTTTGGTTTCAGCCTGCGGATATAATTAAGTTTTAACTGAGGCAATTCTTTGTTTAATCATCAATGGGATTGTCTTAATTAAGTTCCCCTAATTAATGTAATTTAATTCATTTAAGCCAAAAAATATTTGTATAGGTATTGGTATAGAAACCCATTAAATATTTAATTAAATCAGTTAAAGTCTTTAAGCTGAAGCCAGACAGACAGCAACTTTCATAGCAATATTTATATTTCTATTTCTATTAAAGGGAAAAACAAAACAAACAAAAAATAATAATTTTACAATTTAATAGTTAAACAACGCTTATGAATCTCCCTACTCGAAGTCAAGAAATTTTTTCTATATATTTATTTTTCTTTTTATTTTACTGTGTAAAATTGTTTTAATTAAAATGTTTTTTGTTTTGTAATGATCTTGTATCATCATCGTGACACTTTTGTAAAATCTTATTATTTTAAAATTAATTTTTAAAATAAGTTAAGCATTATTATTATTATTAATTTTTATTTTTATTTTATTCGCTTTTGGAAAAAACAATACATGTATAAATAAAAAATAAGTGGTCTTATTAAAAAATGATTGCTGTCTTTATTTTATTTATTACATTTTTAATTCATACACATGTATTTGATTCTATATTTTACTACATACTTTAATTTTTCTGCTTGGTTAAATTTATATGATTTTCTTTAGTATTAAATTATGTTTTAATTGCTTAATTTTATTTACAAATTATGTACGTTTAACAGTAAAAATAAATGAATTTTGGAAAGTATAATTAAAAAAAAACAAAAATAAACATTGGAATTATTAGTAAATTTAAAATGGGCTGCTATATTGGTAGATGTGTGAGAATGAATAATAAGGTCAATAAGAGTGCCGTTTTGTAAACAAAATTGGTAAAACTTTTTATGGATTTTTTGTACGGAGGCACTTCCTGCTAAATTAGTTTACACACGGGTTTGTGTGAGTGTTTAGTAGCATCAAATCAAATGAGTCAAATGCGATAGATGGCCATGAATTTTGAATATAATTCTAAAGCAAGGTGGTAGTGTTCTTTTGTGTTAAAATGTGGATTTTTGTAGTAACTCGTTTTTGGTTAAAAAAACATGATTCATTTAACCCTAATTCAGTAATAAAAACTATTAGTTTATACTTCTTGGTGGAAGTTGACTATCGATTACATCGATTTTACATGCACATATGTATGTAAACAATTACCTTTTTACACACATAAAAGCTTAATTGCAGGCAATATGATAGATGAACCAATGGCACGGCACGACTTGTGATAAAGTTGGACAATTTTATATAGTCCACCCACTTCTAGTACTACGTTCTGTAATTCTAAAGTAGAATTAGCCTTCAATTTCGGTTCCGTTACAAATCAAATCGCATAGAAAGTTTACATAAGGCGTTACTTGTTAGGATGATCCTCTTCGTTCTGTTAAAAACAAAATTTGGTAGCAAGATACATGTGTTTATTCCACAAGAAGAAACTTTTAAAATGACACTGCAAATTACACATATACATACATACATACAAACTACATTTATTTTATTTTCGTAGAATAATAAAACAATTTCTTTAAAAAAAAAGTTTATAGCGGTAGAAAAGTAATTGCACAATTTCGTCATCATATTATTATTATACCCAACATTATTTTTGGCAATCTCAATGGCGTCTTACGGTTTTCGTTCAACAAATATTAAATTCTTGTTGAATACAAAATTTTGTTTGTTTTATAAGAAAACATCACATTGTATTAAATCCCTTACAGCTCAGTTGAAACTCTTGGAAATGATTTTCTTAAAACAACTAACTGGTTTTGCACGTGTCTTCAGTTGCTTAATGTAAAAATAACGGTAATTGTTATGAGTGGTTTTCTATCATATTGCAGCAGAAAAGCCGACAAAAAATTTTGAACGGCGGTAGTTATTTCATATCCTTCGCCGGCGAGATTCAGATTTCACTATACAAAATTATTTTATGATTATTCTATTTAATTTTTATTTTCTAAAGAGAATTATGGACAGAAATAGTTTAAGTTTTGCATAATTGGTAAAATTAATAACTCAATCTTTCGAAACACTTTTATTACAGCTTTTCATGCACAAAAGCTCAATATAAAAATGTATTTATCATATAGAGGTACTAGACGAACACCAAACACCATTCTTTGAACTCCCAGCAACTAATAAATATATTTCTATATTAGAGTTGTAATTTTTTTTTGTAAAGCCTCCAATTATCCAACAACGCCAAAGCCTAAATGTCAGGTGTTTACAATTTTAAACAACTTTCCCTAGTTAATCTTTTTATTGATGTGTTCTGGGAGGGAGATTTTTTTTTAACTATTATATTGCATTTACATCTGCACCGTAAACAGGTTACCAGTTGTTTAATCGTTTTAGAATCTTTATTATCCATACAAATCATAAACAAGTTTGTAACTCGTTTTCGAGATGAACAAGTTACAAATAAGCCGTTTTTGATAATGCAACCCTGTATTTTCTACATTTGGCTGCCAGCTACATTTGAAATTTTTTTCAATATCAAACTCAAGGCAAATTGATAAGGGCGAATTTAAAGTATTCCCGGCTTCTTTGCCGATAACAAACTCCATATATAAAAAATGTAGGGGAAATGGCGAAATATTTTTTATTGGGCATTCAATAAATTCAAAAAAATTACTCCGTTGCGCTGGTGAGTTTACCTGTTCAGTCTACCCTGAATTTAATTTCTTCTGGCTAAGATTATTGAAGCACAAATATTTGTATTGAGGTTTTACTCTAGCAAGCCTTAAAGTTTATTTTACACATGAGAAATCTTTCCAAAGTACGGCAAAGGCATTTCAATTTAGGTTTTTTTCTTGCCATTCTTGCTGAATGGATTTGATGAGCCTTGCTATACTGGATAACACATGAAGAGGTGGGTGTGTTAGACTTTGTGATGTGCCGCGGTACCATTTTGAGACTCTGATCAGAAGTTTGACAGAACAAATTTGAAGGTTGATTATGGATATCAGGCCTATTGGCAGTATCTTCATATACTTCATATTATCATATCTTTATAGTACCCATGCTCTCTTTCTTGTATTTCTTTTCAAATCACAGCATCTTAGTTCGTTTCACCGGCTTCAATCTCAATTTTTAACCGGCTTCAATGTCAAATGTCAAAACATTCTTCTATATATATTACGAATATATCTTCATATCAGATATTTTAAACTAAAAATTAAATTAAAATTATCTTCATTCCTTTTCCAAAATTATTTAACATTTTTAGTAAAAAAAACATTGTTGTAGTTTACTGCCAATGTTCACTATGCTACTATATACAGAGCTACTGAATGATAGCGATATCTTACCTATCGGATCGATTACTTTAATGTTTGCAATAGAACTAGACAAAATTGTTTTCAATCACATAAAGCCCTCTACGCTTTAATATTCTTTAAATAAAATATTCAGCAACATAAAAACATTCTGACATCTTCAAGTGTTGCGTCTAGAAAAAAAAATTATCAGTAAATATAAGTTCAAGAATTAAATGATACTCGTTGTATTCAAAACAGACTAATTAACACGTTTTTTACACTTCCTAAATTATTTTGCCTTTTTTGTTGTTGGTATATTTGTCTTTTTTTTTTAAAGATGTTTACACTGTCGTTATCATGGGGAGTGTAGGGGTAAAGAAAATATACATATTTACATTATTTTCAATTGTCAAAGATAAAAACTCAACTGTCAGAAATGCTGAGGCAAACCGCGAAGTTTGTGAAACTTGTTTTTGATAAAAGAAACTAGTTGGGGAATAGGTAAATACACTATAAGAAATAACTTTCCGTTGCGAAACGTAAAAAAAATATTTTCTAAATGTCAAACTCTCGGGTAAAAACTTATCAGAAGAGTAATTTTTAAATGCAGAATAGCCTCCAATTATCAAAGAAAGTTAAAGCCTGAATTTCATCTCCCTAGTTTATTTATAAAAAATAAATTTTCATAGAATTGTTGTACACACAACCCGGCTTATTTTGCGCCAAAGCCAAGTTCTGAACAAGGCGAATTGATAACAGATCGATTCACGGGCGAATTTAAAGTATTTCCGGCTTCTTTGCCGATGTCAAACTTCATATATTAAAAAATGTAGCGGAAATGGCGTAATATTTTTTCATATGGAATTTGACAACCAATCAGTTTAAAAAAAGTACTCAGCTGCGGTGTTACTACCCTGGTACTAAATAAATAATTAAGAGTCGGAATTATTCCGATAAAAATCGATATAAAATCCGTTCATGTTCCAAACTTTATTACTCCACCAAAATCTTAATATAATTTGTTGCTGAGCAGAGCTGAATGCAAATTATTAAACAGAATTGCAGCTTGAAGTTGCCTTGTGCAATAATATTTTGCTTAACAAGTCCAAACAAGAAGGTCAATTACAATCTTAGTTTTTAAAAAAGCAGTTTTAAGATCACAAAAATTTAAAAATGTAGTAACAGGGATTTTTCTACTCAATTAATTGTTGCCGGAAGATATGAATGCAAATTCCGCAAGCTGTAGGGTATTCGGTGTTTTCCTGGTGGGGGGTTCAGGTAGAAACTGCAAACAATTTGAACAAATAAAAAATAAAAAAATTTATTAAACTAAAAAGAGGGAGAAAATGATTGATTTTTTATTAATAATAATGTTAACTAATTAAAAATGACAATAATAATTAAAATGTTAAAATAATAAACGCTGAAATAAAATGAAGAACTTAAAATACAAGACGTAAAACTAAAAAAACAACAATTTCTTCAATTTAAACTTATTATTAAACAATCAATAATTGTATTAATGTTTTATAGCATAAGCATACACACATACATACACACATACATACATATATTTAAATACACACACACACACACACACACATGTATTAGCAAATATATAATCGTACGTAAAATAAATGCTTTTCTAGTTTAAGTCGTTTTAGTTTTTAATAACGATTTTTGCTTTATCTAGTTTTTTTGTTTTGTTCTTGTTTTGTTTTCTATTCTCTTCATTGAAAGGAATAGAAATTATTAAGGACTGCAATTGTTCCTTGCTCTCTTACATAGACTCTATTTACACACATACATCCATATGTATGTATGCATTTATTGTGAACATTTTATTAGTTGTTTAGTAAATATGTATGTATGAGTGCGTACATACATGTATGCGTAAATGTAATATGAAATTATTAAAAGAAAAAAAAAACAATAAAATCTAGTTCTATTTTACAATTAATAACTTACAATATTATACATAAATTATTAATGCAAGGAAACGGTGTAAGAAAACCCCAAAAAATATGTATTGAAGCCGTTCACAAATAATGTGTTTTTGAAAAAGTTTTATTGTACTCATGAAATATATATAAATAAATAATTAAAAAAGAAAAGATGAAATTTAATTAAATAAATATTTCAGTGTTGAAAAAGTCAAACTAATGTTTTAGTGTTGAAAAGTGTTAATTTATTAGGCAAAGGGTGGGTGGTTTACATTATCACACACGTCTTATGGCATGTCAAATTTTTGTATACGAGGCAGACAGAAGTTGATTTGTTAGTACTAGGAAGCTTTTTTCTATATTCTGTCACCAGCTTAATCGTATATTGCATTTTTTCTTCAATTAGTCTGTTTTGTTTCCTCCATTAAAGCAACACCACGATCAGCTATGTTTTCCACTAATCGCAGATAATAAACCATATTCTTGGCAGCTACATATTCAGTGTCTTCGCTCTAAGTTTTCACATCTTTCGTAGGAGTAATGACGAAGTCTTCTATGATTTTTTCTTTTGGTGTATATGTTTAATATCAACTTTGATTCTTTTTGGGCAATCTTCCTTCAACCTTCAAATTTTTGTACTTCTACCTACCAATTTCTTCTTCCTTTGAACTGAAAGTTGGTAACGAAATCACCTCTTCCGACAAATATGACAAAATCATCGCAACTGTAGCCATTTTTTCGTTAAAGCTTTCAAAGCATGTAAGGTTTTTTTCATAACTGTTAGTTGTTTCTGGTTGTTGATTATCCGGTAGAGGCTTGAAACAAATATTTTTTGTATATGACTATTGTACTATTTGCGTTGAAATAACATAAGCACTACAACTAAATGTCGGATTTTTAATGTCTGCGTAAAGTCTCTGCTACTCTGCGGCTCAGAGTCATGGTTAGTTACCCAAGAAACGAAAACAAAACTTCAGAGCTTTATAAGCTGTGACGACCAAAAGTCCTTCCACTCGTTTTTGGGTCACATGTAATTATAAGTCTTTTACTTCTCTGATTAAATTCGTAGTTTTTATTATTAATAACTTAGTTTTAAGAGTAACGGAAATGTTTAGATAACACCCCCACATAATGGTAGCACTGCTTCAATACAACACTACCATGGCTGCCAAATGATCAGCTGGTATGGATCGTATAATGGTGTGTGTATACGTGAGACTCACCCAAACAAGCGTAACAGAAATGCGTATACAGTAGAGGAGTCAGTCAGCCTGTGGCTAGCAAGGCGGTAAGACCTAATTATTAATTTTAGAATTTTATTCAACTTTGCTGTCTTTGCCAGACAGCAAATAGTTGGGCCAGAATTTTATTCGACTCAACTACTTGTAGCCTAATTATTTTAGAGCTTTACTCAACTAAATTAAGCGCTAGTCTCTCGCGCCACCAATTGGTAGCGAAACTACTGGTTTTTTCGTGTTAGGCCAGAATTTTATTCGCCCTGACAAGAGAAGCCAGTGAGCGAGGTGACGCTATACCACTTGGGTCAGAATCTTATTCGCCCCAATTTGTATAGGCGATTAGTGGATAGACACTCCTCAGGCGGTAAACGGTTAGGCCAGAATTTTATTCGCGCCAACAGAGTGCGATCGGATTTGAGTAAGCAGAGGAGACATCTCTTAGCTTCGGGCCAGAATTTTATTCGCCCCGACCAGAGAGTCAACCTTTGTCCCTTCACCTAGAGCAGTAGCCAGACGAAGAGAGTTCATCTGAGTGAGAGGAACAGAGCTTCTGATATTGTCGAGTCAGGCCAGAATATTATTCGCCCTGACAAGAGAGGCCAGAATAAGAAGTGCGCTCTTACCATCGGGGCAGCATTTTATTCGCCACGAAGAGAGAATCGGCTCATGTGCTCTCGCTACGAATAGTGCGATATCTTCTGCAAGCGTCGGATGGTGTGAGATGCTGATAGAAGTACCAGCGAAAATGTCAATGGCCACCGAAGGCCCATCGTATTTTGTCTCGCGCTGTACTTAATAATTTAAGTTTACGAATAAATATTTTCTTGTAACGAACCCTGAGAACCGCGAGCTCTACTCCAGCTAACTGTGAAAACACGTCGTTACAAAGCCGTTGCCTCCGAAATATTCTACAAATATGGCAGCCCAGAACCATATCGAATGAAGATCTATGGAAAACTACTTACCAGCAGAATATCAACACTGAAATATGAAAGAGAAAATATGCATGAATTGAGCACACTTACGTTGACCCTCCCCATGCCGCTCTGCCCTGGACGGACGTTGTGGAACATCGCAAACAACATGGCGCCAAACTGTTTTCAGCAAAACCGGCAAATCGATTAGTGAATTAAGATTACTAGCATGCGACAGAAATAACTGGAAATCTTTTGCAGAAACCTTTAGTTCCTAAACGTGCAGTATCGATTTTATTAAAAATATTTGTTTCTTTTATATGTAAATTGTTGTAACAATTCAATTGAGTCTTTGTTTATTCGTCTGATTTCTAGTTAATGTCTCACGTCTTACTATTTCTTCCAACACTGTACGATTACCAACGAATGAAATTCACTTTTCACCGATTTTCTTTTCAATAGGTCACACACAAAATGTGAATTGAAAAAAAAACAGAAATTAAAGAAAAAAACTTTATCAATCACGAAGAATTGGTCATAATACAAGAAATATCATCTCATCATGTAAGTATGTGTGTGTGTCCACAACATTAATAGCCTTTTCACTGTTACGCACATTTTATAGAAACGCAGGGAAGATGCTAAGAGATGTGAAACATTGTTCCACACTTGCAACATATAACATAGCACATCATTTAAATTGAGGAAACAAGTCTTAATCTAGTTTTGTGGTACATCCAGTACCAAACCCTAGGCTAGCAGTGTTGTCACCAGTTCTAGTATTATGGGATTGCTTTGGCGACTGTTAGTATTGGTTTACCTTCTGTTGCATCCGTCGTTGAAATGACCCAATAAATAATTAACGTTAACACTTTTGTAATTTTAAATATTTTTTCAAGAACTTTTCTTGGAAGCAACGAAAATAACTGTCAAATCGCTTTGAGAATTTCTAGTGAAAATGGCGTAATTCGCGAAAGTAATTGAAGCAACAAATTAACTTATTGGCCTTGTAATGGAAGCATGACATAAGATAAAAAAATCCAAGCGTTTTAGCACAAATTTTAATTTTTTAATACTGTAAGGGGGAGAACGAAGCAGATTGCTAACTTTATGTGCCCCTTTTTGGCCCCCTGATTTCGTCGAATTGATTTTAGGCAACCGATCTGTAATTGATGACTACCTTACTCTCATTCAAGTCTTGTGATACCACTAGCCTTTACTCTCGACTGTGGTGATTTCAGACTGCCGACTGGTGACTATCGACCACCTTCTTCCTCATCACGAAGTCTCTTGTTATTGCTAGCAGTCTATGGCTTTCATATTTAGCAGGTTTCTGCCCGTGGTCCTAGTCCTAGACCTTATGCTCGCCTCTTCCTTAGCAGTATCTTTGCGGGTTTTCTTGTCGAACTCCTCAGAATTCCTCCATTGGCCAACGAACATCGGAGTTCATACAAAGATTAACCTCTCCACCTCATGCGAGACTTCATTGTCCATCCCTGTCGGAATCTCACGGTCTAACGCCTTGGAAGTACCTTTAAAGATTGACCCGTTCACCTCTGGCTAGGCATTTTTGTCCATCTCTACCGGATTTTCCTTGCGAGGTTTCCTGAGTCATCCCTGTAATGGAGAACCAGATGTCCGTCCGCCCACACAGAGCTCTGTATGCATGGGTAAGTCTGTATTAAAACTGGACATCGACTGGTATCCAGAGTTCCCATACTAGAGGTTAAGCAACCTGTTGGCCATCCATCCCTGGCGTTTGCTTTACAAGAGAGTGTTAAATTTTCTCCTCTCGACTTATTTAGCCAGACTCCTAGCAGAGACAGAAACCTGTTACCGGCCGCCACCACGTGGATGTATAAGCCAAAACTTCTGACAGTGCACTCAGTTACGGCAAGCCATATCTTTGTGCCTGCCAGCTGACCGGCCATCTGACAGAGTCAGGTTAGAGAATTTCTTATTTGCTCCACGATAAAATAATTTAATTGAAATGTATGAATTATTAATTCTTTATAAACTCGATTAGAAGCACTTGTTTAGAATTGTTGTTCCGCTAAGCTGGTTGCTTGAAAAATGCTTTTGCCTCTAATACAAACTGTGAGCACGCTAAATATTTTGCATGTAATTCATGTGTTTTGCACTTTTCTAGTTCAATCATTCGTTTTATTTGTATTTTAATTTTATTTTGTGTCCAACACAAACTTTCGAAACAAAAATGTATCAATTATTTTGCTGCAATGATTTCTCAAATCGCGATTTATTTAATGCAGTCTGCAATTAACTTTCATTATGAATAAATGGAAATTATTAAATTTTCTTCTATTCGCCAGTGTATTTTTGTTGTTGGCTGATAATAAATTTGCCAGTGGAAATGCCGCCATTATAACGAGCGTCAATTACGCCTTCGAAACATTTAGTCCCTACGCTTTGATACGATTTTTCGAATTCAGTGACAAGGAATGGAATATAACGGAGAAATGCTTTAGGGACATGTATGCGTATGTGGGAGGCCTAAGAAATGGTGAATACTGGGCAGTTAAATGTAGGTGTTTTTGTTTTAGTGTACGAAAACTTTTATAATGTATGTATTCGTTGTTTTATTTTGTGCATTTGCTTCAAGTGTATGATGCCACAAGTCATTATGGCGGTGCAGCATTTTCGGGCACATCAGTACGTCTACACAATCCCAATGTTTGTCGTTCGCTGTCAAAACAATTTAATGACAACAACAAAATAAAACGTCTACAGGCAGAGACTCAAATATACGTCTTACCCTTCGATGTCCACCTAATATCGGGTCACTTTCTAATGGAAATTGCCCATGACAATTACTTTCGCGTAAGTATTTCCTTAAAAAAAACACATTTGACCTGGTTCATATTATTGTGTTAACAGTCCGAAATTTGTGTGGAGAGTTTACGTCAAAATCGAAAAAAGCCCCCTTTCTGATTTAATTAAATAGTTTGTGTTATCCAGCTTATTTTAACCGTGACGTAAGAAAGCAAGATACCACGTGGGGTCCAAAAGTCTGCTGCTTAAGATGTTATACAAATTTGAATGGGAGGTATAAGGGAACGAATAAAAAAATGTCATTTGGTACGCCAAAGGTATGAACGGAGCCAACGAATCATGCCGTGGCTTGTTACTTTTGTCTAACGCAATTAAAAGGGGGTTTCTGAAAAATCAAAACGAAGTATAAACTATGTCGAAGTGTCCTCAGTAATTAAACCCCAGCCATATTCCAACTAGTTACCTGTTCCTGAGTGCCCAGACCAATATTTACTTGAAACAGGGAATAATTAAAGTTCGACGGATAATGAAAATTGTGAGGGTCCAAAGTATGTCCCGGAAGATGCGTCAAAGCCACTTTTAACGAACCAAGCTAGACTTAGAATCTATGTGGGTCACTGGTTCCGTACTATTCTAAAGAGGATGACTTGGTTTTTGCAATGAATTAATGTCACAGCTGGACCAAAATCTTTAGGCTACTGAATGGCGTTTATTTATTGATTCATCAAAAATAAACCTAAAAGCAATATTATTGCGTAATAGAATGTATGCAGCAGAGTTATTAAAAATTGGTCATGTCGGAGTTGTGCTACCGCGCAAAGCGGCGGAAGATATTTTAACGGCGTCATGTTCCATACTTTATGGGCTTTCATATAAAAAAGAAACAGTTTCGTTAACGCCAGCTTGCTTGTGTCGTTTCAACATCGAATGTCCTTATTGGAAAATCCTTTAGTATATGTGCTCCTTTTGACACCTCCATATATTTGGCCTCCGTGGGTCAGGTGATTTTACTTTTATAGACACATTCTCTTTATACTTTCTTGCGCATGGTAGAATGGACTGGTCGGGAACGAGCGAGACAACGGTCTGACCATTAAGGCGAGAGAGCTCTTGGAGGTAAGCGCAAGTAGCGCGAAACCGTTTGAGTATTAAGCACAGTGGAGTGAAAACACGGTGGGGCTTAGACTAAGCAAATCTGAAATCAGTAAGGTGGTCTGTGTACTGACGGGTTACTCAAGCTTGCGAGCACATCAACACTGTAAACCGCCGGGGTGCGGACAGTGATGAGTGCAGGGCATGCAGGGAGGACGCCAAGACGATGGAACACTTCCTATCCCAATGCCCGGCTTTTGCACTACTAAGAGCCCAATAGTTCGTAGCCGAAATGTCTCTTTTGAGAGTCATTGACTGGCAACTGCTCAGGAGATTTGCTCAGGTAACAGAGTTCCTATGAGGGCGGACAATTTTTAGATTGAAAAGCACACATGGGGCCCAATTACTGGCTTAGGTGTATGCCCACAGGCAAGGGACGAATGTTCCCTCCCCTCTTTGTAAGATAACCTAATTCTCTCTAAATTTAAAATCAATAGATTGAAATTTGCAAATGGAAAATTTTGATAAAAAAAAATGTGTTTAACAAAATTTCAGTGCTCTAGTTCCACTGTTACAATAGTAATTTGCACTGAGAAAACAAGTTCTTTTAATTTGAAATTTCGTCTTTGTATATTTTAATGACTTTTCTATGAGTGTTTTTTTTTTTTTTTTTAATTTCCACAGTTTGAGAAAATCCAACAAATGATTTGTTTTCCGAAATCGTGCACCAACACAGACTTGGAGAGCATTTTGGAAGTTTATCTCTTTCAAACAACAATTTTCGTTAGAAATGTGACGTATTTAAGACACAGAATCGTTACTGACAGTTATAAAATCTATGAAGATTTCAATTTTTACATAATGATGTAAGTAGCATGAGTGCAACAAGTGGCATGTAAAACTTCATATCATTTTATAAACTAGAAATGACATTTATAGAATAATTATCTGCGGTTCATTGTTAATTCATATGACAGTCTACATAGCAAAATACTACATTACGGAACTAAATCGGACCGCATTAAGCAAACAACAACAACAGGAGAACAATTCAAATATTGGCAACTCGCTGAAAGTCGATTCATTGATAAATATTGCGGATTGGAAGGACACTCTGGAAAGCGTTGATTTGAAACAATTCACAATCAAACGTTTCGAAACAAAGGACATAGGTGCGTATACGAGTGCATGGAACTTTGAAAATACTTCATCTTCACACCTCGCACATTTTCTTTTAGCAAGTTTTCCCAAAATCGTCTCCAGACAACATTCCTATTGTTTTGAAGAACTCTTAGACGCGGTATCGCTGCCGAATGTGATCTATAATTTGCTGCAAACAACTTCTACGCCTCTGTGTGGCATGATGTTTATATTTTCCTTTTGTTTTATATGGCTGCATTTAGTGGCCGAATACAGTTTTATGTCCAATAACATGGATTTCGGTTTGGCGAATAACAAAGTGAAACAAAGGGATGCCATACTCAAGCGTTCGGCTTATGTAATGGATGTCTATTTTCTTATTAAGTGTGTAATCAAATTAATTAAGTTTTAATTGGCCATATTTCTAAAACGATTTCCTTGCAGTGGTGCCACCTTATCTTATGATTTCTTTAAGGCCTTGCCGAAGGACAAGCTGAACGTTCTTGAACAGCTGAAACATGTTTTGAAACTTATTTTACAAAAACTATTTGGGTAAGATTTTTATTTTTATTTGATATTTATTTAAAAAAGAACCGAAGAAGAAAATTGCAAGGGGAAAAAATTATTAAAATCTAAGATACAGAAAAAATCATCAAATGGCTAAAGAGATAACAAGAGGTTTCGCAAGAAACTTTTAAATTCTATTGAATTCCTAAATTGTGTTGAAATTTCGATTTCTTTAAACTTTTCAGTTTAATTTAAATTTTTGCCAAAATGCTCAGGGCCTGATTTTATACAACGAAGGCAAAGCCGGAAGTTGCATGGCAAACAAAACCAAATTTCAAATATTTTTTTTTTAAAAACATTTTTGGGCTGGCGCAAACTTTCTTATTATAGAAAAACAATAACAAATTTTTAAAATGTTTTTCATATAAACGCCTCGTTAGCCGAAAGTTGATGGGATCGTCCGCAATGTACTGTAACTGTAGCACGTTTGTGTACTTGTCATGCCGTCTTGACTAGCCATAGATCTGTTTTGTCAACGTACAAACTGCTGGTCGCACATAAATTTGACTCGTGAAGACCGGCGCTGTTGATGGTCTGTTCGTGTTCAAACAACATTGTCCGAACAGTTGTTCGTACAAGGCTGTTCTGGCGTCACACACACAAAGTACACACAGGAGTCAGCTCTCCGGTATACACCCGTAAATAAACTATGCTGAGAACATGGAAAACTCTCGATGAGAAAAAAAAAGCTGAAATTGAACAGGAAAACCTACACGATTTCTCCACACAGGAGACCACGAACATATTTTTTCCCGCTCTTCTGCCGACGATCTCTACATGTGCGAACAAATTTAGGGCTAGTCAAGATGTGGTGTCAGGAAATTCTATTTAATAAAGACTGGGATGTGCCGTCAAAGTGACATTTACATAACCGAACAGCTGTTTCGTTACAGAAAGCGCACGTTCGACTAATTCTGCCTTTAGAAACGCTATTTTATATAAAAAAATTTTATAAAAAGTTTGAAACATGTGCGAACAATTTATATTTGCGAATACTACGACAAGTTACATTAATTCGAATTATTTTCAAAAGAAATTCGGAACAAATGTCACAATTAAAATTTAACATTGTACGACGACTTATCACAGTTGGAAGCTTAATTAAAGGAAGGAAGGAAGATATTAATAATACCATGAAAGATGACGTAAACAGAAAAACAGACGCAATATGACGACTACGATTATTATAATAAGGATTTCAAATAACAGAACCATATTCCGAAATTGGTCTGATTATCGTCACATACAGTTGTTTTGAAATATATGGATCAGAAAGTTCTTTAGCCCATCTTTTGATGAAAGCCAAAATCCCTCTAGTTTACTTAACTGTTAATTGTGGAGGAAAAAAGTTTAACTTAGGATCAAGTAAAATTCCTAGATCAAAAAAAGTGTCGACCAACTCCAACTGATGTCCACCCAGAGAATAAATAACAGGGGTGTTGCGACTTCTGGAAAAACGCATGCTTTTACATTTTTTCCAATTTAGATCCATTATATTATAATTAAACCATGTAAAGATCTCATCTAGATCATTTTGTAGAGAAACCCTTTTGTAAAACCATGTTGACTTGTATGTGATGGCATAGAAAATCAGCAACTGGTTTTTCAAACAATTTTTGGAATTCCACTAAATTTGGCAAATTCTCTATAGGCAGTTATATTCGACTTGGTAGCAGTTTTAAATCAGGGAATGATGTACGAGTCTCTCTGAAATACAGGAAAATAATCGCATTTAATTGAACAATTAAAAAGCAGCTTTTACGAAAAAGCTAAAGCTTTAGTACACTAATTTAAAATGCATCCTGGAATACCACAGGGATGCTAAAAAATTGCATCTTTAGTTTTAGTTGTTTACGTGTCTTTTGTAATTTTATTTTTAATTTATTAATCGTTCCAAATCCTTCAGCTGCTGCAGAGCGAAATTTATCGCAGTTAAATTCAATCAAAACAAATTTAAGAAAAACATAGCCGAAACTGGTTTGTCTCCAAACTAAACTAGACAAGGGATGATGGAAATTCGTTCCAAAAATCTACATCAAAACACACTGTCGGAATATCAAATCAAGAAACTAGTAACACTATTTTTACAAAAATGGATCCCGTTTCATTGTTAAATAAATTTCTAACTTTTTATTCTCTTACTCAAAAACAAAGATATCAAAAAAAAGAGATGGTGGGATTTGGTAGATTTTGTTAGAATTTTGGTAGAGCAGATTTGTTGCTTCTGGCATCCCTGCTGGTAATTTTTTATTTTTTTCTCAGCCTTAAGATATGCTACATATTTCTATTTTATTTTAATACTTTATGTAAATAAACGTATTGTTGGATATCGCTCTGTGAAAGTCACTCACATGTAACATGTGAGCAAAATTAAACCGTAGTTACGTATGAGCTTACTTTAATGCATAATACATGTGTAATCGGTTTAATTACTTTTTTAATTAGTTTATTTATTTTGTTGTTGTTTTGAAAATAGGCGGGCAGATTTTGACAGCTTGTAGCGAACAAACCTTTCGTCAATACATGTGTATCTTACGTGCTTGAGCTACGTTTAACTTAAGAAAAAACTTCATTCTAAAACCATTTCTTAAACTCAATTAAAATTGTTTTATTTCAGTATGATTCCTGCGTACACGTTTGTTTTATATGCAGCTCAACTCCTGGACAAATATCTCCATTACAATGTTACTTTGGAAATACCATCAAGGGACTATAGAAATTGTCCCCAAAACATGTTTAGCAACATCTTCTATATGGACACATATTTTCCCACCACAGAGAGGGTAAGCTAGCGATCATAGCCATTGTACTTAAACGAAAAGAACTATTGGGAGCACAAATCGGTTCGTTTTCATACTCAGGTCAGAGTGAAAAAATATTTCGCTTTTTGAGGGTGAGCCGATTACGAAGCCAATTTTAATATATAATAGGGTTATACAATTTTCGGTTTCAAAAGTAAAGTTTATTAAAAAATACAGATGAAGCTGTGATTTCGATGAAGCTTTTATTTTATTATAATGATTGGACCTTCCCATTACGTAAGAAATACAAGTTTAGTTAATTAACTGCCTTGGTCGCAGCAGTCGATCCTTATAAGCTACTTCTCGACTACTTTCGCACGTTTCAGGCGATATATCGGCGAGTGTTTAGGTGATTATCCGCGTAGACACTGCCTTTAACGTAGCTCCACTAAGAAGTCTAATGTTGTCAAATCGCATGATCTTGGTGGCCAATTGACGTTTCCAAAACGTGAAATTAGACGTTCTGTAAACTTCGCATTTAATAAAGCCAAAATTGGTGGTGTTGTGTGGCTCGTGGCACCACATAGCGTCCTGTTCATAATCTGCAATGGCATGCCAAATAAAGTCGGTTAACATACGGCTATAGCGTTCTGAATTGACGGTAACGGTTCTTCCAGCGCCATTTTCAAAATACCGACCAATGACACCTTCAGACCATTACGCAAGCCAAAGTCACTTTTTCCGAATGCAATAGCTTTTTCACAATCAATTCGGTATTCTCCGATCCCCGTATGCGACAATATTGCTTGTTGACGTAAACACTGAGTCAGATACGAACTTCATCGCTGAAGAAAATTTTGTTCGAAAAATCAGCAATGCCCATTACTCTAGCAACCAATCACCTTATCTACGGCGTTGTGAATGGTCAGCCGGATATAATTGTTGCGTGGCTTGGACTTTATATGTGGATGGAGGTGTAATTTCAAATGCGTCATAATGAGCCATGAGTTAGGCCCAATTGCTGAGAACGCCGTGAAATCGTTATATTCGGATTATCCCCAACACTTTCACTGACAAAAGGGATATTTTCGGCATTGCGCACATTGCGATGATGCACAGGCCTGACCACATCTTTAAAGCTTCCAGTCTCTTCGAATTTCTTTATAATTTTGCCAATTCCTTTCACAGTGAGTCGATTTATGACGACCATAATCACCCTGTAATGCTCGAAAAGAGGACGCGTTTGCGCCACCCTTATTCTAATAGGTTTCAACTATTTTTACGCGTTCTTTGGTTGTTAAACGATCCATATTCGTTAATGGCAAACCCTTCAGTCAGACAGCCTTGCCAGACCGGCGGTTTTGAAGTTACTGAATGGATAACCCATTATAATACCTGTAAAATATGTTACCTGCTAAATAGTGCTGTATCCGTGTAGAAAGATCAGTGTCTGGCAACTCTAAAATGTTTGAATAATTTTGCCAAGTCTTTGTTCCGCCCGTTGAGATCCATGGCGAAGATTAATCGGACATCCCTCTTATTTAGTTTATAAAACCCCGTATAGATTTAAGCTGTAACGAAACTGCTTTAGGAAACCTTCATAACAGGCCAAAAAAGAAACCAAGCTCCAAATAGACGCAAATACAAAACTTAGGGAGTCTAATTAAATTAAGAACAAGTTTCCGTTTTTCGTTTCAGTGCATGCCTTGGACATGGTTTATATCTCTGCAAATACAATTTTATGTCACATCCTGTTTACTGTTGCTCCTGGTGCAGATTCAGATGCGTTATTCCATCATTATTGGCACAACCATATTTGGCATTTCAATAGCAGCAGCCACTTTGTGGTCTTTGGGACCCACTTACGAATACGGCTACACGTGAGTTAAACTTGCGTTAATCCTTCGAACAGGAACAATATTTTTAATTTATCCTCTTTTACTTTTAGAACGACTCTTCTCTATGAATTGGTGAACTTCAACTTGATCTTGGACAATATTTGTCTGTTTATTATTCCTCATTTATTAGGAATATGTTTGGGTTTCATCATCTATAAAACAAATCACAATTTCAATATCAATATATTATTTATTGTTTTGGGTATGTAGTTCCTTTAACTTTCCATAAAAAAGGCCACACACCGGCGGCTTACTGCCGCCGTTGTGTTTTGGAAACAAGAAATAATAACACTTTTCTCTAGCATTCCAAGTTTAAGCCACACACATTTTGTTTAAAACAAGTACAGGGTGTCCCAAAATTTATCACGCCAGCAAAAAATGTCCTAACTTTAAGTTTTGTTTCAATACTTGAGAGCCACAGAATACAAGCCGATGAGCTATGGAACGCTAGATTTTAGGTCAGTGATTTTCACAGCAAATCGAAGAGACTGAAATAATATTGGACAGAACAGGCCCGGGAAGGCTACGTAGTGCACATTCCGAATATTGTCGCTTTGGCTGATGTAGCACATGACTGACGAGGAATTAAGAGCCGTGAGCAACAATTGTCTACTGCAGCAAATGGAATGATTAGTACTCGAGAACATGTGGGTCCAATAGGAGGGGAATTTTGAAGGAAGGCTCGTTTTGACGAATAGAACTGGATGCTAAGATCGCTCGATTTGATGTCTCCAATTTTCATCTATCGGGGCTTTGGAGCATTTGAACAAACCACCAGCCCAGCTGATGACTGTTTATTTTTAATTAATGCGTACGACGCATTTCTTCGCCATTTTCACCACGTTTTTTTACACCGGAAATGCCTTGAATTGGCACCTAAGGTCCGACATGAATGCGAGGACTTATCGCCCGCTTTTCTCGACACGACGTTTGAACATGCTGCCAAATATAGATCAAATGGAGGCGATCACTTCACCGATATCACTTCGAAAAAAGTAGTGGAAAAACGAAATGTTTATATTTTCAAAAATATGTATAACAAAACAATATCGTTTAAGGTTTTGGGCCACCTTTAGAAATTGCTGCAAAATTTTCGAACCGAAATTCGTCTTACATACAAATAGGCCAACTAATTTTCAAACGATTTTTCTTTTTGTAGGTTGGCTGCTGTCCATTATCGCGATTGCTTTGTACATTTTTGGTATCAACATGGTTTTCCTGCAGGTGAACAAGTTATCCAAAGCACTTCTGATTGTAACAACTCATATAGTTTGGTGCTGTATTTTATTTTGGACCGTTATAACGGCGTTGTCCAATCATGGCGGTAGGTAAATACATTTGTATGGCTTAGTTTCTTTTCAGGTTAGGTAAAAGTGGTAATGAGATCTGTTTGCATAACGTCTGAGCCATAATTGATCTAACCCTACCCCTGATGAAACACGCAATGCCATTAATAACCAGCTGATCTTGTTTAAAAACAACCAGGCTAACTTGCTGAATGGCAAAGATCGTGTCGACAAGATTTTTGCTCAATATATATTCCTTTGAAACTAAAGGGGTTCCAGTAGGGATTATATACATTAATGTAGGCGGGTGTCTATGCGCATTACAACCAGCTCATCAGGAAATCTTTATCTAATGTTTCCCTAAAGCTTATGAATGCTTAGGGTAGGTATCATACGGCCACAGATATCCCCTAAACATGGCGGTCAGCTGGCCGGCATAAAGGTAACAGGTTCATGTCTCTGACACGAATCTGACTAAATAAGTCGCGTGGAGAGTAGTTAACACTCTCTTAAACAAATCCCTAATTCACGGTGGAATAGCATAAGCGTGGCAAGAGGGTGCTTGGTCTTTAGTATACGAACTCTCCAGATTTCCAATTTTAATACAGATTTATATGTACGGGTGGACATCGGATCAATCTAGGGCGTCGGACCATGAGATTAGTATAGGGATGGACAATGATGGCACGAAAGAGGTTAATCTCTTTAGGAACTGCGTTGGTTATTGCCCAATGGAGGAATTCTGAAGAGATGATAAAGAAAACCTCGCAAGATGTGGATGGATTGGAATTTAAAGATACTCCTGAGAACGAGATGGTAATATACATTGTACGTAGATCCCCAGCACTTGGGTAGCAGAAGGGTAGGACCACTGTCAGGCATTGTTGTTACAAGAGACTCCGTGATATGGAAGAAGGTCGACAGCTACCTGTCGGGAGTCTGAAATCACTTCTATTAGCTCGGGACTCAATGAAAGTAAGGTAGTCGAAAATTACAAATCGGTTGCCTGGGGGGTTACTGCGTAATTCGATTCGAAAAGAAAATCATTCGAATTTGTATGCCTAATACATTGTGTTTCGAAAATGTTTTCTTTCGAATAGAAATACAGAGTAGACCCCCTGAAATCAATTTGAGAAAGTAAAGGGGTCGAAAAGGGATCCATAAAGTAAGCGGACTACTTGAAAATATAGAATTTTATTGAATGGCATAAAACTAGTCTTTGCCTGTTTCAATTTTGTTTAAATTTTTCTTTTCGTTGCAGATGTAATTTACAACATTTTAAGCTTTAGATACGCCCATGTTTTTGAGAAGCTCACTCCAATTAATTTAATCATCACACCCATTATAATACGTCTATTAGTGTTTACCGCCGATGTGCCAATATATTGGTCAGCAGGACAAACAGTGGGTAGAAAATAAAACAAAAACCAATTAAATTTACACACGAAATGCATTTTAATTTTATTCCAAAATTAGTTGGCTGCATTTGTTGGCTGTTTACTGATGATATATGTGAGTTCACTGTTGCTTTACATTTTACTCGATGGACCACTAATGGCTGCGCTTGAAAATTTGCTTGGCAGCAACTTTTAGCAAAAACACTAACTAATTTCAATTATAAAATAAAGTAGCAATTTAAAAAAAATGAAGATGGTTGCGGCTGTTTTATTGGATAAAGGAAACTTACATGTGACTGACCAACAAAGAAATGTACCGTAAGTCCCTTTACAAATTACATATGCATGTGCAACCGTGAATTAACAACAACAAGAACACATAAGTAAGCCATGATTACCTCTAAATATTGTTTATTTATAATAACACGCCAATTCCGTCTCACTCTCTCTCTCTCTCTCTCTTTTACATGTTATATCTTCTATATGCATTTTTTTTTTTTTGGGAATTGATTGAGTGTGTATGTATAACCAGTGATGGGAAGATTAATAAAATTATGATTAATAATCGATTACTTTGTTGCGGTAACAATTTCAAAGCATTGAAAAGTTCTTTTTCGATTAATCGAGATTTAATGAAATATTTTAAAAATAATCGAGAAAAATACTTGAACAATAATAACGTGCTTACATATTTGTTGGAAAATTAATTAAGAATGTACATTTTGAGTCAGTTTGAATACCAGTTTAAGAATATGGAACAATTATTTTTACGGATCACGCATCAACTCTACTAGACTCCAGATTAAAAACAAAATCGATTTCCAAGAGAGAAGAGAGACGTAAGGAGTGAAATTATTGGAATTTTCTAATTATATATAATTCGATTTACTAGGCCCACAAGCGGAAGGAAAATGACAATGACTCTACAAATCATTAAGATGAGCTAAGCTTTTTTTTCAACGCCGCAGTTCTTAAATTAAAACTGCATGTTATTTACTCATGGGATTAAATGAAAACACTGTACGAAAAATGACACTGAAGATGGCACATAGCCGAAACCGGTTTGTATCCAAACCAAACTTGACAAGAGATGAAGGAAATTCGTTCCAAAAATCTATATCAAAACACCCTGTCCGAATATCAAATCAAGATTGAAAACACTGTACAAAAATATTATATTGTGATAGAAACTTCTATACTATTACAGCACCTTTCTTTTTAAAGCAGGCACAACCGCTACCGAAAAATAAATAGTTTGACTACAAAGCAATCTTAAACTCTAAACCAAAAAGAGGACTTTAGTAAACTAATTTTTTGATTTTTGATTCGATATTCCGACAGGGTGATTTGATGTTTTTGAACCGAAGTTCTGAGCTCAGAACGAAAATGGACATTGAAATTGGCACATAGCCGAAACCGGCTTGCCTCCAAACCAAACTAAACAATGGATGATGGAAATTCGTTGCAAAAAACTTTAATTTGTTTTGGTTTTTTTCCCAATACTGTATATAGTTTTTTATGATATTTATGATAATTTTTAAATTTTGCTAAATTGTTCGATAATTTTTTCAGATTAATTGTCCTTAATAATTTCTTGGTTCGATTAATCATATGATTAATTAATCGATTAATAATTATGTATTTTGCCATCCCTGTATATAACAGCATCAACAAACATAACATCCACGCAGTGTTGCCATAAGATAAAAATATATAGTACTAATTCCCAGAAAGAAGTTTTAAAAAGTACAAGTTTTTTTCTATGATACCATTAATAAGATAGTTTTAATTTCACATTTATATTTATATAATTGTTTATTAAACAATGGGAAAGAACTACGAGTACTAGTATTTTTCAAAAATGCTTTGAACTGTATTACCAATCTTGTAAAATTCGTTTATATACCTTTGTATTTCGATTCGTAAGAAAACGTTTTCGAAACACCTTGTATTAGCGATACAAATTCGAATAACGCAGTAACCATTTTGTTGTAATAGGTATTGCAGAACATTTCTTTTCAATAATGTTCGCCCTAAAACCAAGGACCGTAACAAATATGACCAATATCATAAAAATGATGAGATAATTATTATTTTTGCTTAAAAATAACTACTATTTCGGTTATTTATTTTTTGATCATGAGCATTAAAACTAAACTTGACAAGCGATAACGGAAATTCGTTTCAAAATTCTACATAAAAGTACCCTATCGGAATATCAAATGAAGAATTTTTTATTTTCTCTAAACAAATAAAAGGACAAAGAATTTCCAAATTAAAGAGTCTACTTCATTTTGGTGTATCGAAAATCTATTTTAAAACGTGCATAAAGATCGAAAGTTTAATTAAACTTCCTATAAGGGGAGTTCTTACTTGTAGAACACCAATGGCCGTATGGCAGATATTTTACGCAATTTAATATAGCCAGTATCACTACGATTAAAAATAGAATAAGAATTTTCCTAATCCAAGTGTCCGATTATATGGTTAACATGAAAGCAATAAGCTTCTATTTCAAATTGAAAACTTTGTCTACTCGAATTAAATTTATCGATTAGGCTTTTATCGATTAATTTAATAGTGGAGAAGATTGAATTACTTAACGACTATTGACCAAATTTATTTTCTAATATAAAAAAATGTTTTTTATTTATTAATTTTTAATAAGAAGAGATAAATAATAAAATAAAACTAAAGGAAATTTTACATCAAAAAGGTGAATAAAATCACCGGTAGCATCAGTGAATTGGCAACCTTGGTCACAGTCATGTAACAAAAATTTTAAAAAAACCCGCGTAATTAGCGTGACGAAATATTGTTGCAAATATTTTTTAGTTTTAAATTGTTAATTTTTGTTTTATATTTATTTTTCCCCGCTTCTTTCATTCTTACATTCGTTTCATTTTGCTGGTTGTGTTTGTTACCAAACATTTTTCTTTTTTCCTCAAAAGAAATATTTTGTTAAAGAAATTACAAAAACTATCACGTTATGTAACACTGAATGCATACATTTTCTTTTTCGTTGTTGTTGTTGTTTTATAGTTCAACTGCTGGTTTAATTGCAACATTGTTGTTGTTATTATTATCCGGCGAATTGTGTTTTTTGTTTGAATAAAATATCGAAAAATGTACAATAAAATACAATAATGTAACATGAAAGTCATTTTCATGCTTGCAACAACTTCTACTACAAGTATTAATATCATTAGCAGTATTCAGTGCAAAGTGCAAGTGCAAAATATCGTGCCATTTGTCCATATTGTTGCCATAATGGTTTTGTAATAAAGCACTTTGTATTCTAAAGTGCGGTTAAGTTGAATTGTTCTAAGTTTTATGGCCGCAACTTTGGCTTCAATATTGCGGGACCAAGTTAGGCATCTATCTAGATGGAGACCCAAATCCTTAACGTGTGCTTCCGCAGGAATAATGGTATTAGTTATGGTAATTGGTGGACAAAACGTTACGTGAGCACATTTCAATGGATTTATATTTATTCCACTTTTCCACCCAGTGCTCTAGCTCATGAATATGGAGCTGAAGCTGTTCAGATGAAACCTTCGCATATCCGTTGTATAGATGTTAATATAATAGCGCCTCTAGAATGCTACCTTGGGGGAATCCTGTAGAGAATTTGGCATTTTGAAAAAGCTTATCGTTTCATTTTCGTATTCTATTTGCCTTTAGTGTTGGGTTAAATAGATGAGGTTTACAGTTGACAAAAAATTAGTAGAAAAGACACAAAGAATGTTAAAAACATGTGTAGCGGCATAGAAAATGCATTCCATTCTGCTAGTTGTCTATAAAAAAATTTTAACCTTTCCTGGTATTCAAAGTTTATCACATCAAATAAATTTTCTTTCTTAATTTAAAGAATAAAGAAACCGAACTTATGTCTAAAAATTAAATTACTTTAATACTCGTATTAATAATAGTGGTTCGACAAACTAGTATCAACGTGCTATCTGTCAAATAGCTCCTAAGAAGCTTGTGGGAGTTTTCAGGAAGTACTTGAGTTATTTGAGTGAGTAGCCCATCATGCCCGACATTATGAAATGGCAGGAAAATGTCAATAAATAAAGCTGAACAGTATTGCTTATTTTCAAATGCTGATCAGTAGTAGCAGCACGCCTCTCACGAAAACCAAACTGTTGGTCCTGGATAATCTTTTGCTCTGTGAGATAAGTGTTTAAAAACAAAAACAATAATTTTTCAAACAACTTTAATAAAGTTTGACAGTATGCGAACGGGCCTGTATGACGTAATCTGACTTAGGTATTTTCCTGATTTAGGAATCATAACAATTTCAGACATCATCCAAGAGCTTCCCCGGCATTAAATATCACGGCTGAATTAGGTAAGTTTCTTATCATCGGTCCTGGTGATTATCTATATTTTTGATGGGCGATTTCTAAGCAGATGGCCGAAACTTGATAGTTGCGATTTTCAAGTCTTAGTGAAGATTCGTACGCAATAGGACATTTTAAGTGTCTTAGAGCTTTTCTCAGGCTATAATCCGTGTACTCTCGATAGCGGACTCATGTTTCTGCCTCAGTTTATTGCGTAAGGTTCTCTGGCATCAGTTCATTTGGAACTTTATTTTTGGAGAACGAGTATTCTGCCTCCGCCTTCTATTCTCCCTGACAAGAATCTGTGTATCAGCTGATGCGTAAATCTTCTAACTGCGCAATTAAGGTTAGTGTTCGAAGACAGTGTTAAGTTAACAGTAGTGAATTATTTTTATTTTCCATTATCAAGGAAAAACAATAAAAGGTAGCTTGAATTCATATTAAATTTATTTTTAAAATTTTTTTATTATAATTTTCTAATAGAAAGTACAAAAAATAAACGAGAAATTATGCGCTTACAAAGTCAAAAATGTGTCTTCGGCAGGCATCGAATCCATGGCTTCTATAATGAAAAACATATCAAAAATATTTTGTATTTTACTCTCATTTCATTCCTCTAATATTTGCCTCGTCTGACGATACCTTTTAAGGTAGAAATAATAAGAATTTCTTTGATACATTGGAGTTAGCTTAGTTTTGCTCATGCTACCAAATTTATTTAAATTTTAATATTAAAATGAGTATCAAGCATAAAATATCATGGAAATGGTTATATTTCTTAAAATTGCACACAAACATGTTGGTTTTGTTCAGTAACATTTGACATTGACATAAATAAGATAACTTGTAGACACGTTAATTAATTAGACATTTATAGACACATTTTATGCCACAAGAAAATTAAGAAATAAATTATATTTACCAACACTTTTTTTTAATTTAATGTTGATGACACTTAGATAATAGATTGACTGCACACATACTTATGTCTGCAAATCATTTATTAAATAAAAAAAAAACTATTGCAACAGACATTTAACAAGCGCAATATAAATTGTTTTACAAACGCACAATGGGATTAAATCACGCAATTAATTTTAATTATTTCAACTTTCCATCAGGTAGGTTTTTGGGACATAAAGTTGGGTTATAAACTCATACTTATCCGATGCATTTTTGCAGCTAACTGCTAGCATTGGTTTTAGGCTTAGGCCCCCATGACATTTAACAAGTGTCTGCCCGTGGTCCAAGGCCTTATGCTAGGAGATTCACACACAATTTGCGCTACGGTCTTAACCTCTTCTCCGACTGATCTTTCTACCTCTTGCAAGGTTTCTTTGTCCATCTCTTCAGAATTCCTCCATTGGTCAATATACACTGGAGTTACTAGTCTGTCGAAATCTTACTCTCCAACAGCTTAAAAGTACCTTTAGAGACTGTCTCGTCCACCCTTGTAGGGCATTCTCGTCCATCACTTACGGATTCCTCCCTTGGCCAATTAAAACAAATTTCAAAAATCACTGCAAAATCGAAAAACTGGAATAAAAAAATTCTAATTGCTTTAAAATCGAAATTCAATAAAAATGTAAAATTGTTCAAAGAAAAAATAATTCACCAAATTTTAAAATTTCACCAAAATTGTGTAACTTCATCAAAAAGCTGAAAACTTCATCAAAAAGTAAAAAAGAAAGATGTTATGAAGCAGATCGAATTTTTAACAAAATCTAAGTGAAACAAATGCAAATACCACGAATGGGAATCCGATTTGCGAATGGAAATTCAATTCCGCTATTAGTTACAATTCACCAATTTATCAAAAATTTATCGAAAATTGATAATCGTGCAGAGAAACCCGAACGAAAATGCTCATATTAAAACGAAAGGCGAGTTTAAATGTAAAATAAGGCGACTAAAACCGGAGGCCAAAACAATCCTTTGCGCAAACAATCCTTTGCACCGGGAAAAATCTGTTGTACATTTTTACTAGTTCATATTTTTGTGAAGGGTATACAAGGTTCGGCAGAGGCGAACATAGCTCTCTTGCTTGATTGATTCCAGGATGGCTGTTTATCGTATTCAATAAATATTTTTTATAAAAGTAGTAACTTTTTCTTAATATCCATATCAGACAAATTTCGATCGGCTAATGAGAGTATCTCTTTCAAATAAACGGGGACATTTGAATTATTTTTTTAAGATTGAAAAATTGATTTAGTGTCAAAATAAATCGTTGATGGAGCTTCCTTATTTGTTGTGCGTCTGTTAAACACCCAAAATTTAGTCTTACGTGCATTCAAATTAAAATCGACCCTATTCACACGACCCTATTCACACTTTTGACCTGATGTTGATCCAGATGCATACAATTTGTTTAACAAGCACGTCGGGATGACGGCATTTTAAAAGCTCAAACTCACAGGTAACCAATATAACAATTCAAGTCATAAACTTATTACATCTCACTCTTAGTCTGTCGCATTAAACCAAATTATAGTGTTTGAAATGACAACGAGATGTCTTAACAGCCATCGTCACAAATCACACCGACAGTGAAATAAACGAAAAAAGTGAAAGTGTCAAAATAAATCATTTACAACTCTTTGTTTAGTAGTGTGCTCTGCACACACTGACAAAAATCTTATATTTTATTTATTTTTCCGCCTTTCCTAATGAGCATCTGTCACACAGTTGTGAAATTTATTTACACATTCTGTAAAATGTTAAGGCACAATTAGTGAACAAGTGACGTATCGTAAAGTAATGCACTGTAAAACGTTTAAGCGTCCATTGGATTCGCTTATTTGGACAGTGCTAATTTATAATGGCCACATTTGCATTTAAAAATAAAGTAAAGTAAAATAATAGGCCACTTCAGTACGAAAAAATATCTAAATTTAATAATAGGTCAACTTCAACTACAATAAAATTAACAAAACTGCCCTGTTCTTTCACACTTACAAATATATGAAAAGAATTTAAAGCAATACTTCACACACGCTTATCTCACTTTTTATGAAACAATATTTCTATCTCTTTTGCACTAAGTTCAGTAATTAATTTTCTTAGTACAGCCACTTATGCCACTTTCGAAATAAACCGGTTTGTTATACCGTTAAGTGGCTAAAATTCTATCAGCAATTATCATCATTTCTCAATAATGAAAAGAGTCCAGTAAATTGCAATTAGCTTGATTTTTGGACAAGTGACTTATGCCAGTTTCAATATAAACGGTTCACTTGAACAATCATGAAGATAATACTCAGAAATAATTCCCAACTAACCACTGAGCGCTTAAACCTTGTTTTTATAATGTAGGGGGGAGGTATCAAATCAGACCCTTCTTTCTTCGGACTGATTTTAGGAAACCGATTTCTAATTTGTCGACTGCTGACAGTCGACCTTCTTCCTCATCACAGAGTCCATTGCTAATTGCTGACGTATTTTTGGAGACTGAGCTGTCCACCCCTTTCTTGTCCATCTCTTCAGAATTCCTTCATTGGCCAATAAACACCGGAGTTCCTCTCCATCTCTTGCTTCATTATCCATCCCTATCGGAATGTTACGGTCAACGCCCTAGAAGTACCTTTAAAGATTAACCCGTCGCGAAGCAGTCTACACCATCTATTCCGAATTCCTCCCTTGGGCAATTAAAGCCCGCAATGGAAAAAAGATGTCCATCCACCCACACACCACCCATATGCACGGGTAAGTCTGCATTAAAACTGGAAATCGACTGATATCCAGAGTCCGCATATTAGAAACCAAGCACTCTCTTGGCTACGCATCTCTGGCGTATGCTGTTTCACCGTATATTAAAGATTTTTGGTAAGAGATGTTAACTTTTCTCCGTTCGCCTTAATTAGGTAGGCTCCTAGCAGAGACAGAAACCTATAACCGAGCGCCACCACGAAGAGATATAAGCCAGAACTTCTGACAGTGCCTTCCGTAACGGCAAGTCTTATCTTTGTGCCTGCCAGAGACTACTGCTAGAAAATAAAGCCAAGTTCGTATCGAAAAATTTCGAACGTTAAAATTACTAAGATCAAAATAAGAACCAAGTTCTTGATATGGACAATACTATTTCATTTCTAGGCAACCTGCTTGGTGATATTTTTTTTTTTTTTTTTGCTTTCGAATATGGAAAATACTTATGGGCAAAATGTTAACAAAATTAGCAGGGTGCCTAGAGATAAGATGGCATTGTAAATATCAAGCACTTGGTCTTCATTTTTATCTTAGTACTTTAAACGAAATGGTCCAAGTTTCAACATCGTAGGTTGTGTAGCACTGCCGCAAAGTCGATGACAACATCGGACAGACGGAGATGATTAATTAAATTTCCCCACCTATAAGGATCCAGAATATAGGGTCAAAATGATGCACGATGTTAATTGTATATAAAACAAAAAGTTTTCAGAGAATTATCTTAATAGTTTTTATTGTGATAGAAGGATCTATGAAAATTATGTGTGAAACAAAATATCGGGTAAATGCTCGCCACGACTTCGTGGGCATACCTCTATCCGATGGTCGATATTTTCAATGAGTCTGAAACATAATTGAGGTTCAATGTCGTTAATGTGCCAAGTTATCTCATCCTTTAGCTCTTGAATTGTTCTTGGCTTATTGACGTATAATTTTTCTTTTAAATATCCCCAAAGAAAAAAGTCCAACGGCGTCAAATCACATGATCATGACGGCCAATTAACATTGCCACGATTTGAGATAACACGGCCATTGTTTCGTTGGTTGTGTGGCAAGTGGCACCATCCTGTTAGCACTACATATCGCTCAGGTACATATCCTCAATTTCTGGCTCATCTCGCGGGAGTGACTCACAATTACCATCGTGCTTTATGGTTGGACCACTTATGGCTGCAAGAATCTATCTTACAAGAGAACTTAGGATCGCTTGAATTTTTTTTTGTAATTTCTTAAAAGTTTTTAAATGCGATTCGTTTAACAAAGCGTTTTAGGATAAAGTGTAATTTTTTTAAACAAACTTAAGACTTGTGTTTCTTGCGACTGTGAATAAAATAATATGTCCCATTTTTTGTTGTTGTTAGCAGAACCATTTTTTTTTTTGGCTTTACGATACAAAGTTACTTGGGTGACTAATCGAGTTATCACTTTGATACTCACGCTTGCTTGTCTGTTTTTTGTTTGTTTTTTAATAAAGTGTTAATACGCACACACACATACATTTTTCACAACGAAATCTTTTTGTACGAATTATCGTGTGATTTGGTTGTTAAAATGCTACCCAGGCAGATTGTGGAGGAAGCCAGAAAATTGAAAGTGTGAATTTTGTTGCAAAACTAATAATTTTTATTACGGTTATGTATATTTTATTACCGCGAGATCATGTACCAATCTGTTAAGCGGGAATTTAAAACGAGACATGTGTAGAACAGAAAATGTGTTGAAAGCCGTAATTTAATAGATGCGATCGCCAGTACGATATGTACCATCATACAATATTAAAACTTATTCTGAATCGTTTTAACAATAAAATAACAATAATTTTGGGATTCGATTTAAGAGAGAAGGCCCTCCCTCTGGTTGTTTGTCTGTCGACGTACAAGCAAAAATAAATTTGTCGATTTTAAAATCGCATAAGTGTCAGAACCTAGGAACTATTTCATATTTATAAAACTTTTAAAATCCCCTCTTTGTATAAGCCTTATATTGTGGAGTACTTTTTTTCGAAATCTTTGTCTAGACGATGGAAAACTTAACACGTCATGCGCACTGTTTGCAAGAAAGTACCATTAATGTACAAAATTTGATTTTTTCCAAAAAGCCTGTTAGCCTTGCAAAGTTCACAGCCGCTCCTCATTAAAGCATTGGCGTCCGTTGGTCATGCACTAATGTGCTATGTGCTCATTAAAAGTTTTTCCTTTACACATAACTGAGCTTAATATGAAAAAGTACTAGATGATCCAGTGGTGCCATATGCAAAAAAAATATGTTGGTAACATTAATGCAACACACGCACGGTTTGTCTTCTGATCATTTTGACTCGACATCGTGTAGTGCTGATCTTAACGCGATTGAAACCCCAAGCTAAGGGGTAACACTAACGAATGCTTGTTAAACTTCTTTCAATATTATTACTGTAGGGGAGATGTGGAAGCAGACAGCTTACTTTTCCACCCCCTTCTTTCCACTCCATGATTTCTGACAACCGAATTGTAATTTACGACTATCTAACTTCCATATAGACCCGTGCTAACACTAGCTTTTACGCTTGACTGTAGTGATGTCAGACGGTTGGGGGGAGTCCTTGTAAATTGCTAGGCATTTGTCTAGGTCCACCATTGCATATTCATATTTAAGGAGTGTCTGCTTGTGGTCCTAAGCCTTATGCTAGCCAGTGCTAAACACCCAATGAGCACCTTCCTCATTGGTATCTTTGGAGACTGACCCGTCCTCGAATGTTCCTTGTTCATCTCTTCAGAATTCCCCCATTGGCCAATATACACCCAGGTTCCTAGATAGACTAACTTCTACAACTATTCCAAGGCGTTATTGTCCATCCCTATCGGAATCTCACGGTCAAACGTTTTAGGAGTACCTTTACCTGTCCATCTCCCGCCAGGCATTCTTGTTCATCTCTGCCGAATTTTTCCCTTGGCAAATTAAAACCGCTGTTCCTTCAGCGAATTCATATAATTCTCACGAGAAAAAGATGTCCACCCACACTTAGCTCCATATCAGATAAGTCTGCATTAAAGTTGGAAATCGACTGGTATCCAGAATTCGCATACTAGAGGGTAAACAACTTCTTTACCACGCATCCCTGGCGTATGCTCTTTCACCGAGGATTAGGGATTTTTATAAGAAAGTTTTAACTTCTCTGCGCTCAACTTATTTCGTCAGACTGTTGGTAGAGACGGGAACCTGTTACCGGCCGCCACCAGGAGGAGGTATAAGCCAGAACTTCTGACACTGCACTTAGTTACAGCAAACCATATCCTTAGGCCTGCCACGTCCTCTGATAGCCGCTAATTGCCTGCTCAAAGTTTTAGTTTATTAATTGTGCTTATAAAATGACCCAGACTGTCATGAAATTATTATTATTTTTTTTTAATTTCACTTAATTTAATTAAATAACATTAATTACATTAAATCTTATACATTATAGACAAATATTGATGTCATATAAAATCATACAACTGTTTCCCGTGGGGTTTGCATACAGCCATTGGAAATATCTGTACATTCCCGTTACTTAAAACACAATCCATCAAACAACTACATAAATGTATGTGTGCGTGTGTGTGTTTAATAAAAATCTGTTATAGAAAAAATAACAAAAATTTCAAAATGTCGTAATGAAAATAACAACAACAACAAAAACTCAAAAATCCCAGTAAAGGGCATGACTTGCCAGACTACAAACTGGGTTTGTTATTGTTTTTTTTTCACTTCATTTTGTTTTATACCATTTTGCCAAAAAAATTAGCACAGATTATGTAAAACACATAAACAAACAACAACAACACAATTAAGAAACCGCAACAATGAACGGAATTTGTGTAAAAATTTTTGGAAAATAAAAATAAAAATTAAACTCAAATAAAAAACAAAATGTTAAGAGAGTAAAGTTACCACATCATTTAAACTAATTTAAACAGAACTCGTTCGATAAAAGTCGCTTCGTGTTTGCATGAAAGAGTGAGTGTTAACCTATTTATAAGCACATACATACGTACACATACATACATTGAGCCCTAACAACGAAAATAACGTAACTGACACATTTGTTCGAAATTCACTGTTTGTTGCAGAATTGTTCTACAGCGTCCAAAAAGTCGTGTGGCAAAATATTGAATCGAAAGCAATAATAGTTACAGCAATATAATTCGAGAGGCGCCGAAAAATTGCCGCAAAATTGCAAATTAATTAATTATAAAGGGCAACCAGGGGTATATAATGGAATATTTTTTTGTTTAAGCTTTAATTAAATTTTATTGAAGCTTTTCAGAAGAAATTTAGAATAAGTATTCAAATCTATTGTTAATTAATTATTAACAATGTAATAATTAATTTATTGTATTTAAAACTTAATAGACTATCCACTGTTGGGTTGGAAGAGCCGTCTCGCCAGGCTAAATGGGTCAGGTCCTTTTAATCTCTGGTGCCCGTCAAATTTCAATAAATCCCGTTCTAGAGTGTTGGGATGGACCACAAGATTATTGACGTCTTTGAACGGGTATTTTTTTACTCTATGTTGGAACTTCTAAATCACTATGGATATTTTAATTTCTTACATAGCCAGGGGTGAGTATCGTAGGTCGTAACTTCTGGATGTTTTATGAACCAGAGGAACCAGTCCACCATAAATGAATGATATATGCCCATATTGGGTTAATGATGAATTTGTATAAAAGAACTTTGTACGCCCAAGTCAAGGTTGAGATAGGACTTATTAACCATTACAGTGGATTTGTTCGAAGTTGTGTGACCGATTTTTTTGCCTTAGTATGGCGGAGCCACTTCTCTAGCTCTTAATATGAGACCGAACTTGTTCGGATACAATTTTCTAATCTTGGTGAACACTTACAAATACAGTGTCATCTGCAAACTTTGACGTATGTACTTATATGTATTTGGGCTTGTTGGCATATCCGCTGTATAGATGAGATACGAGTATAACAGCGGTCCTAGCATACTACCTTGAGGGACCCCTGCATAGATTTCTCTTTTTGTTTTAGAAAATTGATGCTTTGACCTTACCTTAAACGTTCTATTTGTCAAATAGCTCTTAAAAAGTTTGTGGTGGTTTTCAGGTGGAACTCGAATAGCCCATTATGCCAGACCTGAATTTAATGTAAAATTAACGCATGGTCACGAGATACTCACCGAAAAAATCAAATTGACGAAATCATTTCACTCTCGAAATTTATACAAATAAGTTTCAAAGGACAATCAGTGCATTTGTGAAACAAACACCGAAAAATTCTACCAATGGACGCTTACCCATATGGATATTTAATACTCACGTTCGTGCACGATAGCATGATTCACGTGATCGGCGCCTGTTTCTATTTTGATCTTCTTTTATGCTCTTTGTGGGACGGACTGATAAGAATCCTTTCAACTTCAAAAAAAACGGAATTAAACCAGATTGTCCAAGAAAATTCGACTACAGGCGCCGTTGAAACAAACTGAGCAACAATCAGATAACATGAATAGATTTTGATCTCAAAAAACGTTGTCCGGACGTGAAGTGAAATTTTAATGTCCACCAAGGGCAACAGCATTTGGGAATAAACATGTGCTAAGTTCTCAAGAATAAAGCAATAAAGACGCAGTAGGAAGTATAGAGTGTTTTTAAGCCCGTTAGAACTTTCGAAGGGGAGCAATATCAAACGAACTGTCATACTGCCCGCCCTGTTTAGACATTTCTGAGAAGTTTACTCTGGCAAATGATCATGACCAGATTGACGCTTGAACAATGCTACCAAATTATTTTTTTTTTTATACTTTATTTCATTTTATTGAATCTTTCTATTAAAAGAAATTCACAAGAAGTATTCAAATCTTATTTCTAAATTATTATTTACTAGTTATTACCAATGCAATAACTAATTTCTTAAAAATCTATCTTCTATTCTGTAGAGAGAGCCGCCTCGCCAGGCTCAATGTGTCAGTTCTTTTTAGTCTCTGGTGGCCATCAAATTGCAATAAATTGCGTTCTAGAGTGTTGGGATGTGCGACTAGTTTGTTCGCGTATTTGGAGGTGTATGTTTTAACTTCTTCGTGGATAGTGGGAGCTTTGAGATCCCAATGTATGTATGTTTTCATTTCTTATGTACCAGGGGGCGCATACGATAAGACGTAAAATCCTAGACTGTCTTCTCTGTAACTTCTGGATGTTTGATGCACAGGCAGTACCCCACAGCTGAATACCATATGACCATATTGGCTTTATAACGGATTTGTATAAAAAGACTTTATATTCCAAAGCCAGAGTTGATCGCCAGCGTAGCAAAGAACCTGGCCAATTCATGGTGTTCGATTTTATGCCTAGGCGGGAAATACACTGATGAGACTACAATTTTAAAATCTGTAAGATTTATGGTCCTGGCCCAACGTGCCATATGGCGACCGCAACCATCGACTTATTGAAATCGAAATTTGGGTTAAGTTGATTTTGAGAAATGGATCTGCCAATTGGCCTCCAAGGTCGTGCGATTGGACACCTCTCGATTATTTCCTGTGCGACCATGTAAAGTCACTGGTTTATGCTGATAAACCAGCAACAATTGACGCCTTGGAGACCAACATTGTTCGTGTTATTCGTGTCATACGGCCGGCAATATTCTTCGTCTGGAGCAGCTACGGTGGCTATACTCCTGAAATTATCCCATGTATTTTTCTTTCGATTAATTTTTTTTTTTAATTTCAATTTATTAAAATTTTAAATATAAAAAAAAATTTGTTCAAAAAAGATTCAAAAGCTTTTAATCGTATCTGTTCTACTGTATGGTGGCTGGCTGTTGGGCCAGCTAATTATTTAAAAATGTTGGAATACCACATGCACACTAACACAACAAAACAACATATGAATACGTACGAGTATTTGTCTACTTTAGTAAAGGAATAAGTGTTATGCAACTTCCAATGACCTTTCTGTTTTTATTGTAAATGTTGTTGTTGTTTTTGGCTGATGTATTTTGTTTGTTTTATTTTACCATTTCATTTCTTACTCTCTTCTTTAGGTGTGAACGGCGTTGCCACAATGATGGTTCATCGTGCTGTCAATCCGGAAAGGATGGACAAGAATGCCTGGCTAGAGGTGAACGGGTCAATCGTTGAAGGTACTTCTAAGTCGTTAGACCGTGAGATCCGACAGTGAATTAGGCCTCCCACGAGGTGGAGGGGTTAATCTCTGTAGGAACTCTGTTGTTTTTTGGCCAATAGAGGATTTATGAAGAGTTCGACTAGAAAACCTTCCAAGGGGTGGACGGGATAGCTTAGAAAGATACTTTTGAAGAAGAGGCTGAGACGGTAGTACACATTGTATGTGAATGTCCAGCACTGGTTAGCATAAGGCTTAGGGCCACGTAAATGCCATGCCAATAACAAGCGACTAAGTGATGAGAAGAAAGGTCGACAGTCTGAAATCACTATAGACGACAGTATAGGCTAGTGGTAGCACGAGACTTGACTGGGACTAAGGTATTCGTATATTACAAATCGGTTGCCAGAAAACAATTCGTGGAAAAAGTGGGTCGAAAATCCATAAGGTTCGCGGTCTGTTTCGATTGTATTGTTACTAAGGTGCGTCCTCAATTCAAAATTAGCCAAGATTGGGTCAGTAAGCTTGACCTTTTCCATAAAAATTAAATTAATCCGCACGGTAGTGCGCCAGAACAAGTTTAGCCCTATGCAAACCGTGTGTATGTTATACAAAACAATTTGCGCTATTTTGTTTCATTCTCTAAATATACGTATATAACCTCATACATCAAGTTTGAAAGTCTTACCACAAAATTGTAAGTCCATATTTTAGTACCTAACACTAACACACTGATCCGCTCATCAATATTATGGAGTATTCCACTATAGAGCTAGAGAGCCAAAATTTGGTATTTTCGTAATCCGAATTATCTAGGGTACCTTTTATTTGTGTGAGACACTTCTCCTCTAGCTAGAGAGCTGAAATTTGGTATACAGGTAGGACTTGGGGAACAAGCTATTAGGAAAAGCTGAAACTCTTATCATTTAATTTATACATTTACAAAAAAAAAAAATAATAATAATTTGAAAAACAGGTGTCAGATCGAAACGTAAACAAAATTCAAAAAAATTCGGTCTTTAAAGCTGAGATAAAATGACGACCAAGTACTTGATATGTGCAATACGATCTGATTTCCAAGCAATTTGCTAGCTTGGCAATATTTTATTTGCTTTCTAATATGGATAAGAATTATGTGAAAATATTGCCTAACGACGAGCAAAACAGCGTGCGAACCGTTTCGGGTAATATACACACTGTCTCCACAGGCCTGAACTTGACCTGCCGCCATAACATGCCGCTTCAACTATTTGAACTGACCTTTACCTTTTTACGCTAAATTTATAAGTTAAGTTTTCTTATTCAACTCACATTTCCGAAATATTATTATTTTTATTCCAAAGAATCATCAACAGTTAAAAGCCTCCCTCTGGCAACGCTTGTGTGGTTTATTTTGTTATGAGTTTGTTTTTGCTTGACTTTAAATGAATGTAGGAATAATTAATTTGAAAAAATTAATAACAAAGTCAAAGAAATCAACAAGTCATCAAATTCAGAAGACTCGTATTTCAACAAAAACAACGTTGAGGTAGTCCCAAGATTTTTTATTCATTTTTTCAACACACATGCTCGTATGTATGAACGAATATTTAAACTTATGTACTTAGTACATATGTATATTAACGGGTTGCATTATTAAGTGGCGGAAATTGTAGCAGTGACAAAAATCCAAGCATAAATAAAAGTCCAAACGAACTAACGCGCATGAACAAACAGATATAAACTTTCAATTTGGTTATTTGATTGTTCTTGTGACATACAGCCCAATCAAAAGCGAAATTTCTTGTGAACTTTTTCCGCTTTTTACGTTTTTCCTATCATGAATATGGGTTTCTTCCCCATTTGGGAGCAGGGAAAAGTAAGTGTTATAGAGAGCCACTTTCACGACTTTATAGGCAATGTTGTGCCTATAAATCGCTTCTATTATTTGAGGTATAGAACTTTAAGTTGGAAATATATGCGCCATTTCGACAGAAATCTGAATAACGCCCTCAAATTGTGCAGATTTTTAATAAAAATCATGGTTTGTTAGAGAAGCTCATCGCGAATTTCACAAGAAATTTTTTTTCAGCGATGAAACGCATTTTCGGTTGAATGGATACGGCCGTAAGCATAATTCCCGCATTTGGAGTGAGATAAGCCACTACAGTTTGATGTGCTTTATGGGCCGGTAGAATCCGCGTTTTTTCAAAAACGATGCCGGCCAAAACGTTACAGTTAATGGTGTTCGCTACAGTGATCATGGCTCACTACCTTCTTTGTGCCACAAGTTAATTAACTTAACTAAGCTGAGGTTTCGACAAGACGGTACAATATGTCACATAGCGGGTGCTACAATTGGTTTATTGAAAGAAATGCTCGGTGAAAGAATAATTTAGAGTATTCAACCCATAAATTGGCTTTCAGTATCTTGTGATTTAACACCGCTGCACTGCTTATTGTCGGGCTATGTGAAGCTTTGGTTTACGCCAATAAGGCATAGACGATTGACGCGTCAAAAGACAACATTTAAAACGTTATCCATTACTGCACAAACTTTGCTATTGAACATTCTTCGAGCCAACCGAAGTGGCCATATGCCGGATATTATGTTCCAATAGTCGAATTCATGGCGATTTACACCTCAGAACGAAAAGTGACACTGAAAATATCACATAGTCAAAACCGGGTTTTCTCCAAACCAAACTTGACGAGGGATGAGGGGAATTTGCTCCGAATATCAAATCACTCCATTATTATGCAATAAAACTGTTTTCAAACTTATTTTTGAGGAATCAATAAATAAACGCAATTCAGTAGCGACATGACTTTGTTCCAGCTGTGGCATTAATCCAAGCACAGCATTGCAAAAAACGAAGTCATCCTCTTTAGATTAGTAGGGAACCAGTGAGGTATATATTTTCCGATATCCGATCCACATAGATTTCATTGCTGAAATCTTGAAGTCACTCTATATACTATTAAGTCTAGCTTGGTTCGTTAAAATTCGCTTCTATGCATCTTCTGGGACATAATTTGGATCCTCACAATTTTCATTATCCGTCGAATTTGAGTTATTCTCTGCTTCAAGTAAATGTTGGTCTGGGCACTCAGGAACAGGTCAGGAACTAGTCGGAATATGGCTGGGGTTTTATCACTGATAACACTTGGGTTTATAGTTTATACTTCGTTTTGATTTTTCAGAAAACCCCTTTTAATTGCGTTAGACAAAAGTAACAAGCTACGGCATGATTCGTTGGCTCCGTTCATACCTTTGGCGTACCAAACGACATTTTTTTAATCGTTCCCTTATACCTCCCATTCCGATTTGTGTAATATCTTAAGCAGCAGACTTTAGGTACCCACGACGTAGCTTGCTTTCTAACGTCACGGTTAAAATAGCCTGGATGACACACACTGTTTAATTAAGTCAGAAAGTGTATTTTTTCGATTTTCACGTAAATTCTCCACACAAATTTCAGACTGTTAACACACACCCGCGTAATTTTTGAAGTGAATTATTAAAGTAACGAATTATCATAAATTTCTGGACTTGAAATCACTGGCTTAAACCAGCAACAATTGATGCCTTAGAGACATACGAGTACATTGCTCGTGTAATGCTCGAAAAAGTGGTCCAAAAATTGGACATCCAAAATGGGAGTGGTCAAGAACAGCCTCTGTGGCCAAATTCCCGAAATAATATTCAAATAATAAATTTTTTTGTTTTGATTCAATTGAATTTTATGTCTTATTTTTTAAAATTTAATGCTCTATCGGTCTTAAAAAAACACCCTATATTTCGTTTGTACGTTTAGTCAAAAAAATAATCGAATCATATTTGTTGAAAATTATCTTTTTTTTTAATTTATTATCTTCTTTTGTAAATGTATTAAATTCTTATTACAAATTATATTTCGCTTGCAAACCCTAGTAAACGTTTGCTAACAACTTGTTGTTAAAATCAACAACAAAATCTCTGGTGAAGGGTTTCAACTTTAAAGCAAATTGTGGTTGGGCTTAAAAGTGTGTCAAATAAGCAAAAACTGATTTTAGCCAAACTGCACTTGTAAATCGTATTATGTCATGCAAAGGAAAAAAAGAGAAAGAGAAAAACACAGATAAATTCGGAGATACTGTATCCCTGAAAATACAGTTAAACCACCACTCACATAGACAACTTAATGTAGGTGTGTTTGTGTTGAAGATACCTGCAGATTTCTCAATTCTTTTAAAAGTAACCGTTTTTAAAATGAAAAAATAACTCGTGCTCTCGTGTCTCTCCGACTCTTTACTTGTTGACCATACATATGTATGTCATACATACTCGTACATACATCCTCCTCATATGTATACGGTTATGTACTCGTAACTGGTTGAAAACCCGAATTTTAATCCATTTTATTCATTCCTGAAACTTTTTTGTGCCATACGGTTCTTTAAGATTTTCTTATATTTGAGACAAAAGAGAAAAAGAAGGATGTTTAAGGTAAAAAAAATTCCTTAACTTAATTATTAAACAGTTATTGTGGACAGAAGAAGAAGCCTTTAAAAAGAGTAAGCTATTGTTTTCATTCCAGGTTCGAGGTCAACCAAAACTTGTAAACGGGCTACGTTTATTTCATTAGGGGAAATCACTCTTCGTTGCATTTCTGCAATTTTTGCACACTTATTATGATTTTCTGCCACAAAGCGTGAGTGTCTTTTTTAAGCGTTTAGCAAATTCATTACAACAGCTGATTTTTCAGAATATAAAGGAAATAAAAAACAAGCCTCAAGTTCTTGATTGTCTAGTAAATAATCCAATCTTTTTTTTATTTCATCATCCATCTATCGCTTATTGTTTGGATTTTGTTTTATAATTTTCTTTTTAATTTCTTCACCACTCATTTCTCACCTTATTATTTACAGAGTTGCATAACTTGCGTAACTTTGCCGCATGCAATAAGCTAAGCCGCAGCCAGTATATAAACGCTAATGCTGCTTCTAAAATGTTTACGCAAAGAAAGTATTTAGTGTGTGCATAAGCTTTCTAAAAACTTTTATCAATTAATGGGAGTTTTGTTTGATATTTTAATTGTTAATATTTTAGCAATAATTTTTTAACAGTCATCTTAAATTGTATGTCTTCACAGGCAGTTGTTAAGACGGTTTTACCGCCGTGAAACTTTGTAAGCGCAGGTGTCTGTCTAGTTGTTTTGGCATTGCAAATTGCCAATCTGCAACGATTTCGGCATAGCATATTTGCTCCAGGGTAGCACATGTAGTTATGTAGCATATTTGCTAGATTTTCTACATTTGCAACCAAGAGTAAGTTCCTATTAATAGTAAACGAAAGTACACACACTCCTGTTCAATTGATTAGACCCACATAAATCTTGTTACTTAAGGGCGTTCACACTATTCTAGAGTTCTCTAGATTGTCGTTGGATTTGTGCTAAGATAAATCTAGTGAATATCGTTTTGACTATCAAAAAAATCGAATGTAAAATATTCTCATTAAATTGTGTGTCTACACTATCCGGCTTGAAATAAAATGAAAATGACGTACATGTTTACTTCGAGTAATTAGCAGGGAAAGAAAGAAAGAATTTTAGCGGTCAAACAAAATTTGCCTGCTCACAAAACATACCTCACCGGAATTGCATTGTAAAAATGATTCAATTTATGGTGTAATTAAGCACTAATTGCTTAATTTATTAACTGAATTGCGCAATTAAGGCACATTTACGAACATACTATTCAGAGTAATTCTTGTTGTTAGGTCTTCGGTGCATCTCTATCTTTCTCGCATCGGTGGAGTGGATTGCAGCGCATAACTGACAAATTCACTGTTCATGTTTGCAGATGTTGTTATTTACCCCGTGACCAGAAAAGAACAAATAAATTTCAATAAAACAACAACGGAGTGTAATATCAATTGATTCTGGCTTCGCTGGTAGTGCGAGAAAATGCTCTTTTGTATCCCCCAACAACAACTCTAGCGCCCAGTCAGGGCGTTGCATGTAGGCCCAATTCAAGCACAGAAATAAACCAGATTTACTCTTTTGCGATTGCCCATTCAGCTGATCAACGCCGTAGCGACATTCTTCGACACTGGCCACTACGGCCAGCGTAGCTGATGAATTTTTTTTAATATGATTGCATGTCCAATTCCATATAAAATTTTTTTTATAATTTCTCCTATGTTTTTATATGGAGTTTGACATGCTACACTAAGCCAGAAACGCCTTAAATTCGCCTGGTATCAATTTGCCTTGGTACCAATCTCTGCCTGGTTAGTGGCTGAATGTCCAAATGACTGAACTCACGCTAATAATTTTCCGCGGGGCGACATATTGCCTGCACACTAAAGTGGTTAAGATGGCCGACCTCACAACGAAATTTATTTCTTAAAAATTATTACCCAAATTTTCAGTCCATCGTCGTAACTCCATTAGGGCTACGAGTAGATGATAAAGTTCAAAATTTAAGTCATGTAACTTTTGGAACTGTGAATTGGATTCAGTCATTTTTATCAAATGTCATCTACTGTGAATGGCAACAAAATAATCTTTATGTGATTCGTAATTTGTCCTAATTGTATTAGAAAAACCGGTTACGAGAACCGGGGTTTAAATAAAAAAAACCCGATAACCGGTTTATAAAAATATTCGGTTTTTAAACTATTCGAAACCCGGTTTTTTGGAAGAAGTAATAATTGTTAACTCTTATTTCCGATAACATTAAATTGTCAGCTTTGATGTCTTTTAGACCTACTCACCCGCTGGTAAAACAAGGTCTCTGAAAGTCCAATAACCGACAAGTCTAGGTCCTCTGCAACACACGGCAATATTTTTATGAAAGTCGAATGAGTAAATCAGTGGTTACATATCTATTATCACTTTTGTTGCGTTGGCAATATAAATTATTTGCTGCTAATGATAATTACCTCTTCCCACGATGAGTCTGCACAATATTGCTCTGATCATCCTGCATCACTGTTGATAAAACTCTTACGATCATTTTGTTATTTTTAATTTATTTTGTACAAAAACTTTCCCTAACACTATTAATTTCCTACAAGTTTTTGTTTCTTAAGTTTTAATTTTTGATCGCGATATTTTTAAGATTTATTAGTTGATCGAATCGAAAGTCTTAAAAGGTAAAAGTCTTACGAACATTTTAATAAAAAAACATCGTTCAGAGTGCAAAATAAGAAACCAAATTGGTAAAAAAAAAAAACTTAAGAAAACTTTGAAAAAATAATGGCCGGCTGCTAAAAAATCACCAGATACAGGAATCAATAGTTTGGAACTTTAAAAAATTATGTAAAGAAATCGAATAACATTTTATTCACAGAAATAAATTTCCCATCCGATATTTTATCGCAAAACTGTGTTCAGCGAGGAGGCTTATTTTTGACTTATAAACAAATTTGCCGCATCTGGAGTGAAACCAAACAACAACAGACCCACCATTACAGCCAGCAAAATGCACCGTTTGGTGCTCTTTAGACGCTGGTGGTATCACTGGACCTTATTTCTTTGAAAATGAAGTTGGAGCCCACATTACGGTCAATGGAGAACGTTACCGTACCATGATCAATGATTTTTTGTTTGAAAATATGGATGACATTGATTCTCAGGCGAGATAGATTTTTAACACCGCATCCGTCAACTTGATGGAATCAAAATTTGGCGATAAGTTGACTTCGAGAAATGGACCGATCAATTGCCCTCCAAGGTTGTGCAATTTTACATCTCGCGATTATTTCCTGTGAGGCCACGAGTAGTCACTAGTTTATGCCGCCGCAGTGGCCATGTGCCCGAAATCAAATGTTATTCTTTCAAGGCGAATTGGATTTTCATAGGAAATTGGCAGATAAACTACGAACATTAGTAAGCAAATAAGAATCCGTTATTCTGTTACATCCACCTTTTATAAATTCGGCCGGTAGCAAACTTTATTCTAAAAAACAAATTCGCCTTAAAAACTATTTTTCTTTGTTTATGGAGTTTGGCAGTCGAATGTGATGCAAGATGAAATAAAACTGGTAAGCTTACCAGCGCAGCTGATGGATTTTTCATGTGACTGGATTTCAAGTTACATATACAATTTTGTTTGCCCATTTCCGCTGCTTGAAGTTTGACATCTGCAACGTAGCCAGAAATGCTTTGAATTCGCCCGTGAGTATACCTGTTATCAATTTGGCTTGACGACGGTGCTAGTTTTCAACGCGCCTTTATCTTTTATCAATTCGCCTTGACCAGATCTGTTTTACTATAAAGCGTGGAGGTCCTCGATACAAAGCTTGACAAGTAATTTAATTTGTAATTGTAAAAAAAACGAAATAAATCTTGAAACTAGCGAAAAACTGCTTTCAAAACGAAAAAAATATAATTTTTTGTACGGAAAAGGTAACCAATTTTTGTTAATTAATCAAAATAATTTTTAGTTACAAATTCAACAACTCTTAGAAAAAGCAAGCGGCAGGGTAGATAAAAGTCGCCATAGTCCGTCTTTGTTTCTTATTTTGTTTCTGTCACTTTAGTCATGTGGCATTTTTGCAAACACATCAATTTCCACGAATACCGATTTGTACGAGCATCACCACAAAGTTATTTAATTTTATCAGTGTTCATTCGAACTCATCATATCTTCATCATCAAGTTATCATACGCTTGTGAAACCTTTAAGTATCGAAAGATTAACAAAAATATTTAAGTTTCACTTCCTACTCTAAACTTTTGTTTATCTCAAATCAAAATTTTATACGTGAGAATTTCAGAAATTGCCTCAAACGAAATCATTTCATTTAAATTTGGATTTAATTAAGCAAAAGCAAGAAGTTGAAAGATGTAGCCCAGCTCTTTATTTTTTAACTTTATGAAGAAATAGCGAAGTTAAACGTTGCATTAATGTTTCTCTTTCTGTTTTTCTTTGTATCTTTGGGACAATAATTTGCATCATAAAGCTGTATGTCAAGCTACACAATGGTTGCAATAGTCCAAAAGAAAGACGACAATAAGAGTTAACAAATATTAACACATTTTACATAATTCACATATCAGCTAAATACTTCAGAAAACCAATCAAGAAAAGATACACCATTTCCATTGAACTTGTATAAAGTGTTGCAACGATTGATTTTGATGGTGGTTTGTAATTAACACTCGCCAGTCTCTGCAACCAAGGCCATGTGATGAAACATTTTATGCTTCTTTCAGATTTTTTTTACGTTTAAAATGGTTCCACACTCACACTTCAATTCAGTGCCGAAACCGCTAATATGGATATCTTAATAGTATGTTCGGATATGCACCTTAATTGAATCAATTAAGTTTTAAATTGAGTTATAAAATTTAATCTTCACACATATGCAATTTAGCTTACTCAATTAGTAAATGATAGCTGAAAATGTGTTCATGACCCGACAATGATGTTTGAGAAAGGGTGTAATCATGTGTTATGCGGTTTTACGCACAAAATAATATTTGGTGCCATTAAGTACTAATTGCTCAATTTATTATTTGAGTTCTTTTATGGTAAATTATGCTTAATTAAGGCCTTAATTGCGAAAACTTCGTAATTGCACAATTAAGGTGCATATCTGAACTTACTATTTATAAATTGTGATACAATATGGCGGCGGTCTATTAACAGATATTATCCGCGAAACTAAATGTCAAAAAATCGAAAGGTACAAATAAACGTTCATTCAAAAAATATATAATTAATGAACGCTTGGTCATTCATATAAGGCAGGTGCTAATCGAAAGTGGGTGTGATAAAGTGAAGAATTTTAGGCGTAATTAGACGCATGTGTACATTGGCAGTTCACAGCGTCAGCCATTAGCCTATTTTTAACCGATCGGCTTCGTTCTTAATCTTCTTTTGACACTGGATATTGCTGCCAATTAAATAACATGACGCCTAGACTAGCCCTAGATCTGTTCTGCCAACGTAAAGATTGCTGTTCGGGCTCGGGCAGACCGTCCTATATTCGTTTTCAAACAACGTTATTACTCCGCCACTTGTTCGCACAACACTGTTCTGCCATCAAACAAACAAAAAAACACCGAGGGAAAATACAAAATATGTAGGGATGCTCTTGTTGACACACAAAAAATTATGCTCAAACTGAACAGGACCATCCACACGCATTCTCCACACAGAAGACCACGCCAACACTTTTTCCCCCGTTATTCAGCCGACGCTCTTGCCATGTGCGAACAAATTTGTGGCTTATCGAGACGTAGGGTAACTAAAACGCCCTGCAATGGTCAAGGAAATGGTGTAAACTGTCAATCATTTGCAGTCGTTGCTGTTGGTACTTAAACAACATTTGCAGCAATAAAGGTACCCAAATATCTCTATTAATGAAGTGAACAACAACGGAATGAATGAATGACTGATTGACTAACTGACTGACTGAATGAGGGAATGAATAAACCATCATATAATTGAATCAATAACAATATGCAAGTCATATGAATGATACCCCCATCAATACACACACACACACACACACACACACGCACGCGAGTTAAAAAACATTAACAAAAAGTACTTTACTGCTGCAACAACACAACTTATTCCAGCTTTAACTTTTCGCCAACGAAAGAAGAAAACAAAACGGCTTTTCAGTTCACTTTCGATTGTCGAACCATTTAGACGGGCTACAAAATACAGGAAGCAGCCGCATTGGTTTTGATCAATTTAAGGTCTCCACAAAACGTTGTTAACACATAGAAGACCCAAATTACAACAGAAACAACAAACTAAAAGACATCACTGGCACTTTTATTATTTATTTTGGCCCTCATTTAATAAATAATAATTTATTCATAATTTTTATTCAAATATTTATCTGCATCTTCTTTATCTGTGTGTGGGACTGAATGGCTGGCAGTAGCATTACTCCAGTCGTAACTCCAAGTGTATCGGAGAGTTTGTATTGTGTTTTTAATTTTATTTTTTTATTTTTATTGTGTTGAGATTTAAACTGAAGCTGAAAGTGAGTTGGTGGTGCGTGTTGAAATATTTAGCATATTTTTATAAGTGCTGAAGACGCGCAGACGCAATTCATAAACGTGCAAGCGGGCAAGGCGGTCGTTCAATATTTAAAACGCTCTTGTTTTTAGCGTTGGGAAAGTTAAGGAAAGAAAAGAAAATTGAAAAACCAAAATCGAAAATAACGGTAACGAATTTTTAAACATAAAAAAAGTTCTGCGAAAAAGAAAAAAAAATAAATGAAAATATTTAATTTATAAATTAGAAAAAAAAAAATTAATATTGCATAAAAAAAATTCCAGAAGAGGAAGCAAATAAAAAAAATAAATTGGCTAAAGTGAAAGTTGTTATTTAACCAAAAAAAAAATTAAGTTTTTGTCATTTGTTCGATTTTTTTTTTCGATAATTAAAACAAATAATAAAGAGAAAAAAAACGAAAATTGTTTAATTAACAAAAGCAACAACAACAACAAAAACATGCTTGTGTTAAATGTAAGCCTGTGGGCTGCTCTTCTTTTGCTGCAGCTTTCTTGTGGCCAGGCAGCCATCGATCCCAGCACTGGCCGAGATTCAACGAAATCAAAAAATCTCACACACATGCACAGTGATCAGATGCCAGCTCTGAATTCACACCTACCTGTAGCCAGTACTTCATCACTGGCCTCCCTGGACGCCACAGTAGTGTCTAACATTGACTTAACACACACATTACGACTCAAGGATTTGCTGAATGTATTCGATTTAAATGTGATCGCTTCACAGTGGATTAATATTAGAAGCGTATTTTCAGCGAATTGTTCACAGGATATTTATAAATATTTACAAGGATTAAGCCAGTCTACCATGTGGTCTGTAAAAAGTGAGTACTGATCTATAGTTTGCATTAATTTAATAGAAAAATATGTGTGTTTCAATTCTTACTGTTTAATTCATTTTAACTTAATTCCTGTTTAAGTTAAGTTAAGTTAGGTCGAGGGTGGGCGATATTCTTACCTTGCTCGTAGGCTTACACCTAGGCCAGTACTTCGGCCACAAATATCGGGTCCTTAGCTAACCCTATCAGATTCTAGTGCCCTTATTGCTGTTTGACTGTCCATAAAACTTTTAACTCCACAGGCCTGACACATTCACTGCGTGATCGCACGAAGTTCCACTTGAAGGACCATGTGATTGTCCATAAGTCCCAAGTATATGTTGGTCACTGCAGCCTCACTAAATACCCCCAAATCCGCCCTATGCCCTGGCTTAGAGCCGTCTGTGGATTCCTTTGGGCATCTGTGGTAGGATTCCGTTTAGCAGGAGCGTTTGTCAGGCAGTAGTGTCCCACAATTTGCTATAATCTTTGTTTCAGGTCTAACGGGGTCAAGTCCCACGATATCGGCGTCCGGTTCAAGTCAGCTCCACCTGAGATAATCATGCCCTGGAATAGCAGGACGTCGTTACGTGCAACACACCTTATGCCGCGTGGAATGTCTGATGTGCGACATAGAATTTCTGATGTGGCATGAGGTGTGTGGCACGTAACGACGTTCTGCTAAAACTACATGTTGTTAATGTCCATATCATCCAATTCAGGCCAATCATGATAATCATTGACCTATAGTGCTCTCCATTGACGGTGATGGCCTGGCCAACGTCGTTCTCAAAGAAATATGGTCCGATGACGTCGCCAAGAACACAAAACAGTCGTTTTTTCGGGATGCTTTTGGAGTTCATATGGCTTGATATCGTCACAAATTTTGTTTGTCGGCATTTCTCCAGAAATGGGTCTCATTGCTAAAGAAGATTTTATTTTATGAAAATTGGGGTCAGTTTCCGACGGATCCAGGGCCCATTCAACAAACTCACGTGGTTTATCTTCAGCTCCTGGGTCAATTGATTTTTGTACGGGTACATTGCCAATCCAACACAAAATTCGACAACTTGTTGTCTGCGAAAGGCCGAGTTCTTGTAAGCGATACAAAATCGACTGCCTCGGCTTCTCCTGCACGCTCTCACAACCATGTTTGCGGCTGATCTTGCGTTTAGTTGTTGTATTCGTGTTGGTTTATGGTTTACTGCAAATTTATCCACCACACTGCGAAAAGTTCTCTCGTTAGGACGATATTGGTAGCCTTGAAACAAGCGAAACGCGCGGAACGTTTCCCGAATAGAAGACCCATTTTGATAAAACAATTTTATTATTTGCACGTCTTGTTGAACGCTACATTACGACAGCCAATTCGACAGATGTAGCTTCAACAATATGGCCGCTATCAGCTGTCAAAGTTCGGAAGTGTCTGTGCGTGTGTATGAAGTTGAAGTCTTCCTGAACGGCTGTTCCGATTCGAGAATGCAGCTGCCAGCCAAGGCATTAGTTGGAACCAGCTGACAACGCTAGCGTCACATAGATCCCAATGGAAAGAATTTGTAATGGCCCTATGATCCTTATAGGATCATATATAAAAGTTGTTGTCTTATACAAAAACATCAATGACTGGCCTACTTGACAAATGCGTGGAGATTTGTTTTATTGGTTCTTAAATTCGGCGTATGTGAAAGAGTTTCGTGTGAACCTCCTTTACCGAACTCATTCCCTTTTTGATTGTTACCATATTTCAGCTAAAATCATGAGCATTTCTTACGTTTTTCATTTCGCTCGCAAATTTCTTCAAGGTTAATTACAATCCAATTAATCCGTTTAGCAAAAAAACACACTTTCGCAAATAATTAACACTTTAAATTTAATCAAGTTAACCAAGATTTCACAAGATATCTCTCAAATAATAAACGTACAATATTCAGTAAACATGTCTGTCGTTCGTTTAACGTCAATTTCATTAAGAAAAACATTTTCATTATTTTTAAAAAGTTAAAACTTTAATCACAGCCACAAGGTCACTTAACAAAACATTCCATAAAAAAACATTAACAACTTAAGTTCAACTAATAAACGTTTGCCAAAGTATCAACCTCTTGCCTTTACTACTCGTAACGAACGCTGAAGGATTTAAATTTGAGTTATAATAACAATTCCATCAACCTCTTTAACTGCTCAATTGTTTGTTTAGCAATTGGTTTGGGGACTAGCCAAGACTTTTAGGTAAAAACTATTAAAAATTCTAAAGTTTGTTACCACGGAATACGAATGATTAAATCAAACTAAAATTGCATACAAATTGCAAAATTTTACAATCGCTTGGAAATTGTGGGGGAAATCAAAACTTCTTGCTGTGACGACCGATTTGAAAAACACACTCGAACACTTGAGACAGCATGAAACGGTTGCGTAAAAAGAAAAAATTACAATCGACTAACGTACTTCACCAAAGGAGGTATCCAAAAAGGGCGGGAATAAAGCAAGCCGTGTCTGAGTTGTTAACGAAATTCTTTATTTTAATGAAGGGTATTTTTTAAGCCCTACAGAACTGTTAATCAAAAACGCATTTTGGACGTCCAACCTTTTTCAGGATTGCTGGCCGTTTGTCGCTAATACCACGACCTTCGTATGGATGCCTCCACGGCGTCAATTGTGGCTGGTTTATCAGCATAAGCCAGGGACTTAACGTGGCCCACCAGCAAATAATCGAGAGACGTTTAATCTGGCGACCTTGGACGCCAACTGGCAGGTCCATGTCACCAAATCAACTTATCGCCAAACTTTTATTTTAATAAGTCGATGGTAGCGGTCACCGTGTGATACGTATCGCCATCCATCATCTCGCCCGGATCAATGTCAACCATATTTTCAAACAAAGTATCATGGATCCTAATGCGATAATGATAATTTCTGAAGAAATTACATCCAATGATGCCAGCAGCGGATAAACCGCACTGAACCATAAATTTTTCTGGATTTAATGAGGCCTGTAGAGCTTGTAGAGCCTGTTGTGGATTAGTTTCCATCCGTTTGCGGCAAACTTGTTTGTTAACAAACCCGTTAAAACAAAAATGAAAGTTCCAACAACTCTAGAGCCCAATCGGTGAAAAAACGACGTATAAAATGGTTGCGTAGCTTAAAATCCTGCACCAGCTGGATATTAGGCAGCTGCCCACACCTTGCACAAAATTTTCTACGTAGTCGATGGAAAGAGCTCCAAATACTGCGACGGCAGATTTTCTCGTTGGGCTCTGGTCACTGGACCAACGTTAGCGTAAAACCGTCTCATAACAACAGCGCGGTACTCAAGATCTTAAGTGTAACTGAAACTTCCAACTGCCTTTTACACAATAGGACCTTCCCAAACGCCATCCCCGCAATACTTGCCGAGTAGTACCCAATAGAAAAACATACGATTCCCGGTAAACACCCTGTATTTCCAAGGCCGATAAAGTAACCAATGCCAAACAGCTGTTCCCATATTCAGTCAAGTTTGCTAGTTCAACAAGCATTGCTTCACGCCTGCCGAACGTTGTGGAAATGATTAAAAAATAATATCGAAATTCCGACTTAGTTGTAAATACGCAACGTGAATTTCCTTGTAAGGTCGATTGTCATCGTGGCTTCAGTGCGCAGACAATTCGTCATACCGTAACAAAGTTTGAACGTGAGTACAATCTCTTGGAACTTAAGCCAATGAGTAGACACGAGATTAGAGCGAAATGAAGACACATAGCCGCCGTAGTAGTGTCCAGTATCGGGGAAGACAGAGAAATGTCTATTTGGTACCGATCATCTATATTGTGCCTCGTCAGAGATTCAACCTGACTTATTTTTTAGTTCAATTTGGGCCTATATCCGTATGAGATGGTACTGACGCGTGAATAGAAGCCATAGACAACATGATGACTGCTAGTTGAGCGCTGGAAATGTTGGTCGGATATTCGGATACCAGCCTAAGAATTATCTTGAAGCACTGCCAGACGCGAGATTGAATGATGTGTTATTCCATACATCATAGCAAGAATGTAGCTTCAGAACAAGTCCAGACTCAATTTGACATCTCACACCAACATTAGACTCGGTATTACGGAAACACTGCACGAGTTACAGCGAGGAGTGTGTAAAAATTAGACCTCTATATTACACCGTGTACGATGTAAGCGATGAATATTTTGGCCGAACGGATCTTCCAACAGAGACCTTTGGCAAAGAACAGGCGACGCACCAATTCGTATAGAAATGTCAAAGAAGGAATGCAGCTGGGTCGATCATATATATGATATGATATATCGAAGATAGTAATTGACTGGAACCCACAAGGCAGTAGAAGAAGAGGTAGACCCACTAATACCTAGCGAAGGCTATTCGAATCCGAGAGAAGCCTGAAATAAAACTAATGGCACAGGACATATCCAGGTGGATCTGGAACCATAGAAATCCTTCACACATTAAACTACAGAATTTTTAAACAATTTTATTCCAAAATAGTCTAAAGTCAAAACTATTAAGGTTTCAATTAAAAAATCAAAAAATTAAACCAAAACTTTCGTCATCTTTCAAACAATTTCATGAACAATAAACATATTTTTCTTATTTCTGTTGAGAGTTCCCCGCAAATTTGTATTTTTGTTTTATTTTTCGCCTCCCTTCATTTGGATTGCACAAGTCAACATTTAAACTATTATGCAACATGTTGATAAATATGAGCAATAGTAATGCATCATTCATAAAAATACAAAGAAAACAGAAAACAAGAAAGCAAAAGTAGTTTCATCTTGAAGTTTTACTCGAACATTTCATTTTGGGTTTTAATTTTGTTTTTTTGGACCAACTTGTAACACATAATCAAAACCTAGTTTTAGTTTGTTGCACTTTTAATTAGTCAAGTAGACGATGATGATGATGATAAAGAAAATTATGATCACGTTAATCTTAGCCATCGCCATGCTGTGATTACCAACAATGATGATGATGATGAAGGATAATAATGACCGAACAACCTCTACGACGACTTTAAAAATTTAAATCCGTCAGTAGTTTATTTTCGTGTCTTTTTAATAAAAGTATGTCAACCAGTTTATATAAATAGTCATGTTATCCAATGTCTTATATACAGATTCACTTAGTTGGAAAAAACCAACCAACTTCATACCAAACCATCCAGTTTTATTTTATAGAAAAAAAAAAAGATTTCTTGAATTTTACAAGAAACACTAAAAAGCAACATTATTTCTGCACAACATGTATGTTTCTGCTATTGGCTTAGACCTATGTAAAGGGGTTTCCAAGAGCAACGGGTAGATTATGACTATTCATGCATCTTTCCTAGTAAAAAAAATAAAATTAAATCACTTGGGAAAGTTACAGTGTCGGGCCAAACATTCAAAAGAATCATCTTTATTATGAAAATGGTTTATCTCTTATGGCAATGAATAGCTCGCTCAGGCAACACTCAGGCAACTAATGCCTTCTAATTACTTTTTGAAGAAGTGTGCTACATTCTTTAAAAAGGGATAGAGACTACAGAAGACAAGTGATGAAGTAGAGGAATAGAAAAGCTTTAGTGTATACAACTCTGCAATTGGTCGCTATGTTTTACTTTTACAACAGTGTTGCAGCGCCTCTGGTGTTATGTAGGCGCATTAATGGAAACTAATATAACTACTTTATTAATTATTTTTCATCGTGCTTTAGAGTGCTACCGCCAAAGGAGGGCCAGCTTCCAGCTTCTGTGATACAAATTCAGGTATCTAAAGCCATTGAACGCTTAATAGTCAATGCCGTAACTACTTAAGCTACAGCACACTCTTTACTATTTACATGGTCGTCCCGCCCTGACGCATGGTAGCGATAGTCGCGCTTGCGGATATTACCGGCGGGAAATATTTCATTTAATAATGAAACGGCATATGTGCGCCTGGAGCATTTGGAAGCGGTGCCGATTTCAAAAACAACATCATCCGCGGCGAGGTGAATTTTTGATCACAATTCACATGATGCACATCAATTAGTTATACCCTGGCAGAAAGCGGGTTATAAACTGGCAAAATTTGAAAAGTAAGGTTACCCCCACTCAAAGGCTTTGAGAACTAATCTAGTAGAGTATTCACTGTTGGGTTTCAAATTCACTAAAAATTATACTCTGTAAGGCAGCCATCAACCAGCGACGATATTTGAGCGATGTGATATTCGATGCCGTTGATAGATCTTTGAAATTCTAGTATTGCCGAAAATAGACCCAAAGTAAGTTGTCTGCTTCGATATCCCCCCTGCATTAAAAACCTACTTTTAATAATTTTTAACATCTACCCGCCCTTATTTTAAACTCCAGTGCAATGTGGTAATAAATAGTTTAATCAACAGCCAATGATCAAGATCAATGGCTACGCAGACTGGAGAATTACTTGAACTTGATTTTCTCTATTTTGTATTTCAAATTTTTAAAATTCGTTTCATAATCTCTGTGAAAGAACCCTGCATTGAGTGCATTTGAATTTGCAAAGAGCGGCAAGTTAGAATTACTAAGATCATTCTGTAAAAAATCAAAGACACTACCATAATAAAGGACTGTGTTATTGGTGCCTCAATTTTTTTTCTTTTTAGTTCAAACACGTTAGGAGAAACTTATCCTCCAGACTTGGGTTAGTGCAACGTTTACATCCAGAAAGACTAATGATTTTATGAACTTTAGAAGCTTATGGACGCTGATCGATTCTACGATTGTTAATGGTGACTTCATATTTTCTCAATTTAATCGCCTAGATGTAATAAATCTTTGTTGTCAATATTTCTTCGTTAGCGAATACTATCGCTAAGTGTGAATAGGCCTTCAAGATCGTGTGATTTGACACAGTTGAATTATTTTTTTGAAGGGTCCATGTGAAATTACTAGTTAGCAACGGAAAAGCAAAAGTGATTGGCGACCTGGAAAAAGGCCCCAAATGCTGCCAAAAGTAATCGCAAAGCGGCTTCCAATGTTCAAACATTTTAAAAACATATGAAAACTTCAAAGGAACTAGAACAATTGTGAATACTAACGATACTGGACGTTCAGCAAGAAATTATCGAAGAAGTGCTTGAGAGTCTTGTTAAAAGTTTAGGAAATCGACGGGGTGACCAAAAAGCTTTCATACCAAAGATTTGCGTCTTCACGCTTACAGTTCCATTGACCGTAGCACAACAATCTAATAAGAATTCGTTAAAAGAATTATTGAATATCACCAAGTGAATGGCGATTTGTCTAGCGAAACTTTCTAAGCGTGGAACTCATTTTCAGTTGTATGGATTCTTTAATCGTCGTTGATAGATTTGGAATTCGGAATTGCATCCATAACATGTCACAGCCTAGTGTGGATTTTAGGCTAGAGGCAATGAAGGATTTTCAATGTCCCAGCGCATAGTATTAGGGCTCGATATCGCAACGTGATAAGTTGATAATAAGACTATGCGGAATGCCATACAGCGTGCAATACAATATAATTACTGCTCGAGATATCTCCTTGTCTTATGCTCTCTCGTTTCAGCCATCCAACCTCAGTGGCCAGATTAAGTGATTTAAATCAACAAGCCGACGTTTACACGTTCATTAAGGCTGTATTACCGAAAGTATGCAAAACGATCATGCAAAGTTTCGCCTTGCGTAGCCAATTCGCCTGTCTAAACTAAACTTGGCTACTCTCTTATATTTAATTATGCCTCGTATGTGCAGCGTTATTCCTGCAGTAACGTCTCGAATGTTGGTGTCGAATACGTCCAAAGTGCTTGGCTTGTTAGCGCAGACTAAGGACTTGACGAAGCCCCTGCTAAAACAATCGAGCACTCGCCATGAGAACACCCAGTCGTCAAATTTTCGAACGTTGCTTCGCTTGTTTGGCATGTAGTGACGTCTTGTTGGAATATTTTGACAGCTGAATGGCATTGATATATATATTAATGTAGGGGAGATATCGCAGCAGACCAGGGTGCACTTTCGACCCCCATCTTTCCACGAATTGATTTTAGGCTATCGATTTGTAATTTACGAATTTCTTACCTTCATTGAGTCTCATGCTAACACTTGCCTTTACTCTTGGTTGTAGGAATTTCAGACTGCTAACTGTGGATCTTCTTTCTCAACACGAAGTCTCCTGTAATCGCTAGCATTTTTCTTAGACTTAGGTCCCCCGTGACAATCACATTTAACAAGTGCCTGGCCACCGTGGTCCTTGGTCTCCTGCTAACCAGTGCTGGACGCACAATGTGCGTTACCGTCTTAGCTGACCCGTCTTAGAAGACTGACCCGTACACTTCTGGCGAACATTTTTGTCCATCTCTTCGGAATTAATCCCTGCACCTCTTGCTAGGCTTCATTGTCCATTCCTATCGGAATCTCACAGTCCAACGCCTTAGGAGTGCCTTATAGGTTCGCCCGTCCACCCCTCGAAAGGCAATCTCGCCCATCTCTTCCGGGTTTCACCATTGGCCAATTAAAACCGGAGCTTATTCAAAGAATTCATATAATTCCCACGAATAATGGAGGAAAAGATGTCCACCCACTTCATACGAATATGGCCAAGAAAAAAGTGATTTTTCATCAAAATAATGCACGGGTGCACACGTGTGCAGTCTCAATGGCAAACCTCTATTAATTGCGCCTCGAATTGCTACCTCATCCGCCATATTCTCCGGACTTAGCCCCTAGTGACTACTTCCTATTTGCAAACCTAAAGAAATGGCTCGGTGGAAAGAGATTTAGTTCCAACGATGAAATTATTGACCAAACAAATGCCTATTTTAAGGACCTCGAAAAATCCTATTTTTTGGAAGGGATACAAAGACTGAAGAAACATTGGAATAAGTGTATTGAGATAAAAGGAGGTTATGTTGAAAAATAAATTTTTCTTTTGGCAAAAAAACTGTGTTTCATTCAAAATGTCACGGACTCATTGATCCGACCTCGTATATTTTTATGTTTTTTATATAATTCAACTTTTTTTACATTAGTGATGTTATTGAAAAGCAGTTTTTGCCGCCTCTTCTGGTAATGTACCACTGTGCCACCAGAGATATTATGTGTTACAGAATCGTATTAATATTGTATGATTTTATGTTTCTTTAAAAGTCTTTATTTTATTCTCAGTTGTAATTAATTTATAAAGTTATTATTAACAATAATATTAGGTAATTATCGTTACTCCATGGTTGGTTTTCCTAATCAAGTTTCCATTTAAAGGGCAATAAATAAAGAAATAAAAACAGATACAAAAGCTCAAAGCAAAAGCGCTTAAAAATTTAAGACAATAAAAAAATTAAATACAAAAATTATTTCTCAAAAAACACATATTCGTGAAAGAAATTATGTTGCGTGAGGTTTAACAAAAGAAAATTGTGATTAATTTGGCTGTCGGTCTGGCCTGGCCTGCCCTGGCCTGTCCATTCAAAGTCTATTAGCTTAATAGGCAAAACCTTTGAACAACTTAACAATAGAATTGATTAAATACTGGAAAAAAAGACACATCCATTTAGCAATTGTTAGTAAATACCTGGGTTCATTGTTTCAACACAACTCTTTCGTTGCTGCTGGTGGCTTTGAATGGACGTTTCGTCAAACAAATTTCAAACGTTAAATTCCAGTTCAAATTGTAGGTTTTACTCCCATTAGACAAAAAATTAAGCAAAATTATAACTTTGCCTCATGGTAAAGCATTGAAAGTAATCTGGTGACATTTCACGTTGCGCAATTAGTTTTTGGCAAATAATGTTCAGAAAGCTTTGACATTTTGCCGATTATTTTGCGCTCGGAACTTTGTTTTTTATAAGTGAGTGAGTGCCGAACGGAAAGGAAAATTCAACAGAAAGAAATATCGACGGAGATGTGCGAATTGCCGGTATTAATTCCTGCGCTTAGGCTTCATGCGAAATTGATTCAACATCCCTGTTTTGATTAATTCTGAGTTGGTATTGTGTCAGCTGTTGGTATCAAAAATACATTTGGAAAAGCTTTCAAAGTTATTTTAAACGCTGAAAATATATGTATGTCGGGTGTTTTTGTTTAGCCAGATAGAATTTTAAAATGTAAAAAATTACAGGAAAAATTAAATTTTAAACCAAAATTTTTTATTATTTGAAACATCAATATGTGGCATTAAGATTTCAAAATTATATCGGGCATATCGCCACCGCGGCTGTTCTTTGGGAAGCGCATTATGAACGTCTATTTTTGAAGAAATAAAGTCCGATAATGCCACTAGCACGAAACGGTAAATTTTCCGGGACGGAGTGGTGTATGTAGAGTCTCTTATGGGTTACTTTCATTGTATAAGCCGTTAAGTTAAGCCAAAATCGAGCCCTCCATCGCTTAACACAATTTTGCGTCTATAAGTTGCGCGAATCGATGACTGAATTTCAAATTAAACTTGGTTAATTTCGTAGCATTGCCAGATTACGCTGATGATAAATGTCACAAAGTGAGCGCAGTATGACAGTTTGTTTGATGTTAACTCTTTCTAACGGATTTATAAATGGCCTTTTTTGGGGATAGTGGCGATGGAGGTTTTTTTTAACATTCGGCTAGAAAGAAGAATTTTGCGCTATAAATCTGAAGATGTATATCTCTATATAACTCGCCTTTCGATATAAAATTTGACCGTAAGCGAAATCAAGATAAATATATCCATAATGTGGAATCAATAATATGGCAATACCGCCACGGTAGGGCTGATACCACAACAACAGAAGAATACCCCTACAGCGAAACGAGTACTACAAATCTTACTTCCGCACAAAGAAATATTTTCCGCCATCGCGGAACGAAAAAAGTAATGGGAGAATCAGTTTTAAAAAATACTCGATTTTTAAATCTGTAAATATCTTAAAACAGGGAGTTCAGTTTTTAAAGCAATATTTTATAAAACGCAAGGAAACAGCTGATTTTTTTTAAAGTAACACATACTCAGGCAACCTAGAAGTAGAGAAGACAGGTAGTGAAGTAGAAAGCTTCAGTATGTTAACAACTCTGCAATTGTGTTGCAGCGCCTCTGGTGTTATGTAGGAGCATCACTTGAATGGAACTATAGTCATTTTATTAATTATTTTACTTCGCCTACGATCTAGTGCTATAGACTGATACCGGCGAAGTAGGATATGTAATTAATAATATAGTCCGATTTCTAACGGGAACAATCCGATTTTACCAAATTTTGACAAGTCTGCAAAAATATCAAAAGTGTACCATTTTGACTGTGAGTCACTGTAATTGAAACATTGTTAAATAACAACTACTGCTTCAAGGTATTTAAAGTTCGTCTCTTAATGTTCAACTTTGGATCACAACTTTAAGTAAATATTTTAACACAAGTGTTTTTGTTATTTTGCACAGACTCTCAGCTGAGTTTAAAAACAAACATCTTTCAAACAACAAACAATCATTTTGTGATTTCTCACAAGAAATAAAGTATCCAAACAAATAATCGTTAATTATTTTCAAAACATTTCTTCATATCTACACTGCTGCCTGCAGCATTTTTAAAAGACTCTTTCTTTAATACAAAATGTCAAAAAAAGATAAATAGTTTCTATTTTTTCACTGAAAAACTTGTGGTTGGCGGGATACGCGTTTGCTATAATTCCCTACATCACTTTGCGGCTTTCCTTTTTCCTGCTGATCTTAGTTTCATCTCAGCAGCCATTAATAAATGATCAGAATTATTACTGCTGGCTATGAGCTATTAAGCTTTCCTTCTTGTTGAACGCTCAGATAATTTTGAAAACTCCAAGAAAGCTCCTTCAATAGTTTTCGCACAATTTCGGGAAGTAAGTAGTTGGTCCAACATTGCGCACATAAAGTATTCACAAACCCATCTAGCTTTTCGTAGTCGACGTCTTTTCCAATTCAATTAAATATGTGAGTTAGTAAAGCACACTTTGGTATCTTCTTCTTAACCAGATCTCAACTAATGCACTTCGTACAAGGCGAATTCATAACAGGTAGACAAAGCGTTCCCGGCTTCTTAACGAATGTCAAATCGAACACTATTCTTTATATGGCATTTGATAGTCAATAAGTTTAGAAAAAGTACTCAGTTGCGCTGGTGAGTTTACCAGCTTAGTGCACCCTGGCTCCGTAGTATCCGCCATCTTGATTTATATTCCTTAATCCCTTTGTTATCGCATCTTAATCCCGTTGTTATCGCACCTCTGTGGCGTAACGAGGATCGTTCATAACAAAGATCTGTGAGATAAAAGAGGGTGTTTTTTTTTTCTTTTAAAAATATTTTTATGGCTTTATGGCGTTTTTAAGACTACTAATGTTGTTTCTATTTCCAAAACTACCAACTGGTTAGATTCTCCAAATTGTTGCATTTTAATTATTGAAATAATATTTTAATAATAAATTTTACAACTACCCTTTGAAGTTGAAAACAGCCGGCCCAGTGTAGGGAAGAAACGTAAGAAAAAATGGTTCTCGAAATTGTTGTAAGGTTTGTGTTAAAACTTTAATATCGTGTGCTGTGTTTCACATAAACAATTCGCATTTTGTTTACAAAACTACAAACATAAGATACAAGTTTCAAGCTTTTCTAACAATTTGGGTAAAGGTTAGCTGATGAACTGGCGTAAGCAACCAGCGAAATGCGAATAGAGCTTATCCCCCCTAGCAATAGATGTCAAATGGAAATTTTTTATATGGAATTCAGCATCCAATCAGTTTAAGAAAGCAAACGACAATAAAGTCTTGATAGCAGCAAAGAAATGCGCACGAATTTACGTAGCAGTTTTAAAATTGAATTCAGAAAACACTCAAACATAAGCCAACTGTATGAATTGGCACATCGAAAACTCGTTTAACAAAAACACAACTCTGCGTTCGGACGATAACAAAATTGTCATTAACTGCGATTCTCGTTTGAACAACAAAACGAAAGTGTAAAGTATAATCTTTATCATTTTCAATTCTTCCCACCTTTCTCTTCAATAATTTGAGAACTTTTCACATAAGTAACATTTCAAGAATGCTTGACGCCGTTGCCTTCAATACTTCCCAGCGGCTTCGCTTGGCCGGAGTTTCTGTTGGCCAGAGAAATTTCTGTATCGTTCTTAGAACTGAAAGAAGATTTATCGAATTGCCCAGCCCCTGCTCTTGAGAAAAATTATCATCTTTAATGACTTTATTATAAATACAAATATTATTTAATAATATTAACAGTAACTGATAGATAATACTGTTCATTACCCAAAATTTATTAATAATCAATGCAAAATGATTGCTAATATTTATTTTAAATAGAAAATCAAATAGACGCTAACTAATCTGAAACTAAGTGTTAGTAAAACATAGATTTCTTCCTCCACCTTTATTGTTGTTAATTGTTAACAAATTACACTTAATACTTTTATAACCAAACTGGTATTTTTTAGATGTGTAAAATATTTAATCATTTTAATGAATTTTTATTATTTTTTTTTATTATTTGAGCCCTTATGTCGGTAATAACGCGACGAACGTTGTCTCTCAAATCGTCCATATTCTTCCGCTTATGTACGATTTCCCGTACGATCATAGGAAATAATGTGGCGGTGTTAAATCGTTTGATCTTATAGGCAAATCACACGTCTAACGCACAAAATCACAACATTTTAGCAAGAACAGCTGTATGCCTAACATTTACGATTCGAACGACTGAAACAGAAATTGTTGATTCAATGTCCAAGAAAGTATTGATAAAAATCAATAACAATATGCTTTCGAAGCTGTTCCGTATAAAACTATTTTTATTGGTTTTTTGGTCCAGGGCCAGAAAACATCATTGAAAAGTTTAATTATATTGCCCTATTACACAATTTTCGATATTCATATGTAAGAGGAAAACAAATTTTTTTTATCTCAGTTCCCAGATAAAAAGTCACGATTTCTTACAAATTAAGAGAACTGTCAAAGTTAGCAATGTCATCCAACTGTCAAAATATTCAATATGGTTTGCCTTTTCATCATGCATCTTTTCACGCCTGCCGAACGTGTGAACATGTTAAAACATGTTATCGAAGTTACGGCTCAATTGTAAATTCGCAAAGTGAATTCGGTCTTGAGATCGATGGTTTTAGTGCGCAGGCAATTTGGCGCACCGTGGAAAAGTCTAACCGTGAGTACACTCTTTTACACCTTAAAGCAGCAACTAGCTTGAAATTACTACGACGTAAAGAAAATATAGCCGCCGCAGCTGCCATTATCGAAGAAGACTCAGAAATATCGATTCGGCACCGCCGTAGAATTAACTTGCCTTATTCGAAGTTGAATTTGGACCTACGTCCGTATAAGATTGAGCTGACGCTAGAATTTTAGCTGAGCGACCCAAGCGATTGCCCTGAGTTCGCCAATTGGGTGCTGAAAAATGTTAACCGAAGATCCGGGTTTTAGCAAAAAAAATAATTTTCTCGGAGGCTCAATTTTGGCTAAGAAAAATTTCCACCAAGTATCTCTGAACCCAGAAAGACCGCCTGTCTGGTGCGATATATGGCATGGCGGCATCACTGGACCTTATTTCCTCCGAAAGAGACACCCTGATGGTGAATGGTCCTCGGTATTGAGCGATTTGTTGTCTGGGTTATCTTACGACAAGTTCTAAGTCTGCGCTAACAAGCCAACCACTTTCCAGGAGCTTGAATCCAACATTCGGCGCGCTGTTGCCCGTGTAAGGCCTCATAAAAATTTGAGTGACCGCTTGAACCACTGCGAGCAAAGCTGAGGCGGTAATTCGATAATTCGGCCAATTCGATTTCTCGCAACGTTTTTATTTTATTAAAATGTCTTTTTCTATCGTTCTTATCTGGCCGCGCTTATTTTGACTTTTATTTATGTTTTGATAGGAACGGATGTTTCTTTTATCCGTGCAGCTGAGATTCAGATGTACCTCTCGTAAGGCTGCAACAGGAATCTGCCCGAATATTCCTCTCACACATATACAATTTTGATTTACGTGCAAAGAAAATTGAATTTTAAAAAATATTTCGAAATTCGATTTCAGTATTCCACAAGTTGTTGTCAATGACAACATTATAGCAAGTGTCAATAATAATGAGAAAAAATATATTTTTACAAAGTGAAAATTGCAAAACTAATTTGTTTACAAAAACAACTTAAACGAAAAAAGTAAAATGTTGTTTTAATATTTAATAAATTTTTATAAAAAAATTTTTATTTTATTTTTAAAGTGAAAACTTCTTTAGGTGCGTTACCGACATGCTAATATCAATCGTTCTATATAACGAATATATAACCGAATTCGGCTATAGTTTACATTGAAGATTGTAAATTTGTAATTGTCTCTCGGAGGGCAGCCAGATGTGAAAACCAGACTAAAGTCAATAATTCCAATTTGAAAACACCCGAATATGCCGTTATGTATGGAAGAGTATATCATATAAAATGTCCTCCGTCGCGCTTTCGCACTGTAGCCCGGATCCGTAAAGTTCAAATTTCAACAACTTTGAGAGCACCAGTCGATTTAGGCTGCTTAGATCTGATAATTCAGAAAACTTCAGAAGGAAAAGTCTAGCGGGCTTGAATTACACGATCTTGTTGGAAAATTTAAGTCACCGTTTTCTGAATGTCTTTTGGGGCGTGTGCTTATGGGGCAGCTAGCACCGTTCTGATGTAACCACATACCATCCGTCTTAATATTGTTCGATTCGAGCCTAACGAAATACGTTACCATTGATCTGTAATGCTAACCGCTTCCGGTAATGGCTTCACAATAAGCTTTTCTGTTGAGCCTTGTTTTGGTAGTCGCAGTCGCATTAAGCGAACAAATAGCGTTTGATCTTGTGCGGCTGCAGGAACAACTGCCTCTGATTTTAAATAATAATTTCATGGTGGTAATATTCTCGCTCAATCTGGCGTTCCATAGGGACTAACGAACATCCATTTTGACAATAATATTTTATCATTTGGACGCGCTGCTTAACTGTGCAACTTGCTAAAGTGATTTGGCATTAGTGAGTGAATAAGAAGCAATAGATTTGACAGATGCCACCAGACTCTCAACTCTCCGTGTATATAAAACGCATTATAAATGCATAATTTTAAATTCAAGAAAATCGAGATTGTTTCATAGTTGTATTTACTATTAGTGCAGGGGGGATATCGAAGCAGGCTACTAAAATTATGCGTCCCTTTTTAAACCCCTTCTTTCCTCGAATTAATTTCAGGCAACTGATTGGTAATTTACGACTAACTTACACTAGCCACCCCTTTTGGAGAGTTCACCGGAGTTCCTACAGAGATTAACTTTTCCACTTCTTTCGAGGCTTTAGTGTCCATCCCTGTCGGAATGTCATGGTCTAACGCCTTAGAAGTACCTTTTAGGATTGAACCGTCCACTCCTCGTGAGGCATTCTTCTCCATATCTTCACCTCACTTGACAAATTAAAGCCGTAGTTCCCTCAGAGAATTCAAATAGTTCTCACGAGTAATGGAAAAAACGATGTCCATTCACACAGTGCTTCATATGCTTGACCACGCACCCCCTTGTCCCTGCTGTAACACCGTGTGTTATTCCGTTTTTATACCTATATATAAGAGTGTTAGCATCTCTCCGCTCGAATTATTTAGCCAGACTCATAGCAGAGACATGAACCCGTTACCAGCCGTCAGCACGAAAAGGTATAAGCCAGAACTTCTGACAATGCACTCAGTTACGGCAAGCTATACCTTTGTGCCTGCCAGCTGACGGCCTCCAAAATTTTAAAATTACTTTTCAGATTGCTCACGTACTTATGGCGGTAAACACAATAATTATGCAATATGAGACAATTGTTATTACGACTGTTTAAATGTTGTGTTTAATTTCTTAGGCACCATTTAAGTGGAAATTTTTATTCAAAATTTGTTTTATGTCTGTCATTTACTTTTTGTGGTTGGCAAATTTTAAAAAATTGTTTGAGAGACTTGTGTGTGTTTTTATTCATGTTTTACTTGTCGTTTCTCTTGAAATTTAAAATATTTTTTTGTATTCTTTGTTTCTCAGTATTATGACCAATAACCCTACCACCACCTTCCCAGCCCCTTTAAAAAGAGAATAAGCTCAATGTGTTGAGCATATGGGGACTTTGCCAAATTGTTTCTTGTGTAGAGGTTACAGTGACTTTAAACCAATTGGAACTTGAAACTCTAACGCGTTTTTATACCTCATTAAAATAGGGTGGCGTTTTAGTGTGAAGTAAGAATTAATATTTTATTGTGCGAAGAAGAAATTTTATAATTTTTATTATTATTTTAACCCATTCACTGCCGACCAACAATTGAAGACGTTTCACACAGAGAAAAAAATTGCTGTCATAGCCGCCAGTTGATGAATTGCTAATGTGACGCCGTTCGCTGTAATGGCAACTGTCTCATTCAACCCACGCTAATCGCAAACTTGAATCACGAATTCATCACAAATTTATTTATTAATTCGTTGATTTTTTCTGCGTTCCCTCTTGTACTGAGATTTAGGGCTATCTCTATGAAAAAAGTTCTGTTGAAATCTTCAAGCATAGCAGGCTCCCATCTATCTTAAAAGCGCTACTCAAATGCAGCCACATCTTGGTGAAGGCGTTCCCTATGTTCGTCATGGACGAACTTATTTTTAGAGAAAAAATTCATGTGCGAGTGCAAAAAATGCAACTTTAGTGACATTTTTCATTCCATTTTATAGTGGCAGCCCAACAAAATTTTTACCTTTTCTTATTCCAAGTTACCAGTGAAATTTTTTGTGAAATTAATAAAAAACTCTCCAGGCTTGTATTTTAGCTTTTTGATGGCTGAACCTACGAAAATGCCCTGCTTAATTTTTGCGGCATTAAGCTAGGAAAACTTGCTTGAGAAAGTGGAACCCAGGACCGTCTTATTTTACAAAATTTTTACAAAACTTTTCATGAGTTATAATTTGATTTGAATTTTGTCTGGCCCCACCAAAGAATCGAATTTAATATTTTTTTCTCCCACTACTACGTAGTGACGTGCCCATGACATCTTCTTTGATAAAATGTTGTAATCACGCCCGGCTATCCCACTCGCAAAGAAAGCATCAATATATTGTGTAGTCTGATTGCAAGTCAGTTAACAAAGAAACCACTTTAAGATCAGCACAAATTGGCCATTTATGTTCTCTGTATTAAATTTTTTCTAATACAAACAAGTATCATAACATCAGAAGTATATATAGATTTTTTGAACGAATATCTGTAATCATTGGTCAGGTTGGGAGACAAACCGGTTCTCAATAATGAGAAATTACTTTTAAAATGACACAAAGCCGTAACTGGTCTGTCTCCAAAACAAACTTTACAAGGCATGACGGAAATTCGAAAATCTATATCACACCACCCTCTCCGAATATCAAATCAAGAATCATAAGTTTTTTTTTCAAATCAGCACTATAAGCGGGGGGCAAAAATTTCCATTATGCAATAAAACTACTTTCAAGCTTGTACTAGAGGAATCAATCAATAAACGGCATTCAGTAGCGACATGATTTGGTTACAGCTGTGACATTCATCCAAGCACAACATTGCAAACATTTAAGTCATCCTCTTTAGAATAGTACGGAACCAGTGAACTATGTATTGTCCGGTAAAAAGTAATCTTCACACCTGATCCACATAGATTCCATTGCTGAAATCTTAAAGTCAATAATTCTGCCTTACAAATGAATGAATTCCGATCTCTTAACAAGTCACTAAGTCTAGCTTGGTTCGTTAAAAGTGGCTTCGATGCATCTTCTGGGACATAGTGTGGATCCTCACAATTTTCATTATCCGTCGAATTTGAGTTATTCTCTGTTTCAAGTAAATGTTGGTCTGGGCACTTAGGAAAAGGTCAGGAACTAGTCGGAATATGGCTGAGTTTTTATTACTGATAACACTTGGGCATAGTTTATACTTCGTTTTGATTTTTCAGAAACCCTCTTTTAATTGCGTTAGACAAAAGTAACAAGCCACGGCATGATTCGTTGGCTCGGTTCATACCCTTGGCGTACCAAACGACATTTTTTTATTCGTTCCCTTATACCTCCCATTCCGATTTGTATAACATCTTAAGCAGCAGACTTTAGGTACCCACGACGTAGCTTGCTTTCTTACGTCACGTGTTAAAATAACCTGGATAACACAAACTGTTTAATTAAATCAGAAAGGGGGCTTTTCTCGATTTGGACATAAACCCTCCAAATAATTTCGGACTGTTAACACACACCCGCGATATTTTAGCAATTATCATAAATTCGCTGACTACTTGATTTTAACAACTGAAGGTAGGTAAAAAAATAAAGAGGTCATATATCTCCCCTTTCAGATGTGATGATACGAGTATCAAAATAATTTTCCCCCAGTCATTTATTACAAGTCAGCCTCATTATGAAAAAAAATGTGAATTTACAAATAGCAAAAAAATTTTCAGAAATTAATTATTTTTTTTTTTTAAAGTTCAAAGTTCAAACTGGCCGCTTTTGGAAAAGTATTCGTAAAACGTAATAACTTTAATTATTGTTATTTTGTTAAATCATATTAGGTTGCCTTAGGATTGTGTAAAACTACAAAAACAAAAATTAATTTAAAAAAACCAAACATGATTTGTTTTGTCTATTTTTGATTGTCTTATTGTTAAAGATTAAATTTTGAAAATGACCACAAGGTCTTGCAACACTTGTAAAACGATTAAATATTTATTTTGTATCTTTAAGACTTTTGCACAAGTTATGTTAATAAAGTTTTGCTGAAATATGTTTATGATTTAAACATTTCTACAGCTGATAACAATTTAATATTTTGTAATAGATTTATAACCTCAATAACTTAATATTATTAATGATTTAAATAAACCACAGCGTTTTATAAAAGACACAACAAACTTTTAATAAAATTAGGTAAAGTTTAACGTGTGTGTCACTCAACGTTGGCCTTGTACTCGTACCAAAACATCATCAGTGGGGTTTTCAACGAATTTAATTAACCCTTTTGCAACCCTGTGGTACACACATGTTACAAAAATATTTAATGTGTTTATAAAATTATTCATTTCGCCTTGACTTCTCAGTTATTCTACATTTTTCTTTTTGTAGTGAATTTTACGGTTTACGGGCTCAAGTTAGATTTTTTATTCAGTTCGGGTTTTTTGTAAATTTTTAGACTTTTTTTGTGAACTTTTATAATTTTTTGTTTTGGTGAATTTTGTCTTTTTGAAAAATGTAAATCTTAAGAGATTTCTCAATATTTTGATGAATTTTTAATTTGTGGGCAAAATCTCAGCTTTTTGAAGACTTTCTGATATCTTCGTGATGTTTTTATTTATTATTTTAAACAACTAAAGAGTATGGATCGATTCTCCAGTCCTTCAGAAGAAACAGCATCTGACAAGTCGATCGCAAGATAAGAAACGTGATTAATGTACATGGGCTTTACGAGCATCGTTTTATAAATAAACCCCGCGACTGTGTCTCAGATATATACTTTTGCTATATAAACAGGGGGTTTACAAACCTACGTGCACCTTCCAACACTGCTACATAGGACAAACAGGACGCAAAATAAAAACAAAATTTCGCAAACATATAAAAAACTATAACAAGAAGATGCGTAAGCTCGACACTAGAATTTAACTTTGCCGACCACATCTGCAACTAAAAATGCAAATCAGCGCATATTAGAAAAACCGTACGACTACTACACACACAGCGCTAAGGACGACGACTAAACATTCTAGAACACAAGGAAATTTACAAACAAAAGACATTTGACGGGCGCATCATAAACGAACAAAGAAACTCTAATTCAGACATTATATTCGAAACTCTAAAATTAATCTACAAAACACACGACAATAATAACGAACAAGAGACACACCAAGCAGCAAAACAATAAAAACAAAATACCAAAATAATCACTGACTTCTTTCAACTCCAACAAAAAACACTATAAACAATTAAAAACAACGTTCACCTGCCGCCCGCAAACAGCGATTCTGATACAATAAAATAGTAATCACAATCGTCTACCAAGCCATACAAAAACACCGGGCCTGCTACCAGGTCCCAATTATAGATGGCTAAGTGAGAAAAAAAAGGTACCTATAACATTTACCTGGCATCCGCAAACACAAATTCTGACGCAATACAAAACAATAATCACTAACATCAACCAATCCGTACAAAAGACCCGATCTACGAGATTCACCTGCTACTACCTCACACGACAAATAGATACCTGACAAATAATAAAATACTAACGAATTGATGCAAACTTCTCGGAACGAAAAATGAGACTGAAGATGCCACATAGCCGAAACCGGGTTGTCTCCAAACCAAACTTGACAAGGGATAACGGAAAAATCTCCAAATCAGGAATCATTTTTATTTGGAATAAATGGATTAACATTTTCTTTATATAAAATGTAGCTCCTAATTCTTGGTCTTATAGTGGGTCGAAGTTGAATTTTTCGGAAAGACTGCCAACGGCCCCCATTGAAAATTAGACAGCGATATTTAAAATCATTGAGCATTATTTTAGAAATTAAAATAATCTGGAAGATATCCCCCTACAGATGACTCAAAATATGACGCACAGTCCAATTAAATTCATTTGGGAAACTATTTGTCACTTCCTTTTGCATCAAAGGTATTTTGATTAAATTTTACACAGAGAGAGACAAACTCGGAAGCCCAAAACTATTTAGGAACACGTAGGTGGTCTTGGGATGAATAGAAATGTGTCGTAAAGAAGAAAATAATGTAGCAGCCAATATATACCAGCCATACATACAAATATAAATTAATGCACTCAGTATAACTACAGCCATGTCAACCACTAACACCCATTAGATCAGCTTAATAGCCCGACTTTCTAAAACGAGCTACTGTGCTTACTAAAAAATTCGGACTGAGCGAAATTATGTGATTTTGTCACAAAATTCTTTTTTGAAACTATTTTAAACCAAAAATTTACTGGAATTAATCCCAGCTTTTACACAGCTGACCCACATACTTGGCAATAGAACGAGTAATACCTAGCGTTAAAAAGTGGTTCAAAACGCGAAGAGACTCTTGACTCTTAAAGACCGCTTTTATGCTATGTTGGCTCACCAGGAGAAGCAAAGCAATTTCTTTCCATACAATGGAGGAAAGCTACAGAGACAAGACTTCGAGCGATTTCTTTTAACAAAACGTTGTTGCACAATAAAAAAGGGTCGATTTCGGAAAGGAGTAATCGAAAATATATGAATTTTTGCTAATTCTTTCGGCCATGACAGAAGTGTACGGAATGAGTCAATAAATAAAATTAATTTAACAGCCCTAAATCCGACCCACAACCCACAAAAAAGAAGTTGGTAGTGAAAGGGTTAAAATAACGCTGATTAAGTTAAAACCAGATACTTTATAAGGTTGTGTTGAAACCGTGTTGTTGCTACAATAAGAAGGCCTCCTAAGACATATAGGGTGATTTTTTTGTTGCTTTTTGGTTGTCAATGTAAAATGTTTAACAGTTTGTTTTTGACCCACAATATTTCTGAAAACAATGACCTTCATGCGAACATTTATAAACAAATTCAATTTGCAAATATATGAAAATATGTTGTCAGCTCACTTCAATCCGCAATAACCGATCGCCATAGCCAAGGCGAAAGGACAAAATTGCAACATTGTTATTCGTTTACTCGGGAAATAATTCGAAAGCCACCAATTTTAAAGGTCTATTGGATTCTTTGAGCACTTACAGAGGAAGATATTTGTTCGTCTTACAAAAGATCACTTTTGAATTATAACTTTAAAATTATTTTTATTTACTTATTCAATTATATAGCTGCTGCATTATACTTCATCTTTGTTTCAGATTTGCTAAGAATTTGCTGGCCTTTAAAATTGCTGCACCCAAAGTTAATACTCAAGTTTTAGAAAACAAGAAAAATCTATGGGGTGCTTTGTGCGGAACAGTGCTGCGTATAATTTTAATCACTTCAAGAGAATCATTATGGTTTTTACTTCTTTTCTTCAGCTCATATCTGTGGACTTTTGACAAAAGAACTTAAGTCTAATTTTGCAGATTTTTAAGGGGATCAAAAATATTGTAATATCAATCGGATTTTTACTTTTTTAAGAGACGGACTTTGCCAAAACCACTTTTTTTGCCCAGTCAGCCATTCCTTATCGATTTTTGAGAAGCGTTTCGGCACTCCATCCCGTTGAAACACAACTTCTTCCACATGATATGAGTTCATATCTACAAAATCGGGAAGATGGGTCTGCAATATGTTAATTCCTTTTCATGATGCCATCAATTTTTTGCAATGGACCCACATGCCGCCATGTAAAAGAATCCCAAGCCATAATGTTGCCTCCACCGTGGTCTTTTCTACTTTCCACGTTTGAAGTGAATATGCCGTTACACTTTGTACGGCAATGGCAGCAATTAGAAAACTTCCACCGCGTTTATCTCGAAATGACAGTTTTTGAGTTATGACGTTGTTTAAGTAAATGAGCGATATTTACTTTACATCAATTCAGTGGTCGTGGTATTCAAAAGAACACAAAATTAATCATTTGAAAACGAAAATAAACCAAAAAAATTCTTAAGTTATTTATATTTTGCAAATTACTGGACACTAAGACCGAGTTCTTTTTTTCATGATATTATTTTTGTAAATAAATTCAGTTTGGCGGCCAGCAATATTTGATTTGTCAATACCCCACACCTGACAATTAAATAAATTTTTTTAAATCAAATAACGCCTCAACATTTAATAATTCGAAGCAAAAGATTAATTATTTTTACACAGACGGGTCGAGAAGGGACAGGACGGGACAGACACACATTATTTATAAATATTTTGCAACAAATCAAAATATTTAATTATTTAATATTTTTTCTAAACAAATTTGCAAAAAAAAAACATGTCATCTATAGAACAATCATCGAGCCTTAATTAATTTCATAGAAAATATTTAATAGAAATATAAAAATGTTTAAACTTTAAAGCAAGTGAATAACGCTCAACAGAGAAATCGAGGTTGTCTGTTCACTAATTGCTTTAATAAAATATTAGTAATAGAGAAAATCCAACTGCAATTGAGTGCCATCTTTACGTTACCTTCAATTAATTAAATTGACAAAAACTAGAAACAATCAAAAATGTTCCAACTTAAAACGAGTAAGATCGATCCATTGCACTTGCGTGACTCTTAGACGCAAACGTTTGGCGGGCTGGTTGGCGGCATCTTTAAATTCAGTAAATCTCCGTCACACTGTTCATTCACATTATTTTTCAGCTTATCTAGTTTCCATTTTTTGTTTTTTTTTTAATTGACATTGACCTTGCTTGGATGCCAATAGTTTTTGTTTTTAATCGTGAAATTAAAATGTTCAGGGCAATTCACCTTTTAGTATTTTCAAAATTTTTATGGCATTTCCTACTACATATGCTCTCCTACTTTTATAATTTACCCGTTTTCAGTAAACCCATTTATGTATACAGTCAGCTAAATAAATATAAGTACAATATTGCTTTTCCCTGAACCTCATGTTCTACCCACGGTGCAGTAGTAGTTTTTCATACTCACATTCTCTTTTGGTTAATTTATCATTTGTTGTTGTTTGTTAAATTTATTTCTAATGAAGTAAAGTAAATGGCGTAGAAATTGGTTTCAAAACCGCCGGTCTGGCAAGGCTGTCAGCTGTTAAATATCTCTCGTCTTCAGTGTCATTCATTAATTAAAATATAGATCGTTTAATAACCTAAAAACGCATAAAAATAGTTAAAACTTACTACAAATATTTTCGTCATAATCGACCTACTGTGCAAGGAATTGGCAAGATCAAAAAGAAATTTGAAAAGGACTGGAAGCGTCCCAGCTTGTGCATCATTGCAATGTGTGCACTCTGTGGCGGATAATCCGACTTTGTCGATTCCACAGCGTACTCAGCAATTGTGCCTATCCTACGGCTAATTATCGCATATTTTGCACTTCCATCCATATGACCCACGCAGCAATTAAAACCGACTGACAATTCACAATGCCGTGGGTGCTAGAGCAACAAACTTTCAATGCTAATTTTTCGAATTAAATTTTCTTCAGTGATGAAGCGCATTTCTCGTTCGGTGTTTACGTCAACAATCGAAATTGTCGTTAATGGAGTCCGGAGAAACCAAAGCCCACAGCAATCTCTTCGAGAATCTGCGGGGAATACTTTCAGCCAAAATATATGTATCTTTAAAGATAAATGTGAGAGCCTTATATTATGCTCAGACAAGCACCTTAATTGCGCAATTAAGACGTTTTCACAATTACGGGTTTATTGAGCTCGATTCACCATAAAAGAAGTCAACTAAAAATTTGAGCAATTAGTACTTCATTGCACCATAAATTACGCCAAAAATCCCTAGTGAAGGGTGTTTAGTGTTTAGTGAGCGGAAGATTATGTAAAGTGAACAAATCAAATGTAATGGACCACTAACTAGACCCGACAACTTACAACATTACCACGATTATATAAAAGGGATAACAAGTTTTATTGTTACCAATTCAGCTATATTTTTCATATTATGGTGGTAACTCAAAATCATGTATGTAAAAACGCATAGAATGATAATACGCTTTTTAAAATATCACGAAAACATTTTCAGGTATCAATTACTAATTGAGTGAGCTAAATTGAATATGTGTGAACCCGAAATTTTGTAACTCAATTTAATTAAGGCTCATGTGTGAACATACTATTAAGCTGAAAAATAACATTTTGGCCGAATGCGACAGCATTGATGTGCTTGTCCTGAAATAACTGGTGGAGTCAATACTGCAATTGGTGGAGATATATAAGGGTAACGCAATCCCTTATTATAAACATATATAACACTTTTATTTTCCAACTAAAAAATTTGTAAATCTATTAAATAACACTGGTAAATATTTCCATTATTTGTTTATCATGTTAAAAATATTTAAATATAATTTTATTATTTATTTATTTTATTTAATTACATAATTCAAAAAAAAAACAAATTATTCCAGAGTTTCTTTTAACTATAATAAAAGTTGAAGTCTTGCACATACAATTATTTGATTCAGTTATCTATGGAGTTTTGAGAAAATATCTTAAGTCGACTTAAGCAAATTTGCCAGATTTTCTATCATAAAGTTAATTTTTCAAGACGCCCCCCTTTCGACAAGTGTTTATTTAAAATTTTTAGGTTTGACAAAAGATCAGAAGTTCACATAAGTGCAGAGAAATTTGTATTTCTTCTACTTGACAAAATATCTTATTTCGAAAAACGTTAAATTTTATTCTAAAAGTTCGTATGTCAAAACGCCTTATTTTGTATTTCAATTAATTTTTTATGTCATCTAAAAAATATTTGAATAAATCCAAAATTCGGAGAAAAACATCTGTTGATTTTACAAAATATTTACTTTTCTTTAAATGTGTGAGAAAAAAGTTTAATTCAGCAATTTTCCCGAAACATTTGAAAATTACACTTAAGTTCTTTTGTAAAAAGTCCACAAATATGTGAGTAATGACAGCTAAGTGTTGCCATTAGTGATTTCATCGTGAGCGTCATTCCGCCAATAGTCCCAGATTTAGTACTATTCCGTCATTAATACAAGAAGAAAGAAAAAACGGTAAACAGTTTTGCCGTCGGTAAAAAGCTTCTGTGTTTTTTATTAAAGAATTTTAAAACGTTCTCAGAACGAAAAATTACTCCGAAGATGACACATAGCCGAAATCGGATTGTCTCCAATGCCAAACATGACAAGGGCTGACGGAAATTCGTTCAAAAAATCTACACCAAATCACCCTGTCAGAAGATCAAACCAAGAATACATATTAATTTCCAATAACTTATTTAAAAAAATTACTACGATAACTTCATTTGTAAGAAGGAACATAAAACTTAAAACAATATTGAATTTCTAAGTTCTACAACTTCATTCAACTTAAATGATCTTGACATTGATCAATGTCTTGGCTGAAATAAAAAAACGTTTAAAATGCAGTAACAAAACAAAATGCGGTGTCTCTCTCAACTTTACTTGATTGGAAGCAAAACCAAACGTTTTTTTTTAGAAATATAACACTTTTTCTTTCCGGTTCGACATGTTTTAATTCGCTTACGCTCTCGTACATGGAAACCACTTGAAGACTGAACGTAATAGACAGACACACAAATGCCAAGCCCCAATCCATTCATTCAAGTTGTAATAGTTTACGTTAGAAAATGTTAGAGGCAAATTTATAAAAAAAAAACAACTTGCATGTTGCAAGCAGCTTTTACGACAGCCTTTACTACAACATTGGCTTTGCCACAAATGTGCAGACGATCGATCTTTTGCTGTAGTGGAATGTGTGCAAACAACTTTTATCGTTGATTAATAAAAGTTGTGTGTTTACGTAAGACACTCGGGGACGGACAGAATTGAAAGTGAAAACAACCTACACCTGACACTCTGTTGACAATCTACAAATCTGTATTGGTTAAGGAGCTTGTAATTTTGTATTAAAAGTTCCATAATAGAATGTAAGAAATAAAACAGCTGGCCAATGGTCACCTATTAGGGCGTATGGTAGTGCGCCAGGTTAAGTTCAGGACATTCGTAACTTCCCCTTCTTAAACTTCCGTTCCTTTAATCAAAAAATAATAAAACTTGAAATATAAGAAAAATCCCTCCCGAGATGTGAAGATACCTAACTCACTGACTCAAGGATTAATATTATGGAGCACTTTCAATAGCGCTAGAGAGCTGAAATCGCCGTTATACAGGCAGGTCTTAGTGAACAAGTAATCAGAAGAAATTAAAAAACATTAACATTTTATCTAGGAGGAATAAGTTTTATACATTCACAACAACATTTGGATATAAATTTGGCTTTATTTTCACAGTTAAGATTTTGTGCTGGTCGTTATTTCTTTCAGGGTTTTAAATGTAGTACATGGAATTTGGACTTTAACTGAACTAGAGTGGAATGACGTCATTTTGGCGAACTTCTTTATTGAATAGAAACCGACAAATGTTATACAATTTCGATCTGTTATTTAAGTTATCGAAGCAAAACGATTTTAATTTAGTTTAATGGAACACATGCTTCTCTAATGATTGTCAACTCAGAAATTAGTTTCGATTCGAGAAGCCTTTGATGAATTTTAACTGGTTATAAAACTCTATCCTCTACCGTATAGGATGTGCGGATAGTGACGAAAGCATAGTATGTTGGGAGGACGTCAAGACGGTGAAGCAACTACCCTGGCACAGCCTAGCTTTCGCACAGCTAAGCACCCCTTACCGTACGTGTCTCATTTGAGAGGCATTGACTTGCAACTACTTAGGAGGTTTGTTTGGAGAACAGAGTTCCTATAAGGATGGAGATATTTTCCATATGGAGAGCGCACAACGGGCCGAAGTATTGGCCTAGGTATATACCTTCCGACCAACCTTACCTAACCTAAAATTCACTTATTTCCGGCATTACTTTGTTGTGTTCGTATAGGAGCTACAATGGCCTCCCTTTTTTAGTGAATATGACGAGATCTGCCAAGGATGTCGCGTTTTACAGAAACGAGGTGCTATAAAACATTTTTAACTTCACATTCTGAACTCAGTTTTAACCTGAACATCAATTGAATATAGGCTTACTTTTGAATATACAGACAGGAGCAGGGCATTAAGAAGAAAAACAACGCTATACCATAATGTTGGTACAAGACTCCTAAGAGTTCTGTTTCCAAAAAGTCACTTTATTTGCATTATTTCCAATTTTAACTTGGAATTTCTTTTAGAAAGAAAAGTAACTTCCTCAGGCAATTAAATTCGCCTTCTAACTAATTGAATTAATTGTGGTACTTCTTTTTGGAAAGGGATAGACTACAGAATACATGTGAAGAAGTAGAGAGAAGTAAAGCCTTAGTTTCCATCAACTCTGCAATTGCGCGTTATTTTTTAAATTTCGAACAGTGTTGCAGCGCCTCTGGTGTTATGTAGGTGCATTACTTGAAGCTAGTGTAGCCATTTTATTCGTTATGTTACTTCGCGATTTTTTTACTCAACGATTTTGTGCTATAGAGTAATGCCGCAGAAGGAAAGCGCTGTGATATATATTAGTGTGAATAGTAGCTAGTACATATCAGAAATATTTATTGCCAGTGACTGAGACAAGAATCCAGGTATCTAAAGCCATCGGAGGCTTAATAGTCAACGCGCTAGCTACTAAAGCCACAGCCACCGTTTATCCTTTTGTAACATCTCCGATATATTTCAAATTTGATTACACTGTTCTGCAATGAAATCCTCCTTAAAATAAATATATAATGTATTTGAAGTACCTGTTCTATGGCTTATTTTATTCGTAATATACCTAGTCTTATAATTAATTATAAACCCCGAAAATTTTTGCTCTTAAACATTTTTTGTTACTAATTTCGAAATAACTTTGAAACATAAAATAAAAGTTTTTACATGCCTAAAGGCTTTTGGTGCTTCGTTTATTGAAATCAGATTAGTTGTTCTTAAGCTATACTCGAAATAAGTTAAAACCTACAAAAGGTGATATTTTTTTAGATTTTACCCTAATAATGCCGAAAGGGCAACATTTTATTGAAGAAACGAAAACATCATAAGATATTTTCCTAGGAAACACCGGTTGTAAAAGTCGGATATTCAAATGGCCGCCTCGGCTTTGCTTGCGGGGCTTTAAGATGATTGTTTGGCCAAAACTGGGATCCCTGTCAACGTTTCCACCGCCCGATTAGCGAACTCACGGCGTTGTCTACAGTCACCCGGCTTCAATTCTTGTGTCAGCACGATCTTATATGGATGTATGATTGGCTCTCTACCGATGCCCAATTTAGTTGGCGGATCGATATTTTTGGGCTTTCTTTGATACTGACCGCTACAGCGGCTATGTACCGATCTCTGTCCGCCAGATGGATTCAGGTCAAAAACAGTGTAGTACTCATGCTCAAACTATAGCGATGCAATGAATGGCCTGCGTATTGAAATTCACATGATGGGTGATGAATTCACAAACCTTGCTGATTAATTTTAGATGGTTGTTGGTAACTTTGACAGCTCATAAAATAAATTCGTTGGAAAAACTATCCCTACTGTCTGGTCGCACTATTGGCCTTGTCCACAACAAATATCTTTCATTTGTTAAAGGTTTATAAGACAAACATAAGGGAAACATTAAAGTTTTCTCTAAGAGTTTTTCTTGTGACATTTGTAAGTCCATGAATAAGTTCGTTAGTTTCTCTGTAAACGACTTAATTGTCGTTCTATTAAATTTAAATTGTAAAATAACTGAAAAATATTTTTAAACAGCCGTCAAAAGAGGTTGAGATGTAGTACTCGATAAGCGAAACTTGAAACCAAAAGTAGTTTTGACTGCACAGATATTTAAAGACACTCGTTCAAGTCAAGCCTTTGTTACAACAACGTCGCTCAATACAAATCATGTTAACTTTTGTTTGTTGTAATTCTTGTTTTTGTTGTTGTTGTTGCTGTTACTGCATTAACCACAGACAATTATTACAGTTATGTAACACTAAGTCAATGTTTTATTGTTGCATTATTAGTAAAATGCTGGCTGGCTTGAAGTTTTTTACGCTTTTGAAATCTTTTTAGGTTTTCTGTGTCTTTTTCTTTTACACAAATTTGTTTTACTCCGCAATTTAATTGCATGACAATTTAGTGTAATTAACATTATTACTCGTAAAGTAGGGATGATCGAATTGAAAATTATTATTTACTTCTTTTGGGTTTCTTCTAGTGGATGATGCTTCCGGCCATTATGCATCTGGTTTCTTTTACGGCAACAACTATTGGATGGGATCAATGTCTCTTTGTCGGGCAATTTATCATGATGATGGCGATGATGACGATGATCAAATGCGTCGCGAGAAGGCGAAGAACTCTGGTTTGCCATTTGCTAAAGCACATTTGCAGTCTTATACATCGGTCTACAATGAAAATCCGCCTTTTATACCCGGATTTTATGTTGTAAAAATGCTGTTAAATGAAACATATCCCACAAGTGTGGTAAGTATACTTTACTTTTATGTTTCTCCTTTAAGCTACAACAGGGGTTTGGGGTGCGTTTTCAGATCATGGTTAGAAATCAATCCAAACTTTTCTTGCTGACAGGTCTAAGATGAAAAGTCCATTCTTGGATTTTATCGGAATTCCTCTGTTAATTTCGGGATACCCCAGGAGTCATGCAGGGATATTTTATTCAGGTCTGTTTTAGATTGGGCCTATCAATATGTGAAAATGTCGCGATCTTAGAACTTGCATATTCGGTTCAGTTATCGCAGAAGGATGGCGATATCGCTCACATATTACTTCCCTACAAAACCGCCTACAAGATTCGTCTTTTACTTATTTAAGCGGCTCTACAACCTGTGGTCGTTCTTGGCCCGGCAGTTCGACCTTGTGTGTGCGGTCTTCAATTTGTAATACCAAGTATTTTTACATCATCTTCCACTTGGTCCTTCCATCGGTATCTTGGTCTTTTCTGTCTGCGATTTTCGTCGTAGTTGTCATCCAACGCCTTTCTGGCGCAAGGGGTCGTGTTATGAACTTCATTTATGTCGGGATACAGGTCGCGGTTAGTTTGGTGCCTATACTGTCCGTTCGCGCAGATAGGTCTATAACTTTTACGAAGAATGTTTCTCGCACTGCTTCATCAGCTGGCGCAAGTACCCATGTTTCAGCGCCATACAGAAGTACAGGCAGAATAGTAGTGCTGTAAAGAGTAGATTTTGTCTTTTTTCTGTTCTTAAGCTGTTTACCGAACCAGAAGTAGCATCTATTTGCCAGCATGATGCTTATTTTTATATCCCTGCTGACCTTACTCTTCTGGTTAATGGTGGATCCGAGTTATATAGATTCCCCTACTACATCGACGTTTCAACTGCCGGCGGGAACTGTCTCGATTTTCTTTTGTCGCGGTGTCTTCCTTGCTGTTGCTAACATTATCTTCATCTTGTCCGCCTTTACCGGCAGGCCCTCTCTGTTTCAATTTTCAAAAAAAGCTCTCGTTACATCTGTCCTCCCGACCATATGTCCTCATACCAGAAGGCGATGCGGCTCTAAGTGTTAAATGTGCGTTTTACAAAATCGTTTCCTTCAGGATGTTGAAGAAGTTGCTCAATAAGCTGTTTGATTATACTATAGAATGGTTTGGAGAGTTAACATTCTACAAAGGCTTGCAAGTTTTGCTGGTAGCCTATACGCAGACAGGTTTTCAAACAGTTTTTCTATAATCGGGGTTTCAATCGCATCTTTATAATTAATGAAAAAGTGGTATGTATCGATGTACTTCTGGTGCGGTTTTTCCAGGATTTGTGGCAGAGTTAAAATTTGGTCAATTGTTGGTTTATGCGGCCTCAAGTCACATTGAAAAGGTTGGATCAGATCGGCGATTTTAGGCTTCAAACTTTCACAAAGTATACTTGAAAGTACACTATAATGATAGAAGACGTATTCCGCGATAGTTTGCCCAAACGGTCTTGTCTCCTTTTCTGTGGATCGGACATAGTACGCTGAGGTTCCAATCAGATGCATGTACTTTGTCAGCTTTTCCCCTCCGGTTGCATACAGTTCCGCCGGTATTCCATCGGACCCTGCAGCTTTGTTGTTCTCTAGCTGTTTTGATATCTTGCTGGGCAGCGGGTGTACACTCCACACCATCATCTCTGATTGTTTGGGGACTGCCTTCTTCAGCTGAATTCATCTTTGGTCTTTTAATTAAGTAATTTCATCGTTACCAGACAAATGAGTTTTGAAAATCCTCCAAACACTCAAAAAGTAAGGTTATGATAGAATAAAGACAAGGGGCTTTATAGAAATTACACGTAGAGTAAATAAAACTCTGTAAAGTTGAAGATGAAGACAGCAGCAGATCTGTTTAGTGACTAAATTGATTACCTTGACCAATACCCGGATGGAGCTTGACCTTTTGAAGAGAGAGATTTTTTTCTTATTACGTGCTCTTCTGTGGCAAATTCATTGCGCCGTTTAGGTTCGTTGCAAGGCTGCAACAAAAAATTTGAGATATTAGACTTTAGCAAAGGGGTAGGTAGTAAAGTACCCATTTACTTGGAGTAATAGGTTTTTTCAAACTAGGAAAACCCCATAATTATTTTCATATCTGGTTGGGGAATAAAGTTATAAACATACTAGAGCATTTCACCAAATGTGTCCGGCGAATCAGTTACAGAGGAGTTGTGCCATAATAACCTACAATATTTTATATATTCCTTAAGATTCGAACTATTTATGTTGGCGTTTGTTTACCATCTACTTGTACCAGTGGAGATATTAAAGAATTGGCCAAACGCGGACATCGTTCCTTAGAAGCGCGTCGTCTCGAGATATTGGATGTACGGGTGCCTACCGATAGAGTATACAATTTATTTGAAGATCACACATTTTGGATTTTACTGTAAGTTTTACGCCCCTTAGCACAGATTAGCATCAATTTAACATTATTTCGACACCTACATAAATATATAATATGTATAATGCTTTAGAATCGTGTCGACTATTGTACTGATATTGATTCTAGCCGGCACTGCTTATGAGATCTTCCTGACGAGACGCCTGCACGAAGCTTTGCGTCAGCAGGACAAGGAAATGATGAGCAACAGCGAAGCATCTTCTGGCATTGGATGCCCCTCCTCAGACTACAGTGATTCGGTTACCAATGAAACGTTAAAGAAAGAATCGCTAAAGGAATTGAATATAGTCTTGAACTTACCACACACTGTGACAAAGTGTAATGATGCACGTGAAATCAAAAGCACATCCGATGAACATTTAGAAGGACACTTGCACGAACCGGAAAAATTAAGCATTTATTCGGAGCTACTGCTGTCCTTCTCGGCCATAACGAATTTCAATGCCATCTGTGATCGCAATGTTGGTGCCGACACTATACCGGCGATACATGGCCTTAGAGCCATCTCCATGGCGTGGGTTATATTGGGTCATACGTGTATTGTGGTATTCAAATACTCTGATAATTTGGAATTGCGCAAAGAAGTCGAAAAGAATTTCTTTTTCCAAGCCATCACCAATGGACCGTTCAGTGTCGATACCTTCTTCTTCATTAGCGGCTGTTTAGTATCGTATTTGTATTTTCGCACGAATGCCAAGGGCAAATTGAATCAACTTGTCAAGGGTAGCAATGAATTGACCAGATGCACAGCCCACTTTTTCGGTTTGGTTATGTACCGTTTTATGAGGTTTGTTTTGTTCCCGCTGCGATTGATGGAAAAAAATAATATTTAAAATTTCTTATCTGTTTCCCTCTTTAGATTAACTGCTCCTTATTTGTATGTTTTGGGCGTGGTGCAAGTGTCCATGAAATATTTAGCTACTTACTCCATTTTCGATCCTCCCACTAATGATCATCTCACTTGCCCCGACTACTGGTGGCGCAATATGCTTTACATCAACACTCTTTTTCCCGTGGAGCAAATGGTAAGTAACGCAAACATTGTACAAGGCAGCTGTCAGATACTGAGACTAACTTTTATTTTGTTTCAGTGCATGCTCTGGAGCTGGTATTTGGCCAATGACACTCAATTTTATATCATTGGCGCAATAATCCTTATAGTATCCGTGCGGCACTTTAAATTGTCGGCCTTTACAACTTGTGCGTTTCTTGTGTTGTCCTGGATTACTACTGCCGTAATTGCCTTTACAAATAATCATCGTCCCGATTCAGATGATCCTTTGGCGCTGTTCGATAAAATCTATGATAAGCCCTGGACTCGTTTGGGTCCCTATTTAATTGGCATGACCGTGGGTTGGATTCTTTTTCGTACCAATTGTAAGATTCGTTTATCCAAACTGACAGTTACGTTTGCTTGGAGTTTGGCTTCGCTTAATTTGTTCGTTTTATTATTTGGTCTTTATCGTGCCGAACTATCACAACTCACCGCTGCCCTATACAGCTCGCTGAGTCATTCGGCGTGGGCTTTATCCCTGGCCTGGATAACCATTGCATGTTCAACTGGTTACGGTAGTTTTGTGAACAGTTTGCTGTCAGCACCGTGTCTATATCCCTTCTCCAGAGTAACATACTGCGCCTACTTAGTGCATCCCATTGTCATACGTTCAATGGCACTAAATACCGATGCACCTTTACATTTGGGTGGTGACACAATGGTAAGTTACGGCAAAATTTCTATTATTTTAAAAAATATTCGTCTTTGCACTATGGGTCAAATGTTAACTTTTGCTGTGCGAAATAATTCAAATTTCGCAGCTGATGTTATATTATTTTTCGTTGCCAACTAGTTACTGATATTCCAATTCGCACAAATTCGTTATTTTTTTTGTAATATGCTAAACACTGTTTGACAGCATGCAGTCAGTCGTTATGATGCCACCTGCTTAAAAAATTGTGTTTAGTGTCCGTATTTCACCAAAAATTTTATTCGTTAAATGTAGAAAGTGAGTGAATAGTAAATTTGGAAATGGAAAACAGCGAGAAATATATGTTTATTTTCTAAAGGTTGGGAAATGATTTTATTTTGCTTGAAAAAAGACAATTTTTTAACACAACCTAAAACTCCTTGCGTTTCATACAAAGTTTTAACTTCAAATTTAAAATTTTGATAACGTTTGTTAAACTCAAAGTAAAAAGAAATTAATACGTTAAAATATTATAAATTCAATTCATTTTACTCCGAGTTGCGATTTTTTTGCGTTTACTGAGTAATATAATTTTATCTAAGTTACTACGCTATGAAAAGAAAAATCGAGGTTTTTCAAATTTGATTAAAGGAACTTTCAAAGGAGTCAAGGTATGATGCGCTTAGCAAATTAGGACCTCCTGTCATTCCCGATGGTTGCTAGAAATTATTGGATATTTGCATTTACTTAGCAACAAAGTGAGCAAATGCATCCTGCAAACGAAGAAACATTTCGAAAGACGCTACATGGCTTATTAGTAAGATACGTGTTTAAATTAAGTAAGCAGCTGTAAAAGCAACTTTTTCGGCTGTCGGACGTCGAAGGATCCATTTTCTGACAAGTTCGAATATAGAAAAAGAACAGCAGCTGCCGAGATTTTAATCAACCGCAACAGCTAAGCAAAGCGACAGTTTCAAAGAGAACGAAATATATTTGAATTATTGCCGATATAACTGGCTTTAATCGTTATATAATTTCGCGCTTTAAAATAATATTGACTTCTTTATCGTGCCAGCAATTAAAGCAAGCAAAGGTGGTCATTTGACCTAAAGTGCTTTGCTACGAAAAAAATCAGCCCTAAAGTATGCTTTATGTTTTAACACAGTAAAATAGTTGCTTGTAATTCCAGGCATGGAAAATTTATATTTTACAATGGCACTACATACATACTTACATACATATGTACAATACACGCAATTTGAATTTGTACAATGCAAAGCATGTCGCAAAAGAACTGTCAAAAATTGTTTGAAATTTCACAGCACGTTCAGTTGCGCATTTCATAAACTGAATGTTTTTTGTTTATTATTGTTAGAAACATTTAATAGTGAAATAAAAGTTAGAATCATAGACTACTAACTAGACGCGACAACTCACAACAACATTACCTCGATTATATGAGAGAGATAAAAAACCTTATAGCTTCTAATTAAGTTACCTATTTCATGTAATTAGGTTAATTTAAAATTTTGTACGTAAAAACGCATGACACCTGATTACACGCTTTTTCAAATGTCATTGTTGGGTATTCTGTTTATATTCTGTGGTTAGAATATTGAGTAATTAAATAATAACACCCAAGCTACTCAGAATTAAAGAACTTCTGCATTGAAGTCGTAGTCCATGTTAACCGGAATAGTATATGATACCAAACTTAGCGCAAATACCTTTGCAGATCAATTGCTACACGGAAGACTCTACTCTAGGGGAAAAATAGGACTTGGAAGCTTTATAAAGCAAGCCGAGACCGAAATGTACTTCCGATTTCCTGACTATAACACGGTCCTACAAGCAGAAATGCGGCACTCACGGAGTTTATAACATGGCTCAGTGAGAACACAAGGCCAGTAGAAGTCAACACCTTTACCAAATGACTATCAATGCAATTTAGCCCAAAAGAGTAAGAACAATGACGTTATAGGTCTGTAAGACAGCGATCAATGATTACACGATAGCTGGGAGCCTGCTCATCATCTGAGTGCCAGGCTACCAGGAAGTATTGGATAATGAACGAGCAAATACAGTGGCAATCAAGGCAAGGGGATTGCAACGCCTTTTGAGACCACCAGAAATTAATTTAAAAAATGGGCAAAGATGACGCATATCAGAACAAACAAAGAGCCAAAGGAAACTGAACAAGACCGAAATTAGTTAGATTGCCAGTAATCTAACACTGCGCCCAAGTTTACAAGCGCATATACTTTGAATAGTTAAAGCAAACAATAGCGTATGCAGGGCTTGCAAATAAAACAATGAAACGGTGTGCCACTACCTAGCTTTCGCACAAATGAGAACTTAGTGTTTCATGATGCTGGACACCTTACCAGACATATATGTATGTAGCTCACCTAAGAAGAGAGTTCTGAGAAAGTTCGCTCGAAGCACCGAGTTACTAAAGTATGCAAGGGCCTTTTTGGGGGTTCGTAGTGGAGACCGCATAACAATGCGAACCAGTGAATTAAAAGTTATGTCTGTATGTGTAGGGGTATGACGCCAATAAAGAAAATATGCAGCTTTTGGTTTTTTAAAGTTTTAATTAATTTATCTTTTCATTTGACTTTTCTATAATTGTTTAAATTTGCACAAAAGTTGGAAAAGGGGCTTCGTGAAACAAGTCTCGTAAGCTTGCGAAATTGCACAAAAACAAAAGCTCAAAGCACAAAGCGTATAAAACGTAGGGGAGTTAATCTATTGATTTCGCTCTCCAACTAATTTGCGAAACTATATGAACCTTTATATGAACCTTTATAGAAAATAAGATTGTTTTTTAATAATTTTTTTTTATATTATTTTTAATAATTTCTTCCAGGTTATCATGTTCTTTGGATTTGTGGTGGCCTCATATCTGCTCTCCTTTGTAGTATCAATGTCATTCGAAGCACCAGTCGTAACAATGCTAAAAATCTTATCTCCTAGTCGAAAAAAGCGTCTCGCTTAAGAAATCACTAACTTAATAAGCAACTACGCTTGCAATTGTTTTTATTTTAATTTTATGTACATAAATATTTGTTAAGTTTATTAAAAAAAAAAATACAAAAAAAAAAGAATGAACACTATTTATCAACAAACTAAAATCATTGTACATTTCATACATTTGAGAGAAAATTAAAGCAATTAATCAAAATTAAATTTTAAAAAGTATGAAACCTTCATTATCCATACAGTCTTATTCGCAGAGTCGTCGAAAAGTTACAAATTGTTACGACAATCGTTAAAAACTATGAAATACGATGAAGTTATCACATGCATTTTTACACTTGCATTTTAGTAAAATATGAAAAAAAAACGAAAAATACAGGGTGGTCCAACCAAAACGCACGATATTAATTGTAAATAAAACAAAAATATTTAATATTTTTTATTATGATAGAAGGAAATATGGCAATTATGTGTGAAACAAAATATCGGGTAAATGCTCGCCACGCCTTCGTGGGCATACCTCTATCCGATGGTCGATATTTTCAATGACTCTTAGACATAAATAAGGTTCAATGTCGTTAATGTGCCGAATTATCTCATCCTTGAGCTCTTGAATTGTTCTTGGCTTATTGACGTACACTTTTTCTTTTAGATATCCCCAAAGAAAGAAGTCCAACGGCGTTAAATCACATGATTGTGATGGCCAATTAACATCGCCACGGCGTGAGATAACACGGCCATTGAATTTCTCGCGCAAAAGAGCCATTGTCTCGTTGGCTGTGTGGTAAGTAGCCCAGGTCCATATCTTCAATTTCTGGCCGCTATCATCTCTCGCGCGTGACTCACAATTAACATCGTGCGTTATGATTAGACCACCTCATATTTGGTTACTATATTAACAGCCTGTTTTTGAAAAATGAACAGTTGTTCGCTCGAAAAAAACGCACGAAAATTATTTTAAGTTTTTGCGACATTAGCATCGTTTTCATGTGAATGTCTAAAGAGCTGTCAGTTTTTCTATGCATTTCTGGTTTTCATAATATGAATTAATTCGTAGTAGACGAAATAAAACGTCACAAGTAGTCAATAAACCAGACAGTAAAGCCTTTTGTTTTCCCAAAAAAAGTGAGTCCATCTTAATAAATGAAGAAGTGCTCTTCGAAAATATACAAATGGACACAAATAATGATGTGAGAAAGGAAGTTGTTATAGTAATAGATTCTTGATTTGATATTCCCATAGGGTAATTTAATATACGTTTATGGAACGAATTTCCGTCATTCCTTATCAAGTTTGACTTTGGTGACAAACCGGGGTCGGCTATGTGCCACCTTCAGTGACAGTTTTCATTACAGCAATAATCGTATAAAAATAAGGTTGGACAATTTTAGAAACAATAAAACTACATACGCTCGGTTCCAAATTTTTTTGACCAAATGTAAGTCGTTCCTCATCTAACTACTGGCAGTTCCGCATTAAGAGTTGCGAAAGCTGAAAGGGATACTGCTTGGGACACGATAGTTTAAGCTCCATAGATACCCCGGAACAGTGTTGGAGTGGAATAAGGTACATTATTGTATTTTTCATTAATTCCACTGTTGACCTCAAAACAACCGTTATTTCAGCCTTAGACGGGCCCTAAAAGCGGAACAAAAGAAAATGTTGCCGCATAAAAATATTAATCTGTGAACAGGCACTATTCCTAATTTAAGTACTAGGATTAATAAATACAAAGTGCCTCCACCCATCGAATATTGGTTCATCTTATTTACTTTAACCACGACTACAAAAACATCGCCAGGTTCCACATCAACACCAGTTTCAATATCAACAACACTTCCTATATCTTCACAATTACAAATGCAAATGCAGGAAGTGTTGAGAAGACAGAGAAACTACCGCCACGATATGCAGGGACATGACAAAGAAAACCTGAACTGCTACGGAAAAAAGTAGTAACTCAGGGACGATGTTATGTGCATTCGAGTCGCTAGCAAAACTGTAAAAAATTTGTTTATTTTATTATTTATAAACAAAAACCAGCTGATGTGTAGGGTTGACACTAATTACCGTGTACGGGTAAATAGAAAAGGAACGAAACGACATGAAAACAAATGCATTGACAGTAACATTCTCGCATGAGAGAAAAAAGCTTTCTCTACTCCGAAATGAAATAGACGACAACTTTCAATTGTTTTATAGAAAAAGAAATTTTAAACTTTAACGTAATCTTCGTGTGAATAGATTTACGTTTTACAAAAACAAGCTGTAAATTATTTTAACATATTTAAATTATTTCAAAGGAAACAGGTCAAGAAACACATCTATTCGTTACATTTTCAACACATTTTATACATAAATCTTTCCTTAATATTTTTCTTTGATAAACAACATTTAAATATGTTGCTAATATTATTTCTAATTATATTTTTAGAGACTTGCTATTTGTTAAAGCTAATTCTCACAAGTGTGAGTGGATGTATGTAATAAATTTTTTTAATTATTTTTAATTTTAAAACATAAAAAAAAATGTTCAAGACTCATTTATATATTGAATAAAAAAAATAATAAAATATTAACTTAAATCGAACTACAAAAAGATTTGTTTTAATAATTGTTAAGTAATTTCAATCTTTAGGCATGAGTTCGTTTTTTCTTTCTATTCAGAAAGAGAATTACATATTTATTTAATATGGACAACCTTTTTTTTTATTTAGATTTAATAAAATATATTATCTGTAACCTGTTTCTTGTAATCCTCTTACCCGTAACGCGAATCATTATTAAGTATTCGAAAAAAAAACGTTATGAATTTAGGCAAATTCGATTTTTTAACAATCGTATGAAGAGGGGTCGGTCTGTTCACAACACAACGCTACTTCAGTTGAAATTTTGTTATGTGGTATTATCGATAACAACTTATTATAACAACTGGTATTGCCGTTACAACCCTGTATTAGTGCGGTTAACAAACATTACACTCATCACTAGCATTTGTTTACGAAAACTTATTAGCGAAAAATGGATAGTAGTATGGCTTTCGGGGTGGAGACACTGTGCGCAAAATTTTGAAAAAGGCCAGCTATAGAAGCCATGTAGCATGGAGAAAGCCGCTAGTGTCATTAGTTAATAGATAAAAACGAACTGCGTTCGCTAAAGAACACATAAACAAGCCCCCAGAGTTGTGGAAAAAAAGTTATATTTACGGCCGAAAGCAAATACTGCATATTTGGCATAAAATGGGTAATTTAGAACTTATTCCATCGACAATGGATCACAAGGTCTATTTAGATATTCTCAAAAAAAAAAACTCACCGAAAGTGTAAGAAAATTGGGTATAGAAGATGAATACATCTTTCAGCAGGACAACGACCCAAAGCATACTGCGCATAACACAAGGCTTTGGTTGTTGTATAATGTGAAAGAATCTAAATCTAAAGATCTAAATCCCATAGAGCACCCATGGGAATTACTGGAAAAAAAATACGAAACCACGTCTTAACGTCAAAAGAAGCCCTTGAATTAGTACTAAGGGAGGAATGGGGAAAGATTAGCTCGGAATACACCGAAAAACTGGTTTCGTCAATGCCAAAACGCCTTACTGAAGTTCTCGCTCGTCATGGTTATCCAACTTGTTATTAGAATGCAGCATAATTAAAAAAAAAAACTGTCATATATTATAATATTATTTGATGTACGCAGACTTTTGCCCAGCCAAAAAGTTACGTTTTTTTATAAAAAGAGTTTTTTTAAGTGCTGTTAATTAAAAAAAATATATTTAAGAGTTTTGTTAAAAAAAAAGTTCAAATGGAAATATATATTTTTAGATCCAAAATTAAAATGTACATTTTAAATTTCGACGTTGTACGCAGACTTATGCTGCCTAGTGTATGTTAAAATAAATTACTCACATATTCTATTTTTCACGTCTTCACTACCAAAATATCTTACGAATGAAATACGAACAGTTGTAACGTTTTTTTCATTCATTTTCGTATTACACAGTTGCAATTTTTTACAATTTTTTTTTCCAATTATACCGAATTAAAGGCCACGAAGATATGGCTTGTCGTAACTGAGTGCACTATGGCACTCAGTAAGGTAGACAGACATAAATTACAAGTCGGTTGCCTGAAATCAATTCGTAGAAAGAAGGGGGTCGAAAAGCGACCCATACATTGAGCGGTCTGCTTCGATATACCCCTACATTAATAAATACCGAATTAAAATTAGCTCCACCAAAAAACAGAAGTATATATTTAAGCAGAGGGACGGTCATTAAACTATTCTTACGGCCACATTATACAGCCCATTTTCACTGGAAATATACCTTTCAAAGGCATTTATTCGCAGATTTGCAAAACCTATATTTTATTAATATTGGTTCAGTGTTTTAGGAGCTTTAAGGGCTAAAAGTGGCTAAATACATGAACGGGCGAATGTGTTAGGTTCAAGTAAGAAAATATACAAAACATGTTCAATACTATTTCCTCCTCTGTTCGTCAACCGATTTGCTTCTTTTTTATTTTGCTTAGTAGCTGTTGGTTGATGTGCTTTATTTGTTAACCCTACACGAGACGTATGTAGAGTGGTCGAATTATGAACAGTAGGCAAACATTAGTAATGATTATTTTGGTTAGAGAAAACATTCTTTTGTTTAATTTTCCAAGGAAAACATAAAACTTTAAAAATAACCATTAAAAAGTCATTTTGTTACTAAAATCTTTAGACTTTACGCTCCCTGGCGTAAAAAAATCGCTTTGCGATTTAATTTCTAAGAGGCCATACAGAAACGTTTAATTTATTATAAATAGTTTTACCAGTTTACTCAAGGATTTTTGCTTCGTATATCCAATTTGATCGGACACATTTATTTAAAGCAGAACAATATTAAAGTTAGTCTATCGTCCAAATATGGAATGTATTTATTAATAAAAAAAATTAGAACAATTTTCTAAATTTACTTAAATTTCTTGTCGCTTTTACTAGCAGTTGCAGTAGTAGCTATTGCAGTTTCTTCCTCTATCAAAGGAGCTGTAAAATCTTCATTATCAACAGTCTCCTCAAAACTTAGACCAGTATCTATTCGCTTCTTATCGACTGGATAGAGCCAACGTTGATACAGGTAAATAAGGAACACGACATCATCGCGTAAACAAGCGACGCGGTGGGCGGTGGGCATGGTTATAATAAAAGCAAATACATCATCAATAAATGTTATAAAAGCCTTATACATAAATGCGCGCCAGGGCAGATCGGCTACAGACTTAAGTTTATAGTTAACAAATAGTTGAGGCAGCATAAATAGGAAACCAAAGGCATAGACGCCTTTTACCAAAGAATTTAGTGTCCAGGAATACCAACTACGGTGCGGTTCATAAATGAGCGAGTAAATAGCACCGCCAATGCATAGAGGATATAATAAATAGCTAAGGTAGCGCATGCCCTGTTTATCGAATTCTTCTGTCTTTAATTCGGCTGTACCAATGCCTTTTGCATCGCCTTCTTCCGTTCGTTTACGTATGCCATACAGTGAGATTTCTACCTTAAGAATTTTTTTGCATTTCCACAATTCGATAAAAACACCAACCGCTGCCGGTATTGAAACCAGTAAAGAGCTTTTCTCCTCCAGCAAGTAAAAAAATATAACAATCTGCGAAAAACAACGCCAAAGCGTAGTTCGTGTTGAAAGTCCTTGATAGGATTTTCGTTTGCGCCAAAATATTACATCATTTTTAAAGGAAAGGAAATCAAAAAGCGTCTGTAAAGAAAAGCCAAATTCGAATTTGTAAACTGAATATTATATTCAAAAGTTGAATTTTATATCATATTATACATTACCGTGTCCATGAACTTACATGAATACTAGCAAGAAATATAGTTGCCAATAAGAAGTACAAATTCGTATCGGATAGCACATTTTTGACTTCTTCAATGTCGTTTTTTGTAAAACCCATTTGAAGCATCATCTTCATGGCATGCTCAATCATAAGCATTAGACGCAATTTGCCAATGCTAATAGGACGGAAATTAAATGATACAGTAAATGAGGACATGTTCCTGTTGACGGGAACCAAGTTTTTCATACGCATGTTAAAAAAGTCTGTTTTAAGAATAGGTAATATCTGATGATGTCGATTGACGTGTATCAATTGCGCCATTTCGGGTGGAACGTCTTTCGCGGATAGTGAGATCGGATCGGTAAGTAAGGATACATGTATTTCAGAATTAATATGAGTTTTAGGTCTATTTACAGCTTTTGCTGTATTTCCTTTTTTTGTTTCCTTCTTCAGATTTTCCTGCAAAAGACGAATAATATTCAAATACGTTCGTTTCTTGGATCTTTTGTTTTTATTTCAATTGAAGCTCGTCACATAAATAACTTACATTATCAATTTCTCCTAATAAATTAAAAGCTTCCGCTTTTGGTACCATATACTCAGTAACACTTAAGCTGTGAATCACAGTCGGGCCATCTCTTTTTAAAGTCTTCCACTCCAAAGGTTCGCCTTCCAGAGCCAATACCACTTGAAAATGCAGTGTACCGTTGCGTCTTGTTCTCGCCGGCACTTCAATTTTGTACTTCTTTACATAATGTTCCCAATAATTAAAGTTTCTTATTGATTCCAGTTTTGTTACCTCCGAGGAAATGGGATTCGCACCTGTCGAGCTAAACACGGCCAATTGCATACGTGGTTTATTTGTTAAAAATGATGTATAGCAAGGGCTGTCGCTGCACTTGAGAGTAGTAAACAGTTGGGCCATCATCCACATTGAGTGACCTATGTAACCAAGGAATGCCACACCCAATATTGTTGTGATCGATGGAAACGCCATTTTTATGTTATTATTATCATTTATTTTTCGTTGATTAATTAAAGAAAACAAATTGAAAACGCCTTTAAAAGACTAACATAATAATAGAACAACTGTTTGTATCAGTTGACAGCCGGTATGTTTTCTTCTTCTTATTTTTATTTGTATTTGGCAGCCATTGTATTTTGGTATCCTTAATTGTAAGTAATTTCGTGCAAGTTGCAATACGGTGTTCTGCCATCACACAACCGAAATATACATACATAGGTAAAATAAAAAATTTGTGTGTATATGCGCTCGACTGTAAACACCCGTACATAAACTATGCTGAGAGCAAGGATACAATCTCGATAAGAAATATAAAATTAAGCTAAAACTGAACAGGAATATTTGCACGTATTCTCCACACAGAAGAGCACGAACAAATTTCATTCCGCTATTATGCCGACGCTCTTTCCATGTGCGTACAAATTTGTCGCTAGTGTTACCTACCATACGTGCCAGATATTGCTCACACAATATTACAATCTTATATTTTCCAAAATTTCTATGAGCGATTATGCCCAAACATATTAAAAATATTTCTTTTTTGTTAAGTAATTTCAATCTTTAGGCATGAGTTCGTTTTTTCTTTCTATTCAGAAAGAGTATTATTTATTTAATATGGACAACCTTTTTTTGAAAACAGTAAAAGTTTTAATTCTATTAGACATCCAGCTGAATGGAATGCATTTTCTATGCCGCTACGCACGTTATCAACATTCTTCGTGTCTTATCTACAAATTGTGTGTCTAAACAACTTCTATTTATAACGTGCGTAGCGGCATAGAAAATGCATTCCATTAGACATCTAATAGAATTAAAACTTTTACTGTTTTCAAAAAAAGGTTGTCCATATTAAATAAATAATTCTCTTTCTGAATAGAAATAAAAAACGAACTCATGCCTAAAGATTGAAATTACTTAACAATTAATAATATTTGTAGTTCGGGAAAACAATAAAAACTTATTTCTTTTTTGAATCAACCAATTTAATTTGAAATTAAAAAATTTATAATGTATATTAAAAATCAATTACTTTGTAATAAAAATATTACAATACTCTTTACAGTTTAAATTTAAGTATAATGATAGTAAATTAGACAACTTAAACTAAAATGGTAAGGGCTAACCAGGTTATATGCATTTTAACCATTTCGAATACCAAGGGCTTGTTCCAGTTCAGCACGTTTCTGATTCACTTTAGTGAAGAAATAGCGAGATACGGCTTCATGAGTCCAAGGCTGATAATAAAATTCAGCGCGGCGTTCTTCTTCTGGATTACCAGCCACATCTGTCATGGCCTGTATATTGAATGATAAAGTAAAATGAGTACTAAAACCTCAAAAACACAAAGCATTCCAAATTACCTTCAAATCCCGTGTTTGGCTGACTATCCATCGCTGTATAAATGTTTGAGGATCTTTTGCAAAGCTAAGGAAAAATTCCCTATTGGTTTTCATCTGATTTATTGTATCAACAGTTTCGTGAATTTTGGCATCCAGTCCTTGTATCTCCTGCTGACTCGCTGTGCTCATAAGGAAGTTGTTCATTTGGTTTTTAAGTGTATCATCCACCTCGACATCGATATCATAACAAGCTGTCTGTTTATTTTCAGCTCCGCTCTCAATAAAATGATTAATTACTATGGGATCTGGCGGATGTAGAAGTGGATTAAGCCGTTGAGGAATTTCAGCAAATTTCATGCGTTGGCAACCAAAGATTTGTTCCAAATACTTATCGCAATTAATGTATTCTCTCTCGTGGGCATCCTGCAGTTTGTGTGTCTTTATATACTGCCATAGGGCTGAAATTATAACAGGTCGAGTTTGGGTATGGACACCAAGTAGACGTGCCAAACGTGGATCTAATTTAAACTGTAATGGCTGATAGTCCAACAACAACAGTATCGTGCAACGCACATTCCTATCACCAGGCCTTTTAACTTGGAAACCATCGGTCTCTTGTGTCGTATGAGTGCGGTGCCACTCTACCAAATGATTGTCCGGTCCATACAACTCCTTGTCGAGTTCAATGACAAGCGACTTAAAAAATGAAGAAAACTTCCGTTTTATTTTTGTATTTGGATCACCCTTACCATCTTCCAACAACCGGCCTTCCACCCGCAGTTCCCAAGATGCTACAGAACCTTCATCGCCATCGTTTGTCGGCTCTTTGCTAGGATAAAATGTATTTGAGATGAATATACGCAGTTTACGTTTTTGTTTCATTGGCCTTTTAAGAGCTTCCTGTATATCTAAACGTTTTCTCATTATAGTTGCATCCAATTTTCGTTCAAAAGTTAGTAAATCCATATATGCCTGAGACTCTGGCACCAAGTCACGCACTTTTTGTGGCAATATTTTATCGGCCAACTTTTTTTTCTTTTTGGCAGCTGCAAATTCATTTTTACTTTGTGTGTTACTTATTGTACGGGATTCGGCAGTACGTTTACTTCCTCCACCACTACCTGTTCCTCGTAAGCCACTTTGAAAGCCCGGCTGAGCAGGACGCTGATGAAGTGGTGGACCGCCAGGAGAGCTTGCATTAGACTGCACAGGCTGAGGATTGCTGGCATGGAGTGGAAACCCTCTTTGCTAAAATGTAGAAAGTTAATTACTCATTCCACTTCTTTTGTATTGGTTGCATGAATATTCCTCTATCGATCAAAAAATGTTTTGACACATACCGGGAAACCTGTTCCTGCTGCATATGGACGCATACCAGCAGCCTGGGGTGGTGGTGGTTGATATCGGGGTTGCCCAGGCACTGGTGACTGACCTGGCTGACCAGGAGCAAATCTTTGAGACATATTATCCCTAAAAATAACTAATAATTTCTTCGCAAATTTAAGCTATACTCAGCGCTGCATAGTTTTATGATAAATGACGCCATTTTGCAATGTAAATGTCATTTAATTTCAACACAGTTCATGCAGCTATATAAGCATTGCCAACATACAGAAAATATTTTTTACACCTTGCCAAAAATGATAACACTATGTCTAGACTAGCCATATATATGTTCGAACATTGACATGGCGTCTTGGCTAACCATAAATCTGTTCAGCCATAAGCGCATCTTGCTGCTCGCACAGAAATTTGGCTAGTAATGGTCGCTTCATGATCAAACAAAGTTGTTTGAATAATCGTTTGCACAAGTCTGTTATACACGGGCAAATTAAAAATTATGTATGTATGTGTGCGCTCGACTGTAAACACCTGTACATAAGTTATGCAGGTATTTCTCAAACAGAAGACCACGAACACATTTTCTCTTGTTATTTTGCAGACGCTCTCTCAATGTGCGACCTAATTTATGGCTTGCCAAGATGCTAGAGAGCGTCTGCAAAATAACGGGAGAAAATATGTTCGTGGGCTTCTGCTTGGAGAATACGTATAGATGTTCTACTAACGTACAGATTGGTGACAAGATTAAAGTTAAAAAATATATATACCATTTTTCTTGATTATTGAGTTAATAGATGATTTTTATAGTGGACACAAAATTAGTAGAAAGACTCATAAGATGTTGATAACATGCGTAGTAGCATAGACAATGCTAGTTGTCTAACAAAAAATTTTAACTTTTATTTTTCCACACTAACAAAAATGTCTTTCTTAACAGAAAAAATAAAAAACACAACTTAAGCATAACAATTAAATTACTTAATATTAATAATTGTAGTTCGACAAATATACGTCAAATAATAAATCTTTATTATAGGAAAGAAAAAATCAAAGTGTTAAATTAAATTGGCAGAAAACCTTTAACAAAATCAAAGATAATTGGAACTTATCTTCTTATTTTATTAACCTGAGTTTAATTTTTTAATCAGCTGTTGTTTAATGACTTCTTCTGCTTAATTTGGTGACCTGCGTGTTTACTTGGAAACTCTGTTTGTCAATTGTTTACATATGGTTTTTGGGTGATTTAGCGAAAAAAATCTCCGGTGATATTTTGCATTATTCATTTTATTAAGAAGATTAATTAGCAATGACTGAACAGTGGTGTTGTGAAAAATTAGAAAATCTAAAAATAAAAGAAAATCGTTTATCCACATTAACAGAAATTCGCGTTCGTCTTAACGAAACGCCTAACTTGGAGACAAAGGTTACAAATCGTTTGTTAAGCTCTTCAGAAATATATGATTGCTTGGACGAAGATGACCAAGGAAATAACGGGTCTAATAGTGTTCAATCTATTGATTTGGTCAGTGATATATTGTCCATATGCATGTCAAACTTAACCTTAAGGCAGAACGATTTACCACGTTTGTTACAAAAGGCTTTACAGCACAAACGACCACGTATTAGAGCTCTGGCCTTAAACACTATACAAAAGGAGCTGCAAGCACAAATAGGAGAAGAAGATTTAAGTCATACCATTTCGGATGAACTTTTGCGTCATATTTTGAATGCGGTACAAGAATCAGAAACCCAACTTGGCAGTCCTGCTTTAGCAATTTTGTCTTTAGTTTTAGAAGATCGTTTAGAAGAACAGTTTGTTAAAGAGTCTCTACTGGAAGCACTCAAAAAGAGTGAAGTAGTTAAATGTCGTATATATGAAATGGCGGTAAATTTGGGTAAACGTTCAGCTGCTACTTTAGAAAAAGTAGAATTTATACTTGACCATGCATTGGTAGAGTTGGACAATGATGACATTTTGATGCAGGTTAATATATTGGAAATCCTTGTTGCTTTAGCCGAACAAAATCACGGGCTTCTGTATTTAGAGAAACGGCAAGTATTTGATGTAATTGGCAAACGTGTTGCAGAAATGGAGCAACATCCACTTGACCGTCTCTTGATACCAGGTATAATGAAATTTTTTGGCAAAATAGCCGGCGTTCAACCGCAAAAAGTTATCATTGGCTATCCACATATGATACGATGTCTATTTGAATGTATTAATTCTGGAGATAATGCAATTCTACCAGCTGCATTTGATACTTTAGGTAAAAACTATAAAGCTTGTTTATATTTAGTTACATATATGTTTGTATATATATATGCATATTTATCGTTATGGGTAGATGAGTCGATAACGGTGCCCATAGAGGGGAGCAGAGGTGAATACATGTTTTTATTTTTTCTCTTGCTAGGTGCTTCAAAATAGTAATAAAGGATCGATTTTCAAATTACTACTTTGGTAATCTTACTTATTTAGTTCTTAACAAAACTGCTCTTAAAACAAATTAAAAAACAATAAGCAAAGAGAGAACATTGAATAACAACAAAATAACTCGTATGTTCTCAGTTTTGATTATACATGTTATTTTAAAACCAGTTTTCAATTTGGTTGCTGCAACCCTGCATTTCGATAATACACATTTATTTTAAATTGTAATTGAATAACTTCGTATACCAAAAAGTGCCGTTTTCTAATTTAATACAATAAATTAATGTTTTTTTTTTAACAATGAAAAAACAAACTATGGCGTAGCATAGAAAATTCGATTATAAATATTTCAATAAATGGCTCTTCATCACGTATGAAAGGTAACGAATTTAATTTAAGCTAATCAGTAGACCAAACGTAGCTCCGTAAGAGCAGGCTAGAGGTTGATGAGACCGATACTTGATGGCCTTATGATAAGGAAGATGAAAGCGGACACGTCTTTAACCCCAAAGGAAGCTTCCCTAGCTGTAAAAAAATTTTAACTGATGTACACAACATAAAAATATTTTGGCACAGCTAAAATTCGCCAGGCAACACAAAGATTGGACTGTTGGTGACTGGAAGCGAGAAATATGATCAGATGAGTCCAAATTCAGCCGATATCATTCTATCGCTGACAGTAGGATACTATTCTACGACACCATATTAAACAAACGGTCAAGCACGGCGCAGGTAACATTATGGTGTGGGGTTGTTTTACATGGCGGCATGTTGGTCCATTACAAAAAATTGATGGCATCATTAGAAGTGAAGACTTTTTGAACATATTGCGGATCCTTCTTCCCGATTTTGTAGATATGAACGCATTTCCGAAGGAAGAAGTTGTGTTACAACAGGATGAAGTCCCAAACCACACCTCAAAAACCATTGAGTAATGGCTGACTAGGCAGTTATTTTAGACTTTAGTTATTAACTTTATTGAATATTTTCCAAAGAAATTCACAATAAGTATACAAATCTTCTCTTTCAAATATTATATTTTAATTACAACCAATGTAATAATTGATGCAGTGGCCTCCGCAAAGTCCCGACCTCAATCCAATTGAGAATTTGTGGTTAATTGTGAAAAGACAGTTGAGACAATGTCGAACATAAGAGTTATTTTTATTTTGTTTTTTCTTTGTTTTAAAGACATTTCGTTAGCATTATTACTATTTTTTTATGCGCCTGCAAGTGCAGAAAATACAAACATTTACTCGCCTCTGCTTCCCATTGTATATACTTGCAATATGGTCAAAAATTATGTTTCTTACTTAAATAAGGAATTTAAATTTTATAAATAGTTTATTCACCTGTTTTTCATTAAGACTGTAATGTAATACAAAAGAAACTCCTTTCAGCACCCTGCTTAACGTAAAGAAGTTAATAATTATTTTTACAAATTCGTTAAGAGTTGCGTACGCTCTAGCTCCAAAAGTTTCCGTTTTTGAAGAGATTTTAATATGTTTCCTGCAGGTGATCTTAACGTAAACCTAAGTTAAAAATCTTATTTTACAAAATTTAAAAAATCCTTTTTATATTGCAATTTTAGCCAATTTAACACAAAGTCAACAAGGTGCACTTCTTTTGGAACAGAAATACAGTCAAGCTATGAATGATGTGTTTGAAAACTATTCCTCCTATTTGCGTAATTTACCGACAGATTTAAAAAATCGCGCATTTAGTAGTTTGGAACATATATTCACATTTGAATCGACAGTATCTTCTGAAATAAGGTAAACAAAAAATTATTCTATCATTGTTATTCATTTCGAAAATAATTTTTAATTAATTTTAGTTCCATACTGCAACGTTGGTTTAATTATTTAAGTGAAGGCTCGAATAATATGCAATTCCTAATGGAATTTTGTCGAAATCCCTTCTCGGACATCAAAATCTCCGCACTCAATTTAATCGGCTCCCTGTGTTTGTATCCATGGGGAGTTGAGGCTTTAAAAAACACTGCTGGCTTTTTGGAGTTTTTACTGGATCGTAAAATGGAGTTCGATAAAGAAGCTAAATATGCAAAATTCAGTGTCATCAAGATATTGGCTGACACCAACGCTTTTGATATTCAAACCAACATACAACTGCGTACATATGTAAACGAAGGGCCCTACTATGTGCAGAGCATAATGGATGTTGCTGTGGAAGGAAATCAATAATTATTTTTTATATATAATACATTTAAATTTGGAACTCTTACATACGTTGTTTTTACAAAAACATAAAATGTTTAAAATAAACTTATTTTAGTTTTTTAAATGAAAAAAAAAAAAATATTTTACATTTCATTTATAAAAAAAAATACAAAGATAAACAATAAGAGTTTTAGAAAAGTTGTATACACAATTTTGTTTTTATAATGTAACACTTAAAATGTATGACATGTTAGAAATGTAGGAAGTGGATTAATTGTTTCGATTTGATATTCGGACAGGGTGTTTTGATGTAGATTTTTGGAACGAATTTCCGTCATCTCTTGTCAAGTTTGGTTTGGAGACAAACCGGTTTCAGCACTTGACAAGGGATGACGGAAATTCGTTCCAAAAATTTGGATTAATTGGGTCGTTTCGTTGCCGTTAACGTTTGGCATTTTATGGAATTTTGCAGCTTTCTTTGAAAAATCCTATATTTTAGCTTTATTTCCAATATAAAAATAAAAGTATCTTTAAAGGGCAGCCAGTCACTGGCATACCATACAATAGAACTTACAAACATGCAAGTGTTTTCTCTTTACAGTATAAGGAAAACTAAACACTATTAATTTATTTTTTTATTATTCGTTGAATTAAGAGAGAAAAATTTAATTTTAATTTTATTAATCCGATAATTTTTTTACAGAATAGCGAAAAGGTTAAATTTTGAACACGAGCAGAATAGAATACATGTTTTTTTTTGTCTGTCACTACACACGTCATCAGCATTCTCTGTGTCTTTTTACTGATAAGTTTATATTGAAATCACCACCTATTTAACCCACCTAATGATTAAAAATTGAATACGAGATCTTTCTCATCATTTTTATATATTTTCGATCATTTTTCTGTTGGGTTAGATCGAGGTTTGCGCCACTATAACTTTTCACTCATTTTTATCATACTCTTTTACATTTTTGCTTTAGCCAACTCTTCGATAGTATTGAGAGCAAGTATTATTATTAATGTTACTTCTTTAGGTGATGCTGGCTTAGTATCAAACTAGGTATGATGAAGTGAACATGTTTCGGCGGGACCTACGATGTTTAAATTATTTGTTTTTATAATTCTGACCTGAAGTGATTTTTTTTAATAATTAATATGAATTAAGTATTTTATTTTTAGGTTTAAGTTCGTCTTCTTTGTTCATTCTCGTATTCTATTTGTTGGGATAAATAGATGATGTTTACAGTTGACACAAAATTAGTAGAAAAGACACAAAGAATGTTGAAAATGTGTGTAGCGGCATTCCCCTAGTTGTCTAATACTACTTTAACTTTTCTGTATTAAAAGTTATCATATCAAAAAAAAATTCTTTCTTAATAGTAAAAATTAAGAAAACGAACTTAAGCCTAAAAATTAAATTGATTATGATTAATAATTATAGTTCGACAAAGTTACGTCAAACAATAAGGTATTTATAAATTAATTTATTTCAGGCTTTATTGGGTAAATTTCAAGGCATATTAAAATACATAATTCCTATTCTAAATATTAAAATAAGCCCTCTAACTACTACACACTGTTCTCTGCTACCCGATATAAAAAACAATACTTTTCTACTGGCGATAAAACAAAAATCTAAAAATTAATGTTCTGACTGCTTGAATTTATTGACTGAAAGGGAAAATCTCTTGAAATTTATTGGCAATTGGTTTTAAATGCGGCTTTCACGAATTCGAAACGAAAGTTCGAAGGTGGAGCTGAAAAAAGTGTGAATTAGAATTTAAAGATTCTTGATTTTATATGCCAAAATAATAATTTGATTATATGTAGATATTTGAAAGGAATATTCGTCATCCTTTGTCAAGTTTGGTTTGAGGCGAGCCGTTTTCGGCTTAGTGCCAGTGTTGTTTTACTTTCGAAAACCAAACATGACAAGGGATGACGCGAATTCGTTCTAAAAATATATAAGAATTTAATGGTTTCGATTCTTATACAGAAACTTAAACTTACACTTTATGGACCAATCAAAGAGAATTTCATTAGTCAAAGCAGCATTCAAAGCAACTTTAATTTAAATTTAAAATGAAAAAAGTTTACTTTTTCCTTTTGCCTTATACCATACTGAACATTGCACTAATAGAAGACTAGTGTGTCCAAGACGAATAATGTATCACACTTATATACTCTCCTTAACACTACGTCTTGACTAGCCACATATTTGTTCGCACATGGAGAGAGCATTGGCAGAATAACGAAAAGAAATTAGTTTGTGGTCTTCAAATTTTTTAGTTTCCCATCGGAATTGTTTTTATGTTCTCAGCATAGTTTATGTGCGGCTGTTAATAGTGGAGAGCATGAATACACACATATCAACATCGATTCCTTTACGAGTCAAATTCCTGTGCCAACAGCGTTGGCAGAACAGATCTATATCCATATTTTCAAATAGAAAAATCATTGATCGTAATGCGAGCTCCCGTACAATGATTTCACTAGCGTGTAAACCGCGAAAAACGGCGCATAAGGGAGTCTGTAGGGTCTCTTGTGAATTGGTTTCATTCCATATGCGACAAGTTTTTTTGTTAACAAAGCGTTAACATATTCATGATGATTTCCCAGAGTATACTGATCAGAAATGCAAAAGAGTAAGTGCAATATGATATTTTGTTCGACAGTTAGCCCTTTCGTAAAGTCTATCGGGCTTAAAAACACCCTTTATATATATTTGCTCCAATTTGCGCTTCAAACAGTGTAATTCTTTAATCTGTATTAATTTAGCACAACAAAGTTGGTATTTTGACCACTTATAGTTCGAGAAAAATTCGTGGCATGCGTAACATTGCGCCCTAAGGACAAATCTTTAGCAAGTGCCCTTGTCATGGCAATCACGCGCCGATAAACACCATTCAATTCAATCAAAAGCCTCGTGATAGTGCGCTCACATTTCGGCTCAACAAACCTGTGAATATGCAGGTGCATAGCCGGAGTACACACCTCGTGTCTGATGTTGAGAAATCAAGAAATATAAAAAAGTTACGGCGTGCTATGATAGTAAGTTGTAGCTAATCGACTTTGAAAGTATTTCTGAAACGGACCTCGTATATTTTAATACAAAAAAGCTTTTTAGCAAGACTGCCACTTTTTGTTTCCCACATTTTGCACAAGCATTTGAGCGAAAAATTGTAATTTTTTAATATGAATACGAAAAGTTCTATTTGACATTTATTGATTTATGGGAATCTCGCTTTTATTACAGCTTTCTTGGTTTTCATAAGAGCACTTAAACACATACATACATATTTCTTTATCTAGAAACTCTTGCTAATAATAATTGTAATTTTGGTAAAAAATATAAAACAATTCAAAAGATAATTACAGATTGACTTACGTTGTTATAAATCCCTTTAAAACATATTGTCATTTCATCTTCATTTTTGTTGCAAGAATGAGCCAATGAATTAAACGCATATATTTACGCTACTAAAGGCTGAGTACAATTTTAATTAACTCGCACTGGCAATACTTTATACTAAAAGATAAATTTGCTAAGAACAATCTGGTATTTCTGTGGTATCATTGTCAGTTGTTGACTTTAAAAGTACTTTATCGTGTTGCATACCTTCAGGCGCACGGTACAAATTGATTAACTTCTATACTTAAATTCTCGAAACTGTTTTTTATGGGTGTGTGTGTGTGTGTGTGTGTGTCCATCAAAAAAAGTTAGTTTTCTATGTCTCCTTTTGATGTGCTCGCTTTAAGATTTTAAATAGAAAAATGGACATTTAAATGTTAAAATTCACCCTTTAATAAATCTATACTAACGTTGATCTCCTGAATTTCAGTATTGATGTTGACGTTAAATTTTATATTTTTAAAACTATTTATGATTCTAAACATATTAAGATTTATAAGCAAAAAAAGAATATTGCATCAATTTAAACGAGTGTGTGGCCAAAGATGAAAACTTTCTCGTAAGCCAGCCCATTGTATTTACAGAATATTGGTGATCCATGCCTGCTGGTCAAAAGGAATTAAAACAATTATTATGCGGAAGCTAGGAGTTATGCAACAAGGCATTACTTTGATAAAAACGAAGAGCATGGTATACAGGACCTTATAGAGAATGTGGTAACGGAGACTCTAGACTGCAGTATTCATACTGATGACGCGCTAAAGTTTTAGCGTTAGCAGAATGAGAAATATATTCGGTTCTATTGCTTTTTACCTTAAGAGGTGCAAAGGCCCGTGCAGCAGTCCGAAATGCTTGAACTGTTGCATGCGTTGTACCATCTGCTGGAAGGTCAAGCACAGGGAAAGAAAAGTTTAGTGGGCCATGAAAGAAGTAGGGAAAAAGACACAAACATAGAACTAATTTAAGGGAAGACTTTGCTACAATACGATTTTCTGTGAACTACTGCGGCATAACCATATAACCCCGATAGGATACTCAGTGATGAGTACGGAGGATAACTACTATCAGTTGACAGAAAATAGTCAGTTACCGCTTGATGGTTGCAGAGGGTCGGTGACGGCTATGGAAGTTGTAGCTAGTAGTCGGCATTCAGGAAGCCGTTATGAAACAAAGGACTCTGGAAAAAGGACCCAAAGCAGTAGTGGTGTGCATAAAAAATGTTTGTATTCCATAGCTCGACAGTACCGGGCTATTTCATTCTTACATAAGAACTAAATAGAGTCAAGAATAAGTTCCAAAAGCTAAACTTTGGTACTAAAATTTTACATCTGCACTTGTGTTAAGATACGCGAATTCACTAATGAGTTACCTTCCATGGGTACGAGTTCAAAAGTTTTTCTATACGTGTTTTGTGTTCCTCCTGTTTTCATTAAGCAGCAGCTTTTTGCCCTCCAAATTATACAAAGTTTATAAATAATGACCTGGATTTTATTCCTTAACGAAACTATTACAACGTTAAATTAGAAATGTTTATCGTTGACACGTAAACGTAATCATGGAAAACCATTTAATGAAACACGTCAAGCTCAATGAAGCCTCAAAATATCCGTAATAGCAGACATTTATTTTCATAACACTTTGTTGAAAATTCCATCATATTCTTGTGGCTAAATCGTCATCAATCTCATCCCCAAACTTCGTGCAACAACAAATTCGCAAACACCAACAAAGAAAAGTCTGCCAAAAACCCCGAGTCTGTGCAGCTTCATCCCCATCCCCACCACTACCACATCGTACTCCTACACGCATCTAATTTGTATGAATAACTTTTGTTTTTGCTAAATGCTGATACAGGGGGGCAGCAATAACAACAAGAATATTAAAACATAATATAAATTTTATTGCATGCAATCATTATTTGTTCCATTTGCTTCGTTAAATTTTTATTTATTAAAAGAATAAATAAATGGACAAAAGTGGCCATTATTACACTTGAGACTACTTAAGGTCCTGCATACGAATTAAAACTTTAATTATAACAAAGACGTTTCCCCAAGAATGGTGTCAGGTAGTTGGAAACTGGTAAAAGATTCGAGCGCCAAGAAAATTTTATTCACGCTTGGCAAAAGAAAACCATAGAAAATAGGTCTGGATGTATGTTTGCAATTGTAGCAAAGTAATATTTCGTTCACACACGACACACACACACACACACAGCCCTTATTCAATGAAGTTTTTTATTTATTCACCAAAAAGAAAAGATTTTACAATCAAAGCAGAGAATCCTATTTTAAACCTTTTATAAGGTGACATTATCATTTCATTGGTGAAGAAATTGTTCTAGAAGCAATATTTGTCCATTAGCTAACAACATAACTACGTGCAATTATTCCCTCTATCTTCTCCGTACCAATTTTTACATCTTAAATATTTCATGCTTTTCATTCATCATTCTAGTTTTTTTTTATTGGTTTGTTAATATTATTTATTTATTTAATAGACAGTTATCAAGTGTAGTTACCAAACTTAGTTCAGACTTATACCTCCTCGTGGTGGCGGCCGGTAACAGGTTCCTGTCTCTGATGGGGGTATGGCTAATTAAGTCGAGCGCAGAAAAGTTAAAACTCTCTAATCCACGGTGGAACAGTATACGCCAGTAATGTAGGGCCAAGAGGGTGCTTGGTCTCTAGTATGGGAACTCTGGCTACCAGTCGATCTCCGGTTTTAGACTTACCGTGCATATGGAAACCTGTGTGGGTGGACATCTTTTTCTCAATTACAGGGATGAGTCAGGAAGCCTCGCAAGAGACAGAGAGGTTACCCTCTGGAGAAGCTGCAGTTTTAATTGGCCAAGGGATGAAACCGGAAGAGATGGACAAGAATGCCTCACGAGGGGTGGACGCGTCAATCTCGAAAAATACTCCTAAGGCATTGGATCATGAGATTCTGCTAGAGATAAACAATAAAGCCTTGCAAGAGGTATAGAGGTTAATCTCTGTAGAATCTCCGGTGTTTATTGGTCAATGGAGGAAATTCAAAAGAGTTGGACAAGAAAACCTCGTAAGGGATATACGGGCCGGTCTCCAAAGGTACTCCTAAGGAAGAGCCTGAGACGGTAGCACTTCTCCTGCACACTCGAGCACGACAAATCTACTTGCCATAACCTAAAGCCATAAACCATTTCTTGCAGGATATATGATGAAAACTCTTGAATGTGCATTATTGAAAGTGTGTTGCCTGATAAAGGGTGTCGCAGTAAGAAACCTTGAAAACTTTGTTGTTGTAAACTAGAGTGTCGCTGAAAACTCGAAACCAAAAATTCGGCAATTGCTGTTACAGGAACATGATATCGGAATTCCTGTGACTAACAGGGTGAAGAGATGGAAAACTATTAAAACGGAGCAAAATGTTGATAGAAAGATTTTGTTTCTTAAATAAAACATTTTAATATTATTACGCACTGATCAAAAAGCACCCCATTCAATGAATCGCAGAGAGTTCAATTATTCTTCGATATACATTTTATTGCCTTCAAAATTATCTCCATTGCATGCAATACTTAAACTCCACCGCTTCCACAGACCTTTAAAAGACTTTTCGAACACTTTTCATATGGCGGATATGGAACTGCCTATAGCGATAAAGGCTTGAGAAAAGGGCACAAGGAACCATGTGAAATATATACAAGCTTTGCGAAACGTTATGACATTTTCGGATTACAAGGTTGAATTTTTCAACTTTTGTATCATCGTTGAAAAGAAGTTATCTATGCTTTTCCCAGTTATGTATGGTTTAAATATATGTAGCAGTCCCGGCACATGCTACGCTTCAATTACTCCCATACCTAAAACATCGTGAATAATATTCTACACAGCTCCGAACGGGACACCAAGATTAGCTGCCATCTTCCTGATGCTCTCACGAAGATCTTTAATAACAATTTATAAAAGTTTTTTTTTTTGGTTTCATTACTTAAAAAGTCGGGGCAAATTATCCACCACACGAAAATCTTTTTTCTCTACTTAAATTTTGTGACATTTGTGACTGCTATCAACATTTTAACGTATCTGCACAAAGTTTTGGGAAACAAAAATCGTTGCTGAACTAAATTCAATATTCTAAATACGCAGAAGAAACAAACACTTCTCTGCAAAAGCTTTACGCAAAGATGGCGGTGTTTTATGCAAATAAGTCATAAACGTTCTAAGCCGAGTCATCATTGAAATTCAGGCTGGACTTATGAGATGACATTTTTGCATGGTTTCTTAGATTTTTGGTGAAAAGTTGCCGGGTTTCTGGTGAAATTTCGTAAACTTTAAGTTTTAAATTCGGACCAACGTTAAGGTCTTTAAGTTATTGTCGCTCTCGAAAACTTGATTTCAACAGAGAGATCGATGGTCTGACGGATATCATTAGTACGTCGCTCCTCTTTGCGGCATTTTGGACCAAGTTTTTTGACTCATCAAAATCCTCGAACGCAACATTTCTCCGGTTTCATACGGCCGTTTGTTGTTGTTTTCTCATTGTATTGCAGTATTCGCTGTAAAATAGAACCTGCATTTAGTTTCAACATTAGTATTTATTATCTATTCCAGGTTTTAATTGGATCTTTTGAAATTTTTTAATATGAATCGGACGAGTTCCACTTTACCAGACGCAGATCCAGAGGAAGGGAAAAAAGAAAATTTCCCCCTCTAAACGCATTGAAAATTAACATTTTAAAACGTACAAAAAATTTGGAAAAATTAAAGAATTGTTTGATTTAATTAACACTTCCCCACCCCCCAAAAGCTTAAGCTGAATTAACGCTTATTTATACGTTAGGCCCTTTCTTCATTTCAGCTCATATATAGGGTGTCTCAATATGAGTTCATTATAGAAATCGTAGGAGCAGGTGGCGCCGATCTGCTGAAATCACATGGCGTCCAGTTGTGGCTACAAGATTTCAGTTAGAAAGGTCCTTGTAGCGAATGCCGATTACAGTCACTGCCAAGGCCGGCCGATACGTCAACGCAAAGGAGACTTACTATCCATAATCGACCCAGTTTCTTAAAACTTATTCACCATTTTTCAACTTGTTAACTTATTAGGTTCACTTTCTTGATAAAAAATTCCGCGAAGTTTGCGAGTCCTTTCAGCGTCTCATTTTTGTGGTGGGTTTTTACAATGATAACGAGTTCGTCTGTGTAGCACTCCATTTTCAATAATCGAAACAATCGTAGTTGACAGCTGTTAAATATCAGAGTTGCCACTGAATTGAAATACTGTGTTCTTATTGCTACACCCTATATTTAATGCTACATCCATTCTATATTTTTTTGAAATTCATAAAAATAGCCTTCGAAGTAAAAATATTGTCTTTGATCCTCTTTTAAGGAGCATTTACATTCAAACATAAATATATCTTTAAGTGACTTTTCCACTAATTTCACCAACTATTAAGAAAGACGCACCCCATGTAAATATTGACTTAAGTCATAAAACATTTATAAAGAGGCGCTAATTATGAACCTTAAAACCTGCACTCGGATTCATAAATGCGAATGTTTAAGGGTAACATTCATGTAATTGCAGCATTGGTCTCAAGCCCTTCAGCTATTTCCGCTCTAGATTAACTTTATTATTTTAATTTGTTTTTGTACTTGCAGAAGAAAAAAACATTATTTTTTTTCGTCCAATACAGAAGCGAAAATAAAATAAAGAAATGTTCAGGTAATTATCTCAGTTTTTGTGTTCGCATTTTGTTGACATCTTAATTCTTTGTGATGGCTGTCCAAACGTACGACCATTCATTCATACATTCATTCAGTGCGTCCATCCATCCATTTGGCCGTTGTTCATTCATTTGTACGATTACCTGAAGTTCTTGACTCGCCTACTGTTGAAGAAGTTACAGCCCTTTAGGCATTTGTTTTATGAAAAATGAACAAAAAGAAAATAAATAATAATAAAGTTAAATAAAATAAAACTGTGGCAAATGAAATCATTCGATCTGATTTACATCTCGTAGGAAATGAAAATGTATTCACACGAATAGTTGCGTATTACACTGAAAGAAAGTATTCAGTTTACTTTTGGTTAAGTAATTTGAAGGCCTCTTAGCTAAAGCTTCTCTAATCAAGGAGTACAGTTGGTTTTTTTTTTAAATTTTTTTTGTTTGAACGATCACTCAGAGATATTGGAACTAGAAAAAAGGTTTGTTCCAAGAAAAATATCAAGAGTAATGATTGTGGACATTCGATTTAAAATTTCCTATATTTCAAGTGGCAGAAAGGACTTCCGCAGAGAGTTTATTGCACATACGAACAGTGCGGTTAGGAAGCAAAGTGTATTGTGAGGTTCACTGGCCAATCCACCATGAACAGATGAGCCTTTAATGAGGAACTTGTTCTACGCACATATGTACGTATGTATATTCGGGTATCAGGAACAAGCTTCCTAATTTCATTGGAGCACATACCGCTGCGCCCTCTCTTGTACGAGGTAGAGAATCGGCGCATACAAGAACATTCCATAACCCTTACATCACCCATAACTACAGATGGAGCAACATAAGCTGTCGTGTGTCTATGAGTAAGCACGAACGTACATTCAAATCAACGCGGTTCGCGTGACCCCTTGCAAAGATGATCTCGATTTTCAAGAGCTGATAGGCTTGTATATTAATGTAGGGAGAATATTGCAGCAGACCGCTTACTCCGAGGATCCCTCTTCGTTCCCCTTCTTTTCTCAAATTAATTTCGGCTACCTTACTTCCATTGAGCCTCTCAGTGCTTGACATTCACGCGCATTGTGTGCCTCCGTCCTTGTATCTTAGGAGACTGTCTACCTCGTCTAAACACCGGAGGTTCTACAGAGATGAACCTCTCCACAACTTTCGAGGCTCCAATATCAATTCCTATGGGAATCTTACGATCCAACGCCTTAGAAGTACCTTTAGAGATTCACCCGTCCACCTCTTGCGAGGCATCTTTCCCATCTCTTCGGGATTCTTCCCTTGACCAACTAAAGCGAAGTTCATTCAGAGAACGGATAATACGCACGAGTATTCAAGGAAAAGACGCCCACCCACACAGACCTCCATATGCACGGGTAAGTCTGTATTAAAACTGGAGATCGACTACTATCCAGAGTTTGTATACTCGAGAGTTAGCACCCTCTTGGCCACGCATCTCTGGCGTATGCTGTTCCATAGCTCCTAGCATAGCCAGTAACCTATTACCGGCCGCCGTCACGAGAATGTAATAATCAGAAGTCTCGAGTGTGCACTCAGTTACGGTAAGCCATACCCTTGTGCCTCCCAGCTGTCGGCCTTTGAAAAGCTTGGTCTCTTACGAAGGGCAATTAGAAAAATGCCTGATAATAATATAGGAGAAAGTACGGAGCCGGAGCCCTGGTTTAATCCCTCTGCGAATGATAGGGTTAATTGCGATGATATAGTGAGAAAAGGCAATGTCAGTAATGTGACACCGTTTCTGTAAAAGTATGAGCAATGGGTTTTTTTCTTATAGACGCCGTACCCAGTAAGAAGCCTAGTCGGAAACCTCGATGGTCTTTACGGGCCGTATATAAATGACACGGATAGTGGAAGGGACGATTTAGCTAATAAAGTGCACTTCTAATGCTGTATATTTCAAGTCAAGAGGTTAAAAGTTTTGATAATTTCAAACCGATTTCCACCTTTTTTGTTCCGTTTTAGACCGCCTGCAACACAGGCGTGGGTCCGCGAATTTGGTACCTTTCTGTTACCTGCAAAGAGTATAAAAGAAGAGAAGGAAGTTTAATGGTAAAGGAAGGAGAAGGTTGAAGGGTCACTATAACAAGGCTTTAAGACTGCAGCCCCCGCATATCGAGAAGATATGAAGGTGAAACTACAGCTGTGCCACATTATTAAGGTATATTAATTATAGTCTTCTGGTAGGGCCGCTGGCACATTCAACTTTTCTGGATGTAAGCCCGTTTCAACATTGGCTTGACGATTATCTTTCCTCCATAGACGGCAGTTTTGTTTATTGACGAATTTAGCCCAAATTGATCTTTATCGTTCGGAACAACAAGAAATTTGTGAAGATCGGAATTAACAGCAACCTCCTTTCAGGCCATTTCTTGAGGCCATTTATCAGAAAATATATTTCAATGGTATTGAATTTTCTGAATTCTCTGTTCTTCAAACAGTCAATTCTGTTTCTTTTTCTCAGTGTAGTTTTTATGCGTTACAGTTTATTTAAGGCAGCCCTACATTTTTTATTACCAAATAACAAAAAACCGAAACGAAAAAAAATATTATAAATGAATGTACGTCCGAACAGGCGAACAAATAAAGAGGTGTCAACAAAAAATAAGTTTAATTTGATTAATTTGCAATTGCTTCCATCCAGCCTTAATGATGGGAAAACGCTTCTGCCATACGGAATGTATGAAATGTAGTGAGTGCACTTGCATTTAACCCGAACATTTCTTTATTGCATTTTTTCTTCCATAATATTATTGCTCCACATATGTTCGTGCATATGCAGGTACATATGTATGTAGAAATAAATGTAAATTTGCTGGGGCATATTAAAATTTTAATAATTACGAAAGTAATTAAGACTGTTTTACAGTTGATTTTGTTTAAATTTAACTGCTCTTTACCTGGTCATGGTAGACGAGCTGGTTGAGTTGAAATGGGTTTCAAGGTGCAGCTAAACCGAATGTACGAAAATCACAGAAACTATTTAAATTAAAATCGCGATTACAATCCAAAAAAAAAGAGAGAAATCTAGAACATAAAAAGTGATTACAGACATTTCGAATTAGACCTTTTAGAGTTGGGCCGGCCACGAACTAGTTTCTTCAAATGAAAGAATATTTCACACATGGTAGCAACTTTACAACAATAAATTTTAAATTCTTGTGTAAGACGCACAAAAATAAATTGACTGAAATATTCTTTCATTTGAAGGGACTAGTTTGTGGCCGGCACAACTCTAAGTCCTTTATGTTATTTAATCACTAAAACTTGTTGCATTTGTTCCACCAATGCAGTGCTTTGTTGCAAGGGGGAACTATGGACATAAAGGGCGGACGCCGCTGCTTGATATTCAATAGTGGTATCCCGGTCAACATTATTCTGGCTTCCGCAAAACTCTAGCTGTCCTCCTAACAAGAATCAAAAAAATCTGCTTGACTTTGCGGAAACGATTTCCGCATACGGTACTTTTTTAATATTGTTACAATCGCTAATAAATAATTTCGACCTTTTTCTTATTAATAGTCCTGTTTTGTTCATCGTTTGGTATAATAGTGGAATCATTTGCCCTTATTCAAAAATTATATATGTGCCTTAAATTCATGATAAGTCAGTGTAAGTTCATTCCAAATTGAGTGAGGTGAACTGAGAAAAAATATAAAGGGATCATTTTAATTGATGGAGAAAACGACACCGTCGCTGAGACCACGACAACATTAATTCGGCAACGTTTCCAAAACCTTCAAATTTCGCGAAGTACTATGTGGCTATTTTTGCCCGTTCAACATTCTTCGCCCGTAAAACATTCAGCGTATACTCAGCAGACCATGCAAAGTGCCGACAATTCGTTCAATCGCTAATGGCGCAAAGTGAAGGAAATGCCGATTTTAGGAATGGATTCGAGAGTAAATAAAATTGTCGAATTTTAGGGTCAGAAAAGCCGCACGCGATCCATGAGACACCAATGCATCCACAACAAGCAAATGTCTGTTGCGAAACTATGTATGTAGGTCAGGTGGCCTGATGGTCCTTAATTTGTTGAAAATGAGGCCGAGATTGCAAACAGTGAACTCTCACTGCGAGGTCCTTTATTTAGGCAGCTTAAGTATTTAAAATAGTTGTGTGGTAGAAAGTAACCCTGTTCTATAGGCTTTTCTTAGGCTTTTTAATTCAATTTTAGTACAATAATGATTTCATAATTTTAAGCACTATTCTGGCAATTCTGCCTTGTTTGTTAGCAACGTGATTTTTTTGCTCGCGAAAAATTAAAACACATTTTCTCCTAAATTAAATAATTTTTGATTATGAATAGTCAAAAGCGAAAGCAATTTTGGGGTAGCGTCCCCAAGTATAAGTTGCCAAAGTTCAATGACGAGCCCAGCACGTCCAATAGATTTCATCTGCTGTCCGATGATGACGAAGAACATGAAAAAAAGGAAAGAATCCCACCAATCATAGTGGACTCCAGCGTTACCTTCAGCAATGTTTTAGGTATGCTTGGAGAAGATTACATATTTAAAAGGATATCAATAGGCACAAAACTAATATCCAGCACGATCACTCAGTACAACGAGGCATTAGAATTGCTCAAAAAAAGAAATACGCATTATTACACACACGAGGTAAAAAACAGCAAAATCTTTAAGTTGGTATTATTCGGTCTTCCCAGGCAAACAACTGATACTATTATGAATGAGTTTATAAGTGTCCATAACATCACGCCCGTAAGTGTCAAAGAAATTAACACAAAGAGATCATGTGAGGACGATGCTCTTTATCTAATAGAATTTGACAGGAATCACGTTTCAAAGAATGCAGTTCTAAAAATTAAACACTTCGGCAGTGTTGTTGTACATTGGCGAAGGCCATTCAAAGGTAATAAGGGCCCTACGCAGTGTGCCAAGTGTGCAATGTATGGACATGGTGCCAAATACTGCAACAGAGTGAAGGTTTGTACAGCTTGTGCTGGAATTCACGACCCATAACAGTGTGGTTTACAAATGTTTCAACTGCAGCAAGAGAAACCTCAAAAACATCAACCACAGAGCCGATGACCTAAACTGCCCGTGTCGTAGAGAATATTTAGAAATTCGGCAACGATTAACAGCCAGATCTAGAGCAGCCGTTACACGAAGTGCTAATTTTGATATCACTGATAGTGATTTTCCGCAACTATCCAAACAAGATCATGGAGTAAATGCTCATGATGGAAATGCTCCCTCGCAAGGAAGAGTTCTATTTTCAGATGTGTCTAGAGGTAAATCCCGTGACAACAATGATGATCTCACTAATGAGAAACTTTTGGAGATCTTTTTTAATGCAGTTGATGCATTGGAAAAATGTCGAACCAAGTTTGACAAACTGAGGGTATTAGGTATGATGCTCAAACATGCCATATAAAACCATTGTTGTACACAATGTTCAGGTTATGCACTGGAATGCTCAAGGCATAACAACCGAGTCAGCAGCTTCACAGCTCGAAAAAGTTCTACAAGACAGAAAGATTGACATTCTTTTACTAAACGAAACATTTTTAGAACCGCATCACAAATTTAAACTGGGAAACTTCAAAATTTACCGTGAAGACAGGCTAACTCATGGCGGCGGAGTACTAATTGCGGTAAAAAGTAACCTAGTTCATAAGTTATTACCTAAAATTAATACCCGTAGTATTGAAAATATTTCCATTCAGGTTATGATTAATAGACGGCCAGTAGTTTTCACTGCTGCTTATAGCCCTAACCATTCCCCGGATTTTAAGACTGACCTAGATCTTTTAACAAACCTTTCAAACGAGTTTTTCATTTTTGGTGACTTTAACGCACGTCACATTCACTAGAACTGTGTATCAAATAACGCAGCTGGTAAAGAGCTTTATAGACATTGTCTAGGGTCTAACTATTTCATTTATTATCCGTATTCACATACCCGATTCGGACAGAGCTCAACTCACGTTTAGCCCTCTACAATAGACATTTTATTAACAAACTCCAGTATTAATTTTTCAAATTTAGAGTCCCATCCAAACATTCTTCAATCTGACCACGCCTTTATCATCTGTTCCATTTTTGGTGAGTTTCAAAACAAATTAAGTTTGGTTCCCATGTATAACCGTGCAGACTGGCCAGCCATCAGATCCTGGGTTGAGTGTAAAATTCGAAATCAAACGATTGGCCCAACAGATATATCGCCTTCTAATATAGATTTGCATTTAAACAGTCTAATCGAAATTGTCAAAGAAGCTTTCAGTAGAATTCCAGTAGAAAGCAAAAATGGGTGGCAGAGGGAAATTTCAAATACTTCGAAAATGCTTATTGCGCAACGAAATAAGTACAAACATAAACTTCTCCGATGCAGGGATGTAAACCACAGGCCCCATTTAATTGGCATACTAAGGCAGTTAAATAGTCTACTTGATGTTCATATTAATCGGGATAGAAACGAATCGTGGGCAAAATTCATTTCAAAGTTGCCTAGTGGATCTAAAAAGTTTTGGAAATTGTCAAAAGCTTTAAAAGGAAAGAATTCCAAATCCTACGATTTAAATATAAATGGTACAGTACTCAAAACTGGAGTAGAAAAAGCTAATGCAATAGCAGAGACTTTTAGCAATTCTCACTTGGTAACTTTAAACGATGCTTCTCCTTTAGATTCTCGTGTGTCAACCTATATACAACAGCTTGAAGGTAACTCTCACCCCGATAGTATCATTGATCTTACAAATTCTTCGGAAGTGAAATCATACATAATATTATTAAAAAATAATAAAGCTCCAGGACTAGATGGCATAAATAGTGTTATTTTAAAAAATATGCCAGATAGCTTTTATGAGGAACTTAGTAAAATTTTTAACGGTTGCCTGAAACATGGCTATTTCCCCTCGACTTTCAAAAAGTCGAAAGTAATCCCTATCCCAAAACGGGATAAAGATCCCAAACTACCCACAAGTTATAGACCAATTAGCATACTGAGCTTACTGGACAAGGTCTTTGAAAAAATAATTCACAAAAGATTAACAGATTTTGCCGACCAAAATTGCTTGATAAACCACCAACAGTTCGGATTCCGTAAGGAACACTCTACCGTACACCAAGTAAAGAGAGTTGTTAATTTGATAGAAAAAAACAAAAGTAATCACAAGAGCACTGGCATTATCTTCTTAGATATAGAAAAGACCTTTGATGCTATTTGGCACGATGGGTTGATATTCAAGCTCGGTACGTTTAATTTTCCTTTTTATTTGCAGAAAATTATCAATAGCTTTTTAAAAAACCGCTCTTTCTTAGTATATGTTGACGGTGAATTCTCTAACGAAAAACCAATCCCTGCGGGATTACCTCAAGGATCCGTGTTATCACCAACTCTTTACTCTTTATATACGTTCGATATAACAGTCCGTGGGAACCAAGAAGCTTCATTTTTTGCAGATGACAGTGCATTTATATGCTCCGGAAAGTCATCTAATGCAATAGTAAATAGAATGCAAGAGAATCTTACCTCAAGCCAAAAACATTTTAGAAAATGGAAAATCAAAGTAAATGATAACAAAACCCAATTAATTATATTCCCATTTAATAAATCGCCCAAACGTATTCCTTCAAAAATTTTGTTCGTAAATTGAAACACAATCCCTATTACGGATGAAGTTAAATATTTAGGTTTTGTGTTAGATAGAAAGCTGTTGTTCAAGCAACATGTCAGGCACTCCTGTGATAAAGCCATAAAATGTGGTCGCGCGCTGTACCCCATTCTCAATAGAAGGTCTAAGCTAAATTTGAAAAACAAATTACTGCTGTATAGTATGTGTATTCGACCGATACTCACCTATGGTTGTCCAGTCTGGTTTCTCAGAACTGCCAAAACCCATACGAAAAAGCTTCAAATTATTCAAAATAAAAATCTAAAAATAATATATAATCTTCCTCCAAGATTCCCTACCGACTTACTGCACTGCAGATTCCATTTTAAAAAGATTGATAAATTCGCCAACGATCTGACCCTGTCATTCAATAAAAGATGCAGAGAGTCTAATTTTGAAGCAATAAGAAATTTATTAAGCAATCACTAGAATTCTTTCGCCTGAAAGAAACTTTTGTGGTTGCTTTTTTGTAATTTCATTATAAAATGTATTAAAGGTTTGTTAGAGGTTTTTACGACAAATTTTCCTCAAGTTAGTATTATTAACAGCTTTTTTATTCAATTAACAGATTTAAGTGTTGTAGTACTTCTAAGTAAATTCCCATACTATGTACCTTATTAGCGTGTAAGACTTGTAAATAAAAAATATACACAACTATAAAAAAAAAAAAAAAATTCAAGCACTAGGTCTTTTTATAAAATTGTTTTAATGACACAATTTTATTTATCAACTTCAATATTTTGCTACATCTTTGTGTGGTATCATCAGGAAAGAAATTATATTGAAATATTGGAGTTAATAATTAAAATTGTTTAATTAAAATAATCTTATAAAAAAGCCGACCTAGTGCTTGATAATTATTGAACTAATATTTTAAGAATAATTCATAATAATTTTTTCCCTCTTCAACTAATATTATGATGCTACCCGTGGATAGTTTAAGAAAGATGTTTTAAATATAAAATCCGTAAAGCGCTACCTTGAAAAGAAATGAACATAAACAAAAAGACAGCAGAGAAATCATATAGGTACACATGTGTATTTATCCCCCCCTCGATCTCATTAGAATTTCACTTCATTTTGTAAAACATCATATTTCGGCCGTAAAAAATTAGTAAATTAAATCTTTCTACAAGATACGACTGAAATTATGCCTTAATACGAACACAATTGCTTTGAAATACAAGGAATACTTATCAAATCAAATTTTATTATTTATTTAAACTTATCTGAGATCAATGTGCACGCGACCGACCTTCATAAAACAGTCATAAACAAGAATAACAGCAACAACAACAAAAATAGTAAATAAAAAGCAATTTTCAAATTATTTCCAGCATCCAGAGCAGTCAACCAAATAAAACACCCATCAAACAGCCAAACCAACCAACCAACCAACCAGCAACCACCACTACTAAATGCAATGACACCGTTAAGAACACAATAAAAACAATAAGACCCAACCAACAACAAATGACTGCAGAAATTTATGAGCTCACTCACTCATATACACACATACGTACGTACACATGCATGTAATATCTACCATACACTCATGCAAGCAAGCAAAAGAAGCATGAGAGTAGGGGAAATGATATAAAATAACAAGTAGGTACAAAACGTCGCAGAACAACAGAAGAAAACAGAAAACAAGGAAGGAATAAAACTTGTTCTTGTTTTTATCACAATCAAATGATCTTAATAACAGTTACAGTATGTCATGCACACAGCCATGCACAGCCCCTCGTAAACTTTAGTTACATCAATGTACTGAGAGCTGAGAGAAATTGAGTTACACCTATCCCTGGTTCATATTTATGTAATACAAAGCGAATAATCAGAAACGATATTTAGTATAAGTTTTATACTAAAGGCACTAACCCAAATTCATGTATCACCTTGTAATCTGTGAAAGGATCAATGGACGCTTTGGAATAAAAATTGTAAATATTTTTTTTTACTTTTTGATTGATCCCAAATTGAGAATTGTGCGAGAAATTTATGTTTGTGATCTTTGGCATGACAATTTTATTAGCTTACTTTTAGGACTGGCGTGTTGACAAGATCTACGTTGTATATTGATAGGTTCAATTATTATCACTTTACCCACTTGAGGTGCAGGAGTGGGTCATTTAAAAACAGAGACCAAGAGTTTGACAAATTTACAGTTAATAAACAGCGGTTTACAAAGTATGATCCAAATAAGATCCTCACAATAAATACCATTTTCGAAAACATCAAGTCAGGTTTCAACGGATGGAGGAAAATATATTATATACATAGACGTAAAAAGTAAGTAAACTAATCTAATTTGCAAGTCAATTTATTCTTAGGGTATTTTTTGCAGACCGATAGCACTTAGGAAATCATGAATAATTTGACGCTTGAACAACGCTACCAAATTATCCAGATTTACTTTGAAAATCGGTCATCAAAACTGATCGACCCGATGTTTTATTGCAAAATTGCGTTCAGCGATGAGGCTCAATTTTAACGTGTTTGTTAATAAACAAAATTGCTGAATATGGAGTAAAACCAATCCGCAACAGAACCTACACAATCCAGCTGGTTGCATAATTGGAGCTTACTTGTTGAAAAACAAAGCCGGAGCTTGCATTACGGGCAAAGGCAATCGTTACCGCAACATGATAAATAAGTTTTTGTTTGAAAACAAGAATTAAATTGATCCGAGCGAGATGTGGTTTCAACAGGATGGCGCTATGTGCCCTACCGCATTAAAATGAAAATTTGACGAATAGAGAAATTGACCTATCAATTGGCCTCCAAGGCTGCGCGATTATTTACGGTGGGCTCACGTGAAGTCACTGGCTTATGCCGATAAACCAGCAGCAATTGACACATTGAAAGCCAAGATTATGAATTAAAACCTAATCCTAATTATGATTAGACCATAAGAATTCCACAAAACACAGGGAAAAATATGGTTGAGGTAATCATAATCTAAGAGCAAAAGATTATGATTCGATTATATAGTTGTTATCAAGTCATTTTATTATTAAAACGATAGAAAATCATTGAACTGAGTTTGAAAGCAAAACCGTTTGAAAATAAACTTTCTCTGGTCATATTTTGATTAAACACAAAGAAACCCTAAATATATTTTATTTTTATTACAAGCAGACTTATTATATTATTTTTTAATAGCCAAAATACTTTGGTTACGGTTAGAATTATATTAAAAGTTATGTTGCGATTAAAACAATTACGAGTATATTGGCATTTGTATGAATAGTAATAATTTAATAATTCAGTGTAAACAAGAACTTGTTCAGCGCAAGTAAAGTAATGTTTAAAATATTTGCAAATAACCATAATATGTTCATCAGAACCACAAGTAGTTGTACATTACATGATGTAGATGTCGTAACCATGCCTCTACTATAATTTTATTAACTTAAATAGTTTTATGTGAGTAACTATATTTTTCATTTTATTGGGAAAACTTACTTAGGATCCAGTTTTGAATCATAACTCCGGAACTAATTGCGGCATTTCGTAAATTTTAAGGTGAATTAAAACAGCCAACAGCTGATGACTTTTTGCCAAACTGATTGGATGTCAAATTCGATTTTAAAAAGAAATTGGCGGCATTTCCGGCACTTTATTTTTTGTGGCGTTTGACATACGCAACGAAGCTGGATATGCTTTGAATTCGCCCGTGAGTCTACCTGTTATCGATTTGCCTTGGTAAATATTTTTAAATAAAAGGCGATTATCTATTTCGAATGCAGTATAAACACTGCTAAAGCTTTCGCAACGGAGAGACCTGAATTGATGTGATATCGAGTAATTTATTTTGAAATCAGCAGAGTTACGCTTTGAAGTAAAAATCGAATTTGCCTAAGTCTGTTAATAAAACAAAAAACACTTTAAATAAATTCATAACGAACACCAAAGAGTCTTTTATTAAATCTAGATTTTATATTATTAAGAAGCAATAACGCTGCTGTGCGAGTGCCAAGTGTAAACACACAAAAATCTGTTTGCAGATTGTTTCACTGTTTTAAATAACTCAATAGGATTAAAAGGAGAACAAATCGTTGAGCAACAAAGCCACAACGTTTGTTTTTTTTTTCGGTAAACCCAAAGAACAAAGGAACACAGCTAAAAGGTAACAAATGTATTTAAAATAAACACTCACACAGGAGACGGTGTAAAAGGGGGTGTTATATTGACACCAACCACTTCATTCTAAGAACAAAACAAAAAATTATTACGAAGTGATATAAACAGCTTTACCAGCAAAACAAACAAACAAACAAACCTACAGCCTATTTATTTAGGAATAATGTTTGTAATCGTATCATTTTTTATTCCATTACAATCAGGATCAAGAGTCATTTGTTCATTCAACCACCCCTCGTTGTGTGCTTTTGAATGCTTTTGGAAACATGTTAAGCCGACAAATCGGTTTCGATTGATTAAATTGCATTAAAAATTTGTGGAGTTTGCTGGGTGTTTCTATTTTTTCTCACACGTATTTTGAGCTTAATAAGGATTTTGAGACAAGTTTGTGAGCGTGCCGTTAGCAGGGTTTTAAAGGAATGGATTGCATTGAATTACGATTTAAGAAAGTAGAGGGATAACCACTTTAAGAGTGTCCAAGTACCTGCAATAGTTTAGACAACCAACAGAAAGAAAGTTAAGTAAAACTCTCACATTAAGTCAGGCTTTATTTCGGTAATAATGGCTTCCAAGTGCAAAATTGTTTTTGTATTATCCACGCAGGCATATAGACCAGCATTCCAGATGTAAAGATCTCTAGGAAATGGCTTGGACGCTATCAAATGAGGTAATTTAACTAAAAGTGTATTTATCATGCAAAGGAAGTGGCCCATGAGAACTGACTCAAAAACCAGCAAGAAATTTCAATCATTTTGCCAACATTGCCTCCAAAAATACTTGAATACTGGAATACTTACAGCAAAAAGAAAATCTTCTAAGCATGGGTCCACCACCTGTGGCCTGTTTGCTTGCTGACCTAAGGGATATGAGAAAAACCTTCCCCAAGACTTGTCAGGGACCTGAAACTGGAACATAAGAGAACTTTTTTAACATGTACACGGCAACTAAATGATAGGAGCCACGGGTACCAGTACTCCCCGGGACGATGAGTTCCGGGCTGGCTGTTTGCGAGGGGTGATTCTGGCGCCTGATCAATGTGGCGTAGTATTGCTACGCAAGCTGTCAAAATATTAGATATTGACGGCAGGAGATTAGATACATAGTTCCAAATCCGTCCGGCACGAACAAGGTCCAGGCAGCTTTGTTTCTTGAATTATTATTTTTATCGAGTGCTAAAGCCCCCACCGGTAAATGTCGAAAGACAGATGCCAACGTTAAACAAGACACATCTGTTTAAAGCATGGCTACCACTTTGCTTAAAAATTTAATTTAAAAATGAATGCATTCTTTCAAAGCTTCACTCTTTTTACATGCTTAATACTCGTAAATAGTTTTGCAAGAGGAATTCTCATATTTTCTCAGATTGTTACTTGAAGATTGTTTTGGCGGGCATATCAAGGAATTTGAAATCCTTAAATCCCTTCGGTGTGTTAAATTGATGTGAGCGCAGTAGTTTCGTATAAATTTTACTTGCTTTGTCAGCCTCACAGGCGTAAACTTTGGGTGGTTGTTTTGTGTTTAAATTTCACATTATTCCCGTGGAATTTTACCGACAAAAAGGCGTAAAATTTGTTGTGTGAAATCCCTGACACACTTTTGGCTTTGATGGTCTTCAGTTGATATAAATATTATGCGAATACCAACAAAAAAAAAGCATCTGCATGACATAGAAGTCCCAATGGGCTTATTTGAAGCATAAAATGCTGGTTAGACGTGGGCCTTTTTTCCTTTAAAAATTCGCTTACAAAACCAAAATATTTGAGAAGTAAAATTGTCATTTTTATTGGCTAATTTCAGCTTTGACAGATTAGAGCAGTCTAAAATTTCATAAACTGTTTCTTATGTTAAATGGTGTCTCAAGAAGAGTGCGACATTTAATTTAAAAGTCATATTTTTTGAGTGAGTTGTGATATTTTTTATTGCATTGTGAAGCAGATACGTTCCGCTTAGGTATGAAATAAAATATCCGGGAACACGTCACCGCGGCTCTACTGATGGGCCATTGTTATATTTATGAAATTCATAAACAAAGAAGTGACTGCATCGCACCGATGACGCGTTTGATCTCGGTCTTGAGCTCAGAAATTGTTTCTGGCTTATTCGCTTACACACAAGATTTCAGACAACTAATATCAGAATTTCGTGAGCTGAATTGGTCTAGAATTCGTTGCTGCAATAAATCGCTAGTATCAGGTGTGCCACGACAAGGCGCTGCCTTGGTGAAACCACATTTTATCCAGATCCATGATGTGCAGTTGAGCCTAGAAAAACATTCTTATAATAGTACTGTAACGAATGCCGTTCAGGTCAGTGACTCACAATGGCTGCTATCTATGTAAATAAGTCTGGGCGCTACCCTTCATTTAGGTCAGTTATATCCGCTGGTTTAAGACAGCTGGATCTGTGAATACAAAATATTAAAGGGGAAACCTACACAGAAGGCAATTAGCACTAAAACTGGTGACAAGAAAAATAGTAGGGAAACACACACGCCAGTATTGTTCTTACTTTCAGACAGCCTGCGAGCAAAGGGCTTTCGAGCTCATGAATGCGGGTGCGTTCATACCTGTTCGTAAACACTTTTGCATACGAGTACATCAAGGATTTGTCAGCAAACAAAATTGCCGTTATTGAAGCGAACACAATCCAAAAAAATCACTGCACAAGCATCACTGCACCCACAAAGCTTGATTGTTTGGAGCAGTTTAGAGTATGGCTGCATCATTGCACCTTGTTTCTTTTGAAATGCTACTCGGTATAGAGCCATTTAACCGTCTATGTAATCAGAGCTCGACAACATCAACATATACGAGCTGGGGTTCCAACAAGCAGGCGATGTATCATGCGCCGTCATCATGCGACTTGACACCACTCGATTATTTTCTCCGGGACTACGTCAAGTTCATAGTCTACGCTAACAAGCCAACCATTTGGACGACCTCATATATTGGACCGACCCGTTGAAGCACTGCCAGCAAACCCGAGGCAGCAACTAAATGTAGCTTCAAAACAAAGCCAGAATAAATTTGGTATGTCATATAATTGTTGTTGTATTTAAATTTCTTCTCCCCTCGACCTTATCTGGTCACCCTATATTGTCCGCATTTTGTAAAATTTCAAATTGTCTAAGAAATTTTTTAGGTCAGTTGTTAAAGCGACCTTTGAGTAATTTGACGTAGTGAAGAGTTTGCTGGCCTCTTTTCATTATGACTCATCATTAAAATATCTTGGGTGATTTTGCTTTTGGGCGATTTTCACATGTCCGATTCCCCATATAATCGCGAAACGCCTTCGTATACTACAGTCTCTGAATACAATGCCAAGAATATCGTTTATTTGCTTCCGCAAAGATATTTTATTCACTTTTATTTAAATATGACTTCCTTCAGCAGTTAGAATTTAAAGGTTGTAGAGCTTTGGATTTTTTATGCAACACGGACAACTAAAACGCAAAAGTAAAGATAAGTCAATTGAAAACACATGCATACAAGCTGTAATTTTAATGGATACGAAGCGGTCTGTCTAGAATTATAACGCAATCGAAATGGAGCTGCTGTAATTCACGTTTTATTTTTTTTACCACTGCAAGAACAGCGAAGTAGTATGAGTAAAGAGAAAGCAGTATTTAAAACAATGACTTTCACAAAGCTAAACTCCAGTGTGGCCACCAAGTCTACTGCTTATGTTTCAGTTTAGTTTTATTGACTTTTAAAATTATCTTCTCAGTGTATGTAAGAACGGAAAAGAACTGCTTGCTGGCAAGTTTTTCTATTTTTTTTTCTTTTCAAGAAATGATCTTTATTTAAGTTCACCAAACATTACGAGCGATCCAAGCAACGAGCCAAGCAAACAAGCCATCACATTCATACAATCCACGATTACACTAAATGACCATTAAACTCACGTTTACAATTCATTTGCACGCGGCTAATAACAAACTCCTTGCCACACTCAGTTGCCTTCTGACTTGTAAATCCCATTTTGTTGGCACTAAATGATTGTAAATGCACACAGCTCCATTTATTTATTATTCTGGCGCGGCACGGATAATTGAGTTATCAGATTTTGCAAATGCCCGCATAAACAATAATACAACTTTGAGATGGGTTCTTTCTTATTCGAAGGGAGCATAAACTTAACTGCATAATGATGCACTAATAAAATGTATGTTGAAAAATATGAGGAAATTAAAACAAATTGGTGGAAAGACAGGGACGGGCATAATACCTACCAGGAGATTTTCTTCAATATTATTCAGGGCCAAAATTTAATATTTCCTAACGTAGGAAATGCGCGGTATGATCTTTTCAAATACATGTTCCCTTTGTTGGAGGTAAGCCTGAGAACCAAAAAAAGGCATGTAAGTATCCACAGCCTGCGCCACATCTCTGGATGAACTCAGTGCACACAATAGACTTACGTTGTACTCGGCGTTTCAATATGAAGGTCATGTCAGAAAAGAGCTGGGTAAGTGTTTCGTCAACGGAGTCCGCCTTTTGCATCCCAATGATACGGTATCAGTAAGAATACTTTTAGGGATAAACTTTGTAACTCTTCTTGTTCTGTAATCTCGCCGAGAAAACTTTCCCCAAGAGTATTCGATGACTACGAAGAAGGTGTATTGTCTCTTACTGAAAATGGATATTTTCTTTATCTGTAGCCTGGACCTGGAGCTGCACCTGGTCAAGTGAACACACACGATGGATCGAAGTACATAGACCTTTATATTCTCATATTTTGCTATTTTACAGCTGTATTTAGAGTTGGCCAACAACCAACCAAACGTAGTAAGGCAAGTGGGAAACATAAAATAATTTTTTGTGGTTGTGGGGCTTCTTGTTAAAACTTTAATGTTTTTGTCTCGATTTTCTTTAGATTTCTCATTTGATCTAAAGAATTTTGAGCATAAGACGTTTAAAGTTCTCTACAAATTTGGGTAAAGGTTTTCTGATGAGCTGGCCAAGCAACCACGGAAATGCAAACAATAAATTGCATTATTATTTTGTAATCGAAATGAGTTGGGTTAAAATAAAAATCTTTTTTATTTCGTTTTTTGAATCTGGAATAACTATAAATTTAAGTCATTCGTTGTTTGACCTTCATCATTTATTTGATCGTCATTTTCCATAGACGTGAGATTCCATGGCCTTTTACACGATCTGGAAAATAAATTATTATTTAAATTAAATCAATCAGCTAAAAGATACATTATAGCCACATTAGCTTTTAAGGTAATGCAAATATCTGAGGATAATGGAAAACCTTAACAATATTTTGAGCACTTACACCATCAGAGTCACATTCGTTGTTCTCGAAAACAAACTCGTTTGGTAGCCAAGCGCTGATATCATCGCCAGTGGCAGATATTTCTACAAGTGATGAAACACGCGCTGAGGCTACTTACATTTGAGCAGAAATTTTGGTCGCAACCCATGGATTTTTTAATTGACTTACACACCGTTGGTTGCCTGTGCATAAGCTGTTAATGCAAAACAAGAGAAGTAGAAGTTGATTATAAAATATACAAATGCTTTTACATACTCGTATGTAAAATCTGCGGCAAACCTCTCACTCACTTTCTACCAAGCTTTTTTCCCCAACTGATTGCGTTTTTGTTCTCACTTTGTCTTGCATCGTTTCTTAAAAGATCCTTAAGTAGAATTCTTTTATAAGATCAAAAAGTTGGAAAATAAATTGTATAAAAACAAAGTTTTTCCGGAGGCTAATAAAGTTATACACACACGCACATAATGCATAGACACTAACCTTACCTTCTTTCTTTCAATTTTCCTATCTTTTCCTTTTCAGTCCTTCGAGTTACTTTCTCTTAATTTCTTCCAATTATTAAATTAATTCAATTGAAAAGAAATTCACGCTACTCAAAAAAAACAATAGCGGTATTCAGTGTTTGATGCAAATAAATGGCCTTGCAAAAGTGCAAATGCAAAATATCGTAACTTTTTTATGAGACTTAACAACAATTTTGAGTAATTCTTTGTTGAATTTCATAAAAAAGCCACGATGCTTTTGCACTTATGCAAGTCCAGTGGCTCCAAACACTGAACGGTGCTAATGTTAATATAAAAAAGTTTTAAAAAATATTTTTTTTTCTGCGTAACACAAAAGTCTTAATTATTCCCTACTATTCAAAGTATGTATGTATGTATTTCTGTTTCTTTACTTAATGGAAAAATAAAAGGTATATTTTTGTTAAAAAAATTGCTGTATTGTACTAAAGTTGTAAAAACTTGTTTACGAATGTGACGAACCGAATAATTAGGTTGGCAGCTTTATGCAGCATTACCAATGACATGAAGTCTGCAAATGATGGTGTGCCAGTAATAAAATTATAAAAATCACTAAAGCAAACACTAGCTAAAGTACTGTTTTTGCTAACCTTAAAGGGTTCATTAACTAATGTGTACTTTAAACCATAATTAATATTTGCATATGGCAAGTGTAGTAGTGTACATTCGGCTTTACCAACTATAGTTTTCCTTCAATGCCTGAGTTACTTACATTTTCAATAAACGCAAATATCGCCAAAAAAATTTCACTAAATCAGCCTTTACATTAGGGAAATTAAATGACAGACATTTTTTAAATTCTCCCCTGGTCCGAACCTTTAACATATAAGACAGGCTAAAATTTTTTTATTTCTTTTTTTTCACTGATGTTTCCTCTTTGTAATATACCGCCAACAATATTAAAATGAGAAGAGACGTAAGAAAAATGATCTGAAGCAAGAAGATGCAAATTGAGACAAGTAAAGAGATATAGAAAAAGAAAGTCGTGTACTACACACTCTACCTCTTGAGACCCTCTCCGGCAAACTTTGTCTGTCTGTCATTTAACTTCGATGATGTAAAAGGGGACTAAGTAGATATTTATTACAGCCTATAGCGTCTGCTCGGCCTGATATTTACTGCTTCAAGTTGTATTGTACATCTTTGCACGGACAGGTGGGTGTCTCTTTATTGTTCACTGCGCTTCAATCCAAGGAAACCACCAAAAAATTTCCCAAACCACCAGTCCCTTTTTAAAAAATTTATTTGCTTGTGGCTTCCGTTCAAAATTTAATATTCTTTTTGTTTCCAATTTCGTCAATTGGTTAACAGTTTCTATATTAATAATAGAGGCTATTGAAACAATATTATCCTTCTAATAGTTAAATTAACAAGTTGTAACTTTCTACATATATAAAGCGCGACGCCCCAAACAGATATTGCATTCTTTAATATTTTTTTTTTAAATAAAGACGTTTCAAGATGTTAATGATGCCATAGCCGCACTTGTTTTAATTATAAAACAACTTTAGTCGTCACTCACTCATTCCGTCCTACAGTCACTCGTACATACATTTTTTTGATAAATTATTAAATTAACACCCTCAACTGTTTAAATGACAACTTAATTTCCGTTTTGAAACAATTATTTCTCAAATGTATTAAAAAAGAAACACCTTGAAATTAAAAATATTTCCCTACCCCGGGACTAATTTGCTCGTAAACATTTTCCTGAATTCGAAAATACATTTCGAGTGCAAAAATAAGATCAATTTTTTGATTGTTTTACGATAAATTATTAAGGAAAATACAATCATTAATCAAACTGATGTGTCCAGGCGCCTTATGGAAATTGTTTTTCTTATTTTCTTTCTACAGTTTTGGAAAAATTCTTAACAAGAAAAATACACAAACAAAAAATCACCTGTAACGTTGGCCAAAAACTACTCGTACCAGCCAGGAGGAGTTTGTTCGTTGAAAGAACACAAAAGTTGAGGAAAATTTCATGAAAATGGCTGATAATGATGAATCGTTAAATCTTTTTGACTCTTTCGTTTTTTTAGTTAATGCACATAAAGAAATATTCGAAAGCAATTTAAATCATTCGAGTCTCTGAAAATTTTTCAATTATTTGTTCGTGAAATAATTCGCTAGATTAGTTTCTATCGAGAGGTAGTTTTATAAATTTGTTGTTACTTTTATTTCAAGAATTCTTTTGCTATTTCCGTTGCAATCTCTTTACTGGAAAAAAATTCAATTTATTTGACTTATTAATAAATATGCTGAAGCAAACAGCGAAATGTGCATAAGACCAGCTTGATTCCCAAAAATCAGCTGGTAAAACGCTTATTTTATGGGTCCCTTTGAGACGCCCTTAGTTCCTCGCACTGATTGAGGGCAACCAAATTGTAATTTACGACTACCTTATTTTCATTGAGTCTCGTGCTAACAGTAGCCTCTACTCTTGACTGTAATGATTTCAGACTAGCGACTGCTAGCCAGTGCTGGACAACCACACACACACTGTGTGCTACCGTCTCAGTCTTTTTGAAGACTGATCCGTCCACTTCTTGCCAGTTTTTTTTTCCATCACTTCAAAATTCCCCAACTGGCCAAAAAATATCGCAGTTTCAATAGAGATAACCTTTACATCTGTTGTGAGGCTTCATTGCCCATCTCTATCGGAATCTCACGGCCCAACGTCTTAGAAATACCTTTAAAGATTGATCCGCGGGGCATTCTTGTCCATTTCTTCCGATTTCCTCCCTTGGCCGATTATGACTGGAGTTTCTGCAGAGATTAACATCTCTACCTCTTGCGAGGTTCGCTGATTCATCCCTGTAATGGATAAAAAGATGTCCGTCCGCCCACACAGAGCTCCATAGGCACGAGTTAGTCTATATTAAAACTGGTGATCGACTGGTGTCCAGAGTTCGTGTACTGAAGACCAAGCACCCTCTTGGCCAAGCATCCCTGGTGTATGCTACTCCATCGTGGATTACGGATGTTTTATAAGTGAGTGTTAACTTTTCTCCACTCAACTTATTTAAACTGATTCCGTGCGGACACAGGAACCTGTTACCAACCGCCACCACGAGGAGGTATACTGCACGCCATATCATTGTGCCTACCAGCTGACGGAAGTAGCAGATAGTGAAGAAAGAGGAACTCTTTAAGAGTTGCACTCAAGATCAGTGAATAAGCACACCGTATACATCTGCAATGACACTCTCCTGCTAGAGCCGCATGTTATCCAGCTCCAATGAAACCACTTGCGTCATGAGAAACTTATTAATCTTGTCTATGTACCACTCAGCAATCTCAGTAGTTCTTTGGCCTGCTAAGCGATTATGGGCAGAACGAGCAGTTAGAGGTCTTCCACTGTGCAATAAATCTCCTATTGATCCAGTCACTTTAAGTCGAGTGCCTAAACATCGAAACGAATGCAAAACATTCCGAGCTATTGAACAGTGTAAGTTCATTTCTAATGGGCCACCTTGTACTTCAGCAGCTTCTGCAAGGGATTCATCTAACCTTTCCTGGCTTACTACCGAAACGTTTTAATCTTATTTACTCGAAGAAAAACATTTTTGAAGGAACTTAACTTTAGCAGGGCATCTTCTACATTTAATTAGTTTCATTATTAAAAAATATTGTTTAATTGACTCGCAATTAGTTTATGAAATCATAAATTGTTAACCTGAATTTCTTGCAGTGTACTTCTTGTGGCTTTGCCACTCTTTTTTTAAATGTCCATTCCCTCACTCACTCATTTAGTCAGCTTTTTTTTTCTTTTGAATAAAATTGTCGGCGGCATCTATTTGTACTAAACTCGTTTAATATTCAGTTACACAGTTGCCGGCCATGCAAACGTTTTAATCGTATTCTGTAAAATTTTTAATTCATTTTGCATTTGGCCCAAAGACAATTACACTTTCAGTGTTTATTTGAAGAACTACATACCATACCGCGTGCTTCTTATTAACTGCATTAAAAACCCAGCAGGTATTTCACACCTTATGCGCCCCACTGTGAACATGACGGCATGCAAAAGGCATCACTTAAAAATCTTGAGATCTTAATAAAATTCGCTGAACAAATTTACTCTAATAAAATGATGCTTAAATTCATATTCGTTTGCAGCAGATTGAGAGTGATAAAATGTGATCAAGTTAAATCTGGTGTCAGAACGCTTTATGCGGCAAATGGCAGCAATTTAAATATATGAATTCGCTACAGACTTTAAGAAAATGTCAGAAGAATTAAAGTTCCTTCAGCAAATTGTTTGTGCTAATTTTCCAGCAGTGAATTTTGCTATTGGAATTTTAAAACTTAAAATGATGTCAGTTATGTTTTCCTGTCCTCCACAAAGTTCCTTTCGGTAGCTGCATTAAAATTCAAACCCAAACAAGTTCAGATCGTAAAAGAAAAGCGAAGTAAATGGAAATACAAAAAGAAGATCTAATTTTCTTATTCAAATATCAACAAAGTTTTGTGTAATACAACATCAGTCAAATGAAAACAACAACTTCGCTAGGTGGCACCGGAGCAAGAAGATTATTACTTCTAATACATAAATAGTTTATTCCGAATTTGAGCTATGCCACCGAAAAAGTTATGCCTCAGCAAGGAACAATTGTTCCCTCATATCGCTCGTACTTACGTTTGAGATCAGCTGTGTGACACAGAGTAACGGCAAGAACGCATTATTTGAAAGAAATAATGGATGTACTAATCTTCGCCAGCGGAGAACTCCTGTTAAAACCTTTCCGTTGATTCAGGAAAAGAAAACAGGGTATTTCAATTAAATTCCCCCCGAACAGATTAAGCTTTATCTCAAAATAAATCTTTAATATAATTATGTCATTTATATTATCCCGCCCCTCCGGCTTTCTGTGGATACATTTTTCTATCTACTTCAACTTCTCGAGCCACTTTATGTTCATAATCCAACACAGTTACTCGCTGTGCATACAGCTGTGGTCCACATGGTTGGTGCTGGCTGAGTAAGAATTTTTTGCATTCCGTGCGGATGTGACTTAATCCCTCAATTAGATTTGGGAACACCAACGGAGCCGTAGAGGATTTTGAATTCATTTTCATAATGTTCAACAGTTCTTCGTTCCCTCTTATGGGGTTGTGCTCTTGTTTTCTAAGCCGCAGGACTGCAATGCCCAAGAAGTTCTACTACCACGCCGACTACGATCGATTATTTGCCGATAAATCTGCTACATCTTCTGAACGAGTTGATCTCAGCCTCGTACGGGCTGAAGACATCTTTGCATCAAGCACCACTCCAGAGCCTCGCCTGCCAGCAGCTGGTGATCATGCCCAAAGTTCACTTATCGAATCCTGGACTGCGTGCGGATGAATTAAGTGCTTTTGGTGGCCTAGACTTTATGAAAGGTGCAATGATTACTGGCTACCCCTCGTGGATCAAACGTGGCTGGAGCAGTTTTTCGTTATGACCAGTCTGTGGTGGTGCTTCAATGTTCGTTGTTAGACCTGGACGTGGTGCATTCAGAACCGGTGGTGTCTGCCTTATAAAGCCATTTTCGGGAGTGTGACACCTGCTGATTATTAGAACCTCAACCTATAACTAATATTCGGGAAGTAATTCCCTTAGTTGACTCCACTATATTTTGTATATCTTCCTGTGGCCATCTAGTTTGTGGTTGGGGATGTTGGCGCAGCACTATTTTGAAAGCTTTGACGAACATTCTGCTCAGTTATGCTACTGTAGTCCGGTCATGTAATACTGCTATATTTCACGCCTACTGTGTTGGATTTCTTGCCTTATAGGATGGATTTAATTGCGCTAAATTAGCACTTAGAGTTGATGTAGCTGTTGATACTGTGGCTGGTAAGTGAACATTATTTCCGCCTAGAATCGGAATCGCCTGTCATCTAATTTGCCCCACACAGGTTGGTAATCTAACTCACTCTTATTCGATTTACTCCAATTGTTTCTTTATTAGTCCACGATGTGTCGTTTGGATTGTCGGCGTGGCTGTCAATGGCAACGTCTGGAGCTCACCAAAAGTCAGCAGTGTAGTATGATATTTTTTATATTCAGGAGGTGTTTAATCTGCGTTTTTAATAATTCGTATTTTCTAGATTTTTGTGGCTTTTATTTTCTGTTGGGTTTTTGTTTGTTTTCTCTTTCCTTCCTTTTTTAAATTCCTTTCATAGTTCAATTTTTTCTCCCACCCACCGAGTCTCTCTACTGGTTTTATTTCGTTTGCCACCCTCCTCAACTGACGATTTTTTTTGCCAAATCGTACCGCCTTTTTTCTGCCCTCACTGCAATATTTTTTCCTATCAGCTGCACATCTATGCCCCTCGGTCAGCTTAACATTAGAATGCAACCTTCTTAATCCACGATCGTTACACAACACCGTTCACGTGAGGATGGTATTCTTCTCTGATAATGAGTTCTTATTTAGATCAGGATCTGCTTTCAACTGTTCCATTCAGCAAAGGCAAGGTCTTGTCCAGAATCAATTTCATTCATTGTTGGGTTTAGTTCCGATTCAAAATTTACAAAAAAGGATAAGAAACCATATTCACTCTGGTTGTCTGTCCTGGTAACCTCTTTGCTCACCTGATAAAGACCAAAGTCCTGAAACGAATACATTCTTTAAGAATACTGCCTCAATTATACTCATCTGAATGGCAGCATACAAAGAGCGAGTATAAAATTAATTGTGGCCTAAGGAGCGTTACTTAAATATTAATTGGGATACGGTATGAGAGCCCCGGTCGCAAGACTCAACAGCACAAAAAACAAAACTCAAAATAACGACGTAACGGCAACACTAAAGGCCTGTTTCGCCTGCCTTTTATTTCATTTTAATGGAAAACAAAATATTGTAATAGAAACAAATTTCTTTTGTTCGCGTTTCTTTTTTGATTTTGAAATTAATTGCAACGCCATGATATGACGAAAATTACAGACTCCGTCAGATGTGTAAACTGATATCAAGCAACTTACATTTCTGTCAGAGAAACATAAACAGGAGAGAGTTGTTGGCCTGGGTACAAATATTTCAATTTGGCATTCGTACTTATTGGATGGGAATATTGAGTACATTTCTGTAGTTTTGGAATTAATAGCCGCAAATCATAGAAAGATATTGAAAAACCTTTCGCCTCATATCCAAAAATTAACCTCATAACGTCTCCCCAAGACATAATTGGATTCCCGGTCACAACTACTAACTTCCGGAGTTGTGCTATATTCAGTCGCTCAAGTCAAATCTCTTTGGCAAATTTTACTATAGCACAGCATGGTCAAATAATAAAACTTTATTATCGAAAGGGTGGGGACCAGCTGCTACACGGACGGTTCTAAATAAGACGAGAAATCTTTATAAATGAGCCAGAGACTGATATATACTTCCGACTTGCACGGAGTATATAAGATGGCTTTGTGTAACAACGAAGCCACAGAAGTCAACTTTTTCAACGATAGCCAACGCCCAGGGCAATTGAGTCCGAAGGATTCCGAACAAGGACGTTATTGGACAGCAAAAGAGCGCTCATCGGCCATGCGATAATTCATTTGGGTACCAGGTCATCAGGGGGTATTTGGTAATTAACGTACAAATACTCTGGCAAAGAAGCATTTTGAGGCTACTAGCATTGAATTAAAGAATTTGGCAAAGATGATCCATACCGCGCTGTGAAGCAACGAAATGGTGGGAAAAATTAAAAGAATCTTGTGGAACGGCACATACTCCGATAAAAAACGAAGACCGTGCTGCAACTGGACAAGGCCGAAATTAGTAGCAGGGCGAGAATTCTGACACGAAAATCAAGCTTCTACTTCGAAACGTTGGAACATTTTCTGTTTCTGTATTCCGAACGATTCAATCGTTAACATATTTTGTATAAAAATGGATCAGAAATATTAAAACAGCAGAGAGGTTTTCCTAAAAAATTTTAAGACGATTAAAGCGTTCGAAATACAGAAACAGACACTAAATATATTTCTAGGAGCATAAGTCCAGTACTTGGCTCGTCTTCTTCACTCAACCGTTACCAAAATGATTGCTGCTTAGTGGAAACCTTTCGCTTCCGCGTTTTATGGTGGACTTCGTAACAAGCGATTCGGTAGATCGTTAGAATACACTCATACAAGAAGACCTTGTTAAAGAAATCTAGGAGTTGCCAAGACTTCCATATTGTTTGTGCTCAAATGGGGACTGAGCAGAATTTTAGTGTACTTTTAAATGCAGCTATAAGGAGATAAGTATTCCAAAACTGATGGATCCGTGAAGTCCTTTTGCAAAAAATACTTTTATTTCAAGGCCAAAAACAAAACAATGGTAGTAACAACATCCGACAGTGAAACTGCAGAACTCATGTTTTGTTTCCTAAATGTATTTTGTGATCTCAAGGGCGGTCAACTCTATTGGACCCTGCGGAATGTACCAGGTTGACTTTTGAAATATTTTTATTTCATATATTTCATTCAATCTCTTGAATAGCTCTTTTACATCACTCGAAACAGGCATCTGCTTGAGTTGTTTCTAAATCTTTTTCACATCGAAACGTTGATAGAATAATTTGTCTTACGCTAGGGGAGCTTGAAGCTTGACGGCCTGGGTTTTGCAACAATTGATTAGAAACGGTCTTGTACGAACTCGTGCTGATACGAAGCATACCTGTGGTGACATTCGCTAGCCAGGGTTTAATACATGCAAAGGATAAGGCCTTCATCTCCAAAGGTTAAAGTTAGTTACACCTTGGTCTTGATAATTTACACCAGGAATCGTAATAGATCCTTGCAGGCAACTTTTCACATGGATTTAGGGGACATTAGCAGAGTGAATCGATGCAATGTCCTTGATTGGGTGGGCAAAGTTGGGAACATTTCTATCGCGTTCTTCTTTGCTACGTGTTTTTCCGCTTGGTGTTGCTTGTTTTAGTGTTTTTGTCTTTCCTTTGTTATGCTTGTCTCAGGCGAGTGAGCTAGCTGGCATCACAGATGAAGCGCCATAAAGGCTTACGTAACATAATTACCCTGGTACCTTGAGAAGCAAATCGTATGCAATTTATTACAAAATCATCATAATCTTTCCAATTGATCATCGTTATTTTATGAATTCATTTATACAACAACAATGAGAAAACAACATGAAAATAATCACACATAATTGTCGGCTTGAATTAAAAGTCATGGAAATTTAAACTCGAGTTGAAATTAAGTTGTAAAGAAAACGAGAGAATAAGTGCGATAAAAAGTGAGAGAGAAAGCAGCAGGGCAACAAGATGAAAATGCATAACAAATCAGAATAATAAATGAAACGAATTTTATTGCATGTTTTTAATTAAAGCTTCGTTCATTTCTTCAAAAATTAAGACATTTTAATTTGCCAGGTAAAATTGAGGGAAAGCGTGGAAATAATTATTTCAACTAGAGAGACATTTTGTGAATGTTTAATTGTAAAACTTCAATGGCAAAAGGAGATGTTTAATTTAATTCTTAAATTTAGTTACAGCTGTGCAAACAACCGCCCGGCTGCCTTAAGGAAACTATTTTTTATCGCTCTTGGAATTGTTAGGAGCTGTTTATCGGTAACGCGATGAATTTTGACGTTAAAATATCAAGCCTGGCTGTCGTGTTAGCGAATGTTAACGATTTCGATAATCTAGCGACCAACTTATGCGCTAATCAAACTTTTCCTACAATAAATAAATTAAAACCATTTAATTATCGAAATTATTGATCACTGGTCCATAGAGGTTTTGGTCAGCCCAGTGATTCCACCAACCAATTGTCACTTTTTCTATACGGCCTTCAGGTGAGAACGGCAGGCAAATAAATGTGAGATATCAAATTAAATCTGCCATTATTTCGAAGCTCCATTTATGCCATCATGGATGCAATATCACATCATTCAGTTGGCCGTCTCGGCTTCTCTGGCTTCAAATTTTTTTTTCGGGCCAAAATACGGATCTCCTGCTAACATTCCTAGCCCCCAATTGGCGAACTCGCTGCATTGCCTGCGATTATCCGTCTGAAATTCCTTCCATCAGGCCAATCTTATACGAATATAGGTCCAAATTGATAGCTTCTGCATCATAACAATTAAAAAAGCTATTATTACTAGCTGGTCACCCTGGTCACGGCAGGTATTCTCAACAATGACTTACGAATTATCTTTCCTACGACAGTTTTATTTATTGATGAAGAATGAGTCTCATCGCCGAACAAAATTTTCTTGTGAAAATCGGGATCAAAAACAGATTTGTTACGATTCTAACCGCAGCGGTCATTATACGCAAACACTCTGTGTTATCTACTGAAAAGTTCGCCAGTAGTGGCATCAGAATTTTCTCCAATGCGCCGTAGTGCATTGAAATTAAAATGATTGCATAGAGATGGGGTTTTAAATCGGAAATGCAGCTGGTTTTGGAGAATGCGTTTACACATCGTGTGATTTCTTGCGTGCTTGGCTACAAAAAAATTATCAGAGAAATAGATTTTTCCACAAGTGATCGTCAGAACCGTTGCGAGGAAAAGCATGTTTTAATTTATAACAGACGTGAACCAAATACATGTTAGAGAAAACGCTATATTGACATCCGTGATCGCCTGCCTGATAACAACAATCTGTTTGTTCTCGGAATTGCGGAATTTGTAAACTAAGACGGAGGAACCTTTGATGACGAAATGTAGGATTCACTATCCTACACAATCGAGCGATTCTTTCAGAAAAAAGTCAGAGGAAATTCTGTCACACTCGAAAAACTGCAACAAAATCATTTGTTGTTGCCACACTTTTACACAAAAAGACGCAATAACAGAATGCAACTCTGATCGCATAGAAGACATTATTTAATGAAATTCATCAAAACCTTAGCAAATCGAACAGAACCGCCAAAAATCTGTCACAGACTAAATCAATTTTACAACAAGTCGGAAATCGGGGCAATAACGCAAGCATGGCCTCACAAATTCGAAAAACAAACGCTGTAGACAAAGAATGAATTTCTAAAAGTCATAAAACAACAATAACTTTTCTTATTTCATCGTTTTTCTTTACTATTTTATTGTGATTTGTCATGTTCTTCGATTGTTTTCATTACAATTTTATAGAATTTAATACGAGCTTCTATTAAAAGGGTGTTACAATAGGAATGTACTATTATTTAAATGTTGTGGAATTTTTTTCGGACAAGTGGCAACTCTAATATGATTATTCCGAAAGAAGAACGTTTGAACATTTTGTGTGAACACTTCGTAGAGGATTTGAAAAAAAAAGGGTCGACTATCGATCGAAAGTCTCCTTCGCGTCGACGTACCAGTCGGTCTCTTGAAATCATTGTTGCTATAAACGAGAGTGTCGCCGAAATTCCGAAAACTTCAACTAGAAAGTGACTGTGAATGGTATTCTCCTGGCCTCTACTGGACGGAATGGATCTCGAGGACATGTGGTTTCAGCAGGGTCGCGTTTAACCAATCGATTTAATGTACCACAAATTTTTATAGTACACTCTTATTGAGTCACCCTTTATTTGTATCAGTAGTCGTCGTGTAGCTTAACAAGTTGATAGTTTTTCCGCCTGCGTGTTATGCTGACAAATGGATTTTCCTCTTAAACTAAAAGCCATAAAATAATAATTTTATCTTGATTTTATTTGTGTCATGTAGAATATTGAGAGAACGTTCAAGAAATTGTGTGTCAAATCGTCACATAATGAATGTTTAAGCTTAGATTTCATATTATTTTATTGTTGTTGCAGTTTGAGATGTTTGTGATTTAATTTGCTATTTTTTGTATAGAAAGTTTTAAATGTTCACAAGAGATAATGCCCAACAAGTAGCCGCTTTGAGTCACTTCATTTTATTCCGCAGTTGATGACTAAGAGAAGGTAATTTGATGTCATAATGTGTGGAATACGATATTGTGTAAATGACCCAGGATGCTTATGTGGGCGGCAAGTATCCGAGCATTCCAATTTCCCACGTGTCTAGCGAACGCATCAGGCCTGACTTGTGCAACTTAAGGAAACCCGCTGAGAAAAAGTCTAATATGAAAAATGTCAAGATTTCGGTAGCCACTTCATGTCTTTTATCTGTTGACAGCTGTCCCAGATCCAAGGTGGTAAAAGAAGAAAATTTCTCTCTCCAAAATTCTAAGAATTGTTTGTTTTCGTTAATTTGTGCTCAGCAAAATCTTAACCTTGATACACGCCTGGTCGAGAGTTATAGCAATGCCATAGCCCCCTTCTCCAACAAGTTCTTTTTGGAAATACTTTGCCTGGTGGAGATTTTATTATATTAATATAGGCGGGATATCGAAGCAGACCGCTTACTTTATGGGTCCCTTTTCAACCCGCTTCTTTCCACGAAGTAACCCGATTTGCTAGGATTTGTCTAAGGCTTAGGTCTTCCATGGCATTCACATTAAACAAGTGTCTGCCAAGTGGTCCTAACCCTTATGCTAGGCAGTGCTGAACATTCACGCGCAATGTCCGCTATCGTCTCAGGCTCTTTCTCAGGAGTATCTTTGGGGACTGACTCGTTCCCCCCTTGTAAGGTTTTCAAGTCTTTCTCTTCAGAATTCCTCCAATGATTACTAAACACTGGAGATCCTACAGAGATTAACCTCACCACCTCTTTCGAGGCTTAATTTTCCATCCCTCTCGGAATCTCACAGCCCTTAAAAGTACCTTTGGAGATTGGCCCGTCCACCCCTCGCGAGGTATTTTTATCTATCTTTTCCGGATTCCTCCCTATATATTGACTGACTCCCTTGTCCAATTAAAACTGAACTTTCTTCAGAGATTTCATATAATTCCTATGAGTAATGGAGAAAAGGATGTCCCCCATATTGATCTCCCTATGCTTGGGTAAGTCTGTATTAAAACTGGAATTCGGATGGTATCCAAAACTCGTATACTAGAGATCAAGCGCCCTCTTGGCCACGCATCGCTGTCGTATGCTGTTCCACCGTGGATTAGGGACTTATTTAGCCAAATTCCTAACAGAGACAGGAGCCTGTTGCGGCAAGCCCTACATTTGTGCCTGCCAGCTGACGATCCTCGTAGACATTAGTATCATTGCAGATACAGGAATTTCGCTTTAGACTTGACCGTCATTTCATAATTGAGTTTTGTCACTAAATCTTTAGTGCCCTTGAGTTTCTGGATTAGTAGGCTTTTGCACGGAAAAATTCATCAAGTTGAGGGATGCGAACGTTTGAATTCCAGTGAAGAGCTTGCCAAATGGATGTCTAAGGTCGTCCGAGTTTTTACATGCTCGGAAATCGGAGACCACTCCAGAATGCAGCCAGTGAACATAGGAAGTTGGGTAGGAATGTTTTCCTTCAGTACTTGGGATCATTGTGCGGATGTAAGTTCAAACTTTGAGGGTAAATTCGCCAAGTTGATGTATGGGAACGTATTATTTCTTAAGCATTTCAGCCGAGACAGCTTTTGACTGCTCGAGAACCCAACCAGCGATCATACGATGTTGGATATGTATGTTTTTTTCAGCTCTTCATCTAGTTTTATTTTATTCGGATGCAGGTTCAAATTCGTTTAGTAGGCATCCGATAACGTCCCAGCCCTTCTGCGCTGCGCGAAACTGACAAACTGGCCAGATCTTGCTTATCGCTGCCGTACTGCTTTTGACTGATTGATTAGTCACAAAGCAAAAAAATCTCCAAAATACCAGATCATAGCCAAGTTTACACGTGCAATTCAAGTTTAATTTTATCCCTCGACCCCAGATTTAAAATCGAAAATATTCTGTGTAACAACAAAATTTCGTTGTGGGCTTCCGAATTTATTTTTCTCAAATGGTAAAACTAATTTACGAGTATTTCGCTTGCGTCACTTTAAATGTTTGCTAATTTTCGATTTGTATTTAAGTGTCAAATAGCTGCACGAACATAAAACTTCACTTGACATTTTATGGGTTTTTGTGGTGTGATTTGGTTTTGGGCCTCATTGAGTCACATAAATACAAAATTTGGAAAAGGCACAGATTCCGAACAAGCAACTGTATGGGCTTTTACAAAAGACACTTGTACGTGTGTCTCGCTGCATACAATATATTTTCTAAACAGCCATATCAATGGCCCAATATTGCAACATTATGTGGCATTCAGTTACGAAAATAAGAAAAAAATAAATGAAAAGCATTTAAAATGGGGGTTGGTTGGTTGTATGAGGAAATATTTAGTTGTGGGTCTTTGAGATTGATTTTTGATATTCGTACAGACGTTTCGTATTAAATTTATTCTATGTCCTGGCTGTTGATAAGGGGGTGTTGGTTGGGGTTGGTGGCTTTATACGTGCAGCCGGTTGAATGGAGGCTGTTATTTTGTTGTCGTAGACGAATATAAATTGCTTTGTAATTTGTGTCGGTATTCAGGCTGTGGCAAGCAACAACAAACTTATTTCTCTTAATTCAACTTAAAGTGGTGGCGCTTTAAGTTGAAAAATCCTTAACAATGACTTTTGTTGTTGTCTCGGAGGGTTGATGGCGGCTGTTGTTGTAGGTAGTTTGCCCATGCCGGTCCTTTTTTCCCACAAGTCCTTGTTGTTGTTGCTGTTATTTCTGCGGCTACTGGTTATTTCATTTAGAGTTGATGGTGTGTAAAAGAATGTGAACAGATTGTTACGTAATTGAGTTTCGGCAACTATTTAAGGGCCAATGGTTTCATGCTACACACAGTTCTCCTTAGACCGTCACAAAATCTTTAAAACTTCTTTGAAGGATCTGAAATGTGTTTAGCCAGGACGAAGTGTGTAGTTTTTGGCCATCTAAATGATTCTTAGTTGTTGTTCTTTTAACCATAATTTTTCTAGTTATTGGCTTGTTTGCAACAAGCCCTTTGCTTTCATAAGCCTCCTTTATTATCATTTGTTTTTATTTTTTTTCAAAGAGATTCTTGTGGGGTTTGTTCATTCATTCTTTATGAAAACATGAAAACAATATGACTATTCAATTATGTACGGTTGAGTAAACGAATAAATAAATAAATAAAGTCTGCCCGAATGTTTTCGTTATTAAAGTTAATCAGGGTCAAATCATTTGAAATTGAAAGAGTTAACGGAATAGCATCTGAAAAAGGGTTGTGTGGGAAGTGTTCTCAAGAATTTGTGTTCAATATTTCTAATTTAAATTTATGATGGGCCAAGTAAAAGGCATGAATTATTTTTATTAAACCAAGTCAGCACGATATGTGAACCCTTCCATAAAATGCTGCTGCTTACAAGCGCACCAATTGGGGAATTACTAGCATTTTTTTTTAAATCGCAAGCCAACTTCTTAATGTCAGTTATCATACTATAGGGTGTCCAGGTACCAATGAAAGGCAAAGAAATTTTAAAAGAGCAACGGCAGTGTAAGATGTCAACTCGGTTTAGGCTTTATTTTGAAGCTGTTAGTGCTGTTCTGTATTCCGAATACGCAATATTTTATTCGAATATGGAAACTTCCGAATATTTCAGCTGCTCTGTATTCCATTTTCGAATAATTTCTTTCATTTTATTTAGAATATAAAAGTTTCGAGGAATATATTAAAACTTTATTCAAATGTTGAAATGACAATTTTGTATTAAAATTATAAATTTATTTTCCACAATAAATTTTAAAATGCATTTGGAACGTCTGAACAGGCTTGTTGGAGGGCGTTTGCTTGTTAGCGTAATCGGCAGCATACATTTCCATAAACATTGTCTAATGATTTCGATAAAAGGAAAAATATATCATTTCCGAATTATTAAATTCCGGGTGTTTTTACTATTTCGCACGATTTCATTCCACACAGAATACAGAACAGCGAGGTATATTTTGGTTAATCGCTTAAGGTCCAAAAAAGTGCATAAAAGCTTAAACTTTTCTAAAGCATGACGAATTGTCTGCGCGCTGAAACAATGATGACGACTGACCTCTGAACGTAATTCTCTTTAGTTATTTGCCACTGAGCCGGAATTTCGTTAAAATTTTCGCATAATTTCCACCCGTTCGGCAGTTGTGTAACTCTACATGGTAAAATGCAAAAGTTTCCTAATGTTGGTAACATGAAATATCACAAATGGAAAAACTAACATTACTGGTCACTCTGCACTAACGAAAATAGCGTTACTACCGGATATGTGGGGTTTGAAAATGCTTGCTTTTCTTGATAATCTTTCCTTTGGCACTTTTATGGTTTGTTACGTTCGTAACTTCCAAAATAATTCTGCATTTGCAGCCTCGTAGTCGTTTGAACGATGTGGGATTTTCAGTAAACCCTTTTATACGCTTGCTAAAGAGCCTTTAAAATGGATTCTTCATCTATTATCCGTTAACTGTTTTAATAATTATTAAGTATTTTAATCGATTAACTCTTAATCGATTAAATGTTAATCGAATAATCGAATAATCGATTAATAAGACACAATTAATAGGGTATCTGTTCGAGCATTGTATTCCGCTTAACATTTCGAATAATATCAAATTTTGTATGTTCAAGTCGATTAATCGTAAAGTGATTTGTTTTAGAACCGATTACTGCATACACGTATTTTCCTTACGTATACTTTATATAATTACCTCAGGAAGGTATCCTGCTAGTAGTAACTTTTTTCTTTACGCACGAAAACTTACTCGAAGGAATTTGAAAAAAAAGTTATATTCTGGAAGGCGTGATTTTTGTAATAATAAGTCTGATAATAAAAGAGACATGCGACGTTAATAAAAATGTAAGAAATTAAATGTAAAACATAAAAGAAGCTTTCAAGTGCCTCGGCTTTTTAAAGCGGTGCAAGAGATACTTCACCCCATCTGATCTTCTCAACATTTATATTACTTACATCCGACCGAAAATGGAATACAACTCTCATGTATGGACCGGGACTCCAAAGACTATTTTGGAGTTACTGGACCGCGTACAGGAGAGGGCGAAGAGGCTTATCGGCGACAGTAGGATATCCAACTCTATTGATTCGTTGGAGCATCGACGACACGTGGGGTGTGTTTCACTGTTCTATCGATATTACAATGGGAGATGCTCCAATGAGATCAGGGAACTTGTTCCCGAAACCCGGACCTTTTTGCGCGAGACAAGATACTCATCAAGAGCTCACTCATTTGTAGTCGATTGGCCAGTGAACCGCACTACGCATTACCGAGAGAATTCGTTTTTTGGCTGTACAGTTCGTATGTGGAATAGACTCCCTGCGGAGGTATTTCAAACACTACTCCCTCTTTCCGCCCTCCCATAACCTATTTTCCTGGTTCCGGCACAATGCACTGCATGAGTAGGGGTCATCCCCTGAGTACTGGTCCAACAAAAAAAAAGGAATTAAATGTAAAACATTTAATTATTAAATATGTATATTAGTCGGTATATTCATGGGTTAGACAAATAGTTTAATAATAACCGGTTATTAATCGAATTAATTTCAATTTCGATTAACCGCCTTAAACAGATATATTTTAATTAAATATTATATTTTTCCATCCTCTGGTTTCGCGTCTGATTTAATTAATTCCAACTTTGGGATTTTAAAAGAAAAAAGGAAAACCATTTTTGAATGAAATTTCTTCAATTGTGAATAAAAAAAAATAGCCAGTTTATTTCTATTGCTAATGTTATTTTATTGTGAATATTTACTATAGAAACTGTTAAATCATTGTCCCAGCTGCAGGCAGAATTCAAGAGCATTATTTTCTTATGAGTTCTCTAAAACTTTTGAACACATCACAAAAATTCTGTTATTAAAGCCAGGCCACCTTCAGGCCTTTGCACACAGTGTTTATACCACACGAGCTGTTTTTATTCCTCTCATGACCTTCGTTTATTTCATGAAATAATGAAACTGGAAACGTAAGGACTCTGCATATATGTAGGTAACCCTGTAGGTCTAGTTTTGCCCTAAAAACTTCCTGAGATATGAAGGTGTAAAAAGGGTATATTTTATTATGGGGCACTTCCACTAAACCTAGAGAGCTGAAGTTTAGTATACAGGTAGATCTTAGGGAATAAATAAGCTGAAAACAAATTGATCTTAGGACGAAATATTCCTTATGCAGTTTTGGAAGTCCATACAATTCTCGTCTTCAGCTTGCTTCTCTCAATCCCATTAATAACTTTCAACTTAAAAAAGCTTCTCAACTATTTCATTATTTATCTTCTGTAACTAATTTGTGGGATACCTACTCACCAAGTTATGTTTTGTTATTGATTCTAGCTTCTTAATCGCCTCGTTTCAAGTTCACAGTAATGTTCCCTTTATCGGCTTTTAAAATAAGTCTATCCCTATTTATTTTCAAGAACCTTTTCGTTAATTTAACCTTGCTGAACATAGGCCTATCTCTTTCTGTTAATCTCATAGGCACTTAATTCATAAAATAGTTCACATAAGTACAGGGTGGTCCAACCATAATGCACGATGTTAATTGTGAGTCACAGCTTAACGTCAAGTTTTTTTGCCCAAGTTAATTTTTAACATTTCTTTGTTTTAGTGTTTGACAAATTCAACCATGGAGAGGTACACAATAGAGCAGCGAGTTAAGTTTGTGGAAGCCTTCAACAAGAATTGACGTTCAAATCAAAATGCATTTCGTGAACTTCGTGATTTTTTCGGTCAGTATAATCGATCAAATGAGTCCACAATCGGGAGATTGTCAATAAGCCTGGTCTGTAGGAAATGTGAAAACTCCTGTATATGCTCGACCAGGTCATTCTGCGGAAAACATTGCCGTTGTTCGCGATAGTGTGGCAAAAGAGTCGTCAACCTCGTCTCCTCGTCATGCCCAACAATTGAACATCTCACGGACATCACTGATGCGAAGTTTAAATAAAGATTTGAATTTACACGCTTACGAGGTTAAATTGACTCAAGAGCTGAAGTCTACTAACCATTTCAAGCGTCGGCAATACGTCGAATGGTTGATTGAACAGATAAAAGTGAATGCTGACTTTACGACGAAAATCATTCTCAGCGGCGAGGCACACATTCAACTCAGTGGATTCGTTAACAAGCAGAATTGCCGCATTTGAGCAAATGATAATCCACGAGTGATTGTAGGAAAGCCGATGCTTCCATAAAGAGTATTTGTTTGGTGCGATTTATGAGCTGAGGCCTTACTTTTCTGAAAATAAGGTTGGCCAAGAAGTTACCGAGAATGATGTTCTCGAAATGATAACGGACTTCTTGAGACAAGAAATTGAGGACATAGACCTGGACGATATGTGGTTCCAAAAGTCACGTCTCAATAAGCCAAGAACAATTCAAGAGCTAAAGATTGAGATAATTCGGCACATTAAGGATATTGAACCCTAGTTTTGTATCAGAGTCATTGGAAATATTGACCATCGGGTAGATATGCCGTGGCGAGGATTTGCCCGATATTTTGTTGCACACATAATTGTCATACAACCATAATAAAAAAATATTAAAATAATTCTCTGGAAACTTTTTGTTTTACTTGCAATTAACATCGTGCGTTTCGGATGGACCACCCTGTATTTTTTAGTGTTTTAATTTATGTTATTTTATTTAAATAAGTGAATAAAAATGTAAAATTATTTCAGTTTTACGGCTAATTTTTTGTTTTCTACAAATATTGAAACATTTTTGAAACTTTGTAACAAATATTTTTTCATATTTTTAAATATTTAATTAATTGAATTAGAAATGGTCAAGAAAATCGATCATTTAAAAAATTTTTTTAATTGTTTTAAATAAGAAACTTAACTAATTTTTGCACCAAAATAAAAATCATAGCAGATTGTGAACCGTGAACCGGTGGCATCATAATTAGGTGAATCACACAAAAGAATAACTAGATACGTGAAAAATTATTTCGTTGCTTATTAAGAGCAACCATAGACGGGGGGAGTGACGGACCAACATGATGCTCATGGGTCATAAAATGTTGAAAACAACAACAACAATGCAGCAATAATAGAGACTTCAGTTATGAGGGAGATTTTCACATTAATTGCGAAATCATTATTTTTATTGCTTAAATATTTACTGACATTTAATACAATGAAATAAAAAGGTGTTTGCTGTTGTTGTCGTAACACTCTGGTCGGGCAGGGGTTGATTTGCTAAAATCATATTTGATCATTTCCTATCTATTCGGCATGAGACCTGCAAAACCACGACAAATTTGGTTATTTGTGGTTCATTTTTGTATTTACTCGTTTTTTCTGCTTGCCACATTGTTAGTGGGCGTGTCCGTATCACCAACATATTAGCAACTGCATTACAAATTTATGTCATGTACAAAGATTTACACGTTCTTTACGTTCATAAGCTGATAGGCAGCAACGTAGTTTTTTTTTACTTTTGATCAGGTGTAAATCGTCCTCTTGATGTTACCACAAAAATTAAGGCACAGAGGGGGTGTATTTAGACACATGTTTTTATTTTCCTTCCACATTGATCTCGTTTGACTTGGCTACACCAGCAATATAACGCCGCCAATAGTTGTTGTATCACAAATACCAGCTACCGCGCCAGTTGTGGCATGAACTAATTATGACGTGTTACACTGCATATGCTTTTGTTTGTTTGTATTGTTGTGGCTGAAAACAAAGAAGTGACAAACAAGTGCCATGTTTGTCAGTATTATTGCAACAAATTGTGGCAATTAACACGCTCGTTATGGTTTAATTGAAAAGCCAACTGTCGCGTGTATAAACAATAAAAACTGATTTGTTTTTTTAATTTAATCAAATAGTTACTTACACACACACACACACACACACACACACACGCACACTCTATTAATTTAACTTAACCAAAATTAATACTGCCAGAAAAAGAAATTGGAAAGATGGTGGCAGCAATAATAAATTGATTAAGTGGATAAGTAGTTTAAGCAGGTGAGAGTTAGATTTTGAATTCTGTTAATATGAAGAAACATTTACCTGATATCAAGAGTAACCAACTTAACCCAACCATAAGTCAGAATGTATTTCGAGGATTGATTTTTAATAAAACATACGATTTTCAAAATATTTTCGAATATTTTACTCCACCCTGTTTTTACGCCACTGATTTTCCAAAGGGTTTTCTATGAGCCTAAACTACCTAAAATTTTCGCTCTATGTACATTAATACGTATGCATGCCAGGTGCGTATCCAGCTTAAGGTTTGGGGGCGAAGTGTTAACGATAGCAAACAATTCAAACTTTTCTAAACTAGAAATATGTTAATTTTGAATGGCTTTTGAGGAACGATTTTCCCTTCAAACCCCTCTCGCCATGGATCCGCATCTGTGTATGTACATAATTAATTTCAAAACATATATACAAAATGGCTATAATTTGTCAAAGTTGCCCAAAAGGGACAAACCATCCCGTGTAAATTGGGGAAAAAACAGATTTAATTAAGTTTCAATATATTTTAAGAGAGATTTTGGTAGCTTCAACATTTCTGTTTTTTTTGTCTTCGGACTAGAAGTGTGGAATCTTCATAGACACTGGTGACCCGTCGTGGCGTGTCACCAGCATGTACTATTCGCCATTTCTGACGCCTACGTACGTACTAAACCACAATCATACACCTAACCACTCTCCCCCCACGGGATTGCTGTGAAGTATTACTTCGTGGGGGCTGGTTAGGTATCATGCTGGTTAGCCCGTCTGCGATTCGCAGTTAGTTCTCCGAAGCTACTCGAATCGTCTTAGCTCTATAAGCTCACCTGTTTTTATTACAGATAACTTGCGCCAGTTTTCCTCGCTCTGGAGCATGTATGTAGTTATATTTTCAGATTCCAAATCACATATCAAACAACATTTCTGGGGCAGAACAGTTACAATGCCTACTACTACTCAGTGTAAGTAGTAGGTAGGCGCACTACACTAAAATCCAACAACAAAATGAAATATAATGTTTATATGTAGATACAGTGCGCGAATAAAATATAGCAATTTACAAAATTCTTGATTTTTTTTAATTAGAAACTTTCTATGGCAAAAAATCTACAGTGTCAATTCCATTAAGATGTTGAAAGACTCTACGGAAAAATTAAAAAAAAAATATTAGAAAAAATAAGCACAATTGCAGAGTGAAACAATTTTAGAACATGTTTGTTAAATCGCTGTTATTTTCGCCTTTTGAAAATTTTTGCTTTAGTTTGAAAGTGAGAAAAAAGTTGTAATAGGTTGTGCAAAGAAACTTGATTTTACAGAAATTGCTACAAGTTTAAATAAAGGCCAGAAAACAATAATGATCTATTAAGTAATACCAAAACCTATGGAAAATTGTATAGTTCAGGAAGGCAGAGAGAAAGCGTCGTCTTTGCCAGAGAAAAAAGGGCGACATAAGAGCCTGCATCGAACGCAACAAAGCAGGTGTAAAAACCCACGTACTCAACATTTTGTAAAAGATACTGTAAAAATCAAATATTACAAAACAGTTCAATGATATTTCAGCGGTGAAATTCTGCTAGAATTGTAAAAAAAAAACATGTTTGGCTAAAATATCGTAAACACTCAAATCTAATGGCGTTTTCGTTTCTTAAATGAAATTGTGCCCTGTTGAAGGGTACATGGTTAACACACTCTTATTATTTGGGATTCTATATATAGGTAAATTATAACGGGAAATGTCTTTCGACATTGTTAAAGGTAAAATATAAAAGAAAACACCACCATATTTCTCCAGCACAACAAAAGAGCAAAAAATTTTAAATTTTTTCTAGAAACGAAAACAACATAAAAATAATCGAAAACTGTTGGAGCAACGGCAATAGCGTTATATAATAAAAACAGGCAATATGAAAATGTAGGAGAATTATTAAACATTATAATCTCAGAATGGTTCATGATATTACCACAAAGCTACATTAAAAGGTTATTTAAATCTCCTCCAAGAAGGATGCGGGATTTTTCAAACAAAGTTTATACTTTTGGACAAAGTTAAGAATTTCTACAACTGTTTATCTTATATGGTTGCAGGGGTCCAATATCAACAATAAATAAGCCAGTTTGACAGTCTGGCGCTGCATCATTCAGCTGATCGGCGCAGAATCGACATCTCTGGGCGTTCTTCAATAGTGGTAGTTGCGGCGGCTAGCAACCAGGCCCTGCCTGGTTAGTGGCTTAAGGTCCAAACGAGTGTAGTTATACTCAAACTTTTCCTGGATGAAACGAATTACCTGCGTGCTAAAGCAACGTTGACGACCGATCTCAAGACGAAATTCGCGCTGCGCATTTACAACAGAGCAGGCATTAATTGCCTGATAATGCCCACGTTTGTTTGTCAAAATTTAATTATTGTTGGAAGTGGGCATAACCTATAGTATACTACGCATACTTTTTTAGTGTTCTTTTTTAATAAATCATCTTCAATCTGATTTTCAAAATCAAATTTTGAAATTGAACTCAGCATCACTTAAGTTAGATTACCGTTTACGAAGAGGGCGTGAAGGTTTTTCGAACGCCCCTATTTCGGGTGTAGTTTTTCCATTGGCAAAGAAAGTTTATTCATCAAGTTTGAGAAAAATCAGCCCAATTATGAATATTCCCGGGGAAATTTTTCCCTTCCCAATGTTTTGTTCCCGGGAAATATCTCCCTTATTCTAATCTCCCTGGGAGTAGCAAAAAAAGGGAGTGAGAAAATTAGAAACAGCTGTTTTTCTTGGACTGAATATCTCTACAATTGAATTTTTGTTGTGCTAGATTGAGTAAATGCGACACTGTGCAAGCGCTATACGACACATTTTGTCTTTGTGGTCACTGTGGTATCTAATGCCAACATATAGCAAGTATTTTTTGAATTTCGCTTATAGTGGAATAAAAAAACTTATCAACATTCATTTTACACATCAAGAAATACATCTCTGGTGTGATGCCAGATTTTTTTTAATTCAAATCGCCGATCGACGAGTTTCGATGGCTAAAGACTGTAGGTTATTATTCCTGAACCCGAATAAGTGTAACCACTAAATAACGTACGATGTCTGTTATTCAAACCAACTTCCCATTAAGTTGCTAAAGGCAATTCCATTAAGGGCGGGTCGATGTTGAAAAAGAATAAGGAAAGCTGTTCTTTTATTTTTTATTTAAAAGCCATTAGATATGACTTCGTTGAAATGTCCTTCGCGCTATGGCGTGTTTTAATAGGGGTCAATTAATCTGGCGCTTATAAATATCTGGCTAAATGTTCAATTTAAGGGTCTCCGTCTCATACGGCTTTTTCGGCAAAGCCCTGTGACTTAGAAAAACCACACAAGAAAAGATCAAGCGGGGACCAATTGTACCAGTATCCTCGGCGAGAGATGGCCATACCCTCTCTCCCTCTCTCCAGGAAGGTCAGCCTTGGATTTCCTCATTTGGTTATTTCATTTTATTAAAATGTGGGGTTTTATTTATAGAACACACGAACACTCTGTACATTTACTTTCAGCTGTTGTGTCATGTTTATTTTCCTTTTGTTTAAATAAGAAAAGCAAGAAGTAAAACAAAATGAAAGTTCTTGATGTCATTAATAAAATTATCACTAGGACGGAGCACATACCAATTAAGCAACCTGCCAACGTTTTCGTGTTCAACATTTGACAGCGCCAACACCTCCCGACACCACTAATGTTGCCTGTTTTAACCCTGAAGTGGCATAGAGCTACACACACACACACACATATGCACTTACTTATTTGTGCAGGAATAGTGAGATAGATAGTCGCAGTCTTCTTTGTATAAAATTTAAATAAATCTGAAACGTACTGCCTCTAGTGGGAGTTGCACCGTTGTGGTAGATTCGAAAACCAAAAACATAAAAGAATTAATTTGCATAAATATTCTGGCTTGGGGTCGCTAATTTAATTTTTATAGAAAATATTCCAGATTTTAAAAATTGTTTCTTCACGCAAAGAAAGCACATTGTTGAGATGGCGCGGCCACGGCAACTTTAATATGATCTATTCCACAATATATAGTTGTGACAAACATATTATGGTTATTTGAAACTAGTTTAAACATTCCTCTAAGGGCGATAAACAAGATATTGTTCACATTTAACCATTAAATCATTACCATTTGCAACACTGTTGTGTTGAACAATATATTTTTCAATGAATTTTCTACCCCAAGTAAAAAAATTACTTCAATTTTATAAAACTAACATGATAATTCTAATCATTAAATGTTACTTATAAACATCTGAAGATACAACTACTCAAATCATTAGTCTAAATTTCGATTAAACATGAAGAGACATGCTATTAAATGTAAAGGTAATTTTAATTGAATTGAATAAAAAATTATTCAAACTAATTAAGCTATTACTAAAGGGCATTTTAAACTATTCCATAAGTGTTAAGATTTTGTTTGAAATGAAAATCGTTTTGACTGCCAAAAAAGTCTAAAGTAAAATATTCTCATTAAATTTTGTTCCTACACTATTCCACTTGAAATAAAATGAAAATGACGTAGTTGTTTAATTCGAGAAAGTAGCAGAGAACGAAACCGAAAGAATACTTTCGGCAGCGATGGCCGAGCAAATTTCGGTTAGGTGGCTCTGGAGTATTTTCAGGGCTTCAAGTTTTATTTTATTTTTTGTAGAACTATAGCAAATTCAAGGGGTAAAAGAAGTATAAAAATGTTCAGCACTGGAGTGAACAAATTCAAAGACCGAGAATGATAATTATTTTTGAATTTTCAAATAAAAAAGCAGGGACAGAAAATTATATGAGAACCATTTGAAGCACACGATTTTCATCGTATTAAACTAGATTTTCAAGAAATCATATCCTTTCAAAATGTTTGATTTTTAGTTTTTGGCCCGAAATTATTTTTATTCACTGATTTGTATTTTTTTTTTTTGCCAGAAGTAATTACTAAATTTTGCTTTATATATTATGGGCATTGAAAGTGTTATTTTCTGAAAATACAAAGCTTGGAAAATGTAAGCTCCATTCAAATAAATTAATAAAAAAAATTTTATGTTTTCAAAGAAAAAATAATTAAATTCTAGCAAAATAAAAAAAATTCAAGAAATAATAATTATTTCGGCCAAAAAATATAAAAATTCGGTAATAACAATAATAGTTTTCAAGTCAAGTTTAACAAGGGATGACGGATATTTGTTCCAGAAATCTATATCAAATAACCTGTCGGAATATCAAGTGAAGAATCAATAATATTTAAATTTGTATTAAAAAAGCAATAATTATTACGGTCCAAGAGTAAAATACATTGATAACTGATAAGATCATCAGCTATTTTTGTGCCGATAGAAGCTGAAAGATATCTGCAGCAATGCGCTGTCGGCGGCGACCCTGTTCAAATTCGGCTTTAAGTAGGTATTTTTTTGGTTTTGCTTGTGTAAAAATGCAACACTTATGAAATGAAAAGTCTCATCGTTTATAAAATTTTATAAAAATAGAGAAAGCCAAACGAATGTCAAATTTCTCATTTTATTTGAAGTTTTGACAAGTCCAATAGTGTGATCAGCCCTTAAGTGATTTTTAAATTTAAATAAACAAGATTTAGAATCTGTGCGTAGCAAAAATTTATAAGTTTTTACATTTATTATACTTTATTGAATTCTTAATTTTATCTTACTTGACACCAAAATAAAACCATCTAAAAAAAAAATCACAAACAAATTTCTTTTAATATGCTTAGCCCCATAAAGTGAGTAAAGTAGAAGAAAAGCCAGAAAAATAATATAAATATCAATCAATTAATGTAATAATAACGAATCATTTAAACAAAATTCAATTCAAACCAATTTACGAAGATAGAATAAACCAACAAAAAATATAAAGATACCTACTACCTACACCAAACAAATTAATGAAAATCCCCAACATTGTAGTCAGCATTTTGCACACATACAGGCGAAATAAATTTTGGGCGAAAGCCGAATACACATACAAAATCTCTTACACACTTTTATCTCTTTTATATACAAGTGTATGTGGCATACAGCCCAACTCACCCACAATAGAAATAAAAATACAGCAGGGTTACAAGTAAAGGAACAAATAATAACACAAGAACTCTTGATTATTTGATAAGTGGTAGAGAAGCGCCGCACAACGCCACATAAGGAAAATGCAAAATATAATATGAAAAACACTTTACAGCAACAAATGCACAAATAATAATTTTATGAGGGTAAATTGAAATAATAAGGAAAAACTCCGCCCTGCAGTGAGCAGAAAATGTACAACTGCACAAAAATTATCCACTTGTAAGAAGGAGCAATAACAGCATATTAAAACACACATACAGACACTATTACACAAAATATAACAGCCACAACAATAGTCCAACAAACCAACAACCACTACAAAATACACTACAAATTAAATAAGAAAATAATAAATTGAAAATAACAAAAACAAAATAGGTACATCAGAAGATAAATTTAAGAGGGGGAATAAACCTAAAGAGCGATAGAGTGAGTGCAAACCAAAAAAATTTCCCATTATTTTATGTACACACAAGAGTAAAAGAGACCATGCTGACTTATGCTCGCGCTACATCCATCTCGTTTGTTTGGCTAAATAGAAAAATGAAAGCAGCCATATTGCAGAGTAGTGGCTGAGGTCATTTGTGTAGGCATGTATATGTTGTTTACCATAGAATGTGAGTTTGAAAATTGAATTTTGCCGTTCTTATATTTTTTTCTGTGCAACAATTTATGAATTATTAAAGGTAAGAGAGACATTCAACCATCTAGGCTAGGTTGGCATTTTAGTTCTTCACATGAACAGCGGAAGTTGTTAAAATACAACAACATTAAAAATTTATAAGAAAAAGTTTATAAGAAAAGTTTAAGAAAAAAGAAATAAAAAATATATTAAACTGTGTTCAGTTTTCTGTGCGGCTGTGTTGAAACAGGATTGCCCTAGAACTAATTTAATTTCGTGAAAAGTTGCCTACTCCTTAGGTATGCATGGCGTTAGTAATAACGTTATCAATCTGGAGTATACTGGCGAGGAATCGAGAAACAACTACTAGAATAATAGTATGTTCACACATGCGCCTTATTTGCACAATTAGGATATTTATGGAATAAAGGCATTAATTTAGCTCAATTTACCATTTAGTAACATAATTAATAAAGTGTGCAACTAGAACTTATATACATCACAAATTGGTAATGTGTTTACTAAGCAGAAAATTCTGTAAAAATTATACATATGTAATACACCACTAACTGGCCCGACAACTTACAACAACATTACCACGATTATACTGCTCCCAATTGTAATTTGAAATTTTGTACGAAAAATCACATAACACATTATTTCATGATTTTTTAAAAATCACGCAAACATTTTCAGCTATCATGATGATATATTTTACATTCTCAAAGTTACCATTTCATTAATGCTAATATCGTCCACAAATATAAATAAATATAATAAAAGTTTAAGACATCCACTGACATACATATGTATATAAAATAACGTAGTGCTAACAGAGAAAGTAAAGTAAAACAGAAGTGGTTAATAATTGGAAAATTAATTACTTATTTTTTTAATATTCCATTTTCATTTGCTATATTTTTTTAAATTACAAATATATTACCAATTATTCAATTAACACATAAATTCCTAAAACGATAATTGTGGCAACACTGTTGTATGTTTGAAAATTGAATGCACAACGCCGGAGGAATAACATTAAATGTTTTGTTATATGAATTTTTGTCTCGCTCTTACTCACACCATCGCTACATGCCAGTGTTTTGTTGGTGTTCTTAAAAAAAAAACACAAATGTGTTGGTTGGTTTGTATGCATCTCACTTACTTGTTGTTTTTAGTAAGAGAGTGAGTGACCGAAGCAAAACAACGGTAAGCTTTTGAATTCGTAGGATGAGGGCAACCATTGGACATTTTATGATGATGACGATAATCAAAGCAACAATGGCAACAATCTTGCTGCTCAGTTAGTAAAAGCAGAGATGTTCTGCCTTTTAAATAATCTGCAAAATGCCATTCGTTTCAATAACTCAATTCTACTGCACACAGAGGTGTTTTGCGTTGTTGTTGTTTTGCTTTCGAACGGGTGGTTTTTGTTTCTACGTCTGTGCGTGTGTGTGTTTATTTTAATGTTGGAGCAGTTGTTTACATAAATTTTATTTAACTTGTAGTTGCTGTTTCGGGTATTAGTAGTGGTATTGTGGTTGGTTGGTTGGTTGGCTGGTGGTGTAACATTTGCGGCTCGTTTACTTGGCTCAATAGTTGTCGCAGCAGCTCTCAGTTCAAATTGAATTTTCATTGGGATTGTTTGTTATTCATTTAACGGCTAAAAACTGTACATTTTAGTTATTTTTACCGTCGGCGGTGGTAATTTTTTTATTTTCTACCCAGCAATTTTCAACTCACATATCCAACTTGTGCGCTAACTCTCGTATTGTTTCTCTTCGTGTGTAAGTCTCCTGTTTTTTTTTGTTGCTTTATCACGGCGAATCTAAAAGGGAGCAAAAAACAGTTTCTTATTGGAACAGAAAACAACAACAAAGCAACATAAACGAAGAAAATTGAAATTGGTGGGGGAAAAATTAGTGGGAAAAATGTGCGATAGGCAACTAAAGTGATTTCATTTTTGTTGTGTTTTTAGTTTAAAGGCAAACTCAACAAAAACCGGATTGAAGTGCATAAACGTTTTAGTTGGCCGGTAACAACGTCATTGATTTCACACAACTTGTTCTTATTTTGCGGAACAATACAGCAAAACTTAAGTTCGATGGCGAAAAAATAATTAACAGGAATTATAGTTATAAAAATTCGATTAACAATCATAATTGAATTGACGTTAATTAATTTAATAAAATTGCCGCGCGGCGTCATAACAAACACACTGTAAAGTGAACAGAAAAAAAAGTGTTAATAAAAAAGTTGCAAATAATTTTGCATAAATTATTAAAAATTTGTAAATTGTGAATAATTTGAAATAAATATAAAAGATAATTACATACATAGAGATACATATTCGTAATTAAAATCTATTTTTGGCTCTAAGAAAAAAATATTAAATAAAAGTTTTCGGTTTTTGGACAAAAACTCCATTTGTATGTGTAATATTCTTATAAAGGTGCACTCCTATTCCTTATTGGCCACACAATAATGGTTTTGGAACAACAACAGGCATCTTCACTACAACATTCACCGCCACCACAACAATTATCGCCAGCCAACACGACTATATCGCTCAACAATAATCACAATAACAACAGCAATCACAGCTCAAACGGTATGCCGGCGATGCCGTCGGAAGGCTTACATCCTACCGCTGCCCTGCAATTATATGCCGCCGCTGCTCAACTAGCACCCGGCGGTGTGCGCGTACCACCCTGGAGTCCGTTCCTTCAGTTTGGTGTACCAGGTGTTTTTGGTGGTTCTCATTTTTTGGGCCGTCCCCGCTTTGAAGGTACAACATCTCAAAATGCCGCCGCTGCAGCCGCTTCCCAGATGGCTGTTAATGCTAGCAATGCATTCGCCAACTTAACCGGCCTCAGTGTGGCCATGCGAAATGTTTCCGCCGTTCAAACTACGGCGGCCGCGGCTGTAGCCACAGTGGCGATACAACATCGTCTTATGATTGGAAATAGACAAAATATGCCACCAACAGGTCCACCGAGCGAAGGATCAAATGATGATGCTGGTAAGTAAGAAGAGGGTTAAGATAAATGCTTAGCTGAAAGGGAAATTAGTCTAGCAAATGAAAAATGCTTGAATTCCTAATGAACAACAGTTTAGGAATCTGATTTTTTTAATCTTAATGGCTAACAAATAATTTTAATTAGAGCCCCAGTTACATGGCTTCTGAAAATCTCATTTAGAATTGTATAAAAAAAAAGAGCCGTATCTTTCGATGGTTTGAATATATTTCAGGAATTAAACAGAAAAGAATTTAACAGTGCCGAACTTTCCAATACATTTTTAATTTTGCTAATCAGCGCAAATTTAATTGAAATATTATTTTCAAATAAGTCCGGATATAACCTTCTCCAATATTTAGTATTTTTATATATTTTCCAAGTGAAAACGTTGAAAACTTTTCCAAAGTCACCCTTTTGTGTGTAGTGGAATTTTCGATCAAAAATCATTAATGAAAAAACTGATTACAAGTTTCCCCAAGCAAAGAAAGGCATCTCCTGTAAATTTTAGAAATCAGATCGTAATCAAAAGCTAGGATTCACATGCTCTTAATTAGATGAGTAAACTCACGCAACACGAACTCAAATTTATTAAAAGAGTTCAGATTCACATCTTCGCTACTGCAGTCATTTCTAAACCAAAGCGCCAAAGTTGTTTGGCTGCTAAAATTTCGCATACAACTAGAACTTGTATGAAGTGTCCTGAATTGCAGAAAAATCTAATTTTCACAGCGCGTTAGAAGTGAAGCTGGCTGCAGATTGATACAAAAGCAAAAAAAAAAACTTTATAAAAATTCGAAATAAAATATCAAATGCTTAACAAAAACGTTTCTGCTATCTTGTCATTGTTGACATACTGTTGACGCTCTTGCTTAGTTGGTCTGTTAGTTTTTTTTAGGCCGCATAGATCCAGCTGTATTTGAGCAAAGGTCATTTTATCTTTAAAGGAATCAGTCAGTTGATTGCAATTTATTTGTACAGACCTGCAACTTCTCAAGCTCTCCGATCGATCCTTCATGCAGAATATCCACGTTGAAGGTGATGGCTTTAATAACATTATTTTGGAAGAAGTACTAGTCATTGCGGTCTCCGGCTTGAAATCAACACCAAACAGTTTCATGTTGTGAATAAAATGTTACCAGGTACTTCGTCATCTGATATACGACAGTTTTGTTAGTTACCAAAACCGTTCATTCAAAAATTCTTTGCGGCGTAAAAAAAGATTTTTGTGCTTACTTTGGGATCCTCTTCAAAGCGCACATTTGCATGTTCTTTTAGAAACCCTTTCAATTTCGGGCGACTAAAGATCCATCAATTGAATTTAAACTAAAATCAAAATAGACGTTGAAATTTCAATTGAATGCAGTGGATCTAGTAACAAGAACGATTGGGAGCATCAATAAATATAAATGGGGTTTCCATAAGACAAACAACCTTGTTAAATGATTAGAAGAAATACATTGAAAGCGCAACATTGTTAATTCTTATCAATTATTCACTATCGATTTTTCAATTTGCAAGCAAATGTGTTCCAATTAATTGAATAAGCGGCGGCATTAAATGCAAAAACAACAACAAATGAATAAATGAATTGTTACAAGTCAATTTCTAAAAAGACACAAAAAAAGCTTTGATTGAAACAGAGATGCCATTTAGGCGGATTTCGATTTTATTTTTGTCAAAAGTTTAAAAAAAAAACATAATCTTGTTTCATTTTGTTTATTCCCTAAACTATTGAGGGTGCTGCACTTTATTGTAGCTTTTCACAATGCATTTGTTTGTTAATTCTGGATTTGACATTCCGACAGGGCATTTTGATGTTTGCCAAGTTTGTTTTGGAGACAAACCGGTTTCGGCTATGTTCCATCTTCAGTGTCATTTTTTGTTCTTGAGCACATAGCCGAAACCGGTTTGTCTCCAAGTCCAACTTGATAAGGGATGACGGAAAACCAAACTTGACAAGGGATGACGGCAATTCGTTCCAACTTTATTATTTATTTATTGGTTAAATTGAAATATTTCTCTTCTTCTTAAAAAATACGTTTTGATTTTCGACCCCCAATTTATCTCTTCTGGCAACACTGCCTTTACAGTCAACATATTGACAGCTTGAAATTGTATACATTTTAAATACCCATTTGTTTCGTCACTTTTTTGAGTGATAAGGTGATTATTAATTAATTAAAAATAATGAGTTTAATACTTTGTTTTAAATACATTTTAAATTTTAATCATTTTTAATAAAAAAAACAAGTTTTCTCAAAAGGTTAACATGAGGTTTATAGGCAATACGTTTTAATGAAGACGATTCATTAATACTGAAATCTGAATCGCTTGGTGATAGTCAACGTGTTTAAAACAGTTCAATTGATTATTGATTCGACTGACAAAATTGTAGTGAAAGTTAAAATGAAAACTGTAGGGTATCTCCAGAAGAATGCTGCATTTTTTCGTGCCAATTGCAGCTCTAATATTTAACAGTTGTCACATAAGATTGTTCCGATTATTAAAAATGGAGCGCTACACCAAAGAAGAATGCGTATGACCAGTCTGAAAACTCACTAAAAAAAATGGGGAAAATTACGCTGACTTTTTGGACAAAAATCATCACCGTTGAAGCGAATTTTCATGTGAAGGGTTTTTGAATAAGCAAAATTTTCGAATTTGCGGCACAGAAATCCCGTACGCGATAAGGAGCAAGTGTCTGGTGTGGGTTTTAGTGAGGCGAGGCCGGAATCGCAGTGACTTATGAAAGGCATTTCACTGCCAAACTGGCCCACAACTAGTCTTCTTCAGTCACACTAGTCTTCATATCGAGAACAAAAGCGCCAATGGTGAAATACAGTCACATCTTTTTCGGAAAGTTATCGAAAAGTTTCTTGAAAAGAGCAATGGCTTATCATCGGAGCCGCGTTGACCATTTGCTGGATATATTACTTTTGAATTAAGCGGAACATTTTTACTTTACAATGCAAGAAATATATCACAACTCGCTCAAAAATTACGTGTTTTATTTTAATTAATTTTACCACAAACTTTAATTTCAAAAAAAGTCTAAATTTACCACAAAACCAACATTTTATTTTTAAAAAAAATCAAAAATTCCTAAAATATTCGAAAGTTACGAAAAAATCTGAAATTCATCGTAAAATAGACATTGTAGTACAAAGCGGTAGTTCGACAAAAACCAATAATAATTCACCACGAAAACACAAATTCAAAGAAAAATAAAGTTACCTAGAAACTGAATTCCACAAACATTTTTAATTTCACTGAGAATTCCACAAAAAAAAAATCAAATTTCACCAAAGAGTCGAAAGTGGATCTTTAAAACTTGTTAGAAACTTAAAATTTCACCAAAAATCTAAAATTAAAGCGAAAAATCTTATTCAAATTCAAACAACCACCAAAGATCGGAAATCCAGTAGAAATTTAAAAAAAAGTTACCAAAACTTTTTCAAAAAACGAAACTTCACAAAACCCAAAAAACGAATTTACCAAAAGCGAATATCTCGCCTAACCTGGATACTGTGATCTCAACTACATTATCTATTTTAAGAGTCAAAGGAGGGTGCATTGAGTGGCGTCCCGTGCATAATGCACCCCCTTGTCAGATTACGTGGCATAGTGCATCACTGATAGAAGTGTTAAAGCTATTGATTTTTTCTATGCAATCTAACTAATTATTATAACAACAACAAACATGCACATTGTTCAAATCGAACTTGCGCTTCTCTATGTTTAGCGGTCGAAACACTAAAAAGTAAATTTCAATCGAAAATTCTAACTTGTTCTTTGCTGAGTATAAGAATCGCAGGAATTGCTGCCGGAAAATGAGTGGGAGCGCTGACACAGAATGTGGCGCTAGTATTTTTAAAGGTCTGAAATGAGTGAATCCCCAGAGTTAGGGGAAAAATTATATTTTAATTGAAAATATATCTACATACCTGCCTCCGCTCCAAAAGTAAAACTGGTTTTTCCAAGTGGTTTTGATTGTAAAGAGAGAAAAAACGCATAAAAATGAAACTGAATTTTAAACTTAAATTAAAGGAAATCTGATAAAAATTATTGTACGACTTTATATCTCTCATACCCACTGTAATGTGGCGTCAAATCGCAAACACACTCGCACACATGTTTAAAAATAAACTGAAATCACCTCTTGGTGAAAAAATAAATTACAGGAATATTTTTGAGGAGTGTTAGTTTCTACACACGCAAAGGCACGCTAGTGTGTGCGTGTGTATGTGTGTGTTTGGATTTATAATTTTTGCTAAATCAATTTTTTATATGTTTTTTTTTATTTTGATATTCTGCAAAAAAAGTCATTAATCATTTTGCCTAAACTGAAACATACGACGAATAACGAAGAAAAATTGAAAATGTCAAGAAATGAAAAACTCTTTTAGTTGATTCTTAGCGCTCTGCTGAAACTTTTTTCATTCTTCTATTTTAGTAATTTTGCTTTTAAAAGCAACTCAATGATACCTACGCAAGTCAGCGATGCGTTTAGAAACGAAACCCGCCTGCTGTCAGCCAAACATTTTACGTCAACAGTCGTTCTTTGGTAATAAAGAAAACGTCATTTGGAAAACTCGTTGACACATCCTTTGATAAACTATGAAAACTTTGCGCAGCTCTCGAATGTGAGTGCGAGTGTGTTTGTGTGTTGGAGATGAGTTTGCAGAGGCTGCTGTAAAAGATAGATGAAGATGATTTGCTTTGTAGCAAAGCGATTTTAACCAATAATCACGTTCGTTACTACTCTTGTATCATTTTTTCATTTAGAAGAGAACTATTTCTATACGATTTCATTTAAGGCTTTTTGAACGGAAATGAAAAACGTCATAAATTGATGAAATTCATTCATCATATTTTTAAGCGGGTTCACGAATGTGTTCTAAATTCATATGATTTCAAAAATAAAAATTGTCTTTTGAAATGTTACACAAAAATTGCCATAACACGATGCTCTGACATGTTTTAAATCTATTTGAAATGTTTGAAAAAACAAAAACGAATTTTTTATAAAAGTTGCCATTAAAGGTTCCAGTAAAGAACCCTTAAAACGATTGTTTAAAGCCAAGTTAGAGCAGTTAAAAAAATACGACATCCGTTAACAGAAAGTTTTTTAATAAAACATATTTTTAGAAATACCTGCTCGTAACATCTAAAAAAATTAGCACCTCAAAAATTATTTTTGGACAAAATTATTGAATCCTACAACACAGATCTTTTAGAGGAAGTAACTTTTTCAAAAAATCACTATAGAATATAAAGATAAAATAAAATAGTAACTTTGAAAAATTGTCCGTTCGAAAAAGTATCTTAAAAAAGTTATATTTCAAAAAAAGTACCTGTTTAAAAAATTAATTCAAGAAATATTGTATTTTTAACGGCGCTACAACAAAGTTAAGTAAGTTTTTAAGAAATATAGTTTAACAAGTAACACTTTTCTAGTATCAATAAAACGTGTTTTAAGCATTCTGAAATAAAATTTTATAAGCTTTTTTTTGAATGTATGTACGAAAAGTGTTTTTCTTCAAAAAGTATCTTTTAAGGTACTTTTTCAAAAAGAGTTCAAAAAAACTTCGTTCACGAAGTATCTTTCAAAGAAAATATCTAAGAAAAATATGCCTTTGAAAAAATATACATCAAAAAATATCTTTTAAAAAATTATTATAGGAAAATTAAAATTTTAAAAGAGCGCCTATTATAAAAGTTATTTAAAAAAGTTCCTTTTGTATAAAACATTCTTTTAAAAAAGTATATTTTAAAATTTTCTATTGGTACCACGTTGAGATACATACTTATTAAGTTCTTTAAAAAACAATCTTCCATAAAGTGCCATTTCAAAGGTTTTCTTTTAAACCCCTGCCTGCCATTTAAGAATGTAGTTTTATAAAAAGTACTTTTTTGAAAAGCGCGTTTTAAAGAAGTACTCTAGAAAAAACCTGATATAAGTTGATTTTACTTAAAAATTACCAGTTGAAAAAAATTACAAAAAAGTAGCTTTTCAAAAACGAGTTAAAAATTCTATAAAAAAAGTAGCTTTTTAAAAACGTTCTAAAACCAAAATTTTTAAAGGCACTCCTAAAAGTAGTACATACCTTTTTAAGAAACTACATTTCATAAAGCACCATTTTAAACAGTTGCTTTGGGGAAAATGTCTTTTTGAAATTCTGCCATTTAAATAAGTAGCTTAGAGAAAGTCCCTATTAAAAGAGTAGCAATAAAAAAAGTGCATTTAGAAAAACCCCGCTTTGTTACCTTTCAAAGAGTAAATTTCGAAAAATATCCTTTTAAAACAGTGACTTTTAAAAAAATGGTCTTGCAAAAGGTACTTTTAAAAAGCCTCTTTAAAAAAAGTACGGATAAAAAAGTTCTTGAAAACAGTATTGCTAACTGAATTAAAAAAATATGTCCAATATTTTGAAGGTACCTTTAAAAACATGTTTTCGCAAAACAGTGTTTCAGAAAGAATACTTTTAAACAGTTGCTTTTTTAAAACGCTCCTCTTAAATTCCTGCCATATAAGAAAGTAGTAGAAAAAGTCGGTTATTTAAAGGTACCTATTAAAAAAAGTACTTTAGAAGACTTGTCTTTTAAAAAAGTACATTTAAAAAAATTCGGCTATAGTTGCCTTTAAAAAAATTTACGTTTAAAATGGTGGCTTTTTAAATTTCTTTTAAAAAAAGTACTTTTAAATGTTACGTGTTAAGAAAGTAGAGTTTTAAATATGGTAGAAAACATATTTTTTAAAGCAACATTACCTTTGAAAAATAAAAAACAATCTTCGAAAGTACCGTTTTAAACAAAATTTTTTTAAAAAACTCTTAAAAATAAAAGTGGTAAAAATTGTTGTAAAGAACGCAATTTGCAAAAACCACATTTAAAAAATATTCTATAAAAAAATCAGCTTTTTTAAAAGTGTTGTAAAATCAAATTAATAAGGAGCTCTCTTGAAAATCCTGTCACTCAAAAAGTAGTTTTAGAAAACGTACCTATTAACAAATACTTTACAAAAAGTACTTAAGTTCTAGAAAAAGAATGTTTAGAAAAATCATGCTGAGTTACCTTGAAATAAATAAATTTTAAAAGAAAACATTTTAAAACGGTGTATTTAAAAAAGTGGTTTTACAAAAGGTACTTTTAAAAAATTACCTGTTAACAAACAAATTTTGCCAACAAAATAGTTTTAAAAACTTGCATACAGGCCTGTTCTGAAAATCACGTGGTATGAAATCACTTGTGGTTTAAAAATCACGAGTGATATGTTCCTATTCTGTAAATTACACGGTCTTTGTATTTTCCAGTGCGGTTTTTATTTTAAGAAATCACATGGAAACAGCTGATCTCTTAATGTGCAAACGGAAAGAGAAACACAAGAGAAACCAACACAACAATTTAGCAGTGGAAGAAGTGCCTTAAAAAAATTATATATTTTCAAGTACTTTTTTATATGAAATAATTTATTTCCCACACAAAAATCAATTAAAAACTATTAAGAAATTTATTATAAAATTGATAATAAAATACTTACAAAAACAAGCTAGATATTTGAAACCGGCAGTGTATTAGATGACCGGTTTAAAATCACAAAATTTGTGCACAAAACAACTTTTTTGTGATTTAAAACCACTTTGAAAAAAAGTGATTTCCAGAACATATCGGATATTTCGTTAACGTACTTTTAAAAGAAACATCTTGTTAAAAAGCTATCTTTAAAAAAAACATCATTTTAATAAGTTTCTTTAAAAACAAACTCCTGTTGAAACTCTGTCATTTAATGAAGTAGTTTATAAAAAAGTACATTTTCAAAAGGTACCTAAGGAAAGTTAGGTAGAGCAATCCTACCAAAAGTTATTTTAAAATGGTCTTTTGATACATGACCTTTTAAAATGGAGCATTTTTCAAGTAGGTTTGTATAAAGTACTGTCAAAAAGGTACTTCTAAGAACGTAACTTTCTAAATTTGTTAAAAAATATATTTATTAAAGTATCTTTAAAATCAACTTCTTAAAAGAACAACCTTTGAAACAGCCTTCAAAAAAAATCTACATTTTCAAAAAGTACATATCAAAAAAGTACTTTAGAAAAGCTACCTGCAGGAAAAAATACCTTAGAACTTTAAAAATTTTTTTTTAACTTTAAAATTATAAAAATTAAAGTTCTTTTTAAAACTCGAGTTTTTATAAAAAAAATTTTTAAACAATTTTAAAATAGAACTTTTTAAGAAAATATTTTCAAAAAGAGTTCGCAAAACCCTGAAGTAAGTACTTTTTAAAAAGTGAGATTTATTTCTTTTAAGTCTTTGAGTTTGTGTGTTAATTTTTCTCCAAGCTTTGTGAGTTCAAAACTTTGTCCAGGTGCTGGGCCAGTTTATTTTTATTTTATTACAAAACGATTTAGTTCCCAATATTGATAATTTCAGTCACATTTGACCTCTCTACTTTCATATCCCAAATATATCACAACACAATAAATCTCTGATTTGTTTTGTTGGCCTCTTTGTGATAAATACTTTGAGGTTTTATTTTTCTTTCGTTTTTGCTCAAAGATTGTAATTAAAAAATCAGGATAAAATAGTGGCATAATTGGAAATGATTAAAAACTTCACTCCCAATTTGAAGCTTTTATTTTTGGCCAAATGTATGCAAGTGTGTGTGTGTTGTTGTTGTTTTTGTTGTAAAGTGTGCAACGTATGTGTCTTTTACGTTTTCCCTCTCTCTCTCTCTCTCTCTATTAGCAAGAACACGAAACTTTTTTCTGTTGGCATGTGGAAAAGTAATTTTCTTTGTCCATTAAGTCATTTGACACTGTGTCATGCAACGTTTACAAATAGAAAGAAAAAAAAAACGAGAGGCAAAAATAAAAATAATAAAGAAATACATCAAATTAATTTCGTTTGAATTTCAATTTTGTTCGTTTTCTTTTTGTTCAGCTTTTGACTTAGAAAATTGTTGCGATATTTTAGCATTTTTGCCACACGAATTAAAGGAATGAAACGCAAGAATAAAAATTAAAAAAATATGCATGTGTTAGAGGAAATTATTGTATCCAATAATACTTGTGTACATACAAGTTGTTGCAAGCTGCATGTGTTGCATGCAACAACATAAATGTCATGATATGCAACAAACAAACATTAGTAATAGCAGAAACTTCCAACAACTGAGTTTCTAATGAATTTATCGTTAATGTTCTTGTTGCATTTTTAATGTTTATTTGTTTTTTTATTTGCCACATTTGGTAACTCTCCAATAAATATATTATTGGTGGCACAAATGTTACACATGTAACATTTGTGAATTAATAATGTTGGGGGTTTTTAATTTGAAATAAACTTGTGTAATTTAAAAAAATATTGATATAAACATTTTCCCTTTGAATTACTTTTTCCTGAGTAACAAAGGGAGTCAAGGATGTATGCCAGCGGTCTAGAAGTAGAATTTTATATTGACTTGCTATTAGCGTTTTGTGTGAAGTTTTAAAGAAACGTCTTTAGTTGGCGTTTGAAAAATTCGAAAATATTTTATATTTCCCTTCCCAAACTCACAAAAAAATATTGAAACCTTTTAAAGGATTTTATTTGGTTTCAGCTCGTAATTTGATTAAGTTTTTAATTGATTCAATTATTGATTTAACTTAATTTGTTTTTATAAAATTTTTGAGTTGCATCTAAATTTAAACAAATTTGTTCATTAAATAAACAATTGAATCAATTAAATTTTTAATAAAATCTTATGCTGAAGCCGAGGAAAACTTTTAGAAGCAAAAGCTGGGCGGCAAGAGGGAAGCATTAGATACATTAACATTCTGTTATCGTGGTGCAAGAAATTTTGAAGAAACAGTTTCCTGTGGCACTTTGCAGACTCTTCAGAGCTATCCCTTGCTCATAACCTCTAAGGAACACTGCTAAGATAATCCAAATACATGAAGAAAACGTCCTAATGCAGAGCCATACCATACAGCTGTGCACAACATCGAAATCACACCAAACTACTTCCGGTGATGGCTTCATGGAGCACCCACAAATAGTTAGATTCGTTCGTTAAAGCACTAGCCAAGTGTAGCTTAACAAGAATTTCTGTTGCACAAAAAAGATGATCCATGAATGCACAACAGTCACTTATTTTCAGGAGAGGGATAAACTTGACTTGCTATGCACCGATCCAGAGCGCAATACAGACTTGTTCCCGGGAGAAGCATCATCAACGTAAAAATGAGCCGTGATTTTGCTAACATTGACTTTTAGATCTTCAATAATCAATTGAATGGACTTGTGTTTTGATGGTCTCGGAATTTCACTAATACCCTCACGTACTGATTCAACATTCACTTTTGAACGGATGGTTATTGGATGGCCAGTGTGCTTAAACTTATGCTAGCCTCGTTTATACGAGGGAATGCCTGAGGAGAAAAATAAGGGGTGTACAAATCTTTATAATATCGGACTGCCAGACAGCAGCACTCAAGTGAGGCCAGGGATTGTCATGCACTGGATTAAGTCTCTAAATGAACTTGGTACTCGAAATAAAATAAAATTAAAGTAGGTACCTGGCCACGAGCGTCATGATGGGAACGAAGGGCGTGATTGGTTAGCAAATAGAGGAGCCGGACGTGTTGTTATAGGACCGGAACTTACCTTTTTGGGCTAAGTCGGAACTTGCTCGATATTGGGGAGATGTAGCTGGGCTCGGACAATCAAAGCGGTTCATTATGCAGTCTCAAGAAAAGCCTTAAAGATTCTAAGGTTAGATAAGAATGATTTCAGGGTCATCAAGAGATAGATAATACCACAAATTTAATGTAGGAAACTCAGAGACCATCAAAGGCAAATTCTGCGAGTTGAGTAATGAGACATGTGCTCTGCGTCGACTCTCGCCTCAGCACGTCCTCACTAACTCCAAGAGAGGTGTACATGATTTCTCATTGAACACGGTAATTGCCTTATTCGTTCCCTAAATCTAGATGAAGGTCGCAAAATAGATCCCATGCGTCCTGGTAATTAGGGCCTGAATAATAATTATAGGTCTGCTTCCTGAATTATTTAATGAAATTAGGAAGAACAACTGTTGTAAAGAAGGATTAGTAAAAATTTTATTTACAATGCTGCTAACCTCGCTTCGTTTGAGCCGAGTGTGATTTACACTTTCAACCTGGAAATGGTATCAGATATTTTGATCCAGTATAAAACGCCGTGAGTTTTTGTAGGGCATTTGGGAAGGTCGGTTTGAACGTCGTGCGTTCGGTTTGAACGTAGACTTTCATTCCCATTCGCATCAAGAATATGTAAATATTTTCGAAACGGAGGGAACTTTATATACGTTGTTTCCTCATTGTAAAATGTGCTAAAGTCGGGCGTTGATCCATTCTATTCCTCCCGAAAACAAAATTTTTTTCAAATTTTTCTTTAACATTTCCTTCTTTCTCCAAAGCTCAAGGAGGCCACAATAATCTGATATGTCTATGAGTTTAGGGTTCAATTATTTCTAAAGATCCCCTACTCTTTCAAATCAACTAACTCATGCTCCATGTTCGCTAATTAATGGTGTTTTCGAAATGACTTTATGCAACAGCGATATGGGCAATGATTTGTATTCCACTGAAATGCACCGAATTGCACTTTAATTCCCAGTATATTTTCCGCGTTGCATGAACAAAACTTGGTAGCCAAGATCATTTATAACAATCATAATCATAATAAATATCAATTACTTTTAAATCAACCACAGTCTCTAGCGTCGCTTACTCATCTAACTGGTCATGCCGGAGTTTAATACAAAAATAATGTTGCAAATTATTAACATTGTGATGCACATAATGCAACATGCAACAAGGCTTTTGTGTTAAAATTCCTGCCAATTGCAATTGCATTCATGTGCATATGAGTCGGACTTTTATTTTTGTTTTTGGAAGGTAGGAAGAAAAATAAAATAAAAACAGAAAACAGAAAACATGCCACTACTTAAAAGCGACACCCCTTGACTTCAAATTGTAAGAATTATTTGTCTCTAGGGCGTTGGCAATGTATGCAAGTCTCCTCCTACTTTTATGAAGATTTAAATTATTTTCCTTCTTTTCCTGTTCTGGATTTTTCAAGTTGAGTTGGAAATAAATAATAAAAAATAACAACAACCTCTAACACCGTTAATGACTCTATTATATTTGATAAAATTGTTTGTGCCCCAAACTAAAAATGTTGTTTTGTAAAATTCGATTTTCTTTTATGCTGGTCGTCCCCACAACAGCAACAACAACAACTCGAGTAAACATTTATAATTCTCCTCAGAAGGGTCTGTACGACTATGCGTTTTCGCTCTTGCAACCTGTAACAAATCTAACCGTGTTTTGTTACAATTATTTGAAAAATTAGTTTAACAAAAACTAGTGATCATTATCATCAATTCCCTTAATGTATTTTATTTGTGCCCCTTTTTCTTGTGGGTACGAGAAGCCAAAACAGGCCCATTTTGCTTCATTTATTTAAATAGTCTTTTGTTGGTCACTTTTTGTTTGTATTTCAGTTATTATGGTTATTTTCAGTTAACAACTTTAGACACACTTAAGGCTTTGGACACATTTTCTAATTGACTTTTCTAACACTTGCAGGCCAACAACAAGAAATTATCGCTAACCAACCAACCCATTATTTGAAAATAAATAGAAAAATACTCTTTAGCAAAAGAACATTTATGATTGTACAATTGTATTGTTGTATTTTCTCACAATCTGCTGTTTGTGCCACTTGTGCTACAATTATGTTTTATCAACTCGTATGTTTACAATTTAGAGTGGTTGGTTGGTTTTGTGTTCTTGCCACTCGAATTTGAAAAAGGTGGTGCTTAAGGCGAGTAGGTCTGAACTGCAAACAAAATGATTTGTAATTAAAATGTTTTCATTTTACCAGAATACAAATGGCCTGTTCAAATGTAAACTGCTATAAATGTTATTATATGTTGGACAGTGGTGTTGAAAACATGAGTATAATTGGCCAGCAGACAGTTTCTTTGTGGGCACTCAACTATTAACATGTTAAGAAAAAGTCCGGTAATGTTTTCTTTGGTACTTTTATCTGGTAATATAAAGCTGACCAGTTAGAAAATTTTAAAAATATATTTATTAACAAAACTTTAACCAATTTGCCCGTTAGGGTATTTGTTTTAAGTAGGGGAAATTTAAGAAATTGAAATAAAAATTGTTTATTCATGTTAAAACCTATAATAGAACTTAGCTTGCTTGCAAAATAGGCATATAATAAAAATTTCCCATATAGGGAAATTTTTTTAACTTGAGGAAAATCTAGAATTTTCAACAAAATTGTTTTCATTGTGTTAAAAATAATAACAGAAACAGTTTTGTTCGCAACAATTTTATGCAAGAAAAATTTCTAAGTTGGGAAATTTTAATTTTTAATTTAGGGAAATTTAATAAATTTGAACTCAGATATTTTTATTCATATAAAATGTATAATATAAAGTACTTTGTATTCAGAATTATTATGAAATAAAAATAAGGAAATTTGTTCTATGGGGGCAGTTAAAAGAGATATTTGATATTCTTTTTTATAAGAAAAGTATAGAAAGGCTTGATCTAAATTATGTCATTTCTTGACCTTTTTTGCTACACAATGCAGTAGCAAAATATCGGCAAAAATAAAAGAATATTTTATATAAGACCTTCAATCTAGGACAATTTAATAAATAGAAAAGTTTGTTTGAACGAATTCTAGCAAAGTAAAATAATCGCCATTAGATGCATAATTTAGCGAGTTTGGAAAGTTTTTTGGCTTAAAGAAATTTTGAATTTAAAATAAAAATCGTTTAGCTCTGGTAGGCATTAAAGTATTAAACCAGTTGTATGCGAAAGTAGTATGACTAAAAATTTCTCGGTTGAGGTTCTTTAATCTTCAGAAAATGTTACAAATTCAAACAAAATACTGTTTTGACGCTAATAACAACACTTTAAAATAGATTGTTTACATATATCATATAAAATAAAAATTTCCTCTTTAGGAAAATTGTTTTAATTTGGGGAAATTTTCAAAGTTTTATCAAACCGTTTGTATTTATGTTAAAACTGATACTATACACTAGTTTGCTTGCAAAAATAGCATGAAATATAAATTTCCCAATTAGGGAATTTTTATAACCTAAGATTATTTTAGAATTTAAAAAAAAACGTGTTAAAAATAACAATAGAAAAACGGTTATTTCCATGAATCTTGTAAAATTAAAAATTTTTTTGCTAGAAAAACTTTACAAATTTGAACATAATAAACCAGTAATATGAACAAGTTTTTGAAAATTATAGGAATGTTATGTTATGGGGAGGTTTGCGGAACTTTAAAGAGAAATTACTTAAATAACTTAATGTGGAAAGTATAGAAGAGTTTGTGTGCATAAGTTCTAGCAATATAAAAATGTCTCCATTAGATGGTTAAATTAAACAGATCAGAAAGTTCGTTTTTAGTTTGCGGAAATTTGAAAATAAAAAAATTATTTTGCATCAAATAAGCACAAAAGCATGACAAATTTTAGGTTTTCAGAATTTCCCATTTTTTAAGCTTTAAAAAATTAAAAAAATAAAATGAACAAAAATGTTAAATTTAAAGTAAAAACAAAATGATGAAAAATTTGCGGAATAGTTTCTCTATTTTATGTTGAATTAACTAAAACTGCTATTGTTTGCCTCTCAACTGTTGTAAGCAATACGAGTATTTATGGCAACAAAGCAAAATTGCTGATAATTGAAATATATGATTATGAATATTTATTGTTGTTGTTTAACTTACATATGAAAATGTAAAAGTGACTGCGTGCTTGTGTGTGTGTGTTTTATAGTGTTGGCCTGTAATTAAAATAGAAATGAATGGGACACCGGGCAATCCCCCATCTAGAACAAAAACGTGTTCTTAAGGGAATCAAGAATTCCCTTTCAACATTTGAGTTAGTTTTTTTAAACTAGTTTTGACACTCTTTTCGTAGTTTTGTACAAGTTTTTACAGCAAATAAATAATTTATTTTCATTATTTTGTAACATCAGACTATAATTTTTAATATTTAATTACACTCTCTACAATTTAATTAGCATATTCTCTAACACATACATGCACATGTGCGTGTATGCCCATTAATTTTGCTCTATTAACAATTTTGGTTTTTCTTGTGGTTTGATTTTTCTTTAGGGTTTTCCGCAGATGGCGAAGATGAAAGTAGTGCTGCCAAACGTCGTAGATCTCGTACTAATTTCAACTCTTGGCAGCTGGAGGAATTGGAAAGAGCATTTTCGGCCAGCCATTATCCCGATATATTTATGCGGGAGGCCCTGGCCATGCGTTTGGACCTCAAAGAGAGTCGTGTTGCGGTAAGTTTAGTTTCCCCTCGGTAAGGGAAACTATTTTTTTAATACAATTTTCATTATTTTTAATTTTCTGTGTTAAGATACCCGTCGGTGCTTCGTGCGTTATATTGAATCTCTGACATATGAGAGCGTAAAAATTGTATTATTGTTAATGCCGGAATGTAATTTTATTCAAGTTTAGCAGGGTTTAAACAAAAAGACCTACAACCACATGTTGTCCAGATCCCCGCCTACCAGTTTAAGCCACAACAATTCCCATATCATGTTCATATAACGAATGCCGTTCCCACACACAGCAATTTCGGCACCATTTTTAAATAAGTAATCACGCCGCCTGACCAAAATTCGCAGCAGACAGTTGCATTTGTTTCTCATGGTTCGCATGATGATTTTCTGAGCCCCGAATTCGACAAATTCTGCTTATTCACGAAGCCATTTAAATGGAAATACGGTTTGCTGTCGACCCAAATTTTTGATTTACTCTTCGAATTGTTGACGCCGAAATTATCGCGCATTCGCAAAAAATTACTTGTTTTATCTTTAAATGAAATAGTGCACTCTTATTGAGAAGCTCTCTATTACCATATTGCACAACAGTACGATTCAACAGATAATAGGCCTGATAAGTTAGTAGTATGACTTCGTTATACCCATATAAATCAACAACTTTTTACTTTTCCGAATAAGAAAAATCAGAAAAATCAGATCAGAAAATTAAGTTTGAGGTCCCACATACGATTTCATGCCGCCGAAATTTTAAAAGTCTGTCGACGCCGTGTTTTTTTTTTTATCGAATTAGGCCTGGTGCTCTCGAATGAAACTAAATATTATTGACGGAAACTCATTCAAAATATTCCACAAAGTGGACACTTTAATCTATTGTCCATATTTGAACTTTTAGCTTAATGTTCAATTCTTCTTATTGAAGTTGAGACTAAAGTTTTTGACTGAACTTATTCTAAAAATATACACTTTGTTTTAGATAGGTATGGTTCCAGAATCGGCGTGCCAAAGTTCGAAAACGTGAGCATACCAAAAAAGGACCTGGTAGACCTGCCCACAATGCCCAGCCACAAACTTGTTCTGGTGAACCTATCCCGCCCAATGAATTAAAAGCTAAAGAAAGGTAAGAGTTTGCGTGTAACATTTTAAACTTCCTTGAAAGTGTAAAAATAAATAAATGACTCAAGGAACTAATGGAGTTTGTATAACAGCCGAACGACTAATGGGATTTTTATTTTGTTTTATCTGTTTAATTGTAGAGCTCGCAGGAGAAAGAAATTAGCCAAAGCTATTGACCGACAGGCTAGAAAACTGCAGGCAAAAGGTATAACCGTTGACTTTGAAGCACTTAAGGCTGAATACATATCACAACACAAAGCCAATGGCACATTTTCTGATTCAGATCTCGAAGATGACAGCATACAAATCGATGTGGTAGGCGGTACGGAGAGCGATGACGACGATGACTTGGATTTCCGAAGTCCTCGCGGCAGTGACTTGGCCAACAACAGCTATTCGCCCAGTGGCAGTCCCAATGGCTTGGGCAGCCCAATGTCCAATGGTGGCATTGATAACAGAGACGACGATAACAATAGTAATAAGCATAATAATCTGCATGTGGGTGTAGATGAAAAGCCCTTTCTGTTTCCTGGTCGAGCAACGAATTTTCATCTGAAATTACAAAATACCACCTCATCGTCATCATCCTCCTCCTCACCGAATCATCAGCAAACCTCACCGATTAGTATACGCCGCAGTAATCCATTTAGCATAGAATCTTTGCTCTTCAACAATACATGAGTTTTGTAGACACACGTACGCACACACCTACAAACACAACCCATGATAAATGTTATACCAAAAATATCTTTTACTGCAAAAAAAAAAATATCTAAGCAGAAGTAAAATTAACTAAACGAGGAACTTAACAAAAAGCATTTCTGACAAATGCCTGGCTGGGCTCATTATCAGTTTTCTCTACACATATTTTTGTAAGAAATTTGCAGCAGCAGCAGCATCAACAATTTTTTGACAGCCACATCATTGCCATTCTCATCATCATCATTATCATCATCATTACAAGTGAGAGAATGCAAAATATCTTGGTTCCCCTGTAGTTTAAGTGTAGGGGTATATTTTCTTATTATTTAACACCCAAAAACTTAATGATTTAATTGTATTGTTCATAACAACAACGAATGAGCAGGCCCAGGAACCAACCAGCCAAACATAAAAGCCAAAACAAATTTAAAGTACTTAATTTGAGAGCTGTTTATGAGTGAATCATAAAAGAAATTACTTTATGAAGACTGCAGGCATATTAAATGGAACATGTAGGCTCCGCATATATGTATTTATCATTATAGTTTTATGCGTATGGAGCTGATAACCAACCAGTCCGTCTGCGAGACGATCAGTATGAATTTATGAATTTTGCGTAGAGGATGTTTAAAAGAGTTATTTCTTGCATTCTTATTATTTCGTGCATTCTTTTGCCTATTAGAACTCAAGGCCTTTCAAAATGTTTTCGATTTCTTTTTGCTGCGTCAAGGAAGGTTTAATGAAGGGACCAGGAATGGAAAATTCTGTAGTCTTGCAAAATATTTCTTATTTTATAAGAGGAAAAAGCTTCAGTTTCCCTGTGGCATAAAGTGTACTTTTTTCCAAAAGTAAGAAAACAATATAAAAGCACGACGTGTTGTACAACTTATTTAATGCTTGTGTCGAGTTTTTGAGCATTACTTCCGTTTTAATGGTTACACTGTGCAAATGGTAAGACATATTCTAGAGTATCCGAAAGCCCGACCAAAGATACTGGTTGTCATTAAAAATCGGTTTCTTTTTTTAGCTTTAAAAAATTCATGTCCATGTATATTTCTTAATAATGAAGCTGATTTATTTTTTATAGATTTTTATTTAACAAAAACTGTAATATTAATAAAAAAAAAGTCCGATTTCATGAGGTCGTGTTGCTATAAAGCACATTTGCGTCTGCTTTGTTTTAATACAAATTGTATTAAAAAGTTATCTAATATTTTCTGACGTAGAAGAGCATTTCAAAATATTATGAGATGCGAGTAGTTATGTACGACAAAATTCTTAAGCGTGACTAAATTCAATATTGGACTTGAAATAAAAGAACTGTTAACCGTATGACAAAAATCAACACCAAATAAGTGTTTCTGGGGGTTTGAGTAAATAAATTGTTAAAGGTGAGCTGAGTTCAGCGGAGAATAACTTAAATCCGATTTTTTATACATAACTGCAGCAAAAACAACCTTTCAAATGTGTTCTCATCCGAGCATTTTCATATTTCGAAGAATTTATGTTTTCTTTATATTTTTGTATTATTTGTTGGCCAAAAGATTGCACTTACCCTATAATAAACACTAGTTAACCCTAATAATTTGAACTAAACAAATTGCCTCAAGTTACTAACGGTCAAATACCGGGTACATTTCGGTCGAATCCATAAGCATCTAGCACTTTTAATATAAGAGATACATAGCTTCTTGTCTCAGAGTAACACATTTTGCAGCAGATGTCTATCTAAATTGGTCGGCTGATGACAATGTTCTGATATGTTTAGAGAGCTAAAAAAACCTTTTTTCGGTTTTTCCTATCACGTACAAATTTTACGATAGGCGTTGTTTAATTTACCATCACTCGAGAAAAATTAGTCTGATTTCGATTTACTGCATAATATTGTTTGTTTTTTAATATTTATGAAAGTAATTCAAAAAAAGAACTGGTGTAATTAAATAAAATAATTGCTTGCTAGCAGGAATAACTTCCATCTTTTGTTGCAAATAGAAATTAAAAAAAAAATTATCTTTAATTCCATTGAAGCATAGAAATGTTGGTAGCCCCAACCAAATGTTGTAAACAAAATTGAAATTAATTGTAACGGTCGTTAACAACATATATGCCTTGTCTGAATTTAAGTTACTTTCCTTCATTAAACTTCTGTTTGCCACAAACAAAATGTGTTTAAATAAATTTGTATGTTTCTCTCAGGGTCTTAAACAGACTTACTTTTCAATAACTGCTTCGATATTTTATTTCAACATTAACTGGTTCCTTAACATTTCTGGTCTTCATACAGTTCATTTAATAAAAACTGATAATAAACAAGCACGTAGCTCATTATGTTTGCTTCCATACAGCCAAAAATACAAGATAATAATCAAAAGAAACTAAAATGATATAAATCATTAAATGAAACAAAATAATCAAAAAATAAAAAAAAAACAGCAGCACATTAAATTTAATGAAAATGAAATTCTGAACAAATTGCGCAATATTAGAGTAATTGACTTGTACTTGTATTATAATGAATGGTAATTTTAATTAAATATTAATAATGAAAGAAAACAAAATAATATGACTACAATCACATGCAAATATCACGTTCCACAGCTCTGACTACTGCATATACACACACACACACATTCATATATTTTGCATTCATTTAGTTTTATATAAAACAGCAACAAAATCGTTTACAAATGAGAATATTAAATAAAATATCAATTGACTTCATTTCATTTACTTAAATTTATTCCATTGCATTCTCCTTTGAGTGCGTTTTGTTTTGTTTTTTCTTTTTTTTTTTGTTTGTTTGCAACAGTTCGTTGGTTCGCCATATTTAATTTTATTGGGCTTTGTTTGTTTATGCTGTTGTTGCTTGTTGTTGGTTTTGCATTGCAGCCATTACATTAAATGATGTATAACAAATGGCCCTATTATATGTTCAACATTGTAGAAATAAATATGAAGTATGTAAATTAATATACAATTGTCTGCCTTCTAATAATATTTACTAGGTATTATTAAGGGCATTCACAGTGTGTGATCAAAGTGAAATAAATCTCGTTTCGAAAAAGACTTATTGCAACTTATGCAATTAGACTTTTTTCACACGACCGCATTCTGAGACTGTCACAATCTCGTTTGTAATGTTAGATACAGACGAGGGAACATTAGAGGAAACATATTTTAGAAGCCTTGTATCATTTTTTGAAACAAATAAAGGAACCCGCAAACGAAACTATAAATGAAATATTAGTTGTGAGTAAATGTCACACACATTATTAAGCATTACACGCGGAAAAAAAGCAAAAGATGTTAGTAATATTGGGTAAATGATCGTCACAGCACGATATGCTTTCAACGAACGAAGCCATAAAGAACGCTTGTAGGTAGAAACATGAAATATCAAAACATTTTGATATTTAAGGAATCAAGAGGGAAATAGAGGAAGAAATATCACGGATCATGCCAATGTGTCCTCTAATGATGATGAAGTCGTTTGCAAAAGAATATATAGGATTGGAAGATTGACAATTAAGATCATTTCGAAAAATAAAGAGTAGGGCAGGAACAAGTCCGGGCGTGGTTTGAAAAAATCCCATCTACAACAGTTCGTATTGTGCAATCCTTGAGAAGCTTTGATATGAATCGAGAATAGTCCTTACACAGATCAAAAGCAAAAAGCCTTAGAAATATCAAAAGCCAATACTTAAATTTCGCCGAAATGGTGTATGAAACGATATCATTTTTCTGAGAGGAAAGCTAGCAGGATATCGCTAAAAAAATGTTATACTCTAAATATCTCAGAAAATCGAAGTTTCAGTATTTTCCTTAACAGGCCATTTATCTCTTTACACGACAATAAAATTGAAACGGTTTTTCATGAGTTATTTATTGTTTTCTTAAGTACAAAAAGTAATAAAGACATCTCTACATTAGAATTAAAAATATAAAAACGCAGTTTATATTTTAAAGAAGGACAAGTGTTACACTTTTGCTCTCTACTAAAGGTTGTCTTATTTCAAACTTTTTTTTATTATTTAGTTGGTTAACGATACTCGTTGTTTCAGGGAAGTTGGCAAGTAGTGATTTGATAAGACTCCAGTAATTTATATCACGCGATTAACATAATCATTTCATTTTGGGAAACTGATGATTATTTAAACAAGTTTGTAAAATTTTGGCTGTGTGTTTCGGGCCCTTGTCATGCCAAAAACACAACATATTCAGCACCCGGACTAGTTTGTTTTTTTGTTTGTTTACTTCAGCGCTTGCTGCTAGCCTTGCGTCGAGCGAACCACTCGCTCGCGTCAGCATTTAACTTTTTAAGAGCTTCAGCTGGGGTATTCGTAGTGTCAGCTATGGCTAATACTGCACGATGCCGACCAGTTCGGTCATCAATCTTTCTTGGCCGGCAAAGACGAGTCGCTGAAGTTTTAACATCATGTTTTATCTTTAATCTTCGGAAGGTCATATGACTGACTTCAAACTTTTTTCCAACTTCTCTAACAGATTGCCAACTTTCTAATAAATTTGTTTATATCAACCAATTTTGCTTTTGCTATTTAACTTATAAACGTGGTAAATATTGAAATATTTTAAGAATAACGGTAAATGCTATTATTATTATTTTTCTTTTAATTTATTACTTGGAAATTTAACAGTGTCAAAAAAGCGGGTGCAAAAGTCTTACTTAGCAAGTGTATTTTGTTTCTTTTATATTTTCTTTTAACAGGAATGTAAAAATAATTTAAGTGAAAATGTGTAATCGTTTTATCAGGGGATTAAACTATATAAGGGTTTATTGGAAATATTCGTTAGCCTTATTGCACTTATGCTCCTTAGTGCATGTCTGACATAGTGGTATAAGTGTTAACGGACATGTAAACACTGATTACTGATGACATTTGTTTATTAATGTAAACTCACAATCCAGTTTACAATTTATGACACACTGTGAACACCCTTCCTATACATGCCGCTGTTCTCATAATTGTAATAAGTCAAAATTTGTGGTTGTTTTTCGTTTTTCCATTAATATTTTATTGTTTTTAAATATAATTTTGTCTCAATGCAATTGAGGACCCATTTAAGTTTAAGTTAAGTATTATTTTTGTAATTATATCTTAATCATTATTATCACATGATTAATTAACATTTGATGGTTCTGTTTTAAACTTAAAGACGATTAAACGTTTTACACAACACTACACCCAAATAATCAAGAGACTTGTATTTTTTTTAGTTTTTAACACATTTTGCTATAATTTTAATTTTGCTTTATTATTAAATCCCTGCAGCATTTCCACTACATGTATGTAGGTATCTCTATGTAAAAGTATGTGTAGGAAATATATTAGACTTGTTAATTATTTAAGTAATTCGCATTAATTATTTTTGATTTGATTTCTTGATGAACAAAAAAAAAAAAAAAAACAAATATCTACCAACGAATCTGTTTGAATATCTTTTGTCTTGAGGGTAAATTGCTTTAATAAATTATCACATCATATCCTTAAAAATATCCTGCTTTTGTCTTGTAAATATTAAAATAAACAAAAGAAAGCATTTAAAATTATTTTCTTAAAAAAAGAACGCTAAACTTTGCCCTCGAACAACGCGTTTCCTATTAAACCACGAACGTCTGAAGGAAATATTGTATGGATTTTAGAGAATCCTACACTCGTACATCCAACAATTGTATTGTATTTATTGTATATTTAGTTTAATATAATTTTAAGATAAATGTATAATTTATTAGTGAATAAAATAAAAGAAAATTCAACAAATAAAAGAGGAAAACTACATGAAATAAATAAAAGATTGTGGCTTTTTATTTTTCGTATAAATTGGACAGCACAGAGAAAATATTTTCCCCAACAACGTGGTGAAAAAATGTTCACCCAATTTTATTTTTATCAATAAAATACTTTTCTTCAGCTTCTGGATCATGTTGACTTGATGTTTTCAATATATTTTTTTTTTGTTAAATGAAAAAAACGAAATCGGCCAAGTGGACGATTTAGAATATTTTTTTTTTGGCTTTTTTGACATAACTTTCGGCGAAAGGTTGCCACTAGTTTCTTATACAATTAAAACAAAAAAAATAAAAAAGATAGAGCGAAAAATTTGAGCAAGATAACAAGCAAACTTTATATTTTCGAAAATGATTTCTAAAATGAATTTTCGGACTGATGACTAAACAATAAAGAGAAAACCGTGAGAAGAAGTGCTACATAACATCAGTAGCATAGCGAGCACAACTAGTGCCCGGTTCATGACACCTTGAAGCGGCCCTCTGCACACATTTTCAGTAATTTTTTTATTTAATATGTGTTTTGCCATCCATCAGCAGCTTTGTAGTTAAACATCGAATTGGCATTGCACACGAACCTGCTTACGTGTGACGTGATATTTGTTCGCCATGTCCCACTTTGGAGCACTTCTTTTTTAGTGCTTATTTCAGTGCTATGAATGGATTACTATTGCTTTCTCGTGTTCTGTTCGTAAATTATCGTGAAATTTATAATTTTATGTGCATTCTGGGATGGACAATTGTAAGCAAATCTGTGAAAATCCTAATTTCTTTTACTTAATATGAAGCGCGTTTGTGCGCCAGAAAAAAAGTATGTACAGCTTACAAAATCTTGAATATTTCTGCTGGGAAATGAAATGCAAAGAGTAATAGAATGAATGTCTTACTAACTATCGGCTTGTTTGTCACAGGAATTCAATTTAATAAAAAAAAATTGTATATCAACGTGATTTTATCAAACGAAGGGTATGATTGTGTAAATTAAAAAACTTTGGTAAAAATTGTATGATTTCAAGGTCCAGTGCCGAACAATAAAATTAAAAGTACAAAAATATGGTAACTACATATCAGAAACTTCAAATAAGACAATTTTTTATTGCCAGATTTGGAATTAGCATACTATAGTTTATTAGATAAAAAGTTTTTTTAATCGAGGATCCCAGATCAGTTGCGGATCTAAATGTTCAATCGTATTGAAAATTTATAAAATTTACCCCAAATCCGAATTCTACCAAAACCCAAAATTTCACCGGAAACCTACAATAACTTGCCAGAAATACAAAATTCACCAAATATGTTATGGAAAACTAAGAAAAAATTTCAAACAATTTTAACCTCCAAAAAATCTCAATGACGTCCCCCAAAATTCGCCAAAACATCCAACTTAACCAGATTTTGCAATTTCACCACAATATTAAATTTTCATCAACAAGTCAATGTTTTTCTACCGAAAACCCCAAATTTTATGAAACACCTCGAAGTTTGACCAGAATTTTATGTCACCAAAAAATCATAAAAAAATCAAAATATTGGAAAATTTATGAAAAAATTCTAATATTTACCAAAAAAATATTTAAAATTAGAAAAAAAACTGTGTACAAATTTTATTCTTTACCTACCGAAATTAAGCCAAAACTTAAAATATTTTTACAAATCTAGAATTTGACTAAAACCAATAATTCGCCACAAAAACATAAATTAAAATAAAATTATCAAAAAATTAAATTTCCAAACAGGAAAATTTTAAAATTTCAATACGAAGTCCGCTAAAAATATCAAATTTCGCCAAAGAGTTGAAATTTTACCAAAAAATTGAATAAACAAACAAAGACGACATTATACCAAAAAAAATATTTTATTACAAATCGAAAATTTACCAAAAAAACGTAAATTAAAGCGAAAAATCGTAAAAACCCGCAATTTCACCGAAAATCGGAAATTCATAAAAAATCGCGAATCCACCAAAGACCGAAAAATCAAATTTTTAAACTGTATTCCTGCTGATTATAATTAAATAACATATCGATTTAGTTGTAAATGAATAGAATTCCACTTCAATGAAACTAAAATTTGTGCGCCGCTAGGCGTGTGGCACTCTCCTCGTTACGCCACTGCATAAAATCTTGATTTTGCTTGAAATATATTATTTTTGGTAAAATGTTCAAATATTGGTGAATTTGTCGTTTGCCTTGATATTTTGTTGTTTATTTTTTATTATTTCGAATTTTGCTGGGAAATTTCGATCTCTACAGGAATTGAGATTCTTTTGTGAAATTTTTAGAATTTTTTGGGAATTTATCCATTGGGCCCCACATACATATATGTACATAGGTCTATAAGTTAGCTGGGGCCCTCGAGCAAATAATTGCTATAATAACACTTGATGCCAGTTAGAAAAGTATTAAAAATATGTTTATCTTCTGGTTATCCAGCGACACCTTTCCCGGTATATTTCGGGAATTTTTAGACGTATGTTATTGATTTGAAATAGAAAAATTCTGAAAATATAATGAAGGTATAATAGAGACTGGCCCAAGAACAAAGCCACTCAGTTTTCTGGGGTTTACAAAAATTTACTTCCAAGACATTGTTAAATGACCGCCCCCACCTTTATGAGTCTATAAGACATCTACTTACTGAAAGGAATTAAAAACGGAGTGACAAACTGACATATGTACCTAACATCTTTGGTTATTGTAGCACGTTGCTGCCAGCAATTATAAACTATAAATAAAAGGTATGAAGGCAGATAGGATGGCGAATTATACAGATGACTCCATGCAAAGTCATTCTAGAAAATCACTAACAAGACCCATTTTATCATGTAAAACTAGAAGGAAAAAGCCAGATTTTTTGTCACTAACTAGAGCTGCTACAAAAATATTTTATATATTCAAATGTGTTCTGGGCCCCCAGTACTATTCTTTTTACATTTTTTACTTGTGTTGAAGGCCGTAAATAAAAGTCTCTAGAACACTTATTCACACTCTCTTAATTTGTATTTAAATTGATGTTAACAAATATTGATCGTAAAAAAATACCCAGTCGATTTACAGCAACAACATGTACTGCTAGCTGATCGACGGGTAGAAGAGATTAGCAGAAATTATAAAAAAAAATTGAAAATTAATTCAAGCATTAATCAATTTGCAACAGGAAATCTGGTTTTTATAGACGTTAATTAAATAAGCGAACAAATTAATAACGAACAAAACGAAACGAAAAGCTGTGATATTTCACTGCTCAGACTACATGAACACAGTGGGGCAGGGCAGGAAGCGCTTCCATTAGCCAACAACTGATTTTAATTTATTTTAGTTTGTGGCTTTTTAAGTTGCTGTAGTTCAGGCGCGGAGCCAGCTTAAGCTTTTAGAGGGGGTAGTTTTTAATGCAACAAGATTTTCGACATTTTTGCTAGGGGAATGATCCCATTTGCTGTAGCACGTAAGTTTGGTGAAGGTAAATTTGTATGCAGATATACCACGCTTAACTCGGCCATATACACCGCGCTTACCTAGTATCCGAAAACAGTTCTTTGCGTTACTGCTTTTTTAAAAATTTTTAACCGGCAGCGGATCAGACAATAGCGCTCTTAGTCGAAGGTAAACACTTTTAGCAGAAGTATTAAGGAGGGTGACAGACTTAAAAACGGAAACAAATCCATCAGTAGTACAGAGAACAAAATTTAAGGCAGCTCTGAAAAAATCGCATGTTACAGAGAAAATTAAAGAAAACTTTCAAATGATCAAATAAACACGACAGATTTTTTCAGTAAAATCATTAAAGGTATTGAGTCACCTGGAAGCTGTCCACTGGATTCCAGGAACGAAAACCCAACGTTTAGCGGGACCTGCAGGTAATTAAGAATTTTAACTTTCGCTCTTAATTTTATGACACAAGGAAAAAAGTTCAACTATAAAAAAATTTTCCTAAAGTTTCCTGGCACTTTTTTACTTCTTAATTTAAAAACAAAACACTTATGCTTTACCCACTGTGCATGATTTTTAACAATAAAATACATAGATAACAAAATATCCGACTAATATCATGCTCGCTCTATGATCATCAACTCGAAAAAATATTCGCTTTAGCATAGTCGACTATTCGGTACCCTAATTAAATGTGAAGTTTTCGGATTCGAAGGTGTTCAGCAAGCAGTTTATACATGTAATTTTGCCTGTAATAAGCCTACCGAATGCATAGACCAAATAGATCATATCTTGCACTTAGCTGAGAAAATATTGCCGTGGTAGCCCAGTAAAGAGGCTGCCATTGCAAATTATCTACAGGCTCTTTGAAAGCTTGAATAAGGTCCAATATTTACGATAAAATTTTTGTTCAGCGAAAAAATCTGCCTTGACATGTAGCAGAGAATCAAAAAGATTTCCTGCTACGGAGACATGCCCTTGTTGTAATCTTTTTCTGCAGTCATTTTTTACTTTATAGGGGATTTTCGGGTAAAGTACATTATGACCACAAGCAAGCGAATTGGGGGACGTGGAAATATTTGTTTGTAGAAGTACAGATCGGTTCTTGTAAAACATAAGTTGTTTTTAAAATTAAATTTATTATTTACCCAGGGACGGGCTTAAGGGCAGAAAAGGGTAGTGCTTCTGTTCCCATTAAAATTATTTTGGTAATTTTTTGTTTCAATTAAACTTAGGCCAGTGCTCTGGCCCGTTGTGTGCTCTTCATTTTGGAAAAAGTCTAACTCCCTCATACGAACTCTGCTCTCTGAAAAAACCTCCTGAGTAGTTGATAGTCAATTTCTCTTAAATGAGTAACGTCCTGTAAAGTGTCGCTTGAGAAATATCGAGTACTTAGCCGGGCAGAAGCCGTGCATAGATGTGTCCGTAAGTACGAGTAACCCGTCAGTAATTTCTCCATCTTACTAATTTCAGATTAGACTAACTAAGCAACCTCCTGCTTTTATAACCATGTGAGTGTTTGTTATTCGTTCTCATTCTAAAGTGCTGCTGTAAGCGCCGCCTCATAATTTTATTCTACTACTATTAGTTGGACATCTAATATAGTCTCCAGCGACCTTGTTGGTGTGGTTCTGATTACAGCGCTTACTCGAAGCGAGCACGTTCGTTGAATCTTCTGTAAGTCGAAGTATATTTCCAAAAGCTTCTATGCAAGCTATACAGCAATGGAGGTGAGTACCCGAATTACATGCAAAGCAAACACTTGGTTGAGGTAACCATAATCTAAGAGCCAACATATTATAATTTATGGTTCTTACCAAATTATTATTGTGGATAATAATTATATGGTCCTGTTACAATGATTGACTAGCAATAAATCGATGTTACTGATTGGCAGCGACTGAGATACGAAAAGTCTGCAGGCAGGCACAAAGGTGGCATACCTGGCCGTAACTGAGGACACTATTAACAGTTCTGACTTATACCTCCTAGTGGTGGCGGCCGGTAAGAGGTCCCTGTCTCTGCAAGGAGTCTGGCAAAATAAGTCGAGCGGAGAGAAGAACAGCATACGCTAGGGGTGCGTGCTGAAGAGGGTGCTTGGTCTCCAGTATACGAACTATGGATAAAAGTCGATCACCAGTTTTATTACAGGCTTTCCCGTGCATACGTAGCTCTCTTTGGGTGCATATTTTTTGCTCCATTACTCATAAGAATTTTATGAATATAAAGGAACTTCGGTTTTAATTGGCCTGGGGAGGAATCCGGAAGAGATGGTGGACCTAAGCCTTATACAACTTCTAGCTTTTAACAAGAGATTTCGTGATCAGGAAGAAGGTCGATAGTCACCAGTCGGGAGATTGAAATCACTACAGTCAAGAGTAAAGGCTAGTGTTAGAACGAGACACAATGTGATTAAGGTAGGTTGTCTAAAATCGCTTTGTAGAAATATTGTTGTCAAAATAGTGAGATTGTTGACTTTAAACAAGACCTTCCTCCTTTCATAATTTCTTAGTTGATCAACTTGCCTGCAGTCGATTATAGGGTGCACAATTTCAGCAATCAGAAGTTAAAGCCAATAACGGCGAGCAATAAAAAATTGATATCCCAACATGTGAACAGACAAGACAAAACACTTTAAAATCAATAAGAAATCTCTATTAATTTACGAGATGAGCTAACCGAGATCAAAGTTTCATAAACAGAAATTATTAAACGAAATGAAATGGTCGCTTCTAGACGGCAGTCTTGCACATAATTTGGCCATATGGTCGACATGGTCAAAGCTAAAATTACTTGCTGTTTTTATGCTGGTTATATGAGTTCGTAGTAAATTGGATGATGAGGACGATGGCGTATTTGCTTTATCCCATGTCTTATGAAAGCATCCCTGAGTTGGTTGGCAAACAAACAGTATGTGTGAATGTGAATATTGATCGAATTATTAACCACAATTACGAAAACGAACAAATTTTATTTATTTTCTTGGCTGTTACGGTCTTTATTGAAAATTCAACAATCTTGGAGTCTGCTAATGATGATGATCATCATCATTATTATGATGGGGCTCACAGGCATATGAAACTTCAAAAAATACAAGCCCAAAACACAAAACAATAGCCCAGCCTTTAGGGTTTCTCTGTCAGGATTTCTCGTTCTCGATTTCCCAGGATGTCCAAAAAAAATATCTGTTTCCTACTTCCTGAGGAAAAAATTCAATTCAATCTATAATTAATAGGCGAGACGTGTTTTTTAAATTATCGTCCGAAGCATTATGTCGACGTGCTAGGGATTTAATAAAAAGTGTGGCTATTCTTCCATTTGTAATAGGAACTTAAAATACGATCGATAAGTCAATATCTGGGAAATTATTACCAGATATTAGTAACTCGAAGACTAAGAATTGTGTTCCAAGCAAGATCTTAATTCTTTTTTACCGGAACAATTCTTACACCGCCTATTTCCAAATATTATCATGGAAGACGCCGTTGAGCTTGAAAGATAGCGTATTAATTTCCGGTGCGGAAGACGTTATAGAATTAGAAATGTCAGCTGTAAAGTGCTATAAATATGATAATCAGAAAGCAATTTATCGGCGAAACAGAAGATAATGGCGTTTTCGTTTCTTAAATAAAATGTTGCCCTGTTAAAAAGTACATAAAGTATGTAGCACCCTTATTATCTATGATATTATACTGGTCATAACGGGCAATGATTTTCGGCATTTGTAAGCGTAAAATCTGAAAAGAAAAACACCATTTTTTGTGGCCGTAAAAAAATTTTGATTTTAGCAATATGGCAAAAAATGTTACATTCCTTCTAGAAACGAAAACGCCATAAGTCTTTATTAACAGAATTTATTTGAAGCAAATGAAGATGCTGTTAGATGATCTTCCCTGCATTGAACCATGCTCAGTGGGAAGTGATAGAGTATTTTTGATTATTGGCATTTTTTGTCAACACAATTTTACAATTCAGTTAATGCGCCAGTTTGCCTCTGAATTCATTTCAAGAACCCTTCTGATAAAAGTTTTTTATTTTAATGGAAAAAAATAATACTTAAATTGTTTTTTTTTTAATTAAAAAATTTGTTTGGGGATTTATTGGACAAAATTTTTTTTAATAATTAATAATTTTTATTCTTTAGAAAAATGAATACGAGAGTTACCATAATTTTCATATCTCATGGATTAGAACAAAGTTTGCCCCACTGTAACTTTACTCATTGCATTCTTTTCTCTCGTATTCAGTTTTTCATCATTAAATAGGTCTACATATGGGAATCAGGGATCGATATGTTGTTTAAAGTCCCAAATGTATGTAACGCCCTACAGGCTGAAATATCAGCGATATAAAAGGCAACGAACTGGCTGTGGTACTAGAGAGTATTCGACATGAATATTCGGATTTTCATCAATAGCCACGTTGCAATTAGGTCCCGGACAGGTGTCTTTTCGACATCTGAACTGGTCCAGGAATGCCGGACATCCTCAAGTCGGAGGGCGAGGCATTTAAGAAGCACCTTGAAATAGGTGCGTGGTCATTGGGTCAATATGGGCAAGGGTACAGGAATTTCATATAGATGACATTCCTCTCTAAGCCTGTAAGAAGCAAATAATTAATGCTAATTATGATATAGCTCAGACTAAGTGGTGGAAGCAACCCACATGTGGAAACACTAGAAAAATGTGGGCCAGTTTAGGCAGAGCTGGAGCCAGAGAACTACATTTTAAGGGATATTCTGGCAACGATTACCGGACATTGCAGATTTGGCAATCCTTTTAACACTACTGTAGAAGTTGTCACAACGAGGATGAAGAAGAAACAGTTGTTAGAGGGCCTTCGCCAAACTCATCTCTGACAGAGGAGCTTTGCAGACCTCTCGAACATGTTGGAGGTCGAAATATTGGTATTTTATTCATAAGGAGCTGCATATATGTAGCAGCCACTCAGCCCCTACCCCTTATTTTCCTTTCTTTACTTTCCTTTCTTCTTCTCATTCTCATCAGGTAACATAAAGGAATGGATTTAGCAGAACCTTGTGGGCCTGTGTTGCAGGCCGCCTATAACCTAACCTAACTTAATTAAAAATAATTAAAAACGGACTTAAGCCCAAATAAAATTATTTTCTTAATTATTGAAAAAAAAATTAATTTGTAATTATTAAATTCAGGTTTTCTCTGGAATATTTTTAAAATACTCTCGATTCTTGGGTTTCATTATTTGGCGGGAAACTCTACCAGCAACTGCTGAAAGTTTGAAAAAAAAAATGAAATGATCAAGTTGTTAAAAGTGTGTGTGAAAAAGGCCAACAAAATGAAAATACCAAAAAAAAAAATCAACTACAAAACGCTCCGGCACAACAGCACAAACGCATCGCCAACAGTGTACAAGCCACCAATAAGTATCTACAGCAACTTCTCTTGCCTTTTATATTTTTGGTAAACAGTGTTTCTTGATTTATGAACCTGGTACTGTAGAAGCAGAAGATCCCTTCCTGTTCGCTTTTGGTTGCATTTGGCCACATCAACAACAGCAACAACAACAACAACAACAACAGTAATAACATCATTATTAACATTATCACTCTTTTGTAGGTATTCGTTTGATTGAGGCTGCTGTTCTGTGTTGCTTGTCGTGAAATGATTAAAATCTGACCTGTTACTTTTAATTATCGTATAAACAATTTCCAAAAGTCATCTTGTTAATTAATTTCAGTTAGAGCAGCTTGTCAATTTTCTTTTCTTCAGAGTTTTTCCCTCTCCTTGGGATTCTTTATGCTCAACCCGACCGCAAATTATATTTTAATCGATTGGGGTTTTTAATTATAAAAAAAAAAAATTAATGCGTCTTTTTATGGGAACCTCTCTTAATTGTTTTACGCATGTGAATAATAAAATTGTGTTGAAGGATTTTGTTTCTTTTTTATTTGTGTTTAATATTTCGCTTAAGAGGTCCACGCTCTTAGGGCTTGAGTTTTAGAAAGCAATTCGAAAACAACCAAGGCTTGTTTTAAAAAAGGAAGACCTTCTTGAGGACTCAGACCTTAAAATGACATTAAGAAGGCAGTAGAAGAGGGTTTAAATGGACAAAGTCATGATATTTTGAGAGTTACGAATACTTAACATTCAAAATGTCGAATAATAGGCTGAATTCAATCCATAAAAGTTGCGTGAATAGCACCGCTATGTTTGTAAAAAAATAGTTTCTCTCTTTAAGTCGGCACTCAGCCAGGATTGATATCACATACAGCGAGAGAGAGATGAACAACTCCACCTGTTAAAGAAATTTGTTTTATATGAAGAATAAGTGAATGTAATTCGATCGGTTTTGATCCAATCAGGTTGTATCACTTTCTGCAGCATTTGGAACCGTATATCATTAGTAAAACGACGAATGTTGTCTTGGAAGTCGTGGATTGTCGCTAGCTTACTCTCGTATGCTGATATTAGCCTTGTAACTGTAGTCAAGATTAAATTTGGGTTTTACTTTGAAACCATATGCAACAGTGGCCGCATACTAAGGCTGGCCAAGGCACAGACCAATGTACTGCTCCTGAGACGCCTTACGTACAATCAGTCGAGGACTTATGTCACACATGCTTATATTTCCGTGCTGCCACTCTGTTTTGTTGTTTTTCGTACCGCGAAACTTCTTAACAATCGGTGAGTTATTTGTGTCATGAGTGGTCGTTAGCTGGCAGGCACAAATGGCTTGCCATAACTGAGTGCACTGTCAGAAGTTCTGGCTTATAACCACATGGAGGAATAAGCCAGAACTTCGGCCAGTACCAGGTTGCTGTTTCTGCCAGGAGTCTGGCCGCAATACGCCAGCGATGCATGGCCAAGAGACTGCTCTTGTATGCGAACTTTGGATAACAGTCCATATCCAGTTTTAATACAGACTTATCTCTGTGTGGGTGGGCATCCTTTTCTGAATTCTTTGAAGGAACTTCGGTTTTTATTGGCCAAGGGAGGACTTGGGAAGATATGGATATGCATGCCTCGCGAGGGATGGACGGGTCGATCTCAAAAGGTACTCCTAAGGCGTTGGACCGTAACGTTCTGACAGATATGGACAACGAAACCTCGCAAGAGGTGAAGAGGTTATCTTTGCAGGAGAACGACGGGTCAGTCTCCAAAGATGCTCCTTGTTGGATTGCGAAAGTTCTTAACAGCCTCAGAATAGCCGCGAATGCAGGGTAAGAAAGTTGTTTAGTCAGAGTTTTACGTCGGCATCTGTCTGGCAAGTTATCCGACATCCACTGTTTAAACTCAATGTGTTAACCACCGCCATATATTCATTTTAGCATCATGACCAGGTAACCTGATAACTTTTTCGCGATTTGGGTCTAACCCACCTCTGAAGAGGCATCACCAACAACCAGTCCGCAACTTATTGGCTCGAGTGCTGTGATACCAGTTATTTAGGTACTGGCCAAACTTCGAAGAGCCTTATCTTTCAAGCCTCAGTGACTACTTCCCCCATATCAATTGGATACACAATACGTCCCTACGAAGACATGCCCCGAATGGTTCAAAATACCCGGTCTCCCCAGCTAGAATTTTTGTTTTGTTTTATTTAATGGACCACAAATTTTGTTGTGATGATCGACATTACCAGCACTTTTGGTTAGGGCGCTGTCAATCCATACGCCAGAAACATCGAAACCGGAACCTCATCAAATCGGATATTTGTGTAAAAAAAAAAATTAAGCAACCAAAAAACTGAAACAGACCGCTACTATTCTTTTCTAAGATTGCCGGATTAAAAGTTTGTTACGATTCCAAAGAATATCATCCTTGTTAGCAGGGATTCCTAGTCCAGGCGTTCCGCAAACTGCGTTACGTAGTTTGTAGCCGGCACTTTGTTCGCAATTTTCGCCATTTTTAATTCTTACACCTAACTGCAGGATCGTCATAGTGGGGCTCTGGTTTCCATAACACAGAGTTTAAGATTGATTTGGATATGAAAACGATCTTCGAGTTTTTAACTTTTTCAACTTTAAACACATAAAAATTTCTTAGACATTTCGGCCACGGCCATTAAACTGCTCCTTAATAAATTAATTATTAAATTTCACTGAGCATTTGAGTTGCACGACAAATGCTAAGATAAACATCATCCTAAACATGATCATCAACATCAATTTTATGAACGACAACAAATTGGTCAGGCAATAAAATGAAAAATATATTTAAACAACTTAATGCTCCTATAAAGACGATCATAAAAATTCAAACAAGGGATCAATCGGATGTTCAGATCAACAAAGAAACCAACCAACCAACAATAAAAACGATCACTTTCAAAGCAATCCAATGGAAATGAATTAAAAAAAATATATTCATTTAAATACGATCAGAATATAACCGAAAAACAGAATTGGCTTTTAACTGCCTGCTGCTGCAAGAGCATTTAGAACAGACACCACTTGCTTGCACTGGGTTTTGTATTAGTCACATATCTCTTTTGATTTTATGATCGTGTGTAACAACAATGCGATCATTCATAAATAATAGGATTAATTTAATCTATAAACATTTGATTGTATTGTTGCTTGGTGTCGAGTTTGTGTTGTTCTTGTCGTGACTTTAAATCGTATCAGTTTCTTTTTGTGTTTTGGCTTCATTTTTTCGAACTACACGTTGTAAAGGCTCCTGTCAGCAGCGTTTTAGGCAGACAGAGAGACCCCGTTTTTATCTCAGGTGTGAAAAATTGTCAAAATGAGAAAATAGCAACGAGAAATAAAATGTGACAAGTTGTTTAATAATAATCGTTTCATAATGTGTGTATTCATAATTGGTTATCTTCTTAATTAGAAATAATATTATTAAGCATTGGAATTATTTATTAATTCTATTCATTTTCTGTCATTTACAAATAGATCTAATTAACGGTAATTTATCCCTTAAGTAATTAGTTATGGCAAATTTTAGACTTTAATAACGCCAGCTTTTGTTAAACGATTTTATCAGGCCGAAATATAAATAAATCCTCTCTCTCACTCTCCCTATCCCTCCCTATCTCTCTCTTGCTTGCAATTGCGGTAAATGTAATTCCTTCTCACTCAATTAAGTATGATACGAAAAGCGATAGTTCTTATATCCTAATTGCATAATTTGGCAAGTGAAATATACCAGAACTTACTGATAGTTTTGTTATACTCCAGAAGATGTCAAAGTTAACAGCTGTCAATATATTCGGTAAGGGTAATTCGTGAAGTCATCATGGCTTTTGTGCGCAGGCAATTTGTCGCACCGTGGAACAGTTTGAGCGTAACTACACTCTTCTGCACCTTAAGCCACCAACCGGATAGATATTGGTGCGAAGTGAAATAAACAGAGCCGTTATAGCGAAGAAGATCGAGAAATGTTCATTCAGTACCAATGAGCTGAATTTGCCATCGCTAGAATCTTGGGTTAGATTTAGGCCAACATCTGTCAAAGATTGTGTTTACATGAGTTCGGTAATTGGCCGCTGCAAAGTTTGGCGGAAATCCAGATTGCAGCCGAAACATTATTTTCTCGGACGAGGCCCATTTTTGGCTCATCGGGTATGTTAACAACATAGAAAAAAGATTCAGCCTATTAAAGTTTTATTTAGTCTCAGCTGAAAATCTAATTAAGTTTTTAATTGACTCAATTATTTATTTAACAGAAAAGTTTTTGAATGAAACTTGTTATTGACTTAGGCAGGACAGGGGCACAGGAGGTGATATATCGTTTCCTCTTCCTGTTCATTTTGACAACTTCAACAAAATTTTGCAGGCAGCCTCATTCTTTTCGCATGGCTGCCAAATATGTAACGTCCGGTAATCGCTGCAACAATGTCCCTTAACTGTGTTCTTTAAAAACTTATCAGAATGCCACATCATTCTTCTATGTGTGAATCCTGCAGCCTTGATACTCTCTTTGCCAGCTTTTCGGCCTCAGAGTTACCCCTATTGGTCCCGTGTCCCCGCATACACTTTAGGGTGATTCTTGAATGTCTCGCCATTCGATTTAAGGGTGTCCGACATTCCTGGACCAGTTAATGAAAAAAGTATATAAAATCAAATTAAATATTTAATTGGGTCAATTAAAAATTTAACTTAATTTCAAACTGAACCCGATAAAACTTTGAACGACTGAAATATTCTTTTCTGTGAAGCTAAATTGCTTTTAATAATTACAACGATTACAAACCGCAAGTGTTCATCAAAGTATCACTGCATCTTTTGACATGGGGAAGGAGGCACCTGGCGCTTGTAAGCAAACATTTTTGCTTGCTTGTAAATACCGAATTCTAACTGATGATCCAGGACAATATTTTGCTCATTAAGATAAGTATTTCAACACGAATTGAATAATTTTTTAAATAGGTCCATCCTATCTATAAGTCAAGGCAACCGGTTGCAAAGCATTTCCGTATCCACAACTCACACGTTACCCGAGATTTGGGTTTAAAACGCAACCTCTAGGAAGCTCCCTGAAGGGTCGCAACATACTCAGGCTGAAGCCTAACTCCCGTGGTACCAGAACTTTTTCCAGTTTAACCCCAAATATGTCTAGGACACACATCAATTTCAAAGGATAAAGGAGACAGCATTGAACGACGGGTGGACATAAAAATGTAAAGGGCCTTTCATTTAGAGTGATAGGATTTTAATTTTGATTATGCAAATCGAATTTCTATTGCCAGTACTTGAGAACATCAATGTTGAAGATATGTGGTACCAACAAGATGGCGTTACGTGTCATACAGTTGATGCTTTGCTGAGGGAAAAGCTTGGCGATTGGATCATCTCACGAGGAGGATTTGTGAATTCCACGCCAAGGTTATGTGATCTGGCACCCCTGGAATATTTTCTTTGGGGATACGTGAAAGTAAAAGGCTATTCCAACAAGCCCCAGTCTTTGGATCACTTAGAAGAGAATATGTGCCAAGTTACAGACCAAATTTAGCCGGAATTATCGCACAGAGCGATCAGACATTGGGGCGATCGGGTTTTTTGGTTTATTCAAAATTAAAATCCCATCGTTTCTAATGGTAGTTAGTTTGCGTGACGTAATGTGACTTCAGTAATCCGCTACTAATGACAAAATACCTCAAGACCTGGCTGCTAGACTTCTCAAGAGATTTCTTTAAACAATATTTCCTAAACTAACAGATTTGTGAGTTTATTGTAATTTTGACCGTTTAAACGATTTAATCTTAATGAAATATTTCCTTAATACCCACTTTAAACCAAATATGTCAAAATGAAATTGTTTGACATGAATGCAATGAGTTCGTCTGTAGTTGCTGCACAACAGATTCCTTCATTTTTTTTGGCTCTATAAACCGGTGATTCGATTCTCTTATTAAAGAAAAAAACATATGCAGCGTTAAAAAAAAAAAAACTCTTTAATGTTGACCGAGTATTTGGGCCCCAGCTGATTTGCCCAGCATGATGTTCACGAGATTCATGAGAATATTAATTTCATGGCAATTTTATTGCTTATTAATTTTTCAGCATTTTCCAAAGGTTGAAGCGTTTATGTGGCTGTATGTGTTCCTGTGCTTGTGTAGGTTTGAAAAAAGTTCGTCGTTTTAAACCTTTTTTGGTTTGGGCCGCATTTATAAGCGTTTATGGCATTTCTTAACTGGAAAGTCGTACTTGACTTGATGTCTGTGTTTGTTTGCCTGCTTAGAGCCGTTCGTGTGTCCGTCCCTACTCACATCTATTTGAACCTGTAAATAAAGAAATAAATGAAATTAAACCAACGAACAAAGGCATGAATGTACGAACGAACAAATGAATTGTTAAAACGGTGTCGTATCATGTGGAGTTGGAGTTTAAGTTAAATTGAGTTGAGTTGTAGTTGCAGTTGAACTTCATTGTGCGAGTAGAATTATGCTGCTTGAAGGCAGCTCTTTTTTTTTCTTTGTTAACTGTTGAACTGGTTAAACTAATTGTGTTATGATATGATTATAATTTTATTATCGTTATAACTTTAAATGCAAGAATTGTATTGAAAAAAATTAAATCTTGGAAAAATAATACAGAACAAAATTGTTTAGGAGAAATATGTTATTAACATTTTAATGGTATGAAGAGACTTTAACAAATACCCTAAGGGTGGGTCGATGTTGAAATGGTGTGCGATTTATTATGTTAGGTTAACAGGTCGCAGGCCCACGTGGTTCCGCTAATCCGGTCTCATTATGTTCGAGGTATTAACGAAACCTTCTTTTAATTTGAAAGGTTCTAGTATAGATTATGACATCGTTCAAGTGGCCACCAGGGTTTCAGATGATGTCCCAAATCCGAGAAGTTCGCGTTTTAATAACTTTGCATTCTATATTCAGCTGAATTTGGGTGATGACCTTGAAAATATTGTCTTCCAGGACATCTGTTGGTTGCGGCTTGGCGGATAAAGCTAAATCCGAGTCTAAAAGCCCAACAAAAGGAAAAGTGTACCGGGATCAAATCATACGATCGTGATAGATAACCACACATTCAAAACGAATATGCCGAACGTCCATTAACGCATTCGCTTTGTGGCGCGTAGCCCCGACCTACTAGAAATATTTCCAAACAAATTGACAAACTTTTTTGAGCCCCATCACCGCTATTTATGATCACGGGTATAACTAGAGTTGCATTTAAATGATCAGTTAAACGTGCTCCGTACATTAAAATTAAGCAAACCTTTTAATCTACAAAAATGCATCGAGTAGGGTATCAATATGAACATTGGACGTGGATGGGTTTATTACAAACAGCGTCTTTATACTCAACTCATTCGTGTTTTATTCATTTATTCATTTCATCTGGCTGAGTAGATTGAAATGTATATTTTGATAATTGTGCGTGACTTGTGAACTTGTTTCCTTTATTTTCTACACAACATTTTCTTCTTCAGCTTCTTTTAAATCAACTCCGCCTATTTTCGTTGTTAATTCTTGTTGTTATTGTTGTTACTGTTGATTTGGCTTCAATTGGTTTTACATGCAAATGAATTGCCGATCAACAAGATTTTTTTATTTTGGCTGCTCATTCCTTCCTTCGTTTGATTTTGTTGTAGCAGTTGTGTTCTTGTCGCTTCACACGTTTGTTGTTTTTATTGTTGTTCAATTGTGAGTTTGGATTTTGTTTAATAAAGACATCAACTGTCTTGGATATTTGAATTTTAGTTAATAATTTTCATTGTTGTTGGTTTGTTTGTTTTGTTTACGAATTATTTTAAGATGATTTTTTGCTTCATTTCGTCACTTTAGAGCAAATGTAGGGTTTCTCGATCGCTTGTTGTTTTGGTAACTGAAACAATTTAAGAGCGCCAAGTAGAGTTACCATTTTCGCTTCGATTTCGCTCTTTGCTTATCACATTCACTTGTATATACTTGAGGCGCACCGTGATCCTGGCACCTTGCTTTATTCCTAGCCGGAGCATAAGGGGAAACACAGCCTTCGAAGCTTGTCTGGCACCTGAAAATGGAAGAATAGAACTTTCAAGGTTCAACCAGTAACTAAACTGCTGTTACCACGGGAACCATTTGGTCCCAGGCTAATAAGTTCCGGACTGCTTTGATTGATCTGGTTAAACCCAAATCGTTACCCGTCAAAATAAACTTTGGCGACGACAAGAATATTTAGCTCCGAACCCCCCAGCAAGGGATAAGCTCAAGGTCCAGGAATCCTTGGACCTGTAATTGGTACAAATAGTGTGACTAGATTGACTGCAGTCTCTCTCGTGCAGTTGCAAATACCAAAACGGTCGCAACCAGCTTTTTAGCCCTATAATTACAGGAAGAGTGCGGTTCTTACTGATATTCTGGGATTATAACAAAAGGAAAATTAAAATCATTATTCCCCTTTTGCTTAATAACCGAAATTTGCTATATTATTGGTCTAGTATCGAATATAACGAATTCTGAAGGCCAGTGAAGGCATTTAATATCGATATAAAATTCTGTAACTAGATCCCTGCTTTTTTCAGTCAGTTTTAAAATCAAGACGATTTCTACGATTTCTATTATGCATCTTACACGCATTCTACAGGTCAGAGTAGAAGAGAATACTAAGGGGGAGAAACAGGCCACAGAATCTGCACCGGCTGTTGCTCTCAGTGCTTAATTTACTAAGGCGTTTCTTAACCTGCAGTGGCCTGTGTGGAAGCCAGTGAGAATCTTTAAATTATTTTTACTTAGAAACAAGACAGTTTTAGGCGATTATGGTCATACGTCCATCGCTAGCACAGCTTCGCATGGGTGTGCTTCTTCTAGCCAACCTGACTGGCTTTTCATTTCCCTTCAGCTTGGGGGTGTTTCCTAACGGATTTAGTATAATGCGGCTGGCTTGAGGGTAAGTTCATATGAGCTAAGTGCCTTGATGGCAGCTTGACTAGAGGTTAAAAGGGGGTTTCTCTTCTCGATTCTATTATATCCGCCCCGGATCCTGTCAGCGTTTTGCCTCCATCTGTGTACCATTTATTAGTGCCATCTGCAGAGGTATGATGTGGTTTGCTCCCATTATCTCTTATTGCTCAAAACAGTTGCAAACTCATTTAAATCTGTTGCCCATCGTGTTAATGGGTTTCATAAGTAGGGGTATACGTTTTGCCACGTATGGAAGCTTCCTATGGGCGACACAATAGTCCCCATTTGCCCTTCCTCCCGGTATTATAATGATAGTTCATTTTGCAGCCACCTCTATCAGGGTCATATCAGAGACGAAAGCTCAAGCAGTATTTCCATGGCTGCCGTAGTACAAGTGCTCGTAGACGCTTTTATACTGAGGCACGCTACCTCTGAATTTTCTCTGTAGACAATGTTTAATCGCACTTTGTTTGGCCCTGAAGAAGATTCGTCTCTCATGATGTTCATCCATCGCAAAATCCTGCCTTTGCATACCGAAGAATTCCCTGCGACAGCTCTGTGCAGCATGAATCTCTACATGCTGTTTCCATAACAGCCTAGAGTCTAGTATCACTCCCTAATATATTGTTTATATCGTTGCTTTCTGTAGAGCATTTTCGATTCGTTAATTGAATGTTTCTCTCACCTTTTAGGATTTAACCAAAAATTATAAGATACAAAATTATAATTATTTTTCTTTTAATTCATAAAATTGTTTCTAAAGTTAACACAGCTCGTTTAAGCGATATGGACATCAGTTAATCGAGTTATTGTACGGTCCGATACGTTGATTTAAAGGATCATTGTTCGCTCTGTCTTACGCTCCAACGCTTTATCTATTGTGGATTTTATTACTCGTATTAATTTCATTATTCAGCTCTCTTTGTTTTCGGTTTCTAGGGCAAGTAATCGAAGTGTTTATGATCGTGATATTAAATTTATTCACACTTGGTTTTTTCATCTCGTGTAAGGTTGTATACGAGCATTTTTGATTTTTATTATTGTCTTCAATAACTTTCACAAACTATTTTCTCATTCGTTCTTCTTTGCCCATTGTGCGATGATTAGTATAATTTTCATCTTTTCCTGAACATTGTATTCTTTTTATTAATTCTTATGTTTTTTTTTATCTCGTTGTTGGTTTTATTGAAATTGAACGTATTTTATGACCAACCCGCTAAAGAAGCCCATAATTTCAACATTTATTTGTTCAAGAAAATTATAAATTATGGCTAAAAAAATTTAAACCTGCCTGCAAAGAGCGTCCAATAAAATATTAAATACAAATGAGAACAACTTTATTGCTTGTGATTTAATTAAAATTTAAATGAGTTATAAATTAAAAAAATATACATATGAGAAAATGTGTTAAGAAGGAGACATGATTAGTTATTTTAAAATTTAATTAAAATATATTCAGTCATAAAATATACTTTCAAAATACTTTCAATGATTGCTACGAGTAGTTTTTAATAAAGTGATATGGGTTGATATTTTATTGATGCTTCTGCTTTCTATGTCAGCATTCAAAATTATTGGCAAATATTGTGACACTTTTAATGTGGCATTCATTTTTCAAAGAATTTTTGCAAGTCGTAATTTATGTCTTCGTTACACTATAGGGTGTCCGCCGGGAAGGTATACTACTTTGTTTAGCGGCCATTTTGGTAAACATTAGTTTTGTCAGTTCATATTTGGCAGTCGTGAAGTAGAGACGCGGTAAACTAATGTATTTTAATTGTTAAAATCAATCTTCGATTACTGTGACGATGAGAAAGTTACGTGAAGTTTTTGGGAGAAATAACGTGCCAACAAGACGCACTATTTATCGTGTAGTGAATGATTTCGAAGAATGCGGGACTGTAGCTGATAGGCCCAAGCATGGACCACAGTGTACTGCAAGTTCAGCTGAAAACATTACTGCTGTTCAAGAAAGTGTTCAAAACAATCCATCAACCTTAATTCGACACCGTGCTCCTGGTCTTCAAAGAGCAACTTCGGCCATAATTTTGCACAAAGATTTGCATTTGTTTCCATTTAAGATTCAGTTGACACAATAGCTTCTTCCAGAAGACCATTAATGCCGCCGTACATATGCCAATAGGATGCTACAGCTCGCCCATGACAACTCCGATTTTCATGCAAAAATCATAATGAGTGACGAGGCACATTTTCATGGGAATGGATTTGTGAATAAACAGAATAGTCGGTTCTGGGCAACGGAAAACCCTCAAATTATTCCTCAGTCACCTTTGCATCCATTAAAAGTGACAGTCTGGTGTGCAATTTGGTCAGGAAGAATCATTGGTCCTTTTACTTCTTTGGAACTGAAAACGTTGTAACGGTAACTATCAATGGGGAGAGGGAGCGATATCGTGATATCGTTGAAAACTTTTTAACGCCACAACTGCATGCTTCGGGCTTGACTAACATGTGGTTTCAAGAAGACGGTGCCACATCGCATACACCCAGGACTACAATGTAATTACTGCGAGACCTCTTTCCTCAACAAGTTATTTCAAGGAATGGTGATGTTGATTGACCTCCACGGTCGCCTGATTTGACTGCGCCGGACTTCTTTTTGAGGGGATATCTGAAAAGCAAGGTTTTTGCAAACAAACCAGAAACGCTGGAGCACCGCGTGAAATGTGTGAGAATGTAATGAAAAATGTGTTCAAAAGGGCTCGCATTTGTGTGGCTAACAGAGGCGGACATTCATCTGATTCCAGACATAATTGCCGACATTAAATAAAAAAATTTATCAATATACGATCTATTCTCTATCATTTAATCAAAAATTATAAACAAACATAGTAGGATACCTTCCGGGCGGACACCTTGTATTATACGTTTGTTCACCTACTAAGACGCTGGCTTTAACTCGTTGAATATAACGATCATTTATGCGAGTACTACCTTTTTATACCTGGGAGTATTTATACCTTACAAATATCCCAACACATTCGGTAAATTCAAATTGGTAACTTCAACGTTTTTGTTTAACACATTTCTAACGAATTAGTTTGTTGAAAAATATGGCAACACCGATGATTCCGTTTTAGACATTGTCAAAAGTTTAAACAATTTTTTGAAAGCTAATTTAATAAAAAGCCTGAAGAAATAAATAAAAGAAGTGCTAATTTCACGGTGGGAGAAAAAACACTTTATTCCAATTGGAGCCTTAACATAAAAATGTTTTGGAAAAAAATTACGTAAGATTTTTTTTATCGAATATCCAGTCGAACTAAGTTTTTTTGACGGATAACAATTCGTAAAAAACGTACGTTTAGTCATACGATAACTTATTTTATAATTTCAAATATTGTGAATTATCATCAGTTGACGTACGTTACGTGTTGCACATTTACGTTTATGACGATTCCACCACAAATCAGCATCACACAGAGCTTGAACATTTAATGAAAAGTCCACTTTTTCGGTTACGAAAAAGTTCCGCAAAATCCCCTCCTACATTTCAAATCAAATAAATGTTACCTGGCGACTTTATTTTTACATACCTGGAGTGCAAGGCAACAATACATCTGTTCTGAATTTTATTAGCCGTCGATGGATATTTGATATACATAACTTTAAATCGTGTAATGAAGAAGTTTTTATTAATTTGCCTACAGCCTTTGTTTGATGACTACTGCAAAAATCTGCTACAGCTGTTTGAAAGCTTCCGATGCATAAAATCTCATGGAGATCAGCAATTGAATATTTGGTGAAATAATCGTTTTTTTTTAATCGAAATACTATTTTTAATCCAAATTATATTTGAAAAAACTTGTCGCTCTACTCGTGGAGACAATTTTCACGCAATTTATTCTAATATTATTTTTGCTCTTGTCTTGCAAAGTCGAAATCTTGTTAAAAATTTTAAATCGTTCCAAATTTTTGAAATTATCAATCGCTTCCCTAAATTTGTTAGTTTTGTCTGATATAACTTTGCGAAATTTTTAACTCCTCTAATTCTTAATTCATATTTCTTTAAATTAAACTTGCTTTCTCTTCTATTCGTATAAAAAGTAGTTGATAGAAGAAAAAATTCATTTTATTTTTCTAAAGTTTAAACGATGGCCAGGCACTGATACAGCTTGAGCGCTTTAAGAATGCATCACCTATCGCCACAAATTCTGCCCGAAGAAGTGAAAATTGCCATAAGTCAGCCCTGTTTAGTAATCAATTCTGGCGGCGTCCACTTGGCCGATATCATATCCAACGACAATTGGGTGTGAACTTTTCAGCGGCCTTGTTATACTACCAAGATCTGACCCTTTTGCCGTTTAACAGTCCCTTGTTTTACGATAACAATTCGTGTGTTAGCGCAATTAAAATGTCTCCAAAAATAATCGAAAAGTATTTACGAGTATTAACACATGCTTGGCGTACAAATCCCTACAAAGCCTGGTACAACTAACGAGGGATAATAAACTCATTTGGTGGGTAAGGGATGAAATCTTATCTTAAGAGAGATAATTATCGCATTAAAATTTGCTCCTTTTATAAGTCCTTGCAACTACATTCAACTGTAATTAAATAATCTCTCGTTAAACGAACATTTTATTACCCAACTTACGAACGAACGTATTGTTGTTGTTGTTGTTGCTCATTGTTTTATTTCTCTCTTCTTTATGATTTTTATTTTATTGTATTTAATTCCTATTACAACTTGTCAAATCAGAAATTATAAAACAAAAAAGAAATGTGCTCATGTTGCTGCTATAAAAACTTCTTGTTAACATGTGCCACCAAAGTACGAGTAACTACAGTGCGTCGTCCACTGTGGCAGAAAGTTGCTGCACAAACAAGTTCTTTATCACTTATCAGGAATTCATGGTGTGGAGTATTATTGAATGGAATGGAATTTGTTGTTGAAATTCTTTATCAAATGAGATCATAAATTTTATAGGGGGATGAAAATCCCACAAACGGTTACCCGTTTTAACTTCGTTACGAATATTTTACTATTGACACATCTTTTTTGTTTGCGAATGTCTTTCCTGCTCAACGTACTCAAACCAACTATTGGTACAAGAAAATCTGAACAGATTGTTATAATTGAGTTTTCCCCTGACCCCGCCAGTTTGACTCGTTTCGTATCGCCCCATAACTGTTGTTACTGACACCAAATATGATGATGAGGTTATAATAATAATGATGCTTAATAATGTGCGGGAACAAGTGCGCTGGCATAAATGTCTGTTTATAGGGGGGTGAGTGACTTTCAATTTACTTTAGAAAAATCCTCACCGCAACAAGAATCCCCTGGGTGTTTAACATCGCTACCACATCGTAACATTATTCTACATGTTAATGCATGTGTGTGTGTGTGCGCGTTTGTTCACTTGCAAGTTCTGTCAGTTACCAACAATCGCAACAAAAAAGAGCAACGGAAATTGTTAAATATTGTTTTTGTTATTACACTGATTTATTTTAGTTAAAAAGTTGTGTCGAAAAAACGTTACAAATTTAAATTCATTAAATAACATGGTTTTGAAAGGAGAGCAAGCAGCCATTGTAAAAATTAATGTTGGATAAATTGTATTTTTTCCTCTCTTCATTTTATGCGGCCCCTTTGTTTTTTGGGGTTATGAAACCGTAAGACCTTCTTGAATATCTCTTTGTACTCAATATAAATTTGTTTCACACTTTCATAAATAATTTTTTTTTAAACTTCATTTGTCAATCCATTTTGCTTATTTTTCGCAAGTTCGAAATAAAAATGAAATTTTTCGAACATATTAAAATTCTCAAAGGTTTGCAATGTTTCGAATAAATTTTATTTAATACTGATATTTACGAGTAGGGATGGAAGTAATAACAAATATACGCGATTTTTAAGTTTTTCTAAACTTTTCTTATGGAAAAATGTAAATTTTACGCTTTTTCACACCCTCACCCTGAATCCGCGCCTGTTTCAACGTAAGTTACAATTTTATAAAATCTATAGCTTATAAATGATAATTGCTGAAACTCGTAAATTGGTAATTAAGTTCGAAAATTCGAAATAAAGTTCGAAAATTCGAACATACCTGAACTATTAAAATTATGATTATTAAATCAAGAGATTTATTTGAATATGGCTTTATATAATGTTATTACAATGAATATTTTAAAGCTTAATTTGACGGTTATTTCCGCTTCTTCTTCGAAAATTCGAACCAAAATTAAAATTTTTCAATATCTGAAAGGAAATTAATTTAGTCGTGGTATTTGCCGATTTCGAGATCAAATTCTTATTATTGATCATTACAAAACCCTGAACCTTTTTATGTTTTTATATAGAAGATAAGATTTTATGGAATCTATGACTTGAAAATAATGATTTCTTAAATTCGAAAATTCGAACATGGTTAAAAAATTTTTATTTTGTTACAAAAACATGCCAAGTGGACTTGAGAAATAATTCTTCTTTCTTTTTTAATCGTTTGAAAATATAATATTTTTATTTTATTTTAAATGTCAAATTCGGATTTCTTGTGTAGGGACCAACCGTGAGGTATCTTTTTCAGTGACTCTGGCGCATACAACCTGCTGAATTTAAGCATGAGCAAGAGGTATGTGGACTTTAACGCTCCTCTTTGCTCTTGACTTAATGTGACTTACGGAAATAGTATGACGGAACCAACTCTTACTATTATTGTAGCAGCCAATTGACGTCACGCGTGTGTGAGATCATCATGTTCTCCTTTAATCGCTCGTAAAAAATATCCGGTGTGCCGGTGTATCGCTGCACTATTGGAATTACATTTTATTCACATTTTGATTCTATCAGCCAACTTTTCGTACTAAAAGAGTGACTTAGAGCGAATACTTTGTTGCTTGGTGGACATTGTGAGGCTTGGTATAACTTCAAATCCTACAATGGTTCCTATTGACTTATCCGATCTTTCGAAAATGGGCATCTTGGCTGTTGGTGATTTTTTTCCTGGAATCTAAGTAAGAAATTGATGTTTACATAGAATTGAATGATCTTCTGAATCCTCAGATTTAACAGACGCTGATCTATCAACCTAAAGTTAATGAACCGCAAACAAGTCGTAGCGTGCTTGCTTATTATAAAAAAGGGAAACATTACTAAAAGATGAAGAACATAACTGCCAAGAAGCCAGAGAATCTAATTGCCCTCATTGGAAAACCCTTTGTTAGGCAAACAGATAAATAAATTGAATTTGTAAAAAAAAAACATTTTTTAGTTTTGGAGTTTTGTTTCCAAAACGTCAGTTAATCATGCCCGTCAGATACCTTTCATAATTCCACACATATGGACGGCCGATTGGATTTCATTGTCATACCGTTTCAACTACCCGCCCCTATTTCGCACTTGACGACGAAATGTTTGCAGCGACAAGTGTTTCTTACAAGAACAAAAAAAGGCCTCTAGTGTAATAAAATCTACCAGTTCGGTTACATAAACTATGAGTGTGTGTAACTGGGAGGGTAATGAAAAAGACGATTGTACAACTACCACAAAAATAACAAAACACACACACCACCACCACCACCACTACTTTGAAAAACATCATTAATTTGTTAGACGGAGATTATCAATTTTTATTATTATTAATGGCCAAAAATTTATGAATGCAATAAAATCTTAGACAATTCGAAAAATAAAATAAAAAAAAAGTATAACAAATTGCGACTGCTGGTGGATGAGATCGAAGGGAGTTTGAAATCACAAATTAAAGGTGTTGACATCCAAACACACACACACACACACACAAACACAACGTGTAACAAAATGTAAATGATGGATTCAACAATAAATGGATTTTCGATTCTTCGCAAGCTTTTGCGCATATTAAGTGAATTTCAAGTGGAAGTGAGAATGAAAATAAGAAAAAAATCCGTCGTATGTTAACACTATTGTCATACGAGTACGTATTGTCAGAGTATAATTTAAAATGGAAACACACAAGCTACATGACATGGGTGTGGGAAGTGTTAAAGAAACTAGGTCCAGGAGGGGATTGAAAAAAGGGAATTTTCCCCCTCTAAAATCATTAAAAGTTAACATTTTCCCATTCAAAAAGTTTCGAAAAGTGTAAGAAATATGCAGCAGTTGTTGCGCCTGCAATGAGAGTGCCCGATAGGAGTCTTTGTTGCAATATCGTATTCTATCTCTCAACGACTGCCGGTCACAAGCACGGCCAAATTAAAGTTTTCGATGATATTCTCGTTTACAACAACAATGTTTTCAAGAGCCCGGCTGGAAAGCCAGCGCAACGCAGGCTTACTACCCTAAAACTTTCTTTGGCCACTCTTCGAATTCTTGACTCACTAGTTTCTGGGCCGAAAACTCCGCAAAGTCCGCGAGCGGTCTTAGCGTAACTTTCCTTATTTCTGTAATGAGTTTTCATAATGATATTACATTCTTCTTTTATGTAGCGCTTCTTTTTTTAAAAGTCGAAACAATCATAGTTGACAGCTGTTAAATAACAGGGTTGCCACTTGCGCGAAAAAATGCCACAAAATGTTAAAAGTGATCCCTTATTCAGACGGAACAGAATATCGCCGTGAAAATGTTTTCCGTTGCTACACAAGTAGGCACGAATACACGGACATGTGGAATGCCGCATACATCTACCTAAATTTTAGCGATGGCCTGAAACGATCGTTGCCAAACTGTAAGGGCAACAGTCGTTTGCGAAGTAAACCTACTAATGCACAAAACCCACAAGGAAAAGTCTAGCGGGATCAAATTGCACTATTTTGATGGTCAAAGAACGCCGCCTCTCCAAGAGATAACCATACCTTCAAATCGTTCACGCAGAATACCCATTGTAGCATTCATTGCGTAACACGTATCGCCGACACGCATATGGCGTTCAATTCGAGCAGAAAAAAAGTTTGTTTTATTGGTTAGTCGACTGTGGTTGCCCCGTAGCACGTCTCTTAATGGTGCTCCGGCCACCTTTGGGTATTGCTAGCCAGGGAATAGAGGAAAACAAACCCCCAAGGAATGTCTTGAACCTGCAACTAGAAGAGAATTTTCGAAGTTCGATCAGTAACTAAACGACCAGTAGCCCCCAGAACATAGTTTCGGACTAGTTGATGGCTGTGGTTTATACCCTAAAAAGGGGTAGATTGTGGTCCGTGATGTGCATTGTATTGCAATAAAAAGTTATCGACGGTTCGATATTAGATAGCTCCGAAATCCTCAGCAATGGGTTGGCTTACGGTCCAGGCAGCCATGACACTATAATTGCCACCGATTAACTTGCATTGATGGTTACACTATTTTCACCCGGTTCTGGAATATGTCAGTAAATTTGCAGCATATCTATTGGCTGTGGTTGACATTAACGAAATAAAGCTTTACTATTCAGTTATTCGGTCTGGTCAATCATATTCCTTATACTGTATTTTCTGAGTACTATTTATTTTGAACTTATAGATTCAAGGCATAGAAGCAGAAATGTATTTTTTAACTTTTGCAAAAATGGAATATGCTTGGGGCCCAGTGTGCAGGCAAAGAAATTCTTGCGCCGTAAGCCTTTTATTTTTATTGACTACTGATGTTTATTCGAAAAGTAACGATAATCACTCTTGAGAGTCCAATTTTACTTAAGGCATATTTAATATAAACAATGCTTCCCGTCATCTAGTGCCTCTCTGTCGCGTTCGGTAAGAAAAATAAATATTTCTAAATTCTATTCATCAATTAATTTAATCAATGTTTTAAGCGTAAAATTTCGCTTCTTTTTTTGTGACGGCTTGAATCAAACGATAACCGCCGTTTTACTCTGTTTGCCCGAATTTTCGCCAGAAGTGATCAAAAGCAAATCGAGCCATATTTTGAAATAACCATTTTTAATACAAAAATTAACTTCCAATCAACCAGTGTATTACTAATGCAAAGAAAATGCGAACATTTGCTTTAATCTGTCCGATTATTTTATTAAAATTGTTTAACTTCAGCTGTAACCAACCGTCAAATAAAAATCCTAGAATAAAAATCGAAAAATTAAAATCTCTATCGTAACCAAAATTCATAGATACCATCGGAATGGAAGCAGAATGACTTCGCCTTGCACTGAAACATCATGGTATACTAAACTCATAAATTCATTATTAAGTGAGCGTAACATAATAAATTTTGTTTTAATAAATCCAATTAGTAACGGACAAATTGAAGACAGCTCATAGACCAAAATAACACACACACACACACGCACACACACATACACAAGTAAAAATATTTACTTAAATCTATAAAATATAGAAATAATGAAATTAACAAGAAATAATCCAGTATAAAAAAAAAGATATGGACAATTATTAAACACAAGCAAGCAGTAGTAACATTGAGTACACCAGGCACTCAACGGTAGGCTCGAGCTTTTGGAAGAGGAAATTTTAACGAAAAGAAAATTAAAAAAAAATTTTTTTGTACCAAAGACTGAAGTAAAATATTCCCTTGGATCAGCGCCTGCTTAACAGACCTGAGGTTATTTCCGATATAAAGCCTTTTATCTGCGTATTTTCCTAAGACTGTCGAAGGGTGTTAAAAAGTGCCATATTGGAACAATAATGTGTAACCTAAAGCATTTAGCCAAACCGAACACAAGAATCCAAGAGCCCCTCACTGCTGGCCGAAATTTTTCTTTTACGGCAAAGTAATACTCGATTCTTGATTGGTTATCGGGACTATGTTATTTGAATATTTGGAACGAATTTCCGTCATCCCTTGTCAAGTTTGGTTTGGATGCAAACTGGTTTCGGCTATGTGTCATCTTTAGTTTCATTCACGTTCCGTTAAAAGAACAATTGCGGTCAGCACTGATTGTGATAGTCGTTAGAAGTTGTGGTGGTCGACGGTGGTTGTGGAGGCCTATCGCTCCCCTCTTGTTGGTTTTATATCAACGACAACTTTTATTCAATATTCAAAACATACAACTACTGATAGGTTTCAATTAGTGAACTACAATCTAGTATGTAAAACTAAAATTAATACAAACAAAGGTAGGCATATCAAAACTCGGGTTGCATTTTTCTAATTAATGACATTAGAAGGCCACTGTAATTGGGCTGTTGTTTCGGCTTTACTAAATACTGCCTCTCGACTAGTAGTTGCCGCCGTTCAATCTCACCACTATGTTTTTATAATCACCAGTTTTAAGTCTCATGGTATCGATGTATAGTATGTATGTATGCAAGTCATTGCCAAATTGTACACAGAAAATGCCCTGCTTTAAGACATCACTAGGTTTGTATAAGACCCAAAAAAAGTATTGAATTAGATTCTAATCACACGAAAAAAAATTCAGCCGAAAATTTAGGGCATGCGTAAAATCAAATATTTTCTGGATAAGAAGATGCGAGCGCAGTCCTAGATTTATATTAGATGGCATGTAAAAGCTTCCAGACTGTAAAGATAGAATTGGCCGTAGAAGGTATAGCACCCGTTGATCCACGGATAATGAAACCAAAATGGAGACTTTTCTTACATCTTAGTGGCTCGGATCATTGCCCAATTGGTGCCTCTTTTCGTTCTTAGGATTTCTTAACGTTTCACATACAGCTACGAAGCTATTAAAATATATTTACGTGATGGCTTGTTGAGCTGATCTCAACGGTTTTGTTAGGAAACTTTGTTCCCTGGATAATAATATCAACCCCATTCTGAAAATGATAGAAAACATATTTTTGTTTGGAATAAAAATCTCTCTTAGATCCAAACGAACTTCTATGAAGCCTAGAGGCGTGCAAAATTGCTGTTTGATCCCGAGGAGAAACATTCAGTATATGGTTCTGAAATTCTTAATGCTCCTCGGGGTAGTAAGATCTTCTTGTCATTTATTAAATGAGTAAAGTGTAATGCTAGTTGCTCAATTCCAACTCTTTTAAAAGATGATCATTGACCTGGTTGATAAAACAAACGGTAAGCAATCACCTCTGCCGTAAACGGCAGAGAGCGCGTACATTTCAAAAGCTTCTAACGGACCTCAACATAAATAAGACTCACGCACCAAACGGTATGCCTTCACTGATATTGAAACAGTCCTCTTCGGCGTTAGCGCCTTTTTAACAGATTATACCACGCGGCAGAGTTACCGATATGTTTGGGAGGTTGCTTATGTAATGCCAATCCCTAAAAAGGACAAAGCCAACAAACCTGACGATTCCCGAGGATGAGACCATCAAACCTGACATTTGTTCTGTGCTTTCTAATCTTACATATTTAGAATCTTACAATTTACTAAGCGACCGCCAGTATGGTTTCCGTATGGGAGATCTGCTAGCTTTCCTCTCGGAGAGATGGTGTCGTTCCATACATCTTTTCGCCAAACGTAAAGTGGTGGCTCTTGGCATCTCTAAGGCGCTTGAGAGAGTGTGGCATGATGCACTACTCTTAAACTTTAATGCTTTTCGGTGTGGGTAAGGACTTTTCTCGAACTTTTCATCAAACGAGTTAAAGATAAGTTCAGAGGTACCGCAAGGCTCCGTGATTTCTTCTACACTAACATATTCCGTATTTTTCTGAATGAACTTCTATATAAAAGTTCCAATCCTATCTATTATTTTGCAAATGATAGCAGCATTTGCACTTCGTTCTCGTTGAGACACCAGGCACAATTTGAACACACAGACGCGCGTCAGATCATGTTGCTTCATCTGGAATTATGGGTGCTATAGGTGTTAAGGAATTAGCATGTTCTTGGGATAGAAATCCAGTGTGATGTTCGTTGCACTAAACATAATTTTCTGGTCGCCAAAAAAGCACTCAAGTGCCTCGTTTTGTTAAAACGGTGTAAATGATACTTCACTTCATCTGATCTCCTTATTATTTCCAACACCTATATCCGAAAGAAAACGGAATACAACTCCCATGTATGGGCCGGTGTATCGAAGTCTATTTTAGAGCTTCTCGAACTCTATTGAATCACTGAGACATCGACGCAATGTGGATTGAGTCTCGTTGTTCTATCGCTACTACAACGGAATATGTACCAATGAAATTAGGCAACTTGTTCCTGACATGAGAACATGTGTACGAACACATTCTTCTTGAAGGGTACATCCGTTTGTGATGCGTTGTCCAGTGGACCGCACAACACACTGGAGGAAAAAGTCACTCTTCAGCCCAACTTCTCATTCCTTCTTTTGATTCTGTGATCAGAATATCACTATTTTGCTTTTAGCGCGTCAGCAGAGTCTAGGATGTAATAAACTGATATATAAATATGGGAAATAGAAAAAGATTTAAAATAAATTAAACTAAAATTAAAACAGTATTATTTTTATTTTATGGATTGCTGGCATTTAAATGATAAGATTTTAAAACGAATTGAAACTGCAACTGTCTGTCTGTCTGTCTCTCTGTCCGTGTATCTGTGTCTTATAAGTGGCACTACAAAAGAAGGCAAAATCTCACTGGTTTCGGGCAGTCAAACTGGTGGGTTGGATGATTTCTTGTTTATTTATTTGTCAACCAATTCACATGAAGGAAAATATTTTATTTCTTTGTAAAATGGGCATGAAAACCAGGCGATTGTGTTTTGTTTATTATTTATTTATTTTGTATTATTTTCTGACTTGTATTCCAACAAAATCACACTCTAGAGATTTGTTGTACGTACAGTAGTGATTGCCATCCATACATCCCTTTTCCAGCTCCTTGTGTTTGTGTGAGTGCATGTGTGCTTGAGTATTGATAAATGTCATATGTCTCTGAAAAAAAAAAACAAATAAATACGTAAAATTGTTGTTTGGTGTATTTTTTATTTATTATTGATTTGATCCGTGTAGGGATCATATTTATGAAATAAATTAACAGGAACAAGAGATTATTTTAATCAACGACAAATGAGATAATTGGAACGACAATTTATGACAATGAAACAAAGAACTATCAATATAGCGCACGAATGACGATGGAGTGACATTACATGATGACCCCAACAAATCCCATAGGGATCTTGATGTTTTTTTTTTATACAATAAAAAATTGTGTTTGATATTGTGTAAATCATAACTTTTCGAGTCAAGCACAAATATACTTCATTGATACTTCTGTGCACATCTGCAGATCACCTCTTGTCACTCCTGTTTAACATATTTGTTGAATACGAACATAAAGAGTTTTTTAATTTCTGAAATTTCATACAGAAAAAATAATTTCCCAAAATGGGTAATTTTTATTTAAATTATTAAAAGTCGTTGCATTTAATTTAAGCATACAAGTTTTGTACAAATTAAAAAAAAATCAAAAAAAAATTTCCCTTAATGGGAAATTTTTGTATATTATAATATGCGCAAAAAACTATTTTATTTCTATTATTTTAATTCAGTGTAAACACAAAATATTTCTTACATTTTCGAAAATTACTTCTATAGAAAATAATTTCCCTGGAAAGGAAATTTTTATTTACAATAAATTTTAGAAAGAAATAATTTAAAATTATTGTTTGTTGTATAAATGTAATTTTTATATTCCAATTAACAAAATTTCCCCAAATAAAAAAAATTCCCTTATAAGGAAATTTTTATATTTTACTGCTTATGTTCACAAACTCTTTTATGGTATTTGATTTTTGTATAAGCATTCAATATTTCTTAAAATTTCTGAAATTTCCTCAAGTGGAAATAATTCCCTTGACGGGAAATTTTAATTCTTTTAGTGCAAGAATTATAAATTTTTTTTTTTTATAAAAAATTTTTGATCAACTTAAAACAAAAATTCGCATGTTAAATAATTTCCCAAATAGGAAAATATTTACTTTATACCATTTTTGCAAAGCCAAACAACATTTTTTATATAAAAAATAATTTTATTCTAATTCTAAAAATTTCCTGAACCATTTTTAGTGGGAAATTTAAAAAAAAATAATTTTAATATACTTTGTGGAAATTATTTCTATTAAATATTTCTATTAAATTAAATTATTGAAAGAATTTTAATTTTAACAATCGAATAATAATAATATTAACCCGGCTAATTGGTAGCCCTAGGCTAATTTTTATTCGCTTTTTTCTAGAAACCGTAATTCTTTTGAATTTTTTAGCTTTTCCATTGCCATTTTATTGCTGTTCTTCTTTTTGGTTTTTTTCTTCTGTGAAATGTTGGAATTACAGATACGTTCGTTATTCATAACCAAAATGTGCATCCGTTGTTAAAATACCAAATTTATTGACCATCACTCACTGCAACACTATGGCATGAATATGAATGTTGAAGCTTATGCTTGCACAGCTCTAACAGGCGACCCCAACATCGGACCAACCAACCTACCAACCCACCATTCCTTGAATGTCCAATTGTGTAACGGCCATAAATGACAGACGATAAGCCATTTCGTTCTGCTCACTACACTAATAACGCCATATTTTTTGGAGCAGAAAATCATCGAACAGTTCAGCAATGATTTTTTAGTTGCACATAATACATTAGGGCGGTCACAAGTCTTGAAGCGAAAAGTCTTGTTTTAAACAGCCTAATTTGTCGTAAGAATATGTAGGTTCCTAAAGAAAGGCAACTTGATTGGAAAATATTTGGGGCTGTCATCTTGGCCGTAGAATAACAACAAGCTACAGTGGTCCCGTTTACATTCGAATTGTAGATGCAAAACATTTGGTAGAAATCTAAGTCTTGGGAAAAAGCCATACAGAATTCTCTTACACTTGGTCGTAAGACACAAAACCATAGACGTGTTGACGGTTCAGTGAATGACTGAACAAATGTTTGAGAGGCACTCAAACTCCCACTTTGCGACTGCTGCGAAAACTATTGTATCCATAACAAGGCAGAGAAGAATATCATGACTGAGAGCTTCCTCCAAGGCTGTTTTTACTTAAAAATATATTCGGTGTAAAAGCTCCTAGATAATTTTTGAAATAGAGAAATAGACAAATTAATACCAGCTTTTTTAAGCGTAATCGCTCTTAGCTATTCTTCTTAAACTTGTACGATAACTTGCAAAATTTAGGTGGTTGTGTCGCCTAAAAAATACAAATTATTTTTGCCACCCTAATGTTTTCATTTGCCACTTTCTGTGGTCTCTGTATAAAAATGATTGAAGGGGTGTTAGCGGAGGTATGATTTCAAATTGTTCTGCCATTGTGTGTGTGCATGTGGGGCTGTGAGCACTCGATATAATGGTGCAATATTATTAATATGTTCGCTCGTTATCAAATGGATTCTTCATGTAAAATGGACATGTTACCATGGAATATTTAAATATTGCATGAACATTTGTTTCGTTTCCTTTTTTTGTGGCATTTTTTGTTGCCTTTGATCGACACATGTGCCAGGCTCCAAAAAAAAGAACATTTGCTGTAAATGGTTTATGTGTGTGAGTGTGTGTGTGTGTGTGTTCAGCCAGGTCCACAACCAATTTCCAATTTGGTTTGCAATTTTCAAATGTAACCAATAAAATTGTAATGTTCAAAAGACACACGAATTATGATTTTAGATTTACACAAACACACTCGCACATACACAAACGCACGCAGATACTTGCCCAGCGACCATTGTGAATTCATTTCTATTGGGAGCGAATTCTTAATAAATATATAAAAATTTTGAGCAGGATAAAAAAGGCAACATTTCTTTCTAAAATTGGAAGCAAAATTAGGGTGCAGCTTTAATAATCGAATAATAAATATTCGATTAAAAGTTATTCGAATAATTGTTTAGTTTCTGAAGTAAACAAGTCGTTTTAAATTTTTAATGATTCGGGATTTGATTCACGCCTGATCCTAACTGCTCTACCCAGAAAATAAACTTCATTGGGAATATACGTTTTTTAGTCGGATTTTTTTCAACTGCCCAATTACGCAATATTCGTTCAATGGACTAATCAGCTGTTATGGATCAGCATGGTACTAGTTCCGCCTTTCGGGAAAGGAAATTTAATAAGAAACACAATATGTTCGAAATTTTCGTTTGTAAAAAGGTACGTTTTGGGGTGGGGAAATCAGATATTTCCCTTTACAGCGTCAGTAGCTCGCATCTTATAAAATTTCATTCCGGAGATGCACCTTGCCTACCCTAGATTCTGGTATTGCCAAGGGAAAACCAAAAGTCTTATAAACCGACACTTATGGTTATGGTAGTATGGTGTAAGTAGTCTTCTAAAGAACTGAAAACTACTGAGAGCGTAGAGGCTTCATTGAATCGATTAGGCAAGAATAATGAGCGACAGTAAATAGGCTGTCGTCGCAATGTATTCGTTATTGTCTTCACAATGTGTCACTTCTGTTTGACAAGAATTTTAGACTACGGACATTATCGATCTAATGTGAAAAATAACAATTCTGGGTGCAAGAAGTCCATGAAGCTAACAAGCACGCAAAGTAACACTTTAACAATATTAAGCCACGTTTTTCCACTAATATAAAGGGGCTGAATAAAATAGTGCGAATATATCATACAGGCCACTTAGTCCCTGGTCTAATCCAACCTCTATGATTTAACAAAAATGAGAAACTAAATATACAAGTTTCTTTTGGAGGGTACTTGACTTTTGGCAACATGCATTATGAAATTAACAATTTTTGCTTGTTGGGTATATAGTAGTGTCTTGTATTTTGTAATGTGTATGAGACGTATCCGAATAGCAGAAGACTACAGCCATTCGTTTGTTCTAAAAATTTAAAAGAGATAGTGAGAAGAATCACACTAAAGGTTGATCGCGAACTGCCAGATTGTTAAATCTTTGAGGAATATATAAAAAATTCTTATTGTTTTTTAAAAGATGTTGAATTGATTCGATTGAAGGGGTTGGGTCTGATAAAGTTTTGTCATAATTTTTTATGGTATGTCGTTTTGGCATGACGAGACTAGAACGATAGGAAGAGAACTTTAAACAAAGCCGGTGCGAAAGGTATTAAATTCTTTCTGGCTTTGTTGTGCGGTTACATTTATGCCAATATGTTTGGAATAGCGCAACATTCAAATATCCGCCATGGCTTTGCTGGCAGTGCTTCAAGATGATATTTTCGGCAAAATCTGGAACTCCGACCAACATAATCAGCGCCCAATAAGCGGATTCGCAGCCCTGTCTATTGTATTGGCTTCAATTCTTGTGCCAATTTGATACGAATGTAGTCCCAAATGCATGCGCTAAATAAGCCGGGTTAACTCTCTGACGATCTCTTTTTCAATGTTGACTGCTACGGCCGCTGTGCATCAATTTCACACCAATCCCTGTCTGGTTGATGGCTTAAGGTATAAAAGAGTGTTATCACGCTCAAACTTGCCCCTGATGCGATAAATTGCTAGCGCACTGTCATAATGACGAGCAACTTTACACCTTCGACAAACGCAAAACGACGTATGATGTAATGGCAAACCGTACTGCCTTCAGTAGCCAGTACCATCATCACTTATTGTTCTTGTGGTCTACAAACAGCCTTTGGAATTATTATAGCACCATCAGGCACGGGTGCAGGGTGAGAAGGAAAGAAAATCGAATATTTCCCCATCGAAAGCGATTGAAAATTATCATTTACAAAAAATTTTGCAAACTTTTGAAAATTTTTATATTTTCATTAAGACTTTTCCCTGAAAGTTTAAACGCGACTCACTCCTGAGCACAATGAATAATATGTTATTAGAACTTCTTCACTTGGAGATCGCTCCTAATATAGAGCTACAGCCACTACGAGCTTCCCATATAAGCAAAAAAAATCGCTTAGAATGTCAGTCTCCCTATTTCAATGCATTTCTAATTATTTTTTCTAAATGAAGCGGCTCAGTATTTATTTCTTTATCCTGTGGACTCAGGCCATTGCTGCCCGATATACAAGATTCCTTTTGATATTCGATTTCACCAGGTGTAAACCTATTTCCTGTAACATAATTTCTAATGCTGCAAAGATCACGACGAACTTACCCATCAAAGGACTGGGCGTAGGGTAAAATATGAATTTCCCTTTTTTTCTCTCATGTTCATTTTGTTTTATTTGACGTCGTTGATGCACCATCGAAAAATGAGATTGTTGCATATTTTAATGGGATTTCACAAAATTTTATGAATGGTCATTATCATGGGAGTAGTTGCAATCAAATGTGCTCTAAATACTTTAGAATAAATATTATTAATATTTAAATTATTTATACGATTTTTTTGTTGTTGGAATTTATTTATAAATTGGTTTATCGTTTATCGTACCACTTGTGTTAATTACTTTTTGTTAGAGAGAGTAAGGAAAAAAATACTTTTAAGCGTCGTTGCTTCGATACGGTCCAGTTTTTTTTTTCTCCGTTAGTCTATATCGCTTCTCCAATTCATCAAACGTAATTTTTGACCACCCTCTTTCTTCGAATTGATTTCAGACAACTGATTTGTAATTCACAACTACCTTGACTTTATTGAGTTTTATGCTAACACTAGCCTTTATTCTTGCCGGTTTGTTAACTATCGGCCTTCCCCCTAGCATATGTCTAACGTTTACGTCCCCAATCGCATTCGCATTTAACAAGTGCCTGTCTGTGCTTGACAGTAATACAGAATGTTCGCTGCCGTCTCAGTCTCTTCCTCAGAAGTATCTTTGGAACCTGACCTGTCCACCACTTGCCAGGTTTTATGGTCCATCTCTTCAGAATTCCTTCATTGGCCAAGTAAAACCGGATTTCCTTCATGTAATTTCGACGAGTATTGGCAAAGAAGATGTCCACACACACAGAGCTCCATACACACTGGTAAAACTGGATATGGCCACGCATCTCTGGCGTGTGCTGTTTGTTCCGCTGTGGATTAGGGATTTTTACAAGATGTTAACTATTACTCTCCGCCCAACTTGTTTACAGACTCATAGCAGACACAGGAACCTGTTACCGGCCGCCACTACAAGGGGTTTTAAGTCAGAATTTCTGAACGTGCACTCAGTTACGACAGGCCATACTTTTGTGCCTGACAACTCACGGCCAATCACCCATAACAATTTTTTTTCTAGTTCAAAAAAATAATTTAAAACAATAAAAAATTTAAAAACGGCAACACTTTACCACCCTATAACGCAACAAATAAACATCAAAAAAATATCTTCTAGAAGTACAGTTGTGCCAAATATCAAGGAATTTCGGGTCAAAAAAAGTCATATATTTTTCATAGTTTTTGGGGGGGGATATATAGAATTTCATCCGTCTTAATCTGCGCCAGTCTGCGATTGAATGCATAAAATGCTCGGTCAGCAAGCAGAACGAAAGCCGTGGTCTAGGAAACGTAGCCAAATCCGAAAGGCTTTTCTTGTAAGGCTGAGATTTTATTGCCCTTATTATGAGCTGTACGCGTCGTTCGATCTTTGCTGGCTATTGAATAACGAATATCGAGTGTCAAATTCGTATTTTGAGCTACAAACCCGGTCGATATTTTCGTTTCCCATCGAATTTTCTGTCAAACAACATTATGATTTCCACGCTATAGCGTAGTGACAACCAATCGTTCAAAATGTAAGTATTTGGAAATGTTTTTTTTTTCATTTTATGCAGATCAAAGTTGTAGGTACCAAACAGAAATTTGAAAGTCTGGTTTCAGTTTTATTTTTTTACTCAATATCCAAACAAATCGTTTTTAGTTTTAGTCTCAGCGATATTTTTCGTCGAACACGCGGCATAACACAAAGTGAAAATTCGTTCGATCAGATCTTTCGGTTGTATTCGAAGATCGAATGTCGCCAATAATTAGGGTCTATGCTACAGCAAGTAGAACGTCTTGAAACGAGGCCGTATTACACGCGACACACGTTTCAGCGAGGTCTTACTGTGATTGATAAAAATCTTTCCTTCCAGTCTCAAAATAAAACTTTTTATTCCAAGATTCTTGTTGAAAATTAAACATTGAAATGCCGCTACTTGATCACACAATTTCTGTACTGCTGAAATTATTTACACCCTTTTAAACGTTACTTAAACAAACGTTTGTACAAATTTGAGCAAAAAAAAAACATTCCGATAAAATTTATTTTATAACAACATTCAAAGATTAACCCCATCCATCCCCTGTAAACAATGAGCAGACTGAAGATCATAAACATTTCGGAATTCAACAACAACAAAAAGAACAAATTTGAATTTTATAATTCGATTCAAACAAATAAAGCAGGGTATGTTGTTAACGAAATTATTCAAAGACTTAAGTTTTGTTGGAAATAACTTTTATGCAAATCCAAGGAATCTAAAACGATGGAATTCGAAAGAGACCCCCCCACACAAAAACAAAAGAAGTCATAAAATCAAAGAATTCAACAAAACAAATAAGCAAAATGATTACAAGTGTTTAGAGGTAAATACGTGTAAATTTGTGTTTTGTTGGTTAAATGTAAAAAAGGCTGTAAAACCTAAAAAAAGGGTTATAAAATTAAATATTGCAAATGTCAGCATAAATTGTTATAAAATTGACACAAAAGAGCAAAAAAACCATATAAACCAACACTACAGAAGAAAAGCCACAAAAGGAAAAACGATAAATAAAAATCAAATTAACGTTCTGTGCCCTTGCCATACGAAACGTTCATTTCACTTCGCCGTGTCCCAAATTTAAATGCCGTAATATCTTTGAAAATGCCAAAGTCATGTAAAATAGAATAGTGAAATTTTTAAAAAGGCAATTTGAACTTGGCGGGTCAGTTCTGTACCCTCCAAAATTGCTTTATATATTTTGGCTCAGGCTGTATGGTGAAAGGAACCCACAAGCAGGAGCACTAAGCTAATCTGGCCAGATTAGAGCGATGGAAATTGAACCTTGCATATTTGGCGATCACTCTAAGAGGATGGGGTTGCAGCAAATGAATACTGTGGAGGCTGTCATAAAGAGCTGGAAGAAGAGACAGTATTTCTGACAACTTCTCCGACGCCGTATTCATATGGGCCGCAAGTCCTTCGTTAGCCTCTTTAAACTAGCGACTGGTTCGGGAATGATCACATCTGCACAGTTATAATCTTTCTAGTCGTCCTCACTTTCCATCTCTCGATATACTTTTAGCTCCTGTCTCGTTTTTTCAGGTAACACAAAGTATTGTGTACCAGCATAAGTGTGTGCTGCAGACGGCCTGTTAACTTAATCTTATCCACAAGTGACAATTTTCATTGAAATTTTCGCCGCTGCCAACAATAACAGTCTTACAGGTTTTCTTTTTTTCCCATGTCTAGTCCTTATTTTGTGCCGAAAAAAGAAATTACCAGCCTGCAATTTATACAGACTATCAAGACTCTATCATGCCCCCTGCCTGTTACTGCTATTTACGTTGAACTGTATGATTCGCTCCCAAACATTTGTTGCAGGTTTCGGGAGACCTGATTGCTTTCCTCTCGGAAAGGTGGTGTCGTAGCATTTCCCTTGATTATATGAATGTTACACTTAATCGAGATATTGTGGCAATCGATTTTAATGCACGTAAGACCCAATGTGTGTGGTTACTCACAACGACAGCTTTTGTTGCTCCATCGCTATATATGGGTGCTATAAATATTATGGAATCAGAAACTCTTGATGTGCTTGATGTGCCAGTGCTTCGAAATGCCTCGAGTTTAAATCAGTGTAGCAGATAAGAGGGCGGATCAGTAAGTCTGTGACTTTTTGAATGAAACGCAGTTTTTTTTTTGCAAAACAAAAATTTATTTTTCAACATAATCTCCTTTTAACTCCAACGTTTCTTCAATTTTTGTATCCCTTCCAACAAATAGGATTTTTCGAGGTCCTTAAAATAGGCATTTGTTTGGTCAAAAATTTCATCGTTGGAGTTAAATCTCTTTCCTCCGAACCATTTCTTTAGGTTTGGAAATAGGAAGTGGTCACTAGGGACTAAATCCGGAGAAACCCGTTGTTTAAACTGCTGCTTGGTCCCGGAGTACAGTAATGGATCCATGTTTCATCCACCTTTACAAAACGCGGCAAAAACTCATTCGGACTGCGGTTAAACAACTCCAAACAATCCTTTGAAGTTGTCACACGTTTACGTTTATGGTCAATTGAGAGCAAACGCGGCACCCATCTTGCAAACAACTTTCTTAAAATCGAAACCACACAGCTATATGAAATGCCTTTGGCATCAACAATCTCACGCACTTTTGCTCTTCAATCGGCCAACACCATATCGTGGATTTTTGCGACATTTTCGGGTGTACTGATCTCAATTGGCCGTCCAGAACACTCGAAATTCACTCGATTTATATTAGACTGAAACTGCAATACGAGTCTCAATAAGAGTAGTGTTTTACTGTTTAATTATTATTTCAACGAAGTGGGCTCCAATGAAATTAGGGTACTTCTTCCTGAGACACCCGAATATATCACAAACTAACTTCAAAAATGCCACAGCTTAAAATTTGTATTGAACTTATTTGATTGAATTTAGAAATAAAGTTGTGTTGCGTGGTAAAATAAATTTTAATTGGTTTCTACTTAAATCAAAATATTTGGGGAGTACGTGTCTGTTTACCAGGCAAAATAGCTTGGGTTCCTGCATGCGTTGGATCACCTGCTGGAGAGTAGGGTAGATGGGGGAAAGGTTCTCATTTTACTTGACCATAAGTCGGTTATAAAGCACATGATGCAGGCGAAAGTTTACTCCCAACTAGTGCTGGAATGTGTTGTAAAACTAAACAGATATGCCTCGGTCAACGATGTAACGTTAATGCGGGTTAGGTACACGTAGCCACAACTGCGACTGAAGCAGCAGACGTACTAGAAAAAGAGGATGTGCTGTGAATTTCTGTGGACCAGAACCCACACTTGCACTAGGGGATGTCCTAGGGCGGGCAAAGGTCCTGCTATGGGTAGACTCAATAAACTTGAAAATACGGAGGAGGCTACCACACATAGACAGGCTTGAATGGTGTTCAGAGAGTCTCCCGGCAGAAGGCCAGTAAGGTGCTTAGGTATACGCGGAGTACCTTAAGCTGGATTACTGCGTTAGTGACAGGTCAAGGTGAAAATCAAAATATTTAAACCCTTAAAAAAGCATTTAGAATAAAGTACCTGTGCATTAATAATACAAAATCAACAAACGCTGACGACATACGTTGTTATTCACGAAAACCACAAAATTAATACACAAGAATGTGGTTTTTGCTCCTTAAAAAGAATTTAGCTGATTTGTAACAAATGCAAATGAACCAGGCAAAATCAAAAATGGGTTAAATAATTCGCAGCAATCATCACCACTTAAGGACACGATGAAACCAATCTGAAATACAAATCATATGTGGGAGTTCACCTCTTCAATTTTATATAATTTCTTTTGCTCAAACTCTAACTCGTTAAAAAAAAAGCAATCGAAACGAAACCACTTATTTGTTAGCATCAAAACAACACCTTTGAGGTTTCTTTTTGCTCAGTTGTGTAAATCCTTCATTACAACAACATAAATACAACTACTTTTTTATACTCGTATGTGAATTTAAATGTTTTGCTTTGTATGCACGAGTAAAAGTAACAACAATTTAACCGCATGAAATCAAAGAAAAAGGCGTCAAATTGACTGCTTAAAATGTACAAAATCAGCACAAAATTTACATTTCAATACACTCTAATCGGAATATGTTCAGCTCAAAGGAAGGGTTTCATTCTCGACTACACCTTCGTCAGAGGAAAATCCCAGGGCAAAAATAAGGACAATAAAAATAAAATCAAGTTATCAGCAAAATTCGATTGGTATTTACTGCCTACGAATTTTGTTCTATTCTCTGGCATGATTTACATGCTTCTGTTGTAAATGCCAACAAAGAATTCGATAGAGTAAAATCAGGCACAAATGTTTCTAACGAAAAATTTGATCAATTTGCTTTCACCCCGAAATGCTCAAGCTGGATTTACACCCTCACACCCAGATGGGATATTTGATCAAAAAAGAAGCAAACGATCTGACCATCAAAGTAGCAGAACTACGAGCAATAAACTTAAAACAGAGTTAAAAATTTAGTCAAAGGTGGCCCAATTTGCACTCTGCAATAACGATACAATGAGAAAAATTAAGAAATTTTAAAGGCGACCCAAATAAAGGTAAACACAGAGCCGGGCAACGGGGCACTCCCACTTTCAAGAACACATCTGCTTCCAATAGGAAGAGCAGTATTGAATGAGGACATTAAAACGAGAGGAAATTTTCTAAGTACCCAGATTTTTTCGAGCCTTATCTCCTCATTTTCATCTACAAAAGCCGGGAAAATATTTTTTAGAAAATAAATGAGAAAATAAAATATTATATAAAAACCCCCAAACCCTCTCTGAAATTCCCCAAGAGATAAAAAAAATCCCCGAATTAACATTTTTGAATTAATCCTCTAATCTGGCAATAATCAATATAACCAGTATTTCAAGCTTGACATCTCCAGTCATAACCCAACTCAAAAAGCATTGACTGGAAAATTTCTCCGCGCGTAGAGTTCCTAAGCGTCTTGTCAATCTTGTTTCGCAATGGAGAGCGCACAGCAGTCCTTAGGTTATGCATTCCTTGGCTTCATGAGAAATTAAAAACTTTTCCGTAGATGTGCGAATCTACCAATGCAAAATGACAGTGAAGATGGCACATAGCCGAAACCGGCTTGACAAAGGTTGACGGAAGTTCTTTTCAAAAATCTAAATGCAAATATCCATAGCAGTGTTTTTTAGCTCCGGCGGCTTTATGAACAGAACAGTAAAAGAGAACCGCCAGTCAAAAGATGGAAAATGAAAAAGGTTAGATTAGATGAGTTGTAAGGGGTACAGAGGGGAGTAGGTTTGTTGGTTATTATAATTGTTGCCGATGGCGAGTCATTCTCGTACAAGATGCCGCTTCTGACGAAGAACCTCTGCCTTCGATGCATCCTGCTTTGGTACTCTAAGGCAGGACATTTGCTGGCCGTCCCTCTCTATGGGCATAATAGTTAAATCTGCGAAATCTTTGTCTCGCTCCAATAGACGAGGAATTAGTGCTGTTGAAACTACTTTAGAATGATGTTAACTTGAGTCACCTTCACCTTTATCCGGGTTATAAACGACAGTTACGTCGACGTTCTCTTCACCTGAGTCCAGAACAACTTCTCAGTCTTCAGTGGCTTCCAAACGACGCAGCTGCTCCCTAACCAAACCAAACTCCGATTGGATTTCGCCGAGACATCTACGATTGCCGGGTCCTACTTCGCCGCAAATGTGCCACCCAGTGCTTTATATTAATATAAATAAAAATTTGAAGTAATAACTAATTAAATTTAGGGCGATCGGTTTAAGAACAAAAATCGAAATTAAAACAAACAGATTTTCTACAACCGCAACTATAAATAGAAACACAGACATCATCACCATCGTCAGCGTTAAATCTCATTTAATCATTATTAAATGAGCACTTGAAGTAATAAACCATCAAATAAAAAGTGATCGATGACGAGTGAAATCTAATTAAACCCACGACATGCGACCGACAAACCAACCGAACACCAAACCCACCAAGCAAACAAATGAATTCTTAATCAAATGAGCACCAGCAACAACAACAACGTACATACCACAATATTTACCACTGCTACATTTTACTACGTACTACTGAATGGGGGGTTTCAAGTTACAGTACTAAAGAAGAAGAACAAGATAAAAATCAAGTCATCACAGCATTACAACAACCAAACTGTAGAGATACATTGCGTGTAAACACTGCATGTATGATTGGCTGTAGCTGCATGAGTATGTGGAAAGAGGCGACTGTGAAAATGAACAACAAACAAACAAAAAATAGTTAAAGTCTTCATTTATTGGTAAAAGAAAGTCGCGGTTGATTTACAACAATAAAAAATAAAACATAAAAAAATCTTTCTTCAACTCAGAAGCCACTACCAATGCAGGCCACTAAATGAATGAATTTATAGGGGGAATTCACAACTGATTGTCCTTCCTTGCTGCGGGTCATATTGACTTTTTCCCATAAAAAAAAATATTAAATTCGCCCCGCTCGCAGAATCTTAAACTGGGTCCGACCCTGATATCATTAATAGGCGGCCTTGGGCCTTGAATGCAATCAGTAAATAAATTAAACACTATTATTGAATAAAAATGTATATTCCCGAGATCGTACGACTCAAAAAATAAACTTTGACTAGGCGTATCAACTCAAAAACAGTCAACTTTTATTGAACACTCTCTTGATGTCCAGGTGGCATGTACGAACTCGATCTTTCGTAGGCTGCTAAAGACGAAATATCCGATTTCTCAATGTAACTATAGCGAGCGACTCTGTAGGTTCTCTTTGCTCAAATAAGATTTTATTTCTTTGTGGGGTTTTGTATTACCAACAACTACTGAGGATGTTTTGAGTTTACTCCGTTACACAGGCGTATCGTATAATGGCGAGTGGATGTTGAAATGACCCTTAAATGTTAAATACGACATCACTCAAATGTCCGCAGAAGTTCTGTACGGTGACACAGATCCAGCTGGATTTGAGTTTGAAAACATCGCTCGTTTACGGCTTATAGACAGAGACCAAGAAGTACGAAATCGCTCAGGGAAAAGTGACCATACCGTCAAATGCGTCACTCAGGGAAGTCAGTGTGGTTTTTGATATATGGCACATCGCTTCAACCGATTCAGAAGAAATTATCTTTCTTATGAGGAAGTGCGGCTGAAAATCCACACAGAATGGTGACTTGTTGTGCTTTCATCCAAAATGTGCCCATTCGTTAAATACGATTTTTCGTAAAAATGTATGCCCCCGTTTAAACGTTCTGAAGATAACTTTGCGAACAAGCAGCGCTGGCTATGAACATTAATTTAAAGCTCCTGCGTAGCTTAAAGCGTTTCTGAAGTTTCGAGTTTCTCTCAGCCGATTAGGCTTTCATTTCATTTACCTATGTTGGGTATACCGAATTGTTCGTCCCGAATTTGGTCACCAAACGTTTAGAAGCGACATCATCACTGACAGAATAATAAACAAAGGATTCGACGGACGCCTTTAAAACAATATGGCCGCCACAGACTGGCCACATTGAACCGTTTTTATTTGAAACTGATTGATCTAAGTTATTTATTCCTAACAATTCATTCGTTTACAGTCCTGCTTCCTGCTGTTTGTTGTAACTCGACATCACTTAAAGCTCTCAGCCGTACTTTTGAGTGCCAAAGTTGTGACAATAAGCAAAATCAAATAAAAAATATGAAAAATAAATTAAAACCCCACATGTCGGGTTCTATTTGTAGTCATTCTAGTGCTGGCTCTTTCAGAAGATTTCGTTCATTTATCTAAAACAATCTTAAAATTGGTTTTTAAACAAAACTTCAGGTTTCAAAGCCCAGTGATGTTGCTATAACATATTTGCGCTGTAACGCAGTGTGAAAATGTCACAATAAGATCGCAAAGATAAGAAAATGTGATTTAGGTTTGAACTGACATTGTGGCAGGCATACAAGAGGGTTTAGTTTTCATGCATTCGCAACACACACACACATGTATTCATTTTCGTAACTAGAATCACTGACACTTTTCCTATGATTTCCCGTTCATGTTGCTCACTTAACACATCTATTAGTTTATTTTCGAATTTTGGTTTTTAATCACAGCAGAATACAAAATAATTAAACACTGATTTTGCTCAATAACAAATGGTGCTACCAAACCGGCAGACTAGTTAGGAGTTAGTTTGTTACCCCATCTACACACAGGGACACGTGTGCGGCAAGCGACATTAGCATTTTAAGACTTAATTTAAGTTTTATCAGAGCAAACAAATCTAATGATATGAATGGCAAGAGTAACAGGAACAACACAGGCAGATGAGAGCAAGAGAGAGAGGGAGAGAGAACGGTTTGTGAAAAGTGGATGGCAAACAAATATTTTTAGAAACACCAAGAACTCAGCTAACGCGGGGATTTCTTATAAGGAAGGAAATCATTGAATTTTATGCAATAAAAATAGATTGTTGCGTTTAACCTTTTTAAAGGTGTTCGATTTTTGCACAGGTTCTTTCAGTTATTAAGGCGCACTCTAGTGCGCCAGGGGCCAAGTTCAGGCCTAATGCACACAGTGTTTGTATTACACAAAACCATTGTTGCTGTTTTTACCCCCTCATAACTTTGCATCCTTTAATCGTAAAATAATGAAACTTGAATCATAAGGACTCTACGTATAGGTAGCCTCATAGACAAAGTTATCTATGCAAACCAACCTTTACATAAATCGCGTCAGTGTTGCCATTTTAAGTTAAACAATCTATTATAAAAAGTCGTTCAAAATAAATGAGCTTGTGCGGAGTTGTTTACATTGGTGAATTTCGCTTCGATTTAATAATAGTTCGTACAAACTATTTTCTTTTACTAGCGCCATTATCCAGCTTCCTATCGCTTTCGATTTACCTAGGAGCTTCATGGGCCTCATTTGGCTTTGCTCACAAGTGGATGTCCTCATTTATCCTTTCAGAGTTACCTAGTCCAACCATTCCGAGGTCTTGGTTGCATCAGCACCATAACCCAGTACTCCACTAGCGGGTTTTCTATTTCCATTAACGTTCACTTAGACTTTAACCTCTCCGCCCCTTATGAGGCTTCATTTCCATCAGTTTAGAAGAGTAACCTTGTGATTTTTTTCGTTTGGTAATGTTGATGAATCTTGATGATCCTAAGATCCAGTTGGTTTACAACGTCTTTACAACATTCACATTCTCATTATTGTGGACTACTGCTAAGATTGTTCCCATAAAAAACAAAGGTGGTTCAACTAGTAGTGTCAAGTTTAGACTTAAATCCGTATTGCCGATTCTGTCCAAAATAGTTGAACCTTTAATAAAACATCAACTTTAGTGCCTTAGTGTACAAGTTTTTTCTAGATCCGCTTGTAAATTGATATATTCATACTTGCCAGAAAGATCGCTCTTCTGTTGTGCTTCCAGTTTGTAGCGGGGTGCCTCAGGGGTCTGTGCTTGGAACTCTGCTTTTCATTATGTTTATTAATGAACTTTTCGTTAAATTTTCAAATTGTTCGCTTTCAGTTGCGGGTGATGTGCAGTTATTGTTTCGAGGTGCGTTTCGGCACCGCCGGATGTCCTAATTTAAGCATTAAAGTCCAGAATTACTCTTGAAGATTAATTTTGGTTCAAATCAGTCTATTTTACTATCAATCGAACTTTGTAAAAAGAAATTGTCAGAGAATTTAAAACGATTATGCAGAAGTGGAGAATGAATGTCAAAGAAAATTTATTTAGAAATTCCGCGTTCTCAGAGTCCAAGGTGTGTTCATTCGCAAGTATTGCACTTTAGCAATTCAAACGCCTGCCTGCCCTCTTGTCAGAGCGACCAAGTGACATTCAACGTTGCGATGATGATGTATGATATTTGGGTGTTATGTTTGCTTAATATGACATTTCAAATAGATTGTGACTACAAGCGTGTCAATCTGTGAGTTTCTGTGTATTTTCCTATGGCACTCGCATGTGTAAGTCAGCCCTTTATTTACGCTCTCATTATCACATTAAATCTCTCCTTTCGTTTATCTCTAGACTTTGTAGCTGTGTGTTTATGTTTTTTTTTTTTGGTGGGAGGGTGAAGGAAGGATAGTCAAGAAGGGAGGGAAGGTGCATAAATCACAAAACAAACGAGAGATAAAATTTGATTTGAAATAAAATGATGGGAACTTTTCTTTGTTATCTTAAAGGATGAAATTAAAAAGAGATACAATTACAATGAGATATTTAAATATTGATTGTGTGTGTGTGTGTGTGAGTGTGTATAAAAATTTGTCATATTTTCTATTTATGACAGCAATTTCATTTTAAATGTCACTGATAAAACCTCTTAAAACTGACGCATATTTATTCGTGGGACCCAGAGTATTGATTGTCATTGTCTACTCTGGCAGGTAATTTTCTATAACAAATCAATCATTTATTTCTAAGCAACTTAATTAATATTTTACGATAATTTCCAATACTCGAATACTGGAATTAAAAACAAATTAGATTAGAACTGATATCAACCTTAATAATGAGCAGTCAGTCTACTCTAATTTTTTTTTTTTTGTGAATCGTTCAATAGCCCAGATAAAAACGTATTTAGTTGTACAGTGGGTCATCTGAAATAGAGAAATCAATTTCAAATTACAAAGTGGCCCAAAATAATAGACCCAATGTTCGTTGTCAATACTTTCTTAGCGAACGGACCTTTAATCTTTATTACGTTCGGTTTTGAAGACGAAACTAAGAAAGAGGGCTTTCACATTAGGCAATTTAGCTGCGCAAGTCTCCTTCCCAGTTCTTGTGTTTGTAGAAGAACGTGCTGAGGCCGGGTTAAGCGAAAAAATAACTCATATTTGAATATAGAATTACTTGCACTCGGCAAGTTTGAAAAAGAAACTTGCGCAACTTAATTGCCAAATGTGAAAGCCCTCTAAGTGACTGCCACCATTATTTATCACAATTTGGGTCCAATTTGTGGAATTTTCCACCGTTTTTTGCAACACTTCTGGCGAAAACTTATGGATGGCTTAAGAGATATTCTCTTTAAGGGCTCAAATGTCTGGGGCTTCTTAACTTAAACCCGGAATTTTAAAAACCACCATTGAAAGAAGACTGGTGCAGCTTTACCTGATGCTATTGCCGGCTAGTAAATAGCTTCAAAATGCAATAACAAATGGTCTGGTCAAACTGGCAATAGCTAATGGACTGTCTGTACTTTGTAAATCAAATCTTTATGCAAAATGAGCTACAGAGAAGACCGTGAACCGGGCAATTGTGTCGCCGGTGGTTTTTTTGAGCTACGCAATGACTAGGTCTAGTCCCTTCAAGGCGAATGGCTAAACGCCCGAATGTTTGCGCAGTGACCTTTGGACGACCAGGAAAACAAAGACGAAATTCACGCTCTGCCAAACTCAAAAATTATACCGTAAAAATGTTGACTTTACAAATGTCATAAATGACGCCATTTGCAAAAACTATTCCATCTTCCATAGTTCATTATCATGATCAGATAGCGAGTGTAACTCACATACACGTTGTCCTCTTGAATTTTTCTTTCGAATATGAACAGAGAATTCCAACCGCCTACAAAACCACGATAAGCCGCGTAATTTTGTGAAATTTAATGGTAAATTTCAAATCTCTTTGAATTGCTCTTCACTCCACAGACGGGAGCATTAAGCTAGAAATAGGTCTCCAAAAAGTTCGACCTCCCTAAATTCACGAAGAAGAATTTAGCTTGTTTCTGAAACCTATGAAATGCAACAAGTGACAAGCACGTTGATCGCATACTCTCTCACTCTCTCTCAGAGTGAACTATTTCAACACTTGTGAACCAATAACGTAAATTGTATTTGAAAGTTTTCAATCTCATAAATAAATTTAAGTTCGGTAGGCTGATTATGTGAAGCGCTAGGTTCGACATATCTGATATATTTCTCAGTTCAAAGGATAGTTCACACATTTGTCTGAGTTCTATAAATCTGTGCACAACTGTACTTACGATTGTGCTACATAGTATTTATGCAAGTGTTTGTCTGTGTTATGAAATTATTAATTAATATTATTAAATGAATAATAAAAGTGTTTGTGAACGTTTCCTGTGTTCAAACGTACGAATAAAAATGTTCTCGTTGCTCGTTTCTTCTATTTCCCAACAAAGTGGACGTGTGTTTGGTGTACGTTACATTCTACAAGGGATTTCAATAGGAAGGTGTATATATTAAAATTTGAAGACAACGAGCTGTTTGCCAGACAATTATTTGAATGTCGTTTTAATGCTCGCGGCGACTGGAACGGATGATCTCTGGCCGATACATCAGGCTGAATGGCAACGATATTACAGGCCATATGGAGTTTCATGGTACTGACTGCTTCTTGGTCATTAGCTTAGGTCTATAAAGCCTCATTAAAAATTTCTGACGAGATCAAACCGTGACATGATTTGCCTGATTGGAACTGTAAAATTGTATCCGTCCTTACCACTTCCCCAATAGCTCAAACTAGATCGTCGCCTTATTGTTGGTAATCATTTTGGTCGCCCTCTTGCCGGATAATCTCTTTGAGAAAGAACAATGGAATGGTGAAATGGAAGGATCTTGCTAATAAATTTAAGTCGCTAAAACTAGACATTAGACGATCCAGAAAATCGCCACAAAAAGATCCACTTGTCCTTCAATTCGAATTTATCGATTTATGACTATAAAACCTCGTTTAAGGGTTGTGTAAAGCCACCATTCACAATTACCCTGTTACGCCCGGGTTTTCTCAAAAAATAATTTAAAACCGGACCAACCATGTTTGGCGTAAATGGCGCACCATTAGAGTTTTCTCCCGGGAATCCCGTCCCGGAAAATCAGTATAATCTGGCTTAAAAAAAGTTACCAAATTATCAAAATTTACTTCGAAAATCAGGCCTCAATTTGCGCTAGTAATAGACGACTTCGTGGTTTTTATCTGATAATGCCATCCGTAGAATTGTGGATAGATTTCATTTCACAGACTCTCTAAATGTTGCAATAACGCCAACACGTCCAAGGAATATGGATACTGAAGAAGAAGATCCAAGTTTATCGATTCGTCGTTGGTCGCACGAATTGGGACGTTGTCCGTCCATTATCTGCACAAAGATATTGGCCTACATCCATTTAAGATCCAGCTGGTGCAGAAATTAAGGCTGCGAGACTAACATATGCGTCGTTCTTTCGCCAATTGGGCTAGCAAAAATCAACAAGTCGGATCTAGCGTTACGATCAAAAGAGTTATCGCACCATGATTAATGAAAATATGGATGATGTTGATACAGGCGAGATTGGTTTTCAACAGGATGGCGCTAAGTGACATACGGCGACAGCATCCATAAACTTCTTGAAACGAAATTTTGATAATTTCGAGAAATGGACCTGTAAATTGGCTTCCAAGGTCGTGCGAGAAGAAGTCACTGATTTATGTTGATAAACCAGCAACAATTTATGCCGTGGAGGCCAACATTGTTGGCGTTATTTATTACATACGCCCAAAAGTCACCCAAAATTGGACGTCCAGAATGCTCTACGTCAAGAACATCCCCTGGGGCCATATGCCCGAAATCGTTTTCAAACGTTAATTGTTGGAATAAAAGCTTTTTATAATTAAAATGTAATTTGTTGTTTTATTTTTCACATTTTAAAGTTCTAACAGGCCTAAAAGAACACCCTTTATAAATATGTTTACCTACAGAAGTATTTAAGTATTTTTAATTTAATCTTTTTTTGTCAGTTATAATTTTATGTCATGAATATTTTAATTACAATTACTAGTGTTTTTGTTGTTGTCAGAAGTGACAGTGATCTTATATTTGTTTTAATTGGTTTTCAATTTCATATCCCCTGTCTCATATTGTCATTTACCTAAATTATAATATTAATTTCCCATTGAATGAAATTTAGTTTTAAGTTAAATTAACTTTTTTAAAAAGGTACAACTCTGGCACACACTCTGCACAGTCTGATACGGGTGGAGGACCAAATCCAATCGCAAAATAAGTGGGGCTGCCCAATCCTCCTCATCAGTGCCCCAAGGTTGGTGGCTTAAAGTCCAAAAGAGTATACTCACGCTAAAATGTTTCCACGGTCCGACGAATTGGCTGCGCATTACAGCCGTGATTTCTACCGAACTTGCGGCAAAATTCACGTTGCGTAGTGACAACTTAAGCGGAATTTCGATAATATTTTTCACACGGCAGTCGTGAAACAATGCATGGTGAAATGGCAAACATAGCACCCTCCTGACTTTAGGGATTAAACACAACCACTTAAGCCATGAATTCGCCCGTGAGCATAATTGTTATCAATTTGCTTTGCTTGGTAAAGGGATTTCCTGGCTCGATATCAAGTGGAATAAATCAAAATCAGATACGGTATTTAGGAAATTCTTGAATATGGCAATGTTCAAATTTCAGCCGCAGCTTCGCATGCAGACAAGACTCCGAGAAGTACAGTTTTCATAACTCTAGCTGAATTTAAACGATGGTCTCTGTTATGTCACATATTAGGGCATCGGTCAAATGTGGCTTATTGGCATACACCTGCTCTTCAAATCACACGATATAAATCAAATCGTTCATGCAGAATATCCTTTATATAGTTTACCGTGAGGCACATAGCGCCGTTCGACTAGGACCACATGTCAGAAGCATACATATATGTTAATTCGGACCAAAAACCGAAGTCCTTATCATTATCCTGTAGCTCTAGCCGGTGACGGTAATTGGCCAACCGACGTTGTTTTTGACGAAGTATGTACGATTTAAAACCCGCACCAAACAGTACTTTTTGAGGATGCATTCACACTTAGTGAATCTCTTGTGAGTTGGCGCCATCCCCTTTATGCCAGTTTTGCTTGTTAACATAGTCATTCATTTAAATATGTTTGGAAAAAATTGTAGTCGCATTCCAAATTCTCCGAAACCTGATCAGCAAACAAATTTCGTTGCATTTCGGTAGTTAATTTGGAGCTTCTGGGGTCACTTTTTAACTTTTCAGAAGCAGGCCCAAGTTCTTGTGGACGCGGAGAATCCCACTGCCTCCGCCGACTGTCCTGCACACTTTCTTAGACAGAAATGTTCTCGGCCGATGTAACGTTTCTTTTTGACTTACGAATGTTGGCTGTTTTATAATCGGTATTCGCTGTAAACTAATGGTTGATTAAAAGTGTAGTAAAATGTGCCATTACTGCCTTCCCCAAACTCAGCGTTCCGGTTTCTGTTTCACAATATTGTTTTATTTTCTCGAGTGGAATCGTTGCAGACGAACCTTAAAACGTCTAGTACTGGTATTTCTAGAAAATTCCTGGTGAAACACAACACAGAGTGAAAATAATAAGCGATTTTGTCAAGTTTTTTGTGCGAAAAAGGAAAATGTTGAAAATAATAAATAAAAAATTTATTAACGAGCGAATTATGAAACCAAATGAAGAAATTAAGTAAAAAAATAATAATAAAAAGGAATGAATGCTTGGAGAGACAACGAAAGCAAATGAATTACTCACACATAGACACACACTCACGCACACTTCCAAATCGATTTGTAATACACACATAAACGAGTATTTAAACATTCAGCAGAATTTGTGCGAGTGGAAGCTCGCAGCAAAAAAGGGGAGTTATTTTTTATTGGGTGTTGGAAAGAAAAGTTTTTCAACTGTCAGGATGGTTTCATTTATTCAAAGTCTAAATGTCTGTTTGCTTGGCAGCTCCAAACAGCTAGCGAAACAACAAAATGAAAGACACCAACAAAAGCGGCTGCAGCAGCAGCAGTAATAGAAGGCAGACCGACAGTCAGGCAAGTGGAAATTAATTGAATTGAGTGTGTGCGTTCATATAGATTCGTGCAAAATGATAATGGAAAACAAATTATTTTCAATGTCTTTTCATATGTACGAGTAGGTATGTATGTATTGGAAAATTGTTCCTTATTTACTGCAAATATACATACATACATGTGCATATTAACACCATTTCCAAACGAACATATTTCTGCATGCTGAGAAAAAAACATACTCCTCGTATTGACACAGGGTTACCACAACTATATTATGTTCCCTACAATACATAAATGGTTGTGGCATGTATCATGCGGACAAATGCCGGCACCTGTTTTTCGATCTTATCTGATGGTGGTCTTAGCACTTGTCAAAAATAAAGCACCTCCATCATCCAGCGATTTGAGCCTAAACCACAGCCACCACTTGCAACCCTGAAGAAGTCTCACCAATAACTAGTACGGAACTCTCTTCGCGGGGGCCACTGGCTTCTGTGCTACCAGTCTTTTAGTTAGTGGCCTTACTTCGAAAGCACGCTTCTTGCAGTTTCAGACGAGCCATGGCGCCATATCGCCCCCTGCTGTCAAATACACTAAGGTGGAATATTCACCGAAAACACATGCCGCGGGTAGGATGGTTGTGAGCAAGCATATGTTTAGCTACGATAAACAAGTTTTTGTTTACATTAAAAATTTCCCTCCGTCACCCTAATGCCCGCCAAATTAAAACCTCTTTTTCAGACTTAGAGGCAGGTTAGGTTGTACAGCTTTGTAGTGATTATATTATACATTGAGGTGGTACATTAGATTATATTATAATTGTTATACAGCGAGTCTCGGCTTAAACGAGTCCATGCTCTTGATATTGCATTCCGATCGGTCTACTAGGGCAGGTGCGGGGGTTAAGGAAAACAACCAACTCCATAATTTGTCTAAAATTTTCGTATGGGAAAATGTAAATTTTTTTCATGGTTTAGGAGGGGAACATCTCCTTCTACAATGCCCCCCGCCCCCACCCCTTCCTTGGATTCGTGCCTAAAGTAGGGACAACATCATTAGAGGTCACGGTTCAGAACGGTCTGATACCTTAAAACTGGCGTAATTATTATCCATATTATCCATATTCCAAATATATTCCAAAATCGATTAATACATAACCAGAGATAAAGGTTCCTAAAAATTACAAACAATTCCATTCCTGATCAGGGCTGGCCAAACGAATCAAAATTCCATTAGAAATGGTGCCTGAACTGTTGTGCCTGCAGCATTTAACAAATGAAAACTTAAAAGGACGAACAAGAAAAACAAATATGGCGCTGAATTGAAAATATCTTTTTTTTTTATTAAATACCAACAACAATGTCTTAATAGATACTTGTGAAACAGACATTAATTTCATTTAAGTTGAAATTAACAAAAAAGCGGAAAGCAAAAAGAATTTCAGTTGAAGGAAATTAAATTAAAATTTTTTTCTAAGAGGAAGAATGAAATATATTTATGGGAAAAAGAGGATTTTTTTTTGCTAATTTCTTATTTTAGCTGGACCATTTAGAACGACTAAGAAATTATAAATGAGAAATCGGAAAATCATTATTTCAAACCTTGAATCCACGCTTGTTTTGTTCTAATTTTATTTGTCTTATTTTTGCGATTAGATGCATTTTTTGGGCCCTTGTTCAGATAACGTTTGCGGCGCTTTACAGTTTGAACAACTTATTTTTCTATTTTTTCTGTTTTCGTTTATTTGGTTGATGCTTTTTTCCCAAGTTTTTACTACCTGGTTTGATTTTATTCCACAATCTTTGCAATTTCTTTATAGGTTTCGTCTCTCTTTAATTTTTTTTCAATTTTCGAATTTTATTGGAGCCTTTGCAGTTGAAAATGTTTCTTGCAATTAATTTCTTTATTTTTACGGATTTTGTTTACAATTTTAGCTTTTTTCTGAAGTTTATGCTTTTCTAGCAACGTGAATGATGATTAATCACAAGCACTTAATGGCTGCTAGCTCAGGCAAGTATGCGACGATTTTTTGGATAGTCTTTTTTCATTTAGTTTTTGGCGGTATCGTAATATACGAGTTAACATAGACTGAACCTCATCATGATTAATTCGATCGAGAGTAACGCAAAGCTTCATTTCTGCTCCTCTCCCACTCAATGCTTTCCCTCACAACCCTTTAATCTTTCCCTGCATGGGAAGGATTAGAGGGTTGTGGGGAGCATCTCATTTGCAAAGAATTTGTTCTTACTACGCGACATTTCTTCATGTTTTAACGCACAAAATTGCGTGCTTGTGAGTGCTGCATGAAGTAATGACACTCAAGCGTTTTAAATTACTTCCATGTTATGCATGGCTGGATTGTATGGCTTAGGATATCGCGAATGGATCACGTTTGCTTCATGCATGAAGTTTACCTCTGGTACACTTCTGGTGCCAGGTTGATCATTCTTTGCAAGCGGGGATGGACTAATGCAGTAGCATTTGCCACTCATCTTTAACCAATAAGAAACCAAGCATCGATAGTTATGAGTGCTATATGGATTGAAGAATCCAATAGTATCAATGACTTTGGCATGAAGAAACAGGTCGGCGTTCAATTGAATAAACACATATTTCAAGGTGAAAATATCTGTAAGCGGAAATGAAATACAACTCTACAATAAGGGCCGACAGCCCAAAGTCTATTTTGGAGACACTCGAAGTTCACAGGAGACAGCGAAAATAGTCATGGCTGGCGCTTCTCTGTTTTGTCGTTACTACAAGAGGCACATTACCTAACGTCCACTTGGATTGAGTGCCAAATATACTGCAGGGAAAATTCCGTATCAGCCATGGACAACTGAATTTAATAAGTTGTCAAAATTATACTTTATTGTGATTGAAGGCCGAGGCACATGGAATCCTGTGTTTCAATTTGGTTGTCAGTTGAAAAAGACGACCTATAACGTACCACGGATTCTATGTGCCTCGGCCTTAAAGAAGGATTCACAGCAAATGCATAGATGACAATCGATTCATTGCAGCAACGATTTCCAGAACAACTTATTTCACGAAATTGTGAAGTCAATTGATGCTAAGATGATGCAATTTTTTTTGTGGGTTTTGGGTCTATGCGAATAAACCAGAAAAAATTTCTTAGTTCAAGCCCGATACGTAACGCGTCATCGCGGAAATACAGCCACATCTTTGTCAAAAATTCGTCGAAATTTCATGGAAAGTACAAAGGCCTGTTATCGCAGTCCCGGCGACCATTTGAGACATATATTATTCCATAATAAAGCGAAACATCGTCTACTTAGCAATGGAATAAAAATATCCATTTAAAATCATATTGACCTTCTCAAGGTGCATTTTGCACACTCTACCGGTTAAATTGTTTTGTGAATTTAGAGGAAGGGACAGAAAATATCAAGAACAATTTTAACCACAGTTTTTAGTCAGTTGTAAAACTCATAAATATAAAAACAATTGATACCCAATTTTGAATTTACTTTTCGCATTTTATTACTATTTTTCGGCTTGTTATATCACAAGCAAAAAGTACTGAAGAAAGTGAAATAGTACGAAACCTACCAGCCCTGTTCCATAAGCATTGGACTTGCGTTTTTCAGCGTTCTTGACATCATAAAGTACAAGTTTTGCTCTTTGAAGTATCGATATTTAATATATTGACTTCAGACCACCGTGTGAGTGCTAGCGTCCTGTCCTTCAGCAAACATATCCATTTTTAAACAAAAATAAAATCAACAATATGAAACAAATAAATAAAAAGTTCATCATTAGAACATAATAGACCTGCAAAATAATCAACGTGGCTCTTCTAAAGAACCTTCCGGGGAAAGAACGCTACGGAACAGTAGGAAATATAGAAATGGAATTTTTCTCTGTTGATTCTTGTTTCAAAAGAAAAACAAACAACTAAATTTAACAATAATTCACTTTTAACACACAATAAAACACAATTCATACAACTGCAATTACGTTCAACGACAAACAAAAACAGATACAAATGTCTGTTCAAACATATGCCCAGGACTCTATTGTCTGCAAGCAATTGTTGAGAACTTCAGTTAGTACTTTTCGAAAAAAAAATAAAAAATAGTGAAGGAAATACAAAGAAGCGACTTATATGAAGACTAAAGATAATAAAAGGAAACTCCAAATAAGTTTTACGAATAAATAGTTACTTTTCTTCGCAATTGTGGACAGGAGCGGTAATTTAGTGTTTTTAACAAACTTTTCGTTAAAGCTTTTCAGTGTTGTTAAGTACAACACGTGAATAGAACAATTGATGACTAAAAGAGAAATAAATACACTGATGGTTGTTAAGAAAGAGGTTTTGATTTGGTCCACTGACTGGCTCTGCAACAACATGTGAAACTTTTGTGCCTCTGATAATTTATTAAACCAATCTGTGGATAACGCTCCAAATGAATATCAGTGCTGAGGTATGGATTATGTGTTGTTGCCAATCGCAGATCCACGGTGGGTGTGAAAAAGTGAAATTTACTCTTAAAAAAATTAAACATTTTATACAAAATTTAGACAAATTAAAGAATTGTTTCTTTTTGTTAAAACTTCCGCCTCCGAAACGTGAGCTGGGTCCGCGACACAAAAAGAAACTAAACCGGATTTTCCCTCTATAAAGGAGAGTTCAGTAGAAAATGATCGGACAAAAAACAAATCAAAAGTGGACGGTCATTCGTATTCTATTCCAGGATTTAGATTATCTCATACCCAAGAAGCATTTCAAGCTATCTTTGCGGTCGACAGCTCCTCACTGCTGATCTGTGATGTAACCAATTAATGGCACAACATGGCACCTGATTTGGTCCAGCGAAGTATCAAAGACCAGCCTGGTATCAGGTATAAAGTTCAAATTTCATTACCAGCAGCCAGTTTCTGCAGTGTTTTTAAACACTCCAAAACAAGCCTGGATCAAAATTCCCGTGAACGGAGGAATTGCAAGACAACTTAGCAATATGCACCCTTTTTTCGACCCTTATCTAAGATGACGTGGACACACGTGGACGCCAGCACCAACTAAACTTTCGGGTTTGGATACGTCCATGAACCATCTTCCGCGACTCTCACAACGACGACCCTCTTCCCAAGTGACCATTGCCACAGTTGATTAATTCTTAAAAATCAAATGTTAATACGTAAAGATTTTGATGAAAATCACTTTTAGAATTTTAAAATTGTTTTGTTTAATTTAATTTGTGGAAAAAATCGTTAAAATAGTTTATAAAAAATTATATGTTTTTTCATACAATCCACCAAACACAGTGGGCAAGATGGCAAAACTGATGGTTATAATTATGCAGGTTCGTAACAAGCAAACCGATTGCTAAATTATGATTTTAAGAACCGTATATGAAAGCCTATGTATCGACATATTCCCGACAGGGTGGACAGACACACAGGATCCACAAAGTTAATGTATTTAATTTATCATTATGACTACAATAAACAATCATTATCGTTATGATGAGTTTGTAAAATGTTAACAATAAGGCAAAGCATATTTACTTACATGTCTATATGTATGTATGTATGTATATGCATATGGATGCATGTGTGTGAAATCTATGTACATATATACACATTTGTGTACTTGCGGGGATGTAATAAGACACTTAAACAAATAATTTATTTTGTCCTGTGGTGTTTTCTATTATATATCATGAGTATGAATGCATATGTGTATGTAAGTGTTTCTATACTTAGGACCTACCCATGCAAATAAAAAGCAATATAAGGAACACTACCAACCCCACAACTGTATGTGTATAACACCCTTGCACTTACAATTAGCAAAAGTTTCTATAAATAATTTTCAAGCCATCTTTGTTGCCTTCACATTATTGTTTTGTTTTTATTATTGTATACTAATTTCAGATTAAATCTATTTGAACTCCAAAAATTCCCTTACCAACCAACTACAAGAATCGTGTTGAAAAGCACATTGTGTTGTATTCAAACAAACACGCGATAATTTCCCAGTATTTTTCTTAACCACACCTTAGCATAAGACCATTCCAATATATTTTACTCTTTCTTTCTCATGTATTGCAGGCTTAGTAAATATTAATGTTCTAAAATACATTCCTCTCTCAGTTGGTTTATTACAGTTTTCACTAGTAGACTTCTGCTTAACAAAGCAGAAAAATATTTCATTTTATCTGCTGCTGCACGCGACGCAGTTGTTGTTTTTGTTATACCTTCTTAAGTGCCGTTTTTAAGTGAAACCATTTTTTTCTAATAGATTTTTATACTTCTTTATTGCTCTGCTTCTTTACTATACACAACAATTTTACACTGACCAAGTATGAAGTTTAATGAATTTCCATCCCTGTCGCTCTAGTACCTAAGAATGGCCACAGCACATTGTTCTTATTGATTCAGTTATTTCGTTGTTGTTGTCTTTTCATGTTTTTGCTAGTGTGGGTGTTTGCAAAAGGTAGTTGAATTCGGCTACACTTGACAAAATTGTATAAGTTATAAACTTATGAATTTAAATTCTCGAAATTCTGACATGCTACATTTAATTACCAAAACACGCATGATTTTTCCCCAACCTACCTATTTTCATAATATTTTCCGAATTTCTCTTCCGGGCAAAACACTGCCGTACGGTGTTATTAGTTTTATTTCTTTAATCAATTAAATGAAGAATAAGATTTGAATACTTAAGTAATTTTCTTTCTGAAAGAATCAAAAGAATTAAATTAAAGATTAAAAAATTAAATGAAAATTATCATAGTAATATAAATATGTAATATGCACACAAATAATTTAATTTCTTATGTCAAGTCAACAATTAGATTATTGAAGACCAATTAAAAATTAGTGTTCAGGGGCTATGCATACGAGTTCATATACAAAAGGTTATTACTCGGCAATGTATAGCAAGTTTCTGCGGCGCAAAATTATGCCTACGTGGAATAAGATATTAATTTCATTTGTATTTTTTTTTTCAGAACAAAATTGTCTTTGTGCAGTATCATAAATGACTAAAACATAAAGAAAGACAAGAAACAGTTTATGGAGTTGACCAAATAATTTTAGCTACATATATTTTCCATTTTCTATCTTCAATTTTATTTTAACCTCGAATGTCTTGTACGATAACGTCTAGTTTTAATAGGTGTCTAAGCCATATTGATATAGTATATCCTCAATTCGTGTAAACTTTTAGGATTCTTTGCCTGCAAACTCTTCTCAACTTTGTATCACAAGTCTCAGTCTTGGCCTGTGTTGTTAATTTTAGAGCCTTTATTTTTTGCTCCACTAAACAATGATGCACAAGTTATAAAATATATTTTGCATCGTTGTCTTGCATAAAGTTTCATAAGAGCCGCAAGTTTTCTTCGGAAAATGGTATTATTGTATTTCCAAATTTTTCTTTATATAAATTCTACACGTTACCTCCATAATTTTTAATTGTTTTATGGTTTATTTCGGACTACGTTGTTCACTACTGGGACGCCATACAAATCGTTTTCGATCCGTTATCCTACATCTACGAAATTTTGAATAATTACTTTATATTACGTTTCTTCCTCAACATTATAAATTTCTGTAGGCTTTTTCGCAAATTTTAATCGGGATTTTAAGTTATTTTTGACACAAAAGATTTATGTAGTTTTTAGCCCTTCGTCTTGAATATTCTCTTTAGGTTATGGTCTTCTCTTATAATAGATTTTCGGGATTTGGCAGATCTTGGAATATTTTTTGTTGTTCCAAAAATATCCAAGTGCGTGATAGCATTGCAGATTGATCTTCAGAGTAACCAATCAAGTCAGAAATTCGTTTTGCACTTTCAGATTATTCCTAATCTATTTTCCTTCAACATCTATGGTATCTTGCCCATTTTTATTAACAAACATTGTACGAAAAAGCACTTACAAAATAGTTATCTGCAATATTGTTTGATAAAAATTTAAACAATTTAAACAATTTTGTTTTGGTTTCGAAAAACGCAAATTGTGTACACTTTGCGAAGATAAAGTAATTGAAACGTGAAGTAATAAAGAAATTAATGAAACTAGCATTAATTATCATTACAGTTGGAAATTCTATTGGAATTACGAAACAGAGTTTTAAAGTTTAAGAGAACGAGGGCTCATAATTATATTTTAATTGCATGATCACCACTGTATGTACATGTATGTATGTAGGTCTGTATAATTAAATTCTATTAAAGTCTAAATTGTAGCGCAACTAGGCCTAAAATGAAGCAATTTTAAAATTATACAGTGTTATAAATTTCGTAAATGCATTTAAAAAAATTTGGCATTGAAACACAAAGTGCTTATACACAGCTATGGGATACTGTTTACTTGGTATATCCGAAGAGTTGCTACAATTTCATGGGCACCATAGACTAAAGAAGAGACTCATTGAATCAATCGAAGAGAATATATTAAAGATTTAATACAATAAATAAATCATTTTTTCATTAGTAGTAATTAGTAAATAACCCTAAGATAATATTTGAAAACTTATTGTAAATTTAATTTAGAAATATTTTAAAAAATTAAGTTAAATATTTACGTCTTATCGTATGCACCCCTGGTACATAAGAAATGAAAACATCCATAGGAATCTCAAAGTTCTCAGTACCCACGAAGAAGTTAAAACGTACACGTCCAAATACGTAAACAAACTAGTCCAACATCCCAACACTCTTGCACGCAATTTATTGCAATTTGACGGCCCCCAGATACTGAAAAGAACTGACACATTGAGTCTAGCGAGGCGGCTCTCTCTACAGAATAGAAGATAGATTTTTAAGATTTGAATACCTACAAAAAATTAGTTACTACATTGGTAATAACTAGTAAATAATAATTTAGAAATAAGATTTGAATACTTATTGTAAATTTCTTTAAGTAGAAAGATTCAATAAAATAAAATTAAGTTTTATTGTTTTTTTGATGAACTCATGCCAAAAAATTAAAATTACTTAATAAATAAAATTAAGTATAAAGAAAGAAAAATTTAAATGATGTTAAATGATTTTCAATCTATTTCTTGCAGTGTAAAAATTCAATAGCAGTTGTTTTTGGTTTGCCTTGGTGTAAAATAATAAGGCAAGGAATAGTTAGTCAGCATGCATGCAGGTGCATAAAATTTAATGGTGGCCAAGTATTAGTGCCATGTTAGTGTTAGTGACGAATTGTTTTTCTTAATAAAAGACGCTATCTCTCGCTCTATCTCTCTTTCACACCTTAAACCAAGCAACCATTGTGCTTGTAATATCCCCAACCAAACACCATTAAAGGGGAAATTTGAGTTGTAAATTTAAAAGTTGCGGGCTCTGTTGCTGTCAAGGTTCTACTGCGTGTTAATTGACATTGTAAACGTTTATGGTGGACCAAGAAAACATTGAGTTTAAACATTTATTTAAGTTTTAAAGTTTTCTATTTTTATCTTTGTACTTGTAACAAAGTACGTACGTGATTTCTATTCTGTATTTAATTTCTGAATAAAACATTGAATTTCTCTCTTTAAAGAACAGAAAGCGTAGCGTAGGCACAATTAGAGTTTGCGCATTTTAGGGTATCTGTTCAAAAGTAAATTTGATTAAGAAACTGCCATAGCCAGATGTGGAAAATAAAATTAGAAATGCCTATGAAGGAATACTTCATTTATACGTAACTATTTATAATTATGGTAACAGTATGGAAAATCCAAGGTGTTCCGTGCGTCGCACACAAAAGTTCTGACGAAATCCTATGGTACCGAGTTTAACAACCCTGCAAGTAACAGTATAAGGCAGTGTTGCAAAATCAATATCGGAATAACAAATTTTTTCTTGTTTGAAGGACTAAAAAAAATTATCTTATTGACTGACGTTTTTGGAATTTTACTGCGACACTACGGAATCCGAGTTTTTCATTAACAAACATTTTATAGTTGAGTGTGAATGTAACCGTGCAAATAAAATTTTTTTCTTTATCCTGTTTTTTTCTTCTTTACTACGAACATAGTTGCAAATCAAAATTTGCTCATTTGAATCAATTTGTAAAGTTGAGTTCTGCTGCAGTTTAACATTCTGCCACCACCAACGTATTGATTTGGTTACGTCATTCTCTCTATTGGTCTTTAACCGTTCATTATATCTACTTACAATAAACGATTCCTTTGTTTTATTTACATACGAGTGTTTAATACGTTTAGTGGCAAGTGGCAGAGAAGAAAGGAGGAAAAACAACGAAAGCATCTTTCGAAACATATTCTTCATACATACGTGCTCGCTCTGACAACAAACGGTCGATTACGTTGCGCTCTTTGTGTGCATTATTCGACTGTTAAACATGATGATTTTTTTACTCCATCCACACTTAAAAACAATTATAAAAAATGTAACAAGGAATTTTTGATAATTTTTTTTAATGTCTTATACAATTGGGAGTAGCTGGTGTTGGAAAAAGTACTTGACTAGAGAATTATCTTTGGCATTCAATGAGAAAGCAAATTTGATTTATTAAATTGTTAAGAATTATGGTCATGGATCAGATGGGCGAACTGCTGCAACAATTAACAAACATTTTTGCCTTAGTAGCTTATGCCAATTGTCCAACAACATTTAATTCCAATGCGGCAACATCTCCTTGGCAGTGGTACACAGCCGCTACCAAAAGTCTAACAATACCGCCTCTTACAAAAATACTCAACGTTAAGGTTGCAATATGAGCCAGCGAGCCCTGTTTTTTGTTAGCACATCAACCTCTGCTTTGGAGTTCCTCTACCCAAACAAGCGACTTTGCCGATTTTCCTGCCAGGGCTCCAGTGGACACTGTCGAACAGCAGTCAACTCATTCATGTCTTGACTTTTTGCAGCAACTTTGCGAAGGCTCAGTCACCGCCAAATGATACGGCACTTGTAGCTGCCACAATGTCTGCTGCTGTCCAGCCACAAGCAATACTTAAATTAAATTTGCAAAAGACTAATTTGCAACATGCTAAACACAATGTACCACAAGGACCTCCGGCTGCCGACGGCAATGTATCGAATGATGCTGGTAAGTGATTATTTTTTTCAATTTAAACCTGTTTTCTATATCTAAATTCATTTACGAGCAATAAAAATAATACAGAATTCATTTTTAAAGCCACTGCTTGTTGGTGCGATAATATGGCGAACAAAAGTTTGTGCGGACATTTTGCTTTAAAGTAATGAAAATATAATTTTTGATTTAGTTTTTAAAGTGAAAAATTTAACTGTGAAGAATTAAAGAAAGCACAGCATATACAACACTAAATATTTCCAGTATTATATATAGCGTTTTCGTTTCTGAAATAAAATGTTGCCCTGTTAAAAAGTGCATGCAGAACACGCCCTTATTATTTTGGATTTTATACAGATCATAAAGGGCCAATGCATTTTAGTATTATTAGGGATAAAATCTAAAAAAACACCACCTTTTATGGGCTTAAACATATTTCGAGTATAACAAAAGTGTAAATAATTTTACATTTTTTAGAGAAAAAAAAGGCTATGGATTTAGCTTAAGGATAACAGGAGGGCAAAGCAAATATTTTTAACATATTTGTTTGGTTAAGAGTCGCTTAAGAGACTATAAAAAATCGTACTTTCCCTGGAACTGGTTAGCCGGGCGATTTTAGATAACTAGTTTTTACATTTTCAGTGGCTAAGATGTAAGACTAAATTTTGTTTTGATAACCGCATTTAATAGGGGCTTAAGATTATTTCTATGGGAGTATGTCTGGCTTATAAAAATCCCTAAGCCAGGGTACAACAACATACGCCATGGATGTGTCGCCAAGAGTGTGCTGGGTCATTTGTATGTGAACTTTGGATACCAGTCGATCTTCAGGTTTTAAATGGCCAAGGGAGGAACCCGTAATGGATGTATAAGATTGTCTCGCGGGGACCGGTCAATCTTTAAAGGCAATCCTAAGGCGTTGGACCGTGAGAATGAATCCTAACAAGAGTTGGAGGGGTTAATATCTGCAGGAACTCCGGTGATTATTGGCCAAGATAGGAATTCTGAAAAGATGCACAAGAAAACCTTTCAAGGGGTCGTCGTTTCAGTCTCCAAAGGCACTCCTGAGGAAGAGGGTGAGTTGGTAGCGCACATTCTGTGGGAATGTACAGCGCTGGCTAACATAACGCTTAGGAATACGGGAAGGTACTTGTTAAAGGTGAATGCCATGACGAACCTCTGTCTTAAGCCCTATTTAGCCTACCGTTGAAATCGTAAATGTAACGTAAATGTAAATGCAACGTAAATGTAAATGTTTGTGCGCTTATAGAATGCCTAAATCCGTGTCAGGTGTTTTTGAGACAAAAAAAGCCAAAATATTTGCAGATTAAATAAAAGAGAAAACTGTGTTTTAATTCCGGGTGTTTTTATTAAAAATATAAAATCAAATGGATAAAGAAGATTTGTTTATTACCTTGAACTTTTTGCGTATTTGTAAAATGTACAGGGGCATAAAGAAAAAACCTCATCCATTTTTTAACAAATAACAAATAAAAAACAATACAGCTGTTCGAAACAATGATGAGAGTACAGCATGTTTAGTATATTCGCCAAAAGTACGCAACTTATTTAAATAGTACCAAAAATTAAATTTACCTTTTTTAATAAAAACAAAATTGATACAGTTAAATTACATACATATTATTTTTACATTATATACATATTTATCGCACTTAAAAATATTTATATATCTTTTAATTACATACATATGTACTCGTATATTATTTTCATTATATTTCACAGGCCTAAATTTAATCTTGAACTTCTCTTTATGTTTTTAGCAGCATTTAATTTGCATTTTAACCCGATTTTCAAAATTCATTTTTTAAAGAAATTTATGCGTATCAAATACTTTTGGAAATCGAACGGATAAAGTCTTCGCCCTATTGTTATTGCAAAAATATTTTAAATTTGCATGTATTATCCCTAACATACCATATATTATTTACGCAGAAACGAAAACACCGCAAATTTAATAAAATATATCATGCGTGTACATAAATTTATCATTTGAAATATTAAAATATCAAAAAACAAATACTACTGCAAATGGGTTTTTGTGCCGTCTTCTCATTCACAATAATATATACCATCACTGGCTACATCTGTCACGTAAGCTCGTAATGAAATTCTATTTTCTACAGGTTGAGACCTTACGGTTACATTTTACTACAGTCAGATAAGCATTTTCATAGCTACTCGTATAGCAAAAATTATCAGCTGATACAGTTACATTTACGTTTCTACATTTACGTTCGGCTAAATGGGCCTTTAGACAAATGCTAGCAGTTACAAGAGACTTGGTGATGAGGACAAAGGCCAACAGTTACCAGTCGTGAGTTTAAAATCACTACATTCAAGAGTAATGGATAGTGTTAGCATGTGACTTAATAAATTACAAAACGACTGCCTGAAATCAATTAGAAGAAAGATGGTTGGTAAGGGTCTCATAAATTAAGCGGACTCTCTTCGTGAATATTTGCTGTTTGTCCATGTTTGCTTAAGACTCTAATAGTAAAGAGGGTTCTATCTATCTGCCCTACCGACCGGCACTGCGATATCTGTTGGATCCTTGTAGCCACAGATCTTTTATTAAACCATTCTCTGTATAAACTTCATAATGAAGGTCAGCACTGAGGTCGCAGAAGCCCAGCTTATATCAACCGAAAACAAGGGTTCAAGCGATAAAAACTTGTCTTCTACCGGTAATTAAAACATGCGTTCACAAGGCATGTGTGTCGTTGTTTCATCCTCCTCCATGCGAAAATTGGCGGCCAGAAAACCAATCAAAAGTCGCAAGTCATTCCTATTAAATTACAAGATCTTGTTGTCTGGGAAGGGTAACGTAACGTTTGACCAATCTACTATCTAAACTGGATCTCTAATATATAGAGTATTAGAAGCCCCTTGGCAAAATCATCCACTAAATCGTTACCTTTATGGCCACTGTGTCCAGGTGGTCAGTGTAAGGAAACCTTATTACTACTTCCTTGATTGTTTCACACCAATTCCAAAGAACGCTAAACCGCATTTTTCATGCAACAAGGGATTTCAAGGTACCTTGGCAATATGCATCCACTTCAAATTCTAATCTACGTTTATGCGACCACCACAAGGGGAGACCGTCTAACTTTCCGCCATTTGCCCACTAACACCGACAGTCTTGTATTCTGGCATATCTGGCCAGCACCAACTTCATTCTTGGTTTTGGATACGTTCTTGAACCATCGCAGACTTCTGGGATCCTCCGAAGTGACCTCAACTGGAAAGGTTTCATTGAATCTAATTAGACCTTCACTGATGTGTAACACTACAGCCCTCCGCTTTCCCTTGTCAAGTTTGGTTTGAAAACAAATCGGTTTCGGCTATATGCCATCTTCAGTGTCACTTTTCGTTCTGAGGAGAACGACACCAAACTAGACAAGGGATGCCGCAAATTCGTTCCGAAAATCTATATGAAATCACCTTGTCAGGACCCTGCTTATCTTCAGTTTATTACTGGGTAAATGAAGGATTATCAAACCAGCAATTCAGATTCAAGTTTTATACCCGGCCTTACAATATTTTAGAAAGCACAACAACGTTGAATATCACTCGATTTAAAACTTTCGTGTGAGGATAAAAACCAACAACCAACCATCAAACAAGATCATAAACTTGCACAGATTACAGCGGGAACATTAAGAAATGAACAAATAAATGATGAAAGTCAATCAGAGTGTCATTAAGAAAGTGATGAAATTTTGTGGTATTTAATCTTGGACTCGTCGTCTCAACCCAGCTCTGATACAGAAGACAACAAGTTAATTAAATTTGTTAAGAGCTGCTATAGAAGGGATCATTATATTATTTTCCATTATATTTTACGGCTCTTTCCCGGTGATGTAATTTGTAATTTGAAAATATTTGATTTAAATACGTCTTTCTGGCTTTTGTCTGTTTCAATTATTTTGTTTGTAGATGAGTCTGGCTGCTGTCAGTCATTATGGCCCAGTTACAAATTGTTTCGGCAAGAAAACGATTTTAACTACTTGTTTTTGTGTTTGCTCGAAACGAAAACATTGTTAAATTATTTCCAACTTAATTACGGACTATTCTCTATTATTTCGAGTTTTCTATTCATTTTGTTACAATTTAATTTTTCTGTGTGTGTTTTTTTTCTTTTTATTGGAAAGAAACCAAAACATTTTCCAAATTAGCCGCAGTACAATAAAAATGACTTATGGCTGGTAATTTCCTTTTGCTTTTTCATATTTTTCCTTTTGGCTCAAGTACTGTTTTTGGTTCAGTAAATTACAGTGGTTGGCCAAAATATGATGACCATTAGCGAGTCATAGACATAAAGATTCTTTTCCAGTTATTGTTTAGAAAAAGGAATACTGTACAGGAGCTAATTAATTGAAGACATATTGCGGTTTTTGCCAATGAGACTGCAGTCGTCTGCATTGTTTCCCTCCTAGGGGTGATCTATTCTTTTCAGGGAACCCTGTGTTCATTTCGCCTAATTGCCCATTCTCAATCATCCTGAACCTGCACTCTGAGAACAGAGCTAATGTGCAATTAACTTCGTACCGTCAGCTGGCATTGACAAAGATATGGCTTGCCGTAACTGAGTGCACTCTCAGAAGTTCAGATTTATACCCCCACGTGATGGCGGCCGGAAACAGCTAAGGACCACGGGCTGACACTTAACAAGTGAAAATAGTGGAGGAAGAAGGTCGACAGTCACCAGTCGACAGTCTGAAATCACTATAGTCGATAGTAAGGGATAGTGGTAGCACGAGTCTTGATTGTAACTGTGGTAATCGTAAATAAAAAATCGGTTGCCTGAAATCAATTCGTGAAAAGAAGGGGTTAGAAAAGGGATCCATAAAGTTACCGGTCTTCTTCGATATCCCTCCTTTATTGAAAAAAAACTTCATACTGGACCTTCTTCTGTCTAGTCGAAGTAGCTGATACATACGCTATACAGGGATTTCGCCCTCCTCCCACCAAAATAATTTAAAATATAATTCCTCCCATGCAAATGTTTCTAAAAAAAATTTTGTCATTCGTTCTGTACGGTTTAGAAAAAATACTTGAATGCTGCTTTTTAGACTGGATGAATTTGTTTTGTCCCTAGAATATCGCTCTGAATTTTCAGGCAGGGGAGATTTAATGATTGCGACTTCTTCATGCCCATATTCCCCATACCTACGAATAATGTAACACGATAAATCTTTCGAAAAATGCTCGTAGACTTTTTATCTCCCTTTTGTATTGTTTCTGTTTCTTCGAAGATTTTCTAGGAGACCCAGGAGGAATAGGATATTTCACCTCTAAAACGACTCAAAAGGAACATATTTTTTGCCTACAAAACATTTTGGGTATTTAAAGAGTTCCTAGTTTTTGCCTAAACTGAATCCGCGGATGTTGGGAGGAGAAAAACTTTAAGATAACGTTGGGACATAACGAAAGTTATAAAGAGTTTTAGATATTTTCGATATGGGAATCGAAGGGAATGCGAAATGGTGTGAGTTCCTTAAATGCCAGTAAAATTTCCTAGCAGATTAATTTTAATAATTTATTAAATCTTACCCCATACAATTACAAATCATATTCGAATCCAAATTACGGAGCATAGTTACATGAAATTCGTTCTAGTAAAACAGGCCATAGCCTTTGGTGGGAATCGAACTCACGACGCCTAGTCTGATGGACTAGCACACTACTAACTTGACATTAGAGCTACAAAATTATCGATAGTTTTATTTTTAGTAGACTATCGTTGTTTTTTTCCAATAGCGATACTATCGAAATAATTAATGTTATCATCAAGTTAAAGCGACGTCAGTAAGAAGCAGTCGACTGCATGCCCGAAGTAAATCCATCAGCAGATCCTTACTCCGTCTGTAGACTTGAATACTCGTATACCTAAACGTAAGAATTAATTAAAAACTTGTTATTTCTTTCAAACTGAGATGTGACACTTGCAATACTAAAAGTAAATAAAATAAATGAACATAAATAGCATTGACTTTTTAGCCAATTAAAGTGACAAATATGCTTTGGAATATTTTAGCGCCGGCTAAAACGTGACGCGACGCTGCATTCACACACTTTTGATTTGTGCATGTGATTTGTTCGCGAATCATTTCGTCGAAAAAACGTCAGACTATCGAATGGGACGACTGTCAATAGTTTTGCAGCTCTACGGGGGAACCCAGAAATTTCGAATTAATTATTTGTTCGCAACCAATTATTTGAGTAAAAACGTAAATAATTAAAAAAAAACCCCATTTCACACAATTTCATTAAGAGTTGCAAAGGATTTTTGTAAATCAGTTAATTAATTTTATATTAATTAATCTTAAACTTTAAGGTCTATATGAAACGTTTTAGAGAAAACCTTGTGTTTGGTTTCAATTCATGCTACCTGGCCTGTTGCACAGTGTTGGCAATTCGTAATGGTGCGAGCAACAAACAATGTTGGTTTCTTTCGAATGGGCGTGTTGCGGTGGCGGCAGCATAACAAACTGTATCTCTTTTAATGTGCAGGAATTTAGCCACAGACACACTCACACAAACGTACATACATATGTATTTAATTGCCAGCGGTACCGGCAAGCAGGCGCTTTACACATTTTAACACAAGCACAATGGGTTCTCTCTCTTTTTTTGGGTAGATTGATATTTTTCGTGTTTGAAAAACATTTTGACTTCTTTATTTTCGTTCGTTACCAAAGAAACAAAAATTGTTGTTGTCGTTAGTGTTAAGTGTTGCAGCTGAAAATGTCTTTATTATGGTGTTTGTGTGTTTGTTTCGTTTACTTCTCTTTTGTTTTTGGCAACGGATGTGTGGCTTAACTTCTCAATTATTAAAAATGTAGTCTCTACGTTTCTGGGTTTTGTGGCAACCAATAATTAAATTTTAATAAATAACCTGAATATGGTTATAATTTCGTTAGATTCAATTAATTTGTTGTTGTTGTTGTTTTTGTTGTAGTTAATTAGGATATCAGTTTGAGGCCAGGAGTCTTAATTGCTGCTAAACTGAAATAAATAATGATATAAATTTTATGGCAGCATTTGTTTTTTATGCAATTGAGTGCAATGAGTTGCTTTATAAATTAAAAATTATTTGTTTTTAATGAATTTTAAAAGATTTTAAAACAAGTTTTACATGACGTGTTTTTGTTTCACTGGAAGGATTGAAGCTGAGAGGCATTTTTTGGATACATTAAAATTACACGGATCTAAGAGGGGTTTACACGACATGTATTTTATGTATTACATGGTTTGCGAGGATCTCTTACTTTGCATTAAACTTTTCCACTAAATATTATTTATTTTGTCAAGCAATTTCGGCAAGAGGTTGTTAATATTTTTGCTTGGTTTTAATAAGTTCTGTATGGATAAAAATTATTCTTTCGGTATTCCTACATAATGTGTCCCAAATATATAAAATTAGTCTAAAGAAGGAAGCATCATTTTGGAAAATTTTTACGTTTTTGCTGAAAGTAAAATGTTTCTTTTCGCAAAATGAGAGTTGTGTTTATTTTTCTTTTAATTATTGTTAATATTTGAATTAAAATTATCCCTGTTCATTAATTATATTGAAATGTTTAGAGTCCCTTTAAGGAACCAAACATTTTCTCAATTGGGTCCATTTTGATTATAGACCACAAACTCCCAATAAATCCAAAATTTCCAAACGCAAACCCCAAAACTGTAGATTTTTTTTTACATAATTTCAGACAATATTGTGTAACACAAGTTTGTGCATTATTTCATAAACTTTTTCGAGGTTAGAAATATTCCTGATAGAGATATTTTTATTAAGTATAAATTCTTGCAAGCAAACCACTTTTTTATTTAGAGAATTTTTTCTGGCTAATTGTTTATCCCAAGTCAGTTTATTATAAATAATGCAATTTATTGTTGAGGGCAGATAAGCTAGTCTCATTGCGCATTCCGCTGGTAGCTTAGTCCATCTCATCAGGAAACGTTTACCCAATTTTTTGGAAAAACTTAAACGTCCTATGCTCGAAATCCTTTATACTTATCTTACTTGTCTTACCTCGTTTGGTTGGTTGTTTGCCAAGAAAGAGGGACTGTAGCTGATAGGCCCAAGCATGGACCACAGTGTACTGCAAGATCGACTGAAAACATAACTGCTGTTCAAGAAAGTGTTCAAAACAGTCCATCAACCTCTATTCGACACCGTGCTCAGGAGCATGGTCTTCAAAGAACAACTCTGGCCACAATTTTGCACAAACATTTGCATTTGTTCCCATTTAATATTTAGTTGACACAAGAGCTTCTTCCAGACCACCGTTTGCGTAGCTGTACATATGCCAATAGGATGCTACAGCTCGTCCATGACAACCCCGATTTTCATGAAAAAATAATAATGAGTGACGAGGCACATTTTCATTTTCGAATGGATATGTGAATAAACAGAATAGTCGGTTCTGGGCAACGGAAAACCCTCAAATTATTCATCAGTCACCGTTGCATCCATTAAAAGTGACAGTCTGGTGTGCAATTTGGTCAGGAGGAATCATTGGACCTTTTACTTCTTTGGAACTGAAAACGGTGTAGGCGGACATTTATCTGATATTGTATTCCATACATATTTGCCGACATTAAATGGAACATTTATCAATAGACGATCCATTCTCCTTCATTTAATCAAAAATTATAAGCAACAAACTAATACATCTACCCGGCGGACACCCTGTATATAAATAGCATTATTTATAATAAAATGAGTTGGGATAAAAAATTAGCTACAAATAATTTTCGAAATAAAAAGAATAAAATCCCAAAAATCCTTTTTATAACCACTTTTTATTTTAGATTTTAACACAACTTTCCTGTCTGAAAATTTCCCCGACACAAAAAATTCCCTCATTTTAAAGTTTTTTACTTGAATTACTTTTTGCAAATGTGTAATTCATGAGTAATTATGTATAAAGCCAATGTCTACCAAATTAAATAATACCAAAAACTCTTACAGAAAATAATACAAATTTTTTTATTTCGAATTATTTTTCTGACATTTCCCTAAGATAAAATATTATCCGATTAAAATCCCATATCGGGACATTTTTATTTTCGTTACTTTTTGCAAATACATAATTCCTGAGAAGTTATAAAGCCAATAGCTACTAAAGAAAATAATATTAATTTGTTTTTATTTTCGTTTCTTTTATTTTGCTGAAATTTCCCAAAAAAATAAAATATTTTTGTTTAGGATTTTTTGTTTGTTTTATATAATTCAAAATACTGAAAGTTGTTGCTTTCAGTTTCTAAAATTTCCCCGAAATAACAAAAATCCTTAATTGGGAAATTTATATTTGCAAAAAAATAATTATTGGTTAAAAGCCTTCTAAAAATGACACCATTTTTATTTTATCGGCTTTTGAAAGAAAGCAATACTGTTCAGCTTTATTTATAGACATTTCCCAAGCATTTGATAAAGTCTGCCATGATGGGCTACTTACTAAAATAGATCGGGTTCTACCTGAAAACACCCACAAGCTTATTAAAAGGTGTTTGTCAGATAGAACTTTTAAAGTAAGGTCAAAGGATCAGCTTTTCAAGAAATGGGAAAATCAGTGCAGGAGTACCTCAAGGTAGTGTGCTAGGGCCGCTGTTATATATCATCTATACAGCGGATATGCCGACAAGCCCACATACATATACATCAACCTTTGCAGACGACACTGCAATTATAAGTGTCAGTAATGATCCAAAGGATGCATCTGAAAAGCTGCAGTCCCATATTCATAAGCTAGAAGACTGGCTAAAACAGTGGAGAATAAAGGTAAATCCATCGAAATGTGCTCATGTAACGTTTTCCCTTAGAAGGCAAAATTGTCCATCAATCAAAATAACTAATACCACGGTTCCAGCGGAAACGCATGTTAAGTATTTAGGTATCCACTTAGATCGGCGCCTAACCTGGTCCCGTCACATTGAGGCAAAAATAACGTCCATAAAGCTTCGAACAAATATACTTTATTGGCTAATAAGTTCTAACGCAACCCTGGCTTTGGATTACAAAGTGCTTTTATACAAATCCGTTATAAAGCCAATATGGTCATATGGTATTCAGCTGTGGGGTACTGCCTGTGCATCAAACATCCAGAAGTTACAGAGAAGACAGTCTAGGATTTTTCGTCTTATCGTATGCGCCCCCTGGTACATAAGAAATGAAAACATACATACATTGGGATCTCAAAGTTCCCACTATCCACGAAGAAGTTAAAACATACACGTCCAAATACGTGAACAAACTAGTCGCACATCCCAACGCTCTAGCACGCAATTTTGGAGTGGCTAGGATTCCACTATAGCTATAGAGGGCTGTAAGCTTCAAGTTTAAGGAGGTTTTATACATTAACAAACAAAAATAACTTGGGAAACAGGACTCAGATTCGCACAAAAACATAAATGTGAAAATGAAGACCAAGTTTCCATCGAAAAATTTCGGCTGTAAAAAGTACTGAGATCAAAATGAGGAGCAAGTTCTTCATATGTACCATACCGATCCATTTCTAGGCAATTCGCTAGCTTGGTAACATTATGGAAAAAATATAAATTGTCTATGAAGGACTTGGTCCTCATTTTAATCTCAGAACTTTTTACAGCCGAAATGTTTGGAGCAGAAATTTTTGGAAAGGAACTAGGCCTTATTTTCACAGAATATAACGTTTCCAAAAACAGCAATTCTCTTATTGATTTTAATTTAAATTCATTATTCTTGTTTACATTTTTTAATTTATCCAAGACAAATAATTTACCCTGCAAAGACATTTTTTTGGATTTTATTATTATTTTCTTTAAGAAACCACTTTGCCATTTTTATCCAGGATTAAGGTGAAATGTGGTTTCCTTTTTTTAATCCATTGTTTATGCAAATGAAAAAAACCCCTGATTTCATGATGATAGAGTTACGAAAACTGTTCCATTGTAATTACGAGCATGATCACAAGCAAACTAGTGCGTGTGTGTGTTCAGTCGATTGGTACATAATGCCAAATAATTTAATGAAAAGATAATTACTAAATATTTTAAACACACAATTCAATACACCATAAGGCAGACGCTATTTAGAGGACAGGGCTAATAGACAGTGCACGGTGCACATTGCTACTCTGAACCAACACTGCTGGCTGCCGAGTGCCTTTCAAAGCTTTTATTTCTTTTGCTGTAATTATTATTAAATGACAATAAACAATAAAAACTTAGTTGGCTGCAATAAATGCCAAAAAAAAAAAAAAACTCTCACAGATTTTCAATTTTCCAATAAAGTTGAAATCACCATTTTAATCAATTCGCAATTTAAAATTATGCCATTCTGCACTCAACAGCAGCGTCTCTTAGCCCGGGTGCAGGACATTCTTGTACATTTTTCGGGTGATTGAAAAAGTCTCCCATTTGCAGCTAACGCCGATGTTATCAAAGTTACAAATAGTTTTATAAATACGCCTGAGCATGTTTTCACATTTGTGAAATACTCGTCGTGGCAACATGAGCAACAAACACACTGTGACATTGCAGTGCGTGCAGTGTTGTGGGGCTGCCATAAACAGGGTGGGTAATTAACCATTAAAATATAAAGCACTTAATCAAAAAAACAACAGCAACTACAGGAAAAAAATTGAATTTTAATTAAAACTTTAGTCGGTTGTTATAAATAAAGCACTGAAAATTTAATGAGTTTGAATTAAATTTTACACCAGGCAAAAAAATAAAAAAATCAAGCGGAATATATAAAAATTAACTAACGAAGTTACACCCATTATTTGCCACCAGCAGCCAATGCCCTGAACACGGACGCCACATTGGCGTAATTGTTTTCTACTAAACGGCCAGTAAAAGTATTAAAACACTTTCAGCATTTGCTTTTTAGCCCAACGCAAAAAATGTTTCGAGTGAAAATAAAGAAGCAGAAGAAATATAAATAAGCGGCCTTAATTTTTTTTCAAACTGAATTAGAAATCTCCCTCTATTAGAAGTAACACACAGGGATACAATTTGTTAACGGCATTCGATATCGATCGAAGATTCTAATGAAATTTCGTCAATATCGAAGACAGCATTTTGGTTTCTCATTAAGTTGTTATGGAAAAGAAGAATGAAGCTCTAAAATAAACTTAATGGTCTTCGGCTAAGAGACGGGGATTTAAGATTTTATGGCGGTTATTCTTAGTAGGTTTTGCGAAGAGCCTTGCAATATTCAGTCAGTCAATTAGCGTTAAGTTTAACATGCAAGAGACTTTCATATAAAACGCGCTAGCACGTTAAGAAGCGTTCTAAAGATTTGCCTCGAAGAAAGGCTTGTTTCGAAATTGAGACAAGTGTCGCGGATTAAGTTATTCTCACATCAATCTCAAATACTGTCTCTATCTTCTTAACGTCAGTCAAAAGCTACAAGTAAGTTCACTCAATCACCTTAATTGCACAATTACGAGTCAATAGAACTTAATTGCATCATTAGTTAAATCAAATTTCTCATGCACCCTAGTGAGTTGAGCAGATAATTGTGTAAAATTAACACCTTAAGTGCAATGGGCCACTAACTAGGCCCTATAACTTAAAACAACCTTCTAAAAGGGACAACAATTCTTATTGTTACCAATTTAGCTGTCTCTTTCACATCATGGTGGTTATTGCAAATTAGGTACGTAACAACGTATAACACTTGATTATAAGCGGCTTTTCAAACATCATTGTCGCGTCATATTTTCAGCAATTAAGTGCTAATTGAGTAAGCTTAATTGCACAATGTGCGAAGACCAAATTTTATAATTCAATTTAAAATTTATTAGCCTTAATTAAAGGGCATATCTGAACATGCTATAAAACTGCGGACCATTCGACAGATTGCATCTTTGAAGGCCACATTGGTTGACTATTTAAGGCAGATGCCGGCGCCAAATAACTCTGAAGCATATTAAGTCGCCGGCGAGAATATTTCATCTTAAAACCTTCGATTTTTACTAGATTCACAATTTTCTTGGATTGATCTTGATCTTGAAAAGTTTTGTTATTTATCCCTAAGCGACTTAAAGCTGTCTTTGTCTGTAGGAAAAAAGTACTAATGATGCTTTCATTTTAGAAAAAATTGAAAATTTTGTCCCTTTCGTTATACTTGAAAGGAGGTGTTTTTTAGATGTTAGCCTTAATAATGCCGAAAGGCATTGCCTATTATGAGCTCTACAAAATACCAAATAATAAGGGCGTGATAAACATGTACCCTTTAACAGGGCAACATTTGATTTCAGAAACGAAAACGCCATAAGCTACCATTATATTTGAGACGCAAAGGTCTGTGAATAAATGTTATTTATTTCTCAATTCACTGGTTCTTGCATGCTCTTAAAACCCCCGACTTTCTTAATTAGAGGTTTTAAAATGGGGCGGGATTTCTAAGAAGGGCAGGTGGATATTCAAATTGAGCTGCGTGTAAAATATTCAGAAATTGTTTGTTTTGCTTGAAAGATCTTTTTGATCTTGGTGAATCCGAAAAGAACAAAATGTTGGAAAAATATTGGCGAAATACTTGAAGAACTGTTAATGTTCATGTTATGTCTGATTATAATTTTCTCCTGGCCACCAAGGTTTCTACTTAGTTTTTGACAGTGAAGTCCAATGTAAACCAGTCAACTAAAAGTGACCAGGCTGTCTGAACAAGAACAAAACATTGACAGGAGCAGAGTCGCCGGGAAAAATTTATGTGTGCAGAAGAATTCATTCGTTGTCTGAATAAATCGGAGGCCCGTCAAGACGGTGTATAAGAGTTATTGATGTGTCTATGGCAAAGATTATATTGATTTTTTTTTAGCCACCGGTAGCTTGTTGTATATTGCCACATATCTGTGACTTAAGGTAACTTCTCGATCATCGCTGTAACTTGTATCAAACAAATGAAAGCATTCTTTTTAATATCTGCCAGTTATAATTATCTTTTAATAAAACAGCTAAAACAAATAAACATCGAATATGAATTTAAAAAAAACAACAACAACAAAACAGAATATGAAGGCAACAACAGCTTGTTATGGCAATGAAAATGTTTGCAGTTGCAACTTTACACTCCTCAACTCACCAGCGTTCTACACTATTTTCACTTAAAATACAACGAACAGTGTTAATTCACTTATTCTATGCCCCTACAATTATTGGCTGTCAGTTTGTGAGTGGCAACAACTAAAATAGTATTCGTCGGCCTAAAGAGTAAAGAGGAGGGGGAGGGATTCATATTCATTTGTGTTGCTACCAATATTGTTGCAAGGGGGAAAAAAATACGTTGAAAATGAAACGTGAATAAACTAAAAACTGACTGCATGCCTGGCTGCCTGTCTTTTAGTTCGTCGCCTAAATAGACAGCAGACGTTTGTTGCCATTCATCCATCCAGCCATCCCCAAGGCACCGATTTAAATGTAAAATTAATTTTTAACACGATAAAATTTCTTCTCATTTTATTCTATTTTGCAATTGTTGTTGTTAATGTTGTTGTAGCCGCTTGTTGTTCGCTTATTAATGTTAATTTAACAAGATAAATTTAATAAAATGTTAGAAAATTTAATCAATTTAATACGTAAAGTCGCAAAACGAATATCGTTATCAAATAAGCAGCGGGATGGTTTTGCTTCTGGTTTCAGAATTAATTTGTTACTGATTTTTTTAAATTGATTTCGCAGTGATTGCGCAGATATTGGTTGGTGGTTTTTAGTAAAACATTTCTATAACGTCTACAAGTTTCGCGAATGTTTTATAAAGACATCAAGACTTGAAAGTTTATTGGGGTTGTATATTTTTTTACTGTTTGTTAGAATCAATTTGACTGCTAATTTGTTCAAACATTTTACTGTAAACAGTAGATTTTTTCGAATTTTTCGTTCGAATTTGGTGAAATCGAATGCCCCATTACGGTTTACAACTCAACTCTACTTGAGTTGAAATTTTCTAATTTGGTATTATTGATAACAACTTAATCTGTCGCAAATGTTGGAGTTGAACTTATATTCTCTTAGAACCTTTTTGTGGTATTGCCGTTTGCTAAGCCTGCATTAGTGCGGCTAACAAACGTTACGCTCATCACTAGCAGATTTTTGCGAAAAATTATTAGCAAAAAATCGAAAGCGGGCAAGTCAACTTTCTTAACTTGTCTTAAACTAATTTATTAATCAGTGAATACGAAACTTTCTAAAAAAAAACAGTTTGAAAAGCTCGTTGAACTTATGGAGAAGCATCTCGAAACTGGGCGAGGCAAACCACAATTTGGATGCAGCAAAGAAATAAAAGTAAAGAATTGTGGCAGCAATTTGCCATAGAACTAAATAGTGTAGGACCGCCAACAAGAACTGGAAACGAGTGGGGATGGGTAAGTATGTAGTTATCATTAAGTTAGACCGCTACAATGAAAGTGGAATGATAATTTATTTCCCTTGCAGGTTTGGATACACTATAAGGCAAATTTAAAGTGAAAGCTGGCCAACAATCGGAGCAATTATCTTGCAACTGGTGGTGGTCCCTTCGCAGAAAGTCTCTTTAAATTCACTGGAGTAAATATTGGACATTTTCGTTGCAGCCTCGTCTACAGCAGGTAGTAAAGCCCTTAATAATGCTCCCCTTCGTCAACATTTTTAGTGACATGTGAATTATTTTCGAATTTTGTAGTACAATTACTCTTTTGGTTTTGAGCTGAAATTTAATTGTTTTCCTGAGATCCGCTAAAATTTACACAAAATAATTTTTTTTAATAAAATTTTGAATTTATTGTTTTAAGTGAATTTTTGTTTTTTGGCGAATGTAAAACTGTTAGTGAAATGCTTTCTGCAAAATGTCTGTCTTGAGTGAAATTTAAAGGTTTGTTCATATATAATTACTCTACTATAATTGTTCAGCTATTTACTTACTTGTTGGTGATTTGCAGGAAAAATATGTCTTTAATTTAGAATTTTCGGTGTTTTTTCGTTAAATATCGATTTCTCGGTGAATAATTACTTTTCACTAAAATTTACAACTTTTGAGTATTTTTGTTTTAAATTTCGGTATTTTGATAAACTTGAGAGTTTTAGCGATTTAAAATGTTTTCCTATTTTTTTGATATCCTTGCGATTCTACAGCTATTTTTCGTCTTTTTGATGATTTGTGAGTAAAATTTCCATAAATTTTTTCAGTGTGATTTTCGTGCGTCATTTTTCGTCTACATCAAATCACCCTGTCGGACTATCATATCAAGAAGAAATTGTTGTATTTATTAAAATTTAAATTTTTGCCGATAATTTCAATTTTTTATTTTTGATTATTTGATTAATTTTTTTTTAAATTTTAATTTTATGACGAAGATTTTGGTGAAATTGTGGTCAACTAGCGATTAAAAATTTTTTGGTAAAATTTAAATTTGCTGGGAGTTTTGCCGAAAATATTTCTTTGTATTTATTTATTTGCTTGCTAGACTTGACTTTTTGTTTTATTATTATTTCCTCCACGTATGACTTTCCCAAAATTCTAAGCTCTAAAACTCCTTAAAACTTTCAGATACAGTAAAAGTACCTAATGTTTTTTTTTAAGACGAAATATCAAACAAGTACCTTCTGCCATTTATTTTAATATTATGCTCTTACAAAGGGGCACTTGTTTGATCACTTAAGGTGATTTTGTTTCTAAAAAGTGTAAAATTTTTCCCTTTTGTTATACTCGAACAGGTGGTGTAATTTTTAGATTTTATCCTTAATAATGCCGATAGGTATTGCCCTTATCACCTGTATAAAATCCCAAATCATAAGGGTGGGTTAAGCACGTAATCTTTAATAGGGCAACATTATTTTACTTCAGAAACGAAAACGCAACTAATTTCAAAAAAGTATCAAATAGAAGGCTAAACGATGTTTGCTTTAAGTTCAGAAATAACGAAGTTTACTTAAAAGTAAAATAAGTCAAGATTAATTACATATGTAGATTTTTGGATCGAATTTCTGTCATCCCTTGTCTTCAGTGTGATTTTTCGTTAATTTAAACATATTTGGGGACGGAAAATGCAGGTACTTTTACTTTTAGTTTTTGTAACTTTTAAACAAAAACCCGAAGAACAACATGGACGCAATTAATGTATTCAAGCTGTTGATAGAGATTAGTAACTTTCAGCTCTTGTTTTAATTGCCAGCATTTAATTATGAATTAAATTATACAATTAATGACACGATCTCTACTTTTATTTAAACATCTTGTTTTCTAGCTTTCATTGTTCAGCTTTATTTAGAAAGAACCATTCAATACGAGGGTAACTATTTATATAGTCCGACTTTGTTTTGTACATTTTTGCGTGAGCTGTATACTTGCCCTTCAACTGGAGTTAACTGTAGAACAACGTCTCCTGCGGTTTTGAGAGCCAGGTTAGAATACTTAAGAAGTATCTTATCATTTCGCTGATCAGCTCTAGTCTACGTTGTTGTTAGAGTGTATCTGCTGACAAGAAAGTTGTGAGATATTAAATTAAACATGGCTTTATGTTGACTCACTCCCATATGTGCCGCGTTTTACCGGCAATAACGACTCTAATATTGGCCTCGAGGCCATCTAAAAGTGGTTGGCTTTTTAGCGTAGGCTCAAAACTTGACGTAGCTCCTAGAAAAAATAATCCAGGCGACAAGGCGCCAATCTGCAACTGTTGTGGCACTTATATGGGCCGTCTTGTTGGAACCATAGCTCATATATATCGATTGTTTCGGACTCTGGCCACAAAAAGTCGGTTAACATCCCTCTTCGTCTCTTTCGTCATTTCGGATAATATAAGGCCTGATAAGGCAAAACAGTCAATCCTTGTGGATATACTGATACTTGATCGAATACTTGTGGCTTGTTTTCACTAAAATAACAATTTTCTTTGTTACCATAGCTGCTAAGCCAAAAATGTGACCCATATGAGATGATTTTTTGGCCAAAATACAGATGTCCAGTTACCATTTCCAACGCTAAATTACTGAGCTCCCTGCGTTATTAATGGAGGTCCGATTTCTATTATTGCGTCAGCTTTAGCTTTTGGGGGAGGTAGGAATTTCTCACGAAAGTTGAGGTCAAAACGTGAAACTTTCCAACGGAAATATCTAATGGCACCTAACAGGTGTTGGCAACATTAATAGGCCCCCTCGTACTCGTGCAACAATAGTAATCCAAATAGAAGACAACAAACCTTTGAGGTAATTTAGCCATTTAACTTATTATCGCAAATATCTCTCTGCAAGCAAACGTTACAAGGCAAAAGTAAGACCAAGAAAATAATTTCAAATCCCCAAAAAAAGGACAAAAAAGAAACACAAACCAAACCAAAGAACATTAAACAATCTCAACGAAATAATCCGTTTAAACAACAAAAACAAAACACACTTTGTTTTCTAAACGAAACTGAAAATCAAGTTAATAAACAGTAACAGCGACAGCGACAGCAACAACAACAAGAACATGAGCAACAACATAAATGTTGATCCTTTATTAAATGTTTTCAATTTAAGTTTAGGCAACAAAAACGCCTATTTGTGGCTGCCTGATAAACTGGTTGCAAGGATGTAGATGGCGGACTGCTTTGGCTGGGTTGTATTTGGCGTTTGTCTGGCTGACTGGATGGCTGGATAAGTGGATGGGTGGTTGTCGGTGGTGGCATAAAATCATGAGAACACTGTATGAATTGCAAATATTCAAGCCGTATTTCCCCAACAAATGACTCTTAAAGAAAAACAATTTAGTTCTTCCACATAACGAGAGTATTTCGTTTTTCTTCCTTTTGCCAGGGTATTGCGTCATTACGAGTGTGAAGGAGTAAATTGTATTTCAAGTGTAGCAACATTTGCATACATTTATATACTTAAGCGTACGCATTTGCATTTGAACCTCCTGAGGTGTACAATCGTCTATATAAACAAACTCATTGGCTGGCCTGCCCAGCAAGCTTTCAACTAAAGAGAATGGAGTACTCGTACTATACACTGCAGCATGAAGAACCGCCTGATCAAGAAATTTGTTTAATGTGTTTTTAAGAAATTTTGTATTCATTTTGAAGCACTCAAGTTTGACTCAAGTTTGAGTCGGAAGATCGATAGAATCTGAATGCATAAAATAAATATAAAAATTCTCGTTTTGTTTATAAATTTTGTGGTCCCAAAAGTAAGTTGCATCAAACGATAGCATTGAACGACAGAATGGAAATGCGGATTTTATTTTTTAAAGAGACATCTGGATGATGTTTTCCGTCGAGTTGAACACACTGTTCAAACCGCAGCCTTGTGTTCTGCGCCACACGCTGCAGTAAACTTGCTTCAATTGAGCTGATTTCTCGACGAATATTTTCCTTTAAAGCCACAAGAGATTGGGGATTGTCATTATAAACCCTCTTTTTGAGGTAGCCCCATAAACAAAAATCCATGGGAGTTAGGTCGGGTGATCTCGGTGGCCATGGGATGTCCCCAAAGCGACTGATCAGTTTTTGGGGGCAATTTTCCCGAAGCAAATTCATTGAAGCGCTGGCTGGGTGTGCAGTCGCTCCATCCTGTTGAAGCCACGTGTGTTAAGAGTACGATTGATGAGCTCGCAGGCTTGGCAAAAAGAATTCCGTAATCATGCGTCGATAATTTTCACCGTTGATATTTGTTGCCTGGCCTCGAGAATTTTCGAAGAAAAATGGTCCAATTATCTCATGCGTGCATAAGGCACACCAAACAGTTGCCCTGGGGCAATGCAATGGGTTTTGATATTTCAATTGAAGGTTGCTGGTTCTTGGAGATTAGTAACGGCAGTTTTGCTTGTTGATGTAGCCGTTTAAGTAAAAATGAGCCTCGTTGCTCCAACAAATGGAATTTACAGTGCGAAAACGCTCCAACATTGTTTCACAAAAATGTTTGCGTAAATCAGTCACTTTCTTTCAGTTCTTAAACGATTTGAATTTTAAAAGGATGGAACTTCAGATCCTTTTCGAAAAGTTCATGAATAACTGCTCTTGGAAGTCCCAGTGAGACTGCTCTTTTTCGTATTGAAAGTCGCGGATTTGCACGTAAACTGCTTTCAACCAGTTCAATGTTTTCGATAGTCCTTGATGATCGACTGGGCCCTGGCCGTGGGACATTCATAGCCGAAGCAGCTGCGCGGAATCTCTGCACCCACGAACGAATTAAATTTACATACGGTCCATCACGTATTCGCCGAATACCGAACTTTGAACAAAATTGTCGACGAGCAATTACGTAAGAATCATTACTATTAAAAAAATGTCTTCACAGCGAACGCGCGAAGACAAGTATTAAACGGCACCTCGTACGGTTTTTGGACTTGTAGATTTTCACTGCACCAGATGCTAGTGAAGTCGGAAGCTTACGATGCTTCACAAATTTGATTCACAGATCTGATCTTAGGGGGATTTTGATTTTCAAATTATTTTATTCAGCGTTTAGGGATGGAACTATCCCATTCCTACCACTGGCCTTGCGCCTGATTCATCATGTTCTCTACTGGATCCTAAGAAACAATTATTTTTTAATAGTTAATTTACTCTTTAATTTATTAAATCTCTGCTTCTGCGGGGGGTATTGTGTGGCATAATACGAGTAGCAACAGCATAGAAGTCTAAGAGGCAGGAGGAAGAAAAAAAGGTTCATTCTAATTGTTCCTGTTGGATGTGGCAAATGGCGCAATCATTGGCTTGCAGAGGGTTGGCATATTGTAAACGCCCCACTTCCTTGCTTTATGCAAATTAGATTTTCACTCTATAAGTACTTTCTAGTTGCAAATGAAAGCAACAACAACAACAACAACAAATAATTAACCCTTTTTTTAATTTAAATTTGTTTTTGTGTTTTGTTGTTAAATAGTTAAAGTTAATTAGAAGGAGGCATAATCGGTTGTCTTCTGGTTATTGCGCGACAACAAGAATTATTTATTTTGTTGCTGAGGCCTGTAATAAATTAAAAAATGTACAAAATAAAAGAAGCACTTGACTCTTTATTATTCGAGGGCAATTAAGTTTTATTTGATTTCATTCTGTCGCGCTTCCTCTTTGCCGAAAGGCATTGAAAAATTAAAAAGTGAAAAAATTCAAGTTTTGAACTTTGGTTCTTCGAAATGATTTTCGAGTTTATATATATTTACAGAGACCCCTTGGCAGTAGCTTTAGAAATTGAGCCGTTCACCCCTCGGGGGGCATTCTTGTCTATCTCCTGCGGATTCCTTGACGAATTAAAACCGGTGTTGCTTCAGAGAACTCATATGATTTCCACGAGTAATGGAGAAAAATATGGTCACCCAAACAGAGTTCCATATGCACGTGTAAGTCTGTATTAAAACTGGATATCGTCTAGTAATTAGATTACGCATACTAGGGACCAAGCACACTCTTGGCCACGCATCCTTGGCGTATGCTGTTCCCTCGTGAATAAGGGGTTTTTATAAGAGAGTGTTAATATCTTTCCGCTCGACTTATTTAGGCGGACGCCTAGCGGGGACAGAAACCTGTTGCCAGCCGCCACCACTAGGATGTATATGGCAGACCTACTGACAGTGCACTTAGTTACGCCAAGATATGCCGTATAAGAGAGCAGGTTAAATGGTGGTAGAGGTTGTAGGTAGGAATTTACGATACAAGAATCATTCGTCCTATAAGCGAGGTTCGTGGTTTCCGAGCCAGGGCTTAAATTGTAAAACCATATAAAGAAATTTTAGCAATCCAACCAACGTTAGACAAACATACATATTTGAAGAATGTTAGAAATTAATGCGAAAAGCATTTCACACATTCGGTTAAGTATTGAGTGCAAGATCCAGCAGCTTAGTTAGACTACAGTCACATGGAATCTACGACTGTAAAGCGTTTGATATTATGAGGAAATAAATATTGATACCCATTTGTCACAAGTCCTGACAACTCATCTCTGTAATATTTTATTTATTGTTTTTTTTTTTATATAAAAGTTCGTTAGATTTGGCAGGGTGCCGGGCTACCGGCTTGACACGTTAAGTTGCGTTTTTTTTCTTTCATTCCCACCATTAACCAATATGAGTTACAAGCATCGTGGTAAATGGTGACCTTGAGGCCTCCAGTCTAGACCAACTGCGAGGATTTCAGCGACACTTCTACGTTGAAACTACATTTTTAAAAGTGGACTTCGATTTTGTTGGTTGGTAAATGCAGTACAAAGTTTTTGAAATGTTTGCTGGGGTTCCAGGTAGTTCAGCTATAGAGCAGGACATAATAAACCCTGCTGTTGAAAATACGCAGTATTCCTAGTGTTAATACAGTGCTAGAGCTCTTTACATGGAAATAGCTTTGTGGGTTGGGTCTCTAAACTTCAATCTTCAATGTTCGGCTATCCCTTCGATATTGGATATTAAATGCTACATATATTCCTTTTGTTCGATAATTTCATAACGATGTGCTCGTGTGCAAAAAGTTTAGAAAAATTTTAGAATTTTTACTTTTCGTTTATGTTTGCACTCCCAAAAACTTAGGCTGAATCCGCGCCTGCTCATTTAGCAAAAGTAGATCCTGGAACAAAGACCAGGACTTCAGCCAAAAGTTTTGATACACCCAGATTCTTGCGAGTGCCAAACTTTAATGTGCCACCTTTAGTACTTCTTCATAGGGTTCGAATACTTTAACAACACACGTGGACGGTTGAGAGGAAACCCCTCATGAAAATTGCATAACAACCATTCCATCACTCTTGCAACTCGTTTTTTAATTGATCTCACAATCAATTTCGGCTAAATCTTAAAGACAAATCTTGAATATTGAATTTAATACACATCACAAAATTCACTTGACTTTTCTCTGCCAAAACGAATAAATTTTAAATCTATTTTGGAGACGAAGGCGCAGACAAAAGAAGGAAGCAAAATACTACATTAAAGTGTGTTCAAGTCGCTTTTATTGTTTCCATAAAAACCCAAAATAGCGCCACAATATTGCCTTCATTTAAGTTTATTACGCGGTATCTAGAGAGAGGGGAGAGAGAGAGAGAGAGGGAGACAGAGAGATAACATTACAAAAATATCGACATTTGGGGAAGCCAGTCAATGAAAAATACAGGCAATATGCCAAACAAGCGTATCCTTCCTTACACAGCCAAATAAATACATTTTCGTTTTTTCCACTTTATTTTATTCGTTGTACTCGCATGTGAACAAAGGCGTTTGTGTAGGAAACGGAAGACGTCATTACAAAAATGTAAACGGGGGAAATAAAGATGGAAAATAACAACAAGGCAACAAAATAATACCTACCAATTTTCCAATTTGCAAGTGGCCCAAACGTTCGTAATGATGTTATAGATCACCCACAAAAACACACACACTCCAACACATTTATTGCCTGTAACTCAAAACGACAAACAGCCATAATATGGCAACAATATGTTGTAACTAACAACAGCAACAACACGCCACCAGCTTATAACAAGGATAAATGCTTGACAAGACAAGACAAACAAATTATCCATGTTCAACATGTGCAATTGTTCTGCAGAATACAACGTTTGAAAAAAGGGACTTCGTTTGGTTTCAAAACTTATTTACACTTGGAGAAATGTGGCAAGACTTGCAAATGTACGAAAGTAAATTCACATTTTTCCAACAAACGTTTTTTTTCGGTTCAGAATTTAGGGATTTTTTTCGAATTTTTAAATTAAATAATGAAACACAAGCGATTAGAATCCCTTCTAGTGAAAGTGGAATTGGCCCAATTCTCGGTTACTTTTTGTAAATATTTTGTGACATATTTTTTTTCTTGCGATTGAAAAATCTAATATTTCACAGTTGTCAACGATGCTTGTTACAATTGATTTATTACAGCAACGAATTTTTGTATTGAGACACCCTCTACAAATCAGACCGTAGAAATTTAGGGATTCCGGAAGATGGCAGAAGTTTTCACACTAAATAGTAAAGTACTTTGAGGCAACGTCGGGCGTAAGACTATTCTGGATACAGTTAGAAAAGAGGTTATGGAGACTTAGATTCCAGATGCAACACGTGAGTAGAAGAAAAGTAGTGGAAAAGCAGCATCGTACAACATTTCTACTGTTGGTATGGTTCTTTAATGGAGGGCAGATCAGCATCAGGTGTATAATCAGCTGAGCTGAACTTGTGCTGTAGTCTGCATCTGGGGAGGAACATATCCGTTTACTAGACGAAATTGCTTGGGTTGATGCAAGCGTAGGATCTCCTGCTGGATAGTCGGATGCCTGGAAGAAAGTTCATTGCACTTCACCATCAATCAATGCAAGTGAACGTGTACTCCAAGCTAGTAATGGAATGTATTCTAAAATTAAACAGATGAGGTAACGTTGATGTGGGAGAAGATGAACGAAGGAGGTAAAAAATCATATATATATTACTTGAAGCTTATTGAGATTAGATTAGGCCCTGACTTCCTGATAGCTTAGTTGAGAAAATGGTTGAAATGGATGTTACAGTGATTTTAAAACTTTCGGGTAACTCCAAAGGAACCAAATCAAGAGAGGAAATTAAACATTTTCCCTGTGTACTTAAACAACGTCACCACTTAAAACTTATTTATATTCTGAAATATAAATAGCAACAATATTCTCCACCACCAGGACTTGGCATGCGCCAAAGTGAATTATTTTTTCAAAACACAAACATATGAACATACGAGTATTCATATGTATATTTTGTTTTACACACACACACACACACACACACACATGTATTTATATCCCATAAACATGCTGAAGGACATGTATGTATTTGTGCGAACATTGATCCGGAAACAAAAATATATACTATCCAATGCGATAGAGCATGTGGTTGGATTTGTGAATGCAAAAGTACAAAAATTATATGAATTAAAAGGTCCCAGGCTTCCGACTGGATTTTACGCTAACTTCGGAAAGTTTGGCAGCCATAGATCAGCTCGTGGAGAGAGTGATACATTTGTATTGCATCATCGTCTGTAAGTAATGCTCTCTAAGGATCATTGTCGGTGACGAGACGGGGAAATAACCAGCATCAATCGGATTCACGCCTACCAAATTCGCAAATAAATAAAAGCACACGCATGTGGAAAAACACAACGGCAACGTACCAGCCCAGCACATTTATTCCATTTTGTATTCCATGTTCACGAGGCATGACTCTTTACGACGACTCTGCGTTCTTTCCAAGACTCAAAATATCTCTTAAAAAAAATTCAAACTTTTGATAAAAAAAGTAAAAAACGTAAAAGCGTTTGCATTCGATACCGAATTTATCAAGAAATATCTGGAAAAGCTTTTTTATGTCTAAAATTATGTTTCACGAATCGAAATTATCGGTGATTGGCAAAATATAATCCACCCCGATTAAGGTTTGGTTGGCTATATTTTTTAATGAATTCATCTTGTGAATATAGCTGGACACTAATACATTTGATAACTAAACTTTGCTCACTGTAAAATTACTTTGCCAGAACTATTGGTTAGAGAAAAGTACTTCTTACATCACGGCTGCACGGAATTGAATAGAATTTTCCATCCCTGAAGTCAAGCAGCAGCATTGCTTTAGTCAAATATAAATTCTAATTTTCTATTCAAACCAACTCTGGCTGGCCACTTAACGCCACAGGGAACAGAAATGAGCAAATAACTGACTGAGTAAATGAATGAATGTTGTTGTGTATCTCAACCACAATTAAGCTTGAATAGTTGTTGCTGTTTTTGTTGTTGTGGGTAAAATTTAGTGTTTGACAGTCATCTGTTTCAAATGCTTAAAACCACAAGGCTGTTTAAGAGTTGCAATCTGTTTCAATCTAAATGAACAAAAACGATGATTGCCTTGGAGAGGGTGGGGCGACAACATAACTCTATAAGAGCTACTATCACATGCTCACGCTCTCCTCTGCCACAAGATTTTGTGGTAGGGGAAGACTGTTGTTGTTGGTTGCTTGTATTTGGAACATTTTATCAAGTATTTTGCTGGCAGAACTTTCATCATCATCATGTTGTTGTAACTGATTGTTATGCTCTCACACACTCTCTCTCTCTCTCTTTCGCATTTTTATTTATTCCCCAGAGTGTCATAATTCTTGACGAGCTCATCTTTTACTTAAGTTTTACATAATTTCATGTTGATTTTGTTGCAAGTTAATCTCCTTCTCCACACGTAATCCCTTAGAGACCTTAAAATCGAATCAAAGGCCACAAGCATGTTTTTGTTTTTCTGCCTGCTTTTGGCTGGAAAATAGAAAACTTGTCCTTGGCTGCTTGTGCTCGAAGTATTAACCAGTTGGCTACACCATTTAATTGACTTAATATTGAATTTAACAGATTTCATTTCAGTTTAATGAAAACTTCAGATACGAAGGCTTCTTGGCCATTATAAATAAATTGAATTAGAAATTCAAATTAACTAATTTTTTATGTGAGTGAATTTATTGGAAACACTTCCTGTCTTCTTTTTGACTGACTCAGTTGTCTTGTGAAACCTTGTCAAACTGTCTTTGCGTACGAAAAGGCATCAACATGATTTTTGTAAGAAAACTTACAAAAATGTTTCAAAACCAAACAAATTTTCGAACTTCTAAGAAATCGCAATGAGTGTTGCCAGACTTTTTGAAAATCGCTAATATGAAGGGAATGTTTTAAAAACAAAATCACTAAATTGTAAAAATAACTACGACAAAATTTCAGAAAATTGCGCAAATCGCTTTAAGAGCTATAAACGAAATAAATGTTGTGACATTTTTCCATGCAAGTGGCAACTTTGATATTTCACCTATCACCTATGCTTGCTCCGTTTATTAAAAATGAAACGCGACACAAATCTAGACTACGTTGTCATTGTAAAAACTCATTGCGATGAGACCACACGCAAACTTTGCGGAATTTTCGGTCAAGAAAGGGCACTTAATGTGACAGCCATAATTTACGTCAGCACCAGTCTTACGACACAATCAGCCTCAGCATCGGGACCAACGCCCCTATATGCATTTTTACAGTTAGCAGTTACATATTATGGCTACCCAGTTTCCTTCTAAACCAAAACCACATCGTGCGCTACCTTAGGATCCTCACAAATAACGAGTCTGGGATTTGCCTTCCAGGCGCCTATGGTTCCCGTGGTACTAGTGTTTATATCGTTACTGGTAGAATTTCGAAAGTTCTACTTTCTTCCAGTTTCAGACTCCAGACAAGGCTCGGGGACATGTTCCCCCATCTCCTCCAGTAGCAATTCATCACGGTGACGGGATCGCCAGGACGATACTCCTCCGGGGGAGTGTAGTTCGAAGAGTGGTCGCATATGTGCAGGTATCCTTTGTGCCGATGTACCTTAAACGAGTGCCGACAAAAACATCGATTCAGCAGGAACTATAAGCGACATTGATTTTCTTTTGACCTCAACTGTACGGGATGGATTTGGACGACGTGTGGTTTCAGCAGCACGGCGTACACACCGCAAATAAAACTTATTATTTATTGCCGCAACGAATTCCATAGTGCACTTCTATTCAGACACCCTACAGCATATTGCCTTTAGGTTAGGGTCGCCTCAACCAAGGTTTTTTTTTCTTAACGGCTGGAAATAAAACGAAATGTTTGTAATGAATTTAGAGATGGTTTTCGTGCTCTCGCCAGGTGCAATAAACTTAAGAATCTGTAAAGCAAAAAATTAAAAAAATAGTCAAAATAAAATCCGTGAAATACGAATAACAAGAATTGAGTTGCGCATAAAGGAAATTAATAAGCAGAGGAAGTTTTCTGCAGCGATCTAGATATAATCAGTTAATTTTGGGCATAATTATTTTACTCGTTTCTTCGTCTCACTTGGTGCCCAATAAATTGAAATTTATTTGTGCCCAACCCAAAAAATTGTTATTTTTCAATCAATATCTGCAACATTTAGTAGACAGAATGTTTCAAGTTATGAAAATGAAAAGTAACACACACCGTGTCCCTACACTCAACCGCATACGGGTATCGTCTGACGAACACGTTGTGTGTGTTGTGTGAGAACATGTCGTGTGTACGAGTGTGTATCTTTTGTAGACACGCACTCACTCTCTGAAATTTACATACAACATTTTATGAACTGGAGCCGTAACATGTGTAATTTTAATTGCCATAGTGCTGCTAATCTAAAGGTTACTTTTTATACGCCGATTGACTTTTCGGGGAAGGGTGGAGCAGCTAAGAAACACTGATACTAGGCAGATTCTTATGCAGATACGCGAACGGCGCTAAACTAGAGAAAAAAATATGCCTAGAAATATTTATAGAGGTAAGCGAGATATTCTTCCGACTGCCGGACAATACCACGGTCCTTCTGGCGGAAGGATGGGTCAGTGAGTACCTCAAGGCCATCAAAACTTAATAGCGAAATAACGATCAAGGCAATTGAGTCCGATAGAGTCATAACAAGCAACGAATAACGAATACTTGACAAATGGTAGACTACGCACCATCTGGGAGCCAGGCCATCAGGCATTACTTAGAAACTAAGGAGCGAATACTCTTGCAATCAAAATCAGGGTATTACAGAAAATAGTTTAAGATATTGCAGCCTTTTGATTTTACTAGGAAGGAGGCCTGAACACCGAGTTCACATAACATGCAGCAATGACTTCATAGTGTAAAGCGCACAACAATTCGAACCCTTAGATATCCACATACACATATCTACGGGCATGAGGTCACGCACTCATAATTTGTAATATCTTTTTTTTTTTGGAAACGATGTAGCATAGAAGACAGGACAGCGCAATAGATCGGTGGACAAGCTTCAATGTTTAACAACTCGGCAATTGCGCCGAGTTGCAGGGGCATTAGTTTGAACCTCGGCTTCTGGTCATGTCGATGTAGCTGTTAAGCTTAGACCAAATCGAAAATATTCAAATCGATTCCCGCCAAACTAAACATTTTAGAAAAATTAAAGCTGAATTGAAATTTTGTTAATAGTCGCGTTCAATTTCAGGGCTTGCAGCTAGAAGATCCGATTTTCAACAATTTTTAAGTGCTGAAGTCATGCCAATTATTTTGAAGGGCGAATTCATGTCAGTTTGGGTCTTCCGCATAAGTTAGTTTAAAAGGCCGCCTGCAACAGAGGTCCTCGTGGGTCCGCGAAATCGGTCCCTTTGTGTTACCTGATAAGGAATGAGAAAAAGAAAGGAAAGTTCGAGGGATAGTTTTAGCATGTATAGGGAGTAGGGTTTAAGTGGCGACTATAATTTTGCCGCTCTTGAGTCATTACTAAAGCAGTTGGTGCTCTTTATGAAGGAATATAATCACTGTATTTCTCCGCACGAGACGAGTTTGGCGTAGGTCCTCTAATGCAGGGCAGAGACCCCTTCCCTCTCATTGTGATAACGTCTACATAGGCCATTTGCAGGCAACCCCATTCTCTTAGCGCGATTGCTAAATCTGCATTGTTCGATAATCGTTGCCACAATATTCCGTAAATGGTTGTTCGTAAATATTAACAGGTCCCTGGCTTGAGCTCTGTCTAAACTGGGCCAAGTTTCCTTAGAGTTTCCACATATTGCTACTTTCTTCCACCTCACCTGAGTCATATCATATATAATTTGCCATATCATTCATTTGCTAAATCTTCGCCAACTTATCGGATTTTATCGCCTGCATTCCTGGACCACTTTTGATGCCTTCCGCTTGCCCAATATACAATTTTTAGACGGGTTATTTAGGAGTTGTCGCCGTACTAATTTTCAACTTTCTATGTATAAGCAGTCAGTCGTGGCCGCCATTGGAGTTCTTCCTGGCTAAACAAACAGCTAGAAAATCAAACGGGGTCCTTCATAACTCAATTCTTTATGGAAAATTTGAGAAATCATTTAAAACAGTCCACAGGCATCCTTAATGACTGAATCACCCCCAACCGCAAAGGTTTTTATATTAAAAGCCAATCTATCGTATTCATTTTGTCACAGATCAACACTTGGGAAGGAGACAAGTCCGATTGCAAAACAACTGACTTTAAAATACAGGATTTAATCGATTATTTAAAAATACACTCGCCAACTGTTTTTCTCCTCTTTGCATAGAAGGTACTCGTACTTTTCGTTTTATAAAGAAACTTTATTACTTTAATTATGAATGGTAAGAAGTGTCCGTCGGTCTGCATATGTTTTGTGTCATGCTAAATAACAAGAAATGTACACTTCTGCATATATTTGAGCATTAGACCGGCCCGCAATGGTTGTTAAAAACTGCGTTAAATGAAAGAGAAAATTAAAGGTTTTTAGCGATAGCGATTCTTTGAATCGAATAAAAATATTAAAAATATTAACATAAATTGTTTCGAGAATTTTCTTTAAAATTTTTCTATGTCTACGAAATAGTTTTGAGGTTTCAGAGTACCAGCACCGCTCTCAGTTTATCGATAAAATCACTTCAATCCAAGGAAATTTAGTCTACCCAGCTTCAATCTGTGCAAATATTTTCAAAGGTCAGTTTCGTTTATGGAATAAAACCCGAATAATGAATTCGTTGTCAGTGAAAGCAATATGTGCGACAAATCATCTTAGGGGAAATAAGCTAAACATTGCCAAAATGTCTGCAAATCACTAATGTTAACGCTCACATAGGGAACACCTTAAAAATTGACCCATATCAGTGGAACAATTGGTTTTTGACGTAAAGAAGTTAAAATTGGAAAATAATTTACTTGAATTTTTTACTGTAATTTTTGGCATATGGCCTTGTAACTGTGCGCATGACAATAATGCGCTTGATCATTGATTTCAGCGAAAAATTTTAATAAATAAAACTCCTGCGTTTAGTGCGAAAACCGTTCTGCAGTCATTGTTGAAAAGCCGTTGGATGCGGTTTATGGGCAGCTGGATAGATTGGTCCGCTACAGGACACTTAGTTATTAGACTTCTACTGATGTAGTCGCAACGTTTTTATTAATTGAAAAAGCGCTTAAAGTTAAAAATTCCACCGATTTTTTTGCCGCAGGTGCTTGTTTTCCAAAAAAAAAAAAAGACAGGAAAAGCATAGAATAAAATATATTTTAGCACTTTTCAACTAAAGTTGGCATTTGCTGAAACTGAATTGCAAATGAGCTTCAGTTTAAGTGGTGCAATCGTATTAGTCGATTTCTAATCGATTAATTAAAGTCCAAAACAAACGCAAAATTCCTTGGCGCGTAAATTTATTATGACAATGTATATTTTGTTATTGCTATGTTTCACGTTTCACCCTATATTCCCTTGAGATAATTGTCCAATGATATGTATGTTCATAGCGGTTAATAGCTCTGCTATACTTCGGCTAATGTTGGTTTCGAACCCTCAATAATTAAAAGATTGTTCGCATAACCTCAAAAAAAGTACAGCGGTGGCAAATCCTATGATTTTACATTACCACTAGTTGAAATTATACGACGTGTTCCGTGATTTGTGGCACTCCTAGCTGAAACCTTATATCTTCATAATTAGAATTGACGATTTGTGGTCACAACCTCTTCATTTTCAAAAAGGTATGGGATTTGCTCATCTGCAAACCAAATGGCGCGGCATATAGTAAAGTTTTCTTAGTTGGCAATTCCACCAAATAAAAAAGTTATCTCAACGCTGGAACCAAAATCAATTCGAATCGCACACTAACGCAGTCAGCGGTTATTAAGCGATCCGTATTGTAAATTGGCAAACGTTTACGTAAAACATGATGCCCTAGATGTCAGATCTATTTATCAAATTCGAACGTGATAAGAAGCTGTGCTAAGGGAGCAAATAATGCCGATAGCACAAACAAAATCCCTCTAGTTGTTAGAGATACTTCGCAGCTTCCATGTGTCATACTTCACATAAAAAAATTAAAGTTTTGTTTAGTTTAGGTTGGTGAGCAGCTCTCATGCAGCAAGTTCAATCGAAGTCCACTAGGCGCATTGTGATGCCCCGGCGACCATCTATCAAAAAAGTTTTGTTTAGATCCACGCTTGCACAGTGGTCCGTATCATGCGTTACGTTGATTATGTTACTTTTCGCGCTTTAAATTACAATTCTTAAGCTGAGTCGTAAACGTAAATGGAATTATTAATTTTTATATTTTCGCCGTCCATTAAAAAAGATACTAACATCACAATTCTATTCAGGCAAAATTATATCATTTAAGCAATTTCTTTAACGATTACTCACCATAATCTCCCGAAAATTATGTTGTAAATTTCGAATATTATTTATTTTATAATCACGAAGAAAAAAAACTCGTGTGTACGGCAATTTGGACATATTGAAAAATAATTATAAAATTGTAGTAAAATAATAAACTTTGAGCTCATTTTCATACTCAAAACACTCCTCATGCCAACTAATGATGATGGCAGCCGGGCTGATCAAATTGGCAAATCACACCAAACCAAACCAACACAGAACAGGAATGAACAACAATAAACGATCGTGCGACGTACGGAATGAACGAGAGCGCTTAACGTAATTAATGTTGGTTTAAGCGCTAAAACGAAATGGTTATTTGCCTTGATTATATACAATAAAAATATATAAAAAATATTCAAAAGCAGCAATAAGAACAACAACCACGAAGGGTAAAAATTGAAAAAGAAGAAATGCACCAGAACAGCAGTAAACGAATAAAGCAGAAGAAGTCAAGTTGTGCAGCAGTTGTGGCAACAAAGAGGGGGAATAGAAAAAGATTTCACAGAATGGAATTTCGTTGGGTACTTTTGCAATCGGTACAAATTTTGCCTTAACACGATTATTCGGTTATTTGGCTGCTTCTGTTACGGTGGCATTTTGCATTAATTCAAGTGAAAGCTTGTAGACTTTGTTGAAGAAAAAAAGTGAATGAAGAAAGAAGTCACGAAAATGTAAAAAAAAATCTTTGTATATCTTCAGTCAAGCAAATCCCGCCTGCAAATTAGCTCGTATAATAGAGTTTGGTGAAGAAGAAAAATAAAACAGACTACCACACCATTAGCTTTCTTTTAAAACCATGCGCCAATCCTTGATTTTCTCTTGTCGGTAGGTATTGGTCTATCTTCTTTCTTATCTCTGAGATCGCCTAAGGCAAATACATTTATTATATCTGCGGTCGGTCGTCAGCTGGCAGGCTTGACGTAACTGAGTACACTGTTAAAAGTTCTGACTTATACCTCCTCGTGGTTGCGGGCGGTAACAGGTTCTTGTCTCTGCTAGGTATCTGGCACCTAGTTCAAAATGGAGCAGCATACGCCAGGGCTACTTGGTCAAGAGGTTGCTTGGTCTCTAGTATGCGAACCTTGAATGCCAGTCGATTTCCAGTTTAAATACAGACTTACCCATGCATATGGGGTCCTGCGTTGGTTTTCTCCATTACAAGGAACTCCAGTTTTAATTGGGCAAGGCAGGTATCCGGAAGCGATGAACAAGAATGCCTCGTGAGGGTGGATGGGTCAATCAGCAAAGGTACAAGAGGCTAAGACGGCAGCGCAAATTGCGTGTGAAGCTCCAGTGCTGTTTAGCATAAGGCTTAGGACCTAGAGCAGGGACGTGTCAAACATATATGATTCTATGCCTTAGACAAATGCTTGCAATTATAAGATACTCTGTGTCGAGAAAAAAGACTGACAGTTACCAGTCGACCGTCTGATATCAGCACAGTCCAAAGTAGAACACTAAGTGAAAGTAAGGTAGTCGTGGGTCAAAAAGAAAGCAGTCTGCTTCGATATCGCCCCGCAGGTTTGAGTTTCCGAAGTTGCCATTGTTAACCTTCCTTTCGCGGCCGCGCTGTTTGCCCACATACTTTCCCGTTGATTCCGCCCGTTACGAAGCTTCATTGTGAATTTCTTTCGGTTCTATCCGGTTCACAGTAAAGAGGAAATAAAGTTCATTTGCGCTGGTACTTCGGTATTAAAACTGGAGTTCGATTAGTATCGATCCAACTACTTGTGGTCATACATCCTGTGGCTTATTCTGTTCCTACTTCAGATTAAAAATTAAATTTTACTTTTCTTCGTTCGACTTATTTACTCATTCAAATACATTGGATTGCCACCCTGAGAAAGTATATTTGTTCTTCCGGCAGCAGTCATGCTTTTGTAGCGACTGATTAGGAGAGTTTCCCGACTCAAATTCAAACTTTCTTTTCGAATTCATAGTTTATTTAGAATTGAAGCTTAACAAGAGGTCCGTCCATATGCTCTATAGAGTTATTTTAAGCAAACTTTAGAACGGATTCTGGCTCAAAGTTGTAACATTAAATAGGATGATTTGCACGAGCGTTTAATTACGCAGCAGCTTGAACTAGTGAAAAAATCGTTGTAATTGATTTGAAAAACTCATTATCGAATACTTTCAAACACTAAGTAGATCTTATTACGCTACTCATGTTTGGTTGTAATACGAATAATCGTATGATTATAATGGCACTTGTGCTGTATCGAATGCATGGATGCAGTGATGAATGGTTGGTTGGTTGGTTGGCCGACTGACTTGGCCGATTTAAATTCTTGCGCCTCTTACTCAAGGCAGTCATGGGGAAACGTTTTATGACGATTACTGTAATTCGTGTACCACAAACAATAATTACTTTCCATTACGAAAATGGCGGTTATATTATCACCTGAATATTAAATACACACTCACACACACACACACTCACACTCACTGACAACCAAACTTGTGCAACCAACCAGCCGATCGCACCAGCAACTTCTCAAGCATTTTTTCTTAAGGTTTTAGTCTTCCACAACCTCGTCGTTTATTTTCCTCTTTGGTGTTTTTTTTCATCTTTCCTCTGCTTAACTCACACCTTTGATGTCTTTATTTGTTTCCACTTAAATAAAATAAATTCATGACTGAAAAACACTTACAGGTGTCGGCCCTTTGATTGGCAGTATAGAAAAATCACTAAAATACTCGTATTTCAAATTAAATACACATTTTTTGCTTTGTTCTCTTGGATTTGGTTTACTGACCATATCAGAGCAGCATTTAGCGTTGCCACCTGATGCGAATGTGGGGATGTTTTTAAAGGGGAGTTGTCGGGAAACTTGAAGTCGTCGTTATCGTTCTTGTCTCTATATAAGTCTAATCGATCAGGTATGGAAAATCTCCTCGACTACAAATAAACGTGTAAATAAATTTTTGTTTCATTTAATATTTTCCACTGGACAACATTTTCTTCGCAAGTCAAGATCAACTTCACTTTTGCTCTTGAACAATTTGATGATCAAGTAAACATCGCAATAACATGCCAAATACTAAAATATATGGCGTTCAAACAAGATAACCAGCACTGTGGTATTCGTTGCTGCAATTAATCGATTGGTTCACGCACGTTCTGGCAGGGGATGCCGTCTAGTTCAGGTCACAATGACCCTGTTGCGACCGCCGTTCACAGTCACGGCCGAATTGATGTTTTTGAGTATCCGCCGACACTCTTATTTACAGCAACAAATTTTTGTTAGAGACAAACCGGTACGTCCATGCAAACGAGACTTACAATACATAATCGACCGAAAACTCTCCGCAGTTTGCGAGTGATCTCAGAGTTCTTTTTTTGTGTAGCGCTCCTTTCTTAATAATCGGGCCAATCATAGGCGACAGTTGCTACCTATCAGAGTTGACACTTGCACAAAAATATTGCCATAAAATTCAAATAGTACATTCTTATTGCGCACCCTCTGTCAAGTTTAAATTCTAAAATATGAAGTTCGATTCCTTATCAGACTTGCTTTGCTTGAGACAGGTCTCAAACTTCTACTTACATATTTCCCTGCTATGCTCACGTCAATATTATTATTCGTTCAGATATTGCTTAAAAAACTTTGATCGTTGACTTTTTGACTGTCAGCAGTTTTAGTTGTCATGCTTCTGCATTCAATAATCTGGCAACCTTTTGTACTAAATCGCCAACTCAACAAAACAATTGCTTGCTCTTTCTTGTTCCGTAATAAAGTCATTTTGTAAATGATCCTTTATTTGTGTGTTTTCTTGACTCTTCCTTCGTGGCATTGTATGGCATTCGTGCCGGCCGTTCGCAGCAAAAGTAGTCATTTACGGTGACAAAATATGACAACTCAATCATGCTCCATAAAAGTGTTGTAAGCCATTTATTTTAACGACGTACAACATATACCACATACTTAAATGCGAACATGAAAGTCATTCATTTGGACAAATGGACAGACATGTTGGAGCAGCATTGGCCTCGCACCGAATGGCTGTGGATGCAACCAAATTGATTGGCTTAATGTTGAGTAATTGTTTTAATGCTCACAACCGGTTTAGTAGATTTACGTGCCGCCTGTTTTGTTGGCGATTCAAGAATCATGAAATAAACATTTTTAATAATTAAAACAATTTAAATTGCCAAAAGCGCGCGTTTTCCATTTGCGCAATAACTAATTTTCATCTCTGGAGATTTTTGGTTCGCAGAGCCATTTTATTTATTTTCAAGCAACATTTGAAAAAAAAAATATTTTACAACGAAAATCATTAACGATTGAAAGGGAAATTTAACTCTAAAAGGCAAAAATTTAACAAAGCAAATGCAAAGTGTAATATGTCATAAATTAATATTTCAACACTATTTCTCTCCCAACTCTTTGAGAAAAAAAAATTGCAATTTATTTGTTCGGCGACAAACTAGTCTCTATCCGCAGATCTATCGGAAGCCGTTACCGAAATTTTTAGAAAAACTAGAAATGACTTCTTAAGCTTGAATTTTAATAAACCAAGCGAGAGGGTTAATAAAATTTACACAAAAAGATCAAAAACTCATTAAACGAATTCACCCCAGTCGTGAACACGAAGTGAACTTTGTGTCTCCTTGAAATTTTCATTCCTCTCGAAACGTTTTCCCTTTGTGATATTCCCGTGAAATTTGTATTCCCTTCTTGAATCAGCTCTTAAAATTAAATTGTCAGTGTGTCGCCAAAGGCTGCATTTTGGTTTTATACAATGATAGCGCAACTCATAATATCTTATGCAACCGTGGTTTGGTGGCCAAAGATCCGTTTACCAGGCCGAACTGCTTAGGTTGATGGGGGATTTGGATCACCTGCTAGAACGTCAGGTGTATGGAAGAAAATTTTTCAATGCACTCGACAATCAGTCGGATATAAAGCGCATGAGGCAAGGGAACGTATACTCCAAACTAGTGATGGAAACCAACACATGTGCCTCGGTAAATGAGTTGGTTGGTGTGGGTTAAAGTACACATAGACACAGCTGCGAATTGAACAGCAGACGAACTAGCAGAAAGAGATCTGCTGTGAATTCCTGTAGACTGGAACTCATAATTGCAATGGGAAATGGCTTAGTGCGAGCGAAGGTCCTACAAGATTCTACAAAGTTGGAAGAAGACTACCATATGTAAAAAAGCTCGAATGGTGCTCAAGGAGGCCCTCGGCAGGAAGTCCTGTATGGTAAAAAGATATAATAGGGGTACCTTAAGCTGGATTACTGCGTGAGTGACAGGACATGTGTATGTCCAACACTGGCTGGCATAACGTTTAGCACCACCGGCGGATAATTCGAAAATGTAAATGAAGTGATGTGATTGAAATGTGAATGAAAGGACCCCGTGGTAAGGACAACTACCAGCCGATAGTCTGCAATCACTACAGTCAACAGTAAAGCAAGAGACTGAATGAAGGTAAGGTAGTCGTAAATTTTTAAATCGGTTGCCTGAAATCAGCGCACGGTTGTCCTCTTCTTAGCGATCCCCACTTAATTGTTATAATTTTTAATGGGGTCACTTATTTCATTAATTTTGAAGCACAAGTTCACCTGTGTCTTTAACTCTTTAGCTATAAGATCAGCTGTGGTTAATTTTTCTTGCGGCTCACTTCGCTTTCGTTTGAAAGAGTATGCCTTTTTCTCATTAGATTCAATAACGGTGGGATCTTATGGTGGCGGTGATACTTGTTTCAAACAACACGGTGCCTCAATACGAACTTTAACTGCTTCACAATGATAGACGGCCGTTGTTTGTGATTCATTTAGTTCTTTATTGGCATTTAAAGGCTCTGGCAAACCAAACTTTCACCAGTTTTCCAAATCCTCGAGCCTCCTCCGCGTCTCCTCGTCGGTTTTTCATATTGCAGCGACTCATGAAATTTTCCATGTAGAATATTGGCCGTAACAAATTCGATCACATGTGGATGCAAATTTTAACAGAAACATTCCAAAATAATACAAAAGGTGCAAATCTCTAAATCAAACCGTATCAGGGAATATATTTGTAAATCCCCGCCGCGGCGCGCCGTGCTAATAAATTGTTTTACGAGTGTATTTATATTTAAACTATACGACTTTATTAAGTCCTCAATTTCATTTAATTGAATTATCTGAAATTGTTTCGCCTGGCCTTTTTTCTCGGCTTTAGCCAAACATAAAAACAAGCCCTGACGTGTTTAAGCATGAGTTGGCTATTTTTGTGGTTTTGCTAACACGAAATAAACAGAACAGAAGGTTTTAAATTGAAACATCTCTTTTGTCAGGAGTGAAGAGGACTTTAACTACGTGCACGCCGCTAACAAACGAAGAGTGTATTAAGAAAACATCTTTGCCCCGGTGATCGATTCGATCTGTATTTGTTTGTGTGTGTGTGTGTGTGTGTGTGTGTGTGTGTGTGTCTGTGCCAATATTTATTATTGCAGTTATTACTGATGTTGTAGTTAATGTTGCTGTTGTTGTAGAGATGTTAAGGCTGTTATTGCGTTTGAGGCAACGTTAATAAGAAATTAATGTCTTGATCATTTTCGATCGTTATGTAAATCAATCAGGCAAATTATACCTCAGGGGCTTGCCACAATAATTAGACCCTACATAATACGAACAAGCGTTGTAGGGATGCGCTCAAAAAGTTTTCTTCGTCAATTATAAGTTTGATCCAAGATCAATTAAATGAAAATATGATCACTAAATTTTGTATCGGGTGGAAGCTATTTAAAATAAACACTTGCGCTTCCCGACTAACGTGAAAGACATGAGTATTGGTCACCGTATTAGCAATTTTAAAGGTCCAGGGCTTTTGCAAAAGTGGTAATTCTATTCCACGTGTGAATCTAGAGAGAGTTGCCTAAATGTTTTAGTTTCCTTTGCTTTCGAAAATTAACCCCTCCAAAAACAAGCTTTGGACTCACGATTGTTCTACTCCTGGCATTGGAATATGTCTAAATATTTCACCATGAGTCATTCCCAATTTTTTTCTAGGCATTTCGGCCATATGTATTTTCGGTCGTCTCCGGGTGCAGCTATTTTGTGGGTGACGCACTTATTCCTTTATACCGTCGGTCACTGACGTAGTCTATCTTAAAAAGCTGAAGAGTTGACACTTAAATGCCTTTGAAATGTACTAGGAGCAGAGGTCACTTGCGTTCTAATGCACACGATGTTGGTCTGATCAATCAACTTGGTGGAGGTCGAAAGCCAGCTTGTTGATCTCTCAAAAATCGGTCGAGTATTTATGATCCGTGCTATCATTTCACGATTGTAAATTATTTTGCGTGCACTATATTTCTACAGTTACTGCAATCCCATACGAGTATTATTATATGCAGAGAGGATATCGAAGTAGTCGCTTAATTAATCGGTCCCTTTTCGACCCCCTTTTTTCCTCGAGTTAATTTCAAACAACCGATTGGTAATTTAAAAGTACCTTACTTATATTGAGCCTTGTGCTAACACTAGTCTGCACTCTTGACTGTAATGACTTTAGACTATCGGCTGGTAACTGACGGTCGTGTTCCTCAACACGAAGTCTCTTGTAATTGCTAGCATTTTTCATGGCATTCACATTTCACAAGTGTCTGCAAGTGGGTCTAAGGCTTACGCTAGCCAGCGCTGAACATTCACACGAAATGTACGCTACCGTCTCAGCCTGTTCCTCAGGAGTATTTTCGGAGACTGACTCGTCTACCCCGTGCGAAATTTCTTGTTCATCTCCTCCGAATTCCTCCATTGGCCAATAAACACCAAAGCTTCTACATATATTAACTTCTGCACGTCTTGCGAAGCTTTATTGTCCATCTCTATCAAATTTTACGGTACAACGCCTTACTAGTAGCTTAAAATACTGACCCGTCCACCCCTCGCCAAGCATTTTTGTCTATCTCTTTCGTATTTCACCCTTGGTCAATTAAAATCGGAGTTCCTTCAGAAAATTCATATAATTTCCACGAGTATTGGAAAAGGAGTTGTCCATCCACACATAGGACTATATATAACATATAGTGTATTGTTGCGAAACGTTCCTTTCCGATTAACGTCTTTTAAGGGCCTGGCTGTGGTTAAAATTTTACTCAGCACTTTTGTTATATAAATCGATACAATTAACGAATATTATTTGCACTAGCTTTCTTCTCAGTTTCTGATATTTGGGAAATTGATATTAAAACTGGAATTAATCGAGAGATATTAAATCGTTCGACCTGGGAAGCTAATTGACAGATCCATTTCTCGAAACCAACCTATCGCCAAATTTGGATTTCAATAAGTTGGTGCTTGCTGTCACAGTATAGCACGCAGCGCCATCCTGTTGAGACCACATCTCGCCCGGCTCAATGTCATCCATACTTTCAAGCAACAAATCATTGATCACGGTGTGGTAATGATCTCCGAATGCGGAGCTTCGGCTTCATTTTTGAAGAAATAAGGTCAGTGATACTATGTAATGGAGTCTGCAGGGTCTGTCGTAGGATACTTTCACTCCATATGCGGCAGTTTGTTTATTAACAAATCCGTTAAGCCAAAAATGAGCCTCATTGCTGAACACAATTTTGCGATAAAGCATCGGATCGGTTGATGAGTGATTTTCAAAAATCTGGATAATTTGGTAGCGTTGTTTAAACGCCAATCGATTGGTGACGATTTGCTAGCATATACTGATAATAAATATCAAAAAGTGAGCGCGATATGACAGTTCGTTTGACAGTTACCTCTTTCGGGCTTAAAAACTATACTTCCTACTACGTCTTCTGCTTTATTTTTAAAAACTTTAGCACATGTTTCTTCCCAAGTACTGCTGCGACTGGACATTATTTAGCCGTTCGCCTAATATCTCGACAAGCTTTTCCAGATAAAAATGCCTCCATGTTCTCTGGTTGTTGCTCAGTTTGTAGTTGAATTTTCTTGGCCAATCTGGTTTATTGAAGTTGAAGAGATTCTCGTGACTCCTAATAGAAAGACAACTGCCGGTACTTGTTCCTCCAATTGGTTAATCCACGTTCGCTTGACTTCTAAGAGAAAAAAAAACTGCTTTGCTCCCCTCTAATTTCATTTATTTAGTCCGTAAATAAATAAACAAGTTCACAAAAAGCGCTAATAGAGGAAAACCAGTCTGTTTCGTCATTCGACATCGTGGGACAGGCTGTATGACTTCTCATGAGAGGCTGACCATATGTCGGTGCTTGGTTCTCCCGTCTAACCTTAAGAGAAGTTATTCTGCCATATTTTCCTGAGTGTAAGCCGATCGTTACATACGAGTATTTTATTAAAAGTTTATTAAAAAAGGAAAACAGATATGAAATTGAAAGACATGCAACCTGAAGAGAAGAAGAGAAAAGACGCTGAAACCAAAAGTTTGGCATGCAGCAGTATAAACAACCGATCAATTTGCACACGTCTCACGAAAAAGGCTAACAGGAAAGTTACTGCTGATGCAACAACAACAACAACAACAACAACTTTATTGCAAAATATTTGTGCAGCCTGTTACCAATTTTCAATTCTGCGATTTTTATACGAACAAAAATTGTTGCAACAACCACAATAAAAGCAACAAAGAAGTAGACAAAAGAAGAAGGAATTTATGTAGATCCTCCTAGAGGGTCTTAGAGAAAAGGTGTGTTTTATTTTGAAAACGTCTTTATTAAAACAACAAAACATTTAGACGGCACTTTAGCCACCAAACACTGTCTTCCGCATGATCATCATCAGCATTGTAGAAAATTAATACCCCTGGCATGTCGAAACGTATCGATTGAAAATTCACATCACTAAATAAGATGACTGTTATTACAGTTATTGTTGTTTGTGCTGTTGTTGTTGCTGTTGTTGTTGTTGGTGCTGCTATTTTTATTACTTCCAGTTTGGTTCATGACGAGTTTCTTGTCAGTTAGAAAATTTTCCCTGCAATCGCCACATTCTTTCAAAGGGAATATTGAATGCTGAGTGTAACAAGATGCGTAAAACTTATTGATTTTTCGCTGTTGCTTTTGTCGTTGTTGTTGCTGCTGGTGTTTGTGTTTTACAGTGTTATTATTAAAACTTAAACGCTCAGCTTGTTGTTAACTTATTCATAAACTACTCATGGATTCGTTATTGCTACCGTTACGGGTAAATAAAAGACTTAAAATGTGTAAAAGAAATCGGAACGTGAGAACTCAAGTGTAATCGTTTGTAGTTCTCGCGAAAGTGAAAGTTTTTAGGTGACTAAAGCAATTTCAATTATCTAAAATAATATAAAATACTTGACAATGTTTTCGAGGTCCTAAGAATTCTTTTAGGCTCTGATTCGTTCACTACATTCACTAGACCAGTTCAACACCGTGTCTGGCGATACCCAATTCGGCTAACCGCTGCCGAATCGACATTTCTGAGTCTTTTTCGTACACAGCCCTGTCTGGTTGGTGGCTGAAGATGCAACAGAGTGCATTCACGCTTAAACCTTTCCATGAATTGAAGAATTGCCTGCACACTCAAGCCGTGACGACGACCGGCCACACATGGGAATTCATGTTGCATATTTACAACTCAGCTGCAATTGCAATCTTTTTTAATAATTTCTACAAGTTGAGCAGTCGTAAAAGAAATTATAATGAAATGTCAAGGTTACTAAACATTTTGACAGCTGGATAGCAGTGACAACGTTGCCAGCTTCTGTAATATAACAATAACAGAAAATATGGAAGGTGATGCTCAGTTACACAAAAGGCGCGGAATTAACGGACCGGATACCTGAAACAAAGATTATAGCAAATTGTGAGACACTATTAACAGACGGACGCTCCTGGTGAAACGGATCCCTAGCACAGACGACTTCAATCTAGGAGATAGGACGGGTTTGGGAATCGCTATTGGGAAACCAATGACCGAGATGTACTTCCGACTTCCGGTTCATAACACAGTTTTTGAAGTCGTAATTTGGACGATCACATTGTGCCAGAACGGCCTCAGGAGTACTGACAGGACTGTGGAGGCTAACATTTTTACGGACAGCCAAACAATAATAACGGCACTAGATTCGGATAGGATTAGATCCAATACAATTCTGGAATGCAAAAAGCTATAAGCGACTACGCATTATATGGGTGTCGGGTCACTATGTAGTAGTTGGAAATGAATGAGCCAACGGTTTAGCGACCCTTAAGGCCAGTGAGCTTCCGAAGGTGGGCTTAAGAAGCGCAAAGCTACTTGAGGCCACGAAAGCCGAGCTGAAAGACTGGGCGTAGAGGGCTTATATGGCAATGCGGAATGAGGAGACCTAAACAGGGAACAGAATTCTTAAGGGGATGGAGACTTTTTCTCAGTGGTGAGTGCTCAACGGGCTGAAATACTGACCTAGATGTACGCCTACGTGCAACGGACAGTTTGTCCCCTCCCCACAACCTAACCTAAGCTTATACGACTTCAAGCTTTAAGGGATGTAAATATTTTTTCTTTCCTAAAAACTATGACGCAACAAAAGATACAACTTAAATGTGTTGCTGTGAAACCCAATGCAAGTTAAGCGTTTCTAGTTAAACGATGTAACGATAAATAACTCAGTTTCCCCGAAAATTGTATACGCAAATATTGGATAAGAAAATCATTAATATTGTTTCCTTTATTCTTAAATTATTTGCTATTCTTTTTTAATTTTAAAGGTCGTTAAGCAAAGATACTGAAGTGTAACCAAATCAAAACACAGTGCAGACGTTATTAATACTTTATAACTATTTGTTCTTGTTGTTCCTCATAACAATTCTGCCCATAAACATCATCGCATTCACTAAACAGTAACGCATGAAACAACCACCAGCACGTAGCACACAGCCACCTTTGAATAATAAAAAAATAGATGGCTCAAAATTCATGTACAAATTCATTTTGGGCTGCGCTAAGGTATTGGAGGGCAAAAATCCACGTGGAACAGGTTAAAGGCGAATTAACCCAGCAGGCGTTAAGCTGAAGAAAACCAAATCAGTTTTGTTCGGCCGAATTAAGAAAATTAATTATTTTCGTCAACCTTAATAAACTCCTACAAGTTTTATTAATTACACAAATGCTTTAGTAATTTTCTTTAACAGTTTCAGCCTGCCGCCGCAAGTTTAAGATTCAGCCGGCGCCATCAAATTTTTGCCAGCTCAGAAACTGTGTTGCTTGTGAGTAAAGTAGAGGCGAGGACAAAGACAAGAAGAAAACAGTTTAGGTGATAAAATAAATAAAACAACCCTCAAATTAACTACAATCTTTCCCAAAGGGACATTCCGTTCATTTTTGCTTCACCAAAACTCATTAAAATCTACAAACTACAGAAAAAAGGCCTGCTTAAATTGTTATGGAGGGCTCAAAATGTTTGTAAAAAATAAGTGAAAAAAAAACAAAATAAAAAGTAAGTGAAATTTAAATAAAAAAAGTTATGTGTTCCCATGTTTTTTTTTTTTTGCAGGATTCCCTGCCTTTTTATTATTCTTGAGCAGTCATTATTGTGGGCCAATAGTGACATTTAGTTGGTGATTTTTTATTTGTTTTGAAATATTTTCCGTTCAGTTAATTAGAAGCTTGTCAGTTGATTTGCATATAATTTTTATTTGTTTTGCCAGTTGTTTGTAATTTTTATTTTAAATTTATGTGCAAAAAAAAGGTTGAAAACTGAAATATTTTAGGGTCTAATTAACGGTTATTTGTGTAATTTTCCTAATTTTTTTTAACGAATTACCGTACAGTTGGCACACGACTCGATTTAAAAAAAATCTAACCCCTGTCGTTTTTTTTTTTTGCTACCTTCACCTTGACTTTAGAGCACTAAAGCAAATGATTGATGATTTTTTATTTAAGGCGTTAAATTGTCAACGTGCAGTAATGATTGGCGAACTTTTTAAAACGTGGGAACCCTTTTATAACGAGATAAATAGAAGTGAATTGCATTCACAAGATATGTAGTTGAAATTTAAAAAAAAAATGTTTTGTAATATTGACAAAAAAGAAACGTATCCAAACATTTGTTAAATCTCTCATCAAATCATTTCTCAAAATCTCAAAATTCCTTTCAAGATATTAGGCAACAGATTTAGAACTACGAGGTAAGCTGTTTTTTTTTTCGGAGGAATCCAAAAATGACTGTTTCGGTATATAGAGGAATTTCCATTAAACTAACAGTCTGTCTGTGGCGGCCTAGCTTACTCTGGCGGCGCCTGTTAAACAACAATGCTAAATCGTCATGACAGGCGCGGACTTAGCTCACGTTTTTGGTGAGGCAAGTTTTAGAGAAATTATACATTTTTTAAATATCTCGTTTGGTTATTTTTTTTTCCGATTTTACCTTCCTCTGGATCTGCGCGTTCACCATGACGCGATCGACCTGCATGCGCAAATTATAAAACTTTTTTGAAACTTAAAATTAACACTCTCACAAAAATCCCTAATATACGGTGCAACAGCATACACCAAAGTGCCGTGGCTAAGAGGGTACTTGGTCTCTAGTCTGCGAATTGTGAATACCAGTTAATCTCCAGTTTTAATACGGGCTCACCAGTGCATATGGAGCTCTGTATCATTACTCGTGCGAATTATATGAATATTTTTTTTAAATAAAATAAAACATGACCGTGAGAGTACGACAGGGATGAACCGGGAAGCTTCGCAAGGGTCGGAGAGGGTGATATCTGAAGGACTTCCGGTATTAATTGGCACAAGGGATGAATGTGGAACAGATGGACAAGAATATCTCGCACTTAATTAATTAATTTTTGTCACTGTGGAAACAACATTTTCTGTCCTAAAACTGATATTAACTGATGTTTGGAACGAATTTCATTTGTCGTTGTGAGAAGTTTGCATTAGAATTTCAAAGCCTCAGAGAACACAACAGTTAGAGCGAAAGAAAAACATGGACTACTTTAACTTACACCGGATGATCAACACACAAAATAGCCAACTTTTTTTTAGAAATACAACAGAAATATAGCATTCAAAACAAGAAACAACCTAGGACGAATATTACAATAAATACAACAGTCATTATTTACATCTACCAATCCCTACAAAACACTCGACTTACGAGCTTAACCTGTTCACACCTTAAAGGTGCCTACGAGCTCACATGACAAATAGATGCCTGACAAACAATAAAACAAAAACATCAAACTTTTCACAACAAAAAATGACACTGAAGATGGCACATAGCCGAAACTAGTTTGTCGAAATATCAAATCAAGAATGATTTAAGGTCGATATTACCTCCATTTTTGAAGCAAAAAGTAAAATCTACAAAATAAATATTATTTTTAAAGCGAAAAATAGAACTCGAAAAATAACCATTAAAAAGTAATCTTCCAGTCCCTGCATATAATATTTTCGTATTATCCCACACTGGGAATCTTCAAGTGCTGTTGTAGCAAGAACTATTTGAAACTTATCATACACCTGCAATATGATTGTACAACCTTTGATATTGTACAATTAAATCGCTTGACTCTATGTCGCTTTAGACGATGGTATTGGATTGGAAAGAAGGCAAAATATTTTGTAACGTGTTCGTTTTGTAAGAAATATATTATTTGGCTTCTCAAAGTATGTTCGGAAAATAAAACTGTATTGAATATCCCATCCCTGGTGTACATTAAAACAAATGTTTATTAAACTTTCTTACTCGTTCATTAAAGTGAAATGTTAAAGAATTTAATACCCAGCCTATAAAATGCTGCTGCTTAAGCGCCAGCACTGTCTAAGAGCCAACAAAACAAACACCAACTGCCGTTTAGGTACGAGTAGACACAATTAGAAATAATTGCAAACAATTAAAGTCTATTTATGTAAATTTCTAAGATACCAACAATCTGGAGTGTAAATTATTCTACATATTAAAATTACATGTATGAAAAACACAACTCACATTTACGAACATGTGAAAAAGTTTGTATGTCACGATTTCACGAACGCTTGGGCAGGCAGGCCTTTCAACTTAATTATAACCTGCATTGAAACTTATAAACTTAAGTTTGCAGAGGTAGTCAAATAAATATTTTACATTCAGGGATAGGAGCTGTCAACGTGTGCAGTCAACACCAATAACAACTGGAAACGTGGAGGAGCTATCGTATCCATTATTCGCAGAGTAAAATTCTTTTCAAAGAGCTTCCAAGCGAAAGTCATAAAGGTTTTGTCGTCCATCAAATATTTTGTTAATATTACAAGGAAAATAAGAAAGCTTGAGGACATAAAGTGGTTTGTGGTATTCATGAATAACAACGTATGTCCATTTTGAACGCTTTCGATGTAAGCCTAAAAAGCTTAAGAAAAATATGAACTATTACTTCGAGGTTGTACATAAGTTTATCCTTTAAGGTAACTCCATAAACAAAATGAATGTCATCGGTTTAAAAATAAAACAAAGAACTATTTTTGCTAACAGGTGCTATTTTGGGCTCAGCTTGCAGTTTAGAAGTAAAGTCCTATCTCGATGAACAGAAACTGTACAGAACACTCATATTGCCCCTGATAATTTATGGCGCAGAAGCATGGGTACGTCGGTAAACAGATGAAGTTGTTCTTGGGGTGTTCGAAAGAAACTTCTTGGAAAAATATTTATTCCTATCTGCATTGGCAGAGAGTATCGGCATCGAATGAACCATGAGGTATACGGAGATATTAACATAGTTGAGTGGATCAAAGTACAAAGGTGGCGCTGGTTAGAACATGTACGGCGCATGGATAAAAATGCTGCATAAGAAGCATAAGATTACGATACTTGCGGAAGACGTGGTAGGGAATGACCGAAACTCTGAAGGTAAGACCAAATTGCAAAAGATCTTGAAAAATTTGGTATGAGAAATTGGATAACAAGCGCATTAGACTGTGGCACTTGGAGCACAATTCTTCATCAGGATAATGACCCACCAGGTTGGTTACAGCCACCTAAATAACTAAGTTCCTGCAAGACCAATTACGTCAATAATGATCTTTTTTCATATCGCATGTGAAAACTTTAATATTTTTAAAATTATTCCATACTCAAATAGTTAATTCACAAACTGTCTTGTATTCGTCTTTAGTCAGCAAGGATTTATAATCTATGGACTTAACCCACTTAACAAAAGCCAATGCTACGATCCTAGAATAAATAAATTAAATAAAAATTTTAGTGAAGTAATTAAAGTTTAAATTTCTAGATCAAAATTTAGTTTAAAATTTAAGTACTTGTAATAATTGTTGAACAAAAACTCATATTAATTAAATTCTATATCTCTATTGTTTTTTGTATCCTGGCTTGGGTACATAAGGGATACATATGTGTTTAGATTCACGTGAGTACCTGCCAGCGATGGCTCAACCTTACAGTGGTCCAACAACGGGTCTGGCATTAAGCGGCCAGACCAGCGCCCCCTATGCAAGCCGCATAAGCACCACCGGAATAGCACTCATGCACATCCCATAGGTAGCAAATTAGGACAGAGAATGTCAGGTCCCCGATCCCACCCCTTGCTGAGGCGCTTGAAGCTAACCAAACCTCCTGCCGTCAATGCCTTAACAGTTGACAACTACCACCACAGCCACCACGTGCACCTCCGAAGGAGCCTCACCAACAACCAGTCTGGAACCAAAGTTCCAGGGGCTACTGGTTCCCGTGGTACCAGTCGTCTTTCGTTACTGGTCGAACTAAGAAGTTTTACCTTCTTCCAGTTTCAGGCTCTTGACAGCTCCAGGAACTGGTGCCCCTGTTTCACCCAATGGCAAACACATCAAGGTGCGGAAATCACCAAGATAATATACCCCCGAGGGGAACATAAAGGATACAATAAAAAACAAATTTGCATGAAATACCGATAAGTATCCCGCTAATTGCAAATTGGTAAGGTCCAGTTGTAGAATAGCTTTTTTTAAGTTTTCTGCCAACAAATTTTCCTTTTTTTATTGAAATCTATAATTTATCAATAAGTATAAAGCAAAATAAATAAAATGTTAAATAATTCACAAACTTACAGTTAAACCAACCAAAAAATAAATAAACTGAAGAATACGTGACATACCTCCGCTCTTCCACATGAGTGAAAAAAGTTTGTGAAGTCCTAAAGTGAAGAGCAAACAAAAGAGATTCAATTTCAATTGAATACATCTGTGATGTTTAAATATGTATAAGATTATAGTTGACTTACAGTTCTCTGTATGCGCTTTTACACTGCATTGCATAACTATAAGTACACCTCACAATACAGCTTGAAAGAAATTTGTAATAAACAAAAAATTCGCTTTTTAATTCAGTTTTTAAAAGAGCAACGACAGGCGGTGTTAGTGTTTGATAATTAAAAATTCATGGGCCATAAGGCCAGATAATATCACCTCATAACGTTGCTTCATTTAAACATAAAATAATGAAACTGGAAACATACAAGTAACCTCATAGGCCAAGTTTGAAAGTTTTACCATAAAAGCTTCCCGAGGTACGAAGACGTAAAAGTTCATATTTTAGTACCTATTCATTGGCTCACTTAGCAATATTATGGGACACTTTTCCACCATAGCTAAAGAGCTAAAATTTGTTATACAGGTAAGTCTGGGGGAATAACTAAACCGAAAGATCTGAAAACGGGCTGTTTTTATCTATTTTTTGTATGTGACACTTCCACTATAAATAGCGAACTGAAATTTGGTACAACTTGGGAAAATTAATGTGAACATAAGGCCAAGTACCAATCCAAAAATTCCGGGCGGTAAAAATACTGAGATGGTCAAAATGGGGACCAAGTTCTCATTTCTAGGTTATTTGCCAGTTTGGCAATATGAGAAAGAATTATGGGGAAAATATTGCCAAGCTAGGAAGTTGCCTAGAAATGGGACGGTATTGTACATATCAAGAACTAGGTCCTCATTTTCATTTCAACACTTTAAACGGCCGAAGTTTTCGGATACAATCGTAGCTTTATTTTCACAATTATGTTATATTTTTGCGTGGATTTTAAATTAATTTGAAGTTTAATCAGGCATATAATTCCACTAGATTTATTCTTGTTTCTACTTTTATATATTATGAGCCTGCTTACTTCCGACTATATGCGCAGCTGTCTGGTGTAGTTTAATTATTTTTCACCAATGCTTCAGAGAAAAAGTAACAATTAAACTTCAGGTAATGCTATGTGATTTATTCGAATGAATTAAAATGCTGAATCAAGCATATTGTCAGCACACAAAGCGCTATAAGTAATAAAAGAACAGCCCACGCAATTTCCATTTTAAAAGTATCGCGATGCTTTGTGGTTCTAAAATCAACTGGAACAATCAATTGTAAATGACCACTCAGTTTTCCCCAGTTGGTTTTCGGAAAATTTCGACTTATTTACCTGATATCCTTTGATTATTTGGCAGAGACTCGTGATTGTGTTGCTGTCGCAGTTTTCCTATTCTACGCCTGTCAGTTTTGTTTCATCAGGATCCGGATCAGGGGAATGAATAAAATGATATATCAATTATTTATTAAGAAAAAAAGAAAAATAAGTTTTCAAATTTCTAACAAGCAGGAGAGGCAGGAGTGAGAAACTTCAAGTTTAAAAATAATTTTAAGTTGGTTTCAGTTTTTCTAATGCTTTTTCCAGTATTTTTGATGATAGAGGAAAGTAACTTAGTAACGTACCCGACTCAACCATAATTATGTTTGTTTATAATATTTTCAATGAGGAAATGGAAAGATGTTTTCTGACTTAAAAGAAAAAAAATCTGATCAAGATTATAAAACTGTTCCTTTGACTTAGTGCACGACAATATTTGCATAATTTTACCAACGACGATTGTCATGAATAGCCTGCGGAGGACTATTGCATACTTTCCCAGTACCCAAATGCTAAATCTTCTAAATTTTATATTTGAGCATTTTTTAAAGAAACCTCTTCTGTTTTCAGTTTCGGGGTTTCTTTTCTATACAGAAGTTGCCGGATTTTGCCACAAATTCTGCATTATTTTCTAAAGAAGCCAATAGCTTGGCAGTGTTGATAATAGACTGCAAATGATCAGATAAACTCAAAGACACGAGAGTCACCATAAAAATATTTGCATCAGAAAATGCCTCCCTAATTTCTTGTTTGTATTGACCCTGACGACAGGCTCCCTCCAAGACGTTACGGACTAGCTTTTGAGGCTTTTATGACAGTGTCTGCGTGAATATATTTCCCGGCTGCCTGATTTTGGGTAACATGTTCAAGTCTTGTCCTTTTGAAACGCCGTCTTCAAAAGAGTTTTCCAGTTTATCTGGCGTATAGTTACCATCATTTTAGTAATTTTCCCCGTTTTTCGCAATAGTCTTCCCTCATTTCCTCTGTAACGTCCGCAATACAACTTTCAAACAGAATTTTCTTCTCTATATCAAAATTGATAATATATCTGTAGAACACAGCGTCGGTTCTTAATCCTTCTGTTTCTTAAAAAAATCTTGATTTGAGATTCGATAAGAACGAGCTACCTGTATTTCTAATACATTTTATAATTAACTTTCTTTTAAACAATATTTTTATCGCCTAATCGTAAATAAAAATCATAGAAATTGGTCTGCCTGCATTTTATGCTCTTAAAATCAATAGTGAACAAGTTATCGAAAAAAGGTGGTGAGAAACCCGCCTGACAAAAATTGTATTCTTCCCAACACAGACTCTGCTGTCCATTATGCTCAACAAATACAAAATTACTATTCCTTTGGCTCTCCATGAGTTTCTTAAATAGTTGAAAATACCTTCCAACCAGCTGGATAACATTTTTAAACAAAAAAGGGGGTCCGCAGGTATTTTCAGGGGTCAACTATATTTGGGGGGGTTTTACATAAAGCTTTCACCGTTCGCTGAGCCGTCATGACCTGCAAAAGTTATGGCTTGTAAAACTTCATATTTATAGCAAATGTAAGCCTTAATATAAATAAATGAAAATATTTTTAACATCCAAAACCAACCAAATAAGTCTTGGTTTAACCAAGAAACGACCTCCCACTGTGCGGTGGTCTGCGGGTCACCAGTCCCGGTCCATTTTGGGGTCCAACTGGAAGTAACTTCGGCTACGAAGTCTGAGCGGAGACTTAATTCTGGTACCACGGCTGTCAGGAGCCCATGGGACTTCGGTCCCAACCTGACTATGGTGCGTACCTTCGGGGAGCTTCGTGGTGGTTGTGGTTTATACCGAAATAGCGGGTAAAGCGTAAGCTCAATGTGGAGTTACATTGCAACCGGGTGTCGTGACCCATAGATCGGTAGGAGTTTCAGATAGGCTCCGCTCCTGACCAAGGGGGACACCATGTCCAAATGCATGGTTTCAAAATGGTACTCATGCGTAGCAAATTTTCTGCACTTGGTGGACTCATTATTTTCATCCAGTGCTAAGGTCAGGCCGTAGTGGCAAGTACCCACATTAATCTGCAGCATATCTGTGCGGTGGTCTGTCTCAATACTAAATTAAATTTAAATTATGATAACATTAAGACATGCATTAATAAATAAATAAGAAGGTGGAAACATAATAATACAATGCAGTGTAAAACGTACATACAAGCACATTACTTATACATATGTGTGTAAACAAAGTGTTGTTGTTGTTCTTGTCGATTTATCATCCCACAATGCAAATGCTGTATGGCCTCTTCTACAGCTCTCTTGCTCTTCTCTTCTGTTACATTTTCAATGTGGAGAGAATTTTGTTTAAATGTGTGTGAATAAATCCTGACGAGAGAGAGATGTGTGAGTGATAATGTTTGTCGGTGGGAAACCAATGGGGAGTTAAGGCCCATCGCACTTGAAAGAGTAAATAGAATAAATAACACACAAAATAGTACTACTCCCCCCGGTTTTCCTTTTTCAAGCACATATTGTTACTGTTGTTGTTGTTGTTGTTGTTGTTGTTGTTGTTTTTGTTGTTGTTTTTCAAATTCTCGTGGGTGTAATAAATAAAATTATCTAAATCATTGTCATTGTTGACTTCTTGACTGCTTGATTTTATTTTACTTTATTTTATATTGTTGTTACTGCGCAAATCGTATGTATCGTCGTTGTCTCCTTATTGTTATTTTCAATTTAAAATTTTAAAAATTAATGCTTCTCTTCCTTTGCTGGTCTGCAAAGTTCAATGTTGTGTAAAATTACAAAACTAATTACTTGAACGAAAAAAAAAGAAACACCCTGTTTGCATACAGCAGGAGAAGAATAGCGATCAGGGAACATCGGTAAGAAAAGAAGTTTTAACAAAAAATAAAATAAGATAAAATCGCTTCATTTGCTACAACATTTTTATAGAATAGAGACGAGGTTACTTTGTGGTAGGCGCAGCAATGCAAGAAGAGATATCACTATAGAAATGGTGTATGGGCAAGAGTTGAATCAAATAAATATTTTTTTGGTTTGGGTTTGTGGTTTGTTTACCTAAGCCTTGGTTTTCAGATATCCCCACAAAAAGAAGTCCGGAGCAGCCAAATCAGGCGACCGTGCAGGCCAATCAACATCACCATTCCTTGAAATAACTTGTTGTGGAAAGAGGTCTCGCAGTAATTCCATTGTAATCTTGCAATCCATTGTAATCGATAAATAGTCAAGCGCAAAGCATGTAGTTGTGGCGTTAAAAAGTTTTCAACCATATCACGATATCGTTCCCCCTCCCCATTGACAGTTACCTTTACGCCGTTTACAGTTTCAAGGAAGTAAAAGGTCCAATGATTCCTCCTGACCAAATTCCACACCAGACTGTCACTTTTAATGGATGCAAAGGTGACTGATGAATAATTTGAGGGTTTTCCGTTGCCCAGAACCGACTATTCTGTTTATTCACAAATCCATTCCAATGAAAATGTGCCTCGTCACTCATTATGATTTTTTCATGAAAATCGGGGTTGTCATGGACGAGCTGTAGCATCCTATTGGCATATGTACGGCGGCATAAATGGTCTTCTGGAAGAAGCTATTGTGTCAACTGAATCTTAAATGGAAACAAATGCAAATCTTTGTGCAAAAGTGTGGCCAAAGTTGTTCTTTGAAGACCAAGCTCCTGAGCGCGGTGTCGAATTGAGGTTGATGGGTTGCTTTGAACACTTTCTTGAACAGCCGTAATGTTTTCAGCCGATCTTGCAGTATGTTGTGGTCCATGCTGGGGCCTATCAGGTACAGTCCATCTTTCTTCGAAATCATTCACTACACGATAAATAGTGTGTCTTGTTGGCACGTTGTTTCTCTTAAAAATTTCACGTAACTTTCTCATCGTCACAGTAATCGAAGATTGATTTTGATAAAATGTTTTAACAATTAAAACACGTCAAGACTAATGTTTAACAAAATGGCGGCAAAACAAAGTAATATACCTTCCCGGCGGACACCCTGCACTATTTCTACAATAACATTGGATACAAAGTATTAAAAGATTTACGGTAGCAAATATATTTCCCCCCCAGGGGAATATATCATCTTGGTGAACCCTGCCACCTTGATGGATTGCTTCTGGGGGAAAAGAGGGGCACCAGTTCCTGGGGCTGGTCAGGAGCCTGAAACTAGAAGAAGGTATGACTTCTATGTTCGACCAGTAGTGAGAGTGTAAACTGGTACCACGGAACTTCGGTTCCAGACTGGTTGTTGGCGAGGCGCCTTCGGGGGTGCACGTGGTGGCTGTGGTTTATACTCAAAGCGAGGAGGTTCACTGCAGTTGGAGTTGCATTGCAACGCAAGCTGTCAATGTCATTCGTTGACAACAGGAGATTAGATAGCTCCGAACCCCTCAGCAAGGGGTGAGACCGGGGGCGTAGAAGCCTCTGTCCTGCAACCAATGGGATGTGCATAAGTGCTATTCTGGTGGTGCTTATGCTATCGCATAGGGCCGCTGGTTTGGCCGCTTAATGTCACACCCGTGGTTGGACCACCGTGAGATTAAGCCAACGTTGGCAGGTGCTCACGCAAATCTAATCATATCTGTAGCAAATATACCAACTTTGTAATAAAGATGTACATCATCTTATACCTACGAAAGAAAATAATTTTTTCTCACTCTCATTTCATACCCAATTTTGTCTCCACTTTAAAATGTGCATTATTTACAAAACCGTTAATAGAGCAACTGGAAATAAAAGGCTTTGTTTTTTAATCTCCTAACTATCTATACTACTTATATCCGACCGAAAATGGAATACAACTCTCATGTATGGGCCGGTGCTTCAAAGTCTATTTTGGAGTTACTCGACCGCGTACAGGAGAGGGCGAAGGTGCTCATCGGTGACAGTAGGGTATCCAACTCTATTGACTCTCTCGAGCATCGTCGCAATGTGGGGTGTGTTTCGCTGTTCTATCGCTACTACAATGGATTGTGCTCTGATGAAATTAGGGATATTATTCCCGAAACCCGCACAACGCACTACAGAATGAATAGGGGTCATCCCCTGAGTGCTGGTCGTACCATAAAAAAAAAAAAACCAAAAGTTCGTACAATGTCTACAAGTCGTTTGTCATTCGGGACACTTTCTTTTTGATATTAAATATTGATTTTCAAATAAATCGATAAAATAGTGATTCTTATAAATGAATTTAAACTCTATGAGTAATAGTTTCAATGCAACGAAAAAGTATTTAGAACATGTAAAATGAATGTGTTCATTGCAACATTTCTAGCATCATGTCAAAATGCTAAGAATTCGTCATTCGAAACTTGAATATTTATTCCAAAAATTCAGGCGAGTGTTGAGTTAGAGTGAAATACTTTTCGGAAATATATAATTCTGTTTAAAAGCAAAACTTTGATTCGCCAACAATTTAATTATAATAGACAATTTGCTAAAAATTTTATTGTGAAAAACGTAACGTGTAAAAAAAATTGTAATTCGTGACTTGTCCCATTTGTATGGATTTTGTTGTGGTAGTTTCTAATATCTGTGGTGCGATTCACTAACTTTTAACAATTCGACAGTCGCAAAATTTGTCGACAATTTTTAATGTTTGTAGTAACGATTGTGTGATTCACTAACTACTCGTAAACGACAGTAGACATCGTTAATTTTTTGTTTATTCAAATTGACATCAAGTGGCATCACGGTCAAAAAAACATCAAAAACACGAAAAGCACAAAGAAGAATGGAAAAATAAAACAGTAACATCGTTAATTTTGTTGTTAAAATTTTTTATCAATGCGATTGTCGTTAAAAAAGAATAGGAAAAGAAGAGTTTTTGGGAGTTTGTTCTTTCTCTTTAAAAAATTTTGTTCAGTAAATGTTCCCAACGCATTTTATTACAATTAATGCCATTTATTGTTGAGGGCGGATAAGCTAGTCTCTACTCGCATTGCGCTGTTTACATAGGCAACTTTTTAGAAAAACTTAAACGTCTTATGTTTTAATTTTTTTTTTTTAATAGAAAGAATAAAATCCCAAAAACTCTTCTTATAATAAATATGCAATAGCTTGTGCAAACTTTGGCAACACTTGCTATTTTCGGCTTTTCCACCTAAAGCAAAGCATAGCTTGTGTAGTTTTTATTTATTTGTTTACCGCTTACAGCTACACTTAGAGTTGGCAAACAACCAACTTAACGCAGTAAGGCGAGTAAGAAAAATAAATTAAAAATTTGTTGTTGTGGGGCTTTTTGAAAAACTTTACAGGCAGGCCCAGGAGGTCCAACGGTCACGATCGTTTGAATCCGTATTGAGCCATCTTTATGAATTAATTTATTCATTTAGGGACTAATTAATTCAAGTTCATTAGAGGGACGCAAATCTGTTTTGTTACAAATTGAATTGAAGCGAACGTTAAAGTTTGACATCGTGGACCAGGCAGTTTTTTTTTTTTTGTTTTTGTCTTTATTTTCTTTGCATTCATTTCGTCGAAAGAATGTCGAGTATAAGACGTTTAAGTTTTTCTAAAAGGTTGTGTAACGATTTCCTGATGAGCTGGCAGCGAAATGCGCATGGAGACTAGCTTATCCACCCCCCAACAATAAATTGCATTATTGGGATTGAAAAATTAGCTAAAAATAATTTTTTATATATTTAACAATTGTTTTTTTTCCTCTGTAAATTTGTTGTTTAGTTTTGTGATTTTTCTCGTGAATTCCCGTTTGCATATAATTTCATAAAAGTAAAAAGCACATCAAAAAGGAAAATATCACACGAGTGATTTTAAAATCACAAGTGATTTGAAATCACGTGATTTTTAGAACAGGGCTGATGGAGGGCTTTAACTAAACAACCAAATAGGTGTAAGATTGCTAAGCCAAATTTCGAATCCTTATTGCGTGATTTACTGCGAGTGTGCCAAAATGCAACCTCCAGAACACACATACACGCCTACTGCTGTGGTTTCATATCTGAAATCATATTTGAATCAATTCAATTACCGCTCAAATAAATTTAATAATTAATAAACTCAAGTTTTGGTCTTTTATTACCGTCTAAAGTTGTCCCTCTGTAAATGTGTTTTACAGGAATCATTAATGGAGAAGATGAGAACGAGGCAGCTTAAAGAACTCGAGAGTGAATGTCGACTAGCGCAGAGTATTATTATAGATTAACTCTTCAGTCATTATTTGGGACGCCTCAATAAGATCAGTATGGAAATCGTTGCTGCAATAAAGCGAATATTTTTTGCGCGGTATGGCAGAAGGAACCATCCTGCTGAAACCACAGGCCGACTAGTCCACGGCCCGAAAACTCCGTGCTCTTGTTCGTGTAACGAATGGCGTTTAGAGTCACTTCCCAGTTGAAATTTTCGGGCTTCCGGCGAAATTATCGATTGCAGCAGCAATGTTTACAAAAGACTGGCAGGTATGTCGACGCTAAACAGACTTACTTTACTTAATCGATCGTGAATTCCGCGAACGGAATCAGCTTAATGGGGCTTCACACCGATACAGATTTGTGTAGCGCTCCATTTTTCATTTTAGAAATAATCATAGGTGACAGCATTTAAGTATCCACTTGCCACTTGCACGACAAACAAAAATTTCGCAAAATTTATATGGTGCATTTTATTGAAACACCCTATACTTCAATGGCCTTGAAACTAATTTCAATACAGAAATATTCCTCTGACATTAAATTTTTTTAAAAGTCCGCTATCGCTGGCCACATTGTTGTTGTCTTTTTTCTCTGCTTATTTCAAATTTTAATTTCAATTGACTGCCAACCAATTATCCTGTTCTTTTGTATCATTACAACATTATTATCTGCCATTACGTTTATTTCATTTATGTTGCACAAATTAAATAATTTCAATTGCTTCACATTACAAGTGCACAAAACCGGGCCTACAACAAATGTTCCTGTGCTGTGCTGTGCTGTGCTGTTTGGCTTATTGTTCAGTTAATGCCACCACACCCAGGTTGCGGGTATGATGATCACTTGCTGTCTATTTGTTTCCATTCATTCAAATCATTGCCGGGGTTCATGTCGATTGTGATTATGGGTAAAAATGACATTTAAGCTGAAATTGTTTCTTGACATGGCACATCAATTTCTATAATAGAAAAAATTATGAAGATGTCTACAGCAAATAAAGGGTTGTCTACGAAGGATGCATATGAGCATGCATGGGCTGTTTTGCAAAGTTTTGCATCAAATATATGTATGTATGTATGTAGAGAGACTGAACTGACAAGCGAGTCTTTACCGCATCTTGTATCTGTATAAAACACTTTTGCAAACATATCAAGAGTTTTTTTTTTTATATAAAAACGTCTGCCTCTTGTAAATAAGACCAACAACTTCTTCAGCAAGCCTCCATTTGGAAATTTTTATTAAATATTTTTTTTTTTTTTTGCTTAGAGTACGAATGCATGCCTGACTTTTGCTGATAAAACAATTTTCATTTTATATTGAAATTAAATGGAAATTACTGTAGAACTATTTAATATTGAATTTAGTCATTATACGGTTGTAAGCACACATACAAACACATGCGCATATTATCATTCTGTAACTGCTATATTCTCATATTTAATGCTATAAATGCTATAAATGAACCTGTAACCTGAACATGTAAACTACACAAATCAGGGTTGGAAATCGAATATTTTTTTCGATATCAGAAGTAAGTTTTCGATCCCCCAGAGTACTAAAACTCAGTTATTTATTTAATCAAAACATTGTACATAAAATTTAACTTTGAATTTGACCTTCGCTTTTTTCTAAGAATTTGAATTTCGGGAAGAACATTACACTATGTTGTCGCAATTAAAGTTTTAATTGAGTTATAAACGTCGATGTTCACACATGTGCAATTTAGCTTACTCAATTAGCATTTGATAGCTGGAAATGTGTTCATGTGGTTCGTGAAAATTTGTGGTTGTAAGTTTGGAAAATGCAGAGAAATTCAGCTATAAAAGAAATTTGTTACAGAAATTAATTATTTAACACGTTGAGTGCCACGCGGTTTTATAGCGAATTCCCCGTCAGGCAGCGGGAGTGTCAGCAGTGCGACAATATTGCCAATCGTGCTATGAAGAAAATGCAGCACAGATTGGCAGAAAAGTAGCACGAAATTTGACCAAACAGGTTATAACATTTTGTGACACTTGCGAGGGACAACCATTTTTAAGTTTACCTTGTTTCATTAAATCCACTAAAGTTTTCTGAAAAAATGTTAAATTTTTACCTTTATTATCATATTTTACACTGCCAGTCTCCGGTGACGGACGCGGCCTAAACGGCACTCAACGTGTTAAACACGTTTTCATTAAAAATATCATGAAACCTACTGAACGTCAAAATCAACTGAAATTTATTTTACTATTCATTTTGTATACACAGAGTTTCACATTTACCATGAGGAATAAAATGTAGTTGTATTGGTGGTGCAATAACCTTGATGAAGTGGCTCGATTCAGAGTTTTTGTCTGCTCACTAAACACACTTCCCCAGATTGGCATTAGACATTAATACTGCTATTAAGTACTGATTGTTCGACTTATTCATTGAGTTCTTGTATGATAAATTGAGCTCAATTAAGGCCTTAATTACCTAAATTTCCTAATTGCGCAATTAAAGTGCATGTCTGGGAAAGAAGCAGCGGATGAACTAGGATGCTGTGAATTTCTAGGGACCAGAACCCAAAGCCGCACTGGGGAATGGCCTAATGAGAGCAAAGATCCTACAATGGGCAGATTCATTAAACCTGAAAAGGGTGGCTACCACATGTAGACAAGCTCAATTAGTGCTCAAAGAGCCCCTTGGCAGGAAGGTCAATAAAATACTTACATATAATCGGAACACCTTGAGCTGGATTACCGCGTTACAGTTCATGGAAACTTCAAGTATCATCCGGCCAAGATGAAAATCAAAGATGAAACTTCCAGCCTGTGCCTGGAAAAGGTTGAGACGGTATCGCACATTGTGTGTGAAAGTCCAGCACTGGATAGCATAAGGTTTAGCACCACGTCGCGAGGAAGGAGGCCGACAGTTACCAGTGTACAGTCTGAAATCACTACAGTCAGGGATACTTTTAGCACGAGACTCAATGAAAGTAATTTAGTTTTAAATTACAATCTGGTTGCCTAAAAGCAATTGGAAGAACGAAGGAGTTCGAAAGGATGTCCATAAACTAAGCCGCCTGTTTCGATATCTCCCTACATTAATAATGAATAAATATGTACATGAAATACACTTTTTTCCATTTCTGTCGTAATTCATAAGGTTGTCTGCTACCAATGGCCGTTAAACTGAAACTAAATGCCGCAGCTTGCTACAAATTTTACGGCAATCTATCAAGGCAAATTGATAACAGGTAGGCTCACGGGCGATGTCAAGGTACTTCTGGCTTAGTGCCTGATGTCAATTTCGTTATTAAAAAAAATGGCGGAAATGGCAAACAAATTTTAATATGAAATTTTACATCCAATCATTTTAATAAAAGTCATCAGCTGCACTGGTGCGTTTGCCTGTTTTAATTCGCCATGGTATTTTAAATTAACTAGAATTACAATTCATAGCATTGAACACCTTTTTAGTTCTATTAAGTGCATTACCCTCGAACCATAAATATTCAGCTTTGATACTTATGTTGGTGGCGTCCTTCTTGGAGTCATGCAATTTTTATGCCCTTTTCATGTTTTCGTTTCAACTGGTGCTCCTCAATGTCTGTCTGTTTCAGTTACTTGTTGCATAAATTTCAATGATTTCAGAAGCTCTTCTGGCGGTTAGTTTAATGCTTGCAATTCTTTGCCATGCCGTTTATGGGTTAAAGCTTTGTCGCCTTAAATTCATGCGCTTTAACTAAAACTTTCTTTTACACAAAACTGCAGATATTCAGCGCAGTAAAAAGCAGGGCTGTAATACCTGAAACTTCAAGCAATATAACAGTCATATTAATGAGAGATGCCTAGATCTGTCTCTGAGAACATCGAAACCAGCTGTTACTGTGAAACATTCATACAGTGAAAATGAACCGGCCTAACTTTTGTTTCTAACAATGAAAAATTAAATCTTCAACTTTCAATATCATTGTTTCGAAAACCTTTCTTAAGTTTGGTTTTTCGAAATCAATTCAGATAAAAGATTTATTTCTAAGAAAAATTATTATAATTGGAATTCCGATTCGCCCTACTGAGGTGCTTCCAGTCACTAGAAATGCGTTAAGATCACATGAGCAACAATAATATTGTTCTCTTTCTTAACAGCAAATTTCGCAAACTGTTTCACCAAAGGTATGATTCCGCAACCGAAGACCCAAATGGAGCAAGAGGCATACGAGTATAATGCTCATCCCCAGACTCGTTCAGGAGATCACACACTACTAAAAGAGTTATTACCCAAATTAAGGTAAACTTTTCTTTGAAGGTCTTCTAATAAAAACTTAAACCCAATAGAAATGTTCGAAAGGCATCGAAGTTAATTGCGGCCGAATTTTTACGCCAGCATGATTCGCCAGCTCATCTACTGCTAACAGATACTGCCACTGACGGCAAAGATGGTTTCTCAAACGCTATTGTAGGTATAATGGAGAATTTCACGGACTCTGCTAACAATAATGCAACCAGCTCGAAACGAATTCTTGCCTCGAATAGGAAAAATTAAAAGTATGAAAGGGAGCAGCATGAAGAACTACTGGATTATGATTCCAGCTGTAATAACGCAGTGGTGATTGTGTAATAAAGTCTAAAACAAAGGAATTGTATACTTCGAAGGTAACGACAGGTCCGATCTATGAAACAATTATAAGAGCACGAAGCAAATGCGTAGTGTTCTCTTTTCACAATAGCAACCAACGTTAAGTGTTAAACCAAACAATAAAACATCTTAATTAACGTGGCTGAATAACAAGTTGTTTGTCTATAGTTAAAATGTAATGAAATTAACAACAACAACAACAACAACAACAACAAAGAAATAATAATAGTTCACATAGCTATCGCACACACTTCGGCTAAATAAATTGTTAAGGAAACTCCTGGCGCAACAGACGCGGGCGCAACCATTAAAATCATTTGAATGGATGAAGGAACTGGTTACGTAGTGTTTTTTGTTGCCTTCTCTCCGACTCGCTTGCAATCACTTTCGGTTGTTAAAATGTTTTACTTGCATTCGCCATGTATGTTTTGTGGCTTTACGTCTTTATTATTCAAAAGTCTTATTCGAAAACTAAAACTGAATACATGCAATCCGTCATGCAGGTGTGAATGATTCATTAATTTCGCGCCTTCAGTTCTTAACGCGCTGTAACAAACGCGCACCAAACACTTTAAATTAAAAGCAAAGCAAGAAACTCATGGAAATGAAAAATATTCCTTAAAACAGATTAGTAACGAGCGTCAGAGACTCAAAAGAATGCTTTCCAAAAAAATTTGATTTTTACAAGAATTTAATTTTTTTCTTACACAAACAATGAGCATCGTTGGCCACAATCATAGAAATCATAGAATAAGATTCCATTTAAAAAAAACTTTGTTTTTGAACAAAAAATATTTTTTTTTAATAATTGTAAAAATTTCCCTAAAGGGTAAATTTGTTTTAGAAATTCGAACTCGTTTTTTTTTATTTTCATTAGGGAAATTCGTTTGACTTGGAAATGCCATTAAATAAAAATTTCCCAATAAGCAAAATTATTGAGGAAATTTTAAGAAGTTGAACAAAATTATTTTTATTACATCTAAAAAATACTATAGATTAGGTTTTTTTTAGTTTTTACCTGAAGCAAATTTTAGAAATTCAACTCAACTTTTATAAAACAATAAGAACAAATTTTATATTTACGCGTAATTAATATATGTATAAAGGCAAATCGTAATAAATATTTCCCTAGGGAAATTTTTTGTCTTAAAATTTAATAATTAAATAATAATTCCATGGCATCATTATTAAAGAATTGTAATTTCCCACTTAGGGAAATTTTAATTTCCCACTTAGGGAAATTTTAATTTCCCACTTAGGGAAATTTTAATTTCCCACGTAGGGAAATTTTAATTTCCCACTTATGGAAATTTTAAGGATTTGAACTTAATGTTTCATTTACATCTAGAGTGATAATACAAAATACTTTTTAGGCAAAATGCATTAAAAATAAAAATTTCCCAATTAGGGAAATTTGTGTATGTTGAGAAAATTTAAAGAATTTGAACATTTGACATTTGTTATCTTTTTATTTACATCTATACAACATTTTTAAAAAATTTAAAATTTCCATTTAGGGAAATTTGTTTAAGATGGGAAAATTTTAAAGATATGAACTCAATGTTTCATTTACATCTAAAGCGATAATACAAAATACTTTTTAGGCAAAATGTATTAAAAATTAAAATTTCCCAATTAGGGAAATTTGTGTAAGTTGAGGAAATTTTAAGAATTTGAACTAAAACTTTCTATTAAATCTAAGACAATAATGAGGATTACTTTTTTAGCAAAATGTATTGGAAGTACAACTTTACCAAGTAGGGAAATTTTATTAACTCAAGAAAGTTATAGAAATTTAAACTAAAATTTTATGTAGAATTTTGGAACTAATTTCTGTCATCCCTTGTCAAGTTTGGTTTGGAGACAAACCGGTTTCGGCTATGTTCCATCTTCAGTGCCATTTTTCGTTCTATATCGTTCCATTTTCGTTCTATTTCGTTCTGTTTCGTTTATATCTAAAACAATAAAATAAAGTAAGTAGTTTCATGGTGAAATTTATTAAAAATTTAGTTTCCTTTAAGAAGTTTCAGAAATTTTAGATTTAAATGTGCAGTTAGAGCTGGAACTGAAAATACAAAAAATTTCGTTGGCGAATCTTATTAAAAATTAAAATTTCCCTATTAGGGAAATTTTGCTATTTCGATAGCTTTTGTTTTATTTATGTTTAGTATAGTTAGCCGGCTTGAACAGCGCGCTAAGAGTTTGTTTGTGAATGTGCTAAAAATAAGGCTGCTGTTGATCTTACATTCGCAAAGCGAATGTTTTTTTCAGCATTGAAGCTAATTTTTGTTTAAATGGCCAAGTAACTGCTCATTTAGAGTAAATACAATCCTTAAGCTATTGTTGCGTCATAAGCTTGTGGAGTCACTGATCTAGCCAGAATTAATAGTAAAGTGCAATGATCAATGACGATTTGAAAAGTAACATTGCCCGGTCATTACAAATATAATATAGGGGCCAAAACGCTGTTAAATATTGACTGAAATTTAGGTATTTCTTTGCAATTCGCAATTTTATGAAACTTGTGATGAAAAGTGGCGTTAAAAAAACACCTTTGCGCTCTTGAGTAGACCATTAATTTTTAACCAATATTTTGCAACTAATTCGTTTGCAGCACTGCCATGTACGCATTCCAAATAGTTCTCACGTGTGTGTGTGTGAGTCTGTATGAAATGTAGCGTTACTCCAGCAAATACTCAATCCTGCATGCAAAAACATGTTTAAATTACAATCCTACTTGCACGTACGAGCATCATTTCCAGATAAAGTCTTCATCTTCATATGTTGCAGCATTGTGCCAAGTCATCATCACCTGAAGGCGTTAATTCATTCCATCACAAAACAGTTATTGTATTTTCCTTTTGCTTTTGTTGTTGTTGTTGTTGTTGTTGTTGTTCATGTAACAATTGCATACATTGTGTTGTGTTTTGTTGTTTGTGTTGAGGCCTGTAATGGAAACTAGTAATTTTTACTATTAAATACCCGAAGAGACTGACGTATATTAATTTAAATTTGTTTGGTATCATGTTCAAGCTCTATAATTATTTTCCTTTTCTCTTGAACAGGATAAAAGCACTGAAAAGCGACCGTGGCGAAAGGAGATGGAGAAGGGGAAAGTGTTAATTTTCATCATATATGTATGTAGATGTTGCAATTCACATGTGCAGCACATTACGAATAATTAAAAATTTGTTTATGGTAGAAAAATGGCCAACCATTAGAGCTGCTGCTGAGGCATAATTCAGAAAGCAAACAAACTTATGGTACATATTTCATTTGAAAGAGTCCAGGGAAGTGGTTTTCCAAATGATGTCAATTAATTTTAAAATTCTACGAAGAGCACAAATAGTATAGAGGCACAGCGTAGCATAGGTAAGTCGCCCGGCCAAGGATTTCAAAAAAAAAAATTGAACTTTAATGGAATTTTAATGTATAAAAATTGTAATTTGAACGATGGTCTGACTTATTGAGGACATTTGTCGTTGGCAGCTTATTGGCCTGCGACAAAATCAACACTAAAAAGTAACTTTTTGGAGATGCATCATGATCACCTGAAGAATCTCACTAAAGAAACAATTTTTTGGGAGCCAAAAGCTCCTTTGGACATCAGCTCAATTGTGAAACTTACCAAGGTCATTTGGTGTGAATATGCCTTGACAAACTCGGCCAAAAAGTTAAATGCCACCATATACTTATTGGAAATCCTTTACAGGGTTTCCAGAATAGTTCTCAAAACTTGAAATTTTTATAATAATACTGGTGACTACCCTACAGTAAAACTTTGATTAACCGTCACCGTGGGGACCAGGGAAGTGATGGTCATGTACATTTTTCTGCTTTTCTCTTAATTTTCTTCACAAAATCACTTCGAGTAACGGCAAATTGAGGCTTTACTGTATAAAATTTGTATTTGGTTTTACCTATTTTCGGTTAAGATATTTAAAAAAATTGTTCTTTAAAAAAATACATAAAAGATTTAAGATCTCGAAACAGCGTCATTGGTCGCGTCCAAAAGCATCCAATCTCCCAAGCTTGCAGTGGTCACAAACGCTCACGAAAGTTTCATTGAAATCGGTTGGTCGATTCGACTTTCTAACGTCTTGAGATTTAAAATATCTTCCCATAAATTAGTCTGAAAAATGTTCTTTAAAGAATTTTGAGTTTTTTTCTTTTTTTTTAATTAAAAAAATATATTTTCACAAAAACTTCATTTTTTCTATTGTCTCGATTGAAGAAGAAATTTAGATTTATTAAAAGAGAGAGTCCATCGACTAACGGGCAGACATATTGTTCTGCAAAGCTTCCGAAAAAATATAAGAGCAGTAATTAAAATCAGTTCCAAATAATGGTTACTGGCTTGCTAAGTCTTACTAGTGACAACGAAGTAAGCGACAGTGATGGATGCTGTCAAAAACATATCATTTGAAGAGTTGCCATATATGTATGTTCATTTTATTTAAAAAAAAAACTTTTTTGAAGAATATTCCACTACAGAACAGGGCATGTGAATATTATAAAATCACCAACAGTTTACGGTTGTGTTAAGAGAAGAATGTGCTTTTCATTTCACAATTCCTTAAGCGACAGAACAGGAAATTATCCATAATATGAATTTGCGTTCAGACATATGACAGGTCTGTTATATATATTACGAATATTTCGGATAATTGCTTACAAGCACCCTACATTGGCAGCTGTCGCGGATTTAGGTTAGGCTTTTAGTGAAGGAAGAAAACAAAATTTTAAAATTTTTCGTTTGAGGAAACTTTTATTTTTATCGGCGTTAATAGGGGAAATATCCCAATTTATCCTCCTTGAGATACGCGACTGATTGGCAGGATTGTCTTAACTAGCCTCGTGCTCAAAAGACTGTATGAATAAGCCTTCGGTATTGAACACTAATAGGCCGAAAATTTTATTGCGTTGGTGAAGGCGAAGATATCTAAATATATGTGAGCAGTTAAGCCAGGTTAAATTTGGTTTATCTGTTCTTTGGAGTTTGCAGAACCAGACCAGTTGAAGTGGCTTGAACTTTGCATTCACCATTTGTTGTTTACATTTTAGCAAGCTGGACTATAAGGCCCCACTCGCTCATGGCTACGATACTTCGGTAGTTTTAATGTGGGTACAAGTCTGTCTCTGCACGGATTTATGTTGAAGTTGCAGCTTTTGGAGGATCTCTAGAGTTTACATTTTGGGATTACTTCTTTAACCTTCCTTTAAACCCTCTAATTACCAAATTATCGTTAATTTAAAACTTGTTGTTGTGTCCACAGAATTTTATAATTTTTTTTCTCTTCACTTCAATTCCAAATAGAAACATTGATTTCATTTAAATCGCCAAAAAAAATGTTATCAGTTTAAAATTAAACATAAAATATAATTAAATTATATCCACAAGTACAGCCCCCAGCATTTTCTTTTATACTCAAGACGAACAGTTTTTCAGTGTTCAGAACATTAAAGTATTTCAATCAATAACTTTCAAATACTCTATGAATGAAGTTACAAATTATTCAATGGAAAACGTTTATTTTAAGACAAAAGAAAAAGATGTCAAGATGTTGCGATCATAACTACAATAGAAGATCGAATTTCGACTACGAGATCAATTACTCCTTATGAACACATGTTCTTTTTGTCTTCTACTCCTACTCTGGAGAGTTCAATTCAAGCAGGAGCTGATCCAGCTTGAGCTCTCTGAAGATACAGTTTTAACGAAAACAGTTTAATCAAATTATTTAAATTTACTCTATGAGAAATATCCTAAAATATCCCCGGAATCCGCGAATGAATTAAATGTGCAATAATTTTCAAACAATTTCAATCCATAAATATTCTGACTGTCCGCAGTGGTTACAGAGTAACACGATTAGGAGCCCAAATGGAATAGTAGACAATCACGTTTTAATGCCAGTCTTTAAAGGCAAAAAAGAGCACTTTATTGCCAAACAAAGACTTAAACGAAGTAAGTATTAATTAATTATAAAAACAACATCTTCTTAAGTCATTATTTCATTCACAACACATTCATTCGTACACGCAAAAAAAAAACAAAAACATACCTCGTATGACTTTGATTCGACTTGCTGCCACGATCTCACGCTCTTTACTGCTCCGCTCATTAAACCAAATGAGAACATCATTTCTTGCCGTGTACAACTCCTCTCCCATTGAAACTGAAACAGCATCATTATCGGCTGCAAACGAAATGTAAACGTGAACGAAGGTGAGAAATCAATTTTCAAAATCTTTTTTTTTTTTCTTCACACAAAAAAACATTAACGGAATTGGATGAATTTATGACCAGACATTGAAGAAGGTTGGCAGTTAAGTTAAGCCTTATTCGTTCGCTGGCTGGGCTGGATTAACACAGCAGAGCTGACCAAGAGGCAAAAAAAAAAAGAAAAATAAAACTCGAAACAAGACAAGACAGTAGAATGCAATAACATGGCACAAACATTGGACAGAAGTGATTCTGAATGTCTGTTTTGCTTTTTAATGGCGTGCCCTCATTATTAGTGCTGGCGGCATTTCATACACTCAAAAATGCATTCAACACAAACGTTGCACATACACATTTGCAAATACAACTGAAGGTGGTAGTCAAAGAGTAACAAGGAATTTATTGCTGGCCAACTTGATATCGTTGCCGGACGAACGAAGATCATTTGCTTGCGAATCTTCCAGCTTAAAGTCTTTTAAGCCAGAAATTGTTTTCAAGTTTGCGCGTTTTCGACGTAAATTAGGATAACAACGTGAAACATAATTATTACCTCCAAAGCTGGATTGCAGTTTTTTGCTGCATTTGCACAATGGGTCAGGTTGTGAAAATCCATACAAGTCGCCGAGAAAGTATTTGCACATAACTCTTCAACATGATATTGAAGCATTATATGATTTGTGGAAAACAAACTAAAATTAAAATATTTCTATTATTTTTGCCAGTGTAGCTTATTCTTCCAGTGATGCCGGGGGGAGGTATGACATTACACAAATGCCATGATTTACGTCGTCAACCGTCTAACGACACACTGGGTTCATTAAACCTGGAGCTATCCATTCTCCTGCTGTCAATAGCTATTCTATTGGCAGCCTGCGGTGCAAGATAACGCCATGTTTATCCTGCACCAAGAACTTCCCGCGATTTAGACATAAACCACAGCGACCACGGAGCCTCACCAACAACCAGTCTGTAACTTGTGCCCCAGGGGCTAGTGGTTCCCGTGGTACCAGTGTTTATATCATTACTGACCTAATTTACAAAGCCTATCCTTCTTCCAGTTTCAAGCCCCAGAAAATCCTCGGATTCGTTCGTCTTCGTCAATCTCCCCAGGTAACAATATATCAAGGAGCAGGCTGGCGTTACATTCGGATAAAGTGAAGGTGTGGTATGCTTCTCATGCTGGTGAAATCATTGGCCCAGCCAGAAGGTTATGGTTTTAACAATACTGCACCATATGCCTTAGAGACCCGTATCCTAATTATTTCATTCATGGGAGTGCTTTGCTTTTTCAATTAATATGATAATTAGTTAATGTGAAGTAGTTCAATTAAAATTTTAATTGAAACAAATAACTTTTTAATTGATTCTTTTCTTACACTAAAAATAATCTGGCGGATGTGGTTGTAAAATACAAAAATGGAAAACAATTTATATTACTGGCAAAATATGAATCGTTTTTGTATGAAAAAGCATGTGATAATCACAAACAGCTGGTTGAACATGTGTACAGTAATTTACCACAACCTCACGTGGTAAACGTTCCCACGTGTATAGTCTGAAGCATTTACAAAAAACATATAATAACATATTTTAATGCTATGTTTAGACACGCACCTTAATTGCGCAATTAGGAAATTTACGAAATTAATGACTTAATTGAGTCTGAATTTCCAGACAAGACCTCAATTAATAAATTGAGCAATGAGTACTTAATTGCACCATTAATTGTCTAAAATTTCCAATACAACTCTGGTGAAGAGGGGTTAGTGAGCAGAGAAAACTCTGTTGAATGACAAAGTCAAGGCACTTTAACAAGGTAACTGCCTCACCAATACAAAATTGTGCATACATACAGGGTGTTTTTTAGGAGCAATAGATCAACGAATTTTATAAAATACCAGAAACAATTTAATTTTAATCCAAAAAATATTTTTATTATGGCATTAACATTAGAGAAAGAGTACGGGCAAATGGCGGCATTCTGGCGTCCAATTTTGGGTCACTTTTTCGAACATTGCCTCATGTCACGAATAACACGAACTATGATGGCCTTAAAGGTGTCAATAGTTGCTGGTTTATCAGCATGAACCAGTGACTTCATGTGGCTGCACAATAAATAATCATGAGCTGTCAAATAGCAGGACCTTAGAGGCCAATTGACAAGTCGATTTCTCGAAATCAACTTATCGTCAAATTTTTATTTCAATAAGTCAAGGCTTGCGGTCGCCCTATGGCATGTAGCGTCATCCTGTTAAAACCACATTTCGTCCGGCTCAATGTCAGTTATATCTTCAAATAAAAAATGAATAATCATGGTGCGGTGATGATCTCCAATGCAGAAATAAGGTCCAATGGTGCCACCGCTCCAAATGGTGCATTCTTCTGGATGTAATGGAGTCTGTACGGGCTGTTGCAGATAAGTTTCATTCCATATGCTGCCATTTGGTTATCAACAAACCCTTTAAGCCTCAACGCTGAACACAATTTTGCGCTAAAACATCGGATCAGTTGATGACCGATTTTCAAATTTGCTCAAGTATGTTTTTGTTTCTTCCGTGGACAAGCACTACCCCACAGCTGAATGTCATATGACCCTAATGGCTTTATGATAGAGTTGTATAGAAGCACGTTGTATTCCAAAACCGGGGTGGAGTTAGAACCCATTAACCTGTCCCATTAACTTGTCCTAAGATTTATGGCCGCAGTTTTAGCCTCAATATGGCGAGACCATATTAGGTGGATACCCAAATACTTGATGTGGAACAGTAGTATTTGTTATTGTCATGCATGGACAATTGTGCCTTCTGTCTGTAAACGTTAAGTGATGGATTTACATTTATTCTGCACTATTTTGGCCAGTCCTCTAGCTCACTTGACTTGATGGCATAGCCGCCCTAATATTCTGCCTTGTGGTACTCCAGCAGAGATTTGTCATTTCCTAGAAAATTCATTCTTTGACCTTATTTTAAACGGTCTATCCGTCAGAGAGCTCCTCAGGAGCTTCTGGGAGTTTTCAGAAAGAATCCGAGTTATTTTCGTGAGTAACCCATCATGCCAGACCTTATCAAACGCCTGAGAAATGTCATTAAATAAAGCTGAACAGCATTGCTGATTTTCAAATGCCAATCTATAAACGGTAACAACTCTAAGGACTTGCTCAGCAGTCTTGCTAGAAAACCAAACGAATGGACATTAATATAAAAATTTTAAGCTCGAGACAAATAAAATTTCAAATAAAATTGATTAAAACTGACAGAGTGCGCTAATGGGTCCGCAGGACGCAATCTGACTTGAGTCCTTTCCTGTTTTAGGGCTCATAACTATTTCAGAGCAGGGGAAGAAGTCAACTCGCAACATGGCATTATATGCGAATAGTAAAATTCTCACAGAAGAATAAGCTAAGTTTCTTATCATTGATCCTGTAATACGATTAGGTCCGAGTGTTTTTATCATATCTAGTGTAAATTGTCGATTTCAATAACCGAATGACACTTCAAAATTGAAACTGAAATTTTCCAGTTACGTTTGTAGTTGCTTTAATTAATGTCTTAATTAAATATTCGCAAATATCTAATTAATTTTTTAATTGATTGAATTAATTTTTTAATTGAATTAATTAATTGTTTAAATTGTTAATTACGCTAACACTTTATTAATTAAAAAATCGAGGATATTTTTCAATTGAACAATTTATTTAATACTACAAATTCCATGATAGGTTCGAATCGAGTTATTTTTTAATTAAATTTAGGTTTTTTTTTTAATTGGATCCAGTTTTAAATGTTCTGTTGTGCTGTGAGGGTATGTGAAAGCACTAGTCAACGTTCATAAGACAATTAGACTAGAACTGAATCAGGCACAGTGGTCATAAGCCAGAATTTCTGTTCACTTAAAAAAACTTTAAATCGAAAGCATCGTTACCACCTCGGACACAAGTAGCATTTTCTGCCATGAACAACAAAATTCAATTCTTACATAGTTGCATTCCCATTGTGCACTGGTTACAAATCATTTCTTAGATATTTTGTTGTGTTAAATTTGTTTTTCTTGTTTCTGTAATAAATGTATTAAACTTGGTTACGCCCCCAAAGTGAGAATACTTTTGATCTTGGCAAAGCATTTCAATTCGTTTAGTTTTAGTTGTTTGTATTCTTCGTAGGCTCCATCGACTGGAAGTAAGATACACACGTTTTCGAGCGTTAGGTATTTAATACTGATTTCTCTATTCATTTCATACTTGGACACATTTTGATTTCAATTCGTACGCCCTCCATAAACCTTTGGATTTTTTTTTGTTTTTTTGTTTTTTAAAGCGCGAGTCGATAAATAACTTGACGATAATTGAAAAATTATGAATATGTTTATTCTCAGAACTACAAGTTTCAACTTCAGTTTGTACGAATGACCACAAATATTCGCAAAGCAACGAAAACGAGTGGATGTTAAGACTGTTAAGACGGTTTCAGGTTCAGGGACTAAAAACTGATGTCTTCTTTATCTTTATTAAATATCACACTGGCTAAAAGTGTGAACATAATTTTTGAATTCACCTTCTGGCGCAATCATGAGTAATTATTTTTCAATACTCACCCCTCTTCTAAATGCTGCTTATGTTCGCAAAGTTTATTCAACTTTATTTAGAAAATTATTTCAATTTAAGAACACGACAGTAATTTCCCAAATAGGTTGCCGGGATAACGTAAATGAAATGAATAACGAAGATAAAAATAAAGAGGAATACAATAAAGTTGAATTAAACAGGTTTAGTGTTGTTTTACTTGAATGACTGAAATTATGTGCGGAATTATCGCAGCCGCTTTCAAATCCAAATTCTGCGACTTGAGTATTGCGACATCTGAGCAAGTGCTCTGAGATTGTCCAGTTTTGACTCTCGTCGAATAAAAGTACTTGGAACGCCGTCACTAACTCCAAAAGGTGTATATAGTCGCTCACTGAACAAGGTCTTTATTCGTAGCCTAAATCTATTCCAGTGCAAAATAAAAGTCGCACAAACGATCCCAGGGGTCGTAGTGCATAGGGCCTCAATAATAATAGTAACCCTGCGCCTTCGCTTGCTGGAATCGTGATGACTATGTCGCATAGACTTATATTCTTGTTAAGGCTACTGGTCTTTTGTGGCTCCCCAAAGTAAATGACAAACGAGTCCAACTCGCACGATCTTTGCCGCCTCTGCGTGTGTTGACTATGTCCTTAAAACCTCCGTTCGGTAGCGTCATCCTGTGCAACTATGTACAATCATATCCATATCACCCAATTTTGGTCAAATAGAAACGACATTATTCTTGATTTGATATTCCGTTGGGGTGATTTGATGTAGATCTCGGGGGCTTGTCTTTTGAAAATAAGTCCTATAGCAGCTGGACTACTAGTGTCCTTGGGAACCTTAAGGTGTAATGGAAAGCTTTTTTCCTACATATCTCTCCCCAATTGAGTCTTATTGCTTTGCCTTCGACAGATCCTTGAACTTTCAATAAATGGCCAACTGTTGCTCTTTTCATTCTCTTGGATAAAATAATTTCCGGTGACTTAAATTAAAACACATGTTACCAATTTAAACGCAAGTCAGTGGAAACTTTTTTCTTCTTTTTGATTGTCGATGGCAAAAAAAAGAAATTAATATAAAAGTGGACGCTAAAGAAAAGTATGAAATTATTTGAAAAAAAATTATTGATTTTATTGATTCAGCAAAAGCAACAGATGGATGTTTCAATAAACTTTAATGTGAACAACAAAAACACAAAAATTTAATCGTAATTCAAAAATTCCTGTCGTAAATTTGTCTACCGAAAATGAAACCACGTATTTTGTTTTGCAAATTTTGATCATTTTATAGATATCAACAACTGTTCTCTTTAAAAGGTCTGCCCTCTCTATAAGCTGAATTGCAGCGCCTCTAGTGTGCAAAACAGAAAGCTTCAACGGAGTTTCACCGTCAGGGGGACAAATAATGTCTATCGACTGACTGACTTTTAGTTTAAGAAAATTATACGAGATGGTAGCAGAATTATTGAAAATGCAAATATTTTCAAACTTGACCAAAATTGATCATTTCGGCAGGAATTCAACTGCGGATTAAGAATCATACTTATTGTTATACATTCTTCAATGACGTTCAAAATTTAGGCAGAAATAGTAGTGCAACAGTTTTCTACGGCTCCTCAATGTAGGTAACAGTGGCACGCGGCGTGTGTTCGTGGGCGGCGTCAGTATTAGTAGTAAATACATAAAAAGTTAGATTGTTTACAAAAATATTCACACACAAATTTTGGCGCATCAGAATGAAATAAATTTGACAATGATGTGAGAAGCGGCCACGCTGCAAATTAAAATTTGGTTTAACTTTGTTTCGGCGAAAATCACAAAGGATTATGAGACTGAAAAATAATGAGCTCACGATGATAAATACGGCGTGTTTTACCGGACACTGTAGTATTACATAGCACCAATTTAAGACAGCAAATTCAGAGACCATCAAATGTAGATTCTGCGACCTAAATAATTAGACATTTGAACATGTGATCTGCGTTTGTCCAGCTCTCAATTCTCGCAGAGTATATTTTTGGCACATCTTCATAGGTCTCTCCCTGAAAAAGGCAGTTGGCTTAATTCGATCTATGGGTGGTGTTGGATATGGCCTAGAGAATAATAAAAACATATTTGTCCAAAGTTTATATACGATTTGCCTAAATATGAATTAATAATTGCTGCTGTGGACAAATACTTCTGTAGTTCATTCTGGGCGAAATTTTTATTTTGTTCCGCAACGGCAGTTTTCGCGTTTTATTATTTGCACTTAAGAGTTTCCAAGGCAAAACACCATATTTTTCCCGGTGTGAAAAAGGTTGAATTTAAAAATATGTATTTCTTTTTGTGAAAAGTTTGGTATTTTTTGTTTTTAATTGTTGATGGTTTGACTTCTTTGCAAATGCAGGAGTCAACATTCTCATTTGACTTAATAAGCAAATGTATTGGTAAAACCGAGGGTTCGAGCCAGTACACCCACTGGCACTTCCACACCGATATCTGTAGAAAGCTCCTTATGAAGGGCAGTCAGGGGTTGGAGAAGCACGCCTTATATCTTGCGAATACAATAGCTCAGAGTTAAAAACACGTATTTTATTACTGACTAAAACATTACATCCTCCTCACGGCATAAGCGAACGAAGGAAAAATAATCTTTTTATCCCCTCCAAAAAGGATTATGGTTCAGCCGAAAATGAGCGGACAGAAAACGAATAAAATGTCAATGGTTATTGGACCACCTTTCTTTAATTTAAGAATATTGTTTGGGACATGCCAATGTTTTCTCTAATGTTCCCTCGTGTGTAGTCATATACGGAACTCAAGAAGAAATAGTAAATATTCACCCCCATTTTAAATCCATCATACTTTACTGCTGCAAAATCCACCACCAATTGTCTTTGCTAATCTATTACTTTTTATTTTAGCAAATACTTATTGTTTGGTAAAAGACCAAACTACAACATTGTAATTTCAACGATTGGTTCCAGTCTTAACTTAAAATAATTTGTTTGGTATTTACAAAAAGTAAATGCTTTGACGCCAATACTGCCCATTAAAAAATAAAGCATACTTTGCGGTGGGAGAAAATTATCTCAGCAAAGAAATTCACCGTTAACCATCTCGTAGTTAAAAATTATATCTTTCAAACATAGATGTCCCAAAATTCAACCCATTTTGCTAGCGACGATAAATTTAAATGGATGATTACACTAGTAACCAAAAAAACTTTCTACTCAAAGAATTTAACTGGAATACCAGCTGTGTTTTTGCAGTAAATACTTATGTAAAAGCAGAAAGAAATTTTGGTCGCATTAAAATTTTTAACGATACGAGAATCACATTATTTTTCAAAAATGTTTATATATGATATACTTACTACTCGTAAACGATAGTAGACATTGTAGAGATGAATTGATGCGAGTAAATAAAGGAGCTGGTGGCAAACTTATATTTTTAAATACGATTATTTCATAAAGTATTGAATGGTGCGGAGGGAGGGTGGTGCCGTTGGAATTATCGATTATGCGGATTTGTCAGTCACGATGTCGTAGTGGTCGAGTGAGCATCGCGAGTACGCGGTGAAGACATTTTTTTAATAGTAATGATTCTTACGTAATTGCTCGTCGACAATTTTGTTCAAAGTTGGGTATTCGGGGAATACGTGATGGACCGTGTGTAAATTTAATTCTGCGCAGCTCCTTGGACTATGAATGTCCCACAGCCACGGCCCAGTCGATCTTCAAGAACTCTCGAAAACATTGAACTGGTTGAAAGCAGTTTACGTGAAAATCCGCGACGTTGTATACGGAAAAGACCAGCCTCACTGGGACTTCCAGGTCCGATTATTCATTAAATTTTAAAAAAACATCTCAAGTTACATCTTTTTAAAATTCCAATCGTTCAAGAACTGAAAGAAAATTTTTGTAAAACCATGTTGGAGCGTTTTCCCACTGTAAATGCCATTTTTGGAGCGACGAGGCTCATTTTCACTTAAACGCCCACGTCAACAAGCAAGAAACATCAATCGAGGGTTGAGTAGTTGAGAGATGATGTTGGGTGCACAAGGTAACCAGAGGTGTCACGAGAAGATGATAATGAGTGCTTTCTTGAACATCCGTTAACACGCTTGCTAAATATGTAATATACGCAAAGTTTTTTGATTCGTTATACATATTTTTTAGCTGCAACGTTTGAAATGACTTGTCATTAACAACATTAAAATGAGTTTTAAACTCCAGCCACATATTCAAAATTGTCTTCACGGCTTTTTCAATGGAAAGCCATCTAGTTGGCGCTGTCATAGGAATTTTTTTAGGAGCTTCCGAGTCAGTATTTATTAATTTATAGACTTTAGTAAACGCCTTTTGTCGTACTGACGAGTTTGAGAACCAATTGTGGCTTTTTTTTAACTAAAAAGTTAAAATTAGCTGGAAAATGCTTCTCAGCCGCAGCACAAACAGCTGACTGCAAGGAATGACAGGCGCAGCTAACTAGAACCAGGTGTTTTAAATCATATTTGCTTTTAATTTTTTTGTAAACGCCGTTATTAGAACCGGTCATTACAGATGCATTATCTGTACCAATTGCCAGAAACTTTCTTAGGTCTATATTGTATAATTTCATTAATCTGTCCAAAGTTTTTAAGAGATCATCGGCTTTTCCACATCAATAATACCCAAAAAAAAAAAGTAGTAACAAATTGTGCTTTTTCCACGAATTTTAAAATTACACAGATAAATATTTTTGGAATACATGCATACATACATACCTTCGTCTAGTATTAGACTGAAGCCTGATTTATCCAAATCCTTCAATAAGATTTCTATAAAATGAGCCGCTAACACATTTGTTATAATCTTTGTGCACTTTGTTGGGTGTAAACTAAAATTTGCAGCGCTGCTATCTTTAAAAGCAGTGTTACATACATAATGCACCCAAATAGTCGACTGACTAAATTGAACTATGGGCAGCTATGTACATACAGAGCTATCATTGCCTGGCACATTTGCCCATTTTCGGTACATTGAAATTTATACCATTTTCGTTCATAAAAGTACGAATTGTAATAAATTAAATAATAATTATTGATTAATAATAATAATAATTTTAATAATAAGGAAAATAATAATAACAACAATAATAATTTAATTTATTAAAATTGTCCAAGCTTGAAGGTCTTTTTTTGAAAATTATATTTTTATTTTTCGATATTTCGCTACTCCATTGTGTAGCATCATCAGGAAATAAAAATAACGAACAAAAACAAATCATAATAATAATTAAAATAATAATAGCAAATACAATGATAATAATAGTTTTAATAATAAAAATAATAATATAATAAAAATATTGATTATAATAACAATAATAATAACAAAAATATCCCTCGAAGGCAATTTAGTACTTTTTCCAATTTCTACATGTACGAAAATAATTTAACATTGCCCATCACTATGCCGAAAAGCTCAACACTGTTCTGAACAGCTGACAATATTTACAATTGCTTAATTTTAAATATTGTTTTAATTCCTTGTTATTTTTATCTACATAATTTAAATTCAAGTTTATTCATTTAAAAAAAAGGAAATGGATGACTAAAAACTAATTTTGCTTGTGCAGGCAAACGAGTGCCTGTATAATAAAACCTGCATTGGGTTTAAGTTGGCAGAAAAGAAAAGAGGTGTTTGGCGGCAAATTGCAAATGAAATGCAAGTTCCAGGTAAGTCCCTGAATATTTATTTATCAATAGTGTCCATGTACATACATACATACATACATACATATACAATTGAAACCTAGCCGCGAATAACGTTGTAAGCTAAAAAAAAATTGTACAGGAGCTATAACAAAAAATAAGTTCTTCGCGGCTGTGCTTCAATTATCTTAAATAAATCCCTTTTTTAGAGGAAATGGTTGTGAAGAGGTGGGCATGCCTACGTGATCGTTATGCCAGGGAAAAGCGTCAGGAGAATCTTCCTTCCGGCAGTGGTTCTCAAATAAGATCACAGTGGCCTCTTATGCATGCCATGGAGTATGTCAATAAATTCATTATCCCAAGAGCGTAAGTTGAAAATAATTTGAAATATGTATGTACTTATGTATATTTGATTCAATGCTTAAATATTTTCTTTTGAATTTGTAGATCGCGCTGCAGTTATAACATTTGCGAGCAGTTCAATTTATATCCACCATCGCCATCGCCACAGTCATCCCCAATTTTAATTTCATCACCACTGCCATCCCCAGTTTTGATTCCATCACCAGTTCCTCTGTCATCGCCAGTAGCCGAAAGCCGTTCACAAACGGTTGCCCCCGTAGACACGTCAAGCACTTCACAAGCAAGCAATTGTTCGGGAAAAAGAAGAAGCAGGAAATGTTAGAAGATGATGGTCTTTCGGAAGCTGTCGGTGCTTTTAAAAAGCTGTGTGAAGCCAGGGTGGAAAAACTGGGATATAGATGATTCAGACCCACTTCAGGGATTTGGTCAAATGATAGTGGCGACCATTAGAAGTATGGAACCGGCAAAGCAAGTTACAGCTATGCAAAAGGTTACAGCAGTGGTGATGGAAATGAAGCTGGAGCGGGAATAGCGATTTCTTCAAGTTTTTTTATTATTATTTTTAAATTTAATTCGTTTCCGAACAGAATATTGATCTCTATATATGACTCAATATACAGTGCCGTACAATACAATTGCAACTCGTAATGTTATGGACACCTAACATAAGATAATCCATTTGAATTTTAATGTTAGGTGTCCATATCATTACGAGTTGCAACTGTATTGCACAGCACTGTACATATGAATTTCATAACACACTTTTATTTAATATTAGTAAAAGCTTTTTGTTTTGTTTGTGAATTTTATTTTTATTTAATTTTGTTTGTTTATATACATACATAGTATGTACATATAATAAAATCTAAAATATTTACTGTATTCACAAGCTCTGCTAAGGTGTAGGTAGTATTGCATACTACCTTTTGTTTACTTCTTTGTTAACAACCATTGTATCAAAGTGCCATTGTACATTGTACTTCATACGTCAAAAACTAAATAATTTAAAACAAGGTGGCAGAGAACAAACCTTAAGATATGTTTCCAATATACCCACTCCTACTATATACAACAGAAATGACTTATTCCACTTTCCAATAAATCAGTCAAATCAATAAATTAAATAAATAAAACTAATAAAAATATCTTTTAATTCAATTTAATTTAATATAATTCACACATAAACACAAAAATAATAATTCATTTAAACATAAAACATTTAAACATAAAAAAAAAACATAAGACAAAAATCACATTAAAAAATACAACGTTTGAAAAACATATGAAAAAAAAGTACTAAGTGTTGTATCGCATGTTTGCATGAAAATTACCAACAACACAGCTAGCACCGTTGTATTTTGTTAGCACTTAGCACGTACTAGGGGGCTTGTGAATAGGGCAATTGTTTTTTTTTTTACATACTAATAAACAAAAACAGATTTAAATAAAATCGTGCATTTAAAACCTAAAACAAAGAATACAGAATGTTTTTGAAAGCAAATAATTCACAAAAAAAAAAACAAAACTAAAAAACAATAGAGAGAAACAATTCTACCTACTAATGGGTTATATCAATTGTGTAAAACTGCCAATATGAATACTGACGAGCTAAACTTGAGTGAAGACAGCAGCGTTGATGATAACGATGATAATTTAGTTTGGCAATCTGTACCAACAAAACGTAAGAACAATGATTCGCCTAAACTATACCAACATAAAGGTAATTACTTATCAGCCCTAAATGTCGAAAATTCAGAGAGAGAGAGAGAGAGAGAGAAGAAGGAGCTCAAACAATACCAAAACCACCACCTATTTATATTCCCAATGTGGAAAATATTAAATTAATGATTAAAAAAATTAGCTCTGTTATAGGTCAAAACGAGTTTAATTTTAAGTCATTAAAACAAGGTGAGATTCGTTTAATGATCAAGACCGTAGAGTCATATAGAAAAATTGTCAAATAAGTATTTAGAAACTTCCAAGATTTGTTTTCATACTTTCCAATTAAAACAAGAAAAACGTTTTAGAGTAGTAATTAAAGGTCTTCACCATTCTACACAGACTGAAGATATTAAGGCAGAATTGTTGTCGTTAGGTCATCAAGTAAGGACAGTGCCTAATGTTTTTTGTTGAACTGGATCATAAAGATAGTAATAAAAAGATTTATATAAAAACATCAATAATGCTCAGGTTAAAATAGAACCACCAATAAGAACCAAAGATTTGGTACAATGCCACCGCTGTCAACTTTTTAGGCATACAAAAGCATACTGCAAGAAATCATTCAGATGTGTTAAATGTGGAATGGATCACCCTACATCAGAATGTACTAAAACGGTTGATGCTCCACCACGCTGTTTACACTGTCTAGGTGACCACACCGCCAATTACAAAGGATGTAAGTTATACCAGGATCTAGTTTCTAAAAGAGTTAACAGACAAACAGTTTTTCCAAACAAATTTTATATTAAATAATAATGAATATCCTCAACTAAATAGCATTTATCGTTCTGAACCTCAACAAAATATTAATCAACTCTCGTACTCAGAGGCCTTGAAAACATCCCAATCAAACTTTAATGCTCGATTAGAGAAATTAGAAAATTTGATGGAAAATTTAATGAACATGATGACTATGATAATGACTAAATTATGCAAGTAAATCTAAGGATTGCAATATGGAATGCCAACGGACTTAATAAATGCAAAAACGAAATTGAAACATTTCTTATAAATAATTTTATCGGCATACTCCTGATCTCTGAAACTCACTTTACAGATAAAACCTATTTCAAAATAAGAAACTTTGATACCATTTCAGCAAAACACCCTGATAATCGAGCACATGCAGGTGCAGGCATTATAATAAAATCTCATATAAAATATGAAGTCCTAAATCCAATTCAAAAACCATCTATTCAATGAAAATGTTAACATTTATTCAATAGACGGTCCTCCAAGACACAATGTTAAATATGAGTAATATGAAGAATTTTTTAAACAGCTTGGATCCAGATTTATAGTTGGGGGTGATTTCAACGCCAAACATCCATGGTGGGGCTCTCGATTATCTAATCCTAAAGGAAAAGAACTCTACAAATGTCTGATAAAAAAAACCCTTATAATTCCCTATCAACAGGCAGTCCAACATACTGGCCAACTGATCCCTCTAAAATTCCAGATCTTCTGGATTTTGTTATCTTTTGTGGTATACCAAGAACTTTTCTAGACATATTGGATTGTGACGATTTCAGTTCAGATCATAGTCCAATAATCGTAACAATCTTTTAAACATTTAATTGAAAGAAATCTAAATTTAAACATTTCTCTAAAAAGCGATTACGAGCTGGATGATGCAGTTGAAACACTCAACAATGTTACATACGAAGCAGCTTTCTCAACTACACCTCAAAATTCTACAAGCATGAGTAGCAGTGACAAATTATCTTCTGAAATAAAAGAGCTTATAGAAAACAAACGTATTCTACGTAGAATCTACAAAAACACCAGAAGCCCAATTGGTAAAACAAATTGGAATAGAGCTTCAAACCACTTTAAAAAAGCGCTTAAAAGAATATAAAAATGATTCTGTACAGAGTTATTTAAAAAATCTAGAAGTTAATAGAACTGACGAACATGATCTTTGGAAGGCAACAAAATACCTCAAACGGCTTGTCATCCGAAATGCACCCCTAAAGAAAGAAAGTGGTGAAAGAAATGAAGCTAAAGCTAACGCGTACAAAGAACATTTGGAGAAAACGTTCAAGCCTTTTAATATATGTACTGTATCGCAACAAGAGATAATATGAAAAATTTTCTTGATATCCCATGCCAACTGGATCGTCCGATTAAGAGCATTTCGCCTTTAGAAATGAAAAACACAATAAAGGATTTAAATAATACAAAATCACCTGGCTACGATTTCATTAACCCTAGAATCGTGAACGCTTTACCTAGAAAAGGTATTATATTTTTAACCACAATATTTAATTTTCATACTTAGACTAAATCATTTTCCTTCCCAATGGAAATACTCAAAAATTATAATGATTCTTAAGCCAAATAAATCTGAACATGACGTAGCGTCTTACAGACCAATTAGCTTGTTACCTGTGTTTTCTAAAATATTCGAGAGAATCCTGTTAAAAAGACTACTAGCCTATTTAGGAAGTAGAAATATAATACCGGATCATCAGTTTGGGTTTAGACATGAACATGGCACTCCGGGACAATGTCATCGGATTGTTCAAGAAATTACTGATGCCTGGGAAAAGAAATTATATTGTTCGGCTGTGTTTTTAGACGTCAGTCAAGCATTCGATAAAGTCTGGCACATTGGTCTTTTGTACAAATTGAAGCATCTTCTTCCAACTCCTTTTTACCTATTTTTCAAATCATACTTGTGTAACAGATCTTTCTATGTTCATGTCAATGGGGATGATTCTCCGTTTGGAATGATTGAATCAGGAATCCCACAAGGATGTGTGTTAGGCCCTGTTCTTTATACAATTTGCACTTCAGACATGCCAATAGGCAATAACTTAACAACAGCAACGTACGCGGATGATACCACTATTTTGTCTTCGAACGAAAATCCTGTTGAAGCTTCCACAAAGTTACAAACCCAGCTTAAGGAGACTGAGCATGGACGTGTATTCCATCAAATTCTTTTATAGATTAGGCCAGTTTTACGGCACTGGTTTTTGGATTTTCAGCTACACATCGTACTATTTTTCTCTGAATCCGTGCGTCAAGTTTCCTTGGCCGACCACTTCTTGGCTTGCTTTCGTAAGAACCGTTTGAATTGTAATTTTGTATTATTGTTTGAACCGTAGATTTAGACAGGTCTAGTATACGAGCCACTTTCGAAAACGAATTTCCCTCATTTTTTAGCTTAACGACGGCTTCGCGTAATTGGGGAGCAATTTCTCTTTGACCTTTTTTTAATTTTTTTAAAATTCAATTAAACTAGAAATTTCTTCATTTCTCTTCACTGTTAAAATGACACAAAATGTTGAAAGAACAAGCAAAAATTTCAAAACACATTTTGCAACGAGAATTTTACACTCAAAATTATTCGTATGTAGACTTTCGTTGCATTTCCAGTAGGCTGAAATGTAGTTTTTTGCACTCAGCCTTTTAACGGATTAAAAAATTGAAATTTTTTTTTTGTGAAAGCTTATAAATTACATTTATATAATACTAAAGTAAAATATTGTACTGCTTTCAGGTTTTTTTTTCGTAAAAGTACCTAATTGCTATCGTACGTAGACTTTCGTAACATAGTGTACGTATGTATGTATAAGTATTTATACTTGTACATTTTGTTTTTATTATTGATTTCGCTGGAAATTGATAATATAAGTTATTGCTACCTAGTTATAAGATTTGCTAAATGTTTCTTGTAAAATAGATTGCAAATAAAAGAATACTTAAAAAATAATAATTTTTTTGTTATTTATTTTATCTATTGGTATACATACATATAAAATGGAATGTGTGTTTGTTTATACCTCATAGGATGTTAGGCCGCTTGACCGATATTTCTTTTCAAACATGCCTACTTTAATGCCCATTTTTTTTAATTATAAATTTACTTCCATATAATTTTTAGCATTTTAACTTCAAATTGTACATTTTTCTTAAATAATTTGTTGAGCTTGAGGTCACTTTGTTTTTTATATAGAAATTACGCTTTAATTTTCGATATTTCGATTTCCTATGGAAATCTTCTTCAGGATCAGGTTGTTTGATATAAAATTTGAAATTAAAACAACAAAATACATATTTCCTGAAGAAGATTTCATAGAAAATCGAAATATCGAAAATTAAATCGTCATTTCTATATAAAAAACAAAGTGACCTCAAGCTCAACAAATTATTTAAGAAAAATCATTTAAAAAGGTCGAAGAAAATAGAATAAAATGATTCAAATTGTACACAATTTATTGTTCAGCCAAGGCAGAAATAAAAATTTGAATATGCCAGGCCCGCTTTCACGCCTCATCTCCTTACTTCATATAGTTTTAAACAGATTCTTTTGAACAGTGTTGATGTTTAATGATTTTTTTAAAATATTACCTACTCAATCATTTGATGCTGGAATGGGATTGCTCCTTCATTTACAAAATATTCCGCCAACCTGTTCCTTAAATCAATTGCATTTTGAGTAGATCTACGGATATGAGTTGAAAAAGAACGCATTGGTGGTCTGTCACCATTTGATGGACAATACCAGCGTTTTTGGTCGTTCAACATAATGAAATTATGTAAAACAGTACACGCTAGCACAATGTGGTCGACATTGTCCGGTGACATTTCTATTGTTGTCAGTAATATTCTCCAGCGGGCACAAAGGATACCAAAACAGTTTTCTATAACTCGCCTAGCACGAGAGAGTCTGTAATTATAAATAGCTCTTAATGTATCAAGGTTTGAGCCTGAATAAGGGCGCATTAAGTTGCTTCGCAATGGAAACGCTGCATCACCTATGAAGTAGTGCGGAAAGGGATCTCCATGTGGTGAACTTAGTGGCTTATTTGTTGGAACCGGTATATTGCCGTCCATATCTGCCTGTCCGAATGGTGACAAACGAAATATTCCTATAATGAAACAGTGATTCAAAACATTTTCGATATGAAAACATTGAAGTATAATAAGGGGCAATACCTGCATCACTTTGACTACCGTAGCTTCCCACACATACGGATGTAAAAGTGTAATGCGCATCACATACTCCCAGTAGTACCAAGCTAAAATATTTCTTATAGTTATAATACATTGCGCCAGAATTGGAGGAACACTTTATAGCAACATGTTTGCCATCAATGGCACCCACACAATTGGGAGCATTCCATATTGACCTAAAGTCATTCTCAATATCCTCCCTCATATTGGGACGTTGGTGGCTCGCTTAGGTAAAATTGGAGATAAAACACGCCAAAGCACTTCACAAGTTTCCAATACTATACCGCGTACCGTGGATTTTCCAATCTTGTAAGTGTTATTTCTAGTCTCTCTTCCGCACCAATTCTTTGTCTAGGTCTTGTTAGCTCATGATGGACAAGAATCAACAAGAATTCAAATACATCACGAGTCATCCGTGGCAATTTTCCTTGATGAATTTTTAAATAATTCGGGGAAAACTCTTAAACTCATTAAAAAGTAATTACTAATCTGGCAAACGCGATGTAGTACTTTAAGAGACAAATTACGTGACTACTAACACCGTATCCCCTTTGCTGCTGCTGCTAATAATAAACACGTGTTTGTGTGTGTGTATGTTACTCGCGCAAGTACTGTGAGAACCAAAGTAAAGGCCTATTTAGCCTACCGTTGAAATCGTAAATGTAACGTAAATGTAAATGCAACGTAAATGTAAATGTTTGAGCGCTTATAGAATGCCTAAATCCGTGTCAGGTGTTTTCGAGACAAAAAAAAGCCAAAATATTTGCAGATTAAATAAAAGAGAAATCTGTGGGTTTTAATTCCGGGTGTTTTTATTAAAAATATAAAATCAAATGGATAAAGAAGATTTGTTTATTACCTTGAACTTTTTGCGTATTTCTAAAATGTACAGGGGCATAAAGAAAAAACCTCATCCATTTTTTAACAAATAACAAATAAAAAACAATACAGCTGTTCGAAACAATGATGAGAGTACAGCATGTTTAGTATATTCGCCAAAAGTACGCAACTTATTTAAATAGTACCAAAAATTAAATTTACCTTTTTTAATAAAAACAAACTTGATACAGTTAAATTACATACATATTATTTTTACATTATATACATATTTATTGCACTTAAAAATATTTATATATCTTTTAATTACATACATATGTACTCGTATATTATTTTCATTATATTTCACAGGCCTAAATTTAATCTTGAACTTCTCTTTATGTTTTTAGCAGCATTTAATTTGCATTTTAAACCGATTTTCAAAATTCATTTTTTTAAAGAAATTTATGCGTATCAAATACTTTTGGAAATCGAACGGATAAAGTCTTCGCCCTATTGTTATTGCAAAAATATTTTAAATTTGCATGTATTATCCCTAACATACCATATATTATTTACGCAGAAACGAAAACACCGCAAATTTAATAAAATATATCATGCGTGTACATAAATTTATCATTTGAAATATTAAAATATCAAAAAACAAATAGTACTGCAAATGGGTTTTTGTGCCGTATTCTCATTCACAATAATATATACCATCACTGGCTACATCTGTCACGTAAGCTCGTAATGAAATTCTATTTTCTACAGGTTGAGACCTTACGGTTACATTTTACTACAGTCAGATAAGCATTTTCATAGCTACTCGTATAGCAAAAATTATCAGCTGATACAGTTACATTTACGTTTCTACATTTACGTTCGGCTAAATGGGCCTTAAGGGACACAAACTGCGAGGAATTTTAAAAATTAAAACTTACTTCCCCAGAACACAATGAAATTGATAATTTATTTGGGCCGAAATCCCGGCGGTACTGCAATACCGGGCCAACCCGTGACAGGAGTGGAGCAAGCCCCTAAAAACTTCCCATCTATTTCCAAAAATCAGTTTAACATTTGTTGTCCTCCGATGGAGGATCTATCAGATGTTAAGCTGATAAGAACAGATACTACACTTTGATCTTAGCCATAAGGCCGAGAAGCGATAACAATTCAACCCAAACCTAATCTACTTATATTATGCAGTGAACAAACTGAATGAGAATTGTTTAGTGTAAACAAACATGTTTGTGTATATATATTCTATTCAAAATGAACACGAACAATAAGAGCAATATGCACGCACACACTAACAACCACCGCATACTAGTGCCATCCCAGCCAACCAGTAAATTTTACTGTTTTACTGCAGTGATGTGCAAAAATATAATGAAGATATATTGAGAGAGCTAAGCAAGCAAACATAATGTCAAAGACTTAAAATAAAAAGGAAAAAATATAGATTTAGAATTTTTGTCAGATATAACCAACTTATTAAATGAATGTAAGTTAAATTTTAAAGAAAGGAAAAAAATATACATTATACGGCCGAAAATGTCTTAAATTGTTTTTGCTACTAACTGGAATTCAATTTGAAGATTTATATGACATGAAAAATTATACTAAAAACTTTGACCATGTGCCATTTCTTATTATAATTTTTAAAATCGATTTAAAGATTTTAAATTAAACTTTCCATATTAATAGTTGGATGACAATTGCGAATTAGTAAAATATTTTTTTAAATTCGACGATGTCATTCCATTCCGCTGCCTGGAACAAATGTTTTTCATATCTGAAAAAAAAATTTCACATAAGTAGATGGAAAAAATTATAAATATTTTAAATACATTTTTTTGAGGTGGGAACATAGTGCACCATCAAAATTTTTCCAAAACTCAAGAGTATTAATTTTATCGAAAGCTTTTACCTCAGATCTAAGTATTATTAGCTCTGATTGAATCTGTAAATCGAACTTGGTTATGTCACAACTTAAGGGGTTTTTGATATATGATTATAAAAAAGGGTTTCTAATAATGATATATAGTCAAATTGTTTAGCATCATTTTACTTGTTATAAATATGAGAAGTTTTGGTAGAACTACAAAAATCATCAGATCAAACTTCTGTTAGCAGCAAAAATAATTTTGATTTTAAATTCAAAAGAATTTCAGACATATCAAGTATACTTTTATCTTTTCCTTGAAGTTTTAAATTAAACTTATTTAAAAAGTTTGTTATATCTGACAAAAAAGTTAAATCTATGGTGAATTCGTAATCTTTTAATAATTGTACCTCGCACATACATATCTATACTTTCTATTTCAAAAAAAAAAACTCTACCACCTCTTTCCTTATGTCAAACAGTCTATTCAGGCAATCACCTCGGCTAAGCCATCGAACTCCAGTGAACATTTTAAGGTCACAATATGCAGCTTTTCTAGTTTTTAAAAACATTACATTAATTAAATCTGAACTGAAGTTTAGTTTTTCGAAAGTCTTTACGAGTATAAGAATTTCTTTAATGAATAACCCATCAGAAAAAGGTCTTTCATGCCTGACTACATTTAAGCTTACTAAGCTTGATATTTCCCTTTTTAGGTTCTAATCTTCTTAATTATTTTCATTTCGATTAAGCCATTCTTTTAATTTTACAAAAAGAATTTTCTGCTTTTAATTAAGAAGCTCCTTCTTCTCTTTACAATTTATTTCATTAATTTCATAATGATAAGAACAAAAATGTCTTTTCAAAACATTTTCATTTCCCGCCTTAAATGTTTTGTAACATAAGAGGCATTGAATGTTATTAAACGCATCATTTATCATAAAATACTTTTCACATCTCATTTCGTAAACGTGTATGATTTTATTTTATATTATGCAACAACAATTTTGACTTTTTTTTGTTCAATTGAACATAACTGAAACGCGTGTGTTTACTGTGCTTCCTCCACCAACAATTCTTAATAAATTTGTGGAAAAAATTACGATAGTCCGCCACATGTGCTTTCGTCGCTTGCTAAAGGATGAATGAATAAGTCAAAATTTAATACAAAAGTTTACTTGCTCTTTTCCTCATCTGAATTCGAACGCCTGCGATGAAACGCCTTAGATGAAAGCTCTTTCAATCGATGATGTACCCCAATATCTCGTAACTTGTGTTGCTGGGACCTTGGTTACAGGTTATTGCCTGTAAGACACCTTGTGATCAATTCAAGTTGTCAGATCAGCCTGTTTTTTGTATTTTTTTTTTATATTAGTCCAGGACTTTAAATGTATTACAATTTTGCTTCCTTAGCTTAAATTACATTAGTTAGCTAACATTTTTGATGAAGTTTTTGATTATAATTATTGTTAAAATTATATTGTAAAGCTGATTAATTGCTGTGGGAATATTGTCTTGTAAAATGCCCCGGAAATATGGAATTGGGTTACTGTCTGGCTTTATTAATTTGATTTCAAATTTCTTCGAATTTGTCAGGTTCATTGGATTGTATATCAATATAATTACTTGTCTATGTAGCTCGCGGACGTTTAGTCTCATTTTGATTAAAATATCCAAATTAGATTCCAAACGCTTTTTTTTTATTATTTTACAGAAGTAGCAATCGTAAAGTAATTTAAAACGAATTTCCAATTGTTAATAATTCGGCTTATCATAAAAACACAATATTGAGTATCGATTTCATGCATTATGGCAACTCTGTAGGTAGTTTATTTTGCCTCTTAATGGGCTACACGTGAGACTCTTGTTTTCCCTTGTTACTTTTCTCGGTCATACATTTCAGCTCTAAATTTTTGTTTCATGTTTTGTTTCACCCTCCCCCGCATCATATTTAATGAATACTATGAACAATATAAAGTTGTTGTTGTTGTTGTTACCCTGTAGGATTTTGAGTTACGAGTATCTTATAATTAACTTAAAACTAACGTCAGATGGGTCAGTGGCAACTCAAATGCTAATCCGTTTCTATGTTAGAAATCTGATAATTTATTTTTAACACTCTTTTTAACAGTCTGACGATTGCAAATCAATTGAAGTTTTTTTCTATGTTTTGCATTTAGAAACAAATAAAAATTATATTATATATTTAATATGATGTGTTTTTATTTATTTAAGTAATAAAATAAGGTTTTATACACAAACATATATATTAAAAAATTTCTAAGGACACTGTTTGTTTTGTAAAAAGTTGTTTTGCTTTGTTTACCAATGTTCGTGATTTACTTTTTCTCTTCAGCAGTCAGCCGGTTTGTGTTTTCGAAGATATTTGTGAGGTTGCCAAGGTGACACAGTCGTAAAATGTCATGTAAGATATATGGAATTTATACTATCCTGTTTTTACTTAATAAAAAAACTTATTTATTGTTGTTAAAAAATTTAATAATAGTAAATAGGTGAGTAATTTTTGTGCAAATTTAGAAATTAGAAGTGCAAAATCTAAGCAAATTTCATCGATGAAAACAGTGGCAACTTCGTCGTTATTTTTGGATTCATTTTTTTTATACTAACATTTGTTTTCATTTGTATTTATGCTTTGTGAACTTTGTTTTGATAGGTCCCGTAAATTACGTTTTTTACACGCTCATTTTTTAAATGTTGTTTTTTTAAAGCAATGTAATAGTTATACAAATTGTTTTGCTTTTGTTTTATTAACTATTAAGGAGCTCTGCTAGAGAGCTCCACTTTTAATTGTTGAAATTACAATGAATGTGTTATGCTTAAAACTAATCATTTATATACAAAATTTGTGAAGCTTAAACAAATCTAGAATTCTTATAGTGATGGTTAGTACTTATTCTAAGTTCTTATTTAGTATACGTTAGTAAGTAAAGCCTACCCTGCAGTACAAAATAAAATATGTTTTGCTAACATCGCTACAGCAATAACTGCCAATAAACTAGCTCCCGGCATTTTTATTACCTCAATTTTTACTTTTTATATTAATTAAGAATATAAAAAAAATAAACAAACAAAACACAAATCTAAATAGTCAGCTGTTTTCTCGTGTTTTCGAAGAAATAAAACCACGCCGAAAACCGTAAAATCTCGTGATTTGCAGAACAGCACCCAATCCTCGGCGTGATTTCAAATCGTTCGTGATTTTAAATCACGTGGTTTTCAGAACAGGGTTGTATGTAACGTGTTAGTAGTTCAAACTGCGCAACAGCATAAAAAAAGGAGTTTTTATATTTTTCTTCTTATTAAATTTCAATTATCAAAACAAAGCAAAATTGAGACTTTTGAATTTAGATTACAAAGGCAGCCGTGTAAAGATAACTTGAAATGCATTATTAAGGGGTTTCACTATTTTTGTCACAGAAGCTATTTTTTGACTATTTTTGTCACACATTATATACAACATAAAGTTCTCATTCTATGTAAATCTCGTAACTACATACATATATTTCTTCTGAAACTGAGACCAATAGTTAGGACCTTTTTTCAGCACTACTATTACGTTAAAAAAAACACCAGAAGAAGTGAGTAAAGCTCAATCATTATTCATATTTTTCTTGTACTTGCTTTGTTCGCGTCTACGAACCCCATCTCCACTCAAAAGTTTGAGGTATTCATTACACTCATACTTAACAATACTCGTATCTATGACATTGCGACTTTGACTCTCCTTCACTCAGTATATAAAGACGATGCAAAATAATTAACCCTGTTGGCCAACCGTCGTATATGAAAATGTCGTTAAGGATTTATAATGCCGTCGACATTTTAGAAATGTTCATGCACGAAATTAGTCACTGAAATTGTCTTTAACAGAAGCGTAGCGAAAATTAGCATTAACGATTATCTGCACGACAAAATACTAAATTAATTGTTTATCAGATTCCGTTAACGGCAAGTTCACCGACAAAGTCTTACATTGTCGACGATATGGTCATGGAAAAGTAAAACTGACTTTTTTTTAGCGATAGTGTCGCTCCATTGATCTGAGTCACCAATATGTTGTCTTGTATTGACGATAGTCATTCACTCAGCATTGACGATGTCTTCAAGACAGAGCCAGCAGGAATGAATAGCTGCTGTGAGTATTCGTACTTTATATTAGTGGAATTTCGATGAACTCTACTCAATTGATTCTTGATTTGATATGCCGACAGGGTATTTTGAACGTAAAATGACACTGAAGATGACATATAGCCGAAACAGGTTTGTCTCCAAACCAAACTTGACAAGAGATGACAGAAATTCGTTCCAAAAATCTACGAACTCTACTCACTTATATTTAAAATTTCATAAGTGACGTTGAATAGCGAAAAAATGATTCATTGCCGACAGTGACAATGACGATTATTAGGTAATAAAATCTGCAATAGACTGAATGAATTCGTATTTTATTTACTTGTGGGTCACAGTGATGACAATATAAACAAACAACAACAAAAAATTTTAGACTATAATGGTTACATTCCTTCAACTGGCTCTGAGAAAGAAGTGGCTTCTAATTTGTATTGTATGACATGCTTAAAACAAATAAGTTATTCGTGGTCATCAGAAAAACGTTATAGAATAATTTCTTTCATTACATTTACATATATTATTATCGTTTACCTTGGTACTCGTACTTGTACTTGAAAAAATTAGGTGGTACCAAGACTTTTGTGTCTCACTGTATATAATTTTATAATGTTTATTAAAAAAAACATAAAACACGTTGGCTAAAAGTTAATTCATAAAAGAGTGACAGGGTACTTTTGTTTGTGAATTATGCTTAAGTGTGTGCATGAATGTGTATGTACACACAAATACACTTGTAGCATGTTTACATTCTTTTATGCATGAATACATTCTTTAAAATGCATGAACATAAGATAATAAAAGAGTGTCAGGTTCAGCTGCAAATTTACTTTGACTGCAGACATCAACTGACACCTCGGGCAACGCACTGGAAATATTTTGTCATTTAAACATGCCGCTCGCCTCACATTTCATGGTGGGAAATAAATTAATTTATAATTCCCATCGCGTTAATTCTAAGTAGTTATAAGTATAAAAACATTGTAAGTACTAGTATAAGGTTAAGCTTTCTTCTCATGTTTTGTATAAAAGAAGGTTTTAACAACAAAAAATTCAATAAAGATTACCACTTGCTTAGAGCGACATATATAGTCGCACAGCAAATAATAAAACAATATAAAAACCCCAGTTGAAGTACACACTATGTTTTTTCCAAAATAATTCTCATTCAGTTTATACAATTATTTGTATAAGACGTTGAAGTTGAGCAGAGGAAAGCATACTTACCTGGCGTAGGGGTTACCGTGATCACGAAGGCGGTTCCCCCGGAGTGAGGCTTGGCCATTGCACTACGGTTGAGTTGACCTCCGCGATTATTCCTAATGCGAATAACTCGTGCGTGTAATTTTTGGTAGCCGGGAATGGCGTTCGCGCCGTCCCGACATTTATTTATAAATTTCACAATATTGTTTATTTTCAAAGTCGCCTGCATTAGAATCAAAGTATAGGGTCGAAACTAGGTTTATTGGGAATTGCATCCCACAATGGGGTTTGTAAAGTGGAAGCAGCAATACAGATTTCGCATTACGCATATACGTTATAATTGTTGTTTTGCTTTTTGTGCTCAGCTGTCGTGTGTGACGTCAACCGTGTTTGCAAGTGAAGCCGGTAGTGTCAATAATAAAATAATTATTAAATGAAGTTTGCAGTGTAGCAGTAAATAATTGTAAACAAATAAATTGTTTACTTCTCCATTAAATGCTTGTGTTTTAAAGCAATGGATAAGTTTTTGTTGCCGCGGTAATAATATAAATGTGAAAAATTCACGTATCTGCACGGAACATTTTAGGCCGGAGGATTTTGATAACAAGTTGGAATAAATCAGTTACTTAAAGAATTAGTTCCAATTCAATTTGTTAATTTCTGCAATGTTTACGGAAGGCTTTAAAAAAAAACTATTATTGAAACATGGTACTGTGCCTACGGTTCGCAAATCATCTACTGCGAATATAGATTTGCACAATTTTTAGTCTCATAGATCAGGCTCATCACATTCATTGTAATGAGAAGATAAAAACTCTTTTCTTCAGACCTAGATTATATTTTAAATTAAGAAATCTTAATCAAGATTTAGTCGATAGCGCTAGGTCTCGAAGAAGAAAATTTTTTTTTTTTTAATGTTTTTATTTGCAATCTATTTACAATGTATTAATAAGCAAATTTAATAAATACATTAACTATTAATAACAGTAGCATTAAATTCCATTGAATTTAACAATTTAAAATTTATCAATATTAAAGAATTACTCGTATATTATCTATACATTCAAAGAGCTAATACAGTTTAAGATTTAAATGGGAGATCTAATATGTGCGTTCGATTTAACCGTCTAACTTCATCACTGTCGTCTAAAAGAGTTATTGCAAGAATGTCGCTTAATCTTTTCAAATAATTTGTACTGTAATTTTTAATTTCATCCTTTATATTTGGAATATTGAGATCATTGCGAATTGAAGTGTTTCTTATATACCAAGGAGCACCTATAATTAATCTTAAAGTTTTTGACTGATATTTTTGAATTATATCAATGTTGGAGTAGGAAGCGGTTCCCCATAATTGGATACCGTAAGTCCATATAGGTTTTATATAATAGTAATTTGTTGTTTACGTTTAACTCCGATCTTGGACCAAGAAGCCAGTACATTTTGTTTGTTTTTAATTTCAGTTGTTTTCTAAAAAAAAAAAAATATATAAATTGAAATACTTGTTTTATTTATTGGTTTTTCTTCTTAGGTAACAACAAATATGGTGGGAAAGAGTGTTTAATTATGAACTGAGTCCATTTCTATAAAATATAATGCATTTTCGCTTCATTATATTGTTATACTTTCATTATATTTACAATTTTCACGTTTTCTACAAGAAATCTCATACTATTGCTATAGCACACACACACACTGGCCACTTGTGACGTACATGCGCAGTAGATTTCAATTTTGTACTGCGTCATCTATATTTCTTGCTTCATGCCAAAATGCTGTTGTGTATAAAATATTATTTATTGTTTCTCCAACGTGCAAAATCGTTTTTACTTAAATTTACTTACGTATTTTCATATAAAAAAACATTAAAAATATAAGGGGGAATAAAAAGGAATAAGAACAAAAATCCACAAATACTTTTCAAACACCTTATTAAAATAAGATTTAAAAAACTCATCATTTAATTTTAAATTGAAACAAAAAATTAGAATGTGGGGAGGATATAAACGAAATTAAAAATATTATTTGTCCCCACATGTAGTGAAAAAAATATAACTTTACTGTGTGCCACAACCCACCCACTTGTCGGGCATATATCACAGTATAAAATAGGATACAAGAAAAATAATGTATGTGTAATATGGAGGTAAATTATGAACTTAAAGAAGTAAAGAAAAAAAAAAAAGAGATGTATGTAATAACGAAAAACATACCCGGTACAACCGAGGATTGAACTCGGTACACTCTGGCATTATGACATTCGATACCGTATGAAATGTATCGTAATTTGTATCGTGCTGGCATTCGATATGTCTAAGGCATAATAATTACATATTTATTTCCAATTTTTCATTTTGTTTTAAGGAAAAATAAAAATACTTAAATTAACAAAAAATTAAGCAATGCAAAAAAGCTAATGGCCGAATTTATGACTCTGCATCCACAGTTGGCCAATAATATTTTGCCAAAGTGTGGTCAAGGAAGACTATTACGACAGAACAGTAATATACATATTAGCCATCCTAAATTCGATATAAGAAACGTTATTTTGATATAATTTCTAAAAACATATTAATAAGATTTGTGATCAAATTCTGACTGAAATAAACTTCCCTTCAATAAGTCCTTGACCAAATCTGTCCAAAACGAAAATGTATCATGCAAAAGAATACAGTGACGCAGCTCATAAAATTGGCAACTTCTATGCGGATTTTTGCGACAGGATCATATCAAGTTAGCGTTGGGAATGACTGACTACTTTTGTCTAGCCTCTACCTAAAGTTAGTCAAATTTAATTCGAAGTTTCGTGGCGCGTTGAATACAAACACACAATTTGCAATAATTGACTTAAATTTCAAATGTGGGAAGATGAGATCAATGGAATGCAAACAATTTTTATTACATGAACTGATGGTTTCTTGGTAGTTGCAAGAATGGTCAACATTTGTATTATACAACAGTAAAGGCTTCTCGTTCCAAGAACCATCGAATTTTTGGTTTTTATGCTTTTCGGAAACCCCTTGCCATCCATACGTGGAATATTTTTTCCATTTCGGAAACCAAAATTTGAAAATGTCTAACAACGAACGAATGTTTTTTTGTCGTTACTGGAGTTGTTTCAAAATAGGGAATAGCGATAAATGGTTATTGACATCAACTTGAATAGGACCGCTGTATGGGGCTAACGAATGTAACAAGGTTGGTTATACATTGACGATGGTTTACCAGATATTGTTTTATGTTCATTTTATAAATGGAAAAAGAAGATAAAAACATACTGTAAGCATTAGAATACCTCGTCGAAAAATCGCTGGATTTTCTTGTACTGAGAATTGAAGTAATAAAAATTTAAGAAATAAGTAGTTGCAACTACGACATCACAGCGTAACCGAAATGACTCGATTGTCTTCCAGTTAGACATTGTGTAGGCCACAGGAAAGTCATAGTTAGCGGGTTTTGAATAAGCGTTTCCCGCCCCAAAAAACAATCTTTCGAACCTGGTTTTGTTTCGAACTGTCGTCTACATAAACCTATAGGAATTTAAAGTTTCTTAATTAATGTAAACTGTAAATGTAAAGTTATATGTTACCTTCTCTTCCCTGAATTAGCGACAGAACTTACTAAGGGGTTAACTGTCACTATGATCAGTATACTCTGGCGAATCATTACGAATTCACAAAGTTACTTTGTGACGAATTGACAACGCTACCAAATTATTCAGATTTACTTTGACAATCAATCATCAACTGAAAAGCATTTTGGTCAAACAGGCGTTTTACCACGTCGGTTTAGACCATTTATAGCCAGATTAATAATCGCACTCTATTGGAAAATATGCGCTAATTCAGCATTGTGTTTTGTTTCGGGGTATCTCTTGTTTCAAGCATTTCGCTATTAATGAACTGCTTTATCACTTGGCAGTTACAGAAAAATAGTATTCAAACAAAATTATTTGAAATGTTTTTGCTACAAGCGCCCCCACAACATCCACTTATTATGTTTTCTATCAAAAATCATATTTATATAAAAAAATATCATTATTATTAGACTTGTCTACATAAGATTCGAATTTGTTATTACACCAACTACCAAAATGACTTACATTCCCTAAACTTTTTCCCAAAAGCTGGGCGTTGCCTTGACTTATGGCAGTTATTACACCTTTTACATACAAATTAATCAAACTTTTTTGTTCGTTACCCATTTTTGATATTTACTATATTTATTTCTGAAGCTTCGCCCCCTCTTCGACCTTAACTTGGTGCGCCCATCACATTACTAAAATCAGCATCAGCGGTAGCTGCAATAGTTTACATTTGTATCACCTTTGTTTGGCTCCCTCAAACTCGACATATCTTTCCAGTACAAGGACAATTCGATCGTGGTTGCATCATGATCAGAATCTTTTAGAGTAGTTGAATCTGATTTGTGTGCATCATCAAAATAAGGGGGTGAATGAGGCGTATCTATGTATCTATTGGTGTTTGACCATAGGATGAGTTCGAGACTTTAGAACTATCCAAGGGATTAGTCCAAGACATATTCGTATCCCATATAGAATAAAAATCTCTTGCTTCACTTGAATCAATTAATCCAACTGTAGGTGGCATAGGTGGGGAAGGCATTAAATGTAGAACAGGAGAAGCTACCATTGGCCGACGGTTATATACATTCGGATTATGTTCTTGAATTATCGGCACTGTATATAGAATTCAAACTGTGATGCAAACTATTTGCATGTGAGTTCGACGGAGCACCAAACAACGGTGTATTGGGCAGCGCTGGTAAAAATATCTTCATATTGATGCGAAGCTCTTGTAAGGGAGGTATAACCAGCTAGTACCGACGGTACCGGCATAGGTGCTAATACTTTCACTCTCTCTCTCTCTCTTTAATATTATTTGGCGTTCGCCAAAGTCACACGATTTATGCAGCTTCTTTTTTTGTTTGCCCTCTAAGAAGCTGTCAAATGTATGAACGCAAACAACATGATAAGTAGTTAGTAGAAGTACCTACTGGATTCTTGCGTATTCTACAAGTTTCTTGAAACTAGACGACTACTATAAAAAAAACTTGGGTGCTCCAGCTGGAAGTTAGTTAGTATCGAATGAAACGTTAAAGTGTGAACAGCGATTATGAAGAAGTGTTTAGGTGTTAAAGTAATTAAAGTAACAGTGTGTAAGTAAAAATCACACATTTTAAAAAGGTTAAAACGTCGTAACAACATTTTTAATTCGACTTTACATGTTGCCCACTGTTAACTAGCAGCCTACGTGGTGGTTTGTTCCAAAGAAGTGAATTTTTTTTTTTTTTTTTGTTATATTGGTCACTTGTGTTGGCATTATTCATAGTTTGTTGTTGACAACTGAACAGGTTAGTCACGATTGTGTGTGTTCTTTGATTTTTGACCTTCGAAAAAATGGATCAAAGAATTTTTGGCCAAAAACAAAAACCCTAACCACCTTATTTGTACAGATTTGGCTCCCTGCGACTTTTTCCTTTTTTCCAAAACTGAAGAGACCAATGAAGGGTAAGCGTGTTGCCAGAATTGATGAGATAAAGTCAGAAGCGAAGAACGAGCTAATGGCCATACCGAAAAGCGCATTTCAGAAGTGCTACGAGGATTGGAAGAAGCGCTGGCATAAGTGCAGTATATCATCTGAGGGGGATTACTTTGAAGGAGACAAAATGGATAGTGATGAATAAATAAATACTTAAAAAAATCAGAATTCACCTTTTCTTTTGAACAAACCACACACGTACTCCGCTTCGAAGAGGCTAAAAATAAAATATTTGGCGTTGCATTTTAATAATGACTTTTGTTAGATAATAGAATTATTTATTTTTCCAATAGAACAGAGAAAAATTTTATATTTTCTATTAGTGTCGTATTTATCATCTACTCAAGGATTCAATTCAACTCGTCTTTCTTGGGGTGGTGTCCTTTGAATTTGTTTCTTAAGGCATGAATTCTAATTCACAAAGCACGGGAATGTTTTGTTCATTCGAATACAAAGGTGATGATGGTGTAAAATAATCGTTGGTTAAATGGTTTGTTGTAATCAAAGTTTGTCTCTGACGCAATAAAAGCGAATCAACATGGTTTTTATTTTCTATAACAATATCTGCAGTATCGTGAAGATTTCTTTTTGCAATCACTTTGTCGCCTTTGTAAACAACGTATTGGTATCCATTGCCACGTAGATTTCTGTTGGCATACATAAAAAGTGCATAGGTGGCTTCGTCTATGTAATCTTTAATTTTAATAAACTTGCTCCATGAGTTTAATTTAAGACGATTTCTATAAGAAAGAAATTTTGTTTTTCCCTCAATGTCCTTAAACTCAGCTAAAATAACAACTTTATTTGACGACGTATTAAGAGATGACCTCTTTGGAGCAATGAATTCAACTTTTAAAATATCTTTGTCTTCAAATGTTATGGACATTATGGCCGCTAACAATTTTACAGTATCTTTCAAAGGATACACTATGTAATATTTTGGGAAATCAGTGATAATAACATTGCGATTGTTGGAATTGCTTAATTTAAATTGTGCGCGTTCTTTAGGCTCATTTGTAGTACGGCTATCATCAGGAGGTTTAGCTGCCATGCCACTAGTGTTTAGGCTTTCTAAATCCTTCTCATTGGAGGTTTGGTTCTTTTTCTGCTTCTGAGTGGTTCTCTTTTTTTGTGGATTTGGAGCGTTAATATTTTCCTTGCTGTCTGTCAGACTGAATTTTTGGTCAAAGGTTTCCGCAATTTGATTTTGAAGCTCCGAGGTAATTTGTTTTAGTCTGTGCTCTAGCGTTTCTAATTTATGTTCCAAAATTATTTCTGTTGCCTCACATTCCTTGAGTTTCTTTTTAAGTATTGTGTTCTCTGTACTAAACTCATTGATCTTTTCGCACAACATTTCAGTTCCCTTTTCTTTTTCCAATGTGTTAATATGGGCTTTTAGCGTTTCAAGTTCAGTTAGTTTTAAATTCATTTCTCTAGTGTGATTAGCATTTTTTACTTGATTTTCTAGGGAAAGAGCATGTAATTTATTTTCTAGCTCGGCCCTCCACTGTTCTGAAACATTATAGAGCCTTTTAATATCGTCAATTTTTTTTGTTTTTTTGTCGTTTTCTTCTTGACTTTTCTTCAGTTTTTCTGTAAAATCTTCAACTTTTGCATTTAAATCATTGAAAATTTTCTCATTTTCATACGCGTCGTCAAAGTTTAAATATATGCTATGCGTAGTCGGATTATAGCTTCTGCATTGTGGGCAGCTGGTAGATCTGTGAAACAAGATGATAGGCGTGTTCAATAACGAAAAAAATATGGCAAAATATTGTTACAAAGTAATAGTCAAAGATGTGTGCGTACAAATACGCAATATCGTAAACATAAAGCAAAAACAAATTGCGTAGCAGAAATTCCGCGAACCGCGATTCAATGTAGAAACAAAAACAATTTCTATAGCAAGCAAAAGTAAATAAAAGACACACACACACGAACACATATACAAACTACTAAGCCAGCAACTGAAATAACTGAGGCGCAATTTCCCGTATTTTCGGGACATTTCAAGAAGTGGCCGTGATCTGTATATAAAGGCGCCGTCCACCGCAGAACAGGTAGTTGACTTTGAGATTTCATAGAGTGAACATCTGTGTGTACAAAAGAAGTGTTAAGTGTGCAGTGTCAATTAGTACTAAAGAGTTTTATATAAGAGTGTTAAGTACCGAATAAAACTGTGTACTGATAAAATCATAAAAGAGTGTGTATTTTCATATTTGCAATTAAAGGAACCCTTCAAAATAACGTTTATTGTGGTAATAAACGTAACAATATTAAAATATACATATGTCGCTAGTAGTGTCCCACGTACTTGAATAAATTAGAATGAAGGGAGTGAAAAAATAAAGTTAAAATTGCTTTTAGAGACGTTAAAGTTGTTGTTAGTTAAAGGTAACTTTAGCTAAAACAAAGGCAGCAACCTCAAATACATTACCCTTACATTAAAAGCTGGGAGGTAAGAAGAACTTCCCGATAAACTAAGATTTATGCATTTGAGGTTGTCTCACTTTGGCTAAACTCTAAAGTCAAGTTATAATATTGTCCCTTAAGACTAATTAATTATACCTTCATACAACAACGTCTTGACTAGCCAAAAATTTGTTCGCACATGGAGAATAACGGGGTAAAATGTGTTCGTGGTCTTTTGTGAGGAGAATATGTGTTAGATGTTCCAGTTCGGTTGGGAGCATAAGTTTTTTTTGTTTGCCATAGCATAGTTTATGGATTTTCTTTGTTGTGCGAACAACTGTTTGGATATTGTTTGAACACGAAGAGACTATCAACAGCGACAGTCTTCACGAGCCAAATTCCTGTGCGAACAGATCTGTTACTAGTCAAGACAGCATGTAAGAAAACGTATTCCAGTGATGCCTATTCTTCACTCCTCTTTTGGTCATCTTACTTAACTCTATTACTTTCCGAGAAAATTATACTTTTTTATTTTATCAAAAAGTAAAGTATTGCCACCCGAAATTCTTTTATCTAGTCCAGTCGGCACGTGATTCAATCAGAAAAGGGGTCCTGACTGGGGCGGCATAAATTTAGCCTTGCATGACTCTTCGATCGTCTCTTTGTGCATTTCTCACAAGGTGCCAGTGCGAGTTTTTTGGACCTTATTTCCTGATTTCACTGTTTGAGATATGTACTTGGTGTGCGAGGAGAAGTGAAGAAGGTTGCCGAAGACTATCCCCAAAACTTTCGGGCTTTGCACCGTATAATATGGATCCGTGTGCTTTCGATTAAGATATTTAATTCCATCCTTACTTCCTTCGTCCAATAAGAGAAAGGAGACTCCGACGACTTTGAGGCTGATAACTTAAGCTTATAACTTGTGAGAAACAGGTGCAATCATCTGCATATGACATCCACGAGATTTATTCTTGATTTGATATTCCGTCAGAGTGTTTTAATGTAGATTTCTGCAACAAAGTTCCATGATCCTTTGTCAACATTTCTACATGACTAGACTCTTCTTGACAATGTACACAACTCTTACAGAACAAACAATGCCTCACATTGAACGTTATACAAAATTTGCAAAGTTACTACACAAGGGATGATAGAAATTCGTTACAAAAATCTACGTCAACGAGATTCTTTGTGGGGGTGCAGCCGAAGTTAAGCAAGATAAAAATTGAAAAGCATTCCTGACGAAACTCCTCCTTTTGGCACACCCATTTGTATCTTGCGATTGCTCGATTTCAGGCGTCAGAACAAACCTTTGTCCACCATAAAGATAGATGCCAACCCAGCGTTTGGCATTGTTGGGGATAATTCGATTCGAGAAACTGATTTGAAACTTAAATCCTATTGTCTAATTCGAAATTAAAACAAAAATGACATAAGCTATAAAAAATTATTTGCCAAGACCATGTTTGTCTGTGGTTTCAGTTCAAGAATTCGATTCATTTATGTAGCTCTAATTGCGTAATCTTTAATTTAGTATTTTCGATTTGATGTTTGCTCTTAAACTCAGACATTTACTGAGCAAGTAAGTTTATGTTGCCGTTTCTGCCAGTCACAGCTTCTTATTCACTCAAAACAAGATGATAGATAGATTCTGGTCCCTTATAGACATAACCTTAACGGACTTTTCTTCAAAAATTATCTGCTTGTCAACTTGTTTTTAAGGAAGACTTTCTTTATTCTGAACTAGTTCTATTTGTTTTTGGCTACGTGAAGTAGATGAAAAGATTTGTTCTGAGAAGTTCTTTCCATTCCCTCAGTGCTGGTAGAGCCACGACTTTTTCCTCAAGATAAGTTAGGAAGCAAAATTTACTTAGGCACCTCCTGTCCCTGAAATACGGTTTAATTTTGAAGGCATTTGTGGTTGATATTATTTTTATAATTAACCCACATCTTAAAAGTTTTCTATTCCAAGAACATTTTACTCAACTTTGCTGCAACCGCCAAAAAAAAGAGAAATAAGCCCTAACATACACAACTATTTAATAAGCCGAAAAATTCTATATACCTTCAGACATAATCCTGTTGACCATTACACTGATGAAGGCAGGCACTATTATTCCGAGAGAACAGTGCCGTGTGAACGAATTCCATAATTTTGCGAACTTTTAAAAGATGTGGGCGGATACGCCGGCTGTATAGATGATATATAATAGCAGCCTTAGCACACTACCTTGAGGTACTCCCGCACGGATTTTCCCACATCTTGAAAGCTGATCCTTTGACCTTACTTTAAAAGTTCTATCTGACAAACAGCTTTTAATAAGCTTGTGGGTTTTTTCAGGAAGAACCCGAACTATTTTAGTAAGTAGCCCATCATTGCAGACTATTGCAGAAAATGTCTATAAATAAAACTTAACAGTATTGCTTTCTTTCAGAAGTCGATCTAATAATGGTAACGATTCTATGGACTTGTTCAATCGTACTATGCCTTGCTCGAAAACCAAACTGATGATCTGGGATAACGTTTTGTTCATTTAGAAAAGGAGTTACACTCGAGACGAATAATTTTTCAAATATCTTTGACAAAACTGAGAGTAGGCTAATAGGCCTGTAGGATGTAATCTGGCTTAAGTCCTTTCCAGATTTCGTGATCATAACAATTTCAGACATCTTCCAAGAGCAAGGGAAGAAGCCGACGCGCAACATGGCATTAAATATGTAAAGTAAAATTCTTACAGCTGAATTAGGTAAGTTTTTTATCATTGATCCTGTTATACGATCAGGTCCAGGTGATTTCTCCATATCCGTATTTTTAAATGTCGATTTTAAAGAAGACAACCGAAATTTCCTAGGATCATTCCCGGTGTCACTAATAATTGGAATAGTGGAATTACTTTTATCATGTGGAGCGAAAACCTTCTCTAAGTGACTTGCGAACGCATTTGCCTTTGCAATTGAGTTTTTAGCCCAAGTACGGTCTTCAAGTCTTAGTGGAGATTCTCGGAGTCCCATTAAAATAATTTCAAGGAAATTACAATGACCGTGGTTAGGAACTGTGCGACTGGAAGGAACAGCTATATTCCATAATATGAGTGTCCATGTGTAAAGTAAGTAAATGTAAGTCTAGTTTTTTTGTATATAATTGATACTGGTCCTTAGGCTTGGACAAGGGCTGAGACACACCCCGTGGAAAAATCTCCGAATTGGGCTATTGAGGGAAAAGATACAAGTGCTAAGGGATCAGTAACAATATGGCTACATTGGTTATATTGTTATATGTTCTCTGTCTAGTGCTTGTAGGCACTAGAGTGAACTTTCGTCTAGCTAAATTGCGGCTATTACTCGGGGTTGTTTCATCCCTCACTCTAGCCTAAAGGAACATATACTCGTATTCAAATAAAATATGCTTTTTTCTAAACAAAACGACAATCAACTAAAAACAAATAACATGTTTGAATTGGAAGACACTTGACTAGCCATAAATTTGTTCGCACACTGAGAGAGCGTCTGCCAAATAACGAGAGAAAATGTGTTCCTGATCGTCTGCTTGAAGAATGCGTGTAGGTGTTCTTGCTCAGTTTGAGCATGTTTTTTCTCTCATCGAAATTGTATGGATGCTTTTAGCATAGCTTATGACGGGTGTTTACAGACGAGTGCACACACACACACACACACACACACACACACACATACTTTTTATTTTGCCTGTGTATTTTGTTTGCGTAATGACATAACAGAGTTGTGCGCACTATTGACCTCTATTCTACATTTCGATTCGAATTGAGAATTTCTCCGTTCTGCATTACGAGCGTAGCTATGTTTTTGTAAGTTGTTAATTTAGTGGCGGCCAGTCTTTTGATTTTAGTTTGTTTAGCTTCAAGAAATGTGTAATTAAAAAAAGAATTTTGTTCCTCTTTCTGTACTGAATGGTGAACATTTTTATTTATTTTAATTTATTGCGATTCTCTTCCACCAACAATGTCGATAGTATATTTTCTTGAAATTAAAACACATACTCCATGTTTGTGCCACAATGATATTAAAAATAGTAAAATATCTTGTACGGGGCTGCAGAAATCTTCACACTGGAATAGTTTTAGTTTGGCCACAGATACCTCTTAATTAAGTCCTGGGGTTTTTTTTGCCTTTGCGTACTTAACTGATGTGTTTATTTAATTACTGTACCCACAATATTTAATTCACTTATTTAATCACTGTTTTATTGCACAAAATTTAAGGTTTTATTACAATTTTAATGAAATTGCTTAATTTTTCTGTTCATATTTCACACGTTCCACAGCAAAACAGCTGGTTTTGAAAATACTTCCGGTCTTCTTCTATTTCATACGATTCAGTTTTTGGTTGGAATACCTTTTTTTCGATTCGTGCGTAACTGAATACGGGAACGTAATCGAAATGTAGAATAGGAGTGATTATTCGGACAAATCTAGCTACGTAACCTGCTGCTAACGCAACGCTCTTATATAGGTATGGCTGTTAATAACTAGCCAAATTTCTGTGCGAGCAGCAAAATGTGCGATGGTTGAACATAAATATGTTGGCTAGTCAAGACGCCATGTAACACGCGTACATACGTCTGAACAAAACAATTATCAGCCGTATGCAAAACACTGATTTTGACCTACACATCATTTTATATGGATAGCAATTTCGACATTCCATATAACTTGAACATGTAGTGTAAACACAGCTGATTTCATGAAAAATATTCCTCTTATGGTTGACTAACCTCAAAAGTTAAAAATTGTTTCACCGGCGCTAGAGTCAATGTCTTCAAATTTATAATTAAATTGGCGCAAAACGTAGGTGCATAAATTATAAGACCGACACAAACTGAATAACTTATAAATGTACTTATGTACATTCCTTTACGTCTTACTTCAAACATATAGTTGCAATTGCAAAAAACCAAAATAATTTTATTCTATTCAAATAGCAAAGTTGCTTACAGAGTTCGAATCTTAAATTGGAAAAGTCGTGTCATGATCATATTGCGAGAGACACAAATAAGCCTGTACATACATATAAAGATAACCACTTACTTGCACTTCCACTGATTCATGCAATAGAAATGGAAAACATGCCCACAACTAGTGGAATAAACGGCATCAGCACTTTTAAAAGGCACCTTGCACACTGGACACGATACGTTCAACGTCAACATTTTAATACCATCTCCTCTTGTGTTCATAACTCAGTTGTTATTTGAAACCCAACGTTAAGATCAAATGGACTGAATTCTTTGCTTGGTATCCAAATATCACCATATGAATGTATGTATGTACTAGACGTTCTAGAAATATTAGATCAATTTTATTTAAGGGAAATAACACGTATCACAGTAATTCCGCATACATACACGCATATCTTGGAACACTTGGTAATTCTTGAACACTTTATTATTGAATCACAAAATGTATTAAACATTCACAAATAAAAAGTAAAATACTTTGAGCTTCTCAAACTTTGCAATGTTTTCTTATTTAATGATGCGTATTCAACAATTGGCGAATCATACAAGGGGATTCCTCGTTATTTTTTTGAAAAATTAAAATATTGTAGTTGCCATATCTGCTTAAATATCAATATTGATCAGTGGCGGTAACATATCGTTGCAAAACCGCTAGTATGGCATTTTTTTCCATCCCAACCAAATGAGCAATTCCTTATGTCTTACATGACGCCTAGACTAGCCATAAATCTGTTCAGCCACCGTATATTTTGCTGCAAGCACAGGAATATCGCACATGAAGTTCGTCGCTATTGATGGTATGTTTGTGTTCAAATAATGCTGTCCGAACAGATGTTCGCACACATCTGTTCTGCCATAATACAAGCAAAATACACACAGGCAAAATAAAAAAAGTGTGTATGCGATCATTTGTAAACACCTTTACCTGAAACAGTCTCGATGAAAGACAAAAATTATGCTCAAACTGAACACACATTCTCCACATAGAAGACATATTGACTAGCCATAAATCTATTCAGCTATCGTACGTTTTTCTGTTCGCACAGGAATTTGGTTAGTGAAGACCGTCGTTGTTGATGGTTGGGTCGTGTTCAAAAAGAGTTGTCCGAACAATTGTTCGCACAACTCTGTTATGACATTACACAAACAAAATGCACACAGGTAAAATCAAAAATATATGTGCGTGCAATCGTCTGTAAGCACCCATACATAAACTATGCTGATAACAATCCCGATGAGGGACAAAAAATTATGCTCATACTGAACAGGAACATCTACAGGTATTCTCCAAACAGACGACCACGTTATGTGGCAGACGATCTCAATGTGCGCTAGTGAAGACGTAGTGTAATGTAACACTGCGTCTGCAATATAACAAGAGAAAATGTGTTCGTAATCTTCTGTTTGAAGAATACGTGTAGATGTTCTTGCTCAGTTTGAGCATAATGTTTTATCTCTTATCGAGATTGTATGGATGCTTTTAGCATAGCTTATGACGGGTGTTTACACACGCACACATACTTTTTATTTTCTCCGTGTATTTTGTTTGTGTAATGGCATGACAGAATTGTGCGAACTATTGTTCGGACAACTCTGTTTTACCATGAAGCGACCACGATTAGCCACTTTTCTGTGCGAACAGCAAAATGTGCGATGGCTCAACAGATTCATTGCTAATCAAGACGCCATGTAAAATCTCACTTTGTTTAGAAATGAACAAAGTTGCCGGAAACTGAAAACGTTAATAGCTGCATATAGTGAATTTTGGAATTTATTTGAATGAACACATTTGCTCAAACCTACCCCGAAATTAGATTTAGCCTATCGCCCTACCAACCTCAAAATTCCCTACCAGATTTGGTAGGAAATGTTAACAACGGAAACCCTGCGGACAGATTATTGCATTTTAAAAAAGTAAAAAAAAAATAGTTTTTTTTTTAATTGTGTTTTGTAAATAGTTTTTTTTTTATTGAAGTGATTCAGTTGTATTTGTTATCATTCTACATTTTACATAAATTGTTGTTCCATTTTATTTTTGTAGATTTGGTGTTTATCATGAATTGTTTACGTTGTTGTTATCATTATTATTATTTTTATAGTATTAAAATAGTTTACTCTCTCTCTCTCTCTCTCTCTTTTCACTTTTATATAATAATAGTATCAAGTAATAGTAGTAGAAGTAGTATTATTATGCCTTATTTTTATAAAAATTAAATAAAATATATTTTTATTTTCTAAAAGATAAATTAAGTAAAGAATAATATGTATGAGATGCTAGTGTTAGACAAAAGGTAAGACGAAATTAAAAAAAAAAAATCAAGAAAAGAAATGGAAATAATAAGGGCGAGTTATAATAATAATCGTATAATTGTTATAATAAATTAAAAATTAATTTAACAAAAATCATAATAATAGTAAATAAAACAAATAAAAAACCAATTAAGTTATAAAAATAAAAATATACATTCGTTTGTATAAAAAAATACAAATAAAATGATAAAAATATAAATTTAGTACATACATATAGTAATATTCTTATTTAAAAAATTCATCTCAGATGAAAATGTTGAAATAAAAATATAATTGTTTTTGTTTGTTGTGGATGTTGTTTGCGCTCCCTTTTCGCCTTTAAACATTCAGATTTATAAGTATATTTATATATAAATTTAATATTTAAATTATGTACTTTAATAATAATTTAATAATGTTAACTAAAATTTCTTCCCTTCGTCCGAAGTCAGTTACACAGCCCATCATTATTTAAATCGTTGCTATCAATTCTTATTTAAAGCCATTCTAAACTCTGATTAACAATAAACTCCATCAAATGGTGATTTAAATAATGACATGAGCTGGGAAAATGAAAAATAGTAGTAAGTGTTTATTAAATTCTCCACAAATTTCATCTTAAGTACGAACAGTAAGTTAAAATAAGAAAATAAATTCAATTATAAATAAATAATTAACCGGTTGAGTTAGTTCTCTCTCTTAATATGTTGTTGGTCTTATTGTTGTTGTTGTTGTTGTTACAAACTCTTCCGTAATTATTTATTTATACCCAAGATGACAACGATATGCATATGTATGTATGTATGTGTACTGAAAGCAGATGATAAAATTGTGAAGAACTCAAAATGGATGTTGAGTAGTGTTGGTGGGTCATTGATTAATTTTGTAGTGTCTTCAAGTCTATAATTAATTCTTGTCTATTAAAATAAACATTAAATTCAACTTTGAGGTGCGGTTAGTATTAAAGGATATTTAGTTTATGTGTCTCGACAACCAATGTAATGTGAAACGTAAGTTAATTATTGGGCGGGCAGGTTAGTATGAAGCAAAGAAACAATTTGACAAAGTTTTCTTATTATTCTAGTTGCAGAGATTGGGGTTTTTTTGACCAATTAAACGGTCAGTTGGTTGCTCTCACTCTTTTGTTGTTGTTGTTCTTGGTTGAGTAGTTGTAGAATTTGATTTAAGTAGAGTGAATAAAAAATGTGTATGTTGTGGCACATGATGAGTGGGTTTTGTTTACAAATCAGTTTCACCGTACAAAGCTGTACTGAATGACATGTAGTCAAGGGCACCGGGGACACCGTTGGGTCCCTTGTATGGTGGCATTCGTTGAATGCAGTATTCAGCTTGATCTGGTGGCAATTCACGACGCAATTCATCGGGCAAGATGTATGGCTGTAAAGCAAAAAAAAAAAAGAAAAAAAACGACGGATATTTATTATGTACATATGTATGTATGTATGTTGTTTGTGTTGTGTTACTCACCTTATCAGCTGCCAAAATTCTGAAGGAATCAATAACTTGTTCGGCAGTGTCGGTGTCTGTGCTTTCGCGTGTCATAAAGTCAAGGAAGGCATCAAAGTGCACATAACCAGTCGAATTGGGATCAACAACAGCCAAAATGCGTTGGAAGTCCATTTCGCCCTGGCGATCTTTGCCAATGGAGTAGCCTAATGAGACAAGGCAGGATTTAAATTCTTCGGGAGTCAAGCGGCCAGTACGATTCTTGTCAAAGTGATTGAAACTGGAACGGAATTCGTTCAATTGGTCTTGACTGATGCCTTTGGAATCACGGGTAAGGATTTGGTTCTCTACTTCATTGATGTTGCGATTAATCGAGGTGAGCAGTTGTTCCCAGCCGACGCGAAGGGTTTCCATGGTGTAGTTTGTATAACGATTTTCAAAGATCATCGATTCTTGGACGGCTTGATGTATCTTTTCCAATTCTTCAATATTGGGTTTGTAAGCATACACGGCTTGCTCGTATTCCTTGAGACGGTGCAGCTGATCTTCCAGTGAACCTTGAAGACCCATGCCAATAGCTGTGACAGCATCCATTTGACGTTCGATCCAGGGACCGACAATGTTGGCTTTTTCAGCAAATTGTCTGCGCAACATTTCGTTGTTTTGTTGTTTGCGCAATTCGTTGGCCAATGTTTGGTCACGTTGTGGCACCAATTGGCGGACATCGCCCCATTTGCGTGTCATTTCGTTGGCGGTGAGCGTAGTGTAGGGGTTCTCTAAGCCACCGGGGATTTGATGTTGCTTAACAATCGACTCAACCTCACGCACCAAGTTGACAATCAAATTGAATTCCTTATCGGCTTCTCCCAAAGTGGCCTTGAACTGATCGTGGGCTTGGATAAGACCCTGGATTTCTTCCATGGTATGTACAATAAACATATCAACAAGATCTTCGCGAGTACCATCCAACCAATTATTGAATGGAGCGGCACGTTTAGCGAATTCGAGATGTAAAATATCAATTTTCTCTAAAATGCGTTCAGCCTCATCCAAAGCGGTACGACGACGTTGAGTTAAAGCTCCCAAACGATCCCATTGGTCACAAATACGTTGGCAACGCGCATTCACCGAGATGCAATCGTGATACTCAAGAGTGCTTTACAAAAAAACCAAATACAGAAACAACAGATTAATATGAAACGTTCGAAATGATAAAAAAATATGAACAAATTAATTAATGACAATTTTATGAGTTTAATATTTTCAGGGATTTTAATTAACTGTCTAGCAAATATTCAAGGAAAGTAGATTAATATTAGAAAAACTTTTTTTTAATTTGCTTTTTTTTCTTTTTGCTACTACTGGTGTCAAGGTATACGTTGCAGGTAAACTCACAGAGTACTTTTTTTGAACTTATTGGATGTCAAATTCCATATAAAAAAATGTTGCGCCATTTCCCGTGAATTTTTTATATATGGAGTTCGATATTGACAAAAAAGCCGGAAATACTTTGAATTCGCCGGTGAGTTTAACTTTTTTATCAATTTGCCTGGACTGGAGCCTATGAAAATGCTAAAAAAAACTTTCATATTGAAAAGGGGTCGTGTATAATGTTTTAACGAAATAAAAATGATTTAATAGTGACCTATGCAATGGGTAGTCTAATTCTCTTATTCTGCGGAGTTTAACATTTGCTTCTGACATCTTCAACTGAGCAAAGGTACACAGCAGCCTGTAAATGTGAGCAGTAACTTAAAATTCATTGGGGTTTTTCTTATTTTAAGTATCTGGCAGAGCTATTTTGTAAGTTTTGTTATCGCGTTGCATTTGTTGCGGTGAAAGTGAATGATTAATTCCATTAATTGATTTATAATTAAGAGAGTATTTTAAATAGAACGCCTGAGAGAGAACAGTGTTTTAAATATAAAAAAATTTCGGTATTTAAGCTCCAAGCGGAATTTAAGCCTGTACCGAAGACGAATAATTGGTAAAAGTTTTTCCTGTAGTCTTTTGAGCGCGAGAAAAGTAGAGAATTTTTTCATTTGCCATTAGAAACCACACGTCTGGGTTCGTATCCCAGCCGCTGCCAATTAATATTACATATATTTTTCTGACAGTTGCTAACTTCTATTCGTACTAGTAAATCGCAGCGCCCTCTTTCGTTGGTATCACTTTATAGCACTAAATCGTCGGCGAAATTAAATAATTTAGAAAATGGCTATACTAGCTTCAAATAAAGTAAATCTGGCCAGTTATCGCTCATTTTGCTGTTCGCACATAAATTTGGCTAGTCAAGACAGTCGCTTGACAACAGTCATAAGCTATGCCAAAAGCATCCATACAATCTCGATGAGAAAGAAAACATTATGCTCAATCTGAACAAGAACACACCTATACGTATTCTTTAAACAAAAGATCACGAACACATTTTCTCTCGTTTTTTTGGAGAGGCTCTCTCAATGTGCGAACAAATTTATGGGTAGTCAAGACGTAGTGTAAACATTGAAGCTTTTCTATTCGTGTACTTCACTACCTGTCTCCTCTAATCTATCCTCTTTCCAAAGAAAGTAGTACAATTATTTAAATAATAATTAGTAGGCATTAGTTGTCTAAGTGCTGCTTTCCCTTTTAAAAAGTAAAAATAACTAAATAATAGCGCCTAAAAACAGTAGCACCTCGACAAAGTCGCCGCATATGGATGTCATTCCATGAAATTACTCTTGGTAGTATATTGGAAAATGTTGCGAGCCCTAACCACTTTTAATTCGTCCACCAAACATTGATTATAATATGTAACATTAAGCAATTTTGCTAAAATTAAAACGAACGCTTGTGGCATTGATGAAATACCCTTACGATGTATAGGGTGGTCCAACCATAATGCACGATCTTAATTGTAAGTCACTATCGCAAGATGATAACGAACTTCTTGTGGACGATATATGGTTTCAACAGGATGATGCCAACGACACAATGGCCTTTTTGCGCGAGAAACTCAATTGCCGTGTTATCTCACGTTGTGGAGATGTTAATTATGTTAATTTGGGGATATTTAAAATAAAAAGGATACGTCAATGAGCCAAGAACAATTCAAGCGCTTAGGGATGAGATAATTGAACCTCAATTATGTCATTGAAAGTCATTGAAAATATCGATCATCATATAGAGGTATGCCACTGAAGCCCGGGCGAGCATTTGGCCGATATATTGTTTCACACATAATTATCATAGATCATTCGATCATAATGAAAAATATCGTTTCATTTACAGTTAACATCGTGCTTTTCGATTGGACCACCCTATATAAACTTATTCCCCCAATGGTATCTAATATTATTTTACATTTCTCAGACCTACATGTAGGTATTTTACCAGCACTATCTAAAATATATGAACTTATGAAGTTTCAAATAAGCTCCCATTTATACAGACCAGTCTCTGTTTATTAAATGATAAAATTTCGTAAAAATTGCAACTCCTTAATGACACTTTTAGGAAATACCGAGTTAATAAGAGAGCACGGGAATGATAACAAAAATTATGTTTTAGTCTCACTAGACCTATCTAAAGCTTTTTAATCATGTTGAACCGGAAGAGAAATAATAATAAAGCTTCACAACGAGTTTAGGTCGTTTCTACGATAATTAGATCTTAGCTCCAAAGATTGTCAACTCAGCAACAGCTGTAACAAACGGAGGTTTTTTCCCCCACAGAAGCACTTCCCACAGCAGCAGAGATGTTACAACAACAACAACCACAATGAGCTTAGGATTTTGCGAGTGGCATGTTTACTCGCATCTTCATATTTAAGTGAATGACAACAATGTGTTTCGCTAAATGGAAGGAAACCACAAGTCCGGAATTTTAATTTGGATATTGGTCAAGTTTTCATTTCTAGTTCCATTGATGTTTTCAATATATTTAAGTAGCCTCTTAAGGCCAGCGGATTCTGATTCATGTATGGTGTATGCGTTTGTTGATTGAAAGGGGCCTACAACGTGCACTGGATAGTTTGAAAGAAATAATGCAGGATATTTGTGACTCTATCACACCTGAGGATTGTAAGAAATTAATAAAATACAATGCCGCAGAGGCAGATTTAAAACATTTAGGGGACGTAGCGAGATTTTAAACAATATAATGACCTGGTGCACGAATTAATAGTGGTGAAATTATTTCTTCTATATAACAAAGTACTTAAGGTCTTGTTTTGTTTAAAGGCAGAATTGTTTATGAAATAATACTAGCTGTAACAACAAATTCATAGTTTTCTAAAAGCTTATTTTATATGCTCCAAGACTATCTAAAAATATGTTCATTTGTTATAGCCTATTATGAACGAAACTAAAATTATGCGAGTAAACACTCCGCAAGCACAGCGATAAGTGAAAATTCCTAGATGTTGCCTATAGTCGATGCTCATACCGAAGTGAATAAATTGTAATATAACCGCATCTAATCGGAACTGACATCCCTCGGATATCACAATATTTGTCAATCACTAAGTTTTACATACATTTGTAGTTAGGTGCGTGGATGTAGGACTAATACGGATACCTGTACAGCCGATGTGTCTAAAAATAGATTCACCCATTGATCAAGTCTATGGTATGACATTCTGAGCTTTGGAACAAAAAATTGAGGATAGCTTTAGCTAACTTGCAGGATGGCAAGACTAGATTAGACATATTCCCTAATAAGAATCATTTAGGATTTCGAAGAACAAAACAATCATTACAATCTTTATAATGATTGTTTTAACATTTAACAGTGGTTTACTTAAAGCTAACAATCGCTTATTAATGCAGTGCTTCGAGTTTAGGGATTAACCCGGAATTTATGCTTACCAGCAGTGCGATCATTCATTAAAAAAAAGGTTTAACTCTTTGCAATATCTACAAAACTATCGACAAATTTCCTTTATACTAACAGAACAGAATCAACTTCATTCAATTAATATTAAAATGCAAAGAATTTATAGCTGCTCTTTAAAAATTACAATGCACAAGGCAATGATGAGTTTTGATGTGGAAATGACATGGGAATCTGTGTATGATTTATTTTCAATTATTATATTTTGGATTATAATCGAACCTCACACTTATGACCATTAAAGAATATTTGTTAGCATGTAAGATTATAAGAACATAATAAATAAATAGTAAGTTTAATAGCCACACTAAATAATTGTTGTACTTTAAAAAATGTTTTGGAGTTTTTGTGCATGAACTTACTTGAGTTCTTGAGCAATAGCAGCAATTTGCTCAACACGATCCTGGTGAGCGGCCAAATCGGATTCGAAAGCTTCGTGTTTTTTCTTCAAAGCCTTTAATTCGTTTAATTTGCATTGACGGAAATCTTGGGATTGCAACATCTCTTCCTTACCACGTGTCCAGTCTTCATGGGCATCGGCCTTGTGCTTGAATTTCTGAGCCAAATGCTCCAAGCGCTCCAAACGCATAGTTTCAGCCAAAAGCCATTCTTCAAAGGCCTTTTCAGCGAGTTCCAAACCCTTCCAGGCATTTGAGATATCACCAACGGTTTTACCTTCAGTGGGCAAATAGGCGGGACGATTTGATAGGCGCAATTTTGTTTGCAAAGTATTGAAATTAGTTTCGAGCTTAGCTTTCTGTTCAACACGTGGCGGCTTGTGTTTGCGACGGTAGGTGCGGTATTCCTCCAATTTCTTTTGTACACCAGCCAAAGAGTTGTCAGCCTGGCGAGAATTCAACCAAGGCATAGTGCGACGAATCCACTCCAAAAGCTAATTAAACAATTCATCAAGATTAATTATATGTAAACGTTTACTACAATTTTAACTCACATCGCTAGCAAGACGTTCATATTCCTCCATAAGACGTTCATTTTCCTGGTTGACTTTCAAAACTTTGCAAATGCGATTAGCAGCAGTTTCCGCCTACATAATGTTTGAAATTAAAAAAAAACGTTCTTATTAGTTTAAATTTATCACCTTAAGCGATACCATAAAAAATAGTCGACTTTTCGATTAAAGAAGCAGACAAACGAACGAAAAAAAAAACACAAATAAAGTGACAACATCAAAAACAAACATCAGTGTCAGTTGCATTAGTAGCGATTGTTAATTAAGAAGTTTCAATCAATTTATTAAAGAAAAAATTCGTTGTTTATCTTTTTTTTTTAAGAAAGGGAAGTCTCTAAATGGAAATTGTATAAAAATAAAAGTTCTTTTAGCTGAAAAATGTTGATTAAGTTTTCATATTTGTTTCTTGATTTGATATTCCGACAGGGTGGTTTGATGTAGATTTTTGGAATGAATTTCCGTCATCCCTTGTCAAGTTTGGTTTCGGCTATGTGCCATCTTCAGCGTCATATTTTGTTCTGAACAAAAAATGACAAAGGATGATGGAAATTTGTTCCAAAAATCTACTTTTCATATTTGCTTTTACTCATGAAATGAAAATCAAACAATCTAAATACGAGGTGGGCTCAAAAAGTAACGTGAATTTTAAAATTTTTCGCGCTAAGTTAATCCGAATGCTGGTACAGCTGTTCCGTTCTTGTGTTCAAAGTTACAACTGTTTTTTTTTAATGTTTAGTTTAATCTCGGCATTAATTACGCTCGGCGGACTTTGTTAGCTTTTTCCATTACTGAAGAGCTGAAGGGAACCTATCAAAATACTATATATCGCCACCATTAACAAACTGAGGGTGTTACCTGCATATACAAAGTGTAAAAAAAAATGTATGACCCAATGAATGAAAAGAAAATTATTTTTTGTAATACTTGTTTGGACCTTTTTGTTTTATAAAATATCATTTACATATTTTCCCGGGGGTTTTGAAAAACTTCTGGATTTTTTGACGGAACTTTTCTTGAAGGGTTTTCAGAGTCTGGGGCTTATTTACCATAAGCCCTTGGCGTGGTCGATCAGGAAAAATGACCAAATTCATGTCATGTCAAACAAACTTATTATGCCGTTCCATGGTTTCTTTACACAAATTCTAACTATGTTTACTTAATAAATATAAATATGAACTGACATTCGAAATCATTTGCAAAACTTATTCCATCTTCTAATAGAGTCATTTAATTTCCGCCCTCCCTTGTCAAGTTTGGTTTGGAGACAAACCGGTTTCGGCTATGTGCCGGTTTGTCTCCAAACCAAACTTTACAAGGGTTGAGGGAAATTCGTTCCAAAAGTCTACATCCTTTAATTTGGGACACGTTGTAAATCTGAAAGTGTTTCTTAGCTTGCAACAAACATAACAATGATGAGTAGATAAAATTCACCTAATTTTGGGAACCACCTCGTATACCTTGTAATCCATTGCAATATAACAAATATTTGGTGAAAATTTTGATTTTTTCTTTTAGAGAGAGAGAGAGAGAGAGAGAGAGTGTAAAAAGGAACTAACCTTTTGGGCACCACTGAAGCAATGATAATATGATGAAACATATGTCATGACTGCCCTTTCATCTGGCAAAGCGGTATTCTGCAGGTCTGTTAGAATGGCATATTTTAAAATAAATAGAAGAAAAAAGCAACAAAACGAGACATCAAAAACATATTAGTTATTCAATCAAAAACAAAACAAACAATAAAACAATTAGCAAGCATAAATGTAATTAGAATTTAAAATTAAAATTAATAACAACAACAAATGCAGGCATGCAGAGTAATCAAATCAGTCATATATAGTATATTTACAACTTCATGAAGGTTCTTGTTTTTTTTTTTTTGGAATTTAAGAGACTTGTAATTTAAAGGCATCTCCAATAAAATCACTTAACAATAAATAAAAAAAATTATTGTTCAATTCACAAGACCCTGTTATCATGTTATATTGTTTATCGTCTACTTATTTTACAATAGTTTATGTTTGTTGTTGCTAAATTTGCATTGAATTGTTTGTCAGAGGCATTATCTCGATCGAGATTGTATGGATGCTTTTCGCATAAACGAGCACACACACATACATACGTTTTATTTTCTCTGTGTATTTTGTTTGTGTAGTGTCATGACAGAGTTGTGCGAACTATTGTTCGGACAACACTGCTTGAACATGAAGCGACCATGAAGAGCGGCGGTCTTGACTAGCTATTTTTCAGTGCGAGCAGCAAAATGTGCGATGGCTGAACAGATTTATGGCTAGTCAAGAGGCCATGTTATGGGATTAAGTTGTCTGTTGGAATAAATAATGATAGTCACCGGTTTATAGTTATAATGTATTTAGACTGTTAATTTATCGAATTTAAACTAAAATCAGAAATTATGTAAAAATTTCATTTGACTGTGTTTGTAATTACAAGTTCCCAGGCATGATGCAATGGCATTATAGAATTTTCAAAGTTAGCAAAACAACAATACAGCCTGCTCACAAGCTCATAACCTAAAAGTCCATTTCAATAAACCTTAAACGATACAAGGGAGCTGGTGAATTGAACATGTGTATGTGAGAAAATTGTTAATAATTTCGAAATGAAGTGATAAATTTGTCTGTTATTAAGTGAATTAAAAAGTCTTAAAAGTGCTGTGTCCAGGTTAACAGAATTGCATATGTACAAATGAACGCAATTTCACAACTGCTCACGGTTACATTTAATTCATTCGTTTACGAAATAGTTTAAATTAAGACATTTAGTGCCTTAACTATTAATTGTTAAATTTGCTAATGAAACACAACTATGAAAATAGTATATCGTAAAATCTTTTTTGAAACATGTAAATATTGAAACAGAATCGAAAGTTTTGCAATTTGAATAATAGAATTCGCGAAACACCAATTTTTTAGAGGTTATGTTTTTATTGTGATTCCTCACTTGTATCTTTGTAACCAAGTGTGAAGAGATAAGTAACTCTAATAACGTGTGTTAGGTTTCATAAACAATTCTCATTTTGTTTAGAGACTTTTACACATCATTTTAAAGATTTGATAAATATGATTTTTATTTTCATATGCAAAACTCTTTTACATAAACTTGAAAAAACGAAATTTTAAAAAGTATTCGCAATTAATGACAGCAGGGCGGTCGGTATGTTTGGAAAAAAAAACTAATCAATATGCAATACTGTGTTTCGGCAATCTTTTTAAATACAGAGGTGAATGGTCATGTCTTCATAAAATTTGTCTTTTGGAAATTACAATCTGTTGTTTACTTGATTAAAAAACGTTCCATTTCTTTTGAAACCGCAATATACTATTTTGGAAAATAAAGCGATTAATAATTTTTTTTTTTTAGTTTTAGCAAAGCGCCTTCTCATGTAAAAGAAGCTATAGACATTTAGACTTCTATATTCGCCTTAAGATTGAGAAGAAAACTTTTCATAGGATGCGCAACATCAGATTTATGCCAAAAAATCTCATTGCTAGCAATGGTAGTGCGTTTCGGCTTGTGATATTAATAATTATTAAATATGCAAAGAAATATATGTTGAGAGAGCAGGAGCAATATAATAGAATTTTCCAAAAAACGAACTGCAGTAACAGAAAATAAAATATAAAAAAAAATAATAAAGAATGTATCAAGTGTATTGATGTGAAGTTTAGTCACATTGTAATTATTCGGGACGTAGGTGTATTTTCTTGTGGGTTCGGGTACATGCGTCACATTTCCAACCTGTTGGGCTCCCTGGAAGGCGTGGTAGTAGCAAGAGACATAGGTCATGATGGCACGTTCATCCGGTTTGGGTGTGTTGATCAAATCTATATTTTTTATTTGATTTTTATATTATTTATATTGTGTTCATATAAAACGCCATCACCGAATAATGTTAAATAAAATTATAGTTTTTTTTTTTCGTTGGTCCGAAGGTAGTTTAAATTTAAATGGAAATAAAAACAAAACAAAAAAAAAAAAGAAATAATGTAAAAGTATTTTGGGGAATAATAAAAGAAAGGTGGCTACATTTAAACAATACACACACACACACACACACACACATATGTGTATGTATGTACGTAAACTAAATATAGTGCCAGTACATACATATGTATTTTTAAGCAAATGGAAGAGGAAGTAAAATACTCGTATAATTAAATTTATAAAAGTTTCATGGAAATACACTCACCATCAGGATCCAACATTCTAGGAATATCTAGATATTTCTCGGCAACATCAAAGGCAGTGTTGAGATTTTCCAATGGATTGTCTTTGGAAAGTTTGGAATAGTCAATCAAGTCGGGCCTGTGGCGATGTATCAAAGCACAGAAGGCTAAACCGTCCTGTGGTCACAATTAAAGAGATAAATAAAGTGTGTAAATAATGTGGAAGATGTATTTTAGATGTTTTACTTGCCTTGAATGAGAGATGGAAGTTCTGTACATTGACATTCTTGTAGGGGGCAGTTTTGCGTTGGCACCACAACAACAAGCCCTCCTTGGCGGTCATCTCTTCAACGGAGATATCTTGAATGGCAAAGCGCAAAATAATGGTCCAGATCATACCAAGTGTCATCTTTAAATTGCCATCCACAATTTCTTCGGCTCCAATCGATACTAAATGTACACCTTTGGAGGCAATAAAGTCCAAGGCTTTGTTAACATTGGCAATTTTATGGAAACGCATTTTGCCGCGATCAGGCTTGGGCAAAGTTTCGCCCGAGATAACCTCGAGCAACAACATCAATTTCAAGCCATTACGAAAATCATCTTCGATATTGTCGATTGAGGTGCCCGCTTTACGCAAATGACTGTTGCACCAGGCTGTAAATGTCTAAAATAAAAAAAAATAAAAATAAACATTTATTTTTTTATTCACAAAATAATCTCAGAGCGGAAGAGAAAATCTTCCCTTTTTTGGGGCGTGTCTAATAAATTTGTTTGCTATAGGTTAGGGAGCCATGGTTGGATTTAAATCGATGTATTGATTGGAGGTAACATTATCAAATCAATAATTCTCTCATAAATATTGGCCCTAATATCGTTTCAATAACTCAATAAAGTAGTTCCGAAGGTAACGATTTAAAGCGAATATCATCAGTCTCTACACCAAATTAGAAAGTGTACCGACAAGAGTTGTCGTTCGAACAAGAAAAATTCGAATAATTTTTATTCAATTTTTTTCGAACGAATAAAACTTTTCAATTTAGTTTTTATTGTTTTTCCGAACTACAAATATTATTAATTGTTAAGTAATTTCAATCTTTAGGCATGAGTTCGTTTTTTCTTTCTATTCAGAAAGAGAATTATTTATTTAATATGGACAACCTTTTTGAAAACAGTAAAAGTTTTAATTCTATTAGACATCTAGCTGAATGGAATGCATTTTCTATGCCGCTACGCACGTTATCAACATTCTTCGTGTCTTATCTACAATAAAAAATTATACGATCGCTTTTTGTCGAATACGCGAATAACTTTTTTTAAAATACTTGCTCAGAAATATCTTCTTAAATTAAAGTTAACAAAATTGTTTTTTAAAGTTGATTTTTGATTTTACTTTCCGATAGGGTGAACGAACTTCCGTAATCCCTTGTCCCTTGTCACAGAAAATAAAAGTTAACGTGAGTATGTTCAGACATGCACCTTAATTGCGCAATTACATAGTTTTCGCAATTAAGGCCTTAATGGAGCTCAATTTACAATACAAGAACTTAATTAATACTTTAAGCCATTGATTGCACTATAAATTGCGTCATATTGCCCATGCAACCCTGTCGGAGCGAGTTTAGTGAGCAGAAAATTCTGTAAAATGAACACATTACGTCTAATATAACACTAACTGGACCCAACAAGTTAGAGAAACATTTTGTACGTAAAAACGTCATTAAGACATTGCTTACAGCTGTTGACAACTAATTAGAAATGCATTTATTTTTAAGACTCTGTTTAATATTTCAACAAATATATGTATGGTTACCGTTACCTTTCTTCGCATTTATTTTTGATTATGATTACTGATCTATTAATGACTAAATTCAATCAATTGCTGCTGTGCAGTTCGTTATGTGCCCTGTTACTTTTTGGTCTTGTTATTTTAATAGCGACAACAAATTAGAAACGTACACATTTTTGGTGAGCGACGCTGATTAAAGCAAAAAGTTTTATTCAAAATTGTGAAAAACCAATAAAAATTTAAATTTTGCTAAGTGTAGTTGTGTTTTTTAGAGCATAAATAATTGTAATAATTTCTTTCAAGATTTGATATCGCAAATCATATAGCGGGATTGCTGCACATCTCCACTGCTCCAAAAAAAAAAAAATATGGTTTTTCGTGCTTTGCAACATCTTAAGCATCATAAAACATTTGAACACGTTCCCCCCCAAAAAAAAAAAATAGGCCAAGGAAAACATCTGCTGACGTGGAACGTAAAAATTGTCAATATATCAAGAGCCGACCCAAGGAAGACGTCCAGACAAAGTCGGGCCAATTCATAAAATCGATGGAATTTTAACAAAGGAGCAGTACGTGGACATCCTTAAAAGCAAATTGATGCCATGGGCTGAGGATAATTTGCCTGTTGTCTGGAAATTCCAACAGGACAATGATGCTAAGCATACGGCCAAGATTACAAAAATATTCGTTGATGATAATTTCATCGATGTTTTGGATTGGCCATCGTGAAGCCTAGATCTCAACCCCATAGAGCATATATGCGGTGATGTGAAACGGTCATTGAATGAAAAAAATTTCACAAATACGGCAAATCTCTTCACTGAATTAAAGACTGCGTGGGAGGCAATTCCAGTGAAGCGATGTCACAGGCTTATTTGCTCCATGCGTAAGCGTTGCCACGCTGTAATCAAGCAAAAGGGTTTTGTTGCAAAATATTGAAAAAAGCAAGTATTTAACCACATTTTTTCACCTTTTTTAACTGCCGTTTCTAATTTCTAATTTGTTGTCGCTACATTCTCTTTCTTTTTTAGAGTTATTGCTTTATTTTATGAAAAATCAGCTGTTGTAATAAATTTGCTAAACGCTTAAAAAAGACATTCACGCTTTGTGGCAGAAAACCATACTAAGTGCGCAAAAATTGCAGATATGCAACGAAGAGCGTTTTCCGCTTTTATTTTTTATTTAATATGTAAGTATTATGAATTGTAATATTTGTTATCTTAAAAATATTTCTAGGCAGTTTTTTCCCCGAAAATCCGTCTTGATGTGTCCAGTTTTCTCTTCTTTATATGGTAACACTGGTTCCGGCTTTTAACCACTTCGGTACGAGCGTCGACTATAGGCGACGGCCACAGATGGCACCACACAGCCTATAGCCGACGGCCGTGTTAGAAATGCGCACGGCCGAGCTTCGTGTTTCAAAGCTTATCTCGTCACAGATCTGTCGATGAACGAGGCAGTGTACGAACGGTGAATGCCGGCTGTGGGTAAAGTTTCGTGGCCGATAGGCGCCGTACGGAAGTGGTTAACATTGTTTAACAATTTAAAGGCCTTGGTATATTATAGGGCGAGATATATGCAGATTATTACTAGTGAAAAATTAACCTACCTATTTTAAACTTGTATTGCGTTTAATGAACAATTTATTTATTTATTAACTTAACATTAAATAACGAATAAAAGTAGCTGCTATGGCCATCTGATCTATGAACAAAACATTAGATTATATTAAAAAAAGACTTAATTGAATTTAGTTTAGTCAGATAAAAGTAAAAAAAAGTAAAATCATGAGCTTTTGCCCTATTACTAGTACAATATTGTTTCATATTAGAATAATGAAATAAACTAATGAATAAACTGATTTACATGATTCACACTCGTTATTTATTCCCACAGACATTGTAATTATTCCCTACAAAAAAAAAAAACCTAACAAAAACAACAACAAAAAATACAATAAACAACAACTAAGGTCACACTATTACTCTCACAAGTTCGTAACAGATATGATAAATTAGATTTTTACATGTGCACGCAATTGGAGGTACCGTGTACTTTTTGAGCGAAATTGTACCAAAATGACATACAAAGCACAGAAAAAGTATAAAACTAGTTTTCCTCAAAATTAGAATTCACATACTTATACTTTATAATAAATAGTTGAATGGCTGTTTATAACCTCAGCTTATCAACCAACAGAGGAGCATAAAGAATTCCCAGTGTCATTCCAAAGTTTGCTACAGTTACTTACACGTGTTACCTCCAACGTGGCGTTGTTGATTGTACGCCACAATCAGTAATAAACATTATTTTGACCGCCGTTATACAATTTTCGTTGATTCGCTTAACCTCGATAGTGTTCATAAACCACGTGGTTAATACAATACCGATACACATTATTGACGATGACGGAACCAAATATTTCACGAAGTAGACAAATTCATCTGCTACCAAAAAGTTATAGGTTTTGGCATCCTGTCCGCTGAAACGATTAACTTTTTCTAATTCGCTACAGATCCATTAGAGCTTATTCCATCTCAATTATCGAGAACACTGCTGTTACTGCGCAAACATTAGATCCAATTATATGAATATTATCTGCATAAGCGAAATTCTTCTGGCTATGGTAGTAGATAGTAGGGACGCATCCGATATACCGATATTTTCCGATTTCGGTATCGGCGATATTTGTTGTTATTGCTGAGACAATGTTATATTAAAATGCGTATCGCACACTACATCAGAAAATCAAAATGTTCTTTAGCTGACGAGGTGAGCGAGGAAAGTAAAATTAAAACATGAATAGTGGTTACTAGCACTAATTCACTAGCATATCGGTATCGCCGCTATTTTTGTTGGAGTATCGGTATCGTATCGGCAAAAAGGTGCATCGATGCATCCCTAGTGGATAGTTCCACTCCTATATACTGCAGCATGATAAACTGTCGCAACAACTTTATCTTTATGAGTGTTATTTAGGAAAGTCGAAGAAGCTTAACTGGAAAACCAAAGTCAAGCTTAATTTGTTTCGTATTGGCCTATCGTAGGCAGCATTGTAATCGACAATCAGGGGGTATGTCTCGATTAACATATTTCTCTTGGGTTCTGTTTGAAGGTCGGATTTCGTAACATATGTTTCATGTGCAGTGGCCGCACTCTCTGAAGGACTTTGGCGCGAAATTATCAACTGTTCCGCATCCAGTTTTTTTGGTTACCTAATCTTTACGATCTGTTTTCACGTGTGTGTATCGTAGCTTCAAGTAGATAGCGAGCACTTCGGATTGATCGAACACCTAAAACAAAGAAGGGGTCTCTTCATTCGTTTACCAGGTGATCAATTTGGTATCTAGTGTTTTGATCGGGCGGTAGCCAGGTTGCCTTCTGAACATTCTTATGTTAAAATTTAGTACTATTGTCCGTGCCGCTGCGAAATGGATAGTCATTATCATCCGCCGGGGATCGAGGTATTCGATCATATCCATCTTTAAATCTGTAGATTAGTTAACAAGATTTACTGCCGACATTGACACAAAATCTATATTCGTTATTTTACGAATGACACTTTTTTAAGTCAGATTTGTACCAATAAAAAAAGTACACTTACACATGCACTTCATTTATCATCCCTAATTGATTCCCCAATTTCTACAATTGCATAGAGAACAGGCATGGAAATTTGAAATCTTAAAATGGTTTATCCAACTTTTTTAAATCAAAAGTAATATAATATTTATATGTATATTTTGCATATAACGATGAGCTTGATAATTGTGACAGATATATGAAGACGTGAAAAGATCTTAGTAACAAAAAATAAAAAAATAAAATGAACTGTAAAAAGAAAATTCTGCTTGGGCTTTCAATGTATGAGATTGACAGTGATTGTTAAAATTTAACAAATTTATTTAAACGTTAAAATGTTATAAATTCATTTAACCGTTTTTCAATCGAATAGAGAAGACGGCTTGCTATTTGGTTAATTTCAATCATATAAAAAAAGCCGTAAATAAATATAGAGATTAATAAATTAGTTACCAATATTTTGGACTACTTTAATAATTGAAGATGTCTTCATTAAAAAACTGTAATGTTTATGTCATGAAAGTACTGCGGTATTTTCGTCTTGTATAAGCGACAATTGTCCATCCCTGATACAGAGATTGTTCGACTGGCAATCGGCTGGCTGGTGAGTTCATTGGTTTAGTGGCAGAGGTAAGTTAGATGCATAGCTGGAAAAAGTTGTTGGTAAGCAGTAATAATTGAAAAAACTCAAACTCGCACAAACATTAAAGCTGCAACAAAGATAAAAAGATCTTTGTACTGTGTGTGAACTGGTTTAGAAGTAGTTTTGTCCCCGTTTGGTGCAGAAGCAAAGTAACTGCATTTAGAAAATTATAAACAGAAATAACAACAAATGTTAGATATTTGCTGCACTTATATTTTTTCCTTTTTGAAAAATAAAAAAAACTTATTTCATGTCACTACTCTATGCTTTATGCACTGAAAAAAAAAGACGTGATACTATTGTTTTTTGTTTGTGTATAAAATAAAAAGATTTCATTTTGTAAACATACAATCTACTGAAAATTTGCGTAAAGTGTATCTTTTTATTTGTACTTTTCTTGTAATTGGTTGTTTTATTTTACATTGTTGTCACTGTTCAGACATGAGCATGAGCACACGCCATTTTTTCAGTCATCATGTTTTTGTTTGTATTTCATTAAAAATATTGTTTGTGTACATATACTCTTTTCGTTCTCATACTGGTTTCTCTCTGACGTATATATATATGTATGTATGTATGTCGAGTACAGTAGTACATTTTACGTTTTAAGTAAACAATTTAGATTTACAGCTATGCCAAGCAAATCAAATCATAAGTTGATAAAATAATTCAATAAGGAGCTAATTAAAAAGAAAAAAGATAGAAGCGGAGTTCTTTAATTGTATGGAATTGGTTGTAGAGTAGATCTTTAACAACAAATTGAACCATGTGGCTGTAAATAACAAAAAAATGTCAAAACTTGTTCGCTGCGCAAGAAAACGAGATATTCATGCGCCAAAGTTCTAAGTCGTGAAAATATTCCGCTTTTGTACTGCTCCTCGGGGTAGATAATGTTAGTTCCTCAATTACTTCCCGTTTAAAGAATGATCAAGTATTCACTGACCCAATTGCCTGAATTATTTGCAAGTAATTCTACTTGCCGAAAGGCAACTAACTAACAGCCTGTAACTAGCAAATATCCCGTAATTATGCTAAATATAGTAATTTAAGTCTGTGCAGTGTAAAGGATTTTAAAGGGCCTTAATATTTATAAGCCTTCTGGGCCGAATGGTCCAAAAACTGTGCTCTTCAACTTTCATACGTTCATAAGCTAAACTTTTGAATACAGTTAAATTCCGATCTGTTCATACGTAAACTCCACTTTTAAAAAGAGGTGAGTTATAGAGAAGCTTTTATATGCGTATTTCCTGTTAACCTAACCAAACCTATAACACAAAGGGGCTGGATTAGCGGACCCACGTAGACCTGCGTCGCAGGCGGCCTGTTAACCCATTTATTCTTCCATCTTATCACATACAGACATATTTGAAATCTAACAGTTTACTTCGTAATGGGGCGCTCTGCGAAACTTCCTCTCGGGTCGTAAACCATTTCGTTGAAAGTAACACCATGACTCTTAATATTTCAAAGACCTTTTATAAACTGTGGCATAGATTACTACTATCAAAATTGATTGCGTTCGTTGCCGACTTACAAAGAGATTTCGCATTATATGAGTTGTTACAGATGGGCTCTCATCGAACGAATTCAATGTTAATTTATTTAGTTACGCCGCAAGTTTAGGTTCTTTCTTTTTATTTTTCTAAATTTCGTATTTTTCTAAATGTCTTTCTAGGTCCAACTTTAAGTCCTATATATTCTTTTGCAGATAATAGCAGCGCTTGTCATTCGTATTCATATAATAGGCCAAGACATGACGTGACGCTTTACTCCATCTAGTGTTCTTACTATTAATACCAAATAGTCTGACCGAAAATGGTTGACAACTCACATGTATGGGACGGTGCCTTTAAAGTTCAGTTTGGAGCAACTCGATCGTATACTATATGAAGTCCACTCGATTAATTCACTGGAAAATCGACGCAATGTGTTTTTATATATAAGAAAACTGCTAACGGGGTCATACGATCTTCGAGGCCGATTCACGCTACATCCACGAAAAATACTCATACCCTTAAATCATTCATGCAGAATGTCACTAGCGGTGGCACGTAGCGGTGCTGGAAACACATGCCGCGCACACCCACATCGTTCAATTCGGGCCAAAAGAAATTGATGCTAGTTGTCATTGGTCTGTAAAGCTTGCCATTGACAATGATGGTCTCACTAGCGTTGGTTTCGAAAAAGTACGGGCCAAACATTAACTTTTTCTGAATGCATTGCCAGCTGGTGCACCATCTTGGGTTTGCATCTTTCCATATGCAAGGATTTTGCTGCTCAATATTCAAGCCATGGTGATTTACCATGAGGGTTTGAATAATAAATAAGAAATTGGACATGACCGCCGAAAACTGCCAACATCGACCCGCTCTTACTTGAAAACCCCTATACAACCCAGGTGTGTTAAAAATACAAAAATGACTTGACTTACATTCAAACATTGTAATTTTCTATTTTTTTTTTTTCTAATTTAATGTCAAATTGGAGTCAAATTTTGTATGCAATCAAAATTGAGTCGTGTTTTATTTAAAATGAAGAATCACTACCTGACGGCGTGGTTCATAAATTACCCAACATTTTAAATAAACAAGCACTTTCGAAATGATGCTGTTTATACAGCCAGCATATATTATAATTCTCTATAAACATACATACATACTTACATACATACATACAATTGTATGTATGTAATCGAAATCAAACTGTAACACAGGAATGGAAATGAATAAACTGTAAATTCATTTGTGTAACTTAAAAGGTGTTGTTTCTTTTATATTTTGTATAGAGAATAAAAAAACAAAATACATACATACATAAGACTGTTTATACGAGGAATATTTTAAAAGTCACTACAAAGAAGAATCGATAAAAAATTTATTTTCTGGGGTGATCCAAATAGCAGGACTTTAACCCACGTCTATGTAAAAATAAAAAAGCAGTCAGTCAATATAATAGAGTTTCGAGTTTATGTTCGTAAGAGAATATTTTAAGTGATAATTTTAAAGTAAAAAAAAAAAAAAACAGCACATAGGAATTTTCTTTTCTTATATAAACAAAATTAAATTAGCAATTACAAAAATAAGACCAATTTCTTTTGGTGAGTCTTAAACAAGAATTCGTGACTGACATCACTCTAGTGTATACAACTTATAGGACTTAAGAGATGTTAACTTTAAAAATGTCCCCAGTAAGGAAGTCAGGATTTTCGGTTATTAACAGCTCGATCTTGCAATGCGACAAAACATATTGTAGTTATATGCATTCGAATAGCTGTAAATTTACGTTTGGTGGCGGTTTTACGTAAGAATAACAATAATAACAGTTCTTTTATAGAAAATGAGAAGAAACAAACAGAACAGCAAAGAGATGAGAAAAATGATGATTATGCGAAGAAGCAAAGAGCTGGCAAGTAAATTTTAAGATAAAAATTTAAAATCAAAAAACTAGACCATTTAGCGTTTGAAATTTACATCGATTATAAAAATACTAATAAATATTTTTTCAAAGATATAGTTTTATTATAAAAATGGAACCTTCACATTTAACATAACATTGTTCAAATGTTGAACTCAATTTTCAGTAGCTTTTCGATTGTTTGGGCATGAATAGTAACTTCGCGCTCCTTTTTTACGCCCTAATCGTTTTGGATGGCGGCCAATTGATTCTATTTCTATTAATTTGAGTTGAAGACTATCTACTCTTGAAGTAAGTTGTCAATATTTCACATTTTTGTTCAAGTTAAGGCGTCCATTTTTGCAAATGTTAAACGTAAAACTAATTTTCTGTCAATTCGTGAATGTCACTTTATATTTCAATAACAAAATAAGCGCTGGTTTAAACGTTACAAAATAGAAGTTTTTTATTTATGTCATTCTCGTCAATGCGATTGTATAATTTATATTAACTACCATTATAAACAGAACCATTACTATTATAAACAAAAGCGCATGTACACACTACATAAGAAGAGAAACAAAGATATTTTAAAATACGAGGGTGGATCACGGACTTACTGATCCGGCCTCGTATAACCCCCAGTTAAGTGGGTGCTGTTTTTTTAAATCTTTTTGGACTACCCTCGTCAATTCAATGAGAATGAAAATAAAGCTTTCTTTAATAAATTTAAATTTGTTTGAATTGTAACTGTTATTGTTTTTTCTATATACATATCGTTACCTGAAATGCAAAAGGGCGTAACAACCAAAAAATTCAAAATGGGTTTTTTCATTTATTGTTGTAGAGCAAATTGAATTACATGTCCTCCTACATTTTTACAGCCCTACTGTCAATAACAACCATTTTATTTTATTATATGTAAGTATGTATTTACAGCCATTGTTGTCGTTTTAGTTAAATATTACTCACATACTAGATACTCACATACATACATAAGTATGCGCCATTAAAATGGTGTTTGCGTCATATAAAGAAAAGTATTTAAATTGTTGTTTCTTTTCTATAAGTTTTTCTTATAAAATACTGGAACAAAGGTAAGAAGATTAATGAAACCCTAACTAAGTAAATATGTACATATGCATGTTTATATGTACATACATTCATACATACATATATGTATGGAACTTAAATAGAAAACAGACATCTCAAGAATGAGCACGTTTAGTATTAAAATGCATTATAACGGACTACAACTCATTTCTCTTTTTGAATCAAACGCTTTATTCCATGTCGTAAGAGAACTATAGGAACAATAACAAATTCTCTATAAAAGCAGAATTGGGTCCAGCACACTTTGGCTTCTTTAGATTTCTATTGCGCTATTAAAATGATTTGATATGGCTAGAAAATTCATTTCACAAAACCATCTTCATAAAAAAGAGAATGGAAAGTAAAAACAAGTTAATGCCGTTTTATTCTACCGCTATTCTTCATGGCAACACTATTACCGACTTTTTTCATCTCGTTTAAAATACACACATGCACACACATACGCAGGCTAAGCAGTTTTATAGAATCTTCACAATAAAAAAAATAACAGAATATAAAAAAAATCTCTAATACGAGTATCTGTCATTAGTTTAAACGTTGTTGAAGTTTTTTTTTTCTTTTGTTTGGTTTTCTGTTTTAGTCCCACACTTTATTAAGTATTATGCGTTTCCCAAAGTGAAGTTCTCTCTCATTTACAGCCCAATTACAATTGACACTACAACCACTGTCGCCACATCTTATGTGGAACTCGCCACGCCACACAGAGCAGTATTTAACCGATAAAGGCAAAAATTAATTTAAAGAAATTTAAAGAATAAAGTAGAAAACCCCAACAGACACCCACCAAAACTCGGCATCGTATTGTGAATTTCCAAGATTTAAGTTAAAGTTAGGGAAATTAAGAAAAAAAAAGAGGTTTTTTTTTAAAGTCAAGGTAGCTGCTGTATATGTAATGTTATACTAATAAAAAAAGTTTGCGCCATTTATTCTTGGTGATTTTGAGTTGTTGAAAATTTCACCTTTTTTCCTCTATATCTGCTCATTAGGTTTGTGATTCCGCCATTTATTTGTCGAGTTTTTTTTTAATTTCAACTTATTTTCTATATATCTACATTTCTGCCAGTCATAAACGTTTGCGTATTTTCAATTACAGGTACCCCCCGTATAACACGGCGCTTCTATAGCACGGATACACTCTAACATGGCAACATCCTAATAAAACATGAAATTTAATAAAAGCTATTTATCTAATTTAAAATTAGGAAAATCCCCGTAATTAAAATAGAATAATTTAAATTTTAAAGTTCCACTTATATTGGATAATGCACCCTACCATCCGCAAGATTTAAATAACCTAAATATCAAAATAAATTTTTCACCTCCAACCGTTAGATCAAAGAATTATAGCTACATTTAAAATCAATGACATAAGAAGATCATTACAATGGATTTTGCACAAAATCGATGATGAATCTATGGACGTCAAGGGGGCGTGGAAACCCTTCACGATTTTGCACTGTATTAATCTAATAAACTCATCTATCAGAGAAATAAAACCGACGACATTAAAAGGTTGTTGGACAACAATATGGTCGGAGTCAATTGAAAGTGCGAATTTGATCAAGCAGAAAACAGAATGGATGAAATAGTCGGAGTTGCTAAGTCTCTAGGAGAGGAAGGCTTTGACGATATGACTGCACAAGATATCCAAGAATTACTGATGGAAGAAGAAATTGCGTAACAAGTAAATTTTTTGAAGCGTAACTCCCGTATTATACGGGGGTTACCTGTATTGGTTTAAAAATGACTTACGAGGGCGGGCCAATAAGTCCTTGAACCACATGTTTTTCGATAAAAATTCATTTTATTTTTCAACGTAGTCTCCTTTGAGTTCTATTAACTTTGTCCAACGTTTCTCCAATTTGTTTATATTTTCCAAAAAATAAGATATGTCAAGATCATTAAAAATTGCTTGTGAGAAGATATTATCGTTGGATTCAAATCTCTTTCCGCCAAACCATTTCTACAGGTTTGGAAACAAGAAATAGTCACTCGGAGCTAAATCTGGAGAACAGGGTAGATGAGGAAGCAATTCGTAACGTAATTGATGGATTTTTGCTATGGAAACTGCACGTGTGTGCACTCTTGCATTGTCCTGGTGCAGAAGAACTTTTTTCTTGACCAAAAGCGGTCGGTTTTTTTTCAAATCCTCATTATATCGACCTCAATGTGGCTTATACCGCCTGCATCCAAAAAAATATGGCCTACTAAAAACATAAATTCAAGTGGTTTTAATCATTTGATCGAGAGTGTAGATATACTTTTACAAAAAATCAATCAAATTAACATTCTTAAAACTTCTAAGGAATTTTCTATTTCTAATTATAATAAAAGGAAAATGTTATCAACATGTTTTACACTCATGTACATATGTGTGTGTATAAACTTAATTGTCCAATGAATTTACGCATGCTTGGACACTTAACCTTAACACTTGACAGCCAGCAAACCGCTGACTTTTTAGTTTTTTTTTCTTTATTAAGTCGTTTTTACTGACCATAAAATCCAACAAGCATATCTCGTATAATATTATATTCTATTTAACGTAGAAAGCAAAATAATAAGATTCAGGTTTAAATAATGATGACGTTGATGGAAACGATGACAACTTTATACGTTGCAAAGTAGTGAAGTGAGTTCCTGCATCAGCAACAACAGTAAATGTTGCCGGTTTTTTTTTACAATCGCCGAAGACTAAAAAAGGAAAAAGATGCAACATAAAACTTATTTTATGCATTTAACTCTTTGAGAGATAATAAAGAACAAATGTCTTTTTTTTTTTGTTTAAAACGAGGTGTTCTGTAAATATATTTACTTGTCATGGAGTATTATATAGGGTTTCCCAATAGGGGCAATAAGTATTATATTTTGTTAATATTACTTCTTGCCGCGAGTATAAACTAATCTTGAGGGTAACCTTAGCTAACAGATCTTGGGCAATAATATGCCACAAACGTACACCACCATTGGACATTGCTCAAATGCAACCTCTTTTCTTTACGCCAGTGCCATCAAAAAGTAAACTTCTTCTATTTGCGCCCACGAGAAAAGCAACGACTGTCTCTTTTTGAACGGTCTCACACGCAAATTAATTTATTTAAACATCATCTAGTCAGCCTTATTGGAAACACCTATATTTGTAAAAGAAAAGCGCCATATGAACGTTCATTCTTTTTTGTTCATAAGTATACCAAATACTGCATTCTAAACAATTCGTAAAGAGAGAAAGAGAGAGCAAAGCCGGTTTTAATTAAATGTACCGTTTTACAGCGGTAAGTAGTGCTAACAATAAGAATAGATATGGAGCAGCAGGTTACTGCCATATGAGCACTAATACATCCGCAGGCATTAACAAGGGGAATAATAAAAGCTGCCTTTTAAATACGAGTATCTCGTGATGTTATTTTGATTTTCTTTACTCGTTCACTTGATTGTGTCTCTCTGTCTGTCTGCCTTTTCAATTATCCTCTTATATTTCTTCGATAAATTTCCCATAAATATTTATTTTGTTTTCATATTTATAATTGGTTTACTGTTATTAAAAAAATGCCTTTAAACACTTTGAAATTTATTGGTTTTTGTTGCAAAAATATCAAGAGAAAATAATTGTGGTCAAAGTGTAACAACAACAATGACAATGATATGGGCGTTCTATGACCCTTTTTCCACTTTAACATAAAAGTTTTAATTTCAAAAATTATTTCGAGCTAATTCTATCCCAACTCATTTTATTTTAAAAATCCCAATTTTACTGTAGAGGGGCGATTAACTAGTCTCCATGCACATTTCGCTGGTTGCTTAAGCCAGATCATCAGGAAACCTTTACCAAACTTTAACAAAAAACTTAAACGTCTTATGCTCGAAATTCTTTAGACCAAATGAGAAATGCCAAGAACTTTAAAACAAAAACATTAAAGGTTTTAACAAAAAGCTCCCACATCTCCCACTTTCTGAAGTTTTTTGTTTCCTCTACAATGTTTCTTTCTTAGCTAGCTCCATCATTCCGCAACATACTTTACGTACAGGTAACTCATGGGCTTTAGTTTGAAGATTTTACCATAAAAGCTTCCCGAGATAGGAAGGTGTAAAAAGTCTATATTTTGGTACATATTCACTGACTCACTCATGAATATTATGGGACACTTTCACTATAGCTAGAAAAAGCTGGAATTTGGTATACAGGTAGGCCTTGGAGAATAAGTAATGAGAAAAATGGGAATTTCCATTTGTAAGCTTTAAGTTTTCAACGAGTTTTTATACAAGGGCGAATCAATAAGTCCGTGACTTTTTGAATGAAACACAGTTTCAGCTTCACAAAAATGTATTTTTCAACATAATCTCCTTTTCACTCAATACACTTAGTCCAACGTTTCTCCAGTTTTTGTATCCCTTCCAAAAAATGGGATTTTTCGAGGTCCTTAAAATAGGCATTTGTTTGGTCAATAATTTCTTCGTTGGAGCTAAGTCTCTTTCCACCGAGCCATTGCTTTAGGTTTGGAAATAGGAAGTAGTCACTAGGGGCTAAATCCGGAGAATATGACGGATGAGGTACCAATTCGTAGCCCAATACATAGAGTTTTGAGATTGCATACGTGTACTTCCGTATATTTTCTTGGCAATATGGAGTCGTTTTCTTTTTTGAAATCCTCATTAAATCGGTCTAATAACTTGGCATGATATTCGCCGTTTATTGTTTTTCCCTTTTGAAGGTAATCAATGTGGATTATCCCGCGTGCATCCCAAAAAACTGTTGCCTTCACCTTATTGGCCGACGAACTCACTTTGGCCTTCTTCGGAGCAGGTTCACCCGGAGAAACCCATTGTTTAGATTGCTGCTTGGATCCATGTTTCATCTACAGTTACAAAACGCCGCAAAAACTCATTCGGATTGCGGTTAAACAACTCTAAACAATCCTTTGAAGTTGTCACACGTTTACGTTTATGGTCAATTGAGAGCAAACGCCGCACCCATCTTGCAGACAACTTTCTTAAACCCAGCTGATCATTAAAAATCGAAACCACACTGCCATATGAAATGCCAGTGGCATCAACAATCTCACGCACTTTTACTTTTCGATCGGCCAACTCCATATCGTGGATTTTTTCGACATTTTCGGGCGTACTTATCTCAATTGGCTGTCCAGAACGTTCAGCGTCTTTTGTACTTGTGCGACCACAACGAAAGTCAGTAAACCACTTTTGTACCATTGAAATCGATGGTGCAGAGTTGCCATAGTATTTATCGAGCTTTTCCTTGGTTTGATTGGCGGTTTTTTTTCGGAAAAAATAATGTTTAATGAGCAATCGAAAAATGTTTTGAACAGCTGTTAAACGCAGAGTAAATGACGACACTTGCTCAAAATTTGACAGTAGCCTCTTCACAGGTTGTACTTGATGGGAACAGTGTTGCATTTCATATAACTACGAGGGAAGTTGGAAAAGTCACGGACTTATTGAGCCGCCCTCGTATTTTATGTTTTAATTTATAAAATTCCTTAGAACGTTATCTTTTCTAACAGTATTACGCGAACTATTATTTTGAAGGAAATAACAGCGTTGCAGTTTTAACTAGGCAGTTGGCTTGCGGGTGCAACTCTGTCGTAAACTATGGCAGCAGTTCAAGGTAAATATTGGAATGTTTTCTATTATGAGAGGCCATGCTAAATTTAATTTCTTCTCCAAGCTGCATAAAAACCTTAATTTTAAGCCACAAAAACTTAAAACTTGGCCAACATTTGTTGTTGAGTCAAAATTTTCCAATAAGTATTTTATTGTTGGGTACACGAAATTCGACTTAATCCAGTTGATATTTTCGTTATTCAGAAGCAAATATTAAGCGCAAAAATAACAAATTTTTGTTGTTCTCGTTTTAAAACAACAACAAAATTTATTTATTTTTAATTTTTTTAGTTCAATTGTAAATTTTTTGAAGAATTAGTCATCATCTTGAAGAAAATTTATAACGTTTTTGGTGCTTATTTTATGTCGCTATATGTGTTAGTAAATATTTATGAATTTCACACACACACACATACATAAAAATTTACACTGCTATAAAAAAGTGCTCATACACTAGGTAAAGTTCCCAACACACCAGAGCAGCTAACTTCGCTACAATATTCGACCCATTGTGGTTACGAAGACAGCATCCTGAGTTCCTTTCTAGGCAGGCCAACCAAACCAACCCATATATTTATTCCATGATAATTCCATGTTTTTAGAATATTTTGCTTGTCACAGATATTCTTAAACTCCCGTATCAATTGTATGTAATGTTTGTCTCGCAAGGAGTGCAACAAAAATGCCGTCTGTTGCTTTTGTAGAGGCGCCTTTTAACATAAACAGCACTCCTGGTTGTTCAGCTAGCATTGGCGTCCACTTCAAAACGTAAACGATTAGGAAAATTAAAACCGTTAACCGATCGGTTTTAGTTGCAACTAACGAATTTTAGGGTACTTAGAGACAATACGAAAGTGCTGTGCTGTTGAAAATACAGTCCAGCAATTGTAAAAATCCAAAACACATGCCGTTACAAAATATCACTTCTTTCTCGTCATGGAACGCCATGGATGCGTGGCCAAGAGCGTGATTGGTCTCTATAAACGGACTCTGGATACTCCACTTTTAATATAGACTTACCCGTGCATATGTGGAGTTCTCTGTTCTCCATTACAGGCATGAATCAGGAAGCCTCGCAAGAGGCGGAAATGTTGATCTCTGCAGAAACTACGGTTTTCATTGGCCAAAGGGGTAACCCGGAAAAGAAAGAAAAATGCCTTGCGAGGCGTGAACGGGTATGTCTTTAAAGGTACTTCTGATGCGTTAGACAGTGAGATTCCGACAGGGACAGACAATGAAGCCTCGCACGAGGTGTAGGGGTTAATTTCTATAGCAAATTTGGTGTTTATTGGCCTATGGAGGAATTCTGAAGAATTGGACAAGAAAACCTTCCAAGGGGCGAACGGGATAGCTTCGAAAGGTTCTCCTGAGGAAGAGCCTGAGACGGTAGCACACATTGTGTGTGTATGTCCAGCACTGGCTAACTGGTGGACCTAAGCCTTAAACAAATGCTAGCAATTGGAAGATACTCTGTGATGAGGAAGAAGGTCGAAAGTCACCAGTCGACAGTCTGGAAATTATAGTAAAGGCTAGTGGTAGCACGAGACTTGATTGAGGCTAAGGTAATCGTAAATTACAAATCGGTTGCCTGAAATCAATTCGTGAAAAGAAGGGGGTCGAAAGGGGATCCATAAAATTAGCGGTCTGCTTCAATCAAAAAAAACCTTGTTCTGTGAAAAATACGACAGCACAAATATGACAGCAACCATATTTACAGCATTGTAAAGTGGTAGAGCAATGGTGCTTTGCACCAATAGCGATTTTTTAAATAAACATAATTTAATTTATTAATATTTAAGTACCGAGAATTGCATGTATTCTTTTCCTTTAGTTTTCTTTTTTAAGTAATCAAATAGCTAAAAATCAACCCTTATAAGAATTTTTGACAGGATAAAATGAAGAAACAGCTAGAGCAATAAATGCGACAGCAAATGTGCGATTGCTGTGCTATTTTCTTTTCAAAAGTAGTGTCGTGAATATTTTACCTTTGCTGTTGCTGTTTAGAAATATTTTTTTTTTTAAATTGCCTTTAGCATGCTCTGAAAAACTGATTGCAGCACGGAATAATGCAGGGTTTGCTTTCATTTTTGAACTGTTGCTATTGCTGTTGTATTTTTAATACACGATCCATAGCAATAGCAAAGGCATTATAGCATTTTTAAATCCAGATGGCAAATTACAACATTCGATTTTGTACGAAATTTCTCTTGAATTTCTTTTGTTTTATTTCGATCGATATCGAATGCTTCAATTTCCTCCCTGATACTAAATTCCCTTTCAACTGTCAGTGTACATTTGAGCGAGTATTGAAAAAAAGTCATTCACTGCTAAAATAAATGGAAATATTTTATTGCATTTATGATTCGTAATTTAGAAAAACAATTCCACATACTTATGGTTTTTAGAAAACATATTGTATCTGGCCCATAACTTATGCAACTAACTGTATATTTACAATGAGAATTTGGGGGAAAAATTAAAATTCTATTTTTACATTTAAATCGATACGATTCGAAATGTAGGTGAATAATTTAGGAGACTATTACAAATTAAATCTAAAATTTTATTTATTTATTTTTGTTAAGGGGGTTTCTTAACAGATAAATTAACCTAAAAAAATGTTTTAAATGTTTTTAAATTGTTTTATATTGTTGAGTTTTGCTGGGCCACTCCAATTTAATCCTATTAAAGCCTGTTGTTCTTAAGCTAAAAAAGAAATCTATTATTCGACCCTCTTTGAACCTCAGCGAAATAATTTTAGCTAAGTTTTTTTTTAATTTAAAATTCAAGGTATATTAACTAAACGCATTAAAATTGTGTAGGAAGAAACTTTTATAAATAAAAAGATTTTTGGGATTTTATTCTTTTTATTTCAATAATAATTCTGTCCCAACTCATAAACATCTGTTGAGGGGGGATAAGTTTGTCTCTATGCACATTTTGCTGCTTGTTTAAGCCAGCTCATCAGGAAACCTGTAGCCAACTTTTTAGAAAAACTTATGCTCGAAAACCTACAAACCAAATGAGAAAGCTTAAGGAACCTCAAAACAAGTTAAAGCTAAAGTTATAACAAGAGTTCCCACAACAAACAAATTGTTATTTAATTTTTCTTGCGTGCGTTTCTAAATATAAATATGAAAATAAGGCCAAGTTCTTCATATATACAATACCTTCCCATTTCTAGGCCACTTGCTAGCTTGGCAACATTTTTCCCATAATTCTGCCTCATATTCGAAAGTTACAAACAATTTTGCCAAGCTAGCAATTTGCCTAGAAATGGGATGGTATTGTACATATGAAGAACTTGGTCCTCCTTTTGATCTCAGTACTTTTTACGGCCGAAATCTTTTTTTAAGTTATTTTTGTTTTTGATGTACGAGGGCGGATCAATAAGTCCGTGACTTTTCGAACTTCCAATCAAGTACCCCCTGTTAGTAGACTAATGTTAAATTTTGAGCAAGTGTCGTCATTTACTCTGCGTTTAACAGCTGTTCAAAACATGCAACCTTGTGTATTTGTCTAAAAATGGAAAGAAGTGAATTTCGATTGCTCATTAAACATTATTTTTTGCGACAAAAAACCGTCAATCAAACCAAGGAAAAGCTCGATAAATACTATGGGGTCCCTGCACCGTCGATTTCAATGGTAAAAAAGTGGTTCACTGACTTTCGTTGTGGTCGCACAAGTACAAAAGACGCTGAACGTTCTGGACAGCCAATTGAAGTCATTACACCCGAAAATGTCGAAAAAATCCACGATATGGAGTCGGCCGATCGAAAAGTAAAAGTGCGTGAGATTGTTGATGCCACTGGCATTTCATATGGCAGTGTGGTTTCGATTTTTAATGATCAGCTGGGTTTAAGAAAGTTGTCTGCAAGATGGGTGCGGCGTTTGCTCTCAATTGACCATAAACGTAAACGTGTGACAACTTCAAAGGGATTGTTTGGAGCTGTTTAACCGCAATCCGAATGAGTTTTTGCGGCGTTTTGTAACTGTAGATGAAACATGGATCCATTACTATACTCCGGAGAGCAAGCAGCAGTCTAAACAATGGGTTTCCTGCTCCGAAGAAGGCCAAGGTAACTTTGCCGGCCAATAAGGTGGTGCAACAGTTTTGTTGGAATGCACTAGGGATAATCCACATCGATTACCTTCAAAAGCGAATATTATGCCAAGTTGTTAGACCGATTTAATGAGGATTTAAAAAGAAAACGACCCCATATTGCCAAGAAAAAATTTCTTTTTCATCAAGATAAAGCACGGGTGCACACGTGTGCAGCCTCAATGCAAAAACTTTATGAATTGGGCTACGAATTGGTACCTCGTCCGCCATATTCTCCGGATTTAGCCCCTAGTGACTACTTTCTATTTCCAAACCTAAAGAAATGGATCGGTTGAAAGAGATTTGGCTCCAACGATGAAATTATTGACCAAACAAATGCCTATTTTAAGGACCTCGAAAAATCCTATTTTTGGGAAGGGATACAAAAACTGGAGAATCGTTGGACTAAGTGTATTGAGTGAAAAGGAGATTATGTTGAAAAATAAATGTTTGTTTTGCGAAAAAACTGTGTTTCATTCAAAAAGTCACGGTCTTGTTGATTCGCCCTCGTACTTTCCAAATTTCGGAATAATTTATTGCTACAAGAATGTAAGGCGTGTGTTTCTGACGAGGTCGACTGGGATTAAAGTGTCATACGGTTGTTAGATGTGACAACTTCTATTATCATTTATACTCCGTTTGGTTTCCTATTTTATCATAAATAGACTAACGCCAGAACGACGCTCGGTCAGGGGACTAAAAGAACTCAAAATCAAACCACTGTTCAGTGATAAGGGTCATCTTAGTTTCAAAGGATCTGCCAATAAGTAAAACTGCCTCATTTGAGGTGAGAAAAATCCATTTACAAAATATTACCGTGTGGTAAGTTTTATGAGCCGATGGCTTAAATAGTTCTTACATCGTTATCGTGAACGAAGAGCGTTGTAGATTATTTGGGGTCCCAAGTGCATGAGATATTTACCACCAAGCGTACTAAAGGAAACATTTTGCGACTCGTTATTTCTCGAAATGATCCAGTCATTTGGATCGTGCGATTTAACGCCTATTGTTTACTCTGGTGTTACGTGAAGTCATTAGTTTATGCAAACAAACCAGCAACTATGGACGAGTTGGAAGACAACATTGTGCGGACTATTGCCGAGATGTGCCCCCGAAATATTTTTTTTCCTGAATGCGCTACAACCGAGCCAGCCGCCACGCCCACATGCGCAAAATTATATTCACACACATGAGCATAAAGTTATCCTTTTAACAAAACGTGCCGTTCCTTGTTTTTTTTTTACTGGCCAAAGTTTATATGAAATCACGACACTGTGCGACTTCATCTGAAATGCCACTTTTTTACAAACTTCAAATTTCAAAATATTCCGCTAAAAAGTTTGATTACACACACCCCCTTTGTTTAACTTTAAAAGCCATTAAATGAAAGTCTTTTGCTAAAAAAAAATGAATACAAAGAACAGTGTCAGCTCGTGCAGCTGTCTGCTAAATTAGATCACAGGAAGAGGGCAGACAAATCACCAATGAACACAAATAATTACACTTTTACATTAATGTCTTTAATGGTGTAAATACGTGTAACCCTCAAAATAAAATTCAAATTTAAATGTCAAACAGTGTTACGAAAATCCTAACAAACAGATAAAAATTTGTTTGTTTAAAAATAGTAAAAAAATAAAATTATATAATACGAGCACTGCAAAAGTATTAATAGCATTTTGGTCGCTTTTGCCATTTTTTTTTTAAGATCAACTGAATGTTATGAAATATTTAAAATCAGAACAGAACAATAACAAAAACAACTGTCAAAATAAAATGAGTGACGGCACCTGACATTCGTTTTTCTATAAAAATAAATTGTATATAAGGATAAGAGTATGTGTGTGTTTGTGTGATGAGTAATTATATACAGCAAACTATACCCACTCACTCCATACACTCATCCATTAGAGATCACGTCCAAGAAAAAACAAATTAATTTGTGCTGTATTTTGAAGATTTTTAATTCTTCAGAGCTTTCTGCACCTCTAGACTTTTATGCGCATGCGCAAAAAAATTGCAAATTGAGTAAAACCTGAAGCACTCCCTGCTTCCGAAGCTTTGAAATTTTCTCGCAGATAATCAAGAAGCAGCAACAAGTTAAACGTGAGACAAGGAGGCAGCTTTTTTAGAACACTTTATAGATCTGACAGCTTTTGAAAGCTTTGACCGGCGCACTTTAATTTTGGGCAAGCCATTTTTGGCTCAGTGTAATTTGATGCTGTTTCTGTTTTAACCCAACCAACCCTCCGTGTCAACAAACAACTAAACAAAATTATAAAGGAGGGAAACCATTATCAATTGCAAATTGAAAATATTGGGAGAGAGAGAGAGAGTGAGAGAGAGATCAGGGGGAATAAACAAATTTCCATGTTGAGAGTATGGTTTGACGCAACAAGTAAAACAATGACTAATGTTGCAAACTGACCGAGCGCCAGCCAGCACGTTCCATCAGTTAGTCAAACGTCAAACATAAAAATTTACATGCGAATGCGAGTACAACTCGATACAGTTGCCTTTAAAGACTTTAAATGTTTCATTTGTCAGCATGTCTGTCGAAGTGTCATCAAAGAAAATTTTCTTTAATCAAATTTATATTTTTGTCTCATATTTAACATATCGATCTTAATTAATTATTTTCATGCTGACATTTAAAGGTTGTTTTATGTTTTTAATAATAAAAATATTAATTCAAAACAACAACAAACATATATTTGTAAATTACAACAAATGTAACTGCTGCAGCAATCCCTGACGATTTTAAAACACATATAGGGTGTTTTTTGAAGTCCTATAGAGCTTTAATTTGTAAAAAAAGATCGGCTGTTCTTGACATTAAATTTTTTTTCAATTTTTAAGAAATAAGATCCAATGATGCCACCCATCGTGTAAACAGCACCAAATGGTTTGTGGTTTTATTCCATTTGCGACAAATTCGTTTATTAACAAACCCGTTAAGACAAAACTGAGCCTAATCGCTGAACACAATTTTGCGATCAAACATCGGTTTCGTTGATGAGTGATTTTCAAAGTAAATACGGATAATTTGGGAGCGTTTGTCAAGAAACTAGTCATGGTGATTTGCCAGAGTATACTGGTCACAAATTGAGTGTGACAGTTCACCCTTTCGTAAGTTCCATCGGGCTTAAAATCGCACCCTACGCGAGTAATTATAAATCTTGTAAACTAGAATTATATTCAAACGGGTTCAGAAATAACAACGTTCATGCTCACGGTTGTTTTGCGGAAATAACTTCTCAGTACTCAAGCTTGGGTCGATATTTGGATCGAGTTTTCCGACAGGTATTAAACTGTCACGCAGTTGCCAGATCTGACACTTGATCTCATGTGGTGTAAAAACCTCTTCTAAATAATTTCCAAAGCCATTCGCCTATTCATTGGAGTTTTTGGCCCAAGTGCAGTGTTTAAGTGCATTCGAGGGGATTCGTAGGCCATAGGACATTGTGAGTGACTTTCCACAGTTCTGCTTGCTATTTCAAAACGCCAGAACAAAATTTTGCAAATTTATTTCGAAAATTGTGGTCCAGTTTAAACGATAATACGTTACCGCAATGATGTAGTGCACAGCGTAGCGAAGAAGCAATTGTTAGACAATTTATGGACCGGCAACACACATGCCATACAGCGCGTCAAACATGGGCCTACTCCAAGTTCATCTCGGCCGGAGGATCTTTGCTAGCCTCTACGAGATATCTGAGGTCGGTATACAGGGATTATACTCCTTCATAAGGAGCACCAAATGGTTTGGTAATGTCTCTACAGCAACACATATATGGTGACCACTCAGCCCCTATTTTTCATACTAACGTGCGAATCTACACTCTATTTTACTTGACTTTATTTTTTTTACTTTCCTGTTTTCTTCCATTCTCATCAGGTAACATAAAAGGACTGATTTAGCGTTGCAGGCGGCCTGTTAACCTAAAAGCTAACCACTCTATAACAGATCTTATAGAGCGACCCCTGATAAAGCTTGATATAAATCGATGAAAGTCCTTACCGACATCGATATTCAGCTTGAGTCGTATTAGCTCAAGGCTTTGGCAGCAAGAAATCATAAACAGTCAAAATTATTATTGTAAACTCCCAAAAGTAACGGTTCATTTTTAAGGACGAAATTCTTTTGGAGAAAATGTTAAAATGTAAGGAGCGAAGCAAAAATATTTTTCGTATTTTTCAAGAAAGTTTAAAAGTTTTTATGAGATATAAATAGCAGCAAAGGTTAATTATTTGCATACTTTATATAGGGTCTCTCAATAAGGATACATTATTTACATTTTGTGGCATTTTTTTCGTGCAAGTGGCAACTCTGATATTTAACAGCTGTCACCTATGTGTGACTGTTTCGATTATTAAAAATAGAACGCAACACAAAAGAAAAGCCTGTTATCATTGTGAAAATCCATTACGATGGGACTGTTTGAGGATTTATAGGTCGAGAAAATGAACCTGATGTGTCAACAATTTTAAGTGTTCAAAAGATTTAAAACTGAAAAAGAAAATAAACAGAGTCGGTTATTGATAGAAAGTTTTCTTTGCGTGGACGTACCGTACCGGTCGATCTCTTGTTGCTGTAAACCAGTATGGTGGCTCTAACTGGACGGCATGCAATTTCAGCAAGATGGCACCATCTGCTGCAACGCGTATGCAACAATATATTGATTTCCAAACGATTTCGAAAATATATTTCAGATGGCAACCAATAACTGATTCTCAGTTTATTGGCTGAATACCCGTATGTTACCAGATAGAGAGTGGAATATGCCACCACCCATCGATGCAACATCGCCCCCAAAACACGCATCTCACTTAGTTAAAGCATTTACCCCGACAGTGAGGTTCAAGTCCTTATTTAGCGCACCGCATCAACCAACCTGGAACATGTTGTTAGTCACGTTGGGTTGCTAAAGAAAAGAAGCGTGGTTCAAAAAATCAATATGAACTCTTCTAAACACTGTAATCATCGAGGAAATAAATTCATTCTGCGTGAAGATAAATTCGAATTTAGTTAGCATGGACACAAACCGTTTCTTTTAACAGCCCATGATAGGCTGGCCTAACACCCTATTAAGAAATGGTGGCCCTGGGAGTACTTAATGGGCCTATAGTCGAAGGACATCTAAAATAATTTTAGAACCTGAAAACAAATTTGAAAAGTCAGTTTTAATTTTTCAGGACACGGCGACCGCTACCATCGAATTATTGAAATCAAAATTTGGCGATAAGTTGATTTCGAGAAATGGACCTGCCAATTGGCCTCAAAGATCGTCCGATTTGAAACTTCTCCATTATTTCCTGTGGAGCCACGTGACGTCACTGGTATATACTGATAAATCAGCGGCCTGCAATGCTCGGCAGAGGCCCAATTGGACGTCCAGAGTTCGCTTCGTCAGGAACTGCCAAGAGGTCATATGCCCGAAATCATTTTCAAATGTTAATGCCGTCTATTGATCTTTCGAATAAAAATTTTCTGGATCCAAACTTTATTTTTTGCCTATTTTTACAATTTAAAGTTCCATAGGAGTTCTATTGGTTATTTTTCTAATGAAATTATAATTGTTGAGAACACAGGTACATAAATCACGCATATTCAGAAATATTTTCTTTCTGATTTTGTTACGGCGAGAAGCGTTTAGCAATGAACTAAAATTTGTTTTACTTCTAATAAAATTTTTATTCAAATGTCATATTTAATAAGAAAAAAAATTATACATGTACACACACACACACACACGCACACAATTGTATAACATACATATGGGCGTACGTTTGTGTTACAGTGTACTTATGTTAAAATTTTCCATTTAATTTCTTTTCTGCAGAAAACTGTTTCAAGATCACATTATTTTCTACTGTGTGTCCTTAAAATATGTATGAATGTTTTTTTTTCTATCTATCTATGTATGCACAAAAGTTTATACACAAATACTTGCGAGGCGCTACACATCCATACGTAAGTAGAGCGAAATTTTGACATTTACACCTACACGCCTAAAAATACACGCTCGTCCCACACAGTTCTTGTTTTGCTTTTAAGAAAGAAAAATTAACAAGAGAGAAATTTGTTCACAACAAATTTCATTATTGTGCGAAAATGATAGTAAATTGAATTGAATACAGTATCGGCCAAAACCTAAGCACCCCCTCAGTACATTTTATTTAAATGCTAATTTTTTTAAGAAAACGAAGTTATTAAATTTTTTCAATTCATTTATAATTCATTATTGAAAAACACACAAACTTAAGGAATTCAGAATTTAATAAAAAAAAAAGTTACAATTCAAAAAATAGTCGCAAATATAAGCGGATTAAACTAATGCACCCCCTAACATTGTGTTTGGAAATTTTACCACGCTACTGCGACATTACTGTATTAGTTAACGGTACACTCAAAAAATGCAGCCGCTATTAAGCTGCAGTTTTAAGAAGAAGAACTTGTTAGAATTTATGCGAAAATTGTTTTAATGTTTTCGTTGAGATAAGAGTGATGGCACGCATTAAGTACTCAAGTGAATTTAAAATTAGAATTCTTGATGATTGGAGAGCCGGCTTATCAAGACATCAATTGAGTGCAAAATATTCGATCAACAGATCAATTATTTCTAGGCTAATTAAAAAGTTTTTGCAGACTGGTCGCACATCTCCTACTCATTCTGGAGGAAGGCCATGTGTAACTTCGCGACATGAAGAATCCTTAATTAAAAAATTATCCTACAGCATCTTCTAGTCACATACGAAACCGCTTATATTTAAAAATTAGCGAAAGAACGATTCGCAGAAGGGCGGTAGAGGCCGGATTATTCAGTCGGCGACCAGCAAACAAAACCTTTCATATCGTCAAAATATAAAAAAACCAGACTTGAATTCGCCAAGGCCCACCTCAACTGGAGTGTCCAAAAATGGAGGACTGTGCTGTTTTCTGGCGAATCTAAGTTTAATTTAAAGGATTCAGATGGCATAAGGCGTGTACGCAGACCAAATGGACAACGCTTGAACCCTAAATATTGCAAAAGCACTGTAAATCATGGACACGGCAACATAATGGTCTGGGATTGTTTCTCTGGGCAATGGATCGTTTAATGTATCGTGACATATTACAAGACGGGATGTTGCCTTATGCTGAAGAAGAGATGCCGCTTAAATGGACATTCCAGCAAGATAATGACCCAAAACATACGTCAAAAGTGGTTAAGGAGTGTTTCCAGAACAATTTGATAGAAGTTCTCCATTGGCCTGCCCAATCCCCCGATCCTAACCCAATCGAGAACTTGTGGGAGATCGTTAACTTAAAAATCAACCGAGAAAATTGCAAAACCAAAGAAAATTTATTTGAAACCGCAAAAATGGCCTGGGAAGCAATATCACCTGATATAATTAATAATTTAATATCCTCTATGCCTAAAAGATGTGCGTGTGTCATCCAGAATAAAGGATTAAATTGGGGGTGCTTTAGTTTAGTTCGCTTTGCGACTTAAAATGTTTTTTTGAATTTTAAATTCTGAATTCCTTAAGTTTGTGTTTTTCAATAATAAATAAATAAATTAATTAAAAAAAAAATTATAACTTTGTTTTCTTAAAAAAATTAGCATTTAAATAAAATGTACTGAGGGGGTGCTTAAATTTTGGCCGATACGGTCTGTGCATGCGTATGCATGTAGTTATGTATTTATACACAAATATACCACTTTTGTTATGCATAAGTGCAGACGAGGGAGGATCCAGCTTTAACTTAAGGGGAGGTTGAGGTTTAACAAAAAACTTTATTCAGTTTTTTTTTAATTTTATGTTTGCGGAAATTTTAATTTTAACCGCTTTGGAGAGGTGAATATCCCATTTTGCTACCCTCTGGATCAGCGTGTGCGTTCAGATAAAAAATATAAGACGGAAATTCGTTCCAAAAATCTACATCAAAACACCCTGTGCGAATATCAAGCCAAGAATAATTATATATGTTAATTTGTTTATATGATTTAGAAGGAATGTGATGATGTTTACAGTTGACACAAAATTAGTAGAAAAGATGCGAAGAAGGATGTTGAAAACGCGTGTAGCGGCATATAAAATGCATTCCATTCTGCCAATTGTCTAACAAAATGTTCACTTTTACTGTATTCAAACTTTTCATATCAAATAAAGTCTCTTTCTGAATAGAAAGAATCAAGAAAACAAATTTGTGCCTAAAAATTAAATTAAATTAATTAAAATGGGATGCAATATTTCATTAAAATTGCATTTTCTTTACTCGCATTTGCACTTTTTCCATGTTCGTCAGTGATGAACATGGATAGCGCTTTCACCAAGAGGTCGCTGCATTTGAAAGAGGCCTTCAAGGTAGAAGGGAACCTGCTCAGAGATTACTGAGTACAAGAGGAAAGCCCCCCAAAAAAAAAACCATACCGTTTCAAAGGCTGTTTATCTGTTTAATGCACAAGCAATACCCCGCAGCTAAACTTTTCCGCTTATTTTGGTTCCGCGTTTTTTTGTACAATTCCGCACGCTTTTATTTCATTAGAAATGCCGAACAGAGACAACATTCTTGTATAAATTAAGCGCTTTTTGTATAAATTATACACCTCAAAAATAGAAAGCTGGCAACATTGTTTTAAAGTATTTTTTTTTTTTAAGAATTCCCATTTAATAACAACATTCGACACGTTAACATGTGTTTAGTAACTCACTGAATGGAAAGTGCTTTGTAACCTTTGCGTAGCCACTGCGTTGACGTATAAGTAATGGAGCCTAAAGGCATAAACAACAGAATGTTACAAGGCATTTCCTAATTTGGGCAGCTTTGCTTCCATTCACTCCCATTAAGGTGTAAATAATTAAAATGATTTACGATTTATTACTTAAATAATTTTAAACTAGGCATAATAGGTTTTAATAGATGTAAACAATTTAAGTATGTATACAGTGATAAGCAAAAGTCAACACACACCGGTCATTATACAAATACGAGGGCGGATCCATAAGGCCGTGACTTTTCCAACTTCCCTCGTAGTTATATGAAATCCAACACTGTTCCCTTCCAGTACCACCTGTTAATAGACTACTGTCAAATTTTGATCAAGTGTCGTTATTTACTTTGCGTTTAACAGCTGTTGAAAACATACAACCTCGTGTATTTGTCTAAAAATGGAAAGAAGTGAATTTCGATTGCTCATTAAACATTATTTTTTGCGAAAAAACCCGTCAATCAAACCAAGGAAAAGCTCGATAAATACTATGAGGACTCTGCACCATCGATTTCAATGGTAAAAAATATGGTTTACCGACTTTCATTGTGGTCGCACAAGTACAAAAGACGCTGAATGTTCTGGACAGCCAATTGAGATCAGTACGCCCGAAAATGTCGAAAAAATCCACGATATGGAGTTGGCCGATCGAAAAGTAAAAGTGCGTGAGATTGTTGATGCCAAAGGCATTTCATATGGCCGTGTGGTTTCGATTTTAAATGATCAGCTGGGTTTAAAAAAGTTGTCTGCAATATGGGTGGCTCTCAATTGACCATAAACGTATACGTGTGACAACTTCAAAGGATTGTTCGAGCTGTTTAACCGCAATCCGAATGAGTTTTTGCGGCGTTTTGTCACTGTGGATGAAACATGGATCAATTACTGTACTCTGGAGACCAAAGCAGCAGTCAAAACAATGGGTTTCTCCGGATGAACCTGCTCCGAAGTAGGCCAAGGTAAGATTGTCGGCCAATAAGATGACCGATTTAATGAAGATTTAAAAAGAAAACAAACCCATATGGCCAAGAAAATCAAGATAATGCATGGCAAAACTCTTTGAATTGGCATACGAATCGCCATATTCTCCGGATTTAGCCCCTAGTGACTACTTGCTATTTCCAAACCTGAAGAAATGGCTCGATGGAAAGAGATTTAGCTCCAACGATAAAATTATTGACCAAACAAATGCCTATTTTAAGGCCTATTTTTTGGAAGGAATACACAATTTGGAGAAACGTTGGACTAAGTGTATTGAGTTAAAAGGAGATTATGTTGAAAAATAAATTTTTGTTTTACAAAAAACAAAAAGTCACGGACTTATTGATCAGCCCTCGTATTACCAAATTTTTCAAAACCAGTAGAGACCAAGACTTCTGCTACCTCTAGTAAAATCAAAGAATTGTCAGTCCTTGTACTTAGCTGAACTCACTTTAAGCGAAAGAATCCCTTTTTCACAGGTCGGCATTTCGAATGCGTTTCTCTTAGTGAATCCCCTATTAAAATAGAAACTTTGGGTAGGATTCCAAACCATATGCAGTGTATGTGATTTTGGTGCAATTTTCAAAGGCATAAACATCCAGTGTTTCTGTTATTTTGACGTAAATTGTTTTGTTCCTCGTTCGTCGCATCAATGAACATTAAATTCGCAACAGCGGCCGCTTAAATGCAGCCGATTTGAAAAAACATAATGAAAAAATAAAAAAAATAAAAATTTTTTTTGTCTCATACCGCGTGAAGTATGCCAAGCTTGTTTCGCAGACAACAGTTCCTCACTTCTGATCAGTGACCTAACCGTTGACGAATTAACGCAACAAAACGGCTCTGGATCCAAAAACTGGAGTAATTAATCCGCTAACTCGTTGTCTTTGTGGCTACTATGCTAGAAAACCTTTTTACCAGTGGCCAGTTTTTAGACCGAATTTCCCACGAATGCAAGGGTTTCAAGGAAGCTTGCTTATACGAAACTTTAAAGCTATTATCTAATGGGTCGATAGTGGGTAGCAACCAAATTTTAGTTTCGTTGCCAGTTGCTGAAAATATGATTACAGATGAGAACAGGCAACTTACAGCTGTTAATTTTAAACAGAAGGCAACTGAACTGAAGTTCGGTAGATATTAGTTACATAATCGACCAATAATTTGACGCCAGCACATGCGCAGATTGCGTGAATTTCCGCCTCAAATACCGAGGGGCCATTTGATCATAGACACCGACAGTCTCGAGTTCGGTCCAGGAACGACAACATCAATGAGAGACTTTTATTTTAATCGCAATCACAAGCCAGACGTTATCAAACAAACCAGTCAGTTAACTAAGACACTGGCCACAATTTGACGACCATTTGTCAATATTTGTAAAGAAAAAATTGTTTTTCCTAATTACTTGAAAATAACTCTTATTCAACCTTTACTTCAATTGTAAAATTTTAATTGATTTAATAAGAATAAAATTATTTGGGGGTTTCACAAGGTGTATTATCATGTCGTAAAGTCCTAATATGTTAGGGCAGTTTAAAAATATTGTTGTTGTGTTGCAAACAAAAACGCTCCGTCATAAATAATAAACAGATGTATGTGCCTAACGGATGATCCGCCTTAGTCGAATCGACAATAATGTGTTCAAGCCGCCTCCATTGATGCGTTAGAAGCGTCTTGAAATTGGTGATCAAATGAAATTTTAAAATTGTTCATATAAATGCATGGAGTCCGTCGGGAAGGTATACTATTTTGTTTTGCCGCCATTTTGGTAAACATTAGTCTTAACAGTTCATATTTGGCAGTCGTGAAGTAGAGACGTGGCAAATTTATTATGAAAAAATATTCGTGTTTTAATCGTTAAAATCAAAATCAATCATCGATTACTTCGACGATGAGAAAGAGTCGTGAAATTTTTGGTAGAAACAACGTGCCAACAAGACGCACTATTTATCGTGTAGTGATTGATTTCGAAGAAAGAGGGACTGTAGCTTATAGGCCCAAGCATGGACCACAACGTACTGAAAGATCGGCTGAAAACACTGCTGCTGTTCAAGAAAGTGTTCAAAACAACGAACAACTTTGGCCACAATTTTGCACAAAGATTGGCATTTGTTTCCATTTAAAATTCAGTGTACACAAGAGCTTCTTCCAGAAGACCATTTACGCCGCCGTACATATGCCAATCGGATGCTACAGCTCGCCCATGACAACCCCGATTTTTATGAAAAAATCATAATGAGTGACGAGTTAAATTTTCAATTGAATGAATATGTGAATAAACAGAATAGTCGGTTGTGGGCAATGGAAAACCATCAAATTATTCATCAGTCACCTTTGCATCCATTAAAAGTGACAGTCTGGTGTGCAATTTGGTCAAGAGGAATCAGTGGACCTTACTTCTTTCAGACTGAAAACGGTGTAACGGATTGAAAACTTTTTAACGCCACAACTGCATGCTTTGGGCTTGACTAACATGTGGTTTCAACAAGACGTTGCCACATCGCATACAGCCAAGATTACAATGAAATTACTGCAAGACCTCTTTCCACAACAAGTTATTGACCTCCACGGTCGACTGATTTGACTGCTCCGGACTTCTTTTTGTGGGGATATCTGAAAAGCAAGGTTTATTATGCAAACAAACCAGAAACGCTGGAGCAAATCAAACAAAATATTCATGATGAAGTTTATGAAATACCGCGTGAAATGTGTCAGAATGTAATGAAAAATGTGTTCAAAAGGGCTCGCCTTTATGAGGCTAACAGAGGCGAACATTTATCTGATATTGTATTCCATACATAATTGCCGACATTAAATAAAACATTTATCATTATTCGATCCATTCTCTTTCATTTAATCAAAATTATAAACAAACAAAGTAGTATTCCTCCCCGGCGGACACCCTGTATATTAAAGATACCCATTACCTACAATAGTGATAACCAACTAAATGTAAAATATCAATAAAAATTAAGAAGTTGTGTTGGCAAAAATGTTTCGAGCCGTGGTAAGTTTGCCTGGATAACCATTATCACTTCGTCTTATTCGTAATTTATAATCGCACGCTGCCTGCACGTTATCCACGTATTGATGCTTCTGTGAAAAGAATTACTCGTGATTTTTGACAGCTGCTTCAGCTAATTGTATTTCTGAGCCATCTATATAGACTATGAGCCTATGCAACCAGGCTCATTATTGCTTTAAAAACACACCCCAAATAGGGAGCTGCGCTGGTTTTAAAATCGCCTTTTATTAAATCAAATATATACGAATTTCTCTGGCGAAACGCAAACCATTTGACAAAATCGATTATCGTCGTTGCCACTTGTCAGATTACCGAACCCCGAGGTGCATACTTCTGCGACTAATGAACAGACTAGTGAAGTTCATTAGCAAGATTTCACTAGTTTCTTCTGCCTCGTTTACTTGAGTCGTTCATTGCACTTATTTTCGGCCTCCCGACAAATATTTTCTTTTCATTTTTAAATGGTAAATATTTTACTTTAACAGCTGACTTCAATTTGAAATTGCGCACTAATTTACGAAGGGTTCTTTCCAGTGGTCGTATTTTTTAATGTTATTATATTAAGACATATGACTTTATGACACCTTGTGAATACCCCAATTGTAATTGGATCTGCGCAGAAAGATGACCGGTAGTAATTTCTTTTTAACAAAAACAAAATAAAATTCAAAATGTTACACATTTTAATTTCGTACTAACAACGACCGTGTGTGTGTGTGTGTCATCATTGAACGAATATGAATATTTCGTTTTGCAAAATGTTTTTATAAATTTCATTTCAAAACAAATGTGAGTAATGCATTTTATGATAATAAAAATTATTGAAAAAAATTTTGATTTTTAAAAAATAATGAAAACTGTTATGGGTTGGCTGGTTGGCAGGTTGGCATTTTAATTGTGCAATTAAATTTTAGTTTATTCAAATGTTGAACAAGAAATAAACATAAAAAATACAGAAAAATTTTATTAAATTATTTCCAAATTAATAACAATTGTTGAACACATTTACATATGTTAAATATGCAAATTTGTGCACAACTTGACATGTTTAATTACGATACATATGTTGCAATCATACAAACCCCCGACAGAATTCTGTCCCATGCAACAAATAAGTCCCAAGAGCGATGCCACTCTATCACACAAAGTGGATGCGAACGCCAAATGCAACTCTGAACGCATAGAAAATATAATGTTCTGAAATTTTTGGAAACATTTTCAAATCGAACAGACCTGTCAAACTATCTGTCATAAATATTCACTTATAATCGACACTATTTGAGCAGACATGCGCTTTTTAACAGATCTAACGACTAAATGTGCCAAGGAATCACAATCACGACCTTAAGTCCGATTGCAAACACTTTCCTTCTTCCTTATGTTGGTAAACATGCCTCGATGTCATTACCAAAATTGCAGCTGTTAGGAATGAATGTTGGGTTCTTTCGTTTAAAAAAAAAAATTCCGTTACATTAAAATTATTTATTTTGCTAATTATCCCAATTCTGTTTAGAATAAAATTGTGCAATGTAATCGTATTTATTGGGGAATAAACTGGTCTTCATGCTCTTGTTCTTTAAACCTTTCATATGGTATGAAGAAGTTGACGTACACCTCTCATTTGGTATAAATAAATTCACGCAAAAGACGGTTCTAGCTTTTTCAAAGGTCAAGGTTACCTGAAAAGCTGTCATAAGCAACCAGAGAACTGCGTATAGAAACTAACCCTCTACATATTCGCCTGATTTCATTCATTTATATCTCACGGAGATGACAAAAAACATTAAAACAAAATTGCTAATAGACCTAAACGACTTACTTCATAATTTTTGGACTACCTCCCGCACAATCTCTGAGATTACTTTTGAAGGAAAGAAAAATTGCGTTGTGTTATTAAATCTCTGATGACAGCAGTTTTTTTTTTTTCGTATTTTCTTAATTAAAGATTGACAGAGCGACCGACATTGGCAATTAAGAAGGAGAAAAATATAAAATATACAGCTAAAATATTTTTAATATTTTTATATTCAGTCTGTTCGTTAACTCAAGAATTTTAAAACTTTAATTGCAATCAACTGGATTTTACTGTATTGCCTTCGTTTACCCTAAATCTAGAAAATGAGGTTAAAAACTGATAGAGTAAAGTGACAGTTCAATGATTGAGTATCGACAAGTCTTTCCCGGATACATTTGGTTTAATAAAAGTAAACTGTAAGTGTTTAAACAATTGAGAGACAAAATTTCTTATCAATCAGCCGTTTATTGATTTACGAGTTTTTACACAGTTCCGTTCACGTAATTTTTGACGTAAACGTATTTTCTGAGTAATTTTTGCGAAAAAAGCAAACCTTATCGTTTCTAATTAAGCTATCTCTTTCATGTAATCGGGTTAATTTAAAATTTTGTACGTAAAAACGCATGACACCTGATTACACGCTTTTTCAAATGTCATTGTTGGGTATTCTGTTTATATTCTGTGGTACGGACTTGTTTTACTCACAATGTTGCCACTTTCGTGTTCTGCAAGATGACCTTAAATTACAAACGAATCGCCAAATTCGAGTACAAAACTAATGAAGTGACAGCACTGTAACATTTCAAGATCAAAAAGTCAATTTTAATCTAATAATATTTAAAAAGCACTTGTGACAACTTAAGCTTTTTTATCGATAACATACTTACAAAATTTGATTTGATATTCCGAGAGAGTGATTTAATATAGATTTATTAAACAAAAATTGGCATCTTATTGCTAATTAATTCGAAAAAGAATATTTTTGGAACGAATTTCCGTCATCCCTTGTCAACTTTGGTTTGGAGAAAACCTGGTTTCGGCTATGTGCCAGCTTCAGTGTCATTTTTCGTTCTGAAAACTAACATTGAAGATGGCACATAGCCGAAACCGGTTTGTCTCCAAACCCAAGGTGACAAGGGATGACGGAAATTCGTTCCAAAAATATTCTTTTTCGAATTAATTAGCAATAAGATGCCAATTTTTGTTTAATAACAAAATCACTTCTTCATTTCGTTTCGTCAGTGTCAAGAAACTCTTTTCACTCTTCTTGTTCTGTAATATTTTCTGCATTCATTTCAAGGTCAACTATGCTTTACCTTCATTTTCGATATGCACTGTTATTTTCTGTAATTTCGGAAGCAAGTTGGTGATAAGTTTTTGTAGCATCATTAAAAAAATGGGCGGCAAAATGTTCTATAAAGTAATTTAGATGAGTTTTACAATCGCCGATTGAAAAAAACTAGAGGTAACGCGTTGTCAGAAATGTTTTCGGTGGCACAAAAAGAGAGTTTATAATGTACTAAATCTTGCTGAAAATAGGTTAGATTGAAGCCAAAGCCAAAGAAGGTAGCGCATGATTATTAGAAAAATAATTCAAACTCCTTAAATCCCCACGAGAACACCTTCGAGAAAGCTCGAAAAAAAACAGTGCTAACTGCAGCAAACATAGAAGGCGTTTTTCTTTCACCACCATGAACGGCTTTAAAACAAAGCGAGAATCAATTCGATTTCTCACAGCCTTGTTATATTATTTAAATTGCTTTTCTTATAGTTATTATCTGGCCACCCTTTATGCAAATTTATCTCAATTCAAATATGAAACACACACACACACACACACACACACACACACACACATACTTGTTTTCTACCTGTATTTCAGTATTTCTAATGCTTTTAAAATTTCACCTCATTTAAGTACAATTTAATTTATGTCTCTGATCTCTTTATTGTTTCTGTGTTAATTATTTTGTACTTTTATCTCGGAAAATATAACAACAACAGTGTTTCATTTAAAGCATGATATCTCAGGTGAGTACGCAGAACACATGTCTGCTGATCTGCCTGCCCTCTCAACAGTACTTACGTCTTTCGAATGTTAAATAAACGAAAAAAACATATAACGATGATTTTTTTTCTTTTCAATATCCACATTCCTAATGAATTACAGAGAATATGTAGGAAGTGGGTAAATACTGTACCAGAAGTGTTTGGACACGTCAAACTACGAGTATTTTCTATGGCAGCTGTTTTTTTTTTGCTATTGAATAAAAATAGAATTTGATTAAAAATAAAATCAACAAAAATAGATATAAGAAAACATATTTGTTTTTATCAGAATACCCACGGTGACATCATATTGATTGTGGAAAACTTGTGAAGATATTTTTTGCTTCCAATGATATTTATGAATTCTTGTGCCAGTCATAACTATTATCTTGGCACGTTCCCTCGAACAAACTTTTCCTACTTTGCTGACTAAATAATTATTAGAATTCTTCATCACTGGAAGAGCTATGCGCAACTCATAATTTATCCAAATGGGCACGAACTCTTAATCCTTAACTTTCGTTAACTGGAAAAATACAGTTATACGCGATTTCTGGTTACTTGCATCGCTTCAATTAAAGAGCCCTATTTTAGTTATTCGCATACAAGCAGCTGAGTAAGGGTTGTAGCACCTTAACATCAGTTCATCACTTAGAGTTGGTCATTTTGAAAATCAACCATTTATTTTTGTAAAAACAATTTCTTTCCTTTTCTGAACATTTTGGATTTTTTGAGCTGTGATTTATTATGCGATCATTTGGTTAGAAGTATGCCGGATCGTGTAAAAAGCATAACTAATGGAGAACAAGGGTTAGTTAATTAAATTTATATGTTTTCTAGCATGTTCAGACATGCGCGTTAATTGCGCAATTACGAGGTTTTAGCAATTAATGACTTAATTAAGCTCAATTTATCATACAAGAACTGAATAGTATGTGCCAACTTCAGTGTCATTTTTAGAACAAAAACTTGACAAGGGTTGACGGAAAATTAGTTCCAAATACAATACTCGTACATCAAATCACCTGTCGGAATATTCAAATTAGAATCTGGAATAAGTGTCCTTATATGAAATACATGGTATAAATTGATATGACTATATATAAATAATTCATACTGATGTGATTTTCACGTTGAATACATCGGACATAATTAGTATAAGTCAATAACTTTTATAAACTATTTATTTCGAAAGTGGCATAAGTCACTTTACCGAAATGCAAAATTGTGATTTTTCAATGACTATACGAAATTGTTTATACAGAAAAAAAAATACAAGTATATTGAGATAACAAATTACAAGTAAATCTTTTCGAAAGTTGACATCAATAACAGTCTATTCAGAAATTCCATAGGATAACACATAGACGGCATTACTAGAATTTTCTTCCCTATGATTTTTATTTAATATTAACCTTCAAACGATGCGTGGGAGTTATTGTAGCATTTTGTGTGAAGAAACTTTTGTTACTGAAAAAAAAAATGGAAAAAGTGAATTTCGAGTTTCGATAAAAAGCATTGCTTTATGACGAAAAAAAATACAGTGGAAGCCAAACAATGACTTGATAAACCTTAACCGAACTCTGCTCCATCGAGACAAATGGCAGAGTAGTGGATTAAGTCCAATGTTGAAGTCAGTATTTTGACGAGAATGAAAAATCGTACTAAAGAAAGAGGTATCGAAAAGTTGGATCGCCCTCGAATGCAACTATGTGAAATAATAAAATCGATTTCTGTCAAAATGTTGTTTTTTTTTCTTACTTATACTACGTAAGTGTTATTTTTAAACATATTAAAACACAACACTTTTTAATATCTGGCTGTAAAACAGCATGACTTATGCCACTTCCAAGCGAAACGGCTTATAATTACACGTATGTTACTTGATATTTTTAAAGTTACTTTAAGACTATTGGGTAATTTAATTTTTAGGTTTAAGTTCGTTGTCTTTAATATTTTTATTGAGGAAGAGAATTTATTTGATATGATAACTTTGAATACAGTAAAAGTTTACTATTTTATTAGCACAACTAGCTGAATGCATTTTCTATGCTGCTACACAGGTTTTCAACATTCTTCGTGTCTTTTCTACTAATTTTGTGTCAACTGTAAACATCATCTTGTTAATCCAAAAACTAAAGACAAATAGAATACGAGAATGAATATTTCAATGTTCTTATTCTTGCATATTTAAGCCATCAACAACAAAAAATGAAATTTTAAACATAATTTGGAAAACTTTTATTAATAATATGCTGTGCGAGTATATGAAGCTTTGTAACTAATTAAATATGCTACGAATATGGACTATGGTTCTTAAACTATAGCTTCAGTTTTAGAAAAACTTTTAAGAGACTGATGAACAAATTACTGATATATACACTTGCTGAAATATATCATCGAATGCTGTAAATAAATATTTCATGAAATGTGTCTTTTTTTATGAAAATTTTGAAAATATTTTTTAAATATTAAATACTAATTAATGTGGAAGATACTTATGTATGTATGTATGCAAATATATTAAATATTTTCGAATCAACAAACACCCAACCGAAAGTATTAGTTGTTCTGCAGGCTAGAGAGAGAGAGAGAGAGAGAGTATTGCCTGATGCACAAACATACACACACACACTCACTCACAGATACAAAATAATGAAAGAAATGAAAAATCTATTTTTAATTTCTAAAGAAAAATAAAAAGAGCTTTTTTTCTTATTTGTCTTAAGACCACAAATAATAAATATTGAAACTTTATCGAAGAATCGTATGTGTGGCCGACAGAGATGCAAATGTGTAAAAATAGATGGAAATTAAATAGAAATAATAGGGTTAGGAAAGAGGAGGCAGGGAGGAGAGGACATGGACAAAATAAATTTAAATGGAGCATCTTATTGATTTAGAGAGAAAAAAAAAGAAAATAATTGTTTCAAATACAATTTTGTGTTAAATTTTGAAGGCAACAAAAGAAAAAACACAACAATTGCAAAAGCTTATTTACTGATCAAAATCTTTTTAACACTGAAATACGAAATGTGTTTTAGGCCACTCGTTTATCGAATAAACAAAAAAAAAAAAGAAACGGAAAAGAGCCAGCGAAAAAAAACATAAATTCATTCAATGTGGGTGGGTGGTGGTTGGTTGGTTCATGAAGAATCTTGCGAAAGCGACAAAATTATTATTTATAAAACATTTTCTATCTTGTTGTGCATTGTTGTTGTCATTGCCGTTAGATCAAGAAAAAGATCTGCAAAGAGAAAAAAAGCGCTAACAAATAGAGCCACCTTCCCACCCCCCCAAAACAAATACATACATATGTATGTTCTACACATACATACATTCGTACATATGTACTGCGAGTATATTCAGGTTCACATTAACAATGTGTAAGTGAAAAATTAGAGTAGCCCGACTACATATGCATTTCACACACACACACACACACACACACACACACACACACGCATGCTAGAGGATCTATGTATGAATGTACATACATATGTATGTATCTCTGTGCACATAAGTAAGAACCCATTCGATTTATTTAGGTGTGTGTTAAAATACATATACATATAAACTTTTATCAATATCATCTAAATTTAAATTCCATTTCTTAATTTTGTTTTTTTTTTTTTAATAAAACTATTTTTTGTTTTAATGAGTGGGAGGAGGGAGATTTTTTTTTTTTTTGGATAGTGTAAAATATGAGAGATAAAATCAACTTACCTTCTTTTGTTGTTTCTCCCAAGCAGGATCCAATAGTCCCTCACGCTCCCATTCCTCTTCTTGTTCCATATAACCATCTCCATACTCCATGGAGAGACCGTTCTCCATCATCATTTTGAATTCGTGTTACTGTATTTAAAATGACGTTTTATCCGTTAAAAATTTATTTCGTTTTTTTTTCAATTTTTTTTTTTTTTGGTTTTTTATATTTAATGAATTTTAAATTAAATTTTTTTTAATTTAATTCTGCTTGTTATGTTGGCGTGGCGTTTTAATTTAAGAGGTTGTTTAAAACTAAAGACTACTTTCAAATTCGCTAGTGCTGTACAATGGTTGGAATATTCTTAATTTTGATGGGGCAGAAGATGGATTGAGTGTTCAGAAAAGTTATTTAAACAAAAATAAAAATTTATTTATTTTATTTAACAGCAATAAAAAAAACACAGACCAGACAGCTGTGCTGAAATGTAATATTAAAATTTATTTCGTTCGGAGTATCCTTATGATTCTAAATCTGAAATATTAAATGAAAAACAAACAAAAATAAACAATAAAGAAATTCAAATTATTAAAGCAACAACACCCAGCAGAAATTCTTAAGCAAATACTTGTAAAGTATCCAATTTTATATTATTAAAAAAAATATTTTTGGCACAATTTAGGTAAAAAAAAAAAAAAATCAGCAAATTTCAATAAATATTCTTGCTCTCTTGGTTATTTCGTAAGCATTTTTCTGTGCTTTTTCTTTAAATAATTTTATATCAGCGAATTGTTGCGATTTCTGTTATCATAAGCATATTTTCTTTTATTTAAGTTTCCTTTCATTAATATTTTATATAAATCCAAGTAATTAATGCAATTAAAATTGAATTTAAATTCAATCGTTTCTATTGAATCTGATTGTATAACACAAAATGCATTTTCTTTATTTTTAATTTATTTCTTTTTTTTTTTTCTTTTTTTTTCCGTTTATAAATAAAAACTTAAAGCAGTGAGTAGTCGGTTTTATTTTAATTTAATATATTATCAACCAGAATGCATGAATAATATTTTGGTTAAAAAGAAAAATTATTTAATATTTTTATAATTAAGCAGACAATAAAATAAATTAGGAAAAATATGTAGGTACGTGTGTCGCTTGCAAAGAGAATGACCCGCTCGCGTTGGTAGCCAACTCAAAACTAATGTTGCGCCAGCGATAATCGTGCGTTCGAACTCGTTCTGTTGTGATCTGTGCAACTTAATTTTCTTTTTTCTTTTTTTTCTTTCTTTGTTATCCGTTTTGTACGTTTGCTGAGAGGTGTTTAACTCGCTCACCGCACCGCTAGCAGTGTGATGAAGAAAAACCTGAAAATTAAAATGCTGCTGCTGTTGTTTTTTTTCTCTTTCTTTACCAACTTCAGCTGTGGCAGCGACGCCAAAGACGACCATAACAGTGAAGGCGTCAACATTGTCGTCGCTATCACTGACTTTGCCCATGTCAATATCACTAACGTCATTGATATTGAAAAAAAAAACAAATATAAAACGAAAAACTAGAAACATATTGAACACATAATATTCAGCCACAGGAAAGTTTTTTTTTTATTAAATTTAAGTCATGAATTATTGCAACGGATTTAGTAAAATTGTTCAAGAAAGCAAAAAAAAAAAAAGAAGCTGTTGTTGAAATTCTGTCACAAGGACAGGAAAACAAACAACAAGGGCAACAAATAAAATAAAAAATCTCATCATATTGCCAAATACACTCTCTAACTAGACGTTTTATCACTGATGCAACAACAAGCTCAACATTAATCTTGTCTCGTCTCTCCTGTCTAGATTACTGTTGCTTGACACAAATGCTGTTAACCTATTATCATCCACATGTGCGCAAGAGCATTATAACACAGAACGGAGAGAGAAGAGAGTCTTTAGTCTAAGCTGAAGGCGCACAGTAGTGCGTCAAGCCAAGTTCAGGCCTAAAGCACAGAGCGTGTATATTACACACTCATAATTTTACTTCCTTTAATCACAAAATAATGAAACTTGAAACATAAGGACTCTACGTATTGGTAACCTCATAGGCCAAGTTTGACCATGAAAGCTTCTCGAAATATGAAGGTGTAAAAAGGGCATATTTTAGTACAGATTCACTGACTCACTTACTCAGCAATATTATGGTTCACTTTCAATATACCTAGAGAGCTGAAATTTGGTATACAGGTAGGCCTTGGAGAATAATGAGAAAAATGGGGGACTAGCTAGAGAACTGAAATTTGATATAACCCAACTGTCTGTAAGCTTTAAGTTAATGTATGTGATTAACAAACAAAAATAACTTGGAAAAAAGGACTCAGCTTCGCAAAAAAAAAACGTAAATGTGAAAATATGCACCAAGTTTCCATTCAAACATTTCGGCCGTAAAAAGTACTGAGATCAAAATGAGGACCTAGTTCTTCCTACGTAAAATACCATCTCATTTCCAGGCAACTTGCTAGTTTGATAACATTTTACCAATAATTTTTCTCCATATTAGAAAGTTAAACACATTTTTGCCAAGTTATATAAAGAACTTAACTATTTTCTAACGAATTTTTTTGGAACGAATTTCCGTCATCCCTTGTCAAGTTTGGTTTTGACACAAACCGATTTCGGCTATTGTTTGTCGAATATCAATTTGTCATGTAAGCCGGTAGCAGGGGAGCCTCGTTTATCATGTAGCCATTTGTCAGGTGTGAACCGGTAGCGGGTAAACCTTATAGGTCGGGAGTTTTTTGTGTAGGTACAAGTGATCTCATTTAATTTCATTGTATAGGTTGTTTTATTAGTGCACTTGGGTTCTCTTTTTTAAATTTTGTTGCGCCTAAACTTATGTTAGAAAAAACAAAACGTTAAATTCCAGGAATATATGGCAAGGTTATTACGAGAGCGAGTGTTACAAAATGAGAGCATAAGAACAAACGCCCTCAAAATAAAATAGATTCTAGGAATGCATAGCTTAACTTAACTCGTTATGCCCTAGTTCTGTTTCATCATTGAATGAAAAAAAAAAGATTTTGCCCATCTCTAATATTCAGTATTTGCTTGCACACTGATGTTTGACAGCAGAGCACTCTCTTTCAATAGGCCATTGTCACATGCCAAGCTATTGTCTAATAGGATTGTGTTTTCTTTTGATTAACTCTTTCCTTAATTAATCCATTCACAACTATTCTCATTCGGCACGTTTTATTAAGCCTTAAATATCTCGAAGAAAAAAACAAATAATCTCTGATTGCTTTAGTTTTCTTCAGTTTTAACTCAATACACTTAGTCCAACGTTTCTCCAGTTTTTGTATCCCTTCCAAAAAATAGGATTTTTCGAGGTCCTTAAAATAGGCATTTGTTTGGTCAATAATTTTATCGTTGGAGCTAAATCTCTTTCCATCGAGCCATTTCTTTAGGTTTGGAAATAGGAAGTAGTCAGTAGGTGCTAAATCCGGAGAATATGGCGGATGCGGTACCAAATCGTAGGCCAATTCAAAGAGTTTTACCATTGAGACTGCAATATAGGGTCGTTTTCTTTTTAAATCCTCATTAAATTGGTCTAATAAGTTGGCATAATATTCGCCGTTTATTGTTTTTCCCTTTTGAAGGTAATCGATGTGGATTATCCCGCGTTCATCCCAAAAATCTGTTGCCATCACCTTATTGGCCGACGAACTCACTTTGGCCTTCTTCGGAGCAGGTTCACCCGGAGAAACCCATTGTTTAGACTGCTGCTTGGATCCATGTTTCATCCACAGTTACAAAACGCCGCAAAAACTCATTCGGATTGCGATTAAAGAACTCCAAACAATTGACGCGGCACCCATCTTGCAGACAACTTTCTTAAACCCAGCTGATCATTAAAAATCGAAACCACACTGTAACATGAAATGTCTATGGCATCAACAATATCACGCACTTTTACTCTTCGATCGGCCAACGCCATATCGTGGATTTTTTCGACATTTTCGGCCGTCCAGAACGTTCAGCGTCATTTGTACCTACGTGACCACAACGAAAGTCAGTAAACCACTTTTTTACCATTGAAATCGATGGTGCAGAGTCCTCATAGTATTTATCGAGCTTTTCCTTGATTTTATTCACGGGTTTTTCGCAAAAAATAATGTTTAATGAGCAATCGAAATTCACTTCTTTCCATTTTTAGACAAATACACAAGGTTGCATGTTTTGAACAGCTGTTAAACGCAAAGTAAATGACGACATTTGCTCAAAATTTGACAGCAGTCTATTAACAGGTGGTACTTGAAGGGAACAGTATTGGATTTCATATAACTACTAGGGAAGTTCGAAAAGTCACGGACTTATTGATCCGCCCTCATACAAATGAAAAAATGGATTTTTGCAACGTGTTAGAACTTATGAAAATGGTTTAAATCAAAGTTATCTTAGTGTCTTTTCTAATTTTATTTTCAATTTATTTGCCCCTCCACACAGTTTAGCTACTGCATTTATCAACTAAATTTAATTAAAGAAACAAAAAAAAAACGAAGAAGAACCTTAAATATGTGCCCGTATTATGGATTACAACTCAACTTAGTTTAGTTGTAAACAAGACAACTCAACTTCTTTTTGGTATTATGGATTACAACTTTTTTAAGGTTGTAATTTTAAGGTTGTAATAAATCACTACAACCCTGTGTTAAAAACTTGTTTACAGCCCTGTGTTAGTGCGGTTGACTAAAATTACAACTCATTAGTAGCAGTTATCTCTAGAAGTTGTCTTTAGCAGTTGTTTTGGAAAAATTATCAGAGGAAAATGGAAGACGCGTAAGTAAACTTTTTTAACTGTGTAATTAATTAATTTTTTATATTATAGAAAAAAGAAAATTACAACAAAGCAACAATTTGAAAAACTAGTTGAGTTAAGAGTTGCGCATAGTTGCAATATTGGCGGGATTGCTGTTCCTCGAAGTGGTTTACGGAAATGCTCCTTCATATCATTTAGCAGGAAGATAAATGCTTCTTTATTCACCCGAAAATATTTTTGAAATCTTCTAAACAGTTATAAATATTGTTATGTTTATTACCACAATAAACGTGATTTTGAAGGGTTCGTTTAATTGCAAAATTAAAATACATATTCGGTACTCATATTCGGTACTTAAGACTCTATTTACAACTATACTAAGTACTTATTTACACTGTACACTAACACTTTTGTACGCACAGATATTCACTCTATGAAATCTCAGAGTCAACTATCCCTTCTGCGGTGGACGGCGCCTTTATATACAGATCACGGCCGCTTCTTGAAATGTCCCGAACATACGGGAAATTGCGCATCAGTTATTTCAGTTGCTGGCTTAGTAGTCTTGTATATGTGTTTGTGTGTGTGTGTGTGTATCTTTTGTTTACTTTTTGCTTGCTGTAGAAATTGTTTTAATTGAATCGCGGTTCATGGATTTCTGCTACGCAATTTGTTTTTGCTTTGTGTTTATGTTATTGCGTATTTGTACATTTGTACAATAGGTCGTTTCACACACCTTTGACTATTACTTTGTAACAATATCTTCTTACTTCTAAGAAACATCTATACTTACATGGCGTTCGGTAGTTCCAAGGGATTAGAGTGATCCCGAAGCATTTTTCGAATTCGGAGCAAGTGAATATTTACTTCACTATTTTCTTCGTTGTAAAACAGATCAAAACTGATGTCCATATTAATTAAAAAAGAAAATCACAATTAGATATCAAAGTAGTATCAGCTGTTTACATATTTGTCAAGTTCTCATTTTTTTATGTTGGCAACGTTAATGTAATACAAGTTGTAATCCATAATACCAAAAAAAAGCTGAGTTGTTTTAAAGTGGAGTTGTGTTGCTTACAACTCAACTCAGTTGAGTTGTAATCCATAATAATAATTTATTTTTATAATTAAGAACTGACTTGGCACCCCTGGTTATTACTATGAGATACCATAACGCTTTCTTTTTTACATGCCGTCTTGACCAGCCATAAATCTGTTCTGCCTTTGAACAGATTCCTGTTCGCACAGGAATATAGCTCGTCAAGACTGTCACTGTTGACAGTCCGACAGTTGTTCTCACAACGCTGTTCTGCCATCACACAAACAAAATACTCACAGGCAAATAAAAAAAAATATGTATGTATGCTGAGCACAAGGTAACGATCTCGACGACAAACAAAAAATCAAATCAAACTGAACAGGAACATCTACGTCTTCTGCACACAGAAGACCATGAAAACATATCTATACGTTATTCTGCCGACGTTCTGTCAATGTGCAAACAGATTTTTTGCTAGTTCAGATGGTATCTTACGTAGCAAGAGGACAATTGACAGACCAGTTGTATTACAAATTGTGAAGAAATTCTTATTTCTTTTTTATCACAAAAATCTGCAACGAATCCAAAACACTTTTTAAAATCTGTTACTCTACTTACGCGTTCTGGAGTAGCTTAGATGTCAATAGGAGAGGTGAGTGCAGATGCCAAAGTATATTATTAATTTTAGTTACCAGCAGTCGCTAGCGGACAAGTGGTTGTAGACAGTATATTGGTTTTTGCAGAACAATTAGCGCTTTCTTGTTGGGCAAATTCGACCCAATATCAAAAGTTTTTCGCCTTGAGTAAACTGATGTGTATAAAAAATAAGAAAGAAACAAAAGCAAACAAATGAAATATTGTTTAATTCATAAACTGAATTTATTTTTATACATATGTATACTTTAACAGTACTTTAACGTTAGGTTGTAGCGATCGAATCCATTACCTGTCCCTAACTCAGAACGGGAAACGCGTTATTCTATAAGTCTTTCGTAAGTAAATTTCTAAATAAATAAGATATCAAATGGCACTGTTGCAATGTCGAAAAACAATGTTAAAAACCACGAAATTCGGCTGAAAAGCAATGGTCCGATCGGCCCTAAATCAGCCTTCAAGTCACAATGAAGCTTCAAATAGAATATACATATGTTTGTATTATAGTTGTGTTTGCCTCGACATGGGATTTGTCCGATTCGTTGAATTACTGATACAATGATGGCCAGTACGAGACATAAGCTTCCCAATGCCATTTTCCTAGAAAGTTACAGCTTCAAAAATATCTCAAGTATACAGAGGAGACAAAACAAATTAATGTAGTGTTATCGTCAATATAATCCCTAAACCTGAAGTCTTTGGATCAAATGTCGTTGATTCTTCACTAATTTCTAAATTATACCAACTAACATATTTATATTGGGTCGGTATCATGAAACGCATGCCATCTTAGTGTCATCTATTTCTATTTAAACCATTTATAACAGCGATTGAGTTAACAATAATAAGGTATCAATTCTGTGTATGGTACCAACACCGTGTTCAGAAAACGCGAACCAAAACGTAATAATTTGCTGATTTCCTATTCCGACTGAGTGATTTGATATAGATTTTTAAACCGAATTTCCATCATCCCTTGTCAACTTTGTTTTGGAGACAAATCAAATTTGCCATCTTCGTTCTAGATGAAAAATGACACTGAAGACTGGTTTGTCTTTAAACAAAACTCGACAAAGGATGACGGAAATTCATTCCAAAGGTCTATATAATACTTTCCATCTGATCCAAACCGACAAAACTTCGATTCGCCGGAGGCTTTTTTTGGAAAAAAGCATAGGCTCGGAGAAATTCGGATTCTTCTTTGATACCTGTGTTTGGCTTATGTTGTACAATACACCCACGTAAAGTCTTTTCTAATTGTTGATGAGGAGATGTCAACACTCTCTTTGAATTTCATTTGATATAGAAATAAGAGTTGTCTCTACGTATGTTTTTCTAAGTCTAATACCTGTTCTTTATTCCGGGTGAAATGAGTGTGGAACTTTTAAATCACTAAGAATTCAATAATTCGGAAATAAGCTTTTCTGCATTTAACTTACCAGACAATATTTACAAAAATACTCGTACATGTTGTCGCTTACGTTAATAAGCAAGAGTCGTGAACCAAGTCTATTCAGACATCCCATCTACCAAACATTTTTATTCTATATAAGGTGGAATACAGAAAAGCTGCAACATTCGGGAAGTCCCACTTACGAATAAAATATTGCGGATTTGGAATACAGAACAGGACTAAATGAGTTTTTTAATTTACATTTTTAAAATAAAAAATTTATAATCAACATTTTTAAAATATGCTAAACTAGTGTTCAGCTCAAATTGCATATTAATTGCAATTAATTAAACATATATAAAAAAACAAAGCGGAACATATTCGCCCAGGTTCTGCAAATCACTTTATTTCAAAAAATCGCCAAAAGTGTAATTTTCGGCAATTTAGTGTTCTTATAATCGCTAAGTGATTTTTAAAACGGAATTTCGTTTCCAAATTGTTTCTGCCGTTTTTTTCACATAATTGCAGTGTTCTGCAAACAGATTTTGCTACAAAAAACCGTATTTTAAAGAGTTAGCCGTTAGCAGTGCGAAATAAACACTTTTTAAGAAAATATATTAAATTACTTGTGGCAAATAAATTAAAAAAGATAAAAAATGAAATGTAAGTAATTAATTATTTTTCTATTTATCATAAAATTATATATATATATATATATATATATATATATATATATATATATATATATATATATATATATATATATATATATATATATATATATATATATATATATATATATATACACATATGTGTGTGTGTGTACATTTATATTAAAGGGGAAAACACAAAAATGCAGAACAAGAAGAAATTTTCGTGGCCTTTATGGAAAAACATCCAGAGTTAGCGAAAGGATTTTACAAAGGTGATGAAGCCATGATCTCTTATCTCCATTTTCGTAGTTTCTTATTAGGTTTTGTCTCTCATAGCTTAATTTCCATATGAACGAATCATGACACTATCCACGAATCACGACATGCATTCAGTGCTATGATATTCATTTTATAATCACAAACCTAGGAAACAGAATTATTAAACGAATTAATAATAAGTGGATGTATTTATAATTAAAAAATAAATAAATTGATTACTAACAATCATAGCGTTTATGCTTTTCTATTCCAGAATAGACTAGAATTGTTTGATGGTGTCTTAATTTTTATATGGGTACCGTCCACACACCCAATTATTCCCGTTATTTAAAATTTATTGTAAAAATTTCTTTTTGACTTTAAAATTTCTTCTTCAATTTTTTGAAAGCATATCCATTTAACTTCTTCTAATACATTAAAAAAGTTTGTCAAAACTTTTGACACAGTACTTCTTCCCATGGCAAGATTAGAATCGTTGCCAATCATTTGTTGGGCACTCCCCTGTCCAAAATAACGAAGTGCTGTAGTCAGTTGTAAAATTATTGGAATGCTGGTTTCCTTCACTTTCGATAATATTTCATTTAACAGCATAGAAAAAGCTTCTTTGTTTAACCTAAAATAAGCTATAAATCTTTTTCTTTTTTAAGAAAATGTTGAATAAAATCGGTGTATTTACTTACGATTGCTCTGGTAGTTCAAAAGGATTGGACCAGTCGCGAAGCCTTTTTCTCTGCATCTTTCCATTCGTTCTTTTTCTTTTTCCAATAAATAAATAGAAATAACAACCGCAGACTGGTTCATTTAAAATTTAATTAGTTAATTTTACTAATCAAATTTCATTTTTCTACGAACTGTCAATTGTCATTGTGAATGAAAATCATTCACAATACTAGAAAATTTGTTTTATTTCTTTTTGTTTCAATTACTTGTTAAAAACAAAATAAAATCAAAATCGCAGCGAAAAAACAGTTTCATACGATTTGCGGAACACAGTGAAATCTCTTTTGTAAAATCAAAATCGATTCCACTTTCATTTCGCCGTGAAATTCAGGACCTGCGTGATTGATCACTTATGGGTAAATACTTCACTTAAAAATTCAACACATATAAAGTGTGCTAACCTAATGTACCCCACTGTATATATGTATGTAACAGAGACGAACTAAATGAAAGACTCACTCAGACATGTCGTTTCAACAGAATTAAATAAATCTATATTTAATAATATATTTATATGTGTGTATAATATATCTATTTAAGAGTTTTAAGCTGTCATTGCACTATCTAAATTCTCGTCTGATTATAATATCTGGTGTCTGTAATGCGTCTCATATATTTCTTAACTTTTTCAACCGAGTTTAATTCAAACCTATTTTATTTTCATTAAATATACAATATGAATTTTAGCTTCCATATTAGCTATTGAAATCACACAAAAACATAGACAATGTAGACAGCTTTAGTATGTTTTAGTTTTCATTTACATATACATATATTTTACAATAAAAACATTTATAATAACTTAATTAAGATGTTAGAGAATGCGTATAATAACATATTTAACTAAAAACTCGTTCATATCGAACTAAAAAAAAAACATACAAATTTGTGTATATAAAGTTTTCAAAAATAAAAAATAACGAAATCTATGATTTACATTTTAAAATTATATTTTAACAGAAAAGTTACATAAAAACTTTCATTGTGAGAAAACGCCATACGAACAGAGGTTTTTAGTGTTCCTTTGATCATGATTACATTAATCAGCAAACTGGAGCAAATTGTGTAAAGGGCTTAGAAAATGCAATTAAAAACAATCACAGATTGCTACCTTCGATTTTAAAAACATGATTGTATGATCATTTTCATTTTGTTGTTTATATCAACACAGAAAATTAAATAAAAGAAAATATAAATATATGTTACAATTCATTGGTAGCATTCGGATTTTTTAGGCCTTGCCTTCGTGATCATCGAAATTATCTGCTGACACAGAACACAATGACCTTTCTTATCACAATCCATTCTACAGTATTTTCACAAAAAAGATTTATTTAGCAGATGGGCGCATCCAGTTGCTCAGCAATTAATTGCTCCAATGCCCTTTCGCCAATTAAACGGAAGAAGAACAAATGATCGAGACATTTAAGACTGATAGATCGCAAAGCTGGCAAACGTAATAGCAGCTGGGCGAAACGACCGTCATCACCAGGATGTTCCGTGCGACAGTGATCGTCCAAACAAGCATATATTTTTTCACGACACACCTCAACGTCAGCACGACATTTAAGACCGCGTATATCGGGATTAAAAAGAATGATTGCTTTTAGACACGAAAGTTCCGATCTGTCTATATTTAAACGTTTCATTTTAATGCTCAATTCCGAAAGAATGCGATCGAAAATTGACACCACGTTTGCCTTTATAGCACTGTTACGATGATACGAAAAATTTTGATTCAGGAAGAGTTGTTGGGGTTGGCGCACGGGCGAGCGCCGGCCAAAAGAACCATCATGAACATTACCGGGTGTGGCATATTCGGCATCTAAGGAGTCAATACTACACCAGGCAACGTTTGCAATAAGCAATTCATTCCACCCAGCCTTGAGCAGAAGTATTTGATCTTCACGTTGTAAATGCGTAAAATGAGGCGTACGGCGTGCATACTCCACAAGTTCAAAGAGTTGTTTATTAACCATCTGGCAGAGATGTGATACAGCACCTTTGTAGTCATGCTGAACCATAGAATTGTTGCCAACACGTAAAAAGGGCAACACATTATCGCCACTAAGAGACTCGGCTTTTTGCTCAGCCTCAATGATGCGTTCGATAGTTAGATCTCGTAATGAACTGCTGGGTTTAAAGTCTTCACTGCCAGCACCAACTACACTACTTACACCCAAACCACCTCCTACCCCGCTCACAGCTCCAACCCGAGCGTTAGCAGCTCTAGTTCCACGTTGCCGTTCTTCTTGTACAGCTTCGCGCTTCATGCCGCATGCTAAACATTTTTGATAACGACAATATTGGCACCGATTTCTTTGGCGCTTATCAATTATACAATTCCTGTCCTCACGGCAGGCATACGTCAAGTCTTTGCGAACCGTACGTTTAAAAAAACCTTTACAGCCTTCGCAACTGTAGACTCCATAGTGTTTTCCACTGGCGCGATCGCCACAAATAGAACACAAATGTTTTGAACCACTCAGTGGATGATTAGGGGGATACTGCTGCTGTTGCGGCGGAGTAGTTTGCAACATTTGATTTTGATTGTTGGCAGTCGCAGCAGCAACTGCATTCATTGCTTGCAATCCAATTGCAAATGGGTTAGGGCTTCCAGGTTTGGGCGAATAACTGCTAGAATTGTTTTCATTTAGTAATGAAATGTCTGGCTTAATTTCCTGCGGTGACATTGGTGCCAATCGGAATACACCATCTTGCTCACCGTTATCCATTCTACTCATTTGTCCACGCCACTTGCTGTCACTACTATTTTTACCGCACAATATGTTTATTTAATATTTTTATCAATATAAAATTTCACTTTGAAAAATTTCTTACAAACAAAGAATGTCTATATTCTGGTTGACTAATGAATGAAAAGTTTTCGCGTCGACACTTTATTTTCTCATAGGAAACACAAATTCACCACATCTTAAATTAACTAGTACCATTTTCACCACAGAGAAAAACAGGAATAACAGAAACTTGTTCGTAAAAGTCTGTAAGCAGGGCTCCAATTGAGAAATTTCAAAGAGTTGCCAATAACCCAAAAGTATCTGGAAGCTGTGTATCAATGGACTTGTATTACTTTATAAAATTATGAGAATTAGTTAACTTTTTAAATAATTTCACTTCAGTACAAGTTTACGTACTTATATAATAGAAATACGAATTCCACGAAAAAAGATAAACAAAACGAGAATCTCCAGACGAAATGGAAAAAAATGGGTATCATAGAAAAGCTTATCAAATTTTATACCGAACACACTACACAACTCGACAAGAAATTAACCCATTGTATTTTTATTTTAACCGAATTTATGAAATTTTGAGAGGCACCATGTCGGAACCAGTTGATAGCAAAGTATTAAAAGCGAACATGCTTTCATATTTCCTTAATCTAAGATTGATCAGTAAAATAAGCAGTGTAAGAAAGAGAATATAAAAATACCAAAAAAAAAAACAACTTAGTTTACTATTTTTAAATTTCTTCCTTTTCTTTACAAGTTATTACAAATTTTAACCGGATTTTACAAAATTAAGTTCATTTACCCTAATAAATAAATTATAAACCGACCGACTGAGTATCTTCATATTTTTAATGGACCTATTTTTAATCACAATGCTGAAGAAAAAAAAACACCAAGGTACTAAAAAAATAGCGCAAAATATTTAATACTTTTAATCTAAAAATTTGACGATTTTTTTTACAAATTACGCTTTTTTATCGATAACATACATAACACTACGTCTCGACTAGCCATAAATTTGTTCGCAAATTTAGAGAGTATCTTCAAAATGTTGGAAGAATACGTGTGGGTAGATGTTCCAGTTCAGTTTGAGCAAAATTTTTTGTCTCTCATCGAGAGACGGGTGTTTATAGATGAGCGCGTAAACACATACATACTTTTTATTTTTCCTGTATATTTTATTTGAGTAATGGCATAACAGAGTTGTGCGAACAAATGATCGGACAGCTCTGTTTGAACACGGACGAACCATCAACAGACGCGGTCTACAGTAAGCCAAAATTTTGTGCGAGCAGTAAAATACACGATGGCTGAACAAATTTATTGCTAGTCAAGAACCCATGTAAAAGATTTGACTTTGTGGAATTTTTCTTAATATAGCTGCACTCTTCGCCCTTGGTAAAATATTCAACTACGCTATATTTTTACTGTTCTCCAATGTCTAAAAGACAGAAAAAAGTAAGTATCATAAAGACTTAACATTAGTTGAATACTATGCAAATTGGGGATTCTGGCATTTAAATAAATGCCAAACCATCCCGAGGCCCGAAGAATGTTATAGCTCAAACTAAAGAGTAGGAATGTCTCAAAATTGAACAAATACTTATGTAGGTGCTTTTATTTGAAATTCATATATACTCGTACTTTAACAATGTAAGAACAAATTTATGGCTAGTCAAGAGGTAGTCTATTAAATTTAATGTGTTCATTTTACAGAATTTTATGCTCAATAAACGTAATTTATCAAAGTTACATTTTTAAGTTGATAATTTATTTTATACTTTATTACTAATTGCACAATTTCTTAAATGTATTCTCATATGGTGAATTGAGTCCAGTTCAAGTTTTAATATGAGTAAATATACTATAGCACTACAAAATGTCTCAGTAAGAATTATTGGCAGTGTATTACACAAAGTTGCAATTCCCGCACTTTAAATAATTTTTCAAAGACAAGGTAACTCTAAAGAAAAAACTTTACCTCTAACAAAATTGTTTACAAATTGAATTAATATAATTTTTTTTTAATAATTTGCGTTTATTGTTCGCATTTAGCATCGCGAGTATAGGAAAAATTACAAATAACCAAAGTCACACACCAAATATTCACTACCTTGCTCTATTTTATACAAATCAAATTTAAATTGGAAACTTACGTCTGTTGTATTATCAATTCTATTAATTTACTTTTATATTAAACTTGTTCTCTGTTTGTTTAACACTTTCTTTTTAAACCTATAGGTATTATATATCTTATTTTATTAAAATCTTATGGCAAAAAATCACAAGACGGTTCGCGACGCGGTTTTGCACATAACAATATTCACCACCAAATAAAAACTAAACAACACAAAGAACAGCCGATGAACAGAGTTACCATTGCCCATTTCTGAAATACAAACGAAAGGTATTAAAATAGAAGAGATTCTATGAATGCTTTTAGGATAGTTTATGTACGGGTGTGTACAGGCAAGCGCACACACGCATACATACTTTTTTATTTTGCCCGTGTTTTTGTGTAATAGAACAGAGTTGTGCGAACAATTGTTCCGACAACTCGAAACACACAGAGACCATCAATAGAGACGGTCTTCACTAACCCAATTTCTGTGCGAGCAACAAAATGTACGAGGGCTGGGCAGATTTATGGCTAGTCAAGACGCCATGATACGTATTATCGCAACTAAAAGCCACCATCATAAGAATTGTAAAATAAGAAACATAAAAATGATCATAAACTGAACTGTTTTATCAAATAAACAGCGTTTAGTTTTTAGAGAAAAAACGTGTATTTTAAATTCAAGTTAAAAAAGAATTCATTAATGGATAATTAATAATGTAAACCAGTTACAATTGATATAAATATTCATCTATGTTATGAGTTTTTAATTTCTCCGCAGTTGCTATCTCCGATTTTTTTATGCTTTGTAACACATTCCCTTGCGCTACGCCAAGTTCTTTAGAATTACTTGGAAAATTGTTATTCTTTCTTGATCTAAATCTACCGTTTTGAAGCTCTTTTTTGTTATTCATTAAATGCGTGTGCGCAGTGTCTGTAGTACAATCACTAATAACAATAGATTCAGCTGTTTTTAAAATATCCTTATTAGAAGTAAATTTATCTTTTAACTCTCTGCTTTTGAATTGAACAAACAACTCGGTCTTGGAGAAGTGTTCGTCTTTGTTGTGTACAAGATTTACTTTAATTAAATCGTCTGGAGAAAGCGACAAGTTCATTTTTGAAGCAAGTTTAACAACAACATTTTCCAAAGGTATTGTAATTTGATCCAAAGGCAAATCTTTTATAAAGACACAATTAGGCCGGTTTTTATCCGTCTGCTGTGTACGTTTTTCGGAACCTGCTTTTATTGCATTTTCTTTGTCGAAGGTTTTACGGTTTAGCGTATTTGATTTTTTACCGCTTTGCTTACATGAATTTAAATGTTTAATATAACCTTCTAATTTCATGTTGTCTATCGACAATTGAGTACTTGTGGTTATTTCTTTCTCGAATTCCGAAGATATGTGCTTTAATTTTTGTTCCAAAACTTTAATCTTATCGCTAAGAATACTATCGGATAGGAAATTTTGCCCGGCCTCCGCGGTAGCTTTCAAAGATTCATTTTCCAAACTTTTTAATTTTAATTCTTTTGATTTGCATTCGTTTTCAATAAATAATTGTTGAACGCGGTCTTCAAGTTCTCTTACGAGTTCCGAAGATTCTGTATACTGTCCTTGCAGACGTAAGAAGTCGTCTTCAACGCTCTTCAACTCACTAATTATTCCCTCAAGTTCATGTTTGGATTTTTCAGATAAAGTAAACTGTTCCTGTATCTGCATAAAATTTGTTTCCGCTTCACCGATTTGACCGAGAAGTTCGGCAATTTTATCATTCGAGCTTTTTAGTTTTATTTCCATTTCTTGTAATTTCTCCGTACTTTCCACTGATTCATCAAAACTTAAATAGAGTTTATGGGTTGTGGGTCTGGGAGAGCGACACTGAGGACAGCTTGCCTCTCTACAAAAATACTTTTTTAATTTCAAACGATTACAATATAAGTTTTTCTTGCCTTCTTTGCCAATCATTCATGCAGGCCAAGTGAAATAAATGTCCACAACTGGTGCTGTGGATATCCTCCGAGTTTCTAAAAACATCCGTACATATCGGACAGACAACATTAAGAACGGGCATACTTGTCTAATTTATTTTTAATGCAGTTCAGAACTTTTTATTTTTTTCAGATTTTTTAAATGTTTTAAACTATTTTATCAGTGCTGCTAATCAATACATTAGAATTCAAACAAGCGGGAAATAGTGGTTTTTTAAATTAGTGAAATTAAATAAATTGTAATTAAAAAAATAGTACGCAAACTCTCGGAATTGCAATTTTTTTCAGGTGACGAATGTGAAATTTTAGTTTGTTATTATCTTTACGCAGATTCTCCCCATTTTGGTAAAGTTGGCTTTGAAACGGAATAAAAAACTTTAAATCTTTAAGATGACTGGGGAATATTTCGACTTTTACGGACCTAAACGAAATTTTTAAACCGATTCTATGGATTTCACAACAGTATAATGCCAGAGCTATAAAATAATTTATTTCAAACCAAACCATTTGTCTTCTTCGTTGGCCATTTTCCTGATCTAAACATAATTGAACATTTTTAGGGTAGATTTATAGAAAGGTATATGAGGAATGAAAACAATGTGATCACAAGCCGTCACCTAGTCAAGTCATTAAAAAATTTTGGGAAGAAATATCATTAGACTATTTAAAATCACTTTATGAGTCACTAAAAGATCGTATATTAGAAGTTATTGTAAAACGTGGAGAGCACGCCCACTATCAAAATGTCTAAAATATTATATGCCTATAAATAAAATCATAAAAAATATTTTTATTAAATAATGAATAGGTTATTAGGTAAACTTAATTTATTTGGTCTAATCAAGTAAGAGATAAATAATATAATACATATATATTATAATGTCTTTATAATCTCTCCAATTACTTGCACATGAGGTTAATTATTACTACCATAATCACCACGTAACGCTCGAAAAGTATCAAATTTTGAACCACCACTTTTGTAGTAACTTTTAACTACTTTTACGATTTCTTCGGTTGTTAAACGATGCATATTTGTAAATGGCAAACCTTTCACTGAATAAATGACGCTTCATATGACAGCGGTTGTTGAAACCACTCAATGGATAATCCTATATTATATTGTCAAAAAAGATATACATATGCAGGTATACATACTTTTTTGTGTTTACATATAAAATATTTTTGTTTTAAATTAAGCTAAACATCTTTCAATGTTTTTTGTTTAATTTAATTTTTAAAGCAATACGAGATATATAAATATATATATATATATATATATATATATATATATATATATATATATATATATATATATATATATATATATATATATATATATATATATATATATATATATTGACAAGTTTCATTTTTCTGTCGACGTTTTCTCTAATGTTATATATAAGTTTATGTCAATTGTCGATAGCAAGCAACAAAAAAAAAAGAGAATTCAAAAATATTTAACTAAACTATCTCAATGTAAAAGGATGAATATATATTACTATTTTCAAAATTTTCAATTTTTATTGTTATTATTGACAACACTGAAAGCAAAGTAATGAAAACCTCAGCACTGAGGGAATTCCCGTTATTAAGAATAAGACATAGAAGCCAAGAAGATACTTAGCGCCGCCATCACAATAATATTACACAGGGATTGGCGCCGCAATATTTAACTACAATAAATTATTTCCTACAGACTGCAACATGTTGCTGTATATTTTTTCCAAGATAAAAGACTAACCAAAAATTTGTTCGCACATGGCGAAAATGTTTGGTCTTCTATGTGAAGAATAATGTTTTGCTTCTTATCGAGATTTTTTCCATGTTATCAGCGTGGTTTATGTACGGGTGTATATAAGGGAGCGCAAACACAGGTTTTATTTTGCCTGTGTGATGCAAAAACAGCGTTGTGTGAACAATTGTTTGAACACGAACAGATCATCAACAGCGATGGTCTTAATGAGCGAAATCCTTGTGCGAACACCGTATATTAGAGGAGACTTATCTTTCTTCATGTGAAGCAATCTTGCTTGCTGAAATTAATAGTCCTATGTTCGTTCAAAAAATATCACAATTATGTTATATTTTGAGTGATTAAATACAATGTTCGCTTATCTGTAGCGATGTTTATTACTGTTTAATGCGTAGCTCGTTGAGAACAGCCATTCTGGGATCATTTACAAAAATTACTGACATGATTTGCTTTTCTTCTGGGTTTATTATAGTAGTGTGATATCGTCTTTATCAAAAAACGAAACTAGGTTTTTAATAAATGTCATATAATGTTCTTTCGTGTGTATCTGGCACTACAAGATTAAGGTGCTTCCCCCTGAATTGTAAATACCACAGCACTAGTTAGTACGTGCCTATGCAAATAAACTGATTTGTATTAATATTGTACATACATATGAACCCTTTCAAAAATTAAACATAAAATTGTAGATGGAGCTGTGGCTCAAACAATCAATATTTATTACCTCTTGTTTCATATGCATGTATAAACATGCAAGTAAATTCTTTTTTTAACAGACCAACTAAAATTGACAAAAATGTTGGAATACTCAATTCTTTACAACTTTTAACATATCGACGTCGTTTTTTGATTTAATTAATATTGGTTCACACAACGTTGATCGAGTTTTCTTCGCGTACACGCAGTTGTTTCTCCAGTAGATTAGGGCGTAACCACAAGTTTTTAAAATTTTTGCATATTGATACAAATTGTAGACTTCATCACTGACATAATCGCTCATTTCTATATCGACCAAGTCCGAATGTAGTTTTAGCTTTCCCTTATTTTTTAGAAATTCAACTTTAAGTTCAGGAGTACGGAATTGAACAACTAATATTAACTTGTCGGGTTTTAGATTATGCCGTTCATAAAATTTACGTTCCATTCTGGAAATTTTTAGAATATCTTGATCTAATACTTTGATATTCATAAGATTACCCAAATTGATGATATTTATTTTAGGAATTGCGTTTAGTTGTTGTTCCATAAAACCTTTAACCAATATACTATTTGCATCCTGATCGTTGTTAGTACCATTAATTAGTTGCGGTGGATAGATGGCCCTTTTGTTGGAATAAGTCTCATCAGTTTTAATATTTTTTTTTAGTTTCATTATTTCTGTTTGTAGCATAATTATAGATTGTTTGAGTTGGATATTTTCCTTACCAAGGTTGGTATTCTCAGCTTTTAGTTTTTGAATTTCATATACCTGTTGACAATGTTCATTCCTTTGCAATTTTACTGAACGTAATTCTTCCTGCGCAGTTAGATATTTACTTCCAATTTCTTTATGTAAATCAGTCAGTGCAATACTGCTTCTCAATTGCTTCTCCAGCAATTGTATGTAGGTTTTCACATGGATGTTAACATTTTCCAGCTGGGAATTTGGTCTTTTCGATAAAATCTCATCCATTTTACTTTGTAAAAATACACGAAGATTCAAAGCTATTTTTTTAACAAACTCACACACACATCCATATGTAACTGATAATCTTAGTTTCCCAGGCAAATTCATAACAGGTATATAACTGTACATAAAAAAAGTTCCTACTCTTTTACAACTGTCAAACTCCACACAAAACGACAGGCCGTTTTTTTGCGAAAATTAAAGCAAGCCATAGTCGACGCGACCGTTGGTACATCGTAAGGAGGTGTGCACGAGATTGCAAAATGTGTAGGCTCGTTGTATTGTGTCTCCGTTATACGAAAAGTCAAAAATGTTGAGTTTTTTGGCAAGTTGTATCCCGGTCGGAACATTAAGAAGGGTGTTGACCACCTTAATTTTTATTTTGTTTATTATCGTAGTTACCACAAGCAATTATGGAAAATCAAGATTTTAAAAAGGAAGTTAAAATCAATTTTAGTTTTTCTTCTGTATGTGCACAATGCTATTTGATTTTTTTTTTAATTTTGTTAGTTGGTAAATATGAACCGTTTTGGTTTATAATCCTTTAGAGCAGTCTATTATGTAACATTTTATATTGAAATAAAGTACTTCAATGCCGTGGGGGCACTACGGTAATTCGCAAATCAAAAAGCACTGCTACAGACATTACTGCCACACAGCAAAAAACATGTTGTGCGACTTTTATTTGTCATCTTTTCTCAACAAGACTTGTTTGCAAAATGAAGTTGTATGCGATGTTTTCTAGTTTGTGGGCAAAAGACCCAACTTGATTACATGCCGTCTTGACTAGATTGCAGTTCGCACAAGGTTTTGGCTCGTGAACACCGTCGATGTTGATGGTCCCTTCGTGTTCAAACAAAGTTGTACGAACAATTGTAAACACCCGTACATAAAATATTATGATCTCGATGAGAGACAAAAAATGATGCCCAAACTGAACAAAAACATCTCCGCGTATTCACACAGAACACCACGAACACATTTTCCCGTTATTTTGCCGACGTGCGAAAAAATGTTTGGCTAGTCACGTTCAAACAAGTTGAGTAGAGTCTTGAGCAAGGCATAAATTTGAGAGAGAGTATGCAAAATAAGGAGAGAAAATGTGTTCAAAGAATACGTGTAGATTAGGGTGCGCCTTATTTTTAAAAGTGAAAAAGTGCACCTTAACTCCCCCTAGAAATGTTCTCTGTAGCCAAAGAATACGTTGTGGAAAATTTCAGCCAGATTGGAATAGGAGAAGGCGTGCCGCATCCGCCCACAAAATGGTAATATTATCAAAATAAATTTCAAAATACAAAATTACCACAGATGTTGTTTAGACGTAAGTTCGTATTGAAATCTTAAATATTTTTAAAAAGATTATAATGAATCTATTCCTTCTGAATCTGAGTTCCATAACGAATAGTGTTCACACACTGTTATTTTAAGTTATGCCATTTTTTCTCCAAACAGTACGACTTTGATAGTTTATATGAAATTAATTCTTTTTATAAAAAAATAGCTTATATAAGCCTCTGTTGTGTTTAATTTATTGTGGTTTTTTAATAATATTATATTACATTTGCTTATTTAAAAAAAATATTTTTTTTTGAAATACTATTTTTAACTAGTTTTTACTAAGCAAATTTTTTTAAACATTTTATTCACTTATTAAAACTGATTTGTTTGCGTTAGGATTTTGCTTCCTAAAATCAGCTACAATTTGCATTATAAATTGTTTTTTTTCTTCATCATGTGATAAAACTGGATTAAATTCTTCCATAAGCTTTACAGCCCTTTCTGCAGTATCGTTAACAACCCACAATTTACTTACAAAAGCCAAGCCAATTTTATACGACTGATCATTTTGCCATTCTCCAGGATCTTTCTGTAAAAAATACGTCAAAATTGAATACCTTTTGAAAAAATTTAAGGTCTTTCGCGAAATAAAATTCTCGATATTTTTGTTCATTTTCTTGTTGTCATCTTCACCAGTCTGATTTAAAGCTGCTACCATAAGTCGTTTTGAGTCGTTTGAAATTTGTTTATTAAAGAAAGAAAGCGCTACTAATTCTGGCGAAATGTACCACAAATGGCTACAGAACTTTCTAGTTAGCTCTCGACTTAAATTTCCATCAACATTGTTGTAAAGATATAAACTTGTTAATAATATCAAATCTTGGTTGGGAGCTTCTGCTGCAATTGGTGCTTTAATCCAAACTTTTAAATATATTTTTATAATGAAAATACATACATCTCGAATGGCATTAATCTCGTAGCCAGACGAAAAAAGCTGGTCCCGAAATAAATACATTTCTCAGCAATATATTGCTTTAGACATCCAACGTGCATGGTGGAATGCTACGGGCATTCGAAATGTAAGATTTGGAAGCATCCCTCCTAGGAAAACTATTGCCAACTGAAGGAGTTCTTTGTAATCTTCCCGTGGTTGCAATTTGTTTAAACTAGTTAAAACAAACTCATATATCTACGTTACATTTATCACATATACATATGTCTTGAACATCAGATTTAAAATTTCTTTTAACTACCTTACTCCAGTCATCCCTGAATCTTTGAAATATTTTGATAGTGGGACCAGAAGATGTTGACATTTTTGCTTCAAATACGCTCCGCAAAAGTATTTCAAATATGTGATGACGACATGGGTAATACAGACGATCTTTGTTGAGTGTTTGTTCCAAAAGCACACACGCACCTTGAATCCTTCCTGTGTTTACAGCGGTTGTATCGAAGCACAGAGCTTCAACTTTTTCATCGAGCTCCCATTGTTTAAGTAAATCAAAGACGGCCGCTGCTTGCTCTTTTCCCGTACCTGAACTTATTGCCGGAATCCCGAGTAACTGCTCAGTTCCATTAAAGGATATAATTACAGGAAGACGATCGACTCGTTCCCTGCCCATTAATGATGGCAACATTTTACCATTCCAATGAACAGTTACTGCTGTAATATGTTTCTTTTGCAACGTTTCACGAATTTTCTTGCCTGCATCAAAACGAAACTTCGTACGTGGCCGGCGGATTTAAGTGGCATTTATTACTAAATTATTTACGTCATGGTGCAAAGCTTACACTTATCTAAAACTGATACTAGCTTTGGTGCTATAAAATTTTGTCGACCTCTTTTTTTTCTTGAAGTACTGGCACCTATTTCATACATTAGGTCTGGGATTCAAAGTTGTCACATTCGCCTACGAAATTGTTTAAGAAATATGGGAACACATAATGTAGTTTTACAAACATATAGAATTATCCTTTTTAAAATATAAATTAGTACAAAGCACACTTAAACTTTAATATTTACCTTGCAATACGGCCGTATGTTTGTCTTGAAAACGTTGTTTATTCTTCTCTCGAATCGATTTGGCTTTTTCTTTTTTTTTTTTTGCCAATTTGCAGTCACTACCTATAATTGCTCCAGGCCTTCCCTTTTTTCTTTGATTTTTTAAAACAATTTTATCTTCCGCTATAGAGATCATATACAATGCATTAGAATTAACGGCAAACAAATCGTCAAATTTATCAACAAAATCTTTCTCCCGTTTCTCCTTCTGCTTCCACATTTATCAGTAGATCTTATTGGGATTCGTGCTTTGTTCCATAAAACTTCTATTTCTTTTACTACAAGAGAAGCACTTGCACGAAGTTCTAGCTTTACCTTCGCCATGTTATAAAACAATACAATAAAACTTGAGCATTAAAAACCGCAGTCTTATTATAATTTTAAGGACGTTTTTATACTCAGAGCAAATAAATTTATTATAATCCACTCAGCATTTGTAGTTCTTCTGTATTAATTTAAAAAATTTTGACAACTTGTCGGCGGTTGCGGCACGTCTTCTCCTGTTGTATTCCGCCTATAAATTTCCACAAAGTATCTTCTTGGCACAGAGAACATTTCTGGGGGGAGTTACAATCTAAACTTAGAAAAAAAATTCGGCCCATACATCTAAGGCGCACCCTAGTGTAGATGTTCCTGTTCAGTTTGAGCATAATTTGAGACGAGATTGTATGGATGGTTTTTGGTTTGGTTACGGGTGTTTACAGTCGAGCGCACATACCCATACATACTTTTTAATTTGTGTGTGTAATGGCATAACAGCGCTGTGCGAATAATTGTTCGGACAACTCTGTTTGAACATGAAGCGATCATAATTGTGCGAACTATTGTTCGGTCCACTCTAAAGAGATTTATGGCTAGTGAAGACGCCACGTTACCTGTTAAGTCTACCCTGGATAATGCAATACGCTTTGTAATAAGATGTTATCAGTGGTGTGGTGAGACTACCTATCGTGAATTCGCTTTGTAATAAATAACATAGCTACTATATTCTGTGATAAATACATTCCCATGTATGTATGTATGTATGTATGTATGTATGTATTTTATATAAAATTTATGCTAATTAAGCAATTTTTCATGGAATTGTTTTGAAAGATTTATTGCAGTGCAAGCATGTTACCTTGTGGCAAACATTTTGCATTATGCGATGTGGCGTTATTTCAACGATCTTTTGCCCCAAAATTGAATTCCTTGAGTACTTCGTACAAATTAGTTTAAAAAAATAAAGGCTTGTATCAAACGCCATAAAATATGCAAATAAAATTATATTTTATTCAACGTATTTTATCACGATATATAATAAATTTCCTGAAAGGATGGCGTCAAATAAACATCGTAAACCAGTTGAAACCAGATGTTGTACAAGTAGCTACCCAACTATAAATGCACACAAATTTCCAAAACAACAGATACAGGGCATTTTCTGCGAAAACGAAACTTTGTGGTGAAAAATAAACTAGCGGCTTAAAATAAAGTTAATTCAAAAAACAACTGAATTTGTTCCGATTGTGCACCTCTTTGCAGTATTGTTGTTGTGAACTTATTAGCAGTAGCTCTGACTTTGGAACATATTATCATTTTTTTCTCTTCAGCTAATTCCGCTCTTTGCCATCATTATTTTCTTCAAATTATATTTGAAGAAAACATTTCGAAGATCATACACAGGCCGGCCGCCGGGAAGGTATACTACTTTGTTTTTTTGCCATTTTGCTAAACATTAGTCTTGACAGTTCATATTTGGCAGTCGTGAAGTAGAGACGTGGCAAATTTATTATGGAAAAATATTCGGTAAAGCAACGTGTTTTAATCGTTAAAACATTTTATCAAAATCAATCATCGATTACTGTGACGATGAGAAAGTTACGTGAAATGTTTGGGAGAAACAACGTGCCAACAAGACGCACTATTTATCGTGTAGTGATTGATTTCGAAGAAAGAGGGACTGTAGCTGATAGGCCCAAGCATGGACCACAACTTACTGCAAGATCGACTGAAAACACTGCTGCTGTTCAAGAAAGTGTTCAAAACAATCCATCAACCTCAATTCGACACGGTGCTCAGGAGCTTGGTCTTCAAAGAACAACTTTGGCCACAATTTTGCACAAAGATTTTCATTTGTTTCCATTTAATATTCAGTTAACACAAGAGCTTCTTCCAGAATACCATTTACGCCGCCGTACATATGCCAATAGGATGCTACAGCTCGCCCATGACAACCCCGATTTTCATGCAAAAATCATGAGTGACGAGGCACATTTTCATTTGGATGGATGTTTGAATAAACAGGATGGTCGGTTCTGGGCAATGGAAAACCCTCAAATTATTCATCAGTCACCTTTGCATCCATTAAAAGTGACAGTCTGGTGTGAAATTTGGTCAGGAGGAATCATTAGACAACAGTCAATGGGGACCGATATCGTGATATGATTGAAAACTTTCTAACGCCACAACTGCATGCTTTGGACTTGACTAACATGTGGTTTCTCAACAAAACGGCGCCACATCGCATTCAGCAAGGATTACAATGGAATTACTGTGAGACCTCTTTCCACAACAAGTTATTTGAAGGAATGGTGATGTTGATTGGCCGCCACGGTCGCCTGATTTGACTGCTCCGGACATCTTTTTGTGGGGGGATATCTGAAAAGCAGGGTTTATGCAAACAAACCAGAAACACTGGAGCAACTCAAACAAAATATTCGTGAGGACATTTATCTGATATTGTATTCCAAACATATGTAATTGCCGACATTAAATAGAACATTTATCATTATTCGATCCATTCTCTTTCATTTAATCAAATATTATAAACCATCCCGGGGGATACCCTGTACATACAGCATCAGGACCAAATCGTTTTAAAAGTGACAAAACTTAAGAAAAAAAATGTTTTTATTTTGACGAATTAATTGTTCTATAAAAACTAATTCAGTGAGAAAAAAGATTTTTCTTCATTTCTTTTATTAAGAGTTTAGCAAACTTTTCCGTAATTAATTTCACAGCTGATAAATACAATCTTATAAATATTAAGGGGACTCACTCGCAAACTGCGATTTTTACACTCTCGCAATGGTCCGCCAAATTCTTTTTGAAATATCATTTGCACAATAAATTTGCGCAATAAATTTTAGGCTCGTAAAAATTCGCATTTCATAAACTAGTTGTTTTTCGATTATTATTAGCGGTATTCAGGGTTTAGTGCAAATGTTATTGCTAAGCTAAATATCAGCTTTTTTTAATGAAATTTTGTGTGTTATGTTGTTGGACTTTATTATAAAGCTACGATATTTTGCATTTGTGCTTTTGCAGGACCGTTTGCCCCAAACACTGAATACCGCTATTGTTAAAATAATAAAATATTGATATAGAAAGAAAATAGCTGGAATATTGAGTTATTAAATAAGAATACCTGGTAGTGCGCTAGAGTCCAAGTTCAGGCCTAATGCACACAGAGTGTTTATTTACATGAAACGCCAGAGATCAAATGTGAAAGTTTCACTATAAAATCTTTGCGAAATACGAGTATGATAACTTTTCAATGACTCACTCATCAATATTATGGGGTACCTCCACTATAGCTAGAGAGCTAACATTTGGCATACAGGTAGGTCTCGGGGTAAAAGTAATTAGAAAAAAACGGACACTTTTCGTTTAGGGGGACTAGTGTTTCTCCTTATTTGCATGAATCATTTCAACTATAGGCAGAGACATGAAATTTCATGTTAACCCAACTGCCTTTCAACTTTAAGTTCAAAGAAAAAAAAAATAACTTGGAAAAAAGGACTCAGATCCGCACAAACACATAAATGTGAAAATAAGGCCAAGCTCCTATCGAAAAGTTTTGGCAGTTAAAAGAATTAAGATCAAAATGTATGATGACTTTTTTAAATGATTGGATGTCAAAGTCCACATAAGTATTTTTTTCGACATTTCCGCAACTTTTTTTCAATGGAGTTTGACATCCGAAACTGAGACGGAAATGTTTTAAATTCGCGCATGTGCTCCACCTGTTATCCAAATTAAAACAGTTCAACTCACCAGCGTAGCTAATGATTTTTTTAAATTATTGGGTTTCGACTTCCATAAATTTTTTTCGCCATTTCCGGCTCCGTTGTGCATAGCAAACTCTGTATAAAACGTGACGAAAATGGCGAAACTTTTTTGTACAATTAGACACAAAAGTATTTTGCCTAATGAAGATCGACGTTATTTTTTATGATGTTCGGGTTATCCCTTTTCCCTTTGTGGGAAATGGTAAAGTTTTTGTAGTTAAATGCCTAGAGGAAAAGAATTAAAGTGTTCAGAAAAAAAATTATTTTGTACCTTCATAATCAGGATAAATCAATAAAATATATTTGTGATATGTTTAACCGATGTCGGCAAACAATAGAAAATTTCAAATTTTTATTCACCCCGCACTTTTAAGTTTGTTTTCCTTTTTGTTTACATTTTGGTTTGAGCGCTAGTTCAGATAAACTTTCGATAAAAATTAGGGAAGACAGAAATTGTTCATGCTTCGCAAGTAGATTCAGAAAAATGTGCTTCGCTCTCAAGATCTTATGTGGTGAAGCACGTTGATTCACTCATGATGGGGAATGAGAAACATTGGGCTCCGTATAAACTTAGCATAAGAGAATCCCTAAAGTTAAAAAACTTGCACGCTCGAATTCGCTTTTTTATGACTAACAGAATTAAGCTTCAGACCCCAGAGCACCTGCTGCAACATATATTGACCCTATTGCAGGAGAATCCTGAAATAGCTCGTGGGGTGTAAACGTTTTGTTTTTTTATTAGTGCAGTTGGCGGTGTTTCTGTTTTCTTTTTCGTTGCGCCTAAAATTATGTTATTTTACAAAAAAACCCCATTAAATTGAAGGATGATATGGCAACGGTGGTCCAGGCTAAAGTTTTATTCCAGTAAGAGAAGATTTGAAACATGAAACGAATAATTGTTCAAACAATTTTGATAAAATTGATACTAAGATAATGGTCCTGTCTGACGTAATCTGACTTAAGTCCTTCCCTGGTTTAGGGATCACAATAGTTTCAGACATGAAGCCAACTCGCAACATGACATGGCATTAAATACGAATAGTAAAATTCTAGCAGCAGAAAAAGGTAAGTTTCTCATCATTGATCTTATAATACGATCAGGGCCGAGCGATTTTCAAAATGGCTGTAAAATGGTCAACAGTTGCTTGATTATCAGCCCCCTTTCTTAGTAGGATGTTCGGTGATAAGTGAGAGTTAATATAGATTTTATATTTCAACCTATTCGTGTTTTTATTTGAATAGGAAATACGGGTTTGAGGTAAAATGAAAAATCGGTCATATATAGTTATGGTTGTAGGTGAAAGGTCAGAAGATAGATCATAGGATGATATGACAATATCATTAAAGTCTGTTGGCCAATAAGTTGGTTTGTCGCCAGATATGATGTCTAGCTTATTGGCTTGAACTGTGCTATATAATCGTCTTCCTCTGGGCTGCCTTTGGAGGCATGTCTTCTTGGTGATATGGCCAGCTTGATGTGTTGCTGTCAGTGGAGATGGGTGAACCAGTCCCCGAGGCTTGTCTTTCCAAGTACTCACCAGTAGCAATATAAACTGTGGTACCATTGGAACCAGCAGCCTTTGGACCGCAAGTTCCAGATTGGGTGTTAGTAAGGCTCCTTCGGGAATGCACGTCGTAGCTGTGGTTTATAGCCAAATCGTAGAAAGATCTTGGTGCAAGATCAATGTGGCGTTGCATTGCAGGACGATTTGGTATCAGGCTCCAGGCAGTCATGATCTTGAATTGCTAACTATAAAAGTGCGTATAGAGGCGTTGATGGTCGCTGACACACCCGGTGCTAAGACCACCTTCGTATAAGGTCTCAAGACAGGTGCCGACCTTAATCAAGGCAGAATTCTGGAGCCCAAATATGTGTTCTTTGCATTATAACAAGGTTAACATTTTAAAAAAATATTATGAGACAAGAGTGTAAAATTATTCGCTGCAATTAAAATCGAAAAATATCGGAGAACTAGTATTGAAAGACGTCAAATTTTTAGTCATTGATCAGATCTAAGAGTTCTGCATGGATGGGACTTTTCATTAATTTTGCTAACAAAAGCATAATTTTCTTTCATTTATTTTGGGCTAGATCGAAAAATCGAATCTACATGTTTAGTTTATAAAGTTATCGTATGGCATAATAGTATTTCTGATATATATATTATATTATACAAATGTATAAACCTAATAAAATATTAAAATTTTTACAAATTTTATGGTAAATAATAAATATGTAAATGGAAAACTTAATTGTAAATAGATTTAAAGTGAAAACTAATTATATATCATTTTGGTTGTTTCGAAATATTTGTAAACTTCTTGGAATGTGTTGAATATTTTGAATTGACTTTTACATGTATTATTTGTCAAGGTTTATATATTCTAAGGGAATATGTATGCATGTATATATATAACGAATACGTGCTTATTAGGAGCGACATTCGATCTTCGATTGAGGTGTGATCGAGCTGATCGAACGCGTTTTCATTATGACGCACGTTCGATGAGGAACAGAGCTATTGTAAATTTCCCTCATTTGGATTGTTCACAGTAGTGTATTTTGTGTCAGCTGAGACTAAAACCAATTACGAGTGGTTGGCGAATTGAGTAAAAAGTAATAAAAGGAATTGGGAGTTTTCGTTTGTGGCCAGCGAAAATCGAATGTCGAATGCAGCTCATAATAAAGGCCAGATTATTCGCATAAATCACTTACTTATGTATATCGGTAACCTATTTATTTATATGTATGTATGTGTGTATGTACGTGTGTATAATTAAAGCATTGTAAGTAGTCTTTTAGAGTTTCGGCTTGGATAAAAGTTTACTGGAATTTTTATTATCTGGAATGACGTTGATGTTCTGGCCGTAGGATAGGCTTTTCTTCTGGTGCAACACACTTGCATTCACGTACACTGGTGTCGGCCGGTGGTTCAAAATCGATGGCGGAGTTTGGGGTGACGGTGTTATTTGTTCTTTCTGTTCTGCTTTCACAGCCGCTTGCCCCTCCTCCTCCTCCTCCTCCTCCTCCTCCTCCTCTTCCTCTTCCAAAATTACATCCCCGCCCACCAGAGCTATGCGTTTGATAGTCCTTGGTGTTATTACACTCACTTGTTCGTTTTGGTTGTTGTTCACATTCATATTCTTGCTGAGGCTCTGGGCAAGAGTGGGAATGTGCATTTGTTCGCTCGTTGATGACTCTAACTCTTTGGTATTCATCCTGGGTGCACTCGCGCTCTCGATAGTTGTCATACTTGTTGGCGGCTCTGCTGTTGGCAACGATACTGGTGTTGATTCTATCGTATCTTTGGCTATCGGCTCCTCCAGTTTGGCATTCAACTCCATAGCTGGTGATTGGATGGAACTGCTGAAGCTGGTATTTTGTTGATCCACTGCCGACACCATTGTGCGGCTGTGCGACATGTGGCTCAATCCGGTATCTTTCCATTTCTCTAAAACAAATGAGAGTGACTTAGTTTTTTGCCCCATCATCGCTCCCCAAATAAACAATACAATCACATACCTGCCACACTGCTGCCATTGCCATTGACATGATGGCCACCGACGCCGCCACTTGTATATTTGCCGAATGAAAACAATCGTCCGGGCTGACACATAATTACCGTTTTGTAGGCCTTGCGATACTGTTTGTTCATGATCACATAAATGATGGGATTAATACAAGCCGACAGATACAGCATGATGTAGCTGAGTATATGAAAATTGGGATGTTCCACATCATGGTCGGCCACTTTGGCAATGGTAATTGGCAAATAACAGATGACGAAACTCAAAAATATTGCCAACACCATCTTTGTAATGCGCCATTCATTGCGCTTCGCTCTCACTTCCCTCTGATCTTTAACGCGAGATGTCTGCTTTTGCACCGACTCCTGTTTAACGTCGGTTGAAAAACTACTGCTGTCGGCTGAGGATATTCTGCTTTGGCCATTGCCCGTTTCAACATTGCTGGCAGTTGCAACAGGCGTCGTTCTCAAATTATTGGGTATTGAGTTCTGGTTGTTAGCGTGACGTTTCAAACGTTGTTCCGACTTGTGGACCACCCAAAAGATTTTCGTGTAACAGGCTACAATTATTACACACGGTATTACGAAGGCAATAACGAACAATGTGGACTTGCTGCTGTGACCATGACCGTCCTCCATTATAGAACATGTACCCAATTTTGGATCATAATCAAATGTACCCCAAGCACCGACCAGGGTTGGCAACTGCATGCCATACGAAAACACCCAACAGAATATAATCATGGCGGCAATCCAATATCTTTTGTAAATTTTCCCATATGAACTATGATGAGCAATCATTACATATCTGAAATGGAAAACATAAATAAGATTGGCGTATAACTGAACACTGTCAGCTCTGTTCGTGCTCCTTACCTGTTAATCGTTATCATAGCAATACAGAGAAGGGACACACCAATGTTGCCATACTGAATAAATGGTATCATCTTGCAGAGAAAATCTCTTGGCCTCCAGGTACCCTCGATGAAACGAAACGCATTAAATGGTAGGACTAAAGCACAAAACAATAGATCGGCAATACATAAGCTGAAATTTATACAATAGAGACTTCCATAAAAGAAACCGCGTTAAACGGAAAATGTATAAAAAATATGTCTGAATCAAAAGGCAGTTCGTCGGCCAGAGCAATTTGCATTGTTGCTTCAGTATGTCAATATTTTTTTTAGAGATTTTTTTCTATAGTTACCAAAATTTAAGAGTCAAACAGTTTGATTAGACACCTATACCAAACTTTTTATTAAAAAATTGAGTCCTTACGTTCTCCGTTTCGAAGAAAATAAGATGTCGACTTTTTTCGATTATTTTTACGAAAGACATTGTTTTCCTTTCTTCGACAATGAATGGAGTAGGGAAGGCAGGTGTGGAGAGATAGAATAGTTTTATTGTTAAACAATTCCGTTATTGAGCGAAATGCTTTTTTTTTAGAACATTTTGCGCTTTCGAGTAAAACTCACGAAGAAGAATGTTCTCATATGGGGTTACCAGATGGTAGTTTTTGTGATTATTATATTTCGAAAGCTGTCAAAATTACCGATGTCATCCAGCTGTCAAAATACTTAGGAAGGTTTGGCATTTCATCGCGTTTTGTTGCACGTGCGGAAATGCCGTCTCAGTTGTAAATACACGTCGTGAATTTCGTATTGAGGTCATCATTGTGGCAATGCTTGAGCGTGAGTACACTCCTTTGGACAATATATCGGCCGCAGCCAGAGTTGCATCGCAAATCAAACGATCAGGTAAAAGAAATTAATGTCAGTCATGAGTTGATATACATATTCTCGTCAGGCAAAGGCACAGAAGGCAATGAAGACGTTCTCTTGGCATAAATGTCCAGATAAACTTGGATTCAACAAAAAATATGTTCTATTAGAAATGAGTCCCCACTACGAATCGAAAACTGCACATGAATAAAAACTCAATTGATTAGTTAAATGCCTTCGCTAATCCCTAAGAAAAGGTTTTCACACCACATGACAAGAATAACTGTATCCTCCCAGTCAACACTAATACCCGTAATTGAGCCTATGAAACTCCGACTAACAGGATCAATGGTAAGAAGTTCAACTAATTCTGCTGTGAGAATGTTACTATTCGTATTTAATGCCATGTTGCACGTTGACTTCTTCCGCTGCTCTTGGAAGATATCGGAAATTGTTGTGATCCCTAAACCAGGAAAAGACTCAAGCCAGATTACGCCAATCAGGCCCATTACGGCTTACTCTCAATTTTGATACAGTTATTTCAATAAATATTCATCTCGAGTTTAACTCCTTATCCCGGACCACCAGTTTACTTTTCGAGCAAGGCGTAGCACAATTGAGCAAGTCCACGGAATCAATTTTGAAAATAAGCAATACTGTTCAGCTTTATATATTGACGTTACTCAGTCTCACGAAAATAAATCGAATTCTTCCTGAAAACTCCCACAATCTCCTTCTGAGCTATGTGACAGATAGAAGTTTTAAAGTAAGGTCAGAGGGTCAGTTTTCTCAAAACGTGGAAATCTCTGCAGGAGTACCTCGAGCTAGAATTGTTGGAGCTGCTATTAAAGATCATCTTTCATTTATAAGTGTTAATAATGATTCAAAGGTTGCATCTGCGCAACTTCAGTCTCACATTTATGAGATAGAGGAGGACTGGCTAAAAAATTGGAGAATAAAAGTAAATCCATCAAAGACACAAATTTTCCACCCATAACAAATACTACTCTTCCAGTGGCAACTGACGTTTAATATTGGGTATCCAGCTAGACAGACGCCTGACTTGCTCCCGCCATATTGAGGCAAAATTGCGGCCATAAAACTGAAAACAACTCAACTACACTGGATAATAGGTGCTAACTCAACCCTGGCTTTGGATTACAAAGTGTTTTTATACAAATCCATTGTATAGCCAATATGGGCATAGAACATTTCGTTGTGCATCAAACATCCAGAAGTTACAAGGAAGAAAGTCTAGGATGTTACGACTGATAGTCTGTGCCCCTTGGTATATAAGAAAATATGAAAATATCTGTAGAAACTAGTCGACCATTCAAACACTCTAGGACGCGATTTACTGCAATTTTATGGCCACCAGGGACACATTGAGCCTGGCTCTCGCTACCAAATGGTAGATAGTTTATTAAGAGTTGAATATAATAAATTAGAAAGATTCAATCCAGTTCTTACGCCTTTCTCCCACTAGTTCTACCAGCAGCACCTCTTCCTTTGGCGTGTAATTTTTACACTTTTTTCTTTTTAAGTGTCCACTTTTTCGGATTTTTACGTTGCCACTATATTCCATGTTGATTTGTTATTTTTGCTGCGGCGTAGCCACACTTTTAAAATTATAATCTTTATTTTACAAGGATGTTTTAATGACGAAAAAGAGCTAAGGGTCACTTTGTTGCTCCCACTATGCCGCACCTTTTAAATGCAAGTGAAAACGACTTTGCGCCATTTAAGTCGAGCATAAATTCCAACTGGTTATTGCTTCGTAACCAAACGTTCAGCTTAGAATTGCGGAAATAAATAATAAACAATTGCTCTTAAGCCGCAATTTTCATTCGGCCATTAGAATAAATCGGCTTCTTTAAATAAATTTAATTTGTTTGTGTAATTAAAAGAAAACCTCGACGTGCTTACCTCATTATGAAAGCTGCTGCTACATTACGAACTTTGGGACACTTTATTAAAGCTGCAACGGTGAGAAAATTACCAAAAATTCCCACGATCATGATCAGCAAAGTCATAACGGCTGCAAATGTAAGCATTGATGCGGAAAATCTAAAAGAAAATATGAAATTGGTTTTTAATCAAAATTTTATACAAAATTTATTTCTTAATGAAAATTAATCCAAGTACGCAAAGGTGTGTGCGTGTGTGTGTGTGTGAATGTCCGTCCCTTTGCAGTGGAAATTGTTGTAGAGCTTGTTCAATGGCTAAGTGGTTGTGAGGGAAACTTTTTAACATATTCCACAAAAGTTTCAATAATTTTCCTGTTACACTTTTCACCAAAAAAAAAGAAAATGTATTTTGAAAAATATAAATTCCGTTCACATGAACTCTTATCGGCCACGGCTTGACGAAACTAAAATTTGCATGCATCTAGGATGTTTCAAAAAATGTAACGACTAAACAGAAAGATCGCTTTTTTTTGTTGCACTAACCCTACGCGTGGTTCTTGTTGAATGAAAGCCACTGTAACTCGAAATAATGAATCGACTTTATTTTCGGCTTCTGTTTTTTTTTCTGATTTATTTCTCTTCTTAATATTTGCGATAACCTTTCTTTATCAGAAGGAAGTGTCAATATTATTTGCCGCTAGTGTTTTTATTATTTTTCCCTTTAACTTTCAATGAAACCCATTGATTAGGCAATTCATTATTGTTGCATGCCAAACCTATAGATATTTAAAATATTCGTTTTAGTTGACTTCAGTTCAGTGGACAAATAAATACAAACACATATGCAGATGAATGTATGTGTGTACTGTTTATTCCCAGTTGACCATGTGTTCAAGATATTTTCGAAGACGCGCGCAAAACACATATGAAATCCTAGACGACACATTGTGGACAGTTCAAGCCAATTAATTTCGTGCATGGGACGCTGTAATCGTGCATGACAACAGAAGTGACAAATGTTCCAAAATTTACATGAGTACCCGCCAATGTTGGCACAAACTCATGGTGGTCTTAGCACAGAGTTTATTAACCCTTTCGGTACGAGCGTCGACTATAGGCGATGGCCACAGATGTCACCACACAGCCTAGCGTCGCCTATTGTCGACGGCCGTGATATAAACGCGCACGGCTGGAATTTTCTCTTATCTCTGTGTTTGCGGAGTGTTTACTCGCATAATTTTAGTTTCGTTCAGACCATCGCACAAAACGGTTTCACATCTGTAAAACGGTAACTGTGAAATAGGAGTTATTATATTTAGTTCTCGTTATATTTTAAAGAAATAAATAAAATCGCGTTTCGTGGCCGATAGGCGCCGTACCGAAGTGGTTTAAATGCGACCACCAACGCTCCTATACACATGCGTTTGGGCAATTGAAGATCATGGATTCCTGGCCCTGATCCCACCTTTTGCTGCGGGGTTTGGACCTACCCATTCTTCTACTGTCAATAGAATACCTTTGAACAGCTTGTTGAAGAGCTTACATTTCAATGCAGCGCCACATTTGTCCTGCAACTAGATCCTCCCGTGATTTGGGTGTAAACCACAGCCCCACGTGCACCCCCGAAAGGGCCTCACCAACAATTAATATAGGACTTGCGTCTCAGGGGCTACTAGTTCCCGTGGCTTACATCGTTACTGGTCGAACTTAGAAAGTACTTTACCCGCTTCCAGTTTCAGGCCCCCATCTCTCCCGGTAACAATACATCAAGTTTTTTTTATTTCATTTACGAAATCATGTAAAAACAAGTTAAGGCTCACTGGTTTTTTATCTCCATAATTAACTCTGATAAAAAAAATCACTTCATTTTTAAATTTATCAGCCATATCACAGAATTCCATTTCGATCGAAAGTGGTTCCAATTCCGCACATTACTTCTCCAGAAAATGAAAACGAAAAATAGCTTCCGAATTAAATCAATGGAACAAATCTAATTTAAAGCAGCAGCTCTAAAAGAAATAAAGTTCCTGAGGGCGCCGAAAAATTAATTTTAAGTAGAAAATGTCAAGTAAAAAACCGGGAGCAAACCCTATTACGGAGTTGTGGGCCCCGCAAAAGTTTTTGTATATGATTCGCCATATTTCAATTATTTTGAAAGGAAGGGGGAGTAAATGCGTATCTTATCAAATATTTGCGGAAAAAATTAACCCATTGAGGGGCATCTAATTATAAATTATCTGTTCTGTATTTTGGCCTTGTTGACCCAACTATGTAATATTTTTAAGAAATTTTAAATAGAAATTTATCTTGCAGCCAATCTATATCTGTAAAGTTTAATGGCCAAATTAGTAATGGTGGAAAATGTCGGCGTAGGGGAATTTTTTTTTAAATCGCGCGATTTTAGAAAAATTATTTTTTCCGCTGGCAGTTGTGTTAATTGAAAATAAAACTTTCGCTTTCCTATGGGAAATTTGTGTTCATTTGATTTTTGTTTGAAAACAGCGGCGCCGCCTAATACCTTTTTAAAAATCGCGCAATTAGAAAAAATCTATTCTGCGCCCTATTGGCAGCTGTGTTAATTCAAAATGTTGCTTTCGTTTTTGTATTGTAAAATTTCTAAAAATAGATAAAATATTTTTGGTTAAAATAATAAAAAAAAAGTTTCACAATGGGTTAATTTCCGTCTCTAAATACCACAAAATATATATGTATGAAAACTTTAGGGGTCCTTAACTCCAAAGCAACTTTTTTCCTTTTAGAGCTGCTGCCCTAAACTAGATTTAAGCCAAACGAATCTTAGATTTCTAAGTGGTTTTGGTTTTTAATGGCAATTACTGCAGAAAAGTGTTTATAACCATTTTGTACAAAAACAAAATGGACGAATATTTTTTGATATGCCCAAAGTTGCCATATGAAATTCTATAAAAAGGATTTTCTGAACTTTTGAGAATTTACAACATCAAGTGGAATCTGAAGAAGCAAAAATTCGATTATAGTATTAAAACCATTCCGACCGGAATGTGTGAAAGACCTGTATAATTTTTCTTAAAATGGTCCATTATCACACGGAACCAAGTCCATAACAAAATTTTGTTAAACTTTTCTAATCGATTTTTTAATCAAAAATGGCAATAGTTACCCTGATTAACTGTTTAAATAATAAACGGATTATGGCTTCCTCTTAAAAGTTTGTTTGAGGTATTTGGTACATCTATACCATTTACATCTATGTAAAGGGTTTAGTATAGGATGTTTTTTAAGTCCGATATCACTTATGAAAGGGTTAACTGTCAAACGAACACTTATGAAAAGAATACTCTGGCAAATCATCATGAATAGATTAAAGCTTGCACAGTGCTACCAAGTCATCTATATTTACTTTGAAAATCAGTTACCAATTGAGGCTCATATTTGCCTTTACGGGTTTATTAATAAACAAATTGGCCTTATATGGAGTGAAACAGAATCTAATGACTCCATTACAACCAGAAAAAATTCACTGTTTGGTGCGGTTTACACACTGGTAGCATCATTGGACATTAGATGTCCTTAATGCGTTTCGTCAAAAACAGCTGCGATGGCCATATGGCCGAAATCATTTTCAAATGTTAATGCCATGTATTGAACTTTCGAATAATATTTTTTTTTGGATTAAATTTTAATTTGTATGTCATTTTTTAAAGTTCTAGCGGGCTTAAGGAAACACCCTATATACCCACCTAAACATTATTTTTGAAAATATCGTTTCCTAATTGCAATATTATCTGTCAGCTTTGTGTTTCAAGACATGAAATATTAAAATTTGTTAAATATTTTTTATTTCTTCTTTAAAATACATCCAGTTACTTGTCCATCACTTTGTCTTCAATATGGCTTTGTTCAAGACATTTTCATAATATTGCCGACATTAAATCCTGAAACACGATAAATTACACAATATTGTTATAATAATTGTCCTCAATAACATTTCATAGACCACAAACTATAAATAGTCCTGAAACATCGATGAAAATGTCGTCTATGGCTACCTGGTCAACTGGGTTGGTAAGGGCAGGGTGTATGTACATGTATGTATGTATGTTTCAATATCGTAACATAATCGCAGTCATTGTTAAATGCATCACACTGTTATCTGTATGTAAAAAATGCCGGGAAAGAGAGTGAGAGAGAGAGAGAGGGGCAAATTGACAGAGAGATAGTTTTGAGTTATAAATCTCAAATTTAGTAATAATCAACTGAATAATTTATTTGTATTTTTTTTGTATTTATTTAATTTAATCCGATAGATATCAAATCCTTACAGACAATTCAGAGATATGTATGTATGTACTTATGTATGTGTGTATGTATAATACAAAATTATTTATTAATTTAACAAAATAACTATTTTAATATTTGTATTTAAAGAACAATCTATAATTTTAAAAAATTTATTAAATTGACTACTTATCCTCCTAAATGGAGCAGCATTTGCACAATTTGATCTAAAGTATTTAATTGACAAAAGTTCAAAATGTTGAGACGGACGATGCCAGAATTTGTAGCTGTTTCTGTAAGTTAATAATTTGGTTAGACAAGTTCGGGATAAAGTTATTAAACTCTTCTAGCGCCTGTTGAATAGAGTTTTCGTTTACACTATTTCCATTTAAGTTGTTTGGTGAGTTATCACGAAGTTTCTTCTGAAGGATTTTATATTTTTCGCATCCTTTCTAAGATGCTGGGTGAATGTATTTTTTACAGAGGACACAAACGAGTTTTTGCTTTTCATTTATAGGCAGCTGATTAAGGGATCACTTGAGAATGTTGTTTTTCGAAAAATGACACTGAAGATGGCACATAGCCGAAACCGGTTTGTGACCAAACCAAACTTGACAAGGGATGATGGAAATGCGTAACAAAAATCTACATCAAATCACCCTGTCTAAATATATGAAATCAAGAATTCAAAAGTTTCGGTTTTGCAATCATCAGACGCGGATCTAGGGGGGATGCAAACAAATTAAGTTTCCCCCCTCAAAAACTATTAAAAATTTAAAATTTTAAATAAGAAAAATTAAATAATCGTTGCTTGTAGTTAATAATTCGCCCTCCTAAAACCTAACCCGTATCCGCGTCTGGCCATCATACTACTAAATTTATGGTTTCGAGCAACTTTTGGAAAATTTAGGACAGCAAGATTTTTAAATTAATAATTTTAATTTCATTAAATTAAAAATAAACGCAGTATTAAAAAGTGTAAATGCTATCCGCACAAAATCGTATATGTGGAAATTAAGCCAAATTCCTATCTACGAATTTCGGCCGTAAAAAGTACTGAGACTAAAATGAAGAGCAAGTTCTTGATATGTAGCAATACCATCGCATTTCTAGGCAACTTGCTAGCTTGGTGACATTTTTTCTATAATTCTTTTCCACATTAGAAAGTTCAAAAAATTGTTGGCAAGCTAGAAAGTTGCCTAGAAATGCGATGGTATTGCTACATATCAAGAACTTGGTCCTCATTTTGATTTCAGTATTTTTACGGCCGAAATTTTGGGATGGGAACTCATTTTCACATTTATGTTTTTGTGCAGATCTGAGTCTTTTTTCTCAAGTTATTTTTGCTTGTTAATGTATGTATAAAACCTCTTTCAACTGTAAGACTACAGACGGTTGGATTATACCAAATTTCAGCTCTCTACCTATAATGGAAATGCTCCATATAAAATAAGAGGGAACCCTAGTCCCTGAGATAAAAAGTGGCCACTTTTCTACATGGCCTACATGTATACCAAATTTCAGTTCTCCAGCTACAGTGGAAGTGTAAGGAGGAACCCTATTTATAGGCGAAAAAATAAAAGAGAATGGGAATCAAAACTGTCCCTTAAATTTGACGGTATTCTGCCGCTTAAGTTTTTGGCTCAATATTCACAAATAGGAAACATAGCAGCAAAAAGGGGTAACCTAGAAAATGAAGAGAGATACACGAAAAAATTGGCCCCATAACAGCCGAATATTGCTTTCAAATTTCTTTCAATTTTTTTGATTTGGACTTACCCATCTTCGGTCTCCATTTCGTTTGTATCACTGATGTTGTCGTAAGTTGAAACACTCATACTGCAATGATAAGGAAAACACATTTTTCAATAGTTTACTTAACGATTGATTGATTCATTGCATTTGATATTTGAGCCATTCATTGCATAAAGCGATTAACTCCATGAAACAAAAAGTTATTTAAAAATCATATTTTGGAATTTATAAATACAAAGTGGCTGCCATCTGACGCTACATGAAATAATAAGAAATAACCGAAAACTAATCTTGAATGTTTATAAGCCAATCCGGTCGTCAGAGTTTAACTTCTCAAGATTTTTATTATAGAAAAAGTTAGAGTTTAATTACGAGTTTTCAATAAAAACTAATGTTATTAGTTCTATTAAAATACTCGTATATAGTTCGTGATCAGCTGTGTGGGACGACACGTCATTTCGATTTGTTGCCATGCTTAGCAGGAGGAATGAATTTTATCAGGCCCGCAATGTCGTTTCTTTTTTATCTCGGCACAGGCTTATCTGTAGGGTAAAATAAAGACCCAGTTTTAGGGATTACAACTTTTTTTATACCAATAAATGAGTTCCACATATTTTTACTCTTGCAATCAGAAGATATCCAAGAAAGTTAACATCGAGGTCTTGAGCCAGACTTAGGGAGTTAATCAAAATTATTATTCAGGACTATATAAAAGCTTAGGACTATAACATGTGTTTTGATTCTTAAATTCAAATTTGTTTAAAAAGTGGAGTTAATCAAATTGTGCAACGAATGGGGGTTTTACAAATTAAATACGTCAAGTTAAAACAATTGCAGTTTAAAATTGGTTTTTGAAATATGATGGAGGGAGTAAAAGCGATAGCATAAATCTAAATCGAGCTACTAAAGCGGGTGCCAATCGGTTAATAAATGAACAATGCTGTCATGTATAATCAATCCAGAGAATCACTTAATTACGCTTAAAGATTTCCGGAGGACAGTAAAATCACGAATAACCGTCACTCGGCTTCCTGTCAGTTTCTCTTAACAGTCACTAGAGTAGAACTATTACTAATAATGTAGGGGGATATTGAAGCAGACCGCTTACTCAATGGGTCCCTTTTCGTGAATTTTTTTTTAATTTTTTCTAAAATTTTCAATATTTGATCAAGTTACAAATTATTGTAATTTTTCGATGAAATATATATTTTTGCAACAATTCGAATTTTTAGTCAATTTTGTTAAACATAAAATACAATTAAACATTTAGGTGCAGTAATTGATTTGACGCATTCGGGAAAAGTTTGTAATAATCGCACATGATCGTGGCTGGTAATTTTGCAAGAGAAAAAAATACTCTGCTTACAAAACACATTTTCTAATAAAGCCAACAAGGTTTCATGCACAGGGCGCTAGTTATGCTCGCGATGCCACTGCTTAACGCTCACATCTGAACATATATCTTTTTTCCTTTATCAACTAGTACTAGGCCGCATTTGTTTCGGACTAGCCAGTGTTGCCAATCCTATCTACATTCCGAAAAAATGATGCAGGTAAATCCAACCAATTGTAGTTGTTATTTTATTTTAAATAGAAACTGTTGCTGCAGTTTATATGAAAGTATTTGTAGAGCTTGGTTTCCAGGCTTCAAGGAAGGTGACTTTGATGTTTAAAAGAAAAAGAGTGTTCGGGAAGGCCAGAGAAGGGTGTTTTGTGCTATAAGCCGTTGGCACGTGGTGAGACTCTAACAGGAAAACAGTATAGATAACAAAATATCCTTTTGAAGAGAGCAGGCAAACATAAACGGAATGAACTAAAATTTGCCGCCATGACAATATCTATTGAAGATTTACCTCGACCTTTCTCTGTTGGACTACCATTTTTGTTGATCGATGCATAACAATCTGGCGGGCTGGTCTACACTACACTTTATTGGACATTAATTAAAAATTGGCTTACTACGTTGGTGGCCTCCAAAAATAAGCAGTTATTTTGGCGCGAAATTCACGTATTGCGAAAGGACGGAGGGAATGCAAACCTAACGATGGCCAATACTTTGAATGACGCTGCAATTGAAATAAAGATAGAATTCCGAAAATCCAGACGTCGTTTCTAGTGTCACAGTTATCATTAAAATTTAGTATTTACTTCCAATTATTTGTACTCTTTTCCATAATTATGCTTTAGTCTTTAGTTGTCCCTCAAGTCTTTGTTATTAATATTTCAATTACAATTAATTTGCACGCACTCCTTTCAACACAAACAACAACAAATTGGCCATTTTCATTTCTGACTTTAATTATTTACCGATTTGTTAATACTCGTAGCTAAAAGCTTTGAATCGATTTGAAAATATTTGTTTTCCTTCTTTTAACACTAATTGACTATTTTTTTTTAAGGCAACAAAATCACACACACTTTAAGCGCGCAGTTGTTAGTTAGTCCTCCACAGTGGGTAGTTTGGGAATAAAGTGCGAGTTTCTGACAAAAAAAAAAACGATCGCAAGATTTTATTTAAGAAAACGAAACTAAAATTAATGAATAAAATACAATAAAAACTAAACAGACAAGTGCGTGTGTGTGTGTGTAATGATATATATATATATATTACGAGCTGTATATACATACATGCACACACACACATAGATAAATATGTGTGTAGAGTAGAGCCTAATTTGTCTATAGGAAGAAATAATGCTGGCTTCTTACAATTATATACATGCGAATATAGTAAGTAAAGGGTGTTTTTTGAAGCCCGTCTGAACTAACAAAAGGGTTAAGTGTCAAACGAACTGTCGTACTGGCCAGTCATTATGAATAAGGCTTGAACAATGCTAACAAATTATTCAGATATACAGGGTGTCCGCCGGACAGTAACTCCATTGTAATCCTGGCTGTATGCGATGTGACACCGTCTTGTTGAGAAACCACATGTTAGTCAAACCCAAAGCATGCAGTTGTGGCGTTAAAAAGTGTTCAATCATATCACGATATCGCTCCCTCTCCCCATTGACAGTTACCGTTACGCCGTTTTCAGTTTCAAAGAACTAAGGTCCAATGGATGCAAAGGTGACTGATGAATAATTTGAGGGTTTTCCATTGCCCAGAGCCGAATATTCTGTTTATTCACATATCCATTCAAATGAAAATGTGCCTCGTCATTCATTATGATTCTTTCATGAATATTGGGGTTGTCATGGGCGATCTGTAGCATATGTAAGGCGGCGTAAACGGTATTGTGTCAAGTGAATCTTATATGGAAACAAATGCAAATCTTTGTGCAAAATTGTGGCCAAAGTTTTTCTTTGAAGACCAAGCTATTGAGCTCGGTGTCGAATTGAGGTTGATGGATTGTTTTGAACACTTTCTTGAACAGCAGTAATGTTTTCAGCCGATCTTGCATGCTTGGCCCTATCAGCTACAGTCCCTCTTTCTTCGAAATCATTCACTACACGATAAATAGTGCGTCTTGTTGGCACGTTGTTTCTCTTAAAAATTTCACGTAACTTTCTCATCGTCACAGTAATCGATGATTGATTTTGATAAAATGTTTTAACGATTAAAACACGTTGGTTTACCGAATATTTTTCTATAATAAATTTGCCACGTCTCTACTTCACGACTGCCAAATATGAACTGTCAAGAGTAATGTTTACCAAAATGGCGGCAAAACAAAATAATATACCTTCCCGGCGGACACCCTGTGCTTTGAAAATCAGTCATCAACTGAGCCGATGTTGTTAATAAACTCAATTGCCGGAAATGGAAGAAAATCAATCAGACTCCATTACATCCAAAACTACACCGTGTTGTACAGTTTACACGCTGGTGCCATCATTGACCCTTACTTCTTCAAAAAATAATCCGGAGCTCGCGCTAAGATCAATGAAGATCGTTGCCGCACCATTATTAATGATTTTTTTGTTTGGAAATATGGAGGACATTGATCCGGGCTAGTTATGGTTTCAACAGGATAGAGCTATGTGACATAAGGCGACGCAACCATCGGCTAATTGAAATAAAAAATTAAATGGGCGACAAGTTGCTTTCGAGAAATGCACCTGCCAATTGGCCTGTAAGTTCGTGCGTTTTGACACCTCTCGATTATTTCATGCGGAGCCATGTGAAATCACTGGCTTATGCTGGTAAGCCAGCAACAATTGCGCCTTGGATGCCGACATGGTTCGTGTTATTCATGACATTACGGCCAGAAGTGCACAAAAAATAGGCCCCAAATCGGACACCTAGAAGGCGCTTCGCCAAAAACAGCCGCCATGGCCATTTACCCGAGATCACCTTCTAATATTAATGCCATATATAATAGATCTTTCGAATAAAAGCATTTTTATGAAAATTTAAATTTTCGTGTTATTTTTTACAATTGAAAGTTCTCTCAGATTTAAAAAAAAACACCCTTTACATTCGCGATGCCAAACGGGTTGGGTTAAATTGGTGCCAACATTTGGGTTACGTTACTCTTATTTTTAAATTAGTGTCAATTAAATAATTTAAGAGGGTCAGTTTCGTTTCATGCCATTGTGTGCTGCAGTCTAAGATCACACACACACACACACAAACAAATAATTGTTTGAACAAATTTATTTATTGGTATTATTACTTACTTACAGACATCTAAAAATGTATTTTATTAAAAGCCCAAAACAAAAGAAAAAGCAAACTAATGAATAATAATAAAAAAAAAACAAAAGCCAAATGAATGACTAAATAAATCTAGTGTGTGTATTTGTGTGTGTGTGTGTGTTTGTTTGCTTGTGTGTATGAATGGATGGGTGCATAGAGGGGTTGATGCATGAATGAGTTGTCGCTTAAAATTCAAGTTGCTACCCATGATGACCGCAGGCGTTGTCTATGTTCTGCTACTAGAGTTTTGGTGTCAATGTATGGGTTAATTCATTCCCATACATACATGCACACATGCTGCATCATCAGTATTTTAGAATACAAATAATTAATTCTAAAAAAGGAATAAAATTGTAATGAGTTCAAAGATCAATCATTAATTAATTGAAAATGTTCAGCTATTGAGTGACGGTTAGTTGCATTTAGAATTGTTAAGCTGGATCCATTATTAGCTTGCGGTCTCGTTGGTTCATTTCCCCCTAGAGACTATGGCCTATTTCGCTACGACGAACGTTAAAAATTAGTTGGTATGTTGTATAAATTAAATATAAAATATAATTTTCTTTACGAATTTAATTCTAAGCGGAAATTTAACTTGGAGTCTCTTACTACATTGACCCTTAGCTCTAAAAATATTAATCTAGACCATCCAAGGAGGAGGAGAAAAAGTATATCAGCTCCATCCCTTTAGCAAATTTTGTATTTAATTTAGAGTGAAATAGTGTAGCCCAAATTCTATCATGGGCTGTCACAGGTTGCGGTTAGTGCAAACTTCTAAAAATATGTGTAGCACAATTAGTCGAGGGAGTCGAGCGTTTGGTTGATATGCCCTTTTTCTTCTACTGGGATATGGCTTCATAAAATAAAACTTTTATAACTCTGGCTTTTGAAAATTATAGTTGCTGTCGTTGCCCTCGATACTCTGGTCATAATGCTGGGCTTACAGGGCTACCAAAATGGCAATCAAATATTTTCCAATATTTGATAGGGCTAATTCGTCTTCGTTATATGGCAAGGGGTATTGTAGACACCAACATGCTCATAAAACAGGCAGATACCGCTCTGCGTATCAGAGGTGCCTTTGACAAGGGTCAAAGGCAGATGGATCAAGGCTATGCTTCGTTCTAGGGTTTTAAATCTCATAAATGGGAGTTGCAAAGTACGTGGTAGGGGGTAGTCAGGAGTTGTACGAAGGGAGGACTTTTGTCAACTCTTCTGTGAAACCTGACCGTTTATCGCCTTCTTTGGAAACTGAACTCAATGACGGTCTGTCTCTTACGGTTGGCGGTAAGTTCATCCGGGCCTTTCAAGGTTGTATGAGAGCCTGTTTCTGAGACAAAGTGCAATGAACAGGGATTAACCATAAATGCAGAAGGGTTATAGAGGTTGAATCCTTAATGCTTTCCGCGTCGGAAATCAATGTGTCCAAGAATGTGAACTTACCTGGATTGAACACATTCAATTAAAGACACAGAAAGCAAAAAGGATCTTGCATCAATGTGGGTAATCGCGCCAAAAGCTGCTTTCTAGATTTATACAATGATGTTGCGACCCTTTGATAACTTATGCATCCGTGGTTTGGTGACCAAAGACCTCTCAAAGTACAATTGAACATAAGTTGGATGAGGTTCCAAGGATTGCCGGCAACAATGCAGGCAATCGAGGTAATGCTAGGATGGCTACCGTTGCAATTATTGTTATATTTCAACGGGTCATTGAAAGTTCAAATAGCATCTGTCCAAGATGAAAATCGAAGAAGATGATACTTGTAAGCTGTGCCTAGAAGAGGATTGGACTGTAGCGCGTATTGTGTGTGAATGTCCAGTACAGGCTAGCATAAGGCTTAGGACCATGGCCAGACACTTATTAATTGCGAATGACATGGGCACCTAAGCCTTAGACAAATGCTAGCAATTACAAGAGACTCGGGGATGAGAAAGAATCTCGACAGTCTGAAATCACTAGTCAAGAGTAAAGGCTATTGTAAGCACGAGACTGAATGGAAGTAAGGTAGTTGTAAATTACAAATCTATTGTCTAAAATCAATTCGTGAAACGAAGGGGGCTCAAGAGGGACCCATAAAGCAAGCGGTCTGCTTCGATATCTTCTGTACATTATTAATAAGGAGTCTTGTAGTCCACTTCTGATGCAATGTTTGCTTCCTGAGTGTCACCTATCACTCAGGAGAGTGATTCTCTTCAAACTATTGCCAAAGAAACTTTTTAAATGCATAAAACAATAAGTTTGAAAATTTGTTTGTTCAATTCGCAACCCCCTTGTATTGTTGTATCGATTGTATTTTTACTTTACTTTACACTAATGCAAGCTTATTGAACACTTTCTTTGAGAAATATTATACAACTTAACCCTACACTTCCACTGGCTAAGTTTTCAAAATGGCGTATGTGTTGTATTTCATGCTATCATTGTGATATGAATGTCTAATTTGTTCGCATTTCAATAAAAGTGCAGATACTCAAAATAGCAAATAATTGAGTCAATGCAATGGATAAGTTTATTAAAAAGAATAATTATTTATTTTGAGAATTGCAATTTTATGCTTCTTCTTCTTGTTTATTATTTGACTTTTTGCAATACGAGAATACAAGCGCAACATTACGCACTGGGCGTTCACAAGCAAATAAACAAAAATTGTATTTCAATACATGATACGAAAAGAACAGAAAGTTGTAAACTGATCAAGTAAATTTTACAAACTTTTTTTTTTGCTTCGCAGTGAGTGCTCTTTGTATAACGTTGTGCGATGCTTTGTGATCCAAGTATTCCAGAACTGCGAAGCATCTGCAAACTTGCCTCCCTTACCAAGTGGGTCAATAGGGTTGGATAGGATGGCGATCGCGTATAGATGGATAAATGCAAAGGAGATCTTTTCTGACATGGGCTTTTTTTTTTGTAAAATGGTCTTAGTCTGTTAAACATCGCACTGAAATAAAGAGCTTCAGATTGCTTAATAGAGAGAAAGCACCGTTAGGTCCCAGAGACATTAAAAGCGATCTTGTTAATCCAATTCCAATTAGGAACTACGTCTGTATTTTTATTGATTCACTAAATGTTCACGAAACGTTTCGTATTCTCAAGTTTTATTTATGATTGATTTAATTAGACATCATCGCCAATTTCAAACACTTTTAAGGTGAACATAAACATTTATGAATCACAAAACTTGTTTTATTTATAAGAAATGAAATTCTATTCCCAGAGAATAATTTATTCGTATTTCTGTCAATGCATTTTTACAACGCAAATGAAACATGAAAGAACACGTTCATTTGTTTTGCAATGAATTTTTTTCTTTAGTTTTTTTTCTTTTTGCTCATAAAACAAACAACGAAATATCACCCCACGAGAGCAGTATTTCATAGTAGTCGTTCGTATTACGAGAAAGATAATGGCAATTACGGGTACTACGTCGAGTAAACAAGAAGGCATCAAATTTATTTTATTACATTTTCCACAAATTGTCTATGAAATTGTCTTTATAGCGAGCGGGTTATTATTAAATTTGCAGTGCTGCACAAAAGTATAGAACATTTAGATTTTTGGAACGAATTTCCGTCATCCCTTGTCAAGTTTGGTTTGGAGACAAACCGATTTCGGCTATGTGCCATCTTTTTCGTTCTGAGAAGCTTGCATCAACTCGTTAGTTTTTTATTGTTTTTCCGGTATCTATTTGGCATGTGAGATCGTAGGCATCTGTAGGGTGTGAACAGGTAGCAGGTAAAGCTCGTAAGTCGGGTGTTTGGTGCGGATTGGTAGTTGCAAGTTATGACTATTTTATTGCTTTGTATTGCATCAGAATTTGTGTTTGCGGATGCCAGGTAGATGTTATAGGCACCATTTTTTGTTACCACGTAGCCACTTGTAATTGGGACCTGGTAGCAGGCCGGGTGTTTTTGTATAGATTGGTAGACGATTGTGGTCAATATTTTATTGCGTCAGAATTAGTGTTTGCGGACGGCAAGTGAATGTTGTTTTGTAATGTGTTTTTATTGTTTTTGGTGTATCTTGTTCGTTATTTTTGTTGTGTGTTTTGTACATATCTTGTTATATATATCGGCCATCAGCTCGTAGTCACAAATATATGACTTGCCGTAACTGAGTGCACTGTCAGAAGTTCTGCCTTATACCTCCACGTGGTGGCGGTCGATAACAGATTCCTGTCTCTGCTAGGAGTCTGGCTAAATAAGTCGAGCGGAGAGAAGTTAACACTTTCATACAAAAAACCCCTAGTCCACGGTAGAACACCAAACATCAGGGATGCATTGCCAAGAGGGTGATTAGTCTCTAGCAAATGGTCTCTGGATATCAGTCGATCTCCATTTTTAATACAGACTTACCCGTGCATATGGAGCTCTGTGTGGGTAAACGGACTTTATTTTCTCCATTACAGGGATAACGCATGAAGCCTCGCAAGCGCCGGTTAGGTTAATTACTGTAGAAACTACGGTTTTAATTGGCCAGGGGAGGATTCCGAAAAAGTTGAACAAGACTGCCCCGCGAAGGGTGGACGGGTTAATTCTTAAAGATACTTCTAAGGCGTTGGAACGTGAGATTCCGATAGGAATGGACAATAAAGCCTCGCAAGAGGTAGAGAGGTTAATCTCTGTACGATTCCCGGTGTTAATTGAACAATGGAGGAATTCTGAAGAGATAGACAAGAAAACCTTGCAAGGGGTAGACGGGTCAGTTTCTAAAGAAACTCCTGCGGAAGGGGCTTAGATGGTAGCGCACATGGTGTGGGAATTTCCAGCACTGGGTAGCATAAGACTGAGGTCTACGGGCAGACCACGATGTGTGAAAACAGGTGCATTTGCTAGTATATTTCACTGTATGTAAGCGGACACTCACCGTCGACGAAACTCTTATCCGTTAGGTGGGGATGACCGTTAACAAATACCTTCTTATGCGTAGCACCTTTCTAAAGATTTTATATGCGCATATCGTATTTTGCAGCAATAGTGTATTAACTCAAAATATTTTATTTTCACTTTTTAGGAAGAATCGACTTTTGATATTCATATCTACCCACTGCAAGAATTTGCTGTGGGTTTTATTTAATTTATCATTTAATTCCTTCCGCACAGCTTCAATGTAGAATCAAAAAGTGTTTTGCTTCTACTGAAAAATGTTAAAAATGTTTATTCTACAAGCTGTGTAAAATCTTCAACAACTTAATACGGGGTGTTTTTTTAAGCTGGATAGAACTTACGAAAGGGTTAACTGTCAAATAAGCTGTCGTACTGCGTTCACTTAGTATATTCTGGCCAACACCACCAAACTCTCCGGGTTTACTTTGAAAATCCATCTTTGGCTTAACGGGCTTGTTAATAAACAAAATTGTCGCATACGGAGTGAAACGAATCCACAGCAGACCCTAGAGACTCCCATTGCATACAGAAAAATGCACCGCTTGGTATTATTGGACCTTATTTCTTCAAAAACAAAGTCGGAGCTCGCGTTACAGTCAATGGTGATCATTACCGCACCATGATCAATTATTTATTATTTGAAAATATGGATGACACTAATCCAGGCGCGAGATGTGGTTTTAACCGGTTGGAGCTACTCAGCGACCGCAACCGCCGACTTATTGAAATACACATTTGGCGATAAGTTGATTTCGAGAGGTGGACCTGTCAATTGGCCTCCAAGGTGGTGCAATTTGACACCTCACGATTATTTTCTGTAGGGCCACTGGCTTATGCTGACAAACCAGCAACAATTGACGATTTGTAGCCAACATTGCTCGTGTTATTCGTGACATACGACGAGCAATGTTGGAAAAAGTAGCCCATCATTGGACGTCCAGTATGCGTTTCCGAAATCATTTTCAAATGCCATGTATTCATTTTTCAAATAAAAAAATTATGTGATTAAAATTAATATTTTGTATTATTTTTTACAATTTAAACTTCTATCAACCGCCCAATTTATTCCAGAATTTCTTTACTTATCGATATTTAATTATGGTCTCTGTCTCTCTCTCTCTTTCTCTTCATGTTCAAAGACGACGTTTCCAAGATCATTAGACAAACAAACAGTCTGATCGTCAACGAATAAGTTTACCAACATGTGCGATTTCCTTGAAAGTACTAAAAGTAATAAATCCATCATCCCTGTTTCCCACTCCCATAAATAAGTGTGCTGAAATTGTGTACAATACTGTGTGCCTATAAATGCACTCATCCATTAAAATGATTCTTATCAGTAGAACTTGCACTTGTAAAAACATCTATTAATGGATGAATGGAATAAGGAGTAGGAAAAAAAACTGGTGTATCTAAAGCAACAATGAGTACGCAAGCTTTAAGATATAAAATCTATCTGGCTGATTTATATAGCCCACATACATATAAATAGGTACAGGTACACGGGTGTGTGTGCGTAAATATATCTTTACGAATGCATGAGGCAAAAGGTATTAAACGTAACAAAACGAAAACAAAGCTCTCTTTCGATTGAGTAAATGATGAGTAAGAATGACTAATAATGATGCCAATAGTCTTTTATTGAAAAAAAATGTGGGGAAAATAAAAAATTCTCACGGGGTAATGCTGATGACGCATTCAATAATATTGTGGGTTCTCTTAGGCCGTTATTTTTGTAATGCGAAGCAGAGATGGAAAATTGTAATTGAAAATATATTAAGTGTCGATTACAAAATTTAAGTGGTGGCAAGATTAATCGAAAATCTTTTAATAAACGATTAGTTTGTTGCGATTAACGATTTAATTGTATTGAAAATTTTCTGTTTCGATTAAACGAGGATTAATCGCTTGTTTTTAAAATATAATATAATCAATTAAAAATAACCAGTTCCATTTACAAGATTCATGAGCACTACCTGCGATTATGAGAGACGTAAGAAGCGAAATGGTTGAAAATGCGCGTTTAGACGACAGTATGGAAAGTCATGTTGAATTCGTTTCATGGTCTCACCACAAGTCTTTAGCTAATATGCCAAAAAGGATATGCAATGATTCCACAAATCCTCCAGATGAGCTAAGCTTCCATCTCAATGCTTCAGTTTTCGAATTAAATGGGATATGGTAAACGCATTCGATCAAATGAAAACAGTGTCCCCTGAGCTGTACACACGTGCACGTGCTCAAAAGCAAGCCCAACCGCTACGAAAAAAATAAATAGATTGACCGAAAACTCCTAATTTTAAATTCTTTCAAAGAAGACTTTAAATACACTTATGTTTTTTGCTATCCAAATAGTATGAAAAAAAAACGAGAAAGACAGTAGTATACAGTTGAACTACAGTAAAATTATGAACAGACGCACCAAAATGGTAACAACACATTGAGAAAACCAATCAATTTGAAGACTTGTTTCCGATTCGTGCATGGCTATGTCGAAAATTCTTAAAGAACGCGGGGTTCAGGCAAGTGTTTGCACAGCTCGTCGTATTTTAAATTCGCGTTTATTCATAGTTCGTAGAAAACGTCAACACTCAATGACAATCGTAAAGCGCCTCCAATTTGCACAAAAAAAAAAGATACAATGACGTTGTCGGATAAGTCCAAGTGTCAGTTGTCAACAACCCATGGTGCGATACATACTTCAAGAACGTTACTGCATATTTGACAAATTATTAGTTTGTTAATTTGAGGCAGTGCGAATTTGGTCGTCGTTTTCCTAGTCGTCGTGTGCCATGGGCTCCAAAAATTAACTGCAAGATGTGGCTGGCCTTGTAATGCTCGTTCGGTGGAGGACATTGATGCTGTTGCCGACGGCGTCAGAGAGAATCTACAAACATCAACGAGACAACGGTCCACACAATTAGGCATCAGCAGACGTTCGTTGCAACGGGGTTTGCTGAAAATGTTTTTCTAAAAAGTGCAAACTGTTTAGAAATTGTTGCCTGTTGGCCGTGGAACAAGGGTAAATTACTGCTATACTCTGTTAAATTTGGTGTCAAAAAGGGACGAAGACCATTTCCAATTTAGTGGTTGTGTTAACCGACAAAATTTTGACAATGCATCGCCCTCAAAGCGCCTGTTTGGTAAGGAATTTCCAGTAAAAAAATAAAGGGTCTTTATTTTTCGAAAGATGCTGATGACACCACCATAAATGGTGAGCGTTGCAGGCAAGATGCTGCATTGGATCATTGTTGGTTTCAAGCAACCGCTCAACATCTCGGGCAACGATGGAGACCTTGAAAGACCAATTTCCAGGCCGAGTGATCTCCCGTTTTATTGATCGCCAGATCTTACGGCACCAGACTTCTACCACAATAAGCCACGAACCTTGCAAGTGTGGAAAACTAACATTGAAAAAGAAATCGCCAATTTGTAGCCAGATGTTATGCCAGCAATAATTGAAAATTCCGTAAAACGAGTGAAATTATGCATTAACTAAGGAGGTGGCGATTTCAGCGATATAATTCTGTCCAATTAATGTCATTATCAATTTTACACTTTCAAATAAACTTTTTATGAAAACAAAGCCCTTTTTTTATTTATAACAAAATTGCAGTCAGTTTAAATTATTTTTGTGCCACCTTGTACTGAACTTCTTGCATGGCGGCGTCTTGACTAGCTATCAAAATGTTCAGCCATCGCACATTTTGCTGCTCGCACAGAAAAATGACTAGTCAAGACCACCGTTTTTCATGGTCGCTTCAGGGTCAAACAGAGTTGTCCGAACAATAGTTCGCCACTACACAAACGAAATACACAGAGAAAATAAATAAAAGCTATGCTAAAAGCATCCATACAATCTCGATTAGACACTAAAAATTATGCTCGAACTGGACTTGAACATTTATGCGATTTCTTCTAATAGAAGACCATGAACTCAGTTTCTCTAGATATTTTGGTGCGGCTGTTCTCTCAATGTGCGAACATATTTATGGCCAAACAAGACGTAGTGTTAAGTACTAATTTGGCACGTTTAAAATAAATCCTAAATAGTTCTTAATTATTGTGCTGTTGGCAACCCTTTTGGTAGCATAACTGACTCGATAAATAAGTGACTGGGAATAAGCTAACTTTGTTGTTAAATACTTACACGAATAAATTGGAATAAGTTTAAAGATGCTGAACGAATGTTTATGTGTTGTTGTGGTTGTTGTTTTTTTTTTTTAATGAGAACTGACAGCTCTCTTTCTTTGGTGTCAAAGAGAAATGATTGCAGCGGTTAACTGTTGATGTAGTGGTGAAAATTCCAGGTAATTTTGTTTTAAACTTGTACAAAACGGTGATTCAATCTGAAAAACACTCAACGCAGCAACATTTATTTAATCAGTTGACGAGAGTATAACTTTTGCTGTTGGCGACTGCGAAAGATACTCGTACAATATCTGATGAGTAATCGAATTTCTGAATCAAGCAAAAACACTTGTTGCCAATATTTTTAGTTCCTGCTTTTGTTCAGGCATTCACTTCAGATTTTTATTTGTTTGTTTATTTGTTGTCGTTAACAACCTTCATAACACTAAAGCAGAGCAGGCGAGAAGGCGACCGAGAAAGAGTTAGAATTTTGTTGTTTTCAATTTCAAAATATAAAAATTAAAATTTTCTTTTTAAACAATTTTAGATTTTCCCCGCACTTTATCACTTTAAAATAAATGTTTTTTTTTTTACCCACTGTTCTTGTTGTTGTTGTTGTTGTAGTACTTTAGCAAACGTCCTCATTCTTGGCCACTAACGGTATTAACACTTATAAAGTTGTCATAAATATTGAGCAAAATTCGAATTAAAAGAAAATAAAATAAACATAAAGCAAAAAATCGCCAACTTAAAATTTCCATAATTAATTGTAAACACACACACACACACACGCACACAAACCCAACAGTGGTGCACCAACACGAAAAAAGAAAAGAACCACTTTGAAGGGACTTGCAAGAAATTAAGTCTGTTTTATTTTTTTGTTTTTTTTTTTTTAGTTTAATCAGCAATTTTTTTATTTTAATTTTTAATTATTTATACTGAATAAGAGTGTTATGCTCAGTTAATGTAAATAATCGTATTTAGTTTCTCCACCCATTTTTCGTAATAAACAAATAAATATTGTATTTCAAAACTGACCGACCGACCGACCAACCGACCGATAAACACTTTTCGTTTAGGGTTTATTTATTTTTAAAACGATAAGAGCCAGTTTGGTTTTAGTTTGGACGCCAACAAACAATAAATACTCGTTTCAAATACACAGTACAGTGGACAAATGTTCAAATTATTCAACAATTACACACGCAATTTAATTTAAAAACGAAAGCCAGACGATCGACAAATTCGATTTGATCTTTAGGTTTGTTGGTTGGTTGGTTGGTTGAAAATTGTACTTGCAATTGTCGTTGTGACTCTGTTGATTGTTTATCAACGAATGCTTCAGAATATTATTGGAGAGCCCATATGAAGCGTTTATTTTTTATTTTTTTTTTTTTGTTATTAATAACACGACAACTGATGTTGTAAATTAAAACAGAAAAAAAACATGACATTGTGAGCGGGTGATTTAACATATTTAACTTCGCGCCTAATAAATAAACGTGAGTTCTACACGTCCGCTCTTTTGTTTGTTGCAATCAACTGCACACTTTACGATTGTTTCATATCTGTGTTTTATAAATCGAAATGATCCGTAGTTTGTGAGCATTTGCTGTCATCACACATAATCAGTTTTCATAAAAATCATGATCGTTAGAATTGAAGCGACAAACTGCACGAAAAATAGCGTCGGCCACGTTTGCGAATTCCCCTACAATATTGTCATAGGATATTATTTTGCAGTGGCTGGCAAGTTATCACGCAATGAGGAGTATGATAACAGTTTCCTTGAACGTTCCGTTGTCAATGAACTAAAACGTTTTAAAAAACCGAAAGGGTGGAAAGGCTAAGCCTGCACAAATAATAACTGAAGCTTGCGTTACCGGCGATGTAGAGGGGATATCGAAACAGAGCGTTTACTTTATGGGTCCCTTTTCGACCCCCGTCTTTCCTCGAATACCTTTTACGACTACCTTACTTTCAGTGAGCCTCGCACTAACACTAGCCTTTACTTTTGACTATAGTAAATTTAAACTCTCGACTGGTAACTAGCACCTGCGCATGGTCTGCGCAGGACAGTCACACATAATATGTGTTACCGTCTCAGCTCATTCCTTAGGACTACGTTTGGAGACCCGTCTACAACTTACAAGGTTGTTTTTTATCAATCTCTTTAGAGTTTCGGCATTGACCAATTAACAACGGAGTTCGTAGAGAGATTAACCTCTCTACCTCTTACAAGGCTTCATAGTACATCCCTATCGAAATCTGACGGTCCAACGCCTTAGCTTGGCATTTAGAGATTGACCTGTCCACCCCATTGGAGGCATGTTTGTCTATCTTTTCCGGATTACTTCCTCAGCCAATTAAAATTGAAGTTTCTTCAGAGATTCTTGATTTGATATTCGGGCAGAGTGTTTTTCATTGGGTAATCCCAAACTTGACAAGGGATGGCGGAAATACTGTTCCAAAAATTTAAATTTTTTTCAGAGAATTCATATGCACGGGTGAGTCTGTATTAAAAATGGAAATCGACTGGTATTCAAAGTTCGCATACTATAGGCTAAACAACCTCTTGGCTACCCATCCCTGGACTGGGGATTTTGGGACTTATTCAGCCAGATTCCTAGCGGAGACAGCACCCGGACAATACACCAGTTACGGCAAGCTATACCTTTGTGCCTACTAGCTGACGACCGTTACCGGTGCTGAATTTTGTTTTATAAAATTTTTATTTCTCCATGGAACGAACTGTGTTTTACACTAGTCGGGGGGATATGTCGCAGAGTGCACCCACCCTACAATTGAATTTTTAAAGCAAATATAAAAAATTCATAATATCGAGCTTTGTACCTCTGGATAATTTTCTGACATCCTATGAAATAGATTGTATATGCTGATAATCCAGAGATCGTTGGATAAATGAAATATTTGCACAAGATTTTGAGATTTTTATAAAATGGTTTTAAATGAGTCCAATTGGTCCAGGGCCAATTTGAGACGTTAATTGGCCAACTGTTATGTCGCTGATCAGAAGGGTATGAAACAGGCTAAATCCCTTCTCATATAACAAAATCTTGAAGTTAAATAGGAGAAACCTTTGACTTTTGATTGGTTTTCGGTCCGGTTATTTTTTGACCAACTTCGCCTTTCTCTGGGATTATAATGCTTTAATTAGAGATAGAAAATATGTTTTAATCGCAGAGCTCAGGTGGGGTTTGCCGTTATACAGAGATTGATCTGAAGAACAAAATATCCATAAGGTGTCGCAGTGCCTTCCAATTTCAAGTATCAATGCGTTATGTGAAAATTGAAATGAAATTTTTCGTATTAAAAAATTATTTGTGATAAAAACAAAATAAATAATTGACAAAAATAAACGTGGGCAACCAGAAATGTAGAGAAATATTAGCCACACGCTGCATGTTAGAAGCCGTTATCGCTTGTCGTCGCAATTCTGCACGGGCTCTCTAACAGTTTTGTGTTGTTGTTATCAATATGATCGATTTCGTTGGTTGGAATAAATGCCCGTAGAATTAATAAAAGACATTTCATTTATCACTCAATACAATTCGTAACGTCGTACTCTTTTGTTGGTAGAACCAGCTTACGAATGCTGCTGTCTCTGCTTTTATTTTTATAACAATAACAAAACATGATCGAAATCAAGCGCAAACACGAGCGTTTGTTATTCTCATATTAATGCACTAAAGAGTGCAACAATTACCGCCGCCCGCCCCTCTTAAATTCACAATGTCATTTAACCGGCGATTTTGCTTGAAACCAGCATAAGTTTTAAAATCTTTTAATTTAATAATTTAATATTCAATATAAAATACTACGAGTATAATGAAACCTAATGAAAAGTGTTTTCTGGTGCAACTACACACAGTTGTGAAAGTATGCATACGCTGGCTTATTTTTGAGTTTTGTGAAAAAAGAAAAGTTACTTTTTAAATGAAAACTTTTTATTTTGGTTGCCCGCAGGGAGTCTTTTGTGTAACAACACCACGGAATGTCTTCTATGGAAATTGGACTCAATAGGCGTCCATACGATTGCATACGGAGCTACTCAGGGTTGGCTTAGACAGGCTCTCATGACAACTGAGCCATTATGTAATGGACAGGTGCTAACTATAAATGCGAGCAAATCTGCGTAAGGTCAACTTACCTGGAATGAACACATCAAAGTGAAGATACGGAAAGCAAAGAGGATCTTGCATCAATGTAAACGAGTGTGCGGTCGTAGGTATGGAAATCACGCCAAAGGCTGCAGTCTGGTTTTACACAATGATGATGCGACCCATTAAAAACTTATGCATTCATGATTCGGTGACCAAATACCTCTCAAAGTATAATGGGGTTCAAAGGATTGCCTGCATGAGTGTCAGTGGTGCAATGCGCTCGGCGCCAACACAGGCACTTGAGACAATGTTGGGATTGCTACCATTGGACTTATTCTTATATTTCAACGGCCGCAATATTAGCTTTGCGTACGGAAAGCGATGCATTTTTGTATCCGTGTTGATAATTGGTGACAATTCAATGAATAATTTTGTTCTTGCTCAAGTCAGTTAATTTTCACTCGTTTATATTAAGTCTAGCATTCGGTACCAATTTAAGAAATATGTAGAGAGTTATTAATTACAACGCTTGAATAATTTGACAGTCAACAAACAATTGCGAGCAGCCAATGTTATGGTAGCAGATTAGATGGCTCCACTCTCTGATGCAGGCAGCCATGCTGCTAAAACTGCTGCCTATGGATAAAAATTCGACAAGGACACATTGCAAGACCAACGTCTAATAAGCTGTAAATTTTGTTGACTGACAATACCTGAGAGTCGAAGACCGGCAACTGCAGCTAGTGATGGCATAAAAAGTATTTATCGATTAATTAGTCATACAGGGTTATATATTTTTCGGTTTTAAAGATAAAGTTAAATAAAACCCACACAAATCCATCCATGATTTCGATGGTTGGGCTCTGCCATTACGTAGGAAATACAATGTCATTTGAATGACCGCCTCTAGATTTGTTGCAGCAGTCGATCCTTTTGAGGTAGTTATCGACGACTTCTTCGCACTTTTCCGTCCGGTATCTCGGCGATAACTTGACGAATGTTGGCTTTCAAATGCTCCAACGTTAGGGGATTATTTGCGTAGACGCGGTCTTTGACGTAGCCCCACAAAAAATGTATAATGATGTCAAATCGCATGATCTTGGTAGACAATCGACGTTGCCAAAACGTGAAATTACGAGTTCTGAAAACTTCCAATGTAATAAGGCCAAAATCGGTCGTGTTTTGTTGCTCGTGGAAGTATCTTGTTAGTGCCACATGTCGTCCAGTTCATAATCTTGAATTGCAGGCCAAAATAGTCGGTTATCATACGGCTATAGCGCTGTGAATTAATGGTAGCGGGCTTTCCATCTCGAGACCGTAATGCGCACTAAACAATAACTTGTTCACTAACAGAAGCGATAATTACGGCAATGCGCAGATTTGCGATTAATACACGAGCCTGACCACATCTGTAAAGCTTCTCTGCAAATTTCTTTATAATCTTGTCAATTTCTTGCACAGTAGGCCCATTTAGACGACCATTATGTGGCCATGTTCGAGCCACCGCTTTTGTAGTAAGTTTTAACTATTTTTACGCGTTCTTCGGTTGTTAAAGGATCCATGGTCGTAAATGGTAAACACGTCACTAAATACATGACTCTTCAGATGACAGATATCTAACAGCTGACAGTCTTGCCAGACCGGAGGTTTTAAAATCATAAAATGGATAACCCGTCATGATTAATCGAACCCTGAAAAAAATAATTGTAATTAATCGGCTATAAATACTCGATTAATCGATTAAATTAGCTAAGATTATCGTAAATAATATAAAAAATTATTGACAGTATTGCAAAAAACATAACAAAGTTCTTAAAAATTTTTATTTAAACTGAATTGTTCACAACTTTAAAAATAAGAGTTTAGAAAGGCGCTTTGTAGTCAATCAATTCGTCTTTCCGGGTTGCAGCTGCTTTAGAAAATAGACGCTCGGATAGTACAGAAGTTCCAATTTTTGTGCAGATGCGTAAAGGTTGCGATAACACTGTTTTTATTTCAATGGATGCGTTAACCACGTTTAATTATAATTCAAGAACTGGGGCGTAGAGAAAGAAGCTTAGTTCATCTTGAAGATTTGTAGAGTCATTGTCCCTTCTTGTCGCTTGTAAGCCAAGGGCGTGTGGTGAGACCGTTAATCGAACGACGTGCCACTTCCCATACTGTTGTCTGAGCGTGCATTTTCAACCATTTCCCTCCTTGCCGTCTCTCTCTCTCTCTCGGATAGTGCTAGTGGAAATGAATAACTTTAAATCTGGCGACTACTATAAGTTGTTTTTTTAAGTCCGATATAGGAAAGGGTTGAGTGTCAAACGAACTGGACTCACTTTTAGACGTTTATGATGAATAGATTGACAGGCTTCAACAGCGCTACCAAATTTACAAGATTTACTATGAAATTCAGTCATCAACTGACCCGATGTTTTATCGCAAGATTGTGTTCAGCCATGAGGCTTCGCGAAGGATGGACGGGTCAATCTCTAAAAGTACTCCTAAGGCGTTGGACCATTAGATGCAGATAGGGAGGAGCAATAATGCCTCGCAAGAGGTGGAGAGGTTAATATTTGTATGAACTCCGGGTACTTATTGGTCACTAGCAGAATTCTAAAGAAATGGACAAGAAAACCACGCGAAGGGTGAACGGGTCATTCTCCAGGGATACTACTGAGGAAGAGGTTGATGCTGTAGCGCACATTGTGTGTGAATGTCTAGCACTGGCTAGCATAAGCCCTAGGACCACGGGCGGATACTTGTTAAATGTGAATGCCATGGGGGAGCTAAGCATTACACAAATGCTAGCAATTAACACGAGACTACGTGATGGGGTAGAAGGCCGACAGTTACCGGTCGACAGTCTGAAATCACTATAGTCGATAGTAAAGGGTAGTGGTAGCACGAGGCTTGATTGAGACCAAGGTAATCGTAAATTACAAATCCGTTGCCTGAAATCAATTCAAGGGAAGAAGGATGTGGAAAAGGGACCCATAAAGTAAGCGATCTGCTTCGATATTTCCTAATTGTGCTACTACTCTCAAAATATAGTAATTAGATGAATTCTTCTCAAATTGCTGCTTGGCTAACTTCCTTTGAAAGACAAGTTTTTTTTGTGGCAATTTCATAAATTTGTTCTACATTTCACCACAATTTCATTTTCTATTGCATTGTGTTTTGTTTTTCCGAAACAAAAAACTCATTCGTGCATTAAAAAAATTGTGGTGGAAAATTTATTTAGTAAATTTTTAGTTCTTAACGCAATTAATATGACTGCGTGCGTAAAAATTATTTTTTCACAGAGAAAAAGGTATCTAATCGTCTGTCTGCCTGTTTGTGCGAGTACAAACAAAAACGTTTGTGCATAAAAAAGTACTTGTATTTCACTAAGGACAGGGTTCTGCAAGAGAGACGTGCGTTAGCCCAAAAGCACATAAAATTGGACCTGTAGTATGCGTGGCATCCAGCAGAACCGCGACGGCCTTGTTTCACACATGAGAACTATTTCATGGAGTTATTATATTAAATTTTAATATTTACCCGTCCCTATTGGAAAACCCTATATACACAAACGTGTACTTCTAATTCCTAAACATTTAATTCAGCAATAATAGTTTTTGTTATAAAAAAAAATAATAACAAAAAAATCATTGAACTACTCATTTAAATACACTGCAAAAAATTTATAAAGTTTTCTTCTAATTATCGGGCAAGTTGCTTCACTGTGAGTTAAAATGGATTTAATAAAATTTTAGAAGTCTTCTTGTTCTAATTTTGACGTTTTAGAACGCCGAAGGCGATATTATTGCGATGTTTAATGGAATTTTCTGATTTTTCTTGATTTAAGCGCTTTTTTCATTTTGGAGGTTTTTAGAGTGTTCCAACATTTTTATTAATTTCAGAGCATTTTTTTTTATTCAAGTAAATTTTCGAATTTATAATATTTGAAAATAAACTTTTTTCTTTGATTGATTTTATCAGGATTCGATGATTTTTTTAAATTTTTAACTGTTTCGTGTTCTTTTGCGGCCTCATTTGGTTTTTAGGAGTTTTTTCTTTATTGAGTTGTCTTCAGTTTATTTTATCGTTTATTTGGCGGTTTTCCCTCTTTGCTGCAATTCAAGCGATTTTTACCCCACTACATTTATCTTCCATTTCTAAATATTTTGTGCTTTTAAAAATTTGTGCCACATTTTACTGTGGGCAAAAAATAGTAAGACTTTGTTTATAATTTTAAATTTCTTTATTTATTCTGCCAAATCTATTTCGACCCTCTCAAAGTAAACCCCCCCAGCTGCAATGCACTTATGCCAACGTTTTTTCTATTCCTCGTAACAGTTGTTATATTCAATTTCCGGAATAGCCTTCAATGCGCTTGGCGATTCACGTTTAATGTCTTCAATTGACTCGAAACGGTTTCCCCGGAGCGGTCGCTTGAATTTGCTGAACAGCCAGGAGTCACACGGAGCTTAATCAAGCGAATACGGTGGTTGTGGAACGATATTGATTGAATTTTTGGCGAAAAACTCACGAAGAATCAATGCGGTATGCGATGGTGCATTATCGTGGTGCAAAAACCTAGAGTTGTCGGCCATTAACTCCTCTTTTTACGAATAGCTTTGCGCTAACGACGCATAACACTCGAATAGTATTCCTTGTTGACAGTTTGGCCGGTCGTAAGGAATTCGAAGTGCTCCACACCTCGATGATCGAAGAAAACTGTCAACAAGGCCTTGATTTTTGACTTGCTTTGACGTGGTTTTTTTCGGCTTCGGCTCACCTTTGGCACGATATTCGGCCGATTGATCGTCTGTTTCCGGGTCGTAAGCGTAGATCAAAGACTCGTCGCCAGTTATAATACGTTTAATTTCACTTTTCTTAGGCCCAAATGATCTTTTAAAATGGTTTTCACTGATCCCTCCGATATTGCAGTGATATCAGTAAGGTCTCTGACTGGTAATCGTCGATTCTATAACACCAATTCCTTGATTTTATTGACGTGTTGATCATCAGTTGATGTTGATGGCCGTCCTGGACGTGGTTCGCAGTCAACGCGTTCTCGACCCTCTTTGAATAATTTGTACCAATCAAAAACACTTGCTCGTGACATACAATTATCACTGAATGCAACATCCTGAACAGAAATTTCATTTATCACAGAAAATTTAATGGAACTTCTTTGTTGAATAATTTCACTCATTGTAAAAATCGCCGAATGCACTTGTGGTACTTTAGAAAGACAAGCGTATACTAAAACACTAATGATTACTTTGATGTGATATTTGGCACAGATGTCACTGACATCATACCAACGTAGGAAAATTTCGACGAATGGATTTCCGCGCGAAATTTAAATTAAAAAGTCTTACTATTTTTTGCCCACAGTAGTATTAAAACGATTTTATATATGATTTAGATTCTTATATAACCTTTTTCTTTATAGGACTGGCTGCGTTCCCAAACTTAGGGTTTTTTGAGCTTGGCCGGACTTGGCACATTATTCAAAATGCCGCCCCACTTAACTGGCAGTCTGAAGAGATGAGTTTTTGGCCGAAATCCGCATGTCCGGCCAGTCTTTTCAGCACTTAATTAGCGAACTTACGGCGCTGTCTATGGTCGTCTGGCTTCAATTCTTGGGTCAGCACAATCTTTGGCGGATGTAAATCTTACGGAAAAATATGCCGGATAGACTCTCTGGCGAAGCTCAATTGAACTCATCGCCGCCGATTGGAAATTTGTAGGTACTTTTCAACACTGACCGCTACGGCGCACATTGACTAAATTAAGACAAAAATAAATAAATAATAAAAATTTGTTGACGAGTTCCGTAACTTTCACCAGAAATTTACAGCTTTCTTGCTGTTCCGAAAAAGTTCGCGAATTATTTTTTTTTTTAATAGAAAGAAGACGTTCCAGACTTGCACTTTGTTGAAAGAACAGCTTGGAGAGAAGTGGGCTTGCTTACATTAGTTTTCCTCCTTGAAAATCAAAAATAAATTTTCGAAATTTGATGGTTGAAAAATAGGATTTTTGACACCAACATCCCACAGTGCAGCGTCTATGTTATCTTACACTTTGTGTATTGAGTTAGAATTTCGATAATATTTTTTAATAATTTCCAAACGTTTGGCATGGCAGCAGGCATGTAACGGTGCATGAGACCTTATCCGTAACGCATTTAGGAGATGCAAGGGCATCATGCACCGGACGCCAGTCGTGATATGTAACAATACCATCTCGTTTCTAGGCAACCTGCTAGCCTGGCAACACTTTTTTCGTAGTGAGTTTTCAAACGATTAAGCAATTAGGTCCGCAACTGATCTGGGGCCGGCCCTCGGTTAAAAAACGCAAATAATTTAACATGATAACTTCAAATTGCAAAGAAAAATTCCACATAGAAAAAATTTTGGCAATAAAAATTTTTTCTTCATTGCGGTTTTTGATATAAAGCAATTTGCTTAATTTGCGGTGCTTTTCGCTTCATTTTCCGGGACTGGATCTTGAGATGTCTATAGCTTTGGTAACTTTGACAGCTTCTGAAAAATTAGTAACGGAAAACCTGTCATTACTATTTGGTCACCTTATTAATATTTTATATAAATAACTTGCCTAAGTCTTAGGGAGTTTTCGTTTCTACCAAAAATGTAACATTTTTTGCCTTTTTGTTTTGCACGATATATGTTTCCGACCACAAAAGTTGGTGTGTTTTTTTCGGATGTTACCCTTAATTATGCCAAAAGATATTGCCCTTTATGATCTGTATAAAATCCGGAATAATAAGGGTGCATTAGGCCTGTAATCTTTAACAGGGCAACATTTTATTTAAGAAACGAAAACGTTGTTTCTGTCAGTGTAAATAATTGAAATATTTTTTCAATTGTATTTCATTTAGACGAACTGGAAAATTCAAAAGAAACTCTCTAGCACGATTTTTCCTTAGTGTTTGTTTGTTCGATGAAATAATACAACAACTAAAATTAAAATAATATCAACAACAACAACAACAACCTACATAAATGTAAACAAATCTTATTCAAAATTACCCGATGAAGTCAATTGTTGTGCACAAGCAATCCTCTTGTTCTTGTTACTGCTTTGCTTTTCTAGTGTTTTTCATCATTTCACTTGCGCTCTGATTGTTTTATTTAGTCGAATTTCTTTCGATATTTTCACTTTAGTACAATTCGGTTGTTTCAAGCGTTAATATATCGAAAACAAAAAAGCATAAAATGTTATAAACCTTCCGGAAGGCAACCTGGGGCCATTCTGAATTTCTTGCATAATAAAATTTTGCATTTTAATTTAAAGTTTCTTTAAATTTTATGGAGAATCGCTAATCGCAAAAGTCTGCAAATTATAATCGAAAATATTTCGTAGACAATTTAAAAAAGAAAAACACAAAGTGCCAACCTGAAAAAGACTTTGAAAACCCAAGAAACAAATAGCAAATTCAGAATTTTATTAAACAAAAGAAAATATATTCAATGCAAATGAAAAACATAAAGAGTTTTAAATTAAACGAATTGAGTTTAACAAATCGCCCTTAACTCCGTGTCTATAGATAAATCAAAGTATGTATGTGTGTGTGTGTGTGAATGTTAGTTATGCATGCCTGAGCATGTAAAATTTAGTTAGTACCTGCAGTAGTGGAAATATGGAAAAGCTGATATCCAAATAATATTTTAAATATTTTGATAAAATTACGGCATGAGATATTAATGAAACTTTTGTGATCGATCCTCACTCGAAATATCGCGTTATAAAATTAATTTTTAAATAACAAATAACTTCATTTAATAATGAAAACATTAAATAACGACAATTGAATTTTTAAGAGTTTAATAAAAAATAAACATTTAGTAAATTAAGGCGCAAGGTATTTTCGTCAGGCCAAGTTCCGACCCAATGCACACAGTATGCGTATTACACGAAACCATTCACGCTGTTTTTACCCCTCTCTTAACTTTGCTTCCTATAATCAATAAATAATGAAACTTGCAACATAAGGACTCTGCGTAAAAGTAACCTCATAGGCCAAGTTTTACCATAAAAGCTTCCCGAGATATAAAGGTTAAGGGGGATATCGAAGTACACCGCAAACTTTATGGACCCCTTTTCGATCTCCTTTCCTCGAACTGATTTTACACAACCAATTTACGATTACCTTACTGTTATGTATTTGTTTCCTAAGAGAACCCGGAACGCTGGTGATATTTGGCTTTTGTAAAGATACTGTTTATTCCATCTAATTTATCTCTAAATTACAATTCAAATTGATTTTAAATAAGAATTTAATTGCACTTGTTAGATACTGAACGGATGATACAAGGAAAAGAAAGAAAGAATGAATAAAAGACAACTGTCAGTATTACAAGGCTGCCATATTGATTGGTGCTATTTATGTGTATATTTATCACTTACTCTCAATCAAGCCTCGTGCTACCATTAGTCTTTACTATCGACTATAGTGATTTCAGACTGTCGACCTTCTTTCTCATCACGGAGTCTCTTGTAATTACTAGCATTTGTTTAAGGCTTAGGTCCACTATGGCATTTACACTTAACAAGTGTCTGCCCGTAGTCCTTAGTCTTATACTAGCCAGTGCTGCATATTCACATACAATGTGTGCTTCCGTCTCAGCCTCTTTCTCAGGAGTATCGTTAGAAGCTTTTCACAAAAAATATGTCCACCCACACATAGCTCCATATGTACGGGTAAGTCTGTATTAAAATTGGAGATCGACTTGTATCCAGATTTCGATTACAAGAGACCAAGCACCCTCTTAGCCACGCATCCCTGGTTTACAATGTTCCACCGTGTATTACCGTGTATACGAGAGTGTGAACTTCGCTCCGCACAATTTATTTAGACCGACTCCTTGTAGAGACAGGGACCTTTTACCTGCCGCCACCACGTGGAGACATAAACCAGAACACTGCACTCAGGTACGGCAAGCCTTCCAGCTGACGACCTCACCTTCTGTATCCCTTTTCGTCAGTCTCTGAATCTAATTAAATCCCCAATAAATAGCGAACTACTCGTAGAGTGTTGGAATTCATCACTAGTTTGTTTTCGTATTTGCACGAGCACTTTTTTTACTGCTTCCTTATTTCTTACATGCCAAGGGGCACAGATGTTAATACGTAAAGTCCTAAACTGTCTTCTTTGTCCACTTTGTATTCCAAAGCCTGCATTGAGTTATGCCTCAATGTGGCGTGACCAAGTCAAGCGCCGTTCCAGGTGAATGCACAAATATTTAACGTTGCCTTCCACTGCAACAATGGTATTTGTTATTGTTGCTGGTGGACAATTTTTCCATCAAAATGAGTTTATTTTGGTGGATTTACGCGTATGCTCCACTTGTGTAGCCTTAGCCAATCCTCAAGCTCGTGTATGGGGAACTGAATTTGGTAGGATGCAGATCTTGATTAACACTTACAAATGCAGTGTCGTCTGCATACATTGACATTAACATTATACTATGCGGCACTCATGCAGAGATAGAAAACTTGTTATTTGCCTTTACTTTAAACGTTCTATCTGTCAAATAGCTCTTCAGAAGCTTGTGGGAGTTTTCATCTAGAACTTGAGTTATTTTCGTGAGTAGTCTTAGTCAATAAATAAAGCTGAACAGTATTGCTTACTTTCAAATGCCGCTCTAATAGCGGTAACGATTCTGTGGTCTTGCTCAATAATACTATGCCCTGCCCGAAAACCAATCTGATGGTTCGGGATAATGTTTTGGTCAGTAAGATGACGAAATGAATAATTTTTCAAACTACTTTGATAAAATTGACAAAAGGCTACTGGACCTGTATGACGTTATCTGACTTAAGTCCTTTCCTGGTTGAGGGATCATAACAATTTCTGACATCTTCCAAGAGCATGGCAAGAAGCCAGCACGCGACATGGCATTGATTATAAAAAGTAAAATTCTCACAGCAGAATTAAGTAAGTTTCTCGCCATTGATCCTGTAGCAGGATCAGATCCAAGCGATTGTCTCACATCAAGGAGCAGTAACCATAACCGAAATTCCATAGGATTATTCACAATGTCACTAATAATTGGAATTGTCCAAATAATTATTCATTTGTGAATACCTTCTCTAAGTGACTATCGAAGGTATTTTTAATTTCGCAGGAGCTTCTGGCACAAGGGCGGTCTTAGGTCTTAGTGGGAATTCGTAGGACATTGTAAGTACTCCCTTCCACAGGCTATAATCCGTGTTTTTTGGTAGATCCAAGTCTTTTGGCATACGTTTATTGGCCTTTCTATATGTAGAAAACGACTATTTTGCCTACTGCCTTTTAAGCGCTCTCTTCTCCATGACGAGCCCCTGAATATCAGCTGATGATAGGTGCCAGTTTCTTTTGACATCGCAATGCCGGCTGCAGTAGTCACGACGTCTGCAAAATGTTCCATAGCTGCTTGAATTTCAGCTGGGGTTCTCAGCGGGATGTTCGATAAGGTCTGGCAGCTTACTAAAGTCAGTTGGCCAATAAGTTGGTTTGTCGCCAGATATGACGTCTAGCTTATTGGCTTGAACTGTATTATACAACTGTCTTCCTCTAGGCCCCCGGGGACATATATCACCTTAGAGAACCCTGCCACCTTGATGGAAGAAGGTATGGCTTCCATGTGCGACCAGTAGCGAAATAGTAAACTGATGCCACGGAAACCAGTAGCCTCTGGAACTTCGGTTTCAGACTTGTTATTGGTGAAGCTCCTTCGGGGGGAGGGGGGGGAGTGCACGTGGTGGCTGTGGTTTATACCCAAAGCCGGGAGGTTCACTGCAGAACCGATGTGGCGTTGCATTGCAACGCAAGCTGTCAATGTCATTCGTTAATGGCAGGAGATTATATAGCTCCGAACCCCTCAGCAAGGGATGGGTCCGGGGGCCTGACAGCCGCTCTCCTAATTTGCTTCCTATGGAATGTGCATGAGTGCTATTCCGCTGGTGCTAATGCGATCGCATATGGGCGCTGGTCTGGCCGCTCAATGTCACACCCGTAGTTGGACCACCGTGAGATAAGGCCATCACTGGCAGGTGCTTACGTAAATCTGATCACATCCTGTCTCCTTCTAGGTTGCCCCCGGAGGCATGTTTTTTTAGTGATCCTGTGAAAAGATGTATTGCTACCGCGGGAGATAGGGGTACCAGTTCCCGGGGCCTGAAACTGGAAAAAAGTATAAGACTTTCTTAGTTTGGCCAGTAACGATGTAAACACTGGTAATAGGGATACCAGTAGCTTATCGCCATCTTCAGTAGCCTCTAAAACTCAATTCTCAGACTGGTTGTTGGTGAGGCTCCTTCGGCAGTGCACGTGGTGGCTGTGGTTTTACATGATCAAAGCCGGTATTGGATACACCCCAGACGATAAAATCCCTTCGTTCGGTTAAAGTCTGGTAATGCGTGATTTTTCATAATGGTGAAACACAAATAATAAATTTACCCATTCACTCAAAAAAAAATATGAAAAATTAATCAAACTAAATAATGAACAATCGCCCTGTATTTTGGGGTATTGTTCACTATGTCGAATTAGCCAAAATGCGAATGAACCATCGCTCAAATAATGTTCTTGTGGGCGAAAAAACGTTTTACGAAACTTGGGCAATAAACAGTTCCTTGTCAACAAATGCAACGTTGGTGAATGCCAACATTTTTTGGCGTTTGTCCGATTTGCCGTTTTGGACGACTTTCACTTGAGCGCTTATTCATGAGACCAACATTTCCCTTATTTCACATGAATTGATCATCTACTGCTTTTAATCCTTTTAGCATCGATTCCACTACCTATCGTGTAGTTTTCGCCCATTCCGCCATTAACACTGCTATAAGGAAATTTTATATTTGAGGTCCAGTGTTGGCGTTTTGATTCAAAATTTATTGATTTATTTTTGGTTGGTTGTCCCGCATGTTTTTGCGTGATAGTGCAGCGCGGACAAATCCCTTTGTTGCAATTTTTTTTTTTGAGTGGGACAGAACTCTGTCAGATTTTTATTCTGGCATCCTTCGATTATGTAGGGTAATGAAATAGGGCCTTGAGCTGCATACCCTGCACCCGTCATAATAGCCCTTCATGAAATCGGCCATAGACCTGAACTGGTTTTACGTTTTTAAAGATCTGCTCAAAAGAGAACAGAAAAGGCCAGAATATTTATTGTATTTCTTTAAGTTTTAATTTAAAATACAATTTGTGCGGATTATTGTTTTTAAAGTTACAGAGAAAGTAACGAATTAAAAAAAAAGAGTTTGGTAAAAAAAATATATTTTAAGCAGCCACAAGTCCAGGTGCGGAGGAAATGAAAAATGGAAAATTTCTCACTCCAAAGTCATTAAAAATTAACATTTTCCCAAGCAAAAAATTTAGAAAAATTAAAGAATTTTTTAATACTTCTCCCAGCCCTGGGGGCATGCGCTATCATGTATTTTGTGATATTTACTTTCTTATCATTTTGTTTAACGTCTTTAATGCTTTTCATCTTTATCTTTTTTTTACCTATTTCAGGGCTGTTAAACAAGATTAACAGAATGCCAAACAGTATTTCCGCAAATAAAATTCCAAATATACTTTTCGAGGGCTATTCCGATGACCTGTTAAATTTTGCAGCAATAACTTGCATAGTGTTTGTTGTTATCGGGGTGCCGGGGAATATTTTAACAGTTGTTGCTTTATCACGAGGGAAACAGGTGCGTTACAAATATTATTTCAACCATTTATAAATATACACTGCGAATCACTTGAATAGGGAATTTATCAATTTTAAGCGAAGAAATTATGTCAACCAGATATTGGGGGGCAATAGATCTGCCGCTATAAAGACAATGTTCGGGCAATTATTTAATAAAATTGTTTTTTTTAGTTAGTCATAATTAACAACGATTTATATATCACTTGAATAAGGAAAAATTAATTTTAGAAAACTCCATAATACCTCAAAAATTTGGTTAGGCATTGAGCGTTAAAGCGATTCTATATAATCTATTGATACTGAGCTCCAGGCATTTTTTATTGCAACTCTTAAAGACTTTTTTATATAAATCGCTTTCCACCGTCGTGTTCTTTTCTAACAAGCCAACCCCAGACATTTTCCATTATATTAAGATCCGGTGAATATGGAGACCAATTTAAAAGTTCTTCAAATTGCTCACGGATCCACTGTTTTACAGCTCTGGTAGGTCCACGGCATTGGTGCAAATAAATTTTAAAATTGTGGAAACCCGCCTTCTGTTGGCCTTTCGTACAATTCTCCAGCAATTTTGTCTGTTTCCAATACCAAGTCGATAGTGCCAAAGTAGGATATGGCACCCCGTACCATAACTCGCCTTCCCTGCTGTGTCTTCGATATGCCTATTTTTGCAACTTTCTTTCTTTTCTAATTCGTGGAAATAAAAGTTGTGTCCATCAGGTCCATCGACATTGAATTTTTTTAGTCTGAAAATACAACTTTGACCTATTTATCCGACCATGTCATCGTAATCTTTGCTAATTGAAGGCGCTGAGCTTTACGATTCTCATTGAGTGGTGTTTCCTTCTGAAGTTTTCTACGAACTACATGAATGAACGCTACTTTAAAATACGACGAGCTGTGCAAACATTTGCGTTGACCTCGCTTTCTCAGCGAATTTTCGCCGCAGACATGCACGAGTTGGAAACAAGTCTCGAAATTGATTTCCTTTCTCTACGCGTGGTTGCCATTGTTAATTGGGAGTCACACCTTAACGTCAAGTTTTTTTCCCAACTTCATTTCAAATCAATCGGAAGAATTGTTCGCAAATTTTAGCAAACCGAGTCCGTAGGAAATGTGAAAACACCTGTGCATGCTCGCCCAGTTCGTTCTGCAGAAAACATTGTTGTTGTTTGCGATAGTGTGGCAGAAGAGCCGTCAACCTTGACTGGTCGTCGTGACCAACAATTGAACATCTCACGAACATTACTGATGCGAATTTTGAATAAAGATTTGAATTTACACGCTTACAAGGTTTACTTGACTCAAGAACTGAAGCCTACTGACCATTTCATGCGTCGTCAATATGCCGAATGCAGATGTGAATGGTGACTTTACAAAAAAAAAAATCATCTTCAGCGATGAGGGACACTTTCACCTCAGTGGATTCGTTAAAAAACGGAATTGTCACATTTGGCCAAATGAGAATCCACAAGTGATCGTTGAACAGTCGATGCATCCACAAAGAGTGACTGTTTGGTGGGGTTTATGGGTTGGCGGTGTCATCGAGCCGTAGTTCTTCGAAAATGAGGTCGGCCTAGTAGTTACCGTGAATGGTGTTCGCTATCGCGAGATGATAACGGAAATTTAGGATATGGACCTGGTCGATATGGGGTTTCAACAGGATGGTGCCACACAATGGTTCTTTTGTGCGATAAATTCAAAGGCCGTGTTGTCTCACGTCGTGAGACACGAGACATCGTGGCGATGTTAATTGGCCGTCACGATCATGTGATTTGATACCGTTGGACTTCTTTCTTTGGGAATTTTTAAAAGTCAATCAGCCAAGAACAAATCAAGAGCAAAAGGATGAGGTATTTTAGCACATCAACGACATTGAATCTCAATTATGTCTCAGAGTCATTGAAAATATCGACCAGCCGACGTCATAGACCATTTTACTATAATAAAAAATATTAAGATAATTCTCTGCAAACTTTTTGTTTTTTTACAATTAACATCGCGCGTTTTGGTTGGACCGCCCTTTATCATAGTCTTCAATGAGGTTCAAGGAACTGCATACAACTCTCTTTCCTCCTCAGTCCTTTGTTCTTTTTCTCAAGTGTTCAAAGCTTTTGCGCGTCCCGTTTTTTTTCGAAATATTAAATAAAACAATTCAATTTCTAGAACGTTATAACATTTATCGGTCAGAATTTGAATGGATGGCCCACCTTTTTAAAATATAAAAATTCCTTATTCAAATGATGCATAAAGACAGTCTGAATTTATTACAGGTAAATAAGAAAAAAATTCTTTAAAAGCCCAAACCTTTTTGTAATCCCCCCAGTAACTGGTTAACAATATATCCGTCCTTATTTAAGTGATGCGCAGTGTATACGGATATTCATCCTGTACTAAAATATTAAAATTATTTCAGAACCGCAACTCCACAGCTGTGTTTATAATAAATCTATCGATATCCGATTTATTATTCGGCTGCTTTAATTTGCCTTTGGCATCGTCAACTTTTTTGCGACGTTCATGGCTGTACGGGGATTTGTTGTGTCGTTTATTTCCACTGTTACGTTATGGTCTGTTGGCGGTTTCACTCTTCACAGTGTCTTTAATAACCATCAATCGTTACGTCATAATTGCTCATCCCAGGCAGTACCCCAGGTAAGCTACATGCAGGCATTCCTACGACTGTTTGGTTTGAATATTTCATCCGAGTGTTTTTATTTCAAAGAATCTATCAACATCGTTACTTGGCCTTAATGGTGATCGGTACCTGGGTGTTGAGTTTTTCCATTATGATTCCAACATGGCGTGGCATATGGGGCAAATTTGGTCTAGACACTGCAATTGGTTCGTGTTCTATACTTCGCGATCACAATGATCGTTCCCCTAAGGAATTTCTATTTGTGCTGGCGTTTATGGTGCCCTGTCTCTGTATTGTTTTCTGTTATGCGCGCATCTTTTATTTGGTACGTAAAGCGGCCTTACGTTCCAGAGAGCCTGCTTCCAAACCGGTATCACCATCACCTAAAGGAAACGAACCAAATCAAAATGTTTTTACTGATCAGGAAAATAATAAACCTCGCGACAAAGCGGTGGATGTTGGGGATTGCGGTAGCGGTTACTTGCAGCTGAAGCCTTTTGAAGTTGCCGAAGACATACAGTTCATTGACGACAACTATTCTTTGGATAACTTGCCAGTATCATATGAAATAATAAGTCTGAAAACAAATACATCGCCGACGAATTTGACACATGTAAGTATAAGAATAACCCCAGCTCGTAAGAGTGGGTGATCAGAGAAGAACGATAGGAAAAGAATTACAAATATAACAACAACGATGCGAGATATCAATTTGTTTCCGGGTTTATGTTGAAGCGCTACACTCATGACATTATTTATGGAATAGCAGTGCTTCGCTGCTAGTGCTTTAAGATTGCCCAAGCATTCCCAACGCACAATTAGGGAACACATTGTTCTGTTTATGATCGTCGTGCTGCAATACTTGCGTCAGCAAACCCTTAAGCAAGTCCAAATCCAACCACAATATAAGACGGGTTGACTATCTGGTGGTTCGCGTCAATTTGACATTTCTTAGTCTTCTTCGATACTAACAGCTACGCCGGCTAAGTTTTCGTCATTTCTGTCTGGTTGTAGTCTGCGCAATGACGATCGATATCATGACGCAGTTTACGTTGCTTATTTGGAACTCAGCTGGTATTTCGATAATAATGTTTCAGCAGACATAAAACAATTCACGATGAAATGACAAACCTGATTGAATAATTCGAGGTCTGCTTGAGCATTGGTAACTTTGAGGGTCTCTGAAATACAATAGGAAAACCTCTCATTACTATCTGGTCACCTTAAAATAAAAACTCGAAACTCTGAATTAGAGTCGATTAGTCATGATGGCTACATTAATTACATGGTGGCATCTCTCTCTCTCTCTCTCGCTCTCTAACACGTTTCACATGGTGTTCGAAAACAGTTATTTGGTTTCTCTTAGGCTATTGCGCATTAAATCGTATATGAAGGTGTTTAAGATATGACTACCGAAGGTACATAAAACGATATCCTAGATTAGCGCAATTTTACTGATGACGAGGCCCAAATTGATTATTAAAAGACTTAAAGAGGGAAATAATTCCAGCTTAAAACTTGCAGTATTTTCGGGTAAACCTTAAGCGAGGAGAACTGTAATAGGGATAGTCCTCAGCCTTTGAATAAATAACTTTCTTATTTCTTCGCATAGCCCTGCTAAAAATAAACGTAATCGGTACAGTGGGCGTGTAAACTGTCATACAAAGTGAGCAAAGGGTGGGCATATTTGAGGTTATGAAACAAATTGGGGTTATGAAACAAACACTCGTTTTTTTTTGAAAATTCAGTTTTATTAATACCAATGTAAAGTAGAAATATGGGGAAATTTTGTAGAGACCTTCTTCGTCAATGCAACTACGAATTTCAATTTTCAGAACACCAGCTTTTCCAAAGGCATACCCAACCTCATTATTGAAACTGGGCCTCTATCACCAAAGATGATGTTGCTGAAAAGTTTAGTTTGGCAAAATTCCAGCTCACAAATATTCGCCGCACACAATGGTTGGCTAATTCACTTCGTTGCGAACGTCGACGGTGATCATGTTCCAGACCATTACTAACGTTTTGGTTTGGTCTATTGTCAGCTATAGTATCGTCAGCATCGACTTTAGCAATTTAATTACGTACAGCGGCCTCCGAAAGACCCTGTTTACAAGGAAAAACTACTCGAACTTTTCGAAGTGATACAGTCAAATTTTCGCCATTGCCAGTTTCGATTGCGTTCCATGTTTCAAGTTCCCCAAGTTTGTACTAAATAAGAGTCAAAGGATGGCAGCTCTATTCTTGACATTTTATTTATAATTTCATAACCTCAAATTTGCCTAAACTTTATTAAGACTTTGTTAGAGTTTCTTTTTTATAAGACGCCCAGTTTTTTTTTCGACCCGCACTCAGGGGATGACCCCTCCTCATCCAATGCATTGTGGTGCAACTAGAAAAATAGATTAAAATAAGGGCGATAGCGGGATTAGTGTTTGTGGACTTTCGAATTAAATTCTTCCGCAGAAAAGACTTATCTTGCAGGAAGTTTATTCCACATTTGAATAGTCCGACTAAAGAAAGAGTTTTCCCGGTAGCGTGCCTTTAATGAAGAACGTGTTATGCGTGCAAATGTTTGGACATGAGGAACAAGTTCCCAAATTTTATTGGAGCACATTACGTTGTAATAACTCTAGAATAATGGCACACAAGCCGCCTTGCGTCGATGTTCCAGCGGGTCAATGGAGTGGGATATCCTACCACCACCACCGATAAGCATCTTGGCGCTCTCTTGTACGCAGCCGAGAAGCTTCAAAATAAACTTTGAAGCACCAACCCATACGTGGGAGTTGTATTCTATTTTCGGCCTAGCCAAAAGTGTAAGAAATCCGAACCTAGATCGTGGTACCTTCTATACAAAGTAATTATTTCATGCCACATAATCACGATCGGTGGGCGTGGGACTTTTCAAGCAAATTACAGCGTGTATCTGGAAAATTATAACAGCCAGTGCCTTTAAGCTTCGTGTAAATAGTTTCACTAGCAACTCACTTGCTCTATTGCGCGGCTTAACGAACGAGGCCCCCTTTACAAATTTAAAAAAAATATTTTAAATCTACAAGCGTTGCATGGTTGCTGGTTCTAATATTTTATTTTTTGTATCCATTAAAATAATTTTAATTTAATTTTAGAATTCAAACATGTCGTCTATTCAACCTAAAAATAACTCGAACAGGAAAAATTCTTTGGCAACGACGCAAGATTCCTCCTCGTAAGTTGATGTTACCAACTGAAATATTTTCTTCTTTAAGTTAAAAATAATTTTTCTCTTTTCCCTTTGCAGACGCTTTAATCCAATAAAAACTTCGATCAAAACCTCATTTACCCGCTTTAGTCCTCGCAAAAATCACTACGTGTCCATGGGCAACACATCAAACGCATCGGCCATTTATCCGGGACGTATGAGTGTAAAGGATCGCAGGCTGTTAAAAATGATTCTGGTGATTTTTGTGTCGTTCGTAATTTGCTATTTGCCCATAACATTGACAAAAATCTGGAAGGAGGCCAACGATAAGCATCTTTTCAACATCAGCGGTTACTTGTTGGTCTACCTAACAACGTGCATTAATCCCATCATTTATGTGCTCATGTCATCCGAATATCGCCAGGCCTATTGGAATTTACTAAGATGTCGATGTCAAACATGGTCGCCGAACAAAGATTTCAATCGTGTTGCTAAAACGTAACAGTCATTGCAAATTTGCTGGATTGACTTACGTCTCACAACGCACACAAACATATTCCTTACGTGAATCTCTCCATTGATAATGATCACTAAATAAAAGTATTATTGTTGTTTTTAATCAACCGAGTAATTTATGAATGAGTTGGCTTTTGGTATTTATTAAAATTAAACTTTTTTTTATTTGAAAATATGGCCGGTTACTGAGTATTTCGATAGGAAGGAAAACGTTATCGCAACGAATTCGAGTCGATCACGCAAAAAGCTTTGGATTTGAGCAATAATTTGCTGTGTTAATGGAAAAGTATTGCAGTGCCGATATCAAAAAGTCAGCGTAAAGATCATTTCCGAAAATGTATTTGAACCATAGGGGGTGTTGTCAGATCTGGCAACTCTATTATTATTTGTTATCAGCTTCATTTGGCATTTTATCGTGAATCTTCTTGTTTTCGATCTGCCTACCCGAATTCGTCTGTTAGCGAACTACCAATGCAGTAACTTTATAATGCGTTACGAGGGCCGTCTCTGGTGTCCATCAAACTACAGCAAATCCCGAGCACAGGAGTTGGGATTGACTGATAATTTCCTCACATTTTTCCACGAGTACTCTGGGAATATTTAAATTCCGGTGAATATTCTCATTTCGTATGTGCCACGGAGCGCAGGCAATTAGACGTAGTAACTTAGACTGTCTTCTCTGCAACTTCTGAATATTTGAAGTACAAGGAGTACCCCATAGCTGGATGCTCATATAAGTTTAATAATGCATTTGTACACGAGAACTTTATACTCCAGGACCAGAGTTGAATTGGAACTTAGAGGTCATAAGCTTTATAGCTGTTATTTTCGCTTCAATATGGCGGGACCATGTTAGTTATCGATCGATATGAATTCGCAAATATTTCACGTGGTTTTCTGCTGGGACAGTGGCATCAGTTAATTTTATTGGTGGGCACTTTTGCCTTCTGAGTGTGAAAATTATATGAGCGCGCTTCGAGGTATTACTCTTGATCTTCCACTTTTTTAACCAATCCTCTAGGTCGATAATACGAGATTGTAGATGCTCCGAAGCAATCTTCAGGTCTTTATTTACATTTACAAATGCAGTGTCATCTGCGAAGATTGACGTACATGTGTTTGAATTTGTTGGCATATCTGCTGTGTAAACTATACACAGAGGCAGGACTTATACACTATCTCGAGGGACACCCGCCGTCACTTTTCGAACTGGTGAAAACTGATCCTTTGAGCTTACTTTAACATGTTCTATCGTTCAAGTAGCTTTTAAGGAGGTTGTGAGTATTTTCAGGAAGCAGTCGCGGGATTTTGATGAGTAATCCATCAAACGTCTGGAGAATATCTGTGGCGGAACAATATTGATTGTTCTCAAAGGCCGATCTAATAAGTGAATTTGCTCAGTGGTATCGCACGAAATTGAAACTGATGCAGCGGGACGATAATGTGCCGCTCGTTAAGATAAGGAGGTATAATCAGTAGGAAAATTTTCTTAAATAGTTCCGATTAAATTGGAAGTAAACTAATTGGCCGGTATGACTAGCATTTCTTGCTGGTTTTGGGTTCATAACAATTTCAGATATAATCCAAGAGGAAGGGTAGAAACAAATTTGTCGCATGACATTAAATATGCACAGTATAACTCTGAGTGTGGAAGTAGGTAAGTAATACGATCAAGTCCACGCGATTTTCACACCAATATTTTTAATTTCCAATTTGAGTTCAGGTAACCGAAAATGTTTAAGGTCATTGAAGGTACATATTACTGATAATTGGCAGGCTGTTTCAAATATTGTGAGTGGCAAAAACGTCTACCTTTTCACTCGGGTTCTTGGCCTAGGTACGATTTTCAAGTTTCAATGCTGATTCAAAGGCAACAGGATAGTTCATATGCCTCACAGCCATAATCTAAGTTCTTCGTTCGATCTCTTGCTTCTGCCTTAATTTACTATGTAACAAAGTTTGTCACAATTTGTAGTACGTCCAATTTTCCATAGCTTCCTTAGTGTTCTTTTTTTCTCTGACTAGGGTTTGTATGTCAAACGATGCTTTAGATGTGCGACTTAAAGTGCGTATTCCTCCTATTACTCCTATTACTCCGGTGAGAGTTCTACTTTGGCTCTGTTATTCAACCAACTGCCGAGATTATACCTCTCTCCCGAGGGTTATAATCCAGAGAGAGTAATAGTTCCAAGCAGAGGTTAGACTTTTACCTGTTTCTGCTATCTCGCTTTCGAGTATGCTCTTTGTGTACTGGTTTATCTGCCGAGTGTTGCACCCAGAAGAGAGAGATAGATAGAGTGGTAGTTCCAACCAGAGGTTCTGCTCCCCAGCAACCGAAGTTACACTTCGTGGGTCGGTTTCTCTCCGGAGTGGTACTCACAGTAGCTAGAGAAGGTTGTGGGGAAGATCTCCCTCACTGCTTTCGCCGTTCCGCGGTGACCTCAAACCGACAGCGCCACCCTTTGCCAGTATACTGTCAATATTAAAACGTGTAAATAACGTTGTACGGTTTATAACGTGTATTTCGAGTATTTTGTTGTCAAGAGAAAGAGACTAAAATAGCAACGACCCCGGACGCCGCTGAGTCTAGCCCAGCAACCAGCGGAAAAGTGTCCTTACAACCCACCTTGACAAATGTGTCTTGTGTCAAACTCAAAATTAAAAAAAAAAACTGTAATTTTAGAGAAATAAAATGTTAAAAAACACTTTTTTATGTTTTATGAACAAATCGATGTTTATTATTTCTGTTTTCTTTTTCGCTTCCTTTTTAATTAATTATTAATTATTTTTTATCGTTATTTTAAATTGTATAAATGCATTTGAATAATTGATATTAGGTTTGTTTTTGTCTTGCTTTTCTTCTGTATGTTTTAATTAATATATTTTTTTTATTTATTAATAAATTTCCTTTATTTAATTCGTTTTAATTCTTTTCAATATAATAATATTATTGTTTTCGTTTTACGTTTTTATTTTGAATTTTCTTTTTTTTTACTAATTAAATTTAACTATGATTTAGTAACACAACTAGAGAGAAATGTTATTGTTATAAATATTATAATTAAATATATGTATAAGAATTAATACTAGACTATGTAGAATTCCAAAAAACCAAAAGAATCTAAGAATTTTTGTTTCAAGTGTTTTCATTATTGTTATAGGTTAATTGTAATTCAATTTAAGATTTTGGATCTAAATATATGTATGTATGTGTATGTGTTTCTTTTGCGTGTGTGTGTGTGGGCGGTATGAATGTAGTTATTGCAAGTAGCGTAATGTGAATGAGCACGGATGTAATATTCCTTCAATATAACTGAGCATGTAGAAAATAATAAACGCAAAGATGGGTCCAGCATATTTTCTATGGCTTGATCGAAATTTTCTAATGTTTAATCATTAGACTGTATAAATAAGCTACAAGGAACCCAATTTGAAGTGCGACAATTTATTTCGCAACATACGACTCCGTAGCCGTTGATAACTTCCCCCAGTTCGCTTTTAATCAACCCTTAATGTTGCCGCTCTCTAAGCAGGCAACCCATCCTTCTAATTTGCATATGTATCTGTTAAGTTTTATTGACTCGTATCGGATAAATTGTTATTCGTTCAATTGTCGCTATTTGAAATCGGCAATAACGGTCCACAAGTTCCCGAGATATTGCCACTTTCTGTTCCACAATTGCCCGCAAGCCCATAAAACTTCATTTTTCGAAAGCTTAATGAATTTCCTATAAAGTCTCTCTACAGGAATTATCAACCCGAGGCCCCGAGATAACTTAGGAACCTAAATGTTTTACCAAATTAAATATTTTTAAAACAAATTTAAAAATTTTAAAAACTAACAAAGAACTAAAATAATTCTAAAAAATTTTCTTTAGAAAATATTAAAAAAATTTAATTTTTTTCCAAAATTAAAATTCGCCAAAAAATCGAAAATTCATTATAAAATCGAAATACTGGAATAAAAAAAATTTAACTGGCCATAAAAACAATATATAATTAAACCCGAAGTTCTGAAAAAAACAAACATCACCAAGTTTCAAAATTTCACCAGGAAAATTTTAATTTCACCGAAAATTCACAAATAATCAATACTTAATGAAAAACATCGAAATATTAACAAAACCAATGTTAGACAAAAAAATAAAGAATGAAATATCAACAAAAATAGAAAAAGTTTCCATTTCAATCAAAAGTGAATATTTTTATTACATTTTACAAGAAGTCGCCACGATTTCGAAATTCAATAGAAAATTGAAAGCTAAAAAAAAATTGAATTCACTAATTATTTAATTTTGCCAATATCCAAAATTAAACCAAACAAATTGAAGTTCAACACTTAAAAGTTCAAATCTGAAAATCCCTGATATAATTTTAGGTTCCAAAACACCTAGATTTAGAAGAAAAAAAACCTAATTTTCACAAACAAGTGACCAAAAACAAACTCCACCATATTTTGATATTTAATGACAAATTTTAGGCAAAGGCCGAAATTGCACTGAAAATCGAAATTTAATCAAATATTTGAAAATTTCATCAGAAATTCGAAAGTTCATCAAAAACTGCTAAGCATTTCGAGAAAAAAAAAACAAATTGAAATCAGCCAAATTAAGAAAAAAAATACATTTTATCTATTAACCGATTGAAAATTAAACGAAAGGAGAGTTTAAATGTGGAATACGAAGATTAAAACCGGAGCCCAAAATTAAAGATCGCAAATAATCCATTACACGGGGAAAACTCTGTGGTACATTTTTAGTAGTTCATACTTCTGTGAGCGGTTTAGAAGATTTCGCATAGCCGAACATAGCTTTCTTACTTGTTTTTAAATCCCACCTCTTCTATGAGAGAAGGAAATCATGCCAAAGGGACGAATAAGGTGGCAAGTAAATCAAAAAAGCGGGAAAATCCAAGTTTAGTCGCACAACGGTAAGGCTAGTTGTGCAGCAATTTCTTTTCGAATTTCGCTTAAATGCGTTTTGTGAATGTGAATAATCGCTATTTTATTGTACATTTCAATTCTATATTCGTTAGTGTTTGTAATTTATTTAATGTATTGTGTGTATAATACATCATGAGTCAATAATAATATTTATACTATGTATATGTATGTATTTGTATGTATTTGTATGTATGCTTGTATATATAATGAATGACATTGTAACCGATATTTGTTTTATTTATATGTTTAATTACTGAATTGATGAATAAATATGTTCTTTTATAGGGTCTTATGTACGAGTATGTGTGTAATACATACACAATCACGCATGCGTGCAATTATAATTCAATCAATTTCATTTTAATTTCAAACAAGTTTCTTTTTATAGCGTCTGATCGTTCTGGTGTTATCACAAGAGATGGGTGCTCTCACCAGCAAGACTACATAAATGGGGAAAAATCTTGCCACGATCGCGAAAATATTTGTTTGTTTGTGTTTTTTAGTAAAATATTTTTATTAAAAACTTTTTTTGTTAATTACTTGCAGAAAGTTCTGCACAATGATCAATGAATTGTCTTTCACGAATTTCTAAAATTGTTCCTAAATGTTTTCACTGTAATTGTGAGTCTTCTAATTTATTTCAGAATTCTCTACTTGTACCAAGGCGAATTAATTACAAGGTGGTTCGTAAAGCGAATTTGGTGTTGGGCAAATTCGACCCAATGTCAATTGCTGTTTGGCTTGAGTAAACTGATATATAGAAAAAAGAAAAGCAAACAAATAACAAATTTTAAAATTCGTATTTATAAAGCAATTAGAATATTTTTAAATTTATAAATTTTATTGGAAATATATTTTATTTGACGTTAGCTAGTGACGAGCGAATTCATCGCCTGCGCTCATGAGGCCATCTTATAATTAATTCGTATTTATTTGTACTTTAGAAATTGCTAATTCGTTTCTAAATGCAATTTTTTTTAAATATACAGTACTCCCTCGACCTGTGCAACCCTCAATTACCGTATATTTCTCGCTTAAAGCAACAGGTAAATTATTCACATTGTAGACTCTATTGGCGCAAAAGTTTAACATTTTATGACTCGGTTGTAGCTGATTTTTATTTTTGTTTTCCGCTTGTTTTTTCATAAACAAAGTGGATTTTACCGTTAGTTTTCAATTCAATGAAGAGTGTATCAGTGTTGCCAAAATGGTGGTTTTTAGCTAACGGTTTCCTACGTTTTCCATAACAATTCAAATAATTTAAACTGAATAGAATGTGGCGGTGTTAAACATAAAAAATATTAAAAGTGAAAAAAAGATGAGCGAATTTCCATTCAGCTCAATTTAGCCAAATCAAAATTCAGATAGCGTTTGCTAAAGAGTCTTGGCAATACTGGTGTGTGTGTGTGCCTATAAGTTGAGCGCTTCTTGTTGTAAAAATGACAACATGAATTTAGTTTATTAACGGTTTGAGGAAGGAATGCCTTTTATTAATAAAGTTGTGAAAGTAATAGTTAAACAAAAAACCGAAATTCTAGAGAAACTAAACAACGTTCCGGCACCAGCTATTTGTAATGCATACCATATCAACAAATCTTCAATGGCCGGCTAAAAAAATGAGGATGCAATTACAACAATTCGTTGCAAATGCAGAAGCAGGAACTGCAATATTTTCTCGGCGATTGCAACATACTTCCAAATTGTTGCATAACTCGAAGGCGTACTGTAATTAGAAAATTCTGACACAAAATTATATTTTTTTTTTTCAAAATTAGGAAATATTAACACTAATATTCTGCTCATGCACTCTCACTCACGTTCAAGTGATTGGAAAACACCAACCATTATTAGGCGTTATTCACACCCAATCTCTTGTTTTATAATTTAAACAAATTAGTAATTACACGAAATTTTACCATTTTTGTTAACTAATTAATAACAACAAACAAGTATTTTTAAGCAAACAAAATAAAATGAAAATACCACTTAATACTAATTACAAAATTCTGTTGGCATGCATGGAGGGAAAGCAGAGACCTGCGCCGAATTCGAGTGGGGGGAACAAGCGAATATTCCGTGTTGTGGAGGAATACGACATTCATTCTGTTCTTAAACTCTAAAAGTACTGGCCAATCAAAATTGCAGTTTTTATTAAAGCGCCTGAAAGTATGTTACATTTTTAGGCACAAACTATCTTCTATCATACGTAAGCCTTCATGTTCATATTGATAACGGTAGTGTAACAGTGTGAGTGCTAGTAAAATATTTCAAATAATTATTGGATTTTTAAATTTATAAAGCAAATTTTTAGTGGTTTTTCTATTAATCAAGTGGAATCAGTTTTACATAAAACATAAATCTTTGATTAAACGGTCAGGCCAGCTAAAGAAATTTTAATTGAACATTTTAAACAAGTTTAAATAATTCAAGCCACTATAAATATTTTAATTTCTTCTCCATTTTTAAACGCACACATGTATAGAAAAAAATTGTTGTTTTGTTTTGTTTTACAACTTAATGGAGCACAGTGTTGCATTTTTGATTACTTTCGTCCATGAGTTTTACAAATAGTACGAAGTACTCCCATGTATACAATCGGTTTCAATATTATTTTTTCCGATATAATAAAATGTTTAAATTATTGTCGTTTAATGACTTTTTGTAAATAAATTTAATTTATTTAGGAAACAAAAAGTACGAATTTGTCATACATGTGCAACTGTGACTACATGGTGCCTAAATGCATGAAAGTACATTATTATTTTCGTTGAGTTCTGACAATAGGTTCAGCCAGCAAAAGCGCATTATAGTTAGCCCTTAAGGACATGCACTAATACCTGTTCACATTACCGAAACTAACTTATGTACGAAACTAGAATTACAAAAATTTAGCCATTCGGCGCAGATTTCTAAAGAAAAAAGAAGAGGAACGATGAGTGCATTTAAACGGATTCCATGTGTTCGGCCATTTCTAATATAGGACTTTCACTAAGCGGTTTAATGACAGTCTGCCAATTCGGTGTATATAAATTTGTTGCTGTTGTACATGAAGAAGATGAGGACGATGACGGCGATGAGGTGGAAGATGATGGCCTTGCTAGTGATAGTGAGGAGGCGGCAGTTGGCAATGATGATGATGATGATGGGGTGACAGGTGGCGAGGAAAGTGTTAGTGATGTTGTGATATGTGGCGGTGGAGTTGAAGCTGATGTTAAAGAAGTTGATGAAGATGTTGGCTGCATGAAATAGAAAGAAAGAGAAACATATAGTTGTCCAATTAATAATTTCGAAATATAACGTATGATGGATTTACAATTACATGGTATGCATGTGCTGGAGTTGGTGGAACTAATGCAGATGTCGGCGTTGACGCTGAACCACGATTCAATCCATTTTCTAGTTTGACAGGCGACATTTTCTTGTGTACAATGGCCGCCGCATTTAAGGAATTCCATGTTTCTGAAGCATGTCTACTCATATTTGGGCTTCTGCTTTGGCCCATTGGCAGAACAGACACATCGGCTGGTTGCTGTTTAATGTACGTGGTCTTCATGTAGTGATTGTTAATGGTGCCATGGTGGCTGTTGGAATACGGTGCTAATGGTGCCAAAGAGTTGTGGTGGAGTTTGCCACTACGTTCAAGCAATTGCAACTCCATTAGTTCATCAGGATGTGGCATTTGTTGAGGCGGTGGTGTAGATGTCGGTGTAGTAGGCACAACATGGGGGTGGGAGTTTAATTTATAGCCATGCTCCCTTATTATGTGATGTGGCCTTGAAAGTTGTGATTCCAAAGCGTATTGCTTTTGAAAAAGCTGCCGCTTTTGTTGCAGCAATCTATGCTGAAGTAATTGTTGCTGCAGTGGTGGTTTTGTCATTGGCAGCATAGCTGCCGCATTTAGTTGGCTGTACAGTAAACCTTCATGGTGGGCTCTTGGCATACTGCCAGCATAAGCGACATTTGCTGCGTCCAAGCGCAAATAGTGATACAATGACGGGTGTACGGTTCCATTTTTATCCGAAAAATTCTCTACATTTTCCATTGCACGCACCAAGTGTGGTGAATATTGCTGATGAAATTCTACCGGTATCCTGTTTGACAGTGTATAAAATTGACTATGTTGAAATTGACAGTTGTTGAATTCATCCAGTGGCAGATTGGATCTGTACTTAGATTTTAGTGTTTGTGCTTCTCGCTGCAGCTGATGGAGTTCAAGCCATCCATTACGCTTATGAGTATCGTAGCGATAACTTCCACACGATGTTCCATTGTGCAGAGGGCCCCCTGCACTAGCAATTCCTTGAGCTACTAAGCCATCGCTCGCACGACGTCCTTCCCTGTTAAATTGCAAAGAAACATTTATAACAACAAGTTTCTGTATATTATTCCTAATTCCAAATTTTTTACTAGAAACTAATATATTTGTTGCATGGCCAACTTATAAAGTCTTGCTTAAGCCGGTTTTTCGCCGCCGATTAGGGTGTATGCGGAAGCCCCGCAAGAATAAAAACTTATTCCAAATCATTATTTGGCTCTAACCCATTGAATTCCACTATGAAAAATAAATGATTCAGAAAACCCAAACTTAGAAAAAAATCTGAAAGAGATGTAAATTCTGAAACTGGCCAAAATCGGGAAACGTAGACTAAAGTCTGTCCCACTTAAATAAAATAATTTTTCGATTCATCTCTATTTCACAAGTAAAGGGAACGAACACAAAATGCAACTCTGATCGTATATAAATTATGTTTTTATGAAATTCCTGAAAACGCCAGAAACGTCGGCTGGGGCTGTCAAAATATCTGTCACACATATTAACAATTATTCTACACTATCACACTTTTTGAGCACACATAACATTTTTGGCAGATCTAGCCACGAAATTTGATAGAAAATCGTGTCCTGATGCCTAATCAGACGAACTCGTTTGCTTTTGAGACTTAAATTTTGATTCGTTATTTCCACTTTCGAATTTTTTCCAATTATTTTCCAAATTTTTTGTCAATTTTAGCGTCTTCGGGGTTATAATGGAAAATATTTCCGAATTCAGTTTCTCCTGATTTAAATTATTTTTTTTTTTAATTTTCTTGTTATTTTGATTCGTGTTAAACCAACAGTGATTTTATTAGTTCTGTCCATATTAAATAGTTTTGAGCATTTTTATTGTTATTTTAGGAGCATTTTACCAAGATTTATCCATTTCAAAAGTTTAACTATTTCTTTTACCAGTCCAGGTAGGCTGGTTAGTAGTGTGCTAATCTGTGAGTGTGGGGGCTATGGGTTCGATTCCTAACAAAAACTCTAGTCTACTACAAGACAACTGGTGAATTTAAAATTGATTTGAAAAATTCGAGAGACAGCTGATATACAGGTGCTCGTCATTGAGAAGAGAAGGCTTAGAAGGCAGTAGGCAAATAGCCGTTCTCCACACAAAAAAAAAATGGAATGCAACAAAAAAAAACGGATTATAGCCAGTGGAAAGCTGCAAGGTGCGTACAGTATCCTACTGCCTCCGCATGCCCACTAATACTTGAAGATCGCACTTGTGCGAAATTGAAAATACTTTCGCTAGTCACTTAGAGAAGGTATTCACAGATGACATAATTAGTTGTACCATTCCAATTATTAGTGGACATTGTGAATAATCCTATGGAATTTAGGTTATGGTTACTGCTACTTGATGTGTGACAATCACTTGGACCTGATCGTGCTACAGGATCAATGGCGAGGAACTTACTTACTTCTGCTGGGAGAATTATACTACTCATATTTAATGCCTGTTGCGCGTTGGCTTCTTGCCATACTCTTGGAAGATGTCTGAAATTGTTATGGTCCCTAAACCAGGAAAGGACTTAAGTCAGATAACGTCATACAGGCCAAATTTGCCTTCAATTGTCAATTTTATCAAAGTTGTTTGAAAAATTATTCGTTTCGTCATCTTACTGAACCATCAGTTTGGTTTTCCCGGACAATCAGTTTGGTTTTCGAGCAGGGCATAGTATTATTGAGCAAGACCACAGAATAGTTGCCGCTATTAGAGCGGCATTTGAAAGTAAGCAATACTATTCAGCTTTATTCTAGATGAAAACTCCCACAACTTCTTCAGAGTTATTTGACAGATAGAACGTTTAAAGTAAGGGCAAAGAAGCAGTTTTCTAAAAACGTGGAAATCTCTGCAGGAGTGCCGCATGGTAGCATACTAGGGCCGCTAGGCCATATACATATATATAAGTGGTTATCAAATTTTAGCTCTCTAGCTACAGTGGAAATGCTTCATACAAACAAATTTCAGCTCTCTAGCTACAGTGAAAGTGCCCCATAATATTGATGAGTGAGGTCGTCAGCTGGCCGGCACAAAGATATGGTTTGCCGTAACTAGGTGCACTGTCAGAAGTTCTGATTTATGCCTCCACGTGGTGGCGGCCGGTAACAGGTTTCTGCCACTGCAAGGAGTCTGGCTAAATAAGTCGAGCGGAGAGAAGTTAACACTATCGTATAAAAATCACTAATCCACGGTGAAACAGTAAACGCCAAGGACGCGTGGTCAAGAGGGTGCTTGGTCTCAAGTATTGCGAACTCTGGATACCAGTCAACCAGTTTTAATGCAGACTTACCAGTGCATATGGAGCTATGTGTGGGTGGACATATTTTTCTCCATTAGAGAGATGAATCAAGAAGCTTAGGATGAGGCGGGTAGGTTAATCTCTGCAGAAACTCTGGTGTTTATTGCCAATAAAGGAATTGTGAAAAGATACTCCTGAGAAAGAGGCTGAGACGGTAACCCACATTGTATGTGAATATGCAGCACTGGCTAGCATAAGCCTTAGGACTACGGACAGACACTTGTTAAGTGTAAATGCCATAGTGAACCTAAGCCTCAAACAAATGCTAGCAATTACAAGAGACTCCGTGATGAGAAAGAAGGTCGGCAGTCAGCAGTCCACAGTCTGAAATCACTACAGTCGATAGTAAAGGCTTGTGGCAGCACGAGACTTGATTGAGAGCAAGGTAATCATAAATCGGTTGCCTGAAATTAATTCGTAGAAAGAAGGGGGTCGATAAAGGGGATCCATAAGGTAGTGGTCTGCTTCGATATTACTCCTACATTAACAAAAATTGCCTTGAAATCCCAAGAACTCCATTCTTTAATAATTGCCTAAGCAAAACGACAATAAATAAATTTTGTATACTCACAAGACTTCATATATGATGATGCAAGGTATTAGGTATAAATGTTATTTAGATGCAAACCTGAAGTGTATCGGCGAACGTTTATCGGTATAGGGTGTCGATTTAGTGGACAACATTGATGATGTGCTTGTCACTGGTGGCATATACACACACGAATTGTTGCTATTGTAAAATGAACGATCGGAAGTATGTTCTGAATTGACACTGCCACTCCCACCAGCATTGGCGGCTGAAGCTGATGCTGCCAGTGTTGAGTTACTAGCACACGAAGGTAGACTTCCAGCAAGATCGACACTGGTAACCAAATTAAAATCAATGCTCTCAAATGTTGAACAATTACTCTTCGAGGATGCTCTGCTTATATTTTGACTTAAACTTTTTGAATAACTGCCGATCACGCCACTCGAAGAGCTACTGCTGGCATATGATTTTATGCGTTGATTTCTTAGATCGACAGAAGATTGCGAAGTGTCTGTAAGAAAAGTTTTTTTATTGAATATGCAACAAATATTTGTTAATAAAACAGCGGATAGGCCAACCTTTCGTGTCGCGAGTACTTCCCATGTCCGCTTCACAACCTTCGTCTGTACTTGAACTACATTGAGCAGAAACTTTTTTCGTTGAAACTTTCGTTGTAGATCTGTCATTGCCATTGGTTCTAGAAAAAGAGAGAGTGAGAGAGAGAGAGAGATGAAGTAGATACAAGAAAATTGAAGAGGTAGACATTATTTTACCCGGTGTAGTTGTCGGAATTACTTTGTTTTCTGTCGGTTAGATGAGACTTCTTTTCACCAGTCGAATTGAGAGTAACGTTTGATTTAGTTTTAGCATTTTCTTTGCTACCTGATTCCTAAAGAGCGATGATAAATCGTTTAGCTTATTTAATTTCGTCAAGAATTTCACATGTTTTTGAGAACTTACTTCTACGGGCAAAGGGCTTTCCTGAAGGGTTTGGAATAGTTTTGTGGCTTCCGCGGACATTTTGTAGCGAAAACTAAGACTTTGATCTAAGACAGCGGATGAATCGAAACTGGTTGAGCTAGAGAGGGGCTTGGAATCGCTGAGTTTGGTATCGGACTTTTGTTTATCCTCAGTCGTTTTTTGTTTCTGATGGTGTTTATTGTTCTTGGATTCTGATATGGCAGTGGCCTTTTGCAGTAAAAGCCTACAGTCTTCTGAACTCTGTTTTAGGATACTTTCTTCAATATTAAAATGAGCCACACCTCCAGCACCGCTAAACATGCGTTCACGCATTGAGCGTTCGTCTAAAACTCTGGCTGGTGGCCCACCATTTAAGCGCTGATTTGATATAAGGGCGTCTCGAGTGTTCAGATTTGAAATCGAATGTTTATTATTGTCTATACTGTAAGATGAACAACCTATGGGATGTTCGCTATTGCTCAAATCGTGACGAGATACCCGTCCTCCACTTTTTTCCGAGTGATATCTTAGATGATTATCGACTATTTTTGATTGCATCAAATGTTCGGTGTTTCCTGTTCCCGGCACAGAACGCTCGCTTAGCAAAGTCTGTCGGCTAAGTTTAGACAAAAGACTATAGTGTTCTTTTATCAGGTGCAGATTATTGCTGATCTGATCCTCATGCAGAGCATGATTGGCTTTCAGACGGCGCTGATCTGTTGCTGCGGACGCTTTGCTGACATGTTTGTACAACATTTTGGACGAATAATGGGCTGCTGCAGAGGGCGTTGAAAAAGTAGATAAATTTGATAGTGTCGAGCCCGCTAGCGAGTGCTGTTTACTTCCACCGACGTATTTTGGCAGTGATGACGATGGCGCAATAGTGCTAGTGCTAGCAATACTATTAAGGCCTCCGCTCATTTGTTGTTGTTTTTCTTGTGCCATTTTCTTATTATAAACCCGATCTTGAAGCAGAAGATAAATGGCAGCCACGTGATCGTAACTGTTCTTCTTTAGACTAGCTCTTGTCTTTTCCGGTGGTATGCCAGCGAATTCTGACATTATGCGCAATATATCCTCGTTGGGTTCAATGTTTGTTGTACCGTCCATGTTGACATTGAATTTTGCTATACTTGCGAGTTCTAAAATTTCTGGACACATCCAGCGATGAAGTTTAATCTGTTCGATTGTATAACGTCGAGATGGTTCCAACACCAGCATACGTCTTATTAAATGTTCGCACTCTGAAAGGTAGATATAGTTAAGTCAAAACAACGAAGCGATTACTATATATTATTAGTATTTATAAAGGGGGTTCCAATAAGTGTGGTCATAAGCTTTCGACGGCGTCAGCGGAATCTGTTGTTTGTTATTCAATCGTTGTTAGTATCAATTTGACAATGGCAAGTTGAACGATTAAGTAGCACGTTACACGCGTTGCCTCCATTTTACGGCAGACACTCCACTGCTTGATGGCCAAATTCGATACTGACATCTCGGCAAAGAATCACCCAATACCAGTGTGTCAAGAGAACTGCCATTTTAACTGAAAATTCAGCTGTAGCGACAAGGCAACAAGGCATACATGCACGATCCCCAAAACTTACTGCTTGGTGCGAACTTTGGGCCGGCGTAATCAATCACACCAACGACATAGACGTGGATGGCATGTGATTTCAGCAGGACATACGAATAATGCAAGGATGGTAAGCTGTATAATCAATTTGAATATTTATCACTAGCGAAGCTGACGGAAATTGGCCGCCACGATCGTGCGATGTGATCCCACTATACTTTTTATTGTCAGGGTTTCTGAAGGTCTACTCCAATAAGCCGCTTCCGCAATCGGCCGCTTCCTCCAAATCTACATAAACCATGCCATGGCCTCAAATTTAGTCAGACAGCAAAGTAGGGCATTCGATATTTTTCTAAAATTTCGATCGATATCGAAGGCCGTAATTTGCCCTCAGGTCTATAGCGGCGGACACCTGAAGGATGTCATATTTCATACGGAATCGTATAGACGGACATTTAAAAAATATATATTTCGTTTCATTTCAACAACATCTTACCTGAAGACATAAAGAATGGAATACGAAAACGTCCAGAAAGTACACGGTCCCTAAGATTCTGTAATGTCGAACCATCGAATGGCAGTGCTCCACATACTAAAACATAAAGTACAACACCGAGGGACTTGAAAGAAAAAAATTAAATGACATTAGTATGCTTAAGGTAGTTTAATTATTGTTCAAGAGTAAATATGCTATTTTGACTTTGCTGGAATATCCCAAAAACATGTTCACTACGCCCATGAGAGGCTCTTAAAAACAACGAAGTATCACTTTAAGAAGCGCAAACTTATTGCTTTGTATGTATCTATATATGTTTGTATCTATGTATGTTTGTATCTACATATGTATGTATATATAACATATATTTGTAACAAAGTCTAATATAAGAATTGAATGGGTACAGAAAGTCCCAGCGATGTGCTTAAACCATAACAAACAGGAGGTCCCAAAAATAGAGAACAGACAACAACGATAAAACATCCACACGTAAAGATGAATTACCAAGAATTAAATTCGGCGTGGAGACAGCAACAACGCAAAGAAACCACCACCACAAATAACAAATCTTCATAAAGAAGTATCTACTAGATTCTTGAGTCTTCCACAAGTTTCGAGATTCGATAGATGACTAATATAAAAAGACGTGCATGGCCATATAACACGAAGATACGTAATCAGAGCTTAACACCCGAAACCAAATTCGCCAACCACATGCTTAACACCAAAAATTAATCCAGCGCACATTAAACAAACTGTAAAGCTACTACAAACACAGCGCAAAAAAAGAGGGCTAAACATTCTAGAGAAAATACAAAAGGCTTTTGCCGGACGCATCATATCAACACTCCCATTCCGACGAACCTCTAAAATTATTCTACGAAACACACAACAAAAATAACAGAAAAGATACGCCAAGCAGCAAAATAATAAAAACACAATATCAAAATAAAAAACAATTCATAATCCAATAATCAGAAACTTCTTTCAACCCCCTTAAATAGGGACGACGGAAAATTTGTTTAAAAAACCTACATCTTTTCTGATCTTGGATTCATGTTTGATTGTCGATCTCGAATGTTCTACACGCCAAATGTTCGATTTATGTTCGAAGGCAATATGGTAAACGCAGGTCTTGGTCGAGTAGGTATATGCATACCTACGTACTCGTATGTTAGAAAGGCTGAATAAACAAAACTGTTTAACTCTAAAAATATAGTTGGAAATAGCAAAAGGTGTTTTAATTGAATAAACTCGTAAAGTTATTTTAAAATTTCAAACAGTTATATAAAAAATAAGCAAATATTTAGCCGATTATGTGACCGAAATCGGAAACATTGTGAAGAAAGCCCAAATAGGTCCAACCGAAGCACAGAAGTAAAAAAAACGTGTTACTTCTTATATGAGTGAAGTCTATATAAGAACCGACGCAGCCGAATCTATATATAGTAAATAGATAAACACAATTTAGTTCAGCACCCTTCGCTCCTCAGTTTGTCAACCGATTTTCTGATTCTCGCACTACGTTGTCTAAAAATATGTCTAGAAACATTTAAATTTATTAAGTTTTTTCAAGCTTGAAGGTCCTTAAAAAAATGTTTTATTCTTTCGATATTTCGCTACTCCATTGTGTAGCACAAAAAATTATTTTATTCCCTGATGGTGCTAACATATGTATATATCGAATATATATATATACAGGGTGGCCGCCGGGAAGGTATACTACTTTGTTTTGCCGCCACTTTTGGTAAACATTAGTCTTGAGAGTTCATATTTGGCAGTCGTGAAGTAGAGACATGGCAAATTTATTATGAAAAAATATTCGGTAGCCCCACGTGCCAACAAGACGCACTATTAATCGTGTAGTGAATGATTTCGAAGAAAGAGAGACTGTAGCTGATAGACCCAAGCATGGACAACATGACTGCTATTCAAGAAAGTGTTCAAAACAATCCATCAACCTCAATTCGACACCGTGCACAGGAGCTTGGTCTTCAAAGAACAACTTTTTTTTTATACTGTATTTCATTTTATTGAATCTTTCTATTAAAAGAAATTCACAATAAGTATTCAAATCTTATTTCTAAATTATTATTTACTAGTTATTACCAATGTAATAACTAATTTTTTGTATTCAAATCTTAAAATTCTATCTTCTATCGTGTCGAGAGAGCCGCCTCACCAGGCTCAATGTGTCAGTTCTTTTTAGTCTCTTGTGGCCATCAAACTGCAATAAATTGCGTGCTAGAGTGTTGGGATGTGCGACTAGTTTGTTCACGTATTTGGACGTGTATGTTTTAACTTCTTCCTGGACAGTGGGAACTTTGAGATCCCTATGGATATTTTCATTTATTATGTACCAGGGGGCGCATACGATATGACGTAAAATCCAAGACTGTCTTCTCTGTAACTTCTGGATGTTTGATGCACAGGCAGTACCCCACAGCTGGATACCATATGACCATATTGGCTTTATAACGGATTTGTCTAAAAGGACTTTATACTCCAAAGCCAAAGTTGAGTTAGGACTTATTAGCCAATGCAGTTGATTTGTTCGAAGCTTTATGGACGTTATTTTTGCCTCAATGTGACGGGACCAGGTTAGGCGCCAATCTAAGTGGATACCTAAATACTTAACGTGCGTTTCCGCTGGAACCGTGGTATTAGTTATTGTAATTGGTGGACAATTTTGCCTTCTAAGGGAAAACGTTACATGAGCACATTTCGATGGGTTTACCTTTATTCTCCACTGTTTTAGCCAGTCTTCTAGCTTATGAATATGGGACTGCAGCTTTCAGGATGCATCCTTTGGATCATTACTGACACTTATAATTGCAGTGTCGTCTGCAAAGGTTGATGTATATGTATGTGGGCTTGTCGGCATATCCGCTGTATAGATGATATATAATAGCGGCCCTAGCACACTACCTTGAGGTACTCCTGCACTGATTTTCCCACATCTTGAAAGCTGGTCCTTTGACCTTACTTTAAAAGTTCTATCGGACAAATAGCTTTTTATAAGCTTGTGAATGTTTTCAGGTAGGACCCGAACTATTTTAGTAAGTAGCCCATCATGGCAGACTTTATCAAATGCTTGGGAAATGTCTATAAATAAAGCTGAACAGTATTGTTTGTTTCAAAAGCCGATCTTATAATGGTAACGATTCTATTCGAAAACCAAACTGATGATTGGGATAACGTTTTGTTCATTTAGAAAAGGAGTTACACTCGAGAGGAATAATTTTTCAAATATCTTTGACAAAACTGACAGTAGGCTAATTGGCCTGTAGGATGTAATCTGGCTTGAGTCCTTTCCAGGTTTCGGGATCATAACAATTTCAGACATCTTCCATTAGCATGGGAAGAAGCCGACGCGCAACACGGCATTAAATATGTAAAGTAAAATTCTTACAGCTGAATCAGGTAAGTTTCTTATCATTGATCCTGTTATACGATCAGGTCCAGGTGATTTCTTCATATCCGTATTTTTAATTGTCGATTTTAAAGAAGACAACCGAAATTTCATAGGATCATTCCCGGTGTCACTAATAATTGGAATAGTGGAATTACTTATATCATGTGGTGCGAAAACCTTCTCTAAGTGCTTTGCGAACGCATTTGCCTTTTCACTTGAGTTTTTAGCCCAAGTACGGTCTTCAAGTCTTAGTGGGGATTCGTAAGCAATAGGACATTGTAAGTGCTTTCCACAGACTATAATCCGTGTTTTTCATTGGATCCAAGTTTTTTAAAAATTTTTCGATAGCGAATTGGTGTTTCTGTCTCAATTTACTGCGTAAGTTTTTTTGGCATAAGTTCATTTGCATTTTTACGTGTGGAGAACGACTATTTTGCCATTGTCTTCTTAGTCTTCTTTTCTCAATGACGAGCATCTGAATATCTGCTGTTGGCTGGTGCGATATTATTTTAGCTGATGGCTTTGATGGCGTTGCAGCTATGGCTCCGGCAGTCACGACGTCTGTAAAATGGTCTACAGCTGCTTGAATATCAGCTGGATTTCTCAGTGGGATGTTCAAAGGTAAGTGAGAGCTCACATACTTTTTATATTTTAACCAATTCGTGTTTCTGTTCGGGTAGAAACTAAGGGTTTTAGGTGAAGTGACAAAACTGTCGTGTAAAATAATAATTGTAGGTGAATGATCAGAAGATAGGTCATAGGATGAACTAACTAACAGTTGGTCGCAAAATCAATAAGGTCTGGCAACTTATTAAAGTCTGTGGGCCAATAGGTGGGTTTACCGGCAGATACGACGTCAAGCTTGTTCGCTTGAACTGTATAATACACCTGCCTACCTCTAGGGCTAAGGAGTCTGGATCCCCAATATGTGTGCTTTGCATTGTAATCACCAGCGGCAATACATTTTTGTCCTAGCGTAGCAAAGAATCTGGCAAATTCATGGCGTTCAAAGAACAACTTTGGCCACAATTTTGAACAAAGATTTGCATTTGTTTCCATTAAAGATTCAGTTCACACAAGAGCTTCTTCCAGAAAACCATTTACGCCGCCGTACATATGCCAATAGGATGCTACAGAATAGTCGGTTGTGGGCAATGGAAAACCCTCAAATTAATCATCAGGCAGTTTTGCATCCATTAAAAGTGACAGTCTGGTGTGCAATTTGGTCAGGAGGAATCATTGGACCTTACTTCTTTGAAACTGAAAACGGCGTAACGGTAACTGTCAAATGGGGAGCGATATCGTGAAATGATTGAACACTTTTTAACGCCACAACTGCATGCTTTAGGCTTGACTAACATGTGGTTTCAACAAGACGGTGCCGCATCGCATGCAGCCAGGATTACAATGAAATTACTGCGAGACTTCTTTCCACAACAAGTTATTGACCTCCACGGTCGACTGATTTGACTGCTCCGGACTTCTTTTTGTGGGGATATCTGAAAAGCAAGGTTTATTATGCAAACGCACCAGAAACGCTGGAGCAACTCAAACAAAATAGTCGTGATGAAATTAATGAAATACCGCGTGAAATGTGTGAGAATGTAATGAAAAATGTGTTCAAAAGGGTTCGCATTTGTGAGGCTAACAGAGGCGGATATTTATCTGATATTGTATTCCAGACATAATTGCCGACATTAAATAAAACATTTATCAATATACGATCCATTCTCTTTCATTTAATCAAAAATTATAAACAAACAAAGTAGTATACCTTTCTGGCGGACACCCTGTATTTATAAACCGAAAAAGAGCTGAAAACAAAATTCCACACTACTGCTGAGAAATTATAAAAAAAAAACATTAGAATAAAACAGCTGGAAAAACAAATACGAAACAGTTGTTTCAAATTTATAAAATCAACTTTGCTTAAGAAATAAATACGCACTTCAACATTTGCCCACGACAGTGGTTGGGTAAAATATGATTCCAGAGACTTCAAATAAAAAAGTTTTAACAATAAGTGCGAATGACTAAATGAAATTTTTCCAAAATTTCGTTTTGTAAGAATAATGCTATGAGTCACTGTATTAATTTCACATTGCGTTACTATATAAAGAACTTCTGTACCGAGACAAATTTAGTCATTTCGTTCTGCAACGTGTTAAGCTACCAAATGAATTACGGCGTAATTTGTGTTTTACTCCTGGCAATAATGCCAGCAATTTTTGCAAATACTGACTATTGTCATCCGAATCTTTGTGCTAAGGACAAGAACCATATTGCCTGTGGAAATAAGGGGGTACTAATTTATAGAATATTATTAAGTTCAAGACATTTCGTGCAAACTAAATGTCTAAAATTTCTTATTGCCTTCGTTACAGAAATTCAGCAGCATTTGCCATAATGCTGAAGTTATAAAAATTACAATGGATTTCCGAAGGAAGATTGTCAGAAAACACAATGTGTTACGTAATCAAATCGCCAAAGGTTTCAACAATTTCCCACCTGCCAAACGTATGGCCACCATGTTATGGGATAATGAATTGGCCAAGTTGGCAGAGTTAAATGTGAAACAATGTGAGCTGCGTAGTGATCAATGTCGTAATACAAAAAACTTTCCATTTGTTGCGCAAAATCTTGCCGTTTTAGGATGGAAGGCAATGAATTTCACCGTATTTGAAATCGCCAATAGTCAAATTCAATCATGGTTCAATAATTACAAAAACTGTCCTTTGGATGTTATAAAAAGTTATAAGCCTTCGAATGGGTGAATAATCATTTTCGAAACTTTCGAAAAAATCTTGCTCAAACGTGTTTATTTTTTATTTTAGTTCAGCTTATAGTGACTTTACTGCCATGGTGAAAGATAACTCCAATCGCATTGGCTGTGCTATCTTGAGAAACGTTGCCTGTGGCCTTACACAACAGATTATGGCCTGTAATTATGCTAATGACAATATGTTGGGCATCCCTGTTTACATTTCGGGTGAAACTGCCTCCCAATGTAATACTGGAGTCAATAGGCTATCGAGATCCTTGTGTTCAGTTCGAGAGACATATAAATTTGGAAAAAATATTGTGACAAATAAACTTATTTGACTAAATATTTCTTGAACGCAAAACATTTGTATTTCTTACGTAAACAATTTCAAATGGGTGTAACGAGTCCTCTTCTCAGCGAACCTTAATTTAGGTAGCTGGGAATCAATGTAGGGATTGGGCTCACTTCCCATTCATTATACTGACCTAACTAAATCATGTGTTCTAGCCCATAGATCGATAGGGACCTTCTTAATAAATTGGTGAATTAATAAACATTAAATGCTTAAGCTTTAATTTTTAAACTATTTCTTTTAACAAAATTAATGAAAACCATTGATTTGCAGTCTTGTTCGAAGTTCGTCGTCATTTTCCGGTGTAAACACGGACTAAAAATGAGCTTCTTCAAAACAACTGAGCCCCAGTACCACCTATAGAAAATATTCTCTCCACACGTAACGTTGGGATTTGAACTATTTTAAACTTCATCTTGGGGCTTCAAGGAATATTAAAAAAAATGAATCTAAATTGGTTCAGCCGTTGTGGAGTTTTGCGCGTAGCACCCAATACATTTAGCGATTCAGTTTCATTTATATGTATTAACCCCGTTTTTACGCAAGTCTTATCTGCAAATAACAACGTAACATGTTGCCGTATACTTTATCCCACTGCGAAACTATTTGTGTATTTTCTGCTGTATAAACAGTGATGTCAATATTTGCAAATAAGACATGCGTATAAACGTGGTAATAAATACATAAGTATCTTGTATCAGAATACATATTGCTAAAATATTACGAGTAGATTTTTACTCTACACTAAGTCCCCTTTTACATTGGGAAAATTTAGTTCTATAAAATTTTCAATTCTTTTTTAAACTGTTTTTGGTGCTTAGACAGAAAAATATTAGTTGTACAAATTTTCTTCTCGTTTGTTAAAAAAAATATAAATAAAACGTTATATACAGAGCTCCAACAAGCTTCAGTTCAGTATTCCGCACCCTTCTTTCTTCCCTTCGCTACCATAAACTCAAGACTTTGCAAACAAAACAATCATAATGTAAAAGAGAGACTAAGAAAATATGTATACAGAGATGCATTCACTTGCTACACTTTTGTAAATATGATTTGCCTACAGCGCTAGAAACTACTCGACGGCACACCATCGTAGCGGATGGAGCCAATAAAATCAGCATTTGCACAAAAACATAAATATGAAAATAAGGACAAAACGATCACATTTCTAGGCAACGTGGTAGTTTGGTGACATTTTTCTCATACTAGAAAGTTAAAAATATATTTGCCAAGCTAGCTGGCGCCTACCCCCCCCCCCCCCCCCCTCAACCTAGATAAAAAGTGCCCGTTTTCACATTTTTTGGTTTCTCATTTTCCCAGGCCTACATTCATACCAAAAGTCAGGGAATATGTAATAAAATATGTAATTTTTATGCCTCCATACCCTGGGAAGCTTTCAAAGCTTGGCCTATGAGGTTATCTATACGTAGAGTCCTTATGTTTCAAGTTTCATCATTTTATGATTAAAGGAAGCAAAGTTATGTGGGGTGGTGTTAGTAAAAACAGCGCGAATGGTTTCGTATAATATACACACTGTGTGCATTGGGCCGGAACTTGGCCTGTCGCACTACCGTGCGAAAAATAAGATTTCTCGACGTCGTTAAAGTTGAGTTAAAGTAAACATTTAGCAATATCGAGAAATTACTTTTTTGCAAACTTTCGTCGACTTCAAAATCAATACACTGGAGAAGTTTTAATGAATTAAAATGAATATTGCTAAAACTTCGCCTGTGATATCATTAGGGAACCTTCGAAGTCGATGGATATATGAAAGAAAACTAAGCGAGCTACGCTTAATCTTTTTTGATTCGTTTTGGACTGACGGTCTCTAGGGTTCACACAAAAAATTTACGATATACGTTCTAAGGCGATATCATAAACGTTAGATTAGATTAGGCCTTCATCGCAGGCCCAGATGGGTCTGCAAATTCGGTCCTTTGTGTTACTTGAAAAGAGATAGGTGAGTAGAAGAGAAGAGAATGAAGAAATGGTGAAGTGAACGTAGGCCTTGGTCAACAGGCTACGGCTTTTGGCAACATATTCTGTGTCCTTACACACTCTTTATCCGTGTAATGCAATTATGTAAATACATTTGAAAATCATTAAACTTGTAAGACAAATGCTATTTTAATTGAAAACATACAAAAAATAGAAGCACAAATATTTTCCCACTTACCCATATGTCAATTTCTGGTCCTGTATATTGTTTCCCCTCAAAAACTTCGGGTGCTGCGTATGGTGGTGACCCACACCAAGTGGCAAGTAATTCGCCTACTTTAAAATGATTCGAAAATCCAAAATCAGCTATTTTTATATTCATATTATTGTCCAAAAGTAGATTTTCAGCCTAAAAAATTTGTTTAAAAAGATGTTATAAATTTATAAAATTTCCTGCCAATTAATGAATTTTTCATTTACCTTAAGATCTCTGTGAACAATTCCCTTCTTATGACAATAATCCACAGCTGACAGTATTTGCCAGAATTTGAAACGTGCAGCTGTTTCTGACATTCTGCCATATTTTGCAATATAATCTGTGTAAGATGTTTAAAAAAAGATAAGAACTTAAAAAATAGAACATAAAGCATCGATAACTGCAGGGTGGACTTTAAATTAAAATAATACGAAAGCACCCGACGTAAGAGCTTCACCTGCCACCTCGTGATAAGCAACATAAAAAAAAAACGATGCCTATAGCATTTATCTGGCATTCGCAAACACCAATTCTGACGGAATACAAAACAATAAAACGTCTACCAAACATTACAAAAATACTCTTCCTGCGAGCTTTACCTATTACCTGGTATCACCTAACAGTTGTCTACGTGACAAACCAGGTTCATCTGCTACCAGCTCACATGGCAAATACGTACTTGACAAACAATAAAACACCAACGAATTGAAGCAAACTTCTGAAGATGGCGCATAGCCGAAACCGGTTTGTCACCAAACCAACCTTGACAAGAGATGACGGAAATTCATTCCAAAAATGTACTTGAAATAATATACGGAGATTATATTACTTCCAATAAAATTGACTTTATTAGAAGGACAACTTTAAGCCATTAGAGTTTGAATTCGATTAGGAGCATGTGGACGCCGTGGCTGAGCGAAAACATTTTTAAGCATTTGGGCCGTATCTCGGCAATGTTGTCTTCCAATTCGTTCAAAGTTACTGGTAAAAAGAAAAGAATAAAAATGCGTTAAACTCGATTTTTGTAGCCCATCGACCGAATTGTTTCGACAAATAACGCGATCTCAAAAGGTATTTTTCAGTTGATTATTTGACGCACTGCATAACATGTGGCACCAATTAGGACTCTATATATTTGGTAATCATGGCTCTATAACCGCTTGAAGATAAATTATTCTACCGGTCCACAAAACACATCAAACAGTAGTTCTTTGTAGTTAAAGCGGGGTCTGCAGAATCTACTAGGGATTTCCTTACTCTAAATGAAGAAAATTTGCTTGTTGCTATGTCCAATGAGCCAATACTTTCGTTGTTGTGGCCTTAGTATATTTCTGTTACATGCCGTCTTTACTAGCGATAGATCTGTTCTGCCAACGCACAGATTGCTATTCGCACAGGAATTCCGCTAGTGAAGACCGTCACTTTTAATGGTCTCTTTTTCCCGTTATTCTGCCGACGCTCACTCAATGTGCGAACAATTTTGTGGATAGTCATGACGTAGCGATAATGTCAAACCAAACTGGCCACAAACGATAATAGTGCTGCCAGATCCAACAACAGTATGACAGTTTAATTGCTGTCAGAAAATTTTACCTCTAAAATAAACATCTCTGATGACTTTTCTCCATATGCAAATTTGTTTTCGCCATTTCCGATACTTCTTGCTTACATTGTGTTTGACATCCGCAACTAGGCCGGAGACGCTTATAATTCGCCCATGAGTCTACCTGTTATCAATTTACCCTGATCTCTTATATGATTAAAAAAAACAAACGTCCTGCTCTTCACCCAAGTGCAATGAATATGGGTGGTATTGTAAAAATATTCGGATTTGAATAATTCCAAAATTAGCTGCTCTACATTTTGCACATGTGTGTATTTTAAAATTTAATGAGAAAGATAAAGGAAAATTTAAAGAAAACCTTCCATATTTTACTACAAACTCGTCATTTAAACATTTAAATTAAGTTTTATTTGAAGAAACCCAGATTCTAATTCATTCCAGCAGACTTTTTTTTCTTCTAAATAAAACAAAAGAAATTATTCGGAAGTAGAATACAGAACAACTAAAATACTCCGAAATGTTTACTTTAGAATAAAATATTGCGGATTTGAAATACAGAACACAGCACTGATAACAATTGGTGGAATTTAATAAAACTCCTTAAACTAGACTTTAGTTTTCTAAACAAATTGTGTAGGTGTTGCCAAAGTTTGTTTCATGTGCAGTTGCAATTTTATATTAGAAATAATTCTTGGGAATTATAAAACATATGTGGAGTTTATAATCGCATAAAACTAAGATGTCATGTGACTCAAGGATCCATTTTACGAATTTCCTCAATATACAACATAACTTAAAATCGCGTTTTGTTAAGTCCTTAAAAGTCTAAACGCGTTCAAACGATTCACCAAGCTGAAAATCCGACTGCAAAAACTACGATTTTTATTGCCAAAACCCGGATTGCCTAAAATTCTAAAAACATCATTTTATGGTAGAAAAAATCGACAACTGTAAACTCGAAAATACGGGTTTAAAGCAGGTTCAATATTCGAGTCCAACACCTTAGAGTTTTTATTTCCTCTATAACCAAAATATTCAAATATTTAACAAGTATTTTAGAAAAGTAACTCACCAAATATTTCACCTTGACTTGCGTATTCCGAAACAATATAAATCATATTTTTCGTTTCCATCACCTTAAAAAAAAGAGAGTTCAAAAATTTTGAAATATTTATTTATGTATTTAAATTACTCATTTCACTCTAATTTACCTGATACAACTTAATTATATGGGGATGGTTTAAACGCTTCATTATTTCCACTTCACGATAAACTTTCTGCATATTAGTTACATCCAATTGAGATTTATCGATAATTTTTATGGCCACCTTAACGAAATTTGTATTAGTTTCATTTGATCACATAACATACATATATAATTCTGGTTGGCATTCAGGTAAGTACCTCATTTTTGGTTATACGATGTCGAGCCAATTTCACTACAGCAAAATTGCCTTTTCCAATGGTCCTTTCGATATCATAGAAACCAACACGTATGGGTTCTTTGCTCTTTAATGTATCCTTCGATGATGCAATATTCGTATGATTGATGGCACTGTGGCTCTGCTTTGTAGAGGCCAACTCTTTCGAATCGTTGCCTGCCTTAGCACTGACATCATCTTTAGATGTTTGCGCACCAGACTTTTGGATCTGTTTATCCGACTTTTCATAAACGCCTTAATTAAATATAAATATTAAAAAAAAAAACAATTATGATATCCAAATTAGTAATTGGTATTTACCATTTCTACCATTCACTTCGGAAAGGTCATTTTCCTGCTTTTTTGGAATAGTTTTAGCTTCAGCTGTTCCAATTTTTTTAGTCTTTTTTTCTTCGTTGTCACTTTCTCCCATATTGCTTTTTAAGTCTTCTCATTTAGTGTCTCATGTTAGACTACTGTAAGAATGAATAAGAGACAATTAATATCAAATTAATGAGAATGATTAACAATGAAATATTAAAAAGAAAAATATCTTAGAGATACAAATTTTTAAGGTTATGTTATGAAAAAGGCATGGAGCCAGGGGGGTATATGAAATGGGGGTATTTCATCAAGCGTTTAAAAATAATGTTCGCCCGTATATCAAGGACTTATTTATTCGGATCGATATTCTATATAATCGCAATAAGATTGTTCTTCAAAACTCTTTAAAGTAACATTGTTTTAATCAAGTTCATTCCAGTGAGGCCGGGTCGATGTTGAAATGGAGTAAGTCAAGCTTTGTGTCAGGCATTAAAGAAATTATTTGTTCATTGGAAAGGGCCTTTTATGCCATTATGTAACGAATATGACACCACATAAATGTACGCCGCGTTTTCGCACTGTATGATCTGATCGGTGTCGTTGCCGCATTGATCCTGCTGAATTTGAGGGATGTCCTAGGTTATGACAACTTTTTTTACATATTTTTATTCTTTTGCTTTCAGGTAAGTATTTACAATTTTTGCATTTAGCCCCAAATTGGCTTTATAGAGGCTAAAGGGCAACTATTTTACATTGGTTACTTATTAGGAATTTTAAATGTGTTTATACATATTTCTTTTTTTTAAGCTTTAAATTTATTTGATTAAATCTTTCGAAAAGAAAATTACAATAAGTAATAAAATCGTATCTCGAAAATCTCTCTTGAATTGCGATTTAATTTTAGTTTTTAAAAGAAACTTTCGACACAACATTGTAACAGCTTTGCCTATGTGACTGAATCTTGAGTATTTTTTTTTTTTTTGTTCTTCTTTGTTGTTAATGATGAAAACAAAATATAAGTCATGGCATAGGTGTTAAAACAGGCAGAGGGGGGGTGGAAAGAAAGGAAGATAGAAACTGTTTTTGCGAAAAATCAATACGCTATTTCATCAAAATTTCAATGGGTGTTTTTAGTTTTATAAATTTTATTCTTTTCATTAAAGAACTTTAAATCTTATTACATTTTTCTTAAAGAGTTTGGGGACAAAAATTAAACATTTAAATGCTTATGTAGACAAACATAACTCTACTAAATACATACCATTTTTTCAATCAATAATACTCTGTTCAGCACATTAAAAAATTTAATTGAATTAATGGATGATTTTGGTTGAATTTCACATTTTAAAAATAATATTTTTTTGATTAATTTAAAAATTTTATTCATAATAAAACATATCACAACTTTTCTTTTTTATTAATTCGTACAACTTCATTTACTGCAAACGAAAAATTCGTTTAAACTAAATTTTCACCGCAAGTTTAACGAGAACATTGCATATTGGCCTCGAACGAGGTCGTCAATGTCGGCTACATCAAGCAAAAAGCCAAACAACTACAACAAACTACAACTAAATAAAAGAAATCAAACTGTGAAGGAAATAAATATCCCAACCGACTTTTTCACTGAAGAGCACACAAAATTAAAAGTATTTTGTGAACAATGTATGAAAATAGTTCCTTAAAAGCTGTACACTGGCAGTAAAAGTTGTATAAACGTTTTGCAAGGATGCTCGGGAAACTTTAAAATACTATTTGTTTTTGCCAGAGTAACAACAAAACTGTATTATAGTGACAAATGACAAATACTCGAGCGATATAATAATTGGTATTTCTCCAATTGTGTAACTGTTTCGTATAACCGTTATAAATGTGTAGTGTGATTTTTTCATTTTTATTTTGGTAACACTGCAATTAACACTATTGCAACCAGAGCATAACTGGGGCAAAATTATTTTTGTTACCGTAAATCTATCGATTTATTCGATTATGCAACTTAAAGGTTAATTTAGACGGCACGACTTTACGTACGTAAAATTCAAGAGAAAATAATAGCAAAATTCATCGGTGTTTAAAGAAAATGAAGGTAAAACTTTTGCAACTGATATTTTTGTGAGGTATAAAGTAAAGCCTAGTAAAATGCAAAGAACTGTACTTAGAACGTAAAATAATTATAAAAATATACCCAGCCATATATACAAATCATGTAAAATTTTGCTAAGCATAATCGAAGACTTTAATGAATGGTAGCATTCGATATTTATTTGCTTGAGGAAAAATACGTCCCCAATATAATAAGAATGTGATGACTTTCTGAAAACCTTCAAAAAAGAAAGGATGTTCTATATTCATTCGTATTTTCTCTTAATGTCCTATCGGACATTACATATTATATTTATACGATAACATTCCTGCTCTTCTACTCAAAAATTTGACATGTCGTAAGACTTGTGCGACAATGTAAACAAAGCACCCTTAGGGCGACTCGTAGATAGGTATGTCACAAAATTGTTGAAATATGAATTCTCCTTTTGTCAGTTTATCTGCAACTTACAGACACGTGTCGTCTACATAGCATAATACGAATAATTATATAGGGTGCTGTGATGGTTTTAATCAGCACACCAGATTTTAAAATACTCAAAATTATTTGTTTACAATTTTATCAAACTGGGAATTTTATTAATTAAACGAGTGTTTAATAAAAAAAAACAAAAAGTTTACCAGAAATTACGGAAAAAATAGATTCACCAAATATTAAAATTTCACCAAATTTTTTAATTTTACAAAAAAAAAAACTGAAAATATTTTCCAAATTTTAACGAAACGTATGTTAGACAAATATATCAAACAAAAAAATTAAATTTCATCACAAATTCAACAACAATATAAAATATCACAAAAAACATAAATTTTACAAAATCTAAATCTAAATGAATTTTTAATTAATATTGTATGATAAACTTCGCCATTTTAACAAAACCGATGCTACACAAGTTCCAAACGACCTATGTATATCTTACGAAAAACCTAATTTTTACAAACAAGTCACCAATAAAAAAACTACCATCTTTTGAAATTTAACAAAAAAAAAATGCACCCAAAGGCTGAAAACTCCAAATTTTATCAAATATGAGAAATTTTACTAAGAACTAAAATATTATCTACAATACACCAAAAATTAAAACAATGCTTTGCACCGGGAAGAATCTGTGGTACATTTTTAGTAGTTCAAAAGGTTTAAAATATACGTCGCAGCCGAATATCGCTCTTTTACTTGTTTTTCTTTTTTCAATTTAGAAACAGAACCATAAAAGCTATTTCAAAACTATTTCTATTTCAAGCAATAAAGAACGAACAGTGGCTGTTGACTAACTAAAAATATAAAAATATAAACCTTAGCGTTTTGAAACCAAAACAGCGTATTATTTTTAATAAGTTTAGCGTTTTATTGTATTTATTTTTATTTACACATTTATTTATAATCATTTTGATTTAAACTCTAAAAAAAAACTTAAAATAAAAAAACTCGAAAACTTTGTACATTTTGATTTTGTTTAAATATTGCAATTAAAAGTTGTACAACAAATAGAAATAATTAATATATTCTTATAATCTAAAGAAACGATCTTTATTAATATTAAAACGAAAATATAACTTTAAAGCAGTAATTAAAAAAATATATATATATTTATTATAAGCAAATATAATATAAAACAATTGGTTAATGTTAGTTTTATTTTCGCAAAAATAATTCTAATTATTAACATGTATTACTTAACCATAGGTGCGCATACAATAATTATAAATTAAATTCCTAAAAACTAAAACAGTACGTATTATTTTAAAATATTCAAAAACCTTAACTGAAATCATATAATATCGCATACATACGAATATGTAAATATAAGTAAAAGGGAGACGGGGATGATAGATTATACTTCGATTCTTATTTATGTAATAACTGACTGCCTTTACTATCATAACAGCGTCTTTTGAAATCACTCAACAACAGACGACTCTGAAGACTTTGCTGATCAATATTAACAGATTGTGTTGTGTTGCTAGAAAACAATTAGAAACAAGTGTATATTATTTATATATAAAAAAAGCTTAAAATAATATGGTATGTGATGGAAATCCGTAATAAAATTGCGGAAGTTATACATGCGCATATAAAAAATACACGTTTTGACGTTAAGTAATCTTCGTTGCCATAAAAGCGTATTTGAAATATGTCAAACAGCAGAACTACTTCGTCTTTTACGAAAATATGTTTTTGATAGTATTATGTTTTTGATTGTATATGTAAATTACCTCGTTTTATTCAGTACTGCACAACCATTATCTAATGTCATCTGTAATGAATATAGTGTGGCCAAATTAAGGAGACTCTCATGTTCGTAAATTTCAATGTCAGGTAAGCGTATTTGCAGCTGACGTGGATCTTGAAGAAAACGTGCCAAACGTTCGTTCACAGAAGTCTTAATGGTAAAACCCGGACGTTCACCTTTAATTCGACGGCAACCGGCTCGTATCTCACGTACTTCGCTCGGTTGGCACGGGGGTGAAGAAAGAAATGGATTAGACGTTTCACCCGACATTTCACTTTCAATTTGTTTAAGAGGCATAATCAAATTGTCCTCAGTTGCAATGTTAACATTACCGCGACATATAGACGAAAATCCAGTTTTGTTGGTTATAGTTATGGGCTCGGATGATTGGAATGGTAACTCATCACGATATTCAACGGCACTTGATGGTGGCCAGTTAAGAGAGCAAATATCGCCAACGGCAGTTGTGTTGGACATAACGGTGTCGTCTTCAGCCATTAATATAGAATTTACACTCTCCGGATCAGATTTTATTTGTGGTAATGCATTTCTTTTTGTAAGCTTACGTTTACTGTCGTATTTCAATTCACCACAAATGCTTTCGTTACCAGGCCAATCGGTCAACTCATCATCACCCTCACGATCGGTATCGTTAGCAGCTTGATTGTCTTCCGAATCAGAAGAACTAAGAGAACTAGAACTAAAATCATTTAGTTCTTCGCAATCCATAGAATGTTGGTCAACAGCAAATTGTAAAAGTCGACGGCGATTGTGATAACCAGTGCTTTTCTTGCGATGGTTACGAAAATTGTTTTCCTGCTGCGGCTGTTGTGGTTGTGGCACTATGGGAAGCACTTGATTCATTAGAGGCAAATGTGTTTCCTCAATAGATTCGGCCATATCATCGGCTGCCATTAGAGGCGAAGGTACAAATATTCCTGAGGAATTTTGCGTTTCTCCATCTGTGTTACAATATGACGTTGCAGTGTCTTGCTCAAGGGTGGTTGAAGAAGTGCCATCGGCTTGTTGATGTGTTGTCGAGCATGAAGGTCCCAGTAATTCTAATGCTGTACTGCTGGTAGTAGCAATTTCGGTCTTTTGTTGCTGTGAGATACGTTCAATTTTCGACAACAATCCTTTGTTTAAAGGCAAAAGACGGTCACTATGAGGTTTCGAAGTAGAAGAAAAACTACGAGGTCTCATTCGATACTCAAGTTGATTGTTGTGGCGGGGTATACTAGAAGAATGATCGTGTTCATGGTAGCGATCACGATTCGAACGCTTTCGTTTTCCACAAAAGAAGAGCTGAGAACGTGAGTTGGGATCGGGTTTAAGAACTCGTTTACGCATTATACCGGTGCAAACGGAAGTGGTATGTGGACTATTAGCAATCCCACCTTCAATATTTCCACAACCCGCAGCGCCAACCGATAATTGACTTGATAACATAGATGGCTCCAACAAATCATTTTGTGGCTGAATACTTGAACTTATTTCATAATCCATTGTTATACGTTTTAATTTGCGTTTCCTGCGCGCATTTGGTTTGAAAAATCTGCAAGAGATATTACTTATGAACTCATATTTAGTCGCGCGTGGCATAAATAAATACCTCGCTGGACTAAAAGTTTCATTTAGGGAATCCGACTCCAAAGTACCCATAAGACGTACTGAAGTTTTATTTAAAGCCTTGCACAGCAGGCGTGGTGCACCGGATTCATCTTTTTCATCTGAATCACTCGGCAAGTGAATGTTTTGAGTGTCAAGTCCATCAATATTATTCGTGTTTGTATGTGAAGTTCCTAGAGCTATATCTGTTGGACTACTGGAATCCTCTGTGGGTTGTGGAGCACATGCTAAAAGTATGGGAAAGATTATTCTACCAATAAAAGAGTTTATCTACGCTAACACTCAAATGTCACACATTTACTTACGTAAATTTCCAGTAGACCGTGTGCGTCTTCTTTGCTGAACCCAACGACTTACTTTTGCACGATCAAGTAAGGAAGTTTCCTCCAAGGCAACTGCTAGATCATGTGAAAATTGATCCATGTTTCAAAATTTCTTGTCTGCGCAAAAATAAACACAATCAATTAGCAACTTTAAGGGCGTTATACAGAAAAAATATCCTTTTAAAATCAAATTAATCACTTGGTTGTATCAAAACCAGAATTAAAACAGTTCCACAGATATATCTGTGACAGTTCTGTCCACTAACAATCTTTTAGCAATTGTGTGCACGAAACTGCCAACTTATTTCACGATCTTTCCTTTTTAACACTTGAAGGAACAAAATTACAAGTATTTTTTGAAGTTTTTTTTTACATTTTCACTTGCTTTATGGCATTAGCTCTACTGAACAGTGGGAAGAGATGACAAATGTGAACAATAACATACGCAATAAAAGTCAAGAATACAAAACAAATATGAATTTAAATTAAAGGATAATAAATTGCTGTGAGAATACAGATCCATACATATTTAAAAATATTTAGGCTTCGTTTGGCACAAATACTTGCTGCTCATTTAACTTATATACCATTATTTGTTACTACTCACAAGCAAATGCTTATTTCTTGAAAAAAAAATTTGCCTTAAACAATTTTCTCCAACCAAAAAAATTGTGTATTGTTTAAAAAGTTGGTTTTTTTCAACACTGACACTTGCTTTCATTGTTCTTTCGGTGGGTGCTATAAATCTGACATTCGTCACCAGATTAAAATATATTTTTGAAAAAGGAAAATTAAGAAAATTAAATTGTTTACGTACGCTCTTTAATATTTTCAATATACAATATAAATAAAGTTTTATTTTCTAAAAAGCAATATTTTGTTTTAATACTTGCCATATTAATCGGAAGATATTTTAGAAATTTTATTAACATTTACAAGGTGGTTTTAATTCTTTGAATGTATTTCACGTGCGCCAAGATAGCGTCGAAAGTTAGCGTCGAAATCGCATAAATGTATTGGCGTTTTTGGGAATTCGGAAAAATGGGAATCTAAAGGATTATGAAATTGGGGAAATAATAATAATCATATATATGAATATGGGAACATAAATACCCCCTGTTTGAAAATTAGAATTTCAAATGAAGAAATATAATATGAAAGAAAATAAAATCAAACAAGTAATAACTAATATATGTATTGAATTATGGTCTTTAAAAAAATTAAAAATTAAGTTTTTATCGGGTGAAAAATTGCTTAATTAAAAAATTTAAAAATCTATTGAAAATCCTTTAGAAAGTGGTTTGAACCAAACTGGTCAGTCAAATTGGGGATTAATTATGGCGTGGAATCTAAGCAACGTCAAGCAATAGGCGCTATATACCATGAAACTAGACCACTTATAGAATATAAAACACTTTCCGTGCAAAAAATCGTGTGACCAGTTTTCCAGAAAACTGGGTTCATCCAAATTGGTCAGAAAAAGTGGGGATTAATTATTGCGTGGAATCTAAGCAACGTCAAGCAATAGGCGCTATATACCATGAAACTAGACCACTTATAGAATATAAAACACTTTCCGTGCAAAAAATCGTGTGACCAGTTTTCCAGAAAACTGGGTTCATCCAAATTGGTCAGAAAAAGTGGGGATTAATTATTGCGTGGAATCTAAGCAACGTCAAGCAATAGGCGCTATATACCATGAAACTAGACCACTTATAGAATATAAAACACTTTCCGTGCAAAAAATCGTGTGACCAGTTTTCCAGAAAACTGGGTTTATCCAAATTGGTCAGAAAAAGTTGGGATTAATTATTGCATGGAATCTAAGCAACGTCAAGCAATAGGCGCTATATACCATGAAACTAGACCACTTATAGAATATAAAACACTTTCCGTGCAAAAAATCGTGTGACCAGTTTTCCAAAAAACTGGGTTCATCCAAATTGGTCAGAAAAAGTGGGGATTAATTATTGCATGGAATCTAAGCAACGTCAAGCAATAGGCGCTATATACCATGAAACTAGACCACTTATAGAATATAAAACACTTTCCGTGCAAAAAATCGTGTGACCAGTTTTCCAGAAAACTGGGTTCATCCAAATTGGTCAGAAAAAGTGGGGATTAATTATTGCGTGGAATCTAAGCAACGTCAAGCAATAGGCGCTATATACCATGAAACTAGACCACTTATAGAATATAAAACACTTTCCGTGCAAAAAATCGTGTGACCAGTTTTCCAGAAAACTGGGTTCATCCAAATTGGTCAGAAAAAGTGGGGATTAATTATTGCGTGGAATCTAAGCAACGTCAAGCAATAGGCGCTATATACCATGAAACTAGACCACTTATAGAATATAAAACACTTTCCGTGCAAAAAATCGTGTGACCAGTTTTCCAGAAAACTGGGTTTATCCAAATTGGTCAGAAAAAGTGGGGATTAATTATTGCGTGGAATCTAAGCAACGTCAAGCAATAGGCGCTATATACCATGAAACTAGACCACTTATAGAATATAAAACACTTTCCGTGCAAAAAATCGTGTGACCAGTTTTCCAGAAAACTGGGTTCATCCAAATTGGTCAGAAAAAGTGGGGATTAATTATTGCGTGGAATCTAAGCAACGTCAAGCAATAGGCGCTATATACCATGAAACTAGACCACTTATAGAATATAAAACACTTTCCGTGCAAAAAATCGTGTGACCAGTTTTCCAGAAAACTGGGTTCATCCAAATTGGTCAGAAAAAGTGGGGATTAATTATTGCGTGGAATCTAAGCAACGTCAAGCAATAGGCGCTATATACCATGAAACTAGACCACTTATAGAATATAAAACACTTTCCGTGCAAAAAATCGTGTGACCAGTTTTCCAGAAAACTGGGTTTATCCAAATTGGTCAGAAAAAGTGGGGATTAATTATTGCGTGGAATCTAAGCAACGTCAAGCAATAGGCGCTATATACCATGAAACTAGACCACTTATAGAATATAAAACACTTTCCGTGCAAAAAATCGTGTGACCAGTTTTCCAGAAAACTGGGTTCATCCAAATTGGTCAGAAAAAGTGGGGATTAATTATTGCGTGGAATCTAAGCAACGTCAAGCAATAGGCGCTATATACCATGAAACTAGACCACTTATAGAATATAAAACACTTTCCGTGCAAAAAATCGTGTGACCAGTTTTCCAGAAAACTGGGTTCATCCAAATTGGTCAGAAAAAGTGGGGATTAATTATTGCGTGGAATCTAAGCAACGTCAAGCAATAGGCGCTATATACCATGAAACTAGACCACTTATAGAATATAAAACACTTTCCGTGCAAAAAATCGTGTGACCAGTTTTCCAGAAAACTGGGTTTATCCAAATTGGTCAGAAAAAGTTGGGATTAATTATTGCATGGAATCTAAGCAACGTCAAGCAATAGGCGCTATATACCATGAAACTAGACCACTTATAGAATATAAAACACTTTCCGTGCAAAAAATCGTGTGACCAGTTTTCCAAAAAACTGGGTTCATCCAAATTGGTCAGAAAAAGTGGGGATTAATTATTGCATGGAATCTAAGCAACGTCAAGCAATAGGCGCTATATACCATGAAACTAGACCACTTATAGAATATAAAACACTTTCCGTGCAAAAAATCGTGTGACCAGTTTTCCAGAAAACTGGGTTCATCCAAATTGGTCAGAAAAAGTGGGGATTAATTATTGCGTGGAATCTAAGCAACGTCAAGCAATAGGCGCTATATACCATGAAACTAGACCACTTATAGAATATAAAACACTTTCCGTGCAAAAAATCGTGTGACCAGTTTTCCAGAAAACTGGGTTCATCCAAATTGGTCAGAAAAAGTGGGGATTAATTATTGCGTGGAATCTAAGCAACGTCAAGCAATAGGCGCTATATACCATGAAACTAGACCACTTATAGAATATAAAACACTTTCCGTGCAAAAAATCGTGTGACCAGTTTTCCAGAAAACTGGGTTTATCCAAATTGGTCAGAAAAAGTGGGGATTAATTATTGCGTGGAATCTAAGCAACGTCAAGCAATAGGCGCTATATACCATGAAACTAGACCACTTATAGAATATAAAACACTTTCCGTGCAAAAAATCGTGTGACCAGTTTTCCAGAAAACTGGGTTCATCCAAATTGGTCAGAAAAAGTGGGGATTAATTATTGCGTGGAATCTAAGCAACGTCAAGCAATAGGCGCTATATACCATGAAACTAGACCACTTATAGAATATAAAACACTTTCCGTGCAAAAAATCGTGTGACCAGTTTTCCAGAAAACTGGGTTCATCCAAATTGGTCAGAAAAAGTGGGGATTAATTATTGCGTGGAATCTAAGCAACGTCAAGCAATAGGCGCTATATACCATGAAACTAGACCACTTATAGAATATAAAACACTTTCCGTGCAAAAAATCGTGTGACCAGTTTTCCAGAAAACTGGGTTTATCCAAATTGGTCAGAAAAAGTGGGGATTAATTATTGCGTGGAATCTAAGCAACGTCAAGCAATAGGCGCTATATACCATGAAACTAGACCACTTATAGAATATAAAACACTTTCCGTGCAAAAAATCGTGTGACCAGTTTTCCAGAAAACTGGGTTCATCCAAATTGGTCAGAAAAAGTGGGGATTAATTATTGCGTGGAATCTAAGCAACGTCAAGCAATAGGCGCTATATACCATGAAACTAGACCACTTATAGAATATAAAACACTTTCCGTGCAAAAAATCGTGTGACCAGTTTTCCAGAAAACTGGGTTTATCCAAATTGGTCAGAAAAAGTTGGGATTAATTATTGCATGGAATCTAAGCAACGTCAAGCAATAGGCGCTATATACCATGAAACTAGACCACTTATAGAATATAAAACACTTTCCGTGCAAAAAATCGTGTGACCAGTTTTCCAGAAAACTGGGTTCATCCAAATTGGTCAGAAAAAGTGGGGATTAATTATTGCGTGGAATCTAAGCAACGTCAAGCAATAGGCGCTATATACCATGAAACTAGACCACTTATAGAATATAAAACACTTTCCGTGCAAAAAATCGTGTGACCAGTTTTCCAGAAAACTGGGTTCATCCAAATTGGTCAGAAAAAGTGGGGATTAATTATTGCATGGAATCTAAGCAACGTCAAGCAACAGGCGCTATATACCATGAAACTAGACCACTTATAGAATATAAAACACTTTCCGTGCAAAAAATCGTGTGACCAGTTTTCCAGAAAACTGGGTTCATCCAAATTGGTCAGAAAAAGTGGGGATTAATTATTGCGTGGAATCTAAGCAACGTCAAGCAATAGGCGCTATATACCATGAAACTAGACCACTTATAGAATATAAAACACTTTCCGTGCAAAAAATCGTGTGACCAGTTTTCCAGAAAACTGGGTTCATCCAAATTGGTCAGAAAAAGTGGGGATTAATTATTGCGTGGAATCTAAGCAACGTCAAGCAATAGGCGCTATATACCATGAAACTAGACCACTTATAGAATATAAAACACTTTCCGTGCAAAAAATCGTGTGACCAGTTTTCTAGAAAACTCGGTTCATCCAAATTGGTCCAAAAAAACACAAAATTTGTCCTTTCGCAATGGGTTAAAAAAATGTGCTTTTACGCGCCATTATTTTCATGCCTTTTTTTATAAGCTTGTTACGCGCTTTTTTGTGATTGCTAAAAAATCAGTAGAGCCAACATAAAAGGCAAGTGTTGTAGACAGATTAAAATATACTCTACTAAATTAGTGGTTTTCTTGTTACTTTTTTCCATGCCAATTTATATCTGAAGTTAAATTTTTGAGAAAATGTTTACCATCAATAATTTTAATAAATGTACAATACTATATCTTAATCTAAACGTAACAATATATAGTGTTCAAGAAAGTTTGAAGGAAAAATGTTTGATAAAATAAAAACGCTGTTTATTTAAGCCCTTATTTACAATAAAAAAAAACGTTATAATCAGAAAAATTACGACATATAAAAATTTTTCAATTTTTAAGCAGTATTATTATGACGGAAAAGGTAAACATACATAAATGTGCGCAACATTGAAATATCGCCATTTTTAATATCGTAGGCGAACAAGTGCTCCGACCCGCCATTTTTTTTGTCGATAGCTATCGCCGTAAATATTTCTTCTGGATCAACCGGCTTAACATAGCGTCTTGACTAGCCATAAATCTGTTTAGCCATCGCACATTTTGGTGCTCACACAGAAAAATGGCTAGTCAAGACCGCCGCTGTTCATGGTCAGTTTATGTTCAAACAGAGTTGTCCGAACAACTCTGTCATGGCATTACATTATTTACATATTATTTTTAGGTAATTTAAATTCTATTCCTGCTTATAAGTAATTGTGAGAATTGTCTTAACCATATATTAATAAAAAGTATAGTTTAAGGAAACGACATTAAGGGTTGAAACATTCAATTTTATCTCATCATAGCCGAGCATTAAAAAAATAACGCATTCGTACAAACAAAAAACCCCAATAAGAATGAAAGACCAATTTGTAATTTTTGACTTATCTACATGCCACGCATGCTAGTTAGTATTTTTCACCCATACAATAAATAAGAAACAACTTTATTTCGATTGTTTACGTTTTCGGTCATAATACTACTTAAAAATTGGAAAATTTTTATATGTGATACTTTTTGTCATTATAACGTTCTTTCTAATCGAGTTGCTTTGTTTTATTTGAATACAAAAAAGTTTTCGTTCCATTTGTAGGTTCTTTAGGAACATCTTATTAAAAACTATATTCCTGTTGCAACATCAATCAGTCTCATCATTAAATAGAACAACCAAACTTATAATTAATAAAAAAATTTGCAAGAAAAATAGTTTTGTTTTCATTTTTAATTGGTCATTTGGAATTGGTAAATACAACACAAATTTAAAATAATAAAATTTAAATTCTTAATACAACATTGCAGATAAGTACTGTACGTTTTTATTTTGCAGAAAAGTTGTAAGCATTATACTGGGTACTGTAAGAAAATAAACAAACAATTTTTAATAAAACAATATTAAACCATAATTATAAATTTGTATTATTGTTATTAAATCATCAAGTTATATTGCGTTGCATAAAATTACACTCTTTTTATTAATATATACAATAAATGTTTAGATATTTATTTTAGTATGCTTTTTAAGGGTATATACATATATTTACTAAATTGCTAAAATCCATTTACTTATGTATGTATAAGTTTCTTCTATATATATTCTTTGACTATTAGTTCAGGCTGTTGTTACTGTTCACATTTGTCCAAACACATCTTTCGCTCTTGTGTAACAAATTCTTCTTTGACAACTTGCTGCCTTTCTTTCCTACAAAAATTTAATGATTTAATTACTTTAGTTTTAAATACTATATTGAATAACGTGGTATTGCATTTGTGGTACTACACATTCCGCGTTGCCATTGTTTTTATATGGTTGGCTTCCCCTGTAGGCCTACACCATAGACGATGATTACATCATACCACGAAATTATACTAATTTTTCGAAAAAGGAATACAATTATAATAATAATATCTTAATATACATCACATAACTTACATGTAAACGCTGTAGTGTCATTTATTTTTTTGTTATTAATATTATAAATTTGTTTGCAAAATATACAAACATATCTTTGGCATACATTACATTTCAACTTCCTCAACGATTTTGAAGTATCATGAGCACAATGCAAGCATATACTTGAAAGTACATCTCCATGCTTACAAAGCTTATTTTGAACAACGAATCTATACTTTAACTGGTCCTCGAGGTTAGTATAAGTCTCGTTTTTCATAAAACGTTCAGCGAATTGAATTATGAATATTCCGCAGTTGCATCCATCATGTTGGTAATCTTGTTCCACAATTTTGGAAAACCAACTTATTTGCGGAAATGTTGTTTTCAACATATCTAAATAATAAGCAGTAAACAGTGAAGAAGTTTCAGATTTGCCCCTTGGATCTAGAGAAAGCACTGATCCCTCATCAAAATCTATGAAGACAATGTAGAAGTGATGCCGATAGCATTGAGGTATAATAATTTTTAATGCTCGGCTATGATGAGATAAAATTGAATGTTTCAACCCTTAATGTCGTTTCCTTAAACTATACTTTTTATTAATATATGGTTAAGACAATTCTCACAATTACTTATAAGCAGGAATAGAATTTAAATTACCTAAAAATAATATGTAAATAATGTAATGCCATGACAGAGTTGTGCGAACGATTGTTCGGACAACTCTGTTTGAACATAAACTGACCATGAACAGCGGCGGTCTTGACTAGCCATTTTTCTGTGTGAGCACCAAAATGTGCGATGGCTAAACAGATTTATGGCTAGTCAAGACGCTATGTTAAGCCGGTTGATCCAGAAGAAATATTTACGGCGATAGCTATCGACAAAAAAAATGGCGGGTCGGAGCACTTGTTCGCCTACGATATTAAAAATGGCGATATTTCAATGTTGCGCACATTTATGTATGTTTACCTTTTCCGTCATAATAATACTGCTTAAAAATTGAAAAATTTTTATATGTCGTAATTTTTCTGATTATAACGTTTTTTTTTATTGTAAATAAGGGCTTAAATAAACAGCGTTTTTATTTTATCAAACATTTTTCCTTCAAACTTTCTTGAACACTATATATTGTTACGTTTAGATTAAGATATAGTATTGTACATTTATTAAAATTATTGATGGTAAACATTTTCTCAAAAATTTAACTTCAGATATAAATTGGCATGGAAAAAAGTAACAAGAAAACCACTAATTTAGTAGAGTATATTTTAATCTGTCTACAACACTTGCCTTTTATGTTGGCTCTACTGATTTTTTAGCAATCACAAAAAAGCGCGTAACAAGCTTATAAAAAAAGGCATGAAAATAATGGCGCGTAAAAGCACATTTTTTTAACCCATTGCGAAAGGACAAATTTTGTGTTTTTTTGGACCAATTTGGATGAACCGAGTTTTCTAGAAAACTGGTCACACGATTTTTTGCACGGAAAGTGTTTTATATTCTATAAGTGGTCTAGTTTCATGGTATATAGCGCCTATTGCTTGACGTTGCTTAGATTCCACGCAATAATTAATCCCCACTTTTTCTGACCAATTTGGATGAACCCAGTTTTCTGGAAAACTGGTCACACGATTTTTTGCACGGAAAGTGTTTTATATTCTATAAGTGGTCTAGTTTCATGGTATATAGCGCCTATTGCTTGACGTTGCTTAGATTCCATGCAATAATTAATCCCCACTTTTTCTGACCAATTTGGATGAACCCAGTTTTCTGGAAAACTGGTCACACGATTTTTTGCACGGAAAGTGTTTTATATTCTATAAGTGGTCTAGTTTCATGGTATATAGCGCCTATTGCTTGACGTTGCTTAGATTCCATGCAATAATTAATCCCCACTTTTTCTGACCAATTTGGATGAACCCAGTTTTCTGGAAAACTGGTCACACGATTTTTTGCACGGAAAGTGTTTTATATTCTATAAGTGGTCTAGTTTCATGGTATATAGCGCCTATTGCTTGACGTTGCTTAGATTCCACGCAATAATTAATCCCCACTTTTTCTGACCAATTTGGATGAACCCAGTTTTCTGGAAAACTGGTCACACGATTTTTTGCACGGAAAGTGTTTTATATTCTATAAGTGGTCTAGTTTCATGGTATATAGCGCCTATTGCTTGACGTTGCTTAGATTCCATGCAATAATTAATCCCCACTTTTTCTGACCAATTTGGATGAACCCAGTTTTCTGGAAAACTGGTCACACGATTTTTTGCACGGAAAGTGTTTTATATTCTATAAGTGGTCTAGTTTCATGGTATATAGCGCCTATTGCTTGACGTAGCTTAGATTCCATGCAATAATTAATCCCCACTTTTTCTGACCAATTTGGATGAACCCAGTTTTCTGGAAAACTGGTCACACGATTTTTTGCACGGAAAGTGTTTTATATTCTATAAGTGGTCTAGTTTCATGGTATATAGCGCCTATTGCTTGACGTTGCTTAGATTCCACGCAATAATTAATCCCCACTTTTTCTGACCAATTTGGATGAACCCAGTTTTCTGGAAAACTGGTCACAAGATTTTTTGCACGGAAAGTGTTTTATATTCTATAAGTGGTCTAGTTTCATGGTATATAGCGCCTATTGCTTGACGTTGCTTAGATTCCATGCAATAATTAATCCCCACTTTTTCTGACCAATTTGGATGAACCCAGTTTTTTGGAAAACTGGTCACACGATTTTTTGCACGGAAAGTGTTTTATATTCTATAAGTGGTCTAGTTTCATGGTATATAGCGCCTATTGCTTGACGTTGCTTAGATTCCATGCAATAATTAATCCCAACTTTTTCTGACCAATTTGGATAAACCCAGTTTTCTGGAAAACTGGTCACACGATTTTTTGCACGGAAAGTGTTTTATATTCTATAAGTGGTCTAGTTTCATGGTATATAGCGCCTATTGCTTGACGTTGCTTAGATTCCACGCAATAATTAATCCCCACTTTTTCTGACCAATTTGGATGAACCCAGTTTTCTGGAAAACTGGTCACACGATTTTTTGCACGGAAAGTGTTTTATATTCTATAAGTGGTCTAGTTTCATGGTATATAGCGCCTATTGCTTGACGTTGCTTAGATTCCACGCAATAATTAATCCCCACTTTTTCTGACCAATTTGGATGAACCCAGTTTTCTGGAAAACTGGTCACACGATTTTTTGCACGGAAAGTGTTTTATATTCTATAAGTGGTCTAGTTTCATGGTATATAGCGCCTATTGCTTGACGTTGCTTAGATTCCATGCCATAATTAATCCCCAATTTGACTGACCAGTTTGGTTCAAACCACTTTCTAAAGGATTTTCAATAGATTTTTAAATTTTTTAATTAAGCAATTTTTCACCCGATAAAAACTTAATTTTTAATTTTTTTAAAGACCATAATTCAATACATATATTAGTTATTACTTGTTTGATTTTATTTTCTTTCATATTATATTTCTTCATATGAAATTCTAATTTTCAAACAGGGGGTATTTATGTTCCCATATTCATATATATTATTATTATTATTTCCCCAATTTCATAATCCTTTAGATTCCCATTTTTCCGAATTCCCAAAAACGCCAATACATTTATGCGATTTCGACGCTAACTTTCGACGCTATCTTTGCGCACGTATGTATTTCTGGGTTTGTCAAACACAGCTGAGTGCAAGTAGATAAGGCGGCTCCGTTCACATTATGAAAAGTTACACTCACGGACAAATTCAAAGTATTTCGCTTTCTTTGCGGATGTTAAACTCCATATATACATATAAATTAATATATGAAAAATTAATGATATCCGTCTGTCCGATGTTGAAATCAACCTTCGAACTACATGTTCAAAGTTTGGCGAATTGTCGCTATTTAAAAGCAGCTATATAGGTCCAGAAGTTCTTGAAATATGGGTAAAAAAAACTTGCGGGGTAACGCTAATACACAGGCTCATAAAATTCACATATTCTCAATCCTTATGAAATCTGCTATAAAGCCTTCTATAGAAATAATCAACCCTAAACCCCAGATAACCTACAGACATAAATGTTAGACCCAATTAAATTTTTTTTCCTAACCTCAAAACTTCAAAAAATAACAAAGAAAACTGAATTCCTTAAAAAAAAACTGACATTTCACAAAAATTTAGAAAATTTGAATTAACCACAAATCGAAGAACAGAAATTATTAAAATTGTTGTTTTTTCCGCAAAAAACAAAATTTTATGAAAAACATCGTAATTTATTTTCCCAAAAAAATTCAGCAAAACATTAAGAATTCACCAAAGTATTAAAAAGTTATACAAATTATAAAAAGTCTCGATTAAACTAAAAAAGAAAAATAATTTACCATAATTTAGAAATTGACCAGTCCAAAAATTTACCACAAAACAAAACTATAGTTAAAAAAAAATTTAATTAAAAAAATATCATAATTTTCCAAAAAACTGGAATAAACAAAAATTTTTTGATAAAAAATAAACTATCAATGACAAACCGAAATTTAAAAAAAAATTATACAAATTTTATTCACCACAAAAATTTTAATTTCACTACAATTTGATGAAGTCTAAACATCAATACTTTATGCAAAATTCAAAGTTTTAACAAAGTGTTTAAAAAAGTGATGAATTCCAAAAAATAAAAAAAATCCTCAAAAGTTAAAATACACCAAAATATTTCCAAATTATAAATATTATAAATATTATCAAAAATCTTAATTAATCCACCATAATTTGGTAATTCATCAAAATCCGAAAATTCACCACAAAGTCAAACTAGAGTTTAAAGTACATAAATATTATAATTAGGCAAAAAATTAAAATTTTAAAGAAACAGAAGCTCCACAAAAAATTGCCATATATTATAAACTTCGCCAAAATTTTAAATTGAACACAAATTCTATAAAATCGATAAAATGAAATAAGAAATTTAATTCCTAAAAATAAAAATTCAGTGAAATTATAGCTGTTCTTGACCTTTTTTTAAATTTAATTTATTAAAATTGTCCAAGCTTGAAGGTCTTTTTTAAAAAATTATATTTTTATTTTTCGATATTTCGTTACTCAATTGTGCAGCATCATCAGGAAGTAAAAATAACGGTTCACAATGGAGTAGCGAAATATCGTAAAATAAAAATATAATTTTTAAAAAAGACCTTCAAGCTTGGACAATTTTAATAAATTAAATAAAAATTCAATACAAAACCTAAATTTTACAAAACAAAAATCTAAACAAACTAATTTTCAGTATTTTATGAAAAACGTAGCAATTTTAACAAAATCGATGTTACAAAAGGTCCAATAAACCTAATTTTCATAAACTTACTTATGGTGGTGGTGGATTCTTTGCGCTGTTGTTTCCCAACTGTATTCAAGTCTTCAAATTCGTCTTCACGTGGTTGTATATCGTTTTTCTTGTTTTGTGAGTAACCAATTTCCTGGTAACTTGTATGAGCTTTTGGGTGTTGTGTTTGATGTCGTTAACATGCCGTCCTGACTAGGCAGAAATCTATACGAACATGGAGAGCATCGCGCGAGTAACGAAAAGAAATTTGTTCGTGGTCTTCTGTGTGGAAAATACGTGTAGATGTTACTGTTTACTTTGAGCATCATTTTTTGTTTGTCATCGACATTGTTTCCTTGTTCTCAGCATAGTTTACGTCCGGAACAGTCGTGAGCATACGTATAATTTTTTTATTTTGCCTGTGTATTCGGACAACATTGTTTGAACAAGAATTGACAGGCAACCTCGACGGTTTTCACGAGCCAAATTCCTGTGAGAACAGATTTATGGCTAGCCAAGACGGCATGTAAAGCACAGCCACAGATTACGTCTGCGGCACAGCGGTTGCTATACAGTGGGTGAAATTTATGTGCAGTTAGTGCCACAAGTATTCGTACGATTCAATTTTTACAGGCAAGAATACTTGTTTACACTTATCTCCATAACAATATAAAGGTCACATGATTTCGCCCTCTGATAAAGGTGGTTTTTAATTAAGAAATCAATTAAATTAAGATGTATATTGTTTTAAAATAGTTATTGCATTGTTACAGAGAATATTAACTGTTAACCTTCAGTTTGTTTTTAATATCTTATCGTAAAATTTTTATATGTAAAATCATCTATCTCTTTTGTATCGCTAAAAACAACTTTGTCTATACGGCTAGTTGGACTTCCTGTTTTTTCGAGCCAAGTTTTCCTACAAGAAGTAGATTGTTAATTTGTGTACACATTTAACTAAACACTTAAAGTGACCTTACATTTGAATAAATTTATCCGGTAAAGCTTGAATCTCTCCTTTAACAGTATCATTACGAGTATTCATACACCAGCCACGTACTTCCAAAGATTTAGCTTGCTTTTCCGTAAACTGTATTCAATTTTATTTAAAGTAGTTAGCATTTTTAATTTACTACTTCATACACATTTAGGGAATCGCGTTGTCAAAAATGTGTTTTAATTTATAAGGTAATATATTTGAGTTTTATTATTAAGAAATTTAGAAAACCTTATTGAACAAAGTTAACTAATCAAATTTCAGCTTTTGCTTTTGAAAATCTTTTTTGTAGCAATTCTAAGTTTCTAGACGAGAGATAAGAATGGAAATGAGAACTACTTGAAATTAGCTTTTTTTCTCATTCGTAAACAAAAACAAATTTTAAATAAGCAAGATTTCGTTCCAAAATCCAAAGAGAATTGCATATAACTTATACTTTATACAAAAAATGAAAACGGGAAATGCACCAGAATATTTAATAGAACAACTTAATTATGTTGGAGACATACAACCGTATCAACTAAGGAATGCTGATAATTTCCGACTACCAAAAGCAACAACAACTGCAAAGCAACGTTCACTTTTCTACAAAGGACTACACCTATATAACATGCTTCCAAGCAATACAAAATCAGAAACAAATACTAATTTTTTTAAAAGAAAAATTGTATATTTTATAAGAAATAATGATATTCCACAGAGCTTTTGATAAAACTTAAGTACAAAAATAATATTTTTTTTTTTTTAAGAATTTACTGTAAAGTATTTTAATACTACTAAATTACCCAATAAAAAAAAAAAAAAATAATCGTGTTCAGTAAACCGAATCGGTTTAAAAACGCGTGCCTTCCCAAAACCAAAAATTCTAAGATAGCACATAGCCGAAACCGGTTTGTCACCAAACTTGACAAGGGATGACGGAAATTCGTTAAAAAAAAATCTGCATCTGATCACACTGTCGGAATATTTTTGTTCTGTGATTCGAACGATTTGCTGCTTTTGAGTTTTAGTTTCATATTACGTTGGTTTGTATTTTATTTTGCAAAAACCAACAAATTTATAATAAAAAATTATTTTTTTAACCGAATTTGTTATTAACTATATAAAACTTGTTCAATATGTATACACGTACCGGAATATTGAATTTCATTAGACCTAGAGCTTGAAAATTTGACTTAATTTATACTAGGTTTACTCGGCTAATAATTTCGGTTTACAGAACACCAGCATATGGGGTTTCGTTTCGAAACCGAGAAATTTATTTGGATTCCGTTAGTTGAATAGGGGGTAAAGTCTGCAAGAAAACTTCCATCGTCTGAACCTAAGTAAATATTTTACTAAATTTGACTGAGTGTTAAGGCTGCTTATGTATATTTTTATATGAAATATAAAACTCATTCCTTCGAAGGTATGCTGTTTTGTTTGCCTTTACCATTCGGAAAGATACTCCTACAGATAGAAAAGTGGTATATACAATGTCAAAGAGCAGGTATATGTAAATAAATAATTTCCCTACCTTGCACAACACCAAATACTTCAAATCCACAATGTAATATTTTAGGCATTCTACAAAATCTGTTCTTGCAAATTGTAATAACGAAAATAGCAACTACGACCAGTATTGTCGTTTTTGTTATAGCTTCCCCGCCGAATAGCTTGTTGTGAATCACCAAAAGAGCCCAAATATCGCCAATAAATGAAATTATTTAGTTTTAATCATCAAAAATATTTGTAATTTAAAAAATTCAGTAAATTTTTTAACATTAAAAAGTTTTCATACTCTTAACAACAACTGTTGAACAAATTTAACCTTTTGGACCGAGTTCTTATTCAAACTCAGTATTATGGCAACGATTAATTTTCATCTACTTTGTAGGCGATACTTATTTAATTTTAATTTTTAACGTTACTTCTTTTTTAAAAATCCTATAGTTTTCACTACGTTGCCTTTGTTATTTATCGCCATTACCAAAGCAAATTTGTCGCAATTTTTGTCACTTTTTATATGGGCCGAAAATGTATAATTTTTCACTTGCATAGACCTGATTAAATGTGTCTTGACTATTACTATTTGATATTTATTTTTATATACCAGGATACTTGTACATACCTTTATAATAAACATTTATCAAAAGTAATAAAACTGCCAGTGACTTTTATTAAGTCCAAGGACTTAATACATATGATCCATTAAGGGTGCCACAAAAAATCATAAACATAGAACAAATACGCATACTCCTTCAATGCATTTCTACCGTAGGGAAAACAGTAAAAAAATATATCAAAAAAATCGCCAAGTACCTCGTCAGCAACTAATTTAAAGTTATCATCGCCAGAAAGGATTTCCCCCTACGTTTGGTAACAAATCGACATATACCTGACCCTTTACACTAAACAACGTCATAACTCCAAAAATTCAGATTTGGAGTTATTGATACACAATGGTTCGTATTGTCATGCTTTCTATTGTGTATAAATTTTAGTATTATATCTGTTCTACTTTCCACGTTTGAAGAGAATATGCTAGTACTTTTTGGTAGGTAGTGGGAGCAAATAAAAAACTTCAACCGCGGTTATTACAAAATTGCATTTTTTGAGTTATGACATTGTCAAAAGTAGCTGTAAGTACCCTGTCCATAGTAAAAATAATTCATACAAAGTTGCGCATGCCCGGTCCATTTGTGTTACCTGAAAAAGAGGAAACCTAGTGTCCAAGGTGAATAAGATGTATAAAATGTAATAAGGCGAATTAGTTTTAAATAGTTTTGAAAACTAATAAAACTACATAACTTTGGAATAAAGCTAAGATCAAATCCTAAATAAAACGTCTGTAGAATAATGGCATGGAAACATGTCTTAGAAACCAAGTTTGTTTCTGATACAGACGATGCTAGCACAGAATAATAATAAATTATTCATATTAATTTATTATCGATATATACATTGGAACATTGTATATAGAAACACAAAGCCTTTTATACCTTGGGAATCAAAAGTGAAACATTAATTATAACATAGTGTCTTGACCAGCCATAAATCTGTTCAGCCATCGTACATCACCATCGCTGTTGATGGTCGGTTCGTGTTCAAACAGAGTTGTCCGAAAAACTTTGTATGCCATTATACAAACAAAATACACACAGCAAAAATTTAAAGTATTTATGTTTGCGCTTGTCACCCGTACATAAACTATGCTAAAAGCATCCATACGATTTCGATGAGAGACAAAAAATTATTTGCAAAAGACCACGAACAAATTGTCTCCCGTTAATTTGCAGACGCTCTCACATTGTGCGAACAAATTTATACCTAGTCAAAACGTAGTGTAACATATCTAAATTGTATTTATTGTTTAAGCGATTTTGAACAGAATTTTTAATTAATAGTACAAAGGAAAGAAATTGCTAACACTGATAAGCACAAAGCCAGACAGACTGATTTTTTCTGAATTATTTTTCTTCTTAAAATATATTGATAAGAAATCCGAAAATGTAATTGGTTTTATACATATATTTATTGCTTGTGAAAGTGTATTTTTTAAATATTACTAGAATATGAAAAAATATGTTTTAAAATGTAAAAAATGTTGGTGGAAACTTTAACATCATTGTAAAGTGATTTGTAAAAAAAATTGGGGCGGCAGGAGGTATATAGAAATGAATGAGAGTTTTAAGAGTTGTGATTGATAAACTGTGATAAAATTATTTTTACTAGAAAAATACTTGGATAAGTGTTGTCTTGCCATTAAAGAAGACAATTAATTTAAAATGGGTACAATAGCATCAGTACTGCAATGGTCTTGCACAAATTGCAATGTTATCAATCCAACGGAATCCTTAAAATGTCTAAACTGTGGCACAGTGCGCAAGGTATGTGAAGGCACTTTAAAGTATTTACCAGATATTAGTAGCATGGGAATAAGCAAACATACAAGTAATGGAGAAGACAAGGAGCCAACGGAAGACAAGACGACAACAACAACTATAGCTACTAATAAACATAAACAACAACATGATCGACAAGTACAAAAGCCGTTCGACGTTACACCCATTCAAACTAAAGCACTAAAACCTGAACATGATGAAGCATTGGCCAACAGGTATGTATGTAAGCTACATAGGTATAGAACTTCAGAAACTCCATCAGTGATCTCAACTTAAAAGCAATTATTATTTTTATACACCTAATGTTTATCATTATAATATTTGAGTACATTTGTGGACGCAATCTTCATGATTTTTGTTGTCGTAGTCACATCATTTCTCAACGCGATAATATTTGCATATACATATGTATAATAATAATATAGATGGATATACATAATTGTGCACATATATTCATTATACCCATATAAGTATACAATGTTGCAGTTATTTGCATACATCTGTTTGAAAAATCGATGAATTGTAAACGAATTGTTGTTTACATGTTTGTTATCATCGATTTTCATAATAACAGTCAAATGCGCATACAGTCGCGAAAACCATACGAAAGGAGTTGTCAAAATCTCCAATAGTTGTGTTAAAGAAGGAATAACTAGTAAATGTACAACGATTTGGGGTAACATAATATATCAATGCCAAGTTGAAATATCATATGTATTTTGTACGTAAGTGCGTGTTTTTGTCAGTGAGCCCGTATTAAAAATAAAGAAAGTTCCAAGTTCATTAAGACAAATCATTTAATCCAAAAATATAAAGACATTAATAAATTTAATTTACGATTGATTGCTGTAGACACAGATTAAAGAAAAAAAGGTGCTTAGTATAAAGTAAAATAAAATTAAGCAATAATTTAAGTTTTCTAAGTCCTTTGCATAATCAACGAAATTAACCTAATTAACTGTGAAGTAAAGAATAGTTTCAACTTATATGGTTTTTTTTAAATTCGTTATCGTAATTAAAGGATTTTTGTTGTATTCGTAAATTCGAATAGTGTGGTAACAATGAATGTCCTTGAAAATTAATAGTCATGAAAATAAATAGTGAACAATTAAAAATTGTATTAAATAAATGAACAACAAAAGAATTTAAGCATAATTTTTTGTATATTTAAATAAAATTACTTAAACAGAGTTAAGACACTGTTGTAATTTGCTGATTATAAAAATATTATAAATATAAGATTGTTTGCGAAGTAGCAAAATGTGTTATATAAATCTAATTAGGGTCCGACAAACAATTTTAAAATTCTTCAAAATAAAAATATATACACACATACTTATATAAAAATATAATTTTTCTGTACTTTAAATAAATCAAACTTAACAATACAGCTCGTGTTTAAACAATTATATTTGAAAGTATCTGTAACTAGGTTTCCTGCGCTACCCTGGTTTTAGCGAAAAAAATGTAAAATAATTAAAAAATCTGGCATACATACATATCTGCGTATGTATATTTGATTTAATTTATTTAAAATTATCCCGTATTTGACATTTATATTTCCCTTGAAAATGTATATTTTCTCGCGGTAAAAAGTATTCTCTGTCCCAAAGTTGCCCTGCAACGAATTTTATCAAAATTAATCGAGATATATAAAAATTCAAAAATGTATGGAATAATATTTAATGTTTAATTTTAAGAAAAAAGCATTAAGTAAAACAAAATCGTCGGCCATATTTTCGAACTTACCATATTTTCGGACTTAAGGACCTTCAAAATTTTTTACATAATTCTCTATATTTCGAGTATTGCAAAACGGAATCGGACAAAAGGGGTGTCGCATGATTTTTTGTCCACAAAATTTTAGTTATACTCCAATAGACTTATAACCTACACACGGTCTCTTTAAACGTATTTAAAATTGTTTCCATCTTGTCCCATAGTTTAATTGTTTTTTATTTGGACATTTAAAATTTTTTCTGTTAAGTGGAAAAAGACGATATCCGGCAAGTGGCTGCCACCAGTGTTGATACACATTTGCACCTGTTTTATGGAATTTCCATGACTTTCCGCAAGATTTCCGGTGAAAACTGTAGGTATTCCTGTCGAATATTTTCCATACGGGCTGCGATAGTCTGGGGCTTGTTAGTATAAGCCCGAGTCTTCAAATAGGAAATGCTTACTTTAAAATATTCATTGTGCACCATCTTATTGAAACAATATTTTCACCAAGCCCCGCTCATTTAACTCCGTCAGCAAAAAAGTCGGATATCATGGCACTGTATAGATCGAGAATACCACTGACCGTATTGCCGATGGCGTCCTCAAACAAATGCGGCCCAATCACTCCTCTCGCGTGAACGCCGTACCACACAAGGGCTTTGAACGGATGTAACGCCTTTTCGTGCATCACACGCGAATTTTCACTGACCCAGAAACGAAGATTTTGTTTTTTGACGTAACCGCTATTTCACAAATGATTGACGTACGACGCCATTTGCAAAAACTAGAACATCTTCCGCTAGGGTATTACGTTTTCATTATTTAAGACTTAAAATTTTAGTTTTTTTGTAAACAATTTTTAACAGATTAAATCCGCAGTTTTAAAGATAAGTAGGCGACTTTCCGTGGATAAGTTAATACTGTGGTAAGAACACTACACAACAAACTTCAAGAAAATCGGTTCATAATTAGACCTACTCTCCATGGAAGAAGTCACAAAAACTGCCTCTAAATGTCGATATAGCTCATGAAATTGTTTATATTTGGCTAAAAATTTATATACATACATAAGTTACCTACCCCAAAATCATACTGTGAAGTTTGAACGCAATTGATGAATTTATACATCTGTTACACGTCGAATAGATTGTAGCAGATACGTTTACTATTTTTCAAAGAAAATTATTAAAAATGGTCCAAAAACTTAAATTTTAAATATGAATGTATGTATATTTTTCTAGGTTCCCCGATTGTCGGTTTTTTCGAATAGCACAGTGTAATTAAATAAACGCGATAATTTAATAATTCTAACCAGAAACCTCATTACTGTGGTTTTTAACCACACACTCATACTAGTTATTTATTTATATTATCTATGTTATACTATCTAATATTTATTTACATGCTTATACACATAAAAATGGAAGTAAACAACACAGTTAACTTTTGTCAATGAGTCAAAGCAGTAGCGAAGTTCTGCAATAACAATTATTATTTATATTATATTAACTATAAATAGTTTCTTCGACTTGCAGCAAAAAAGAGAACTTAATTTCAAATGCTTATAAACGGAAACAATAATAATTCAAACAAAACTTTTAATATTTCAGGAATGCATACAAACGAGTGTATAAGTCCCTATTGAGAGGTTGTCTTAAACGACCACAACGCAACCAACAAAATCTACCAGCCAATTGTGTTGACTGTGAAAATACACGTAAATACGTAAAAAATTCAATTGAACTATTCCATCATTTTTCAAATCCATCATTAAATCGTCGTTGGATATGTGATAGATGTGATACAGATAATAATTCTGTTACATGGCACTGTCTCATTTGCGACACTGTCAGCTATTTGGCGCCAATATACAAGGAAACCTTAAACCATCGTAAATTGCCACCCCACCATAAACAATCAAGTTTTGAAGGAGGCCAAAATTGCGACAACAAATCAAAAAGAATTAATAAAAAAGCACCATACTTTCGTAGAACTCAAAGTTTAACAAGCGAAAAGTCATTCTCATGTCGCAGTTGTCATATATGCTTTGTCAATAATCGTAAAGATATTTTCAATTTGCCGGAAACATTTATGAATAAATATTCCATGAATAGTGGAGCTCAAAGCTCAGATGAAATATTTGGTGAGCAAAATTTACTTTAATGTTGTAGAGAGTTGAATATTTTTAGTTGGCTTAAAATTATTTTAATTGTTTTCTTGTTTTAGTTTAGTAAAATAATTAATGAAAACGTTATAAAATTTGTATTTATTGTTAAATAACATAACGAACATTTCTTCGATCAGTGGAGTTAGATGACTTATTACTCTGCATAGATGGGGCACATAGTGAACTAATTTTTCAGTTTGCACTAATACTTATCGGATAGTGACAAATTAATGAACTAATTTTGTTGATTTTTATTGTTGAATTGGAAATTAGCAGTCTAACTAAACATTGGTGATAGTGATGTAAAAATGTTTTTTAATATTAATTTAATATTATTTAAAAAAAGCAATCTTCAATTTAGTAAGTAACGTAGTAATTTTGCACTTAATTTAAAGCGCAAATTGATTTAAGATTGCACACTAATTCAAACCTTAAAACCAGTACTTCATCAAAAATAACAAACTTGAATAAAAGAATAAAAAATCAAATAAAGTAATTCATAAATAAAAGAAAGGGAATAGAGAACAAAATAGTAAAAATTAAGACCAAAAAATTTTCTGACCATTAATTTTTGAAAATTTAGTGAGAGTGTGTTTAAATGCAGCTTTTTTGTTTAGAGTTGGTTAAAATTTTGAAATAATTGAGTATAGTGCAAATTTTTTCACTATATCCGCTCTTAGTGATTGTGAAAAACATTTACTGCTAGTAAAGAAATTGGTTTTTATCACTAAGCTGGTAATAAATAGTGCAAAATAAATTATTTTCAATTGTCTTTAGGGCTAGTACAATGTTGATATCAATTAACATTTAGTATTTTACCCCCATCTATGTTGCGGTGTAATATTTTTTATATTTAGAGGATTTTATTTAGTAACAGCAACTATAAATTGTTATGAAATAGATTGAAAACCAGCAAGTCTTTTCTTAAAATCTGTATTATTCAAGATAATGAGTTTGTAATTCTTAACGAAATTTTAATCACTTTACATTTCGTAATCAATACAGTAGTAGTATCCCGTATGAGTTGAGGGAGAAAGAGTGAGTAAAACTTCATCACGCTTGTTCAATCACTTGTAATTTTGAAATCACGCGAGTGCTATTTTTCTGTTCTGTATATTATACGTCGTTTGATATTTTTCGGCGTGGTTTTTACTTTTAGAAATCACATTAAAACAGCTGATTTGTTTATTATATGCAAACGGAAAATCACAAAAATAAACCATCACAACAATTTTACAAAAGAAGTCTTTAAAAAAAGTATTTATTATTCAGTCCTTTTTTATATGAATTAACTTATTTTCCCCTAAAAAATCTGCAAAGCTCGTTATTTAAGCAATTTATTATAAAATTGACAATAGAATACTCAGAAAAACAAACAAGTGCTTTGAAACTGGCAGTGTGAACAGAACATCTTTTTTTTTTGTGATTTCAAACCATTTTAACAAAAAGTAAATTCTAGAATATACCTGATAGACGTAGATTTTTGGAACGAATTTCCGTCATCCCTTGTCAACTTTGGTTTGGAGACAAACCGGTTTCGGTTATGTGCCATCTTCAGTGTAATTTTTCATACTCACCTGATACCTGACAGACACTCATATTATAATGGTGCCAGAAGTTGAAAGGCAGGACATAATAATTTTAGTTCAATTGTTACAATCAGTAATTTATTTAACAGAGTACGATAGAAATACATATTAAAAGATTTTCCTAATCCGCTGATAATGGGATTTTGTATATTTCATGATTTCCACTTTTAGTTTTGATTTTGGCTTGTTTTTTTTTTTTTAACTTGCACATTTTACTCAATAATTATAATGAATTATAAATGTAAATAATACAAATGTTAATTTTGTATTGCATCTTTAGGAAGTACGTTTGGACAACTGCCGCCATTACAACAGCAGTCGTCAAGACGTTTGAATCAATTGGTTGGTGGAAAAGATACAATTTGTCGAAAACATAATCAGAATCGTGAACCAAAGTGTAATTTTACTATAACAACTTTGGCGCGTACTAATAAGGCGGTAAATGATACTAAGAAATTTACCATACCACGTAATAGTGTGTTCATTGCAGTCAATGACTGTTGGGCAACACAAGAAACGGACTCTCGTAAAGAAGTTCTAGGTGGTTATGGAAAAACAAGTGACACTGTTGTAGGTGGTTGCATAGCAGCCACAGATACGTGTGGTGCATCCGGCGTTATTAGTGTAAGTGGCGATGAAAAGAGAAGACATCGCCAGCCAGTTATAAAAGCTGAATCCCTGCCTCAATATTGTGATAAAAGCGATAGCATTGAGCGGAAGTCAATACAGAGACGAAGTTCAAATGAAAGCGCTAGCAATATAGGCTGCAATAGCGGTGGTATTTGTTATGCAACTTTTAGCAAAGGAATGTATAAGCCACAGCACATTTATGAGAATGACTGTATTACACACAGATCAACACCAGCAGCCGGAGTACCTGTCCGTGGCTGTGCGCCTTCAGCATCAAAACCTTCTACTCCAGTTGCGCTTCAAAGTACAGAGTTGTTGAATGAAAATACCAGCAATGGCACTGCATCCTCTGTAACCAATCATCCGTTATATGCTGTTGTTAATAAGAATAACAAGTTAAAAAATAAGCCATCATGTGAATTGATTAATGAAGCTGCTCTTTTAAGGCAACACCAGGCCGTAAATGATTGCAATTTTAAGACAATTTTAAATCCTGCAGCAACACCAACGAATAATTTAATGTTAAACAATAATAACAGTACTACAAATAGTAGCATCAACAATATTAAATTAAAGGCAAGTTATCCTTGTACTTCTGAGAGCACGCCCGATATCATGGGCAATATGTTGCAAACCGAATCGACTATTCTTGAGGGGAATGATTGTGATCATCATCAACAGCAACATCATTATTTACATCAGGGCTTTACGGCCAGCAAGGCAACATCAACGCAAACATTTGATCCAATGATAACAACAACATCTATTACAGCCGATATGAGAAGCGATAGCAATGCTGAACATTCCATATATGCCAAAGTATGGAAAGGTCCACGCAAGACTAGTGAATCCAAAATGTATGACAAATATACAGAACTGAACACAAATTATACATGTTTATGTTTGCATTTAATAATTTTTATCCGAAGTTATTATTTTTTTTTTTTTTCTGTTTTTGGTAAATAAAATATTTACTAAACCAAAAAACTCAAAATTTCTTTTATATTTTAACTTTTTAATTAACATGTCTTAAATTCATTTTATGTCTTCATTTCGAATTGATGCCTTTCCAAAACACTTTCTGTCTCATAGACTGACTGTTTTCTTACTCGATTGTTTTATATTTTAATTACAGTTTAAATGCCCCCACATCAAATAGAATTGGTGATAATATAAGTGGATCTGCGGCCAGTACTCGAACTGACAATAATTCAATTCCAAATTCGCGCAGAATGTGGACTTGTACAAACTGTTCCTATGCATACAATCGTATGTGGACTGAACGTTGCGAAATTTGTGAAGATCTGCGTACTCAACCTTCATTAACCCAACCAAATTTAATAACTGTTACGAAAACAGTGAAAACAACGACTGGTATGAGATTATTTTTATTCTAGAATAGTAACTAATTTTGTTTTATGAATTATTTACTTAAATAATAAGGCTGCAGTAAATAAATAGTTAGAGAGAGTTTACAGCAATTATTTTCCAAATTATTAAAGTAAAACTGGCAACTGTAACAGAAAATGTCCAATGCTAAGTCTGACGATATAAAGTTAATTAAAAGATTAGGAATGAAAACAAATAACTTGTAATATTTTTGATGATTTGAAAATAATTTTGGCCTCCGGTTTGAGTCGTCTTTATTTATATTCAAACTCCCTTTTAGTTTTAATATAAGCATTTTCGATTGGTTAATATTTCGTCTCTTCTAATTTGTTTATATGTTTTACCTTTTCTCTGAAATTTTAGATAAATTCTCAATTTGTATGTGCATTGTAAATTATAGCGAAATTAGATTTTTAGTAAAATTTCTCATATTTTATAAATATTTAAGTTTTCAATTTTCGTCGAGTTTCAAAAAATTGGGGAAATTTATTTTGGGTTACTTGTTTTTTGTAAGGATGTATGTAGGTCTTATGAAACTTGTGTGACATAGATTTTGTTAAATTTGCCAAAATTTTGGTGAAACTAAAAATTTAATTTTAGTATTTTTGCAATTATTTTGTTTTATTCCTGTTTTTGGATTTTATGGTGAATTTAAAATTTTGCTAAATTCGGAATTTTTAGTAGTTTTAGCAATATCGGTTTTCGTGAAACTCCGCTTTTTCGGAAAATTTTGTAATTTTGGTAAATAATAATTTTTAGACTATAGTTTGATTTTGTAAAGAATTTTTAAATTTAGGTGAATTCCTAAATTGTGTGTTGAAACTTTAATTTTTTTTATTTTTCAGAATAATTTAGAATTTCGTTAAATTATTTAATTTGTAAATTTTTTTGAATTCCCGATTTGTGGTGAATTAAGATTTTTTATATTTTGTTTGACAGTTTCATAAAATATGTTTTTTTTTAAATTTTCTACTTTTTGGTGAAATTGATAAATTTTTGTGATATTAAAGTTTTTGTGTTTAAATGCAAAATTTTTTTTTAATTTTGAGTTTTGTGGTAAAATTTTGTTTTATTATTAAATATTGATTTTTTAGACATTACAATTATTTATGGTACATTTTTAAGTTTCTGGCGAATTTTGAATTTTTTGTAAACTGTTTGGTAAAATTTTGGTTTTTTTAATTTCGATTTTTGCGAAAATGTAGTTCTTGTAATTTAAAGTTTTAGGCCTATAGTGTGTTTTTATGGTAAATTTTTTAAATTTCGTAAATCCCCAAATTATGGTGAAATTTAATTAATTTTTTTTTCTTTTATTTTCGGATTAGGTTCAATTTTTGTTATTTTTTAATTTAATCATTTGTAGTGAAATTTGTTTTCTTTTTATATATAATTGTTTAACATAGAATGGCTGAGTGAGAGAAAAACGTGTTTTTTTTTTCAACAACAAAAAAACTATTTTTTAACGCTCTAAGTTGGTCGCTATACGTCAAATTTACTAAAATAGCTTTCCAAGACCCGTAATTACCAAAAAAGAAATTGGTTAAGAAATTAATGAGTTATGCTTGCGTATTCTTCTTTTTTTTATATATATATAAATGTAAAAGTGAGAACATAGGATGTTTGATTAGGATAAAGTTTGTAAATTTAAAAATAAAAATTGATATTGTATGTCAACTCAGCGCAAAATAACGACGGACAACAGCTTAACGACCGATCAACTTCAATGACTACTGACGACTTACTGCTGACCGATAAACTTTCCAATTCGCAACTGACATTTTACTTAATTACACCTGATACTAGCTTTACATTCAAATTATAATAGCGGACTCACTCTTCGTTGGATATCTGCAATTTTTGCACACTTGGTATGATTTTCTGTCATAAGGCGTTCGTGTCTTTTTTAAGCGTTTAGCAAATTTATTACAGAGTTGCATAAAGTAACTTTGCCGCATGCAATAAGCTAAGCCGTAGTCAGTATATGAACGCTAACGCCGGCTCTAAAATGTTTACACAATGAAAGTATTTAGTGGGTGCATGAACTTTCTAAAAACTTTTATCAATCAATGGAGTTTTGTTTGATATTTTAATTTTTACCATTTTAGCAAAAACATTTTAACAGTCTTCGCATCAGTTTTAATTCTTCACAGGCAATTGTTGAGACGGTTCTACCGCCGTGAAACTTTGTAAGCACAGGTGTCTAGTTGTTTTGATTTAATAATAAAATGAAATAAACAGTTGTTTTAGCATTGCAAATTACCAATCTGCAACGGTTTTTGCCGCAGCATATTTGCTCAAGTGTAGCAAATCTTAGTTTCATACATTTTGTTGTTATGGTCTTGCAAAATGTAGCATATTTGCTAGACTTGCTACATTTGCAACGGTTGTTTGCAACCAAGAGTGAGTTCCCCTAATAATATAATATTTATCATACGCACGTGCTGTATACAGAAAACGAAGAACACACAAGCATTAACTTGGCATAACTCATAAGGAACCGAAATTTGTTACAACCAACTTAGCATAACTCATTCATTTTTTGATCGATTTTTTTGTAGTCACGTGTTTTGGAAAGCTACTATTTACAACAACAACAAAATGTAACATAGTATAACGATCAACTTAGAGCTTTAAGAACGTAGATATTTTTGTTTTGAAAATACACGTTTTTTTCAACTTAACCGATCGTAACTCAACCATTTCCAAACTTAAAAAAAATTGAAAATCGGATACCGTCATTCCTCTACATTTGCTAATAAACGAAGTGATCGAGAACAAGTACAGGGTGTCCGCCGAGAAGGTATACTACTTTGTTTTGCCGCCATTTTGGGAAACATCAGTTTTGACAGTTTAGATTTGGCAGTCGTGACGTAGAGACACGGCAAATTTATTATGAAAAAATATTCGGTAAACCAACGTGTTTTAATCTTTAAAACATTTTATCAAAATCAATCAATCATCGATTACTGTGACGATGAGAAAGTTACGTGTAATTTTTGGGAGAAACAACGTGCCAACCAGACGCACTATTTATCGTGTAGTGAATGATTTCGAATAAATAGGGACTGTATCTGATAGGCCCAAGCATGGACCACAACGTACTGCAAGATCGGCTGAAAACATAACTGATGTTCAAGAAAGTGTTCCAAACAATCCATCAACCTCAATTCGACACGGTGCTCAGGAGCTTGGTCTTCAAAGAACAACTTTGCCACAATTTTGCACAAAGATTTTCATTTGTTTCCATTTAAGATTCAGTTAACACAAGAGCTTCTTCCAGAAGACCATTTACGCCGCCGTACATATGCCAATAGGATGCTACAGCTCGCCCATGACAACCCTGATTTTCATAAAAAAAAAATCATAATGAGTGACGAGGCACATTTTCATTTGAATGGATATGTGAATAAACGGAATATTCGGTTCTGGGCAATGGAAAACTCTCATATTATTCATCAGTCACCTTTGCATCCATTAAAAGTGACAGTCTGGTGTGCAATTTAGTCAGGAGGAATCATTGGACCTTACTTCTTTGAAACTGAAAATGGCGTAAAGGTAACTGTCAATGGGGAGGGGGAGCGATATCGTGATATGATTGAACACTTTTTAACGCCACAACTGCATGCTTTGGGCTTGACTAACATGTGGTTTCAACAAGACGGTGCCGCATCGCATACAGCCAGGATTACAATGAAATTACTGCGAGACCTCTTTCCACAACAAGTTATTGGCCTCCACGGTCGCCTGATTGGACTGCTCCGGACTTCTTTTTGTGGGGGGATATCTGAAAAGCAGGGTTTATGCAAACAAACCAGAAACACTGGAGCAACTCAAACAAAATATTCGTGATGAAATTAATGAAATACCGCATGAAATGTGTGAGAATGTAATGAAAAATGTGTTCAAAAGGGTTCGAGTTTAGAGTCAGTAAAATGTTTCTAGTCCTATAGCCAAATTCCACATGTTCATTATTGTTCTTGACCTTAAATACTAGGACTTAATTTGGTTTCCCTTTAAAAAAATTAATGCTTTTTACACACGCTATTACGCTTTTTTTATTATTCTATTCATTTTATTTTCTGCAGGAAACATACAGAGATCTATCGATACTTGGACGTGTAAAAAATGTACTCTAGTCAACTCAAGCAAAGATCATGTTTGTATTGTATGCGGTGGTTCTAAATTGAAAAGTATATCATCTGTCGAAGATATGACACTGCGTAAAGGGGAATTCTGGACTTGCTCAAAATGTACTTTAAAGAACTCCTTGGCTTTTGGGGTGTGTAGCGCTTGCAAAGCTGTCAGAACACTGCCGCTTGAAAGTGATAGAGAGCGTGTTGTTGTTCCAATACCTGAAGGTCAGAATCAATTACATTCATAATTTAGCGTGTGTTTACGTTTAACCATTTTTATTTTTAGAAATACAGCGTAGTATGAACAATAGTGGTGGCAGTCATGTTTTTCTTACAGATCCAATTTCTTCGCCAAGTGCTCAACAGCGAATAATGCCAGTGACAGTTACTCCAACCACAAATCTTCAAGTTCCGCCTGTTCGAACATCTAGAAGTCCTTCGCCGCGACATAATCGCTCAGCTTCAGGAGCCATTCCTAAACGACACAGTACGGGTGGAGGTGCAGGAATTGTGACGCGTAACACGACACCTGTCGGCACGACCTCGGGCAGCGTAAGCAGTAGTAGTAGTACTCAGCAAATAAATCGACATAGTTCCAGTGGAAGTTCTGCCTCAAGTGGGTCTGTGAAAACCTGGCAATGTCCCGCATGCACATACGAAAATTGCTCCGCTTCTGTGGTTTGTGAAATGTGTTCGAGTCCTAGGGGTCTAGTAAATAATATTACTAAAATAGCACTGCTTCATAAAACCAATAGACATTCTGCGGAGCTACAGCAAGAAAGTAAGCTAATGGAGAACTTGAGACGAATAGAGGAGGCCGAGGCATTGCACAAGTGGGAAAACATAATACAATACTGCCGAGACAATAATGAACTCTTTGTGGATGACTCATTTCCTCCAGCACCCAAGAGTCTCTATTATAATCCCCAGCAAAGTATGGCCGAAGGCAATCCGGTGGTACAGTGGCGTCGGCCTCATGAAATAAACTGCGACGGCGGAGCATTCCCACCTTGGGCGGTATTTCGAACACCATTGCCATCCGACATCTGCCAAGGAGTTTTGGGTAACTGTTGGCTTTTAAGTGCACTGGCTGTGCTGGCAGAACGAGAAGATCTTGTTAGAGAAGTCTTAGTAACAAAGGAGATTTGTCCGCAAGGTGCTTATCAGGTTCGCCTATGCAAGGATGGTAAATGGACAACGGTATTAGTGGATGATCTTTTACCATGTGATAAACGGGGCCATCTGGTTTACTCTCAAGCTAAACGCAAACAACTCTGGGTACCACTTATTGAAAAGGCGGTTGCGAAAATTCACGGCTGCTACGAAGCTTTAGTTTCAGGCAGGGCCATTGAAGGTTTAGCCACTTTAACGGGGGCCCCTTGCGAAAGCATTCCACTCCAGGCGAGTTCCCTGCCTATGCCCAGTGAAGACGAGTTAGATAAAGATCTTATATGGGCACAATTGTTAAGTTCTCGTGGAGTTCGTTTTCTGATGGGTGCCAGTTGTGGTGGTGGCAACATGAAAGTTGATGAGGATGAGTATCACCGCAAAGGTCTCAGACCACGGCATGCATATTCTGTTCTTGACGTGAAGGACATACATGGACACAGATTGCTTAAACTACGCAATCCATGGGGCCATTTTTCTTGGCGCGGCGACTGGTCTGATGACTCCGATTTGTGGACAGAAGAATTGCGAGAAGCTCTAATGCCACATGGAGCATCAGAAGGCGTTTTTTGGATTTCATTTGAAGATGTTTTGAATTATTTTGACTGCATCGATATATGCAAAGTAAGATCAGGGTGGAATGAAGTTCGATTAAAGGTGAATCATACAAATCCTTTTATTATTAGCTGTTTTCATAGGTTGTTTCTCTTATTGTTTTAGGGAACTCTACAACCGTTGTGTTCAATGTCATGTGTGTTGCTAACGGTTTTAGAGCCAACCGAGGCAGAGTTTACACTGTTCCAAGAGGGCCAAAGAAATTCCGAAAAATCTCAACGTTCTCAGTTGGATTTGTGTGTAGTGATATTTCGTACACGATCGCCAGCTTCCCCAGAAATAGGACGCTTAGTAGAGCATAGCAAACGCCAGGTAAAAGTAAAACTAAGAATAAGAAGAAATATTTATACATCTTGTAAATTATTTAAAAACATTTAGGTGCGTGGTTTCGTGGGTTGTCATAAAATGCTGGAACGTGACATTTATTTATTGGTTTGTTTAGCGTTTAATCATTGGCATACGGGGCTTGAAGATCCCCACCAGTATCCACGCTGTATTCTGGCGATCCATAGTTCAAAGCGTTTGCTTGTAGAACAAATAACTCCGCCACCACATCTCTTGGCTGATGCCATCATCAGTTTAACACTGACAAAAGGTCAGCGTCATGAGGGTAGGGAAGGAATGACAGCATACTATTTAACAAAGGTAATTTGTAATGAAGAGCTTAATAAAATCTTGATCCTTACTTATAATATATTTCATCAACTTTTCCTAGGGTTGGGCTGGACTTGTGGTTATGGTGGAAAATCGTCATGAAAATAAGTGGATACATGTTAAGTGTGACTGCCAGGAAAGCTACAACGTTGTCTCTACTAGAGGTGAATTAAAAACAGTTGATTCTGTGCCCCCACTTCAGAGGTAAGTAAACGCATGCTTGATAAATACATGTGTTTATGTATTTGTATCTTGAAAACTATTTGTTTTTTTTTTTTTGCTTTCTTCCCGGTAAAGGCAAGTGATAATTGTACTCACACAACTGGAAGGTAGTGGTGGTTTTAGTATTGCCCACCGTCTAACGCACCGCTTGGCAAACTCTCGTGGTCTTCATGACTGGGGTCCTCCAGGTGCAACTCACTGCCCGCCAATTGAAAGTGTACACGGTTTACATGCACCACGTCTAATAACGTAAGAGGTATCTAGTAAACTTCAACCAAAACCTAAATATCACCAAACATTCTAGTCCTCGTTGCTCTTGTCATTGTTTTTTAATAATGACTACAAACACTCACACATCCTTATATACATATAATTCTGTGATTTTCATTGATAAGCTGCATGTACAACGTACATATATGTATGTATATGTACAGGAGTATGTATGTCCTACAACTTTATTTTCAGTATTTAGCGCCAAATTGTTTATTTCCCTTAAAGCTCATTACATATGGGCATAAATTTAATTTAGAAAAGTTTAAGCATTTACATACATTAATACATACGTACATGTATATTTTTTTTTTTTATCAAATTCCGTTTTTTAAATGCTTGATATTTTATAACTTGGGGATAACCATTTTATTTAAACATATTAATAATTATGTCTTTATGAATATATTTGTATTATTATTCTTTCAAAAAAGTGATACAATGAAAATCACAGATTTGTATTGCATCTCATAATTTTATATAATTTCCAAAGAAACAAATCTTAGAAAACCAAAAAAAACAAAACAAACAAACTGAAGAAGTAAAAATTAAAGTTCTTAGTGTACGTTTTTGATTATAATTGTAGGTATACGCTCTATGACATTATTTATGTATGAATATTATTTAAGACTTTGTTTTTATTTGAAAAAAGTGTAAGTACATTATGTTAAGTCCATATTATAAAAGTAATAATATAATAAATATAAATTATATTGTTTAAAAAATAGTATATTTGCATTAATATTCTTTTAATGTTTTCTGTTTCGTCTTTTGTGTAAAAGAAATTGTTTTCTTTCCAATTTTGTAGATTAAATTCCTTAAATGAAAGTAGACAGGTTCGAATATTGCTTAAAGAACCCCTCGGCTGAGAGGCCAGTAAGGTGCTTAGACATAATAGGGGTACCTTAAGCTGGATTACTGCGTTAATGGCAGGACAAGGAAATTTAAAGTTACATTTGGCCAAGATAAGAAAGTACTTGCAGACTGGTTGTGTATGTCCAGCTCTGGCCAGCACAATGCGTAGGACCACGGCCAGACACTTGTTAAATTTGAATCCCATGGGGGATCTAAGACCTAGACAAATTGTAGCAATAACAAGAGACTCAGAGATGAGGTAGAAGGCGAAAATTTATCAGTCAACATTCTGAAATCATCCAGTCGAGAAGATTAAAGGGTAGTGTTAGAACGAGATTCAAAGAAAGTAATGTAGTCGTAAATTACAAATCGGTTGCCTTAAATCAAATAGAAAAAGGAGGGAATCGAAAAGGGACCCATTTAGTAGACGGTCTTCTGTGATATCCCCCCTACATTAATAATAATAATAATAAAATTAATGTTGATCATATTTTGGGTGAGAAGAAAATTTCAAATTATTCGTTTTGCCAAGGCAAATTAATAACAGGTAGATGACATACGGACGAAATTAAAGCATTTCCGGTTAAGTATCGGATATCAAACTCCATATATACAAAATTTACCGGAAATGGCGAAACATTTTTTTATATGGAATTTGTCATCCAATAAGTTTAAAAAAGTACGCAGCTGCGCTGGTGAGTTTTCCTGTTCAGTGATTGGTTGAACGTAAGTCATCCGTTGCCAACTTTGGTTTGGAGAAAAAATCGGACATTTCATGACATTGAAAATGGCACATAAGCGAAACCTGTTTGTCTCCAAACCAAACTTGACAAGAGATGACGGAAATTCGTTATAAAAATCTACATAGAATTTGTACTGCATTCATGTTGCCAAATATCTTCAATCAACAATCCATTCTCATCAAGTTTTTTTTTGTGTACTGATCATAAAATTGTGTAGTACACAAGGGTGAAAACCGCAAAATTATATTATACGTTCTTCAAGCTGTTAAATTCGGTTACTAATTTTAAAAATATTCTGGTCTTTGTTTATTTACATCGTATCTTGACTGGCCATCGCACATTTTGCTGCTTGCACAGAAGTTTTGATGTTAATGATCGCTTCATGTGCAAACATAGTTGCCCGAACAATTGTTCACGCAACTCTGTCACGCCATTACAGAAACAAAATGCACAGGCAAAAGAAAAAGTATGTATATGTGTGTGCGCTGGTCTATAAACACCCGACATAAACTATGTATGTCAAAAGGCATCCGTACAATCTCGATGAGACAAAAAAATTATGCTGACACTGAACACGATTTCTTTTAACAGAAAACCACAAACATATTTTCTCTCGTTATTTAGGAGAGGCTCTCTCAACATATTTATGGCTTGTTAATACGTAGTGTTACATATTTTCGTACACGTTTAACACACAATTTCAAAAAGCAAGTCGAGTTGTTATAGTAAGTGCAGGGTTCTATGCAACTCTGCAAAAAAGTTATGCACACAAAAAAATGGAGTCGGTCTGAAACCCATTTTCTTTTTTATCAAATCACCCGAAAATCAAAACATGAATCAAAAATATATTGTAAGTAGCAATTCAAATTGATAACAGGTAGTCTCAAGGGCTAATTGTACGTATTACAACTTCTTTTGTTGATATCAAACTCCATATATAAAAAATATACCGACATGGCGAAAAAAATATTTATATGGAATTTGACATCAAATCAGTTTAAAAAATAACTGTATTTATCTGTTTATTCTACCCTGGAACGTAACGATAAAAATGCAACAATTTCTAACACTGATTCATAATGTGAGTATGGCATCATTATATCACGCCGCATGTAGTACCCGCTTTTCTAACTGGGTAATCGGTATTTTGTAAAAAATATACTAATTTTCCCAAACGTTGTGTAGCTGATTGGAGAAATATTTATTATTTGTTCACTGGATCTCTTAATTATTATTGTGTAAATTGCTTCAAACAATAATTGTTTCTACCTCGGATGGATGTCTATCACAAGTAATTAGGAAAACTGTTTTGTCAAATATTTAAAAGCCACTAATTAGATATTTTTTACGTGGTCTTGCCCATCGAGCACTGCAGCGACTACGGTTGACAGTTGGCACGCCGTTCATTGGCGTATCATTTGTATTAATAAGGAAAATTGGATTTTATCTTCTGCACAAACTTAGTTTGTTAACAAAAAAAGAAAAAATATGTCATATCCACCACGCCCACCTCTGCCACCATACATGAATCCCTCCATACCACCGCCGCACGTATGTATCATTGATAAAGAATCTAGAACATGATAAATTTATTTCTTAATTTTTTTGAAGATGATGGGGCCGATGGGTAATCCACCACCACATGCAAGAAGTTATAGAAATTCCGCGACTATCAGTTCTCAACCGACAGTTTATCAACGGCCGCCGGATCCAGTGCCGCAATTCAAAGGACCTATCATTACTGTGTTTGTTGGTAAGTTCTAACTTTTTCACTGTTTGCAATTAAAGAATGTTAGTTATCTTTTAATATTATTATTAATGACAGGGAATATTAGTGAAAGAGTTCCAGAGATGTTGATAACACGCATATTATCTACATGCGGACAAGTTGTCAACTGGAAACGAGTGTCGACTTTTGGCTTTTGTGAATACGAGTGAGTTTATATACCGATGTTAATCCAACAGTAATATTTGTTTACATTAAAATTTTAGTGGCCCAACTGCCGGTATGCGAGCTGTTCGTTTACTCAGCGAAATTGAACTAGATGGAAAGACTCTGGTGGCCAAAGTTGATGCTAAAAATAAACTTTTGTTAGACAACTATAAAGAAGAAGAACGTAAAAATGGAGCTAGTGAGATTACTAACGAGACAGTTGACGACGAAGACGCGCTACGATCAATGAGGCGAATTATAGAGGAGCACAAACATGAAATGGACGAATTTGATCCTAATGCACGGACAGATTTATATGGAGTTCGAGGAGTTAAAACCAAACCCACCCGCCCTGATGAAATCAAAGTTCCCAAAGTGTTGCACGAGACTAATTTAGAGGAAGAGAAACGTAACCTTATAAGTAGTGAAATTGGCAAATTTCGTAAAAGAGCAGAAGCTGACGAACATCGGAAAGAGAAGGAAAAAGAGAAGGAACGCGACAAAGAACAACAGAAGGAAAAAACTCGGGAAAGAGAAAAAGAGCGAGAAAAGAAAAAGAGAGGTGAAAGTGTCAGTGAGCAGGACTGGGATGTAGAGGAACAAATTGGTGTTGACGGCACTACCATTACCTCATCGATTAAAAAGGAGCGCATAGCAGATATTTCTTCCCCCATTAAAAAGGAGAAGGACCGTGAGGGTGGTTCTAAAGATTCACGACGTAAACGAAGTCGATCCCGTTCCAAAGACCGAGACCGTGAGTATAGAGAACGGGAGCGTGAACGAGAACGTGAAAGGGAACGCGAGAGAGAGCAACGGGAAAAAGAGCGTGAACGCGAGAGGGAAAGAGAAAGGGAACGTGAGCGGGAAAGAGAACGTGAAAGGGAGCGCGAAAGAGAAAGGGAGAGAGAACGGGACAGGGAACGCGAAAGGTAAGATTTTTTAACCTAAGAAACGTACTTTAAATTCGAATTCGAAATCCTGAACTATTAAAGAAAAAAAGTAATTTCCAAAGGTTATGATATTTATATTTTTGTTCTCCTGTTCTATTAATATAACTTTCATAAGAGAACGTGAAGAAAAAGTGGTGAAAAACGTTAGAGATCTTCAGCGGGAAAAGGAAATAGAGGAAGAATTACGTGAACGGAAAAAGGCAGAAAAGAAGGCACGTGAAAAGGAAGAAGCTTATCAAGAACGTTTAATAAACTGGGAGCAAAGAGAAAAACGTAAATCCAAGGAATACGAAAAGGTTTGCCCTTCTTTAGGCTACAAAGTAGTTTTTTATTGTTTTAGAACTTCTCTTTTTTTCAATACAGATGCGCTTAAAAGAAAAGATCAAACAAGATGAACGTGAAAAAGAAGCCAAACGCCTTAAAGAGTTCCTAGAAGACTACGACGATGAAAGAGACGACGTTAAATATTACAAGTAAATACTGTCATATAAGAAATGAAATTAATTTTAAAAAATTAATATTATCTAGGGGTCGCGAATTGCAACGACGTCTAGCGGAACGAGTTCGAGAGGCTGATTTAGACGCTAAGGATCGTAACAAGGAACAAGAAGAGTTAGAAGAACTGAAAAATAAAATATTTAGCGGCGAATTTGAGAATCCTTCTCAAGAATATGAAAGAGCGAAAAAAGAACACGAAAAGTTATACCGACCTCAAATAATAATTGATGTCAATTTGGAAAACATACAGCGAAAGGAAAGAGAACAAGAACGCAGCAGGAGTAAACACAATTCAATAATTATTTCAGAAAAACATTCTAATACAAACGAAATCTACCATAGAAGTGGAAGCAGTGCGGTTGTTGGAGGCAGTGTGGTAGCACCTGTAAGATCACTTTCAAAAGCCGGCTCAGTTGATTCATCATCCAATGATGATGCTGGCTCGAGGCATGAAACAATGTCCAATGCAAGCAGTAGATATAGTCGCCACGATTCTGAGTCGCGTGATTTTACAAATGTTCCCGATATAGAATCCATGTCACCTGCAACACCAAAAGCTTTTGCTGTACATTCTCAAAATAACGATTCCGCCTCAACGCCGCCTATGATGCCAACAGTTGGTATAAGTCTGAATCTGGGCGCCAATGCGAAGAAAAAGAAAATCGAAACTACCGCTGGAGTCTTTAGTAATGATGATGACAACGATGACATCTTAAATCCTAAGAAACGAAAATTAGTACCTTTAGGTGATAGTTGTTTTCAATCATTAGTACATCCTAAACTTTTATTTGTTAAATTTTTTTCTTTCACAGACTATGAAGACAATCAGGCAAAACAAGGGTCACATTCGTCTAGTACGCACACTAATGACAGACACGATGGAGGCGGTGGTGGTAGCAGCGGTATTAGCGTAGGTACCGGTAATGGGTCATCAGCAGCTGGCGGCGGCGCTGGAAAAGTGGGACATGCAACAACAAACAAAAAACATGGTAAGAATGATACTTCTGCTGCAACTGCTGGTAATACAGATGCAGCAAATAGCAAAAAGGATGATAGTAGTGGTACAAAGGTACACGATGAAAAACGACGCCACATAAAAAGCATTATTGACAGGATACCCACACAAAAGGAGGACCTTTTCAACTACAAACTCGATCGCAATGAAATTGACAATAATCTTATGGAACGGAAAATTCGCCCTTGGATAAATAAGAAGATTATTGAATATATTGGGGAACCAGAGCCAACACTAGTAGATTTTATATGTTCCAAAGTTTTAGCCGGCAGTTCACCTCAAAGTATTCTGGACGATGTTCAGATGGTAAGTATTTACACTTCCATGCTACCCTCAAAAATAAATACACTAATTGTTGTTACGAATTTAAATTTCAGGTACTTGACGAAGAAGCTGAAGTATTTGTTGTCAAAATGTGGCGATTACTAATCTACGAGGTAGATGCTAAAAAGATTGGTTTAGGTAAATAATTTACAATTTCTTTACAATTCATTTTTAGTGTGTTTTAACAAAATTAGATATTTGCCAATAATAATAAAACAATTAATATTACTATCATATAACGTTAACAGTCAAATAAAGCCACACTAAACCTATCTGTCAGTCTATCAGAACCAAAATGCCGATCGACCGACCGATAGATATTCGATTAAAACATAAGTGATGAATAAAATCATAAACAAAAAAAAAAATACTTGAATAAACTTTTAAATATTTCTATGATTTAAATCAACAACTAAGAAATAATTGTTTTTCTTTTCAACCATCTTTTGTTAAACACATACTACGGTAAGATCAGTTTGTAAGCTACAAAACAATATATTTGCTTCAATTAGGTTCATCAACTTAATTAATTTATTAATTTCTAATAATTTATCTTAACAATTGCTGTTACACAGATATTATATATACTTACAAATAATAATGGTTAAAAACAATAATAATATGTATTAAGAAAAAAAACTAAAAATTAAGAAAAGTTAGAAATAAAATTAAAAAGAAAAAACAAATGTAAGAATTATTTCTTTAGTATTTACTTATATAGCATACACAAACCAAACATATGTAGATGATATAGGCAGATATGAATGATTGAATAAAAAACGACGTCTTGGAATTTCTTTAATGTTGTACTTAATCAACATTTACAGCTGTATGTATTTGTAACATCAGCATCTTCATTTACATTGACTGTGTTATCGTTATTAAGGCTTTCATAATGATCCGATGATACGATCTAAAAAATTGAAATTAGTAAGCAATTTAATTATTGATATTCTATTTCTACCTTTGTAATAAGAAAAAATGAATGAAAAAAACTTGTAATTCATTTAATAGACGTTTACGAAATTTCTTGGTAAAAAATTAACTATTGAACAGACTTGGCTCTGCCTTATACCTTAAATATTAACAAACATTTCACAAGCAAGTGAAATCAAGAATACAATATCAAGAACTTGAAGGAAAACTATTAACAAAAACCTTCAATGCAGCACAAACTACTGATAACAATGTTATACAACAATAATACAATCAAACAAGATTAATTCCAATAGAGTTAGTACCGTGATCGTATAAGAGGATTTTCAGAGTAGCAATGTGCTCTAAAACGTGATTTAAATTTCTATACACCCAAATTGTATGTAACCTAAAGGTAGAATAAAGCCAAGGCATCTTAAAACCCATTTTTAATATTTTATACTAGGCTATTTGTAGGCGTTTTTTGTGAGTTTCAGCACAATCGCCACAAACTGGGCAACAACCACAGGGTATTATAAATTGGAAAATTGCTTAACGATTAACGTTTTACTTGATTTGCTGAGGAGAGGAGAGTTTATATTTATAACTGGAACTAATAACTAATAACAACAAACTTTAGTGTCTACCAAAAACTTAAACAAAATTAAATATTTGTCATTTATAGTTTAAAAAAAACTTAATTGTTTGGCTTGCTAAAATACACATTTAATGTCTAAAATATTTTCACATTTTGAAGAATTCTAACGGTACTAAACATTTGTAAACGTTTGAACCATTGAACAACCAATGTATAGTTATTTTTGCACTTAGGAAATCTACACAGATTTAATATTCTGGGCATTTAAATCATTCCACTAATCTAAATAGCGATCATAAATTCAGTCGAAATTGTTACAGAATCAAAACTGCTTTTACATTAATTTCCGACATTTTTCGTGTATTGACAAAATGTTTAGGGTTTTTAAACGTACCAACTTTAAAATTGAAATACGACAGAGGAATTTATTAATTGCAAGTGAATTTATTAAATCCAAAAGAGTCGTAGACCTAATTGCCACAAATTAGGCTGGCTTGATGAACTGACGTTACTTTTTAATAATACATGCAACCTATTCGTAAATGCAACCTTTAAAATGTTCCCAAATGCTTCAGTGTGGTTGTCAATACACAAAGAAATGTTTATACATATTTAGATGCAAAGCAAACACACAAAGTACTGTTTGGATGCATTGTAAACGTACGTTTAGGCTTATTTTAAATAAAATGGGACAATAAAGCTATTTTTATGTACAACCGTTACGTTTCATAAATTTTCTCACTACATATATGTACACTGGCGAACAAAACTGTATTAATGCTGACAAAAATTTATATTACACTCCATAATATCTTAAGAAATAAGCAATCCCTATGAAAATTTCAGCATAGGTTATTTATTTAGTACATAACATAATGAAGCAAATATAGTAATTTAAAATATTATGCACTCCATGATATAAAATAAATCTATTTGTACACTTGGCGCGTAACTTTACTTTAAACGAGCCATACTGCTGCATACCGTTATTTTCTTTTTCCCTTCTTAATTTTCTTGCATTTAAGTACAATCTGCCAGAAATTGCAGACGTCTAAATTTAAATTTTATTCCTTCTAATATTACAAAGTAAAAAATGAAAAAAATAGCATTGAATTGGAAATGAAATACTAAATGTGACTGGGAACGGTAAATCATGCAGAGAAAGAGCTAAATCCGTAAACATTGCCCATAACACGGTCCAATGTGTTCGAAAAAGACGAAATTTAGCATCCAATTCACGGTTATTTACAGATCTTGACGCTCGCCATATTGAACGGTTAATGAGAAATAATGACACTAAAACGCCAGAATTAGCTGCTAAGGCTATTAACAAAAAATGTAAGTGAAAGGACTGTACATAGAGCTCTACGTAAGATCGGTTTAGTTGCAGTTAATAAACGAAAAAAAAAACCGGCGCTACCAAGTGAAAATGTCAAGACGCGTCTACAGTTTTCTAAGGCATGTGGGAAATGGAAAGTTGACGATTGGAAACATGTTATTTGGTCAGATGAAAACGAAAATTAATCGATTCCAGCCAATTGGGAAAGAAAATTACTGGCACCGACTACATGGAAATCTCTAGCGTCATTAAGTAAAGCAAACATATACCGTGGATGTGGGAGTTTAATGATCTGGGGTTGTTTTACTTGGTGGAATATGTGTCCATTAGAAAAAATAAAGTTACGAAAAAGGAAGACTACCTTAATATACTGCAGAACAATTTGCCTAAATTTATTGAAAAAAGTGCATATCCTGAAGAAGAGAGTTTGTTTCAACAAGACGATAATCCGAAACAAACGTCCAAAAGTTTTAAAAATTGGCTGTCAAATCAAAAATTTTAATTGATGAAGCGGCCAGATCTTAATTCAATTGAAAATTTATGAGCGCTTTTGAAGAAAAGACTGGCACTATATAGAAGAGCCCCGAAAAACATTCCTGATGAATTTGGTACAAGGTATGCCAAAACGCATTAAGTGTTAAAAGGAACAAAGGATTTTGGACAATGTATTAAAATTTTCGCGTACGTGCAAGTGTTTGAATAGAAATAATTTATATAATTATATTGTAAAATACATGGAGAATATATGGTATAATTTAAAACTATTCCATATAAAAAGTTTGTTTAGTAAATAAATTAATAACCATGCAAATTTTATACATTTTTAATTTGTATTGATTATTTGGTAGATCTTTAAGTGATAAGTTTACCAACATTCACACACTTTTGCTCGTCAGTGTATGTATGCACGTACTAAGTGTTTACAAAACTTTTTACAAATATACCTATAAAATATTTTAAATGAACTTTTACCTTTTCCACAATATCCTTAAAAACATCTGCAACAAATTTGTCATGTTTTGCTGACGTTTCCAAAAACATTGACCGATGTTTACGTGCAAACTTTAATCCTTCTTCACGACTGATCACTCGTTCATTATCGATTTTATTACCAACAACAATTGTTGCTATATTTGGATTATCGCTATAATTTTCTAATTCTGTAAACCATGCTTCTAATTTGACCAAAGACTCGCGACTTGTGATGTCATAAACCAGAATGGCTCCTAACGCTTTTCTATAAAAGCTTGGAGTAAGACTACGAAATCTTTCAGCTCCAGCTGTGTCCCATAACGCTAATTTGTAATCAACACCATCAATGTTCATTACCTTAGTTTTAAAATCCATGCCAATTGTAACATCGTGATTTTCGTCGAATTTATTTTCCACAAAACGGCGTATAAGACTATAATGTTAAAAAAATATCATATTAGTTAATAAAATATTGTAATGAATAATAACTCGTATGAAAAATATAGATGTCTGTATGTATATATGAATAATATAATTAGATTTTGTTCATATACGCAGTTGAGGCTGACTTAAATCGAAAGCAGTCAGTAATTACTGCTCGCAGTTCTTTATATTCTAAATGGCATTTTTAGAATATATGTAGTTGTACACACTACTTACCTAGACTTCCCAACACCACTCTCTCCAATTACTAATAGTTTGATTGCTTTATCGCTTAGCATACTTTTGTCCTGGGTAAAACTTATCAAGCTTTCAACATTTATTTGTTAAATTTTATTTTTGAGAATATTATGTTTAGGTTAAAATATAAGCAGCTGACACAAAGAACGAAGGCGATAATAATTGGGAGCGGCGGCGACTAATCATAAACATAGCTACCACGAAGTAACATGGCGGCTTGACTAGCCATAAATCTGTTCGGCCATGCCACATTTTGCTGATCGCACAGAAACCGTCGCTGTTCATGGACGCTTCCTGTTCGAACAAAAGTTCGCACAACTCTGTCAAGACATTACACAAACAAAATACACAGGAAAAATAAAAAGTATATATGTACGTGTGCGCTCGCCTGTAATCACTTGTACATAAACTATGCAAAAGCATCCATACAATCTGGATGAGAGACAAAAAATTATGCTCAAATTGAACAGGAACAACTACACGTATTTCTCAAACAGAAGATTACGAACACGGTTTTTCTCGTTAGTATACAGACGCTCTCTCAAAGTGCGAACAAATTTATGGCTAGTCAAGTCATAGTGTAACATTAGATGAAGCATGAATTAACGCAACTGTCAACAAGAAAAAAACGAAATAAAATCGCCCAGAAAATCTATAGTAAGCGAAGCCGATGTTTGTCATACTATAGGGGAGAAAATCCTTGTACCCAGCCGAATACCAGTTATGCAGGTAAACTAGGTAGCCAAGCCGGTGTTAGTCATAACAGAGAAAAGATCCTTGCGCACGGCCGAAATCCGGTTATGCAAAAATCTTTAGTAAGCGAAGCTGGCGTACAAGATAAATTACTATTTAAAATGTCTTACAAATTATACATAATTACGTCATCAAGCTTAAAATATGGCACAAATAATTTTTAATCAGATACGCCTCATTGAGTTAATTTTGTTTTACGCAAATACATGTGAGTTGGTAAAAATTATGATTAGCTTTCACATGATACCTATTTTGACCCGATTCGTTTAAAAATATTACAAATATTACAAATTATATAGAAAAACTTTAGAGTCCATAACTTTGGGGATTTCTCCGGGTTCTTTTACAAAACATTTTTCTCTTAGAATTACTTTTTAAATCCCCTAGAGAACGGTTTTTTGTCTTTTGGAGGTGCTGCCCTAAACTTAATTTGTTCCTAATGAACTTCAACGGGAACAATAACTTAGATAATGGAACATTAATTATTCCGCTACTATTTCCTCGTGTATATTCGCTTAATGTTGCTTTGTGTGTATCTAGCAAAATAATAAAACACAACAACAACAAAAAGTGTGGCTGAAATAATGTTAAGTAAAACAACAAACTTAAATGCTACACTAGTCTTATATTAACAGTCGGCAAGTAACGATCTGAGAACATTGATCTGATCGGTAAAATTCGTGCAGTACTCTTCATTATTGTTATTGCGTTCAACTTTGTTTTAGTCATTTTGTTCCCTTGCTGAGAATATAAATTAGATCTGAGCTAACGAATAAGAGAACAAAGTATAAAAAGAATCAAATCTTGGGAAAAACAAGTTAAGAAAAGCAACATTGAAAAACATGTTTAAAAAAGACGAAAGCAACAAAAAAGAATAAAGAACTACAGACGTAAATATAAAGAACTGTTCAGAAACTTCATATACATACATACATACAAACATATGTACATGCCTATACGAAAAGAATACAGAAAATAAAGCAACCAAGTTTTATTCTTCTCAAGAATAAAAAAAAACCCCAAACAGCAAAAGAAAAAATAATACAAGTATTTTTATATACATATGTATACATTTTTGTTATTTTTATAAGACTTTAAATGTTTTTTCGTTGTTGATTCCTTTTTTCGCTCTTGCTTATTTGTCGCCTGTTTCATCGTTTATATAATTTAAAATTGAGTGAATGTGTGCGCCCGGTTTTCCTCCAATAAATACAAATAAAAATAATAGTAATTTTCGATCGTTGTGGTATTGACTTGAGAAATTATGTTTCTTTCGTTGTACTAAACCTAAAGAAACACGCGTAATTTGGCGAACATCGATCGTATTGATAAAAGAATTAAATTGATTAAACATTTCAAATTGCCTACCTCTTTCCCATACAAAAACAACGCGTAAAAATAAAAAATTCCATCAGTTGTCAACTTGATTTACTCGACTAGCACCAACAAGTCAATAAATAATAAATGGAAATAAAAAAATTAATTGAGAACAATAGTTTTTAAATGTAAATGCATATGTATATTTTGTGAATAATTGAATGCATGTAATGAAGTTATATTTCAATTAAGAACTACCAAACAAGAAATAACCGAGAAGTCTGTTAAAAGCAATCGCAATATATTGTTCTTTTCTTCTGTAATACAAACGGTCCTATAGCACGTCTTTACGATAACACACAAGAAATGTCGGCATTAATTGTACAAAACAATCCCAATAATACAATAACAGCTACAAATTCCTCTAGAGCCAATTATTTTGATTGCGGTGACATTTTTGCTACGGTAAGTTCTAAGCTCATAATATTCATTAAAATATTGGTTAATTTTTACAAATTCAATAGCCGCAAGCTCAAAGAAACCAAGTAAGTGTGTAGTACATACCTATAAAACAGCGGTATTCTAAATTTATTTTTCAAATCCACATACTTATGTATATAATTGCGCATTTGATTCTATATACATATGTACACACATACTTACATTTATACCCAGTAGCCAGTCTTCAAGAACGTCCTCGAAGACGCCTGTAATGGTTGTTGACTTTTTCAAAAAAAGGGGACACTGGAATCATTCATGGCTAAAAAGAAATAATTGGCCGTATATGTGGTCACAAATAAATGCTCCCGCCTTCCAAGGAATATTATTATTTTTCCTCAAAATTCCTATGGCACTTAACTCTTCTTTTATTTACAAAATCATATTAAAACGAGTTAATGCTCACTGGTGTTTTGTCCCCACAATAAATTCCGATTGGAATCTACGGATCTACTTATGAGTCGTTTTATTCAGATATCCAGTTGAACCAGTCGATGCTAAAAGATTTTTTTTTAATTTTTCCAATTGCAATATTTCAACGTTTTCACTTTAAAATATAAATTTTATTTATATTATTTATATCTTAAGTGTTTTTATTTTGGACATTTGCTCAACATGTTGACAACAACATACAATTGTACATGTTTCCTGTATCACGACCAAATCAGTGCAAATGTCACTCAATGTCTCGTCAATGCTTCTGGTAACGCGACAAACTGCATGCAGTTGTGCATCACTTTGTCCTTAATACACCTTTATTGAAGACATTTTCATAATGTTGGTGACAATATATCAGGACTCTTGTTATTGTTAGTCCTGAAGGCATCATCGATGCAAATTTCGTCTATGTCTATCTGGCTAACTGGGTATGTATCCATGCATATGTATACATATGTTACATACATGTATTTATAAGTACATCTTTTAATTACACTCTAGATCACAATTGCAATTGGTTCCACGGTGGTTAAATTAATTACAAAATTTGAGAAAACATAAAACCCACGAATAAAAGTAAAGCTGCTGAATTAAAAACTATTTAAAGTTAAAATCAAATTTGAATTTAATATTTAAATCGAAGTTTACTAAAAGTGAGAAATTTCAATATGCAGAGAGAGGGGCTATTTTAAATCTTCTACAATTTTTAAATGAAAAGACATAGCCCGGCATATCTACTATTCTTCCAAATTATTTGCTCACTTCTTTCTAATTTAAATACAGGGTGCCCGCCAGGAAGGTACACTACTTTGTTTGTTTATAAATTTTGATTAAATGAAAGAGAATGGATCGTTAAATAAATGTTTTATTTAATGTCGGCAATTATGTATGGAATACAATATCAGATAAATGTTCTCACAAATATTTTGTTTGAGTTGCTTCAGCGTTTCTGGTTTGTTTGCATAAACCTTGCTTTTTAGATATCCCCACAAAAAGAAGCCGGAGCAGTCAAATCAGGCGACCGTGCAGGCCAATCAACATCACCATTCTTTGAAATAACTTGTGGAAAGAGGTTTCGCAGTAATTCCATTGTAATCCTTGCTGTATGCGATGTGGCACCGTCTTGTTGAAACCACATGCAGTTGTAGCGTTAAAAAGTTTTCAATCATATCACGATATCGGGCCCCATTTGACAGTTACCGTTACGCCGTTTTCAGAAAGAAGTAAGCTCCAATGATTCCTCCTGACCAAATTGCACACCAGACTGTCACTTTTAATGGATGCAAAGGTGACTGATGAATAATTTGAGGGTTTTCCATTGCCCAGAACCGGATATTCTGTTTATTCACATATCCATTCAAATGAAAATGTGCGTCGTCACTCATTATGATTTTTTCATGAAAATCGGGGTTGTCATGGGCGAGCTGTAGCATCCTATTGGCATATGTATGGCGGCGTAAATGGTCTTGTGTCAAGTGAATCTTAAATGGAAACAAATGCAAATCTTTGTGCAAAATTGTGGCCAGAGTTGTTCGTTATTTTGAACACTTTCTTGAACATCAGTAATGTTTTCAGCCGATCTTGCAGTACGTTGTGGTCCCTGCTTGGGCCTATCAGCTACAGTCCCTCTTTCTTCGAAATCGTTCACTACACGATGAATAGTGTGCGTCTTGTTGGCACGTTGTTGCTCCCAAAAATTTCACGTAACTTTCTCATCGTCGCAGTAATCAATGATTGGTTTTGATAAAATGTTTTAACGATTAAAACACGTTGGTTTACCGAATATTTTTCTATAATAAATTTGCCACGTCTCTACTTCACGACTGCCAAATATGAACTGTCAAGACTAATGTTTCCCAAAATGGCGGCAAAATAAACTAGTATACCTTTCCGGCGGACACCCTGTACATAGAATAAAACTTATACTAACTTCGTTATGTTTAAGAAAAAAATTAATATTTTAGTTTGTTGGTTTTGGTTGATAATAAATATTTTAATTTTCTGATAATGCTACACAATGGAGTAGCGAAATATCGAAAAGAATAAAAGAATTTTTTAAAACAAAGGCCTTTAAGAATTTAATAAATAATTTTTTTTTATTTTATTTTTATTTATTTATAATTTAATCGGGCCCATAGAGGGCCATATATGATTAATATATTTGGAAACATTTATAATGCAAGATAAGACATAATAATATTGATTCTTATATTTTAGATAATTAGAGATAATTAATACAATAATACCTTAATCTTAGTGAAAAAGAAAACCATAATACACAACAGTATGAATTAGAAGTGTTACTGTATAAAATATTTTTTTAAACTGTTGACTGATATTTCAAAACGTTGTAAGCTGATGGGTGGTAAAGCATTGTAGAGCCTCCGCGCATTTACTTAAAATGTGAGGTATAATTAATTAATTGTGGATTGCGACTAGATCTCGAACAACGAAACAATTATTGTAAGCATGAGTTTAAATCAAAACGATTTTAAACGAACAAAAGTATTCACACAATTGCATAACGTAAGATAAGAAAGGCAGACAGTACGAAAAATTAAAAAAATATGTAGGTATGTCTAAGCTGCCTCCACTGCAGAATATTTGGAGAAGTTGGATAAGAACTTTACCTAAAAACATTGCACCGTGCCGGTTATCCTTATGAAGATGCCAGACAAAAAAGTGTTAAAGTAAAGAAAAAGTGTTTAAGTTCCAAAGGATTATGAAAATAATACTGAAGACTTCTGGGACAAAAGCAAATTTGATATTTTGTTAGAAAATAGTTGGATAATTATAGAATCCCAAATAATTTTTATTTTTGCAATGCAATTAATAGGGCACTGCTACACGTTCAATATATATTGTGATATTTGGATCGCGATCCATTTTAATGGATTGATGGATCACGAGCGTATGCTACATGTTCAATATTTATCGCGTCAGTATTTACGTTAAAAATGTCGCGGGAAAACCAAAAAAAAAATCACGCGATCCGCGATCTGGATTCCATAATTTAGGCCATTCTGCGATATGGATCGCGATCCATCAATACTGTATGCTACACGTGCAATAAATATCGCGATATTGGATCGCGTTCAATATATATTGAACGTGTAGCAGTGCCCCTACAGTGTATTTGCAAACAATGTCGTTAATCAGAAATTGTGTTTCTGCGTTAGTAACTTACAATAAAAAATATACGGTGACGTGTTACGTTTTTTTTTTTAAATAAGACGTGCGTATAAACGCGGTATATATATTTTATGTTATATGTGGAGTTTGACAGTTGAAGGAATTGTTGTTTTCGCCGTGAGTATAGAGCAAGGCGATTTAAAACAGGTAAACTCACGCTAGCGCAGCTGATGACTTTTTTTTTAAAGTGATTGGATGTTGAATTCCATATCAGCACAAACTTACCAGCGCAGTTGAGTACTTTTTTTTAACTGATTGGATGCCAAATTCCATATAAAAAAAATATTTCGCCATTTCTAGGTATATTTTTTTATATATGGAGTTTGACATCCGCAAAGAAGCAGGAAATACTTTGAATTCGCCGTTGAGTTTACCTGAATCCATATAAAAAATGTAGTTCGCCCCTTTTTTTATATGCACTTTGACATTCGCAACTAAGTCGGAAATGCTTCGCAACCCCCCGTGATTGTACCTGTTATCAATTTTTTCACCATTTCTCACACTTTCTATGAATTTTGACATCCTAAACTGAGATCAAAATGCATTGAACTCTCTCCTGATTGTACCTGTTATCGGTTGTTTAATTTTATTTTTACAATTGAGCAGCAACTATTTTCGCCATAACCAAAACGCACAATGTTAATTGGAAATAAAAGAAATGGTTTTCAGAGAATTATCTCAATATTTTTTATTATGATTGAAGGATCTATGACAATTATGTGGGAAACAAAATATTGGTGTTTTCGCATTTCCTTCAGACCCGATTTGCTGAAATTTTCGCACAATTCTCCCGATTGTGGACACATTTGGTCAATTATGCTGACAAAAAAATCACAAAGTGCACGAAATTTAAACTCCCATTTTCGTAAAAGGCTTCAACAATCTTAACGCGCTGCTCAATGGTTCAGGTGTGACTCACAATTAACATCGTTGGACCATCCCTTATAAGTATATTTAGAATAGGTAAAGGCAGAATAGCTAATATAGAACTAGGTGCCTTGGCATAGAGTTTAATAATTGGAAGTGATGCTTGTTTACGCCGCAAGTTCAGCATATATGAAGTCGCATTGTCAAATTTTTTTAATTTATAAGGAAAGCAAAACTGAAATACAAAGCAAGTTGATCCATCCAAAGGGTGGAAGGGATCCACGTTTCAAACCGATACATGTTACGATCAAATTTAAAATATCGTTATGTTACTGTTAATAGAATCAATTATTTGTTATATTTTTGATCAGCACTGTCAAAACACTGTTGGTTGGTTGGTTGGTTGCTGTATGAACTCATCCAATATTTTATTTATTTTAAATTTATTTCATTCTTTTGAAATATTTTAATGCAAGCTTATTTCTATTTGACTTTCTTAGCTTTGATTGTCTTGTTGTTGTAAAGCTTAACTTAAACTTATCAGAATCAGCGCCAATTTATGTGTTAATCTCTCGTCGAAGCAGGTTATTACTTTGTATTAGTATTGTGTGTGCTGTTGAAATAATATTAATTTTTATTTATTTATAGCATAGCTGTATGAATTGTATTCTAAATATGATTATATTGGTGTATTTCTTAATCAATTACGTCTCGCTTAGTTCCGGGTTAGTTATGAGAAATTCGTAAAATGTGATTAAAAGTATAAAAAGCAAAAAACTAAAATAAACATAATTAAAAATTAACAAGTTAGTGAATTTTTTATAAATTCTTGCTGTTTTAAATTTCAGGATTTCTGTCATATTTTTAATTTAAGATTCATTTCTTTTTATTTACTCTGAAGTTGGCAATACAATAAAAGTTATAATGATGGTAACAGTGGAAATTACGATGAATTTTTTAATTATTGTTGTTCTGTTCGAGTGAGTTTTTATTCAAAATTGGACTGCTTTTCTTGTGATTAGAATTAATTGATCCTTACGGTTAGATCATAAGAATTTTATTAATGCATACATATTAGTGTTTTGAATGTCGTCGAGTTGAGACTATAAGGATTTTGTTATCATTTTCCTGTAAGGAATGGCATTCGGCTTTTCGGCGACACTTTCGGAGACCGAACGGCACGACGACACAAAGGAGACTTATTGTCTGTAACCGAGCCAATTTCTTCAAATGTTCGTCCACGCTTCAGATTGTTGACATTGGGATTTTTCGGGAACAGCCATGCGAATTAAGCGCGTTTATCATAATGCGCCAAATTGGCACTTTTCACATATTATTTTAGCGTTTTTATTCGCAATTCCACCTTTAGCGTTTTTGATTAATTTATAAAACTCGTGTAGTTTAATTAAGAGTTTTTATTTTACTATAAAAAAAGGAAAGAGGGCAATTTTTATAATCCTCATTTAAAAATATACAAGTGATTTTCTAAACAAATTATTAAAAACAACTGAAAGTTTGTGAAAGCCAAATAGGTAAAAAAAAAACGTCGGTATGAGAAAACTTATATAAAAAGATCCTATGTTTAAAAAAAGTATTAAGCCAGCAAAAGCACAAGGCATTTACTGCAAAATAGAATTCAGTGTAAAGCTTTCTGACCTCATATTAGGGATGGACAAAAAACATCGATGTTTTAAAAACACTCGATGTATTGTGTCGAAACATCGATATAATCCGATGTTTTTTTGCTCCTAAACAATCCGAAAACATCGATGTTTTCTTTCGATGCATCGAAATGACAAATTGTATACAGAAAGTGTATATTGATATATAAACGTGTATACATATCTATATGCGTTGGCATGACTCAAGTTTGTATATGTAAACGTGGTAAATATTATGCGAACAATTGGCAACACTTTCATATGCGACGAATAAGTTCGGGTCTGGCATCTTTACTCCCAACAAGCAGCTTGATAGCCACGCGTAATTAAAGAAGTTCTCAATTCGCCAATAATTTGGATTCTGATTTCGAAGTAATTCCAACAATTAAACGTCAAAAAACCATAAAGTCCAGTTTATTAGATATTATTTCAGATTCATTTCAAACAAAGCTGTCCGCAATAGAAGACCTAACTATAACGACAGATATTTGGTCTGATACCTTAATTATGAAGAGCTTTTTAGGCGTGACTGTTCATTTTGGCATTGACGTTGAACTTTTTTCAGTCACTCTTGGCATATACGAACTTGATGAAAGACATACGTCACAGTATATTTCTGAAATGCTTTTAAGGACTTGTGAAGAATGGAAGATAAATAAAGACAAAGTAATGGCCGTTGTTACCGATAATGCGGTAGAAATAGCGTTAGGTAGGAAGAAATACATTCCATGTTTTGCACACACCTTGAATTTGGTGGCTGAGGGCACAAATATATGCACTGAGTGGAAAAATATTGCTTGTAAAATTAAAGCAATCGTGACGTGGTTTAAACAGAGCGTAGTTGCTGCAGATGAGTAGCGAAAAGCAATTTCTGGCGAATTAAAACTAATACAAAGCGTTCCTACGCGCTGGAATAGCACATACTACATGGTCCAAAGGTTTTTAGAAATGCGGATAATGATATTCTTTTCCGATATGCAAAAGCCCCACCAATGCTCAGAAATATCAACCGCATCGTCCTTGCTCTCTATTTTACGTCCATTGAACGCAGCTACAAAAGAAATTTCTGGATATAAGTACTGCACCACTAGCAAAATTATACCCTTAGTCCGCTGTATGATTTCCAATATTACTTCAGTTGTTGCAGAAGAACCTGTGGCAAAGGAAGTGCAAAAATTGGTTAAGCAAGAGATGTCAAAAAGAATGGGTTACATAGAACATGTGACACCTCTTGCTATAGCAAACATTTTAGACCCTCGATTCAAAAAAATGCACTTTAATGATGCAATAGCCGTTGCCAATGCTGTATCAAAGATCAATGAATTAATAAAAGATATTCTTTTGCAAAATCAAGATATTGAATCTGACTCAGAAAAATCCGATAAAAGAGAGGATACTTTTTCATTATGGACTAGCCATTATAAAATGGTTCATTGAAATTGGAAAAGTAACAAGACTGAAGATATATTATCTGATGAACTTTCAGTTTATTTGAGGACTCCTGTTGGAAGACTGAACGAAAATCCGTTGGATATTTGGAAAGATTATAAATCGCAGTTTCCCAAGCTTTACAAGATCGCTTTTTTTTTGGGAACATCGTTTCCGTCTGAAAGACTATTTTCACAATCGGCACATGTGATGACTCCACAAAGAAACAGATTGAGTGGTGAAAAACTTGGTAAACTTTTATTTCTAAACAGTATTGAAAAAAAGTATTGGGAGATGTAAAATAAACTTAAGATTTTTCGAAGATATAATAATAATAAATAATTAAAAAAAAAAACAATCGATGTATAAAAAACATCGATGTATTTTATGAAATATCGATGCAACATCGATGTATGTTTGTGATGCATCGCATCGAAAAATACATCGATGTTTTTTTACAGTGTCCATCCCTACCTCATATGTCATTCCCAGACTAAAGAGCATCGGTATCTTTTCCATTCGTTGTTCATCTCCATCTGTCAACTTTTACTTCCAATTTTTTTTCCAAGTAGTTGGCATCGCTGTTTGTGAATCGTCTACCATGTGACTAATCTACAGTAAATACACGATTATTTCGGTAGACCTTGTATTCGGTAAAACTACTCTTCTACGGTTCTACTATGAGGGGAACAAGAATCGGTAAAGCTCTCGGACTGCAGTTCAATTGTTCTGCTGGCAACTATAGTCCCTCTACGCTATATCCAATATTTGTCATAAACTAAATGAGAATTATAACAACGTGTATGTGGTATTTCTCAATATAATGGCATCGTGTGTGTCGTTTTGAATAGCTAGTGTGTGTGTCGTGCGTTTGTAGGCTTGTATCTGCACTTTCCCGACCGAATATTCCTTGCAGTTTGCGAACGGTCTCGTCGTAATAGGCTTTCACAGTGATACCGCGTTCTTCGGAAGAATCAAACCTGTTAAAATATCACAGTTGCCATTATTAAAACAACTTATAATTTCATATTATATTATCTTGGACCATCAAAGATGGTTTTGCCTTCTGGGCGAATTTATCATTTTTATTATTCGAATTCCAGCGGCAGTGGTATATTTTATTCGACATATTTACATGTAGTTGCTTTGTCAGAATATGGGCAGGTCGGTTGTTTATTATTCAGTCACAGCTGGGAGCTCAACTGACCATAGACAACGCCGTTTGTTCGCGGAAAGGGTTTGAAATGGGACGATGTCACCACCACACACGACTAGATTTTTTTCTTGTTGGGGACACCTGATGCCGGATATATGTGCAGCAGAATCATTAACAATGGACGTCTCTGATCTGAGCTACTGTGTGCTATCGTAAAGGAAAAATTTAAAAGGCCGATGGCATTCATCGGTTTTATTCCATAAACAACTCAGATTTTGATTAAAATTTTTTTATACATTTAAAGGTGTGAAAAAAAACTAAATATACGAGTAAGTCGCAATTTAAGCAGGCTCATGAATTCTTACACAATGTGATTTTCAAAAATATTTATTTAGAAACAATATTTTTAATTTTTGACTCCTGCTGCGAAAAGTAGCGTGAATGTTTTTTTTTATTAAAAAGAAAATATTTCGTGTTTAAAAAAATAATTTGTTATCAATCAATTTAATACTTGATATATATTTTTAAACGCTAAACACATTAAACCCATAGAATGTTACACAAAACGACTTGAACACGCCTAATATAAAGCGGCAATAAGGGATTAGCACCAATCATTTTTATGAAATTTATATTTATAATAAAAAGTTTTTAATCGAAAGAAAAAAAGGAGTTTTAAGCTAATTTTTAAAATACTCAAATTTAAGTATCTGTTGCATATTTGCTATTAAAAATTTAAAATTCAACTATTTAATTTGTTGTTGCAGCATATTGTACACTGCGAGCAACTTAAATAAGACCGCATATCGTTAGACATGTTTGCACTTTTAAAGCCCATATTCCAGCTGTTAATGTTGCAAAAATGGGATCGGACACAGTTTTAATTAAACAAAGTAGTTGTGTTATTATTTTTCATTATTTTTGGTTTGACACATATTTTCGCCGTAAAGTTTGGACAGCTGACCAAAAAATATTCAGTATTGCTTTTAATTGCATTGAAAACTAACATAACGATAAAGGTTTCTTGCGGGAATATTTTTAGAGCATTTCTTTAAAGAAAATACTGCGCAGAAATTCGCCGCTTTGTTGTAGAAGTTTATGGCAAGCTTTTGACGCTTCAAAAATGGTGATTTTGATGTTGAAGACAGAAACAATTGTAGACTTTTTAAAAATCTCATAATCATTGTGGCCATTATTTTAATTAGGTTGTCTGGAACTAATATCCTACTTCCTACAATAAATTAATTCTGAATCTTGCCACAGCAGAGCAATCGCATAGAACATGTATGGATGTTTCCCGCCCCTCTTGACGAAGTGTGCAATTAATTTCAATATTAGATGCGCAGTGGAAAACTATAGCCTCAAGTTGCTGAGTTCGACGGCAAGTTAATGGCACACGTGTAGCATGATGTGCTCGTTTTCCCGATTGCCCATTTTCATAAAGAAAGACGAATTGAAAGGGTTTTTGAGTTGCGTGTGCTTACAATTCGCTTTTGTTTTCTAAATTCGCAATTCTCAACTCGAGGTTAGAAGGTAAAAACAGAATTAGAATGTGTAAACTCGAGTGCAGTTTAAAAATAGAATTTAAAAATTGCTGAAGCAAAAATTGCATGTGTGTTAGTTCGGAATATTTAGACAACCTGCAAATAACAACCCTTATTTTAGGAGAGTTATAATTTTAAGCGGTTTTTATTCCGGGAATTTCTGGGATAAAAAACAAAAATAAATTTCAAAAAATTTAGGCAAAATTTTATTGTTGCTCATAAAAATCGACGGGTTTTTTGATTTTGTTTTATTTCTTTGTGGTCGCGCAGAGTTGTATCAAAAGCAATACAAAATGTTGAAATTTTAAATGTTTTTTAGTTTTATAGATTTATAAACAAAACAAAACACAAATTTAAAAATGTTAAGTTTTTAACGCTATTTATATAATTGTTTATAATATAGAGCGGGAGTCCCAAGATCCCCTTTTTTTGATATTTTTTCCTGCTTTTCCGGGAATCAAGAAATTGAGGGAAAGTAAAAACCCTAGTATATAATAGTATATTCAGGCATGTACCTTAATTGCGCAATTATACAGTTTTCGCAATTACGGACCCTAATTGAGCTCAAATGTATACTGTACAAAACTTCAATTAATAAATTGAGCAATTAGTTCCCAATTGCATCATATATTGAATTAAATTCACAATGCAACTCTGGTGAAGTGTGCGTTTAGGGAGCAGAAAATTCTGCAATAATGTATGTAAATAAATATGTAAAAGAGACAACAAATCTGTTTTTGAAAATATTTTTGTCAGGTCATGAAAACATTTGCAGCTCCCAAATGCTAATTGAGTAAGCTAAAGTCCATATGTGTGAACACTAAGTTTTATAACACAATTTAAGATTTAATTGATTTAATTTAGGTGAATGTCTGAGCATATCATAAGAACTGTTTCCATCCAAAGCATGATAAAATCGATTCCTTATTAAAGTGATGTGCGGTTTACTTTATTTTGCTTAACGTAATATTTTTTACTTGGATTTTCTGCAATCAGTGGATATAACGAACCGGTTTAACACTTGTGTACACATGTATTGTTTGTTGTTTATTATTATTTTTTTTTTAATTCCAAACACTTGTAGTAATACATATTTGAAACTTCCAAACTACCCAAAGATGTGTGGGAGGGGTTGGGCTAAGTGAGAGTGTAAAGGCAATAGGAAATTCAAGAAAATATTTTACCAAAAGAAAAAGAGAGTGCAGAAATCAAGTTTTTCTTTCTATAATTGTATTTAAATTTTTTATTTGAAATTACAAAATATAAATAATTCGTTTTGCGGTTTGGTTTTATCTACCTACTCTTCGTACTCCTATTATTTACTTGTAATTTCAATTTACGTAATACAAACGGATGATTGTTGCTGACCCATTGGACCATTTTACTTTCAACTTATTTTTTTTTTCGTCTCTTGTTTTGTTTTCGTATAATTGCAATAACAAGCAACAGTTTGTATCAACTTCAACAACTATTCTTGTTGTTGTTGTTGTGTTTGTTTCTTTGCATGCGGATATGATGAAGGCATCTTTTTATCTGACTTGCATGCATACATACATCCATACATACACACATACTCATGCTTACACATTTATTTGTTTGTATTATTTTTGTGGCATTTTATTTTGTTAGATAAGTGGAGTTTTTATTTAACTTTTGTTTGCTTGGCTTGCTTGCTGGTTCGTTGGCTGGTTGGTCGTCAGTCAGGCTGACTGGCTTGTTGCATGATTGTTGCTTGGTTTGGTTGGCTGGTTGTGTTTCATTGTTTCATTTTCATGTATGAAATGAAACAAAAGAGCAAATAATCTGACTTTTATTTAACAAAAGGTCAGCAGAAAATTATCAAGTTAATAAAGTGTGCATGAATACTTATGATGCATATTTGCTTTTTCTTTCATTAATTCTACACTTTATCGCACACCTTTGTTGACAACGTAATAACAGCTAAAAATCCTGTTGTGTATTACGAAAAACTTATTTATAGCCATTATCGGAAGAGTTTGCTTGGATTATCCAAATTTGTGTAAAAAATAAAAACATGCCGAAAGCCACAATTTGAAATCGTGCCTAAATTGATGTTGAAGAGCAAGAACGTTCGGGAACGTTCGTTTATTATTAGTTAGAAGCTTTATTAGCACCGCGATCCTGATAGATCTTTTGTGCAGCCAGTTTCCCAGCTAAAACAATTCTACAATTTTTCATAAATTATTTTAACTAGGTTGTCTAAAATTAATATCCAACTGCCTAGAATTAATTAATTCAGCAAAGCAATAGCGCATAGAAAATGTTCGGATGTGTCCCGCCCCTCTTCACGAAGTGTGCAATTCCTTTCAATATTAGATGCGCAGTGGAAAACTATAGCCTCTAGTTGCGACGTTCGACAGCAAATCAATGGCACACGTGTAGCATGATGAGCTCGTTTTCACGATTGCCCATTTTCATAACACACTGGAGTTGTTCAAGTCGAGCATAAATTATTTTCTAGGCATTTAATCCTAACTGCGTTTTTCTCCAGTCAATCATAATCGTTTTGGTACATGTAATTTCTTTTAAAGTGTCATATCGGGTGTCGGATAACACTACGACGTTAAATTAAAAGCAAAACGAACTTGTTTGAATTTGCAAACGTTATTGACGACTCCCTTCGTCATTTGTATTCTCCCACCTGTGCCAGGATGGTGGCGAAAGTCCTTAACCAGAAGTCAGAAATTAAGCTACCATGTTGGCGTATGCCGATGATTTCGTTGTTTTCTTACAAATGTGAGTATATCTGCTATTACTACAATACTAGGTAGCGAGCGGCTCCCACCTGCCAACCCAAAGCCGATTAACTTTGACATAATAAAGATTCGGCTAATACGAGCGAGTAATACCCTGCCGGCTTTTAAAGCCCCCATGAACCCTTTAACTTTTCGAAAATGTGAAAGTATTTGCAAATATAATTTAAAATTGCTTACTAAAGCACGCAAAAAACTTGTGGAAATGTACAGTATTGGCCAAAACTAAAGCACCCCCATTGCACCATTTTCTTTACAATTAATTATTACAATGTTTTGTGGAAATCCCTTAACTGCTGCTCACATTTTTGTTATATGTTAAATGATCAATTTTATCCTGCCTAACCCCTTCCCATGCTCTTTTTTTTATATACTCGTATATAAATTTGTTTCTATTCATAAAAAAAAACCTCTGTAAATTTTTAAATTTGCAATATCGCATTAAATCTCGATGTGGTTCCGAATTCAAGTTCCATTGCGTCTACTACTGTGTGTTTAGAGTCGAGTTGTCAGTTTTGTAATCTACATTATAGAGACATTTCCTCTTCAGCATACGGGAATATCACTTAAAATCCGGTTTTAACGACTTCAAATTTTAGACTCTAACTGTAATTGGAATATTTCTTATTCGCTATTAAAAAGTTCTTGCGTAATTTCAAGTCTACGTCCATTTTACGGTCGACACAATCGTCAATGCGAGTAACTAATTCGATTAACCATAGATCGTTTTCGAACCAAGTCTCTAAATAATGATGCGCATTAGCAAAGACGTTGTACAGTGAGCCCCTTATTTGATTAAACGTTTTGCGAGCGCGTTATTTCTCAGAAAGGTTCAGTCAATTGGCTGCCAAGATCGTGCGATTTAACGCCTTTTGAATTTTTTTCTTCGGGACAACCTGCAGCCATTAGTTTATGAGAGCAAACTAGCAACTTTGGACGAATTGGAAGACAACATTGGGCCATTGCAGATATACGGCCCCAAATGCTTGAAAAAGTGGTCGATATTTGAATTGCCGAATGTAATACAGTCGAGCCAGTCGTGGGTGGCCACATGCGCGAGATCAACACTACAGATCGTTGGGTTATACCGACTTACAGAGCTCTTTACCTATAGTGGATGTGCCCATACAAATAGGGGACACCCTAGTCCCCCTATAATAAAAAGTAGCCGTTTTCAGATGTCTCTGATTACTTATTTCTCCAGACCTACCTGTATACTAAAATAGCTCTCTAGCTATAGTGAAAGTGCCCCATAAAAGTAATGAGTGAGTCAGTAAATATGCACTTTTTGTACCTCGGGAAGCTTTTATGATAAAACTTTTAAACTTGACCTATGAGGTTATTTCTTGAAGCAAAGTTATGAGTGGAGTAAAAGCAGCGAGAATGGTTTCGTGTAATATGCACACTGATGCTTTAGCGTTCGCCTTAATTTTTGCTTCTTTATGACTGTTTTTGATTTAGGATGGAATATGTTTTTTTAAACGTGAGATTTCATAGTCTTATAGAAACTATATTCACTATCGAAGGACTTTTCTCGAGAAAAGGCTTACGATCGACTACTCGTTATATTATTTACCGAAAAGTAAAATTTCGAATAAATCCATTCGATCACGAGTTTGACAATTTGACTCCAGCAGTGCGATTCACTATTCTTTTTTAACGACAATCGCATCGATAAAAAATTTTAACAACAAAATTAACGATGTTGCTATTCAGTAACTTCTCTTAAACAACATTCGCAATCGTTTAGTCAGCTGTTATTGTTAGCTTAACGATTGTAGACAAAAATAAACGACGTATATTTTTGTGTTCTTTATTTATTCGACAAACTAAAATTCATGGCATCTTTTAGGGGCACTTTTAATTTGTTTAAAAATCATTTATACACAATATTTTTAATAAACAAGGCACTAGGTACATACATACATAGCATGTTTATACTACATGTAGAAAAAGCCTGAAATGTTTTTTTACTAAGCTTTTACAAAAATAGCTAAACGCACCAAAAATTTTTTCCAAAAAATATTTGTTTTTTTCCATTCTTCTTTGTGCTTTTCGTTTATTTGATATTTTTTTACTGTGATGCCACTTGATATCAATTTGAATAAACACAAAATTAACGATGTCTACTATCGTTTACGAGTAGTTAGTGAATCACACAATCGTTAATGCAAACAACAAAAATTTTCGACAAATTTTGCGACTGTCGAATCGTTAAAAGTTAATGAATCTAACTACAGGTCTGGTCTACACATCTTTGATATTTTAAATATTAGCATCGCGTACTGCAACATTGCTGTTTTAATATCCAAAGTTGACAGTCCCATAACGTTGCATTTTGATTTTGGCGGGCTGGGCTAAACTTTTTTTTTTTTTAATTTCAACCCTCCCTCCATTCCTGATTTGAATACATTCTGTTTTCTTAACTCGTGCGTATTTCGGATTGTAAATTTGCAATTTTTATGCATATTGCTAGCGTATGTATTTTGCTGCTGTTTGTGTGTATAATTGTTGTTATTGTATTTATTTATTTATTGCCATTTCATCAAAACTCTCTAGTTTTGAGAAATATAAACTCCATTTCCTGCCATTGCGATAAAAAAAAACCTCAAGCAATCATCGTGGAGTGCCTTCGCTTTGCTGCTGCAGTAAGTAAAGTTTATTTTATTTCATTTTGTTGTCGTGAATTGAATTGAAATCTTTTTATTTTATTTCATTTCAAAGCATTTATTTATTTAGTTGTTGTTGTTGCGATCCACAACAGAAGTCAGTATTAAGCGGCGTCTCGTTCTTTCTCTCTTTCCCAGTTTTTGTCACCATTGTCAACAACAACAACAACCAACGTGTAAGTGAAAAATAATACAAAGAAATAGTCAGGGAATGACTGACTGACTATTTGTAAATTGCTGACTTCGTCTTTTTCATATTGTAAATACAAAATAAAAATTAAAAAAAAATTCAAAAATGAAATACGAATAATTAAAACAATATGAAATGAAATAAACATACAACAGCAAACAACAAGAATTGTTATTAACATGGTTTGCGTTGATGTGTTGTTGTTGTTGCTGCTGCTGTTGATTTTGCTTTTATTGTTATTTTATTTAAAGTCGTTCGATCACTTGTTGTTCAACCACTTTGGGTTTTTTTTCTTCAAATATGTATTTTAGTTCTAATAGAAAGTTGCCAGATTTCTGTTTTTTTTTCTCTAAAATAATCGATAATTTCTGAGTCAAAAGTCTTTTTACTTTCTGGCTATACTAATAAATAACCAAAGAATTTTATAACTAACTACATTGTATATAACTTGGGTACTTTATAATGATTGAACGAAAGATTAATAGATTAATTTGAGATACAATTTTTAGCTCCTGGACCTGCGCCTACTTTAGTCAGTTGCAGTAAATGACATTTACGTTTATTACAAAAAACATTTAATTTGATTTTAAAACTGATTTGTCGGGTATGTTCTATTCAGAAAAGTAAAAGTAACATTATTGCCGGATCCTAAAACATTTTCAGCTATCAAATACTAATTGAGCAAGATAAATTTCATATGTGTGAACACCAAATTTTATAACTCAATTTAAAATATATTGCCACAATTAAAGCCCATATGTGAACATATTATAAATCGAAAATTACACTAGTTATTCAAAAACCGCAACATTCTGCAATATGAGATACCTAACGTAATTGTGAATAAAATTAAAAGTTATGCATCGATTTTAATGAAATATGTTTCATTTCCTTTACAAAATATCTACATATCTTCATTCCTGGAAGATAGGAATGGGATTTTGAAACTGTTTGATTTTTTTTAGTTTTTACATAATTTGTTCAATTTTGCATGAAAAATTTAAATAACATGCTGAGAACTTTTTTAACATTCACATGGCTCAATATTGACTAAGAAAGTGCGAGCCGCATAGAGACAATTGTTTTCTCGCCCTGAGTTGTCATTTGGTTTCAAATTTGCCTCAATTAAATAAAATGAATATAGATGTTCCTAAAATTGCACTCTGGCATTACTTTTTCCTTAGTTTTTCTTCTTCTATGGAGATTTCAATAAAAACAACAATAAATAATATATTTTTTATATGTACATACATATGTATGTATATATATAAAAATATTTGTTTTCTAAGTAAATTTTCGTGTTGGATTCGCGTTGCTGTTGCTGCTATTCGTAGTTGTTTTTTTTTTTTATTATATTTGTGTTGTAATCAACATTTTATTGTTTTATTGCCATGCATTGGTATTGGTTAATGTGCAAACGTCAGTGTTGGAAATTTAATATTATTTATTTTAACACTTGAAGTGTTGGAAGTAAATCTTTAGCAAACTGAAATCTTATAGTATGTTCAGAAATGCAGCTGAATTTATTCAAATAATTTTTAAACTGACTTAAAATTTGGTGTTCACACATTAGTAATTTAGCTTGCTCAATTAACATTTGATAGCTAACAATGTTTTCATGACCCGACAATGACGTTTGAAATATCTCGTAATCAAGTGTTATGCGATTCTTACATGCAACATATTCAATTACCATCATACTAGGAAAGAGATAGCTAAATTGGTCGCAATAAGATCTGTTATCTCTTTTATATAAACGTAGTAATGTTGTTGAAAAAGTTATCTTGTGTAGTAAGTGGTCTGTGACACTTAAAATGTTAATTTTACAGTTTTCTGCTCACTAAACACACTTCACCAGGGTGGCATGGGCAATTTGACGCAAGTACTAATTGGTAAATTTATTAAATGAGTTTTTGTATGGTAAATTAAGGTCAATTAATACCTTAATTGCGAAAACTTTGTAATTGTAAAATAGCCAGTCGAATAAGATCCTAATATTCCTTAACTTTCTTTTATTTTTCTTTAAGCTCAGTATTGATTTTTAATCTCGATTTTCCATCCCTGGCATATGCATTATATGTATTTCCATGCATTTATACTTACATACATTTATTCAGAGTGGTGTATGCCAACGATGTATATATATGTGTATGGAAGTGTTAAGTTGTTAAGGTATAGATAGGAACGAGTATGTACAGCTGGGTTCTTTCAAAATATGCTTGCCTGTCTCTCCTGTTTATTTACTTGATGCCTATAAGAAACATTCAAATGTCTGACTAGCTGTGCCTTCCTTGTTGCTGCTTGTATGCCATTATTATTACGATATTTTGTCTGCGTTTTATTTTGCAAGTCGTAAGTGTGCATGCGTGTTGTTTTTTAAGTTATTTTTTTGAAAGACTTGCGAATTATTTGTTGGCCGTCCTACAGTCATTCAGTCAGTCATATTGACTACTTGTTGCCACACTGACTGCAAGAAATCCTAATTGTTGCATATTTCATATACATATGGATAGGGAATGCGGGCAATTCAGCGTGTATTAATTTAAAGGCTCCCTCAAATTTTTAGTCAACATAAAAAAAGATCACAAAGTACAGCGTGTCTTTAACATGAGCAGACTGACTTTCAAGCTGACAACACTGCTTTCAGATTAATGTTAAATGCCATGACTCACTGTCCTACGCTATCATAGGATTTATTCACAATATAGTCTGATGAAAAGTTCACCTACTAAATAAAAATCGCTGCAAAATGTATTTGGGGTAGTGCCGCACTGTCACACAAAATAGATGAAAAACCAATTTTATTATAATGTAATGAAACACTATATTTATCATAAATACGAAAGGAAATTTTACGGTCATATGGCTCTCGTACTTTTTAGAAAAAGTACTAAACGCAATAGCTTCATTTTATCAGGGTTGCATTTGTGCAGAAGCAAACTATGAAAATACCAGAAGCAGCTGTTTAACAAATAAAGGAGTCGCCTGGTTCTCTGCAGACAACGCGCTGCCGCATATACATACGTATTTGTATTTTCAGCTTACACTGGCATAAAGGCGGCCGCAGGGCTCATGGTTTTTGTACTTCTTTACCACTTCATTTTGCTACTTTTGTCGAAACAAAAACACCAAAAACCTGATCCGCTGCAAACTCTCAAGGCGATAGTGTAGAGACATAATGGTAATATTTTACTTTAGAATTTTTGACATTCAGAATGGTTTTCATTGTGGATTTAAAAAAAAAAACATCAGCAAATCGGACAGACCTGTCAAAAATCTGACACATATGTATATTTTATTTTGGTTCGCAATATCCTACCTTTTAAGCACACATGATCTAATGACTGAATCGCATAGTGTGAAATAGCATTAACTTTGGTTTGAAATTTTAAAATGAAAGATAAAACGAAAGATTTCCGCTGTTTATTCCGGATTTTACATCAATAAATAAAATTCCGCCCCAGATGAAGGAGAGATATTTTATTTTAAATTCATAGTTGAGGTAACGTCCAATCTAAAAAAAGGACTGATGTTCTTTATTGGCTTGTGAAGTTATTAGTTTCATTGCTGTGGATCATGCATTGATCAATGGTATCTTCTTTCCTACATCGAATCGCCTTAAAAAGGATTTCAACAAGAACCATCACAATGGATTTATTAAAGGAAACGTTTGGACATCATTTCTCGTTTTTGACTTGTGATTAAAGCTCCATCCAAACCAAAACAACACCCATCTCGTTATTGGCAATATATGGTTTCAAATGCTACAAAATTAATTCTAAATTGTATCTACCAATTTCTGTAAAGTAGTTTCAACTTGAACACTTGTTTTTAAACTCAATTAGGGGTAAAAGGGCTCATAGAACATTAAAATATGTCGATTTTATTTTTCACACCTCCTGCAGTCCAGGGGATATGCTCTGCATTTCGATTCGAAAGAAAACATTTTCGAAAGACAATCGGAAATCCTTGGGAATTTTCCCCTTCCCCATCATTTGTTCCCGGATAAAAATCCTCAATTCTCTAACAACCCAGGGAATTTACAGGGTAATTTTTCACTTTTTAAACAGTGTTGCGAATAGGAGGAAAGAGAAAAGGGGAATAATTTATAGGTATATTTTAATTCATAATAGAAGATATGGGAAAAGAGAAAAGTTTCTTGGGAATTGTTGTTCATAATTGGGGTAGGTGTATTAAGCACATATCGATATTTCATAAAAAATACTAAACTAATTTTTCGACGTTTTTAAACAAAATTTCACTTAAGTGGGAACCAAAGTCAAAATCCTTTTTCAGCAATTGTACAATTCATACAACATTTTATACGTGTTGAATGATAAGTTCGTGCATTTGAATGAAAGAAGAAGAAGAAGAAGAGAGGGTTTCCAATAGCAACATCTTGGAGGTAGACTACTGTAGCCACACCACAAAAAAAATTGGTTTGCGGTATGTACAACTACTTACTCATGGATTCACACAACCAAACATACTTATTATACACTCTTTCAACGGAGTATTAGATAACAAGGCACATCGTTTGTATTTCCTCCATTCACTATCATTTTCAAAGCGATTTGAAATTGTTGTTATTGTTTCTTTGCTTCATCCAAAGTTATGTTGTTTGGTGCTGTTACGATGGATTATCTCTTTCGTTTTCGTCAAATCATATGGATGAAGTTGAGTGTCTTGTTATTGTTGTGCAGTTGTAATGCGGTTGGTAAATTTATTAGATAATTTTGCCTTTTACTTTAAAAACAATTGAATTTTATTTGATTGAGCGAAACAGAGACAAAATAAAAATGTGCTCGTACTAAGTTAGCAACTAACTGAGAGAGATAACGTTGAAAATTTAATTTATTTACTTTAAAAATTATGAGCATTTTTATTATAACTAATAAAACTTTTAAAATAAAAAAAAAAGATAACTGCAATGTTGGTTACCGTGATTTTATAGTCCTCAATGTAAAATTAAATTCTACACAAATGCCTTCTTTGTTCCAGGACCAATTCTACTTGTGATTGGAAAATTCCTTTTTGTACCTACGTGTTCAAGTGTTCTACTAGAAAGTACCTAAACTTTCAAAAAGTGTCCAAAAATGGCGCTGCTATTCTTTTGAATTGAAACCAGAGAAACGCTGTAATTGTAGCTCCCACATATGGAGCTCCCCTTCCTTGTTTCATAAGTTGAAATAATTCTCACATAAGACCTATTACCCAGAATTTCTTTAACTCTTACAAACACGATTTTGTGATTGACAGCGTCGCAACGCTTACGCATGGAGCAAATAAGACTGCGACATCGCTCCACTGTAATTGCCTCCCACACAGCTTTTAATTCAGTGAAGAGATTTGGCATTTTTTGGGAAATTTTTTCTATTTAATGCTCGTTTTACGTCACAACATAAATGCTTTATGGAGTTGAGGTCAGGGCTTGACGATGGCCAATCCAAAACATCTATGAAGATATGATCAAAGAACTTTTTCGTGATTTTAGTCGTAAGCTTAGGATCATTGTCCTGTTGGAATTTCCAAACAACAGGCAAATTATCCTCGGCCGCTTTCACCAAATTGGTTTTAAGGATGTCCACGTACTGCTCTTTTGTTAAAATTCCATCGATCTTATGGATTGGCCCGACACCATTCCAAGAAAAACAACCCCAGACCATAATCGATCCTTCACCACGCTTCACAACACGTAAAACATAGCGAGGATTAAATTCTTCATTTACAGGGCGCCTGACGTAAATGTTTTCGTCCGGACCAAGTGTATTTATTTTGGTTTCATCACTCCAGACCACTGTCTTCCAGTCACATTCAGTCCAGGCCCAATGTGACGTCGAAAACTCAAGCTGTCGCTTCCGCTGTATTTTTGTCAAAAACGGTTTTTTTCTTTCTGCTCAACCATGTAGACCAGCTTTCACTAAACGGCGGGATGTGATGGTGCGTGACGACACTTGGACATTTTTCAGCTCTTGTTTCGCGCTGAATTTGTCTGGATGTCTTCCTTGGGTCGGCTCTCGATATATTGACAATTTTTACGTCCACATCAGCAGTTGTTTTCCTTGGCTTATTTTTTCGGGGAACGTTGTCAAATGTTTTATGATGCTTAAGATGTTGCAAAGCATCAAAAACCATTTTTTGGAGCAGTGGAGATGTGCAGCAATCTCGCTATATAATTTGTCGTCATCACGAAGGGCTATGGAAAACTTTTACGTTTTCCTTTATCAAATCTTGGAAAAAATTATTAAAAATGTTTATACACTAAAAAACACAAAATTACTTGCCAAAATTTAAATTTTTATTAATTTTTCACAATTTTTAATAAAAGTATTTAAAACTTTTTGCTTTAATCAGCGATAGAATGCTGCAGCTCGCCCATGACTATCCGGATTTTCATGAAAAAATCATAATGAGTGACGAGGCACATTTTCTGGGTAATGGAAAACCCGCAAATTATTCATCAGTCACCTTTGCATCCATTAAAAGTGACAGTCTGGTGTGCAATTTAGTCAGGAGGAATCATTGGACCTTACTTCTTTGAAACTGAAAACGGCGTAACGGTAACTGTCAATTGGGAGCGATATCGTGAAATGATTGAACACTTTTTAACGCCACAACTGCATGCTTTAGGCTTGACTAACATGTGGTTTCAACAAGACGGTGCCGCATCGCATACAGCCAGGATTACAATGGAATTACTGCGAGACCTCTTTCCAGAATAAGTTATTTCAAGGAATGGTGATGTTGATTGGCCTGCACGGTCGCCTGATTTGACTGCTCCGGACTTCTTTTTGAGGGGATATCTGCAAAGCAAGGTTTATACAAACAAACCAGAAACGCTGGAGCGACTCAAACAAAATATTCGTGATGAAATTATTGAAATACCGCGTGAAATGTGTGAGAATGTAATTAAAAATGTGTTCAAAAGGGCTCGCATTTGTGAGGCTAACAGAGGCGGACATTTATCTGATATTGTATTCCATACATAATTGCCGACATTAAATAAAACATTTATCAATATACGATCCATTCTCTTTCATTTAATCAAATATTATAAACAAACAAAGTAGTATACCTTCCCGGCGGACAACCTGTATTTGTTGAAATGTTAAACAGAGTCTTAAAAATAAGTGCGTTTCTAATTAGTTGTCAACAGCTGTAAGTACATAGATTGAAATTCGTTTCAAATATCAAATGGCCCTGTAGGAAAATCGAATCAAATATCGAGAATTGCTACAAATATAAAAAGTTAGGGCCAAGCACTTTAATACTTGAATCTGTTGTTAAAAAAACCAATTGGCCGTGGTAGCAAGCTCCGAGGGATTTCGAATAAAAATATGTATAATATCTAAGCAAATTTACGACTTCAATCAAATTTAATATGTGTGTTTATAAGTATAATGTCGCATTTTAGTATGCATAATAGAAATCCTTTTTTTTTATTTAAAACAAAAAATGACATAAAAAATATGCAAATGCAATATTTAAAAAAATATGATTTTACGACGTTGCCAGACCAAAAAATAAAATGATTACGCTGAGTGGCGTTAACGGAAGCCATTTATAATTTTTTCCATTGATTAGCTGCTAGAGAGTTTAATAAAAAAAAAATATTAGCAGTTTGTATCTCCTACATGAAGAGCACATTGATCATAATTTTATGTACAAACTTAGGTATATACATAGATATGTATGAATACACATATTTCTTTGTGTGCATTGATTAATGTCCTAATAAATACACATACAGGCATATGTACTTACAAAAGTAAATACAGTATTTTAGTATTCTTGTTGTTTGTTGAAAATGGGCATTATTTTGTGTCATCGTAGTTGTTGCATTCAGTAATTCTAACCACGTGTTTGCCAGATTGTGTTAAGTACGTTGATATCGTTGTTTTTGAAATTAATTTTAAAAGTCAGACATTGTTGTAATTTCTTTGACCACTGTTGTTGCCAGGAAGAGAAATACATGTGAGTAGTAAAGGCAACAATCTAAAATACATAGAAAATGTCAGGGTTACCGTTGAAATATTTCAAAAAGTTCCACAAAAGAAATATTTATTTCTAGTGTCACAAAACAAGAAAATCTTAGGAACCATTTGATAACAAATCACTTGTGGATTTGAAATCACACTCGTGATATTTTCGTTCTGTAATTTTCACGGTTTTCTTTTGAAATCACATGGAAGCAGCTGATTTCTTTATCTGGCAACACAAACCCACAAAAACATACCTGAATGGCAAACGTTTTAGTTAAGTTTTAATTATAAAAGTTGAAAAAGAAGAAACCAGAACAAATTTTGCAAATTTATACATATTTAAAATAATCAATCTTTGGGAATTTCAATTATTCTTATAGTGAATTCAGTTTTTATCGTGCGAATATTCCAATAAATTCGCTGAACTTAATTTTTTTGTGGTTTTTGTTTTTATATTTATTTTGATTACCACACAACTACATTTAAAATTGTTTAAAATAAAATTTGGAAAAAATAGTAATGATATTTTTCTTGTTTTTGTTAAAACGCAAATGTTTTTGTTTAAACGTTTGTAAACAATTCTTATTTGGTTAACAAAGTTTTACACATGGGATTTTCTAGATTTTTTTTTTTAATTTTGATAAAGGTTTTCTTGCTTGTAAAATCGGCGAAATATATAAAATTAATATTGAAAAAATAAATCGACGGAAACATTAAATTCGGTAGAAGAAAATCAACTATGTATGTGTGTACATATTATAAAATAATTAAAAAAAATTCAGTCTAACAATTTAAACTAATAATTTCTTAGGACTGGATTTTGTAGCATTGTTATTATTTTATGGTTCTCAGCAGAATTTTTCCGCGTGCAAAAATGGTTGTAATTTTAATGTGTATTTTGTTAATTATTTATCTTGGTGATTTAACTTTACATTCAACACAAATATGCATTTAATGTTAAAAACTAATCACCAATTCTCACTCTTGCTAAAGTAGACTTTAAATTAAAAAGCTCTTATTATCTTTTTAGCTCTCATAGTGAAAAAATAAAGTGTATTTTAAGTCGAACCGGCTTTAAATGGATTCTAACTAAAATTCTTTTGAACTTGTACTTGGCGAAGAACATCTAATGCTATGGTTAATGAATTAAAAACAGCTTTAGTTAGTTTTAGATTTAAAGTCGACTTTAACATCAAAAATATACTTTAACTTGTCTATGAAAGACCTATAGTCGACTCGCTAAATAAAGTCGACTTCATTTCTTTTAAAGTTTACTTTATTTTTGACTTTGAATATGGTCCAATACATAAATGATTTTCGGTGTTTTAAAAATGTTAAACCCAAGTAAACATGTAATTTTTCTCACACAATCATTTTATATATATATATATTTTTTTAAACCTCTTAGTAAAAACTATTTATGGGTTATATATGTATAGTATATGCGTAATATGTATTCTATCTATCATTTAAAATGTATTTTTTTCGTCGTTTTAAACATTTTTGTGTGTCCACTTAGGAGTAAAGGGAAAATCGATTTTTTTTTTATGAAGTACTTAGGGGATAATTACTACTTCTTTAGTTGCACAACGGTAACACTGTTCTTAAATACATGCGGTGATATTTGTGGGGAGTAGGAGATTGTGTGTGCATTCGTAGTCATGGTTTAACATTGTAAATAGGAAGAAGGCATGCAGCAGGCAAATTAAGAATTGTGTGAGATACAAAGAAAACAACGATAAGAATATAAAAGAAATATGATGTACATACATATGCATATGAAGATGATTTGTTTTTCTTCACTTTGATAACACTGTACTATCAGTATTGCAAGATTTACACTAAAAAAATTTCGTTTTCAGAGAAGAAATACTTTTTCAAAACGTTGTTTGTATTATTAGTTTAATTTATTTATTTGTTATTACTTACAAAATACATTAATTGTGCTAGCTACATTGGCTTTCGACTCGCCATTTTTTTAATTTCATTTAAATGTATGTGACCAGTAAAAAATGGCCGACTTATAAAAACTAAGGAACGAACGACCGACCGTCTTTCAAATTTATGCACATTTATGCGATTGCAAATTACCATTACCGTTATGAATTATTTTGCTAATCGAATTGAAGGATTAGTAGTCGGTAAAATAACATTCCATTTCAAAGTAATTGTCACGATTTTTTTTGGTTTTCTTTTTGATAATTTCGGTAGAATATTCTTGGAAGCTGTGCATGAACGACTTCAAAGTTTATCCACGAGCTGCGACAACTCTTTTTATTTTGCCTGCGGTCTTTGGGCGAATCCGGTTTGTCTTAATACCAAACTTGACTAGGGATGACGGAAATTCGTTCTAAATATCTATATAAAATCACCCTGTCGGAAAATCAAGTCAAGCATCAATATTTTTATAACTTCTTAACCTGATAATGTACCTATTAAAGTATCGAGCTGTCTGTTTTGTTATCAAATGTGTTGATACATTCGTAGTTCCTCTCACACGATTGTTTAACTTGTCAATTAAGTTTGGTTTTTTCCCAGAAATATGGAAGGATTCGTTCGTTCATTGTTTAAATTAATTTAAATTAAAATATTTTAAATTCGACCACATAACTGACACCACACATTAAAGGGGAATCGCCAAATTGAGTATCAAAATTTTTTTTATCTTTATTATCCCTTTATCAACATTGTTTTAGTAATGGGTGTCCAACAGTAACCAAACTATTGCCATTCACAACTCTACTTAATCGCGGTTTTTTTTAGTCAAGAACAAACCGAGACAAACGTGAATTCGTAAAGCGGTTGAAAAGGTTAACCATATACTTCTTATAAAAAGGTATTGGGATTACATTAAATTGCATAAATAGGATATATTCCTATCTTCATACATACTATCCCTTAATGGATGCAGGATTCATTTTGATTTAATGTTGTTGTTACTAACAGTCAGGTACAATCTAGCTATGAAACACTGATACCAAACAGCGACTCCTGGTAAAACCCTAGTGCAGATACCTGTGGAGACCAGCTACTATACGATCGGCCCTACTCTAGAGACAAAATCGGACTGGGAATTCTTATAAAGCAATAACGGTTTCTTTTAAGTAAAAACGATTATTAAAATATGCAAACCCTACTATTGATGTTTATCGAATGTCGCCATTTTATTATTATAATCGTAACCAACAAAAAGGTGTCACAAAAAAAACTTCTCAGGGTTTTGGAGTACAGAAACTTAGACTTTATGCATATTTGTAGTTTCCATACAATTTAATAAATTTAATTTTGATGTCAAAATGCTAAAAATCATTATGAGCTTACAAAATATCGCTTGACAGACTGGTTGGGTTGTTACTTGCTTTTGTGTAATTTATTTATTCAGCCGAACTCTGCACATGATCAGCCAGGTGTGGAGGTCGTTTTTTATAATTCATATACAAAAATATTAATTTATCGTAATACATATGTACATACATTTTAAAACTTTATATTTCGCGTATAAAGTAGAGCTTTTAATACATCTGAGTAAATTTTATTTTCAATAAAATAAAATTTAAACAAACAAAAAAATTGTGTGCGAGTTCAAGCAAACATGCATACGTACACACATATCCCAACAAACCAAAACGCTATAGAAAGAATTTGCTACCATAAGGCATAAGTTGGAGAAAGGCATGTTACCTGCAGCCTACACTCAACATAATATAAAATATGTTTGTAGCAACAAACGCCAAATTCAATCGCAGAGAGAATTTCGTTACGTGCAGATTTCAAATCAAGTCTTATAATAAATATTATTACGATAGATTTCTACACAACTATATTATAAAATGAATTGTCTAAAAACATACACATATGTATGGTATATTTGATTTTGTGTGTTTATAAAAGAGAAAAGTTATTTTTGATTTGAATAAATTGTTAAAAAAATTTTAATCAATATTAATTTACTTGTGTGTTTAAAGAAAATGCTAATAAAAAAATGATATTATAATATTTAAAGCAAAGCGTGTTCCCCATTACAGTGGCGCAAACTTCATTCTAACCTAGCCGAAAATATTAACGAAAAATAGGACAAATCATGAGCAGTTCTTGTATTCAAGTTTTCATCATTAGGTAGGTTAATTCGATGATATTTAAAATAGACACTAATCAGTAGAAAGACACAGAGAATGCTAATGACTTGTGTAGCGGCACAGAAAATAGAAAATTCATTTATTCCATTCTGCTAGCGTTGAAAACTTGACTCTTTCAGTATTCTACAAAAATGATCGCATTATTAAAATAAAAATTTTGCTTTCTTAATTGAAAGAAGCCTGATGTAAATTAATTCATATTAGTTATTAAAAATTTTCAGTTCATAAAAACAAATAATTTGATAATTTAGTTTCAATATTCTGTCGACGTTAAAGTTTATGTCAGTTGTAGCAGATTTCTTTTAATAGAATGATTCTATAAAATTAAGTTTATAAAAAAAAGACGGTGACACCCTATGTTAACAATTATTTTACAAACAGAATTGAACCCTTGTGTATCCCTAGAGGGAAAGGAACTGGCACAGAACTTCTAATGTGACTGGTTCTTTGAGAATAACGACCGGTTCATGTTCTAACACGAAAGCGAACTGTCAATTTTACATGGTGTTGATTAGACGTAAAGAATCTTATGCAGTTTCGGTTACTATATAGCACTGGCCTCAGTTATATATAATTTGTTTATTAAATATCTACATGTGTATGTGTTCATACAAATTAAAAGTTACATAGACACGTACTTTTGTACACAGAGCTTTACTTTTTGTGCTGGAGCTATTTTTACAAGTCACGGCATGAGTGCCCAAATTTCTGCTAGGTATGGAACAAGCTTAGAAATGTAATTATAGACTATGCTTGCAGAAATAGTTTCTAATCATGCTTACAGTAAGCTCATTTTCTTTATGATTTTTGTAATCACATGAATACAATTTAATAATGTTTTTTCAATTATTTGTTACTTCTAATAGTATGTTCACACATCCTCCTTAACTGAAACAATTACATTTTAAATAAAGTTATAAAATTTGGTGTTCACACATATGCAATTTAGCGTACTCAATTACCTTTAAAGCGTGTAATCATCTGTTATAAGTTTTTACGCAGAAAATGTTCAATTGCCACCATAATATGAAAAAGACAGCTGAATTGGTAACAATAAGATTTTTGTCCCTTTTACATAATCGTACTAATATTATTGTAAGTTGTCGGGTATAGCCTACACTTAATGTGTTCATTTTACAGAATTGTATGCTCACTAAACGCTTTTCACCAGGGCTGCATGAACAATTTGACACAATTTATGGTACATTTAAATGTTAATTTACTGAGTTGTTGTGTATGTTATATTGAGATCAATTAAGGCTTTAATTGCGGAAACTTGTTAATTGCGTAATTAAGGTGCATGTCTGAACATATATGGAATTTTTTAAAGTGTACCAACAGCATAATATCTTTTTTTTAATATTATAAACTAATATCTTATCTAGGCTATGTGTGTAACCGATATGTACATATATATGTATACTAATATGTTTATTTTTTCCTTCATAACTTCCTATAATTTGACAAATTAGGTATCTTTGGAAGAGTCTCGATCATCCGCTGATTAAAGGCTAAGTGATGTCACATGAAATTGATTAGGTCGGCCCCTAGAGGACATAAAGTCATGAACTAAAATTAATGTTGTTTACTGATGTCGTGGTGGGTATCAGTTGAAAGGACATGCTTTTGTTGCTCCCGGGTTTTCTTGCATGCATCAGTTAATTGGGAATAAATTGTGTATTCGAATTGTAGGAAATTTAATGAAGCGGCTCTGCAAACACTTGTAGCAATTTTTCCTTAAGCCATATGTCACTTTTCCTAAAGCTTATGATCGCTTACTACTGTTAGAATGTATCGTTAGGTTCGGGTAGGTCGCATACGACCCGCACGGGACATCATACACAAAAACTCAAAACTGTAGCGTCAGAAAGCGTTGCTATGTTGCTTTTTAAAGACACTCAAGAGTTGTATAGAATTGTTTATGGCGAGCTTGTTCTCCACCCAGTTTAGCTGCATTTCGCACATGGAATTGTTTGTGGGGATATATATGTATGTATTATGTTTGTATGCATATCAAATAAATGCATATGTGTATGTATATACAGATGTTATTTTGTATAGGCATTACGCAACGTTGTTTCTTTATTGTTTATAAATGAAACAGTTGTTACTTTAACACTTCTTTTCTGAGAGCGTAAAATGACAAAGTTGAAAACAATTGTTTATGTTTCATTTTGTATCTGGTTATAAAAAGAATACGAATATTTATTTTAATTTCTATAACAAGATTTGTAAAGAATGATGTGGTTTTGTTTTGCATTGTTGTTACTGAAGGAAGGCCTGACGCTGCCTGAATTAAACAATTTAAAAGAAAATTCTGATACTCGTAATATGCGGAACTTAAAAGCTTATTATAGCCCCCTTGCGCACCTGTCGACGTTGAAAGACAATGACTGTTAATTATGGTCGGATAAATAAGTGACAAAGTATCTTTCGTAAAGAAAAACTTTAGTACAGCTTCGAAATATAGGGTGATCAAAATAGAACGATCGAAAATTGGTAGTGGCTTTATTTTGACCCGGATCTCCGGCCAACATTTCCAGCGCGCAATTAGCGAAGTATGCATTGTCTATGGTCGTCCGGCATTAATTCTTGCACCAGCACAATCTTATACGGATGTAGTTCCCAATCACACCAACATTTAAGAAGTTTCTGGGTTTTCTTCGATACTAGCCGCTACGTTGGCTAAGTTTCTCCCTGTCAATCTCTGTCTGGTTGGTGGTTTAAGCTCCAAAAAGTGTTTTCACACTCAAACTTTTTCAACCATGCAAGGATTTGCTTGCGCACTGTATCCATGATGACTACCGACCTCTCATCAAAATTCACGTTGCTGCGAATTTGCAACTGAGCCGGAATTTCTATATTTTTTTTTAATAATTTCGGCAGACGCGAAACGATCCAAGATAAAATAACAAGCCACAATTAATATTTTGACACCTGTATGGCATTGGTAGCTTTGACACCTGTACGACATTCGTAACTTTGATAGTTTTACTCTTCAAGCAAGAAGATCAATGTCGATTATTGAAAATTATTTTATCCAGAGGTAAAGGGGCTGCTAATTTTAACTTGAAAAAAAGCATTGGTGCATTGTTATTATGAAATACGATTTACAATTTTATATTAGCGGAAATTACTCTTCGTTGCATATCTGCAATTTTTGCACACTTGGTATGATTTTCTGCCACAAAGCGTGAGTGTCTTTTTTAAGCGTTTAGCAAATTTATTACAGAGTTGCATAAAGTAACTTTGCCGCATGCGATAAGCTAAGCCGCAGTCAGTATATAAACGCTAACGCCGACTCTAAAATGTTTACGCAAAGAAAGTATTTAGAGTGTGCATAAACTTCCTAAAAACTTTTATCAATGCAGTTTTGTTTGATATTTTAATTCTTACTATTTTAGCAAAATTTTTAGCAGTTTTAGCTTTAATGTTAGTTCTTCACAGGCAATTATTGAGACGGTTCTACCGCCGTTAAACTTTGTAAGCGCAGGTGTCTAATTGTTTTGATTTAATAATAAAATGAAATAAACAGTTGTTTTAGCATTGCAAATTACCAATATGCAACGATTTTTGCCGTAGACCTTGCTAGACCTGCTACATTTGCAAGGTATGCAAGGGTTGTTTGCAACCAAGAGTGAGTTCCCCTATTGTTTTATTTTTTGCCCTAAAGCTTTTATTACGTTCCCATAGTGTTCTCCGTTGACTGTCTTTCATATAAGTACCTTGATCATGTCTTCGCTTTTTCTAACTGTGATTCTTTCCTTTTAGTCTATTGTTTTGTTTCTCTCTTCGCCCCTCAAGTTGTAAGTGTCAGATTCGTGCTTCAACATAAAGGTGACCAGTTTTTTTTTTAAATTTTAAAACTGCACTTAAAAAATATTAAACAAAAGCTTAATAATATTGCCACCATTTTTAATCAACTATCTAAACATCAGGAAGGTTAGTTCTTGTTATTGGTTACGTATAAGCTAGTCTCTCTAATCAGAAACCCTTTACAAAACTTTTTAGAAAAACTTAAGCGTCTTATTCCCGAAATTCTGTAAACCAAATGAGAAAGCTGAAATAATCTCACCACAAAAATATTAAAGTTTTAACAAAAGGCACATCACAACAAATAAATTGTTATTTTATTTTTCCTACTTGTCTCCTACATTTGTTTGGTTGTTTGCCAACACTAAAACAATTTTTTTAAAATTATTTTTCCCAAAATTTTATTTAAATAAAAGAAAAAATAAACAAATATAAAGAAAAAAGTATCAGCTGTTCTGCGCTAACTACTCCAATGTCATTTCGCTGTGGTCGGCAGCCTGATTGTTTAATGATAGCACAATTTTCTTTTTAACTTTAATAGTTTTCAATTAAAAATTATAGCGAAATTATTAGTTCGCTACAATTATAATTAGGTTCCGGCTACTCCAAAAGAGCAATAGATTTCATATTGTATGACTACTAGGACTGGAGAGTTTCGAAAATTTTACGACGAAAACTCCTCCCACTCATTTACAACAGTAGTATTTATTTATTGTAAAATATATGTATGTATGGATTTATGTCTTCTTTGCTTTAGATATTTTTGTATGGAAGTAAAATACTTTAAGAAATAATTGTCTTTAATATTTAGTCAAACACCTTCTGAGAGACTGAGAGACCTTTTGAAACAAAAATAACATCTGTTTTCAAGGGTACCGTTCAATATTGTGCTGAATTATGGGGCTACCAGTCGATTCGACAGCATGTAAAAAAAAAACCTTGAAACACTGAACAATTATTTTGTGATATTCCTTCCAGGGGGTCGACTTTCGTTCTGTGATAAAAATTGAAGTGAACATTTGTTTTTTATTTTCGTTTTCACCACCACTTCTCATCATATTTTTTCACGGCTACACAAATTGTGATTGAAATCAGAGCTATCGGCGGCGTTCCAGTCGTCTTGTTTCTTTATTCAACAGCTGGTTGATTTTATTATTTCCTTCTAAAAAAATCAAAAAAATATGCATTTATTTAAAATTAATTTTAAAAATTCTGCAACATTAAAAGTTAAAAAAAAATTCTTGCTGTGGGATATCTGCTTCTACATCAAACATCCAGAAGTTACAAAGAAGACAGTCTAGGAGTTTTTGACTTAGTATATAAAAAATGAAAACACCCATAGAGATCTAGAAGCTGTTATTATCCAGGAATCTACACGTCCAAATTCCTAAACAAAGTAGTCGTGCATTCCAACACTCTTGTACGCAATTTATTGCAATTTGACAGGCAACAGAGGCTAAAAATAACTGACAGCTATGAGCTAAGTTTTTTTTCAACTTGTAAATGTAAAAATATGTGTTTATAGTAAGATTTTTAAAAATATGCCCCGACAAATCGATGACATTTTTTTAACAATTTGCTGAATCGCGAAGATAATTACGAATTTTCCCGGGGAATTATTTCCCTTCCCCATCATTTGTTCCCAGGGGAAAAAACCCCTATTCTAACAACTTAAGAAACATACAGGGTAATCTTTTTCAAACAGTATTAAGAATAGGAGGAAAGAGAAAATCGGAAAAAATTTTAGAGAAATATTAATTTAAAATATATGGATTGTTTCTTAAGTCAGATAGAACTTACGAAAGGGTTAACTGTCAAATGAAATGAAATACTGTGTCCACTTTTAATAAATATACTCTAACAAATCATCATGAGTAGATTGACGCTATCAAATTATCCAAATTTATTTTGAAAATCAGCCATCAATTGATCCGATGTTTTACCATAAAATTGTGTTTAGCCATAAAGTTCATTTTTGGCTTAACGTATTTGTTTATGAACAAAATTGCCGAATATGGAGTGAAATTAATACAAAACAGAACAGACCCTACAGACTGCATTGCATGCAGAAAAATGCACCGGTTTACTAGCTGGTGGCATCATTTGACCTTATTTCTTCAAAAATGAAGCCGGAGCTCGTGTTACGGTCAATCGAAAATATGGATGGTATTCATCCGGGCTTCAATAGGATGGCGCCACGTGCCGCAATCATCGTGTTATTGATATTAAAATTGGGCCATAGACCTGTCAATTGACCTCTAAGGTCGTGCAATTGGTTTATGCTGATCAATCAGCAACAAGTGACGCCTTGGAGGCCAACATTGTTCGTGTTTATTCGTGACATAAGGCCAGCAATGCTTGACAAAGTGGCCCAAAACGTCCAGAATACGCTTCGTCAAGAACACTCGTGGTCATATGCCCGAATTAATTTTCAAATGTTAATTTTCTAATTTAAAATTGAATTTGTTAAAGTTCTATCAGGCTTAAAAACACCCTATAGAGGAAATGGTAAAAGGGGAAATTTTTCCAAGGAATCATTCTTAATTGGGATGCTATTATTTCGTAGCATTTAGACAAACGAGAAAATTATGTATTTACATGAAAATCTTTCTAATAATCATAACATTTTGTTTTCACATTATAACACGTTCCCGTTTTGTTTTGGGGTGCTTAAGTAATATTTCTGAAATTTGCGTTTTTTTTTTAATTCTTTTCAATTTTATGAATTTGTTCTAATAGGCAATAGTTTGTATTTTACACTTTTTTTGAATACAGCAATTTTTTTAGTTTTTCGATTTATTCCACCAATATTGCGAATTTCGCATTTTTCAATTTTGTTTTTCCCCTATTATACCAAATTTTTTTGCGATTCTTGTTTTTTTCTTTCTAATTTAAATAGACTTAACATAGAGGAGCATAGCACAGTAAAAAAAGTTATAACACTAAGGGGCAAAATTACAATCAACTTGCCCTTGAAGTTCAAGTTAGTAAAAGGTACCTTTAGCTAAAGTAAGGAATAAAGTGACCTTTAACAGCTTTCTTGTAAAATGAAATTAATATTTTTGGAAAATGGCAGTTCAGAGCGAAAAGCGACTACTTTTGACAAATGAAATCGGTTTTCAATAATGCATAGTAGTGGCAGCAACTAACTTTTATTTATGTGTTTACTGGAAAAAACCATTTTGATACTTTTCTTTCAGAAAAATAATCTAGCTCGTCGATATTAAATAAACGCAGTCTCTTTTCTGTTTTTATTTTTGATTTGCCAACTTAATTAAAATTGGTTTTTGTTGTTGTTCAAAATATGGCAACTCCAAATCTATAAACCTCATGTTAAAAGTTAACATGGCGTCTTGACTAGCCATGAATCTGTTCAGCCATCGAACATTTTGCAGCTCGCACAGAAAAATGGCTAGTCAAGGCCGCCGCTGTTCATGGTCGCTTAATGTTCAAACAGAGTTGTCCGAACAATAGTAAGCACAACTCTGTCATGACATTCCACAAACAAAATACACAGAGAAAATAAAAAGTATGTATGCGTGTGTGCACTCGTCTGTAAACACCCGTCATAAGCTACGCTAAAAGCATCCATAGAATCTGGATAAGAGACAAAAAATTATGCAAAAAGTTATGCAGAAGACCACGAACACATTTTCTCTCGTGATTTTGGAGAGGCTCTCTCAATGTGCAAACATATTTACTTATGGCTAATCAAGACGTAGTGTAAAGGTAAGAACATCTTCCCTTTAGCTTATCAGACAGTTTTATCATAATAACGAAAAATGAACAATATGTCCGCTAACATTCTAACTTTAACTATCGGCAAGTTGTAATAGTGGCCCTAAACGTCTTGGAAATAATAGAGTTAATTGTGGGTTTTTGTCCATATCCCAACCATTTATGAGTGTTTTATACGCACCTAAGGATTTTTCTAAATCGAAGGTTAAATCGATATTCATGGAGATACTAAATTCTAATATTTAAACAATATATAATTTTTGACTAGAAATAATAGTTTTCATTTTTAATTACAGATTAGTTATTGGAAAAGTCTACATAAGAAAAGCATTTAATATTTTTTACTTAGGAGTGGGGTTATACAAACTCGATTCTACACAGCCTCGAGTTCTTTTTTTTTTCTTTCATCATCCTCCTGTATCATTTTGTCTTCAAATAAGTGCACAACTACGTTATTCTATATTTTATAGGATAAAGTACTTCTTATGAGCTAGCGTAGGCAATAAATTTAAATTACTCTTATTTACCAAGAAAAGCAAATCATTGTTTATAATAATTATCAGAAGTATTACTGATAATTCTAATCTAGCATTTTGTGCTTATCAAAGACATTTTCTATTTTATTTTATAAGTGTTTTCTACTTATGTACATACATATGTACATATGTAGTTCTCTGCTTGTTTATTTTTTGCTTTAGTTTTCCTGTTTCTTCATTATTTCTAATTTCTTTGCTTCTGAAGTGGTTTTAACGAATAATTTTTTAATAAAGTTGACATTATAATTTAAGTATTAATAGAGTAAACAATTAATGTTATTAAAGTCCGCCATCATCACAATTCAAAAGAAATTGAAACCAGTATAAGAATATGATATTTTTTATGTTGATATGTGTGTGTCATATATGTATGGATGTGTTTATGAACATACATATATGTATATGTGTGTATGGAATCATGGTGTTGTGAATGACTGATAATAGAATAAGTGTGAATGGTTCTTAGTGGTTGTACGTATGAAAACAAGTGATAGCCTTATCAATTAATATTTCGCTTCACCTTAGAAGAATGATTGTAGTGCACATGTATGTAGGTACATATTCTGCTCTCTTTAACTGTCAGTGTTGTCGTGTACTAAAATTTCTTTGTAACCGAATTGAAACAAACACATTTAGAATTTTGGAACGAATTTCCGTCATCCCTTGTCAAGTTTGATTTGGAGACAAACCGGTTTGGTATGTGCCATTTTCGAGAACGAAAAATGACACTGAAGATGGCACATAACCGAAACCGGTTTGTCTCCTAACCAAACTTGACAAGGGATGACGGAAATTCGTTCCAAAATTCTACATCAAAACACCCTGTCGAAATATCAAATCAAGAAGAAACACATTTGTTTCTAAATTATAAAAAAAAAATAAAATTTTATTCTTTTATTTAAAAATACATATTTTCATATGTATGTATATATGTATATCAGGCGCGGATCCAGCTTAAGCTTTTGGTGGGGAAGTATCACGGAAAACAACAAATTTTTCTAAACTTTTTGTATGGAAAAATTTTACTTTTTATAGGTTTTGGAGGGGGAAATTTCTCTTTTAAATAACGTTTTTTTTTTAAGTTTTCATTAACTATAATACGGTTGTCAGATCTGGCAACTCTATTATATTTGTGGTCACTTTGGTTTGCTATTTTATTATCAATAGACCGAATGGTCATTGTTTGTATCGTACCTGCGGTCAATGGCCTGAAAATATACTGAATTTTAAACCACTGGTTTATTGTAATAGCCTTTTTGCACTGCCCGACATCTAACAACAATTTGCGTAGATTTCGATAGTTTTAGTGTCATCACTAGAAAAATGACAAATAAGTTTGTTTACTAATAAAACTATTGAAATGTGTTTTTTTTTATACTTGTTTGTTTTTATTTTTTAAATTGTTTTTTACTTGAATTGTTTTTTATTGACTAGTAGATTGTTAAAATAGTTTTAAATAAATTGTTTAAATTGTTTTGCAAGCTAAGAAGATGTTGCAAATTTAAACGAATGTTTCACATTTTCTACATCTTTCATTCATTTCATCGAAATGTTGGTCAGTGTAAAAAGCACTATAATATTCTGTTCAATAATGAGGCTCAGTTTTATTTAAGTGAGCATCTCCACAAGCATGTTTTCCACATCTGAAGTAAGGGAAACCAACCCAACGAGAGGGTATCCAGGTACTGCTACTTTTAGAAAAAATCATTCTTTTGGTGGAAACTTGAAGGAAACTTTTTACGAACGCGTTAGTTGGCCACTCGGTTAACCCCGTCTGGATTAGTTTCTTTGGGATAAGAATTTATTAGTTTATGTGAACAAGTCAGCAACTTTGAACGAATTGGAAGACAATATTGAACATTTCATAAATACGACCGCAAATGCTTAAAAAAGTGGGCGAAAATTTCACTTCTAGAATGCACTGCTCAGCCGAGACAGTCGTTCCGCACACTTACCACATTGATACACTAATACCATGGACTTTTTCTTCTAATAAAGCCAATCGTTTGGAATTATATAATAATAGAATATAATTTCAATTCAAAGTTGAAACACCTTTAAAAAACGCATCCTTTAAATATAACAATCTTCACTATTAATTTTTATAAATAACAACTATTTAGAGTTTTTATTGCATAAAATACCAAGATGAAATAAATGTATGACTCTCTCCACTTTGGAAATAACAGTAACCAATTTTGGTTAAAAATGGCCAATAAATAACGGAAACTCTGTTCATTGTCTGTTCATAATTTTGTTATCGGGTCTTCTTCCGCGCGAAACGAAAGACACTGTTTTTATGGATTCGCAAGCTTTATTCCACTTCAGTAAAATTTAAATATTAATTCTCAAAATATTTAGCAATATGTATCTGGGTACTTGATCCGTAATCCGATTAATGTTTAACAAATTATTTTCTATTGTTTGTGTAAGGGAAAAAATCTGGCAGCATCATTATGTCTTATCGCGAACATCCTCTTATCGAAACCACTTGTGGTGATATGTTTCGACTCTACAAATATGGTGATTTTAATGTTGAAGAAAAGCACGTTTGGAAAGGCCACAAAAGTTTGAAGATAAACATTTTCTATTATGATCTGCTGATACCTTGCCAGACTATAACAGGAGAGCAGCTGTACAGACAACATTTAATCCGGTTGAAATATCCAGAATATGCTGCCAGACTCCTAATTTCTCGTTTCCAATCATGTTGCTGTACGAGTAAAAAACTATTTAGAAAACAGCGGATGATAAGTTTGACCTCACTAACCTAGTAGTGGTGATCTTGCTTCGGCTAACTACTATTTGTTTTAGTCGATGCAGAGTAACCTGGCTGAAATACACTTCAGCCGAAGGTATCAAAAATTGGTTTGTTTCGTTTTAGTTCTCTCGGCCCGACCAATCTATTGCTACAAAGGTGGGAAGAAGTCACAGCTAAAATGAAAAACATGGTCATTTAAAATTTAATTGAAATATTGCCATATTATTTGAAAAACAGCAAGATAACATTGCCGACGAACTTAGAGTCATAGGCTTATGGAAAATTCTTTTTTAATTTTTGATTCTTTCAACACATGAAGAGAAGACATGAAACAGCACAGAAAATCGCATGGTTTTCAGAACTACTTTGGTTAATTGGTTTGCCTAAAGCGATACCCAAAAGAAAGCGATACTGCAAAGCACAAGTGATAAGACAACTTTATCCAGCTATTCCGTTCACAACGAAATCTTTGCATTTAAACATTTTTTTCTCTGTTTTATTTTTAAGAGAAACTATAAATTTTAATAAAAATTAGGTAAAGTCACAGGATTCAGATATTCATGTTTTTTAAATATTTTTTTACAACTTTTATCATTATTAAGTTATCTTATCAAGTAACTAAATTTATGTATGTCCTCCTTTGAGTTGCTAAACTCGTTCTTTGCTGTATTCAGTATTCAGAAAAACTAAATTGTGTGTTCACACATACGCCTTATTTGAGGCAATTAAATTTAAAATTGACTTGTAAAATTTGGTGGTCACAAATATGCAATTTAGTTTACTCAATTAGCATTTGATAGCTGAAAATGTTTATATAAATTTGAAATTTACCATATCATGAAAGAGATATACATATGTAGCTAAATTGGCAATAATAAGATTTGTAGTGATGAGGCTCATTTTTAATGCAAACAATTTTGTCGCATATTGCGGTCAAAAACATCCATAAACAGTCCTCCACACACCATTATATCCAGGAAGAGTGACTGTATAATCGAACCGTATGTTTTTGAAACTGAGCAAGGAAACGCCGTCGCCCTGAGTTCTCTGCGCTACCAAACCATGGTAGTTGATTTTTTGTGGCCGCAAATGACTAGTGTTGATATGAGTAATCTTTAGTTTCAGCAAGACAGCGCCACGACGAATCACTCAACCGGCCAAACAAATATGACAAATTTTCTGGTTGTGTAATTTCTTGATTTCACGATATAAATTGGCCGCCTCGATCTTGCGATTTAACGCCAACTATTTTCTATGTGCGTACGTGAACAAATCCCAAACTGTGCTAAAAGATTAAATTCGGCGCTGCTTTGACGAGATAACCGAAGTGTTTTTGTATAATGTTGTTCAAAATTTCGTGAAAATAGCGATGTTTAGCTGACGTGCTAGACGTTTGTCCGACATCATATTCCATTATTAATTCCCACATTTCCATTTTACGCTGGAATAAAAAAAAACTAAATCTTTCCAAATAAAGGTTTTAGGACAAGTTGTGCGTAGTCAGGCACAAAGGAAGGTACATATGGCTTGCTGCAAGTGCGCACGAGAATCAATGAAAATAAGGTACTCGAAAATTACAAATAGGTTGCCTAAAATCAATGCGTAGAAAGTAGGAGGTCGAAATGGCACCCATCCGATGTCGAAATGACATCAACCCTTACATTAATCGTAAGAAGCCAATTTACTTCTTAACCTTATATTAGTACACCCTTTACATGTATGTCCAGCGTGTTTTCAGAGGTTTAAAACTTTAAGTTGGCAATACTGCTTGATATATGAGCCATTTTTACAATTATTACTTGTTATGTGTTTAGTTTGGTTTGCCTTTTAACAACGGGACAACTGAACCAATGTGTAAATTTATTTCGAAAAAGTGAGGCTCGCTTTTGGCCCCATGTGCATGTCAGTAAACAAAATTGTCGTATTTGGAGTGAGGTAAATCCAGCAGAGAAATTCCAGGCAGCGCTACATCAACGAAAATCTTTGTTTGGTGTGTTTCATGAGCCAGTGATATCACTGGTCCGTATTTCTTCGAAAACTAGGCCGGTCAGGACGTAACAATTACTGATGAACGCCATAGGGCCATGAACACTGGTGGTTTCAACAAGACGATGCAATTTGTCACACATTGCGTGTTAGAATTGATTTATTGAAAGAAGCGGTCAGTGAACGGATAATTTAGCGTAATGGGCCCGTACATTGCCCCCAAGATCATAGTATTTAAAACCACTGGACTTTTTTGGTGGGGTGCTTTTGTGCCGTCTCTGGACTACACCAATACGCCACAGACGATTAATGCCTTGGAATACATGCAAAAAGTGATCGAAAGTAGGACTTCCCGATTGAACTTCCTCGGAGCCAACCGAGGAACCCATATGCCGAAAATGATATTCAAATAAAAGTGGCAAAGAATTATCTTTCGAATAAAACTAAATTCATAAAAATTACCACAATTTATCTGTGTTTTAATTCAATTTAAAGTTCTATACTATTAAAAAAAAGCACCCTTTGGTTATGTAACAATGATTAAATATTTATTAGTCGTTGTGAACACTGTTTTAATGTTGTTGTTTTTTTTTTGTAAGAAATACAAAAAGGAGAAAAGAAACCGGCCTTACTTCTTCTTTACTACGACTGTGTAAAGGGCACGTACAAACAACAACAAAACTATAAATAAAAAAAATTTACCTGATAATTATACGAACAAATAACCAATTCACAACTTTGTCATCAATATATCAGGTGTTGTTTTTGGGGGGTAGATAACTTGAAACTAAATTAGGAGACACTGGAAATATTGCTAGTTTGAATGTGATAAACGAGCGTGTGTTCGTCGCGGGGACGCACTTTCCTGATGAAATTAGGTTGCGTTTTGGCAATAACGCATCGGCTGTTTGCTCTAAAGTGTCCAATTGTTTTTGGCTTTTAGGTCTAGTCATGCCGCTTTCTCGTATCTCCAGAGAAAAACTCTTAATGGTGTTAAACCGCGCAAACGAGGTGGCTAGAGGTAACAGATCTATTCATATCGTCAAATTAAATCGATCATAAAAAGTTTCCTTCAATAAATTCATCGCTTCGTGAGCTGTGTCAATTAATTCTAACTCTTCATCCCTTATCGTTGGCTCTGTAACGTGCTGACACTCATCAAGACACAACGGTGTTTTTTCTAGATGCAATGGTGTTTCGACAACGGCTTGTGGATCAACATCACTTCAAATATAAGCAATTCTGCTTACTGGCTGGCATAGCCATTTAGCCAAAAGCGCGCTTTATCTCTGACCGATAACTAAACTTCTCAAATTACGTGGAGATTTTCGAAATAAAGTCTAATATTTGGAAAACAAAAGTAACATCCAAACAGCTGAGATGCCTCTAAAAAATACACCTGATATTTAAACGTTAAATAAAAAAAAGAGTGTTAAGGCATTGGAATAACTGGTTTATCATCAGTTTATCCATTTTTCAACCATCCGTCGTCCATCAGTTTGTTGATTTGACAGCATGTGCATGCATGTATAAGCATACACACATATTTGGATACATACATATGTATGTATATATTATACCTTGAGAACACGACAAGCAGGGACATTCATACATATATTTAAAACGGTCTTGAAAAGTACATAATCGTTCAGGTACGAGTATGTACATATACTCTTAAGTATGTATTTCTTTAAGCTCATTGAATTTATAAAAAAAAATTAAACAAATCTGACCATAAAAATAAATTAATTAAATATGCATTGAAATTGCAGCTTTTTAATTTTTTCTTTAATTAAAATTTTAATTGAATTTTTGGATATTTTTGATTCAAGCAAGCCATTATTAATTTGAATAATTTATTTTAATTTACTTATTTAATAGCTGAGTGTAAACAAGGAAACATTTTGATAAATTCACTAAATTGAAATAAATTTTACCTTTTACATGAAGCTACTAAATTTCGAATACTCATACTATTTTTCTTTCTCTCTTTTAGGTAAGTCATCAATTTAAAAATATGTATCAAGGTGGTTTAAGGTGAGTTAATATTATTGTAGTGACGCAACAGTTATTTTGGTCAAACAGTGCTGCCAACTGTTTCATTAAAAACCATCTTGTTTTCGCTCTTTTTAACTGCTGAAATTATAGACACTATTTTTTTTTTTTTTTAGAAGAATAAATTTTTTTACTTCTTGTACATTTACTCTGCTGTATTCACTAATAATAATGAGTGATATTATTAGTTCCGCACGGTAAGGAAAATTCAACGTAAAGAAATATCGTTTGATATGCAAATTGCAATTCTTTCCGCGAAACTAATTTAACAACCCTGTTTTAATTAATTCTGAGTTGGTACGAGGGCACAGTTATTTTTGCAAAACAAAAATTTATTTTTCAACATAATCTCCTTTTAACTCAATACACGTAGTCCAACGTTTCTCCATTTCTTGTATCCCTTACAAAAAAATTGGATTTTTCGAGGTCCTTAAAATAGGCATTTATTTGGTCAATAATTTTATCGTTGGGGCTAAATCTCCTTCCACCGAGCTAAATCTCCTTCCACCGAGCCATTTCTTTAGGTTTAGAAAAAGGAAGTAGTCACTAGGGGCTAAATCCGGAGAATATGGCAGATGAGGTAACAATTCGTAGCCCACTTCATAGAGTTTCACCACTTCATAGACTGCACACGTGTGCACCCGTACATTATCTTGATGAAAAATAACTTTTTTCTTGGCCATATAGGGTCGCTTTATTTTTAAATCCTCATGAAATCGGTCTAATAAAATGGCATAATATTCGACGTTTATTGTTTTTCCCTTTTGAATGTAATCGATGTGGATTATCCCGCGTGCATCCCAAAAAAAAAACCGTTGCCATCACATTATTGGCCGACAAACTTACCTTGGTTAAACAACTCTAAACAATCCTTTGAAGTTGACACACGTTTACGTTTATGGTCTATTGAGAGCAAACGCGGCGCCCATTTTGCTGACAACTTTCATAAGCTCAGCTGATTATTTAAAATCGAAACCACATTGCTATATGAAATGCCTATGGCATCAACAATCTCACGCACTTTTACTCTTCGATCGGCCAACACCATATCGTGGATTGACATTTTCGGGTGTACTGACCTCAATTGGCCGTCCAGAACGTTCAGCGTCATTTGTACTTGTACGACCACAACGAGAGTCAGTAAACCACTTTTTTGCTATTGAAATCAATGGTGCAGGGTACCCATAGTATTTATTGAGCATTTCCTTGGTTGGATTGACACTTTTTTTTTTTTTGCAAAAAATTGTTTAATGAGCAATCGAAATTCACTTTTTTCCATTTTTAGACAAATGCACGAGGTTGTATGTTTTGAACAGCTGTTAAATGCAAAGAAAATGACACTTGATCAAAATTCGACGGTAGTTTATTAACAGTGTGCATTTCATATAACTACGAGGGAAGTTCGAAAAGTCACGGACTTATTGATCCGCCCTCGTATTGTGTCAGCTGTTAGTAAAAAAAAAATTTCAACATTTTTGACCCTAATATCTAAACGCGGAGAATATATGTGTATATATAGTTGTAATATGTGTAGAATAGCCTTTTTTGAGAATAGTAGAAACGATGATTGCTTAGAGATTCGGGTATAAATAAAAATTTCGCGCTGTAAATCTCAAGATGTGTTTGATATGCATGTTCTGATTGTGAATAGTAATTAAGGAGTATCTTGTCCACAAATCGGATTAATTTTCGTCCGCCCACGTTACAGAGCTCTGAAAATAGGCATGGTTTGTGTCTAGGGTTATACATTTTCTCTCTTTTAATCCTATAAAAACATTTTGAAAAAATAAAACAAACATATAAAAAGTTTTTTTTTTGCAAAATTTTTTGATTCTACATGAGCGTTCCGGTTTAAAGTTTGAGCGTAAGCAAAATTAAAAAAAAATAACGATATTGCTGAACCAAAAATATGGCAACACCGCCATGGTAAAGATGATACCGAAACAACAGAAGGATATCGCAGTAATGGAACCATTAATTTCAAATTCTGCTTACGCACAAAAAAATTGTTTCCGCAATTGCGAATCGAAATAAATAATGATGAGACCCAATATTTCGTTTTTGCGTTGTATCTAGATGTTTATTTTTTATTTTTGCAGCCTTCAATTATTACTTTTTAAACTCGATAGATATCTTGTTAGATCCAATAGAAAGGAGGAAAATTAATTTAATACAAAAACTACACAGGTCAGATGAAATTTTAAAGTTTTTTATGTGATTTGAATTATTAACGTATGTTTTGTGTTTCATGCATGAGGTTTATTTAAATAAAAAACCGTAAAAAGTTGTGTGCGATCTTTTTTTTGCGTAATACGAACTTTCTGTTCAAATTCTTACGCTAAAACGACTAGCGGTTACTCTGCTTGGGGAAACAGCCCGTTAAATTACATTAATTTTTCGGTTTTGTTTTTCATATTAGGTGCTTCAACCTTACGTTGTACATAATGGTTTGTTTAAAAGAAAAGGTGAATTTCGAATTTTCGCAAATATACGATGGCAAAAATCGTTGCAGATTGGTAATTTGCAATGCTAAAACAACTGTTTATTTCATTTTATTATTAAATCAAAACAACTAGACACCAGCGCTTACAAAGTTTAACGGCGGTAGAACCGTCTCAACAATTGCCTGTGAAGAACTAAAATTAAAGCTAAAACTGTTAAACAATTTTTGCTAAAATAGTAAGAATTAAAATATCAAACAAAACTCCATTCATTGATAAAAGTTTTTAGAAAATTTATGCACACACCAAATACTTTCTTTGCGTATACATTTAAGATGCGGCGTTAGCATTTATATACTGGCTGCGGCTTAGCTTATTTCATGCGACAAAGTTACTTTATGTAACCAAATAAATCGTAAATTTAAAAATGAGCGGTGAAGAAATCAAAAAGAAAATTTAAATAATAAAAGAAAAGCCAAACAAAAAGCGATGGACTGATGAAGAAATTAAAAAAAAAATGTTTGGATTATTTATTATAGAATCAAGAAGTTGAGGTTTTTTGTTGTTAATTTCCTTTATTTTCCGAACAATCAGCTGTTGAAATAAATTTGCTAAACGCTTAAAAAAGACACTCACGCTTTGTGGCAGAAAATCCTACTAAGTGTGTAAAATTGCAGATATGCAACGAAGAGTGATTTCCGCTATTGATGCACATGTGCTAGTCATATGTTGGCATTATCAGCCAATTCAGATTAGTAGTTTGTTGTTGACACCTGAAAAAGTTACTCACGTTTGTGAGTATTCTTCGATTGTTGACTTTTGAAAGAAAAAAACTGGATCAAAGAATATGATTTGTTGGTCCAAAACAACACCCTAATCATGCCGCAACAAGCTTATTCACCAAATTTGACTCCCTGCGAATATTTCCTATTCCCAAAACTGAAGAGACCAATAAACGCAAAGTGTTTTACCACAATATATAGATATTGATGAATAAATATGTAAATACTTTTCAAAAAAATTCAAACTTCACCTTTTCTTGAACAAACCACGTATGCGCATACAATGTATGTTTGTACTCGTATGTCATTGCAGGTCAAATACGTGTTCTTTAACACAGAATGGCAACCCAAAATACTGAAATAGTTGTTCACAAACACTCTGTAAATGTAATCTTACTTTTCATAGTACATATCGTTTTTAGAGGCAAACACAGTTTTTCAATAAAAATTACTTTTTTTAATTTTCCACTGAATGCAGAATTACAACATAAATTTACTTTTGTTTTAATTTTCTGTTGTGTTTTCTTGCACATTTCTTTCAATTGCTTATTCATGAGTGGAAGAAATCAAACTCCTGCGAAACTCCCGTACACATACATACATTCATATTATTGCATAAACACAAAATGGTGTCAAAGAAATTAATTGCGAAAATACTGTTTGGAATAATACCGTTAAAATGATTACCTTTTTGTTGTTGGGGTTGTTGAAGTGCGTGAGAGAAGAGGGATGGTTTGTATGCGTTTATTCATGCGTTTATTCATGCGTCACGTTTAGGTAGCTCCTACATTAAAATGGGAAAATGGTAGGTAAACGAGTTTGCAAAAGTGGTACTCAATTGATGTAGGAGTATTATACATAATTATTATAAAAGAAAATAACAAAAGGAAATCGTTGAAAACCTTTTTCGAAAATTGGATGAAAGTAAAATAATATAAAAACATTAAGCACTTAAATTTTTAGAAAGAACATTGGTAACTTTTAATATAGTAAAAGTTAAAATTTTATTAGACAACTAGCAGAGTGGAATGCATTTTCTATGCCGCTACACACGTTTTCAGCATTCTTCGTGTCTTTTCTACTAATTTTGTGTCAACTGTAAACATCATCTATTTAACCCAACACTAAAGACAAATAGAATACGGGAATGACATTTTTTATGTTCTTGGCTTATCCCTTCGCTGGCAAGAAAGTCCCATACGTATTTAACAGCCATACAAAAAATTGCCAGTACTATATTTTAACACGTTTTGTGTCTTGGAAAAGTTGTTTTGGTAAAGGGTTCGCCATTAATTATGGGTAAAAAAAAAAATGCTGTAGCAATATGTTTGATAATTGAGCTGAGTTAAGAGTTTATTGTCACTATCATAAAACCGTGATAGACGTGTCTTGTCCCACACGTAAGAAGAATATTTTAGCTTACTACATCCACAAAAGTATTAGAGAAAGGTTCATATTAAGGACATAGTACAATTAGTATTAAAATTAAGGTCACCCAAATAGGATTTCAGCTATTGCCAAGTACGTGTAAGTAACGGTGGAATGGCCCTTATTTTCTTTAAGATTCTTTCTTTGTTCCCGCGTTCAGTGTTTGATTGAAATCCATTGCAAAATATCACTTTAGCTAGTTACTGGAATAATAAAATAGAGGTTTACAAAATTTAATTAGATTATTAATTTCGCTTACTTTGTTATTGTTGAAAATTATTAAGTATTTATTTTGTAGAGCCAACAATTTTATTAAACTTTTAAATTTTAAGAGGTACTTCCAATAATCCACAAAACTCTTACTGTTAAAGTCGAAACTTCTATAAGAAGCAAACTAGACGATAATCTTCTCAAAGATAACGGTTTTTATTAATTACGAAAACGGAAAAGGAAAGAAAGTCGGGAAGCAGGGTGTTTAGAGTGTTGATACAAATAACTGTCATTCTCTCGTAGAGTGAAATAAGTAAATTTTATAAAAAAAAAATTAAATTAAAACAATATTGGCCGTAAATTGATTACACTGTACATGCATATTAAGAGACAAATATTTTGCATAATCCAAGTTTTGTTAGCTTTTTAAAGAAAATTAAAATCGTTCAAGTTTGAACAAAATAAATTTTGATGAATCCGCGAAAGGGAATAGCAATTATATTTTGAGTTTTAGTGATTTATATAGGGAGTTTTATTAAGCTCGCTAGAACTTTTAAATGGCAATAAATAACACACAATATTAAATTTTAATAAAAAAAGCTCAATACATTAACATGATTGAAAATGATTTCCTGCATATGACCTTCGTTCTTGACGAAGCGCATTCTGGACCTTCGATTTTGGGCCACTTCTTTGAGCGTTATGCCACGAATAACACGAACAATGTTGGTTTCCAAGGCGTCAATTGTTGCTGGTTTAACACCTGGCCCCACAGCCAATAATGGAGAGGTGTCAAATCACACACCCTTGAGGTTCAATTTGAAGTCCCACTTCACAAAATCAATCAACAAATTTCGTCGATGATTGCGGTTACCCTATGGCACGTACTCCGGATTAATATAATTCATATTTTCAAATAAGAAATTAATTGATTATGGTGCGGCAACGATCTCTATTGACCTTAGTGCGCGTTTTGTCTTCGTTTTTGAAGAAATAAGTTACAATGATGCCACCAGCCGGTGTATTTTCTGAATGTAATAGAGTCTGTGGGTCTGTTTTGAATTGGTTTGACACCAATTGCGGAACACGGTTTTGCGATAAAACATCGGTTCCGTTGATGAGTGATTTTCAAAGTAAGTCTGGATAATTTGGTAACGTTGCTCAAGCGTCAATCTATTTATGGTGATTTCTAGGGGCTACTGATCATAAAGTTCGTTTGACAGTTAAACCTTTCGTAAGTTTTATCGGGCTTCATCTTATAAACTTGTAAAAACCCATGTGCATTTTAGCATTACCTAATGCTGTTGGTAATAAATACTTCAAAAAGTAATTTTTACATGATTTCACTTTAAATTTTAATTAAATTTTACGCATTACATATACATAATTTGTAAGAGGCGGTCATCAATTACAAATTACATGTAATTGGTAATTGACAGTCACCAACTGCATATTACACATAATTGGTAATTGGACCTGTCTGTAACTAAATACGAAATGTAATTGGTTGCGCTCAAGTCTAAATACTTGCTATAATACACATACATATGTATGTATGTAAGTAGGTATTTTATATAAATTAAAAGATGAACAGTAAGTAGTATCTTAATTTTTCTTGGTCACATGATCATTGTAGTCGAAATAAAAAAAGTCCAGTTTACAAAATTATAAAACAAAAAAATACAAGAAAAGAAGAAGTAAACAACTTCAAAAATAATTTACATAATGCCCAATGATTGAGGTCTAGGTCGATTTTAGTAAAAATGAATACTTAAACACACACACGCACACAAACACATGTACACAAAACCTCAGTAAAACTTGTTGTAAAAAATCGTTAAACATTATTGGCAAACTTCTCCGTAACCACGATATTATTTATGCTGTTGTTATACATACATTCATATGCATATGCATATGCATATGTTTATGTTTGTGTGTGTGTGTTCAATAAGTCTTCACACATAAAAAGCTCTTATAACAAAAGTAAACATATTTTGTTTTCGTTATTGGCGGTAATTAAGTTTTTAGTACAAATGGTGTCTAGCAAAAGTGCAAATGCAAAATATCGTAACCTCTTTTTACGCAATCGAAGACGATTTGCTCTAAACACTGAATACCGCCATTGTGTTTTGGTAACAAACAACAAAATGTTACAATAAAATAAAGGCAATTAAAGTGACATTATTTAGAGCCCAATTTAAATCACCTGTCAATAATAAAATTAATTTACATTTTAAAATGATTAAAAAATTAAGAGACCAGCTGCTGCACCCGCTAAGCCAAGCTTTGCTTTCCTTATAAATTTACATACAAATTTAAGTATTGTAAAATGGGTTGTTGAATTGAATTTCGAATTTTCGCGGGCTGTGTACATTCGATTATCGAAATTTACGAAATTTTTTTGTTATGTTGGTACACATGTGCTAGTCATATGTTGGCATTATCAGCCAATTTGGATCAGTATTTTGTTGTTGACAACTGAAAAGGTTAGTCACGTTTGTGTGTGTTCTTCGATTTTTTACTTTTGGTAAAAAAAAAAACAACATTCCTAATCATGCCTCAACCACCTTATTCACCAGATTTGACTCCCTGCGACTTCTTCCTATTCCCAAAACTGAAGAAATCAATGAAAGGAAACCGTTTTGCCACAATTGAGGAGATAAAGTCAGAATCGAAGAACGAGTTCATGATCATACCGAAAAGCGCATTTCAGAAGTCCTTCGAGGATTAGAAGAAGCGCTGGCATAAATGCATTATATCTGAGGGGGATTACTTTGAAGGGTAATTGATGAATAAATAAATGCTTTTCAAAAAATTAAAACTTCACCTTTTCTTTTGAAAAAAAACCACGTACAATAGGTATAACCATGTACACGTTTTTAAAATTCTAGTGCAATACATATCGCACTCACTCAATAAACGTCATAACTCAAAACGTTGAAGTATTCTATTTTCTTCCACTACCTACACAAAACAACGGAATATTCTTTTCAAACGTGAAGAATAGAACATATGTAAGGATAAAATTTGTACACAATATAAGCATGACGTATCGAACAAGTATACTTAGTTTTAGTAATATTCTGCGCAATCTAGCGGATGCAATTAACAACTTCAACATTACAAATTCTCTTCGGTTGCTTACATTTTGTTTTTGTTTCAAATTGCGAGCGAGAAAAAAAAGAATTTCAAATGCAAAGAAATCTGTAATCCTTTCCATCTTCCTGCAATCTCTCTCCAAGATCATAATAGGATTGTATTGACGGTACAACTCACAACTGACGTAAGCAAGGCCTCCAAAGCCAATTTATGCAGGTTATTTTTTTGCTAGAATAAGTAATCGCAGCTTTCCGGATTATATGCAAGCGGAATCTTGGGATTTTGAGGTGATTTTAGACATTACTTTCTGCCTCTCTCTAAAAAATAGCTTTAAAAAAAGGAGATTTAGTACCACAGTGCCTAACAACATGCAATAAATAGTCCCAAAAATTCCATCCCTGTTTCACAAAGTAAAAGAGAGTATTAGATTTAAACGACAAAAAAGTCTTTAGAGTAGCAAAGAAAACAGTCTATAGTACGAATGCGCACGAATTGGCACTTAGATACCCTAGTTGAAGTTTGATTTTATCCGGAAAAAAGTCTTTTTGGGCAGACGATTTTATAATATCTGCTAAAAAAAAAAATCTAAGCAATAAATGTGATTATTATAGTATCTGTTATTTGGGAAAAAACAAAATTGTCTGGTATTGATGTATATTTCTCTGTTATTTTTTTTTACAATATTTCTTGCCTTCCCAATAATTTTTATCTTTTTCAATTTTTTTTTAAATTTAATTTAAAGAATATTTTATTAAGAAAATATTTGACGCAGCTCTATTTTGACACACTGTATAAACTCTAGGTTATTTGGATTCATTTTGAATTTCGTTTTTGTAGGTTTTATGTTTGTGTGCAGGCTTAATGTTTTGTTTTGATGGCAATAAAAGGGCAATGTTTTTATATGATCGATGCCAATTGAATTGTAGTTAGTCGCTTCGACATTGTTCGCTCCATATGTGTTAATGTTTGTGCATAAATAAATTAGAGATGATGGCGAAAGAAAATAAAATGAAAAAACTGGAAATATTGCTTTACTTTTGTCTGTTCCCACATGTACATATGTAGGCTTGTGTAACTGTGACAGAATGTTTGGTAGTGTTGTATTTATTAGTAGTATTTTTTTTACTGTGACATATTTTTGACCATACATTTGACCATGACCTAAACTACACATCCATGCATACATACATATGTATATATTGTTACCAATTTTAAATGCACAAACACACACATGCATACATACATACATATTTTAGTAATCGTACGTATGGATGGATTAAGCGTGTTTTAATAAAAGTAGCTTGTAGTACGTGTCTCTTTGGATTGTGGTTCCAACATACATAAGATTGATTAACTTTAGTTTATTCGTTTGTTTTTAAGTTGTTTCAAAAACTCTTGTCCTTGCCAACATCCAAATTTGTGTAATTATTTCATTTCATTGTGTATTTCGAAAATGTTACCTTTTGTTTTAATTTATTTCGTGTATTTGTTTTTCATTTGTAATTTATTTAAAAATTATTAATATTCTTAACGTCCTAATTTAAGCAATAAGCATTTTATTGTTTCGTTTATGGCCAAAATCATTACGTTGATGCGGCTTTCATATAACACTTTAACATCATATGAGCGCCATCTGTCGATAGGTTGTGCGTGATAGTTTTGTAACCAAGTTAATGTTGCGTTCTGTCGTTTCCCCAGAGTGAACTTTAGTTCAACATGTATAAAAATTATTTTGATTTATCAAAAAATCTTAAATGGAAAATTGTCCAATTCCATAACAAACTAAATTTTAGTTAAAATTTTATTATAAAAATATTTTTAATGCCGGCTACACATGAAGAAACATTAGGGGAAATATGGGCATAATCCATATTATGTGCATCGTCTGTAGCTATGTTTCCTGCTGAAGTGCATGTTTCATTTTTAGTTCACAATTGCAAAATGTGTAAATATAACGTTGGACCTTCTGTATTGATGTTTACTGTTTTCGATAACTTAGTTCGTTGGAAACAGTCGCGCCGTGATGATAATTTGCAAAGATAACTAACATCAGTTGTATATTTTTTTATTGCGATACGATATTCACACTGAACTGATGTTTATTTTGGAGTTTACCCTACACTTGCATAGTCTGTTTCAAGAAATTAATTTAGGTTTCTAAAACATGCCTTATCTTATGCTGGGAACACAACCGGGACGAACGACGAATTTTTCGGAGCGAATATTCGTTGTCAAAAAGAGAACACATTTGTGTATACCAACATGAACACGATTATGACGTCGGTCGAAATTCGTCATACGCGGCGAACTTTGAATTAGATTTATTTCTATTTCTTTCGCCGGCGTACGACGAACAAAACAGTATAATGTGGCCATGTTTGGTTTTAGTTTCAAAGTATTTTATTAAATAAAGTTTTTTTAATAATAGTTAATTTAATTATGTTTTATAGTATTTAAAATAAGTTTACAAAATAGTAGTTAACTATAAAAATACTTTTTGGCTGTGTTTTTGTTAGTGTTTAATTTTTTAACTATTATTTTTTATATGGTCACCCATATATATTATATAGATAACAGCTTTTATTTTTTCGTTATTGTGCTTCATACGACGAATTTTTACCGACGTATACATACGTCGTGTTGGACGATATTCGTCGTTCGTCCCAGTTGTGTTCCCAGCATTATCTTCCTTCGTGTGTAGCCGGCATTATTTATCGGCGATTTGTTAGAAAAAAAACGGAGATGATGGGTTGGCCATCACTTTTAGCCGCCGCTAAAATTTCTTTATGCACCGTCGCCGTCGAATAAATCTCTTGCATAAGTCAGCAGCACTATTTATGCTCATATTTAAGTAACAAGTAATCAAAAATGTTTAATTTAACTTATATTTATGTATATGAGTATAAAAGTCTACCGACGGCGGAAAGCATATGCCGAATGATTTATTTTAAAGCAGCCGTCGACTGCGTCATATTTAACGGCTTTTTAGTCATTAGTATCGCTGTCGGCTAATAAATGTCGATAGTCCGCTAAAAGTGAAACTATCGATAGTACCATAGAAATCTTTGCAGCTTTAGTGTGGTGGCACAACACTGCGTGGTACTCTTGTGTCACTCTTGTCAGTTGAGATCGCAAATATAGCGCTGAATGCATTTTTATAGTATTATAAAGGTTTTTGTTATTATTAAGGTACAGTCAGATGTTATTTTTTCCAATGCCTTTGTTTTTCTATCAACACTGTAATTACTCACATACATACATACGTATGCATACATATGTAACTAAATAGAAGCTCTTTTTAATACAAATTTCAATTGCGTCAATTTGAAATAAAAAATTATTGAAAAAACAACTTCTAAAATACTTTGTAAAAGTGACTTCAAAAAAATCGTGCTGAAGATTAAAAATTGAATTAAAAATGAATTGAAAAAAAATCATTTATTGTACAGACCGCTGCAATTAAAATTACATATAAATTGATCTTAATCAAAAATTTGCTTATGATCCTTGTACATTTGCGTGTTATTATACATGATCATACCAGCATTTTTAATAATTTAAAAATAATATATGTATATAGATTCATATGTATCTATATAGATGTGTATATACATACACACTCCACTATTTAATTTCTTGCAATGATGGGTTGCCTGCAATTGCGATTGTCAATTCGTTGCCAGCAAAACTATGTACGAGTATGCGTAACATTTATAGGTTTTTGTGTTCTTTGTTTATAGATAAACAAAACGTGGTGTGTTTCTTTACACTGCCGTTCGCTTGACTACAACCCTAGAGAGGGTCGAAGTAGTAAAGAAGTGTAATTTATGTGGCCTCAAGATAAGCTTGTTGTCGGTTAAAAAAAATCTTGGAAGAGAAGGGGTCAGTGATTGCAGAAGTGTGATCAAGAATTTGATAAGAAACAAAAGGGGCGGCATTTTGGTAGTGGCGGGAAATTCATATTTTAAGGGCCGGAATTATATAGTTTTAAGTGGTTGTTAGAGGTCGTATTTGGAATTTGAGGTCCGAGGAAAAACCACCAAGGACGAAATTGAAGCTTGTTTTACTAAGATATGCTATATGTTGTGATCGATATGATGATAATGGCGACACTATAAGCAAAAAAATAAAAAATGATGTATTTATGGCTGTCGCAAACATTGTTAAGGGCGTTTTACAATCCTCAGTAAAATGTCTTTCATCTTAGGAGGAGGGTCAGTGGTGAAACTTTTTTTGTATCGGGGTTAAACCGGTCTAATACAACACGAATAGGTTTTGGCGATCAACATCTTTTCTAAATTAAAATACAATGTAAACACAAGAATTAGTTTAAAGAAAGTGAAAATTACAAATTGAAATTTTTGCCCTTTATAATATGAGGCCTTGTATATTTCAATAGTGTACAGTTGTTGGCGCTGAGATACAAATTTACACTTTCATTTATTGAACGTTGTATTCAATCTCTGATATGAGTCCAAATGTGCATAAAAATACAATATATGTATTTACGTTGTAGTCAGCAGTTATGTAAATTTACATAAGGTTAAAAAACTTAAAATTAGTGAATGTGGTAAGAGTATAATTTATTTGAGCATGTTTTAAAAATTACGTATAAAACACCAATATATTCGAAAGTATAAGAAATAAGCCGATACTTACATTTTAAAAAAGTGAGAAATATTTTAAATTTTATTGTTTTCAAATACATTTTTAATAATAAAAATTTCATTTTACTTTTTAATTTACTTTCTGGTATTCAGCAGTTACATATTTATGCCAATACAAAACAGCTGATCAAAGAAAAAGTTTGTATAACTTTGTTCAAGAAGAGAAATAAAATTACTCTTTCTTATTAATTCCCTCACTTGTCCAATTTATATCTTGTGAAACGCCTTTGGGTGAGTTTGTGTAACTTTGGATGAGTTGGGGTGACTTTGTGAACGGCGTAGAAAGGTGCTGGGGTCTCCTCACTGATTTGACTTAATCATACAGCGATACAAGAGAACTATGAATTGAATAAATACCCGGTGGTAAAAGTTATTTTTTTTTTTAATTAAAAAACTATTAAAAGTAATTTAAATTTTCAACACCAACTGTTTAAACTACTAAACCTTTTATGTTATATTCAAATGAACGGCAGTGTATGTTCATTTATTACAATACAAACTGGCATTCTTCCTTGACATCCAAATAGAAAATTATGACGGTTTTCCAGGTGTTACAAATATGCGGGCCTTTACAATTTTCAAGGGTGAATGGGAACTTAATAAATCTAAATATTACATTAAAAAGTGGTGCTATGCATATGGGGTGACCAGATAAGAACGATAGGAAAATGAATTTATATTAAAAAACAAAGGTGTGAGATATCAAATTGATTTTGGCTCTGTTGTGGAGCTACATTTAGTTCATTATTATTTATGGAATAGCACTTCCTGCAAATTGCCGCCTTGGCTTCACTGGCAGTGCTTCAATATAATTTTTATGGTGAAAACTTCATCTGCTGCGTCAGCACATTCTTATACGGATGTATTCCCAAATCCAACCGCAAAATAAGCCGGGTGGACGTTCGGCAAGCGTGAAAGGATTGCATAATGAAATGGCAAACCTGTCTAAATAGTTTGACAGCTGGTTGGCATTTATAATATTGACAGCTTCTAAAATAAACACAGTTGGAATACCTGTCATTACTATCTGGTAACGCTGTTTTTACAAATACCAAATTTTATATAAATAAATTTTTTTTATAAACTTTGTTTCTTTAAGAAAATTTATAATAATAGCTTTTCAATTCTATACAACCGTTAAAGAATAATCTATTTTGTTTTTCATGAGCTAAAGACTTTTATTTCTTAGGGTTCTTTTACTTCAATCACAAGTGACTGATAATAAAAAGTACAATCCTTAACACTGTACAAAAATAAATTAAAATCCGATCGGGTTTCATCGAAGTCGCTAAATACGAAGCTTAAGTCAGCTGTTTAGGGTCAATTTTAATTTCTCCAAAATAGCTTTCAATGTTTTCATAAGGTTCTTTCCTTTTTTCCGGAATACGTCATAATGCAACTTTAAATCTAGCTTTAGCATTTTTAAATTTAATCCAAATAATAGTTTTAAGGCGGGTGCGGAAGGGATAGGTCCCAAAGGAAAAGATGTTCCTCCCGAAAATTCATAGTGGGGTCGGTCAGATATACAACCCTCTCCGGACTCTTCCCAAAATGTAGATTTAGTGAGCAGTATAAGGTTAGGTCTTGCCCCCCTTGTAGCATAAAAACCCTCAAAAACTGACTTCAGATTCGGATTCAGCGACTTCGAAAACCGTCATGAAACCCTATGCGATATTCGAAGTGTTGTTCAGTGTAATTACTCACAGAAATTTTGTTTTACGTAGCTGTGACCGTAAATAAATTTGATAAGCGCACAACTATAAAATCATTCAGCAGCTCAGCTCCATCCCTCTTTAAATTAAAGAACTACAAAAATTAAAAATATATATTTTTAATGTGGCACAAACATTTTGCAATGCGGCTTTAAGAGCATTTCACCAAATTATTATCACAAAAAGAACTTTAGTTAATGATAGTTGAAGTTCCGCTTTAATAATTTAATTAATAATCAATTTAATTATCTATAAATTATCTATAGAAACGTGTTTTAAAAATGATTCTTTACAAGTGACTAATGTTCATTCTGACTATTCCGGATGTAAATATGTAAATAATATGCATTCGTTTGAAGACCGACCCTTACTTTTGCTTTCGAAATATTTTAGATTTTATTATTGATCAATTAAATATACCTTGGAGCAATTTTACAAAAGTTTTTTTTTTGTGGATCTGGTTCCTACTTCCATTTGTGTAGGCTTTTGAAAATGAGGTCATAATTACTCCCACTGTTAAAAGGCTAACAGAGCTCTGTTGTTGAAACAAAAAATCGGTTTGTGTCTCTGCTACTTAAATTCGAACTGATCCCCCCTTCACACACTTAAAAAATTTATGCCGAGAACATTTTTCAATTTATGATTTTTTCGTCTTCAAGTTCTTAGTTATTTCTTTATTATGAGTTATTGCTTTGCGCCTGTTTCTTTGAAACGATATTATGTAAATTTATAAAAAAGCAGAAAATTTCGAGCAAACATTTCGAACAACAAAGTTGCAATAAACCAAAAGTGAAAGTTCTGTAATAGTAATTTAATTCTGTGATTTATTCTATTTTAATTATTTGTTGTGTTTGTTGTTTTTAATTTTTTGCCGTACTGTTCTTTTATAATTGTGCAATAACAAATCATTCATGATTATGGTGTAAAACAAAATCGTAAGTTACTGTATTATATTTATATTTCAATATTTTACTGAAATCCTTAAAAAAATGTTTTTTATAGATTTTGTAAATCTACTCCTGATCATTATCGACGATACGTTGAGTTAAAAGACGAAATAAATTATTTTATTTACATCATTAGACAAGAGTCACTGACCAAGAACAGCCCATAAAAACATAATTTTAACAAAACGAAGAAAAATAAATTAAGTTAAAAATTATTTCATTAATAATTAATCTTTATAGCTCGACTACTTTTCCTTTCAATATTTGTATGAACTATTTAACATGGTCACAAAGAAAAAGTAAAATGTAACAAACAAACAAAAAATACTTGCATTTGGTGGCAGAGGCATAAACTACTTGGAACTACTTGCACTTATAAATGACACCAAATTTTGTAGCAATACTAAAAATCACATACATTCATATGTACGAGTATATAAGGAGACATGCACATACATATGTATACAATTCGTTGCTTGTGTAACTGTGACTGATTGATGCATTGATACTTACATATAATCAGCAGCAATTCATATTGAATCAGATTTATTTTTACAACAAAAACCAAAACACTTTATGTACCTGTATTTAATAATTGCACATAAAGTTATAGGAAAGCTTCCAAACACACCAACAGTTACGTAGATTGTTGTTTTCGCTTACGTATTTAAGTGGAACAGGAACTAAATGGTACAAATAAATTGTTTTTTTTTTTAAAGTACTACCACATCCATACGTACTTAACGCCATCAGCAACACAGGCAACACTAATAAACAGCAGCAGCCAGCCGTTTTTGTATTAGCAACTTGTTTCTTCAATTTTAAATCTCGATTATTCACTATCACAATAACGTAACGTACATTTTAAGTGACGCAATAACGAATAAACAAATATACATACACACACTTAGTTACCCAGAGACAACGGCGACGAGTGGTTTTGTTCAACGAACAAGCATACAAATCTTGTTCGGCACTCAGGCAGGCTAACGGACAAGATTTGCTGCTGCATGATTTGTTCGCCACTCTTTTTACCTCCTATAAACGTTGCGACAGCGCCGATATAGTAATGCAATTTCGACAAAAATACTTGTTCGTTCTGTCAAACACACATATATGTATATGTATGTAACAAAATTGTTGTTTTGCGTAGAACTAAATAAGTTTGTAATAGTAAAGGATTTTCCAACAAGGGCGGATCGATGTGGAAGTAAAGTCGAAACCCGATGAATAGTCGATTATTTCGTTGCAAATAACAATTTAATCCTAACAAAAATATCTTTCAATTAAGCGAGGATTACCCGATTATTTCCCAAGTAACGAAATATATACTACACAATAAAGGCCTATAATATCCGGCTAAACAAATTTCTTCTGTGGCAAATCAATTGAAAATAATCATTCTGAGCTAGAGATGGCAAATTATCGATAGTTCTGATTCCATTGAACTAACAATGGTTTTTATTCGATAACGATAATATCCTTAACAATTTTTGTTTCTAAGAAATTGGCAATAAACTCGATAAAAAGATTAAAAAGATAAAAGTATAGATTCAAATTTGGGTATTTATTTCGCAACGACAGCTAAGTTAAGATGCGTCTCCGTCTGGTTTTTTATATAAGCATAAAGTAAAGAAAATTTATAAATATTTCTAAATATGTGAATATTCTTAAAAGCGGAAATGTCCGCAAATAATAAGATCTTCTTTCATTTGAACATATTAACAATTATTAAAAGAATTCTTTACTGTCGATAGCATCGATAGTTTTGCAACAGACTATCGAAAATATCGAATGTGGTGACTATCGATAGTTTGCCAGCTCTATTCTAAGCCAGCGTGAGCACCCGCGTAAGAATATGAAACAATCATTTTTACTGGCAGCATCAACTCTAAACTTCACTTTTAAAAAACAAAATCCTTTTCCAAGATCCATTAGCGCTCTCAGTGATTATGACGTAGGGAGGGAAGAGTTGTAAATGCTCGTTCAGAAGACACTCTTAGAATTGGCAGGGGTACGTCTCCTATTGATGTTAAATTCGATTGTTGATTGCTGACGGTCTTGCCACAAGTCTGTGGTTCACAGACGAAAAAGAAAGGACAATGAGTCTACAAATCCTTAAAATGAGCAAAGCTTCTTTCTCAATGCTGAGGATCTCTAATTAAAACGAGATAAAGTTTACGAAGGGACTAAACGAAAACAATGTACCCTAAGCTATAAATATTGTTCTCTCAAATTAATTTCAAACTTTTAACTCATTTATTTTTTTTCGCAATACTGTCGTTCATAATTTTGTGTTATTTATGATCATTTCAAACCTTAGCAAAATTAACCGATTATTTTTTCCAATTAATAATTTATCGATTCAGTTAATTATACGATTAACTAATCGATTAATAACCTTTTTTGCCATCACTAAATGCAACAAGCTCTGCGAGGTATTGATGAAAAGCTTTTTATTTATTTAAAAGGAATATGACATAATTCAAATGCCCGTTGCAGCTTCGCTTCTCGCTGTGGCACGGATTCGAAAGCTAACATTTTAAATGATCCGGCGACATCATGGTTTATGTTGATTTAAATAACATCGGTCTATTGCGGTTTATTGTCATAGACCTGCGACCCAATTCACGTCATCTCTACCAGAGGTAAGCCCAAGCCTTTACATCATGCTTGCAGAATATCTATTTTCGCGTGATGGTCTCACTTAATTCCAAATCCGATTTGGAAAGGGTTGGCAGGCATTCGTTTCACATATCTGCCCCACCAACGTTGTTTTCTAAGAAGCAACGGGTTCCCCAACAAAGAGCAACTTTTCTGGTGCGCCTGACATGTGTTGGCATAGTCCCAGATACGGCAATTTTGTTTACATACGCCGGCAAAAATTTGGGCCATTTGGATGTGCTGCTCTGTCGTGTAACATGCCGTGATTGAATAGTAAACAACAGACTACCAACATCGATCCGACCTTATAGAAAATTCCTTTATAACCAGATCGTAGTACATACAAAATTTATTTTAAGTTAAAAATATGAATTCTCATGGAAAAATTAGTTGTTTCTATTTATTGCACTTGTTTGATTTGTTTTTATTTCTAAAGCAACGTTTAAACGAAATCGAGTTTGGGGAGATATTCTATTCCTTTTTATCACCTTGGATCCGAGTCTGGCTAAGTTTTCAAACCGAGTAGTTCGTTCTCTTTACAATATTATGTTTTTTTTCTACCTTTTCAACCATTTTATACAATAAACTCAGGAGCTATCTAATACAGAATACAACACATTATTACACTGTGTAGGCAGCGCACAATAATGGCAAATAATATACGACTTTAAATGTTAAACGAAATGAAAAACAAAAGCAAAATATCTGCATGCCTGGCTGGTTCACTAGTTTGTTTGTTTATTCGCTTTGTCCGTCCGAAGATTTGTTTCTGGTTTGAGTGGTTAGATTGGTTATTTTATTGGCCAAATCAATGAATTAGAGACTGGTTGGTTGGCAGTTCAAGCTTTAACTTCAACTGTAGCTGTATGGTCGTTTCTCGTTTGACTACTACGAATTGTTGAGCAACTGTGTTGCGCTGCACCAACAGCAGCAGCAGCCCGGGCTACCAGATACTTTTTTCTGCCACCCCGAATTTGTGATAATATTTCCCCAAAAATTACCTGTTGAAAGAAAAAGTTCCCAAATAATTTTAATAAAAGAATATAAATTTCTATTGGAGAATTATTCAGCCCTATTACGAATTTCTTCCCCTCGAAATATTGTCCCTTTCCCTAAAGATCCAATCGTTAATAAGTTCCCCGAAAAATGTTCGCGTCAGAAAGAGTTCCCCTTATCAGGAATTTTTTTTTTCACTTTTCCCGTTTCGCAGAATGTTGATTTTGCCATAGCGACTACACACTCTGATATACACCCCCTTCAAAGGAAGGCAAGTTGCGATTGGCGGAATACCGAATGATATTTTGTAGACGTTAAATATATTATTAATCATATGCATAAATGCTAAATCTTTTACGGAAATTAATTTTAAAGAAAATATTATTTTATTGAATTGTATCGGCTAACTACAAGGGATTGCGATTCGATATTTTATTAATTTATTTTTAAACTAATTTTAAAAAGTTTACAGAGTTTATTCTTTATATTTACATTCAATGTGCACTGATAGCTTACTTTATTTGGAACAGCTGTTCAAGGAAAGGAACAAAAATTCCACGCAAAATTCATGATATAAATTTTCAATTCGAGGGGAAAGACTATTTCATGTACATATATAAATAATATAAATAATATAGAACCCCTAAATATGGCAGCACTGCCAGCAGCCGCAACATTCGTTACGTGCTACTTACCAACTTGTTACGGGCACAGTCACACTAGGTTGTTGTGTTGGTGGAGTTGCTAAGTCCTCGTCCAGACATGCGATTTTTGTTTAATTCTGTTTTTGAAATTGCATTCGTGCCCACACATTTCAATTCTGTTTATGCAATTTTATGTGTTTCTTAACTTCTAACTTCAATTTGAAAAGTGCGAATTTAAAAAATTAAAAAGACTTGCAAATACACGCGCAACCCAGTAAAATTACACGTGTGCACAGAGACTAATCGCTGTTATATTTCTGTTTTGTTAACTCATCGTTAAGTAATTCCGCGAATATCATACACCCAGATTTTTTGTATCTTATTATTATTACATATGTATTACTAAAACACAAAATAATTCAATAAAATGCATTTTAATTGCAGAAAATAAACAAAATGTAACTTCTTATAAATATACAACTTAATGGGAATCTTTAATATTTTCTTTCTTTACTTGCACTAGTTGGTTAAATAAATGTAAGTTAAAATAAATTAAAATGTACATATTAAATCAGAAATAAACAGGTGCACGGTAATGCGCCAGGCCAATTTCTGGCCCAATGCACACAGATTGTATATTTACACTAGCGAGTTGTCTAGAAATGGGATGGTATTGTACATATGAAGAACTTGATTCCCATTTTGATCTTAGTAATTTTAACTGCCGAAATTGTTGGATAGGAATTTGGCCTTATTTTCAAATTTATCTTTTTTCGCATATCAATATTAAGGCAAATTCGATTTTTGGTATAAATTTAAGCGTTGTCTCTATTTTCAAGACAACAAATTTCTAGAATAAAACTTATTTACAGTTTCTAGAACCGTAGTTTAAGTCGGTCGTATTCATAAAAATCATTTGGGTTTCAAATTCAATTTAAATCACATTTCACATAAATTTTTTTTTAAATATGTTCAATTTATTTTTTTTTAGGAATATGGCAGTAAATATCTATTTCAAGACCTAGTTTCTAATAACGATTTTTTTTTTTTGTAATAACCACAGTTTTTCACGGGAATTCTCGTCCCGGAAAATTCGCAAAATTGTCTATAAAAAAATACCGGGGAATTAGCTTGGGAATACAAATTGTTCTAACCTAAATTACCGAGCATAGTAACTTAGACATTCGCTCGTTGTAATGAAACAAACCACAGTGTTCGGTGTGAATCGAACCGACGACCCCTAGACAGATAGACTAACATACAACTAACTAGTGTACTAGGGCACTCTACCAACCACTGATTGGAACTTTTTTCATTAAAGTCTGCAAGATGAAACTTTAAAATCGCTAGTTACGCACATATTTTAAAACAAAAATGACTAGATTTCTCTCTAAACCCTAAGTGAGAGTTTCCCAACCATAATTGAAATCGGTAGATACGGCAAGAAAATAGTTAAATTAACACCATTGCTAACAATTCTTCTTTGCTTATTTAAACAGCTGAAATGTGAGATGATGGGGATACAAATTCTGAGGTGATTTAAAATGAGCCAATAAATAATATTGTGTGACATAACTTTATCGAATTATAATTATTAAAATTCAGTAAATTAATTATTTGGCTAAAGTTTGTTATCTACTCTTTCTGTTAAGAAAGACAATTTGTTTGACATGATAATTTTGAATATTCCATTTGTCTTGGATTAAGTATTGGATTAAGTAGATGATGTTTATTTATAGTGAACACAAAATTAGTAACAAGACACAAAGAGTGTTGATAACGTGCATAGCGGCATAGCATTCTGCTAGTTGTCTAGTAAAATTCAAGCAAATTTTTAAATACGAATGTACAGAATTTTTGTACAATTTCCTGGTGTAAAAAATTCGTCATATTTTATTTGCAAGAAATAGAAACATCACAAAACCTCTAGCGGCCGTATGCAAAAAATATTTTATTTTTAGTTTAAAGTACGCATTAGTTAATCAATACTTTAGTTATTAAGCTTAAGCTTTGTTAAAGTAGAGTAGAATTAATGCAGAGGAACAGCACACTGCGACCAAAAAGATCAATTGGTCCTAAAGCACCTCGTCTAGACCTACTATCGTGAGGAATTTCAGGATTGCAATCGGTTCTAGTCTTGGCCCATCCCCATCTTCCAGTAATTGCTTGCCCAGCTGGTTATATCTATTGTGACCTTTGTACTTTTACTAATGTATGCTTTAGTCAACATCATACCAAAATAAAACTATTGACAACAACAATTTCCCAAATTTTCCGGGTAGTCGAATCTATAAATAGGTTTTTGTTTTAAAATGAAGGGCTTCAATATATGTACATATGTATATAGATGTAAAAATTGGAACCGATGTTATACGGGCTAACTGCATACATATGTACATATGTACTAAAAAACGGCAAATTTATATTTAACATAAACCTAAATAATCTAAGAGTGAATATACTAAATTACTTGACAAAATACAAAATCGTGTTAAAAACAAGAACTTTTGCTTTTCTTTACAGTATGTATATACATATGCGTATGCATGTATCTCCAAAGTTAAGTGAACACAACTTTAATAATTTATTAGTATTTTATTTTTTTGCAAAAATATTTCTATTAGTACTTTAATTTAATTGCTATTGCTGATAAGAACGGGTAACACCATATACAAATTGTGTTTCTTTTTATTAAGTTTGTTATCGTCATCGGTTGGTGTATGCTTAACTAATCATTCGACCCAAATTTGTTCAATCTTATAGAATATATAAGAACATTTCTTAAGTATTTTTTTTTTTTTTTTTTAACAAAATCCAACAATGTGTACGCAGTCGTACGTATAAATGTACATATGTATTTGTGTACTTATTTATGATGTAGTTATACCTATACGTTTTCTAAAACAACAACCAAACATATCTACATACATGCATATGTACCTTTTTATTCTTGTTTTGTTTTCATTCATACACATACATACATTTCTATTTACACTTATAAAAGGATAAACTACTTTATTCAATATATGTATGTAGGTATCTTTTTTTTATTTATGAAAGGTTTATCAAGCAAAGTTTGCATCGAAATTTGCTTTATAAACATTTTATATTTCCCAAATATTGTTTTATTAAAATACGGCCGTCAGTATTAATTATTGATGTAATTGCATCTTTTTTCTTTGTGTATGTTTTGTTATTAAAATAAAATGTAAATAAACTTGTTTTCGTGTTTCAAATGAAAGGGAAATTCTCACTCATGTATATATGTATATAAATGTGCATGTGTATGCTGTATGCGCCTGATAAACACCATTGGTAAAGTGTGTAGAAGTAGCATAGAAAAGGAATTGAAAATCATTTGTTATAAAACACTAACAAAATGTTCATACTTGCCTACCAGCGTTGCCATTGTTTGACTTTTGTTACCAAATCTGATAGGAAATGATTCGTTTGCTAGGACAATAGGGGAAATCTAAATTATTCATTTAAAGAATTTCCTAAAAGCTGGTAAAGAAATTCTATATACACAACATTGTAGCTATTAAAAAAATTAATTTCTGGAATTTTGATATTTATATTTCAAAAATTATGATCATTCAATTTCATCCCAACTGTAGTGAAATTTAATTTTTTGTGGTGAATATTAAAAATTTTGTGAATTTGTTTTTTTAGAATTTATGGAGAATTCAAAATTTTGGCAAACTTTCGAATTTTTTTGCAATTTTGGGCAGTTTCGTTTTTTACTTCGATTCTTTGTAATAGGTATTATTTTTTTAATTTTACATTTTTGAATTATATTTTGGTTTTGTGGTGAATTTTTGAATTTTGGTGAATTCCCAAATTATGGTATTTTTTTGTTTGTTTTTTAGATTAATTGAGGTTTTTGATATTTTTAATTTTTGTGATTTTTATTAAATATTTTGGTGAATTTAAAAATTTTCTTGTCAATTCACCATCTGCGGTGAAGTTGTTATTTTTTTGATACATATATTAAATATCATTTTCGTCGTTTTTCATTAAATATTGATTTTTATAATCAATTTTCCGGTTTCGGAGAAATTACAAAATTCTGAAATGTTAATATTTGTGATAAATATTCATAATTTGATAAATTTGGTATTGTGGGTTATTTTTATGTAAAATGTTGTTTAAAAAAAAAATTTATTCGAATTTACTTCGAATTTTTTAATTCGATCTTACATTTAGGTAAGTTGGTGCTCTAGGGATGATAATTTCTATAGCAAATTTGGGCTTATGTAGAAGCGTTTCCGCATAAGAGTGAAAATACAAAAAAAAACCGATATTTCTGATTCTAAATAGCGAAAATTCGCCGAACGCACTGATCAAACGGTCCAAGTTTCAAGAACCGAGGTTATATAGTGCTGTTAGAAAGTTTATTTCAAAATCGCACAGACGAACAACGTTAATTAAACTTGGGTTGGGTCGGAAATGAATGTTGTATAAGTTACACACGGAAACCTACATATATATACCCTTTTCATTTGTTTGAAGGGTATAAAAATGTGCTTAAACTGAACAAGAACATCTAGACGCATTCTCTACAAAAGACCACTAACAAATATCGGTTCGTTAAGCTTCCGACGCTCTGTTCATGAGCGAACACATTTCTGGCTAGTCAAGAGGGCATATAAATACATTTAGTAAAGCTACCAGATAATATTTCTATCAAGTTCCAAGGAAATAAAGTAACGTATTAAACGTTAAAGTTACAACAAAAAATTTCATAAACAAGGAAAGTACGCATACTTTTTTAATGCAATTCTACTGTAGGGGAAAAATTTCGCAAATCGCCATACCTGACAACACTGGTTGGAACACGTGTTCGTTTCTTTCGCTTTTGATTTGTGTTATTTAGTTTACATCGAGATTTGGTTTGAAGAGGTTGTGAATATATTGTAAGTAAACGTTAGTGAAATATGTTCATGAATTATTTAATACTATGGCGAAATAAAATAATATAATTACAAAAACTGTTGTAACTGCGAAATATTAGAAAAAATGTGTGTTTTTTACTTTAGTAATCAAACGTTGTTTAAAAACAGCTGTGATTTAATAATATTTTGTGCTTTTGAAGGAATAATTAACAATTATTAATTCAACACTTTTAACAGGTACATTAAATTTGTAATAAATTAAAACAAAATTAACTGAATTTTAAAAGCGGATTTCTTAACAAAAGTTTATCATTACGTGTTGTCAAAATATTGAAAAAAAAAATAATAAAAAAAAGTGCTCTTAAAAATCTAAATAAGAAACTTTAAAACAAATGGTAAAAGCATGTACGTGCACATCGACGCTAACTCTTGAAATCCAAAAGCGCGGATATGTTTGAAAAAAGCCTTGGTTTTGAAGATAAAGAGGCTAACTTATAAAATGTTTATTTTTGAAAAGCAAAACATCAAATTTATTTTATACTCGCATGTAGTGTATTATTGCCGTGAGATCAAAACGTTGACGAATTTAGTATTTATGCGCAAATCTTATTTACAAATCTGAACTTTCTGTTCATACGCAGATATATAATACAAAGAAGTAGTTTCGCAGGCGGGTGATAATTAAATAATAATATGGCAACGCCACTATAAAAAACAACAATCATTCATGTGTACATTTGTTTACGAAAAGATACCAGCGTGAAAAATTCAACAATAATTACGACAATTTAAAGGATAATAATTTAAAGGATAATAATAATGCAGAAAACAAAACAATTAGTGCATAAAACAGGTGGCAGCATTGTACAACTTATTAGCAAATAGTGTCTTTAATCAGTAATTTTTTCTGACCTCGTTTATAAGGAAGCTATTTAAAAATGAAATTAATTTGCAAAAAAATAATTCAATGTTTATATAACAAATCTCATACAATAATTAGCTTGCTTTTTGGCAGACAGGTTGCCAAAATTTGATTATCTAGTAGCATTGTTATTGAAAAAACTAATGTTTAGATAAAAAGAGTTGGATAATTAAGAGAAAATTATCTAGTCAGAAATAAGTTTTAATTTTGCAATGTAATTAGTGCAAAATTAAGTCGAAGTATATGTTTTTATGCAAGCATATTTCGTCGTTAACATATGTGGCAACGACCACTGATACTCTGCAAGGAGTGCTGAACGAGCGCTGAGCAACCTACATACCCCTACAGAATAGCATAAAATATTTAATAAAAATATGAATTCTATTAAATATTAGATTTAATAAAAGCCAGTCGTCGTACTATTTCCATATTCCATTTACATCTTTTCGCGCAATTACGATATATCGTAATGTTTTTTTTGCTTTTTCAAATTTCATTATTAGCAATATGTAAGTAACTGAGTTACAAAATATTTCTTATTCAAAAACAAGTTCCATTAAGGGTCGTGATTACAACTTGCCGAGAGTTAAAGTTGGGATGTTATCGGACAGATTAATCTTTTTGAGAGTACTTTAAGACAAAACTGTGCGATAACCTAGCGTTTACACATGCCACTAGAAGTTCGAAAAACTCAATACACTCACACATTTTCACTAATACACCTACATTTTTCGCAATGGCAGCTAAAATTGCATGCGAGTGAAAATTTGACATTTGCATGCCACTAAATGTCAAAACGATAGACAATATTACCCTGTTAAATATTAAATGTAAATTTACTGGATTGCTGTTAAATTGCAATTAAAGTTATACCTTTTTAAATGATTTATTATTATGATTATTATGCTGTTATGATTTATTTCTTAAATTGCGCATAAAAAATTCAAGTTTCTTAATTAAAGAGCAATAATATTAGTAATTATAATAAAATATTACTATTAATAATAAATGTAAATCGTTTCCCCAAAAATATGCCTATATGGTGAACTCGGTAACTCTATTTTAAAAAGAAAACAAAAAGTTAAAATGGAAGCAAAATTGAGCCAACAGAATATTTTAAAATTATTAAAAATGTGCTTCGATGTCTAAATCGCACCTTTTAATCAATAGGGGTTTTACCCAACATCTCTTAACAACATTTTTCTTTAATTTTTCTTTATCATTTTCTGATCAAATTTTTTTTAATTTTAAAAGTAAACAAATTTTTTCAAGTTTACGCTTCGACGACATTTTAAAAATGAACTTACACTTGCATGTGTAAACACAAAAACGAATGGCATGAGATTCGACTATTTCGAAGAATTTTTCGTTGATAATACGTATACAACAATTGCATGCCACTACTTGCATTTGTAAACGCAGGGTAAGCTAATGGGAAGATGTTCTTATAATTTGGAGTTGCCATATTTTGAAAAAAAACATTTTAATTTAGATGACAAATCAAAAATAAAAATGGAAAAGAAACCGCGTTTATTTTATATTAACGAGCTAAAAATTATTGTTGAAAGAAAAATATCACAATGGTTTTTTTGCCAGTAAATAAATAAATAAAAGTTAGTTGTTGCCACTATGTATTCTCAAAAATCAATGTCATTTGTTAAAAGTAGTCGGTATTCACTCTGCACTGCCTTATTTTCAAAAATATAAATTTTTTTTTACAAAACAGTTGTAATAACGCTTAACATTTAAAGGTTTTACTAACGTGAACTTTAAAGGCAAGTTGTAATAATAACCCTAAGGGTGTGAAACTCGTTTCTAAGGTGTTTAAAATGCCCGAAAAATAAAAGTAAGATATTTTGGAAACTACCTACTTTTCATATCGTATCTACCGCTAAGACCTATTTTAGATAGGCATCATTGGTTGGCAGGGACATATTGTTTGCTTAGTCCCCGTCCAGACATACAATTTTTGTTTTAGAAATTTGTTAAATTCAGTTTGTCCACACATTGAAATTCTGTTTTTGCAATTTTGGTTTTTCTTGCCAAAAAAAACCCGAATTTGGAAAACGAAAAAAATTGCTAGTACACGCAATTCTGTACCCCTTTCCATTCTTCTCTCCTCTCTCAACTACAAACTCGAGAATTTCAGGAACTAGAATTGCATATGTCAACAGGGATTTACCGATACTAAACATCTCAAACCCTTACAACTTCTTATCAATGCCCGGATCTTAAAGTATTAAGGCATAATGGCATTATTTCACATCTTATCACACAAAGTTATTTTAATGAAAGAAAAATCATTAAATTGAAGTGGAAGTGGCAAGATAATGAGTTCAATCGGTTGTAAGAAGTTTTTAGTCCCAAAGAGAATTTAATCGCAAGAAGTTGTGTGTTCTGTTAAAGACAAGTATAAATATCAGATTGTTCACGATTCTTTAATTTTGTATATTGAATGTGTTTTTCAACAAGGCACTTCTTCAAAATGCAAACAATTAAAATAACAACGACTTCTGTACGTGTATTTAAACTAAAATTAAAACTGAGTAGTCAGTTTTTTCAGCATGACAAAGTTTGGATGTTCGCTTCGTAAAACCCTATTTTCGGCAGCGGTTGCTAAAATTTTCAAAGGTAAAATCATGAAGTTTTGAATAAAAAATTGTCAAAATTAGAATTTCACTTTTAAAAATCTCCAACAAATCTTCGTAACGCATTTTAATTTTCTCCAAATAAATCAACTCAAATCAAAGTTGATTAAAAACAAATAAAAAGATTATCAATTTTTAGTTACATCATTTAAAGTGCTTTCCAACTTTTGTTTTATTTAAGTTTAGCTAACAAAATATTCTCTCGACATTTACGGATGATCGTGGTAAAATCATAATCTGGCATGTGCTCAATCACGCTACGTTTTGAAATCGCTAAATTTTAAAAACCAAAAACAGTGTTCTGATAATCGGACGATTTAGTGCATTTGAAGTTAAAGCAATTAAAAACCTGCAATAAGTCGGATTTTTAATTCAATTCTCTACTGAAATTTGGCGATTTTAAAAACGCAGCATTTTCTACCACATGCCCGACAATTTTGATCATGAATTTCTTTCCAAAAAAAAAAGTTGTTTATTTCTTTGTGAAATAGATTTTGATTGATTTTTTATATTTAATTTTACTTTTGTTGCTTTCTTCTTTTATTTTAGGTTTTCACTTGCTTTGATTAATATTTTTCATTTTAACATTAATGAAAAAAAAGGTACTTCAATACTAGAAAGAGTAGTGCAAAAATAAGTCAAATAAGTTATCATATTATTTAGAGTTTAAAAAAATGTATTTCTCGGTGAAAGCCTCCAAATCTTGTTGTTATTTTGGGGAAATAAAATCTGCAAAGTGCTGATAAATCTGCACTTCTGGCTACCATGTTTTTCAGTAGGTCTTTACGTTACAAAGTCGCATTTCACACTAAGCAAGTCTTATCAATGCTTTTCTTACTTTATGGCGAGAGAGGTGAAGGGAAAAAAAGCGAGAACTTACTTTTCATGCAATGCGTTTTGCTCCCTTATTCGCGGGTGTGTATACACTCATATAAAAGAAAAACGACAATTTAATCCTTGTGTTGTATGAACACCAAAGAGACTTCAAAGAAGAAATAATAAGAATTTCATCAATAAGTCCCACTCACAAGCAATTCTTATCGTTAATTGTCTTTTTATGCGAGACGTACGACAAATTCGGGTTATCCACCATACTTTCACTAACCGAAGCGATATATTCGGCTTGTGCACATTGCGATTGTGCACAGGCCTGACCACATCTGTAAAGTTTCTAGTCTCTTCAAATTTCTTTATAATCTTGCCAATTCCTTGCACAGTAGGTCGATTATGATAACCATAATTACTCCAAAATTCTCGAAAAGTGTCCCCGTTTGAACCTTTACCTTTGTAGTAAGTTTTAACTATTTAATCTTTCACTTAATAAACGAAATATAGTTAACAGCTGACAGCCTTGCCAGACCGGCGGTTTTGAAACCGTTATCTAAAAACATATTTTTTTCCTTATGACATATGTCAAAATTCAATTAACTTGCTTATTCTATAACTTATAACAATTTGTAACAAGTTTTCATATTGTGTATGTTGAAAAAGTTTTACCTTTTACCCAGAGTTGTTGTTCTCACTCGGTCATATGTCAACGATCAATTTTCATCTGCTTTGTTGTCGATACTTATTTAACTTTTAACAATTTGAATGCATTTTTAAATTCTTTTCTACTTATTTTTAATTATTGAATGTTAATTATCAAACAAAAAAATACAATTAACAAATTTAATTCTAAATTAAATTACCGAGCATAGTAACCTATACAACTCTATATATTTAGCGCCATTAATATTTGATATTTACACATTCCTAATCACATGTAATAAAGCTGACAGCCAGTTTTTTCTACCAACTTCCAGGGAAATAAGATAATGACGTATGAAGCGTTAAAGTTGGGACAAAATATAATTAAATAAGAAAAATATGCAACCTTTTTAATGCAATTCTTCCGAAGTGGAAAAAATAATTGCAATTTTAAAATTTTCATCACCAAAAAGGAGTACTTACCAAAGTAACGTTACGTATTAGATGAACATGATAAGAATCTAATAATTTTACTAATATCCTGCTGAGTTGAGGAAACGAAAAACAACAAAAACTTGTGGTTTATTAAAATTTGACAGAAAATTCACAGATTTCAGGAGTATTAACTGATGATTGCACATATGCAACAAAATTTGGCATATAAGCTGCAATAGGGCTCGAACCCATTACAAGAAAATATTTAGCGGGTTTGCTAAGTCGTATAATTATTACTTTTAACCTTACTCGCTCTTTTTTACTGTGTTGGCAACTCTCTGTTTATTTCTTTGTTTAAATCTTGAAATCACGAGAGAGTGTTTAAGCTTCTACCACATCGGTTAGTTATAATATTAGTATTTTATAAAGTTGCTAGAGGTAAGGTCTCGTATGTTACCGGATTTAATAAAATATTATCAGCAGCAATGTGCTGCCGTTTGTCTTGATTAAAATAAAAATACGAACAATAATGGTGTTTAGTTTTTTTGTTTTGCTTCATTTTATCCATTTACGGGTGATGAGAGATGATGTCGGTATGCAGTGAGTGTATGTATGCGTGCTAGTATTTTTGTTTCTGTTCACTGTTCCATCCATTGTTTTGGACTTTTTTATATCTCTTTTTTGTATGAAAGAAGAAGGCAATGAATATAAGTGATGTGCGAGTTTTTCTTTGTGTGACTTTAATAAAGACTGGTTTTTACGTGGATTTATTAGTGAGTATAGGTGGTTTGAACTTGAGCTCTATACATAATTGGCATGTTGGTTGCATAACATTATTACAGCATCGTAAGACAAGCAATTTATGCAGAAAATATGTTAGACAATGAGACAGAAATAAGTGAAGTGATTTCAGCAACAGGTAACTCTAATGAATGGGGTTTTTAGACGTATATGTGGAGATTGGTTTTGTTTGAAAGAGCTGCTGGGTTAGATGTAATTCAATCGGCAGGTAAAATTTTCGACAACAATACGGCGAATGTTGTTAACAGTCTTTGTATTGTTTATTGTCTCCTCTTTTTTCAATGTTGGTTAAATCCTACAATAAAAAAATATGTATTAGTTTCAGGCCCAGCCGCGGGGACATGTGACAAAAATTTAGTCAAATAAAAAATGGTCAATTCTATTGCAATCAATAAATTGTCTGTGTTTTAGTAAATTTTAATACCTAATTCATTCTACTTATAAAGATTAGAGGTTTAATTATGGGATTATAAGACGTACATGTGATTATTTTATTAACATGTACATAGGCACTACATATTTGAAAATATTTTTAAGTATATACATATGTAAGTCATATTTATTTTCAGTTTTAGTTTATATTCGCGCCACTGTTACGCTCCTTGTTGTTTTTCGTGTGTGTGTTTTTGTTTTAATTCATCCGTCTTCACTCTGTTTCTCACGTGTGTATGTTGGATCTCTTTGTAATATTTGTTATTCTGTTATTTGGGTATTAAGAGTATTATTATTTCGCTTTCATCGTTTACCTTGGATTACATGCATGCTTACAAACGAGTATGTTGGGTTACTAATTTTTTTTGCAACATTTCGCTTTTTTCTGCATAACTATTTTGAAGTTATTCAAAGTAAAATATGTAGTTGCTTTTTACTGAACATTTTATTAAATCAAAGACAAATAATAAATGAGTATTTATTTCTAATTTTAGAACAAAGCCACCGAAAATTTACACCCAAATAATATTAACTTATCAAATGGCCATATCAACATTAACAATTCAATGACTGAGATAAATGTAATGGACATTAATTGTTCAAATAATTCTTCAGTGGATAAAATGGATCAGTTGGAGCAAACTCAACAACAGACTCAAAACAAAGCACTTCATCATCAATTTCGTTTTCATACAGCCTTAACTCGCACAATTTCTACCCCGCAGCCGCAATTGAAACAACACCATCTTAATCAACTCCATTCTCATCAGCAGCAGCAGCAACAACAAGCACAACCACAGCAACAGGATCCAAATCTAGGAACACTTATCGAAAATTTGGGTAATATCAATTTACATCGAAAACTAGAAAGAACTCAATCTGAACCATTGCCGCAGCAACAAGTTAATACATCAAGGTAAGACGATAATAAATTAAGAAATCACCAATGTGACTGCAAAGATTTTATATTCACATATATTGTCAAATTAGTACATATTCAAATCGTGGCTACTTTTCGATTTTCTTAATAAATATATTTTTTCAACAATAGACTTCATACATACATATATACATATGCATACATACATATACACTCTTGGATAGGCTACTTAACATGTTACCGTAAATGACGTGTGCGTGTACATAAGTAGATGCAAAGAAAAATTTTTTTATAAAAAAATAATAAATAAAATGTCTATACGTAACTGCTGAATTAATTTTGAATGAATCTTTCAAAGATTTTATTATTAAATTATATATTGTTTTTTGTAAAGTGATGCATAGTTCTCTAATTTCTATCATGACTTGCACATCCGCTTGAAAGTGAAACTTTTCCCAATGTTTTGGTGTCCTAAATTCAGATCTTAACTTTTTTTGCCTTTTGCTTTTTAGAGTGCATCAAATGATCCTACAAAAATTCACTGAATTAAAAAGAACTAATTTTTGGTTATAAAAAAATAATAGGCTAATGAGTCTGTATTACGTTATCTGGCTTGAGTCCTTTTCTGATTTAGGAAAGACAATGTGCAGCATGACATTAAAATATGAATAGTAAAATTGTCGCAGCAGAATTACGTAAGTTTTTTTTTCTCATATATTTTTATTGTCGATTTTAATGAAGATAGCCGATACTTCATAGGATTATTCATAGTGTCACTTATAATCGGAATGGTGGAACTGTCTATGTCATGTGGTGTGAAAATCTTCTTTAAGTGATTAGTGAATGCATTTATCCTTTCCTACGAGTATTTGTAGCCCAAGTGTGAAGCCGTCAAGTCGTAGTGGGGATTCTTACAGCTTTCCACAAGCTATAATACGTGAATATCGGCGTATTAAATTGGTCAGTTCAATTACCGGACTCAATCCCATAGGGAATGCTAACTTAATGTTCACCACTGTATATTATTCACATTTTGTTTGAATTTTTTATTTTCATTTTTAATTTAACGTAAATAATGGCGGCAAATAGCACAGATAATTTTAAAAATTTTTATACCCCAAACACTGATAAGTTCAGAACAACAAAACTGCAAAACTATAAAAATTAGTGGTTTCTGGAAATTATGATCTCTATTTTTTATGTGGATTTAATTTTGTATTAATAATGATCCAAAGGTTGCATCTGAAAAACTTCAGTCCCACGTTGATGAGCTAGAGGGCTGGTTAAAAAAAATTGGAGGATTAAGGTAACTCGAAATGTGCTCACGTAACATTTTCCATCAGGAGGCTAAATTATCCTCCAATAACAACAAATACCACTGTTCCAGCGGAAACTCACGTTAAATATCTGACTATTCACTTAGATCGACGCCTAACTTGATTCCGCCATATTTAGGCTATAAAACTTAGAACAAATCAACTACACTGGTTAATAGGTTCTAGCTCAAATCTGAATGTGGAGTACAAAGTTTTTCTATACAAATCCATTATGAAACCAAAATGTGCTTATGGCATTTCGGAGTACTGCTTGCTCAACAAATATCCAGAAGTTACAAGGAAGCCAGTTAGGAAATTTACTATTAATCGTCTGCTCATAGAGACCTACGAGTTCCTACTATCCAAAAAGACAAAGACATACCCTTCATTGAGCCTAGTAATAATTAATAAATAATAATGTAGAGCTAAGATTCAAATACTTATTGTGTAAATTTCTTGAATAAAGATTCAATCAAAATAGAAACTTCATTGTCACCAAGTCGTACTGACACATATCGCTAAATAAAAATGAAAAATTATATTGATGGGGGATCAGGTCAGTTCAAATGAAATCAACACATGACGTATTGATGTTCAAACTAATCTCTTCAGAGTTTCATGAAGTTCTGAAGAGGTCAGGTTGTAAGCTATGGTGTTCTGATATGGACTGACCTATATATACGAGTATATAATAACGAAAACTTTAATAAGCATATTAATACATAATTTATAATTTTGTTTTTCCAGGTACAAAACGGAACTTTGTCGCCCCTTTGAGGAAGCCGGCGAATGTAAGTACGGAGAAAAGTGCCAATTTGCACACGGATATCATGAATTACGTAATTTACAAAGACATCCCAAGTACAAAACCGAATATTGTCGCACATTCCATAGTGTGGGCTTTTGTCCTTATGGACCACGTTGTCATTTTGTGCACAATGCCGATGAAGCGCGTGCTTTACAACAACAACAACAACAGCAGCAGCAGCAGCAGCAGCAACAACAGCAATATCAGCAACAGGCAAAATTACAACAACAAAATCATTCCAATTTGTATCCATTGAGCGCAAAATCTAGTCTCAATGGTGGTGGCGTTACAATAAATCACTCCCTACCACTAAGTCCACCATTAAGCATGTCAACTGGTTCTGATCGCGAATCACCAACTGGCTCATTGTCTCTATCACCCACCAGTTCCATGACAAATTTCCCTTTCGGTGAACAAATTAGTCCAGCCAATTCTGTTTTTCATAACGCTTTCACATATGTAAATACGCCGCCTGAAAGTCCTAATGATCCCATGTCCCCAGTAAACACGCCACCACCAACATTAATTCTTGGCCAGACACCAATCTTCATAAAACCAATTGTTGCCAATGCCATTGGCGGTACTAGAGCACCATCACAACCTCCAGTCAAACAATTATTGCAGAAAAGTTCTAGTTCACCAATGGCCGTAATACGAGGTGGCAACGCCAACACCAGCGCCGCTACAACTGCCAGTAAGCCGCCACTCAAAGTAAATTCTGTGTCTTCAATAAATGGTGCTTTAACAGCCGAGGAGGCTCGTCTACCTGTGTTCAATCGCATTAGTAGCAACTCCAATCCAGACGCATTCTCGCATGTAGCTTTATAAATTCAAGTAGAAGTATACAATATTTATTTTAATTATTATTATATTCATTTCGTATTTTGCCAATTGAATCGAAACCTAAACACAATCACGTAAAGTGCTAGGTGGTGACGAGACGGCGAGGCGTAGCACGGTGCGTCGTGGAGTTAAAATGATATAATGTGTTGCAACAAGTAAGCAGCGGGGCTAAACAACCCATCTACAACGTTGACGGATACGTTTAAAAAAGTATATTAAAATACATCAATAACAACAACGTCAATCAATCAATTAGCAACAAAATCTCAATATTTAACTGCAAACAAATTAAAATTCTAGTTTTTCTTTTTTCTCTTTACAATTATCATTATTTATACCATTTATCTTTATATAAATATATATACTTTACGATCTATAAAAATATATGTATGTATCTACATATGTATGTATATGTCCATATATAGGTCTATATTATATGTATGTATACATACATACGCATACTTCTTTACATATATATATACACATATCTATTTCTTTATACATATTTAATTCTTATTATTATATTAAACATCTATTTAAAGGCAAAACTGTCATAAAAATAAATTATTTCAAGAAAAATTCCCTTATATTTTATATAAATTAACTTAAAAAAGAAATGAAACTAAAGACATTTTTTTATTAAATACTTTAATATACAACATATGTATATTATTTGTATATAGTTTTATATAATTTTTATTCAAGAAATACACAATTAAAAACTATTATTAATATGTATTTATGATATATTTTATTTATTTCTCTTTTTATTCACTACATTTCGGGAACCATTTTGAAAATTTTATTCTTTATTTAAAAAACAAAAACTATGTAAATTATTATTATATACATAAATACATGTATATATATATTTTTTGGCTGGGTTGCTTTATCTAATCTTATTGATGTAAAAAACACTTATTTTGCATTTATTTAAAATAACTTTAATTTATTCTAATAATTTAATTATACAATTATATATTTAAAAAAAAAAAAGACATTTAAAGACAAAAGGCCTTACAGGAATAGACAAACGAAAGCAATCATAATGATGGATTTCATTTACTGCTCAGAATTAAAAAAAAAAAACATAATTTATAAACAAAATCATCGCAAGTGTAACTTTTAGAAGGAACTTGTTTAAACAATAAAAAATTAGGTTTAGGATTTGACTCTATTTATGTTAAAATAAAATTAAAAAATTCAACTTTTTTATTTATTTTTTGGCTTTTAAAAACCCATTGAAAATATGTAAATATTTTTTTTTTTACAAAAGTGCCTGGTAAATGAAATTAAAACATCTCATGGCTAACGAAAACATTTTATATTTGAATAATATTAAAATATAGAAGGATTTATAATATATAAATTTAATTTATATAAACATTTTTATTTGTATTAAATACCTCTGAGACGTTGCATCCATTCAATTATTAAATATTATTTTTTGTTATTAATCTTAAATAAATTATTACAACAATGACTTGATAATTTAAAAAAAAAATTAATTCAAAATTGACATGTTAGAATCGGAGTTATATAGGAGGTGCGTGCAGATGTTTAACAAAATATTTAAGTTATATAAATTTAACTCAATGTGAATGTGTAAAAAATATAATACGAAACAAATAAAAACCCAACTTAAAGAAACAAGAAATGAAAATAATATGATATCCTACTTACCCCAACTCTTAATTTAAATCTTAAATTATTTGCTTAATATTATTAAATTATTAACTAAAGTTTAGAAAAATATAACTTTATTTTTTTATACTAAACCCCCAAAACAAAAAAACAAAAACAAGAACATAAAAACATAGAATATAAAGCAATGGCACTTAATTATTATTTTTTTTTTTATTTATAAAAAAAAAACACTTGTAGGCATAGCGGCTATACATACAAATGTACACCCTAATAAACTTTATTTTTCTTTTGTTGAATTTTATTTAGGATCGAAAGGAATTATAAGAAAGAATAATATCAGAATAACTTGAATATGTTTGTAAACATATAAACTATAATTAACAATGGAAATGTTTTTTTTTGTATTTTTTTTATTATTACATCATCCGCTATTTGAACACTTTTTGTTTTTATTTTATTTAATTTTTTTTATCATAGTAACGTTAGTAGTAATATTTATTTTTTTCTTGTATTATTGAAAAATAAAAACAATTTGAAAATAGTTAGAAGAAACAAGAAATCCAATTGTAATTGAAAAATTCTCAAGTGCCTTAATAATGTTTTATTTAATTTTACTATTATTAACTATTTATATGTAATTTAATTTGATTTAGTTGGTTTAATTGAATATTTTGTTTTTATTTTTACAAATAATTTTTAAGTTTTTAAATGGATTTTGTAGTGTCTTCCCCCTTTTATTTTTTTTAATATAATATTCTTAAATACTGTGTTAGGCCAGCTAATATGCTATTTAAATATAACACAGAAACCACAAATAAACGAACTATGCTTCCATTTTTATACATACATATATATTTTTTTACAAATAAAAAAACGGAAAAAATATTAAAAACTTTACACACTCTTGTGCTTATACAAATTTATTGAATAAAAATTACTTATATGTATTTCTTAATAAAAAAAATTTAATAAAAAATAATTTTCACCAAAATGTTTTATTAAAAAATACTCACCTCTATTTTAGATTTCGATTTGAATTGAAATTTACTTCATTTGGCTTGGAATTTTTACGACCGTGTCTATACTGCATTACGATCGTGGCTATATTTTTGTCTGTTTAGCTAAAAGTGTGTAATTTCGAAAATCTAAAAATAAAATGCAATAAAAGATTTCATCAGTGATGTTAAATTCTTTTATTTCATTTGTTTCTCTTCTTATAGTGAAATGTAAAAGTTTTATTTAATTTATTGTATGACGACAACGTTGCTCCTTCCCTTTCAACAATAACGCCACTGCTCAGGATTCTATTACTTTTTGAAACTAAAAGAAAGAAATTTTATTTTTGTTCTATAATTATGTATAAAAAATGAACATATCATCTCCGGCGCGGCAGCATCTTTCGTGCTGGAATAATTTGCCACAAATACGACTTACGTATGTTCTGACTTTTTTTGTTCTCTTTCCATACTTTCCGTACTTAACTGTCTGTGGAAGTAGGTTAAAAAAAGTACTTAAGTGGACTTAAGCAGAAAACAAGTTCAATAGCTCCATTGTGATTTTCCAATTCAAAAGTACCCTTTACCTTTAACCTTTAGCCCTATTTTGTTGGAACATTAACTTATCTTACAATTTCGTTAAGAATAATTTCTTAAAAGCACAACTTGGTTTTCAAAATCTAAATTATTTTCCCAAACGAATTTAATAGCCCGATTTAAAAAGTAATTACGATTTTAAATATTAACTTTAAAAAGTTTAACCTTTTGCACTCGGCTGTGTCTGAGGGGACTAGTCTAGCAGACAATGAAATTATTCCACTACAATTTTTTAAGAAACACGTGTTCTGTAGTTTTCTGTAAAAATAACACAAAAAAATTATCGAAATATGAAAAAATTAATTAAATTAAGATGCATGATGAATAAATCAACCGTTTTACACGTTGAAAAAGAACGTGCGAAGTGCGTTCACGACGGACTGTACACTTCTCTGATCCGTTGAGCAAGTGTGCATGGCTCAATGAAGTGAGAAACTTGATACGATAATAAAGAAATCCGATTACCGAGAGAAGAAATGTACAAGATCTCAGTTCGTACTGAAGCGTCGAATAGAAAAGATCTCTGCAGTAATAAGATAGTGTTGTGTTTTCGTAATTTACCATTAGTTATTTCCAAAGTATTTTTTTTTACCCTTTTATGATATAATCAAAAAACAAAATTTTATTGCGAAACATGTACAAATAAACCCGCTATGCATGTTGGGAATTTCTTTAAGCTTGGTTCTAAAATTATACTGTATAATATCACGTTTCCAGGATGTACGTTTTCGTTAAAAAGTGGGGTCGAGTTGCTGGTAGGTAACGTCCGAAACGGTGCCGAGTGCAAAGGGTTAAAATTACTCTCCTGTAAAACGAAAAAATTACACTTAAGCACTTTTTCCTAATTGATAGATATAATTCTTGTGTCACTCACTATACAAAAAGTTCCGAAATTGAAGTGTACACTACTTTTGTCATCGACTGTACAGATGGACCATGGAGGAGGTTTTGTAAGTTGTAAAAACGGTGAGCAGAGTTAACTGCTATGTAATAAATTCAATCTCAACCCGATGCACTAGTTAGGGAACTTTATTCATGTTTAGAATATTGTGCACTGACCTAACGACGTAACATTCTGTATATATTGCAGTTTTTATTTCTCCTTTATGACAATTATCAAGTCTTTAGCACTTTTTAGTCTATAGATATAATAGTTCCCGAAGACTTGCGATTATCAGATAATTTTTTTCTGTATGGACCTAGATCTTTGTCCTCTTGATCTTGAATTTGTCCTCTACGTATGCATACGACGTACAAATTTTCTTACCAGTAGTGCGATTCACTAACTTTTAACGAGTCGACAGTCGCAAAATTTGTTGTTTGCAGTAACAATTGTGTGATTCACTAACTACTCGTAAACGATAGTGGACATCGTTAATTTTTTGTTTATTCAAATTGACATCAAGTAGCATCTTTGTCAAAAAAAAATATCAAATAAACGAAAAGCTCAAAGAAGAATGGAGAAAAAAACAACGATTTTTTGGGAAAATTTGTTTGTGCGTTTAGCTGTTTTTGCATTATGAGTATTGAATTATTAAAACCGGTTCAGATTACCATACACTAGTTGTTTTTGTTTACAACACACAATATGATATACAGTCAAAGCTCGGTATAACGAATGATATAATGACAGACCGATTCGTTATTGTGAAAGATTCGTTTTATAGCGAAGTTTTTTTGTATATGTAGTTTTATTAATTTTAGTTGATTTTTAATAGAATACTTTATTTGAAAAATTTTTGAATTTATGGATATTTGTTTTTGGTGAGACTTGAAAACTTCTCTGAACAGCTTCCTCTTGTATTTTTCGATCCATTGTTGGTGTTTTCCAAATTTGAAACAATTTTTCTTTCGATTTTCTTTAATGTACATATGGAAGATTTTGATATTCCATATTTACTAGAATTAACCGACAAGGGTTTACAAGTTTTGCACTCTTCTAATATTTTAATTTTTTCACTTAAAGAAATTCTTTTTCTATTGCCCATATTTCTTTGCACTACTAAGCTCAACTAAAATTATATCAAAAACAAACTTCAATTCATACGCTTAAAAAAATTAGCCAGAAGGATGGCAAAAAAAATAACGGTAATATAACAATAATCTGGCTTTATTTTTTGTTTTCTCTTTTTCTTCTTTTAAATGCATAAAAGATAATTTGTTTTTAATGCATGCACAAGATTTTTTTTGTTCATACATATTTTTGTTCATGCATTCGTTATACTGAGCGTCAAAAATTAAAAAATTCGTTATATAAGGTAGTTAATGTTGAAAAATTGTCCTTTCGTTATAACGCGAATTCGTTAAAGTGAGTATTTGTTATACCGAGCTTTGACTGTATGTACTTATATATTATATGTTATTTTTGTATTTATTTATTTGTTTGCTTGTTTTTATGTTCTAACTGGTCACTTGCAATAAAAAAAACAAAATAAAATATTTTTAAATTTTACTTCAAATACTCTTTTACGAATGAGAAATGCTTTATGGGAAAGGATAGCTGCAAATTGCAAGTCCTGCCCTGTAAAAAGTCTTTAATTGGAATTCCATTAAATTTAAATTTTTTGTTTGTTTTTAGATTACTTAGTGCTGCTTCCAAGATTTTGAATTTTGATATGACCCGGCAAGTGTGTCAATCAGACGTCTGTGTTTTAATTTTCTAGGTTCATCAAAAAATTCTGCCAAAATGTGTTTACTTTCCCATTCAAGATTTGGTGACTTACTTACTAATACTCTTGAATGAGTTTTTTTTGACGCCGCTCTTTTTTGTCGCTCTCTCACTTTCAAGTCGTCGTCGGTTTTATGGTAGAGTAAAAACAAAAAAAAAAGCAATAAACATTTGGTTTAAAATGGCTTACATATTTTTTTATTTTGTTTATTATAATAAGCTTTGCTTTGTTATTATTACGTTGTAATATGTGTTACTACGTCTATACGATTATATTAATTTAAAATATTTAGTTAAAAAAATACTAAATTACAATACATAACACATATTATGCATGTATTAATTATTAAATTAAACTTAGTACTTTCATACAACAAAACTTGTACGTTGATTATTGTTATTATTAATTATATACATATATACATATGTATATGCACACATACATACATACATACATACATATATATATATGTATAAACATATCAATATTTATCCATATATAGCACAGTGCCTTTCTTTCTTACATACATTATACAACTACATACAAATTTACCTTATATTTATATGTAAATATATATAATATAATCTATTCTAAACTACTCAAATTTTAATATTTTCTTTAAACTAAACTTTTAAATATATTATTTATTACACCTCTTGTACGTACATCTTACCATACGTACATATGTATAAAATTTGAAAAAAAAGTCTAAATGAAATATAGAGAACGAAGAGTTTGTTGTAATTAATTTATTAATTTTTACGTACGTATGCTAAAATAACAATTTACACTAAATACATGTATGTAGACAAAATATATTTATGTAATATGACAATTCATATTTATGTGAATAATACGACATTCTAACAACAGAAGATTTTACTCAACTTTAAACCGGCGAACACAATCCTTTTTCGTCTTTAATAGCTACAATTTGAATAATAATAATATATATACACAATTAAAAATATTGCATCTTAATGCAATAAAGTTTTTAAGTTTCAAGATTTCAAATCTAAACTGTCTTTGAAAAAAATTATACTTTAAAATACGACCATATGCCCCAAACACGATTTATATCACAGGGGAAATTCGAGATTAGAGTTGTGTTAAAAAAAAAGCAAAATAAAAACCGAACTTATATCGATGTAAAATCCTTTAATGCTTTTTGGAATTCAATATTATCAATATGAAATGGTTCTGGGAAATGTATTGTGGAAATTAAAATACAGTTTTAGAAAAATAGAAAAAAAAACTGGTCCTATAGGTCTTTTTAGTTTTTGTCTTATAGCGTTTGAATGATGCATTAAGGTTTTACCACTTCTACTTCATTTTTGGGTGCATATTTGGAAAATTTTGTTCGTTATTGCAATAAGTAAATTTTTGTTAGTTATTGACCATGAATGTCCATGAATCTTGACGCGTAATCGTCCGAATAAGGGGGCTGTTTAGAACATTTTTTAACAATCAGTTGTACAATTGTTTGTTTGTTCGAATATCATTCCTATTATAAATACTTAATTAGTACAATTTATCACTAGTTTGAGTAGTAGAGTGTGAGTGAGTTAAGTATATGTCTGTAAAATATTTTATGTATTTAAATTATTTTTTGCATTATTAACTATATTAATATTATGTATAATAAATAATTTTGTATGTACCATGAAGTGTTAAATAATATACATATACTTATTGATACATTGCTGCTTATGGTAATTGAATTTAAAAAATCTGTCATCTCATTTATGTACATTCTTTTGATGTAGATTTTTATTTGGGGCTTTGGGTCTACATACACCTACCAGACTTACAGACTTAGTTTCGTTTCTTTACGATATTTTTTTTGACTCCGCTCTTGGAGTCGACTTTTTTGTTACCTTTTGCAATGGCTAGAAGCGTTACTAGTTTTTTATGAGAATCGCCTACAATCCAACCGTGTTTTTGATATTGTTCACCAACGTTGTCATAGTTATCGGGTGGCGGGTTACTCTTGTTGTTATTGATGCGACCAAAGTCTTCATCACTAGAGGATGACCAATAGTAGAGCTTCTCAGTTGCCAAACGTTTACGTCGTGGGGATGACTGATTAGTTAAATTTTTTCGTTTAGTTTTTGCTGGCAACTGATTATGTGGTTGATTTTTTGGTTTGCTGCTGCTGGTGGCTGCAATATTAGAATTGTTGCAGTTAGTGTTATTATTATTAGAGCCCCGTTTTTTAGTTGGGGTTTCCCGCGTGAAGCCAGATTGTTTCAATGATTTGAAATTGGCTGTTGATGTCACAATAGCTGCAGATATAGCCGCTGCAGATTTTCCAATTTTTACCTTACCGCCGCGTGTTTTGTTTGGATTACTTTTCAACTCTGATATGAGGAAGTCGTCATCGTCGTCATCTTCTTCATCGTTAATACTGTCAGCTTCATTGGTTTCCTCGTCGTCCTCATATTTACGTTTCTTATATTTTGCACGAGAACTCTCCTTAGCCACTGAAGCTGGTTTTGTTTTAAGCGTCGTCTTGCTCTTGGATATATTTGCATTACCCTTATTGTTGGAACGTTTCTTATGCGTAACATTCTTGTTATCACTTATTTTTACTGTAGCAGAGTTTTCCATTACTTCGGCAGTTTTTCCTTTTCTTCTTCTACTCTTTGCGGGCAAAGCCTTTTCAAATTGTTTACCAACTGCGGATTCGCTGGCGGAAGTACTAACAGGTTGCTCTTTTTTATTTGTAGCTTTTTTTGTTTTTGTAACTTTAGGCGGCAACATCTCATTTCGATCTGATATTAAGTTTTCGGAACGTTCTGCTGCAATACTCATTCGTCGAGTATTCCGACGTTTTTGGTCTTTTGTACTTGAAGTCACATCTGTAATGATTTCTTTTTCCTTGGCAACTTCATTTGTGTTTGAAGTGTTTAGGCTATTTTTGCGCTTTTTACGCTTCTCCAGTTGTTCTTTCTCTTCGATCAATGCAATAATGTCTTTGGTAGAAAGAAATTCTTCATATTCATCGGAACTCCACATTTCTACCAACTTTTTGGGACGATTTGTGGCGCAACGACGTTTTGACTTTCGTTGGCCATCGTCAATTAGCTTCTTTATTTCATCTGGGCTCATTCCAAGTTCTGTCTGCAACTTTGATATATCTTTACGAGTTTTGGTTTCGACATTTGACTTAGCTCGTGAAACTCTCGTTTTGGTCTTCCGTACATTTGTTGGCAGTGTTGCTGTTGTGGAACTAACAACTGCCGGTGGTGAAGCTGCTGGAATAAATGATTTTAAATTATCACGTTGCTGTTGATATTGTTTGTTGTTTGCTCGACTATTTTCTCCAATTGACATTCCAGCAACTGGCCTATTTTCAACGACAATTTGGTTACAAATTCGTTCATTCGCTACACCATCTACTCCAGAATTACCACGCAATTCATCGAAAAGTTGATTCAGATCAGCTTTAGGAACGGGCGTTTGATCTTTTTGCACTCCTACACTCTTTACCTTAACTGTATTTACTGCAGTAGTTTTTATAGCAGCTTTCGTGCTGGCATTCTTAAAAATTCTACCCATTATTAAGGATTTGTTTTCGAAAGTCTTTGCCGTAGCTCTACTGGATTCAGAGCTTGATTCGGTGGTATTATTTTTTTGATTTTTATCATTACTTTCACGTACACTCACTTCATCGTCACAGCTGAGTGAACCGAAATCGTAATCGTCTCTGTCAGAAAAACTTCCCGTCGAAACGCTGTTATTGTCCTCGGTTAACAGATTTACGGAAGGTGCTTTAGGCTTCTGAAAAGTAATGGTTTCCTTTTCCTCTAAACCAATATTTTTAAACGGTCGATCAGGAATAACTATTTTACTGCTTGTCTTAGCCTTTTGGTGTTCCTCGACCGCTGCCTTAATTATTGATGAATGCATAATTGTTTTCGATGAAGTTGAACTTCGGCTCGCATTATTTTTCGTACGTTCGCTTCTAGTGGGCAACTGTGCGTTACATTCTCTATTTTCGGTTACTAATGTTGTAACATACTCTGGTGGGGTGACATTGTCTATATTAGCGTTCGGCGTCTGGTGCGGATGAATTACGTGTGACGACATTTGAGGCGGAGTCAAACTACTTTGAATCGGTGAAAAGTTATGGGAATTAGGTTTTTCCTCATTTCCTAATGCTATTTCTGCCAATTCTGTCAATTTACATATAGTACGAGATTTCGATTCCTGCTGGTGATTCAAATCGATGTTGACATTTTCATAGCCTTTCATAGCCGCCTTTGTTTTAAATCTGGATGTAGTGTTTGTTACAGCAGATAAATGAGAAATTGCTGAGTAAGTTGGTGATCTCGCATTTCTACAAATAATAAAATGTGTAATGTGTTATTCAGTTACATCATCGTTCTCCTACTGAAGTTTTACATACATAAACCTAAAATGCTTTTGAAGTTTTATGATGGGAACAGAAATTTTAATAGCTTTATTTGTATTGAGCTTAAATGCATTTAAAAAATACTTAGAAAATTAGATGGAACCGTTTTATTAGAATAATAGAAATTCTTGAAATTTGTTCGTTTTTAACTAACAGTTGATAGAAATAGCAAACTTTTAATTTGTTTCGCTTGGAATTACCAATTGGTAGAAATGGGCAATACCAAATGGAAGCGGAAATATATAGTTTGTATTTGTCGCTAAATTATCCCTGTCGTTCAGTGCCGTTGGTCGAAAAATTCGACAAAACTACACAACCGCGCACAGAAGCTCGCAAACAAGCAAGTATCCCAACAGTACATTGCGACATTATAAGCTGTGAAATTTTTAAAGTTGTGACGTGAAGTCTTCAATACAAGGACAACTTCAATGATTATGTTGTTTTCTTTTCAATTTAAATTTCAATGGAATAAGTTTATCAGTGACTAGATATTTTTTGAACATCTTCGGTTAGTATTTGTTGGGTGTATAAATAAAATAAAATTATATCTTACCTATTCTCATGAGCGGTGGATTTGCTGTAACAATTTGATTGGTTAATTATTTGCGGATCTCTAAATAAATTCTGCTGTTCCATTGGGGATTGTTGGTGCATTGTATTTATGTTATTATTTGCCAAATGCGGGGAATTCGCTTGATTATGATTTGTACGCATAGCAGTAGCAGGTTCAGTGCTCGAATTGTTTGCAAGTGATCGATTAACATTTACATTAGATATAGCTGATTTTTCCTGATGATTGTAGGCATATGAGAAATTAGCATTAAGGTTGCACTCTTCAGCGGAACTAACGGCATTATGTAGACGAGGAGTTTCCGCACTTTTTAAAATATTGCAACATTCAAAGAACAATCGCTCATCGGGATTTAAATTTAAACGGGAGTTACCATTGTAAGCAGAATTTGCACTTGCATTTGCATCGTATTCATTATCAGTCATTTGTTCTTTTGTGGTGGGTTTGTGTATGGATTTATTCGATTTGGTATCGATTGTTTCATTCTGTTTTAAATCTTCTGATACCACACTGTATGCTTCTGGCGTTGTATGTGTTGTCGATTTAAATGTTGCCATGGTTTGAGAAGGTTGTGTGGTCGTGAACGTCTGCACTGCAGAAGAACGCAAAGGAGAAGATGGATTTGATTCACACCGAGATTGCATAGGTGGCTCTGATATTGTGGATCGTCTGGTAGACCTTCTTGCATATGGCCCCAAAATACCATATGATTGCACCTCTTCCGAATTTGTATTACTCAGAATGTTAGAATGCGATTTTGATAACAAATACTCCTGTTCAGACACTTTTGATACATGGGCCAGTGTCATATTGTGCTTAGACAAAGAATTAGCACTGTAAAATACTTTCTTGCATAACATACACTCAATTATTTCGGCTGACATGTCACGGCTGGAAGACCTTTTCTTCGGTTTGCGTGTTAACAGAATGCTACGCCTACGACGCCGTCTTCGTCCTCGGCCACGTCCTAAGTCCTGTGAATAACTTGTATATACACTCATTTCGTCGTCTAAATCCATGTCCATGACTTCGGTGTTAGTGTTTTCATCGCATATAGATCCAAAGTTTGAGCGATCGTCATTGAAGTTTGGTGCACTTCGAACGCTCATAGACGTGGGTGGCCTGGAAAATTTACTGTTCGAATCATCCATTCCCATATCATTTACCAATTCAAAACCATCGTTCTTGAAAGCAAATTCTTCATTTTCAGTTGACATTATTTTCTCGTTGACGTTTTTAGCTATTTCAGTTAAATAATTGTCTTCATCCAAATCTCCTATTTCCTCAGGAACTGTAGTATTTTTTTGATTTAATTCGGTTTGTTTTGTAGCACTTATACCCTCAGGTTCAATGTTCTTCTCTCCTTCCTTGTGAATGTTTTTATTTATGCGTGGATCTCTGCTCGACACAACAGTCTTATTAGAGTCATTTGTCAACGTTTTTGACGCGGTCTGCGGAATCTCCGAATTGACACTTGCTTCAAGCGTCGCAGAAAGAATGCTTGGTCTTAAAATTACGGATGTTTTATTGACATTTACGGGTGTCTGATTCTTTAAATTACATGACTGCTTAGCATTTTCATTAGATGAGACATTTTTAAACACATTCACATTTTTCGCTTCATATTCGTTAAGTTGTCGTTCTATATCAATAGAAAATGATTCCAGTGATGATTTAAGTTTACTTATATTCTCATTATCGATAACTTTCCCACGCCGGCGATACTGTCGACGTTTGTTGTTCTTTTTCCCGTCAACAGATTCACCAACTTCCAGTGGATCCCTATCGTTTTCCAACGACTTTTCAATTGCACTTTCTATTACAGTTTTCGTTTCAATAGTATTAACATCACTTTGTTTTTGGACTTCGCTACTTTGACTGTTTCTCTGACATTTTCCGGTACGCTTTATACCAACAGCACTAATATTCTCTGTATTCTCAACTTGTGTATTGTTGTTACTTGAAGAGGATGATGCCACGTTTCGCTTTGTACTTGACATCAAAAGCATTCCTGTCAAAAGTAGATCTTCACTTTTTTCGTATGCTAAATTTTCCAATTTTTTTAGGTTGTCCCTACGCGCTTTATCAAGCTTAAAACTCTCTAATAATTGATCAGCCACGATGGCAGCCAGCTCATTTTTACGACGTCGCCTTTGTTTTTTCTTCGTATCACCTCCTGTAGTTGTAGGAGGTACTGATACCGCTGATGTGGTCGTTGACATTACAGATGTTTGCTGATCGGATTGAGCCGAGCTATGGAAACCAGATGAAGTATTATTATTATTACTCATGTGCTCTAAATCTAGATTGAGAGTATTAGTTATAACTGAGTTAACAATACTTTTAGCTTCAGTTCCTTCACCCTGTGTTAGTGCTGGTATTGCTGGTACCTCAATGGTATCTAAAGGTGCCTTTGATATTTGTGTAGCCTCCAGTTTGCTTAAGTTTTCTATATTTATTTCAGTTAAAGGCTTTTCAACGCTTGCATCCCCGCCCACAGTTTTGTTTGTTTTTGCAAAATTTTCATTAGAAGGCTTTTCAAGAAGTTTAGATTCCAGTTCTAAAAATGTGACTTGATTTTCATTTTTTTTGGTTTCTCTTTTGGAGTCCACTTGATTTTTTGTGCCTTCAGGAATTGGCACCTGAATATTATATTCGTTTATTTGTGTTTTATTATCTAAACATTTGATAATCTCATTATTTTTGTTAGTTATGGATTTACTGGGCGTAATAGTATTAATAATAGCCGTGGTGTTACTAGGGACAACAGCAATGGTAGGTGAAGCTGTATCATTTTGTTGTTGATTAATGCTGACCGATTGGTTTTTTACGCCAGCTTTATTAAGAACTGCTGGGCGACAATCTAAAGTTTTTGATCGCATACTTCTCCTGGCAGGTGTTAAATATTTAAATTCCGCAACAGACTCTTTGGTAGCATTGACATCATCTGTAGTTTTTATTTGTATTACAGACGGTTGAGATGCTTGACTGTTTTTCGATATCATCTCCTGGGCTTTTAAAGCTTCTTCACTATCTAAACTTGCTTTTACAGCATTTATTACGGAATTGATGGCATCGTCTATATGGTTTATAACCTCTTCATCCATTCGAAGAATACTTTTGTTTTTCGTAGATGATTCCTTTTTAGGGGTTGCATTTGTTATGTCTTTGGCATTATTGATTTTAGCTAAATTTAAAGATGTATTTAAAACAAATCCTTCGCTGGCACTTGTAACTGGAGGCACATTTGCATTAATTGTTGTATGCACTGCTGAGGTTTTATTACGCTTTTTATTGGAGGGCTTAGTAGCTTGAACAATAACTGGGCTCGGGGTAACCACAACAGCTGGTTGAACAGATTCATGGGAGGAAACCATCCCATGGCTTGCCACAGGATTTCGTACTTGAGGTATTCTTAGTAGATCTAAATTTGAATAAAAAGGCTTATTTAGCAACCCTTCAGGTGTTAGAGCATGTATAGTCAAAACTGATGATTCAATGGGAATGCCTAAAGGTGGTTGCGGAGGTGCCAGCAGTAGAGGAGCCATTTCGATGTGTCGTGATGGATAGGATGAAGTAATTGCATTTTTTTCAGGGCGTGGTTTCTTAGAAAGATCAAGTGGTTCCATTTCATCAAACGCTGCAAAATTACGTACCTCAAAGCCACATATTGTTTGTCGTCGTGCGGGCATACCACTCATTCGTTGAATGCCTGCACATGATAAGTCCTGACTTTGTTTTGCTATATTTTTTGATGAATTGGACAAATTCAAAGGTTCTGCCGCTGAATTGGCTGTATTAAAAGATGACACGGTCAGCTGTATTGCAGGAGGGGCTGCTATGTGGGCGGGTACAGCTGTAATAATAGGAATAGCTGGTGTTGAAATCATGTTAGTGCTAGCTGGTGCGACTGTTGATGATATTGAACTGGGAGATGCTTGGGAAACATTTTCTAATGGCATGGGAACAGGTACAGGAACTTGCAAGGGAATTGGTAAAGCCAACGGTGCTAGATGAGGTGCCGGTGTTTGTTGCCGCACGTTATCCAATGGTAAGAAAAGCGGAATCTTTGGCATTAATGCAGATACATGTGGAGGCGCAATAGGTGGAGGCATTGAACTAACAATAGTTGTGGATATAAAATTTAATGGCCGGATAGTTTCTCCTTGTGAAAATACAAGCTCCGAAAGATTTTTGACCGATGTAGTCGTGGCTATATGCTGTTGCGTTGTTGAAATTTTATGGGTTGTTAATTGCTTTGATAGCAAGACTTCTTTTGGAAGAGCCACTATATTAACTGCATTTACAATTTTAGGATTGGCAGTGGTATTCTGTTCTAAACTTGCCGATAAAACAGGTAAAGGAGTTCTCTCAGTTACGTTCGTCTTTATAATTTTTCGTGAAATGGCTTTCCGCTTTGGAGTCTTTTTTGGAGAAATCTTTTCGATTTGCATCTCCTCAGCAGGCTTTGATAAAGCTAACGTCGGTTGATGTTGTACTGGCTTCGGTGGAGTAGATGAGATCAACGTTTTTAAAGGTTGCGACACAACAGACACTTTCTCTGGAACAGGTGGAACTATTATATTCTGTTCAGTTTTAAGTTTTTCTTCCAGCTTGCCCGTTAACATAGCTATGCAATCACTGATACGTTTACTTCGTTTAACGCTTTTAGTATTTATTTGAGTATTCCGTTCAGAGTTATGGATTACAATTTTGTTATTTAGTTTATCGTTGCTTTGAACTTCCGTTGTAATATCTTTTTGAATTGTACTACAGTTGACAGTTAAAATGGCTTCGTTTACTTGTTTTGTTGCTATATTAGTTGTTTCCATACTCTCAGAAAATTGCTCAAAATTGTCTTTAGGTGTAAACAAATCGCAAGAGTTTTTCAAATTCTGATGATTTTCCACTCTAGGTTGCTCAGATGTAACTGATTGATTAATCAAAATATCCTTCGTGTTTTCCTTTTCAGCCTTAATACTAGAACAATCCACTTCATCAATACATTTTTCAAGCTTGTTATTAATAATATTATCTTCCTTGTATAATGGATAGACAGTTATATTGCTTTCATTTCTCTTGTTAATTGCCATTTTAATACTTTTCTTATTTATGTTATTTCTATTCTTCGCAACTTCAGATGATAGAGTTGAAGTGGCAGATCTTGTTGCCATTTTCTTAGGCTTTTTCATTTGCGATTTAGTTTTTGACAAGATTTTCGCTGCTTGAGTCATCTGTCTTACGCGAGTTTTTCGTAGGCTATTGTAAGTCTTATGTTTAGCTAATAATTTTGGTTTAATATTCTTGATTGAGTTTTTAGCCTTACTTAGTGTAGGAAATATTTTCTTGCATATACGCTTGGGAGGCAAATTTTCCAACATCTTTTTAATGGATTCCGCTAAAATAAAATAAATTTATAATTACTATATTGATATTTAAATATGCTACAAAACTTAAAATCTAAATTATAACTTTTCTTAATCCCGAGCTAGCAGAATTGAAAACAACTACATCTCTTTAGAGAATATAAAATCTGTCGTTATGAAATAAGTATATGAGGATTCGAAGTTATGCGGTTTTGAAGTTGATTTTATTTCTGTTTTATTTAATTTTTTAATTTACGTGTATAAATAATCGCCCCAAAACCAAAAGTGAACAATCATCTAAGTATTTTGGGTGATGTGCCATAATAAAAAAAAGCTCCCCAAAATATGTGAAGAATTACAAAACTAAAGAACGTACAATCGTCCAGTTTGTTGGGCAATTGTTCAATACGTTAAATTCACTAAAATTCGAATGATCAAGTATTCACTAAAAAATTTTTTTGCGTAATTTAACATTTTCAAAGAATAGTCCAAATATACAAAACTGTAAAATCACCCAAGTTTGTTCATTTTGCTCTTTTGCGCAACTTTCACTTCATACGTTAAGTAACATAATTGGGGTTTCCCAAATTGAATATAAGAAGTAAAAATGTTAACATTTTTCTGTTTAAATTCAAAATGTTTATCTTATTCACGTGATATGAGGGTGGGTCAAATTGTTCAAATGAAAAAAGTATTACATCAACAACAAAATCTACGTAAAATTCTAAAAAAAAATCACTATAAAGAACTAGGGGTCTGAAATTAAAACCTATGTCCCGCCGAGAGACAAAGATTTCAGTTTGTTGTATTTAAAAAACTACATATCTTTGAAGGAAAACAACATATTATCATACATCATATATTATTAGTTGAAGCGTATTTTGAGCTTTAAGAATCTGCGTTCCATTTTGTTAAAATTTTTTTTTTATAGCCCCAATGTTTTATTCAAGTTTTAATTAAAAGGAATGCCAAAGAGTAAAGAAAAACTTGCAACTACTGCCATATCATATCATGCCAAAACACAAAGGTAGTTATTAGTTAGGCACATTGGCCTTACATCGATATAGTAGGTCCGATGCTGCACTCAACTTTGCGGGATCCTAATTTTACCAGAAACTCTTCCCGTTCTGCAAATTTGTGTAAATGAGAGAGCTTTTGAGAGAGAAATATTCTTGTTCTTGCACGAAACAGCCCAGACTTTATATTCACGCAAGTTTTGGTAAGAAGTCAAGTAATCAGCTGTTAGAAAAATAAACAACAAAAATTTTAAAAAAAAAGTTATTAGAATCAACTAAAATTCAAAGAAATATATGTATGGGAAACTGCAAAAAACAAGGAAAACTTTCATAAACAATTGTTCACCCTTTTTCTTTCTCTAAATTTGTATTGAACACAGGCACATTTAACAAGTGAAGGTGTAACCAATACAACTACATCTTTTTGGGATAGATATTTGGCTAGCCTTTGAAAGATTATTCGAGACGATTGTTGTGGGAAAATTATATTTTGCTCCCCCAAATGATATTTTTGCAAGTAAGTTTTACGATTGTTGGACAAGTGAATCGTCGTTTAATTATTTTGGCGACGGTTAGAGAATTGTAGTCTTTCAAATGATATGTTTGCCAGTCATTTTGATTATTGTGTTGGACGAGTTTTGAAATTTTAAAAACAAAAAAAAAGTTTATAATGGTATAGACTTAAGCAATAAGAGTAAAAAGCAAACGAGAATCAGAACAAACAAATCGTTTTACTTTAGGAAATACACCATAGAAAGCAGCTACTCGATGATTTGTGGAAAGGCTTCATCATAATTTGATTGTATATTTTAAACTAATCTCAATTGTTTTTTTTTTTCAAATTCCGTTGTCATCACTCACAGAGTGGAGTATACTTTGGAAACTAAAGTCATTTCGGACCAAATTTGTGAACCAAAGTTTTCAAGTCCAGTTGTAGTTGTAAGAAAAAAGAATGTTGATGGTTATCGCGTATGCGTGGACTACCGTAAACTAAAGAAGGTAATACAAAAAGATGGATTACCTATGCAAAGAATTATCCTATACCAATGCACGAAAAGCAACAGCAAAGTTTTCTGGGATTAACTGCCTACTTCAGGAAGCTTGTGAAGGACTATGGTTTTATTGTTTCTCCTCTTACAAAACTTTAAAAAGTGTGTAATGAAGATCACGTTTAATGATGAGCAATTGGCTGCTTTTTAATTAGTGAAGCAACAATTTTTGAAGTATGCCTGCATTCCAAATTTACGATTCTTCAGCTATAACAGAACTTCATACTGATGAGAGTGAGATAGGTTAGGTGCTATATTATTGCCGCGGCCGTCATCCATTTTGTTTTTGGAGTAAACAAACGACAAATGCCGAAAAAAAACTATCACTTATATGAGTTAGAGATGTGGGCAATTGTAGAAGCGGCAAAAAGGCTCAAAATAGTAACAGACTGGGCAGCTTTTCAAAGAACGATAAATAAAAAGGATTTTTCTGAAGGATGGCACATAGCCGAAACCGGTTTGTCTCCAAACCAAACTTGATAAGGGATGACGGAAATTCGTTCCAAAATTCTACATCTAAAATTCACCAATAAATTTCAACATCACTTAAACAGGTTAGAAACTATAAATTTTGTCAAAAACTGAAAATTAGAGAGAAAAATCGTAAAATCCAAAATTTCCCCGAAAATCGTGAATCTACCAAAGATCGTAAAATCACAAGAAAATCAGAAAGTTGTAAAAGGAACGAAACTTCAGAAAACCTAAAATCCGAATGTTACCACTTGTCGGTACCAGGGAACGTACTTGTATCATTTTTCACGAATGAATGTTTTGTTTTATATTTTTTATAGCTCAAGAAAGATAAAGAGTTACACAGATACTATGTATATGTTTCTCCTGCTTAAAATATTTAAAAAATTTGTCGTAGTTGCAAGTAAAGAGAATTCCCACTTCTAAGAAACTAAAACTTGGTGCAACTCTACGAGCGGCGTCCGGTGCATGATCCACCCCTCTGCCATTCCCCTCGCTATGCCACTGAAATAACAGCAATTAAATGCAGAAAAAGCATTTTAAAGAACTTTAATATATTTTCCAAATCTTAAAAATATATCTGCAGCCAATCAACTTTCAGAATTTGAATGATGTAGTATTTATGTCGGTAAATGCTGTTGCAAAACAACAATCCAATGCTCCTGTGGATTAATTACTGATCACCACCTTAAAGCGGGCATGATAGACTAGCAAAAAGAATGCGCCCGAATGCGTGCAAATGTCGTGGACCAGCTGCAAGAGAGCTGATTTTGCGCAACAGGGGAACTTACGCTAATCGATACTATGCTGTTAGTTTCGCAATGATGTGTGATAGATTCGGAATTTCACCATGTTTATTACCTACATTTTTTTTTTTAACATTGGCTTTAGTGCTGAATGGGGATCAATTATTATAAATAAATCCATAGTAGGCCGTGAAAAAATTAAAACTATTAAGTTTTTCTTTTGATCGCAGAAAAATTACGCTCTGACACAGGAGGAAATTAGTACTAAATACAATCGAGGCTCTCATATAGTGATTGTTAATGATGCAGAAATCAAATTGTTGGGTCGCATAAGAGTTTACGCTAAGAGCTCCAATACTAAACAAATGCAATAAAAGTGCTTTCTCGACACAAGGGTATTTTGCTTTCCTAAACGACTTTCTATTAAACCAACTTGTAAAATTTTATAATTCAGTATATGGCAATGCACTTTTATATAAATTTATACAGTCAACGCACTTTCACAACTAAATCTTCACGAAATTGTACAATTGAACAATTATTTCATTTAACTAAATTCAGAACTTATCGATTGCACAGATTATATGGAATTAATCCACTTAGATAATGACAACATATCATCTGAGCGCCCAACTTCAAGACAGCATCCGATACGAGCACTTAATAGAGTACATAAATTCTGATGAAATACCACAGGAATTCCATTGCATATTCAGGGAACCATAATAGTACCAATGATCACTTATTCCTTACGATATGTATATCGGATATCTAATTGGGTGCAACGAAAGCAATGACACCCAGCAACCACTGCGATCTTATAGATATCAATTCAGCCCATATTAATGGGCAATCTCCATGTCTCGCCTGGGATTCCCCATATCTCGCCGTCTCTAACAAAATGAATAGAGCACTCAACTTTTACAAGCACTTTAAAATGATCAACAGTCAACGCTCAGCTTGGGGAAGCAATAAAATAGTACTAGAACAGGACGCTAAAGCATACTGCAAAAGCATACTATTTCAGACAACCTGGTTAAAATGAGGCCCACAATGATTACTAGGTTTATAAAAAAGTATAGAATTGTTCTGTACAATATATTCACTAGGTCGCGGTGCTATTACTATAACTAACAGTAATATTTCTCTTATACAAAATCTTATGCATACTAGGGCTGGCATAGTCCACGACTTTTCCATTTCCATACGCAGAACTACTAACTTTGTGAGGTTCCAATAAAAAGTGCATGTAGCAAAAAATACGGTTAAAAGTGGCAAAAATGTAGAAACGGCATCACAACTGCTCCAAATTGATATCAAGTCGTTTTATTTGGCCCAAATGAACGGAAAGCACTTTAGAGACGGCTACAAGGAAATCCTTGAAATCGTTTTATTGTTGCTTTGTGAAAATATGTATATTGCCTCATGCACTTTTTTCGAACCTCACAAAATTAGGGATTCTAGCGTATACAAATGTGGTTAGTAAGGATCTCCATACAACACTTTTGCACTCTAATATACACGAAAATGATATGTATAAAATTTAACTTACCATCGCTTGGGCGAGATCGAGGGGATGTTTTAATTTTAGGGAAATTTGATGATGATGATACTGCACCTTCTTCGATGGTGTTATCACTTGAAATTGAGAGGGGTTTAACTGCTGTTTTGTTTTTATTTTTTCTCAACTCCAGAATACTGTGTTTATTGCACGGGCGTCGCTTTTTTGAGCCACAATAGTAACGATATTTTCGTTTTTTCGCCAATGACCATATATAATCGCCAGAACAATCGAGCATATGGCGATAGAGATCAAGAACGCCACTGCACTTACGACCACATTTAGAGCAACCAGATCCAAGGCTGATATTATTGTAAGCACTACTATTATTTACATTTGTGTTTGCTACTGGCGTTCTTCTTAAACTAGTTGGCATTTTCAGTAGCCTTTTGCCAGCAGACGAAGACGAACTACATGATTGAATACTATGTGTTGGTGAGACTACCGATGAATTTCCCATCAGTTGTAGGGTCGCTGTTGTTGATAGTTTGGAATCGATGTCACAGTCTTCCGTGCTACTGCTGCTATTTTTTAGACTTGGTGAGTTTGTAACACAACTGTGAAGTAATGATTGCAAACTATCGGATGATTCATCGTTATTGGCGATTTCGCGAATAAGGGTTTCGTTTTTGTGCCAAAATAGACGACGTGCAGCCCCAGTATATATCAAAGGATAGCTTTCATTGCCATAACGGCTTAGAGCTTTTTTCGGTATGAACAAATGACGCAATAAATTTCCATTTAATAACTCCCGACCTACTACCTCGTAGTGAGTTGATAGAATTTGAGAATGTCGAAACATTTTGTGTTCTTCTAAAGTTTTTTGTTTTTCAAACTTTGCTCCACAACAAATGCAAAGATAACAACGTGGCCTGGCCCATTCTCCACTTAGAACCAACTTTGAGCGAGTATTTTGAGTTTCATAATTTGGTACAAGATTAAGCATAGACAGAAAGCTTTCATCTGAAAAAGTTTGTGCCATAAAATTGTCACCGCAGTCTTCATTTCCCATTTGACTAGGAGCTATGCCAAACTCATCATTCTCTAGCTTTATAATGGCTTGTTCGTTTTGTTCAAGTATGATGTGGGGCAATAAACGCATGTCTAGTATGAAATTTAATTGATCGTTGATTCGCTGCTTCTCTTCGCGTGATGGATCTATTGAAATTTCTGTAGCCGTCATTGCTTGATACCAGTGATTATCATCAACTGGTAAGTTAACTTTTTGCTGTTGCTGTAGCTCATGCTTTTGGCGCATTGTCAACTGAGTCCACATATCTAGTTTAGAAAGATCTCGCAAACCAAGCATTGGATGTTTCATTTTTTTGACAATCTTTCCGCCTTCATTGATAAGTTTAAACTTTTTAACGTTATCCCATTTCCATTTCCATGAATTCTTAGTGTGGGGTCGACGAATCTTTGAAGAGCTAGCGTCACCACCAAATTGATCGGCAGTCAATAGTGTCGGAAAAGCAGTAATAGCAGCAAGACTTGTTGCAGCATGAATTTCACTCTCGATCGTCGTAACTACAATGGGACTTTTGACTAGTGTACTTCTTATTTGAGGTTGATGGGCGTGACGCAACAACGATGTATCTTGTTCTTGCATGGAATTTCCCATAATTTTTCCATCTAAATGAAAGAGCAGATTGTTGCGTACGTTCGAAACTACTTCTTTATAAAAGTTGTCATCAAAAACACACGACAATATATCATTACGTGTAGGTACACGAAAAATAACATCGGGAGTTATATCACCGGAAAATCCACCAATAGTTTTCAATGATTTGCCACGCAATTTTGATATGCAGGTGGTAGAGGAGGAAGAGACTGATATAGAGGTAGTTGAGCCAAATGCGAAATTAGTTGCAGCGTTATTCTGTTCGGACTTAAGCAGCATCTCTGGTAGAAGTTTTTCTCTTCTCAATCGAACTCCTTTGCGATTGTTTGGTAAACGATTTTGAGTCAATCCGAGACGCGACAATATTGGCTCTTCTGCACCGATTACAGATGTATTGGGAACTATAGCAGGGCTACACTGAGATGTCGTGCTAACTATATTAACGCTACTTCCAATAACATTCATGCAACTATTAACCGACTTATGACATCGCTGCTGACGTTTCAAAGATAACTTACTTCTATCTCCAATAGTTAATTTCTCAATGGAAACGAAAGAATCGGTATCATTGTCTTTTGATTTACAGCTGCTTTCATCGAAGGCAAATGGCAAACTTTTATGCACTACTTCCATATGCTTAGATAGCTTCGATATATTTTGAAATCTTATAACACACGTTCTGCAACCAAAATATTTATCTGTATGACAATCGGTTAGGTGTAGAAACAGAGAGCTTAATTCCGTAGCTGGTAATATAACTGGTTGTGATTGCCCTTTTGTTGTTTGACAAAAATTGCAGCCAGGAAAATTTTGTGATCCGATAACCGACTTGCGCTTACGCGGAACTATCTGTGTTTGTTGTTGCTGCAACTGAGCATTTCTACCACTACATCGTCGATCCTGCTGTAAGCAATGGAATTTGTCCACATGTTTTAATTGCATTTTATGAGATGAAAACTTCCTATCACAGTATAAGCAAAGATTCTTTATGTTCGACGCTGATTGTTTTGACATATTTATATCATCCTCTTCATCATCGTCGTTTTCCAAAGTATCGTCTATCATTATCTCATCAGCTTCCTTTTCGAATTCAATTTTTGATTTATTTAAATTAAGTTTTTGTATAATCTCATTTATGCGATCTAACGGCAAACTACAGACAAGCGTTCCTTTACAGATCGGAGATTGCTGTCTATAATCGTCTTCGTCGTCATTATCGTTGTCATCGGCATTGTTTTCATCACCATCGTCATCATTTCCACTAACACCTGCTGCATTCTTATTCTTTGTCAATTTATCAAATGCATCAAAACTTTTTTCTATTTCATCAGCCTCAATTTTGATATCATCAATGAAATTCCCTTCATTATTATTTATATGTGCTTTCGATCCTTTTTGATTTACAATGCGCTTTGAAGATATTGATGTAGGATTCATTGCTTTTCGACGATTACTTTTTTCTTCTAAATGTTTTAAACCATCAGAACAACTTCGAAGACCAAAACGAGACATTTTTAGAGATTATGCGAAAAATATTTTATGCAATGTTTTTTTTTACAATAATCTAAAAGAAAAAAATAATGAAAATACATATTAAAAGTAGTCTAAATGATTAAGAAGAATAAATCTCGGTTAGAGTTTGATTATCGGAAAATTGTCCTTTTTAATCTTCTTAAGTATTTTACAAATACATATCGCTCATTCAAACAACGTCATAACTCAAAAAATGCCATTTCGAGATAAGCGCAGTTAAAGTTCTCTATTTGCTCCTACTACCTACAAAAATAACGGCATATTCTCTTTAAACGTGGAAAGTAGAAAATAAATAAAGTAACAGGTTCCTGTCTCAACATACACCAGAGCCAAGACGGAGCTTGGTCTCTAGTAAGCGGACTCTGGATACCACTAGATGTCCAGTTTTAAAACAGACTTACCATATGGAGCTTTATGTGGGTATATAGGGATATCTTTTTCCCCGTTACAGGGATGAGTCAGGAAGCCTTGCAAGAGGCCGAGATGTTAATCTCTGAAAAAATTACGATTTTAATTGGCCAAAGGAGAAATCAAGAAGAGATGGACAAGAATGCCTAGCGACGGATCAAACTTTAAAGGTACTCCAAAGATACACAATGAAGCTTCGCAAGAGAGGTTAATGTCTGTAGGAACTCCGGTGTTTATTGGCCAATGGAAGAATTCTGAAGAGGTCGACAACAAAAAAACTCGAAAGGACTGGACGGGTCAGTCTTCCATAATGCTCCTGAGTAAAAGGCTAAGTCATTATGTGTGGACGTCCAGCACTGCTTAGTATAAGATTTAGGACCACGGGACAATGGTTAAGTATAAATGCCATTGTAGACCTAAGCCTTAAGTGTAAATGCCATTGTGTGGACCTAAGGCTAGTGATAGCACCGGTCTGCTTCGATATCCCCCCTACGATAGTAAAAAATATAATACACAATATAGAGCATGGCATAATGGAAAATGAGTAAGTTAATGATCAAATTTAGTTAAAGAAATGACAAAAAATTTCAGCCATGGGAAGTTTTTCATCGCCTAACATTTTGACTTCTAAATAAAATACAAAGTAATCATATTTCTGTCGCGTACGTTTTTTAAAACCCCTTCTGCAGTAAAATTTGTATTCTTCAGGCTCAAAGTGCTTTGAGAAAAATACAGACATACATAGATACATACAAACAAAAACGTTAATAAAGCAAACAAAAACTATTCTAAATAAAACTAGATGTCGAATTCAAAAACATCTTGTGTTATTGCATCCTGTATTAATATAAACCTATGGTTTATTTGTTTGTTTATATACCTACAGTTAATTTCATTCTATGTTTAGTCACAAAATTATAGACGGTCACTTAGTACCATGAAATTGAATAAGACATGAAAACTTTAAATTACTAACAATTACACTTAAAGTTAACAAAATATTACGTAAGAGCAGATGATAAATAATTATTTATATTTCAAAAGAAATTCCATAAATAATTTGCAGTTTAATAATTTGCAATAAGGTTGTACAACAATATCACATTTTTATATAAAAATTATTATAATACAATCAATACAACAATACAAGGCGTTTGTAAATTAAACAATTCTTCCTTTATTAAACTATCTAACTGTTAGTTTTATGTCATAAAACTTAAGCTATGTTCCCAAGCTTTACGTGCGAGCCCACAGAATTCTAATATTTCTAAAAAAAGCGTACACGCGCTCGAAAATTGTGCAAATGAGAGAGGTTTTGAGATAACGGTGTTCTTCATCTTTATGCACGAAAAAGCCCAAACTTTTTTTCCGGCAAATTGGGTAAATGGTCAAATAGTCAGTTTTGAAAAATACACAATTATAAAAAGAAAGTAAGAAGTTCATTCGTGTGACGAAAAATATAAAATAAAGTTGTTTAGCGACAATAAAATAAACAAATTACGCACAAAATACTTTTGTATGTAGATAGATATATTTGTATTTTTTATTTTGACACCGAAAAATTTATACATGTTTTTACTGATTAACCATCGTGACAGAGCTTATGAATACTTCCAGTGAATCTAGTACCACTTCCTTCATAATTTATGGAGGTGAACATCGAATCAGGTTTCCTTCCTTCACTGTCTCGTTTGGAACTACCATAGCTGTTTTGCACTATCTTCAGTTCTCGTCTAATTTCGATATCTAACGTATCTAAGAAGTATCTTATACACATATTTTTTTTAATTTGTTATCTAATTTATCTATCGAGTTAGCTATTGGAATCCCATGAAAACACCGACAATATAAAGACAGCTTTAACAGAAATAAGAAAACTTTCTTTCCTTTATCTAATACACATTTACCAACTTACTGTAATTCTTGCCAATTTCTAGTGGCACTAACTGTGTAAATGTAACTTTATCATATGGGTTTTCTTGTTCAGCCAGTACGTCCTGTGTAACCTTCAGTCTTAATTTTTTTATCTGGAAGATATAAAAAAATTAAATTGTAAAAAACACTTTTATATAGCATACGTACCATTTTTAATACGGCAATAATCAAATGCTGTGTATATTTTTATTAAATTTAACATATTTGTTTAACGCGTCGAATTTTTACATAATTCAAAATCGCAACGGTCATTCTTTAAAAACTGCAATTTCTAAATAGAAATTTGGTTTTATTTATGGTAATGTCTTGGTTTACTCTCATTTTATCGAAATTTGTACCTAAAAGTATTTTTAGTATGGATTTTTGGAACAAATTTCCGTCCTCTTTTCTCAAGTTTGGTGTACAGACACAGTTGCACTGATTTCAAAACAGGAACGGTTATATTCTGAACTTAATTTTTTTTTTTTAGAAATATTAAGTAATATTTATTTATACTTTTTGAATTTACAATACATTTTTAGACAACAATATTTATTTAGTTAGCTCCGATTAGAATTTCTTATAAAGTTTACAAGTTTGTTTTTAAATATAATAAAGTTTGTTTCGTTTTTAATATAGTTTGGCATAGCATTGTATCGGCCTAATCCTTTGTAAAATAGTGATTTTTGAGTGGCACTGGTAGTTGCTTTCTGAAGCCTGAAATCTGACGCATTTCTTAGATTATATGGCTGCATATCTCCAACATAATTTAATTGATCAAATAGATATTTTGGTGCCTCTCCATTTTTCATTTTGTGAATGAGTAATATCGTATTAAGTTCTAGCCTCTGATGTATATTTAGCCATTTCAAAGTGTTAAGCATGACTCGGATTGACGTAAATCGACTTAGTTTTAGTATCATTCTCATCGCTTTATTTTGTAGCTTCTGTAGTCTATTTATTTGCGTTTATGTTCAGCATGTATATAGCACTGTTGACCCGTATTCGAAATATGGTTGATACCTTGTCTCTTAACCGTTTAAAAACCCGATTTTTTTACACCTGTATTCAATATGATCTTTAAAAATTGGATTTTTGTCTATTATGAAGCCCAAATACTTAATTGTGTTTACTTTTTCTATTGTTATATTATTTATCTTAAATACTGTATCTGTATTCATATTTATTTCCATTATTTCAGTTTTATTCTCATTTAACTCATTTAATATTCTTAATATTCTCATTTAATTCGTTTTGCAGATTAGCATTACATATTTCTTTAGTCTCTCCTTCAGTAAAAATCAAAGTATCATCTACGTACTAAATAATTTCACGGTTTTTTAAGACATTTTCCATATCATTTATGTATATAACGAATAAAAGAGCTCCTAATATTGAGCCCTGTAGTACACCATAGTAATTTTCTATTGCCTTTGATTTAATATTATTAACTTTTGTAACCTGTGTACGCTTTTCTAAGTACAATTGAAACCATTTTAATTCGTTGCCTTGAATACCGTAGTTATATAGTTTTTTTATTAGGATACTTCTGTGTATTCTTTTGAATGCTCTTTTGAAATCGAGGAAAATCGCGATAATTTTACTGTTTTTCTGTCTGTATTTCCATCTGTTTATAATGTAATTAATTTACTGCTGTTTCACAGGAATGTTTTTTTTCTAAATCCCGATTGATAAAATGTCATTTTCCTCTATATACTCTTCTAATTGGTTTTTTACTACTTTTTCCATAATTTTTTCAATTGTTTTTAGGATACTTATTGGACGGTGTTCTTCGCATAAATTTGTATTTTTTACTTTTTCTATCGGTGTAATTAAAGATTCCTTCCAATTGTCAGGAAAAACCCCTGTTAACATTGATTTATGTATAATCTTAAGAAGAATACTGTCGGTTATTTCCCAATTATCTATTATCATTTTAATAGTTATTTTATTATGGTCCGGTTTGTTTTACAGATCTGAGATATTTAAGTTTAAATATTATAAAATTTTTACGGTTCCACTGATTTCAGGACGGAAAGTTTATATTTAGAATTTGTTTCTGATCTGAGATATATACAAAAAATTCGCATCTGCAGCAAACACACACTTTATTCAAATTGAGTACTTTACAAAATTCGGGACTTAATATTCTCTCAAACATATAATTGGAAGAAATGTCCAGATCTACTTAAAAACACATTAATTGCTCTTGCAAATATGAATGAAACGTATTGTCCATTTCAATACAATAATTTACATTATTAAAGTAAAATAGATTATGGCCTTTTCATTTTTAGCAACAGCTGCAAAAAAAAAAACGTTAATATTTATGACAAAACCTATTGAGAAATATTCTGCTAAGTCAATCTCCCATCACTAGTCGATAGAATATATGAAATAAAATCCAAAATTGTGCCCAAACTTCTCAATAGCACAACACACAAACGCATCAAGTCGACAATAGCACTATGCTCAGAGATAAGTATACCACTCACCATAACTAGGAACATCATAACTAGGAAAATCAATGTTGAATAGGTTTGAGAAAATATATTCATTCAAATAAATTCCAAAGCAAGTGTTAAAAATGTATGTCTAATAAACAATAAAAATACGCACGCACAACAACAATAAGAAAAGGTACTTTGATGTTTTTTCCTCTTGGTGAATTTTACCTATGACGTCTATGTGATACCACCTAACTGAGCAAATCAAGCTCCTATAACGGATTTTGATTCGATTGGCTTTGAGAAAGTGATGGCTTTGCAATTTGAATTGATTGTTCAAACCGGCTTAATAACTTATTGTAGTAATTTGAAGGCGCATGAATATTAAATATATTAATTTTTAATTGATAATGTTAGTAAATCGAGTTTTTGTATACTTTTTCTGTTTGTTACATTTATATTCTTGTTATGTATGATTGTACTTGTATAACTTTTATTTAATAAAACAGATTTATGTTAAATGAATATGCTTGTTTTTAGAAAGCTTTAAAAAGTTAGTAGGTTGCAAATGATTTCGGGAGTTTTTTTTTTACAAAATTTGTTAGGAATATTTTTTCAGTGGCAACGCTGTATGTATATGAATGAATAGAAAAAACGAACTTATGCCTAAAAATTAAATTACTTAATATTAATGATTATAGTTAAGTCAAACAATGAATTTACTAATCGCCGGATACAAGTACAGGTACATAAATGTTTACTTCATCACAATCAGGTTGATAAAACCAGCCGCGATGAAACTGAAAATACATACAATGCTTTCATTGCCAACCAACGGTTGGCTAAAAGCAAATTGCATATGGTAACCTAGAATTCAATAACAAGAAGTAAGAGTGCACAATTCCTGTTTAAGGTGATTGTTTTTATTTATTTGTTTACACGACACGTATTAAAATGTTATTCGATGCGATAGTTTACACGCTATCGAATGCCGTGATAAGAACCCAGTACCTTCTGGTAGTTTAAACATATTTATCTTTTAGTCTCTTTTCTTGACTAGGGAGTTTTTGTCAAACTGCATATAAGCACCGGAAAATATGTACAGCCTTCGTATTAAATCAGTATCATCTCTGTCAGCGAAGTTTTTCGCGTAAACTGTAGTCTAGATTGGGTATTGTCTTTATTTGTCGATTCTTGAACTCCTTCTGATAATTAACTAATTGAAAAAGTATACCATTGAATTATTGGCTTGCCACAGTACTTTTGCACACTGACAGACATGTAATACCAACGATACAGTGTCTAATTAAGTTTTCTCGTTTCTAATGCATAACGTCCACATTTATAGTATATCCAGATGCATACCATTGCAATATAATATGAATTAGCAGCTGCAGTCTTCAAGGATTTTTAAAAAAAAAATATCAAGGGACACTCTAAAATATTTTAGTTTATTTATTAAATTCAAACATCAATGGTTTTTAGCTTACACTATTTTGGAATAAAATTTTTTTAATTGTCTAGTTTAATAATGACTATTTTAACACTATAAAAACACAACAAATATCGTAAAAATTATAAATCTAAATTCTTTTATGGATATATTGTGTACCATATACATTGTCTCGGTATTAATATTACAACTAAAATCGTATGTGCTATGGAGGCAGTTTCGAGCAAAAATTACTCTTTATGACCGTTGTTTGAAATTCGAATTTAGTTTATGCACAAAAAAAAAATAGGAAAAACAAATCCTGACAACTTCCGCATGTTGATATATAGTTTTTTATTTACATAAGCATCGTATAATTTAAATTTATTTGTGATAAATAAGTTGGTCCCTGACTTTTTCTGGCAATTATAGATTATTTTATATAGGTATATTTAATTTTGGGGACGTTTATAACGGTATTGGACGTTATCTAAATCTTGTACAACATCAAATGCAATATGTAAATTTAATTGCATTGTTATGTTTATGTTTTAACAATTTATAAGTTCGCAGATGTTTTAACTCGCAGATTTGGAAGAGAATAGTTACTATTGTATTAATTTACTCTTATTACTGGTAATGATCCTAATTATAAAATTATATTTAACAAAAGCAAAATAAATTGGAAGTAACAGCATATACTATATAAGTACATATGCAGCTACTCGATATAATCACGCAAATGCGTGAATGTTATATTTTTAATAAAATTAATTTTAAAAAAGAAGAGAAACAAAATTTACTAGAAACCACTAAAAGCAACAAAAACTAAAAATGCATACATATGTAGTTGCACAAACTTTCAAACACAACAAACGAAAATCGTTAAATTCTACCTAACCAAATTACAAAAAGCATCCATACTCATTCATCCACTTATTCATACTGCAACTGAGTTAACTTGAACGATTAGTACGTAAAAATTAGAAAAAAGTCGAAGGAAGTAACTTACACACAGAATAACCAGCAGGCTGGTGGTCAGGCACACAAGCTGGCAGTTAGGGTGGTTGCTGTTTCTGGTGGTGGTGGTGGTGGTAGTAAGACAAAATTTCTAATATTGTTGTTTATCACCACAAATCAAATTGGATATAAACAAAAATAATGCATTAAAAACGCGTGCATGATGACCACTTTATACGTTTTATTTTTATTGCACTAAATTTTCAACAATTTTGTCCATTACCAATAATCTGCAAAGACAGATTCAGTACATAATTTGTATATATTTTTTAGTCTTTTTCTTTTAAATTTCATGAAATTGTTGTAGGACACTTATTCCACTGATCGGTCTCTTAACATATATAAATATAAATTTTTATTCAATTGCACTAAACTTCTATATACGTACATATTCATAACTTTTTAGTAATGAAAAAACCGCATTCACCTAAGCCCAATCTGAAGGAGTACAAAGAATAAGCGAGTTAACGCATTTTCGTACAAGTATAGCCCAAACTATATTGTGAATGTGTTAAAACTTAGCCAAATGTATTAGAGCATAACAGAGTGTATTATAAAGGATACCTATATGAAAAACTTTGATTGGATTTATGGGCGAAGGCAATGTTTTTTTTTGTGAAGGGGGGCTGCTGCGAGACGTGTAATGAACTGCTTTAACTTTCAGCACAAATTTCCACATGTTCTTAGGGCAAGTTAATGCCCGAGCGTTAAAATCAATTCATTATTTAATTAAAACAATAGCTATTGTATATATTTTTAGAAATAATTGGTTTTCTTAGGTGTTTGATAATTCACAAAATTTATTTTTCTTTTTCCATCTCTGTGAGAGAAAATATTTATGTACTCGATTGAACTTCGTCAAAATGTCGACTGCCTGAGAGCGTTGCCATATATATCGGTAAAGATGTATCGTGGACAGTGTTGAACATTAATGTATGAAGGATATTCATCAAAAAGTACTTTTAAGTAATTACATTTATCGAACATTTTAACTCAATGCCAAGTATAACTTCCCCCACCTACCCGAAGAAATTCTCATAGGTATTACTAGCGGTCGGCACTTGCCGCGGACTTGGTATGAACAACAAACAAACCTATTCTGGTACATGTATTCGGTTTGTGGAGACCACTGTTACTTATGTTCCGTTCATGTGCAAACATCGTTGTTCAAGGTGTTGAATTGCTACAAACAGTGTTATCTTATCTGAATATGAGAACAAAATCTAATTTATGGCAATTATAAATTGCAAAAAATTAAAGTTTGTTAATGAATACTAAAGTCTTTTTGAATAAAGGCTATATCTCATTTAATTAGTATTAGTTCTAGGGACATCGCTTCATTTAGATCGTATAACCAAAATAGTATTTTGGCATATTGTATTTTTTTTTTTGATAATAAAAGTTTGATGTGTATTGTAATTCTAAAACCGTGATTTAAATGTTGTAAAAAAAGTTGTTTTGTACATCACAACTTCCATAATTTTAGTTATAGCACCAATTTGATGAACAAATATTAATATGGCACTCTAAAAAAAATGTAAACAAAAGCTGTTCGTACGGCTTGTCGTTTATGTCTGAGTTTGATTTATTCACGTGCGTAGAGAATTCAATGAAATAAAATTCAAATGTTTTAAGCCGAACTAAATCAATTATTGATTTAATTCTAAATGGAATTGAATCTCCAAGCTCTGCGGTCAACTAAACAAATTTTACCATATCACAGCACTACTAAAAACGCTCTTCAACAATAACTTGCGTTAAACAACCGGTTTACGTTGTTATATATAATTGTAGGCACGGTAACTCCTAATATAGTATTGTCCCCTGTTATACTGCTTTTTAATGCAACTACGTGGTTAATACCGAGAATTTTTTACCAAGTCATTGCAATATTTTATAAAGCACTGAGGGAGTGATTTTGATTTGTTAGTAAATAAAAATTAAAAATGGAAGTTTTATTGCCAGAAAAGGTAAAGTAAAAAATTTAAGCCATTTAACATAAAATCTATATTTAATTTTTTATAAATAAGGAAGAAACATTCGATTTTAAATTAAAAGACGCTCACAGTTCACTGGATGAATTGGACGTGGATGATTTATACGTTCGCTACAAGGTAAAGTATTATAGTATGTAACGGGAATTAATGTACATTGATGTATTCTTTATTTAAGAAATTGCAAAAAACACTAGAATTTTTAGAGGTGCAAGAAGAGTATATAAAAGATGAACAACGAAATCTTAAAAAGGAATATCTTCATGCTCAAGAGGAAGTAAAACGTATTCAATCAGTTCCTCTTGTAATTGGTCAATTTTTAGAAGCTGTTGACCAGAATACCGGTATTGTTGGTTCTACTACGGGTTCTAACTACTACGTCCGTATTTTGTCAACAATTGATCGCGAATTGTTGAAACCGTCGGCATCGGTTGCTCTTCACAAGCATAGTAATGCTTTGGTTGATGTTTTGCCCCCAGAGGCCGACAGTTCTATTTCGATGTTGCAACCAGATGAAAAACCTGATGTAAGTTATGCTGATATTGGGGGTATGGATATGCAGAAGCAGGAAATAAGAGAAGCAGTTGAACTGCCCCTAACACACTTTGAACTGTATAAACAAATTGGTATGAAGATAAATATAGCTCATAAGGAAGTAATAAATATTTCCCACCATTTTAGGTATTGATCCTCCCCGTGGTGTTCTTATGTACGGTCCCCCCGGTTGTGGTAAAACAATGTTGGCTAAAGCTGTAGCTCATCACACAACTGCATCTTTCATTAGAGTTGTTGGTTCCGAATTTGTTCAAAAATATCTAGGTGAAGGTCCACGTATGGTGCGTGATGTATTTCGTTTAGCTAAGGAAAATGCGCCTGCAATCATATTTATAGATGAAATTGATGCCATTGCGACTAAACGTTTTGATGCTCAAACTGGTGCCGATCGCGAAGTACAACGTATCCTTTTGGAGTTATTAAATCAAATGGATGGGTTTGACCAAACAACAAATGTTAAAGTTATAATGGCAACGAATCGAGCGGACACTTTGGATCCGGCTTTACTTCGCCCAGGGCGTTTGGACAGAAAAATTGAATTCCCATTACCTGATAGACGTCAAAAACGTCTTGTATTTTCGACAATTACTTCAAAAATGAATTTAAGCGAAGATGTTGATTTGGAGGAGTTTGTGGCAAGACCTGATAAAATATCGGGGGCTGATATTAATGCAATTTGTCAGGAAGCCGGTATGCATGCAGTAAGAGAAAATCGGTACATTGTCTTGTCGAAGGACTTTGAAAAGGGTTACAAGAATAATATCAAAAAAGACGAACAAGAACATGAATTTTATAAATAAAAATGCATTTATGTCATTTAATTTAAACGAAAGCTTGGGTGCCAATTTTTTCAATCCCATTGGATAAAATTAGATATCTGCCTTGTCACTACAAAATATTAATACAGGGTGACGCGTAAGTAACGTTATTGAATGCGAAAAATGTCTGGAAACCAAGAATTATGTATCATTCTTGAATCGAAACCATTACTGTTCGTGGTCGCTTCATGTTCAGACAAAGTTGTCCGAACAATTCTTCGCATAACAATGCCATTACACGAAATAAAATACGCAAGGAAAAGATAAGTATGTATGTGTGTGGGCTCGTCTGTAAACACCCGTATATAAACTATGCAAAAGCATCCATGCAATCTCGATGAGATGTCTCAAACAGGAGACCACGAACAAATTTTCTCTCGTTTTTTGCAGACGCTCATTCAATGTGCGAACAAATTTATAGCTAGTCAAGACGTAGTGTAAAAATATATGTATACACTTATTTTTGTAACAACATAGGGTAAAAAAGATTTTCGGTCATACAATTAACTCTTTTCGTTAATGTTTTTAAATATCAATTACTTCTAAAACGTTTTGAAAACCACTCAATTTTTATCGCAAATACATAATAAATACACAGTTTCGTGTTTTCGTTCTGTGTAAGGTGCCAGATTGTTTAATTTGATTTAATTCGGTACCCAAGTGGTTTTCTGTTCTTGAAAAGTAACTGTTTACATTGTAACGAGAAATGTTCTGACAATAGTTTTTATTTTGTGGCTTCTTTTTCTTGGGAGAAACTAGGAAGCTAAAAATATGTACATTTTAATTGAAAAAATTATTAAATATTTGTAAAATTATCGAAAAATATTAAAAAATTATGATTACACTTCCATATAATAAATTTGTATGTTTGTGGTTGTTAGTACAATTTTCCGTTTTTGTGGTAAACGATGCAAAATGTCCTGAAAAGTGCCAGTGTAAAAATAATACTGACCCTGTTTGGAGTTTACGTGTAAAATGTGGAGGTTCCCCTGACGAAAGTCTTTCAAACTGGCAAAGTATAGACTTTGAAGACGATTCTGCTAATGTATTTGCCTTGTAAGCTTATTTAAAATAATAGAGAATTGTGCGGAAGAAAATATGCGTGCTTATGTCTTTTTCATTATATTTAGGGATTTGAGCAAAAATGGTTTTACTGGAATCGACAAAGAATTTTTTCGCAACCTAACAGAACTTAAACGTCTTGATATTTCGTTTAATCAGATAAAAGTGATTGATAAAACAACATTTGGAAATGCTTTAATAAATGTAGAAAGACTTAAATTGGCCAATAATTCCATTGCCCATATATTTCCAGGATCGTTTGATCATTTGCCTAATCTAAAACAGTTGTAAGTATGTTTGGAGTATAAGTATGTGCCGCTAATATTTTTGCACTATTTCTGCAGAGACATATCTAACAATCCATTGGCATGTGACTGTGATTTAATCTGGCTTGTAGGTTGGTCAAACAGTCATCTGGTAAAATTGCAGCCATGGCCAAAATGTGAATCTGATGATTTTAAGGGTATTTACTTAAAAAAGTTAAAAGTAGGTGTAGATTTGTACTGTGAATCACCGCTACAACCACTATTGGAATTTATACCAAAACAAAATCAGGCAAGCTATATTTTGTACTTAATTCTTCGTCAGTTAATATTCAAAAAATCTACATTTTTTAGATTGTATTCGAGGGTGATGAGCTTGTTCTCAAATGTCGGGCACCACGAGTTGCGGTCGGCGTACCACATGAATCAGAGGATCTACCAACTAAGGCTCACGTATTCTGGGGTTGGTCAGAAAAAATACGTAATCAAAACTCGACAGATGATATAGTATATCATGATCCAACCAAAGTCCTAAATGATGTTTATTTAGAAAGCAAACATACTACAGATTCTGGAATTTTGCATTCAATATTACGTATTGCTAGTGTACGGCGCAACCATACGGGAATGTTTGATTGTACCCTTCGATCTCAACAAGCTAATTTGTCGCATGCAATAGCAGTGATTGTAATTGCAAAAAATACCCAATACTGCAAAACAATATATGTAGAAACGAACAAGGGCAATTACCATTGGCCTCAAACGGTGCGTGGGCAGACTGTTGAACAGCAATGCGTTGAAGAATCTGATATAAGTATGATGGCGACATACCATTGTCACGACGACGGCACATGGCGGGATCTTAACACTGAAGTATGTGCTTATGTTAGTCCAACAACACGTGTCTTGGAACAGTTTGCAAAAATGAACTTGACGCTTAACAAAGCGAATGTTTTAGAAATTGCCCGACGGTTACACAATTTTACACACACGCTGACCAACTTAAGACGAATAAGAGATCCTATAGATTTAGAATTTGTAGCGCAAACTCTAGTTAAGTATTTAGATTTTATAACTTACCAAACCGAATTAGCGCATCTTCTATTGGATATTGTATCACAACTATTGTTGTTGCCATCAGATACATTTTATGAAGCACAACGCAATCATCAAAGCGGATTAAAGCTGCTGGAATGTGTTGAGGCAGCATCTATGCAGATATCGCAACACACACCGACAACAGATAATCATGGAAATATGCATAGTAATTTAGTTACAACACCACGCACATTCTTTGTAGACTATTTCAATATTCGTTCAGAATCTTTTGCTGGCATCTCGTGTGTTTGGGTGCGATCATCAACTTTAAAGTCTACAGTGAGCGCAAGTTCTTCTTTTGAGTGTAGTACTTCCAATGATTCTTTCCCATCATTTGAGCGTTATATTGACGCAGCCATCCAGGTACCAGTAAACTTGCTATTTAGTGGTAAATCGTCACAATCTGTAATCAAATTAATGGTCGCCGTATTTCGAAATGCTAATTTGTTGCCGCATTTGATGAGTAATAAAAGTGTTATACTTTCATCACCAATAATTGGTGCTAAAACCATTAATGAAGCGGATGAAAACCTTCAGCACTCGACTGAAGATATTGATGAGAAAAATCAAATTGCTATTATATTACGTGTTCATCCGTTTCATGACGACCGCAGTGCACCGATTCCAGCCCGCTGGGATGAAGAAAGACAACACTGGAGTCCGGAAACGTGCCAACAGCTTTATCTACATCGCGGTCTTTTAATGTTTTCATGTAAGCGTTTGGGTTACTATGGACTGTTGCAAAGATCGGATTATCTCAATGATTTTGAATGTGATCAAGCTGGCGCCCGTTTTCGTTTTCTACCCTATGCTATGTACATCGGCACTGCAGTACTCTTTCTATGCTGTTGCATAAATATTGTAACTTTTTTAGTATTTGGCAGAACCATACGGATAAATCGACAACAGCGGCATACATTTATTAACACATGGCTGGCTTTAGCACTTCTGTGTCTTTCTTTTACTCTTGGAATATTTCAGACAGAACGACAAGATGTGTGTCGCATAATCGGAATGCTTATCCACTACTTCAGTATGTGTGTTTTATTATGGCTCAGTGTCAGTCTAAGCACAATGTACAAACGTCTTTCAAAGCATCATCGCATAGTTACAGAATCAGACCTTCCTAAGGAAGCACGGATGAGGAAACCCATTATGGGAATATACCTCGTCGGATGGGGAATATCGATGATGATTTGTGGCATTAGTGGTGCAGTGAATATAAATGAATATGCTGCTTATTCATTTTGCTTTCTTCACAATGGCTCGGCCATGAATGCAATGCTGGTTCCCAGCGGGATTTTAATAATTTTCCTATGCATTTTATTTTTAACGATATACTATCAGCTCCACCATAGAAGATCAGTTCCGAATATGATGCAAAATCATCAATTTTCGGACAATACACAAGCCACCGAAAACATTGACATGGATTGGTTGGATACTACAACACAAAATAATCCTCTGTCTCGACGAACGAATATGAATGCAAAATCACTAAATCTGGATCAGTATACAAGTCTCACACTGAGCAATACTGCTGTTAGTAGTATAGTAGATGATTTTGAACGCTCTAATATTGCTCACTTGAGGGCACACTTTGTATTTTTGGTATTGTTTGTCTTTGCATGGTTCTCTGCTGTGGGATTTGTAATGCACCGGACTCAAGGAGATAGTGATATAGAACACATGTTTTCAGTGTTGTTTTCAATATCAAGTTGTTTGCTTGGGCTTTTTATGTTATTATTTTATACTTTGACAAGAAATGATACGCGCCAACAGTGGAGTGAAAATCCCTGTTGCGGAAAGGATAGACCCTATGCGTACAATGACGGTGTTGCTCCAGTAGCTAACAGCGTATTGGCGTACAAACCCTCTTATGAAGCTGGAAATAATTCTGGTGCCTCTCGGTCCAATTCCCAATGCTCAAAACATCGAGCAAGCAGCATACGCAATGGTGGTGGTATTGTTGATACAACAACCCAACATCTCTTAGCTGTCTCTTCTGCTCCCGGTTCCACACCGATAATTAATAACCAACATATGGGAAGTGGAGCGGGAATCAGCTTATCTCATGATATTCCAAGTGCTGAGCTATTTTATAACCCAAATCAAATTAATGTTGCTCGAAAGTTTTTTAAAAAGCAAAAACGATTAGCAAAGCGGAATAATTTTGAGTTGCAACGTCAAAAAGATCGACCTGATTATGGAGGAAGTGTGGGGACAGGTGATACTGCTAGTGATATTTCATCAACAGCTGGTAGTGGACATATGTATTCTAGACGCCATAATGCTATGACGTTAAAATTACTAAGCAGTGGCGTGGGAAAGGTTAACAATACGAATATAAACTACAAGCCTGACTACAATGTCAGTTACAAGAGTCATAACTCTCACCCGTTAGAAAATTTTAGTGAGGTTGATGATATCTTCAGCTCATCTAACACTTCAACGGCAGCAAATAGTCAAAATTCATTACGTAAACGAGCCAACATATTAGCTATGAATATTTATACCAATATTCCGGAAACAATGGCTCCGCAACATGAAATTCACAAAGTAAGAGCTGGCGGAGGTGTCAATTCAAATGTCAGTAGTAGTGGACGCTCACTCAAACCTTTGGAGGAACACCGCGAAGAGTGTGAGGAAATCGACAGTAGTTCTATGGATGAAAATATACCACTTTATGAAAATACCTTGCAGAAAGTCCACGTTAAACAATCTTCCAACAATTTTTTTAATACATCGACAAGTTCAAATGCAGCAGTAAACTACCCCACAACATCTACACCAAATAAATCCAGTGTTCCAGAACTAAAAGAGAATGGTGAACATCATAACAAACCTCAACACAAGTTGTTGCTTTTAGATCAAGACGTGGATGCAATGAATAGTGTAGGTCTACCAATCACAGCCAGTGCTAAAGATCAAGATCTTAATGAATGCTGTCCAAATGCTCTTCATAGTAACAATAGCAAAAACAACAACTTTAGCAATGATGAGGATCTTGATAGGCCTCATTTGGATAGAAATGAGATTTATGTGTCGAATTCATTGCAGATAACAAATCGTGTCGATATTGAGGATGATTTCGCCTCTGTATTAATTCGTGTAACTCAACAACCCAAACAATCGAAGTCACTAAGTAACTTAGACTGCATCTATAGTGGTATTGTTGGAAACAAAAAAGACAATACTGGTACGTTAGATTCAGTGAATGTTTCGTATAGCTCTGTTGGGAACTTAACTCATGTTGATGGTGTAATGTGCTCTTCAAAACAAAGATGTCCGTCGCTGTTTGAAGTTGTTAATGACAATGAAACAACAAACAATCGCGAATTACATTCTTCAGAAAAATGTCAAGAGACATCAGCTCAAAAATATTTCTTAGACAACAGACGCAAAACAGATGACAGTGTTGTGGAAGCATTTCATATGACAGGTACGTGTACACGGTCAGCCAGCCCTACAAACGAAAGTGATTTAAACTACCAAAATTCAGAAATCAGTATTCGTAGCCATGGGTTATATGCACCACAAGCAGACAATGATTTAACATTGACCGATGATTTTCGCTATCAGTCCTCAAATGCTAGCGAAGCCGACATGGGTATAAATGATTTCGATGATGAGTTTGGAGCTTTTGGCAGCAACAACTTCACCAACGATTTGGATGGAATGGAAGATGTACATACTACGGATCCTATCGATGCTCTTAATACGTCTATTGATGAATTGTATGAAGCTATAAAACGACGAAGTCCTTCAACAACGAAATCAACTAAACCAATGACAGCTGAAGATTCATATAGTGAGACTTGTCTTGGAGATATCCATTTGTTAAATAAAAATAAATATGGGAATAATGTAAATACCGACGGCGACTCTATTTCTGTGACAAATGTACCAGTATCAACCACCTCAGCTTCCACTTCCTTAAATACTGTGTTAACAAAATCGTTTCGGGAGAATCTCATAGATGACGACAGTAGTCAAAGTAGCATAATATCTTATATAGATCCCAAAGTGAAAACGAACTCAATTAGCTGAAATTCCTCTTTTATTTTGATTGACAATTAAATTCAAAGATATTTTAAAAACAAATAATATAAGGAAACTAGTTTGAATGCTTGGACCTTGTATATTGGTTACGGGGTTAAAACTACTTAACTCTATCCACGTAAACATGCCAAAATTGGACTTGCATTGAGAAATTTATTTAACAATTGGGAATAAGATTGTTGAGTCAGTATTCATCTCAAATATACAGACCTATATTCTAAAAACTTAATTCATTTGTTAATGTTAACTTCCATTTGCATTTAATAAGCACCTATTCAAGTATATGATTAATATTTATTTATAATTGTATTATTCCTACGTTTTAGTGCTAGCTATTAAAATTGTATCGTTATAATTTATGTATGCATTTATGTACAGTTCATTATTTTTTTTAATATTTAAAATGACATAATATATTTCTTTTCGATTAATTTTTCTAGCCAAAGCCTTTCTCTGAATTACTAATATTTCATCACATACTCATATTTTATGTGTAAATTTCTATAAATCACACATCTAATTTAAGAATAATTCGCAACATAAAACAACGAATGTACTGTTTCTTAAACCATGTGTTTTATTTTCTGAAATAAGAATTTATAATTTTATAAAATTTTTAATAAATGTATATGAACAAAAGAACCTAATTGAAACTGCGTATATATATATAAAAAAATAAGGAGGGGGAAACAAGGAATATGCAATTACTTCATAAGCGAGTGCACGACAGCATTAACATTCATAGCTTTTAAATCGGAATATGTTTGACCAGTGCCAACAAATACAATCGGTTGCCCGGTGATGTATGTCATTGATATTGCTGCGCCAACTTTATCATCTATAGTATCGAACTTCGTTAAGACAATGCCATCGATAATATGTGGACTTTCGTCGGATGAATAATCCGCAAGAGATTGGTTAAACTTAACTAGTTGATCAACGGCTTCATTACCGACTAAAGCTTCGCCAACAAAAAGCACTAAGTCGGGATCATTAACTTTAATAAGTTTTGAAAGGGATCGCATCAAGGGTTCGTTATCTTGCATACGACCAGCTGTATCAACCAGAACAATATCAAGACGCGAGTCGTTAGCAAATTTAATGGCTTCCATAGCTATACCGGCCGCATCTTTACCATATCCTTTCTCATAGAGTTGAACCATAATACGCCCACCATGTTTATCTGGGGGATGAAGAGCATTCAGGTGCCGCGTGTGTGTACGCAGTTGTTCAACAGCTCCAGCACGGAAAGTGTCGCATGCAGCTATTAGAACACTAAATTCATTTTCTATCAACCAAAAGCATATTTTAGCTAAATTCGTCGATTTGCCAACACCATTAACACCACAAAAAATAATGGTATATGGTCTACTGTTGCATTTGGCTTCCAGAGCATCGCGTATAATATCAACTCTTCGTTTTGGCGTCAAAATTCGAACTAAAGACATAGTTAAAGCATCTTTAACCATTGAAGCTACTGAATCAAATGTGCTAATAGATTTTCCTTCCAAACTAGCGGCAACCGACTCGCATAATTTGTATGATATATCTGCAGCAACGTTCTTCGAAATTAAATGATCACGCATTTTATCTAGAGCAGTTTGAAGATCTGCCCGAATCAGTGTTTTGCCTCCTACAAAGCCTTTAAAGTAAGACAATATGCCAGATTTTTTCTTGCCATCAAACGCAATAAACTTTCTAGATTCTTCATTGTCCAAGTCACCCTCAGAGTCATCGATGTCCGCTTCCAAGTCTCGTATGCTTCCTTGCATTGTGCCAACAATCTACAAAGAGTATTAATGAAGGTAATAATTTATTAGATTTAATAAAATCTATGTCATGCTTACACTATTTTGAATTGTTTTATATTGCACATCGTCGGCGTGGTCTTTAGAACGGTCCAATATGACGGCGTCCTTCGAACTTCCTCCCAAATCCCAAACTCTTGGCTTTTTGCCCGCCTTTTCTTTTTCAGATTTACCTCTGTTTTCCGTCTGAGGACTCTTCTTACCCGATAACTTTTCTCTTAATTTTTTTCGATTCTCCATTATAATATCTTCATTTGTAACATTTTTTTCTGTTGTTGTGACTTTTAAGCTCTCCACTATATTCACTTTTTTTATATTATCGCTTTTTTTGCTATCATTTGGTGTTTCAATCATTGAAGATACAGTTTTTTTCGATTTATGTGATTCATTAAATGATCGCATAGTTTTTGGCGCCATACTACATTGTTTGGCTGAGTTCTCTGCTATTGTCAATGTGGCTTTAAATTCCCTATCGAAATCATAATCCACAACATACCGTTGTGAAGTCATCAATATATCGCTAAACTTTTCTCTGAAAACGTTTTGCATTTCGCTTAGGAAGCTATCCACGTATGGCAATTTGATGACCTTCTGGTATATCACGGCATAAACCAATTCATATTCATTATCTAACTTGAACTGTGTTGCAAAATTGTCCTCTTCAAAATACTTCGATTCCGTACTGCGTTCCTGTAATTATATTTTTTTAATTGTAATATTAAAAATGCCACCGCACATTTCTTATATTTACTTTACCTCCAATATAACACTGCGAATCATGTTATTGATGCATGTTGTGACATTTTGACCTGTAGAATTAAAATTCCATAAAACTACACCACCTTTGGTAAAGACGACTACATAATCCAACATTGCGAATAGAATTTCTTCGCAACAAAAATCTGTCCACGTCACAGAAGGTGCTGTACACGTCACAACGGTCACACTCTACTTCTTTCCTTGCTAGAAAATGTATATCAAGTTCTTTCAAGAAAGAAATTGTTGCAAAATAAAACTAATGTTTAAATATATTTTTAAAATTTTATTTTACAACCATAGAATAGCTAAATTCACTTTGTGTTCCTAAACAACTTAACAAAAAGCTTATTCTATTTTGTTTTGACAGTTTGTGATTTTTTAACGAGTGTGCCATTTTTGACAGTCGCTTTCAGACACTTCTAGTACACTGAGCAAAAAATACTTTTTGAAGTTTGTAATTATTACCAAGGTGAAATAACTCACCAAAGAAGCTGACGACCTTAAGTTGATTGGATGTCGAATTTGAAATCCGCAACTACCTGTTATCAATTTGCCTTGATTATTCCTATACTTAAAATTTTTAGCTGAGTACTTTTTTAAACTTATTAGTTTTCAAATTCCATGTAAAAACATGACATCCGTCAAGAAACAGGAAATACTTTGAATTCATTGGTGAGTTAATCTGTTATCAATTTGCCTTAATAAAAATACAAGTCGCTGTGTAGCCAACTGTGTGCGCTTTTTGTGGTGTTACCAAGGCGAATTCGACTTGGGCGTTACCATATTCAACTAAAGGAAGTGTAGTATTACACTGAAAAAAAAGTAAAGTAAATGGAATCATGAATTAGTTACATTAGGTTTTGAACAGCCACAAATTTGATCGCAGGAGAGAGCCTCGGCAAAATAACGAGGAATATGTATTCGGGGTCTTCTGTGTGTAGAAAATAGTAGACGTTTCTGTTAATTTTGAGCATTTGTTATCTCATCAAGATTGTTTCCTTGTTCTCAGCATAGTTTATGTACGGGTGCTTACCGACGAGCTCATACAACATAAATTCTGCATTTGTGTATCTTGTTTGTGTGATGGCAGAACAGTGTTGTGCTAACAACTATTTGCACATTGAGAGCGTCTGCAAGATAACGAGAGTACATGTGTTCATCATCTGTTTAAAGAAAACGTGTGGATCTTCCTATTTAGTTTGAGCATAGCTTTTCGCCTCTCTTAATTTAAATAACTAAAACAATAACATGCTTAGTTATTAAACAAATTTATACACTTTGTTATATGGAATTAGTCAGAATACCAGAGCTTTAAATAATATTCGCTAGAAAAACATTTTTCTTAATAAAATTTCCCCAAAAAAAAAATGAGCCGCTAAAAAGTTATTCGGGTCTAATCAACTGAACGCACAATCGTTGGTACGTTTGTACAATATTTCCTTGATAGACGGAGCTGCATTTTTAACAATAAATTTGTGAAATACTTAGAAGCGAAAATCTTTGGATGCTAGTTTTATAACACAGTTGTTTGTATTAGCATGCAGTTAGGGCTTTGTGTTAGAAATATTGATATCAAATGTATTACATTAATACTTTCCATTTGAATAATTTTTTGCTCACTTTCAACGCAGGATTCCGAGAAAGAAAAAATTATCTTATTATATTTATGAGTCTTCTAAGAAAAAAATAAAAAAACGTTTACTAATTCAACCATTACATATTTATAAGAATCCGATTATTTATTGGTTATTTATATAAGCATTAAGAAAACACCAAAACTATTTAGAGGGAATACATTTTATTGAATACATTGAAATGCATACATACGTTTCTGTCCATTTTTGATTGGTTTTTTTCTTTTTTTATAATTTGTGTTTCGATTTTTTGTTGATTAAATAATAAATAAGATACAATATACGTTAGATTAATTTAATAGCAGCATATTTGTTTTCATCGTGCATCATTAATTTTTAATATATATGTATTATATATTATATATATGTATACATACATATATTATGTATATATAAGCAATATAAATAACTATATTATAATATATATTTTTTTCAATTTAATTAATAATCCTTACATGTTATTTTTTATTTAAGCATTAAATAAATGTTGCAGTGTATGTGTGTATGTCAAGTTTTAATTGGTAATTTTTTGTTGTTGTTTTAGTGTCTTACTTCTTCTTTAAAGTAAAAAATGATCTACGCTTTGGTTCGTCCTTTTGCGATGTGGCAGGTAAAGTCTGAGACCTACTTTCTGCAACAGATGCCGATTCACATTGGGCTTTAAGTGCTGAGACCCATTGAGACATTTCATTGTCATCATGGGCTTGCAATAAGAATTCGCCGCCATTGGAGAGCCTGCAATAAAATTATGGCAAGATGGACATATTTTTGTGTTAAAATTTGTTAATTGGTCAAATAGATGTGCGCATTTTAATTTACTTTATTCTTAACACGTGCTTCTTTTTAGTATAATCGCTGGCAACTTCAACCGTAGCCTTTTGTAAGTCATATACTGGTTCTCCGCGGAAAGTTAATTCCGGGTTACTCTTATAACCCTTTTGATCTTTGAAGAATGATAAATGCCCACTTCGGGCAACAGTATACACCTGTTGAAATATTCACGAACATTATAATTATGTAAGACAATAATAGCAAGATTAAACATATCAAATAGGCCCCAATTAAAAAAAAAATGCAAAGCAACGCTGAATATATGTATATGTAAAACAAAAACAAAATTTGAAGTTGTTGTTCTTCATATAAATTCTGGCGTTGCGTTTTATAAAATAATATATATGTATATTCATGATTTGATATTTCGACAGGGTGTTTTGCTGTAGATTTTTGGAACGAATTTCCGTCATCCCTTGTCAAGTTTGGCTTGGAGACAAACCGGTTTCGTTCTCGAAAAATGAAAAATGAAGATGGTACATAGCCGAAACCGGTTTGTCACCAAAACAAACATGACAAGGGATGACGGAAATTCGTTCCAAAAACCCATAGATTTACCTTATCCCACGATCTGTTAGATGCCTTCTTTGTGGTAGACTCCCATTCATGTTTTCTCGTCAAATATCCTTCATGAGCTTCACCGCCAGTAGCTCCAGCACGTTCTAAAATAACATTTAAAATAATAATAGTACCAATGCGTATAGATATGCATGCACATATATGCAGAATGTAAATGTATAATTAATTTTTCACTCCTAACTAAATTACTACAATTAATACTGTACATTTTTTAGAACTGTGTTCAATTTCTAACGTACGGAACTTTTTGCTGTTAACTTTTCAGCATACATTTGTTCTCGATAAATGATATTTGGGAACATCAAAACGTGTGCCAATCAGATTATTTCACGTCACCGTTTTACTAGAAATTATTATTATATCACTTATATTCATAAAACCTCCAATTACTACTTATTAATTTGTTAATAAGCCTAAAATGCGAAACAATTCCCGCTATATAGATACTGAATCGAGTACAAAATTAAATAATATTTTACGGCCGAATTTAAAAAAGAGTATAGAATTTTAAAGGTACTTGTTTGCAAACGTGCACAATCTATATTTTATTCAAATCGGTTTAGTATTTAAGGAGCGCTATAAGAAAGAATAATAAAGAATGTTTCCTTTTTTATTTGTTTACTTAATTTCCTACCCAAATTACACGAATGTAGAGTGGTCGAATTTCGACCAAATAAACTTTCGTTATTACATTAACATATACGAGCATAGGGCCTTTAAAAACTACCATATGTGTAATGTTTCGATCGATTTGCATGTGTTAATAATTAAAAATATTCTATCAACTAATATGCTAATTGGAATTTGTATTTGTACTGTATCCAAACGGTATGGCTAAGAAAGGCAATTGAAAGCTAAAGCGCCTTTAAGTATGTACCGTGTGTGTGTTGCCATTTAAGAAGCAAAGTATGATGTTTGCCAAATATTTAAAAATTTACTATGAAAGTTTCGTTTACAAAACATTTGTATAAATTATATAGTGTGTTACTATTTGTATAATACCTGTCTGTGTCTCTGCGGTACGTTCGACTTCATCTGCTGTATCGACGATAGCTTTTCCGCGAAGCATTAAAAAAATTGTTTGTTTAAGAAATTATTTGATTTTTTGTTTGTTTTATGCATGTATGTAGATATTTCACAAATATAAAATAAAGTTAAACAGTGAAAAACAATAATAAAGTTTGTATTATGAAATTCTATTGTTACCAATAATGTTAACCAATTAGTTATTACATACTCTCTGCGATAGATTCATAACGCAAACTATAAACCAAAGAAAGATTGGAGTAAAGCAATTCTTACGGAATCGTTTAACTTATGCTGAGAATATAAAAAGCGTATAGATTTGGAAATGACTAAAGCGACTAACTTGATTTTACTGAAGTGGTGAAAGGTTCTTAAGGCATATTCAATGCTTAAGCAGTCCCACTTGGTCTAGTGGGCACAGATAAAATTGAAAATTAATTTTAAAAATCACCAAAAGTTTGAAGGAAAATAATTTATTACAGTAAAATTCAAAACATATAACATTAATATAAAAAAATTTCCACTTACCAGCTGCTTCTTCAGATGCAGCAATATCTACTACATCACGTTTTTCAGCTTCGCGTTTGGCTTGTTCAGCAGCCTCGGCAGCGGCCTTAGCTTCCATGTCTTCCTTTATGCGTTGTCTTTCTGCTTCTTCCGCCAACTCTTGACGCCTCTTCATTTCTTTAAGCTCAAACTGAAAAGCAAAGCGTAGTAAAACATAAGAAGCTGGAAAAAAAATCTGAAATGAATATTTCAAGCCTACTGTTGTTAAACGCTCAAGTGCGCTAAAACGCTCTTCTTGGGCGGCAGCAGATTTTTCAAATGCTTCATGTTTCTTAATAAGATTTTCGACTTCATCGATGGTATGACCTAGTTCTGATGATAATAGATAAGGTTCTTGTGCAATCAACCAAGCTTCGGCAACGGCAGCATCTCTAGCAAATTGATATACTTCCAATACTAGGGAAAAGTAATAGAAAATATTTTATAAATTAATTATGCATTACAACATAGAAAACTTACTTAGTTGTAGATTCTCCCAGCGCTCTTCCCATCTTCTTAATAAAGCGTTTCGACTATTATTTAATTGTAATAACCTATCCTTAATATCTCCGGAGGCATAGTGATTACGCGTTAATAATTCTTTACCTAATGATATACAAGCAGAGAAGTTATCTTCTCGAGTGTCGATTTCAGCTTTAAGGCTTTGGTGGTTATTCATGAGAAGTTCAACACCCGATACGTCACGTGGCTTTTCTGATGTGTTCATTTGACGGACGAGATCTTCCATCCATATCATCAGAATACGTACCATATTGAAGAATCTGAACAAATCACCAGTATCGGCCAACTTCTGTTTGCGGGCATCACACATAGCTTGTAAGTTCGCCCAGGCATGCAGGACTTCCTGTTCACGATTTGTAATTTCTTTTGCTTTGTCTCCTGCGTAAGAGTCTTGTAACTTTGCGGATTCTTCTTGTATTTGTTGTACTTGGGAATATAATGTGGTTAAATCTTGCATGAAGTTGTAATGTTTGCGCTGCAGAGTTGATACTGATCCTGCGTCTCTTCCTAATTCGTCAGATACACCGTGTTGCTTTTCTATAATCCGGCTAAGAACATCTTTGCAGTCGTGGAAGAATTTGTGCAATTCGCGGGAAGCAGCAAGCATTTGTGTTCGTGTTTCTATTAATTCCAAAAGGTCTTGCCAGGATTCATTTAAGTTATCTTTCCATTCAGCAATTGTCGCTGAATCCGAATGACCGGCTTGAATAAGGTTATCGGCAATACTATTAACTTTAGCTACACGTTCGCCGCCAACGGCTTCAGTATCACGAGCGAATTCACTGAAACGTTCTGAAAGTAGTGTCACATGATCGAAGTCTTGGCCCAACTCTTGTGAACCAGCCACGACTTCTCTGTCCGCAATCCATTGTTCCAAATCATCGACTTCGCGACTTAACATAAATAGTTGCAGCGCTTCGTTAAGGCGAGCACGGCGTTCACCGGCCAAATCTTTCAAGCCTGCATACAATTTGTCTAACTGTGATTGTTTCACAGCTACAGCATCTCCACTTGATACATCATCAATGTTAAATTGACGTGCAACTTCACCTAACTGGCGAATTGTGTTGGCGTAATCTTCAATTGACTGTTCAAGATTTTCGTGTTTTTTCATAAGGTTTTGGGCACTGACTTCATCCTTGCCGCGATCTTCCACCATCATGTACAACTCTTGTTCGCTCATCCATGATTCGGCCTCTTGAGCATCGAAGAAATATTGTTGTACCTTTTCGGACTCCAACAAATGCTTTTTACGGTTCTCGACAGCATCTTTAAGTTCCTGCCATTTTTGTGTCAAATCACTAATAAGTGCCTCAAACTTCTTGGCATCTTCGTGACCTTCGTCAATAAGTTTGCGGCCATTATTGCAAATTGCATTAATACGGGGTTCATGGTTGTCAATTTCAGTAGCCAACGACTGATTCTTCTTTTTAAGAACATGCACGTTAAATAACGAGTTGCCATAATCGTTTGAATTAGCAACTGGCAGTTTTTCTTTGATCCAGAGTTTTTCATCCTCGACATCTCGACAAAATTGGAACGCTTCCTTCTTCTTTTCCAACTGCTTTTGCCGTTCAAGCAAAGGGGCTTTGATTTTCTCGAAGCGATCAAGAACGGCAGTCTTTTTAGTGACAATTGGTTCGATTTTTTCTTCAGGAACAGTCTTCTTTAGATACTCAGTTTGTTTGTCAATTTCTTCTACTTGACGTTCTTTTACAGCCATTTGTGTTTGTATGACTTGTTGTTTCTGCATAAGAATGTTTACTGATGTTAAATCGTTACCAGTATCTGCACTAACAATTTGTTTCTCCAAATCTGTAATGTATGAATCAATATCGTCACATGTCTGTTGGACGAGAACTTCGCGATTGGCATCAAACAACATGGCTCCCTTTTCTTTGGTATGAGTTTCCAAGTCTTCAAATTGTTTGGCAAGCTCCTTTAATTTAGGATCGATCACATCCTTAAATTCTGGTTTTTCTTTCGACAATTCTTCTGCTGCCTTTTCAGCTTCATAAAGACGTTCTTTGTTTGCACCAATTTCTGCTTCGAATGCCTGGTGTCTGGTCCACTTGGAATGAATTGTTTTAGCACTTCTATAAGTTTCATCTTGGGATGTGACATATTTCTCTTGAACCCATTCAGACAATTCATCCAAATCTTGGAGGAATTCGTGCAGCTTTACTTGATTTTTCAATTTTTCGTGTTGCTCAAGGGCTCTTCTCCGGTTATCATCGCGACGACTGGCAATGTTTTCGGCACGCTTACCAATCTTTTCAGAGTCAAAGTGCTCTTTTTCCACTAATGTATCTGCTACTTGTAATAAACTGTTAATCTTATCGTCATTAGCTTCCATTGTTGTAAGGAAGGCTTCGTGACGTTTAAGTTGGTTTTCAGCCTGTTCCAAGTTAACAGGGGTATCATCTTTGCTAAGAAAGTGTTCCTGTTGACTAAGAAGCACTTCGGTTTGACGTGCGTCACGGTTAAACAGTTGCTGATCAAGACTTTGGGATAACAGTACTTGACGGTTCTCCCACATTTGGTGCAATTCCTCCCATCCGTCTTTTAGAGCATTCAAACGTTCGCGCAAAAACATGTATTGGGGATCATCGGATGTGCTTGATTCGGAAGTCAAACGTTCACCATATTCCATCATGTTCTTATAATCTTCAGTGTAGTTGTCTATTTCTTCCCGAATAGATTGATGTTGGTTGAGTAATTGTTCAGCTTCGGGTAATGAGGTTGGGGTATCTTCTGAGGCAACATCTGTCTGAGTTTTCGTTAACCACGTCTGGAAATGATCCAAGTCTCGCAAAAATCTATGCAAATCCCCAGCTTCTTCCAATTTGGAATCTCGTTCCTTAAGCATTTGTGTCAGCTGTTCCCAAATGAGTTCGATTTGAGCAATCCGGTCGCGTATTATTTTGGCTTCTTCGGGATGTTCGGATTCAATACTATCGGCTTCCTTTCCTAAGCTTGAAAGCTTGGCTTGGATTGCAGCTAAATCACGTTCCATGCCACTTAGACGCCTTTGCAATGTCATAACACCGGTAAGATCCATTTCCAAACTATCAGTTTCAGTAAGAATACGTTTTTTATCTTCAATCCATGAGATGGTTTCACGGCATTCAATATAGAATGTTTGAACACCATGAGCAGATTTAAGTTCATCCATTTTGGATTCGGCCTTTTCACGAAGCGACGACCATTCCTCGTTCAGATGATTTTGGCGCTCAAGGATTTCATCTGAATTTGGATGCTCTACATGTAGTAATTGTCTAGCCAATTGATTTACAACGGCTACGCGGGAGGCATTAGCATTCATTTCCTTATCAAAGCCTTCGAAGCGATGTTTCATGATTTCGACATCTTCGATATCTTTTCCAGGTGTCATTGTATCTAGCATCTTAGTCTTCTCTTTGATCCATTGTTCGACACCATCAGCTTCAGACATAAGTTTATATAAGCTAAGAGCATCTAGCAAACGTTGTTTGCGCAACTTCGCTAACTCGTTTAGTTCTTTGTAACGGGTGTCAATAGCTTCTAAGCGTTTGTCGACATTACTCTTTTCAGTATCGTTTAGCTTCAAAGTCTCAGCCTGCTTGTGCAGAGCATCGATAACTTCAGCGTAATTCCTAAGTTCATCGGCAACATCCTTGTGCTTTTTAAGAAGTGACTGAACATTGGCTTCGTCACGTCCTACATCTTCGCTCGATACAATGCGCAAGGTATCTAACATCCAATTATCAACATCATCAGCGTCGGCAAATAATTGGAAATATTCCACGGCATTTTCAAGGCGTTGACGTCTATACTTGGTCAAATCTAGGAGATGGTCCCATTTTGAAAGGATTTCTTTTAGCCTGTCCTTAATTCGATCCGCTCCAAAATGACCTTCGGTAATGAGTTCTGCACCGATTTTAGCAACATTTTGCAATTGAGTATCGTGGGAAGATATTTCTGACTCAAGAGCCTTGTGTTTGCTTAGCAACAGGTTGACTGTGGTTAAGTCGTGACCAATATCATCTGTAGAGACAATCTGCTCCTTTTCTTTGATCCAGTTCTCTTCATCAGCTGTATCCCAATAGAATTGCCATAACTTACGACTTTCTTCCAAACGGCTACGACGTTCAACTGCTAGACGTACTAACTCGGCATACGCGTCTTCCAATTGCTGCACCCGACTTACAATTATTTCTGGATCACATGGTTTGTAAGATTCTGGATCATCGCTAAGGAATTTCTGTGAGTTTTGTACTACAACTTTAACGCGTTCTCCCAAAATATTGATATCAGCTTCAACCAAAGAGTGTTTCTGCAATAAATCTTCAACACCCATCAAATGCTTGCCGTAGTCATCTGTCAGTAGCAACTGTTTAATTTCCTCCATATTATCAAGTATATATAACATTTCCTGAAAGTTTTGCTGCAATTGGAGAGAAATTTCCAGACGCATACGACGAGCACGCAATAGCTCTAACAGATAATTCCATAAACGCATGACATTTTCTTTGCGAAGTAAAATGCGTTTAACATCGTGATAGCGCTCAGACTCTAGCTCATCGCAAACTGCCACTACGGCTTGCACACGTTCTTCGTAAGCAAATATATCAGTTTCTATCGCTTCATGTTTCTTAGCAGCCGCCTCAACTGCAGCCAAATCAAATCCGAAATTATCTTGGCTTACAAGACGTTGATTCTCAGAAAGCCAAGTTTCTCGCATGGACGCCTTGCGATCGAAACGGGCGGCCAACTGTTCAAGTTTTTCTTGACGAATTAATTCTTCGCGCAAGGCTAACTCACGTTCGTGTTCGGCTTTTTCTAATCGTTCCCAAGCCTTGTTGATATCGGAAATCATTTTGCCTTCTTTGGGAGTGTAAGGTTTTTGGTTATTTGCTCTCATCTTTGATTGCAGAGTAAACAGTAACACTTCCAAGTTTCCTTTCTCAACAAACTTTGGTGGTTTCTCTATAGTACGGTAGTTAGAGAACTGTGCTAACTGACCTTGAACACCAACCAAAGAGTTTTCAAACTCTCGTTCACCCAAAGCTTGAATTGTTGTTTCTATCCATTTCAACAAATCACTCGTGAAATGCTCGTAATCGTGAATCATCTTGTCGTTTTCCATGGCAATGCCAACAACTTTTCCAATACGCTTTCCCTGCACAGTCTCCTGTTTAAGCTTGCTAAAGTAGTGATAGTAAGTAACTACATAAGTAATAATTGATTTTTCATCTGGATGCTCAACAAAAACGTCTTCAGCGTCCAATAATTTGGCCAAACCAAGTTTTTCTTCCGCCACATCAAATGCATTGTTCAAATTGTGCATTGGGTTTCCCTTTGATAATTTTTCAAATTGCACTAAATCAGGTCGGTGTTTGTGTATAATAGCATTAAATGCTAAACCATCACGCCAAGAAGTGGTAAAGTTTCGCACATTTACATTGTGATAGCCAGCGGTTTTCATTTGACACCACAGCAATAACGCATCCTTAGCAGACTTGGTTTCTTTATTATCCACTTCCTCAATAGTAATATCTTGAATCTAAATAAAAATAAAATAGCAAATTTGAATAACAACAGTGGTATAAGTGATATTGTTTAATTTATCTTCATTAGCTACTACTTACTTGGAACCTTAAAATAATTGTCCAAATTAGACCCAAATTTAATGATGCATTTCCATCGACAATATCATGTGAACCAATATTTTCCAAATGCACTCTCTGTTCACGTAAAAACTGTAGAGCTTTATCAACATTTTCTAAGCAATGAATTCTCATTTTTCCCTTTGTGGGTTTTGGTAGCCGTTCGCCAGACAATACTTCTAGCAGTTTTATCAAATGCTTACCATCGCGCATATCGACATATAGATCAGATATTCTGCAATTTACGCGACACAAATGCGAATTTACCCATTTAGTAAATGTTTTCTTTTGTACACTTTCACGTTCTTCAGCCAATGCCTTTATGCGAGAACGTTCGAAAAGACGTGAACTCGAATTTCCTCCGTCGTATTCATACTCATCGATGTATTCGTTACCTGGACCCTGACTAGGGTCCCATCGAACAATTGAAATGTCCGTCGTCATCGCGGTCGATAATTAGTTTCTAAAATAAATGACAACTTTATAGTCATGCATATGTATAAATTAATTTATATAGAGAACGAATGTCAAACTCAATCAAAAAATTAATATAATTAATAAATTTAACATCCCTATTGAAGGGAATTTAGTGTTTTCTCCTAGTAGCCATCTAATTAATTATCAAATATGAGAAGCTATGAGGCAATAAAATTTAGTAACTAATTAGTGCAGTTGAAAATAAGCTCTGTATTACAATATTTCTTTAATACATCCATAAGTATATATAATAAAGCAAATGCAAAACATTTATAAGAGCAATTAAATTCTCTTAAACCGGAGATTAAAATCTAATTGTACACTCTTGCTCAATTGATTACTTCAACATAATTTTTGTTACTTAGCAGGCTATCCACGCGGATATCGTATTCAATTTAGTCCAAAGGCATATCAAAATATATTCTGAAAGTAAGCTGCAACGACATTTATTAGAATTTAGACAAATTAAGAGTTTTATTTTTTTTTTTTTTCATTTTATTATACCCATTAAACTAATTTTACATATAAACTTATTTTTTTATTATTTAACAAAATATTTGTAATAAATTTATTTTAATTATGATGTCTAATTTTTCTAAGCTCCAGGTCATCAATAAAACCTTCCTAATTATAAATTATAATAAATATTAATTTTATTTTTTCCAATATTTCGCTACGCCTTTGTGTAGCATCGTCAGGAAATAAAATAAAATATAATTATATTTCACAAACTTCAAAACAAAATTCAAATTGTGAAAATTATTGAAAAATAGACAGGATTTACATAATAAGATTTTAAAATTATCTATAAAGGAAAATCATGGGCTGTTGAAGCATTTTCAAGGTGAGATAACAGTGTTAAAAAGAAATTTGAAAAATCATTTTGCAGAAAGGGAGATAGAGTTGTTTTTGAATTATGAAGAAATAATGGCAGCTTCTTTTGAAGAAAAGGTTAAAAGGGTACACATTAAGAAATTTAATTGTCTTCGGGATTTACAGGAAAAAGAGTTAGGTATTAAATTTATGGATAAATGGTTTGTTAATAAGACCGATTTAGATATTTCCAATGAGGTTCAATGTACTCTTTCACTGGGTCATAAGCATGCATTGCCTATAAGGAAAGAGGAATTCCCTTTTTTAAAAATGATATCCGACGGAGAGGATTTCATACAAACGCTACAAAGGAAAGAAGAGCAGGATATAGCAAGAACTAGGTTAACTGTAATGGTTGATAATCATTTTAACAAAATGAGTTTGACTAATAGGGATAGGTTTATGTTGGATAAAGTTAAAGTAACGGCAAGGTTCTTGAAAAGCAATAGAGATATACTCATTTTGAAAGCGGATAAGGGTAACACTACAGTAGCTTTAAAGAAGCTAGATTATGACATTAGAATTAACAATATTGTAGGAGATATAACGAAATACCAGTTGATTGGTAAGGATCCAACAAGCAGGTTGCAGAGGATAAATAATGAAATAGTGGAAGAACTTTCTAAGAAGAAAATAATTACGATTTTTGAGAAAAAGAAATATAAAACAAATATAGCTACTGCACCTAGATTATATGGTCTTCCTAAAATTCATAAGCCAGACTTTCCTTTAAGACCAATTTGCTCTTTTGTGAATTCACCGTCATATGAATTATGCAAATTTGTTACTAACATTTTGAAGAGGATTACTGAGTTTTCTAAGTATAATGTTAAGGACTCGTTAGAATTTAGCAATAGAACTAAAGGTTGCAGAATTGAAAATAATGAAAAATTAGTTTCTTTTGATGTAGTATCATTATTTCCTAGTATACCAGTTGATTTAGCAATAACAACAATTGGTGAAAAATGGAATTTGATAAGCAGTTACACTAGAATTGAGAGAGGTTTATTTTTACGTATTCTTAAATTTTGTATTGAAGACAATAGATATTTTCAATATAACGACAAGGTATATGTACAGAAGGAAGGTCTTCCAATGGGATCTCCAGCATCACCAATTGTAGCGGACATAGTTATGGAGAGGTTACTGGACACATGTATTGAAAAGTTAAAAATTAAACCGAAATTAATGACTAACTACGTAGATGATTTGTTTTGCATAATTCCTGAAGGTGAAATTGATAAAGTATTGGAGACGTTTAATGCATTTAATATGAACATTAAATTTACAATAGAGAGGGAACACGATTCTAAACTTCCTTATTTAGATACATTAATAATTAGACGGGGCAACGATTTAATACTGGATTGGTATCAAAAGCCAACAGCATCTGGGAGAATCATTAACTACTTTTCTAAGCATAGTAAAAGAATTATTATGAATACAGCTCGAAATTTGGTACAAAGGGTGTTAACGATAAGTGACAAGGAGTTTCATAGGAAGAACAAGGAGAGGATCAGGAATATATTAATTGAAAATAGTTTTCCCGAGCAACTTTCTTTTAAATTAATAAATTCTTTTAGAAGTAGTAGAAATGTTAACACAAGAAGCGTTATAGAGCCCAAGATTTATAAGTCTTTAGCTTATGTGCCAGGAATATCAGAGCGACTTGAAAAATCAAAAATCTTCAATAGCGATAAATACAAAATTGCTCATAAATCATACAATACTTTAAATAGATTATTCAGTAAAACTAAAGATAGAATTAAGAAAATGGAAATGTCGAATGTGGTTTATAAAATACCTTGTAATGGTAATGATCAGGAGAATTGTAGTAAAGTATATGTGGGTACAACGAAAAATATGCTAAAAACTAGAATAGCCGGACATAAGTCGGACCATAGATGTAAAAATTCAAATAAAACAGCTCTATCTTCCCATTGTTCTGAATTGAATCACTGTCCTAACTTTGAAAATGTGTCAGTGCTAAATATTGAGAAAAATTATAAGAAACGTTACATATTGGAAATGTTACAAATTTGTAAAACACCAATGTCTCAAAGAATTAATTATAAAGCGGATACAGATAATGTCGCTCATATATATAGGCATTTAATACATAAGATAATATGATGTAATTTAGGATTATACATATGTATTGTTTATACATATGTACATATATACATCTACACATTAATGTAAAACATTTTTTAATTTTTTAGTTTTTAGTTTTTATGATTTGTATGTATTTGTGTTTTTTGAAAATTTGAAATATTTTTCATTGTATATGAAAAATTTTTCAATAATTTTCACAATTTGAATTTTGTTTTGAAGTTTGTGAAATATAATTATATTTTATTTTATTTCCTGACGATGCTACACAAAGGCGTAGCGAAATATTGGAAAAAATAAAATTAATATTTATTATAATTTATAATAAGGAAGATTTTATTGATGACCTTAGCTTAGAAAAATTAGACATCATAATAACAATAAAGGTCAAAAAACTAGAATAAAGTTTATTTTAATTATTTATAACATTTTAAACATTTTAATAGTGGGTGTGCCGTCTTCCACTGTTTCCAACTCCAACTATACGATCGGTTAGTGAGTCTCTATATAGTCCAAACGATATTCCTTTACAATTTTATTAATGATTTGAAGAAGTGATTGCTTGTCATTGAACTGTCTGTCTTCCTTGTTTTTATACCTTTCAAACCTTATTTGTTTTTATTTAAACATATAAGAAAACTTATTAACAATAGTTTTAAAAATGCGCTCATACAGAATTTCACATTTTTGTTTTACTTATTTTTAATTATTCCGCCACGGAATGCTATATTTGTAACAGAGCCCAGAAGTAAGGTCTGAGTTATTGATTTTCTTATATATTAAAATTGATATCTAATTACTTCAGCCACACTCACTTTTAACACTTTTTTGAAATTTATTTAGTTTAAAAAAGTACTCAGCTGGGCTGGTGAGTTTACCTGTAAAGTCTACCATGATAAAGCTAAAATTTTCACAAAATTAAAATATTTAAAAACAATTAAATTTTGCCTAAACAAAGTACAGTAATACTTCGACATTTCTCCGACTACTAATGCACTTTCCTTACGCTCAAGAGATTTTTCAATAAATCGTTTGTAATCAGGGATGGGAATTGGCTTTATAGGTTTTGTAGCAACTACTAATACAAAATGTACTTTTTACACTAAGACGGTACCATTTACTTATTTATAATATATGTAGGTTATATATACATGTTATACTACACATGTTATACAAAAACTACTGCTCCGATTTATATATATATATCTTCTATGAACCGTGAGCGTCTCTGTACAGTTTCGCTTTCGTCCGATAGATGGAGCGATTAAAAAATATCGGTCCTAATATGGATGTGTCTTTTTATATACGTGTGTTTTGAAAAGCCGTTACTATATAAAAACGTTCAAACAAAACTTATTAACTTAAAAATATATTTTTAGCTATTTTTCCAGTCCCAACTTATTTTTTTACAAATAATGCAATTTATTGTTGAGGTTGGATAAGCTAGCCTCTATGCGCATTTAGTTGGTTGCTTATGCCAGCTCATTAGGAAACCCGTACCAATCTTTTTAGAAAAACTTAAACGTCTTATGCTCGAAATACTTATACCAAATGAGAAATCCAAAGAAAATCTAGACAAAAACATTAGTTTTAAAAAATAGCCACATATAATAAAAATTTTATTTTATTTTTCCTACTTGCCTTACTAGGTTTGCTGAGAGGTTTTAGGTAAAAAGCAAGTGGTGCCAATGTCTGCACAACCTATTGCATGTTTATTATAATAGTTTATGGGAACTTAAACAAAATGAAATGTCACAGGGTTATCTATTTTTCGGTTTCAAAAGAAGAGTTAAGTAAAACACATATAAAGAATTGATTTGGATAAAACTTTTATTTCATTATAATCCTTGCAGCTTGCCATTACGAACGAAATACAATGTCATTTAAATGACCGCGGTGATGCACAGACCAGACCTGTTTATAATATAGACAATTCCTTGCAAAGAAGGTCGGTTATTACGACCATAATCACACCGTAATGCTCGAGTAACTAGACATTCGCGCATGTATTGTCAGAGCACTATTATTTAATTCTAGATTTGATATTCCGACAGGGTGTTTTGATGTATATTTTTACAACGAATTTCCGTCATCCCATGTCAAGTTTGGTTTGGAGACAAACCGGTTTCGGCTATGTGCCATCTTCAGTGTCATTTTTCGTTCTCGTAGCCGAAACCGGTTTGTCCCCAAACTAAACTTGGCATGGGATGACGGAAATTCGTTCCAAAAATCTACACTATTATTTATTTAATGAATATACTTTAAAAATAAATGTATAAAATGCATTAGAAGAGCCATTAGACATATGAACAAATTTCAATTTATTTGAAACGTTAAAATAAGATTCCATTATATCCCAGAAAAGATTTTAGTAAACTATAAAAACTTGGAGAAAATTGAGAAGTAAGATTTAAATATTATAGATATTGGGCTTGAAAAACGCCTGCTGAACTTCTGCTAAATGCTGAGATACTGAACGCTCGAGAATTTTTCCAACGTATCACCCGTCCTGGATATTGGACATTCTTTTAAGACGTGGTGAATATTTAATAATTGGTCACAAGTATTCCACTTAAGGCAGCAAGTTCAGCTGAAAAATTCCAGCGACTATTGGCTACTGACTTTGTTTTCAATATTATTATATGCAATATTATTTCTAACGCGTATTTACGAATATTAACAGCCTGAATATTTTTACTAAAGTAGATAAAAATTTAACTTAATATCCATGATGCCTAGTTCATAGGAATTACTTCCCCAGTTCTACGTATTCTTCAGGCATGGTCTTCCTAAGCGTGTTGGAAGTTATAAGAGCATTTAAGACCATATTCATAAAAAATAATCGATTTATAAAAGTTTTGTTAATAAATTTTCTATACAAATTTTTTTTTTTTTATTAAAATTGCTGAAAGGTGGACAATTCAAAATCACGCGAGGAGTTGTTAAGTAATATACCTTCCCTTGAAATGTTGAGTGGTCTTCTCTAACATATACAGGTATATTCTGTAAATCACAATTTGACAAAGTGGTTTGAAATTACAAACAAGGTGTTCTGTGCCCAAAAATTTGTGATTTTAACCGGTCACCTAACCCATTCCCGGTTTCAAATCACTGCCATGTTTTTGTGATTATTCAATTGTCAATTTCATAATGAACATCTTAAAAATATAATTCTAAGTTTTATTTATTTCTTAACAACAAATTTTGAATTAAACTTGAATGGATTGCTTAAATAAATAGCTCTAAAATTTATTTATTGATTTTTGTGAAAAAGTAGGTTATTTCAAAAAAAAAAAAACACATAAAAATCATTAATTTTTAAAGACACTTATTCTTCTGTGAAATTGTGTTGGAATTGCTGTTTTAATGATTTCTTAAAACAAGACCGAAAACCCCCAAAATCGTGAAACAGGAATATATCATACTTGTGATTTCAAAACTGAAATAAACTGATTTTCAGAACAGGCCAGATAATCAATATTTTCGAAATTGGAAACATTACTGTCGACGATCATATGCCATTTAATGTAATAACACCATAATTTATGTATATCGAAATTTCACCAGGATTTTGTTACATTTTTAAAAACAATTAAAAAAAATCCAGAAATTCGCAAATACACAGAGCAAATTGAATTACTATAATTCATGTAATTTTAAATTAAAAAACATAAAAAATTAAAGTGAATATAAAAACGAAATTTATGTTGTCATATAGTGAAAAATTAGAACTTTAAATTGTGCCAAGTAAGCTGCGGTAGTACCACGGTATTAACAAGTTCAAAACAATGATTTCCATGCCTGTTTGTAATGCTTCCAAAACAAATCTAATCTAGAAAATATTCTAGCATGAATCGCGAAATAAAACGATTAAGAACCTATATCCATAACTTTCATTGTATCTATCAAATTTATTATCCATTTTTTATTCCTCCGATTTCTTCATTTATTTGCTTTTGTCATTTCCCAAACCATTTATAAAAAAAATTTTTTTGAGTTGATTTAATTACATAAAAACATACAAAGCAAGTAAACAGTTGAGATCTTTTAAAAATTACAGTAACTAGTACATATCCATGACTGTATTATATATCTATGTACATATGTAAGCATGTACGTATGAATGTTTAAGCATGTCAATTTAATTTTAAATGAAAACAAACAATATACACTTGTTATATGCATGCATGTACATACATACATTCATTTGAGAAATCATGTGAAAAATTAAAACCGTCTATGTGGAGAGGGTAAAATATGAGCTCATTCATACTCTATAATAGGCAGCACAACTTTATGTTTGTGGTTGTTTATAGGTTAAAGTTGTTGTTGAAGTATTGGTGTATTATTAAAGTAGAAACGAATGCAATTTAGAGACCCAAAAAATACGTAAGAATAGAAAACAAAATCAAATAACATTGTATCAGCTCTCATGTATTACGTAATATTTTTTTAGTCAGAGCATAGCTTAAAATTACTATGGAATGAATATTATTGTATGTAGTTTTATTCATAATAGCATTTCATTATGTATGGTATGCCAATGTAGACTCAATTTAAGCAAATTGCAATATTAGAAATAAACTAAACAAAATTGCGTACATACACATTACTGTCACCACCTATTTTTAGATACCCACTACAAATATTTAATCGAAAAAAAATATTTGAATAGTAAATTTCTTATTTTTTGTCTACGATTTTTGTCGTAATTAATTTTTTATATGTTTGCAATAACATTTCTTAATTTAATTAAGTTTTCGTAAAGATGAAAGTGCAAATAGATTTATATTTTTTATTTTATCAATCACTAATCGTTGCAGAGAATAATTTGATATTCTGACAGAAGATCCTTACAAATAATATTTGTTTCTTTTGATTTGACCAAATAATGTTGCACTAGAAAATTTGTCTTCTTTCTCCATAATAAAGAAAAGGATGTTTTTCTCCTACTATGTGATGACTGTAATCACCTGCAGAACGAACGTACATTTCCGGTAAAAAGGTGAAAGAGCAACATATTGTCTATTATGAAAAACGGGTTAAAAAATAAAAGGAGATGGAATTTTTTTTCGCACTGAGTGCCAATATACGAACTTTGTGTGCATCGCTATGTTTGGACTAGAGTATTCGAAACCCGGTTTTTGGTCTAACCGAAAAATTGTACTTTAGAAACCCGCTTTCGGTTTTGGCCTTACCAAAAAAAATAAAAAACGGTTAACGTGTATATTTATTGCAAGTAGAAAACAAAATTATTTAATTTTATATATTTTTTTTTTGACAAAAACTGACATTTTGCCATGAAACGCAATTTATTCCTAAAATAATAGTTTCAAAATAAAATGCAATTGAAATGAACAACTTTCAAATGAACTATTTTATTTGCGTACTTTTTACACAACTAGCTGATGATAATGAATATCCGTTCACTGAATGTCGATGTTGGAGAAATTACTAAATATATAAATCTTACATTTTCCCAGATTTATAAACCCAATAGTTTCTGAACTTAGATTATTCTAAATATTATCATATGGATGTTTACAATTACATAAGTATATTATCATAGTGTTAATTAACACTTCTTAATCTTCTCTCACTCATAATCTTTGGTTATAAATAAATTTAATTCTTAACTTTCAAAAAACTTTAAAAACTATTTTTTAAGAATTTATATAAAGAACAGTAATAAGCGTTTTAAAAAAAGCAAGTGTTGTAAAAAAAAAGTAGAAAAACTAAAAGCCTATACTACTGAATAATTACACTATACAAATTGGAAACCTGCACTAGAATTTGTTATGTCCAAACTTTTCAATATTTATTTTCTATTATGTGTGCAATGACACGTTATATAAAGTAATGAATACTTAACGCAACAACAAAATATACAGTCAACGAAAGAACTACTTGTAAACCACTACTCTTTTAAAGTATATGAATCCTTTTGGGCCTTTACGATTTTAAGCTAAAACAAATAGCAATTAAGACGGAAATTTGTAAGCTTTTCTACGAAATCTTTAGTTTAATTTAAGAACTTCACTTCAATACAAAAAAAGCCCGAAATTTCTACGCTCTCTTCATATCGAACGGCCTATGCTTTCGGTAACATTGTGATGCATATTTACCAATTTATCCTGGAGAGCTGTTTTTAATTTATTTTATTATAATTTATTAAAATTTTTTAAGCTTGAAGGTCTTTTGTTAAAAAATTATATTTTTATTTTTCGATATTTCGCTACTCCATTGTGTAGCATCATCAGAAAAAATTAAAATCAAATGGTTCAATTCAAGTGTAGGGAATTCGTGTAGATGTTTCTGTTCAGTTTGAGCATAATGTTTCCATGTTCTCAGTTTATGTACGGGTATTTACAGTCGAGCTCATACACACATATTTTTTATATGATTGCATAACAACGTTGTGCGAACAACTGTTTGGATAATTTTGTTTGAATACGAGCAGACCATCAACAGCGACGGTCTTTACGAACCAATTTCCTATGCGAGCAGCAATCTGATATTTGGTGGAACTTTATTATACTTTATACTTTATTGTAATATTGAAGGTATAACTTCTGCTTTGTAGCCAACCGAGATCCAAAATTTGAATAATTTCATACTTTTTTATAGTTACTCTAGATTTTTAAATAGAGGAGATATTGAAAAGATTTTTGAGCAGTAATGAGCACTTCATATTGCTAAACAAAACTATACTGAAACAATTAAGAGGCCGAAATATAACTACCTGGGAATTAAATTTTTTTCTCGTTTTATCCATTTCCAAATGAACCAAACGTATTTCAACCTTATGGTACGTACGTAAAGCAATGATTTTTTTGAAAAGTGAACAGTTCTGATACAATGACACTTATTCTATTGTGTTAAATAAAATAAAGGTTCAAAAAATTGTAATTTTAAAAACTACGCACAACTTTGAACTTCAAAAATCGCATGTGGGGATCAAAATAAAAATCTGATACTTTCAGAAATACTTCATAAATTATGTCTAATAATGCCGCTCTGCTACTTTCATTGGTTTACGATTTTTTTTTTAATTTTAAACAAAAATATAGGCCAAATAAAATGGGCTTAAAAGCATATGTGCGGGAAAGATTAAAAATGTGGTATAATTGGAAAATATAGCCTTAATTCCCAAAATCTTAAAATTTGTTGCTATTTTGTGGTTCTGTATCGATGTTTTCTTCTTAATGGATAAGTTCGTTGCAAGTAGACGTGATTATCACTTGCACGGATTGCTAACATTAGTATTTTTACTTCCGCGTATATATGTTTAATAGTGTGGTGATATCAACTGTTTCGTTTATAGGTACCTCTGCAGTTCAATCTTCTGTATTGAAACATCTCTTGAATAGTCATAATAATAAATACAAATTGCTTTTAATGCTAGCTGAGATATGCCTTAAGACAAAAATTTTAAATAGAGTACGATAAAGAATACAATGAGTAGTTACAATGGGGCAAACTTTGTTCTACCCCAACGGGAAAAATGATCGAAAATAGGCATGTATTCCATTCAGCTTGTGTCTCTCATAACATAACTTTCAGTATTATAAAGAAAATTATATTGTAATAAAAAAACATAAACTTTAAAGTTTATTAATTCCTAAATATGTATCTATTTTTATCCACAATTACTATTTCGCTACGCTTTTGTGTATTATCATCAACAGAATATAAAAAAAATTATTCGAATCTAAAACTTCAATAAAAGGTCAAACAAATTATTATTAATTAAAATAAGGTTGTCTTTTCTAACTGAAGGAATAAAATATGAACTTGAGCCTGAAAAAATTTTACATACATATATTTTTGATAAATAGTTTTAAATACGACTAAATGCATAACCAAATAGTAAACCAATAAGTTTTATAAATTTCAGAACAGAAGATAGATATTTAAAAAATCGCTGGATTTTTCCTTTCAAGATTTTAACAAACTTTTTGTGTATGAGTGTCTTTGGCTTTCTGGCAGTTTAATAGTTAAAATTAGACCTAAATCACAGCTTTTTAAATTAGTATATGCTCTCTAAACAGATGTCAATATGTGTGTAATGCTGAACAATTTACTTTGCACTTTAAACCGACGGATGTGAAAGATACTACGCCCCATGAGCTAATATCATTCAATTAATTAAATAATTGCATAGTTAGTATATACATTCATACATACATATATATATATAGGTATATATTCACTTACAATTCAGTTTTGAATTTTTGTGAGCGAGAATTCATACATACATACATATTTATACACCAAATTACCATGTACATTAAAATAAGTTTATTTTAAAAATCCTTATGAAATAAGCTTTCTCACATTTTTTTTATTATTTTAAATATGTATATTTCTAAACTTTTTTATTTGATGTCACATTTAAACAGCAATTTCTTAAATATGTATTGTTATCATTTGATCGTGATGATATTAAAACTTTAATGGGAATTATTTCACTTGGTACACACCGATTAAAATTTTTTTTTGATTATTAATACATATACATATTTATACATTCTCTCTCACTCATCCCTTCAAAACAAAAACGCAGGGTACGTTGGGTATATTCGTTTTCTCTAGGTTAGTGCGGCATATAAAGCGAGTTACAAATAAACAATTATGTATGTACTTAGATATACAGCGAGTGGTCTCCGAGTGAACGAGCGACCGATTAAAATGATGTCATCAACACAGTAACAAAACAGAGAAGAGTAATGTAAAAGTATAAATGAAAACAGACTAAATTCATGCATTAATTTTTTTCATATGTATGTAAATCAATCGATTATTAATATATGTAGGAAGGGCCATAATTTATGTGATACTTTGCGATCACATTATGCATTTGATTATTTATCTAAAAATTTCTTTTTATCACTTTTTTAATATAACTTTATTTGTTTGTTTTCATTCAGACATTTTAAAATAGCCGTGATGTATTGGGCGTTGTCTGTCTTGCCTAATAGTTTGGTTAATGTTACACTTCCTATTTTCACGCAAAAGGAAAAAAGCATTTCCTTTTTTAACTTACCGCCGTTTCGCAATTTGTAAATAGAACAAATTTATAAACAGTTCTTTATGTTCCCAATAATTTATTACAAATTTATATATATATATATATATCTTATTGTTTAATTTAATACACAATTCCGGAAAACTTTATATTTTTCTATTCCATTCAACGCACAACTTTGAGAAACGACAGCTATTGGACTAGTTGAAAGGTGAAAAAATTATGTATGTATACAACAAACTTGGTAATGTTAATTTAGCGTTTTCAGCACATTCTAGCAATTTTAATACAAATGATTAATCTTTTACAGTACCATTACATCAAACGAATGTTTGGTTTTTAGAGAAACAATAGTTAACATATAAAATTTCACTTTTTTATGATTTCAAATTCTTGTCGTTTCGGCTATGTGCTATCTTCAGTGTCATTTGTATGTAAAGTTAGTTTTTGAAACTTTAATCTCAGAGAGGCTCATAAACAACATTATTCAATGCGTATTTGTGAAGAATATGGTCTGGTATGGAAAAATATGTAACTTATGTAAAATTCTTGCATAGATATCACCAGCTGTTAAGAACTGACAGAAGTATCTGGGTTTCGCCAGTACTTGCTTGCACCAGGGCCATGTTCAAAACAGTAACTTGTGGGATAAAATTTTTAAAATTTGTGTATAAAAATAAATGCACACTTTCAAAATAAAATTGTTCCGTGCTGAGTTTTCATTGATTTTTAAATATATTTTTCTTTTGTACCATAAAGAAAACGTGTAGATGTTCCTGTTCATAATTTTTCGTCTCTCATCGAGAATGTATGGATGCTTTTAGCATAATTTATCTACGGGTGTTTACAGACGAGCGCACATACACTTACATACTTTCTATTTTACCTGTGTATTTTGTTTGTGTATAGACAACTCTGTTCGAACATGACGCGACCATGAATAGTGACGGTCTTAACTAGCTAAATTTCTGTGCGAGCAGCAAAATGTGTGATCGCTGAACAGAATTATGGCTAGTCAAGACGCCATGTTAGGTTTGCACTCGAATGAAAGGACAAACAAACCAAAAAGTACCAAAATTTCTGCATTTTGCTGCCAAACATGTTTAAATATGCATTTACACTTTTAGAAATTACAAGTCGAGGAAGTGGAAAATGTAATTTGAGAAAAAAAAGCAAATGATTAACGAATTTCAATTTTTTTTCGTTCTTAAAATAAGTTTATTTTGTTGCCGAACTTTGGCATTTTACGTATGTACACTAATTGCATTTCCAGTTTGCCTTTCGATTCTGATCAATTTTCGATATTGAGTTTTTGAGTTTATATATTCATTGGCGAATTGTTTTGTACGATTATATCATTCTTACATTTATCACTACCTTTAGAATTTTATTTTTTGATGTGTGTAAATATTTTTGACTTTAGTTATGAGATCGGTGAATATGCACCAACATTAAATAAAACCACTTTTTAAACGATCAAAAAGGAATGGGTGTAAATAATTTGCATGTGAGAACACACAAGCAAGTTAAAATAAAAACACTATATGAACAAATTCAAAAGGAAAAACAGCTGACTGTTATCCATTTATGTTTATTATCAAGAATACGAACAAACTTTGTCTTCTAATCATTTTGGTTGGCAATGCAGTCACTTGTTCTATGTTTCAATAATTTTTTTGTAAGAAGTAGTTTGAATTTCTAATTTATTTTTAGCAATTTGTTCAATAATAATTAAAAAATTATTTATAATGCATGATGTTACTGCAAGAGTTTTTGCGGCAATGCAAAATCTTGATATAATAGCTTTAAGCACGTATCCACAGAATGAGATACGACCAGTCCTGCCGGCTTTAGTGCGTATGAGTTTGTTATCACCACTCGACAATACAAAGTCATCTATGGAGTCACGCAAACAAATTTTAGCGGTTCTTATTGGTATTGAAGTTGTAAACAGTATAGTATCGTATTTACAAGTGAATTATCATGAACTTGAACAAGAGCTTAAGAAGGAATTACAAGCTCGTCAGAAATCAATGTACTATGATGGGCAACAGTCCGAGTTTGGACTACAAACAGGCATAGCATTGGGATTCGAGAGAGCAGATGTAACCCGTAAAGTGCGCGTTGTTTTATCGGAAATATTTAACGTTCAATGGCAATTGTCGGAGCAGAAGACTCCTATTCAACCTGAAATATTAGACAACGGTATATATTTGGAGGAAGTCGTCGACATTATTTGTATCGCTTTAGCGGAACTGCCGTCATTATTAAACATATTAGAGCTGACAGACACACTTGTTCATGTTCCGAATGGACATCATATAATTTGCGCTTTGGTGGCTAATTTTCCTGATTGTTATAGGGATGTTATTACACATATCATTATGAATTGTGATGAAGAATCTAACGAGGGAAAACAAAAACTTGTTCTTTTAATGGCCTTAAGTGAAATCAATCCTTCACAGGCATTGTCCACTAGAGCAATATGTGTAGAGATATTAAAAGTACCTTCATTTATGCTTAAACTTTGTCTAAAATATCCACAGGATTTGGTAAGTCACATGTTCATTTAAGTGATGATCACTTATATTTCCTATAAATTAAATTAAGGTAATCGCAATAATATACGATTAATAACTAATAATAAATAATTATTCAAGATAAACTATCAATTTCATTTTATTTTTATGTACATATATATATATATATATATATATATATATTTAAATTAATCGAGACAAAGTGGGTCATATATAGGTAATAGTATTATAGCACAAATAAGTAGAGATAATTAAAAATATTTTATATATATACGAGTATATCAATAGACATATAACTTTACATTAACAATTTATTGAAAAATGAGAAAACTCAAAACCAATAGCCTAGTTAAATTAAATTTATTTATTAATTAATTGAACCATAAAAGTTATTAAGGAATGTTCTTTCTCAACAAAACATCGTTTGTCCATTTAGATAAATTTTGATTAACCTTTATAATTTGAAATGCAATATTATACTAGTTGGAGGTATTAGTTTCGCAACAGTTTATTATTTTTAGTGAACTTAAATTATGTTTTTGTATAATTTCTCATGCTCTAGGTCTTTAATAAAATTTTTCTTTTTATATTATAAATATTAACTTTATTATGTTCAATATTTATTTTTTGTAATTGTAATAAGAACAATTTTAATTTAGTTTTCTCCTCACAAGATTTCATTGTGAAGAAAACATTCTATTTTTAGTTGGAATTACTTTCCAGCTTTCATATATTGTTAAGGAAAAAGAAGTCTAATTTTGTTTTATTTTTATTTTTTGGTTTTACAAACAAAAATCATATTATAACAAAACAAAGATTTTTTTCACACTTGACACATTGTTGTGTTACATGTTGGTTGGATGGTAGCTCTGTGTCTGCTAATGAGGTTCTTCATCAGGCTGATTACTCTTTTTTATGATTACGTAAAGATAGTGCACAATTTACATGCTCAAAATTTACATAATTTGATTGACTCCCATAATCCAATAACTCTTCATTGCCTACGGTTTACATGCAATTTTAATGAGCCATTTCACTTAGATAACACCATAATCACGTTAGCAGGCATCTGATCGCCATCTGATAAAAGTGTCCCATGTTATAGAGAATTTGTTAAAAATAAACTAAAAACTATTCTGGCAAGAATGCCATGTAGTAATTGAGTATTATTTATTAACTGTAATTGCTCTTATCAATAATGTGTAGCTTAAATAATACTTAAAGCTATCGTAGGAACATGCTTACGATGCAGACTACACATTGCATCGTTACTTGTTGCGTGGACGATTGTATTCATACAATTTTGTGGTGGAAAGGGAAAATCTGATTTTGCCTGCCCCTGGATCTGGCCTCATCTATATATAATAGTATGAAATCTAATATATGGACACAAAAGTTTAGTGAAATTGTGGTCAGTGGCCGTTATGAAAAAAATTGTGGTAGCCATATTCCACTAGATCGAATATCTGAAATAATTTTGGATAAATAATAAATTGATTGTAAACACGTAACTTTTGATGAAAATTTTATAGCGATTACTTATGGTCAGTTGCTGTTGGAAAATGATTACACTATTTAACAAATTTCAAACTTTTTATTTTATCTGAGGTCGCATTATATAATTATTATTCCTTGCCATTGATATAAAAAAATACGTGCATAAACACTTTCTAGCACATCTCGAGATAAGCATTCGGGTCTAAAATCAGGAATTTATCACAAATTTATTTTCTATTTTTTTTCCTGCTTTAATTAAAACGGCATGTTTTTTTTTTGTTGACTGGGTTATCTCTTGTATTTGTATTCAGCGATATCTCTAAAAAGACTCCAATAGTAGATTCTTGGAAAGAATTTCCGTCATGCCTTGTTAAGTTTGGTTTGGAGACAAACCGGTTTCGGCTATGTGCCATCTGCAGTGTCATTTTTCGTTCTGAGAACGAAACCGGTTGGTCTCCAAACCAAACTTGACAAGGGATGACGGAAATTCGTTCCAAAAATCTACATCAAAACACCCTGTCGGAATATCAAATCAAGAATCACTCCAAGAGTAATCTCATAGCATAGCAGGCTACTTTGAGAGCTCGTTTCAAATTTTGCTGAAAGCGTTCGGCACTGACTGACCCCATTTTTCAGGGAAACAATTCAAATGCGAGCGAAAAAAATGTTTAGAGATGAAGCAAAATCAGAACGTATGTCGACAATGGATGATACAACTAACGTTTTTAAATAAAGACGGTAGTGAATTATTTCTCCGGTTTGGCAACATATTTGCGCTTCTGTGAATTATCATATATTGCATAACATTCGCTTGGAGTATTAACGCATTCGATATGAACCCAATTTATACACTTGTCACCTTCAACCCCGAGGTCCGACTTGACGTATATGTTACATTCCTCACATTTAGCAACAGTATCCATAATACGGAAGCTTCCGTACACCTTTTTGCCGATACAATACCAATACTCAAACAAAAATATCGGCCACCTGATACCGATGTGCAAAAGTAGTAACCGTTATGCATGTTTTTATTTTACTACCCTCGCTTACCGCATAAATTAAAGAATATATGTATGGTAATATATCGTTGTATCGGCAACAAAATATATCCTCGATATATCGGTATCGGATGCATCTCTAGTAAATATATGTAAATATAAAGTAAGTTGATGTGACGTGAATAACTTATCCAGATTTAAAATTTAATGCTTTATAAGATGTGCTTATAGCAGTTTAAATTTGTTTTTATCAAATGACAAACATTAAAAACTATATATTTGTTGCTTTATAGTTATTTTTATATAATTTTTAGATATCGTTCTTAACGGGAATGTTGTTGGGGAATGATCAAAATGTTCGCACATGGTTTGCAGAATATGTTCATTCTAGTCAAAAACGAAAAGGAGATGCCTTAATTCAAGTGAGAGCGGAATTATTGCAGCAACTGCTGAGCGTCGTTCAAAACTCAATAAATAAAAATGATGTTATCGAAGACTATACAGTTCAAGGTGCTGTTTTGATGCGATTGTATTGTGCCTTACGTGGTATTGGCGGCTTAAAGTAAGATTGGTTAGCTATATGTTGATTGAATATATACATAATATATAATTGATTTTGTAATTAAAGGTTTAATGATGATGAAATTAGTGCTTTGGCACAATTGGTTACGAGTAAACCACAGCCGACACAATCCGGAATGAGGTTTGTTTCACTGGCATTGTGTATGCTGATTGCCTGTCCATCATTAGTTTCTACTTCTGCTCTTGAAAACAAGGCTGTTGAATGGTTACAATGGCTCATAAAAGAAGATGTATTCTTTGGAAAGAGATCAGATGCCAATACTACTTCTCTTGGTGAAATGTTGCTATTGCTAGCAATTCATTTTCATGGCAATCAAATATCTGCTGTGGGTGAGCTGGTCTGCTCGACATTGGCAATGAAAATTCCAATACGACCGAACAGCACCAATCGTATTAAGCAGGTATTTACACAAGATCTATTCACGGAACAAGTAGTAGCATCCCATGCCGTACGTGTACCAGTGACGCTCAAACTTAACGCTAATATACCCGGATATTTACCAGTACACTGTATACACCAATTGCTAAAATCGAGAGCATTTCTTAAGCATAAAGTTCCTATTAAGTCGTGGATTTATAAACAGATATGCAACTCGGTGCGTCCTTTGCATCCAGTGATGCCTGCTCTCATCGAAGTGTATGTAAATACATTAATTGTACCAAATCCTCAAGGCAAAGTAAATGTCGATCATATGCATAAGTCTTTCTCTGAAACGGAAATTCTTCATATATTCCGTTCTAATTATAATCACACTAACGTACTAGGAAACACTACGCCGACTCCTAATTTTCATACATTTGTTCAGTACAGCGGTTTAGCAGGAAGTGTAATGTCAGCAGAAACTGATGAGCTATCTAAATACCAAGTACAATGTCCATTAACAGCGCAACTTTTAATACTTTATTACCTCGTATTGTACGAAGACCTTCGAATTTCTAATTTAGCAAATGCCGCACTTAGTGGAAGAAAAATAAAAGAATACACAAATAACTTTTTATCCGAATTACCTATGAAGTATTTGTTACAAAAAGCACAACAGTATCATAATGAATATGCAGGCATTTTTCATCCTCTTTTGCGACTTATTGTATCAAATTACCCACACTTAAGTATGGTTGACGATTGGCTCGAAGAACACTGCTCTTCGGGAATTTGTCGTAATCGATATATGAACGTACCTAAAAGTTCAGTTGACCAGACATTGGAAAGCCTTAAAAAGTTAGATTTCAATAATCTAGACTCTAAACCTGGAAAAGCGATACCAATTCTGAAAGCATTATTGAAGATGCCTCCAGAAGATATTGCCCGAAATGTAGATTTAATCGTTGAAAACTTACCAAAGGCTTTTCAACGTCAGGTACCACGATCAATAAAAAACTTGTATTTGGATGTTTGGCTTCGTTTAAATGGCGTATTGCCCATAAGTTTCTGGAGAAAATCTCTTAGTTCAATAATGGCATCAGAAGACTACATAAATCGATGTTCCTTCTTTGTGGAGAATATGTTAGATCCATTGCAGGTGCTGAGATGCAGTCGAGAAATATTTCATTGCCCCCATACTCTTATTATATTGTTAAGAATTCTACAGGGATGTTTGGCTGCGTCAAAAGCCTATCTTAACATTCAAATGCAATCAAAACAAATCATGGATAAAAATGGGCAAGTTCAATGTGAGACGGATAGAGAAGAGCTAAAAACCGCCTTAATAGCTTCTCAAGAGAGCGCTGCTGTTCATATATTGCTCGAAGTTTTAGCTGACATGTATGCAAATGGAAATAATCGAGTTTCTTCTTTCGAATTGCGTGAAGCACAAGGTATTATTTGCTCATTTATTCATCAGGCCTTTATTTCAGAACCCTCTTTAGCAAAACTTGTGCATTTTCAAACCTACCCTCGAGAAGTCATACCGATGATGGTTAAAGGAGTCCCATCTATGCATATTTGTATTGATTTCTTGCACGAATTTCTGAGCATGCCTGAAATGGACAAACAGATATTTACAATAGATTTGGCGTCACATTTGGTTTTAAAGTATGCCATTCCAAAAAGTTTAAGTGTGTCCAAATTTTGCGTCAACACTATTCAGTCAGCTTTATCTCTTCTTTCTACCGAAGCCAAATGTAAATATCTATGTAATATTTTGCCACCTCTAATTCGTTTTGCCGAAGCTTTTCCGATTCTAACTGACGATTGCATTAATATTTTAATGTTAACCGGCCGCAGTTTATATTCACAGTCCACACTCGGCATCAATTCGACTTACATGCAGTTAACAGCCAACTCCAGATACAGGTGTTTTAAAGAAGCTTCGCGTTACATTGCAATGATCCAAGAGGCTTTTGAGGTCATTATAACGAAAATAATAAATAAGATTGAATTATATTAAAAACAAATTTAAAAAAAAAATAATAATTAAGCGAAGAATTTTATTCAAGCTCAAGTATTAAAATTATAAATAAATTCCTTTTATTTTTTCAAGACTGTTGAAAATTAAATTTCATATTTCGAACAGAAAGTTGGTTGGAACTCAATATTACTTTAAGTAAAATGTCAACAATTTTAATCTTAACATCAAGAAGTATGCATTTTTACATACTTATGTGTCTGTTTAAAATATGCAACTGTTATAGCATTATTTCAATATTTATTATAATTGTTCTGGAACGGTTTAGTGTGACGAGGGTTCCGTCTTTGCTTTTTATCGGGTGGTCCTAAACCTCGCCATCCACATACCTGAACACAAGGATAAGCTGGGTATAGCCCTGTTACAGGATCCCTGGATTGCTCAAAACAATATCAGAGGGGTGTCTCAACAGACCGCCAATCTGTACCACTCAAATTAAGGTATTGTATCCGGGTGCGGCATATCGTACGAACATTGCTTGTGACACATCTCTACTCTCCGGATCTAACTGTAGTAATGATTGGGAGTGGTTTGGGATCATTTCTTATTGCGTCGGCATACTGGTCAGTTGCTGTAGGCAGAAAGGGCGTTAGTCATGGGCTGTGATGCCCAAAAGCAGAACACGGTGTGGGACAGCACAGCCGATAACTACAGGGGTCAATAATTGTTGGAATTTGTATGATGATATGATTCGCTGGTATTAAACAGGGGGTAGAACCCACCCGATATCACTCTGTGCTCTGTCAGTATGCTAGACTCTGTTAAGGACTGGAAGGTCGGAAATTCTGTATAGCAGAACACGGGAAAGGTCCGCAGACGTATAAGAATACCAACGAATATTGATCATAAGTTATTAGAAGTATCCATCGGAGAACACGGGTAGTGCCCGATACAGAGCACCTCCTAACGCGGGAGAAATTGAACGATATGTGGAACAAATTAACTTCACGGTTAAGCCAGTTTTCGAGCAGGATTGTCCCTTGACAGTATTGGATGAGAAAAATCCGACATCCTGGTAGAAAGGAGAACTTGAATCCATGAAAAATAACACAAGAAAGACCTCCAATCGTTGTATGAGGGAGAGAGATTCGAACTCAAGGGACTCTTACAAGGAAATGAAAAGAGCTGAAGAGAAGTATACGTCTACGGAAGCGAAGTACGTCTAAGGAATTATGCTCTAATATGAATCTAAAGAGCCTGTCTCTAAGATGGGACTAAGTCGCAAGAGCGATGTTCACATGACTAAAACAGTGGAGCAAACATTACGATCGCTTCATTTTGCTGTAAGTTTCAGTTCAATGACTTATGGATGAGCTGAGGCTGAAAGGATAATGGCACCAAATGGTGTCAGAAGTTCAATGCTATCTTGAGCACAATTTAAAGCGGCTGGAATTTTCACTGCTTTATTACAGTGATGTATAAACACCTTGCTAGCTAGGGTTAGGAAAATATTAGTAGCCTGTCTAGCCACAGGGCTTGGAGGGAAATTAAGGTTGTTTTTCTTCCCAAAACGGGTAGGAGGGACTATACAATATTAAAAAACACTGCACACTTTAAGTCTGGCAACTCTCATTTTAATTGTCAATTTAATGCTGGGAACACATCTGGGACGAACGACGAATTTCGTCTAACACGACGTATACGTCGGTAAAAATTCGCTGTGTAAATTCGTCGTATGAAGCACAATAATGACGAAAAAATAACAGCTGTTATCTATATATATAAAGCACAAAATGTGTTTGTTTGCTGATAGGGTGACCATATAAAAAAAATAATAGTTTAAAAATTAAACACTAACAAAAACACAGCCAAAAAGTAATTTTATAGTTAATAACTATTTTCTAAACTTATTTTACATACTATAAAACATAATTAAATTAACTATTATTAAAAAAAAAACTTTATTTAATAAAATACTTGGAAACTAAAACCAAACATGGCCTCATTGTACTGTTTTGTTCGTCGTACGTCGGCGAAAGAAATAGAAATAAATCTAATTCAAAGTTCGCCGCGTTTGACGAATTTCGAACGACGTCATAATTGTGTGCATTTTGGTATACACAAATGTGTTCTATTTTTGGCAACGAATATTCGCGGCCGTTCGGCCCAGTTGTATTCCAAGCATAATTGTGACTTTTTTAACTTTTTTTATATGTATATAGTAAAGTAACATAACTTTTTTTTTCATTGAACTCACGTGTAATGAATTTTCTGAATTCTCAAATATATATACTTTTATAAAATCTTTAAACTCATGGTTTTTCTTTATTCAACACTGAAGAAAAATTCAACAGGTTATGGGCCCAGTCGTCGCAACGTTAAATAAAGGAAAATTAAACTTCTCTAGATTATTATATACGTGAAAGTTAGTATTGCAACTGCACCAAGTAATGTCTTCAAATACAGATTTAAAGCTGAAATTAGAAAAACTAGAAGGGCCTGAAGAGTGGGCGAAAGGGAAATAGCACATTAATGTGATGTTTCGTGCACACGCGCTTGAAGATGTTGTAAATGGTGTCAGAAAGTGTCCAATTGAAGGCCCGAATCCTGGAAGCAAAGCAGCGCCACAAAGTTACCCTGTGGCAGCGCTTCAGAAGTGGCAGCAAGACGATGCAAAGGCTGCAAGTATTGCCAGCACATTAAACAGAACAACAGCAGAATTATTTTTAACTTGTACAAACGTAACTGTCATATGAAATAGACTATGTGCCCGTTTTGAACGCAGTAGTACGCAACGTTTAAATATGAATCGTGATTGAATCGTTCTTCCAAGTTAAACGTGATGAAAAGGAAGACATTAGTATCCATACGGCGAAAAATTATTTGTAGATTTGAACACCGAACTGATTTTCTAGTTCGAAAATAAATTATCCCAAAGAATGCTGAATGGTCGAATATTGTCAATACTCGGAAGAGAATATGATGATTTCAAAGATTTATGGGATATTATTCCCACAGATCACCAAAAATTGAACCTTCTTATTGACAAGTTATGTTCAATAGAAGCTCGTGAGTTACGAACCGATAAGCCAGAAATAAGTGAAGCAGCTTTTATTGCAAAAGATGCAAAAAACAAACCAATAACAAAGAAAAACAAATGCAGCGATAAAACGGCTCGCGAAAAACAAAAGTTTCCTTGTAATAAATGTGGCAAAACTGGTAATTAGGCAGCAGAATATTATTCGAATGTAAACGACAAGAGTAAAAATGCCTGTGGTTTTGTATGAATTCGGCTTCGTTGTAATTGTGTAGAGAAGAAGTTAAATTCGCCGTGGTCGTGTAATACACATTCTACTTCTTCATCCACTCTGCGGATTTTTCGGCTGTTTTTAATTGAATTTCGTAATGTCTATGGGTCTAAACGTAACATGCTTCTTTACTATCATTAAATCTGTTTAGCCATCGAACATTTCCCTGCTCGCTAATCAAGACCGTCGCTGTTCATGGTCGGTTATGTTCAAACAGATTTGTCCGAACAATAGTTCGCACAACTATGCTATGATATTATGTGTGTGCTCTCGTCTGTAAACACACGCATATAAACTTTACAAAAGCATCCATACAATCTCTATGAGAAGTAAAAAATTATGGCTAAACTGAAGAGGAATATCTGCACATATTTTGCAAACAGAAGATCACGAACACATTTCTCTCGTTATTTTGCGCACGCTCTCTCAATGTGCGAACAAATTATGGTTAGTCAATGCTATAAAAAAACGAAAGTTAGCAACATTGATTATAATACGAAAGAACAAAAATCGCACATTTTCGCAAAAACGCTTATTCTTTGTTGAATAAGTTTAAAAATCGTTATTTTTGAACGTGTAATAGCTAAAGTAACAAGACTGGCGTTAATACATTTTTGTTTCTATTTGGGCGGTACAAGTGTTGGCAACTTGTGGTATTCAACTAGCTGTTTTTATTCATATAATATTTTTGCTTTTTAAGACCATGGACTGAACTGGGCTTCATATAAATATATTTATAATAACGCGTTCTTTTAAAATCGTGGACATTTTAGGATTTTTAAGTGTAAATTTTATATGAGAATTCTGTGGAGGCCTACTATGGTTTTTGGTAATCGGTTTTATTCAACCCTCCTTATAATTATTTTAAATAAAGCTTTATTGAATTTGCTAATTATAGGAGAACGAAAAATTAAACTGAAGATGGCACATAGCCGAAACCGGTTTGTCTCCAAACCGAACTTGACAAAGGATGGCGGAAATTCGTTCCAAAAATCTGCAATTATATATAGTTATATAGTGCTTTGTTATATATCTTATATATAAATTTAGCTGGGAAATTCGGGAAAGATTTACAAATGGTTTTGCGTGGAATAACTAGAGATGTTATACAGATATCTTTCAAATTTGTGTGAAAGCATTTCTAATAAAAATACATAACCACGTCAGAAATTAATGATTTGGTAAAGGGCGTGTCACCTACTAAACAAAAAAGATTATTATTCACTATATGTCAAACTGCAAATGCAACTATTTAAGATCATAAAACATAATTTGAAATGAATTACAACATGGATTAAATGAATATATAAATGAATGACTACCTGTATATATGTATATGAATACGAGAAATTTTCAAATTCGGGTAATTTCACATAAAAACCTCACAGTTGTCATCACTGAGCGGTAGTGATGTTTGTGAGCATGATTATAGTTTGGGAGTCGAATAATTAAATTGTTTGATACTAGAAAATAAAGTAAGAAACAAAGTTTTGCAAAGCTAATCATAGCTAATCATAGCCACTAAATTAAAAAAAACGGAAAAGCTAAAAAATAATCGAAGGAGTAAAATGTGAATTTTAAGTTTTGCCTTTTCTAATCGTGGCTTTATTGTAATGTTAAAGTGGTTTCGTGTGTACTTGCTTATTGCCTCTGAATAATGTTTAATGCTGTTTTATGTGCACACATCTAAATGAACAATAATTAATGATGGATATATTTAACAAAGTTTGTGATTAATCATAATTCATCTTAATTCTACTCGAGAAAAAGTAAATCAAAAAATTCTTTAATAAAAAAAGTGAGAAAAAATCAATCAGAAATAAAAATGTAAAGATTTACTGAAACTGGTCCAGACAAAAAAAGGAAGAAAAATCTTCGCCGTTTTCGTAGTACATTTTTGGAAGTTATTTGTGCGCAGGAACAGGAAAAATGTTGAAAACGGTATAGGTTATTAACTGAAAGTTATAGTCCGGCCACCGGAACAAAAGCTTTATTTGCAATTATCAGTTATAAAAAATTTTTAATTAAAAATAAATATTAAGTTTACCTCTTTTATAATTATAGTTTTTTAGCATTTTAATTGTTTATTGTCTCATTTATGTATGTATGTGTGTGATATTTTAAAAGTAAAATTTATTAAGTTTCTATATAATTTTTAAATTAAATTTTTGGTTTTATGTATGGATGGATACAGAATAAGACATGTCTTTATTATCCCAATATATTGTCACTAAAGTTTAACAAATAAATACATACATGTTAGGTGATCCTTTTAAACTGGAGCAATTTTTCAAAGAATGCTTACTATTTCGGTATCAGAAAGTTTCTCTTACATTAGTTCCTGTCCGCACACATAATTTTACATGCTTAAAATTAAAAGTAGTATTAGGTTGCGTGTACTTGCAATTCTCTTTTATTTTTCAATTCGCACTCATCAACTTAGCCGTAAAGCTACGTACACACCATTGAACGTGAGACGGGTTTGCTTCTATTTTCGTTTGTTTGATAGTGTGGTCACTATTTTAGTTTTTGACAACATCAAGCAAAATTTTAATTTGTAGCATAAACATATACCCGAAAAGTGAATTTCGATAAGAATTTATAGTTATGAAATGCAACGCAGCCGTAGGGATATAATGAGCCTTCGATAAAGCAAAACAAAAGCTTACATTGAATCAGTAAATGGGTCATTCCATGTCAAATCAACACAGTGATTTTACATCACTATCTCAGAATTTAATAAAATTTGGAATAGAGGTTCCTCCTACAGAAACTGGGAAAAATAAATTTTTTTGATATCCGTCAACCGGTTTGCAAATTAAAGCTATGTAAACTTAAAAAAAAACCAAAAAATTAACGTACATGACAATTTTGAACCGTGATTGTGACTCGGCTATTAAAGATAGAAAGCTGGAAAAGGTGTCATTTTTTTAGCAATTCGTGCTCTTTTAGATTCATTCATAAAAGGTTTGGGTCAATCAGAAATTTTTTTCATCAAATTCAAAATCAAAATTTTAATTTCAAATTTAACAAAAATCGGAATTTTTAATTTTTTTGAAAAAAAGTTATTGTGTACATTACCTTTTCAACAATTTGTCCACAAAGTTTCATGATGGTATTTTAATCGTGTCCCTCTGAAATATTTTTTTTTCTAAATTGATACTGTGATAAGATACAGTTCACTACACTTCAACACATGTTCTAATAGAAAGAACAACAAAAATATATTTTTTTCAAGGAAGTAAAAGATTCCGATTTTTAATTTTTTTCAAAAAGTTTTTTCTGGATTTTTTAAAATTTTTGTTATTAAGCTAATATAGTCAAGTGACATATCAAAATTAAGCTCTTTAAATTCTAAAAAGAAAGGTGAAAGTTTGAACTCTCTAGGTTTAATGAAGTTAGAGGTATTGAACCGTTTCCAAACACGTAAAAAATCTGCCGATTTGTCAATTTTTACAAATTTACAACTCAGAAACTAAAAGTAAAAAGAATTGAAACTTCATATCTTTCATTACCTTAAAGGAAAGAACCAAATTACCAAATATTACCCATTTTGAAAAACCTGAGGTCGAAAATTATTTTTTTATTGGTTGATTTGACATGGAATGACCCAAATATTAGAATTTAGTAAATATAGAAAATATGTCATATATGTAGGCGATAACTAAATTAAAATTAAACAGTCCGAATCATCAGGTGCCGGCGCTGAATATGTTTATAAGCAGAAGGTATGATGATTCGAGCAATGCAGATTTCTAATAAATTTTGAAAAACCTATGGGTGGAGTTAAAAGTGTTGACAAGTAATTATAATTTTAAGAGTAGGTTGTAAAGTTCATCGGCTTGCAATTCTTATTTCTTTCAAAAGTTAATATACCACGATTCTTTTCTAACGCCAACCCATCTTTTTATATCCAATTTGTACTTTTCTACATTTTTGTTCATTCCAGTTAAGTCAGTTAACAATAAACCGCAACTTATTTTCTTATTTTTCATGTTGTTAATTTTTTTTCTTAAATGATTGTTTTAGAACCCAACATGAATAATTGTTTGGTCAGTCAAAACTGTCACTCAAGTTCGATAGTGTGTACCCCACTTAAGAGACAGCTCAAATAGCAAAGAGAGAATGCAATTTCAAAACATAAACTAAAAAAACAAAAAATGGTTGAAAAAAAATTGAAATCGTTTTCTATTTTTTACTTTTCGCAGTTTTCATGCTGTCGATCCATGTTCCTTACATCACTTATTTTATCATTGTTAGCTGTGTATTACAACGCAGAGAAATAAATGAAAAAAGAATTCAATAAATGTCTGTTCATTGATATCTCAACTGTGAAAGGTTTAATCAAGTTTAAACGAAATAACACTATTCTTAAATTTCGCTATTGTAAAAGGGAACATTTGAACCAGGGCACGAAGCCGATCGGCTATTAGTCGACGACGAGAGCCATCGATGTGTGTAAGTTTACTCGACAAAATGAAGCAATTGCTCTGCTCTCTGAAGCGTTATTGCGATTTACACCGGTTATAGAATACATAATCCGCACAAAAACATAAATGTGAAAATAAGGCCAAGTTCCTATCTAAATATTTCGGCCGTAAGTACTGAGATCAAAATGAGGACCGAGTTCTTCATATGTAGAATACCATCCTATTTCTAGGAAACTTGCAAGCTTGATAACATATTTCCCATAATCTTTGCTCATATTAGAAATGAGAGTTATTTTTGTTTGTTAATGTGTTTATAAAAACTCTTTTCACTTAGAGCTTGCAGACGGTTAGGTTATATCAAATTGTAGCTTTCTACCTATAATGGAAATGCTCCATACATATAATAGGGAAGCGTAGTCTCCTATATGAAAAGCGCCTATTTGTTTCATTACATATTCTCCTGAGTCTACCTGTATACACAATTGTAGTTCTCTAGTTATAGTCGAAGTGACCCTTACAAATAAGTAGGAACCCTAGTCCCCCCAGATAAAAAGTGCCTGTTTTTAGATTTTTTGTTTACTAATTTCCCATTATTGGGAACCCTAGCTCCCCAAATAAAAAAGTGTCCGCTTTCAGATTTTTCTGTTTACATGTGCTCTATGGCCTCCCTGTATACACAAATTTCAGCTCTCTAGTAATAGTGGAAGTGTCCCATACAAATCAGGGGGAATCCAAACTTACACCTTCATATCTCGCTAAGCTTTTATGGTATAACTTTCAAACTTGGCCTATGTTACCTATACGTAGAGTCTTTATGTTTCAAGTTTCATTTTTTTTATGATTAAAGGAAGTAAAGTTATGAGGGGGGTAAAACAGCGCGAATGGTTTCGTGTAATATGTACACTGCTTGCTTTAGGCCTGAACTTGGCCTGGCGCACTATTGTGCGCACAAATGCGGGCTTCGTTTTGATACATAAAATTAATATTATTGCATATGGTCGTCTTTCCTAGCCCCAAACATAAACCCTATTTCTTTTACGACTTTCTTATTGTTTGCCATTTCATATTCTTTTAGTTGTGTTTCTTTTTTCTTTTATAAATTTTAAATTCTAATTTTTTCAAGGTATGTTTATTTCATTGGTAGAATACCTAGGGCAATAATAGCAACCAATTTATGTTTTTTATGTAGCGTTACTGAATTTAAAAAAAGTTAAATTTAAATTAAAAAAAATTTTCTAAGAATTCATATTGCTGAATGTTTGTTTCTTTGAATTTATTTTTAGTATTCCATATACAATCTTCACAAAAATGAAAATATTTGTTTTAAGTTCAGCCAAATTGCTTTTTCAACTACTTTTTTATTTTGCACACATTTTTAAAAAATTTTACGATTTTTATATTCTTTTTTATTTTAAAAATGTAAAAAGGCACAAAATGTTTAAAAAATTCGGTGGCACTAACATAGTAAAAAAAAACAAATAGTCAGCTGGGTTAGTGATTTTACCCGGTAAAATTAATATACATATGTATGTATGTACATTGGATTTCATTACTTGCCTTTTTTATTTATGTTCATACTCCACTCTGAATTTGGTTTTTGTTTACATTTACATATATGTATGTATTTTGGTTTCGCAACTTCAGTTCAGTAAAACTTGTGATAAAAATTAGAGAAGGTGCTTCGCTCTCAATATATTATATAGAGGGGGCACGATGTTTCACTAATGATAGCGGCGAGTCATATGAGAGACCGAAGCATGAATATTGGGCTCCGTGTGAACTTAGCGTTAATATCTTAGCCGATTCCAAAGATAAGTTTTTGTTTTCCTTTTTGTTATTTTGTGTAAAAATATTTGCCAGTTTGCGCCTTAGGCGATCGCTAGTCGGCAGTTTATCACAGCCGCCGCCGTCGGTCTTGATTATTAATTGGTTCGTGCTGTGTTTTGAGCTTATTTTATAAGGTAGTAGCACTAGGGCAACAACAATAACCAATTCAAAAATATACAATTTAACACCTGTACTCAAAGTTCTAAAGTAAAACGATACGAATCTACTAACTCTATCATAATGGTAATTCCCTCTCGTTAAACTATTGGTGTTAGTTATTCGAATCAAATCAAACAGCTTTTTTATGAGAAATGTGGCCAAGCTTGAATTTCGTATCGTAAAAATATATTTTCTGTAGGTTCTTACGTTACAAAAGATACGTTAGATAAACAGTAACCTGCTACATTCGTATAGCATGATACCAATAATTCTACCAATAGAATTTATGGAATTTCGCCTCGGTTCATTAAAGCAAGGGTTCCGAACTGAGTGTCCGTGGACACCTATAGTCCGTTTCCAAATAAATTTTTGATAATAGATTTGATTTTCATACAGAAATTTGAACGTATTTCCGTCATTCCTTGTCAAGTTTGGTTTGGTTACGTAAAATGACCCTGATGATGGCAAATAGCCGAAAACTAATTTTTTTTAAATCCCAAAAACTTTGCCATTTATCAAGCTTTTGTGATAAAAAGTAGTGTTTTGAATTTTTGTTGCTCAGTTTGTGTTTATGTCCTGAAAAGTGTTTTTTTTTTGTATTTTTATTAAGTTTTTATAAAATGTTTCATGTTTTTATGTTTCTCACCTTTTATTTTATGTTTTACTATTTCTGCCTTTTAATTTTATTTTAGGGATTTGATTTTAACAAGCGTTCTCAACTTTTACACAAAAAAAAATGTCTTTTTTGTTGTATTATTGTATTTTTGGTGATTTGTGATATTCAACTAATAAAAAAGGAATCTATTAGGATTTCAAATATTTATTAAGACAAAACTCAAATTTATTTAAATACAAACTATAGTTGAGTTGAACGATCTTAGACGCGTTGTGTCGTAAAAAAGGAAAAAAGGAGAATTCAGCTTTTTTGCTCGTGTTCTAGTGCTAAACAAAAAACATTTTTTTAGCACCCGGGTAGTTTGTGCGTTGAGTAGCCGGTATCACAACGGTGATGCCACAGCATTCCCCCGCCAGAGGGAGCTCATCTGAACCTCAAAGGAACCGTAACCCGGCGACCACTTGAAGTAGCTTTAGGTTGTGTTATTTCAGGTGAAAAGGTTAAAGCTGGGCTGGAGTTGAGATCGTTGTTGCTAGGAACTTTTTGAATTACGCTATCAGGTAAAATTTCCTGTTTCTCACTGCTGTCATGGCAAGCCTTGGGTACATCTGGAGCAAGTGAGCAATCGATGAGATCACTGGTTTCGGTAAAAGCCGGTTTAAAACGGTCGATACTGATGTTGTTTGGTCGACCTCGTATCAAAATTGTGAAATATTTGTCGAAGCGTTTTAAAATTTGGTATGGACCGTCGTAGGGATGCGTAAGCGAAGGCCGTATCGAGTCGTTGCGGACGAAGGCGTGCGATGAATTTGTTTTTCGAAATGAATGTACGGGGCATAGCATGGTGGGCTGTATTGGTTGGCTTAAGCTTCTGCATTACTGATCGAAAATCAGTGATAAACTCGCTGGCAGAGTCGGAGATCTTAGCTCGGTGAAAAAATTCTCCAGGAATTGTTAAAGTGGAGCCGTAAACCAACTCAGCTGGCGATGCTTTTAAATCTGGCTTGAAAGCAACCCGTAGTCCAAGAAAATAGTTGGCAGCTGGTGCACCCATCGTGCTGGATTATGACATAAAATGGCTGCCTTAAATGTGCGGTGCCACCTCTCAATGATGCCGTTGGACTGCGGATGATACGGTGTAGTACGAAGATGTGTTGCTCCAATTGTATTTACCAATTCGGTGAAAACTGCAGTTAGATTCTGACGATGCTGTTCGGCTGAAGCTGACGCGACGCAAATGTCGTCGACGTAGGGAAAAACGAAATCAATCTTTGAAAAAATTTTCTTACCTCTCAGATTTGTTGTAAAATCCGTCAGGTACGGCAGAGGGTACTGATCTGGTAATGTGCGAGCATTTATAGCACGGTAGTCTCCGCATGGCCTCCAGGTACCGTCGCCCTTTCTTACCATATGGAGCGGGCTTGACCAATTGCTGTTAGACGGTTGACAAATACCAGTTTTAATTAAAAAATCAAACTCAAATTTAGCGGCCAAAAGCTTCTCTGGCGAAAGACGTCTCGGTCGGCAAAAAAACGGGCTGACCAGTTGTTTCAATTTTGTGCGAAATAGAAGATTTTGTATTTGAACCATACGGCGTGAGCTTGGTAATGTCAGCGAATTGCTCCAAAATGTCGGCGAAAGAATTATTTGTATCGTACGTTTTGATAACGGCTGCTTCGAAATGCGATGGCGATGTAAGTTGTGAGGCGAGTCCGGTTATGTTGTCGATCAATCGATTACGACGCAGGTCGATTAACAAATCGTAGTGTTTGATGAAGTCAGAGCCGATGATCGGTGACGTCACGTCTGCGACTACAAAAGACCAGTGAAAGTCTCGGCGCAAGCCTAGGTCCAATTTAATGCGCTTTTCTCCGATGATCTTGATAGGAGAAGCATTAGCGGCGTATAAAACAACAGCTGTCGGACGGACATCAAACGACTTCGACGTTAAGGGTAGGACGGATACATCCGCGCCACTATCGACCAGAAAATTTTTATTGCTATATATGTCTCTCACCTGTAAGCGAAAAATTTTACATTCGGTGGGAAAACTTTCGCTTGCATCCTCCACCTGTCTACCAAGTCAGTTGTTGGAAGCGACGGCTGCGCGCTGCGTACTCTGGGCTTCGGCACTTTTGAGCGTTGCGGCCATACTTTTTATGGTACCAGCATTCATTATTAGATGTGTCGCTTTGATATGCTTCACGACTTTTAGAGCGGTTGCGTTGTGTACTTGGTCCGCGTGAGCGTGATCGTGTCGAAAATCTTTCAAATTTTTTTGCTTAACTCAATTACAGCTGCACGAAGTTCGCTGATTTCGTTTGCTGCAGCGACCACCGGCTGGGCAAATTCAGGTAAACGTTTTGCCCAAAGACCTTTTAACGCTGCGTCTCCAAGCGTGTTGCTAGCAACGCGCTTCATTTCGAAGTACAACTCAGATGGCCGTTTGTCCCCCAACGGCAGATCTGATAAAAGACGGTTGAGGCGACGCTGCTCACTATCAGCAAAGTGATCAATAATTTTTTGTTTTACGTAGTCGAAGCGGTCTGTTTGTGGCAGCGTTGCAATTACATCAGCCAACTGGGAAATAACATTTTGATCCATCGCTGCTAATATTGTTGCGGTCTTCTGTTTATCGGCGGTTATGCCAGAAGCTTTGAACCAGAAATCCATAGTGGTAAACCAAGCCTCGATGTTCGTGCTCGACATTACGGGCACCGGCAACCTGGCATACACGGCGCTGACATTGGCAGAAGACGATTGCGAAAGGCCACTATCGTTATCGGCTGCGCGCCGTGCCTCGTCATGACACATATTCTTTTTTACGCAATGTCACGCAAACACTTGTTAATAAACGCAAAAATGGCTAACAAGTTAACCCCAGACACGCTGCACCAAAAAAAAAAAAAAACAAGATGGCGGAAATCCAAGTAAAATTCCAATGATTTGCAATTTTTTTGTGTGAGAAATTTGCAAAAAGTTTCCTTATGCAAATCGGTTTCAAAGCGGGGTCACCAATTTGCTGATTTGTGTTATTCAACCAATAAAAAAGGAATCTATTAGGATTTCAAATATTTATTAAGACAAAACTCAAATTTATTTAAATACAAACTATAGTTGAGTTGAACGATCTTAGACGCGTTGTGTCGTAAAAAAGGAAAAAAGGAGAATTCAGCTTTTTTGCTCGTGTTCTAGTGCTAAACAAAAAACATTTTTTAGCACCCGGGTAGTTGGTGCGTTGAGTAGCCGGTATCACAACGGTGATGCCACATAATTATTGCATTAACCTTGTAGACATATTACACTGTGGTGACTTTCGTTTATCTACACCCAAAAAAAATATACAGGCAAATCTAACCAATTTCATTTGTTAAAATCGCACCCAGCAAGGAAATTGGTTAAAATTACCAATTTGGAATGGTTAAATAAAATTTACAGCAATTTTGGTTATAAAAAAATTTTTAAATTTATTAAATTCATCATCATCAGGAAATAAAATATTTTTAATAAAAAATAAAATATTTAAAATAAAAAAAATATTTTGTTTCCTGATGATGCTACACAATGGAGTAGCGAAATATCGATTGAAAGTGTTTTTATATGAAATGAAAAATAGACAAAATTTGAAAAAAACTTTATTGTGAAGAGACAAATGCAACAGAAAAATAAACTGCGTGCTATGGTAACTTTGCCGCAATATTTGTAATTAACTATTTATATGGTAATTCCACTCTAAGATTGTACGATAAAAACTTTTACTGTAGGCATACAATATTCATTGTAAATTTACAATTTAACAATTTCTACTGTAAATGTACAAATATTTTTTAAAATTTGTAAACTATATACAATTTTTAAACTATATTTAAAGTAAAGTCAGCATAAAAGAAAATATTACAACCACTCTTTTAAGACATTAGCTGTGTTCATTTACAAAAAAAAATTTGTACAAATTTGTAACAATTGTTACTAGAAAGCGTTCATTATCCCAAAAAATTTGCTACGAGAGAGCGTCGAAAGAGCGTAAAAAATTGAGAGACAGAAAAATTCTTGCAAGTTTTTACAAGCAAAATTTTTACTTGCAATAATTATTCAAACAGCTGTTTTGCGTTTGTGTTTACAAAACAATATTTCTAAATTAAGTTGAAAATAAAAATATTTTGGAAAATTTAAGAAATTGTAAGTAAATGTAAACTTTTAAAACGATAAAAAGTATTAAAAAGATACATTTATTTTTGTGTAACTTAGGAACAACAGAAGCAAAATAAGATGTCTAAACCTGTGGTTTTAACTGCCTCTGATATGTTTTTGTTTTTTTCTTTAATTTTTAGTGTTGTTAATATTATGAGTACGTAGCTACTCGGTAATTTACACTAAGCAGGCAAATAATTCAATTAGTTCAAATATATATTTGCAAATAAATTTAAATTAACACATAATTTATTAAATTACTTTTCTACTGCTTTTGATATTTTATTTTGGATAAAGCTTTTTATTACAATAAAAATTAAAATTGGTTAAATTTGTTTCCTTTAAAACATATATTTAACCCGTTTTTCGCCGGCTGTTTATTATTATTATAGTTTGGAAACGATTGCAAAGGCGGAGCATTAATGTTAGACAATAACGAACAAAAATTCTCCTTTTCAACTCACATTTGTTTGCGCTTTAATGTAGTTTGTTATTAGTGTTTATTTACATAAATAGTTCTTAATAAAATCACATTACTAAATACTTAATATTATATAATTATTATAATAATAACGCAATAAGGTGTCAAAATAATAATATCTATTAATGCATGCTTATTCTAACACGCATTAAAAACCCCATTTTATGAAAATCGTTTGGAAACTAAATCACAAAGTTGGAAATAAACATTTCTGCCGCCTTATTCCAGGCCGGTGGCCTGGCTAACCCCTGTCCTAATTTGCAACCTGTGGGATGGTATAGGTGCTATTCCGGTGGTGCTTATGCGGTCGCATAGGGGCGCTGATCTGGCCGCTTAATGTCAGACCCGTGGTTGGACCACCGTGAGATTGAGAAAACGTTGGCAGGTGCTCACGTAATTCTAATCATAATCTGTCACGACAATGCTGAATATAAATGACCGTAATCATATATGTATATTATATACATATATGTATAATTTTTCCAAAAAATATAGGGGTAGTTATTGAGTACTCATATATACCTATATATTACAACACTACTTTAACTTACAAATTTTAGCTAGTAAAGTGTTCATTTACTTTTTCACCTTTTTCAGAGTAATTTTGGAAATTGTTAATTTCTCATTGCTAATTTTTACTAGTAAAGTAAATGAACACAACTATTGTCCTCGCTATTTTTTTTATCGATTGACTGCATTTATCAAACAGTGTTCCATATCATCTCAAATCTCCGTTATAAAAATACATTTCCTTAAGATGTATAGTCTCCTAAGACTGTATTTTGATAGAGTCCTGATAATATATGCATATATGTATGTAGGGAAAAGTATTATATACATATTTGTATACAGTAAATTTTTTCTCACGTTTTTTTCTTTTTTTGTACTCCAACAAGCAGCAGCAAATCTCGACCATTTCACCTATAAATAAAAACATATTAAGCAGTTTATTACTTTTGCTAATGTTATATTACTGTATATATTGTAGTGTGACTATTATTTCATGGTAAATTTACTGCAGAAGTTGTTAAATTATTGTCCCAGCTGTAGTCAGAATTCAGGGTTAATGACGTACATGAACATAATTTTATGTAAACCTTGTAATTTGATTTAATTGGAAACAATATTTTATCATAGTTCTTGTTTGTTTTTAATTCAGTAAAAGGCATTATCAATTTAATTGAATTTGTACTCACATTGTAACTCCTCAGGCGAAATTCCACGCCTCCAATAACTTGGAAAGCTAATCTTCTCATCTAAAAATATAATTGTTTGATGTCAGAAATACTTTTTCTGAAACTCACATTGCCTTTTACTATTTAAAACATAAATTGTCTTTATTACACCCTATATAAAAATGAAAAGGGAATACATGCATATATAGGTTTGTTATTCGGTTTGTAATTTCTACAATATTCATTTCCGACCCAACAAAGGTTCGTTGTAGGTAGGGAAATACAATTAATGTTGTCCATCTGTCCGATGTCGAAATCAACTTTCTGATAGCACTAGACAACTTAGGATCTTAAAACTTGGGCCACTTGATCAGTGAGCTTGGCGAATCAGCTATATAGGTCCACAAGTTCGCGAGATATAGGCCAAAAACGTTTTTTTATTGGTATTTTCACTCTTGCGGTGAAACGCTTATACCCGCGCCCAAAAAATTCGCATAATCTTAATCCTTACCAAATTTGCTATATAGGTCCCCTAGAGATATTATCATCCCGTGGTGCCCGAATCGAAAATTTTTTTACAAAAGCTCAAAATCTCAAAAACTATCTCAACCGAAAATTATAAATTGTGCCAAAATTTGTAATTTACCACAAAATCGAAAATCTGGAATAAAAAAATTTGTTTGTCAATAAATCCAAACTTAATGAAATACCAAAATTTTCCAGAAAAACTCAAATCTCACAAAATTTTCAACATTTACTATAAAAATTAAAATTTCATCAGAATTTTGTAATATCGCCAAAAGGCCGAAAAATCATAAACGAGCAAAAACGATGTTAAACAATCACATAAAAACAAAAATCAAAAATTCAAAAATTAAATAAAAAATTAAAAATTAACCAAATTATTTAAAGTCATAACTTTTATAATAAATTTTTTCAGAAATCTTAGTTAATCTCATAAAAATAAAAAACAAAATATTTTGGGAATTCACCAAAATCCGAAAATTCACCATAAAACTGATTATAGTATAGTTCAAAATTTTTAAATTACAAATATACATATGTTGTAAAAACTCTAAATTTCGCCAAAAATATTAAATTTACCATAATGGAAATTCAATTAAAAACCGAAACTATATTCAACGAATTTTGAATACACACCTCTAAAATTTAAATTTAGCTATAAGTTTGTAGTTTTGTCGAAAAGTTGAAATACCAAAAAAAAAAAAACAATATAAAAAAGGCGCAATTTTAACAAAATCGATGTTTTTTTAACAAACATACAAAAACAAATCTCAAAAATTCACAAAACAATTTAAAAATCCCCAAAAAATTCAAAGTACACCAAAATATTTAAAAATCATAAAAGTTATAAATTTACTCAAAAATCTCAATAAATCTGAAAAATAAACGAAATCTCAAAAATTTACCACAAGTAGTGAATTCTCAAAACTATTAAAAAGTTTACCAAAATATTTTAAAATTATAAATATTCTTAGAAATCTCAATTGAAATGAAAATTAAAAAGAACCGACATCACCATAATTTAGGAATTCATCATAAACGCAAAATATAGTTCAAAAATTTTAATTTTCCAAAAAATCGTAATTAAAAAAATCCGAAGCTGAAGGAAAAAATTTCAAGAAATTAAAAATTTTACCAAATTTTTAAATTTACCACAAAAGCGCAAAACTGGAACTAAACATTTTTTTCCTAAAAACCCAAAATTTAATAAACATTAAATTATTACGATAAAAAAACAAAATTCACCTAATTTTTAATGGAAGGCTGAAAAACCACGAAAATCAATATTTTATGAAAAACATCGAAATTTTAACCAAGAAATCCAAAGGATTCCCAAAAATATTAAAAAATTTACAAAAAAATTAAAAATTCACCAAGTTATTAAAAAATTTTAAATGTTATCAAAAATGACAAAAGTTATCAAAAGTGAATAAATTAAATTTTAACACAATTATGACACCAAAATTCGAAAATTCACCAAAACAACAAATTTTAGTTCAACAATTTTAAATTACGTAAAATCATAATACTCTAAAAAATCGTAATGTTAAAAAAAATTAAACTGCATAAAAAAATTCGACATTATTACAATATTTCAAATTCACCACAAAATCGAAAAAGTGAAATAAAAAAATTTAATTGCTAAAAAATTAATATTTATTAAAAACCCAAAATTTTACAAAAATTTTAATTTGAGTAATTTTTGTAATTTTACCAAATAGCCGAAAATTCACAAAAATTAAATTCACCAAAAAATTATAAAATTTACCAAAAATCTAAATCAATCTAAAATCACAAAAAAAAAAAAAAATGAAACTTTCACCATAATTTGTAAATTCACCACAAATACAAACCATACTCCAAAAAATTAAAAAAGAAATAGAATTCACCAAGAATTTAAACATATACCATAAATTTAAGAACTGTAATAAAATAATTTAATTGCTTAACTAAAACAAACTATAGACTGAAAATGTATAAAATTACCAATATTTAAAATTTAAAAGAACCTAAGTTGTTCCAAAAAATGTTATGTTCAAATATATCACAAAATAGAAAAATACAACAAAAAACAAACTTTACCCAATTTTGAAACTTCAAGTTCGCCAAAATTTATCAGTTTCACTAAAAATTTGCCAAAAATATGTATTTTATAAAAAACGTAGCAATTTTCACGAAATCAATTTTAAACAAGGTCCAAAAAATCTTCTTTTCACAAAAAAAAAACTTTATTATATTTTAAATTTACGCAATGGCTGAAATTGCACTGAAAACTCTACATTTTTTTTTAATATTAAAAAACAAATCCTTTGTGCCGGAAAATTTTTTACTATATATTTAGTATTTGTGAATGGTATATAAGATTCCGCATATATGCAGCTCTCTTCCTTGTTTTTTGTTTTAATTTTTTGCGCTTCAAACAAATTCACTACAATCGTTTATACAGAACAAAGCATAAAATTCTACTAAAACAGTAAAGAAGACAGCAATACAAATTATGTGTATTTCCTTACGCATTAAAGGTTTCCATTAGCAATGCCAATTTTATACATAAGTATATATAATATTAATAATAATAATATATGGAAACTTGTTGGAGATTACCCTAGAATACAACTCTGCATATTATTCTTTTGTTTTTCTTTATTGTTATATTCACATTTTATAACTGTTATTTTAACTTATAAGCATCACGCCATTTTGTATGTATTTTAAAACTGGAATTCATTCTTAATAAAACTTCTGAATCAACAGGTTATGGGCCCAGTTTGTTGAAGTAGGTCTTGTCGATGACAAACAAGCCACCCGTAATCATGGGCGTACGTATGGCGGTGGTGGGATCATGTTGGCGTGCCGTACGCTCTGTGGGACTAAGATACTCCCCTTGCGCGGCAAATTTGAGGTTAAAAGTATATTGGCTGTCAAATGAACTTTTGACGTTTATTTACTTAAAAATTTGGGCAATTTTAACCTTGCAAAGCTAAACTCGTGAACAACGAATTAGAATATTGAAAATTTTCTATCAATATGATTAAAACATATCCGCTTGCACAGTAAAGTGCTGAATATAAGCCTGGAATATAACTCATTCTATAATTAAAACCAACCGACCATTGTGTGTGGCAAACGTTTGTGAATTGGTGTAGATTTTTGGAACGAATTTCCGTCATCCCTTGTCAAGTTTGGTTTGGGGACAAACCGGTTTCGGCTGTGTCATTTTTAAAACAACATTAAACATATAAATAAACATTACCTCTATGTAAATCGTAACAATGCATCTTTCAATAGTAAAAAAGCAAAATAAATTTCTCTTTGTTTTTTAAAATAAATATTTTCGTTGTGAGGGTTCATAAAAAGAAAAACTATTTATTAAAACGTTGTGATGTAAGGGTGAATTTAAATTGGTTTAATTAGATAAACTGCATTTGTGCCTGAAATGCGACTACTGCTAAAACTTTTACATAGATACAAGAACAAAAGGATTGGAACAATTAGATGCTAAGCTGTTGTCTGCGCTTTGCTCCTCATGATGAATATATACATTCACAAATAAAAGTGTATTAAATTCTTTGAAGTCCAAATGAAATTAAGCGTTGAACACATTGATCATAGCAGGCTAGACGACTACATGACTACACATGTCACTGGCTACAAATGTTGTCCTGTAGCCAGCGACTTAATTATTTTGAAAACGACAGCTACATAAAAAATTAAAATATTGAATTACTTTTTTAATGATTGGTTTCCTTTCATGAAACAAATGCTGTGTGTGTGGGCGTGCCTGCAAAGTGGAAAATATACCTTCTGAATTATAACGAGCTCAGTAACGAACTATATATTAAAATACCTTTCCAACACTGCATCAACTTCTTCGAAGTTTGAACCCGAAACAGGTCAAGTAGGGGGGAAGTGGAAATAATTTTATACACGACTGTTTTTAAATTCATCCGAAATATCGAAATAACTTTGTGTATACATTCTAAAGGCAAAGACCATAAGCTTTCGTTTGATGTATAATATCCTAAAGCAGGCAAAATTTAAAAAAATTAAACGTGTAGAAATATAGTGGCAAACAGTTTTCAATTTTTATGCCCCGCTCGTTTAAATGTAGGCGTGGCCGGTACACAATACTATTAATTTTTTAATCAGAATTGAAGAATTTTTCAATGCTAAAACTTTGAGTATGATGGGAGAGATGCACATAAACGACACTTAAGCCGAAAAACATACATGATGCCAGACATGTACATATACCTTACTCATTAATATTACAATACAATTACTTATTTTGAATACATGTAAAGGGTGGTCCAACCATAATGCACGATATTAATTGTGAATCACACTTTAACAATTGAGCAGCGCGTTAGGATTGTAGAAGCCTTTTACGAAAATGGGCGTTCAAATCAAAATACATTTCGTGCACTTTGTGTGTTTTCTTTTTGGTCAGCATAACCGACCAAATATGTCGTATCGTAAGAATCGTGCTCAAATTTCAGCAAACGCGGTATGTAGGAAATATGAAAACACTTGAGCATACTCGCCGGCCGATATTTTGTTTCACACACAATTGTCATAGATCTCTATCAGAATAAAAAATATTAAGATAGTTCTCTGAAAACTTTTTGTTTTATTTACAATTAAAAACGCTTGTTAACATTAAAATTTTGTAATTACATTTTTATATTTTACAATAAAAAATATTCCTAAGCACTAATTTGCTTTACATATTTTGTTCTGTTGTCAACATTGTTTAATTTGCCTACAACGTCAAAAGCAGCATGGACAAAAACCTGCAGCCGTATGTGTTGCCTTGTCGTCAAAATAAACGTTCGCATATAAACGTGTGTATTTTAATTTTGACAGATTGTAGTCGGTATACTGTTGTCTTCTATGAGTTTAATGTATAAAAGTTTACATTTTATTGTTAATGAAATTGTTGAATTTTCTTTCGTTGTTGCCTCCTTTGATTTCCACAAAGGTGGATTCCTTTTACTACTATGCTCTCTTTTCCATCGCTGCTCTCTGACATGCTCACAGGGATATTTTGCCAACATCTACACTAGCGTATTGTTAAGGACATCTTTTTGTGTATGTGCCTCAGATTAAGTCTATTAGTAAAGTTGTTAAATATTGTTCACTAGTTTTTCAAAATAAAAAATCAAAACTGTTGAATATTAAAAATATAAAAAAATATTTTAACAACAATGTTTAGTTTGTGTTAAATTAATTGTATGATTAAAGTTTTAATGCAGATAAATTTGTGTTAGGGTTCCTATTTGTTGTGCTTGTTCTGCATACAATTTATTTATACTGTGGTGTGTGTGTTTCTTATTTGAGGGTGAAAATTTGTCTGGATGTCTACAAATGTCACTAATTTTCCCCTTTGAAAAGTGCACAGGAAGAAGATAATATTATTTTAAATATTATTTCTCTGCAAAGTTTGCACTTAATTTATATTTTATATACAAATTTGTAAAATAATTTATTCTACAAAATTTAATTTTGTAGCTTTCACTTGGGGAATTCGTTTTCTGTACATAGAGAAATATTTGAAGCCTTTGTTGTTCTTTTGAATGGTACCTCTTATCTTATGAGTATTTATGTGGACATACTTATGTATTTAGGAAATACACACCCGTCTATTTTACGATGCAAAGTATCAATTCTACAATCTGTAATTAAACATACAGACAGCTTTATATATGTGTATTTGCATACAATATCGTGAAAACCGGTAAAAGCCAAATATCTTCCAAACATTTTCTATTTCTTATTACATATTGTATAAAAAAACCATAAAAGTGAAACAAATAGTTTTTTTCTTGCTATTACAATAGCAATAAATCAATCGTTAGCGGTCGGATCCTGGATATACATATTTGTAGGTGCATATTAAAAATGTATGTACCTACATATAGAAATTTAATAATGGTTTAAGAAAAATGATAATCCGTTGTTAAATTATTTTAATTGTACTCTTTTAGTATAACTAAGCACTGAATTCACCTGTCGCATCATATTTTATGTTAAAAGGCTTAACTCAACTTTGTGAATTATACAACACTGATATCCCTAAACATTAACTTGCTTTAATTCTGAGTATACTTGTGAAAATGTTTTCTTATAATTTCTTTTATATCTTATTTTAGATAAAAATGAAACAGTTTAATATATCGGTCATCGGCTTGTCCGGGACTGAAAAGGATAGAGGCCAAGTTGGCGTAGGGAAATCATGCTTGTGCAATAGATTTCTAAGGCCCATGGCTGATGATTATTTTATAGATCACATATCAGTGTTAAGTCAGGTAAGATAAGAACTATATCAGCAAGAACTCTTGTGTATTGACATTTTTTGCTTTTGTTTTTGTTTTATATTAAGAGTGATTTTAGCGGTAGAATTGTCAATAATGATCATTTCCTTTATTGGGGCGATGTACACAAAACAACAGATGAAGGAACAGAATATGTATTCCATATAGTTGAACAAACAGAATTCATGGACGATTCTACATTTCAGCCGTTTAAGGTTGGCAAAATGGAACCATATATTAAGAGATGTACTGCGACAAAAGTATTTTCAGCCGAAAAACTCATGTACATTTGTAAAAATCAATTAGGCATCGAAAAAGAATATGAGCAAAAGATAATGCCGGAGGGTCGTTTGGCTATTGATGGTTTTGTTATTGTATTCGATGTGAGTCCCGTGCCGAACAGAAGTATAGAGAAACAAGTGGAATTTGTTCAAAATGCCATTACTTTAATATTGAAAAATAAGAAACCCTTAGTTCTGGTGACGACAAAAAATGACGACTTAAATGAAATGTATGTTCGTGAAGCTGAAAAAATTTGCCAACGTAAGGAATATAAAGGAATGGTGCAATTGATTGAAACATCTGCACACGAGTCTATAAATACTGACTTGGCGTTTTTGGTGTTGGCGCAAATGATTGATAAAGTGAAGAACCGCATTAAAATTATACCATATCATGAGGCTGCTCGATCACGTAAGGAATTGCTAGAAAGTCGCTCTGAGGCCGTAACAAGACTTATACGCAATCAAATTACCGACTATCACATACTTTGGTCGCAAGGCTCAAAAATGCTTGCTCAATTTAGAGAGTGGACAGAGTTTCTTAATATATTTGGCCATGATGCCGGGCAGAAACTATTTCGACGCCATATGAAAAAATTAAGAGACGACCATTTAAATAAAAAGTTGCATCAGTATTTGGATAAGTTTGCTCGAACTCTCGAATATATGTTACCCGACATAAATGCCATATCAGCGACTGATGATGACGTTTGGGAATGTGCCAAAGGTTATATTCGAAATCATTTGGAATTTGATCAATACTTTTTTGAGTGTCCCCAAGCATCTTGGCAGGAATTGGTCGATATGGATGAAACGGATGATGAACTTCGTTTACCATTTGATGTTTTAGAAACCTCTGAAGCGGAAACAGTGTTCAGAAATTTTTTAAATTCAGTGCAACAGGATAAAAAGAAAATCGGGTAAATAAATTCGTAATTAAAGTCTGTATTAACATTTAGCAAATATACTAGAGACATTTTTCAAGCTCCTCATTTCATGCTCTCATATCTTTTACGAACATAGCGTTGTCTTCAGTTAATTTAGCTTATGTTATTTCAAGACTAAATAAATAAATCGTAAGTCGATCCTATTTTTAATACAAATTTACTTCTTAGCTGGAAACAACAGTTCAAAATGTTACTAGCAGAGTCTGGATTTGTAACCCCTGGCAAACAGTTGTCGGAAGTTCGAGTTCTATTTATGGGACGCGAATGCTTTGAGGCCTTATCAGAGCATGACTGTCAACAAATTTATGACATTCACCAAGATGAGATTATCGAAAAAAGCAAGCAGAACTTTGTCGAACTTCTTTTAGAACACGCTCAATTTTTCCAGCAATTTAAAAATGTCGATATTATAACCCAAGAGGATGTTAGACAAATAACTGATGTCCTACAGGATGATTCCAGGTAAATAATAGTGAATAAGTATTTATAAGATTGCTTGTGATGATTTTATTATTCATATTTAGGTATAAGATACTGGATCGTTTGGATCAGGAAAGACGTGTTATCTTGTTTCAACATCTAGGCTTTATGCATTGTCCAATACGTGACCATTGCCCATTTTACCATAGTTGTGTTGACAGTTTGGTTGAAGAAGTTTTAGCAGAAAAATCCGGTGTTAATCTTAAAACGTTAGGTGGCGGTATCCTTGGGGGCGTAAATGTCGGCAGTGGTGTCAACTGGAAGAACCAAAGCATTGATAAAACACTTAATTTGCTCATTGTTGGCTCTGAACATTTAGCCAGTGATTTACTCAATGACATACGTATGTGCACGGGTTCTAAGGGTGAATATATCTATGAAAATCAAACATATTATCTTAACTATCGCATTGCTAATGGTGATATGGAAGCATTCAAGGCAATTGATGTGTATTCAAGTGGTGAGTTTGAACTTAAAACCAAAAGTCCATTAATTGCAGGCATATTTAAATGAAAACATAAAATTTCCTTAGGCTTAATATGTGTTTACTCAAATCAGCAGTCATTTGAAACTCTTAAGGATAATCTAGAACGAACACTACTTTGCAATTTAGAATTGGAAGATAAATTTGAAAACCTACCAATCGTTCTGGTGTACCAACCTCAAGATTTAAAGGAGAACGAAGTAGATTATTTACGGAATGAAGGCTTGAGATTGGCCGAAATGTTGCATTGCGATTTTATTGATCACCAGCAAAATCATCAAAAATATGTGTATGACATATTGAATATTGTAATTGATTCATTAAGAGTAGCGGAAATGAAATCTCTCGAATCGTATCCACCAAATCAAACAGACTTGCGTATATTAGTTTGTATGTTTTGTGGTGACCAATACGATGTAGAAAATATTGTGAGCCCATTAACAACAGAATCTACATTTTGTAAAGCAGCCGAACATTCCGTAGTAATTGATGTTTTCATAGGAGACTCCAAAAAACGTGTGGAATTTATTATTTCATCATATCACGGCATAAATCAATATCGTGACGAATTAATACATGGGTTTATTTTTGTATATTCAGCCAAAAGACGCTCTTCATTGGCCAATTTAAAGTAAGTAACGCAACTTAGAAATTACAGCTGATAATAAGAAAAATAATTGAAAACATACCATCTTCTATTTCTAGCGTTTTAGTTTCACAAAACTCCAATATACCACTACAAATAGTTGCTATTACTGAAAGTGGTGGTGCCAATGCATTTTTCAGTAGCGAAATTTGTCAATTTTTAATAACGGAAGGTAACTCATTGGCTGATCGTTACAAGGCTAGTTTTATGACTTTTTCGGCAGATCAATATGTTAAATGTAAGTAAAAATATTGATTTATTAGTTTTTTGTAACTTATTTTGCCTTTATTGAAAAATGTAAAACTGACTGATCATACTTTTGATTGCATAATGAACTTTTTGCAGTTGCTTTCTACAGTCCATTCTTGAAAAATGCCTGGGACAACAAGTATGAGGTTGAAAATTTACATATTGAGGAGTCAATTACTTTAGATTCTGGAGAAGGTACCCTGGAGAATTCGGTAAACCAGTTGCCCAGACCACCACCACGTCATGAAAGTTACATGCTTTCAAGTACTCTAGGTACTGATGGCTCTGGTAGCGAAAATTATGAAATGCTTCCTACTCGTTCTCTTAATTCATTAAATGGTAAGTTAAAGTTTGAAAATATCTTATAAGGTGGGGAATTGTTTTCACATTATCGTTTTTAGAAGAAAGAGACATATCTTTAGATGAAATCTATGAAGAAAGCAACGAAAAGCCAAAAATGCTTCATCAAAGTAAGTAAATTTTCCCAAGTCTTTTAATAAGATTATTCATTTGTTCGTTCATTCGAAGAAATATGCAATTTTTGATTTAAATTGCTTTTAAACATTACACACTCTACGTTAATAATACAAAAAGAAACCTTTAAAATGTGTAAAAAATTATACTATTTTTGTAACATTTGTGAATTTGATAAATTTTGACTTTAAACATAATTTGATAAGCACACGTACCAAGAATCGAGTTTTATGTGAAATTTGGGTGTACGATTTGAAGTCGCTAAATAGGTATGTTGAAGTTCGCAATCGCAACTTGTTTTGCTATTGTCAGCAATGTGATTGCTAAGTGAACTTGTGTATTATTTTGGTATTGAATTTCCAAAGCAAAACAAATCTACAATACTTTTTAAATTATTTTAATCGACGATTTCAATTTTTTATTTGCGTTTGTGTTCTATTAAGTTTACGATTTAAGAGTACAGAACAATACATTTTTATCAATATATACAAACATATTTTTTTACATATTTAAATACATATGTATACATTATTAAATTACTTTTAACTAAAAAATTAGTACGGGTTATAACGATATTTTTACCATTTATTTAACTTGAATATGTTTGTGTTTTACAAGTAAAAAAATGCATTTGCAAATTTTGAAACAAACAATTTTTGATTAGATTAATATTTAAAACCTTTTTAAATATCTGCACAACGTTAAGTATAGTATAAATATTTTAAAATATTAAAACTTGAAACATTAGCTTCCGCGTGCATCAATTGATGAAATATCTGGCGCTAAGTTAAACTGATCTTATATTTAACATATGCGCATATCTTAGTTGTGTCTTAAAAAAATAAAACTAAAAGTTCAGGCTATAGACCTGTAATATTAAGTTCTTTGCCAATTAAAATGCAAACGGCTGAAACTTATTGCAATAATTCTACAGGGAAAACAGTACACAAGCTAAAGGATGTATATATGTAGCAAAAGTATTCTTATTATTAAAAATTATCCACAAAGTTGCCGATGCTTTTAACTTATATAAAAGGGTGCGATATTTCTAAAACTTGCTTTACTAGCGTCGGAAAGATAGTATTATTTTTTTATGTATTTCTGCAATGATTTATTAAAATTTTTAGCAAATTGATCTGCGTAATATGTACAAATGATTGAGAGTTTAGGATTCCTCGCACAAATTCTTTTCTACAAAATTTAGTGTTGAATGTCAAACATCCTCCAAATCTGTTTTAACCTTTCCGTCATTAAATCTTGTTTCATTCAAAAAATCCCAAGGTCTGTTTTTACCAGGAATGTTAACAAAAAACTATATTGTTAGTCTTTGGAAAATTTGCCACTAGCTCATTTCTGAGATTTAATAACCATGGTCTTTATAAAATAATAATTTCATGAATAACTTGGATGTTTTCTGGCTTATAGTTAGATACTAAAGATTATGACTTCTCAGTAAAATATCATTGTTTATTTTTCCAAAAGGACTAAGAAAATCTTTCAGTTTCTTGTAGCAGCAAACAATAAGTGATTAGCAGTAATTTCGAAAAGAAACATATCTTCGTCTGTTCTTTAAATAACACTCCCTTTATTTGTTATTATCTACTCCACTGTTAAAACGGGAATAATGTAATTAAATACATTTTTATAACGCTAAAATCTAACGTTGGATAATACTAATAAAAATGGGTGCTGAACATCGGCAACTTTTGTTGATTCAATGAAAATTTCTATGTTAATATGTAGTGTACAATAGCAATAATTAAAACAATGTACAAGCGTGATTGTGAGTTATTGATGAAGCTGTTATTATGTGAGTGATGAAATATTTGTACCTCAAGTGCCAGTGTCAGTAAGAGTGTTCAAACTTATTAATTTTTTAAGCTAAATATCACTCCAGCACACGTGTCTATTTTATATAGTACCTTATCAAATAACTGAATTTTGTTGGAGAATGATACAACTTTATATATATATGTATTATGTATGTAGGTATAATTAAAAAACAAATTTACATTTACCTATCACACCCTTCATCCAGAATGTTGGGTATATATACATTTTTAATATATTTTTGTTTAATTTTAATTCATTTGTTTAGCTAATTTATCATTCTACCGCGAACGTTCTTTTTTTTTGAAGATCCCTAATGAAACTAGATTTTTTATGATATTTATTTGTTTATTGCAAAATAATAATAATGTTATTGTCATAAAGGATTCCAGATATTTCCTCCTCCAACAACTCCTCCAGAGCCAGCTCCTCCAGATCATCAGCTTATTACATGCTCATATAAGGGCCAATTCGTATCAGCTTCCGAGTCTAGTTTGGAAGAAATAACATGTAATTGATCGTTTTCATTAAACTATAATTTACAGGAAATTCGTCATTAATTTAATTTGATTATTTATATTCTATTTATTTCTTTTTTCAATAAATGATTTTTATAAGCAGCGGATGTCAGCGGGTCAAAGGATTCATTGGCTACACATGATGCAGGTTAAAAATCGTGTCAATTATAAAGATTTTTAGTAACATTTGTTGTTACCAATTGTTTTAATTTATTTTTAATGCACGTTGTCATTAAAATAATTTTTAAATGAAATGTTTTTAGTTCGATGCGTTTTAAATTATTATTACTTAATTATTTTTCAGTTGTTGCACATTACTATTTTGTCTAAATTCGTCTTCAATCTTAATGAGCACTGGTATCGTTCGATGATATTCTATCTACCAACTTATGATGCAAACTCTATTAATTTATCTTCTCTAACAGATCCCATAAATTTCAAAAATATTGTTTTGGAAAGAAAGAGTATCATTTAATCCTTCTTCAATCATTTTCTATTACTGCATTCAGTGTTTGTTGAAAAACTAATGATATTAGCGAAATTAAATCTCTTGACTTCCTTTATTTGATATTAATAGATCCGCCCTGTTTCTTTGGTTACTTTCTTTTTATTCACAATTAATGTGATCATGATTATATAATCACAATTAATTTAAACATGATTGAAATTTGCAAATAAAATGATCGATTAATTACACTAATATCGAGATTATTTTGATCACGGTTAATTTAGTCCCTACCGAAATTACAAATTAACTAATCAATTAAAAAATTAATCGATTAAAGTATTAATCGATTAACCTCAATGCTGATTTACTAAATTATCGTTTAAAAAAATAATCAATTAATGCCAACACAGCATTAAATGGCAGGATCTGCCTTTAGCCCGGTATTTACATGTAAACATATGGCTTCGTTAAAAAGAGCACCATGTTTAACTTATAAAATTGATCGATTTTATGTTAAGTAAAGAGGTTTAGAATTCGGATAAATTGATCCGGAAAGTTCAAACTCGGTTTTACGTAATTGTTATTTTGTGAAACACACTGCAGCACTTTAATAATACAATAACTGAATTTAGGTAATATTCAACAGACTTCTGATCTATAATGATTAAACTTTTAAATGCGAGTATCTTGTAATAAAACCAAACCATTAAAATTTGTTGAGTTATGAGTATACAATTTATTTTGAATCACTGCACTTTTTTTAAGAGTGAACATATATATTTTAAATTTTTAAGAAAAAATCAGAAGAAAATATTTCTTATGGTTGCCATTGTGTTATGGCATTTATGGCAAGACTCAGCGCATATTCGTTCTGTCTCTTTAGGAAACAAACATTGCAACAAAAATGAATCGCGCTCGGATCTTTTGAGCTTTGAGCAGATTTTATACTTCTCAAAACAAAAATGCCTTTAGTTGACATTAGTAATATAATTTTATATTTAATATTAAGGCGAGGTGATTGTAGAAAAATGGCCTTTCTATGCTCTTCTTGTAAAAGTATTTCTTAGATATACATAACTTTAACATTTAACGAAACAGATGCCTTTATAAATTGCATTGAAATTATCTTTATTTTTAATATATTTTTCTAAAATGTAAGGTTGACTATAATTTCGGTCATATAAACTCCAACGGCTGGCTCGGACGTAGTAGAATTTTGTCGGTAGTAACCGGAGAATGTTGTCTTCGAAATCCTTAACTGTTTTCCGCTTATCGCCATATACTAGTGTTTTTACCAATACTGCGAAATTAAATCACAAGAATTTGTAGAATGATCTTATATGTAAAATTATGCGCTTATCAAACATTTTTGTGAATTACATTTTCTTTTACTTTTAGAACTGTTTTACGCCAATCAACTGTAAAACCATAGCTTGCTTGCATTACATTCAGACGACTCATTCTCATTTCATGTTTGTGTTGGTTGCTTGTTTTGATATTGTAATTTTTTTCGCTTATTGCACTGACAGAAATCATTATGTACCTTACCACTAGTTGTGTTTTGGGTGTACCAACAACATAAGGAATAAAACAAAATTAATATTCTACATTTCAAATCGAATTGAAATTTTCTCCGTTTGACAACTTTGATATTTTGCGTTTCGTTTTGATTGAAATTTTTACGATTGTGTGTATTCTGCATTACGAGCGTAGCTGAGTTTTTGTAAGTTACTAATTTAGTGGCAAAGAGTCTTTCCATTTTTGTTTGCTTAGTTTCAAAAAGTGTGTAATTCAAAAAAATTTAAGTATGAAATGCAATTAAGGCTTTCATTAATGATCCTAAATAATTGTTTTTTTTTGTACTGAAATGTGAATTTTTTTTTTATTGCAGGTCGAAAACGTAGTTCTTCTCTTCTAACAATAACGCCGCTGCTATCGATTCCCTATCTCCTTGAAATTAAAACAAAGAATCTTTATTTTTGTGCTACAATGATATAAAAAAAAATGAAAATATCTACTCCGGCGCGGCAGAATTCTTAACGCTGGAATAGTTTGGCCACAAATACCTTCGTACTCAACTGATGTTTTATTTAATTATTGTATCCACAATATATTTGCTTTAATTATTGAATCACGGTTTTATTCTATAAAATTTAAAGTTTTATAACAATGTTTATAAAATTGCTTAATTTTTGTGTTCATATATCACATGTTCCACAGCGAAACAGCTGGTTTTGAAAATACTCTCGGTCTTCTTCTTTTTCTTACGGATTCAGTTCATGGTTGGAATACCTTTTTTCGATTCATACGTAACTAAATACGGAAACGTAATCGAAATGCAGAACAGGGGTGTATGTGTTTCGAAGAATCTTCATTTGAATATCCTTGATTTGCACTGATTTTTTTTTTGCCCTGTTTCAAGTTCCATAAAAAAGCACTATTTCATAAAAATAAAATTGAAATTTTCGTCTTCTTTTTTGCTCTTAAATTTTTTTGTTTTAATGCCATAAATAATTTTTTCTTCTTATATCATTTAAAAATCTCTACGTTTAAAAGTCTAAAATTTGTTTAAAAAAGAATAACAGAAAGAAAATAATTCTGAGAAATATACTAAGCATTCAGCAACCCATAATTCCGCCTCTTAATTTAATTAGTTATATATCTTGTATGTTGGCTAATTTATCATCATTTAACTTGACGTAATTATTTTAATTTATTTTAATCTTTTTCCGTTCTGGATGTAGGGGAGATTTTAATTTGTATTTTAGCATGAATTCAGTAGATCTCATTTTTGTTGATTACAAAGCTTTAGCTCACAAATTTTGTTATTTTTATTTATTTTTTTTTTGCAGAATGGTTAGATGATAAAACAGACGTCCGCCGTAATGCAAATAAAAATTCAATTTGGAATAATTTTGGTGGTTCAACACATGCCTACACTACAGGCCGTAGACACATAGACTCTAATTTGAATAAAATTCGTCCAAAAGGTCCAAGTCAGACCCTAAAGGTATTTTGTTTATAAACTACATACGTTGTGTTAGACTGGTTTTACATTGTTTTGTCTTATATAATTTAGCAACCAGGAAAGTTAAATTTGAAAAATTTTCAGCTTGTTAGTGATGCTGTAGCAAAAATGAACTTTAGCGGGGATTCTTTTCTACCCGGATGTGACGATAAGGATCCTAAACGTTATACGCAGTTCGAGCATTCTCAGTTGGATGGTGGCGACGAAGACGATTCAGAAGAGTTAGCTGAATATGAGCAAATATTCGAAAACGAAGGTAGTTTTCAACGTCTTTGGTGACTAAATGCTAGTAAATATTTATTTTTCAGACTGCACCGAATCGGATAGTTGTGCCAGTTCTACTGAGCGAAAAGCCCGACAACAAAATGCTTATTACAAGCAAATAAACAAGAAACCACCAGCCAATAAGAAAACTAAGAAGAAGAAAGTTGCTATACCTGTACAAACTCCCCGTGTACCAATGTTTGGCTCCTACGTTAGCCCACCGGAAATACCACTTCATTATCAGAGAATGGTTGCCACCGAAAAAAGTGAGCTAAAATATTATTTAATTTTAGTAACCGTCATAATGTGCACATATGAATCCTTTTTTTTCAGAGAAAGTAGGCGAACCCCCCTCAAACATGAATGAAATGATTAAAACTGATAAATCGCCAGAAGTAATAATAAATAAGCGACAATTAAATGCATTTTAAAATAAAATTTGTATTTTTCTCTTATTTCAAGTACACTATGGTCCCAGAAGCACCTGCAATTTTTGCTTCAAATACTCTGAGTGAGTTTAACATGAATGCAAAATGTTTAAAGGAATTTGAGAAGACCGAAAAACGACGACTCAAAGAAGAAAGTGCAAGATTGCGTAAACTGCAGGAGAAAGAAAAGGAGCAGGAAAAGAAGTTAAAACGAAAACTTAAACAGAATTCCAAAGGTTTTGCCGACACAGAGTCTCAATTTGATAAACTTATGATCTCGGATAAAGTCGAAATACCAGTATTTTTAATAAAATGTATAGAGTATATAGAAAAAGAAGGTCTTGATTCTGAGGGAATTTATAGAGTACCCGGCAGCCGAGCGCACGTTGACTTATTGTTTCAAAAGTTTGAAGAGGGTAAATCAAATTTTTTAGTTAAATTTGTTTAAATCTAATTAAATATTTTCTCTACAATTAGATACAAATACCGTAATTGAGTTATTGGATATTCCAGTTAATGCGGTAGCTACAGCATTAAAAGATTTCTTTTCCAAGCGATTGCCAGCCTTATTTAGCAAGGACATTATAAAGGAACTTGAAGAGGTTGCCGGTAAGTGTGTTTTTAATGATAATAAATTAATACAAATTTAAATGGTGTGCCAAATAAAGGTAGGCAAAAAAATATTACAGAAAAAAAAAATGCGATTTATGATGCTTTTCATATTTGCTACTCTTTCGCCCAATATACAGGGTATCTGCCAGGAAGGTATACTACTTTGTTTGTTTATAATTTTTGATTAAATGAAAGAGAATGGATCGTCTATTGATAAATGTTTTATTTGATGACGGCATTTATGTATGGAATACAATATCAGATAAATGTCCACTTATGTTAGCCTCACAAATGCGAGCCCTTTTGAACACATTTTTCATTACATTCTGACACATTTCAAGCGGTATTTCATTAATTTCATCACGAATATTTTATTTGAGTTGCTCCAGCGTTTCTCGTTTGTTTGCATAAACCTTGCTTTGCAGATATCCCCACAAAAAGAAGTCCTGAGCAGTCAAATCAGGCGACCGTGCAGGCCAATCAACATCACCATTCCTTGAAATAACTTGTTGTGGAAAGGGGTCTCGCAGTAATTTCATTGTAATCCTGGCAGTATGCGATGTGGCACCGTCTTGTTGAAACCACATGTTAGTCAAGCCCAAAGCATGCAGTTGTGGCGTTAAAAAGTTTTCACGATATCGCTCTCCCTCCCCATTGACAGTTACCTTTACGCCGTTTTCAGTTTCAAAGAAGTAAGGTCCAATGATTCCTCCTGACCGAATTGCACACCAGACTGTCACTTTTAATGGATGCAAATGTGACTGATGAATAATTGGAGGGTTTTCCATTGCCCAGAACCGACTACTCTGTTTATTCACATATCCATCCAAATGAAAATGTGCCTCGTCACTCATGATTTTTTCGTGAAAATCGGGGTTGTCATGGGCGAGCTGTAGCATCCTATTGGCATATGTACGGCGGCGTAAATCGTCTTCTGGAAGAAGCTCTTGTGTTAACTGAATCTTAAATGAAAACAAATGCTAATCTTTGTCCAAAATTGTGGCCAAAGTTGTTCTTTGAAGACCAAGCTACTGAGCACGGTGTCGAATTGCGGTTGATGGATTGTTTTGAACACTTACTTGAACAGCAGTAATGTTTTCAGCCGATCTTGCAGTACGTGGTGGTCCATGTCTATCAGCTGCCTCTTTCCCTCTTTCTTCGAAATCATTCACTACACGATAAATAGTGCGTCTTGTGGGCACGTTGTTTCTCCCACAAATTTCACGCAACTTTCGCATCGTCACAGTAATCGATGATTGATTTTGATCAAATGTTTTAACGATTAAAACATGTTGGTTTACCGAATAATTTTCCATAATAAATTTGCCACGTCTCTACTTCACGACTGCTAAATATGAACTGTCAAGACTAATGTTTACCGAAATGGCGGCAAAACAAAGTATTTGTCTTAAATAATATTTTTATAAAAGGTAGTTTTTACTTTAATTAGAGATTTATCATTACTAGTGTTCGCCTATTGCGAAAAATTCGTTCCACGTTTAAGCTGGGGTGGAAAAACTAAATGCAAGTTGTAAAAATATCTGGCGTATCTGTCCAATAAATCCATTCGCTTTCATAATAGGCAGTGCGAAATTCAATAATATACGGAATGTAAATACTACTGTTATTTGTTTGGAAAAAGATTCAATACAGGCTTTTAATAATCTTCGCATTTAAGATAAATGTACATAATTTTGCTGTTTTAGGCTCTCGAGGCATAGGTGGATCTAAAATGAACGTGGAAGTGAAAACGGATCGCAGTTGTCGGTTAATGGCTCTAAAGACTCTTTTGGAAAAGCTCCCACCTGTTAATTTTGCAATACTGAAATATATTTTCCAACATTTTGTGCAGTAAGTTACTTAATACAACATAAAATGAGCTTTAATCGCAATACTTACATAGCTAACGATAAATATTGTCTTTGCAGTGTTTCGGATAATTCAAAATTAAATAGCATGGATAGTAAAAATCTAGCTATTTGCTGGTGGCCCACATTAATTCCTATAGATTTTACGGATATGGGACATTTTGAGCAGTTACGTCCGTATTTAGAGGATATTGTGCAAACCATGATTGATCAATATCCATATTTATTCTGTGGCGAAGATGCCTTCGTAATGGTATAAACAATTTTAACATTCATCATAATAGTATTTAATATTAATGCTGTATGCGTGTATATGTATGAGAGTGAGTTCTACAACGTTGTTTAACAACAAACACAACCAAACTCTATAGAATGGAACATAAAGCACCCCAAGCAGCAAAATGACAGTATGTATGAAAAATATTCATTCATATTCGAGTATGTGACTAATAAATTTTGACATCAGAAAACGAAACAGTTAAAGTTATGCTCAGCTAATAAGAATAAAATTGTATTTAAATTAATTTTTATACGAAATATTGTGTGCATGTATGCCTGTGTGTGAGTGAATTGTGTAAATCATAAAATTTTAGTTATTAGTTCATTTTGAAATTAAAAATATTCGATTAGATAAATGTTTGTAAATGTGTGTGTGTGTTTGTGAACTAAAACAAAAAAAAAAAAAAAAAACAAAAAGCATTTTAAAAACGGTATTGATAATGAAAACAAATTAAAATAAGTTATAGTTAAATCGAAAGTAAAATAGAAATCAATTAAATATATTACCCGAAAAACATCATAAACTCAATCTAGATAGAACCCCAAGATCCACTTCAATACTCTTACAAGTGGAAAGCAATCCACATATACATATATGTACTCGTATTAACAAATTTAGTTTAATCTATCAAATACTGTGTTTTTATTGACAAATTTTCATTGAATCTCATTTCTACAACGTTTTAAAAAGAAAACAGAAACTAAGCCGAATTAATACAAAAACAATAACTTGACGATTTAAAGAAGTTCAGAAACTTATTCAGTATTTTTTAACTCGTATCTATCTCATTTATATGTTTTTTTTTTTGTTTTAGAAAATTTCAAATTGTCAGCTTGTTTTTGATATTTGGAAACTTTTAAAACATATTTCAAATCGTTAAGAAGTACTTAGCTTGTTTTCTGTATTGAAAAGGCAGAAGAAGTGAAAAGGAATCGTAAACTAATTAATACGCTTAATAGTAATTAAAACTTCTTCAGATTAATGTATAGCTGAAGATCGATAAAGTAATCTCATATCAAAAAAACAAACTCACTCAAATTAGTTTGATTATTGATAGAAGACAGTAATTGAATTTTGTTGGAAAAAGTTGTTCGAAACTCTAAACTATTAAATGTTTCATATGTTTATGTTGTATTTATAGCTGTGTTATTTCTATTTGCGCCTATTTGTATACAACTATTGCAACAATTGCAACCACTCTTTCTCTAATGGAAACTTACTATACTTGTCCCTTTTGTTACTTTTTTGTTAAACCTTCGTAATTATATTACAAATTTTTTACAATATAACAGTTATTAGGAACTCAAATAGTGAATATAAAACCTTGATAATGTGCCATTAATCAACTTTTTTATACACGCAGAAAGAAAATATTTACAAATTATGGAAACACGGTGGCCATAAACCTAAAACATACATAATTAAGACGCATTTAGTAGTTCACATTTATCAGTAAAGCAGTTTAAGGTTTATAAAGAAGTTAATGAAATATATTCGATATTATTATTATGGAATTGAGGAAGATCACTTTTCGATAAGAAAGTAATAAAAGGGGCTTATATTATTAAAATGATCATAATTTGTGTGTGTGTGTGTGTGTGTCTGGATGTGTGTGTTCGTGTGTGTGAGTGTGTATGTACTTCTGAAAACCCAATATTTCAATTAAAAAACATATTTTATTAATTGCTATACTAGAAATTTTAAATGTGCATTAAATAAATTTTTGAAAATCCTGAAAACAAATACATATTCATAGGTGTTATTTCTTTAAAAATAAAATAAAAAATATGAAATGCATAGATTAACATACTCATAATGAATGAATTAACTAGCAATTAAACATACAATATATACATAATTTATAAAAAGTCTTTAAACGTATGTATGTGTCTAAAACGCACCATAATCTTCCTGATTACAAATTATTTAATTAAGAAAACAAATTCAAACTAGATATAATCCACGACAACAAAAAATATTTGTATTAAGTATTAAAAATAAATTAGCGTAATTTTTATGTAAAAAAAACAAAACAAAAAAATATATACATATATGTGTCTGTGTCTATTGCATAAACAAACAAAAAAAAAAAAACACGATTATCAAATAATTTATAATTTACTAATTAACTAATATTATATATGTATATTTACTACTAATTAATGTGATGTGGTGTATTGATATTTTAAAGAAATAAAAAAAAACAAAGTAATAAAAAAATTTCATATAAGATACTAAAGCGGTTATTTTTTCAACACAAGTCTAACACTCTTTAATAAATGCGATACGAATACATACATATGTATGTATATGTGTGTATCTATATATGTGCTTAATTTCCAATGTCATAAGTACATTCATTAGCGTGGAAATTAAAAATGTCCGTCATACTGATGCGAAATGCTAAGAAAAAAACAAAACAAAAATAAAACCAAATTTGAGATAACTGTGAAAACGAAGTGGTGTTTTTATTAATTTTAATACATAGGCTATTTTTAGTTATGGTTAATGAATCTTAATTTGTCTACCAGTATTGAAGCCATCCATTCGTTGCCGTCTGAAGTATTTTGTTAATTCGAGATTTAGTTTGCTTGAAATGCAAAAGCTGTAGTATCTGGTCAAGCTGCTCTTTCGATAAGACTGCAATTCATGCAGCATAACGCATGAGTGGCTTCGGATCAACGGGTTTACTGCGTAATTCGTTTAAAAATAACTACTTTCAAAGTACAAACTCGAATGAGTAATTACACAGTAACCTCTCGGTAACATGGCGTCTTGACTCGCGATAAATCTGTTCAGCCATCGTACATTTTGTTGTTCGCACAAGAATTTGGCTAGTGATGACCGTCGCTGTTGATGGTCGGGTGGTGTTCAAACAGAGTTGTCCCAACAATTGTGCGCACAAGTCTGTTATGCCATTACACAAACAAAATAAAAAATATATGTGTGTGCGCTCGTCTATAAACACCCGTACATGAACTATGCTGAGAGTTTCGAAACAATCTCGTAAGAGACAAAAAATTATGCTCAAACTGAACAGGAACATCTATACGGACCACGGACACATTTTCTCCCGTTATTTGCATAAGCTCTCTCAATGTGCGAACAAATATATGGCTAGTCAAAACTAAGTGTAAGTTGGTTCAGCAGTATTTATTATTATATATTAACCGATCGAAAATGGTTATAATCCAATTAAAGACAACTAAAATCGATGGCCAAAATTGAAGATCGCAAACAATCCCTAGCAGTGGGTAAAATCTGTAGTACATTTTTAATAGTTCCTACTTTTGTAAAGGGTGTTTAAGATTCACCACATCCCAGTATAACGCTCGTACTTGTATATTTTGTCTATGTTGTATTTTATTTGTGTGATGGCAGAGTATGTGTTCGCAAATCGCAAGCAAAACGTGTGAGTTTTAGAACATTCGATTTCGGGATCACGTGCCATTCCTATTTACCACCTCGACCCATAGGATATTTTGTTCTGCCTTTGTTTTAGCGGGAACAGGTTTAGGCTACGAAAAGAGCCAATAAATAACCTTGTTCAGTAAGAGATTATCATTCTGTTGAAAGAATACAATGGTCTCCAAATTCGCTATAAAAAACTGATGCTATCTGAGGCCACTATGAACGCTAAACCATTCAGTGATTATCCTGAGCTTCTCTAGTCGAACATCGAGCATGCCATGCACTCAAATTAAGTTCTCATTATCTGTAACAATTGTTTCTGTTCTGACTGAAAATGCTTTGATAAAAGATAATGAAATTCACACTAATATTTTCTAGTTTTATTACATGTAGGGGAAACTGGGATATTTAAAAATTTTTACCAAAAAAAAAAAAACAAAATGGTCAATAAAATCTATCCCGTACGCTTTTTCCAACAAAACCATGCAATTTCGATTTTTTCAATTACTTATGTATCTCGTGAAGCGGAGACATGTGTATGGCCATTTTGAGCTGTGTTTAGACGACGTGTATTTACCATATGTATTGTAAGTTTTCAGCGTTTTACATGAAGTTTATATTTTTATATTTTACGCATGAGTAACTTATTGTAATAAATATTTTTAAAATGTGTTTAAGTAAAATTAAATATGTAACAATTTTGTGTTCTTATTTCAAACAAATTGATGCCCACGCTAAGCGACAATATGAAATGTTTGATAGGGAGGGTTCACACGATTTTTAAAATCGACCTTACATATGACAAATAAACTTCACTTGCCCTTTATATGCACATACGTACAGACATTCGTGTTCCGTTGTTTCAATAAATTGAAATTAAAACACAAATATTGTAAATCTGTAACACGTTTTTATTGGTCTATATTTTATTAAAAACATTTTTTTTTGTTGTAATCATTATACAATTTACGTTTTTTTTTTGTTTTGTTTAATATATAAATAACATGACGATTTGAAAACAGAAATTAAATAAGTGTACTATTTTTGTTAATGTAGTAGAAAGTGTTTGTTGTTGCTGTTTTGTTCTTGTTGTTGTTATTTTTGTTTTTCTGTTGTTATAAAAGCAATATTACAATAACTGTGGTAGTAGAATTGGCTCCTATAATAAATATTTTACAGCTGATACCACTTTTTATCTTTGTATTTTAGCATTAAATTATGCGCTGTACCGCTAAAATCTTGAGCATGATTGGCCATGCGTTCGGCACGTTCCTCTAACAGATTTAGTTTTTCACCACGTTCCATAGCCAATAGATGGGCACGACTAATTTCGGATGCAGCAGTTGAAGCTCTTTGATTTAACTGATCTAGAGTAGGGCCCGGAATGTGTTTTGCAATAGAACGATTTGCTTTCCCGCTTTGTTCTCCAACTTGGATATACAAATTAAAAAGACCAAATGTTAAATTATTTAATGTTTTTCTTGGTAAGTGCTTAAAACTTACACAATTCTTCTCTATCCAAATTTTTGGTACCGCCGCCAAATAAACCTTTAAAAAAGCTTTCCTTCGGTTGTTCTGGCATCTCTTGAACTGTGTACAAGTTCCCCATCATTTCTAATATAAATTGACTAAAAAAGAACAAAATGTAAAGCACTTTTGATATTGCAGTTGAAAATGAGGTAAGTTAATTACAGAGGGTGCTATTTTGGACAAACACGGCTCGTTTGATCACGTTAAATGATAAAAAAAGGAAGCAATGGGTATTCGAAAAAAGTAATTTTAAAAAACTAAACTGGTCTATACGCGGTAAATACGGATTTAACCAATTCTAGTTATCTTTGTTATTAAACTCGAACATAAACTACCTTGTTAACTACTTATTTAGCAAATGTTTTATGTGTCAACAATTCGACGAATGCTCAAACATTTTTAAGAAACTGGATCGGTTTTAGATAGTAAGTCCTCTTTGCGTCGAAGCACCCGTCGGTCGTTTGAAAACATTGCTGCTTAAAATAAGAATGTCGCCTAAAACTTGAAAACCTCAATTCGTCAGTGACTGTGCACGGCATTCGTTAAAGAAATATAATAATGGAATTATTTTGTTTCAACAGGATGGAGTCACCTGCACCACCGCGTATGATTTTATCTAACTCATATTTATTTATTTAACTCATATTATATTTCTTTTTACAATAACTTTGTTAAGAGACACACTTGGATTCACACAACAATCCTATTAAGATCTCTAGGTTTTTTGAAATGCTTTCAAACCTTCCGAAGATTAAAAATTTGTATTTTTTTTTTATAAACTAGAGCAAAACAATTTATTTTCCTAAAAATCCTAGTGTTGATTTCTTTTTGATATTCCAAAAATCCAATATGCTGTCTTGGCAGACAAAATATAGAAATGAAAGCATAAATAAATTTCTTTAATCGCGAGGATTTCATTAAATTTTAATTTAAAAATTATAAATTCATGAAAACATTTTGGGAGCGGTAAATGGCACCTAAAGATCAATTCCATTGTTACTTAAAATTTAAAAAATTTTTTTCGAACTTCTAAAATGTCCTTATTTCATATCTGCCTACCGTGGAAGTAGATAAACTCATATTTAAACATTATGATTATAATTATTTATATTTAAAAGGAGGATGGGTGGGACACCAACTGGACGCACTCTTTCTGTATTTATTAGTTTTTTAAATTAATTACGAAAAAGTTTGTTGAAATCTTAATAAAAACTATTCTTGACTAAGGGGATGGGTGGGCCAGCATCTTTGGGCGAGTAGGACAGGAAACAGAGGGTTTGAAACAAAGAAAAAAAAAATCTAGTTGCATTTACATTAAATAAGCTTTTTATAAATTCAGATTCAGATTTGTGGAGAAAGCATCAGAGAAGTGAAAAAATCTATTTAAAGGAAAGCGTTTTGCCACAATTGATAAAGTCAGAATCGAAAAACGAGCTGATGGCCGCACCGAAAAGCGCATTTCAGAAGTAATTCGAGGATAGGAAGAAGCGCTGGCATAAGTGCATTCTATCTGAGGGGGATTTCTTTGAAGGGGACAAAATGGATATTGATGAATAAATAAATACTTTTCAAAAAAATTAAAACTTCACCTTTTCAAAAAAATTCGAACTTCACCTTACGAATTTGTTTCTTCACTTTTATTTGAACGTATATAATGACGGCAAACAGTACCGTCGTTTTTGAGATCAAATTAAAATACTACAGATCGTGTTACTATACTGAAAAAATTTACAGCAAAACTGGGTCGTTCTCGTTGGAAATGCCCTAAACACAATCATTTTTTCTAATTATCGGTATACCTAGACAGTTATATCCGAAAAAAGAAATACATACACAAGTATATACGAGTATACTTACCAAAACTCTGACGATATTGTAAATTTTTGTATTTCGGTGGGTGATGCCATGTACAAACCATGACCCTTATTACTAAAGCAAAATATTTTTGATATTCTGGAAATTATACAAAAACCAATGTTAACAAAATCAACTAATTGTGGTTTAAAAATACATACTGTGTTATATCTTCATGAACAATGATTTGTTGACCCCATATGGAAAGCATTGGATCTACAATTCCCTGTTTGCATTTGGTTTGAAAACTATTTAAGGAAAAATAGAAAAGAAACAAAAAATTAAAAACATAAAAAATCCAACTTAAAAAATTTTCAATTATAAACTTTATTACTGTTTTTTATAGCTCTAGGACTTTAATAATATGTTTTAAACAATTTTGTTGATTATATTTCACTACGTCTTTGTATAGCATCTCATCAGTAAATAAAAAAGCGTAGCGAATGAATAATCGAATATAATGAATGAAATTTATTTAAAATTCTATTAGACCTAGAGCTTCAAAAATTTATTTATTAAAAATTTCAATTATTTTTGATAGGAAACATTAAATCAACTTTAAACAAAATTTAAAAGGTGGTGGGAGGCTTTAGATGACTGTGTTGACTGCTCTTGATTTATGTACATATGTATATGGATCTTTATCAGGAATCGAATGTTGCAAGTTATGACAGAAAAACCTCAACGCACTATTTTCACTCCAAAGTCTCACTTCCAGTCCTTGATATTCTTTCATAAATGCAGCACAATAGCTACAAACGGAAGGGCGAATCGGTGGCACAAGTATGTTTAACTCGTATCACCAATCTATGTTAAAACTAGTCACAATGATCCATTGCATAAATTAAACACCAGCAAGATCGCTTTAATACAACCTTTACTTGTTGTAAGCAACATTTGTAAATTGTTTTTTTGCAAGCAAGATTTAATTACGTTTTAGTCTTTTTCATTACAAACGTCTTTACATACCTTAAGTTCATAATTGGTAAGAATTCTATATCCAATAACAACTTTAGGCTAGGAAGACTATGAACCATTAAATGGCCATTTGAAAGATAGGTTGTTAAGCAAGTTCCACCTAGACGGGAAGAAAAAGAAATTATTTATTAGAATATTTTTTTAATTTGTATTTAGCGTGTTTGTCATTATTCACGTTCTCCGATTCGAAAGAAGATATTTTCGAAACATAATGTATTAAGCATACAAATTCGAACGACCTTCTTTTCGAATCAAATTATTTCGTTTCACTTTCAAACGTAATAAGCTGAGTGAAAGCAAATTACTTTTATTAATACAAAAGAAATATTTTTTCTCCACCTACCTAACATGAAATTTAAAACAAAAAACATAAAAAATAGTACGAGTATTATTTAAGCAGGTAAAAAAGCGTTCCAGTATTAGCTATTAATCTCGTAAAAATATGTGAAAGTATGTATGCAGCACCTTGTTCATATATTTTTAAAATAGGAAATAAAACTAACATATATGACAATTTGAAAACGATAATTTGTTCCAAATATTTATTTGATTTGGAGCAAGGCAAAGTGATAACAGGTAAACTCATCGATGGATTCAAAGTATTTCCGGCTTCTTTGCCGATGTCAAACTCCATATATAAAAAATATACCGGAAATGGCGAACCATTTTTTTAATATGGAAGTTTACATCCAATAAGTTCATAAAAAGTGCTCAGCTGCTGAGCTGGTGAGTTTACCCGTTTAGTATACCCTGATTTGTAGACACCAAAACTGATCTCTTGTTATTCGGAAGATTTCACTTAAATTCAAAAAGTTTTAAACTCATGACAGACGCAAACATACATATGTATTTGAAAACTATCGCCTAATATTCAAGTTGAGAATTTAACATTTATAAACTTAGATAGTGCTCTAAGTTCACAAACCATATCGAAAGTTAATGCGGCTCGACAATTAAATGAAATATTCTGTTATGATCGTCAAGTTAAAAATAATATATAGGGTGATAAGGTAATCATAATAGTTCTTCCAATTGTTATATTTTAGTGGCTGTCAAAGTTACCATCCACCCGACAAAATGTTCAGGAAAGTTTGACATTTCATGCCTGGCGAACGTTGGGATATTATTAAAAAATTTTAGCAAAATTAAGGCTAAGTTGTAAATACGCAACAAAATATACAAAAGTTCTTTTGAATTTCATAAAAAAGCTACCATATTTTAAAATTTTTGTAAGACCATTTGCACCAAACACTGAATACCGCTAATGATTAGTTTTATAAATATAAATTTTATTTGAGAACTCGAATAAGAGACTGCCTATATTAAGGTAAGGCGTGCGAATCCAACTCAGGCTTTTTTTAAATTTTTTGTATGGGAAAATATTAATTTCTAATAGTTTTGGAGGGGGAAACTTAACTTCCCTTTTTTTTGTTTTTTGACTACTCAAGAAATTGAAAATTTTGTTAAATCCCGTCTTTTAATATTCGGCAATGTTTTATGAAAAACCATTATTCTTATTATTATATGAAGGTACCTTTCATTGTGACCGTTTCTGCTTTAACTGCGTAATCCATTTCAGATAACTGAATCCGATTGATACAACATTGATTTGCAATGTCGTAGACTTTCGTTTGTTTTTCACTTGCAATGATCACATAGTGTCTGTCCGCAATTGTATCCAGGCCAGTGCTGACACTTCCACTAATACCACTACTACTAGCGCTAGTACTCACATTGCCACCCGATGTATTTGATATTGTATTGGCAGTTGTTGGTGTAAATGTAGGACTCGTTCGACTGCTACTTTTGGTAGGCGTTCCTGAATATTTCAAATAATAAAACATTTACATACATAGGTAAATAAAAAATTCAAACATTTTATACATACGATCTTTTTTTGCATCTCTACTATCGTCCCGCCATGTTTCATATGAAAAGGGTATTATTGTGCCAAAAGCATCCAAAAAAGACATTGACGTTATCGAACCTTTGAGTCGCAAAATAGGACCTCCTGTAAGATTCAAAAAATAAAAACAAATTCAAATAGATATCTGTACAAGAAAAACTTTATTCGCGTTGAATTGGGAAATTATATAGCCAGGGAATTTAACAAATAGGAGCCCCCCTTGAAGACCTGCCATGTATGCCTTCGTACCTGAATTCCACACCTAGAATAGTCCCTACAAAGGTTAAAAATTAGTTTTATATGGTAATTTCCCAAATCAATAAATCTAACAGTGCATGTGGCTAATAGAAAACTACAAAAAACCAATAAGAGAGTTTATCTTCGGCCGAGCCGATCTTACGTACACTACTAAAAATGTACTACAGACTTTTCCCGGTGCAAAGGGTTGTTTGAGATAATTTTTTTTTGCCCTCCGGGTTTGATACAATTATTTTACATTTATTCACTCCTTTCGTCTTAATATAAGCATTTTCGATTGGTGTGTTTTTCTTTTCTCTAAATGCTTATGAATTTTTCATAAATTATCGTGTTTTTTTTTTAATTGTATGCAATCATCCCTATTCTGCATTTCGATTCGAATGGAATTTTATCCGTTTGACAACTTTCGTATTCTGCGATACGTTTCGATTGGAATTTTTACGATTGTGTGTATTCTGCATTACGAGCGTAGCTGCGATTTTGTAAGTTGTTAATTTAGTGGCGGAGAGTGTTTCGATTTTAGTAGTCCCTTCATAACCTTTTTATTTTTTGTTTATCTTTTTGTACTGAAATGTGAAAGTTTTTTTTAAATTTATTGCTGGTCGAAAACGTTGTTGGTGCTATCGCACATTTTCATGAAAAAAAAACAAAGAAACTTTATTTTTGTGCTACAATGATATAAAAAATATGAAAATATCTACTCCGGCGCGGCAGAATTCTTAACGCTAGAATAGTTTGGTCACAAATACCTCTTACTTGTGTTCTGGGTTTTTTGTTACCTTTTCGTACTTAACTGATGTTTTTATTTAATTATTGCACCCGCAATATATAATTCTTATTTGTTTTAATTATTGAATCACGGTTCTATTGTATAAAATTTAACGTTTTTTTTACAATGTTTAATTTTTGTGTTCATATTTCACATGTTCCATAGCGAAACAGCTGGTTTTGAAAATACTCTCGGTCTTCTTTATCTTACGGATTCAGTTCTTGGTTGTCGTACATAACTGAATACGGAAACGTAACCGAAATGCCGAATAGGGGTGAATATCGTTATTGGATTTTTAGTAACATTTTCAATTTTTGATAAAATTTAAACTTTTCGGTGCAATTTCAGCCTTTGGGTAAATTCTGTGGTTTATGTCAAAATTTGGTGAATTTTGTTTTTCGTTATTGATTTGTGAAAATTATGTTTTATGACCTTTTGGAACTTCTGTAACATATGTAGATTTTGTAAAAATTTCGACGTTTTTCATAAAATACAAATTTTTTTTTAATTTTCGGTAAAACTATAGAATTTTGGTGGAGATACAAATTTTAAAATATCGTGAATTTTGGTTTTTGTAACTATTTTATTTTATTTTATGATGAATTTTCGATTTTGGTCCATTTAAAACTGTTGGTGCAATTTCGGGGTTCTCCAAACTTCTCTTTTTTTTTTGAAATATTTATCATTTTGTCAGTATTTACGTTTTATGTTTAAGATGATCGAAATTTTATATAAAAAACAAATTACATACCATTTATGGTAACCAAAACAGGTTGCGATTTTCTAGCATCCCGATCGGGCATGCTAACCACTAGAGTAAGTATTGAACCAAAACTGGTTCCAATCCAAAGTGTGGGTACAACTGATAATACATCTGTAATTTAAAATTTTTTTTTAACCATACAATTTGGGTACATTAATTAATGCCTTGATTTTCTTACCACTTCTTTTAGCAAAAGTTTCAATAAAAGCTAAACATGTAACAGATTCTGCGGAAGACATGTCTATACTTGACATAGATGAGGATCTCGATCTGGAGAATGATCCATCCACTTTGTCTGCAATTATTTGTACAAAATTTATTAGATAAAATTTCCCGATACATGTTTATCGAGATTTATTGAGGTATGACAGTAAATTTTTCATAATGGATCGAATTTGTATGACGTGATTATAGGTTGATATAGTTAGTAAGTGCATAGACTGATAGATAGAAGTATAGAGAAATGGGTTTGTGGGTGTAGGTGTGTGTTTAAAATATTCAGAGGAGGAAATAGTAGAAATGTGTTGGATGGGGTATTTGCGTGTTACTGTTTCTGTTTTCTTTGAGAGGTAAACTAATGTAAATGAATAAAATGCTGAGAATGTGAGGTGTGACTACATCTGTATAGATTTGATTAGATTAAGCTTAGAACTATTTATAAACTAATGTGTACATTGCAATACAAGCAGACGACATATGAATTGATAAACACCATCAGTTGGGATTGACAATATTAAAATAATTTAGACGCATAATCCAATTCCAATATAATATTTTATAAAATTGTGGTGGTCAACCTAAATTATTGGAATCGCATAATAATTAAGCGTAACACTGTACATACGCATACTGTACATATAGTACACGTGTTGCTCTATAGTTATAACTGAATAAAAGTGAAGCAGAAATAAAAAAAACTTTGTTTTTATTAAATGCTAAAAAGCCAACCTTCTATCTAACATGATGACGCATACATATTGGAATAATTCCAAAACAATAAAATACTTTCCAGTGTCGCATTTTTAACGCATCAAAACAAAGCGTTTTGTTTAAACGCCATAAAATATTGTATTGGAAAATTCCAAGGGCTTGTTGGAAGAAACACCTAAAAACAATTTTAAACGGGGATATATCACGCGTTTTTTAGAGGCAAATAACTATAAGTTGGCAATACTGATTGAGAGGTGCGCCATTTTGATTTGTTTTATGTTTAGTTGGGTTTACCATTTCATCATGAACATGCTGACGCCTAAACAACGCTTACAAATTGTTACGATTTTTTACGAAAAACATGGTTTCATTTCGAGAAATTCGCCGCGAATTACACAAGAAAATGTTGTCCAGCTATGAAGCTCATTCCGTCAATATGCAAAACTGCCGCATTCGGAGTGAACATTTACCGAAAAACCATGAAATCCAGAGAAAGCCACTATGTGGTCTGTTCAAAAACGATACCGGCCAGAAACACAATTAAATGTCCTTAATGTAGAGGAGCTGTGGTTTCAACTGGAAAGAAACGTTCGATCAACAAATGCATAATGGGCACGTAAATTGGCTGCCAGGGTCATTCGATTTAACACCGCCGGAGTATTTTTTATAGGACTATGTGAAGTCTCTGGTCTACGCCGCTAGGCAACAGACAAGTGACGCCTTGGAAAACTTGTTATATATGAGATGGCAGACATTGCTGCAATAAGTAATACAAAATTGGCCTTACTGATTGGACTTCCTTCGAGCTAGCTTAGGTGGCCATATGCCAAAAATAATATTCAAATAACAGTGGCAAGAATTATCTTTTGAATAATGCCAAGCTCATGGCAATTAACATCATATATCTGTGTTTTATTTCAATTTAAAGTTCTATACCATAGGGTGATTCAACCATAATGCACTATCGCTAGATGATGATAATGGACTTCTTGTGACCAGAAATTGAGGCTCTGGACCTGGACGATATGTGGTTTCGACAGGATGTTGCCACTTGCCACACAGCCAACAAAACAATGGCTCTTTTGTGCGATAAATTCAATGGCCGTGTTATATCACGTCGATGTTAATTGGCCGTCACGATCATGTGATTTGAGATCGTTGGACATCTTTCTTTGGGATATTTAAAAGAAAAAGTGTACGTCAATAAGTCAAGAACAATTCAAGAGCTAAAGGACGAGATAATTCGGCACATTAAAACCATTGAACCTCAATTATGTGTCAGAGTCATTGAAAATATCGACCATCGGACAGAAAGATGCCACCGAAGCCGTGGCTAGCATTTGGTCGATATTTTGTTTCACAGATAATTGTCATACACTACCTTACATTTTATGATGTTGCTCTCTCGATATTTTTTAATTGACTTTTAATTTTAATCAATTTAAAAATGTCTGTTCTTAGTATACATTGTTTAAAAAGACTCGGTTAATATAATACGCCAATGTTAAAACAGCTTACGTTTCCGAAACGTATCCTTATCTTTACCGTTAAAAAATAGGTTAATAGGGTTAAGATTATAGAAAAATATTTTCTATTGGCTGTACAAAAAAGTTCTCGCTGTTTGTAAACATATAAATATATATATTGTTAAAGCACCTTTTACATTATTATAAAAGTGTTTAGATTTTCGTTGGTTTTTTTGCAGAGAGAAATCTAATAATAATCGTTTTGACAATCAACAAAAGCAAAAGTAAAATATATCCATTAACATTGTTTCTCTAAGCTTTTAGAAATTTTTGAAAAAATTGTGAGAGCCATACGAGATTAAATTTCCATCCGTATTTTTATCGAACTCGTAACATATAGTTTTCACACTATTTTACCTTTTCATTTTACTTGAGTTTCTGGCACGTCGACAGGTTCTTAAAGATGACAAATTTATTTTAGTTTTTTATTAAATTTCCTTTCTTGATTGCAAACCAAAGAATACAACCTGAACTTTAAATGAGACTAAATTTATAGACTTCCACAAATCGGATCAAATATTACGTTGTGAGATATTATTTTCTTGAATACGTGTATTAAAAAAAATTTAATAATAATCATAAAAATTTTAACTGCAAAATATTTACATATTAGCTCTATGCTAGGCATTTCTATCTAAATCAACTAAACAATTAAAAAGCCTTAAATCAAATTGCGAATACAACCAAAGTCACTAGCAAAAGATAAATTTTCTTGAAATAAAAAATCATAAAACTATTAATACCTCGATTAAATGAAAACGTTTGATATAAAAAAATCGCGGAAATACATGACATGAGAACGACTATGGTTGGCTTATATCGACCCCCTTTGGGAAAATTATCGCAAACGACATCTAAAACACAAATAATTACTATTTAAATAAACCATACACTGAAAGAAAAAAGATAAAAATAAATAACAAATGTTCAAATATTTAAGCGTTCAGATCAATTTTTTTTTTATAAAAATTAAAATTTTTAACTCCAATGAAAATAATCAAAAATAATCTTTGTTTGTAATCTCAAGTAATCATGATTTTAGATTATTTGTGATCTTAATCAATTAGTAATGGAAAATGCCTCACCGATGATTTATATAATCATTGCGATTCTATTTAAAATGTTTTCTTATTGATTACTAATTGTAATCGCGGAGGCTCCTAATGCATAAAAATATTCAAATAAGTACTCGTACCGAAAACACATACTTGAAAAAATTAAATCTAAAGACATTTTTCTGCTCGAGCAAGCAAAACGCGAAGTAGAAAATAGTGATACGATATGGACAAGTTTTGATTTCTTAATAATAGACATAACAGCAAATGTATGAATCTATTTTACTCTCGAAAAAAATCTTATTACAACGAAAGTTTTTACGAAAAAGGAATATTGCTTTTTGTTTTTATTACCACAACATACCATCATGCCAATTGATGCAACACTTGCTACAATAGAGCTATTTGTTAACACTGTAGTTACACATTCAAGAATTTGCTTTGAAGTAAACTGGGTCAACCTGCCAAACATTAATCTCAATATCGTACATTAAAAATTATTAATTGTTGAATATATTTCAAAATACTATAAGAAGCGCCTCCGGACAAGTTTGTGATTTTATCGTTTACGATAACTTCCCGCTAAGGGGTCGATATAATTGCGATTACCATTCAAGTCATTCACAATAAGCATAACAACATATTTGTGAAAACCAGTTAAAAAAAAGCAAAATAAAAACCAGATATTTTCCCTTGAATGGGCAAAGGATGCGGGCTTTTTCCGATTAAATTGTATTACACGTCCCAAATCATACCAAAGGGCATAAAGATTATTAAAGACAGCCAATATTTTGTTTAAAATGTGTAATATCAGTATATTACATAATGTCAGTATATTACATAATATCAGTATATCCTACTCCAAGTTGTACACCTTTAAAAAAAGACCCTTTATTATAACAATATTAAGGGCCTAATTTATTAAAATTGTCTAAGCTTGAAGGTCTTTTTTGGAAAATGTTTGAATTTTTGTGACAATAATTTTTTCATAAACATATAATTTGTTCGTTATTTTCATTTCCTGATGATGCTACACAATGGATTAGCGAAATATCGAATATTATTAATTTAATATTAAGGGCCATTATTACAACTTGCCGATAGTTAGAGTTAGGATGTTATCGGACAGATTATTTATTTTACGTTATTATGACTGTACTTAAAGATACAACTCTCCGGTAAGTTAAATGGAAGATGCTCTACGTGAGACTTATGTGTTTGAAGTTGCCATATTTTGAAGAACAAAAATACTCAATATAACAATAAAAATGGAAAAGAGGCCGTCTTTAGTTTATATTTACGAGCTAAAAAATCGTCGTTGCCACTATGTATTCTTAGAAACCAATTCCATTTGTCAAAAATAGACGGTTTTCGCTCTGACGCTGCTATATTTTCAAAAAGTTAGGTCAAACAATAAATTTACAAAACCATTAAGTTTATTTTTACAAACAAGTTGTAATAATAAATTATAGTCTAAGGTCACTTTATGTTCCACTTTAGTTACAGTTGCCTTTTACTAACAAGAGCTTTAAAGGCAAGTTGTAACAATGGCTCTAAATATGTTCCACTTGTGATAAAGATGTTTTGTTTATATGACAGTACTTAAGTATATCTTTTTTGTAAAATAATGTCAATAAGCCTAGAAATGCAGCAAGAAAATTAAAGCAGACAACCTTCTTCTATTTGCCTTTACTGTAACAATAAATTACAGTAAAGGCAAAATGTCTTGATTTGATATTCCGACAGGGTGTTTTGATGTAGAATTTTGGAACGAATTTCCGTCATCCCTTATCAAAAAACACTATAAAGAATTAAAAACAAAGCCCGCACCACAAATTATGATGCAATAAAATAGTAGTCACAATAGTCTAATCTATACAAAAACACCAGGTCCCAATTACAGACAGCTCGTGGAAAAAAAAAGAATTACCTATAACATCTACCTGCCATCCGAAAACACAAATCCTGATGCAATACAAAGCCATAAAAAGCAGTCATCACTTACATCTACCAATCCATACAAAACACTCGACATACAAGCGTTACCTGCTACCTGCTCACACTTTACAGATGCTCACGCTTTACAGAGCTCACATGACAAATAGATACCTGTCAAACAATAAAACACTAACGAATTGATACAAACTTCTCAGAACGAAAAATGACACTGAAGATGGCACATAGCCGAAACCGGTTTGTCTCCAAACCAAACTTGACAAGGGATGACGGAAATTCGTTCCAAAATTCTACAGCAAAATGTCTTCTTACAATAACAGAGAAATTTCTAAAGGAATTTAAACTTTTAGAAAGTAAGATGAATAACAAAACGTATAAGATCACATTTAAAATAATAACTAACGCAGAGGTCGAAAATTTAAAACATTGATTTTACGAAAACTTTTATAACTTCGTTGTATATAAGTATATGTGTATTTATTTTGCCTCCGCTGAATGGGATTTTTCGAAACTGATACTGTTAAAAATATACTTTCGAACAGACTTAAATTTGCTCCGAACGCAGCTGGAATTAAGACTTAATTACAAAATATAGAACTATAATTTTTAAAAAGTTGTATGTATATCAACAATTTCCAATATGTTACACGACTTCTAAATTTATTTTACGCCACGTTTTTGAAATCAGAAAATTTAATTATAATTAATTATTGAATTAAAATAAAGGGAATAGAACACAAAGTGTAATTAGCCAAAGTTTTTAAAATTATTGTCATTTAAAATTCAAATTCTAGAGAACGATTGTCTAGTTTAAATTCGTCTCTAAAAAAGAAAACGCCCTAAATAACAATAACATCAAAATCGTTTTTTTTTACTGAGTTTAGTCTGTTAGAAAAAAAACTCCATGTAAAATTTCGGAACTACTATCTTCTGCGACGATATGTAAATATCGGGTTTCTTGTTAACTGCATGAGAACCTTTGATATCGATAACGATGGTTTGACAGCTGAGTATGTGAAACTTTATTGACATTTCTGTTCAGTAAGATTTGGCAAGTCATCATGAATCGTTTAGCGCCAGAACAACGCTTCCGAATTGTGGAAATTTACTTAAAAAAAATAAATAAATATGTTCGCAAAGTTCATAGAACACTTCTCAGCAAGAAGCTGCCGTTACGGCGAGCACTATTTTGTTATTACAAAATTAATCAGCTAAACATCAACGACATTTGGTTCCAGCTAGACGGCGCAACTTGCCATATAGCGCGCGTAACAATCGATTTATTTCAAAATCAATTTGATTTTTTTTGAGACTTCATTTTAATTTATTGAAACTTCCTACTAAAAGAAATGTATTAAAATTTTAGTTCTAAATTATTATAAATAAATTCGACGAGAACTTTATTTCCAGAAGTGGTCCTATTCACTGGTCCCCTTGACCGTGCGATTTAACGCCTCTGGAATACTTTTTATGAGGCTTCGTTATGTTATTGGTTTATGCCGACAAACCAGCAACTCTTGAATTATTGGAGGGAAATATTTAAGCCACCATTGACGCCATACGGCCAGATTTATTGGAAAGAGTAGTCCAAAATAGGTTGATAGACCATGGGCCATGTAACTCATAACCGCGTTGGACATACGCCGGAAATCATATTTTCAAAATAAATGCCACCTACCAAATTATTATAAAAAAATTTCCCTCAACAATATTTCTGTTTTGCATTATCATTTTAAGTTCCCATGCAGCTAAAAAAACCACCCGTTAGAGTATCTTATACAAATTAAAAGTTTTCTTTATTTTTAATTTTGAAGAATTTTTGTCTATGTACTTCCTTTATATATCGTTTTATCGGCAATACGGATATGTCGCATAACCTCAAATATCGCCGATGTATCGATATAGGATGCATCCCTACTTTAAAGGTCTGTTTATCTCCATATACTCTTAATAGTTGAAATTGCCAAACTTCCTGCGAACTAAAATCATGCGATTTCAGATCGTATCGCAAATGTTATGTGAAATGCTATTGTCAGAACACATGGGCGTTTTGTTTAATATTCCCCTCAAAACTTAAGCTCGATCCGCGTCTGACCATATTAAGTGTAATCTCAAAGTTGTACGAATCATTTATCATTTGAAATAATGAAAAAATATTCAGACGCCGTTTCAGGGAAAAATTTCCCATGCCCCTCCCTCCCCCACCCCTAATTTAACTTTTTCCCTTTACAAAAACAATTTAAAAATACATGTTTTGTCTAAAATTCCCGACAAAAACTTAAGCTGGGGATTCCGTAATTCACCATATTTAATATATCTTAAAATTAAAACGATCGTTTCAATTGTATGGCCACTACTGTATATGTATTCTAAATAAAATTAATTACAAATATATGCTCAAATGATATAGCACATATGTACATGTATGTGTTTATGTATGTATGTATGTAAATGTGTTTTGCTTTTTTAAATTGAGTTTGGTTTAATGTATTTTTTGGTATTTTGATATTTTTTAATATAAAAATGAATTTATATAATTAAAACAGGAAATTTACTTACGTTTTTTAAATAATTTATTACAAAATATTATGAAAAAAGTAAGTTTTCGCAAACGGACCTAAATGTAAATGTGTGTGTTTGTTTATATATTGTAATAACAACAATATTATATATTAAATTCATTTAATTTGTTTATAAGTAGTATAAAGAGTTAATAAATGTTTTTACTTCGTAATTTTTTCATAAATCTTCATTAATCGAGAATGAGTAAAATTAAGAAGCATAAAATAACGATTCTTAATTTGTATAAATGCACTACAAATTATACATGACATATGTGTGACTTGAAGCCGAATTGAAAATAAACCGATTTTGAAATATTCATTTAAAAATTCATATAAAATAAAGAGAGAAAAAAATAATTTTAATGTACTGAAAAATATTACAAAAAATGAAGACAACAATATTAATGAATTTGGTTATTGAAGGCGCAAACCTAATTCTAATTCAACAGGGGATTTAACCTAGGTGTATGTTGTTGTTTCTTTTTAAAACATGATCAATTGATTTTGATAGAAAGGACTGTGCCGTCTGAGCTGACCATTACATTTTTAGGACTAATAAATAAAAATAGTAAAAATGTTCAAAGTGATTTGTAGTTAACATTAATTTAACTTAAGCATTCTAACCAGACCCATTGCTCAACTAAATACAGTAGACTCTCGATATTTTGAAATTGGAGGGATCAGAGAAAAAGGTCAAATAACCGAGAGTTCAAACGATAAGAGTACCAATTAAACTGTAAAAGTTATATGAAATGCGTAAAGAGACTAGGTAAGCTAGCCTCAACAAATAAATTAAATTTTTATAAAAATTAGTTGAGTAAGAACTAACTAGAATTTGATTCTTGATTGTCGGAAGTTTTGATGTAGATTTTTGGAACGAATTTCCGTCAACCCTTGTCAAGTTTGGTTTGGAGACAAACCGGTTTCGGCTATGTGCCATCTTCAGTGTCATTTTTCGTTCATTTCATTTTTTATTGGCTTAAAAAAGAAACAAACACAATACCAATTCACATTATAAGTGTAGAAAACCCAAACTTCAAACTATAAAAAGTCGGCGAGCAAGATGACATTCCAATAACTTAAATTTATCGTAAGTTTTGTAAGGAATTGGGAAACAGTTCAACTTATCGAGAGGTTTAAGTTAACGAGTTTCAAAATATCGAGAGTCACCTGTCGTTAATTCTATTTCATTTATATAACAGACCTCGGCATACATATACCTGCCGGCATACGGAAGAGTAGCTTCAGTCGACATAAGGGCGAATTAAGTTATTACTGTGGTGGATGCTTTATAGAAGTCAAGACTGTTAAATATATTTTTTTTTCAAAACGTGCACCTTTGTTTTCTATTGATTACCAATTTATTTTGACAAATTTTTCTTTTATCGAACTTTGCCGCTTTTTATAATTAATTTTTATGTTTTAAATAAAAGCCAGTATGTTATCTGATCCCCCTTAGAGTAATTAATAGATATTTTACTAACAAAAATTTGCAACAATAGCGAGAAATTAACAGTCACACAAACAATATTAAAATTATGTTTGTAGTTTGTTAAATATAATCGGCACAAAAATATAAATGTAAAAATAAGGCCAAGTTCCAATACAAAAATTTTGGGCCGTAAAAAGTATCGAGATCAAAAGGAGGGCCAATTTCTTCATATGTACAATATCATCCCAATAGTGGAAGTGTCCCATACAAATAAGGGGGAATCCAAACTTACACCTTCATATCTCGTTAAGCTTTTATGGTATAACTTTCAAACTTGGCCTATGTTACCTATACGTAGAGTCTTTATGTTTCAAGTTTCATTATTTTATGATTAAAGGAAGCAAAGTTATGAAGGGGGTAAAAACAGCTCGATTGATTTTGTGCGATATACACACTGTGTACTTTAGGCCTGAACTTGGCCTGGCGCACTACCGTGCGCCTTAATTTGTCAAAAATTGGAAAGAAAAACTGAATTAAATATTGAAATCAAAGCAGCAATAGCAGAAATATTTCATTCCAGCTATTAAAAAAAAAAACGCTGCAATATCAGCTTAAGAAAGAAAACATTTATGACAAATAAATCACGTACTGGCAGGAAAAGATTGGCAACTCCAAAGGAAGACCAAAGCATAGTGCAAGAAATAAAAGGAACACCAGAAAGAAGCTATGGGCCAACTGCAATTAGTTGCCGCCGCTTAAAAGAATCTGGATTAAAATCATATTCGGTGATAAATTTACAAAATGTTACACGACACAATAAGAACAAACGTCTACCATTCGCAAATGTTCTAAACACGCTAAACTTATGCGTTTACGATTTGAAATCGCAAATTATGTGTTCTGTAAAACTTAATCATTAGAAATTTGATGATTTCAAAATGCTAATGTAATCCCAATGGAACTGATTTAATTGTTTAAACTGAACTTTAGAGACAATTTATAATAAACTGATTACTTTCTGTCACATCATATCAGCTGTAAATTGTACGTTCAGGTGCTACTTTGTCTACTTTACACCTGTGTTAAAGAGTAATTAAAACTTATCGTAAAACATAAAATTTAATTATTAAAACTATTTGTCACGTACGTACGCAAAACATGATTGCAGTTTTACATTTAGATTAATTAATACTAGTAAATGGTTCATAATACCATAAACAGAGACTCATTATGGTCAGCACTGCACAAAATTGGTACACCGATCGAAATCATTTCAAAGCGCGTTTCAAAGCCATGACAGCAGACCATTTAATATAAATACCGGTATTAGAAGAGGATGCACAATCTCTTCAGTTCTATTCCTAACAGTATTTGATACTGTTTTACATCAAACAAATGCAGAGGCACCAACCGGCATCCAGTGGCATTTAAACCAACGATTGCACTATTTGGATTATTCCGACGATATCAGCCTAATGTCACCCACACTCGAAGTTCTACAGTTCTACTCAATAGGCAGTATGCAAATGGGGAGGGGTCGGTCTAAAAATTAACGTTTCAGAGACAAAATCGATGAGGATTGGAACAACAAACCACCCTGCTCCCTTGATTCCAAATGGCGTCCCATTTGAGGACGTGTATAACTTTACGTATCTTTGAAGTATCATTAGCGGATGCGGTTGTAACAAATCAAATCAACAAAGATATATGTTCTTTAATATCTTAATCCTAAAGCAATTGCAAGTTATATTTTTTATTTCGAACAGTAACCAAATAAAAAAGATAAGTAAAAATTCATTACAATATAACTTGCCAAACAATAGAACTAAAAAAGTGACATTTTGCTGAGGGGTACTTTTGAATTGGGAAATAAATCAGAATGGAGCTATTAACTCGTTTTCAGTTAAAGTCGACTTAAGCACTTATTCCTTATTGCCACAGGTATGTATGAAGAAACTTATTTGCATATTGACTTTTATTTAAAACTTATACATACAATTTAACGAAAAAAGTTTTAAATATTAAAGAACAAATTACTTCCATTATTGTAGAAATGTATTCAAATGGTTACTTACTTTAAAGCCTAAAAGATATGAGCATTGGTTGGTTCCGGATGCATTGCCATATAATTAAATTATTTTGAAATACCCTAAAATGTCCTTTATATTTATGTGCATATTACGAGTGTTCAATGATTTAAAATGTTAATAAATGTACAGTACAAAAGGATACTTTACAAAAATTGTTCTACTTGAAAAGTACTTTTGCGGGCTCAAGTGATTCCAAGATGTTACAGTGAAACTAAAGGATTAAAAAATTCGTTATTCTCATTCTCATAGGGCACGTTACTAATAAAATAGTTTTGACAAAGCAAATAACTAATTACTAAGAAGTAAGAAATAATGTGCTAATTTAGAGGCAAGGTCAGACGGGGCAAATTTTTTACGAAATAGTCCTAACTACAATTTCTGACGTATTATTATAATTATTCAATCTTACATGACCTACACGCGATAACATGAATTTATAACATAACATTTTGTTGGTACGAGTATACTGCGAATTAAATTAAGTATAAACCCTTTTTATTTAATAATTATTTGCATAACACAAAAAATAGAATACATTGTTTAAGGCCATGATTCACCAGCGTTGCTATTTTAGCCTTTTCGAGACTAAATTTAGCTTTTTTGTCCTTTAGCCTCGGAAATTATGTTTGAATTCCCTGTTTTTTTCGAGTTTTTTCATTTTCACTTTAGTCAAAATTTTAAAAGTTAAATTTTGTTAAAAAGCTCAGCATTTATGTCCTGACGGATATAATGCGATAGCATTAGGAAGCGGATTCGGATGTTCGAAAATACCTGAATAACTCCGCAAATTCAAAAACACTGTTCGCCCGCTTTGTGAACAATATCAGTTCGCCAAAACCCATTATTATCCATTCAAAAACGAAGCCAAGAACTCAATAACAAAAATCGTTACCGAACATAAGGACACGGTTTCATTAAGACGGGGCCATTTTTCAATGCTGCGGTAAATGAGTTATTCCCGTATTCATGTAGAAGCACCATTAACTGGTCTCCCAGGAGTTATGTTCTTAGTCCTCTTCACTTTTTTCTATGGGAATATGTGAAAGGTAATGTATACAAGGATCAACCGACGAATCAGATGCAATTAAAGCACAATATCATATCACACGTTATTACCAAACTTCGTTCGGGGTTAGAGGAGTGCCAGCAGCGTGACGATCGGCATCAAGACGCCCGTATTTTGGCTAAATAATTTTGAATATAAAACATAAAGAACCTATTCGACATTTATATTATTTATTTTATTTTAATATCAATACAGTGGGTCGAAAAAAAGTTCATCAGTCACCACCCTAGGATGAAAGAATGACGATTCTAGACCATTAACATTTTTTGCTACTCCCCTAAATACAGCCCATTTTGCTTTTTGTTTACTGTCTCAGTTTCGTCCTTGGTGGTTTTTAATCGGACATTAAATTCTAAATACGACATCTAATATCTTGGATCTTTCCCACAATAACCAATATCTTGAAAACTATAGGACAGCTCTCTCAAAGCGATGTAATCCTGGCCTTTAAAATATTTATTTTTTTCACTCCCAAAATTCAGCCGCTAATGTTTTTTAAATCAAATTCTTGATATCGCGTTTTCTCCAACCCTTAAAATGTTGACCAGGTATTTTATTACCAAATGCATCAATGTTATCATCGATACGCAAAGCGTTTACAAAGTAATATAAAAGTATCCAGTAAAAACTACTGGCTTGCCATCAGTGGCGTTGTAGGGAAATATTGAGTTGGCATTGTATACGAACCTGCTTACGTATGACATGATATTGGTTCGCGATATTTGCTTGGAGCATTTCATTTTAGATGCTCTTATTTCAGCGATTCGTAAGCTTTTAAAGATTCACTGAATACTTATTATCGCTTTGTCGCGTGCTATTCATAAATCATGGTGAAAGGTTCATAGCCATAAAGTAGTGCTCTTCTTACATAAGCGGAAGATCGAAAGTATATTTTTTTCTGCATACCTAAAAAAATATACGTCTAAATATACAAATTTTACATTTTCTGCCATACAGTGTTGCATTTATTTTATTAAGGCAAAATATATGTACATAAGTAAGTTCTTCCTATGAAATGCGTTTGTGTGCCAGAAAAAGTATTATTTTTTCTGTATTTAAGTGAGTTGAACATTTTCCATTTTAATGTAAGTATGTATAATTATGAAACTGGAAATTATTTCTGGAATTTCTTTTGAAATATAAATAATTATTTATCATCTGCCCTTTTGTTAATGACATTTTGTTACTTTTAATTGTAATTGTTAGTAATATAAAGTTCCCATACCTGATTCAATTTTAAGGTATTAAATAGGTTTGTTACAGGTGCATAACAAAACAGTCCGGACTATTGAGAGTATAAGGAAAATGACTCTCTGAATGTGAGAAACTTCTCCAAAATTGCTAGAACGCAAAAAAGCCACAATTGAACATCTTGAAATACTAATGCTGCTTACTTTTTCAAATAAATTTTATTTTAGTGATTTTAGGCGCTTAAATATTTTTAAAGCAAAACATTTGCACCATTGGCAACACAGCTGTAAAAAGTGAATGAAAATAAACTGAAAAATTTAAAAGCCTGTTAAATTATTTAAAAAGTTATTTATAACTTTTTGCAAAATGGAAAACCAAGTAACTAATTCATTTTGCTTTTTAATAAATTTTAAATAAAAACTTTCTTCCTTTATTTAATAATTTTTTTAATTCTTAAATGCAAACAGCTGATAATTTAAGTCCAGTCCGAACTTACTCAAAGAAAACGATCGTACAGTAAACGAGAATTTTACTCTCTCATTTTCTCTCAAAATTACATAAAAATTGTTTTCTGGAACGCTCTTGCACTAATTCGGACTGTTCTATTATGCACCTGGAACAGACCTAATATGTGTTCTGACGTCTATAATATTTTACATTAGCAGTACAATAATACCACAATACAAATAAAAAAGGTTGAATTGAACAATTCCATTCTGAAAACGTTTTGTTCTTGTTTATACATCAATGGTTCGTTAAAATTGGCTTAAAATGGTTTTTAATATTATTCTATTTTCAAAGTACTAAACGATTTTAAAATTTGGTTTGGATGGTCATCATAGGTCTTACAATACACAAAAGATCGTTTTCAAGTTCTTACAAAAAGCAATTCCAACACGAGGAAGTATGAAAAAAAAATGGAATATTCCCTGCGCCGGTTGGCATATCTATGCAAGTACATCCTCATTAATTCTACGAGTATCATATTTAATTCTAAGAGTATTTTTTAGACTTTCCAACGCAAACATGCTTTAAAAACAAACATTACAAATTAAAATTCGATTTTTTTAAGAGAATATTATTATTTAAGATATTTAACAACATATTTCTTTAAATATTTGTTACATTAGTTTTAGCATAATAAAGCAGGCAGGTATGCAAAAAAAGTACTTTTATATTGTACATAATTGTTATTATAAAATGATTAAAAAGTATTCAACTTTCTACTAATGAATGAATATGTATGCTTATATTTTATCTTAAAGACTGGCAAAAAAAAAACCTACAATAATGTACATTATGAATTATTTGATTATGGTAGCTTTTTTTTGACAATACTGTTTAATAAGATCTAAATAGTTGGCTGGCATCAGTTTATGTAATATTGAATACTTTGGTATTCTTCAAGTAATTTTGACACTGCCTGGTCATTGATAATTGCCAGAACTGTAGCATGAAAAAAATACAAGTATCACTTCGAATGCTCTGTGTGAGAGTGTTTGAGGGAAATAATTGAAGCATATGAAGAAGCGTTGACAAGCCTTCGCGGGACTAGACTTAAAATATGATTACTATTTGAGAAGGAAAGCATTTAAATACCATTTATAACAATGCACTATGTGTTCATTTTCATTTTTAGCGGCGAACATTCAAATATTAAATTTTGTTAAAAAAAAGGTTTATATTTACACAGTTGGCAATGTTTACATTAAGTTTTGAAGCTGTTGAATGATAAACAAATTGCAATAAATAAAAAAGTAATTTTTCGAAAATAATTTCTTATACCTTAAATTTTACTAAAATGAATTTACTAAATGAATAATACTGGAGGTGTGTAATGTACATACTTAAGCCGTACTAAATAGCAGGGTACTCTCCAGGTACAGGTAAACTCACCAGCACAGCGGAGTACTTTTTTTGAACTTATTGGATGTCAAATTCCATCATATTCCATATGTTGCGCAATTTTCGGTACATTTTTTATATATGGAGTTTGACATCGACAAAGAAGCCGGATATAATTTGATTTCGCCGGTGAGTTTACCTGTTATCAATTTGCCTTCGTTTTATATGTTAAATTACATGTTTTTATGAGATCATGTTTTTTGTCTTCTGTGGAGTAGAACTTACGTTGTGGTCGTTCCTTGCGACGAAGTAAATAATCTACCTTTTCCTAGAAGCATTGAAGCTAAAAATTTGTAAAATTTTCAACTTTTGGGTTAAGTAGACAGATATGGATGGTACTTGTAGCTACGTCAAAAGCAAGATGCCACATGACATTGTTTATGATTTGAGAAAAACAATAAGCGAAAAACTAACAAATTTGTGCAACACCATCAAATCGAAATGAACGCTCATATTGCTTAAAACTGGCGAAATTTTTTTTCTTATGAAAAGGGAAATTTCTCCCTCCAAAACCATTAAAAATGTTCATCTTCCCATACAAAAAGTATAGCAAAATTGAAGAATTTTTTGTTTTCGTTCATACTTTCCCCCTAAATGGCTCTAATAAAGCTGGTGAGGATTATTCCATGGAATTGGAAATGCTTAATGATCAAGAAATTTATAGTGGTAATTTGAAGCATACCATATACGAGTAATTATTTAAAATATTTTTTATCAACTATAAATTTTAGGGGTTACGCAAGTTGTTTGCCTTTCAAATCGGCTGCCGCCAAATTAGTAAGTGAACTTTTAAATCCCTCACCTCAGAGAGGCTTAATTTAGACAAAGAAGAACGGCCAATGAAACTGTAAAAGGTTTATCCGCAAGCACTTGCAATGGGGATCGATGCAGGTTTAGAGACGAACGAATACCGTCTACTGAGAGGTCAAGTACTATACTTATATCGCTGCTATATATCGTTTAAAAACTTAAATAGTTATGTGACCCAAAACAATAATTATCTTTACTAAGATTGGTTACTTTCTAAGTCAGGTTTCAATAAGGAAATATTCTTTGTAGAAAAGTGGGGCTGTGAAGGTTCTACTTAAACCCAATACAAACAAATAAATGCTTTGTCACAAAAATCTTGGTGATACTTCAGTTCTAGGGCGTTCAAAACAATTGCAACCAAACTCTATGGATAAATCCATAGAAAATATATTGTCCCCCCATCAAACTTATACTCGTATGCACAATAGAAACAACCGATTCCAAAAACATCGATGATCAGATTTTACTTGTCACACCTACATCAAAACATCCGGTTTTCATGTAGATTTTTGGAACGAATTTCCGTCATCCCTTGTCAAGTTTGGTTTGGAGAGAAGCCGGTTTCGGCTATGTGCCATCTTCTGCGTCATTTTTCGTTCTCACATAGCCGAATCCGATTTGTCGCCAAACCAAACTTGACAAGGGATGACGGAAATTCGTTCTAAAAATCTAAATCAAGTATCAATATTTTAAATTTGTATGGAAAGTGGGCGTGGTAAGAGTCTAAATACTTTAATTTTTTTAATTAAGCTGAATATTAATCCAGTTACTCGTTGTACCAAATTTGACAGGTCTAGCTCTTTTATTTTTAGAGATTTAGAATTTCGTCACTCTAAAAAGGAAAAATCACACACTGGCCGTTGTTCTCGGCCCATAATTTGGCGTTAGCGTGTTGACTGATTATTTACCGAACTGAACCGTATCTACCGTAAAATTGGTGCAACGTTTGCTCTAATGAACAACATTTTTAGGAATAAAGTTTTATTATATAATAACAGGTTTGCCAGACATCGCCTAAAAAATATGTCCGACACACATACTGTAAACATGGAACTGCCCATATTTACAAAAATAAAAGCGTGAAAATTGGAATATATTGGAATTATTTTTGAAACCTTTAATTTTTTATCTACATTTTATGTTGGTTTTCTTATGTAAAAAATAGATTTTGCTATTCCTTTGAGCGTGGAGAGTAAAACAGTAAAGAAGTGGAATCTACTCTAGTTCTTCTATATTTTTTAATCTTTATAAGCGGTGAAGTCGATTTAGCGATTTAACGCCAACTGACATATTGTTTAGTTCAGAAATATGGCAACGCTCGTATAGCCAACCTTTCCAGTTGTTGCTTTAGTCACCTGTTTTTAGTACATCCGCTGGTAACGAGAACTTTTTCTCAACTATTACCGGCTTCGTGTTCTGACAACTATTTCCCAAAAGATATTGTTTACATACATATGTATGGTATGTATACACAAATGGATTTTTTTATGGAAATTAGAATGGGAAAACTTTGGAAACATACAAATTATTTGCTATATTGTATCCGAAAAATGATCAAAATGAAGTAACAGTGCTTACGATATCCACATTTAGGCCTTTATTTTGTCTTATAAGATTCGGCACAGCAGATTACAACACTTTTAAGAGAGGTCGCTGAATGATTTAAATTTACTCGTACTTTATTTCATGTATTTAAATTTCTTTAAAGTACTTTTCGTCCCTTATAAAGTGCACTTTATAGGTGTGCATAGACTACACGTGATTTTTGCAAGGTACGGTTAACATACGACGGAGTGAATGAGAATTCAACCCTATTGACCATAGAATGAAAAAAATGTCTATCCCCTATCCCCAATCCTGAATGTCTGTTAAAATATTTTTTCTTTTTAATTTTACTATTTACGAGTACATACATACATACATATTTGATAATTTCTCGAACACTTTAAATTGTATTCTAAAAGTTTTTGCTTGAAACCGCATACTTGTACATATGTGTGTGTGTGCAGCAAGTTTTAAAGTTTCTAAATTTTCGAAATTTTGGTCATGCGAACCACGTATGATTATCGAATATGTACATAGGTGTGTGATATGTGTAAGTAATCGTATGTGGATGATGTAGTCGGCATGAACATGACACGTATATGTGTCTGTTTAGTGGCAAAATAGTGACTGTTAAGTTGACAATGGAGTGTTAAACATAGTGTTTATTTTGCACGTGTACTTCTTGGGGTTGCAATAAGAACAAATTAATTGTTAAAGATCTTGTTGTAGCAAAATAGTGCTTGAAAGTGGGTGCACACCTGTATCACCTATATAAATACCAGCTGCTTGACTATCGGCGTTGTTATCAAATGATATAGATGATGTGGATGCCTGTTCTGTAAATGATACTTTGGTATTGGTACCGCTTCCAGTGCCAGTGCCAGTGCTACCGCTAACGTTGGCACCACTTCCAGCTCCTCCGCTGCCGCCAGAACCTGCAACGGCGCCGCTTGTATACTCATCTATGGAGGAATTTGCCTCTGAGCGAAGATGATTGTTGGGACTACCTGAAACAACTACTTTGTTACCACCACCACTGCTGCATGCACTGGCTACAGGTGCTGTGCTCGATCCATTTATCTGGTTAAATATCGAATCAGAACAAATAAACAGATGGGCATATGACAGTAATGAGAAATCATCATTGTATATCAATCATGTATTATAAATTTTTTTTTATTGTTTTGTACACTATATACACACATAAATAGATATTGATTATAGTTTTTGTTATTGTTTTTTGCATGTATGTGTTTGGTTTGTAACAATATTATACACACAAACAAACACAAAACAAAAGGTACATTTACATATAAAATTTAAATTTTAAGCCGAACAGAAAATCATATATTTATTTTTAATAAAAAAAATAAAAATTTAAAAATTTTTTGCAACAAAAGAACCTTCAAATAAAAACTTAAGTGCAGCAACAGAATTTTTATTTTGAAATTGAAACATTTTTGTTTGTTAGTCGTATAATACAGACCTTTAAGATGCGTTTTGAAAGTGGGCTAAAACTATTTGGACAAATAAATTTAGATGAAGAAACTAATGTTACAGGTTTTAAGTTCCACATTTCGTAACTCACTTAATCGCTTAAACCTTTTTATTGAGATTTTTAACACGGTTGAGTTTTTAGAGGATAATTAGCTGATACCTTGGTACTTTTAAATAGATTGTCGTCTATAATTACAAAACTCAAAATGTCTGTGTTTATTAGAAGAAATATTTGACTAAATAATTCTATTGGAATAGTTTACTTTCACAAATTTGTTTACAGTCTTTTTTAAACTTTCTTTGGTGCCTGGACAAGGAAATTTTAGTTTTTCAAATGTTTTTCTCGTGTGCTTGAAAAAATAAAAGAAAACGTCAATTGCAGAGTTGCAGCACGCAAAAAAACAAAACGAATTTGCCGAGTACAAGAAAGTCTGAACTCCCCACTATTCTTCTTTCCCTTCTCTTGCATAAACTTCAGACTTCGTAAACTAAACTATCTCAATGCAAATAATGCCTCACAACTATTTTTGACAACTGTTTACTCAGTCTTACGTGCCAATAATATTGTTATTTAAAAAAGTTATTTAAAATTTGTTTAAAACAAAAGAGCCGTAAACACACGAAACCTCAGGGATACGGTATAGAATGTGTACCTAAAATTCATAAAACAGTTAATTAAGCAAATAATTTCGGACCATTCCTTTTGTTCCATTTAAGAGACACGAAAGTACTTCTCAACTTGAATGCAATGAATCCCCAGCTTAGATATAAGAAAATCCCTTTATTCATCTAAAGTACCGATTGCGGGGAGTTTTCAGCTCTTATTATTTTAAAGACGAAAGCAGAGCCTCAGTTACATGAACTAAAGTCTGTTGTAAGCTGACATAAGACAATTTAGTCACACCTAAGCCGTAAAACTTATAGGTGAGGAACATAGTTAAAGAGGGACGAGGAAAAAAGGAAACTGAAAGCGTTTGGACCGAGGTAAAGGCGTTTACTATTCAAAAGGACAAAATATGCGCCTCAATACAACTTTGTAGTTTTGTTCTTTTGAAAGCGATAGTGTTTAACTTTTAATAAGACGTATTGCACTTTCATGACTTGTATTTACATAAGTATGTGTGTAAATGCTCATGGCCTACATTCTCCACAAATTCTTTACCACGGGTTGTTGATTTCTTACCCCTACTGCATAGCGTACAATGCCCCTTGCCATTAATAAGGGTGAATTTATTTAAAGAGACCTTTTAAGATGGTGAAATTATTTTTAAAAAAGAACACAAAATTACAATTTTATTAATTAAAGGGAAAAAATGTCACATATTCTTTTAGAAAAGAAAACATCACAAGCCTTATTTTCTGAAGTGTGTGCATATGTTTAGAAGTAGTATTGATGTAACAAATGACTAATGAATATTTTGCAAAGAATGGTTTTATTATAAAGATTAAACCTTTACATTTAAGAATGAAACACAACATTATTTAAGTGAATGCCACGGCTGGCCCTAGAGTACGGCATCGGAAAAATTAATTTTTCAGTTGAATACCATTACCATATTTGATGCTCAGGAAAACTAAACCTCATCACTGAGAAGCCGATGCACCTAAGAAGGGTGAGGCGCACTTTAGCGCGGTGGAATTACGGGGCAATTTTTCTTCGAATATCAGTCGAGATGCTTTAAAAGTGAAACATGTCTTCTTTTTTTGAGCGAGTTGTGATAATTTTATTCTACCAATTAAGTATGGAATATGTATCGGGAAAATGACCAGAGCTTTTCTGATGGCAGGCCAATGGTTTTTTTAATATTTTATTGATGCATTTTTGACAAAGAAGTGCCTGTTGCTCGACCTTAAGCTAAGGATTTGCTTTTGGTTTATTCGCACAAATCAAATATTTCTCAAAACGGCCTTAAATATCATGGCCTTAAATATCATGATATTAGTAGCCAGTGTACATGACATGATTTTATCTGAAATTTTGTGACCTGATTTTATCTGGAAATCGTTGCTGTAATAATTCGATTGTTGCATGTGTGTGGCAAGTGGAGCCGTTCTAATCAAAGCATACTGTCCAGTTGAGGCTACGAGAATTCCGGTATCATGTTACTGTAGCGAATGCAGTCACTTCAATTTCACCCTCATGGTCAATTAATTAAAGGCTCAATAACGACGCATGACCAAAATTCGCCCAAAAATTCGTTTTGGATGCATTTTGTCTCTAATGAATCGTGAGCCTAAAATTTGACAATCTTGCTATTCTCGAAGATGGAAATGTCATTCATGGGTGAAGATGATTTCATTTGGAAAAAACAGCATTCACTCTGCTACTTTACCGACAAAATTCGCTGCATAATGCTTTATGAAATTTAAAGTTGTTGGGAACGATGACGAACTGATGTTTTCGGGGTTTCGCCTTTTAAGGGGTTTTCATAAACGTGATTAGTTATTTAAAAAGGGACTTTGGGATTCTACAGAAAGCAATAAAAATTATAATATTGGCACAAACAAGTTCAACGTTGTTTAAATACGGCTTTAATTTGATTCGAATTTTAGTTTTAGCCAACTTTCACTGCAAATTCGTGGAATATACATTGACATATTCACATATTCACACACATAAATATTCGGGTCTGTTCTGTAAACCGAATCCGAGTAAATTTCTCGTTTTAAAAACGAATTTATATTTTTGGTGTTCTCTAAACCGAAAACACATAATTTTACTCGGTCTTAAATCGAGTAAAGATGCCTGGTCGAAAGCATATAAAATGTTCAAATATTCTAATAAATAACTAAAGAAACATAAATAAAGCAATTATCATTTAAAATATGAAGTCTTTTATTTTAATAAAATTACTTGCGGTTATGTAAACTATGCATAAAAAATAGATTTAAGAAACCACTAGAATTTGTTGATATTTTTGTTCCAAGTATTAAATAAAATGATTGAATGAATAAAAAAAAAACACATTTTCTGCTAAACTCGTAGAGCTATACGAGTTTTTTAATGTAATTGTAACTTAACATAGATCCTGTTTTAATTTCAAATATCTTGCTAGTTTATTCTATTAACAGCTGACTTTGACGTTCAAATTTTTCATTCGAACTTTATTTTGAATGTTGCCAAACCGAGTAACTTATAGAACACCAAATATCCTTCTGCTCGGTTTTAGAAATGTCTCGTTTTTGAAAACGATTCGGTTTACAGAACAGACCCGATTGTATGTTTCATTTATTTATTTATTATTTTTAATATATAAATATCTTTTTGTTGTTGTTATGTATCAATGTACAATTTTATGAAATTAAATCGAAAATTAAAAAATAAAACTAACGAAAATTATTGCATTAATCAGTTATTTTTTTTTTATCGAAAATAATTTCGTTTGAATTATAAAAAACCCAAATATTAAGAAAAAATAATTAATTTATGAGAAATGCTTGTAAGAGAGTAAGTAGGTGGCCAACAATATGTACAAAGTAACAAAGATGCAAAGAGAAAACACAATTGAGATTGATATTGAAAGTAGAAAGAGAATATAAGAGAATTAGAATAATCAGTAAAAGAAAGTAGAAGTATTTCAAACGGCACTAAGTTATTTTTATCAATTAATGTAAAACAAATCTTATTAGTTAAATATACATACATACATACATTCACATGAGTATGTATGTATTTTTAGCGAATGTATAGCTTTCTCTATAATAATTTCTGAACGGAATATCAGATCAAGGGCAATTGAAAAAATGTATTTACAATAATTGAATAAAAAAACATGCATAAAAATTAGTCATTACATTACTATCATGAATTAAATAAACAAGATTAACAAAAACTGTGCGCAAAATTTTGCTCTCTTTGCGCATGACGTCATAAGTGACATTTTCTTTGGAAAATACATGTAAAAACGAACTTTTTTTTTATTAATACTTAATTTAAATTAGTCTTTTATATATTTTTTGCTTGTTGAGTTCTTTGTTCATATTCTTAAGTTGGAGAAAAATAAATTTAACACGTTCTCAGCAGCGTGGGACACATAAACCCCACGCTGAACTTTCCGTTCAAGCCATTTGGTATTATTATTGTAACATGAAGAATTTTTTTCAAATTCATCATGCAGTTAATTATGGGCATCTCAATACTGCTGCTGATGCCCTCATTTAATCGTGGGGCATATACTCCCCACGCTGCATGAAAGGGAAGCCTTTGAAAAACGGTCTGGCAGGGAATGTGTTAAATAGCTATAATTTCCTAGTAGTACTGTATATTTAATTATTAATTTATTATTGTGTTTGTAGAAGTTTGTGTTTTTTTTTGTCTCATCTGCTGAGTTGATTGAGTTTTCTTACTTGTACAGGATTTTGCACAATGGGGTTTGGGATTTAAAAATCTGGCATCATTTAATAGTATAAGGTGGTCCTAAATGCATTTTTAATTTCCTGCCACCTTTCATATCATCTGGCTTAATATATTCACTGCAGACTCCAAGACATACTCAAAAATTGTGCTCATCCAGATGACGCAATTGTATCCATACGACTGTTCTGTGTTCCGAGTGGAATAAATACGTGGGAAATTGTAAAAACATTCGGAATAATTCGGAAATTAGCTGTACTCTAAATACTTTTTCCTTTTTCGAAATTGTTAGACAATGTTTATGAAAACACAAAGCCCTCAAACAAGTCTATTCAAACGTTCCATATTTTGGAAAATTTATTTTGAAAATTCAAAGAAAATTTAAATACAAAATTATCATTTTAACATTTAAATAAACTTTTAATTAAAGAAAACCTGATTCTAATTCTTTTTAATTTAAGTGGAATACAGAACAGCTGAAACATTTGGAAATTTCCACTTTCGAATAAAATATTCGGAATACAGAACAGCGCTAATGGTTTTTTTTAAATCTTTTGTCTTTGGAGACAAGGAAAAACCTAAATTTGTGTTTTTTACTGTCATCACAATTAAAGACGGCCCACTTCATTTTCGAACTTGTTTTAAAGAAATTCTTAATGTTATGACCGGTATTCAGTGTTTGGTTCAAATGCAAAAATCTAGACAAACCATTTGCATCAAACACTGAATACCGCTAGAGTTTTTTTAACCACTTGCACTTGGAAACTATTATGCTTAAAGGAAACAAAAAAAAAGATTACAACTTATGACGTCACGAGAAGCAATTTTGCTCTCAATTTCACTCTCACAGTTTTAGCACGAAATAACGGAACTTGCGGAATGCTTAATTTTTTTTTATTGAATTTGATTTATTTAAAAAATACGATTTGATCGTTCTTATGTCAATAACAACCTTTGATTTTATAAGATAAAACCTTCTTTGGATCTTTTAGAATGGCAATTTCGTTGCAAAAACTGTTGATGTTTTCTTTAAACAAGAAGATTTAAACAACTAATTACGCAAAGTTGTAGATAGTTACAACTTTAAGAAAATATAGGTCAATTATTTAATTTATTTTTGTTTTTTTCAATCATTAATAAAAAATATAGCATTATCCTAGTAGTTGAGAACGGCTGGACTGATTTATATTTGGACATAGAGTGGAGACCATACAATTAAAACATAATTATGATCCCACGTTCTTCTAAACCATCAAACTCTGTTTAATAGTTCTAACTGTACTTTTCCACTAGAACTTTTTGTTTTTTTCTTTAAATTGTAATTGTATAATTTGAAGAAGAAAGAGAGATTACAAATAAAAAGCGCAGATAAAAATCTAACAAAGCTTTTGAATACATTTGGATAAAAAAAAAAAAAAAAAAGAGCTCCCCACACAGCTAAAAACTAAAGAGGAGACCATAGCACAAATAGAATCTCTAAAGTTAATCCATCTAAAAGTTCCAGACAGATACAAATTGATAAAAATTATTGTATTTTTAAATTAAAAAATATTTCTTTCTTAATTGAAAGAATAATAAACGAAGTTAATTAAGCCTGAATATATTATTTATATTAATTATTTGAAGATAACACGATAAACCGATACGTTGTTGGAAATTTGTGATATGAATCTAAAGTTTGCCGAAGGAGATCAGATGGAGACCGATATGTATGGCGTCCCAGTAGCCAACAGCATAATCCTAAATACACCACAAAAATAGTTCACTGTGAGTTTGGTTGCGTTCCCTTGGCACAACAATAGAATTTCATAAAAAGGTGTTATTTGAAGCGGATTTCAAAAGTTATAGGTTTAACAAAATTTTGTATTAGTATGTTGTTAGCGCCTTTGGTTTCAGCAAAATACAATACCAACGGAACCTAACTTAACATAGATCACAAAATAAAAATTGAATTTTTTTTATCAGAAATTAATTTGTCTGTGGCTTCTTTAATAATATTGTTGAAAAATGCGATGATTTAAATTGTACTTTTCCTTATAAATAGTTTCTTGCTTCCCCTGTAAAACTTTCAAATTGTTAGAGAGGGCCGTTTGCATTTTAGGTAACGATATGTACGTGTGAGCGCAAAAATTAAGAATTGTTAGTTTTGGCATACATACGGAATTTCGTATCTATCGAACACATATTCCAATACATACACAAGTAATGTAGTGTACCTTAACTTCCTGGCAACTTGCTAGTTTAGTAATATTTGATTATCTTTCTAATATGGGAAATAATTATGAGAAAAATATTACCAAACTAGCAAGTTGCCAGGAATATTAGATGGTATTGTTCATATCAAGAACTTGGTCCTCATTTTGATCTCAGTATTTTTAATGACTGGAATTTTTAGACAGGAACTTAGCCTTATATTCACATTTATGTTTTTGTGCGGATACCAAATTTCTTATTCTCCCAGGCATACGTGTATACCAATTTTCAGGTCTATAGCTACAGTGGAAGTGAAAATATGCAATTTTTACACCTTCATATTTCGGGAAGGTTTTATGGTAAGACTTCAAACATGGCCCATGAAGTTTGATTATTTTATGATTAAAGGAAGCAAGGTTATAAATAAGGGTAAAACCACCGCGAATGGCTTCGTGTAATATACACGCTGTGTGCTTTAGGTATAAACATGGTCTGATGCACTACTGTACGCCTTAATAGTAAAATATATACATTGTATTTATCTTTGTTGAAATATAATTTCATTTATATTATTTATTTCAATTAATTATTATTTATTTCAATTTAAAATTCTTCGCTTCTAAAAAATAACAATGATATACAGTGTTGCCATAACTTCATGAGCTAAAACCCCAAGTTATCTCTACAAAAATGTTAAACAGCAGATCCAAAAACGTTACGATAGCGTAAACGTGTTTTTAATATGTAATCAATTAGTGTTTTTATTGTTAACGATTGCATTTCGCAGGAACATACCAGAATTTGACCGCACAGAAAGGGAAAACTGTTCTATTTAGTGAAGAGGCAAAATTCAACTTAATAAATCCAGATGGTATGTCTACAGTTTGGCCTTAACCTGGCGAAAAGCTTGAGCAACGCAATTGCAAAATTAGTTTTAGGTAGGGGGAAGACAACATGATGGTGTGGAATTGGTGGAAAAATGGTCTGCTGCATATACAAAAAAAATCCAGAAACGAAAGTGATACCGCACGCAGAGTGTAATATGACACTTTAATGCCTGTTTCAACACGATGGTGATCCGAAAAACACATCGAGATTGGTAAAAGCGTTGATAGAAGAAAACTGACTTTAAGTCCTTGATTGAACTGCACAATAACCCGACTTTAAACCCCCATTGGAAACAGTTGATTATTTTTGATTCTTGATTTGATATTCCGACAGGGTGTTTAGATGTAGATTTTTGGAACGATTTTCCGTCATCCCTTGTCAAGTATGGTTTAGAGATAAACCGGTTTCGGCTATGTGCCATCTTCAGTGTAATTTTGCGCTTAAACAACAGTTAAGTCAGTCCAAGTGATACCAGACTGCCACAAGTAGTCAGAATTAGTAGACACAAAGTATAATCAGTTTTGCATTAAAAGGGTGCATCAAAAGTATATTCTTTTTTCAGAAATAGAGCTAAATTGATATTTAAAAGACTTAAAAAAGTCTAAAACTATTGAAAGAAATCAGTCTGAAAAATCTAAAATGGCAATGCTCTGAGTGGACAGATACATAGTAATTATAGTTTTTCCAGATGTTATATTTCAGAAGCTGTCAAGGTTATCAATGCATCCAGGGTCAAAATACTCAGTAAGGTTTGACATTTCATCGTGCATTAAAAATATCGAAATTTGAATTTCTTCGTAAGGTCGGTAATTTGGTCCTTAAAGACTCAGAAATATGAAGTCGGCGCCGATCAGCTGAATTGGACATTGCAAGTTACAAGCCGGCTTTATTTGCGGTTGGATTCGGGCTTGCAGCCATATAAGATTGTGCTGACGCAAGAATTAAAGTCCGACGACCATAGATAATGCCGTAACTTCACTAATTGGGCGCTTGAAATGTTGGCAGGAGATTTGGAGTTTGTCAAACAAATCATTTTCACTGTAAGCCATTTGAATGGCGGACTGCTCATTTGAATGACGGACTGCTCCATACATATTGGCATAAATATAGCTTCCAAATAATGACAGAATAGATTTTATATGTTTTTATCTAGACACCCAATATGTTCGTTTCGATGTAGGTATACTGAAGGTCCCAAAAGCAAAATAGAAAAAGTTCTATTATTTGTAAAAAGGAAAAGATATGAAATTTTTCCAATAAGTTTTTTTTTTAATAATTTCCTTTTAGAACACATAATTCTTTTTCAGTTCGTCACCAAATTCCATATGAAAAGTTTGTTAACAAAAATGAAATAATTTCGATTTTGTGGTGTTTGACACAAGTTTTGGAAGGTTGGAGAAAGGCTGTTTGAAAATTTTACCAAATGGTAAGGATATACTCGAATGTATGTATATCAGTTTGGCAAACCAATTTCCCGAAGGCCCCAGATAAGTTACGGTAGCACATATGTATATGTTGCAACAAATAGGAAATGTTTTTTCTATAATTTTGATACTGCAAACCATAAATCGGCTAAAGGACATTTTTCTTGTTGGTACTTAATACATCCTTCACCAAATGCGTACATTTGCTGCCCCATAAAGTAATGCTGGTTCCTTACGGGAATGAAAGTAGATTGGTGCGTCTGTTCTCGTGTTGATATCGATTTTCCGAAGACCCCAGATAACATACGGATCTGTATGTTGGACCTATCAGAATTTTTCTTTATTTTGTTTATTGCGGTAGATTTTAACAAAAAACTTGAATATGTTCATAATAAAAAATGTTCAACTAGGAGATGAATTATTATTCAAAAGATGCTCAAAACGCACACGAATATTTTATTAGCTTTAAATTCTTTACCTCAATCACATAATTGATCACTATAAATTCACAGTCTTTGCAGACAATATGGCAGAAGGAAGTGTATGATTGTGTGTACAAAAGTGGTTCACTGTGGTAGTTGGGAGACATTCAATGTAACATGTTTTTTTTCATGGTATATGGGAACAAACACTTACAATAATACGAGTATTTTTTACTGCAATGTTTAAGAGATAAGGGGTGTGTTTGGAATACATTTAAAGCTACAAGTGTTTTTATTACAATTAAATATTTGTTTGTCGTTGATTATTTGTGGATTATTATTATTATTTGAGAAATACATAACTACCTTTAAATAAGTTTCAGTGTAGGCTTATTGTTAAAGTGTAAATTCAACAAAAAAAAAAAAAAACTACAGATATAGAATATCTAAGAAAATAATTTTGACTACTATTTATAAATTCTTCATTCAAAGTGCTGCACTCGCTTATAGCACACACATACATACGAGTATACATATTAATTTCGCAACAAATGCTTCTATTTTTAAAAATTGTGCGCTATTGATTATAGTTATACGAGTAGAGCAATATATTTAATACAAGCTTGTAACATCAGTTAGAAATTTAACACATAATTATGTTGTAATTATTTATTGACATTAAAGTGTCCCACAATTACACGGGCATGCTGCGTACCTGCGAATGAACCGAAAATTTAAAATTTTATTTATAAATGTTACGAATATAACTTTCTCGCAATAATTCTCACGGAGTTTATTTTGAAAAAAATAAGACGGACATTACAGTTACATTCAATTGTCAGAATTTCTAAATGTGTTAATTCGTTTATCTTGGGACACTCTAATACATGTACATAGGTATGTATGTGTAAGTTCTACATTGAATATTCGCTTGGTAGTTACCAAAAACTTTCCATATTATTACATAAAGGCAGTTGCTTTTTTCATCATCGCTATCACCATCATCAACCGCCTCCAACTCCTTTTAGTTTACAATTATACAAGAAAATACAAACAGAATGGTGAATTATAATTAAAGAAATAAAGTGTATGTGGATATTATTTTAATATTTAAACTATCATGCCTACCACACCAAGCAATGTGATTTGAATGCCAACAATCGAGGCGAAGCCGATCGGATAAAAGTCAGCTAATAGCAGACTTCGCAAGACATATTGGAAGCATTTAACCGCTGACTACAAATAATGAAAGTAATCAGTAGAAGAATTCGACTTTTGGGGGGTTTCAGTTACATTTCGTAATTAAACAAAGTACAAATCAATTACAACTACATGGCATTATTAAAAATTACATGTTATTGTAATTGAATATATTCAAATTACACATTAAAGGGAATTGTAATTGAAATATTCCACATCTGATTTGTATCCATTACCAACATACAGAGAAGTTTCTTCTGCTTGCTAGTCACCAATCTCTTAGCTAATTTTTGGGATTTTTATTTTCCTCTCTTGAGTTTCACAACACAACAGTAAATGTTCTTAAGAAAAATTTAGATTCCGATGTGGGGAGAGGAAAAATCATGTCTCCAACATCAAGACTTTAATTTTGCTTCCTCCAGGAAAAAGAGAGGTGGTGGTTTTTCGGGTTGCGGCCAATTTCAAATAATATTTTAGTATAAAAAATAAATTGTTAAATTGGCTTAGCCGTTCGCGAGTTTTGCGCTTTGCAACTTTTTATTGTAATTTTAGTTCAATAATTTTTTTTTTAAATTATTAAACTAAGTTTCAGTTTTATTTCTATTTATATAAATTTATCCCTAAAGTCTAATCCTTGTCGAAACTAGCTCGTAAACAGGTTCTGGGAAAAAATACGAGAATTATGACTTTAGTCTGAACATTTTCTGATTTTCAGTCTGAAATTATTCGGAGGTCGTTGAGACATATCGAAAATTCCTTAAGATTTTCACTAAAAATTAGAATTCTTATAATTTTGTACAAATCTGAAATGTTTTTCGAATTTCATTCGACATAAATTAACGCTTTCTTGAAAGCCATCCATAATGCTCCTGGTACGTTGTCTGAACGACAACGTAGTCGACAACTTGTGCAGGATGTCTGTACCTAGCATAATGTTCTATTTTCCATAGCATTTGTATATTCATAGCATGTCGTGGAATGCTTTTTTAAACACAACATGGCCGGTTGTTGCCACATCAGGGTAATTTCGTAAGGTTCACTTTTGTAAAACGAATCCAAAAAAAAAGGAAATTCCTTACCACATCAAACATAAATGGAGAATGGTGAAATCTTGTACACACGCTTATTGTTCAACAATCGACAGCATGTCGTTGGATATCAGAGGGAGAAACCTCAGAAAGGCGACGAAGGAAGATTTCAAAATATTACTGCAATTCATTTAGATTATTTCGTGGAATTTATCGAGAATAACTGCCGCATTACACTAGCTGATGTCGTTGTTGAATTTTACGAAAAATTTAAGTTTTCTATTTCAATAGCAACAATTTCAAAACACCGATTCTCATATGGACATTTACTATTCTTAAATTAAAAGTTACTAGTCTTATATTTGTTGATATACGGATTTTGTATCACATACAATGACGAAAATAAAAAATATATACTAAATTTATAAATTTATTTAAATATATACTAAATTTATATACTATATTTTTAGGTGCTACGAGTATTTTTCAGTTTCAACCCACAGGCAAACAAACTTGCCAAACATGTTTGGGGTCATTCTGGGCAGGTTGAAACTTACACAAATTTTCCCCATATATTTTTGAAAGGTAAGAGGTGCTCTCAAAATATTCCCGAGTTTTAGCCAGGTGTGCCCTACGCATTCCTTACAACACCCCCTGAATGCAGCCATATAGGAACACACCACCACCTACAGTAAACGACTTAAGAAACTTGTATTTACAAGAAGCTTTTAAATGACATTTGTATGTCTACTAATGAAGAATCTCATTTACGATCTTAAAGTTTCTATAAAATTCATAAAGTTTTCTTAAATTAAATTTCGTTACTTTTTTCGTTGTTATTAAGTTTATCAAACTGTATTGAATACCAAGGATAAAGTACGGCATTCGATACCTATCGAAATTTATATTATATTATATTGTATAGAAATTTCGATCGATGTCGAATGCCGTAATTTGCCTCCCTGTATTTTTGATAAACAAATTGGGATCATAAAAAGTAACCTCACTTTTTACACTCGCTTCTGGTATCGTTTAACACAGTTTCGGTTAACACGGTATTTTCAAGAAACACAAGGCTTGTGTTAACCGAATTCGTAAGTTTTTCCAAGTAGCGTTCATTCACTTTTTTTGTTTTTGAGGCAAGTTTCGCCTGAGAAAGTAAAACATTAAAAAAGTAGGCTTTTGAGTCAAAAGTATGCTGTGGCAGGCATGAATATTTTGTTGTTTTTTTATAAAATGTTAATTGTAAAAATGCATTTTGTAACGAAACTAAAATGTAAACAAAAATTGATAGATGCAACCTACTGCGTATAAAATTTTGAACTAAAGTAAATAAATTTCAAACATACAAAAATTTCACAATTTGCTACAAATACTTCATTTTTTTAAATAAAAATATATATTTTTTGTGGTTTTTTAAATTTAATAAAACGTTTTAAAGAAAATTTGTTTTAAAAAACTTCAATATATTGATTTTTTTTTAAATATTTTCGTTTCTTTAAATAAATAATATCAAATGTACTTGGCTTTAAAATTGTTCGATTTTGATCGATTATTTAAAAACTCAAAAATTTTTTTATGTTACTATTTTTTTTACTAAATGAGAATTTTTGTCAAATGGAAAAATGGTTAAATCTTTCGTCAGTTTAGATATGCTCGATCTAACCAGAAGAGAACAACTTCATTCAGGCGGCAGGAAAATCTATTAGTGATCCATTTTTTAAGTAGTTTTTTTTTATAATCGCCAGTCCCTATCACACGGAATCATTCAGCTGACTGTTTTTGCAATAAGTATATTCGCAACTGGCTGTTAATGGTGACTTTATAGAACAAAGACCTATTTTTTAAAATACAGCAGCCTGATGTCAAGGGGACTGAGGTTTCATAGAGATGGCGCAATATCTCATTTTTGAAGAATCAAAATCATAGGTTTCAATACGGGTCATTCCCTATCTAATTATGCAAAAAATTATTTAAAAGAATATCTTTCGATGGGACTGCATTAAATTCGAATATTATCATTTTCATTTCCTAAACTTATGAAGGAAGGGTGTATATTATACCTACATATAAAAACATAATTTCTAGATTTAATTCCTTACACAGAAATTTTATATACAATACACATTGTTTGTTTTGTGCCGATTTAAAGACACAGATCGAATGAATGAATGAATGAATGCTTTTTAATGAATAATATGTTATTAATTGGATGACGACAATGAAATAATTTTTCTTTTTAATACTATATTTGTAAATAGCTTTCATAATATGTATCTGTACATTCATACCCGAGAGCTGAAACGGGTGTATGAAAAATAACCATATTCAATCAACACTCAAAGAAATGAACTACTTTCACTCAATATGGTTATTTATAGGGTGGTCCAACGATAATTCACGATGTTGATAGTAAGTCCCAACAAACTTCTTGTGGCCAAAAATTTAGGATATGGACCTGGACGTAATGGGGTTTCAACAGGATGGTGCCTTACAGCCAACGAAAAAATGTTATTTCACGGCGATGTTAATTGTCCGCCACGATCATGTGATTTGACACCGTTGGATTTATTTTTTTTTTTTTGGGATATTCAAAGAAAAAAGTGTACGCCAATAAGCCAAGAACAATACAAGAGCTCAATTATGTCTCAGAGTCATTGGAAATATCGACCGTGGGATAGAGGTATGCCACCGAAGCCGTGGCGAGCATTTGGCCGATATTTTGTTTCACACATAATTATCATAGATCCTTCTATCATAATAAAAAAAATTAAGATAATTCTCTGAAAACTATTTGTTTTATTTACAATTAACATCTTGCGGTGTGGACCACCCTATAATATTTTCAAATAAATGAAAATAATGCTTGTATGTCGGCTTTGTTAACTCATCCCATTCTAGCCAATTATTTCGGGTATTTGTCACATGTTCGACTATGCAGGTTCGATACTCGTTGGCAACACAAATCTTTTTCGCAGTGTTCGGTTTGGGAAAAATCTAAAAAACAGAGTGCACAACATATACAAACTATACAAAAGGGATTTAATCGCCGAGTATACATTTTTGCATAATGTATTGCGTAAAATGAAACGCTTCTTCTAAAGCTTTTTTTCGTTTATTTTAAATTTAAATAAAAAAGTTCCAAACTAATATAATGCATTTCCTTACAATAAAAATTAAATATTTATGTTAAAAAATAGCAAACATATCTCAGCGAACCCCGGTAGTTTAGTTAGTAGTTAGAATATAAAATAAAATAGACCTATTCTGTGCGTTTCTTATAGTTTTTTGGCCTTTTATTATAATTTTAATGAATTAAATTTTAAGGCCTACGAGCTTCAGTATGTGATTAAACGTATGTTCTAGGACAATAAACAAAAAACGTATTTCATTACAAAAACAAAATATATTCTATTACAATGAAAAAATTGAAATGTATTTCATCATAATAGGTCTGTTCCCGGTGCATAACAAAACAGTCCGGACTATTGAGAGTAAAAAGAAAATTACTCTCCGAATGTGACAAAGTGGCCAAAAATTGCTGGAACGCAAAAAATCACAATTGAACTTCTTGAAATACTAATGCTGCTTACTTTTTGAAATAAATTTTATTTTAGTGATTTTAGGCGCTTAAATATTTTAAAAGCAAAACATTTGCATCATTGGCAACAGCTGTAAAAAGTGAATGAAAATAAAATGAAAAAAGTAAAAGCACTGTTAAATTATTTAAAAAGTAATTTATAATTTTTTTCATTTTGCTTTTTAAATATAAACAGCTGATAATTTAATTCTAGTCCGAATTTACCCAAAGAAAATCTGGAACGCTTTTGGATTAATTTGTGCGAGTTCGGACTGGCCATGCACCTGGAACAGACCTAATATGTATATTTTCGTCAAATATCCCTTTTATCTTTGCAAAGTAAAATCTATTTTGAATGTGTCATTTCGTTTTTCAGTTTTAATCATTTGATAAATACTCGAAATGAGTGTCATGAGCGATTGTATATTAACACGTTTGATCATGCACAAATGTGATCGTTGCAGTTGTATGTACAACAAAATACCCCTACGTTGACGTTGTTTGCATTTTATCACTTTATTCGCTTTTCTTAATAGAATTAACTGATTTTTTTTTAGAATGTACGAGTATATCGATTTATTTATTAATAACAAATTATTATGTCGATTTCTTGAAGAGTTTGAATAAGAAAAAAAACGTGCTTGGAGAGACAGCACATACACATATAGAGTAGTTGTGTTCGAAAGAGTTAGTGAAAGCAAATTCGAATACTTACGCGTCTTTTTCGTCACATTTCCACCAACAACACCACCAGTAGGAACGCTGCTAATCGAAGGTGACGAGTCATTACGATTTGGCCGTGTACGCATGTCGCGCATTTGATATTTTATATTTGGTACAGAAAGTAGGCGTTGATCACGTTTTTCTTTGAACTTTTGACGTGGAGGTCTAGTTGGCGGCCCAGCTTCATTAGCACATGCCGCTCCTGGAACGCTACCAGAGCCAACAGTAGACGTGAGTGGTAAATTGTTTGGTCTTGAATTTTGATTGCCTATATCGTCGGCGAAATCCACACGTTTTGATGCTTGCTGTACCGTTTCAAAAACATACTCCGGTGTTGCCGTTTCTTTCTCTTCAAAGGAGAGACTACCTTCAGCCAGATTATCTACTGCATCCGCAATGATAGTTTCCGTCATGCTTTCGCGGGCTTCAACCCCAAACGCAACGGGGTCCTTTGGCGGCGAATGTTCGCTTTCTTCTGGGGAACATTCTTTTTGAGTATAAAATACGGCTGAGCTCTTATTAACCGTTTCATTGTCATTATTTATATTAATGCCTATTTTCATATTGACTTTTGATAATTGACGTTTCAAATTGAACTTCTTCCAAGACATGGACATTCTTCTATCCGGCAGCTCTTTGGGAGGAATTGACACTTCTTCACGCATTGGACTTTTACCAACACCACCACCCTTCTCATAGTCCGGCGATACTGGCCGAGATGAATTCGACTGGTCCAAACTTTGACTTTGATTTGATGATAGTGCTTCATTTACTTCCGGTATATCTTCAATTGATGGGCTGTCAGGACTTGTGGTGTCGTTGAGCTAAATCGATTTGCAAATCATTCATATCAAATTAAATAAAGAACCAACATTAAATTTGCCCTAAGAAAAATTTGTATTTTGTTTTATTTGTTTTTTTTTTTTTTTTGTGATAAACCAATATAATTCATTCTTGAATTACCCAATCAACTTATTTTCTGGCTAATCACAGAAAACGAACAATTAAATGAAAAGAAACTTATTCAATGAAAGGAATACTATTCATTCATTTAATTAGTGAGTTGGTTGTTTGCTTGTTAACTGTTTGTACAAATTTTTACTCGAAATAATTAATTATTTTTTAAGTTAAGTTTAAGTTAGTTGCGTTTAAAAATGTTTACTCCGTATAATGAAAAACGATCGTTTACATTTAAACAAGACCAAATACACAAAAAATATTTATTTTCGTGCACTAACATAATGAGAAAAATAATATTTATAACTGTTATTTACCATGCTTCTTTTGTCTATGTTTGTAATCCGTTAGATCTTCGGCCAGCTTTAACTGACTGAGAGTTTTATTATTTCATTCAATAATTAAGAACCAATGTGCGCTATGTTTGTTTTCAACTGAATCAGCTTCATGTGTAAATTTTTAACAAAATTCTCTAATCAGTCGAGAAGAGTTACTCTCTTAACACTATTGACACCTGGACATTTAAATTTGGGTAACAATAAGAAAATGTTTCTTATTTGAAGGAGTTTGAAATGTGAGTTTTTCTGAACAACAAAAAACATTTATTTACTTTTTCTGCATGACAACTTGATTTTAAAACACAGATAATTCATTTTGCTCCTTTGTAAAAAAAAAACTCTTGGTTAAAGAAACTGCATTTCGGGAACAAACAACAAAATTACTGATATTTAGAAAAAAAAAAAACATTTTAATAAGACAGTTGCAGAAGAAAAACAAATAGATTTCTTTTACATTTAAATATTCTAACTTAAAAATAAAAAACACAAAAAGCGAAAGAAAGAGCCTTAGAAAAATGGCCTTAATTAAATAAACACTACTCAACATAAATCGTCACCTGAAATCGTGCACCATACGATTTGGCTTACAGCACAGTGGTGTAAATCGAAAAAAAATCCGACAGATTGCTTAACAACATTAGGGAAAAGAGCCCAAGTTTTGAAAAATGAAATGAAGAATATGACATTGTTTAAATGCCATACACGGCTTCGCACGTGAACCGCTAGGATCAATTATGTTAAATCATGAACTATCAAAATTTGCCGCGGTTTTATATTGGTCCGATTTAGTAGGAGTCGATACGAAAAAAAACTTGAAATTTATTAAAATACTTTAATATTAACATTTAACGGAGAAAGCTTCCAAAACTAATATTAAAAAACTGGTCCCTTGAAAACTGCTTAAGTAATGGCACGAAACAAATTGTCTGTAAATTAAATTAAATTTCGTGGTTACTATTACAAACGGTTTGGTTTTTATTTCTATTTTAATTCTATTTTAATGATAAAAACGGCGCACTAACGAGCATTTTGCCTAAAAATCCGGACATACATAAGTGAGAAAATAACATCAACATTAAATGTGACCTAAATTGTTTTTGTATACCTGAATAACCGTATGCTAAGGTTAACCCTTCCTGTCGCCGCGCTCGGGTCAAGTAATCGAATCTATACTTTGTTCAGTACGCACGAATTTATTCCCGATACGCTCTATTTTTTCTAACTTGTGTTAGTTGTTTAATATTATTTGAAGGGAACAGTTAGGTTAGGTCTTTTGAACTTTTGATTTGCTATTCCGACAGGGTGTTTTGATGTCGATTTTTGGAACGACTTTCCATCGTTTGTCGGTTTTTTTTGAATTTGGGTTTTCTTTGTTAGTGTTTGATATTTTAAGATTTTATAAAGATTTAGAATATGTAAATTTTATAGACTTGTGTGTAATCGTTTCCCCCGTAATACTAAAAAAACCCATATCTCGGGAACTTGTTCACCGATATGGGTGATTCCAAACAGCGAAAAATTGCCAAGCACGCTGATCTAATGATTTTAAGATCCTAGTTGTCTAGTCTCGTCAGAAAGTTGATTTCAACATCTGTCTGACGAAACTCGGTTATCAGATTTCCCTACCTTTAAGGATGCAGAATATATATACTTTGTTAGGTCGGAAATCAAAATTGTAGAAATTGCAAACGGAATAACAAACCTACATATATCCTTTTCATTTTTGTGAAAGTATAATATCTATGCGCACAGGTACGAGTAGAGGAGTTTACCTTCGCAGTTAGCGTTCGCAAATGGATGTCAGCAAATGCTGCGGCCTCTAAACTAACAATATTCAATACCAACAAGAGCGGTATAGAAAAACATGAAACACCGGTCAGAAACCAAAAGTAAAGAAGTAAACACCTAGAGAAGCTTGAAAAATCTTTGTCATAGTTGACTTGACAAGGAGGCAGGGGGAGATTTTACACGATTCTAATAAGGGTATATTCCCATGTTAGAGAAGCAAAGAAACTCTGCTATCCAATACCATAGTCAATCCGAGTTACGGAGACATATGTTGAAGTTGTGCTTCAAGACTTCTTCAAAACTGTGATGCATAACAAAATGGGGCTTTAATGGCTTTCATCAAATTGCCTATCAACAGGAATTCTCAGATATCTCCAACATATTCCAAGATTCATTGGTGCCCCTGAGACTGCATCAACATTTTGGGGATAGAATAAGAATTTTATGGCACAATCCCACACAATCATTCACTCCTTTTCTTCGACCAATCATTTTTAGTCATTGTGCGACATGCTTTGTTTTCAAACATGATAGATGCAAAGATTTGCAATGCAGAAATTAGTACTTCCTTTACCATGAGATGTTACATACTTATGTATGTGGTAAAACCTCAACAAATTTCTATGATTTCGAAAATACAAATTTGGAGGATCCGCAGTAATTAATATTCGGTTAGTCCATTCTTCATACAAGAATACGTTTGTTCCAACTAATATATTTTTTGCATTTCTTCTACTAAAAAATTGCAAAGAAATAATCCAGAAAGAATATAGATAGAAGTTGGTTTCGGTAATACAAATTTGGTCAACACGCCTAGAAGATTCTTCGCCGACCCGGAATTTGCCTCTGAAATCACAAGAATAAATAAAGAGTTTATTTTGTAACGTAAAGTTGCCACAAAGTTTATGCCGAGAAATTCGAAAAGTTCTGCAAAGATACTGCAAGAATGTAAGTAGATATTTACGGTTGCCATCTAATGATCCCCACTTACACAATATCGTTGTGCATGGCTCGGCAGTAATAATATATGCCATCTTACCTATAGGCCAGCTTTAAGAAGAGGTACGTAATAAGCTCTACCGAGCGTACCGTCAAGAATATGCGAGAAGGTGCAGTGTAATCAAGATTCCCTGAATGGGATGTATCTCACATCAGACCAATTCCCAAGTTCTGTAAGGAAACGCAAACGCAGCAAAAGACAACCAACCCATCTTAAGCGAAACTTTAGAATTGCCATGGCCGGAAGAACAGAAATAACTGATGCATTTTTATTAATTTCTAATAAGAAAATTTGTTAAAATAATTTTGTCCGGTTTTTTTGATCAAAATACTCCTTAGTGCAGCGTAGCTAAATATATAATTAAATGTTTAATTTTGTATGGGATGTTTTTTAAGCACGATATAACTTAGGATATCGTTAACTATTAAACGAGCTCACTTTTTGATCAGTATACTCTGGCAAATCATGAAAAACTGTACGCTTAAACTACACTACCAAATTACTCGTATCAAGATTTACTTTGAAAATCAGTCGTCAACTGATCCGCTGTTTTAAATTGCCGCATATGGAGTGAAACCAATCCACAACAGAACCTATAGACTTTATTACATCAAGACAATTTTAGCGTTTGGTCCGGTTTACACGCTGAAGAAAATTGGACGTCCAGAATGCACTTCGTCAAGAACAGCCGCAGTGGCCATATGCCCGAAATCATTTTCAAATGTATTTTTCTTTCGAATAAAAATTATTTTATTGTAATTGAATTTTTGATAACTTTTTACAGTTGAAAGTTCTGTCGGTCTTAAAAATCAAGTAATTAATTATTAAGCTTAAGTTGGATTTTTATTCTTTCTGTTTAAAAAGAGAATTTCGTTTTATATGACAACTTCGATTACAGTAAAATTTAAAATTTTGTATTAGACAACGAGCAGAATTAAATGCATTTTCTATGCCGCTACACAAGTTATCAACAATCTTTGTGTTTTTCTACTAATTTTGTGTCCACTGTAAACATCATATATCTAACCCAATAATCAAGTCAAATGGAATTTGAGAAAATTTTTCAAATTTCATGTTTTTGGTTTTTTCTTGGGTTGGTTTCTTTAACTTTTTGTTAATTGTCTATATTTCTGGAAAAAATCTTAATTAATATTTATTGTATTCAAAGTTATCACATAAAGCAACATTTTCTTTCTTAACAGAAAGAATAAAAAGCGGGCTTTGGCCCAATAACTAATTATTTATTTTTAACAATTAAAGTACGACAAAAAACACCCTATATTTATTTTAAATAACCTTTTCGTAAAGCAAACAATTTAATACGCGATGGTATTTTACTTCCGTTCTTTTGTTTTGTTTATGTTTGGTTTCGTTTCGTGTGCTGCCAGCACGAAGGTTTAAAACAAACGTACAAAATAAATTGATGGCAATACTGAAAGAACAAAATTCATGTTTTGCTATCTTGTTATAGATTTTGTAAATGGTTTAGGAAATTCTAACATTTTGTACTAAAGTTTATTTGAAATAAATTTTCTGTGTTAAAATAAATACAAAATATTATCCGTTAATAGTAGAGAGTCTAACAGGGGTTTGAGTTACTCTTTGTAAAGAAGCAAAATGCGGACTGAAAACCAACTTCCGAACGGTATTTAATACTGTGACATGCCTTAATAATACTATTTTACACAACTGGTCCGTTAAGATACAGCGATTCCATTTATTAGAAGGATGTTATTGTAAAAAATAAAATTCCCTCTGCTGGTTCTAAAAAATGTTTCAAGGATTGGACTTTTATTTAATTTCCTTCTAACTATGGTGCGATTTTATTTTATTGAATCTTTTTAAAAGAAATTTACAAAATAATAATTTATTGTATTCAAATCATAATACTCTATATACTCTATGTGTTAGGAAAGCCGTCCCGCCAGACTCAACATATCTGTTTTTCTTAGTCTCTCGTGCCCATCAAATTGCAATAAAATAAAATAGAGACAAAACAAATGATATTGAACCCATCAGATTTCTGCCAGTATTGATTTTTGCATTACAAGGCAATTATTAAAGGGATTCTTTATGGTTTGTTTAGAGGTTCTACATGGTTTGTTCAAAAGAAAAGGTGAATTTTGAATTTTCGCGGGCTGTGTGCATTCGATTATCGGTTTTTTTTGTTTATGTGTTATGTTGCCATACATGTGTTAGTCATATGTTGGCATAATCAGCCAATTTGGATTAATAGTTTATTGTTGACAACTGAAAAGTTTAGTCAGGTTTCTGTGAGTTCTCCGATTTTAGACTATTGAAAAAATGGATCAAAGAATACGATTTTATGGTCAAAAACAACACCCTAATCATGCCGCAACCAGCTTATTCACCAGATTTAACTCCCTGCGACTTTTTCCTGTTCCCAAAACTGAAGAGACGAATGAAAGGAAAGCGTTTTGCCACAATTGATGAGATAAAGTCAGAATCGAAGGTCGAGCTGAAGGCCATACCGTAAAGCGCATTTCAAAAGTGCTTCGAGGATTGGAAGAAGCGCTGGCATAAGTGCGGTATATGTGGGTTGAAATACTTTGAAGGGGACAAAATGGATTTCGATGAATAAATAAATAGTTTTAAAAATAATTTAAACTTCACGTTTTGTTTTGAACAAACCACGTATGTTTATCTTTTTTTAAAATATCGATTGTTCTACAGGTGGTTTTCACTAGATATGCTTTTGCGTATAAAAATACTAAAAAGTAATGTTTTTTTAATATTTTAGTAGTATTAGTAACCTTAGTAAAGACGTTAAGAAAAATGAATTCCCTATCAAAAAATAATGTTAAAAGTCAGTTTTCTGCCAAAAACAGCATGTGTGTAGTTACGAAAAAAATTTAAATATTTTAATATATCTTTCATTACTTCTTCTGACAGTCTATCATCATACAGAGTGCACCGATAAAATAACTTCTGCCTTTTATCCTAATTAAAATGTTGTTCAGTGCAATAAATAAGTAAGTAAATAATTCTAAGTTTTGATACAAATCCTTATAGAGGCAAAGCAGAAGAATCGATTATTTAAATAAAAAACTTGTATCTCAAATATTATTAATAACAATTTTAAACACACGAATCGACATCGAAAATGCAAACCACCCTAACTATAGCATTAATATAGCAAGAATCAGAGCGGTTTGCTTTTTACAACAATTAATTATAATTGGAAAATTATATTTTTTACTTATAAGGTTGGTGTTAAAATGTTTGTTGCCCCAAAAGAACAAAAATAAAATTTGTTTATTTGCAATAAACTAATTATACGATACATTTAAAATAATTTGCATGCGTAAGAAGGGGAATTTAATTTGCTTTTATATATTTTTTTTATTTATTAATAAGCCACACTCTACACAGTTGTCAAAAAGCATTTGAGTTCAGTGAATATTTTTTTAGACTGACAATAATAATAGAAAATGTAGTAAGACACACAGAAAAGAAGTTGGAGAAGAAATAGGGGGAAAAGGGGGAATACATTTAAATATTCTATACTTTCAATATAAAGGTATTATTGTACTTCCACTTTACTTTTAATGGAATAATGAGTAAAAAAACATTCCAATTAAAAACGATTCAAAATTTAAACAAATAATGAATTAATTATTAAAACTCTAAATAACTACCAATTTAAAAAAAAAATAATTAACTGAAGGAGGAAGTTTAGATAAAATATTAAAATAAAATTCATACAAAGAAGCAAATTCAAAATTATTATTAAAAATGCATTTTTATATGCTGCCTTAAGAAACTACAGAATGCAATTTAGAATTTCGAAAACAAAATAAAAATAAAATCCTTAGAGAGCATCAAATTTATTTGAAAAATAATAAAATATACATACAACATGTATTTAACTTACCTGATCTGAACTGGGCGAACGACTATGTTCCTCTTTGCTTTCGATACGCTTGGGACTTTTCGGTGTTCTAGAGTAAGGATCGTGGGCGCCATACAGATCTGGACATGCTACACTTAGCAAACAAACTTTTTGTATAATATCTATTATAACAAGTCCATATTCAGTACCATAAGCCATTCTAAAAAAATATAAATAAAAATATTGTTAACATAATGATAAAGAAATCGAAAGTTTTGAAATACACTAGGGCCTCGATTTGTGTCAACAATAGGAACCAGGGAAATGTAACGCAAATCTAATAACTTTATTCTGTATTAATGCACTAAATTTTATTGATTGGATCATAAACTTAAATATATGTAAACAAAGTATATTTTTGATAAAAAAGAAGTAAAAGAATTTGTTTTTTCTTTTTATTTCAACAACCAATTTTATCTTTAGTATATAAAACAAAGTCGGGTCAGTTACATTATTTATAACTCAAGAACGGCTAAATCGATTTTAATGAGTTCTGACTTATTGGATTTGTCTACACCACCTGTTCGGTTTGAGCATACTTTTTTGTTTGTCATCAAGATTGTTTGCATGTTCTCAATAAAGTTTATGTAGGGGTTTTTGTAGGTCTTACACATACATACATAAATACATATTTATTAGTTTGCCTATGTGTATTTTGTTTGTGTGATGGCATAACAGCGTTGTGCGAAAAACTGTTCGGACAACATTCTTTGAACACGAACAGACCATCAACAGCGACAGTCTTCACCAGCCGAATTCCTGTGCGAACTGCAATCTGTATATTGGTAGAACAGACCTATGGCTAGTTAAGAGGTATATTCAAAAACAGTTTAGTAACTCTAATACTTAATATTAAGTCGAATATTCGAATATTCGACAAAAATCGAACAAAAGTGAAAAAAGCTATTCGAATATTTAAATTATTCTTGTTCGAGTGACGTCTCTAATATTCAAATTTCCATATGCATGTTTATTACAGAAAAAACAGAAATTCTTAATTGAGATTAAGTTAAGATTTCTCCTGCTTATAAATCTAAATCAACAACACTTGTATACACTTTATTACTAGCCAATTGCCAGCAAATATACCTATTACCAGTAAAATAAATTGTAAAGCTTTGGAAATATTGGCAGTTGCTTTTTTGTCGTTTATTGCAACGGCAGTTATTTACCTCTAATTCTTACAACACGGTACTATGCTTAACTTAACTTACCTAAAAGAATAAAATGAGAATTTGACTTCAGTAAAAAATCCAATCGTATATTGCGACGCAAATCGGAATCAAAACGTCGCAAGGAACATTTAACCAAAATATAAATGGCGACACAAATCGAAACGAAACATATATGATCGACGCAAAATGGAGCCTTACTGTATATAAAATTTTATTAATTTATACTCACAATCCATAATTTGAATTTATACAGAGTGAAGTGACTTGAACGATTCTTCTGTTTGGGCCAGTTGTTAAACAAACCAGTTGTGACTGAAACCCAGGGGGTTTTCGCTGCGCTCCTGTTTTGACTCGCAACAAATTTTCCGTCTAATAAAATGTAACATTAAAAATAACAATAATTACATTAAAATATTTACATATACCTTGTCAGATTCACTAGATTCGGTTTTTTGAACTTGATGTGGAATAAAATCACATTCGGGACTCGTACCATAAATATCATCGTAGTTCTCAAACAGTATCGGTATTTCTAGAACTAAAATATCCGAAGTTGATTCGACTTTGCGGAATTTAAATAAGCAAACTTGTCCCAATGCACCGGCCACGCATAAAAGTCTTGATTCGGAACAGAGGTATATTAATTGAATTGCCAGGGGATAATCCATACCAGTGGTATCAGATTGTAAACTTTTTGTTTTTTCAAAAATTTTTGCCGTCTTAAGCTTATATAAAATCTAGAGAAGAAAAATTACATAAAATTTTTTTATTAAAATAACTGAACTAATTATTAATTACGTATGTATTTATGTAGATACCTGTAATGTGCCAGCACCAGAATCCCAAAATTTCAAACTGCCATCCTGATGGCCAGTTATAACAATTTCCGAGTAACTACAAGACGCTGGTGACCATTCTCCTCCCGATATGGGCCATTCTCTTTCCGAGAATCCAGCTTTTTTAGATGTCGTAGTACGACCAACCTTTAATAATCATAAGAACATGCAAAGAAACATAAAATGTGAAGACATTTAAAACCATGATATAATTTACCGAGTAAAACGCAGGAACCAAATCCGAGGGGCAATCAGTTAAGTAAGTGCAACATGTAACAGGTGATTCGTGTAAGTCCATAGGATAAGGCGATTCGAAACATGGAAAACCGGGTGTGAGTAAGTCTATTAATACTAAATCATACTGCAGCAACACTGCTATCGCATACGGCTCTTGGGTCTCTATATAATAAAAATATTTTAAACACATTTACTTTTTTACACTAACACTAATACACAATTTACCTGATGCCCAAGGATTTTCACATAGAGTTATAAAATCAACAACAGCATGTTCCATTTCCAAAACAGTGGTGGTTTTGCCAACCATTACTGTAATACAGTTGGATTTTGCACCCTTTTCCGTTGGCATACCACCCGAAAATATTGTAAATGTCTCTCTGTTAAAAACCAAAATGGAGTATTAACGTTTTGTGCTTTAACAGCGTGACAAATAAACAAACAACAACTTAAATATTACGACATACCCAGATTCAGAAGCTTTTAAATCAACTTTATAAATGGAATTGCATTTTTCTAGTGAACCATCTTTCGATGTTTTGGCTTAAAAAATGGAAAGAGAGAGAGAGTGAGAGAGAAATTTACATAAATTGTCTTAAAATTATCTCTTATCCAAAGTAAATATTTAATTATACCATGAGGAAATACTAATGACTGAGGTTTCGGTGTCGGCCTTGTAGGCCATGAGCAAATAGAACCATCTTTATGCGAGGATACGAAATATTTTCCTTCATAATGCCAAGCAATTGATTTTACTGGCTCTGCCGACTGCCATCGCATCTCAGCAAATTTGCCCTTCAAGTCCCACAAGACAAGTAGACCACATTCGAATGCTATTAGTAACTAGAATAAGTAAAAATTCATTAATATTTAACACTTCTCACATACACGTATGTATGTTGGTATAATGTAAAATTCCTTTTTACCTTATTTGCATCTAACGGATTATCACATAATGCAATCACAGTTCCAGGATGACTAGCTCTAACACTAAAATAAATAGAAAAAAAAAACGATAAATATTTGCAAGCTCCCCTAAGCTTATTGCAAACATTGGAGCACTTACACTTCAATTGCCTTATTCCAATTAATAACGTAACCGCTTAGAGCAAAGGTATCTATATTCACCACATGGATATTGCCCTTTTCTGTGCCTACGTACAACCATTTGCTAGCCACTGGCAGATGTATGCACGTCACTCTGTTGGGGAAAAAGAAATGAAAAGCAATGTTATAATTTTATGCAGACATTTAAAAAAAAAGTTCTAGGATCATTATTTAATATTCCGACAGGGTGATATGATATAGATATTTCAACGAATTTTCGACACCTTTCATCTACTTTGATTTGGAGACAAATCGATTTTGGCTATGTTCCAAACTGTGACTTTTACCTCACAGTGGTTGCGATCGAACACAGGGCATCAATACGATTTGTATATCCCACACGATCGCACACAAAAAATTCAAATACAAAAGCTAATTCTGATCGCATTAAAAATATTATTTTATGGAATTTTTAAAACATTAAAAAATCGGACAGACCTGTCAAGAAGTCCGCCACATACGTAAAATATCTTTTTAGGGAAAAATAACTGACCAAAGAATAGCCGAACTTGAGATACAATGAAGCTTGGAAAGGGGCAGAGAGGAAAGGACGAATCTGACTAAATCATCAGACCTTAAATATTATCTGAAGAAGATGAAAATTGTTTTTAGCCTACACATTTTCGAAATTATATTTTAGGAACAGGAGTTTTGTAAAAGATTTTCTGTTTTGATATATACACAAATTTTTAATTAACTTTACCTCTCGCGTTGAAATTTTAAACTTTGTACAACTTGTGGTACTTTTTGACGTAAATTCCACAAATGAATTGTATCATCCGCAGTTACAGTCACCAATTTTCCATCATTGACTATGAATTCCGTTAAAATAACAGCGCATTCAGATTCACCTTCATGATGAACATGAGCATCAACTCCAGGTCGACCCAAACTGTGAAGGCAAATAAAAAAATGTTTAATTAAAAAACTAATTTTCGTAAAATTTATCAATATTTAATAATTAAAATTAATTTAGAAGTTAACTTACATTCGCAGGCTGCCATTTTTGTCACCAATCGCTAATAATTTTTGAACAGGATCGAACGCAAAAGCGGTTGGAGAGTATGGAAATCCATGACGAAAGGTCTAAATGATAAGTTTATTAACAGAATTTTACAAAAAGAACTTTTAATATTCACTTTTTAGTTAAAACTGATATGTTTAAAGGATAGCCAGATTTATCAGTCACATTATTCAATTTCACGTTCCACTTAATTTCAATTCAAATTTCACATGCCTTATAGTTAGTTGTTCTATTAAATCAGCTGCAATAGCCGCGTGTGTCTTATGATAGTTTACGATTCAACACTACCAAATAAAACAAACGCCAACTATTGCAATTGCATTTAAAAGTAACATATTTGAAGTAAGAAATAGGATTTATTATTTGTACATTAAGACTACTAAGCAAAAGAGTTACCTTTCGAAGAGCAAAGTGTTCAGTTTTTAAAGATTCCTGAATTTCTTGCTCTTGCCTTATGGCCTGCGATTGAACAGTTTGTCGAAATCCATCTAGAACTCCTTTAAAGGTAAACTTTTTCATTTTTACATAAAGAATTTGTGTTGATTGAAAATATTCCAAAGACTTTTGGCTTAACAATTAATATTTTGTTGTTTTGGCAAATAGTCATCCATTAATCCCTGCAAAAACAAAAATGGAAAGTTTTGTAAACAAATCTTATTCGCATCAAAAACAATTTATTCGAAGTACTTCTTTGACGTAGCAGACATACGAGTATAATAAGGGGTTTCAACACCTTCGAAGTGAACTAGACAGCATGTGCATTAAAGGGATACTTTTTTGCGTTTTATTATTATTTTAAGAAAAATATTGATTATTTCACGATCGAAATCGCAAAGAAACAAAGAGCTGGAACATGATAAAAGCAGAGCTGGGCCTACTAATTATTTCTTTTTAATCGTTTAGATCATTCAGACCGATTATGTAAACTATGTTCTAACAGCATGTAACTATGTTGTAACAGCATTTCCAGAAAAATTATCAGGAAGAATGCTAAATGGACATAAGCTGAATGCTAAACTGTTCTACAGACGGAAACGTAAGTGCTAATTAAAAACTTTTTATAATTATGTATAAGAACGCTTTATTGGTACAAACATATTTTCTGTTTTATTATATGTACATAAGTATATGTAGTACATATGCTCATGTACATATATACATATGTATGTATATACAGTCATATCTACACACAATGTATATATTTTCTTATAACAGATAACAAAATTTAATTAAATTTTAAAATAAAGCCATTTAATTGTTAGACTTATGTTCTTTATTTACTCTTTCTGTTAAGAAGGAACATTTGTTTGATATGACATCCTTGTCTTGAGTATTGGGTTAAATACATATATGATGTTTACAGTGGACATACAATTAGTAGTAAGACACAAAGAACGTTAATAACGTGCGTAGCGGTATAGAAAATGCATTTCATTCTGTTAATTGTCTAATAATTTGTTTTCCTTTTAATATATTTAAAGTTATCATATCAAACAAATTATCTTTTTTTACAGAAAGTTCTTAACAGAGAGAGTAAATAAGGAACTTAAGCCTATATATTAAATTATTAATTTTAATAATAACAGTTCGACAAAGTTATTTCAAACAATAAATTAAATTTTATTTCAACAATGATAATAAATTTTTCGATAAAAATTCAATTAAAAATTAAATTTTTACTACAAACTTGTTAATTGATTCTAATATTTCCTATATATCATTCATCCTTATCATCATTTTGGTATTTATAATAACATTTTATTTGTTTAACCATATGCTCAGGTACGTCGTACTTGCTGCTAGACGCTTTCTCGAGTTCAAATACTTCACGAATTTATATAACTCCGCATAGTCATTCGGGCTTAATTCTATTTCGAATTTTGTTTTTTATTAAAGCCATTAAACAAAAATCCTCTCTTTCAACTTCGGCGTTAAGGAAGGGTAAAACAAGTAATGACATTACAAATGTAGGTATTTTTCGCAAATGGAGTTTTTTAAATTAGAAACTTCAATACATAAATATCATGTATCTAATTTTTAATACCAATTAATAATGTTTATATAAGATGAATTGTAACCAAACTCTTCTAAAAACTGTGTTATCGGCCTTATCATCGGATTATCCAATAAATATTTTTGGAAACAATTTCTCAACTGGTTTATGAGCGCTCTTAAATATTAATTGCAAATATTTCTTATTTGATTTTCGTTTTCAGATATTTTCTTTAAATAAATCTTTTACTGTATTAAACCCTTTAAAATGTGGCAAATTGTCACACTGTTAAAAACATTTTCTTCAATTGTGCTAAAATAGCATTTAAATAGCAGTGAAAATAATAAAATAGTTTCTAGTTTCCAGCAACTTGTAAAATACGCAAGAATCCGGCAGATACTTCTTTAGCGATAAACATCATTTCTGCTGTTTTTTTTATTATGATATTTGTTTTTTTAACTACTGTCTGCTTTTGTTTCCTATGGTGTTGTTTGTGTTTATTCATGCTACTCAATTCCTGGAATTTATGCATTTACTTTCTTGGTGACTTGTCTGAGCTTACTCTGCATTTACAAAGGAAAGTACTTTCACGAAATTTCTGTATACGTATTACAAACAAAAATTTCAAAGAAATCTTAAACTTTCATGAAAATTTCTTGTTCACTTTCAGAGGAAAGTGAAAGTTCATTTTTAAAATGTTTTCGAAGAGAAAAGTTGTTGCAATAATTGTACAAATGAAAACACTAGAATTGGGAAATGATAACAAAACACGAGTGATGTTTTGTTTATTACTTAAGTAGAGTTGCCAAACCATTCGCACACACAAATTTATAGGGCAATACTTTTAAATGATTATTATAGTTAATTTTTTTTTTGTAATATCATTATAGACAATCAACAGTTGTGTTCTTTCAGCATATTTGATGAAAAAATGTTAAATATATTTTCGTATGTGTACAAAATAATTAAATTTTGCAATTATTATTTTACCAAAATCCCGCAAATTTGTATATTCTCTTAGTAGGCAACAGTGTTAAGCCCTTGTCATTTTACTTTCAAGAAAACGTCAAAAAATCGCTTTCATCTAAATTTTGTTGAAAGCTAAGTGGAAAGTAAAAAAAGTTTGAGTGTGTTAGTGAAAAAGTGTGAGTGTATTGCGACTTTCTTGCAATTACTTTCCTTTGTAAACGGTAGGTTATAGGTGTTGTGTTTTGTTGTTGTTACAGCGCTGTCTGTACAATGGATGCCAATTCTTGACGCACCCTTTATTTCTGGAGCTTTTTGTACATTGAGTGCCACATGTATTCATACCACTCAATACAACTTGTTCGCGCTTATAACAATATGATATAAAGACCTACGTCGTGAGAAAAGTAAGCGATATATGGATATACAGAGTGCTATGAATAAGTCATCTTTGACGAAATTTGAATTTTACAGCACGATATTGCTCCCATGATCACCAACAACGCTTTTAAATAGAGTTTGTCAAGCTGTTCTTGCATGGACATCCCCCAGGGTCTCAATCTTAACATTATAGAGAATGTATGGGCGGTCATAAAAAGATAAAGGATTTTCAAGAAGGACCGAAAACGAGAGGAAACTATAGATGAAATAATTTGATTGCATCTATTCTAGTTAGATTACAAGCGAACATAGACGCTGAGGGTAATGTATCCGGCTACAAACAAAAAAATTTTTATTTTTGCTGTTTTAATGATGTCTAAATGTTTTTGAAGGAAAATAAAATTGTATAAATAACTTTGAGAGGTGAGGTATAGGTTTCTTCTTTCTGACAAGGAATGACAGAAAATCGTTCCAAAAATCTACCTGTAGGAATATCAAATCAAGAAACATATATATTTTTTAAAGATTTATTTTTATTTCATTACATTGTAATAAATTTGTTATTAAACAATTCGTTAACCAAAACAATTTAGCAATTTAGCGTTGCTTAACCTCTTTTTAACCCTTCTTAGCTATTTTTTCTCCGGGTCCTGGCAACACTGGTTACGATATAAGTACCCAGCCATTTTACCCTTGCCAATTATTAACCTTGATTGTAGAATAAACGGAAACATATACTTTTTGAATAATACATGGTGGATGGTAGATATCCTAGTAGGTTTCTAGATAGCTTGTTGCGTCTGTCATTAAAAAAGATTTATCGAAAAAGCATGGTGTGATGGTTCTTCACACTTTTGGATATGAAAGATGCTATAATAGATATATAGGTACTACAAAGCAACTAACACAAAGTAATTAGTTCGTAATAAAAGCGTAATTTAAGGTTTTATAAACTAAACATTTTCAGTGCATTAATACACTAAAACCCCTCCTCATTGTCTCTAATTGACCTTCACTTGATCTAGAACTCAATAATGTTGCCCATTTCCACATCTGCCATTTTTTTTGTTCAAATATTGCAGTTTATTAACCATTTTCTACCCGTAAATTTTTTAGGTCGATACATCACTTTGGTATGTTCCATACTGTCCACATACTCGTATGCATAGAGTATGTTTATTATAAACACACTTTTTTTGTTACCGAACTCAATTTTGGTGCAATTGGGTTTCTTGAATTTAATCCAACAACAACAACTACAACAACAACGGCATTTGCTTGAATGCTTTATTTTTTGCGAAAGAGCTAAAATGTGATTTATAACAAAGAAAACATTGTGTTGCCTATTTTATTCTAATCGATTTTTTGCAAAAATCTACAGACGGAAAACATACGTAAATGCAGACAAGAATAAAAGTAATATATCAACACTTTGCGAATAAATACTACTGGTGCACGCAACAGCTAAAGGAAATTTTTATGCAGGATATAAAAACAACATCATACCAAATGTATGCAAATACTAGTGATTGTAGCGACAGAGAATAATTAAACGAAAACCGTTTTTCTCTGAGTTTTATAATTATGACTAACCTCCTTGGCTGTAGCGCTAGCAGGACACAAAACGGAGTATTCGTCAAAGTAGGGATGAAAACTTACAAAAATTATTCGTCTTCCGACTTAAGAAGCCGACGGGAGAAGAGGCACGTTAATGCAGGGTGCTATGTATCTAGCGATGGCAAAAAAAGATTAATCGATTAAATAATCATATGATTAATCGAATAGAGATATTATTAATTGTAATTAATCGCATAAAAATAATCGATTAATTTAGCTAAAGTTGAAAACGATCATAAATAACATTGTCAAATTATAATACTGTATTACAAAAAACATAAATTAGTTGGGTAAAACTCGTTCTACTTTTTAGTTAATCTATTCTTTTTTCCTCAGTGGGTGGGCCTGCGTCGGAAAAGAGAAGCTATGATGGTAAAAGTTAGGGTGACAATATTTTCATTTCATCCCATGCGTAAACCACAATTCGTTTTAATTCGAAAACTGGAGTGTTCCGAAAGAATCTTAGCTCGTCTTGAGGATTTGTAGGGCCATTCATTAACCTTTCTTTTTACTCCTGAGCCAAAAACTTGTGGTGGGACCATAAAAAAGGAATTCAACATCAATAGAATGCGTGTCGCTTGCACTCACAAATACTGTCGTCTGAAGGACCATTTCTATTCTTATATCACAATAACTTATAGCGCAAATGGATTCTTTTTTAAAATCCGGAGTCTGGCATAGCTGATGCTGCCAGTAAAAATTACGGTTATGAATTGTTATTTTTAATCGATTTGCCACTAAATACGCTACAACAGAAACAAATTTTTTTTTGTTTCGATTATTTTAGTAATCGATAGCGAAATTTCGGTACCATGAAATTGTTAACCCCAATAAAATAATCGATTATTCAGTGTTATCCGATTAATCTTGCCATTATTATATATAAGCTAACCTGGAATGGAGAATATAAAAATAATATTTATACTTGGTGCTAATGGTGCTTCTAAATAAATTTTCCCCTAACCAATTTAAAATAAGCTTATTTTAGGTGGTTATCTATTTTAAAATATTTCCATAGTAAACCCTTGAATACAGTTGTATCGAATTTTTTGAGTTCTACAACACGTAACACATTTTTGGAAAAATTTTTTTTAATACAATTTCTATTGTCCTAATTGCACAATTAGCCTTTTATGGCAAATTTCCCTGAACTTTTTTGGTTTCAAAATTAGCTAGTCTGAGTCTGTATTCATATTACACTGGTTGCTTACGTCAACTCATCAGGAAACCTTTAGCTTTCTAAAAGCTACAAATATCTTATTTTTAATATTTTATAAAACAAATCAAATAATAAAGCTCTTCTTTCGTACCTTTTTTGCGTTATGTTTTATTCTTTGAGTTTTTGTTATTTTTTATTATTGTTTTGCATTTATTTACAATCACAATATGCTTGAATTTTTGTACCATAACAATTGTTACTTTTACAGTAAAACGCTGTAATTTGTATATTAACTGAGTAATTTAACAACCCAGCGAGCAAAATAGTACGACTTTTTCCGAATCGGACAGTTCTGAGAGATCATGTACAGATTTCTATCAGACATCAAATATACGACACTTGTCCGACTGCCTTCTGAACGATTTTGAATGGATATGTGGAAGGGGGGTTTTTTTCCTATCCAAAAACTTCGGCCGTTAAAAGTACTGAGATCAAAATGAGGACCAAGTTCTTCATATGTACAATACCATCACATTTATAGGCTACTTGCTAGTTTGGTACATTTTTCCCATAATCCTTTTCCATAATAAAAAGTTAAAAAAAAATTTTTTTTGCGTCATTTTGATCACAGTAATTTCAACGGTCGAAATTTTTGGATAGAAACTTGGTCTTATTTTCAAATTTATGTTTTTGTGCAAATCGGAGTCCTTTTTTCCGAATTATTTTTGTTTGTTAATGTAAGTAGAAGACCTCTTTTAACTTAAAGCTTTTTCAGACGGTTGGGTTATATCAAATTTTAGCTCTCTAGGGGGCCTCAGTCCCTCTAGATGAAAAGTTCCCATTTTTCTCATTACTTATTATCCAAGGACTACTAAATTTCAGCTCTCCAGCTATAGTGGAAGTATTAAATACAAATAAGGGGGAACCCTATTCCCCCCAGATAGAAAGTGCCCGTCTACTCCCTGCAGATAAAAACAGCTGGTTTTAGATTTTTTGTTTACTTATTTATTGATGAGGAACCTTCACCTTCATATCTCGGGAAGCTTTTATGGTTAAACTTTTAAACGTGGCCTATGAGGTTATCTGTACGTAGAGTCCTTATGTTTTAGCTGACTAAAACAGTGCGAATGGTTTCGGTTAATATACATACTCTGTGCATTAGGCCTGAACTTGGCCTGGTGCACTATCGTGTGCCTTAATAATTCCTATTGGTTGTTTGTTGTTTTTTTAAAAATTGTGACGGAACTTTTTCTTACGAATTTTGCTTTTTCATTATTAAAGAAATAATGAAAAAATACGAATGAAAAATATGTACTGGCAACTTAAAATATTTTTAGTTATATTTTACAACATTGAACTAAAGGTAATGTTTTTTTTACATTTTACCCTTAATAATGACGAGAGGAATTACCCTTTATGAGCTGTATAAAAACAAAATAATAAAGGGTGTCTGAAGCATGTACTCTTTTACAGGGCGACATTTTTTAAGAAACAAAAACGGCATAAAAGTTACAAAAAGATAATTTGTAAAAAATATAAAAAAAACAAATAGGAATTTAAAAAATATATACAGTTTTTCTAGATCTTACATTGGAGAATATTCCGTTGAGGACTTCGTTAAAAATCAAGTTTAGTTATGTACTTTTATAAATAATAAATAAAACAAAAAATAATTTAATAGTCTCATATAACTTTCGATCAGAGTTCTTTAAAAAAATCTGTAAAATTACTGAACGTCTTCTTAGGATTCCGCAAAAAATCTGCACGATTAACCGATTAGAAATGCATTCAACATTCCTTTAGATATCTGTCAGAAAATCGTACGGCTGTCAGCTAACACATCAGAATTTCCTATGTCTTTTTTATCAGATTCCAACAGAAATGTCGGGAAAGATCTGAGAATTTCCGACGGGTTAAGAATTCTGATAGAATTCATATACGATCCAAAACTTTTTGTCGACAGACGTCGAACTATTTCGCTGACTGAGCAATACCGGGGGGATGTTTACACTATTCACCAGGTTTCCAATTAGGTTCAGAAACGTCTGAGATAGTTTTCTATTTCCGCAAATGTGCAAATAATCAATTTATTGCAAATGCACATATCAGAAGTATATAATGAACACATTGTTGAAACATCAGTACGAAGCTCATTCAGTGAATAATCGTTGCTCCCTATGTATGTATATCAACTTTGAGCTCGTTTGGATGGCGAGAAATAGACTACCTTAGATCCTCCTAGACACATTCAATAACATCAGCGATGTTCCCGATGTTCTCCAAGCGTTGCAGAGGAGACTTTGAAAGACCATGACGTCTGCCTTAAAAGCAACGGTTGCACTGACGTGCACTCATTTTTATATCGTGTAATTCGTTTTTTGTTCTTTTAAAGACCTAATTGATTAAAATTTCCACAAATTTGGATAGAAACGAAAGAATTCACTTTATATATCTTTTTTGCCGCATATAGCTGCATTTAGAGTTAGCAAGCAACGAACCAAACGTAGTAAGACAATTAAGAAAAATAAAATAACAATTTGTTTTTTGGTCAAGCCACCAATGGAATCGCAGCAGATCAGATGGCTACAACTCACCACCAAGGTCTGTTTAGTTCTTGGTCCAGGCAACCACGATGCTAACATTACGGTGGTGGAGATACTATGTTCATCCGGTGGTAAGGTCACCGTCAGGTTAGACTGTCAGGTTTGTACCACTTTATATTATAAAAAATCCCTAACCCACGGTGGAACAGCAAACGCCATGGATGCGTACCCAAGACGGTGCTTGGTGTCTAGTATGTGAACTCTGGATACCAACCGATTTCCAGTTCAAATACAGACTTACCTATACATATGGTGCTCTTGATGGAAATCTTTTTCTCTACTACAGGTATGAATCAGGAAACCTCGCAAGAGGCGTAGAGATCAATCGGAAGACACTTCGGCTTCAGTTGGCCATTTGAGGAATCCGGATTAGATGGGCAGAAATGCCTCGCAAGGGGTTCGAAGGTACTTCTAAGGCGTTTAACCGTGCGATTCCGATTAGGATGAAGCAAGAGGTGGAGAAGTTAATATTTTTAGGAACTCCGGTGTTTATTGGTCAATGGAGGAATTCTGAAGAGATGGACAAGAAAACCACTGCGGAAGAGGCTGAGACGGTAGCGCACATTGTTTGTGAATGTCCAGAACTTGCTATCATAGGACATTCACCAGTCGCCAGTCTAAAATCACTACACTAGTGTTAGCACGAGACTCGAATGAGAGTAAGGTAGTCATGAATTACAAATCGGTTGCCTGAAATCCATTCCAGGAAAGAAACGGGTCAAAAAGGGACCTACAAATTTGGCGCCCTGCTTCGATATGCCCCCTACATTAAAAAAAAGGAATCTGGGATAATTCATACAACCCTGAACTATTGACGAGTTTAATAGAAATTAATAAATAGCGGAAACTGGTGCTATTGATTTGCAGCAGCGAGAATCGAACCCAAGCGTCAAACGCGCCGCAACTTTTGACATGTTCTGGTGGTGAGACAAAACCAATTTGTAAAAAGTGTTTAATTTTGAATTAATTTAATTAATTTCCTGCCAGTTCATAAACAATTAAATCTACACGTGTCGCACAACAGGGTGTTTATAAGTTTAATTTTATGCCTGTCCTTTTTAATTCATTCGCAAGTTCATATTTACTATATTTTTCTTTTTTTTTATATACCCAACCCCACTGAGCGTATGAGTAAAAGTTAATGAAAACAATATTTAAGCAGAACGTATTGGCGTAAACCCTGTTATCTTTTAATTTCTTTCGTTTCATATAATTAACCAAATGAGCTTCACAAAACATGCGTACTCTTATTTGTATCTAACAAATTTATTACACATGTATTTATTTCAATATGTACTTGAACTAACAAGTTGAATTAAGATTAATATAATACCAGCCCCTCGAGAAAAATATTTACACAATATTTTATTTAAAAAGAAAACTTGAATGTGACGTTGCTAAGCAAAACACAGGTTTCATGCTCGATTAAATTGTAATTAAGTATTTATTTTTTTTCTGTTGAAAAAGTTGAATTCTTGTAGGCGAGAATACATTAAAAACAACATGAAATCCTTAATGTACGAGGTGTGTAAACAATTTTAATTAAAGAGCTTTTAATTCTTTATCGATAGTTATTTCGTCCTTTCGCATATTTGCGCCAAACATATGTGAAACCCTCAGAACTTTCAGTGATTTAGTTTCTTTAAGGGAACTAAAAAAATTCAACAGGGTTGGACACATACATATATGTAGATAATTTAATTACGGCAAATTAATGACCCTGTTTTTTAATTACGAATAAAACACAACATATTATGGTCAGCGTTTTTGACTGTGAAAAGTATGAGGTGACCAGAGTGTAAATATAATTTTCCAGTTCTTATTTTTCAGAAGCTGTCAAAATAATCAGTAAGGTTTGCCATTTTACCATGCATTGTTTTACGCCTGCCGAACGTTAGCAAATTATTACAAAATATTATCGAAATTCCGGCTCAATGATAAGTAGTGTGAGGATTATCGTCGTCATGGCTTCAGTGCCCAGGAATTCGTCGCACCATGAAAAATTTTGGGCATGAGCGCACCCTCTTTTGGTACTTAAGCCACCAACGATACAGATATTGGTAATAAGTGAATAAAACATAGCCGTCGCATAAGCCAGTAAAAAAAGGAACCCTCCAGCAATATCGATAGGGTGTCGATCAGTTCTATTGGGCATTGCCAGAGAGTTTTCCCGTCTTATTTTGGAGTTGGTTTGGACCAACATCCGCTAGGATTGAAGAGGAACGACAATCAATAGAAAACGTCGTGAGTTTATTAATTGAACGCTAGAAATGTTGGCCGGAGATTATCTTGAAGCACTGCTAGCGAAGCCGACCCATAATGGCATAAATGTAGCTTCTTATCCCTTAGTCTCAATACTCAATTAAGCTGTAATGTTTCAAACAAAATTCGTATACTAAGTTGAAATAAGTCGGTAATTTTTTACAATGCACCTCCTATGTAGTTTTTGTTAATAACAAACACTTCTTTATTCAATGTAAGAGTAAGTATTTAAATTTCTGTCAAAAACTAAATGTATTTTTCTTTTCCTTAACGTACTGACCTGGCTGATGACGACTACCTATCGCCATAATTGAGATATAATACGACTATTGGTTGGATATTTAACGAGCAGCTGTACAAACCACCCGCAGGCTAGGAATGATTAAACAAAAACAAATAAAGAATAGAAAAAATAATATGAACTCCGAGCATGATTCCATTAAATTTCAAGAATAATGAAAGACTACAAAGTTATAAACAATCCATATATTTAATTACATGCGCAAGTCTATATGTATAATGATATCGAATTAATTAATACTGATTATTTGTTGAATTAAGCTATTTCTATTAAAGTTAATACATGAGGATTATTTTGTATTGTTACGTGGCAAAAACAAAAAATAAAATCTTAGTCGATATTCATGTACTTCCAAGAGGGCAAAACAAAGTGATTACATTAAAATATCCCCAAAACAAAATATCTAATGCTTTCCAGCTTAAGCGTTCGAGCAGTTGTGCGAAAGTAGTAACGAAAACGAAGAATTCTTAAATATTTCTAACATTTTTTATGAGAAAAAGTTCATTTTTAACGGTTTTGGAAGAGCAAATTTCCCTTTTTCATCCGCCCCCCACAGGATCCGCGCCTTTATATATATTGCTTTCAGTAATATTATTTTTTAATGTGTAAAATCTTGTTCTGTGAATAGCAGAGATGATTCGCATTCAATATCAAAAATTATTCTTTGCAATTAATACGAGATACGATTTTTAAGTGAAACAAAAATGTTTGTGTGCTTAAATTGGAAACACTGTTTTAGGTGACAGCCGATTTCGGAAATCACGATAGTTTTGTTTGGAAATTTATAAATGAATAGTAGGCTCATTCCAAAGCAATGTTCTCAAATTGTTCAAATTTATTTTGAAAAACATAATTTAACTCGAAAAACTTATCGAGCATTACGTGCATTTCATGCTGTTGGCAAACGTCTAAGCAGAACGCTGAATTCGAGAAACTATGAACGAAGATAGTCACCTTGTAGAAATTAATAAAGGGTGCACACAGCAAGTAATTGATTGTGTGCAGCGTAGTATTGATGATCCTAATGCGTCAATTCGTTATCGTGTTCAACGATAGGGTACTTGCGTATAAGATTCAACTTGAGCAGAAGTCACGCTGTTATCGTTCGCGCTGTATATTTGGTGAATGGACCGAAGTAAATATAGCTATTGCTTTAGATTAAATTTTTTTGCCTAAATCGCCAAGTTAATTAGCAGGCATTGCTACGTTCAGAGCGATATTCACACCACTGAAGACAAAGGTCAGAAGTTTACCGCTCGCGATACAAATAATTAATATACTCAAAGAAACATTTAAAGAACGATTAATTTCACGAAATGCACCTTTTAAGTTGCCACCTTTTTTATTTTTTTCTCTGGGACTATGTAATGTCACAAGTCAACGTGAGTGTAAACCAGAAACTATTGAGCACTTGGATGGCATCATTTCGCGCGTTATTGACGCGAAGCGCGTATGAAAATTTTACCTTCAGATGTATGCGCCACCAATAAAATTATCTTTTAAACTTAGCCAACTTTAATTTAAAAAATCACCATATAATATTCACATATTTAATTGTGTTAACTTATATTAATGCATACGCTGCTTAGGAAAGCCATAATAGAATTTCCACAGATTTATCCAAGGCAAATATAACACGTAAAAACACGTAGCTCCACTGGTAAAATTCAAAGCTTTTCCGGCTACGTTGCTAATGTCAAACTCCATATAAAAAAGTGACGGAAAAGGCGAAACCTTTTTTTATATGGAATTTGACCTCCGATCAGTTCAAGAAATGTAATCAGCTACGCTCGTGAGTTTACCTGTTTTAATTCGCATTATATTTATCTAAAAACGTGACATTAATAAAAATAGTTTAACCCCGTATATGAAGACATTGCTGAATCTTGAAAACAGTTTTCAAATCTGCGACCTCGCATTATGCAACAGAAAGAAAGTTATACGTACTTTAATTTAATATTAATTATTTCACCCTATTTAAAGCTACATATTTATGGAAAGAAATAAAAAAAATCTGCAGCGAATTTTACGGTTGAAATGTTAATTCTTTTTGCTTTGAATAATTCTACATTTTTGTTTTATTAATAAGTAAAATTGTTGGTATTTTTAACAAAAGATATTTACTGGGCAATTTAATATAATAGTTTAGTTATATTCTTGAACCACACTTAAGAATGCAACTTAAGACCTACTTATACCTGGTAGCGAAGGTCAGCACCCAACACTTGTACAAATGCGGTTTAAGAAATAAAACGTTCGTATAAATGTGTGCATTATTTAAAAAGCAATTCAAATTTGTATTACGGCAAATTCAAACGGATATTGTGAATTTCACTCAACACACGCACGCACACATCCTTGCACAATAACGTAAACGTATGCTTTTGTGTTTGCATGTATATAATACAATGGTAAATATGTTGTTAAGTCAAAAATCAGTGCTGCCAATTATATTTTAATTCCCAACACCGGTTTATGAATTTTGATCCCCAAAAATCTTAAAATATTATAAGAATCAAAAAATGAGGTTGCTGTGGCTTTAATAGTTACCGCGCTGACTATTGAGCAATCGAAGGCTGATTTTGAAATTATTATTTTTTTTAATTATTTATTTTATTTAAATTTATTTTCCTACCGTTCTTAACCGATCACCCTATATGGCCAAGAAGCCATAAAATATTTTTATACATACATACGCAACTAGCCAACCAGGTATCGTATAAACGGTATGATTCGCATTCTTGATTGAAAGAGCTAAGCACGTGCTTCATTTTGTCGTATAAACTTGGCATAAGCATTAGAATTTAATCACAGCAGCATATTCAAAGCATTGAGCTCAAAAAGCATAACTCGACATGACTGGACTACGCCGAAAGTTTTTATGCATACAATTGGCAATGCTACATCAAATTCTTGCTATTATCGCAACATTTTATTTTGTGACGATTGGCGATAGTAAATTCAAATCTTGTTGCAAATATACATCAAGGCATAATTTCGGAATCACCGTTATTCCCCCTTTTAATTTATTTTTAATTCATGTTTTACTATTGTAGTAGCGATAAAACAATTAAACACATATAACATTACGTGATTAAATAGAGCAAGTAGCTCCAATATGAGCGCTGAAGCATTGTTTTTCTTTGTCTAAAAATTTTTTTGAAGTTTATTTCATTTTTTTTTTAATATTTTGTAGCAAACATTCTTTTTATTTCCTGCAGCGGAATATCGTGAATTGTGAATGAAAATATTTTAAAAAAACATTTTTAAGAAGTTAAAGCTTGAATTAATAAGCTTAAACAGATCAGACAAATCTATAATAATCTATAAATAAGAGCGCGGAAAAATAAGGTGTAATCAATAATGGGTCACAATAAGTTTAAAAAGAAACATGAAGTTAGAGGATATACATTTTTGTTTAAAGGTTGTTTTCTTATTATACTTTTTCTTTTCTTCGAAAACATAATGAGCGCCATTATTTGTATAATTATCGTATTTATCATTCTCTATTAATGGCTGACCCAGAGTTACATTTGTAATCGTACAAGCAACACAGTATTGTACAGATCAATTTCGACATGTTTTAGAGCAAATCAAGTCGTTAATAATGAATTAAAGTAACAATAACATTTCTCGGAAGGGAAATGGAGGAATTTTTGAATTATGAGAATAAACTGGCTGCTAATTTTAAATAAAAGGTAAATGATGCACAAAAAGGAATTTAATTTCCTTCTTGATCCACGAAAGAAGAAGATTGTTATGAAACTAAATAAAAGAGTAAAAAATTGTTTTGACCAAAATGGAAGAATTGGACTTCGTTGGCATGTGGTTTCAAAAATACGAAGTCGAGTTTGGTAAGCAATTAATCTCACGTTTTGGAGCAGTCCATTGCCCGCCAAGATCATGCGATTTGACCCTACTAGATTATTTTTTGTGGGGATACGTGAAGTCTCTCGTGTACAGAGACAAGCCAGGCACAATTACAGCCCTGGAAGACAACATTACAGAGGCCATTGGTGAGATACCGGCCGAAAAAGTATGACAAAATTGGAGCTCCCGATGAACCCCCTACTTCGTGGCCACAAGATACGTTTACTTGAAACAATCTCAAAATAGTAAATGACAAGCTTTATTTTAGGCCTAAATAAATACTTCATTCACTTGATCAAATTTTCTAGAGTTTTTCAATTTTCAAAACCCAAACGTTTAAAAAATCACCTTATAACTACTAATAAAACAATAATTATTATTATAACAATAAATGTATACAAATTTGGAAGAAGGAGTGCTTACGATAAGTGACAAAGAATCAAGAAATGATTAGGAACATATTAAGCGAGAATAATTTTCCAGTTCAACTTACTTCTGAATTCATTAATCATTAGAATAATAGAAGAAAATGTAATGTAATAATGTAATGATATATAAAATGGTTTGCAAAATTTATGTTTAGTTAACTAAGATAGAATTCAAAAATTGGATAAGTCAAAAATAATAACTATTAGTTTTCCAGCTTTTTTAGGGATTCATTTTATTGAATCTGGCAACGATATTTATAAACATTTAAGTAGTAAAAACAACAAACCATATGATACGATTTTCACATCTAAACAATAAAGATTTATAAATAAGTTTATAAAATACCTTGTAATGGATGATAGTAATGAAATATTTAAAATTAGGTACAAACAAAATAAAGTAGAAACTATAATAGCTAGACATAACTTGAATCTAAAATGCAGATATTCACTTAATGCAACAACTTTGCAAATGTATCAGTTTTGAATACAAAAAATAATTATAGGCGTCGTTATATATTAGAAATGTTGCAAAGTGTTAAAAAACCAATAACTCACAGAATGCTTTAATATGAAGATAGAGATAATGTTGTTCAGCTATATAGGCACTCAGTGCATAAATTAACATAATTAATACGAGAATTTGTGTTATTCAGACTTGGACGCTACCAATTACATTTTGTAATTAATTACAGTTCCAATTACTAATTATGTGTAATTACTAGTTAGCAATCACTAATTAGCAATTATATGCAATTTGCAATTGGTGACTACTAAATACTAATTACATGTAATTTGCACATACCAATTACTAATTACAGTAATTGTAATTGGTAATTGCGATTTGCCAACCACAATATGTTAATTGCAAAATTCAGCCACAATTACTAATAATCGTGAATTGGTATTTTTCAATTACCCATTACATAACATTTAATTGGTAATTGAAAACTAATGATCAATGCTCAAGTCTCCTGTTATTCAAACAAGTTTTGTACACATATAGATACGAGTATGTAGATGCAAACGTGAAATTATTTTAATTTTCTTATTCATTTTGTTTGTGTAATAAAATTTTTTAAACTTTTTAGAATTCTTTGAATATTTATAAAATATTTTATATCCTGATGATGCTACACAAAGGCGTAGCGCCATATCAATTTTTTTACTGTTTGAAATTATCGAATTTTTATTCTTTTAACAAATTATAATTTCATGCCATAATTTTTTTGTTCGAAAGATAAGTTTTTCTTCTCTTAACGTCAAGGATTTTCACAATTTCAATTTGGCAAGCCTAGTGGTTCAACATACACATACACATGTAGAACAATATATATATTATAGCATACACGAAGTGGAGGGCCCTGGAAACCAATTTTCACCATAAATAAGTTGACTCAACATATCGTCTAGACTAAAGGTACCAACAGGCGACATGTTTTTCACGTTGTATGTGTCAAAATTTACATATGTAAACGGAAACATGTCGTGTGATACCTTTAAAACATTGCTTGTGTAAAAACACATGACAAAAGTCATAACACATTATTTGAAATAGAGCGTGCTCTATTTTCTTATGTTAAACATACAGCTCCAAATGTCTATGTCATGCGATCAAATTCGTCGGCGGTTGATTATGTGCACTATCATTAGCCGTCTGAATGAAGTATTTTGCAAGGCAAATAAACTATATATATTTTTTTAATTGTCATTTTATTAAAATGAGTCCAAAAATGTATAGATTTTTAGATACAACCTCAACGTCTTGTTTAAAAATGAAAAAATAAAAAAAAACATTTGCGTCGCCAGTTCTTCAGCGACGGAACCAAAAATATTTCGACGGCTGCAAGCCATTTATCAAACAAACGACGTGGGTATTTATTTATTTTTGGGCAATCAGCTGTTCTCAATAAGCATGACCGATGTCATGTGTGATACTACATGTACGTTTGTGACAAAAAATTATAAACCTTATGTAAATTAACCAATATTGACAGACATAAAGAAAAGCATACGAATCAAAAGCTTAAAAAACACATGTAAAAAACATGTCGTCTGTTAGTACCTTAAGCTTTGTAAAAATTCAATAAAATAAAATTTTAAAAAACATTTAAAAGCCTATACAATAAAGAACTAAAGGACACTGGTTACGATAGTCGACTGTCAGTGAGCGCTAACTATAGAATCCCGTTTCGAACAACAAAGTACTGTTCGATTAACTTAGTGGCGGTTTGAATTCAGATTTTGTTTGATATTTTATTTTACAAAGTCGACTTGTAGTTAGGCGACCATAACAATAATTAATTTATTTTATTATCCACCCATTGCAAGTAATGGCGCAAATTAAAACTGGTATGATAAGGTAGGACTTTTATTATGTTGTTGTTTATAAAGTAATATAAAGGGTGTCCCATAAATTTACACAAAATTTAAATTAAATTTATACTGACACAAAAAGTGCATACGAGGACGTTAGCACATATGCATGCAATTTTTCTGATGCAGTCGTCACCTCCTTTAATACGCGAGATGATACGGGCTTAACATCGAAACGAGGTCTTAAACGAGCAGGAAATCAAATGTATGACAAATACAAATGGTTTGTAAATTTAGGGAAACCCTTTACTAGGATTCAATGGGTACCTTGTTAAAAATCTAGGTAAAACAAATATACTCATGATACTTTTATGCAAACGCATTCACACACAGATGATAGAGAGGTATTTTGTTTGGCAATGCATCATAGATTCGAGTAAAGTATAAAAAAAAATAAACTACATGCTTATATTGTTAAAGAGAGCGAGAAAGCAAAATTGCACGTTCTATAAAACGTACTTAAATGTATTTAATAGATACAAGCAATCACAAATGTATAGACACACACTCACACACACATGCATGTATGTATTTAATTTGTATCATATACATACATACATGCATTAATTTGATCACTGTTGCCAGATTAAACAATTTATTGTCATTTTGATTATTACGAGAAGTTGCAAATTCTGCCGATTTTGCATTTTTCGCCTCAAATCTGAAGAATTTTTGAAAGACAAATTCAATTACTAATTTTCATAAATTTTTCATTTTCAATATTTTGGTGTTTTGCGGAATTCCTAAAAAGAATCTAATTTGACTATTGCTTTTAGCACGCATCTATACAGCCAGTATTCGATCCAGTTTGACATTGTAACAAATAATTGTTCAAGAATTTGGCCACTCTTTCCATAGTAAAATGATTTTGAACGATGTTATTCAATCAATAATATTTGTTTAAAATTTTATTCTTGGGAGAAAATTTCACGGAAATAATACAAAAACATCTCTCGAACAAAAGAAAATGAAATTCATATTTTAGGTACCTTTACAAAATTAGCGAGGGAGCAACATACAATGGAAGAACGTTTCGACGAGTTATCCAAGCGTATTATGAAAATGGGCGCTCAAAAAAAATGCACATTCTACGTTCTTTCGAAAACAATTTTATTCAATAATCATTTATTCAAGGGTTTTGTTAACAAGTAAAACTAGCGCATTTTGGTATCACAAACACCAAGGTAGATGTTCCCAGGCTCGGATCTAGCTTAAGCTAGTTGAAGTTCCTCGAAAGTTTTTTGTAAAGTTGCGGTACAGGAAAATATTAATATTTAATCGTTTCCACCGACCCGGATCCGGGCCAGGATTTACCAAAAGGAAATGCACCATACGACGCGGTTTCGCGTGATCGCATTTACGCGTTCTATTCTAAAGTTCATATTACATGTGGCGAATAGAAAATGAAATATAACTTGTCGTCCCTGGCTATCGAAATCAGCTTATGACGCTTACAAAAGTAGAAAGTAGACGTACTTTTTCCATTCAACTTGCTACATACAACTACACTGATTTTTAGACAGCTACGTAGGTTGCAAAAAAGCGTAAATCGCGTAGTATGGACCTTCAGCTTAACTGCTTGTTATGCCTTGTGATTGGCTACATACTTTTTTTAAAAATAATGCCGAAAATTCTAGTATTCGTAGTCAGGATATGCGCTATCGAAACATGACGGCGAACTCTTTGTGGAACCAAGTTATGGACATTGGGAACCGTTGCTTTCGAACCATCAGCAATTCTGCGCAACAAATTTACCCAGGCCGCATCATTTCAAGACACCTCTCGATTTTTTCGTTTGGGGTTATTTGGAAATTTATTCGAACCTTGAACTCAAGAAAAATATAGCAACTCGCGTGTTGTATTTTTAAATTAAATAATGCTCTGATATTGGGAATTATTTTAGTTGTTATAATTAACGAAATATTTTGAAAATCCAATAGCACAACGATTTTCATATTCATGTTTCGCAAAAATAGAAAAATATTTGTTGAATTTATTATTGATAGATATATGTATGTACCATTAAAAATTTCTAATAATCCGTTGACAAGTTGTCCATAAATTTAACGATTTGCGAGCAATTTCATCTGGCAACTATGTGTGTGTTGTGTGTAGCGGCAACTCTTATAATTATGAAAAACATATAACATGCAACTCGTCATCTTAATCATCACAATTATAGTTGTCATCGAGGCAGAAGATGCTGTATGAATATTAAACAAAGAGAACAATCAACCAACCATCCATCCTTCCATTTAACATCTAACAAAAAACAAAGTACAACCTTTTTCCTATACATATGTGATTTGTATAAATTCATATATGTAAATGCTTTACGCCGAACTAACACACAAACAAAATGAAATGCGACTAGAAATATTGTGTTATTTAGTGTTGGTGTTAATTGTAGTAGTTGTAGTGCAGTAGTAGTGTTGTTAAAGGTGGGAAACGGAAACGTTGAAAAGGAAGTTGAGTGGGGAATTTTAAGATGACGATGATGAAGTTGTACAAAAGTATCGACTCCCAGAGATATACACACATACATATGTATGTAGTTTCTATGTGAAATGATAAAAGAGAACAACAGCAAGAACAACAACAATAATGGTGATGATGATGTTGAAGGCTGTTTGCTGCTGCCCGCCTATTTTATTTAATTTGATGCCATCATGTATTTATACACTTCCCATTCACCTTGTTTTTTCTTCAATACTCTTTGTAAATTTGTATAGTTCTTTTTATGTGTGTGTGTGTGCTTTATTACATTTAACATAAAACTTACACATACCAACATGCCTTGTGTTTGCTGTTGAATTCTGTTTTCTTGGATACTTATAAAGAAAAGCGGAGATTTATATGAAAATATTGTCAACTTGATTTGGGGGTTCTTGCAGTTTTATTTATTTATTTCGATATTTTTATTACTTTATCTGTTTTATACTTATAAATTGTGTTAGGGTTTTATTTAAAGCATTTTTTAATTACTCGTTTTTCTTTTAAAATTCTCGTTTTATGTTTAAAAAATTACTTTATTAATATTATTATTTATTATACAAGTACATGTAAATAATAGGATACGCAGTAGTAGTAACAACTTTTTTGGTTTAAAAAAAATACTTATATGTATATGTATCAATTGATTTTTCACTTTAGATATGTAACACAAAACTTATGGGTGAGCAAATATTTTTTCACTTGTGCTAAAAAGGTGCAGAAATACAATTAAAAAATAACTGGAGAAAACTTTAATAAATAACAAGAAACTGATTGAAAACTTAAGCCTTTAAATATGATCCTTTATTATTTTTTTCTCCGATTTTATTATTATTTTTTTATACTTTTGTTGAGAAAAAAATCTTTTAAAATTTTATTCGGTGTAGTTTTGTGGCAAATTGTAAGGATCCACTAAATTGAATGTGTATATAAAAGGCATATTGTAACGGTATTTGTTAAAATGCGCATGTGAGAGAATTTTCTTGCAAAAGCCTTTCGTTTTTATTTGAGTGGTGAATTGAGTTGTTTTTCTTTTGTTTCCTTTCTTTTTAACTTTAAAAAAATACTAAAATTTCTTTCATTTTTTCAAGTCACATGACTCTATAACACACTTTTATTCATATACATACATAACATACGTACATTAAACTCTGAATTTTAACGTTTTTTTTTTTTGCAAAACCAATTGTTTAGATCATATCATATCGTTTCGTTGCGTAGAATTTAAGCCATTATTATATAATTTGTTAATAATATTTTGCTTTTATTTGCACTAAACGCCAAATAATTTACATAAAATAGATACATTCAACTGAGATATACGAGTATTATCATTATTAGCTTTGATAATTTGGTACAAAATTATGTATTTCTATTTCTTTTTTTTTCTCTTGACGGTTTTTATTTAGTTATTTGCATAAATTTTTATTAAAATATTGTAGATATATGTACATATGCATCACATATGTCTGATATTATTTATTGTACATAAATGTGCGTATTTCATTTCAATTAGACCAGCAGACTTCAAAGGATAATATAAAACTGAAATGTTAAAAAGTTTTTAGTATACTACTTATAGTTAGTTAAACTTACCACATTTGTCCCAATAACTGTATTCATCACTCTCTCACTTCACTCTCTTTCTAACACTTGCTTACACTTTTATACTCAAATTATTCATTTATTATACTTCAAAGTGGTTATAAGCAAACAATGTTTCTTCATTAAACCGAAATCAAAACAACAACTGCAACAACTACAAGAACCAATTAAAATCAAAGCGCATCATTCGTACCTGAATTAACATATTATTCTGATTTTATCGTCTCAAAATTGTCGAATTTTCAATCAGAACCGATTACATTCAATATGTTCTTTTGAATGCAAACTACTAAAACTGTTTAAAAAACATATTTAAATTGTGTATCTACGAGTATATTATGTATATGTTTGAAAAGTGTTAATATGGGGCGGAAAGCTTTCAATTGAAATAAAATACCAGAATATATTTTTAAGATTTTTGAAAGTTGCTGTATTTAGATCATTTTAAAAATACGAGTTCGGACATGTGCAACATGGTGGCCAGTTAGTTAACCGGCCTGTTTCGTGAAATGAGATGTTCGACAAATGTTTCGTTCAGAAAATTAATTGCATCGCACGCTGTGATGAGGCATATGGCGATATCCTGCTGCCTTCCAATTGAGGCATGAAGAAGCTAGTAATAATGTTTCTGCGCTGCTCACCGTTAAATGAACGTAATGGCTTGTGCATTACCGCCACTACAAACGCTATCTGACTCCTACTAAAGGTTTTGTTCGGTATCGGCATAACATTTAAGTTTTTTTTTTTTTATTGATTAAATTGTAGTTCATATAATTTTTGGATTAAGTAATTAATCGAATCAATTAACAAATTATGTAATCAAATTTCAAGCTGAAACCAAAAAAAAAACCTGTATTAGGTGCAATTAATAAAAAAAAATGCACGTAATATCCGATGAGTTTTTTGAATTCAATCAGGGTTTTCTAAAAAAAAGTTCAACAATTTGCATACGTTGCTTCGGCGTCAATCTTTTCGTGATGAACTACCAAAGCAAATTAACCCCAATAATGCCGAATACTGTTTATAAAATCGGCTGTCACGAAAAACAATATTGCCAACATAACATAAAGTCCTCTCCCAAAAACACAAACTATTCAAATTGTATGAAAATCACCTTACAAAATTCCTGTAATCAATCATTTAAATTCGCAAACTTTTACTGTTTAAATGTGTACTTTTTAAATCAGCTGTGTTTTGCTTAAATTTCTTACTGATATAGAGGTACTTCTAAGTGGGTACCACCAACAATATGGATTTCTTTAGGTATTTTACATTAGGGGTATTTTAAGTGAAGTTTACGACCAAAAAAAATTTTTTCCCACAATTCCTCAAGATTTTGCATATGTTTAAATTTTGGGAAAAATTTATATTTTGTAGTAATACTTTTCCAGAAACTAACAACATTGCCCAGTAAAAATATTTCCTCTATCTCCTCGGTTCCAATTTTTTATCTGTATATTTTAACACCCTCTCGACATTTTATCTTTTATTCTTGTTTTGTCGAAAAATTCATCAAAATTAATATAAAAAAAAAAATTACTTTAGTGATGTACATCGATCAAAACGAATAAAAAGACATGTTATTCGAATACAATTTTCATCCCTTACAAAAGTAAGTCGTGTGAATTCTTATGAATTTTAAAGTAGCAAAAGTTACTTTATTTTAAAACAATAAAAACCTATTTATTGATTCGACCACATGGATAATTTGGGACATTTTTGTGCATAATTAGCTTCATTTTTGGAAGGATGGTGTAAGCTATTTTTACCTCTGTTTGTCAACCGAGTTTCTTCTTTTTTATTTCATCTAGTTGCTATTGAAGAGCTTTAATTATTAACCCTACATTAGACGTATGTAAAATGGTCGAATTTCGACCATTAACTAAATACACCTAATTAAGCGCCTTCACGCTTTAGATGGACAAAAATACAAGCAAAATGGGAAAGCATTATAGTGTGAGTGTTAAAGCAGTATGTAATTAAACTTTAACAGTCGTATGGTTCGCATTATTTTCAGAAAAATGTCGAAATGGTGCGACTTTTCATTTTATCAGGGTAGCATTTTTACAGAAGTAAGCGAAGATAATACCAAAAGCAGCTGTTGAACCAATAAACAAGTCGACTGGTTCGCCACCGACAGTGCCCTTCCTTAAACGTTATCAATGTATTTTGTTAACTCTATTGCAAAAAAATCGTAATCCATTCACCACTTCATTTTTTTACTTTTTTACAAAGAAAAATCTATCACAAACTGAAGCCCCCGAAATTTCTCTAAAGCCATCCTAGACTCACCCCAAAATTGCTGATAGGTTCGTTGACTAGCCCTTACACATCTAGCCTGACGACAACCACGAGCAAATGAGATGTATTAATATGTCCAGCTTTACTTTTCTTAAAAAATATATGAATATGTACATAGGTATGTTCAATTAATTAGGCCCACATGTGTCATGTTAACTGAAAACCCTGGCAATAATACAACCCTGTGCGCTGATGACTAAACATACTTTTTATACCAATAATGACTTTTTCCCTTCTTTTTTTAATTTAACGACATTCATCGTCTGACACATAGACTACTAATTAGACGCGACAACTCACAACAACATTACCTCGATTATATAAGAGAGATAAAAACCTTATCGTTTCTAATTAAGCTATCTCTTTCATGTAATCGGGTTAATTTAAAATTTTGTACGTAAAAACGCATGACACCTGATTACACGCTTTTTCAAATGTCATTGTTGGGTATTCTGTTTATATTCTGTGGTCTGACGCCTACGAGAACAACAAGTGTTACGAACAACGTATATTTTAATAAATTTTACTATAAATAGTTAAAGCGTTAAATTGTTTAATTGAAAGATAAAGCTATCTTGACACATGTTTGTTACTGGGTAGAACAAAAATTGTATTACCAGCGGGCAGCGTATTCAATTCAGCTCAAAAACATATCAAACATTTTTTGAAAGTAAAATGCAACGCTGTTTTTAGCAGAATTCGAAGCATAATTTTCGAAAAATTTAAGAAAAGAAAGTTTTTATACATTTGTTTATTCCCATGGAACTAATTTTACTCAAAAATGTATTTATTTATTATTTAACGAAAATATTATTAATAATTTTCTCCTATAATATTTTCAAAATTCAAAAAGTGTGAGTGTCCGCCAGGGTTTTTCGGTTCCATTAAATTACACTGACAATGGCACATACATATGTAACCAAAAACCGGTTTGTCTCCAAACTAAACTTGACATGGGATGACGGAAATTCGTTCCAAAAATCTAAATCTTTTAGTGGGTCATAAAGTGACTTCAAATAGTCCAATGATATTTCTTTCCAACATTGTTTAATGACTTAAATAAGTGACTACTTTTCACTGAATTGTCTTTCTCCTTCATATACTTTCCGAGTAAGCCAGCTCCAAACATTTTGAATTACAGATTTTTGCAACAAATTTCCGTCATTCTTTGTCAAATTTGGTTTAGAGATAAACCGATTTCGGCTATGTGTTATCTTCAGTGTTATTTTGCCTTCAAACCAAACTTGACAAGGGCTGATGAAAATTCGTTATAAAAAATCTACATCAATTTACCCTGCGGAATATCAAATCAAGAATTTTAAAATAAGTTTAGATCAGGAGAATAAGGCAGCCAACAAAGAAGACCAATGTTTTGTAAGAATTATTCTACTGTAGACATGGAGTTGGTCTAAAAATACCACTTAGCTCTGTAACGTCCGTAGTTGTGTAGTTTTTTTTAATGACAAATACTCGTACGCACCACACGTACTTCATCAAGAGCACATCCATTTGTGGTCGAACGGCCAGTGGATCGCACAACGCACTACAGACAGAATTCGTTCTTTAGCCGGACCATTCGTATGTGAAATAAGCTTCCAGCAGAGGTCTTTCCTCCCACTTTCTCTGTGGAAAAGTTCAAGTCAAATGTTAATAAACACTACTCCCTCTATCCTCCTTCCCATAACCTCTTTTCCTAGTTCTAGCACAATGCATTGCATGAATAGGGGTCATCCCCTGAGTACTGGTCCTACCATAAAAAAAATACTCGTACACATCGATTTTAGATCTATCCGTTTCACTTATGTTGTTTTCGTTTCTAGAAAAAAATGCAACATTTTTGCCCTATTGTTATACTCGAAATATGTTCACGCTCACAAAAGGTTGTGTTTTTTTTAGATTTTACAATAAATAATTACGAAATATATTATATACTACGACGCGCGGTAGTTCGCCAACCGAACTTCACTTCTTATTATCCTAAAATAATGAAACTTGAAACATAAGGACTCATTCGTGGGGATAAAGTTGCTGATATGTACAATACCATCCTATTTTTAGGCAAATTGCTAGCTTGACAATATTTTTTTAACTTTCTAATATGGGAACAATTTTACCAAACTAGCAATTTGCCTAAAAATGGGATGGTATTGTACATATCAGCAACTTGATCCCCATTTTGATCTCAGTACTCTTAACGACCTTACTTTAACCTTATTTAAACATTTAACAGGGGAAGATTTTATTTAAGAAACGAAAACGCCATTAGAATTTTTTTTACCCATGCTTGCAATTTGTTAATTAAAAATAAACGAATTTCAATAGCGTATAATTTAATGCGCAAATCAAGACTTACTATTGGCAAAAGAGATGCAAAATGCAATGTGGGTATAATTAGATGAACAAAAAAAGACGTTCTTTTTTTAATTGTTCAAAAAAAAATGCGTGTGAAAATATATTTTAAAATGTATAACCCTAGACACCACCCATGCTCATTAACAGCTCTCTGTACGCTGCTACCATCATTTTCGTTTTCCGATCCGATTACGATGCATGCGTAAACGCAGCTGCAGTATTCTTAAAGATAACGTATCTGGCAATTCTGTTATTTAACTTAGTTGTACAAGTAATGGCAAATTGAACTGAATTCGCACAGCCAATGGACGAAAATTTAATAATGAAACTTGATACAATTTACCGTTTCTTGATAACGGTAATTTAAATATGTTATTGAGTAATGCAAATTACGAAATTAAAAAAAAAACGGAACAAAAAATTAAGTTTGCTAGGGGGTAGAAAAAGTAATTTTAAGAAGAAGTAAAGTAAACATCCGTCGCGCCGCGGCGGCAAACGCTACTTCGGACAAAATATGTTTGATATGAAAGCTAATCATAATTTCTATCAGCCGACATACATAGATTTGTATACAAAATATTTAACCCATTGAGGGGAATTTGATTGTAAATTATTTGTTCGGTATTGGCCACAATAAATTTAAATAATTGTAGTTGCTGAAATGCAAGTACCAAAAATAAAAAGAAGGGCTCGAGATGCAACGCCAACATTTCGCTAATGAATGGAACTTTTTTTTAAAAGTTCGACATTTGCAAATGTCGACGCTTTTATGGACCGAAAACTTCGTTGGAAATCGTGGTGGATAGATGAAATCAAAATTGGACGATGAAAACACCAAGGCCATTTTTAGAAGTGGAGCGTTTAAGATGTAATGTTTCTTGATGTCTATGAAAAACAGAAGTTCTGAATTATTATTACCGCTAATTTTAAAGGCCTCGTATAATCTGACAGTCTCTGTTTTTCTCTCTGATTTTTGAAAGGAAGTAGGTAAAAAGTGTTTCTTGCGTCTAATAACGTTTTTTTGTACTATTAGTTCTTATTTTAAGTGACGAGTGATATACTCACATGAAAGTTAACCACTCTATCTCGTTTGTGGACAGACATAGCGGTCAGTACACCAACAATATCATTTGTGGAGACATTTCAAAAGATCTGTGCCAGAATACAATGCAACGAACTTTTTTTTTTTATAAATACCTATCTTTATAAATTTATATTCCTCTGATGATCTAAGGCGGAAATGAGAAAGTATTATATCGATTTTTTAATATATGCAGGATGATTCCAAAAAGGAAGAGTAAAATTTGATAACTTTTGATGAAACCGTTTTGGTCCCATTCCGTTTAAAAATATCGCAAAATTACACAAAACTTTGCAGACCGAAATTTCGATATGGGTTTCCGGGAGCTGCTGCCCTAAACTAAATATAACCTAAAAAACGCTATGCGAAAACTGATGAGTGTAACTGTAAATCAAAAATAAACAGCTGGCTATGGCTGCATACTTTAGTAATATAAAAAAGATCAGAAAAAAACATGATATCAACAATAAAGATTACATTGACATTCCCTACATCATATTTAAATTTTCTTTTTTTAGAAATTTATTTTATTGTGTTTGCATTTAATACAAATTAAATATATTTTTGCTCTAATTAGGCACCCACCTGTTTCAATTGAAGAGGTTTTCTTTACAAAATTGTCAACACATGTACAAAAATAAAGAAAACAAAGAATACAATGAGGGAATTTCTTTGGCTTTTTACATTTGGCTGGTTAAAATTATCGCCACAAATTATTATTCTTCAATTTTATTTTCACTTAATCTAACAGCTTCTTACTTAATAAACACAAATATGTTCATTGAATTCTAATTAAAACTTATTTTTACGTTTTCACAAATATTTTATTAAAAATGTATACCAAACGGATGAGGTCACGAAAAAAACCGCAGATATGGAAAAAGTAAAACCAATAGGAAAAATATTTTGCATAGTCGTGTTTTAATTGCGCATAGATGGAGCTATTTTCTGCATACTGTCTCAGAGACTTGCGCCGTTGGAATTTATAGACGGCGGTGGCTCATAAAATTTTTTTCGGTGGCGGTTTAAAATTGTGTGCGTGTAATGGCGTTTTGACTAACCATAAATCTGTTCAGCCATCGCACATTTGCTGCTCGCACAGAAATTTGGCTAGTCACGACTGTCGCTGCTTAAGGTTGCTTCGTGTTCAAACAGAGTTGCCCGAACAATAGTTGGCACGACTCTGTTATGGCATTACACAAACAGAATCACAACCGTATACAAACTATGCAAAAGCATCCATTATGCTCAAACTGAACAGGAATATCTACACATAAGCTTCAAACAGATGTTCACGGACACATTTTCTCTCGTTATTTTGCAAATGGTCTCTCGATTTGCGAACATATTTATGGCTAGTCGAGAAGCAGTGTCACATAATATAAACAGAATACCCAACAACGACGTTTGAAAAAGCGTGTAATCAGGTGTTATGGGTTTTTACGTACAAAATTTTATATTCAATCAGATAAAAACAAGTACTCAATGTGCTGCTGAGTTTACCTGTTTTAAAATAATGATTACTAAACAACATTGACAGCACAGAGGAGACTTTGTGATTGTCAGTTGTATCAATTATTACGTTTGGTTGCTTTTCTTTTCATTGTACATTTTTCATTCCCTTTTTCATATTTATTCGTAACATGAAGCAAAAACGTGCCTTGAAAAAACCAAAATCTCTAAAAAATCGTTTAGATGAGGAAATTGACCAATTACGGTCTCAATACGAGACTATATTGTGTAGAAAAGATAACATAAAACGGTTCGAAGACTTTCCCATATCACAAAAAACTATTAAGGGTTTGAGCGATGCCAAATTTATTCAACCCACTGATATTCAACTTGAAAGTATAGGGCCCGCCTTGCAGGGCAAAGATATTTTGGGAGCTGCTATTACTGGAAGTGGAAAAACTTTAGCCTTTCTCATACCGGTAAGTACAAAGAAGAAAAATAGTTTATATTCATAATTTTTTTTTTTATATGACAGATACTGGAACACCTGTATGTGGCAAAATGGTCAAGAATGGATGGAGTAGCTGCCATTATAATTTCTCCAACGCGCGAATTGGCCTATCAGATTTTCGAAACATTAACGAAAATAGGAAAGTATCATGACTTTTCAGCCGGCCTAATTATTGGTGGTAAGAATTTGAAATTTGAACGGAGTCGTATGGATCAATGCAATATTTTGATATGCACACCTGGTCGTTTGCTTCAACATATGGATGAAAATCCATTGTTTAATGCTTCTACTATGGAAATGTTAGTACTAGATGAAGCTGACCGATGCCTCGATTTAGGCTTCGAGCAGACGTTAAATGCTATAGTTGAAAATTTTCCACCCGACAGGCAGACATTGTTGTTTTCTGCTACACAAACCAGCTCTGTACAAGACTTGGCAAGACTTAATCTTAAGGATCCGGTATACATAGGACTTCCAAGAAGTGTGGACGAGCTGAAAAATGCTGCAAATGTGGTACCCGATTTACTGCAGCAAAATTATGTCGTCGTTAAACTAGAGGACAAAATAACCGTGCTTTGGTCATTTATAAAAAATCATTTAAAACAGAAGATTATAGTATTTCTGTCAAGCTGCAAACAAGTTAAGTATGTTTATGAGATATTTTGTAAACTAAGACCTGGCACTAGTATGCTGGCATTGTACGGAACACTTCACCAGGACCGTCGCATCGCTATATACAATGATTTTGTTAAGAAGAGCAATGTTGTAATGTTTGCAACTGACATAGCTTCACGTGGTCTTGACTTTCCCTCTGTTAATTGGGTCATTCAACTTGACTGCCCTGAAAATGTCACACAGTATATTCATCGCGCTGGGCGATCTGCTCGCAATAAGACGCGGGGCGAGTGTCTTCTGGTTCTAATGCCCTCGGAGGAAGATGGTATGATAGAAGAGTTGAATCGCAAATTCCTTACCGTAAAAAATATTCTTATTGATCCAAAAAAATTATTTTCACCTCATGCAAAGATTGAAGCATACGTGGCACAGAACCCGGAATTGAAAGCTTCAGCTCAACGTGCTTTTGTGGCATATATTAAATCCGTCTATCTAATGAAAAACAAAAAAATATTTAATGTTCTTGCTTTAAATTTCGATGCATATGCAAAATCATTGGGCCTAGTAGTCACTCCTAGAGTGCGTTTCCTAGAACGGTTTTTCAAGAAACAAAACAATAGTATTGATGCTAATATAAACGAAGAAATCCATATTGATTCTGGCGATGTTTTCACGGATGGCACTGATAATAAAGTCATAAGTGCACAAAGAAAGTTATCGAAGCACTCTAAAGATGAAATTCTTTTTAAGGTGTTTGATTGTAATACGGACTCCGACGATAGTGATGACGATTTTATAAGAGTTAAGAGGGCAAATCATGAAATATTGCATAATCAGCCAAGCGATGACAGTGTTACTGATAATGAACTGCCGCCACCCGTGCTTAGAAAAAAGAAAAAATTTGTGACAAAAGTTGCATTGGCTAAAAAAATTCTTAAGAAAAAATTGCAAATGAACGAAAAGGTCAAGTTTGACGACGACGGTCATGAAATCATAGATCCCCGAAAACAATTGCAATCGGAATTAGCTAAAGAGTATGAGACGAAAGAATCAACATCGGGTGGGATTGACATTAAGATGGCTAAACAGTTGTTACAGGAGGAAGATAAATTTGATAAACAACGTTTTAGAGAACTTGTAAAACAAAAACGTAAATCTTTAAAAAAAAAACTTAAGAGATGTGATAGCAATAAAGATGAAGATTACCAAGATAGTGGTGCTGACAATTTTGAGAGTGGAGATGATGAAGCTTCAGTTGATTTATCATGGCTTCCAGATCCAGCTAGAATTTATAATAAAGACTCAAACTCTTCCTTAGGACCAGATGATGCTGAAAGTAGCTCCAGCCGTACGCATCGCAAACGAAGTCAGCGATCTGAAGAAAGCAGTAGTGCAGATGACGTTGATGAGCTAGACTCTGAAAAACCTTTAGCTAAAAAGTCTAAACAAATAACTTCAAAATTAACACTAAACGATGCAGAAACTATAGCTTCACAACTGTTGGCCAATTCCATGTAGATTGTTTCAGCTACATAGCCAGATTTTTTAATAAATTTAAAATATACATAAATATCAAAGATTTTTCTCTTTATATCTTGTTTATATACAAAAATTCAAATTGAATAGTTTAGGTAAGTGGATCTATGTATTAAGGAAATTATAATCATGAAGGTTAGGATGTTATACCAGGTGGTCCTTTTAATTGTATAACTTGCCGCTGAATAACCTTTATTGCATGGGGGTTTAAAATTAATAGTATATATGTATATCACTTACATGTTACCATGACTGCTTAATGATAGTTATTCTGCGTAGTGTGTGAAAAATATACTTTTTTTTAAATGTGTATGTTTTTATTGAATATTATTAAGAGCAAAGTTAAACTTTAATTCTGTTTTTCTTAATTTTAAAATACATTTATTTAAAATAATATGAGCTAGTTGGCAGGTTTTAAGGCCACAAAAGTATTTTGCTTTCTTATTTTTCCCCATACTTTACTTTAGGAATAAAAATGGCAATTTTAACATTTTGTATGCAATCTGTTGGTTTCTAGAACTGATTCCAGATGTCGCGGAATTGATTCCACTAAGTTTCAACATTTTTCTCGCGGGATTTTGTACCACTTCTTCCAATATCCGTTTTAATGTAGCTTTAGAGGAAATATATTCTAGGACTTTTCCGTCCAGATAAGCACAACGAATTTCAGTGGAATAATTTTTGGTTCGTATAAATGACGATTTTCTTTAAGAATATGTCGCTGGTTTCTCAAAGTTAACAATAGAATATTTTAAATGTTATCAAGTTTCTTTGCTCGTTTAACTACATTTCCTCTTTGCCGACATCGGTCAAACATATCACATATGTATATTGTGGATCACGTCTGCGCGCCATTAAGTGTTATTGTAAGTAATAAGACAACCCAAACATCGCAAAAAAATGCCGATCCTCATTAGACAAAATACTTTTGTGATCCTAAATCGCGCTGTTGTTAAAAGAAAAGCAACAAAACCGTAAGTGATTTGGGATTATTAGTTGGTAATTGTCATCCAACAGTGTTTTATATATAGAGAAAAAAATTCTACATGAATATGTAATACTCTCTATATTAGTAGCCAACAAAAATGAAATTCATACTAAAAGCATGCAAGCAAAATATTTTTAAGAGTAACTAACTGTATGTAATTTGTGCATTTCGAGTAGCAGTTTTCATATATGAAAGCATTTCTCGAGAATTGCTACGCAATTCGGCTCTACAACGAAATTTAATTTTGCACGCTTACTGCAAATACACAATAATCCTTATGTTAATTTGTAACTATCTTGATGTACTAACTCAACCAGGAGGTTTGCAGTTTATTTCCAAATTGAATTACGCAGTTACTGCGGAGCAATATTTCGAACGAAATATAACAAATGCATCGATTGTTTTTAACAAAATTTGTTTTATTTTATTTGTTTAGAATTAAGAAGAATAATTTATCCGTATATTTTCGTTTACATATATAACATGTAAATAAACAGAAGTAACTATAAAAAAATACAAAAATTATAGAAATTAATTGTAAATTACTCGTACTCGTACGTCAGTAAGTGGTATGTATTTCTAACATTTTTTAGATTATGATTTAAAAGTAAAAATTATTTAATATTTAAAGTAAGATTAAAGCAAAAAACGCACGAAGAGGTAACAGTATTATTATATTAATTTACATCATGCCACCCATGCCGCCCATACCACCCATGCCTCCCATACCACCCATACCGGGCATACCAGCAGGCCCCTCTTCTTTAGGAATGTCAGTAACAACAGCTTCGGCTGTGGTCAACAAGGAAGCAACACCTGAGGCATCAGTAATAGCAGTACGTACAACCTGTGAAAAACCGAGGAAAAAATTGTTTCAGAAGAAAATTCTATTACTACCATACTTCATTTTACCTTTGTGGGATCGATGATACCCTTTTCAATTAGATTGCCGTACTCCCCTTTCAATGCATCGTAACCCCAATCACCTTCTTTGCTTTCGACCTTAGCAACAACCATGGCGCCATCGATGCCAGCATTCATGGCAATAGTCATGCATGGCATGCGCAAAGCACGGCGAATAATTTCAATACCCATATTTTGGTCGGCGTTTTGTCCCTTGAGGCCTTCCAATTTATCGATGCAGCGCAGTAGGGCGGTACCACCACCGGGAACAATACCTTCTTCAACGGCAGCACGTGTAGCATTAAGAGCATCATTTACGCGGTCTTTCTTTTCATTTACTTCAACTTCACTGGATCCACCAACGCGCAACAAGGCAACACCGGAAGACAAACGAGCCAAACGTTCTTGCAATTTCTCCTTTTCGTATTCGGATGTAGTATCACTGATCTGATCCTTAATTTGCCCGATGCGGCGATCAATGTTTTCTTTCTTGCCCTTGCCCTTCAATAATAATGTATCGTCCTTAGTAATCACGACTTCACCGACTTTGCCCAGGTCATTTATATTGACATCCTCCAATTTGACAAGGTTAGCGTCGTCCCCGAATACGATACCACCAGCAGCAATTGCCATATCGGTAAGAGTAGACTTACGATTGTCACCAAATCCTGGAGCTTTTACAGCGGCTACTTGAAGACCAATCTTCAAACGGTTAACAACCAAAGTGCTCAAAGCTTCACCATCAATATCTTCAGCAATTATGACCAAAGGTTTGCGTTGTTGATTGGCCAATTCAAGGGCGGGAATAATACTCTGAACTGAAGAAATTTTCTTTTCAGACAAAAGCAACAATGCGTCTTGGAATTCAACTTTGGCGCCCTTAGAGGAGTTGATAAAGTAGGGAGAGATGTAACCTCTGTCGAATTTCATACCTTCAATAACTTCTAACTCATCATTTAGAGTTTTGCCATCTTTAACAGTAATGACGCCATCACGACCAACTCTCTTCATCGCTTCGCTAATCAAATCACCGATGGCTTTATCTCCGTTAGCAGAAATGGTTGCTACTTGAGCGATTTCTTCCGGGGTGTTGACGGGACGAGACATGGTCTTTAAATTATCCTTAACTGCGTCTACAGCTAGCATTACACCACGACGTATTTCGATGGGATTGGCTCCTTTAGAAATCTTTTCAAAACCTTCCTTGGCAATAGCCCGAGCCAAAACAGTAGCGGTGGTAGTACCATCACCGGCCTCTTCGTTTGTGTTGTTCGCAACATCTTGCACTAATTTAGCACCAATGTTCTGAAATTTATCTTTCAATTCAATAGATTTGGCAACGGTGACACCGTCTTTGGTGATTTTAGGAGAACCCCACGATTGTTCAATTATGACATTGCGACCCTTAGGTCCCATTGTTACAGCGACAGCGTCAGCAAGAATATCGACACCTTGTAACATCATTGCACGGACTTCTGGGCCGAATTTCACATCTTTTGCATAACCACGGACAGCCAACTGGCGAGCAATTGAAGAACGGGCAAGTGTAACTGGTAGGCGGAACATCTAAGGTAATAAATGACAATATTGTATATATTTTTTTATTAAGGAAACTATTTAAAATTTATCTATGAAAAGGCTTTTCTGAATAGTATTGTAAAATATTCGAAGTTGTCAAAAGTTTTCTCTCCATTTTGTGTTAAAATTATAAATTTTGTAAAAAAAAAATTACAAATTAAAATGATTACAAATGTAACTCTGGGATCTTCGTTAATAATGAATGACATAATTTTGCATTTTCCTTTAGTATGAGTATACAAATAATTGCGTTCAATTTGTTTTCGAACAAAAAGAGAAAGAGTATACATAATTAGAAAAACAAAACACCTTTTAAAATAATTTACTGTAGCATTTGAAAAGTAATTACAGAAGTTAGTCACATTATATTTATTCATATTATTTTATACTCCATTATTAGTTTATACTTCATTTATTTATCCAAAACAAAAAAAAAACTTTGATATTAAAACAAAACAAAAAAAAAATAATAATAAAAAATAAAACAAACATCAAATGAGATTAAAAAATTCGAACACAAAAACACATGATGTAATGATTCGAAATGATTTGCTAAAATGAAGTCGCTCAATGCGAATACAGAACTGATCTTTCGTTTATTTTTAATTCTTGATTGCAGCTGTGTATCAAAATATGCAACATGAATGCAAACTTGTTGCAAGCGTGTAACCTTCTCTAAGAGACAAAAATCTATAGAAGTACGGAAACACAAAACTATATTTTTATACCTACTCCAGAGTTCAATAAAAAACAAAGAATAACAATGTATTTTATGAAAATAAGTAGAATAATAGTTATTTTTATGACTCTTTTCCATTTTTTTTTTTTTTTAATTTTCATATATGTATGTATGTACATATACATATTTTATTTTGAGTTTTAATAAACGAAAATTTATTTATTTTATTCAAGATACTTTTTTTTAGTTCTTATTGTTTATTTTTCAAGCATTTGAATAGTTGACAATATACCCAATCTACCCAAGGCAGATAGATGATGACAGGTAGACGCACGCACGAATTCATCAACGTATTTCGGTTTCTCTGCGGAATTAAAATCCTTATATAAAAAATCACAGACAATAGCGAAACATTTTCTATATGGAATTTGACATCCAACCAGTTTAAAATAAGTACTCAGATGCGCTGGTGAGTTTACCTGTTTTTTATTTATTTGTTCCTAAAGTAACATGACGAATGGGAATAGTTAAAAACCAAAAATATTTTTGTGACCTGAAATAATTGTCATCTAGTTCATATTATTTTAAATATATCAAGCATTATAAATGTATTTTTAAATTAAGTAAAACAAACAAATAATTATATTTTTATAAAACATTTTTCTTTAAATTTGCTTTATTTCACATAAGCAAAATATTTATTTAAGTAACCGTTCTTTCTTTTGGAATATTTTTCTATGAACTAACAACATCACCCAGTAGATTAGGAATATACGTATGAAGTTATAAACAAAACTGGGAAGAAACCAAGTATTCAATGTAATAAAATAAATGTTGATATTCTAAATGAAATTGATTGATTTTAAAATTGTAATATGTTATAAAAAGTGACCACTTAACGGCATTCGATATCGATCGAAATTCAATAGAAATGATGCAGAAATTTCAATAGAAATTATATGGTAGTTTCAAAAGAAATTAAATTAAAATTTCGATCGGTATCGTATCGAATGTCGTAAATTGGTCTGCTGCTGTCTTAACTTCTGACCTTGCAATAAAACTTGCGGTTATTGTGTTCTTTTGGCCTGATGTAGCTCAGGTCATTCGGGAGCCAAGATACAATTGCCGTACGAACGTGGATGACATATTTATTTATACGACTTACGTTTTCTGGATATTTAAAACTATATAAACTTAATGATATTCACAGTTTCCATCCCGTTCTATTAATTTGTAGCGTTATGCTGTAACGTTAAGTAAATAATTAATATTTGGTTTGTTTTTCGTTCTGAAACTAACGATGGCACATAACCGAAACCGGCTTGTCTCTAAACCAAACTTTATAAGGGTACGAAAATGCGCATAAAAAATCTACATCAAATCACCCTTGGCCTTAATATTGCTGAAATTTGTGATGCAAATCGATTATGATATCGCAATGATATACAATTTACAGATGTGATGTACGTCAAACTTGTACTCATATAGCTTTTTAACACTATAAACCAATATATCGTCATTTTTATAACGGCTATTTTTTTTAAATTTCAATTTTTTACAATTTATAATCACGCCTGCGATGGTTTTGAGAAAGTAGTATTGATTGATGTACTGTATAACACATACCAGATTGTTGAGTAGTTTTATTAATTGTTATGTATAAGTTTTTATAAAGGAGCCTGCTTTTGTTATATTATATTGGCTTTTTATTTAGGCCTTTATATTACTTGAAATAAATATATATGTAAATTTTGGTATATAATTGCGTTCGTTACATTAAATTATAACAAATCTTTAATTTAGCAGAGTAATTGAAAAAGTTGCATCGAGTTAATAAAACGATTAGTAAATTTTATATTTGTGCAACTCAAATCTCACCGATTGGATAGGATGCAAATTAGCAGCTAGAATAGAAATTAGTTTGTTGTACAAGCAAGGTAAACAACTTTTCTTAATATATCTCGGTTTTGTACATATTTCAATCCACTTGTTCATTTCATTAGAATTCTGCTTATATATTTATATACATATATGTACGTATGCATATGTTATCTATAGCTTCATACAAATCATAGATCAACGATAACAAAAAATGATGTTCTCACTGATAACTCACATTCAAAATAGGATGAAAATTGAGATACATATATATATATAAACTTAATACCCATTAAAGTTTTTATCTCCTAGCAAACTCACACATCAATAAACATTTTTGCTTTAGACATTCGATGGACTATAGAGGGATAACAAGCTTATATAAACACAATTTAGTTCTGTTATAGAGAATGCTACTTAAATAATGAAGCGGCAAGGTCTTTATAAAGAGATTATGGATTATAAATTGGAAAATAATTTCAGTTTTTATAGCCAACTTTTAAAAATTATGTAATTGGTACAATTTGGTAAAATTTTACCATTGAGATGGTACAAATTCTCAGATCCCAACGTACATACAGATGTACCGTAAGATTGGTATTACCCAAGATATAACCATATTCATACATGACGACTGATTTAAAAACAATTTCATCATCGCCAATAAAACAACATTTAGGTTCTACAAAATTTTAAGAATTTAAAAATTTGTAAGAAAATCAAATTTGAAGCTTCTTAAAAATTTTAAATGGTCACACTGGTTGTATAAAAATAAGAAACACATGGCGGCCATATCATGCCGTTTTACAAAAAAAAAAAATCAACTTTGTTCAATTTAACCCTTTGCCCCTCCCAACATGTTTTTTCTAATCTAATGTAGCCGGCGAATTTTTATCTGGATTTAAATACATATTAATAAAGAAAATTTATTGTTCTAATATTGAATTTTTAACAAATTCGCTATTTTTTGTCGTTTATATCAAAAAGGAAATTAGAAAATTTCTAGATTTATCTTTTCCAAAAAAAAACCTTTCTACATCGTCCATCGAACTTCTTATGTAACCACATGGAAAACATGGTGTTGAAGATTTAATACTTTTTCGTTTTCTTTTTACTTACACTGCTTGTTTTATAAAATTACAATTCAGTAAGATTTTTCTGATAGTGTGGCTTTTTAATTAATTTTAATTTTAAAATTACACGAATTAAAATGTGCAGCAAATTTTTTTTTCTTTCCACAAATAAAATAAGCACTTTTAACGTTCAAAAGACCAGAAAATTCTGACGACTCCGTTCGTTGCCCGGTAGTTTTCTGTCAATGTTTCCATTGTTGGTAAATTAGCGATTTTTAAATTAACTTCTGAGCGATTTTCCGTAAATTCTTTTAAAATCTCAGGGATGAGCCATTTTACATTACGTTACTCATGTACGGTAGTGTGTAACTGGAGTATTGTTGAATAAAACATGGCGTCTTGACTAGCCATAAATCTGTTCAGCCATTGTATATTTTGCTGCTCGAACAGATATTTAGTTAGTGAAGACCGTCGCTGTTGACGGTCGGTTCGTGTTCAGAGTTGTCACAACTCTGTTATAACATTACACTAACAAAATAATCTATACAATCCCGATGAGAGACAACAAATTATGCTCAAACGTCCGTTGTGCAAATAAATTTATGACTAAACAACACATAGTATTATCATTTTGCCTTATAATGACGTTAATCAGTAATTATCTTCGTGAATTAGTAAGTTACAATAAGAAAAATATACGACAACATATTACGTTTTTGTTTGCAAATAATGTAATATGCGCCAAAAATTATGTTTGAATTGAATAACTTTCTTAAGATTTTAATAAAAGTTATTTATTGATTCAATAAAAAAAATTATTTATATATTATTCAAAGCAAATTATGTTCCTGTTGTATGATCAAAGTATAAATACTGACAATTTAGATTCGTTATTCTGTAGATACTTTTTTATTTTAATTAAATTTGCATATTTGTGGTATAAAATATATAACTTATTTTGATTCAATAACTTTTTGTGACAAAAGTAATTCATTTAAGTAATAGAAGAAAAAGATTTTTGTAAAATCTACGAATATTACGTAAAAATGTCTGTAGCGATGTTACCTATTGAAATATATGTTGCAGAATTATCTATTTTTCAAATGATCTATTTTTGTTGTTAATGGTAATTCTAATACAATTTTGCATCGCCTTGATACAGGCGATTTTTACAATTTTTGTTGAAAGCAACGATGCTGTGATAATCACTTGCACAGATTACTAAAACTATTTGATTTTTTCCGCGTATATTTATTTAATAATAAGTACGATATTTACTCAGAAATTAAACTAACTTTCTAAAACATCTTTGCTCTAATGTTTCTTCGTGTATTTCTATCATTAGAACAAATATTTGAAAAATATTGGCAACAACACTAGAAATAGCAAAAAGGTGGCATGTTATCAAAATTTTAAATAAAGGTTACAAAAAGGTGGCAAAGCTGGCATATTAGTAAAACATAATCATTTAACTATCAAAACAACGGTAACACTGGCTTGTTTAACTTTATCGACAGAGTAGATTAAATTTGAAAGTTGCGGTATTAAGTTGTGAGTAATCCTTTGTGCTTTGAATAGGAGTGGTCGTTTACGCTAAAACACTAGAATAGTATACAATATTTATCTGTCTGTAATATACATACACATATAATTTTTTAAAAGGTAAGCTTAGAATGGTGAATTAATTTTCTTTTAAAAAATTATCTAACCAAACCGATGACTCAAAATAACAGTTTCTTTGTTATCAAAGAATTTTAGTAGAACTATATTAAATTTGTTTTGTGTATTAAATTTTTTTTTAAACACCGGCATATAAAGAAATGAGTAGTGAAGTCTGCAAAAAAAAAAAAAAAAAATTTCAAAAGAGTAAAGAAAGAAGTCCACTGTATATGTACATGCATGTAAAGAAACGAAATGTTAAATATGCACACACTCGGTTGTAGCTATATGTATCCAACTGGTTTCTTTTACACTTAAATATTTTCCTATCTTTGCCATATTTGCTAATATTTGTTGTGTTGTGGAGTTAGTGGGGATATTAACAGAAACAGAAGTGTGTAGTTTCAGATAGTTATATAGTAATGACGAAGTTTATTTGCTTTAATTTCAATTGGAGAAATTTAAAGCTGTAAAAGATAGATGAAATTTTGTAGGCAATACAGCGAAATTCCAATTGCACAGTTATAACACAAGTTTTCATTTGCTGTTATTCTTTTTATTTTCTTTTTGTTTTATATCAGATACATATGTGTGATCTTGACATTTATTAAATGCATTTTACATTTTTAAAGAGAGATACATACAAACTTGAAATTTACAGACCAGACGGAAACCAAGTGGGCTGTTTAGTGGTGTTGCTATTAAAACTGATAGACGGCAGGGTCACCAGATGAAACTGAGGGTGTATTTATGAATCCAAAATATTTTCAGCTACTGATTACACCTGTTCAAATAATTATATTTTCTAATGGGCGTGGTTTTGAAACGAAAAAAATAATGTTTTTTTCTTTAATTTAAAAGTGGTATTCTTTATAAATACAAGAATTCTTTAATAAAAGAGTGGTGTAAAAACGTCTGAATCATCAAGCAGTTGCGGCATTATCAGACAAAAGTCAGTACTGCAATCTTTTTCTTTGGTGCGATAAAGTTATTTTGATTTATTATTAATCATTTATTTTATTAAAAGTAGGGGCTTAGAAATCGTGTTGTGTGAAAATTCGTATCCACAATGGAAACATACATATATACATACGAGTATATTATATTTTTAATTAGTAGCCAAACTTGCGGACTTAAATTAAGACTGAGAATGAATTCTTACATGGTAACTGTATAAAAATGATTTAAAAAATATAAGAAACAGCTTCCTCAATATAAAGTATACATTTTTTTCTAAAGTTTTTTTCAAATGTGGGATGCAAGTAAATGTAGAACATAAATGTATATCTTTACATACATATCTTTTTAATGTTGAATACATCATTTTCTTATTAACGAAAATTTTTGGGTATGAGATGACTTAACCTTAATCATAAAATTATAAAAAACATCAAATATTAAATTGCCGGGCATAGTAACACATTGTAGTGAAACAAACTAGAGTCTGTGCAAAAATTAAACGCGCAACCTCTGACTGGTGGACTAGCACACTACTAACCAGGCTACCAGGGCTGGTTTGTATTTAATCGTACCATTTAATTGTATTTTTTAGATGCTAATTCAAGCTTATTGTAATAATGGCTAGTGGTTTTGTGTCCCATATCACGATATACATAATAATAAGTTTATATTTAACGATTTCCCAACAATAGCCACAGTTTTAAAATATGTAGATTTACTATTAAGTATTAGTTTTATTTATTAGTTAAACTTTATTTGAATTTTAACCAAGATACATAATTCTGTCTATTAAAAATCTCGAAAAAAACATATTGATGTGTTCATATACATATATGTATATGTATGCATAAGTTGTGTGCTTGAACGTTTTTTAAATAATAATTATGTATAATTGCATTTTCTAAATTCATTTTTAATAGCTTAAATACCGTTTGTTTTAAGCCTTTGTTTGCAATCCATTTGGGAAAAATAAAACTTTTTTCATTTCGAGTAGCTGAGAGTAATTAAACAAAGCTATTTAATGCTAGTGCTTACATGTTGCTTGTTGGATATCAACACAATAAAACTATATGACTCTTAAACCTTCTATTTTTTAAAACCATTTAAAATTTGGATAATAGAAATGATGGTGAATTTGCAACAAATTCACATAAAATGTTGGCAATAATAATTATAACAATATAAAAGCATGATAATTAAGAAGAAAAGAATAAATAATTTGTGTATACTTTTTGTTTTCGAAAGGATATTTCAAACAGTTCTGTTTATATTGCACCCTCTCTTGTATTTACACGGACCCTAAGAACATATGAATTTATATGTTTACGTGTGTATGTGGGTATGCGTGTATTAATGCATGAGTACTATTTGTATGTAGAAATGCATGTACATACATAAGCATATATTATTATAATATATTTTAAAACTCAATTTGGGTATGAATTATATATCTTATTTTAAATTGTTTTTAATATTTTTTTTTTTTTGATGGTTGTGTTGCATTTTTTTTGGAGGCGGTAAAAAAATAAAAATGAACTTTTACAAAAAAGAAACATTAAAAGCGCATATGCTAATGCCGGCTTATAATTGTGTATGTATGTATGTACATACGTGCAAGTTTTATATACAAATATACATTCCCATTAATATAAATATTGAGTGTATTAGTGTTTTTAAAGCACATTTGTATGCTTTCTGTTAATATGCATGCATGTATGTACATATGTATGTATGTGTGCGTGCATTTTACTTAAATCATTTATTATGCTAAGGAGTGTTTCGTTTTACAAAATTTCAGCCCGGCCATATCCGTTAAAATTTTTAAAATAAGTTTTTTCTTCGGCTGCTCCTTACACGTAATTGAGAAATTATCAAGTGACTCATATAATGTATGTACATATAACTTTGCATGCCCATATATTTGTATATAAAAAACCATTATATAGAAACGTATTTATAATTTATTCCTTCTCTTTGTTCATTATTAAAAAGAAGAAGAACAAATGAAATAAAACAGACGATCAGACAGACATGACCAATAAATTAATAAAGAAATAAAAATAAAAAACGGTTAACTTTTCATACACACATACTTTTATACACAAGAAAATGTCATGAATCATACTTGCAGTGCTACCAGTAATAGCACCATTACCACCACCACTTGCGGTAAATGTTGGTTGGGAGGAAACAGTAACGTTAAATGATGATTAAGAAAGTATGAAGCATCGAAGTTTTATTATTTGTTTTGCTTTTATATCACTTATTCCCTACTTTCTTCTTTGTTTTAAATGATTTCTTTTCTTATCCACCTCCTTCTCTTGGACCAAATTATACATACATACATACAATATACAATTTTTTCATTTAAAAAAACTTTTCTAAACACATATGTACATGTGTACGGTCATTTTTTTATTTAATATTTTTCTGTCTGTGGTTATTGGATACATAAAATTGCTTAAAAATAAATATTTGAAGTAAAAATGAATTTATTATTAAAGCCGCTACTTAAGTTTCGTTATTTTATTCAGAAACGTGCATATTAATCACTCTCGAGCGTGAAGTTCAAAATTAAAATAAATATGCAAAGAGCTTCTGTTTTTGTAGTGGATGTTATGGAAGTTATTAAAAAACAGAAACATATAAAGTTGACCCCATCGAAGTTTGTTTTTATTGCTCTTAGAGACGTGGGAGACAGGCATTGCACTACATGTGCTTAGCATGCAGATAGGGGTGCTCATGTCACGACTTAAATGATACATTGCCACAAAACGTCTTGCTTTATGTTTCCAGAGAAGACAAACACAATAACTTATTAACTAAAAACTAGGAAAGACAGCTATCAGATGTAATAAAATAATTGACTTACGTAACAGAAAGAATCTAAAAATATTTTGCCTGACAATTTAAATTTTAATTGTAATTTCAGCTCGATCAATTATGCGTAAAATTGATTAAAAATATAATATTTGAATTAAAAAATCCATCATAATACAAATATAATTTAGATTTGTCTTAAGAATAATTATGACGAAAATTTTACCAAATTCTATATTAATATAAATTTGTCAAAAATAAAAAATTTTTATACGTTTTCCAGATAAAAAGATGGCATCACCTGCTTTAAAAGATCTCCCAAAAGTTGCTGAAACTCTAAAAAGCCAACTCGAAACTTTCAATCCTGACAAATTAAAGATTGCCAATACTCAGGAAAAAATAATTTTACCAACAGCAGAAGGTAATTACGCATATATATTCATACTATAGAAGCCGATATGTGATGGAAAACAATTTTGAAAGCGAAAAATTTGTTTTTGATACATTTTTCATTACCATTTATTTGTATATTATTTCAATATTAAATTTTTGTAATTAGATATTAATTCAAAAATAATTTTCGAAAACGATTGAAATTCATCACTCTATTTCTTAACGATGGTATTGCAAGCTTTCTATTTATATCGCCTACATACCTGTATATTCATATTGCATTGCATATACATATACATATGTATGTGTTAATAATAATAACGATCTTAAAATTCTTCTTTGCAGATGTAGCAGCAGAAAAAACGCAAAAATCTCTTTTCGCTGGCATCGAAGGTTTTAATCCATCCAATTTAAAACATACCGAAACTCAGGAGAAGAATCCGTTGCCAGACAAAGAAGGTAAATTTTAATATAATGTAAACTTTAAACGTAATAGTTGAAATATAAGTAAATGTTATTTTGTGTCAAGTTATTACAGTTTTGGCATAGTCGTTATTGACCTCAAATCTGTTAATAAAATATGCATCTAATGACTGATTACTACCATACGAGTATCTATGACAAAGTTTTCGAAGTGCTCATTATGTTTTAAGGTGATTTTACCTTACCTTATTAAGTATGAATTTAGTGTCGTACTTTTATCTTGCTGTTCATCAAACTACCAAATACGGCATTAATATTGTTATTGCATACATGATCGATCGCTTTATTTAATAGATGCAGTTTGTTTTTAATGCCTTATATAGTTATTTATTTCAACTACATTTTCTCTATGCATGCTTGTATGTCTATATTTTTCTCCACTTACATACTTACATATCAAATAACATTATTGACACAGGTTTCATGAAAATGACAAATATTTTTTATTTGAAATCCTTTAATAAGGTTTTTTGTTACTTTTCAGCAATTGAAATGGAGAAGGAAAAAAATGATTTCATTGCTGGCATTGAAAACTTCGATTCAAAAAAATTAAAACATACTGAGACATGCGAGAAGAATCCATTGCCAACCAAAGAAGCAATTGAGGAGGGAAAAGAGAGGTTAAACAATGTCATGCGTGCATGCAACATAAACTATATTAAATCATAACACATAATGAAAAAAAAAGAAAATTAAGAAAATAAAATCATCAACTACAACAGCATCAACAACAAACAAATAATATCACAGCCGGTGTTAGTGGCAACCTCAGCAACCGCATTCCTGGTTGACGTATTTTTTAACTCATTCCTAATATCTAATATTACTGAAAGAAGACATAATTTTTACTTTGTAAAAGCATTTATAATTTTGCGTACATACATAAAAATATTTATATATCGAAGAAAAAAAACAAAAATATAACTTTTTCATACAAAATTTTATAAAAATTTTAATTGAGTTTGATTTAAAGGTGATTATGGAAAATAAATAAAGTAAAAAATCATATTTTAACGACATCATTTTAAAGGTTAAAAGAAAATTGGAAAGTACAGCTTTTGATCAGGGACCGCGAAGATAATGATTATAGCTGATTTTTTTTACCAAAACAATATGACCAAAAAATATTAGCAAAAGTTTTTAACTTTTCAAATACACAATAAACTTTTATTTCCTTTTTATATTTATAATATTAAAATCATTTAATAGAAAGTATACATATTTGAGTTTCATTATTTCATCGTAAAGTAATTCTTAGTCTTGAGTTTTATTTTCTTGGTTAACAAATAACGATAATTTTTAATTTTTGCTTGTAATATAACGACTATTTTGGGATGTTTTTCCAAACGCTGACGAGTTTACAAAATTCGTACCCTCATCTACAGAAGTTAGCTATAGTTTTACGCAGTGTGCCCGCTACGCAATTAAGCGTAGAAGAACGTTTCATTCTCATTATCGAAAAATAAATATCTAAAATAACGTGTATTTTAATCGTGACAGGGTGATTTGAGATACATTTTTAAAACAAATTCCGTCATCCTTTGTCAAGTTTTGTTTGGCGGCAATCGAAGCAGGTCACTTTATGGGCCTCTTTTCTACCCCCTTAGTTTCTCGAATGGATTTCTGGCAACCGATTTGTAATTCTTGAGTACCTTCCATTCATTGAGTCTCGTGCTAACACTAGCCTTTACTCTTGACTGTAGTGACTTTAGAGTGTCGTCTGGTAACTGACGACCTCCTTGCTCATCTTGTAATTCCTAGCATTCTTATTTCTCAAGTGTCTGCCCGTGGACTTGCTTATGCTAGCTAGTGCTGCACATTTACACACAATATGCGTTACCGTCTCAGCCTCTTCCATGCACAGCCTTCCTAGCAAGGGTCTCTTTGAGCACCAATCGAACCTGTACATGTAGTAGCATTCCTCCACCTTTTCATACTTATTGGGTCTACCCATTCTAGGACTTATGTCATTTCCCAGTGCACCTCTGAGTTCTGGTCCACAATTCACAGCCGGTCCCCTTTTTGCCAGTTTGTCTGCCTCGTTCACCAAGGCACATCTGTTTAGTTTGAGAATACATTCGAGCATTAGTTTGGAGTACACGTTCACTTGCTTCATACATTTTCGGGTATAACCTGTTTGTCAAGTACAATAAGAACTTTTTCTCCATGCACCCGGCTTTTCAGCAGGTGATCCAGCGCATACAGCAATCCAAGCAATTCTGCCTGGTAAATGGACACGTACTCCCCCCAGATGCAGACTACAGGACAAGTTCAGTTTAGCTGAGTATATACCTGCTCTTGCCCTGCCGTCCATGAAAGAAGCATTATTAAAAGTTCTGACGTCGTTCTCCATACAGAGTGTCAGATGCAGCCTTTCGAACACTTTTCTTCTACTCATGCGTTCCATTGGCATCTGAGTCTCCCTAACCTCTTTTCTAGCTAGGTCCACAATACTCTTATGCTTGATGTTCGGCCCAAAGCTATGCCATATGCTATATGGCATAGCTTTTCATAAGCAAAGCTGACATTGCGGCCGTTGACCTAATGAATAAGCCCTACGGTAGCAATCCCAGCATTAACTCGATTGCTGTTCGTGCCATGCGTATTGCACCACATATACTCATGCAGGCAACCCTTTGAACACCACCCAACTTAAATTTAATTGCACTTTAAGAGGCCTTTGGCGACCAAATCACAAATGGTCGCATTATCATTGTGTAAATTTATACTGTAATCTTTGGCGAGATTACGTACCTACGGCCACTCACTCTTTAACATTGATGCAAGATCCTTTTTCTTTACGTCTACATAATTCAACCTTCCGAACACTTTGATTTCCCACCTGAAAAGCATTAAGGATTCAACCTCTATAGCCCTCCCCCTTCGAGTAAAGAGCATTGCGTCAAATTTTCTAGCATTTATGGTTACCGCTGTTCATTGCACCATAAGTGTCAGATCGTCGGCATATGCAATGGTGGAAATTCCTATTGAGTCCAATTTCCAAACATGGATGGATGGCCTCCACGGTGATGTTCCACAAAAGAGGTGACAAAACTCCTCCCTACGGACAAACCCTGAATACCCTACCACGGATACTGCAAAAGATAGTATTGTACTTCTGACACCGTTTGGAGTCATTATCCTTTCAGCCTCAGCTCACTAGTTCCCCTATTAACGGAAGCCCATGAGTCATTCAAACTAAAGCTTCCAGCAATATGAACCTCCATAAGCGACTGTAACGTTTTCTCCACTGTCTCAGTCATGTAACCATCGCTCTTGCGAATTAGTCCCATCTTAGAGATACTATATACTCTACTCTGCATATTTCAGATGTATTCTTCATATTAAAGCAGAATTGCCTCCACCTACTCCGCAACCGAAAACGTACAGTTATCTTCAGCTCTTTTCCTTGTGAGAATAACCTTTAATAATAATTGAAGAATAGTTTTCTTAATTTTAGAAAAACTTTTCGTTTTTGTTAAGTCCACTCTCTAAATAAAATGAAAGACATTATTCGGAAATGGAATACAGAACAGCTAAAGTATTTGGAAACTTAAACTTTCCAATAAAATATTGCGGCTTCGGAATATGGAACAGCACTGAATATTGTATTATAATACAATCGATACAACAATACAAGGTGCTTGTGAATGGAACAATTGTTTTTACAAATGAAGTAGATTTTTTTTTTTTAATTCATAAAATTGGTTGACATTGCTGCTTTTTCTATTTGGTTTTAACCTTTACCCAGTTTTTAAAAGGGCTCGATTAATTTAAAATTTTGCACGTAAAAACGCAGAACACCTGATTACGCGCTTTATCAAACATCATTGTTAGGTGTTTTGTTTATTTAATGTGGTAGAAACTGAACTCAAATTAATTTTTGAAAGATGTCTACAGGTCGCTAAGGCAATTTTTTATACCGCTGGTTATTGTGTGAGACTGACCAACTTCCGTCATATAATTTTAGGAAGTATGCTGCTATTAGCAATATTCCGTACAAATAGTTAAAATGGTAAGCCATTACGACAAAATCGAGAAAGAAACGGCGGCTGGCATTAATTGGGCATTTTTAAAGTGATTGGACGCCAAAGTCCATATAAATTTTTTTTCGCGATTTCCGACACTTTTGTTATACAGAGGTGTTGATATTCGCAACAAAGCCGGAATTCGGACGGAATATCCATTATTTTAATACTTGTTTTTTTATTATTGCTGTGCATTTCTTTTTAAAAAAATATCGTTTGGCCAAATTTATTGCGATAGCGAATTCCAGCATCTGTTATATAAACAAATAGGCGTCCTATTTTTCCTCTTTTTTTACCCGATTTTCTTCATTCTTTTACCGAAATCGGTTAAGTATTATAGGAATAGTTTCCTAACTTGCCACCACTACGCAGGCGAAAAATACACATAAAAATATGTGTTACATTTAAGTAAAAAAATTAAACATGTTCAGTACTATTTTCTCCTCTGTTTGTCAACCGATTTCTTTATTTTTTATGTTTTTTAAGTTTAGTAGCTATTGACGTGATTTTATATTTAACCCCTCATTAGACGTTTGTAGTGATATAATTTCGACCAGAATGCAATTACCTGAACGTTTAAATCAGCATAGCAAATTATGCGAAAATCGTGAAATTTTTATACTCAGCAGATGTGCCAACATTTTTCTTGGAGATACCACACAGGACTTTAATAAACTAGTATCAATTGTTTAGGTAATATTAAGTATCCAAACGTCTTATAGTTAAGGCTTTTGTGGCTATAATTAAGAGGAATCCGAATTCTTTGTGGTCATTATTTTTTCAAGAGAGTGTCTTCTTTCGCGAAAAGTGTATTTCAATTATTTTGCTGAAAAATAAATATACATTTGTATATAAATTTAAAAAAATTTTATTTCATATTAAGATATAAATGATGTTCACGTTAATACTTTTAAAGTGTGATATTCTTTGATTTATAAATGGCGTACAGAACTCTATCAGTAGTATAACGAACTTATTTAGTACTGAAATGTACTTGTATGTCCGGATTAAAATATTAAAAAAATGAAATAATTTACATAAATATAATATTGCTAATGTGTTACATTTTTAAAAACCGTTATGCAAAATTCTATTATATACTTCTCAATTGTAACAAGATGCATTTTAAAGTAAATGAATAATGTACTTTAACAAGTGGGAACATGTAAAACTTTTTACTTGTATTAATAAGTTTGTTTTATCGTTAAAATGTACAACAAAATTTCTGTTAAAAAAGGAGGGAATGAATGTCTTTATGAATAGCTGCCTTTATTGTTCGTCTTTGTCTTTAGCACCATGTTTTAGAATTCTTGTAAATTCGATATAATCAAAAAGGCCACCCTTAATAGGCGCTTCACGATACATTTCATCAACCTAAAATCGAAGGAAAAATTAAGAAACCAGTAAATATTGTTAAGAAATTAAAACTCACATCTTCATCAGTGAAACGATCTCCCATAGTAGTAAGAAGTTCGCGCAAACGATCTTCGGGAATTACGCCGTTATTTTCCTCATCGAAGCAACCAAAGGCATTTTTTATAACATCCTCGGGATCCGTACCCTGTAAACGCTCACCAAACAGCGTTAAAAACATTGTGAAGTTAATTGGTCCAGGAGCTTCATTCATCATGGCTTCCAAATATTCATCTGTTGGATTTTTGCCTAACGATGCCAACATGTCATGCAAATCTTCTTTTTCAACAAACCCATCGCGATTCTGGTCAATCATATTAAAAGCTTCTTTAAATTCAGCAATCTGTGCCTGATCAAACATGGCGAAGACATTGGATGTAGCACGCTGAGCACGTTTTTTGGTTGTAGCACGACGACCGGCCGTTTTGCGAGACGACATTTTTAACTGTATAAAAACAGATTTTTATTAATATAAAATCAAAAAGGAAAAATACTTGATAAAATTTAATAGTTATACGTATTCCGCCACACAAGATCCTACATGTATATATTTCCAGTCTGTTCAGAAATTAATATTAAAGTTAGTTTTTTGCTGCGTAACTATAACATCATTAGCTCTTGATCAAACGGCAATGACTGATTGTTAGTTTTGATATTTGATTATACAAGTATTAACAATCAATTTTTTAGAGCCATATTATATCTGTTGAAAATATCAATATCGATTTCCACCATTTCTAAAATTATTTATGAAACGAAGAATTTAGCTCTTACTACGGTTCAATTTCTGCATCACTGGGATTTCTTTAAAGGTGCAATGTCTAGCGAATACATTGGGTGGGGCAGAATTGCGGACGAAATAAACGAAAATGAATTGATATTTTTTCCACCATCGTAATAAGCCAAAAGTTTTTTGCAAGAGCATCTTAGGGAATAAGCCAGCCGCATAAATTAAAACTTATCGCTTTTCTTTGTATTAATATTCCACTATGCAATAATCTTTTATAATACACAAGTAATTTTTCCACATGTGTAGTAGCAATTGTAACGTTAATAAACCAGCAAAGATTCCAAGACATGTACGCATTGGAGGCAACGCAATAAAATCCAAAGCAAATTTAAACGTTTAAGAATCTTTTGAGGATTGTGATATAAAATTGATAGTATCTCCTTGATGTAATTTAATTAAAATAATACGTTTATTGCTAATTTTAATTCTCTAAACAGTCTATAGAAATTAAACAAAATTATGTTTGCTTAGCCATCTGGTACATACATTTTTTTTTTAAATTTGTTTCTTGTTTTTGATTCTGTTTTGAGTAAGTAGAAAATGTTTTAAGAAAAATTTATCAGCAAACTGTGTCAACAACTTTTCAACGAATAAAACAAACAATTTTAGTAAATGACTCACTCACAACTTCAATTTACGTTGTCGTCGATCTGCTGTTAAACTTTACATACAGTAAAAATACATATGTATGTATGTGCATGCTTATATGCAGTAGTACGTGTTTGCAACAACAAACTGTGAATAAACAATGCTCATTGGCTTTTCAGTACAATGTATTGTTTTTGCAAAAACTGCAATAAACTTTGTAAATTAAATTGCCATAAAAGGTAAAGTTTCGTTTACTACAATTCTAAACCAAATATTAAAATTCCATTTACATACATATGAATTTACATACATACAAAACATTACTCTTGGAGTTCAATGCATTTTTGATCTGTCTGTCTCATTACGAAAATAGATTCATAAACCGAATTTGTTTCTATACATTTCCATTGAAAGTAAGAAATTGCGAAGAAGATTCATTTAAATATAACAAAAACATAATGAGTTTTTATTAAATACATAGTTAATTTTTCACATATCACCAACATTAAAAACACTAAACTTGAGCAATATACAAACTATTTTTTTGTGTGAAAATTCACTTAATTTGTATCATTTACTTACATGATATTTGTTTTTAAGTACTTGTGTAAAAATAAAACAAAAATTGGATTCCTATAAAGTACGCTTATTGTATTTTTGTTAGTTGCTTGAAAACACTCCCAGAAGACTTTGATAGTTCAATACAATTAATTAAATTTTTGTCAGTGATGGCAATTCGTCGATTCTCGATTTGACATTTATTGTTTTTGTAAATTGTCAAATGGTTAAAAAAAGTGTTGTATCTAATAGCCATACTTATTCAAATTGTTGTTTTTATAATGCTTAGGTTACACGACAAAATTAACTTCTGCTCTCGCTGAATCATCAATGCATTGTGACTTATATCGTTTATACGACACATATGTACGTGCTACGTTCTAACATAGCGTCTTGACTAGCTATACATCTGTGCAGCCATCGCACATTTTGCTGTTCGCACAGAAAAGTCGCTTCATGGTCAAACTGAGTTGTTCGAACAATAGTTCGCACAACACCGAATGGCATTACACAAACAAAATAAACTGGAGAAATAAATAGTATGTATATGTATTTGTTGTCGTCTGTAAACACCCATACATATACCATGAAAAAGCATCCATGTAATAAGGATGAGAGATGAAAAATTTTTCTCAAACTGAGCACGAACATCTACACGTATTCTTGATACAAAAGATCATGACCACATTTTTTCTCGTTACTTAGCAGACGCTCTCTCGATGTGCGAACAAATGTATAGCTAGTCAACACGTAGTGTAATACATATATAAAGAGTTGGCTTTTTGAATCGATAAAAAGTTTGAAATCGCAATTTAATTATTTGTTTTTTTTATATCAAACAGTGTTCCGAAGCAACTTGAAAAATATATGTGTTTGCACTCGTCTGTAAGCCGCCGTATATAAACTTTTCTGGGAGTATGGAAACAATTTCGATGAGAGAAAAATAAGTATGCTCAATCCGAACAGGAACACCTGCATGTTTTCTCCACACAGAAGACCACGAACATATTTTTTTCCCCTTATTCTGCCGACGCGCTCTCCATGTGCTAACAAATTAGTGGCTAGTCAGAAGTTAAAGACGAATATATAAAAGTTTATTAAAATTATATCAACACCAAAAAAAAAAAAAAAAAAGATTAAGCCTAATGATTCGCGTAAATATAAACCATATATCTACGCAGAGGATGGCTCAAAAACAGTTTCATACGTTAACTATTAAGAAACCGTCAAGTTCATTATAAATATTTTTATTTCCAACAGTTGCCTTTGTAACTAGTTTCGCTAACAATTTTTTAACGGTATCTAAGGGACATATATACTAATATATAATCGTAAGCTAACGTTCACTGCAAACAATTTTAATTTTTATGATTCCAAGTCAAAGCCCTATTCACTGCGGCATTTATGTCCGTTCAGAATATGTAATTGTATAAGGTAATAATAAAGGTGTGAATTTTCTTGTTTAGGTTGGTAAATAACTTGCTTAAACATGTAGACTTTTCATGGAACAATATTAAACTTGTTGCGGATGCCTCAACCTGCATGTTAATTTTATTACAAAATAGCAGGGAAAAAGCCTATTGTGCCTTTTAGTTAATGTTTTTTTTTGTTCCCGTCATCTGTTCATTTATCCTTGTTTGCTGGAAAACGTCCTTTCTTGTGCCTAGTTTTTTTTATTTAACTTTTCATAATCTGAAAATAAAAAGACTAAATAATCCAATTAAAAGTTGTTTCTTTAAATTTTTTTTTTTTTTGATCTGCATACCTTACCACTACTTACCTTGTGTTTGCCTTTTTTGCTTTGTGCCTTATTTGTTGCTTTTAGATGTACGCATGATACTGTTGCCAGTACTGTAGTGTTGGTGCGGTAGTAGTAAACGGCAATGACTCAGAGTTGTAGTTTTCATTCTGCAGTGTTTGAAACACAATGAAAAAAAAGAGTTAATTTGAAACAGAGAAAATCTATATTATAAATAGTAATGAATGAACTAAAACCTTGCAGGTTTTATGAGCGCCTGGTTTAGGAAAGTGCCTTCAGGGTAGATGAGTCTGGGTAGGAGCACGTAGGAAAAGGGAGAAGACAGTATTAAGATGAATTTAAGGGGAATAAATCCAAATAAATAATTTTAGAAAGGAAAGTGAAAGGTTTCTATAAATATGGAGTTTTCGCGGCAAAAAAAGGTTTTCTAGAAAATTCACAAAGAAAAAGATGGATGACTGGGCGGGAGAAAGATCACTTGACGTTTGGAAAAATAGGAATTCAGCACAGGAAAGTTTAACAAAAAAAAAAAAGACAAAGCAGTATAAAAAGTCGAATTAAAAAAAAGGACAACTGAGAAGTGATCAGTCTATAGTGAGCCGCGGAAGAAGAATGGTGGAAAAAAAAAAAAAAAAAAACTGTGTGAAATAAAGGATTAATTAAAGTGAATTTCAAGTGTGAACATCTAGTAAAAGAAAAAAAAAAGAAAACGTCTAAGTGAAGGTAAATGAATGTAGTTGATTAGGTTTTTGTGTTTTTTTTTACCGGAATCAGTTTATTTTATTTAGAAATTACATACTATATAGAGACAAGAGGGGGAATTGTGAACTGTCGGCCTGTGACCAATTGATTATAAAGCTAATATATATATAAAAAAAAAAAGGAAGAAAGAATGCAACAAAACGTAAGTTTTAAATTATTTATAGTTTTATATTTTTGGGTTGAAATAAGTATGTGGTTTAATTCAAACAGCTGGCTATTGGTGAAATGGAGAAAACGCACATTCAAAATTAATCCGGGCTCAATACAAGGAAACAAAAAAGCAAAATATATCACTGCCACCAGGTATAATAACTCCACAATAGCCAGGTAACGATTTTTTTTATTTTCAACATACTTAAACAAGAGAAGAAAAATAGAACGTATTGTTATTGCCGAGTAACGTGTTGAGTGCGGCCAGGAAAAAAAAAATCAGTAACAAAAAAAAAAAAAAATATAAAAGAGTTTAAAGTAAGGAAACACAAAAAAAAAAAACAGAAATATTATCTTGAGCTAAAAATAAGTTTTTGTTTATGTATTTTATTTCCGCCTGAAAGTAGGCAAAGTTTTCTTTTCTTATAATCGTAAAGTCAGTCAAAACACTGTAAAATAGGGTTCAAATCAATTTTTATTTGTATAATGTTTATAAGCATATATCGTAAATATATATTTTTTAATAAATAGCTTTAGGGAGCTCCTTCAAGTTACGTTTGAAGATTACATTGTAGAAGTGAGAGATTGACTTGAGCCTGAAAAGTTAGAAGAGTTAATATTTGTATAGAAAACTGAAAGTTAAGGGAAAGGAAATTTTGTTTAGTGGATATAGGTGTCTCAATTGTTTTTATCTACCAAAAAAAAAAAAAAAAAACTTTATTTATGAATATAAGTAAAATATTGAATATATGTATATATAAATATTAGAAGTAAATTTCCTTTTGTTTTAATAAAATCGGTATATAAACATGTGAAAAAAAAAGAAAGAGATGTATTTGATTATGGAATAGTCACATAAGGGAAATGGCGTGAAGGTGAAGTAGGGAAGCAAAGGCAACTTTTTAGTGGGTCACAAATCAAACTAAACAGCTGGAGATGTGAGTACGTGACATGGTGGGGAGGGCAATCAAGGGCATTACATCAGCCCCAAAAAAGAAAAAAAAAATTGGTTTGGTAGTGTGCTCCTACTTAAATATGATGTTTTTTGGAATGTGGGATGAAGAGTGATAGTATTATTTATAGGGTTAATAGGTAGTGTTCGTTACAGACTTTGGTAGTTTTTATGTTATAATTTTTTTAATGGCGGAGTACCCAGCGAGAGGGTTGGAACCCTCTGAGAAGTGCTCAACCTTGCTAGTCGGAAACCTCGCTGGCCAATGCGTCCGCAACATTAAAATGGCGCCCAATCTAAATAAAACAGGCAGCCACCAAAATGGCTTCCAATGGAATAAAGCAACTATAGGCATTTTCTTTAAATATAAATGAGAAATAGCTTTAGTTGCAAAGAAATGAACATGTAAAACAACGAAGCATGTACATGTATGTGTAAAAAAAAAAAAGAAAAATAACATTTTTATTTTGTTAATATTGAATACCTTTTAGTAGTTTTTGTTTACAATTGTGGATAGGGTTGAAAGTCTTACAGTGTCTGATAGCCTGACGGGTCATATATGCCGCGAAGTGTGTAGTATTAGCATTGTATGCATCAGTCCTTACAATAATTGTATTAAACACCTTATTTTATTTTATCAATAGTTTTCCTTTAAAAGATTTTCAATTGTGTTTTATCAATAGCTTAACAAATAACCACCGTACTGAGGGTTTCTTTTTTGTAGCCCTTCAGATGATTAAGCGAATTATCTGTAAAGGTAGTACAAAAAGGCTGAAAGTTTGTTTTATTAGGAAGGAGGGGATATCGATCAGTTCGTGGCGGGAATTATATCAATAGCTTATGGAATATCTAGTCAATGTGATGTTGTGTAAATGTATTGTTATAATGTCTCGTCATTGTGATTTTGATTATTTACAGTATATATTAAGGAAAACATAGGTGATACTTTTGATAACCGCCAGTGTAATAGGAATATGGAAGATTATTCGAACTGGGTCCGTAGTATCAAATATCATTAGAGTAGAGGAAAGAAGGAAGGGGGGAAAAAAAAAATTCCCAAAATTCCATAAGTAGTATTTATGTAGGCACTACAAACCATTTCTTTTACAGTTTTTATTTTCATTGCTTCCCGAATTACATGTACCTTCATGCCAAACCCAAGTCCTTATAGATATACAATACATATAAAGTCAAATATATTTCTTTCTTTTGTCGAGTAAATTCAACAGAAATCACAAAAAAAAAAAAAAAATTTTTTTTTTGTTTGCTAAAATTACATATCGATTTTCACATGTGTATTATTTAAAGGATATACTGTTAAATTTGTTTTTTTAATAGCCTTTATAATTTTAAATATAAATCCCATTAATTTAATTTTTTTGGTTTAGGTATTTTGTCATTATATTTTTTTTTTGTTTTAGCTAAATTTCTTTTTTTTTTTATTATACCTTATTTTTGTGCATGATATATATATAGATATATTTTATAGGTTTAAATATATTATTATTTATTTTTTATTTCATATTTATTTAAACATTTTTTTTTTAGGCTTAAATTTAATTTACTTGTTATTCGTATTATCATTTAGGATTTTTATTTTGGTATATTTAGGGGTGCATCGTTTTGTTGTATTTCATTCTTTGTTCTTAAAATTAAGGCGATTTAAAGAAGCAGTTTTATAATTATTGTGCGGCCACAGTCAAAAGTTGAAAATAGTTATATAAGTTTCCGGGGTAGGAGGGTATGTCCAGAAGTCCGTATGATACCAGAAGTAGAAAAAGAGAGAGGCAAGTGCAGTTTGACTTAAATAGGTCTACCCCTTTCACATTTAACAAAACGTATAAGTCCAACACCCCCAGCCGAAAACCTAGTGCTAGTAGAAATTTAGAAATGAATCAACCTCCCAGTGAGACATTTCCGCAAATTACCGATAAATCGCAAACGATTAATGTTAAGAACCCAACAAATAATTTAGATTCACATAGTCCTAATACAGAACCAAGGCATAGTGGGTCGCGACAGTTAGTGGGTATTGTGACCATGGATGAACCGATAAGAAGAACCGAAGATCCAGGTGTGTGTTCTCAAATCAATGAGATGAAGAGGCAGATGGCAGAGTTGACCGTTACAGTCAGCAAAATGAGCGTAGTGTTGCAACAGACTATGCAAGAAAACAAAAAGCTCAGGGAAGAGATAGTACCTAATTTAGTGAAGGAGAATCACAGTACCAATAATCCTATGGATTCTTCCTCAAACAGTTCGGCTCGATCTTCCAGAAGTAATATGGAAAATCCTGAGGCAACCCAGTCCCAAAGCTACCACCGTATGCGAATAGATAAGTGGGGCTTGGAATTTGATGGTAATACCAGTAAATTAGCGGTAGAAGATTTTGTTTTTCGAGTAGAACGTTTGCAAAGGCAATACGGCGTATCATGGAAAGAAGTTTTAGACCATTTCCACCTGTTGGTCAAAGGAGCGGCTGAAAAGTGGTACTGGCTATTTATTCAGACAAATTATGTAACAGAATGGACCACTTTGAAAGAAGCCCTACTGAAGCAGTACCAATCAACCAGATCAAGCTTTGAGTTGATGAGCGATATGGTTGAAAGAAAGCAGCAGCCTGGAGAAGAAATTGACGAATTTTTCTTTGCAATGACGGGAATGAGAGCACGTCTAGATATATCAATGCCTGAAAGGGAGATGATAAAAATAATAAAGAAAAACCTAAGAGATGATATAAGAAGCAGGGTCTACCCTATTGCTGTTAGTTCAGTAGAGGAATTAAGGCAAGAGTGCATGGAGGCGGAAAAAATATTTTGCCGAAAATACACCAAAAATGTGTCATCGTCTGTCCCAATCAACCGCTATACCAGGCAAGTAAATGAAATTTTTGAAAATACAGAGAACAGTTGTATTGACTCGCCTGAGCAGTATGAGGACGTAGCAGCAATAGTAGTCAATGAGCGGCAAAACCAAAATGTCAGAAACCAACCTGTTTGTTGGAATTGCCGCCAGAGTGGGCATATGTTCATGGATTGCCCATCAACGCAAAGGACATTGTTTTGTTACAGGTGCGGCAAGCCAGATGTTAAATCTCCCAATTGCACCAATTGCAAAACAACAAATTTTCCCAGGAACGAGGTAGCAGCGGGGAGCCATCGTTCCAAGGAAAACCCGCCTGTAATACGGGGAACAAACTAGACATAATTAAAAGTGTAAAGGACTTCAACAAGTTTATTCCACAAATGCGTCACACATATTCACTAGCCGAGCGTGCCCAAAATTATGAAAAAGTGAGAAATAGAATTTTTGGCAGAAAATCGATTTCAAATCGAATTTTAAAATTAAGGAACAAGTTTAGAGATATAAAAAAATACCGAAAACTAGTTATAGACGCGATAAAAACAGCAGATAGAAACTCTGATCCACGCGCTTTCGCTGATTTTTCAATAGGAAATGTGCGGGTAAAGGGATTGTTAGATATCGGCGCATCAATCAGTTTATTAGGAAGAGGTTGTAGAGAATTACTTGAGAAATTGGAGATTAACTTTAAGCCAATTTATTCAGTAATTTCCACAGCAGCAGGGAGAAAACATAGATTGTTAGGCAAAGTAGAAATAGAGATAAGATTTAAGGGAGAATCAAAGAAAATATTATTTTATTTGTGCCCAGATTTAGAGCAAGAAGCCTATCTTGGAGTCGATTTCTGGAAAACATTTAACTTAGCCCCTGAAGTTTTTGAAGCTAATGAGTTGAATATTGAAAATATACATAAGGAATATAAGGTAAAGGATCACACATCTAATCCGCATATGTTGACTGAAGAAGAGCAAGAAAAGTTGCAGAAAGTAATTGAGTTGTTCCCGGCATTTGAAAAGGAAGGATTAGGGTGTACATCTCTGGAGAAACATTCTATTAAATTAGTAGACGGAGCTGTACATTTTAAAGACCGACATTATCCTCTATCTCCGGCAGTGCAAGAAATTGTGCACCGAGAAATAGACAACATGTTATCGTTAAACGTAATCGAAGAAAGTAATAGTCCTTGGTCGAATAGAACAACAATAGTCAGGAAACCAGGGAAGAATAGATTCTGTCTGGACGCAAGAAAGTTAAATAAAATCACCATTAAAGATGCGTATCCTATTCAAAATATAGACGGAATTTTAGGTAGAATTGATGAGACGTATTATATAAGTAGCATCGATTTAAAGTTTGCGTTCTGGCAGATTGAACTAGAAGAAGACAGTAAGCCTTATACAGCGTTTACCGTAGCAGGTCGGCCCCTATACCAGTTTCGCGTGATGCCTTTCGGACTTTGCAACGCAGCTCAGAGACTATGTCGATTAATGGACAAGGTCATACCGCAAAAACTCAAGGAAAACGTGTTCATATATTTAGATGACCTTTTGGTGATCTCAGACAGTTTCGAAAAACATTTGAAAATTTTGACTGAGGTGGCTAGTTGTTTGAGAAGAGCAGATTTAACGATAGGTCTGCAAAAATCACAGTTCTGTTTTCAGCAATTAAGATATCTAGGTTTTATAATAGGTGGAGGAAATCTGAAAACTGACCCAGAAAAAGTGCGAGCCATAAGAGAAATTAGCATACCAAAATCGCCTAGAGAAGTGCGTAGCTTTTTAGGAACAGCCGGCTGGTATCGCCGTTTTATAAAAGACTTCGCTTCCATATCTGCTCCATTAACCGATAGACTAAAAAAGGCAAAAAGATTTGAGATGACTCCTGAAGCAATCGAGGCATTCGAGAACCTGAAGAAGGCCTTGACCTCAGCCCCAGTGTTACGACACCCAGATTTTTCCAAAAGGTTCTGGATTCAATGTGATGCGAGTGAATATGGAATAGGCGCAGTGTTGTATCAGCTTGACGAGAATAATGAAGAGCACCCGATAGCATTTTACAGCCAGAAATTAAATGCCTGTCAAAAAAATTATAGCGTAACTGAGAAGGAATGTTTGGCGGCAGTAATGGCTGTTAAAAAATTCCGCCCATATGTAGAAATGATGCCCTTTACGATAGTTACAGATCACGCTAGCCTTAAATGGCTGATGTCTTTAAAAGATTTGACAGGTAGATTGGCAAGGTGGTCACTTCAACTGCAGTCATTTGATTTTAATATTGAGCACAGGAAAGGAACTGAAAACGTCGTGGCTGACACACTGTCCCGATTACCGCGAGAGGAAGGAGACGCTGATGAGTTAAATCTAGAAGATCTGATCGGTTTTGAAACCACAGAATTCCAGAGCGATGAATATCTAGCACTAATTCAACACATTAATGAAAATCAAGACAGATTGCCTGATTTTAAAGTTAAAGACGGTTTAGTGTTTAAAAGAACGGATTTCGATCGAGCTGACGGAAACGAATGCCAGTGGAAACTATGGATTCCACCAAATATTACCCACGCTGTGATAGAAAATGCACACGCAACTCTGACTGCAGCACATGGTGGAGTTGCAAAAACAAGCGAACGACTGAGAAGATTCTTTTATTGGCCGAAAATGTCCTCTCAAGTAAAAGCGTATATAAAAAGCTGTCAAATATGTAAAGAGATTAAGCCTACAAACCAAAAGCTGTGTCCAGAAATAGGCAACCAAGTAATAACAGAGCGACCATTCCAGAAACTTTATCTTGATTTCTTGGGGAAATATCCAAGGTCGAGAAGTGGCAATTGTTACGTCTTTGTTGTACTCGATCACTTTACAAAATATACTTTTATAAAAGCGATGAAAGAAGCCACAGCCGCACATGTAGTGGAATTTCTTATCCACGAAATCTTCCACAAGTTTGGAGTTCCAGAAATTATTCACACCGATAATGGAGCTCAATTTGTATCCAAAAGTTTTCAAAATCTTCTCAGCACGTACAAGATTCAGCATCTTAAGACTCCAGTATATCAACCCAGTAGTAATGCGTCAGAAAGAGTTAACCAAAGCATTTTATCTGCTATAAGAGCATATTTAAAAGATGATCATCGGGATTGGGATCTATATTTGTCTGAGATAGATTGTGCATTGCGAAATTCTTTCCATAGTGCAATTGGTTTCACACCATTCTTCGCGCTGTTCGGCTACCACATGTATTCTAGCGGAGCCGAATATAAATTGGCACGAAAACTGCAATCCCTTGAAGATCATCGTATTCTAGCCAAGCCAAGTGAGAGAATGGAAAACATAAGAGAAAAAATTAAAGAAAACATGACAAAAGCATATGAGAAGAGCGCAAAGAGGTATAACAAAAGAGCCAGGAAAGTAAAATTCGTTCCCGGTCAGGAGGTCTACCGAAGAAACATGGTACAGAGCAATTTTGGAAAAAATCTTAATGCAAAATTTTGCAGAAAGTTTCTGAAGTGTAGGGTAGTCCGGCCTGTAGGTAACAATATGTATGAGCTCGAGACTTTAGACGGAAAAACAATTGGAATCTATCATGTTAAAGATATTAAAGTATAGTTGTTATAAATCGAACTTAGGTTTTTATTAACGTAAAGTGCAATATTAGGACGATAATAGCAATTATTTCATAATTATACACATGTTTAGTTTGTTGTCTTACTATTGTAGAAATAACAATTTTGCTTTAAAATCTGTGATATTTTTTTTTATATACCTGTTAGATAAAATCGAATTAGGATAAGAGCTCACATACCTTTTTCCTTAAGTGCAATAGTAGTTAATAAGTCTGTGATATGACTGTATGCTGTGATTTCCATATATATGTTTTTTATAGGATTAGTTTTTCTTTGAAGACGATGTGCAATATGGCTTAAGTTCTGTTGTGATGATCTGTAAAGAGTGGCGAATCCTGTAGAAAAAAAAATATCACAAAGTAAATATCCTTTTTCAGACTTAATTTGAAGAATACTTCCCGTCAGACATCGTGAAGATAATTTAGATAGAGCTTTTAGATCTCTAAAACTTTTACGACTAAAAGGTAATAGAGATGGTACAGCCAAGAATGGACAACGATGCAAGGGAATTAAAAGAATAGAGGCTATACCCATTGTAGATTTTATGCAGTTTAGGGACTAAAATTAGTTTTTTTTTGCTTTTTGCCTCAAAGGGGCGTTCGATTTCATTTTTAACTGGTCCTATATGGTGACCTACCAATAATTGATTGGTAACAAGAATTTTTTTTTTAGTCAAGGGTTGCCTCTACGATTTTTTCCTCTGGAAAAGATGCGGAAGAGAGATGAGTCCATCATAGACTGACAGAGATCTTTCTAAATATACAATCATGAATGCTGAGGCGCGAGGTTTCCTGAAAACAAAGAAAAAAAATTAAGGAAAAAAATAGGATACAATAGTTTAAATAGCTACTTTTATTGCCCGGCTAAATGCAAGTGATATGTGAGACTCTTTATCGGGTCATGGGAGTTCCCCACGTTGTGCGCAAACTGTTTGTAAATGTTTATTTTTGGCCGAAATATCGCCGAATATACGTTAGTATTTAGTGGGCAAAATCCGCCCACCGTTTTCTACCACGTGTACTCGTAGAATACGGAGTTTTGTTGCGGATGCCTCAACCTGCATGTTAATTTTATTACAAAATAGCAGGGAAAAAGCCTATTGTGCCTTTTAGTTAATGTTTTTTTTTGTTCCCGTCATCTGTTCATTTATCCTTGTTTGCTGGAAAACGTCCTTTCTTGTGCCTAGTTTTTTTTATTTAACTTTTCATAATCTGAAAATAAAAAGACTAAATAATCCAATTAAAAGTTGTTTCTTTAAATTTTTTTTTTTTTTGATCTGCATACCTTACCACTACTTACCTTGTGTTTGCCTTTTTTGCTTTGTGCCTTATTTGTTGCTTTTAGATGTACGCATGATACTGTTGCCAGTACTGTAGTGTTGGTGCGGTAGTAGTAAACGGCAATGACTCAGAGTTGTAGTTTTCATTCTGCAGTGTTTGAAACACAATGAAAAAAAAGAGTTAATTTGAAACAGAGAAAATCTATATTATAAATAGTAATGAATGAACTAAAACCTTGCAGGTTTTATGAGCGCCTGGTTTAGGAAAGTGCCTTCAGGGTAGATGAGTCTGGGTAGGAGCACGTAGGAAAAGGGAGAAGACAGTATTAAGATGAATTTAAGGGGAATAAATCCAAATAAATAATTTTAGAAAGGAAAGTGAAAGGTTTCTATAAATATGGAGTTTTCGCGGCAAAAAAAGGTTTTCTAGAAAATTCACAAAGAAAAAGATGGATGACTGGGCGGGAGAAAGATCACTTGACGTTTGGAAAAATAGGAATTCAGCACAGGAAAGTTTAACAAAAAAAAAAAAAGACAAAGCAGTATAAAAAGTCGAATTAAAAAAAGGACAACTGAGAAGTGATCAGTCTATAGTGAGCCGCGGAAGAAGAATGGTGGAAAAAAAAAAAAAAAAAACTGTGTGAAATAAAGGATTAATTAAAGTGAATTTCAAGTGTGAACATCTAGTAAAAGAAAAAAAAAAGAAAACGTCTAAGTGAAGGTAAATGAATGTAGTTGATTAGGTTTTTGTGTTTTTTTTTACCGGAATCAGTTTATTTTATTTAGAAATTACATACTATATAGAGACAAGAGGGGGAATTGTGAACTGTCGGCCTGTGACCAATTGATTATAAAGCTAATATATATATAAAAAAAAAAAGGAAGAAAGAATGCAACAAAACGTAAGTTTTAAATTATTTATAGTTTTATATTTTTGGGTTGAAATAAGTATGTGGTTTAATTCAAACAGCTGGCTATTGGTGAAATGGAGAAAACGCACATTCAAAATTAATCCGGGCTCAATACAAGGAAACAAAAAAGCAAAATATATCACTGCCACCAGGTATAATAACTCCACAATAGCCAGGTAACGATTTTTTTTATTTTCAACATACTTAAACAAGAGAAGAAAAATAGAACGTATTGTTATTGCCGAGTAACGTGTTGAGTGCGGCCAGGAAAAAAAAAATCAGTAACAAAAAAAAAAAAAAATATAAAAGAGTTTAAAGTAAGGAAACACAAAAAAAAAAAACAGAAATATTATCTTGAGCTAAAAATAAGTTTTTGTTTATGTATTTTATTTCCGCCTGAAAGTAGGCAAAGTTTTCTTTTCTTATAATCGTAAAGTCAGTCAAAACACTGTAAAATAGGGTTCAAATCAATTTTTATTTGTATAATGTTTATAAGCATATATCGTAAATATATATTTTTTAATAAATAGCTTTAGGGAGCTCCTTCAAGTTACGTTTGAAGATTACATTGTAGAAGTGAGAGATTGACTTGAGCCTGAAAAGTTAGAAGAGTTAATATTTGTATAGAAAACTGAAAGTTAAGGGAAAGGAAATTTTGTTTAGTGGATATAGGTGTCTCAATTGTTTTTATCTACCAAAAAAAAAAAAAAAAAACTTTATTTATGAATATAAGTAAAATATTGAATATATGTATATATAAATATTAGAAGTAAATTTCCTTTTGTTTTAATAAAATCGGTATATAAACATGTGAAAAAAAAAGAAAGAGATGTATTTGATTATGGAATAGTCACATAAGGGAAATGGCGTGAAGGTGAAGTAGGGAAGCAAAGGCAACTTTTTAGTGGGTCACAAATCAAACTAAACAGCTGGAGATGTGAGTACGTGACATGGTGGGGAGGGCAATCAAGGGCATTACATCAGCCCCAAAAAAGAAAAAAAAAATTGGTTTGGTAGTGTGCTCCTACTTAAATATGATGTTTTTTGGAATGTGGGATGAAGAGTGATAGTATTATTTATAGGGTTAATAGGTAGTGTTCGTTACAGACTTTGGTAGTTTTTATGTTATAATTTTTTTAATGGCGGAGTACCCAGCGAGAGGGTTGGAACCCTCTGAGAAGTGCTCAACCTTGCTAGTCGGAAACCTCGCTGGCCAATGCGTCCGCAACAAACTGTACATTTTTTATTTGATTATATTAATTTAAATTTATGGCTGAATCGCCTAACACTTTTTTGTGTACGTCCCACAGTTGTAAAGAAGATGTAGTTTATGAAATAATAATAAGTTGAGACATAAACCCAGAATATATAGCAACACGTAGTTATTTTCGCCGAAATGACAAATTAGTAATTCTAGACCAAGGCGAATTCAAATTAGCCGAGTTGGCTGGGCAGTGTTATTTCATCATGTTAAATTTTAGCAAAGGCCAATGCACTTGAGCGAAGACAAATTGATAATTGGTAAGTTTACTTGATTTAATTCGCCTTACTTTTAGTTAAATTTTAGTTTGAATTTGCCTTCGTTTACATAAGCTTACATGCATTCATACATTTATATGTATATAAAAATTGTTTTAAAACACAATGTTAATTCTAAATAAAACAAAAAGGTTTCAGAGAATTATCTTAATATTTTTTATTATGATGGAAGGATCAATGACCATTATGTGTGAAACAAAATGACGGCCGACGAGCATGCACAGGTTTGCTGAAATTTGCGCACAATTCTTCCGATTATGGACACATTTAGTCAATTATGCATGAAATGCATATTGATTTGAACGCCCATTTTCGTAAAAGGCTTCAACAATATTAACATGAAATTGTACTTTCTCCAGCAAAAATTATTTATATAGAAAACGGAATAAAGACAGACTTATAGTTCGGTAAAGCAAACTTGGCTATTACAAACAGCATAAAATATTTACGGTACATCAAATGAGCAAATTAAAAGTTTCTCGGACAATTTAATGACAGTGGCAGTGACAGTGATACTTCCAGTGCAATATGCTTGCGTCTTTAGAAGATAGGTTTTCTGTCACATATACTTTAAGGCGTTTGTGCAGAAAAGCAAACTTGAACCAAGGTATATTGACTCATGTGATGGCATACCCAATGAAGACACAATTGCATCACAGGATGTGGCTTCATCGTCTTCTGATTATAAATATGGAGCCTTGTATATATAGTTTGTTAACTGGTAAATTTTTGGACTATAGTTTAGTTTTTTTTTGAAGAACTTTTACATTTTTATAAATTCCCAAACTGTAATACAATTTCTTTATTGTTCGGTTAGAATTTATAAAAATTTTCAAATTTTTCCGATTTTTTTTTTAATTTCCGATTTGTGGTGAAATTTTACGTTTTAAATACTGATTTTTTAAACATTTTCGGCTTCTTGCTGACGTTAACATTTTAGTGGTGAAACTTGAAAATTGGTGGTTTTCAGTTTTTTTGTGAAATTTCGGTCTTTTGTTAAATATTGATTTTTTAGCAACTACATTTTTTTAATGGAGCTTGGCATATTTATGTTGAATTTTTTGTAAATTTTAAATTTTGGCGAAAGTTAAAATTTTTCGTATTTTTTTTTCGAATTTGTTTTTTTTAATTTCGATTTTTTGGGAAAATTTGTTGCTTGTGTAATATTAAAACGTTTGACTATTGTTTCTTTTTATGCCGAATTATCAAATTCCTAAAATGCGCTGAAATATCATGTTTTGTTTATATTTCAGTTTAATTTAGATTTTCGGTAAAATTTATAATTTTTGGGTAATATAAAATTCTCTATGTCTGATACAATTTATAATTTATTTTTTATTTTTTGGAAAATTTGTAATTTTTATTTTATATTTTTTAACATTTTAATAAAATTTTGCTTTTTAAAAAATGTTCGGCTTATTGGTTAAATTAAAATTTGAGTGGTGAAATTTCAAAATTTGGTGAGCTTCCGTTTTTTTTTTTGGTAAAATATCGGTTTTATGTTATATATTGATTTTTTTAGCAATTAAATCTTTTTAATTTAGTTTTTCAAATTTATCTCGAGTTTTCAAATTTTTGCAAGATTTCAAGGTTTTTGTAATTTCTTGGTGGGTGCTATTTCGGTTTTTTTTTTTTTAAATTTTGATTTGTTGCAAAGTTTTGTTATATACATAAGCAATTTAACATTTTGGGACTATAGTTTTAGATTTATTTTTCAGCTTAATTGAGATTTTTGGTAACATTTTTAATTTTTAAAAGTTTTTAATGAACTTTTTTGTTTTTTAAAAGTTAAAAAATTTTGTGATTTGGGTTTTCTTGGTTTTTAATTGAATTTAAAATTTTTGGCAATTAATTTTTTTTATTCGAGCTTTTCGTTTTATGGTGAATTTTGGAAATCGTGGTGATTTTAAAATGTTGGTAAAATTTTGTTTATACCCTTCAGAAAATTTAAAAGGGTATATAGATGTTTGTTATTCCGTTTGTAATTTCTACAATATTCATTTTTGACTCAACAATATATCGCCGGTGCGTCCGATGTTGAAATCAACCTTTTGACGGCACTAAACTGCCTAGTATTTTGATCAGTGATCAGTGAGCTTGGCGAATTTTCGCTATTTGAAATCAGCTACAAAAATCAGGGCTACAAATGAGGCCTGAGGTATAGGCCAACTTTTATTAGTATTTTCACGCTTATGCCCAAGCTCATATAATTCATATATTCCTTATAATCCTTATCAAGTTTGCTATAAAGTCCTCCTAGATACATTATCATCCCAAGGCTCCCAGCGAACCTACAGACCTAACTGTTAAACCGAATTGAAATTTTTTTTACAAAACCCTCAAGATTTCAAAAACTACCAGCGAAAACCGAATCCCGTAAAAAATGAAGTTTTGCATATATTACAAATTTTTCCCGGTGCAAAGGAATTGTTTTTTAGTATTTAAAAAAAATTTAGAGTTATCGGTGCAATTTCAGTTTGTTTTTTCTTCCCTGCTTGTGAACATTAGGCTTTTTGGACGTTGTGCGCCATCGCTTTTTTGTTAAAATACTTAATTTTTGAAAATGTTTGGTAAAAATTCTTGGAATTATTTTGTTTTATTCCAGTTTTTCGGTTTTGTGGTGAAGTTGAGAAGTTTTGGTTAACATACATTTTTTTGGTGCAATTTCGGTTTTTTAATCTTCGCTTGTTTGGAACTTTTTGTTATTATGGTAATTTAAATATATAGGTATAGATTGGTTTTGTTAAGTTAAGAAATTAAATTATTTTGTGCCATTTTTTAGATTTATTTTTTATTATTGGTGAATTTTGAGAATTTTACAAACTATGATAAAATTTAGTTTTTTTTGCTGAATTCTCCAGTTGTGATGAAACTTGTTTTTTTTAATTTTTTAAAATACTTATTTTTGTATATTTGGGTTTCTGGTGAAATTAAAAAGTGTGTTGAAGTTTTAGTTTTTGTGGCGAAAGTTTATCTTTTGTTAAAATGTTGATTTTTCATTAAATAATAATTTTTTATCAATTAAGTTTTTTATCCCAGTTTTTCCATTTTATAGTGAATTTTGCGAATTTGTGATGAATTTAAATTTTGTATAATTTTTTATGCAGTCTCGTTTTTTTAATTTAAATTTTTTTAAAAATTATCATATTTATGTAGGTAATATACAATTTTTGAACAGTCGTTTGGTGTTAAGGTGATTTTTAAAATTTTGGCGAATTCCCAAATTATGGTAACTTTTTGTAATTTCTTAAATTAAATGCAGTTTTTGATCAGATTTATAACTTTTTTAATACTTTGGTGAATGTTTAAATATTTTTGGAAATTCTTTGATTTTGGTTTGTTAAATATCGATTTTGTTAAAACGTTGAATTTTTTCATAAAATATAGTATTTTTTTGGATTTTCTGCGAAATTACAAAATTGTGGTGAATATTAAAAATTTAGTGTATTTAGATTTCTTTCGTTTTTTTTCGAAAAATTTCAGTTTATAATTGTTATAATTCTTACAAATTTTGGTGAATTTTTGTGGTAAATTTTTGATTTTAAAGTTTGTTAATCATCGATTTTGTTAAAATGTTGATTTTTTTTATAAAATTTAGTTTTTTTAGTAAATACGAATTTCGATTAAAAAAAAAGTTATTCTAGGTTTTTGAATTTGTGGTAAGTTTTCAAATGTGTAGCATTTGTAGGGTTTTGTCAATTCGGCCCAACATTTTGGTCCGTAGGTTATGTGGTGGCCTCGGGGTGATAATTTCTTTTAGGGGGACTTTATAGCGAATTTAATAAGGATTAAAAATGTGCGTATAAGCGTTTCCCCGTAAGAGTGGAAATTGCCGCCGCCGGTCTTTATTATTATTGGCTTCATGCGTTGAGAAGAAATATAAAAAAACACAACAAAACGAAAGTGAGTGAATGGGCTAGAATTTCCGAAATTGTTGCCTGCTCAGTTCTATTTCCCTCTTTCTATTTTTGTATTGCCTTCGCTGGCTTCATTATTGCTTATGTTTGTGTTAATGATACTTGTTCTTTTCTAAAGCGTTGTGTTCTCGTCGGCATACAGCAGAGTGACATGTAAGTTCTTCTTTTAATTCAAACGGCAATTGCAAGTATCATCATGAATGTGTTGTACAAAATAATACAAATGAACTACATGCAGTCCAAAAAACCAAAGTATTTATAAAAAAACTTAGTAGCCGTTCACACGTAGCAAACTTTCATAATTTTTTGCTAACTGGCCTTTACGTTCACGATATACACAGCTACACAGTATTAAATTTTACTAATTCCTTAATTACTTTACGAACGTTGTGCGGTAGTTTTTATGACCCGGTAAAATGAATTGAAGACACAAATTTCAGCTTCTAAACGTTGTAAGAATAGAAATTGAGGTTTGCTTTCCATCGTTGATAAAGAAAACACATAATACTAAACTACCCGAGATTCAGTGCGTGTTATGCTTTTGTGCCGACATCATTTGTCCGTACTTCTTCAAAAAGAACGTTGGTAAGGCCATTACTGTCCACAGCAGGCGCGCGCTACACATGGTAATCAGTAATAATCGCGTGACATAAAAACTGTGGCCGGAATAAATTTTACTGTAGCTTTTAAACATCCCTAGTGCGGATGAGGAATATACACGATTCACATTCAATAACACATACGCATTTGATCTACTTATTAAAGACTACTTAGCACCAATTCATATATGTTTTCTTAATTCTGTAAAATCATGCGTATTTATATTGTAAACTGCTTTCTTTGCTACGATCAATACTTTTTTGTCGTTTAAGTTTTAATACTTTTTGCAAGTTGTGGCACTATCGCTCCAGTCGTGGAACTTTTTTTATATTCATAGTTATTAATATTACATAGCTTTGATACTATTTAAGTTTCTTGGTACTCTCTTGATATAAACCTGGTACGAAATCAGAACTTTCAAATTCCAGTTAAACGCAGTTGAAGTTTTCTATTTTCTCCCACTACCTACAAAAAATTACAGCATATTCTCTTCAAACGTGGAAAGTAGACAAGATATAAAGATGAAATTTATACATAATATAAATCATGACCCAATGAACAATTCTGAATCATTAGCTAAATAAGTAAATTTTTTGAGTTATGACGTTCTTTGAGGAAATGAGCGATGTGCAGTTTTAAACTTCTAATCAATTGCTTGGGGCACTTGGAACAACAAGAGAACATATGCACACAAGTAGGGTTGTTGTTCATAACATGCGTCAAACAGCAGTAAGCCAACCGTAACAAATGTTAAGGAGGTATGAGGTCAGAAAAAGTGAAAAAGTTCATGTTTGCAAATGAGCAAGAAAAGGAAACATAATAACGGTACTCATGAAAACGCTTAAAAGCGTCGCACTCTCTGAAAACTGTTCATTTTTATACTCTCGCAAATGAAGTGTCAAAAATTGTTTGAAATTTTATTCGCACAGCACTTGCACAAGAATTAGGCTAGTAAGCTTACGACACTCAATTGCGCGTTTCATGAGCAAACTTATAATAGCGATATAAAAAAGAAACAGTTGAAATATTAAATAATTAAATAGAAATACCCAAGCTCACAGTTGAACAACTTTTTTGATGAAGTCGCAGCCTATATTGATCAGGATGTAATTTTTTCTCCGCAACTCCTCGTAAACGGAAGTGGCATTTTAGCTATTATTTATAATACTTAATTATATAAAAAGTTATTCTAACTTAATTCTAAAACTCATCAATAGCAGGAAGAGCGGAGAAAAAAATTTAACACACAGCTCATCCCTCTACGGAAGCAGGATTCTTCTTGGCTTATTAGCCAGGTATCATCTAGCTATAAAACACTCCTTGTAAAACACTAGCGCAGTTAATAACGCAACGATGGAAAAAGTGACTAGAACTTGCTGGGGTTACCCGAGGCCAGATAAAACAATGAGCTTGGTGAAACTGAACAAGGCGAACGAAAAATCACACTGAACTTGGCACAAAGCCGACACCATTTTGTCTCCAAACCAAACTTGACAAGGGAGACGGATATTCGTTCCAAAAACCTACATCAAAACACGCTGTCAGAATATCAACTCAAGGTGAAAAGTGGTTAGATTGCAAGTATTCTACGACAGTACTCAAGTTCACAGACGCATATAATTCGAATAGCTAGAGCAAACACTAGCGTCTGAAGAGCAAGCAAGTAGGACATTGAATAGATAATACATTTTCTGTGCCACTGCGTAGCTTTCGCACAAATAAGACACGAGTATTTAATGTCGGACACCTCACTAGTTATATATAGCTCACATAAGAGGAAAATGCTGGGGAACTTAGCTCGAAGCACCAAGTTACTATATTATGCAAGGCTCTTTAGGACAAAAGAGCACACCGGCAATTTAAAACTGATCCAAAATGTATGCACAGTTTTTTTTAAATTTTATTTTTAATGAAGATCATCGTAATGAAAGAGCAAACGATCAGGACATGTATCACGCTGTTATTTAAACTTTAATATATGTAACTTACAATTTAGCCATTGTTTTACCCGTAGAGCTGGCAACTTTGACAAATAGTCGGACGTTACTGAGCACATGTACATATGTATTCTTCGTAAGTCATTATGTAGTTGCAGGAATATTTCATGAAAAAACATTTCTTGAGAAAAGTATTTCCAAATTCGGAAAGTTGATTTGGTGAATTTTTGAATTTTGTAAACTTATTTCTTCGTTGATGTCCAGTTTTATTATAATTGCCTTAAATATACACAAATATAAACTTTAAAAAAATTTATTATTGAACGTAACACACATACGTAACGTATGATTTGACTTCGAATTGGATTGAAAAATAAAACTTTTTTAAACAAAATTTTTATTTATTCCTCTTCTAAATTTGACTTGAAAAATAAAAACGAAAGAAAAATATACTTTCCGACAGCACTAAATACTTAAGTTGCAACTCCATATATACATAAGTAGCAAAGGAAGAATTGGAAAAAATATAAAATAGCAATACAATTATTCAATTGTTGGCTTGTAATTTTTGGTAGAAAAAAATCTAAATATATAGACGAAGATAAAATAAGTTTGTTTCGCTTTTTAAGTGGACTCAAGCACAAAAAAAAAAAAAAATTTAAATAAATTCAAATAAAATTGAAAGATGAACATCAAACACAAAAGTCTTCTGCTGCATAAGTAGACGAGGAAAATAGAGGTTGCCAGATTTTATTCTTACGCATATATTTTTTAGGTTAGATTTTTGAAAAATAAATTAATAAACGCGTAAGTCATATTTGATTAATGCAGCCTTCGGAAGAAATAATTGGTTCAAATCTCTTCTATTCGAGCTTTTTGATACTTGATTAGACTAGTGGGGTCTCAATTACATCATCATTTTAGATACAATTGAAGATAATTTTTAATTAAAGCACTCCTAGTTAGAACTACAAGTTACCAAATATTTTTTCTATTAAATTTACATGTAAATTTATTTAAACAAAATCTAAATTTACCTGTAATTGTAATTGATTTTTACTTCAGTTTTAATTACAACACAATGTAATTGTAATTGGAAATTATCACAATTATATATAATTGCACAATTAGTTACTTTAATTATGTTACATTTTATCTTCCAGATATATTTTGTCTTGGCGACTCCATAGCCATCAAACATAACCTATAATAGGTTTGTAATTTCTACAATATTCATTTCCGACCCCAAAAAGTATAAGGATCCTTACAATTATCTGTCTATCCAATGTTAAAATCAACTTTCTGGCGGCACTAGACAACCGAGGGTCTTGAAACTTAGACCATTTGATCAGCGCGTTCACCGAATTTGAAATCAGCAGTACCAGTACACAAGATCCCGATATATGGCAAAATATTATTATTCTGGAATTTTTTTCACTCTGCCGGGAAATACTTAAGCACAATCCCATAAAATTTGCATATTTTAAATGCTTATCAAATTCGCTATAAAGTCCCCCTATAGATATAATTAACCCGATGCCCCTGATAATTTTCAAGCATAAGTGAAACAATTTAAAATAAAACACTCAACATTTCAAGAACTAACAGAATCAATCGTATTCCTCCAAAAACCGAATGCCTCGAAAAATTCGAGATTTTGCAATGATTTGGAACTTAATACAAATTTGGAATTTCACTATAAAATCAAGAAACTGTTTCCCAGAAATTTTAATTGCCAAAAAATCAAAATTAAATAAAAAAAATATTTGAGATTCACTACAAAAGTTTAAAGGAAATGGTGAATTTTCATTTTGGTTTTTATATGTTTTTGTTATATATCGATTTTGTTAAAATTACAAAATTGTGCTGATATTTTAATTTTTGTAATGAATATTCAAAATTTGGTTAATTTAGTTATTTTTTGAATTTGCGGATTTCAATTAAATTTTGAATTTTTGCAAAAAAAAAAAAAAAATAATAATTTTTTTATTATAGTTTTTTTGATTTTGTGGTGAATTTTCGAATTTGTTGTGAATGTAAAATTTTGGAAAAATTGCGAATTCGGTTCTCATTGTTAGCTTTTGAAACGTTGGGGGTTTTTTTTTTAAATTGAAACAATTAAGTTTGTAGGTTATCTGGGGCCTCGGGATGTTAATTTCTGCATGGGCACTTTATAGCAAACTTAATAAAGATTCAGAATATTTTAATTTAATGGGCTTGTGTAGAAATGTTATTTTTTAAAATTTTTTTAATGTAATTAAACTCTATAAGCGAAAAACGGAAACGTCCGACCATATAGCTGAAGTAAAGGTACCAGCTAACTACGAAACACTGGTGTCGAACGGAACAATAGCGCAAATACCTGTGGAGTTTAGTTGCGACACGGACGACTCTAGGACAAGAAGTCCTTTTAGAGAAACCAGAAACCGAAACATATTTTTGACTTCCTGACCATAACACAGTCTTTCCGGCAGCAGTACGGGCAATCATGGAAAGTATAAGATAACCAAATGACTATCAACGCAGATGAGTTCGAAAGAGCGAGAACAAGGACGTTATTGGGCTGCAAAAGAGCGAGGAGCGCACAAATACGCTGACAAATAAAGCCAGGGGATTACAGGAAATAAACTGTAGTCTATGGAGGCTGCTAGGACTGGGTAACATATTGTGCAAAAATGACCAATATCGCACTGTGAACAACAAAACGGTAGGAGCAACTACTACAATCTCGTAGGGTGATCCAAACGCAGATAAAACGAAGAGCTTTTTGCGACTGAACTTGACCACAATTAGTAAAATGACAAGAATTTTTAAAGGACACGCACATATATAAGGACATCTGCTTCGAGCAGGAAGAGCAGACAATGGCGTCTGCAGGGTATGTAACTAGGAAACCGAAACGATGGATTATCTTCTCAGCTTTCACGCAAATATGAACCCAGTTTTTCACGTTGACAAAACTCACCGCATTGCCGGGATTCACAATGAAGAGCGCACAACAATCCGAACCATGGCATGAGGCCAAAAATAATTAGCCAATCTGATCAACCTCATTTAACCAAACTTAGAGCATTGAAATCACTATGAATCCTGTCAGTGTGGCATCACTTTGAATCTCCAGTAAAACCCGTTTTTATCAAACAAATAAAATTGGAAAAATTTAGAAATCACTAAAACGGAATAAATGCTTAAAATTCGCATCCATTTGAGCAGCTAGACAGAAATCACAGTGGAAGTAGTTTCGAAATCGCAATAACTCTTGCTCTTTAGGCAAAAAATTTAAGTATTAAAACAGGAAATATATCTAAATAAGATAAATGGAAATAAAATGACTTCGATAAAAAGAAGATGGCAAACTTTCATCCAAACCATAAATATACAAGCATAAGTAAGGAAGGTCAGTCTCAGGGATAGACCATCAAACATACCTAAGATTTACTCTGGATATTTGTTGACTTTTTTGCATAACAATGTTATGGCAAAGTTGTATATTGCAACGAAATTTGTACTCGTTCTTGTAGTTGTATAAGTTGTAGTACGAATAAATCAACTACAGAATATGCAAAAAAGAAAATGAACAAAATACAAAAAGAAAAAGAAACTCAAAAAAGTTTTGATTTGATTGTTGCTTGAATTTCAATTTGAAGTATGGAAAAACTTTAAACGATTACTTGTCGTATTGGGCTGTAAGCTACACTTAAATCAAGTGCCAATAATATATTGTAAAAAGCAAGTGCTTGGGCTACTACATAAGTGCAACAGAAACACTTTCAAGTGCACCTAAAGACTCACCAAAAAGTGCCCACACATTTGCACAAACAGTGTTGTATTCGGGCATATCGTTTTCTCTTGCTCTTCGCCTTTTCATGCAACAATTTAAAGTTACTTTTATACCCTGCACAAAAATGTGTATATAGGTTTGTCATTCCGTTTATAATTTCTACGACATTCATTTTCGAGCTAACAAAGTTTATATGCTATGGATCCGATGTTGAAATGAACTTTCTGACGGCACTAGACAACCTAGAATCCTGAATCTTGAACTACTTGATCAGTGTGGACGGCGAAGTCTCAGCGATATCGTTCCCGTGATATGGATTTTGGGGTTTTTTGCATTTCACTCTTGCGAGGAAAAGCTTATATACAAGCCTGTAAAACTAGCATAGTTAAATTCTTATTAAATTTGTTATAAAATCCCGCTACACAAATTATCGTCCCTAGGCACCAAGGCCACTAACGGACCTAAATGATGGACCAAATTGAAAATTAAAAAAACTTATTTTTTAAATTCACCACAAATTAGAAACTCTTTATAAAATTGAAAACTGGTACAATCAAATTTTTTTGCCCCAAAAATCAATTTTCAAAGACAACCGAAATTTTACAAAAAAACCAAATTCATCAAATGTTGAGTATTCCCCGCACAAATTTAAATTTCACCAAAACTTTGTAAAAAATGCCGACATTTTATTGAAATCAATGTTTAATATATATAAAAAAAAATTCACCGCATATAAAGAATTAATAATAAATTGATAAAAAATTAAAAATTGACGAAAATATTGAAAAAATCAATCAATCAATTCTACCCGAAATCTTAATTAATCGAAAAACCAAAACAATATTTTACCATAAAAATTACTTAATTTTCCCAAAAAATCGAAAATTTAAAAAAACCCAAGAAGCTGCCCCAAAAATTAGTCAAAAATTCAAAATTTTCCCAAAAATCAAAACTCACCACAAATTCGAAAATTCACAATAAAATCGAAGCACTGTAATAAAAAAAATGTTGTGCCCAAGAATCAATATTTAATACAAAACTGAAATTTTACTAGTAATTATCAAAACAAACCAAAATTCACAAAATTTTAAATATTTTCCCCACAATTTTAAATTTCACCAAAAAGCCGTAAAATTACAAAAAATCTATATTTGATGAATATGTCGAAACTTTAACAAAATGTTAGGCATATACATAAAAAAATCAAATTTCACCACAAATGGTGAATTAAAAAAATTAATCAAAATATATAAAAATCATAAGAATTATAAATTTTACGAAAAAACTGAATTAATCTGAAAAATAACGAAATTTTACCATAATCTGGAAATTAACAAAATTTTAAATTACAATGATAACATAATACTCTAAAAAATAGAAATTGTGAAATAACCGAAGCTGAACAAACAATTGCAAAAAATTCGAAATCTTGCCAAAATTGTAAATTAACCAAAAATTCCCTATAAAATCGATAACCAAGAATAGAAACAGTGTCATTGCTAAAAATAATTATTTATCAAATAATCGAAATTTTACCAAAATATACGGAAAAAAGAAATAGAATAAATATACGAGTATGTTACACAATTATGTAAAAAATCTCTAATTTCATTACAAATCGGGAAATTACCAAAAAAATTTAGAAATTCACCAAAACGTTAAATGCCATATTCATAAAAATATTTTAAAATTATAAAAGGTTGGTCGAACAAATTTTGTACAGAAATATGAGTAATAAAACTTTTATAAATCGAAAATATTTTTATAAACATTGCCGTAAAAATTTGCCAAAAAATTTGTAAAAAAAAATAAAAATTAAATATTTTATAAAAAATCTCAATTAAACTGGAAAAAACGAAATGTCAACACTATTTAGGAGTTCACTAAAATTTAAAAATTCTTCACAAACCGGAACTGTAGCAAAAACCAAAGTTTCAAGAAAACCGGAATTGCAGAAAAACTACGAAAATTCAAAACAAAATCGAAGAATTTAATTGAAACAAAATAATTCCAAAAGTATCACAAAAACCGAATTCACTTAAATTTAAAATTTCAAAAATGAATTTTTAATTTACAAAAGTTTTGCAGTTTTATCAAAAAGTTTGAAAAATTCCATGTCCCATCCCGATATTCCACAAGTTCCGAAAAAAACTATTTCTTACAAACCTATTCTTACAAAATTTTTTGAAATTTAACGAAAAAAGGCTGAAATTTACTCGAAAACTCTACATTTTATGATATATTAAAAATTTTACTATAAACCAAATTCTGCTACTACGAGTATCTATAATTCACCAAAAAAATCGAGAATTTATAAAAAATTTAGTAAAAACATTTTATTTATTAACCGATCGAAACTGTTCGTACTAAAACGAAAGGAGACTTTAAATGTAAAGCCGGGCTAAGACCGGAGTCCAAAATTAAATATCACAAACAATACTCTACATCGGGAAAAATCTGTAGAACATTTTTTGTAGTTCATACTTTTGTGTTGGGTATATAAGATTCGGCACAGCCGAATATGCCGCTCTTACTTGTTTCATATTTTTGTGTACTTTTTTCTCGCTTAGAAATGTGATTTTTATTTATTTATTTTTTATTGAAATTCTTTGTTGGAAATATTTGGTCATTGTCGATTTATTTATGAAAGTAAAGTTGAGAAAATAATATAATAAAAAATTAAGCTATAAACACATTCGAGACAGCACTTCACGCGACAGCACTAAAACCCGAGCTGTCAACAGCCTGAGCACTATTTCAGTAAGCGAATAATTATTTTGAAAGCAGCAGCAGCAATAAACATATGGTTTTGTTTTCTCAATATTTGTTTACAAAATTCGAAAGTATTTGTTGAGTAAAAAAAGATGTATCAGGAAAATATTATTAATTGTATGGAAGGCCTCACTAAAATAGTTCAAATTACCGCGTCAGTATATGAGGCAAAGAAAAAACTAATATATTTAAATAGTAAATAAAAAAATAAAATACTTACGACAATCCAAATATAAATTTACAAATCCAAAATTAAAATGAAAACAAAAAATATAAACAGCTGACTGTTGTGTTTTAGTGGTGTCACTTTACATTTCTTAGCGCTTTTTAAACATGCCTTTTCTACGGTACGTCATAGAAAAATAAAAACCAATCACTAGAATATTTTAGAATGGAGGAAATTTCTAAAATGACCAAGCCTCTTTTCGTAAATAAAAATTCCGGAAGTTTTTAGGGACGTGGAATTTTTCGGGAGCTCGGGATTTTAAGAAAGTTTAAAAATTCGTTAAGAAGATTAATTTAAAAATGAATTATAATTAAAATTCTGATTTTATAACAACATATTACTTTGGGATGCGGAAATAAATGTCCCGGGATTCAGGATTGGCATTTCTTGTGTAGACCGAAAATTGTTTTTAAAAATTGCTGCAATTTAGTTATAAGTGTTGATTATATTTGCTTTATTGCTCAAATTATTGAGACTAGTGATCGCCTAGTGGTTGAAATTCAACCTCTACTGCAATAACAAAAAACCACTCAGATAAAACGTTATATTTTTCTTCGTTCTAATAAAATATAATATCGTACTTTATCCGTTCTTTAATAGTTATATCTATTAATGAGAGCCTTCCAAATAAATAATAGTTTTTTGTTATAATTATTTAGCAAATTTAGAGAGAAACAGATATAATGGCTTTATGATTGGCTAATTTCTTAACTGATTTTATCTATCTCAGACACGAAAATGTAGAGGAATAAATACATTCTGCACTGCTCCTATCGACAATCTCTCAAATAAAAAACATCAACCGAATACGTTGAGTTTAAGACAGTTAAAATGGTTCTTAACTTATTTCACTTCAGTTGAAAACATAAATAAACAACATTAAATTGAATAGTTTATTGGTACCTTAAAAAATTGGGTGTGAAAAATATGTTTGGTAAAAGTCGTACGGGTGCCTGCTCTCGATGTTTTTTTACTCTGTTACACCCCACAAATAAACATCTTCTTTCACAAAATATTTTCTGCACTTTATCTAAAACTAGCTAACAAACAAAAAGCACTTTTAACAAGCCACTCCTTGTTGTATTGGCATTACTTATACCTTTGTGCTGCCGACAAAAATAGAAATAAATCTAATCTTGACAGCAGAAGCACTAAAACCCGAGCTGTCGAGCAGCATGCTGTCGTCAATATAATCATTCTCATAAGAATGCTTATGTTTTAATTTTTACATATTGCTGCGGGCTGTCTGCTGTCTCGAATGTGTTTATAGCTTTAGCTTTGAGTATGAGGGACAGACTGGATCAATCATTTTCTAGTTTGTATCATAGTTATATCTTTTGGAATTTTTTCCAGCTGGCTATTTAACAGAGAGGTAGCTGAAGTAACTACATATTAATGTGGATTAACCACGAAAGGAGCTAATAGACGCAAATCACTACATCTACATGTAGCGAGAAAAAGCAACAGATTAGTTTTTAAAACTTCAAGTGGGCAGCATGACACTTCCCATCTAAAACTAACATGTGTGTATGTGTGTAAAGATTTTTAGAAGAGCCAGTCTTAAAACTTCCTGCGAGTGGTGCGACAAATTGCCGGAATCCGATCAGTGGATGTGTGTTCATAATAATCAATCCATCAAGACAGCGAAAGACATAAAAAGCACCTGCTTATAGGATGGACCGATTTTATTTATTTTTTCAATATTTAGGAATCCAATTTAAAGACTACAATTTTAAGACCAATATTTTCTAAAGAACACACAAGTGGCCATTATCAAGTGGACTACACAAAGCCAATATTTGGTACCGTTTATTTGATGAACTGTACGGCCAAAAATGTCTAAACGTCTATTGAAAGTGCGTCAGAAGAAGCTTAAAATATGCTAAATTTAGTTAGAGCGCATAGCATCTGTGGTACGGTGGAAATAAAGGCCGTCTCAAAAGCATTTAAAAATGCAACACTTAATTTTTTAGTTGTAGTATTTATATTGTAAAATAGACATAATCTTATTTAGTATGGAGTAATATATGCGGCAAGTGGCTATCGAAATAAAATCTTCCTTAAGTTTGACACATATGTAGTGGTTGTATCTCACCGACGCCGGGTTGGATGTCGGTCTACAGCTCAGGACTTGTATCAGGCTTATTCGCATAGATCAAAGATTTAACAGAATCCTAAACACATTAGAATTTCCAAAGGAGATTGGCGGAAAATCGTTGCTTCATGCGCCATCCTGCTGAAACCTGATGTCGACAAGATATATGCGGTCCGGTTGACGCCACAAAAATTGCGTTTTAACATTCTTGTAAAAAATGCGATGCGCAGTCAGTGCAATGGCAGCCTCATTTTTCCTATATACTTTAGTAGTCTAAAATGTACTACAAAAATGTTTGTCTGCAAAGATACTAGACTGCGCCGACCTTTCAGTAGGACTCTGCCCCAGTGCATAATGAAAACAAAACACAAATGTGGTTAAAAAAATTTCCTTATTCTCATTTCAACCGATAGGCCTTCTGGCAGTTCAGATCTATATTCGATAGATTATAAGTTTGGATTCCCTAAATAATCCGTGTAGTGGACAAATTTCCAATGGCATCGGTCTGTCAGACTTCAGTCATGCTGGAGAGCAAATGGCGGCCAATTTTGAATTTTTTTATATTCTCAAATACATAATAAATATTTAAAAAGGCTTTTGCCGTTATGATTTTATATACCTTTCACAAAAGTATGAACTACCAAATATGTACTACTGCTATTCACCACTCGTGGTGAATTTTTGATTTTTGTTTTTATATGTTTGTTAACATCGATTTTGTTAAAGTATCGAAAAATTTTTCTTTAAATATTTATTTTGTGTGATTTTTCGGCGAAATTGGAAAAATTTGGTGAATTCTGTTTTTTGGTTTTGTTGGTCGCAAAATTTCGGTTTTTATTAAATTTAAATTTTTTTGAAGAAAAAAATTATTCAATATTTTCGCTTTTGTAGTGAATTTAAAAATTGGCAATATTTCGAATTTTTTTAAATTTTTGATGTAAAACTTCGGGTTTTGAAGGAATTTGGTTTCCTTTGTTGGTTTTTGAAATATAGAGTTTTTAAAAATTTTTTATATCGGTACCTTGGTTATCTGTTGTCCTCGGGATGATGATTTTTCGTAAGGATACTTTGATAAGTCGCCGAGCGCACCGATCAATTGGTCCAAATTTCAAGATTCTAGTTTGTCAACGTCAAAAAGTTGATTTCCACATCGGGCAGACAGGCGGAAATGAATATCGTAGAAATTACAAACGGAATGTGAAGTGTAAAAAGAGTACCAAGCATATCACAATTTTTTCTTAAGCAAGATGCGGGCTACAAAATATGAACTGGCTTGCTGAGTATTCACCTAGTCCCCAAGAGCTTAAAATACAATGTATGTAGTTTTACTGTGAAATACTTATAAACAAATAGGATTTCACATGAATTGCAAGCAGGCATTTGTATATTTTATCCCAAGTGAAAAAGAAACAAAGTTTAATTTAATTTTCTTATTATGCTCCTAAGATACCCAAAGGATTTTTTTGAATGCTCAGAAGGTCCTCATGTCGTGCGGCATTAAAACAAACATACGCTTGGAGATATGTCTAAATTGTACAAGACTCCCAACCGTTTTTAGAGATGTATTCCCAAACTGAACATTTTCATCGCCAAAACTCCTTTAAAAAGTAGTTGATGTTAATGGAGAAAACGCTCGAAAAACCATAATTGTTTCGTGTTAAAAGTTTTTTTTTGTCAATTTAGGGACTCGTGCATATCAGACTTCGCGAACAATTTGTTGGATAAAACCTTGGGTACAAAGAGTTTTTTTTTTGTTTTTTTAAATAAATGATAAATGTTTATTGCCTACCTTTACCCCAGTATAGAAAAATGTTTTCTATTGTTAAGCAAAATGAACACTTATTTAAATTTAAGTTTATTTTCTTGCGTCAGATAAGTCTAAGACTTTAAAAAAATTCATAACTAACACTAGGCTTTTGTTCAGATTTATCCAAGAACGAAAGTCAACCATTTTTTTTTACAAGTAAAATAACTATTGAAATGATAATGAACTAATAAAAGCCCTAAAATTGTAAACATAAAATGGTAAAATACTATGTTCAACACAAATCCCCAAAATGATCATTAAATCTTTAAAATATAAAAATTATTCCCAACAAATCTTCCAGTATCCAAAACAAATTTTTAATCCCATTTCTTAACAAATTTTCCCAACCAACTAATAAATATCTTAATCTGGCAACACTGAAGTTACTTGTAAGTGGGTGTGTTTATATGCGAAAATATTGTATAGTTTCAGAATTCATATGACACGTTTAGTAGTAGATTTATTTAAGAGGTATGTTTAAAAAACAACTGTGGCACGATGGTAACAATATGAATAACTGCGTTTGCATGTGTGTGTTTGTATGACTGTATAATGTGTCCAAGATGTTGGACCGACGATTTAAAATGTTGTTTAGACGTTTATGATATGCGTTTAGATAATGGAATGGTGAACACTTTAATATATATTTGTATATATTTTGCTAATTTTGCTTTTGTTTTCATTTGTTCTTGCAAAATAAATAGAAACTGTAGAGACAGAAGTTTCAACACAATTTATTATTCGTATAACAATAAACATCACACACACAACTACCTACTTAACTTACATGTAGAGAAAGAACATGGTTGTGCTTTGGTCACGAGAACCATATCACGTTCTTTGCAAAAAAATTATGGTTATTTTTAAAATATCATCTTGGTACCATAAATAAGTTTTTGTTTGCATTTCATGCATTAATATTGCAATATGGTATGTATTATTAAGATTTAATTTCAATCATACAATTCGACCATTGTAGTCACCTCAACCCAATTTTTTTTTGCCTGCATCAACAGCTAATGTTCGAATGCTCTCGAGTACATAATCAGGTTGTTTTTATTGCAAGTACATTTTAAGCTAAACGTGATCGATTAGCGAACGTGCTGAGTCCTGATTTTTTGTTTAGAGTTGCCATATTTTATAAATGGGCCAGAGGATATTTTTGGAAACTCAGCCTCAAGTGACCAAGTGGACTCTTTTGCCTTTTATGATAAAATTGAGTTTCTATTGTCGAAAAAAACATGCCAATTTTTGATTACACTTCTTTTGAGTTTAAATTTTTTTTAGCCGGCAGGGAGACCATTCAAATTTCTTTACCTATCGTGTGCCCTTAATAGGTAAAGAAATTTGTATAAAACAATAACGTTGTGAGAATGAAATTGATTGTGGCGATATGCTAATCTCGCATTAGTCTCGTTCTAGTTGGTGGCTTAAGATTCAACACGGTGCGACAAATATCCTGTGCACTGAAACCATGTCAACGACACAATGCAATTTACGTTGCACGTGGACGTCTTTTCGTCCTATTTGTGTGTCGGAATTTTTAAATCGAGTGTCCCCATAACCTTGCCACAACTTTATTTTTTGCAAGTGTAGCATTTGCTATAAATAGTTTAGTTTGCCCTTCTTGTTGCTATAAAGTGTAGCAAAACACAAAAGAAAGAAAGTATGACTCGAAATAATCATTTCTTAGCCCTAAAGCACTAAACAATCATGAAAAGTGTGAGTTGAAATTGTTTCCTATTTACGGTGGCATGCAAGCATTTCGTATATTGTCTTACTAAGCTGGACAGACAATTCGATTGTGTGAGTGGGAGCTTTACGTGCTTCATTGAAGTAAGTAGCTGAAAATTGTATTTTTATGGACACAAGTTGTTTTGGGTCAAATTTATATGGTAATAAAACTAACAACGTATGGTCTCGGATACTTTAAATTTATTAGTGTTGTTTTTTTTTTGTATTTGTCTTTTTGCACAACCCAAGCAAAAACAACGTGCAACAAAAACGTTTCAATAGCATAAAAATAGCAACAGCCAAGCTGCTTTTTCTCTGCCAACTTAAATTAAGAAGTGTTGAAATTCAAACTAAATTTATCGGGTTCTTTCCTACAACTAAATAAAAATTCGTTTGTGTGTGTGAGAACGTGTGTATGTTTGGAGTGTTCATGTAGTTCGAATGGAAATACGAAAAAAACGTGCATGTTGAGAAAGCAAGCCAACACTTCCAGCATATAAATATAAAATTAAATTTAAAGTCACTAAAATAATGTTTGTGCCAAAACAAGTATATTGAGCCAAATGGTCTGTAAGTATTTGTAGTAGGACTTGTAGGTAAAAAAGGCGGTTTCAATTAGGGCGGGTTAGGCCTGCATCAGTCCTAGAGCTAATTGATTCAGAAGCTCAAAGTTAATGACCATAAGCCAGGCGGTTTGTTTGCTGATAGCGAAGCATTCGAAGCATTTAAAAGAGGACGCCGTGCCTGGCTCAAAAATCATCTTAAGCAACGACAACTTTTGCTTGGCAAACGATTTTTATGTAACAGAATAAACTTGGTTTAAGAATATTCATAGAATTTTCATCGCTGTAATTAATTTCAAAATTCGGCGTGGTCTTTAATGTACTACGCCTACTTTTTTAACAGTGTATTTTTTCTAAGACTAATCTAAAATCTTATTTCCGAAACCAGATTTCTTAAATTAAACTCGAAGGCTCCATTTTTAGGGGTATTTTTTTGTTGCAATTAAAATTTGTGTTCCAAGTTTGGAACAATTTTTTCTGAAATTGTTTTTTTGTTATTCTACTTTGGCCAATTATAGCACTGTGCCATGGCTCAAATTAACTCAGATCTATGCGGAAAAGTCTTGTAAAATAGAACCACTCGCATCATAATACCTCACACAATTGACTGTAAGAGGGTGAATTTCCGTTCGGTTCATTCTAATGATTCATTTTTCAAACGCTTTTCAACTTTTGTTTTTATCGATATTTGTCGATGCATGTGGTAAAATCGTATTTTAAATGAATAACAGAACTAGCCGCGTTTCAGAAATTTATTTTAAAAATGTATTAATTCTTTTTCTGAAGTAATCGGCATCCCTGGCATCCCTGGCATCCCTGGAGTGGCCCTGAATTATTTCTAGTGAAATAATACGATATATTGTAACGATATATTGATCGCAATGTAATATTTTTGTTAGACGTGCGGACTCCTCTTTTTCGTCTATATGAAATAAGTTGTACTAAAACTTACCGATATCATTTAGCCGTCAAATGGGAGGCATAAAGGTATGGCTTGCTGTAACTGAGTGCAAGATAAGAAGTTCTGACATACATATATATACTTCCGCGAGGTGGCGGCCGGTAAAATTTCCTGTCATTGCAAAGAATTTGGCTAAATAAGTCAAGCGAAGATAAGTTAATATTCTCTTGTAGAAATATCTAATCCACGGCGGAACAGCATACGCCGATGCATATCCAAGAGGATAGTTGTTTTCTAGTTGCGGAACTGTGGATACCATTCGATTTTAATACACACTTAGCCGTGCATATGGGGCTCTATGTGGGTGGACATCTTTTTTTCATTATTCATGAGAATTAATTGATTGATTTTTCTGAAGGAAGTCCGGTTTTATTTTGTCAAGGTAGGAAGCCGGATGATATGGGCAAGAAAAACTCGCGAGGCGAAGAGGTGGACGGGTCAACCTCAAAAGGTACACCTAAGGACTTGGAGCGTGTGATTCAGATAGGAATGGGCAATGAAGCCTCGCAAGTGTTGGAGAGGTTAATCTCTGTATTCTGAAGAGATGCGCAAGAATACCTCGCAAGGGGTGGACATTCTCTAAAGATACTCCTGAGGACAAAGATGAGACGGTAGCGCATATTATGTGTGATTGTCACGAACTAGCTACCATAAGGCTTAGGCACACTTGCAGACATTTGTTAAATGTGACTGCCCTGAGAAACCTAAGCCTTAGACATATACTAGTCATTACAAGAGACTCCACGCTGAGGAAGAAAGCTGACTGCCATCAGTCGACAGTCTGAAATCGCTGCAGTGAAGAGTGAAGGCTAGTGATATCACGAGACGCAATGAAAGTAGGGGAGGTGTAACTTACAAATCGGTTGCCTGAAATTGGTCTGGAGAAAGCAGGGGGTCGGAAAGGCACCCATCAAGTAAGCAGTCTGCTTTGACACCCCACCTATATTAAATAATATCGGTATTATAGACTCCGTTGTAAAACAATTTACTTTTGAAAAAATCCCTAAAACCTTAATCAAAAAATATCCTTTTATTTCTAGTGAAGGTTCTTCTTTTTTGTTATTAAATTTTTCCTCCCTAAAAGAGCAGTTCACGTCGTAAAATTTTTCTTTTTTAAGCTGTTTTTTATATCATTTCTTTTCTCGTTTCGTTTTTATTCTTCCGACATGAATGTGTGTGTGCTTTCCTTTTTAGTGACATTTTTTCAGTCGACTAACTTTGCTTGGTGAGATTAAATTATCTCCTTTGGGATTTTAGAATTAACTTATCCAACTAGTCTTTAGCCAGACATAGTTTAGGTGCTGTTTTGGAATTTTTTAAACCCCTACTAAGTAAACAGTTTATTTGTTGCTTGCACAGTGGTTTAGGTGTCAAAAACTTCGTGAAACTTTTATCAGCTTAATTTTTTGAAACAAGAAAACTTAAAATTTAAATAGTCTAATATTGGTTTTTATTTTCCTTGTTTAATTACAGGAATGTATTTTTTCTGCTGTTATTTGTGAGTCACACCCGTGTGATGATAATGGACTTCTTGTGCCCAGAAATTGAGGATATGTGCCTGGACGAGCATTTGGCTAACACTTTTTTCATACATAATTGTAATAGATCGATCCTTCTATCATAATAAAAAATATTAAAATAATTCTCTGAAAACTTTTTGTTTTATTTACAACTAACATTGTGCGTTTTAGTGTCCACTATACTTAAAAAGTTATAGCTCATGTTTAATGTTGTACTAAACCACTGTGAATTACTTGGTTGCATGACTAAGTTTTTGTATGGACTTGTACGTTTTCATACACATTCTTTTATATTTTAAATACGTACATATGTATCATTGCACAAATCGATTAACTCCATTAAACAACAAATGGAGAAATGCGATAATTTACATTCTTCTTTAAAATTTCTTTCCAAGTATAAAGTTTAATCGATAGTGTGGAATGTATAAATAGAAATATAGATTTGGTCTAACCGTTCATATACGGTTAATAAAGAAGATTACCAAAAAAAAAAACAATCGTCGGTAGTGCTACAACATTTTTGTAACTGGTGCAGTTAATCAATTTGGCAAATAAAGAAAAATAGAAAATCTTTAATATTCAGAAAATGTTTTTTTAAATATAAACAGTTGATATATATTCCATATAGATATACTAAGATTTTTCAAAAAGTGGAGTTAACTCAATTGTACAGTGAACTACTGATATATATTGTATTTTCTACATGCATGTGCATACGTTCGAATGTCGCGGCAACTTGAGAACAGCGGGGCAGAAGATGGCCTCTATACTTTTTTACTCCATTTACAAAAACAGGCAAAGTGCAGCAATTCGAAGAAATTTTATTTTAAGAGTTTAAGTTTTCGTCAACATGTGACATGTAGACATATTTTTGAGTTTCGGTCGAAATCATTAATAAAATAATTTGAATCGATATTTGAGATATAATAACACCTTTCTATTTTATATAAGCAGAGAACGAAAAATGGCATTGAAGATGGCACATAGCCGAAATCGTTTTGTCTCCAAACAAAACTTGATAAGGGATGACGGAAATTCGTTCCAAAAATCTACAGAGAAATATATTGACTTCTATTAAAATTTTTGTTTGGTTTCAGTTTGTAATTTATTTACATTTTTAAATAAAGAATTTGTTTTATGTTGTTTTAATTAAGTTTTTGATTGTTTTAATTATTTATTGAATGCAAAAAATATATAAATTAATCTTAATTAAATCAATTAAAAATTTATTTAAATTTCAAGCTTAGATCTAACAAAATTTTTAACAGGGGGAAGTATATTTATAAAGTTTTGTTTTTTTCTATAATTTCATTTTAGTTTTTTAAAAATGTTTTACTTAAATAATTTTTCCGTAAAAATAAATTAATAACGCGGATGCGGTCGCAGAGGACCAAGTATTCACCATACGAAATGTCACGCAGTTGGGCATAAATCGGCGGTCTTTGCAGAGAATTCTGGTAAAACTTTTGCAGATCAAGATAACTTTTCATTGAAAATCATAAGCGGCGAGGTCTATTTCTACCTCAGTGGATATATTAATAAACAAAATTATCGCTTAAGGGACACCGAAGATTCAATTATAATCCACGAAGAAGCATTACATCCGCTCATAGTAACTGCACGTTATTCTGTTGTTCTGAATGCTTCATGGGACCTTATTATTTCGAAAAGGCTGTGGGTCAAACGAAACCTTTGGAAGACGAGCGCTACACAGCCATGTTATACGACTATCTTCTTCCTCGATTGAGTGTATTGGGAACTGGATAACAAGTGGTTGCAAGTGGAAAGAGCAATCACGTATACTGCACGAGCCGTCAGACGAGTGTAAAGGCTAGTGGTAGCACGAGACTTGAATGAGACTAAGGTAAACTACAAATCGGTTGCCTAAAATCAATTCGAGGAAAGAAGAGGTCGAAAAGCGACCCATAAAGTTAGCGGTCTACTTCAATATCCTCACTACATTATAATATGGCTGCAAACGTATCAACAAAGATTCGTCCTTCTATCAAAAGGCTCTAAATAATATCAGCAATAACATTTCAAGTAATAAAGAACTATTGCAGTACTCAGTTTTCCTACTTTTTATGGAATTATTTAATTTAATTTTGTGTTTCTATCGGTTTAATTTTGCTTCAATTTATGACGTTAACAAAAAAAGAAAAAGGAAATGATAGCATCAACGAAGTAGTAGTAGCTAAACAAACTACTTATACCTACACACTTAGCCGCAGATGCCTCATAAAAATACTTCTATCTCTTTCACATATAAGTTATAGATTTGAAAGATGGCTAATGATGATAATAAGATTGCTGAACAATAAATGTCAATCTTGTCCAATAACTAGTTTATTCTTTATAAAGACATACTTTTGTATTCCTGGAAAATTCATATTGATATAAAAACCAGGCGAATGGGGTGAAGCGTGGCAGGCGTAGAAGATGCAGCTTGCACTGCTTCAGTAGGTTACAGCATTTTCATTTTTAGTTATTAACAATTGTTGACAAAGTTGGCAATGACTATGATGACAGCAATATCTTGTGGCTAATAAATTTCGAATTTTTTTTATTATCATCTTAACAATAAATCATCATATTAAGAACACTTTAGCTGGTTTATGGTTGCAGAGAAAAAAGTGTTGCGTTGCTCGTAGTTCAAGTCATACTCTCAAGAACAGCTGCACGTAAAGTTGTTTCTATGTCAAGGGCTTTACAAACGTTGTTGGAGGAATTCAAGTTGTTTTTTTTAAAGAATTGCATTGAAATTGAGAAGGATCAGCTAGTCTACCAGACTGTCAATTGTGGGCTCGATTCCCACTAAAGACTCCGGTCTGTTTTACAATAACGAGATAAATTTAAGTTAGAATATAATTTCTAAGTGTATTCCAACGTTTGCGAGGAAAATTTTAGAAGGCTTTAAAAAACTGAGAGCTATTTGAAAGAAACAGTAGAAAATATCAAAAGCATACTACAATAAAGTTCGGAACCACTGCTTGGTTATGGGAAAAGTTAAAGTTCGAAACGCAGAGTTGCATTTAGAAGCAGTAGAGTTTAGGAAGCAGAAGCTTTCTGTCCTTTTTCATTAATTTCTGCAATTTCTGTAAAACCGAATATATTAATCAGAATGAATTTATGGAAATTGAATTTATGTTGTTATCGTTACCGTTTGTTGTCAATAGGTGTTACGATCGCGTGAATCAAGATTACCTTGGTTATGATTGTATTCATTATCATTTTCATTATATTCTGTGAAATCGCTTTCCATTGTGATGTTGTGAACATGGGTCAGATATTGCTCAGCATTGATGTATGAAGTAAAATGGTTTATTTCGTTCCCACAATCGCCTAACAGTCAGCCCCTTTCGAATTGTTGTTCATTTGCTTCTTGCTTGCTTACATACATCTCGTACGTACTAAGTTTCCGAAATCCATCGGGTGTAATCGAAATTGGAAGCTGCAAGTCTTACTGTTTTCTGGATTTTTGGCGTCTGTCTAAGTGATTCTAAGGGATTCGTGACGATATACTGTAAGCAGGTTTTTGTAGATATTTTACTTGCTAACAACTTCCAATTCATTACTGGGCATTTTGTGCATTTATGGCAACATTTGTGGTTCTAGGGTTTTGTGATGTATCATTAACACTTATCATTCCCAGCCTAGCGTCTTCTCAGGAGATTATCAATAAAAATCTTTGTGATCTGCTGAAAACTGCAATATCCGTCTCTGAAAATTGCCTATATGCTCCCGCGTTTTATTCAAAGCTATAGTGGAAGTGACCATGCTACATACGTAGACTCATGTCCATTTTAAAGAACAATAAATTGGTGCTTCTAGTACCTTGCTTGTGTAACAGATAAATAAAAATATCCATCGGTAGTACGCAGCATTAGAATAGGTGGAGGACAACCTTAAGGCGTTCGTGGCATGAAATGTAGCCTGCACGTGGACTTAGTAGCTTTGTAAGAACTTGGTTCGAAGGACAAGGGAGTTTTGGTATTAACCTTGCGCAAACAATGTTTTCCTGAAATTATATTTTATAAATACCGCCTTCGGGAGCGGATTGAACAAGGCACGAATATAATATTTATGTCTTTGTTAAATTTTGTGGCTCAGTGGCTCAGGAAGCCTAGCTGAGTACTATTGAACGCGGAACAGTTGCTAATGCAGTTGCGCACAATCAGCAGTACCGAGTGGAGAGTCTCAGAGTGTCTCTGGTTGGCACTGGTCTCTCTCAACAAGCCCTGAGTTCCTACAATAGTTGGAACGTCAAGGCAAGAATTCGGCGCCATGAAATACCAAACGGTCTGCCAGCGTCTGTTCCCCATGTTAGAGGCGGCTGGTAGCGAGCGTCGGATCTTAGAACAAGCGGTTCCCTATATAAAAGGGAAATCAGACTTTTCAGACAGCCCGCCTGGAGGCCATGCTAGCAGGTACAGTTTCAGGATCGGATGCGGAAGCCTTACCTCATCGGACCCTGTGGTCCTTATATGAAGAAAATGAACTAATAAAAAAGCTTCCTTCATATAAGAAATATAGGGCTAAAGTACTAATTTTCCCAGCGGTAAGTTGTACGATATGCTACCAAGTCCACCACAAATTAATCAGCTCTTTCTGAAACAGGTTTGGGAATTCAAATGAGCTTTCATTTCGAACCATTTCGGTAGTAACAATTAAATAGATAAGTACTTCATACACAATAGAATCCCTGGTATTTTTAATGTCAAAATTATAAAGAAATTCCGTTTTTTTAGTCATTTTGTCACCTTTAAAAAGAGTTGAAGCAGAAAATGGAAGGAACAACCTTAAATCAACAAAACCGATCCTCTAGTCGAATAATGTCACAAGAGGTTGGTTAAGCGTATAAATCGTGTTCTGCATTATTGCCCCAAACCAGCGACAAGCTCTTCTTATCATAAATGAATTCGAACAGCAATAGCAGCTGTCATCTAAGCATTTAGATCAGCTATTATATAAAAATTAGATCCCCTTCTTAAAAATAATTAAACAAACGTGATGAGCAACTTTTATTCTTAAGCAGTTGCAACAATTTTGCTGGTTCAGTTCATACTCGTGTGTATTCACTGAACAATGTTTTCGAACTAATTACAAAAACGGATGCACGTCAGAATAAAATTGAAAATGTATCAATACACAGTGGGGCCGAGCATTGGAAAATTGTACCAAAGAAATAACTTTTCACGTTCTAGTGAGATTTGTTAGCAACTTGGAAAGTCAATTGAGACACAGCCCAACAGTTTAATCACAAGCAAACAGAATATAGGGTGACCAGATAGTAATGATAATTTTCCAAATTGTTGTCAGAAGCTATCAAAGTTACCAGTGGCTATGCGGCTGTCAAAATATTAAGTAAAGTTAGGCATTTTATCGTGCATCACTGCAAGCCAGCTGAAAAAGGAAATTGTTAAAAAACGTTATCCAAACCACGGCTCAGTTATGAACATGCAATGTGAATTTTGCTATTAGGTGGGCCGTCATCATGGCTTCAGTATGTAGACAATTCGTAGCACCGTACAAAAGTTTGAGCGTTGTTACACTCTTTTGAATCTTAAGCCATTAACAAGAGATGAGTGCGAGATTGCTATACAACCGCGGCCAGTATCGAAGAAGACCCAGAATTATCGATTCGGCATCGAGAAGCTTAAATGAACGTTGCCTGAGAGTCAACCCGGTTCGGAGTCTGGATTTGGCCAACATACGTATAAAGTTATGCTGACACAAGATTTAAAACTGAATTTGAAATTGGGAATTTGGTAAAAAAAAAATTATCTTGAAACACTGCCAGCGAATTGTCGAAGGGGGGCAATTTGAATAATGTGGCATTTGATACATTGATTTTCGATCAATGTTCCACAATATTTCAAGATAACAGCTGCACTTATTTTGAAAAGAGTCAACACGAAAAAGATACATTCTCACGAAAGATAAAAAGTTATAACATACTCCGAAAAAATATTTAATAATTCACAAAAACTAATTCCAAAGCTTAAACGCTGCCACCGTAAAGTTTACTACATAATTCCTTTCACTACATGGATGCTACAGAAGCTATCTGCATAGTTTTGATCATGATGACCCCCTCAGATATCCTCTTTACCAGGAAAATTATGAGAATTCTTCTTCCTGGAGCACTTAATGTTTCAATGCCGAGAAGGTGCTATGTATCGATAACCAAGTGTTGCGCAAGGAACAACAAGGGTATAATCTGAACAATTTAATGACAAGGTCCTGTCAGAATAACGAACCACGTACCGTGAGTCAGTGAATGTGTAGACGCGAAGCTGATAGAGCGTACCTGCCCCCCAAGAAGCAAAACAAATGGTAGTTATGCGGGAAGTGAGAAGACTGGAGATGTGATTTAGTTCATAGGAACTGCGGCACATCGTAAATGTTATTCCGCACGGGCTGAATAAGTTCTCGGTGATTCCATACCTAACATATACAAGTTAAGTTTTACCATACAAGCTATGCAGTCGTGAGATAGACTATATTCTGTATTGAGGGCGTTTGTTCTTTATGCTCTCATTATGTGACACTCATTCTCTCAACAACGTTGCATACATTCTTGAATTTAACGTTTTATTCTAACATAACATAAGTTTAGGCGCAACGAAAAATAAAAAGAAAAGAAAAACACCAAGTGTACTAATAAAAAATCATCAAAATGAAAATGAGAGCATTTTTAGTTACGATTGCAGTTTTTATTATGGGCCTTTCCTCTCTCTGTTTCATCATTTATTCAGAAAATGTTCAAAAAACTAAACTTGTTGAAGAAATTAAATAAAAAATAAGAAATGATTGTTTTCAATCCAAAACCAATTTTGGATGAAAGTAGACAATATTCTGAAGGCCCGGTTCCCTTATTTTACTTTCGTTCTTCAAACAATCCCAGCAGTTATTAAAAGGTTTATATTTTTTTTACCACAAGTCTTGCAATCGGCCCCTCTGTGCAATGTTACTCTGCAACTGTAGCGAATGAATATTGCATGATAGCAAAGAAACTGTTGAATGTGAGCCGGTAATGGGGTGAGGGTGCAGCAGCTTATTGTTTGCAATGCTGTCGGTTGGTTTTGGTTTGCCTGTTTGAGTTTGGTCTTTTAGTAAAATATACGAGCAAAAGAAAAACAATTACAAATAAAAGAAAAAAGAAAGATTAAGATGAAACTACGTGTTGCATAGTCATTATGTTTTAATTATTGAATAACGTGATTGTTTTGTATAATAAATTCGGTAATTAAGGAATTACACGGCTGGAACTCTACAGTTTGTAACAAACAATTAAAAAAGGAAACGAACACCAATTAAATGAATTTCAGTGTGATTGAACGAATGAGTGATCAAAGCCAATGAGAATAAAGTTTAATTAAATAAAACTTGGGGAAAATGTTGAACAGCTTAAAAGGGAAGAAATGCGAATTTTTTAGTGTTAAAAGTGCGATAAAGTTAAATAAAGAAGGAAGCGCACGTACTGCATATGAATGTGTTGAAATGTAAAAAATGTTTCCGTGAATTTAATGCATTCAACATGCTTTGCCTCTCTTATGCGTCTATTTTATTATTTTTATATTTTTAGCTGTTTAAGTCAAAATGAAGATTTTGCCACAACTTTATCCATATGTCAGTTCCGAAGCCAATCCAGCGAGGAAACGGCATTCTATGTAGTCATTAGCTATAATCACCTTGATCCGATATATCTTGCACAGTTGCGTCCTAAATGCCGATTCAAACTTTGCCAATTTGAAATCTACACGAACATCCGAGCTCTTATGCTCGGCGAAGCATGGTATGGTCTCGTGCATACTTGAACACATGGCCGCGAAGTTTTCGAATGCTTTGGCATTTATCATCGTAAAATTAGCGCAAAGGCCTCAATATTGGCACTAATAAATACTGTGGACGTGCTGGTCAACAGATGTAGCAGGCGCTACTAAAACAACGTGGCCACGGCATATTGTCCATAACGTAACTACAGTTTTAGCAAAATTCCTTTTGAAATAAAACTAAAGAAATTACTGGTTCCTCTAGTAACTTATTTCTTTCGCCTGTGTTGAAGAAAAAGAGACATATTTTCAGCGAATTTCCATTATCCCTTAGCAAGGAGACTCTGAACGAAAAATAACACTGAAGATGGCACACAGCCGAAACTGGTTTGTCTCCAAATCAAACTTGACAAGGGAGGACGAAAATTCGTTCCAAATCAACTGAAACCCAGACACATAGACATCTCTTGTTGGTGGTAATTAGGGAATAAAGTTTTTCTTCTAACATTTTTATATCGTTACAATGCATTGCAATTTTCTTGCACAAATGTATTCCAAAGAACTATTTTCGTTACAGCCTTTATCTCTCTTAATTAAATTTTAGTGAAAATTTCCTACATAATTAACACAACGAATTTATATTCAAATTGATGTTAAAATGAAGATAAAACAAAATTAATTTTTGTTATTATCAACTCTTTGTCTTTTAGCATTTTTAATGTTTCTGCAGTTATCGTTTTCACTTATCAGGAGTCTACTAAATGCTCATAAGTACTTCTTTGTTCATTATTACTTTCCTTATTACAGTATCAGAGTACTGGTATCATTTGCATCTTTTTTTTTTGCTTGAAACCCATCATTATAAGAAGATTATCATTGTTTCTTATGTTATTATGCAGCCATGCAAACATACGTAGATATAAATGAGGAAGCAAGTGGGGTGGTATGTAAATGAGGAAAGTTGCTCAAACATTTTCCTTGAGTAAAATTATTTCCTTCCGTTGCAATTGAGCCTCATTTGCTTTTCATAAGAGCCAGTACAACAACAAGTAGAGTTACACACACAGACACATATGTCAGCTCATTTCCCATTAACATCAGCCAGCTGTAAACAACTAAATAGATAAAAAGAGAGACAGACAGCAGACATATATTCCGTCATCTTAGAGTAGCACTAGCCCCTGACTAATACAGGGTGGCTGATGATTTTTGCTACATTAAGAAACTGCAATAACATTTTTTGTAATGCATGGAATTTATTCAATCTTTTTTCATTTCAAAGCCCATTGAATTCTTTAAAAATAGTTTAAATGGAAATGCCCGCCCTGCTCGTTAATGCAGGTGCGGCATCTTAGCAAAAAGCTGTTCATTACTATAGGAAATTTTCTGCGTGATTCGGCCATAACCGGCTGAGATATGTGTGCAGTTGTACAATCTTGTTGAAACCGCACAGATGTGAAATTCCTTTCACATCTGTGTAGTTCTGGATAGGAAAGTCCTTCTAGCATGCTCAAGCAACGGTCTCCAGTTACCGTAACGCGGTGCCCGTTCAAAGAAGTATAGCCCGACAATACAGCGTGAAAAAACTGCACACTACACTGTGACGTGAATTGAATCCAATTCCCTCTCATGCAGTATTTCAGGGTTGGAAACAGTTTATATGCGACGATTTTCGTTGTTTACTTTGCCGCTCCAAGCGAAATGAGCCTCACCAGATATGAAAAGACAATTCAGCAAATTCTCGTCCTCTTCCACCATTTCAAGCATCTTCCGGAAAAATTCCATGCAAATTGGAAAGTCTGCTGCTTTATTTTATTAGCCATTTACAAGCCTTATGAGTTACATGTCTGAATTATTCATACATGTAAACATTCCTACTTATGAGTATCAACTAAGCAATCATCAACATCGTTGTTAATGTAAAATTGTCCGTCATCTTGAGTAGTACTAGCCGCCTGACTAATGGCTGATGAATTTTACTACATTAAGAACTGGAATAACATTTTTTAATCAGTGTTTTTTTTCATTTGAAAGCCCATTGAATTGTATTAAAAATAGTTTAGTCTTAAAGAGAATTAATTGTAAATGAAAGGGAATACATTCTTTTATTAGGAGAAGCAACTGGTTCAGGGTTGACTCTACATTGACGAATCGAAAATTACTTATCTACCTTTTACTACAGTTCTCCCTTCTACACTTTGCTGATTATCCTCTTCATTATTTAAGCTTCAGAGACTTCTTTACTTTTTACTATCGATTTTCTTCTCGTATCTTTCAGGTAACACAAATTGCTCGGATTTACAAGCCTGCGTGGGCCTGTGTTCTGCAAACCAAAGCTAACCCTTGTGAATTATGAGTTAAGTGCTTTTTTCTCTCAATCCATTGGAGAGAAAACACAATCAGTATTCTTATTGGGAAACAAACAGATACCTTTTTAGCAAAAACTTTATAATTAATCAATGTTTTAGTTAATTCATCGTTTAATTTTATTTTGCATTTTAATTTTTTTCCTTATCTTTTAAGTCAATTGTTCATTCTTAACATTTCTATCAATTAAACAACAAGTTCGAAGTCCCTTCACAAATATCATTATAGTTTTTATTTTTAATTAACTCTTTTCATTCTTTAAGTATCATTTATTTCTGTCATTGTCATTGAAACAAACTCATTATCTGCATTTCACAGCCCCTGTGATTTTAACCTCAATTAAATTATTATTCACCAATCATCATCAGCTGGCTTGTTTTCGATAAAAAAAAAGTTATTTCAAATCAGGGCTCAATGGATATTGCGCTTTTCTTTATTTCAGTTTATGTTACTTTCTACAATTTTCACAAACATGTTTCTATGTACCAGCAGTGCAAGGCACTGCACTGTGTTCTTTTGTATTTTGCTGAAAGGATAAATGATATAACCAATTTTTATTTTGAATCGTTTGAGGGGAGGGGATATATTTCTGTTTTATTTATCTCTCTAGATTCTCGTCTAGTCTTGAGTATCGTGGTTGCAAAGACAAAGAACATTAGTTAAAATTTGAAATCTCTTAATTTTTATGGTCGACATTTAATTGCGAATAAAGGGTGGACCAACAAAAACAGACGATGTTAATTGTAAATAAAACAAAAAGTTTTCAGAGAATTATTTTAATATTTTTTATTATAATAGAAGGGTCTATGATCATTATGTGTAAAACAAATAACCGGTCAAACGCTCGCCACGACTTCGGTGGAATGTCGTTAATGTGCCGAATTATCTCATCCTTTAGCACTTGAATTGTTCTTGGCTCATGGACGAAAGTGTACGTAAATATGTACGCAAAGAAAGAAATCCAACGGTGTCAAATCACATGATCGTGACGGCAAATTAACATCGCCACGACGTGAGATAACACGGCCGTTGAATTTCTCATGCAAAAGAGACATTGTTTCGTTGGCTGGCACCATCCTGTGGTGCCGCATATCGTCCAGGTCCATATCCTCAATTTCTGGCCACACGAAATCCGTTAGCATCTCGCGATAGCGAACACCATTAATGATAACTGCTTGACCGACCTCATATTCGAAGCAGTACAGCCCGATAACGCCGCCAGCCCATAAACCGCACCAAATAATCACTCTTTGTGGATGCATCGGCTTTTCGGCAATCACTCGTGGATTCTCATTTGCCCAAATGCGGCAATTCTGCTTGTTAACGTATCCACTGAAGGTGAGCCTCGCCGCTGAAGATAATTTTCTTTGTAAAGTCACCATTCACATCTGGATGTTTAACCAATAACTCGGCGCTTGGAATGGTCAGTAGGCTTCATTTCTTGGGTCAATTGAACACCGTAAGCGTGTAAATTCAAATCTTGATTCAAAATTCGCCCCAGTGATGGTCGTAAGATGTTAACCACAACGACGAGTCGAGGTGGACGATTCTTCTGCCACACTCTCGCGAACAGCAGCAATGTTTCCCGCAAAACGAACCGCAAATTGTGTGCGTGGTGTTTTTAAGCGAGTCATTATTGTCTTATCGAATTTAGGAGAGCAAAGAATTTGACTGAAAAATTTTATTTCTAACGAAGAAGCATTACAGGCTGTTTTGAAAAGTTTAACTAAAACATTATATTATCGAGAAGAGTGTCCGAGGGATACCGATTTCAAAAGGAGAAATATTGTGTATGGTTTATGCCATCGATTCGAGTTTGGCATTTCATTTGAATCGAAGCTGAACGTTGTTTTGGGGTTGAGATAAGTTTAAGCACTATTTGTAGTAAAGGAATAGTTAAGTTTCCGGCCCAATTCGAAGGTGGCATCAAACTAACAAACCTACTAACAACAAAATGAACACAGTCCAACTAAATTAAAAGTTTTAGTGATAATTATCATTAGGCCAATTAGGAAATAGCGACAAACCTTTTCCTACGGGGGTTGTGTATACGAATATGATATTGCATTTATTAGAGATCACTTTGAAGAGAAAAAAGAAAGATCCTTAAATAATTCAATCGATTTATTTTCTTCTAGAATTTCTTTGTTGCTGACGGCCGATTGTTTATGAAGCAATATGGTCTGATGCCACCGGTGCAATATTCCCAATAAACAATATTGCCACCTGCAGAAGCTCGTGTGAATTAATATATCCGTTCAATCGAATGTGTCTCCTCTCTAAAAATTATTTTCCGAACGCTTCGAAGACCACTCAGCGAACAAATGACATTGTCTACAGTCATTAACTATGCGCTCATGGATCAATTGGATCCCGTACGAATGCAGGTAAAAGTCCTTGTGCAAAATTTGCCAAGCTATAGTCTACGAAGTATCGGAAAGTTTCTTTGCTGATATTGTGATTTCTTTTGAACAGATGTTGACTGAATGTTTAGCGAACCGATTGTGTTGAACTTGTCCACCATACATCAGAGCGGTGACTTTGAAAGACAACCGCGTCTGCCGTAAAATGGTTGCATTCACAAAAAGTTATTTCGTTAATAAAGTTTTATACTTTGCACTTCCCATGGGGCAAGTTACATATGGGCGTCAGCGACTGAACAATAAAGAATATATAGTTACCATGACGACGTGGGCGCCAGCAATCGCGAAACCTAGTTGAACTGTTGGTGGGAATGTTAAATAAAGCTAACTGCTGTCGAAATTGTCGTTTAGGGTAACTTTGATTTTTGGTGTTTTAGGGGTGTCCTATGTCCTATTTAGCCTCCTCCTCTTTGATCCTTGCCTGGAAATGGAATGATTCAGGCTGTCAGCACCGAACTATTCTCTTTGGAAAACCTATTATTTTCTACTTTAAGATTGCGAAGAGTTATTTTGAACGTTTGTATATGAAGGGAAGGGTAATTGGAGAACCCCTGTGGTGTTATCATGTTGGCTTATTTCCCTATGATGTTGTGGATGTTCTTTGCCTTTGCTTTTTGCCATCAGTTTTCAGGATTTACGTATTATGTTGTCAGTAGAATACTAATATTTCTTTGTTATTTACTTGCATTATTGCCTATGGCACATTGCATTTCAACTTCGTTCCATAAAACGTCATTTTATATTTCATCTTGAGCTATTACTCTAGTTTTATTTATAAAGTGTTTTCATACCAATCCAAATGACATTCGGTAGATTAGGGTGTTCAGATTAGTTTCAGGGACAATGAAGAGAAGCTTGAACCATGTTGTCAAGCTCGGTTGTGGAGGTTTATTAAATTGGCAACAAGTTTCAACTTTACCCTCTACCAGATCGGGTCAGTTTTGATATAATTTAGATTGAAAGATTCATACAAAAACAAGCTAAAAGCCGGCACGCTTCGTTATACACACAAATCTTAATGAAGTCACCATAATATATCTGTGGCAAAACGATGATAAATATTGCCTATACGCGATATCTCTAAAAGCAATGTGTTGACTTTGAAACTTGCAACAATGCTAAAAATGTCGAAATCTTTAAAACATGTCAAGTTGGTTGGCCCTCTAGGAAAACTTTTTGACAAAACTAAAAATATGTTTAAACTAACTGAGAGTTTTAGAATCTTAACACTTTTTAAACTACTTGAAACTCATTGAGAACAATGAAATCGATTAAAAATATTAAGACATTGACAATATGAAAACAAGTGCATTTAAAATATTTACCGTGTTGCTTCTTGGTTTTATTTGCATTTAGGTTTGGACAAAACTTGACATCGAATAGAAATATTATTGATTGGCTTAGGGAGACTCCAAACACAGGATGCCCGCGGGGAAGTTATACTACTTTGTTTGTTTATAATTTTTGATTAAATGAAAGTGAATGGATCGTATATTGATAAATGTTTTATTTAATGCCGGCAATTATGTGATGGAATACAATATCAGATAAATGTCCGCCTCTGTTAGCCTCACAAATGCGAACACATTTTTAATTACATTCTCACACATTTCACGCGGTATTTCATAAATTTCATCAAATATTTTGTTTGAGTTGCTCCAGCGTTTCTGGTTTGTTTGCAGAAACCTTGCTTTCGGATATACCCACAAAAAGAAGTCCGGAGCAGTCAAATCAGGCGACCGTGGAGGCCAATCAACATCACCATTCCTTGATATTTCAAGGAAGTTATTACTTGTTGTGGAAAGAGGTTTCGCAGTAATTCCATTGCAATCCTGGCTGTATGCGAATTGGCACCCTCTTGTTGAAACCATATGTTAGTCAAATTGCACACCAGGCTGTCACTTTTAATGGATGCAAAGGTGACTGATGAATAATTTGAGGGTTTTCCATTGCCCAGAACCGACTATTCCGTTTATTCACATATCCATTCAAATGAAAATGTGCCTCGTCACTCACTATGATTTTTTCATGAAAATCGGGGTTGTCATGGGCGAGCTGTAGCATCCTATTGGCATATGTATGTCGACGTAAATGGTCTTCTGTAAGAAGCTCTTGTGTCAACTGAATCTTAAATGGAAACAAATGCAAATCTTTGTGCAAAATTGTGGCCAAAGTTGTTCTTTGAAGACCAAGCTAATGAGCACGGTGTCGAATTGAGGCTGATAGATTGTTTTGAACACTTTTATGAACAGCAGTAATGTTTTCAGCCGATCTTGGGCCAATCAGCTATAATCCCTCTCTCATCGAAATTATTCACGGCACGATAAATAGTGCATCTTGTTGGCACGTTGTTTCTCCCAAAAATTTCTCGTTACTCTCTTATCGTCACAGTAATCGATGATTGATTTTGATAAAATGTTTTAACGATTAAAACACGTTGGATTACTGAATATATAAATTTGCCATGTTTCTACTTCACGACTGCCAAATATGAACTGTCAAGACTAATGTTTATCAAAATTGCGGCAAAACAAAGTATTATACCTACCCGGCGGACACTCTGTACTTATATCACCCAATCATCAAAGTGTTAGCAAGGCAATATTTTTTTAAATTTATATTATGTGAGAAATTATGGGAAAATGTTGTCCAGAGTTCGCATACTAGATACTAAGCACCGTCTTGGCCAGGTATCCTTGGCGTGTGCTGTTCCCTCGTGGATTACGGATTTTTATAAAAGAGTGGTAACTTCTCGATATATTTAGCCAGACTTCTAGCAGAGACAGGAACCTGTTACAGGCCGTCACCACGAGGAGGCATAAGTCAGAACTTCTGACAGAGCATCTAGTTACGACAAATATATATTTAAATTTGTTCTTTTTTTAGAGTAAAACATTTCTCTTAATTTCCGTTTGCACAAAGCATAGAGAATTGTACGCCCTACAGTTGCTAAGATGTTTTGTGTTTGGCATTTCAATAAACGGCAACTATTCTTCATTTAGCACAACAATACTGAAGAAATTGTCAAGAACACATTTTTGCCAACACACAAAATGCGAAATGAAATGTTAAAATACGCAAGTAGTTTTTCCAGTTTAGGAAGGGAAGAAGATATAAAAAATATTTAGCTACACTAATGACCTGGTTTTTGTTAGCGAACAAAAGCATAATTTCCTTAAAGGATTTAGTTGGAAAAGACATTTTTAGTGAGTGCCGCAACGTTTTAATTCGACAATAATATTAGAAGTAGAATTGTTTTTCCGAAGTGTAATTTAAGATCCATTGGCGCGAACCGAGGTCGATATTGGAAAGCCCTTCCCAACTCATTTGGGATTAAATGTAAAACTATAGTACATTCCGTTGGTTAAACAAGGAAAGAGGAGAAACACCGAGGATGCAAAAAGTCGAAGCGCTTACCGGAGGAAGAGGTAGAAGTTATTTTGGAATTGGTGGAGTTTACCCTTTCATAACACAAAAAGGTATAATGGATAAAATTACAAAAACTTTGTGTGGGTAACAAACTGAAGCATCGCCTGTATTCCGTTAAAGAAATGTCGTAAAGAACCGGTGGCGATGAACTCTTCTGACAATAAGAAAACAAACGATCTATATTAACGTGACCAATTTCAACCTCTTTTGCAGACGGTTGCAGAGTTGGTCCAGGATTAGATATTGATCAGTCCAGGTAATATATTCATGACGTGGCCCGAATGACCACTAAATCGGAGCCATAAGCACGCAAAGTGGAATTATAATATACCGTCAGAGAGGGTGCTTTAGAACCAGCAGTGTTAGGGAGTGGATACAATGCTTATTAACGGTGTGGCAAGAATATGGCTTTGAAATTACTGACCTTTTCATCGCGTGTGACTACAGGCTGTACTGATCGATCCGCAACCGAAAATCGAAATATTAGATTTCTGCCTTATCTCTCGTTTTGGTGATCGTTCTTCAGCGGTTTTATGAAGTCGCGAGTGTACGTCAACAAACCTCACACTCTTGAAGCCCTCAAAGAGAATATTCGTCAATAAAACGAGAACCGTTTGCCGAAAGTTCTGTCAAGAGTGAAGAAAATGTCGGGCTAGTACAGTCATTAATTGTAGCGGCGGCCACTTAAGACGTTAAATAAACATAATCCAAAAGCAGAACCAAAGCGCTTATTTCATTTTTCGCCCCACCTTCTACAAACGAGTAAGCAGTTTAGAAGTAGAGAGAACGAGTAAGCAGTTTAGTAGGAGAGAGAACAGGACCAACATTTGCACAGCTGCTTAAAAACGACATGATTTTTAGGTGACACTACCTTTGCACTTTCCAGTCTATGCAAGAAAATCTGCTCTTATAGGAGACGATAAAATTCCTTTCAAAGCGTTTGGTTTTTTCCTCCTTTATTTATTTAATAAAAAATAATGATGACGATCAATAAGCGATGTTTATGTTTATGCAACCGTTTTCAACATACTCGTACAAAATATCATACTGTGGCAGCGTGTAGGTGTTGAAATTATAGTGGTGCCATTTAAATGGTGAATTATGTTGACATGCAGGCAATAGTGCTGCTGACACTGCAAGATTTATGTACCGCCTTTGTTGGCATTTAAATAAATTTAAGCGTGAGAGTAGATTGTTGTGATAACGTAACCTCTCACGTGTTTTGTCGCTGCTGGCGATGCGGTTGTTGTGCTAATTTTTGAAATCTTCTCTTGTATCTGTGGATTTTTAAAATAAATTACCTTCCTGAAGCACATTAATTTATAAGCATAAATTTCAGTTTATCTCCGGACACATACGACTACATGGCTTCATGGCTTCATGGCACCAAAAATATAAAGTGAAGAACGTGCAGTGAATGGGTTTTCTACAATGCTTTTGTTTTGTTAAATGGCAAGAATATTTCGCAAGCGCACCCTTTATGACAGCTTTAATTATCTTGTCATAATTAAAATATTGCGGAATATATTATTTTTTGTTACTCAGAATTTTGTGATTTTTTTGGAAGTAACTCCATATTTGAGTTATATTTTAGTTTATTACACACAAAATGTACCTCTGTAGGTCTACAACAAATAAACAAATAATTTCTTGGTATATAATTTATTACTAGCCTTTTAGTTATGCGAGGAGAAGTGGAAGGTGCCACGCCTACTTTTTATATCACTTCAATTTCTGGCTAAACTACACTTTCTTAATAACAAGGTTATTTAATAATAAAGTAAATCATGAAAACTCTAACTATTGTAGTGAGACAGGCTAAATCACTGACTAAACCCCTTTCAACAAAATCATGAAATTAAATGGGGATGAACTTTGACTGAACTATACATTGTGGAAGGGAAATGACATTCTCCTCCTTGAGGAGAATGAAACCACGATACATAATCTTTGTAAATGTATTACTTTAAATAGTGTTTTTAACCGTGAGCTTTTGTGTTCGAAAGGTATCAGGCGGGCTAATCCGATCTGAGTACTGACCTTCATCTAAGGCATATAAGAATGATTAGCAGTTTGCTGCAACCTTATAGTGTTATGGAGAACATAAAATATGTCTTGTGACTAATGTTAGCTTCTACTGTTAAGAAGGAACAAAATAAGCCGTAGGATTATTAGAAACAGATTTCTTGGTGTTCTTAAGACGAATTGGTACTGGAAACACGAGAAGCCAAAAAAAGTCAGTAATATCAATTGAACATACAGCAAGCAGGACATTGATCTCTATAGACGAACGCACAAACTCCTAAAACAAAGCGTAAGAGAGGGAAATAACAAAATATTTAAAAAATTGATACGAGTAAGTTAAAAATAAAACAAAAAAATGTATTTTTATTTATAGCAACACCTACACACACAAATTAAATTAACATGCAGATTTATTTTCTACTTCGTTCATTATTTGTTACTAAAACTTGTTGCTAAGTATTTTCTAAACATGCAAATAATTGATGTCGATATTTTATTTATTTTTCGCCACTTTCACATTCATTGTGTTGTGATTTTCTGGGAGTTGTGGCTTGGGGATATGGGTTTGTAAATAAATTTCCACAAATTATATTAAAATTAAACCTCAGAGTCAGATAATTCAATGCATTTACGCAATTGGGTATTTAAATTGTGAATTTGTATATATTTCTGGGTGTTCTTGTGAGTCATCGGGCCGACCATGTATGACCATTCAATTCAGTGTTCCAACAGATTGCGGAGAAATTAAGTATTCCTTGAACCTTTAATAAAAAAATCTGATCCCAACGAACAAAACATTCAAGAATATTCGTGTGTTTTGCGTCATTGAGCATAGAAATTTTTTCTTTCGACATCTTAACGGTTTTAGAACATCGCGACGGAAATTTGCCGATCCTTACAAAAACAAAAAAAATTAAAGGACTTCCGATAAATTAATTTCTACCAAAACTTTAACAGGTGTTTGCAACATCAATTGCCAATACCACTACAAATGCAACTGCTCCAAAGGAACTGTAAATGCGCTGTAAATCTTGTCAGCCTTAGATGACCAAAATCACAACTCAAAGCAAAGCAGTCAAATTAAATTACCTAATGAAGCAAATGAACTTATCACCAAATTCCAGTAACAATAGCTCTTTCTCTTCACCAAAGAAAAAATATACATGATCAGAAAAAGCTACAACAAATCCTTTGCAGTACCTCCAATGATAAGTCGATCTCTAACTAAGCTACCAACAAATAATTAAAATACAACAACCAATTCAACTAAGAATAAACACTTTACTAAATTGGTAACCACACCCAAGCGATCATCCGATCAAAGTTCGTTTTACAATGAATAAGAGTAAATAATGTTTATAGATGAAATCTTTAAACTACTTCTTAATTATAGATTTAAATATTATACAGTGGAATTTGAATGATCTTTCAAATAATTACCGAGAATTGCAACTCATTATGAAAGATTTTAATCCCGACTTAATTTCTAGACAAGAAACACACATTCCTGTTAACAAAAATTATTATTTTATTATTTTTCCAAAACAATACAATGGTTTCTTCCATAATTTGGCGACTAATACTTTAATCAATAAAGAAATCATATACAACACAAATTTATTATCACCAATGACGATGCAGTAATTACAATTGCTACGCTCGCACTTTTTTCTATTTTGAACATTTTTGCAACTGACTTTTGAAAAAATTATCACATAATAATGAGCGTAAGTTTACCTTATCGCGTAAGGAAAAACACTGACGAGTATGTACGTTTCGTACTATAAAGTTTAAGGTACCCTTTAGGGACTATTTTCATTAGAACCGAAGTATATCAAAACTAACACGTTACGTATAAGTGATATTTTTATTATTATTATATTTTGCAATACTCATACGCCTGAATAGTTATTAGAAAAATAGATATAAATATTTTGCTATGGGTTATCAGAAATAACAATAACAAATTTCAAAGGGATATGACAAAACAACAGTGGAGTTCTGAATTCTGAATCCGAAATATGTATTTGTGATCTGCCCGTTCTTAGGAAGGAAAACGAACGGGTGACCCCTACTCATGCAGTGCATTGTGCCGGAACTAGGAAAATAGGTTACGGGAGGGGGGAAAGAAGGAGTAGTGTTTGTGGACGTTTGATTTGAACTCCTCAATATTGAAATATATACCAAAACTTATTAAAAAGAAATATATCAATTCAAACAAAATCTATATAGTATGCTATTGAAAATTAATCAAAGTGAAAGGGAAGAGAAAATGACAGAAAATAAGAGACAGATAATAAGAGAAGTAGAAGACAATAAGAGAAGAAGAGAAGTAAAAAAGAAGAGAAGAAGTTATTGAGTAAAGAAGAGAAGAAGAACAGAAGTATAGAAGAAGAGACGACACGAGGAAGAGATGAAGAGTAGAAAAAAAGAGAAATAAAGAAGAGCAGAAAAGAAGAACAGTAGAAGAATAGATGAGAATAATAAGAGAATAAGATGATAAGGGAAGAATAAAGGAAGAGCAGAAAAGAAAAGAGAGTATAGACGAGGAGCGGTGGGATGACGAGTAGAGAAGAGAAGAAGACAAGGCGAGAAGAATAGAATAAGAAAATATGAGAAGCGAAGAAGAAGAATTAGAAGAGAAGAATTAAAGGAGAAGAATTAGAAGAGAAGAATATTAAAAGAAGGGAAGAAAAAAAAGAGAAGAAGAAAAGGAGATAAAAATAGACGAAGAAAAGAAGTGTAAAAGAGAAGAAGAAAAAAAACAAGATAAAAGAGAAGGAAAGAGAGCAAAGTAAGGGAGAAGAGTGAAGAAGAGTGGGGAAGAATAGGGAAGAGAAGTGAAGTGACAAGGAGAGATGAGAAGAAAGAAAATCATAAATAATAAAAACATATTTGCAATTGACGGATGAAACTATAACTTTATGTTTGTAAAGTAAAATGAAAATAAGAGAGAAATCTGTAAAATGTAAACGTAACGTAAAACCTCTTACCTTTTAATATTATAATTTCTGTTATTTGAGCAGCCAGATCGAGTTGTAATAATTTAAGCTCTCTAAAAATAAATAGCACGAATTAACTAAATAATAATTCAAGATCGAGACCACAGCACACGAAAAACAAATTCTATAAAATGACAAAATGAATTTATTTTTCTTCAATTAAAAAATTTTAGATTTAAGATTAAAAAAATATTTATTTCTTCCTAAGTTTTCTAAGAGTAACTCTATTATATAGTTTATTATTTTATTTCCTTTAAAGTATATTTTTCTGAAAACTTTTAAGCGCTTAAATAATTTAAATCAGGGAGTAATAAACTTATCCGGGCTTATTATTTATTGTTAGATTAAACCTCTTCTTATTTTGGTAGTTGCTCAGCGCGTATTATATTCTTGTTCCCCAATAAGAGGCAATATGTTTTTATCGTTAATGGAGTTTTCAGGTGTTTCCTTTTGCAGGCAAGACGTAGATGATGCCTACTACAAAGTATCAAAAATTCTAAACCAAAAAAAAAAAATACTCTAAATCCATATCTATAATCGCGTAATTTAGTCAATTGTAATCATCTTATGATTAATTATTGCAAATAAAAAGACCAGCCGGTACTAACGTTAGAGTGTAAAATGTCTATAGAATCTATATTCCATTTAGCAAAATGTTCAACCCACAGTAAAACAAACATATAATGGAAGAAAGGAAGGATGGCGAAGAAACAAACGAGGAAACAAACAAATAAAAACGTTAAGTACACAAATAACAAATAAATAAGTTCATTTAGCATCAATGAGCTTACACTCATTCACTACAGCTGGATGAAATTGTAATCTTCTCACACATATTGAGGCATAAGAACATTATTGTTTAATTGTATGTTAAGAATGCTGGCTGGCACAGTTGCAACACTACGTCAGTTGTATCTTTTTTTTTAACATTATACCTCATAAAAATTCAATTTTTTTGTTTCTGTTACACAGATGAATGGAAATGGTCAGGCAAAGATAATTTGCTTGTAGCCACAATGCTGTAGACCATCATGTATGAAATGTACAATTGCAAATAACTCTTTGTAGGTAAAGCGGGTTTCAAGAAAGACAGGTCGATGGCAATTAAAAATATCTGTATGTCAGGCATTTAAGAGATGTAAAGGCCAACAATGATCTGGGAAGCCCATGTTTTTACTTTTCGATTTTACTTTTTAACTGGGTTAAAAAATATAAGGGTACAGTCTATACTCATAAATTTTGAGCTCCTGTGGCAGTTCGATCTTGTACGGATAAGTGCCTTATTGAAGTCCCAATGGCTCGGGTTCTCCTACATACTTCCACTAATAGCGGGGAGCTTCACGATCATTATAGCATCCCAATGGCCCACAGACTTCAGCTGACTTTTTATCGAACAGTTCGCCTCGAATTTAGCCGCAAAGGCGGAGAGACAACTTTGACCGTAAATCGCACTTGGCGGCTAGACGTGAAATATTTGTACTTGTAAACACTTTTTTCGATAATAGAATCTTAACACTTGGATGCACTGCTCAAGCACGCAACTCACAACTTGGTGATTTAGAGACTGTTGTAAATAATAAGCAACAGATTTTATATATGCCGCCAAAACACTTTCCTTACAACGACCCGTTCTTATTGGAAAATACCTATAGGCATCCCCACAAATGCAAATGTAGTGGCACTTGAATAATTCTACGAATGAATTTACAATGGAAATTGTTCTTTAAGTTTACAATCGTAAACGTTCTCGCATTAAAAAATACACAGAACAGGATGATGGTTGCACACACACAAGCACACACAAACGAACAATGAGCGAAGACATACGTATATGGGTTGATGTGTGGGTGTGTGTGCAGTGTATGAATAAGTAGTAGTTGTTAGAGCCAAAAATATGGTTAAAGATAGTAAAAATTTGACCAGCAAAAATAAACTGTTTTATTTTGGGAAAATTCTTAGTTCTTGTGCACATTAAGGAGGTACATTCATAAAATATATGAAAAGATCTACTGAGTGAATATTGAAGTCGCTAGTTTTTATCAATTACACTTCCTCAAGCACTGCAAGTGTTTTAAATACAAAATGCAAGAGTATTCTTATAATTTGGGTTTAAGCGTGGCTCTGTTTGATTTTTGGCTTAATGTTTTATGCTTAAACCATACAACAAGAACAAATGGAGGAGAAGGGTTCCTTCTTATTTGTATGGGATACTTCCACTATAACTAGAGAGCTAAAATTCGATATAAACCAACCGTCTGTTAAAGCTTAAGTTTTCTACACACATTAACAAACAAAAACAAATTGGAAAAGAGGACTCAGCTCGGCACTACAACATAAACGTGAAAATAAGGCCAAGTTCCTATCCAAAAATTCCAGCTTTTAAAAGTATCGAGATCAACATGAGCACCAAGTTATTCATATGTGCCGTATCATCCCATTTCTAGGTGGAGTAGGGGTGAATCCGTAACTATATTCGTGTTTGGCTGAGGTTCCACAAATATTTTGTAGCTTGATGAATGAACTCAAATATATATGGAAAACGTTAAATACGATTTAATATCATCTTTTGCGGTAGTATGTGACACAACTGTTCTACGCTAGTTATCCAAGAAAACTGGAATTGAATTTATTCCATCTTTTTTCGCCTTAAAAATTTACAGCGCCAGAGAACCCACTGTGCAATAAAATTTAATTGTCTCATCTTTTTTTATAAAGTTCGGCAGCCGGTAAATCAATTCCGCTGAAAACTTTTACATAATAAAATCCGTACTTAGACAAAACAAAATTAAATATACAACTTTAAATGAATTTTCAAAAACTATTTTTTTATAACAGAGCCACCCTAATGCTAACAAAAATTCGACAATATTAATATGTTCAAATGTAGCAGTCGGTCAAGTTTTGTTACTTCCAAGTTATCGTGGTCACTATTTCTCATGCATATACAAATGAGTCTAAGGGCATGTACGAGCATTTAGTGTTTCTATATTTTATTCTGGTCATCACAACCAAATGCGGTTGGGAAATGAAAGAACTTTAAAGACAAAACTGATGCAAAATCCAAATAAGTGTTGCAAGCAAAGTGCACTTAATTAAATGAATTCTCAAAAGACTAAATCAATGAAATTACTGTTTGAATGATGAATTGAATCATAAGGGTTCGAACACAAATGTGTAAGTTCATTCATGGATATTCAGAAAACATAAATGTTTGAATTATAAGCAGATCCAAGAATTTTTAACAAGCGAAAGTACATTTCGCTTGTAGTTTATTAAATCAAAATGAAGCGTGACATCACGTATACTGTTTTTTAAAAGATGCTTTCAGCTTCAATTTGTCGGATTTGAAAACGATCGAATGTCTAGATTGTCTAAATGTCGTTGTACTGAAGCACAGTGGGCAACTTTTTTTTAAAACCAAAATTATGAGACAAAATTAAATGCGACGAAATGTCCGTTAGACACTGCATTTTAAAATCAACTGCAAATCTAGCCTGTGGTTGTCAAATATTGAGACAAGTGATGTAAAATAGTATCAAAAGCAGAAACAGCATAGTGCTCTATCGGCGAATGCAGTCTGAAGTATTTGAGTACAACCAAAAATATAGTGACGATTTGAATTCAGTGCTGTAAATAACCCTAAAAACAACTTTCAGTTGCTCTAGTTCAAAACCCTGGAAGTTAAGAATGCTGCTCAAGTCGTGGCATGAATTTCTGTTTTGCTAGAAAATTCAAAAACTGTTGTCGCTTATCTGTTAACTGTGTTTGATGATAATTTTTGGGGTATATGATAAATGCAACAGGATCAACATTGCTAAAGTTTTGCTTTTAGTTGAATAAACGGAAAACAATTTGTTCATCGTCTTAACGCCTGCTTTAGTTATGTTATCGTCAAGAATATATTGTGCATTATTTTTTTTTTATTAGAAACCAGAACATTTGTTAAATGCATGCTGAAGAGAAGATACAACGCTTGCCCTTTTTACGTATATGTCAACGTTTGCAGACGACACTGCATTCATAAGAGTTAATAATGATCCTATGGTTATATCTGAGAAACTGCAGTCCCACCTTTATGAAATAGAGGGCTAAAAAAATTTGCCTCCAATAACAAGAACGAATGCCACTGTTCCAGCGGATAGTCTCCTAACTTTATCTCGTCTAATTTTTGGAAAAAATAACGGCCGTACAACTGTGAACACCTCAACTACACTGGTTTATAGCTCCTAACTCAAGCCTGGCTTTGACATGCAATGTTTTTTTTTACAAATCCAATATAAAGCCAATATGGACATATGACATTCAGCTGTAGGGTACTGCTTGTGCATCAAACATTCAGAAGCTACAAAGAAGACGACTTATCGTCTGCGCACCATGGTGTATAGGAAATGAAAATATCCATAGAAATCTAAAAGTTCCTATTATCCAGGAAGAAATGAAAACATATTCCTGCAAATATGTAATTAAACTAGTTGTTCATCGCAACACTCTTGTACGTGATTTAATGATGCTTAACAGAGGCTAAAATTAACTGACACATTGAGCCTGGCGGGATGCTGCTCTCAAGCCAATTATGGTTATTATATTGCTGTATATCTTTGGAACGAATTTCCATTATCTCTTGTCAAGTTTGGTATCACCCGGGGGCATACATCATCTTGGTGAACCCTGCCACCTTGATGGATTGCCACTGGGGGAAAACAGGGGCACCAGTTCCTGGGGCTTATCAGGAGCCTGAAACCGGAAGAAGGTATAACTTCTAAGTTCGACCAGTAGCGAGAAAAGTAAACTGGTACCACGGGAACCAGTAGTCCCAGCAACTTCGGTTCCAAACTGGTGGTTGGTGAGGCTTCTTCGGGGGTGCACGTAGTGGCTGTGGTTATACCCAAAGCTAGGAAGTTCTCACTGCAGGAACGATGTGGCGTTGCATTGCAACGCAAGCTGTCAATGTCATTCGTTGACGGCAGGAGATTAGATAGCTCCGAACCCCTCAGCAAGGGGTGGTACCGGGGGCCTGGCAGCCTCAGTCCTAATTTGCTACCTATGGGATGTGCATGAGTACTATTCCGGTGGTGCTTATGTGATCGCATAGGGGCGCTGGTTTGGCCGCTTAAGTCACACTCGTTGGCAGGTGCTCATGCAAATCTAATCATATCTCTCAAGTTTGGTTTGAAGGCAACCCGGTTTCGGCTATACACCATCTTCAGTGATATTTTTCGCCATTATTTCATTTATAATTAATAAAAAAAAACTATAGCCGTCAGATATGAATAATTAATGTAAATTTCTTTATAAATAATATTAAAGTTAAAAAATTAAATTTATTATTTTGTTCTTTAACAAATTTTTTCTTAAGTCCAAAATATTAAGAAGATAAGAGAAACAAAAAAAAATAATTAAAAGAAAAGCGTTGTTGATGAAAATGTTATTTTTCAATGCTGTCTATCAGTATGAAGAGCAGGTTTCCATACACAACTGCCAAATGTCGATGACATTTTCGTCGCACAGATAAAGATGTCTGTTAAAAGGAAATAATGTATCCTGTACAGCCCCTTTACAACAAAAATCCCATACTCTATTTCGGCACCTTATATACTGGATATATTTGAACTATTAAGAACTGCAAGAGCGAATTAATAAAATTTAAAAAAAATATAAATTTCTACTTCAATTCTAAAGTTTTTTTCATACAAGCACGAGTACCATGGAAGAGAACTTTTGTTTCCACCACATATTTTTCTTTTATAAATAAAATTGCTGACACGCAAAGTATTTGTCAAACACTTGAGCAACAAGTTTATGTTGGCTAAGAAATTGAGACCGTGTGAGAGTTTCACTATTTTCCCCTGCAAAATTAATAAGTCACGAACATACATGGTGTCCGCCAGGAAGGTATAATACTTTGTTTGTTTATAATTTTCGATTAAATGAAAGAGAATGGATCGTATATTGATAAATGTTTTATTTAATGTGTGCAATTATGTATGGAATACAATATCAGTCCGCCTCTGTTAGCCTCATACATGCGAGAAGTCCGGAGCAGTCAAATCAGGCCAATCAACATCACCATACCTTGAAATAACTTGTTCTGGAAAGAGGCCTCGCAGTAATTCCATTGTAATCCTGGCTGTATGCGATGTGGTACCGTCTTGTTCAAACTACATGTTAGCCAATTCCAAAGCATGCAGTTGTGGCGTTAAAAAGTTTTCAATTATATCGCGATATCGCTTCCCATTGACAGTTACCGTTACGCTGCTTTTCAGTTTCAAAGAAGTAAGGTCCAATGATTCCTCCTGACCAAATCGCACACCACACTGTCACTTTTAATGGACGCAAAGGTGACTGGTGAACAATTTGAGGGTTTTCCATTGCCCAGAACCGACTATTCTATTCTGTTCACATATCCATTCAAATGAAAATGCGCCTCGTCACTCATTATTATTTTTCATGAAAATCGGGGTTGTCATGGTCGTTACAGTTCGCCCATGACCTATTGGCATATGTACGGCAGCGTAAATGGTCTTCTGGAAGAAGCTTTTGTGTCAACTGAATCTTAAATGGAAACAAATACAAATCCTTGTGCAAATTGTGGCCATTTGAAGACCAAACTGAGCTCAGTGTCGAATTGAGGTTGATGGATTGGTTTGAACACTTTCTTGAACAGCAGTAATGTTTTCAGCCGATCTTGCAGTACGTTGTGGTCAATGCGTGGGCCTATCAGCTACAGTTCCTCTTTCTTCGAAATCTTCGTCTTGTTGACACGTTGTTTCTTCCAAAAACTTCATGTAACTTTCTCATCGTCACAGTAATCGATGATTGATTTTGATAAAATGTTTTAACGATTAAAAGACTAATGTTTACAAAAATCGCGGCAAAACAAAGTAGTATACCTTCCCATACGCTGTCAGGTTAGAAGGAAAGTTAGAACTTGGAATGAAAATACAAATTTTTCTAAAAATAAAAAATACATTTGTGCACAAAATTAAAAAATGTTTTTAATAAATTGGCCATATTTTCTTAACAGTTTTATTCACGGCTCATTTTATGGTTTTCCAAGGAGAGCAGCTCTGATGGCTAAGAAATGTAGAATATTACACAATTCAGCAGCAAGTTCAAATTATGAAAATTAATTATCAAAACTGGTGTTCGTTAAAGCAAACGTCGCGTACATTTCAATACATACGCGGTGGTTCTTCTAAATTAGCTCTCTGACGTTTGGTGGTAAGGTGGGATAAGATCACTACGCTAAAGACGTAACTGGCCGCCACAGTTTCTAGTAGAAATCGAGGCCTCGAATTTCTAAGCTCTTATGTCCGCAGACTTGCACTTAGAAAATTTTGTTTATGGACTTAAGACTGCGCACGTAAAAGCTCCAATTGACTAAGGTACTCAGAGCTATTGACCACAAATAAAGCCAATTGTTCCCTGAGTGGTCTTTGGAGAGAGTAAAAGTGGATCCGAATTTATGCTGGAAATTTATCAGTAGCGACGAGAAGCATTTTTGAATAAATGCCTCCGTTAACAGGCAAAACTTCCGTAATGGTACGATGAAAACCGTCCGGAGCTTTAAAAAGTTACTCTTTGGTGTGAAGTTTGATCAGTGTTAAACAATTTATTTTGGTCCGACTTTAATTCCAGCACGACGATGTGTCAGATAGCGCTTGCAAAAGCGGCCCTCTGCATAAAAGATTTCAAGGTGCATCTTTCGTAGAACTGGCGTAAACTGGAGACCAAAATTCTAGCACCGCTACGCTTTTAGTTAAATTATTTAAGAGGACTTTTCAAATAATCGTCAATATTTAGCCAACAATTTATTTAAATTTAATTTTTAAAATTTGTTAAATACGACTAAATAATGGTCATTTAGCTGACCGCAATAGGCAACATCTGTTTAGACAAATTTACATTTGATACGGTTTCACACAAATTATTACGTTATTTAGTTGGCGGCTGACTTCTATTCCATCAAACCACAACAAGTACTTGCATGTGGCACCATGTCAAGTAAAATTACACTCAGAAATAAAAGTGAATTATGCAGTTCTGTAGCTTTTTTTTTTATAAATAAATAGCAGGAATGTGATTTTTCTTTAAATAAGAAGGGTTTTGGTGACACTGAGGAGAAGTTCTAGTGGGCTTTGTTTCAATTTTAGATAAAATTATTTTTTTTTGTTGCAGAGTACTGCCGCGGGTTACAGAAAACTCGCAGAGTACAGCCGAATTAAATCCAAAAGATATCTCTTAACTTATTTTTTTGTGAGGGTTACATCGCATATAAATTACGTGTGTTGATGTGTGACAATGCGAGCCATACCCTGTAGTTCGTGAGAAAATCACTGAGGAAGGCCACATGGAATACAAAACAATACTTAACCATTACTGTAATGCTTCAAACCACTTTAAACATAAGTTTAATTGGATACATTCCACCATAAGCCGGTAACGTAGGAAATTGGAAATATTCCGTAATAACGAGTAAAAGGTTTACTGGGCAGATATGATAATTTTTTGTTTGTATTTTGCCATTTAGTTTTGGTTTCAAAGGTCTAGACACAACATCACTAAAATCGCATTAAAATTCCATTTTGCAACTGAAAAACAAACATTCAGCTTAAATTCAATAGTTGAAAAAAAAAATCCAAGCAGAGTAAAGAAAGGGAAATTTTATTTGAGTTAAAAATATTATATATTTGACTTTTTTATTTCTCAGTAACGCATTTTGACATGATTTGACAAATAATTAAAATAAAAAAAAACGTATGTAAAGTGAAGCGAATATGTTTTCTCGGAATAAGTCTGGCACTTCGAAAACTTAACCAGCAAGACGTTGAAGACAACCCTATAGACATCGAAATAAGATATAAGCCAAATAATGGGTAAATGGATAGATCGAAATCCCAAATTGTACTATCAAAAGATAATCGAATTAAACGTCAGATCGAATACCTGAAACAAAGGTACCACCTTATTGCGAAACGCTAATATCAAATGCTACACGAATGGCTCCAAAATAGGGCTGCGAATTCGTGTTGACAAACAAGACTCTGAAATGTACTTTCGACTTCCTGGCAATGACCGAAGGCGAAGTACGGACAATAATGGGGTAAGTGAGATTGCGAAGTGAAATGACAAGGCTAACAAAGGTCAACAAGTACTTTATTTTATTGCAAAAGAGAAATCAACTACTACTCGATAAATAGGAGACTGCGTATTATCTTGATATCTGTCCAGGGGGCAGTTATTCAAATGCAAAGGGTTTCACCCAATAAACTTTGATAATACAATGGCTTCTAGGCCCGAGTTAAACAGTTGACAAATATAACCCATATCGCACTGTGGATCAACGAAATGGTGGGAAATATTACAAGAATCTTAGGGGGTGACCCATGCGAAGATACAGCAAAGAGCGCACTGAAACTGAATAGAGCAATTTGTATGATGATATATATTCTGACAAGAAACTTAACCTAACAAGTATATTTGCTTGGACTAGGAACAGCACAGAGTAGCATCTGCATGTAAGTCGAAACGACACAACATTTTCTGGGCCATAAAGAAGAAGCCAGTATTTCACCGTTGATACCTTTTAAGAGCATTGACCGAAAATTGTTTATGAACTTTGCTCCCGCATCGAATTCTTATATTCCTCCAAAGGTCCTCAATTCCTTGTTCGTAATGGAGAGCACACAACAGACGTAACTAGCTTATATGCACCGACATGAGGCCCATAAATAGGACCCTCTTCCCGACTCTAACCCAGCCTAGCTTGACCTTCGCAGTTCTTTAAATCGTAAAAAATATTTTACTAAACAACTTTCACAAATTCACTAAAACTGTCAGGAAATCATATATTTTTCTGTTTATTTATTTATTTATACTATTTTTCTTTTTCTGCCGCCGCGAACCCTCGGACAGTTCGTTGGAACTTAATATGAATACATAAATTGGTGGGATAGAGCGAAAAAAGCTAAAGTGGTATGAACTGATTACACAAAACGAGTAGAGTGGCGAGATATTAATATGACCGAGTGCTCTTTTCATCTAACGAGTAAGGCGAGTTTTTACCGAGTCAGTGACCGAGTATAGTAGCGAGACGATCACTTGAATCAGTTTTTGCTTACTAGACTGAATACAACTTCCCCTCTATACATATTTACTTCGAGCATCGACTCACTGACTCGCTCGTTTTATGTCAACACGCCTTCGGCAGCAACTTCCCACTCAGCTGAGAGTTTCATGAGCGGTAAAAGCTGTTTAAAAGCCCGTTTAAAATGTTGAATTTCTCAATTCATTTCAAGTAATAAAACAAGATGTGTCTTAGCACCCCTCTGCCTAGTGCCATCTTACTGTCCCACTACTCTATTTGAAGCACAATCAAGACTTTAGTTCGATTGTCGAGTGGCCGCTATTAGCGATGCTGTGCTAGAAGAAAATAGTTTATACTGCTAAGTGCTAGATAAGGTCAGAGTGCGTATTACATCATAGTAACCACGATTACCAGCGAGCTCAGTATAAAAAGGCATACGCACACAGTAACGCTATAGGCAATTAAATAGAGGCCCTCCGCTAGTCCATGATATAAGTACAAACCATTTCCCAATCTATGGGTTAGTACGGCATTCGATATAGATCGCAAGTTCCATTAAAACTTTACGCACTATCTTGGGGTTTTTATCGCACTCTGACATCTTATTATATAGTAGTTTCATCGCTTCTAGTATGATTCTTGATTTGATTTTGGAACGAATTTCCGTCTTCCCTTGTCAAGTTGGGTTTGGAGACAAACCGGTTTCAGCTATGTGCCATCCTCAGTGTCATTTTTCGTTCTGAAAAGTTTGCATCAATTCGTTAGCGTTTTATTGCGTCTATTTGTCATGTGAGCTCGTAGGCATCTGTAAGCAGGTAAAGCTCGTAATCGGGTGTTTTGTACGGATTGGTAGATGTAAGTGGTGACTGATTTATTGCTTTGTATTGCATCAGAATTTGTGATTTCAGATGCCAGGTAGATGTTATAGGTACATTTTTTTTTATCACGTAGCTGCCTGTAATTGGGACCTGGTGTTTTTGTATAGATTAAACAATTTTGATTACTATTTTATTGCGTCAGAATTTGGGGTGCGGGCTTTGTTTTTAATTCTTTATAGTGTTTTTGTTGGGGTTGAAAGAAGTCAGTGATTATTGGATTATGAATTTGTTTATTATTTTTGTAATGTGTTTTTATTGTTTTTGGAGTGTCTTGTTCGTTATTTTTGTTGTGTGTCTTGTAGATTAATTTTAGAGGTTCGAATATAACGTCTGAATCTGAGTTTGTTTGTTCGTTTATGATGCGTCCGTCAAATGTCTTATGTTTATATATTTCCATGTTTTCTAGGATGTTTAGTCGTCGTCCATTTTGCTGTGTGTGTAGTATTTGTGCCGTTTTTCTAATATGCGCTGGATTACATTTGTTGTTGAACATGTGGTTCGCGAAGTTAGATTCTGGTGTCGAGCCTGGATTACACATCTTCTTGTTATAGACTCTTATTTGTTCACAAAATCTTGTTTTTATTTTGCGTCCTGTTTGTCCTATGTAGCAGTGATGATATGTGCACGTCAGTTTGTAAATCCCCTATTTATCTAGCTGGTCGTATTTGCTTGTGTTGTTTGTAATATTCGTCCTAGGTTGTTTCTTGTTTTGAATGTTATATTTATGTGGTATTTCTTGTTTTTCTTTCGTTGTCGCTGTTGTGTTCTCTGAGTCTCTGAAATTCTTTCTTGATTTTGTATACCGTGTCTTTCGGTAACAACGGTTACAAGAAAGCCTTCAAAGTCCATCAGATTTACTCAAAGATTACTCAAAATCCTGCTGTTCAAAATTACTTTTGCCTTGACTTCTATCTAAGTTTAAAAGTGTCTTAGAAGTTCTCCGGTGTGGAAGGTGGCGCGGTGCTACAATAGGCGTCGGACTTTCGTTTTCATATTGTATTCACAGTCACTGCAGAATTATTATTTTCGGGTTAACGGCACCACTCCGGTTTACAGCACTAATGTTTTTAAGAGACCGATCGATTCGACGATCCAGTTTCTTAAAACTTTTTCAACCGAAAATACCAAAATATATGAGCGGTCCATACGTAATTATAGGTTAGAGTTGTTAAGTATCACAGCTGCCATTTGCCAGAAAAAAAACTCCAAAAATTTTAACTAGTAAAATGTTATTGAGAAAAGAATTTTCAGCAGCTCTCACACAAGCTTCCATTTATATGCAGTAATTTTTTGTGCATTTCAATTGATTTGCCATTTAAATGTGTTTTTTTTTAAATATATTATTGCTTTTTGCCCTTCTTTCTGTAAATAAAGCCCATCAATTTTGGAAACTATTTGGAAAAAGCCAACATAAAAAATATAAAAAATAAAAATATTTATTTAGAAAAGCCGCAAACATCAGAAAATGATTTGCAAATTGAATTTAATTTAAATACAATCACAAATCAACTGTTTGCAATTTCACAAACGAACAGATTAAAAAAATATTGGCAAAAGGTTGAAAATAAACCTTTTTTATTTTTACTAAAAAATAAATTGCTAAAAACAGTTTTTCAATTAAAATAAAACATGTTGAGATCTTTTGATTTCAGGTATTAAATACAAAAATTCCATTGAAAATTAATTTTGTTTAATCAAACTTGATTGCTTTGCATTTTCAGGTTTATTTTTTAAATTGAACATTTTCGCAGCACTAAATAAATCCTTTTAAATTTAAAAACACCTTTGTCATCAGTCAGTATTTGTAAATCGTAGAATTACAAGAACGTTTATTTTAAAACGTCGGGAAATCTTAAGCCATCCGGAGTGTGACATTCTACAACTCGTCGCCACGACTGTGTTGGGTCCTGGTACCCAAACAAAGCTTAAATTTTTGTTGATCTAATTTTGACCGATCGCTGTAGAAGAATTATACTATTAGAATAAAACGATTTTTGGTATAAATGTGATTTGCTTTTTTGTCGAAAAAAGGCCTGTAAAGTAGAATTCTGTAGCATGCAAACATAAAGAGTATGATAATTCGGGAGCTGCAGTTTATTTCGATTCGAAGTAAAATATACATGGAGAACAAAGACTTGCTCAGCATTTGTCCTACGTGCCAATCTACAGTTTGCGCCTTTACGTATTCCGGTTAAATAAGACATTTGCAGAAGTCCACTTCAAATATCGGGCAGGTACGAAATAAAAACTGTGGATATTGTGAAACACTTGTAGAAAGAACTTTTACTTCCTTATTTCTGACAGGGCTAGTGTTGGAACAAAATTAGTGGCATCAAGAGAATGACAACGTTTTTTTCAAAGTAAGCTGCAAATAAGAAAATAATACCGCTTTCTCCATGATGCAATCTTTCTACCTTTCGGACAGAAATCTATAGCAATTTTAATTGTGTTAGGTCTGAGAGCTCCCTGGCTGCGCTCGGGGCACTTACTCGTATGGGAAGAGATGTAGACTGTAATATTACTTGGCACACACAATCAGCTGCGAGTGTGTGGGAACCTGGTGAAGAGGACCATGCTGGAAAGAGAGCAGCTTAATGCAAATCGTTTACACTGAACCGTTCAAATGATAAGGCCCCTGGACTGAATCCGAATTCGGACATCTTGATGGTGTTGCCTTAAGGCTCAGACAAGCGAAGCAATGTGCTGATTGTGTCAGTAAACAGTAGAGTTTATTGCATCTTCTTTTGACCCAAACTGCAAGCAGTTCTGCCTGACTTGTTTTCGTGTCTCGCAGGGAAAATTTCTTTGATAGTACTCTTTGGCCTTCATTTAAGCCAGTAACTGGGTTCATTGACAAGGCTAAGTAAACACAGAAGCTATACAAAAGAACTATGCATCGCGGTGCGTACGAAGCGCGAAATTACATACATAGAAATACTGTGCAAAGTCTAAAAAGGTTCAAGAACAATCATTTTTAAAGGGATCTTCTAACATCTAAAAGATACGAAAATTTCCAGAAAAAAAAATAAAAAATAGTTCTAAAGATTTTAAAAAATATTCTAACCAGAACTTATTTTAAGAATTTAGTGAAGTAGACTTTCCTGGTCTAGTTACATATGTAGGTGTAGCTACAACTTGCTTACCACATGTATAAATTTGTACGTTACATATATGTATATCATGTAAAATTTTCGGCTAAAACCCCGATTGAGAAAAACGCACTATTTATTGACAATAAAAATTTCTGCCCGAATTTGAATGGTCACCGTTTACGCAGTCATCTTACTGTTCATTGTGTGTTTACGGTGCGTTTTAAAAACAAGTAGGAGATCTATATTCGGGGGTGCCTTCACAAAAGCATGAACTACTGAAAATGTACTGCAGATTTTTCCCGGTGCAAAGGATTGTTTGAGGTATTTAATTTTGGCGTCAGGTTTTGGTCGTATTATTTTGCATTTAAGCTCTCCTTTCCTCTTAATATAAGCATTTATCAGAATACTTATCAATTGTTGATAACCACTCGATTTGTTTGTGAATTGTAGATAATAGCGGAATCGGGTTTATAGTAAAATTTTTAATATTTCATCGGTTTTGTTAAAATTGCGACGTTTTTATAAGATGTTGATTTTTGCAAACTTTTGTATATTGAATTGAAATATAGTTTCGAAATTTAAAATTTGGGGAATTTTGGAGTTTGTGGTGTTTTTAGAATTATTTTGTTTTATTCCAGTTTTTTGATTTTGTAGACAATTTTTGAAATTTGTTAAATATAAAATTTTGTAAAATTTAAAATTATAAATTTTTTATTATTCATTATTATTATTCATTTTGGAACATTTTGTTATTTTGGAAACTGAAACATGTTTAGACTAAAGTTTGATTTTATGAAGAATTTTAAAATGTTAGTTGATTTCCTCCCACTTATGGTGAAAATTATTTTTTTTTTTATTTTCAGATTAATTTAAATTTTTGGTAAAATATAAAATCTTCATGATATTTAAATTTTGTGGTGATTTTTTTATTTTTCTACTAAATTCCTCAATTGTTATGAAATTTAATTTTCATTTTTGATATATTTGTTTAACACAGATTTTGTTAAAATTTTGTAAAATAATAATTTTTGGGAATTATCGGCTTTTGGTGAAATAAATATTTATGTGGTGAAATTTAAATATTCGTTGTATCTGTTATTTCGGTTTTTTGGTAGATTTTTGGTTACGCTATTTGTATAATTAAAAATCTTGGAACTGTAGCTTGGTGTTGTGGTAAATTTTCGGATTTAGGTAAATTTCCAAATTATAGCCAAGTCTCCTTTCTTTCATACATCAAATTAATTAAGATTTTTGATAACCATTTGTGGTACATTTTTTATCTCCGTTTTCATATGTTTGTTAAATATCAATTGTGTTGAAATTTCGCCGTTTTTCTTAAAACATAAATTTTTTCTAATTGTTCGGCTTTTCGGTGAAGTTACAAAATTGTTATATAATTAAAATTTTTGTGGTGAAAAATCAAAATTCGCTAATTTTTGGGTGTTGTTAATACATTTTAATGAGATTTCGGGCTTGTTGTGAATTTTTGAATTTGTGGTGAATTTAGAAGTTTACGAAAATTTATAATTTTATAAAATTTTTTTAACTTCGGACAGACGGACATCGTTAGTTGAAATTCTCTTCCTAGAAGTATTCAGAATATTGTTGGGTCGGAAAAGAATATTGTATAAAATATACGCTCTTAATTTTTGTGCGTATAATAAAGCAATGAAATGTTAAAACATTAATCAAAGAATACGCATTTTGAAATCCAAATGAATCTCAAACGAAATACAATACACCACGTGCCTGTGTGCAACGAATGTCTGCCATAAGAGATAACGAGGAGAAAGTTTAAACGTAGTAGAGTAAATAAAATAAACAACATCACAATAAATGCAAAGGTTACAACATGGAATGGAAACAACTAAAATGAAATTTGGCACAAGAGAAAAATAAAGAGCGAGCGAGTAGCTTTTTATATATTTTAAATGCCAGCTATGGAAAACCAAAGTACTATTTTGCATTTTTAATGATTTATTTTTAATTAAATTAATAAAGGAACTAAGCTTAAAGAAAAAAAGAAAAATTAAAATTTGGTTTTCAAGTTATTGGTCTACATATTACCAATACATTTTACGGCCAATTGTTAACAAGTTTTAAATTTGATTTGTTTTAATTGTTTATTTTTGATTACAATCGATTTTGATGTCTTTCTTTTTCGCATCTAAAAATGTTCAGATATTATTATTATAGATGCAATTTTCAACTAATGCCACATATTCAGCGATAGAGAATATGGTATATTTTATCTCTTCCCTTCTTATCAGAATGATGAATAATATATATTGTTCATTTTATTAATAAACGTGTTCTCGAAAGAAATTCTGAAATTTTATAGTTTCATTTACTTCTTTAAAATTTGAATTTTCCATCCCTGCTCTGAGTCTGCAAATCTTGTAGTGGTGCAGTTTACACTGTAAGAGTGGGTCGTGCTTTATGTGACGAGTTTGTAGTAAACGAAGCCATACGAATGAATAAATGTTTGCCAATTTGTCATCTGTTAATATATGCGAGCCGTTTTCACCAGAGCTCCATATTCCCAGAAAAAGGTTTTAAATTAGTTGCAAAATAATTATTGTTGCCTTTAATATTGGATACGGATGAACTGCGTAGCGCAACAGAAATAAATATTGAACATATTTTGACCACAATTTTCGATCTCTCTTAAGGCTTAAACTGCGATAGTGTTGGTCCGTATGCTATCAAATGCATTACTTACGATAAGTATTCCAATAAATGAACGTCTGTGAAGGTGTCTCTGCACAGTCACTATGAAATGGCTACATATGCTTTACTGCTTTCATTGAAGCTAACTGAAAATATTTTGTCTGGCGAATTTTGAACCACCTCACTTCGCTATCGGTTTCCTATTCTCAAACTTTGTTAATTTTAATTCGTTAAAAGAGTATTTAATTACAGCATTTATTTATGTTTTCTATTGAGACCGGCGATTCACTAACTTTTAACAATTCGACAGTCGCAAAATTTGTCGACAATTTTTGTTGTTTGCATTAACGATTGTGTGATTCACTAACTACTCGTAAACGACAGTAGACATCGTTAATTTTTTGTTTATTCAAATTGATATCAAGTGGCATCACTGTCAAAAAATATCAAATAAACGAAAAGCACAAAGAAGAATGAAAAAAAACAAAGACTTTTTCGAAAAAATTGTTTGTGGGTTTAGCTATTTTTGCAAAAGCTTAGTAAAAAACGTATGAGGCTTTTTCTACATGTAGTATAAACATGATATACATATGTATATGTACCTAGTGACTTGTTTATTAAAAATATTGTGTATAAATGATTTTTAAACAAAAAAAAGTGCCCCTAAAAGATGCCATGAATTTATTTTGTCGAATAAATAAACAACACAAAAATATACGTCGTTTATTTTTGTCTACAATCGTTAAGCTAACAATAGCAGCTGACTAAACGATGGCGAATGTTGTTTAAAAAAGTTACTGAATAGCAACATCGTTAATTTTGTTGTTAAAATTTTTTATCGTTGCGATTGTCTTTAAAAAAGAATAGTGAATCGCACTACGGAAATGTATTTCATGAATTTCTAGAATTTTTTTTTGGATTTTCAGTTATTGTTGCTCTTTAAAATGAACCGAAAATGAAGTGTATTGACTAATTCAGATCTCTTTTTATTAAACAATAACGTCTAAGTCTTAGATTTTCTCATAGTTTTTAGTACTAAAGAAGTATTCATTTGGGTTGTGGTAAATTATTTCCGCATAATAACATGGAATAGCAAATATTTTGTTACGTCTTCAACATCTGCAAGTTATTCAGATTAACCGAAGTTATAACTACTTGTGTGTTAGGAAATCTTCATGGTTTGTTATACCATAATAAATTATATGTTTTGACATAAGTCGTTTTATATGAACACATCTTATGTACTCGTTATACTCTGTTTTCCATTTTTTACTAAGAGTTATAGAATTGATCGAAAATTTTAACTTACATAAGTGTTCCTTCGATTGGGGCTTTGTGGGGAAATGTCACAAATAAATAGCAGTGTTAAATAGACGATCTTGGTATCTAATTAACGTGACTTTCGCGAGAGTTAATTGCACCCTAAAATCGGTTAATCGGCAACTTTTTAATGATTTATTTTTAATTAAATTAATAAAGGAACTAAGCTTAAAGAAAAAAAGAAAAATTAAAATTTGGTTTTCAAGTTATTGGTCTACATATTACCAATACATTTTACGGCCAATTGTTAACAAGTTTTAAATTTGATTTGTTTTAATTGTTTATTTTTGATTACAATCGATTTTGATGTCTTTCTTTTTCGCATCTAAAAATGTTCAGATATTATTATTATAGATGCAATTTTCAACTAATGCCACTTATTCAGCGATAGAGAATATGGTATATTTTATCTCTTCCCTTCTTATCAGAATGATGAATAATATATATTGTTCATTTTATTAATAAACGTGTTCTCGAAAGAAATTCTGAAATTTTATAGTTTCATTTACTTCTTTAAAATTTGAATTTTCCATCCCTGCTCTGAGTCTGCAAATCTTGTAGTGGTGCAGTTTACACTGTAAGAGTGGGTCGTGCTTTATGTGACGAGTTTGTAGTAAACGAAGCCATACGAATGAATAAATGTTTGCCAATTTGTCATCTGTTAATATATGCGAGCCGTTTTCACCAGAGCTCCATATTCCCAGAAAAAGGTTTTAAATTAGTTGCAAAATAATTATTGTTGCCTTTAATATTGGATACGGATGAACTGCGTAGCGCAACAGAAATAAATATTGAACATATTTTGACCACAATTTTCGATCTCTCTTAAGGCTTAAACTGCGATAGTGTTGGTCCGTATGCTATCAAATGCATTACTTACGATAAGTATTCCAATAAATGAACGTCTGTGAAGGTGTCTCTGCACAGTCACTATGAAATGGCTACATATGCTTTACTGCTTTCATTGAAGCTAACTGAAAATATTTTGTCTGGCGAATTTTGAACCACCTCACTTCGCTATCGGTTTCCTATTCTCAAACTTTGTTAATTTTAATTCGTTAAAAGAGTATTTAATTACAGCATTTATTTATGTTTTCTATTGAGACCGGCGATTCACTAACTTTTAACAATTCGACAGTCGCAAAATTTGTCGACAATTTTTGTTGTTTGCATTAACGATTGTGTGATTCACTAACTACTCGTAAACGACAGTAGACATCGTTAATTTTTTGTTTATTCAAATTGATATCAAGTGGCATCACTGTCAAAAAATATCAAATAAACGAAAAGCACAAAGAAGAATGAAAAAAAACAAAGACTTTTTCGAAAAAATTGTTTGTGGGTTTAGCTATTTTTGCAAAAGCTTAGTAAAAAACGTATGAGGCTTTTTCTACATGTAGTATAAACATGATATACATATGTATATGTACCTAGTGACTTGTTTATTAAAAATATTGTGTATAAATGATTTTTAAACAAAAAAAAGTGCCCCTAAAAGATGCCATGAATTTATTTTGTCGAATAAATAAACAACACAAAAATATACGTCGTTTATTTTTGTCTACAATCGTTAAGCTAACAATAGCAGCTGACTAAACGATGGCGAATGTTGTTTAAAAAAGTTACTGAATAGCAACATCGTTAATTTTGTTGTTAAAATTTTTTATCGTTGCGATTGTCTTTAAAAAAGAATAGTGAATCGCACTACGGAAATGTATTTCATGAATTTCTAGAATTTTTTTTTGGATTTTCAGTTATTGTTGCTCTTTAAAATGAACCGAAAATGAAGTGTATTGACTAATTCAGATCTCTTTTTATTAAACAATAACGTCTAAGTCTTAGATTTTCTCATAGTTTTTAGTACTAAAGAAGTATTCATTTGGGTTGTGGTAAATTATTTCCGCATAATAACATGGAATAGCAAATATTTTGTTACGTCTTCAACATCTGCAAGTTATTCAGATTAACCGAAGTTATAACTACTTGTGTGTTAGGAAATCTTCATGGTTTGTTATACCATAATAAATTATATGTTTTGACATAAGTCGTTTTATATGAACACATCTTATGTACTCGTTATACTCTGTTTTCCATTTTTTACTAAGAGTTATAGAATTGATCGAAAATTTTAACTTACATAAGTGTTCCTTCGATTGGGGCTTTGTGGGGAAATGTCACAAATAAATAGCAGTGTTAAATAGACGATCTTGGTATCTAATTAACGTGACTTTCGCGAGAGTTAATTGCACCCTAAAATCGGTTAATCGGCAACTTTGTTTCCATCCAAAAATGCGCTCATTCATAAAGATGATGTTTCAACCAAAATTTGAGTCCAGTTCCAGTTGTTGCGATCACAGCTCAGTCAACGGTTTTGAGATCTTGGGTCAGATCCATCTTATACAGGTGCGTACCCGTCATAAAATTTGCGGAGCTGTGGTCTGCGAAAGTCAAAGTTCGACTGCTTCGGTGGGTTTGAAGTTACTTTAACGTATGCATTTTGTCTGAACCGATAGTCTCGAACTTAGCTACCATTGGACTGATTTTGATGAGAACATTTTATTATTTGGGGGTGTAACTTTTCATAGTAATTTGTCATCAGTGGCTGAATTATAAACAACAGATTTCGTGCCAACTTTAACTTGCTTCTATTGAAAACCCCTTTAAACTTTAAAGAGTTATACAAAACAAAAGAAACTTTATTTTAGTTTTTCTTCCCAAAAAAAAAATAAAAAATCGGAGCAACTTTATTTGTTCTACAAATTTAAAAATGAAATAAACTAAACGGAAGGAAAGAAGTTATAAATTTTACGTCATTGCAATGTTTTTTGTGCAGAAACATCTACCAAAAGTTTTTGCTATGATGAGCAAGAAACGACGTGACCAGACCTTTTTTTCTTACGCTATATAAAATAAAGGATATGTGAGATTTTAAGTTCCTACAATTTTAATATTTTTTTGCAATTTTGCGGCATTAATTTGTCGCTGAAGAATGCGAAGTAGGTGGGGCACATTCGATAGACACTTATTATTGCTTATCTATTGCACTTGGTGGTCGCCTTTTCGCGTTTATGACGCCTAAAAGTTGAAATTCAGAAATTTTTTACCCAACGAAGAAATTAAATTTGATATTCAAATTTTTAATTGTTAAAAGCAAAAACGAAATCTTACTTAACCTAACTTTTTGTTTGCATAAAACTTTTACAAATATTACTTTATGGCTTGAATTATTCAAATGAATTTTACGTAAAACACTTTGTGGCTTCAAGGAGATTTAGGCAAAAGTGCAAAAGTTCTATTAAGTTTTTGTTTTAATTTACTTGTACGTAGTAGCAAGTTTCAAATCCTACCGAGGAAATATTTGATAAAATCAGCAAGTTAGAATCTAATATTTTTCCGTTTTGAAGTAAAAGTTTTTGTAAAAGACAAATAGAATGCAGAAGACTTTAATTTGTATTTTATTTACAAACTTTAAATATTTGTCAAATGTGACTACAACTTTGGCAATTAAAACATGTGTGTTAGTGAATGTACTCGGAATATATCCAACTGGCCATGTCCTCAAGACGTTTTCAATGATGCGTACAAGAGACCTGGTAAATCTGAGGCGTCCAACCCAACAGTTTCCACATTTATGGTTTGCCGAATGTTATCCTTGGTGACCCACCATATGGTGAGAGGGGTTTCCAAAATGTCGTAAGCGATAGTACAGTAAAATCCCTTAAAAAAACTCGCCACAATTAGTAAAAATTCTACACATTTTAATCCCCTCGATAATTCGTAGTTTTATTTTATTTTTTTTGATAAAAAAACGTAAGCCGTGTTCCGTGTTTTGCCCACAAACAACACAACTTCGTTGTACAACTTCATTTTGGAAACAAGTCTTATTGAGTGAAGATGACAAATAAGACACCCTCAACATGCCTTTTGGAAATGATGGAAAGTTCAGGGCGTTAGTACTTTTTTGTACTACTTTTTGATTCACGAATGACCTTAGTACCTCCATGACATTAAAAGTAATTTTTTATATCTGAAACGTTAAATAATATACTCCATAGAATTATACCAAAATCATAATTCAAATTTACGAAAACAGTTCAAAATTCTTACATAAAAAAATTTAAAAAAAACTCAAAAGGCATTCTGTACAGACGGGCAAGCTGTCTCTTTGAATTTTTCAGATAGGTCTTCTCATATAGAAAAAGTGCTTTTTAGGTTCACTGCTGTGGGAGGTTGTACAACTCGCCGAAAAAATTAAAATTGATTTTTTCAACAAGAAACACAACTTAGTACAACGAGCCCGCAAACGTTGCAACCTCGTGTACAATCTCCACGAGTTGTACCGACGGGCGCATCGTCAATGCCATACTTTATAATTCATGTTATAAAATACTTTCTCCCGCAGTAGTTTATTTAATTTTTATTCATTATATTCTCCCTCATATTTTCAAGCAATTCCTTAAGGTAACTCTCTTAACATCTTTTAGTTGTTATTGACTTATTTCTTCTTCAGTTCTTTCATTTCGTATTCCGAATCCGTTAAAGTTTCGCTATTTTACAATCTTCACCAAGTTATAAAAATTCATAAGGTTTTCGCCATCTTGTCGACAATAATTCTTACCAGATAATAATTCTTAGCAGACTTTATCAAATTTTATAGACCATAGCCCCGCTGGATCTGGCTTGAAGATATCCGCCATGTTGAGTACATGACCATGCAAAACCACAGACGATATATTGACGACAGATCACACAAAACGTTGCCAACATTTTCAAACGAATATGCGCAAAATCGTACACGGCCACTTGAGCGACACTTTCGCTTAAATGACTGCCGTACTCTTATGTGACCATATCGGTGACAATATGGACCACTTTGTTATCCCCGATCTAGACGACATTAGTTACAGTTTTAGCATTGACGACCAAGCTAACTCTCACCGACGAAAACTGAGTTGATTGAAGACATTCGGACATTTTATAAATGAACTGTTCTCACTTTTAAATTCAAAAATCGACCTTCTTCTTGGGATTTACTTATTAACTGAATATTTTAACTCTGACTTGATTTGTCTTCTTTTTTCTTCCGTCATTTTATGCCCCGTTATTTATGTCGCTAATGTTTTCATCGATGGACTAAGGCCGAAGACAATTTCAAGACAATGTCCTTCATGTTGTCGTTAAAAGGTTCATATTTCCACCATCCGAGTTCTGAAAGATGGGCCAACATAAATATCCCTATTTGAAGTTAGAAAAACAATTGCGTTGAACGTCACTTCATTTATTAGAAACAAAGTAAGAGTTTTTGTGTGAAGAAACTATGGAATGCGATACTCCTCAAGAACGCGGAATGATTGTTTTCATTTTTCAACGGAATAATTCGTTTTTGATTTTGGCAAGGCATCAATGTCGTGGCCGTTTCCCTGGTCATCCAACATCCACTCATCCACTGCACGAACGTTCAAGCGTTAAGCCACTCGAATTGAAGAGATTCTATCTAGGTGAGATTTATTGTATAATGGAAGACATCCAAGTGATGGTCGTGTTTAGAATATCGCTTCTGTTGCTAAACATGTAGTAGAAACCACAAAAACATCAGCTATACGACGAGCGACAAAATTGGCACTTTCACGGCCGTCTCTACTCCCCATTTCGAATAATGATTTGTAGATGTACCCTTTGAAAGGGCGTTTTGTCTTTTTCCCCCGACTCCTTACTTTTTTCTGTAGAGGTTTCTGAAGACAAGAGCCAAGATATCAAAAAACTGTCTCCCACCAGCATTAAAGTATATTGTAGTAAGATCTAAAAGCCAAATTAAAATTCCAAAAGAACACACCATTTTCTTTCCAATTATTCGATAATAATCTTCTAAAACTTTTAGGTTAAGGAGATGTGATATCTGCTTACTTTGTGGGTCTGGGTTTGAACCCCTTTGTTCCTCGAATTGATTTCAGACAACCGATTTGTAATTTATGACTACCTTACTTTCATTGAGTCTCGTGCTAACACTAGTCTTTACTCTTGAATGTAGTGATTAGAAACTGTCGGCCCTTTTTTCAAATTACGGGGTGAGTCACTTTTAATTGCTAGCATTTGTCTAAGGCTTAGAGCCTCCATGGCCTTTATATTTTAAAAGTGTCGGCTCGTGGTCCTAAGCCTCATTTTTGCCACTGCTGGACACATGCCTCGTCCAGGCAAAGTCGACAAGTATTGTTTTAATCGATTTTCATCTTGGCCAGGAGATACATGAAGTTTCCGTGACCTGTCACTAACGCAATAAACCAGCTTAAGGTACTCATATTATGTCTAAGCACCTTCCTGCCGAGTACCTCTTATAGGACCGCTCGAGCTTGCCTATATCTGGTAGCCGCCCTCCACCATTTGAGGTTCAATGAGTCTACCCATTTTAGCAACATTGCTCGCCCTAGGCCTCAGAATTTTTATGCTAGTTTATTTGTAACCGATGCATATCTGTTTAGCTTCAGAACACATTGTAGCACTTGTATGGAGTACACTATCACTTGCTAGGCCGCTTTATAAGTCAAGTACAATGATAGCCTTTTCTCCATGCAGCCGACTTTCCAACAGGCGATCCAACGCATGCAGCAACCCTGTCTGGTAAACGGACACGTAGTCTTCCCACACACAGACTACAGCACAAGTTTAGCTCAGCTGGGTATATACCTGCTCATGCTCTTCCGTCCATTAGAGAATTATCAATAAAAATGCTGATGTCGTTCTACTTACACTCATTGCGCATAACCTCTTCCACAATTAGCGGCCCACGCAGCCTTTCCAATAATTTTTTTCTAGGTATACGTTTCCTCAGCATTTGAGTCTCCATAGCCTGTTTTCTAACCTGGTCCAGAATACTGTTATACCCGATGTTCGGCCCAAAGCTATGCCATGTAGCATCGCTTTGCATACGTTAGTCTAGCATTGCCTCGATTGCCATGCGCATTGCAGCACTTTAAAATCCCATCCAACTTACGCTTAGTTTAGTATATTGTCATTCACCTAGACAGTGATGGTATATTTCAATAAGCTTCCGTTAGACACTACATGGCCAACTGGGATGTTCCGTTTGAAATATATATTCAGCTAAACCAACTCCATATTGTATTAAAAGTTCTCTTATAAAATTATTGCTTTATTATTATTTTGTTATTCTTATTGTTCCAAATTGTATCTTGTGTTTGTGAGAACATTTTTGCAAGACAGAAATTCATGCACCAGGACACAGCATTTGAAATTCAGTTTAGTTCCGCTATCTAAAATCTGCTTTTTTTTACCGCAATTGTAGTTGCTTTGTTGCTTTTGATAGGATTTGTTTGTTAGCGTGTTTGTATGTAATCATATTTTATTTTTGTGGGTTTTTGTGTTATTATTAAGCTGTTGCTGCACTGTACAGTGGGGCATAATGAAAATAAAAGTGTACGAAAGGCTTGTGAATTCGTAGCTTGAACCCCTTAAGCAAAAGTATTTAGTCCCCGCGACGACAATAAGACTACCTTAGAAATGTGGCAGCATATATTATATTTCGATTCGGTTCCACGGTGCACTGGCATATATATTTTTATTATATTTATTGTATTTCTCTGTTATTGTTTTTAGTGGCATTCAACATGGCTCTTAACATTTTCTTCTTCTGTTGCAGTTTGCGTTTAATAGCACTTAGGTTTGGCGACTTTTCATCGTCGAAACCTTAAGAAAATCGAAAGCTTTATTCATGCAATTTTTGCCTATAACGGAGATGGAGAAGATGATGTGCAATAATCATACTGTGGGCACGTAATTTTGATGGCGGCATCAATGGTATGAACTAATTCGAAAACAACGTAATTGCCTTCACCGTCAATTGCTAGTGATGGTTCCAATTCCTTTGGCACAAATTGAATGATGACAATTGGTCGAAATAACAAGTTGAACCACACGCGGGGGTGAGGTGAATTTGCGACTTGATTGTAAGACTTGTTCTTGTTGTAGGTCTATGCCAATAAGCCACAATCGGCCCATGCTCCCCAAGTCAATATAACCTAGGCCGTCGCTCAAATTCAGCCGGATACGTGTCATAGTGAACACTTTAACTATATCTTATACCAAAAGTAATGACATAAATACATGGGCTAAACGAAATACTTTCGCTATTACTCTCCGCACAGCTTGCTTCATTCCATTTCAATTTTGACTCGCGCTTGCTAGAATACTCGTTTGAAACGCTTACTTTATTATAGTGGCAGAGGACTGGAATAGAGCTAAAAGGTCTAAGTCCAATAGAATTTGATCCTGATTATTCTCTTGCACACCTCATAATTTTCTTTCAGTCGTCAAGCGCAAACCGGAAGAGCCATAGTCATTAGCGAGACCCACCTATAGGAGAATACAAGTTAAATCATATTAAACCAACTCGGCTTGGCGTTTACTTTGTTGGGGGTAGTGCAACTATGGACTTATGATTTCACCGGAATGTTATGATATATTGACAATACCCTGTTTATTATTATTACAATTTATTTAACCTTTGAAATAAGTTTAAGACTAAACATTAAATGGAGCATTAGCTGTATAGGCTATCAGCTCACATACTCTGCTTAATATCGCTCCTAATCTTAATTGCCATGGTTACGTAATAAAAAGTCTGTTTTAATACTAAACAATACTTTTAAATGAACTCGTTCAAGAGTTTTTCGAAACGGTTCGCGTCATGAATCGACTCAAGAAAAATTGTTTGAACAAATTAACCCAAAAACTAACATTTTTAGCGACTGAGTTGTATAAGTAGTGCAAACTTGGAGTCAATATATGTTAAACTAAATAGTCCGAACCGTAGGAGAGGTAAAGGATTTCTTCTCGCTGTTATTTTGTTTGACACTGAAAACACAAGACTCAAACGAAAACTTTTACATCCTCTGTACTTCTTCCTAGAGATTTTCACGTTATATTAATGTAAATGCACATGTTTTAACAAATAAATAAATTCGAAATTGTAAAAGAAAACTCTTGACTGTGTGGGTTGGGATGTGCACAGCTTATGATATTTAAGTTTTAGTCAACTACATGAATGTATAAGTTTTTAAGACTGAATTAGCCAAACCGGTACGGGATTTGGTCCAGAGTCATATTGTATCTTCTGAAATCCTAAGAGTATTTTTTTTTTATTTCTTCTTGTATTGTGGGGACTTCTAACTCTCCATGTATATTTTAATTTCTTACGTACCAGGGGGCACAAGCGATAAGTCGCAGAATCCTAGACTGCCTTCTTTGTAACTTCCGGATGTTTGATTCCCAAGCAGTACCTTACAGCTGAATACCGTATGACCATATTGGCTTCATAACCGATTTGTATAAAAAACTTTGTATTCCAAAGCCAGGCTAGAGTTAGGACCTCTTAACCAGTGTAGCTGATTTGTTCTCAGTTTCTCAGTTTCATGGCCGTTATTTTTGTCCCAATATGGCGAGACAAAGTTAGGGTCTATCTGAGTGGATACTCAAATATTTTAAGTGGATTTACGCTGGAACAGTTTCATGGATTTAGTTTTATTCTCCACAGCTTAACCACTTTTCTAGCTCGTGAATGTGAGAGTGTTCTTCAGATGCTACCGTCGGTTCTTTATATAGACACTTATAAAGGCAGTATCGTCTGCAAATGTAGGGGTATATGTATGTTTACATATCCGCTTTATAGATGATATATAAAAGCGACTCCAGTACCCCTGAAGAGATTGCCCATTTTTTTATCTATTGAGTAGGTTTTTAAGCAGCTTATGAGATTTTTCAGGAAGCAGTCATATATATTACTTTTAATTTGCTGCATCATCAATATGCGAGTCTCCTGGCTGATGCCGTTCATTGGTAATTAATTTTGGAGCCTTGTATCAATTGTATCTTATATAGGCACAAGCTTAAGATCCTATGCACACTTTAACCGACAGTGGAGATGTTCTTGGTCGCTCTTGAGTTCTTTTGACGTACAGGTGTTTGCTGATGGTTTCTGAACCTCTCATTTCATGTTGGTGACATGAACTCATCGCACGCAGTCTGCTCTAATGAACGCACATTTTCATAATAAACTTGTATCATTTGATCTGAGTAACAATCAATTTAACGGACACGGGCATAAGTGCTACCGTCAACGTTTGACCTCTTTTATCGGAAAGCTTTCGGTGCAAAAAACTAATTTGTTTTTGTTGGTTTATTCTTTGCTTGGAAAAACGATAAAATTAGGAATTTTTAAAATGTATTTATTTATTCGTAGGTTCTTTTTGATTGAAAATCCTTTTTCAACAATATACACGGCAGAATCTTATTTTTACACACTGTTACTTTATTTGCTTTAACACTTAAAGTCTACACATCTTTATAATCGCTCTTCACATTTTAGAGTTTTACTCGATACCAACTGTTTGCTAGACTAACTAAGTCTTTTTATAGTAGTCGTATAGTTTCCAGAATCTAGAACTAGAATACGCAAGAATCCAGTAGATAATTCTGTTATCGATAAACATCTCTTCTGCTGTTTTTACATTATGATGTTTGTTTTTGTAACTACTGTCTGCTTTGTTTCTTCTGGTGTTGTTTGTGTTTACCCATGCTACTCAATTCCTCGAATTCGTCTTTACATGTTGATGTTATATCGTTGTTGTTGTTCTGTGTGTATTTGCTTTCTTGGTGACTTGTCGGAGCTTATAGGTGTTGTAGTTTGTTGTTGTTATAGTGCCGACAAGCCCACATACATATACATCAACCTTTGTAGACGACACTGCAATTACAAGTGTCAGTATTGATCCAAAGGATGCATCTAAAAAACTTCAGTCCCATATTCATAAGCTAGAAGACTGGCTAAAACAGTGGAGAATAAAGGTAAATCCATCGAAAAGTGCTCATGTAACGTTTTCCCTTAAAAAGCAAAATTGTCCACCAATCACAATAACTAAAACCACAGTTCCAGCGGAAACGTACGTCAAATATTTGGGTATCTACCTAGATCGGCGCCTAACTTGGTCCCGTCACATTGAGGCAAAAATAACGTCCATAAAGCTTCGAACAAATCAACTACATTGGCTAATAAGTCCTAACTCAACTTTGGCTTTGGAGTACAAAGTGCTTTTATACAAATCAGTTATAAAGCCAATATGGTCATATGGTATTCAGCTGTGGGGCACTGCCTGTGCATCAAACATCGAGAAGTTTAGGATTTTACGCCATATCGTATGCGCCCCCTGGTACATAAGAAATGAAAACATACATAGGGATCTCAAAGGTACCACTATCCACGAAGAAGTTAAAACATACACGTCCAAATACGTAAACAAACTAGACGCACATCCCAACACTCTAGCACGCAATTTATTGCAATTTGACGGCCACCAGAGACTAAAAAGAACTGACACATTGAGCCTGGCAAGGCGGCTATCTCTACACAATAGAAGATCGATTTTTAAGATTTGAATACAAAAAATTAGTTATTACGTTGGTACTAACTAGTAAATAATAATTTAGAAATAAGACTTGAACACTTATTGTGAATTTCTTTTAGTAGAAAGGTTTAATAAAATTAAATAAAGTATAAAAAAATAGTTTTGTTTGTACAGTAGATGTCAAATTTGGTCGCACTTCTATATCTGGAAATTTCTGTACATTGAGTTCTCACTTCTTTGCACTTATCATCGTAAATAATACTTATGATACTTTATATCTCTATCGTGATACCGGCATTTCGATATTATTAAAGTCATGCAGTCTTTAAAATTATAAATAGTAACATTTTAGGCAAAAGAGACATACAACACATTTATACTATATTGAACTACCGGTATAAATTTTATTTTTATAATTTTAAGGCTTTAGCATCCAATGTGATCCTTTGGTAATCCCTCTCAATAAGCTCCCTTAAGAGTTATTTACAAAATTACAAACTTATACATAAAATGCAAGTTCTTCTTGTAAAAAAAAAAACAGATATGTTCCCTTTAAAGTCGGTAAATAGTTCTTCTTCCAATACATTTCCTTTGAGAAATTTAACCAATTAGTATAACTGCTTTCAATTTGTGATTTCGCTTAACTACTGGGGTTTAATTAGTTTTTATTACTTATTTAATTGATCATTTATTTAGAAAAGGCAAAGTTTAAATATGTGGAATTAAAGCAACTGAATAGTCACTGTTAATTACTGTATATTTTATAGAGAAAACTTTTGGGTTAAATCATCATCATTAAATAACGATACACTCACACACACACACACACACACTTGGATAATTAAGTCTTTCGAATAATTCGGATTCTTATGTTTTTGTTCATTGCTAAAATGCATGGATTTGTTTATATCGTTGGAATTAAAAAAAGGGAACTTAATATGGGAGGAAATAATTTGTTCCATAATAAATGGCTCATTTTAGCCATAGTTCGGTACTACTTGCAATATTATGACACAAGTAACCGAAAATAAAGATGATTTACATACTACTGGAGTCACTAGTTCGTTCTGCGGCCACATGAAAATTGCTCCCACTTTAAAGTGCATAGCCTCATAATGAAAATCTGAACACAAACGTTGCCAAATTTAAAAAAGAACACCTGCCCGAAATTTTTGTCAATTGCCAGGCAAACATATTCCCAAAATTGTGATGAATCTTGGCTTAATAAAGTAGAAAGCTACAAGGGCTTGAAACTCAGGAACTCAAGTTAGGCTTGTAAGATATTAAACAAAAGTAAATGCTAAGGCCTGGACAAAGATCGTCACCGCAGGTAGCATTTTTTTACCGTAGTCGGCTACGAGCAGGCAGGCATAGGCCAAAATATAAGAAACTCTTGAACTGCTATAACTTAGTAAAAGAAACGGCCAACCGTTTCCAAATAGTTTTTAACAAATATTTATATAATAATCATTCCTGTATATCATGCAGTACCAGCCACGAACGATTTTTTCAAAGTTGATTAATGCAAATCTTCGCCTATGGGTTTATGAATTGGCCTTGAAACTGTGCGATTTCAAGCCGTCGGTATGTGAATTGGCTAAATGGATGACCAAACATCCTATCGGCCATGTTCCGACACTCGCATCTCGCACAAAACATGCGATTTCGATTTCAACTCGCATGTGAGATGTTCTGTAACTCGCATTCGCAAGAGTTTTGGCGAGTTCAAATCGCAAGAGTATACTGAAGTGACCTGCTGTATTTAAACTAAACTAGTTTTTTAAGAAACTACAAAGTTATGAATAAATTAAATTAATAGTGTTTTCTTTTTATTTTAGTCAAAACTAATGACATTTTGTACCAAATTTTTTCTAAAAACATGAAATTTAAAAACGTTCTTTGCTTCTGCAACTTTTGCCTCTGTATTTCTTCTTCTCCACTTTCTTCTTTCACTTATTTCACTGCTGGCATTTTTAAATATTATTTTATTCTGTTTGTTTTGCTTTTGGTTTTCGTTTTCGAACACAAGTTAGAAAAAAACAAATCGCAAGTAAAACGCGTGAGTTGCAGAACATGCAGAAAGTTTGTCGATTTGCTAATCGCATGCGATTTGACACTCTTGCGAGTGTCAGAATATGCCCGTATAATTTATAATAATCGGCAAAAAAAATTAATTTTGCTTACATAATTTCTTTTTCCAAATTTCAATAAAAATTTAAGCTGATGGAAATCGTTGGGAATAACTGAGATTTTCTAACATTCTCATGCTTTGCATATAATTTATTGTCTATGTCGTAAAGTACTGACGACATTCTTTTTCAAACCGTAATCTTGCATATTTCAAGGAGCGCTTCCTTTGGATTGTAATTAAACATTCGTTGCCAAAATGCATAGACAGCCTTACTGTCAATTGTAGCATTGGAGAAACTGCTTCAGCATCGAAGTGCCTTAATTTTAGTTCCTCCAGCATATATGTATATAAAAGCCTCCTTGAGCAAGCAGAACCATGTTAAAAGTCTAGTGAAGGCTTTAAGAATTAAAAAATTAAATTTTAAAACTTATGCCACGCCATGGTCTTTGGCTTATTCTGACCTTTCAGATGCCTCCATATTACTTTTTAAGCTTTCTCGTTCCATTTATATTTAAACTATTTTGATAACTTTTGGAGGTTAAAAACACTGTTGAATGAAAAAGAGTTATGATACGTTTGGAATTGTAAAGTTATGATGCCACTCAGTTCATAAGACTGAAGTATTATTTAATTTTTTTTCGTACATTTGTCGATACTGATTCCATTGAAATAACTAAATGAATGTGTCTTTTTTGTTCCTCAGTTCTCCACGGTACAAAAACGCCCTTAATATAAGTATGAACATATTTATTTAATTATATATTTATTTCCAAGTATATTTGTTTTAATATGTTAAGCTGATTGCATGCTCCTAAACTATACAAAGGTTTTTTTTATGTAGGGGGGATATCGAAGCAGACCGGTAACTTAATGGATCCCTATTCAACCCCCTTCTTTCATCGAATTGATTTCAGACAACCGATTTAGTATTTACGATTACCTTACTCTCATGCAAGTCTTGTGCTACCTTAGCCTTTTGTTATCGACTATAGTGATTTCAGACTGTCGACCTTCCTCATGACGTAGTCTCTTTTAATTGCTAGCATTTGTTTAAGGCTTAGGTCCACCATGGCATTGTTGTTGTCTTTTCTAACTGCTTAGAATTCCTCCATAAACACCCCAGTTTCTACACAGATTTACCTTTTCGCCTTTTGCGAGGCTTCCTAATTCTTCCTTCTATCGAAGAAAAATGTGTTCACCCACACAGAGCACCATATGCACGGGTAAGTCAGTATCAAAACTGGAGATCGTCTGGTATCCAGAACTCCCATACTTGAGACGAATCACCCTCTTGGCCACGCATCCCTGACGTATGCTGTTCCACAGTTACAGCAAGCCATATCTTTGTGCCTGCCAGCTGACTACCACTATACATCTATATATATTTAAAAATCAATGCCACTTTTCGTTGTAATTTTATAACTCAAGAACGGGCTCACCTATTCGAACCAAAAGGGTAAAAAAGGGTAAAATCGGTAACTCAGTTTCTCAGGGCTTAATAAAGATATCACAAAAATTCAGAAATGACCAAATAGCCTGTTAAAAATAATTGGATAGGTGTCTGGTACTTTTTGGAAATTTTTAGTTTTAAGGGGATACAACGGGTAAAAACTGAATTTTAGTACTTTTTTGAACAGCATTTATCTATGAGAGGGATAGCAATAGAAAAAAGTAAAAACCTAGATTTACTCTCCTTAAAACAATCTATAATCAATTTTTGCACTATTTCGAAATTTTGGAATTTAGGGGGAAAAGGGATAAAAACGGGTAAAATCGGTAATATTGTACCTTCGGATCTAATGCATGTAGCACAAAAATTAAAAAAGATCCCAGAAGGTTATTTCACTTGATACGTAGCGGAGCACGTACAGGGCGGCTAGTAGGTTATAATTCTTCGCACAAATCCTCTGGTCCCCCAATTACGCATACGCCCAAACACACACATACAAACACGCACAAACATATTTAGTTTTTTTAAACATTTACAGTCCAATCACAACTGGTACCACTGTTTACAATCACATCAGGGAAAGGAACGACAAATTGTATTTAAGCGACTGTCGACAGTATTTTACATGCTCTGAACCATTTCATTTGAAACATATGGCAACGCCAATACTCGGCATATATCGAGAAAGATATTCGCCTGAAAAAGCAAGAAAAATAAGAGAAAAGTATCCTGCTGGCATTATTGTCAGCAATCTGGCGATATGTTGCGTTGCATACAATATGTATTTAAACTTATTGATGTAAATGGTGTAGTGCTAATTGAGATTGTGCTGTTATTGTACAGCAAAATACCTCTGATACGTGTTTGTCCTCATGTTTCTGGTTGCTCGTGATATGTGACTATTCAAAAGTCTCTGTTGCTATGCAACCAACTCATGTCCGTATATGTGTAAAGAACATCCCTTTATATTTTACTTCCAATAGTCTCTTTTGTTCTCACTTCTTCCCTTTCGTTATTCCCTTTTACACATGACATACTAATCTGCTTTGACAGTTTTGAAGAAGGGTAGTCTCTTCCTTTAGTACAAATATAAAAATCTTGAATGGACCAAAGTTATTAAGTCTTCAGAAGAACAGGCTAAATGAAGTAATAAAAAATGCTAATAATGACCAAATCTCTTCAGAGTTTTTTTTCGAACAAAGTTTTCTCGTTTATTCTTTTGAAAAATTTCAAAGCGTTTTTATTTCCTTTCTGAGAAGTAGGTAAATGGATTTCCAAGAAGGCCGGTTCAATGTTCATAATCAATGGCGTCGTTATTGGTTTGGCGGCATGTATTAAATCTGGGGATTATTATTCAGTCACAGACACACATTCACCGTGACAAATTAAACGATTGGAAAACCTTAATAATCAAAATTATTATTTATTACTGGAAGCGGGCCCTTCAAAGCTCGCTTTTCAAATCCCAGAAGGCTGGTTAGATAAATAAGCAACCAACACATTGATGTGAAATGGATGGCGTATGGCCAAGGAACATCGTCGTTAGCGTGCGCAGGAGAACCTCGAGGAAGTCTATTTCTCGCTGTTGATACGCAGTCGGAATTTTGCTGACTTTATAATAATAAACTTGTTAACAAAGAAAATTGGCATACGACGTGAGCCCACAGAGTTCACCAAGCAGCAATGCATTCACACAAGAAGTTAATAGGGCCCGTAAGGCGAACGAGAAAATATTAAGGAAAAGTGGGCAAAGGCAAAAAAAGAAAGCAAAAGTTTATTAATTCAATAAGGAAAGAGATAAAATATCTGCTAACGAAGAGTAATAGACTTGAACGACATAGAACTACTATTGATTGAGCAATATCCAGGGTTATCCAAGCATTGGCCGAATGCCAAAATATCCTGCAAAGTCGAATCACCTCCGTCAGAGATTACCTTACTCTGAAACTGTTGATTAGTGTCCACATTCAAATGTCTTGAAGCCAGATATATTGTCTACGTTCATTTATCTTCCGCTCCTGAGTCAGTTGGTTTTAAGCTCTTGTGTATAACCAGAATTCGATCGCTTCGGCCTCTCCTGCACAGTTAAGCGAACATAAACGATTTATTTGATCCTTCGAGTGTTGCTTTGAGATGTAGGTGGTCGCTGCTTGTCTTAAAGTTGGCCATCAAAATTAGGGAAGTCGACATGAAAGAGCCACCTCGACATTCTTAAATTAGGAGCATTCAAATTTCTATTCAGGTAAGTACAATCAAGGTAAAAAGATAATCAACACTCTGCATAGAAACTTTCAATTAGGAGTATGTCTGTGCACATTTTACTTATTTCTTTGCAGCTTTCATTTAACACTTTAAAATAGCCCGTGCAACGTTTACAAAATTTTTAACAAACTTTAATACAATTTTCTTTCCACGCCTTTCCTGCAACGCTGCTATTATACGACTTGGTCTGTAATAACTCTTTAACTGGCTACTGAGTTCTCTCTTAATCAGTTGCATGTTGTTTTTCATTCTATTTGTATGCCTCTTCGCATACCATTTGCAACAGTTCACCACTCGCTTTCAATTTAATGAGATCCGACTGTTCAACTGTAATATGCCTCTGACGGCTCTGTTTCAAATAACCTATCTAAATCTATTCGCCAAAATTTGAAATTCACCACGAGTTGGATAACTCACCCCAAATCATTCGAAAAAGCTAACTTCATAAAGTTTTGAAAATTCAGCTCAAAAATATAAATTTTGCCACAATTTTGTCGAAATTTTAAAACAATCGCCAAAAATTTTAAATTACAAAAATATGAGAAAAGAATCAGAATTTTATAAAAACCGAAACTGCACAAAAATATTCGAAGTTTTGCAAAAACTTTCAATTCACCACAGATTTGAAAATTCACTATACAAATTAAATACTGGTTTAAAAAAACCTTAAGTGCTAAAAAATTAATATTCAATAAAAAATTGACATTTTACCAAAACAAAAAAAATCAAAACAATCAAAAATTCGCCATATTTTGAATTTCACCAAAAAACTTTAAATGCCACAACAATTTTGTAATTTTGCCGAAAAATTACAAAAAAAAAACACTATTTTATGTAAAACGTAGAAATTTTAACAAAATCCATGTTTAACAAATATTTGAAAACAAAAATCGAAAACTGACCACAAGTGGTGAATTCCCAAAAAATTAAAAAATTTCATACAATTATAAATTTTATAAAAAATCTAAATTAATTAGAGAAATGAAAAAGTACGATATTTTACAATAATTTGGGAATTCACCAAAATCCGAAAATTCAACACGAAAGCAAGCTGTAGTTCAAAAATTTTAAATTACAAAAATATCACAACTTTCTAAAAAATCAAATAAAAAAAATTGAAACTGCACGAACTGCAAAAAATTGCAGGTTTGTACAAAATTTAAAAAAAAAAACAATATTTTATGAAAAACGTGTAAATTTCAACCAAATTAATGTCTCACAAGCTCCAAAAACAAGTAACCGAAAACTAACTTCACCACATTTCGAAATTTAACAAAAAAAATTTACCCAGGCTGGAATTGCACCGAAACTATCTAATATTAGAAATTTTACTAAAAACCCAATTCGTTTGTTATCTACCGTTAAAAAAAAAACAAACTGGTCGATCTTACATTAAGTCGAAAATAACAGGACTAAAACCGGAAAAAAACTGTAGTACATTTTTAGTAGTTCATACTTTTGTGAAGGGTATATAAGATTCGACACCGCCGGATATATTTATTTTACTTGTTTATTAATCGTTTTATTTCTTAAAATGCTAATAAATTGTACTGAAACACAAACCTTCATCTGTGTATATGCATGTGTATGTGTATGTGTATGTGTGTGTATTGTTTCTATTTAAATTTGCCGAAATATAAAATCTACTCTTGATTTTGTGCTTAGTTGTCAAAATCGTCCTGCTCTAAAAATTTAAAGCCAAATCCCAACTAATTAACTAATTTGTCAACCGAGTTTAACAAACCACAAACGACCTTAATTTTATGGTTTTGTGGTTTTTTAATTTTTATTTATGGTTGTTTCTATTGCAATCGAAAATTTATGCAGGACTTGTTGGTTATCTATTGAATTGAATGTAAAAATACTATAAAATACAGATACTTGTAGCCTTAAACCAAAAATTTGGAATAAACGCTTAAATATGCAATGGAAAATCTAAGTTTGCGTAAAATACTCCAACAACTTTTTGAACGGCTGTGTGCTTTTCGTCTCAACTGTAGTGTAAATAAAATTTATTGTAAATAAAATTGGGTAAAAATGATTGTTGTGGGAAAATTTAACATTTTATCCTTGTGGCAACATAATTATAAAGGGAGCAGTTGAATTACGCTGGCTTATTTTGCGGTTAGATTTCGACCTACATCCGTGTATGATTGTTGTGATGCAATAATCGAAGCCGTACGTGAATAGACTACATCGTGGGAGTTGAAAATGTCGGTCACAGATCCGGAGTTTGCCCAAAAAAAATATTTTCTAGGACTTTCTTGGCTCAGCGGCTATCCAATATCCACAGTGGTTCGACCAATCATCACTGCGTTCGCAAAGCGCGGAAAATAAGTGAATTAACCATTTTTCTCTACACAATACTTTGGAAATATAAATGCTCCCTAATACTCCTTACAATAATTTATTGTTAGGCATAAATAAAATTTATTATTATCAACGCATGCATATGTATGTTTGTATGTATGTATGTGTTTTAGATGAAGTTTTATTTTCGAACTGTTTCGAATTCGTTAAACATTTGGGGGAAAAATATTATTTATAAATTAGTTAGAAAGTTGTATATTTTCGCAACAAATATTTAGATTTATTGCAATTTATTTTCAAAATTTAAAACTTTTTTTGACTTCTCTTAAAATGAAATCAAAACAATAAATTCTGACATGTATACGATGGTTGATTTGCAGTTGCGGTTATAAACAAATTTCAAAAGCAAAGGTGACCGTTACTATATAACGGCTTGTAATTGCATGTTGCCATAAAGTTTTCAACGGCCTTGGCACTTGTCCAACAAGCAGGCGACAGATGGAAACATTCAGGTAATTAGTAGGAGTGGCAAGTTGGGGTTGATGTTTTTTTTTGGTTAAATGTGAAAGAATTTTAAAAATTCCAAAAATAAAATCTTCGGAAAGGATATTTAAAAATGAGTCAATAGATGTAAAAATAGACAACTAGGACCTATATAAAAATAGATAGCTGGGACCTAGTCAATGTCTCAGTGCGGGCTCACCTTAAGCAGGCGTGGATCCATGGGAAAGAAAAGTGATATATATCTACCACCAAGACGATTAAAAATAAAGGTTTATCCAAAAAACTTTTTTAAAGGTTGTTTCCTTTAAAATGTATTCTACCAAAGCTTAAGCTAGATCGGCATCTGTCCGTGAGGAATGAGGTCTAATGTCAATATCCCCGAGGTTAAATCAAGCCACCTTTGCTTACGATAACAGTGATCTACGAATGATCATTTTAAAAATCGTTATGTTGCACTTTGTCTTTCCTTTGGCTTTGCAACCACATGTTGGACAAATCGATAACATACAACTACAGCGATGAGAAAGAGGTTACTTTCGATCGGTAGCATTCTTCCTTGTAAGTATTAGCAATAGATCAATTTTTACAAAGATTCATTAATTTATTTTGCCACAGCGCTACACTTCAGTAAATATTTCAGCAATGTTGCCTGTAGACGTACCAATATGTAGAAATCGTGGTCGGCTTTCAACTGCTCCAGAATCAAGTCACAGAATATTAGGGATTAACTATGACCGCTTTCCTTCAGCTCATGAGTTATTGTTGGCAGAAGCGTGACAATTTATACTCGGCGGAACTAATTTCCGCTGTCATGGACAGGGACGATATTTTGAACAAATCTTGTGACTTGTTTGGCGCCTTCAAATTGCTGACCATATATACTGCTGCTTGAGCTTAACGAGAACGCCATTACCACACAGTAACCCATTTCGCGATAATAGAGTTTCATTTCATCCATCCTTCCTTATGGAACATCTTATATCACATACTCTTTTAGATTGGGTTGATATTCTTTACTCAGCCGCATTTAGCTGAAACTTCTGAATGGAACTTTTAACACATTTGAAGATCCGTTCAACCGAGAAACCAGTTGAGGGGTATTAACATCAGTAAAATCGATAAATATTTCAATAGAACTACTTGGACCTCTAAACCCTGTTCATATTACCGCGCTTTAATTTTGATGTTGAGCTACATCGGGCAAACAATTTTTGTTACTAAAAAAAATTCCAAAATAGGAATAAATATATATCTTTAAAAATATGTCTATAATATTTAGAGAAAAATATTTTCTACAGGTGAAATTCATAGAGTGGATACGTTCCTTTTCGAAAAATAATTTTGAATTGTTTCAAGAGAAATTAAAATCAATTCCATCCAAATTCGTAACCAAAGCAATCTGAAGAAAATTAATTAAAAATTGTATCAAAAATATTTTGCTGATCCTCGTATTTGTGCATATCGGAATATATAATGAGAACTAAAGGCAAACAGCAACAAAACCCCCACACTAAAACTTATAAAAGTTTATCTGAAAAAGAGAACTCTCGCACAGTAGGGCGTGAGAACTGCTGATTACTTTCCCTTATAGAGAATAATCAAGCTGGCCTTTCAATTTCTTTGAAATAAGAAAAAGTTTATATTTTGTGTCAGTTATGGTACTGCTTACAATGAAATACTTGAAATGTAGCAAATGGGGTTAGCACCGCTTTGTGGCCCTTTTTTAGAGTGAATTGTTTTGGATAATCTTCCTTCACAAAACTTTTGCATGTCAGGCCAAGCGTTGTTTTGCCTTCTGGCTTTATTGTGTGAAGTTCATCGCCATCTACCATTATAAAATCAAACTGCGGTAGCAGTTTCCGAATAACTTAGCTCCAGTGCTACCTGTAGAGTTAACTCTATTGAGTTTACTTTAAATAATGTTCGATAGAATTTGTTTTTTACACAAATTGTTTATTTATTTTATTTAGCACTCCAATAAAATGCAACGGCAATCAATTTGGTTTCAACTCTTCTAATAAACTTCACTGGAGTAAACTGAATGTATGTATATCAAACTTCATACATTCCATATGTCCAGCTGGCCGCAACTTCCTTATTTCTATAATTCTGTACTTGGCAAGAAGGCTTTTGACCAATGTGTCTAAGTTAGATCTTGGTAACTCAGAAAAATAAAGTTTTTCGATTTTTTTCTTAGAGGTGCTTTTCAGGACTGCGTAGCTTATAGTAGTCATCTATTTTTTTTTCTCGAAACATGTAGAAGACTGAAGAATCTAGTAGATACTCCTTTAGCTATAAATATATTATTTTATGTTGTTGTTTTTTTATTCATATTTGTTTTTTAACTACCGTCTGCTTTGTTCATTATGGTTGTTCTTTCTTTGCGTTGTTATTGTTTACCCACATTATTCATTTCCTGGAACTAGTATGTACGTGTTGATGTTATATCGTTGTTGTTGTTCTGTATGTATTTATTTTCTTGGTGACTTATGAGCTTATGTGTGTTCTATTTGTTGTTGTTTAAACACTCTGCTGGGACTTCCCACACCATTCAGTTCTTATACATAGGAATATTTAAGTACAAAAATTCATGAAAATATTTACCAATTCTTAGTTATTCAGTTGATTGTAAGCAAGTATTACAACGATCATATAATTCTTGCGTAAGGTATTCTAACAGCCTAAAGTTCTGTATCAAACAATTAAAATTTACGATTTGTTATAAACATATTCTGATTTTGCTTCACTGTGCCCACAGCAATATCTAATATATGTTACAAATTATTCTTTGACTCATTAGAATAAAGCAACAATGAACTATAAAAATGAGAATAATCATTAAAATGTATGCAAACACTCTTGTGCATTAAACAACATATTTTCCACTGAATTTGGTTACAGAAGGAGGGTACCAATTGGTGCAGCAAAAGTACCAAATTCTGATAATAAAATTGTATTCAAATGCATTTATTTATGTTTTCTTTGATAATACTTTCACTTCGATATTTATTATTTTAGTTACTTTTTCTGCTCTTGAAGCTGCTATTTTTAATTTCATATCGCTTCTTAATAAGCCTATTAGCCTTAAAAGAGTACATCAACGACCACAAAGAAGGTATTCGTAATCAAATTTTTCTGGCATTTCGCAGCCAAATAATCAAGAGTCGTCCTGGTTTTGTTATAGCAATTATAATTTAAATTTAATTTAACCTTTCAAAAATTCTTCAATCGAATATGAAATTTTTGATCTTAAGTCTGCTGGATAACCAGTCTTCCTTTTATCAAAGTAAGGTACATGTTGCTGAAAATTGTTAACTACAACTCCTGTTTCCTCCTCTCATTAGCATATAAATGAAATTTAAATACTCTCCAAATAGCAAGCAATTTCATATAACAACTTCATTTGTCAATATAATTTCTTTCAACTAAGAACTTGTTAGACGGATAAGTTGAAGTATCCAAAAGTCCGGAGCCTCAGGTATCCTTTCAAATTTTCGGGGGCACAGTGATGTTTGTTTATGAATTGGAATTCCTTTGACGTAGTAGTATTGGCCGATTTTTTAAGCGAATTTGTTCATAAAACATTGGAGACTTGACTTTAAACCACCACCGCATCTGCCGTAAAATATGCACAACGCGTGCAACGTTTGCTTTAAATAATCGTGTAACTTGCGACGATGACTTGGCATCAGAGAGTGAATAATAAATAGCATACTCACAGACTTCATTATCGCCCGGCCTGGAATGCTCAAGACTGTACGTTGTTGTCAAAGTTTCCTGACCACTGTGCTGCTTATAGGATCGTTGGAACTTATGCCCTTTATTTATTTTAGATATGATGTAGACGTACCTTTCTTGAATTTCCAGCAGTGGTTACAGTCTTTATTGTTATGCAAGTGTCGGGTCTTGTAAGTTTGTGACCAACCCATCGACATTTACGATCTTTTAATGTGTATCTGCTGTGGGGATTGCCCCCACGACTTACTGTTGGCTAGCAAATTTTAAGAACATGGATTTAAAATCATCTTAATCGACCAATAGCTTCTGGCTTTCTGGATATGGTTTTATATAATATGCTGGGTGACATGGACGAACTCAGGTGATCCTTGGATGATTCTTATATGTATATTGCTCAGATTTTATGCATCATTATAGAAGTTGTGCTCTATGAGGCATAACATATATTGCAATAGAAATCCAGATGATTAAGGCGAGTTCGTATGTTATTCTCTTGACGGTGCAATATTATCTAGCAGGAAGCGATATAAAAGTCAGTCTAGACTTTTATAGTTATACTACAGAAACTTCCATTCCTAACCTGACAACTGTACAGCACTTTTTTTAGAAATCGGTTCACGGGGTTTAAAACACTTATGACAATGGCGACTGACGAAGATGTTGATCATGATACTCTGCCAATCTTGATGGCGATGTAATATGTACGTACGTGTGCATATGTTTGCTGTTGATGAAGATGAGATACCAAAGGCTTTAAATAAAATGTAACATACCAACATTCTTTGTTATTGCTTTTGTTATTGCTATTATCGTTGTTCATTTTTGTTGTTATTGCTATGCAAAGTGCTACTTACCCTCTGCAACTTTTACACATCAAATCGTTGTTAGTGTGAGCAGAAAAACTTTTAATTAAAATGGAAATAAACACAATACAGTGCAAGGAAATTGTTAAGATTCGCTACAACAAAGATATTGTGTTGATTTTATAACTTTTTTCCGCAGGTTATTCCATTCAACAACTGTTAGTCCAGGTTTGGTAAAATTTGAGTTAAAATAAAGCTAGTTATAGTTTTACGCTCAAAATCTTATTTCACTTGCTAGAAGAGAGAGAGAGAGAGAGAGAGAGAAAATCAAAATTTATATCCGGTGAAAATATATCAGGAATTTAATCCTAAAGTTTAGCCAATCTGATTATGAGAGAAATTGAAAAGGGGTACAATATTGTCAGCTGCATTCGTTTTTGGCGATTCGAAGAACGTTCGTTACGTGCCCGGCTGCGACACAATTACAACTGAATCTTTACAACTACAGCACAGCAGTCTTTATATCTCGCGTGGTTACAAAGACAAAATCCCGAGATTCTTTTTCATACTTTGTATTGTAAAGCGTGTTAGAAATTGAGGTAGACAGCAAAATACGACGCAACGGCCGTGGTCCAGATCATAATATATCAGCGATTGCATAGGGAGGCTATAAGATCCTTAAAAAGTAGATTCTTGATTTGATATTCCGACAGGGTGTTTTCATGTATATTTTTGGAACGAATTACCGTGATCCGTTGTTAAGTTTGGTTTGGAGACAAACCGGTTTCGGCTATGTGCCATCTTCAGTGGCATTTTTCTTTCTGAGAATCGGATGACGGAAGTCCGTTCCAAAAATCTACTTAATTAAAAGTATTCAAATCGGGAAAATAAAGCGAAGCAAATTTTCAATAAATTAATTAAAAATTATTATTACATGAGTCTATTCCAAGATGTCTTTACATGAACATTTCCAGCAATAAACGTAATGGGCACGATTGCAAAAAGAAAAGCAATGTTGGTTCCATTTTGGAATCCATAACTTGAAACCATGGCTTAAGCTTTGGCCTTTAAAACGTGAAGTTTTATTTACATAAGTCGAAGTTTGTAATAATATTTTATATTCATACTTATCTCTGGAAAGCTAAGGAATGTCAAAGCCTCTTCCTAGTTAAAATTTTTCGAAATCAAAGGAGCGGCAATGTATGCATTTTGAGTAGAATACTTCAGGTTCTGACTGACTTCAAGATAAAGAAACCTCAAAAAATTAACAACAAATTTCATGTTGGCAAATTCGCTTCAGAAAACCTTCTCTCAACTGTAATACATGTCACTATTTATTTCAAACACTTTTAAATGAGTGCTGGGGATTCGTTACTTATTGTCTAAGGAACATTACGAGTATAACTTCCTTTCAAGAATTATTGGAATTATTTTATTTTAGAAGTCACTGTAATTAACACCTCTGTATGTAAACAAACTTTAATCAAAACTAAAACTCAACATAGAAACCTCGTATAGTAACAACTACAAGCAATAATAATAACAATATCCATGGCAATTCTCTAAATGGTGTTTTCTCTCAAAAGACTCATATACGTGCACGTCCCAGTGACTTTGTAAATAATAAATTAAAAAAAAGAATTAAATATGCATGTTTAAAACAGCAAACCAACGGCAAAAGGATGGTACGAAGATATCGAATCCTTTGAGTTGGCACTTCATGAGAAAAAACCTTTTGATCTGGATGTTAATTGAGTTTGTTGCTCCAACCAAGAAAACCATCATTGACAACAATATCTACATCCCTACACTCGAAATATTATGTGTGTATAATCGACTGAACATTTAATTTAAAATAAATGAAAATTCATTTCGAACTTGCTTTTCATTTAATTTAAAAGAAAAAGAAAAGTTAATTTAAAAATTTAAATATTTAACTGGGTAAGGTAGAAATAAATTAAATTTATTTTATTTCTGTTTTCGTAAAAAGAAATGATTTTTCCTCTCTTATTTAATTTTAACAGTAAAATCATTTTCGCTATAGTTGCTTTTCTAGTTCCTTTTGCAAATCTTTCGGCCACGAGAAGTTCATCCATTAGAAATATTAGAAATGCAGCTTTAGAATCTAAAAATAAAAAAAACATTAAAACTATAAATGAATTTGACAAATATAAATAAATATTTGTGGTATTTGCAACGCATTTCTCTTCGGCCCGACCCCTGTTGACTTCAAGCGGACTATTTCAGATTATCATTAAATGCTGAATAATCATGAGATTTATTAGGAATTGCTGAACGATTTATTTTCCACCATGATAAAAGCCCAAAGCATTAGGTAACAATCACAAAGCTTCTCTATAACTACTGTAGGGTGCTATTACAAACCTCTGTAAAATTAACTTGAAAGTTTATTGTATTATTTTTAAAATAGTGAATAAAATTCTGTTGTTTTTTTGTTTCTAAAAATTTTTGTTTTTATTGTTTGTTTGTGGGGTCTAACAAAAGTTTAAACAACTTAATTGATTTTGCACATTGAAATTATAGAAGTGTACCACTGTGTTGTGCCGGGTCTTCTATACCCTTCACAAAAGTATGAAGTACTAAATATATGTATGCTACAGGTTTTTCCCGGTGCAAGGGATTTGTTTTTTAACATTTGATATTTTGTTCCTTGTTTTTGAAATTGGTTTATTTTATTGGACCTTGTGAAAAACCGAATTTGTTAAAACTGCACGTTTTTCATAAAATGCTGAATATTGATTCGTTTTTATATTTTTATTTTTTTTGAAATTTCGGTTTTGTCTTGAACTTTGTTTTTTTAGGAATAAAAGTTTATTTTATTCCAGTTTTTTGATTTTATAGTACATTTTTTTAAAATTCCTGTGGAATTTAAATTTTCTGTAAAATTTCTAATTTTTCGAAACTTTTTTGTCAAATTTTGGTTTCAATAAAATTTTGACTTTTTGGAAAATTATGATATTTTTGTAATTAAAAATTTTGCAACTGTAGTTCGGTTTTGTGGTGAATTTTCGGAATTGGGGGAATTTTTAAATCATGGTAAAATTATTATCTTTTTATATTTCTGATTGAATTAGATTTTTGATAAAATTTATAATTTTAAAATATTTTGTTGAATATTGAGTTTTTGTTGGGGTTTTTTAATTTTTTTCGGGATTCATCACATGTGGTGAATTTTGGATTTTTGTTATTATATGTTTTTCAAATACTGATATTGTTAAAATATAGATGTTTTTCATAGTATTTCTGGCAAATTACAAAATTGTTGTGAAGTTTTAATTTCTGTGGTGAATATTCAAAATTTGGTGAATCAAATTTTTTTATATTCGTAAAATTTTGGTTTTTCATTGATTTTTGGACAAAAACAAATTTTTTCTTACAGTTTTTCGATTTTATGGTGAATTTTCAAATTTGTACTGAATTTAAAATTTTATACAAATTTCTAACTTTTTTTCTGAAATTTAATTTTTGAAGGAATTGGGGTTCAATTCGGTAATAATAAGGGGACCTTATAGCAAATTTGATAAGGATTCAGAATATGAGAGTTTTATGGGCTTGGATATAAGCGTTTTCCTTCGGAAACTTTTGAACCTATAAGGCTGATTTGAAACAGCGAAAATTCGCCAAGCCCACTTAACAAGTGGTCCCAGTTTTAAGAGATTAAGTTTTCATTTAATATATCTTCTCAGAATATATATACTTTGTTGGGTTGGAAATGAATATTGTAGAAATAACAAACGGAATGACAAATCTATATATACCCGTTGCAGATTTGTGAAAGATATACAAATGATATATCAAAGCAATTTATTTCGACCCTCTTAAGTCCGTAGTAATTGCTTTTAGTAATGCATATCTCATTTGAGAAAGGAAAATATAAATTATAATTATTTTTGGGCTTAAAATTAAAATACTTAACAGTCTTAACCAATAATGAGTTCTTTGGAGTTTTCACGATTCCTTTACGTCGTATTTTTCAAACCAAAATAATATTAGTTTTGGGTAAACGAACTTGATTTGCAGATTTATAAAATATTCTGTCTGCAAAACGTGATGTAGACACCCTGTAAAATATAATATTGACTCTATTTATGTTGTAAGAAACAAGTGATTATATTAACTGCAACGAAAAGTCAGTATTCATGTGTAGTTGGTTGCCTGAATAACTATTTGAAGCAGTTAAAAAATACTTTGTGTTGAATTTAAATATATATTTCTTTAAAAATTACTGAACGGAAAACTTTTTAAATAAAATACAACCAGCTACTGTAAAAATATTCTGAGTGTACATCTGCTTCACACTAAGGAGCATAAACAAAACGAACAACAACTACAACGGACTTGCCTAGACAGGTGTATTGGTCTATTGTGTCCTTCTGTGTTACAAGACAATTACAATTTCGACTGTTGTCGACAAAACACATTAAAAGACAGGACCACAAATTATAATGAATAAAAATCTACATTATTTGACAAATATTTAACCAATTTTCTTTAAACTCCATGGAGATGCCACTTGGAATGAAAAAAGTCACAGGACGAGCAACAAAAGGTAAGTGGATTTTCTTGTCAAGTTTGGTTTTGTGATTTCGAATATATATCATACTCAGTGTAATTTTTCTTTCTCAGCGAAACCGAACTTGACGGAAATTAATTCTAAACATCTGCACTAAATCTCCCAATCGGCAAACATAATTAAGAATACGGAAATTCCATTCTGGTGTCATTCTACTCAGCAATCTGGCGATTTTTGTCATTGTGTGAACAATCGTTGTTGCTGAAAGTTCTTCCCTGAAAGACGATTAATTATTAATTATTTGATTTAATGTTATTGCTCGAAGATTGAAGCTGGAGACGTCTGGTTATCTCAGCCAGTTTTAGCCATAGGCGGAAATGGCTAGGCCTATTGGAATGAACAAAGAGACACACTGCTGTATCATAAGGCTTTTGGAGACAAGCAGGGAAACGATTTACTGTGCCGAAACTGATTGATTTTTGGTTGCAGTTCTCACGGCAATGGCGTCTTTGTTTTACATCGACACGATTTACACTCCTTGAAAGGTTGCCAACGCAGTGCCACAAGTATCAATGTAGTTGTCGCTAGTAGTTTTGGTACCAATTGTAGCTTGGAAATAATTTCGTGTTTTATTAGGGTGGCCGATTATTTGAAATTTTCAAAAACCGCTTAATCGAATATTTGAAATTTTAACAAACCCGGTTTGGGGATGACTTATGTATATTCGAATCAGTTCTTCGAAGTTTGAGTTAGATTTAGAAATAAAATAAAAGAATAAAATCGATAACCGGGTTTTTTTCAAACCAAAAAAACCGGGTTATTCGAATATTCGCCTTTTCAAAAATTCCACCGCTCCAGCGATAGAATAACCGCTCCAATAGCTCCGCTGATCACCCTAGTTTGTTTGCTTTATAAATAACCCCTTTTTCAGTTTCCTTCTTTTTTAATCATCATCGTTTTGTTTTGCGTTTTTCGTTTTTAGCTGCACAAAAGAGCCGTTTTAATAAATAAAAGCCTTGATTATATCATTTCAATTTCCTTAATTTATATATTGAGTGCTTGGGGACCTATAAAGTTAGAAAATGATTTCTCTTTGTGGAAAATCACAATGAAGAATAAATAAAAATCACAGAAGATATTTAACACGGCTCAATCAACAGAACATTAGTTATAATCCCAACGTTGCATAGTATAGCGGAATCGTAATATATTTTTAAATAAATTGATTAGAGTATAACCTCGCTCAAGGCAACACTTGATGCTCGCAACTCCTCGATTATTGTAACTCACAATTTCTTTACATAAATACTTATGTATAACATTTAGAAAGGTTTTATTTTTTTTTTTAGTTAATTTTTTTTTTAAATATACAATTTAAACTGAATGGCCGGCCACCCATTTAATAAAAACATTTAGCTTTATTTAAATAAGTCCTTGAATAGAGTTAATACATATCTAGATGAAGAGAAAATACTCAATAAATATGGTTGCTTCAAGCAAAAATGTGACTCGGATTTGCCCAAATTTCTATGAGTTACGGTAAGCGAGGTTGCACTGTAGTTCTAAAAATTCTTTGCCTTCCTTTCTTTACCCTCACTGTACATTGCCATTGGTTTTAGCGACATCTTTCTGTTTCATTTTATGGATTACTCACGTTTGCAAAAGACAATAAATACTTTTATTGGAAGACAACTGTTTCATTGCATTGTTTTCCGCAATAAAAAATATTTTATTTATAGAGATTAAAAAAAAATATCTCTTTGCATAATTTTTCAGTTTTTGCTGGTTGGCTACTTTCTATAGGAAGTCAGTCATTAATGAAAAGGAATTCAGGAAATTTTAATTTTTCGATTTATTAGATCAATACTCCCTATGGAATGGTTAAATTTGTTCTCCCATTTATTACATTCATGGGATTGTTGTTGGCATTTGGGTTATCAAATTACACTCTTCAGAAACTAGTAGTTAAACTTTGTCTACGAATGAAAATGCCTTTCAAGTGAAGCAACAAGACCACTGCATATTAATGAAATTCCAACGTATCTTATAACCTCATCAGCTACGGCCAGAAGTTAAAGAACTTCATACCACAAGCTTGCTAAGTTCTGTCCCGACACGTCAATACCAGTTTCACCGCTCTAGACCTATAAACTACGACGTTTTGACTTACAAAACATAAGATACCAGGGAAGCAGAACTTAGTAGCAGGTGGATTTTGAAAAAAACATTTCATAGGAAAAACGCATAATGGTGCAGTTACTTGAGGGTTAATCATTGTCCCATTCAGATAGCGGGAAACCAAACTACTGAAGGATGATAAAAAGCTCAGGAGAATAAAAAGCTCCACAAATATTTGTTTCTATAGAAACTTTAGATTTAGTCCGGTTTTACCTTTAGACTTTCCCTTCGTCTTAATGTAAGCATTTTCGATCAGTGTGTTTATCTTCTCTTTCAATGCTTATCAATTTTTGGTAATTTTCGATTTTCCGGTGAATTGTAGATAACAGTGGAATTGGGTTAATAACGAAATTTTTAATATTTGATAAAATTTCGAATTTTGGTGCAATTTTTGGTAAATTTTGTTGTGAAATTTCAAAATATAGTGAAAGTTGTTTTTGTTTACTTGTTTGTGAAAATTAGGTTTTCTCTTATTTTTTTCCCTATTTTTTGGTAAAATTTTGATTAATTATTAAATATTTATGGTGTCTTAGAGCCTATGCTCGCACTAAGACTAGGGAGCTAGATCCATCCCGTAGCCGTGAGATATCTTAAAATATCGTTGAAACGGCACCTAGATATCTCACTGAGATCATCCAGTATGTAGTCTCCAAGAAATTTGTGTCTCCTGACAGCCAGCGCAGGGCATTCGCAGAGAAGGTGAAAAACCGTCTCCTCTTTCTCTATGTCCTTACAACTGCGACAGTGGTAATTATAGGGGAGTCCAAGTCGCCTGGCATGTTCTCCTAACACCCAGTGACCTGTTAATATAGCTAGCAAGGGGATTGCGACTGATTCCACATTGGGAGTATTTAGAGCGGTTCCATCTTTGGCTAGTTTGTCTGCTTGTTCATTACCAAAGTGGTCCCTATGCGCAGGGACCCAAACCAAGGTAACATCCGCCAGGCTCCCTAGCCTTGACAACTCTCTCTTACATCGACTGACTAACAGAGACGTAGTTTGGTACGATCTGAGTGACAGAAGCGCCGTCTGACTGTCGACGAAAATACCGATATTCCCACGTATATTTCTGTCGTATAAAATCCTGCATGCCTTCATAATAGCAAGTATTTCCGCTTGAAATACGCTGCAATTATCCGGAAGACGATATGAGATGCCTATCTCAAGATCACTAGAAAAGACGCCAGAGCCTACACCGCTGTTCATCTTAGAACCGTCCGTGTATAACCTGACGTTATAGCTCTCAACAAGACTACCACCGCACCACTCCGTCCTGGAGGGGATTAGTACTCTGAACACTCTATCAACGTCTAACTGCGGCGTAGTGTAGTCAGGGAGTTGATTTATATCCGAAGGCAGTACGCCACGATGTGAAGATCTATAGGAATAAGGTGCAGAATAGTATTCAGTGACTCTGATGGACTAGTACGCAGTGCACCTGTAATGCCAATACATGCCGATCTTTGAATTCTGTACAGTTGGTCCACCACATATTTCCTCCTTGTCGCAGGCCACCACACCAAAGATCCATATGTAAGAATCGGACGTACAATGGCTGTGTACATCCATCTAACTATAGAAGGACTAAGTCCCCATTTTGCACCGAACATCCTACGACAGGTGTAGTAAGCTACTGTAGCCTTCTTGACTCTGTGGTGAATATTCAGCTACCATGACAACTTAGAGTCAAGGATGACACCAAGATATTTCGCACTGTTCGTAAGAGGAATATAACGGTTTCCTAACCGCGGTAGTCTGAAGCTAGGGATTTTGGTCCTTGTCGTAAATAGTACCAAACTGGTTTTGTCCGGGTTTACTCCTAGGCCATTCATCATCGCCCAGTTGCTAAGTAGCCCCAGCGCATCAGACATGATATTGCTTATCACGTCCGGGAACAGTCCTGATACCAAGATCACAACATCATCAGCATATGCGACGACCTTTATACCTTTGTCGTCTAATTGCATAAGAATCGTGTTAACAACCATATGCCAGAGTAGCGGAGAGATTACACCACCCTGAGGTGTACCTCTATCCACTAGTTTTGTCATATTGCTGTTACCAAGATTTGCAGTGACTATTCTTGACCTCAACATGGACACCAGCCAGTTACTGAGGTACTCCTCCACTCGCAGACTAGTAAGACGCGGTCGAGTAACTCCAAAATTGACTTTGAAGCACCGGCCCATACATGAGAGTTGTATTTCCTTTTCGGTCGGATATAAGTGGTATAGATAGTTAGTAATTCTTACACCGTTTGAGGAAGCCTAGGCACTTGAATGCCTCTTTCGACACTTTAAAGATGTGTTGGGTCCATCACCTTGAATCTTCATGGCAAGAACATCAAGAGCTTCTCAATATCTATACCACCCATAACTACAGATGGAGCAGCAAAGTCCGTCGTGCGTCTGTGTGTTAACATACAACACTGGGTCTTATTCGGGTTAAAATCGACCCTATTCGCACGACCCCATTCTGTGATCGTGACAAGATCACTATTCAATGAATCATTCATGCGGTGCCTCATGGCCCCAATCTCTAAGAGGCTTGGTCTGCTGATGAATGAGTAAGAATGGCATATGCTGCTGTCATCTGCAAAACAATAAATAGGGTTGGAAGTTTGACGAAGAAGGTCATCTAGGAAGATAAGAAATAGAGTAGGAGAAATAACGGATCCCTGTGGTACCCCTGAATTGATCTTGAACTCGTCTGATGAGATCCCATCTACAACAACTCGTATAGTGCGATCTTTGAGAAAGCTCGATATAAATCGAGAGAAGTGATTACCGACACCAAAAGCAACAAGTTTTGACAAGAGCGCGCCATGCCACACCCTATCAAATGCCTTGGAAATATCTAGAGCCACCACCTTTCTTTCGCCAAAATGATGTATGGACCTACACCATCTCTCCGAGAGGAATGCCAGTATATCTCCCGTAGAGCGCCCTCTACAAAATCCATACTGACGGTCGTGAAGTAAGTTGTTGGAGTCCAGGTAATTAACAAGATGGAAATTCACCATACTTTCCATAACCTTGGAAAGCGCCGAACAAATTGCTATTGGACAGTAATTTTCAGGGTTATTGGCCTCTCCTTTTTTTGGGATTGGCGTTACATTGGCAACCTTCCAACACATTGGAAATTCGCCAGCATGGTACAATATGCTGAAAAGTTTGGCCAATGGACGCGCTAGCGTCGAAGAGCACTGCTTCAAGACCAGTGCAGGGATGCCATCCGGCCCTGGAGAATTGGTTATGTTGAGGTCCGCAAGAACCCTTTTAACGGCACGGGCTCGAAAGAATATGCTTGGCATAGTTACTGATACTCTTTCGATCACGGGCAATGGTTGATTGCTTTCCGGCAAGAGAGAATTTCTTGCAAACAATTCGGTCAAAATGTTAGCTTTATCAACCTTGGTCATCCTTTAAGAGAGTCGGAATGGAGGAACTAGCATTATCCTTTACTTTTTTAACACAAACACAAAAGCTCTTGCTACCCCGTGGAGCACTAAGAACTTTAGCACGAATACGCTGCTCGTATAAAGCTTTTTCGCGCCTTCGGACTTTGGCACACGAAGATCTTGCCTTTTGACTGCAATTTTGCACGTCTGATTAAACCAAGATTTTATTCTAGATTTTATCTAAGTTTGTTTGGATGGAATGAAGGATTTCATTCCAAACAAAATTATATTCTCGACCATTTTCGCCATGGCATTGACATTATTGTCCATGAAACAAAGTTTCCAATTAAAATGCCTGAAGAAGTCGAGATCAGCCCAACGAGCCTTTTCGTAGATAATTTTTTTACGTTTCTGGATCGTTCGTGAAACGTGAAGGAGTTCCGAGAACGAAAAGGAGGCGGAAATGGTACAGTGATTCGAGTTACCGAGAGGTGCGTTGCCGCTTACTTCATACTTTTCAGGGTGTGAAGTAAGGAAAAGGTCAAAAGTGTTGTGCTGGTGCCCTTCAACACACGAAATGTGCGTTGGGTCATTCACTAGTTGCGCAAGATGATTGTGCGCGGCGAATAATTCAACATATTGGCCTTCCGTAGTTGTATTGCCCAAATGGCGAAGCCATGACGAGTTGTGAACATTGAAATCACCTGCGACAACAATTTCACTGTTCGGACAACTCTCAAGGATCTTCGAAATTGAATCGGAAAGGGTATCGAAGCCTGATAAGGAAATATCCCTTCCCGCGTTTGGGCTTCTGTAAAGAAACCCGAAATGCAAAAGGTGTGACCTGATTTTGAATTTAACCCAGAGACAGCTAAATTCAGCATCACTTATGCGTAGAGATTGCTGGCAGTGGTACACAACTTCATTGCGTATGTACATTGCAAGGCCCCGATGCAAATTAAAAAGTGATAGAAGGTGATAACCAGGTATCTGAAAATCCTGTGGATCAGCATTCACAGACACCTGGGTTTCACATAAGGCGAAAACGTCCGGCCGATGGAGATAAATGTGCGCGTATACAGCAAAAAAATTCGCTCTTATGCCACGTATGTTGCAGAAGTCAATTCTAAAGCGACTCACCACAACAATACTGAAGAAAAGAACAAATCAACTATTCTGTTTCTATTTTGCGGTACAAGCGCCGATGTAATCAATTGTTGTTGTAGTGACCGCTTAGTGATCAGTGCTATACCTTCATCACCAAACAGCCAGACAACAATTATCCCAGGGGCGCCAGTACCACAAAATTTATCATACACAAGAACTGGGGAAACGACACAATGATATTGACAAGGGTGCCATAAAAGCCCTGATCTGGTCACTTCGCATGAAAAGGACACACGCCACTATCCCTGCTGCTATTTTTGGATTCAATGGCGAATTCGTAAATTTGGAGCGAATGAGTGAATATGGAAAAAATTCCTAAACTATGGTAAAATAAATTTTTTTAAGATTAATTAAGATTTTTGATAAAATTTAAAATTTCTTAATATAATGGTGAATATTTAATTTTGTGGTGATTTATTTAAATTTTTTTCAGGAATTTACCACTTGTGGTAAATGTTTTGTTTCTAAATATTTGCTAAGCATTATCTTTCTTAGAAATTTGATGTTTTTCATAAAATAGTGATTTTTTTTAACATTGGATTTCGGTGGTGGATATTAAAAATTTGAACCATTTTAGTTTTTTCATTAAATTTTGGATTTATATTAAATTTTGATTAAAAAAAAATTATTGCAGTTTTTCCATTTTGTGGTGAATTTTCGAATTCGTGCTGAATTTAAAATTTTGGCAAAATACTGAATTTTTTGAAATTGTTAGTTTTCGAAAATGAGATTTTTTCAATAATTATTTTATTCGGTTCAAAAATTTTTTTTAATGTTATCTGGGGGCCTAGGAATTATAATTTCTGTAGAGTTTTTTTAAATTTAATAAGGAGTCAGAATATTCGAATTATATGTGCTTGTATATATGTGCTTCCCCGCAAGAGTGAAAATACCAAAAAAAAAGCCTGAAAATTTCCTTGGCCCATATCTTGGATACATATGGACCTATATGGCTGATTTCGAATATCGATCAAGTGATCCAAGTTTCAAGATCTTAAGTTGTCTAGCGCCGTCAGAGAGTTGATTTAAGCAACGGACAGACGGAAATCATTTATTGAACTTCCCTACGTATAATGAACCAATATATATATATATATATACTTTGTTGAGTCGAAAATGAATACTGTAGAAATTACAAACGGAATGACTAACTATATAATGACTACCGATATAATTTTTACAAGTTTTATTAACATTAATTTTGCCGTTACTGCGAAGCAAAAAATAATCCCGATTTTAGAAACAAACACGCTTCATAGTAAGTACTTATATTTTGATTTAATGTATTCGCCTTTAGTCGTGCATCCCGGAATGCGCTACTGTAAGGCAAGAAACACAATATTATATTTCACGATGGGTTACGAGCAGTACACCATGAAAGGAGAGTAAGCATTCAGTAAATCTACAAATGCCTCCGAAGCGCTGAAATAAATACATAAAAAGAAATGCTTCAAAGTGGGACGTCGCAAGCAAATATACTTCCCTGCTCTCTATTCCGACTACAAGGAAAACGTGTGGAATTGTAGAAACACTCGAAATGGAATAACTCGAAAATTAGCGGTTCTGAATTTTATAACTTATCGAAAAAAATACAGGAAAATTTGAAGAAAACTTTCTGAAGTTTAATATAAAATTGGAATTTTAACGTTTAAATAAAGTTTTATTTGAAGAAAACCTGATTCTAATTCAGTCTACCTAATTTTTTAACTAAAATAAAACGAAAGAAATTATTTGGAAGTGGAATAAAGAACATCTAAAACATTCGGAAATTTCCAGTATAGAACTGATAATGTCAGACATAAACATCTCGATATTCGTTTTTAATTCTACTGATCGTGAGGCAGTAGCTTTTGTTGGTGTGTGTTGAAAATAGAAAAAGTTTAGCAAAAGCAAAAATCACGAAACAGAACTTCTTTCTCGTTAATTTATATATGCTATTGCAGTGCTCGTACTGTTGAAACTTCGATAGCTACGAAAACAGTAGCAGAATATCAGCAATCTCATCTACAGCATTGTGAAAGGTTACAGCATCTGTGCTTTGCACTAATAGGGAATTTTTACATAAAGATAATTAAATTTTTTTTAAATTTTGAGACATTTTTCTTTATCCTCTACATTTCTATTCTAAGTGTTCAAGTAGACAAAAAAAATCGCCGCTTACCTTACAAGAATTTATGACAGCATATACTGGATTTGTTTAAGATTCTCCAAGTAGCATTTATTAACAAAAAGTGAGAGCAAGAACGGTGACAGCAAATATTGGGTATTTCAATGCTGATTTCTTTTCTCAACAGCACTAAAGCAGCAAGAGCAATCTCGTAATTATTTTGCCTTCGCTGCTGCTGCTTAAAAATAAATTTTTATATTTTTTCAAATTGATGTTAGCATCCATGCTGTTAAAAAATTAGTACAGCATGGTTTGTGTATAGAACAGTGCAGTGATTGCTGTCATATTTGAACGGATGGTATTGCTATTGTATTTTTAATACAATTTTCATAGCAACATTGACATCAAATTTAATTTAGCGTTTTTTTAACACTCTGCATCTAACTCGCGAATGTGAGACTGTAGTTGTTCTGATTAAACTTTCGGAGCCGGACTAACACTTATAAATGCAGTGTCGCCTGCAAAACGTGATGTACATATATTTGGGGTCGTTGTCATATACTATATAGATGATATATAATAGCTTCCCCTGCAAAGACTTTTAATAATCGAATCCTTTAACCTTACTTTAAACGTTCTAATTGTTAAATAGCTCTAATACTACATTTACACCTACGCAAAATCTGGTACTTATGAGATTTTGAGCGAAATCTAGTTCATTTCTACCAGATTACCCATACAAAACAAAATCTACTTACGAACTAGATTTTGGCGAAATCTCTCAAAATCTTGCAATACTGAATGATGCAACTATGTATTTTTTGCTAATGTACTGAAATATACAGCGCTGAACAAGAAAATTTTGACATTTGTAACAAAAAAAAAAAAAACCGCGGTAGAAACAAAATACTTGCAGCAACATTAAAAAATAACAAAAGTTTAAAATATGTGGCTTCAATATGGATAAAACAATAATGAATAAAGTGTAAGTAATATTACATATGTAGTTATGTGTATAAAAACAATTGTAGCACGAATTTAATTAAGTTTACAGCCAATTTTTTATTCTTTCTTCAGTCAGCTGTTTTTGTTATGAAAATGAAATCCAATAATACGTCAAAAAGCAGTGGTGTTAACGGCAGAGATTTTCCTTGAGATTTGAACTGAAATCTACTAGATTTTGCGTAGGTGCGTAGGTGTAAATATAGTATAAAGAGGCTTGAAGCTTTGAGTTATTTTAGTGAGTAACTAGATCAGCATGCCAGATTTTATCAAACGCCTAACAAATGTCTGTAACTAACGCTGATGCCGATCGAATAAAGGTGGCACTTCTGTGGAGTTGCTCAATAGTATGATGCCTCGATGGAAAACCAAACTGATGGTTCGGGGTAACGATTTACGGATATGATTTTAAATACAAAACGAAAAAATTTAAAACTCTGATCAAATTGAATGGAGGCTGAGTGGTTTTTATTACGGGTTGAGTTCTTTCCTATTTTAGGGACCAGAATAATTTCAAACATCTTCCAAGAGGATGCGAAAAAGCCAACAAGTAAGATGAAATCAGTGGAGTGTAACTATGTTTTCTATAATTTGTTCTGTAATACGATCAGACGTCGATGAGTTTCTCATTAAATGATGACGATTCAATTAAAGATAAACGAAATTTTATAGCACCATTCACCAGTGATAAATCGGACTGATACAACTATTTTTGGCTTGTTGTGTCCAAATCTTCTTAAAGTGACTAGCGGAGCATTAAGCTTTATCCAAAGTGCTGTTTTAAAGTCTTAGAAGCGATCATCAGTCTATAGAGCTTTCGTAGTAGCTTACAGCTTTCTACATGTTATAATCCATGTTTGTTGTTAAATCCAAGTCGCTTAAATAATTTGATGTAAAATTCCAAACAAATATGTAGAGTATACAAGCATAACAAAATAAATTAAAATTTTTAATATTCCACCGAATGGCTTCTATGCAGGTGAAATGAAAGCAAGCTGTCAGGCACCAAAAGTACAGCATTAACATGGCGGTGTTGCTAAAATACCTACAATATTTTTTCAACATGAAATTTTTTCCGGAAAGAAAAGGAATAAAAGGAAATATAATTAAATAACAAAAGAATTTCAGAAATTCTTGTTGCATTGTTTTCTTTTCGTAGCCTTTAATTTTGTTTTTTTTTGCTAACCTGTAGTTGCTGTTGTAATGACACTTATGCTTGAGTTAGTGATTCTTGTTGTTTAGCAACACGTTCTAACCACTACAGCTATAGCACACATCTTTTGACTGCCACAGTAAAGTATAAATCATGCTTCCTAACAGCTGTTGTTGTTGCCGCAATTTAAACAGCAATAGTAACATCACGAAATTGTGGAATAGAATTTTTCCAAAGAACCACACAGAAAGCCAAACGTAGAAGAGTTTAGTGCACAAGACTGCATTTATATCCAGCAGTGATAATAGCACTTCGAACGCAGCCATTGTGGTAGTTGTAACGACCTGGTTAAAAATAACAAAAAAACCGATTGAAGAGAAAAATTTCAAGTACTTAAACGTTGCAAGAATAAAAAATATTTTTATTTCCTAGAGTTTCATCATTAAAAAATACCAAATGAACAATCAAATTTAAGGTCGTAAATTGATTGTTGCTTTTAGTTGTTTCTTTTATACTCTTTTATATTTTAACATTTAGTGGTTGTTTAGATATATTTTTTAAATTTGAAGAAATATTTCCAGCTACTAAAGTTTGTGTTTGGTTTCCGATCGACTATTAATTAAATTGTTAATGTATTTGATTAATTGTTTAATTAAATTAAATTTTTTATTTTAAAATAATTTCGTACCTATTTTAAAATATTTCCATAGTAATTGTTTTCAAATACTTTACAAATTATTTTAAAACCTTTTTGAATTTTTATGAAGACGCTGCGAATTGGGCTTCACAATTTCCAATTTTTCCTTTATGAGAAATTCTTTTCATATATATTGAGCAGAAAGCGACTGCTTACAATTCTCAGTTTGAGTAATTTGTGCCGTTTGAAGTGTTCTTTGCAAACACTAACTCTTCGAGACAAAGTATCAGCATTTTAACTTATTTATTGCAGTTAATAAATAAATTTTATTTCTAACTGAAAGAGACTTTTAACAGGTCTTTGTCGTTAATAGTTATGAAAGTGTAGCAAGCACTTTTTATCAGAAACGAAATCAGATTTTGACAAGCAAAGAAAACGAAAAATATTAACACAGATGGGCCAAACTAAAGGATCTTCCTTATCGGAAAATAAAATAACTTTTGCATACGGGATCGAATGTCAGTTCATTTATAATATTTTTAAAATAAACGTAAATAGAATTAGCGTGATGAACCCATGGAGTGCTAAATTTCTTATGAAAGCGGGGATTTTAGCACAGCATGAATTTCGTCATCCACAGTCCACTATACGAACGTTCCGGCGTTAAGCTAATCGACTAGAAGAGACTTGTTAAACAGGATATTTATTAATCCGTAGAAAACTTTGAACTGGTCTTTCTGCGAAGACTTTCGCTTCTATTGCTTAAGATGTGGTGAATAATATAACATCATTATATGTGAGGATACAAGCGATTATTCTAGGTCCTCTGCAGCGCATTTTGAATATACAATTGCATATGTAACTTGACAAAGTGCAGACCGCGAAATGAGATAGTCACTGGGCGGCAAGTCTACCAGAGATAAACGCCCTATTGTTCTTTCTATCTCATACTTTCAAAGCCCCTAACTAGAACAGCCGCCAAGAAATGGAAAACTTGTAGTGTTGCTAAAAAGAATAGAAACTGGCATAAAACGGTCCCAAATGCTGAATATAATGGCTGCGGTTACTTAAATTTTTATCGTCTTCAAAACATTTGTTAACACTTTTTTTGAAAGCGTCTGACTAATATTGTGATCGCGGAGCAATAGAGAAGCATGATCAAAGACTTACAGCCGATAGTTTATAAATTGCCAATAAGAGCCATGTGGTGTATACAGAAAAATATAACTGCGATAAAAAGAATCTTTAGTGATACCTTTTTGAGTCGCTTGATGTCACGAGCATGAAGTCGCTTCCTTTTAACTGATGCGTACTTCTTTCGTTGGGAGTTCTTTAAAGTCACATATTTATGTAAAAAAATCACAGCGTTTTTAAGTATCTTTACTCAAGCTTTTAGTACTCGTAGTTTGCCCGAAGAGTACACAAAAAACCAAAAAGAAATAAAACATGCGAGGAGAAGGTGTCCAGAAAAAATATCAGCTTAAAATTCCATTTGAAATATGGACAAACTTTAAACGTTTACTTGTCATATTGTGTAGTGAGTGGAACTTAACTCAAGTGCCAATAATTCGGGTCGATGCTAAATAAAAACTACTGGATGCACTTAACATAGGGGATCGATATACATTGAATTCTACTGCAACACTCATAAGCAAATGTTACCACATGTTTCCACAAACGGACATATCGATAAAACAAGTAAAATGAATTTGAAAAATATGAACAGTGTCGAACGTCTGGACAATGTCATACAAATATACATTAGTATTGTGTATCTAAAAAAAGCGACTAGTACCAGGTAATCGGTACTCATTTCTGTAAGCCTAAATTAGTTTAAAATTTATTGAAAATTATTTAAATAATTGAAAAACAAAGAATTATTAATCAAGAAAATTTAAACCGCTTGCAATAGATTTAACCCCACAGTTTTCGATGTAGGTGCTCGTCTTGGAGTAACAACATCGGCTGCGGTCATAACAAATACTTGTGAGTACAGTGAGGGCTGTTAGCCTCAACCGAGGTGTATGCTATAAAATTTGCAATATTTATTTTATGGTCTAGAAGAGCACCTGTTACGAGTTGCGACAAAACGGAGCCTGCTCTGTTCATGTCTGGAGCGCTTTTTAAACATTTCTCAAAATAGATCATGGTTTCACTAACATAAGCTTTCAGTATAAGAAAGTAACAGCTTCCAGAGAGTAATCTTAGAAGGAAAAATCCTCTCGAATGTAGTACTTAGAGCAGACGCGGACCACCTTAAGCTCTGTGAGGAAGAACTGTAAAGCAAACAAAATTTTTTTAATGGTTTTTTGGTTTCTTTTAATTGTATTTTAGGGAAAAAATCGAATCTTCCTTCCATGCATGCCTGATTTAGAGTGTGGCATCTCTTTCTCCAGGTGCGGATCGATTTAATCGGTTGGGGGTGGTAGATATAGTTATATCTCCATTGCGATATTAAATCATTTCGAAGAACGGAACTTCCGCAATATAGATTGCAATATAGAGAGATATCAAACCTTTCTCAAAACTTGATGGTGGCTTCTTTTTGCAAAACACCTAAAACAGTCCGCTTTTTTGTTCAAGTGCACAGAATGTTGCCAGACTATTTATTAGCTTTCTGTCTTCCGATTCGAGCTACATATATTCGAGCACATCGTTAACAAGGCGAACAACTTAGAAACGAAGTAATATACACAGGTTACGTGATTTAAAATTAAAAAATTTATAGTTGAATAGAATTTTTGCCATGTGAGCGTATGTATATAGCGTATTCTAGAAGTCCAATTTGTGACCACATTTTAAGCATTTATTCGTATAAACTAATGAATTCACGTAACCCCAAAGAATATAATCCAAGTCGCATGATCTTGTTCGCCAACTGAATGGCCTATTTGGAGAAGTAATGCGTGAGCAAAATGGTTTGTGTAATAAGTTGTTAGCATGTGTCCTCGCCTTGCTGGAATAATATATTTTCGGTAAAGATGAAATCCAATTGGGTGCCCAAAAAATTTTGAAAATGACTACAACCCAATCGCCGGCGTTATTTGTAAAAAAATAAGGTCCTATGATTCCGTCGGCCAACAGTGCTTTTTTGTGGATGTTGCGGTACTTGCCGAATTTCTTGTAAATTTTTGTCACTGCGGCAGCTTTGTATATTGATGAAATTAGCAAAAAAGGAACTTTGTTCTATACAAAATTTTGCGATGAAACACTGGGGCCAAATTCGAAACTCAATATTCTAGTATTTTCGGAATCCCTCAATGCGGAGATCCTTATAATATGAACAATTGAATTTACTTTGTTTTGCAAAAGATCACGGAAACCAATATCTTTTCGCTCATATTTGAATAGCTATCGACTACGAACTGGTGAAAGTGAACTATCGACAACGACGAAGTGAAGCGCGTTTTTTAGAACTTCTTAAACAAACATTCTATAGCAGTTCATCCCATCTCTTAAAGTTTTAGGGAAGGTTCCTCACCTGGATTCCATTTAGGAAACGCAAAAGCTATGAACTATAAAATTCATATGAAACTAATCCTCTCCAGCTTAGAGGCTAATTTATATTTCGATTTATATATAGTATAATATAGTATTTTCTAATTGTATTTTTCTCTGACATTTATTTTTCAACACACACACACAAGCAGACCGTAGTTGTGTCCAGAATTCGCAAGACACGTTCGTATTCATATTTCACCCTACTCCATATAAGTTAAATGTTCCAAACATCTGTGTTACGATCTTAAACGTCGTAAAATGTCTAATAAAACTATATGAATAAATTGGCGTGTGTGTGTGTGTATGCGTGTTGCTACTGTTCATCTTGTTGGTCAGACCCTTCAAAATGTTGTTTGGACATTTATGATACTTTTATTACGGTCATAACAACTTAAACATTTATTCTCTAACAATTTTCTATTTTCTTCTGTTTTTATTTTATCTCCTTTTTGCCAAATGACTAGGATTTATAAAAAAGGCGCATAAATTTCTTGCTTGTTATTGTAAAAATCAATATGTTCATGCATCCATTCAGCCATTTATAAGAATTTAAGACTGTAGACGGTGGTTGACGAAACTATTTCGCCGGTTATTCGACTATATTAGTAGGTCTTACAGCGGTCGAATTCTTTGAAATGGCGAGTTCTCGAAAGTCAATTAACCCGGTTTTTTTTAGTATGATAACTGTTATTTGTTGTTTATACCCTTCTCATTGCCTTTGTAACTTCTACAATATTCATTTCCGACCCAACAATATTCTTGATTCTTGTAAGTAGGGAAGTTCAATCAATGATATCCGTCTCTCCGATGTTGAAATCAACTTTCTGACGGCACTAGGGAACTTAAGATCTTGAAACTTTTATCACTGGATCAGGAGGTTGGCAAATTACCTCTATTTGAAATCAGCCAAATAGGTCAACAAGTTCCGGTATTTTCAGTCTTGGGGTAAACCCTTATACACAAGGCTGTAGCATACAATGAATCCCTATCAAATATGCTATAAAGTCCTCCTAGAAAAATTATCTTTCCGAGGCTCCAGATAGCCTGAGGACCGAATTAAACAATTTTTCAAACACACAAAATTTTAAAACCGAACAAAGGAAACCAAATTCCAACAGAAAGTGAAATTTCAAATTCGCGACAAATATGAAAAATTGGAATAAAATCTTGTTTCTTCAAAAAAAATTAAAATTCAATAAAAAAACCAAAGTTTTACAAAAAAAAAAAAAAATAATAATAAAAAAGCAAATTCACAAAATCTTGAATATTCACTACAAAAACTTATATTTCACTACAATTTTGTAATTTTGGCGAAAGGCCTACAAACCACAAAAAATCAATGTTTTATGAAAAAATTCGAATCTTTTACAAAACCGATGTTTAGCAAACATATAAAATCAAAAATTCACCACAAGTGGTGAAAATATTTAAAAATCATAAAAATGAAAATCAATTAATCTGAAAAATGAAAAAAAATCAAACAAAAAATCTAAATTCTAAATATAAATTCACCACAAATTCCCCAAACTGGAATAAAAAATTTGTGTGTGTAAAAAAATGAAAATTCAACACAAAACCGAAATTTTACTAAAAAAATACGCAGAAAACAGATTCACCAAATATTAAAATTTCAAAAGAAAATTTTAAATTTCACGAAAAAGCATAAAATTCATAAAAATTAGAATTCTGCAAAATTTTAACAAAATATTTGTTTAACAAAACAAGCAAGAGGGATATATTCGGACGTACCGAATTTTATATATCCTTCTAAAATTGTGCTACAGATTTTTTTTCGGTGCAAAGATTGTTTGAGATATTTAATTTTGGCCGCCGGATTTAGTCGTATAATTTTTATTTACACTCTCATTTTGTTTTAATATATATATTTGCGATCGATGTGTTGCTCTTTCTCGAAATGCTTATCAATTTTTGATAAATTCTCGATTTTATGAATTTTAGAAAAGAGCAGAAATGGGGTTTATAGTGAAATTGCTTACTCAACGTTTAGGAATTCTTTTCTCTTAAAAGAAGTTCATCGATACCAGCAGTCGACATAATGGCCAACATCAAAAGTATGGCAGCACCATGTTGGCCTGTGGCCAAACTGTAATTCTATTGTAGTACAATACTTTCCAGCATCCAGACCAAAACATATTAAATCGAATGAGTAAATAAAAATATTTGTCGTTAAGTTAGCCGACTTAACAATAGCGAATATCGTTTAAGAAAAACTTGTGAATAGCAACATCATCACGTTTGTGATTATAGCTTTTTAACGGTCGTATCGCATTGTTGAAGGATAATAGTGAATAGCTCTACTGGCCGATCATGCTATACGGTGTTTTCGAGTTACATTATTACATTAGTTTTATTTACAACGAAATATTGACGTAAGTCACGATATGCCTTTTTAACGTGGCCATTTTTATAATTTGTTTGGTTTAGTCGAACATGTTCTTCCGCCGTGTATTGCGACTCGACTAATTTTGCAAAAGGTCCCTAGAATATAATATTAGAGATGGCTTCTTTAATATTTGCAAAATAGTTGATGTTGTCATTTGAAAACTCAACTTGGATCACACTTTATTTTAACGTAACCAGAACTTGTTTGAGTGATTCTTATTGCTTTCGCTATGGGTAAAAACAAATCACTCTGACATGTTCTCTATAAACTTATTCAAGTTAAAATAAGATTAGGTGCGCCTCCTGTGAAATTAATTAATCCAGGATTTTTGTATGAAAAGTGCAAGCTTTAAAAATTCTTCCATTCATTCAAATATAAGTATCGACTTCAAACGTAACCTCCACCAAAATTTGGCTGTGCATTACGGGTTTTTTTACCCATCACCAGAGAGTCGATGTAAACCAAGAAGCAGACAGTAAAAAAAAAACCAATTCACCTGCCCTCTACAAACCGAACAGAAGAAATAAGTAAAAATCAAAGGATTAGGGATTTAATAGGTCTTTACTTATATCCTTTAATTGCTTTATAACAAGTAAAACAAAGCAAATCTCATTGCGTCCACATGAATAACGTATACAAATATACAGATGTACGTTACAAATACATGCCTAGATCCCGTCATCTTGCACCGGAATGGTTCTTGGTAGTCACCTGAATGTTTTTAATGCCTATTGGTCTGAAACTTGTAGCGATAAATCTTTTGCCATCAACTTTAATGATGCATTTGCTGCAACTTCTTCATAACTCCAAATTCTGGATTTTTAAGGCAACAAAATTTTGAGTTTTTAATTCACACATGTATTTTTAAATTTTTAAACAAAATAAATTAAAACGTCGATTGATCCTTTTCTTACAGCTTAATATGTAATTCCCATTTTTCTAGCGGCATTTTTGCTGCAGGAAACCTTCAAAGTTCGAATATAACAGTTTGTCAGTTCAGTTGTTTAAATGTGATATATCTGTTATGCTAGAAATGATACCTCAAAATTTATATTTTCTGACTTATGACGTTATGGAAGAGCGGTCGTTATGTATATTCATGAAGTGTTTAAATTCAATAAAATATTTCTATTTAGATTTTATACCCCCATGACGCATGTCCTCATGCGTGATATCCAGGGGATATAAGGCTTGTATAGTACTCGTTAAGGACCTTCGGAGTTCGACTAGTAACTAAATGACTCGTGCCACCTAAGCCAATAGCCCACGGGACAAAAAGTCAGGAATTGTTGTAGGTAAGGACTCTTCTGAGAGGCAACGTTTGGGCTGTGGTTTAGAACTGAGTCGCGGGGAAGTTGTGGTGGGCGAACGATGCGACTTTAATGCCAATGTAAACTATTAAATGGATAGCTCGAAATTAATTCTAAAATGCTAGTCCAGTTAGGCACTATAATTCCATGTAATCTGATAATATGATTTTTACAATCGTAGATTCTTTGATAGGGCAATAAAACTGAAAGGATTTTGGTATCCTAATCCATTCAAATTGAGAATTGAGAGAATTCCCCAAAATTTGGATTCAAATTAAAACTATGTGTATACACCCATCAAGAATAAGAATTATTATTTTGACTTATGGTGATTTCGTATCGTAACAATGTAACATTCGAGTCCTTTTATTATACTCGAAAAATGATGACGGTTAGAACGTTAAACTTAACGGCAAGCGCTGTAGAAGCATGCAATTTTAGCAGGACGACGCCACATTACCAAGGAGCGTGGAACACAATTAATTAATTTTCTAAACAAAATGTATTACGAAAAGTCAATATCACGAAATCGAGCTGTTCACTGGCCACACCGTCGCTCTGATTTGACTCCACTATATCATTTTCTCTATTTCGTATATATAATTTTTTTTATATTTTATCCGGAATCATGCTCCAATATTGTTGGAAGTAAATTAACTTTTAAATAAATTCAGTCAAATTCACCGCCTCTAAAATAATGCCCGATTTTAATTTATGCAAACATAGACAAATATTTAATGAATAGGCCAATCGTTCCGTAATGGATTTTGGAATAATTTGGGATCCTCCTAAATGTAACCCTCAAATACGTTTTTACTGTTTCATTTATTTTCAAGTTATTCAAAACAATTGTCTTTACGACAATATGTGTTCCTTCACATACACAGATGCACAAATGCATACCAACATTATAAATTGAGTAATTAAGACAATTTACCTTTGGCGAACACCAGAAGGTAAAAATCGAAAATTCCATTTTTTATTGCTTTTTACAGAAAATGTTTGGAGGCCTAATATGGCATTCGATACCAAATGAAATTTCAATTTATTTTTTCATGCTCGAAGTTTTTCTGTTTAAAGTTGATGTTTTTTCAATTCGTATCCCATGAATGTTTGTTTAGTTGACTGACTTTGCCAGGAGGGATTAAAACAACTCCATTGGAATTTTATAGTTTTAACTTTTCCGAATAGTGTTCAGTAAGGCGTAGTGTAGGTATTGTATGCGTTGCTTTCAAAGCACTTCTAAGCACATAATTTATTGAATGAACATCGAAGCCTTTACACACATACTGGCAGACTTTTAATAGTTACGTTTTTATTTGTCACGTTGTTTTGTGTTTTTGTAAATACAGGAAAATTAACAATAGCAAAATTGACAAAACAGCCGCGAATTGTAGAAATTTTCACGCAGCTATTAAATTTTATTATAATTTAGATTTTTAAACAACTTCTTGGCTTATCTTCTATAATCCCTGGATTTTTTGGTGAATTTTCTTTGAGTCTTTTCCGATTCGCCGCACTTTTGAATTTTTGTGAAATTTTAATTTCTTTAGCAAAATTTTTCACTTTTGGATAAATATTTAAACGTAAACCAAAATCTTTAAGTCTTTTTTGAAACAACAAGAACATGCGTAATCCAGGCACAAAACCAGAATCTAACTTCGATAACCACATGTTTAACAACAAATGTAATCCAGCGCATATTAGAAAAACGGTACAACTACTACATACACAGCGAAAAGGACGACGATTAAACATCCTAGAAAACATGGAAATATACCAACAAAGGACATTTGATCATAAACGAACAAACAAACTGCAATTCAGACGTTATATTTGAATCCCAAAAATTAATTTACAAAACACACAACAAAAATAACAAAAAAGATACATGAAGCAACAAAACAATAAAATCTCAACACCAAAAGAATAAACAATATTATAATGAAATAATCACTGATGTTTTTCAACCCCAACAAAAAACACTATAAACAATAAAAGACAACGTTTCTTGCCGTTCACAAACACCAATTCTGTTGCAACGAAATAGTAATCACAATCGTCTACCAATCCAAAACTCCCGGCCTGCTACCAGGTCCCAATCACTACGTGATAAAAAAAGGACAAAAAAGTGCCTAGGACATTTACCTGACATCCGCAAACATAAATTCTGACGCAATACAATTAAAGAGTAATCAATATTCTTACAAAAGAACCCGGCCTACGAGCTTTACCCGCTAACTGTTCACACCTTACAGATATCTACATGATGAACGACTACTACTAGCTCACATGACAAATAGGTACCTGACAAACAATAAAACAATAACGGAATGATGCAAACTTCTTAGAACGAAAAATGATATAGAACATTGCACATAGCCGAAATCGGTTTGACTCCAAACCAAAATTGATAAAATATGATGGAAGTTCGTTCCAAAATTCTACGTTATATTTCGTTAACTTTCAATTTCTTGATGAAATGTTAATTTTCTGCCTGCACAGAAATCCTCACTCAAATGAAAATAAGATGAATTTCATATTCAATGCGTTTAATAGAAATTTTATTTCACATTTTTCTTTCTAGCTCAATTTGTTTATTGATTGTAAGTAACGTGATCGCCCTAATAAAGTCACACTAGTATATTTACGCATAAATCGTCAAAAGTTTGCCTGTTATATTTGAATAAATAAAAACATCAAAAGATGCGGCCTAAAGTTATTTCCAAATTATTTTAACATTATTTGGATCGTAGTTATATAAAATTTTTTTAGCAAGTTAGCCGGGAATACTACTTTGTTTTGCCGCCATTTTGGTAAACATTAGTCTTGACAGTTCATATTTGGCAGTCGTGAAGTAGCGACGTGGCAAATTATTTATGGAAAAATACTCGGTAAACCAACAGGGTCCTCTGATATATATGTTTGGAACGATTTTCCGTCATCCCTTGTCAATTTTCGTTTGGAGACAAACCGGTTTCGGCTAGTTGCCATCTTCAGTGCCATTTTTGTCGTTCTCAATCATCGATTACTGTGACGATGAGAAAGTTACGTGAAAGTTTTGGGAGAAACAACGTATCAACAAGACGCACTATCTATCGTGTAGTGAATGATTTCGAAGAAAGAGGACCCCAGCATGGACAACGTACTGCAAGATCAGCTGAAAAAATCACTGCTGTTCAAGAAAGTGTTTAAAATAATCCATCAACCTCAATTCGACACCGTGCTCAGGAGCTTGATTTTCAAAGAACAACTTTGACCACAATTTTGCACAAAGATTTGCATTTGTTTCCATTTAAGATTCAGTTGACACACGAGCTTCTTCTAGAAGATCATTTACGCCGCCGTACATATGCCAATAGGATGCTAAAGCTCTCCCATGACAACCCCGATTTTCATGAAAAAATAATAATGAGTGACGAGGCACATTTTCATTTGAAGGGATGTGTGAACAGAAGAGAACAGAATAGTCGGTTCTGGGTAATGGGAAACCCTCAAATTATTCATCAGTCACCTTTGCATCCATTAAAAGTGACAGTCTGGTGTGCGATTTGGTCAGGAGGAATCATTGGACCTTACTTCTTTGAAAATGAAAACGACGTAACACATCGCATACAGCCAGGATTACAGTGAAATTACTGCGAGACCTCTTTCCACAACAAGTTATTTCAAGAAAGGGTGATGTTGCCTGATTTCACTGCTCCGCTCTTCTTTTTGTGAGGATAAGCAAGGCTTATGCAAACCAGAAACGCTGGAGCAACTCAACCAAAATATTCGTGATGAAATTAATGTAATACCGCGTGAAATGTGTGAGACTGTAATGAAAAATGTGTTCAAAAGGGCTCGCATTTGTGAGGTTAACAGAGGCGGACATTTATCTGATAATGTATTTCATACATAATTGCCGAGATTAAATAAAACATTTATCAATATACGATCCCTTCTATTTCATTTAATCAAAATTATAAACAAACATAGTAGTATACCTTCCCGGCGGACACCCTGTACATATTTAAATATATTTACCGAAGAGTCTTTAATATACCAGCTGAATTAAATTTAAATAAAAATTAAAAAAAAGTTTGGAAATCACTTATGTATAATTTCAACACATCCCAATTATTATTTTAGAATGCTAAAATTTTAGTTGAAAGCAACATTTGAAAATTGAAATAGCAAATTATTTTCATGCAAAAAATTATTTTAGAAGTAATTCATCCTTTTATGTTTTAAAGTTTTATTAATTTGTGCGAAAACTAAAAAGAGTCTTTCAAGACAAAAAAAAAAAACCAGTGCTATTAAAATTTCCTCTTGAAATTTATAAATACATTTAATGTATCATCATATTATTTTTGCTAGCAAAAGTTTTTGCAAAAGAAGAAAAAAACTTTAAAAAATAGTATTGAGAAAAAAGTATTTTTAACATTAACAAAAGTATTGTTAAGCTGGCACCTACGAGTACTATAAAACCATTTCAAAGTTTTCTTATTTGTATAGGGTGGGACCACCATAATAATTGTGAGTCAAACCCGCGAGACAATAACAAGCTTTTTGTGGCCACAATTAAGTATATGGACCTGGTTCCAATAGAAAGTGCCACATGCCATACATCCAACAAAACAATGGCTTCTTTGCGCGAGAAATTCAATGCAGGCATTGTTATCTCACGTCTTGAAGATTTTAGTTTGCCCTCACGATCATGTGATTTGTCACCATTGGACCTCTTTCTACCATCGAATAGTTGCATGTCACCCAAAGCGTGGCATGCATTTGACCGATATTTTGTTTCACGCCTAATTGTCATAGGACCTTCTATCATAAAAGAAGATATTAAGATAATTCTCTGAAAAATTTATTGTTTCATTTACAAATAACATGTGCATTTTTTGCGAACCATTCAATAATTATGTGTCCATTTCGAAAATTTCAATTGTGGAATGTCCATATTGGCAGGACATTTTTATAATATGTTTATGTACGATTTTCCACACGTGTTTTTGGACTCTTTAGCTCTGCTGTACGCGAATGATTTTCTTCTATATTCACAAAAAGGATTGCCCGCTGAAACCTTAACATTTCTAGAAACCCCCTCAATAACGTCCAGAACTTCACTGTTAAAGATGATCAAGAGCAGTCGCTCAATAATGGAGGCATTGGCAAGAATTTCTATAGATTTTCCTGCAAAGGTTTCTTTTTCAATCTATTGAAATTTTTATTGAAAATAAAAAAATTTACCAAAAAGTCGAAATTTCGCTAAAAATTGCACTTAAGGGCTTAAAATTTTTGAAAAATACAAGAAATAAGTTGCATAAACACTACTCATCATCAGGCTCCGATGTAGTGTTCTTCGTCAATATAAGATGTGCAGTAAAGAATTTGATTTACTTAATAAATTTTTGTATAACCAATATTTGTTGGGAATTGAATATAATATAAAGGATAATCCAAACCATTTTTTCTCATATATCCCCTCACAAAATTCTGCAACAATTTTTGAGCACATGATCTATGTCATTTTATATTTTAGTACAAAATCTTTAATAGTCTTAACAACATGATTTTCAGACCAATAAAATAATATCTTACAATTTCATATATTACTTTTTTCAAAGATTTTTATTTTTCACTGCTCGAACAAGGACTTCAAGTTGATACTATTTGTGCTGATTTTTCGAAAGCCTTTGATTAAATTTCGCATGGCTGACTTCTTATTTGCGTAATAGGGTTTGTGTTATAATATCATTAAATTTCAGGTGTCCCACAGGGAAGTGTTCTGGGTCCTTTACTTTTTAATCCTTTCATTATTGACATTTGCAATGTTTTAGGCTTTTAAAATTGTTTACTATATGCTGATGACCTGAAAGTTTTTTGTTGTGCAAGAAATTTGAATGATGTTTTACAATTGCAAAATGACCTTGACTCTGCGTCTCTGGTGTAATAATAATACTTTGAAACTTCATATTAGCAAATGTTCTGAAGTTTCTTGTGCAAGAGCTAGATTCTCGTTAGTTTCATCTTATCAATTGCACAATGATATCTTAGCAATAGTAACTGAATTTAGTGATTTGAGTATTTTGTTTGGTTCCAAATTGACCTTTTAGTCTCATATAGATAAGCAAATACCCAGAGCTTACTCTATGCTAGCTAGATATCGCTGATCTGTACACTATTAAACTTCTCTATACAACATACGTTAGGTCTAAGTTGGAATATTATTTGGAGCCCACTTTGTGCTGTACATATTTCACATATTGAGAAAATTACGAAAACATTTCTTCGTTTTGCATTACCCCACCTCCCATCGTATATAGCTCGGTGCTTACATCTCAGTATGACTTCTTCGGAAAAAATACGTAAAGAACAGTCAATACTGATTTTAGATGACTTGATCAATGGAAATATTGATTATAAAGATTAGTTTGGAATTTGATGTATCAAAAATGTATTTTAAAAAGGTATTTACATTTCATTAGCCTGTATAGTTTTAGATCCCCTTAGACTTAAGTAAATAAAATTATAAATTATAGTAATAATCTTAAAAAACTTAAAATCGACTTAAATATAAATCATAACTAAAAATCTAAAAAGAAAAAAATCGCCAAAATTTTATTTTAGCAAAAAAAATTCAAGTTTTTTTATTCTCGTAAGAAATTTGACTAAAAAGTTCACCAAATATGTGAAATTCATCAAAATTGTTTATAGCGCAAAATAAGTTTTTCAAAACAATACAATTATTTATCATGCTTCCATTTATTCAATAATATAACTCCTTTCCAACATAGGCAAAAAGAAGTTTATTATTGTGCAGTTAATGTACAACTGTGCGTATGAGTTATTTTTAATATTGTTTGCCCATATAACGCATACGCACCATTGCAAATACATATACAGGGTGTCCGCCAGAAAGCTATAGTACTTTGTTTTGCCGCTATTTTGGTAAACATTAGTCTAGACAGTTGATATTTGGCAGTCGTGAACTAGAGACGTGGCAAATTTATTATGGAAAAATATTCGGTAAACCAACGTGTTTTAATCGTTAACACATTTTATCAAAATCAATCATAAGCCAGGATTGCAATGGAATTATTGCGATACCTCTCTCCGCAACAAGTTATTTCAAGGAATGGTGATGTTGATTGGCCTCCACGGTCGCCTGATTTGACTGCTCCAGACTTCTTTTTGTGGGGATATCTAAAAAGCAAGGTTTATGCAAACAAACCGAAAACGCTGGAGCAACTCAAACAAAATATTCGTGATGAAATTAATGAAATACCGCGTGAAATGTGTGAGAATGTAGTGAAAAATGTGTGCAAAAGGGCTCGCATTTGTGAGGCTAACAGAGGCGGACATTTGTCTGATATTGTATTCCATACATAACTGCCGACATTAAATAAAACATTTATCAATATACGATCCATTCTCTTTCATTTAATCAAAAATTATAAACAAACAAAGTGTAAAACTTTCCGGCGGACACAATTTATATAATATAGTGAAATATTTTTCATATTTGGCCATTTGAAAACGCTTAAGATCGAAAAACTTAAGCAAACAATTTTAAGATATCGAACTCAAAGATATTTTGGACTGAATATAAGCGAAAATTTAGCAGATTAAAATTTATTGAAATTGGTCTATGCTTTTATAATTTTATTATTTGCCAATCTAAGGTGATGAATTCTGACTTCCTGTAGCTCAGCCTATATTCGACCAGGCTAATTTCAATTTTAATGTTTAGCAAGTTTAAGTCTGCCTTTTCTATTCTTATGTAACGTATTTTGGAATTGGATCAGTAATGCGGAACATATGCACCAGGGCGAAAAAATTATGTTTCCCGTCTAAATTGCAATTGCGATTTCCAATCGATTAATTGAGGTGCTGAAGTTTCCCATTGCCAGTTTGGCAAGTCTACAGCAATGTAATCTTTAGAACTGCAACTACCAGAGCAAATGAATGCACGGAAAACAAACAATAATATATTATTTTTGTTTCAATTGAGGATTTCAGGAAATCGATAATATCTCTTTACATTTATCAAGGATTCATTGAATATGTCCCTTCAGACTATAGTATAGAAGTGGCAGCGACATGTCTTGAAATGATGTTAAATTCGAATTATTCGACTGCATAATGTTTGTTATCTTTATTTTTGAGTTCTACTGCACTACGTATGAATTCGTACAAGCGAAACTAATTGCGTATTTAACAAAAAAGCTCCAAGTTTTTTTTATCAAGAAATTTTTTAAATTGCCCTCACTGAGCTACCCAAGCGTGAGATTCTCAAAATTTAACTTTATAGTTACCTTTTATTTTTGCATTATTGTGGCCTTCTGCATCTCGACGCCTAGGATATAGAACGATTAAAACTAATTACCATGTTTAGAGACCCTAAATGTCACTCAGATTAATGTAAATCCTGACAAAAATCCTTGCTGTGTGGGAAATCTAGAGCCAGATATATGCCGAGTGTATGCTCATTAGGCAAAATCTACATTTCATAGCCTCCCAATATATTGGTGGTAACCGCAAATTAGAACGTGATTATCCTGAGTTCATGGGTTTCAACCAATGGACTCCTTTTTGATTTCTCGAGACAGCGTAAGCTGATAGAGCTTTTCAATGGGGAGCAAATTCCGTCTCAAAACAGAAAGCAATTTTCTTAGTAGCATAACTCTGGCTGATGCAGATAAATGACTTTGGTCCTGTGGCAAGTTGTAAGGCTCACCTGTAATATAATTCTCTTGTGGGCACTGAGTTCATTTGAAGGGGGCAAGATAGCTTCTTCGATCTGTTCTGGCGAAATATTTGCGGTTTTCTTGAAATTCTTGCTTGGCTATTAAGAATATTCTAGATTGCCAGTTTTTACAATCGCTATTTATAATGGCTGTCTAATTCTTAAGCTTAATCTAATCGCCCAACATCCCGCGTAAGATTGACACATTTTTTATAGCCGAATCGATTTTCGCATGAGTGATCAAATAAATTCTTGTTATTAAAAGTTGTGTAATCAAATATTCCTGGCATTTATGAAAATGAACAATACAATTAATTCTGTTCTGTCGATTCTCCAACAGAATATTAAATTTTATATTCCTTTACTATTGAGTATTCAGTTCAACTTTCCTAAACTAGTTAGTGTTTCTAAAAGGAAAATGCTGATCAATCCATAAGTATTGAATAAAACAGTTCTTTGCCAACAAAGTGGACGAAGGTGCGAATAAAATAATTAAAATATTCCAATGTTGCTTTTGCAACTGTAGCGGATATTTGATATGAGAATAAAAGTCTTGAACACATGCCAGTCACGAATGGAGAGATAGGTGGGAAATAGATAGATAAACTCTTGGATCAATCTAAGGTAATGTAGCTGGATTTCTACTGACAGATTGCGCCTTTGTCTAATAAAAAAAATATTCGTGTGATAAAGCTACGTGTGGCATAGTGATTGTGGTTAATTATTAAAAGTTTTTCCTTAAGTTTAAAAATTTGGTGAAATTTGTTTTCGGTTACTTGTGTGTGAAAATTACGTTTTTTGTAAAAGATTGGCTTTTTGTTAAATTCCAACGTTTTTCATAAAATATGAATTTTTTGCAAACTTTCAGTGAAACTGCAAAATTTTGGTGAAATGGAAATTTAGTTTTGAAATTTTAAAACTTGGTGGTATTTTTGGAATAATTTTGGTTTATATTAATTTTTCGATTTTGTGGTGAATTTTCCAAGTTTTGGTGAATATAAAATTTTGCAAAAATTTTGTTATGTTCGTGATTTGAACATTTTTAGACTACATTTTGGTTTTGTAAAGAATATTTAAATTTTAACGAATTCCTTAATTGTACTAATACTTCGGTTTTTTATGACTGTAAAATGTTTCAATTTTTCGGAAATATTTAAATATTTTCTGAATTCGCGATTTCTCGTGAAAATATAAATCTTGTATATACTTTTCCAGACATATTCTGTTTTGAAGTTTTCATAAAATGTTTTTTTTTTCAATTTTTGGTTTATAAGTGAATTTATAAAATTTTGATTCAGTTAGTTTTTGTGGTAAGCTTTCAAGATTTCGGTTTTTGTGGTAAAATTTCGGTTGTTTTACGAAATATTGTGTTGTTTAGCAAATTAACTGTTTTTATTTCAGTTTCTTGATTTTATTGTGATCTGCAAAATTTGTGGTAAAATTTAAACATTTTGGCAAAATATCGAATTTTTCATGTTAATTGAAAAAAAATTATAATATTTAAATTTTTTTAGAGAATTTTTAATGTTTTGGTCAGTTTTGAATTTCTTTGTGAACTGATTTTTCGAATTTTTCGTCTTGTTAAAATTACAAAATAGTGTTAACATTAAAATTTTTATGGTGAATATTCAAAACTTTCTGAACTTTGTTTTTTTTTTTGTGAAATTTTGGCTTTGTATTAAATTTTGATTTTTTGAAAAAAAAAAAATGTTTATTCCAGTCTTTTGATTGTATGGTGAATTTTCAAATTTGTGGTGATTTTCAAATTTTGAAATAATTTCGAATTTTTAACAATTTATTTGGGCAGCTTCGTCTTTTCAAGTTTTAGTTTTTCGAAATTATGTTAGTTCTGTAATTTGGAACTTTTAAGATTACACTTTATTTAATTCTGAAATTTCGTTTTTTTTCATTTTTCAATCAATTGAGATTTTTAAACAATTTATAGTTTGACGATTTTTATTGCATATTTTGGTCATTTTTAATTTGTTGATGAATTTTTTTGTGCAATCGCAATTTGTGGTGTAGTTTTGATTTTTTTATACATTTCTTGAATATCGATTTTTAACATTTCCAAGTTTTTTTTAAAACATTGATTTATTTGCAATTTTTCGACAAAATTTCAAAATTGTGGTGAATTTAAAATTTTTGTGTTGAATATTTAAAATTTGGTGAATTTTGTAAAATATCGGTTTTTTAATTCAATTTTAATTTTTTTTTTGTCCAAAACACATTTTTTATTCCAGTTTTTTATTTCGAAGTGAATTCTCAAATTTGTGGTGAATATAATATTTTGAAAAAGCATGGTTTTCGTAGTTAGTTTTTGAAATTTTGAGGTTTTTTTAAAATTTTTAATTCGCTTGAATATTTAGGTCATCACGATGATAATTTCTGTAAGCCCTCTACAATAATTATTTGATAAGGATTCAGATTATCCAACTTTTATATGTTTGTGTATAAGCGTTTTCCCGTGATAGTGAAAATAACAAAAAAATTCCAATTTGGCACGTATGTAGCTTGGGAAGGTATGGACCGATATTGTTGATTTAAAAAAATTCACCGAACGCACTGATCAGATGGTAAAAGTTTCAAGAGCTTAGGTTGTCTAGTACCGGCAAAAAGTTATTTTCATCATCGAACAGACGGACAGCGGTACCTAAATATAGAATAAAACTTAAGGAAAATGTTAACACTTGGAATATATTCGGTAGTCCTGAATCTTATAATCTTCGTAAAAGTGTGAATTACTAAATAAATACTACATATTTGTTCTAGTGCAAAGGATTGCTTTTCTAATATTTGATAGAATTTAGAGTTTTCGGTACAATTTCAGCCTTTGGGTAAATTTTGTCGTTAAATTTCAAAATATGGCGAAGTTTGCTTTCTGTTCCTTTTTTGTCTAAGGAACTATAATTACGTGTAACTCGTAACTGAATATTCTCAATTGCTGTTAACTTTAATGCGAAATTGGAAAATGGAAAATTCCCAAATGCAAGTAATTCAAAATAATTGTAATTAAGAATTTCAAGCAGGATTCCATGTAGTTGGAACATGTAATCCAGTTCATTATTTCCATTACAAGTACTTGTACTATATGGCAAAATTAAAGTTAAAAAACCAAACAACATTTTAACAATTTAACCCTATAATGAAAGACAGATATAAAAAAATTTTTTGATGAAATACGTACTTTTAATAGAAAAATATTTGGTGCCACCAGGTACTGCCCTTAATTAAGATTGATGGCCTTCGTAGTAGGCAATTAAACAAGATGAAGGTGTTTCCATTTATTTTTTGAAGAAACCATTTTAATAAAAGCTTTAACAACAACTTTAATACCTAAAAGCATTTCAAAATGTTAAAATGATTCTGATTTTTTTAAACTCTTTCTTAGCATTATGAGGATACGTTATGCAATAGCGTAGTGTAACCAAATATATTGAGAGTGAAATACAGTCTGTTCTCCCATATCATTATTATTATTCTGCTTCTGCGGTTATTTCTATTCAAGGTTTACAAATTATGAAATCATATGCAAAATAAACTATTTAATTATTGTAAAAATGTTCGAATTATTCCAGCTGTAATCGAGGTTAAGATATGTGCAAATTTGCGTTGGCAAATTTAATTATTATTTTTGGATGTAAATTAGTACCTACAGAACATGCATGACATGCAGCAGCTTATAAACTGTCAGCAGTCACACACATACAAACAAGCAAGAAGGCAAGGCATTTGACCTAAATAGTTTGAGAAAGTGTGAAACTTATCTATTCTTTTTTTGCTAGAGATTGAAAACACGACTACAAAAGAATTTAATGTGAGTGACATTAAACTGCGAGCACATAGCAAACTTAATGAAGACACAAAATGCATAAAAATAGTTGACATAAATTCATTTTCATTGTCATTGGTTTAAGGACAATTGGAACGGTGGAAGCGTTCAACGGGTAAGAATTCAAAACAGGAATATTTTATGGAAAATTTTAAAGACACCGATTTCATGTTCCTTAAGAGTACATGGAACTTCAATGCAGTTACTACTAGCTCGGCCTATTTGCGTTAACCTAATAAGCTAGATTGCTGTGGTGCCCTGGCGCTCAACACAAATATGATTTTCGCATCTTTGTATAAAAAGCTGGTATAAATTAGAAATTGGTATATGAAACGACCCTGAACAATCCATAGACAAAAGGTTCCTGTTTGTTGCGAATTTTGTGTTGGTGGCAGGAGCAAATTTTCGAAAGAATCTTTGTGCTTTTTGATATCTCATTAGGCAGCTATATTTTGGACAAAGTTTTTAATTGATTAATAATTCAGTTAATTGCTTTTCCACTCAACTCTTGAATAGATTTATTTGATTTTTATTTCTTTTTTTATTCATTATTTCCCTCCTTATCTATATTTTTATCAATTATTAAAAAAAGAAGAAATCACTTCATAGCCATCGTCATAGTTTTGTGTTGTTTTTTAACTATTATCCTGATTCAATTATGTCGCTTATTCCTATTTTGTTGTTTATTTTCGTCATTGTCTTCAAAACAAAATCATTATCATCATCTTCGTTTAAGGCGATTTTGACTTCAATTGAGTTAAAATACAAAAACCAACTTCAACTGGATGGCTAGTTTATTTTGGCAAATGGAGGAAAGTTTGATGACAAGAATGGCGATGTTTTCGGAAACATGGAGTTTTCTTTATATCCGCTTTCAATCACTTTTTTTCTATCACATAAGTGTTATTGTATAGTGTTGTCCTTTAAAGAACTATAAAAGGTTGAAAGAAGAAAAAAATAATAAGGAAACTTATAACTGTTAGCATTAATTTTATTGTGATATTGTTGAAAGAGAGGAAACATCTAAAATATTTTTTCATTTAATTAACATGATTGAAATAACCATGCTCTGCTAGCATCTTTTTATGATTGATTTATATGTCTTTAAGCAAGTCATATTATTTGTAGAGAAATAAAAAAAGGTTCTTCGACAATAATATTGTCTTATAAAATAATATTATATAGATTTTATATAGTAAAAATTGTTGACTATATAATCATATTAGAACATATTATAATATGATTAAAAGTTATTTTTATATGGAAAAATTTAATCGAACGTGTTCAATATAAAATTAAACTTGATCATATTGTCTCTATGGGTGACAATGATATGATTAAAAATAACCATAATGTAATCATAATAGCTTTTTTATTTGTCAAGATAATTTATTAATACAATTGAAAATATCAAATCGATATAAAAACTCTACTTGCTTAGGAGCCAAAAGCTCTTGAAATAATAAAATACTTTTTAAAAAAATGCTACGAAGCATTGTAAAATGCTAAAAATTTTAAATAATTAAGCCGAAAAGAAACAAATAATGCTAGCATTGTAAACAACCTTTCATAGCAACAACACTGTGGTATTTCAACTTTAAAATAGGAAATACAATATTAAGGCAATTAAATTGAAATAAACTTTCTTACAAGTGACTACGAAGAAGGAGCTAATAAGAATATGATAATTTTCTGGTGAACAACCGTTGAAGTGTAAGTTGCGGAAGTTCAAGCTCTACCAAGTGGCATCGGAATGTGATAAGGAACTGATTCGTCGTGTTCGCATAGAGGTGTATTTATGACAACTTTAAGAGTGAATTTCAAGCCAAAGTTGAAGAAATTTCCAAAACTTTGTTGTCATCGAAATTATAAAAATTACTGAATTATTTATTAAAAAAATCCATAGTTCTTTACCTAAAATCTATAATAGATCTTCTTCAAGAATCTATTTTAAATTTATTTTCGAAAAATTTAATAACGTTCTGAAACGATTGTTTAATTTTGGCCTCCGGTTTCAGTCATATTATTTTTCATTTAAACTCACCTTTCGACTTAACATAAGCATTTCGATTGGTTTGTTTTACTTTTCTCTGAAGGCTTATCAATTTTTGCTAAATGATTGAAATTTTGTGAATTGCGGAATTGGGTTTCTCGACAAATGTTTAATATTTTATAAAATTCAAAATTTTCGGTGCAATATCAGCCTTTTGATAAACTTTTTCATTACATTCAAAAATATGGTGAAGTTTGTTTTTGGTTACTTCTTTGTGAAAACTAAGTTTTTTGTCAGATATATGTAGGACTGTTAGAACTTCTGTAACAAAAACTAAAATTGCGACGTTTTTCGTTGTGATGAATTTTCGAGGTTTTGGTGAATAAAAAAATTTGCATTATTTTAAAATTCTCGTAAATTTCTGAGTGGAATTTATGTTTTTTTCAAACTTTAATTTGTTGGAAAATTTTGTTATTTTGATAATTTAAAATTCTTCGACTATACTTACGTGTTATGAAGAATTTTTCAATTTCGGTGAATTCTTAATTTGTGTTTAAATTTCGTTATTTTTGCGTTTATTGTAATTTTTTGTAAAATATTTCATTTTTTATGATTTTAAAATTCTTTTAATATTGTTGGTGAATTCCCGATTTGTGCTGAATTGTGTACGATATATTCTTTTTTGAGGTTTTCATAAAATTTTGTGCTTTATTTATTTGCCTAACATCGATTTTATTGAAATTAGATTTTTTGCTTTTGTAAAATTAAGGGGTTTCATTACATTTTGATTTTTTGACCAATTTTTTTTATTTCAGTCATTCGATTTTGAGGTGAAATTTTGGTTTTTAGAAGAATTTGGTTTTCTTTGTTAGTTTTTAAAATTTGAAGGTTTTTTTGAAACATTTTTTAATTGGGTTCAACATTTAGGTCCGTAAGTTGTCTGGGGACCTCATGATGATAATTTCTGTAGGGGGACTTTGCAGAAAATTTGATAAGGTATTAGAACATCTCAATTTATTAGAAAACAGAAAACTGTTTTTTAACCCATATTTCATCAATTTGTGCACCGATATTGTTGATTTCAATTAGCGAACTCAGTGATCAAATGGTCCAAGTTTAAAAATCCTAGGTTGTTTGCCGTCATTAACTTGGTTTCAACACAGTACAGATGGAACGATTGTGCTTCCCTACCTATAAGGATCCAGAACATATGTATGTACTTGAGTCGGAATTGAACATTGTAGAAATTACAAACGGAATGACAAACTTAACCTTTTCATTATGTGAAGGGTATAAACATCATAATAAAAAAAAAACAAACACGTCTAGTTATACGATTTAAAGCTTCGTCGCTGAGCATATCCTGGAAAGAGCAGCACATTAGTCAGCATATTGGCTAAAATGTTTGTATTAACTTTGTCAGAAGAAGGAATGCAATATAAAGGTCCTTAAATATTTGATTTGTGTTTTCACAAAATATATATTCATTGCCAGTTCATGTAGGACAATGACAATGTGATGCAATAGATTTGAGTTTTAATACAAAATTCACCAGACACAAAACAAAAACAAATCAAATTTCTTTCATAGTCATTGAAGTTTATTTTTGTATTATTGGTTTAATTATTTAAACAGAAAGTTTCTGATGGCAACTTTTCGTTCACTTAGTACCCTTGGAGAATGAAAACCATTAGCCATGACACGGACATGGACATCTACAAAATGTAAAATTTATATTCATGGTGACTCGCTTACTGAGTTCAACTAGTGAACCTTGTTTAACACACTCTACACTGTTGCCTCCATAATATTCAAATTCGATTATATTCTTGTATGCGAAAGTATACGGTTTGATTCAATAGACTGATATTCATGTTTTTACGTGTCATTTGTTGTACAGCTTTTACACCTTTAACAATATAAACTAGATGGCCATGGTGGCACTAAAAAGTCAATAATCAGTACGTACTTACAATATGTTTTTCTTTTTATCTTTCTTTTCTGCTCTTGAATCCCATCATTGACATTACGTATGATTTGACTGCAAGATGAGTGCGAATTGTGTTAAAAATAGTTGAAGAATATTTATTTGAAATTTCTCTTCCGGTGTAGACTGCTCTTTAAGTTTGTTTAGGGTGACCAGAGTGTAATGTTAGTTCTTTCAATTGTGATATTTTAAAAACTTGTGAATATCATTCAGCTGTCAAAATATTCACTAAAATGGCAAACCTTATCATGCACCTGCCGAAATCTCCGGGTCATATGGAACATGAATATTTTTTGAGGTCGGGCGTCATCCGGTCCAAAGGTTTGGCTTTCCTGTATTTAGTAGTTTTTTAGGGTTTTAAAATATTTTAAAATTTCAATTATGAAGTGTGAGCGAGTTTTCGCAATCACTAAGCGATAATTATAAGCTGTTTTTTGTTTAGTTATCTAAAATGGTATAAACTAAATGTGTGTTTAGATAAAACAAGTTATGTAGAACATAAATGTAGTAATGCAGACATAAGATAAACAATTAGGAGAGCTATATCTTATATACTCTTTACAAAAGTATGAATTACTAAAAAGAGGACTGCATATTTTACCCAGTGCAAGCGATTGTTTGAGATATTTAACTTTGGCTCCCGGTTTTAGTCGTTTTATTTGAGATTTAAACCCTCCTTTCATCTTCATATACTCATTTTCGATCGGCTTGTTTTTCTCTTCTCTTAATGATGATACATTTTTTTAAGATTCTATATTTTTTGTGAATTGTAGATAATAGCGAAATGGGGTTTATAGGGAAATTTTTAATATTTGATCAAATTTAGAATTTTGTTTAGAATTAGAAGTTTGTTTTTGGTTACTTTTTTGTGAAAGTTTAGATTTTTTTTAAGATAAATGTCTTTCGCTTTTGTTCAAATTTCGATTTTTGGTGAAATTGAAATACAGTTTTGAAATGTGCCAATTTGGATAATTTTGGTTATTGTGGTTTCTTATTGTGGTTTTTAATTCTAGTTTTTCGATTTTGTGATTAGAGTTCAAAGTTTTGGGGAAAATACAATTTTTCCAAATTTTTCGACACAATTTCGCTTCTTTTATTTGTCAGCAAGTGAAACTTTGTCAGCATTGGTTTGCTTGATGCAGAAAATTTTTTCCCTATTTTTGAAAAATAAGTTTTGTTCTACTGATTTAAAATATAACAATTTGGATTAATCGATTCAAAATCAACAGAAATACACGTTTTTTCATTAAAACTCAAAAATTTTGAAGTTTCAGAAAGTGCACTGTCTTACAAACATTTCCCAATAAATCGAATTTTTTTCTTTTTCTAAATTATGACTAATCATTAATATAACCGACTCATGATTTTTAAAAATTTTTACGAGGAAACTTTAATCTCTTTGTTTTTGAATTAGGAAAGTATATTTCAGACTACTCTAATGTTGTGTGAGTACATTGGCTTCATTGTATTTGTTGCAAGGCTGTGCATGAATGCTGAATTCATTTATGTTTGTACTTTTTTAAGCTCTGTAGCTTTAGAAATGTCTGCGTCATTTAATTAATACTAACAACAAGAAGCAGAAACAATATTATTTCCTTTGATTTGTTTTTTATATGTGTTTTCGTGTTTTGTTTTGCCAAGATTTCTTAATCCATTTATAGAATTTCATAAAAAATATGGGAAGATTTTATAGTTCATGTTACTTCTTAATGTTGTTTTGTCTTTGATTAATTTTTTGTTTTTAATTATTTCGAAAAATTATAATATAGCAACTTGCAGCGTTGCTAGCTCGTTGCTAGCCAATCCCAATAAAGATCAAATCATCAATGCCCTCAGAAATAACATAACCTGTGCCATCGCTCAATTCTCTCTGATCTCAATGTCACTTTCGACACATCATATCATTGAAGAGCCTGTTAAATCAAACAAAATAGTCCTTCACGTCTTATTCACAACTCGTTTTATTTTCATTTAACACATATTATTGGAACACCCTGTATATTAGTCTTGGTATTCACTTTAAGCTGAAAAATTGTGTGTTAATATTTTCCTAATTTTTTGTAGTAGCTGGTTTCAGTTTGTAGTTTTAGCTTTAGTTCTCTTATTTATAAATATTTTAGTGCCAACGGGTCTGTTTTAATCTTCTCTATTCATTGCGGAATTTTCTTTATATTTCTATCTTATTTTTAGTTTTGTTTTGCCATTTGTTACGTTTTCTATTTAAAAAGATTTAGAAGAAATTAGAACAAAAAAGCAAAGAAACTGTTTCTTTAGAATATTAAATCGCAAGATCTTAACCCTCCATAGAAGAAAGAAACGAATAATTTATGAGTTATAGTTGAATAAGAATTCAGATTTTTTCTTTAAAGTAAACTGTAGCAGTTGTATGTCGTAAAATTTGTTTTCTAAGCACAATGTAACGTGTTTGCTACATGAGCTTATTACAAAATTTGTCAATTTTTGTTGGGTACATTTTTACAGGAGAGTATTCAATGGCTGTCATGAATTTTTGAATATTGTTATGATGATAAGTGCGAAGAAGTATTCTTGCCTCCAAGAATTGAGTGGTATAAATACAAAAAAAAGAGTGGTATGATAAAAAAATTCCAGAAGTGCGACCATATTTGTTATCCACTGTACAAATGAAACTATAACAATAACAAAGCACAACACCTATAAGCTTAGACAAGTGTCCAGGAAAGTAAATTCACACAGAACAACAAAAACGATTTAACATCAACAGGAATCAAGATGAATTCTAGGAATTGAGTAGCATGGATAAACACAAACAACACCAGAAGAAACAAAGCAGACAGTAGTTACAAAAACAAACATCATATGAAAAAAAAAAACAGCAGAAAATATGTTTAAAGCTAAGGAAGTATCTACAGGATTCTTGCGTGTTCTACAAGACTTGTATGGTCGAGCTAACAGTTAGTATAGAGTAAAATGTAGACGTGTGAACAGCGATTACAAGTGTCAAAGGAAAAAAAATAACAGTGTGTAAAAATAATATTTTGTCATGTATATTAATGAAATAGACTTCTCAATTAAAAATATCCTACGAATAAATAAATGCGTTTTAAAAAGATTAAAACGTAACAATATTGTTGGCGTAATCTGGAGGTAGAATTTTAATGCACTGTTGACAATTAGTAAGGCTGTATTTTGGGTCATAACACTTCTAATGTTTCCTTCTGCGTAAATATGCAACTTTAGAAATATCTACAGATTCAGTTTATGAGTGTAAATATGTGTTTTCTTTCAATTAATTACATTTGTATGTAATTTTTGCAACACTAATACCTTCAAATTAAGGAACGAAAGTAGTATTAGTTCTCCCTCTGTACCGCCAACCCTTCGGACCCCCACCACAAATGTTAACTGCTTTGTAGATGGACTGGTGTTTCGCCAATTGCTTACACATTACAATCACCCTAAGTTGGGCATTCTATTGGCTAACATAGCCATTTAACCAGATTGTGTTTCATCACTGAATAAAATGTAACTCCATACAAATTTCGAATAGACCCCTGTTTCTTTTAATAAGAACAACTAGCAAACGTTTCTGTGGCATTCATATTAAATTATTGAACTGAATTATCCCCTAAAGTGCGAGAAATATTAAATTGATTGTCGCAGAAAACTGTGATATCCATGAAAAGGTGACCTCCGCAAGATACCCCCGACATATAATTAATCGGCTTTAATTTTTGCAATTTTCAGAAATATATTTTATTCTCTTTACGGAGCTCTTTGTGTTTTCTCCAGTTTCAAGTTTTAAAACCCAACCAATTCTGTTGCCCAAGCATTAAAATCCCTACCGATTATTGGATTTCTGGCTCTATTGGATTTCTGGCTCTATCCAAGTCCACTATTTCATCCATCATGTTCTGGTATTTTTTGTCAAGCTCGGGGCGGCGTAGCAAGTAAAAAAGTGAATTCCTCATATATTTGCTTTACAAAAACAACTGAACTGGGTACTAGTCTCCTGATATGCACTTCTTTCATTTGCCCACATACCCACCTTTCAAGATCTGCTCGAGATCCAGTGACTTTGTATGGTTCGCTAATCAACTCTATATCAATTTCCTCTCCTCTTACTGTTTGTACTAAGTGATCTTGGGCGGCTTCACAGTGACTTAAATTTATTTGTAGTATCTTCACGTGCTGCGTAGAGATAGTAGCGCTTTTTTGAGGACATCGGCTACTACCTGTTATATGGTTGGTTTTGTTTGGTTCGACACATTTGCAAAGTATGTATAGTGGGCCACGTTGGCAGTTCTATAGTTTATGGAAATGTTCTGCATCGTATCCGACATTTTACATATCCGAGCTTGATCTTTCGATTCTCAGGAATCGCTTTTACTCATTCGGCTTTTAATGAAATTGTTGTCGTTTGGGTGCCATTATATGCCTTCTCAGACCAACAATATCTATCAGGACGAACGATTCCAGTTAGAGTCGAGATTTGACTGCCATTTGGACTTCCTCTTTTAAAATATGACTTTTCTACTAGCTTTCGAATCCAAGCATATTCACCCGAAGAGGGTGTATTGAGCTAAAATAATAAGTCCCCTTCCTGTGTGCTTCTTATTATTGTCACCGCTTTGTAAGATATCGGCATAATTTTATATCGCACTTCTTTGCAATTAGCATAGCGCCCGAAAGAATTCTCTTGGCCTTTGTATTCGCCTCATTCTTCTTCAGGACTTCTTTTCTGTCCATCCGTCTTCGGTTTTCTTTCTGTTTACATTCTCCTTTGTGTGCTCTCGTGCAACCTCCACCGTGTTTTGGAGTTTCTGGCTAAGGTTTAATATTTGAATCCTGTCGTTTACGTTTAGGTTTAGGTTTTGTTTCTATGGTTTAGACTATGAGGAGTCTTCAAGCTTTTATTCAGTACCTTCTGCTGGGTAGCAGGTACTTTATTAGCGCACGAGTTGTATATCGTCTTTACCGGCTCTATCGTGGCTCTCATTCTTTGATGTAGGGATCTAGTTTTACCAACTTCCAACTTATCAACAAGATTTTGTATCTGCTTGTAGGCAGTATCATATCCCTCAGTGTTGTTGCTTCTGGTTCACAGTTTTGTGGTCTCCTCCAGTTGTCCCGATACTTGAATTGTAGATCGTAGAGTCTTATTAAATGGGCCCTCTGTAAGCTGAACTTTAGAATTCGTACTTTGATTGATATTATTCATTCTATATGGACCCCAACTCTGTCTCCATTCGTATATGTTTGTATACATTTGTGTGTGTGACTGTGTTTGTGTATGTTTGCACAGACATACGTATGTTCGAAATGTTGATCTGTGGTTAAAAACATGCATACCTGATGTCTGATTGCCTACATCCTCTCATCTAAAGACCCACCGTTTTTACACCATCCACATCACAACAACACACAAAACACCACATGTCAACATCATAAACACCGTATTCATTGCACAAATTGTTTCATTTGCATGCCGAACAGTGTTTGCACAATTTTGATGTTCTGTTAACAGAATTCACCTACAGTCATTTGACTTCATCACATCGACTCTCTGACATAGCGCATGAGTGATTTTCTTCATTTTTAACTCGTTGTATTTGCAAGTTCATGCCATAAATTATTTTTATAATCCAGATATATATGGTTCTGTGTGGTTCTGTTAGCTTTTAGTTTGGAAATTTATTTGCGAAAGCTTGTAGGTAATTTAAAGTAAATAAAGCGTTAGAGAATGTGATTCTTTATCCGATTTTTAGAGAGGGTGATTTGATATTAGGTATTTGAAACGAACTTCCGGCATACCTTGTAAAGTTGGATTTGGATATCCTCCTTCAGAACAAAAAATGATACTCAAGATCGCACATAACCGAAACCGGATTTTTACCGGATGACGGAAACTCGTTGCAAATACATACCTATATCAAAAATACGTTATTAGTGAGATATTGTGCGCCTTATCCGTACTTCGAATTTCGTGTTTGAGGAAACCTAGTTTTATAGGAAAGCGATCGTTCGGTAAATGATAGCGATTTTGAGGAATTACAGCGCGGACTTATTCTTCCAGTAATGATACCATAGGGCCACATATTGTCCGTGGTTTCATTAATCCAAATTTTTAAGATGTGGTGCTGTTTGGTCTGCTGCACCGAGCTTGTTGCAGGGGTTGTCTATTATAACCTCTAGATACGCATGAGGCAACAGTATTTTTACTGTACCATTATGCCTTTGTCTCGGTCGAAAGGGCCTCGTTCACTAACGACATCAACATCACTATGTTGTCATTTGAAGAGAGTCTTTCTTTACTATAAAAACTATAATATAAATTCAAATATTTTATCTTAAAAAATTAAAATTTAAGTATATAATATTTAATGTTAGCATTAAGTTCGTTAGGTGGAAACAAATGAGTTCTTCTCTTCATTGTTTATGCCTTGAAAAGAAAGAAACGAAGACCAATACTATGCACCTTAATTACGCAATTAGGAAACTTACGCAATTAATTTCTTAATTGATTTCAATTTACCATACAACATCGCAATGAATAAATAGAACAATAAGTACTTAATTGCAACATTAAGTACAATTCCCAATTTAACTCTGGTAAAACTGCAAAATTTATGTAAAATTAAAATTGTAAAATTTGGTGAATTTGGATTTTTAATAAATTTGGTGTGAATTTACGACTTGTGGTAAAATGTAAGATGTCTTATTTTAAAGTTTTCATAAAATTGTTTTTTTTTAGATTTTGTAATTTGGTCTTTGTCGTATTTTTGGTAAGATTTCGGTTTTATATTAAATACTGATTTTGTAGCATTTTATTTAAGTTTTTCCGTTTGTGGTATATTTTCGAATTTTTGGTGAATTTTAAATTTTGTCAATTTCGGAATTTTTTGCTGTAATTTTGTTTAGTTTTTTGGAAATTTAGATTTTTTTTTGGAAAATTTTGTTATTTTTGTAATTTAACATTTTTAATGTGGATTTGTGGTGAATTTTGGATTTTTGGTGAATTTCAAAGTTATGGCGAAAATTTTCTTTTTTGTTTAGTTTCAGATTAATTCAGATATTTGGTAAAATTTATAATTAAAATTTCCTTAATTCTTGTTTTTCGATTTTATAGTGAATTATCGAATTTGCTGAAAAGTTACAATTTTTAGAAAACTTAAAAATGTAATTTTTTTGTGCAGCTTCGGATTTTTTAACTTTCGATTTTTTGGAAAATTGTGATATTTCTGTTATATAAAAATTTTCAACTATAATTAATTGTGGTAAAATTCGTTTTTTAGTCGTTTTTTGATAAAATTTATAATATTTATGATTCTTAATATATTTAATTATTTCTTTGGGAATTTACCACTTCTGGTGAATTTTTATATCTTGTTTCTGTATGTTTGTAAAACATCGATTTCATCAACGTTTTTCATGAACAATTATTTTTTGTTGTGATTTTTCGGCTTTTCGGCGAAGTTCAAATATTGTAGTGATATTTAAATTTTCGTGGTGAATATTCAAAATTTCAAAGGTGGCAAACGAGATAGAAAAGGGAAAAATTGCTCTCGTATTCCTCCGTTTATTTGCTAAAACTTACAAGTTATTATGTTCGAACTATTTTTGTCAAATATTTAGCTCGTCTGATCAGACCTTCAGATATAGAAATAATTTGGTATAAAAATAAATTTCTTTTAGATGCTTTTATGCAAACCATTTAACGTCTTTTAACAATGCTTGGTTACGATAAGTTTCGCTGTTTACCATCCACTTCATCATTCTGCTTGTTGCTTCATTCCCAGTTGTGTCACTGTGGCTTTAGAAGTAAGCAGCAAAAAAGAAACATAGAGTACACGAACTCTATTCTAAAGAAATGCTTCAATGTAGTCAATTTCCTCTTACATTCTTTTAAAATTTGATTTCATGTTCGTCACATACATAATCCCGAAGCTTTTCTCCTATGCTTAAAAAGGGTGATCAAATTTGTACTTCAGCAAAAACAAACAAAAAAAAAAACATTTAAAAAACAAACCCAATAATATTTTATTAGAAATTTTCTTCCTTGCAATTTAATAAATTTTTGTTTTTATGATTATTTCAGCGGAAGGTCAGACGCGGCACATGTGGAATGATGTGATGCGATTGTCATAATTTTCGATGACATTTCTTTCAGCGCAGCCTCGATGTCGGCTTATTTGTGCTGTATCTCCTGTTTCTGTTCTGATGTCGTGTTCGGTACATCCTCGTAGAATCTTATCTTCATATATGTTTGGAAAATATTTGCCACTATTGTATGGACACCTTGAATAACCCTTTAATATCACCATACTATAAAACTGAAAGTATTTTACTTCTCTGTTTCTTCTCCTCAGCGTCGTTGGCATTAGAGACCATTAGGATTTTATCCTCCTAAAGAAATACGATACTTTGTGCGTGACTAAAATTCTCCTGCTGTCTTGATGCGATTTTCATATGATTCAGTACCTTCGTTTTTAAGTAAAAAAAAAAAAAAACATACGTACAAGTGGATTTGAAGCAACCGCTTTAAATTCTTAAATAAAAAAGTATCTAAAAATGCTGTTCTAAGAAGATTTAAATGACAATAACAACGTTGTTGAGGCTGGCGGCATTGATGCTGATAATGTTGGGTCATGTTCAGCTGGCGCGCTTTTGAACAAGTTTTAATTAAAAGTTACTTTTAAAAACTTACGTGCTCAAATGTATTACCAAGCTGAGGTTAAGTTGAAAGTAAAAATAATTTTAAGAAAAAAGTATTTAAACTTTCGAAGAAAAAGGATTTGAAACAAACTTTTGAGTTAATTAGTGCATCATTATTTTTGTATTGAAAACTTTTAACATTGAAGCTTTTCAACATCAGACTTTGCTCTCTAGCTTCTCATGAAAGTAAAAGAGCTCATTAGCAGGCATTCACCGGGTGTTTGTTGAAATCAAAGAAATTTAAATTGAAATGAAACAGAGAATATCTTTTTAGTTTAATGCAAACAAACTTAGATTAATTTTAAGGTTTTTTATGTCACTAATGCTTGAATATTATTAAGGGCATATTGGCACAGAGCAACTTTGTGATATGGGCGCGGCTTGCTCGTATATTCCGTAATCTTCGCCGTACTTCTTACTAATTTTTGGTCACAACTCTCAACTCGACGAATCATAGAAGTTAAAGACAAACATTTTTGTGAAGATTTTTGTATGCCAACACTTAAGTTTTTAGCCACTTTAAGCACAGGGGTAATATTGGCTTTCCACTCACTAGATCCACGTCTGATTTGGAGAGAAAAGAAAATTTGTGAAATTATAAAAACCACTATTAGTTTAGTAGTTGGGAAAATCGCTATTGTATGTTTTGACCCTGTAATATTTTAATTAAAAGCAGAAAGCTGCTCTGAAAGCCGATTCCTAATCACTATTTTCGCTTTATTTAAAGTGGAGTTACATAGAATCAGGTATTTTGGATTCACACTTTATTAAAATATTGGCTGTACAAAAAAAACCTTAGTTTTTTTTTTTGGCCAATAAAATTTTAATTTACAATGTATTTCAGGAACTTTTGCCCAATAGGAAATCTGGGCCAAAAGAATTGTTCATCTTAAGAAAGTAATCCAGTCAAATTTGAAACGTAATTCAACTAGATTGCTCTGAATTACAGGTAAAGGTGACAGTGTCTAGACCCTACGATTTGTGAGGTAAAATTTTACATTCGTTGTTTTCTACGGGCATTGCAAAATCGGCACTCGTTAACGCTCGGTTTATGTCGTAACCAATTTTCTTGCCTAAATAGATATACACTGTTGTGTTTTTACGGTAGGAGGTAAAATGGGATATTTTACCTAATACGATAAAAAATAAAAGATTTCTCCAACGAAAAATTCAAAAATGTTATCTTTCTTTTAAATATTTCCTCGTCAAAAGTTTGAGCAGGAACCACACCGGCCCTCACTGGTTCTACATGTTATATGTATTTGTTTGACATGAGCCTTTATAGAGTAAAGCCTCTAGCTCTTCGTCTTCTATCTTTTGTGACTTATACGAACTTTTTTTTATCTTTCACATCAAAATTGCCAATTGCAAAATGCCGAAAACAAAACGAACTATATGCATGATTGCAGAGGGAGAGAGAGAGAGAGAGAACGTTCCACATAAGCCTCCACTTGAAACACACTAAAGCAAAATTCCCCGTTAACTTTTTTGGGTTAATAATTTCCCATTTTAAATGCAACAAGACTGCCAGTTCTGTTGAAAAAATGTTTTGTTATCGTTGAAAATATGTTGTCTAATACTTTCAACCAGCGACAACTTTTTTGTACATCCAATAGCGTAATGATAATTATATAATAGAATCTTATGGGGTTTTTTCTCTGAGAAAAATGCTACATATTTGTATTGTGTTGTTTTTCTGCATATTTCTGTTCGTTTCTAAAAAATATGCAACATTTAAAAAAATTGACGAATAGGAAACATTTCTTCAACTCAACTTAAAGTTTATTTTTTTATAACTGGATTAACTGTATTTTTTATATAAATAAATTTTTATTTCACATGTTTATTTTTGTGTTGAAATTTGGTTTAATTCCTTTTTGTTCCAGTGAAAGCTGTCGGAAAATGGTACTGCCCATTTCTAAGGCAACATTTTGTTTCCAGAAAGGAAAATGCCATTAAATGTTTTCTTTAAAATTAGACTTACAAAAACTAGCTTTGCATTAGTATTTATAAGTTTCTTTTGATTAAACAAAAATGTAAAATTAAATTTATTTGAATTTAAGTTCATGTTTATCATTATATGGTAGCCTTTTTACCAGAGTTAACAAATGTAACTAAGAGTAACTAATTATAACTGAAAAGTTGTAAGACACTCTATTGGTTTCTTAAACTTAACACGAAACTCATTATTATTCCACACAAAGAACAAATGGTAAAATCCCATTCCTATGTGTAAAATGTTCGTTTTCATAATATAATGTAATCTCAGTTAAATAACGGGTGACCAGATGGTAATCAGAGTTTTACTAATTGTTTTCTTTGAGGAGCTGTGGAAGACACCAATGTCGTTCTGTTGTCAAAATACTTAGTGAGGAATCTTGGGAAGTTATCAGAAGTATTTTCGAAATTCCGGGCCAATTGTAAATAACTAACATGATAGGTTCACTTGTTGTTATGGCTTCAGTGCGCCGGCAAAAGTTTGAGCCGGAATACAGCCTTTCAGACTTTAGGTAATCAACCAGACAGAGATTGGTGCGAAGTGGCAACCTACCGTTTTTATCTGGTTCACCCTGTATATTTATTGTGGGTTACGCATACACACCTGCTGTAGCAAATGGATCCCATTAATGCATTTGTATAAGTTTAATAAACGTGTGTCGGTTGCTGAAGTCTTCCTGCTTCCGTTTTATGTCACATTGACTTTAATTCGTTTATTTAATAGTAATTCAATTAATACAGAATTGGTAGTCGTGACTGACTCAATATTGCGTGCATAATCGAATGTTAGTATATGAAAGTGGCAGTAAAACAGACATACAGCAACTTTATTATTCGAGCGCAGTGCGTGACATAACCAAGGCGGCCCACAATTAAGAGCAAGTGTTTATAACATCTGCGAACAAAAACATATTTAAATGAATTTATACTCGTAGTTCAGTAGAATTCAAACGACCATCACCAATTAATAAGAAACAAGTGCAAATGTCATTTTGTCGTTCTACAGGAGAGCAATTTTAAACTTTTCTTTTAAACGAAAGACAGGCAAGCACGTATATGTTTCGAAAAAAAATTAGATTTGGAAACACAACTTCTGTTCTTTTAAGATCTTATGCCTAACGAAATTCTAAGTTAAGTTACTATTCCAAACGAAAACAATCTAGAGAGCTATATTCGGCTGGGCCTAATCTTATATACCCTTCACAAAATTATGAACTATTAAAAATGTACTGGAGATTTTTCCGGGTGCAAATTAGGTTCCGGTTTTAGTCGTTTGACTTTCATTTAAACTCTCCTTTCGTTTTAATATAAGCATTTTCGATCGGTGTGTTTTTCTTTTCTCTGAATGCTTCTCAATTTGGTGAATTGCAGAGAGTAGTGTCAGTAGGTTTTTAATAAAATTTTTCATAGTTTTTAATTTTCTGTTCTTTGAATTTACAACATTTTTGTTAAGTTACAGTTTATGTGTAGTGATGACATTCCAAATTTAAGAATTTTGATTTTTGTAACATTTTTGGTGATATTTCGATTTATTTATTAAAAATTGATTTTGTAGCAATTAAATTTTTTTCCTCCAGTTTTTCGGTTTATTATCGACTTTTCGGTGAATTATAAATTTTGCCAAAAAATCGAATTTTTTCAATTTTCTGTGCAGTTTAAATTTGTTTCCAATTTTCAACTTTTTCGAAAAATTTGTTATTTGTGTAGGTTTAAATTTTTGGACTATAGTTTGGATTTGTGGTGAATTTTGAAATTTAGGTGAATTACCAAAGGTAGTAAAAATAATTTTTTTTATTTTTTTTAAATTAAGTAAAATTTATAATTTTTAATAAACTTTATTCTAGTTTTTTGACCTTTATTATTATATTTGTCTAATTTTCCCGAGCTCCAGGTAATCAATAAAATTTCCTTTATTATAAATTATAATAAATATTAATTTTATTTTCTCCAATATTTCGCTACGTACGATGTGTAGCATCGTCAGGAAATAACATAAAATTATATTTCACAAACTTCAAAACAAAAATCAAATTGTGAAAATTATTGAAAAATGTTTCAAATTTTCAAAAACACAAATACATACAAATCATAAAAACTAAAAAAAAAAAAATATAAAACTACCAACTAAAAAATGTTTTACATTAATGTGTAGATGTATATATGTACATATGTATAAACAATACATATGTATAATCCTAAAATACATCATACTATCTTATGTATTAAATGCCTATATATATGAGCGACATTATCTGTATCCGCTTTATAATTAATTCTTTGAGACATTGGTGTTTTACAAATTTGTAACATTTCCAATATGTAACGTTTTTTATAATTTTTCTCAATATTTAGCACAGACACATTTTCAAAGTTAGGACAGTGATTCAATTCAGAACAATGGGAAGATAGAGCTGTTTTATTTGAATTTCTACATCTATGGTCCGACTTATGTCCGGCTATTCTAGTTTTTAGCATATTTTTCGTTAAGGGATATCTTGGCAAGGATTACTGCACCTTGTGGGTTATGCCAACAGAATCGGGTTGTGATCAAATCACTACTGCTATGGAAGCTTCCACAATGTGAAGAGAGAGGAGACAATATGTCATCACCTGTGCCTCTGTCCTATCTTGGAAGCCCAACGTAAATCAACCCGTTCGTCCTTCGTCAGCCTTTACAAACTATCGGAAGTGGAACAACAGGGTATATATATATATATATATATATATATATATATATATATATATATATATATATATATATATATATATATATATATATATATATATATCTTCATCAGGAACAGCAACCGATTCAAGAATTAACCCACATCGGCACAGTTATAGTGACCGTTCAACCTTTTCCTCTCTATACCATGACGTTTCTCTACTTCTGAGGCTACTTACTATTTTGTTAAATAATTGTTCTAAATTTTTTAAAAAGAGATAGACAAAAGAAGACAGGTTAGCGAAGTCGAGTTGCAGCGCCTCTGGTGTTGTTTAGGTGCATTGATTGAAGCTGGTGTAATTATTTTATTAGCTATTTTATTTCGCCGATGGTTTTGTGCTATAGAGTGATACCGACGACGAAGGGAGCTGTGCTATATGCTATCGTGAATAGAAGCTAACACATATGAGATAAATCTATGTTATTGATTGGCAGCGGCTGAGATATGAACCCAGAAGCCGATAGCCGCCGATGCCTTGACAGTCAACGTACTAATTACTTTAGCCCCAGCACTCGCACTTTCTTTTCTCAACTTTTTAAGTAACGCAAGGAAGCGGGATCTGCGAACTCACGTAAGCCTGTATTGCAGCCGACCGGTAAACATAACCCAACCTAACCTAGAAAAAACTTTATTCATTTGACACTTAGTTACCAAAACATCCTCAGTTATTCTTCATTTAATATTACAACAGGGTCTGATTTTTGGAACGGATATCCACTATTCCTTGTCAAGTTCGGTTTGAAGGCAGACCGGTTTTGGCTACGATCCGTCTTCAGTGTTATTTTTCTTTCTGAACCGAACGAAATATGACACTGAATATAGCACAACTGAACACGGGTTGTCTTCAAACCAAACTTGGCAGGACATCCTAATTTCAATATTGCTCTCCACATGTTTCAAATCTTTCGACTAGTGTAGCAACATATACTTTTATCCGTCGTCGTGAAGAACACCAGTCTTTAGTGAGATTCGAAGTCACAACAGTGCTGTTTATTTATCTTCATACTATTACTCTTCGTATGCTTTTTAATATTAATAATTTTCTTTGGGACGTAAATGTACGTTAATGTGGTTTATGTGCATTTGTCGTGTTTGCAGCAAACAACATTAAGATTTTATTTACTTTTTAACTTTGGTAAAGAATAGTGTGGACTGATACCATCAGCTTGCAACATATGAATATAAATAATGCATTATACAAAGTAAATAGAAAGTTTGCCATAAATAGGGGTTTCGAATAGTGAAAGGTAAATAATGAAACTGAATTAGAAATTGTGGGTCGTTCAAGTGACAGCTTACATGGATGGGACGCATCCAAAACATAAAATTTTCAATGTTACCCGTGGTTACACTGAGGGAACTTTACATATATGTCCATCTTGGCAGAATGATTGGTCTTTATTCTGTGAACAATAAAGAGATGAAAGTTGCTTCTAGTAAAATACACTGGCTCATTGTCTCTTAAAAAAAATGTTCGCCGAAATATAGTTCAACTTATTTTCGGACCTACAAACATATTGTTACAAAGTAATAGCCAAAGGTGTGTGAAACGACCTATTGTACAAATGTACAAATACGCAATATCACAAACACAAAGCAAAAACAAATTGCGCAGCAGAAATTCCATGAAGCGCGATTCAACAAAAACAATTTCTACAGAAAGCAAAAGTAAACAAAAGATACACACACAAACACATATACAAGACTACTAAGCCAGCAAATGAAATAACAAATGCGCAATTTCGCGTATGTTCGGGACATTTCAAAAAGCGGCCGTGATCTGTATATAAAGGCGCCGTCCACCGCAGAAGAGTTAGTTGACTTTGAGATTTCATACCGTGAATATCTGTGCGTACAAAAGTGTGAAGTGTACAGTGTAAATAAGTACTTAGTATAGTTGTAAATAGGGTCCTAAATGCCGAATAATGTTGTGTACTGGTAAAAATCATTAAGGACTGTGTAATTTAATTATTGCAATTAAACGAACCCTTCAAAATCACGTTTATTGTGGTAATAAACGTAACAATATTTTCTTCAATTCCAAAAATTTTATAAATTTCTTCTTTTTGATTTTCTGCTAGTTTTGTGGCAAAGGTATACAGAAACCTTACTTTAGGAGCCAGCTTACTTTTGTGTATGCTGGAAGCAAACTTCTATGCGGCATTATATGCAGCAAATACTTGGTTAAATAAAAACATTTGTATCCTTAGCGAGATAAAATAAACACACACAAATGCAAATACTGGTTTCACTTGCAGCTTCATGGTTGCCATATAATGAAAGTTGCAACACGTTAATTGTTAGTGGTTTCAGCAAATATACAAGTACCTAAAAAAAATGCCGGAAATTATATTTATTCCACTAATTGATTTTATATAGGTCTTACGTTTGAAAAGATACATTTCGGTAACACTGTAGGAAAACCAAGGATACGAGATAAGTTTTTAAATATAAAAGTTTTTAAACGAATTAATAAATAGGAATACTCCATCTCAGGCACACGTTTGTGGAATAGGAGAAAGAACAATATGGTAGCCCAAATCATGAAGCTTTGCAGTCATTATACCCTTCACAAAAATGAAACGAGATCATATAGCTTTGTAATTTTATTTGCATTTAATTTCTACGATATTCATTTTCGATACAACAAAGTATAAACATTCTGGATCATCATGAACGTTGAAATCGGCTTTCTGACGCCACTAGACAGTCGGATTTTAAAACTTGGACCACTTGATTAGTGAGTTTGGAGAATTTCGCTAATTGAAAACAGGCTTTTAGATTCACAAGTTCCCGATAAATGGGCCAAAAACGAAAATTAAAGAAAGACAATTTTAGCATAATTTGTGAATTCATCAAAATCCGAAAATTCAGTTCAATACCAAACTAAAGTTCACTATCTATTATTGTTTTGATTGAGCCGTCTCCCTAGGCTCAATATGTCTATTTTTTCGGCTTTTAGTGCCCATGAAATTACAGTAAATCGCGCGCTAGAGTCTTGGGATGAACAACTAGTTTTGTTTACGTATTTAGACCTTTTTGCTTCTTCTGGATAATGGGAACTTCTAGATCTCTGCGAATATTTTCATTTCTTATATACCAAGGAGTGCAGACGATGAGTCATAAAATTCTTCTCTGTAGCTTCTGAATGTTTAATGTACAAGCAGGATCCCACAGCTGAATGGTTTGATAATTAATTTCTATACAAGCACTTTGTAATCCAAAGCCATGGTTGAGTTAGGATCGTTTGACAAGTATAATTGAATGGTTTTAGATGTGCTTTGCATTGTAGTCTCCTGCTGCAAAAAACTTGTCCTAAAGTTCTAAAGAACCTGACAAATTGATCGTGTTGAGTCTTGTGTCCAGGCGGGCAATACACAGAAGAGTCTGTAATTTTAAAACCAGTAAGATCTATAGTGATCGCTTGTAAATTTTACCTCGAATTACAACTCTATTCTTGAGAAAAGTATTAAAGTAACTTTGTGGTTTTAGTTCCTTTTTTGGTTACATATTTCTTGTTTGTTCTTAAACATGCAGAAAACTGCTATTATTGTTACAAAATATTGTTTGTTTTTGGAAAATGAGTCTGGTTGCCGCATGCTCAAATAAGAACCCGCGATTGTTACTGATACCCCAAGGGTAAAGCAAAGTGTTTTATTACTAATTCGGGCCAGTTCCTTGTTAGAACAGTTTTTGGTTTCTTTGTTGCAATAGTAACTCATTAAACATACATACGTCGACTCTTACTGCGTATAAATTTCGTCCGACGAATTTGTTCTGTTTTTGTAAAATTATTAAATTTTAACTTCGTCTATAAGCGTATAGCTCTATAAAATTGGGTACAATTAAATGTTATTGCAACATTTTGTGTTGTGTTTTAAATAATTTAAATTGAAATAGTTTATCTCATATAAATGGTTAAGGCGTGACGTATGAGTGATATTTCTGATTCAATATTTACATTCAATATTACTCATACGCCTATCATATACTTATCTTTAGTGGTATATTCACTTTTGTGGGGATGGAAAGACAAAATCTGTGGTATACGACCATTTGCTTCCTACGAAAAATCTGTCTTCCTACACAATTACTCAAGAATAAAACGTTAAGTGGAGCTCAAAACAGAATTTATAAAATGTCTTCCTTTCAATATCAAGTGTAAGAGGGCACTAAGTATTTCTTTACGAAAAACCAGTCGCAATGTGTTACTCAATCTTAATTAAGTTACCGATATTTAGAACCTGAAAAATAAATGTAATTAGTCCTGTTAGAAAGAATTAATTAATTAATTCTATACCAACATAGTGGAAATATCAATTTTTCCTTTTAAATGAGAAGCCGTTCAACACTTGAATTCGACCGCTTGATCGCGTTTTTCGCCTTAATCGAACCAGCACTTTATTGGGAAATCCTTAACTAAATTTTTGAATATCAAGTTTGAATATTCAACGAGAATTAATTAAAATTTAAGATTTTTTAAAATGGCTTAAACTTTATTTTCTAAGAAATATTGACAAAGTGCTCAAGATTACTTTTAAATATTTGGCAACACTACACCATTTGGTCGCGGAAGCAAAATAACTTTTAATAAGTGAATATATAAGCTGTGTTTCTTTACTTTTTGTGTAGAGTTCGGTAAAGTGAGAATAAACAAAAATTACTCTTACAAAGAGACAAATTGTATAGCAGTACGATACGGGAATATAAAAACAATTTCTAAACCGAAAAAAACTGCCAAAAATTTTAAATATAAAACAAATGATAGTACTATCAGTTCCATCGATTGTTCTGTTAAGTTTTTTTTAGCAAAATGCCAATAAACTTGATAAAAAGTACAAATTCAAATTTTTGGTTTCTAGCTGGCTAAGCTGCGGCTGCTAGCCGAAAAGATTATTTTTCTGTTAACAAAACGTGGTGACGTTAGCATATTATGAAAGGATAAAGTAAACAATTCTTAATAGAAGGTGGTGACTATCGATAGTTTGCCAGCTCTAACTATCATAACAAATCCGCTTTTCTTCGCCAGTTACAACCCTTGCAAAAAACACTTACTTTTGTAGCCTTGAGACGCTATTCGCGAGATACTGAGTTGGCGTTGGACGCCGATTTAAATTCTTGTTCTTGCAAATTAAAGAAAATACGGCTCTGTTTTACTCTAAATTAAATTGCAAGTTCTTTTAGTTTTTGACGCGACTTTTTATCGAGCAATTCCTATAACTCTTCATCTTCATACTGTACGTTCTTTATCTACAACAACACAATCACCACTATTCCAGCGTCCACTTGATATTATACAAGTGATTTTAAAGAGAGAGAGAGAGAGAGAGCATGCTCGTCATAAGCTTCCCTAAGAATATGGTAACTTTTTGGACCACTTTTACTCATCAAAATATAACGATGCAACACATTTCACAAAAACATTTTTGAAACCATTATTTAAGTGATGGACTATAAATATGCAGAAGTCCACTCAAAAGGCAAGAAGAAAAGTATTTCGTGAAATAATGTTCAAAAACTAAAATTCAATAAATGTTAAAATTCTTGTTAATAGGACAAGAGAATTTTCTTAATTAATTTATGTTATACTGGCTCGTTGGGTTTCCTCTGCGAAACAGAGCTCGAATAATATTTACAGCAACACTTGTTTCCACATCTTATTAGCATTTAAATGAAATTGAAATATTTGTTTTAAACGTCAAACAATGTCACACAACAACTAAACAACCACATTTTCCAAGCCAACTACTTTGTATTCTTTTATCGATGAACCTGCCAGTAACCAGCAAACAAAAGCAATTCATAGAATCAGGACTACTGCCGTCATCATAATATTTTCATATTTAAAATACAAGATGCTGCAACAGCAAAAAATATTAAAATTTTTTTTTAGAAATAGATTGTCGACATTCCACCAAGTGCTGGATAATCAGCAGATATTGTGCTGCGTTTATTTCGTGTTTAAAAGTACAGCTTCTCGTCAAGCATCAGTCTGTCAGACTGATGCTGGTGTTCATGTCGATGCAGACGCTGATGTTATTCATATTCGGTGTTAACAGAGATTAAGTGTCAAAAGTTACAATGTATTACACCATATTAAACTGGCTGGCTGTTACGTTTTTAATGGTTATTATTATTTTGTTGAATACCCATGCGCAGTCGTTGTTATCGTCTATTCTTCATCGATATCAACAGATTAATTAATTTCCAGTTTTAGTAGACAGTTAAAATAAATCGAAGTTAAAATGGTGACACAAATACTATGTAACAACAGTTTGCTGATGTTCTATTTTTATACCATTCACAAAAATGCAAAGGGTAATATAAGTTTGCCATTTCATTTGTAATTTCTACAATATTCATCACCAAATTTGGAATATTCACCACAAAAGTCTAAGTTTCAAAGCAATATTAGATGAAAAAATCAAATTATTAACAAAGTCGATGTTTAGTAAACACATAAAAACAAAAACCAAAAATTCAACACAATTTACCTTAACAACGAAAAACTTAAATAACATGTTTTTGTGAAAAGATAGAAATTTAATTAAAACCGAAATTTTACGACAAAAAAAAAAACAGAATTCACCAAATTATGAATATTCTAAATTCTAAATATTTAAAAATCATAAAATTTAGAAATATAAAAAATTTCCAATTATCTGAAAAAGAAATATTCTACCACAATTTGGGAAATCACCAAAATCTCAAAATTAACTACAAAGCCAAACTGTAGTCAAACAATTTTAAATGACCAAAATAACAAAATTTTCCAAAAAAGCAAAATTTCTTTCTTGCTAAAGGTAGAGAGAGAACCTAAAAATTATAACATCTACGGGAATACGTTTTAAATATTAAAAAAATTTGCTTTATTTGAAATAACAATTTATGGCATTAATGTTAGAATATGATTTTCAGTATTTAGTATTTCTGCTATAACGCGTTGCATGTTGTCTTAAAAGTGTTGAATTGCTTCAGACTTATCGGCGTAGACATGCCTATTTAAATATTCCTAGAATGCCTTCGAATTAAGAAATGTTAAAGTTGATAATCCCGTATCTGTACCGCTCACCATGGGGTGTAACTTCCTGACTAATATTCTTGAAATAGGATTTGCCAATGCGGCAGTTTTGCTTATTAACATTCATCACTGAAACAAATACTCTCCAAAGAGTTCAGCCTGAGTCTAATAATGACCAATTGATGAACCAAACTAAAACCAAAAAACCAAAATATTTCAAATCGGCTCTCACGAGATAACATGAAGTTTTTCGGCTGTAAGAAAAACTGGATTTTATGTTGACATTACGTGTAGAAGTGAAATAGAATTAGAGTTTTTCATTTTCGGGATTTTTTACTGCCCAGGAAATTGGGAAATAAGTTGTAATTTCACGCGATCCCGGGAAATCCCGTTCCGAACAAATAAACAAAAATATCTCTCTTTATTAATATCTTTATTTTATTAAAAGGCCACTCCTATGAGATCTAATTAATAAAAATACAATCATAAGACCAAAAATAAATGTAAATGCAGTTTCTATTAAAACCAAACAAATTGCAGTGTTCCATGTTTTCTTTTTGAAATTTTTCTACGATAACTGAACAGAAACACATATTCTCCATACCGAACACAACTACCAAATTTCTTCTAGTTATTCTGCCGACGCTCTCTCCATGTGGGAACAGATTTTTGGTTAGTCAAGACGATATGCAACGTATATATGTATAACATAACATCTTGTTGAAAATAAAAATAAAAGTCTAGTTTTATAATTTTAAATAAGAATTGAATTCCCAAACATATTAACCGAATTACAATGGCAACCGCAAATATACAAACACTGATGTCAACCATACAGTAATTGTGCGGTAAACTAGGGGTCTCGTACGACAGCACAGAAAATAATATATCACTGTTAAATTAAAAAGAAATTAATCATAAAAATTATTGATGGAAATTGGTAATGAAAGTGAAACGATATAAAACACAAACATTTTGTGACGTTTTCTTTATTCCTGTTTTGCAGTTGGCTTTAAATTTTATTTAATAAATTTTTATAAATTTCTGTTAATTTCATTTACCGAAATTTCTTTATACTGTTCGAATCCTATATTTCCGTCTGCATTTTAAGTTCAAGTAATACTCCTTAAGAAATAACTTCCACAACTAATTTTTATATCAGCTTTAATAATTGAAGGATCGCCGCGAATAACGTTGCAAATGACAAAATAATAATTGTATAGGAGAGCCGAAAAACGTATTTAAAAGGTTTGATTATCTCTATCTTTATTTTTTTTAAGTTTATCAAAACTAATGAAAATGAAATAAATGCCGCTCGAAGCATTTTGTTTATAACTTACAACGTTCTTTCACTGACCGTCTCATTGTAAATGCGTTTTGACGGTGATAAAATGCATAATTTTGATGTTTTGGTGTTTGAACAAATGTAAGAGAGTAATTTTAACGGTAATCTGCAAAAAACAGGTTTTGGAAATTTGGCTTTTATAACGTATTCGCGGGTTTGCTTCATATATATAGAAAGTATATTGGTTTAAAATGCGAACTATATAATAATCAGGTGCGTTCATATTTGATCCTTTACAGGGTGTCCGCCGAGATGGTATGCTACTTTGTTTATTTATAATTTTTGATTAAATGAAAGAGAATGAATCGTATATTGATAAATGTTTTATTTGATGTCGGCAATTATGTATGGAATACAATATCAGACAAATGTCCGCCTCTGTTAGCCTCACAAATGCGAGCCCTTTTGAACACATTTTTCATTACATTCTGACACATTTCACGCGGTATTTCATTAATTTCATCACGAATATTTTGTTTGAGTAGCTCCAGCATTTCTGATTTGTTTGCATAAATCTTGCTTTTCAGATATCCCCACAAAAAGAAGTTCGGAGCAGTCAAATCAGGCTACCGTGGAGGCCAATCAACATCACCCTTCCTTGAAATAACTTGTTGTGGAAAGATGTCTTGCAGTAATTCCATTGTAATCCTGGCTGTATGCGATGTGTCACCATCTTGTTGAAACCACATGTTAGTCGAATTGCACACCAAACTGTCACTTTTAGTGGATGCAAAGGTGACTGATGAATTATTTGAAGGTTTTCCATTGCTCAGAACCGACTATTCTGTTTATTCACATATTCATTCAAATGAAAATGTGCCTCGTCACTTTGTCATCGTCACAGTATTCGATGATTGATTTTGATAAAATGTTTTAACGATTAAAACACGTTGGTTTACCGAATATTTTTCCATAATAAATTTGCGACGTCTCCACTTCACGACTGCCAAATATGAACTGTCAAGTCTAATGTTTACAAAAATGACGGCAAAGCAAAGTAGTATACCATCCCGGCGGACACGCTGTATTAAGTCTAGTACTGTTTTTCATGTTTTTTCAACGCACACTGAAAAACACATTCATTCATGCTTTTGAGTTCTTATGTTAAATAATTTGATTGGATATTTCTGTACAAAGCTTTAAGAATGAAATTTGTTTTTCGTTAATAATAATTACAATATGGAAAAATTCAATTCTTGCCGAATGGAATGCAGCCGCAATACCTCCATAGCTTTCTTTTTGGTCAACCAAAAATAGTTATGTTGTTAATATCACCTGAATAACTTGTATTCTTAATATAAAAAAAATTTATATCAACGGGATAAATTATAAATAAAATTAATCATTTGATAATTAATAATTATTTTTAATTATGTATTAATATTATTTTAATCTATAAGACTACGTCTTAAACGCATGTGATCATTATATTGCTAACAGGAAATAGGACAAATATATTTTGGTTATTTTTGCCTACGTAATCTTATCTTAAAAATCCGCGGTGTAAAAATTTGAAAACAAAAGTTAACATCACTGAAAACAGCTGTCACCATCGGTTTTGGCTACTTGTTTGTAAAATATAGAGGTCTTTTTATTAGAATTTTCTTTGTTTTTCATTAAATATTTTATTTTGCAAATTTTTGGGGAAACGGACAAGTTTTGTCGAAATTCAAAATTTAGTTTTGAAATTTTGTGAATATTGTAGTAATTGTGCAATTATTTCGTTTTATTTCACTTTTTTTTATGCATTTACGATTAGTGGTGAATTTTTTATAATAGTTAAATTTGTTGGTGATTTAAAAAAAAATTTACTGAAATTCTGGTATGAGGTAAAATTTTTGTTGGATATATTTGTTTAACATAGATTTTATTAAAATTTCTTAAAAAATTCATTAATTGTAAAATTTCCTTTTTTGGTGAAATTTAAATTTTTCTTTGGGGATTGTAGTTTTCCGTATATTTCGGTAAACTAAGATTTTTTCAATTAAATACTGACATTTTAGTAATTAAATCTTTTTATTCTAGCTTTTTGGTTATATCGCGAATTTTCAAATTTGTGATAAATTTTATTATTTTGGCAAAATTTCGAATTTATGACAGTTTTTTTTTGTACCGTTTCTGATTTTTAAGATTTTAATATTTTTCAATTGTAACATATCATTTTTGAACTATATTCTAGTTTGGTGTTGTGGTGAATTTTCAAATTTAGGTAAATTTTGGAATTTTAGTGAATTCCCAAATTATAGTAAAATTTGTTTATTAAATTTTTATGATTTTTAAATATTTTTAAGTTTTTCGTAAATTCTTATATTTTTTGTGAGTTTACCATTTGGGGTGAAATTTGTTTTTTTTCGTTTTCATTTTTCATAAGATATTTATTTTTTTCATTTTTCGGCTTTTGGTTAAATTTCGGTTTTGTATTGAATTTTGATGTTTTAGCCAATTAAAAATGTTTATTCCAAAAAAATTTATTGTTTTATTTGAAAAATTTTAGGAATTGTAGCAATTTTTTGTGCAGTTTTGGTTTTTCCAAATTTCGATATTTTGGAAAAGTATGGTATTCACTTATAGAACTGAAGTTTAGTTTTGTGGCGAATTTTTTGTAAATTCCCAAATTATAGTCATATTTCGTAGTTGTTTGTTTTTCAGATCAATTAAAGTTTTTATTAAAATTTATATATATATTTTTTTTATTTTTAAATATTTTGAGAAATATTAAATTATTGGTGAATTTTTTGTGTATTCACCATTTGTGGTGAAGGGTTGGTTCTTTTTATATATTTGTTAAACTTTCGACATTATTCATAAAATATGTTGGTGAAATCAAAGTTTTTTATGGTGAATACTTAAAATTAGGTGAATTTTGTTTTTTTTTTTTATAAAATTTCGGTTTTTCATTGACAAAAAAGTTTTTATTCCAGATTTTAGATTTTATAGAGCAATTTTACATTTGTAGAGAATTTATAATTTTTCAAATTTTGGTTTTTGGAGGAGTTTTGTTTTCTTAATTTTTTTTTATTTTGGTCCATTTAATGAATGGAAAGGCGATTTATGGATTTATCCGAGTTTTTATTCCTTTTGAAGTATCCCAAGACGAGTTAATTATAAGTTGGTCGTCTTATTTGATGAATTTGCTTGATGAGTAACATTTATGAATTTAAAAATGTTAAAAATATATTTATGAATAAAAATATTTCTCGTTGTTTTCTTTTGTGTCTCTCTTATTTTGATACACGTCAGTTGACTCAAGGTGAACAATGTTAACATTAGCTCGAATTTGCTTAATTTGCTCTGCTTCCACCTTATAATTATTTCGCCTTAGTGTCTTCAATGTTCGTTTGTTTTATTAAATAAATCAAATTAGAATATGTTTTAAATTATATTCATTTGTATCACTCGAAAAAGAGACTAACAATTCACATTTTAGCACGATTTCAGAAGAAAAATTACATAGTTGAACAATTTAGCAAATTATTGTAACAGAAAAAAAACACAAAAAAAAACGTTAAATAACAATAAAGAAATTACTTTGAAATAACTTTTGTACACTAACACAAACAAACTAATAAACAGTCACACACAAGTGAATCTGTAGCTTTTTCTATATTTTATCCTGTAGGACATCTGCCCTAAAATCTGTATACTTTCTGCTGTTGTACTTGTAGCAACAAAAACAAAAAGAAAGAGATAAATTTGAAGAAATAAAATAAAAACAAAATTTACAATCTTGACTACTACTGCGATGCACAAGGAAGGCAAATAAGAAGAGCCTTGAGATTTCAAAAAAACGCCTTAAAGATGGACGAATAATCACAAACAAAACTACGCATCTTTGCGAATAGTTTTCGGTATATATGCGATATATAGGGTGATCCAACAAAAACCAAAAAATAAAACAAAGTTTTTAGATAATTATCTTGAATTTTGTTGTTATGATACTTCTATCCATGTGTGGAAAACAAAATATCGGCCGGCGAGCATTCACAGGTGTTTTCAAGTTTCCTACAGACCCGGTTCGCTGAAATTTGCACACAATTCTCCCGATTGTGTGCACAAAATCACGACGTTCGAGTACGTTGAATTTTGATTTGAACGCCCGTTTTCGTTATAGGCTTCAGCAATCTTAACGCGCTGCTCAACTGTTAAGGTGTGACTCACAATGCACGATGCATTATGGTTGGACCACCCTGTATGATTGTATATCAGCATCTAAATTTACCCTGCAAGTAAAATAATAACTCTGGCTGCGTCTTAAGATACTCAAATAACTGGATACAAGAAAATTGTATCAAAAGGGACCGATACGTACTAGTCGAAAGTTTACACTCATAAGCGGAATGAAGACTGCTTGATTAGGAGAATAACAAATGTAAACTGGTTTATTCCAGAAGCATCTTCTATGCAACTGCACTACCTGCTTGTTTGCTACGAGTTGAAATATGGTGTCTTTTGAAAGTTTTAATTTTTGTGGAATGTACTTAATGTAAAATGTAAGACAAAACTTTAGAGTTTTGACACGAAATAATCGCTCTTATTCTAGTAGTCCACACCGATGTCATCATAGTCTACTGTTCTTTAAAATTATTCGAAAATGTGCCCCTGCAAAATCCTCCGGCAAGCGATAGGTTTTTTTTGCCAATCTTTCAATAGTTTTTAGAATTCATTTGCGTTCGTTATTTAATTTTTTCCGCTTTTTTGTCATCTCAACGCCAGCAATACAATACAATATCGACTTAAAAATTTCTAACAGAATACCAAATATAACACAACAGTCATCAATTAGTGTCAAGGACTTCAACGCGAATAAGAAAGATTATTTGGTTTAATAAATACAAAATGTTGTTCACCCTCAACTCAACGCTGGCCATGGAGTATAAACGTATCCTGTAGAAATCTTTTATAAAATCTATGTGGACATATGGCATCCAGCAATGGCGTACTGCTTGCGCATCAATAATTCAGAAGTTACAAAGAAGACAGTCTAAATTACTAGGACTAATCGTCTGCGCTTCATGGTACAGGGTGTCTGGTGGCAAACTTATATTTTTAAATACGATTATTTCAAAAAGTATTAAACGGTGCAGAGGGAGGGTGGTGCCGTTGGAAATATCGATTGTGCGGATTTGTCAGTCACGATGTCGCAATGGTCGAGTGGCAATCGCGCGTTCGCTGTGGAGAAATGTTTTAAGAGTTATGATCCCTACGTAATTGCTCGACGATATTTTATTCAAAGTTCGGTTTTCGGCGACTACGTATTTTGTAACTTTAATTCGTTCGTGGGTGCAGGGTTTCCGCGCAACTACTTCTGCTATGAAGGGCCCCGTCCATCTTCAAGTGATCTTGATGGAACTTAAAGATGGATGAAACTATGTTGGGCCATTTTCGCACTGTAAATCCGATTTTTTGGAGCGACGAGGCTCATTTTCACTTAAACGGCCACGTCAACAAGCAAAACTGCCATTACTTGTCTTCAAGAATCAGCAACCCTCGATTAAAACATCAAAACCCATTGCACTGCCCCAGGGTAACTGTTTGGTGTGTTTTATCCATGAACGAAATAATTGAAAAAAATTTTTTTTCAAAAATTCTTGAGGCCAGGCGACGAATATCAACGGTCAAAATTATCGACGCATGATTACGGAATTAATTTTGTCAAACCTGCGATCTCATCCATCCTACTTTTCACACACGTGGTTTCAACAGGATGGGGCGACTGCACTCACAGCCAGAGCTTCGATGAATTTGCTTCGGAAAAATTGCTCCCATCAGTCGCTCTGGGGATATCCCATGTCCACCGAGGTTGCCCGATCTAACTCCCTTGAATTTTTTTATAGCGCTACCTCAAAGAGAGGATTTATAATGACAGTCCCCAACCTCTTGTGGCTTTAAAGAAAAATATTCGTCGAGAAATCAGCTCAATTGAACCAAGTTTACTGAAGCGTGTGACGCTGAACACAAGGCTCCGTTTTGAACAGTGTCTTCAACTCGACTGAAGACATTTGGATGACATGCTGTCTAAAAAATAAAATCCACATTTTCATTTTATCGTTCAAAGCTTTCAATAAAACTTTGTGTCAATTACTACGTTTTTTATTTCAGTTTGAATATATAAATTTGCTACCAGACACCCTGTACATACGAAATGAGAATATTCACCGGGATTTAAATATTCCCACAGTCCAAACAGAAATTAAAAGCTACTCTCATGCAAATGCGTAAGCAAATTATCAGTCCAACTCAACTCCTATGCCCGGGATTTGCTGCACTTTGGTGTACACTAGAGACTAAGAAAAATCGATACCCTAAGCCTTGTAAGACGACCCCTTAAACTGATTATAAAATAGTCTAATATTTGAATATAACAACTAGGATTAAGATTTAAAAACTTATTGTAAAGATTCAATAAATAATAAAAAAAATTCTGTTCATGGAAAAAATTCTTCAACGCACTGATTCAAACTGCGTAGTCTACACATGAAATTTTGTATCTTTTAAAACAACCCAGTGTTAAAGTCGACAGTTCGTAGATATGAAAAAGGACGAGAAAGTCAACCAGCCTGAAGCAAAAAGCAACGTGTATATTTCCAACGACTATCAATTTCTTTAGCTGCAGGGTAGTTGAATACGAGTATTTCTGAGGCAAATACCTCTGTGCAAGTTTATGAAGATATTGTTATTTTAATGAGTTTTCGTAAATGAACTTTGCCTTGTGCATTTTTCAACTCTATTTTTTTGGGTTTTCTCTAAGAATAATTTACTCTAATTTAAGAAAATTGTTGTTTTAGAATTTGAAATTTTGCAAAACTTTTTCTTCGTTGTTAGAAGTGTTGGCCACTTTTACAACAACGAACAAACGCAAAAAATCAAAATATATGAACTTACTAAATATATTTTTGAATAAGTTTAAAGAAAATAAAATTTATTCATGAATAAAACTGGAACTGAAGTAAGATGTTAGTTTAGGTTTATTACATTGAATAGAAATTTATCATTTATTTTTAAAACTGTTCATAGTTTTAGTTTCCAGTACGAGGGCTAAACACAACGTTGTCGAATTGTATAATACATTTACCTTACTGTTCTATTAAGATAGGTTTATTAATAGATGGTAATATTCTCCGTGCATTTCCAACATGAACAGGACCCACCATGTTCAAGACATGCGATAGAAAGTTGCCTTGTTTAGTAAGACAGCATTCGATGATGAGGCTATGACATATTGGCGAGAATGGGAATAGACTCAGAAATGCTGGAACATTTACTACGGCAAAATAGCTGATATGACAGTCGACAAAGGATATAGGAACGTAAATATATATGTATATACTGTTAGAATTATTGCAGATTATTCTTATACTACTTTCGAAGTGATAGTTCTTTTTTTTGTCCGTTCTGTGTATTAAACGTGTTGAAGATACTGATTAGTAATTTCTAGCCCTTCTTCCATTTAGTTTGGTGAAGGCAAACTTAGTGCAATCAGTATCAAGTAGTGCGTTACTATTTTTATATACTAAATAGTTCAGCTTACGAGGGTCCCCTCTTAAGTTTTTACCACCGAATAATAGGTGGCGTTAATGACTTGCGGCACCAGTGTATTTGTGAACATTGACGTTCGTTATGGCAGAGCCAGTCCAATTTAGAAATTAACCAAGTAAGTTGTTGATTATGAACTTTTTAAAATCCCCCGAAGTTCCCTGCAGTTGATAGTCGAAGCATAGTTGACAATAAATTCTCTGATGCAGCCGCTAGAAATCCATTGCTATTAGCTGGTGATTTCAATGCCTGCGCCGTGTAATGTAGCTCTCCATCGACAAATATAAAAGGCAGAATTCTGTTCGAAGCTTTTTCCGTAATAATGAGTGTCGTACTTATGAATATTGGGAGTGAGCAACGTTTCATATTTTTGTCATATTCGGGCTTACGTACCATTTGAAGATAATTTTTACGTCTTGGAAAACTTTGCAGCCCCCTATAGTTTGCAGTGTGGTTTTCGCCGCCGTTGCTGCATACTTCTAGCTTGGGATCAGTTAAAGAAAAGGTGCACTCCAAAGTTCGGTCGGCAACGCATATTGATGGTAGCTCTTCTGCCACGATTCTTTTCTTACGAACGCATCGTACGTTGTACGGTGGAAGGAGTTTTTAGAGTTTCATTAAATAGGCTTCTGTGGGTCCATTTATTTCCTTAGTAGAACCAGAGCAACAATACTCAAACCTTTAGCAGTTTTTAATTGATACGAAGAGCCGATTGCGAAGAGCCGATATTTCTGTGCCGCATGTGCTTGGATCTTTGTTTGTTGGATTTGTCCTCTTCTTATAGAAGTGACGTTTCATTGTGTATCACTTCGTCAAAATGACTGCCTCGGATTAGCCAGCAGAGCTTCAAGCGGATTTTTTTTTACTAAAATCCAAATCTCCGGCCATCAACTTTAGCGCTTAATTAGTAACCTCAGGGCGTAGTTTATGGTCTGGCTTCCAATCTTGAGTCAACACAACCTTATACAGATGTAGGCCCAAACCTAATCGCAAAATAAGCAGGAGTGAATCTCCAGCGATTAATCTAGTTTAATCAACATGTTTTGTACGATACTGGTCTTTACGTTGGCTATGTTTCCTTCTCTTCGCCTTTTTAAAAATGTTTGCCAATGGGCTAAAAAACTGAACTTTCTATAAATCTAAAGTATTTATCTCAAGGAAGTTTTACTTTATTTGTAACAAACGTTCTAAATGATGCACATTTTCATCACTACCGAGCACAAGGAATTGTGAAGCGATAATTGTAGGTAAATCGAAGGAGTCAAGTAACTCTTGGAAAAGGCTCAGTGGGCCATGATATTATCAGCTTAAAATTGAGAGCAATAGCCCTATTAAGCGTTTGGTACAAAGGTCCTTGTGGATATCCATATGTAAAATATCATAGCTTTTCTTTGAAATTGGACAGAATTTTTGTGTAATTTGTTGTTGGATTTCATTAGAAAGTCACGATATTTCGCACATGCAATTTTGAAAGACCATTTGCATCAAACACTGAATACGGCTAATATATAATTATCATTTTATAAAGATCCAAACAAATGTTAAAATGTCATTTCAAATACTAAAAATAAAGCAAATATGCCTGCCTAGTCAACTTTGAAAATAAACTCGCAAGGAATTTCTTGTCAAATCGTTTTGTCTACTAAAAGTTCCTTAGAAAAATTTATTTTTTTACATAAACAAAACATTAAAATGCGTACTTTATAGACTGAGTTGTTTTACAATTTAACTTTGTTGAACACCAAATGGTAAAAAACACTTCTTTCCTTTTAGTTTATCAATTTTAGTCAAGCACATATCATGGCTTCTGTGTCCGGCATTAGATATTTTTTACCCTTTACAAAAATTAAAATATACAAAAAATGAATATATAGGTTTGGCATTCCTTTTGTAATTTCTACAATATTCACTTCCGACCCAACGAAGTATATATATTCTGGATCCTTATAGGTAGGGAAGTTCAATTACCGATGTCAGTCTGTCCGTCTGACCGTTGTTGAAAATAGCTTTCTGATGGCACTGGACAATTTAGGATCTTGAAAGTTGGACCACTTGATCAGTGAGCTTGGCGAATTTCCAGTCAGCCATATAGGTCCACATGTTGCCGAGATATTGGCCATAAACGGTTTTCTGGGTTTTTTGCTATTTTCATTATTGCGGGGAAAGGCTTGTACCCAAGCCCATAAAATTCACATATTCTGAATCCTTATCAAATTTGCTACGAAGTCGAATTACAGAAATTATTATACCGAGGTCCCCAGATAACCTACGGACCTAAATGTTGGATCGCGTCAAAAACTTTTTACAAAAACCCCAAAATTTCAAAAACTAAGAACAAAAACTTGAATTTCTTCAAAAAACTAAATTTCACAAAAATTCAGAAATTTTGCAAAATTTTTAAATTCACCAGAAATTTTAAAATTCACAGAAAATCGAAAAACATGAAAAAAGAATTTTTTTTCAAAAAATCCAAATTCAATAAAAAACCGAAATTAAAAAAATATATATAATTTTACCAAGTTTTTAGTATTCACCACAAACATGTAAATTTTACTACAAATTTGTATTTTCGCCAAAAAGCCGAAAAATCTAAAAAAAAAAATATATTTGATGAAAATACTCAACCTTTTAACAATATCGATATTTAACAAACATAAAAATAAAAAGCAAAATTTCAAGAGTTGTGAATTCCCAAAAAAACACCAATAATTCATCAAAATATTTAAAAACCATAAAATATAAAAATTTTATCGAAAAAATGGAACTAAAAATTTTGTGTAAAAAAATCAAAGTTCAATTAAAAACTGAAATTTTACCAAAACAAACCACAAAAACAGTATTCACCAAATTTTGAATATTCCAATTTTACTATTATTTTACTATTTTTTTCGTATTCGCCAAGAAGCCGAAAAATTGAAAAAAACAATATTTTATGAAAAAAAATCTACGTTTTACGAAATCGATATATAAGAACAAACATTAAAAATTCACCAAATAATAAAAATTTATCAAAATATTTAACAATTTCATTAAAAACCTTAATTAATTTCAAAAATTAAAAAAATATTTTACTGTAATTTAGAAATACCAAAATCCGAAAATTTGCAATAACACCAAACTATAGTTCAAAAATTTTTAAAAATCACCAAAGTTTCAAAACTAAAATTCAAGTTCTTCAAAATTATTCAGTCACATTTGCAAAGGATGTGTATTTTATGAAAAACGTAGCAATTTTAACAAAGTCCACGTTACACAAAGTCCAACAAATCTACTTTTCATAAACAGGGAACAAAAAACAAACTTCACAATATTTTGAAATTGAACGACAAAATTTACGCAAACACTGTAATTGCACCGAAAAGTCTACATTTTATCAAATCTGTAACATATTTTAGTAGTTCGTACTTTTGTGAAGGGTATATAAGATTCGGCTCTACCGCATATACCTCTCTTACGTGTTTTTGTTATAAAGTAACAGTTTACGTTGTATTTTTTTGTCATGTTTCAAGTAGTTCAGTCTTCTGTCACGGCTGTGTGTTCATTTCTTTGTGACATTTTATTCACTTGACTAAATTTGCTCGGTGACATTAAATTATCTACTATGGGATTTGTTAGAATTAAATTATCCCAATACTTTTTAGCTAAATGTAGTTTAGGTGAGCTGCCTGCGATGCTGGCTGGGTGTTTGAAAAACTCACTTTTTTTGTAAAATATAGTACATACCCAGCCACGAACGTATATATATAGCATTATAAACTAGTGCTGGAATATTGAAAAAATGAAATGGTACAGATTACTAACCAAAAGAGTACTTTTTTTAAATTTTGGCACTTTTTATGAAACATATTTTTTATTGAAAAATAAACTACAAAATGCAATTATATAAAGAAATTTAAAAGAAAAATAAAATACATAAAACTATTTTACATAAATATTAGTTAGGTAAATTGAATACAGAAAAACAAACAAGAAAATTAATAACTTTTTCTATAGTAAGCAAATATGTGTTTAACCATTAACTACGGAGATGGCGGTAAATTTGACACTCACTTCATTTTGTTTTAATTTACTTTCTTTCATTGTGCTCTATAAATTTCATTCTCTTAGTATCTTCTTATATTCTCATTGTTATTACTCATGGGTTTTGAATGCAGAAAGTGTAGTATGCGCGGGCGGAGAAAAGCTGCTGCTGGTGCAAAAAGTACCACTCGTCAGCGCATATATATTTTTTTTCTTGGAAAGCATTTTACCACCAGGTCAAAGTTAACGTAAGTGTCTTGTAGAAAAAAATACCATTTGTCAGATTTAGGGTTAGGTTGTTATAGAATAATTTTTACCACTAGTCCAGTTAATTATAATCTGTTTTTGTACATCATGTCGAAATCCAAAAAAATCTGTCGGCCCAAGCCACCGCGCCATAGATGTTGATTGGTAACATGATGTGCATGCATAGCAAAATTGTAGGTGTGCATCCCCAGCCTGGTTGCTGTTCCAACAGTTGTATCAGGTACTTGACTTCCGATGCCAGGTCTATTGGCACGGCTTCAACTTGGAGGTCTCGCCAGCGTGAGAGTGCCATTGTTTGTTAAATTGTGCAAGAGATCAATCACTACTAGAATTCACCTAACTTCAAGGGACACGTTCTCTATTTGAGTATCTGCAGCCGTACAGCAAAGCGTTGTCCATATTCAATTAGTCATGGTGTCGCAAACTTATCTCCTAAGAAGCGCAGTAGAGAATACTGAGTGCATTGCGTTGACGTGAGCTCTAACGCACCGCAACCTTTTTACAATCCAAGGTTCTACGTATCGTATCCGTCGGCTGATTATTATAAATTATCCACCAGGCGACACATAGCATGCATACATTATCGTGTATGCAATTGCTCCCGTCACAAGATAGCAGATCGGAAGTAATTATCTTTGATTTTTCCATCATTTTATCCCTGAAGGAGGTTAAGCTTATGGGTATGTATGATTTTGGAAGTGTAGTGTCCTTCCTACATACTTCAGGTATGAAGGTCACTCTGGCCCTACTGAATATGCGTGGCATATAGCCTGGAGCTAAACTATTCCTGGCTATTATTGTCAGGTGGGGCTTTCCCCAAGACTTCATATAGGCCTAGGGTTCCCCAAAGCCCCTAGACTGTGCAGATGGCTCTGGTGCGGGTCCTTCCACACCAGGAAAATGAGTCAAGAGTAGCAGTAACAGCTTCTCTCTCTCTCAATTCTAGTGTAGCTACCATCAGGCGTCTTAAGTTTTGCTGATGTGTTTACTTGAGTTTTGAGCATAGCCATGTGCAGTCTGGCCGCCGCCGGAGTGAGCTCTTCTTCTCTTGGCGCTCCGAATGGCGAAATTATACTCCGTAAGGCTCTCAGTGTAGGTCTGTCATTCTGCAGTGCGCCTCGCGGTATTAAATAGCCTACGCGTTCTCACCCGTAGGTCTGATAGCTCCTTTCTCCCCCAATGAGCATTCCTACTTGCCATGGTAATGGGGCAACTATATTCATAATTCTTAATCATTGTCCCATTGACGCTATCCAGAAATTACTCTAACTAGTGTCTTGTTACCTTGTAAATACTTATGTTTTCCAATTTCACCTGCGGGATTCCCTTTACAGGTGTCAGTCAGTCCTCTTAGAATTTCTGAATTAATTAGGATTAATACTCGTCTTAATGTCGAAAGTTATAATCCTGTGATTCGACAACGATGGTTCATCAGAGAGTCCCCAATTAATAATTAATTAATAATCCTAACATGTCAGCCATCAGGCATGATTAAAAAATGTTCAATACAAAAATATGATACATGATATTGCCATACTTTTAAATATTATTTTTATTTTATCTGGCATCTTTGTATTGCCATTTATATATAAACATTTTATTATTGATGATTTCGGTATGGAGAGGTCTGTGTAGTATGAATAAAGATTTGTTGCCTCTTTCTTTGTTTCTATTTGTTGTAATTGTTGTTCAGATAAAAGGTATTATATTGAACTTCATTTCGTATGCAAAGCAGGATACATTTTATAACTGAACGTTGTGTGTCATCAGCTTAAATGCGAGTGTTTCATTCAGTCTCTGTATGCATGTGTGTGTGTGTATGTATGTGTTTGCGAGTTTGTTCGTTTCTTCGTTTGTTTTGTTTCTTTGTGAAAATCATTGTACAAGATATGATGTTGTGATTATTCTCTTTAAAGGAATAATGTTTATGTGGTTGAATATAACGAGGGCAGTTCAGAAATTTAACAAAAAAATATTTTATTACGCTTAAATTAAATAACAAGGTGTTGCACCTAAATTTATTTGCCATGCGCATTTTGTGAGTTATTGAGCCCATGCGCATTAGGAAAACTTTACATATAATTCTATAAACCAAGTGAGAATTGTTTATGAAGCCTACGCTATTTTGCAGTCTGAACAAAAACTCAATAAACGAGTCGAAACTAACAAATGAAAAGGCAACTTGAATTATTTATTTGAAATAAAATTACCAGCGACATCCAAATTATAGTTACGCGTTACATGTAGCAATTGAGAATCCCCAGATCCAATACAAATTTAATACATTTCAATAACAGTAACAAGTAATTGGAATCGAAGATTGACCTCAGTAACTATGTTTAAATTACATCTTCTTCCGAAGGTTTAGTTGCACCTTGAATTGTAACTGAAAAATATTCTACTGCAATTATAGGTAATTAGAGGCATAATAGCCTGATTAGGTATATATAAAGGAAACAAGTCGCTATTACGTTTTTATTTAATTACCGCCAACATTCTTCAATTACATACAATTGTAATTAAATTTCAATTACTTATAATACAACATTTTTCGGCTGCTGTTCGCTTCGAAACGCCCATAACGGCTGTTTATTTGTTTCACATCTTTACGTCAGCCTTATTTTGCGCTATAGTCAAGTTTTGTAGAATCCACAATTATGAAAATTGTTGTTCAGTCATTTCTAGCGGAAAGTAAATAATTTTATATAGCAGCCCTCGTACAAGGTATACTTTAGAAGACTATTTTCAGGCAGGCTTGCTTTAATAATTTAAAGTCTTATGTTTGGGCGTGTGTGTGTGTGCCTATGTTACACTATTTCTTAAAATTCTATTAACATATCACGTTCCATGTTTGTTAACAAGGTTTACACATATTTTATCTAAGATGACTGTAAACAATAAAAACATTTTTAATTCAAGATTTAAATCTTTGCTATGACAGTTTGTTTGTGTGCGTACTCACATCCAGCATTGCATAAATGTGTGCGTAGTTTGCTAGGGAAATTTTCTGTTTTGCTTGATGACAATCAACATCTTAAATATAATATTAAAAATTTATCACGTTTATTGATGACAATAATTTACAAATATTAAATTTCTTTTATATTTTTAGGAGTTTCATTAGAGGAATAAATATAAGAACGAAAGAGTAACAGCAAAACTTCGAATAGTAATAAAAAACGAATTCGGTTTTCATATTCTTGCAGTTCTTTGCAAACAATAATAATATTATTATTAGTTTTCTATAGATTTCAATTTGAAATTTCAGACATTGACAAACAATAAAGTAGATTGGCTGGCAATAAATGAAGAGCACCAGCTAAACAAAGACTAATACACGCACAACGCACACTCACTCAGAGATATATACAAGAGATAACCCAAGGATATTTCTATCCTTATCATATCAACATCATAGACAATATCACTGGATTTTCTATAAGACAGTTAAAAAATAAAATTCATTCTTGGCTAAAAAAAAAAAATTATCAACAGACTTTTAAGCCAAGCGAATCACTTATATTTTCCAACGATTCGCATTGATAAAGATGAGAGGGGCAGCAAGCCCTGTGAGAGCAACAGAGTAACTAGATCAACTCATATAAAAACTAATAACTTTCAGTGGCTGCCATTATGTCCACTATTGTCTACTAATTTCGTGATGACTATGAGGACAACAACTTAAAGTGGTTAGTGGGAGTTGTTCAGAAAATCGCTCATTTATACCACTAGTTGATTTATTGTTGTTGATTTTTATTATTTATTGCGCTTCTCATACTCGTATATAAGATTTAAATAAAATTCGCATGCAATATTATATTTGTGTCAAGGGCTTTTCCTACAAAACCTGTCATCATTACTCTTAATGGGGACGACATTTTACTTTTTAGTTAATTTCAATTTCTTGTCATAACGTTGGTTATTTTGTTTTTAAAATAAAAAAGTCTAGAAAAGTCGGAAACAAACTGCATTTTTGCAATTCGTGTTGTCATTCTTAGAAATGCGAGAGCTATGTTCAGCCGCGCCGCATCTTTTCGATCCTTCACAAAAGTATGAATTTAAATTGTACTACAGACTTTTTCGGTGCAAAGTATTGTTTTATTTAATTTTGGCCTCCTCTTTTACTTGTCTGATTTTACACTTAAACTCCCCTTTCTTTTTAATATAAGTATATTCAGGCGGTTATTAGATGAGAGTTTTATTATCCTACGGATTTTATTTCGTTTTTCTTTTCCTGAATGCTTATGAATTTTTCATAAATTGAATTTTTTGGTTAATTGTACTTTTTGATAATGTCTTCTAGTAGAGAAATACTGTTACGAAGTAATAATCAATGATGTGTGAAACGACCTATTGTACAAATACGCAATGTTATAAACATAAAGAAAAAACAAATTGCGTAGCAGAAATTCCCCGAACCGCGATTCAACGTAGAAACAAAAACAACTTCTACAGAAAGAAAAAGTAAAAAAAGACACATACACACAAACACATATACAAGACTACTAAGCCAGGAAGTGAAATAAATTATGCGCAATTTCGCGTATGTTAGGGACATTTTAAGAAGCAGAAGGCATAGTTGACTTTGAGATTTCATAGAGTGAACAGCTGTGTGTACCAAAGAGTGTTAAGCTTACAGTGTAAATTAGTACTGAAGAGTTGTAAATAAGAGTCTTAATTGCCGAATAAAGTTGTTTATTGATAAAATCATTACGTACTGTGTATTTTAATTCTTGAAATTATTTTGGTAATAAACGTTACAATGCAATAAATTATTATAAGGATTCCAACAAAATTGTTGGCTTTTTAGTAAAATTATCTGATAAAATTATTAATAAAACTTTTCGGTGCAATTTCAGACTTTCGGTAAATATAGCCGTTAAATTTTAAAATATGGTCTTTGGACCTTCTCTAACATCGATTTTGTTAAAACAGCGACGTTTTTCACAAAAAAATATGATTTTTGTTTGCAAATTTTAAGCAAGACTGCAAAATTTTGGTAAAATTGAAAATTAAGTTTTGAAATTTTTAAATAGGCCGAATTTTAGTTTTTGTATTGTATTTTTGAAATTATTTTGTTTTATGCCAGGTTTTTTGATTTTATTGTGAATTTTTCAATATTTTGTCAATTAAAACTTGTCAAAATTTTGAGTTTTTCTAAATGGTTTCGTGAAAAATTTTAAAATTTCTTCTGAATTCGTAAATTGCGTTGTTATGAAATTACATGTTTTTTTTAATTTTGCGATAAAATTTAGACTTTTTGGTAAATATTGTTATTTTTGTAATTTCAAATTTGTCAACTATATTTTGGTTTTGTGGTAAATTTTTGGAATTTAGTAAGTAATCGTCAAATTACATTTTTTTATTTTTCAGATTAATTGAAATGAATAAAACTTATTTTTATTATTTTGCTGAACTTTTATATTTTTTTGTAAATTCACCATTTGTGGTAAAATTTTTAAATATTTTAAATATTTGTTTAATATCGAAATTTAACCTGTTTCATAAAATATTGATTTTTTGCCTTTTCCCGTATTCTTGGTAAAATTACAAACTTTTTGTAAAATTCAAATTTTTGTCGTGAATATTCAAAATTTTGTGAAGTTTCAATTTTTGGACGAATTCGATTTTCTAATTTCACCATAAATTGGGAATTCTGAAATTCGCAAAAAAACTGAAAATTTACCAGAAAGTCTTAAAATCATAAAAAACAGATATTTCAACACAATTAAGGAATTCACTAAAATTTTGAAATTCTTCAGAAAAGCAAGCTATAGACTAAAAATGTTTAAATTATAGAAATAACAAAGTTTTGCGAAAAGATAACTAAAAGAAACCGAAAATTGCATAAAAAATACGAATAATCTAAAATTTGGCAAAATTTTGTATTTATAAAATTTTTTAAAGTTCATCACAAAGTTGAAAAACTGGAATAAAACAAAATAACTCTAAAAACATCACAAAAAACAAATTATAAAATTTTATTTTTAATAAAATTCTGCAGATTCACCAAAAATTTGCAGAAAATCAATATTTTATGAAAAATGTCGCAAATTTAAATAAACCGATATTGTATAAGCTTCCAGCGATCTAGATATATCTATTTCACCAAATTTTAAAATTTAACGAAAAATTTACCCACAGACTAAACCTGCACCGAAACCTCTAAATTAAAATTTTAAACATTTTTCTATCGAGAATTTATCAAAAACTGATAAGCATTCAGAGAAAAGGAAAACACGTTCAAGAATTTGTGAGAGGTATATAAGATTCCGCATAGCCGATTATAGCTCTCTTACTTGTTATATATGGAGTTTGATGTCCGGCACTGTGCCGGAAATACCTTCATCAATGAAACGCTACACAAAAGAAGAACGCGTTATCGTTGGGAAAACCATTACGCTAAAACTGCTCCGAAATTTCGCGAAGTTTCGTTCAAGAAAATCGGATTTATTTAAACAGTTTTTAATAAACAGTTCTTCCAATTCATGACTCCTTACCATCATTAATTGAAACATATGTTTTTTTTTAATTCATCTTAACAAAAATGATAAGAGCATAAGAGTTAATCGAGATAGACATTTGAGATCAAACGATACGTATTTAAATCTATCTTTTCATCCATCTGCGTTGAAGTTTAAGTGTGCGTGTTTGTGTGGAACATGCAAATCAATACAACATGCTCAATATAAAGTACTTTATGTGTAAAAGATAAATTGTAAAGGCTTTTAAATTTCTATGTTTAAAAGTAAAGAAACCACAATTTTTTTAATGTATCCCATATACAAGTATCCACACACATACATGCGCAAAAGCATTTAGGCCCAAGAATGAGTGAATCTTTTATCTAAAATATATTCAAGCATAAAGATTAAGCTTGTATGAGTTTATTACCCAGTTAACCAAGTATCTGGATAGTTGATGAAATTTAGATTGAAAATTTCTTGAATATAAGCTATAAGTTTTTTACTGACCGGTGAACTAAAAGAAAATATAATTCCGTATTTTTGCTAAAAATTTGTTTGAATTTTGTTTAAAACAATTATCTATTAAGCAAATAAGAAACAACTTTTAGAATAAACAATATCGGCTGATGGTAACATAAGTTTAATTGAATCAAAACTTTAAATAGCAATAGCGAAGAAGCATGTTAGCAAAATGTTTTTCTTTGAATAATCATTTATTTTAAAAACTCTTTGTACTTAGTGAAAAATCAATACTGCCCCTGTCAACTGCCATCTGCTAGCCAATTACTGTCAATTTTAAAGCAAACTGCGTCATTTCGTTCGAGTTTGGCAGCCATTGAAAGCAGACAACCTTGTGGATTTCAACAAAAATGTATCACGACAAACATTTGGGTCGCGCGGGCCAGAAATCTTCAATTAAATCCGTTAAGTGATATCTACCGATCGGAGAATGGAGTAGCTAAAGCTATGGGCCTCTTAATATGAAAAAGCACGAAGAGCGCGGCGGTTTCCCTCGCTCGTTCATAAGCGCAAGCCCTTGACGACATCAAAGCAGTGCTCGACGGTACTCAGTTGCAATCCGACGCACCGGATACCTAGGAACAGCTAAAGCAGGGAAAATCTCCGAGTGATCGTGCGCAAGGTCAACAAGTCCTTGACAAAAGTTGTTTGGAATGAATGCGATCACTGGCGACCACTATTCATCGCTGCTATACAGATTCGACAATAATAAAACTACCGCATTTATGGAAAGATATTAGTAACGGTCTAGCTGTCTTTCAGAATGCCAGCGAAACACGGCGTACTGGGTAGATTCTTACATATAATCAGGTCCTAGTTCGTTAAAAATGCTGGCGTAAAAGGTGTTGTGCTATCTAGAATTTCCTTTATGATATTTTATTTATCTACAAGTACATGCCTGTAAATATATGAGCATTTTACATGTAAACCATAGCAAAAGTAGCTGTAAAGCCAGCAGAGTTTCACAAGAGTTTTATCTCGAATATACATAAACATTTACTTTACATCTCTGTACGTGATATTAATAAAGTGCTTTATTTATCATTACAAAAACACACACATACGAACATTTGTACTTTGGAAAAATAAACAACAAATAAATAAATATAATTCAGTGGGAATGCACACAAGCATACACCCTCATACGCGTTTAAATATCAACTCATAAATCAGATTATGCTTTTATTGGAAAAAAATTGATGTTATATGTTTAAGGCATAAGACTTATCGAATAAAGAATGATCTATCGTGAGGGGGAAGAATTTCGAACTTAATATTTTGTGAATTTATTAAACAACTTGGCATCTTGGATAAGCATGCTGGTAATAAATTCACCATGCCCTTCTAAGTATTCACGGAGAGCCTTACTTGGCATCAAGAGACCTAAAACATTTCCTTATGTGTTTGAAGACCTTGATGCAATTTTATATTTATTTGATTTTATTAAAACCATACTAAGTGAAGCAATTTTATATTTCTTATTTTTTTCTATAAAAAATTTCCTAACAAATACCGAAATTGAAAAATCTTGAAACTAAAGTTGACTAAATATAAATATTATTCACAAAGTATATAAATTCAACAAGTTAAATTACTGTGGTTGGCCACAACCTGATTAAAAAATGGGAAAATACTAGTCCTAGTCCAATTCATGTCCAACTATAGATGACAATGATTACCACAATACCGCCAGAACATCGTCTATTTATTTACTTTTTCTTTCTTTGGCGATCATCTCTGAATTTGTACATATGTTCAAGAAGTAACGTTGCCACATGTTAAAAATAAAATGCCTAAATATTTGTAAAATACTAGTAACAATCGCTTAATAATAAGCCCTTCTTCCTCTCTCTTTTTATATTTTTGGGAAGAGTAATTAACTTAAAAACAAAGCCGATCTTTTAATAGTTGACGCCGCCAACCGCCGACGTTTAGGGAGAATACTTAGCCGAAGCCGATGTATGTTATATGTAAAAATATTAACGGAAATATTTATTTAAAATTTATTATATAAAATTAAGAAATATGACAACTTTAGTCGGTCGACAGTTTTAGTACAGTCAACGCCGCCCGATAATTTTGAGGTTTAGTCGACTTTTAGCGAAAATGTTTGATTAGCTGGCGCTGCGGCGCGCCAATCCCAATTATTGCCAGCTTCGTGTTCTGCTTAAGAATAAACATGTTAAGTTTGCCTTCAGAAGAGGGAATATGAATCCTTTTGCTCTTTATAACATAACCCTCTCTCACTTGGGCAATACTTGGCGTCTTAGGCGTTTCCATTTAGAAGCCAAGAGGTTTTCTATAAAAGCTAAAGCTCTTACCCGGCAGTGGCTAATCAATGAGGAATTAAAATTAAGTTTTGATTGTAACGTTATCTTGCATGATATATATTTACTTGTGACATATGCAATTCAATTGTGGCGAACATCGATAGTACTCTTGTACGTAAGAAAGGACAACATTTAGAGGAACATAGAATTCCAGACGCACGCTCGATTTTATACATATACAAAATATCTATCTCAGACTCCGTATATCGGGTATATCATCCTGCCGAAAATCATTTGTACTTAAGCTATGTAATCTTTTTTAAAATTCGGCTATGCTAATAAAAGTTTGCAGAAAAGGAAGTTTCCAGAAGAAGAAGAAGAAAAGAGTTGAAATTAAAATATTAATTTTGTCCAGCCTCTATTTTTATAAAAAAAAATCGCTTGTATACCTTTATGCTGCAAATTAAGGAGCTTAAATCAACATACATAAAATAAAGAAGTTTATTCAATTAATTAATACGATTAAGCCAAAAATTATTGAAATAAATTATTCGTAGCATATTTTTTCGCTTGTAAAAATGATTGGTTTTTATCCTGATGTCTCTTGAAGCTGTAATTTTGTATTTTTTTTTATCACATCCGCATTTAAATTTATTAAGTGAAAAATCCATTCAATTTATAAAAACATATCATTAGGAACGTCAAGTGTAGTGCAGCTTTCCGCGTGCTATAAATTCTTGTTTTTATTATTTTAACATGCCGACGTACGATATTGATTTAATTAATTGTCATAAATATTTTTATTAACTTTTTTACTTTATTCCGAACTCGATTTCAATATAAAAATCATATGTGGCTGTTATCAGAATCGCCTGTGAAAAAGCTATAACATTTAATAGATATTAATGGACAAGGTTTTAGTTTATTTACGACTGAGTTATCTTTATACGTTTGCATTTGTTTGTGTTTCAAATGGTAAAGATTATTTTTGCAGGCAAAAAAGTACAGCTTAGGGTGACCAGATGGGTGGATGGGAAAATAAACTTAAATAAAACAAGTGATGGAGCTATATTTGGCTGTGACGAATTTAATATAGGCTTCACAAAAGTATGATGTACTAAAAATGTATTACTGATTTTTCCAGGTGCAAAGGATTGTGTGAGATACATATTTAAATTTGGTCGCCGGCTTAGGTCGTATTATTTTACATTTAAACTCCCATTTCGTCTTAATGTACGCATATTCAGTTGGTTCAGTTATTCTTTTCTCTGAATGCTTATCAATTTTTTAAAAATTCAAAATTTTTTTTTTAATAGCAGATAATAGCGGAATCGGGTTCATGGTAAAATTGTTTAATATTTTATGAAGCTTAAAATTTCCGTACAATTTTTTCAGCCTTTGGATAATTTTTTTTGTTCAATTTGGTTTACTTGCTTGTAAAAATTACGTTTTTGTAAGATATGGAGGTCTTTAAAAATTGATTAAAATTGCGACGTTTTCCAAAAAATATTGATTTTTTTGCAAAATTTTGGTAAACCTTGAACATTTTGGTGAAATTAAAATTCAGTTTTGAAATATAAAAATTTGGTGAGTTTGGTTTTTTGTGGTATTTTTGAAATTAATTTGTTTTGTGGTAAATTTTCGAAGTTTTGGTGAATATAGGATTTTTGGAAAATTTTGTTTTTCTTGTAGTTTAAAATTTTAAGACCGAAGTCTCTGGTGAATTTTTGCATTTTGGTAAATTTCCAATTTACAATGAATTTTTTTATAATTTTTTGGTGAATTTTTTACTGAATTCCCCATTTGTGATAAATCTTAAATTCATTTTAAATCTTTTCTGGTGAAATTTTAATATTTGTTTATTTATACTTTTTGTGGTGAAATTATTTTTTGCGTATTTTTGTTTTTTAAAATCTCGGTTTTTTTAAATATTGATTTTTTATCAATTAAATTTTTCTTATTCAAGTTTTTCGATTTTGTGGTGAATATAAAATTTTAGCAAAATTTGGAATTGTTTGCTATTTTTTTGTGTAGTTTCCTAAAAATTTTGGTGGTGTATTAAAATTGCGTATTTGGGCAAATTCCCAAACTATGGTAAAATGTCTTTTTTCATTTTTCAGAATAATTGAGATTTTTGATAAAATTTATTTGTTGATAAATTTTTTTGTGAATCACTAGTAAATTTTTGTTTTCATATTTCTCAGCTACATTTCGGTTTTGTGTAAATTTAGCTTTTTGGCAAAAAAAAAATTGTTTTATTCCATTTGTTCGATTATATGGTGAATTCGCGAAATTGTGGTGAAATAAAATTTTGAAAAATTTAAGAATTGTTATCGACTTTTTTCTGCAGTTTTTTTTTTTATTTTTTGGGAAATAGTGAAATTTTAGTATTTTAAAATTTATATGTTGAATTTTCGGATTTTGGTTAATTCCAGAATAATGGTAAAATGTTACTTTTTACATATTTACGATTAAATGTAATATATTATAATTTTAATTTTTAAATATTTTGGTTAATTTAAAATTTATCACGGTGTATAATTTTTTATTTTTGTTTTTACTTGGTTGTTTAACATTGGTTTTGTTAAAATTTCGACGTAATAAAATAGAGATTTTTTTCATTTTTGGGCATTTCGGCGAAATTACAAAACTATGGTGATATTTAGATCTTTGTGGTGAATATTTAAAATTTGATGAATGTGTTTTTTTCTCGTAGGATTTCAGTCTTTTATTTAATTTTGAGATCTTTGCAAAAAAGTTTGTTTTATTCCAGACTTTTGATTTTGTGGTGAAATTTTTAAATTGTGGTAAATTTAAAGTTTTGGCAAATCATATGTACAAAAACATAAATGTAAAAACAAGGCAAAGTTTCTACTTAGAAATTTCGTCCGTTGAAAGTACCGAGATCAAAATTAAGATCAAGTTCTTTTTTAATCTCATTTCTGGATGGGAACTTGGCTTTGTTTTTACATGTATATTTTCGTACATATGATTTAACATGAGATAAGTCGGTTCAAAGTATAATGCAAAAATATGCCACAGGTTCCAATCACTATTTTAATGTACGTAATAACAATGTAGGTTAACAGTCTTTTTTTATTTATTATAACTGTCAATGTATATATTTGTGTATATAAGACTTCATTTAACTAAAAGCTTACGGACGATTAGGTTATACCTATACAAATTTCAGTGCTCTACCTACAGAGGAAATGGTTCATGCAAATAAGGAGGCACCCTAGTCTGCATAGGTAAAAAGTGTTCGTTTTCAAATTTTTCTGAGTGCTTATCCCCTATCACCTACCTGTATATGAAATATCAGCCCTCTAGCTATGCTAGAAGTGTCTCATACCAACAAGCGGAAATTCTAGTCCCTCCTTAAGACCTAACTGTATACCAAAGTTCAGCTCTCCAGCTATAGTGGAAGAAGTGTCCTATAATATTGATGAGTTCGTCAGTGAATCAGTGAACAAGTACTAAATTATTTACTTTTTACATTTTGGGAAGCTGTTATGTTTTTTGGTGAATTGTGGATAATAGCGAAATTAGGACTTTAGTAAAATTTATAATATTTGATAAAATTTTGAGATGTCGGTGCAATTTTAGCCTTTGTGTAAGCTGTATCATGAACTTTGAAAATATGGTGAAGTTTGTTTTTGTTTCCTTGCTTGTGAAAATGTTGTTTTTCGTAAAATATAGTTCTTTGGGTCTTGTGTAAGATCGATTTTATTATAATTTATTTTTGGTAAATTATTAAATGTTTCTAGAATTTTCTAATTTTTGTGGAATTCTCAAATTGTTGTGGATTTCATTTATTTATAAACAATAAATAACACCATATATTAATGTTCTTTATTTTACTGACTGAATGGAATCAATATTTTCGGGTCAATGGTTTACTGTAAAACTAAAACTAGGAATAATAAAAAGATAGGAGACCGAGAGAGAGAGAACACTAATGAAATTATTTGAAAAGTAATTTGTAAGATTATGGTGTTTCAACACTTTATTTGCTTCAACTTATCTACACGCTTCTGAAATAATTTTTAAAAAATATTAAAAGCCAATGAATAATGCAAGCGAACCCAATACGCACAAATTTTTTGTGAATTCCAATGTTGGAATTCCAGTGTGAATCCAAGCTTGAATTACATTTGAAATCCATCCTCTTTCCAGTCTGTTTCAAGTTTGTGAAAAAAAAACGAATTTGTTTGAAGCATATGTTATTTATGACACAGAGAAATAAAAGTGAAAATAAGCAAAAAGAATATAAAGACTAGAAAATAAAACAATATAAAGAAATTTGGAATAAATAAATATAAAGGTATGTATTCAAAGCGATAAGCTTGTAAAATTTTTGTACTGCTTACCCAGAAGCAGCATATTCTGGGAAATGAAAAACCAATGGGAATGGCTTCCAACGATGTCCACGATGTCCACGTCGCTTTGAACGATGAACCGTCTGTCTGTGAGGACACAATTATAAGCGAGGAATTTAAAAATACAGCTGGCTGTATGGGCGATCCAACAAAACATTGCGAATGCTGCAATAAACAGTTTACTGCAAATCTTTAACCAGCATCATAAGGACTTGCCGTTAAAATCATTATCAATTACACTTGCAATTAAACGTAAGGCATTTAAAAGACATTCCTTTTCAGTCTCTCACTTATTTACGTTTCTAAAATATTACAGTAGCCTACAACGAGAAATTTTCTGTCCACAGTGATATGGAGTTTGAAACAAATACCACAGCCCTTTTCCAGCAAGCCAGAAATCGCATTAATAAAAAATCAACAAAAACAAGCAAAACTTAAACAAATTAATGTAAATATTTAAATTAACTTTAACTTGTTCATTATCCAATCATTACTCTCACCGCAATTACAATACCTTATCATATAAAGTTTTTCATCAAGAAGTTTTAGCCAGCCTTGAAAAAATAGAGCTCACACAAAAAGACTAATAAAATTTTATTTATCGTTTATTTTTAAACTATAAACTATGTAAGTAATAATATGTACCTATTTTTATAAAATGTTTTATTTTTACAAGAGGAAATGGGATAAAAAATGTGGCAGAAAATGGTTTAAAAATTATTGTTAAAATAATGTTATAACACTATTTAAATACTGTTGTAACATTGCTTGAATAACACTGAAATTCTATGCTTGAATTCAACGGTAAAAACAGGTTCGGTTCGACTTGAATTCCACTGCACATCCATATTATTCAAGGCTGGAATTACACTGTAAAGGTACTATTTTGTTCGACTGTAATTCAATGGGTTTTTTTGCTGGATTCGCCAGTATTTTTTTTAGTACTAGTTCATTCTCAATGACACGCACGTGTTAAATGTCTATAGCACAGCACATTGTAAAGGGTATAGTACGTCAGTAGTACTGGTGACAATGTCAGTAGTGAGTCAGTACTGATTCACTATTGACAATTCCTACAGGGTATGTATACAAAATACATATGTATAATCTTAAATTACATCATACTATCTTATATATTAAATGTCTTTATATATGACCGACATTATCTATATCCGCTTTGTAATTAATTCTTTGAGACATTGGTCTTTTACAAATTTGTAACATTTCCAATATGTAACGTTTCTTGTAATTTTTCTCAATATTTAGCACTGACACATTTTCAAAGTTAGGACAGTGATTCAATTCGGAACAATGGGAAGATAGAGCTGTTTTATTTGAATTTCTACATCTATGGTCCGACTTATGTCCGGCTATTCTAGTTTTTAGCATATTTTTCGTTGTACCCACATATACTTTACTACAATTCTCCTGATCATTACCGTTACAAGGTATTTTATAAACCACATTCGACATTTCAATTTTCTTAATCCTATCTTTAGTTTTACTAAATAATCTATTTAAAGTATTGTAAGATTTATGAGCAATTTTGTATTTATCGTTATTGAAGATTTTTGATTTTTCAAGACGCTCTGATACTCCTGGCACATAAGCTAAAGACTTATAAATCTTGGCTCTATAACGCTTCCTGTGTTAACATTTCTACTATTTCTAAAACAATTTATTAATTTATAAGAAAGTTGCTCGGGAAAGCTATTTTCAATTAAAATATTCCTGATCTTTTCCTTGTTCTTTCTATGAAACTCCTTGTCACTTATCGTAAACACCCTTTGTACCAAATTTCGAGCTGTATTCATAATAATTCTTTTACTATGCTTAGAAAAGTAGTTAATGATTCTCCCAGATGCTGTTGGCTTTTGATACCAATCCATTATTAAATTGTTGCCCCGTCTAATTATTAACGTATCTAAATAAGGAAGTTTCGAATCATGTTCCTTCTCTATTGTAAATTTAATGTTCGTATTAAAGGCATTAAACGTCTCCAATACTTTATCTATATCACACTCAGGAATTATGCAAAACAAATCATCTACATACCTAGTCATTATTTTCGGTTTAATATTTAGTTTTTCAATACATGTGTCCAATAACTTCTCCATAACTATGTCCAATTACAATTGGTGATGCTGGAGATCCCATTGGAAGATCTTACTTCTGTACGTATACCTTCCCGTTATATTGAAAATATCTATTGTCCTCAATACAAAATTTAAGAATACGTAAAAATAAGCCTCTCTCAATTCTAGTGTAACTGCTTATCAAATTCCATTTTTCATAAATTGTCGTTATTGCTAAATCAACTGGTATACTAGGAAATAATGATACTACATCAAAAGAAACTAATTTTTCATTATTTTCTATTCTGCAACCTATTGCTAAATTCTAAAGAGTCCTTAACATTATACTTCGAAAACTCAGTAATTCTCTTCAAAATATTAGTAACATATTTGCATAAATCATATGATGGTTAATTCACAAAAGAGCAAATTGGTCTTAAGGGAAAGTCTGGTTTATGAATTTTAGGAAGACCATACAATCTAGGTGCAGTAGCAATATTTGTTTTATATTTATTTTTCTCAAAAATCGTAATTATTTTCTTCTTAGAAAGTTCTTCCACTATTTCGTTATTTATCCTCTGCAACTTGCTTTTTGGCTTCTTATTAACCAACTGGTATTTCGTAATATCTCCTACAATATTGTTAATTCTAATGTCATAATCTTGCTTCTTTAAAGCTACTGTAGTGTTACTCTTATCCACTTTTAAAATGAGTATATCTCTATTACTTTTTAAGAACCTTTCTGTTGTTTTAACTTTATCCAACATAAACCTATCTCTATTAGTCAATCTCATTTTGTTAAAATTATTATCACCCAATACAGTTAACCTAGTTCTTGCTATATCCTGCTCGTCTTTTCTTTGTAGCGTTTGTATGAAATCTTCTCCGTCAGATATCATTTTTAAAAATGGAAATTCCTATTTCGTTATAGGCAGTGCATGCTTATGACCCAGTGAAAGAGTACATTGTACCTCATTGGGAATATCTAAATCGATCTTACTAACAAACCATTTATCCATAAATTTAATACCTAACTCTTTTTTCTGTAAATCCCGCAGACAATTAAATTTCTTAATGTGTACTCTTTTAACATTTTCTTCAAAAGAAGCTGCCATTATTTCTTCATAATTCAAAAACAACTCTATCTCCCTTTCTGTAAAATGATTTTTCATATTTCTTTTTAACACTTTATAGATAATTTTAAAATCTTTCTGTAACTATTATATATAAATCCTGTCTGTAACTATTTATGGTCTGTTGAATTCCAGCCAATCTCCTCATCTTAAAAATATCCCCAATAGTTTTTGTTGAATTTATTATAAATTTTGGAACAATGCCAGAATTTCTGCACCGAATCAGGAAGGTTTTGGTAGATTAATAAATAATAAAATAAAAATGAAATAAAATTATATATTAAAAACCTCAAAACAAAAATCAAATTATGAAAATTATTTAAATTTTTTTTTGTGTTTTGAAAATTTGAAACATTTTTTATTGTATATGGAAAAAAATTTTCAATAATTTTCATAATTTGATTTTTGATTTGAAGTTTGTAAAATATAATTTTATTTTATTTCCTGACTATGCTACACAAAGGCGTGGCGAAATATTGAATAAAATAAAATTAATATTTATTATAATTTATAATAAAGGAAATTTTATTGAAAACCAGGATCTTGAAAAATTAGACAAATATAGTTTTATGTTTTGTGTCGGTTGAATCAAATACTTTTTAAGGCAAATAATTGATCGAAAAAATAGGCAACTAAATATTCCTAGTGTGACCATTAAAATAACATTGTATTGCTATCTAAAATCTTTGCTTAAATACGAGAAAACATACTCGCATCAAGCTTAATTTGACCGTACCTTAGGGCACTTTACTTATTAGGTTTATTATAGCATTTTATGGTTAACCTTCTTAATTATTTTACCATAGTTAATATACGTTGGTTGTAGTTAGTAAAAGTTGTATAAATTTTTCAGTTTCACCGGCACACATCTGTAGACCTTTAAATGTTTTAATTAAAAAAATAAGAAAATAATCTGATAAATGGGTAACAGCCATCCCATTATCCCTTCGAGTTAGAGCCTAACGGTTCGTATCGTTACAATATACAAGATGTAATTAAACATTAAAACCATTCCATTAAATACCATCCCACTTTGAAAAGATTAAATTAAATTTGGTATAAAAATCCTGTTCTTTGCGTTTCTTTTATAAAACTGAATATGCTTTTTTTATACTCTCCACTGCTTTCAAACCTTAAAGGTAATTAAATGTGGCATTGTGCTATTTTGTCGGTAAATTTTGCATTATTTTTCGCATATTGTAAATTGATATATCTTTTTCACCATATCCTACGTTACGATTTTTTACTATTTTACAAACTGAGTAAAATAAAGAGAACTAAGTTGAAAAAAAAGAAGAATGAAAATTTGCTTTATTGAAAGTGAACCTAAGCATGTAATTGAATTTGTAATGCGACGTGAGTCACAAATTCACAATTTAATTTGCCACATGCTCGTACATTCAAATAAATGCACTGTTATGTACGAGTACTTTCATTGAATCATCAGTTATTCAAAAGGAACGTGTGCTTTTTTAAATACGCAGCCAAGTAGAAAGTACTGTGTGTATGGGTGTCTATTCATGTACAGGTTAGTCGGTAAATGTAGCCTAACCCAGCGGTAAAAAGGAGTAAATAGGCCTTCTGGAGGGTCTTACACACAACAACCCAAGCCCTATTGTCAACTTATATATTTTTTGCACATGTTGTCATGGCTTTGTATTGCAAAGCTTTCTAATAAAGGCATTATTATATCATTGATGACTTTAACACAGCGAAATGAATTCTTATTTTTGATGTTTTCCTACTTTATCATTTTATTTGGAACAGCTTCTTCATTATTATTTATTAATAAAACGAAAAATTTTAAGAAAAATATATTTGTGCTTCCCTCCTAAAATGAAAGAAGTTGGGACGTACTAAGGATCTATTAGAAACCAGGTACTAAAACTTCTTTGGGACCTACCCCGTCTTTCCACAAATTGATTTTAGATAACAGATTTGTAACTTACGATTACCTCACTCTCAATCAAGTCTCCTGATACCACCAGCCTTTACTATCGGCTATAGTGATTTCACACTCTTGACCTTCCTTCTTATCACGTAGCCTCTTTTAATTGCTATCATTTGTTTAAGGCTTAGGCCCACCATGACACTTACACTGAACAAGTATCTGCCCGTGGTCCTAAGTCTTATGCAAGCCAGTGCTGGGCATTCACACACAATGTGTGCTACCGTCTCAGCCTCTTCCTCAGGAGTATCTTTAGAAGCTGTACTGTCCACGCCTTGCGAGGTTTTCTTGTCCAACTCTTCAGAATTCCTCCATTGGCCAATAAACACCAGAGTTCCCACAGAGATTAACCTCTCCATCACGTGCGAGACTTCCTAAATCATCCCTCTAATGGAGAAAAATATGTTCACCCACACAGAGCTCCATATGCACGGGTAATTCCTTCAAGCTCCCACTCATCCCTGGCGTATGCTCTTCCACCTTGGAGTAGGGATTTTAAATACGTGAGTGTTAACTTCTTTAGCCTTCGGACTCTATTGCCTTGATATTCAATAGGCTATAAGCAAATATGTTAACATCTGTTATCTTTCCCTTGCAAGGTCTTCCTACTGAAGTGTTGCGTTATGGTCAGGAAGTCGGAAGCAAATTTCAGTCTCTAGTTCCTCATCTAGTTCCTCTACAAATATTTTTTCCTAGCTCAGAGCTACACACTTAAATGTATGTTGATATATTATTTTAATAACACGTGAATACCCTTAATATAGTTTAATTAACATAAATTAAACTAAAGAAAAGTAGATTTTTGGAACGAATTTCCGTCATCTTTGACAAGTTTGGTATGGAGACAAAAATCTACATCAAAACACCCTGTCGGAATATCAAATCAGGAATAAAGAAAAGTATATATATATATATATATATATGTACTAATATTAATTCTGAATTTCCAGTCATGCTTTAATTGTTTTACAACAACCACGATCGAACATGCATGAACTTGTCTACTTTTTTTCATTGTCACAATGTTTATACAGAATAAGTCATCATGATTATGCATACACGATCTTGTTTTTTTACTTATCTGTCGTATTCTTTATTAATAACATTTTGTTGCTAAACATGTCTGTTGTATGCTTTATTTTGTTGCTAAGTGCAATCATTATTCTGAATTCCTTGTTACAATTACCATCATGATCAAACTCGTCCATTTACATACATACTTACTTTACATACTCGTACGACAATGTAAACATGATGTCTACATAAGGCCTCTTGCACAACTTTTTCCCCCTGCGAATAAATATATTTTCAAGTAAATTTTTGATGTTACAAAATTTACATTTTCATCAAAATGGAAACATGTTTGAGTTGTGACTAATCGCGTCTTCATACTCCCATTTAACACTTATTCAACAAATATTAATCAATATTGTCTACGTGTATAAATTTGATATCACAACTTCATTATGAATAATATTTTTTAATATTAATTGGAATTTAAGTCCAGAGTAGTTAAACTAAGTGAATACATAATTTTCGTGGCTTAAACATATATTTTACGGGCAAAAGCAAACAAAATAGGAGGGCTGTGCCGAATCATATACAAAGTTTATTTCTTTGAACCAGCCCTTAAGGGATGTACCCTACTCATCCAATATTGTATTGAAACTTTATAGGTAAATGGATATATGGAGTAGTGTTAGTTGGTATTCAATTTCAGTTTATCTTTATTAAAGAGACAGGAAAGTTTTCAATAGATTGTTTAATCGACATACAACCGCCACGGAGGTTTCCTTCAAAGTGTGTTGAACGATTCACTTTTTTTAAAAGAAAAACCCCTAAGCTCAGATTAAACATTTCCTTTAAATTTATTAGACTTATGTATGGTAGATTATATCCAACAAATGGCTGCACTGACTCATGTTGCCCAACGTAAACCGATTGTTATAATTTTCGATGATTTTTCTGCAAAGCGCAGGCCAATTGTACCCTCTGACCATAAGGCACACTATTTGAGAATACATTTCGTCTTTGGTAAATATTTCCCAAATTTTGTATCGATTTCGATTGTTTACAAATCCCTTGAGGTAAAAATAATATAATCCCCACAGCTATTCAACAAACATATTCATGCATTGCTAGTATATGGACGTCTTTTATCGAGTGATTTAAACTTTGTATGCTTATAAATGAAACCCCTGCTCTAGTCACACCTTCACGTACTCGACCAGTGTACTCGTCGAAACGAATTGGTAGAGTGGTCTGAGAAGTTTTCGTGTTAGTGAATTTTTATTCTTCTGTTAAGGTAGAGAATTTTAGTTTTCTAAAGAGACTGAAAATCTAGCGAAAATTTCCCACAAAAGAAGTAAAAAACACAAATTTTCTTAAACAAAAATATGTCAATAAAAGTTTTTAAATCTAATTTAATTAGAAAATAAATTTACACACAAAAGCCAACAACAACAAAACGCTGAAGTTTAAATTTTGCAGATTGAGTGCATTAAAAAAACATGTCGATGAAAATTCATTTTTAATTAAAATCGAACATTAAAATAAATTTTGGTTTTACTACTTAAATAGACATTCCGTTTTTTACAGAATTAATTTTTTTATGCCAAAGGAAAATTCGTAACAGTTTCAGATACATTTTTTGAAATTAATTTTTAAGCAAACAAAATTTAACTGCGGAATTGAGATAATTTTTGAACTAAAACTTATTTGTACAAATACGTCAGATAAAATACTGAAAAGGTTTTTTATAAAAGCGGATCAATGCTGAAAGTCTTTAGCGGCTATGCTGATTTAGCGGCAGCTGTTGTCTCTTGTTTCTTTGTCAGTAATTGAGGATAACTTACTCGATTGATCAGCATGGCTCGTTAATTGCACTTATTTTACGGTAGACGCAGTGACTATTCAAAGCCGACTCACCAACATTCGGTGGCTTAATTCTTGACTGTAAACAATCAGCCAATATACACACATCAAAGACCAGATTTGCCAAAAAGATCGCCGATGTCCGTAAAAATGGGCAATACCTTTCAAGGCAATCGATTCTTCGTTGTTTAGAACAGCTCGAACTTCAACTGTATTTTGCGCCTAGAACTGTGGTCTGGACCTTTATAAGATTCGAATGACCCAGGAACACTTCGGTTGTTAGCAGCATGGGCTTTGGAGTGTTTGGGTGAGAATAAGTCGCATATTTGAATGGAAGGCTTAAGAATAGACGAAATTCACTTAATGAGTTATGCCAAGTTAAAGCTTGCATATTCTTTGTTTTTTACACAAATTATAATGTAATATTCATCATACGCACGCACTGTGTTCAAAAAATTTAAGAACCCGCAAGCACTAATTTGGCAAAACACATAAGGAACCTGTGGTACAACAAAACTTGGCAGAACTAATTTATTTTTTAACTGCTTACAAAAATAATAAATTTAACGTATAACGATCACCTTAGAGCGTTTAGGAAACTAACTTTTTTGTTTTAAAAACACGGTTTTTCAACTTCACCGACCGTAACTCAGCCATAACCGAATCCATTTTTAAAATTTCCTCGTTTAAAAGGCCGAAATGATATCTTTGAAGCAAAGAAAAAATACTGAAAATCGAATACAAAACAACAAATTTATGATTTTCTCATATTGCAACTTTTAAAACACAGACAAAATTGCTATATGAGAAACGCTGTATAATTTTGTTCTTACTTTTGTGTCACTCTTTAATTTTAAAATCGACATTTATTATTCATATTTTACTACTGTAAAATTTTACTGTACTGTTTTGTTATTAATTCACAAATAAACAGTTTAGTAGCAAAACATTCTTACACAAAAAAAGTTTTTTATTGCAACTTGTAATGTCATTGGTACTTGCTACTTGTGCACAAACTTAAAATTAGTTACCTGTTGGAGAGTGCGTCAAAATTAATTTGGAACATTCCATTACATACACATAAAGCTAATAAATATGTAGCAAATAGTGTAATATTACGTGTTTGAAAACCAAAAGTAATTGTTGAGAGCACGTGGTGGTTATGCATTCTTAATTTTATAGCTTTGGAAGCAAACCATAAAAAACAATCTAAAAAAAGCTAGCACGATTTCTAGGTGTGACTGCAAAAAATGTAGGGCGTTGCATAAAGTCTTTGGAGGAAGACTGAAGTGGTTTTAGTTAATAATTATCAACTCGTGGAAACACCCATACCTACTAATTCGAATAAATTATACAATTTCAGTAATAACATGAAAAATTTATTGAAATATGCAGCGGTTCTCATATAGCAATTGTGTTCTGTTGCAGTCCACAGAGAATGCAAGTGCTTACAATTCTTCTCGGTCGCTTCGTTTATTAACAAATGTAGTGAAATAGCGGTATTTTTAAAGTCGCAACTTCAAAATATCGTAAGTTTGTTGTTTTTAATCCGATTTTTAATATTTTTTTGTTTCTGCCTTTTACAAACAATTTTTAAAATTGTTTGGTTAAGTTGAAAAAAAACGTGATTTTTCGACAAAAGTAATTTTTTCCTGAACGCTCTATTTTGAACATTATTCGTTATTATTTTTTTTAAGCATACTAGAGAAGCTTTCCATGAACTACAAAAAATGTGATTCTTGAATGGATATTCCGACAGGGGGTTTTGATGTCGATTTTTGACACGAATTTCCATCATCCCCGTTTGGAGAGAAACCGGTTTCGGCACATAGCCGTATGTGGTTTTCGGCGATGCCCACTGATCAATGGAATACACTCCCTTCAAAACTGATTCCACTATGCAGTAAACAACGCTGCAAACTATAGGGGCTGTAGTGTCTTCCAGCATCTGAAAACTGCAAAAATATACAATAAAATGCTGCCCAATTTCCCAGGCTCCGTGCTGGTTCTATTGCTAGTACATTAACGTACCACACAATGAACCGAACTAAACGTATGCACAAACATTCATATGACCATGTCTTAAGAGAGGTTGATTAGCTATCATCTACGAACAATTCGAGTTCAATCGATAACCTGATACAAACCGTGAACACTTGAATAACAACTATGCAGGGTGGGTTTCAAAAAATTATGCGCAAATTTTGCTTAGCAAAACATGAACCAATTGGGCTCTTCAACCATAAATACAAAAGAGCACATTTTCTGCTAACATAGGAAATGTACATACTTTTAGTCACTACGAAAAATTGCTTGTGAATGAATTAAATATTCTAAACATTGCAAGATATCTACAGGAGACCCTCTGGGTAGTATACTATGACCGCTGTTATATATGATCTACAGAGCGCATATGACAACAAGCCCTTATACATACACGTCAACGTTTGCAGACGACACTGCATTTGTAAGTGTTAATAGTGATTCAAACAACTTCGGTCCCATATGTGCTAGAGAACTGGCTAAAAAAGTTGACGTTTTCTTTAAAATGCAAAATGGTCCACCAAAAAACTAACAAATACCATAAGATAAAAATAGGATAGTCCAGAATCTTACGACTTATTGTTTGCGCTCCATGGTATATAAGAAATATCCATAGAGGTTTAGAAGTTCCCACTATCTAGATAGAAGCAAAAACATGCTCGTCCAAATACGTAGACAAAAAAGTGGGCCATCCATCTCAACACTCCAGCACGCGATGTATTGCAACTTCATGGGCACCAGAGATTAAAAAAAACAGACACATTGGGCCTGGCGAGGCGGCTCACTCCACCCAATAGCAGTTAGTTTATTAAAATTTTAATACAATGAATTAATTATTTCATTCGTAATAACTCATGAATAATATTTTAAAGATAAGCTTCGAATACTAGTTGTAAGTTTCTTTATCTTTATAAATAAATTAAAATTAAAGTAAAAAAATCATCATTCATGTCGATTGATTCGGCCTAAAAAATGCTAATCAATGACCTAAACCGGTTGTCATTGACGGTGGCGCTGTTCTAGTCGTGCCCGCCTCAAATGCATTAAACTTGCTTGTTGCCATGGACATCCATAAAAAAATTCGTCTTGTCGTTAAATAAGACTTCTTGTCAAAAATTTGGATCCTCTCCCACTCCTAAGCTCATTTAGCGAAAAGACGGATTTGTCTTCTGTCAATACTGTCATGCTTCTGGGTCAGTTGGATGTAATGTGAAAGTCCGAACTGCTTTGTATAGAGCGCAATGGACTACATCGACATCACCCGCATATTTTCTAGGCCAGTTGGATGTGATGTAGCCAAAGCCCTGAAACAAAAATTGCCACGTCGAAGTTTTTGAGAGTCTCGAATTGCTGTGAAATAGGGTCAATGTAAATAATGTTTCATCATTTTGACGTGCTGCTCAATAGTGTAACAGGACATGGTGTTCTGCGATTAGAGACAACACAATAAGCAATTGATTCGACAAAAACCGCCTAGAGAGCATGACCTCCGCAGATTGTCAATATTGACTTTAATGGAAAACTCTTGCAAAGAAACACTGCTGCTGCGTTTTGTTGTCGTTCGCCAATCCCAACTGCAAATTCGCTTGAATACTTCAACTAACACCCATCAGCACAGTTGCATTTGTACTCTGAGTATAAAATTGTTTTAATTAAATAAAAACAATTTTCTTCTATTTTATTGTCTGTTTCCGTCACTTTCCTTCTAACTCAGTCAGTTACTTTCCCTTCTTGTAGAACAAATATTTGCTTATTCTGTTGTTTTGTTCTGTTGCTAATTTAATGCAATTTATAAGAAACTTTTTCCAGGCTCCTGTTGCAAGAACAAATACAATATATAAAAAAAAAATCAAATACGAGGAACGTAAGCCACCATCGTATTCACTAGAGTCTGTGGTAAACATTGTGTTGGGCATGATATCGATCATGTTTTAGTTGTTTTTGAATTCCATAAGCATCCAACAATTGTAATAGCTGTGATGAGTAGCCAAGTGCGGCACCTTTTGTGTTGCTTAATACAGAAAAGATTTCAATTGCAATATTCAACAGAAATTTTTAACCTGCAGCATTCAAATCATTTGTGTTCTGCTCTTAACAGCGAAACTTTATAGATTTAATTATCTGCTCATATAAAGGGTATCTAACTTAAAGTAAAGTGGACATTTTCGGCTCAAGTGTAGAAAATATCCAGCAAATCGCCCCTGCGGCTCTGATGACAGCTCGTTGATCTCTACTTTCCATCGATGCCACGTTCTAACTCGGTCTTATATGAAAGATTTCACAGACCCCAAAAGAATCGATTGTCTTGTTGGTCAGTTGACATAAAAATTTCGTGATATGATTTGTCTTGAGAATCGTTGCTGTAATAAATCAATTGTGTTATGTGCGGTGTAGTGGGTAGCACCATCCTTTTTGAAATCACATGCCTTCGGGTTGTGACCAAATGATTTGGCGTAATCATGTTCCTGTAACGAATGCGGTTGGCAGTCAGTGCCGTATTAACATTTTCGGGTTTGCGTGACGCTCTCGATTACTTCATTAATGGCTTCGAGTGACCAACCGGTACATCGAAGCAAACAAGACTTTTAACCATGGGAGTTGTTGTGACTTTGCCGACCAAAAATTTCACGCAGTTTGCCAGCGATCTCAGCTAAAGGATTTTTGAAACAATCATGGGTGACAGCTGTTAAATGTCAGAGTTGCTAATTCCACAAAAAAACTACAAAGTTGAATTATTGAGACACCCATTATTATTCTGCTTTTAGTGCAGTAAGATGCCCAAAGTTCATGAGTACAGCAATGGTTACTTTTTAAAGAAAACTTTGCCATAATAATAAATATATGTACTTTCTTCAAAATTAGTGCCTTTAAATTGCTTGTGCTACGTTCTGTGGAAGGGAATAGAATAGAAAAGACAACGGCTAAAGTGGAAGGAGAACTTTGGCTTATATAACAACATTAAGAATGTGTAAAAAATAATTATGCTGTCTGTCGGTCGGTTTTGCTAAAATGTCAGTTTTTTGTTGAATATTGATTTTTAGAAATTATATTTTTCTATTCCAGTTTTTCGATTTTATAATAAATTTTTAAATTTATTGTAAACTTAAAATGTTGGAAAAATTTCGAATTTTATGTCGCAGTTTCAGAAAATTCTACTTTTGTTATTTAAAATTTTTTAACTATTGTTTGGTGTTGTGGAGAATTAACGCATTTTGGCGAATTACCAAGTTATGGTCGAAGTTCTTTTTTTCATATTTCATTCGAAAAATGACACTGAAGATGGCACATACTCGAAACCGGTTTGTATACCTCCAAACCCAACTTGACAAGAAATGATGGAAATTCGCTTCAAAAATCTACACGTTTTTTATTTTTTGGTTTTTTTATTTCATTTTTCGGTTTTATGGTGATTTTTCAAACCAGCGGTGAATTTAAACCTTTGTAAAAAATTCGATTTTTTTAAATCTTTTGGTGAAATTTCGGTTTTGGGAGGAATTCGGGTTTCTTTGTTAGTTTTTGAAATTTGTAGTTTTTTAAACAATTTTAAATGTGGTACAACATTAGTCCGTAGGTCATCTAGGGGCCTCGGGATATAATCTCTGTATTGGGTCTTCATAACAAACTTGATAGAGATTTAGAATATGCAAATTATATGGGCTTGTGTGTAAGCGTTTGCAAGCAAGAATGAAAATAAAAAAAACAGAAAATGGGGTTCGGCCCATATCTCGGGAACTTGTGGACCTATATGGTTGATTTCAAGTACCGCATATTCGCCAAGTTGACTAATCAAGTGGTCCAATATCCCAGGTTGTCTACTGCCGGCAGAACGGACATCGTTAATAGAACTTTTCCTCACATTAGGATCCGGAATATATAGTACATATACATATACTTTGTTTCATCGGAAATGAATATTGTATAGAATTTTAAGAACAACAGAATTCAGTTTAAATATAGCCGTTAACGAGGTAAGCTTTCCTTTTGTCGCAATCATGAAAAGCGAACGTTAAAGAAAACGACACAAATGTTAGTTTGTATATGATATGCTTCCAAAAAAACAAAGTTGAATTTGACGCTTATAGAAACAGGATCAGGAACAGGTATTTATACTTTGATTTTACATGCTTACGTAATACACCATATTATTAAGAACTCTAACATGCGATATTTTTTTAGGTCTGGTTGGAGAAGTTGTAATGGTTTAGATGTTTGCTTTAATCGCCAACGTGGTTTACTTACCAAGGAAAGAACACGAAAGACTCAGAATGAAAAATGACACTAAAGATGACATGTAGTCAGAAATATCTATGTATATCAAATCACCCCGTCAGAAAATCTGATAAGGTATAAATGTAGCTTCTAAAGAAAGTATGGATCAATTTGCTATCTGGCACCATTTCGGTTTTATTTAAATTTCTTTCCTTATCGCTCTTTAACATATATTACTTACAGGAGGACTTCATAAATATTATTGAATCCTTACCATCTGCTCTCAGTTCTCAGTTATTTCGGGTTTTTATCTCAACTGCCTATTGATCAATCTTGGCATTTCTTTATTTTCGTTTTTGGGAATCATTTCCCTTCACTCAGCTCACACATTACAATTATAAAGCTGTATTTGACCTTAATACCTACCGCTCTCTCCCTTATTTCTCTTTTCATTCTGCAAAGTTCAGTAATGTAGAAATATGTCCACTGCTTCTTAACTTGAGGTCGACTAGCGTACAAGCACCTTGTCCATACATTGTATCCACCACTCGGAAGTATAATCAAGTTACACTTTTGCAAATACTTAAGCGCCACTGTATGCCTGAAGAAATGGCTTAAAGAGAGGCTCACAAGGATGAAGAGAATCATCCAAATTATTAGACCTCAGCCTGTCTCTGTGACAGGCCTGAATAGAGTCAAGATGAGTGTCTCTCAACATAGCTACGTTTGGTATTACTGGCAATAAATATTCTTGTGAGAGTGCCACTTACTATGGCCCATGAAAGGCAGTAGAGGAAAGTAAAAAAAATATTACATTATTTTGAAGATGATTTTTCGCAGGATACTTGCAAAATTATCGAGGTACCTTTACGAAATTAGTTGCGGAGCAATACACAATCGAAGAACGTATTAAAATTACTAAAGAGTATTATGAAAATGGAAAAACGAGAAGAAACTCACCTCGCGCTTTACGTGAATATATTGATGGATATAATCGATCTTCTACTTTCCCCTTTTATCAAATATTACACTTTCGGTAAATTTCATCGAGATTTTTCTGAATTCAACGCTTTTCGACAAATGATACCAGGTTACGGACTTATTTTTTATCGCAGAGCAGAAATGGAGGCTTTCTTACAAATTTCCACCAGTATTATACCTCCGATACCGATAGTCTGGAGAGATGTTTTTTTTTTGTTTTTGTCAAATGGAACAATCAATTTCGCTAATGGCATTTAATAACTCCTGCTACTACCACACTTACCGTAGTATTCTGTAGTCAAACGCGAGTTGCAAGTGCATTGCTGAAATGTAAAACAACAATATCAAGGTGTCTGTTTGTGGTGTAGCACAGTGGTTATGGTGTTGCTGCAATCCAAAAGCCAGTTAAGAACAAAGTGTTAATGGTAAAAGAAAAAGTAGAGGCAGGTGAGTACTTTCCTTGCCAAACTCTTTATGAAAATGAATAAAAAACTAAGTGAAACAAGTAAGAGAGTTATATTCGGCTGTGCCGAATCTTATGTACCCTTCACAAAAGTGTGAACTACTAAATATGTACTACCAATTTTTTCCACTGCAAAAGGTTTGTTTTTTAATATTTATTCCTTGTTTGTGAAAAGTAGGTTTTTGTGGCCTTGTGTATCATCGATTTTGTTACATTTTCCACAAAATACTTTTTTTTTGGGAATTTTTGGGAAATTTTAAAAATTTGGTGAAATTAAAATTTAGTTTTGAAAGTTTAATGTTTGGTGAATTTTGATTTTTATAGTATTTTTAGAATTATTTGGTTTTATTCCAATTTTTTGCTGGTGAATTTTTAAAGTTTTAGTTCATAAAATTAGTTCGTGAATTTCGGGTATTTTAAACTTTGCTTTTTTGGAAAATTTCGTTATTTTAGTAATTTAAAAAATTTTAGGGTATAGTTTGGTTCTTTAAGCTAGGAAATTAAATTATTTTATTCAAGTTTTTAGATTTATGGTAAATTGTAATTTTTTGGTGCAGGTTCGGTCGTTTTTGTAAATTTATTTCCAACTTTTCGCAAATTTTGTTAGTTTTCTGATTTAATATTTTCAGACTATTGTTTGAATTTTGTGATGAATTTTTAAATTATGGTGAAGTTAAATTTTTGTTGGTTGATACACATATATTTTTTTGTTGTGAATTTGTTAATTTTTTACTGAGTTCCCCAGTTGTGATGAATTTTGTTTTTTTTTCTGTAATGCATTAGGTTTTTTTCAATTTTGTAAAATAATGATTTTTTTTTGTGAATTTTCGGTTTTTTCGTGAAATTAAAATTTTTGTGTTTTTTCCGTATTTGTTAGTAAAATTTCGGTTTTTGATTAACTTTAGATTTTTATTCCATTTTTTTTTTTGTTTTATTTTTTTCGAGTTTGTGATGAATTTAAAATTTTATCAAAATATTGTCATTTTTTGTGCCGTTTCGTTTTTTGAATTAGGATTTTTTTATAATTGTAATATTTTTATAATTTAAAATTTTTGAAACTAAGTTTGGTATTATGGAGAAGTTTCGAATTCCGAAATATTGGTTAAATGTGTTTGTTTTATTTTTTGGGATTATTTATGGTTTTTGATAAAATTTAATTTTTTAATAGTTTTTGCAATTCTTTGACTTTGGTTTATGTGTGTGGTAAACATCAACTTTGTTAAAATTTGAATTTTTTCCGATTTTTCGGCTTTTCGGCTAAATAACAAAACTGTGGGGAAATTAAAATTTTTGTACTGAATATTCATAATTTGGTAAATGTTGATTTGTTTTGAAATTTTTTTTTGGTAAAATTTCGGTTTTGTATTGAATCTTGGTTTTATAGCAATTAATTTTTTTTATTCCAGTTGTTCGATTGTTTATTTCATTTTGCCAAAATTTTGATTTCTTGGAAACATATTTTTGCAAATTGCATTCTTGAATTATAGTTTAGATAATTGATAAAATGTATAATTTTTTAAAAGTTTTTGGGTTTTTTATTTTTTTTTTGGGAATTCACCACTTTGTTTTTTTTATTTTGGTTTTTCTATGATTGTTAAACTTCGATTTTTTTTAAATGTCGTTTTTTTTTTTATAATATAGCTTTTTCGTGATTTTTCGACTATTTGGCGAAAATACAAAATTGTGGTGAAATTTTAATTTTTGTGGTGAATAATCAAAATTTTGTTTTCAGTTTTTCAGGGTTGTGGCGACTTTTCGAATTCGTGGCAAACTTAAAATTTTCCCAAAATTTCTAATTTTTTGTGACATTTCGTTTTTTAAAGGAATTCGTTCGCTTTGTAGTTGTTGAAATTTTGACGTTTTTGTAAACATTTTTCAATTCGGTATAGCTATTAGCTCCGTTGACTATCTAGGGGTCTCGCGATAATAATTTATTTATTTCTTCATCTTTCAGAGCAAATTTGATAAGCATTCCGAATATGCGAATTTTGTGGACTTGAATATAAGAGTTTTCCAGTAAGAGTGAAAAAACAAAGAGACCCCATGGTCTATATCTCGGAAACTTGTGGACCTAGTTCCTGGTTGTCTAGTGCCGTCAGAAAGTTGATTTCAACATCGGACAAACGGACATCATTATTTGCACTTCCCTACCTATAGAGTTCTAGAATAAACATACTTTGTTGGGTCGGACATGAATATTATAGAAAAGCATAACCAAATGAAAACGAATGAGTCAGCTAGAAATTCAGAAACTGTTGCGGTCTTGTTTTATATTTTTTCCTCTGTTTTTCTTTTTATTGCTTTTTCTCGTTCCATTTTCGCGGTTGCTGTTATTGCGCTGCTGCTTGTGCTAGAAATCTTTGTTGCTTTCCAAAACGTTCGGTGGTCGTGGTCATACAACATATGTTTTGACTGCCAGAGTAGAATGTAATCTCCATTTTTCTACCAGCAATAGTAGCATCATGAACGTTTACTACACAGTTGCGAAATCATGGGAGCAGAATGAATTTTTACAAAAACCAAAAACGTTTACATTTTTTTTAGGAACACAATAGTTTTTAATCGTTTTGGAGGGAAGTTTGGGAGAGACTGTTTTCAAAAGATTATATTTCGTTTCAGCAAATTTGTTCGATTCTCTTTAATAATTTTCTTTGGTTCACACGAAGAAGTATTTTCCTTTTTTGAATTTGTTTATTTTAAATAGAATTTGTTTTTATTTAAATTTAGAAAAGGGAAATAAAAAGAATTTCCACTACAGTGATGTCTACCCTTTCTCCATTTTTCTTTCCTCATTGTCCCCCTGTTATAAACTCCGACTTGCAGCTAGAGGACTTACTTCGTGTGGCAGGGACTTCCTTGCAGCAACATTTGCTTTAAACCTAGCAATTGTTCCAGTAACGTTGTGTGGTGGTTTTATGACCTGCCACAAATAACTCAAATCTTGCGAGTATAAAAATTGTTGTATTTTTTGTTTCTCAGGCTCCCATCGTTAAAAAAGGAGAAATAATAAACAACCTGTAATTTTACGATGAAGGTTGATTTTTTTTATACAGATTTTGGTCAAGAATAAGACTAATATTTTAGCTGTTCTCTACACTGTGTTAGTCGTTGGTTGGCTGCTAAAGTTGTTGTTTTAGTGCAGAGGTTAAAATCTTTTCTCTATTTTTACTTTTATTATGTGAAAAAACTATAAACATTTGATACGCGAGATATTTTGCTTACAGTTAGAGAAAATACAAATATAGAAGCAATAACTTCGAATTAAAAGGTTCAATGGATTTTTGGGTCTGATTTTTCTATGCTCCCTATTAAGTACAGCACTGTGTAACGAAATTTGGTGGTTTGTTTTAAGATCTTGGTTCCTTTAGTGTATAATCATATAATCACGAGTAATGGAGAAAAAGATATTCACCCCCACAGGGCGCCATATGCGGGGAAAATTTGTATTAAAGCCGGAAATCAGAACTGTACAATGATGTTCTATTTTTGAAAGGAATATTAATAGTAATGGCACGGTACTAGGAATGCAATGTTCTTATTGCACTAAATATAAGATAAGTGGAAATAGCCTGAATAGTACTCTGAAACTCGATTTTTTAAAAACGAAAATTTGCAATAGAGACCTACAAATGTAGAAAAATAAATCAATTATATTTTGTTATCAGCAAATGTAAAATTCTCAACACACTACTTGGAAAATACAATTGAAGAAGTGGATGTTTATGCCAGCATTCATTCATTCATTCAATTATTTGGAAACTTCAAAAAAGTGCGTATTTTGTTGTTGCTATACTTATGTTTTGTTGGTGCATCAGTAAGCGTTTGTTTGTTTGCTTTTTTTTAAATAAATTTAATTAAAATGTGAATGCAATTAAAATTAATTGTATCACTTGAATGCAAGGCTTGTTGAAACTTGGTGTTTTGCATACAAATTATATTTTATAACAATTTTCCTGGAAGTTGATTGCAAAAAAAAAACGTTAAGAAAAAACAAAAAATAACAATGAAGAATTTACGTTGCAGTAACGACATGAACGATTTTTCAAAATTTGTCTGATTTTTTGGGATTTCCATATTTAACTTCGACAGTAGTCCAGCATGATACGGAAATTTTACTTATTTTTATGGTACGAGTACACAACCTAGTTTTTTAGAGACATCCTGTACGTCTTCTCATGACTTTCTCGGATTCCCACCTTTTCAACTTTTACATCACCATTCTGTCTAAGAGGGGCTTCGATTACAGTGGCGCAGCTTCGAATCTCCTCCCTCAACCTACACTCGTACATGTTGTCAACCCAATCTCCAAGATGAGAGCACACGACCAGAAGTTGTCTCACAAGCTGTATCCCTAGCCCCAGGTGGCAAATGCGTTAATTCTTAATCAATCACTTGCGTGAACTTCAAATGATATAATAACGTGAAGACATTTATTTGATTCAGCTTCCCTTATTCCTTTAATTACTTTTTTTCGATTTCATTCACTGTGAAAGAAATGTTCCACAATGAAAAGACCTCCTTGTGCATATTTTTTTAAAACCTTAAAAGCTTCCAGCTGATCATAATTTACTGCAAAAGTCGCAAAATTTTTTAAAAAATGCATACCAAACCATTAAAAAGTTGTCGGATTTTTCATCTTATCGTTCGGAATTTCTATTAAACAAGTTTTATTGTTGCCACCAGGTTATACTTTTTTGGAGACATACTTAACAAATCCGCCAAAAGAGTCTTGTGCCTGGAAATTTAATTACAATTTAACGAAAGATTCTTATTTCGTATAATTCAGTCATGTTAATTTCTAAATCTTGTGTGGATGGCAACCTTAATTAAGTCGCAGACAATTCTTCTTGTTGATGTATGTGCGTGTGTGTGATTATGTAGTTTGGTAAATATCTTAACACAATTACTTCTTGGCAGACGTGCGCTATTTGAAGAGGTTTTCTTAATTAAAGTTTGTTTTCTACAAGTTTTTCGTACTTTTTTCATTATTATCAACAATTTTAGTTATTTGCTGCAATTTAGAATTTTGTGAAGTTGAACAATTTTGCGGAAGCTGCCACAGTTACAGAAATTACACTTCTTCTCGTTCTAATAAATTTATTCATTCCTATTGTGGTCGATTTGCCTGCGAGTTTAATTAAAATCATTTTTTTTTAATTTTTCACATTTCTACCTAAAATTTTAATAGTTTTTTCTTGATTCGAATTAAAAATAACTTTACAATATACTTATGCTCTTGAAACCCCGAATTCAATTTTGTGTAACTTTTTCGTGCAGATGTGATTAGATTTGCGTGAGCACCTGAAAGCGGTGGCTCAATCTCACGGTGGTCCAACCACGGGTGTGGCATTAAGCGCCCAGACCAGCGCCCCTTTGCGATCGCATAATCACCACCGGAATAGCACCCATGTACATCCATAGGTAGCAAGTTAGGACAGACGCTGTCAGGCCCCGGTACTACCCCGGAGCTATCTAATCTCCTGCCGTCAACGAATGACGTTGACAGTTTGCATTGCAATGCAACGCCACATCGTTCCTGCAGTGAGAACCTCCTAGCTTTGGATATAACCACAGCCACCACGTGCACCCCTGAAGGAGCCTCACCAACAACCAGTCTGGAACCGAAGTTCCAGGGGCTACTGGTTCCCGTGGTACCAGTTTACTTTTCTCGCTACTTAGAAGTCATACCTTCTTTCGGTTTCAGGCCCCTGAGAAGCCCCAGGAACTGGTGCCCCTGTTTTCCCCCAGTGGCAATCCATCAAGGTGGTAGAGTTCACTAAGATGATTTATGCCCCCGGGGGGGGGGGGGGGGAACTTTTTCGTGCAAGTGGCATCTCTGGTATTTAACAGATTTCACCTGAGATTGATCCCTTTATGAAAAATAGATTAGTATAAAAATGAGGAAAGTTACGCTGGAAGAAAAATGGCTTCGCAAATAAGCAAGATTGTCGAATTTAAGGCTGAGATACAACGAACAATGGTCGGTGTGAATTTTGGTCAGGCGGCATAATTGCGACTTAATTTTTTGAAAATGAAGCCAGGGTCTAAGTGGCTCTGAACGGCATTCATTGCTGTAATTTAATAACGGAATTCTTGTGCCCTCAAGTAAACTATTGTGGCCTCAACAAATTACCTCACGGGTATTTGATTCCATATATTTAAATAAAACCACTCTAGTTTGCATTGCTCTAATCTCGCTTTAAAAAAAAATAACTTTTTATTTTTAAAAGAAATAGTAAACTCTTATTAAGACACCATTTGTTAAAAGGAAAACAATGATAAAATGGCAACACAATTTTTTAATTGTTGGCTTGTGCCTTTCCAAAAAAAAAAATTAACTAAAGATTAAATAGAAGATAAAATAACTTTCTTTCACATTTTTATTCGGCTTTAAATAAGTAAAATCGAATGAAATAGAAAACAATTTCGAAGTTGAATAAAGTACAAAATGTAAAAGTTTATTTTCTGCTAAGTCTGTAGATGCTGCCAGATTTCAGTTGCCTGTAACAATTAAAACTGGACACACTACTTTGCCTAAAAACTTTCAAATTGTTGTTTGTTTGTAATTTCACATGAACGTTAAGTTGTAATCAGCTCATTTCACAACATTTCCGATTAGCAAAGAATATGCGCCAAATTTAAATAACTATTTCTCATATGCTTTCGTGACGTCAAAATTTACATATGTAAAGCTGGTCGATGTTAACAGTCTGTGGCAGTCATATTGTTTCGGCGGTTACTGTTAAATCTGTTGTTTTTATTCAGTCACAAAAGACAAGTTGCCATAGTAAGTGACTGTTTTATTTCATTTTAACTTGTTCAATATCAAATCTCCAACGTTTGATGGTTCAGTTCGAGACAACCGATTTCGTAAACAGTCGGACCACATCTGTGTGTTACACAAACGCCAAATCACCGTTAACATCAGCGTTGTCAATGAAAGTATGCAGGGGAATCCGAAGGAGATTATTCAGTGTGCACAAGATCGCATAATTATATTTGGCAAATTTGGCGTCGCGACGATACAGCACTCAGTCCTAGTGAACTTCGGCGGATTTGGTAAACGGCTCCAATTTCGACCGAAAAATTATCTTTAGCGGCAGGGTACATTGAAATTCTTCGAAAACGACGTTGTTGAGGCCAGAAAATAAAAATAATAATAACTTTTTATTTTGGGAGCCTAAAGTAAACTATACCCTCAAAGTCAACATAACCATTTGCTCAATTTCCTTCAGCTATATGCAGTAGTGTCATATCCATGCCACCATGCAATGCTAGAGCGGGTATTTTAATGATGCTACATTCCCCACATAATGGCGTATATGTGGCTTGGCTGAGACCTCTTTACATATTATGAAAAAATCTATAGGACAATAGGCCAGATTCGGATATGTAATTTTAACATTTCTAAATTAATATTTGAACTATGCAGTGCTTTTGCTACGTAGTACGCAGGGTGATTTAATGAAAAAAGTTTGTGATTTTCTTTCCAAAATTGATTCCAACAGATTCAGGCATTACCATAAATGTGGAATCATTTTTCATGCCCAATAAAATCAGCTTTAAAAAAAACGATGACAATTTTTAAATTTCTAAAAGAGAATAAATGCTTTAAATAGTCAGCCGTTTGAAAGAAGTTGCTGTTTCGTACGTTCTTAAAAAATAAATACTGTAAAAAGTCACAGTCAAAGCACTAACAAAGTGGCCATAGCTCTTGCGTTTAGGAAAAAATTGAAGATAAAAAGAAAAAATTGTAGTAATAATAAATAAATAAATAAGAGAGCAGCTGTGCCGAATCTTGTATACCCTTCACAAAATTATGAACTTCTAAACATTTTTCCCGGTGCAAAGGATTATTTAAGATACTCATTTTGACCTCCGGTTTTAGTCGTATTATTTTAAATTTAGACTCTCCTTTGGTCTTAATATAATCAATTTTCCTTCGTTGAGCTTTCCTTTGAATGCTTGATACATTTTCTGCTTAACTGTAGATAATAGTGGAATTGGGTTTTTAATAATATTTCTAATATTTTTTTAATTTGGTAAATTCACAAAATTTTGGCTAAGCTAAAGATTTTGTGTTGAAATTACAAAATTTCGGAATTTTGTGGTATTTTAGGTAAAATTTCGATTTTTGATTTGTTAAATATTGATTTTGCATCAATAAAATTATTTTGTTCCAGTTTTCCCATTTATTGTATATTTCTGAGTTTTTGGTGAATTTTAAATTTTGGCAATTTCGTAATTCGTTGGTGCAATTTCGGTCTTTTTGTAAATTTAGATATTTTGGAAAATGTTATTTTTGCTAAATTTGAACACGAAATTCTACTAATATATTGGAAAAAACAAATTCACCAAATATTAACCACAAAAGCTGTTATTTTACCCAAGTTTTAACATAAACTAAGTTAAAAGTTCTCAAACAATTGAAGAATTTAGTAAAAATCACCAACAAATTTAAATATCATCAAAATTATAAGTTTTAGCCTGTATACACTCCTTTCTTTTGAAGGGTGTAAAAATGGACTGATATAAAATGGCAAAAATCTTGACAAGATGCAACAAAAAGTATGACAGAAAATAAAAAGCCATTCTATACACCCACAAAGTTAGAATGCGGTACAGCAGACCATCCAACATACGCTTTTTTACGAATACTTATTTTTAACAATGTTATGGCAAACTTTTAGTTTCCAATGAAAGTTTGACTATTTTTTTGCCGCTGCTCCTGCCGTACGTAGTACGTTGGACCAAATAAAATGCATTCGTAATTTTGCTCAGCTTAAAGCCAAAAATGCAACGAGAAAAAAATGGAAAAAAATAACGCAAAAAGTTTTTAGTTGGTAGTAGCATGAATTTCAATTTGAAATATAGACAAACTTTAAACGATTACTTGTTTTATTGTGTTGTGAGCAGCACTTAACTTAAGCACTAATAATAACGGGTTTTCCAATTAGGGCGGATTAGCATGAAGTATCGTATTGTTCAATTGCGGGACGCGGCGTTCCATAGTAGCGCAGTTCTCATCTTTTAATGAATCTGCTGCATATATCGGGGTGAATTGAATGAAGACTTTGAGCACATCAATTCATTATTAAGATCTGCGGCTTTGGGGACAACTGCATTTGTAATGGCCAACTCACGTCAATCCTCAAATAGTTTAAGCAGAGTATCCATCATCTAGCATCTAGCGGCGTCCTACTGAAAATACATGTCGTCCTCATCCGTATTGGTTACTTTGGGGTAAAACATTGACCTTCAGTGATCTGTATTGCTCGTCTTGTTAGTGACGGCCTTGTGGCAATGTTGTTTTCGAAGAAGTGGGGAATAATTATGCTTAATGCTCCTTAATTTATAGTAGCCGTTTGTGGAGGCATTCCCATTTGGTGAATAGCGTAAAACACCCGCCCTTAATTGGCCGTAACTCTCGCAACGTTTGCAGCTCACACATTTGACTGCCCGTGATGACTCGGCATTAGGGACTGAAGATTTATTTTCTTTCGTAAAGAAATTTAAAATACGTATTCAAATCGTAGCTGTAGATTATTATCTATTAATTATAAACAATGTTATAATTGTTATTGTTATAATTAATGTATTGTATTCAAATCTGATTTTGAATTTTTTATTTCTTCTTGGTTAGTGAGAACTTTTTGATTTCTATGGATATTTTAATTTCTTACATACCGAGGGGTGTATACGATAAGTCGTAAAATCTTAGACTCTCTTCTTTTTAACTTCTGGATACTTGATGCACAAGCAAACCCCACAGCTCAATGTTATATGTCCATATTGGTTTATTTCCGCTATTGTTGCCTCAAGATGACGGGACCAAGATAGATGTCGATTTAACGGGATATCCATATATTTAACATAAGCGATGAAATGATGGTATTTGGTATTGTTATTGGTGGACAATTTTATATTCTGAGGGAAGGCACATTTTGATGGATTCACCTTTATCAAACAACACATACAGATGGTAGTTTGCAATACGTTTTCGTGTGCACGAATTTCTGGTAATGCAGCTCATTGAGAAATTTCGTATTGCTTCGCTCCTGATGGGAAGACTTGGAATTGGCCTTCCTTTTGATTATGGTTATTTATCCATCCATTACTTGTTGTAATATGTTTGGTATAGTACCTGTAATTTTATTTCTTTCGGGCGTTGTTATCGCAAAAGATATACTATTGTTTGCTCATAATGATGGCGTTCGCTCACTTGGTCTGGCTGTTAAAAAAGCACTATCATCCATTTTTTTATTATCTAAATTGTTCATTTTAATATTAGTTTCTGTTACAGTAAAAGAGTATTAGGCATTGTTCTTATTTTATATTTGTTCATAAATATTTGATACATTCACTCCCTAATTATTAGTGGAATTGCTTACATCAGTTTAAATTACCATACACTAGTTGTTATTGTTTACAACAACTACGGTATAATACTGAATTTAAACAACATATTTGACAGACACCGACAAAAAAGCATTGCCGCCACGGACTGTCAACGTCGACCCGCGCTATTGGAAACCCCTTTAAATGTTGCATATGAAGTGCTCCACTGTACGTATAGAACTATCTTACATTCAAACACATCTAAACAGTCAATGCAAAATACTCGTTCATCTGCACAAATAGTTGTATTGAAATATATTGACTGTTTCTCCTTTTCTCACTAAACAATTTAAAATTATTTTATTTCTGTTATTTTTTCTCGTTTAAAAAGTGATTTGTATTCAATTTTATGTTATTGAAATTTATTGTTTGAAAAGGACTGACATTGTCGGAATAAGGGCAAAGTTAATAAAAGTATGCGCAAATAGAAAATACGTTTGAATGGCAGGGACATATTTCATCAATCATTTTACATTCTAATGGCTAATTTGGCTGAGATACATTAGGTTAGGTGGAGAGAAGAAACAAATTTTTAGTCGAGTGCCCACTTCGTTATGAACAAAAATTCAAATACATTTGTAGGGCTATAGAAACTCGGTGCTTCGATCAGAATTTCTCAAAATTTTGTGTGTGTAAAAGCTGAGCAGAGACAGAAAGACTTCTGTCATTTCGATGTCCTCATTGCGTGCCCTGTAAACTCTATTTTATGTATTTACTATTTTTGTGCATTGTCCCCTTTCAGCATGCATCATGTTCTAGTTACGTTACGCACTTCACAAGTTTCATGTAAGTTTTCTCATAGCTTCCTTGTTCTACAGTGCGATACAAATAATCTTTACTAAGATCTTTAACGCAGTCTTCAAAACCTCAAAAGTTTTCACATTTCTTAAATATATTATTTGTAATTCGCTAGATTGCCAGATTATTTACTCATTCATCTACGAGCATCCCCTGGTGGACGTACTCAATTAGTTGGATTGTCAGTTGGCTATCAGTGAAGATATTAACTTCGGTTTTACTTATGATAACACTCATCTTATACACTCCGTGATTGCCCTAACTCTCGCAAGAGCAACGCTGTGGCTGGTAGAGATGTTCTATTATTTCTTCCACCTGCATATCGTGACAATTTTTTTAGAAGCAGTTGTATGAGTTTCCATTCCCTTTCTAATGGCTCTTTTACACTATTCTACAGATGATAGATAGATATTCGTTGAATTTTTGGAGAGAGAAATCTATTGGCAATTGTTCTGACTGTTAAGAAAATTTAACAGTAAAATGTTCAAATAAAATGACGTGTTTCACTACTTCGCACAACTAAGCCGAACCGATACCTTCGGCGGCGATGTCGGACCAATTTTTCGGCTCAAGATTTTTATAAATTTCTTTTTGTAAAGAAGTAAAAAAGTGTAACATTTTTCAGCGCTAGGGTCAACCAAATACATTGACAATCGATGAGAACAATTGGTTGTGGTGTTTTCTTTGTTTTCTTCTGTCAAAATGCTATCCTGATAAAATAAAAACTCCCAGCGTTTAGAAATTTTTCCTTCCGTATTTTCTGACAGTCTGATTACACATTGCTTTAGCACTATAATAATTCTTCCTTTTATTTGGATTTTCGACAAGTCGTTTTATTCGATCTAATTGTGTAAAATGCACTTAAATAATAAACAACTATACTGACGCTTTGTAGCAGAGAATCATATTATGTATGCTAAAATTGCAGATATATAATGACGAGTGTTTTCGCTATTGTGAATTTTATAAAATTAAATAAAATTTAAATTAAATGACAAATAAGAATTTAAAGTCTTTATGCAAGTATAAAGATTTTGTCGCTGGCCATTAATATGTCAGGTTTAATTTTTCTTCCTGCAAAATACCCTAAAGTATTTATCAAATACTGACAAACAAAGAGTTCGTGTCACATCCACACATACGCACATTTATGGGTGGGTGTGAGTGTGTAAAGAAAGTATATGAAGAGCTCAGTATATTTATAAACTTTCTTCATTCTAGATGAACGTTAAAACATCTGTTTCACAATAGTGGCTCATAAATATAATTATATATGCTCGTAAAATAAAACCACCTAAATGTGTTTTGCGTGCGTGTGTGTCGCTTTATACGTCTGTGTATTGGTCATGGTGGTGAACAGATCCTTCATAAGGTTCTTTGGCCAGTTAAGACACTGTTTTTAGAATCATAAATGCATGACAGAAATGGAAACTACGAATAGAGAGTAAAAATTTCTTACATTTCACTATAGAAAGGAATACAAATATTCATAAACAAATATACACCAAGCCATACATAAGTATTTCTGAGTAGCTCCTGCTAAGCTTATTGACATTATTATTATTAAACTGATTAAGTAAATTAATTATTATTATAGTGGACATCGGTCTCGTATCGTGAATAACCTGTTGCAGTTCACAACTCTAGTTGATCGTGGTTTTTAATTAAAAAGCAATCTGAAATTGTTTATATAGAATTTAGTAAAGCTTTTGATAAGGTTAGCCATATACTTCTTATAAAAAGCTACAGCTGATGGAGTTTACCCAAAATTGCCTAAATTAGATATATGCCTATCTTATCAATAGGAAGCAGAATGTTCTTTTTAAAAATGTTCTATTCAAGTAAATTTCTGTTACTTCAGCTGTCCGTCCCTCAAGGGAGTCATCATGGACCGCGAATTTTTTTTACAGATTTGCGAATAATATCAAATACTTGCGTACGCTAATGATGTGAAAATAATCTATACCTTCATAACAATTTCAGACATATTCCAAGAGCATGGAAAGAAGTCATCTCGTAACATTGCATTAAATACGAATAGTAAAATTCTCACAATGCAATTAGTTAAGTGTCATTGATCATTGATCCTGCAATACGATCAGCTCTGGGTGATTATTTCCATTTTTATATTTTTAATTGTCGACTTTAATCACGATAGCCGAAATATCATAGGAATAATGACAATGTAACTGATATTTGGAATGATGAAACTATTTATGTCATGTGGTATAAAAAAGGTTTTCTAAGTGATTTGCGAAGGCATTTACCTTTTCTACTGAGTTTCTAGCCCATGTGCCAAGTCCTAGTGGGGATTTGTAGGTATAGGTCATTCTATAGCGGAGTCGTGTTTCTGCCTCAGTTTAATGCGTAAAGTTCTTTGACATGTGTTCATTTGTGTCTTGATGTCAGGAGAACGTCTATGTTGCCATTGCCTTCTGAGCCTTCTCTTTTCCCTGACCAGGGGCTAAATATCTGCCAATGATTTGTATGCATTTTTTAAAATGTTCGTTTGGTGGGTGTCGCATTTCTGACTGCTGCCGTCACGACGTCCGTAAATTGATCCACAGCTGCCTGAATATCAGCCGGATTTCTCAGTGGATTGCTCGGAGGTAAGTGAGATCTCACTTATATTTTATATTTCTCCCAAATCGTGTACAAATTTGGATAGGAATTGAGGGTTGCAATGTGAAGTGACAATACTGTCCTTTAAACTAACGATTGCAAGCGGATGTTCGGAAGATAGATCATAGGACGAAATGACTCATAAATGATCCGTCTTGTATTTTTTTACAAAGCAAAATCAATAAGTGAAGCTGATTTTTTGTGTCTGCTTTGTACTCTGAACGCAACCATTTCAATCGGAGCAACAGAATAAGTTGTTTAGGTTTTTGTCTCATATATAGCAGCTGGCTTGGTTTGCACTTCAAGCTCAAGAGAACTGTCAAGTGGTTGCATTGCCGGAAGATATTTTGTGGTAATGGATTTGGCTGAATTAGCATGACGTAGGTCAAACTCATCAGTATTTCCTTCTGAGCAGTTAGCAGCTTTCTTTAAATAAAAACATTCAATAAAACAAGAAAAAAGGTAAAAAAAAATCCCTACTAAGAAGCTTTGGAAAGGAATGTATTATACTTTTCTGGCCTTACTGGCAATTCGTAGGTTAAACCCTTAACTCCTATTTCAGTATTCATAATACCATAAACCTGCTAATAATTTCATCCAATATATCATTCATTTTCCTATTATTTTACAGTCCGGCGCCAACGGGAGCAAGTTCTCAAACTACGAGTACATTAGGAAATAATTGACTGTAATAACGAGATTGTAGAGAAACTGAAATCAAATTATGGCGATGTTTCACCGATAAGTTGCTTTGTCGCCTTCTGCGTGAGGACGGGTGGGCGACCAATAGCTTGTAATTCGGTACCTCGGCATAGATATTTAACCAAAAGTGTGATTCATCAATGAACCTAATTTCAAAATAAATTTGTGATCAAAGTAATCACGAAGAATTCAAAACATTTACAGAAGTTGCAACAGGTTAAGGATTTTCACATCCCACTGTAAACCTCCACCGAAGGTATTTTAAACGTCTTCCTCACTATCCAACCATTATTTTAATATTTTAAATCTTTTTTCCCGTTTCTTTTGCAATAGCCCCCACTGTGCAATCTTACTTTGTACCTGTCGCAAATAAATATGGGATACATACATAGAAACTGTTGCATGTAAAACAAAAGTAGTTTGAAGCCCAAAAAAGTTGCCTGTTTGCATTGATGTGAGTGAGTGTAGCAGGATTTCTATTGCCGACTTGGGTTTGCTCCGATTGCAAAAGAAAAGCTAATAAAAAACGATTAAGGTGCGTATTGCATATTCATTATATTTTAATTAATGAATAACGTGATTGACTTGAATAGCAAAATTAGTAACGAAGGAATTACTGCACAATTTTTATCGACACTTAAAAAGAAATCAGACAAAGATGAATGAAATCGTGATTGATTAAATGCGAATAAGCCGAATGAGAGTGAAATTTAATTAAATTAAACTTGAGGAAAATTTTGAACTGTTTGAATGGAAAACAAGTCAATGAATTTTTATTGTTCCAAGAACCATATTATTTGATACGTTCCCTCCCACGTTTTTATCTTTTTATGGCTGTAAATCTTGTCGTTTAACTACTAAATATACAATTGTACACAATATCCTTTTCCCCTCCCACCATAACCAGCAAAAATAAATAAGAATTTGTCTTGGAATCATTTTGCGCCAATGAATTTGGTTTTATTATAAAAAATGAAAAACCTTTGATAAATTTCAGCAATTCTCTTTGTCAGTTTTGGCGAGGTTCATCTTCAAAACTTTAAAGAAGTTAGTTTCAGATTTTTTTTGAATGGAAACTTTAGAGAGGGGGCATTTAAGGAGTTTCTTGGAATTTTAGGTTCTGTTATACCCACCTGCTACATTCATTTGTTTAATATTTTGATGCCTGTTACGATTTTTTCTTTCAATTCAAATGCCGTTTCGAGGAATTCAAGTGAGTTGTTGCTTCTTCGGGTTTTGGAATTTTTTATTGCTTTATTTTTTTATTGATAATGTGCGGTACTACAAATTTGCTGGACACGGTTTTCATATCAATCAACGGCGGTAATACAAAAGAAAATTATAAAAAGTAATTTATTTTAAACACAAGAAGCCGTCGGAAATACAGGTCCTTTTTCACCGATTCCCCAACTCATGGTTATGCTAAAAAGGTACGAGGTCATAAGGTAGAAACAATTAGCTACATGATAGACTGATTTGTTATGCCAAAAGTTGTGGCAAAAACGTTTTATTTTGGAAAATTTTCTCTAGGATTTGGTTTATGGAAATGGGAATTAAATGATTTCTCAAACTTTTTCTTTTATCGTTATAATTTCGTGCAATGAATGCACGTTAGTTTGAGTAGAGAACGACAATTTCGTTCGTCATTAACACAGACGTATTTAAATTAAACAACAATAAAAGAAACTTAATTTTTATTATGATCAACTATTTATCTTTAGCGTTGTCATTATTAATATTATTGTAGTAGTTGTTCTTTCTGCTTATCAGAAGTCTATTAAAACCTCATAAGTAGTTCTTTGTTCGTTATTACTTTCATTATTACAGACAACATCAGCGTATATTGAAGCCATTAGTGTAAGTGGATTATCATTGTTTCTTTTGTTATTAGACAGCCATACAAACATACATGTGTACGTACCTACGTGCGTGTGCATGAATTCGAAGAACTGTTTGTATGGAAATGAAAATATACCTGTATACTATGGCTTTGTAATGTGTCTACATATTATAATTTTTTATGGTGTTTTTTACAAACATTTACAACTAGAAGAAATTACTTCCTTCCGTTGCAATAGAGGCCCATTTCCTTTATATAACAAACATACACACACACGCACAAATAATGAGATCAGTGCATTTCGCATTAACGTAAGCCAGCTGTAAGCTTACATCGTTTTGTATATACGAGTAGTTGTGTGTAAACGTTTGTATTTATTTGTGACTGTTTTCATCTAAATAGACAAACAGACAGACAGACAAAACATACATTCATACACGCCATCATTGCTACTTGCCAAGTAACTGGCCACAACATCATTGTTCCTGTCACATTGTCAGTGTTCGTACAATGGTAACCGCCACACTGACACATTCATATTTGTTATACCCTTCACAAAAATGTAAAGTGTATATATATATATTCACTTCCGCCTCAACAAAGTACTTATATATTTTTGGATGATTATAGGTAGCGAAGTTCAATTATCGATATCCGTATGTCTGACGGTAATGGACAAAAGATCCTAGCTTGAGGCTTGGATCACTTTATCAGTGAGTCTGACGAATTTTTGCTATTTGAAATCAGCCGTATAGATCCACAGGAGATATGGGCCTGGGTTTTATGGGTATTTTCACAATTGCAGGGCAACGCTTATATACAAGACCACAAAATTCGCAGATTTTGAATCCTTATTAAGTTTACTATAAACTCCTCCCACAGAAATTATCACCCCAGGCCCTAAAATTTTTTTAAAAAACATAAATATTTCATAGAAAACCGAATTCCTCAAAACCCGAAATTTTACAAAAAAAAAATTTTTTAAGAAATTCTAAATTTTTGGGAAATTTTACATTTAGCAAAAATCTTCAAATTCACCATAAAGGAAAAAGTTGATTAAAAAATGTTAAGTGCCTAAAAATCAAAATTCCACAAAAAAACCAAAATTGTTCCAAAAAATATGGAAAATATAAATTCACAAAAAATTTTAATTTCACAACAGAAAAATTTTAATTTCGCCAAAAAACCGAAAATTCACAAAATCAACATTTGATCAAATTTTAATAAAATCAATATTAAACAAATACACCAAACAAAAAAAAATCATATGGGGAACTTAGTAAAAATTAAGAAAGCCACCAAAAAATATAATAAAATGATAAATTTTACCAAAAATTCAAATTAATGTGAATATAAATAAATAAAATGCACTACCACAGCCCAACAATTTTAAATTACAAAAATAATAAAAATTGTACAGTTTCACCAAAAATATGTCGAAAACCAATATTTTATGAAAAACGTAACAATTTTATCAATCGATGTTACACAAGGGCCATGAGAACTAAAAAAAAATTGATTTTCACAAACAATTCACCGAAAAAATATATTTCACTATATTTTGACATATAACGAAAAAATTTACCCAAAGACTGAAATTGCACCGAAACCTCTAAATGTTATCAAAAGAAGTGGACCCTTTGGAATAGAGTTCGCGACGATGTGAAGTTAGTGCTACAGTGATGATCAAATTAAAGGTTGAGTGTTTTTTGTCCTAAATTCTGATTTATTGGATAATTTGGTGTTATCCGAATCTGAATTAAATGTTTCTGAACGATATGTACACTGAAAGAAAAACGCTTCGTAATAGGAATGAAACTATTACTTTGAGCCATTTACGTTAATGGACTAAAAAGTTTCATTAATGCAATAACATATTACATTATAGTGATGAAAGACTTCAACGACATATTTTTTGACATTTTGCAGTGTCATTAATATTACGAAATGCTTTACATTCATGAAATGAAATACTTTAACTCAAGATTTAAAGTAAAATTTACTTTGGAATATAATATATCACTTTGGAATATATTAGGCAATCTATCAAATTAATTTGATATATATATATATATTTTTGGAAAAGCCATAATTGGGGGATATACAGATTTCTTTAAATTTTAATGAAGCATTTTTGTTGCAACAATGAAGCTCTTCTGTCTTGCAATAAATCCCGCATGTTGTAATTTTTAGTGAAAGTAAATATTATTAACTTTAAAAGCAGTTTCATTTTAATTTAGTTTTTTAATCGCTTAATTCCTGAGTTGTTTAATAATGAACCTTTTTCGTTAATGTGATAATAGTTCTAATGTTTTTTTTTTCTAATTTTACCTTTTCGAGAATTTGTCCTAAAATTACGTTATTATAATGAAAACAAAGAAATTGTCATTTTATTAACGTAATATTTTACACATTACAACTACAGACTCAGTCAGATTTAAAGGCAAGCAAAGGCTATATATAAAATCATTTTCATTGGATTTATGATAACTGAGAAACTTAAAAACCCCGAAAAATAAATTTAAAAAAACTATAAAACATAACAAGGCATAAATAACAAAAAAATCGCATAAACTTAGTAAATGCAATGATTTGGTCCTTTTTATTACGTAACATGTCATATTTTTTTATCGTATTATATAATAAAATCAAGCAGGAAGAAAAACACAACAGTAAGAGAAATTTATTAAAGTAAACTATTGTAACTGGAATGGTGTCGTCATTATTGCAACGAAATGTTGCATTTTATTTCTATAGCTACATATAACAAGAGAGGGAAATAAGCAGGATTAAAAAAAACAATTTAAAAATGTTAAGAACATGATTCATTCGTTTGTTCAATGAAATGTTTCATTCTTCAAGATATATAACGGGACATAAAAGCAGTTGTGAAATGTTGTTTGATTTTGAACAACAAACTAATGCTAGTGATAGCTTTAGACTAAAGCCTAATACTCTGTTCGAATTTGCGAAAAGTGGTGAGCAACACTAAATATTTCGCATGCAAAATTTGACAATACGCTAGTGGTGACAATACTGCGGTTTCGAAGAAAAATTTCGTTTTTATGGCCTTTAAGTATGCAACATTCAATTATGTAAACAAAAAACATGTTTATAAGTATGTACATACATATGTATGTACATATATGTTTGATGAGTTGACAAAAATATTATTCGAAAGAATTGGGAGCAAAAGTAATAAAAAAATTAAACAAATGGAAAACAACACAATATTATTAGCTTGTGCTGCTGCGCAACAATTAATACAAATTGCTGTCGCTACCGAACAACTTTTGGAAGACACACGGTCTGTTTCATGGCATTGCGGTTACAATGTAGCTTATCTGACTTATTCCGAATATGTTTTCTTTTTTTACTGCTGAAATAAGGATACGCTTCTCTACGTCACTAAATTTTCTCTTTCACTTTTTAATAAAATTACGCTTTTCTCCATTTTTATACTTTTTTGGCACATAAAATTTAAAATTGAAACGACAAATGCTTAACTGATCAGCAGTTGTTTAAAATTCCGTGCGAAAAAAGTTAGTTGGTTGTAAAACATGCTGCCAGAAACATTTCGTGTCTTTTCAAAAGTGAACAGAGTACTACTTCAGCAACATTATTTCTTTTTTATTTCGCATGAAGGTTTTTATATGGGCTTTTGACAGCATTTCGCAGCACTTCATGAACAGAGTACCATGGTTTAGATGACAGTAAGGTAGTCGTAAATTACAAATCAGATGCCTGAAATCTATTCGAGGAAAGAAGTGGGTGGAAAAGGGATCGATAAAGATAGCGATCTGCTTCGATATCCCCCCTACATTAAACAAATCCTTTGTGTGAATATACAGGGTGGGTTAGAAGGGAATACGATTTTAAAAACACTCTTGCGTTTAAAGCGTTAGAGAGGGGACTGCGCGGGTGGTGGGGTTAAGTAGCTCGGTTCTCGGATATTTAGTCGCAATGGATCACTTCACCGGCGCGCAACGTGCTTTCTGCGTTATACAATATTACAAAATTTTGTTCGGCGTTTATTTCGACGTGAGTTTGGATTACATGACCTAAATCAGTGTCCGAAGGAAAGCGTGATTCGATCGTGGGTCAGAAAGTTCGAAGCTACTGGTTCGACTCTCAAACAGAAGCGATCGAAAGCGGTCAGCCGAACTTGTGGTGTCCAGAACATCTTTGCGTCGCATTTTGTTGAAAGATCTGAAATCGTGCGACATGGTTTCAACAAGATGGCGCGACATGCCACACAGCTAATGCCTCTTTGGCGGTCGTAAGCGAGATGTTTGCTGAGAAACTGATATCGCGCCGTGGTGACATTGAATGGCCTCCTAGAAGTCCGGATCCCACACCACTGGACTTTTTTTGTGGGGATACCTAAAAAGTAGAGTCTACTCCAATAACCCAGCCACAATTGACCAGTTGAAGACCAATATCCGGAAAGAAATGGCAGATATTCCCCGTGCACTATGCCAGCGAGTTTTTACCAATTTGGGGTTCAGATTCGAAGAATGTTTGCAGCTCAATGGTGCACATCTCGATGATGTTATTTTTAAGAACTGAATATCCCAGATGTTAATTTTTGTAAAAATAAAAATTTGTATGTGGTTGTATGTAGTTTTTTTTAATGATTTTTTCAAATTCGCAATTCTTTCTGGCCTACCCTGTACAATAATTGCGCTCGTTATTATTTTCAACATTTTTCATTAAACAAATATTAAATTTTTGTTGAAACCCCATTTTTTTATATTAAGAGTAAACAAAACAACATAAATATCAAATTAAATTCAACAATTGAAACACAAAAACACTTCGAAATGAGTTGCTCCTATCGACTCGTTTTGAGCATAATGGAAACGTACTATAAAGTGTCAATAGTCCGGCTAATATACATTTTTTTTAAGTTTTCCAAATATAATATATTTTCATCTAATACAAAATATAAATTTTAGCTGCCTAATTCTTAGAGTTAGGTATTGAAATCAGAAATGGAAATATGACTAAAAGTTTTAAAGCCAAATATGAAGTTAAAATTAAAATAACTCCACAAAACTAAGATGTCCTTTGAATTGCTGGGCATTCAAGACGCGAAAGTATACTGCAGTGATTAGCTAAACCGCCATGTGAATGTTCTTAGCGTAGTCAATGATTCTGCAGTAAAGAAAATTTCACAAATGGAAAAAATGAGCGAAAAGGTCCCGAATGAACAACAAAAATAGTTGGTTTTGTTCAGAAGTTTTCTCAATAAAAGTAAACTGATTTCTGTGGGCAACTCCATATTCAGCCCTGTTAAAAGTAGTCTTCTATATCATTGATACTAGAGGCGTTAGCATAGTGTGCAAACATTTTATATATTATTTCTTGCCCTACAAAATTAAACACCCAAAGATACAAAGTAATTTTAGATTAAAAATTAGTTTATTTTTTTAAATATTTTTTGTGATAAATAAAGTACTGAATCAAATAGAACTGAACTTAAAAAAAATATTATTCTTACCCTTATTCATTCTTACCCTTATTCCATCTCTGGGCTTTAATTATCTCTAATGAAAAAACAAAAGAAATACTTAAAATAGCTTTTATAAAATGCGGCGTATGTTTTTGAGAAATACAAAGATTCCGAAAACACGAGTTAGCCTGCATTTAGCTTTAAAGATTTATCCATATTTTGATCAGAATTCGCACTCCTGCCCATCGTATCATACTTCTGATTAATTTCAACACCCTTGTGATTTCATAATGTTGACATGTTGCTGCACGATGCTCTAGATTTATAGTTTAACATTCATTATTTGGATTTTGCCACAATTTTCATGGATTTACGTCTTATGCATAAAATAGTATTTAGTTCTATTGTTGTCGCTTCTCTGCGGAATACTAATCGTTCTTTCAGCATTTATGTTTTGTTATTTATTTGCAAAATTCCCTGTGGCAAATGTCATTTCAACATCTTTTCACAAAATGTCATTTTTCATTTTATCTCCTGCTATTACTCCGGATTTATTTATGAACTGTTTTCTTAGCAATCCAAATCACATTAGTTAAATTAGGGGATTCAAATCAGTTTAAAAATTTTTATTAAAAAAGACGAAGTGTTGAAAGATAATTTTTTTTTTTTACAAATGACTGCTTTATTCATTTTGCCATGATAGCCAGATTGGAAAAAATCTTAACATTTTTATACTAATCGGACCTTACAGTAACGTAAAATAATATCGGGTAAGGAAATCTGTCCACTTTTAAAGGTACGATTTTTTCCTTTACTGCTTCTGGCAGCGCATGATCTGTTGATACTTTATGTTCATCGTGATAAATCAACACTTTTTATTAAGAATCTACATATACTACTGTGGGAAAAAAATAGCAAGACTTTGTTCATAATTTTAAATTTCTTTATTTATTCTGCCAAATCTATTTCGTCCCCCTCAAAGTAATCCCCCTCAGCTGCAATACACTTATGGCAAAGTTTTTTCCAATCCTCTTAACAGTTGTTAAATTCAATTTCCGGAAAAGCCTTCAATACGCAAGCGATTCACGTTTAATGTCTTCAATTGAATCAAAATGGTTTCCCCGGAGCGGTCGCTTGAGTTTGCTGAACAGCCAGAAGTCAGACGGAGCTAAATCAGGCGTATGCAGTGGCTGTGGCACGATATGGATTGAATTTTTGGTGAAAAACTCACGAAGAATTAATGCGGTATGCGACAGTGTATTATCGTGGTGCAAAAACCAAGAGTTGTCGGCCCATAATTCCGGCCTCTTTTTACAAATAGCTTCGCGCAAACCACGCATAACACGCAAACAGTATTCCTTGTTGACAGTTTGGCCGGTCAGAAGGAATTCGGAGTGCACCACACCTCGATGATCGAAGAAAACTGTCAACAAGACCTTGATTTTTGACTTGCTTGGACGTGGTTTTTTCGGCTTCGGCTCACCTTTGGAACGATATTCGGCCGATTGATCGTCTGTTTCCGGGTCGTAAGCGTAGATCCGAGACTTTGATGTGATATTTGGCACTGATGTAACTGACAGTCATACAACCGTAGAAAAAAATTTCGACGAATGGATTTCCGCGCGAAATTTAAATTAAAAAGTCGTACTATTTTTAGCCTACAGTAGTAAGTTTGTCACTTGGTTGTCAAAGTCTACCCTTCAGTTCTACATTTAAAAATTACTAGAATATTTAAATGTCGCTAAAAACCAAAACTTGAGATAAATAAAATTAAATTAAAACCTTGTTCTGAAAATAAAATTTAATATTTTTTCACAACACATATTTTAGTACTTCCTATTCAGGTGAATGGTATATTCAAATACGGCGCCATTACTTGTTTCATATTTTTGTGCCCTTTACCGAATGTCAACAAATTCTTACATGCTTGCACATGTCCAATTTAGGGTTAAAATGAATTTTCCAAAGATTCTTACTTGCGAACCTATACTTTGCATTGGTGTGTTAGAATATGTTTCGAAAACTTCGCTATTGAAAACCATCTTTACATTGTCATTTCCATAAATCGCAACAATTCTTCATTTGGCGGCACCCTATTAAAGAAAGTGTCAGAAACACTTCGTTGTGTGACACACAAAATGCGAAATAAAATAATTTTTGTGCAAATAACATATTTAAATTTAAAAGTTGCAGGTATACAAATGGGATAGAAAAAGTGAAGGAACATAAAAATGTAAAATGTAGCTGCATGAACGTGTTTTTCATTATCGAACAACGGCTTGAAGGGACGCAACCAAGTGTGTCAATTGGGCATTTTTTATATCTCTTTTTAGAAATCCCACAGAAAAGGAAATAACTATGTACACCTTTTTAAGGGGATTGTTTTTAATTCTAGCTTGAATTTTAATTAAGTTTTTAGTTGATTCAATTATTTCTTTAATAAATAATTCTTTTTTAAATGAAGTTTGTAAATGGTTTAATTATTTTTGAAATAATTAAAAAGTAATTAAAAAGTTAATTGAATTTTGCGGTTTGTTGGTGAAATTTAAATTTTTGTGGTGAGTTTTCAAAACTTGGTAAATATTGGCTTTTTTTTTGCTATTTTTGGTGAATGTAAAATTTTGGAAAATTTTCCAATTTTTCCTATTTTTTTTTGCGAAATTTGGTGTTGTGCCCATATCTTGGGAACAGAAGAACAAAAATAAAACTGCAACTATTGTTTTTGTTAATTTGTGTGACATTTTTATGGGCTTTTGCGTTTTTAATAGACTGTTGCTGCACTGCAAAGTGAAAAATGATAAAATATTGGGCATTCTCGAAATAGTTAATAAAATTTTATGAAGAGTTGCTTAAAAGAAGTGAAAATTTTTGCATACGTGAAGTTGGAAATAGAGAAAATCTTACAATTCCTATAAAATGTAACACAAGCCCTAGAACTGAAAATTTTAAAATTTTATCGTACGAAGATGCTAATTATATACTTTGGCTTGTTTAATGATGTCGTGATTATCAAATCTACTACCGCTACGATCATTAGTAGAGAAGAACGTAGAACTGTGACGGCGTGCACCTACATTGCACAACGGCTAGAACCCATACTCGAACACAATCAAATGCGAGTATTCGTATTAACTGTTAACTAAAAATTCCCAGTGGCAAAGAATAACATAATGCAAGAAGATATTTGCTATTTAATTGAATTGCCAGCAATAATCACGTACACACAATTTCCTGCGGTTATAAAATCCAAATAACAACCAAAACAATGGTAATAGTGGCACAATAAGCAGCACCAGAACAACAGGAGCAATAGTGTTATCGACTTGTTTATATTATAAACCTGATGGTGAGATTTTCTTTTTTTTTAATTTTTAATTTATATTAGATGCTGCGAAACACTAGTACAATGCCCCTTACGACAATTGCCCTTATAAACCACTTAGCCTAATTTATAAGCGGCTTACAAGCAATAAAAACTAAGCTTAACAAATCAGATTTTAGAAACACGCAAGTATACGGACTGGCAATAAAGAAATTTTATGACAAACACAGAGTAGGATTACATTTGCTCTGTGGCATATAGGGCCCCACTGCTCACATTACCTATCGTCGACATCTATATCGTTCGATTTGGGCAAAACGAACTTAGTTACCAGTAATCAGTAGGCATGATTGCCATGATTGGCGCAGCCCAAAAATTCACAAAAACACGCCAAGTCGCCAAAGCCCTCTTTATCATTGATTTGAAGCTCCAGGATCAGTTGCATCTTGTATGTGTGTAGGCCAAGCTCCGATGCAGAAACTACAAAATTGAGGTCTGGAAAAATCAAAATTCTTGTGAACCGTGGAAAATCGACAGTCTTTGGCGAATTCTATATATAATGTTAGATAGATTTATTAGTCGGGCGTGGTGCTCAATCGTGTAACTAGTCCCAATTTTTTGGCAGCCAGCGCCACGACGCCATCACCGCTACTGAATATTAATATAGACATCATTTGACGTTTATGTCACACATGAATTTCATATAAACAGCCAAGAACGGTTGATTTTTTTTTTGCCGAAGTTTCGGAAATGCTAAGCCGAAATGCTGATTTTTTATTCGTTTTTGGCGACTCTGGTTAAAAATTTTGTGGTAACATTGCTAGTACGTTGTATTTAATTTTACGTTGTATAGCAAGTTGCCCCATATTTTAACAAGATGAATAAGAAAGCATTCAATGATATTTCGTTCATATCTACGTAACTGCAATATTCAAGCGTATCGAACCACGAGCCCTTGCAATTTATACGAAATATTCACCTAAAATTCCTCAAATAATTTTTTTTTAATTTTCTTAAAAGTTTTTATCGGATGCATGAAATTCTTGCACAAAATTGCATTGAAATTCGTATAATTTAAAACATAATATTCGAATTCCCAAATCTTGTATAAAAGCAATATGCGGATGTATGGAAATGTGGCCAATTTGTTCACCTTCCTTGTTGACGTAGTGATTTTTGTTTTATTAAGCTTCGAAAGAATTGGTTATGCCTAGTTCTTAATTGTTTTATTTGCAATATGTCAGTATTATATCCTTTTTCGTTATATTCCCAGGATATGGTTTCCATGTCTCTTAATCAAGGACCCAAAAAAACTTTATACAATTAAAATTTTTTCTCTAAACTTTTTAAATATACAGTGGCAGGCAGCAAGGCGATTGCAAACGTATGAAATATCAATTTTTTCTCTCTTTATTTTGAGGCTTAATTTGTGCACATTATACAAATGGTCGCCTGGTTTTACCTGTCAATGATTCAAAATAACTTTAAGCTTCCCTAACGCCTGCGGGTTTTTATAATGTCGAGTCTGAACTTAAACTAGGATTTTAGCTATTACCTCACGGTACCTTATGGCTAATTTCTATATGGTATTGAAGCCAGATTTATTGCGTATAAATAAGAAAAAAAAACTAGATGCTCCAATTTGCTCGGAAAAAAATGAGACGTTAATAAAAATTAACCTCGAAATTTTACAACTTGACAAAATTTTTTTACTGAACGTAGTAGGTTTTGTTGTCTTTTGTGAGAACATACAGCAAGTGGAATCCTCTTGATGGAATCCCTTGAAAAATAATGTAAGTTGCAGAGTAAAACTTTAGTTGCAGCATAAGAAATCAATACCAAGATCTGGTATTTGAGAACTAATAAAGAACTTCTAACAACAAATAAGTTCGTTATTCCCATCTAAAACTTTCATGAATGAAGAGGTAGTTGAAACATGATCTGTTTTGAAAATGATAAATATGAAGGTAGCTGCAGTTTTAACAGATACCTCTTCATGTTCAAGAAGAAGTAAATGAAAAAAAGTCACACAAAAATTCATTGGTTTGTCGCCACTCCATGTGTGGATTCGATGTACAAAAGTGGTTTTACATATTTTGTAAAATATTATCAGCGAATAGTCAACTGATCTTCTATAAACGAAGCAGATAAAATATTAATTTAAAAACCTCACACCTTTCTTCAAACACTACGATCTGGTTTAGTTATAGATCCTTAAATAAAATATTAGTTCACGGAGGAAATATAATGTGTCATTTTGCTATTTTTACTATTAGCCAACTATCCGAAGATGCTGAAGAAAGAGTCTCGCAAAAAAGATTAGAAACCATAACGAATGTCTCATTTTGATGACCGTGGCCGCCCTCATTTAGATTTTTCCAATGTTGAATCAGCCTCTTTAATCTTGTCGACTCTTGTTTTTAGCAGGGGAATGCTTGGTGCATCATTTAAGTGGCGAAAAGCTCGAAAGCGGCAGAATCTTCTACGCGCTACAGTCACCGAATTTTTGTAAAACACTCGCAAGCACAATGCGCGGTCCACACCCTAGAAACGACACACACTGACGACTGAATTCACAAGAGCCAGGCTATCGATTTACATACTACTCACCCCCTTCAGATTTGTTGAGCTGACGCAGAAACCTAAATAAATATAAACTTTCCTTTGAGACACCCTGTGCTTCAAAAGTCGTTTACAAAATTCAACAAAATTTTAATCAAAAATTTTAACGCCATAATTTTACAGGAGTCCGTGGATCAAGTTACCATTTCTTATGCATTTGGAGGAACATATATTCCAGATGATATGGTAAAATTTCAACAGAAGATATTGAATTCTGATATGAAATTGGCTAGAATTTCCCACTGTGCGGTGTCGAGGTTTTCTTAGTGCCTTTCAACCTTGGGTTGACGCTTTGTTTACTGTCTTTACTGTTGGGCGGTCACGCAGTTGACAAATTCTTTTCTAACTCGTTAGGGCAACAATATAATATTTATTTTTATTTTGGTAAGATGCTTTTAAGCAGTTATTTTTAAAGTGTTAATTTAATTTGTGCAGTTAATTTAATATTCGCAGAATAACTATGTAAAAATGAAGTAAACAAATTGTTTTTGAGAATTTATTTTCAATTTACCGCGTTCAAGAAGGAGTTGTGGGTTCATTCTTTGGCACTAATTAATTATTTATCTTGACACATGCAACCATAAAATATTTTTTTGCATTCTAACACACGTTTGAAGACTACGCAACAATTTTTCGCATGTAAATGGCTACAAAAATAAGGGCCAACACTTGTGCATGTTGCAGCTCTATAAATGCTTAAAAAGGCTCAACATGATTAAGTATGTGTGTGTGTGTGTGCCTGCATAATTGGGTTTTCATGTGGCTACAGTATTGGTGTAAAAGAGTCGAACCTTTGAATAGTTAAAAAGCATTGAATCGTATAAAAAAGGATGAAAAGAAAGACACTTACGTACGTCCTTTAATATTTATTCTGATCTATAGAAAAAAAGAGCCCTATATGGAATTCAAATTTACAAGTTTGATAAAGGGATTTTTCCAATAAGGCCAGGTTAATGTTGGATTTTATTTTTCTTTCTTTAGTAAAAAGTATAAAATTTTGTGTAGATGACTCTCCATAGACTGGATCTTTACAATGTGCAGCAATTTTTGTCAATTTCAAGGCCTGGTTTAAACACGTTCGCTAGCAATGTAAGGTTTTCTTCTTAAGCTTTTTTGTTGGCTGTCTGACGATGTGCTTTGGTGATATTACGCTGTCTTATATTTATATGGTTTTTGTTTACATCATGATTTTCGATTTGTCGCTCTTAATCACTTATAATCTGGTGAATTCACCTTCAACAAATTAACATCATGGACACGACGAAAACTGGAGAAAAAAATTCTTTAAAGCACCTTGTGGAGTTTTAAACGTGACCAAAATACTTAACTTAGTTTCCTTCCCCTTTTTCAAACAGCATTTGTCATCAAAAAATTTAAATTTAAATTTTTGTTCGCTACAAAACAAAGAACGTTGAGTCCATTTAAAGCCGGTGCTTTTAAAAAGTAAAAAAAAACAACTTTTTCTTTTCTTTTTTAAGAGGATGAAGATGTTGATAATATTGACGCTGATGACGGTTACAAGAAAAGTTTTAATTAAATAATGTCGAAAAAAAACAAATATTTCATTACTCAAAGGTTCAAGTGTTCATTCATTTTATTTGTTGAGCTATAAAATCTTATTGAAAGCAAAACAAATTTACTAACAAAGTATTTGAACTTGAAAGGAAACCGAATTCAAAAAGAAAACATCTTAACTAATCAATGCAGTAAAAACTTACGAACCAACCTAATGCTACTAGTTACTGATAAAATAATAAAAAAGAATAAAAAAGTCTTTTTTCCTTTTACCTGAGTTGCGAGGACACGTTGAAAAAAATTAAGATTGAAAAAATTTTAAAGAAAGCTTGTGTTTTTATGAATTTTATCTACTATTTAACTTAACTACTTCAAATACACACGTATATAAAGGGTGTCGCAATAATAGTGTACTAGCCCATTTAAAAATAAAAATTTTTTTCCAGCGACTTGTGATTTGGTACGTCCCGATTGACTGTGGAAAAAAAATCCAGCAAACAACCCCCTGCAGCTCTGAAGATTGATCACAATATCTCACCGACTACGCCTTGGATCTTGTTACTATGCTTTCGAATTATTTCACCGAAAAATAAATCATACGGCGTCAAATCGATTTAGAAATGATACGAAAATCGTTGCTGCAATTAATGCGAGAAACCACATATATTTCAGATCAATGCCTTCCAGTTGAGGCCACAACAACCCCTGTACCGAATGCCGTTCACATTCACTGCCGTATTGGTGTTTTCGGGATTTCGACTATTACCTAAACTAATTTGGACAATTATTAAATTTTTTTGTTAAATATATAAATCTCTTTCAAAAATGTATAAATTTTAATCACACAAACGTATGAAATCTGAAATGTAATGCAGCTTGAATAACAACGAATTGATAAATTGATTACATATCGTAAAATAAAAATGTAAAGTTGTTCACATTGGCAACTGAGTGATGTAAAATAAAATCTATTTATTTATTGCAAAGAAATATTAACTCAATACTTTTTTTAAATTTCTTTTCCCCAATTTACTCAACTCGTGTGAATTATAATAATAATCGTTCTTAAGATCCCCTACAACATCTCCCCCTTTGTTGAACCTAAAGAACAATTATTTGCAACTACTTTGTTCAACTTTCGTTTACAGTTTCTAAGAGATCGACTAGTACGTCTACACAAAGAAGGTTTACTACTATGATCGATCAAAAGGTCTGAAAATTTTTCGAGCAGTTTCTGCGTTAGTTTCGCCACTTTAGTAATCTTTTATGAAAAACTTTGCAATTTTAACAAATTAAATGTTACACAAGGCCCAAACACCTTTATCTAACAAAAAAACCTAATTTTCACAAACAAGTAACCAACCGAAAATTCTGAATTTTATAAAATACTAGCCAAGCCCGGCAGGCGTTGCTACGCCCCTTAATGAGCTCAATATGTGTGCAAAGTTTAAGAAAAATCGGTCAAGTGCAAATAGCTGAAAAATTAATATTTATTTTGTATGGGCGTATTTCATTTTTGTGTGTATGTAGATGGGCGTAGCCCTGCCCACTTTTTTTAAGTTAACACCCATAAACGCTCCCTGGAATATGTATAACAACTTACCAAAGTTTCAGTCCGATCGGCTTTACGGTTTCGGAGTCTATAGCTAACACACACACACAGACAGAGTTTCACTTTTATATATATATATATATATATATATATATATATATATATATATATATATATATATATATATATATATATATATGTAGATTAGAAATTTTACTACAAGCCCAATTCCACTATTAACTGATCGAAAAGCACCCATTAAAACGAAGGGTGAATTTAAGTGTAAGACTGTAACTGGATGCTAAAATTGAAATTCGAAAACAATCGTTTTTACCGGGAATAATATGTCGTACATTACTAGTATTTCATATATCGGCACAGCCGAATATACCTTCCTTAGTTGTATCACTTGTTTTATCAGTAATACCGACGAAGGAACGTCGAAGCATTAGCCCCTTCTATTCTATTTTTTGCAGTTATTTTATTTATATTAAATTTAAATATGAAATCCTATAATATTTATTTTATGGAAATAAGTATCTTTTCAATTCAACTTTTAAAAATAGGTTTAGCACCTTTTCGTTTTTGATTTCCTAATGTAATAGGAGGATTAAGTTGATGATATTCCTTAATTATACTTAGCGGATCTAGCTAAACGAATCGAATACCACAATGCTTCGCATATATCTTAAGGGACTTCTAAGGCACCCATTATATTCCAACACTTGTCATTGTTAGGCGAACAAAATCCTTTTTATAAACTAAAGTGGCCACTACTTTTAGAAGATAATCGACCGCTCTGAATAAATTGTTTGGCGTATTTACATGTGTATGTGTGTTTGGCACTATGGCAGTAAACACAGCAGATTGTCATGCAGCTAGCTTACATACAGTCAAAATAATCCTGTTATTTAAGCCAACTATCAACTGGATTCTTGCGTAACTTATTTCCTGATGGTGCTAAAAACGATCCGGTCTTTGAAAATTATTAAATTAGAATTATGTTAAAAGGTCAATGAAATATAATATAATTGTCAAAATATAACGAAAACCAAAATTTGCCATATGTCAAACGTTTTGCCAAAAATTTGCACAAAAAAGTATTTTATGAAAAACGTCGTAGTTTTGATAAATAAAAATGTAAAACAAGGTCAAAAACCCCTAGTTTTCAAAAAGAAGGAACAAGTAGAAGAGTAATATAAAATTTGTGTGTCGGATTGCTTTTCTTTTCTCTGAAAGCTTATCAAGGTTTTATAAATTCTAAATTTTTTTTTAGTAAATTCTAGACAATAGCGAAATTTGGTTACTAGTAAAATTTTAAATATTTGATAAAATTTAGAGTTGGATAATTTTTTTAAATTAAATTGAAAAATTTGGTGAAGTTTGTTTCTGGGTGCTTTTTTGTTAAAATTACGGTTTTCGAAAAATATAAGTATATTGGAATTCTGTTACGTTAGCTTTGTTAAGATCGCGACGTTTTCTATAAAATATTAATTTTCTTGTAAAAATGTAACCTTTTTGGTATAATAGAACTTTAGCTTTAAATTTGGTGAATTGGGGTTTTTTGTATTTTGAAATTAATTTCTTTTAAACCAGTTTTGCGATTTTGTGTCGAATTTTCGAATTTTTGGTGAATATATAATTTAGCAAAATTTTCAATTATTCGTAGTATTTTGGAGTAATTTTATATATTTTTTAATTCTCGATTTCGGTAAAATTAGAGATTTTTTATACAATTGTGCATGATATATTCTGATTTGAAATATCATAATTAAAACTTTTTTTTAAAATAGGCTTTTTGGTGAATTTGGAAAATTTTTCTTAAGTTAAAGTTTTTGGGCCGAAATTTCCAACATTTTTATGGTTTTTTTGGTAAAATGTCGGTTTTTATAAAATATAGATTTTGTAGCAATTAAATGTTTTTAATACAGTTTTTCGATTGTGCAGCTTCATTTTTTTTGCAATTTTCGGTGAATTTCAAATTTTGACAATTACGTAACTGTTTAGTGCAATTTTGGTTTTCGTATAAATTTTGATTTTTTTTAAACGTTTTTTAACTTATAGAGTTTTCAAATTATGGTGAATTTCGAAATTATGGTGCAAATTTTCCGATTAATTTAGATTTTTGGTAAAATTCTTAATTTTTATAATATAGATTTTTTGAGAATTTTTGTGATGAAAATTAATTTTTTTTTGATATATTTATTTAATACAGAATGTTAGCATTTCGTAAAATACTAAGTTTTGTGAATTTTCGGCTTTCTGCTGAAATTAAAATTTTTGTGGTAAAATTTTAATATAGGATATATCTGTTCTTTCCATATATTTTTTTTATTAGGAAATTTTTAGTGGAAAAATACAATTGTTTTGTATTTTAAGACCTTTGAGCTAAATATTTTTTTTGGGGTGAATTTTCGGTATTAAGAGAGTTCCTTAATTGTGGTCAAATTCTGTTTTTAATTCATTTTGCAAAGTAATTGAAATTTTTCATAAAATTTCTAATTTTTATGATTTTAAAATATTTTGGTGAATTTTTAATCTTTGTTTTTATGTTTGTTAAACATCGATTTTGTTAAAATTTCGACGTTTTTCATTAAAAATTCTCTTTTTGGATTTTCAGAAAAATTTTGAAAAATTGGTGAAATTTAAATTTTTGTGGTGAATATTCAAAATTTCGAGCATTTTATTTAAATATCGTGTTTTCATTGAATTTTGATTAAAAAAATATTTAATTCTAGTGGGAAATTTAAAATTATGTCAAATTTTTTTTTAATTTAATTTGTTTTAGATATGTTGAGGTTTTTTTAAACAAATTTTTTTTCCGTCAAACATTTAGATCCGTAGGTTATCTAGGTGGCTCAGTATAATAATTTCTATATGGGGCCTTTAGAGTAAATGCGATAAGGATTCATAACATGCGAACTTCATGGGCTTATGTATGTTGTTTCCCCGCAAGAGTGATGATATCAAAAAACCAGAGAAACATATATGGCTGCCTTAAAATAGCAATAGTTCGCCAAACTCACTGATCGAATGATCCTAGTTTCAAGATCCCACAATATCTAGTGCCACCAGAAAGTTGATTTCAACAGTGTACAGACGAAGTCGTTAATTGTTGGTTTGGAAATTAATATTGTAGAAACTATAAACGAAATGATGAACCTACTTTTTCACTTTTGTGAAGGGTATAAAATTTCAAACACATATTTAATTGTGTGTGTTTGTAATGGTGTGTGAACGTTTTAGTCATTTGTTTCCGTTGAATGTTTTTTTTATTCATATTTCTTCCTCTTTTAGCTCTTTAGTTTTAGAGATTTTACTGTAGTAGTCATTTAATTAAGACTAACATCAAATACAGTAATGCCTTCTTGGCAAGGGGTAGACAAATTTTATTTTGCTTTGTTGTTTTTTTCATCTGTTTTTAACGTTTCCTTGCTTAGTTGTGATTTCTTCTTTGGAGTTTTTCAATAGGGACAGTTAAATAATCATAGTTAATGGTAAATGGTGTAGATGTCTCGTTTTATTTACTTTTAACGTGTAATAGTTACTACTGAAATCCCCTCTACAATCGTGCTGTTATTCACCTTATGCTTCAAAATAGTTTCTTCTGATTTGGTTACTGTGGTATTAGATTATTTTATATGGCAGTTTTTCTTTAAGCTTCCGCATTTTCTTTCGTTCGTTTCTATTTTATTTGCAGTTTTGTTTTTCCATTTGCAAAGTTTTCTACTAAAAAAGATTTACAAGTTATTAAAAATAACATGTTTTTTTTTACCGAAAGCCATTCATGCGAACCCAGAGAAGAAAAAACTCTTAATACTCAACTGCAGATTATTTTATATTTTTGCTGAGTTTTTTGTGTTTTAAAGAAGAGAAGGGGTTTATTCTTTTGTTTTGTACATTGAATTTATCAAAGTAATTTAAAAATGTTTACGTTAATTCGAATATTTTTTAAAATCTTCCCTTTAATTCAAATATACCAATTTAAGTAGATCGTTGTCATGATAAGCACATGTACGTGGTTTGTTCAAAAGAAGAGGAGTTTGAATGATTTTAAAAGTATTTATTTAATCATTAATATCCATTTTGTTCCCTTCAAAGTAATCCAGCTTAGATATACTGCACTTTAGTCAGCGCTTCTTCCAATCCTCGAAGCACTTCTGAAATGCGCTTTTCGATATGGCCATCAGCTTGTTCTTCGATTCTGACTTTATGTCATCAATTTTCATGTGTCTCTTCAGTTTTGGAAATAGGAAAAGGCCGCAGAGAGTCAAATCTGGTGAATAGGGTGGTTGAGGCAGGATTAGGGTTTTGTTTTTGGCAAAAAATCATATTCTTTGATCAATTTTTTTCAAAAGTCAAAAATCGAAGAACACACACAAACGTGACTATCGTTTTCAGTTGTCAACAACAAACTACTAATCCAAATTGGCTGATAATGGCTACATGCGGCTTACACATGTGTACCGACATAACGAAAAAAATTTCCATAATCGAATGTACACAGCCCCCGAAAATTCAAAATTCACCTTTTCTTTTGAACAAACCTCGTATATATGAATGAATGAATGAAAAACGAATGTATGTTTATGACGTTATAAAATTTTATCCGTTATTGCGTTGCCACCAGTATAGGGTTGTATAATGTCTGCTCATACAAATGATCCTTGATTTTGTGAAGCTCATACGCGCAGTGCAATCATGTAAAGATTATGTTAAGCAAGAGCAAGGATATTTCAAAAGTTAGCAGGATTATAAATATAACAAGCTGCCTCAATGAAACTTTTGACGTCATCTCCTGAATTTGTTCTTTTCTTAAGGGAAAGTAAATCCCAACTTGACAACACTGATTCGTAGTATTTTGAACAACGTTGGTGTTTCCAACACACGTATAAGTATCTCTGCATGTAATTCTTTGTGCTCGGTTTTTTTGTTTATTTATTTTATCACTCATTTATTCATTTCTAACCAATGTACATGCATATAAAAGAAATGAATACATACACATACCATTGTTGTTTGCTTTTCTTGGTTTGAGCATTTCTAAAACTAAATATTGTAATTTTTGTTATTTTCATTCATTCAAATATACTGCAGCTCTGCGGTAACATTCTCCCTCATGGAAGAACGAAACGAGCAACAAAAATGCGGTCTATAAAATTTTAAGTAAAAATTAAAACAAATGTTCCCAAAGGATACAACAGACACTAAACAGTTCGTAACAATAACACAACTTCTAGATGCAGAAAAACAACAACATCCATAAAACGACATGTATGTAGTGGCAACAAAAGTTTCGTGTCGTAGTTTAAAAATTAAAACATCTCTAGGGGCTATGAAAACAATTGAATATTATCGCTACCAAACTGTTTGTTAATTAGAAATACACATACAGATATCTTTTTTAACACACATATGCGGACATACACATGTACGCAAATGCAACAGGAACAATGTCTGACTTTTGAGTTATAATGGCAGTCTCCAAGGCAAATTGATGACAGGTAGATTCACGGGCGAAATCAACGCATTTCCGGCTTCTTTGCGGATCTCTGTCAAACTTCATGTAAATAATGTGTCCCGGAAATGTGGAAATGTAAGATTTTTTTATATAAATAATCAGACCCGGAGATTCTCATTTATAAGTCTTTACATGAGCAAGATTTAAAAATAAAAGCTTTATGAACAAAAAGATTTAAACTATTTTGAAATTCACAAATTAACTTAAATTAAAACGTATATTCATCGTGAATAAAATATATTTTTATCATATACGAGGGAACTTCAATAAGTCTTTTATAAATCCTACAGAAAGCATTAAGATTTTAAAATAAAGAAAAATTTAGAAAAATTGATTGCGTGGTGAAATCATATCCATCTATGTGAAAGGCGAAACAGATTTTAACGAGAATTTACATCAAAACATTTGGAACCTGCTTTGGAACTAACAGCGCAGGTACTTACTTAGGATGTCTTTTATGAAATCTTAGAAGTATTTTGAAATGAAAATGTCGGGGTCACGGCAATATGACCAGAAACCAAACAAGTGTCAAGGCAATATATTTTATTAGATGGATTCCATCTCTAAGGAAGCAGTTCGGTACAATTTCATCGATTTTCTTGTCGATTAAATGATATTTGTAGTAGTGAGTTCAGTGTTCTGCCACCAGCGTAGGTGTTAATAGTATCAAGTTTACTTGTCTAGGGGTCTCTTGTGCTTGCGCTTAAATCGCTGTCTCTAGGTTTGTAGCATCTAATAACTACTATATCGTAACTTCTACCATATTTGATTTGATTGGTCTTCGCTCAAATTCGCTCTCCTTATCTTGAGATGATTTTGTAGGGAAATTAGTGCAGCATAAGTCTATTGTTTCATGATCGGTGTGTTAGGTGGTGATATCCTGCTGAAACCATATTTCGTCCAGTTGAGGGGACAACAATCTTAGAAAGTTATTGGAAATGATCCCGAAATGAAGTTTTCAGTAAAACTCTACTTGGCAGCAATAATGTTTTCAAGAAGCTGACCGGTACGTCAATACAAACGAGAGTTACTATTTACAATCGACTGAGTTTCTTAAAACATGTTGAACACTCTTGGAAATGTTGAGACATTACTGCTCGTGCGATCTCCACGTAATTTTCCGCATTTTCTTTAAAAATTATTAAGCATCCCCCTTTTGTCACATAATTCAAACAGTGCATTTCTAATGAGCCACCCGACATAAATTAAAAAAAAAATATTGTTATAGAGAACATGGAGGCCTTAAAAAATTAGAGCCAAAGGCGGTTCCTTTGTTTTATACAGCTAACGTCAGTACCTAACGCGCGGTCAAAATGTGATTTTACAACTGCTCAGCGTTTCCACCGCATCGATTTTTTAATACAAATAAATTTTGTGTGCCTGTTTGCAATGAGTCTACAACGAGTTGTACGACTCCCTAATAGATGGGTTTAAATCCTTAACTACTCGTGTCGCATCCACTCCAGAACTAGAGATTCTATAAAAACTATTTAATCGAAAAAAATTATTTTGTTTGGTAGAAAACGTTATTTTAAAAACTCGATTTGCAATGCCTGATACGTATGCTTTCGTTCACCAAGGATATGAGAGAGTGTATTAATGTGTCCCTTGACGCGACACCATGTATGCCACAGTGCATAATAAAGTAGAGATCACCTCATTTTTTATTAAGTGTAAACGTGAGTTCGACTAACTAAAAATTTTTGACGCATAATGCTTTCGTAACGATAATAACTTGGAACAACTGGTGACTTAACGTTTTTTCAACCATTCGCAGTCGATTTGTGGCCGCATGTTTCAAATAGTGAACTGGGTGGGCAACAATAATGCAACAGTCTTGCTGATACAGCACGATTTGTTCACCTACAGTGGCCTTTGTAGCCATTTAAATAAATTTAACTGTTAAATAAGGGTGGTTGAGGACAAGTGTTAGTTGTTTTGTCATTAATGTTGATGTGATGCCTGTTCGTATACTGTTTCAGCGACCAGGTCATAAAGTTTTCTGCCTGCAAAAGTGTTTTTGCAATTAATTTCATTTGAATTATTGTGGTAGTGACTTTTTACTTTTGTGTCTGCGGCTTTTTAAATAAATTTCTTTTACAAAAACATGAATCGTTAAACATAAATTTGAGTCTATTTGTAGATTTAAATCAAATTCTAATAATAAAATATAAAAATTTTTTCGTACTAAAAAATAAGTTCTGCAGGGAAACTCACACTCAAGTTTCGAATTGTTTGTGTAATTCAGGACACATCAACAGGATCATTCTCAATGTTTAGAATTGGGGTTCCCAATAAGGACAACTCAATGTTACCGTGTTACCGGCCGCCACCACATGGAGGTATAAGCCAACACTTCTGGCAATGCACCTAGTTACGGCAAGCCTCATATTTGTGCCTGCCAGCGGATGGCCTTCGATTCGGCGAAATTACAAAGTTGTGGTGAAGTTAAACTTTTTGTGATGATTATTTAAAATTTTATAAATTTTCTTTTTCTAAAAATAAGATTCCCATTGAATTTTAATTTTTTTCTGAAAAAAAAATTGGTTTTATTCCAGTTATTCGATTTCGAAAATTTTAAATTTTGTTGTGAAATTTCGTTCTTTGGAGGAATTCGGTTTGCTGTGTTAGTTTTTGAAATGTTTTAAAAATTTTTATTTTGGTACAATATCTCAGTATGATAATTCCTGCATAGCAACTTTATAGAAAATTTGATAAGGATTCAGAATATGCGAATTTTTTAGTTTTGTCTAGAAGCGTTTCCCCGCAAGAATAAAAATATATAAATTCAGAAAAAAGAATTTTGGGCTGTATCTCGGAACTTGTGGACCGCTATCGCCGTCTTCAAAAAATTCTGATAAAAAATACTGATAAAATGGTCCAAACTTCAAGATCAAAGTTTGTTAAGTGCCGTCAGTAAAATGATTTCATCATCGGACACACGGATACGGTTAATTGAACTTCCCTATCTATAAGGATCCGGAATATACATATATATATACTTTGTTGGATTGAAAATAAGTATAAACCCATTTTATTTTTATGAAGGGTATAAAAAAATATATGTGGCTTTATTTTAGAGAAGATAACCAAAATTTATTGAGGACTTTCGAAGCGTGAATGTAATAAACAACTTAGGGCAGACTGCGGATATTACGACAACAATTTTAATCTAACTCAAAGATGTAAAAGATTGAAACCAAACTGTTTGAATTCAAGAAGTTCAATGTTCGAAACACCACTTTGCCGAGAAAATCAAAAGCATAATTTAACCAAAAACAACTCTTTAAAGTAAATACAGGGTTAACGTTATAAAATATGTTAAATCCAGTAAACGTTTAGACGTTACTAAAAAAACAAGAAGATAAAAAACTAGTTTTCTGAAAACCATTCTGCATTATTGCACAAGTTTCCAAACGCGTTAAAGCAAAAGGATTTTAATTGATTTGCCATGTTGAGAAAAAAGGATGTGAAAAATAAAAATGAAAAAAGAAATCACAAACACAGACAGCAGAAGAGATGTTAAATTTGTCCTAAAAGTGTGTGCAGGAGGAAGAATATTTTAAATTAAAAATTTTTTAAATGATGTGGCTCCAATTTGTACAAGTTGTACAAAGTGGGTATAAGGCTTTAAATTTTGGATGGTACGAATGGGCGGGGTACAGATAGTGTCGCGCACTATTTCTTGGAAATTTAGTAATAATAGAGTCGTACCCAATGACGCATCGCGCTTTTTGTATCGGGTAGAATATCATTCTCGCAAAGCATAAAGTGACGGAAGCCCTACAAGATGGATTTGGATATTCCAAAATACCAAAAATCATGATCCATTTGAAAACGAAGTCAATATCAAAAATCTATCAAGGATAGAACTGAAGAATATGGTTCCAGAAAGATCGCTTTCCATACTTCTGACATCATTTGTTTCAGTAAGCTAATTATTTCCGAGCACAACATTAAATCAGAAATGGCAGCAGTTTGAGGAGAATTGTAGTAATGCGTTGTTATTAATCTCTGTTTGAGGTTAAATCAGTGCCAGCAGCGGGAGCGGTCGTCATATAGAAACAATTATTTTTAAGTGGTTGCACTATTGATTAAATATAACTAATAAAAATTGTTAGAATTATTAAGAACAATATTGCTATCATATCAGTTAATGTGTTGAACCAATCTCTGTATAATGCCTGATATCATGCGAATACAGGAGTTCAAATTTTGACACGCCATCTAGTACTAGTTAAAACAATAAATTCACAAAGAATTTACATCATAATTTCATACTACTCTCGACATAAACGAGACAGAGAAGAACTAATCTCATTTCCTCTTCACAGTCGATATTTTAGTTTAAAGCTACCGGCGAGAAACCAGTCATAAGCCGAAGAACCTTCCTAGTTATTTCTAAGATTTTTATATATAAGAAGTGACGTAGCCAAGGACCAATTTATTCCACAAAACGGCTCTGAAGTAATAAGCGGAGCATCACAGGTCTCCTGTCCGCTAACTTGTTGCCTTGACGGACTCTCTAGCCGGCTATCCAGGACCAGTGGAGATTTTACAGCAGCTTGATTATTCAGGAAAATTGCAATGTGCTCCAAGTTTGGACTCTAATGTATGTTGTCGTCCACATACGTAATGATTGCCTGAACTTGTAACATAAGTAACGATAAGACAAGGTGCAGATATATTTCGTATAAGGTTGCATTACGTAACCACTCTACAGTTACGTTTAAGTCATCAGCGCTCATTTTGTTTATAAAATATTTCACTTATATTTTTATTTTAGGAACGAATTTATCGAACTGCAATTCGTTTTTTCATTATCTCAATAAAGAAAGACAATTTTTGTTATTCATACGATAATTTTTGGAATACTGAAAACGTTAATACAACAATATATCTGGTTTTGCTGAAAGTTAAAGTTATGAATCAGGTAACACCATTCAGTGACTTTATTTTGAAACCTTAATTTGAAAAATTACCATAATTAATAACTAATTATTTAATATTCGATATAAGGAACAGTATTGGAGAACTTGACCACTGTGATTTCTTTTTTATTCTGTTCTTTATTATCGTATCAGCTCTTTAAATACGAATTATTGGCCACTTAACTCTTGTAGGTTTCTTCAGCCATTAAAGGAAGACAAAAATTGTAGCAAAAGGCTCATAGATGTTTATTGAGTGGTCTGGTTGGTATTGGCAACATTAAAAGTTATAAGCAAATAAAAAGTTTTTAATCTCGTCGAACATAAAGCACGCAACTTACTTATAGATTTCAATAAAACACAAAACAACTTAGAAACTCCAATAAAAAGCACAAAGCAGATACGAAACAAGTTTGGTAAGTTTAGTTCAAATGGCTTAAAGAAATTATCAAACTATCACTATTTAGTACGTGCATTGAGTAAAGTTTTGCGACTATATAACAATAAATGAGTTTTTATTGCTGTTAAAGTTCGCAAACACTCGCCAGCTGTTTTTGTTGAATCCCTTTTATTTGATCTGTCCTTCTATTCTATTTTATTCGTCCCGTTGCTAACAAGTTAAAAAATTGTATGGATAATTGATTTCGATACTTTATTTATTTTTTGCTCTATTTTTGGAGTGGGTGGAGAGGGTATGAATTTACATTGAGAACATACATACATACGAAATGACCCACTCGAGAATAGAATCATCGAAAGTAATAAACATTAAGTCAAATGAAGAATTCTCTGCTTCTATTTATGGCGTATGGTTGAGATCCTAAAATTACGTTTGTGATATAAAGAGCGGTTAGTGTAAAATCCTTTAAAAGGATATATTTATCTCCATGTACCCTTCAAAGTCGATATGAAGTACCAAAAATTTTGTTTTTTATGATGTCTTGGAAGTTCAAGATTTCTGCTTTGTTGAATTGTAATGTCTCTTTATATATATATGACAGTTAACGATCTTTGATTTAGACTAAGACTTACCCCGTGTTACTATACCATTGACAAAAATGCAAACGGTATAAAAAAGTTTATCGTTCCGTTTGTAGTTTCTACAGTACTCATTACCGAGCCAACAAAGTATATATATTCTGGATTACTATAGGTAGGGCAGTTCCATTACCGATTTCCGTCTATCCGATGTTGAAATCAATTTCCTGACGGCACTGGACAACTTATGATCTTGAAACTTAGATCACTGAATCAGTGATTTAAAATAAGCTATATAGGGCAACCACTTCCGGAAATATGGATCATTTTTACATGTAGAATCCCTTACATACAAGAATATAAAACTTGCATATTCCTAATTCTTTTAAAATTTTCTCTAAAAGCCCTCTAGAGAAATTATCATCCCGAGACCCCCAGATAACCTAAGGACTTGAATGTTGGACCGAATTAAAATAAAAAACTAGACGATATCAAAACATAACAAAGAAAACCGCACTCCTCTAAAAAAATTTTTTATAATTTTAAATTCACCATAAATTCAAAAAACTGTAATACATTTTTTTTTAAAAAACTCATCTTATGAAAAACCTCGAAATTTTAACAAAATCAATGTTCAGCAAAAATATAAAAATAAGAGAGAAAAATTCACAACAGTGGTGAAATTTTATGGTAATTTGCAAATTCACCACTATACAAAAAAGCCGAAAATTCCCAAAAAATCTTATTTTTCAAAATTAAAAACAAATCTATGTTAAACAAATATATTAACCAAAAAATTAAATTTAATCATAAATGGGGAATTCAGTAAAAAATTCAAAAATTCACAACGAAATTTTTACATCATAAAAATTATAAAATCTACAAAAATCAAAACTAATCAGAAAACAAAAGAATTTTAAAAAATGCAAAATTCACAACGTATCCAACCTATAGTTCAAATATTTTTAATTAAAAAAAAAATATCCCAAGAAATCAAAATTTAAAAAAAAACACCGAAATTTTTAAAATTTAAAATTCATTCATAATTTGAAAGTACACTATAATTAAATATACAATTAATAAAAACCTAATTTTTAAAAAAGACCTTCAAGCTTGGACAATTTTAATAAATTAAATTTAAAAAAAGGTCAAGAACAGCTATAATTTTAATTAATAAAAAACTTACTCTCCACAAAATCAATATTAAATAAAATACAAAAATTTCTACAAAAACTAAAGCTCACAAATATTGGAATTTCAGCACAAAAACCAAAATTTCCTAATAGCACTAAAATTTAAAAATTCGCCACAAAATCAAACTGTAGTCTAAAAATATCAAATTAACAAATCACAAAATTTTCGAAAAAATCAAAGCCAACAGAAATTGCATAAAACATTAAAAAATATGACAAAATTATAGATTCACCAAAAGTTCGAAAACTCACCACAAAATCGGAAAACTGGAATGAAGCAATAAAATTTTGAAAATACCACAAAAATCAAAAGTCACAAAACTTTAAAGCAGAATTTCAATTTCACCAAAAGTTAGCAAAACATCAATATTTTATGAAAACCCGATGTTCCACACGTTACAAAAAATGCAGTTTTTACAAGCAAATATTCAAAATGAAACTTCACCAATTTTTGAAATTTAACGAATAAATTTACCCAAAGGCTTAAATTGCAACAAAAACTATAAATTGTATCAAATACTAGCCAAGCCCGGCGCGCGTTGCTACGCCCCTTAATGAGCTCAATATGTGTGCAAAGTTTCAGAAAAATCGGTCAAGTGCAAGTAGCTGAAAAATTAACATTTAGTTTGTATGAACGTATTTCATTTTTATGCCCTGCCCACTTTTTTTCCAAATTACCACCCATAAACACTCCCTGGAATGTGTACAACAACTTGCCAAAGTTTGAGTCCGATCGGCTTTACGGTCTCGGAGTCTATAGCTAACACACACATATATACATATATATATTAAAGCTCTTATTATAAACCCAATTCAGCAATTATCTATTATTCACCGATAAATCGAGAATTTATAAAAAAAAAAAAAATGATAGGCATTCAGAGAAAAGAAAAACACGCTGATCGAAAATGCTTATATGAAGGCGAAATGAAGAGATTCACATGTAGTAATGCGACTAAAATCAAAGACCAAAATTGAATATCTCAAATAATCCTTTGAACCGGGAAAAGTCCACAGTACATTTTCATAAGTTCATACTTTTGTGAAGGGTATATAAGATACGGCACAGCCGAATATAGAGCTCTACCATTTTTTTTTATATTGTAAAACTTGTTGGCCAACAGTGCCATGGTTTCAGATAGCTAACGCAGCACAATAATTTCCGCTGCGATCTCCTTTTCTAATAGAAATTTACAGTTATTTTCGCCGTACATGAAAAATATAAACTGACTTCTCCTACTAACCGAATATTTTAATGACGCTCTTAAGTTTTGTTAAACTCAATAAAAGAAAAAAAAAACAGATTTATATGGCCGCTGTTGGTTGTCGCTTTGCTGCCAATTGTCATATAAAACTAAGTAAAACTAAATTTTGTAGTAAAAGATAAAAAATAAGAAAAACTGTTTTAAAAGAAATTATTAATGCGGAAATGACTAGAATACATAGCAATAAAAATTTCCTCATAAACATTTTTTTTCGTCCCCCCTCTTTTCGTTTTTCTTTAAATAAATATTTATGTTGGTATTTTTGTTGTTCTGGCCGCTTGAGTGCAAATGTGTACATGTAAATATATTCATTTCCGACAAAATGTGGATATTTTTGTTGCATTTCCAGACAGTTTATAGAAGATGTTTGTTGTCTGTTTTCGGTGTGTTATTTTTTAATTTTTATCACATTTTAAGCCATAGTTTGGCATATAGAATATGTTATAATTTGTAAAGGACACTAAATAGTAACAAGTTATTTAAATATGTATTTAGCAATATGTAAAAAAATTTGTTTTTCAACTTTAAGGTATGCTTAACTAATTATTATATGGCTGACTCAAGTGGCCCGGAATTTCGGTATGTGAAATAAACGGTGTTTTTTCGTCGTCTGTACTCCACACGACATAACTGGCATTACGGCCGAATTGATCGAGGCCCAAAAGAAGGTGCAGATTCTGCTGTCGGTCTTGCTACTGCCTACAAGGGCAAACAATAATTAGGTTTTTCGCTTAGGAGTTTCAAAATTATTTTATTGGTGGCTCGTTCTTCAATATTAGCCAGTGCTAGTTGTGTTGTGAGCAATTACAAAAAAGAACGTCGGTTCTTTTCTCCTATACTGTCTTAATTTTATTACATCGCAATTATAGTGCATTGCAGACAGCAACATGACCGCTTTATTCTTCTTCGGAACATATGAGCATAGCGACACATCAGCCAAGCAATGAGCTGCAAGCTAGACATTTCAGGAACTCGCCTGGAACAAATGTCTTATTTGAGCATACTGTTCCAACAATTTCAGCTCTTTGCCTCAACAAGGTACGCGCCACATATACACAATGGAGAAAAAATTTTCACGCTCTTAACCAGGCAACTTCCGCACAACCACCATAACTTGGCTAGGTTTAAACGGAATGTATTGTGTTATCCGTGTTCGGGTTCTATATTATGGGAATATATGGGAATATATCGGTCAGCGAATCGTGCGGAATGCAACCTGCCGCCAAATTTGCTCGCAACATTTGCCAAACTTCGACAATAGCAGCATATTTGCGTTTATCAAAGCGAATGAATTGTTTGATGAGCATAAGCCGATCATATGATAATGCTGCTTTACATACTAGATCATGGGTTGGGCCCCACAGTTCCTTATCAGGCTCATTATTTGATTTAGACTGGTCAGCAAATTTATAGTATTTATGATTTTTCAATAATTTGGGGATTTTTTTCTTTTTTGGTGAATTTTTATTTGATTGTATTTATTATGTTAAAATTTCTAAGTTTTTCTTAAAATTTAAATTGTTTGCAATTTTTCGTTACAAAATTTTGGTGAAATTAAAATTTTCGTGGTGAATATTCGAAATTTACTGAGTTTAGGTTTTTTCGTAAAATTTCCGTTTTTCATTGACTTTTTTTCATTTGATATGCCAGTTAATTTTTTTACATTTCTTTTCCAAAAACTACTTAGTTTCTTAGCTAAACAGACAAATTTCTACACTATTCAAAAAAAGTCCTTTCAAGAATGGGATTTTTAAAAAAATGCCACTGACAAAGAGTCAACAGAATTATGATTAGTGTTGGTCTAATTTTCAAAGACCAGAATTACAAGAGTGAAACTTGATAACTTATTACTCAAAACGGAAATCTGCTGGGTGTCGCGGATTTCTTGATTCGACAGATCAAGTTTGGAATTATCCTTAAATGTAAATGAAAATTGGAAAGATATCAGTTCTTCTGTTGACCTCATCTTTTGCCTGTCACTAAAGGAAACTCTACAAGAAGAAGTCTAATAAAGCCAAATCGTACGATCTTGCCCGTGTAATTGAGCCACAGAATTACTATGAAAATCCTCTTGTTGATACCGGAAAAATCTACACATTTAAGCCACACTGTATTCATTAAAACAGTTTAATCGTGCTGTAGTTATTTAGTTCATTTTCGTAAAGTTATAAAAAAAGTATCATGGGGGTGAGTAGAGAAGAGCAATTATTTTTGACAATCTTCATGGGTGGAATGTAACTTTATATTGTAAAATTCAGCACCTTTTAACTCCGTATGGTCTGTACTTAATGCGATTGATGGTCCTTCAACAAAACTGTCACGTTTTGTTAACAAGAAACAAAAAAAAAATTGTCAAGTGGAAAGGAACAAATCACGTCGATATTCGAAATAAATAAATTGCAATTTTCGTCCTTCTTTAACGGGCAACGAACGAAGCAAATTGCACAAAGACAATTTTATTCACTTTCTAGCTACCCAGCAGTGCTTGTATATCACCATTTGCTATGCTGTTTAGTAAGAGAAAATGTATGACTCGGAAATCAAGATATTAGATATCGATATAAGGTCTTCAATGCCAAGGAAAGTAATCGAATTTTCGGCTACGAAAGATGTCATCCCATTAATAAGAGGTAAGAATCCTATATACCATTCACAAAAGTACGAACTACTAATCTGTGCCATTTCAAGCTTAGGGTAAATTTTGTTGTTCCATTTTTGTGAAAATTATGATATTTGGAAATTGTGTAAAAACGATTTTGTTAAAAGTGACACGATTTTCATAAAATACTTATTTATTGTAAATTTTTGGTAAAACTGATATTTAGACCATAATTTTATCAAAGCCAAAATTTATTTAAAAATCAAAAACAAATTCAGGCACAAAATTTATGTGTAAAACAAAAATAAATTTTCGAAAATTTTGAATTTTATTGTTGTTTTCCATATAAAATCAGACGTGACGTGTTATAATATCAGGGCGTTAGTTTTAAAATTTTAAATGTTATTGATTTTTGGTTTTCGCGGTGTTTTTTGTTTTATTCCAGTTTTTTCGATTTGGTCGTGAACTTTCAAAGTTTTGGTGAATATAAATTTCTTTAAACTTTGGTTTTATTCGAATATTTTTTTATAGTCGTAATTAAAACATTCTTAGACTATCGTTTGGTTTGTTAAGTTAACGTATTTGTGGTAAAATCCCAAAATTTGTTAATTTTATTTATTGTGTTATTTTTTCGTATTTTGGTTTTTTATTAAATATTGATTTTGTAGCAATTAAATTAATTTTTCCAGTTATGCGATTTAAGGTATATTTTCGAATTTTAATTTTGGCAATTTTGTAATTTGTTGGTGCAAATTGAAATTTTGTTGCTTTTGCAATTAAAATTTTTGAAAAAAATTTGGATTTATGGTGAAGTTTCACATATTGGTGAATTTCCTAATTATGGAAAAATTTAGTTTGTTTCTGTTTTCAAATTAATTTAGATTTTTGTTAAAATTTTTATTGTGTGTTTTCTTACTGAATTTCCAGTTATGATGAAATTTAATTTTTTTTAATTTCTAAAGGAGAATTTTTTTTCCCAAAATTTGCTGGAATTACAATTTTGTTGGTGAAATAATACTCTGTGAATTTGCTTTTTCTCTAAAATTTTGCTTTTTTTACCAATTAATTTTTTTAAATTTTAGTCCAGTTTTTCGCACTTTTAATAAATTTTGGAATTTGTGTTGAATGTAAAATTTTTGCAAAACTTCGACCATTTTTCCAAATTTTTGTGCAGCTTCGGTTTCTTTGGTTTTGTTGTAAATATTTAGACTATGGTGAATTCCCAAATTATGATAAAATTAGGTTTTTTCATTTTACAGATTAATTAGGACTTTTGATAAAACTTTTAATTATAATGATATTTAAATATGTTGGTAAATTTTTAATTTTTTCGTGAAGTTTTTAATGTATTTGGGTATTCACTACTTCTGGTGATTTTTTATTTATACGTTTTTTAAACATCGATTTTGTTAAAATTTCGATATTGTGCATAAAATATTGATTTCTTTTTGTAATTAATTGGAATGAAACTTAAATTTTTGTGGTAACACAAAACTTGTTGAATATTGGTTTTTTCGGGTTTTTGTTCGTGCAATGTCGCTTTTTAATTGAATTTTGATTTTTTAAGAAAAAAAAAATTGTTTAATTCCTGATTTTGGTTTTGTGTTGAATTTTCCAATTTGTTTTGAATTTAAAATTCTGGTAAAATTTAAAATTTATCTAAAGTTTGAACATTTTTAATTTGCTCCAACATTTAGGTCCGTAGGTTATCTGCAGACCTCGGGCTGTTGATTTCTGTAAGGAGGCTTTGTAGCAAAATTGACCAGGATTCAAAATAAGCATTTTATGGGCTTGTATATAAGCACTGCCCCGCAAGAGTGAAAATACAACAATATGTCAGATTTCAAATAGCGAAAATTCGTTAGACTCAGTGATACCCATTTCAAAATCCTAGGTGGACTAGTGCCGTCAGAAAGTTGATTTCAACATCCAACAGACGGACATCGTTAATTTTACTTCCAGAATATATATATACTTTGATTGATCGAATGTGAATATTGTAGAAATTACAAACGAAATGACACATCTAAATACACCCTCATCATTTTTGTGGAGGGTATAAAAAGTGATGACTACAGTCACATTTAGAATTGCTGTTAATTTATACAAAAAGGAATAAAAGGATATATAGGAGAGAGAAAGTATGATGAATTCTGTGAAATAAAGTTAAAAAGGCATGATGCCAATAAAGTAAGCTGAGCTATTATTCATACTGATATTAAAATCACAACTACATACACACGTGAATAACATCCGCCTATGAGTTTTAAATTTAAAATCAGTTGCTGGCAAACTAGCTTTCACTTTTTTTTAGAAAAGCAATGTGAATTTGATCAAAGATAACTGCGCGAGTATATGATCGTGAATAATATTTTTAATCGAATGCAAAATTTTTAACCGAACATAAATGTCTTGAATTACTTTTCGTGTCCATTCCTTAATTCAAGTTTTTTCATCTTGGGAAAATTAGCTTTAACGCTTTTCCGAAAAATGCATCGAATAGATCTACTCTGAGATGTGTTGGTTATTTTTAGAAAGTACGCAAAATTATTTCAATAGTGACTAGAGATTAACAAATTGCCATTAGTTAAACTCAAAGTATTGCGTTGGCACGCTATGTCGAAAACTAGCTCCAAAGTACGGCAGACACAAACCACGATTATTGTAGGGCACATTCTCTTCTGAGCCGTGTTGAGCATCTCAACGCTTCTCCTGCTGTACGGACATTCGAAATTCAAAATATTTAGCTGAATCTATTTTATTAGCCTTTTTCATTGTTTCAAAAGAAACCATGAACTATTTCGTTGCATCCTGATACAATATTATTTTCAATTTGTGGACTTATAAAGAATGAATAATGTTATTAAGTTTTCTATGCAAATGGTCTTGCAAGCAGATAATATAGTTGTTACTTTCATGAAATTCAACAGAAATTTTGTGTCTCTGGTTGTTGGATTTCATAAAAACGCACTTTTGCAAGACAATTTAAACCCCACACTGACTACCGTCACTCATTCTTTAATTTAATTAAGGAAATACTAAATAGTGTTGATAATCTACCTTTGCTACCAAGAGAAGGTTTGGTATTGACAGTCTGTGGCGGCCATGTTGGCTTAGTGGAGTCTACCAAATAAGTTTTTGAGAAAACTTTAGTATCAAAATTAGAGTTTGCTTGTGGTGATGTTGAAGTGTTTGTCGTCTGGTAACCAAATCGGCCAAGAACATTAAAGGATAAGAACATGAGGGATAATCAATACAGTTTGTTCCGTGGCGTGCGCAATAACTGCGACTTTTGGAATATTAATGGCCATAAGTATAGCTGCTTGGCCCATCGCCCTTAGCGGAGAGTGTTATAAAGAGAGTGATAACCAATTTATTTTTTATTATTTAATATCTCGCTAAATTTTGGCTATCACCTGCGCTTTGTAGGCTAAACATGCATCGGGCTATTACGACTTCTTGCCATAAAATTGTGACTTGTAACAAAGTCAGGCTTATTTCACTTGATTTACACATCGTCCGATTCTTTTAAGAAAATGTCTTAATTTATAACAGCTTAAACTTTTTTTCGCCAAATAAATATCGTCAAAATACCAAGACTTAAGAAAATTAAAATATTTTCACATTTTATCACAGATTCGATTTAACTCACAAAAAGTGAATAAGAGATGGATTGAATTATTGACAGGAATAATATTATCTCTTTACAAAATTTTATTCCATATTTATTCCATCTGCCCTTGTGTTTTTAATAAAAATTATAAAAACAGTCCTTAAGAAAAACCCAAAAAGATATCAGTATTAAAGCAAATTGTGTTATTTTTGGGCACACAATCATCACACTCGTATTTATTATTAGTCAATCATATTGATTTGAATACTCCTTACTTTTTACAGAACATTGAATACATTGTTGCAGAGATTTTTTTTATAATACAGCAGATGTTTTCTTGTGAATGCGGTCCAAATGCACATACGAGTTTAACTTAACATCTGAATCCGAATTCAGTACAACCTCCTTCAACACAACTCTTGATCAATGTAACTCCTCGTTTATTGCTACGCACAAGTTCAAAATACTATTAGTTGCGTTTAGCGGGGTTGCACTGTACGTTTATCCATATTATTGTACTCAACCGCTTCTTATGCATTTAAAAAATTGATGTGGTCTCTTGTTATTTTATGATTATTTTATGATTACGTTTTGAATTATTTTTTTAAGTGTAATATCTCCGTTTGTTTTTGTTAGAAAATTGAGAAAATAAAAATGAAATGTGCTTTGCTTTATTGAAAATGAACCTAAGTAAATAATTGTATTTGTAAATTCACAATTTCAATTGTTTCACAGATTGAAATACACGTACATAAGCATGTCCAATATTAATGAAATTCTTACTTTTACTTAAAAGTGTTGGTTTGATAAATCGAAGGTTCTCTGTAAAAGTTAGACTATTTCTTGTGTAGGTTATTGTTCGTGAATTAATAAGTGTGATTAAGCAAGGCTTAACCCATTCACGCACGTTGTTCTAAAAAAAATTTTATTTAAAATTCTTGTGTTGTAAAGCATTTAAGTTAGAAAATTAATGGAATATTTAATGATGAGTTAATCCAAAAGAATTGAACAAATTGATATGTCAATAGAAGTCAAATTTTAAACCCCCAAAATAATAAAAAAAAATTATACTCTGGGTGTTACATAAGTCAGACAAAGCACGCTGTGACAAAGTGCTGCTGAGGAGGCTCAAATTGATGAAATCAAATATGTGGTGACGTCAAGAACAGGCACGTTATCCATGCGTCGGACGGAAGCGAGCTATTAAGGGAAATAATTAGCCAAAACAATTCAGCTACATTTCAACTGCCGTCGCGAGTGTTGCAACCCTGTGGAGCAGCACATACACGCAGGTACGACAAACCAACAGTGGTTGTAAGAACTAGAGAGTTTGAGAGTTCATTGTCAAGTGTTGTGATCCTGATTGAATAAAACTACACAATACTCAATATATTTCGAGCTTTATTATACTTGGTAATCGGATGGGTTATTGCCATGCTAACCAAGGAATCCCTGCGTACGTCAACGTGTACATAGTGCGTTCGTTATTGGAGGGAAAAGGGCGAGAATTTACTACGACCGATGGTTTTCGTAGAAAACATTGTTTAGTGATTAAGCAGATTTTCCCCTCAGAGGATTTTTGGGGATCGAAAAACCCAAAACTAATTTTTCCAAAGAAAATAAACCCTCTTAGAATTACTATTTGGTTCGTCTTATAGTCCGGAGACGAATCCCACCAAACCTTTATGGAACATAAATGTCAATAGGACAGCTATGGAAATGAAGTTTTTGTGGCCAATTAGAATATGTGAATATCGCTGCCCTCTATTTTCAGCAACAAATCACTCAAAACTTGATGCACACATTATGCAGCCAATTTAAACAAAAAGTATCCCATTTATTTGCAAATGCATGTGTGCTTCTGTCTCACCAGTGGTTATTGGCGTAGCTAAGCCAGGCAAAAAGAGTGTAACGGCGGTATTCATTAATAACAACAGATGTATAATCCGTTAATAAGCAAAATTGTATTGAAAAATGATTATTGTGGAAGAATTTTATTGCAGATTTTAAGTAGGTTGTAGGTCTTACAATAAACCTACTTTAAAACAAAAATGAGTGCTAAACCACTTATACAGCGTCAATTAAATATCAAAAAGACTTGAAATTCTTTTGTTGACAATTGCGCCGTTCGCTGCACAATTCGGTTAACTTCACTTTTTGAAAAGTCTGACATTTAAGTCTCAAGGCCCCGAAAAGGGTTCTAATTTTTTATACTTGTAACAACTTTCTGGAATAATAAAAATATACACTGGTAAATGAAATTTTTTTCTTTGATATCATGACTAACTCCATAATTTAAAACAAATCGATTTACATCCAAATCAATTAGCAAGCCTATTTAAAGAAAATGCGTGGTTCTTCAATTCTACTTTTCAGCAGAAATTCTGGCTAAAGGAATTAAAATAGAAAAGACATAATGGATCTGCATTCCTGCTATTAAGCGGGATTACTATACAAAGTCGACAACAAATGAAAATGAGAAGCTCTCTCATAGAGTTGATGGAGCTGACACTATTTATATTGATTAAATTAAAAAAAAACAATTTTAATATTTTTTCCGCAATGAAAAAAAAACATACAATTTTGTTTAATCTTTTACTTCCCACATCGATTAACTTCACCACTCACGTATATAGTTATATTACCATTACTAGCGATTATTTTTTTAGCTATTCCCTCTTCTTTATTTGATGCACTGTTATATGAATGAAAGCTACATTTGTATTTATGCACTCTACAATATGTATTTCAACTTATATTTATTAGAATAAAATAATCATGTACATTACTACATCACATTTGTCAACTTTTTCTTTTATGGAGTTAATCAGATTGTGCAACGAACGGCCTAATTGCACTAAAGGAATACATTTTGGTTGTACTAAGAATTTTAATATACCAAGATATATTTATTATAAAGATTTAAGCATGGGTTTTCCCACTCAAATGTTTCCAACTACATTTTACTTGTCTTCCCCGTTTATGTTCTGGAAATGTGTCACATTTCTGTTTCTAATTAATGTCCAAGTCATAAAGGAATTCCGCTGGCGACGTAATTTATTTGCTGTAGAATTTTCCTTATCCCTTCTTTATTATCAAAAGCATTAAATGCCGTTTGCTTCATTCATCTTCAAATTTTTTGTCGACGCAGTGCAAAAAATTCGCTTGCGTTGCCATTTTTTGGCGCTTGAACTGGTCGAGTGGATGAAATGTTCGGTGCTAGTGTGGGGTAACATGAGTATTGAATTTATGTACAAAAAGTAACTAAAGTCAATGTCATACATTTTAAATAAAACAAGAGTGAATATTACACTAAATAACCTTTTCGTACAAATCGTTGACTACCGTCTTCCTTTCAGCGACTATTTACAAATGAGAATGGCATTGTGTATGTACAAGCATTGACACTGCTATTTGGCGAATTTAAAGATTCTTATTTGAATTTAAATAATTACTAATTTTTGTTTTTGGTATACAAGATCACTGACGATGTTAAGCTTGTGACGACATAAGTCGGCGATAGGTCTCGTTTTCGCCAACAACGGCCTAGCAGTGCAAAAGAAGTCCAACAACTTATTCTATATGTATCATTTGTAAATGAATTACCATTTACATATATGTTCACTTTATATATTACTTGCCTAGCTAAAATATGAATTAATTTTATACTTTTACGTCAGTTATCATTATTTTAGTAATAGGCCGCAGCCCATTGCTAATTCCTTAACAATCTTTCATGAAAAATTCGTTTGTATTTCCATCAATTGCTTCTTTAGTTTTTATTTATTTGCATCATCCCTATGCAACACAAATAATTAAATAACTCATATATTTTAAATTAACAGCTGTATTGTACCATTATGAATAGTTTACACTGCGTCTTGACGAACCATAAATTTGTTCGCACATGGAGAAAGAGTTGCGACAATAACTAGAAGAAACTGGACCTTGGGCTATTGGATTTCTGAATGTTGTAAACGACATCGTTCAATTTTTTTATCACCTTTAAAAGTCCATCCTCCTGGGTCTTTAGTTTGGGAAATCGTCTTCTCCTCCGTCGTAGGTCAAAAAGTAGAACCAGTTGACCCTCTTGAAATCCCTTATTGCTTGCAGCTTGGTCATAATTAGCTTTCATCTTCTCACTGACCATCTTAATTTGGTTGCATACAAACACATGTATGTCATTCCGATTTCCTCGCTCTTGAGGTATGCGCCCTCTTCATTTTTCGGTATAGGCTTAACGTAAAGTCTAAGTCGCCAGGCATTTCAGTTCTGTGCCGAAGATAATTTTGGTATGCGCTCACAACTTTTCTCAGGTACCCTTCCAAAGCGATGAAGCTTGTCGGTGTTATTCTTTTCTTTTTCCCTTCGACATCGCACATTCCCTAGAATATGGAAGACTCGAAATTTCTACCTTGGTCAGAGTGTAGTTCTATTGGCATACCATAGTGGCATACCCAGTGGTTCACAAATGCATCCAGAATCGTTCTTGATTCCTGGTTGGGTATCGCGTACAGCCCTAGCCATTTACTAAAGTAGCCCATCAACGAATTCTGGCATTGATAATAGGAAAAGGAACCGCTACACCCATAACTATACGCCGAATTGTATTGTTGCAATTCTTACTGGGCCTGTGGTTACATTGCATTGTGTTGCAATCGCTGCCCAATCGGCTACGGCTTGTTGACAGCTATGACCGTTATGAAACTCTGTTAATACGTCATTCATCTTGGAGGATGGCACGACAATCAGGTTGGAAGCTGTTTGCACTCTCGCGGGTTCGCTGTAGGCAACCTATCAGCTTCAGACTATTGTGTTGAGCCCAATAAGATTTCATCAGTGAGCTTTTAGCTGATATCTCATGGCATTTGGGCTTGCTGTCTTTCTCTTTAGCTGATATTATTTTTGGTAGTATAGGATCGCTCTGCTGGGCCGCTGACCAGTCGCCCTCTGAATCTATACATGTCAGGCGAACGTCGACAACACATCCTTTATTTTCGGCCTTAACACAATGTCTACACTCCAGGTTACAATGCCGTCAAGAGAGAGCATTCGTGTTGTTGTGTGCGGCACTCCTTCTGCTGCGAGACGAATTTCGCTCTTCTCCTGAGTGCCTTAGAGTTGCGCTGATAGCCACAGCTGTAACACTTGGCGTTCTCTCTGCTTTATTTTCTGACTAAGGCTTCTTTTAGAGAGATTGCAAAGTTGACTATTCTTTCCTTAAGCTTTCTCATATTAGAAAGCAAACAAAAAATTTGCCAAGCTAGCAATTTGCCTAGAAATGGATTGGTATTGTTCATGTAAAGAGCTTGGTCCTCTTTTTGATCTCAGTACTTTTTGCGGTCTTAGGAACTTGGTTTTATCGTCACATTAATGTTTATATGTGGATCTGAGTCCTTTTTTCGAAGTTTTTTTTGTTGTTAATGTACGTATAAAACCTATTTTAACTTAAAGCTTTGAGACGGTTGGGTTATATAAAGTTTCAGCTCTTTATCTATAGTGGAAATGCTTAATATAAATAAGAAGAAATTTTTTTTAATTTGGTAGTAAAGACTTGCAAACTAGTGAATTATCTGCAAATTTCAAGAATACAGAAATTTTTTGAATGAATTTTTTCGAAGTTCCTACAAAATTATTGTAAACGATTTTCCGAAGCTTATTTGGCAAGAGATCATATTTTGCTTTTCTTAATAATATTTCATCAACTTTAATCATATTTAGAATTTATTTAAACAATCAGCGTTTTTCAAATCGCTAAAAAATAATTACCGGAGCCGAAATCACTTAAAACTCTTCACATATGTAATGGCAAATATACCCAGCTATTACCAGCCAATTAAATCTCTTAGTCCAAACAAGGAATTTTTTATAGTTATTTCCTTAAAACATTTAAAGCCTGAGTTGTTGTTTAGTCATTTTACTAAAATGACTTTGGCACCCTCTTCTAGACATATCTTTTGTCTTATTTCGTCTTTGGAACAAAGCATTGTGCCGTGGTGACTTTTGAGAATTTTCGCCATCTCAAGCTTTTAAAGAATTTTATATAAGAAGGTAAAAACAATTTTCAACATTATAGTGAACAAATATAAATTGATAACCGATAAGCACAGTGGCCATTTTTATGTTGGTGCAAGTTCAAAGGTATCGGCGGCAGCACGTTGCCGACGGCGAACAAGTCGACTTGTCTGTCAAATTTCCATTCATATTATTGACAGTGTTTTATTTTTGCATTTTACTTGAATGTGTGACATGTCGTTTTATTTGAACTAATAGAGCGAAATGAGCTTTAACAATATATTATAGTTGGAAATATTATGTTTTTGCATATTTAAGAAACTTTGGTTCAACCCACTTTAAATTTTTTTGTAAGGTAATATTTTTGATTTAATTAAAATTATAGCTGTTCTTGACCTTTTTTTAAATTTAATTTATTTAAAATTGTCCAAGCTTGAAGGTCTTTTTTTAAAAAATTATATTTTTATTTTTTCGATATTTCGCTACTCCATTGTGTAGCATCATTCGGAAATAAAAATAACGAACCAATTATATATTAATGAAAAAAATATTGTCACAAAAATTCAAAAATTTTCCAAAGTTAACATAAAACAAAAATAACATGAGGTTTTTTTAAATATTTTAAAAAATGTAAAAACAGTTAACGAAACTTAACATTAATTCAAAAACCCTTAAAAACATACTTATATTAACTATCTTATTCTATGAACTAAGTGTCTATAAATCTGTGCAACATTATCCGTGTCCGCCTTAAAATTAATTCTTTGTGTACTAGGTGTATTAACAATTTGTAACATTTCTAATATAAAACGACGCTTATAATTAATTTCTGTATTTAAAACCGATGCGTTTTCAAAGTTAGGATAATGATTTGATTCAAAACAATGAGAAGATAATGCTGTATTAAGGGAATGTCTGCAATTAAGATTTGATTTATGTCCAGCTATCCTAGTCTTCAGTTTATTTTTTGTTGTCCCTACATAAACCTTATCACAAGTCTCCTGATCATTTCCCTTACAAGGAATTTTATAAACTATATTTGCCTTATCCAATTTATGAATCCTATCTTTGGTTTTACCAAACAATCTATTCAAAGTATTATAAACTCTGAAAGTCATTTTGTATTTCTCCTTATCAAAAAATTCAGCCTTATTTAACCGCTCTGATATTCCTGGTATATATGTAAATGTCTTGTATATCTTTGGCTCCAATACGTTGCTTATATTACGTTCTCTCCTAACACTATACTGATTAATTAATTTATAAATCAGCTCCTTTGGAAAACTATTCTCGTCTAATATATTCCTAATCTTATCTTTATTCTTTCTATGAAATTCTCTATCACTTATAGTAAGCACTCTATTTATAAAATTCTTAGCTGTGTTTATAATAATAGCTTTATTGTGCTTTGAATAATAGTTAATAATTCTTCCCGAAGCTGTTGGCTTCTGGTACCAATCCATTATCAATTCATTACCTCGCCTTATTATACAAGTATCTAAATAAGAAAGTCTTGAATCCTGCTCTTTTTCTATTGTAAATTTAATATTATTATTACACGAATTAAAAGTATCCAACATTGTATTAATTGCACCCTCAGAAATATTACAGAATAAATCGTCAACATATTTCGTCATCATTCGAGGCTTTTCATCCAATTTTTCTATACACGAATCTAATAACTCCTCCATAACTATATCTGCTACAATTGGAGAAGCGGGAGAACCCATTGGAAGTCCTTCCTTTTGTACATAAAATCTTCCCTTATACTGAAAATATCTATTGTCCTCTATACAAAATTTAACCATACCTAGAAACAAACTTTTTTCTATTTTCGTGTGTTCTTTGATAATATTCCATTTTTCTTTAATTATGTCCATTGCTAAGTCCACCGGTATACTAGGAAATAAAGACACTACGTCAAATGAAACTAACCTTTCGTTATTTTCAATTCTCTGATGTCTTATTTTATTTTGAAATTCTAGAGAGTCCTTTACATTATACTTGGAAAACTTAGTAATATTTTTCAGTATAACAGAAACATATTTGCACAATTCATAAGAAGGCGAATTAATGAAAGAACAAATTGGTCTTAGCGGAAAATCTTCCTTATGAATTTTTGGAAGCCCATACAACCTAGGTGCAATAGAAATACTTGTTTTCATCTTATTTCTCTCCATCCCATTAATAATTTTTAACTTAAAAAGCTTCTCAACTATTTCATTATTCCTCTTCTGTAACCTATTTGTCGGATCCTTATTCACCAAATTATATTTTGTAATATCCCCTACAATATTATTAATTCTAGTATCATTATACTTGGAAAACTTAGTAATATTTTTCAGTATAACAGAAACATATTTGCACAATTCATAAGAAGGCGAATTAATGAAGGAACAAATTGATTTAATGTTAACAAGAATTTGTTTGCCGAAACCAAAAGAATGTTTAATATATTTTCGAATAACCATAATGTGTTTGCCATAAATATAGAATATTGTTTTAGACAACATAACATAGTTGTCGTGATTATGTCGCTACCAATCAAATAATTACGAATTATGTATGTAATAACGAATGACTTTAGTCGCATTTTAAATGCATTCACACAGATGTCTGATAAGTATTTGCTGGATAAGGACACTTCAAATATAATAAAATTTCACATCTGGCTTCATAGGATATTCATGCTTTGTCTTTCTCTCAATCACGTTCCAAAAAATTGGAGAAAGGTCAAGGTCGTTTTTATTCCAAAAACCGGCAGAAGAAGTCATGAGAATGCGAAAGACTTTCGGCCAATAAGTCTTTCATCTTTCCTGCTCAAGACTCTGGAAAGACTCATTGACTTTCATATACGGCATCGACTGGAAAGCACCAAGGGCATTTCGAAAAGTCAGCATGCCTACCTTAAGGGTCGATCTACGGAAACAGCCTTACATGAGGTGGTAGGGGTCATAGAAAGGACCCTTGAATACAAACAATACACAATGGCATCCTTCGTGGATATAGAGGGGGCCTTCAATAATGTGACTACTGTGGTCATTCAACATGCTCTTACTAGTCTGCGAGTGGAGGAGTACCTCAGTAACTGGCTGGTGTCCATGTTGAGGTCAAGAATAGTCACTGCAAATCTTGGTAAGAGCAATATGACAAAACTAGTGGATAGAGGTACACCTCAGGGTGGTGTAATCTCTCCGCTACTCTGGCTTATGGTTGTTAACACGATTCTTATGCAATTAGACGACAAAGGTCATCGCATATGCTGATGATGTTGTGATCTTGGTATCAGGACTGTTCCCGGAAGTGATAAGCAATATCATGTCTGATGCGCAGGGGCTACTTAGCAACTGGGCGATAAGGAATGGCCTAGGAGTAAACCCGGACAAAACCAGGTTGGTACTATTTACAACAAGGACCAAAATCCCTAGCTTCAGACTACCGCGGTTAGGAAGCCGTGATATTCCTCTTACAAACAGTGCGAAATATCTTGGTGTCATCCTTGACTCTAAGTTGTCAGCACAGAGTCAAGAAGGCTACAGTAGCTTACTACACCTGTCGTAGGATGTTCGGTGCAAAATGGGGACTTAGTCCTTCTATAGTTAGATGAATGTACACAGCCATTGTACGTCCGATTCTTACATATGGATCTTTGGTGTGGTGGCCTGCGACAAGGAGGAAATATGTGGTGGACCAACTGTACAGAACTCAAAGATCGGCATGTATTGGCATTACAGGTGCACTGCGTACTAGTCTATCAGAGTCACTGAATACTATACTGCACCTTATTCCTATAGATCTTCATATCGTGGCCATATCTGCTACTAGTGCAGTTAGGCTAAAGGCGACGGGAAGTTGGCGTGCGAAAACGTACGGCCATGCGAATATTTTGGGCGTACTGTCTCCGGATATAAATCAATTCCCTGACTACAATACGCCGCAGTTAGACTTTGATGGAGTGCTCAGAGTACTAATCCCCTCCAGGACGGAGTGGTGCGGTGATAGTCTCGTGGAGAACTATAACGTCAGGATATACACGGACGGTTCTAAGATGAACAGCGGTGTAGGCTCTGGCGTCTTTTCTAGTGATCTTGAGATAGGCATCTCATATCGTCTTCCGGATAATTGCAGCGTATTTCAAGCGGAAATACTTGCTATTATGAAGGCATGCAGGATTTTATACGACAGAAATTTACGCGGGAATATCGGTATTTTCGTCGACAGTCAGGCGGCGCTTCTGTCACTCAGATCGTACAAAACTACGGCTCTGTTAGTCAGTCGATGTGAGAGAGAATTGTCAAGGCTAGGGAGCCTGGCGGATGTTACCTTGGTTTGGGTCCCTGCGCATAGGGACCACTTTGGTAATGAACAAGCAGACAAACTAGCTAAAGAAGGAACCGCTCTAAATACTCCCAATGTGGAATCAGTCGCAATCCCCTTGGGGAGTATTAAGAGCGGCATCTTCAGTCACTTTCTTAAGGAAGCTGATAATAGGTGGATGAGACTGATCACATGTAGGGTCTCTAAATTGATGTGGCCCTATTTTGATTTTAGGCGCACTATGCAACTGATAGGTCGTGATCGGAGGAACTTATCGAGGTTGCTAGCAATATTAACAGTTCACTGGGTGTTAGGAGAACATGCCAGGCGACTTGGACTCCCCTATAATGACCACTGTCGCAGTTGTAAGGACATAGAGAAAGAGGAGACGGTTTTTCACCTTCTCTGCGAATGCCCTGCGCTGGCTGTCAGGAGACACAAATTTCTTGGAGACTACATACTGGATGATCTCAGTGAGATATCTAGGTGCCGTTTCAACGATATTTTAAGATATCTCACGGCTACGGGATGGATCTAGCTCCCTAGTCTTAGTGCGAGCATAGGCTCTAAGACACCATCTACCTGGCGAGTGGTATGGTCTTGTCAAAACGGGGTCATTCAGACCTTACTTGACAGCCTGCGTGCAGCAGGCTACCATGTTAACCAACCAACCAACCAACCAATCCTTCATACATATAAATAACAATAATAAAGTTTGAATTTAATTAAAAACATAAAAATTTTCTGGCGATTGAAAGTAGAAAAAAAACTAATGAGTTTTATTTTTTATGGTAGCACTTGAAGTTTCTTATGTCCTTGTAAACGTTTTAAGCAATAGAGGTAATAAAGTGAATGCATTTTATTAGTGCTAAACTATATAAATATTATTATATTTAAAAAAAGTCTCATTTTGCACTCAAAAGGAAACAAGTGCACTTTTATTTCAAATGTCTAGAGTACTTGCACAAGTTACCTTAAAATTGCTAACTGCCACGCTGCACTACATTAAATCAGCATAACCCCATGCCGGGTATATACACAACTATACAAATGAATTTGCATGGGTTGTACTTGCTGATGCCGCTGCAAGCTTCTCCATTTTATGTGCAATTTTAAGTTGGTTGGCAAGAATTGATAATTACGGATACGAGGGCGAGAAGGTACATTTGTTAGTCGAGATAAATATGAAGATGTTGAAGTTCGCATGTTTTCATTAAATTTTATTGCTTTTGCATTTAAGTCTTCATTTTATGGACTGGTTTTGTACCTTTTACAAACATGAAAAGGGCACATAAGTATATAGGTTTGTCATTCCATTTCTAATTTCTACAATATTTATTTCCGTCCCAACAAAGTATATATAATCGGGATCATTATATTTAGGGAAGTTCAATAACCAATGTCCCTCCGACCGCTTCTTTGATGTTGGAATCAACTTTCTGACGGGACTAGACAACGTAGGCTCTTGAAACTTAGGCCACTTGTTCGGTGAACTCGGTGAGTTTACACTATTTGAAATCAGCCATAAAGGTCCACAAGCTCCCGAGATATAGGCCAAAAATCATTATTCTTCTCTTCTCCTTCTAAAATTTGTTTTAAAGTCTCGCTAGAGATTATTATTATCCGAGGCCCCCAGCTGACCTACGGGACAAAATGATAGACCGGATTGAAACATTTTTACACAAACCATAACATTTCTAAAAACAACAAATTTCTTCACAAATTTAAGTTTCACATAAAAATTTTATAAAATTAGAAGTTTTACCAAATATTTAATTCACTACAAACACAAAATCAAAAAACTGGATAACAAATTTTTTTTCGGAATATTTAAATGCAATCTGAAACCGAAATATTACGAAAAAAAACAAAAATTCAAATTTCACCTAATTATGAATATTCACTACATAATTGTTAGAAAAAATTTAAATTTTTTGAAAAAAGTCAACATTTAAACAAAATCGATATTTAAGAAACATATAGGAACCAAAATACAAGTGGTGAATTCCCAAGCGAGTTAAAAATTCCCAAAATGTTAAAAAAACATACAGTTAACAAATTTTATCAAAAAACTTAATTAGTTAATCTTCAAAATAAGAACAAATAAAATTTTCGCCAGACGTTAAAAAATACTTTTTTTCAAAAAATCAAAACTTTACCAAAAAACCCTAATTCTCGAAATTTGGCATATTCATCACAAAAATTAAGGTTTCAGCACAATTTTGCAATATCGCTCAAAAGCCGAAAAATTACAAAATAGCAATATTTAATACAAAACGTCGTTATAGTAGCAGACACGGCTTTTACCAAATATATAAAAAGAAAAATTCATCAAAAGTGGCGAATTCTCAAAAGAATCCCAAATACACCAAAATATTTCAAATCATATAAATTGTAAATTTCTCAAAAATCTCAATTTTAGTTCAAAAATGCTAAATTACATAATCATCATAATTTTCCAAAAGAAAAAAAATTAATTAAAAAAAAACCGAAGCTACACCAAAAAATTGATAAAAATTTTATTTATTAAAATTCACCAAATCGCAAATATACTATAAACTGAAAAACTGGAATAAAAAAATGAATACTTAATAAAAAAAAAACCGAAATTTTACCAAAAATACAACAAAAACCAAAATTCAAAAAATTTGTATTTTTGCCACAAAAACTTTAACTTAACTCAAATTTTATAAATTCACAAAGAAGCTGAAAATTAAAAAAAAATTTTTTCGAAAATATCAAAAAAAAACTTCAGTTTTATAAATATTAATAAATATTATTAAGTATTAAATAATTTAATTTTTAGGCATGAGTTCGTTTTTCTTTCTATTCAGAAAGAGAATTATTTATTTAATATGGATAACCTTTGAAAACAGTAAAAGTTTTAATTTTATTAGACATCTAGCTGAAAATTGCTTAATAATTAGTAAAAAATCTCTACGTTCACTACAAGTAGGAAATTCTCAAAAACATTTTAAAAGTATAAAAAAATTACAAATTCTTCACAAAATTAAGCTATAAGTCTAAAAATATTCAAATTACGAACATAACGAAATTTTCCAATAAGAAAACTTTAAAGAACACCAACATTGACCCCAAAAATTACGAAAAATTTTAAATTTGGAACAAATTTAATATTCAGCAAAACGTCGCAAAACTGGATTAAAACAAAATAATTCTAAAAATACCCGAAAACTACAATTCACAAATTTTAAGGATTTCACAAATATTTTACAGTTTTCTTATAAATTTGCAAAAATATAATAATTGTATGAAAAACTTAGCAATTTTAAGAAGACCAAAACAAGATAAAAAAATCTATGTATATCTCATAAAAAAATTAATTTTTACAAACAGGTGATCAAAAACAAACTTCACCAAATTTTATACAAAGACCAAAATTGCACCGAAATCACGAAATTTCATCAAGTATTAAAAATGTTACTATGAACCCATATGCGCTATTATCTACAATTCACCGAAAAATCGAGAGTTTATCAAAAATGGTAAAGCATTGCTTATATTAACACGGAAAAAGAGTTTCAATGTAAAATAAGGCGTCTAAAACCTCGGGCCAAAATTAAATATTTCACACAATCCTTTGCCACGGAAAAAATATGTAGTAAATTTTTGGTAGTCTATACTTTTGTGAAGGGTATATAAAACTCGGCATAGGCGAATATAGCCCCCTTACTTGTTTAAAATCATCAGTAAGAACTAATGATATTTCTTGCAGTGTTAACTCTCTAACAACTGTCTGCCATTAACTCACTCTGGTTTTTTTTAAGGCCTTAAGAAAAAATAAATAAAAAACTATTACTTTTTTTGATCGATTGCTTTATATACGAGTAGTAAACAAATAAGTCAGAAAAGAATGTGAAACAGGTGAAGTCTTAAGTTTGTAAAACAGTACGTAAATAAATGTTTTCACACATTTTTAAAGTAACTGCAAAAATCTATTTTAAAGTGTTTTTAGAAAATTTAACATAACGAATTCAGCAATAATAAGAAATTTGGAATATATAGTTAATGTTCGTGTTGAGTGCTAGCTCAGGTTTATATTATTTCCAATTGAATTTATTGCTTTTGATTAAGTCTTTTCGCTTAGAATCATTTCAATAACTGTGTAACCATTTGTTCATACAACATAATCATTGGACTGTAACGGTTTCCTAACTCTGACCCTTTTCCCTTGCTAATGTGTTTTATTCCTACGTAAATAAATATTTAGAAAAGTTATTCAACCCTTTAAATTAGAGTCGTAATAAATTTAAATTTAACACTATAAAATATCTTTATTGTAGTGCAAATAATAAGTGTTTGAAAGCAGATATTTATCGTGCAATGCGGACTTTTTTATGCTAAACTTATGATTCTGCTTTTAAAATACTTGCTGAACTTTTCAGTCAGCTTTAAAAAATCGATGGCTGGAGGAACATGGGGAATTAACGCCTATAATGGCGATGGAAAAAGTTTTCAACCAATTTCTTTTTGATATCTTAATTACGGGAATGATGCGACAACAACAAAAAAGGCACTCTTTGCTATTCTGAACTGGTTACCGAGGGATCTACTGGTCAGAATGCGACCGCTAAATATAGCGGTTCGATAATTTGTTTCCCCAATGAATGGAACCATAGACTTTAGGGACGTTCCAGTAGCTTTGAGACCAGATCCCTAGCATCATAGGTACACTACCCTAAGACCTTACTTCTCGACGGCCTTGACTTCTCAACTTCCGAAAAACCCATGACAGAGGACTTGAAAATGCGGCAAACGAACCAGGCTCATCGATCCATGGCCGATCGCAGGAACTGGGGCTTTCGTGTTACATTAGGCAACGAATTTTGATAATTGATTGCATTTAAACTCATTAAAGATGTCAATCACTGAAGAATTAAATCTCAGAAGCCAATAGGCTGCGTGAAAAGGAGGACGGAATTTCGAGGAATATTTTGTTCAGTGAGCACGTTTTCACCTCAAATGATTTGTAAACGAGTCAAATTGCCGCAATTGGGCTTTGAAAAATTAAACACGGACTTTCTCGAAGAGTTTATTGATGAGCCTAAAAGCATTATGTGAGCGAAATAAATATATATGACATTCGTATTACGTCCTACCACCTGAATTGAGGAGGCCATTTACTCGATATAATATTCCATATAAAATTGCAATAAATTTAAAAGAAAATTTCGATGGCGCGTTTCTCCATAATTTGATGTGGGAGCGTAAAATGAACCATGCTTATACGGAGTCCCATAAATTTATATAAAACAGTTGCTGCTGGTGGTCATTGCTTCACAAACGGTGAGGGAGAAAAAGCACAGATCCATGCTGCTGCCGTCTCGAAACTTGAATCTAAGAGTAACTTTAAAGGTTTTTTTTATTTTATAAACCTCATCATTGTGCCATCATCATTGTGAGGCAATTTTTCTAACGAACTCTCATTTTAAAGATGATCCTCACTTATCTCACATTGTGTTGGAACTACAAAAAAAGGTTATTGAAAGTTGAGTAGCGAGAGCAGTGTTTGTGAACATTCGATTAATATAATCCTACATGCTAAATGAACGACTAAAGTACGAGTTCTCTTTGTAGTGTGTTGTACAGTCAACTAGTCTACCACGAAAGAACCCTGAGTGGGGAACAAGTTCCTAAATTTCAATGGGTCACACTCAGTTAATAAAGTTGGATATCCTAGCGCCAGCGAAGTAGCAGCACCGCCCTCTCCGCTATGCTGCCGAGTAAGCCCGTAGCTATACAGTTTTGCTTGAACGTAGGAGGTTTAAATAGTACACAATTAAAAAAATCGATTAGATAAAAAATTGGGTTTCCACCTATCACTAAATTTGTAGTGTTAATTAAATAGTTTATTTAACAAATTCAACGTTTTTTTTTCAATTAATCAAATATTATATTAATTACACAATTTAATTAAATATTGTTTTTTTAATTATAGTGAACAAACTTATTGATTTAATCAAAGATTTAATTAGAAATTCGTAAGAATTCCAATAAACAAATGATTTGAGTTATTTCAAATAATCTGCAAATTTTAAAAATTTTCCCAAAATTTAATGTCTTCAATTAATTTTAAATGCGTTACGTATTTTCTATTTTCCAAAGTGAAAAATTCCATATACGCATTTCTTATAGGTATGCATATTTTATTAATTTTTTGAAGAATAACAACTGTAAACATTTTTTTTTGCGATAGTCGGATAATATTTCGTGCTATTATTTGGCCATAGCAAACTTTAATTAAGCACTTTAGCAATTTCTTCTTTTACAGCAATTGTGTTTCAGAAGGTATTAAGCTTATCACTGAATCGTAGTCAATAAAAAAACAAGCAAGCTATTACTTTAAAGCTCTTTGGAAAAACATTTGTATATTGTACATACTCCACCGATTCCTTGACTTTTCCATCCGCATTAAAGTAAGTCACACAAGAAATTACCGGGCACTGACTTCGGAGCTATCTCATATAACCGTAAATACTCGTAGTCTTGTTTTTATTGCGGAATGTTAAAGTTAAACATAAAAAATACAACGACTCACGGTGGGTTTTAAGCTTGATCACCAATAAAAACATACTAACTTTTGGAGCTTTCTATTCTTGCCATCATTCTACTTGTTGTTTCTGTGCTTTAACCATCGCCAGCTGGCTGATTCGGTACTTTCATGAAATTTGATTTAAAAAGTAGAAGCAACAAATTCACTCTTGTCAAATGGTTGGCTTTTTCTTACATAGTTTTATGTCAGCACGCTAAAGAACTTAAAGGATTTTGTCAATGTTTAAACTGTTTTGACTATTCTGCTCAGCTACTTTTGCTTACTCAATTGCCATTGGGGCTTCGTCTTAATTAAGCAATACAAAAATAATTTGATATAATTTCAATACTGTCTTTCCTTTTTTAAATCAAAAATAATTCATACGTACAAGAGCGTGAGTATTGGTACTAGTTTAATGATTATTGCAGAGTAAACAACAGTCGCATTTGTCTTACGAGTTGCTATCGGGTAATACCATCTTATTTTTTGTATCCGATCAATGTATTTCGCAATAATCTTCTTCTTTGGGTTCATCTTGATACTTCTACATAATATAAAAAATTTGCTTGACATTCTTATTACCAATATTGGTCACCTTATTTAGTAGCTTTACTTGTAATTTATTGAATTTTCTATTGCTCATGTCTTTAAATTCATTATTCGAAATAAATACGAATATTTGTAATTTTTCAATGTGTAATTTACCACTTTCGCAAGCCTAGAGATTAATTGTCCTAAGTCAATATTCTCAGTAAATAAATCTTTTATTTGTGTGTATATTATTAAAATTTTTCCTGATCAAAAATAATTTAAAAACCCTACGCAAACCCAAATATGACAGACATACGGCTTCTCAATATTCTAGACTTCGTGCTTTTTTTATCTTAATTTTAATTTATTGAATCTTTCAACTAAAAAAAAACATAAATATGAGGAGGAATATTTGCAATTCGTGTACTTATTTGCAGTGACAATATTGTTCGGTAAAATAACGATTGTTGAATGGACTGAAGATAGGTCACAGGATGAACTGAGTACTACTTGATTACATTTAATATTTTTTACAATGATAAAATCAATTATAATTAGCTGCTTAGTAAAGTGTGTTGGCCAGTAGATGGGTTTACCTCCAGATACGACGTCAAGCTAATTTTTTTGAACTGTATTGTACAGCTGTCTCTTTCGCAGGCTAAGTGGCTTGCATCCCTAAAAAGTGAACTTTGCATTGTAGTCGCCAGCTGCAATGAACTTTTGTCCTAGTGTAGCAAAGAACGTAGCAAACCGATGGTGTTGGATTTTATGCCTTAGTGGATAGTATACAGATGAGATTGAAATTTTAAAATCAGTAAGATTTATAGACATAGCTTGTATAAAATTTTCGTTGAATTCTGGCATTGGAAACGTCCTTACGTCCTTGCACACCATGACGGTGGTGCCACCACATGCCCTTCCACTCGGAGTGTTAGTATCGTTTGTGAAAAATCCACTGACTCTAAAACAGTTTTTTATAGGGAAATATTTTTCAGAGTCTATTTCCTGTGTTAGTACAAAATGTTAAATTTCGTATATATTGTTACGAAGTAGTATTCAAAGATGTGTGAAACGACCTATTGTACAAACACGAAATGTTGTAAACATAAAGCAAAAACAATTTCGTAGCAGAAATTCCCCGAATCGCGATTCAACGTAGAAACAAAAACAACTTTTACAGAAAGAAAAAGTACAAATAAGATACACACACACACACAAACACATATACATGACTACTAAGCCAGCAAATGAAATAAATGATGCGCAATTTCGCCTATGTTCGCGACGTTTCAAGAAGCGGCCGTGATCTGAATATAAAGGCGCCGTCTACCGCAGAAGATATAGTTGACTTTTAGATTTCATAGAGCGAACAACTGTGTGTACATAAGCGTGTTAAGTTTACAGTGTAAATTTGTACTGACGAGTTGTAAATTGAGTCTTAATTGCCAAATAAAGTTGTAAAATGATAAAATCATAAAGGAGTGTGTATTTTAATATTTGCAATTAAACGAACCCTACAAAAAAACGTTTATTTTGGTAATAAACGTAACAATATGTTGGGAGAGCCCGTTTGCGTTCCGGAAGCATATCTTTAACTGGTTCAATTTTTGCATTGCAAAACATGCAGAAGCATGTTTTGGGTGCCCATCATTACTTGACACATACCCTACATTATTGTCGTGAAGTTGTTCATTGTTTGTATTAGCTCTTCGATCTTAATAAATTTGTGTTTTTTTCCACAACGCAATTCAGTGTGAATCTGTTTTACTTGTCAAATAAGTTACGATAACGATGGCGTATACGTCTTAAGATGGCCTTGTTCCTAAAAATTAGATATTGCTTATCCGCCATGCAGTTTATAATAGAACTAAATGGTATTTTACGTACGCATACCAAAGGCAAATTAAAACAACTCAACTATCCAGTTGAACTGATGACTCTAATCAATTTTTTTAATGTTATAATAAAATTTTCACAATTTCTGTCGTTTTTTTTATCCGACACGGAGCTTTGCTTTCTTCTGAGTCCTAAAAATTCGATGAGTCTAAAATTGAGCGTTTATTAGAATTTTAAAACAACTGCGTAATTTGAATCTGAACAGAAATCAGGGGTAGAAAATTAGATGCTGGGAATATGATTTAGTAGAAAAACTGATGCCAGAAGTCATTAGTGCATATTCAAACACAATAACTCCATTATGCAAAAAATTAAAAACGAACAACAGCAAGAACAAAAGAAAACGATACAACTTTGATTATATTCAAATATTAATAACCGGAATATACTCATATTTACAAAATATTCAGCCATTGCTTATTCAGGATAAAATGCATCTAAACCGCCGGTAGATAGTGTTAAAAAATTATAAACGAAATGCCAAATTTATAGTTCCCTCTCACCTGTGCTGAAGGGTATACAAAATTTTTCCAACAAATTTAAAAACCAAAGTAAAAGTAAATAAATATAATAAGAGACAAATGGAATGTATAATTTACAAACATTTTGTTTTGCCCTCATAATACGAATAAATCACAAGGATTTAATTTATTTAAATGGCTATTTACGATTTTATTATACCAAAGATTAATTGCAAATTATATACAAAAACCGACTGCCAATTATATTTTCATCAATATCATTTACCAACCACATACATGTTCTATGTGTTATATTATACACACGTACGTACATCTGTCCATTTCATTCAAGTTTATATGTGTACTTGTGTATAGCCAGTATGATAAATACACTGGGTGAAAAGCAGTTGATAGCCAATAATTATCGTGTAAAATTTTTTGCAAAGTTTAGCGAAGAAATTAAATTAAATTAAATTCATTGAGAATTAAAAGTCATCTGCCATCTGACTTCTTAGGTCAAACAATAAATTTTTCAGCCAAGAAATATTCAGTCGGCAGCTTAGATAATCAACTGGTCCTCCACATGAGTGTTTTAATAAAATTCAAACATTCAGTTATTAAAATGAAATCACTTCTTTGCTTCCCGCAGGCCAGCGTTTTGAAAACATCGTTAAAATTAATTGCTTTTAATATAATTAATTATGTGTCTCAAGGTAGCAATTCCCGTCGATGATTGTTCTTATTTCGTTTTTATAAATTCAAGCTCATTATTAAATTTTTTTTAATTAAGTATTATTTTCGAATATGAAATTGTACCGAATAAACTATTTTGGCTGGATTAGCAAAAAACATTAAGGCAACTTGGATTTTGTTTTTGCTTCCTTAATGATGTAATAATTTTTCTAGTTTATCAAAAATCGGTCTAATCTTATTACGCCTATTTCGTCACTGCGAAAATATAATTTATTCCATTTTTCTTGCTTTTTGTAGAGATCTTCACGTTTTTCAGTTATTTATAAGAAGCAAGATACATTTAAACTAAAATGGTGAAGTTATTTTAAAATACCATCGATCGTAACTATTTTAATTATAATTCGTCGCCTTCTCTTAAAATGTTGTTGCCAACAGTGGATCCAATTGTAATTAGGCTTTAATTTATACAGTTCCATATAGTGACCGAGAAGACGTTGCATTATCTCAGTGCCGAATACGAGGTCGAATTATGAATTAAAGCTATTCACTGAAACACTCAGAAGACTTTAATCAAAATCGGGCGTAACGAAAAAATTTCTGGAAAGGCATTGTAGAGCTATAGCATTGAATTATGAAACTGAACATTTCAAAGACGCATTCAAACACACGCACACCAAAGCAGGTCCAGCTCTTGGCAGTAATTCATTAACAAATACATGTATGGTCGAATTTTATTAGTAAATATTTACTGTTAAATGATTGTTGCTAGTGGCTTATGGGAAGCCCTAATTAAACTAAATTAAATCAAGTAAGAGAGAGAGAGAGAGAGAGAGAGAGTAAGGGCGTGCCGAATCTTATATACCCTTCACAAATGTATAAACTACTAAAACTGTTCTACAGATTTCCTCCCTTGGAAAGTATTGTTTGAGTTTTTGTTTGTGATAATTACGTTTTTTGTAATATATAGATAGATCTTTTGGAACTTGTATTGTATCAGTTTTGTTAAAATATTGATTTTTTGCAAAATTTTGTTGAAACTGTATTTTGTTTTTGAAACTTTAAAATCTTGTGAATTATGATTTTGAGTTATTTTTGGAAATTATTTTATTTTGACGCAGTTCTCCGATATGTCGAATTTTGGAAGTTAAGGTGAATGAAAAATGTTGGGAAATTGTAAACTATTCGTAAATTTGATGCAATTTCTTTTTTATTTAATGTCAGCTTTTCATAAAATTTGGTTATTTTGGTAATTTAAAAATTTTTAGACTGTTTTTTGGTTTTGTGCAGAATTTGTAGAGTTTAGTGAGTTTTTAAATTGTGCTGAAATTTCAATATTTATATAATTGTGTAATTTTAATATATTTTAAAGTTTTCATAAATTATTTTAATTTTCGGCTTCTTGGTGAATTTCCAACATATGTTACAGATTTTGTGGTAAAATTCCAAAATTTGGTATTTTTGTTGACATTTCCGTTTTATTATTAAATATTGATTTTGTAGCAATTAGATTGAAGTTTTTCGATTTAAAGTACATTCTCGAATTTTTCGTGAATTTTAAGTTCTGATATTTTCCTTTTCTTGTCCTGAAGGGTATAAAAAATCATATATAATCTCAAAATAAATGAGAGATTAGCCCGATATAATGCATTAAACCTTTAAGGAAAACGCAATAAACCGGTCATAATTTTATATTTTCCAATATTTAATAGTGATTTTGTATACGTTAATATAATTATGTTCTTTGTGCTTGCTACCGATGCATGTGAAAAATTCAATAATAAATATTTACAACAAAAATAACGACTAGTACGAGTATAAGCATAAATATAAAGTCTGTCATGAAATTAATTAATTATCGCATACCAAACATACACTTAAAAAAAACATCGTGGTACAATTGCAAATACAACAGAACAAATCTGTTTTATTTTATTTTCAGAAAAAAATATATTTTTGAGTCCATTTATTTATTTATGTAACATATTCCACGTTTTTTAAAATCGATTTTCTAAATTAAAAATGTCATCCACACTATTTTTTTTACGTGTAGAAAGCAATAAATTATAAGATATATGTCTGATATAAAGCTTGAAAAAGTGGAGAAAATATTTATGTTTTCAGTCTGACGGTGTGTTTGTATACAATTTTATACATATTTATTTATTTATTTGTATGCCTATGACGGTGGTTCCAATAAGGGCTGACAGGATGTGAAAGCTGTTGTTATTATTGTGTGAATTATTCACTATAATAAGTCACACAACTGTGCAGCACATACGAATTACACAACTTTACTATAGAAATAAATGTTAGTTAGTGCTATCGTTGCACCTTTCAAAGTCTACTCTTTATTATTTATTGGCTAAATTCGGAGCAGAGGTAGAAAATCAGCGAACACCTGCACAAAAAACAAAAGTTCCGATTGGCAGAAAATTGCGTTCAAGAAAAGCTTCCAGCAGTAAACTATAATACAAAATAAAATAATAGACTAACTGACCTAGAAGGTCGTTGTTAATGAACATACAACGGCAGGTGTTTACTGAGCGGGGCTGGCAGCAATTGGAAAAATTAGGGATACAAAACCATGTCGATTTTTTTTCAAGTTTGATTGGAGAAAAAAATTACACTGAAGAGGGCACATAGCCGAAACCGGTTTGTCATCAAACCAAACTTGACGGAAATTCGTTCCAAAAATCTACATCAAAACACCCTGTTGGAATATCAAATCAAGAATTAAAAATCATCTTTAGGATAAATGACTGTGCGCTATCACGGGGTTCGCCAGATGCCAATGCATACAGAAAAGTTACAATCAGGTGAGGCAAATAATAAACCATACTTCTTGGGGACCATTAGCGTAACTACGAGTACTACAGGTAAATTCACATGTTAAATATTGCATGAATTTCTTGAATGAATGATTTGAGGGCAACTGCTTGGTGAGTTTCACTGAAAGCAGGACTTTGCCATTAAGACGCAACTTACTGATACCTTTCAGTCAAATATCGAACAAGTAATAATTATTCGAATATTCGCGCGAATAAAAAACATAAAAATTTATTCTAATAACGTAAAAATAAAAAAAAACTATTTACAATGCGGATTTAAAACCCCTTTCCATCGGAGCGCAATTCTGTGACAGGAACAATAACGTAACAATTAAATAATCTGTGCTTGATTTATTAATCTTCTATTTATTTTTAATTGTATCACTTAAATTGTGCGAACAACATTTATGTATCGTTACCGCCTCACTCGCTGGAAGCAATAAAAAGTTTTTTCTCAAGGATGTAAAACAAAATAACTTTAATCAAGCCCTAGGGAAAAAACTGTAGAAACTGTAACTTTCACTTAAACATAAACAATTGAAAAGTCTTGCGAGGTACCAATGGAACTATAATTGTTTGGAATTTTATGAACTAAAAATATGGGGAAACCATATTTAGTGATTTAAAAATAAAATGCCATCAACACTTAATTATAAACTAAAATACGCTCTATCAAATGCTGTTATCAGTGCAAAAATTACTAATAGGCCTTATGGATTTTAAGAACTGCTGCATCCAATTTGAATATTACCTTCAACGAAGAAAGCTTTTATTTTGGGTTAGTCCTCAAAAGCGAACGTTAAAAAAACGAAAATATTTTAATAGACACAAAGTTGATTTTGGCGTTGTTGATTAAAAAGGATCTCAGAAGTATTTATAACTTGTTTTGACATGCTTCCTTAGAACACCTTTTTGTTAACAATTTTAAACAGCAAATTTACTAACTTTAATTCAGAAAGATATTTTTTACTAAGTAGTTTCATAAAACTATTCGTACATTTCGCAAAAGCGTTCGATTAACTTCTTGTTTTAAATTGAAAAATTTTATTCGTTCGAACAAAACTAAACAAAATTATTCGAATTTTAAAATTATTGTTGTTCGAATGTGAAGTTTACTTACAATTAAATATATCCCAGGTCGTCGCTTAAATTAAATTTCTTGGATTCGTGATATCATGTGATGACTCCACCCAACACTTATTTTTTTAAATTTTAATATCGATCTGCTCTGATTGTAAAACCATTTATATACAAACTACACACACACAAACACCATTTTACAAGTCAAATAATTATGCAATTATGTACTCAATAAAATGTAATAATTAAGTAAATATTTGGCGATATCATTAAATTGTTTTATCAAATGACTGTAATTACTTTTTCAATATAACGGCTATAATCACAATTAATTATGTCGTGGTGCTTTTAACTAATCTACTTTGATAATTAATTAAATTTAAATAATATAAATAAGCAATAAAAGTATTTGTTTCTTAATAGAAAATTACTTGAGCTGAAAGCAAATATTTCTGACAAGAAAAGAATTAAGTTATCAGCCACATTCGATTAACTTCTTGTTTTAAATTGAAAAATTTTATTCGTTCGAACAAAACTAAACAAAATTATTCGAATTTTAAAATTATTGTTGTTCGAATGTGAAGTTTACTTACAATTAAATATATCCCAGGTCGTCGCTTAAATTAAATTTCTTGGATTCGTGATATCATGTGATGACTCCACCCAACACTTATTTTTTTAAATTTTAATATCGATCTGCTCTGATTGTAAAACCATTTATATACAAACTACACACACACAAACACCATTTTACAAGTCAAATAATTATGCAATTATGTACTCAATAAAATGTAATAATTAAGTAAATATTTGGCGATATCATTAAATTGTTTTATCAAATGACTGTAATTACTTTTTCAATATAACGGCTATAATCACAATTAATTATGTCGTGGTGCTTTTAACTAATCTACTTTGATAATTAATTAAATTTAAATAATATAAATAAGCAATAAAAGTATTTGTTTCTTAATAGAAAATTACTTGAGCTGAAAGCAAATATTTCTGACAAGAAAAGAATTAAGTTATCAGCCACATTCGATTAACTTCTTGTTTTAAATTGAAAAATTTTATTCGTTCGAACAAAACTAAACAAAATTATTCGAATTTTAAAATTATTGTTGTTCGAATGTGAAGTTTACTTACAATTAAATATATCCCAGGTCGTCGCTTAAATTAAATTTCTTGGATTCGTGATATCATGTGATGACTCCACCCAACACTTATTTTTTTAAATTTTAATATCGATCTGCTCTGATTGTAAAACCATTTATATACAAACTACACACACACAAACACCATTTTACAAGTCAAATAATTATGCAATTATGTACTCAATAAAATGTAATAATTAAGTAAATATTTGGCGATATCATTAAATTGTTTTATCAAATGACTGTAATTACTTTTTCAATATAACGGCTATAATCACAATTAATTATGTCGTGGTGCTTTTAACTAATCTACTTTGATAATTAATTAAATTTAAATAATATAAATAAGCAATAAAAGTATTTGTTTCTTAATAGAAAATTACTTGAGCTGAAAGCAAATATTTCTGACAAGAAAAGAATTAAGTTATCAGCCACATTCGGAAGTTAATAGTAGACAGGTTACTGTGGCTAAAGGCATCCTTATTGATAGTTGGTTTTTTTTTAACAAATATTATTATGATTTGGACAAAGCTTAGGTAAATCTTGCTTAATCATCGGCCAGACAAAAGTCCTATTAAGTCAATGAAAATATAGATCTCAACAAATTTGCAATTATCTTTTTTTGTTTTGTTTTGAAATTTCAAACTTAGGCCTTGCATTGCACTGTTCTGCTCAACTGCCGCCACTTTGAATCTGGGTGTTCTTAGGAGTAGGCGGTGGTCACTACTTGCATTTGCACCTCTCTTTACACATAAATAGTAAGGAAGGAGCCTCTCCACATTTGTCTATGGCAATATATTCGTTCTGGTTTCCGTTCGAATACACGAGAGATAGCCAAGTGACCTAATGTGTTCGCTTATAAGGAACAACATACTACCTATCACAAGCTCGTTTTCAGCGAACGTTCCCGCTGCCGTACCATTTACATTCATTGTTCCTATCTCGTGACAGATTCAAAGTTTTTGTTAACATATTTAACGTTCGCGTTGCAGTCGCCCATTAATATGACTATGTCTCTCTTGTGAATAGAGTCTGGTATCAGAACTGTAGAACGCACTTTTATACGATTCCTCAGCACTGTCAGTCACAGCGTAGCATTGCACAACAGAGAGGTATATGACTCTTGTGTCAATTCTACCTGATGTGACACAATCTGTATGCGGTTTCCAAATAATAATGTTAATAATATTTCTTATGGTTTCGTTAAGCATTTGTCTTAAGGTAACAAGACGATAACCGTACTGGGGCAGCCAACTTTTCTGCCTGACTATCCAAAAAAAACATTCGCTCTTCAGGTAGCAGACTAGACCCTCGATATGTCTGTTAGTCCGCGAGAGCTTTTTCTTTCACTTCTAGCACTCATATCTGAGAGGCGTTCTCCTATCCGTCATCTGGGAACGCGTCCCTCGAGGGTTATATGAGGAACTATGGTAATATTGAAAATATTAGAAAATAAATCTAGGCTTACATAGTTCAAGATATAATGTCGTTGGTGTGACCAAGTGGCGACCATATATGTTTCGGCTTGGAGTTCCACTGTTCTTTGAAACTTAATAGCTGAAAGCTTCAACGAATTTTTAAAGTCTAGTCCTGTCTTAAATAAAACAATTGTAAATTTATATATTTTTATAGACATAGACAACTGTTAAAATAAGAAAAAAGTTTTTTCTCCTCGATGAAATTAATAGCTAATTTAATTTTACTTTAATGCTCCCGTTTATATACCTATGCAGCGTAATTAAATTCGGAAAGCCGTAGCTTAAAAATAATTTTAAGTAAATGATTATATAAAGTTTCATGGCTTATTACATTATCTATATCTATAACGTCAGCCCATAGTGCATTACCCACATTAGTAAAGAAATTATTCTTAAAAACTGAAGAATAAAACTTTCAGAATTTTTATAGTACATCAAATTATTGTAAAAATTTAGCATTGAATTCCAGAATTTAATACAGCAATTAATGCACTTTGCTTTATCCGTAAAATAATTTTACAATTTAATTTCCTTATTCCATTTAATGCTTCTTTCCATACTTTAATTCTCATATGTCGTAATATTTAGCAATAACAAGGCTTGTGAACATGAGAGTTAACAAGCTTATCGACATCATAACAATCATTTTAAAACTTGTTCACATATTATTAAAACACATGAGCTTAGACTTACATACTCGTACAAGTGCATTCAGATTAAACACATTAAAATATTTCTGCAGAAAGTTTATAATTAAAATAATTGTGAAGCAAAGTTTGTCTGCTATGCGTACTCTCCCAAAAGAGTGATGGTATGTAGTTGAAAATCCGAAAATAGATGCGTTTTTAATGAAATTAGGTCAATGTTGAAATAGGTTGAAGCTTGACCATGCATGCCATTACATATGAAAGATTTAATTGTGAACGATTCTACCGAATAGATGCGACAGTATTTAAATAATCAATAAACCACGAAACGCTGTTTTAGATAATTATTTTTTGTGAATAAGCCAAATCGCTAAATATGGAAGAAATCATATGAACCAGGTGGCAATGCGTACTACGAGATGTCCGCACTTTGTCGAAGACAACTTTGAACAGGCCCCGCTACTGCAGGGGCGGTGTCGAATGGTAATAAATTTTCTTTGGCCAAATAGAACGGATGCCACCAACTACATACAAATTGACAACGCTAGAATATTTCTTGTGAGGTTTTTTTGAATCTTCCGGTACATTCCAATAAGCCGGAATAGGCCGACGCTTTTAAGGTCAACATTCAGCTGGACCTTTGAGGCAGAGACATTAATTACTGGATCTCTCAGAGCCGTATCTCAATAGCGAACATTGGAAGGTATGGGCCTTTCAAATAAGAAGAGAATTTCATTAGCATCTCGCACGCAGATTTTGTTATTCCACTTCAATTTTGACCCGCCCATAGTAAATAGAGTTCTTGAGAATATTTTCTTATGCAAGAATATTTGCTTGGCAGGTACTTCGTTCGTACTTTAAAAACCGTAGAAAAATCTGGTCAAGGGAGATATTTTATTAGCATATTAATCAGATATAACCCAATAAGACATTAATTATTCAGCGGTGATTCAATATCTTACCAGCGTTGTCAGATATATATATTTTTTAAAGCTTTTAATTTTTAAATAAAAACTTTTTCTTAAATTTTAAAAATAACTCTATAGTATGTGTTTCAGTTTAACTTTATTTTTAAACCACAAATATATAATGTATTACATATGTACATACATATGTATGTGTGAAATATACAAATAATATAACGAGGCCCTCGGAATAAGATATTAATACAGTTATTTGCTGTAGATTGTGTTGCTAAACTTCACAGCCCATTTGATGCAATGAAGTTTGTGCATTTATAGTTTATTTCTTTGAAGTCTGTTACTCTTAAAGTTGGGATTTGAAATTTTGTTCTTATTTTATATATATTTATATTTATTGGCGAAAGTATTCGGTCGACCTTGGAAGTGGATAAAGGAACCGGGAAAAAAGCACAAATATCTTTTTTAATAAGGAAAAATTGAGATTTATTACATCGTTTTATATGGAAGATTTTCTCCAAAACCTGTATAAAATACTTTGTGCCTCCAATAAATTTCTTTCCGCAAAATGAAAATGGAGAGACTCCTCGCCATTCGACAACTTTTTTAATATTATGAAGGCAATTGAACCTTGGGAAATAAAACCACACAAGTAAAAAATAATCAGTTTGAGTGCTTCAAATATTTTGCGGTAAAAACGATTTCTGTCTCCTTTAAGTAAATGTGTTTGACCACTATGAATTAATTGACTTCATGTAATATGTAATTTAATTCTTTCCGTAGACTTAAATGTCCACAAATCTTTTTGCGAAAATGAATCTAATAGGATTAGCAATTAGTTTGCTTTGACTTCGAGTGAAATCCATTGTATCTGGGAGGGGTGTACCATTTTTGTAGGCCTTTAGTCTGTTAAAATTTGCAATTCGGCGAAAAAGTCAATTAGCTTTGAACGATTTTAAATAAAATTATTATTATATGTCTGGTCAGGATCAATGTGTCAGTTCTTTTTAGACTTTGACGGCCACCAGAGACTAAAAAGAACTGACACATTGAGCCTGGCGAGGCGGCTCTCTCTACACAATAGAAGATGGATTTTTAAGATTTGAATACAAAAAATTAGTTATTACGTTTGTAATAACTAGTAAATAAGAATTTAGAAAAAAAAATTTTGTTAAGAGCTTACATATAGAAGTTAGAGCAAAGAGCAAATGTATGGCAGATGCACTTAAATAAAATAAGGTTTCGGAAATCCTTTTTCAAAAGCCATGCCACGGAATGATTGCCACCTGTAATAAAATAAGCACCATCTGCATCAAAGCCTACTACATTTTTTTATTATTAATATTCTTTTCGTGGAAAGTACCTAAAGCAGTGCAATTCTTAATGTCAACAAGGTTAAAAAATAAATCACAAACCTTTTCCTTATATTCTATTCGCGTCGCTATAGACTCTATTTTTGTTGGTGCTATTTGAAAGCTGTCGTTTTCGCTTTAAAGCATGATTGTAGTAACAGCACCAAGTGGTCCATGGCCATAAAGGTAAGCTTCTAATGTCAGTTCAATATTGAATCTGCCCAATAATCAGTATTGCCCAATAATCAAGTACTTCTTGCGTGAATTTCAATGATTTTTAGTCCTTTTATATCCTTTAAAGTTTTTGCGTGCACTTTCAAATCAGCAATTCCGCCCAGAGCTTTTAGTTTGAAATTATATAGCGGAAAATCGTTTTTGAAAATATGTCAAGTAATTTCTATATTTCCTTGTTTTAACTTAAACAGTTTTATAGGAACTTAAGAATTAAAAAAAAAGAAATATTTACGATATGACAACGCTCTATCCTTTATACTCGAACGAATCATTGTGGAAAACTCCGACAGGAATATATCCCACTTAAAACATTCACCAAGTTGATTTTTCCATGCCACCCTGTCACAGAAAAGATCTCAAAACCAAAAGCAACTCTTAGCATAAAAATATTAGTTTATAAAATATTCGTATAGCCAATCACACTGAACTGTCAGAAAATATATCACACGCATTCACTTTTATTCTACGCGACCATACTTTTTAAGCAGCTCTAATAAATAAATCTGATAGTACATTCATGATCTTAGTAAACATTTCCAATACTTTGAATTTTGATGAAAATAATTAAAATAAGGCTGTTGTTCTCCAAAATTATTTGATACAAACTAAAAGTTAAACCAAGTTTAGCACGTTTCTTCGCTGCTTAAATAGAGATAAGACAGTATAAATAACAGTGGGAAATGTTGAGCTTGTTATCACAACCATTCACTCGCACACAAAGTGATCTTTTTGGAGTCTTAAGTTCATGACATGAAGAGATTGCTCCCATTTTAGTGGTGAACAAAATATATCTGAGTTAAAACTGGCAGTGGATTTGAAACAATTACCTTTGGAGATGCATTAAAGTTTTGTTAATATATGCATTTCATTACTATAGTACATTTGCAGTTTAACCAGCAATATTATGTAGTCAAAAAAAGGCCTACAAAAGTAAACCTGGTAACAATTTAAGCATTACGAAATTAAAAAAACCATACTAATTTTTCATCCAAACTAAATGGAACAGTTCTAGTCCTTTGGATTTTATATAAATAATAGCACAGATGCGAAGCTGCCTTGTACGTTTGTTAGAGCAGAAAGCTTTGCTTATTAAACTGTTCTACACATTCGGCCGGGCACCAGAGATTACTAGCCATATGTAGGTCCAAAACCGGCTTTGCTTATTAAAGCTTCTTGCATTACCGGGCGCAAATATTTTTCTTTATGATGTATGTTTGAAAACGGCTTCACAAAGCAGAGTAATGCATTCGAAAGCGAAGCCAGGTAATGACATGCGCCAGAGGAGAAAATCGTTTCATACTGGCCGACTATGTAGAAGAGCTTTAGCAAGCAAAGCCAGATTTGGATATACTCTTAAGCCCTCTTCAGACAATTTTAATAAGCATCAATATGAATGTTGGCCAAAATTAACATTCACCCACAATTTTGGGTGACTTGCCAGCACTCGGATGAATAATTGCCCAAAAAAATAGCTTTTGGGCGGGTTTAAATTTGAAAAAATCTAGGAAAAAGTTTTGGCAACAAATGCCCAAACTTCGAATAATGTTAAATCGCACAAAATTTATGACAAATCATTCAATCTGTCTACAACAAATTTTCGAAGCTTTACCTGTGTAAAATGTAGTTGTAGTTATGATAATATTTTTTCTTATCTGAGTGATCGTATAAGTATGATCGCTTTCCATTTACTTACTTTGCTTTGTAATTAAGCAGATTATAACTGGCAGCGTTACTCTCTTTTTTTTTGGCGGCATAAATAATGCAAAACTACTTGGTATGAGTTTTATCGCTTCTCGTTAGTTAAATTAAAAATTAAGTTTAAGTTTCAGTTACACATTAAAAAAATGTGTAATTACATCCCTTGCAATCAGTTTTGTGAATCAGTTTAGTTTGCTTCTTATTTGCTTTCTTGAACTTCTGCCAAAAGACAAACGAAAAAAGTATTAGATTTACCATTGTACTCTTGTATGCTGCTCTAATAAAGTTCTAAATAGGTAAACTCCTATGCGTACTTACCTATATATACAGGGTGTCCACCGGGAAGGTATACAACTTTGTTTGTTTATAATTTTTGATTAAATGAAAGATAATGGATGGTATATTGATGAATGTTTTATTTAATGTCGGCATCACACGTACTTCATCAAGAGCACATCCATTTGTGGTCGAATGACAAGTGGATCCCACAACGCACTACAGACAGAATTCGTTCTTTAGCTGGACCATTCGTATGTGGAATAAGCTTTCAGCAGAGGTCTTTCCTCCCACTTTTCTGTGGAAAAGTTCAAATCAAATGTTAATAAACACTACTCCCTCTGTCCTCCTTCCCATAACATCTTTTCCTAGTTCTAGCACAATACATTGCATGAATAGGGGTCATCCCCTGAGTTCTGGTCCTACCATAAAAAAAAAATTATGTAATGAATACAATATCAGATAAACGTCCGCCTCTGTTAGCCTCACAAATGCGAGCCCTTTTGAACACATCTTTCACTACATTCTCACACACTTCGCGCGGTATTTCATTAATTTCATCACGAATATTTTGTTTGAGTTGCTCCAGCGTTTCTGGTTTGCATAAGCCTTGCTTATCCCCACAAAAAGAAGTCCGGACCAGTCAAATCAGGTGAACGTGGAGGCCAATCAACATCACCATTTCCTCAAATAACTTGTTGCGGAAAGATGTCTTGCAGTAATTCCATTGTAATACTGGCTGTATGCGATGTGGCACCGTCTTGTTGAAACCATATGTTAGTCAAATTGCACACCAGGCTGTCACTTTTAATGGATGCAAAGGTGACTGATGAATAATTTGAGGGTTTTCCATTGCCCAGAGCGGGCAATTCTCTTCATTCACATATCCATTCAACTGAAAATGTGACTCGTCACTCATTATGATGTTTTCATGAAAATCAGGGTTGTCCTGGGCGAGCTGTAGCATGCTATTGGCATATGTACGGCGGCGTAAATGGTCTTCTGGAAGAAGCTCTGGTGTCAACTGGATCTTAAATGGCAAGAAATGTAAATCTTTGCGCAAAATTGTGGCCAAAGTTGTTCTTTGAAGACCAAGCTCCTGAGCACGGTGTCGAATTGATAATGATAATGTTGTGGTCTATGCTTGGGCCTATCAGCTACAGTGCCTCTTTTTCGAAATCATTCACTGTGCAATAAATAGTGCGTCTTGTTGGCACGTTGTTTCACGTAACTCTCCCATAATCTCAGTAATCGATGATTGATTTTGATAAAATGTTTTAACGATTAAAACACGTTGGTTTACCGAATATTTTTACATAATAAATTTGCCACGTCTCTACTTCACGACTGCCAAAATGAACTGTCAAGATTAATGTTTACTAAAACGGTGGCAAAACAAAGTAGAATACCTCAACGGCGGACACCATGTACATTTATATTTATATATTATAATCTAAAAACTATTCTTGAATTCATAGAATTGTAACAGAGGTGTAGTAAAGCTTAAATCGTTTAACTGTGCAGGTTATAACTTATTTTGTACCCCGCACTTGCTGGGAGCAACTAATTTAGCCAAATTTTAATTTAGTTCCGTTTAACTTACGTAACTAATACATATACATTTATGCCATGCTGTTCTCATAATAGTAACGTGGTACTTATTTTCTTTTCGATTTTTTTGCGTGGCACATAATTAGGCCAGAATAGTCAAGAAAATAGAGAGTTTGAAAAGTACTTTTATTTACTTACTAGAGATTTAAGCAAAAATCAGTTTTGAATTGTCTGGCTATCCAAATGAAATTATAATTATCTTTTCGAGTTTCCTGAACTTTAAAATAACTTTACAGAAAATATTTTATATGATTTCCGTTTTCACTCGAATAAAGTATAATTTATGTTCTTTATCTCTCATTTAGGAACTTTATATTACAATATCATGGAGACCAACGTTTGCGTTTACCACATGTTTTCTAAATTAGAGAAGAAAATTACTACGGTGGGCAAAAAATAGTAAGCCTTTTAATTTAAATTTCGCGCGAAAATCCATTCATCGATTTTTTTCTACGTTGGTTAGACTGTCAGTGACATCTGTGCCAAATATCACATCAAAGTAATGATTAGTGTTCAATATGCTTTCTGAAGTACAACAAGTCCATTCGTCGATTTTTACAATGATTGAAATTATTCAACAAAGAAGTTCCATTAAATTTTGTGTGCGGAATGAAATTTCTGGTGCCGAAACATTCAGAATGTTGCAAAAGGCCTTCAGTGATAATTGTATGTCGCGAGCAAGTGTTTTTGATTGGTACAAATTATTCAAAAAGGGTCAAGAACGCGTTGACACCGAACCACGTCCAGGACGGCCATCAACATTAACTGATGATAAACACGTCAATAATATTAAGGAATTGGTGTTCAAGAATCGACGATTAACAGTCAGAGACCTTACTGATATCGTTAGAATATCGGAGGGATCAGTGAAAACCATTTTAAAAAATCATTTGGGCCTAAGAAAAGTGAAATCACGATTGGTTCCAAAATCACTCAATTTTCTTGAAAAACAGCGTCGCGTTGACGTCTGTCAAACAATGCTTTCCGACTACCAGGATGTCATTAAACGTATTATAACTGGAAACAGACCATCAATCGGCCGAATATCGTGCCATAGGTGTGCCGAAGTAAAAAAACCACGTCAAAGCAAGTCAAAAATCAAGGTCTTGTTGACAGTTTTCTTCGATCATCGAGGTGTGGTGCACTCCGAATTCCTTCCGGCCGGCCAAATTGTCAACAAAGAATACTATTTGAGTGTTATGCGTCGTTTGCCCGAAGCTATTTGTAAAAAGAGGCGGGAATTATGGGTTTTTGCACCACGATAATGCACCGTCGCATACCGCATTGATTCTTCGTGAGTTTTTCGCCAAAAATTTAATCAATAGCGTTCCACGACCACCATATTCTCCTGATTTAGTTCCGTGTGACTTTAGGCTGTTCAGCAAACTGAAGCGACTGCTCTGGGGAAACCGTTTTGAGTCAATTAAAGACATCAAACTTGAATCGCTACGCGCATTGAAGGCTATTCCGGAAATTGACTTTAACAACTGTTACGAGGATTGGAAAAAACGTTGACATAAGTGTATTACAACTGGGGGGATTACTTTTTTGCCCACAGTAGTATTAAATTAAAAATATTAAAAAAAATTTAATTTAAAAAAATTCTTTGACTCTTTTGGGAAATGTATGTTGACATTATCTCCTGGAAAAATAAAGAGATTTGCTCTGGCGGCATAAATGACAAATTGAACTCATATTCTTCTGGAAACAAAAAAATATTTCGCAGTCTCAGTTATATTTTGTACCTAATTATTCAAGCAATCTAATTGTATTTGGAGCAACTTTCTTATAAAGCAGAACTGGATTGCTTTGCTAACACAATTGCGGCAAAAAAAACTATACTGCCCGCAATTTAGAATATATTTGACACATTTCGTGCTTGCCCAATAAAGATCAAAGCCTTTGTTTATACTTTTACATATCTCATACAACATTCTAATGTGACCTATCTGCACGAAATTTTAATGTACTCCATCAAAAGTTTCACATTCATATTGTAAATATAAGGACACCGTAAGAAGGTTTTGATGCTTCTATCTAGGCGTTGCTTTAAAATTAAAACGAACTTGCAGGATGAGGATATTCCTACAGTTTCTACCTGATAATTTTTTACAATCTCTTCACAACTCGTAACGACACATAACCGTATGTTAGCAAAGGAACTCGTTTCCTTTAGTTTTCCTGTAAAATCGAATAAAGATAAATAAGATTTTAGTAGTAAATTTGTACCCAAAAGTAAGAAAAAATCCCAAAGAGTAAATAAAGAAATAAGAATTTCTAAAAAGTAAAGTTTTTATGTGAAATTAAATAAACAATAGATAAATGTTTATATAGTGTGAATAAAGATGTTTATATCACAATTTTTGTTGCTGTAAGGAAATATTATCAACTATGGATATTTTTAAACCCATACATTGTTATGAAATTCAATTTATCGCGTATAATCTGGTATAAATAAAATTAAAATGATAGGGACGACGTAGCGACGACGAAACACTTCCTATGACGCGCAGCTAAGACCTGATGCGGAGATTAGAAAATCCGAAAACGTATGTAACACCTTTTTTATTAAAAAACCAAAATTGTACCGATTCAAGAAAGTATGTATATATATAAGTATGTATATATACTCTGGATTCTTATTGGAAGGAAAGTTATTTTGGTGAATTTTGACGAATGTAGATTTTTCTAATGATTTGCATAACATCAATTTTGTTAGAATTTTAACGCTTTTTATCATATAATGATTTTTGTGATTTTCGGGTTAGCGGTGATTTCACAAAATGTTGGTGAAGTTTAAATATTTGTGATAAATTTCAAAATTGAGAATTGCTGTTTTTCTTAATATTTTTATGTGAACTTTTGATATTGTTGCAATTTTATTATGTTGAGTAAGAAACAAACTTTAGTTATAAGTAATTTAATGTTTATTCGTTAAAGGATGAAATGAGAATGAATATAATAAAATGAAGAATATAAAATGTTATGCAGCAACGTACACATTGCATGGGGTTGCCATATTATATTTAACAAATATTTTATTGAATTTTGATTTTCTGGCAATTAAAATTTTTTTATTACAGTTTTTCGGTTTTGTAGTTAATTTTAAAGTTGGTAGTAAATTTAATATTATTGGTAATTTTATGTTCATCTTTGGGTTTTTTTTTTTAATTTTGTGAATTCAAAAATTATGATATTTTAGTAGTTTAAAACTGTTGTGGTAAATTTCAGAATTTTGCTGAATTCCCAAATTATGGTGAAAGATCCCTTTTTAATTTTTGAGAGTTATTGAATTTTTTGTAAATTTGATTTTTTTTTATATATTTGTCAAACATCAATTTTGTTAAAAATTCGACGTTTCTCACTTTTTGGTGAAACTTAAATTTTCGTGGTGAATATTAAAACGTGGTGAATTTGGTTTTTTGGTATTTATTTGTAAATTTTGGCTTTTGAATTGAATTTTGATTTTCTCTATTCTAGTTTTTCGATTTTATTGTGATTTTTTGCATTTTTGATTAATTCAAGATTTTTGGAAAATTTCAAATATTTTGCAATATTTTGTTTGTATTTTTTGTAAAATTATTTATTTTTATTTTGGAATAGTGTAATTTTTAATGTTCTTACTTCTTTATTTCTATTGTTGTGTTGTGATGTTATTTGCGATGTAATAAATAACAAGTAAAGTGAACCGTACACTGGGGCAGCGTATGACAGTGTGGCCTTATATGTACGATAAAATTGGTTATATTTATAATTAATTTAATAAAGAAACTGTATGACGAAACTGGTTTTCACAATTTTAATAAATAATGTCTTTCCAAAAATGTATACTGCCTGCTGTGTTTTTATTGAGTTTACATAAAAACATCACAATAAAAAAGTCTTACTGAAAAATTTAAAGCAACTAATTTTAAAATGGGCGGTGTTTTATTTAATTAAAAAAATTTAAATTTATTTCTTTACTTTCATTTTATGACATATTGATTTTGGAGTTAGTAAGCTTTGGTAAATAAGTAACTTTAGTGTCAAAATATTTTCCAACTTCAATTATTTTCTTATTTAATTTTCTTAAGCTATGCAACGTTCCTACAAAGTGCTTTAGAGTACTCGCCCGTTGCGAATCATTTAATCTATTACACGTTACGTATGAGCAATAGTTTATATTCAATATCACTCATACGCTTATTATGCATGCATGATTTTTTGCTTGTAGTTAACAGAATTATGTACCTACCAACTTGGCCAAGACAGTTTATGATATTGCCATTGAACGTTATTCGAACACTTTCCGTGTAAAACGTTCGAGAGCGATAATCTAAAACAAATCTAAAAAAAAATTTTTTTTCGAAATTCTCCCGTGGATAGTTTGCAAAAATTTAGTTCTCAGTTCTGCTAATATTTATGGAAGATAACTATAATGATGATACCTCGTTACTCTCAACAGCCTGCAAAAAAGTGTTTGGAATATTCTATCAAAATCGTTATTAGGAACAAATTTATTCCTGACTGAATTTTGAGGAATTCAGTTTTCTTTGTTAGTTTTTGGAATTTTTAGGATTTTTTAAATAGTTTTTGATTCGGGATTTTACAGCTAATTTTATAAGGAATATGCTAATTACATTAAAATGAAACGAAAGTGGGGGAAGTGGGACACCGGGAAATATCTGTAGTACATTTCTCGTAACTCTTTTATTTGTTCAAAATCAAAAGCTTATTATCATAAGCTGGGTTCTATAATGGTTGTGGTTTAACTAAAGTCATTGAATTCAGCACGAAAAGTCATGATAATAATTTTGCTTATTCATAGTTCTGTCCAAATTTTTTACTGTTTTATTTGTGTTATTGATTTTTAATCTGATATCTTTAAAGTTTGTCTGCCATTGCGTTACGGATATACATCCGTTCTTCATTTAATTATGTCAAGTAAAAAAGTTCATTAATATTATTAAAACATTTCGTTCGGCAAATCAGCAGTTGCCAAGCTTTTCTCTACCATTCGCTTTTTGTTTTTGTTTTCTACCCACGATATTTATTAAGCTGCCGCTCACATCCCTTAATTAATTGTCGTAAATATTTCAAATAATACTTTGTACTTAACTTGGAATTCCATTTAAATACACAAACTGATATGATGCTTGACAATAATTTTATATGTACGAGTTCATATGTGTTGTTCAGAGAAGGCGAATGAATACTGAAAAAGTTTAAATAATTAAGAGGGATTATTTGATATGATTTTAATTTATTTCTTTCCAAATTTTTTTATTCGTTTGTTTGCTAAATGGCAAACAAAACTTAAGCATGCTCATACATATATTATACAATATGAAAACAATATGATGGAAATAATATCGGGCGAAAATTAAATGGTTTTTGATAGGTAGAACTTATTATTTCCAACATTACATGGTGGGCTGTTATTTTTATATTTTGATATTTTTTGTTTATTGAAAATTGTAAATTTTAACAATAAAAACTATTTGCTTCCAATTGGGAGACTTGACGATAAAATGGCCCTAAAATTTTAGGAAGTTAATAAATCCGGACTGCGATGCCATTTCAGAATTTGTGTTCTTGTATTTTAATGTAGAGGAGATATCGAAGCAGACCGCTTACTTTATAGGACTCTTTTCGAAAATCTGGAGTTTTTGTAAGTAATCGGATGATGTTGTGATTTTTTCAACTACCGTTTAACAAACAGGGCTGCTAGCTAGAGCTGGCAAACAACCAGTAGTACTACCGATACTGTCCACAGTTCTGTTTACATTGAACTAGCGATGGATTATATGTGATAGTTATACCATCCGTGAAATTTTTTTAAACAAATTAAAAATAAACCCGATAAAAAGTATTAAAAGGTAAAAGTATAAATTCAAATTTGAGCTTTTATCTGGTATCGACGGTTATGCTGCGACTGCTAGCCAAATGGTTTAACTTTCTGTTGATAAAACACCGGTGATGTTAACATTTTATTTAACGCACCACGGCTGGGTGCGAGGTACACCGAATTGAAATAAATTTAGTTCTGCATATTTCTGGGAGTAAGCATTTAATTGAATTAAGTAAGTTAAAACTTATTCATTTTCACGAATACTTTTATCAATTGCAAACTAAATAGTTAATCAAACTACGTACAAACAAAAGAAAAGACCATCGTTTGAATGTTAACCTCAGACTCGCAATCTTGCCGTAACTCTATCGGTTGGATGCAGTAAATTTTAGCAATGTTCCGGGACATGATGATTTTAGGAGCATCGATTGATTACAGGTTACTGGCTAGAATTATGACTTTAGAATTACTCACAAGAAAAATTCCAGTGTTTTAACGGTTTTGGTGGTCAAATTAAATTGCTCCTGCGGAATATACCTTATGGATTTCGCTTTATGATAATCAGCGGCGTAATGCTAGCTACTAATGTCATCCAAGTCCCTGCTGTATAGTTATCATTGGTTACTGACGTTCACAGTGGAAGCCTCACAAACGTTGTTCTCATATTCTGCGTTCTTGGAAGAGTCAATATCTGTTGCCGCATTTGGTCCGATTTCGTACAAACAGTCAGAAAACGTATCGAAACAAACATGGGTGATCTACAAGAGCGTTTTAATTAGAAAATATTAAAACTAGTGTTAGATTTATCAGCATTTCTTAGGAAAATGAGTAACAAAAACGGTCTGTTCGTCCGTATTTTATTTGGCTGATACTTGTACTTCAGAAAATATGCAGAAGGACAAATTGAATAAAACACTGACTATTTAGACAGCTAAGTTTCTTGTTTAAGAAAGTTTCAGAATATTGATGGAATCATATACGTCGACATACAATTTTCTAAGAAAACAAACAGTCTTTCAAATTTTCGTTTAAGAAGGCCAAAATTCTATTTCCCACTGGATCCGCGTTGGCATTTATATAAAAAGTCCAATTCATTTGGCTCAAGTGAAAAAATAGTTTGGGCCAACATTTCAGTGTGTTGTGCCAAAGATGTATTGAGTTATTTTCGTTACACTTAAAATTGGCAAATATGGGCTTCCATTTCTATGAAAATAATTTTATTACTTAAGTATCATACATTTTGTCAACGACAATGCACCTAAAGGACATAATTCACCAAATGCAAGTTTTCTATTCATTAAAAATTCCAAACGTAAGTGTCATGAATTCCTTCACTCATTAACTTGGAAAATAGGGAAAAACTGACGTTATATCTGTCTTTGGTGTCGCTTTGAGTGTTTGCTGGTTTTTTGTTAATTAAATTTAATTGCAACTCTCAAACAAGAAACTAGAAATTTATATGTCAGCACGACTTTTTGAAGAAAAATGACACTTTATAACAATTTAGCAAATGATTACAATAAAAAAGCTAAAAAGTAGAACTTTAAATAACAATAAAGAAATTACTTTGCAATAACTTTTGGATACTAACACAACAATCAAAGCTAAACACATAAACAAACACGCTCACACAAACACGTGCTTATGCATCTGGCTGCTATATGAATATCCTGATTTACAGCTGCTTTAAATTGTTCATCTCGTTTATGTTTTTTTTTCTTGGTAGCGACAGGGCGAAGAGATATAGTTAAACAAGTAAGAGAGCTATATTCGGATGAGCCGAATCTTATATACTCTTCATAAAATTATGAACTACGAAAAATGTACTACAGATTTTTCCCGATGCAAAGGCTTACAGTAACAGAGCATTTATATTCTTGATTCTTATAGGTAGGGAAGTTCAATTAACGATGTCAGTCTTACCGTTTGTCGTTCTGTCCGATGTTTAAATTAACTTTCTGATTCCACTGGACAACATAGGATCTTTAACTACTTAATTTTACAAAAAAAAGAAAAACAAGAAATAAAATTCATGTCATCTTGAACATTCACCACAAGAATATTATTAGCCTCAATTCACAAAAATCAATATTTTAATAAAGACGTCGAAATTTCACCATAATTTGGGAAGTCACCAAAAAAACCAAACCAAACTACAGCTTGAAAATTTTAAATAACATAAAAATCACAATTTAGGATAAAACCGAAATTTAAAACAAAAATTGAAGCTGCAAATTCATCATAAAATAAAAAAAAAAAAAACTCGAACAAAATTTTACCACAAAAATTTTAATTTCATAAATTTTTTTAATTTCACCAAAAATTCACAAACATTTTTATGTAAAAAAATGAGACAAAAAATTGAACAATTCAGGACAAATTTTAAATATCATAAAATTATAAATTTTATCTAAAAGCTAAATTAATCTAAAAACAATAAAAATATATTCCCACATAATTTGGAAATTCACCACAAATCCAAATTATAGTCCAAAAATTTTAAATTGCAAAAATAGCAAAATTTCAAAAATCGAAATTTAAAAAAAGCCGAAATTGCCAAGTTTAAAATTGAAAATGCTATGAAATTAGAATAAAAAAAAATTAATAGCTACAAAATCAATATTAAATTAAAAAACAAAATTCCAAAATTTTTGAATTTCACCACAGAGATTTTAACTTAACCAAAATTTTGCAAATTCACCGAAATGCCGAAAAATTTCAAGAATTCACAATTATTACCAAATTCATTAAAAAATTTAAATCATAAAAAATCGCACAAGCAAATAAATATAACAAAGTCCACCATATTTCGAAATTTAACGACAAAATTTGCCCTTGTGGTAAAATTTACCTCTGTAGTAAAATTTCAATATTTGTTTTAATTTTGGCAAAAGATTCGAATTTTTGCAATTTCTTTGCACAGTTTCATTTTTTTTTAAATTTTAGATCGTAATTTAAAATTTTCGAAGTGTATGATTTTGTGGTAAATTTTCGAACTTTGGTGAATTCCCAAACTGGGGAAAATTTAAAAATTTTTTTTTTTACTAATTTAGATTTTTAGTAAAATGTTTGGTGAAATTGTAATTGTTTGTTTGTATTTGTTTCATATTCGCCGTTTTTTCAAGTGTAAATTTTTTGTGACTTTTTGGGGTATTTACAAAATTTTGGTTGGAGTTTAATAATTGGGTGAATTTTGTTTTTTTTTTATTTTTGCCAAATTTCAAGTTTTGGCTTGTGGTTAGTTAGCAACTAGAACTTTTTTATACCAGTTTTTTAAATTTTGTGGTGAGTTTGAAATTTTCTCAAAATTTTGATTTTTCCGTAGTTTTTTGTGAAATTTCGATTTTTGGTGGAATTTTCTTTTTTAAATTTTTAAGTTTTTTTAATTTTTTTTAATTCGATTCAGCATTTAGGTCCTAAATTATGTGGAAAGCTCGGGATTTCACATTTCTGTGGGGGCCTTTATAGGACATCTGATAGGGATTCCGCACATGCAAACTATACCGGCTTGCGTATTAGTGTTTCCCCGCAAGAGTTAAAACACCAAATAAATCCCAGACAAATTGCATTTTGCCCACATCTTGGGATCATTCTGATATCAAGTAGCGAAAACACGCCAATCAAATGGTGCAAGTTACGAGCTCGTATGTTGTCTTAGTGTCGTCAGAAAGTTGATTTCAACATCGGACAGATTAACATGGATAATTATCTACCTATAAGGATGCAGAATATATATAATTCAAAATCAAAAATGAATGTAGAAATTATAAACGGAATGACAAACTTTTATATACACTTTTCAAATTTATGAAGGTTATAAAAATTAAATAAAAAATTAATAATAATGACGACGTACAGGCAAATCAGATAAGAAGGCTTGAGAACTTCCATCAAGACGAACAAACACAAGCAAAGCTACACAAATACGTCTAACAAATATTATGACGATGTTGTAATTTTAATAAGTTTTCCTAAATAAAGTTTGTCTAGTGCTGTTTTCGTATTTATTATGGGAGAATATTGTTGCAGCTCATAATACAAAACACTTTATCGGTCTCACGAACATTCGAACTGATCTCTACAAGAGCAGCAATTTTCATTACCTATACAAAAAAGGAATGTAGCGAAATTCTCCGCAAAAATACTTGTTTTGGTTCAAACTATTTCTATTTTAATGTAAGAAAATAATATAGTCAATATCTAAACTCTCTGATGGCAAATTATTTGCGTCATCGTTCACAAAATATAACAAGTGAAGCCATCTGTCGTCAAATATGGAAAACTTCCAAAACCAATAAGTTTCTGGACTTTGGTTCTTTGCCTTCAGATTTGCATATATGTGTTATATATTTTGACGAGTTCCGCGTCTTGAATTTCAAAAATTCAGATGGGAAAACAGCAATCTAAACAGAATCTTCGGACCTACTCTGTATTATAGAATTTTAAAGCGAGATATGACGACAGCCAGATATTAAAATTTGCCTACAAAATTTTCCTCCAGCATAATTGTGATCGAGTCCTTCACAGTTCACTTGACAGTATAAGTCTCATGTTTAACAGGTTGCTTAGATTATACTTCGTCTTAAATGAGGACAATTTAAATGTATTTGCTATATATTATTTAAAGTCGTCGTGAGAACACATTGTATTGTAATTGCTGATTATTACCTTTCAGATATCAGTATCTGTTGCTCTAAATTCTTGAATTTTTATTCACTTTATTTCAGTTTTCTTAAAATTTTGTTTATTTCCTGGTATTGCACTCACTTATTTTGTTCATTAAATAATTTGATTGCTACTCAGTGTTACCAGATTTAATATTTCAACATCATGTTTTGCGATTTTTAAACACGCAATCATCTTATGAAAATTTTACTATTTTTGCATTAAATTTCGGATACCTGAATAGTTCTATTAATTGGATATAAATTTGCACTTATTTTCCAGGCAGAAAAACCAAGCCCCGACCCCATATTATCAGGACAACGACTGCATCATCAGGGGTCATAAAATATGAATAAAAGAAATAAATGAAGGATTTAGTTCAATTGAATTCGTGCTTAGTTAATCTCTGAGAAGAATACTACCCAAATAAAACGTAAAAAATAATTAAGAATTTTTTTTGTAGGGGGATATTAAAGCAGACCCTTAACTTTATGGTCCCCTTTCGACCCCCTTATTTCTCAGCCTCGTCCTTAGGAGTATCACACGAAGCTGTTCCGTCCACCCCCTGGGAGGCTTTCTTGTCCAACTCTTCAGGATTTCTCCATTGGCCAATAAACACCAGAGTTCCTACAGATATGAACCCCTCCACTCCGTGCGAGGCTTCATTGTCTCTCCATGTCGGAATCTCACGGTCTAACGCCTTAGAAGTACACTTCAAGATTGACCCTTCCACCCCTCGCGAGACATTCTTGCCCCTCTTTTCCGGATTCCTCCTTTGGCCAATCAAAATCGTAGTTTCTGCAGAGATAAAGCTATCCGCCTCTCGTGAGGGTTTCTGATTCATTCCGCTAATGGAGAAAAATATGTCCACCCACACATAGCTCAATATGCACGGGTAAGTCTGTATTAAAACTGGAGACCAACTGGTATCCAGAGTTCGGTTAGCTCAGATTGTCGACTGGCAACTATCGGCCTTCTTTTCCATCACAAAGTCTCTTGTAATTGTTAGAATTTTTCTAAGGCTTGAATTAACATTTAACAAGTGTCAGCCTTATGCTAGCCAATGCTGGACATTGATACATAATATGCGACACCGCCTTAGTTTCTGCCAAGAACAGTCCATTTGCATCTGCGCAGATGAAATTTTAAATATCTCTAACCTGTCACTAACGCACTGGCCCGATTAACTTACTAGGCGTTAGGATGTGGGGCTCTTTGAGCATCACCCAAGGTTATCTACATGAGGTAATCTCCCACCACCTTTCCAAGTTTAATGATTCCATTGTAGGACTTTTGCTCGCATTATGCCAATCCCTAGTGCAACTCTAGGTTCCAGCGCACAGTAATTAACTGCAGATATCCTTTTTGCTAGTTCGTCTGCTGCTTCATTCCCAGCTGTCCTTAAACCAACAACAACGTTACCTCATTCACCGATGTACATCTGAATAATTTTAGAACACATTCCAGTACACGTCCAGCATTTTATAACCGTCTTATTGGCAAGTGCAATGAGAACCTTTCTTCCATGTACCCGACTTTAGAGCAGGTGAAGGTAGGAGAAGAACTTAAACTCAGCTGAGTATGAACCAGATTCTGTCGTGCCGTCCATAACAGGACCATCAGCAAAAATGCTGACGCCGTTTTCCATACACTCATTTTATATAGCGCCTTCCGCAGTAAAGTAACAGATTGAAAATGTTGAAAATAAAAGAAAAGAAGACTTAAAATAAAGTGAAACGAGTAAAATTGGAAGTCAAAATTAAATCGTGTAGACGAGAAAGCGTAGTAAAGAGCACAGAGCCGAACATAGTACCGTTTTTCATTGTTGTAAAATTTGACGATTTTTTTTGTCAGTTTTATGTGGCAACTATGATTTGCCATATTTTTATTAACATAAATCGTGAAGTTCTGTAAGTATTGTTGATGCTGTTAGATGGTATGAAAAGATTTGCGTCGACTTTTCCTTCACTCTCTATTTGCCGTTAAGGTAATGTATTATTTACACCTTCATTTAATATGCAAAACAGGATGAATTTTAAAATTGAATGTTGTGGTGTCGTCAGTGTTAATCCGAATATAACATTCAGTCACTGCCTGTATGTATGTGTGTGCGTGTTTCAATGTTTGTTTATTCATTCTTTCGTTGCTGTGATTATAATCACTGAAGAAATAATGTTTGTGTAGCAAGATTGAATTAACGAAAGCAGTTCGAAAAGTACCTTTAAAAGACATTATTTTGATTTAATGATAATTCTGGTATTACTAAGGCCGAAACTCAAAATATTTTGATCAGAAATTGTGATGTTTGGAGAACAGGCGTGGTGGTATGGTCACCCACCGGAAAAAAATATTTTAAGAATAGGAAGGAGTCATAATCATTAAGACAAATTTAATTATGCCCACGACTGAACACTGAACATCGCGATTTCAGATGAGAATATTTCTTTGCTTTGTCGTTTTCAGAACGTGATTTTTCAGTAGTTGGATTTTAGTTTTCGAACTTACTTTTTATTTAAATTATTTTGGGATTATAATTTCGTAAAGAGTGCTTGCAGAGTCGACTTAATAAATTTTAAGGTAGAATTTCAAAATGAAAACAAATACAAAATATTATTCCTATAATCCTAATACCAAAATTCTTCATAAAACCCACGTGCAAGTTAGGAAAGCCGCGAGCAAAACGAGTATATAATTCATTTGAAACCCGACGCGATATCGTTTAGATACACTTTTTTGAGTTCATGATTTCTTGTCCCATACAGGGCGGAGTATTCAATTGAATACAACGTTGCTCAAGCTGCTTCTAAAAAATTTTGATAAGTAGCTTGGAAGTTATGAGGGAACAGATAAACATATACATATGCACCTACATATCGGTTAAGCACATAACCCTCCATTTTGCTTTACCGTAGTCGGGTAAAAACCAGTTCTGTATTACGAGCTAAAGTGGAAAGACTGCCAGAAGAGAACTGCACAGACCCCAATTGGTCTTTTTGAAGAGAGCAATCAATAAAACACGCCCACAGTATGCCATCAGACAAGGAGCTAGAAAATGCTTGTCTTTAAAAATATTTACTTAGAAAGCAGAGGATGAGAGGTTCTATCTACCCAACCTTATTGCACGCACCTAATCCCGTCTGCCAACTAGCTGTTACCTACGAAGAAACTGGTTGGAATACGCTTCCCCCCTATCGAAAGCATAAACATGGGATTAATTAGTTTTTGGCCTTAAAAAGTTAGCAACTCTTTAGGCGGCGAATATATCTATGGCGAAAAATATCGCAAAAGGTCACAGCCAATCAATACATTAACGCTAAAAATTTTGAATAAGAAAACAACAAAAAAAACTTACAGCAGAATCAATACAAGCTGATTTAATTTTAGGGCTGTTTACACACTAGGAGAACTTTGTTTAAGAACTTTTCAAACCTGCTCTCGTATATGTATTTTCCAGCAGGCTTGCTTTAATATAGTGCAGTCGTTATTTGCTGGGGCGTATGTTACACTATTCCTTTAAACTCTATTAAGAAATCACGTTCCAAGTTTGTTAACAATGTTTACTGATTTTCTATCTGAAATAAGATGACTGATTGTAAATCATCGCAGTAATAAAATATTATTCATTAAAATACTTAAGTCATTTCTGTGACAGTAAGTTGGCTATTTTTGTGTAGCTGTGTGTATTTTGTCAATGAAATTTATTAAAGATTTGTATTGATTAACGTTCTGAACACGAAACTTAAAAATGTATCTCATATAATGATGACAATTGTTTTTGAATATTAAATTTGTAAAATTATAAAGTTTCCAAATCAAGGCTTTCCAGAAGACTTAAAACAGCAACAAGACAGTACCAACAACAATTCAAATAGTAATAGTTTTTCGGTTCTTAACTTGTGCCTTATCTTTTTGTTTATTCATATAAATTTGAAATTTATGATATTGACAAACAATTAGATACATGCTGCTAACGTAAGGATAACATCAGCTAAATAAGCACTAATACAGCCAAGCTCACTCACAAATACACTCTATAGTTATTTCTATTCCTATCATACGAAACTAACGTTATCGATGAATAACGACTTGCAAGAAGATTGTTTAGAAATAAAAGTCAATCTTTTGTTATACGAAATTTATCAGAAAGCAGGAGCAAAGGGGACTTGGGTAGTATACGTAGTAGAGCCTATTTTTCCTCAAATATCCAGATCACCCGTGATGAAGGCTATCAAGAGAGAAAATCGAAGACATCTACATGTTGAGTAGTCATTATATTTTAGTTACTAAATAACGTGAATATTTTTGGAAAAATTCACACCGCTTAGATTCGTGTGCTCTATGAGCCGGTGGATTCATTGGTGCCACCCAAAACGTTGCAGTTATTGGTGACCTCTTCTTGGCTATCATCACTGACTTCTTTGTACTACAATTGAATGTCCATGAGGTGCAGAAGCTGTGGTTTCATTAAGACGTCGGAACAGGCCACACGTTCGATGAACGTATGGTTTCGAGTAATGCACCCGTAAATTGGCTTCTAAGATCTTATGATTTAAAACAGCTTGACAATTTTTGGTGAGGCTACTTTAAGTCTCTTATCTACGGCGATTGATCCCATAAAAGACAACATTCGCCATGTTGTTACTGAGACGGACAAAGGCTTACCTTCGCTCTTTAATTTAACCTAAATTTTTCGCACATCTTCACTTATTTCGTACGTTTTAAATATTTGAAAAATAATCTTTATACAAATTAAATGCAATTGCTACTAGACATTGCCTTAATAAAAAAACATTGATTTTAATCAGGTTATAACAACAAAAGCAAAGGAGAAAAACAAATTCGTTTCTAGACTTTTGTGAAGTTTTACAGCAATAATTTTGAAAATTTGTGTTAAAGAATTTTTCTGAAAAAAACTTCTTATTTTTACATCTATTACTATCGTATATATAAATAAAATTATACACATATAAGAAATTTTATGTTAATCATACTACAGTTGTATGGTATATACTAAAATTTGCGGTCGTCTCTACACTTTTGTGGCATTGTGTAAATTCATACAATAAAACTTCTGCAACCTGATTTTTAATTAAGCAAGTAAAAAATTTTGTTATAAGCGGAAAACAATCACTCTTCGTTGCATATCTGCAATTTTTCCAAACTTTGTATGATTCTCTGCCACAAAGCGCGAGTGTCTTCTTTCAGCGTTTAGCAAATTTATTACAACAGCTGATTTTTTAGATAACAAAGGAAATGGACGATAAAAATGAGCATCCAACCTCAAAATCTTAATTGTCTAGTTAATAATCTAATATTTTTTTTTTAATTTCATCATCCGTCCATCGCTTATTGTTTGGTGTATGTTTTATTTTTTTAATTTTTTTACCAGTCATTTTTCAATTTACGATTTATTTGGTTACATAGTTTCATAAAATCATGTAATAAGGTAAGCCGCAGCCAGTATATAAACGCCAACGCCGCCTCTAAAATATTAACGCAAAGAAAGTATTTGGTGTGTGCATAGACTCTCTAAAAACTCACATCAATTAATAGAGTTTTGTTTGATATTTAAATTCTCACTATTTTATCAATAATTTATTAACAGTCTTAGCTGAAATTGTAAATCTTCACGGGAAGTTTTTGAGCCGGTTCTACCGCCGTAAAACTTTGTAAGCGCAGGTGTCTAGTTGATTTGATTTTAAAAATAAAATGAAATACACAACTGTTTTAGCATGGCGAATTACCAATCTGCAACGATTTTTGCCATAACAGATTTGCTCCAGTGTAGCAAATTTTAGTTGTTTTTATGGTTTTGCTGAATATAGCATATTTGCTAGACTTGCTACATTTGAAAGGTTTGCAAGGGTTATGAGTTCCCTTCCCTTATAGTTTTTCTCAGATTAGCAATCCAAGAATACATACAAGGTCAAATAATTTATATCTTTTCATTTCACAACCCTTTCTGTATTTATCTATTATGAATTGAAACACGCGTTTTATCGCTTGTATTTTTAGATTCGTTAATATCAAATAACATACAGGAAGTACCGCTAAATTTAATTTCTTGAAATTGGTTTAGAGTGACCAGATAAGAGGGATAGAAAAATAAATATAAATAACAACAGTGTAGGATATCAAATTGATACTGGATTTTACTTTGAATCCATCAACTTTGAAATAGCACATTATTAAAACTGTCGGCTATTCTTAACTGGCAGTGCTTCAAGAGGGTTTTTTATTATCCGGCTACAACCCTGTACAGATATAGTATCATTCCAAACCGCATTGACCTTCTGGATTGACCTTCTGGCGATGAACAATTCAGCTGACCACTGTCGAATCAAAATTTCTGAGACTTCCTGGATACTAGCCGCTATGGTGACTATGGTTTTTTCACTTCGCACTAATTTCTATTGGGATAGTGCCACAAGATGTAAGAGAGCACTCGCGGTTAAACTTTTCCACGGTGCGTCTAATTTCCCGCCCCATAAGGCCATGATGACGACCGACCTCACGACGAAATTCCAGTTGCGTATTTATAACTAAGTCATAATTTTTTTATATTGTTTTTTAATAATCTCCGCACGTTCAGCAAGCGTGGAAAGATGCATATTTTAGTATTTGATTTCCACTCCTCTGATGTCTTCCAGCTTAGAGTCATCCGTCCAGTGGCTGGTCTTTACGGATATCTGCGCCGTTGAACCAGGAGTGCCTGTCTGGTATCAGTATTTTGCAGTTAGCAGTTAGTATCCGGTCGAAGGTTCCGTTGTTGGCGTATAGCCATCTATTGCTTCTATTATCTTCTGCAGAAAACGACAAAACTCGTTTGCCAACACATTCGGTTACCGTCACCAATCTGCCTTTTCAACGGAGAAAATAGAGACTTCAGTAATTTGTGTAATTATCTTTGAATGTAACATTTTAATGGAAATTGCATAAATAATTAACATAACGAGCGATATTCAAATTGATGTAAATGCTCAAGATAAAACAGCCTTAATTTTTATTATTATCAACTCTCTGCCTTTAGGGATTTTATGTAATTGTCCTTTTTACTGTTTTCACCAGCTTGGTAAAATCTCATAAGCACTTTTTTGTTCATTATTACATTCCTTATTACAGTATCAGCGCACATTTATAGTGATATAATTTTCAGCGTTTTCACTTAAAGCCATTGTAATAAGAAAATTATCGTCATTCCTATTGTTATCTGGCACACACACACACACACACACACACACACCCTACGTATGCATCTTTAAGTACGATAAAAAGCAGGTGTATGCAAAGGAAGATACTGGTTTGCCGTTCTAGGTAAATGGGCTTTTTTACAATCTGTCTTAACAAACTAAAGAAAAGTATCACAACCCCTTCTGTCTCTCCGTCGTAATACAGCACACGTACACAAACAAACTTAAATTTGGAATTAATGCGCTCTACTCAGTGCAACCTGTTATGCTTCACCATCTCTTTCCCAATGATAGAAATGATTTGCCCACTATTTTATTGATCGTAAAATTACTTAGCAAATTTGTAAAGATACTCACTGTTACAAAGGGTAAATATTTACTTTTTATGTGGAATACAAGTCCTATGTGTGGGCCGGTGCTGCAAAGCCAATTTTGAAGCTTTTCAACCACAGAGAAGACAACTCGTTTAATTCTCTGGAACATTGGCGCAATGTAGGTTCCCTGCAGAACTCGGTATTTGAGGATCGTCGATGAAGTAAAAGGAGATGCAAACCCAATGAGAACCTCATTGGTGTACCTAGTGGTTTCAAGGCGACTTCGTTCACACTTTTTTGAAGATAATGCGTAAAATACTGTGACTGCCAATTATGTGCGCTGTGTGAACATGATTACGAACTTCTTAGGGGACCAATTTGAGGACGTGAACACCGGGGATCTCGGATAACAACAAGACGAGGCCACTAAGTTTATAGGCACGGCGACTAAGACTTGGACGCCGAGGTCGAGTGTGATTTCTGCCTTTCGGGCTGTTTAAACAATAGGGTCTACGAGGTTAAAACGAATATTGTCGTAGAACTGGTGGCAATTTGGTCTATAAAATCTTCCCTACAATTCTGTAATAAAAGATTAAAAGGGCTTTTGGTAAAAGTTTTGATATTTTAATAATTTAATATGTCAGCTCAAACTGAATCAGCCCTTATGTATGTTACTATTTTTCCATAACACTGCCTAAGGGCTATTGATGTCATCCTTGAATGTGTGGAAGTTTTAATACCTCATGTAGTACAAACAACTTACACATGGTATTCATGTTTGACTAAGCTAATTGTTTTGTAGGTTAAGTCGTGTGCAAGCATGATATGCACGACTATCAACATGAATTTCTTAATTAATACGAAGAGGAATACATATTTGTATTGGTAATTGTGTAATTCTCACAATTTGTGTAATTGTAATTCCCACGCTGTGTAGGTCCTTTCAAAAATTGTGTTCTTATTTTTTGGTGCAATTGTTTCAGTTTTAGGTTTAAAGACACAACTGTTTTGAGGACGTACAACATGAGTTGTTGTGCTTGGAGATTTTCTCCTTTCACTCATATTTCAATATTTAACTGTAAATAAAATGAACAACATCGTTATGTTACCCTACATCTTTCCAGAATTTAAATATTATAAATTTTACCAAAAATCTAAATTAAACTTTTAAGATTTATTTAGATTTTTGTAAATATTTGAATGCTTTGGTGAATTTTTTAATATTTTCGTGAAATTGTGACAAAATTTCAACGTTTTCGGTTTGAATCCAGTTTTTCCAATTTATAGAGAATTTAAAAATTTGTGGTGAAATTTATTAGTTGGGAAAATCAAAAATTTTTCGCAAGTTTTGGTTTTTTATTTAATTTAAATATTTTTGGAATATTGTATTATTTTTTTTTTGATTTAAAATTTGTAACTATAGTTTTGGTGTGTGGTGAATTTTTACACTTTGCTAAATTGAAGAATTTTTGTCGGTTTCTTAGTTTTGAAAATTCAAGATTTAAAAAAAATTAATTCGTCCAACATATAGATCTTTAAGTTATCAGGGGGCTTCGAGATGATAATTTTTGTAGGGTGACTTAACAGCAAATTTCATAAAGATTCCGAATATGCCAATTGGCGTAAGTTTAAGTGTAGGAAAAAAACTGAAAAATGCTTTTTAGCCTGTATCTCAGGAACTTATGGACTTATATGATTGTAAGCTCGCGGAGCTGAGTTATAAAATGGTCCAAGTTTCAGGTCCTACGTTGTACAGAGTCGTTAATTAACTTCCCTATCTTTAAGAATCCAGAATATGCACATTTCGTTGGGTCTAAAATGAATATTGTAGAAATGGCAAACGGAATGACAAACCTATATACACGGTTTTTATTTTTGTGAAGGAAATAACAAGTGACAATGGTGCTCGTTAGTAAAAAATTTATCGATTCAATGGTAAAGATTTGAAACTAAATTTTTAATTTTACCAAAACCTTGCAGTTTCGCCAAAAATTTGCAAAAAATCATTATTAAAGAAAAAAAACTCGCAACCTTAAGAGAAAAAAAATAATAATAATAATTTGAAAAATAGGAAACCAAGAGCACACTTCACCATTTTGCGAACCCAAAAATGGAATTGGAATCATTCGTAGTAAAGAAGAACAAACAAAAACTTATTTAAAGCGAAAGAAAAGTTTGAATGTAAAGTAAGACGACTAAACCCGGAGGTCAAAATTAAAGATCATAAATAGTCCTATGCATCTATAAAAATCTGTAGTACATATTAAATACTTCATAATTTTGTGAAGGGTATATAAGATTCGGCATAGCCGAATTGTTTCAATTTCAATCAAAACGAGCACAAACTACCGTACTCGGAAAATTGTCCGGCGGCTTAGTGAGAAACGATTGATCTAATTTATAACAATGGGAAGATAGATCTTTTTTATGCGAATATCCACATCTTTGGTCCGACCTATGTCCGGCTACTCTAGTTTTTAGCATATTTTGTTGTTGTACCCAAGTATACCTTATTACATCTCTGCTGATCATTTCCTTTACAAGGTATTTTGTAAACTTCTTTTGACATATCGAATTTCTTAATTCTATCTATAGTTTTGCTAAGTAATCTATTTATTGTGTTGTAAGATTTGTGAGCAATCTACTTATTGCTTATCGCTACACCCTCTTCACTAAATTTCTAGCTGTATTTATAACTATTCTTTAACTATACTTAGAAAAATATTTAGCAATTCTCCCAGATGGTGTTGGCTTTTGAGATCAATCCATTTTTGAATTGCTTTGCCGTCCTATTATTAATGTATCCAAAAAAGGAAATTTGACATCACATTGATTTTCTTTTGTAAATTTAATGTTAGGATTAGCGGAACTCAATTGTGATAGAGGATGGGCCTTTAAACGTTTGAATTTTAAATCGTCTATGAAAATAAAGTTAATGAATATATTTTCAAAAGTATGGTTTTGGTATGACCGGTAACATTTAAGACTGAAGCACAGCATTATTCAAATGACTGCCGCGGCTGGCCATATGAAGCCAATTTCCACATCGTAGGAGATATCAATAAGCAAATGATCGCAATTGCGGCTCTGAAAATTTCAAATGTTATCATTGAGAAGTCGATGTCATTGGGAAATTTTTCTTCACAAATGTGCCGAATTTCTAAAATGATTGAAGCCTCGAATCATTGAAGAAATTTAAGCCCAAACAATTAAAACAGTTCTAGAAAATTCCATGAATAGGATGGCATATAGCAGAGCTCGCCGCGGTGCGCTTTAGCATTAATTTCAAATCTGGTGTGCCTCATTATTAAATCGTTATAAAAAAAAAAAATGTTTTGAAAAAATATGAATTATTTTTTTTTAGCTGGTGCAAAATCCAATCGTTAGATGATCCACCTTTTAATTCCAAGGAAACTGTGGGAGAGGAAGTATATATGTTCATATATATTTCATTTTCGTTTTTTGGAAAGTTATTGCGAGTGTTAAAGTTTGAAACTCAATTAATAAATTTTTCTCCAACGATTCCTATATTGAATAGTTTTTAACGCAAAATCACATTATTCTCGCCACCATCAATACTTATTCGCGATATAAATCGGAAGCTTTATTATAATTATTGGTGCATTGAAATAAAATAATTAATTAAAGTTAACTCTTCACGTCTCTCCTATAGTATCAAATCTAAATTAAAGCTAATTTAGAACATTAAAGGCACCAGTTCCGTGGCCCATTTATTACAATGGAATACGGACTGTTTACGCGTGAACTAAATTTTTAGGCGACAAAACCTTTTCTGCATATGGTCACACTGGACAAAAAGTTTACACAAACTGTAGCCTACTTAGCTTTTTAACGCGCATTTAAAATATAAATTTCTTACCACTTAAAGTTGCCACCGCGTTGTTGTGGTATATTTCAAAAAATTCTTATGTTTTTAGAGATGACTATTAAGGTGGGCTTAATATTCAGAGCCTTGTATATGGACATTATTCCGTGGTATTATGTAAGTCTTGACAAATTTAAGAGAGGACGCATAATTCTCGGATACACATAGGTGCTGCTTCATGTGACACGAGTGTAGAAGATTTTAAAGTCTGTAGTTGTTAGTACCAATAACTTGAAAAGTCTGTTTGCTAAGGTGCAATATTATTAGTTATAGCTGCCTCTTCGATTTTTGGGTTCAATAACATTTCGTTCTGGATGCTTTTAAGGCCTTTCTTTCTCGCTCTCTCTCTCTCTCCCCACTTAAAGGCATAAGCCTCTACATCATCGCTGTAAGAATCTTTTCCAGCTGGCGCAGCAACTTTGATTAAATACCAAAATTTAATTTACAAATTACGTTAAATGTAAGAGATTCAAAAGCTTTACCATGAATATTACACCCCTTTAACAGAAAATAGTATGCGAAAGCTTTTGTTCACATCAAGCCATACATTTATGTCATGGCAGTGAGTGCTCCTGAATGGCTTGGTGCAACACTACGTATGCCGCTGTACATAATGAAGTACCGTACGCGTCATATATCACAAGAACTGTCATCGTTGATTTAATGCAGTGCAACTCACACAAATTTGTATTCCAATTGCAATATGTTGATATGTGTGTGTGTGTGTGTGTGTATGTGTATGATGTATGCGTGTGTGATTATCAGTATTTTTTTTTTCAGTGGTTTGACGAAGTGTTAACGTGACTTTTTAAAGACATATAACTCGTAGTAGTAATTTGAGTAGGATTTTAAATGATAACGACGATGAGCAGGAGACGATGATGATGTGGATGAAATGGCGGTAAAAAAGTGATTTAAGTGCTGCTCGAACCATTAAAGACGTATGCATAGTGATACAATTTTGCTGTTAAAGTTCACTAGATTTGTGAATGGTGAATTATCTATGCAACTTTGCAGGAGTGCTGCTGACCAACGATGTGTTTTGTTGGCATTTAAATTAATTTGAAGTTAAGCAGTTTGAGGAGTTTTGCGCAAGTTAGAAATCCTGTTGTTTTTTAGCATTAGTGATGAATATAAAAATAATTACGATACATTTTTGAACTGGTATTCTTAGACAATTTCTACTCGCACAGATTTAGTTTCTGAAGTGCAAGTACATTTCTAACACAAACTTAATGTACCCATCATCGATCGATGGTGTATCTGTCCGAAATATAAATCAACTTTACAAAGCCCATAGATACAAACAAATATGAAAGTTGGTCCAATTGATCAGCAAGATGTAAAACATGGGTCCACAGATTCCCAAGAAAACCATTTCACGGGTATTTTTTCTTCGCGTATACAAAATTATAAAATGATCAATAAATGAAAGAGTGTAAAAAAAATATATTTCACAAAAAATCTACAAAAAGACTGACTCGAAGGTTTACAAAATATTCAAAGAAAACAGAAATTTCACACAAATGAGTGAAAAATTAAATTTCCATCTATTTTGAAATGTTACCTACAATTTCACCAGAATTTTGAAATGTCACTGAAATCAAATCCATAATTATAGAAAAAAATACGAAAATCATTAAACATTGTAAATTCTTTATATACTTTTCTAAAAACTGGAAATTGATATATCATTATATATCCACAACTTTACGAAAATAATTCCAAAACTACAAAAAGAAATTCAATCAAATTTTAAATAATGGAATAGGCCGTCAGCTAGCTGGCAGGCAAAGGGATGTGGCTTGCCGTAACTGAGTGCACTGTCAGAAGTTCCGACTTACACCACCACGTGGTGGCGGCCGGTAATAGGTTCCTGTCTCTGCAAGGAGTCTGCCTAAATAAGTAGAGCGGAGAGAAGTTAACACTCTCGTACAAAAATCCAAAATCCACAGTGGAAAATCATACGCCAGAGATGCACGACTAAGAGGGTACTTGCATTCACGTATGCGAACTCTGGATACCAATCGATGTACAGTTTTAATACAGACTTACCCGTGCATATGGAGCTCTGTGTGGGTGAACATATTTTTCTCCATTAGAGAATTTTCTCCATTAGAGATATTTTTCTCATTAGAATGCCTGGCAATGGGTGAGCAGCGTTAGAACGTGGGCTGGACAATGAAGCTTCGCACGAGGTGGAATGGTTTATATCTGTAGGATCTCCGGTGTTTATTGGCCAATGGAGGAATTCTAAAGAGTTGGACAAGAAAACCTCCCAAGGGGTGAACGGGGCAGCTCAGAAAGATACTCCTGATGAAGAGGCTGAGGCGGTAGCACACATTGTGAGTGAATGTCCAGCATTGACTAGCATAAGATTTAGGCCGACACATGTTAAGTGTAAATGCCATGGTGGACCTAAGCTTTAAACAAATGCTAGCATACTCAAGAGGCTCAGTGCTGAGGAAGAAGGTCGACAGTTACTAGTAGACATGCTGAAATCACTATAGCCGATAGTAAAGTCCAGTGGTAGCACGAGACTTGATTGAAACTAAGATAATCGTAAACTACAAATCGGTTGCCTGAAAGCGAGGAAAGAAGGGAGTCGAAAGGGGATCCATACAGGTAAAATAAAGAAATAAATTTTAGTAAAAAATTCACCAATAATATAAGAATCATTACAAAATGTTCATGCTACCAAGCCAGAAAACTTAATTAAGACTTATAAAGGCCAAATTCCAGAAATGTCAGCTATTGGCCAGCAATTCAAATATGTATCCATATATCGTATGATCCCGTAAATATTCAGGAATTAACAAAAGCTTTTAAATTTTGTTAATTAAACGAATAATGTATGTAGGTTCAAGTCCATATCCTATTTCAATTGAGAAAGAAATAATAATTATTGTTAATAGGATAGTTTTTATTAGAATACAATAAAAGTTAGGTTTTTCTGTGCCGATACTGTGTGGCGTCTATGCGAACATCATCTACTTAACCCACTTGGTAATGTAAATTAAAACGACAGTTTTCTCGCATTTTGGATTCTTTTTATTATTTTGCTATTGGGTTAGAAGCAGGAGGGCGGTTTTTAGTGTCTTGTAGCTTTCCACAGGATCCAAGTTTTTTAAATAATAGCTGCCGATAGCAGATTTGTTTTTCGATCTTAGTTTATTACGCAGAAGTTTGTGACGACCAAAAGTCCTCACAATTGTTTTTGGGTCACATGTCTTTAAGTCTTTTAATTCTAATTAAATTCGTAGTTTTTATTAATAATAATTTAGGTTTAAACCGATTGATCAGCTGGTATTAATCGTATTAGGGTGTGTATACATGAGACTCAGCCAAGCCAAGTATAATAGCAATGCGCATACAGCAGTGAAGTTAGTCAGCCTGTGGAAAGCAAGGCGGTAAGGCCTACTTAATAATTTTAGAATTTTATTCAACTTTATTATTTAAGTCTTTGGCAGACAACAATTAGTTGGGCGAGAATTTTATTCGACTCAACTACTTGTAGCTTAATTATTTCAGATTTTTACTCAACTTAATTAAGCTAGTCTCTCGCGACACCAACTGGTAGCGAAACTACTGGTGTTTTCGTGTCAGGTCGGAATTTTATTCCCCCGAACAAGAGAAGCCCATGAGTAAGGTGACGCTATACCACTTGGGTCAGAATCTTATTCGCCCAAATTTGTATAGGAGACTAGTGGAAAGACACTCCTCAGGCGGTAAACGGTTAGGTCAGAATATTATTCGCCCCAACCGAGTGCGGTCGGAGTTGAGTGTGCAGAGCAGACATATCTTAGCTTCGGGCCAGAATTTTATTCGCCGCGACAAGAGAGTCAATCCTTGCCCCATCACCTAGAGCAATAGCCAGACGAAGAGAGGCCATCTGAGTGAGATGCACAGATCTTCTGGTGTTGTCGTCTCAGGCTAGACTATTATTCACCATTCGAGGCCAGAATAAGAAGTGCTCTCTTACCATCGGGCCAGAATTTTATTCGCTCCGAAGAGAGAATCGGCTCATGTGCACTCGCAACGAATAGTGGCGGTATCTTCTGTAAGCGTCGGATGGTGTGAGGAGCTGATTAGAGTACCAGCGAATGTGTCAATGGCCACCGAAGGCCCATCGTATTTCGTGTCGCGCTGTCCTTAGTAATTTAAGTTTATGAATAAAGATAACGTTGTTGAAAACATTTATATAAACTGTCTCTCTCTTGGAAACAAAGAAACATTTTCTTGTAACGAACCCTGGGAGCCGCGAGCTCTACTCCAGCTAACTGTGAAAACACGTCGTTACAAATTTAACATTTTACTTTTTGCCCACAATTTAATAAAATTTTAAAAGTACAAGCGTTTCGGATTGATTTAAAAATTATTATTTGCTTTAAATATAAAATTATTATGTGGAAAATTTTAAATTTTTTATTTTAGAAAATAGGTATGTGAGTATTCTGGATTCGTTATTTTCCAAACCTTGTCTTTTTTTAAATGTAATTGAGACTTTTGAGTTTTTTGTGGTTCACCGTCTGGCAATGAAGTCTATTTGAAACACCCAAATATATCAACAATCCAAAGGTAGTATGAGAAAATATTTATTGAGCCGCTACATGTTAAAATTATAATTTTGATTTACCGCAAATATTTCATTTCGCATTTGCTATTTTATATATTACTTTAACAAAATATTCTCATTCGAAATATTTATTACATTTTGCTGCAATAAATTTTGATATCCTTCCTTTTATATATATTTTTTAAATTATTTCGCAGATGAGATTGGAAAACCATCAGTGTGGAAAATCCATAAAACACCCTTTCCAACACGGTATTTCATTCGGTTTCTTATTTTAATTTAATTTTTTAGTCATCACTTTTTTGGCACTGAAGTAATGTTTTTTAAATTTGTTTCTTTCTTTTAAAGTTACTTTAGCAATACGATTTTTGAAGCTGCATTTGGATTGGACAATATACTTACATAATCTAAAGCACTGTCAAAATCAAATTTTCCTACAGCTTAGCCGCTCAGTTATTTTAGCATACAAAACCACTGTTAACATGCCACGACATCAAAGAAAAATTCCAAAATTCGCACTAAACATTGGCGGCAAATTTCAATTTTATTTATTAAACAATGAATATAAAAAATTATCAGATATCTTGAATTAGCACCAAGATGAGTGCGAATACTTTATACTGTTTTCAACTCATGGAAAATGTAGACTTTAAAATTGTGTATTTTATATCATATATGTGTAAATAATATCAAGAAATTACGGTGAATACCAAATTTTGCCAAAATTTTAAATTCAATAAAAATCCAAAAATTCGCCATAAAATCGAAAAACTAGAACCAAACTATAAATGGCAAAATAAATTAACAGTAAATAAAAAATAGCCTTATTTAAAAAATAATAATAATAATAATTTCACCAAAATTCTGAAATTTCACCAAAAACTTTGAAAATTTTAATATTTTACTAAAAACGACGAAGTTTTTACAAAGTCGATGTTGCACAAATATCTAAAATAATCAAAAATGTATCGCGAATTCATCAAATATTTATAATTTCACTATAAAATTAAAAATGTACCAAACAACTTTAAATTTTACAAAAAAAAAAAAAAAAAAAATTCCGCTATTATCTATAATTTACACAAAAATCGAGAATTAATTAAAAATTAAGCATTTAGAGAAAAGGCCAACAAACTAAGGTAGCCATGAATTAAAAAAAAACATCTCATCTATTAACGGATTGAAAATGCTTATATTGAAACGAAGGGAGTCTTTAAATGTACAATAAGACGACTAAAACCGGAGCCTGAAATTAAATATCGCAAAAAATCCTTTGCACGGGGAAGAATCTGTAGTACATTTTTAGTAGTTCATACGTTTGTGAAGGTGTATAAGATTCTTTATAGCCTAATATAGCTCTCTTACTTGTTCAAAATCCTTTTGCCTTCATTTTCATCAAAAGCTGGTCGTATAAAAGTACTGATAATAATTTAGTCAATGCATATTTCTGCTTAAAAATTTTTATAGTTTTATTTGTATTATTGATTTTTAATCTGATATATCTAAAGTCTGTCTGCCACTACGTTACGGATACACATCCGTTCTCCATTTAATTGCGTCAAGCAAAAAAGTTCATTAATATTATTAAAACATTTCGTTAAGCAAATCAACAGTTGTTTTTTTACCCACGATATTTATTAAGCTGCCGCTCGCATCCCTTAATTAATTGTCGTAAATATTTCAAATAATACTTTTAACTTAACTTGGAATTCCATTTCAATACACAAACAGATATGATGCTTGACAATAATTTTATATGTACGAGTTCATATGTGTTGTTCAGAGAAGGCGAATGAATACTGAAAAAGTGTTGATACTTAATAGGGATTAATTGATATGATTAATTAATTTATTTGTTTTCATTATTTTTTATTTGTTTGTTTGCTAAATGGCAAATATTATTGTTGTAATAAATAAAAATAAAAAAAAGCTATAGCATACTCATACATATACACATATTAATCTATGATTAAATAGTCAACAGCCCGTTTCACTTCGAAAACAATATGATGGAAATAATATCGCAACAAAAAAAGAAGACGAAATGATATATTACTCTTTTACTGAAATTTGAAGGAAAATGCTCAATTTAATTGTCCGAATTTTCTTAAACAAAACTAATTGCCGCGTGAAACATTTGGCAGTTGGTTCAAAAACACAAGTTGCACACAGATGCGTAGCAGTTACAAAGCATGTTGCTTGTATAAAAATACAAATCACACAAACATGCAGACAATTTGCTACTTTCTTACAGTACTTCGCAGTATAAATTTAGAACATAGATTTCGAAATTTGTTCTCTTAGTCAGTTTCCTGTTAGCGCGTGAGAAATTCGTTTTCAATAACAGCTTCTGAATTAAAAGAAAAAGATAATTAAAAAAAAACAAATAAGCGGGCTAGAAACTAATAAAAATAAAATTGAAATCCATATAGATTTCCGATTGATAAATGCAAATCGTATGGTCAAATAGTTTTATTCTTGATATATTGTTATATATACAGAAGAAGAAAAATTGTTGTATATTAATCGATTGATACAAATACTTCCGAAAATGTGCAGTATTGGCAGATTTAATAAAACTCTGACTATTTATGCAACTGAATTTTTTGTCTAAGAAAGATTTAGATTATTGCTGCAATCAGATACGTCGGCAAATAGCTTTCTCTAGGCATGCATTCTCTAGAAATTCTTCTGTTATTTCTACTTATTGGACAGTATTGAAACATTAGCTCAATTCCTGAATAAATTACCCAAAAGAATGTTTGACCTCTTTTTTGTTTGTGTCTAAGCAGACTTAATTAGCAGCTAAAACTTCATTGCTCTTTTTGCTCTCTTTTTATACAAATAAAAAATATAAACTGAAAACGAAAAGTGACTCTGAAGATGGCACATAGCCGAAACCGGTTTGTCTCCTAACCAAACTTAACAAAGGATGACGGAAATTCGTTCCGAAAATTTACATCAAAACACCCTGTGGGAATACCAAATCAAGAATCAAATATGTACTGCTTTATTATAGAAACAACAGCAATATGGGCTTTACTTCCTGACTCTTGATCTGCCATAGCAAGCCTATGAAAGTATGAGTAACAAATCAGTAAGCGCACTGGTTCACAATAACTAGTTTGGCATATGATACTTGTACATTTTCATCTACAAAGCTGTTATTTAACTGCATGATGGTATATACATGCGTATGTATGTATGAATGCAGGTGTGCATGAATGCGTGTGCATGTGTGCGATAGCAACTTTCAATGGCTTTTAAGGTAAATAGACTGTTAAATCCGATAACAGCGTTCCAGTAGATTCTTTTATTGTCTTTATTATTACATCTTTTGAATACTAAATCATTGAACTAAAAATAATTGATGCATTTGATTTTTAACTAAAATATGGAAAAGAGAAAAAGATAAAGAAGTATTTATTATTCGAACACTTTCTTATACTGGTGGCTAAATAAAACTTAATATATATTTAAGAAAACACAAGAAATAATTTAATTTAGAGTTGATTTGTTGAAAGTGTAGACGTTAAACATGTGAAAAAGTTCAACTTGCAAATGACCGTTTATTGCTAATTGTGTGATATATGTTTTAAAGTTTTAAAGAAAACTTATCTTCCGCATGGAATTTTTATTATTCTGATTTTTAAGGTAGCATAAATTAAATATATACATATTGTTACGAGGTAAAAATCGAAGATGCGTGAAACGACCTATTGTACAAATACTCAATGTTATAAACATAAAGCAAAACAATTATGTAGCGGAAATTCCCCGATCGCGCTTCAATGTAGAAACAAAAACAACTTCTACAGAAAGAAAAAGTAAACATAAGATACACACATACACACAAACACATATACATGACTACTAAGCCAGCAAATGAAATAAATGATGCCGTGATTTGTATAAAAAAGTTCCGTCCACCGCAAAAGAGATATAGTTGACTTTGAGATTTCATACAGTGAATATCTGTGCGAGTTAAGTTTACAGTGTGAATTAGTACTGAAGAGTTGTAAATAGACTCTTAATTGTATTTTAATATTTGCAATTAAACGAACCCAACAAATTAACGTTCATTGCGGTAATAAACGCCACAATATATTTTCTAGAGACATGATGTTGCTCTGGAAGGTAAAAAATTCAGCAACAAATTACATATTAAAATTGTCAAATATTTACCATAGGGACAAAATTAAAAAAAAAAGAAACTAGTAAGAGAGTTTTATACGGCTATGCCGAATCTTATGAACTAAAGGTGTACAACAGATTCTCTCCGGTGCAAATTTAAACTCTCCTTTTGCTTTAGTATGAGGACTTTCGATCGGTTAATACAAATGACGGTTTTTTCTTAATAACGGCCCTTTTATTTTGTGTTTTTTTCTGAATTTACTGACATAATTTACCCAAAATGCTGAAGTTGCACCGAAAACCCTAAATTTGATCAAATATAAGAAATTTTACTAAAAATCCAATTACACTCTTATCTACAATTCACCAAAAAATCGAGAATTTACCAAAAATTGAGAAGCATTCTGAGTAAAGAAAAACAAACGAAAAGACCGAAAAAAACATCTCATTTATTAACCGTTCGGAAATGCTTAAAGTAAAACAAAAGCAGAGTTTAAAGTTAAATAAGACGACTAAAGCCGGAAACAAAATTAAATATTGCAAACAATTCTTTGCATAGGAAAAAATCCGTAGTACATTTTTAGTAGTTTATAATTTTGTGAAGGGTGTCTAAGATTCGGCACGACCGAATACTTCTTTTTAGCTATATTTGTTTAACAAAATTAAAAACGCGACAAAAACATCAGCAGTAAAAAGTCAAGAGTCAATGCAGTTCAATTTGTCAAAATTAGGCGATATATTATAAAATATTCTGAGGGCAATATCGATCACGATTTTGACTATTACTGTCTCGCCTACTGGCAAGTTAAACTGCAATTTCAAGTGCGAGAGGAATTGTTAAAAACACTTTGTTACAAACCCGTTACAATTTCATTACGCTACAAATTTCTACTCGCAAATGCCAGAAAGCGTAGGTGGGTGTAAATCTGCGTTTGTGTTACTGTGTTTGTGTCTTTAACACACAAAGCGAACTGCATTTACTTATATTCACAAATATTGAAATGTGCGTGTGTGTGTGTCGACAATATTATAAACATGATTTAATATTTTATCTGCAGGGTTGTGGCATTCCTTTTGAAGTGGAATACGTGGTAAATCTTTGAGTGCGTGTGCCACAAGTCGTATCGCTAATACGGCAAATAAAGCTGGTTTGATAAATGACCTTGAGCTGCATACGATTATGGTGTGCCAAAACACACGAGAGCTTATATAAAGTTGTGTTACACAAAATATGTGGGAGGGCACATGAGCCAACACTTGCAACTGGTTCCAAATGTATTCGGGCTTTATTCGATTAAGAACAAGTTCTTTAATGAAAATACACAGGTTTTAATTTGCTACAACCAACTGCTAAGAATATCGAGTAACCCAATATTTAAATTGGATAGCTATACAAAGCAAATACCTTAGTTGTTTTTGATTTCTATACATTATAATTTGTCGATACTACCAGCCTGTCTGTAGGTAACGCGAGAAATATAAACTGTGCATAGCCATAACGAGAAATAATAAAATGATTTTATACCCCACAACCACCTACCTTCGGCAGTGCTGAGGTTAAATTTTGTTACATTTGCTTGCATGGCGAAATGTTTGCATGTTTGGGCATGTATTTATCAATATTAGGCAGATTCGCATGTTTATTCAGTGGGCAATATGCGTATATGTCGGCCTGTATAGTTAGTGGCATTTTAAAATGTGTGTATGCGGCAGAACACTACTTTAAATTAAACAAGTAAGACAAAGATATTCGGCTATAAAAAAGCATGAATTATTAAAAATGTAATACAGATTTTTCCCAGTGCGTTTGGCATTTAACTTCGCGTTTAAGCTCTCCATTCGTTTTAAGATAAGCATTTTCGATCGATTAATAGATGAAATTTTTTCATAATTACTGGCATTTTCACTCTTGAATGGAAACGCTTATACACAACACCATAAAATTTGCATTTTCTGGATCCTTATTAAACGTGCAATAAAGCGTCCTGCAGAAATATCATCCAAATGCCGCCAGATAACTTACGGACCTAAATGTTGGATCGAATTAAAATTAAAAAAGTAACTCCACAATATTTTAAACTAACAAAGAAATTGCAATTCCTCCAATAACTGAAATTTCATAAAATTCAAAATCTTTTTTGGTAAAAAACAGCAACAACAACTTTAAACAAAAATTTACATTTTGCCACAATTTTGTCATTATAACAAAATCGATGTTAAGCGACTATATAAAAATTGAATATCCCCACAAATGATGAATTCACAAAAAAAGTCTAAAATTCACCAAAATAATTAAATATCTTAAATTTTATTTATCAAAAATCTCAGTTAATTTGAAAAATTAATAAAGAAAAACTATACTGGCAAAAGAGCACAGCAATGAAAGAGGAAAATTATTAATCCAACGTTACGCCGCATGCACTCGCAATGAACACCAACGAAATACAATATACCACGTGCTCGTGTACGTCGAGAGGGTTTGGCAATAAGTAAAGATGGTTAAAACAAAATAAAACAAAATAACAGTTACAGAAGAAACAAAAAACGGGCCGAAATGAAAACGGAACAAAATGAAAACGGAACAATGAGAGGAAAAGTAAAAATATATAGTACAAATGCAAGAAATGTTCTCTCTGACTGGTCTCTGCTGGTTGAAACACAATTTGTTGATTGAGTAATACACTCGTGTAAAACCGAACTATAAACAACTGAATATTACTCGACATACGAATAAATAAATGCTCCAGTAGCCGAGCAAAGCTAAGACGCTTAGTCAAAAGAGCTGCTTATAATCCTTTAAAAGGATTTTAGACTAGTTGCAAACTGAATCGTGTGGATACCGGTATCGAATGCGGATAAACCATGTGTATGTACTGGCATGCAACAGCTGTCAAAACTTAATAAGTTTTTGTAAGAATTTCCGCTACAGCCAGAACTTTCAACTTGCCGACAAGATTTCTCGCATCAATTGCCAAACATTTGTCAATTATTAGTACCAAAATCAAGTGCAATTGTTATGCTGCTGTCATATACAGATTGAGCTAAAAGCCTTTGCAACTATTGCAAACGGTTGTAAAGATATAATTAAAAAATGTCACAATTTATTGTGCATTACAAACGCATCCCATGAGAATTTATTATGGTTGTGTGTAAGTGTTGCATCTGATGGTATTTGGTTGACCACCTCATTTTTGCTGCTCTCTGTGGGTGTTTTTATTTCGCTACATTATCATGTTTCTGTACTCAACTCGTCTAGTCTTCTTTATATCTCGGCCGAAAAGGCTTCAATAAGCGACATGATTGAGCATGCAAATGTGTTTGTGTATAACGTTCACATACTGGTACTTGTGTGTCGTGTATGTTCAAATTTAGGCTAAGGCAGAGAACCGTTTGTGTGTTAATGAACTTTTTTTTAATATCCAGTTCCAATGCTTTTCAGTTATATAATTTAAAACACAAACGATTAAAGTGTTACGCGTTGTTACGCCAATTCAACCGGCCGGCCAGACGGATATGTAAAAAAAAAAATTACGGTTTTATGATTTCTGACATTTTTGTTGGCTGCATTTTTATTACTGGTCGTCGGGTTGCACAAGCTTAATGAACATTCATTTTGTATCATTGGAAACATAAATCCCATGGTAATGACATATTTTTGTTTAATTTCAAACCGCATTCGACTAAAACATATTGTATTTTTTCCCTCCAAAATGTTAACAAGTCAAAAATTTAAAAGTAAAAAGAATTTTAGACCGGGGAAGTCTATAACATTTACAATTACTTGAAAATTATAATTGAGTTATTCGCAATTCACTATAACTATTTGTGATGAAATTATGGCCGAAATTCAATTTCGATACAATTGTGATAAAAAATTATATAATTAATAATGGAGTCGTAAACACATTAATAGTACTTGGGCAGACCTCAATTAATTAATTGTAATTATTTATATATTTTTAATTTATAAAAAGTCTTTAGACTATAAGTCCTTAAGGATACAAATAAGGTGTGAATTAAAATTTAGGTATTTAATAAAAGCAAGAGAATATTTTTAATAATAAGTTTTATTGTTTTTTTTCGAACTACAAATAATATTAATTATATAATTAATTATGAATACCATATGACCTTTATAACGGATTTGTATAAAAGGACTTTATACTCCAAAGCCAAAGTTGAGTTAGGACTTATTAGCCAATGCAGTTGATTTGTTTGAAGCTTTATGGACGTTATTTTTGCCTCAATGTGACGGGTCCAAGTTAGGCGCCGATCTAGGTGGATACCTAAATATTTGACGTGCGTTTCCGCTGGAACCGTGGTATTAGTTATTGTGATTGGTGGACAATTTTGCCTTCTAAGGGAAAACGTTACATGAGCACATTTCGATGGATTTACCTTCATTCTCCACTGTTTTAGCCAGTCTTCTAGCTTATAAATATGGGACTGCAGCTTTTCAGATGCATCCTTTGGATCATTACTGACACTTATAATTGCAGTGTCGTCTGCAAAGGTAGATGTATATGTATGTGGGCTTGTCGGCATATCCGCTGTATAGATGATATATAATAGCGGCCCTAAAACACTACCTTGAGGTACTCCTGCACTGATTTTCCCACATCTTGAAAGCTGGTCCTTTGACCTTACTTTAAAAGTTCTATCGGACAAATAACTTTTTTTAAGCTTATGGGTATTTTCAGGAAGAACCCGAGCTATTTTAGTAAGTAGCCCATCATGGCAGACTTTATCAAATGCTTGGGAAATGTCTATAAATAAAGCTGAACAGTATTGCTTTGTTTCAAAAGACTTGTTCAATCGTACTGTGCCTTGCTCGAAAACCAAACTGATGATCTGGGATAACGTTTTGTTCATTTAGAAAAGGAGTTACACTCGAGACGAATAATTTTTAATATCTTTGACAAAACTGACAGTAGGCTAATAGGCCTGTAGGATGTAATCTGGCTTGAGTCCTTTCCTGGTTTCGGGATCATAACAATTTCAGACATCTTCCAAGAACATGGGAAGAAGCCGACGCGCAACATGTCATTAAATATGTAAAGTAAAATTCTTACAGCTGAATTAGGTAAGTCTCTTATCATTGATCCTGTTATACGATCAGGTCCAGGTGATTTCTTCATATCCGTATTTTTAATTGTCGATTTTAAAGAATACAACCGCAATTTCATAGGATCATTCACCATGTCGCTAATAATTGGAATATTGGAATTACTTATATGATGTGAACGCATTTGCCTTTTCACTTGAGTTTCTAGCCCAAGTACGGTCTTCAAGTCTTAGTGGGGATTCGTAAGCAATAGGACATTGTAAGTGCTTTACAGCTTTCCACAGACTATAATCCGTGTTTTTCATTGGATCCAAGTTTTTTAAAAAGTTGTCGATAGCGAATTGGTGTTTCTATCTCAATTTACTCCGTAAGTTTTTTTGGCATAAGCTCATTTGCATTTTTATGTGTGGAGAACGGCTATTTTGCCATTGTCTTCTTAGTCTTCTTCTCTCAATGATGAGCATCTGAATATCTGCTGTTGCCTGGTACGATATTATTTTAGCTGATGGCTTTGTTGGCGTTGCAACTATGGCTGCGTCAGTCACGACGTCTGTAAAATAGTATACAGCTGCTTGAATATCAGCTGGATTTCTCAGTGGGATGTTCAAAGATAAGTGAGAGCTCACATACATTTTATATTTTAACCAACTCGTGTTTCTGTTCGGGAAGAAACTAAGGGTTTTAGGTGCAGTGGCAAAACTGTCGTGTAAAATAACAATTGTAGGTGAATGATCAGAAGATAGATCATAGGATGAACTAACTAACAGTTGGTCGCGTTTGATGTTTTTTACTATAGCAAAATCAATAAGGTCTGGCAACTTATTAAAGTCTGTGGGCCAATAGGTGGGTTTACCGGCAGATACGACGTCAAGCTTATTTGTTTCAACTGTATAATACAACTGCCTACCTCTAAGACTAAGGAGTCTGAATCTGCATTGTAATCGCCAGCGGTAATAAATTTTTGCCCTAGCGTAGCAAAGAACCTGGCAAATTCATGGTGTTCGATTTTATGCCTAGGAGGGCAATACACTGAGAAGACTACAATTTTAAAATCAGTAAGATTTATAGTCGTGGCTTGCAAAAAGTCTTCGCTAAATTTAGGCAATGGAAAATGCCTTACGTTTTTTCGGACTATAATGGCAGTCCCACCACATGCCCTTTCGCTTGGGTGTTTGGTGTCATATATAAAAAACCCATCAATTCTAAAGCAGTTTTTTATAGTGAAGCATATTTTTAACTGGTTCATTTTTTGCCAAGCAAAACTTGCAGAAGCATGTTTTGGGTTCGCATCATTTCCTGAAACATACCCTGCATAGTTGTCATGAAATTATTCATTGTTTGTATTAAATTATCGATTGAGCTCGAATTGGTAGTGAGGGGTGTCTGTGCACCCTCTTTGAGGATGTGGCCATTTGATTGTTTATGCGCATTAGAACTTTTGGCATTCGCATTAGGTAAATCATTTCTCAATGTTTGTACATATGAATAGTTTGGTTTCGTATCTGGCTGTGTAGCTTGTGTACTAGCAATAGGACCAGCATGACGCCGAGGAAATTGGGAAGACCTATATTGCTCATATTCATGTTTACGTACGACTTTCCAATTATTTTTTACATATTTTATTAGACATTTAGCTGAATGGAATGCAATTTCTATGCCGCTACACACGTTATCAACATTCTTCGTGTCTTACCTACAAATTGTGAGTCTAAACAACTTCTATTTATACCAACATTTAGGACAAATGGAATACTAGACTGAGTTATTTCTCAATTTTTGAATGAAGTTTAACAACACTCTAACTTTTTCTGTTATTGAGTTCTAGGTTACCATATGCAGAGATTAAAAATAAACAAGAAATCATAAAATTATTTCAACAAGCCGAACGTCGCCGACGACGTCTATCGAAATTATTTTTTTATCATTCAGCCAACAGTGGAATTCACACCACTGAGTAGCATATCTATCTTAGTGCAAACTATCGCACATTTTACGGTAGGAATAGTGACCCTAGTCAATGTTTGGTAGTTAACTTCGAAACAGCCGGTTTGATCAATCAGAAAATACCATTGCATCAAAGAAAGAGTTCACCACAGCGGCCACTTACAAAGCCACTGACCATGAAATTTGTGGGTGAAGCCCAATGTAGTCGATTCATTTCCCTACTCGGACTTTTACAGACTTCGACATGGCGGATTTTTTCTAAAAAAAGTCCGTCAGATCAATGACGCTTAAAATTAATCGATAAATCAGGCCGTTTATTTGCTGAGTGAGCTATGGAGGCAACAAAGTGTTCTTAGGGACAAGGCGTAGTGTTTAATGAAGTGCTGTGTCACACCTCCCAAAAATATAAAATTTGCAAATATCTCTTTTGTAGCCGCAAAAAATTGCAACAAATCCGCTACATTTCTTTTAATCTCCCAATGTGCCACTTTGGTTACACTAAGGGAAAAAAGGCGCTTCAAAATCAACAACGTTTGTGGTCATAATGCAGGAGCGTGGTGGAAACGTAATGAAACAAGGTAAAACTACTACACAAGCGATGGAAAAAATACTTACAAAAGTTGCCTGACTCAAGAGCATCAAAATTAGTAAGAATTAATAATTCGTGCATATTTTTAATCTAATTACTTAATGTTTTAGAGCAATATTCCTATTGATATAATATATCCATGGAAAGGCCATCTGGTACCATTTAAAATATTCGAAATATTTACGCAAAAATATCCATAACGGATATGGCAAACAGCTGCTGGCAGGCGTTCTGTCAAGTATCAGAATAGACATACGAGTATATTGACTTCATAATCCATTTTTAAAACGTTAATATTAATAATAATATTTGTATGTTTTTGAATTTATAAACAAAATATTACCAAATGCGTAGACGTGCAAGAGCGCAGGGGGTAAGCTTAGAAAAAAGTTAACAGCAGCAGATCGCAAACTCCAAACTAAGGCAGTCATAGCAAAATATTACTATACTGGTTTACTATGCAGCACTTTTTAACTATGGAGGGCTTGTCCCCTGCTGTTATAAAATGTTTTTATATATTTTTAACCACAAGCTGTTAAAGTTCAACTCATTTACTGAATGTTTGGTTACATTTTTTTAAATTGCACAAACTCCAATTAAGTGTGTGCTTCTACTTAAAATAAGTTTATTTTTTAAATAAAATATGTTTATTAGAAGAAAAGATACTTTTTTTTGGTTGGATATGGAATAAAATGGGAAATGAACGGAAATTTACAAATCAGACGAACGGGGTCAATTTCACAGCGGTACAATGTTGCTTCAACGTCGGTAGGGATCAATTCAATACAGCTATGGTGCCAAATTGATACCAACACTCTGTCAAGATGTGCTCATTTGTGCCCAATTTTCAACATTATTGATGTCAATATTTGGTTGTCGAATTGATAACGGCGTGTAACAACCTTTGTTGAAACAATTTTCTTGGCAATGCCAAGAAGTTCCCAATGACAAAAGCCCTTGATGTCAAAGTAACTCAGGGCATCGCCAAAAGTCAGTTGGATCTATACGCGGTGACATTAGAGATTGTACGATTTAGATCTATATCACGATACGAAAGCCGCGGATTATGTTTGAACGTTGTTATACTCTATAACTAATGACAAGCTTACATATCTGAAATAAAGTTTCTTTTACTCCATTTTAAAACTGAACTTTTATCTAATTGGAAACGCTGTCACATTTCTATAAGTTCAACTTAAAAGAAGATTTTCTTTTCGAATCGAATTATACTGTAACCCTCCTATTCCAATGTGATGGAAAGTATTTAGTGCTCTCGTGAAAGCCCGTTGATTCTGCTGATATACAATTGGTATACCACAGGAAATGGAAATATAATTAATTTTATAAAAGTGGAAAACAATGTTGTAAACAATCTCATTTTCAAATATCTGATGGGTTACAATATACCTCTAAAAGTGCAACATCGATTTCACAAAATATTTTTTTTTGGCAAAATTTTGGTGAATCTGAAAAGATTTTGGTGAAGTTGAAATTTAATTTTCAAATCGTAAAATTTGGGAATTTTGGTTTTTGTGATAATTTCGGAATTATTTTGCTTTATTTCACTTTTTTCGATTTTGTGGTGAATTTCCGAGATTTTGGGCAACATAAAATTTGTTTGTTTAAACATACTTCACTATATTTTGAAATTGAACTACAAAATTTACCCAAAAGCTGAAAATGTACCGAAAACTTTGCAGTGGAAAAAATCTTTAGTATATATTTAGTGGCTTAGACTTTTCTGAAGGGTATATAAGATTCAGCCCAGCCAAATATAGCTCTCTTACTTGTTGGATACAGTTTTGCTTATTAATAATTTGTATGCCTCTTGTAAGTTTTTATGAATGCGGACGTTATTATACTGTAAATATGCACAAAAAATATCTGCCTTTTTATGCTTTAATTGTTTCAATAAAGCCGTGAAAGTGTTTCTTAGTTATAAATAATCTTGACTTTTTTTCAGCAAAGTATGTTTGTTTGTATCGGGTGATTTTTTTGCTACTTGTTTTATGAAGTAAATTTTTTTAGTATAAAAAAACATCCGTGACATATGACAAAGCCAAAATTTCTCAGTAAGGTCTGCCATTTCAACAATAATAAACTAACAACGTCCTTTGTTTGGTGAATACGCGTATCGAAAGTTAAATAAAAATCCATTTGTCTATCGAAAAAAAGGCTTAAGCGACGAAGCTCATTTTTGGCTCAATGGGTACGCCAACAAAGAGAATTGCCGAATTTGGTGTCAAGAGCAGCCATTGGAAGTTAAAGAATTACCAATGATGTCTGAAAGATGCACTGTTTGCAAGGACTAACGACTTCTTTTTTGCTCAAAGATTAAGAATTAGACTTGGTGGACATTGAGAGACGAGTTTGGTGAGCAATTATTCTTACGTTTTGAATTATTCCATTGACTAGACTATTTTTTGTGGAGATACGTGAAGTCTCTCGTGTACAGGGAAAAGCCAGCCACACCGTCAGCCCTGGAAGACAACTTTACATCTGCAGTTAGTGAGATACCGGCCGAAATTGTGAAAAAAGTATGTCGAAATTGGATCTCATAGCTGGATTACTACAAATAATCAGGCATATATTAATGGTACCAGATAAGTTTTATATTCACTTTTGCACATTTTCTACCTTTCTTAACTTTTCAAAACAAAAACGGTTAAAAATTACCCGTTATAATAGTTTAAAGCTACATTTTTATTTAGAAAACGTTATGTTGGTGTTATTTTTATATGATGATTTTTTTATGAATTGCTTTCGGAACATTTGACGATTTTTTATTTAAATTTTAACGAGTTTTCTAGAAAAACATCAAACACCCCTGGTTGCAGCTTTTTTATGTGCCTTTTCTCTCACACAGCTACTACTTGATAAAGATGAAGTCGTATTCTGTTTTATCACTTATTGAGGAAACGATACTTTTTGAATCAAAATAAGATAAAAACAAGAAAAATGTATTTTTTTACATTTCAAAACCGATTTTGGTCGGCAATTGCATAAACTGAATATATTCTAAAAACCTGAATCCTTTCGTATTACTCACATGCTTCAAAAAACCCAACCATCTATTGAAAGACTGATATTATTTTCCACAAGTCTTGCAATCGGTCCCTCTCTGCAGTGTTACTTTACAACTACAACGAATGAATATTGACAGCAAAGAAACTGTTGAATGTGAACCGGAAATGGGGTGAGAGTGGAACAGCTAATTGTTTGCAGATGACTGTGGTTAGATTTCGTTTGTCTGTTTGGGTTTGGTGTTATAGTAAAATATAAGAGTAAGAGAAAACAAATAAAAAATAAAGATTAAAACGAAACGACATACATGTTGCATAGTCATTATGTTTTAATTATTGAATAACGTGATTGTTTTGTATAATAAAATCGGTAATTAAAGAATTAGACGGCGTGAACACTACAACTTATAACAAACAATTAAAGAAGAAACGCAAACTAATTGAGTAACGAATGAGTGAACAAAGCCAATGAGAAAAAAATTTTATTCAATAAAACTTGGCAAAAATGTTGATCAGCTTAAAAAGAAACAAATGCGAATTTTATTTGTGTAAAAGAAAGGAGCGCCCGTACTGCATATGAATGTGTCGAAATATAAAAAAAATCTCCCAAAGAATTGAATGCATGCAACATGTTTTCACTTAAGTTTTTATTTTATCATTTTGACATATTTAGTCGTTTAAGTCAAAATAAATATCTTAACACATTTTTATTGATATAGTTGCATGCAAGTACTTTGCGCGTTCGATTCACAGCAAGAATAACTACGCAACGTATTTATTATCATTTGATGGAACAGTGTGAGGTGTTAGGGAATTCCTTTTTATTTAAAAAGCTCATATACACGGATCGGCGGACTCAAGAGGGCAAGTTTCAAAGACGCTGACTCCATAGGGATTGGCAGGTTTATGTTAATTCTTAGCATAGACTTGTGACATAAGAAAATTCCACAAGCAATAGCCTATCAGCCTCAAATTTAAAGATTTTGGTGAGCAATTCGCGGCACCTCCGTAAGAGATGGCCATATCAATCCTTCTGTGACTTGCAGGCGCTGCTAAATCAGCATGGTCACTACAGATTGTCAATTTGGATCCTCTGACGGTATGATTGAAAATAGAGGTCTGTAAAGTAGCTGCAGATTCTACAAAATCGTTTTTGACATTTGACAAAGAAAGAGAAACCAGTAATTTATAATTTTCCCATGCGTTAACGATGAAATTTAATTCTAGAATTGATTTTCCGATAGGTAGGTGGTCTATAAATATTTAAAACGAATTTCAGCCATCTGTTGTCAATTTTGGTTTGGAGAGTCAGAGCGCATTGTGACATACATCCGAATCCACTTTCTCTCTAAACTAAACTTGACAAGGGAAACAATTTTTTACGCTTAAGGATATTGATATTAATACTATAGAGGACAAAGAACTGAGGGGAAATTACACCACTAAAAATTTTGATGCATGCAAGAGAAAAACGCTTTTGTAACAATGAAATTGGTTCTAATTGTTCAATTCAAATATTCTTATATTTATTTTCAGCACCACCTTCAAAGAGCTGAAATGTTACCTGAGACGGTGCTTTTCAAAAGGACCACCTAAAGAAAAAGAAACGGCTCTTATGAGGACCACCAATAACCTTTAAATAGAAATCGCTCGAAATAATTTTATTTGATATTGTTCAATCATTCTTGATTTGATATTCTAATATGGTTATTTAATATAAATATACGGCACGCGAATCCGACACCCCCTGTCAAGTTTAGTTTGGAACGAAAAATGATACTGAAGATGGTACATAGCCGAAACCAGATGGTCATCATACCAAACTTGACAAGAGATGACAAAAATTTTATCCAAATATCTAGATAAATTATAATTTTCGATTAACAACAAAACTCGGAGATAAAAAATATTAGCATAAAACTTTCATCTTGACGATTGATAACGTCACTGCACGGAAAGTAATTTGAAAATTGATTTCCGGCGTGATGAATATTTGATAATAACGGCAACTAAGCTTTGTTAATTTTTTTTTTTTTTTATTACATTCCGTAAAGTGGAACGTAATGGGTAGGAACTGTGTGTAATCGTCCGTTACGCCACTGTAAGCTGTTATTATCAACATTGTATAAAGCTGCTCACGGCACGTTGCTCTTAAGCCAGTTCCAAACACACTGTTTTAGTCATAAAGCAATCTGTAACACAAATATTTATTTTTAAGAAGTAAATGAGCTACATTCGGCTGTGCCGATGCTTATATACCCTTAATAGAAATTTGAACTACAGATTTTTCCCTGTGCAAAGGATTATTTGCGGCCTTTAATTTTGATCACCGATTTTAGTCGTATTATTTAACTTTAAAGTTCTCATTTCATTTTCATATAATCATTTTCTATCAGTTAATAGATATGATGTTTTTTTTTTTAAATTACGTCTCTTTAAATTTGTTTTTCTTTTCTTTGAATGCTTATCAATTTTCGATAAATTCTTGATTTTTTCATGAATTGCAGATTATAGCGGATTTGAATTTTTAGTTAATTATCTAATATATAATAAAATTTACAGTTTTCAGTTAAATTTCGGATTTGGGTAAATTTCAAAATAAAGCGAATTTTTTTTGTGAAAATTAAGTTTTTTGTAAGTGTTTTATAAAATATTTTTGTAAAATTTTTGGTGAAAATGCAAAATTTTGGTGAAATTAAAAGATTAGTTCCGATATTTTAAAACTAGGTGAATTTTGGTTCTTTTGGTACACGAGTATTTTTATTTTTTGCAATCTTGATTTTTTTGAAATTTTGCTTTTTTGCAAAATTAAAGATATTTTGATAATTGAAAATTTTTAGGCTATAGTTTGGTTATGTGAAGACTTCTCAAATTGTGCTGAATTCTTAAATTGTGTTGAAATTTAGGTTTTTTTTATTTTTCAGCTTAAATGAAATTTTTCGTCAAAATGTGGTGAAATTTATTTTTTTTGATATTTAGTTATTTAAAGAAAACTACAAAATTTGGGGAAGTTGGCTTTTTGTGGAAATGTTGGGTTTTTTTTTTTTTTTATTAAATATTGATTTTTTAGCAATTACATTTTTTTTCATTTCGCCGAAAACTCTAAACTTTATCAATAATTAACAATTTTTTTAAAAACCCAATTCCGTTATTATCCACAAATCTTTAAAAAAAAATCGAGATTTTATCAAAAATGTATAAGCATTCAGAGAAAAAAATACACACCGACCAAAAGTGCTTATATTAAGGTAAAAGGAGAGTTTAAATGTGAAGTAAGGTGACTAAAACCGGAGGCACATATTACACATCGCGAACAAGCCTTTGTATCGGGAAAAATCTGAGGTACATTTTTAGCGTTCATACTTTTGTGAAGGGTTTATAAGATGCGGCTCAGCTGAATATATATAGCCCTCTTACTTGGTTGTTGTTCTAGAGAGCTTAGTTTTTTCACCAAATTTCAAAACATCAATAGTGTACGAACGAGTCTAAATTTTAACAAAATCTATGTTACACAAGGTCTAAAACACTTTTATCTCACAAAAGACCTAATTTTCACAAACACGTAAACAAACTCTAACTAACTTCAACAAATTCACCGACAATCTCTTCCCAAAGGGCCAGTCATCTTCGAAGAGACCTAGTCACACCAATATATTTATAATTTTTCTGTTTGTCTTTTACTAGAACAATTGTCTCTAACTTCTTTGTTTATTTCGTGAAATACGATTGTGTCACAGATTGGTACTTAAACCAACTGCCTTCTAGTTCCACAATATTGACAATGAGAAACATCAGACAAGCGGTGTAAAATAGTACTAGAAGCAAATGCACGGTAGTTGCATATTCTAATTTTGGCATAACCTACTACCACTGGAAATTAAGAACGCTACTCACTTGTAGCACAAAAAGTTGTTTAAAAATGCGCCTTCACACCATTAGCTCGAGTAAAACGACTTGTCAATATTTTAGGTAAAACGAAAAACTATTATAGTGTAAAGCAACATGTAATCAGATTGTCAAAAATAATAAATGGCATATTGGCAGTCGTATGGCTTTCGTTACTTTCGGAAAAAATTTAAACCCTAAAACTTTCTATTTTATGAGTCTACGATCTATATTGTTGCTGTTGTTGGAGAAATTCAAAACGTTCACCTATATTCTGTTTTTATTTATTGTTACTATACGCGACACCAGAAATTATTTGTTGTTATTATGATTTTAGTAAATGTTTGTTATAATATTTTGTTTGGTTCAGCTGCAACGAATTAAAAAAAAATCACGTTAATTCTCAATTCAGAGTTGGGGGTTGCAGGAAATATATTCCTTTCCTTTCCTTTAGAAAATTTACAATGATCAACACATGATGAATGAATGAATTACTACAATCACCCTTTCTACACTTTGCTAATTAATTATTCTCCATTCTTTAAGTCTTCCTTTCGACTTTATTTTCTTCTCTTTCAGGTAACGCGAAAGGCTCGAATGAACGAAGTTGTGTGAGCCTATTTGCTGTAAACCAAAACTATCCCTTATGAATTTCAGGTTAAGTGGTCTGTGCTCTCAATCCATTAGAGAGAAAACACAATCCGTTTTCTTATTGGGCAACAGATAACTTTTGCAAAAACTTTTTAATTGATTAATGTTTTATTTAATCCATTTTTATTTTTAATATTTTTCATTATCTTTTAAGTCAATTGTTTACTTTTAACTGGTCCATCAATCAAGTAACAAGTTCTCAATTCTTTCACAAACACCAATTAAATTTTTATTCTATTTTTAAACTATTGTCTCGATTTAATTAAGTCTATCATTCTTTAAGTATCATTTATTTTCTTCATTATCATTAAAAAAACTTATTATCTTGATTTTTTTATCCTTCACCAATCATCTCCAGCTGGTTTGTTTTCGAAAAAAAAGTTTCAAATCAGGGCTGAATGAATGTTGGGATTTTCTTCATTACACCCTTCACAAAAATTAAAAGGGTATATATAGGTTTATCCTTCTGCTTGTAATTTCTACGGTATTCATATCCGATCTAACAAAGTATACATATTTTTGGATCCCTTTAGGTAAGAAAGTACAATTAACGATGTCGCTAGACAACCTAGGATCCTGAAATTTCGAAATCAGCCATATTGGTCTACGAGTTCCAGAGATATGGGAAACACCATTTTTCTGGGGTTTTTGGTATTTTCACTTTTACGCTTGCAAAAGTTGACAATTCACCAAAATATTTAAAAATAAAGTGATCAATTTTACAAAAAATCATAAGTAGTATAAAAAAAATAAAAAACGAAATTTTAGCATAAATTAGGAATTCAGCAAAATTCAACAATTCGTCACAAAACGAAGCTAGAGTTCAAAAATACTAAATTGTAATTTTCCAAAAAATCTAAATTTAGAAAAACCCGAAACTGCACAAACAAATTTCAAAAATTCAAACATGGGCCAAAATTTAGAATTCATTACGAATTCTAAAATATACCATAAAATCGTTATACTGAAGGAAAAAAAATTTAAACTACCAACGAAACTAAATTCAATCAAATACCGAATGTCTCCAAAAAAAAGCAAAATTTCAAAATTTTACTACAAAAATTTTAATTTCAACGAAAATTTGTAAATTCAGCAAAAAATCGAAAAGTCGCAAATAAAGAATATTTTATGAAAAATTTCAAAGTAAAATAAGTAAATAAAAAAAATAAATTTCCCTTCACCAAAAAATTTAAAATTGACTAATAAATTTAAAAATTATGAGTTTTGACAAAAAATTAAGTTTAACTAAAATTTGAAAATTCACTAAAATTCGCAATTCACCGCGAAACCAAACTTTAGTTCAAACATTTTAAATTACAAAAAAAATTAAATAAATATAAATTTATAAAAATCGGAACTACAAAAATATCAACATTTTGCTAATATTTAAAACTCACCATAAAATTGAAAAATTGTAATGTAAAATTTTAATTTGACCAAGAAAATTTTAATATCACCAAATTTTTTTATTTCACCAAAAAAAAAGGCTGAAAATCGCAATAAATCAAGATTTTAAGAAATTTGAACAAAATTTCTGTTAAACAATTATAAACAAAAAAAATAATATAAAATTCCATCAAAAATCACCAAAAGGTCTTAAAACCAAACTACAGTCCAAAATTTAATACTGCAAAAAACGCAAAATCGTCCGAAAAAAAACGAAACTGTCCAAAAAAAAATACAAAAAATATATAAAATTTGCTAAAATTTTACACAATTATATAACAATATTTATGTTCACCACAAATCGGGAATTCACCAAAAGGCTTTAAAATTCACCAAAAAATTTGAAAGTCGTAAAAATTAACGGCCGTATGCAAGCAACTTAACAAAGCTTTACAAAGGTTGTTAGGCAAAACTGTATTCCAAGACAATTTTTATCGATTATATTTTAAAGCAGGTATATTGAAGATAGAAACCTACAGTAAACCTATTTTAAAATGATATTTTTAATTTGTTTTGGAAATAATTCTTTTGAAGCAATATATTTTCAGAAAGCACCAACATTGCGCAGTAGAAATAATCTCTATCTCCTCGGCTTAATTTTGACACCAGCGTATTTTTCATGCAACATAAAAACTCTACGTAAATTATAAAAGTTATTTTAGTGATGCACTTACAATCAAAACGAATAAAATAATCACATTACTTTTTTGCATACGGCCGTAAATATTTTATCTAAAATAAACTGAAAAAGAAACGAAAAATAAAATTTTCAATATAATTGTGAATTTATCAAAAATTTTAAACTGCCGAAATGTCGAAAAAAGCGAATTTTAAAGAAAGCCGAAATAGCAAATTTGTAAAAATTTGAAGTTGACCAAGAGTTCGAAAAATCACCATAAAAAACTGGAATAAATCAAAATGATTTTTAATTTCACCAAAATGTTTGCAGAAAAACGTCGCAATTTCAACAAAATCGATGGATATGCCACAGATCCAAAAGACAAATAAGGAACCAAAAAAAAGAATTTCACCATATTTTAATGTGAAAATTTTATCGGAAATTTTATCGGAAATTTTACTAATAATCCAATTCCGCTATTATTTACAATTCGCCAAAAAATCAAGAACTTATCAAAAGTTGCTAAACATTTAAAGAAAATAGAGAAAAGAAACACAAATTAAAAGAGCTGTAATTAAAAAAATCTGATCTATTAAAACAAAAGGAGAGTTTAAATATAAAATAAGGTGACTATAGCCGGAGGCCAAAATTAAATATCGCAACCAATCCTTTGCATTGGGAAAAAATCTGTACTACATTTTTAGTATGTTACTCTATACTTTTCTGAAGGGTATAAAAGATTCGGCACAGCCGAATACTAGTTTTAGATTTTTGTTACTTTCTACAATTTTCACATTTTACTTTCTATATTGTGTTCTTTTGTACTTTACTGAAAGGATAGAAGAGGAAATACAATAAGATACTTATAAGTGATGAAAATATTTATGTAGTATTCGGATTAAGTGTTGCGGACATTGAAGAACAAAAATTTTTTTGGGCAGCTTCTAACAATTAAGTAAAATTTATTTTTAGTTTTTTTAGTAAAAGGTTTATTTTGAATTGTTTAAGGGGAAAGATGATACGTTCTTCTTTTACTTATCTCCCTAGATTCTCATCTACTGATTAGAAACTTGGTTTCAATGAAAAAGAAAATGAGTTAACATTGAAATTCTCTTAAATTTTTTTAGTCGAAAGTCTCATTGGTCTGTAGTCCTTTGCAGCTACGCGGTTTGTTCTTGAGATCAGCCATACCATGGTAGCCGTTATCGGGAAAAATCCGTCCGACCCTGTAGAGCTTAATAGAACTCATTTCCCACGTTACCTCAGTTTCGTCTACAGTGGAATCCGAAAAGTCACTTCTTGCTGATTTCTGATGACAAGATAGTTTATAAGTGTAGGGACTCTCCTTCACCATCCCTGCAGCCCGGGAAGAAGTGAGTATTCATTAGTAATTTCAGGGTTTCCATACTGCTCTCAGTAAGGTTTCCATCAAGCCTAGTTAGGAACTCTGGCGTGTCGGTATCCTTCGAGAGTAGCTTTCTCTAGGAGGATGCCTCAGTGTAATTCTTCAAGCCATCACAGAAAAGCTTCCAAGATTATCGGTTGGCCTTTCTGATTTACTTTTTAAAAGTATTGAAACTCTAACGGAAGTAGGCCCAGTCGCAGAGCCCCTTATCCCGCTGCGCCTTTTTGAAGAACATTCTGCAATCTGTGCGTAACTGTTATAGTCTAGGAAACCACCACAGTTGGTGGATTTTCCGAGATGGTTTCCTATCGCCGATAGTATATTAGGATTTAAATACAATCTATTAGTTAATACTTTGGTAATAATTGTAAAATAACACTTCAGTGGTAAGATTTAAATACTTATTGTATATTTCTTTTGGAAAGATTCAATATAATAAAACTAAAGTTAAAAAAAATTATTTCGGTCCAATATTGTCCAAAATCTTTTTATTTTTGATTCTTAGAACTTTTCCTGGCCACCCAAACTATTATTTTAGAGGCACCTTTCGCAAATTTGTGCGTTTAATTGTGATTTTAAATTTCACAATATCGAATTAGGGAAAGCAAAGAATTTGGCTGAAGTATTTTATATCTAACAAAATATCACTAGAGGATGCTCTGAAAAGATTAACAAAAACATGATAATATCGAAAAAAAGCGTCGAAGGAATATCGATTTTAAACGGAGAAAGATTGTTTTTTGTTCAAGCCGTCTATCCCACTTTTTAACCGACAAAGTAACCGAACTAGTTCAGAGTATTGTGAGCGGAGATTGTCGTATGCTCCCGAATGAAATGGTTCTGTTATTTGCCCAATTTGAAGGTGTCTTCAAACTTACAAATCTATTGAAAACGAATTGGGCAGAGATCATCCAAGCTTTAAGTTTTATTTTCATTACGCCAGGTAGGAAGTAAATATTAAAACATTTGACAAATTATGTTAGCCACAAGGAATCAATATTCCTTGTCTTTATAACGACAATGCAACGTCTAAGACGTCTCAGCATGTGCATGAATATTTTGTCCACCTATGGTTTTGAAAAAGAAGCTAATACCATCCCAAAATTGACCTTTTTATCCTGGGAGAACAGTTGGAATAGGTGATGGGTATTGCACGTATTAGAGATTAGTTTGAAGAAGAAAAAAAAAACGGCAAGATCGCCAAATAATTTGATCGATTCCATTTCTTTCAGAATTCCTTAAATGGTAATGGGCTAGCAACACTGAAGAAATGTGAGCCAATTACTCTGGTGAATGTTGTTGGAAATAATTCGAAAATGTGTTTCGCCACTAAACATTATTTTTCGGCCAAATTTATCAATCCTTTTGCGAACGCTTCAAAAACGACTAAGCGAGCGAATGGCGTTGTCTAGAGCCTCATGCAAGATTCGTCAAGTTGTAGTCTGCGAAGAACCAACTGCCTTAGGTGCTACACAATTTACCCGTAAAGGAAATGTTGTTTGCCGATATTGCGAAGTCTTCAGTGCTAATTATTTAGCGAACCATTTAACTTGAACTTCTCCACCAAACATCAGAGCGTTTACTTTGAAAGGCCATTTTGACTGCTGTTAAGTGCGAACTAATAAAAAGCCGTATTGCTGATAAAGATGTATCCTTTGAACTTGCTGCCAAATTATGAAACTTGGAATCAGCAACTGAACAATAACGAATACATTTGCCAGATGCCACAACACAATATTGCCACCATCAGTCGCGGAATTAGTTTAAGCTGTTGGAGGGACTGTTAAATGAAACAAAATATTAATTAAATGTTCGTTTGACGAAACTGTTACTTTTAGTAGCATTAGATGTAGGAGAGAATTGCCCGATTTATTTACCCTCCTCCGCCTCGATCAGCGCAGGATATTACAGACTGTCAGTATCGACCTGCTCTTAGTGGAAAACATGCTATTGTGCTAAAAACACATACTCATGCATATCCTATTTATACAATATTGGTAAAACTGGGAAGATATAATTTGAACGTTTGTACAAAAACGGAAGGGTAATTTGAGAACCCCTGCGGTGTCATTATGTTGGATTACTTCCGCATAATACTGTTGATGTTCTTTGCCTTTGTTTTTGCCATAATTTTCTTAACTTTACGTTTTATGCATATAAGAGTATTCATTTCTATTTTTGCTTATTGTCAGTAGAATACTAATAGCTCTTTGTTATTTATTTGTGATGTTCTCTGTGGCATATGTCATTTCAACTTCTTTCCACAAAACGTCATTTTATAGTTCATCTTGTGCTATTCCTCTAGTTTGATATATAAGCTGTCTTCATATCAAACCATTTAATATGCGGTAAATTAGGGTGTTCTAGTCAGTTTTAATATGTGGTATAAGCAGGATAAACAACATGATTTTAGGGCCGAATTCCAACTTTACTCGCTACAACTTGATGGGTCTCAGTAGAATGAAGAGTAATACGCAAATTTTAGGGTAGTCGGCACCGCTAGTGTAAGTGCTTGATATTCTCAAACCAACACAGAGACACACAAATTAGCAGAAACAGAGAAGAATGTTCAATTCTTTACAGCAAGCCATGTTGCTTAGGTCAGCCCTTCCTGGTGGGAAGGTGTTTTCAAAAAATTTTGAGAAAATTAAAAATATCTTTAATCCAACACTGCTGAAACTAACTGAGAGTTTTTAAAATTTTTTTAAGTATTTAAAACTCATTGGGAATTACAAAGTCGAATAAAAAATATTATGGGTGCCTCAGTAGACTAGTTAGTAGTGTGCTAGTCTATCAGATTGGGGCTCGTGGGTTCGATTCCCACCAAATATTCTGCGTGTTTCTCATTGCAACGAGCGTAGTAGGTCTTCGTTACCATGCTCGCTAATTTAAGTTACAATACAATTTGCAATTGTATTGTAACAGTTAAAAGTAAAATATTAATACTTTGACATTATTGATTGGCATTAGGAGTAAGGAGTACTCCAAACATACTTATAAGTAGAGCGGATTTCATTTAACGAAGCTCACAGAGACAAAGATTAGCCAGATATTGCCGATCAGTAAAATTGGTGATACATTTTTTTCTTTTTTTCTTGAATAAATTATTATGTGGTAACGCAGTAAGAAAAACACTTATTGTAACCGTGCTATATTATCGGTTTGTGACAGCACAGACATCAACCGTGTATATGAGTTTACACCAAACGATTACTGTGTTTAAATGAAGTTAACGAAAGGGCCGATTAAAAAGTTATAAATAGTTTTAAGTCAAAGAACTAATCTGCAAAGAAAATTGCTCAAACAACTTGTAGCTATAAAAGGACATATTTAAATTAATATCTTCTTTTAGTGCGACACATTTCTTCTGATCTTTCATTCGCACAAAACACACAGAGAATTTTGTGCCCTGCAGTTTCTGATATGTTTTCTCTGTTTGGCATTTGAATAAACGGCGACGCTACTTCATTTAGAACAATAATTCTCAAGCAATTGCCAAGAACACAAGTTTTTGCCTGACGCACAAGGTCGAAATAAAATGCTTAAATACGCAAGTACTTTTTGCAGTTAAGGCTGGAAAGAAGACATAAAGAATACTTAGCTGCACTGTTGACCTGGTTTTTGTTTGCAAACAAAAGTGTAAATCACTTAGAGGAGTAGCTTTTTTAAAGGCAAAGTTGTTTTCCGGAAGGGCCAACGGAATTTCGTTATCATGTTCCTGTTACAAATACAGTTTATAGTAACTCTCTTTAACAACAAAAATGTTTTCAAGATACCGACCAATACGTCGACGCAATTAATACAAGCTGTACATAATCGACCTAGTTTTTTAATTGTTTTTTCTTCTACACCTTAGCTTACTATCTCGATCGAAAATTTCACGAAAATATTCATGTGAAAGAGGCCATTTTTAATCGTATGCGTCTTCTTCTAAATGCCTGAGTTAATTTATAATGAAATTTTATAGATTAAATTTATTTATTTTGTTTTCATTTTGCACTTCACTGTGTTGGATGTTATAACTTTTATTATGAAATGGTAATTATATATGGTTTAATTCAAATCTATGGTAGATGCATGTGTATTATCTATAATTGTTTCATGCAACAGTTTCTTTGGCAACATAATGAGGTACAGATCTCGTCATTTATCACAAGAACTGTCATCGGGGCAATTAATGCAGAGCAACGGACATGACAAATCACATGAAATTAAAATTTATGATATATAAATATATATTCCATGTATGTAGTATCTATGTATGAGTGTATGTACTATATGTATGCGTGAGCGTAAAGTATATTATTTCTTTTAGTACATGCTGTGATTTGTAAGTCGGTGGATATGTGAATAAGCAAAATTATCATTTCTTGTACACTGAAAAGCTGCGTATAACCCACTAGAAGGCTAAGAGCTACTGCAAGGCGCGCTTTTTACGCAAGAGGCGTCATAGTGACCTAATTTTCGAAAACACCGTGTATGGCTACTGTAGACGACCTTACTCAACAATTTTATCTTTCCGCAGTTGGTTGAATTGGAACTGTATATCATGTGGTTGGCAGAAGGAGCTACAGCGCGTACTGCACGAGCTATAACCGAAATTCTGAAGACTGTACTGGAGGCATTATTTCTCGTTTTCGCGAGGTGGCAATATCCATTTAACCGTTCCAATCTTCTTACTGATGGATTTCACGAAGTTTCAAGTCTATATCAACAAACCTCACGGTTTTTAACCCCTGTAAGAGAATATCTGTCACTAATCGCTGGAACCTCTGTCAAGATTGATGAAAAATGCCCCAAAACAGGCCCAAAAGCGAATCTAAAGTGTTTAAATCATAAAAAATTACACCCAAAGGATATCGGGTGACAGTTTCTACAAACTAAAGATTACGGGTAAACAGTAGTTGTAGGGGACACAGGTGAGAGCAACGCCCACACAGCTGCTTAAAAAAGGCATGATTGTTATGTGACACTACCTTGAAAAAACGTTCCAATCTAAGCGATAAAATCTGCGCTTTTATAGGGGACAAACAATGGGTTTTTCCTACTTTTGATATTGATGGGGATCAATAAGCGATTTTTCTGCTTCTTCAACGTACTCGTACAAAATGTTACACTGTGACGAAATGTGTGTTTGTACTAAAATTTACTCAATTTGTAGTGGTGCAATTTAAATAGTGAATTCTGTGTTGACACCGGACATTAAAATAAATTTAAGCTTTGAGTATAAATGGTCGTGGGCACGTTGAAGCCAAATCTATGATAACATAACTTCTGACGTGTTTTGTCGCTGCTAGCGATGCGGCTTTTGTGTTAATTTTTGAAATCTTTTGCGGCTGTGAGTTTTAAAACAAATTACCTTCATTAAGCACATGAGTTTATGTACATAAATTGCAGTTAAAATGTGGACACATGCAGTGGCTTCAAGTTTTGTTAAAATAAAATTAGTACGAGAGCTTTATTCGGCAGTGGCGAATGCTATATACTCTTCACAAAAAAGTGAACTGCAGATTTCTCCCGGTGCAAAGGATTGTTTTGCGTCCGATTTTAGTCGTAGTATTTTACATTTAAACTCCCTTTCGACTTAATATAAGCATTTTTCTGAAACCTTAATAACTTTTGATAACTTCTACATTTTTTGGCGAATTATAGATAAGAGGTGAATTGGGTTTATAGTAAAAGTTTGCATATTTGATCAAATTTAGAGTTTTTATTATAATTTAGTGACGTGTGTTTTTGATTACTTGTTTGTGCAAATTACTTTTTTTTTTTGTAAAATAAAGGCCTTTTGCCACTTGCGTATGGTATAAGATTGCGACGTTCTTTCCAAAATATTGATTTTTTGTAAATTTTTGGTGAAATTGAAATTTGGTGAATTCTGGTTTTGTGTTTTTTGTGGAGTTTTAGTGTTTTATGCCAGTCTTTCGACTCTGTGGTAAAGTTTTAAAATTTTTGGGTAATATAAAGGATGCCATATTTTGAATTCTTCGTAATTTTTTAAGTTTTTTTTAAACTTTGCTTTTTGGAAACATTTTTAAATTTGGTAATTTAAATATTTTTAGCCTATAGTTTGCTTTTAAGAAGAATTTTAAAATTTTAGTTAACTGTGCTGAAATTTAAATTTTTATTTTATTTTTAAATTTTTTTGGTCCATTTTTTTGTTTTTTGAAGAATTATTAAGTATGTGTGTGATTTCCCGATTTGTAGTGAAAATATAGACTTTTTATATAATTGTGTGAGATACATTCTATTTAATAGTTGTCGTAAAAAATTAAATCCGGTCCAACATTTAGGTCCAAAGGTTATCTGGGGCCCTCGGGATAATAATTCTGAATGGGGACCTCATAGCAAATTTTATAAGGATTTAAACTATGATAATTTTCGGGTTATGTATAAGATTTCTCCGCAGGAGAAATTGTGTTTTTCCCCTATCTCGGGAACTTGGGGACCTATATGATTAATATTATCAGCGAATTTGTGGAATTTTCCGAATTTTGATTAAATTAAAGTTTTTGTGGTAAATTAAATATTGATTTTGTAGCAATTACATTTTGTATTCCAGTTTTTCGATTTATGATAAATAATGTGCAGTCTCTTAATTTGTTGATTTTTTTTGCAGTTTCAGTTTTTTCAAAATGTCGGTTTTTTGGAATATTGTGGTATTTTTGCTATTTAAAATTTTTGAATTATAGTTTGGTGTTGGGGACATAGGTTCCATACTATATGAGAAGCTAACGCCTCCCACTGTATGCCAAGAATTTTGGTCATAGTAGGGGCTTCAAATTTGAGAAAGTCCAAATCTGAAATATCTTCTTTCGGAACAGATGCTAAGATATAGGGGGAGGTGATCTTTTTTAAAGGGAATCCTGCAGACTTTAAAAGTCAAGTAGCGAGTCAAATGCAGACTCAATATAATGAGATTCTTTTCGTTTCCAAGGATATATTTTCCCCGAATCGGAGAAGTAAGAAGTACAGTTAATAGCAAAAGTAACCGTTCTAAATTCACAATCTTTAACAGCAGCATTTGAGTCTTCGCTAATAAGTATTCCATGAAATTTGTTTTGTGAATATAAAATTTTGCAAAAACTTTCAATTATTCGTGATTTTTTGGTTCAATTTCTGTTTTCTTGGAACTTTGCTTTTTTGGAAAATCTTAATTTAGTAATTTAACATTTTTATACCCTTTACTAAAATGAAATTGTATATAGGTTTGCCACTCTGGTTGTTATTTCTACAATATTCATTTCCGGCTAAACAATATATATATATATATATATATATATATTCTGGATCCTTATAGGTAGGGAAATTCAATTAACACTGTCCGCCCATTTGTCCGTCCATTCGACGTTGAAGTTAACTGTCTTACTTGATCAGTGAGCTTGCGTACTTTTCGTCACTTGAAATCAGTTATATAGGTTTATAAAGCTATCCGAAATATTGATCGAAAAGCTTTTTTCTGTGGGTTTCTGATATGATTCACTCTTGCGGGAAAATGCTTATATATAGCCACACAGAATTCGCATATCTTGTATCGTTATCAAATTTACTATAAAGTTACTCTACAGAAATTATCATCCCCAGATAACCTACGGACTTAAATATTAAACCGAATTAAACTTTTTCTTAGAAAAGCCTTAAAATTTCAAAAACTAACAAAGAAAGTCAAGTTCCTTAAAAAATCGAAATTTTGCTAAAAAAAAAGTTTAGAACAACCCGAAATTTTTCAAAAATTCCAAAAATTTGCCACAAGTGATGGGGAAATAAGCAATTGAAGCAAAGCCGCGAATAACGTTGTAAAGGACAAATTTTGCAAAACCTGTTTTTTGCAGATTACCGTTAAAATTACTCTCTTACATTTGTTCAAACATCAAAACATCAAAATTATGCATTTTATAACCGTCAAAACGCATTTACAATGAGTCAGTCAGTGGAAGAACGTTGTAAGTTATAAACAAAATGCTACGAACGGAATTTATTTTATTTTTATTATTTTTTATAAACTAAAAAAAAAAATAAAGCAAGAGATAATCAAACCTTTTTATAAATAACGTGGGAGAACTTGAGGTTATGGTTGGCCTTCTTTCTCAAAGCGATTATTGGATAACGTTAAAGGCGTGTTGTGTTTCATCTATACTGACCTTTAGCATTCGCTAGGAATTCATTTTTATTGTATTAATTACCACAGACAACTTTTATCACTAGTTCCAAAGATTTTCGGGCAACATTATGTAATATTGTAATCATTCTAAAAAATATTTTTCCTAATTGACTCTGATTGCTTTGATCGATTAACTAGATCTTGAAAATCCGTAGATATAGATGTTGTTTTCGCTTCGAAAATTATCCTGGCTAAGTTCTTTACCACCAAGTATAGGAGTATATCCCGTTAGCAATTACGATTTGTTAAAAACCTTATTTTGAATTTGCTCCACTGTACCAGCTGCAATTACTTATTTATATTATGAATTATTCATTCGCTCATTAGAATACAGCAACAATGAATTATGAAAATAAGAATAATTATTAAAGTTCATGCAAACCCACTTGTGCACAAAACAAAATAATTTTCGCATTTGGTGGAGGGTATCAATTGGTGCAGCAACATGATGAAATTGTGTTAGTGTAATTTTATTCTTAAAAAATACTTTCATTTGAATAATATTATTTGTTACTCCAACTTCTTTTTCTTTTTATATACGAGCAGCATCTGAATAAGACCAATAGACAATAGAAACAAACATATTTGTAATCAAATTTATAATTATTCTGACATGTGCTGTACAGCCGATTTTCGAACATTTTTCGAGCCCTTTTTATTTTTGCTATTTGAAGTATGCTGAAGATCCAGTCTTCTTTTAAAAATTGTTATCTACAATACCTGTTTCCACATCTCATTTGCATATAAATGAAATTCAAATCCTCATCAAACGTCAAACAACTTCACATAACAACTTATATCGTCATCATGGTTTCTACCAACGAAGAACCAGTGAATAGCCAACAAACGTGCCCTACTCGTAGTCTAATTCCGACTTTTTTGAAATTCTCCTATATTCCAAATATTCACATTCTAATGATTGCTATATTTATCGGATTAAATTGGAGCAAATCTCTGGGATATATTGACTTCGAAGGCATCGGTCGTTTGCGAATTATAGGCATGACATAATAACTTTAGAACCCCTGCAAGGAAAAATCTATCGGGGACGATATTGGTGGCAAAGCCGTTCACATCTAAACGTTTCATTTCGGAAATTGGTTTTACTCGATCTGCACAACGTAAAGTTCAACAAGTAAAAATCTTCCAATGTCCGAATTCTTGTATCTAGGGTCATCTTGCAGATTTTCTGGTGCAACAGTGATGTTTTCTTATAATATGGAAATCACTCGACGTACTGTTTGTTTACGAAATCGATCATCTCGAATTTGGCCAATAAAATTTTGTAGAGTGGTCTTTAAATGGCTACCGCATCTGCCGTAAAATGTGCACAACGCTTGCAACGTTTGCTCTAAGGGCTCGTGTAACTATGAAGAATAAGTTGGTAGCAGTGACTGAATTATAAATAGCGTACTCACTGACTTCATTATCGCCCGATCTTGCTTGATCAGGGCTGTACATGCTTGAAAAAGTTTATTGACGGCTATGCTGCTTATAGAGTCGCTGCAATTCATGTCCTTTATTTATTTCAGGCATGAACTCGGCGTACCTTTCTTGAATTTCTAGCGGTGGTTACACTCCATAAACTTTCTTCTGATGCCACTGCAACAATCGCCATTGCTGGTTGGATTGGCCAGAAATTTTCAAAAACATGTATTTACAGTCATCTTAGGCGACCCATAGTTTGCCGACTTTCTGAAGACGTGATGGATATTATGTAACCCATTTAAGAAAACTGGCGTTTTCTGTTTCATTGCTCTCATAAGTTGGCGGTCGGGCGGCGTCGCGTATACTTCGGGTGATTCTTAGAAGAAAGCATCGCTTCTTCTATGAGGCAGGATATGGCAATAATAATCCAGATTATTAAGGCAAGATGCTATGTTATTTTGTTGATGTTGTGATGGGACCTAATCAGAGTAGAGTCTAGTAGGAAGCGATATAAAAGTGGTGTCATAAAGCAGTCGTGTAGAATGTCCGTTTTGCCTTTTATACTTTTACTCAATGAGTTGCTATTCCTATTTCGACAGATGGGGATCTAGTAGAGCGACATTCAATGAATGCTCTAGCTGACGCTGTGATATAAAGCTCTTCACGTTTATACTTAACTTTTTTTAGGAATCGGTTTACGGAGTTTAAAGCACAAGTACTTATGACAGTGGCGACTCACGAAGATCTTCATCATGATGCTCTGCCAATCTTGATGGCATCGTAATACGTATCTACGTGTGCATATGTTTATTGTTAATGAAGAGAAGATGTCAAAGACTTTAAATAAAATGTTACATGCTTTGTTAGTGCTTTAGTTATTGTTATTATCGTTGTTGATTTTTGTTGTTATTGCTGTGCAAAGTGTTGCTTACCCTCTGCAACTTTTACACATGAAATCGTTTTTAGAGTGACAAGAAAACCTTTTCATTAAAATGGAAATAAACACAATACAGTGCAAGGAAATAGCTGTATTATATAAATGTTTTGTTAATCTTAGAATTTTTTCTGCTTGTAACAAGTTATTTCTGTTAAGCAAATGTTAATCAGATTTAATAGGATATTACCATGATGCTATTTAATCCCTCTCTCTCAGATCTGATTCCACTGCTAGAAGAAATAGAAGGCAGAAATCTTTATGAGGTAAGAAAATTAAGAAAAAAATAATACTACCAAAAAAGCAAATACTACCAAGGAATCCTGGTTATGGGAGAAATTAAAAAGAGGTACAATAATGTCAGCTTCAGCGTCATTTTTCGTAGTTCGTCTACACACCAAAGTAGAGAACCCATAACACAGAACGGAAAATGACTACAATTATTATTTCCCTAATTTGGAAAAAAATATGTCTATGAAACGACTATGGAAAAGTGAATTGAAATATCTTGTTTAAAAGATCATTCGTGGTGTCCAAAAACTATATTGTGGTTGCTTTTGTATTGGTGTCTTGAAAAGGCGGTACGAGGGAGCAGGATATAGAGTGCGTTGCGCACTACTACATGGTGATTTAGTAGCAATGGATCGTGTGCGAGTACGTATCGCGCTTTTTAAGTGTGAACCTACAACGAAACGTTCGTAACTTTTATTTCGTGGTAAATTTGTATGCGAATGGATAACGATGGATTTTTCGCGAAACGAAGAAAGTACGACACCATTGCTGCTGAGTCTTCTCGAAGTACAGTGCAACACCACCCATACCCCATTCGGCCGCACCACCTCTTTGTAAGGTCAACACAAAAGCAAAACTCCGAGACTCTTTTTCATACTTTGTACTGTAAGATATGTTAGGAATTGCGGCAGAGAGCAAAATATGAAGTAACTGCCATCATCCAAGCCACAATATAACAGGAAATGTATAGGAACGATGTGCCAAATATAAAAGTGGTTAAATCGGAAAAATAATGCGAAGCAAATTCTTTCACAATTGATTTTAAATTATCAAGTGATTCCATTGACTCATTCAAACCGTCTTTACGAGAGCATTTCCAGCAAAGAAGGCAGTGGGCATGATTGCAAAAAAGACGAATACAGTTAGTTGGATTTTGTGATCCATAAAGCTTTGGCCCATGTAATAATATTTTATATTTTTACTTATCGCGGAAAAGGTAAAGGCTGTCAAATCCCCTTCCTATCGATGTCGAATTGAAGTGAGCAGCATTATATGTAAGAGAATACTTGTATTTTGAGCAGAATACGTCAAATTAGAGGGACTTGTATTGACTTCATATATTAAAGTATTGAGCAAAAGTCATCAAAAAATTATACAAGGAATATAGTGACACTTTTTGAGATTGGTTTAGCTCCCCTACCAGAGTCACTAAATTAATTCATCAAAAATTAATCAAATCACATTTTAGCTCCTAAAAACTATTATATGAATGGTGTGTGTAAACAACCTTTAATCAAAACGAAACCCAGAATCTTTGCATAGAAAAACTACAAGGAATAATGAAAACTGTATTCATGACAATTCCTTGAATGATGTTTTCTCTCAGTAACTTAAAAATACTAAATTAAATAAAAATATTAAATTGAATATGCTTGTTGATAAATCAAAATAGAAGACAAAAGGATGGGTCGAAGATATCGAACCCTTTGAGTTGACACTTCATAAGAAAAAACCTTTTGATGGGTGGAAGTCAAACTTACCAAGAAATCCATAATTGACAACAATAACAGCATCATAATCTACATCTCTGCATCAGCTTCACACTAATGAGCATACACAATATCAACAACAATTCACTTGCCTAGTTAGGTGTAATGGTCTTTTGTGCACTTCTGTGTGGCAGGAGAATTACAATTCGAACCGTTGTCGTCAAAACACTTTAAAAGGCAGGGCCACAAATTATAATTAATAAAACAATTCATTATTTGAAAATTCACTTGTTCATTATATTTTCAATTTCATTGAGATGTCACTAAAAATAAAGGGAGACACAGAGTAACAAAAACTTACGTCTTCTCAAGTTTGCTTTAGATATAAACCGGTTTCGGCTATGTGCCATCTTCAGTGCCATTATTCGTTGTGAACTAAACACAAACTTGAGAAAGAGATGATGGAAATTCATTTCAAATATCGATATCGGCAAACCAATTCAAGAATAAGGAGATCCCAATCTATATATATGTATTTAGTCTAGTGGCATTGGCCGGAGATTAATTCCGGAGAGAGGTTGCCAATCTTAATGAGCGTTAGCCATAGGCGACAATGGGTAGGCCAATTGCAACAGTTAAATAGTTACACTGGTGTATCATTTCTTCATTTTTAGTTGCACTTGAGCATAACGCACCGGACGGCTCGAGTGTTTAATTTCGCACTACAATTGCTTCTTTGCTCTTGACCGAACCGATTGACACTCCTCAACACAAGACTGTCAAATCAGCGCCACAAGTATAAATCAGAAATGTAAGTTCGTTGTTATCAGTACTCGTTAAGCCAATTATAACTGGGCAATAATTTTCCATTTGTAGTGACGTCTTGTTCGTTAAACCGGTTTTCGAATAGTTCGAATATTTGCAATTTAAACAATCCCGGTTTAGGGATCCATGGAATTCGTTCCAAATTTACATATATATCTATTTAGTGATACAATCATGTATCGATTAATTAAAATTTATGTTTAATCGACACCTATACGCTTGTATGACTTTTAAGGTTAACAAAAAATTAGATCTATTGAACAATTATTTTTTGATTTATAGAAAACAATTTCAGAAAGTACTATGATTAAAACTGAAACTATATACAAAGTGTTTTTTGGGAAAGCCCTACAATCAAATCACCTCGTCAAGAATCAGTTATTTGTATGTTGAGTAAGCAACGTGATTATGAATTTTCTGCGCTTGTCTATGTCGCGTCAATTACCTGAATAGATCTACAAAAGTACAACTTTGAAAATCCAATTTTTTTTCCTATTAAAATCGAACAAAAATTAAAAAAAATTAAACTCCGTTTTTTTAGAGAAAAAAAAATCCGGGTTATTCGACATTCGAATAAAATTCTACCGCTGTAAGCCCGAAATAATGGGTTGAATAATTGCTCGAAGAGCTTCTTGAATCATTTGTATGAATAATTAATTATTTCATTTTCCTTTTTTTTATCATCATCGTTGTTGCTTTGTATTTTTCATCTTTAGCTGCATAAAAATGCCATTTTATTAAACAAGACTCAATGGATTGAATTTATCATTTCCATTTCCATAATTTATTTATTGAGCACTTGGGGCCCTATAATCTTAGTAAACGATTTTCCTGTGCGGAAAATCACAATAAAAAATAAATAAATAAAAATTAGAGAAGTTATTTAACACTGGTCAATCAACAGAACATTAGTTTATAATTCTAACGTTGCATAATGAAACAGAATTGTAATATTTTTAAAATAAATTGATTACAGCACAACCTCGCTTCGCTCAACGTATCACTGGATAAACGTAACTCCTCGTTGCTGCTTACAATTTTTTTTTACATTGTCAATTCCTAGCAACTTTGAGCGTAAAATTTTTCTATTTAATTCTTTCATGATTGCATAATAAATTACACATATAAATTCTCTCAAATAAAGTTTAGGTTTGTTTTTGTTTTTCTTTTTTATTTCTAGCAAAATAAATGAATTTTTTCAAAAATATTCATTTTAAACTGAATAACCACACTTGTCTTTTATATAAATAGAGTTGATACAGTTCTGGATGAAGAAACAATATTCGATAATAGGAAATTTCGTGACTCGATTTTCTCAACAAACCTTATTTTCTTAGGTGCTCAAATTTCTATCAGTTATGTTAAACGAGGTTCTACTGTATTTCTAGGAAATCTTTGCCTTCCTTTGTTTTCCGACAGTACTGGTGAGTACCGGTACTTGGGAAAGACAACAAACATTTTTATTGTAAGGCAACTGTTTCATTACATACTTTCCTCATTAAACAAATATTTTATTTAAAGAGATGAAAAAAATCTCTTTTCATAATCTTTTTCGGTTATTGTTGGCTACTTTCTATAGGAAGTTAGTCATTCAGGAAATTTCACTTATTGTATTGCTTTATTTATTAGATCGATATTTCCAATGCAATTTTTTCAAGTTGTTGAAAATAAAGTTATCAAATTACACTCTTCAGGTTCGGTTAAACTGTGTTTCCCAACTAAAATGCTGTTCAAGTGAAGCCAGAAGACGTCAGAATGTTAATGGAAAAATCACTATAAAATCTCAACAGGGCACATTTTTTAATGTAAGGGGGGGATATCAAAGCAGATCGCTAACTTTATGGAACCCTTTTAGACCGCCTTCATTCGCCGAATTGCTTTTACTCTCATTCAACTCTCGTGTTACCACTAGCATTTTCTATCGGTTATAGTGATTTCAGACTGTCGACTGGTAACTATCGACCTTCTTCCTCATCACGGAGTCTCTTGTAGTTGCTTGCATTTGTTTAAGGCTAAGGTTCACCATGGCATTTACACTTAACAAAAGTCTGCTCGTAGTCCTAAATCTTATGCTATCCAGTGCAGAACATTTACACACAATATATGCTACAGTCTCAGCCTCTTCCTCAGGAGTATCTTTCGAACCTGTTGAGAGGGTTTCTTGTCCAACTCTTCAGAGTTTCTACAGAGGTAAACCCATCCATCTCATGCGAGGCTTCATTGTTCATCCCTGTCGGAATCTTAAAAGTACATTTAAAAATGTATCCGTTCACCCTCGCTAGGAATTCTTTTCCATCTTCTCTGGATTCCTTCTTTGGCCAATTAAACCACTCTTGCGAAGCTTCCTAATTCTCGTCTCTAATGGAGAAAAATATGTTTACCCACACAGAACTCCATATGCATGGGTAAGTCTGTATTAAAACTGGAGATCGACTGGTATCAAGCACCCTCTTGGCTGCACATCCCTGGCGTATGCTGTTCCACCATGGATTAGGGATTTTTTTGTAGGAGAGTGTTAACTGCTCTCCGCTCGACTTATATAGCCAGAATCCTCGCAGAGACAAGAACCTGTTACTGGCCGCCGCCACGTGGAGGTATAAGACAGAACTTCTGACAGTGCACTCAGTTACGACAAGCAATATCTTTGTGCGTGCCAGCTGACGGCCAACAAGGTACATTTACTCGGGGCCTAATCACTGATCCAATGCGGTAGCTAGAAGCAAAGTACTGATGGATGAAGAATAAAAAGGGAGAAGGATGGTTATAAAGAGGTAATGAGAATGAAAGTATTAACAAATATTTTGCGCTATAGAAAATTTCTAAAAGAAAATTGCATTTGCATTGATTAGCCTGTTACCAGGCTCACTGCGTCTGTTTTTTTTAGTCCTTGGTTTCCAACAAATTGCAATAAATCGCGTACAAGAGAGTTAGGATGGATCACTAGTTTGCTTACGTATTTGCTCCATTATTTTTTTTATGTCTTCCTGGGTGTTCGGTTACTTTAGATCTTAATGGACAATTTCGTTTCTTCTTTACCAAGGGTTGCTCTCGGAAAGTCCAAGAATCCTAAGTAGTCTTCAGTATACCTTTTGGATATATAGTATTATATGCCAATATTGGTTTTTAGGGATTTATAGACAATTTGGCCTTCTAATAACGTAACATGATCAATTTTGGATGGACTGGGCTTTATAATTAATTTTTTAGCAAATCATATTGCCAGAGTTTAAAATGCTAGCTGTAAAATATCAGTTACACAGACAAAAGTAGTGTACTAATATTATGTTGTTTGTTAGCTATCAACTTATCTCGGAACATTCCTCTGAGAAACCCGGCTGATATTCCCGAAGCTGTGAACCACTTAACAAACACCGTTACTGTAGTAGTCAGATGTGCAACGCCATCAAAGCCAAAAGCTTAAAGAATTTCGCACCAGTCATCAGCTCATATACAGATTCTTGTCAGGGAGAAGAGAAGCCTTAGAAAGCAAAGGCAGAATGGTGGTTCTTCAGACATAAAGATCCCATTGATCTTATGCCAGACAACCTTACGTGACAAACTGAGGCAAGAGCATGAGTCTACTATTGAGAGTTATTTAAACAATTTTAATCCGACAAAAAATACGGATTATAACCTGTGGAAAGCTGTAAGGCGCTTAAAATGTCCTATTGCGAATCTCCACTAAGACTTGAAAATTGCACCTGGACCAAAAACTCTATTGAAATGGTAAATTCATTATTTAATCATCCTATCTCATAGCATAAATAGTTCCACCATTCCAATTTTAAGTGATACTTTAAATGATCCAATGAAATTTTGGCTATCTTCCTTAAAGATATGAGAACCTTATCGTATTAGAGGATCAATGATAGAGTTTTACTATTCCTATTTAATGTCATGCTACACGTTGGCATCTTCCCTTGCTTTAGGAAGATCTCTTAAATTGTTATGATCCCGATACCAGATTACGTCATATAGGTCCATTATTCTACTCTAAGTTTTTCAAATTTATTTGAAAAGTTATTCGTCTCATAGAATAACCACCGTTATTAAATCGGAATTCGAAAATAAGCAATAATGTTCAGCTGTATTTTTGGACATTTCCCAGGCTTCTAAGCTACTCACGAAAATAACTCAAATTCTTCCTGAAAACTCTCACAAGCCATATCGAAGCTATAGTAACATGACATTTAATGAGTATAGTGTAATTCGCAGAGAAAAGTGAAGTAAGAAAGTAAGAAAGTAAGAAAAGTGAAGTTAATATTCATTCTGTATTATAGCAGCATCCACAATGTGTCAATGATAAATTAAACTGTTACAACTATTTACATCTTGTGGTGTAAAAATCTTCTCTAAGTGACTAGCCCAAATGCAGTTTTCTTGTCTTAGAGGGGACTTGCAGCCTATTTTGAATTTTAATTAGCTTACATGCTTTACACGGGCTATAATTCATGTTTATTTTTAATCCAAGTTTTTAAATAGCTTTCTGTAAAATATCAAACAAATAGTATACGCGCATGACAAAATAAATTAAAATTTTTAATATTCCATCACCCAAAAGCTGCGATCGCCGCCTCTGCAGGTAAAATCAATGTGAGCTGCCAGGCGCTAGTACAGCATTGCCATGGCGGTTTTGCTAAAAGTATTTTCTTTTATTTTGGAAATTTCCGGGATAGACAGAGAATAAAACAAAATAAAATCAAATAAATAAAAGCAAAGAGAAGAACAAAAACTACAAACGACATCCAACTGAAAGTGAGTGAGTCAGCTTTTAAATTTTAAGGAATTCTTGTTGCATTGTTCTACTTTAGTTCCCTTTAATTTTGTTGTATTTATTTTTGTTATTCTATTGTTGCTCTTGCAGTGACATGCTTGAGTTAGTGGTCCTTGTTGTTCTACAACACGTCCTGACCACTACAACTATACAACACATGTTTTCTTGCTGCCGTAATTTAAACAGCAATAGTAGCATCATGAGTTTGTGGAACAAGATATTCCAAATTAACCACACAGAAAGCCAAACGTAGAAGATTTGGTGCACAAGACTGCATTTATATCCACCAGTGATAATAGCGCTTCGAATGTGGCATTGTGGTAGTTGTAACGACCTGGTTAAAATAATAAACAAAAAAAACCACTTGAAGAGAAAAATTTCAAGTACTTAAACGTTGCAAGAATCGAGAATAATTTTTATTTCTTGGGACATCATTTAAAAAAATCAAATGAACAATAAAATTTCCGGTCGTTAATTGTTTGTTGCTTTTAGCTGTTTCTTTTATTTTTTGTATTTCAGCATAAACTCCTTTAGATTTATTTTTAAAATTTCATACACAGAAAAAATTTTTCCAGTTTTAGTCAAATTTTTAGCAATAGATCTAACTCTACAGTTTTCAATGTCGATGCTCGTCTTGGTGTCACGTGGCTGTGGTAATAACAAATAATTGCGGGTACTGCAAAGAGTCGGAAGGTAGTTCATGTGCCAAATTTTATCAGGGTTTTGCCGTTGTCACAGAGCAGAAAATGGAATTCTAACCGCCTTCGTACTGTGTTTGTTATAAAATTTAAATATATGTTTTCAGATCTGTAAGGACACCTGTTACGAAGTACGACAAAAGGGATCCTGCCTTATTGTTAAAAGTGGAAGCTTTAATAGTTTCGCTGGTAAAACGACTTTAGCGTAACTTGATCTAAAAAGAGTTTCATATTTTATGCAACGTGATAAATTATTTCATTCTGCGAAACCGATTAACTGCTTAGTAATTTTCTTCAGTGCTGCTGGTAAATGCCTTTGCTACTGCTTTTCAAACTGAGCATGATTCCACTGGCATGAATTATACGTATATAGAAGCACACACTGCAGAACTTTGATTACTATCGAATGAGGACCAATATTATAAATAAGCAGCAACGCAAATCCAGCCCAAAAAAGCCCACAAACGTAATATTTAGAGGAGTTGCGCAACTAGCTTCAGGTAAAGGGTAGCAACCTATAAAGCAAATAAATTATTTTTAATTTTTGTTTTGTTTTGCAAAGCGTTTTTTTTTTATCATTTTAAGCAGGAATATTCCATCTTCCATCCCCTCGATGCGTGCCTGAGTGTGGATTCACATATTTTTATATGTCTTGCAATATTTAACCAAGATTTGTCGAACATTAATTACATTATAGAGAAATTTTTCCATACCTAGGACAATCCGCCACCTGTTCAAGTGAGCAGAGTATTGCTAACGACTTATTACCGTTTTAATGCTGTTACTGTTTGAATATAATTTTTTCCATGTAGGTGCTTTAGCTGGTTTGGAACAATCGCATTCTGGAAGTCGCATTTTCGATCACATTTTAAACATGATTTTTTTGGAATATTATGCTAATTTTGTAATTGTAATTTTTTTAATTATAGTTTGGTGTTGTGTTGATTTTTTGGATTTCTCGAATTTCCAAATTATGGTAATAATATTACGCTGTAACAACAAGAAATTCAAAAGCCATAAGCTCATACAAGTTAGCAGGAAAGTGAATACACGCAGAACAACATCAACGATATCACATCATCCCGTAAAGACGAATTCCAGATATTGAATGGGTAAACAATATCAACGCAAAGAAACTACCATCAGAAGAACTAAATCAATCATAATAATATAAAACAATAGCAGACAATATATTTATAGCTAAAAAAGGATCTACTGCATTCTTGCGTATTCTAAGAGTTTCTAGAAACTCGACCCCTATCATAAAAATACTTGGGTGGTCAAGCTAAGAGACAGCATCAGGTGAAACATTAAAGTGCAAACATCCTGATAAGAAGTAATCGTTGAATTGCATTTAATTGTTCAATAAAATTAGGTAACAGTGTGTAAAATAAAATTCTTCCGGGTATTATTTAAAAGAAACCTTATAATTAGAAGAACTTGTGAATAATGAAGAACGTTTAAAAAGGGTTAATCGTAACAACATTTAATTTATTGTTTTGACGTAACTTTGTCGACAACCAATTGTTAAAGAAAATATTAAAGTAAATTTATTTTTATATTATAACTTCGAAGACAGTAAAAGTTTATTACACAACTGGCCGAATGGAATGCACTTTCCATGCCGCTACGCATGTTTTCAACATTCTATGTGTTTTTTCTACTAATTTTGTGTCAACTGTAAACGTCGTCTAACACTAAAGGCAAATATAATATGAAAGTGAATATTTGTCAATTTTTATGTTCTGGCTTCGTCTTTGGGTGAGCACAAAGTTTACAACAATACATTTTTTTGTTACTGAATTCTATGTTACCATATTCAGTTTGGTTTTAGCTAACCATTAGTTGGCAGTGTATTTCTGTTCTATCTCGTCTGATTCTATTTTAGTATCAAACCGATTGCGACGAAAGAAATTATATAAGTATGTATATGTATTTTTCGCCGTCTCCGGCGATTAGTAAATTTATTATTTTGACATAATTTTCTCGAACTACAATTATTAATATTAAATAATTTTATTTTTAATATGGCACATAGCCAAAATCGATTTATCTCCTAACCAAATTTGACAGAGGATGACGGAAATTCATTCCAAAAATCTACACAATTAAATTTATTATTGCCCAGTTCTTTATTTTTCGTGAAATTCTGTTTTCTCAATTGTCCAACAGAATAATAAATTTCATAATCCGATGATATTGAGTATTCACTTGAACCTTCTTTCCAAACTCGTTAGTGTTTGTAAAAAGAATTCGCTGGATCAATTATTAAGTATTGCATAACAAAGCGTTTTCCAACAATTATAGACGAACGTGCGAATAAATAATGAAAATCTTCTAACGTTCCTTTTGCAACTGTAGTCGATATTTGACAAGACAAAGAAACTGTTGAAGGTATGCGAGTCATGAATGGAGAGATTGGTGGTAAAAAGATAAATGCTTGGATTAATGTAAGGTAGTGTAGCCGGATTTGGACTGTCAGTTTGTGCTTTGTCTGATTAAAAAATATTCGTAGCGTAAAGCTACGTGTTGCATAGTGATTGTGTTTTAATATTAAGCAACGTGATTGCTTTTCTAATGAATTGGTAATTAAGAAATTACAGGATATCTGTAATAAATTTTAGATTTATCAACGTTTAAAACATAGTGAAATAAATAACAAAAGAAGGACTTTAATTCCTTTGCTACTAATCAAATGCGTACTTTTTAATGAAAGAACAGAAGGATCTTTTGAAAACACGTCAAATGAAAATGTTTTTACTTGTTTATATGAAGTATTAAATTATTCAGTTTAAAAATTATCTTTTTAATCCTAAAACAATATTATGTTTAATATATAAAAATGTATGTTATTTAAAAAGTTGGATCTTTTTTCTTATAATTGTTGTTCGGACAGTTTTAAAGTTTGTGTTTTTAATATTTTGGCAATTGGTCCTTAATAAAACAATGTGCAACAAATGAAAATTTGTGCGCCAATGTCCGGTACTTTTTCAATATATGGAATTTGACATCGACAAAGAAGCCGGAAATACTTTGAAATCGCTCGTGAGTTTACCTTTTATCAATTTGTCTTTTAGGCAAGTAAGAAAAGTAAAATTAAAATTATTTGTAGTCCGTCATTTTGGTAAAATCTTAATATTTTTGTTTGTTTTTCTAATTTTTTAAATAGAAAGAATAAAATCCCAAAAATTTATCTTATACGTAACAAGGTGTCTTTCGTAATTTAGGTGTCTTGCGTCTATATTTGTTTAAAAGTGTGCGTGACATTTACACACAACTAATGTTTAGTTTATTGTTTCCTCTGTGGTTCCTTCATCTGTATCTGCAAAATAAAACTTGGATACTCGAACATGTTTTCTTTAAAGTTTCCTCGTCTGTATTTACCATAATAATATAAGAAATTCTGTATTTAATATATTTATTTCTAGTCGTAAATACAGATTAGGAAACAAGAGAAGAAAAATATTTTAAAACGTAGTTTTTATTTTTTGATACAGGCGGGGGAACCCCAAACAAAACCATAATGCATTGTATGCTGGTAAGCAACACAAATGTCCTGTACTGTCACGGAGACTGGCTGAAAAAAGGACGAATACCCCAGATGCTTGCAAAAATAGGTCGTTGTCCGGCGAAAATAGGTCAGGTGGCAACATTACTCTTAGCTGAGTTATGTCTGGTAAGATTTTAAGTGTTAATAAATACTAGCTTTACATTTTTCCGTAAGCTAGGCAATGACACAAAAAAGAGAAATTGTAACCTTACTAATTTCGACCTTGTTTACTTTAAGCGGGCTCTTCGTTTTATCTGGGTTCGGGTCACGCCCCCAAATTCTATTAATTTTTTCCAGCGATTCGTTGTTCTGAGTTTGATATTGGTTAATTTTGCCAACTTTTTTAATTCAGTCCTAGCCGTCTCAAGTAGCATTGCAGTATTTAAATTTTTTCCGGCAATCCTCTGACATTGCTTTCCACTGGATTTGTTTGTTCTTTATCAAACCCTCCCTAGTGGCCTGGCACCCAGAAGATGCGCAGTCTACCATTTATGGAAAAGTTGTTGATGGGTTCTTTGGTGTTTAATAATCTCCTTGTTCTCACTCCTTCAGACTCAATTGCCTTAATTGTCATTTGGCTGTCAGTAGAATTTTGTTAGCCTTGTAGATTAAATGAGCCATCTTATATACCGCGTATTTGCTGTACTTCTGGACCGTGTCGGAAGGACAGTTCGGTCTTTGGTTTCTCTATTAAAATTACAAGCTATCTGCGTTGCGGCTCCGGTCTTTTTTGTACCAGTGTTATTGGTAACAGAAACAGCAAATAAATAAATCGAGAATACAGTAATATTGTTCTTGCAAGATTTAACACTTTTCGAATTAAACTTGAATAACTTGAAAAATATTTTCTTTCAAGCTTAAGTTTTGAAACAATTTTTACTTTAATTGCGAGAGCGTAGAAATGAATTGCGAGGGTTTTGCGCGTCTTCATGACAACTCTTAGTAGAAAACAAGTAAACAAGATGGTCTAGTTATAACATTTATAACTTATTTGCTGATAACATCCCAGAACAGTCGCACGTTGTGGACAGAACACAAAACACCATATTGGATATTGAAAAATGTATGCAATAACTTTGTTACAAGAAGTATAGAGGTAACGCTCGGTACATAAATCCTTAATTATTTTATAGTTGTTTTTAAAAATGTAATTAGTTTACGTATTACAATGATAATGTGCTGCAATAGATTGATTTTTTGCACAAAGTTCGTCACATCCAAAACAAAAACAAATCAATATTCTCTCATATTTAAGAATATTTCATTTCAGTTTAATTTGGCATTATTGGTTTAAATATTTAAACAGAAAATATTTGACAGAAACTTTTCGTTCATTTAGTTTCCTTTGGGAAAAATCTTTAGCCACGATACGGAAACGTAAAATTATTCTTGCTGATTCGCTTACTAGTGAACGTTGTATAACACATACTGTTGCCTTCGTAATATTCAAATACGATAAAATTTTTGTATCTGAAAGTATATGATTTGATTCAATGTTTTTACGTGTCATTTGTTCTATTGCTTGCTGACCTTTAACCAGGCAAACGGAAGAGGAACGAAGGTACGAAAGAGTCAATAGTACTTCCAATATGTATTTTATACCCTTCATAAAATGGAGATGGTATATGTAGGTTTGTCATTCCGTTTAAAATTTCTAAAATATTCATCCGATCAAACAATGTATGTATATTCTGGATTCTTATAGGTTCAACTAACGATGTCTAATGTTGAAATCAACTCTCGGGCGGTACTAGACAACCTAGGATCTTGGACCAGTTGATCACTGAGTTCGGCGAATGAAATCAGCCGAGATATAGGCCAAAAGCTTTTTTTTTGCACTTTCACTCTTGCAGGGATATGCTCATACATAAGCCCTTAAAGTTTGCATTCTCTGAATTCTTATCAAATTTTGCACAAGGTCCTCCTACAGAAATTATCATGCCGAGGACTCCGGATAACCTACGTACCTAAATGTTGCACCGTATTAAATTAAAAAACCTTAAGATTTGAAAAACTAATAAGACAACCGAATTACTTCTAAGGCCAGAATTTCACAAAATAAAATCCTTATATTCATAACAAAAATCGAAAAATTGGAATAAAAAAACCAAAACTCAATGAGAAACCGAAAAAAACATTTTGTGCCTTAAAATCAAAATTCAAAACAAAACTCACGAAATTTTTATTATTAACCACAAATATTAAAATTTCACTACAACTTTTCTATATAGCCGAATATGAAACTACAGTTCAAAAACTTTAAATTATAAAAACAAGAATATATTTCAAAAATTTGAAATTTAAAAAAAATTTAATTTTCGCAAAATCTAAATTGCTTACAAGTTCTCAAATTCACTATAAAATCGAAAAACTGGAATAAAAATTGTAATTGGTAGAAAATGAATATTAAAAAAACGAAGTTTACCAAAAACACATAAATCCAAAACTCCAAAATTTTGAAGTTTTAAGACAAAAACTTTACCAAAACCAGTATTTTCCGAATTCACTAAGAAAGCCGAAAAAACAAAATTTTATGAAAAAATACTACACAGAATATATTTTACACAATTATATAAAAATATCCAATTTCACCAGAAGCCAGGAATTCATAAAAAAATTTTAAAATTCACTAAAATATTAAAATATTTACCAAAAAACTTCAAACACATAATCGAAATTTCAGCAAAATTTAGGAATTCACTAAAACAATAAAATTTTATACAAAACCAAACTATGGTCTAAAAATGTTTAAGTAACTAAAATAACAAAATTTTTCAAAATACAAAAGTTTTAAAAAATCCGAATTCGCACAAAAAAAAAAATACGCATATTTTTATATATTGCGAAGCTTTATATTCACCAAAAGCTCTAAAATTTACCATTAAATCGAAAAACTGGAGTAAAATAAAATAATTCTAAAAATACCACAAAAATTCACCAAAATCTAGTTTTAATTTCATAAAAATTTAACAGTTTCATCAAAAATTTCCACAAAAACTATGTTTTATGAGAAACGTCACAATTTTAAGAAAACCGATATTACACAAGTTACAAAACCTATAATTTTTATAAACAAGTAACCAAAAACAAACTTACGAAATTTAGAAATTTAACGAAACAATTTACCCAAAGTTTGAAAAAATCTCGAATTTAATAAAAATTGATAAGCATTCAGAGAAAAAAAAACAACCCGATCGTAAATGCTTATATTAATACGAAACGAGGGTTTAAATGCAAAATTATTCGACTAAAACCGGGAGCCAAAAGCATCCTTTCACCTGCAAAAATCTGTAGTACATTTTTAGTAGTTCATATATTTGTGAAGGGTATATAAGATTCGTTACAGATGAATATAAGTCTCTTATTTATTTTATTTATTTTTTTGCTCTTCTATCATTGACATTATGAGTGCAAAATGTGTGAAAAACAGTTATGCTTCAACTGAATTTTAAATTTTCCTTCCGGTATAGACTGTTTTTGACATTTGCCTTTTGAAGATATTTTTAGTTTTGTGTATAGATTTAAAAAAAATTAATTTGCTGTATTGATTTGTCGTTCAAAGCTTATATAGGGTGACCAGGGGCCAATTTCTCAAAAGTTCAAACTACAAATTCACAAGTAAAAAACATTTAAAAACAACACAGCTCTAAAAAAAATTTTAAATGCATTTTACATTTAAATTTGTAATTTGTACTTTTGAAAGCTTGTCCCCAGATAGTGATGATAGTGTGAAAATATAAAAGATTTTGCTATTTGGCTTCGCTGATTCAAAATCGACATAAATGTACATAAGCGGTTTTTCATAAAAACTAAGAAATTTGATTTCTTTTCTATTCCTTTAAAATAACAGACTTATGAATTTTAGCAAAACTTTTATCTCTCTATTTGAGATAGTAAAACTTTTAAACATGCTTCTCTTGTGTTGTGGGAATACATTTGATTTATTGTATTTGTTGTAGGACTCTGCTTATTTTAGTGCTTTAGCCTTAGAACTGTCGCTGCAGTTGTTTCTTCTTTAAGCCAAACAACAAAAGTGCAGTAATGCTTGGGAACAAGTAGAAACAGTATTATTTTCCTTTGATTTGTTTTTTAGATGTGTATTCATATTTTGCTTTTCAAAGATCTCTTAACCGTTTTATAGGGTTTCCTAAAATGTATGGATAGATTTTTATAAATCATGGCACTTATGTACTTATATTGTTTTGCCTTTCATTCATTTTTCAGTTTTTTTTTTAATGTTATAAAAAAATTATAATACGGGAACTTACGGCGTTGATTATGAGATCTGACCTCACCTACATAATTTGTTAGTTTATGCCAATAAAGATCAAACCACGAGTGCAATTGCAAAAACTCAGCCTGATCTTAATGTCACGTTCCACGTATATTGTCGTTGATGGGTCTGTTAACATAAGCAAAATAGTCCTTCACCTCACAACTCGTTTTACTTTCCTTTAAATTCTAACATATATTATTGGAACACCCTGTCAAATCGTATAGGTTTTCACTTGTAGCTGAAAAATCCTATTTTCATATTAATTAAATTTCTGTAGTTGTTTGTTGTGGTCGTTTCAGCTACCAACGATTAACTTGTTTATAAATGTTTTAATGCCAACGGTTCTGTCTTCTCTATTCATTGAGGAATTTTCTATTTTATTTGCAGTTTAAAGTTTACCATTTGTTACGTCCTCTACTTAAATTTTTTTTATAATTTATAATTGACTTTAATGAAATATGTTTTTTAATCACAGCATGGTTGTCAGGCGTGCTTCTTATCAAAAGTATCTATTGTTGTTCTAGAAATACTAAAATTAAAAAAAAAAAAAAAAAAAAACAAGATAAAAAATGTTTATGGCTGGTATTATTTTTAAATATGATTTCGTCACGGCTAGGTTGTACGTAGCGTAAGGTCTTATTCTCAAACACTTTTTCCTCTGTTTTGGTTGCGCGACTTAACTTATCCGTACCGAAAATAGTCTAATGGTGACCAACGAACGTGGTTGAAAAGTACCGGGTTAATTTTGTGAAAATACAATCAACTAATTATTTGTATCGCACGTTAGTATGCCGTTTTGTATGTAATATATGCGACATTAAGGCAAGAAAGAGGTAGTAATCTGCACCGCTTACCATTGAATGTAGCGTTCGGACCACTAATTTTTCAGCTTACCATAATGCGCATCAAACGGTGACTTTTACTAAGAGTCTTTCACCTCATAATATTTCCAACTTGCACATGTTTTTGAAAATGAATTCTAACAATTTGCAAAAGTTCCTCTGGCATGTTTCTATTTATAATAAATTGTTGAACAAAATAAACTAATTACAAGTAAGATAGCTATTCTTGATTTGATATTCCGATAGGGTGTTTTGATGTAGATTTTTGGAACGAATTTCCGTCATCCCTTGTCCGTATAGGAATTTTATAAATAAAGAGTGCGACAAGATTTGTCATCCACTGTACAGACACCGCTGCAACACCAACAAAACAAAGCACCTATAAGCTCAGACAAGTTCCTAGGAAAGTAAAAACACACAGAGCAACAACATCGATATAATATTAACACGTAAAGACGAATTCCAGGAATTGAGTAGTATGGATAAACACAAACAACAGCATAAGAATCAAAAGCAGACAGTAGTTACAAAAACAAACATCATAATGAAAAAACAGCACAAAAAGTGTTTATTACTGAAGAGGTATCTACTCGATTCTGTGTATTCTACAAGTTGCTGGTAACTAGACGACTACTATAAATAGCCTTGAATGGTCGAGCTAACAGTCAGTATCGAGTAAAACGTTCAAGTGTCAAGAGCGATTATAAAGAAGTGTTGACTTTAAGTGTGAAAGTGAATAAAGTCACAGTGTGTAAAAATAAATTTCTGCCATGTATATTGTTGAAATAGACTTTTCAATCAAACACATTTTAAAGAGGTTAAAACGCAATTTTTACTAAAGAGTTTTCGGTGCAATTTCAGACTTTTGGTAAATTTTGTCGTTTAATTTTATAATATGGTAAAGTTCGTTGTGTAAAATCGATATTCTTAAAATTGATACGTTTTTCATAAAATACTGAATATTGGTTTGTTTTAAAACTATCGGTCTTTCATTGAATTTTAATTTTTGGAAAAAAATATTTTTTATTAAAAAATTTTGAGTTGTGGTGAATTTTTAAATTTGTGGCGAATGTATTTTGGCGAAATTTAGAATTTTTGTGAAATTTTGGTTTTGTAGGAATTCGGGTTTTTCTTTCACTTTTTAAGATTTTGAGGTTGTCTTAAAAAATGTTTAATTTGATCCAATATTTACGTCAGTAGGTTATCTGGGGTCTCGGGATGATAATTTCTGTGGGGGGACTTTCAAGATCGTAGGTTGTCTAGTGCCATCTAAAAGTGACTTGTCGGCGAGCAGCGCCTATCGAAATCAAGGTCATTCCGCGATTTAAATCTAAACCACAAAGACCACAAGCAACGGACCAATAAGTTCAAGAAGTTTGCTTATCTCATGATTAAAAAATACAATCGTTCAGGATGGCTAATGTCGATAATAGCAACCTGTTGACTAAATATTTTTTCGCAGCATCTTTCATGTCTAAATTTAGAGACAAAGGGCACCTCTTAACAGAACCCTTTGTTCACCAAGTGAGATTGACAATTTAGAGCGAAAATTTATCTTTAGGAATGCCAACTCACAAGAGATTCAGCAGTTGATATCTGCACAACGTACGCCGCAATGTAAATTCTGCATTAAGGATTAGAAGACATGTCGCGCTAGACTGTTTTCGATATTTCTTTTATATGTCAATAAGCCGATATTTACCGATGCCCTCGAAGTAAACATAACCCAGATCATCTCTAAAATTCCACCAGATTTATGTGGTAGAATTATCGAATATTAAAGCTTTCACATAGAGCCTTTCAAATAAAAAATAACTTCTTTCGACACGCCCTTAGTAGAAATCCCCTTATTTTGAATTCACATATATTTTGAACATTAAATATAATAAAACATTTCTCACCGAGTTGTATTTATGTTGAACATGTAATTAAATATATTTTAAATAAATTGAGTATAGAGAGGTGCAAACGTATTCGAATCTTCACCAACCGCAGCGCCGGAATGCCGGGCATTTTCACATTGTATGGCGATATAATGAAGAATCGCCCTAAAATTTTTTAACAGGGACAAGGAAATGGGCAAGAGGCCAATATGGGAAACTGTATGACCGAAAATCCGGCAGAGGAATTCTGTAGGATTCTCATATTGCCCTAAAACAGGCCCATTAACAATGCTGTACACGATATAACTCAGGCTAGATGTTGGGATGAATACATATGTTATGTTGGAAAACGAAGCTAATTTCGCCTAGATTAGACGGAGTTTGAACCAGATCTATGCTAAGATGTCTGAAAAGGCAATTAAAATATATAGTGGTACCGGCTACTGAACACTCGAAATTTTCGTTTTGTGGTACATAGTGCATTCCTGCTGGAACCAGACGGCATCCTTTGGCTTATCGTACTCTTGCAGTCAAACGAAATTTCTTGCCATTGGTTAATAGCGGTAATAGACTCACCAAAATTGTTTCGAAGAAGTATGAGCAAATAATGCCGCTTACTCCATATCCGTATCAGACAGGCATTTTTTTTATCGATGCATTGCCACTGGCTGAACTTGATCTATTATTGTCCCGGTATTTTGCTTGGTAGCAATTCCTCAAAAAATACGTCTCCTCGCCAAAAATACCTTCTTGACCAAATTGAGGCTCTCTTCCAAATGCTTTAAATCCCATGTGACGTTGTCTGCGGTGTTAATTTTGAGCTTATGGGTCAGGTTAAATTTGTATGGGTGCAAGGCCAAACTACGATGCAAAATTCACTAAATTGGCGTACAGTGAGGAATCGACTGACTCTATCTCGCCTGCACACTATCACGGTCAGAGGCGATGTTCTGGGACAACCTGGCTGATAGTTTCCTGTTTCAAGAACTTAAAAAAAGTATTCACGCGCCTTGGTTTTAGAAACGATGTAAGCGATACATCACGCTATCTGAATTTTACTATCTATGGGTCGGTGCTTTAAAGTCTTTTTAGTGAGCGTAGTGTATCCAATGCTAGTGACTCACTGGAACATCGACGAAATGTGGGTTCTGTTTCACGGTTTTATCGTTATTATAACAAAAATTTCTTCAATGATATAATTAGTTCCCGATACCTGATCATATCAGAAAACCAGACTTTGTAACTTACGTTTTTATGTTGCAATTATGAATGCATACAAGTATGTCTGCATGTGTGTAGTTGTGTGCATAAAAAAGAGCCGAAATGTTTAATATTTTCCAAGGAGGAACATGTTGTTGCATCGAAAAAGGCAACGAATCTGGGGTAATAAAAACAAAAAACAATGAAATCTTTACAATACTAATTTAAGATACTTTACAACACCAGCAACAGTCGACAGCATCACTAAACCCAAAACCACCAAAAAACTAACTACAGAAAAATACAGAAAGTTCAAAGTGATTGCAGTAGAAAAATTTACAAAGAAATGAAATTATTTTCGAAAAAAAACCGCAAGATATTCTTAAGTATTTGAGACACGTTCTCAATTTCATAAGGAATAACAAATAGTGGAAGATATGATATGAATGAAGAAAACTCCAAATACAAGGAATATTATAAAACTAATACTTAAAGAAAAAGAAAACCGCAACAAAATCGTTGTAGATAAACTTAACCACTTATAATAATAAAAAAAGCACTATGAGGACCTTCAAGGAAAAGAGGATCTCTTTTCCTTTTAAAATTAATTTTGTTTACAAATACAAATATAATAATTTGAGAGCATGTCTATACAAGCATTTTCTTTAAGTATCTGTGAAGTGTCAGCAACACAGAAACAAAATATTTTTGTTTTCTGAAGTAAGTTTGACATTTAGAAAATGTGGTTTTTAGAACGTCCTGCAACCCGAGTTTTCTTTTTAAAAGAGATATATTTTTCAATTCGCCACTTAGAAAACAAATTAGTAGTCATATTAAAAAATTACACTCGAAAAAATATTTTGCGTAAATTTAATTCGAAATTAAAAGAAGTTTTTTCAACCAATATGCTGATTTCCAGAATGGTTAATAATTTATAAATATTTGATTCCCACTAATATTTTAGTGTCATCTGTCAAAATTACTGTTTATAATTAAGTTCTAAATTAATCAGGATGTTAAAATACAAAAATTCTATTAACAAAGTGTTTTATTTATGTTATACAGGGTGGCTCAACTATAATGCACGATGTTAATTGTGAGTCAAGTCAAGTGTTTTGTTCAACTTAACTTGAAAGTAATTTCTTTCAGTGTTTGATAAATTCAACCATGGAGGGGCACATAATTGAGCAGCGTGTTAAGATTGTTTAAGGTTTTCTACTAATGTGCGTTTTTTTTTTTGGTCAGCATAATCGATCAAATGTGTCAACAATCGGAAGAATTGTGTGCAAATTTCAGACACCCGGATCTGTAGGAAAAAGGAAAACACATGTGCATGCTTGCCCAGTTCGTTCTGCGGAAAACATTGCTGTTGCTCCCAGTATTCGTAGTGTGGCAGAATAGCCATCAACCTCGACTCGTCGTCCTGCCCATCAATTGAATATCTCACGAACATCACTGATGTGCATTTTGAATAAAGATTTGAATTTACACGCTTACAAGGCCTACTGATCAATTGAAGCGTCGTCAATATGCCGAATGGTTGGTTGAACAGGTATAAGTGAATGGTGACTTCACAAAGAAAATCATCTTTAGCGACGAGGCACACTTTCAGCTCAGTGGATACGTTAACAAGCAGAATTGCCGCATTTGGGCAAATAAGAATCCACGAGTGATTGTTAAATAGCCGATGCATCCACAAAGAGTGACTGTTGGGTACAGTTTATGGGCTGGCGGCATCATCGAGCCGAACTGCTTCGAAAATGAGGTCGGCCAAGAATGGCTCTTTTGCGCGAAAAATTCAATGGCCCTGTTATTTCACGTCATGGCGGAGTTAATCGTCCGCCACGGTCATGTAATTTAACACCGTTGGACTTCCTTCTTTGGGGATATTTAAAAGAAAAAGTGTACGTCAATAAGCCAAGACCAATTCAAGAGCTAAAGAATGACATGATTTGGGACATAATCAATAATGTCGCAGAGCCATTGAAAATATCGGATAGAGTTATGCTCCGAAGCCGTGGCGAGCATTCGGCCGATATTTTGTTTAACACATAGCTGTCAGAGATTCATTTATCATAATAAAAAATATCAAGACAATTCGCTGAAAACTTTTTGTTTTATTTACAATTAACATCGTGCGTTTGGTTGGACCACCCTTTATTAACAAAAACTTAATTTTTACAAAATCGTGTGCCGTGATGTAATTCGATTGTCATATTGTACGTTGGGACTAATGAAAAACGGCAAGAAGGCCAGTTGATGCCACCATGTTAGAAATGATAGGTGGAACCCTGTTAACTTCTTCCAAATGGTCCCACAAAGTGTTCTGTATTATGTTCCTAGACCGTGCTATATTGACGGTAGCAACACCTTCCGCATTAGCCAGTTCAGATCATAAGGCACACCGAAAAGTTACTCTTCGAGCATGCATTTTGTTTTGGTAAATCCAGATTGGATTATTCAATGCCCAAATAAAGTGATTTCGATGGTGTACGAAGTCGCAAAGGTAAAAATTTTCCTCGTTTCTTAATAAAATTTTCTTCGAAGAACCCATTTCCTGTTCATGGCAGTTGCTACGACTGATAACTAATCGATTTTTGCAGTTCGTGGGCCACACTCACGAACTTTATCAATCTTAACGTCCGAACGACCTGTCTGATCATGCTCTCAGGTCGTTGATTAGCTTCACCAAAATTTTCACGTAAAACACGATGTGCATTTTTACTCAAGCGCTTCTATTCATAATAAGTTTGTACAATTCAAACACGTTCTTCCGTTGTGTGTGGCTTCATGACTAATTTCTTAAAGATATTTACGTATGAAATATTAATTTCATTTTGTTGGTGATGCAAACTTTAAGTTTTGGAATATATTAGCCACTCTCAGTTGGAAGCTAAACTAGAATCATCCTTTACCTTATTAACATAAAATGTTGTACTTATCAGGGATGGAAAATTCAGTGATATTGTAGTTTTTATACAAGACAAATACCGCAGTACTTTCGTGACATGAAATATAATTTTGGTCTCTAACGATTAATTCGAGACATTTCCTTCATTTCGCCGACAACTTTATAAATTATCAAAAATTTTCAGGTGTCAACTAACGGCATTCGATTCGATCGACATTTTCATTTAAATTCTATTGAGGACGCAATTTGGCCCCTTTAATTTTAATCTAAAAAAATATATATTTTAATTTTGAAAATTAAGTTTGCCAAGCCTGAATACGAATGCTTCCGTTCACAAAGAACGCGAGTGTGTGCGTGTGTGTGTTTTATAAATTCTTTGATGCAACACCATATATGTATGCATGTCATTATGTAAATTGAAGTACATCATACCATATCATTTATCAAAAGAACTGTCATCGCTGCTTTAATGAAGTGTGACGCTCAGAAACTCGCATGGAATTTGCATTTAAGCAGGTAATTTACGTTTACACATATATTTGTGAGCATGTTTGGATAAGAGTTTTATGAATGATACTGATGATATTTCTTTGGCAAGTTCTATTAAACTCGTACAAAGTGATGCACAGTGGCATCATGTTTCTGTTGAAATTCACTAGTTTTGTTGCTGTATATTTAAATTATAGTGGTAGCCATCGTGCAACAGTATGTTTGACACAGCACGATTTTTGCACTTTTGATAACCTTTGTTGGCATTTAAGAACACTTTTGAAGGTGGTTCATTGTGAGCAAGTGTTAGATGATTTGTCCCTGATGCTAATGATGCAGTTTCTTGCTCAGCCAGATTTTTCTCATTCATATTTATATGACTGCATGTCCGAGAGTGCTGTATAATACATTTACATATTTTTATGGTGCGGCTGAGGTATTTTTAAATAAATTACTTCGGTAAAACGCATGAATTTAATATTAAAATAACAAAAATAAATTCAAATAACTTTTTTATTAGAAGAGAACATTTTTATAAAGCCTTCAAAGTGATGTCTCAAATATGTAAATTTGCCAATAGTTAAAAATCTTTAACATGCCAGCTGATTTTAAAGACGTACAAAGGAAAACCCCGTGTGTAACTTCTTGAAAACCATTAGTGCAGCGGTTATGTAAACATCTGTTAGTAAACATCTGTTAGAATTTGCCCGACCATCGTTGTTTACTGAAAGCATACGACCTGGTGCATTTTTCATAAAAGTAAGAAAATGTGGATTGCGATGGCTTATAAAACATTTTTATGGCCCTAAAACCATCAATGAAATCCAGGAAAAGCAAGCAAATATAAAAACTGAACATAATTTTACATTCAGATATGGATATGTATGTATGTATGTGTGTATATACGGGTACTCAGATTTAAAAAAAAAAACTTGTTTGTATTGTTTTCACAAATAAATTTGCTCAGTATAATTAATTTATTAGCCAACATTTCTATAATTAAATGAATAAAAAAGAAACAAAACTGAGAACAAAGAATTTATTTAAAAGCAACAATTAGTTAATTTTGTGTGTTGCTTTCACATCACAGTTCCAATGTTAAAACCAAGTCCGGTAAGATTGCTAGTCATCAGAATATTTAAGGAAATAAATAAAACTAAAATCAACTTAATTAAACAAAGTACATTGGAAAAGGAAAACATGCGACACAGAATTACATTTGTAGCACAGTAAAAGAAATGCGGCAAATTGTAAGTCCTGGCTACGTTAATAAAATTTTCCACAAGTTAAAATTAGAAAATCTTATATTAAATCCAAATCGTTGCAGGTATTAATAAAGCTTTGGGCAACAACGAATACAATATTCCAAGCCCGCTCCAAAGTAAGTTGAATCTGCGCCTGGCTTTTATTCATTTACAATTTAACTAAACGTTTCAATTTATAAACGCAATTGTGCACATTTTTGTATATTTTTGAATTTGTTGATCTGTGGTTATCTATATCCGTCGGTTAAATACTTTTGTTGATGGCTGGTTGTCTGCATCCTTCCTTTCAAAAACCAACAGTTTTTACACACAGACACTCTTATATTTCATTAACAATCAACATCCTACATACACACAAACAATATATGTCAACATCGCCTACACATCGTCCATTCTACAATTTGTTCTGTTTGCTTGCCGAACAGTGTTTGCACAATTTTGATGTTCTGTTAACTGAATTCACCTACAGTCATTTCACTTCCTCACATCGACTCTTTGAGACACTGCCTTAATTGTCTTTATTTTAAACTTTTTGTATCTGCAAGTTCATGGCATAATTGTTTTTATAGTCCAAATATGTATGACTCTGTATGCTTTCGTTAGCTTTTAGGTTGGAAATTTATTCGCGATACGTTGTAGGTAATTTAAAGTAAAGTGTGGCTGATTGAGCTGCAACAGCCGCGTCTGATACCGACGTTGGCGATTAAAGCCTCTAGTCGTGTGGCAACAGTATTTCTGTTGTTTAGGTTACACCGTCTTTTGTTCGGTCGACAAAGGTCGGTTAATGGGAATAGGAATAAGTACCAACTTCATGGGTGACAATTCGGGGCTGTCATTTGAAGAGGGTAAACTGCAAGTTTGCGTTACGGTTTCTTTACCTCTTAAACAAAAGTATAAAACAAGTACAATTTATTTTGCTTAAGTTTAAATTAAAATTTAAGTAGATACTTTTAATTGTCAGACTTAAGTTCATGAGATGTGGTCAGATTAGTTCTTTCTTGTACTTTGAGGAGGAGGAAGAAAATTACTATTCACACATGCACCTTAATTGCGTAAAAATGAAATTCACGCAACTAAGGACTTCACTGAGCTCAAATTACTGTACTAGATTTCTATTAATAAATTAAACAATTAGTTCTTAATTGCGCCATTAATTGAGTGAAGTTACCCATGTTACTCTGATGAAGTGTGTTTAGTAAGCAGCAAGGCACATTTAACACGGTGGTTGCATCACAAATACAAATACCTTTTGTTTAATTGTGGCCTTTCAGACTCTATCTATGAACCAGGAAAAAGTTAAAGTAAAAAGAAATGGTGCGTGAAATGAATGGTTAATAAATTTTATTTCATTTTCAGCCGCCAAATGCTAATTCAGTAAACATAATTGCATATACATGAATGCCAAAATCTATAACTCAATTAAAAATTAATTGCCGCAATTAAGGGGTATGTCTGAACATAGTATAAATCGTTTTACTAAAAACAATTGATGATGCATTTGCGCACGTCTCAACTTCGTTATTAATGGTAAGAGACATAAAGAAACGTTATTTGCACACAATAATTTCAATAACAAAAAATTAATTCGAAAAAAATTTATTTTTCATATTTATTGAGTTTTTTTGGCAAAATTTATAATTGTTATGATTCTTAATTATTTAGTGAATTTTTTTTTAATTTGTTGGCAAATTTCCTATTTATGGATATATTAAATGTCTTTTCGTTATATTTATTGAACATCCACTTTGTTTAATTTTGAAAGCTTTTTTAAAAATATTGATTTTTTAAATTAAAATTTTCATGGTGAAATTTCGAAACTTGGTGAATTTCTTTTTGCACTAAAAGATAAAATTTCGGTTATTTATTGAATTTATATTTTTTGGCAATTAACACTTTTTTTATTCACGTTTTTTAACTTAATCTTGCATTCGCGAATTTATGGTGAATTCTCGCATTATGTGGAACTCCCAAATTATGGTAAAAGTTAATTTTTTTACTTTTAAGATTAATTGACGTTTTTGGTAATTATTACATACAATTTTTAAATACTCTAGTGAATGTTTAAATTTTTTGTGAATTTTTTAAATTTCTGTCAATTCACCATTTCATAAAATACTGATTTTTTAATAATTTGTTTTTATTGGTGAAATTAGAAAGTTGTGGTGAATATTTAAAATGTAATAAAATTTAATTTCTTTTCGTAAAATTTTGGTTTATCATTTTATTTTAATTTTTTGAAAAATAATTGCTTATTCCAGTTTTTCGATTTTGTGTGAATTTAAAATTTTGGCAAAATTTAATTTTTTTTTTAAATTTTTTTGTGAAATTTCGGTTTCTGAAGGATTTTGGGGTTTGTTTTTGGTTTTTAAAACTTTAAGGTTTTTGTAAAAGTTTTTCAATTCGGTCCAACATTTACGTCTGTAGGTTATCTGGGGTCTTTGGGATGAGAATTTCTATAGGGGGACTTGATGACAAATTTGATAAGGATTCAGAATATGCGAATCTTGTTGGCTTAGTCGTAAGCGTTTCCCCGCAGTAGTGAAAATACCATAAAGAATCTCGGGAACTTGTGGACCTATGTAAGTAGCTGAATTTAAATATTAAAAATTCATCAAGCTCACTATTCAAGTAGTCTAAGCTTCAAGACACTAAGTTGTCTAGTACCTTTTAATTTTTTGGAATGGCATAAAAAGTGACGTGTTACGAGTATTAATTATGCGCTAAATATGACGTAACCCTATGCTGAACGGCGGTCATAACTGAGCTTTTACAATTTATAAGAATTTTGATAAAAAAAGCAGTCAATTTTTAAAACATTAAAAATTATTTATAGATTCCATTAGTCGAAAAATTGGAAGCACTTTATGCACCATTAGCTTTATTTTGGGATGGCGCTGCCGATGGAAATTTATTTAGGCATTCATTAGGTAAATGTCGTTTTTTATACGTTTAGTTAACTAAGGCGTGTTCAGCTTAGTATTTATTAACTCATGTGCACTTCCAATCAAAAATAAAATTTATTTTTAAATAAAGCTGATCGAATTTCGACCAGTAGGCAAACACTATAATTTAGTAACTCTTTAAATAAGTTTGGAATAATAAGAAAAAAAGTAAAAATATAAAATAAAGTAAAGTCAACGCAGAAAGACAAAGATATTTAACAGTCTGTAGACTTCGATTACAAAAGAGACACTGCAATTCAATTAAGTAAATAATTATAAAATCCAATATAAATATTGGTTCAACAAAAAAATTTATTTAGGGAATAAAAAAATATTTCCTACCAAAAATGTTTCTGGTACTTTATATTCGGGTTGAACACAGCCGATTACAGCTTCTGTTTTCTAAATAAAGGATGTAATGGCTGCATTAATTTTTAATTACTTGAAGTTTATGATGTCCTTGTAAGAGTTTTCAGCTAAAAAAGCTAATCAAATTATTTAATTTCATTAGTGCTAAACCTTTTCAATATTCCCAGTTTACCCATATGTGAACTTTTACTGTTGATATTTGGAGTAGTTGCCCCAGTTAAATAAGTTGCCACTTTCCGCTACACACAAACACATTCTGGATTCTACTTGTTACTGACGTTATAAGTTTTTATGTTTTTATGGCAGTTGATAATGATCACAAGCACAAGGGCGAGAATGCTAAATTTTTTAGTCGTGATAAACACGAAGATGCTGAAGTCCGCAGTAAATTTATTGCTTATACGTTTTAAGTGGATATTTTATGTCCAGTTTTTTAACGTTCTGGAGTTTCTGAATGCAGCCAAGCACAGTGGTGTAAAAGGCAGCCCATTTAAGAAATCAAGTCATATACTTTCTTAATAAAAGCTGACACACAATGTATTCTTGGCGCTAAACCCAACACGTGCACTGTGCTGAGTGCGAAGGAGATGCGAAATGGAATATTTTTCATTTACGTCACTATATCAATTCATAACGCAGCCATATTAAACTAACTATAAAATTTGTTTGGTGTTTACGAGTGCAAGTACGTGGCGGTAAACATATTTTTAATGACAAAAATGGCAATAATAAATTAACATTACATTTATTATCAACCACATCGTACTTACACTTATATTCATAATACGGGTAGAAATTAATTTAAACTGCAAGCGCTACTTTTAATGGATTGAAAGGACACAATTTTAACGGAATATAACATTTTGCTCATACGAAGTAAATTTTCTTCTAAAGTAACGATTAATGTTGTACATTTGATTAAATTATATTTTTATTGTGGAAAATATTGCTTGAAGGTTTAAAACTCCTAACGCATGACAATATCATTTTTGAGATTGTAAACACACACATACTTCTCCCACAGTGTGATCTACAGTAAAAATAATGGGAATAATTATTTGTGTGCTTAACCACTTGTGGTGGAACTAGAATAAAAAGTTACGGAAAGGAAAATTGAGACAGTAATGTTATGCGTATTTCAATCGACCCGGTTCGGAGATTGTTAGAAGATATCAATTTGAGGTTCATATTCTGCCTGATAACACCAAGTTCCGCAAGGTTTGGCCTTTTGCTGAATAAAAATGAATTACAGAGGCTGCTGTCATCTGCAAATGAATAAATAGGATTGGAAGTAAGATATTTAAGACCTTTTAGAAAAATATAAAATAAAGGGTTGTCCAACCAAAAGGCACGATGTTAATTGTAAATAAAACAAAAAGTTTTCAGCGAATTGTCTTGATATTTTTTTATTATGATAAATGAATCTCTGACAGCTATGTGTTAAACAAAATACCGGCCGAATGCTCGCCACGGCTTCGGTGCATAACTCTATCCGATATTTCCAATGACATTATTATGTCCCGAATCATGTCGTCTTTTAACTCTTGAATTGTTCTTAGCTTATTGACGTACACTTTTTCTTTAAAATATCCCCAAAAAAAGAAGCCCCACGGTGTCAAATCAAGTGATCGTAACGGCCAATTAACATCACCACGAGATGAGATAATACGGCCATTAATTTTTCGCACAAAAGTGCCATCGCTTAGTTGGCTGTGTGGCAAGAGGCACCATCCTGTTTGAACCATATATCGTCCAAGTCGATATTCTCAACACCTTTCACAGTAACTCTTTGGCCGACCTTATTTTCGAAGAAGTACGGCCCGACGACGCCGCCAGCCCATAAACTGCATCAAACAGTCACCCTTTAACAATCACTCGTGGATTCTTATTTGCCCAAATGCGGAGGTGAAAGTGTGCCTCGTCGCTGAAGATGATTTTCTTTGTAAAGTTACCATTCACTTCTGTCTGTTCAACTATACATTCGGGGTACTGACGACTTTGGAAATGGTCAGTAGGCTTCAGCTCTTGAGTTTATTGCGTGTAAATTCAAATCTTTATTCAAAATGCGCATCAGTGATGTTCGTGAGATATTCAATTGTTTGGCAGGAGGACGAGTCGAGGTTGATGGCTATTCTGTCACAGTATCACGAACAACAGCAGTGTTTTTCGCAGAACGAAATGGACAAGCATACACAGGTGGTTCCACATTTTCTACAAATCCGGTTTGCTGAAATTTGCGCACAATTCTCCCGATCGTGACCACATTTGGTCGATTATGCCCTTTTAAATACTTAAATATTTTTAATTTTGTTTGCGTAAATGTCAAAATTTTTAAAATGAAGTTCAAAATCTTACATTTAATATTGTGGTAAGAAAGATATGCCCGTGCGCAAAGTCGACGATATTTCTGACCAAATATGAATATATTTTTCTTTAAATTCCGTTTATAAGAACAAAAACTACCTAAGTCGACTTAAGTGATTTTATCTGCGCACATTTTTAATGTGTACAACACTTTGATTTCTTTCTCTTTTTCACTAAAATCTTATCCTTATCAGAGAATTGTGCATGAACAAATGAAACTGGTCCGTCAATTTTCGGTATTGTTTTTACAAGAGTTAACAATATCAATATAATACCAGCTACTTTTAATTGAAAACTTGTTGAAACTCACGAAACTCATTATTATTCATCATAACGAACAAATGATAAAAGCCTATTCATATGTGTATAATGTTCGTTACCACCGTAATCAAATGTGATCTGAAGGACATGTTCAAAAATATTAAATAACGGGTGATTAGAGAGTAATGATAGTTTCTCAAATTGTTATATTTTGAAAACTGTCACAGCTGTCAAAATATTTAATAAGATTTGGAATTTTCTGCGGAACGTGTGAAAGTTAAAAAATTATAATTTGTAAATTCGCTCAATCATTTAAATGGCTTTAGTGTGCTAGCAATTCGTGGCACCGTGGAGAACCACTTAGATTGGTGCGAAGTGACAAGCGTTTTTGTTGTAATTAAATTTATTTTAATATCTCTCCTTTCTGGTCACCCTATATATTCATTGTTGCATTCGCACACACAAATGATTCCATTAATGCATTCGCATAAGTTTAATAAATGTGTGAAGTTGGGTTTGCCGGTTGTTGGCCTTTTCCTGCTTATGTTTAATTACGTCGCATTGACTTAAATTCGTTTATTTAACAGTAATTCAATTTAAAAGAGAATTGGTAGTCGTGACTGATGCAATGTTGTATTTATAATCGAATGTTAGCATGTGTAAATGTCAGGAGAATAGACACAGCTACTTATTTATTCGAGCGCAGTGCGTGACATAAGCAAGAAAAGTCACAAAAAAGAGTCAAATAAATAGATACAGACATAGGCTTATGTGTATGTGTGAATGGACATAAAAACATTTAAATAAATTTATATTTCTGTGGAATTAATACAACCACCACCAAATGAAGCAACTAGAAGCACATGGCAGCCATGTTGCATGAGAGCATTTAAAACTAAATTTTGATTTAATTTTTTATTTCTTTATTTAATTTTTTATTTTATTTAAATCTTAATAAACTGTTTGTTATTGGGTAGGGAGATCCCTCTCACCAAGCTCTACGTATCGGTTTTTTTTAGAGTCTGGAGACCATGAAGTTGCAGTAAATCACGTGCCAGAGTGTTTGGATGAATCAATAGTTAATTTACGTATTGTGACGTGTATGGTTTTGCTGATTCCTTAATACCGCTAAATTCTAGATCTCTATGGATATCAGGAGGCGCATACGATACGTCATAAGATCCGAGACTGTCATCTTTGTTACTTCTGGATGTTTGATGGGCAAGCAGTACCCCCTATGGCCATGCTCGCTTTATGAAAGGACTTTAGACTCCAAAGCCAAGGCTGTTTTTTTAGACTTATTAACCCGTTTGGACTTATTAACCAGTTGATTTATTCCAAGTTTTATTGCCGCTATTTTTGCCTCAATATGGATGCATCAAGTTCGACGTCTATGCAGGAGAATACCCAGATACTTAACTTTCCGCTGGAGCAGTGGTATTTTTTATTGACGGACAATTTTGCCTTCTGAGTAAAAACGGTATATGAGTACGTTTCGATGGACATAACTTTTTTCCTCTACGTTTTTATCCAGTCCTATAGCTCATGATTATGAAACTGAAGTTGTTCACATCCAGATCATGATTAAGACTTATAAATGCAGTACGTCTGCAAACGCTGACTTGTACGTAAAGGGGCTTGTTGGCATATTTCCGTACCTTTTAAAAAGGCAACATTTTATTTTAGAAACAAAAACGCCAATGGATTAAGCGCATGAATCTGAAAAGTATTAGGTAATAAATTTAAATCGATTAGAAAATGGAAAAAAAACTTGATTTATTTTTTAGCACATTTTTTGATGCTTTCTTACTCAGATTTGGAACACTGTTCTGTTTCAGTTTCCGCCCTTACTTTATATTTACAAATGATGTAAAAATACTAAAATGTAGGCCCGTTAACTTAAATTTTAAAGGAAAATTCGCAAGATCAGGTTACAAAGAAGTATTAAAATGTTAAGAACAGACATAATAAAATAATTTTAAACAAGCTGAAATAACAGGTATTTCCTATCAATTACATGGGCTTGGTACACTACTGTAATTTTACGCAAGCTGAGTTGACTAGTTTCAATTTGACAGTCGTTGAAACCCAGCGGCTACTTGATCAACAAGAACATGCCAACGAATTAACATGATCTACTAAAATCGGGACAAAAAATTACACTGATGATGCCACATAGTCTCTAAACCAAACTTGACATGCAATTTTATTGTACAGTTTTGGTTTTTTTAAATTTAGATTTTTTTTGGAAAGTTATGTTATATTTGTTATTTTAAATTTTTGATCTGAAGATTGGCTTTGTGCTGAATTTTGTAGAATTCCCAAATTTCGGTTTTTTTATTTTTGAGACTACTTCAGATTTGAAGTAAAATTCAATAATTTCGAGGAAAGTAGTTAGTGGAAAAGGAACTTATAAAGTAAGTGGCCTGCTTTGATAACCAATTAAATTTATTTAGTAGAGGTTAAACTAAGCCAACCGAGAGATATTATAAATGTCTTAAGTGTGAAATCACGTAAAGAAAATTACAATTACTTACGGGGCCTAATACAAGAAATTAAAACATAAAAATGAAAAATTAATTATTAAATAATGGCGATTAAAATTAAAATAGAATGATAAAAATGTAGGCATGAATATAAATTCTATCACATGATAGTGCTGCCACATACACTTAACAAAATAACAATCAAATTTACATTAAAATTCGCTTAAATTTCATTGTACGCTCATTAGTGCTCTAACAGGTAGTACTGGCAACACAAAAAGGAGCAAAAGCATTATAAAGAGTTTAGAAATGGGCAAACGATGTCTAGAATATATTAAAAGAGGGCTAAAATGACAACAAACAGATTATTTAAGTTACTCGTGTGTTACGAAAATAACGTTTTTCATAAAAATAAATGTTAAGTTTTTGGAAAATTTTTAGCCGACCGCAAAATAATTTCAGTAAAATATTTTGACGCTGAGCAAACATTGAACAAATTTATTTTATTACAAAAATTTTATTTAAAATACACAGACGTCTCTGTGGAATTTAAAAAAATTGAATTTTTAAGTTTTGTTTTCATAAAAACTACGTTTTTGTGCATTTTGGATATTTACGCAATTAAGACATTAATTGAGCTTAATTTGCTATGTAAGAATTCAGATAATAAATTAGTACTTAACTACATCATAAATTTCGTCAATATTAAGCAGAAATTTTAACTAGACCCGACGATACACAACAAACACAAAAACAACAAAAAAGCTTATTGTTATCAATTAAGCTATCTGTTTTATATCACGGTGGTTATTGAACATTTTTTACGTAAAACTACATAAACTAGATTACATTTTTTTACAAATATCGTGTCATCAAAACATTATCAGCTATTAGCTTCTAATTTAATAAGCTAATTTGTATATGTGTGAACTCCAAATTTTATAATTCAATTTAACATTAATTTAACTTAATTAAAGTGCATGTCTGAACATGCTATGTTTATCTGTTTTAATTAGTGATCTTGATATAAAAATTTCATTCGTTTTTAACCAATTTGACTGTTGAAGCAATATTTGTTTTGCCGTGCGGGTGGACCTCTATCTATCAGATTTAACAGGTAGACATGATAGTTATCTTCCCTTGCTAAAAAAATTACGATAGTATAGATTAAAACCAAATGTTCACGTTTTTGAAAGGTCTTTCTGATTTCCGAGTGATATCTATTGATAACAGTTCTGACTCGTAAAAAATCCAAAGTAAAATATTCTTATTAAAACTGTTTACATTAAGCCAGTAGCATAGGAAGCAGCCAAAGCAATACTTTGTGCGGCTATTCTGTGGGGTAGCGGCGACAGTGGCTGTTGAGGATTTTCGGCGTTCTTTATCCGGAAATATAAACTTATCTTCGCAAATAACAACACCAAAAGAAATTACAATTCAAACAAAAAACAATTCAGGTACCATATCAAAAATAGTGCAACAAACAAACGAAACAGGTAATTTGAAAAATCCCGTAAAAAAAGTGCAAACAGGTATGGATCGTTATATACCCATAACCAAAAGGAAGGCCAGTCCTAAGTGTTCGCAGCAAGAGCGCATTGCTAAACAATATAAAAGCTCCCAAAGTACTGTAATGCCGGTAAGCGAAAACAGATTCTCTGTACTTGCTACAGCGGATGATGAAGCTGAACCCGCTGTCAGGGAACAAAAACCTCCCCCGATTTACTTGCGCGAACAAACATCTAACGAAGTTGTTAACATGTTGTCTCAGCTTGTAGGTAAGGAAAGCTTTTATGTAGCTTCTATACGAAGAGGTCAAATTCAAGAAACAAAGATCCAAGCGCACACTGAGAAGAATTACCGCCTAATCGCAAATCGCGTCGATGCAGATAATAGGAGCTATTATACGCATCAACTCAAATGTGCTAAAGGTTTGATTGTCATTGTAAAGGGCATTGACAGTTGTGTTCCCACTGATGAAATAAAAAGTGCCATAGAGGTGGAAGGCTATGTCGTAAGGTCAGTGCACAATATTCTAAATAAGAACAAAGTTCCCCAACCTATGCATCGTGTTGAAATCGTATTTAACGCATCTCAGCTTAAATCAAAAAACTCGGTTCATCCTATATACAATTTACGCTACCTTTTGAACAGAAGAATAATAGTGGAAGAGCCTCTAAAACGTAGCGGTCCCCGTCAGTGTACTAATTGTCAGGAATTCGGACACACGAAAACCTACTGCAAGCTACCATCCGTATGCGTTGTTTGCGATGATGCGCACCGGACTTTGGAATGCACTTCTTCCAAAACAGACCCCAAGGTAAAAAAATGCAGCAACTGTGGTGAAAACCACACAGCAAATTACAGGGGCTGCAAAGTCTTTCAACATGTAAAAAATAATTCGAAGGTCGTACGCAAACCTGATTATGAGCAATATAAAGCTTCCCAATTTCCTCGGCTTCATGCTGGTTCTGTTGCTAGTACACAAGCTACACAGCCACACACTAAGCCAAACTTTTCATATGCCCAAACATTGAGAAATAATTTACCTAATGCGAATGCCAAAAGTTCTAATGCGTATAAAGATTCATATGCCCACATCTTAAAAGAGGGTGCTCAGACACCCCTCACTACGAATTCGAGCTCAATCGATAATTTAATACAAATAATGAATAATTTCATGACAACTATGCAGGGTATGTTTCAGGAAATGATGCGAACCCAAAACATGCTTCTGCAAGTTCTGCTGAGCAAAAAATGAACCAGTTAAAAATATGCTTCTGGAACGCTAACGGGCTATCCCAACATAAATATGAAGTAGAACACTTCCTGCTAGCACATGATATAGACATACTATTAGTCTCTGAAACACACTTCACTATAAAAAACTGCTTTAGAATTGATGGGTTTTTTATATATGATACAAAACACCCAAGCGAAAGGGCATGTGGTGGGACTGCCATTATAGTCCGAAAAACCATAAGGCATTTTCCATTGCCTGAATTCAACGAAGACTTTTTGCAAGCCACGACTATAAATCTTACTGATTTTAAAATTGTAGTCTCGTCAGTGTATTGCCCGCCTAGGCATAAAATTGAACACCATGAATTTGCCAGGTTCTTTGCTACGCTAGGACAAAAATTTATTGCCGCTGGTGATTACAATGCAAAGCACACATATTGGGGATCCAGACTCCTTAGTCCTAGAGGTAGGCAGTTGTATTATACAGTTGAAACAAACAAGCTTGACGTCGTATCTGCCGGTAAACCCACCTATTGGCCCACAGACTTTAATAAATTGCCAGACCTTATTGATTTTGCTATAGTAAAAAACATCAAACGCGATCAACTGTTAGTTAGTTCATCCTATGACCTATCTTCTGATCATTCACCTACAATTGTTATTTTACACGACAGTTTTGCCACTGCACCTAAAACCCTTAGTTTCTACCCGAACATAAACACGAATTGGTTAAAATATAAAATGTATGTGAGCTCTCACTTATCTTTGAACATCCCACTGAGAAATCCAGCTGATATTCAAGCAGCTGTAGATCATTTTACAGATGTCGTGACTGCCGCAGCCATAGCTGCAATGCCAACAAAGCCATCAGCTAAAATAATAACGTACCAGGCAACAGCAGATATTCAGATGCTCGTCATTGAGAAAAGAAAACTACGAAGACAATGGCAAAATAGTCGTTCTCCACACATAAAAATCCAAATGAACTTATGCCAAAGAAACTTACGGAGTAAACTGAGACAGAAACACCAATTCGCTATTGAAAACTTTTTAAAAAACTTGGATCCAATGAAAAACACGGATTATAGTCTGTGGAAAGCTGTAAAGCACTTACAATGTCCTATTGCTTACGAATCCCCACTAAGACTTGCCGACCGTACTTGGGCTAAAAACTCAAGTGAAAAGGCAAATGCGTTCGCAAAGCACTTAGAGAAGGTTTTCGCACCACATGATATAAGTAATTCCACTATTCCAATTATTAGCGACATCGTGAATGATCCTATGAAATTTCGGTTGTCTTCTTTAAAATCGACAATTAAAAATACGGATATGAAGAAATCACCTGGACCTGACCGTATAACAGGATCAATGATAAGAAACTTACCTAATTCAGCTGTAAGAATTTTACTTTACATATTTAATGACATGTTGCGCGTCGGCTTCTTCCCATGCTCTTGGAAGATGTCTGAAATTGTTATGATCCCGAAACCTGGAAAGGACTCAAGCCAGATTACATCCTACAGGCCAATTAGCCTACTGTCAGTTTTGTCAAAAATATTTGAAAAATTATTCGTCTCGAGTGTAACTCCTTTTCTAAATGAACAAAACGTAATCCCAGATCATCAGTTTGGTTTTCGAGCAAGGCATAGTACGATAGAACAAGTCCATAGAATCGTTACCATTATTAGATCGGCTTTTGAAAGAAAGCAATACTGTTCAGCTTTATTTGTAGACATTTCCCAAGCATTTGATAAAGTCTGCCATGATGGGCTACTTACTAAAATAGCTCGGGTTCTACCTGAAAACACCCACAAGCTTATAAAAAGCTATTTGTCCGATAGAACTTTTAAAGTAAGGTCAAAGGACCAGCTTTCAAGATGTGGGAAAATCAGTGCAGGAGTACCTCAAGGTAGTGTTTTAGGGCCGCTATTATATATCATCTATACAGCGGATATGCCGACAAGCCAACATACATGTACATCAACCTTTGCAGACGACACTGCAATTATAAGTGTCAGTAATGATCCAAAGGATGCATCTGAAAAGCTGCAGTCCCATATTCATAAGCTAGAAGACTGGCTAAAACAGTGGAGAATAAAGGTAAATCCATCAAAATGTGCTCATGTAACGTTTTCCCTTAGAAGGCAAAATTGTCCACCAATCACAATAACTAATACCACGGTTCCAGCGGAAACGCACGTCAAATATTTAGGTATCCACCTAGATCGGCGCCTAACTTGGACCCGTCACATTGAGGCAAAAATAACGTCCATAAAGCTTCGAACAAATCAACTGCATTGGCCATAAGTCCTAACTCAACTTTGGCTTTGGAATATAAAGTCCTATTATACAAATCCGTTATAAAGCCAATATGGTCATATGGTATTCAGCTGTGGGCTACTGCCTGTGCATCAAACATCCAGAAATTACAGAGAAGACAGTCTAGGATTTTACGTCATATCGTATGCGCCCCCTGGTACATAAGAAATGAAAACATACATAGGGATCTCAAAGTTCCCACTATCCACGAAGAAGTTAAAACATACACGTCCAAATACGTGAAAAAACTAGGCACACATCCCAACACTCTAGCACGCAATTTATTGCAATTTGACGGCCACCAGAGACTAAAAAGAACTGACACATTGAGCCTGGCGAGGCGGCGCTCTCTACAGAATAGAAGATAATTTAATAAGATTTGAATACAAAAAATTAGTTATTACGTTGGTAATAACTAGTAAATAACAATTTAGAAATAAGATTTGAATACTTATTGTGAATTTCTTTTAATAGAAAGATTCAATAAAATAAAATACAGTATACAAAAAAAAAATTTTTTTTATATATTTTTTTTAACTAGCAGAAAATGAAATGGTGAAAAAGTAGAAAAAATTTCAGGGCTATATGAAGCAAAAAACATTGATAACCCATTACTGCGCGGAACGAATTTCTGCCACAGTGCGTGGTCGCGGCGACCCAGTCGACATTTATATTTGACCAACAGCTACTTTTGATTTTTTTCTTTGCTTCCTTTTGCAAACATGCAACTCTGATAAAATAAAAAGCCTCGGCGTTTAGAAACTTTTTAAAAAAAATCAGGCCAAGTTCAGCTCTAATACACACGGTGTGTATATTACACGAAACAACTCGCAGTGTTTTACCCCCCTTATAACTTTGCTTTTCTTGAAATTAGGTAACCTGATATTTTAAAAGTTTTACCCTAAAAGCTTTCCGAGATATGAAGGTGTAAAAAGTTTGGCACATTTTCACTGACTTACTAGCTGACTTATCATGAGGCACTTATTATGGGGCACTTCCACTATAGCTAATGAGCTGAAACCATCATAAAAGAGGTTTTACACATTAACAACAACAGAAACTTTGAAAACAGGACTCAGATCCGAACAAAAACATTAATGTGGAAATAAGGCCAAGTTCCTATCTAAAAATTTCAGCCGTTAAAAGTACTGTGATCAAAATGGGGACCAAGTTCTTCATATGGACAATACAATCCCATTTTTAGGCAACTTGCTAGCTTGGCAAAAATTTATTTAAGTTTCTAATATGGAAAAGAGTTATGGAAAAATGTTGCTAAACCAGCAAGTCCTCAGTACTTTTCAACGGCTGAAATTTTTGGATAGGAAGCCTTATTTTCACATTTATGTTTTGTGGGGATTCATTTTTCATTTTACTTGAAATTTGGACTAGTCGTTTTATTCGATCTTATAGCGTCAAAAGAGCTTAAATAATATTTTCTATGTGATCAGAGTTGCGTTTTCTGTTCGCATCGTTTTTGAGTTATAGTGTGGCACGAACTAATCATTTTGTTGCCATTTATTTTTCAGTGGGCCAGAATTCTGTATGATTTTTTCTGATTGAGTTGTACGATTATATTGTTATTAAATTGTTAATTTTTACAAACGACAACCAAACAATTTTTTCACGTGTAACAAGCAATAAATTATAGAATGTATTGCCGGAAAAAAGTAAACAGAATATTTATAATTTAATTTCTATCATTTATTGACATATGTGTTGTAAATGTATAAACCTTACTCGACATGTATATTTATTCGCCTACTTACTCGTATATGTACAGGGCCGGATCAATGGAGAGGAAAATGGGATTCTTGCACTCACGCCGAAAAACGATTTTAAATAAATGTTTTCCTAAAATAACAAATTTTAAATCTCTTTTGTTGTTTACTTTAAAGTTGTTCCCACCAAAAGCTCAAAAAGGATGCGCGCCTGTATATTACAAAACAAGCATACGTACATATGTATGTATACTTCTCTACAGGTCATATAATTATGCCAGTTGTGTAGCCAATAAAAAGTAATTAATTAGTAAATGTTTGGTGAAATCATTAATTTTGTTTTTCATTTCATGACTGTAATTACTTTTGCAATAAAAACTTTATAATTGCGATCAATACAATGAATGGTAGGAGTGTTACTTTTGCATAATCAGATTTGAATAATAATTTAATTTATCAAGCAAATAAATTTTATTTTGACTTCTTACTTGAGCGAAAGTGAGGTAGTTGCTGTTGAATGTTCCACCCCTGGTAGAGCTTGAATTTTTTATATTGAAAAGTTTCAAATAATGAACAAGAAGAAGCGCAAATTTCATTTAAAATATGCATTTATTTTTAATAATAAACTTAGGTGAGTAGCTGCATTTATTTGCCACTTTAAGTTTCGTCTTAACTTCCAATTAAATTAACTTTTTTAATTGAAATTAAATGCTGACTATAAAATTATATTTATTCTAAGGCTTCCTGCTTTAGATTAAGATTGATTGCTTGAATTTGACTACAACATTTAAAAACATATCCAGTGAAAGTGAAAAGTTAATTCCTAATGAAAATTACGAACAACAAGTTTATACTACTGTAAAGTACAACTGATTAAACATTTCTGAACTTTTCTTTTGAAAGTTCGAAAAATATACAAACAAAAAACTGATCGGTATAAATTCTTCAATGTAGTGTAAACTAACTTTCCGAAGATAGTTTCTTGAATATAGATCAGAGTTGAAATAAGACGCAGTAATATTTAGCAACTATCTTCCCGATTACCTACACACTTGAAATTATTGCAGGTAACGTTAATTTTTATATTAATTTTTTCAATCATGCTGCCCTAATGGAAAAACCTGTGGGTAAAATTTAAATGAAATGGAAATACCAACTGCCGAAATTTGTCTCCTAATTTAAACAATTTTTAAGAAAACAGGGTCATGGGGCATCTGCCATTCCACTATGTTTTGATGAAAATCATTCGGAAATGCGTGATCCCCATAAACCTTTGCTTTTGCATTTGGTAGCATTATGCTCTTAGCAACTAACTGCATATTTAATGTAAAATAACGAAGTACAACTTTTATTGCTCCTCGTAAGTACAACATGAAAACTAAATTTATAATTTGCATTACTAAAAATGTTGAACTACGTTTATTTCAACCCTTTTGTGACTAAATTTCTTTTTTATCCTTATTTCTAGGTTTTAATTTCTGTTTACAGAGTTAAACGAAAAAAATATGTTTAGCGTGATTTCGTAACTGTAATAAATGCATATGATCGCCCTGTACCAATATAACTACATACAACTACAACAACTATTATATAACTATTTATTTACCTCCGAATTAATAGTGAGCTTAAGTTGATACTTTAGAACACTTCCATTGTTTTAGAAGGCTACTAAAGTTACATTTCACAGACGTTTTGGAAATCTAAAAGCAATTACCAGCCAAATCCCCAATAACCAAATGACTAGTTCAGATGCCAAAAGGTTTGGGCTTCAAAACTACATTTTAATTAAGCAGTGTAGTTGTGTGGAATTGTTTACCGCACACGCTTACAAATAAAGACTTTAAATAGTAATTCCTAGAGTATGTAGGATTATAAGCGCTGAAGTATTAGGCTTCAAGATCGAATTTGATCTTAAATAATCCTGTTTTTAATTCATCTCAAAGGTACCTACTTGCAGTTTTACCAAATAATCGACTATGCCCATTTTTCACAGGTTGAAAAATGCTTCGAAAAAATTATGTTTTTTTCTCACAATAAACAATGTGACTTCTACTTTCATTTAAATAGTTTTCTGCACACGTCATGTTTGCTGTCTGGCAAATTATTGCCATTGCTACCGAAGAACCACTAATTTCACAAAAGTACAAAATCAGCACCAAGCTACAAGCTATCAAGTCATTTGGCAGAAGTACAAAAAATACTTCAGAACATGCACACAGTAATCAGAATACTACAGAATTAATTAACTAAACGCTGTAGAGCTCACAGAAAACTAGCAACTAATATCATTCTATAATACAGATATATATCCATGGATACTTATAGCGGAAACTTCAAACAGTGTACGAAACAGTGCTGGGAAGCACGAAAGACACAGACCTCGCTTCCCAATTATTCTAATAATTACACTACGACAGAACTACTTCCAATTCAACAACGCCATCTATAAGCAAACAAAAGGTCTTGGAATGGGAAACCCAACCTAAGCAATACTCATGGAAGTATTTATGAAACAACTGGAAGGACAATACATGGATCATCGGTATGTCATCTACGCAAGATACGTAGATAACATTCTATGTGCAATCCCGGGAAATAACGAAGTAGAAATACTGGAACACCTCAACAAACAACACAAAAACATCAAATTCCAAATGGAAGCGGAAGAAGATAACAAAATAAATTATCTAGACCTGACATTAAAGATAAACAAAAACACTAACAAACTCGAATACGAAATATACAGAAAACCTATGGACAGAGACAAAATAATACATAATATTTCCAAAAACCCACAGCAACACAAGCACGCGGCGATCAGACAACTAATAACTAGACTAGAAAGAATACCACTTATTGAAAAAGCCTACAACAAATAACTAAATACGATATATACCATAACACCCAACAAGAAAGACGTTCAAAGGATTAGAGAACACAACATCAGAAACTACGAAACAACTTTAACATACTGGAAAACCAACATACAAAATAGTCAACTTTATCAAAAAATATAACATAAATATTTCATTCAAAACCAGAAGGCAAATATTTATTATATCGTCCGCATTGCAATACATCTCCATGGGACAAACTAGATGCAAAATAAAAACAAGGTTTCGCGAGCATATAAAAAATTATAACAAGGAGAAACCTGATTACGGCCCGACCACAGAATCTTACTTCGTCAGCCACATATTCAACAACAAATGTAATGCAGCGCACATGACGCAAATGACGGCAACTAAACATCCTAGAAAACATAAATTTATAGAAACAAAATACATTTGACGAACCCATATTATACAAAGAAACAAACTCCATTTCGGATATTATATTCGAACCTCTAACATTAATCTACAAAAACACAACAGAAATAATGGAAAAGAACCAGAAGCGACCAAACAATAAGAACACAATACCAACATAATAAACAAATTCATAATAGAATAATTATTGAATTCAGCCAACCCCAACAAAAACACCATAAATAATTTATGTGTGTGAAGATAAATTTGAGTTTAACTAGCAGAGACACAAACCCACATTTTTAACATAGCTGATTTAGCACGCAACAGAGCACTGTTAGCGATTTAACAGCAGAAGCAATTTTGACCTTATCTTCAGAAGCCTATAACATGAAACAGGAGTCAGGTTCACAAAAAAATCCAACCGCACAAATTGCTCCAAGGTGTCAATAATTGACCCATAACTCTATGAAACCTAAACTATTTTCGGAACATAAATAAATTGAATTTTAAAACAGTCCATTTGTTGGCACTTTTAATCATTAACTTACTTCCAGTGGTCATTATGGAAAAATGGGGATGGGTATCAATATCTCTATACATAAAAATAATGCTCCAGAGGGTACTTAATGGAACTGTAATAGTGGGATATCTGAAATAATTTTGGAAGAAAAATAAATCGAATTTTAGAAAAAGGATTTTAGAGGAAAATTTATGGTATGAACACTTATGACCAGTGACCAATTTGGGAAAATGGTGATGGGTACCAATATCTCACTATATACAAATGGTGCTCTAGTTCCATTAAGTACCCTCTGGAGCATCATTTCTATGTAGTGGGATATTGGTATTCATCCCCATTTTTCCATAATGACCATTAATCCTCTCAAGAAATTTTTCACAAATATAACTTTTTTAAAACTTCCAAAATTATTTGAGTAATTTCTTTTTCTAAAATTCGATTTATATTTTTCCACATTTATTTCAGATATCTCACTATTACAGTTCCATTAAGTACTCTCTGGAGCATCACTTCTACGTAGTGGGATATTGGTATTCATCCCCATTTTTCCATAATGACCACTGGATGTAAGTTAATGATTAACAGTGTCAGCAAGAGAGCTGTCTTAAAATTCAATTTGTTTATGTTCCGAAAATATTTTAGGTCTCATGTTTTTGACACCTTGGAGCAATTTGTGCGGGTGGATTTTTTTGTGACCCTGACTCCTGTTAAAATATTTTTTAAACTAAAGAAGTTATAAAATTTTATGATGCTTTATTATGTAACAAATGTAAATAGCACTCTGCAACAGAAAGCTAAAAAATAAAATCAGTGAAATTCTAGAGTGTTTAACAACTCTGCTATAGATGAGCTCCATACTGTTTGTAGGTACCCCAGTTTTAGCAAGAAAATCACATTAAGTGCCGTGGCACTGTAACTGTGACCAAAAATTTCCTCTTGGGCCGCTGGCTTTACTGGTTCGTACTTTTTTTAAAAGTACCTTCGGTGATGCAATCAAAGTGAATGGCCAGCGGTGCAGTTCAATGATAAGCTCGAATTGAACTACGAGTATATACAATATTGTATATACAGTATATACAATAGAAATTCAGCATTAAGTATTTAAGGTTAAACCCAAAGAATCTAAATGATTGTGGTATGGTCGCGACAGCCATATTATGTTCTCTACAACAATATATTGATCTGAAAAACATATAATGGTCATTTGGAAACAATTTGAGTTGGGAAAAACAAGTTTTTTTAATCATTGAGAGTAGTTTCTTAACTAGGTGAGCAAGCTATGGCCTTAAAGTCAACTCAGGAAAATGTTCAAATTCCGGCGGTTCTATGTGAGAGGGTGATTTATTACATTTTATATCCAATACACGAAATTGTAACCAGGCCGCACAAATGAAAAGCGATTTCGTTTGTACAACACGCGCAACCAGTTTTATGCATTTTCAATATTGGGCCGCTCTTATTAGAAAATAATTTGGAATGAAATTACTGGTAGAGACATTTTAGGGCTAGAGAATACTCTTCAAATAAAACTTTCTTGGAGGCAATTTTGAAATAGGTGCAACTGTCAAAACACCTGCTTTTCTTTTGACACATAACAGTCAATTTCATTTCTGCTGGTGAGTTCTTGTAAAAACAAAATTGAAAATATGGCTCTTATTATCTTAGTTCTAAAACCCATGAACAGTTTATTAAATTAAATTGATTTTTCCGGTGGTTTAACAGCGTTATTCGAAATTTTGCTTTTAGTTTCGGTAACTACTTTTTGCATCTCATTCAATACAAAGGAAATTATTGCAGACTGTAATAGGACCTAACCAAAATATAATTAAAAAATATTCCCAAATTTCGCTTTACAAGTTTAAGCAATTTTCCTCATGTACGAGGGTCACTATTTACATTATAAGCGTGACGTTGTAAAGTAGAGATTTGAGTCCTTAATGAACTCTCAACTTTTGCATGTGTACACAACGTTTTTCGTTAGCAGAAGAAGCCTTGAAAAATTCAAAAACAATTAGTTCAGTAGAGAATGTTCTCTCTTCGCTTAAGACGCTGCTTCCTTACGCTTTATCTATAGTTTTCATGTTCTTTCTCTATTGATGAAAATTGTTTTTGACGCATTTTAGCTTTGATTAATAAGAGGGAACAGGACATTTATGCGGTGTCCAAGCAGGGCCGTACGGTGGATGACTTAATATTTTAGTTAATACGTCCGTAAAGAGTTCCCTGTAGCAGGATTTGTTCCCTTTTTTGTTGATTATTAATTATTGTGATATATACGCAGTTGTAAATTACTCTATTAATCCTTCAATGTGGCAGTTTAAAATAACCAAGTATGCAAATGCGAATTCATATATTTGCTAAAACGCCACTTTAAAGGCCTAATGAAATCAACTCCCTAAATTAAAAAAAAAACCAAACTTCGCATATAACATAACTTTATTACCTAAAGTATTTATGCCGATACATTCTGCAAATGTATGTGTTCAAATGAAATTTGGAATTATTTAAATTAATAATATTAAAAAGAGATTAAGAGCTTCATTTCTTTTGATCATGCAGTTTCTGTTAGCTTTTAGAACACTTTTTTGAAGCTCCGAGAGGAAGCGCAGCGATATAAAATGGTTTCCGAGAAGGGTGAAGTTGTATAAAACAATCAGCGTGTATCAAACATCACGTGATTCAAATATACGCCGCAGATCAGAGAGTTCTAATCTTTATTGATTCCATCATATAAATCCGGCTAAATTTGAGTGATGGTCAGCAACGCGACGTGCCAATAGGTATTTGTTAGTATAAAAAAATTAATAAATGCGAAAACCTTTAACTGGTTGCTACAACATACAAACTCAGGAAAACAAGCGAAGATAAAACTTTTACGTAAATAAAAGAGAGTTTAATGTGGTCGATGATGCTAAAATATTCAAATTGCAGTTCGCATCAAATATTCAACGTTTACTGCAACTTCGATTGCTTTTTGTAGTTAAAGTTTTGTTGTACTACTTCCACACAGAGCTATTGTAAAACAAAATTTTTTATGTACAGATACCAGTAGCCATTTAAATACCTCTAACAAAATTGATCTCTTTATTCTTATTCCCTTGAGTATTTCATTTCTGTTTATTTGCAACAAATAAAAAGGGTGGTACTGTGATCAGGAACAGGTGCATTTGTTTGTCATTTTTGTTGAAGTAAGAAAAAAATACTTTTTAGACAAAAATTTGCCAAAAGATAATAAAAACAATTGCTTTAAACTAAATTTACTTATTTTTATTAAAACAATACAGAGTGATGGCCATTTAATAATAAACGTTAAACAATTGCTTTAGTCAGACACTTGAGAAATGGTAAATATTTTTGTTCAATTGCAATTTGGTAAATTATTTGTGAATAGACAACAAACTGCTCAGATGAGAAAAGTAAATTTGGTTGAATAACCACACAGACAAAGATATTTACTATTAAGTTTTTGAATTAATTTATATTTCTATTTTTTGGATCCTATAGCGAAATAAATTGATTGAAAAATTAATTTACTTTCAAGGTGATATCAAACAAAGCTAATATCAAAGGAAATATATTAAAATTCACGAAACAAATTACAAAAATTTTTTTGTTGATTTTAAAATACTCGATGGGGTACATGAACATGATGAAAATGAAGTCATATATTATTTAATTTCTCAACCTAATGAATAGATCAAATATATTATTCTGCTATTAACTTTCTTAAAAAGGTTGTTTGTTTATTGAAAATGTTGCTGGTTTTTCAATGTCCATGACAAACCGTTGGTTAATAAGAACCCATAATCGCTAATGGCACGCCAAAACTAGAGCAATACGTTTTTCACTAAATAGAACCAGTTCATTGTTAGACGATCCGTTGGCTTCTTTGCTGGAATAGTAACTGATCAAACATACCTTGACTCTTACTGTGTATAAATTTTGTCTTCCAAATTCGTTATGTTTTTAAGTGTTTTAAATTGTTAAACTTTAAATACTTGTAGAAAAGATAGTGCTTTACAAAAATGCGCACAAAATAATATGTTTACAATATTTATTTTTATTGTGCTAAAGGCTATATTATGCTGTTGAATAATTTAATTTGCAATATTTTATCACAAGTAAATGGTGAAGCATGAGTGATATTTCATAATCAATATTTACACCCAACACTACTCATACGCCCATTATATACTTATATACACTAGAGTGTGTCAATTTGTTCGGGGAGAAAAAACTTGACAGAGAGTATAAATATTCTGGACATGTCGGTTGCTTGTCATAGAGAAACAGGCCATAAGTCTTTAATATAGACATTTAGGAAAATAAATTTGATAAAGTTCAACTCGGGCTCCACTGTAACAATATAAGCCAAATAATAATAAATTTAAAAAAAAAAAACGTTCATCTTTTATCAAAAATGTTGTTTTCAATTCAATGCAATTTTGTTTGTTTTTTGATGTGGGCCAAATGATCGGCTGAATTATGTAACACCACGTTTTTTACAAAACGCAGATTTGATTTCGGTTTATTTGCGTCGGAGTATCAAGGCTAATTAGGTGTAATCGACCGATGCCCTCTACGAAAATATAATCTAGTTGATTGCTCAAATTAAGCCGGATATATGGGGTTGAGTCATTGAAAATTTTATCTTTCGAATCTATAGCACCGACAGAGTGATGCTGTACTTCATACATAATGGGCTATTTAGCGTTAACTCTTAAACTATAAATTAATGAAAAGCGTTACTGCTTTTTAATTGGCGCATGTTATTTGGACCAACAATAAACCAAAAACTCGTGAGTAGACTTGAATACCCAGAAAAATTATTTAAAAAAATTTTAAATAATGGAGTAAAATATTTTTTTCTAGCAAATACTTATCTCTTTTTATTTATTCTGTCCCTGTAGGCGTGTGTGTTTGCGTATTTTTTCGTTCATTCCTACATTCGTTTTTGTTTTCTTGTGAAAATAATTGTACACGGTATAATATTGTAATTATTCTTTCTGAAGGAATAATATTTATGTGGCTGAATCGATATAAGGAGGGTATTTCAGCGAAACGTAACTTGTGTTCCTTTCAAACAAATAAACGTGTTTATAAGTACTTTTTATGTCATGTTATTTCATCGAAGACTGTTGGCAAACAAATGAGAATGCGTATTATTCAAAGTTTACAGTCTTTTGATACTTGAAGCAGGCAAGTATTTGATTTAAAATGCTTTGACCACACACAATGCTTTTCAGATATCGAACTCCTTGAAACATCCATACTGTCGACTGCTGTTTTCTTTTTGGCATATTTCTATGTTTAGCCACCTGCAATCATTTTATAGACGTCTGTTTTATAACCATTATTGAATTTTGTTTTGGCAATCCTCTACACCAATTTTATTGCAAGCCTTCTTTATAACCAAATGTTGGTTGAATTCACGCTATTGGAACTAAATCTGGGATGGCATTATCAGTTCTCGGCCAAACCAATCGTTTCATGGTATTAATATTCCATCGAACGGCAACCACGATGGTATGCTTTGGCCACATGTAATGCTTCATCCCCAAAATCTGATACAAGTTGACTAGCACATTATTGTTGAGTTGACCCCAAACAAAAATTTGAAAAAATCATTATACGAAAAATTCACGATTTAATTCCATTTTTTACGAAGATTTTTTTTAGTCACTAAGGACACAATTACCGAAAAAATAACAAGGTATGGTTTTAAAACTATATTCCAGCAAACTCGCTTCATTAATGTAGTTGTTTGTTGTGACTTATGTGTGTGTGTGTGTATGTGTGAAGAGTGTATATTACTCTATTAAGAAATCAGGTTTCGTGTTTGTTAACAATGTGTACAGATATCTTATCCAAGATGACTGCAAACATTAAAAAAATTGTTAGCAAAAGATTTAAATCTGCGCTATGCAGTGCTTGTGTGGTTGCTATGTGTATGGATTTTGCCAATAAAATTTCTTTTATTTTGATGACAATCAACATTCCTAAATATGATGTTAAAAATTTATTAAGTTTATTGACGACATTAGCTTACAAATATTAAATTTTTTTACGTTTTTAATAGTTTCATCACATAACTTGTCAGAGGAATACGGATGAGAATGAAAGGGTATCAGCGGTATTTCGAATAGTAATAAAAATCAAACGATTTCGGTTTTCATAATCTTGCAATTCTTTACAAATAATACTATTATTATTATCTTTCTATAGATTTCAATTTGAAATTCATGACATTGACAAACAATAAAGGACATGCTGGCAACAAGTAACAAGAGCATCAGCTAAACAAAAACTAATACACGCACACTCACTCACAGGTATATTCATGGCATATTCCATAGATATTTCTATACCTATTATACTGCTGTTTTTATAAGGCATAATAAAAGTTAATCTTGGCTAATAAGAAATTTATAAACAGACTTTTAAGTCAAGCCATTCCTCCATTTATATGTCCCAACGATTCCCATTGATAAAAAAAAACCCAGCAGAAAGAAGAATGTGGCAGCAGGCCCATGAAATGAAGCGAGTAACTAGATTAGCTCATATAAAATCTAATAACTTTGATTGGTTGCTATTTTGTCCACTATTGTCAGCTAGTTTGATGAATACTATGAGGACAACAATATGAACTGTTTGCTATGGCTTATTGCTGTTGGTTTTCATATTTATTGCGATTCTCATACTCGTATTTTCGATTTTATTAAAAGTTGCATGAGTTATGTCGCCACATCAACCCCCACCAAAACCCAGAAGACACCAGCAAAACCACCAATAATACAACAACAACAAATCATTTAATTTATTTTATTGTGTTCTTATTCTCATTCGATTTTACTGAATCGACACACTTAATAAAAATTCTCATTTTAATGTTAAATAGCTTAGATTAGCAATATAAAACATTATTTTGTTGACAAACCAAATTGTAATAATATACACTACTGATAATAATTTTTTCTTTCATTTTAAATTGTTAAAATCAGCAAAATAAAACATTGCAACAATTTTGTACTAATTAATACTTACCTCCTGTTTACCAACTTTTGTACAAATATTTTTGTTACTGCATTTTTCTTTTCTTTAATGTTAAATTATTAAAGTCAGCAAAATAAAACATTGCAACAATTTTGTACTAATTAATACTTACTTCCTGTTTACCAACTTTTAGACAATTATTATTGTTTTATTATTTTGCTGCATTTTTCTTACTCATCAAAATTATTTTATTTACGAACATTCATGTTAAGATAACTTAAACAAATAAAATTAATTATTGGTGTAACCTTCAAGAGACAACAAGCATTTTATTTGGTAGACAACATAGATATATAACTGGCGCAGTCGAAAAAGCCAACGGATCGGGTTGAAGCTTAAGTTAAATTACAACTAGTGTTAATACAAAAGAAAATAAAAATCCTTGCACCACAAAAGGGACCGCCTGTTCAAAATTCGAGGGAATATCGAACGGAGAACAAATATCAAGAGCATATTGGTATAAGGCTTAACAAGGAAATAAGTGGAAATACCCGAGTACCCGTTGGAAAAAGAACCTAAATTCCTCATGCATACAATCCTCATAGGGGCTCTGTAAGTACTGTGTGGTTTATTAAATTACGTAAAATAAAAAAAATAAAAAATATATAAAAAAAAATATAAAAAAAAAGGATAAAAGCAACAAACAAACAAAAAAATCATTTAAAAAAAAAAATAAATAAAGAACATACATACATAAAAATCTTTATTATTGAAAACGTTAAATTAAAATTTACTTGAAAATTGCTGCGATTCCTACGGGACCCTCCAGTAAAGGAAAAGTAATATAAATTTAATAGATTTTTTTTATACAAATAAAAATATCAGAAAGTATACACATATATATAAAAAAAAATATAAAGAAAACGAAAATATAAAAAAAACCCCAATATTATAAAAATATATATTGTACAAAAAGGGAAAATAAAGAATTATTAAATAACAATATAGAAAGAAGTGGAAAAGTTTGAATAAAAGATATAATAACCTGAAAAAAATTCTTTGTGTCAGCATTAGTTATATATAATTTCAAATTTTAATCAATCGGAACCAAATTATTTTATGCAAACAAAACAAGTTTATTATATCTTTGATGAGTAGTAAATCTCGATTTCTTCCATATCCTAAAGATTTTAAGATTTTTAAGTCAAGAAGCCTACCCGGTATACCCGAGAATATTAGATTAAATTTTAATATGCCTTCGGAAACAGAAGTTCCAAGTATAGCAAGGAATCAAGTGACAGTTAGTAGTAATGACATTTTTAATTCACTTAGAATTCCGGATGCAATCAAAGACTTACCCAAATTTGATAGTAATCCAAGATTGCTCTATGAGTTCATTAGCAATGTGGAAGAAATACTTCTTCACATTAGGGGAGCGGATAATACTCCTCAAGGACAAATTCTCTTGAGGGCCATAAGAAACAAAATCGATGGTCAGGCCAATGAAGTCCTGAACATGTACGGCACATCTCTCAATTGGGATGAGATCCGAGGAAATTTAATATCGCACTATTCGGATAAGCGGACGGAAACCTCCCTAATTAGAGATCTTCATTCTTTAATACAGTACGGCAAACCAATTGAAAAATTCTACAGCGGTGTTATGGAAATCCAATCAGCTCTATCAAATAACTTATCAATTCATGAATCCGACATTAATGTAATTAATGCAAAGAGAAATCTCTTTTCTGAAATGTGTCTAAATTCATTTTTGTCGGGTTTACGGGAACCTATGGGTTCTACTATTAGAGCAATGAGACCGGAATCATTGCCAGTAGCCCTTGATTATTGCATTAGGGAACAAAATATCCATTATATAAGATCCAATTTGAACAAACCCAAGTATCCTCAATGGAGACCAAATTATCAATACACTCCATATCCCAAGTATTCACAAAATTATGTAAATAACGCACCAAGACAGGAAAATTATTATCAACCTCGAAGAAATTTTAATTTTTCAGCCAGACCTTATTATGTCAATAACAACAATTTTGAGCCAAACTTCAACAATCAGAATCGTAACTTTTTACCCCAATATTCCCAAATACACCGCGAAAATTTTTCAAATTATAAGCCCAACCAAAGATTCGATAATTTATCGCGACAAACAAATTGCAGGCAATCACAGCCGCCACCGGAACCAATGGATACTGGTAGTGGATTTACAAAGTTTGAGAAAGGTACAAGCAAATTTAAAACTAGTCCAAGCACTCAATTTAGTAGGATAGTAAATAGAAACGAAGTAAATAATATTAACGAATTTAGAAGTCCTCAGAATGAAAGCTCTGTCCAAAGTCCTAATCACACTAATAAAATAAACCTGGACAAATATGAAGATTACAATATTGATGGCAACCAGGATTTTTGGCAATTAGCCTCAAGAAACAAACAGGATATATAGATTGTAATAAACATGGTAGTATTCTACCCTATATCAATATAAGCTCTCCATTTGGCAGACCATTAAAATTCCTAATAGATACCGGAGCTTCTTCTTCATTTATAAATCCAGAATTTATAAATCCTCTGGATATCGAAAAATGTATTCCAATAACTATATCTACTATCTTACATAAATATATAATTGACAAGCAAGTGACATTACCTATTTTCAAAGAAATTAGGAAAACAGGATTTTTTACATTCCTAGTTTATAAATTCCATGGTTATTTTGACGGACTGTTAGGCTTAGATTTTTTGACAAAAATTGGAGCTAAAATTGATCTGGAAAACAAAATACTAACTACAAATGATGTGACAATACCTCTTAAAACGAAACCAAATTTTTCCTCTGATAAATTCACAATAACGGCAAATTCGAAACAACTCGTAAAACTGCCAGTTGATTCTAAAGAAGGAGATATTATTATAAATACAGTAACTCTTGACAATAGTTTATTTATTTCTCCTGGCATATACTTTGCAAAGGATTGGTTTAGTACAATAGAAGTAGTTAATCCCACTGGGAATGATCAAACAATTTTCTTAGAGCAACCTCTTAAAACGATTCCTTATGATTCAGAAAACTTTGTCGAACTTTATAGCTTTAATATAAATCACAAATCAGGCAATGAACGGATTGCAAATTTATCTGACTTACTCCGAACGGAACATCTAAATAGCGAGGAGAAACAGAAACTTTTGAAATTATGTAATAAATATAGTGATATCTTTTATAGAGAGGATGAGAATTTAACGTTTACAAATGAAATAAAACACAAAATTAGGACAACGGACGACATCCCTATTCATACTAGGTCCTACAGGTACCCTTTCGTTCACAAAGAGGAAGTTCGGAGACAGATATCGGATATGTTAGAACAGGGAATTATTAGGCCGAGCTTTTCCCCATGGAGCTCTCCGGTATGGATTGTTCAAAAAAAGAAGGATGCATCAGGGAAGATAAAATGGAGACTGGTCATTGACTATAGGAAGCTCAACGAGAAAACTGTCTCGGATAGATACCCACTCCCGAACATATCTGAAATATTGGACAAACTGGGCAAATGCCTTTACTTCTCGACGCTGGATTTAGCGAGTGGCTTCCATCAAATTGAAATGGATCCACGGGATATACAAAAAAACGGCCTTTACTGTAGAAGGGGGTCATTATGAATATGTAAGAATGCCTTTTGGGTTAAAAAACGCACCCTCAACTTTCCAGAGGGTTATGGATAATGTACTAAATGATTTGGTTGGAAAACTCTGCCTGGTGTACTTGGACGACATCATTATATTTTCGACATCCCTCCAAGAACATATCGAGAATCTAGAAAAAGTCTTCCTAAAATTGAGATCTTCAAACTTTAAGGTTCAGATGGACAAATCAGAATTTATGCGGAAAGAAATTGCTTTTTTGGGACACGTAGTTACAACAGAGGGCATAAAACCAGATCCGACAAAAATAGAGGCTATTCAGAAATTTCCAATACCACGCACTAACCGTGAAATAAAATCATTCATAGGCTTACTTAGTTATTATAGGAAGTTTATTCCGAACCTGGCAAAACTCACAAAACCAATAACGGAATGTTTGAAAAAGGAAAGAAGCATAACATTAAACGACAGATATGTAAGAGCTTTCGAAACATGCAAGAACATTTTAATGAATGATCCAATATTGCAATACCCGGATTTTACCAAGCCATTTTTGCTCACAACAGACGCAAGTAACATTGCACTGGGAGCAGTCCTCTCTCAAGGTCACATAGGTAGTGACAAACCTATTTGCTACGCAAGTAGGACTCTTTCTGAGAGCGAGATTAATTACTCCACTATCGATAAAGAGCTTCTGGCAATAGTGTGGGCAACCAAATATTTCCGCCCTTATCTCTTCGGTCGTAAATTTAAAATAATTACTGACCACAGGCCACTTACATGGCTAATGAGTCTTAAGGAGCCCAATTCGAAATTGGTTAGATGGCGCCTAAAGCTGGAAGAGTATGACTACGAGATCGCATATAAAAAAGGAAAACTGAATAGTAATGCAGATGCATTGAGTAGGATAAAATTGGACCATGATAATGCCGCTGATATAAACTTGTGTGATTCGGACAAACTGTCTACAATACATTCATGTGATGAGAATTTGAATGATGGTATACCAATCTCAGAAAAACCTTTAAATGAGTTTAACTTGCAACTTTTTTAGAAAAGTCTGACAACGGACCCAATATGACTGTTGAAACAATTTTTAGAAATAAACAACGTATAATTATAAGAGAAAAATAATTTTCCCAGGACACAATAGTTGAGATTTTCAAAAAATTTATACCCTCGGTTAAATTAACTGCCATTTTCACTGATGAATTAACTTTCAAAACTATTCAACTAGTATATTCAAAATACTTCTCAAATGGAAAACAATTTCGTATCGTTCGCTGCACTAAAATTTTATCAGATATAACTGACAATGATAAACAAGATGAGCTAATTTGTAATTGTCACGAAAATAGGAACCATAGGGGAATTAACGAAACCTATGAATACTTAAAGAGACAATATTATTTCCCTTTCATGCAATCCATAATAAATAAAACTTTAAATAATTGTGAAATTTGCAATACACTCAAGTATGACAGACATCCACCAAAATTAGAATTTCAAGTTACAGAAACACCAAATGAACCTCTTGAGATTTTGCACATTGACATATATACCATTAATAGTAAATGTATTCTAACCATCATCGATAAATTTTCTAAATATGCGACAGGGTATACATTACCATCGAGAACAAGCGTTTGTGTGCTCAAAGCCTTAAAAACGTTTATGAATCTTTTAGGAATACCTAAGAAAATTGTTTGTGATCAAGGTACTGAATTCACGTCTAACATATTTAAAGATTTTTGTAGACAATATGAAATAATACTTCACTTCACATCATTCCAACAATCCAGTAGTAACTCTCCAGTGGAACGTCTCCACTCAACCCTAACTGAAATTTTTTAGAATTATAACGACAACCAGAAAATCCAAGAAAATGGAAGTAGATCACGAAGAGATATTAGACGAGACGTTTATAACTTACAATAATACAATCCATTCATCTACAATATTTACACCATATGAATTATTCTTCGGAAGACCATATAACTTCTCAAGAGATATAAAGTACGATAATAAACACGAATTTTTGGTTAAGTTAAACGAATTTAAAGAAAAGCTATATCCCATTGTTAAAGAAAAAGTTATGAAAGCTAAATTTAAGAATATTAGTTGCCTTAATAAAGTTAGGAAAACTCCAGAGAGTAAGGACAAAAATGAGGAAATATATAGAAAAGAATGCAGAAGAAACAAATTAACAGCGCGATTTTCAAAACATAAAGTATTAAGGGACAATGGCGTTACTTTACAAACAACTAGGGACAAGAAACTACACAAGTCAAAAATGAAACTGAGACCGCGAAAATAATCAATGCTTCTTTTTACATTTTCTCACTTTCAGCATAGCCTTTGCTTATGGGCAAATCTTAGAGATACAGAATTTTGACAAAAACCAGAATATGATAGCCCTGAAGATTGGACATGCGAGAACGATTAAAAGTCATTTCAATTTCATTCATATAATAGACTTAGACAACTACAACGCACAAACTTCAAAATTAATTAACATCGTAGACAAATTTGAAAAAAATAGTCTTCTAAAAGATGCCGCTAAAGTTTGTAAGTTGAAACTTAAGGGACTTGAAAACAAACTACAGACATTAAATCCATATAAACGTACAAGACGAGGACTATTCAACGGTTTGGGCTCTGTAATAAAATATATAACTGGAAACATGGATGCAAATGACGCAGTGACTATAAATAGACAAATACAAGAACTTCAAGACGCAGAGCTAAACTCAACTATAATAGAAGAAAATCAGAAAAGTTTGAATATACAAATGATACAGAGATTTAAAAATCTGACAGAACATATAAACAACAACCAAGAAAACATTTCCAATTTTTAAAAAAAAACTCTCATCAGAAACAAGTAATCATATTCTAAAAGAAAAAAATGCGTTATTGGAAATCCAATATATGAACCAACTTGATTATAATATAGATTTATTATTGAATCATATTTCTGATATAATAGAGGCTGTAATGCTTGCAAAGCTTGGTATAATATCAGAGCTTATTCTTCATCCAGATGAATTAGATGAAATAAGACATCATTTTAGATCTCAGAATATTAACTTAGTTTCAGACGGACACCTTTATGAACTTCTGGAACTCCAAGCATATTATAATAATAGCAACCTAATTTTTAATATAAAACTACCAAATTTGTCTAAAGATATAAATACACTTTTCCACCTCATTCCTCTTCCTATAAATAATACAAAAATAATTGAAACGAAACCTTACGTAAGTTACAATAACCACGAGCTCCAATACTTAACAGAGATTTGCCCAAAGATTGAGAACTTGTATTATTGCAAAAGGTCCTCGAATGACTTCGAAAGCACCAATAATTCAACTTGTATCGGCAGGGTACTGAATAATAAAACACCAATATATCCTGTGAATGATGTGGGACCCACATCGAATATATTTCAACCTGAGGATAATTACATAATGTTTATCAATGTGAAGGGATTACCGATAACTTCTGATTGCGGACAAAATTTCACAATTAACGGAACCTCCCTTCTCCACTACGCGAATTGTTCCGTCACGGTAGCGGGAACAATATATAAAGACAATCCTTCAGCCCATTGGGATACAATTTTCCTTGCACCACCAAATCTTAAGAAAGTGCAAATTACATCAATAACAGAAACACTAAGCTTGGAGAAAATCAAAGATTATAGCTTCATTAACAAAAATGATATTATAAAACTAAGAAAAGATACAACTCAAAGGAGAAACATAATAATGGTAACAACGTTGATACTCATCATCTTAACTATCACTAGCCTGGCTCTGTTATGGAAAAATTCCAGAATTCGCTATTATCCTAAACCCACTGAAGGCGCTCTGTCCCCACCAAATTCGCTGTGGCCATCGCTCTACTCTAAGGGGGGAGGAGTTATGTCGCCACATCAACCCCCACCAAAACCCAGAAGACACCAGCAAAACCACCAATAATACAACAACAACAAATCATTTAATTTATTTTATTGTGTTCTTATTCTCATTCGATTTTACTGAATCGACACACTTAATAAAAATTCTCATTTTAATGTTAAATAGCTTAGATTAGCAATATAAAACATTATTTTGTTGACAAACCAAATTGTAATAATATACACTACTGATAATAATTTTTTCTTTCATTTTAAATTGTTAAAATCAGCAAAATAAAACATTGCAACAATTTTGTACTAATTAATACTTACCTCCTGTTTACCAACTTTTGTACAAATATTTTTGTTACTGCATTTTTCTTTTCTTTAATGTTAAATTATTAAAGTCAGCAAAATAAAACATTGCAACAATTTTGTACTAATTAATACTTACTTCCTGTTTACCAACTTTTAGACAATTATTATTGTTTTATTATTTTGCTGCATTTTTCTTACTCATCAAAATTATTTTATTTACGAACATTCATGTTAAGATAACTTAAACAAATAAAATTAATTATTGGTGTAACCTTCAAGAGACAACAAGCATTTTATTTGGTAGACAACATAGATATATAACTCATGCAACATTATATTTGTGTCAAGGGCTTTTCCTACAAAAGCTGTCATCATTATTCTTGATGGTCCCCATTTTACTTTTTAGTTAATTTAAACATCTTGTCATATCGTTGGTTATTTAATTTTTAAATGAAAAAAGCTATTAAATTGGGAATTAATTTGCTTTTATGCAATTCGTGGTGTCATCTTAGAGATGAAGAAATGCAAAAGAATAAGCAAGAGATAGATATTCGGCCGAATCTTTACAAAAGTACTTGTAAGAACTACTAAAAATGTACTACTGATTGATCCCAGTGCAAGTCTTGTCTGACATTTTTAGTTTTGGCCTCCGCTTTTATAAGCATTTTTGATCGGCTTGTTTTTTCCATAATGCTTATAAGTTTTTGATAAATTCTCGATTTTTTTTTTAACTGTAGATAACACCGGAATTAACATTTTCAATATTTGATAAAATTTATAGTTTTCGGTGCACTTTCTGCCTTTTGAAATTTGTGTAATATCGAGTTTGAAAAATTGCGATGTTTTTCATAAAATATTTTTTTCCTACAAATTTTTGGTGTATTTGCGAAATTCTGGTAAAATTTTGTTTTAAAACTGTAAAATTTTGTGAATTTTGGTTTTTGTGGTAGTTATCGATTTTTCTTTTGTTTTGTTCCAGTTTTTCGGTTTTGTTGTGAATTTCTGATGTTTTAGTGAATATATTTCGATTTTTTTTAAGTTAGCTTTTTGTAAAATGTTGTTGTTTTGGAAATTTTAACATTTCCAGACTATAGTTTGTTTTTATTACACATTATCTTTAATATTTTATATGCACATTATCCCCGAAAAGAAGTTTGGATTTCGTGCGAAGCATGGTACTATCGGGCAAGTTCATAGAGCTGTTACACTTATTAAATCGGCCTTTGCGAACAAACAATATGGTTCAGCTTTATTCAAATTGTTCAGCTTTATCTAGGCTTTTGATCAAGATTGGTACGAAAGTGTATTCAGCAAACTCTCGCAACTGCTTCCTGAAAATACTCACAAACTTCTTAAAGTCTATAAATTTTCCTCAATTCGAAGAGTGTCGTAAGGCGTCCTCAAGGAAGTATATTAGGCCCGCTACCTCTATTAAATTTACACAACAGATATGCCAATAAACTCAAACACATATACGTTACCCTTCGGAGATGACACTGCACTTGGAAGTGTAAATAAAGACCCAACAATTGCTTCGGATCATCTACATTCTCATAGTATTGATTGGTAAAAAAAATTGAAGATAAAGGTTAATCCCTCTAAATGCGTCCCCGTAATTTTCCCATTCAGAAGCAAAATTACCCACCAATAAGATTAACTGATGTCATTGGCCCATCAAAAGACTACCTGAAATATTTGGGAATTCGTCTCGACCGATGTCTCACATTTTTTAGCAAAAACCACAGCTATAAAACTGCTCAGCTGCATTGGCTTGTAAGCCCCAACTCAACCCTGGCCCTGGAGTATAAAGTTCTCCTGATAAAATCTATTACAAAACCTATATAGACACATGGCATCCAGCTATGGGTTTCTGTTTGCGCATCAAATAGGAGTTACAAGGAAGATAGTCTTAATTACTACGATTAATCGTCTGCGCTCCATTGGTACGTACGAAATGAGAATATTCACCGGGATTTGAATATTACCACAGGTCAAGAAGAAATTAAAAGTCACTCATGCAAACACGTAAGCAAATTATCAGTCCATCCTACCTCCTATGACCGGAATTCGCTGCAGTTTGGCGAACACAAAAGAGCAAGAAAAGTCGATATCCTGAACCTATATATACAAACAAATGTATGACTACAAAGTAACATTCATTTAGGAAGTCAGCCGGTATGTTTAACATGTTCATCTTTACATTTTACCCTCAACGCTTGTGTTGCTCCGATTTTCATTTCATTATCATTTTCTATTCCCAGCTTTAGTCTACAGAAAAACGTGCAAAAAAAGTTTTTACTACTGAAGAAAGGCAATTAGAGCCTACTAATAAGTTGTTTATTTTCTTTTGAAAAGGGAATCTTGGCTATCGCAAGCTTAAAAGTCAATGTGCTAACTACTTAAGCCACAACACACACATTCATTAATTGCATCTTCAATTTTATATTTCAGAGCTTTAATCGTCTCTGAGTGGTTAACTTAGCATTTGTCTTTTAAGGTTGCTCACCAAAAATAGCCCAATGTGCTTATATTTCAGCTCCGAGCTGGCCAATTAAAAAATTCATCGGGAAAGATGATTTCCAACACTCATGCTAGAAATTTGAATAATGTCGAGTTTAGTTTTTAAACGTAGAGCTTCAATCTTTATAATAAGACCATGCTTTTGAACAATATTCATTTGCTTTTTTTACAAACGATTAAAATTCCAAACGTCCAATTTTATTGACCCTAAACTGTCTGCTGTCACTATTTTTTGCATCCTTGTTGGCAACATTTTGACATACAAATGGCATTAAACTTAAAACTAGTGTGATTGCAGAGGCACAGTTTACAAAGAAAAATAAAATAAAAATAATTTTAAGGTTACGGCATTCGATGTCGATAAAAATTTTAAACGTTGTCGAATGACATAATATGTTCCCAACAACATTCGAAAGTACTTTTTTACCGCCCCATGCTTGCCTCTGCCGAAATAGCAAAATATTATTTGTTCACTCTTCCTTTTTGTTTCCTTAGAGAATTTCAAATGAATAAGTGCGCGTTTGTTCCAGAGTACAAATATTTAAGGCAGTTGCGAAAAATTGGCTGACTGGCGCTAAAGGAATTCCCCCTCTTTTATTATGGGATTATTGTTTTTAATCTTTAAATTTTCCCAATTAAAAAATATTTTATTTTGGGGTTTTGTAACGTTCATGTGGATTCTGCTCCTGCTTCTTTTACTGTTATTGCTTTTACTGCCATTTCACATGACTATTAAATATATCTTTTGTTTCTATTTGAGAATAATATGATTTTAATACTTTTATAAACTGCTGAGTAAGAATTTTAAACTCAGCGACTGTTAAGAAAGAAGGGATGCTTATGTATTTCATGTTATTGGGTAACAGAAACTCCATTTTACGAATTTTTTTTATAAAAAAGCCAACATTTATACCAATTGTATGGAATAGCACATCACTTAAATGGTTGTTTGGGTTTCGCCGGCAGTGCTTCAAGATGACTTTTTGGCCCAAATCCGGATAGCCGGCTTAAATTTCCAGCGGCCAATTAGCAAACTAACGTTGTTGTCTATGATCACCCGTCCTCAATTCTTGAGTCAGCACATTCTAATATGGATGTACGCTTAAATCCAAACGCAAAATAAACCAGGTTGACTTTCTCACGATGCACAATTATGCTAATCGGCTCCGAAGCAAAATGTCTGAGTTTTCTACGATACTGGTCGCTATGGCAGGTATGTGCCAATCTAACAACAAGCTTTGTCTGGTTTTTGGCTTTAGATCAAGAATAGTCTATTATTCCATTTTTAATGTATAAAAGTTCACCGTTAAATCGAAAAACTAAAATAAATATAATTGTTTTTACAAAAAATGCAAAATTCAATGAAATTCCGAAATTTTACAAAAAAAAAACAATTTTAATATTCACAAAATTTTCAATATTATCAAAATTATTAAGACCACGCGCGGAGTACATTTTAGGCCTTGGACGCCGTTCAGCTGCGAACGGTTACATCATCGCAGCCCAAAGGGTAATAGTGATGGAATCTATGTATTTCAATAGATCTGCAGACAGCTGTAACACTTTTAAGCTGTAACCGACTTCCCCTCTTGCCACAATAAACTATAGGGCATAGAAGACAATTTTGACATATGCATATAGCAGCAAAAACTATAGACTAGTTTTAGTGCGAAAATGGACTTGGGAAACAAAAGCTCACAATGGTTTTCTGAATTGATTGCTTGCACAAAGAAATACTGCCATCAATATTATTGATAATTTCTGAGATGATACATCACGGAGCCCTGAATGCGTAAACGATGCCATAAGTGAACAAATAAATCCGCAAGTGTTCTTGATAATCTTTGCTCTCAGTACCCCAGTGCCGAATGTGAACTTGTTAAAGTGTTAGCAACTGAAAGATCTACAAAAAAAACTTGATTACAGTCTTTCATTGGAAATCCTTCGAATCACTTAGACAAAGACGAAATATTTTTAGCTATTTGAGAACAGTAAAATTAATAGCTTTTAATTTCAATTACATCCATTCGATTTCTAAAACCGAGTAGGTAGGAGAAGTATGGGAAAGAACAGAAAGAATATGAAAGAAGAAGCAAAACGGCCGGCTGTTTCAGGATTCAAGCAACGCTTAAAACGATTTAAAAAATAGCAAAAATCCATTACTGTTTATTTAAAAACATCAGCTGACATGCACAAAGATATAGCTTGCCTTAACTGAGTGCACTGTCAGAAGATCTGAATTATACCTCCTCGATGTGGCGGCCGGTAACAGGTTCCTACCTCTACAAGGAGTCTGACCAAATAAGTCGAACGGAGAGAAGTTAACGCTCTTTTATATCTAATCCCAAGAGGGTGCTTGGTCTCAAGTATGCGAACTCTGGGTACTAGACGATCTCTAGTTTTAATACAGACTTGTCCGTGCATATGGAGCTCTGTGTGGGTATACAGTTTTCTGCACTACCGTGTACCGTGAGGTTCCAGTAGCGATGAGCACTGAAGCCTCGTCAAAGGTGGAGAGGTTAACATCTACAGGAATACCGGTTTTATTAACCATTGGAGAAATTCTGAAGAAGAAAACCACGTAAGGGGTGGACGGGTCAGTCTCTAAAGACACTCCCTAGGAAGAGCCTGGGACGGTCGCGTACACTGTGTATAAATATCCAGCATAAGGTTTAGAACCACGGGCAGACACTTGTAAAATATAAATGCCATGGTGGACATAAGCCTAAGACCTCTTGATGAGGAAGACGATCGACAGTCGGTAGTCGATAGTCTTAAATCAATATAGTCAAGAGTGAAGGCAAGTTAGTGGTATCGATTGCCTGAAATCAATTCGTTGAAAGAAGGGGGTTGAAACGACCCATAAAAATAGCGCTCATCGTCGATATCACCGCTACACTAATAACAACAACATAAACTTGATTTCCAGAAATTCATTCAAATTAATATAATTGATTTAATAACAAAATTTAACAACACAATTGTAAAGTTCTACTTTTCGAGTTTTTAAATTCTTCTAAAATATAAATTTGCTTCGACTATAAAAATTAACTCAAAAAACAAATTTATGGAAACAATTGTTTAAAAAAACATGAAATATGCCTCTAACAAAAACAATAAAGACTGCTTTCGCTGCAACAAAAAACCAACTAAAGTGTTCTTAATGTGATGATTTATTGTTAATATGATTATACCGATGAAATCCGAAATTTATTAGCCACAAGATATTTCTGTCATCATCGTCATTGCCAACCTTCTTGTCATTACCATAAGCCTCGTTTTTGTATCAATGTGCATTGTGAGGAAATACAAAAGTATGAATTTCTAACGCATAAAGTAGTGATTGGTTAAGATTGACAGTTATTGTTAAGTCATTTTTTTGAAAGCCATTAGCCATAATTCAAATTTATGAATTTTGTGTGAAAGAGAAAGAAGTATTTCTATAAAGCACCTTCAACTTTTAGCGATTTAATGTCTAAAAAGAAATGTTGCACATAGTTCACACTATGTGCATACTTCTGTTCTTTGCTAAAAAAAAAAATGTTAGAGTGTGAATTAACAACATGTTCTTTTGTAAATATATTCCACATATTTTTTACAAAGAATTTTATTCAAGGGTTGAATGTGCAACACCGTTACAACAGCTGGTTTAACTACATCTCATCTGTGGTTGATTGTTGATGAAAAATGTACCACCTTGTATAAATATGGGTGACATTTATAAAGTGCTACTGTAAAGACGACCAAAGGATGCCCAATTGCTTGGTTTTTTGTACAGTCGATACTCCGGGTCGTCTGCGACCCGACCAGAACTGCTAGTCCGGGACCGCTAAGACCTTCACTTTGATAGATAATATTGGAGTTATGTAAAAAATTATTTGTTTACTATCAATTCTAGACGGAAGGTGTTCAAACAATATATTGCTTTGAAAATCTTGAACAACTTTTCTTGGAGCTTCAAGTTCCTGTAGATCCCAAAGCCCTTTTGAATCGTGTTACGCAATGGAGAGCGCATTACAACACAAACCACCACATTAAGAACGTAACATTATGAGCTGCAAAACACAGGTAGCTGTGAGTTTCTTTGACAAATCCTATCAGGTCATCTTTTTATTTCTAAATACAGATTTATGATGTAAAAATTATATGACTAAAACTTCTTTGAAAAAAATAAAAGGCAAATTATAAGAAAATATTTAAGGTTCTGTTTGGTTTCATTTTAAAATTTAAGTAATTTCTTAATTGATTTAATTAATTATTTAATTAAATATTCCTGTATATTTTTGCATATTTAGATTATTGAAACAGTCAGAAACTTTATTAACACAAGAGAAAACATAACTTTTAATATATGTGTCAATATATTTCTCTCCGTGCATGGAATTAAAAAGCGTTATTTCTCAAATAGCTACGACTTTGATTTAAACTTAAAATATGCATACATACCACGCAAAAGTTGCGGCATAGCAAAACTCTTGAATCAGAATTTCTTGAAGTCGCTACACTTTACCTATTTTTGTAAATGTAGTAGCAAACTATGGCCAATTTTTTATCCTCATGAACACCTTCTTCAATTAAGTCAGTCGTTTGAAAAATCTTTAATTTAATAGCCAAAGCAGTTGGTATGGTCCCAACTTTTTATGTTTAAAAAACATTACTGTAGTTTCTCACCAGTAAGTGAAATTTAACTTGAAAGTACTTAAATTTTTGTGAAATGAACAACTTAAAAAGTTAAGAATTAAAAAATACCTCTTACTTTTTTATTTATCGAATTTTTGACATTTGAAATCTGCCATATAGGACCAAAAGTTCCCTCGATATGGGCCATTTTTCTGGGCTTTTTTTGGTATTTTCACCATTGCGGGGAAATGTTTATTAATATGCCTATAAGATTTCCATATTCTCAATCCCTATCAGTTTTGCTATAAAATCCCCCTACAAAAATGATCATCCCGAGGCCTCCAGAAAACCTACGGACTTAAATGTTAGAACAAATTGAAAAATTTTTAGAAAAGCCTCAAAAATTCGAAATTTTGGCGAAATCTTAATTCGCCACAAATTTGAAAATTCACAACAAAATAAAAAAAAAACAAAACTTAGCAAATTTTGAATATTCAGCACAAAAATTTTAATTTAAAAATTTTTTAAATTCGCGAAAAAGACCAAAAGTCACACAAAAATAATATTTAATGAATAACGTGAAAACTTTCATAAAATGGATGCTTAACGAACATATGAAAATAGAAATTTAAAATCCACTTGTGAATTCCTTAAAAAGTTTACAAAAAAATTAAAAAAACTTTTAATATTTCCGAGGATGTTCCACCTACCTAAACGAAACGATACATTCAAACAGTGGTAAACGATCGTAAGTTTTAGGGCGACGACGGCTATCCTCCGCACATCACTATGAATGTGTATTAAATACATTACAATATATTACATGTTAATTACTCTTTTCAAAGACAACAAACACAGAAGCAGTTGCTGCAATAAAGCGTAGTATTGAGAAGAATCCAAAAGCTTATTCGCCATCGCGAGCGGTATACATGTTTTTCCAACGGGACGACACCACAGGTCACACATCGTGTTAAGCGATCGACTTACTAAAAAAAAATTGCCGAACGCGGTATTTCCTGACATGGTCACCACGATCAAGCGATTTAACGCCTTTCGTTTATTTTCTTTGGGCTTGCGTGAAGTCATTAGTTTATGCGCTATATACAAACCAGCTACGGCGCCCATTTCACCGAAACGTTTTATTCGAATTATGTAATCTCAGCATATGATTTCTTATTTTGGCGCAATGGTTGTTTCTCAATGAGTCGAAATAAGGAAACAAAGAAAGTCACAATCTTTTATTAAAAGAAAAAACTCATAATTAAAAAAATAGGAATCAAGAGAGAAAACAAAAAAAATTCCGATTCTTGGATTCATTCTAGTAATTCGAACAACGAAATGAATGTCAGTCATACTGCAGATAAGCCTATAACACTTGGTCTTTTATTTGCTGCTGTTAACACGTTCGCCACTCACGCAGTCAATTTAAAAAATAGCGGGTAAATTAAATCTAGATGGTTATTGGTGGAAATAAAATTAAATTGAAAATATATTTGATTCTTTCATTCACTATTCCATTCTGTCTGTATCCTCTGCTGGTTTTACTTTCAGTTTTTATTGGACTAGAGGGTACATTTCGTTTGTTATTGATTTAAGTTAATGCTTCCACATTCTGGACTTATCAGCAGTTCCAGTTACATGAGATGCTGTTGTTGTGTTGCCTTGCCACATTCAGCATTTAATCAACTGTACAATTAAATATTTTAAAACATGACTGAGATTTTCATTTTCAATGCTTTGGATATTACATTTCCATTTTAAAATGCAAATGTTACGGCTTCCGCAAAAAAAAATTTAATTAAACTAAGACTGGAAACATTTCCACACGCACGAATCCAGTGGTTGTTGTTCATTTCACTCACGAAAAGTTAACAGTATTTAAGCTGTTTTACAGTTGTATTATCGACGATAGCAGTAAAGAATCTTCTAAGAAGAGCAGAAATGGAACTAAATAAGCTGTGAGTGAATTGGCTGGAATTGGCGCCAGGTTACATTGACTTCACCAGTTGATTGGTAAGCTTATAAGCCAATGGTGATGAATAACGCCGCCTCCGCGGGGGATACTACAAGTAATCCTCATTCAGATCGATCGATTCGGTCTAAAAAAATTGTTTATGATTTACTTCAATCTGGGCAACCTAGAATAGATGGTCATCGTCCCCGCCTCATATGCATTAATCTTGCTTTTTGTCAAATATGACTTCTTATTTAAAATTGGGTTCATTTTCCCAACATACCGAAGCTCATCCAGCGAACAGATGGTGTTGTCTACTGTTAATACCTTCATGATCCTGTGTCCGTTGGATCTTAGGAAAAAGTCGGAGTTGCTTTGTATAGAGCGGAATCGAGTACTTCGGCTTCACCCACATATCTCTTAGCTTAGATGCATCTGCTGTGGTCCAAACCCAGAAACAAAATTCGCCAAGATGTAGTTTTCGAAAGTCTCGAATTAGGCCACCACATCTGCTGTAAAATAGAGACAACGCGCGAGATGTTTACACTTACCAACACCAATCTTGTTAAAAAACTTTTATCATTTAGACGTGCTGCTCAATAGTGGCCATGGACATGGGGTTCTGCCGTCAGTGGCTGAATAATAAACACGGAATTGGACAGAAGCCGCCACAGGTTGTCAACATCAGACCGCTCTTAATGGAAAACTCTTTTGAAGAACCAGTCTTACTACTGCTGCTACTCTTGGTGTTGTTTATCAGCCCCAACTGCAAATGCGATTTAATACTTTAAATGACACGCATCCGCATACTTGCCTTTGTACTCTGAGCAGAAAATTGTTTTCATTAATGAACATTTTATTATTATTTTGTCTGTTTCTGTCACTTTACTTCTTAGTCAGTCAGTCAGTCAGTTATTTTCCCTTCTTGTAGAACAAATATTTGCTTATGCTGTTGTTTTGTTCTGTTGCTGCTTTACTTTTACCAGGCTGCTATTGCAAAAACAAATACAATGTGGAGAAACCAGAATTCAAATACGTGGAACATAAATCACCATGGTATTCCAACATGTAGACAGTTTGACGTTGGTGCCTGTGATAAACATTGACTTGGGCATGATATCGATGATGTTTTAGTTGTTTTCGAATTCCAAGAGCATCCAAACAAATGTAATTGCTGTAATGAGCAGCGAAGTACTGCACCTTTCATGTTGCTTAACACAGAAAACTTTTCAATTGTAATTTGCAATACAATGTAAGAAAAAATATTCAAAAGACAATTTTAACCTGCAGCATTCAAATCATTTGTGTTTTGATTCAAACTTCGAAAGTTTATAGAGGCAACTATCTGTTCAAGTTAAAGGGTGTGTGAGTACGAGTGCACTATTTCATTTAAAAATAAAATACGTATTTTTTGAACAAGCTGCGATATTTTTTTTCCTTGTAAAGTAGACATATTCGACCTAAGTATGACAGATCATTGAACTCTTCATAATGTTTTCGACAGAGATGTAGCTGTATCTCACCGATGACCTTGGAACTCGGTCTTGAGCTCAGGACTTATTTCTGGTATATTCGCATAGATCAAAGATTTCACAGAACCCTGAAAGAAGTCGCAAGACGATAAGTCGTATATTCTTTACATCAGAATTTCGGGACATGATTTAGTCTAAAGGTAGTTACTGGAATAAATCAATTGCTACATGTGCGGTGTGGCAGGTGGCATTGTTCTGCTAAAGCCAGGTATCGTTCAGTTGAGCCTACAAGAATTCCGTTTTCATGGCTTTGTAACAGTCATTTCCGAATTGATGTTTTCGGGTCTTTGTGACGCTTGTTTACATCATCAGTGTCTTGGAGAGACCGACCGGTACGTCGACGCAGGGAAGACTTTTAAGCACTTGCCAATTTTGTGGACGAGTTCTTCTTTGGTTTAGCTCCATATATTTTATATGCGGAACAATTATAGGTGACAACTATGAAATATAAAAGTTGCTATTTGTGCAAAAAAGGCGCAATGTGTAAACAGTGCATTTTTATTAAGACACCTTTTATTATTCTACTTATGGTACAGTAATATGCCTTAAGGTCAATAGAACAGTGTTTACTTTCAAAAGAGAATTTTGGCAGAAAATGCATAGTACATATTTTTTTCAAAATTAGTGCCTAAAATTTTACTATGCTACCTTTTCTGGTAGAGGGTGGAATGGAGCAAATTTCTGCTAAAGTTGAAGGATAGAAAAGTATTACGTTTAATTGCAACTAATACTTTTTTCGCCGCCTATTAAGACCCAAAGTGATGTATACAGTGATGTAACAAAACATGTATACAAAAATATAACTGCTGTGAAATTTTATAAATATGCTACGTTATTTGCATTTGAATTTTTGCAAGACTATTTGTAGCAAACACTGATTGCGGCGCATTATAAAATAAGGCCCTACATCATTTATTAGAAACATAATTGTTGCAATTATTATTTGAATATTATTAAGATTTGTGATGATTTCGGATGTTGCGTATTCTAGAAGTACACGTGGTGCGAAAACGCTCCATAGTTAATCGAATATAATGCTGGGATAGGGAATTGTGCTCACCGTAATTTGAACGTAGTGCACGGTTACACGGTTACTCGAATCAATTTTGTGCATTCGGCTATTCATGTTAACATGATTTACCAGAGCAAGCAAAAATTCTAACAGAGTTGCCAGACTCGAAAGTTTAATTCCTGCCATGTAGATTTGTACATATATATTTAAGCAGTGACTTTAAAACAATTTTGTGTATTTTGTTGTTAGATTTCATGGAAAAGCTACGATATACTGCACTTGCACCGAACATTGAATACGGCTATGGTTTTCGTGAGTTTGTTCCATTGCAAATAGCAGACTTAATTTGTTTAGTTTTGAACGTTTACTTTAACTCTTAAATAACCTAGACACCATCGATTTTTATTTTTCATATATTTCCAATGTAACGCAAGCTGTGCACTAAGAGCATCAACATAGTGGGTTTCGCCCCTTTGATTTTTCCCTTCACGCTCTGTAAAGCCCACCAACACAGGAATATACATCTTATCTGATTCTTTATTTGAAACGGCAACAAAAATCTTGCAACGTCAGCGAAAATTGTACACTGAGCTTGGTAAACTGAATATGTAAAGAGCGAAGTAGACTTTGTTTAATACTTTCGAAATTGAAAAAAGTGTAAAAGAAATTACAGAATATAAATAAAATTGTAAGTAGAAAAACTTAAATAAATTGAGCACACATACGATACTAAAGTAATTGTGACACATGTCCAATACGTAGAACTTAAAAATACTTTCGAAAGGAAATATATATTTATAAACAATTGCAAACGGAAATGCCGCTTAAAACTGACCAACTTAAATATTTGCCCATAAGTACAAACCATGTTCACACATACGCATCAATTTTGCCTTACATCTGGCGACATTGGCTGCTAGTCAAATGCCGCAAAACAGTGTCCAACCTCATTGATTTATTAAAATGTTTTTACTTTTCCGATTAATCATGTTAAAAAAAAATATTTTTCATTACTTTAGTTATAAAAAGAAAGTTATATAAGGATTTTAATATATACAATAGAATATTTTTTATACCTTTCTCCGAATGTTCAATGTCTTCATAGATGTTTTAGATTCCGTTTGAGATTTCTGCAATAATGATTCATGACCTCAATAAGTATGAATTCTTATAGAAAGAGTATTCGGTTTTAGAAATTAAGATCATGGGCAAATAAACTTTTTTCACTCATATAGGGAAGAGTCCATGTGCAGGGTTATCATATATACATACATACACATCTATATGTATGATGGCTACTTATCAATCCGATTACCATATTCACCTATTGAAGTCAGCTGAACAAATTTGCGAAGATATATATGTTTGGGACGATTTTCCGTCATCCCTTGTCAATTTTGGTTGGGAGACAAACCGGTTTCGGCTAGTTGCCATCTAGGGACTAGGGATGACGGAAAATCGTTCCAAACATATATATCAGAGCACCCTGTCGGAAAAACAAATCAACAAGCAAATTTGCGAAAATATTTATTTGTTCTACCGAACTGAAAACTAATTGCAAATTAGAAAAAAATTCGAAAACCCAAACTCGAATATTCGAAAGTCGAAATCGCAAAAGCAAATTAAGATAATACTGCAGGTTGGAAATTGTAAAAAAATTTTAAAAAAATTGAAAAACTCATAAAAGCCAAACACTTGTGTAAAAAATAAAATAAAAGATCCAAAATGCACATTTTTGTTATTATTCGAATGTAGAGACAACGGAAAGCTATGAATGAGAACAATTGCTGATATTGGGGACAAAAATTAATCTACCATTTTTATTGTTAGAAGATACCGAAATGGAAATAGAGTGGAAGAAATGGAAGGCAGTACCAAGGATTTCAAATCATCATGACGAAAGGCGCATTTTACACGAAGTGAATAAAAATCCATTAAAATGAACTAACTTGAGTATGTAGCAGCATACATTGCAATTTATCCACATGCACCAAACAAGCTCCTCATTCATTTTTAATTAAGGAGACCAAATCTAGGTAGTTGGTCGTAAGAACCAAGTGGCCCAAATACTGTAGGATATCCTTAGAATATAATCACTTAATCAAAAGAAATTATAAACTATTATCCTTAACCGAATACCTGTAAGTAGGCATGTGCATGAACAGGTTTGGAATACTGAATACCCGGTTCACGTTCATTCTCTTATGGATCCACAAAATCTACGATGCGAAATTATATCTTTTAACATAATTTTCATAATTTTTCGTTGATTTAATGTACCACTTAGTCCCTACACGAAGTACATCCATAGTTTAGAGTGATAACGCCGTCCTTACTGTTTTCTGTTTTCTGGAATCCCTTTTTCTCACAAGCTGCGCTTTGTATTTTCCCTTATAATTTTTCAGCATCCCTGAACTATACGAACATCCTGATCGGGTCTGAAGCCGCTTAACATATGCATTTGGTAACGTCCTTACCAGCCAATAGTCTGCGGGGTCCTAACGTGATGGTCAGTACTGCCTAGCAGATCTGCCTCTTTAAAAAAAACTATACTGGTAATCAGCCTAGGGTGCAAAAGACTTTCATTTCAACAATTCTACTGGGAAGCTGTAACTGCCACCTGAGTGCTACTATTCGACCAATGCGTTGAAGAAAGTGATTGGATTATAGTCGGGCATATCCTACCAGCAGATACGTATTTCCTAACTTCTAACCCCTCCCGGTTTAAGCAAACAATAACGACGTTTCCGAGGGTCAGTATATGGTAAAGTTGTCTCTGTTGTGTCCATAACTGTGCCCGACTGAGCTTATCCAACTTCTCAATAACGTGCACCTTCAAATCCACCTTATTCTTTCCCTCTGCGGTGCATGGCACATCTCCTCTCTTTTTACGTTAAAATCAATAAAAATTTTAAAATGGTAAAACCAAAGTTCTGTTTCATAACAACTCGATTCTCTTTAAAATATAATAATACAAGCTATAGAGAGCAAGGCTAATAATATGCAAAATTCCTTCAAAATATCACGAAGCAAAGTTTCAATTAAATATTCAAAAAATTTTGCAATTTCTATTAACAATCAAACGAAAATGTTAATTTTAACAGAAAAGTTCAGCTACAAGTTAAAAATTCATAGTTTCACTTTATTCAAATTTGTTTATATTTTGTTTAGTTTTGCATCGTATGCAAATTGTATTGACTTGTGAATAGTTCAACCTATGGTATTAATGAAGAAAAAGAAACCTAATTTTTTTATTTATAGACTTAATGCACTATCTGTAGTAGGTATTCACATTAGACTGATGGCATAAAAGTGTTAAATACACATAAAATGGTAGTACAAAAAGATAACAAGTTTACAATGTTCTAAAAGTTTACAACAATAAAACGTGTGTTCGCAATTAACTATTAAAATAAATTATCTGATGAATAATTATAGCATCAACTGCTTCCACACCATATTAGCATATAAATGAAATAATAATAATTTTCCAAGTTTCAAACTATTTTGTAGGAAAACTCACCCGTCCATCCACTTCATGAATATACATTTTGTTGCAACCATGAAGCTACAAGTAACCATCAAACGTATTCTAAACAAGTGCTGCTGCCGTTGCCATTTTGTTTCTCCTAACCATTAAAATGCTGAAACAGAGAAGAAAAACATTTTTAGCAATCGATTTTCACAACGCTGTGTAGAGTCGGATAGACATATATTCTACTGTTACGATGTGGAGTTCAAAGAAAATGTACTCGCGCAAAGTACTTCTGATGATGGTGACTAACACTGGCTGATAATGACGCTTATGTTTGGTGTCCATGAAGTCATGATACCAATACACAAAAATAAAATGTACCATATTTACCTGTGTATTTATCACGTTTGTCCTTGTTGTTTTTATATGTTTATATACAGGGTGTCCGCCGGGAAGGCATACTACTTTGTTTCTTTTTTAATTTTTGATTAAATGAAAGAGAATGGATCGTATATTGATAAATGTTTTATTTAATGTCGACAATTATGTATGGAACACAATATCAGATTAATGTCCGCTAATTGTTAGCCTCACAAATGCGAGCCCTTTTGAACACATTTTTCATTACATTCTCACACACTTCGCGCGGTATTTCATTAATTTCATCACGAATATTTTGTTTGAGTTGCTCCAGCGTTTCTGGTTTGTTTGCATAAACCGTGCTTTTCAGATATCCCCACAAAAAGAAGTCCGGTGCAGTCAAATCAGGCGACCGTGGAGGCCAATCAGCATCACCATTCCTTGAAATAATCCTGACAGCATGCGATGTGGCACCGTCTTGTCGAAACCACATATTAGTCAAGCCCAAAGCATGCAGTTGTGGCGTTAAAAAGTTTTCAATCATATCACGATATCGCGATATGATTCCTCCTGACCAAATTGCACACCAGACTGACACTTTTAATGGATGCAAAGGTGACTGATGAATAATTTGGGGGTTTTCCATTGCCCAGAACGGACTATTCTGTTCTATTCTGTTCACATATCCATTCAAATAAAAATGCGCCTCGTCACTCATTATGATTTTTTCATGTAAATCGGGGTTGTCATGGGCGAGCTGTAGCATCCTATTGGCATATGTACGGCGGCGTAAATGGTCTTCTGGAAGAAGCTCTTGTGTCAACTCAATGCTAAATAGACACAAATGCAAATATTTGTGCAAAATTGTGGCCATGTTTTAACGATTAAAACACGTTGGCTTACCGAGTATTTTTCCATAATAAATTTGCCTCGTCTGTACTTCACGATTGCCAAATATGAACTGTCAAGACTAATGTTTACCAAAGTGACGGCAAAACAAAGTAGTATACCTTCCCGGCGGGCACACTGTATATGCAAAATACATTTCAGCCTTTGTTGCTCTTGCCTTTAACAAATTTAAGAGCAAAAGCTAGTTGCTTCTTTACTTAATATGCAGAAAAGGAAACTCAGAGTAATCTGGCAATAGTTGCTTCAATAAAGATATTTTTGTGAAACATAGACTTCAAATGTGAAATCTTTCAGAACATTTATGTAATCATTTTGATATATTTTTAAATCAGCCAATAAGAGGTGACACTTTAAACTTATTGAGTGACTCCGTGAGGAGGAGTGTTGGCCGTTACCAGTCGACAGCCTGAAATCACTATAGTCAAGAGTAAAGCCTATGACTAGCACGAGACTCAACTGAAAGTAAGGTAATCATAATATTACAAATCGGTTGCCTGAAATCGATTTGAGGAGCGGAGGGAATCCAAAACGGCACCCAAAATGTAAGTGATCTGCTTTGATATCCCCTCTGCATTAAAATACTGAAGTGATAAGAATGAGTAGGAAATTTTAAACACTTCTTTCTAAAAACTATATATAGGTAGTTGATAGTTTTCCGATTGTTCTATTTCAGAAATTGGACATCGTCAGAGTCAACGCGGTTTTATTTAGCTTTTCGGCTTACATCGGTATAAGATTGTAACGATGCAAGAATCCAGACAACCATACAGAACACCGTGAGTTCGCTTAGAGCTAGAAATTTCGGCCGGAGTTCTGGGTTTTGGCCAAAATGGCTATTTGAATTACGTTCGATTCCATACGCAATGGTTTGCATTTATAGATATTTCATAAAACACCAAACATGTTTACCTGCTACCTGCTAACATATAACAAATGATGAAGCAATACAACACAAATCAACTAACAAAACCAACTCAGAACGACAAATTAAACTGAAGATTGCACATAGCCGAATCCGGGTTGCCTCGAAACCACACTTGAAAAATGGACAATCCCTTTACATCCGCAGTTATTTCTGGTTTTTATCTGGTATATGTCGACCTGGCTATTGCGTAATTATTTTCCTTCGTCTTTAGGTATTATTGGCTCTCAACATCGTTCCTCTTACCCAGCCTGCATAATCGTATTGATCATATGTTCTTTAAGATCACAAAATTTAATGCTGTCATCATCAGAGTCTTCGTAAGAACCCTTGAACTTACATCCTCAAAAGCTTCATGAGCCTCTTTCGAATTTACCAACAAATAATTGTTTCAACTACTAAGATTTTGGATTTAGGACTCCAAAAATCACAAGAATCCAGCTGGTTATAGATTATGTCGCTGTCGCCTTTGATCCGCTTTCCCTTATTTCGAGTGCATCTTCTCAACCGCCTACTTCGTTAGGTTTCGAGTTTGCGCTCCATTCTCTTCCAGTTCACCTCCGTACCTGGCGATACTTCTGATTTAATTCACCCCATTCCTGTCAGAAAGAAATAACGTCTATTTGAGTTTTTTTTTAACTGGCATGCAAGCATCCTGGTTCTTATAGTGAGCTTAAATTTCTCTTCCTGCAAGCATGTTTCCGCTCTCCCCCACCCGGCGAAAAGGCTTAAAGAAAAGCTTACAAGGATTAATAGAGTTTGGCTAATTTCTTGACCTCAACGCCATATCTGTGATAGACGGGAACTTAGTAAAATGTTACTAAACCATAGTCGTTTTTGGGAGATCTTGACATCTGGAACCAACCATAGCAAAAATGATATATTTATATCTAAGGACTTGCAAGTGTATGGTATTAGGATTTCACTTCAAGCTTCATATTCTGACTCATATAAACCAGCTGGGAAACCTCAAGGTACCTTCATGAAACTAGCCATGGAGAAATTCACAATCGAAGAACGTATTCGAACTACCAAAGAGAATTATGAAAATGGGTGAACGAGAAAAAATCCACCTCGCTCTTTGCGTAAGTACATTGGAGTTGATATTCGATCTGTTTTCCGCTTTTTTCTAATTTTACACCTTCGATAATTTTCTAGCAGGAATATTTTCGCGATACCAAAATTTTATGCAGCTCTAGCGATGTTTGAGAGAATTTTCAATTTTCGAAAATTTTTTTAAATTTAATTTTTGGTTTTTCTCAATTAAACGCTTTTCGGCGAATGATGTAGAATGAAGTAATGCTTATGATCCAGTATCGCTTATTTTCTATTGCAGAGCAGAAACATAAAAGCGTGCATATGGGCTTTTTAAAAATTTGCCGGCAGTTTTATAATTCGTGACTATCCACCCGGGTGGAAGTAACGATGGCTGTGGAAGGTTTTTCTTTATTCTCTTTGTCAAAAAATCTTGCAGAGGCACAATTAATTTTGCTAATGGCATTTATTAACCTCCCGCTATTCCTGCATTTGCCGTAGTATTCTGTAGCCACACGTGAGCGTAGACTTAGTCTTGAACTCTATAACAACAACAACCAGGTGTCTTTTTGTGTTGAACCACAGTCATTTTAATGTTAATGCAAAAAGAAAAGTAAAGGTACGCGAATTTCCTTGGCAAGCTTCGAAGCCAATTAATAAAAAACAAGTATGGCTGTGCCAAACCTTATACACCCTTCTCAAAAGCATGAACTACTAGAAATGTACTACAGCATTTTTCCAGTGCAAAGGTTTGTTTAAGATATTTAATTTTGGCCTCCGGTTTTAGTCGTGTTATTTTACATTTAAACACTCCTTTCGTGTTATTATAAGCATTTATATCGGTGTATTTTTCATCTCTTTGAATGCTTATCAATTTTCGATAAGTTCTTGATATTGTAGTGAATTGTAGAAAATACCGGAACTGGGTTTTTAGTTAAATTTTTAATATTGGATAAAATGTTGAGTTTTCGGTGCAATTTCAGCCTCTGCATATATAATTTCGTTAAATTTCAAAATTTGGTCATGTTTGTTTTTGGTTACTTTTGTGTAAATTACGTTTTTGCAAAATGTAGGTTTTTTGGAACTTTGTAACATCGTGTTTGTAAAACTAGCGACGTTATGCATAAAATATTTGGCAGATTTTTGACGAAACTGCAAACTTTTTGTGAAATTGAAATTTAGTTTGGGAAATTAAAAATTTGGTGAATTTTGGGTTTTGTAGTATTTTTGGAACTATTTCGTGTTATTCCAGCTTTTCGATTTTCTGGTGAATTTTCGGAGTTATGTTAAATATATAATTAAGTCAAATTTTAAATTATTCGTACTTTTTTTCCCCAATTTCGGTTTTCTTTAAAGTTTGATTTTTGTCAAGTTTTGTTATTTTGGTATTTTGTGTTATTTTTGTAAACTTTCGGTTTTTTTATTATCAAATATTGCTTAAGTTTTTCGATTTATGATATATTTTTGGAATTTGTGGTAAATTTTAAACTTTGAATAAATTTATATTCTCTATAAATTTTTTGGGATACTCGTATTGAGTTATTATTGTATTTTTAAGTAATTTAATTGTTAGGCTTAAATTCGTTTTTATATTCTTTCTGTGAAGAAAGACAAGTTTTGTTTGAGTACAATAAAAGCGTGATTTTTTTCACTTTTACGCTTTGTGGTAAAATGACAAAATTGTGGTGAATTATAAATTTTTGTGGCGAATATTCCAAATTCGGTGAACTTTGGTTTTACTTTTATTTATTTTTTTCGTAAAATTTCGGATTTAAATTGAATTTTGATTTTTTGAGAACAAAAATTCAAGTTTTTAGATTTTGTAGTGAATTTTCAAAATTGTCGTAAATTCAAATTTTGGAAAACTAAAAAATTTTTTTTAATTTTTTGTAAAATTTCTGTTTTGAAGTAAATGCAATTTTGTCTGTTAATTATTGCAATTTTGAGTTTAAATATTAAATATTAAAAATTAGTTGGTCCAACATTAAGGTGCGTAGGTTATCTGGAAGCGTCAGGATGATAATTTCTGTATGAGGCCTTACTAGCTAATTTGATAAGGATTCAGAATATGTGAATTTTATGGACTTTTTTGTATAAGCGTTTCCATGCAAGAGTCAAAATAAAAAAAAAATCATATCTCAGGAACTTTTTTATATTTACAGCTGATTTCAAAGAGCTAAAATTTGCAAACTCACTGATCAAGCAGCCTAAGTTTCATGATCCTAGATAGTCTAGTGTCGTCAGAAAGTTGATTTCAACATCAGAGAGATGGGCATCGTTAATTGAATTTCCCCACCTAATTCATAATGTAAAGATAGGTTGGTCCAACCATAATTTACGATGTTAATTGTGAGTCACTATCGCGAGATGATAACGGGCCGAAAATTGCGGATATGGACCTGGAGGGATGTGGTTCCAACAGCACGGTATGTGGTCTAAAGGATGTAATAACTCCGCACATTAACGGTATTGAACCTTAATTATATCTCAGAATCATTGAAAATATCGACCATCGGATAGAGATATGCCACCGAAGCCGTGGCAAGATTTGGCCTATATTTTGTGTCACACATAATTTTCGTAGATCCTTCTATCATAATAAAACATATTAAGAAAACTTTTTGTTTTATTTACAATTAACATCGTTCGTTTTGGTTGGACCAGCCTATATATACTTTGTGGATCGGAAATGAATGTTCTAGAAATTACAAACGGAACGACAAACCTATATTTATACTTTTACATAAAACATATATTCTTTTTTTGGTGAAGGTTACAAAAACAAGAGAAACACAACCAATGAAAATGAGTGAGTCAGCTAGAAATTTTGAAACTGCTGTGGAATTGTTTTAAATTTTTTTTCTCTGTTTTTTTATTGCTTCTGCTAGTGCATTTGTTGCGGTTGATGTTGTTGTGCACATATGTATGTTCCGATGCTATTGCCAATATTAGTTACCAAAAAGGTCGTGTTCATACAACACATGTTTTGACAAACAGAGTGTAGTGTAATACCCATTTTCCTACCAGCAGTAGTACCATCATGAACGTTTTATATACAGGTGTAGAATCAGGAGGAGGTTTTTAAAGCAAGATCAATTTGTACAATAACCAAAAATGTTGAAAATTTTTTTGTAGGAAAACGTTAGTTTTTGGTAGGAAGTTTGCGAGGGGCTGATGGACATACCTGAATTCGCTCCTGCTTGTGCACATAATTTGGGAATTCACCAAAATCCGAAAATTTACAACACCAAAGCATAGCTTAAAAATTTTTAATTTTGGTAATGTCATATATTTCAACAAATCAATACTAAAAAAAACCGAAACTGTACAAAAGAACATTGCAAAAATTCGAAAAGTTTCCAACATTTTAACATCACCACAAATTTAAAAATTCACTATAGAAATCGTAGTTTCTAAAAAAAAAAAATAATTGCAAATACATAAGTATTAAATAAAAAACCGAAATTTAAGCAAAAAATACGAAAAACACAGATTCACCAAATATTAAAAGGCGATAATTAAACAAAAAAGTTATAAAAACGTCAAAAACGTCAAAAACATAAAAAAATCTCTAAGTTCACCTCAAATAGGGAATTCATTGTAATGTTCATAAATTCACAAACAAATTTAGATTTTCTTTGTGAATTTATGGTTCATAAAAATCAAAAAAACAAAAAAAAAACTTTTTCAATGCAATTTAGGAATTCACTAAAATTATAAATTACCAAAATAAAAAAATAATATCAAAACCGATGTTGTACAAGTCCCGAAGGACCTATTTCTTACATAAACCCCAAAATTTGATCAAATATTAGAAATTTTACTAAAAACTAATTTCCGCTATTTTCTACACGTCACTAAAAAATCGAGAACTTATCGATCGAAATTGATAAGCATACAGAGAAAAGAAAATCGCACCGATATAAATGCTTATAATAAGACAAAAGGAGTGTTTAAATGTAAAATAATACGACTAAACCGAAGGCCAAAATTATATATCTTAAACAATTCTTTGCATTGGAAAAATTAGGTAGTACATTTTTAGTAGCTCATACTTTTGTGACGGGTGTATAAGATTTGGCACAGCCGAATATAACTCTCGTGCTTGTTTTTGTTTAAATTTAGAAAGGGAAACTGAAAGGAATATCTCACCGTCCATATTTCTTGGACGTACACTTGCTCCACAAGGACTTACTTTGTCTGGCAGGGTACGTTTTTGCCGCAGCATTTACTTCAAACGTAGTAATTTTCTGGGAACGTACGACTTAAACGCTGCTAGTATAAAATTTGTTGTTATATCCTTTACAAAAATTAAAATGGTATACATAGGTTTGTCATTCCGTTTGCAATTTCAACAATGTTCATTTCCGACCCAACAAAGTATATATGTTCAGGATCCTTATAGGTAGGGAAGATCAATTAACAATGTCCGTCTGTCCGATGTTTAAATCAACTTTCTGACTTCACTTGAAAATTTATGATCTTGAAACTTGAACCAATTGATCAATGAGCTTCGCGAATTTTGCTATTATAAGCCATATAAGTCTACAAGTTACCGAGGTATAGGCCATAAACGATTTTTCTGGATTTTTTTTGTATTTACAATCTTCCAAGGCAACGCTTATACTCAAGCCCTTAAAATATTCTGAATCCTTATCAAATTCGCTAAAAAAAAGTCCATTTAGAGAAATTATCAATCCGAGGCCCCCAGATAGCCTACGGACCTAAATGTAGGACAGAATTAAAACATTTTTACAAAAGCATCAACATTTTAAAAACTAACAACAAAACCCAAATTCCTTGAAAAACCGAAATTTCAACAGGATTTTACAAAATCAGAATTTTCTTCAAAATTTTAAGTTTACCACAAATTTTTAAAATTCGCCTCAAAATTAAAAAAACTGGTTAAATTTTTTTTTTAATCCAAATGCAATGAAACCCCGAAATTTTACGAAAAAAAACCAAAAATACAATTTCACCAAATTTTGAATATTCACCTCAAAAATTTAACTTTCACCAAAAGTTTCGTCGAAAAGCAGAAAAATAAAAAAAAATATATATACTTAATGAAAAAATCATCATTTTAACAATATCGATGTTTAAGAATCATATAAAAACTAAAATCAAAAATTCACCGCAACTCGTGAATTCCCAAAAAAATTCAAAATTACCCAAAAAATTGTAAATCATAAAAATTACACATTTGATCAAAACCTTTATTAATCTAAAAAATTTACTATAATTTAGGATTATTCGAAAATTCAACACAAAACCAAACTATAGTTCAAAAATTCTAAATTACAAAACTATCATAATTTTCCAAAAAGTTTAAATTTAAAAAAAAAACAACAAAACTGGTAAAAAATCGTAAAAAATTCGAAAATTTACCAAATTTTAAATTCACCACAAATTCGCAAAATTCACTATAAAATCGAAAAACTGGAAAAAAGTCATTGCTTAAAAAGAATATTTAATAAAAAAACTGAAATTTTACCAAACGATACGGAAAAAACAGATTATTCACCATTATTAAAATTTTAGCACAAAAATTTTAATTTCTCCAAGGTTTTTTAATTTCATCATAAAACCGAAAATGCACACAAATTAGTATTTTACAAGATAAAACAAAAAATCAAATAACATAAAAATTGTAAATTTTACCGAAAATCTAAATTAATCTGAACACAACAAAAATCTGAATATCACCATTATTCGGAAATACACCAAAATTCAAAAGAACTTACCACAAACCTTATTATGGTTTGTGGTAAAATTATAAATCATAAACCTTAAAATTTAATAACTATTAATTCAATTCATTAATTTAAAAAAAGCTATATCCTGAATATTTTTAAATAAATCAATTTTCAACAAAAGCAAATTTTAGAAAAACCGAAATGGCAACAAACAATTTTTAATGTCCACCAAAAATTTGCACACAAAATCGAAAAACTAAAATAAAACAAAATAATTCCAAAAATAACAAAAAAAAAAAAAAACCTTTATTAAAATTCATCAAGCTTGAAGGTCTTTTGTTAAAAATTATATTTTTATTTGTCGATATTACTTTAAATTCTTTGACAGTCAAAACGATTAGCAATAGATTTTCCTCTGCAAAAATCCAATGAAAATTTAAACACTTGGCGAATAGAGTGAAATGGGCTTAAACGATATAGAAGGGTGGTGGAAAATTGACATGGAAAAAAATGACTATTAAGGCCCTAATTTTATAAAACGCAACACAACACCCAGATCTTAATGGAAAACAAAAATTAAAAAATTTGTTTTTCTTTTACACAGGCATTTTGATTTCCGTTTCAAAACCCCAAAAATTTCTTTGAGGAAAAATAAAACAATTTAAAAATGTTTAAAATTTAACGATTATGCAATGACGTAAGAATCGAGCCACCTCTGGGGCAAGGGAGTTATTTCAATACATAATTTAATTGAAACTGTCTTGTGAATAATAAAACAAACAACTTTTTCACTTATTTAATTTATTATTTATCATCTTTCTTCTTTTCTTTCATCCTAAATTATATTCACATGTTTATACAGTCTTCCAAGCAACTAAATTCATATCAATTGAATTCTTTTTTTCGGTCAGTATAGTAAATTTTAGCGTAGAGAGACACATTGGGATCCTTATCTGTTTAGAAATTAAAAAAAAAAATTTAAGTAACTTTGTGCACAACGGATTGCCACCAAAAAAGTTTTTAAAAGAATAAGCTCTAAATTATTTAAATTGTAAAGAAAACGTGTGTAGACACAACGTTTAAAGAATTGCGGTTGCAATAAAAAATAAAAAACGTTAACAAAAATATCCATGCAACCGCAGACAAACAGAAATGGTAATCACAGCCACAGAAATAAATTTTACTACAAATTTCTGCCTTTATAAACTTGCAAATATATTAAATCATATTTACATACGCAGCATGTGTGTGTGTGTGTGTGTGTGTGTATGCATGCGGACGTACGTTCATACCGATTTCAAAATGAATATACAATATTTATAGAATTGCTTTGCAAACACTTTTCCACCACATAAGTAAATAAGCCCATAGATACACATATGCGGTACGCTATACACACACACACACACAATTGCATATTGGTACACAAATCCAAACACACACAGAGTTTTATATCTATGAACTACGTGATGTTCTGCTCTAAAGTGTTCATAAAAAAAAAACTAAAGAACGTTATGCACATGAATATTCATAGTTGTGCCAGAATGATGATAGGATACTAAAACGGTGCAGGCAGATGGACATACACACACACAAGAACACACTCCAATGAAAAAAAAACCAAATGTGAAATGGAATATAATAAAATAATTTAAAAAAGTAAAGAAACCACTAACGAACTAAAGGAAAATAATACAAATTAAATACAATTACAGAATGAACATCAACGTATTTAAATACTCGTACCACCCCCGCGAATACAAATAAACAGTCGTCATGCTCGCATTTCAAATGTGTTGGAACGTTTTTGTGTGAAACTACTCGCTTTCCACCATTTTTAATTTTACAGTGATCAATGGGGTAATTAGAAAAATGAACGATTAAAACTTTTATTTTAAAATTTGCGTAGAGATGCAGATAAAAAATGTATGTACTTGCCTTGGCTCAATAGCCAGCCGCGTTCGTTTCATGGAAACAAGCAGGATTGCAGGCTAAATCATGTTCTGCAATTACCAAGAGCTTCTATGTATTCGGAGCTACACGCACCATTACTGGGACTGAGATATAACAGCCGATTTCTGTGTCGTGATCGGTTCAGTGCAGGACATTATGCACCGACCTACTGTTTTAAATGTTGTTTTTTGGAATTCATTTCATTTTAATGGAAAAATTGTCGCACCAAAAAAATTATGGCTGCTTTCTTTATAAATCGACTATAAATATTTAAAATGTGGCTGCGAATTATCACAATGTTTCATAATTTATTTACTAAGAGATCATTTTATCATGATAAATGTAGGGCAATATCGAAGCAGATCGCAGACTTTATGGGATTCTTTTCTACCCCCTTCTTTCCATGAATTGATTTTAGGCTACCGATATGTAATTTACGACTACCTGTCCCTCATTTTAATCTCGTGCTACCACTAGCATTTACTCTCGAGTTTAGTGATTTCAGATTGTCGGCCTTCTTCACGGAGGCTCTTGTAAAATCCACCATTTGTTTAAGGATTAGCTCCATTATGGCATCCACATTTAACAAGTGACTGCCAATGCTTTTAAGCCTTATGCTAGCCATTGCAGTACATTCACACCGAATGTACGCTACTGTCTCAGCCTCTTCATCAGGAATATGTTTGAAGAGTCACCCGTACACCCATTGCAAGGTTTTCTTGTCCATATCCTCAGAAGCCCTCCTTTGGGAGGTTAACCTCTCTATTGCCCAATTATATCGGAATCTTATCGTCCAACGCCTTAGACGTACCTCTAAAGATTGACCCTTGCACCCATCTTTCCCGGATTCCTTCTTTGGCAAATTAAAACCGTAGTTTCTGCAGAGATTAACCTCTCCGCCTCTTGCGAGGCTTGCTGATTAATCCCTCTAATGGACAAAAGTATATCCGCCCACACAGAGCTCCGAATGCACGGATAAATCTCTATTTAAACTGGAGATCGACTAGTATCCAGTGTCCGCTTACTTAAGACCAAGCACCCTCTTTGCCACGCATCCCTGGCGTTTGCTGTTCAACCGTGGATTAGGAATTGTTTATAATAGAGTATTAACTTCTCTCCGCTCGACGTATTTAGACAGACTCCTTGCAGATATATGAGCCTGTTACCGGCCGCCAACACAGGAAGTTAACAGACAGAACTTCTGCCAGTGCACTCAGCTACAACAAGCCATAACTTGTGCCTACCAGCTAACGGCCTTCTGCAAACTTGAAATAATTACATTGGTAATAAGTTAAGATTAATACTTTAGAGATACGATTCTAATACTTATTGTATTTTTTTTTTTGTTATCAGAAAGATTCGATAAAATTAAAGTGCGAATCTATGTATGAAGCAAAGTAACGAAGGAGTAAAAACAGCGCAAATGGTTTCATTTAATGTACACACTGTTTTCATAGGCAGCGCGACTGAATATTTAGTTGTTTTTTAATTGTTTAAGTCATAATGTGATTTATAGATACTTGATTGCATCAAATATTTCCATACAAAATCCTGGAAACGTGTCTGAAAAAATAAGAAATATACTGATATTTTTGTACCATATAAAAATGTACAAAATTTGCTTGTTGCCAGAAAAAACAAAAGTAAAATTATTTGTTCTATCGCCTTTTAGGCTAGAAAATTTTAGAAATAAAAATGTTTATTTAATAAACTTGTGGTACTATTGAACCTCAAATTGCAAGTTGCCTGGGAGAGTATTTTTTTTAATTTTTTTTCTTTAAAACAACACGCTTTCGCAGAAAAGTACCAAAATAGTACATATAACCAAAATATTCCAAATTGCCATTCGTGACGATAGTTTTAAACAATTAAACGATCGTTTCTCAAAATTTATTAATTTATTTTAAATAAATTCCTTTATGGCCTTTTCATACTTTAGTGCCCGCTAAGGAACCGAAAGTGACAGAATAAAAGGTACCAAATTGAAAAAGCTTTCAACTAGTTTTTGAACCCGCTGTAAGACAAAATAAAGCTTATAGAAATGTAGAATACTTCGAGAAAATATCCCTTCGTGCTGCAAATTTCATCAAAAAAGTATTTATAATTAGTACTTTGAATCACGTCTTTAAGAAAAAGTAAAACTTTGCAAAACAGGCCTACAAAGATGAAGATATTAATCAATTATTTAACTTTTATATTTTTTAATCAGCAAACGTAAACTTCTCAACAAACGTCTTGCAAAATACATCTGTAAAAATGCTAGTTTAAAAATGTCATCATACATTCATTTAATTATTTTGAAATTAGAACAAAGTACGGATTTTGTTATTGTTGTACTTGTGTTTTGGTAGTGCTTCAGTAAGCGTTTGCTTGTTTCATTAAATAAATTTAATTAAAATGTGTTTGCAATTAAATTTAATTGTATCACTTAAAGCCAAGACTTGTTGAAACTTTAATGTTTTGCATGATTTTTGCATACAAATTATATTTTCTAGCAACATTTCTGAAAGTTGATTGCAAGAAAAACGTAAAGAAACAACATCAAATAACAACAATGAAGCAATTGCGTTGCAGTAACTACGAGTTCTATTGCACACTAATGCTACAAACACATCAATACAAATAGTACTTAACTTAAGGTGTGTTCAGACGACACAAATATGTTTTGAAGTACCAGTAAGAAACAGTTTTGCCATTTCTTAGAATATGCTGATGGCTAGTGAAATTGTAATGTTGATATTATTTGTTTAACTTAAAGAATATTTGCTTTAAATAAAAAAGTGGCTACCATTAGTACTTTGAATATTAGTCTCGTCGGTCTCTGTTTCACATCTACTTAATATAAAGGTTTTATCTTGTGCTTGTAAAAAAGTGGAAGTGGGAGGGACACTTGAAAAAAGTAAAAAAAAGAAATTAAAATAATGAGGACTTGGATGCCCTGGAAATGGTATTGAGAAGTCTTGGCGCTGTCCACAAAGACCGAATTACACCCAGACAAGGTAACCAATTTAGCTCTAACAATGGAATTTGATCTTTAGTTAACGGCTATAATATCACCGCCGCAAACCCAGCTAAAAATATTACAGACTTTTTCTAAGTCTTTATTTTTTGTAACAAACATCTCACTGCCTAGGTAACTGATTCTGCGCGTGGCCAACGTAGGGCAATCGCATAGAACATGTTCTGATATTCCCTGTCCTTCTTGATTGAGTCTACAAGAATCACTCGCTACAACACCAATTTTTTTTTTTGGCAGTGTAACGTCTCACTCAATACTAACTTTTTTATTTTACCACCTTTGTAAAGCAGTTATCAATGTTGCTCGAAAATTTCAAGAATCTAGCAGATGTTTCTTTAACTATAACGATATTTGTTATTGTATTGAGTTTGTTGTGGCTATAGCACTGATACTTTCTGTGAAGTGGGTGCCACAAGTTTTATGTCTGGAACTTTCTGCACAGTGAGCGCCATAAGTATTCATATGATCCAATTCATTGGTTAAAGACAGCACTGGCACTTTCTCTACGCTGAGTGCTATAAGTATTCGTACCACTCAATTCTTACAGGCAAAAATACTTGTTTACACTTATCTACGTACCAATATCAATGGAATATTTTGGCTATATTTAGCTAGATATTTTGCTATTTGATTGTCTTCGTGTTCCGGTAACCACATTAGAGATTTTAGCTAGAAGCTGTTAAAAAAACCTTTCCGAAAACTCCTAAAATGAGGCCAAAATAAATTATTTTACATTTAGCATTAACGATTTTTCTAAATCAGTATTGTTTTGGAGATTTCTGAATTTAATTTCGATAGCAACCCAGCATTAAACCGCTATTTTACTAATTTTTATAGCAGACAACCTTGTTTTTTTGATACACCCTGTACGACTCACGGGCCTCATTCTTTTTTTAACTTTTCGCTGACCGTTCTCTCTTCGCTTACAGTGACGGAGGTTTAAATTTTTTCCCTCAAATAATTCCATAAATAGAAATCGAATGGTGTTAGATTAATGGATATAGAGGGCCAATTAAAAACTCCCAAATGAGACCGCACAAAAGTTGTTTCACGAGCTATATCGCTAGTGCCGTCAGTTTATTTCGGTTATACATTAAATTTTGATTTTTGAAAAATGTAATTTTTTTATTCCCGTTTTTCTGTGTAAATGTAATATTTGGCAAAATGTCGACTTTTTGGTTTTTTGTTCGTGAAATATCGGCTTTCTCTGTCAGTTTTTGAAAATTGCGTTTCTTTTTAATATGAACCAACATTTAGGTAGGGGCAAATTTGATAAGAATTCAGAGTATGCGAATCTTATGTGCTTGAGTATAAGTGTTTCCCCGCAAGAATGACACTACCAAAAAAACCGAGGAAAATGGGGCTTGGCCCCTATCTCGAGAACTTTGAAACCTACATGGCTGATTTCAAATGGGCAAACTCGCTGATCAAGTGGTGCAATATTAAAGATTATAGGTGGGTTAGTTACGTCAGAAAGTTGACTTCAATATCGGACGGACGGACGGACACCTATACATCGTTAACTGAACTTACCTACCTATAAGGATCCACAATATATATACTTTGTTGGTACTGAAATTAACATTGCAGAAATTACAAACGGAATGACGAACCTATATAAACCCTTTTCATTTCTATGAAGGGTATAAATATAAGCGACAAATTCAATGGAAGATTAAATAACTTTATTTTACTTTTCGCTCGGATTTAAACAAATAAAATCGAATAAAATAGAAAACAATTTCAATCAGAACAAACTTAAATAAAATACAAAATGTAAAAGTTTGTTTTATGCTGCGCCTATAGATGGGGCAAATAAAAAGGAAAAAGATATTAAAGTGGCAATACAATTTTTCAATTGTTGGCGTGTGCCTTTCCAAACAAAAGCAAGTAAACAGCTGGATTCGGCTCTGGCGAATCGTATATACCCTTCACAAAAGTATGAACTACTCAAAATGCCAACGGGTACAAACCACCCAACATACGTTTCCTTCGAATACTGCTTATTTTTTACAATGCTATAGCAAACTTTTATTTTGAAATAAAACTTGTATTATTTTTTGCCGATGCTCATGCCGTAGAACAACAAACCAAAAGAAATGCATTCCTAAGCTCGCTCAGTTTAAGACCAAAAATAAAAAATGCAACAAATAAGAAAAAAAACTACAAAAAAGCGAACTCAAAAAGTTTCCAGTTGGTTGTTGCAAGAATATCCTCTTGCAATATAGACAAACTTTAAACGATTACTTGCCGTATTGTGCTGTAAGCAGCACTTATAACAACGGGGTTTCCAATTAGAGTGGATTAGCATGTAGTAAAGCATCGTTCATAGGTTACGAAGACTTTGCAGACATAGTCCAATTGGTTAGAACTGAGACTTCGAAAACACCCGCGATCGTAATAGCCAACTGATATCAACCCTTAAATATTTTATCTACCGCAGTCCTCCTGGAACCACTGAACGTCCTCATTCATATTGTTTGGTTTGGGGCAAAAAAAAATGGTTTTCATTGATCTTTAGCTCTCGCCGTTGATAGTGCTGGCCTAATTATTGTTGTTTACGAACACGTGTCAAGCAAGGAGTCTGCTAGTCCAAAATCCGTAGTTTATAGTAACTGTACATTACTACTTGGTAAGCAGCAAGTGTGCGCGCCAGCTGTAAATTAGGCGCAACTCGCGCAATATTTGAACTAGCGAGGAGTCCTCTTACAGCTTCAACATGTATCTTTACACAATGATTGGGTACATGCGACTGAATAATAAAGAACAAATATGGATGACACCGCCTCAAAGCATAACCCCTACAGACTGCCATCGTCAACCCGCCTTACTTGAAACCCCTTTATATGCTGAAAATGAAATGCTTGATCTACTGTGCATATACCACTGACACACTCAAATAGTCAATGAAAAATACTTACACCTCTTTGCAAATAGGTGTATTCAGGTTTATTGGTTATTTTCTTTTCTTAGGAAACAATTTCAAGTTATTTTACTTCTGCTATGTTTACGTTTAAAATGAGATTTGTATTCAATTTTATTTTATTGAAATTCATTGTTTGAAATGCCTGGACACTGTCAGTCAATCCATTTATAAAAGTAAAGATAATAAAAACAAGCGAAAATAGAAAACATGTTTGGATGACAGTGATATAAATCATTTTACTTTGTACCACTAATTTTATCACATATACTTCGTTAAAGTTTTGGTAGTGGTGTTATAATACAGTTGAGCATTATTCTTCACGTGCTTCATTAAAATCTAATAGCACCACATAGGAATTTAGAAATGCTTAATTTATACAGGTTGTTTTCAGCCAAAGATTAATTAGTGGCTAGTCCATACAGCGATACCTATGCATCACGTGGCTTGCACACATTACGTTAGCTTGTGATGAGGTCCTAAATTATTAGTATAGTGCCCGCTCCGCTGTGAACCAAGACTCAAAGACAATTGAAGAGATATAGAAACTGGGTGCTTCGAACTAAGTTTCTAAAAACTTCTTTTGAGTAAAAGCTGGACAGAATCATAGAAAATCTTCAATCAATTTGATGTCCTCGGTGCCTGCCCAGCAAACGATGTTATCTGCTTTTTCTTTTCATGTCAATTGGATTACCCTGTATCAATGCAAAATACTCTTTGCTATACTCTTCACAAAAATGAAAAGGGTATATATTGGTTTATCATTCCGTTTGTAATTTCTAAATTATTTACTTCATACCCAATAATTCATATATGTTATTTATCCTTGTAAGTATGGAGGTTCAATTAGCGATATCCGTCAGTCAGCCCGTCCATCTGTCCGATGCTTGACTCAGATTTTTGACGGCACTAGATAACCTAGTATATTGAGTCTTGCACCATTCGATCAGCGCGTTCGGCGACAATTTTTCCACAAGTTTTCTTTCTTACAAGGAAACGGTTATACACAAGCCCATACTATTTGCATATTCTGAATCCTTACCAAATTTGCTATAAAGACTCTATACATAAATATTTAATCCGAGGCCGCCAAATAAATTACGGACCGATTTACATTTTTTTTAAAACCCTAAAAATTTCAAAAACTAACAAACAAAAACCGAATTCCTCCAAAAACCGAATTTTAACAAAAAAAAAGTCCTTAAAATTCAAACTTTTGCCATAAAATTTAAAAATAACGATAAAAACGATAACTTCAATGTTATAATAAGAACTAGAAATAACTCCTTTAAATAAGGATAACTGTAATTGCAGAATTATCTTAATGAGCAACAGCTATATTGAAAGTGGGTATATTTGCTGCTTACTTAGGAATATTATAGTTAGAATTAGACTCTAGTCAGCCTATTGGCAAGCGATGCATTTCGTAGGTAGTTTTCTTCTATTAACAAACGTCTATGCATCTGCTAAATGCTTGTAAGAAGTTATTATTGTGAGGTAAATCATAGGATGTTTTACTTCACTGTAACCTCGTTTATTACATTTGCACGGAATCAGTGTGAAAGGACTAAATAGCAAATTATCCATGCAAAGGCGAAAAGAAAAATAAAATTAAATGAATTTCAAAAAGGATTTTTATATTTAGAAAATATAAGGATTAATTCTTCCTAAGTAAATAGTATTAGAATGACCTCAGTCACTCGGGCATGACGGAAGAATTTTTTTCAACTGAGTAGTTCCTTCTCCTCAACAAGGTTCTGAAATATTTGTTGCACCACTCGAAGCGAATTTGCATATATTATTTAAAATTATTTTTATTTTTGTTTTGTTTGTTTTTTCATGCAAAAGTTTACAATGTTTTTACTGAGTTTGCACAATTGCCTATCTGTCTAATAAAAAATTTAGTACATGTCATGGCATCCACTATAATTTTTTTTCTTGCCATAAAATCAACAAAAACTGTAGTTTAACACAAAATTCACAAAATTTGGAATAATCACCACAGAAGTTTTAATTTCACAAAATTTTTTAATATAACGAAAAAGTCGAAAATTCTCAAAAGTAAAGATTTTACGAAATTTTAACATAATCTATTCCATGTTAAGCACACTGACAAACTGACTAAAAAATTTAAAATTTATATATCGTAAAAATTATAAACCAAAAATCTAATTAATCATAAAAAAAATTAATTTTACCAAAATTGGAAAATACACCACAAATAAAACTACAGCACAAAAATGCTAAATTACAAGAATAACAAGATTAAAAAAAAAAAAATACAGAATTAATTTTGCAAAATTTTGCCAAAATTTAGAATTAACGAAAAATCTGTAGCACATTTGAGTAGTTTATACTTTTGTGAAGGGTATATAAGTTTCGGCACAGCCGAATAGTGATTTCTGCTACTGTGAGTTTTAGGAAAACGAGCACAATGACAAATAAAAATTCCAAGTCTTTATAAAAAATTTTGTCGCTGGCCGTTAATATATCAGGTTTAATTTATTTTTTATATTTTTCTCGGAAAATACCCCAAAGTATTTATCAAATGCTGACAAACCATTTAGATCGTACGACATTCTCACATACGAACATTTATTACATGTGGCTGTGTGAGTGTATGTGTAAAGAGAATAAGTTTGGAGATACTTTATGAAGAGTTTAGTGTATTTATATGCTTTCTCCATTTAAGAAGAACGTTATAACATCTGTGTCAGAATAGTGGAAATATGTGCTCGTAAAATAAAACCAACTCAATGTGTTTGTGCTCGGATATGTGTGGATTTGTACGTCTGTTTATTAGCCATGATGTTGAACAGACCCCTTTTAAGGTTGTTTGAACTGTTATACCACAGTCATTGGGATCATAAACGCATGAAATAAAAGGAAAAAGGGAATACACAATTTCAAACACTTTATTATGAAAAGGAATACAGTCGTGCAAAAATAAATGTACACCCAGGCATAAGTAAGTATTCGTGAGTACTCGTGCAAAGCTTATGGAGTTTGTGCATTGAAAAGTTTAATTGATACATGCTATTGTTGTTAAAATAAATAAGTCAATAAATAACTATAGGAAAATATTGGTATCATATGAATTCTGGGCCGACATCGATACCATCAACGGCTGCACTGACTGGAAATGTTGTGAGGATGGATGAAAATACTCCAGCAGGAAAACACATTAGAATACGACCACGATGAAATCTTGTTTTAATTTCCCGAGAGGGAGATTTTATGTAGATATTTGGAACGAATTTCCGTCAGCCCTTGTACAGTTTTTTTTGTTGACAAACCGGTTTCGGTTCTGTGCCACGTGCTATGTAAACATGGCACATAAGCGAAACTGATTTATAAGAAAAACAAAAAACACATTAATATTTATATAATGTTTTATATACAAATTTTTGAATTTTTGACAAAAACAATTTCAATATTTAATTTATAAAACAAATTTTTAAAAATATCTGAAATTTTTACAAATATTTGAAGTTTATTTCCATACAAATTCTGGCTTTGCCTTTTATAAAATAAGTTTTATAAAATAAGTTCCTCTATTATTTAGTGAATAAAGCGATAAAGTTGCTAACAAAGTATTAAAAACCCTCTACAGATAACGTGGTACCAGTTAAGTAGCATGATGGAACCAAATACTAGGGAAAAACTAATTACTTTGTATCTTGCCAAATGAGAGTGTAGTGTAAAATTAAATCTCCACGAAAATATAAATAAGGACAAGTTGCTATCCAAAAATTTCGGTCGTAAAAAGTACTGACATTAAAATGAGCACCAAGTTCTTGATATGCACAATATCACCCCATTTCTAGGCACATTGGTAGTTTGGTAACATTTTTCGCATTATACTTTGCCATATTCGAAATTAAAAAAAAATCCAAGCAAGTTGGCTAGAAATAGGATGGAATGGTACATATGAAGAACTTGGTCCTCATTTTGATCTCAGTACTTTTTAACGCCGAAGATTTTCACATTTATGTTTTTGTGTGGATCTGAGTTTTTTTCTCCACAATATTGATGAGTCAGTGAATATGTACCAAAATATGTAGTTTTTACACCTTCATATCTCGGGAAGCTTTCATGGTAAAACTTGGCTACGATGTTGCCTATACGTAGAGTCCTTATGTTTCAAGTTTCATTACTTTATGATAAAAGGAAGCAAAGTTATGAGGGGGGTAAACACAGCGCAAATGGTTTCGTGTAATATACACACTGTGTGCATTAGGCCTGAACTTGGCCTGGTGCACTACCGTGCGCCTTAATAACAATGGAAAATTTGTAATCAATAAACTTCTTATAAAAAATAAAAAGTCGTACTCGAGATAAAAAATAATTTTCAGTTCCATGTAATTGTAATTGAAAGTATTTCAATTTCAAATTACATATAATTTTAAATAAAAAATTGGAAACGTATTGCTTACAAGTAATTGCAAATTAGATTTGTCAAGCCTTCGGTTCAACTAAAGTTACCTGTAACTGTTACTCCAAATTCCTACTACTCGTTAATTGTAATTGAAATTTAAGAGATCCTCCCGGTCGGGTACAAATATTAGTAAGTGTGTATGTATTTCCTAGTGCAACCTTTGAAATGAAACAATTTCTTTGCCTTGCTTTAATGGTAAAGTGAGCAAAACACAACAAGAGGAGAAAAAATGCGGATTCGAAATAATAATTTTTTAGCCTCCTAAAGAACTTGGCCATCATGAAAACTTTAAGTTAAAGTTATACTTGTTTGCATTGGCCATACAACTGTAATGTATGCGTTAGACCTTTACGCGCTCCATTTAAGTCATTAGCTGAAAATTTTATTTTGATGGACACAAGTTGTTTTGGGTCAAGTTTATATGGTAATAAAACTAGTAACGTATGGTCTCGGATACTTAAAATTTATTAGTATTTGTTTTTAATTTTCTATTTACATACGCAAACACAACAACCCGTAAAATATGTCAGAAAAAAATGCTTAAAAAAATAAAAGTATAAAGAACTAAATTGCTTTCCTGCCTACGAAAGTTGGTATTTGTTTGAAAATAAATTGAAGTCATAAAATTTTCCAGTTTTAAGAACAAGTCAACGCTTTTAGTGCGTCAGCATAAATTATTTAATGGAACTAAACTGATGTATGTGCCAACAGATACATTGAGCCAAAGTATTGTTTAAAAATATATCTTGAATGAATTTGAGTTTTTCGTATTAAACTACTTTTTCTATTTAACTGATTAGACTTTGGATTTTAGCAACACTTTCACACAAAGTTTATAAGTGTGGCACAAGTGGTGAGTTTTCAAAATATATGAGAAGTTCACCATAATATTTAAATATTATAAATTATATCAAAAATCTCAATTAATCTCAAAAATTCAACAAAATAAAATTTGAGAAATTACACAAATCCGAAAATTTTCCACAACACATACCAAAATATATTTCAAACATTTTAATAACACAAACATAATACGTTAATTGTCCAACTGCACAAGAAAATTGCAAAAAATTGGAAATTTGTACATAATTTTAATTTCACCACAAATTGACTATAAAAACAGTAATTTCACCAAATTTTGTAATACTCGTATCATCGAAAAGCCGAAAACGTACAAAAATTATAATTATACACAATATTAAAAAAATCTGTGCTAAACAACACATGAAAAAAAAATAATAATTTCATCACAAATGTGGAATCACCTAAAAATTAAACCATCATAAATATTATAAACTTTACTTAAAATCTGAAAATAAAAAAGGAAATTTGGCCATAATTTAAAAATTCACTGAAATTTTAAAAATCAAAAATTGTAACTCATAAAAAAAAAAATTCCAAAAAATCAAAATTTACGAACAATAAAAACTGAAATTGCACGAAAATTATGAAATTGAAAAATTTTAAATGCACAAAAATGTTGGATGAATCGAAAAACTGTTATAAATAAATTTATTTGCTACAAATTTAATAAAAAAAAACAAATTTTTATCAAAAACACCAAAAAAAAATTCTCCAATTTTGGAAATTCGCCACAAAAACCTTTAAGGAAACCGTAATTGAACCAAAAAATTACGAATAATAAAATATTCAATAATAAAAGATTTATGTCGAAAAACTGGGGATAAAACAAAATAAATCCAAAAGAAAACCAAAATTTCAAAACAAAAAATTTATACTTTATCGAAAACATCGCAATTTTATCAAAAGCGATGTTGTAGAAGTCCAAAAGACAAACGAACCGAAAATACTTGTATTAAGCCGAGGCAAACATTAAATATCTTAAACAATAATTTGCACCGGGAATAATCTGTAGTACGTTTTTAGTAGTTCACACTTTTGTGAAGGGTATATAAGATTCGGTGCAGCCGGACATAGCTCTTTTACTTGTTCTAAAAAAGGATTCGTAAAATTTCCGCATTCGGGGATTTGCACAATCCAGGACATATTTACCAAAAAGAATAACTCTTTTGGGTGCCTAGTGCATTTAAATATAATGCGAAAAATTTTACTACATCCAATGGTGTTTGATGTCGAAACATGAAAACTATATAATAAGTTACACCATTATTATCAACAATTTTTTATTTGTGATAATTTTGTGATTAAAACTTGTTATGCCCGCAGAATTTTCTTGTTTTACTGAATGTTTCTAAAAGCAAATTAGAAAAATTATATAAATCTTAGTTCTAAATTATTATTAAGTTAACAATATGGTTACGTTTATTACCACAATAAACGCTATTTTGTAGGGTTCTTGAAATGTCCCGAACATACGAGAAATTGTGCATCATTTATTTCATTTGCTGGCTTAGTAGTCTTGTATATGTGTGTGTCTTTTTTTACTTTTTCTTTCTGTAGAAGTTGTTTTTTTTTTTGTACTTTGAATCGCGGTTCGGGGAATTCTACTACGCAATTTGTTTTTTGCTTTATGTTTATAATATTCCGTTTTTGTACAATATGTTGTTTCACACATCTTTGACTATTACTTTGTAAAAATATAATAATTAATTTATTGCATTCGTGTGCTATCTAGTCGTTGCGCAGGTATTCTTAGTCTCTAACGCCCATAAAATTTTAATAAATCATGTGTGAGAAAGCTTTGATGGACCAAAACTTACCCCGCTACTGAAATCCATAGGTCCATATTAGTTTTTAATGGATTTTTCTATAAGCACTTTGTATTCAGCTGATCCCTATACATTTGATGATCTCTTCCAACATTTTACAAGGCCTTTGTTATATACTCTCCTAGGTAGATACCCAAATATTTCACATGTGTTTCCGCTGGAACAGTGGTATTTATTATAGTTATTGATGGACTATATTGCCTTCGGAGAGATAACGTAACAAGGCCACGTTTTGATGGAGTTATACTCGACATTTTTAGCCAGTTATTTAGCCCGTGGAAGTGACACCATGGCAGACTTTATCTAACACATGAACAATGGCTATAAAGAAAGGTAAACATTATTGCCGATCTCATGAGGAGCTAGAGTCTCATTTGTGCTAAAGCTTTAAACGGGATTATATTGATTGCGCTAGGCTTTAGGTGGAAAGCACCACTAGTATTGCATGTGTTAAAAAAAGTAAAGTAATGCTTATGCTTTTGGACTATATGGCATCATAAAATTCATACGCAGACAATAACGTATTTTCGCTAAATGATGCACATCGAAACATGTTGTTTCATGTGCCTGCTTAAGTGAATCGTATACGTGTGAGTGTTTAAATTGAAAAGTCAGTGGAGCTATGCAACAACATCACGTTCAGCAATAAGTGTTTTTAATGCAAGTGAAATTGTAATGCATTTAAATTTCTATATTTAGATTAGCAACAATTGCTTTTTATATTTTCCATACACTCGCACTGAATGTGTTTATGCTTACAAATATGTGTAAGTCTTCAGTGTTAAACATAACAACATAAAAATAAAAGAAAATTGCTACTTTCACCCACATATGTACATATTCTCACATTTTCCCATGACAGAAAGGAGTAAAGAAGCCTTCATATGGGCCGTATTGAGCGGTCGGTGGGGCTCCAATTACCTTTTCATATTTAAAGCTTTTTGTTCATTGTTTTATTTTACAGGCATTTTAGAAGGAAGGCCTTAGTGGAGGTTTTCAAAAGAAGGGGCATTCTAATGAAGGCCTTCTTGCTATTCATACGACATTTTCTTTTCAAAAAAATCAAACGAGAATTTTTTAACCAAGAAGAAAATATTGAGAGTTTTAGTTCCATTATTCTGTCTACTTTCGATAAAATATTATATAATTCTTAGATAGTTTTAACAAAAATACTATTCAATTCTGGTCTACTCTGGATTTATTCACAGCTTCTGTCAGGCATCGATCCTGCTTTTTAAGAGAGAAAATTAATATAAAACACAGAATTTTCGAAATTTCATTTTAGGCAAACGGCAGTTTGTAATTTCTTCTGAGCTGAAGGTTCCTTGCCTCTGGACCCGCGCCTGGCGTCTACAATCTCTTGTTGTAGCTAAGAAAACGAAATGTGAAAAAAGGTCAAATATTTTTAAGAACTTTTGCATCGTGCGGCAAAAGCTTCTAGAAAACCATCTGTGGATGACCCTCTAAATTATGCTACGGAGTTGAGATGAGCTTATATTTCAGTCACACATGTACTCGTATAATACAAATACAAACTCCCTCATATGTAAACACACACTAAAGTTATTCGCAGGAAGCCAATATATGGTGAAATGAAGAAATATTTATGTAAGCCCCTTTTACACTATTCTACTGGTCGTTAGAATTTCGAAGTAAAAACAACATTGTCGTGTCCACACTATCACACTCCAAAAAGACAATTATGTGTAGAAACAAACCAGTTGCTTAGAACTAAATACTAGTTATATAATATTATCAAGTCCATATACCTTTTAATTTTATTTTGACAATTTCTTTTGGTGAAACTTCTCTTTTGAAATTTTTAATTATGAAAAGGTCTTTTTGTCTGCTGTCGGATAACAAATAAATAGCAGAAAAACAAGCAGAGGCTAAACTTTCGGCAGTGGTGGCTGAATACTTTCGGGTAGGCGGCAGCACTGACTGTTCAGAATATTTTATTTTAGTTTTGGACAAGACGTTTTACTCAGTATTATGGTGTAGAAGTGCTTAAGGAAGAAAAATTTCTGCTTTCACACTTTTCACTTCCACATTTGGCCTATATATAACAGGTGATTGGGTGTGCTCTGCACGCCGCTTCGTTTTGAAAACGCCTTATGTGCTCAAATATTTGCCTCGTCTGACCGTTCCTTAGGAGTTGAACATATTCAAACTCAAGCACACTTCCTCTACTGTTGAATATTTAGAATTTACAAGTATTTTTGTTTCATGATTGTGTACTTTATTACACGTTATTTATGCTTATCAGAGCAAAGTTTTTAAGCCAGTCCAACAATAACTGAAAAAGTATGAGTATCTTAAAAATGCATCTGCACGAGTATGTTTAAGTAGCAAGTTTTATCTAAATCATGTAAAAATACACACCCTTTTTTTGAACGTGATGTTAATAAAACCATTTTCTATTCGTACACAAATACATGTACATGCATCATAGTCTTTATAATAGTTTCTTAGAAACAAAAACAACAAATAAACATATAAACATAATTTAGTGGGAGTACGCTACCACTCACGTTATTAAACCAACATATAAAAAAAATCCTTTGAAGTAAAATATGTCTCTATTAAAATAAATAAAATCATGTTTCATACGTTTAGCAAAGAAATAAAAAGAAACCTTGGAAAACAAGTGGTTGTGGATTTTCTAACTTGCTATAGAATTTAGTTGTGCTGTCTCCAGTACATATTTGGTAGCATTTTTAAAGTTTGTAAACATTTAACCAGGAACGATAAACCTTGTGGCATTTTTTACATTTATGCACCACAACAAATTTTACTATTAAGAAATAAAAAATTGTTATGAAGCTACAGAAGAAATAATCATCAGAAAACAAATATGGAAAAAATTAAAGAAGTGGCTGCGGAAACAAAACAGCGATAAGGAAGCAACAGGGCTATCAGCCAATTTAGAGATTTTTCGACCTAATCTAGCGTATTTTTTTAAACGAGAGTTTCTAGAGCATTGTACCATGGCGTTTGGAATCTACAGATTACCCACATTCTCTTAAAGTTATGCCTTCTTGTGATTTTAACTGAACAAAATAATATCTCGTTTTTACAATTAACACTTCTTAATCGATTTGCCAACGACAGTTTAAATGTTGCTCCATAATAGCAGTTGTAGTATTCTTTTTACTCTTAAATCAAATTAACGATAAATTTATTATCGTTACGTATTTTACACTTTTACGTGTAACATATTTAGAAAAGAACCTGGTATTTATTTATACCATTACAATTTGACGTAAAGGAACACACAATATCGCAAAGTGTAACGCTATTAATTCGGCTTCAGGGTGTAGATTTTTGGAACCAATTTCCGTCATCCGTTGTCAAGTTTGGTTTGGAGACAACCCCGATTTGGGCTATGTGCCATGTTCAGTAACAATTCTCTTGAATCGCGAGATCTGTCACGGTGAAACTGGTTTTAATAATATGACTTACGTAAACGTAGTCCACTTTAAAAATTATGGTATCCATCAATAATATGAGATATATGCGATATTACAGCAAATAAAAACCTATTGGACCTGGTCAATGGAAAAAATTATAACAATTATGTGGACGTTATCTAACCGTTAGTCAGTTCTTGACAGATACGCAAAGCTCTCGCACTTAGGATATATTGATAGACGCGCAAGCTGTCTATTAACAGCGATCACATTTTTCGGATTGCAAAAAAAACAGATTAAAAAATTTTTGATTTCCAGCCATTTTCTTATTGCCCCTGTTGTAGTTTCACTTGGATTGCGGAATAGGAATTATTATCCATTAAACTAATTGCTTGAAAATAATTCTTCTTGCAAGTCCACAGAGGAAATAACATAAACCATAAACAATAATTTGCTGACAAGTAGTATTAACAGTAACAGCTTAAAATACATTCTATTTACGCAATTTCCGAATGATTGTCAATTGGACAAAAAGGTTTACCAGCAAATGAAATTGAACAAGGAGGAAAACAAACAAACAAAACTAAATTCATTTGGCACCAATCAGCTTAACTAATTTACTACAGATGGTTGGAAACATAATACTCTCACATACACGCAATCCTAAGAACGTTACTGTTATAATGTTTACATGTATGTGTCCAATATTAGATGATGTGCGTATGTGTTAGGAATGATGGTTTAGTTTAGCAGCAGTAAAGTAGTCCTAAGACTGCAGGTTCTTTTTATCTTTATCTTTTTCTTTATTTAATTCTGTTCTTGCTTTTACATCAAATAATGGGAATGGCCAGGAAAGATAATTCTGCAGACCTTAGGAATTGTACAGACATTTAGGAATTGTACATTCGTAATAAAAATCGTTGTATGTTTTAGGCAGCCTCATGGATGACAGCTTAAAATGGAAATTGTTCGCTAAGATTTTACGCATAAAAGTTGAAATATAAAAGATTTTTAAATAACTGGGGCGATGATTCACTCTGGCGCGCGATTCTGTCAAATCTGTTGCTTAGTAGTCCGTCATTAATTCTAACTCGCGTCTAAATAATAAAACTTAAATATCACAATAACTGTTTGTTAGTTTAAACCTTGATTTGAATTCACCGCAAGCCTTGTGACTTTTCACTTTCTATTCCTCAACAGGTAGGTCATCACTCAATCTAGCTAAATCTAGTATATCGAAGGGACAGCAGATAGACTGAAAATATTGTTGCTCTTTGTGAAAATGTACAGATGAACCAAAGGTAGTAAATTCCTGGCCTTTCACAAGAAGTCGCAATATCGCAAACTATAACTTGGCGAATTTCCCATCAGGACTTGGGCATGTAACCGTATCCGGAAGCTCGTAACTATTGACCATGAACAACGTCTTATGTTCGCTAAGTAGGCTTCGGAGTGATTGGGAGAGTTCCATATTTATGTGTGAAAATTCATCTGAAGGGACGAAGCGTATGATGGCATATATGTTGTATAGAAACAAGCATCTACAAAATGTTACCGTTTGCTGTAGAATTTGAGTCGGATCGTAATTCTTTGAAAAGTTTGTTAGCGAAGCCATGTCTGTCAACGTCCCTATTCTTTTGGCCCGAATTAAGTAATATGGACGGGCAAGCCATCGTACATGAACGATTGGGGTGCAAGTTTCAATATCGCAGGTAGTCTAGTGCCGTCAGATTTCAACATCGGACAGGCTAACATCGTTAATTGAACTTCTCTACCTATAAGGATCCAGTATATATATATTCTTTGTTGGGTTGGAAACGCATATTGTAAAAATTACAAACGGAATGACAAACCTTTATATAAGATTTTCGGTTTTGTGAAGGATATATAAATAATACACTTTACTGTACATATCAACAACACAGATGCTATATTTCAGAACATTTATATTGGCTTTTTGTCATTCAATTATTTAAATAAAAGTTTTCAATTTAAAATAGAACGTTCTTGTTGAAAACAATTCGCTTTAAATGTTATTGCCCTTTTCCTGAATATTCTAAATACATAAACAAATATATTCATATGACTGTTATGGAAATTCTGGCAGCTGTCACGACTGGAATGACAAGCTAAACTGTGTGCAGCTTTTTTTTTGTCTGTCATGTGCCAAATAATATTAAGTAAATAAACTGAACTTTTTTTTTAAAGCTATGTAAAATATTTTGCGGATTAATGGTAAAGTCTGAGCTCATCATACAGTACCTAATGAATTATGTATTATGCAAAACTTTTTGACGAATACCTGTTGCCATGGCCATATGATATAAACTCTAAGAATTGTTCGGAGACATCTAAATGCGTAGCAGAACTAGAAGTTTTTATTAAAAAATTGTCCAATTCATTTAATTATAAAATTGAAACTTATTCACCACATATGGTGAATTCCCCAAAAAAGTAAAACAATTAAAAATTCACCACTTATATTAAAATTTAACAAAATCGAAATATTGGAAATAAAATTTTTTTTTGTTAAAATGTCAAAATTCAATTAAAAAAACCGAACTTTTACGGAAGAAAACTTAAATTCACCATATTTTGAGTAATCATCTCAAAAATTCAAATTTTACCACGATTTTATAATATTACCAAAAACACAAAAAACTACAAAAAAGCTGTATTTTATAAAAAAAAAACAATAATTTTGCAAAATCGTTGCTTAAGGAACATATAAAGAAAAAATTCACCAAAAGTGGTGAGTTCAAAAAAATCCTAAAAGTTAACTAAAATATTTACAAAGTTATAAAAAAAATTAATTTTAATCTAAAAAATGAAAAAACCCCAGAAATTTACTATAATTAAGGAATATACAAAAATCCGAAAATTCACCACAAAATAAACTATAGTTCAAAAATTTAAAAAAAACCGAAGCCGAATGAAAAAACCTAAAAAAATTAATTCACAAAAGTTTTGATATTCATCACGAAAATTAAAATTTCATCACAATTTTGGATTTTTGCCGAAAAGCCCAAATATTACAACATAATCAATATATTATGAAAACGATCAAATTTACAAACACACGATGCATATAAAAACAAAAATTAAAAATTCACCAAAACTGGTGAACTCTCAAGGAATTAGGAAATTCAAAGTTCACCAATATATTTGAAAATCATAAAAATTACAGATTTTCTCAAAAATTTAAATTTTTCTGAAAAATAGAAAGAACAGTAATTTGGAAATTTACCCAATTCCGAAAATTCATCACAAAATCAAATCATAGCTCAAAAATTAAAATTACACACATATAAAACTAAATTTTCCCAAAATCTTAAATTCACCAAAAATTCGAAAAATTACTATTGAAAACTTGGAATAAAAAAATGTAATTGCTAAAAAATGAATATATAATAAAAAGCTGAAATTAAAAAAAAAAATACGGAAAATCAGATCCACCCAGTATTAAAATTTCACCACAAAAATTTTAATTTCACCACATTTTTTATCAAGTTTTACCAATTAATATTGTATTTTATTTACTATCAAAAATTCATTAGGTTTCCTATTTTTAACAGTTTTTTGATTTATCATCACAATATAGAAAAGAGGGTTATTTTTTATGCTTTATTTTGATTCCCTATTAAGAAGGGGGAATAAAGCTCACCCACAACGAATTGCTCTTATACAAATGTCTTCTACATGTTCCTGGAAGGCCAAATTTTTATCAAGCGTTACGCCCAATTATTTAATGGACTTTGAAAAAACGATTTCCGTGTTATGATAAACAATTTAGGCGATGGATTTCCTTTAAAAGATTTATTATTGTCATTATTAATTTTATTTTTCATTTGGTAAATGCATGTAGTGTGACAAAAATTAATATTTTACAAAATTAGAACAAAAATCAAATATATCGAACAACATAAAAAATCAAATTTCATCACAACTAGGGAATGCAGAAAGAAATTAAACATTTCACCAAAAAATTTAAATATCAACAAAATTATACATTTTACCAATAATCTAAATTAATCTGAAAACAAAAAGAAACTAAATTTCAATGTAATTTGGAAGTACACGAAATTTGAAGGAATCACCACAAATCCAAACTATAGGTCAAAAATTTTAAATTACAAAAAAAAAAAATAGAAATTAAAAAAAAAAACAAATTACACCAAACAATTTCGAAATTTCCATTGCTATAAAATCAATATAAAATAAAAGACCGAAATTTTGCTAAAAATAATACAAATACAAAAACCAAACAACAAATTTAACAAATTTTGTAATTTTACCACAAAAGTTTAACTTAACAAACCCAAACTATAGACTAAGATTGGTGAAATTACCAAAATAAGAAATTTTTGCAAAAAAAAAAAAAACAAAAACAAAATTGCAGCAAATTTTATGTTCAATAATTCTTCGAAAATTCATCACGAACTTAAAACACTGTAAAATAGTCGAAAATTCTAATAAGCCCTGCCCTGCAAGTCTAAATTAAATTCTACATAAATGCTCTCAGAAATTTTTCACGCATGAATACAAATTCATCAACAATAGTCAATATTAAATCCATATCCAACATAAATATAAAGAGACAATGTTAAATTTAAATTAAATAAAAAAAACAAACAAAATAAAGTTGACAATAATTGCTGGAAAACTAAATAAATATGATGGTGTCCACATGCAAATAGACAAATATTTAATTGTTGTCATAAAAAAGTTGACGAAACAATTGAAAATGCATCAGATAAATAAATATTCAATCAACATTTTATTCATCTATTCAAGTCACGGCTTTCACAAATGGATGTAAAATTGCTTTTTTAGCACTTGATAGATATGCAATATATAAATTTTGAGTTTCGATGGGAAAAATAATTAATAAATTTTAAGTTTAACTCTCTAATTGTGTTTAATTTTATATTTTTATAATACTTTTGTATAAGAAATACAAAAGCGTTTTATTTGCCTCTTGTTTATTAAATTGCTGAAACTCACACGTTCAGAAGACAATAGAGACAGTAAGCGGAAACGTCCGACCGGATACTTAAACTAAATGAGCTAGATAACTGTGGAACACTGGAACTGTATAGAGACTCTGGTTAAACGGAACAGTCACGCAGATAACTTCGGGCACCAGCTATATCCCTAAGCTAGAGGATAGGAAGGTAGAGGAACCAGATACAGAAATGTACGTCCGAATTCTTGACCACAACACGGTCCTTAAGCGGAACTATGGGACGCTACGGTGTGTGTAAGATGCCTTACCAAAAGGCCAACAGATAACGAAATTAATCTCTAGGCAATTGACTCCGAAAAAGTCAGAACAAGGTCGTTATTAGACTGTCGGATAGCGATTACTGATGACTCGATACATGGTGGCCACCACGAGGTATCTGATAAAGAATGAGCAAATTTACTACCAATTAAAGCTAGAGAATCACATGCAATCTACTTGGTAAATGCAAAACTTTTGTGGCTACAAGAACTGAGTTGAAAAGTAAGGCAAACACGAGCCTTATCGGACAGTGAAAGCACGAAACGGTGTGAAAAATGTCAAAACTTTTATGGGGAACGCAAATGTATATAAAACAAAGACTTCAGCACAAGGCTAATAGGACATTCAAGAGCAAGAGCAGGCAATATCATATCCACGCACAAATAAAAATCTAGTATATCACGGTTGACGGCATATCAGGTAAAACCCATCTTTTAGGTGTTTACTGTAAAGTTTGGAGCTGTTGCTAGACCTTTCAGAGGTCACTAGATATTGGTTCATAACGGACAGCGCACAATAAACCTAACCGCTGGACTAACTGTGTGTCTAAGGAACAAAATTTTACAGAACATTTATTTTTTAAATAAATTAGATTTCGAACTTCGCCATTTTAAGTCATGCACACTTATAGCTAAAAAATTCTCTGTATATAGTATATATAATTCTGCTGTGCGTATGTATCACTGAACTCCTACTAAACGGCTGAACCGATAATGATGAAATTTTGTATGTTGGTTTGACTGGTTTCCTGTTAAGCCATCACATTTGGACCCCACGATCGCGTTCTGGAACATTTGTTTTATGATTTTTTTTTACTTCCAACCTCACTGGAGAAGACATCATAAAAAGCTGAAGGTCATAATCTAAATATTAGAGTGGCCAAACAACGTCTGTCCGGGCTATCAAGTACAAAATATATGTTTCCTATTATAGTAAACTCTAACAATGACACTCTTCAGATTTTGTTAGAACTTATTTGGTTTTGGCCCCCAAACACTATGGAATAGTGTGCAGTACCTTAGGCACTTCAAGCAATCGAAAACAGGTTAAACTTTTTGTATAAATTTATGAAAAACGGCACCAGTCTGTTCATACACAAAAGTGCACAATTTCGGCAACCTATAGCGCCGCTGTTAACGGTGAATTAAAACAACTTCATCAAAACTTACGTCAACCTATTCCGCATGAAAATTAAAGGGTTATCATTCCATAATTAAACTCTTTTATTTGCTTCAAATACGTTTAATAAATATGAAGTATTAGTTACTTTATTTTTTCAGCTTTTTAAAATTGAATTTATTCAACTTTTAGATGCCAAATATTGCTAATATATTTATATGCTAATATGCTTATATTTTAAATTAAATTTTGTACATTTACAAAGTTGTATATTTCCGCAACAAAATAAAGAATTATTACAATTTTTGTCTAAATTTTAAAGCTTTTTTCTACTTCTCGTGAAATAAAATAAAGACAGCAACTAGGCATTTTTATACGATGGTCGATTAGAAGTTTAAAGTAAATAAGTTTTTATGAGTGTATCATTTTTATTAATTAAAATCCAGACCCCATTGTCCCGTGAGTTGTAAAAATGGCTCTAGCACAAAAGGTAACATTTCCGTGGCCAGTAAAAACAGCACATATCACTTAATTAATAATAATTAAATTTTTTATATACCCAAGTATATTTTTCTGTATCTTTTAATATGTAAACAACGTTTTAAGGTTTTATATCTTATAATTCTCAAATTGGGTAATTCACTGAAAAATCACAAACTCAATTGTTTGCAGCCACTTAAACTCTATTTATTAAAATTAGAAAACTCTTTAAGCTAGATACAAATTATACAAGACAAACCTATTTCCAAAGTATATCACAAAGTCATCAGTCAGCACCAAGGTGTCTTCCCACGGCGAGCATTTTTCTTTGTTCTCTTTTTTCTCTTTCAACAGAAATTAGCAATTTAGATTTTTTTATGTTCAAAATTTTTAACATTCGAACAAATTAGTGAATTAACTCTCTTACGTCACGTGTATAAACACGTACATATTTAATACACAAACTATAACTGAGATCAGTCCTTTAGAAACCGAAACTGGATACGGTTTTTTACGCTTATTCACGTCAAGGCCATGTTTAAGTGACAGGCCTCTTACATGCAAATTGTGAGAACTGGATCTGGTTCCAAAAAACACGCCACGCGACTAGTTCTATGCCAGTGTCTAAAATATCTAATCTTTTCCCTCTTATGACAATCCAATGTTAAAGTGACAGGTCTCTTATATGCAAATTGATAGAACTGAAACCGGAGACAAGTTTATTACGAGATATTTAAAGGTTAATTTTAGTTCTTGATGCATTGATGAGGCTCAGTTCATATTAACTTTTATTTCGGTTGCCCGGCTTACATCGCCTCTGCGCGAGGTAGTCGTATCTCTAAAATCCAATGAGACATCAGTTGTATAGGTGCGTCCTACATGAATTAAAAGAAGCTCTGACTATCTGCTATGTACGCACGACCAGGGATAGAAAATTCTTTAAGTTTCTGAGTGAAGAAAAACTAGACCTTCTGCTGTTACGCTTAGCACAGAAGAAATCTTGAGCTTTGTTTGACGATTGCATATTAATTAATTCAATTTTGAACAACAAATGTTGAATAATTGATTGGCAAGAATGTCTATTTAAGCTGTTGCAATCGTATTTCAGTTACGAGAATATTTTTCTCTTCTAGATTATCCAAACACTCTACGCAGCTCACCTGGTGACATAGAAAAGTTGGTTAGGAGAGATCACATCCTTTTACTATGGACGACTAGCTGTGTAGTTGTGGTGTTGGAAAAATATGTTTTCAGTCCAATTAGGTCCATTAAAATGAATAGACACAGCTCCAATTACAGCGCATGTTGGCGAAGCGACTTATTTGGGTCCTCTTCTATGCTACAATCTATAGCAGCGATTGCTTCTTTATTGCACACTATGTGATTTGCATGTTATCATTTAAAGTATACTTGGTACACAAACGGTCTATGGTCAATCGAATTAGTCAGTCGGATGGAATGTTGAGTCGACCCAAACTTGGACTTAGTGCACACCAACATTTCCAGGGTGAGCCATGTGATTTTCCAAATAAATTTTCACAATTTTCCCACCCTGTTCTGGCGTTTTCTATTTACTGACTACAAATGATAACAGAGTTGCTAGCTTAATCCCTATCGGGATATATAACCCATAAGAAATAGAGCTTTTATACTTTAATTTGAAAGATGGTGAAATGATGTTTCCGGTGCCCATTGAGAGCAATAAAACTTACAACAACGTAATGATGTGTGAAATTAGTTTTTTGTAAAATGATAGAAGTCGGCAACCAATTACGGATGTATTTAAGGTCTGCAATTGTTATTTGGCTCTTAGTTGAAACTCTGTGTAGCCACGAAATCTGAGCGAAGCATTCGTAGTTTTCTTGCACCAAAATTTTTAAAGTTTTATGACCACCTCGGCATTCTTTACCCCGTTAATAACCCTGCCAATTACCAACCAACTACAATATCTATTATATGGGCCGGCAACGTTTTGTGTCAACAAGTTAAGCCAGTTAGAAATTTATTAAAAACGGTGTGATTTTGCTTCACTGTACATTATGCTAAAAATAAATTCTGTTTTAAATTATTCACTCACTCATTAGAATAAAGCAACTTTCAAATATTCATATAAGAATTATTTTGAAAATGTATATAAACACATGCACACACAGTCAAATGCTTTGCTCTGCATCTGTGTATGGGTGTGTGGGTAGGAAATCTATTTGCATTGGTGTATTATTCATTCATCATTTTTAAAGCTTGTGATAGCGTATGAATAAATTTATGTTCACTTTCATAATATTTACTTTTATTATAATAATATTATATATTTTTGTTATTGTTTTTTTGTAAGGCTGTTTGTTTTCATAACACTTTAGAAGTAGCCAGCATACCCAATTCTCCATTCGTACAAAAGTAGCCGGGGATTTGGACAAAGCAATTTCTTTGGTGCTAAATATATTTACATTTATGTAGGGACGGTGTGCGTGATAGCTTGGTAAAGATGTCATCGTATAATGGTGCCTGCCAATGGCAAATAGGAAAGCATATACTTTTCTATTTAATTGACTCTGTTCCAGCCGTCCAACCACCCGTACAACCGATTAAAAATAAAAGTTTGGGATTTGTCTTGATCACCTTTTTAGTGCCTTGCTAAAAAGGTAAAAGCCATTAAAATAGGTATTTACTTCTAGAAGTTACGGTCTCTAGAAAGGATCCGCCTACCCTAAGGATTATTCTTTTACTCCCGCTCACTTTGTATTCTAGTGGGAAATGAAATATTCGGAATGATTGGAACATATACATATATTTTTCATAAAGCTAAAAATGCATTTTGTTAAATAAATTGAAGTTCATTTGTGTCTAATAACCGTTTGTACTTTTAAAGTACTTTTGATAATAGAAGATGACCAGATAAAAAGGTTCTGGAGAAAATTTTAAACAAAGTAATAACGGTGTGAGTATTATTTTGATTCCGACTATATTTTGAAGCTATATTTATGCCGTTATATACGGAATAGCACATTATTTATATGGGTGGGTCGCCTTCGCAAACAAACTCCCAATTAGCACACTCACGGCGTTATCTACGGTCATCCGGCTTCAGTACAATTTTATATGGATGTATACCTAAATAAGCCTGATGGATTATGTGGAAAATGGCAACTGTGCGGTGCCATTTTGACATTTCCATTTATTCGGTGCGAGGAATGGTCAGTGCACGACAGAACACATGACGAAATTCACATCGCGTATTTAAACTGCGTCGGAATTTCGATAATATGTTTTGATAATTTTCTCACGTTCTGCAGGCATGATAATAAAATGGCCAGACATACTGAATATTTTGAGACATGAAAGCCAGTGGCAACTTTGACAGATTCTAAAATATAACAGGGAGAAAAACTCTCACTATTGTATCCTATTAAATTTTGTTAAATTTATAATTGATTTATAATAAAATTTGTTAGCAGTTACCAGTTTTCCAAAATATTACGTCGCATTATTTATTTGAATTTGAAGAAATCGGCTTTTAACTCCGCTTTACTCTGTCCAATTCTAAGCCTTGTTATAGTGTTTGTTTTGTGTCGTGGGCAAGACTTTGCATGCTGACTCTTTGTGTTCTCAATAGTGGCCTATTTTTGACATAATTTGATTTCGCGGGTTGCCATTACGCAGAATTATTCACATTTAATATTTAAAAATTTTTCTTTTTGGCTCAATTTGTTAGAATATGTTTCTACACGAAATAAATTAAGTGCAATTTTAGTTGAATTCCGGACAATTGCCACTTCCGCATATCTATAAACCTTCTATTAGCAGCATATCAAAGAGGATGCAAGTTGTTACAACTTCTGCTAAAGAGACTGAACAAGCGTTAAATGTGAAAAGTTTACCATTACAAGTAAACTTTTCTCAATGAATATTTCTTGCCAGTATATTGCTTTTGAGTGATCATGAGTAAGATGATTTTTTTGTGTGAAAAAAAAAAACAGCAGAGAAAAAAACATTATATAGTGAAAGTGAGTTTTGTTATGGTTCCAACTATGTGTGACCAGCAGAGGGGCAAAACCGATCAGATAGCAATACTTACAAGCGCGTTACGTGCATGAAATCCCTTGATGGTTGCAATGGAAAATAAATTAACAAATAAACCCTTGGAACCACAACCATTGCTCAAAATTACAACTAATAGCTTGTTTACTTTAGCTTGAGCTGATAATACTAAAAGTAGAAGAAATATTCCTATCATCATTCCATCACATATAGTCATATTAAAGGGCTCCCAATAAAGTCGCGTCGATATTGAGAGTATGTGGCAGCCATGTAGTTTCCGGGACTTTTTTCAAATCTGGTCTGTGTTAAATTTTACCTTGTGGAAATGCATCTACAGAGAAGTTAGCTCTTACGGAGGTTTTATGGCCGGATGCGTTATTGAAATTTTTTTCGAAAACTACGGAGAGGACTACATATTAATGCCACCCAAAGAATGCCACCAAGAGGTTTCTGAATAAACAATTGCAAGTATTGTTACAATTCTCGGAAGTTATGTGAGTTTATCATTCAGGTTATGCTCTTTAAGCCCGCTGTAGTTTTTGTGTATAGTTTTGGATCTAGGGGATTGATGCCAGTAATACGATAGAGTCACAGGAAATCTGACTTCTCTGATTCGTGCTACCGTGCCAATCTCTCTCTCTCTATATATATATATATATATATATATATATATATTATGTCAACAAAAAAAAATTTCGTATTACCTCGCACACAGTTCGTTTTACTTTATTTCGCCTCTAAAGAGGTAAAGTGCAAATTAAGGTTCTCTTTCTCTTGTCAGAAGTTCATTAAGCGAAATATCAAACCGATGAATATTTTTGTGTTGCTTATCTAAATAAACCATATGGAACACAAGCTTTGGGTCAGTATACCTTTGAGATCCCTGAAGGATTTTAAGGTTATGTATAGTCTATAGGATATTCGTAAACAATATAGAAAATATTTTGATGATCACTCTTACATGCGTGTGTGTATATAAGGGACCTGTACAGATACTCTCATGCCTTAATATGTCGTTAAGGTTTTAATGCTGCTGAGAGCTTGAATAATTTCACTCACTACACCTGATTTTGTTTAATATGCCTCACTGTTTTCTCCAGCATGACAATTATATTGAAGGCTAGATGCATAAATTTGATACCATTGCGAGTGAGCAAGAACAATGAATGAAATCTTCGATAATGAGTCCATAACAAAATTATTGCTACATTTTTCCATTAATTGTAGCACTACTCATTTCTAGATGTTCTTAATTCCCTGATCAGAAAACCCGTGATTTTTTATTTGGATATATTCACTTCGACACCTTAAATAGTTGGCCGAGACGCCTACATTCTCGATCTGGTGCTCAGCATGTCTTTAAGACTCCTGAAGGAATATTTATTTTTACAAGCCGAAAATAATAGACAACCTGATGAATAACCTTCTCTCGGAATGACAGATGACACATTTTAATCAAATATCAAGACTTTTACGTGTAAGAATCCATTAAATGCACCTACATAGCTTTATTAGATTATGCAGGTTAGACGTAGCAGATTAAAATACCGTATAGAATTCTGTTTAATTAAAATCGACAAATGTTACACAATAAGGATAACGTTGAGACCATAGTTGAACTCATACGAAGAGTCATGACAAGCTGAGATCGTCTTCCTACCGATGTCAGCATAACAAATAATGCAATAGCTTAGAATACAAAATTAAATCACATAGAACCATTATGTACCTATCATGGATTTTATAACCAAATTGTGATGTAGAGGATACCATACCGCTATTGATATTGTGCACGTTTGTGCAGTATTTCCGTTGAACACGTAGTCACCCATTCACTCGCTGCTCTGCTACCATTTCCTTAGATGTTTTGTATTTGCTACAATGGAAAAACAAGATCAACTGCGTAGTCTAGCATGGCATGTGCAGTAAAATAGTAAGCACGCAAAAGGCATAGTAGGCATTTGACATGGCCACAACAACTATATTATATTATCAAAAATAATATAATAACTATAAAATATTATTAATAAACATAATATGCAAAATTCATTAAGAAGCAACCATACAAGAGATGCAATTTCCAAAAAATTATTTGAATACTTTTCTTTCGTTGTAAGAGGGACTACTGTATTATTATCTGACTCTATTAGATTGTGGTTATCTCAATCATGTTTTTTTGCGCGTGCGTTAAGTAGTATGTTTACTTTGTGGAAATAGAAGAAATGTTAGTTTTAAATTTTCTGCTGTGGTTGCTGTTTTGTTTTCTTCTATGAATAAAAAAGCTTAAAAAATTAATTACAGCAGCACCTGTTCCCACATTTCATTAGCATATAAATGAAATTGAAATAGTTGTGCAACATCAAACAACGTCACACAATATCGTTTTTTTTCAAACAATAAATTTTTATGTCATCATCAAGAATACCCTACTGGAAGCATTTTCTTTATATTTGCAAATATATACCTGATACATAGCGATCAAACAAAGTGCTGACACAGGAATATAGTGTGTTCAAATAATTTTTAGCCGCTCTGTGCTTCTCAGAATTTGATATACCTTTGTCAATAAGGAAAAAGTGCTTAGGTGACAATTTGTCATATTACAGGAGAGTAATTTTAAGCTATAAAAATGAATTTCAAAAACATGATCGCGATTTAAGACAGGCTATTATATACATTGGAAAAACAAAATATCGACTTTGAAGAACAAATTTTATTCTTTATTCCTAATGAAATGGTAAGCTAAGTTACAGATCCAAATGAAAAGATAAGCAGAAATTCGTTTTAATATTTTACATTTTTGAACAATGGAACTAAATAAGTGAAATTTCGCTGAGAGGGACTTTTAGAGCTTTTAACTCTTCGACTTAAGTCGACTAGAGCACTTATCCCTTTTTGCCACAAATACAATGCAGTTTAAATCGTCTTCATGATCAAGCATGGGCGCCTCCTTCATATTTGGAGGAGCCACAGAGCGCCACACAGCGAACTCGACAATTATCATTCTGCAAGAATGATTGGAGACATGTGTACATCTCGCGGAAGTTCATATATGCAGACCTTTATAGTTCGAAATATTCCTTACATACTGGCCGAGAAACAGGACATTTCCCTTTTCAAAACAATAACAAATAAACGTAATATCAAACGAAATATTCTAAAATATTTACTTAACATTTCCTCCATCCAAAAAAAGCTCAGGACAGATTTGGATCCGATAAGAATTTTTGAAATAAAAGAAGAAATGCCTTAATGGCAACAGCATATGACGATGATGTTTATGCTATGTTCTGATAATGATGGTGGTGATGCTGTTTACATGCTGCAGTTGATGAGTTGCCAAAGGGCTTAAAAATGTTTTTGTTGTTGACTTTTCTCGCTCATTTCTGTTGTTTACTTTTGTTGCTTTTTATAAGTTTACAAGTGCGTTTCAACTTTAACAGATCATGTCGTTGTCATTGTCGGTGGAAAAATGTTAATTAAAATGGAAACAAACATAACACTGTGTTCAAGTTCATAATACTCTCTATTCTATATACATTTTATTCTTGATTAAGGCGCACGGTAGTATGTGTGTCTACTACAAGAACCGCGCTGTTTTTAATACTACTATTATAGAAAATATGTCCATATGTCGGATGTGGAAATCAACTTTCAAGCGGCAATAGACAACCATGATCTTGAAACTTGGATCACTTGTTTGCATTATTTGAAACCAGCCATATACATAGGTCTGGTTACTGGGTTTTTTTAGTATTTTAATTCCTGCGAGGAAACGCTTATACGCAAACACATAAAATTCGCACATTATGATTTATTAGTAAATTTTAATAATAAAAACCCCATTCAAAAATTATCATCGCGAGACTCACAGAAAACCTGCAGACCTAAGTTCAAATAAATTTGTTTATAAAAAACCCAAAAATTTCAAAAACTAACAAAGAAAATCAAAAAACAAAAGTTACAAAAATATATAAAGTCTTAAAAATTCCAAATTTTATCAAAAATCTCAATTAAATTGAAAAATTAAAAACAAACGAAATTTTACCATACTTGGCGAATTCGCCAAAAATCCAAAATTCACAACACTAAACCATAGTTCACTTTTTAATCACCAAAATATTAAACTTGAAAAAATCGCAATTTAAAAAAATCAGAAACTTCAACGAATTTTGAAAATTTTTAATTCACCACAAATTTAAAATTTCACTATAAAATTGAAAAATTGGATTTAAAACCTTAATTGCTAAAAAGTCAATATAATAGAAAACTGACATTTTGCAAAAAAAGAAAAATAAAAATACAAAAAATAGATCCACCAAATATTAAAATTTCACCATAAAAATTTTAATTTCACCAAATTTTTTTATTTCACAAAAATTCATATTTTACAAAATTTTAACGAAATCTATGTTAAACAAATATTTCAAACAAAAAAAATCAAATTTCATCAGAAATGGGGAATTGGGTAGAAAATTTAGAAATTCACCAATAACCCATCGACAAGTTTAGTGTTTCCTGCAAAACCTATATCACCAGCATCATCACAAAAGTTATCACGAGCACAAAATAGTAATGCCTTAAAAACATGTGTATTTACCAGACCGCCATCCTTTGATGTATCGGACTTTGGAAACATTACAACTTGTCATTGATGTAACTCCTTTACGAGCCACTGCTAATACGTCAATTTGAATAACTGTGTACGTAAAAAGAAAATGGTATCCTGGCATAGAAACTGCTAAGGATAATTACATTCATGACATTTACTCATAAAATTTACGTTCAAGTTACTTTAAAATCAACAAATAATAAATATTCATGTCTAAGATAGAAAAAATTACACAAAAGCGATGGCACGAAGGTCGAATCCTTTGCATTGGCACTTCGTCAAGAAAACCTTTTTATGTTGACGTTAATTAAGTTTGTTTCTAAAAGCAAAACAAAACAACAACATCAATGGCAATAATAATAATTTGATAACCTTCATCTTCACATCTTGCGTTCACAGTTCGTGTTGTAGTATATTAACTTTTTTCCACTTAAAATTTTTCAAAGTATTCATCACATTCATTTGAATTTCCTGTTGTTATTGCCATAAGCATACTGTGGCGACTGGTGCTGAAAAGGGGCAGGAATAAAAAACTTTACAGAAGATAAAAGTAGTATACGAAGTGAACAGAGAAGACCTTAGAGAATATGAAGGCTTTTGCAATTAAATTGTGGTAAAAAATATCTTGATTACCTAAAAATTTATGATTTTTGAAACAAAAACAATTCAAAAAGCCCACTGTGTGGCTTTAGTGCTGTCGTATTCATTCTTACCCTCATAAAATCTATTTCGATAAATAATACTCAAAGCATTGTTTATACCATATCAATGTCGCTGAATCAAAATACCCGGCATTGTAAACGACTGGTTCAGACTTAGAAGAGAAGATTTGCAGTTTATACTTTGTTAAAGAACTTGCTAGATTTCTTAACTTCGTTGCTATAGAGTATTAAAAAAGGGGCCAGAAAAAGGATTATTACTAATTTATTTTTTGTAGCGTAAATTTTAGTGGCAGATGCTTTAACAAATTGGAGTGCTTTTTAAGAATTACAAATTAACCTTTACCTAAACCAGGCAGCGGCAGGCATAAATATATGGCTTGTCGTAACTAGGTGCTTTGCCAGAAATTGTGGCTTATATCTCCACGTGGTGGCGACCGGCAACAAGTTCCTGTCTCTACAAAGAGTCTGGCTGAATATGTGGCGTGGAGAGAAGTTAACACTCTTATAAAATATCGCTAATCCACGGTGGAACAGCATATACCAGAGATGCGTGGCCATAAGGGTGCTTGGTTCTTGTATGCGAACTCTAGATAAAAGTCGATAACCAGTTTTACTACAGAACTACCCGTGCGTATGGAGCTCTGTGTGGGTGGACGGATATTATTTTCTACATTACAGGGATGACTAAAGAAGCCAGAACAATAGTTAAAGTAAATTTCCGGAATAGCCTTCAATTCGCGTAGCGATTCACGTTTAATGTCTTCAATTGACTCAAAACGGTTTCCCCAGAGAGGTCGTTGGAGTTTTCTGAACAGCCAAAAGTCACGCGGAGCTAAATCAGGCGAATACGGTAGTTGTGGAACGATATTAATTGAATTTTTGGCGAAAAACTCACAAAGAATCAATGCGGTATGCAACGGTGCATTATCGTGTTGTAAAAACCAAGAGTTGTCGGCCCATAAAATGGTTTTCATTGATTCCTCCGATATTCCAACGATATCAGTAAGGTCTCTGACTGTTAATCTTCGATTCTCGAACAACAATTCCTTGATTTTATTGACGTGTTGATCATCAGTTGATGTTGGTGGCCGTCCTTGACGTGGTTCGTCATCACCGCGTTCTCGACCCTCTTTGAATAATTTGTACGAATCAAAAACACTTGCTCGCGACATACAATTATCACCGAAGGCCTTTTGTAATATTCTGAACGTTTCGGCACCATAAATTTCATTCCGCACCTAAAATTTAATGGAACTTCTTTGTTGAATAATTTCACTCATTTTAAAATCGCCGAATGCACTTGTTGTACTTCAGAAAGACAAGCGCATGCGAAACACTAATGATTACTTTGATATTTTGGCACAACTGTCACTGACAGTCTAACCAACGTGGAAAAAAAAGATCGACGAATGGATTTCCGCGGGAAATTTTAATTAAAATATTTTACTGTTTTTTGCCCACAGTAGTATATTTGACTGTGCCAAATCTTATGTACCCTTCAGAAAAAACATTTACTACCGATTTTTCTCGGCGCAACGGACAGCTTGTGATATATGATTTTGGTATTCGGTTTTAGTCGTATTATTTTACAGTTAAGCTCAATAGAACGAAAAATGACACTAAAGATGGCACATAGCCGAAACCGGTTTGTATCCAAACCAAACTTGACAAGGGATGACGGAAATTCGATCCAAAATTCTACTTCTTCAATAGGTTTGTTTTCCTCTTCTTTCTAATTTATTACAAAATTTATTTTCGGTGCAATTTCAGCCTTTGGGTAAATTTCAAAACATGGTGGTTTGTTTTTATTTACTGGCTGGTGAAAATTAGGTTTGGTCCTTAGGAACTTATGTAACATCGATTTTTTTGAAAATTGTGACGATATTAATTTTTTGTAAAATTTTGCTGATATTAAAATTTAGGTTTGAAATTTTAAAAGTTTGAATTGTTTTTTTTTTGTGATATTTTGGGAATTATTTTGCTTTATTCAAATTTTTCTATTTCCTGGTGACTTTTCGAAGTTTTGATGAATATAATATTTGGCCTTTTTAAAACTTTGCTTTTTTGTATAATTTTATTATTTTCGTAATTTATAATTTTTAGGCTGTAGTAGGCTGGTTCATGGCTTGTCTCCCAACGGCCGAAAGGGCAAGTGTGTTAGTTCAATTCTGATCTGAGTGTTATAACGTATATATCAGTTTTTCTAGCAAAAACACTAATACATATATTTGTGTTTTTAAAACGTAAGATAACAAAATGAAAAGAACCCTCTTAAACTAAAGAGTAGAATTTATATTCCGAAATAAAAATAAACACAATTTTAATTAAATTTCCTTTTCATATTTTTCTTTGAAAATAATTTATTAATCGCACAAATTCTCTTGGACTTGAACTGCATTTACAAACACGCACACAATTCATAACGTGTGGGGGTGAATGTGTATTTTTGCTTAATTCAAATTCATGTCCATTCCTCATATAAATTAAATATTCAAAGCATCTGTGGCATAATAGTCCTCTTATGTTAAAGAAAACGGCTAAATATGTCGGTGTGTGTTTGTGTGGATACGGTGTATGAATGATATTTTGCAGACCCTTCGAGATGTTGTGTTGTGTTCATTTATGATACACTTATGACGGTCATAAAGTTTTATATATTTATTTGTTGGCACTTTCCCTACTTTCATATCTTCTTATTATTTTTTTTTTTTTTGCAAAATAAGTAGGATGTATGAATACAGAGTATAAATTTGTTACATTTCATTTTCAATTCAGACATAAATGTACCATTAATAATAATAATTTATGTAAAATAAATATTCATAGATAGTGCTATTGAAAACTAAATTAAATGACTTGATGGAGGATTCATTTAGAGAGTGGCAGTGCATTAAGTTCCCGTTTTTTTGTTACTCAACATATTGACCATAATGGACATTTTGTCCTCTTTCTGACAATAGATGCCGCACCAAAAATGGCTCATGCTAAATTTGAATATTATCGGCTGAGGTGCAACGTATTTCATCGATAAAAAAAATGACAGTCAGACAATACAAGGTGTAGGTTTTAATTAAAGAGAGGTGAAACTTTCCATCTTCTGTTTTCAAAACAGTTTGTAAGCTGGTACAAAAACTTGTCATATAGTACCCAATTTCGTTGTATTGAAATAAATCCGAAAGCTATGAAACGAAAGAACGTGTTGTTTCACTTCCAATGATTCTGCAAGTACGAATCTTAAAGAGTAATGTCTGTAATTCTTCATTTTCCTATTGTGTCCTTAATGAAAGTTGTATGCCTTCAGCTTCAAAAGCATCATCTTTTAAGGCTCGGAACTTATCTATAAGTGGTTTTAAAGACAACATCGGCCCCACAGATTTCCACGAGAAAGCGTTGGCTTTCTGAAGCACTGGGAAATTTCTCCTCATAGATCTTTTTTAGTTAAAAACTTTTCATTTTCCATGTTTTCTAGGAGACAGAAAATATAAAGAGCTTTAGGAACACAGAAAAACGTGAAGTGGTCATTGAGCTCATCAAACCAGCTCATCAGAAGCAAGCAAAATTAGAACAGCGAGTAAAGGTGTGTTGGGCTCAGTGGCAGAAGTATGTGCTGATACATAAAGTACGTTTAGAAATAAGATAATGCTAAAGAAAGCCTACTGAGGTATTCATACGTCTAGCACTGCTTTGCATGCTATAGTGGTTAGTCTAGTAATAAAGGATGCAACGACACCTATTGCTATAAATGCCTTGCGTTGGGTATAACAGCGCAAAATTATGAATGGCTAATCAGGCCGTTGTGTGAAAAATGGTCTTAAGAGTAAATCTTATCGACGAAAAAATTTACTACTAAGCAGCCCGCGATCTATTATGATAAAGTGTACGCGAGCTGGAAGTGCCAATTGCCCTTAAACTTAACCTACCATGTTAAGCAAACAATACGACTGGTATATCGGCCATTTCGATAGTGAGCAGGGTATTGGTATAGAATCTGGCTGATCATCATACTACGAGATAGGCAGGAATTCTTGAAGCGAGAAGGCCTTCACCGGCAACAAAGGAGAGTTTTTACAATGAGTTTATTTAGCAAGTTTATTAATAATGAGCATAAGTCATCCTAGACCGGCATCAAAAATAGTCTCCATATGAAATCTAGCTGGCTGGAAAGATAAATAAATATTTGACAAGGAAATATTCCGCTTATGTATAGAAGATATAGCGTTGAGTGCTTCCCTAAAAACTCCTCTGGCGGAATAGTTATTTACAATCATATAAGGCTATTGAAGGGAAGACACAAAGCCGAAATAATAATGTTTCTGTGCATTGGTGAAACAACGCAACATCTGAGTATGCAGGATTATGTTCAAGCCAGAAGACGTTATAGCAAAACTCGTGGTAGGCAAGACCATTAAATAATTTTAAATCTAAAACATGACATAAAAGAATTTGATTTTTGCATATTGCTGATGGCATTAATAAGAAACGTTTTGGATTGCCCTACAAACTTGTAACAAAGTAAATGAAAAGCCTCCGAAACTTTGCCTTGAGAAGCTAAATTTCTACACGGGGTTTTTTTCCAAAACGATTTTTAACGAAATGGGCTATTTATAATCCAAAGAGAGTTAGCTCTTCCCTGGATACTTGCCCTGAAATATAATTCGATTGACGGCGTAAAAATACGTTCAATTCAACTCCTCCACCTATTGGAAAAATAAACAAATTGCTGCCGTTCCCCAAGTATAAATTATTGCACGATGCATGATCGTTTCGGCTTTACGAGGAACACTTTGCTCTTGAAGCCAATGTATATGTCGGAACTGCAGTTCAAACATACCTAGTTTTTGTCTGAAAATTTCGTGCTCGTTAATTGACTAAAATCGGTTATTTTCTTTAATTTTTCTTAATAAAAATATTGAAGGATATTTGTATTGGAAAATCAACGCTTTAATGATTCATTAAGGCGATAGTACGGCCTTTGATTTTAACACCTATCAAAAGTTGTGTACGAACAATTCAACCAGCATTTCAAAACATAATTATACATACGTGTCAAAGCAAACAAACTATTTTACAAACGAAACAAAGGAAATAAAAATGAAATAAAAGGATTTAAGATGACTCCTTCTATACTGGATTGCTTCATGCCAGGTATAAAACCAAACAAAAACCATTGCGAAAGTTATGTTGCAAAGCATTTATATTCAGACAAACGTATGAATAATGCAAACGTACGTTACAGACATTCACATCGCACATTCACTCGCTGTGTATCAGGTTTGCTCTTTGCTGTTCACCTGAGCACAGTTAATGCTTATTGGTGTGAAACCTGGAGCCATACACTTGTTACCATCAATTTTAAATTACTTTCTAAATGGTTAAACAAGCATGATGGAGAAGAGTGAATTGTTTTCTTATAACTCGTACAACCAAGCTAACAAGGCCATTAGAGACAAAATAAGGTATATGATGGTCCTTACGACAAAACGCTTACAAATAATGGATGAATGGATGGACCCCAATAACACACCATACCGCCAACATATAATAGCAGCAATGGATTTTTGGTAAGCAGCGGATATATCTGGCTGTGGTTTAGACCCAAATCGTGGATAACTAGTGGTTCAGGGTGGACGTGGCGTTACATTGAAATATTTACAGCAGAAAAATTGGTAGTTCCCAACCCTTTAGCAAGAGTTGATCGGGATCCAGGCAGCTATGATCTTAAATTGCTACCAATACGTAGGCATACAGAGACGTTGGTGGTGACATTTCAATACACCGTCGGATTGTGGCGCAATACCGTTGCCGACGAAATAATGGCAATCTACCGCAGACAGACGTGGGAGCAGCCACTGCATAGAAGGCTCTAAGCCAGCGGATCAAACTGAACTGGAAGTCTCTGTTAGGGAACCAGGAACAGAACTGCACTTCCAACTTACCGACTACAACACCAGACCTTCAGGTCGAAGTAAGGGCATTTACATTTTGTATAAGATGGCTCAGAGAATCCTCAAGGCCAACAGAAATTCTCACTTTGTTAATAACCACATGCATATCAAGGCAATTGAATCCGAACGGTTCAGAATAAGAACAAATGATTGAATTGCAAATGGGTTGGTAACCACTTTTCGATAAACGGTAGCTTGCGAATCGTCTGCGTGCTCATTAATAATAACCATTAATAATAACCATAAGTAATACGACATGTAATCTGGACACAAAAGCTGACACTAGCTTTTGAGGGTAGCAAAGATTCTATCGAAAAGCGTGAACACTTTCTACGCCACTACCTAGCTTTCGTACAAATAAGAATCCAGTATTTTACGGTTAGCATCTTGCCGGACATACCTTACCCTGGTGGTGGAACAATAATTGGTTCACAAGGAATTTGTTTTTATTTTTCTAAAAACTTCACGGATATCACAGCAGTGCCATAATATGTTTTTTAAATGAATAAAGAATGATTTAAGAGTCTTAAAACATATATGCCCCTAGTAGTTCTCTACTCAAGTTCATCAATAAAAAAAATAATGTTGTATGCCTGATACACAGGTGAACAAAAACATACCGGCATCATGGATTGAATTGTAACACAATTTATCTTTGGTAAACACTAAATGGACGACAGCAAAAGTTCTACTTAAAAGAAAACAGTTTTTTCGTTTTAAAGTAAAAGTTCGCATTGCCTTTCTTTACTCTTTTAGTTTTTTATACATGAAGTTTCTAGCATTTTTATTCTTAGAACATGAATGCGTTTGTTCAATTCTTTGTTACATTTTTTCAGTTGACTAACTTTGCGAACAGGGATTAAGTTATCTCCTTAGGGATTTTATTGAATTAACTTTCCGAAGTTGTGTTTATCCATTTTAAGTGCTGCGTTTGGAATCCTTCCTTTCTTGATGTGTTGGTTACTTGAATAACCTTGTTGTATGAATTAGTATAAAATATAAGTATGCTACACATACGTAAGTAGATACATTTGGCTTCAGTAGCGAATTAAGTTTACGTGAAAATGGAAAATACAAGTAAGTTCTCTAGATTCGTATGCGTTGAATTATACATATATCACTCAAGTATGAAGTATTAAAAATTTGTGTTGTAGGAAAATCATTTTAAAATATCCTGGTGAATTTTGTTGGTTACTACTTATCTGAATTTTAGTGTTGGTTTAATTCTAATGCAAAATTGTGTAGAAACAAACAAACACCTGCTGAAGTTTTCTAATTGCCTGCACATTTTGGCACTTTATCAATTTTATAAACGTTTCTACTTCTAGGCTCTATAATCGGTCTTTATACCCTTCACAAAAATGATAACAGTAAATATAAGTTTTTCATATCGTTTGTAATTTCTAGAATATTCATTTCAGACGGAACAAAAAGTATTTTAGGAATACCTATAGGTAGGGAAGTTCAATTAACTTTGTCCGTCTGTCTCTCAGCCCGAAATTTTGCGAAAATAAAATTTGCCACGAAAAATCAACAGAGAATAAAAAACTGGAAAAAATCGAATAACCAAAAAAATCATAATTAAATACAACTGACATTTACAAAAAAAAAACAAATTTGAAAATTTCACCAACATTTTTTTAATTGACCAAAAAGCCGATACTCGAAAAAATCAAATTAACTAATTTTACCATAAATCGGGACTTCACTAAAAGTTTAAAAACTAACCATGAAATCGAAAAATACCACAAAATATGAAAATTCAACATATTTTACAATTTCAAAGCTAAATTTTTAATTTCACCAAATTTTCAGTTTTGCCAAAAATATGAAAAATATCAATATTTTTGAAAAACTTTATCATTTTTACAACGTCGATAATACAGAAGTACTAAGAGACCTGCATCTTACAAAAAACTTAATTTCACAAACAAAGAAACAAAAACACACTTCACCATTATTTTAAAATTTACCGGCAAAATTTTATAAATTATTCGAAATTTTACTAAAAATTTATTTTGCTGTTATTTACAATTCGGTGAAAATCTAGACTATTGAAAGAAAATAGAATCTCTTCGTAATTAAGAAGAAACATCTCATCTAGTAGCGGATCAAAAATGCTATTATTAAAATGAAATAGAGATTAATTGTAAAACAAGACGACAAAAACCGCAGCCCAAAATTAAAAATTACAATTCGTTTGCACCGGAAAGAATCTATAGTACACCTTTAGTTTACACTTTTGGGAGGGTATATAAGGTTCGGTGTAGCCGAATATACCTCTTTTACTAGTTTTTTTTTAGTTTCGCCTCTATGGTAAATATTTCACATATTTGGTAGCATTCATTGTTTTTAAATGTAACTAGTTACTGAATTTTTTATCTACCGGAGCAATTTCGTGTCTAAAGTAAATTTTTTTGGTTAATTTCTTACTTCTTTGTAACCTGATCTTTTTGAGTGGCCCACCAGCTTGGTCTGTAATTGCCGTTTTACAAAACATCATCGAAAAATTATCCTTCATAACTTTAGGAGTCCGAGAATTTTTAATTGTATCCCGAATCAATATTTTAGAAACAACGATATTACTATTACCGACACACAGGATCTTTTCTATTACCTAAAACAACAAAATAATTCAGTTACATGCCCATAATTATAAATAATTCTTCATCTGAAACTTTAGCTTTTCTCACATGTTTAACTTCTACAGAATCAACAAATGAACTTTTAGTTAAAATATTTCTTTTGTTTTCTTAAATATAAATTAAATTTTATTTATTCACATGTAAAGACAAGTGTTCGACTAATAAATTCTTTTCTTTATCTTTTTTATTTTCCTTATTTTAGTTAAAAATCAAATGCATCAATTATATTTAGTTCAATGATTTTGTATTAAAAAAAAATATATAATAAAAACAAGAAATGAATCCACTTGAACGCAGTTTGTGAACTTATCGGGATTTAACACTTTATTTACTTCATATTACCTACACGCTTCCGCAAATAACTTGTAAAAGGTTAAAGCCAATGAAAGGTGCTATCGAATGCACAAGCACACATACACACATGCATGCATGCGTACATACGTTCAGTAAGCAGAAATAACAAAGGAATTTCTAGAGAAATCATGGCTAGAGAAAATTGTTTGCGGACGAATCTGATTCCAGGCATAATCTGAAAATTTCTCAGACAAGAAATTCCGTTGTCTCAAGAGTGAGTGTTTTAATTTATCTGCCGTGGCTGCATTTCTCCGGAAGTACTTGTATCAAAAATTTTTAGTAGTTCATAATTTAGTGAAGCGTATATAAGATTCGGTATAGCCGAATATAATATTTAAATTTCTTGATAAAACTTTTAACGTAGAAATTATATTAGTTTCTTTTTACTTATTTTTAAAAGGTTTTGATTTGGTAATTTTTGATTTTTTTAAAAAAGCTTAGACTTATAATTTTTTTCTGGAAAATTAAAATTCCTGGTAAAAACATTAAGTTTTAAACTTTATTTTGTTATTTTTAATAAATTTTAGATTTTTGCTAAAATTCAGATTTAATTATTTTTTGTATCTTGTATTTGTAATTTTTTTATATATGTTTTGTGATGTTAGGACTTTGTGGCGAACATTTAAATTTCTTGGTAAATTTTCATATTTGTATGAAATTGCGAATTTTGTTTTTGCGATTTTAATGCTAAATTACGGGGTTTGGTAAGATTTTCATTGTCCGAAATTTTTCAATTTGGTAGGGATTTTGCAATTTTATTGTGAATTTTTCCACTTTAGCATATTTTTGGTTTTATTTGAGAATTTAAAAAATTTTTTAATCTTGTGAATGTTTCGCTGAAATTTTGGTATTTAGTAAGATTTGGATATTCTTTTATTTTCAAGAAATTTTTAATACAGCCCAAAAATTAGGTTGGTAAATTGTCTGAGAGTTTAGAAACTTCAGAAAGCATTATGAAACCTAGAAGACATTTTTTTTTACCGGGATTGGAGCAACAAAATTTTGTCAAAGGTATATTACAGGCAGCCTATACCCTACTTATAAGGATCGAGATTATATATATTTTATTACGTCGCAAATGAATATTGAACGGATTTACTTTTGGTGAAGAGTTTTATTGATCCAAAACATATTTCATTTTCGACAGAAATGCACTGAAGTTATCTACCAACTCAATTTAAAATTTGATTAAATTTTGATGATTAAAATTTTAATACAAATTATAAATAAAAACGCCATGGCAACATGACAATGCTAAAATTCAACGATGTAGAATTTTAAATCCTCCTAAATAATATTTTGAAATATTCAAATTACATTGAAAAGGAAAATTTTGTTAATTGTGAAAAGCAAAATGCATCTTTTGTCTTTTAAATTTCATTGAAATTCATAAAATTATAAATAATTATGGTTTTAAATTACAAATAATCTACACCACTAATTTTCCCTAAATGTTTAGCATTTTTGAATAAAACCAATGTTTATTATTCAATTTACGTACATGTTCAGAAATATATGTATATGTATTTATATCCAATAATTTTTTATAGCTAAAAATATTTAACAATGATTTATTAAGCACAATGTTTAAAAAGAACTAAATGCTTCAGAATTTATTGTGACACATGAACGAACTGAATGATAATGATAAACAATCTACTTTCTCTTTATACGATTTTGACAATAATTAAGCGAATAATTTATTCAGGCTGTATGAGAATTTTGTGTAGATTTAGGTTGTCCTGATCCTCATGATCAGGAATAGACAAAACAATTCACTTTTAAATTTTATATTTAACTTTATTTATATTAATATAGTTTTTCAAGTTTTATATAAGTACAATTTTTAATTATGCACGTTTCTATTAATTTTAATAATTTGTGTGCTTCTAGCAGAAGATGATAAACGAGTGACAAAGTTTCTCTACTTTTCAAGTACCGAATTCCATGTAAAAACAATGTACAAATATATGCACATACATACATACTAGGTATGTGACCAAAGCATCATTTTTTTTGTATAGATTTTAAATGAGTGTCGCGATTAGCGGTAACAATAAGAAACAATTATTTGTGTTTGTTGACCTTATACCAAGTTCATGACTGCAAAAAAGACCTTGTAACTAACTTGCATACAAGTATGTATATACGTATGTATGTACATGTGTATGTCTATTAATATTAATATTAAGTACATATAAAAAATTGAACCGTTTAACATCAATAATTTTGTAAGCAAATGATGTAGCAAAAGAAAAAACAAATTTATTTTAGGTTAGGGTTACCAGTTCAGGTTTTTTTCCTGCCGTAATTATTAGTTTGGGAAAAAATCCCAAACACAGGCTCATGTTCGTTTCTTATTCGTTTAATTAGGAATGAACATTTTTTATTATCGATACGATTATTTTTTAGAATACTGAAAGAGTTACGTTATTAGGTACTAGCAGAACTGAATGCGCATTTTCCGTACCTGAGTAGTATGCTGAGTATTGTCTATTGTTCATTGCTGGCTAAAAGCGTAGCTAAAGCTAAAAATTAAAAGCTGCACGATACGAATAACAGGAGTAAAGTTACAGTGGGGTAGACTTTGTTCTAATCCGACCGAAAAATGAATCCAATTTTCATCATTAAGTGGATTTAATATATGATGGTTGCAATTGATACCAACACAGTAGAAAGACACAGAGAAAGCCAATCACGCATTCCATTCTGCTATTTTCTATTAACTTGGCTTTTTCAGTATTCTAAAAAAGTGTCGTATCAATAATAGCAAATTGTCTTTCTCAACTGAAAGAATAAATAAAACGAAAATGAGCCTAAATAAATTATTCTCATAAATAGAGACAAAAAAGTTTTGGTCTACTCTCCGTAGGTTTTCTATAAAATGCAGACAGGCATATTAATTCCCAACGTACTGTGACGACCAAAAGTCCGCACTCGTTTTTGGGTCACATATAATTATGTCTTTTGCTTCTCTAACTAAATTTATAGTTTTTATTAATAACTTAGTTTTAAGATTAACGGAAATATTTAGGTAACACCACCACATAATGGTAGCACTCTTTCAATACAACTCTACCATGACTGACAAATGACCAGCTGGTATGGATCGTATAATAGTGTGCGTATACGTGAGACTCAGCCAAACAAGCAGAATAGTAATGCGTATACAGTAGAGAAATCAGTCAGCCTGTGGCTAGCAAGGCGGTAAGACCTACTTAATAATTTTAGAATTTTATTCAACTTTATTATTTAAGTCTTTGGCAGACAGCAAATAGTTGGGCCAGAATTTTATTCGACTCAACTACTTGTAGCTTAATTATTTTAGAGTTTTACGCAATTTAATTAAGCTAGGCTCTCCCGCCACCAACTGGTAGCGAAACTACTGGTGTTTTCGTGTCAGGCCAGAATTTTATTCGCCCTGACAAGGGAAACCAGAGAGTAAGGTGACGCTATACCACCTGGGCCATAATATTATTCGCCCCAATTGGTATATGCGAGTAGTGGATAGCCATTCTCCAGGCGGTAAACGGTTGGGCTAGAATTTTATTCGCCCCAACCGAGTGCGGTCAGAGTTGAGTGCGCAGAGGAGACATCTCTTAGCTTTGCGCCAGAATTATATTCGCCCCACAAGAGAGTCAATCCGTGTACCGTCACCTAGAGCAGTAGCCAGACGAAGAGAGTCCATCTGAGTGAGAGGCACAGAGCTTCTGGTATTGTCGAGTCAGGCCAGAATATTATTCGCCCTGACAAGAGAGACCAGAAAAAGAAGTACTCTTTTACAATCGTACTCTTTTACAGAATTTTATTCGCCCCGAAGAGAGAATCGGCTTATGGTCACGCGTCGGATGGTGTGAGAAGCTGATGAGAGTACCAGCGAATGTGTCAATGGCCACCGAACGTCCATCGTATCTCGTGTCGCGCTGTATTTATTAATTAAGTTGATGAATAAAGTTTATAACATTGTTGAAAAGATTTATATTAACTGTTTCGTCTCTCTCATGGAAACAAATAAATATTGTTTTGTAACGAGCCCTGAAAGCCGCCAGCTCTACTCCAGCTAACTGTGAAAACACGTCGTTATAGTACATTGGATTTCTTTAGCTGTATATATTTCGTCCATTCTTTTACCTTTTTGTTTTGTTCTATGTCGTGATAGGCACTTAATTTTACCAAAATCTCTTATTAGCGATCAACCATTTCAGGTTTGGAGACAGATAACGATTGCTTGTTGATTTGTTTTTCCGACAGGGTGCTCTGATATATATGTTTGGAACGATTTTCCGTCATCCCTTGTCAATTTTGGTTTGGAGACAAACCGGTTTCGGCAAGTTGCCATCTTCAGTGCCATTTAACGATAAAAATGGCACTGGAGATCGCAACTAGCCGAAACCAAACATATATAACAGATAACAATCGCAGAAGGCTTGATCTTGATTATATGCTGGATATGGTAACAGTTTGTTAGCTAATTTATGGAATTTTGCAAAGACTACTATGCATGTGGGCGCTGTTGCATTGTCATGCTAGGTAACCACTTATTTCTCCAAAATTAATGCCGTCATGACCATTAGTTAAGGTCCACTGCTCTGACTGCGACTATCCGAAGTATAGATTTTCATTGTTCAAGTAATAATATTGACATGTCTGCAATTTCAGCGCCCTCACAAAGCGAAACTCTTTGCAAAGGTATCTCCTACTATTTTAAACGTAGGAAAATTTAAATCGAATCGAACCAATTGCTACTTTCGCTATCCTCCTTCCTAAAACTTTTTTGGCCATTTCAAATACAAGGCACTGCATGAGTTGTGATCATCTCCTGAGTGGTGCTTCGTTAAAAAAGAACCATTAATTTTCCAAAATTTTTAAATGTTTGTAAATAAATAACTATTATTTTCTTATAACTAATTGAAAGTTTTGCTGGGTTATTTCATGAAAAATGCCTTCCTACAAATTGTTAAACTGGACGAACGTGTGCAAAAATTTAAGAATTATGCAACTTTCTTTTTCAAGTATAGTGAATGTTGGATAAGGAAGAAAGTGTTGAATAGATGTGAGCCATGCGTGACAGGAGTGAAGAAGAGGTGGCAGCTAGTTAAATGTTTGCCTTGATGTGGGGTAGTGTGGCGAGATTGCCGATTTGGGCCTTGTGAGAATCCCAAAAAAAGTAGAGCAGAATGGGTTAAAATTATGTAGTGCATAGTTATAATGTTTTAATTATCAAGTAACGTGACTGCCTATTCCAACAAGTTTGATAATTAAGAAATTACAAGCATATTAAAGTAATTAAATGCACCAACACCAGTGAATAAAATTGTAAGTGAATGAGTTAAAAAGAAAAAAAAAGATGACAGGGAATAGTAAGTTTAATTGAATTAAACTTGAGAAAAATAGCAAAAAGTGTTAAAAAAATAAGATAGGAAATTTCTACTGCAATTAATTTGATGTGTGGATTTTTTGCAAGCAATTTCCGTGATCTTTTGTCAAGTTTGGTTTGGCGACAAACCGATTTCGCTATGTGCCATCTTCAGTGTCATTTTTCGTTCTGATAAGTTTGCATCAATTCGTTGGTGTTTTATTGTTTGTCAAGTTCTTATTTGTTATATGAGCTGGTAGGAGCTGAACCTCGATTATCCTGTAGCTATCTGTTAGATGTGAACAGGCATCAGGTAAAGCGTTATAATAACCCCTAATAGAATAATAATATAAGTATATTTTATAAATAAGGCTTTGTTTCTGTTGCACCAAAAGGTTTTAATACATACGATTTCATAATAAAAGAAATAGTGCGTACGTAATTTCATAAAAACACTTAAATACTTACATACAAACATGCATACATACAAAGGAGATCGAACTATTTTTTTTATTATTTATTTCCAAAAAGCTTGCCTTTCCAATAGTTGCGGTTGTTGAAGAATTTGTAATATTAGATCAACGAACTTCGTATGCAATTTTGGATCAATGATCCTCTGAACTAAGATCACAAACAAAGTCTTCAGCTAGATTGATATCAAAATAGTACGTAGAATTATTACCAGCAATAAGATAAGGAAATAAATATTTATTGTAAACACTAGATTTCGGATTAGTTCATAAGAAGTTATTAAAAAAAGAATAATGAACTCTAGAAATAAGTCCTCTCTTTTATATAAAATTTGTAGATACAAGAATTAAATTTAGAAGTGTTTAGATGCTAGCAACGGACTTCCAGAGAATGGTTTAACAAATGATCTGACACACAAGAGATCAATAAGGTGTCGTAGAACCGGTCAGTAGACCAGACCGAAAATGTACTTCTTCCAATATGTAATACTCTGGTACCTGTTGCAAATAAAGCAACAGCGCTTCTTTTGCCTGTATTGTACTTGGCATTTAATGTGTATCAATTAGACAATCATATGTATAACAAACTACTTACACATTGTATTAATATTTTGCAAATACTAATTGTTACGGAAGTTAAGCCGTAGGACAAATATTCAAGAGTATTTGTTTTTGTGCTGGTGCTCAGAAACAAAAGCTACTAACAAAGGCTTTGGTAGGTTTTACTTAAGTTGTTGATACGAATGAATAGGCAAAACCCACAAGGCAGACAAACAACTGTCCTAAAATCACACACACAAGCAAGAAGACAAGGCAGTTGACCCGAATATTTTGAGAAACTGAGGGAATTATCTAGTTTTCATATAACAGATTCAATACATTACTTCAAAGCCGTTCATTGTGTTCGGAATTAAATTACAAACACAATGCCATGTGAACAAATGCACAAATTTAATGAAAATTTTTGACACAAATGCATTTTTACTGCTACTGCTTGAAATGAAGGACACTTAGAGAGACTAAAGAATTTTTTAGAAATTCTATATTTTCTGGTAACGTTTTATTTTTGTTTATACATTGTTTAGAGCTTTTGATCTTTATGAACAGTTCGGTATTTTGGAAATGTTACTCTGATATTTTGGTTTTTGATCGTTTTTTTTGGAGTAACGTTTGCTATACAAATAAATTTTCAATGCGGTCCTACAACTAGGACCCTTGTCAGAAGAGTATTCTAGAGTCTGACTACCCGCTTAAACGGGGTACAATTAGACACCTTCCACGTTAAACGAAGGTATTTTCTGTTCATTTTTGGAATCATGTAGTTGGTCCAAATAATATATCTTCTACTTTCTGCTCCGTGTTACGTTCAAAGTTAGTAAATGACCTCCCCCGGGCTTCCACGTTCAAAGTGCTTTTGCGTGCAATATTAGAAGTAATTTTTCGTTTTTATTTTTTCCTAAAGTAAATTGAGTAAGCATTTTCGGATTGGAAGCATATAGAAAAAAAATATTGTTAAAAAGACAAGTGCACACAAATATTTTTACGTGCAATATTTGATGGGGTACAGAAAGTCCCAGCGATGTTCTTAGACAAAAACAACTTCAATACCCATAAACTCGTCGAGTTTACCAAGAAATTAAATACTCACAGAACGACAACACCGATATAACACCAACACGTACAAAAGAATCACGAGGAACTAAATACTATGTAGAGACACCAAGAAGACAAAAAACTTCTAAAAATAAGAAAGCAAAGCAGTAATTGCAACAACAAAATATCATAATTATAGTTAGAGAAGTATCTACTGGATGCTTTAGTCTTTTAAAATTTTGTAGAAAAATAGATGACTACAATGAACAGACTTGTGCGGTCAACTTATAATGTACAAACGGACACCGTTAGTTGAACTTCACTACCTAAACGGATCCATAATATTTAAACGTTTTTCAAAATTTATTTTTGAATAATAAATGTACTAAACTATATTAGAGATCACTATATTAAGATCATAGAAAACCTTCTAAATTTTAAGGTTTACTTTTGGAAAAGTGTTGCATACAGGATAATATTAAGCATTAAATTATATTTCAAACCTTGTTTTTGTTTTGGGAAACATTTTAGCTTTGGAAGTTGATATTTTTGTAATTTTAGATTTGCGTGAATTCGCAAATTATGGTAAAATTTCGTTTTTTTTAAATTTTCAGATTAATTGTGATTTTTGATAATATTTATAACTTTTATGATTTATAAATATTTTTGTAATTTTTTTATTTTTTGGTGATTTTTTAATTTGTTCCCAATTCACCACTTATGGTGAATTTGATTTTTTTTTATTTTTACGTTTGAAGCGATTTGTGTTAGAATATAATTTTTGTTAAAATTGCGACGTTTTTCATAAGATATTTTTTATTTGTCATTTTCGGCAAATTTACAAACTATGGCGAAATTAAAATTTTCGTGGTGAGTTTTGGTATTTTGTTTTCGTAAAATGTCGGTTTGTAATTGAATTTAGGTTTTTAAAAAAAAACTTTATTCCAGTTTTTTTCATTTTGTGGTAAAGTTAAAATTTTGGCAAATTTTCGAGCTTATGAAAATTCGGTTTTTGAAGTAATTCGGGTTTTTTGTTACATTTTGAAATTTTTTAATTCGGTCCAGCATTTACGTCGGTATTAGGTGGCCTCGCGTTGATAGTTTCCTTCTACAATATTCGACTTTGTGTCATATCTCGGGAACTTCTGGACCTACACGGCTGAATTCAAAAAGCAAAAATTTGCCAAACTCTCTCGTCAACTGATCCACCCTAGGTTGATTTTAACATGGGACCGGAGTACTGAGGGACGTTATTAAGTGAACTTCTCTACATATAAAGATCCAGAATATATATAAACTTTGTTGGGTTGGAAATGAATATTGTCCAAATTCTTTCACTAATAAATTTCAATTTCGCTGATTGATTAAGCCAGCTCATCAGAAAGTCTTTGCACAAACTTTAAAAATAACAAAAAAAATTCTTAAATTCTAATTTCTATAATTCAAATGAGAAGGTTAAAGAAATTCAAGCACAAACATCAGATTTTAACAAGTACACAACAAACATATTTGTTTTTTTTTTCTTCTTACTTTTCTTTTTACATTTGGATGGTTGACAATCTTCAAACGGAGAAGTAAAGGTTATCAACAAATATTAAGAAAAGCAAGGTAGAGAATAAAGAAATTGCATGGGTTGCCAAAATTTGCTCTAGCAACTTCATATATGTTAAGAAGAAAAGAATCTCTTTATTTTGACGAACTATTCCTTTGGATTCTGGGTCGCTTGGTCATGTTAATTTAATTTACAACAATTCGAATCTTGGCTAACAGCGCTGAGAAGATAAAGGTTATCCCAAACAAGTGTGGTCAACTTAGTGTTATTCTGAAACTCTGTTTTCCGAATATCGACTAGACCAATTTTTTTTTAAAATCAAAAATTATAAAGAAAACGAAATGATATTACAATTATGTTAGAAGCACCTGTTCTCTACGCCTAAACTGGCAGCCCATCGAAATCATCACTTCTTGATGCTTCCTAGCTGCAAAATTGTCAGTAAGGGAAATGCACATGACTCAGGCAGCCATAATTTACTTAAGCATCATAAACTTAATCTAAAAGCAGGTAATTGTACAACTAACAAACTCCCAACTCAAATCTTCAAATATAGATGTGGAGTAATTTTGTTTATTTGAATAAATATCATGGAAGTTTGAGAATCAGCTGCTTTTACTATTTTTTCGTTAACGGTTTACAAAATTTTTCCTTTAATATTACCCGCGAAATTTGTTTCAGTGTAGCATGGCCAGAAGCAATGGTGGAAGCATAAGCTTCTCCTAATGGTTTGGCCATGTTAAGCGGCGCAGGTAAAGCTAACTTCAATTAGTATTATTCTTGTATTTGCTTGCCAGTAACATTGGAAAGAAAAAAGAAATCGTAACTTGAAGAATTTTTGTGTTAGTACTTATAAATATACTTATATGTATAAACAATATATGACGTAAATTCTAGGATAACTGAACATTCTAACGCTTTCCAATAACTATCTTGAAGTCCATATTTTAAGGTGTCACCATGCAGGGGATACATGAAAACATGGTTTTGGCATGATCACCATAACTGTATTAAGTTCTATACAATAGTATAAGTTTGTGGCAAACAGTAAACATTTCATCAAACATATTGTCAAATATTTGCCCTGTCTGTCCATACCTTACCTAACGACTGAGTAATTAAAATTTTTTCTGGGCAACTATCAATTATATTTAATCTTGTTGATTGTTTAATACTTCAATTGATCTCTTAATAAATTATACTTTTTAATTGATTTGTTGTACTGCTTTTCTTTCTATTAATTATTTTCATCATCAGCACTCATGTTAATTGTTTTTCTTTACTTTTTTATCAATTAAACAAAAGGATAAAAATCCCTTCTCCAGCGTCATTATAGTTTTTTTTTGCTTGTTTTGAAACTATTGTCCGAATTTAATTCTATCATTCGTATTTTGTTGTTTGTCTTCATTATTATCATCATCTTCATTCACTGTGCTGTTGACCTCAATTCAATTTATCGCTGCAAATCAACTTCAACTGGTTGGTTAGTTTAACTTGTTAAATGAAAAAAAAGGTTGTTGCCAACAATGATGATGTTACGGAAACCATCATTCCAAATCAGAGCTCAACGGAAGTTGCAATTTTCTTTATTTCCATTTTTTATTACCCTCTTCCGTTTTCACTTATTTATTTTCTTGCCATCCCTGCATTGTAATCATATTGTGTTTCCTTCCATTGTGTTGCAGTTTCGTGAAAGGATAAAACAATATTAACAATTATAATTGATGGGATTATAGAATTGAATTTAAGTGGTTTATTGAAATGCCTAAGAAAACGAGAAAAAGATTAGAATTCCTTTCAGATTTCTAAGAGACAAGAAAATTAATATGCAGCCCTACAAGTTGCGACAGTTGTTACAGCGCGGTTGGTAATTTAACGTTATTATACAAATGAGTCATTTTAAATGAAACTTTTTTACTATGTTGTAGCTACGAAAATATGCGCATAATATAGTGTCGTTGTACTACATGCCTACTCATGTTGCAACCGGGTTGTACAACTTGACAAAATACCGAAACTTATGGACTTCACGTACAACCAAGACACAACTTCGAACAAGCAGCTGACACATTTGGTAATCTCGTGCTTAACTTACTCAAGTTGCACCAATTCGCCTGTATGGCTTGTCTTACAGTTTTTACCCCCGCTTCTCCTTCAACTTTAATTATGTTATGTCCATGGTTGCATCAAACTATTCGGTATTAAATTAATCAATATCACAACTTATTTTTATATTTATTAATTTTAATTTCTGCATGTTTTACATATTCTTCTAAAAAGAACGATCTCCTGGCTCTCGTGGTAGCAGTTACTTAGCTAGAAGCTCCTTATGTTCCAGTTTTATGAGGTAGATAAGTTTCGGAAACTGATTACCCTCTACCTGTCGCATAGCTATAGGAGGTTAATGGTCACATGAAAATTGATAGAGGGAACGCAAATTTGATCATTTGTTATTTATAGGCGCCATGTAAGGTCTCAGTTTATATTAAGAAAATTTTCATCCGGAATATTTTATTTTTTTATTGCTTGTAATTTATTTGGTTTCAAAAATTGTGCAAATGAAAACAACACAACATAGTATCATCACGTAAAATATTTATTCCTTCTAATGCTTCGTGTACTGTGTCCAACGATTCAACCAGTCGAGCAAACATTGAGTTCAGGTTGTTTAACACTGTATTGCGTTCATAATATTGGAATGCATTTGTATCTAATAGCATACGATTCCAGTCAATGGACGGGAATTCGTGGTTTTGTCTGTGATTTCTTCTATTGCTTTCATACTGAGGCTGGCAAAGTGCATGAAGGTGTTGAAAAGTGAATCGTCAACATTTCCAAGTACATGCATGGATTGTTTTTCTTTTTCCATCACGATTTAACTACAGAATGCAAAACGAGTAAAAAGTTAATGGAACATGTTTATTTTTCTAATTTCCTTTCCGGTGTAGAAGGTTTTTTGCATTTCAATTTAAATACCTTAAATTGTTTATATGTAGACTACTAAAGGCAAAATTCCGTAGTATTGATTTGTAGTTTAATGGCTGTAAGTAAGGTGCATTCAGAAAAATTAGGTGCTAGTAAGTATTTCGTTACTTCTTCTCAAAAAATGCGATTTCTTGTTACTCAAAGAACTGAATGTATTTGATTTAATACCACCATCAACCTCCCCATGTGTTTCGTCACCTCCAGTCACAATAAAGCAATTAATTTATATTGATATTTGTAGTGAAACTTGATTTTTTATGTACGAGTACTTGTTTTACTTCGATTTTATTAAAACTTCGAAGTTTTTTATAAACTATTGATCTTTTGCGCAACATTTACAAAATTTGGTATTTTTTGTAAAATTTCGGTTTTTTATTGAATTTGAATTTTTCGGTAACAACAATTTTTCTGTTGCAGTTATTTGATTTTGTGGTGAATTTAAAATTTTGACAAAATGTTGAATTTTTACAATATTTTCACAAAATTTTGGTTTTAGGAGGAATTGGATTATCTTTAATTCACCAAATTTTAAAATTAAAATTTTTGTGGTCAAGTTTCAAAATTTGGTGGAGGCCAGTAACGAACTGAGCTTTACGAGGAACCTGCAACTAATATTAGGGGTAGCAAGAATTAATATTTTCTTAATATATTAATATTTACAATCAGCCTTAAATATCGTTGGCTAAAATGTAATGGCATGGTTAGGACAAGTTTCTAATATTCTCGCTTCGTAATTTGTTGGTGCAATTTGTGTTTTTTGTAAATTTCCACTTATGAATTTTTGTTTTATTTTTATAATTTGAAATATTTGGACTATAGTTTGGAATTGTGGTGAATTTCCGAATTTTGGTAAATTTCCAAGTTATGACGAATTTTTGTTAATTTTTCAACAATTAACGTTTTATACAAACTTTCGTTAATCAATCATCAAGTGTTAAAACTTGATGAATCAATTTTTTCTGAACTTTTTTTTGGCAGAATTCTTATTTTTTACAAATAATTTTTTTTTATTCAAAAGTTTCAATTCTAAAATGAATTTTCGGATATATGTTTGAATATTATGAAATTTTTGTAATATAAAATTTTTGTACTGTAGTTTGATATTGTGGAGAATTCCCAAATTATGATAAAAATGTTTTTTTTTTCATTTTTAGATTAAATGAGAATCTTACGATTTTTAAATATTTTCGTGAATTTGAAAATTTTTAGTAATTCACCACTTATGGTGAATTTTTGATTTTTGTTTTATATGTTTGTTAAACACTGATATTGGTAGAATTTCAAACTTTTTCATAATATATGGATTTTTTAAGGGTTTTCGGTGAAATAACACAATCATGATTTTTGAGTTGAATATATAAAATTTGGTGAAATTTGTTTTTTTTTCGTAAAATTTCTGTTTTTCATTAAATATTTATTTAAAAAAATTCTACAAGCGTGCATATGCCGAATTTCCACTTTTTTCAATTTGCATAGGATCTATAAAATAACATAACCGAGTTATCATTCGAACAAGAATAATAGGAATATTCGAATAATTCCCTTTTGCATAAAATGCATAAAACTTTTAAATTATTAATACAGAAGCTTTCCAATGATTTTTGTCGATTATTCGGATAAATTTTTTACACTACTTAGTAAAAAATGTATTACTGAATTAAAGTTAGTAAGCTTACTTTTTAAAATTGTTAATAGCTAGCCATCGTACATATTGCTGTTCGCACAGGAAGATGACTCATGAAGACTTTCGCTGTTGATGGTACGTTCGTGTTTAAATAATGTTGTGCGAACAGTTGATCAAACTGAGCAGAAACAGCTATACGTATTCTTCACAGAAGACCACGAACAAATTTCCTCTCGTTATTCCGCCGGCGCTTTTTCGGTATGCGAGCAAATCTTTGACTAGTAAGGACGTAAAGTAATCAAGTCCTAAAATCGCATTAATGTCCTAAAACAATTGACAACGGGTTTTGTACACGTGCAAGTGACAGTTTCCAAATTTTTTTTTTCTAAATTCTTTATTTAAGCTTCTTTCTTTTACTTTTTATTGTTTTCAGCGAGTTAGCCGTAGACCATGTTTAAATATTTTTCGCCAAATATCACTAAAACACGTGAAATAAATAGAACATGCGAAAATTATTTATCTGCTATATTATCAGCCATGTAACAGATTTCCATCTCGATCGAAAGTGTTTTCAATCCCGTAAATTGCTACTTCACAAAATAAAAAAAATTATTTTAGGAATTAGGTTTTTAAGTGGAATTGGTTTTTTATGACATATATTTTTGGATTTGATTCGTATGCATCACATTAACATATTTATGAAATCCTATAAAAGTGAGGCAGACAGTTTAAAAATTATATAGTGTTGCTTCTGCTGTACGATTTCTAAAGAAACATATTTAGGTGCTCTTGCATTTTGGTTGTCGGCCAACAGCGTATTTATAAATTGAATAGTATTATGATTTCCTGGTTGAGCTGACATTCAAATATTTGATTGAATATTGCTTCTCTGATTTGGGCTGATAATCATTGATGTAATAAATCTATCTATTTTTTTAATATTCTTGTTTTTTGTTAATGAATTATTTGATATTGCACTGTTTCGTTTTTAATGCAAATTTAAGCTTATATGTATTTCTTTTTTTATATTTTTTGAAGTTAATCGAATAAATTATTCTTTATTCGGTCGAATATTCCAAAAATCATTAAATTTTATTCGCTTGTTCCAACAGAAAAAAATTATGAACTTTTGTTGGAACGATTTTAAACTCGAAAAATTTGACAACACTTGAACATCGAAAACTTATATCGATAGGCGGTATAAGTTAAATGGGAATTACTTTAATATAAAAACTAAAAACTACATACTATATATGTATATTTTTTTAATTTGGCGAAAAAATTTTACACACTTGCGACAAGAGTAGTTTTGAGAAGCACAAACTTTGTGATACCGGTCACAGGTGTAATTTTCAGTACATTTATTTTTTAAATGAATTTAAAGTTTGTAGTGTACAGCCCAGTACTTAATTTTTTTATGCTACAACTGCACATGTTTGTATACGTATATGCGTGTAGGTTTATCCTTAAAGTAAAAGTATGGAAAAGCGGCTAAAAATTCAATATTTTTCAAAAAAGAATATGTAAAACATGAAGTAATAAAAAGAAACAAATAAAAAAAATCTTTGCAACACCACTTTAGGATACTTTACAATACCAGCAATAGTCAACAGCACCATTAATATCACAAGCGACAGCAACAAACTACTAACTACAGAATGGATTATAAACAATTGTGAGCAACTGCAGTATTAAAATGTACAAAGAAATAATATAAACTATTTCTTAAAAATCAGCAAGATCTTTTTCATTCATACCTTCATAAGTATTTGAGACACGTTCTCAATTTCATAAGGAATAACAAATAGAAAAATAGTAGCAACAGAGGAAAAAAAAAACAGCAACAAACTTGTTGTAGACAAACTTAACTACTAAAAATAGACAAGAACCATGAAGGACATTGGAGGAACACAAAGCTCTTCCTTATTTTACTTTAAATTTAATTTTGTTTTCAAACACAAATATAATTCGAAGTCTGTAAGTAGTTTTGTTTTATGAGTATCTGTGACCAAACAATGCAACAAAATACTAACAATTTCTGAAGACAGTGTTGATACTTAAAAACTTCGGATTTTCAAAATGCTTTTCTAGCCGTTAAATACCGAATCCAGTTATATTTCCGGTATCTGTGTTTGTGATTTACCAAACAAATTCCAATATGGACAGATGAAAAAAGTTTGGTCCGGGGGTAATCGATCGGGTGTAGATATCAAACAAAATGTATTGCCCTTAAACTTTGCGCAACTTTTCTTACACGCTTTTTCCATTGAATCGTCCGAGTAATTTATTTCAAACAAACGTTCAATATTTTTCAACTGACCAAAATATGAAACAATTCGTAGGATAAGGCATAGTAGTATACAAGGATCCAGTCCAATCGTTGCTAGAGAAGCATTAAATTTATTGAATAATATTTGGGTAAATGGCAGTATCAAAGAGTAAAATTATAAAATATCAGGTGATGCCAACCCACACGAGCTTCACCTTGTGACAATATTATTGGTCTGTACTTCTTCGCAAACAATATTAGTGACGCCATCTTTTGGCTCTTATTAAACGAAATGAGCGTGAGCGATTTTTAGTTCCAGGAGAGCGGCGTAGCATGAACGATTTGAAGGTAGCTTAATGTCCGGCGCAGCGACGTATACTGGTTTGAATGGTCATCAAAATGGAGCTTTCATTTTTCCCCCTTTTTTTAAGTTCTTGACTTGATAGGAATTCAGAATAAGTACATTTAATGGGCTTGTCGAAAACTTTGAATAACCAGAATAATTGGGGCTTGCCTGCATCATTGGAATTCGTAGACCGATGGTTATAATTTTAAATAGCAAAAATTTACCAAACGCCTGCATAAACACGGTGAAGGTTGTGCGAGTAATAATGAGGAAAAAGTAGGTATGTGAACACAGAAGTTTTAAAAATCATAAAGCAAGGAATGATACTTGTAAAAATAAAACTGAAATTTGATGTTAAATATTTGAAAGAGTCTTAGCGTGCAAACTAACGGGTTAAGCGACATGACAAATAATTTATAAAATCCACTTGAACTTTCGAGAGCTTATTGCTACATGCTGCCACTTTAAAACGAACACTAAATTAGTCGTATCTGCCACTTAGTGTTCTTTTATTGTTTATAAATACATATATTCTTACGCATATAAAGGGTGTCTCAATTAGAGTGCACTGTGGAAATCGTTTTAGCTGTCCAGCTGAGGCTACATATCGCCCAGGTGACGCCTTAAACGAAGTTCAATCATGCCAATAATAAGTTGAGAAAAAGGAAGAATGTATTGAAAGAATCTGACGTCATCTCATTTTTCTTTTCTTAAGGAGTAAAAAACTAAACCTGACAACACTGACTCGTTGTATTTTGGATAATAATATTCTTGCCAAAACGTGTAGAAGTATTTCTGCATGCATTTCTTTGTGGCTGGTTATATGTTGGTCTATTTATTTGTTTACTCATTTATTCATTCCTAACGAACGAACACATACATGAGAAATGAATACATATGCTATTGTTGTTTGTTTTTCTTCATTTGAGCACTTCTATAACTAAACATTATAGTTTTTGTTGTTTTCATTCAGTTAGACATACTGCAGCTCTGGGGTAACATTTTCCCCAATGAAAGAACAAAACGTGCAACCAAAATGCGGTTTATATTATCAAAAGTAAAAAAGAAAACAAAAATTTGCTAAAGCACACAATAGACACTAAACAGTTCGTAACAATAACACAGCTTCTAGAGGCAGAAAAATAACAATATCCATAACACAACATGTAGTGTCGTAGTTTAAGTATTAAAACTTCTCTGGGGGCTATGAAAAGCAATTGAATTTTATCGCTACAAAACAGTTTGTTTATTACAAATACTTTCATTTATATTCTAATCGGCATATGCATGTTAACATACACACACATACATATACGTGTGGTAAACATAAGCAGATATACAAATGGATGCAAATGCAACAAAACAAAGTCTTGCATTTGAATTATAATGGCGGTTTCCTTTGATCTCAAGTGTAGTTTTCAAAACCTATCAAGCCAAGTGAGAGCTATAATTTTACTTGTTTTTGAAGTAATTTTTAAAAAAAATTTTAAAAAAACTTCCACCAAATTCTTTCGGAAATGGTGTTGTCTTGATTTTCCTATGATGTTAGTATCTGGAACATACTGAAACCGAAAGTTCGTGGCTTGAAAATAATATTGCTAATGGAAAGTTTGATCTTAGATATTATATTAAGTTTTCTTTAAATATTCTAAAATAACAAACAAAAACATTTAAGCTTTTACGAAATTAAGAAATTTACCTAAATGCAAAATATAGAATCGTAAATAGAATAAAAGTTTATCATATACGAGGAGACGTCAGAAGGTCTTTTATCAGTCATGCAAGGAGCACTAAGATTTTAAATCATCGTAGCATGGGAGATTTAAAAAAATTCTTTATTGGTCGAAGGTAATCAGGGACTTTGTAACAGAAGCGAGCAGCTGGTCTAAAAAGTTTGTACATAAATTACTCGCTCGGGTTTGTGTTACAGAAACCAAACATTACGTTATTTTTGAAGATTAAGAAATAATGTTTGCGTCTTGGAAACACACCCTTTAATATGAAAGACAAACCATCTAAGAACAAAGTCCTAAACCCGCCTGCCCTATAGCATAACATTACCTATCCAATTGTAGTTTAACGTGACTATACTTCCGAATATTTTGAACCTCATTTGGACTTACGGCGAAAGTCGGATGTCTTTAATAAAATATACGATGTAGTTTTAAATGCAGGAACTAGTCGGGGTCACGGGCACATCACCAGATGTGAAACAAGAGTCAAGGCAGTAAACTTTACCGTTTGGGTCCATTCCTGTTTTTATATTTATAGGGTCTAATCACTGCAATATCTTAAGTTCTAACAATTCTGGGTTCATTTGATGCGGTAAATCTATTGTTTTCCGCGCGGTGTGGAAGGTGACGCCAGGGGACACAACAATTCCCTTATCATGTTTCTGTAGTGAATGCCATTAACAGGCCCTACAATCCCGTCATCATTTGCGAAAAAGTATGTCCCAATTACGACTCGTGACCAAAATCCGCAGCAAATGATTGCTCGATTTTTTAAGCCCCGAATCAGAGAATTTTACACATTCACGAAGCCGTTCAGATGGAAATACGCTTCATCTTTGAAGATGATTTTTTTGCCTGGCCTGCTGCTTTGAACTTCTGAGTTAATCGAGTAGTACGAGTGAGTTTGGAGGTCTTTCGCCAAATTTTGCCCCATAGTGCTTGGAATTGTTGACATATTGGCGTGCGAGTGCCATTCGATACAAAATTAACCATGTTGCTCTTCAGTTAACTTTTTGAAACAACTTTCGGAATCGATAAGTTAGTTGCAGTTGTTACCTAAACGGTTATCGAGAAATTTAAACGACATTCGATCTTGTGTTGTTTATTCATTCCACAAACTAAAATTCATGGCATCTTTTAGGAGCAGTGAGATGCCACTTGAAATCAATTTGATTAAACAGGAAATTGACGATGTCTACTCTCGTTTATGCGTAGTAAGTGAATCACATTATCGTTACTGCAAACAACAGAAGGTGCCGACAAAGTTTGCGACTTTCCAATCACATGACTGAAAAATAAATAGTCCAAACATGTTTGTCGCATATTGTTGTCGTAACCATAATGATGTGGATCAACTGGCGACTTTAATGTTTCTTCACTCAGCCATTTTCCATCGTACTCGTTTAAAAGGAAGCATAGCAACACATACCATGTTATTATTCAAAATCATGCAACAGTGTTGCTAACATATCATGATTAGTGTACCTACAGAGGGCTATGTAGCCATTTAAATAAACTTAACTATTAAATGTGGGTGGTTGAGGACAAGTGTTAGTCGTTTGATGTGGTTTCTGTTCGCCTACGGTGCTCAGGTTATACATTTTCTGCCTGCAAGAGTGTTTTTGCTATACTTTTATTTGAATTATTGTGATGATTTGTTTTATTTTGCGCTTAGAAATTACCTTTTTAAACAAACAAAAATTTCGGTCTATTTGTAGACCTTACAAAAACGAATAATAAAATAAAGAACATTTTACTTATAATACCAAAAAAATATATACAGGAGAACCTACGCTTTAGTTTTGAATATTCTGTGTAGGTAAGGGGTTCCAATAAGGGCAATGTAATGTTATCAGTCTGTAGCGTCTGTGAGCTCTGTTATTTATCATACAGTCAATAATAAACATTGAGGTGTGTGTATCTCAGAATTATTTCGTTAAGAAAATATTTCTTAATTATTTCAATGAAACTAAATAACATGAACAAATTTATACTTAACTTTCATTTCTGCTAGAATTGGGATAAGGATCAACTTATATAAATTAGTTAGTTGATTTCATAGGTTTGTTTTACAATACAGATTTTTTTGTTCGAAATACAATAAAGAAACAACTAAACCAAAAAAAAAATGTAACCAATAAACAAGATAACAAAGTGCATAAAGGGAGAAATTTAAGCCATAATCGATATTTTAATTATATTTGAATTTTCCTCATGTTGCCTTTTTAGATGATTATTTTGATTAATTTCTAAAAGCAGAATAGTATGCATTAATTTTTAATGTACCAATTTAAAAATTTTCCTCTAGGCCACACATTTCTTTTTGCTAAGTTATCGAACGCTAACGGGCTCTCCCAACATAAATATGAAGTAGAACACTTCCTGCTAGCACATGATATAGAAATACTGTTAGTTTCTGAAACTCACTTCACTATAAAAAACTGCTTTAGAATTGATGGGTTTTTTATATATGACACAAAACACCCCAGCGAAAGGGCATGTGGTGGGACTGCCATTATAGTCCGAAAAAACGTAAGGCATTTTTCATTGCCTGAATTCAGAGAGGACTTTTTGCAAGCCACGACTATAAATCTTACAGATTTTAAGATTGTAGTCTCCTCAGTGTATTGCCCACCTAGGCATAAAATCGAACACCATGAATTTGCCAGATTCTTTGCTACGCTAGGACAAAAATTTATTGCCGCTGATGATTACAATGCAAAGCACACATATTGGGGATCCAGACTCCTTAGTCCTAGAGGTAGGCAGTTGTATTATACAGTTCAAGCGAACAAGTTGGACGTCGTATCTGCCGGTAAACCCACCTATTGGCCCACAGACTTTAATAAGTTGCCAGACCTTATTGATTTTGCTATAGTAAAAAACATCAAACGCGACCAACTGTTAGTTAGTTCATCCTATGACCTATCTTCTGATCATTCACCTACAATTGTTATTTTACACGACATTTTTACATTTCATTTTACAGACGTCGTGACTGCAGCAGCCATAGATGCAATGCCAACAAAGCTATCAGCTAAAATAATAACGTACCAGGCAACAGCAGATATTCAGATGCTCGTCATTGAGGAAAGAAGACTAAGAAGACAATGGCAAAATAGTCGTTCTCCACACATAAAAATGCAAATGAACTTATGCCAAAGAAACTTACGGAGTAAACTGAGACAGACACACCAATTCGCTATTGACAACTTTTTAAAAAACTTGGATCCAATGAAAAACACGGATTATAGTCTGTGGAAAGCTGTAAAGCACTTACAATGTCCTATTGCTTACGAATCCCCACTAAGACTTGAAGACCGTACTTGGGCTAAAAACTCAAGTGAAAAAGCAAATGCGTTCGCAAATCACTTAGAGAAGGTTTTCGCACCATATAAGTAATTCCACAATTCCAATTATTAGTGACACCGTGAATGATCCTATGAAATTTCGGTTGTCTTCTTTAAAATCGACAATTAAAAATACGGATATGAAGAAATCACCTGGACCTGATCGTATAACAGGATCAATGATAAGAAACTTACCTGATTCAGCTGTAAGAATTTTACTTTACATATTTAATGCCACGTTGCGCGTCGGCGTCTTCCCATGCTCTTGGAAGATGTCTGAAATTGTTATGATTCGGAAACCAGGAAAGGACTCAAGCCAGATTACATCCTACAGGCCTATTAGCCTACTGTCAGTTTTGTCAAAGATATTTGAAAAATTATTCGTTTCGAGTGTAACTCCTTTTCTAAATGAACAAAACGTTATCCCAGATCATCAGTTTGGTTTTCGAGCAAGGCATAGTACGATTGAACAAGTCCACAGAATCGTTACCATTATTAGATCGGCTTTTGAAAGAAAGCAATACTGTTCAGCTTTATTTATAGACATTTCCCAAGCATTTGATAAAGTCTGCCATGATGGGCTACTTACTAAAATAGCTCGGGTTCTACCTGAAAACACCGACAAGCTTATAAAAAGCTATTTGTCAGATAGAACTTTTAAAGTAAGGTCAAAGGACCAGCTTTCAAGATGTGGGAAAATCAGTGCAGGAGTATCTCAAAGTAGTGTGCTACGGCCGCTATTAAAAATATATCATCTATACAGCGGATATGCCGACAAGCCCACATACATATACATCAACCTTTGCAGACGACACTGCAATTATAAGTGCCAGTAATGATCCAAAGGATGCATCTGAAAAACTGCAGTCCCATATTCATAAGCAAGAAGACTGGCTAAAACAGTGGAAAATAAAGGTAAATCCATCAAAATGTGCTCATGTAACGTTTTCCCTTAAAAAGCAAAATTGTCCACCAATCACAATAACTAAAACCACGGTTCCAGCGGAAACGCACGTTAAATATTTAGGTATCCACCTAGATCGGCGCCTAACTTGGTCCCGTCACATTGAGCCAAAAATAACGTCCATAAAGCTTCGAACAAATCAACTGCATTGGCTAATAAGTCCTAACTCAACTTTGACTTTGGAATATAAAGTCCTATTATACAAATCCGTTATAAAGCCAATATGGTCATATGGTATTCAGCTGTGGGGTACTGCCTGTGCATCAAACATCCAGAAGTTTAGGATTTTACGTCATATCGCATGCACCCCCTGGTACATAAGAAATGAAAACATACATAGGGATCTTAAAGTTCCCACTATCCAGGAAGAAGTTAAAACGTACACGTCCAAATACGTGAACAAACTAGTCGCACATCCCAACACTCTAGCACGCAATTTATTGCAATTTGATTGCCACCAGAGACTAAAAAGAACTGACACATTGAGCCTGGCGAGGCGGCTCTCTCTACACAATAGAAGATAGATTTTTAAGATTTCAATACAAAAAATTAGTTATTACGTTGGTACTAACTAGTAAATAATAATTTAGAAGTAAGATTTGAACACTTATTGTGAATTTCTGTAGTGGAAAGATTCAATAAAATGAAATATAAGTATAAAATAGAAAAATTTATCGAGCATCGAGTTTGAAAAATTCTAAATTTTTACTTTTAGTGTTACAAAAACTATTTAAACTAAAAACATGTGTGCAGAAAAGTCTCGGTAAAGAATTTTTGTCTAAATCCGATTTTAGCGAAACGCCCTAATATCAATTTTACTTTTTCGGCTGTGTCTTTTGTGTGTAGGTAATTCTTATTTAAAGATAAGTATTGATAACATATTCAGCTTCGTTTATTTTAGATTTAATTCACATTCTTCATAATTTCCCCTACATTCCTTTTATTTCCGTCTTGTATATTTTTATGAGTAGATACGGTGGATTGTTGAAAAATTTGCTGCAGGCGTTATTGTTCCAAGGAAAAAAATTTTGCACAACCCTAATACTGCAGACTAATCATCCTACTCAGAATTATAATAAATAGGAATTTCATTTTTAAACTTTAAACTCCGTTTTTAGACTTATAGATCTTTCTGAAGAGCAGTAAAATATATTTATTTTTATTAATTGTATGACATCTTTGAAAGCTGAAAATTTGATTACTATGCATTGCATTTGCGACAAAATATTGAAAATAACGCAGATACTTTTGTATCCTCAATTGTCTCTGTAGACTAGCGAGTTCACATATCTCTGCAGAAAACCATTTACCGATTTAAATAGAATTATTTCGGATACAAAACCAAATGATCGTGTGCTAAGAATTATATTCAAATAAAATCATTTATCTTCAAAGTTTAGTAAGTAATTCGTATCAAGTTTCATTGCCATTAGTAAGTAAACCTGTAGCTATATTCAGTTTCATCTATCATCCTTTTTAACGAAATCCCTTATTAACGAAACATTGGAAATGTTTTAAATGCTGATATCCATATCCAGGTACTGCTGGGTGATTAAAATTACCTTTCTTTTTTTTTTGCTTTGCTTTTGTTCTTCTCTGGTTAAAGAAGGTCAAAATTTGCAACTTATTTATTTCATATCGAAAAAATTTAACTCAATAAAATATAATGTAAACACGCATAAACGTATTCATGCATGTACTGAGTTGATTTGTTTCTTTACACTTGACAATTTATTTTTTTATCGGTTGTTTTTTTCTCGAAACGTGACACTTGGTGAAGGAGCGTCAATCGTAATAATTACAGACGGCGTTGAAAGGTGATAAAATATACAATATAGAGTTACATTCCACCCATTGGTATCGTCAAAATAAGTGCTCTTCGCTACTCATCCCATGTTAAATGTGTTTCAACTTTTATTTTTAGCTGTAATTCTGAAAATGGATGTGAATATGAAATAAAAAAATAAGTAAGAGAGCTTATTCGGCTGTGCCGCAACTTATATACCCTTTACAAAAGTATGAACTATTAAAAATCTCTAATATTTAAAAAAATTTAGAGTTTGCGGTGTAATTTTAGCCTTTGTGTAACTTTTTCGTAAAATTCTAAAATTTGGTGAAGTTTGTTTTTGGCGACTTGTTTGTAAAAATTACGTTTTCTTGTGTAATATCGGCTGTGTTAAAATTGTAACATTTTGATTAATATATTGGTTTTTTGGAAATTTTTGGCAAAAATGGAAAAAAAAATTTAAATTTAAAATTTATATTTGTAATATTAAATTTCGTTAATTTTGATTTTTGCGGTATTTTTGCAGCGAAATGTACAGCGGGACTTGCTTATCCACCCACAACAAATAAATTCTATTTTATAATAGAATGAGTTAGAATAAAAAATTAATTAAAAATAATCCCGAAAATTATTTTTTCAATTGACTATTTGTTAACCAGCTAAACGATTTTTCCGCGAGATGTGGTAGTCTTTAGTAAATTCACTTGGCAACTCCAATTCTCAGTGCGAAATAATAGCAGATTAACCGTCAGCATTAAGTCAAATAAATTTTGAATTGAGTTTAAAAATTTGTGTTCACACATATGCAATTTTGCTTATACAATTAGTAATGGACAGCTAAAAATCAGTTAATTTTGTTCGTAAAAATTTTCATTTGTGTATTTATTTTAAAAATTTTATGAAATTTTTGACTGTTAGCAATTTCTGCCATTTATTTTTATTTTTGCTTTAATTTTGCTTTAATTTTTTATTTATAGATTTAGACTACTGCTATGGAGATTAAAATTTAGTTGTGTCGGTGATGTAGTTACCTTCTTAAATGTGTCCTGATTTTGTCACTGTACAGAGATTTTTCTTCTCACTGAACAAAATTCACCATAGTTGCGTGGAGATTTTAACTATCTTTATAATATAATTAAGTGGTAATTACTCAATTTATTAATTTAGTAAAATAATATAAATGTGGTACGTATGTAAAATAGAAGTTTTTACTTTACACACTTGGGATAAAAACTAAGACTATAAAATTCCGAAAAGTCGGAAAATGTGGAAAAATGAGATAATATATGCAAAGTCTCACACCAAGTTAAAGACCTTGAAAAAAGTTTCAAATTGCAACTTTATTCAACGAAAAATAACCCTGCTCACACAATCTATAAAAAAAATAAAACTGTCAAATAGTTTTCCCTGCTTTAACCATAAAAACTTATAAAGAACTTTTTACTATTAAGTGTCCTTTTTAAATGACTATATATTCTAAATGCTTAAAAATATGGCTTAAATTGTGATAAAAACAAAACACAAAATCAAGAGAAACAAACAAAAACCTCCTGTAAACTGTCTGGTAATGCAATGAAAAATATCCACAGTCAATCCGAAGTGAACACTTTTGCATTCAACCGGCCGGACCAACAAAAGTACCAACATAAACATTTATTAAATAAAGATACAAAGACACTTTGCACAAGAAAAGAGATAGAGAGAGAGAGAGAATGAAAAATAAACTTTAAATGAGGACATTTTTGTTGCAATGTGTTCTGGTAATTTCCGCATCAATATTTATTTCAAAACATTTGTTCTTATTTTTTATCTTTTACTACAAAAGTTTAGTTTTGCTTGTTTTTATGTGACAATTGGCAGCAATAAATACTATAAAGTGAGAGCCAGCAGTGGTCACATACATTCCATTTTTTTTATTGAGTTTATCAAAATTTAAGCACGTTAGTAAAATCTTTGGTTAAATCAAAAATATACAATCAGTAAAAAATTTTATGTTTAATAAAAACCCGAAGATTTACTAAAAATAACTTTAAAATAGAAAAAATTAAAGTTGTTGAGCAAATGCTGAACCGGTGCTATACGAAGTGTATCTGTACTGTACATAACTTTACTTATATTATAAATTCATTCAATCGCCGTGAGTCTTCACCTCATTTTATATAAGCGTCTAAAGCGGGCTTTAAATCCTTCCTTTCATAGGAGTTTCTTTGGGGTATTTCAAGCAATGCAATAAACTTTCCTTATACTGGACACGTAGCCATTAAAGTAAGGAATTGGCGAGCCTCTGATACTGGGCTTTTTTGTGTAACCTCTTGCGTTCATTTAATATCAGGCGGGCTTCGCCGTCCTTAGTTATGACCTTAACTAGAAGTATTGATCAGAGATCGGTTTAATAAATGATTTAATAGTTAACTTTAGTCAAGAGTACTAGGATCGGGACTCCTGGTAAAACAGTCCATACTACCTCTGCTAAAAAAAGCTTGACGGTTTTTTTATATGGAGCGTTTGGCTTCGTTTTCAAATGGGTCCTAATAGCTTTTGTAGAACAACTAAATGATACAAACGCTGAGCCCTAACTATGGATTTACGTTTTCAATCGTATTTAAGATTTGCCACCAGACACCCGGTATAATAAAATATCACATGTTCCTTTTTGCATATAAATACCAGTAATAATGTTAAAATATAATTAAAGAAATTAAATTAAAGAAAAAAATTATGAATTTCATTTTTAACTTGAACTTTGTTATGTCCTTGTAAACGTTTGAAGGAATAGAATTAATAAAATGAAAGCATTTCATTAGTGATAAACTACATGAATATTAATTTAAAAAAAAAGTCCAGTTTTCGCGCAAAAAGAAACAAGTGCACTTTAAATCACATGTCTAGAATGGTTGCACAAGTTACATTAACTAAACTTGCTTACAGTCCCGATCCACTACATTAATAGAGCGTAAACACATACGGGTATATACACAACCATACAAACACATTTATGTGGGTTCTACTTACAGGTGTTCTACAGGTGTAACTTTTTACGTTTAATGTGCAATTCTAAGTGGGTTGACAGTCATTTGCTAGCCGAGTCGTATATGAAGATGTTGGCATTATTTAAATGCTTATTTTATGACCAGTTTTTCAAATTATAATTTTTACTGAATGCGCCAAAGCACAGTGGTTTGTAAAAAGCAAACTTACTTTCAGGTATCATATTTTCGTACCATCAGTAAACGCTTGGACTCTACATGTGCTTAGTTTCGCTTTTCGAGCATGTACGAACACGCGTTGTTTGAGACTGACATCGCGGAATAACCGAACATATACATATTTTGTTCGCACTATCTAGTCTAGTGTATCTGGGCAAATATATTATATTTTCTGCAACAATATATGGTTGAAAAAACAGATTAAGGTTACCTACGTATCAAAAGATCTACTAGAGAAGAAGAAAGTCAAGTAAATATTCTTTTAGTATTACCAACAATGAATCGAGATAAGTTTAGTTTAGCTTTGTTGTGTGGATCGCCCATCAGATTCCCCTCTGTCCTCGATATTTTTCTTAATATTGTCTTTCTTCCAACTCTGTTCTTTCGTGATAATACTCAGGCAGATCCAGTTAATTTTTGCTTAATCGAACACTGGTTATCAATTCTTTATTAAGCGACTTTCAATTAATCTAGATTAAACTAAAAAATCTTTAATACTACTGTTAAGTGAAACAAATCACTGTATTGTGTGTGAATATTATGACGTGCTTTTAGGTTTTTCGTTTAATTTATAACGGTGCCATATTAATGTTCATGACTTTGTAGGTATGAGCGAAAACGTATTTTCAATAATAAAAATGTTGGTAATAATTTAACAATTTTGTTACATTCCAGTTTGTTGTAGAAATTAATTGAACTTTTGTGAAAGATGAAAGGTAAACAATATCAATTTTTGGGCATAAATATTGAATTTTATACAAAATGAACACATTATTATGCAGATTTTGTCAAATGATCTGCTGTTTATATAAATTATGGTAGAATGGAAAGAATAATGGGAAAAATGGCGCCAAAAATCTTCTAATGAGGTTAGTTTAAGATCAAAGCCATAAAAACACTTTTTGCACACGCTTTTTTATCGTTCACAAAAATTATCATTCCGTTTGTTATTTCTACAATATTTATTTCTCACCCATCAAGTATATACATATATTCTGGATCCTTACGCTTAGGGAAGTTCAATCAGTCATGTACCTCTCATCCGATGTTGACATCAATTTTCTGATAAGACTAGACAACCTAGAATCTAAGAAATTTGAACACTACGATTTTCGCCATTTGAAATCAGCTATATCGGTACACAAGTTCCCGACAAATTGCTATTTTTTTTCTAGGTTTTAAAGTCGATCTACAGAAATTATCATGCTGGAACCCCCACTTACGAACCTAAAAGTTTCACCAATTTAAAACATAGGAAACCGAATACCTCAAAAAAAACTCTCCAAAAATTTCCAAAAATTACAAAAATTTAAAAATTTTGCCAACATTTTAAATTCGTAATAAAAAGTAGAATAAAAATATTTTTTGCAAAAAAAATCAAATTGACTAAAAAAACGCTATTTCACAAAAAAAAAAACAATATATACCAAATTTTGAAATATGACTGCAAGGTATCCAATTTCACCAAAAAGCAACAAAGTTGCAAAAATCAATATTTTATGGAAAACGTCGCAATTTTAACGAAATCTATGTAACAAGAGGTCCAAAGACCTATATTTTATAACAAAAAAAACATAGTTTTCACAAACAAGGAACCAAATAAGGCTGAAATTGCACCGAAAGCATTACCGAAAGATTTATCACATTAACATGAATGGAGGGAATAAGATGATTAAAACCAAAATTTAACATCGCAAACAAGCCTTTGCACCGGGAAAAATCTGTATTGCATTTTTAGTAGTTCACACGTATGTGAAGGGTATATAAAATTAGGCACAGTCGAATATAGCTCTCTTACTTGTTTAAACTCAGTTTATCAGTGGAGCGGATAAAAACCCCTTTTTAAATCCCATGCATTTTTTGGATAGTGTAATGTACATAGATGCTTCGAGCGATAAAAAAATACTCCTGTAAAGTATTTTCAAATAATTATGTGAAATTCTTTTAAAAAATACCTAATTTTTCTAAATTCCTTCGATGTTTTTGGCAGTAATAAAATCCCATGATTTGTCGCACTAAGTTAAATAAAAGACATCAAATTACCATAAAATGTTTGCCACATTGTTGAGCTGGTGTCTATTAAAGGAGGTTTTAATGTGAAGCAATTTCCTTTCCATTATGTATTCAACCGCAATGTATTCCCGCTCAATTAAATTGAATTAGGTAAATCAGTTCACACTTAAAACCACCTACAAATGAAAAGCTACTTTGGTGCTGCAGTTGCGGCGGTTGAAATTATTGAAGAGTTTTTTGTTAAGCAAATCTTTTTTTAAAAAAAGAACATTGACAAGTTATGTTTATTTGCAACACAGAGTTTTTAAATTTTGGCTTAACAGAACGTTTAAAATTTTCAGTTGTCCAATATCGAAAGTATCTTCTTTATGAGGCTTTAAAGATGTTTTAATTTTTTTGACACTGGATGAAAAATAACCAAAGAGCCAACGTATTAAAATAAATTGAGTACGACTGTGCACTATTGAACTGTAGTTCGGTTTTCTGTAAATTTTTCTTTAATTTGGTTAATTCCCAAATTATAGTATTTTTTTCACTTTTCAGATTAATTGAGATTTTTAATAAAATCCGTAATTTTTAAATTGTTGAATGTTTAATATTTTGAAGAATTTTTTTTTTGGGAATTCTCCACTTTGGTGAGTTTTTGGTTTTTGGTTTTATTGTAATGTTTCGGTATTTCGGCGAATTACAAAATTGTGGTAAAACTAAAATTTTTGACTTGAATATTAAAAATTTGTAAATTTTTTGTTTGTTTTTTTTCATAAAACTTCGGTTTCTCATTGAATTTAATTTTTGACCGTGGTTTAGTACAGACGTACATAATATTTCGCGAGCAACATCCGGGTGTAAAGGCTTGTAGCGGCACCGTGTGTAGAAGAAATTTACAATAAGTATTAAAAACTTATCTATAAAATATTTTAAATTAATTATTACAAAAGCAATAAATAACTTATTGTATTCAAATCCTAAGAAACTTTCTGCGATTAGGTTGAGAAAGCCGTATCGCCAGACTCAACGTGTCTGTTATTATTAGTCTCTAGTAATCTTCAAATTCCAATAGTTCGCGTACGAGAGCGTAGTGATGGACCACTAGTTTATTTACATATTTGCACGTTTAATTTCATTTCTACTGGGAGAATTAGAAAATTTAGATATTTCACATACTAAGAGGCGCAGACGATTGGTCGTAAAACTTTGTACTTTCTTCTTAATACCTTCTGCATGTTTGATGCGGTGGAAGTATCCTAGATGAGGATGCCATATATGACCATCTTGGCTTTATATTGAATAAAGATTTGTATTCCAGAGCATTGAAATAAAATCACTTAACCAGTGTAGTTGATTTGTTCTAAGCTGAATAGCGGTATTTTTGCCTCCATACGGCGGGACCTAACCATTCAAGGGCCCACTCAAACACACACATCAAAGTCAAAGTGTTCTTGGAGTATAACCTAGTCTCTATGGACATTTTGCTATAATAAATTCGTATAAGAAATCTTAACTTAAATTTAAAAATTTGTATTCAATAATTTTCAAGCTCTAATTTGTTATATAAAACAAACTTATATATTATTACCAAAATAATGATGATAGTACACAAAGGAATAGCAAGATATCGAAAATAATCATTAAAATTGTTTTATTAAAGACATACAGCTTGGAAGTAAATTTATAAAGATAAAATGAAAGGAAAAATAATAATAAAGTCTAGGTTAAAAAAATCATAGAACTTTTTATAAACTAAATATTTAAAATCTTTTGAGAAAAACGCAATAAACGTCTCATAATCTAACTTTTATAGAACCTCTCTGTAGTCGTTATGTACATGTATGGTAAAATGTACAGCCACACAAGAATCTAGAGCTGAAACAGAACAAAATATTTGGCGCAACAACTTTTTTGTTTTATTTTCAGATCGAGTCGTTTTTTTTATTTATGTAGTTAATATAAGACATTAATAATTTTTTTTTTCAGTTGGATCTTTCAAATAAAGAATATCGCCCATAAACCTTTCTTTAATGTGTAGGAATCAATAAATTATAAGATGTCTGATATTAAGAGCGGTAAAAAGCCGCATACAACCTTAGTATATTATTTAGTGTTCGCCAGAACAAGGAGCACTTCAAAGTCTACTGGCCGAATTTGGGAGCTCAGGTAGATAAACAGCTTGCAAGAAAACATGTAGCAGTCAAATAAAATAAAAATAAGATCAAGGATCCAGAAGCTCATTGTTAATGAACAGAGATAACGTCATTTCTTTAGTGGACGGGCTTAGCAGCATTCGGAAGAATATGGACTATTTTGGAAGAAATGGATACGCTGACAAGCGCGAATGCCATAAAGGATATTCTGCTGATTGATTTAATAGCTACTCTGGCAATATAACCCTGCTCGTCGCTCAAATTCTGCTGAATCTGTGAGACGGAGTAATACAAATTTTTATAAAATTGTATCCAAATATTTCGGCCTTTAAAAGTACTGTGATCAAAAGGAGGACCAAGTTCTTGATATGTGCAATACCGCAATTTCTAGGCAATTTGCTAGGTTGGCAAAATTCCTTTTAACTTTCTAATATGGGAAAGGATTACGGGAAAAATGTTATCAAACTAGCAAGTTGTCTAGAAATAGGATGGTATTGTACATATGAAGAATTTGGTCCTCATATTGATCTCAGTACTTTTTACTGCCGAAATATTCTGGATAGGAACTTGGCCTTATTTCCATATTTATGTTTTAGTGTGGGTTTTTTTCAGCTGCCATAACATGTGTTTTTTCCACACACCCGTGGGTGGTTTTCCATTTACTTATTTTGCTTTGCAAGTAGGTTAGAGTTGGTGGCGTTACTCTCTATTTACTTGGCGGCATAAAGTATGCAAAACTACTTGGTATGAGTTTTATTGCTTCTCGTTAGTTAAATATGAAAATTAAGTTTATCTTTTGCATAAATTACACATAATAAAATTACGTAATTACATCCATTACAATCCTTTTTGTGAATCAGTTTCGTTTATTTCTTATTTGCTTTCCTGAACTTATGTAAAAGATAAACGAAGAAAGTATGCTGCTCTAATGTAGTTGTAACTAGGTAAAGTCCTATGCATACTTACATACATATATTCGTTGTTATCTAAGAACTATTCTTGAATTTTTTACCTCAAAATAAACAGTGAGTTAGGAGTAAATAAATATGATCATAAAATTTTAACCCAGGTGTAGTAGTCTTTAAAAGGAACTGTAACAAAGTTTTTAAATATCTCGATTGTACTCTTTTGTATAATTGTATCTTCGAGGTTTATAAAGCATTCTGTACCACTGTGTAGGAGCACTTACTAAGAATATCTAATTAAGACAAATTTTAATTTATTTCTGTTTAACTTACCTACATAACTAATACATATACATTTGTAGCACGCTGTTCTCATAGTGGAAGTGTAGTAACTTTTTTCCAGGCAATACAGTAGAGAGTTTTAAATATAGAATTTTTAAATAAACATATTTTTTTATGGTTTTCCATTTGAAATTGTAATTTTCTTTTAAAGTCTCCTTAGAAGTAAAAAACTGTAAAATAACTTTAGGAATAATATGTTATATGATCTCTTATCTGACTCGAATCCAGTAAAGTGTATTCTTTTAGCCATGTTTAACAACTTTATTCCGCAAGACCATTTCATATAATAAAAAAGTCAATTTAAGAACACATTGCCTTTTCATACACTTATTTACCTCTTTTTTACGAAAGAAAGTGGATCTTAACTCCGGAAAAAAATTAATACGACCGATACGGAAATATAAATTTCAACTCGTAAGCAGACCTCTGCGGTATCAGTGGCACTTTGTACTTAATTCCAAATGCAATTACGTAATTACACGTAATAAAAATTACAATTAGTCAATAATATTTACCTGCTAGTTTATTTATGACCACTATAAAATGCTGTTACAACTACGCAAGTAATTACAAGTAATTTTAATTATGAATATTTAATTTATACATTGTACGTAATAGTAATTGCAATTGTTCAATTAAAGGCTACATGTAATTGTAATTGGAAAAAATACTTAAAACTTTTAATATACAATTCATTAACAATTACTTGAAAGTCTTATTGAGATATTTCCAGTTGCAATAAAAAGTAATTCTAATAGCAATAAGTTGCAATTACACATTTCTTATAGTTGTAAATTAAAGTATTTTGATTACAAATCCCTTCTATTTTTAATTGGAGAAATATTACTTCTCATTTGTACACATTTCATATTTAAGATATTTATATAAAATTATTAAATTTTTGTTCCAAATGCAAAATTCTGTTTAACTCTAATTGAAGTTATTCAGTTACAAATTACATATATTGCAATTGAAAACAAATTCTTTTACTTTATAATTGCACATATTCATTATAACTATTTGTTACGAGTAATTCAGATGTTCACAGTGATAATTACAGGTAATCGTGTTAATTATTTAATTTGAAATACTGCAATAATTTTTATAATCACTAAATTACAATATAGTTTTGCTCAATACTATTAAGCAAATTGTTGTGTTCTTTCCAAAAATATATGCAGCACCTTTCTTATAAAATAAAACTGTTTTGCTAACACGATTACATCATAACAACTAGTAAGCTGTAGATATTTTTAGTCAGCTTTTGTCTTTCATTACGTTAAAAAAATATTGCCAAGAGATTTAAAAATATTTTACATTTTCTTTGCTTGTACGATAAAAAACCGAACTTTATTTAAATTAAACTTTTAACGTTTTGATATGACTTAAAACAACTCTATCAAAAGTCTCACATATCAAATAGCAAATGTAAGGGAATCTTAACATCGTTTTACTGCCATTACACCACAAATGCCCTACATTATATCTGTACATTTTTTACTAGCAGATACTAAAAACTAGTAAATATACTTACATATGTATATGTAAACACAGGAACTAGGTTTATTAAGGTTTCGTGTAGAAACTAATTAAGATAATTAAAATTTTCGTAGTAGTAAAGTAGTAAATTTGCACAAAAAAGTAAACAACAATTTATTCCAAAAAGAAATGAAAGAAATAAGAACTTGCAAGAAGTACATTTTTTACATTAAAGTAAATATATGTTGGCTAAAATTCTAGTTTATATCCTATACATTGTTGCGGAATTAGAATTCACGTTTACAATTTGACACGAAATAAGAACAAGCAATTGCAAAGTGTAAACAATTTCATTAATTGCATGGCCATTTCAAATAAAAGAATAACTTCCATAGTGGCTGAAAACGAACTTGTGTTTCCATTTCAACATTGACCCGCCCTTATTGCAAACATCTTTTAGTTACTTACAATCTGGTAGTGTCGTTTTTCAATATTAAAGAAAAAGTTGAAGCTTTCTAAAAAAACATTGATACAATTAATTGTAGATAATCACGGTAGTCATTTGAACGCTATTAATTGGCAACTGGCAAAATTCATGAGATGTGTTTCAGAAAGGCTCTATTTTAGATGTTTTATTCATTAACGTGAGCGGAGAAATACGCAGTTTTCGTAGTTTGGGAGATATTTAAGCCTTTACACGTTACGTATGAGCAATATTTTGTACACAATATCACTCATACGCATATTTTAAACATGTATTCTTAGTGACACGTCGTATCTCAAAAAGTCCAACCTTTCAGGATGGACAAAAAACGTTTTATAATAAACGTTTGACTCGTTTTACTGATTTTTTTCTGAATCTAAAAAAAAAACTATTGCATTTTTGAGAATATTGCACTGACCATATTTTTAGAGCTGGTACACACGGGATTGCGTAATAGAAGCTAAATGATTTTTTAATATTATGTTTCAAGAACATATATTAACTTTTATAATTTCTTGGTTTATTGTACGTTTTTTCGAATTTGTTTAACTTACAATTAATAATCTTTCTAATGCTTTGAATTCAATCATTATCTTAACGTTGGAAATGCATCAGTTTTAAATGTTATCATACCAATAACTCCAATAGTCAATAGACACTAATGGTCATCCTATACCCTTCGGCTCTGGCCCATTAGCTAGGCCCACTGTGAGGAGACCATGTCTCAGACGGCCTACGGTTGAGCCAGGATTTCAGTAGCCTCAATCGAGAGAGAAAATTTCTTTTACCTTCGGGCTAGAATTTTATTCACCTCGAAAAGAGAGTAGGCTTGTGTGCACTCGCAATGAATAGTGGCTACATTTTCTAAAAGCGGTGAATGGTATGAAAGACTGGTGGATATATTAAGCAACGCGAGACTGCACGTGAACATGGTGCCGTACTGTATTTAACGACTTAAATTTTCAAATAAAGATTATAATGTTTATTGAAAAAATTTTAAAAACTGTCTTGTCTCTCTACCTTGTAAAACCTCAAAAACACCTTTTTGTAAAGAACCCTAGAAGCCATAAGCCCTACTCCAGCTAACTCTGAAAATAGGTCGTTACAATGTATACCAAACTTTTTTAAATAGTATAACATAACACACACAAAAACATTCGTATGACTATCTTATTTTATGAACTAAATGCCCATATATCTGCGCAACATTATTTGTATCTGCTTTAGAAATATTTCTTTACGTAATAGGTGCGTTAATTTCTAATATATAACGACGCTTATAACTTATCTCTGTATTCAAGCCGATGCATTTTTAAGTTTGCATAATGATTAAATTCAAAGAAACAGCAAAATAGTGCTTGTATTAAGGGAATATCTGCAATTTAGATTTGATTTAGGTCCACCTATTCTCCAGCTTCTTAGTTTATTTTATGATGTCCCTACACAAACCTTATTAAAATTATCATGATCATTTCGCGTACGAGAAATTACATAAACATAAACAATTTATGAATTTTATATTAGCATTTCTGAAGAATCTATTCAATGTGTTATAAACTTTGAAAGCCATTTTGTATATTACCTAATCGGAAAATTCAAACTTTTTCACGCGTTCTTCAGTTCCTTGTACACACTAATTAAGTAATTTCTAAAAGAATAAAAGGTATTCAACATAGTATTAATTACACTCTCCGAAAAAATACAAAAAAATCTATCTATCGTATTTTCTAGGGTTTTCACTTAATTTTCCAATACACTAGTCTAATAACTTCTCCATATCTATTTGTGCTATAAATACAGAAGCCGGAGATCCCATCGAAAGTACTTTCGATAATGAAAATATCTCTTTTCCTCTGTACAATACTTAACCATTCTCAAAAATAAACCAGAAATAAAGAAACTTTTTTTCGTTATTTTCTATTCCCTGATGTCTGAATCTACTTCAAAATTCTTAAGCGACGTTCATGTTCCCTCCGGTTTTTGATTGTGTAATAAATATTTTTAAGCTTGTTTTAATTTTTTTTTTAAATATATTTTTATTCAAGAAGGTTTTATTAAATGTTTTCCTTCCTGATGATGCTATAGAAATGTCGATAAATAAATAAAAATATTTAAAGATCAATTATTTTATTAAGACTTTAAAGCTTGGATAGTTAACATAAAAATTCATTATATTTTTAATCAAAGGACAGTATAATTATTAAATTTATTACTGATATTCTCCGAGTATTACAACCAACAAGAATGTGATACTCTTTGTAGTTTTGATATTAACTATCTAAACGCTGGAGAAGAGTTTATCTTTCATTACCAAAAGGTAATCTAAACATTAACAACAGTTCAATCCTTTTAGCTGTACGACATTAGGAGATACTGCCTTAAATCCAGCCCGAATTAAGTACAAAAAAATGCAAATCAATGACAAATTAATCAATCGTTTCTCAATAACAGAATGAGGAGAACCACATTCCTTTTGGGTGTGACCCTCAACTAAATCTGTAAATTTTTGTCAAATAAAAGATTTACTATTTACTTTAAAACATTATTCGAATAATTCCAAAGTAAAAGAAATCTATTGATATTTTACTTTTCTTTGAATGTGTGAAAAAAATGATTCATTATAGCAGTATTTTTTCGTAGTGGAATGAATTAGAGACTTAGCAATGATTGGAAACAATTAATTTTTGAATCATATTTAAGTCGCAGAAAAATCCAATCTATATCCCTACGCGGTATCTTTTATTATAAGATACGAAGTTGCGTATTACCAGCTGAGGTAAAAGTATGAATATTTTTGAATACAACAAAAAAACTAATATATATATATATATTTGTTTATAACAATTTCAGAATTAGACAGCGGCATTTACTTACTACTTTTACTACCTAAAAAGCATTTTTCCCGACATGACTGACGTCAGATAAATTCTGAAACTATATCAGACTAAAAATCAAATCGTTGTCTGAGAAATGGAGCTGAATAGTGACTTCTGCACATATTCTAAAAAAATAACCGGTAACCTAAATGTGTGTAATTTCATAGAAATAAGTCGCGAATGCATCTTGAGCTTCTGCGGAGCTACTTTCAATTACAAGAAACAATTTAAAAATTTCTAGTTTGGGAAAACGTTAATTTTTTTGGTAGCGAAACATCCAGTTCACACCCACCTATATTGACGTATGTGTAAGTGTAAAAGCAATTTTAAATTTTAATGCCGCTCAATCTGCCAAAAGTTCATTTTATAGAATACGAAAAAAGAAAATGAATATTTTATGCAACAATATTTTGCAACATTAAATTCCAATGAATGCTAAAATTCTACCTGTTAGACAAACGAGAGAAGTTTCTTCAATAAGTGTTGGTTTTAAAGGAAAAGTTTAGCAAGTTTTCAATTGCTTTTGTTCCATTCTAGTTTTTTTTTTAATTTTAGGTTTTTTATGTACTTCTTGCTCGTTGGTTCTTTGTTAGAAATTGCTTGAAATGAATAATTACACCAACACCTGTTTCCACATCTTATTAGCATATAAATGAAATTTAAATAGTTTTCTAAGCATCAAGCAACGTCCTACAACAACCAACCTACCACCTTTTCAAACCCCATCCACTGCATATTTTGGCAACTGTGAACTTTCGGGCGACCAACGTTTGTTTGTTGTGGCACTTCATGACATCACTTTTTGCCATAAAGGAAGTACAAAAAGCTGAAACGAAGGAAACATTTTTGTATTTTTTTAGAAGTATATTCTCGTCAGTCTGTCAAGTGTAGGACAATAAACAGACATAGAAGTACAACTACTCGTCAAGTACTTATAACGACAGCGACAGACACAATATAATGATGATGTTCGTGCTCATATTGTTGTTGCCGGTGATGTTGTTGCTGTTTAGTGTTTATAAAGATGAGATAGCACAGAGTTAAATGTGTAATACACCATATTAAACTGCAGTGTTATTGCGTTGGAAATTGTTATTATCACTGCTATTGTTGGTTTTTTATCATTATTGTTTTGGAAATATGCAAAACACTTATTATCCTTTATTCTTACATTTGACAGCTTTTAGCATATTCATTTGTTTTCAGTTTTGTTAGAAAGACAAACAATATCGAAACTAAAATGAGAACGAGACCAGTTGCGTGTGAATTGCTAGAATTATCAAATTCTTACTATGAAATATATTGCCACATTCAAAACGTTATTAGGCTGTTAGGCCAGATAGTAGCAGGAAACAATATCTAAATACTCGCTGTAGCCTTTAGAAAACTCCTGTAAGTCTTTCGAGTACAGTTAAGTCTAGCATACTCGTATTACGAGACTTTAAACTTGTACATGCAATCTATGAGAAGTCACTGGATGAAGTTAAAAACGATACTTAACACCATAAACAGGCATGCATCTGAGAGCAGAACGATTAAAAATTACTTTTTTCAAACAAAAATTTTTTAGTTTTATGTTTTAATAAAAAATACTCTTAAATTTCTCTTCCCTGACAGAATAGTTTAAATCCGCGCCTGACTTCGCCCAACAATAATTTCCCTTAAACACAGATTATTCAATTGAAAGGATAACCTGGATGATTTTTGAAATGATATATTATATTCGATTTCCTAAATTTCAATAAAATTTTAAATTACACAAAATTCTATAATTCGCCGATAAATATAATAAAAAAATTTAAATATTGCAAACAAATTTTAATTTATTATACATACCAAAATCTGAATCTAATTGAAAAGGCTAATAAAATATTATAAAAAATTGCCCCAATAAATCAAAAAGATAAAACAAAAACGCTTAAAAAATTCCTGGAGTTAACATAAAATCGTACATTTTTAGAAAACAAAATTTTACCAAATTTAATTCTCTAAAAATCGAAAATTCGCGAAAAAGTACTTTTACCCAGAAATTGATCTTTTACAAAAAAAGAAATAAAAATTAACCAATTATTATTCCCGTTTCATCTTAAAATCGAAGTCGTTCAACCGCGCAAATGGCATAAAATAATTGAGGCACTAGAATTAAACAAATAAAAAACGGTCAACCAACTGAGGGTGAAACAAAATAAGTAAGAGAGTTATATTCGGCTGTGCGGACTTTTATATAGCTTCACAAAAGTATGAACTACCAAAAATGTACGACAGATGGTTTGTGATCTTTAATTTTGGATTCTGGTTTTAGTCGCCTTACGTTACATTTAAACTCTTTTAATTTGTTATTCTTTCCCCTGAATGCTTTTAAATTTTTCATAAATTCTCGATTTTTTGGTGAATTGTAGATTTGTTAATAAGCGAAATTGGCTTTTAAGTAAAATTCAGGCTTTCAAGTTAAATTTCAAAATATGGTGAAGTTTGTGTCTGGTTACTTTTGACAATTAGGTTGTCTCTCTCATAGGATTTGTGTAGAATCGATTTTGTTACTATTCACACGTATTGATTATTTTCGTAATTTTCGGTGAATTTAAAAAATTTGGTTTTCAAATTTTAAAATTTGGTGAATTTTGGATTTGTAGTATTTTTGCAATCATTTTATTTTGTTTCAGTTCTTTAATTTTTTGGGTAGCTTAATTTTTTCGTGAATCTTAAAGTTTTGTGTTGGTGAATTTCTGATAAAATCCTATTTTAGCTCAAATTGTGGTAAAATTGAAGTTTTTGGGGCCAAATTCCAGAATTTAGTAAAATTTTGTTTGTTGTTAATATTGGCTTTTTAGCAATTAAATTATTTTTACTATGGTTTTTTATATTGAATTAAAATTTTTCCAAAATTTGCGAATTTTTCGAAATTTTTTGGGGTAATGTAGGATTTTCACCAGAAATTTACAAAAAAAGGGACTTTATGAGAAAACCGTAACGACTTTAACAAAATCGTTATAGTAGGTCCAAAAAACCTACTTTTCCCCAAAAAGGGAAAAAACAAATTTTTTTAAATTTAACGACAAAATTTACCCAAAAGCTGAAATTGCACCGAAAACTTTAAATTTTTTCAAATATTAAAAAACAAATTTTTTGGCCCGCAAAAATCTGTAGTAACTATTTAGATACATAATAATTTTATATAGGACTAGCCAAGCCCGGCGCGCGCACTCTTCTAATCAGGAAATTAAATAGTTATGACAGTTTAATATGTGTGCAAATTTTCAGAAAAATCGATATAGTGCAAGTAGCTGAAAAATTAATATTTATTTTGTATAAGCGTATTTCATTTGTATGTATATGTGGATGGGCGTAGCCCCGCCACTTTTTTTAAAATTACCACCCATAAACGCTCCCTGCAATGTGTACAACAACTTGCCAAAGTTGGCTTTACAGTTTCGGAGTCTATAGCTAACACACAGACAGAGTTTCAGTTTTATATAAATATATAGCTGACCCGGCAACATTTCGAAAGTTTTAAAATGTTGATATTGGATCATTATTAACATAGGTTTTTTGTAGATATCTTCGGAACTACATAACCGATTTAAGAATTTGATATCTCGTTTTGAAAAACATGAGAAAGGCTTAAAAAAAAAAATATATATATGTATGTATGTCATTGGTGGTGTAATATGAAAATTGAATTTTGCCACGCCCTAATTTAGGTTTTTGGTAAAATTTATAATTTTTAAGTTTTTTAGTCAATTTTTTTTTTTTGTTAAATTTCCTATTTGTGGTGAAATTTGATTTGTTAATTTATTATTTAAGCAGATAGTTTACCAACGTATTCGACGTTTTCCATAAAATAAAGATATCTTGTGACTTTTCGGCTTTCTAGATGAATTTACAAAGTTTTGGTGAAATTTTTGTGGTAAAATTTAACACTGTACACATTTTTTGGTTGGTAAAGTCTCACTTCTATATTGAATTTTTATTTTTTGCCAATTAACATTTTTATTATTCCGGTTTTTCGAATTTATGTTGAATTTTCGAAATTGTGGTGAATTTAAATTTTTCGCAATTTTGTGAAATATCGTTTTTTTGAGGAAGTCGGTTTTCTTTTTTAACCCATTTGGCGCCGCTGTTTGTTTATTAAAAGAAACCTATACTCCTTTAAAAAAAAAAAATTTTGGTTAGATTCATATCTGTCATAACTGTCAAAAAATGGACTGTTTAACTGACACAAAGTTGGAGTGGCGACATAAGCACAGACTTTCCCCTTTTTCAGCGTTTACTATATTGCTAATTTCTTTTCAATTAAATTTTTCTGAAAACGAACATTTGTTTTGATAAAAAAAACAAAAAAGAAATTATGTGCTAGCTACTTTTACAAAGTTATCCTATTTTAAATACAATTGTACTAAATTGAGAACAGCGGCAGAATCCATATAAAAATTATGGCAACACTGCTACAGAAATATTAAAGCATACTTATAGTATTACCCACATGTGTAAGAAGGGGATTCCCAAAATATGAAAGTATCAATCCTACTTGTTGTGTCTGCTTCGAATAAAGTTATTAAGTGTTGAAAGTTAGCATCGTTGAGTTGTGTTTGTGGTTATAAGTTTAGAGTACAAACATTTATGATGAGTACTAAACGTTTTAAAGTTCGTAATGATTTCAAAGGATTACAAGAAGCTGTTAACGCAATATTGGAAGATAGTGATAATGATTCTTTACATGATCTTGCAATTATTCCGCCGGAACCGAGTGTATTGACAGATGAAGAAGAAGGTTGTGATGAGGACATGTTAGCTGACAACTTCCCAAAAGATGTGCCAGGTAACATTGAGGTATTTAGACGCCACAATAATATCATTTTAAGTGATGATAACGAGAGTAGCGATGACGAACCGTTGGCCGAAAAGGTAAAAAGAAGCCGCAATCGTCTACCAGCTTGGCGTAAGTGCCCACCAGAATACCCTTCAACATCTCGGGTATCGCCTGATGTGCTTGACAGGCAAGAAAGTGTAAAGAAGTTGCTTAGTAATCTGAACCCAGTACAAGTATTCGAGAAAATATTTAATGAAGAAGTAGCTAGTTTGATTATCAGCAATACAGTTTTATATGCTAGTCAAAATAATAGACATAACTTTCAACTTGACCCCGTAGACTTAAAAAAATTTGTAGGTGTACTGATGCTATCTGGATATAACAAATTACCGAGAGAGGATTTATACTGATCCTACGATGAAGATGTTGGCATGGAAATGGTGTCAAAATCACTTTCTAGACAAAGATATCGTGATATTAAAAAGAACGTTCATCTTGTTGACAATGATGAAGCTGGCACAACCAGGGACAAAATGTTTAAAATTCAGCCATTAGCTAATGTTATAATAAAAAAATTTCTTCAGTGGGGAGTGTTCGACGAGCACATTTCAATTGATGAGTCGATGGTAAAATATTTTGGCCATCACCCTGCTAAGCAGTTTATATGTGGAAAACCAGTGCAATTTGGCTTTAAGAACTGGGTAGCAGCCAGTTCCACCGGATATTGCTGCACTTTCGATTTTTATTGTGGAAAATCGGAGGAGAATTCTACTGATCCCTTAGGGTCAAGAGTAGTAAAAAAATTGTTTGAAAAAATGGAGACTGATCCAGCATCGCATCAAGTATTTTTCGATAACTTTTTTACTGATTATAATCTCATGGTGGAACTAAAGGAAAGAGGATTTCGTGCGACCGGAATAATTAGAAAGAACAGAACTAAAAAGTGTCCATTGAGAAGTGCTAAAGAAATGAAAAAGAAGTGCGAGCCTCATATGACTATAGGTTTGACAAGCAAAATGAAATTCTTTTGGTAAAATGGAAAGACAATAGCGTATGTACAATGGCAACAAATTATGACACAATTGAACCATTAGGAGCTGTAAAACGTTGGTCTGCTACACATCGACAAAAAATTGATATCAATATTCCAAAAGTATTTCAGTCTTACAATAAACATATGGGAGTAGTAGATGAATTGGACCAGTCCATTTCACTCTATAGAATAGCTATTCGTAGAAAGAAATGGTGGTGGGTGTTGTTTACCTGTATACTAGATATGGCCATTTCAAATGCTTGGCGATTGTATGTAATGAGTGACAGCGATAGCATGGATTAACTTTTATCTAGGCGACCCATTGCAAGGTACTACTTACGCCAAAACGTGCAAACTAAAGCTCGACTTTCATCTTCATTGGTACTAGGGCTACCTCAAGACGGTATAGGTCACTACCCCAAAAAGTTAGAAAAGCTGTTAAGATGTGTTTTATGTCATGCAAGAGTTCGCTGGCAATGCAAACAATTTTTAAAAACGTTATGCATTGAAAAAAAATATTTTGAAGATTTTCACCTTTAAGCCGCCGCTGTACTCAATTGAGTACACCCTTCCCACTTAGCCTACTTATTATTTTTTAAACTTCTTTCCTTTTTTATATTAATTTTATATACAATGAATTCAAAAATAAACTTAATTGTTAATTATCGCTTCTCGTGTTATTTTGGCGGTTAATGGGTTAATTTTAAGTTTACAATAAAATTTAATCGGCCCAACACTTAGGTTCGTATATTATTTGGGACTACGTGTTGACCTTCGCTGTAGGGGGAATTTATAGCAAAGTTCATAAGGATTCAGACTATGGAGCGCGAGTACCATAAATAAATCCAAAATTAATGGTTTTTTGTCAATATCTCTGGAACTTGTAGACCGATATGGCTGACTCCTAATAGCAAAATTTCGCCGAACACAAGTCACACAGTTTCAAGATCCTAGGTTGTCCAGTGCCGTCAGAAAGTTGTCTTCAACATCGGACACACAGACGGACATCGTTAATTGAACTTCCCTACTTATAACGATCCTTAACATATATAATTTGTTTGCCGGAAATGAAAATTGTGGAACTTACAAACGAAATCACAAACCTATATATACTCTTTTCATTCTTGTGAAGGGTATAACAAGCAATAAGCGAAGAATTTTAACAAACCAAAATCAAATAAAAGTGAGTCAGCTAGAATTTCAGGAATTGGTGTTTCATTGTTCTATATTTTGTTCACTTTGTAATTTCTTTTGCATTAATGTTGCTTTTGTTAGTATTGTAAATGTCCATGTGTTTGTGCTAGTGATACTTCCTGTTACACAAAACGTTTTGTATTCGTGGTCACAGAATATATATTTCGATTGCCACAGCAAGGTGTAACTCATTGTTGTATAAAAACAATTGTTGACGCTGTTATTCAAACAGCAATTGTAGCATTGCGATTTTGTTGTTCGAAATGTAGTCAGTTTTCCTAAAGACATAAGTATCTAACTACACTTCGAACATAGCAATTGTTGTAGCAACATGGATGACGGGGTAGTTGTATGACTTATACACAGGGTGAAAAACCAGTCATTTTCGTACTTTAAAGTTGCATGAATTGAACATATCGTGATTACTATTTGGATTGTTTACAATGTAAAAAGAACAAAATGCACAATACTTGAAACTACTTAATTTGATTGTATTTAGTTCTTGTTCCTTTTTATAAATTTTTTTTAAACATATTTCGAGTATTATGTGACTTTGGGCTTAAACATTTGAAGATTCCTTAAACCAGTATATGAATTAGGTTTGTAAAAATGCAGTAGAAATTTAATCACTTCAATTAAATACATTTTCAATAAACAAAGTAAAAGTTCAAAAGCGTCATTATGTCATTTTAAAAGGCGGCGGTCGCTTTGTTTTGGCGGCTAATGTCAAACCTATCAATTGCGGATGCCAAATTGCTGTTGACGATTGAGCAGCGCATCCTAATGTGAAAACTTTATTACCAAAGTGATTGGTTAGTTATATAGTCGTCGCACTCAAGTTACCTGGTGCCGGTTATTATCTAACTGAACTATATTTTGAGGCGATGTCCGAGCGTACAAAATACAATGCTAGATTTAGGCGAAAACTCAACTTTGAAGACGAGACGAAATTTTGGTGGGAATTCACATTTAATTTAATTATTTATATGAAATTGTTTCATATTTTCTTAATTTTAGTAGGTACAATTTTAATTAAATGGAACAATGTTAAGCAATAATTTAATAAGTTTTTTTTATTATTTAAAGATTGCTGCTTGGCTGCTACTGAAGAGGTAAACATAGAGTCAAATTTTTCCTGTCATAAATTCTACTCGTTAGTTTTGGGTTCTAGATTATTCTACACTCAGTATATTGGTCTCTGTCCTTCTCAAGTAATTCAGTATAAAACAATTTTAGTTGTTTTATTCGAGGCCTACTGTTGTGTCCGTAGAATTGCCTACGTTTTGTAAAGTAATTTTAAATAAGCTTAACCCTTTAAAATCGTCTGCCAGACATAGTGGTACGATTAGGATGCAATCCCACATTAATGACATCGACAAACATGTGGTTTCAGCAAGACGACGTACAGTTCATAAATTTGTGTAAAAAATTATTTTAGCAGTCATGTGAGAAGGAAAATTGCTTTACTATTAATAATTAAAACTACAACAAAAAATGATTAAAATTGGTCCTCCCGTAGGGTTATCTCAATTAGACCTATACTTATAGATTTGTACGGCAATTCCATCTGAGTCAGAATGCCGGCAATGCTGAAAAATGAACGAGTAGCAAACATTTTTGAATTCAGTCTGGCCTTAGGAGATACGTAAGCTATTTACATAATTTGTTCTCTTCAAATTCAATTAACAAAATGAGTTCAAAAAAAAATTATCCTTCAACTATAATTTCATTCTAACTCCCAGTGTTGCGTGTCCTTTCGGAGGATTTTGCTTTACAAGCAAGAGAGGGCTGCCTGAAGTAGTAATTCTAACAGTTTAAACCGTTTTGGTATCTGGTTGATGATAGAGTATAAGTTCGCCAGTTTAATGCGTAGTATTGGATTGTAAACTTAAAGGCATTTAATTGTAAGTGTGTAATTAAAATTGTCCATTACATTCACATTTCCTCTGACAAATTTCCAAAAATACGCTGTGTAATGTGATCCATCAAATTCTGCAAGACAATAGAGGTCCCTAGTCTGTGTTATTCGGCGTTCACGCGGTTAACATTTTTTTGTTTCTTCTGACTCTGTTTTCTAAGGTAGTAAAATAATATATCCGCCTTCTCGGGTATATTATTCTTGATAACTCTGCATCCAGCGTTAGAACTAGCACAAGGTTGACGAAGGAATGAAGGATTCCGATTTGCTTTTGCTGTTGACTGTATTGAAGTGTTAAATTTGTAATTTATAAATTTTTGTACGCTTTATGCTTTTTGTAGCTTAAAAAATGTCAGTAGTTTTTGTTGCAAAATCTATTACTGACTTCACTAAATCTTTTCTATCAAAAAATATTTCATTTTAGGATACAAAAGGTAGAGTTTGAAAGGTTTCTCTATCGATTTTAGAAAATTTATGGCTAAAAAATCGTTTTATTTCAAAACAATTTCACAGTGCTATACTACATGTTGCTCAGCTAACGACGCAATGATCATTGTGCACGAACGATTTGGGATTCAGAAAGAAGATGTTAACTGTACAAAACGTATAAATTGACCGTGCTGGACTTCTTCTAGTGAATTTTACTCAGTCCTCAGGACCATGCCAATAAGCAACAAGATCAAGCATGCAAGGTGAATACAAGCCAGGTAGGTAATAACTCGAATTCGGCCATATGCATGCGGCAAAGTCATTAAAATTTGGATCTCTCGGATATTTGCAGATATTTTATCAATGTCATATTATATATATAAAAGCAGTAAGGCTGAGAATTGGTTTAGTTAAACTTAAAATCTATCTGACCTAGCTTGGCAGTGGAGGAGCGTTTTGAAAATATTTTAAATTTTTTGGGACATAATTTATTAAATTTTTCGAAGCTTAAATGTCTTTTTTTAAGAAATTCTTTTGTTGTTTCGATATTTTTTATAACAATCAAAACCCACAGACTAAATTTTTTTGAAACGAACCTTTAAGCTTGGAAAACTTTAATATATTAAATTAGAAAAGGGACGTACATATAAGCGTTAAAAGCTGTCACTAACACATACATAAATGATCCCGAACCAAAATATTTTCTTTTAAATAAGAGACCAATTTATTCACGCTTAACATCATATTTTATTATTTAACATTGTTAAAGAAAGAGAACCCAGCAATTAATTATAGAAAATATTGAAGATGTGAGAAGACTCCCGTATTCAATTCGCATCATTAGCTGGATTAAATAGATTATAATTGTCAACAGCATTCTCTAGCACGTATTTCCAGTCTGATAGAGTCTAATACTTAACATTTTGCATTATCTGAAAAAAACTTTCGTATATATGCGTGAAATTTTTTGTTGATACAAAGAATAAACATGAACTTAAGCGCAGATAAATTATTCACTTAATTACTAAAAATTGCAGTTCGACAAAGTCGCTCAAATACATAATTATTTGTAATGTAAATTATTGGAAAGAATTCCCGTCATGCCTTGTCAAGTTTGGTTTGAAGACAAACCAGCTTCAACTATGTGGCATCTTCAGTGTCATTTTTCGGAGAACGAAGCAAGGGATGACAGAAATTTGTTCCAAAAATCTACATCGAATCGCCCCGAATATCAATTCAAGAATCAATTATTTTTTAGCTTCAACAAAGCTCTTCGCTGAATCATGTTTTGTAATTGTCTTTGGATTTTTCAATTTATTTCAACAAATCAACAAAGAATGCTGGTAGTTAAAATACGACTTTATCTTATGTAAAAAACTTCAAGAAACTTGTATTCGTTTCACGCTCGTGCATTCGCTCAATTGTCAGGTATTCTCAAGTTACAAGCTGAAATGATATTTTGAATAAAAAAGCTTTATACACAGTTAAGAAGAAATAGCTAAAAAAATATTAATAAAAAAAAATTCATAAACGTTCAGTCAAGTGGACGGGTGTCATCCATCGCATTTTAAAATATAACACGATTTTCCTTTCATTACTGATAAATGGTTCACATTTTCGTTAAATTTACGGTTACACACTAGTTAAGTTTATGACCAGCACTCACCATTTAACAACATAGTGCACAAATACTTTGTGAAAACCATTTCTGTGAAAATAAATGTTGCAAGATATTTTTGCTCTTTATTTTTTATGTTAAATAAATTTTAAATGATTTCAGATTTTAAAATTTCGGCTACTGCACAAATGCTTTCCGGCGTCAAGTTTTGTTTGGAAAATCAAGCTACTGTTAATCGAATATCAAGCTATTTAATCTGGCAAACCTTAAGCTATATTTCACATACTTTTTTGTGGCATCTTTTCTTATATCTGTGCTTAAACTGTCATTGTACAAAATATCTGTTAATTGTTTTATTCCATATTCTATTGCGCGCTAAATTTAATTTCGCATTTTTATTTATTTTTTTTTTTTAAGTATATAACCAAAAATACGGATTTTAATAATTTTTATTTGATTGAATTTGTAATTTGATAGTATCCAAAGCGAATTGAATAGAAAATTAATTGAATAGCGAACTAGTTGAATGGCATTGAGAACTAATCAATTAGTGATTGAAAATCATTGAAATTAATTGAATGAAGTGAAGATTTTCCAAATCTGGAAATGATAAACATATTCATGGCATAAACGAAGCCTTTGCGTTTTAAATATGATTCGAATTTTTTTATTGTATTCTCTTTCATTGCACTGAATGCAGAACGAATTATTGATTAAATATTTGGAATGTGTGATTAAACTAAAAAGTTATTATTAGTTTTGGAATTTAATAAATCCTCCATTCATTGGTTTAATCAACAATTTGTGTAAACAAAATATACATAAATGATAAAAATACAATTAGGAGAATGTTACGTCTGTACTCGAATATAGAAATTTTTTTAATTCTGAATACACACAAACCGAATGCAATAAGTGGATCTACATACTGAGTTGCCCTAAACGGAAAAATGAAAACCGCAATCTGTGGGGAACATTTCTACAGTGTATTATTTCTACACGCAAGCATAGCCAGTGCTTAAATTTCTGGAGGCGAAGCCTAAAATGAAATAACATTGTTCTTAGAAATTTGTCAAACTTTTTTCTTGGGAAATATCCTGTCCAATTTGTCCTTCTACTCAATTCTCCTAAGAAATACTAAGTTGAACTAGCTTTTATGATATTCTAATAGGAGAAATATTTTAAAAACCTAAGTAATAATTTTCGTATGCACTTCATTTAAGTGGTGAGTCGAAAAATTTTTTGAATACCTGCATCCTTAGGGTGGCTCAATAAGACTGCACCAAATATATTTAAAACAATATTTTTCGTGCATATGACTACTCTGATACTTAATAACAGCTTTCACCTATGCTAATTCACAAAGGAAAAATGCGGTGATCGAGACGATACGCAACGTACCGTATCGTGCATGAAACAATCGAATTATTGCAGCAATGATTTCCATAAATAATATTTCGCAAAATAATATTTCTATCAGAATCTTGCTGTAAATCGGTAAATTAATTCCCAACGAAATTCTAAATTTTATTGTAACAAAAGTGAAAAGTGAAAGTTTTAGATTGGCTTATTACGAAGTGGAAACTTTATCCTGCTTGACTTTGGTATTCATGTGAGTCAGTCTGTTGCTTGAAGAAATATGACTTCAAATTTAGTTCATCTTATACCGCTTTCTGAACTTACAATTATAGACATCTTTTATTGGCATTTTTTTTCCTCTTATCTGACTTTATATAGAACTTTATGTTCAAAGGAAATACAATATGGCGTAAGAAATAAAGTTTGAAAATAAATTCAAATTTTCGAATGAAATCAAAATTTTGATTAACATTTTTTTCTTAAAAACTAAAATTGTGAATAAACAGGAAATCACAATTATAATTTTCGGCGACTCGCACTCCGATTCCCAATTCGTACTGGCCCCATAATATAACCAGAAATGTACGTAAACAAGTTTTAAACTGACGATTAGATACTACAAAGTCTCAGTGGGTTTGGCAGAACTCTTCAACTTCTATTCATTCATTTAACGATGCAAACCTAAACGTATTTGTAATAAAACGCGTGCACTCATAAAAGTGGTAGTTAAAGAATTGTGGTTGCAACAAAAATAAATAAAAACAGTAAAACCAAAAAAATAAAACACAATACCAACATGCAAACGCCCGCAAGTATAAAAATAACTCCATCAATAAATATCTTTCTACACACACATGCACGGATGATAGCACAAACTAAATGCAGCCAATATCTAAATGTGTATCTATCTGCATATCTAACTTTTATAAATAAAGAATCGATTGGTTACGATCCCAAAAATGAGTGAATATACTCACTGCAAACACTCACATTTTAATTTTATTACTAACAAACATTTATAATTGCATAGATATCTACATTTATACAAAGAACTACACGAGCGACATGCTACTCCACTCCGAAAGGAAACAACGGCAGGCAAATATATACGGCAATAGGCTGATAAATTCTAAAACTCCTGAAACGGATATTATTAAAATGGCGAAAGAAATGCGAAATCAAAATAAATAAAATTAATTAAAATACTGACGAACTAAAATTTTAATACAAGCAGAGTATTAAAATGCACAATTCAGTCTGCATATTTGACATTACATTGGTATGAACACTTGTAAAGGTTTGTCTGTTTTGCTGCACCTATCCAATACTCAGGCACTGATGCTAAACCACCATGGCAAGTTATATGAATGAGTAGAACATAAACATTATGAAACTTTACCATCTTAGTAAAAGTGCATGTGTTGCGCACATTTTACAGCAAACACTGTAGCCGACTCCTCAACGTTAAAGGAACGCCAAATCAGCCGAGAGCATCGCCGTTCGTGAACATGTGCAGGAAAACCCGATACAGTCGATTTCTCGCTGTATACATGATCTTTTGCATCCAAGATCCAACTTTCGCAGGAGGGCGTTGTTACCATATACAGCGAAGGGAGCGGTACGCATTTTTAAATGAATCGCTTTGTTAACTAGCAAAAGTGTCGTTTATAGAACGACCCACACTAGTTTGACCAAAGTTTACTCTTCGAAAATAAAGCTTCCTTGTCTCCTGCAGAGCGTCCACTACGGAAACCATACTGGCTAAGTAAATTATTAGTGTGCACCACACTTCCCATAACCTTAGAAAGTCCAGAACAAGTTCGAGAACAATTGTGTTGGCTCCACCCTTTTAAGGATTGGCCCAACATTAGCAATCTTCCAACACATTGGAAATTCACACGTAAAAAACCAATTGCAATTTACGCAATCAAAATTTTACTAAATTTTTTTTTTTATTATCAAGCAAAAGCTGTATCGGGTCTTATATACCCATTACAAAATTATGAACTATTAAAAAATTATTCCGGTTTTTTGTCGTCTAATTTTACATGTCAACTCTCCTCTCGATTTGGCGTAATCAACATTTTCGTCCAGTTAATAGATGAGATATTTTTATTCTAAGTCACGGCTCTAATTTGTTTTCTTTTTCTTTAAAATTTTCATAAATTCTCGATTTTTGGTGAATTGTAGAAAATATAGGAATTGGATTTTTAGTTAAATTTCTAATATTAAGACTGTTATTATTCCAGTTTTTCATTTTAATATTTTTGGTAAATATTAAAATATGCCAAAAGATTCAAATTTTGCTTTTTTTTCCTAATTTTAGTCATTTACAATTTTTTTACTATAATTAGGTTTGTGGTGCGTTTTCGAATTCTGGTGAAGTCCCAAATTATGGTAAATTTTTTTTAATCAGGTAGATTTCGAATTTTAAAATAAAAAATTATAAATTTCATGAGTTTTAAATTTGTTAATTTCTGGTCTTTCGTGAATTTATCTATCTGTTGTAAAATTAATTTTCTTTACTTTAATTTATTGATTTATTTACTTGTTGTGAAATTAAAAAAATTTGGTAAATTTTGTTTTTTTTTTTGGCATATAAATTTTTTTTATTCCGATTTTTCGATTTTGTATTGAATGTTCAAATTTGTGGTAATATCAGAGTTTTAGAAAAATTTTGATTTTTCTTGTGTGAAATTTCGGTTTTTAGAGTAATTAAATTTTCTTTGTTAGTTTTCTAAATATTGAGTATTTTTTAACCTTTTTTGATTTCGTTCCAACATTAAGGTCCGCACGTTAACTGGGTGCCTCGCAAATGTTGTAGGCGTGTGTATAAGCGATTTCTCGTCAGAGTGCAAATACAAAACAAAAATCCAGAAAATGCTTTTTTGCTCATATCTTGGGAACTTGTAGACCGATATTGCTGATTTCAAACGCGAGAAAATTTGCTGAACGCTAGTGCTACCAAAAAATTGATTTCAACATCGGACAGACAGGCGGACAGAAGGACAGAGTGACTAAAGGATATCGTAAATTATACTTCCCTACTACTTTTGTGGAAATTACAAACAGATTAGCAAACCTATCTAGATAGACACTTTTCATTTTTGTGAAAACTAAAAAAATAGTTTTACAATACTTTGTATAAGAAAACGTTTTTTAATCGACTTTGAAGGAGAGTATTTCATTTCTTATTGCATCCGCGCCTGTATTTATATAAAAAATATAAAAAGTCCAATTTTTCGGATTTGGCCAAAGTTAAAAATTAATTTAAAGTTTGAAAAACTTGCTGAGCCAACATTTCAGTGTGTTGTGCCAAAGATATATTTTACTATAAACAAGTGACAAATAATTGTCTGATTTATTGAAATAAATTCTTAAAACACATAATCATAAGATATTTTTGTGACACTTTATATGGTCAATAATGGCCAATAATTTATGTCAACAATTTTATTATTTAATTGTCATATTTCGTCACTGACAAAGCAGTGTAAGGATAAATTAACGAAATGCAAGTTTTTTAATTAAAAATTTCAAGCAGTCATGAATTCCTTTACTCATTAACTTGGGAATTAGGGGAAAACTGACGTTTTCATTGTTGTTGTTGGTGTCTCTTTGAGTGTTTGTAGGTTTTTTGTTCATTTCATTAAATAAATTGAATAAAATTGTGTTTGCAATTAAATTTAATTACAACTCTCAAACAAGAGATTCGAAATTTACATTTCAGCACAATTTTTGAAAAAAATTATATATTATAATAATTTAGCAAATGATTGCAATAAAAATATCCTACAAACTTTAAATAACAACAATAAAGAAATTACTTTGCCATAACTTTTGGATACTAACAACTTAAAACTTAACACATAGATAGACAGAGATAGACACAATCAAGCATAGATGCAGCTATACCTATCGTCTTCTAGAGCTGCATAAAAATGTTTATCTTAAATTTTGGTTTTTTTTTGGTACTTGTACTGACACTAGAAAGAGATAAAGTTAAAAAATAAAAAAGAAAAAATTGTAATGATGACGACTGCGATGCACAAGCAAATCAAATAAGAAGGCTTGAGAACTTCCAGCAAGACTGACTAACCGATGGACGGATAAACACAAGCAAAACTACACAACTACCTCTAAAATCTTAATGAAGATTTGTTATTTTAATAAGTTTTCCTAAATAAAGTTTGTTTAGTGACAATTTCAAATTTGCTATTTGAGAACATTGTTAGTTTTTATTTTAATATTTTATCCATTCCTTTTTGCTAATTTTTTTTTTAATTTTATGCTCAGTTCTTCTTTAAACGCAAAATAAAAATAAATAAAAATTAAAACTCCTGTTGACATGAAACGGACTTATTATTGAATCACAGGTCTGGGGGACTCAATTACATTCAAATTATTATTACTAGGAATGTTTATTTAAGGTGGTCCCAGTTACACCGGCTGCACAGCTCTCCTGTAATAGCAGCTAATAACACAACACACTGTACCGCTCCCGCGAATGTTCTTACCCTTCAACTCCCAAACCAACATTTTTGAAACGTGGACACCAACTTCTACAATAAGTATACACGCTATAACTGCTTAACGTGATCATTTTGGTATCGATAATTGACTTTTCAATTGAACAATTAGTTAGGAATTTGGTCAAGAAGTTCGAACAAACTTGGTAAGTATGTAGCAGTATGCTCGGTCTGATCGTTCGGACGGAATATTACCAGAGCCCGTGAAAGTGTCATTGGTTTATAATTTGAATGTGCATTTGTACTCATTAAATATCCAAATTCAAAAATTTTGTTCAATTATGAGGCATATTTTGTCTCCAAGGATGTATAAACAAGCATAACTGCCACATTTGGGGATATCGCAAAAACTAAGACAAATAGATCAAAAGGATACGCACCACCTAAGAGAAGGTGTTTGGTATGCCTGGTGGTCGGATGACGTCATTGATCCATACTTTATTTAGTCGTGTGTAATTTTTGCCCTTCAGGCAACTTAAAAAGTAGAGTCTACAACGTCAAGCCCAACACGATTGTAGAGCAGAAACTGGAGATATGGGTAATGGATATCTTACCTGAGCCTTGCAGTTATGCCATTGAAAATGATGACAATCACATAACGTCATGTTGAATGGGTCGGTGCCGCCATTTGTTCAATTAAACCTTCCTTACGTAAATGAAATAAATTGTAAAGAAAATTCGATGTTAAAAGAATAAAGTGGGTTTTTGTAAAAAGTTTACTTTCTTTACAATTAATTGTGTAAATTCAAACTGAATCATTCTTTACTTTGTCAAATGTCAATTGTTGCGATTTCTTGTTAACAGCGAAACTTGAACTAAAATTCCGATAGAAAGTACCATTTCAGTTAAAACTTGGATATGTCCAAGTCATAAGGGAGTAAAACAACCCTATGGCTCCTGGTTTCAAAATTTCTGAACTTAAAAAATTATAAATTCCTCTTAGTATAGAGGCATGACTTTATTACCTATGATTGCGAGAACTGTTGAATATAATAACAGAATAACTTTACGACTGAAGAGAATAAAAACTATCATGCCTGGCATAATAACATAGACTCAAACATAGCTCAATCATGTAATTGAACAAAGTGTAACAATAATATGTGTATATCGATACTTTTCCATAACACCATCTAAGGTAGCGCATCGGTCTACAATGATATGACTAGCACTAGCCAACCTAGGATCTTAAAACTTGGACGACTTTATCAGTGAGTTCGGGGTGGTTTTTTGTCGTATTTTACTCTAGCGGGCAACGCTTCCGAATTCTTATCAAATCTGCTATAAAGCCCCCCTGCAAAATTTATCATCCGACGACGTTCAAATAACGTACGGGTCTAAATGTTATAATGAAAAATATGGAAAGCTCTCATTATAGCCACAAATAATGTTTTTAAATGAATAATTTAAATTAATAAAATTTAAACATATTCCGCTTTATTAAATTCCAAAGCTAATACCTAGTATAAGGCTATCTATCCACTCAGAATTCAGAAATAAGTCAAATGCTTATTGGAAATAATATTAAGCAAAATATTAAACTTAAAAGGGCGGGTTTTTCAAAATACTGTTAGGCCAAAGATGTTGAATCGAATATTACCACCAAATTATAAAAATAAAAAGTTGCTGTATAGAAAATATAGCCCGTATACGTCCAACATACTAAATGTCAACTCTGGACTACAGAATGTGCAATAACTTATTTAAAGACGTTGCAGATAATAAAAAATAAAAATCTGAAAATTATATGAGAAAATAGAAAATATAAGGAAGACTTGCTTGTAACAGAAATTAGTAAATAAACACAAAGATTCGAAAATAGTAGCAGACATCTAAGCCAACTTCAGGAAGGAAGATGGTAAAAGAGTTAATGAAACATTTTTGTATAAAAACAATTTTTAGTAATAAAGCTTTGTCCAGACTACGTTTGTTTAAAAAATATTTTGGGAATTTCAGATAAAATTATATGTTATGGGTCAGCTTGTGTTGAGTAGAAAGGCAAATTTTGGCCTAGTCTCATCTGCGTCAATATACAATTAAACTAGCTACTGAGATTGCTCTGCGCTCTTCATACTGAACCCAGACTTAAATAATCTTTTAAGGCTATATGTAATATAAAGTTTAAAACAATGTAAGTATTACATTTCAACATTTGCATTCTGAGTGACTGGCTAACTTTTTCTTAAATTTTGAGCTGAAACATTATAAACACCAAAGTGCGGTTTGGTTATGCTTCTTAAAAAGTTTAGTGCAAAAAGTAATCACGTAAAATTTTCGCCAATTTCTCCAATTATAAATGTAAAATATATTTTCAGTATTTCTTATACCAGCATTTATTAAACATTATTATTTTTCATGATAAAATATTAATTCTGGGTTTCAATGTTGTGCTTCCAAATGTTCGTGCTATTGAGCGCCTTTTAATCATACGTAGACGTAAATGTATGGATTTTATTTTTAATAATAGTTTTCTCAACATTAAACTTTCAGGTTTTAATTGATCTTCTTAATTTATTGCTGTATAAATTATTAATGTTCTTAAATCCTTCACCCTCTCTAGAAATAATTTATATTTTCTGCGTCATAATTATTCCAGCGCACATGAATTCATAAAAAGTATTTCCCATATATAAACCTCTTAAGCAGGTTCTGTTTGATATTGCGAAATCAGACCTTCAGTGTTAAAAAAGGGCAAAATTTCATCTACCGTAGTCATAAATAGTTTTTTGTTATATTTTCATAAAAAGTCCTTTTTAAATCAAAAATTTGTTTGTATGTTTATTAATGGGTGCTATTATAAGCAGGAAAAGTTTTATGCACATGACCATTTTTTGCGAAATTTCAAAAAGCTTACACTGGCTTGCTATACAAAAAAGAAACATTTACAACTTCTAAGGACGTTCTTGGGTTTCAACTTAAAATTTGATTTAATACATTTTTTTGGGAATACTCGTAAATAAACCATTCGTTGCCAAATACGACACAATTTTGAAAAATATAATAATTTTATAAAAAACTTCTGAAAAATGCTTACGTTATTTCCCCTATTTTTGTAGTTTCAAGGTGCAAGTAAATGGAAATTCTTTGTCAAAATAAAGGAATACGAAAGATTATTAGACTGCGATCGAGAATAAATCGACTCTCGTGGTTCGTCGGGCACACTTTCACGTACTGTGACAATATTCACGTCGGAACGAACTGAGCGAGCATTCTGAGCTGTGTTTATGGTACATACTGAACCAATTTGTTCGAGCTTCTTGGTCGAATTCTACAATTTAAGGGTCGATTTTTAATAACAAAGTATTCATGTAAAACAAGAACACGTACTTCTGGTGCGTATTACTCAATGAGTTATTTTTCAAACTTACCTAGAAGATACATTTTAATTTGATTCTGATGCATAAATTATTGTAATTATAAAGCCGAGGTTAGACGGGCCAGATATTTATATTATTGATTGTTTATTATACGCTTCTTAAAAATGTAATTAAGCTTGTAATTTTTAGTACATTCATTTCAAACTCGACGAAGTATGTATTCAGGATCCTCATAGGTAAAGAAGTTCAATTAACGATGATCGTCATCCCAAACCTACTCAGCAGAAAAATAAAGGTAGAAGAATTAAGATAAAAGAATAAAGGTAGAACTTACTATAAATTATAATCCATACGCGCTGTTTGCGGGGACGCCCATCAAACTTAAGAGTGCACTTTTTCCAAAACTAAACCCAAGTAAAAAAATGCAGAAACTGCGGCGAAAACCACACTGCAAAATATAGGGTCTATAAAATCATCCAACACGTAAACAATAATCCAAAAATCGTACGTAGGCCTGACCATCCTACCTACAATTGTTATTTTACACGACAGTTTTGTCACTGCACCTAAAACCCTTAGTTTCTACCCGAACAGAAACACGAATTGGTTAAAATATAAAATGTATGTGAGCTCTCACTTACCTTTGAACATCCCACTGAGAAATCCAACTGATATTCAAGCAGCTGTAGACCATTTTACAGACGTCGTGACTGCCGCAGCCATAGCTGCAACGCCAACAAAGCCATCAGCTAAAATAATATCGCACCAGCCAACAGCAGATATTCAGTTGCTCGTCATTGAGAAAAGAAGACTAAGAAGACAATGGCAAAATAGTCGTTCTCCACACATAAAAATGCAAATGAACTTATGCCAAAGAAACTTACGGAGTAAACTGAGACAGAAACACCAATTCGCTATTGACAACTTTTTAAAAAACTTGGATCCAATGAAAAACACGGATTATAGTCTGTGGAAAGCTGTAAAGCACTTACAATGTCCTATTGCTTACGAATCCCCACTAAGACTTGAAGACCGTACTTGGGCTAAAAACTCAAGTGAAAAGGCAAATGCGTTCGCAAAGCACTTAGAGAAGGTTTTCGCACCACATGATATAAGTAATTCCACTATTCCAATTATTAGCGACATCGTGAATGATCCTATGAAATTTCGGTTGTCTTCTTTAAAATCGACAATTAAAAATAGGGATATGAAGAAATCACCTGGACCTGATCGTATAACAGGATCAATGATAAGAAACTTACCTAATTCAGCTGTAAGAATTTTACTTTACATATTTAATGCCATGTTGCGCGTCGGCTTCTTCCCATGCTCTTGGAAGATGTCTGAAATTGTTATGATCCCGAAACCAGGAAAGGACTCAATCCAGATTACATCCTACAGGCCTATTAGCCTACTGTCAGTTTTGTCAAAGATATTTGAAAAATGATTCGTCTCGATTGTAACTCCTTTTCTAAATAAACAAAACGTTATCCCAGATCATCAGTTTGGTTTTCGAGCAAGGCATAGTACGATTGAACAAGTCCATAGAATCGTTACCATTCTTAGATCAGCTTTTGACAGAAAGCAATACTGTTCAGCTTTATTTATAGACATTTCCCAAGCATTTGATAAAGTATGCCATGATGGGCTACTTACTAAAATAGTTCGGGTTCTACCTGAAAACACCCACAAACTTATAAAAAGCTATTTGTCCGATAGAACTTTTAAAGTACGGTCAAAGGACCAGCTTTCAAGATGTGGTAAAATCAGTGCAGGAGTACCTCAAGGTAGTGTGCTAGGGCCGCTATTATATATCATCTATACAGCGGATATGCCGACAAGCCCACATACATATACATCAAACTTTGCAGACAACACTGCAATTATAAGTGTCAGTAATGATCCAAAGGATGCATCTGAAAAGCTGCAGTCCCATATTCATAAGCTAGAAGACTGGCTAAAACAGAGAATAAAGGAGAATAAAGGTAAATCCATCAAAATGTGCTCATGTAACGTTTTCCCTTAGAAGGCAAAATTGTCCACCAATCACAATAACTAATACCATGGTTCCAGCGGAAACGCACGTCAAATATTTAGGTATCCACCTAGATCGGCGCCTAACTTGGACCCGTCACATTGAGGCAAAAATAACGTCCATAAAGCTTCGAACAAATCAACTGCATTGGCTAATAAGTCCTAACTCAACTTTGGCTTTGGAATATAAAGACCTTTTATACAAATCCGTTATAAAGTCAATATGGTCATATGGTATCCAGCTGTGGGGTACTGCCTGTGCATCAAACATCCAGAAGTTACAGAGAAGACAGTCTAGGATTTTACGTCATATCGTATGCGCCCCCTGGTACATAAGAAATGAAAACATACATAGGGATCTTAAAGTTCCCACTATCTACGAAGAAGTTAAAACATACACCTCCAAATACGTGAACAAACTTGTGGCACATCCCAACACTCTAGCACGCAATTTATTGCAATTTGATGGCCACCAGAGACTAAAAAGAACTGACACATTGAGCCTGGCGAGGCGGCTCTCTCTACACAATAGAAGATAGATTTTTAAGATTTGAATACAAAAAATTAATTATTACGTTGGTACTAACTAGTAAATAATAATTTAGAAATAAGATTTGAATACTTATTGTGAATTTCTTTTAATAGAAAGATTCAATAAAATAAAATACAGTAAAAAAAAAAAAAAAGGCCTGACCATGACCGATATAAGGCTTCCGGATTTCCTCGGTTTCGTGCTGACTCCATAACTAGTACACAACATCAAACCAAAACAAACTCGTATGCTCAAACTCTGAAAAAGTAAGCACACTTATCTAGAGCTATGCGTGATACGAAAAGTCAGTTCGCACAAAAACAATCTCACGCTCACATCTCAAAAGGGAGTCCAAGATATCATTAACAACCAATTCGAGATCAGTCAAGTTGCCAGACTTTATAGATTTTGTTATTGTAACAAACATCAAACTTGACTAACTGTTAGTTTAGCCTATGACCTATCTTTTGATCATGCACCTACAATTGTTCTTTTACCCGACAGTTTTGGTAGTGTACCTAAAATTCAAATTTTCTACACAATTAAAATCACGAATTGTTTAAAATATAAAATTTATGTGAGCTATTTTTTTTATGGTAGAACCAGCACTCAGGGGATGACCCCTATTCATGCAATGCATTGTGCTAGAACTATGAAAAGAGGTTATGGGAAGGAGGATAGAGGGAGTAGTGTTTATTAATATTTGATTTGACCTTTCACAGAGAAAGTGGGAGGAAAGACCTCTGCTGGAAGCTTATTCCACATACGAATGCTCCGGCTAAAGAACGAATTCTGTGTGTAGTGCGTTGTGCGATCCACTGGCCATTCGACCACAAATAGATGTGCTCTTGATGAAGTACGTGTGGTGCGTATGAATGAACGGGTTTCGGGAATAATATCCCTAATTTCATCAGAGCACAATCCATTGTAGTAGCGATAGAACAGCGAAACACACCCCACATTGCGTCGATGCTCGAGAGAGTCAATAGAGTTAGATACCCTACTGTCACCGATGAGCACCTTCACCCCCTTCTGTACGCGGTCGAGTAACTCCAAAATAGACTTTGAAGCGCCGACCCATACATGAGATTTTTATTCCATTTTCGGTCGGATATAAGTGGTATAGATAGTTAGGAGATCGGATGGGGTGAAGTAATTCTTAAACCGTTTGAGGAAGCCTAGGCACTTGAATGCTTCTTTCGACACTTGAAAGATGTTATGGGTCCATCGGACATCACATTGTATCTTTATGCCAAGAATATCAAGAGCTTCTGATTCCCCAATATCTATACCACCCATAACTACAGATGGAGCAGAAAAGTTCGTCGTGCGTTTGTGTGTTAGCATACAATACTGGGTCTTAATAGGGTTAAAATCGACCCTATTTGCACGACCGTGTTCTGTGATCGTCACAAGATCACTGTTTAATGAATCATTCAAGCGGTGCCTCATGGCCCCAATCTCTGTTGATGAATGAGTAAGAATATATGCTGCTGTCATCTGCAAAAGAATGAATAGGGTTGGAAGTTTGACGAAGAAGGTCATCTAGGAAGATAAGAAATAGAGTAGGAGAATGAACGGGGCCCTGTGGTACCCCTGAATTACATATCTTTGAACATCCCACTAAGAAATAAAGCTGATATTCAAGCAGCTGTAGGTTATTTTACAAACGTCGTGACTGCTTCAGCCAGAGCTGCAACGCTAACAAAAGCAGCCAACAGAAGATATTGGGAAGGCTTTGAAGGCAATGGCAAAATAGTTGTTCTCCACACATACAAATGCAAATGAACTTGTGCCAAAAACCTTACGCAATTAATTGAGAAAGAAACATGAATTCGCTATTGAGAGCTTTAAAAAAACGTGGATCCAACGAAAAATACGGGTTCTGCCTGAAAACACCCAGAAGCTTCTAAAGACATATTTGACAAATACAACGTTTAAAGTAAGGTCAAATAAAGGAAAATCCCTGCAGGAGTGCCTCAAGGTAGTGTACTAGAGCCGCTATTATATACCATCAGTCCCACATTCATGAGCTATACTAAGACTGGCGAGAGCAGTTGAGAATAAAGGTAAATCCAGCGAAATATGCTCATGTAACATTTTCTTTAAGAAGCCAAATTGTCCACAAATAACAATCAAAAATACCACTGCTCCAGCAAAAACACACATTAAGTATTTGGGTATCCACTTAGACAGACGTCCAGGATTTTACGTCTTATCGCTGGTTCTTAAACGCAAATAATATTTTTCCAATAAAAACATTTACATTTGAATTGTAGATAAGTCGCATTATTTTTCAACAATCTCCAGCGTAAGCCAAATATGTACTGCTCAAAATTTAAGAGATTACAACCGTAGAAATGTTTTTGCTTTATCAAAAACTTTTTAAGAATATCAGTAGAAATTTTCTCAGATGTAATATTTTGTATATCAATTTCTTTCTCCTCAAAATTCCCTGGGATGTAGTGATAACGAATGTCGATATGCTTATTTTTTTGTGGACGCTGCTGCACCTTAGGTATCAGAAAAAATAGGAGTAGAACTATCAATATGTAAACAAAAACTACTTCTTTTCTTTTCTGGCATGGAGAAATATATTCGGCCTCTATTGTGCCAAGAGCTACAACGGGTGGTTTACGGGACTTTTTCCAAGCAATACGACTATCTGAGTGTGCATCACTTCCCCGATCAGAGTCTGTAAAGATAAAAAATTCTTCTTAGGAGAATGAGCCAATAGACTTAAATAATTCTTTTTGTATTTATCCCGGCAATTTCTTCGCAATTCATAAGAACTGTTCCACTCGCTCAATAATGCTTCTCCACTTTTCCAATGCTTCTTTCATTGCCATTGATATCTACTCAAAATACTATAATCCTTTTGCTGAATTGAAGTTGTTAAGTTATTCCGATTTCGTTTCTTAAACAAAATGTTACCCTGCTAAAAACTACGTGCTTTACACACACATATTATTTAACATTTTACACAACCGATAAGGGGCAATAGAGTTCGTCATTATTATTGCTAAAATTGAAAAAAAAACACAACGCTTTTGCAGGTGAAAACATATTTCAAGTAGAACAAAAGGACAACAATGGTGAATGATAAAATTAAAAAAATTAATATTTATTTAAACTAAAAATAAAAACATTAAAAAAATTAATTAATTAAAAATGTTCTTTTGGTAGGCTAGATAGGTAAATTAGAGTGCGGTACAATTAATATGTTTCCCCAACAATTTACAATAATAAACACAAAGTAGAATCTTACAAGAAATTTTGGGTTATGTCACTTTTGAAGTGGGCGTAAGATATGAAGTTTAGGAAGCGGATATCGAAATTATTGTTAAAATATCAACTTTGTTTTATATTTTACTTTGCATTTGCTTTAGATGTTGTAGTATACTTGTTTTTTAGTTTCAATTGTTATAATTTATTTTTTCACTCAAAGATATTATTTTGTATTAGTATAAAAATAAAATCGTATCGAACACACGAATGTGCTCCTGCTTCTTATTAACGGAATTTCCAATAATTATCATATTGGAATCAAACTGGATTTGATTAAGTTTCATTTGAGCTTAGAATAAAATTCAGTTCGAACTTACTTTAAGCTCGTATTGGTATTAAATATAATCCAAAAATTAAAAAGGATTTAAGAGTAAAAATTAGTGGTCTTGTTGCCAGAGCTTTGTACTTATTCTGACAAGCTACTTGCTTTTCCATGCACTAGTGAGCAATAAAAGATTATTTTCAACTTAGGCGTCGTTGTACTAAGAAAAATCGAGTTCTAACTAGGACCAATATAAACTGTAGATATGAAGATTCAAGGATTACGTCCCTTTCTAGAGTAATAAATTATAAAAATAATGTTGGAATTTCAATATATACTTTTCACTTTCCAAAACCACTATGTCTTCATATCGATCAAAAGCTGGCTCGTATTATTTTTGGTTCGACCAGAAAATCTCTAATTAAGTTAATGAAATAAGCACGAAAAGTACTTATAAAAATATAACCTGTGCATACTTCTGCCTAAAATAGTTTCTGATTTTATTTTTATTATTGATTTTTTATCTGTTATCTCTTAAGTCTGACTGCAATTGCATTACGGATACACATTCGTTCTCCATTTATATCTGTTAAGTAAAAAATCCATTAATAGTATTAAAACTTTTCGTTAGAAAGTCAGCAGTTGCAAAGCTTTCCTCTACCACTCGCTTTTTGTTTTTCTTCTACCTACGATTTTTTTAAGGCTGCCGCAGCCATAAATTAATTGCCGTAAATATTTCAAATATTATTTTTTATAAATTGATTGATATGATAGTTGACAGTAATTTCACATGTGGGTGTGAATATGTTGTTCATAGAAGAATCATTAGGACTGCAAAAGTATTAATTTTTAATAGGGACTAGCAAACCTGGCGAACTCCGTTTCGCCACCAAATGGCTTCGTTTTATGTAAAATTTCGTTTGGTGATTAAAAGATGAAGAAAATTTTTTTTTTATATATGAAAAGGAAAAATTTTATTTCATTTCACAACAGTAATGAATTTATTTCGATTACAAAAATTAAGTCTTATTTAATTGAACTTCTCTAAGTAAATGAAAGTGAATCCAAAGTAAATACTGAATCGAAGCGTTATACGTGTCCGCAAATTATCCGTTTCATTGAAGTGCTCTTTGGTAAACCACATTTTTAGTTTTTTTGTCTGACGTTAACACAAACAAAGCGAATGGTTTCCCAACTCGTGAACACGCAACGTATAACTGCCCATGTGAAAAACAATGATTTTCTAAATTTATCCCGCAAACAGTAAGCGATTGGCCTTGCGACTTGTTAATTGTCATTGCGAACGCAAGGCGAACTGGAAATTGCAAAGTCGCGGTGGATTCAAATTACGCAATATCATAATAACTGTACCAACTTTGAGTTGCAAGTTATGTGGTGGAAATCCTGGTAACTCCAGAGAGTTCAAAAACTCCGTTGGATAATTTACTACATCATCGGGATTTGTTATGCAATCAACGGATTTTTATGTCACCAAATCGCCAGCAATTTTTGATTGAATGGTGAAATTCAGTGCGCGTACATCATTATTCTTTGCTGCAAGAATTGCTCGTTGACTTATCCAAGCATAATTCAGATAATTCTCACTAATGTTTGGGAAAACATTTCCAATAAGAGCTAATTGAGAGTCTACAAATCGGCAAAAGTGGTTGGTAAGAGTAATTAATCCAGATGTCGCATCAACTGTGACTTTTCCATTTCCAACAGCTAACAATTGTTTGGAAAATTGTGCAGCACTTTGATCATTTTGAAGTTGAACTCTCATATTAGTGGTTAGTGATGCCTTCAGACAAGCACTCAATTCATCTGCAGGCGTTCCACAGGGAATTACGGGCAACGTCTGCCTGAAATCGCCTGCCAACAGTATCATCAAGCCGCCAAAGATGTTATGTTGTTATTTCGCCGAAGATCCTTCAGTGTGAAGTTAAGTGCTTCAAGTGATTTCTTATGTGCCATTGTGCACTCATCCCAAACAATAAGCTTGCATTGCATCAACAATTTTCCCATTGCACTGGATCGGGAAATATTGCTTGTTGGAGTATCAATTGTGTTTATATTGAGTGGCAACTTAAGCGCAGAATGTGCAGTATGACCGCCATCTAGAAGAGTCGCCGCAATTCCAGATGATGCCAACGCCAAAGCTATGTCACATCTTGATCGAATAGTGGCCAAAATCAATGAAATGAAAAATGTTCTCCCTGTTCCTCCAGGTGCGTCCAGGAAGAATAGACCAGAAGTATTATTGTCCACCGCTGGCATTAATGTTTCGTATACTTGTTTTTGCTGTTCATTCAGCAACGGCACATTATTTCGAACGAATTCCTGCAATGTATCAACATTGTATTGCAGCTCTCGATTTAATTCTTGGTTGAATGCATCGTGCATCGATCGATTTGGCGCAATCATTCCTACTTCAATAATCAAGCATTGATCCTCAATCAGAATCAATTCTTCATTGTAGATTTCATCGGTTATTTGGATTATTCGTTTGAATGCGCAAGCGATGCAAGATATCTTCACATATGTCGTCTTTGTATTTGTTCCATAACAGAATTGGTTGTGAAGGAAAACATGTGGTGATGATAATTGCGAACAGCGTTCGTATTTGGTACGCATTTGATGAAACAACTGAATCCGCAAGTGTTAAATCCCAATGAGAATCGTTCTCCAGCAAACCCAATAGTTGACATGCTTCTCGATATGTTTGGCATTGGTGGCCGTTCACAGTTTTCAAATGCACAAATGATTTTTTTCCACGTACGTTTACCAACAGCAGCCGCAAATAAAAACATTCATCATTTCTAGGATGAACAGTATACATGCGGCCTAGTGCATCAGTGGAAAACACTTGTGGCCAATCTGGAATTGGGATTCCTTGTTTGCGACGTTGGAATTTCGTTGTTGATTGATTCCAAGTGTAATACTTGGGCATTTCAAGGTACATCAGCGTCGCTGCGAATGGATCTGCTTCACACATTACAAAGAAGCTAGTCAATGTTGTCGATGGTGGTCTCTCAGCTCGTTGTGCCGCATTAGCCTCAGTGAAGTAAACTCTTTGGCCTTTATCCAAATGCACTGCTAAATGTATAACTGTGGGATGTCTTTCATGAATTTGGAATGAAAATAATCGCCACAGTGCTTCATTAGTACTGACGTATCTGCCCATTTGGAAGTTGCTGATTTCGTCATTCGCATTTTCCGACGCAATACCAAACACAGCCATGTCGCTGCTTTTTGTGACGTACTTGCACACATATTTGATTGATTTGGGCGAATGACAACTCTCAACGTTTGCATGTGTTTCGAAAATTCGTGATAGCAGCGGGCAATATGGTTCATTGAATTCATTTCCGATCTCAATCTCTTGATTTTGAACTTTAACTTTGATAGTTCGACCATTATATTCTTTTGAACGCCGACGATAAACTGGATATCCATCATTCCCTGTGACTGTTTCAGCAACTAACGGTCGCGGATATCGTTTTGTGCACTTTCCATCAGCCATGCAAGGCGATAAAGGATTTAATGCACCGCACGGTCCATGCACCATCTGTGTCGTCACAATGTCGTGTAGATGGGGATCCGTAACTGAATCAGGAATTTCAGCTGATATGATGTCATCCACTTCATTTGAATGTAATTTGTTCAGCAACCAAATTAAGATATGAGCATGCGGTAGTCCACGCTTCTGCCATTCCACCGAGTATATATACCAACGTGTGTCACCAAAAACTCGATACTTAGTAAGCCCATCCATCATAACCTTGAGATTTTGCTGAAATACTCTGGCGATTATTTCATGGCGATCTTGCGGTTTTTGGCCCGGTTCCAACTCACGTTCAATTTCCGTCCACTTCGGATTGCATGTGAACGTAATAAATAAATCCGGTGTTCCATAATTTCGCACGTACGTCATAGCGTCTTGAGCGTATTCGTGCATGTGGCGTGGGCTTCCGATATAAGATGATAGGAGAATCGTCTGACTTCCAATATTCTGAACATCACCATCTGAATGAATAGCATCACGCAAGTGTATATAGTCCTCAGATCGTAGCTTTCCCTGATTGAATCGGATGAATGCTAAACATTCGGTCTCGACTTTGACATACATGTCGACAGCGAATTGCTGGAATAGCCGACGGCACTTCAGAATAACATTCTCCTCATGTGTACGAATCATCATACGGTACGCATAGTAATTCATTTCGCTTAGACTTATATTCGTTGGTACGCCTGAAAATGCAAAATTAAATGAATTGTTAATGGGAACCAATACGTACAAACGATGTGTCTCGTTTACACGATGCATGATATTGCTTCTTCGCTGAACGACAATGTCTCGCAATTTAGTTGGATCGCCAACAATAATTGCAGCAACATCATTAACGGTGGGTGCATTGAATCTTCGCTCATGTTCACCTGTTGGGGTACAATCCGCTCTTATGACAAATTTGTGAGTATCCGATGGCATTCGTTCCAATGCTGTTTTGAACATATTAACCGCAGCATTATTAGCGTGAAAAAATGCTTGCAACTGTTCAATAATTCGTCTCTTTAACTGTTGTGTTCCCTGTACATTGCACCGCACATTCAGCTGATCCACCATCGACGAAATGAAATATATTTGCAGAAATTGATGCGGTTCATCTGTTGTTGGCAGCATTGGACCACGCAAATGATATATTTGTCCTTGTATCTGTAATTGAAAACAATCTTTTGTTGAAGAATACGGTGTAACTTCTAATCGTGTGATGGGGTAGTGTGTGGTGTATATGTAGTTCTTATGTGAAGAAAATGGCTGGAATCGGGATCACTTCCATCGAACAATGGTTTCAGTGGCTGTGGTAGTGTAAGTAATGGATCCAGTTTGATTTTTCCACTTGCGCAGCACAATCCAGCCGTTTCTCTTTTGAACTTTAACGCATTGCAATATCGGCATGTAGTCGTCATTGGTCCAATATTAAAATTTTCATCATCACTGTAGTTCGCAGTGGGATCATATTGGAATGCCAAGCGATTGTATGATGCCAATGATCTTCGTGTACTGACGCTTTGTCTCAACCGGGCATTTTCTCTTATTATATTTTGTCTTTCTTCGCTTAAGTTCTGCTGACTTGCATGTTTTGTGCGGCGGCCGATGCTCGCACGTCGTCCTCTAGGCATTTTGGACTATATTTAATTTATACAGTTGTACTTATCACCTTTAAGACCAATGCCTGCTGTTGAAATTGAATAAAAATTTGGACAATACACGTGATTGATTTGATGGTTTCCAACTGAAATGTTAGGAAACGAATAACTTATTTTTTTTACTTTTTTTTCACAATTTCACAGTGAACACAATCCCGGTATGTCACACGAAATTAACTGAGCAGAGAACAATGAGTAGCTGTCAAAAAATGTATCACGCATCTACTTAAAATATTGGTTTGTAGTACATGCTATGTATCAGAGATGGCGCTGTATGTGAAAAAAGATTTTACCGCTTTTTTGTTGAAATTTTTCCTGACTTTTCTTCGCTATAAAGCTCACGGAGCCCTAGACCTTTCCAACGAATGCAAAACCTTAAAAATCGGTCCGAATTTGTTAACGTATTTTATTATTGCAAATTGGAAAAAAATTGTTATTTACTTAATTGGTTTCACTTACAGGTTTTTAACTTATGAACAACAATTAACGCAAAACAAATCAAACGCAGTCAGTGAGCAACTGAAAGCAAATTTTGTTTTAATGTACCGTTATTTTTTATCAGCGTTTGAAAAAAACTCAAAAATGTGCACAAAATGTAGGTATCATAAATGCAAGAATACACAAAGTTGTTTATTATCGATTGATAATATAATGTTATATGTTTAACTTATTGCACAATGTTGCACCTTAGTAAGCGAGTAATATTTTCTGTTATCGAATGATGTAAATATTGATATTGGATCATTATTAACATAGTTTTTTTGTAAATATTTTCGTAACTACATAACCGATTTAAGAGTTTGATATCACGTTTCGAAGAACATGACAACGGCTTTCAAGAAAAAATAAAATAAAATAAATCCACGCGCCTTGATTTCACCACGCCCACAGACCGAAAATCAAAAATCAGACTACACAGTGTCACCCGCCTGGATATTCTGAAGATTCCCTGAAAATTTCATCAAAATCGGCCCAGCCGTAATGGCAAATTGGATTTTGCCACGCCCCTCCGCCCATAGACCGTTTTTTCTGAATTTTCTTTGCTACAAGCCTCACGGAGCCCGAGACCTTTTCAACGAATGCAAAACCGTGGAAATCGGTTCGTGCGTTCTGGAGTTATAGCGTCAGGAAGGAAAACCCGACATATTTTTATATAGTAGAAGATTAATTAATAGGATCTTAATTTATTGCTTCTCCAATTTTTTCATTTGTCTATTTCCTAAATGGCAAAAATTATTGTTGCAATAAAAAAATATAAATAAAACTATCGCAACCTGCCACCTTGGCACATTTTTTTAACTTTCTAATATGGGAAAGAATTATGGGTAAAAGGTTGCGAAACTAGCAAGTTTCCTATAAATGGGATTGTATTGTACATATGAAAAACTTGGTCTTCATTTCAATCTCAATACTTTTTACGGCCGAAGTTTTTGGATAGGAACTTGGCATCATTTTCACTTTTAAGTGCTTGTGCGGATCTAGTTAATTAACACCTTAACTATCAAGCAATTCAATGGCTTTAGTGGCATTGGTTTCTCCAATTGTCAAATAATAACATATGTATCTGATATGTTACACCTTCTGTTTGCACTAACCTCATAGCTCCCTTCTTAGTTCCAGCAGAGAAAGTTGCACGAAAAGACGTTTCTCAAAAAAAAAAAAATGTTACACAATTTTTTGTACAAACATGCAGAGAACAAGATAGTTCAGAACAGACATTTCCCACTTTATTCTATTAGTCAGATTCATGTTAGAGATTTCTCTGTTAGAGCAAGGGAAATTAGTTTTCAATAATATTTGCTGAATTCAAAAGTAAAAAAAAAAATATATAATAACTAAACAAATCAACCAGCAAATATTAAAAAAAAAATAATAATAAGATACATTTAGAATCCATATGGATTTTAAGTTAACAAATAAAAACCATGTGCAAATCGGGGCTTTGGTGCACAAACGTTCTTGGATCTTGGAAATACATTAACGCACCTAGTCAATATATTTTGTCGAATTCAGTCCGACTTCACAAAGACAGTCTGTCTTAGTTTCCGATTTCGTATCTGTTATCAGTCACAAAACGTACCGAAAGCAATGTGAGCAAATTCGAAAGATATTTAAGATCTGTCGGTACAATATGTCTCCACGAAGTCGCAAAAATTTGTGGTCAATCATTGGAAAATGTATTTTGTTAGAAAACAACTCAGTTTATTGGCTGATAAAGATTCGTATTATTGCCTACATCAGAAGCAAAATAATTAAATTCCTTTGCTATGTCTGCGTGCTGAACAGTATTGGAACATTAATCAAATTTTAAAATGAAATAAAATAGGCAGATATCGATGTGAGTCTAAACAGACTTACCCTGCCGCTAAATCAGGTTGTAAAGAGATTGTCGGTAAAGTACTAGTCGGAAAGGTACAAAAATCATGGCCCTTGCTGTCTTTGTGTGAGACCAAAAAAACTAAATCGGTTTAATACAGAAACAAGAACAGCTCTGCCAGAGCCCAAAGCACAATCATTAGATTTTCAGCTAACACGTAACAATGACAACCCTATAGACAACCAGCGTAAAGCAAAAAGTAACTAGTATGTGTCCAACCACAAAGTAGTTATTTTTGCTGCAGGGTGCATGTGCATTCGATAGCATCTTTCATTGGTTTTTAGCTTTTAAAAGTTATTTTTAGATGCGTGTAGGAAATTTCAACTAAATAAAGTGTTAAATCACGATAACCACATATTTAAGTTCTTGTTGATTTTAATACTAAATCATTGAACTAAAAAAATGTATACATTTCTTTTCTAACTGAAGTAAGGAAAAGATAAAAGTTAAAGGAATATTTATTAATTAGTTATTAATTTTCTCTATATTTAACAAAACAAAAGAAAGATTTTAATAAATAGGGCATTCCTTGCTACCGTAGATGTTAAAATTTAGAGAAAAATTTAACTCGCAGATTATGAATATTCGATAATTGTGGACTATTCATCATTATTTTGTTGTTTTGAATCGTAGTCCATAGAGTCACTATAATAGTAAAATTGTTGTATATAAAATATTCATTCAATATCCTAATCACTTATATGTTATAACTCCAGCCAAAAGCTATAATGAATTTGTCTGACATTTATTTATTTTGCTCATAAATTGTTGCCTAAAAACTCGATACAAAAAATACAAGTTTAAACAACCGCACTTAGCAGAGGCCCGAAATCGCTCCGAAGGATAATAAATAATATTTAAGAAAAATTAAAAAAGCATAAAATAAAATTATTCAATACAATTGTATTGTAAAGATTGTAAAGTTTAATTAAACTTTAATTGAAAAGTCGAAAGGTTACAGAAAATAATGAAACAATTTAAGTTGAATACTAAAATTTCCCGACTAAATTTAATTTTACCAAGATCTAAACTCGATCAAAACATTATTGAATTACCAGGAACTAATATTTTAAGGAAAATTCGAAAAAAATCAATTTAAAAAAATGATACTTTCAATAAAGAAATTTTAATTAAAAAAAGAAATATTGTACGGGATAATATAAACTTCACCTAAAAAAATTTAATTTTAATCGTGATGGGACATATTAATATCAAAATTTCTTATAAAACAAAATTTCACCATATTTAATTCAAAAAATCAAAAATACCCAAAATTCGCCAATGAAGTGATATTTTACAAAAAAAAAATCTCGCAAATTCTAATGAACCGTTGATATGAAAACGTTAAGAAAATAAAAAAAAAAAACAATGAGGTGCAAAAAATTGAAAAACCTAATCGGCTCCGCGACTTTCATAGCCTTAACTTGAACCCAAATTATTATTAAAATGATCATTTAAATTCTTTTGAAATATCGATCTACATTCAATGACGTAATTTGCCCCTATTCTAGTTAAAACAAAGACTGGGTCGATAATAACAATAACTATTGGGTCGTTCTGTAAAAATTAACTCGCTAAAATAAAACTTCGTGACCACCTGAGTATTTGATAAAGTTTTAAATTTTGAGAATCACTTGTCAAATTCTGTGGTGATCAGATTTATACGCTGTGTTAATTAGATATGGAATTGATCTACTATAAAATGTGAAGTGAAAGACTCAACAGCTGCTCTATTTCCCAATATGGATTTACACTTAAATGTTTTAAGACAATTAAAAACGATGACAAAAATATTATAAGTCAAAAATGTAGGGACAATGAAGAGAGAATTTATTATAAAATATTCTAAAAGGCAATAATGATGACAATTCTTCTAATTACTGTCTTGCCAACTGGCTTGTTAAACTACAAGTGCATTGTGCGCTTGTTCCTCTGTCAGAGCAATTGTCAAAAACAATTTGTCACCATCCAACACATGAAAATTTCATTAGGTCACAAATTTCTAGTCTCAAATGTCAGAAAGAGCAGGAGGGTGGGTATTAGTGTGTTTATGGGCTAAACACATAAAGCGAAAATACATTTATTATAGAAATGTCTGTGTGTGTTGACAATATTATAAACATTAATATTTTATGTCATCGCTACTGAACTAGAATACATGGTAAAATTTGAGTTTCCTTTATGTTCATGTGCCAAAAGGCGTATTTCTAATACGGTAAATAAAGCTGGTTTGATAAACGATCTCGAACTGCATGTGATTAGGTGCGCCACTCATACGAAAGCTCATGCAATGTTGTATTATACAAAGTGTGTGGGAGGGCACATGCCTCAACACTTACAACAGGATAATCTATGAATATTTGCAGTAAACAATCCAAAAGTATTTGGGTTATATTCAACTAAAAAAAAAGATTTTTTTTAGAAAATACAAAAATTTTAATTTACTATAAGAACGTGCTAAGAATACCAAGGGTCAATAAGTCAAATTGGTTGGCTAGAGAAAGAGAATCCCTTTTTTGTTCTTTTATTTCTATTTAGCTGAGTTAATACTACCAACCTCTCTGTAGCGGTTCTAAGAGTTAAAAATTCCTTTAACATGCACAGCCTTAATGAGATGCATTAGAATAATTTTATACCCGACATGCATGCTCAGCTTTGACAGAGTTGAGGTTAAATTTTGGTATATTTGTTTGCTTGTGCAAATGTTTGCTTGTTTGGAATTATATTTACCAGTATAAGAATGCTACGTATGTTTATTCAGTGGCAGATAGATGTGCGTATATGTCGCCCTTTATAGTTTGTGGCTTTCTAAAGTTTGCGTATGCGATGAATATTCACTTTCAAATAAATTACTTTTGTAAAGTAATCATAGAAACCTAAGAATCCTGAAGGATTTAATACCATCATATATTAATAACACTGAAGCTGGCACACCGGTTTGCCAGCAAACCAAACTTGACAAGGGATGACGGAAATTCGTTATAAAAACTTACGCTACATATTATGACCAAAAATTATTTAACTTAATTTTAATTTAATGTATCTTTCTACTAAAAGAAATCTACAATAAGCATTCAAATCTTATTTATAAAATATTATTTTTTAATTATTACCAATGTAATAACTAATTTAAAATCTTAATAAAATATATACTCTTGCCAGGCCCAATCTGTCAGTTCTTTTTAGTCTCTGGTGCCCGTTAGCCCCTGCTGATCATAAAATTGTAGTAAATTGCATACACGATTGTATGGACCATTAATTTGTTTATGTATTTGCGCAAGTATGTTTTTACTTCTTGCTGGATAGTAGGAACTTCTAGATCTCTATGGATATTTTCTTGTCGTATATAATAAGTCGTAAAATTCTGGACTGTCTTCTTTGTAACTTTTGGATGTTTGATGTGCAAGCAGTGCCACACAGCTGAGAGCCATATGACCTATTGAGTTAAGTGGATACCCAAACATCCAACGTGGATTTCCGCTGGAACCGTACCTCATTAAAAATTGGAACGATATATCCCTGCATACATGGACATTTCAAATATAAGAAGAGTTTTTATTGAACCTCCAATTCATCATCGACCCTTCATACTCGAATCTCCGATAATACGCATGATCTGGTCATATTTCTCTATTTTAAGTATTTACAATATGAATTTTGTTTTGATTTTATGTCTACTGTGGTGTCAAATGACGTTTTTAACAAAAATTATTAAATAGGTTAAAAAATTTACTACATTTTTTTGCATGGCATCACTCCAGGCCATGTAGAAAATATCTTGAAAAATTTAAGTTGCTAATACTGACAACCAAGGCGTGCATAGATATAAATATTTTTATACCCTTCACAATTTTGGAAAAGTTGTATAAAAATTTGTCTTTCTATTTGTAATTACTACAATATTCATTCTAGATCCTTATAGATAGAGAAGTTCAATTAACAATGTCCGTCTGTCCGATGTTGAAATCAACTTTCTGACGGCACTAGTCAACCTAGGATTTTAAAACTTGGACAACTTGATCGGTGGGTTCGGCGAGTCGCTATAGGAAATCAGTCATATAGGTCTACAAGTTCCCGAGATATGGGCCAAAAGTTTTTTTCTGGAGTTTTGTAGTATTTTCATTCTTGTGGGTTAATCCTTATACACAGGCCAAAAAAGAGGCATATTCTGTATCCTTATCTAATCTGCTATAAAGTACCCCTGCAGACATTATCATCCCGAGGCCCGTAGATAACTTTTTAAAAATTTGTTAACTATAGTTTGGTGTGTGTTTGGTTGGTGAATTCCCAAATAATGTTGTCCTTTTTTTATATGTATGCTAAGCATCGCTTTCGTTAAAATTTATACGTTTTTCATAAAATATTGAACTTTTGTGATTTTTCGGCGAACTTAAAAAATTATGGTGATATTTAAATTTTTGTGGGGAATATTAAAGATTTTGTGAATATAAAATTTCTGGCGAAAATTTTTCCAAAATGTAGAATTTTATTTGGGAAATTTCGGTTTTCGGATGAATTTGGTTTTCTTTGCTAGTTTTTGAAATTCTGAGGTTTTTAAAAAATTGTTTAATTCAATTCCGTTGGTTATCTGGGGGCCTCGGGATGATAATTTCTGTAGGGAGACTTTATATTTGATAAGGATTCCGAACCCCAAATTTTATAGGCGTATGTATAGGCGTTTCCCCGCAAGGGTGAAAATACAAAAAAAGATCCCGAACATTTTTTACCCCATATCTCGGAAATTTGTGGGTCTGATTTCAAGGATCTGGCTGGCCTAATGCAGTCAGAAAGTTGACTTTAACATAGGACAGATTGACAGATCCAGAATATATATATATATATATATATATGTTATTTTTTGGTTTGGAACTGGATTATGTAGCAATTACAAACGGAATGACGAACCTATATATGTATATCTTTTTCATTTTAGTGAAGATTATAAAAATGAGAACAAGTGTTGCAACAAAACATTGATGCGCAAATAACCAAAACACATTGCAATAAAAATGTCATTGTTTAGCATTATTTTCGTTTCTTTTTTGGGCAAAGGGTCGTATTGAGTTTTTATTTAAAAATTGTTTATGTTCGCATTTGTGGCGGACGGACCAGTTAAATCTTAATGTGTGGAGGTATACATACTCTCCCATCTTCGAAATAAATTTTATATATTTTTGTATTCGTAACAGTATGCAGCAGATGTGTTTTATTATTTGTTTGTTTTTGCTTAGATTTTTACCACCATTTGTTTTAGGCAACAGTAGAGGATTTAAAGGCTAAATAGTTTATCTGTAACAAAATATACTTCGATATATTTTCTTTTTGTTATAGTGTTTGCACTAAATTGGAAATTAAACCGAATGGTCTTAAATTATTTATGTCTGTACATAAATTAAAGTATTGATTTCACATGAACAATAAGTGCCCAAAAAATGTTTTATTAATGTCAAAATGTTTTTTTTTTTTTTTTTGTTAAATTAAAGCTTTAGAAATATGTCGATTATTTTAGCCCCAATGCTTTTTCAGCCTTCAATTATTTTAAGATTTTACGGCACAATTTCGGTTTCGAATTAAACCTTAATAAGGTAATTTTGATTTTACCATTTTTGGTAGTTATTCGGTAAATTTTCCATTTTTATGCAAATTTAAATTTTTATACTGAAATTAAATTTACGGTAAAAAAGAAACGAAATTTTATTGTAATTTTGAAATTCAGTAAAATCCGAAACTTCAACTCAAAATCAAACTATAGTTCAAAAATATCATAATTTTCCAAAAATCAATATTTGAAAACCAAGCGAAGCTGTACTTAAAACTCACCAAAATTCGAAAACCAAATTAAATAAAATTACTAAAATATTAAAATTTCCACACAAAAAAACAGAATTTGAACCAAAAAATTTTGATATTGCCAAAGTATAAAGTTCTAAAAAGTCCGAAAATATACCGAAACACTGGAATTGAAAAATTTAATAGATAGAAAATCAATATTTAATAAAAAACTGAAATGTTACCAAAAATACTACAAAACACAAAATTTTAAAATTTTTTAATTTTACCACAAAAACTTTAAAACAACACATCAAAATATAGTCCAAATTTTTTTAAATTATGACTATAACAAAATTATCTAAAAAGGTAAAGTTAAAAAAAAAATCAAAATACGAGTTTTAATAATTTAAAAGTTCGTAAAATTGTATGTTCACCAACATTGAAAATTCAACACAAAATCGAAAAACTGAATAAAACATGATAATTCCAAAAACACCACAAATCCAAAGGTCACCAAATTTTAAGATTTCAATTTTACCAATTGTTTTTAGTCTTCCCAACAATTTAAAAAAATTGGTATTTTATGAAAAACGTAGCAATTTTAAGAAGGTCCAAAACACCTAATTTGCAAAAACAAGGAACCAAGAGCAAATTTAACCATATTTTGAAATTTAACGACAAAATTTACCAAAACACTAAGATTGCATCGAAAACCCAAATTTTATCAAATATTAAAAATCTCGCTATAAATTCAATTCAGCTATTTTGTACAATTCACCCAAAAATCTAGAATTAATCAAACATTTATAAGAATTTAGAGAAAGAAAAACAAATTAAAAGAAACGTAATTTAGAAAAAAACGTCTCATCTGGTAACCGATCTAATAAACTTTTATTAAAACGAAAGGCAAGTTTCAACATAGAATAACACAATAATATACCCCATGGGCTCATGGTTAAAATAATAAAACTAAATAAATAATACAAAACAAACGAAAATGAACCGAAATGGGACGAAACAATGAGAGGAAAAGTAAAAATATACAGTACAAATGTAAAAGCGATAGATAGAGAAGGAGCGCAAAAAAGCTTACAATTTACAATGTGCTCTTTGGAACTGGATGTTGCTGATTCAAACACAAATATGCAAAACTTAAAATCACTTTCTTTCAATTTTACTTGTACGATTTTATGTGAAAAGTTTCTAACGAAACCATACGAATAAAGTTTCCAGTGTCCGAGTAAGGCGAATATGCTCAGTAAATAGAGCTTATAATACTTTAGAAGGATTTTACATTAGTTGCGAATTGAATGGTGTTGATACCGGTATTGAAACTTTAAACGTTTTTCTAAGAATTTCCGCCACAGCCAGCATCTTCAGCCAGCCGACAGCATTGAGCGTATCAATTGCCGAGCATTTATCAATTAGTAGCGGCAAAATTAAGTGCAATTATTTTTTTGTGTTCCTTAAGAACAAGGTGGAGTTGCTACGGTACAAGTTTTAAGGGGTTGTAAAGATATAATTTAAAAAAAAATTTACAAACTAAAAAAATACAAGAAATCCGTTTCGGTTATTAGATTTTTACATTACAACCGATTAGTATGTGGATGCATCGCGGTTGTGTGTAAATGTGGCATCTGATGGTATTTCGTTGACTATTTTATTTGTGATGCTCTATGTGGGTACTTATTTTTCCCTTACATTATAGTATTTCTATCTATATTCAACTCTAAACTTCTTTATATCTCAGCCGAAGAGGCTTAACAAAGCGACTTGATTAGAGCATGCCATTGTTTGTGTACAATGTTCACTTACTCGTAATTGTATGTGTATAAATATGTGTACAATTTAGGGAGAAAGTGTTTGTGTGTTAATTATCTTTTTTAAATATCCAGTTCTAATGCCTACTAGCCACCCGTTCTAATATTTATAATACAGAAGATTTAAGCGATACGCGTTACCCGCCAAACTAACCGGCAGGCAAGATGGAGTCTACCAATGTTGTGTGTTTTAAATGTAATAAAAGATTTTTGTTTTATGATTTCTGACCTTGTTGTTGGCCGTATCTTTATCAATTTTCCTCTGGTTGCACAAGCGTCATGAACAATATTTTTGTGTAGTTGAACACATAAATCCCATTGTAATTTCATATGTTTGTTTTGGTACTAATCATATTCGAGTGAAACATATTGCAATGGCAAATTCTTTTTTTTTTGCTTCTTTACAGTTCGTGTATTTAACTTGCTGATTACTATGGAAATTTTCTACCCACAGGCAAGACCAAAACTAAAATTTTTGTTAAATTGTTAAGTTATTCAGTTATTATCGCTTTGATAGGAAGAAATGTTTATACCTGGGGAGATCTTGTTACAATTTCTTTAAAACTATTGCCAGTTACACTATAGATAGTTGTAAGTGAACTATGGACTAAATTCAATTTCAATTGAATCTAATTGTAAACGAATTTTTCAATTAGTTGTTCTTGCGTTGTAATCACGATAGTAGAAAGTGGGTAGACTTAAATTATACATACTAATTTATTGTAAATAAAAGCTTTAAATTAGAAATTGAAAGTATTTGTAATAGAAATTAGACAGCAATCAATTACTTGTAATTGAATACATTTTAATATTAATATTTGAACATTAAAATTTTTTCTGTTTTAAAAACAAAAAGGAAATATTACTTAATTTTTTTGAAGGCATTAAGATTTGAATTACATATAATTATAATCTAAATTCTTCTCAATTACAATTGAATGTAATTATGCTTGTAATTTCTTTAGTTACAAATTTCTTTAGTTAAAAATCTCAATTTAATTACATGTAAATGGTAATGATTCTCACATGATCCTTGCTAATTAATGAACATCCCAGGTATGATAGGTAGGCGGAAACGTTCCCAGGCGAAGGAAAGTAGATTACATATCAGCCTCATCTAGTTAAAATAAACATTTCATTACTTAAAAATATTTTAAGAATTTTAAATATTATTTGTTTTTTATGTAATTTGTTTTAAGAACTTAACGTGAATTATTTTCTTATATTTGAACCATTTAGATACATTTCGTTTACTTTTAATTGTTCTAGACTATAATGATCATTAGTATTATTTGCAGTGTAACAAATTTAATTATCAAGTTGGTAAATACAAATAAGTTCTTCATCAATAGTAATTTGGGAGTAGTCACTACTATAATGGATATATCCAATAGAATTTATTAAAAAAAATTACGCAAGACTTGATTTGAGTTCTTTTGAGAAGGTAATTTTTTATTGAAATAGAGTTTTTCAAATTTGCTGAGCATCGACACTACTTGACTAGATTTATATTTAGCAAAGTATGGACCAGCGAAAAATCGTCATCAAACACGTTGGACGATTTATTTTTTCATAATTACATAGTTGCTTTCTCAACTCCAAACAGGACAATTAGCAAAGTTCTTGAACCGATATTTTAGGAAGAATATAATTTTTTTAAGTCGCTGTTACATGTGAATTTTTTCCCGGCATCATCTACTAAAGTTTTACATGAACTGGCGATCAGAAGAATACGCCTGGTTCTGATTATTGCTTTTAGAATATGTCTTTTGAAAAATCTTCGACCTTTAGCTTAACAGCGGGATTCGACTTTCTTAAATTTAAAAATTCATAAAACTCCAACTTTTTCAAAACAGCATAGTTGTTTAGTTTTAAAAATATTTTTGGATGCATAACAAAAAACAGTTTTTTGTAGTTTTGTAATACCTTAAAAAATATTCATACACAATTTTATGCAAACTTTTACGAAACCAAAATGTTTTATCTTCTTGCATATAATTCCACGTCAATTGTTTCAGTGTGAATTGTGCACAAAACCACGCTTACTGTTTCCCCTGCATTCATTAGCATCTTAACTTCATTTCCCATTGCACGACATGTATCATACAATACAAATAACACGTAGCTACACATGCATGTGCACATATCCAACCACAAGAGCACCCACGAAGGCGCCTAATTTATCAAAACAAAAAAATTGTTAGAACTTACCAGAAAGAAAGCAGCAACACAACATCAGCAACAACAACTTAAACGTGGAAATACCGAAAACATCAAAGTAAACGAGGAGCAACATCAACTTGACATAAAAAAATATGCTGAAAATCAGTTTCACGCATAGTTGCCAGATGATTGTTTTCGAATTGTCAAATTCGTTTCGAATTGTCAAATTTCTGAAATAATAACACATTTTGGCACTTGCTTAACAATCTGCAAAATATGTCTCTGCAGATAAGCACTGCCAAATACGTTACATCTTGATATACGGCAACTTTGCTATTGTTTGGTTTCCTGCTCGTTTATCAGCCTCTCAGTTGTGTTAAACAAGCGCTATGGAAAGGACCAACAAAATGGCTTGAATAAAAACCCTTAAAAGTAGTGAGCATATAATGGTGCTGCTTTGGACACGTACACCTTGTTATGATGCTTTAGTTTAAGATACAAGCATTTAAATACACACAAAATATTACTGATGCACGCAACATTTCTCAGCGAATTTTGTACAATATCTCGCGCGCTTGATGATTGTCGTCATTTATATTATTTTTACAGAAAAATAGCAAACTCGTTATCGACTTTATTTGCTGACTCTTATATTTGAATGATTTAATTTGTACTACTATTTATTCTCACCTAACGTAAATCACACAAATTTTTATTGTCAAATCTGTATGTTATTTTTTAGATCAATATATCGCTGGCCAATTGAATTAGAATTTAATTTATATAAATTAGTTTTGATTTGTAGATTGTATATCAAAAGCTTCAAAAAATCGGCTGAGCAATAATGTGAGATGCCCAAAATATTAGTAGAAGTGATGAAAGTAAGTGCTCATTAGTCAAGCATTGCGCGCATTACGTTAATTTAGTGACAGACAATTTGAGCTTCTTAACACGAATCTTCAGCGTTTTATAGACCCGTTAGAAGCCACCACTTCGATAAGCCATCAGTCGCTATCCTCTATGAATCTGATATATGCAACTGACCCAATGAGTTCAAAGTTAATGACTGTTGACAACCCTGTTTGTTTGCCGAGTGGGCTTCGAAGCGTTACCATGATTGTCTATGTTAACAAGTAAAATTGGCGTATATGAGATGACGCCAACCCACACTAATTCTTCGTTTGAAGTCTACACATGGCAATACTTCTAAGCTACTGTTTGGATCGGCTTAATAGCCGGATGAATCAGTTGTCCATATTTCCTTCAAAAAGCAAAGTTGATAATCGATCTTAAACAACCCGAAATTAAAGATAGAACGCAAGATGGAGGGCTTGTGATTGCAGTTGGATGGCGAATGACACAATTAATATTCGGGTTATCTTTCCTGCTCGAAATGCGATAGTGGTAACCTTCTACTTGTCAACATAACCCAAGCTACTGATTAAATTTAACCGGATTCTTTCAAAATTGATCCTCTCTTATCCGTTATGATTCCGAAACCAGGAAAGGACTCAAGCCAGGTTACATCATACAGTCCCATTAGCCTACTCTCAATTTCGTCAAAGTTATTTGAAAAATTATTCGTCTCTGATTTAACTCCTTATCTTAATGAACAACACATTATACCCGACCATTAGTTTGGGTTTCGTGCGAGTCATGGTACGATTGAGCAAGTTCCTAGAATTGTCACCGTTATTAGAACTGCCTTTGAAAAAAAGCAATACTGTTTAGCTTTATTTACTGACAAAGTGTGACATGATGGGCTACTCACGAAAATAACTCGAGTTCTTCCTGTAAACTCCCACACAGTTCTTAAGAGCTATTTTACTGATAGAACGTTTAAAGTAAGGCCAAAAGATCAGTTTTCTAAAAATTGTAGAATCTCTGCAGGAGTTCCCCAAGGTAGTATACTAGGGCCGCTATTATACATCATCTATACAGCGGATATGCCAACAAGCCCATATACATATACATCAACGTTTGCAAACGATACTGTATTTATAAGTGCCAGTAATGATCTAAAGGTTGCATCTGAAAAACTGCAGTCCCACATTCATGAGCTAGAGGACTGGTTATATAAGTGGAGAATTAAAGTAAATCCTTCCAAATGTGCTCACATAACGTTAGCCCTCCGGATCAAAAATTTTCCCCCAATAACTTAAACAAATACAACTGCGGAAACACATGTTAAATATTTAGGTATCTACCTAGATAGACGCATAACTTGGCCCCGATATATTGAGGCAAAAATTGCGGCCATAAAACTCAGAACAATTCAACTACACTGATTAATAGGTCCTAACTCAACCCTGGCTTTGAATTACAAATTGCTTTTATAAAAATCCATTAAAAAACCAATATGGACATATGTCATTCAGCTGAGAGGTACTTGTGCATTAAACATCCAGAAGCTACAAAGAAGACATTCGAGGATTTTACGTCTTCTCATATGCGCCTCTTGGTATATAAGAAATGAAAAATCCACAGAGATCTAGAAGTTCCCACTTTCCAAGAAGAAACAAAAATATACTCGTCAATTATGTAAACAAACTAGTCGTTCATCCCAATATTCTAGTACGCGATTTACTGCAATTTCATGGGTACCAGAGACTGAAAAAAACAGACACATTGAACCTGGCGAGACGGCTCTTCCAACCCAATAGTAGATAGTTTATTAAGATTTTAATATAGTCAATTAGTTATTACATTGATAATAATTAATAAGTAATATTTTAGAGATACGAGTTAAATACTTATTATAATTTTATTTTAGAGACATTCAATAAAATTAAATTGAAGTCTAACAAAAAAAAGGAATTTTATAAATTTTTTATTGATATTTAACAAATAAGCTTCCCGCACTTTTAATTCAGTAATAAAACGAATTAGTTTAAAAAAGTTATATGTTAAAATTCTTTAAAAAGTAGTTACTTATTGAAGGACGAAAATAATCAAAAAGGGACATATCTTAGTACACACAAGCGCTGAAGAAATGTTAAACTCTCTGTGAATTGAATTGTGATTGAAATTTTTCAATACATCGGGATGCATCGTAGATATTTTAGATATATAGATTTGTGTAGATTTTCGGAGACAAACCGGTTTGGTCTCCAAATCAAACTTGACAAGGGATGACGGAAATATGTTCCAAAAATCTACATCAAAACAACCTGTCGGAATATCAAATCCAGAATCATGTAGGTTTGTCATTCCGTTGGATTGGTCCAAAAATAATGTTCGCCAGTTTTCTGCAGCCCTTAAGAAACTTTCAACACCAGGTGGACGGACATCGTAAAATTAACTCCCCTACAAAAGAAGATTCTTTTGTAATGGGTATAAAGAATTAGCAATTTTTTTCTACTAATCTTGCACTGCGGAACTGTCAATTTCTTATATAAATTGGTTAACATATGTTCATTTGAATTACGATCTAGTATTGCTAGTTATAAAGAAGCCAACGCTTTGTATATGCAACATAATGCTTTTGGTCAATATTGAGATATAATCTACCAGCAATTTATTATTTTTAGGCACTGGTGCAAAAATTGCCATGAGTCTCTTTATGAACACTAAATTACCTGCTCCATACCCTGCCAAACAATAATATATCCACCACCGTGGATTACCGTCACTAATAAATTTTTTCTTCTAGATTTCTTTTAGATGTCTCATAGCCTTCACTTGCACCAAAAGTAGGATCCAATATAGTTGAAGTCCATACGATTTGAGCCAAAGGCAAATGGGATCAATGTTAGATAGACATAAATATATAAGTCCAATTTGTTACTAATTTTATTTTTTTTCAGAATCAAGAAATGGACTTCGCATGCCTGAGAGATTAGCGATGGAATTCGTAGTTAGAATTTTTGACGGTTAAAATTATGAAAAATAAAAGAAAATTTAGTTCTCTCTGCGCAACACTATATGACACAATAGTTATAGAGATATGACAATATAAAAATTATGCCTAGTCTTACAAGTGAAATCAAGTTGCAAAACCACATAAAATATAATAAAATAACTGTTGAGTTTTATTAAAAAGATTTGGGAAGACTACAGTAGTTAATTGTTTCTAAACTAAAATATCAAAAAATAAAGGAACATCATTCATTTACTTACATTTTTAATGAACTATTCTTTTTATTGACATTAAAAATAAGTAAAGTGGTTTCTCTTACAAGTAACAGAGCTGTATTCGGCTGTGCCGAGTCGTATATACCCTTCACAAAAGTATGAACTATTAAAATTTACTACAGATTTTTTTTCGATGCAAAGGATTGTTGAGATATTTAATTCTGGCTTCCGGTTTTAGTCGTACTATTTTACATATAAACCCTGCTATCGTCTTAATACATATCGAAACAAATCTTCGAGTAGTTTATTTCTAATAAAACTTATTATCAAACTCGAAAGTTATCATCCCTACGTCCCAAATGTACTAACAACAACAAATTGAAATAACACATTAAATCATATTTTAACCACTTACCAACAACAACACCTCCTAACAACAACAATATGGACCACATGCCAGTAATCAAAAGCACAGACAAGAAGCAAAATCAATCACACTCAACACAAATTCCAACATACACCTGCACTCCCAACAATATTCTAAAATATTGAAGACGCCATATTTTTTTCACACATTACACCTATTCTTCTTGCAATTTCATGCGAATTTTTACACACTGATAACTTCTCTTACACACAATATATCACTTTAGTTTTTTCATAATCTAATTACACATGATCTTAGCTTTAAATTAACACTAATTTTATTAATTTTCATGCACTTTTACAATTAAAATTATTTAATTAAAGACGCGCGGACACGTTAACGACCGAACACTATTGACACAGATCAGGAACTGAATTTGGTTCCACTTAATTGATTCATTGAGGTGTCGTCTATTTGCATTCATATGGGCCATTTCTCTTAAAATGCAAGAGTATGAAAGTATTTGCAATGTTGCTTATGTAGTTTGTATGTTTGTGTGTGATAAGGCCTAAGAGTGGCTCATTGAACTCTTTGATTCGGAGAGGGGTTTGGGTACTTTTCTATGTGGGAAATTAGCAAAATTGTAAAAAAAACTAAATCATGGATTATATGTATATAGAAATGCATCCAGTACCGATATATCACAAAGATCACCAAAGAATAAATCCAAAAATTTTCTTTAATTGACGAGGTAAGCGAGGCAAGTGTGTGATATGTTTAAAATCACTAGCATATCGGTATCGCCGATATTTTTGTTTGAGTATCGGTATCGTATCGGCTAAATCGTGTATCAATGTATGGATAGCTTAAGTTAGTGTGAGTTCAATAACTGAAAATTTTATATTAATTTTAATTAATAAAGAGAATAAAAGGAATCGCAATACTATCATACACTGATAAGTCAGAATCGCAAAAGCCTGTCAAGAACTCAGATGCACAAATTAATTTTTAATCTACATTATAAGCACATATATCGCTTGTAGCAGATCTAACGACTAAATCTGAGATGACCTTAAAAAGTCATTTTCTTCCCTATGAATTTTAGTATTTTTTAACCTGTCAGAAATGTGTAATTATTATTCATTTAATATAAATGGTCAGGTTTTTAAAAAAAAATCATCACAAATTTTTAAATTTATTTGCTGATTAAATTAAAATTGCTATTCATATTTTTTCTGGCCATTAAACTTGTAATTACTCAAGTGCTTGTACCCAAACAATTTATGGCAAGTACCATAGAAAATACTTAATGACATAATTTGATAAAACGAAATAAAACATTTGATTAAATTAAAATGAAAAATAAAATGAAGTTAAAAAAAACGCAATTTTCTTCATGCATGAAAATACCTTGAAATAAACAATATCACCGAAAGTTCACTATGCATTTTTATTAATACGACTATTCTTAACCAAACAGTCAAATATGTTAACTTGTTTTCAACTTTTAAAAAATAATTTCACAAATACAAAAGCCAGAATTTATAGCACACTTACAGTCCATTTTACTCGTAAAATTTAAAATTCAACTACACAGCAACCATGTTGGAATTGGTATACGACTTGTTTCAAATTTAAAACACTCCGCTTAGGACATTTCAAGCCCTCATATGGAGCATTAATCAATACATCAAACCCACGAATTTGTAATTGTAATGTTCCCTTAACTATTTTTCATAAACATATAATTACTTCTAGCCCAACGCTTAAAAGTCAACGTAACCAATTATTTATAAATATAATAAATCCCACAGAATTAATTTCGACAACTTATGATTTCCTTGCAGAGACTAAGGTATAGTAACCATGACCTATTTGCCATTAGTGTCTATGTAATTATTTCCTAATCCTAATCCTAATAGAATCATTTGGATGACGTTACACCAAAGAGTGAATATGAATTCAAGTAAAAATACATTATATAAACAAACGGAATGAACTTTTTTCTTATATAATCCATGACTGCTTTTTTCACAAATGCCTTCAAGTAGGAATTAAAAAAAAACTACTACATTATTATCTCATTGAGAAAGTCCCCATCCACTTCTCCAAATCATTTAACATTTTAAAGAGTTCAATGACCCACTCTTAAGCATTACAATACACACACACACTGCATAAGAAACATTGCAAATACTTTCGTACTCCTCGATTTTAAGAGAAATGGCCCATATGAATGCAAATATTTATATATTTATTTATTTATTTAAATGTTACAATACAATTACAAATTATATTGCAACTTAAATTACCGAGCATAGTAACAAAGACCTTCACTCGTTGTAGTGAACACACCCAGAGTCTTAGGTGGGAATCGAACCCACAACCCCCAACTGATAGACTAGCACACTACCAACTAGTCTACTGGGGCACCCTGAATGCAAGTAGACGACACCTCGATGAATCAATTAAGTGGAACCAAATTCAGTTCCTGATCTGTGTTAATAGTGTTCGGTCGTTAATGTGTAAGCGCGTCTTTAATTATATAATTGCAATAGTACAAGTGAATGAAAATTAATAAAATTAGTGTTAATTTAAAGCTAAGATCATGTGTAATTAGATTATGAAAAAATTAAAGTGATATATTATGTGTAAGAGAAGTTATCAGTGTGTAAAAATTCGCATGAAATTGCAAGAAGAATAGGTGTAATGTGTGAAAAAAATATGGCGTCCTCAATATTTTAGAATATTGTTGGGAGTGCAGGTGCATGTTGGAATTTGTGTGGATTGTGATTACTTTTGCTTCTTGTATGTGCTTTTGATTACTGGCATGTGGGCCATATTGTTGTTGTTAGGAGGTGTTGTTATTGGTAAGTGGTTAAAATATGATTTAATATTTTATTTCGATTTCTTGTTATTAGTACATTTGGGACGTAGGGATGATAACTTTCCATTTTGATAATTTTTTTTACTAGAAATAAACTACTTAAAGGTTTGCTTGCATATGTAGAAATCTAATTACATGTATAATTCATTCAATGTATTTAATTCAAATAACTTTCTATTATAGACATTTTCATACATTGATGTAGTACTTTTATGTTAGAATATTTTTTTTTTTAATTTATTTAATATAATTTTGATGCAAACACATATACAAACTTGTATATAAAATCTACGTTATTCCATGTGTTTTGTAGTTCGTAAATACAAACAGGCTTTTGTTCAGGGGCTGTTACGGTTATAAGTTTTATTAAAAAAAATTATTTTGTATGATTATTTTTCAAGTTAATATCGACCTTAAGTCAGATAATGTTCGTTTCTACACAGGACAAAGTAGTTTTATTTTCCAAGGTAAATAACTATTATTTTCTAAGCAAAATATAAAATTTAAAAAAAGGTTTTATTTTACAAACGAAAAACCAATGGTAATCCGCGTTACGTTTTTGTTACTTCTTAATCTTGTGGCATCTTTTCTTCATTATGATTTTTATGTATATTGGAAGAATATTTTTTCTTCAATAACTTCACTCTTACTTCTATGCTTAAGGAGTAATTGCAAATTTTATTGCAATGTGGAAATTAATCCAAAAAATTATAAAAATCGTTACTGGTTTGCCTTAAAGAATAAAGTAATTCTTACAGAAAAATTAATATTATTTACGATATTTATCTGAATTATTTTCTTAAAGAGATTGTTTGTTAACCATAAAGTAAGAATATATTTTTTCTCTCGAATACTTCAATTTCATATATCATTAACTCTTGGCATCAGTATTACCGTTGCATAAATTTCATCAAAATTGGGTATTTTAATGTGAACCTTTGTTTATTAACCTTTTTGTTTGTTTGTCGTTATTGTAGCAGTTAAATTGGCACATGACGTTTTTAAATTATATTTAAAACTCTTTTTCCCTACGTAAAATTGTACATTTACCACAACTTCTAAAATTCACTACAAAATGGAAACACTAGAATAAAACAAAACAATTCCAAAAATACCATAAAAACGAAATTCACAAGATTTAAAAATTTTAAAAATTAATTTAAATTCACGAAAAATTTGCAAAAAATTAATATTATATGAAAAACGTCGCAAATTCAACAAAACCGATTATACGCAAGTTCCAAAAAATCTTACAAAAATTTTTATTACAAAAATTATCTTACAAAAAATTTAATTTTCACATGCAATTAACAAAAACCCAACCTCACGCTATATTTTGAAATATAACGAAATTGCACCGAAAACTCTTTATTTTATCAACTAGAAATTTCACTAAGAACCCAATTCTGCTATTAACTACAAGTCACCAAAAAATCGAGAGATTCTTAAAAATGTATAAACATTCACAGAAGAGAAAAGCAAATGGTTACACTAAAAAGAAAGCAGTGTTTAAATGTAACACAAGACGACTAAAGTCGAAGGCCAGAATAAAATATCTCAACCAATCTATTGCACCGGGAAAACCTGTAGTACATAATATTCGGTACAGCCGTATATAGCTCCCATTCTTGTTAAATTTTATTTAATACGCATTTTAACTACGTGGCGATGGTAACACTGTTAGCACTTGTAGAAGTAGGGTGTTTCCTCAGTTATCAATTCTGAGTTCCTAAAATGCAAAGAAGAAAGTTGAATTGAATTGAATTTCTAAGTAAAATATGTAAAAGAGCAAATAATAGTTATTAATTCAACAGGTTTGTGAAACTTTTGAATGGTTATGAAGGACTTCTACCCGTTCATCGAGTCCGATATGTTTGAAAACAGCCAGGAACATGCTTTCAGTTTTACATTATTTGTTACCAGCAATACATTTTTTTCTTATATATTAAAAATATAGACAAATTTCAGAGTATGGTTTTCCAGGCATTAATTTATAATAGTGAAATTAAATAATTGACACGGAGTTTGAGAGTTTGTTAATTTGAGTAAATCTAAATTGTGGTTGTTAGTTAACAAATTCTCACTTTCTATAAGTGTAGGGTAGATGTAGACTAAAATAGTGGAATTGTTTAAATAGTAATAGTCGTTAACCAATATCTGACGTCATATTTTATTTTACAAAAATGAACCTGCACAATTTTTCCTAATTCCTTGCATTATTTTAGTTTAGTTTGATTTAAATTAAGGCAAAGTTAGTAATCTCAAAAAAAAATAGGAAGATGGGATCAACTATTTTTATTCAAACTAGAGAGAAATTAAAATTTTAATAGCAAATAAAAGTAAAAAAAATCAATTATTAAAATAATTTTGTTTAAAAAATATAAAAAATTAAAATAGACACAATTTTGAAAATAATAAAAAATAGAAGATACTAAATAAAATAAAATACAAAATTAAATAATGACAAATCAATGAAATTAAAAAAAAATTATAATTAAGAAAATATATAATACATATAAGATGTGTGTTTCAATATTTAAATAGTTTCTACTAAATGAAAAGAATAGTTCGAAAAAAGTTGAAAACAATAAAGTGAAATAAAAAAATCTTGTCAAGCTTAAAAAAATTTATTAAAAAATGGTAGTTATTTAAAATCTAGTTAAAATAAAATATAAAAAATCAAAATTTCAAATATTTAATAAAAAATAAATTTTAAATTTTCATCAAATAAAAATAGAAACTTCCAAATTTTGCACGCAAGTATGATGCAATTGAATACTCAACGAAATTATGTAAGTACTTTTAAAGTTTTTTAAAAACATTTAAATATTTTTCTATAAATCTTACTCGTATCTGCAAGATATAATAGATATTTAAATCTTTCATTAGTCTGTAATATCACATAAAACTTTACATCGATATTGTAAAAAATATTTAGGAAGTTAATTTAATGGGGAAATCGTCATGTTTGTATGTCACTCTGTTTAACACTTTGGTTTGACAGGCAATCATTTCGTTCTAAGACTTGTGTTCTGAAACATGTTCGAAACACTGATATGTGCCATGCAATATGAGTGGCAACCCATGCAAACATTTTATTTTGAAATTAACAACAAAAAAAAAAGGACGCTGCGGTTTCTTGACTACTACAGTTGTACTTAAAGCTCGCAATGGGTACTTTCAATCGAAGTTTGGAAAACTAGGAACGTTTAAAATGAACATTTGTCTATCACACAGTTGTGTAACATGTTGTTATATGCTCAGACTCACTTTCTTAATTGCAATCAATTTTTAATATTTCGGAAAATAACTATTATGTCTCCAACATTAGAAGCATTCTAGCAAATAAATATCCTAACGTTACTCTGGTATAGGTTCCGGGACACAGCCAAATACAAGGATATGTATTGGCCAAAGAGGCTACAAAACGCCTTTTTTATTTAACACAAAACTTTACCCTTAGAGATGTGAGAAACTTATAATTTTAAACATATCAAAAACTACGTTTTTAGTCAATGTTCTTTCTGGTACAGAAAAATTTATTCCCCACCAAACTCAGTTGATAGTCTCCCAGGAGCTAATCGCAAGAGTGGCTACAGATTGAACCAAATTAAAATCGTTAGAATTCGTCTAGGTCACACTAGACTTTCCAACGGACCAATATCAAGCCCAGTTTTACACCGTGTTGTAATTGCTACATAACCACTAAACCGTGCCATTTTCTAGTGGAATGTCCGAAAACACAAAGTTCTAGATTTGCAATATTCCCAAACTCAAATGCCTTAGAAGCATTGGCTAATCCCTCACCTTCCAATATAATATCCAGTTCCTGAGAAAATCAAATCTTAATAACCAAATCTAAAAGCTTGTAAAAAATAGAAGTTATGTAAATAATGTATAAATTTACTTTAAGCATGTAATATATCCATGTGTACGCATCGAGCTGTAGGCCAATGTTGCCTAAGCAATATTAGCTAATAATTTTAATTTTAAGACTAATAAATGAATAATAATAATAATAATAATATGTTTCTTTAACTGTCTGTACTGAATCTCCAATAGATATAAAACAGTACAATGTTCCAACAAAACTTCCCCATAAATTTACATTTAAAGATTGTTGTTCAAAAGTACTTTTTTGTTTGTTATTACTTTCTTTACTCGTATTACGCATTCGTGTATATACATTATTATTGGTATCGTTTGCATCTTTTCTTTTACTTAAAACCTATTATTATACGAAGATTATTTACATTGTTTATTTTGTTATTATGCACCAATGCAAACATACTAAAATACAAATCTTAAAGAACAAGCGGGGTAGTATGTAAATGAGGAAAGTTATATTCTATGACTGTGCAAGCGGACTTCACTTTGCAATTTTCGCCAGTACAAGCAGAAGTAGAGCTACACACACTGATACATACAGAGTTATCTCAGCCCATTTCCTATTAACGTAAGTCAGCTGTAAACATCTAAATAGATAAACCGAGAGACAGGCATTTAAATTAAAAATTCTTTCTTATTATGTAAGCAGTCATCAACATCGTTGTTAATGTCAAATTATCAGTCTTATTAGAGTAGGGCCTAGCCACACTAATCCATATATAATTTTTCCTGTTGGTCTCTTAGATTATTGTTGCTTTCTTTTCTTTATGGCTTTAAGACTTTACTGTCTCCAAAAAAAGAATACACACTTAAATATTAATGTTTTATTGCTGGAATTTTGATAAAGCGCAGTGGTTCTACGTAGGAACAAATGTCGATACGGACGCAAACTTACATTTGTATTCTTATATACAAAAACTATGAAAAAAAAATTAATTTTTTGTCGTGGAATAAGATTTTCCCAAAACGAGTGGATCACAGGCTGGTTTTCTAAACCAAATCCTTTCCAGTTCCACAATATTGACAACGGACAGGGTAAATCGACTGATTATTATCAAAACTACAGACAAGCGGTGTAAAATAGTAATAGTAATACCCTAGGAAATTGAGTACGATGCTCAATTGCCGGCACAAGGAGCTGTTTAAGCGCTTTTCACTCTATTAGAGCGAATAAAAGGACTTGTCAAAAATTGAAGTAAAATGAGAAAGTAGTGCAGTGTGAAAGAAATATATCATTGACAGTCGTGTGTGGCTTTTACTATTTCTAAATACTGAGATTTTCCGTTTTATCAGGGTTGCATTTTTACAGAACTAAAGATTAAAATTATTTTTGTATGGTGATGGAATCCAAAACTGTTTAAAATCTTTTAAAGAAACTCTTGAAAAGCTCAGACACTGTGAGCTTTAATTCTGTTCTAAATGAAGTTATTCTGCAAAACTTCTACCAATGTAGACAACCGAGTACATATACATGTGTATATCAAATTGAACATTTCTATTGAATTAAAATTACAAAATTTGTCCAATAAACTTTTTTAACCTCTGAAATGCCCTAGTATTTTCGTGTTATACGACTTTCTTTATATTTGAATTGGTTTGAAAGAGATACGGTTGCAACAAGACTAAAGGAAATTATTACTAAGATCTATTTCCTTCCCAATAGTTTTAAATAAACAAAGACTTAACAAATATGAAGAAATTAATACTCCAATTGTGGGTACAGGGAATATATTCCTTAATCAGATAATTTCAGGATTGACTCCACGTCGGCAAATGTTGAATGAACGAATTACTACAATCCTTCTTCATTCTTTTAGCCTAATAGTCTTCTTTATTTTCTATTCTCGATTTTCTTTTCATCTCCTTCAGGTAACACAAAGGGCCCCAAAAAATAAACATGCGTGGGCGTGTGTGCTACAAACCAAAGCTAATCCATGTGAATTACGAGTTAAGTGCTTTTTTCTCTCAATCCATTGGAGAAAACATACATCTGATCAGTCGATATTATTGTTGGGCAACAGATACATTTTGCAAAAACTTTTTAGTTGATGAATGTTTTAGTTAATCGTTTCTTTAATTTTTTTAAGTTTACTTTTAACTTTTCTATCAATTAAACAAGTTCGAAATCACTTCATAAACATCATTATAGTTTTTATTTTATTTTCAAAGTATTGTCTGGATTTAATTAAGTCTTTCATTCTTTATCATTCTGTATCATTTATTTCCATCATTATCGTTAAAATAAACTCATTATCTTCATCTTCAGCCCCTGTGATTACGGCCTCAATTGGAATATTCTTCACGAATCATTTCCAAATGGAATTAGGGCTCAATGCAGTTTTACTATTTTTTTTCTTACTTTCTGCCATTTTCACAAACATGTTTCCATGTACCAGCAGTGCATTGTAATCATGTTGTGTTGTCTTGTATTTGACTGAAAGGACACAAGAAGAAAAGAAGCTGATGAAAATATATATTGCATTCAGATTAACGATTATTGACAATAAAGAAGAATCATATTTTTTGCGAACAGGATTTGCATCGTTTCAGGGGAGGGTGGATATATTCTTCTCTTATTTATGTCACTTTATTATAGTCTATTCATAAGGAACTTGGTTGTAATTATTGACAAAATGAGCTAAAATTAATATTTCTCTTATTTTTTTTTTAGGTGAAGTCTAAAGTAATTGTAATATAAGTTTTATGGGGCATCATCAATCGAAAGTTCACGCGCACTGTATCAAAGAGCAGCAGCAAATTTTTAAGACCTTATATTTAAAATAGTCGGTTAGCAAGTATCAATAGTGGTATTATATTTGAACTTATTTCGATTTCGATTAATATTCGTACAATTGTTTAAAGGAAAATTGATTTTTACCAACTAATTATACGGCTTTTTTGAATACAAAAGCAAATCTAACGATTGTAAGGCGATTTAATAATGAAAACTGATGCCGATGATGGCATATAGTCGAAACTGGTTTGTTTACAAACCAAACTTGAAAAGGTATGAGGAATACTCGTTCCAAATATTTATATTTAAGGATATATTCATCTCATTGAACGCAAGTTGTCGCAGTAAGTCAAACTCTGAGTTAACGTTATTTATGTTGCCTTCATAATGTTCAAAATCAAATTCAAATGTATAGGGATCCTATAATATACTTATTCCTAAATCAACATCTTTTTACTACATAAATGACTATTTCAGTAGCATCTGTCGTAAATTTTGGAGTGATATTTTTGTAAGCAAGTTATTGTTTTATTGTAATATTTTAATTTCGTGTTACCGAATTTAGAAGACCAAAAAAATTGACAAAAATATTTTAATTCTAACAAGCTATCATTAGAGGTTTCTCTGAAAATATAAAAAAACGTGGCAATATCGAGAAGAAAACGTTTGAGAGATTTACAAACAGATTACAAACAGTTCAAACGGAGAAAAGTTTTTTTTTTGGTTCATGCCGTTAATCCTTTTTTGTAAGCGACAAAACAAGTACTTGCAAATATGGATAGCGCAGATTGTAGTACGCTGCCGAGGAATCTGGTTCGAATTGATGCTAAACGTTGATTTGAAGTTGAGATAAGTTAAAGGGATGATTCTGTTCCTGGCCTAATTTTAAGGTAAAGCTATTGTTTTATTGATAGTATTGAAATACATTTTAAAACTTTCGATTAAGGTTGTTAGCCGCTTTTACCACGGCGACGCAACGACAAAAACATCTCAGCTTATGCGAGACTATTTTACTAAAAACTGCGTTTATATCACTATAACACTAGAAATCTTCCTATCCACATGAATCTTTAAAAAGGAACTAAAATCTGTCTAAAAATTGTCCTTTTAATCCTGGCAGAACAATTGAGAATGTTACTTGATATTGCATGCATTAGAGATTACTTTGAAGAGAAAAAAGCAACACAGCCCTAGATGCTGCTGGCGGTGCAAAATCGGCAACAAACAACCCAGCGGAAAGGTTCCTTGCCGATACTACCATGCCTTGTTGTACGGATGTTGGCTGATTATTTAGCAAATCGATTGTCTTGAACTTGCCCACGAAACATGAGAACATAGACTTTTAAAGGCCACCGAGTCTGCTGTTAAATGTCATTTTGCTAATAAAGATTTGCCCTTTGTAGTTGCTGCCAAATTATGAACCTTGCCATGGGGATTTGGCAACAGCAACTGAACAATTATGAAAACATTTGCCATGGCATGCTTCAATTTGCGGAACCAGGTTAAGTTGTTGGAGGGAATACTCCATGAAATGATCTTCTGAAGAATATTTCATTTGACGAAACTCTTACTTTCAAAATTTTAGTAATTTTAGTAATTTTAGTTGTGGGTTAAAAATTTCTTATTACCTCCTCAATTTGCGCCTGAAAATAACAGGTTGTCAGTTTCGCCCCGCTCTTTTGTAAAACTCCTTATTGTGCTAAAATCGCATACCCTTACGTATTTAAACAACATTGGTAAAACTATGAAGAGATAATTTTAACGTTTGCACATAAACAGAAGAGTAATTGGAGAACTCCTGTGGTGTCATTTTGTTCGCTTGCTTCCGAAAAATGTTGTTGATGTTATACTTTGCCTTTGTTTTTTGCAATAATTTTCCTACATTTACATATTATGCATAAAATAGTATTTTCATTTATTATTGTTGCTTTGTTCTTTATTTGCGATATTCCCTGTGGCATACGTCATTTCAACTTCATTTTATATTTCATCTTTTATATTTCATCTTGTGCTATTACTCTAGTTTTATATATAAGTTGTTTTATATATAAATTGTTTTCATAGCAATCCAAATGACATTCGGTAAATTATGTTGTTTAAATCAGTTTCAATATTTGGACTAAATAGGGATAAGCAGGAAAAGCAACATGATTTAAGTTTACTTGTGGGGGTTTCATGACTTTGTAGAAAATTCCAACTTAACCCTCGACAACCTGGCGACCAATTTAACATAATACAATTGGATCTCAGTAGAACAAAGTGTAAAATGAAAATATAAAGTATTTTGATGGGTACTATTATTATGAAATGTCTTTAATTTGCAACTGATTTCAAAAAAAGAATGAAGATTTATATAAAAAACCATCTTAAACAGAGAAACAGGCATATTAACAGAAAGAAAGAAAGAAAGAAAAATGTTGAAATCTTTACAATATGCCAAGTTGCTTGGGTCAGCCCACCAGGAAACTGTTTCCAAAAAATTTTGAAAAAACTAAAAATATCTTTAATTTAACACTGCTCAGAACTAACTGAGAGTTTAAAATTTGTTTAAACTACTTGAGACTCAATGAGAACTAACAAGTCGAATAAAATAAATTAAGTCTTTGACAAGATAAAAACAAATACATCTAAACTATTTACTTTGTAGCTTCTTGGTTGCATATAATTGTTTTTAGGTTCGGACAAAACTTGATCGACCATAAAAACATTATTGGTCGGCATTGGAGGCAGTACTTCAAACATACCCATAGATAGGGTGAATACGATTTAACGAAGCTTACCTAACAACCACTCATATTAGCCAGATATTGCCAATCATCAAACGCGGTGCGCAAATGGCTGCTAAATTTATTTTTCCTTTTTTTTCTTGAACAAAATAAATTGTGTTAACGCACTGAGAAAAACAGTTATTACAATACTATATTATCGGCTTGTACCAGCAGAGACATCAACTGTATTTGGGAGTTTACAGCAAACGATTACTGTGTTTTATAAATAGTTTTAAGCGAAAGAAGATAAAGAAATAATCTGCAGAGAAAATTGCTCAAACAACTTGCAGCTATAAAAGGAAATATTTCAATTAATATCTTCTTTTAGTGCGACACATTTCTTCTGATTTTCTAGTCGCACTTAACACAGGGAATTATATGCCCTGCAGTTTCTAAGATGTTTTGTGTTTGGCATTTAATTAAACAGCAGCGATTCTTTATGTATCACAACAATACTCAAGCAATTGTCAAGAACACATTTTTGGCTGACACACAAAATGCGATATAAAATGTTTAAATTCGCAAGTAGTTTTTGTGGTACGAGTAATGGCAAAAAAGAAGACACAAAGAATACTTAGCTGCACTAATGACCTGGTTTTGTTAGCAAACAAAAGCGTAAAGTATTTAAAGGATTAGCTTGGAAATAAAATTTGATATTGAATTTAAAAGTGGAGTTGTTTTTCTGAATGGCATCGGAATTCACAATCGACTTAGTTTCTTAAACCTTTTTTGTAGCTCTTCGAACTCGTGACACATTAGGTGCACTCTTTCGACTAAAAATACCGCGAAAATATTCAAGTAAAATACAAGTGCTGCCATTTTTAATATTTTGAATCGCTTGCTAATTACCTCAATTAATTTATAAACGAAATTAAATAGATAAAATTTATTTTTGATTCATTTTTCACTTCACTGTCGTGGGTATGTCTCATCATTATGAAAAGGTAACTCAAATCTATGTTAGATGTATGTTTATTGCCTACAATTGCTTTCATGCAAGACTTTCTCTGCTACATAATGAGGTGAAGATTTTGTCACTTATCACAAGAACTGTCATCGGGGCAATTATTACAAAGCAACTAATACGAAAACTCGTATAATAATAAAATTCAAATTGTTCATATACATGAGTATGAGTGTATGCATGTGCGTGAAGTATATATTTTCCTTTTAGTATGTGTTGGCGTATGCATAATTATAAGTAATCAGTACAAGGTGGCGGCAAATGTCAATTCTGATTTGACATTTGTGAAGTAAACACACACACACACACACAAAAAACGTTGAAAATATACGAATTGGTATGTCCGAAGGTACGCAGAATAAATGTTTAAATTTTTTTTCGGAACAATTCGTTGCTAATGTTAACGAAGCTGAAATTTCGGCGCAAGTTTCCTTGTTGTGAATGACGAGGCCATCTCGGTGGATGTGTGAGCAAGCAAAATAATCGCTTCTGGTGCTCTGTAAAGCTGCGTATAACCAACACGTTATTACTGCGTGCTGTACTGTTTACCCTGGAGGCGTCGGAGGGATTTATTTGTTCGAAAACGCCGTGGATTAAACGGCTACTGCAGACGTAGAGCGCTACGGAGTCATGCTCAACGACTTTGCCTTTACTTAATTTATTGAATTGGGACTGGAGATCATGTGGTTGCAATAAGATGATTTATAACGCGTGCTGCAACACCTACAACCGAAATTCTGAAGACTGCATATCCGGGTGCTTATTTCTTTTTTATGTCAGGTGACAAGATCTATCAATTTAACCGTTTCACACTTCTTCAGGGGTTTAGTGAACTCACGATCCTATATCAACAAACATCACGCTCTTGAACTCCTCAAAAAAAAAAAAAAAAAAAAATTCTAAAACATATCGCTGGAATATCTGTCAAGAGTAATCAAAATTGCCACAAGACAGGCCCGTATTATCATCAATTATGGCGTTGGCTATTTATATATTAAATAAACATAATCCGAAAGCAGAACGAAAGTTTTAACTCATAAAAAATTACACCTAAAGAATATCGGGTGACACTTTTTAAGCTACCTTGAACAAACTATAGAAGACGGGTAAGCAGTCTTTTGGGGGAGAGAAGTGAGACGAACGTTCACACAGCTGCTAAAAAAGGCGGGGTTTTTTGTGACACTACCTTTGAAAAATAAAATATATATTGTTACAAAGTAATAGTCAAAGGTGAGTGAAACGACCTATTGTACAAATGTACAAATACGCAATATCACAAACACAAAGCAAAAACAAATTGCGCAGCAGAAATTCCATAAACCGCGATTCAAAAAAAACAATTTCTACAGCAAGCAAAAAGTAAACAAAAAATACACACACAAACACATATACAAGACAACTAAGCCAGCAACTGAAATAACAAATGCGCAATTTCGCGTATGTTCGGGACATTTCAAGAAGCGGCCGTGATCTGTATATAAAGGCGCCGTCCACCGCAGAAGAAATAGTTGACTTTGAGATTTCAAAGAGTGAATATCTGTGCGTACAAAAGTGTTAAGTGTAAATAAGTACTTAGTATAGTTGTAAATAGAGTCTTAATTGCCAAATAAAAACTGTGTACTGATAAAAACATTAAGGACTGTGTAATTTATTTTTTTTACAATTAAACGAACCCTTCAAAATAAACGTTTATTGTGGTAATAAACGTAACAACTGGTGTCAGAAGTGAAATTGAAAAAAAAAACATTAAAAATAAAAAGTAAGTAAAACAAAATGAAGTTTGACGAGCTGAAAGTAGATCAGCTAAAAAAAGAGCTGAGCAAGTTTGATCTGCCAACGGCGGGCAATAAGGCAGAACTGCAAAAGAGGCTGATAGAGGAATTCAAGCGACGTGGTATTGACATCGATCTACATGAATTCGAGGAAAAAGAGGAGCTCGAAATATGTGCCCCTGCCACAAACACTTCAACGTAATATTGGCCGCTATGATGGAAAAATTTCAAGAAGTTTCTAAGATCAACAGCGAAAGACTCTTAGCTGGCGTAGAAGAAAAGTTTCAAGAAGCTTCTAAGGTTAACAGCGAAAGTCTTAGCTGAGATTAGAGCCAACAACGAGACACTTCAGGAAATTTCAGAAGTTATGGGCAAGCGAGTGGAAGCTATAGAACTGAAAGTCAGTGAGCTTGATGAAAAATTCTCCGGCATAACGGGAAATGTTGATGAGAAACGTATAACGAGAAGTTTTGAGGAAAAATTTTCTGGCGTAGACGCAGAACTACATGAGTTGAAGAATAAGATGAGCGATCTACAAATTCGAGAAGGACCGGCCAGAATAATCTCTGAGCACGCCAACAAGATAAAGACCCCGAGCTTTGATGGTAGCGCACCTTTTAATGTCTTCAAGTTCCAGTTCGAAACGGTAGCTAGCAGAAATGAATGGGACAATGAAGAAAAAGCGATAGAACTAATTCTGGCGTTAAAGGGAACAGCAGCAGCAATCCTTGAAAGCTTACCAGCTGGCTGCAGAAATAGCTACGACGACATAATGGTGTCTTTGCAACGCAAATACGGTAGCGAACATAAGAGAGAACTGTACAGGATGGAACTACGGGGCAGAGTCCAGAAGCCGAATGAAACGCTGCAAGATTTCGCGATGGAAATTGAGCGCTTGGTGCAGCTGACTTACCCAGGCGAGAACCATCCATACCTGGACCAGTCGAAGATAGAAGCATTTGTAAATGGCATACAGGATCTAGATGTTAGAAATACAGTTTGCGCTATGCAGAAGTCGTCCTTTGCGGAAACTATCTCGTACGCGCTGGCCCAGGAGACCGCAAAAGTTATATCGAAGACACAAGTCTACAAGGTGCGGCAACTTGAGCCTGATACGCCAACTTGCGGAGACAAAAAGAGCGAGATAGAAGAGGTGGTCAAGCAAATACTAGAGGAAAAAGGCAAATCTCGTGCAAAATGCTTTAATTGCGGTAAGGTCGGCCACTTCCAGCGCAACTGCAGATCAGCAAAGAAAAGATCAAGATCTGCTTCGCCACCGAGGGAAAACAAACGGGCTAATAACACCAAAACGCATTCGTCACCGTTAAACTAGATCGAGCTAGCGCTGAGGGGCAAGAGCTAGCTCCTACAACCGATGGCCCCACAATCTCCATTTCCATCATGCAGCAAAAGAACAGCAACCTTACTGCTTGCGGTTTTATCAACGGAAAGATACAGGTCCTCACCATAGACACAGGTGCATCCCAGTCTATAATAAGGCCCGATTTGGTAAAAGGAGCAGTAGAACCGCTAAATAATATACGTCTACGCACTGCTACTGAGGATTCAGCTACCGTCTATGGAAGAGCCAGGACAAGATTGACTATCGCAAACATCAGCGTCGACCATGTGTTTGTTGTCGCCGACATATTGGATGAAGTTATTATTGGTGCAGACTTCATGATAGCCCACGGGATAGATCTACGCATGGTACATCAAATAATGGTATAGCGCAATGTCGAGATACCCCTGGATGTTGGATATGAGAGCAGGACCACAGTAAGGAAGCTGTTTGCCGTTGACGCCAGAAATTACCACCTCAGGCAGAAACTATAGTATGGGCACGTGTGGAGGAAGATTGTGTGGATAACCGGTTGTGGGTTGTAGAACCAAAAGAAATAAAAGCCGAAATCATAACAGCTAGAGCCCTTGTGAAAGCCTGCGGCGACGGACGAGTTCCTGTAAGAGTACTTTCCAACAGCGAAAAGACCATTGACACAAATTTTGAAATCGGTCAATGTGAGCCGGCAGGAGCTATAATTAATTGTGCGGCGAATTCAGTATGCACTAAAACAACAGTCAAAGAACGAGATTTACTGCCAAAACAGGTGGAAAAATGGGTAGCAGGCCTGACATCTCCTGACAGAAACAAAGCTAAGCAGTTGCTTAGAAAACATGCCTCTGTCTTCGCCCTGAGTAATAAAAGCCAAGGTAGAACCGCAGTTGTGAAACACGAAATCAACACCGGCGAAGCGAGGCCTATAAAACAAGCAAAGCGAAACGAGGTCAAAGAAATGGTCAACGAAATGGAGCGGAATGGAGTCAATGAGCCATCTTCTAGTCCGTGGAGCTCGCCAATAGTTTTGGTGAAGAAGATTACCGGAAACTCAATGACGTCACAAAGAAAGATAGTTATCCGCTGCCCAGAATTGACAATACCTTAGACATGTTGGCCGGAACGAAATGGTTCTCTACCTTGGACTTGCAGAGCGGCTATTAGCAGGTAGAAATAGCCGATAAGGACAAGGAGAAAACTGCCTTTATCGCGAGCGATGGTCTATGGCAGTTCAAGGTGATGCCATTTGGGCTCTGCAACGCTCCAGCTACTTTTGAGCGGTTAATGGAACGTGTGCTTAAAGGTCTCAATTGGAAGACGTGCTTGGTATATCTGGATGACATAATTGTGATGGGGAAGACTTTTGACGAACCTGGAGGAGGTGTTTAAGCATATAACAGCTGCAGGATTAAAGCTAAGCGTTAAGAAATGCGCTTTGTTTCAAAAGGAGGTTAAGTATTTGGGGCATCGTGTAACATCAGAGGGTATATCCACTGATGAGGACAAAATACTGGCTGTAAAGGACTGGCCTTACCCACGGAATCTTCATGAGCTTCGTAGTTTTCTGGGACTTTGCACTTACTACAGGAGATTTGTGCCGAACTTTGCTCAAGTTGCTGCCAGTTTGCAGGAGTTGACCAGAAAGACGCGACCATACCACTGGAGTGAGTCAGCAGAAGAAGCGTTCCAGAGGCTTAAGGTACTTTTGTGTACAGCACCAGTCCTCGCCTATCAAATCGCTGGGCAGAAATTCATATTGGACACGGATGCGAGCGGCTATGGAATAGGGGGAGTCCTTTCCCAGGTGGTTAATGGGGTGGAAAAAGTCATTGGCTACTACAGCAGAGTATTGTCCAAGCCCGAACGAAATTACTGTGTTACACGAAGGGAGCTTTTGGTAGTGCTGGAGTGTGTCAAACATTACCACAAATACTTATATGGTCAACACTTCATCTTAAGGACAGTCCACTGTGCATTACGTTGGCTGCTGCAATTTAAGAACCCCGAAGGGCAGCTCGCACGCTGGATTGAACATCTGCAAAGCTATGATTTTAGTATCGAGCACAGAAAAGGCGGAAAACACAATAATGCTGATGCCCTTTCAAGACGGCCATGCAGCACTGCACAAAAGTCGAGAAAAAGGAATGTGTCATTGACGTCCGGCTGACCCAAATTAGCTCAGGAGAAGACTGGTCTAAGGAACAGAATGACGACCCGATTTTCGCAAAGATTATGTGGGCTAAGCAGAAAAACAATAGACCGACCCGCAATGAAATATCGGCAGAAAGTCCATTAGCAAAAGCGTACTGGGCCCAGTGAAATAGCCTAAAATTAATAGATGGCTGCTTATATAGATCTTTGGAAAGGGCATATGGCAAATTTACAACGGACTTAATTGTCGTGCCCACTTCCAAGATAAAGGAGGTAATGAAGCAGTTCCATAACGGTTCCTGGTGGCGGCCACCTGGGCATTACAAAAACTCTGGAAAAGATAAAACAGCGATTTTACTGGGTTGGATGCCAGCAGTCTGTAGCCGAATGGATAGCTAATTGCGAACAGTGTATTGCGGCCAAGGGTCCAACAAGAAGTAGCCGCTGGTAACCGGTATGTACTAGTGGTAATAGATTATTTCAGCAAATGGCCCGAGGTGTATGCCATTCCAAACCAAGAATCTTAAACGGTGGCAGACGCATTTGTCAACAATTGGGTGTGTCGATACGGTGTTCCGATAGACTTGCTTTCAGATCAGGGACGAAATTTTGAATCTGCCATATTTAAAGAAATGTGCGACTTATATGGCATCAAAAAGACGAGAACGACACCGCTACATCCACAGTCTGATGGCATGGTAGAAAGATTTAACCGTACGCTGGAGGAATATCTCAGAAAAGTGGTTAGTACACACCAAAAGGATTGGGATGAGCATATACCTTAGCTGTTACTGGCTTACCGGTCAGCTGTTCACGATTCCACCTCACGTAGTCCATCGAAAATCCTGTTTGGAACGGAACTGAAACTTCCAGCGGATTTAGAGTTCGGTGTTAAGCCTAAACCTGTGTGCGAAGACAATGGAAACACTCTTCAGGCACAAGAAGATCTTCTCGAGCTTCATGAGTTTGTCCGTAACCGCATTAAAATGTCCAGTGATAAGATGAAAGCCAGATATGATAGAGCAGCAAACACGGAGGGATTTACCGAAGGACAAATGGTTCTACTGTTTAACCCACAACGCAAGAAGGGATTATCCCCAAAATTACAAACCCACTGGGAGGGACCATACAAGGTGGTTAAGAGGCTAAATGACGTAGTTTACCGGATACAGAAGTGCCATAGCCCGAGGTCCAAAATGAAGGTGGTTCACCTTGAACGACTAGACAAATATGGAAAGGGTGATGTTGAGCCTGTTCGAGACGAAAAAGCTTAAGTGGGCGGCAGTGTTACAAAATAATAGTCAAAGGTGTGTGAAACTACCTATTTTACAAATGTACAAATACGCAATATCACAAACACAAAGCAAAAACAAATTGCGCAGCAGAAATTCCATAAACCGCGATTCACTAAAAACAATTTCTACAGCAAGCAAAAAGTAAACAAAAGATACACACACACATATACAAGACAACTAAGCCAGCAACTGAAATAACAAATGCGCAATTTCGCGTATGTTCGGGACATTTCAAGAAGCGGCCGTGATCTGTATATAAAGGCGCCGTCCACCGCAGAAGAAATAGTTGACTTTGAGATTTCAAAGAGTGAATATCTGTGCGTACAAAAGTGTTAAGTGTAAATAAGTACTTAGTATAGTTGTAAATAGAGTCTTAATTGCCAAATAAAAACTGTGTACTGATAAAAACATTAAGGACTGTGCAATTTATTTTTTTTACAATTAAACGAACCCTTCAAAATAAACGTTTATTGTGGTAATAAACGTAACAATATTATAGAAGACCGCAAAATTACTTTCAAGAAGTTCGGGGGGTTTTCAGCTTTTTATGCAGTAAAAATAATAATCAGTGTCAAAAAAGCGATTTTAATGTTTCTCCAACCGTTTTCAACCTACTCTTAAAAATGATGTACTATTGATATTAATGCTCAATTTGTAGTGATCCAATTTAAATGGTGAATTATGTTGACATTCAGGCAAAAGTGTTGATGACACTACACGATTTATATACCGCCTTTGTTGGCATTTAAATAAATTTAAGCTTTGAGTGTAGATGGTTGTGGGCACGTTAAAGCCAAATCTATGATAACATAACCTCTCACGTGTTTTATCGCTGCTGGCGATGCGGCTTTTGTGTTGATTTTTAAAATCTTCTTGTGTGTCTGCGGGTTTTTATAATAAATTGCCTTCATTAAACACATTAATTTATAAACATAAATTTCCGTTTATCTGCGGACACATGCATGGCTTCATGTTTTGTTAAAATAAAGTAAAACAGTATAACTAGCAGTGATAAAAACAAATTTATATGATGTGAAAACATTGTATTGGTATTAAATATCTTTGTATTGTTAAACAAAACAGAGTCTTTTAAAAAATATTATATTATTAACACTTAAAAAAATAGGGCAATATGTGGACGATATTTCAGCTTTCTATTAAGTATTAATTCAAGTATCCTTTAAGTGTGGTTTGGGTTTAAGAGGCAGTCGAGGAGTTCGTTTGTTTTTGGTCTTTTATGCTCAAAACATATGTACAACACTTATTGTGTAAAATAGCAATTGTTGATGCATGATCAGAAGATAGGTCATAGGATGAACTAACTAAGAGTTCCTCACGTTTGATATTAATTCTATAGCTAAATCAACAAGGTCTAGCAACTTATTAAAGTCTGTGGGGCAATAGGTGGGTTTACCGCCAGATACGACGTCTAGTTTGTTTGCTTGAACTGTATAATACAACTGCCTACTTTTAAGACTAAGGAGTCTGAAATCCCAATATGTGTGCTTTGCATTGTAATCACCAGCGGCAATAGACTTTTGTCCTAGTTTAAAGAACATGGCAAATTGATGGTGTTCGATTTAATTCGCATTTAATGACATGTTGCGAATAGGCTTCTTCCCATGCTCTTGGAAGATGTCTGAAATTGTTACGACGCCTAAACCAGTAAAGAACTTATTAAGCCAAAAATCACTGCCATAAAACTTAAAATAAGCCAACTACACTGGTTATTAGGTCCTAACTCAACCATGGCTTAGAAATACAAATTACTTTTATATAAATCCGTTATAAAGCCAATATGGTCATATGACATTTAGCTGTAGGGTACCAGCAGGAAGTAAAAAAATACTTGTGCAAATACGTAAACAATATTAATTGAGAGATACGATTTAATTATTTATTGAAAATTTCTATTCAATATAAAAAACTAAAGCCTAAAAAGAAAACTCCCTACTTTGTTGAGAGTTTTATCTTTATGGGGCGGTAAAAGCTCACATTTAAAAAGTTCCTTTCCGCAAGTCATTTCAATTAGTACCTGCAATAGAACTTAATTAACTCGCTACGTTGTAAAATATATTTAAACACCTTAGCCTCTTTTACTCACCTATCCAACTCTGCCGGCCTAGTACCATCTTATTGTTCCGTCGCTCTACTCGTTACGTGTAATCAAGACCTTAGGCTGATTGGCGATTGGCCGCTATTAACGCTCTGTGGTAGAAGAAAATAATGTATGTTATTTCAATGCTGGATGATGTTAGATTGCGTCCTACGTATTTGAAAAGAAGCATCTACACGCAAAAACGATGTAGACAAGAAAATCCACATCCTGTTTAGTCCATATTGTGAGTACGCACCATTTCCGACCTGGAACCAAGATACGGCGTTCGAAAAGGTCCTACCTCTCGTTTTTTTTGGGAGTTTATTGTAAGAAAGTCGGCACTTTGTTTTCCCTTGAATAATAGCAAAGCTATTTACACTCACATGAACAAATCCTTTAAAAGTTTAATGAGGTTTTTGCACTTTAAATAAAAAAGTTTTATAAGCTGAACGACACTTGTTTGAAACCGCAGGGAGTTAAAACCTATTGGGAATATTTAAAAGTGATAGTTATTTGATAACGAAGAACACCAGATTGCATGCAATAATGGTATATAATATATGGTGTCCAAATAAGAGTACTGTATGGAAATCTATGCTGCAATAAGTCTATTGTTTCTTACCAGGTATGGGCAGGTGTCGCGGTCCAGTTTCACCCAGATCCTTGGCGTTAAGACCACACGAATTCCGTTTTCATAGTTCTGTAACGAAGGCTTTTCACAGTTCCTGCGGGATTGATATTTTCCGTGGCAACACCAGTTTATTAAAACTTTGTAACCACTCTTCGAAAATTCTACGAAATTTAGGAGCGGGGCCAGTTTAATAAGTTTTCACAATTATGCGCTATAATTTTTAGTAATCGGAGCAATCATAGGTGGCAGTTGCTACTTACACAAAAAAAAACAAATTTTCGATAGTGGATTCTTATTGAGAAGAAAATATTTATCACATCGCACATATGCAGTGAATTTGTGTATATTTCCATTGATTTGTCATTTAAATATGTTTTTTTAAATATATTTTTGCCTTTTTTCCTTCTCTCTGTAAATTAAGCCCATCAATTTTCGAAACTAACTGAAAAATCCCAACATAAAGAGTATAAACAACAAAACTATTTATTTAAAAATTGCCGCAAACATCAGAAACTATTGGTTTGTAAATTGAATTTAATTGAAATGCATGCACAAATTAACTTTTTGCAATTTTCAAACAAACAGAATGAAGAAAAAAGAAAAAAGCTGAATTAAAACGTATTTTAGTTTTCCTAAAAAATAAACTCGTTGAAGTTGTTTTTTAATTAAAATAAAACATGTTGAAAACTTTTGATTTCAGCAATTAAAAACAAAAATTCCGTTGATAATTAATTTGTTTAATCAAACGTGATTGACTTGCGTTTTCAGGATTATTTTTTATTTTCATAGCAGTAAAATAAAATGAGACTCCATTGAAGTGATTATTAAATTAAAAATACCTCTGTAATCAGTGAAATATTATTCTTTGTAAATAATTATTCCTCTGAATAATGGACAGTCCTACAAGAATGTTTATTTTAAAGCGCCAGGCAATCATAAGCCTTCTCGATTATAACATAATTTAAGTTTTTACGACTTTATAGGGACCTGGTTCAAGAACAAAGCTCAAAGTCTCGATGCGTTGAGCTAATTTCAGCCTTGTTGGGTTTAAGTACAGCACTAATCCAGAATAAATATGCTAAAGGAATAAAACGATTATCGATGTAAAGCTGATTACTTTTTTTTCGAAACAAAAAGACCTTAAAAATAAATAAATATAAAACAATATAATCGGCATTTGTAACCGTGTTTATTGGAGACCCCCTACTATACAAACAGGAAGAGTGCGCCAAGTTCTCAGAAGTAGTGAAATTCATAGGCATTCACCTAGCATGAATCCGTCGATCAATTTATACTTTTGTGAAGAGGATACAATATTCGTCACAGCCGAATATTGCTTTCTTTCTTGTTGTTTTTTTTTAGTTAAACAACAATAACGCTAATCAATAGAAGCGGAATGTTACACAACATATTAGTCTAAATAATAAACAAAAGCGGGTTTAATTATAGAGTGCAAAAAAATACTTAAAAAAAAGTTATTGGAATAAAAATAATTCGATAAATAAATTTAGGTAATTTTCGAAATGTTAATTTTTTTGTTGTTCCGATGAAAAATTCAAATACACTGCTACAAAACTCTGTCGTTTTATTTGTGTTTAAGCTTCTTGTACCTCCTTTGCATTATCACGATATATTTCCTTTTTTGTCAATTCGCAATTTTTTTGATTTAAAAAGTCATTCCCGATTTATATCGGAACTAGCTTCACTGCTGTGAGAGAGTATGTGAGTGTTTTCCTTTCTTGCGGACTACCCCACCGGTTATTTCACGAGCTGTGTTCCGCCTAATATTCGATTGATTGGTAATGCTGGTCAGAGCTTTTATAGTCTCTAACTTCACTTTTCTAAAAACCTCATTTAACAATATCAATATTATCACTTTGAAATTTATACAAAAGCAAATGATTTATGGGTTACATTTTATGAGGACAACGTACCGAAATTCTTTACTACATATATTGTATATATTTTTTTAGCTATAAGCTTATTATCTAATAGTACTCTAAATAATAGTCACTTCAGGTTTCACTACGAATTAAATATATTTTAAATTAACGGCTATATAGTTGACATCAGATTAGCGCCATCTGTTTGTTATAACTATAAAATTTGAATAGAAAATCAGTTAATTTAAAAATTTTTTGCGTTAAGGGTTATAAAGTTTTTTCGTTATCACCTACGAGATTTGGTTCAGTCGATTCAAAAAGTTTTACTCCGTTCCTAGAGAGAGGTGTGAGTCAGAAGATGGCTTGCCCACCTCTTTCGCTGAGAGTACACCTGAATAAAGCGGGTTACTTTTATGCATAAGGATCCTTTTAAAGCCGTCGATTCAGGGAGATTAATAAGTATGAAGTTTTGTCTTTTTTCTGGAAAAAGTTAAAAAGTATTGATTTTTAGCAGGTTCTACGACTCGGTTACGACCTCACACAACATTATTCTACTTCTACTTTTGTGGTGATTTTTTTTTCGGGTTTTAAAACTTTGCCTTTCTAGAAAATTTTGTTATTTTGATAATTTAAAGACTTTTAGACTATAATTTGGTTTTGTTGCAATTCCGGTTTCTAGATTTATGGTATATTTTTGAATTTCTGTTTTTTTTGTTTAACTTAAATTTTGTTAAAATTTTAACCTTTTTTTAATTTTTATTTTGGGAATTCACCTTTCACCACTTGTGGTAAATTTTTTATTTTTGTATAATATGTTTGTTAAACATATTATATTTCGTTAAAATTTTGGAAATTGATTGATTGGTGAAATTCAATTTTTTGTGAAATTTTAAATTTGGTAAATTAATTTTAATTTATTTTGTAAAATTCGGGGTTTCATAGGATTTAGATATTTGCCGTTGCCAGAAAAACACTCAACTTAGATAACCCTTTGTGATAACGTAGCCAACACTTATATGAGTGGTTCTTATAACTATCCCTACCGGTAAAACGATTAAGTGCGTCTTTTGTAAATTTAATCTGTTTTTTTAATGTTTTTAATAAAATCACTTTAAGGATTTTTGTATTGTAAATACAAGCTTTAACAATTCTTCCATTCATTCTTACACCTGTCAAAATTTGGCTGTGATGGTTGCATACCAGCATTGTCAGGTGGCAGGTTTTTATTACCAATCAGCAGAGGGCTTATTTAACCTAAGAAGCAGACAAAAGGAACAATTTACCAGCCCAATAAACCTAACAAAAGAAATAAGTAAAAATAAAAGGATTAAGGATGTTATCGGTCTTTACTTATATCCTTTAATTACTTCGTGCCAAGTAAAACGAGGCAAAAACAATTTCGTCCACAACCAATAATGCATCAAATATACAAATGCACATTATATGAACGTATGTACTTCCCATCATTCTATACCAGGATGGTCTTAGTATGAAATTTGGAGCGATAAATGTTTTATCATCAATGACGCTGCAAATGGATAAACAAACAGTCAGGAAAAATATGGTTGTCACTCAATTGCTGCAATATCGTCATAACTCAATTTTCTTGGTTTCACAAAGGAGCATTTTTAGATATTAAGTAGATGTAAAGTTTTTTTTTTGTATTTTTAGACGAAATTAATTAAAAACGTCGATGTAAATCAAAGCTTGAAATTAAAATCAATCCTTTTCTTACAGGCTTAGAATTACTTCCAGTTTTTCTTATGGCACCTTTTCTGCAAGAATTATTCTTATAGTTAAAATCTTAAAATTTGACTTAGCAAGCAATGTACAAGCGATAGTTATAACATGAAGTGGTAAAGTGCGATAGAATTTTTATGGCAGATTTTACATCCCCCGGAGGCATGTCTTCTCGTGTAAATATAATAAAACTAATCCCTAAACTCCTTCGGAGTTTAACCAGCGACTACATAACTCGTACCACCGGAACTGATACCCTATAAGCTTATTATATGGTTGTGAAAATAGTAGAGCTTTTGATTGGGTAAACAAATTAAAAAATATTAGTACGGTACTCTCTCCAAACTGGAAGTTGCTCCCGGTTTTTCGTGGGAATTACGTCATTGTCATGCAAAAGTAGTAATGTCGGACAACGCTCCTGTGTATGAGAATCCGTTAGCTTGTGCTTGTTGGAAAATACTAAGCTTACTAATTCATGCCTTGAGAGACTTTATAAATATTTTACATTGTTAACCAAAATGTTGATTAAAATTAAAAATTTGTCTATTTGGTAGCTCCGTATCTCAGGTAGACGCATCAAGAATATAAGTTAATATTTTGATCTAGTTTATCTGACAGGTCTACAACGCGCAATCATCAGACGATGGAATTATTTTCCCATATTAATACTTAACGAATAGCACTGCAAAAGCTTTGCGAAGGCGTAATATTACGGAATGGATATATTTACTTGCCACACCGTCCGTACGATTTGATGCTACTGAATTGCTTTCTCTAGGAATTTAAAGTTGCATATCGATGTCAATAGACCCGAAACATTTAAACTTTTGGAAATCGTGCCAGAAATTATATTCCAACAATAATGCCATAAAATGCTTTTTTAAATAAAACCAATGTCATGAATGGCAAAAATATTTTTTTGTGTTTGATGCCAAACTAAAATTCACCACCTCCAAAAAAACACCGGGTTACTATTTCTGCAAAAGATTGTAAAATATCATGTGAATAGGCCAAATCGTATTGTAATTTAATGGACTTGAAGTTTATTGAAATAACATTCTTGGTATCCAGGAATAATTTTGGAGGCTGCTAAATGTAACCTTCCAGTACTTATTTTGCTGCTATCGTTTGTTTTTAAGTTTTAAAAACAATTGTCGTTATGGCAATGTGTGGCCTGCTCCCGCACATACACAGATGCACAAAAGCATACCAACGTTATAGATTGAGTTGTAACATAATTTATGTTTCTATTTTTTATTTTGATTGAAAGTGACAGCTTACGGGTCAAATATGGCATTTGATATAAAATGAAATATCAATTTAAATTTTCTTTCCTGCTCCAAGTTTTTCTTATTTTTTTTTTTTAATTCTTATCCCATGGATGATAATTTAGTTCTTTCTGACATTTTTTCACTTGACTAATTTTTCCAGGAGGGATTAAATTACCTCCTTTGAGATTTTATAAAATTAATATCCCCGAATACAGTTTATCCAGGCGTAATGGAGGTGAGGTGTTGTATGCAATGCTTCTATGCGTATAATTTATTGAATGAACATAGACGCCTTTAAACACCTGTTTGTACATTTTCAATAGTCAGGGTGTTATTTGTCGCGTTGATTTGTGTTTATTTTCGGGGAAAGTAAACAGAGGAAAATTAACAGGGGAAAACTAACACCCCCGCTTCGAACTGCAGAAATATATACGCAGTTATTTTGATACCTTTTAAGCGGATTGCAAAACACACATTGAATTATCACTTTGCACCTGGCATAATTCTCAGTACAAACACAAATACGGCATTCATCCGAATGCGAAATTCCCAAAGTTTAATATTAAAGTAAATGTCACTTTGCTGTTGGTAACACATGTTTGTGCATTTTCGGTTGTCTTTGGCTTTTAAATATTTTCTCTCATATTCAATATTTGATGAAGCGCACAACATCTTTGTGAATAAATTTTTTTACTTGTAATGACTTAAATTTAATCTTTTCGAATCGTCTTCATATATTTCTAATAAACTCCATTATTACTTATTTTTTGGTTAATTTTTAATCGCTTGCTGAAATTGGTTCTTTCCAGTTTTTTTTTTAATTTTTCCGGTTTTGCCTAAAGCAACCACCTTAAAAATACAGTTGTATATTTCATCGTTTGGCGGTTATGTTTTAGTAAATAAACAACTAAAAGCTGCGGGATAAAGTCATCTTTAAGTTATCTCAACATTATTTTTCTGAAAGTTCTTTACAAAATTTTAACAAGTTCAGTTTGACTCTAACATTTACAGAGCGGTGTTTAATACACAATCTGAATCGAATATAATATTAATTATAAAAAAAAAACAAATTTGTCATTTGAAATTCACTCATGAACAGTTTTAAAACTTCCCAAATATTATTTTGGAGTCTTTAAATTGCAGTTGAAAGCAACATTTGTTAATTGAAATAGGGAATTATATAAAATCCTTTCTATTTTAAATTTACAATCATATGAATGTGAATTAAAATTGTAACCAGAGTAACTAAACGCAAAGAATTCCGCACCATTAACTTCCTCAAAATTCTTACGAATACATTGTGATTCGATGTACGAGTATAATCAAATTATACACAATGGAGTAGCGAAATATCAAAAGAATAAAATAATTTTTTAAAAGAAGACCTTCAAGCTCGGAAAAATTTAATAAAATAGATTAGAAAAGGTAAGAAAATCCATAATTTAACATAACGAAATATTTAAAAGAAAAAAAAAATATTTTGAAACATGACCAAAGTTAGCTATATTCGTTAATTTTTTTGTTGATGAAAACGGATATTTCAAAGCTTTTGTATTTTTAGTTTAATTACCTCCCACCACTACATTAAGAATTGAACAAATATAAACCAAATGACGAGAAGATAAGTAAACTAAGGTTAAATTCACGAAATATTAATCACGAATATTTAGTAGTAAAATTTTACAAAAAATGACCAGGTCTAATATATTTCTATACCCTTCATAAAAATGTAAAGGTTATAGCTTTGCCATTCCGTTTGTAATTTCTACGATATTCATTTTCGACCCAACGAATTATATATATTCTGGATCCTTATAGGTAGGGAAGTTGAATTAACTATGGCTGTCTGTCTGATGTTGAAATCAAATTTCTGATGGCACTATACAACCTACCATCTTGAAACAGACTACTTGAACAGGAGCTTGGCGAATTTTTGCTATTTGAAATCAGCCATAGCGGATGAGAAGTTCCCGACATATCGGCTATTTTTTTCTTTTCTTACATACAAACCTATAAAGCTGACATGTTCTGAATCCTTATTTAAGTTGCAACAAAGTTCCATTGGAGTAGATAGCATCTCGAGGCCCCCTAGATATTCGTGGGTTATCAAAATTTTAGACTATATTAAAAAGTTTTTACGAAAATCTTAAAATTCCAAAAACTAGCAAAGGAAACCAAATTTCTTTAAAAAATTCTTATCAAAATTGAAAAACTGTAATATTAAATTTTTTTCAAAGGATCAAAATTCTATGAAAATACCAAGCTATACGAAAAAAAACAACAAATGCACAAAATTTTGAATATCCACCACGAAAATTTTTAATTCACAACAATTTTTTAGTTTCGCCATAATAATAAATCACAAAAGTTCTCTATTTTATAAAAAAACATCAAAACTTTACCAAAGTCGATGTTTAACAAAGTTATAAAAATAAAAATTAAAAAACCCAAAAAATTACAAATTCACCAAAATTTTTAAAAGCAACAAATAAAATCGAAAAACTGGAATAACAACATTAAAAAAAATCAAAATTTAACGAAATTTTAAGGAATTAAACCAAATTCACCATAGCAGTTTGGAAAGATCTTCAATAACTTTCGTCATTTATCTTTTGTTATAGGTTCTGAATGGTGGCTTCTATATAATATATAGGAGGACAGCAATGTCAACCGTTTTATAAGATTATACTAGAGCCCAGCGCTTTGTTCGACCTTTTGCGGTGTATTTACCCTGCATTTTGTTCATGTCATCTACCTTTTGTTTTATTATAATCCTTTATAATTTCTAGTTTAGCTACATTCGTTTTATCCCCTTCGCCTGTCACATGCATAGTTGATAGAAGTGTCATCGATTTGTTCTTTTTTGGTACATATGAACATATTGCGGTATTGCAAAGCTGTCATTGCGGCCATTGACCTTATGAATAAGTTCAACGGTAGCAATCCCAACATTGCCTCGATTGCCTCCGTTGGCGCATTGCGCATTGCAACACTTCAGTCAATCCTTTGAACCCCATTAATTGTACTTTGAGAGGCCCTCGGCCACTAAACCACAGATGCATTGTGTGAATTTAGAATGCAGCCTTTGGCGTGCAGCAGTTTGCCAGTTCGTCTACTGTTGCGCACTATGACAGCGACTCTACCACATGCCAATCGACCCGGATGTTAAGTATTATATGTGAAAAATCCATTGACTCTAAAGCAGTTTTTTTCTAGTGGAATGCTTTGCAGAGGCTAAACGTATGCCTATTTTCTGTGTTAGTCGGAAATTTTGGGCGAGCCCGTCAGCGTTCCAGAAGCATATTTACAACTGGTTCATTTTTTGCTAAGCAAAACTTGCAGCAGCATATTTTGGGTGCGCATAATTGTGGTCATAAAATTTGTGTAAGAATTTCGATTGAACTCGAATTGTTTGTAAACGATATCTGTGAACCCTCTTTTAAGATATGGGCGTAAGAGTGTTTTTGCGTGAACTGACTTTTCTCATCACTTTTCTCATACTTGTTCATAATTTTTCGGAGCTTTTACATACGAATAGTTTTGTTTTGGTAAGTGGTTTGTTATTAGGTTGTGTACTAGCTATTAATTCAGCACGAAGCCTAGGAAATTATTTTTTATGCATTGGAAGGCTTTATAGTCCCTATAGTTTGCAGTGGGCGTCTCCGTACACTGCTGGTACTTCTGACGTTATTCTTCTGTTGAGTAGGTATCGTAAGTTGTAAATTGGGTGGACGGAGTTTTTAGATTTTATCTGAGTTGCATTGCTTGGGGCACTTTATTCTAGTTTAGGAGATTATGCACGGACCTTTTGCGACCTAACCTTCTGCTTCTATTCCACTTTTTTATTTCTAATAGCTTTATTTATAATAGCTTTTATTTTCTGATTAAAGTCGACTTACGACGAGTTGATGATCTTTGTTTTTTGGATTAGTCCCTCTCGAATGAAGGCAACGTTGAAATATGTAATGCCATTGGACGTTTGTTCGCGCAAGTAGATTGATGGAGGCAGCGGGTTGAGCATCTTCACTATCGGGGATAGCTAGTATAGAAAATCTATTTTCATTTACTAGCTTTTCAGTTACTTCAGAACTTGCTTCGCTGTACGATGTTGTTGCCAAGACTTCGGACAGGCCTCCCTTTGGGTTATGGTTACGTACCCATCCATACCTGTTGCAATTTTTGTATTGGATTTCCTATATTACCTGCATCGGTGTTTTTGTTGCACAATTTTTGGCATAGCACATGTCTTGTTTAGTTGTTTAATTTTATTTGAGGAATATAGCGCGTAAGGTAAGGTCAAATAATATATTTTCCAAAAAATTTAAAATCTCTGTTGGGGTCACTCAAGGTAGTGTACTAGGGCTGCTATTATATCTCATCTATATACGACAACGTTTTCAGATGACATTGCATTTATAATAAGTCAGAACTTCTGACTTTGCACTCAGCTACGGCAAGCCAAACATTTGTGCCTGCCAGCACACGGCCAAATAATTTTTTTTTTAACTATTGTCTGCATTCAATTGTCTCTCATTCACATTTTATTGTTTATTTAAGTCACTATTATCATAACAAAATTATTATCATCATGTTCATTCTCGGTGATGTTGACCTTAATTGAATTTAACTGTACATAACAACTTCAGCTGGTTGGATAGTTTAATCAACCAAATGGGGAAAAGTTGGAAGACTAGAATGATTAAGTTTTAGAAAACATACAATTCCTATATTTTCATCTTCAATCAGTTTTAAAAAGCATTTATTTTTTTATTATATTGTGTTGTGGTTTAAAGATATCAAGGAGTTGGAAGGAAAAAGTTATCAAGAAACTTGCAATGCAGAAGAAAGCGAGAAAACATCTAAAGTTTTTTTTTTTTTTAAACCGGGTTGAGGCAATCATTCTCTGCGAGCAACTTAATACATATTTAGATATTATTATAATTTCTGTTCTAACAATAATATTGTCTTATAAAGTAATATTATAAAACCATAATATATTAAAAAGTATTTACTAACAATCATATTATATTATATATTCGATTTTGATTATTAGGTGATTGACTTTTATCACGGGATGTCTACAGATGATTATAATATAATTCAAAATGGCCATAAACTTATAGGAATTGCATTTCGTTTGTCAACCTAATTTATTAATAAATTTAGGTTTAAAATATTAATTGATTACAAAAAGCCCCTTTGTTGGTAAATCAAAAAATTAATTTCTTGAAATGCATTTAGCTGAGATCGACGATAAAATCCATTCAAACAAACATTTAGTGGCCTTATAACTTTGCTTCCTTTAATCATAATATAATAAATATTGAAACTTCAAACAAAAGGACTCTACGTATAAGTAACCTCATAGGCATACCCGAAGTATGAAGGTGAAAAAAGTGCATATTTTGGTTCATATTCACTGCAGTGAGTCATCAATATTTTGGGAAACTTCCACTACAGTTAGAGAGCTGAAATTAGGTCTACAGGTAGGCCTTGGAAAACAAGTAAACAAAAAAAACAAAAATTGAAAACGAGCACTTTTTATCTGGGGGAACAAGGGTTCTCACTCATTTGTAAGGGACACTTTGAGAAAAAGTTATGAGAAAATGAGCACTTTTCATTCATTCTTCATTTCTTTTTTATATGGATCATTTCCACCATAGGCAGGGAGGTAAAATTTGATATAAATCTGTAAGTTAAAATATACATTAACAATCAAAATACTCGGCAAAAAGGACTAAGTTCCTATCCAAGAACCAAGTTCTTCATATGTAAAATACCATCCCATTTCTAGGCAACATTTTCTGTAAGTTTCTAATATGGGAAAGGATTATGTTACCAAACGAGCAAGTTGCTCAGAAACATAATCGGTTTTTTTGTAAATTTAGAAGTTTTTCGTAATAAATATATTTATTTTTTGCAAATTTTAATTTTTTTGTTGCGTCTTGGTTTTTCTTTAAACTTTGCTTTTTTGAAAATTTGGTTATTTTAGTCATTTAAACATTTTTGGACTACAGTTTGTTTTTGTGAAGAATTTGTAAAATTTTAGTGAATTACTAAATTGTGTTGAAATTGTAGTTAACTTAGAGCTTTTTATATAATTGGGGGAGATACATTATATTTTGAGTTTTTCGTAATTTATTTTTAATATTCGGCTTTTTGGTGAATTGGCAAAATTTTGGTTAAGTTAAACTTTTGTGGTGAAATTTCAAAATTAGGGAATTTTGGTTTCTGTGGAATTTTTGGTAAAACTTCGGTTTTTCTTAAATATTGGTTTTGTAGCCATTAAATTTATTTTTCACTTTTTCTATTTATGGTATATTTATAAATTGTAATTTTAATTATATTAAAATTTTTTGGTAAATTTTTTTGTTTTTTTTTAATTTCGATTTTTTTGATACTCGTATTTAAATATTTTTGCGAATTTTGTGAGTTTTTAGGCAATTCACCATTTGTGGTTTACTTAAGATTTTCGATTTTTTTTTTTAACAGACATTTTTCATAAAATATTGATTTTTGTGATTTTTCGCTTTAAAATTGTGGCGATATTTAAATTTTTGTGGTAAGTATTCAAGATTTTGTAAATTTTATATTGTTTTCATATTTTTTGGTAAAATTTCGGTTGTGTTGAATTTATATTTCTTGGCAAACAATTTTTTTATCCAGTTTTTAAATTTTATCGCAAATATGCGAATTTGTAGTAAAATTTTAATTTTGAGAAAATTTTGACCTTTTTGTTTGTGTCTACATACTTTTGAATTATAGTTTGGTTTTTTACTGAATTTTCAGATTTTGCTGAATTTCCAAATGATGGTAAAATTCGGTTTTTTTTTAATTTTTCTGATTAATTGAGATTTTCGATAACATTTATAATTTTTATTATTTTTATATATTTTTGTTGTTTTTATAATTTTCTTTTATGTAATTCACCACTTGTGGTGAATGTTCGTTTTTATATGTTTGCTTAACATCAAATTTGTTAAAATATCTACGTTTTTATAAAATAAAAATTTTTTGTAAACTTTCGGCTTTCGTGGGAAATCACAAAAGTGTGGTGAATTTAAAATGCTTGTGGTGAATATTCAACATTTGGTGAGTATAATTATTTTTCGTATAATTTCGGTCTTTAATTGAATTTTATTTCAGTCTATAGACTTTGTAGTAAATTTAAAACATTGCCGAAATGTTGATTTTTTTTTTAATTTTTTCCCCTGAGATTTCAGTTTTTTTTTTTGAAATTTGAAGTTTTTTTAATCTTTTAATTTGGTCAAACATTTAGGTCCGTAGGTTATCTGGGGGCTTCGGGATGATAGTTTATATACAGGAACTTTATAGCAAATTTGATTAGGATTAAAAATGTGCGAATTTTACGGGCTTTTGTATTAGAGTTTCTCCGCAAAGGTGAAAATACCAAGAACAAAAAATTACAGAAAAATGGTTTTTGGAAACTTGTGTAGTACCTATACGACTGATTTCTAATGCCGAAAGTTTGCCACCCACCCACCGATATAGGGGTCCAAGTTTAGAGATTTTAGATTGTCCAGAGCCGTCAGATTTTAACATGGGACAGACGCACATCGTTAATTGATCTTCTTTATTATTATTATTATTATTATTATTATTTAGTAGTATTTTTAATACTCTTTTTATTACATTTCATTTAATTAAATTTGTTAATAAAATGCACAACTTTTCTTCTAACAATATTATTGTTTGTTTCACTCTTTATACTGTTTGGCATCATGTTATATGTTCTCAATCCCTTGTAAAATTTAGTCTAACGTTTTGATTATTTCGTAGATTATACGGCTGAACATCTCTTACATATCTTATTTGCTCTATCAGGTAATCTGGTGCTTCTATTTGACTTTCTGTACAACATGTATATATTATAGTTGACCCGTATTCGAAATGTTGTTTTATAATAGTATTATAAATGTTTATTGTTGTAATAATAGACACTTTATTTCTTATGCGTTTTCAAAATCCTATCGTTTTTCCAATTTTTTTGCACATATATTCTAGATGTTCTTTAAAATTTAGTTCTTTGTCTATGTAAAACCCCAAATATTTTATTTTATCTACTTTTTCAATAACTAAATCATTAATCTTAAATTCTTTATCGCTCTCCAAATTTATTTCCATTAGCTTTGTTTTATTTTCATTTAATTTTAGTTTATTAATTTTTAGCCAATTATTAATTTTATGAATATCTTCTTTGCCTATAAGGATGCAGAAAAAATATACTTTGTTGGGTCGGAAATGAATATTGTAAAAATTACAAACGGAGTGACAAACATATATATTTAACTTTATATTTTCACATCTGTGAAGGGTATACAAGCACTTCTAGTTATATCATCCTTAAATTTAATGGCGATATGTTCGAGAATCACCTGCTAATGGCTGCATGGGCAACTGTATGGATGATAAGCTGGCAAAGAGAGGAACATGGCAGCAGGCTTCGCACATTGGGGCAATCTGTGGCGTTTCTCTCCCGAGCTGTAAAAAGCGAATTATCAATGCGATATATGATATGATTAATATGGCTAGATTGCGGGAACAGCCCACGTGTCCGAGCACTATGCTGGTATGGCCCAGCTTAAATAGGGTTTGAAACATAGATCTATTCAGATTTTAGAAGATGCAATTAAGGGACATTGTGGCGATGATTACTGGATATTGCATATTTGGCAATCACGCAAAAAAGAATATGATGGACTGCAAATCATTTTACTTTTATTATCTCCTCTCTTCCACAATCCTTCTTCAATTAAAACTACTTTGCTAAACATATCCCAGTTGCAGAGCCACATTAGGGACATAATATAAAACTTTTTTACAAGAAGGAACACAGTTAACGGTATAAAAATCCCAAAATATTTTATTCGTGTACGTCAGACACAAAAAACAAACAAAACAAATTTTTTTCATAGTCCGTGCAAATTGTGGGGAATTTTTGACACTAACTTTTCGTTCACTCAGCATCCCTTAATTAAATTTATAGCTTTACTCGCTTGCTAGTAAACCTTGTTTAACACACAATGTTGCCTTCATAATATTCAAATACGATAATATTTTTGTATCTGAAAGTATATGATTTGACTCAATAGACTGATGTTCATATTTTTACCTGTCATTTGATGTATTTCTTATACACTTTTCACCAGACAATGGTGTGGGCATGTAGGTACCAAAGAATCACTTGTACTTGTAATGTATTTACTTTTTTATTTTTTGCTCTTCTATCCCATCATTGACATTGCTGTGACTACAAGATGAGGGAAAAATGTGTGAAAAACAGTTCAAGTATATTTATTTTGAGTTTTCCTTCCGGTGTGGACTGTTTTTGACATTTGCCTTTTGAAGACCTGTTCAGTTTTGTGCATAGATGTAAAAAAAAACGATTTTGCTGTATTGATTTGTCGTTCAAAGTTTGCATAGGGTGACCAGAAGCCAATTTCTCAAAAGTACAAATTTAAAAAAATACTTGCAGAATTTTAATTGTATTTTACTTTTAAATTTGTAACTTGTACTTTTGGCAAACGGATAATCTTGATAAGATAATCCAATTGTTTTTCAGAAGAGATTAAAATTTGTCAATATCATCCAGCATGCACCGTGTGACACGTGCAGAAGCCTCCGGCTCAGTCTGAAATATGCAACGTGAACCTCAATGTGAGGGCAGTCGTCATGCGGCCAAAAGTTTTGAGCTTAGATTTTCTTGCACTTAGTGCTTTGCTAAGAGATTTCGTATATTTTTGAATTTCTAATTTTAGTTTTGAGCGAAATTGTGCTTAGCATGAGCTTTATTATATTTATATAATGTACACAATTTACTTTACGATCAGTTATTACTTAAGTTACGAACAAAGTGTTATGAACGCTAAATGTGTGTTTTGATAAGACAACCTATGTAGAACATAAATGGTTCTAATGCAGATATTTGAAGAAAGAACACATGAGTAAATTTCAGTTCCTTAAGAATTTAAAACAAATAATAATTAGTTTTCAAGTATTTTGAAAAGTAATAACTTATATGTATATTCTGTGAATATTATACGTTAGCATGTACAATTTTGTCAAGGTCGGATTTCTTTGTGCTGAAAACTATTTCGCTAGAAGACTAAATTGTGTTTTACCGATTTAAGATAGAATAATTTGGCTTCATTGATGTTCAATTTTTAATTTAAATTTCGCGCGGAAATCCAGTCAGTGACATCTTAAATTTTGTGTGCGGAATGAAATTTCTGGTGCCGAAACTTACAGATTGTTGCAAAATGCATTCGGTTATAATTGTATGTCACAAGCGAGTGTTTTTGTTTGGTACAAATTATTCAAAGAGGTTCGAGAACGCGTTGACGACGAACCACGTCTAGAACGGCCATCAACATCAACTGATAATCAACACGTCAATAGAATCAAGGAATTGGTGTTCGAGAATTGACGATTGACAGTCAGAGACATTACTGATATCGTGGGAATATTGGAGGGATCAGTGAAAACTATTTTAAAAGATCATTTTGGCCTAAGAAAAGTGAAATCACGTTTGGTTGCAAAATCTCTCAATTTTCTACGCTTACGACCCGGAAACAGACGATCAATCGGCCGAATATCGTGCCAAAGGTGAGCCAAAGCCGAAAAAACTACGTCAAAGCAAGTCAAAAATCAAGGTCTTGTTGAGAATTTTCTTCGAAAATCAAGGTGTGGTGTACTCCGAATTCTTTCCGACCGGCTAAACTGTCAACAAGAAATACTATTTCTGTGTTATGCGTCGTTTGCGCCAAGCTTTTCGTAAAAAGAGGCCGGAATTATGGGCCGACAACTTTAGCTCGTTGCACCACAATAATGCACCGTCGCATACCGCATTTATTCTTCGTGACTTTTTCAAACTCAAGCGACCGCTCCGGGGAAATTTAAATTGACCGGATATTGGCTTTAACAACGGTTACGAGGATTGTGTATTGCAGCTGGGGGGGATTACTTTGAGGGGGACGAAATAGATTTGGCAGAATAAATAAAAAAATTTTAAATTATAAACAAAGTCTTACTATTTTTTGAAATCTGTATTTTTTCTTTTTTTTAAATTGTCACGAATCTTTAAAATAACAGACATACATATATCTTCAAAGAATTTTCTTGAGAAAATTCTTATTTCTCTTTTTGAATTAGGAAAACTTTAAAACATATATTTCATGCTCTCCGGATATTGTGTGAACATACTTGCTTTATTGTGTTTGTTCTATGACTCTGCGTAAATGCTTAAATCATGTACGTTTAAGCTCCTTTAACCTCTTAAGCCTTAGAAATGCCGCTGTTGTTGTCGATTCACTAAGCCTAACAACAAGAGCCCAGTAGTGCTTGTGAAGAATTAGAAATAATACTATTTGCCTTTGATTTGTTTGTTCGCTGTATTTCAAAGTTTTGCTTTTCGAAGATTTCATAATCCTTTTAGAGGGTTTCCTAAAATTTTCTTTAGATTTCTAACTTATTTGCAGTTTTGTTGTGCCATTTGTTACGTTTCCTACTTAAAAAGATTTTGAAGAAAATAAAAAAAAACAAAAAACGTTACTTTAAATCTAAATTTCTTTTTCATAGTAAAGTGAAATAAAGCGAAAGTATGTAGTTAAATATGTCTTCTAAGCACAATAGAACGTGTTTGTTAGGCAAAGAAATGATTTTATTTTTCGGCTGCCGTTAATTTTTAATATGATTGCGGGCATGTCGCCGCCGCTGCTGTAGATCCACTTTTAAGATATTTTTGACAATAAATCAGGCTGTTTTTCGACCATATCACTTCGAGTGCTGCTTTACAGTACTTTCATTGCTTTGAGTTTATCTACGTATCATATCAGTACTGAAAATAATTTAATGTTGTCAAATCTCACACACGTGGTTGCCAATTACCAACTTTATTTTTTCCCATTACACACTTTTGTATCTTATTTTTGCAACATTAATAGCTTCAAAGAAATAGTAATTATGTCCCTCTACCGCCCTCCATTGAGTGTACGGGACTTCTGTGAAGATGTACCGGTGTTTCGTTAATGGTTAAAAAATTACGATCGCCTCGAAATCGGCAATTCTATTCGCTGGCATAGCCGTTTAAACAGAGTGTGTTATATCAAAAAAGTTTGCACTTAATTATGTGTAAAGCTACAACTAAATGCCAACTAACTTATATATTCAAAGAACAGCTGATTGATTTCATTTTTTAATTTATTTCAAAAGTAAACCTTACCACTTCCAAGGTAATAAAAAAGAAATAACGAAATGAAAAATATTATAAGAAATATTCAAATATTATTAGGTGAAAACATGCCAAAGAAAGTGAGGACGTATAAATTACGCTACAACTAATTTGAATTAGATGATGAAGACTTCTACGAAAGATATCGGGTTGACAAAGAAACGGCATATTTAAGTGGACTCCAAGGTAAGGTATTTCGAATGAACTTGCTACTGATTTCTACCTTCCGATTTTTGCGGCGAATTGTTCACCAAAGTGATTTAGGTGGGTACATTCAAAGATATTCAAGTTATATAGATAGCTAAACTTCACGGTGTGCAACCATCAATAAGTCACATAATAAAAAATGTGAAGAAAAAAATTGGCATACCGACATCCAGATTTTAAAAAATTTTCACAAGAATCTAAAGAAGTCAGTAAAATAAAAAGAAGATTATATAATATAACCCGCTTTCCTTGCCTTGTTGCTCGCATGTGCATATTTAATAACAAACAAGAAATATGGGTACAATAAAGGGTGTACATTTTAAAAATAGAAAAGGATATTACTCCTTAAACGTAGAGGTAAATACTTTGAAACACATAAATTTACATTTAATACATATTAACTAATACAGGCAAAAATTCTAGATTGTGATCGCAAACTTTTAGACATTGTCGCTCGCACTCGAAGTTCTAGGATAAAGCACCACAATGTCAACGTGATGGTGTGTTGGTGGGCGATGGGGGATATGCAGCATCTTCCATATTGCGGACTGCTGTTAGGACGCCAGCAACAGACAAAGAGATAAATTGCTCCAAAAGAATTGCGTTTTACTGGATTTTTTGGTTTCAATTTAGACTAAATAAGGCGATATTTTTTTTTAGAAACAAAATCACGATTAATCTTTACGGCATTCGTACTTCTGCATGTGATTCGTATAGACTTAGATGACGCCAAAAACAGTATTGACGCCGTTGCAGTCTTGCATAACTTGGCCAAAGAGAGGAACACGCATTGTAAACTTTTAACTAATTATATATAGGTCCAAGAAATAATTTGTTTTTGTTTTTTTTTTTCTGAAGATATTGACAATCTCATTGAAGGCGAAACTGGCAAAGCTTTTAGATCAGGATTACAGAAAACGTTTTGAATGATTTTATTTCCAATATTGCATTTATATTAATCATATCAGTCAACATACACATACATTTATTACACATTATGTGTATAAAAGGCCTTAAAAGTAAAAAAAAAATATATAAAGTAAATGTGCTCCTTTCAAGTAGTAAAAAAAAAACGCATTAGGAGATCAGGGAATCTCTTTTTTAGCATTTGTATGAACTAAAACAAAAGAAACAAAAATTGTTTTTAATAGCTTCATAAACTTTATAATTAATTCCAAGTATATATAGTTCAAAATATTACCGACATTTTATTTTCTCTACATGGCGAGTGCATTTCGTTTTCCAGATAGGAACAGTTGCGGCGCTAGTTTAGCTTCTGTTTTATTAGTTCCGACTTGGGTTATGATTTCTAAGTTTGCCTCTTATGATTATATATATATATATATATATATGTCTGCATGTGTGCGGTTGTGTGTCGGTTTAACTGTGCATATGTAAGCACTTTTGTTATCCTCAATATTTATTATTTACAATACCAGCAACAGTCAACAACGCTATTAAATCCAAACCCATGCGCAACTAACTACGTAAATATATCAAAAGTTCAGCAGTAGAAAACTTTGCAAAAGTCTTAAAAACCCGCAAGATTTTCGTTTTATTTACTGAAGTGTTGGGACACGTTTTTAATTTCATAAGGAATAATAAATAGAGAAAGCGATGATATGAATGGAGAAAACTCCGAACACAAGGACTATTATCGAATTATTACTAAAAACAAACAAAAATGAAAACAGCAGCAAAATAGTCGTAGTTAAACATAACCACTTATAAAAATAAAAAACTACCATTAAAGGCTTGAAGTAACAAAAGACTACTAAAATTAATTTTGCTTCCAAACTCAAATAGAATAATTTAAAAGCATGATTATACAAATATTTGTTTAACTATGAATTATATGTATGAAGTAATTTAATTTTTAGGCTTAAATTTCGTTTTCTTTATTCTCTTAAGAACGAAAATTTAGTTTTATATGTTAACTTTTAATACAGCAAAAGCTAAAATTTTATTAGACAACTAGCAGAATGGTAGGAATTTTCTACGCCGCTACGCATATTTTCAATATTCTTTGCGTCTTTTCAAAAGTCTTGTGTTCAATAATTTGGTTTTCTGAAGACAGCTTTTCACACTTAAAAAATTATCTTTTTAAACATCTTTTAATTCAAACAAGATATGCTCTGTAAAAACATTATGGTTTTATTTCACCACTTAAAAAATAATTTCGTAGTTATATTAAAAAAAATACACGTCCAAAATTAAAAGAAGTTTAAACAATTCATTAAAATCTTCTTTTGAATTTGGACGAAATATTATAACTTTCGTCCTGATCAGTGATAGGCATATGTTTGGTTTGGAGCTAGTCGTACTTTTTAGAAAAATAATGGTGTGTCAACGTTGACAGTTTGTTTCGGTCATTCAAATCAGTGGCTTATAATTAAGTAACAAATTACCCTAGAAAATAGACGGTTAAGAACGACGTTAAAATGCAAAAGTATTATTGGCAAAATACCTTAATTTGTTTCCATATTAAATTATTAAGAAAAAGCTTTTTTAACTTTAATTTTATTTTGCTAAATCTTTTTATTAAAAGAAATTTACAATAAGTATTCAAATCACATCTCTAAACCAATATTTATAACTAATTACCAATGTAATAACTAATTTATTGTATTCAAATCTTAATAATAAAAAACTATCTACTATTCGGCCTTTGAAAATTGATCGTTTGACCTCTGTTAAATAGCTCTTCAGAAGCTTGTGGATATTTACAGATAGAACTCGAATTATTTTCGTAAGTAGCCCATCATGCCAGACTTTATCAAACGTCTGGGAAATTAACTTAATATTGCTTATTTTCAAATGTAGATCAAATAATGCTGACAATTCTGTGGACTTGCTCAATAGTATTATGCCTTTCACGAAAACCAAACTGATGGTCCGGGATGGTGTTTTGTTATGTTAGGGTTTTAAGGATGAAACGAATAATTTTTTAAATAACTTTGATAAAATTGACAGCAGGCTAATGGGCCTGTACGACGTAATCTGACTTAAGTCCTTACATGGTTTATGGATCATATCAGTTTCAGATATCTACTAAGCTCATGGAAAGAAATACGAACAGTAAACGTCACACGGGTCAAGAACCTTAAAGTTGTCCGGCTATTTATTCATTTAAAAGAATTTAAGTAGTTTTAATTAGAGAACATAAGGTATTTGAATTTAGATATTTTTAATTAAACAATATCAACTGGAGACATTTTAGACAACTTCAAGTTCAATTCTGTAAAAACAAAACTTTTAAATACGCAAAATTTTATATAGCTTTATCACGAATTTCTTTTAGCGTTGGTTTTCAAAGACTGCCCATGTGTGGTGTATTCAGCTAATAGCCCTTAAATGTCTTTATATATATCGCATTGACCACATTAAAAATGTACTTCATACAGTCATTGCGTTATTATCATTTGTGTAAGAAAAAGCGTAATATGCGTTGTTGTTATTCCCTTTTATATTCTTTCATGAATGTTGGGTACACTCATTCACTGACTATCAGTGAAATTTTTAACGGGTTTAAATGACCATGCACTATTTGTTATTGTTTCCAACTCACAATGTATTATATGTTGTTGTTGTTGTTGTCTATTTTTGTTTTTATTTGTTTCTTTGGCTTTACTCCAACTCTGGTTTTGCACTTGTTTCGAAATTTTGTTGAAAAATATTTTTTAATATACATAATTTAATTTTGTTAATTTTTGTTTATTATAAAAAATATTTTATTTCCTGATGGTGCTACACAATGGAGTATCGAATATAAAAAAAGACTTTCAAGCTTAAACAATTTGCCATTTTGTGCATCATTAGCTTTATTTTGGTATAGTGCTGCCAGTAAAAATTCAATGAAGCATAAATTCGCGAAAGTACTTTTTTGAAAACGTGGTCTTAACAGAGGTTTGTTAAGCTTAAAGTTTTTATTAACTAATGTGTACTTTAAACCAAAAATAAAATTTATTTTTGAATAAAGGTATAAGTTTTTTTTATTTTTGTTGATAGGTCGAAGTTCGACTAGCAAGCAAACACAACACAAACAATTTATTAACGAATAAATATGGTTTAAATAATAATCGAGAAAGTTGAACTGTTAAGTAAAACAAGTCGTCGTTCAAAGTCAAAAAAATTAAACAGAGACACTGCAATCAAAAAATTCAAATTTCATAACGACTTAAGATATAAAAAATGGCTGCGTTCATTTTTAATCTCTTTTATGATGTCCTTGTAAACGTTTTGAGTAAAAAAAGGTAATAAAATTCTTTCATTTCATTAGTGCTTTACTTTCTCAATATTGCTCATAAATGCGCTTTATTGCTAATATTTGGGGAAGTTACAGCAGTTACCTTAAACTAATTCTGCATTTTACGTTATACGTTATAAACTTTTATGGTTTTATGACAGTAGGTGATAATCACAAGTACGAGCGCGAAAATGGTGCATTTTATAGCCGCGATGAATACGAAGATACAGAAGTTCGCAGTAAGTTTATAACTTATACGCCCTAAGTGCTTATTTGTCGAATGCAGCCAAGTGGGTTTAAACATTCAAAAAATATCAATTTATGTACTTTCTTACTAAAAGCTGACACAAATTTATGCCAGGCTTTGAAACTAATATGAGTGCGAAGGAAATGCGAAACATATTAGGACACGTCTTTCATTTACGTCATTAGATCAATTCATAGTGCAGCCATATTAAAGTTAACTTGCTTTGTTCGCAAACTATAAATATATTTTGTATTTGCGAGTGCAAGTACGTGTCAGTAACAGCGGTGTGTGACATTAAACAAATTTTTTATAACACAAATGGTAATAACAATTTAACATTACATTTATTATTAACCACGTTGTATATATACTTACGTTCATAATATGTGTAGAAACTAATTCAAACTGCATATTTTTTAATGAATTAAAGGGGCACATTATTTGCGAAATATACGTTTTTGCCCATACGACGCGAATTTCGTTCTTTATGTTGGTTTTATTATTAGCTCTTTATTGAGGAAAATATGGGTTGAAGATTTAATATTAATTAATTTAATATTAATTAAAAATTTGTTTGTCAACGCAAACCCGAAATTTTACAAAAACAAACCAAAAAAGTTTTTAGATAAAATTTATATTTCACCACAATTTGGTAATTTCAACGAAAAATCATAAAAAATCAATATTTTATAAAAAAAACATCGAATTTTTAAGAAACACAAAAATTTTAAATTTCACCACAAATGGTGCATAAACTAAATAATCCACCAATATAATCTCAATTAATCTGAAAAATAAAAGAAAACGAAATTTTATTACAATTGAAAATTCAGCACTAAACCAAACACAAATTTTAAATTACTCAAAAATAGCACATATTCCCACAACAACCGAATTAAAAAAAAACTGATGCTGCAAAGAACAATTGCCAAACCGCAAATTCGGAAATTCACCATAAAATCGAAAAAGTGGAATTAACAAATTTAATTGTCTGAAAATCAATATATTATAAAAACTGACATTTACCAAAGGAAACAAGTATCGAAATTTTACCACTCAAATTTTGCATTTCGCCAATTTTTTTTATTTCACAAAAAAAAAACAATATTTGATGAAATTTTTTCTAGACTTATATTAAACAAATATATTTAGCTAAAAAAAATTTAATTTCACTACAAATCGGAGTTCAATAAAAACTTCTCCTAAAAATGTAACTATTTTACCAAAAAATTTCAATTAATCTGAAAATAAAAAAAACCAAATTTCACCATAATATTCGCCAAAAATCTAAACTTTAGTAAAAAATTTTAAATAACACCAAAAAATTTAAATCTCGAAATTTCGCAATAGTTTAAAATTCCAAAAAAAAAAAATCGAATATAACCCATAATTCGAAAAACTGGAAAAAAATAATATTAGGGCTACAAAATCAATGTTTAAAAAAAACATACCCCAAATACAAAAATTCCCAAATTGTGGAATTTCACCAGAAAAACACTTTAACTTAACCAATATTTGGCAAATGCAGCAAAAAGCTGAAAATTAAAAAAAAAAAAACAATTTCATTAAAAAGTCCAAAGAATATAAAAATACACCGAAATATTCTTAAATTAAAGGAATTACATTTTTTTAGGTATCTACCAAATTTTTTTAATTCTTCACAAAAACTAAAAAAAGCTAAGTGTTAAGAAAACCGAATCGTACAAAAAATTATGACAGGTCCCAAATTTTCCAGAGTTTTAAACTTATCAAACGTTCTAAAATTTACCATAAAATGGAAAAACTATTATAAAACAAAATAATTACAAAAATACCACAAAAACAAATCTCACCTAATTTCAAAACTTAACTTCATTTCACCAAAATTTTGCACGTTTACTAAAAAGTGCAAAAAATCTCCATTTTAACAAACAACAATTTCCAGGAGATCTATACTTGCCAAAAAATTCTAGTTTTAATTACGGATTTTCTGGACCTTCTCTACATAAATTTATAAAATTTTTCTAAATTTGAGGTTTTCTTTTATTCTTTTATTTTAATCCAATTTTCACAAACAATTAAGCCGAAAAGAAACTTCACCATACTTTGAAATATAACAAAACAAAACTACCTGTAGGCTGAAACAGCACCGAAAATATTAGAAATTGTACTAAACCCCCAATTCCGCTGTTATCTGCAATTCATCAAATCTACAATTCATCACATCGAGAATTTATCAAAAATTGATAAGCATTCAGAGAAGAGAAAAAACAACCCAATTGAATGAAAATTATTATATTAAGACGAAGGAGAGTTTAAGTGTAAAATAATACGACTGAAAAAATAAATATCTCGCACCAGAAAAAATCTGTAGTACATTTTTAGTAGTTCATACTTTTGTGGATGGTATATAAAATCTTCACAGCAGAATATAACTCCCTTGCTTGCTTTTTTATTTATTTACTTATTTAATTTAAGAAATTAACTTAAAAAGTGGCAAATTTAATTGCTAAGATTTTAAGTCTGTACGTTTGAAATTTTTTTAAAATTATTTCGCACATCTGGCCTGTAGAAACAAATTAGTATACAAATAATTATCTCTTCCTTTAAGGAAATCATTACACGTCTATCCTGGTTGGAATGAAGATTATAAAAATATAATAATTTATAATACACAATACTCTTCAAGCGCTTTTAACCATGACAGAGTATGATGATCTTTCACAGCTTAGTATCCATTCCAACACTCAACTTGTGTTCCTTCTTTGCTTCAATCGTTACCAGTTGTCTCACTAGGAACTTTAAAATTAAATGCAGTGTCCTTCATTATGTAGCCTTAGAAGGAAACAGCAAGAAAGGCACATCAACTCAATGAACTCTATGGTTCATTTTAGCCAAATTTCATCTTACATTTTTACAAAATTTAATTTTATGTTTGTCACATACATTATATGGTATCTTTTATCCCATGCTTATAAAGGGTGATCGAATTTTTTCTTCAGCCTAAAATTATAACAAAAATATTATTTAAAAAAAAACAAACACGCTAATCTTTTACTCAACTTCAAGGCCCGCCTAACAGCTACTGCATGTAAGTACGATGACAAATCCATGTGCCTGGTTCGTCCGCCACACATTTACGAACTCTGTCAATATTCTTCACACCGTTGTCAAATCCCAAAATGTAAGCTCAGGAGGCCGACCAAAATATACATGAGCGGCTACTTTCATAATACACTTCGATAATGCGAACACTTTCTTCCGTTGCCTATGGATCGTTGATTAATTTTGTGAGGTTACCTTAAACATTAAACATTTTTTTTTTGTTAGTGACGCATATTTTGTTTCCTACTATCGTTTGGACACTCTACTTGCATCACCCTTTAGTAGCAACATACTAAAAACTGAAAGTATTTCGCAGTTGCTTTATACTTTTTCCTTTCTTCTCCTCAGCGACTTTTGCTCACTCAATTTCCATTAGCATTTTATCATCGTAAAGAAATACGATACATTCTACGTGACTAAAGTTTTCCTGCTGGTTTGATAAGATTTTCATACATTTTATTACCTTCGTTTTTCACTCAAAAACGAAAACATACGCACAAGTGAATTTTAAGCAACCGCTTTAAAGTGTTAAATAAAAAAGTACAAACATTTCTGCTTTAAGACGATTTAAATGAAAATTGACAACCTTGTTAAAGCTGATGACGGTGATGCTGATAATGTCGAGATAAGTTGAGCTGCCGTGCTTTCATTTAAATATAGAGAACAATAACAAACAAAATGTGGCTTGGAAAAGTTTTAATTAAGTTACTTTTAAAGAACTTATGTGGTGTGCTGAAACTGAGGATTTTGAGCACTTGTGAGGTTAGGCTGAAAAGAAAAAAAAACTAACACAAACGTTAGAAAAAACGGATATAAAACGAACTTTTGGAATTCTTATCGAATTAGCTCTAAAGTCCTCTTGCAGAAATGATCATCCCGAGGCGCCCAGATAACCTATGGCGCTAAATGTTGCACCGAATTAAAATTTTTGTAAAATAAACTTCAATATTTGAAAAACTTACAAAGAAAACCAAATTTATCAAAAAACTAAAAAATTTATTAAACTTGGATTCATCAAAAAACAGAAATCCTGGAATATAAAATATTTTCTTTGTCAAACACCAAAATTCAATGAAAAACCGAAATTTTACGAAAAGAAACCAAATTCACCAAATTTTGAATATTCATCGCAAATATTTTAATTTCACCTCAAATATTTAAATTTCACCACAATTTAGTAATTTCACAGAAAATCCGAAAAATGACAATAAATCAATTTTAATAAAAAAACGTAAAAATTCGAATAAAATCGATGTTTAACGAACATATAAAAACAAAATCCACAATTCACCACAAGGGATGAATTCGCAAAAAAATTTAAAAAGTTAACCAAAATCCGAAAATTCCTCATAACACCAAAGCATATTTTAACCAAATTTAAATTATATAAATATCATAATTATCCGAAAATCTAAATTTTATAGAAACCCAAACTGCAAAAAAAATGTCTAAAAATACGAAATTTTGAAAAACATTAAATTCAGCACAAATTCGAATATATATTATAAACCTGAAAAACTGGAATAAAAAAATAATTCCCAAAAAATCATTATTTAATAAAGCCTCGAAATTGTATATATTATATAACTAGATATTTATAAATGGATTCACTAAATATTTTAATTTCACCACAAAAAATTTTAATTTCACCAAATTTTATAATTTCACCAAATTTTGTAATTTCACCAAAATTGCATAAAATCTAGTTTAACAAATATATCAAACAAAGAAAAATCAAATTTTATCACAAATAGGGAAATAAGTAAAAATTTCAGTAAAACATTTTAATACGAAAATAAAAAAACTACCACCATAATTCGAATATTCACTCTAAAACTCATATTTTAAAATACAAATAACAATTTTCCTAAAAACTAGAAAGACGCAATTTTCACAAACAGGCAACCAAAAGCAAACTTTACTAAATTTTAAAATTTAACGAAAAAATTTACACAAGTCTGAAAAAATTGCAATAAAAATCTATAAATCCCATTCCACTATTATCTACAATTTACCAAGAAAGCGATAATTAACTAAAATTCATAAGCATCCAGATAAAAGAAAAATACACCAATCAAAATTGCTTATATTATGACGAAAGGAGATTAAATTGAAATAATACGACTAAAATCGCACTCAATCCTTTGCACCGGATAAAACTTGTAGTGCTTTTTTAGTAGTGCGTACTTTTGTACGAAATTCCGAAAAGGGATTTGCTGTGTATTTCGGTGGACTAGAACCCTGACTTGCTTTGGCGAATGGCCTAAAGCCAGCACTTCAAACTTGAAAAGTATGAGGGAGGCTACCACATGTAGACAGACTCTAATATTGCTCTACGAACCCCTCGGCCTTAAGCTGAATTCTGCTTAGTGACAGGCCACGGAAACTTCAAGTATCATCTGGCCAAGATGAACATCGAAGAAGATGATACTTGCAGACTGTGTCTGGAAGAGGCTAAGATAGTTCATGCGTAGACACTTGTTAAATGCAAATGTCATGTTGCTATATATACCCTATAGGTTCAGTTAACGATGTCCGTCTGTCCGATGCTGAAGTTGACTTTTTGACGGCACTAGACGAACTAGGAGCTTGAAGCTTGGACCAAGTGATCAATGAGTTCGCTATTTGAAAGCAGTAGTCATATCGATCTACAAGTTAGCGAGTTATGAGCCCAAAACCCTTTTTCTGCGTTTTTTACTTTCACTCTTGGGCGGAAACGCTTATACACCAATATTATTCGCATTTTTTGAATACTTAAAAATTTGTAATCAAAAAGTCATCTTTCAAAAGTTATCAATCCAAGTCCCGCAGATAACTTACGGAACTAAATGTTTGACCGAATAAAAACATTAAAAAAAATCGAAATTTCAAAACATAACATTTCATTTGCATTCATTTGCAAATTCATCTTTATTTATCATTTACATATTTAATATATACATTTTTAATATTCGAGATTTTATCTACATATTTAGATATTACAGCGAATTGCTTGCTTCTTGCTAACATTATGATAATTTTTAAAGGCAAAAGTAGCAAAAACCCTTTATTTGAAATATAAAAAGAAAATTCAAACAGTAATAAATATATTATACGAAGATAATACATGTATGCATACCTCTTACGGTTTGATGATTTAACTTATAAGCACCATGTAAGCTGACTTTACGCATTCTCTTACCAAACGATAGGGAAAATTTTCTATATTTTCAAAGTATTTGCTGTTAAGTTTTCTTATAAAATCGGCAAGAAGCTCGTGACCAGATTCATTATGAAGAAGTTGAGTGGAGTATCTGCAATGTTTTTTATATATGATTTTAAGGCATTTGTTTTGTACAATTTGGAGTTTCTTTAAATGAGTCTTGGTTTCCTTACGTCAAAACATAACAATGAAAACCGATTTCCTCCAAAAACTTAATTTTTTCAAAAAAATTTCGAAAAATTTAAATTTCCCCAAAACCATAAAATTCAAAAACAGTGGAACTTTTTTCCGATTTAAGTTACCATTTACCATTTTGTTATTGTATTACAATATATAAATATACATTATGCTTTTTTTTGTTCAATTGTGTCCCATCACTTATTCAATATTTTTTTTTTTTGTGAAATAAAGTCACCTATTACAAATATTAATTATGAGTGAAATATGATGCAAGCCTGTAGGTTACCATGGTCACAATACTAAGCAATTTTTGGAAGATGTTTAAGCTTTCTGATAAAAAAAATTGCTTTGTTCTCGTTAAGAATATATCACAAAAATGGACATCTGCTTTCAATCGGCGAGAACTATTTTCTGCTGCCAATAGCAAAATGACAATTATGTATTAGAATTTGCCGGCGGTTTTTCTGAAATGGTTCAGATATGATGCCATTTTTGCTCGTGTTCCTTTCTTTTTAAAATATGTTGCACAATAACTGGAGAATATGGAATATTTTTTTCTCTCTTTTTTTGTAATTTTATTTAATTCTTTTTGTTCCATTGTGATCACAAAAAATGCATCACTTTGTGAGGGTTTGGCCATTAGTAGTTACAAGTCCCTTTTAAATGAAAAATATGTAAATATAAATTCATTTTAATTACATGGTTGTCGTTTTACAAGCCTTGCTAAATTAACTACTTACAATTGAAAACTTTTTTTAAAACTTGCTTCAAACTCAACAGAAAAATTATTATTATTTATCGAAACAAACAAATGGTAAAAGCCCATTTATATGTGTAAAATATTCGTTACCTCCGTAATATAATACAATCTGAAGGATATAACACGTTTACTTATATTAAAATAGCGGGGAACCAGACAGTAATGATAGTTTTTCCAATTGTTATTTTCCGAAACTGTCCAAGTTACCAATACCATTCAGCTGTTGAAATAGTAAGTTTGCCATTGCCTGTCGAACGTGTGGAAGTTACAAAAATTCTCGAAATTACGTCTTAATAGTAAATACGCAACGTGAGTTTTGTGATGAGTTCGGTTGTTATCATGGCTTTAGAACGCAGAGATTGGTCCGTTATTGTTTTATTTAAACTTATTTTCCTAGCGTTCTTATCTGGTCACCCTATATATTCATTGGTGCATTCGCATAAAGACCTGCTGTAGCCAATGCATAAAGTAAATATTCATATAAGTTTAATAAATGTGTGAAGTTGGGTTTGTCGATTGCTGGCCTTTTCCTGATTTTGTTTTATTTTTTCGTATTGACTTTAATTCGTTTATTTAACAGTAATTCAATTTAATACAGAATTGAAAGTCGCGGCTGATTCAATATTGTATGCATAAGCGAATGTTAGCAAGTGTATACGTCAGGAAAACAGACGCAGTTACTTTTTAATTCGAGCGCAGTGCGTGATATGAGTAAGGGTAGCCACCAAAAGAACCAAATAAATAGATACATACATGCATAGGCTTCTGTGTTTTAAAGATATGTATGTTTGTATGCGGATAAACCATATGGTTGTATTAATTCTGTAGAATTAATACAACCATTTCCAAATAATAAATAAAGATTCTGGTTGCACGTATTAGTCATTTTGCTCGAGAGCACTTAAAATTAAATTTTGATTTAAAGTCGACTATGAATAAAACAAATACATTTATGGACAAACAGGCAGGCAAACATGAAAACACTTAAAGAAATAATTCGCATTCAGCAATGTAAACTTTAGCTTCCTTTGCACTGTTGCAAACTTTTTGCTAAGGTTAATTGAGACCTGCAGATAAGTATGATACAAGTTCGTGTAGCATACACACGTCTGCCAGTAGAAGGGTTTTTGGCTTGATACTAAATTCGGTTTTATGAATATTGTTCTGGGGTTTTCTAAAAATGTGTATTTTTTGTAATTTAAAATTTTTTCAATTCATTCCGTTTTAATTTTTTTTAATATTATTATTATTATATGTATCTCTGATCCAACAAAATACACATATACCAAAAGTGGAGACCATACAACGCGGTCAATCTAATCGAAATTGAAATCATCAATTTGGAGGTCTTAGAAACCCTACGAACATTACAGTTAGAGCAATTGATGAGGGCGTTTGTGTTACTTGACCACAGTAATATCGGCTTCCCACTTGTCTTGGTATGGGATAAAAACATACTGATTCTTAATATTACCAAACTGGCTAATATTTCGACCTATGATAACATAAACCCCCAGGCCCTAGAGAAGTTACAGGCTCAAATAAAATGAAAATTCCTTAAATAAACCATCAAATTTAACAAAAAATTCTAGTTCCTGAAAAAACCGAAATTTCACCGTAAAACCAAAAATACCAAAGTGTGTCAAACAAAAGCTTAGGCACAAATATTTCAAATGATGAAAAAGTCGAAATAACATGAAAATGCAATTTCACCAAAAAAATAGAAAACTATCGAAACTCAGCAAATTTGTATTTTTCATCAACAAAGCTTTAATTTCACGAAAGATTTTAAATTTGATTGAAAAACGTCAAATTTTGAAGAAAACTCGATGTAACTTCTTTGCCAATAAAATGCAATTGCACGAATAGCGCAAAATAAATATAACCCGGCCTATTACTGAAGTACAGTCGGATCTGTGCGGCGGAGTCATTGAGAATGATGCAGAATAGTTGAACGAAAATTAACTGAAAGTATTTCAACATCGACCTGTCCTTAATCTCTTCCAACAGAATTGAGTTCTCAGCAACCTGCTGTTATAGAAGGTTTCACAAGGTGGGACAACAGAAGATCAGGGAAGATCAACTGATTTGGGAGTGACTGTTCATCCGGACAGTTATAGTTAGCATTTAATCTTTTCTTCTCTATACTGTAATGCTTTTTATTTTTAATCTTCTTCACCTTTCACCAATTGAGATTTAAAAAAAGTAACACTTAGACAATTAATGCTTCTTAAGTATTTTTTTTAAATAATTGTGCTAATTTCTTTGGAAACAGAGAGAAAAGAAAAGATAAGTTAGTGAAGCAGAGTTATTATATATCGCCGACGATTTAGTGCTGTAGAGTGATATCGATTAAGGAGGGTGCTGCGATATAGAAGCTAGCACATGTGTATGTCATTGATTGGCAGCGGCTGAGATATGAACTCAGTCGACTAAAGACAGCGATACCTTAATAGTCAACGCGCTTACTACTTTATACACATCCCCCTCACTTTCGTTTCAAGAAACACAAGGGGGCCGAATCCGTAGACCCACGTATTGTAAACCTAATATTAATAAAATAATAAACAGAATTGGAAGACAGCTAAAATATTCAAAAGAAAAAGTTGGGGATTCAAAATGTAGAACAGCGCTGTATGGGGTTTTCCGACACTTCTCATACTTTTGTCCTTTTGTGGGTAAATGTACGTTCTTGTGTTTTTTTTGCGCATTTGTTGTGGTTGCAGCAAACAACATTAAGCTTTTATTTATTTTATAACTTTGATAAATAATTTTGTCGACTGCAATGTTTGAGTGTAAATACTCCATTAGTTATATGTACAATGTAAATACAAAGACATAAGAAAGGATTTCCAATCGTGGTTGGTAAATATTAAAGCAGATTAAAGCAAACTGGTTATACGTTGGATAGAAGGCTTCCAAGACAGCACATTTTGGATGCCTCCGGCACCCGTTGTTTGTACTGAAGGCACTTATCAAAAGCGCTATTTTAGCATAGATCTACTTGAGGAAAAATTTTTAAATGGTTGAAAGGCTGGACCGATGTAGTAAGTGAGCATAATAGTTGGTCTTTCTGGTGTTACAAATAAAGAGATGAAGTAACTGTACCGTCATTAACTGACAAAATCAGCATGTAACTATAAAGTACCAGTAAAAATATGAAATACTTAACCACCATATATGAACAAGTAAAATGCACTGGCTCATTGTTTATTAAAATTTTTTCCCCGAAACGAGATTTAGCTTAGTTTCTCCTACAAACAATTATTTTTATTACCCAATTGATCAATTTATTGATTTGCTTTTCTGCTAGTTTTGTAGCAAAGTTAATCAGAAACCTTATTTTAATGCGGCAACATATTTTATTAGTCAGCTTATTTTTTAAGATGCTGGAAGCAAACTTTTGTGTGACATTATATACAGCATGCATATACTTAGTAAAATAAAAACATTTGTATTCTTAGCGATATTAAATCAAATACCTACAAGTGCAAATAATATTTGTACTCACAGCGCTAATGCAGCTCATTGTTGCCATATTAATGGAAGTTGCAAAGAGTAAATCGTAACTAATTCTAGCAGTTATGTACAATTGTTCCAAGCATTAAAAAATATGTTGCAAATTATGTGGACTACATTCCACTACTAAATGGTTTTTAATAAATTTCAAGTAAAAAATAAAAATGTGGTAACATTGTAAGAAAACCAGAGATACAAGGGTGGATGTATATATTGCATAATAAAACAAACCTCCTTTCGCTGAACCATTGCTACAGGTTTGAAGAAAGAGCTAATGCAGTCATATGTTTTCTTTTAAATCGTCGATTAAACGGGCTAATAAGTTTCATTTAATATTCCCAATTTATTGTTATTTCCTTTTAAATTGAATTACACTGGATGCAGTACAGAAAACAGTAGTCAGGGATTTGTAAGCCAATTGTAGCCATATATTATTTAAATAGCAGTGTTTGCTTAAAGGTTTTCAAACGGCTAACAAGAGAAGGTAGTTGACGAGCGCAGTTCAAAAAAGCATGGATTTACTGATATCCAAAACAATAGATGTGCCTGACAACTATGGAAAAATTCATGGAACGATATTGGACGATCTTATAATGACTAAGGTTCCAGTCATCTAAATTGAGCGGAAACAACACATTTTACATATGTAGACAGGAATAAAAAAAGAGAGAAAGGAAGGAAAAAACGTTAGAATGCTTTTTTCTAATCTAAACAAATGTTAAGCCTATTAAAGAAAAATTGCATTTTTTAATTAAAATACTGCTAAATTTTAAAATGTCAAGGAGATTGAGATATATTAGCACTGAAGCAGTGTTTAAAGAATCTCAAGTCTGCTTAAAGATATTGTGCCCTCTCTGACAAGAGAGCTTGTGAAAGCTAATCTGTCTCGAAAACAATATGAAATAATCCGAAGTGCCGATATATTAAGTCGGCTTCCACCTTAAGCCATTATTCGCTATTACATTTAATCGTTAGAGCTGTTCAATTTCATTTAGCGCTTGCTAAAAAGTATAGTAGTATAGATTAAAAGCAAATGTGTATGACGAAGGTTTTGATAGTTCCTTCCTATTTGCTAATAGTTTTAAAAATGTTATAAAATTATAATTTCTATGCGATCAGAGTTGCATTTTATATTACAGTGGGCACGAAGAGATCATTTTGTTGTTTTTTTCTGTGGTCCAGAATTCTGTCAGATATTTTCTGATTGAATTGTACGATTATGTAGAATACTGACAACAGTATCTATCATTTATTTTTTTGCATATTTATTTCTAGTAAATAATAATAAAAACATAAATTTTTAGAAATGACAACCAAAGAATTTCTACACATGTAGCACGCCGTAAATTATAGAATATACATGTGTACTTTTATACAGGCCATATAATTATGCCAGTTATGTAGTCAATAAAAAGTAATTAATTAGTAAATGTTTGGTGAAATCATTAATTTTGTTTTTCATCTCATGACTGTAATTACTTTTGCAATAAAAAGTTTATAATTACAATCAATATAATTGTACGAGTATTACTTTTGCTTTATCAGATATGAATAATAATTTAATTTACGGCACAAATAAGTGAAGATAAAAGCCATAAATCAATTAAGACGTACTTGCTTTGAATTTATATCCTTGAAATTTAATTTCAGAAATATATAAAAAGCTTCGCCATATTCAATTCATACAAAGGCCCTTAACGTTGAGTGAGATTAAGAAGAGGGTTGAAAGTTGGGTAGTTTTTGGGGTTTCAATTTTTATATTGCAAAGTGTCAAATAGTGAACAAGGTGAAGTGCAAATTTTCTTTCTGTAAATAAACATTTCTTTTTATTCATAAACTTAAGACAATAGCTGTGGTGTCATACACCAACATGAAAATAAAACGTATTTAAAACCCTTTCATGAATTTACTCTTTTGGATTAATCGCTAAATTAAGCTTATGACACGTTTTGGCAATTCATTCAACTTTAAAAATTCGTTTCGATGTAACCCAATATCTTAAATAAACGAAATCGTTACACACCTATTCATTTTTTGTTCAATGCAAAGTGATCGAACGCATGTCAACTCTATTTTTGTTGACGCAACAAATATATTTTATAACCGGCAAGTACATTGAACTATTTAATTTGAACATTTTTTGATAATTCTGCTTATGTGACAAAATTACAAACAATTGTAATTGTAAGTTAGGGAAGTTTCGCTAATTTAAGCAAAAACACAAAAAGCGAACTTCTCATAAGTAGTATATAAGTTTAAGAATATGAATAAAGAAATTAATTAAGATTGACCAACACAGAATAAAACAACTTTTCTTATTCTACATAGCTGCATTTATGTTCCACTTTAAATATCTTAGATTTTATGAAACTAAATGCTGACTGTAAAAAGTAAATTGATTTTGGTGCTTTCTGCTTCATACTAGATCAATAGCATGAATTTCAATACAACATTTGGGAAAAAATAAATGAAATGAAAGTGAAAAGTAGATTTACACTGTTTTAAAGTTATACAATCGATACAGCATTACAATGGAGTTGTGACCTCAAATATAGTTCTGCTATTTATTTATGTGTTTTATAGTGTATCACTATGACTGTTGGTTATTTTGGGAAAGATTTGAGGTGATATTTATTTATATAAGCTGCATAAAAGAAAATTATTTAAACTAGTATAATCTGGACATTTTTAACTCAGCCAAGTCCTGAATGAAAGGACAATAAGCCGTACTTATTGCTGAGCTTATGTTAAGAAGGAAATATAGTTCAAATTAAATAATTTTAATAATTTGATACTTATCGCAAAATCGATTAATAGCTCTAGTTAGTGCAAATGTAGAAATCAGTTCTAAGTTCACGTCTTGATAAGTTTAATTTTTAACTTAAGTGTCGTAACTAAGGGATTACATGACAATTTATTGTCACTTTGACCTTCGTTTTGGAACGCTAAAAAAACTGATTAGCCTATGTTATATTTTGTGAGTTTTATTCCGGGAAGAAGCTTGCGGGCCATTACCAAATCTATAACAGTTCTAGGGATATCGTAAAATTTTTTGTACAGTCGATAAAGAGAATTTGCTGAAATTTTACAAGATACAATTTCTATACAAGCGTCAAACTGCCAAATGATCTATTTGACCGATCTTTTAAGCGTACATTAACTGGGACAAACCAGATATCGCTCATCACTTTTTGCCAAACAATGCTAGAAGTCCATCCAGCTCGCTTTTTGCGTTTCGTAAAAGTTACAAAGCTTTCGTACGCTCCAAGGGCAAATAAGACTGCTGCGGTCTTGTTTTCTATGCATCGACCCAACTCCAGGTGACCAGCGGGAACCTGAAGTAGTCACCTTTTCTAAAAAAGAAGGAGTTGACATCAATGAGTAGTTGAACTTAACGATAGGCATATTCTTTCATCTTATAAATGTTGTGCATCGACCGAATACGGAAAATTTTTGTACTAATGTATGGCGTTACTTTTGGTGCCAATTGTCTGACAAACTTGGTAACAAGAACAAGAACAGTCTGTTAAAAAAATATCTTTTGGAAGACCATGTGCTGGAGAAGCGCGTGTCATCAACCACAGCAAAACACGGTGGTTGCAAATAATGCCCAAGAAAAATGGTTGTTAGGAATGTAGCAATAAAATCCATAAAATGAGCTAATATTAACACCTCAACCTAATAAAATGATCAAACATATAATTCTGCCATTTATTTATTTAAAAATGTTGCTTGTTTATTGAAAAGTTTGCTGAATTTTCAATATTCAAGCCGTTTGCTTAAATATCCACCCGTGATCGCTAATGACACGTCAAAGTGAAAAAAATGCGTTTCACACTAAGTCAAATCAATTCCTTGATAGACATGCCATTAACTTCTTCGCTTGAATAGTAATTGCTCGAACATACCTTGACCCATACTGCGTATAAATTTTCTTTACCGAATTCGTTTTGTTTTTAAGTGTTTTCAATTACAAGATTTTAACTACTTGTAGAGAGCGTAGAGCTTTAAAAAATTGGCCACAATAAAATGCTATTACAATATTTTATGTTGTGCCAGAGGTTACATTATTCTGTTGAATAATTTAATATCAAATAGTTTATCACATGTAAATGGTGAAGGGGTGCCGTATGAGTGATATTTCATATTCATTATTAACATTCAATATTACTCATACGTCAACTAATACTTTTCTACACCCAACGAAAATAACTTTTTACTTTGAAAGTTTATAGGCGTTGGGAATGGCAAGGTAAAATATGTGGTACACGACTATCTGTTCTGGATATTTTTGAATTGCTTATACGAAAAAACTCTCTTGCTACGCAAGTTCAAAACAGAATTAAAATAAGCCTTCCAATTTCGAAAAAGGGCACTAGGTATTTCTTTATGAGAAAGCATTCGCAGTTTGTTCCACAATCTTAACAAAATGACAGAAAACCCAATGTAATCCTTCTAAATATGCCTATTGGAAAGGGAGGTTATTGTTATATGAACGCAGTATAAGTAACGATTTTTCAATGGGCACTACATTTAAATGACAAGACGTTTTATATTGGAATATGACCCCTTGATCGCTAACGACAATCCTTAATCAAGCAAATTCTTCATTAGAGGATTTTATAATTTAATTACATTTTTGCATGCCTTTGTTCGCTTCGCATTTTTTAACCTTTTGTCCAAGAAATAATGACATAGTGCTTTATATGACTCGACACTATTTCGCTATAATATACCTTGTTATCGTGAATGTGCAGCTATGTTCAACAAGTAAGGGTGCTACACACGGCTGTGCCGAATCTTATAAACCCTTTACAAAAATATAAATCAATGAAAATGTACAACAGAATTTTACCAGTGCAAAGGAATGTTAGCGATCTTTAAATTTAGCATCCGGTTTAAATAATATTACTCTGCTTTTAAAGCCTTAAACTACTACTCGCGACTTTTAAAGTCTGCGTTCGATTTCAATAGAAATCCATTCGTTTTCTTTATTTTGAATAAATCCGATACAAGTGGTTTCAGAGTGAGGTGCGAGAGAGCCGTGTGAATATTGTAGCTTTCTGCAGCTTTTTTACTTATAAAAATATAACGATACAAAATTTCTCAAACAAACACTCTTTTTTGGATTAAAATTTGATATCAATGCAGTCATAAACTATGGAGTTGTGAAGAAAATTATTCGCTCTGTAGTGAATATTAATGGCAACTGAGACACATTTTTTGGATGAAAAAATAATATTGTAATATTTCTAAAAATATCTAACGAGTGGAGGGATCTTTTTTCTACAACATTAAAATGATGAAATATAAATATGCAGAAGTCCAGTTAAATGATAGTAGAAGGAAAAGTATTTTATTTAACTATTTTGCAAAAACTCGAATCCAATAAATGATTGGCCAAACAAAAAAGTTTCTCAAATAAGATTTTGAAGAAACCTCTTTGTTTAACATAAATTACTTTTGTTCCAGTTTCATTTGGCTTCTCTCTGTAAAGAAGAGCTCCAATAAATAATTACAGCAACACCTGTTATCATATCCTATTAACATATAAATGAAGCTAAAGTAGTTTGCTAAACATCAAACAACGTCACACAGCAAAAAACCAACCACCTTTTCCAATCTAACCATTTTGTATCTTTTAAACTCTGAACATGTCACTAACCAGCAAACAAAAGCTATTCGTAGTATCAGGAATACTGCTGTCATCATAATGCCGTCTCACATTAAAAGAGCAAGGTGCTGCGACAGTAAAATATACTTTTTAGAAATAGCATCTCGACATTCCATCAAGTGATATTGTGATGCTTTTATTTTGTGTTTAAAAGAACAACTCCCCGTCAAGTACTTATGTCGATAATAACAGACTTTGAATAACAATGATGTTGATGATTCTTCCGATGCGAATGTTGATGTAGATGTCGATTTTACTCATATACGAAGTTGTTGGAGTTAAAGTGTCAAAAGTTACAATGTTGTACATAAAATTAAACTGGTTGGTTATTGTGCTTTTTTATTGTTATTATTATTTCGTTGGTTGTTCTATTTACTATTTAAGTATGCGAAAAACTTCTTATCATCTATTTCACAGATCAATTCATTTGCAGTTTTAGCAGTAAATTGAAGAAATCGTAATTAAAATAGAGAGACAAATAAAAAACTGTTTGTACTTTGTACCAAGAGTTATCGAGTGTTATTTTTCTGAAAGGTAGAGGGCTTCGAAATGCAATCAATGTGCTTCAGTTGAAACATAATTTTATTTCTGTAATACTATTATTACGCGTTGCTTGTTCTCTTAAAACTGTTTAATTGCTTCCGACCGATAGACATAGCATAAAATAAAAAATTTCACCAGAATTAGGAATTCGCCGAAATTCGAAAATTTTCCACAAAAGAGAAAAACTGGAATAAGACAAAATAATTCGAAGAATAACACAAAAACCTAAACTCACAAAATTTTAAAACTGAATATAAATTTCACCAAAATTTTGCAGTTGCAATAAAACTTTTCAAAGAATCAATTATGAATTATTTATGAAAAGTTGAAATTTTAACAAAACCGATGTTGCACAAGTTCGAAAAGATTTATATCTAACAAAACACGTAATGTGTGCAAACTAGTAACCCTGTTTTGAAACTTAACGAGAAATTTACCCGAAGGCTCAAGAAATTGCACTGAAAATTCAACATTTTATCAAGTATTAAAAATTTTACTATTGATAATCATGAATTGAACTTAAGTTTTATTGAGCCTCCTTACATTATCCTTTGCAATTAAACTTAACTGATATTTTAGGTGAAAAACTTAAGATTATAATGCAATATCTTAATGTGCAAAACGAATGACGTCAAGTAGTGAAATATCGACTAGAGATCATAAAATTGTGTTGGAAAATTTTATTAAAGACCTAAGTGTGAATAAATTAATTAAATTAGATTTTAAGGTCGAAAACTATAATAATTTTTAAAAGTATTTTTATCCCCTATGAGTACCAGAAGTAGTCCTATCATGAAATTCGCAACAAAGTGATGCATTTATATTAAAAAATTGCGGTTCTTATAAAAAACCTATGGGCGATAAGTAATTAACGTTCGACCAATTAAACTGACTTGGGGCGTTGTTTAATATAATAGGAGAAATCGTAAATGTTACAATTTACATAAATCATAATAAAGGTAAAAGGAGAGAATAGTTAACTTTAAATTGGGAATTAATTACTAGAAAAAAAAACTTTACGTAAAACCCTGCATTTTGTTTTAATAACTTTTCTCTACCATGCAACAAAAAAAAAATAACGAGGGAGATTTGATCACTCATAAGCCACGATAAATCTCGCAAAGGAATGTGAGTCCCGTTTGATTTTTTTTTGTGAATGCAAGATTAAGCTTTGTAATTCTTTGCTTCACATAAAGCAATAGATTTGTAAATCGATCATTTATCGTTAAAAAGTGAAACTGATCAGTCCGTAAGTTTTAATAAAGACAAAAGAATAAATAAATATAAAACCAAAGTGAAAAAAGTACAGTGTTAAGTGCAAACAAACTTACATTTTACAAACTCTTATCAGCTTTATATCAAATAGTTTCATCGATTTAATTAAACAGGTAATTAATTACGTTACTTAGGAGAAGAAAATAAGAACCTAATTAATTAATGCACTTTAGCCAAACAAGGAAATTTATGCCACTCGAAATTAAATTTAATCTCAACACTTACCATCCGAAGATTCATCCCATGCAAAACAACGTTATCGGTTGGAACATCTACCTAGAAGTTACAAATCAATCTCTCATCATAGTGGTTCTGAGGCATTTCAAAACTACCGAACTATTCTAAGTAAAATTTAAATAATCTTTGAATACTAACTATATTAAATGCGATGACATCGCTTTGCTCCAAAAAAATTTCTTATTAATTAATTATGTAAATACTTTCCTCTTACTAATTCAAAAGAACAGTCCAGTTCTAATTAAACTTCAAGAATATATATTTTCTTCAAGCATATAACACATAAACTAAATCATTAATATAATTTTTTTGAAAAGAACTTAATTTTAGTATAGACATGCCGTTAAAATTCCGGATACTTAAAATCGACGATTAAAACTAGTATTCTAAATAATTATATAACTATCTTAAAAATCCTTAATATGTTAACCTTGCTTTAAAAAAAAATTAAGGAAAAAATCATAATTGAAAAATTTAAAAAAAAATACAAAAGGAATTTTTGCATGTAATTATCAAGTATGGTTAACCCTAACTTTTAAATTCCCACGGTCTATTTTTTTTGTATCTATACTTGAGAGTAAAATTTTAATTATTAATCCTAACCAAGTTCTTCCAAATCTAGCTTTTATTCCATTCCTCGGCTGGGCCTAATTAAGGAACGAGAAAAAATAAACAAACAACAACAATAACCATCAACTATTGTATGTAAGTAAAGAACAATGATTAATAATTAACCTTTACTCTCTGTATGTTTTATTAGTGTTAATAATGATCAGTATACTCCGATTACGTCCGTTTCTCTTATCAAAAATGTAAATAATTTTGGTAATTTTCATTATTTTGTTTTATTTAATTACGTTAGTTCACTCAAAGAATTACATTCAATCATGTTTAATTAAACCTGTAAAATTCCTTTTTTTTAGCATTTAGAAATATATAGTTTTTTTTAGTACATTTATTTTTTTTTTTTAAATAAGTTTTTTGTTTCTCATCTGAAGTGTGAATAATTATTCAACAAATATGTTATTATGGATTTTTTAAATGCAAATTGCTAAAGCTTTTAATTTTCTTTGGGAATGGAAGATTTAGGAAAACGTAATATAGGCTAATAATAATCAAACTAATTTAGGAACAATCTATAAAATTGTAGGGTATTTGATTGTTAGTGGCGTGTGATTTTAATATCAGGGAGGGATGAAATGTAGCCTATTGGCGTTTTATCTTGCCAAATTAATTCGTTAATTTTTATGTTTGAAATACGAATCTACTTATAGTATTGTATCGTGGCATGAAAGTAGAAATTATATGTTTACATGCTTAAAGTTCGGGCTGAGAACCACCTTACCACTTCTCCTTATAGCTAGCTGGGACAACATCTACATGCCTTTTTTAACTCTTTCCTTTAGGGGTCTTTGGGAATTCTGCTTTCTCACAAAAGCACTATTTTTGAGATCTAGCAGCGCATGATATATGTATATGGTTCCCATGTGGGAGCGCGTAATAAGTACACATATGTGGCTCGCAGCACGTAACATAAACCATATTGGAAAAACATATAAAAAAATCGTTTTACACAAGAGAAGTTTAGGCTTCACTGCCAAATTCCTGTTTTGTAATATTTTTGAATATATACCTATTATTTTATATGCTTTAATAGATAAGCATTTGGAGAAAAGAACAACAATCCGATCGAATATGATTATATTGAAGTAAGGCGGCTAAAAATCAAATATCTCAAATAATCCTTGGCACCGGGAAAAATATGTGATACATTTTTAGTAGTTCATACTTTTGTGAAGGGTAAATAAAATTTGACACAGCCGAATATATGTAGCTCTCTTATTTGCTTTTAATTATTTTTGTTACATAAAGGAATTAATTGCTTATTTTTGGCAAACGAACACTTTGTTGCATTTGTGCTATACAATTTAAACGCTTCAGTATGCTAGGTATTGGAATGTAAGAGGTTTTAATAACGTCGTTTCTAATAATGACAGTTTTGATTGACTTCCATTAGATTATTATAGTACGCATACATCAATAATAATTTCTATTTGGATAAAGTTTGTTTATAACAATTTACTTTTGCATTTTACATTTAAAAGCCGCCTTTTAAATGATATAATTCGTAACCGACAAAGTTTATGCGAATTACAATTAACAAATTGGAGCTATTTTTTAATCATTGACTTAAGGTCACAAAGTTGTTCATTCGTTAACTTGGAAGTATCGCATTTGCAGAGTTTTTATAGTTTTTAGTGTCTCCTATGTTCGCTTGTTTTTCGTTTTTTTTTCACTAAATAATTTTTATTATAAATTGTCTGCAATTTTATTTAGGGCAATTATAACAATTTGACTTTTAAGTTCTTGAGGTAACTTTACCAAAAGTGAGGAATATATAAAAGAAGATATTCCCTTCAAGTTATCGTCCGCTAACATTCTTACTTTAACAATTGGACTAGAAGTTTACACTATAGCATCGTGTTGAAAGAAAAATTACATATTTCAATAATATTGCAACAAAAAACCAAAACTAAAATTTAAGTAGTGAAGAAATTGTTTTCAAATAACTTTGCACACTACCTTACTCACACACAGAGGCACACACAAGTGTGGCTGCAGCTTGTTCTATATTTATCCTGTACAACATTTGCCCTAAAATTTTTAAGTTAGAGTCTCTGTTGTTGTATTTGTAACAACAAAAACAAAAAGAAAGTTATAAATTAAAAACAACATTTATGACTACTACTGGGATGCACAAGGAAAGCAAATAAGAAGAAATCTTGAGACGTTAAAAGAAACGGCCTTAACAGACGGACGGATAATCACAAGCAAAACTACACATCTTAGCGAATAGTTTTCTATGCTTACGTATACAAGTATATGCATGAAACTTGCCCTGCAGCTAAAATGATAACTCTAGTTACGTTGTAAGACACTAAAATATTAGTGTATGCAACAAGAATGTGGAATCAATAGCAAATACGTACTAGTTTAATATGGACATTAATTAGCGAAACCAGGACTGGTTGGCTCAGCTGCTTAAGAAGAGAAGTTCTCTTTGTTTGATGCGTGCTTGTTCGGCACGAGTGTGTCTTTTGCTTTTGACATGAATTATTCGCGATTGTTACAGTTATCGAATCCGATATCATTGTTCTTGAGTCAACACCACATTGTGTCGACGTCGACTGTATTTCGTTAATTCGTATAAAACAAAGAACCTATTTCTTATATTTAAGTCAGCAGATGTATTTTGTTACGTATTTGTCTGGGTAAATGAATGGAAGTAAAACCTACCTTTGCAAAGAAAACTGCTCAGATGGGAGCCTGATATCTTCAACTAGCAGTCAGTCTATTGCTAACGAAAAGATATATTTTGTTCTGTCTTCAAAAGACTGGTAAGTAACTTTCGTCTTTATAGAGACGCATTTAAGCATGTAATGGAACCAATTGCATCTATATAACTTGAGAAGCGGTACCACAGTTACATCCCTTTCGAAAACAAAAAATTTCGCTGCAACCAGTCTTTTTTTTTTTGTTTCTGTCCCCAGCGAATTTATTTTTTACTTAAATTTTGTAGCTTCTTTCATTTAAAATTTCTTTTAGTAGAAAGATTCAATAAAATAATCTTTCTACTAAACGAAATTTTAAACGAAAGATGCTACGATTTGAGTTCGTGATTTTGTTACCTTCCAGCACACATTTTCAAATATTCTGGGTTGGCTAAGGGCATTTAAAATGTTATGCCTGTATTCCGTTGTTATTTAATGTTACCCGGCTTAGTGATCCTGAAAGAAAATCCTCTGGCAAGGTTCGTTCGTTATTTAACTTTTTCCACTTTTTGACTTTAAAACACAGTAAAATGTCGACGTTAAAATTTCTTACAGAATACCAAATGTAAGACAACACCCATTGATAAGTGTCAAAGACGTCAATTAGAATAAGGGAGATTATTTTGCAGCTATATGCAGACTAACTCGTTGGACTGTTTTGGCAACCCAATGCAAAAATCGTTATTTCGTAGATATATAAAAGGACCAGATAGTCAAGCAATCGGAAACGAAAATCAGCTCGTATATTTTCAACCACAGATTAATTACTTTAGCTGCAGGGTGGTTGAATAAGAGTATTTTAGAGTACCTCTTTGCAAGTTTTTGAAGTTATTGTTATTTTAATAAGTTTTTGTAAATAAACTTTGTCTTGTACATTTTTCATGTCCTCCTTTTTGTTTTCTTTAACAATAAATTACTCTTATTTTAAAAAATTGTTGTTTTACAATTTGAAAGTTTGCAAATCTTTTTTCTTCGTCGGTAGAAGAGTTGGTTAATTTTACTTCAGGTTACTAAATACGATAAAATAATTAGAAACTCACGATTTTTTTTTTTGTTGACAAATTTAAATAAAACACTATTTTTTCATGAGTAAAACTGGTTTGCAACATTTTTTATTTATTTTTAAGACTGGCCGTAATTTCAGTTTCCAGTATGAGGGCCATAACCATAGTTGTTGTATTTTGTGTTTCATTCCCCTTACTGTGCTGTGAATACATTCAATAATGCGTAGAAATACGAGGGCGGATCAATAAGTCCGTGACTTTTCGAACTTCCTTCGTAGTTATACGAAATGCAACTCTGTTCCCATCAAGTAGCACTAGTTAATAGATTACTGTCAAATTTTGAGCAAGTGTCGTCATTTACTTTGCGTTTAACAGCTATTTAAAACATACAACCTCGTGTATTTGTCTAAAATAACATATAATGGAAAAAAGTGAATTTCGAGTACTCACTAAACATTATTTTTTGCGAAAAAACTGTGTTTCATTCAAATAGTCACAGGCTTATTGTCACAGACTCATTGATCCGCCCTCGTGTCATTCTCTATAATCCACCATTTACAAGATATGCTATAGAAAGATTGCCTTGTTTACAGGCTTATAGGGATTTGGGTTGGTTTTCGCAAGTAAGACAGTAACCGATGAAGCGGCTATGTTGATTGTCAAGAATGAAAATTTCTAGAAAAATTACTATAGCAAAATATCATATATAACAGACGACAAAGGATATGTGGACCTACACACATACATATCTAAATAGTACTGCCCATGGTTTAGGATTCGTGGTGTAGGGCACGATTATTGCAGATTGTTCTTATACTACTTCCGATAGTTCTCCGTTTTTCCCGTACTGCATTAGAAGTATTGGAGATGCAGATGTGTGATTTCTAGGCTCTCTTCGAATGTTTAGGAGAAGAAAAACTTAGAGCAAGTAGTAGGCAGTAATGCGTTCTCGTGGTACATATTTCAGTTTATATTGACCTTTGAGAGCAGATCAAAGCAGATTTGTAAAATAATCTCTAAGGATATATTTTTGTAATGGTTGTATTTATGAGCTAAAGTTATTGATTTGTCTTATTTCAAATTCATTTCCTATCCAACAAATTATATATATTGAGGATCCTTATTGGTAGGAAAGTTCATTTAACGATGTCCGCCTGTTGGATATTTAAATCAACTTTCTGACGGCACTAGACAACTTGTTTTAAATACATCGCATACAGAACCAACGCATCTGTATGTTTCGTCGTTTTTGGATTAGTTAGTCCAGTAGAGCTGACGAACCTGATCATCACTCGCTTCGTTTTTTAAATAAATTTGGATAAACTTGACCTTTTATTATTTATTTTTTGTTTGTTGTTTGGTAAAATTTTTATTTCTTGATGATGCTACGCGATGGAGTAGCGAAATATCGAAAAATAAAAATGTAATTATTTAACAAAAGGCCTTCAAGCTTGAAGAATTTTAATAAATTAAAATGTGATAACTTTGAAACTATTTTGAATCAACCAGTTACATTCGCATTCCGTAAGGAGACTAACTGGGAAAACTTTATAAGTGACTTTGGAATTGGAAATTTAGAGCATTATGCGGATTTTAATAGAATTCTTAGGAACAAGAAATTCAATAGTTACATCGAAAATTTTACCACCACTGTAAAATTTGTTATTACTAATCATGCGAATGTAATGGAATTCAAGACAAAGGGATTTTTATTTTTTGATAATATTAAAAGTTGGCTTAAAATTAAATTTAGATGGCAAAGAATTTTAAAATAATTGTCGTAAACTTATGTCGTAATGACTCAGTTTATTTGCTTTTATCAAAACGGATACAATTATTAAATGTACTCATTTAAAGACAGGGGGAGCTGAAACAATAATTTTTATTCGGCAAGAAGCGACAACAAGTTAAGCCAGCGGCTACTGATCATCGACATATTTATACCATAATAGGGTGCAAAAAATATTTGAAAAATATAGGAGTTAATGGAGTTGTAGTGGAGAATAAATCGTTAATACAAGCTGTATTAAAAGACCTCTTTCCAATTAAATATGAATAGTAAAGTTCTCACAGCAGTATTAGGTACGTTTCTAATAATTGATCCTGTAAAATGATCAGGTCCGGTGACTTTCACATATCTATATGTATTTTAATTATCGACTCTAAAGAAGGTAGCCGAAATTTCAGAGAATCATTCACAGTGTCAGTGATATTTGAAATAGTGAAACTATTTATGTCATGTGTTGTTATTTGAAAATGCATTTGCCTCTGCAATAGAGTTATTAGCCCTGGTGAGGTTATCAAGTCTTAGTAGAGATTCGTAGGGAATAGGACGTCTTAAGTGCCTTACATATTTCCACAGACTATAACCGGTGTTTTCGTTTAAAACAAATTTTCAAGATAACTCTTTATAAAGAAACCATGTTTCTTTTTGACGTCTGATGTTTTTTACAATGGCAGAATCGATAGTCACGAAAATGATAAAAAAAATTTTCCAACCGAAAATATGATCACATCTTAAAAAAACTTTAATTTCATTTTATCTAGCATATATGTGTTTTCATTTAAATATAAATATTGTATTATTGACGTGGAGAGATATGTACGAGTATACTATGAATAAAGACTTGTGTCGTCTTCCTTTTCATTTATTAGTTGTAGTTGTTTTTCAGGTAAAATGTATTATTTACACCTTCATTTAGTATGCAAAACAGGATGAATTTTAAAATTGAATGTTGTGTTGTATGTTATCAGTATTAATTCTACTGTTTTATTCAGTCTTTGTATGCGTGTGTATGAGTTTGTTTGTACATTCGTTCTTTCGTTTGCTTTGTTTCTTTCTGAAAATCATTGTACACGAGATGATGTTGTGATTATTCTCTCTGAAGGAATAATGTTTGTCTGGCTGATTCGGCATACCGGGGTTACTTCAGAAATTCAACAAAAATATATTATGATACTTAAATTAAATAACAAAGTTTTGCACTATAGATTTTTTGAGATGGTGATTAGGAAAAGTTTACCCAAAAATCCTTAAACTCTTTATAAAGACTATGGTACTTTGAACCCAATAAAAGTGTCGATAATAATAAATGAAAAGACAAATTTGGTGACACACCCTTCTTTCTAGCAACCAGCATAGTGTTATGGCCAGTAGTTGTTCAAATTTCGAAGGGTGCAAATTGCAACTTTTTACCTTTTGGTATCTTGTGTTCCTTATAAACATATTTAAATGTAGTCCCTATAGCACAACGAGTGGATATTCAAACGCTTGAGAGGCAGAAAAAGGAGAATTGAGAAAAAGTTTTTATACATTTTGGAAAGTCAAACATTCGCGAAATATAAAAATCATGATGAATTTATTCAATAGAAACCTGACCTGGGAGGTTTTAGTATCATATTGCAATTATTAACACACTAGGATAGAAAATTTTATATTAAAACTGAAGTAAAGCAATTACATTTATTTGTAATTATAGTTGTTTAATTACACATTGTAATAAAAATAATAAATTATAAATTACATAAATTTCCAATTAAAAAAGTGCTATCGCAGGTATTTGTGCCTGAAACAATAATATCTTTATTAAGTAAATATAAAAAAACTAAGCAGTACAATATTCTCAATATTTTCTTTTTCAATTATACAATTAAAATTACTTGCAATATTTTTTCAAATTAAAATTACGCATTATATATAGTAATTGTAATTGAAATATTACTGGGAATCCCCGGGTTAGTGATAATATCTCAATTACATACAACAAGTGTTATTGTAAAGGTTCAATTACAAATGAAGTGTAATTGTAAACTGCAATTACATATAGTTTCTGAAATATACGTACCACCAACTAAATACGATTTTTAAGAATTATATTTCTTGAAGAAATGTTTTTATTAATTTTGCTAAATATTTGTTTGAAAATAAATATTAAAAATATTTATTAAGTTATTTTGGTCATCGTTTTGAAAATACAACCATTAAATGCTACAAAATAATTTCTTCAGAGTTTCTAAAGTCCACGTGTATGAGCTTCTTTTAGCACACTGTTACCATTGCCCTTAGAAAATGTATTGTTTGACAGTTAGACATTTAGATGCGTAAGATTGACATCAGATCTTTTAATATTTCTTTATTAATTTGAGAAAATGGCAAAAATCAAAGTAAATACGGTAGATATTCGACAAAAATTAAGAAATAAAGTCCAAACGTTAAAAGATATTAGCTAATTATTAAACTTAGCTAAATCGAAATTTTGCTAGTACGCTACGCTCTGGCCTTCCTTCTGCGCACAATCAGAAAATTCAAAAGACGACACAACCCATTAAGCAAAATCTGAGAGAAAACAAAACACAACTTCGAGTCCCATCACGGAATCTAAACGATTCGCCTCTGCATTACAGAAAATGTCTTCATGAGTAAAGTTGCACAAAAAAATCCGTTAACATAATAAAACATTTGGAATACGGGAATGTGTCTCAGTTGCTGGAGAGTACACATTAACTGTTTTTTTAACATATATGGACGTCACAGAGTTTGGTGAAGGGCCAATGAAGAACTCTTGCCCAAAAATTTTAGTTCGACTCTTTAGCGTGGAGGGGCACTTTAATCCTGGGGATGTATGGAACGGATTCTGTATACTAACATTTTGAAGGATAGCTACTTTTCCAGCATTGTAGGTGAAGAAATGGTTTTTATACGTCTAAACTCAATTAGAATCTACACCACAGTGACCTAGCTTAAATGTTATCAAACATTTATAGGGCCATCTCCAGACAGCCTTTATAAGCGTTAAATTAAAACAGTTGAAGCAAGATGAGTGGTACTTGATTTATGTTTAAAGAACAAAAAAATAGCCATATCAATGACTTACAAATTGTCAGCTGTTATGGCAGCAAAAGGATGCCACATAGGATACTAAAATATATAAATTCTTAACTATTTATAGTCGTAGATATACTTGTCTAATTTTATAAATACACAAAATTTAAAAACTTGAAATGAATTTTTTATGTAAGTTTTGATTTATCTTGGTTTATTTAAACAACCACACTTTAGCACTTTATTAAAACAAGATAAATAGTGCTAAGTACGTATACTTGAGTAACTTCATAGTAACAGGTTACGGTTTAATTTTCAAATTTAAAGATGTTCATTACTAAGTAGTGTATATGTATGTGAAACCAACTGATAATTATTTAATACTTCAGGGAATTGTTTTAGCATCATAGATACATCTTCGAAATTTTTAATAATTCCTTAGAGTAGAAATAATATCATACTTAAAAAAATAAAACAATCCTATTACTTTGTACATTATATGGAAGCAGGCATCAGAAATTTATTTTTCTCTATTCCAGTTTCATTGCATTGCCCAATAAGATTTAAAACTCTCGTTTAGGATTATTTTAAACCTTAAAATTCAAAAACAACTTAATAAGAAACTAAAAACATTTGCCTTTAAAGGAAATAAAAAACAAAAACAACGTTTTTGACGGGAATTAAATTTTAAGGCAGTATCTTAGCCGCTGCAAATCAGTAACACTAATTTTTTGATATTGTACTAGCTTCCACTCACTAAGGCGTACGATAGTGCGCCAGGCTAAGTTCAGGCCTAAAGTACACAGTGTATATTCACGAAACCATTAGCGCTGTTCGTAACCCCCTCCTCATAACTTTGCTGCCTTTAATCATTATAATTATTAATTAACCTTGAAACACATGGACTTTAGGTATATGTAACCTCATAGGTCAAGTTTGAAAGTATTACCATAAAAGCATCCCTAGATAAGAAGGTGTAAAACAGAAAACCCTGAAAGCGGACACTTTTTATTTGGGGTGGCTAGGGTTCCGCTTTATTTGTATGGGACACTTCCACAATAGGTAGAGAGCTGGAATTTGATATACAGGCAGGCCTTGGGACATAAGTAATGTGAAAATTGGGAACTTTTCATCTAGAGGACGAGGTATGGAGCATTTCCACTATAGGTAGAGAGCTAAAATTAGATAAAACCCAACCGTTTGTAAGCTTTAAGTTAAAAGAAGTATCATACGCACATTAACCAAAAATAGTTTTGGATAAGGTCCAGTTCCTATCTAAAAATTTCAGCCGTTAAAAATACTGTGATCAAAATGAGGACCAAGTTCTTCATATGTACAATGCCATCCCATTTCTAGTATCAGTTTTACCTCTGGGTGTCAGTGTTGCCATTTCGTAAAATAGAAATATCGAGCAACCCTCGTATAAGGTATGTATTTAAGACTATATGCTGGCAGGTTTGCTTAAATATTTTAAAGTTTATTGTTTGCGCGCGTGTGTGTATGTGTGTATGTTACACTATTCCTTTAAACTCTATTAAGAAATCACGTTCCATGTTTGTTAACAATGTTTACAGATATTTTATCTAAGATGACTGCAAACAATAAGAACATTTTTATTAAAAGATTTAAATTATTGCTATGACAGTTTGCTTGTGTAAACATACAGCATTGCGTAAATGTGTGTGGGTATTTTGCCAATGAAATTTCTTTTTTGCTTGATGATACTAAACGTCCTAAATATAACCTTTAAATTTATCACGTTTATTGATGACAATAATTTACATATATTAAATTTCTTTTCATCACACTCCGTGAAATCAGATGAATAAAACTAGAAACGAAACGGTATCGGCAATACTTCGAATTGTAATAAAAAACCATTTTCTATAGACTATAGTTTATGACATTGACAAACACTAAAGTACTTGCTGGCTGCAAACGAATACCATCAGCAAAACAAACACTAATATAAGCAACTCACAGATATATTCAAGAGATATTATATAAAAATCGTAGGATATTATCACTGGATTTTCCATAAGACAGTGTAAGAATAAAAGTCAATCTTGGCTAGTAAGAAATTTATCAACAGACTTTTAAACCAAGCCAATCCATTCCTTCATATTTATTTCCCATCTATTCACATTGACAAAAAGCCAAGCATAAAGAAAATGCTCACTGCAAGCCTATGAAAGGAAGAGAGTAACAAGATAAACTCATATAAAAATTAATAACTTTGATTGGTTGATATTTTCCTTACAATTGTCCACTATGTTGACGACGAGTATGAGGACAACAATATAAAGTGGTCAGTGGGGTTTGGGATTTCTAATGACAATCTCTTACTCAGACTACCAGTTGGATTATTGTTCTATGTTTTCATATATATTGCGATTGTCATACTCATATTTTAGATTTTAATAAAAGTTTGATGCAATATTGTATTTGTGTCAAGGGCTTTTCCTACAAAAGCTGTCATAACTGTTGGATTTCTTGTCATATCGTTGGTTATATTAATGTTCAACTAAAAAAGAAATAAAATCAGAAAACATTGCGTTTTGGCAATTTTCGATGTCATATACGAAATGAAAAAAAAATATTCGGCCATGACATCAAGCCTATATTGCATAGGGTGTCTCAATACAAGTGCACTATACAAAACGTTGCTTTAATAAATCGCTTATTTAATGCCAGATGTAGCAAGTGGCGTCGTTCTTCTTAAGGCCACAAGAATTTCGTTATTATGTCGCTGCCCTGTAAGGAATGCCGTTTACAGTCACTACCAATCTGATACTGTTGGTTTTCGACGACACTGTCGTTTACAGCCAGAATTTTTCCAAGTCATCTAACGGTACGTTGACGCCAAGAAGACTTACGAGTACTTACTAAGAACACTTACAGTTTCCTCAAAATTTGTTTGACTCCTCTTCAAATTTTTGTTACATTACTTGCGCCATCTCCATCTTAAATACCGCGAAGTTTGTGAGTGGACTCAACGTTCCATTTTTTATAATCGAAATTATTATAGGTCACAGTTGTCACTGGCCCGAAAAAAATCGAGAACATTTAAATAGCGTATTTTTATTCCGATACACACTGCAGCAATATAATAAAGATTTACAACACAGCTGAGCTTGGACATTTTTAAGTATCCATTATACCTGTAAAGAAAATCTGAAAATATAGATTCGGTATCGTTCCGAACAACTTTAAATTTCACCAAGCACTTTGCAGTGAGTATTTACGAAATAAATCCACCTTCAATCGTACAAGATTCAGTAGTTCAAACCAGTTGCCGAATTTGGAGTCCAGCAATTCGGCACACGGTCTAGACAAGCATGTCTATTGCAGATTTTAGTCAGGCAATCGCGTCTTTGAAGGCGAGGCCGAAATTGCAGTGATTCTATACGGTATTCGTCACAGAAACATGATAACGTGCGTCCTGTGGGTTTAACTGGACGGCACGGATCTGGACGAAATCTGAGTGCTTTGTTCCAAATATAAAAAGAAGAACATACTTCACAAAAGTATGAAATACTAAAAAATATAATATAAAAAGGATTCGTTTTTTTTAATGTTTGATAGAACTTACAGATTTCGGTGTAGTTTCAACCACTGGGATAAACTTCAAAACGTTTTTCGTCTTTGTGTACCATCGAATTTGTTAAAACTGCTACGTTTTTTTTTTATAAAATACTTATTTTTTTGTAAATTTGTAGTAAAACTAAAAAATTTTGGTGAAATTAAAATTTATGCTGGGAACACAACTGGAACAAACGACGAATTTCGTCCAACACGACGTATACGTCGGTAAAAATTCGCTGTTTAAATTCGTCGTATTAAGCACAAAAACGACGAAAAAATAACAGCTGTTATCTACATAATATATATGGGTGACCATATAAAAAATAATAGTTAACAAATTAAACACTACTATTTAACTACTAGTTTGTAAACTTATTTTAAATACTATAGAACAAAAATTAAATTAATTATTATTAAAAAAAAATTTATTTGCTAAAATACTTGGAAACTAAAACCTAACATGGCCACATTGTACTGTTTTGTTCGTCGTACGCCGGCGGAAGAAATAGAAATAAATCTAATTCAAAGCTCGCCGTGTATGACGAATTTCGACCGACGTCATTAGTGTTGAAATTTGAAAATTTTGTATTTTTGGAATTATTTTGCTTTATTCCAGTTTTTCGATTTGGTGGTGAATTTTCAAACTTTTTGGGAACGTAAAATCTCTTGGTACAAGATGTTCTTTAAACTTTGGTATATTGAAAATTTTTTAATTTTCTTAATCAGTTAATTGCGTGTGAACTTGCGTGAGTAAAAATATTCTCATCGTGAGAGTGCATGGCCGTAAATCAAAATAGCCTATGCAAGTGTGCATCACTCTTATATTAATAGCTTTTCACAAATGGGATTTTATTTCACTTATTACATTTTGTTTATAAAAGATACTTGACAGGACCAAGAGTTCTTTTCTTGGTCATGTTAAGATCCAACTCACAAAGTGCTAATATGATGGCTATAACAATTATAGGTTTCAAATATTTGATGTTGAATGATATAGCATGTATACAAACTTTTACTTTATGGAACATATGCGGTAGACGTGTACTTTATTTTTTCTTAATTTAGGTAAATATACTCGTATCTATCGTACCAAATTTTAAAACTCTGCGTCAACTCGTATTTTTGTGCCATTGTTATATGGAAACTGAGTACTGTGCGCCACCTTCACTTCTATAGAGACACCCTCTGATTTAATATGTAAGTTATACTAAAATAATAGATATACCTTTTGATTCTTCAGTGAAACATTTAATGAACAGCTCTTTCAATCAATGACTACTTACCAGAAATAATTGAACACATGTTTTTCGTCGAATTCATCTTATCAAATATGTTGTGACCATATAAAAGTTAATCGAAACATTTATTTTAATTTTTCGCATACACACATACGTATACTCACGCACACACACACACACACACACACACACACACATCTGCTTAAAAATATATGCAAATCTTTTATCTCAAATATATTCAAGCATAAAGTAAAAGCTTGTATGAGTCCATTACACAGTTGGCCAAGTATGTAGTCATGGATGAAGTTCGGATCGACTATTTCTTCAAGATATGTTATAACGCGGCGCCTGTTTAGTACTGTTCGGTAAAGTATGACTAATTTAATTGCGCATTTTTGCTAAAAAATTTGCTTGATTTCGTTTAAATAAAGTTTTTATAACCAAAATAAGTAAGAAACAACTGTTTGCACTTTTAAACGAAACCTGTAACACAACAATAACTTCAAAAAATAATACGCGATGCCTAGCCATGTTTTAAAAAATAAATAATATTGGCGTCTGCTAAATGGTTCAGACTGCAATATAACTGGTAATAAATCAATTATTATATTTTTATATGGAAAATGATAAAATATTTACTGGCGACCTTCAAAGCCCTTGTAAAGATGCGATTGAATAAAGCGACCGCATTTAGTGAAGAAAAAATGTTATTCCACTACCGACGTACAAGTCTGCGGTCGCCTTGGTAAAAACCCATAAATTGTACGACAAACTTCGCCATATTTTTTATATTTAACACCCAGCTACTGTTCCTAAAACTAAAAAAGTGATTCGCCCCCAAAAATTTTGGGTCAAATGGAAGGTCATAACTAAAACTATTTTTTAAAAATAAATCGTAAATTCTTCCCAAACAAATGACCTAACCGGAAGTTTGTTATCTTGCGAATTTCTTTATTTCCTTTGAATAGATTTTTTTTTTATTATTTGAGCTAAACGTAACTTTTCGCCACATCGAGCCAGTTACCCTAAATTTTTTAAGCTCGAAAATAAAGATTTTTAGTGGGATCCTGAACCCGCGCTAAGACTATTCTTTCCTATTTATTTGCTATCATTTTCACGGCTTGTTATAATACGGTTGCGTGGCTATCCCAGTATATTAATCGACATACGATCCCTAAAGCAATTCAAAATTAACATTTTCGTATAGAAACAACTCCAAAAATTTGTTCTCTTTCAAATTGCACCACAGAGAATTCATTAGTATGCCAAAATTTTTGACATAATTTGGACATATTGCTCTTAACCATCAGTTCCAAATTTTTGTTTTTTCGTTGACAACATTTTACTGCAGAAATTCCGATAACTTTGAATCTTACGTAAATTTTCGGAAACGCTCTATTAAAATACAGTGTGTAACAAAACATAATAAATATTAATCTTCCAGCCTCCTTGGAAGATGCCAGCGAGACACGGTGAACTGGGTACGGTTTTACACAACAACACGCATTAGTTCGTTAAAAATGCTGGCGTGAAAAGTGTTCTGCTATCTACAATTTTCCTTTACGATATTTATCCATGAGCCTGTTAATATAAGAGTATTTTACATACAAACTATAACAAAAGTCAGCAGGGTTTTACAAAGGTTTCATCTCGAATACACATCGATATTTACTTTACATCTATTCACGTTGTGTTAATAAAGTACGTTATTTATCTTTGCATAAACACATACATACAAACATATATACTTTGGAAAGTTAAAGAACAAACAAATAAATGTAATTAAGTAGTATTCATTTCTGACCCAACAAAGTATATATATTCTCGGTCCTTTTAGGTAGGGAAGTTTGTCTGGCCGATGTTAATAGCAACTTTCTGATCTCGAAACCGGGACCACTTAATGAGTGAGTTTGGCGAATTTTGGCAAGTTCTCGAGGTATGGATTTTTTGGTAACTTCACTCTTGTGGGTGAAACCATGAAATTTACTATAAAATGCCCTACATTAATTATTATCCCGACGATCAGGGTGGCCCTAAATTTGGACCGAATAAAAAGTTTAAAAAAACTCAAATTAAATAAAAACATATTTTAGGAAAAAAAATAAAATTCACCAAATTTTGAATATTCACCACAAAACTGTCACCACAATTTTGTGAGTTAGCAGAAAAATCGATATTTCATGAAAACCGTTGAAAGTGTAACAAAATTGATTTTTAACAAACATATAAAAACAAAAATCAAAATCTGCCAAAAAAAATTAAAAAATTCACCAAAATATTTCAAAATCATAAAAATTTTAAATATTTTCAAGAATCCCAATTGAAAAAAAATTATTTTTATTATTTGTAATCAGGGAATTCACCGCAAAACCTAGTTTAGTAGAAGTTCAAAAATTTTAAATTACAAAAATATCATACTTTCCAAAAAGGCGAAAGTTTAGAAAATTTGTTAAAAAAATTTAATTTTTTTACAAAATTTAAAATTCAGCACATACTTTATAATTTACAGTAAAATTGAAAAACTGGAATAAAAGACATTCTTTAGTAAAAAAAAAATTCCAAATTCATTATAAAAGTGATATTTTAAAAAAATAGCAAAACAAACCAAAATTCACCTCAAAAATATAAATTTCATTATAATTTTTTTCGTCGAAAAAATAAAAAATCAAACAAAAAGAAACAATATTTTATGAAAAACGTCAAAATTAAAAAAAAAATCAATGTTCAACAAACATATGAACACAAAAATCAAAAATGCATTACAAGTGGTGAATTCCCCCCAAAAAAATCTCCTAAAAATTCAAAATTCACCAAAATATTTCAAAAACATAAAAATAACAAACGTTACCAAAAAACTAAATGAATCTAAAAGAAACGAAATTTTAACATAATTAGGGAATTCACAAATAAAGGAATTGCTAAAAAATTAGTATTTAACACAAAAGCGCAATTTACAACAAAAAATAAAAAACACAAAATAATTCAGTTTCGCCAAAAGATTGCCAAAAATCAATACTCTATTTTAACAAAACCGATGTAACAAGAGTTCCAAAAGTCATTCATCCGGCGAAAAGATAATTTGCACAAAGAAGGAACCAAATACAATATTCAACATACTTTAAAATTTTACAAAGATATTTGCATTATGCCTGAAATTGCTTCGAAAACTCTATATGTTGTCATAAATTTGGTGAAAACCCCAATTGCGCTATCATATACAACTTACGGGGAAACTTTCAGACAAGAAAAACAAATTAAAAGAGCCATAATTAAGAAAAAACGCCTTATCTGTTAATCGATTAAAAATTCTTATATTAAAACGAAAGGAGAATTTAAATGTGAAATAAGATGACTAAAACCGAAGGCCAAAATTAAAGGTCGCAAAAACTCTTTGCACCGGGAAATATCTGCAATACATTTTTAATTGGAATTAAACTTTAGCTGTAAACACATATGGAATCCCACTCATTGAAGTCCCGACGCTTAAAGGATCTCTAATTATTATGATTTCGCTTAGAAGAGTTGAGAATCATTTGCTTATTATAAGGTACCATTAAATTATTTAATCTTACTTAAACAGGTATGTACTAATATAAGATTTGAAATGATTTTCAGAAAAAGAAAAATGGGTTTGTGGTATGAGTACTTTTAACACACATCGTTCACTTTGTGTACAAATTCATTTTAACAAAAAAAAAATGTCTTTCATATTAAGAATTTATCATAAATTGTTCATATAAGTAGATATATGGAATGAATTTTTCTCATCCCTCGACCCTAGCCGAAGACAGTTTGTTTCCAAAACTAACTTGACAAGGGATAACGGAAATTCGTTCCATATATTAAAACAAATCACCCCGTCAGCAAATCAAAGCAGTTATAAATTGTGCTTTCCTATATTTATATGAAAAACCTGAATGGTGTTCCGTATATCGAATCCGCAATATTTTATTCTAAAGTGAAAATATCCGAATTTTTTAAATGTTCTCTATTTCACTTCCGTATAATTTCTTTCGTTTAATTTACAATCGAAAAGGTTGGTGGAATGAACTAGACTCAGGTTTTCTTCAGTTAGAATTTTATTTAAATGTTAAAATACAACACGTAACGTAAACAGCAACATTTGATTTCACAATAGTCGCGAAAAAAGGAAAAATAAAAAATGTCACACATTTTCATTTTACTCGGGGACGAATAAATAACACAACTAACATAAAAAGTTAATTCAATTATTTACTTGGATTAAGGAAAAATTATTGACAATAAATTACTCGTAGCATATTTTTCCTTTACTGATTTTTCACGTATTTTCACTTCTTGTTTTTTTTTATTTTTACATGCCTACGATATTGAGTAAATTAATTGTCATAAATATTTCGATTAACTTTTTTACTTTATCCCGATCGAATTTCAATATACAAATCATATGTGGCTGTTCACAGAATCGCCTGTGAAAAGTGAAAAAGTTGTAATATTTAATAGGGATTAATTAACAAGCTTTTAACTTATTACCGACTGAGTTATTTTTATACATTTGCATTTGTTTGTATATTAAATCGTAAACATTATTTTTACAGGGAAAAAGATTAAAATTAGGGTGACCAGGTAATAGGGATAGGAAAATTAATTTAAGTGAAACAACAACATACGAGTATATGCTATTATTAACGTCGGCACCAGTCTTTCGACTCAATCCGAGACTGGTCTTAGAACCGGGTATGAAATACACCACCACCAACGCCCCTTTACGCACTTGTAATGGTAGCAATTTAGGGCCATGGCTACCTGGACACTAGTATCCAATCTCCTGCTTCTATTGACAGCTCGCAGCGCCACATTGATTCAACTAAGGTCTTCCCGTCTTCTAGTTTCAGTTTACAGAAAAGGTTCGGAGTGAGATATAAAATTGATTCTGGCTCTATTTTAAAGCTACATTCCAGACATTAGGTGTGGATTAGCACATCATTTAAATGTTCGCGTAGGCTACGGCGGCAGTGCAATTAACAAGGAACGGCGTTGTCTATGGTTGCGCGGCTTCAATTCTTGCCTCAGTACAATTTTATACGGATACGGGCCAAAATCTAACCCCTAAATAAGCCGGTTTGACTATATTTTTAAATTAGTCATCTCAGTTTAGTGATAACTTTAAAATTATGTCTTCATTTAATGAGAATTATCACCGTTAACGATTAAGTGATGTGTTATTTAGAAAGTGAAATTAGTGCACTGCCACCGTAGGCTGTAATATGATTTTGGATTGTAACATTCCGCCTGTCGCAGTTTACCATGCCCTAAGTAGTCGTTTATCGCATTTTTGCATTCCCGAATATTTCTGGATCTAACCATGTTTTAGTGAACCTCCACAGACCTGTCAGTACAACTGAGACCGTTGAGTTATTCCGCGATCGCACGAACTTTAAAGAAAAGAAAAACGGTGAATTAAGGTAAACGTGCTGTTGCTTAATTAATCACCACTGCTAATTTATACGTTTGTTCAGTACAACAACGATACAGTTCAGTTCGCGAAAAAGTGCATGAGTTTGTACCTAACAATGATAAATAAATTGCAACTTAAAAATATCCCTAAAGCCCCTGCTACGACAATTTTGTATAGGTCTATCTGGACAACTGGGAAGTTTAATAGCGAAGGCGCACCGTTAGGGTATCCTGTCAAAAATATCTTTTCCCCAGTCAAACGAAAAAAAAATTTATTAGACCACAATCTCCTGATTCCAAATGTCAGAAAGTGTAAATGTGTAAGTTGGTAGACTAAATACATGAAGCCATACATTCATTCATTTATTTACAAATGTGGAAATATAAATACACGCACAATCATATTTTATTTAATGTTATATAAAAGTGAATACTTGGATCAAGTTGTGTTTCCTTTGTGTTCATCTGCCACAAGGCCGTTAGCAAGACTGCAAATAAAGCTCATGTGATAAATGAAACCACTGCAGGTGGTTAGTTTGTTATCTCTACTTCGCTTTTGACAAAGATCAGGCTACTCGATTATTCGACATTGAATTAGTGAATCGTTACGATTTTCTAGAAGTTGTTCTGAAAATAAGGTAGGTAGCATTGTTCCAAGGAGTAATGTACTTCAATAAAATACCATTATAACACTAATTAGCTGTAACGTTGTTTAACGAATTATAGAGTATAAACATAATGCGATTATAGTCCAAAAAAGTTTTTTTTTCGATTAAGATTTCAAGTTTTTAATACTGTAACGAAGGAAAGAATTATTTTATTTGAAATTGGAAGCAAAATCAAGGAAAACCTTTCTGGAAAGTAAAACATACCAATTACCATATTCGCGATTTGAATAATAAATATCTTCTGTGGATAGCCGACGTATAGTATTCAGCATAGTATTGCATATATATCTCTCGTTATCTCTGTCACTATACTTAGGTGTCCTTAGCAACGACTTTTATTGGCAAACGACTACTCAACTTTTTCCACAAACAGACTAACTTTCCGAACGAAAAATGGAGGGGTAAAATGTACAATATAAAAGACAGACCATAAAGCATGGTGGTGCTAAATTCATTACATAGGCTAAGTTTCCTTACAACGGAGTTGATCCACTCTGCCAAATGCACGGAGTCTATAATGAGCAAATAATCATAAGTGGCCGCTATACGCAGAATCGAATACGTTACCAAAATGGGACTACCAATTGATCTAAATCACAGAAGGTTTCAAATCGATTGGGTTGATATTATGCAATAGCCTTATGTCGCTTTCTGATCCCTAATTTTTGGTAGATCTATTTTACGCCGTAACCGAAAGCATTTCACATAAAATTCTATCAGAAGCAAAGGAGTTCTATAATATTCGCTGTAACGGATTTCAGTAAAGAGGTTCCATAATCTCGTATACTCCATGTTACGCATATATGCTGCTGTTATGACAAATATTTTAATTTCTGTTATATTTATCTTGCTGCAACATCTTCTATTTAAAAACATTATTCATTTTTCAGCAGAAGAGATTTCAGTTGTAATCTTAACCCGCACAAAAACATAAATGTGAAAATAAGGCCAAGTTCGTATCCAAAAATTTCGGCTGTAAAAAGTACTGAGATCAAAATGAGGACCAAGTCCTTCATATGGTAACATTTTTCTTATAATCGTTTACCATATAAGAAAGTTAAAAAAATTGTTGCCAAGCCAGCAAGTTGCCTAGAAATGGAATGGTATGGTATGGCCTATGAGTCCTTATATTTCAAGTTTCATTATTTCTGCGAGTTTTACTGCTAATTACGACTTTGCTGCAAAATAAATTATTAAAAGTTTGTATGGGTTCGGGGTGTAGTAGCTTTAGTGGGGAGCAACATTTCGTTAAAATATAATCCAAAAGAGAAAAAAATTACGACGTACGAAAAACAATATAAATAACGAACAGCCGGGTCTTAAACGTGGATACACCATATTCGACCGCCTTAACACACAAACAATTGACAGTATGCATGAAAATATACAACGATAAACAAGTAGTTATGTTCAATGTTGTATTCTACAAAAGGAACCTATGTAACCGCATTTGGATTTTGCTAATTTCAAGGAGTTTCCCTACAAAGTTTGCAAGTTATTAAGTACAAATTGAAAGGTTTTCATTCTCACTGGTCTTTTACTGTGCCCCAGCTAGAAGTTTTACCCGACAAATCGAAGTAAAAATTTAAGTTGCAGCCGTACAATAACATTTAATAGACAAGTATATTAAACAAATTAGTGTTTATTTGCGTAAAATTATACAACGTTAACTTTTTTTAATCATACATATATAATTTCTCAGACAGTCAATTTGTAATTTACTATATCCATATACTAGGTAATAATTAATGTAGGATGATATAAAAAAGAATCATGTCGGTGTTCTGTAAACGTTAAATTCTATTTTATGTTTTATAGTGTGGTCTGACATGCACCTTAATGAAGTAATTTTAATGTAAAATTGAATTATAAAATTTGGTGTTCACACATATGCAACGTATCATGTCAATTAGAATTTGCAAGCTGAACATGTTTTTATGGCCCTATAATGATGTTTCACAAAGCGTGTAATCGGACTAGACGTTTTTGCGTACAAAAGATCCAAAGTGATATCTGAATTGATAACAATAGGATCTGTTATCAGTTTTTCTAATGTAATTATTTTACAGCATTTTCTGCTCATTATAATACATGGTTGCATGGACGATTAGGCTCAATTTATAGTGCATTTTAGTACTAATTACTCAATTTATAAATGAGTTAGTGTAAGCTAAATTAAGCTAAACTAAGGCATTAGTTGCTAAAATGTACGCGTATACTATTCAAGTTTAAGTAAGTTGATACTAGAACTTCTCTTTACCACAAACTCATAAATATTTCAAACATGTTGCAAGTTAAAAACCTTACAAAAATCGATTTGTTTAATATGCTCAGCCTTAACAAAGATTTTACATACCACATAGAAATAAACACACATTCATACTAAACAATCATGCATGTTTAGCATTGATCTACTTGAGGTTAAATTTTGGTTACATTTGTTGCATGCGGATCTTTTTTTGTTTTGTTGTGCATGTACGGGCTGTGTGTATGTCACCCTGTATAGTTAATGCCACTTTAAATAGCAAAAATCATTTTATATTTTAAGAATAATAAATTATTTAACAAACATAAATTAAATCTTTTATGAATGAAGAAAAAAGTTATTTAAAGTTTAACAACCAAATTAGTTCTACAAATTGTATTTAAATATTTTCTACGGAAAAATATAATTTATATTAAAGTGGCCTATAGACAAACAGAGAGTATGATGCCGCTAACGATTTAGATAGGCTGCTGCAAAAAGTCGACTTAACTGCAAGGTCTAGCTAAGTGAACGTTGCCCTTTTTCTTATACAGGGTGTCTGGTGGCAAATTTATATGTTTAAATACGATTATTTTAAAATGTATTGATTGCGGTCATACCTTTTGCGATGTCTGATTCTACCAGTGGCTACCATGGACTCTATTTATAAATTAAGAGCTAACAAAGCTTTTAAAATTTGCGCGGATATTTCATCTACCCTAACAACAGGATACACTGGAATATTATTGAGCGATCGTAAATTTTAGGGCAAAGGAATATATGTATGTATGGCAACGACTCTGCACATCACTGTGAATACGAATTAAATACATTAAAATATATTACGTGTAAATTGTTTATTTAATAGACGATAAATACAAAAGCAGTTGCGGCTAAAAAGTGTATTATTAAGAAGAAGGCAAAGGCCGACTCGCCATCTCAGGCGGAATAAAAAATTTGACCAACAGGACGCCGCGTATTAGAGTCAAGCAATCGACTTACTAAAGGAAACATTTTGTGAATGCGTTATTCCACTGGCCATGTGCTGTACGGCCATTTGGTTATTGTGACTGGCGGAACGTGAAGTCATTAGTTTATGAAAACAAACCAGCAACTTTGAACGAACTGGAACAAAAATTGGACTTTCGGAATGCGTTACATCAATGCCATCCGCGGCACGCTCATACCCCGAAATGACAACTAAACTCTATCTGCATAAATTTGTGATTCTAATAAAGCTAGTCTTTTATTTGAGTTATGTAATCTCAGAATATTACTTCTTATTCTCGCGTAGTGGTACTTGTTCTTGTCATGCAGCATTGCGAATCAATTACAAAAAAAAACTCATCATAGGAAAAAAAACTGGATGCAACAAACAAAAACATCCGGTTTTTTGGATTTATTCTATTAATTTTAACAACGAAATGAATGTCGTATTGTACGCAAGACTATAAATTCTAATTGTTCTTTGGTTGTTGTTATTTAAAAAAAAGCGGGTAAATTAAATTTTTGTGCTTATTGCTGGAAATAAAATTAAAATTCAAATTATATTTGGTTTTTTCATTAACTTTCCACTTTGCGTGTATCTCCTGCTGATTCTTTATTTTACTTTCATTTTTATTGGACTAGAGGATGCATTTTCTTATTGATTTTACTTACCACGCTCACACCGTGGACTTGTCAGCATCACAAAATACATGAGTTGCTGCTATTGTGTTGATGGCTGAGATTTTAATTTTTTAAACTTCAAATGTAACGTTTCCATTTTAAAATGCAAATTTTATGTCTTCCGCAAAAACAATAAATAAAATAAAATTAAGATTAGAAATATTTCCACACTCACAAATCCAATATACTAGTGAAGGGCCAGTGTTGGTATTCATTTAGTATTCATTTAAAATTTAAATTGTTTTACATAGATATTGTCAATAATTGAAGTAAAGGGTTTCCTAATAAGAGCGGATCGATGTTGAGCTTGAGTTAAACATGCAGTGAGCGTGATATAACATAATTTTCGTACGAGATGTGAGAGGTAGGATTTGGCGATGTGTTATATGGAGTTATAGGGTTCTCATATTATAGATTATTTGCAAGCAAAGTGGCCATTAGGGTGTAATCTCACGATCTTGGCGGCCACGATTGATACTAGAAGTGACGCTGTTTTGGGAGAACTACAAACCAACAATGCTAGCGGCCTAAAATATTAATAAAGCAGAACGCTTGTATTTCTGGCAGTATCATCTGAGGAACCTCGTATATGTTTTTATCGTCCCTGCCTCATATTCTTCAATAAGCCCTCATTTAAAATTCGCGTTTTAGTCAAATATGGCCTCTTGTCTAAAGGTTGCTTTCTCTTCCAAATACTCCGCAGCTCAGCAATTCCTTCATGATCCTTGGTCAGTTGGATTTTATTCGAACCCGCATAGTTCGAAAGCAGGTAGATTTGGTGTGGCCTAAGCCCAGATACAAAATTCATCAAGTTGAAGCCTTTGAAAGTTTCAAATTCGATCGCCAGAGCTGCTGCAAAATGCGAACACCGCGCGCAAAATTTACACTAACAGAAATACAATTTTACAACATGATTTATACGTTCCGCTCAATTGTGTAACTGGACAGGACATGTGACATCACTGACTGACCATAAACAAGAGATTTGACAGACGCTACCCAGACAACATATCCGCCGCAGACTTTCAGCATCGGATTGCCCCTAATGGACAACTCTTTCGAAGAAACCATGCTGCTGTTGTTGGTGTTGCATACCAACCCCAACTGGCATCAGCACACTTGCATTTGTATACTCTGCATAGAAAATTGTTTTCATTAAATGAAAACTTGTCTTATAATTCACTGTCTGTTTCCGTCACTTTACTTCTAAGTCAGTCAGTTACTTTCCTTTTATGTAGAACAAATATTTGCGTATGCTGTTGTTTTGTTCTGTTGCTGATTGAATGCCATTTAGTAGAAACTTTTGCACGTCTGCTGTTGCAAGAACAAATAGAATGTGCGGAAAAATAAAACAATATGAAATCGGAAATCAAATGCTTGGAGCGTAAACCACCAGCGTATTCGAACATGTAGACAGGGTTGTATTCACTAGTGTCCCTGATAAACATTGTGCTGGGCATGATATCGATGATTTTTTAGTTAGTTGCAAATTTCGTTAGCATCCAGCAATTGTAATTGATGTGATGAGCAGCCAAGTACTGCACCTTTTATTTAACACAGAAAAGATTGCCATTTGCAATGCAATGTAAGAAAAAATATTGGAAAGAAATTTTTAACCTGAACCATTCAAATCATTTGTATTCGGATTTTAACAACTAAAGCTTATAGATTCAACTATCTCTTAACATAAGCGGTGGCTCAATATCAATGCAATATTTCATTAAGAAACCAAAAACGTATTTTTTGAGCAAGTTGATGACAAGCTATATCTCTTATTACGAAATTTTCGATAACTTCTTCACAAAGATGTGGCTCCACCCCACCTATGATATAGAGCTCAGTCATCGTTTCTGGTTTATTTGCATAGATCTAAGATTTCAGAGAACCTCAAAGAAAGAAAACGCACATCATGGCGGCTAATTGACATCAGAATTAGGTCTGAAAATCGTTACTAAAATAAATCGATTGATTTATGTGCAATGTGACAGGTTACATACATTTAAATTGGAACACTGAATAATTCCAGGTTAAATATGAGATAATAAAGATCATGGTATTTATTAGTTTGTGTCATTGCAAATATAATATTCCATTAATTTTGAACGCCCACTTTTACCCTTAACTACCCAGCGTCAATCAGCTTCAACGCATCGCTTTTTATTTCTCATATATTTCCCACATAAAACAAACTGTGCACTAAAAGCGTTAACAAAAAAATCTTGCAACGTCAGCAAAAATTTTACTCTGAGCTGAGTAGACAAAATGTGTTAAAAATTAAGTAAACGTTCTTTGATATTTTGTATTTAAAAAAAGTTAAAATAAATGACAAAAATAAATTACAAAGCCAGTAGCTGTACCTAAATGAATTGACTGTACATTACTAAGGAAGTTGCAATACATTGCAAGAGCAAAATCGTAGAAACTTTAAAATATGTTTGAAAAGAAATAGAACAGTAAAATAGATACCGTTTAAGTAAGAACAACTTACAACTATGCCTCTAGATATATTTTCGTGAGTAGTTTTCTCTGCCGATAGTTATATTCCGAATAGAGTAGTAGTTTGAACCATAGTTTGGTTCTCCTATCTCGTTTTCGAGGGTAATCTTCCTTTGCTGGTTTATCCCCAGAGTATTGCACTGCATAGAGAGAGAGAGAGAGAGAGACAGAGAGAGAGAGAGAGTGGTGGTTCAGTCAGAGGTTAGACTTCTACCTAGTCCTGCTATCTTGCCAGCTATTGGAGCTACACTTCGTGAGTCGCTTTCTTTCCTGAGCAGTGCACGCGATAGCTAGAGGTCGTGAGATAGAAGATAATTTTCTCTCTTTTCACTGGCAGTACCGCTATAACCCAAATCGACGGCGCATTTATATAGTAAGACCGTGTAAATAAAGCTGTATGGTTTATTTCGTGAATATCGGCTTTTTTATTTGTGAAAAAGAAACTAGGAAACCTCAAACATTAGCGACTCTGGATGCCGCTAAGTCTACCTCAGCAACCAGCTGAAATGTGTCGTTGCTAAGTGTATTCAGCAGAGAAGCCAACTTTTTTACTTTTTTTTTATACCACTTACTGAATGTACAACGGCTTCATAGAAGTGCGTTATTCCGCATACTATTTCTGCAATATCAATTTAGGAGGATATTAAGTATACACATCTCTTCTGGATCCTTGTAGGGAGGACAGTCGATTTTAAAAGTTAAACTCAACATTCCGGACTAGAAAGTTGCACGAATTTATCACTACCATTCTGAGGTATTATTGTTATTGAAATTCAGAGACTTTTGTTCACAAATGCCTAGTGGATGGGCAAATAATCTTTTGTCACCCATAACAGGAAATATATATACATATATATATACACGTCGATCCGATTACCATGTTTACCTAAGAAAGTTGAAAATTAGTTGCAAATTTAAAAAAAAAGCCAAATAATGAAAATTTCAACAAGAATAGAAATCGCACTGAGCCGGCGATAATATTGACTTTAAAATTTTATAAAAAATAAGAAAAATCAGAAAACGCAAAACTTTCATATTTATGTATAATGAAAAATCACATCTTAAAAATTCAGTTCCTCTTGCAGCTATAAAAAAAACATGTGGCCTAAAAACTGGGTTTATCTACGTTGAATGGAGACCAAATATCACATCCATATAAAAACTGTGGCGCAAAAAATACCACATAAATCAAAATTCCCAAATTTTGGAATTTCACCACAAAAACTTTACCAAAACTTTGCAAATTTACAAAACAAAAGTCGAAAATTAAAAGAAAGACAAACTTTTATGAAATCTTCCAAATGTATTTTACACAATTATATAAACAATCCCCTAATTTCATCACAAATCGGGAATTCAGAACAAAAATTTAAAATTTTTTAAAAATTTGAGAATAATTCAAAATTGAAATGTCAACACAATCTCTGAATTCAATAAAATTTCAAAATTCATCACCAAACTATACTATGGTATAAACATTTTTTAATTACCAAAAGAACAAAAGTAACGAAAAAAGCAAAACTTAATGAAAACCGAAAACGCTGCAAAAAATTACGAATAATCGACAAATTGGAAAATTTTTATATTCACCACAACTTTGAAAGTCGAAATACTGGAATAGTAAAAAATAATTCTAAAAATATCACAAAAACCAAATTTCAGCAAATATTAAAATTTCAAAGGTTAATTTCAATCTCATCAGAATTTTTCAGTTTGGTGAAAAACATTTTTAAAAAATCAATATTTTATTTAAAACGTCGCAATTTTAACTCAACCAATGTAACACACGTTTCAAAAGCAATTTATGTAAAAATAACTAAAAGCAAACTTAACCCAATTTTTAAATTCAACCCAACAATTTTCAGAAAGATTGAAATTGCACCGAAAACTTTAAATGTTATCAAATAAAATTTTGCCACAAATCCAATTCCGCTGTTATCTACAATTCACCAAAAGTTCGAGAATTTTTTAAAAATGTTTAAGCATTCAGAAAAAAGATCGAATGTGATTACATTAAGATGAAAGGAGAGTTTATACATAAATACGAGGACAAAATTAAATATCTCAAACCATCTTTTTCACCAGGATAAATCTGTTGTAGTAAATTTAGTAGTTCATACTTGTTAATTATTGATTTGTGAACACTCAAACATAAAAGAATAAAGATATCAAATTAAAAAATTTATAAATTTATAACATGTTTTTAGCGGAAAACTACCCAAACCAAGATTGTAATTACTTACAATTTTGCCATAAAGAGACGTATGTTCGCAATTAAACAGGAGTTCCTGTTTGGTTTTTAGTCCCCTCTTAAAAGAAATTCTCAGATGGTTAATTGCAGCATCAACTGCTTCCACACACCTTATTAGCATATAAATGAAATTAAAATAGTTTTCCAAATTTCAAACGAAAAATAATTGATGCATCCATTTTACTTCATGAAGACAAAAAAATTGTTGCAACCATAAAGCTTCAAGTAACCATCAAACGTGCCCTAAACAAGGGATGCTGCCGTTACCATTTTTATTTTTCGTAATCATTAAAAAAGTGTTGAAACAAGAAAAAGATTTTTAGAAATCGATTTTCGCAACTCTGTGTAGTGTCGGATGATAAACAAATACTCTACTGCTATCACATGGAATTCAAAAAGCAAGTACTCTCGTCAGGTATTTACGATGATAGCGACTAACACTGCATGATGGATGATCAATCATCATGTTGATGGTTGGTGTTCATGAAGATAAGATAAAATAGAATGTACCATATTAACCCATGTAGTTCTAAGTTTTGTTGTTTTTTATTTTATTTTTTCATTTTGAAGCTGCTGTATCTTACGCTGTGTAGGACAAAGTAAAATTTCAGCTTCATACATTAACAATACAATGGAAAAACCTGAAGTTAAAAAGTAAAATTAGGTAAATTTGATCCAAAGAATGTCTCCATTCCAATGGCTTATTCAAGTGATATGGGAGAATAGGAAATAGTAAACATCTTGTTTTGAAAACTAGGTAAAACCATATGGGGCGACCTGACAGTAGTGATCGTATTTCCAATTGTTTTATTTTAGAAAATGACAAGATATTCAGTAAATTCATCGGCTGCCACACATGTAGAAATTATTAAAAATGTGACCCGACGTCTATTTCGTAACGAGGACAGTCGTCATCATGACTATAATGTGCAGGCATTTTTCGCACCATGCAAAAGTTTCAATACAATTACACTTTGTTGAACCACCAATCAGATAGAGTTGGGTGCAAAATGAAAAAAAAACATAGTCACCGCAGCGACCAGTATCGAAGAAAATCGCGAAATATCGATTTTGCGCCGATCAATTGAATTGGACATCAATTGAATTGGAGAATGCGTATTATTTTGCTTCTGGATCTTTATCGGTATCAGATTGTGTTGACACATGGCTTGTTTGCTAACGATCATACAAAACTCGTTCAGTTATTTAAGCCCTGAATACGTCGGCCGGAGATCTAGGTTTCGGTCAAGGTGGCCATTTAAATGCCGTGATATTCTCCGAACTACTCAGAACGAAAAATGGCACATATCCGAATCCGGTGTTCACAAACTAAACTTGACGCGAGATGACGGATACTCGTTATAAATATGTATAACAAATCACTCTATAGGAAAATCCAGTATAAATGTACCTTCAAAATAAAGGCACAATAAATTTAATATCTCAAGCCGTTGTTGTTTTAAGTTTATGCTTTTATCGTGCTCATCTGTTAACCCAAATTTTTTTTATGTGAACTTTATAAAAATTGTAGAGGGACCACATACGTAAATCACTTCTGTAGTTAATCCTAATCATCCCATTTCCATCCTAAGTTATTTTCGGTTTTTATGCGGCATCTGTCGACCTGTCTACTGATCAATGAAATCTGGTTATAGTTTATGCCGTTGTCTCCATTAATCCCCGTACCATATTTTGGGTTCACCCCTCGCTCTCGTACTTAGTGAAATTTGTCGTTTGCGCTTACATTCGTCTCGATATTTACTCTGCATCTAGAGACGCTTCTGAATTAATTCTGCAAATTCAGTAAGAAAAAAATTAAGTCTATGAGGTCCACTAGTGTGCAAGCAACCTGGCCATACATTGTATGTAGTATAGTTGTATATAGAAGCTTAAAAGTTCTCTTCCAGCATGCCTGTTCCTCGTCTACACTACGAGGAAGTAAAACTAAGTTCAATTTCTGGAAATATCTTAAGCAACTGTGTACCTGTCGAATATGCCGAAAGTGAAGCTTACAAGGATTAAAAGAGTTCAGCAAATTTAGACGAGAACTTTAAAAAAAGTTACGATAAAATAGCCTCAAACATAGCGGCGTGTCTGTTAATAGTAGGCGTCTGGAGCGAACCGTTACAAGTAATACTTTTGTATCACTGGATTTAAACACTGGCATAACTCTTTTTGGAAAGTGGCTTGTATGAGAATTTTACTTTAAGCCTCATATTCTCGCCAATACATTATTTTGAAATTGAATCTTCATAGAAGAAACATTAATTTATAAACTATCTAGGACAATCGAAGAAGGTATTCGAATTAGCAAATAGTATTTTAAAAAATAATGAGGCTACACAAAGGCGTAGCGAAATATCGAGTATAAATAATAAAATATATAAAACCTTGTCAAAGACGTAAACCTTGAGAATTATTTAGTTAAATAGAACAAGGAATTTTTTTTTAATATCTAAAACAGACTAAATGCTTGAAATCTCCAGCCGTTTGGAAGTAGTTGCTATTTCGCACGTTCTTCAAACAGAATTATTGGATAAAAATCACAGTCAAGAGACACAATGGCCATAATTCTTGCGTTTAAGAAAAAATGTATATGAAAAAAAAACAGTAACAATAACTAAATAAAAAGGACTGGCATAAAACGGTAGAAAAAAATGAAAAATGACAAGATGACAAAAAAACTACTACGGAAAATAAAAATTCAGCAAAGTTAGGATGAAGTACATCTAACATACGTTCCTTCTTACACATACTGCTTGTTTTTAACAATGTTATGGCAAACTTTTCTTTGCAATAAAATTTGTACTGTTTATTTTTTCCCCTGTTCATGCCGCTCTACGATATACCAAATGAAATGCATTCCCCAGTTTGAAGCCAAAATTAAAAAATGCAACGATAAAAAAAAGAAAATATAAGTAAAAGGACTCAAAAAGTTTCCATGAATTTCCATTTGAAGTACAAAGTTTAAACGATTAAATACTTGTGATATTTTGTTGCGGGCAGCACTTAACTAAAGTGCTAATAGTAACGGGTTTTCCAATTAGAGCGGAGCGGCATGGAGTATCGCACCGATCACTTGCCGGACGCGGCTTCCCATAGTTCCGGGATGTCCAGCTTTCAATGGCTCTGCTGCATATATCGGTATAAATTTGAGAGTTGCCTAGGTTATGAAGACTTTAAGGAAATCGGTCGATAGGTTGAACCTACGACTTTAGAGGCACCTGCGATCGTAGTGGCGAACTCATGTCAACCCTCAAGTAGCTTAAGCAGAATATTCATTGTGAGTGTCTTCGCAAAAGTGCGTCTTGCAGCATAAATATGCAACTTTTTGGCATAAGGGACTGAAGATTAAACAATAAATTTGACAGGCGCTGACATAAAATATAGCCGCCCCGGACGGTCGCCGTCCACCTGCTATATTACATATGTGCTGTAAATGAAACGTTTAAACACACTCAAACAGTCATTACAAAATGCTTTTTCTGTTTTCTCACGAAATAAATTAAAGTTATTTCACTTCTGTTATTTTTTTATTTTCGTTTAAAAAGTGATTTGTGTTGAATTTTATTCTATTGAAATTCATTGTTCATTAAAGTTAATAAATCGCTCATTGTACCATTAACTATGGGGTGGTCCAACCATAATCACGATGTTAATTGTGAGTCACACCTTAACAATTGAGCAGCCCGTTAAGATTGTTGAAGCCTTTTACGAAAATGGCTGTTTAAATCAAAATGCATTTCGTGCACTTCGAGATTCTAACGCCCGTGGGCTACATGTACGTTGGGATTGTTATGAGCCAAGACTCAAAGATATATGAAGGGATATAGAAACTCAGTGCGTACCGAACTAAGTTTTTCTTGTCAATGCATCTGAAATGGGTTAACAGTGAAATGCGGATTTTTTTTTTGTGTAAAAACTAGGCAGTGGCATATGAAATCCTTGCGGTTTCGATGTCTTCATTGAGTGTCCTGCAGACGCTTTTTTCAGCTGTTCCTATTTGAAGCAGATGAGTATGTAAGTTTGAGTGCCTGGTTCTGTTTCAGCAGCCTTTTTGTTTTATTTACGTTGCTTTTATCCCACCGTCTCTTTCTTCTACAGTCTTAATTAAGTCTTCATAGCCTTAAAAGATTTTGAATTTTCTAAGATTATTGTCTATAAATCTCAGGTTTAGATTGCCAGAGTATTTTCTTGTTCATTACCAAGTACCGTTTGATGGTCGGAAAACATTTCGGGTTATCAGGTCTAGATGTCAAGTTTCGAGACAAACCGGTTTCGGCTATGTACCATCTTCAGTGTCAGGTATCTATTTGTCATGTGAACTAGTAGCAGGTGAACCTCGTATGCATCTGTAAGGTGAGAACAGGTAACAGGTAAATAATTGTAAATTTCCATGTTTTCTAAGATGTTTAGTCGTCGCTCTTTGCTCTGTGTGTGTAGTAGTTGTGCCGTTGGTCTCTCTACAAAGATTCTCAGTCCAGAGTAGAGGGAAACGAGCAATGTTGTGCATCCACTCTCTGCTCGGCACTAAACATTTCTGAAGCCCGAATAAAAGAGTTTTCTTGCTAGATATTATACTCGATCTAACAGTGTAATAAATACTATATACTCACACTTTGTACCAAAATACGAGTATTATACAATAGGTATGTATGCTAAAGCAAATACAATTTAAGTTAAATGCCAAATAAGAATTTAAACTCCTAATGCAAATATTTTATCACTGGTCATTAATATGTAATGGCTCAATTATTTTTTTATATTTTTCTCGGAAAATACCCGAAAGTATTTATGAAATACTGACAGACTCCTTAACTCGTACGACAATCACACATTTATTATTTGTGGCTGGGCGAGGACATGTATGTGCCAAGAGAGGTTAGTTGGAGAAATTGTATGATGAGTTTAGTATATTTATGTCCTTTCTTCATTTGAGATGTAGGATAGAATATCTGTGTCACCAGAGTGGTAATATGCACTCGTAAAATAATACCAACTAAATGTGTTTGTGGCTGCCTGCGTGTGTGGATATGTTCGTTTGGTTATTGGTTATGATGTTGAACAGTTCGTTCATAAGATTCTTTAGCCGGTTATGCAACAGTTATTTGGATTACAAACGCATGAAGTGAATGGAAACTATGAACAGGGAATACAAATTTTATACATTTTGTTATAAATAAGAAAATAGTCATGCATAAATGTAGATCCAGGCATACGGAAGTATTCCTGAAAAATATGTATTTTTTGTAATGAAAAGACTAGTTGATACTATTATTTTATTGTTAATAAACAAACTAAGAAGATTTATTATTATGGGAAAATATAGCCACTGTATGAGCTATGGGATGTCTGAGCTGTACACTGACATCGATATAGATAAATACGTAATCCAGGAACGCCTGCGACGGTCAACCGAAAAAAATTTTCGAATATGATCAAAAATAAATATTTTGAACGAATTTCCATCATTCCTTGTCAAGTTTAGTATCGCGTTCAACCGGAAAATTACACTGACGAACCAAAACAGGTTTGGTACCAAACAGTCGCAGACGAAGACATCCGATCTTCCGCTTGATATATAAGGTTGCATAGGATCACTCGGTGTTAATAATTAGAGAAGATAGGACTGGAATTCTATTATAGGCTCGGCCGTCCATCTTAACACGTTGTAACACATGTCACAAAACTATGTATGTCAAATAGTCGAACTGTAAAGAAACTTGGCACCGATTTCCGTCAAATTTAGTTTGTTATGTAAAATTAATACGCACGGTAGCGCGCCACACCAAGTTTAAGCCTGATGCACACTAAACCATTTGTTCTTTTTTACGCCCCTCATAACTTAGCTTCATTTAATAAGAAAATAATGAAAATTGAAATATAAGTATTTTACAAGTTTTACCACAAAAAGTTCCAGAGATGTAAAAGTGAAATAAGTACATATTTTAGTACATATTCCCTGACTTCCACTATATGTTGGCTAGAGACCTAAAAGTTGGTACACAGACAGATTTTAGGGAATAGTAATTATTAAAATCTTAAACGGAGCACTAAGGTGCCTTATTTGCTTGGGGCCGGCCTTGTCACTACATGTAGAGAGCTGAAATTTGGTATAACCCCCGTCTGTAACCTTTAAGTTAAAAGAAGTCTTATCTAAATAGCACACGAGTACAAACTTGTCAGAATAAAAAATGACTCGCAAGATGGCACATTGCCGAAATCGGTTTGTCTCCAAACCAAACTTGACAAGGGATGAGGGAAAGAAAAACTACACAAATGTATACATTTAAAAAAAAAACTTGGAAGAAAAAAAGCAGATCTGCACAATAACATAAATTTGAAAATAAAGCCAAGTTTCTATTCAAAAATTTCGGCAGTTAGAAGTGCTTAGATCAAAATGAGAACCAAGTTCTTCATATGTATAGCACCATCCCATTCTAGGCAACTTGTCAGCTTGGTAATTTTTTTAACTTTCTAATAAGAGAAAGTACTATGAGAGAAATGGTACCAAACTAGCAAGACGTCATCGTTTCGATTTCAGTACTTTTAACGGCCGATATTTTTGGATGGGAACTTGGCCTTATTTTCACATTTATGTTTTATGTGGATAATCATGACAACTTACTGTAGTCGAAATGCAATTGTAAGTGTATATTTCTTAGCCTTTGAAATTAATGATTAATTTGCCCTTGTTTTTATGATAAAATGTAGCAAAGCGGTTACTACCCCTAAAGCCCTTAACAATCATGAAAAGTGTAAGTTGGTAGTCTTTCTTGTCAGCATTGCTCTATAACTACTTCGTTTTCTGCTGTAAAGAGCTGGATATACAATTGGCATGTGTGCGTGGGACCTTTACGTGCTTCATTGTAGTAAGTTGCTGAAAATTAAATGTTTATGGACACAAGTTGTTTTGCGTTAAATTTATATGGCAATAACGTATGGTCCCCGCTACTTAAAATTTATTAGTATTTTTTTTTTTTAATTTTTTTATTTTCCCAAACACAACCCACAAAACATTTATGAATAAATGTTTGAATAAAATAATTTGTTTTCTTGCACCATCTTCAATTAACCAGTAATGACATTAAAATTAAATTTATCGTTTTTCTTTCTCCATATGCAAAACTTGGTGTTTGTGTGAAATTAAATTAAATTAAAAAAATGTGGGAGTTTTAAGAACAAACCAACAGTTTTAGGGCATCAGTATAACTTATTTACGGCACTAAAGTAATGTTTGTGTCAGTATTTAAATCGTTGTACTTAAAATAATGTTTGCGATTAGTTTTGATAAATATTTTCTGAGGGATGAAATGAGCTCGATTTTTTCAAATTAAAAATAAAGGGTTTTCCAATAAGGCTGAAATATAACATATTTAGTAGGTCTTACTTATTTAAAAATGTGAATAAAGACCGCGAACTTTGGGAAGTCCTACTTACTCGTATTAAAACTAATATTGGTTGAATTCCCATATGATTTTTTTTTTCCAAAAATATTTTATAGGAGAAGCCAACGGCATAGATTACTAAGAGCTATCGCTTAGGACTACATGCACCATTTCCAGTTTACTTGACGCCTGGTAAAAACTTTCATTGAACCTAATCTGAACAACTAGCTCATGAACTATTTAGACAATCTGTTCGCCTGTTGGCAGGTAATCCTTATGCCAGGGTAGTTTTCGAGCTAACCGAGAACCTAAATTCCACCGCCATTAAAACACAAATTAGTTTATAAGTCGATATTGGTATTACCATAGTTAGGAATAACCAGTAATTCATTCGGAATTCGAATCCCACGTTGCAATTAAAAAACAATTTGCAGACCCTGATGGTTTCGTTTCATAACATCAGCAGTCAATCCACGGGGAGGGAAGTACTAGTGAAAACAAATAATAAGTATACCTTATCTAAACTTTTTTTTATGGGAGCATGTTAATTTTTGAGGGTGATATTTCTTTTTTGAACCCTCCTCGATCTGTGCCTGTACAAGTATGATTTTAGTCAGATTATTTGTCAACACCTAATGATTACTTACATCTAAGCACCACAACAGTGGGATTGTCGCAGTTACCATATGCTTAGAACACAAAATTTTTTTTTTTGGTAGTTTTCAGATGACCACTGAACACACACTGAATGTGAACATCTGCAGCGGAATAACTGTTCTATGATCAGACCAGCCGATATTAAAAAGTGTAACTTTCTTTATTTGTTTCATTCTTTTGCTGCTTTCTGGGCCCACACTGGCCTTATTGTGTACTTTATCAAACACATATGCCGGGTTCTTTCTTTTTTGTTGGTATATTTTTTGTGTTTTTTTAAGAACAATTTCGCAGCGAATTTTTTTGTTTCAAGTTTCGTATTTTACCAGCAATAATGTGTGTGCATTTCTCTCTGATAACCTTGCATTCCACTAACTTACCGAAACTGATTACATTAAAACGAAAGAAGAGTTTGAATGTAAAATAAGACGACTTATACCGCAGGCCAAAATTACATATAGTAGTTCATTATTTTGTGAAGGGTATACAAATATTACTCAGCCCAAGTGTTACTTCTTACTTCTTTAATATGTTCAAATCTTAATACAATTGGATTAGTGTCGTGGGCTAGTACTATTAGTAGAGTGCCGTCTCGAAAGGCCCAATCTGTTTGTTTTTTCAGTCTCCGGTGCCCATGAAAGTGCAGTAAATCACGCGCTAGGGTGTTGGGATGAACCACTAGTTTGTTTACGTAATTGGAAGAATATGTTTTTGTTTCTTCTTGGTTAATGGGAACTTCTTGATCTCTATGGATATTTTCATTTCCTATATACCAAGGGGCGCAGACGATAAGTCGTAAAATCCCAGACTGTCTTCTTTGTAGCTTCTGGATGTTTGATGCACAAGCAGTACTCCACAACTGAATGGCATATGACCAAATTGGTTTTATAACGGATTTGTATAAAAGAACTTTATATTCCAAAGCCAAGGTTGAGTAAGGACTTATTAACCAGTGAAGTCGGATTGTTCTAAGTTTTATGGCAGCAATTTTTGTCTCCATAGGCGTCTATTTAGGTAGATATCCAAATATTGAACGTGTGTTTTCGCTGGAACAGTGATAAAATTTTGTTTCGTGAGGGAAAACGTTTTGTGAGCACCTTTCGAATCCTCCACTTATATAACCAGTTCTCTAGCTCATACATATGGGACTGTAGTTTTTCAGATTCAACCTTTTGGAGCATTACTGACACTTATAAATGCAGTATCATCTGCAAACGTTAGTGTATATGTATATGAGCGTCTTAGCATATCCGCTGTATAGACGATATATAATAGCAGAAATAGTATACTATCTTGAGGTACTTCCGCTGAGATGCTACCATTTTTAGATAACTGATCTTCTGACCTTACCTTAAACGTTCTGTCAGTTCAATAGCTCTTAAGAAGCTTCTTGGAGTTTTCAGGAAGAACTCGAGTTGTTTTCGTGAGTAGCCCATTATAATAAATAAATAAAAAATAAAGCCGAACAGTATTGCTTATTTTCAAATGCAGATAAAAAACCAGTGCCAATTCTATGAACTTGCTCAATAGTACTATGACTATTTCTTATCGATCCTGTAATAGGATCAGATCCGGATGATTTTCTCATATCTCTATTTTTAATTATCGATTTAAATGAAGATAGCCGAAATTTCATAGGGTCATTTACAGTGTTATTAATATTTGGAATATAGAAGCTGTTTATATTATGTGGTCTGAAAACCTTTTCTAAGTGATTTGCGAATACATTTACGTATCAATAGAGTTTTTGGCTCAGGTGCGGTTTTCAAATCTTATTGGAGATTCGTTGGGAAGAGGACATTTTAAGCGCCTTACAGCTCTCCACAGGATATAATTTTTTAAATAAATCTCGGTAGTGGATTCATGTTTCTGCCTCAGTTTATTGCGTAAGATTCTCTAGCATAAGTTCAATGGAATCTTTATGTCTGAAGAACGACTATTTTGCCATTGCTTGCTAAGCCTTCTCTGCTCCCTGACAAGAATCTGAATATCAGCTGATGATTGGCGCGGATTTCTTTTAACTGTTGGCCTTGTTGGCTTTGCTGGGCTTTGCTGGGCGTTGCATATGTGGCTGCCACGGTCACGGTGTTTGTAAAATAATCTACTGCTTTTTGAATATCGAGTTGCTCAGAGGAATGTTCTGAGATAAGTGAGAGCTCATATATATTTTAGCCAATTGGTTTTTTTTTTATTTGGGTAAAAAATACGGGTTTCAGGTGCAGTGGAAAAACTGTCGTCTAAAATATTGACTGTAGTTGCATAATCAGAAAATAACTCGTGTGATGAACTCTCTTTCTTATTTTTTTTTTTTTATTTATTCTGCTCATCACAAAAATACTTAATTTTATTTTGAATCAATTAAATAAAAAACTCGAAGTTTTTTTTTTTCATTTTTAAACTGTTGTCTGGTTTTAATTGTTATTTTCAATCCTATGTTACATTATCATCAAATCGTAATCTTCGTCTCCAGCCTCTCTCACATCTTTGCTAGCCACAATTGAATTAATCTCCACCAATCAACTTCAGCTGGTTGGGTTAAAAAATGATTTCAAATCGCAAGTCAATTTTTGTTGCAATTTTTTTTTTATATCCATTTCTTGTGTTACTTGTTTCCGTTTTTACAAATTTTTCTTGTGAAAATATAGAAAAAACTTCAGTAAGAAACTTATAATTGATGAAATTATATTTAATACTCGCCTGTATTTTATTTTTCTTGTTGCTGTTAGTTTTGTGAAAAATTGTTGCAATGAGAGGGAGTATGTTAAAAAGAACTCGTTATATTTGTTTCATAGGACGTATGCCGGAATATTAAAAACTTTTACATAAGTTACTGGCAGCACCACAAAGCAAAGAGAGTAAACGAATTTCGCAAGTTTTTTTGGAATCTTAAAAAATCTGTATCTTTGTCTGAAGCTTGTAGAGTGAGTAAGGAAAAACTAGAGATTTTATTTAGTATGAGAAAAATTTTAATGGCTTAAATTTTTCTCTGAGTGATTAATTTACACGTGTTCCACGGTGGATTAGGGAAATTTATACGAGACTGTTAACTTCTCTCCGTTCGGCTTATTTAGCCAAGAACCTGTTACCGGCCGCCACCGTGTGAGTGCACTCAGATACGACAAGCCTTTGTACCTGCCAGCTGACAGCCAAAATCTTTAGTCAAAATTTTTAGTCAGGTAAAATTTGTATTTTTTAAGTTATTTAAATTTCTTCACTTTGAGTTAATTTGAACTTGTTTAAAAAAAAATTCAAGAAATAAAATTGAGATCATATCAAAACTATATTCAGTTAGAATTTTGTTGTGTAATACTCTATTTAAGAAAAAATTCTTATTTAAGAAAACATAAGTCCTCCTTATACTTTGCATAACTTATTAAAAACAAGTAAATGCTATAAAGGTCAAATATGCAGGACCTTTCTTGTAAGGGAAATTTCTCCATAAAGTCAAGTATTCCACTTACTTTTTTTAAGTTACAAAAAAAGGTCAACTACATTTAAGAACTTTTTTACTAATTTTTTATTTCTTTTCATAAAGAAATTAATAGAGAAAAAATTAAAAAACAAACATATATAACCGCATTAGACGTGTTTAAAATAGAACGGAAAAAAGAATTAGCATATAAAATAATACAGTTAATCGATTGTTTTAATAGTAAAGCAATCGTTTCAGCTGGGAAACAGCTGCAGTTTTCCATTAGAAGAGACAATATAATTCAATTAGGGAGAAATCATGAAGCTCCGATACAGTACCAAAAATCTGAGAGAAACCTTCTTCAGGAAATAAAAAGTTATTTTTCCACAACTCATATTTTAGCACTTCATATTTACTCCCATCACATTCCGCAAAACTTGTTTTTTTTTTGCTCTTTACTGCAAGTCAAAATGACATAATTCTACCATTAGAAAACTTTTACATTGTGCAAGTTAGGGTTAAAATTGGTTTACCAAAGATTAACAATAGCAAACTTATACCACTCGGTGTGTCAGATAATGTTTCGAAAACTCTTCTTTCGAACAAAACTCGCTACTTTTATAATTTTAAATAAAAACGATTAAAAGCCACTGCATACCCCAAAGTTTCTAAGATCTTTTGCGTTTGACATTTTCACAAATGGTAATGACTCTTCATTTAGCGCAACAAACGTATTCAAGAAAGTGTCAGAAACACATCTTTGCATGACGTAGAAAATTCAAAGAAAATTAATTTTTGTGCAAAAAATAATATTTAAACATAAAAGCATACACATACATACATACATACTCGTATGTGGTAGAAGAGGAAGAAAATGTAGCTGCATCAAACGGTCGTTTTTTCAATGCTTGTGGGAACGCAATTGTGTCAATTGAATATTTTTATATCTCTCTTTAGAAATCCTGTGCAGATAAGGAAATAAATGTTTACACCTTTAACAGGGTGTTTTTTTGTTTTCTAGTTTTAGCTTGAAATTAAATTAAGTTTTTGGAAATATTTATTTAATACATATGAAAAACTTGGTCCTCATTTTGATCTCGGTACTTTTTTCGGCCGAAATTTTTACATTTATGTTTTTGTGCGGATTATTTTTAACACTAACCTCTTAAGAGAGTAGAATGTAATTCAAGAAGTTATATAATTCAAATAAACACTTAATTCGGTTTTAAGCTAAAACCCAACAGTTTAGCATAAACACTGTAACGTTATCAATCCACTTTTCTGTACAGTTATAGAAGCTTAAATTGCGAATTTGAATAATTATTATCATTTTCGTTTCTGGAAAAAAATATAAAAAATGTTGCCCATTTGTTATACCCAAAAATGTGTGAATTTACACCCGCAAAATGTGGTATATATTTTTTTTATATTTTACCCTTAGTAACGGCGAAAAGCATTGCCCTGTGATCCGTGTAAAATTCCAAATAATAAGGGTGTGCTAAGCATGTGCTCTTAGCGGTGCAACTTTATTGAAGAAATGAAAACGCCATAAGAAAAGTTAATAATTTTAGACTAGAAATAGCTAAATGGTGTTACTCGTACAACATCTTCTTCTTGGTTTTTATGGAGCCAATTTTACCAGCATTCAAAATCCGATTTGAATTTCTATGAAAAATATTGAAATATTAAATTAATTATTTCTCAAATTAATTAAATAGACAAACATACAAGGATAGGTATGCTATAGCTCACAATCGTAAGAAGTTTGGTAATTTCAAGTCGCAAGAGTATATAAAAATAAACTAACTGGCAAAGCTAAGCGATTGGCAAGTGAAAAGAGTAAAAATTCTTGAAATTCAGTCATTGGAATTTCAATTTTATGACAGTACAAATTAAATAAAGTTTTATTATGGATTGTCAGCAGATGATCAAAACAGACAAAACAATCAAAATGCGTAAACTGGAGAACAAACAAAATAAATTTCGCGTTTTTCATATCGCATGTGATAAAATCGTCGACAACAACAACAAGAAAACACGTTTCGATGAAAATGTTTAATAATAATATTCTTATGCACACTGGGAGTAAATTTAGACTTTGTACCGTGGAGATTTTGGTTTTGATAATGTTTTACAAGGCATATAGAGGAGATGAAAACGAATCGAGCTGTAAGGCTTCAATAAACGCGTCTCAGGCTACTAATTTTTTGTTTCTATATATGTAGCTATTTGAAGATACATCAAAATCAGAGCATTCTTTTAGAAACGTTCACATTCAAATCTCCCACTGTGCACTTCAAACTCAAACTGTAAGACCATTACTTGTAAACTTGTATGAACAAATTCCTACTAGATGAAAAAACTTTTATATTTCTTACAACTTATATTTTCTTAACTGCAGTGCAAGCTGTGAATTATGAAAGAGTTCAGGCTTCAGTTTCCAGAGGTATGTTCCAATATTTTTTCTTCAAGTATAGGGTACAGTGTTGCAAAAAAATAATGGATATTATACTTTAATAAGGAATTAATTATTCTTATTTTATAAATACACAAATATTGCCTAAAAGTTTTATCTGAAATGTGCTGAATTGTTTGATTTTCAGTTATGAACTTTCTGTAGTTAATTGATTTTAAGCGATTCGCAAAGTAGCTTTAGTCTATAGAATAGCCCACAGGTCATTGTCATTATCGTTTAAGGCAATCAGTAGCCTTGACAGATAACATTTGGATTCGAAAGATGACGCAAACGATCAAATGAAGACTGCATGTGGTCTGTTCACAAAAACGAAAATGAAATATATAAGTTTGTTTAAGTCTACAATATTCACATCCGACCCATTAAAGTATATATATTCTGGGTCATTATAGGTAGGGAAGATCAATTAGCGATGTCCGTCTGTCAGTCTGATATTGAAATTAGCTTTTTTGACGACACTACAAAACCTAGCATCATGTACTAACTGATCAGCGCGTTCGGAGAATGTTCACTGTTTGAAATTGGCAATATCTGCCGACAAGCTCTCGAGATATAGGTAAAAACCATTATTTTTTATTTTCTCTCTTTAACACAAGCCCATAAGATTGGTATGATCTGAACCCTTATCAAATTTGCTATTAAGTCACCCTACAGCAGTGTATAACCCGAGGCCACCAGGCAACTTATAGACAATAAAACCTCAAACTTTTAGAAATTAACAACTTTACAATAAAATACCAAAAAACCAAATTCACCAAATTTTGGAAATTTTAATTTCTTGTAAACATATTAATTTCATAAAAAATTCACAAGAAATCAATATTTTATGAAAAAAAAAGAAATTTCGAAAATACCAAAAAATTAAGACACAAATTCACCAAATTTAGAAATTTCACAACAAACATTTTTATTTCACAATTTTAAAGATATACGATTAAAACGAGAGGCAAACTTAAAGATCGTAAAAATCCTTAGTATTGGGAAAATCTGTAGTAAATCTTTATTAATTCATACTTTTGTGAAAGGTTTATGAGATTCGGCACATCCAAATATAACTCTCTTACTTGTTTCTTGAATCGCCTTGCAGGTAGCGAATCCAGCTGATTGCCACTAATATTACTAAAACAAAGCGCAAATTAAATATTTTACCAATAATATTCTTTATATAGTATTGTGGCCAAATTGCCAGGTTTTATTCAAAATTATATTTTATTAGTTGTATTTATTTCTTATCTATTTCGCGCGTCACTGTAATGGGTAGCTTAACACTTTAATATAAAATGGCAATCGTTTGCTTTCGTTCACATTTTCTACAGTTGTATGTGTATTTGTGCAATGGGCGTGAGAGTGTGTAATTTTCATAAATGCTTTCATGCAACACCATGTCTGGCAACATACATTTATCACAAGAGCTGTCAACGGTGCTTTAATGTTGAGCAACGAACCAAAACTCACATGAAATTGCCATTCAAACTGTTAATGCACGTTTATGTATGTGCAAATGTATGTGGGTGTGTGTAGTAAATTTTTCTTTTTTTGTTCAATGTGTTAATGTGAATTTGATAGTAACAAAAAAATAAATACAATCTTTGCAGGTAAATTGTTTTATAAGGGCAAAAAGCATACTAAAAGTTAAAGTTTTCTACGAAATTTTGATTGGTATCGAATGCTGTCATTTCCCCTAAGCTCTCTTGAAACATTTAGCTTCAGATATTTTTAATTTAAAAAAAAAACATTTTTTGAAATATTCAATTTTGGTACACAACGCAGCAGAAAGAGTTTAAAATAGCGTCTTGATGTTCCTTCAAATTGTTTACTGGGTAACGACAAATAGTGGTCTTAGTAGTTAATGATAATAATGATTAGAACAAAATGGTGATGAGGTGGATCAAATGGTAATTTCTATGTTTCCCCAACTATTTTCAACGTAGTATTACACAAAACAAATGCTGTGACAGCATGTTGCTATTGAAATTCTTCTTATAGACTTGTTGACACAGCACGAGTCGTGTACCTTCAATGGGTTTTGTTTGAAATGAAATTAATTCAACATTTCAGTGTAGTAGCTGGTTGTCAGCCAGCTGAAGCCGAATCTGAAAAAAATAGACTATCGCATGTCCACTGATGATGATGCCTCTTTTGTGGTGATTTTAGTTTTTACTGTGTCTGCGGCTTTTTAAATAAATTGCCTTCATTTAACACATCGTTGTGTAGACATAAATTTCAGTCAATCTGCGCATGACTTCATGTGTAGATAAATTAAACAAGTAAGGGAATTCTATTCGGTGGTACACCCTTCACAAAAGTATGAACTACTACATATGTTCTACAGATTTTTCCCGGTGCAAAGGGTTGTTTGCAAGCTTTAACTTTGGGCTACGGTTATAGGCGTCTTATTTTACATTTAAACGACTAACTATCTTATTCATTTTAATATAAGCATTTTCGATCGTTTAATAGAAGAGATGTTTTTTTTCAATATTACGACTCTTATAATTTGTGCTTCGCTTCTCTTTTTTCATAAAATATAAATTTTTTTACGAAACTGCAAAAATATGGTAAAGTCAAAAATTTAGTCTCGAAGTTTGAAAATTTGTTGAATTTTGGTTTCATGTTGTTTGTGCAATTCTTTTGCTACGAGTATATTCCAGTTGTTCGATTTTTGTGGTGCGATTTCGGTTTTACTAAATATGGATTTTTAAAAAACTAAATTTTTTATCCCAGCTTTTCGATTTTGTGGTAAGTTTTCGGGTTTGTGGTGAATTTAAAATTTTTACACAATTTCCAATTTTTTGGCGATTTTTTGTGCGTTTTCGGTTTTCTTTAAATTTCGATTTTTGGAACATTATGTTATTTTTGTAATTTAAAATTTTTGACCTGTAGCTTGGTGGTGTGGTGAATTTTTGGATTTTAATGAATTGATTTTATTTAGTTTTTCTGATTATTTGAAATTTTTGATAAAATTTATAATTTTTATGATTTTTAAATATTTTGGTGAATTTTTTTTATGGAATTCAGCCTTTGTGGTGAATTTTTTAATTTTTGTTTTTATATGTTTGTATTTTCGTAAAATATTAACTTTTTGTGATTTACGGCTTTTCGGCGAAATTACAAAATTGTGGTGAATATTCAAAATTTGCTGAATTTTGCTCTGTTTTGATTTTTGATTTTAAATTATGGTTTCGTACTAAATTTTAATAAAAAAAACACAAATTTTTATATTGAGGTTTTTCGATTTTATGGTGAATTTTTGCTGAATTTTAAATTTTGAAAAAAAAGTTCGGTTATGTAGATATATTATTTGTTAAAAGAATTTATGACATATGACGATATAGAGAATAGTGATAAATCTGATGCAGTTAATACTGCTCGTGTTAAATATTAAACGCAAAAACATTTATATTGCTTCACATTTTATAGGAAGCTCAATATGGGCGACATTTTTAGTTTTCTCGTTTTCAATTTTGTGGAAAGATTGCGATTCCTTCAAAAGTGAGTTCCAGTTTCGGTAACATCTACTAATTAAATTTATGGCCACAGCTTCCAGAAATAATATGGAGGCTGTTGTCGATTTCTCTATATTATGGTCATAAAAGTAAAGATTATGTCTAATTATTGGATGACATCAGCTTTCAAGAAATGGGCAAAACAACGCAGGAGTACCTCAAGGTAGTGTGTTAGGACCGTTATTATATATCATTTATACAGCTGATATGCCGACAAGCCCACATACATATACATCAAGCTTTGCAAACGACACTGCAATTATAAGTGTCAGTAATGATCCAAAGGATGCATCTGAAAAGCTGCAGTCCCATTTTCATAAGCTAGAAGACTGGCTAAAACAGTGGAGAATAAAGGTAAATCCATCAAAATGTGCTCATGTAACGTTTTCCCTTAGAAGGCAAAATTGTCCACCAATCACAATAACTAATACCACAGTTCCAGCTGAAACGCACGTCAAATATTTAGGTATCCTCCTAGATCGGTGCCTAACTTCGTCCCGTCACATTGAGGCAAAAATAATGTCCATAAACATTCGAACAAATTAACTGCATTGGCTAATAAGTCCTAACTCAACTTTGGCTTTGGAATATAAAGTCCTATTATACAAATCCGTTATAAAGCCAACATGGTCATATGGTATTCAGCTGTGGGGTACTGCCTGTGCATCAAACATCCAGAAGTTACAGAGAAGACAGTCTAGGATTTTACGTCATATCGTATGCGCCCCCTGGTACATAAGAAATGAAAACATACATAGGGATCTCAAAGTTCCCACTATCCACGAAGAAGTTAAAACATACACGTCCAAATACGTGAACAAACTAGTCGCACATCCCAACACTCTAGCACGCAATTTATTGCAATTTGATGGCCACCAGAGACTAAAAAGAACTGACACATTGAGCCTGGCAAGGCGGCTCTCTCTACACAATAGAAGATAGATTTTTAAGATTTGAATAGAAAAATTAGTTATTACGTTGGTAATAACTAGTAAATAATAATTTAGAAATAAGTTTTGAATACTTATTGTGAATTTCTTTTAATAGAACGATTCAATAAAATAAAATAAAGTATAAAAAAAATCTGCGATTTGAATTTGATGAAATCTTGGAGCCCCGTAGACTAGTACGGACGGACGGAATGGAGCTCTACTAAGATCATAGATTGGACTGCTACAGTATTATGACGCACAGTTTGTTGCAAAAATATCAGAAAATATGACATTAATTTGAAAAAAAACAGCTAAATTTTTTTGAAAGATTTGGACAGAACTTTTTATGGGTTAAATATCCCTGGGCAAGCATGCTTGCCTGTGCCCGTCAAAGAGTTAGAAGTTGCGCATATCAAAATACAACCAGAATTCCTCTACTGTTGAATATTTATAATTTTACAAGTGTTTATGTTTCATGATTATGTAATTTAGTAAATGCTATTTATGCTTATAAAAGCATATCTTTTTAAGCTAGTTCAACAACAACAATTGAAAAAGTATGAATATCTTAAAAATTCATCTGCATGAGCATGTTTGAGTAACAATTTTTATTTGGATAACACATGCAAAATTACACACAAATTTTACGTACGTGATGTTAATAAAAGCAGTTTTTATTCATACATTTGTTTCTTAGAGAGAAGAACAACAAATAAATATATAAACCTAAGTTATAAAATAAATTCTCTTGAAGTAAAATATGTCTCTATTAGAAATCATGTTTCATACGGTTAATATTTATATCCTCAAATAGATAAAAACCAGTGGTAAGTAAGGCCTTAGGATTCTCTGTCTTACTAAAGAAATTTGTTCTGCTGTCTCCTATACATATTTTGTGGCATGTTTAAAGTTCCTACGACCTGGCAACCTGTCTTACATTTATGCATATCAAATCTAATTTTGTAAATATTCGACCGAAAACAAAAATGGACAAATAACAAAACGGTCGGCAACAGAAGCAATAAGAGGACAGCAGAGCTACAAACCAATTTAAGAATGTTGCGAGCGAAATGTATTAAATAGGAATTTCAGGACATAGTTATGTCTCATGGCGTTTCTTATTCTGAGAATGTGGTAATAATTTTCATAAATTACCTACACTCTCTCAAATATATTCCTTATTATACTTTTAATAAAACAAAAATAATTCCTTCTTTCTACACTTGTTGACCTCTGACATTAACGTGTATTTAGCATTTAAATTTTTTTAAAAAAGAAACGCATAAACTGGAAAAGTGTAAACTGTATAAGCGATATTTTTGGTAGAAAAGAAAATGCCATTATTTTCTTATGCCCTCTGTTTGACCTATATCAGGGCTCGAATCTCAAGATCCGACAACGTGAAATTCGTAACGAAACATACATTTTTCGTGTTATGACTTAAGTGAACGTAATGTACTATACATAATTATGATGGCAGATTTAAATCGTTTTCATGGTATAACTGGTCGTTTCGTAACCATTATTCAGTTCAAGAAAGATACGGAAGACTCAAGCTTAGAAAATATAGCGAGGCTTTGAAAATTGAGAGCTCATGATTGTGATTGCGAAATAGTAGTTTCTGAATTTTTGAATTCCAAGTAACTTTCTACTTTCCCCTATTCAAATTTTACTTGTATGGGCGAAGAGGAATTTTTACCCTTCCGTTAAACTAACAAATGAAAATAATTCTTCTTGTAGGCCCGACGAGGAAATGACAAACATGTATAACTTAAAGAACGATTTACCGGTAACAGCTTAAAAGAAATACTGTTAAGACAATTTCCGAATAATTTTCAATCAGACAAATGGTAAACCAGCAAATGAAATTGAACAAATAGGAAAACAAAAACTAAATTTATTTGGCACCAATCAACTTAACTAATTTACTACAGAAGGTTGAAACATATTTCTCTCACATATACTGATACATAAGAACGTTGTTGTCAAATTATAAAAATATAAGAATATGTGTGGGTGTTTTAGAAATTATGGTTTAGTTGCAGTAGTAAAATAGTTGTAATTCTTTATTTTATTCTTTGGTTCTTTTGCATAGGATAATGAAAATGATAAGAAAAAAAGATAATTTGTCGGTAGCCACAATGCTGTAGATCATCATCTAAGATTTGTATATTCGCAATATACATTTGTGTATGTTTTAGGTATCCCTAATTGCAAATTGAAAAGTACTTGCTTACATATATTTAGATTAAAAAAAAATCAATTTCCATTCTTTCTTTACGTTTTTAGTCAATAAAGCTCAAATGCACAAGTCTTACAAATAACAGGGGCGATGGTAACAGTCTGGCGCGGCCACATTTGTTGGCGATATCTGTCAAGTCTATTGCATATTATTCAGTCACTGTTTTCAAATTGCGTCTATATGGTAAAATTTTATTACTAAATTATGTGTTTGTTAGTGTAAATATTATGCTAAATCCACCACAAGCCTTGTGACACTTCAAATTCGACTCCTTAACAGCCAGGCCATCACCGAATCAGCTAGCACTAGTATACTGAAGGAACACAAGCTTCAACTTAGTAAAATTTTCCGGCAGCACTTGGGCATGTGCCCGCACCCAAAAAGCTAAGTCGGCTTCGGAGTGTTTGGCAGAAGAGTCTAATTTTGAGCGAAAATTAATATTTAGTGTCGACGCGCATATGATTGACTATGTGTCGTATATGAGGCGGTTCCAACCTAGTTGATATTTGTTAGGTGGGCAAACATCCACAAAAAGTTACTATTTGTTTGCTGTTTGTTTTGAGACAATGACTCTCAGTAAAAAATATGGTCGTGGGCGCGATGCGCCATCCACGAGGTTAATATATGTTGTGGAGATGATGTAAATTAGTCACCAATAACTTGCGACTTGACCTCACAAAGTTTTTCCTATCATTTTTGCTATATGTATTCGACAGGGTACTTGACAGTCGGAGTTTTCGTATTTATGCGCCGGCGCGGCGAATTTTTGAATAAAGTCATATGCCAAAAATAAATGTGTATATTAGCTTTTCGAATAAATAGTTCACATACGTAGCTTATTTAATTACATTTTAACATTAGGCCGGCTTTATTGGAAAACCTTTTACAACCACGCTGGACATGAACAAGTGGTTATTGTTAGGGGAAAAATTAGTGCACAAGAAACAACCAACATATGCAAGAGATAGACCTAGAACCGTAAGTTTTCAAACAAATCCACTGGATTTACCACAGTCAAGCTCGCAATATAACAGCAATACAAATCCCAATGAAGCTGAGCGTATGTCATATTCTCAAGCTGTTAGAAGCAACGTATGCAATAAAGATGTTAGCGTAGTATTATCTAGACTGGAAGCAATTCTAGACAAACTAATGAACTTAATGACTGTTATTGTTAAAAAATTATGCAAATAAATTTAAATATTGTAACATGGAACGCTAATGGCGCCTCCAACCATACAAGCGAAATTGAAGTATTTCTTAAAATAAATTTCATTGATATATTATTAATATCGGAAACTCACTTTACAACAAAAACCTACTTCAAAATTAAAAATGTTGACTTAATCGAAGCAAATCACCCAAATAACAAAGCTCATGCTGGCTCAGCTATATTAATAAGATCATCCTTGAAATACAAAGTTTTAAATCCAGTAATAAAAAAATCAATACAAGGAAGTGGAATTCAAATTAATTGTAATAACGCTGATATATCTATATTCTCAGTATATTTCCCACCCAGACATAGTATAACACATCAAGAATATGAAAATTTTAAAGGACTCGGTACTAGATTTATTGTTGGTGGGGACTTCAACGCAAAACACCCCTGGTGGGGGTCTAGAATTATTAACCCGAAAGGAAGGGAACTTTTCAGATGCTTAAGCAACAATAACTATAAGACCATATCAACTGGAAGTCCAACTTACTGTCCAAGCGATAGGCATAAAATCCCTGATTTACTAGATTTTTTTTGTATATTCCTGAGTACCAGATCATCTTCTTGATATTAAAGATAATTACGATCTTAGCTCAGATCACTCACCTATTATATTAACTTACAATACTTTTTTGAAATATAAATGCCTTAACCAAAAAATTATTTCGTCGAAAACGGACATTGCATCTTTTCAGTATTGGTTAGACAAAAATCTAAATCTTAACACCCAAATCCAAACTGGCTGCGAGAAAATCCCACATGTCTCATTCACGAAGCCGCGCTTCTATCTACACCACAGCCAATACAAGCCAACGAGAGGCAATGTTTATTACCAGTAGAAATAAGACATATGATTTTGCATAAAAGAAGGTTATGAAGAATATGGCAAACAACAAGAAATCCACTTGATAAAACAAATTTCAATCGTGCAACTAACAACTTGAAAAAAGTATTATTTGATCTGAAAAATTGTGAAACCACCAAATTCTTGCATAAAATCAATACCGCAAGTGACAACACACATAGTCTATGGAAAGCTACAAAATATTTGAAAAGACCAACTAAAAGAAACGTTCCTATCAAGAAGGATGATGGCACTTGGTCCAGATCAGACAAAAACAAAGCATAATTGTTTTCTAAACACCTAGAGCAAACTTTCGAATCTTTCCCAGCTTTAAACTCTCCTCATGAAACCAAAATTCTAGAGTTCCTAGATTCGCCTTGTCAAATGGATTTACCGATTAAACCGTGTACTATTACAGAAGTCAAAAATGAAATATCTAAGCTCAATAATAGTAAGTCACCTGGCTACGACAAAATAGACCCTATAGTAGCTAAAAATTTATCGGACAAAGCTGTACTATATTTGACATCAATATATAACTCGATTTTGAGACTGTCGCACCATCCCACACAATGGAAATGTGCAGTGATTATTATGATTCCTAAGCCAAACAAACCTAAAAATAATACTTCCTCATATAGACCAATTAGTTTGCTGCCGTTTTTCTCCAAAATATTTGAGAAAATTGTTTCAAATCGTCTCACGCTAATCTTAGAAAGACAAAATATAATACCTGACTATCAATTTGGATTTCGTCACAAACATGGCACACCTGAGCAATGTCACCGTATAATTAATGTAATTACTGATGCTTTTGAAAGAAAATTATACTGCTGTGCAGTATTTTTGGATGTCAAGCAGGCCTTTGATAGAGTCTGGCATCAAGGCTTGCTTTACAAACTCAAGAAAATATTACCAGCGCCTATTTACTTGATAATAAAATCGTATTTAGAGAAAAGATCGTTTTACGTAAGAGTGGGTGATGAAAATTCTGTAATACGTTTTATTTATGCAGGGTACCTCAAGGAAGTGTGCTGGGTCCAATATTATACACAATTTACACAGCCGACATGCCAACTTATGAAAAAACTACAATAGCAACTTACGCTGATGATACGGCAATAATAGCTTCTGATGAATCTACGATAACAGCCTCATCTTATGTTCAAAATGAGCTCAATTTATTACAAGAATGGTTTTCGAATTGGAAAATCACTATAAATACTGATAAGTCGAACTTTATTTTATTTACCCTTAGACGTAAAGATTGCCCACCGGTTTTTATAAATAACACTCAAATTCCCATATCAGAGAGCGTTAAATACTTAGGTATGCACCTTGACAATAGACTCACTTGGAAGCAACATATTACAGCAAAAAGAAATCACTTAAACATATTAACTAAGACATTGTATTGGCTTTTGGGACAAAAGTCTGCTTTAAACCCTTGTAACAAGTTATTAATTTATAAGGCTATTTTAAAACTAGTATGGACATATGGTATCCAATTATGGGGAACAACAAGTAGCTCAAACTTGGAAATATTGCAACGATATCAGTCTAAAACTTTGAGACTTATACTTAATGCTCCTTGGTTTGTTAGCAATAAAAGAATACATAAAGATTTAGATATACCACTCGTAAACTAGGTAATCACTCGAATATCCTAGCTATATCTTTATTAGATGAAACAGAAGAGGTTAAAAAATTAAAAAGATTCCATATTCTTGATCTCCCATATAGGAAATAATATTAAAAAAAACAAAAATCCTGTAAATAGGTAAATAAATACCATTAAGCAAAAATTAACACAACTGTAAATATATTTGGAAATATGTACATACATATATTTAATATTACATTCTCGTATAATAGGAGTTTTTAAGCTTTATACAAGCTTATTAACGCATGTTAAGTTTTAATGTAATGTAAAATTTTATATTACACAATTTACTTAATATTGTAGAAATAGATTGTAAATAAAAAAAAAAAAATATTTTATGAAGACAGCTTAGACCAATAAATATAAAATAAAATATTACAATATGAATATTAGTAGTATAACGTTAGGAGTTCTTTGGTTGTAAAATGGGGTTTAAGTGCCTTTATCAAAGCAACAGCTTAGAACATAACAAATAGAGAAACAAAGATAAACTTTCATGTTTTTTATCGTCTGCAATAATGATTTTGATGTGTTACAAGCGTCATTAAAGAAATATATCACATCGTTTTTTTTTTGTTTGGACCATCACTCAAAGAATAACATTGTGTTGAGGCTAATAGAGGTTTTTACATCAGGAAAGACTTCTGCAAAGAGTTTTTCACACACGAACGCTACGGCTTAAGAACGAGGTTTCACTGTATTGTATTGTAGGGTCCACTGGCCGATCTGCATTTATCGCATCAGCTCTTAAGGAGCAACGTGTTATACACATACATACATATCAGAAACTAGTTACATAATTTCATTAGGGTTCATTCCGTTGTAGTAAAGATGAAACAGTGAAACTCACACCTCATTGTGTCAATGTCGCAGGTAGTACACTCTGAATTCGTTGTAGAACAAAATTTATCCAACATTTATTTGGCACTTGCCATCAAATGATGCTACCACAATTCCAATACTAGATGCAGTGACATCTAATCTACTTTTATTTTAACTAAATATTCTCTATCATTAGCTAGAGACAGGGCTAATGAATAAAGGTTATACATACTTGCGTCGACATCACTTAGTTAAAAAATTTTCTGACGCTTACTTTATTTGTCATAATACGAGGTGTGGCTATTAAATAACGAGACTGACGCTGTTACAGAAGAAGTGCGCACGCGCCAAACGCCAGCAACCAAAAGCTGTTATCGTGAAGCCTTCTCTTTTGAAAGTAGTGCCTCTCGCTTCTGTGAACAAATCAGGCTACGGCTGTGTAGCCTTCGTTCGCATTAGAGGTGTTTTTTTGTTTCGCCGCAAAAATGTTAAGTGTAACAGTAGAGCAACGAATTGTTGTGAAATTTCATGTGAAACTTGGAAAAACCGCTACTGAAACTTATAATTTATTGAAAGAAGTGTATGGCAATGAATGTTTATTGCGTGCACGTGTTTTTGAGTGGTTTAAGCGTTTTCAAGATGGCCGAGAAGACGTTCAAGATGATTCACGCCCGCGTCGCCCTTCCACGTCGAAAACGGATGACAATATCGAACAAATCGGTAATCTGATTCGATCTGACCGTCGGTTAAGTATTCGTGCGATTGCTGAAACTGTGCGAATTGATAAAGAATCCGTACGGCAAATATTACATAACAATTTTAACATGCAAAAAGTGTGTGCCAAAATGGTGCCTAAAATTCTCACATTTGAACAACTGTTAAGAGGTTTCTAGCCAAATTCAGCATCCCAGTGTTAGACCATCCGCCTTATTCGTCGGATCTTGCGCCGTGCGACTTCTATCTGTTTCCGAAGGTGAAATCTGCATTAAAAGGAACAAGATTTGAGTCTGTTGAAGCTGTGAAAGAGAAATCGGCACGCGTCCTGAAGGAGCTGACAGAAAAAGACTTCCAGCAGTGTTTCGAACAATGGAAGATTCGCATGGAGCGTTGTAGGGATAGAGGAGGGGTGTATATTGAAGGTGATAATAAGTAAAAATGTATGAAATAAAAATAAAATGTTTTGCAGCGTCAGTCTTGTTATTTAATAGCCACACCTCGTACATGTATATTGTTAGGCGTAAATATGGTACTTGAAAGTAAAATAATTCCTCAGAATTTTAACTAAAATTTGTAGAATAGGTCTCGGGTTGATTTCTTTGAACCCATCCGGGTATTGAACAAAATCGCTGTTGATTTCAATTTTTTCACTAAGTAAAGCTGCCAACATTTGCTGTATTATTACAGCCCCAAATGGTTTTCAAACTAAACGAAATATGTTATTTAAAATTTGATAATATACGAACGAAATTTATTAACCAACAAAAATTTTTGAAATTTAGCCATTTTTATAAAGGGCTAACTTGTACCAAAGTAAGTTTATAAAATACTTAAAAAGAGAAACTTGACTAAAAACAAGCATATTCGACTGAGCGGAATGTTACATACCCTTTACATTTTTCCCAGCGCAAAGGATTGTTTGAGATATTAATTTTAGCCTCGGTTCTCAGTCGCATTATTTTACATTAAACTCTCATTTCGTCTTAATAGAAACATTTTCTATCGGTGTGTTTTTTTTTTTCTCTGAATTTTTGATAAATTCTCGATTTTTTTTTTTGTGAGATGTAGATAATAGTGAAATTGTGTTTTTAGTGAAATTTCTAATATCTTTTTATTTTCTTCTGTTTTGTGAGTTCGTAAAATTTATATTAAACGCAATTAAATTTTTTTATTCCAGTTTTTCGAGTTTTTGGTGAATTTTAAATTTTGGGAGTTTCGTAATTTTTGTAACAATTTGGACTTTTGTTGGATTTTTTTTTTATATTTGTAATTTACAATTTTTGCACTGTAGTTTGGATTTTTTGGTGAATTTTGGAATTTGGGTGAATTTTTCAATTATGGTGTTCAGTTACAACATAATCAACTTATCATAATATTTATTTGTTTATGTTTAACACTAGTCATAAGATTTCAAATCGCTTTGTAACAAGTTTTTTGAAGTGTATTTAGCATTTCATTTTAATATATTCAAGTGTCACACTGTTGTCAATAATTTATAACTGAGCGATAACTGTTCTCAAAGCTCTTTCTGTTTCATATAAAAAGACATTCATCGTATGATTGTCTGTCTTGTATTGTTAAAACCCGTTTCATTGCTATTACATTTTGTATCGTATGGTAAAAATTATGTTTTTTAATTTTAGTTTTAATTAGATTTTTGCTAAAATTTATAATTTTTATAAAGTTGAAATTTTTTTGTAAATTTTATTCTAAATTGCACATTTGTGATAAAATTTCGTATTTTTGTTTAACATAGATTTTTTTTATATTTTGTAAAATACTAATTTTTGTGAATTTCCTGATTTATGATAAAATTAAAAAATTATTTAAAGTAATATTTTTAAATTTAGTGAATCTGTTTTTTGCGTTTTTTTTTCTAAAATCTCGGTTTTTTAAGAAATTTTGATTTTTTAGCAATAAATTTTTTGTGTTCCAGTTTATCGGGGTTACGATGATTTTTCGATTTTGTAGGGAATTTAAAGTTATAAAAAAATTTTCGAATTTTTTTATATTTGGTTTCAAAAGGAATTCGGATTTCATTGTAAGTTTTTGCAATTTATATGTTTACTTAAACAAATTTTAATTTGTAGGTTATCCGAGGACCTCGGTATTGTAACTTATGTAAGAGAACGTTATAGCAAGTTTGATAGCGGTTCAGAATATGCCACTTTTATGAGTCTGTGTATAAACGTTTCTCCGCAATAGTAAATATACAAAAAAATAGATACAGAAAAAAGATTTTTGGCTTATATCTCGCGAGATTTCAAATAGCAAAAACTCAACGATCAAGTGGTCCAAAGTTCAAGATCCCATGTTTTCTAGTGCCGTCAGAAAGATGATATCAACATCAAAGAGACAAATGTCCGTCTGTGCACTTCTCTACCTATTTTATTGAATCGGAAATATATAATGTAGGAAATACAAAGAGAATGACAATCCTTTTCATTCTTGTGAAAGATATAACAACCCAAAGAGGATATCTTATGTATAATGCACAAGGCCAGCTACAGATAATATCAATAATAGAAACTAGAATGTAGACAAAGCTGGACAAATTCTTATATCCGATACCGTCTAATGCTGCAAAAAAAAAACAATTTCACATGTTCAACTGAAATGAATTCACATTGTTCGTATCCATTCACAAGTTATTGTGGTTACACTTTCTCATGTACTACCAAATGAGTCTGAGGGTATGCACAATTCTGTTCTGTTCTGTTCTGTTCATAAGAACAAAATGTGATGAAGGACCAAAAGAATTTTAAAAATAAAATAGAAAATAAACTCCAACAAAAAAAGCAAATTAAACTTAGTTCATTGAATTATTGACAACAACAAAGTTCTTGTTGAGATGGTTTGAAAGTGCATACCTTCTATTACAAATACGTAAATTGTTCGATAGATAATGAAAAGCATAACGATAAGAAAATACATTCAGGAGTAATGAAATATCCTGTGACCATACGGAAATTTTCCTCATAATTTACTTGGTGTCTAATTAACTAATGCTATCCAAATATTTGTGTTCGGCTACTAGTTAAAAATTTACCATTGTGGGAGAGGAGACAAATTTGTTTTCAAAATGTTTTTCATTAATAACACTGAAATTCACGATAAAAATCGGTTGACAAACGGAGGAGGAAAATATACTCAATCCTTTTTCCTTCTCCGAATATTTATATTATTAAAGGATTATTAAAAGGTTAACCTTTCTAGCGTCTGTAGTTTTCAGTAACTTTAATAACAACATTTTCCCTTAAATAATACGCTGCAGACTTTATTGGAAACCACCAAAATATCCATTCGTAGTTTTAAAGTTTTCTGTTGCCTATTATACGTCGATAAGAAAATATTAATCAAATTTGCTATCAGCAGTTGGTAGCACATATGTATGTATATCAAAAGTGCATAAAAGTGCATATTTCTCAGGTGAATAATATAATATATGAACCGGTTCACTTATAGTAAGATAAAATGTGAACCGGTTCACTTAAAATAAGATAATAAATGACACGGTTCTCTTAGAATAAGATGATATATAAAACGGTTTACTTAGAATATCTTGATATGTGAACCGGGCATCTTAGAATATCATAGTATGGGAACCGGTTCACTTAGAATAAGATGATATGAGAACCGGTTCACTTAGAATAAGATAATATATGAACCGGTTTACTTAGAATAAGATGATATGGGAACCGGTTCACTTAAAATAAGATGATATGGGAACCGAATAACTTAGAACCGGTTAACTTAGAATATCATGATATGGGAATCGTTTAACTCAGAATAAGATGATGTGCTTACATTTAAAGTTGCTTTTCGTATTAATATAAGTTTTTTCGATCGTTTACTAGATGACATGTTTTTCCTAAGTTACGGCTTTTTCAATTTGTATTTCTTTTCGCTGAGTGTTTATCACTTTTTGATAAATATTCGGTTTTCTGGTGAATCGTAGATAAAATGAGAGTTGAATTTTTAGTAAGATTTTTAATATTTGACAAAATTTAGAGTTTTTGGTACAGTTTCAAGCTTTGAGTAAATTTTGTTGTTAAGTTTGTTTGTGGAAATTGGGTTTTTTTCAACCTTGTGCAACTTCGATTTGATTAATATTGCTACTTTTTTCATAAAATACAGATTTTTTGAAAATGTTTGGTAAATCTGAAAAAATTTGGTGAAATTGAAATTTTAAAATTTGTGAATTTGGCTTCTTGTTGTATCTTTGGAATAGCCTGATTTAACATTATTTGTAATTTTTCGTGTCATTTCGTTTTTTTTTTTAACATTTTTAGACTACAGTTTGTTTGGTTTGGTTTCGTTAAATTAGAGTTATTTAATAAAATTCCAAAATTTTCTAATTTGGGCTTTTGTAATATTTTTTAGTAAAATTTAGTATTTTTTTTATTAAATATTGATTTTGTAGCAAATAAATTTTTTTTATCGATTTTTTGTGAATTTTAAATTGTGACAGTTTCGCAATTTTTTGGTGCAATTTCGGTTTTTTTGTAAATGTTTTTTTTTTGTAATATAAAATTTTTGGAATATAATTTTGATTTTTGGTGAATTTTCTTATTTTAGTGAATTTCCAAAAAGTTATATTTTTGGTTGTCAGATTAACTTAGATTCCAAAAAAGCGAAGTTCGAAAAAACATTTTGAAATAAATACTAAAAGTTTAAAAATTTATCAGAAAGTCAAAAATATCATTAAAATTTTACCGAAAGCTTGCAGTTTTGCCAAAAATTAGCAAAAAAATTTTATTTTAGAAATAAGACACATTTTTATTTATATAATTGATGTTGGAAAAGAGCCAAAAGTCCTATATCTTACAAAACACAAACCCAAGAAACCAAAAAAAAAAACTGTACCACATTTTGAAACTTAACGACAAAATTTACCCAAGTTGCACCGAATTTTTTATCAAATATTAGAATATTTAATAAAAATACAATACCGATGTGATTTACAAATCACCAAAAAATCGAGAATTTATCCAAAATCGAGAAGCATTCATAGAAGAGAAAAACAAATTAAAAGAGCCGTAACGCGCACAGAGACTAGCTTATCCCCTTACAACAAATTTTGTAAATTCATTGTTAATTATTAACCGATATTAACCGATCGAAAATGTATAATACGACAACTAATACCGAAGACCAAAATTACATATTGCACACACTCCGCTGGGTAAATCTGTAGTACATTTTTAGTAGTTTATCACTTGCTTTACTTTTATGACTGCAATTTAAAGAAGTTGCAATGTCAATATGTTATGTACATTTCCTCTTACATGCGCAGTTATGAGTACCATAAAAATAATTAAATCGTGAGAGTATAATAAAATTTTATCATGGGAGAATGTCAATATGAAATGAAAACCTTAACAACCTGGACGCACCTATATTGTGCAGAGGATAGAGGCCACAGTATTTTTGTTTGTTTTTGTTGTTCACTAAAAATTAACAGAGAACATCGTAGCGAACAGTGGCAAAAATTTATACAATGTAAAAAGGTATTTGCTCTCTAATTGAATTGCCAGCAATAACCACGTAAATGCCATATACCTGCGGTTATTAAAGCCAAATAACAGCAACAAAAGCAATGGAAATAGGGGCAATAAGCAGAACCAGAACAATACGAACCGAAGTGTTATGGACTTGTTTAAATTTTATGCCTGATTGGGCGTAAATACCATTAGAATAATTAAGAACATTTGTACAACTGAGAACCTTCAGCTTCTTCTGAAGATTTTCTGTCGGCAATTATGTATGGAATACAATATCAGATAAATGTCCACCTGTGTTAGCCTCAAAAATGCGACATTTTTCATTAGATTCTCACACATTTCACGCGGTATTTCATTAATTTTATCACGAATATTTTGTTTGAGTTATTCCAGCGTTTCTGGTTTGTTTGCATAAACCTTGCTTTTCAGATATCCCCACAAAAACAAGTTCGGAGCAGTAAAATTAGACGACCGTGGAGAACAATCAACATCACCATTCCTTGAACTTATTGTGTAAAGAGGTCTCGCAGTAATTCCATTCTAATCCTAGCTGTATGCGATGTGGCACTGTCTTGTTGAAACCACATGTTAGTCAAGCCCAAAGCATGCAGTTGTGGCGTTAAAAAGTTTTCAATTATATCACGATATCTCTCCCCATTGACAGTTACCGTTACGCCATTTTCAGTTTCAAAGGAGTAACGTCCAATGATTCCTCCTGATCAAATTGCATACCAGACTGTCACTTTTAATGGATGCAAAGGTGACTGATGAATAATTTGAGAGTTTTCCATTGCCCAGAACCGACTATTCTGTTTATTCACATATCCATTCAAATGAAAATGTGCCTCGTCACTCACTATGATTTTTTCATGAAAATCGGGGTTGTCATGGGCGAGCTGTAGCATCCTATTGGCATATGTGCGGCGGCGTAAATGGTTTTCTGGAAGAGCTCTTGTGTCAACTAAATCTTAAATGGAAACAAATACAGATCTTTGTGCAAAATTATGGCCAAACCCTAATATAAGCCGCTTTTCAGTTAATCTTCTCTAAGCCCTGCAGAGGAAATTTGTCACATTATCATTAAATGGCAAAGAAATGATTTATATATTGACCTGTATCAGCTCCAAAGGTAACTCATGTTTCTCTAATTTATCTATGGCCATATTTCATTTAATTTAATAAGGACGGATCGTCGTTGACATGGTTTCAACCAGCTGAGTTAGGGGTATTAGCGAAATTCGCAAATGCCAGAAGTAAACATTTTCTGTTACTTTGCTGCATTTATCCCATCGATTGAATTTGCGTTTATTCGCATAGACTTACGACTTCACAAAAACCAACAAGTAAGAGCCACATTTCACGATAATGGTGACCAATTCACATAAGCAATTAATGCCTACTATTAAATTTAATTAATTGTGTTATTTTGTTTGACGAATGCCCAAGTAGAAGCCTATTCCAAAGAGTGTTGCCGCGTCTGTTATGTAGGCGCATTAATTGACGGTGGTAATGCCTTGATTTTCATTAGGCTACCTCCCCGGCAATTTAGGACCGTCGAGTGACGCCGACGAAAGGAGCGCTGCATGTTACATATCATATCAGGAAAAGTTGGCAGCAGTATCTCAGCCATCAATTGCTTAATAATCGACGTGCAAACTACTTATGATGTTGTTATTAAGTCGGTGCATTCACTCTAAATTTCTGAAATCCTTTTCGCCTTTTACTCAAAAGTAGTATAGAATACATGATCTAATTTCAAAGTAACACATCAAATAATAATTTCAAAATCTTGTATAAAAGCGAATTGGCGATGTTTTCCAACGTTGCCAATTTCTTTACTTTACATTCAGGCCTAACGATTTTGTTTGAATGATTAAATCGGACTAATTCTCAATTTTGTATGTTTAATATTTTTTTTTTTGTAATCTGTTTATTTGCGATCTATTTACAAAGAAATAATAGGCAAATTTTATAGCTACTTAAATATAACAGTAGTGTTAGGTTCCATCGAACTTAACAAGTACAGATTTTATATATACATATGTATACATATATATATATATATATATGTGTGTGTGTATAAACAATTTAACTTATTGTAGAATCTATTCATAATATAGTATGAATTGTTAGATTTAAGGTAGGAAAGGTAGATCTAATATATACAGTCTTTTTAATCGCTTTACTTCGTTACTGTCATCTAATAGATTTATTGCGAGAATGTTCTGGTGGTTGCTATGTCTGTTCAGGTAGCTTGTGCTACATTTTTTAATTACTTCCTTAACTTTATGAACATTAAGGTCATTGTATGTTTAATATGCCATTTTTATTTGATTTTTGATTAATACGGCCCACCCAGGCTTTTGGTAAAGTCTTGCATGATGGGATACTCACGAAAATAACTCGAGTTCTTCCCGTAAACTACCACAAGCTTCTTAAGAGCTATTTAACTGATAGAACATATAAAGTAAGGTCAAAAATTTTCTTCCAATAATAATAAATACTACTAGATCCACCTAAATAGACGCCTAACTTGGTCCCGGTATATTGAGCTAAAAATTGCGGCCATAAAACTCAGAACAATTTATATACACTGGTTAATAGATCCTAACCTCGACCCTGGCTTTGGATTACAAAGTGCATTTATACAAATCTATTATAAAACCAATATGGACGGGCATACGGCATCCTGCTGTGGGGTACTGCTTGTGCATCAAACATCCCAAAAGCTACAAAGAAGACAATCTAGGATTTTAGGACTTATCGTCTGCGTACCACAGAGATCTCGAAGTTTCCACTATTCAGGAAGAAGGAAAAACGTGCAGCACTCTAGCGCGCGATTTACTGCAATTTCATGGGTACCAGAAATTTCCATTTACCTTTATCACGATTATAAAGAACCTAACAAACTTTTACAAAACTAACATTTCATCTGAAAAATTTGTAAATATACCGTGGCCTAGTAAGAAGGATTGGAAATTAAATTTAAATAAATCAACAACGGTCGGTGTGAGATATCAACTTAATTCTGCCTTTTTTTGAAGCTACATTTATGCCATCATGTATGCGACAAATTTCCGCCACATTGAAATTGGGATGACGACCGACCTCACGACATAATTCTGCGTATTTACAACTGAGCTATTCCAACACGTTCGCAAGGCGTGAAAGGATGACTGATGAAATGACGAATCTTAATGAATTTGTTTACAGCAGGATTGCATTGGAAACTTTCACAGATTCTGAAATATATAAATTGGAAAAACTATCATATCTATATTATTTTAATTTTTCTTTTTTTTGTCTCGGGCAAAATTAAAAAAACATCTAAACATATTTAACTTAAGAGGAAACATTATTTCGTTAATTATGAAGTAAAAAAATTCCAAAAGCTTTCTGGCCTATTGGCGCAACAGCTCTTGGGTAACTTGGTTGGTTCTTTGCCATTAATTAACTGATTTGTTCTCCCTGTTGACAAAATTCAATAAAATATTTTCCATCGAAAAGTCATTAGATAAAAGTAATATATTTCTTCAGATATACTTCAATTCAATTTAAGAAAAAATAAATAATTTTAGTTAACAGGAATGGAAATTTAGGTGTTTTAGCAGCCCTCACAATCAGTTTTCGATTGCTTCATCTGCCTGTATTCATGTGAAGGTGTTCTCGTTCATCCATCAATAAACTTCACCTTTTTAAAAAAGTAAAAGAAGATTAGTATGTCAAGTGTAAAGGACTCTGACGAAAGAAAAGAGAAAAGTATGTTGTGAAGGGAAATAGAAAAGGATGATATTGACACATACATATGCAACCGTGAAATATTCCTTGCATACTAACACATATTCAAATACTCGCCATCAGATTTTCACATGTAAATGCGTACAAACTTAAGGACCAACACTTGTCGAAAGTGTGACATTGCTGCACTATAAATGTTTAAAGAGGCTCGTCATGAGTAAGTGTTTCTGGGTATGTGCATGTATAATTGGGTTTTTGTGTAGCTAAAGTATTAACGTAGAGTAATCGAACCTCTGAATAGTTAAAGAGCTTGCGATGAAAAGGAAGATGCTGATGTATGTCCAAGAAATTTTATATTGATATTTAAAAAAGCGGGCTTTCAGATCTATTAAGTTCTATAAAACAAAAACGACATTGAAATTACTAATTTCTATGCGAATTTTTAAATTTGTTCCTCTTGGTTTTTATCCGATGATCAGAAATTTGAACTTACAAGTTTGACATAAAGAGTCTTCAAATAGGGCAGATCAAAGCTGAACTTTCTTTTCTTTCTTTACTAAAACGATTCAAATTTTGCATGGAGGATTTAAAACTTGGGCCTTCAAAACCAAAAACTTCTGTAAATTTGAAGGCCTGTAATTGAGTTTAAATACGTTCGGTAGCAATGTAGGGTTTGCTTTTAAAGATTTTTTAACGATGTACTTTGACGATATTACTTACGTAACGTCACACATATTCTGTCATATTCACCTTCAACAAATTTACAGTGCGAACTCAACGAGCAATGGTCTTTTTAATTTATAGAAACATGTAGGATGTTAAACGTGACTATAATTGTCAACTTAGTTGCCTTTAAAAAAATGTATATTTGAGTTTTTGTTGGCAACATACAAACTGTCTGTTTAGTCCATTTAAAACCGGTGCTTTAAAAAAGTTTAAATGAAAAAGTATGAAGGAGAATTTTTTTGTAAGATGATTTAAATGACAATGCGGATGATAATATTAACGCTGAAGAAGGTTACAAGAAAAGTTTAAATTAAGTCAATAATTTCGAAAAACCAAACACCATAACAATTATTCGATTACTCAAAGGCGCGAATGTTATTTGTTAATTTATAAGATATTATTCAAATTGAAACAACTTTAGTAAAAAAGTATTTGAACTTGAAAGAAAATCGGTTAATCAATGGAGTGATAAATGATACGAAATTTACCTAATTATGCTGTTAGAAATTTACAATTCGTATTTAATGCTATGTTACGAGTTGGCTTCTTCCTATGCTCTTGGAAGATATCTGAAATCGTTATGATTCCTAAACCAGGGAAGGACTTAAGTCAGATTACGTCATACTGGCCTATTAGCCTGCTGTCAATTTCGAACTCTGGACTTAAGGCCTTATCTTACTCAGAAGCACATTATTCCAGACCCTAAGTATGGTTTTTGAGCAAGGCGTAGAACTATTTAGCTACTTACGAAAATAACTCGAGTTCTACCTGGAAACTCCCACAAACGTCTGAAGAGCTAGTTGACAGATAGAACGTTTAAAGTAAGGTCAAACGACCAATTTTCTAAAAATGGGAAAATCTATACAGAAGTAGTATTCTAGGGCCGCTCTTATATATCCTCTATATAATAGGCAAACAAGTCCAAATACATATACGTCAATGTTTGCAGGCGACAGAGCATTTATAAATGTTAACGAAGATACGAATGTTGTATCCGAACAACTTTAGTCTCATTTTAATGAGCAAGACGACTGGCTAAACAAGTGGAGAAAAAAAATAAATCCAACAAAATATGCTCCGGTAATCTTTTCCCTCAGAGGACGAAATTGTATAACAATAACAAATACCAAGGTTCCAGCGGAAACCCACGTTAAATATTTAGTTATCCACTTAGATTAACGCTTTACTTGGTCACGCCACATTGAGGCAAAATAACGGCCATAAAACTTAAAACAAATCAACTACACTATTTAATAGGCTCCAACTCAAGCCTGGCTTTGGAACACAAAATGCATTTATACAAATCCATTATAAAGCCAGTATGATATCTGTGGGGCACTTCCAATTTTGCGAAAATATTCCTACTGAGCACAACTCCTTACATTAAGGAGCGGCATATTATTCCGGAACTTGATTTTGGATTTCGTGCGAAACATGGTACTATCAAGCAATTAAGACTATCAAGCAACATAGATTTGCTACACTTATTAGGTCGGCCTTTGAAAGCAAACACTATTATTCAGCTTTACTCTTAGATATTTCCCAGGCATTTGATACAGTTCGGCACGTTGGGCTACCCATCAAAATCTCGCGACTGCTGACTGAAAATACTCACGAACTCCTTAAAACCAACCTGACGGAAATTTTAAAACAAAATCAAAGAAACAATTTTAATAAATTCGAAGAGTGTTGGAGGGTGCCCCTCAAGGCATTATATTAGACTCGCTTCTGTATATAGATTACACAGCACGTATGCCATACTCGTCAACCTTCGCAGACGACACTCCATTTGTAAGTGTAAATAAAGAACCAAATATTGTTTTGGAGTATCTACAAAATCATAATCTCAAGCTAGAGGATTGGTTAATAAAGTAGAGGATAAATATTGATCCCTCGAAATGCGCTCACATAACTTTCACACACTGGTCCAGCGGAAAGCCGCGTTAAATATTTCATCTCGACCGACACCTAACATAGTCCTACATTTTAAAAGCAAAAACGGCAGCTATAAAACTCAAAACTCCTCAGTTGCTCTGAATTATAAGCCCCAACTCAACGCTGGCCTTGAAGTATAAAGTTCTCCTATACAAATCCAATGTAAAACCTTTACGGACATGTCGCATCCAGCTATGGGGTACAGTCTAAATTTCTCCGAACACTCGTCTGAGAATAGTCACCGAGATTTAAATGTTCCCACAGTGCAGGAAGAAATTTAAAGTTACTCATGTAAATACGTTCACAAAGTACCAGTCAACCATCCCAACTCATATGCCAAGGATGTGCTGCCGTTTGGTGCACACCAGGGACTAAGATAAATCGATACCCTGAGCCTTGTGAGACATAAAACTCTAGGTACTACATTGGCATTAATTTAATAAACATAATAATAACCAGGATTAAGATTTAAAAACTTATCTTAATTTTCTCTAAGAAAGGTTCAGTAATAATAATATACACATACATATATAAAAAACATTGTCGTATATAACAAAGGCGTTGGCCCTCCTACATATTTAAACCCTGATTTTACATTCACGTCCAGCAGAAATACAAACAGAAAATGTTATTGAATATAAAAAAATAATATTTAACTTTACATGCTTCTGGGCTATTCAGGGAATAACTGTTGGAATATTAAATAAACATAATGGAATCCACATATAAAGAAGAAAATTTTAATTGTTGTCATAAAAAGTTGACAAAACAATTGGAAATGCATTAGATAAGTAAAGAGGCATGAAAATAATTTTAAAAAATGACACGAGTATTCATTTTTATTCATCTATTCAAGTCACGGCTTTCACAAATGCATGCGAAATTTCTTTTTTTAGCACTTGACAAAATTCGAAATATAAATTAAGCGTCGATGGAAAAAATTATAACAAATTATAACTTGAATGAACCTCTAACTGTGATTCGGTTTATATTTTTATTTGTTTAATATTTAGTATCTTGTTTAATAAGTGACTGAAGTGGTTTTAAATCACGTGTTAATGTTTCTTAAATTCCTAATAAATTTAACAGGCACTAACGGCTTCATATATCCTGGTTCTATTTATACCATCTTCAAATTTTAAATCAAACCCAAACTAATTAACTAATTTATTAACTTTGTTTAGCAAACCAATAAAGACCTAAAAAATGGAAAGGGTATATTATATAGACTTGCCCTTCCGTTCGTCAATTAAACAGGGTGTCCGTCGGGAACGTATACTACTTTGTTTATAATTTTTGATTAAATGAAAGAGAATGGATCGTATATTGATAAATGTTTTATTTAATGTCGGCAATTATGTATGGAATACAATATCAGATAAATGTCCGCCTCTGTTAGCCTCATAAATGCGAGCACTTTTGAACACATTTTTCATTACATTGTCACAAATTTCACGCGCTATTTCATTAATTTCATCACGAATGTTTTGTTTGAGTTGCTATTCTTGTTTGTTTGCATAAACCTTGCATTTCAGATATCCCCACAAAAAGAAGTCCGGAACAATCCAATCAGGCGACCGTGGAGGCCAACCAACATCATCAACTTGTTGTGGAAAGAGGTCTCGCAGTAATTCCATTGTAATCCTGGGGGGTTATTATGTATTGCGATTCGAAAATGTAACCGATTCGAAAGAAATTTCCGAATCGAAAGTAAAATGGTATTATGTAATTCGTTCGAATGTCATACAAAGTTGTATTAAGAAAAAAATTAAAAAGAGGAGTAAAAACCGGTGCTGCCAAGTTCAGCAAAGCCAAAAACTTTGGCGTCACTTGTATTTAAATTGTCAAATTTTTGTGAAAAATAAAACAAAGTAAAAATATATTAAATTTGTAGCAAAAAAATGGATTGTGTTTCTTTGTGGACAAGTGATAGTGAGGATGAAAATGGCATTACTCCAGAGAGAATACAACGAAAAATTATTCGCGATTCATCGAACATAATGAAGCTCAGTAGATTTAAATGATTTAAATAGATTTATCGCAAAAGATATTAGAAATGAAATAAAAAACAATATGCTAAGGAATTCATAAAAGAAACCATATTTAATTACATAGTAATAACAAAAAACAAAATAATTCATGTAAAAAGCTTATAAAATAAAAAACAGATACGTACTTATACATACATATGTATTTTTAAACTATTCTGCGGGTTTATATTTGTTCTCCTGGCAATCAGAAATTTGTTTTTTGTTTGGAACTTTCCAACTAAATTTTTTTCTTAAACTCAAGGTTTTCTTTAGCTAGTCTATTATGCTTCTCCTGCCACTCACAACTTCTTTTTAGGTATTTTTTTACTTCAGATAGATTTTCATTTACATTATTTAAAACAGAAAGACAGCCTTTAATATTTTTATCCACTTCGGTCATGAGTTTAATGGAGTTTTCTTTATATTTTATCTGATTGCCAACTTGTTTTTGAAGTAGGCTTTCCTTTGATTGAACTTGTGTTCTTTGGTTACCTGTTGGTGATGTACCAGGCGAAATTTCCTCAGAAGGAATTGGTGTAGGTTCATCTGAAGCAATATTTATAAAGTTTTCCATAAGACTATCTTGCACTATATCTAATTTTGTCGTTGGTGGAGTGTTTTCCTTTGTATTTACTCCAAAACGGTAGGTTCCATCAATTCCACTCACTGCTTTATCAATTGAAAGCAAATCCACAATTTTTTCTTCGAGCTGCGTTAAGGAACAAAATTTTCTTGGACCACCTCCTGTTCCTGAAAACTATTTTTGTTCTGACGGAATTTAACCTTAACGTGGTTCTTATAGTCAGCCCATACCTAAAAATTATGATAGTTATATTGGTGTGATGTTTAAGAGTACTAATTACTCACTTTTTTCCATTTTGTGCTATCATTAGTGGGGGGTCCTGTTGCATTCAAGTCTAAAGTTAATCTGTCCCATAATTCCTTGGACTTGCTTTTAGCATTTGGAACATTTAGATGGCCTTTAGCCAAATCCGGATGCTTTACCATAAAATGAACCATTACATCGTATTGTCGTTGGTTCAAAAATTTTCAGTTGTACAATGAAAAAAATATAAACATTTTATTGTTGAAGTATTTTTTAATATTTTTAGATAATATTTTCAATCAAAAATAATTTTAAATATTTTTTATTTTCTTCGGCAGTAAAATGGCTTTCGAATGAGATACGAACGTTTTATTGTTTTTTTATGTTCGCTTTCGTATTACATAGTTGCATTTACGAAAGACAAAAAAGTAGTATTTTCCAATTTGAGAAAAAAATACACTTCGGAAAAAATTTCCGTATTTCGTAAATAATTTTTCGAAAATCGTACTACATAATACAAATTATGCAAATACGAACGATTTTTCTTTCGAATCGAATTAGATAATAGCCCCCCTGGCTGTATGCGATGTGGCACCGTCTTGTTGAATCCACATGTAAGTCATATCACGATATCGCGATATGATTCCTCCTGACCAAAATTCACACCAGACTGTCACTTTTAATGGATGCAAATGTGACTGATGAACAACTTGGGGGTTTTCCATTGCCCAGAATCAATTATTCTGTTTATTCACATATCCATTCAAATGAAAATGTGCCTCGTCACTCATTATGATTTTTTCATGAAAATCGGGGTTGTCATGGGCGAGCTGTAGCATCCTATTGGCATATGTACAGCGGCGTAAATGGTCTTCTGGAAGAAGCCCTTGTGTCAACTGAATCTTAAATGGAAACAAATGAAAATCTTTCTGCAAAATTGTGGCCAAAGTTGTACTTTGAAGACCAAGCTCCTGAGCACGGTGTCGAATTGAGGTTGATGGATTGTTTTGAACACTTTCTTGAACAGCAGTAATGTTTTCAGCCGATCTTGCAGTACGTTGTAGTCCATGCTTGGGCCTATCAGCTACAGTCATTCTTTCTTCGAAATTATTCACTACACGATAAATAGTGCGTCTTGTTGGCATGATGTTTCTCCCGAAAATTTAACGTAACTTCCTCATCGTCAAAGTAATCGATGATTGATTTTGTTAAAATCTTTTAACGAGTAAAACGCGTTGGTTTTCCGAATATTTTTCCATAATAAATTTGCCACGTCTCCACTTCACGACTGCCAAATATGAACTGTCAAGACTTATGTTTACCAAAATTGTGCCATAACAAAGTATACACATACATTCTGTATCCTTATCGGTAGGGAAGTTTAATTGACGCTGTCTGCACTAGATCATGAAACTTGGAACATTTATTTAATTAGCGCGCTAGAAAATCTTCGCTAGATAAAAGCGGAAATATCGGTCCAGAAGTTTCCGAGAATTGGGCAAAAAATATTTTTCTGGGTAATTTTGGTGTTTTGACTCTTGCGGGGAATCGGCTATACACAAGCTCGTAATATTCGCATATTCTAAATCCTTATTAAATTTCCTATAAAGTCTCCCTACAATTAAAAAAAAATTCGAAATACTGTCAAAAATCACCAAAAAATCTTATAACTAGAATAAAAAAATTTTATTGTAAAAAAATCAATATTTAACCAAAAAAAAACACATTTCAACAAATTCTGAAATTTCACCACAAATATTCAAATTTCACAAATATTTTTAATTTGACCAAACAGCTTAAAAAACTAATGAAGCAAAATTTTACAGCGAACTTTGAAGTTTTACCAAAAACTATGTAACACAAATGAAGTAAAAAATAAAAATTTCACAAAAAAAAGTTGAAAATTCACCAAAAAGTTTAAAAATCATAAAACCTATTAGTTGTACTAAAAATCTAACTGAATTGGGAAATCAAAAAAAAAATATATATGTATATAAATAAAAATGAAATTTCAACACAATTTCGGAGTTTAGCAAAAACCAAACTATAATCAAAATATTTTGAAATGCATAAATAAAAATATAGAAAAAAACGACATTTAAAAAAATTAACAAATCCAAATTTTGCCAAAAATTTTAATTTTAATTTAAAAATTTGCTCTAAAATCTAGAAACTTAAAAAATGTATGGGTTAAAAATCAATATTTAAAAAATACCGCAAAAATAAACAAATAAAAAAGCAAATTCAGCCTAAATGTGAATGGAATTTACCAAAAAATGTTGTGTCACAAAAATGATTCATTTTACCAAAAATCTAAAATAGGCCAAAAATAAAAAAAAAAAAACAAATGCTCCATAATTTTGGAATTCATCGAAATTCCAAGAACACAAAACCAAACAATAGTGGTTCAAAATGTTTAAATAAATGAAATTGCAGAAATATGTTACGAAAAATTCAACATTTTGTCAAAATTTAAAATTCGAATATTCACCATAAAACCGAAATAAAAAAGGAAATTTTGCCAAAAAAAAAAAAAAATACTAAAGACAAACAAAATTAACCAAATTTTTAAATTCTGAAAAAAAAAACATTTTAATTTTACCGAATTTTTGGAATTTAACGAAATTTTACCAAACTCAATGTTCATCAAGCATGAAATCATATTTCACCAAATATTCACAAAAAATTAAAAAATTCAAAAACATGTAAATTCACCAAAAAATAAAAAAAATCATAAATAAAGGTTTTTGCCAAAATTGATTTTGAAATAAAGAAAATCGAAACTTCACCATAATTTCAGAATTCGAATATTGAACAAAAAACAAACTTTAGTCCAAAAATTTTAAATTAGAAAAATAAATAAATTTTTACAAAAAATCGAAAAATTCGAAATTTCGCAAAAATTTAAAAATCATTAAAAATTCACCGAGGAATAAAAAAATTATTTGCTAAGAAGTGAATATTTAATAAAAAGCCGAGATTATCAACACAATTTAGGAATTCAATAAAATTAAAAGTTTTTTTACATTTATAGTCAAACAAATTTCATTTATTTAAAATTGTCCAAGCTTGAAGGTCTTTTTTTAAAAAATTATATTTTTATTTTTTCGATATTTCGCTACTCCATTGTGTAGTATCATCAGGAAATAAAAATAACGAACCAATTATATATTAATGAAAAAAATATTGTCACAAAAATTCAAAAATTTATTATTTTATTAAAATTATAGCTGTTCTTGACCTTGCTACACAATGGAGTAGCGAAATATCGAAAAAATAAAAATATAATTTTTTAAAAAAAGACCTTCAAGCTTGGACAATTTTAAATAAATTAAATTTAAAAAAAGGTCAAGATAATTTTAATCAAACAAATTTCAATTACCAAAATTTTCCAAAAAGCGAAGTTTCACGAAAATCGAAAATAAAATCGAAAAACTGAAATAAATCAAAATAATTGCAACAATACTGCAAACTTTAAAATTTCAAAACTAATTTCTTAATTTCACCAAAATGTTGCAGAATGCCGGCTAAATGTATATGAGAGAGCTGTTATAATTCATTAAACACTTTAAATTGTTTTCAATTTCTATAATAAATATGAGGCTTTATTTCTTTTATTTTTAAGCTTTTTAAAATTAAACTTATTGAACTTGTAAATAAATTAGTCATGCGTATACTTTGAATTAAATTTTGTACTTTTACAAAGTTGTATATTTCCGGAACAAAATGTAGATTTATTATTACAATTTATGACCAAATTTTAAAGCTTTTTTCAAACTTCTAGTAAAATGAAATCAACATAGCAAATGCTCACTTGTATACGATGGTTGGTTCGAAAGGGAGTTATATAATAAATCTATTTTTATGAAAATAAAAAGTTCTGATAATTTTCGTTGCCATGCAAAGTAGGCGCGGACCAAAGATTATAATATCCAAAGCTTGTCATCACTCTGCTGGAAATGTTTGTCAATTGGTCCAGATGCACTCGTCGCATGACAATCTATAACTAAGACCAGTCCTATAGTAACCGAAACTAGGTAAGATACTTTTCAGTGTCTGAAAGATATCAGTTTCCTCTCCTATGGCAACGCTTTGTAAAAGTGAGAGGTAAAATTGTTACAACTGGAACTGGTCCCTATCCCCAAAGAACTAGTCACATCACAAGTTCTGTGCTGGTTTCGTTCATTCTAGGTCAAATTATGAGTAGCCTCAGCGTTTCTACGCCAAGGAAAATATATTTTTATGGCTTTTTTATATTTAGTACGCAGAGCAGAAATGAAAAGTTTTGCTTACTCAATCTAGTCGGCAAGTGGCCAGATGGAGTTCTATGTAGAAAATACACTTCATCAATATTATCAATTTAAGATCTATAAACTTAAAGAAAAAAATTTAGTTTGAGATGCCTAATAGTTAGTTTTGGATGACTTCGGCTTTAATGACCTCTTGTAACTGCGGCTCTTTATTACATGAACCTATTATTTTTCTAGGCATCTTACGCAGTTACTTTGGTCACATTAAAAAGTTAAATAGGTGAGTGGAACTCCATGGTATACACAAATTTTTTCCCTCTATGTTATGTTTATACAATATAATGATTTGACTTCATCATTCATTTATCTGATCCTCGTATATATTTACATTTGTGTATGTTTCAGTGGTCATAAAGTCAAACAAACAAACAAGCAGTCGGACTAAAACGTATAAAAGTTTATTAAAAAAATATTATGCGCGACAGTGGGACATGGGACGCACCGAAATAGTTCCCAAGTTAGGGAACTCATAGCGGACTGGATGTTTTTAGTTATTTTTTTTTTATTATTAATTTCATTGTAATAAGAAAGACTTAATATTTTGTACCAGTTACTTTCGTACATATAGAAGAATATCTGAGCCGATGTTAATACATATTGAGTTTAAATGTCGGAAAATATTAAAATGAAGTAATTTAACTATTAGGCTTAAGTTCATTATTTATTCTTTCTATTCAGAATGAACATTTTTTTGTTTGATATGATAACTTTTAAATACAGTAAAAGTTTTATTTGACAACTAGCAGAATGGAATGCATTTTCTATGCCACTACGCATGATATCAACATTCTTTGTGTCTTCCTACTAATTTTGTGTCCAATGTAAACATTATCTATTTAACCCAATACTCAAGACAAATGGAATATGCCTTTTTTCTTGTGTTATTACGAAGTTTACATAACTCTAACTTTTTGTTATTGCATTTTATGTTATCATATCCATCCTCGGTTCCTTCTTCATATTACATAATTTCAAACAAAAATTGGTTTTATTAAAAGTATAAATTCATTCAATTAGTGTTTGAATTGATTTCGGCCATAAGGATTGACTCAAAAATTCTTGAAGTTAAAATTTCGACCCCTTTCTTAACAATTTGGGGCCGTATCTGGAAATAGTACGCACAACATTGTTTTCTAATACGGCCAAAGCTGCTGAGTTGTTTGTATAAACTAAAGACTTCACGTAACCTTAGAGAAAATAATCCAAAGTCGTTAAATCCCACGAGATTGGTGGCCAGTTTACTTGTTGGAAAAATATTTGAGTTCTCTTCAATAACACGCCCTATAGCGGCAATTGCACCTTTGGTGGTGACTTGCCAGATTAAACAACCGTATGACAGCTGCATCCCTATCGGATAGTGAAACCCATAAGAAACACTCCTTATAATCGAAAGCTTTGTGAATTTCGTATAAATATTTTGAAGCAATTTCCGTCATCCCTTGTCAAGTTTGGAATGGAGACAAGCCGGTTTCGACTTTCTGTTATCTTTTCGCTCGAAGGTGTCATATAGACGAAACCGGAATGTCTCCAAACCAAACAAGAAATGGTTCCAAATAAATATATTAAAACGGAAAATCAAATCGAAAATCAAGAGTGAATTTCGTACTTTAATTTTCATTTTTCAAAACCATTTTATCTTATCAGATAATGAGATTTTGGATTCTGTTCGAAAACATTCAAGTGTTCTCATTTATCCTTCAAAGATTGCGAAAGCTATTGCTCGTTCTAATTTTCCATTGCGACCAATAAAATTTACAGCAACTTTAAAAACTATGAAATGTGAAATTAATTTCGTTGGAGATAGAATAAAAATGTTAGGAAGTCAGCACCAACTTCGGGATATATTTTAGGTCTGGAATTTTTATTTTGTTCTTTGTTGAGCATTAGCATATAGCTACAAAATTTTACAGAAACATTAATACAGTTTTATTGTACACCCGTTACTGTAGGAAAATTATATGGATTTGCAGCCTTATTTACCATGAACATGCAGTTAGTAACCCCGTCGATTAGACCAAACCCAAACTCGTATGAGCCGATAAGGTTCTGTGTCAACAAGTCACTTGAAAATTTATTTAAGAAATTTTGGTTTTGCTTCACTGTTTGCTCTGCGTTAATTATTTTTGCTCTAAATTATTCACTCACTCATTAGAATGAAGCAACAACGAACAATCAAAATAAGTAAAATTATTAAAATTGATGTAAACACATGCACACAAAGTCAAATATTTAACTCTATATATGTGTGTGGGTGTGTGGGCAGGAAGTGGCGATGAATTGGTGTAGTAGTCATTCATTAATTTTAAAGGTTGTGAAAACGTACAAATACATTTGTGTTCATTTTCATAATTTTTACTTTAATTGCGTTAATATTATTTATGTTTGTTATTTTTTGATTTTTCTCCTACCACTTCAAAAGTAGCCGGCATTTCCATTATCCTTTCATACAAAAGTAAATGGGGATTTGGTCAAAACAATTTGTTCTAGATTCCCATATCTGTCATTATACTATGAAGCCCGACAATGGCAAGTAGAGTACGTTCACTACAAAGAGCATAAGAAGGGCCGTATTGTGCTTGACTTCATTCCAGCCGTCCAACCACCTCTATGGCCGACTGAGGCGAAAGTAAGTAAAACTCATCGAAATTGGTTTTTACTTGTAGAAGTTGTGTTCTCTAAAAAGGACTTACCTACCCTAAGGAACCGTCTCTTACTCACTTCGTACTCCAGTAGCGAATTGAATTTTCTGCATGATTGGAACTTTATATTAAATGTACTTATGGCACATTGACATTTCCACTCACGCTCAAACTTTTCCACGTTGTGATAAATTGTCTCTGCAATCATTATGACGCCCGACTTCACGACAAAATTCACGTCGCGTATGGCAAATGGCAAGTCTTGCTGAATGACAGCTTCTAAAATGTACCAATTGGAAAAGTTATCATTGCACTCCGGTTACTCTAAACATTGTTATAATAAAATGTGATAATAGTTACAAGTTTTCCGGCAAATTACGTCGTAGAATTTTAATATTTTAAAACTTTTCGGCTCAAATTGTTTGAATATGTTTCTGCACTTAATAAAGTGATTGGAATTAGTTAAATTGCGGAACGATAACATTTCCGCACAAACATAAATATTTTATTGGCAGAATGTCAAAGAGGATGCAAGTTGTTACAACTTCTGTTAAAAAGTCTAAACAAGCGTTAAATGTGAAAAGTTTTGCGGTTACAAGTAAACTTTTTTCAATGAGAATAGTTGTTGCAAATGTATTTGCTTTTGCCTGATTTTGAGCGAGATGGTTGTTTGTGCCAAACAACAAGAAAAATATTACTAAAATTTATATAAAAAAGGTTGTACAATAAGGACATAGCGGATCAGAAAACAGAGGTTTCTAGGTAAAAACACTCCATGAAATCCCTTGTTGGTTGGGAATTCAAAATATCTGTTTGAAAATACAAATATGGGTGCAAGAATTACAGTTAAACGCTCGATTAATATAGCTTTAGATATGAATCTTATATCAACTGATAATACTCAAAATAGCAGAAATATTCTTACCACCATACCGTCAAAGGAAATCATAGTAAGGAACTCCCAATAAAGTCATGTCGATATTGAGAGTTGCTGGCAGTCCTGTTCTTTTCTCTACAATCTGTTGTTCCTTAATCTTTTCATGCACTGGACTTTATAGCTTTTGGAAGGGCACTCTGAATGCAAGACTTGGTTCACTTTGACTTTTAGATCACCGAAAGAGTTTAGTGTTATATATAAGCTGTAGGATATTCGTCAAGAATACTCAAAGTATTATGTCAACCACTCTGATATGGGTGTGTAGATATAGGATGAGTACGGATACCATTACGAGAGTGTTCAAGCTTTAATAAATTCCTTGATATGGAACAGTTAACATACAGTTGGAAAGGCTGAAAAGAAAAAATATTGCCGATATTTAGTAAGTGATTTAAACAACGAGTTTTTTATTTTTATTTTACTAATTACACTTAAAGCTTTTGCCTCACCTTTTTCTCCATCATGGCAATTCCATTGAAGGGTACATGCAGACACGTGTTTATTATTTACTAAATGAACCAGAAGGCTTGCCGTGAATACAGCAGGTCGACTATTATACAATAATTATATATTAGACCCTTGAAAACGCAGTATAATATTAAAGCGCCTGCAAAGAAAAGTGTTAAAAGTGCTGTTCCGAACCTATGATCCTGTCACAGAAGTATGTACTCAAAAAAGATGATTTTATTTCCTTACGGGCTTTGTTTTCTTTTATAGTCTTTCCTTTTGGGTTTCTGTTAGTTTTTTCACTTCACTTGCCACAATTTTGACATTCCACTTCGAAAGATCAAGAAAGAAAAAATAAGCATTTTAATCCCTTCTCTCCTTTATTGGCTCGGTAAAGCCATAACATGCATGTTTTTTAATTTTTTTTTAATTTTCCACTTTTTGAAAAATTATGAAATTTTAGTAATTTAGAATTTGTGAGCTTTGTAGTGAATTTTCGGATTTTGGTAAATTTTTAAATCATGTTAAAATTTGGTTTTTTTATTTTTTTAGATTTATTTAATTTTTGGTTTTTACTTTTATGTTTGTGAAACTTCGTTTACGTGAAAAATTTATTGGTTGCGATTTTTTTGCGAAATTACAAAATAGTAATAAATTTAAAATTTTTGAGGTAAATTTAATTTTTTTTCGTAAAATGTCGGCTTATCATTGAATTTGGATTCTATGACAAAGAATTTTTTTATTCCCATTTTCCATCTTGTGGTAAAATTAAAATTATGGAAAAAATTTTTTTTTTTTGTAAAATCTCGTTTATTGAAGGACTTCGGTTTTATTTGTTAGTTTTTGAAAATTTGAGGTTTCTTTAAAATTTTGTATATCGGTCCAACATAATTTCTGTAGGGGGACTTTATAGCAAATTTGATAAGGATTCAGAATGTTTAAATTTAATTTGTTAGGTTGTCTTGTGCCGCCGGAAGTTCGAACAGCCAGACATCGTTAATGGAACTTCAGTATCTACAACAATTCTGAATTACTTAAAAGCTTGTATCTGTGAGATACTGACGCATACAATGAATAAGATATTGAAACACCGTGCAGCTGTCATAGGAAAAGCAATTGCCAATTGGATTTCCCTAGGAGGAAACCACTGAGGCGCAAAGCAAACAGTTTTAGTTGTGTTATTTCACATAAAAACTCCAATTTGGCCTAAATACTCTTATAAGCATTTTCAGTCGGCTTTTATTTTTTGTTTTGTTTTTGAATGCTTATCAATTTTCGGTAAGTTCTCTATAAATTGTTAAATTGTAGATAATAGCGGGATTCGGTTTATATTAAAATTTTCAATATATGAAAAAATTTCGAGTTTTCGGTGCAGTTTCAGCCTCCAAGTAAATTTTTCGTTAAATTTCAAAATTTGCTGAAGTTTGCTTTTGGTTACTTGTTTCTGAAAATTACGTTTTTTAGAATATACCAGTCTTTTGCAACTTGTGTAATATCGGTTTTGTTAAAATTGGGAAATTTTTCGTTAGATATTGATTTTTCGCAAATATTCGTTGGAAATGCAAAATTTCAGTTTTTCGATTTTGTGGCGAGATTTAGAATTTGTGGTGAACAGTTTTTGAAAAATTCGAATTTTTCGGTTTTTTTCTTTATTTGTTTGTTGGAAATTTTGGTTTTTGGCGGAAATCAGTTTTCTTTTTCAATTTTTGAAATTTTGAGGCATCACGTTGATAATATCTGCAGGGGACTTTATAGTAAATTTGATAATGATTCACACTATTTAAATTTGATGGGCTTTTGTACAAGCATTTTCCCGGTTTTTGTTCGAATCTCAAGAACTTGTGGACCGATATGGCTGTTTTAGGATACTGCAAATTAAGCGAACGCACAGATCTAATGGTCTATGTTTCAAGATCCTAGATGGTCTAGAGCCGTCAGAAGGTTAATTTCATCTTTAATTGAACTTCCCCACCTAAATAACCACAATATATATATATATATATATATATTTATGGGCCGGAAATTAATATTGTACACATTACAAATGGAAAGACAAACTTATATATACACTTTTTGTGAAGGATGTGAAAGACTGCAGAAAATAATGTATTTATAGCTAAAGAAGTACCGGATTCTTGAGTATTCTAGAAGTTTCGAGAAAATAGATAACTACAATTGAGTGGTCAAGCTAAAACTTAGTGCGATGTGAGATGTTAAAGTGGAAACATCGTGAAATAGTAATAAGTGTTAGTTAAATAACGTTCATAAACTAACAGTATGTAATATTAAGGTCAGCAGTGTATTATTGAAAGGAAACTCTGTAAGTAAAAGAACTTCCCAAAAATTAAACACGTTTAAAATGGTAAAACGTAACAATATTAATTTATTATAAGTAAAAACATAATAAATATCAAAGCCATAAATTACTAGAGTATAGTTTTATTAATTTGTTTAAAATTTTTAAGTAATAATTGATGGAAAAATAGTTTCGGTAACTTAAAGTTGGCCGGCTGGATAAGCAGAATATCCCCATGTGCATTCGTTGTCCATTATGTACGAGTACATTTATGTACATATTTGTGTTTTTAGAAATAAATTAAATTTAGTCGTCTTGAACTTAATAGTAGAATTTATATTTCCTACTTTATAAAAATAAACACAATTTTAAACAAATTACCTTTTTATATTTTTCTCTGAAATTTTTTTTATTAAATGCACAAGTTCTGTTCAACTCGAATAGCACTTACACATATGCGCACAAATTAAAGAGAGTGGTTGAAGTTCATATCTATTCCTCATATATAAATTAAATGTTCAAAGCATCTGTGGCATAATATTCCTAATATGTTGAAGTAAACGGCTAAATATGTTGGTGTGTGTTTGTGTATCTATCTATATCGGTATGATTGATATCGGGCAGACCCTTCAAGATGTTGTTGGGACATTTATGATGCACTTATTACTGCCACAAAGTCATAAATATTTATTTGTAAGCACTTTTCCTAATTTTATATCTTCTTTTTTCAATATACGAGTATAAATAGGAATATTCATACTAACAAGAGCACAAATTTGTTACATTTTATTGTAAATGGGAATACATTCAGGCACAATTATACATACAGCCATTAATAAAAATTTATTTAAAATAAATATTCATTGACAGTCTTATTGAAAAGTAACTTAAAATGGCCTGATGTAGAAGTATAAGCGGCATAAAAAATGCTCGTTATAAATAAATATAAATATAACTTTATTTGAATTTCCGTGGCTGATTGCATGTCGTTCAGAGTATTTGTCATCGCTAGCAGTGACGTTTCCACACCTTTCTGCGCTAAAAGAAATGCTCATGTTATTAGACCAGTAACTACTCCAGTCAATTTTTGACCGCATTCGTACCAGGTTATCCTGCAGTCGATGGTGTCAAATGGCAATCAGACGAGGGAAAGTCTTTAATTCTTTAAGTCAAGTTAAGTAAAATTTTCCACTCGCTGTTTTCAAAATAGTTCTATGCTGGTTCAATAATACCGTAGTAAAGCATGTCGTGCCACATTTCTTTGCATTGAAATTAATCAGAAAGCTTTCAAACGAAAGAGTAAAAGAGTTCTTTACTACAGGGTGTCCGCCGGGACACTCTTATAATTTTTGATTAAATCCAAGAGAATGTATCAAATATTGATAAATGTTTTATTTAATTCCGGCAATTATGTATGGAATACAATATCAGATAAACGTCCGCCTCTGTTATCCTAACAAATGCGAGCCCTTTTAAACACATTTTTCATTACTTTCTCACACATTTCACGCGGTATTTCATTAATTTCATCACGAATATTTTGTTTGAGTTGCTCCAGCGTTTTCGGTTTGTTTGCATAAACCTTGCTTTTTAGATATCCCCACAAAAAAAGTCCGGAGCAGTCAAATCAGACGGCCGTGGAGGCCAATCAACATCACCATTACTTGAAATAACTTGTTGCGGAAAGAGGTCTCGCAGTAATTCCATTGCAATCCTGGCTGTATGCGATGTGGCACCGTTGAATCCACATGTTAATCAAGGCCAAAGCATGCAGTTGTGGCGTTAAAAGGTTTTCAATCATATCACGATATCGCTCCCCATTACCCTTTTCCAGTTTCAAAGAAGTAAGATCAAATGATTCCTCCTGACCAAATTGCATACCAAACTGTCAAAGTGAGAGTTTTCCATTGCCTAGAACGGACTATTCTGTTTATTCACATATCCATTCAAATGAAAATGTGCCTCGTTACTCATTATGATTTTTTCATGAAAAACGGGGTTGTCATGGGCGAGCTGTAGCATCCTATTAGCGTATATACGGCGGCGTAAATGGTCTTCTGTAAGAAGCTCTTGTGTCAACTGAATCTTAAATGGAAACAAATGCAAATCTTTGTGCAAAATTGTGGCCAAAATTGTTCTTTGAAGACCCAGCTCCTGAGCACGGTGTCGAATTGAGGTTGATGGATTATTTTGAATACTTGAACAGCAGTAATGTTTTCAGCCGATTTTGGAGTACGTTGTGGTCCATGCTTTGGCCTATCAGCTACAGTCTCTCTTTTTTCGAAATCAATCACTACACCATAAATAATGCGTCATGTTGGCACGTTGTTTCTCCGAAAAATTGCATGTAACTTTCTCATCGTCACAGTAATCGATGATTGATTTTGATAAAATGTTTTAACGATTAAAACACGTTGGTTTACCAAATATTTTTCCATAATAAATTAGCCACTGTCAAGACTAATGTTTACCAAAATGGTGGCAACACAGAGTAGTATACCTTCCCGGCGGACACATTGTACCAATGATTCTGCAAGTACTTCTGTGTTTTACGTGGATCTATGTCGAGTATTGCGTCTACTTCTTCATTTGAAGGTTTATAAAGAACACTTTGAATTTTTGCAGCGTTGATAAACACTGCAGAAAACTTCTTTTCAAAGACACTTTTTTTTGTTGAAAAACTAATAATTTTTCAAAACCATTAGGAAATCAGGGATAGGTGAATACGCTTTGAGCTCAACGAAACTAGTGAACAGAGTTTAAAATATTAAAAGCTTACCTTATGTAGCCTTATTGCCGGCTAAAAAAACTCGCATATTGGGAGAGAACAATTAAACATACCAGAAGTGATGTCATGAATTAAATTTTTTCCAGTTTTTCGGTTTCATGGTGAATTTTAAAACTGTGGTGAATTTAAAATTTTAGGAAAATGTCGAATTGTTCGCTTTATTTTTTTTTGTGCAGTTTCGGAATATTATTGTGAATAGAAAATTTTAAACTATAGATTAGTTTTGTTGTCAATTTTCGAATTTCGGCTAGTTCCCAAATTATGGTAAATAATTTTTTTATGATTTTAAATTTTATATTTTGCTAAATTACCTAATTATGGAGAACATTGGGTTATCATGGATCTTACCAAAAAGAAAAGGGGTGCATGTCAGGAGGCATGCAAAGCTATTGGAAGGAATATAGAATGGCGAATTAATAAAATTTCTTATCATGGGTGTAACAACGAAATATCATGGTCGAAAAGATTACGATTTTCATCATCAAGTTCTTGAGTTCAAAAGAAAGAGGGCTAGAGCACAAAGTAAAAGAAATTGTTTGTTGTATAACACTGATAAAAAAAAAACTTTTCGATTGGTACACAAGCTTTCAGGAAAGTAACTGAAATGCTTCAGTAAAACTTCGCTTATCTAGACAGTATTTTACTCATCTTTTTCCAAAGTTTTTTTTAACGAAATGGGCTAGCTACAATCCGAGGAGCTTTAGTTTTCCAGCAGATACTGTGTCAGAAATTTAAATGGATTGACGCTTAGCGCGTCACTTAGTTCACTAGGCTCACTTAGTTCACTTAAGTGAACAGTTCAATTGAATTAGTTCTTCCATGAACTACACAACTTCAAAAGCTTGTAATACATACACATGCCTACTTTGGATGCGCGCCATTAGGAGGTCCCAGTGGAAGTTGGCAAAATGTATATATTCCTGTAGCTTCAGTGTGGATAGAATCCACCAACCCAAAGACGCACAGTGAAAAAAGTGGTTTCAGTTGCAAACTTTATGACCGCTGCGCATGTTATGCGTAAATGACAATATCCGACTAAGTTGCTTTTTTACCCAACAAAGGTGCCAACATACAAACAAACCACTTTACAAACGAAACAAAGAAAATAAAAATTATACAAAAGGATTTAATAGGTCTCCTTCTACACATTCAGACAAACGTATGAATAATACAAACGTTCGTTACAGACATACACATCCCTATATGTGTACCAGGATCGATCGTGGGTATTCACCTGAATACAATTAATACTTATTGGTGTGAAACCTGCAACGATAAATCTGTTACTATCAATTTTAAACTACTCTATAAATGGTTACACAAACATGATGGAGAAGAATGAGTTAAATTGTTTTCTTATAACTTGTACATACAGACAGGAAATAATTCATGGGTCTATATTAAGGACGTGCCACTTGATATTGATTCTACAATTATTCCGATTGTCAGAAGTGTTAAAATTCAATAAATCTGTTATTCTTGCATCTAGAAAAGGTTAAAATGCATTTAATTAACCAGAAACTGTTTTTGAAATATCAAAAGAAAAAAATGGACAAAGTTTTTTACTTTTAAACTGATCATTTCGGAAGAGTATTAGAACTTAAATTGTTGAATCAAAAATCCATTTAATAAACTTGCTAAGAAGAGGGCATTAGAGACAAAATGATACAACGAACGTATAGATTTCGAAATAAGATATTAGATTGCTGTTACGGCAAAACTCATACAATTGGTGGGTGAACGGATGGACCAAAATCTTAACCCATACCATCAAAGGATAATAAAAGCAATGAACCACGATAGGCAAACAGCGGATATATCTGACCGTATAATACTAGTTAACTGCATGACATTGATAAAGAAAACATTCTGAAAAGTTCAAAATCAATTCTAGTGCACACATGCCTCGAAGGCAAGAATTCTTTGTGATCCCGGGACCTTGATCTAATGTTACCATGAGAAATGGGGGAACCAGTTTCGAAGCCTTGTCTGTATCCTGAAACTAGAGAAGGGTAGGACTTTCTAAGTTCTATAAATACCAACAAAAATATTGGTACCACGAAAACCATTACCACCGGAATGATTGTCAGTGAGGATCCGTCGGGAGTGTAGGTGGTGGCTGCGTTTTATAGATAAGTCGCGGAAAGAAATGTAGCTTCAAACCTCAAAGAAAAAGGAAGGATCACGGTCCAGGTAGCAATGGTCTTCAATTGCCAACTGTACGTGTGTGCATGGCGGCGTTGGTCACATTTCTACATACCCGGTGCTAAGACCACCGTTAGGTTGTGTCTCAATACTGTTACCGACGTAAATCATGGCAATCTAGCGCAGACACATGTCAGGAACAGCCGCTTGGCAGATAACTTCAACGTAGGAGATAATATATGACTATAAATCACAAGGCCAATGGTAGACTCGGATCGTCTAGGGGTGAGAATTCGAAGCAATAAGTTAACGAGAACGGACTTAAAAATTGGACAAAGGCGACCCATGTCGCAATGTGGAATATAACGAAATGGTGAAATATTGTTAGTATATTATGGAGTTATACAAATGTGGATAACACAAAGATCCTGTTAAAACGGAGTAAAGCCGCGAGTAGTAAGATGACATGTATTCAAACAGGACTTAAGAACAGCAAACACGGACATTTGCATAATTGCATAGAGGACATAGAAAATTGTGAATTCTTTCTATGCCACTACCTGGATATTGTACAAATAGGCATTCAGAATTTAACGGTTGGCATCTTACCAGACATAACCGGTTTCATAAGCTCCCTTTTTCTTCTTACCATAGCCTAACGTCCCATAAATTTCGATTCATTTTAATCAATTTCCTACTGGGGTGCACCGCATCAAGAGTAGGCGTTACAGATGAAAATACCTAAGATTTTAGAAACTTGAGAGGGAAGTTTTTAATTATTATACAACCCAATCGAACACACTATATCTAAAATCTCTTTTCAAAAGATATACAAAAAATTAATTAAAAAACCATTCGATTTTATGAGTACTAGAAGTACTTGGGACAGAAATAATTCCAGTCGTTAAGCAACCAAAGCACTAGCGAGTTAGTAGCTTCAACAAATACTACCAGCGCTTTAATGGCTTTAGTCGCCTGCGTTCGTACTTCCTGGGCTGTCAGTCGTTCTAAGAGGACCATATTATTATCTACAATAATAGTAATTATCACATGTGTTTACAACAATACAACAATAATACAGTCTTCTTTAATTATTTTTACGTCAATCAAATATTTAAAAAAAATATTACAAAATTGGTTCATTGCGTTTTTATTTTTCAAAAATTTGACGGAGGTCACAGCAGCGCCATAATGTCACTTGAAATGCTAAAGAATGATTTAAGATTCTTAGAATTGTATCCCTTCACTACTTCTCTACTGAAGTTCATCAATAAAAAAACTATTTTTTATGCCTGAGACATACGTGCACAAAAACATACCGACATCATAGATTGAATTGTAACACAATTTATCTTTGGTAGACACCAAATGCAGAGCAAAAATTCTATTTAAAAGAAAACGTTTTTTTTTTGTTTTAAAGTAAAAATTTGCAACACGTATTTTTTACTCTTTCACCTTTTTATATCTAAAGTTTCTAGTGTCTTTGTTCTACGAACTTGAGTGTGTGTGTGTTAAATTCTTTGTTACATTTTTTCAGTTGACTAACTTTGCCAGTAGGGGTTTAAATTATCTCCTAAGGGATTTTATTGAATTAACTTTTCCAAGTTGTGTTTATCCAGTTTAAGTGCTGTGTGTGTAATCCTTCCAAGCAACTAGTTTCTTGATTTGTTGATCACTTGAATAACTCACCTTGTTGTATGAATTTGTATAAAATGTAAGTGGGGTATTTGCTACACATACAAGTGTAGATATGACAGATACATTTGGCATCAGTAGCGAATTAAATTTGTAAACATTACACAATAATTCGATAGTCCTCGTTCCAACTCTATCTTATGTCAATATATTAGTTTCTTTATAAAACAAGTAACAGCTAAAGATTCTCTGCGTTCAATCGTATATTAAAATTTTTTTTTCTATTTTTTTAAATAAATCTTTAGCTTCTTTCCGATAAATTACTGCTAAAGTTTTTTTTTTAATTTTCTTACCATATTTATGAAATTTCCATTATCTCGATTTTTTATGCAATTGAAGTGGTAGAAAAGATTTAGATTTCTTTATGAAATTTTAAAGTAAAATTTAATAATTTATTTTTTAGACAGAATAGCTACGATAGCTGAGAATCGTTGGCGTGATGCAAGTGCGGGTTCGTGCTCTGGTTATAACTAATTCGGGTTATATTTCGTTTGGGTAATACGTATCATTCTAACGCACTGAGTTGAATATTCATATTTGGCTAAATGGGGACGGTTTCCGTGTCGGTGCTTAATCATGTCGTGTATATCGGCTTAAAATATCTTAAATCTACTTATAATATTACAATTCCACGGACAGTTCGGGAATAACCGATGTGAGAATAGTCAAGCGAAGTTGTAGTAAAAAGGTATCTGCAATGCCCCCTCACTGCTACTTAACGTTTATAATTTATACCAATTCAGACATAATCCAACTGAGAGTTGTATCCTACAATGATATTTTAATTATACAGGGTGTCTGGTGGCAAATTTATATTTTTAAATACGATTATTTCAAAAAATATTGGAATCATCGATTGTGCGGATTTGTCAGGCACGACATCGCAGTGGTCGAGTGAGCGTCGCGCGTTCGCTGTGCAGACATTTTTTAAGAGTAATGCTTCTTACGTAATTGCTCGTCGACAATTTTGTTCAAAGTTCAGTATTCGACGAATACGTGATGGACCGAGTGTAAATTTAATTCGTAGGTGGGTGCAGAGATTCCGCCCAACTGCTTCTGCTATGAATGTCCCACGGCCAGGGCCCAGTCGATCTTCTAGGATTCCCGAAAACATTGAACTGGTTGAAAGCAACTTTCGTGAAAATCCTCGACTTTCAATACGGAAAAGAGCAGCCTCACTGGCATTTCCAAGAGCAATCTGAAGTTCCGTCCTTTTCAAATTCAAATCGTTCAATAATTGAAAGAAAGTGACTTCGATTTACGGAAAAATGTTTGTGAAACGATGTTGGAGCGTTCTCGCACTGTAAATCCCATTTTTGGAGCGACGAGGCACATTTCACTTAAACGGCCACGTCAACAAGCAAAACTGCCGTTATTGGTATCCAAGAACCTGCCACCCTCGATTGAAACATCAAAACCCATTGAATTGCCCCAGGATAACTGTTTGGTGTGCCTTATCCACGCATGAGATAACTGGAATTTTGTTTTTCGAAACTTCTCGAGGCCAGGCGACGAATGTCAACGGTGAAACTTATCGACTCATGATAACGGAATTCTTTTTGTCACACCTGCGAGCTCATCCATCGTACTCTTCACAACACGTGGTTTCAACAGGATGGAGCGACTGCATACATAGCCAGTGCTTCGATGAATTTGCTTCGGGAAATTTTCGCCCAGAAATTGATCAGTCGCTATGTAGACATCCCATGGCCACCGAGGTCGCCCACATGGCTCCGTTTTGAGCAGTGTGTTCAACCCGAAGGAAGACATCTGGATGACATACTATTTAAAAAATAAAATTCGCATTTTCATTCTATCGTTCAATGTTCTTAATAAAACTTTGTGTCAATTATAACGTTTTTTATTTAAGTTTGAAAATATAAATCTGCTACCAGACACCCTGTATCATGTTGATCTAAAACCCGGACGGACGGTGCTCTGTATTGGAAAAAGTACTTAAGTTTGTCTAACCTCTGATACAGCACAGAAAAAAATGAATGCTTTAGTTTAAACTACGATGATATACGAGTATTCAATGGGATTGTTTGCCACTCATCCATGAAGAGAATACACCAAAGCAATTTCGGGTATATACAAGTTTTATGTTGAATTTTTAATAGGGTAGTCTAACTGCCAAGGGGTATTAGACAACTTACGGACCTAATTGTAGGACCATATTGAAAATCGATGTGAAAAGTAAAAGTTTACCAAATTTCTTAAAATTTTGGTTGTATGTGTATTTAGGACAATTGTCTGCCACGAAGTAAAAACCTTCCTAAGTGTTTATTAGTATCTTCTGCAGATTTCTGAGCACAAGCACAAAAACAAATATTCTTGTATATTTACACATGGCTTAACATCCATAACAATTAGAATTTGTAAAATATTAATACAATGTGTAAGTAGTTGCGTTTACATATGATTTTCTAATTGATACAGATTAAAGGACAAGTACAATAGAGACAGGAAATTCTGTTGAAACCCTATTTCCAACAGGTGCCAGAGTTGAGGTAAATTTTCTAGAAAATCTCCAATCTTCTCTTCGTCTCCACTTCACTATAGTGAAAAGGGTTCGGTTTACTGATCGGCAATGCTATATCTTATAGATATTTTATGTCTCAGATCATTGACAATATCAATCTTTCTGAAACGCTCCTATTGTAGGTCAATACTATAGACCGGTTAACGCCACAAAATGTTTTTGGACCAGAAATCGGAGTATCAGAAGCCCATCTAGCTAATGCTCGTTGCCTTTATGGCTACTATGGGCAGTTAAATAAGGCGAACTTTCTATCCAAAACTTTCGACCATTAAAAGTACTGAGATCAAAACAATGACCAAGTTCTTTTTATGCACAATACGAGCTCATTTCTATGCATCGCAATCTGCTAGTTTGGTAGTACCTTTCCCATGATTCTCTCCTATATTAGAAAATTTAAATAATATTACCAAGCTAGCAGGTTGTCTAGAAATAACACGCTATTGTATATATCAAGAACTTTGTCCTCATCAATACTTTGACTGACTCATTTATTGAAAGTTTGATTAAAATAAAACCATAATTTTAACAAAAGAAAAAAAGAGAAATTATATTTCTTTTAAACTATCGATTTTAGAAAACACAAAATTATTTCAGCTGGCTTATATAAATTTCAACATACTGATTTGAGTGGATATGCGTAGGTCTTCTTCTTAAGCTTACATGGAAATGAGACACTACTGCGATGGAATTAACTTTGATGTCCAGATGGCACTATCTAATGGCTGGGGTATACTCGCAGTGTCCAGCAGTCCGGGCACTAATTATAAACAGCGGATTGCCACCGATATTCCGTTCTTACCAAAGTCTCACTAAAGTCAAGATAATTGTATTATTATAAGCGGGATACCATCAATAATAGTAGTCTTTCATCGACAGCTGCTGTCGCAAGACTGACTTAAATTCTATCACAGCCCCTGCTTTTATATCAATTTACTGTCTACTGTTCTTAGTTGTACCATTTCGTACTTGAATGTAATGGTTGTACAGTTCAGTAATTGTGTTGCACATCATAAAGATAATGCCAATATTTCAAATTATACTAGTAACTGAAGAAGAATTCCACATAATGTAAATTTATAGGCGATTGATTGAAAAAAATACAAATAAATTCGATAATATTCTAGTACCAATATTGGTTATAAGCGGTGGTAATCACTGATAAGCAGTGGTAATCACTAAGGCTTATTACTAAAATAATTATAAATAAAGTCTAATAATATTAATGAATTCACACTTGGGTAATAAGCTTAAGAACGTTAGTAATATACAAAAGAAAATGGGCGTCGCTAGGGCCGTTGTAGACGAAAGCGGGGCCTCTCGCCGACTTTTGTTTCAACAGCTATTCATGTCAGTTATCAGTTTTTTGTTCACGGAAAACGAGAACGCTAATTTCTATACACAATTGCTTATGCTTGTTTTGGTTTATGATAACAATGGAAATAATGGTAATCTTCTTATCTTAATGGCTGTAAATAAAGTAATACAAAAACGATACCAGTATAAATGTACGCTGATACTTTTGTGATAAAGCAGACGGACAAAGAAGTACTTAAGAGCTTTTGGCCGACAACAAATACAATAGACAATGAAAGACAAAACAACAACAATAAAACACTAACAATTTAACTTTGGATACAAACTTATTAAATGTGAAATTAGTTTAATGATAAATAACAAAATGATTTACAAACAAAAACAGAAGACTTATCTTTTTGAATAAGATTAAGACAATTAACGTGGAGTGCATTCAGATGGAAGGGGGAGAGATACTTGAGGTATATCAAATAGTTGGATTACTCCCTTAAACCAACGATTGTTGGCCCGTTAAAACGCAATCTCCCTCGTATTATTACCGATAAATAGCCCACTATGCTGGATTGATTACTCTCGAACTGAATAAAATTATCTTCAAAATAAAGCCAACTGCAGTGTAATGCTTTTATATTTCTTTGTTTGCTTATATAAATAAAATACTGGCGATTTTTTATAAAATCTCATTCACAAGTTAAAAAACAAAAGTTTATTTAACAAAAACCAATTCCTGATAGCGGAAAAAATATCACATTAATGTCGATTACATTAACAACAAAGTGAACAAATTCATTCAGCACATTAATGTTCATGACTTTGTCACTAAAAAAAATATAAAAGCTCACACGGTTGCCAAAAATGTATCCTTTATTACACTTAAACACACACACATATTATGAAGCATGTCCACACACACTCACAGTTATACTTTATAACTTATGCAAACAAAAACACTCATTTGCAAAAATGTAGCGTGAAAAATACTCTAAAGTATGGTTTTTTGCCTCCAAGTGAGAGAACGGTCCGGTCCCATTGATTTAATAAATATTTTTGAGATTAAAAGTTTGTGTGTGTGTGTGTGTATGGAAGTTGTTATTAGTTTTTGCTTAAATAGTAGTTGACTATCTATAAACTGAATGCATTCCAATCTGTTGCGTTTACATACACATATGTAAATAAGCGATATAAGTATTTGTGTCTATTTATTCATGGCCTTCTAAAACTTAGCGGCAGCTTAAGTTTACTCAAAAGATTTTGTTAGCGAAACAGTGACAAGTGTAATTAGATGGCTTAAAACACTGTAACATTGAAATGATAAATTTTATTGCTTTAACGTTACATACATACTACAAGTAACTTTACGCCGTAATAATAGCATAAGTACAGGGTGTCTGGTAGCAGATTTATATTTTTAAACTGAAATAAAAAACGTAATAATTGACACAAAGTTTTATTAAGAGCATTGATCGATAGGGTGGAAATGCGGATTTTACTTTTTAAAGAGTATGTCATCCAGATGTCTTCCTTCGGGTTGAACACACTGTTCAAAACGGAGCCTTGATTCTGCGCCACACGCTGCAGTAAACTTGGCTCAATTGAGCTGATTTCTCGACGAATATTTTCCGTTAAAGCCACAAGAGATTGAGAATTGTCATTATAAAGTCGCATTTTGAGCTAGCCCCTTAAAAAAATCCATGGACGAGCTCGCAGGTTTGGCAAATAGAATTCCGTAATCATGCGTCGACATTCCTCGCCTGCCGTCGAGAATGGTCTAATTATCTTATGCGTGGATAAGGCACACCAAACAGTTACCTTGGGCCAAGGCAATGGGTTTTGATGTTTCAGTCGAGGGTTGGGGGTCTTGGATACCAGTAGCGGCAGTTTTGCTAGTTGATCTGGCCGTTTAAGTGAAAATCAGTCTCGTCGCTCCAACATCGTTTCACAAACATTTCAAAGTCACTTTCTTTCAGTTATTGAACGATTTGAATTTTAAAAGAATGGAACTTCAGATGCTTTTTTAAAATTTCATGAATAATCGCTCTTGGAACTCCCAGTGAGGCTGCTCTTTTCCGTATTGAAAGTCGCGGATTTTCACGTAAACTGCTTTCAACCAGTTCAATATTTTCGGGAGCTCTTAAAGATCGACTAGGCCCTGGCTGTGGGACATTCATAGCCGGAGCACTTGCACAGAATTAAGTTTACACTCGGCCCATCACGTATTCGCTGAATACCGAACTTTGAACAAAATTTTCGACGAGCAATTACGTAAGAAGCATTACTCTTAAAAAATGTCTCCACAGCGAACGCCCAATGCTCACTCGACCACTGCGACATCTTGACTGACAAATCCGCACAATCGATTTTCTCATCTCCTGTTGCATAAAACCGTCTAATTTAAATTCTTTTTGAAAGGCCTGTAAAACTAACTCAAAAGATTGGTTCCTTAGAATCGCCTTATTAAAAATCATATGCTCTTTTTAATACATGCATCAAAAAAAATAACCTGTTAAAAAGGAGTCAGATTCGAAAATAAAACATAAATGAGGCCAAGTTCCCATCCAAACATTTTTGACATTAAAAGTACTGAGATCGAAATGAAAAGTAAGTTCTTGACATGTATAATATCATCGCATCTCTGGGCAACTTGCTAGCTTGAATGAGAAGAAAGAACCATTGCCAATCAGAAGAGCAAAATCTTCAGCAAGGAAAATTTATGTGATTCAGGCAAGCAAAATTGCCACCTAATATGTACATCAGCAATGACGAACATATAATTTTCTTCCAGCCATCCTTAGAAGCACCGAAATATTTAGCAGTCATTCCTTTTGCCTTTGCCTGCTCGTAGCATTGCGAACAAATTAAATTATGCAACTTGAGGAATTTGGACATTAGTACTTCTAAATCAAGATTTGTTATAAATCTTATCCAAATACGCTACCATATCTGGACATTCTAGCGCTTTGTAGTAAAAGTCTTTAAGCAAGTTGTAACGACACCATTCCGCTGGTTCTTGGGGTATGTTCAGCGGAGAACACTCTAGTTTAGTCTGTTGACAGAGAATACTAAAGGCGAAACCAACACAGAAGTATACACTTTACACAGCGCAGCTTTCTTACTGGTCCACTGGGAGCAAGGAGCGCATAAGGGGAAACGCACACAGAAGCACACCTTCTCTGCAGATGAGCTATTTCACGACACATGAATTGAATAGGTGTAAGGAATACAAAGAGGGAATCCCACACAGATTTATACCACAGAAATAAACCTAAATACACAGCTCAGCTATTACCACTGGCCCACCGGCAGCTGAACCAGATGGGTGAAGAACACTAAAAGGGAAGTATTATATTTGCTTACAGGTAATTAGCCCTTAAACTGATGATAAGCATAATAGAAGAGAAACGCAGACGTCTGTCTTGTTCTTACCTCAAGGCTGTCATCTTTCTACTGACGACTGGCCTGTTCTTACAGTTTTCATAATGTTTAGATTAACATTTGCATCAAATATATCGCAAAATATTTGCCCCCGCCTTATCACACCTTAACTCACTATTGAGTAATTACAGCTTTTTATAGGCAACAATTAATTATTTTTCAACTTATTAATTGCTTAATACTTCAATTAATCTATTGTTAAGTTCTACTTTTCAATTGATTTGTTGGCTTTATTTTCTTTTCATTAATTATTCGCATCATCATCACTCATGTCAATTGTTTTCACTTACTTTTTATCAATTAAAAAAAAAAAAAGATGGGAATCACTTCACCGCATCATCGTTTTTTTGGTTGTGTTGTTTTGAAACTATTGTCCAAATTAAATTATGTCTCTCATTCGAGTTTTTGTTGTGTGTTTTCATCATTATCATCCAAAAACAATCATTATCATCATCTTCATTCACTGTGCTGTTGACCTCAATTGAATTTATTGCTGCAAATCAACTTCAGAAGGTTGGTTAGTTTAACTTGTTAAATGAAAAAAAAGGTTGTTGCCAACAATGATGATGTTTCGGAAAACATCATTCCAAATCAGTGCTCAATGGCTGTTGCAATTTTCTTTATTTCCGTTTTTTATTACCCTCTTTCGTTTGCACTTATTTCTTTTCTTGCCATCTCTGTATTGTACTCATATTGTGTTCCCTTTTATTGTACTGCCGGTTCGTGAAAAGATAGAAAAAATGTTATCAAGAAACTTATAATTGATAGAATTATAGTTTGTATACGTATGTCTTTTTTATCGTAGAAAAAGAAAACCCAAATTGTATCCTTCAATTTGGTTTGTCTACCTTAATTTTATGCTTCTGAGTTTAAGTGGACTGCGGCAATGCCTAAGAAAACGAGAGAAAATCAGATCTTGTTCAGATTTCGATAAGAAAAGTAGGGTATTATGAAACAAAAATACGGACAGTAATTTATATTTAAGCATATCCCAAAATTGTGCTGCAACAAGAGTAAGCTGTTATTATTATCTATTGTCTTGACGCTGCAACCGGTTGTACTGCCGATTTGAATAGATTAGTCATGCAAGCCATACACGTTGCAACTGTTGTTACAACTCGGTTGGTATTCAAGCTTTGCGCACAAACATTAGCACAATTTTATTATGCAAATGAATTATTTTACTCTTTTGACTTTCCGTACAAGCAAAACACAGCTTCGTACAACAAGCTGACACACACTTTGCAATCTCGTGCACAACCGCCACGTGGTTTGTTTGCATTAAAAATTGTTAAACAGTTTTTTATTCAACTTTAATTGGAAATTATGTTTTCAGGGTCATTAATTTGCAGCGGCGATATTATTCTCTCGGTTGCATCAAATTTTTTTGTGTTAAAATAGTCATTGTAGCGGCTGTTGCTTCTTATATTTTTATGTTTAGCAATTTTAGTTTTCCATAATTTCTGCCTATTTGTGTATTCTTCAAAAAAGATACGCATTGCAGCCAAAATACGGCATTCTGGTGCAAAAATACGGCCGCTACTTGGATTCCGTTGGATATCTTCGACATATATTCGGTTTCTGCGAACTAACTTCGGAACGTGGAGATACAGGCCTTTTTCTGAACAATAATAATTTTCTTAATCTAGGCTTATTCATATACTTCAGTTTTCTTAACTAACCAAAGCTGTCAGCAGAAGCCGTTGTTCCAAAACAGTTAGCCGATGACGCGATGCGATAAAAGGGTCACCCGTATCCGCTGTGTCAAACAGTCAGCCGAAACCACGGTGCGAAAACCGCCAGCTCAAGGTGTTGTGCGAAAATGTATTGACATACTATAACTTGGGGCCAAAGCATTGCCCTCAAATGGTTCAGCTAATCTCTTTCCCAAAATTAATCGGTTCGATAAACTACACATACGTGCTTTCCGAGTCTTACCGATACGATTCTCGTCTTTCTCCGACTGGATCGAAGCTTAAAATACTTATTAAGGTAAAACTATTAACTACATGAGAATGATAGCTGTTCTCAAGTGGCATGCAAGTATATTAGTAAAGTGTAAAGTAGTAACAAAACTCGTAAATTGGTTTTCCTATAAATTGGTTTTCCTATCTCCAATAAGACATGTCCCTGGGAAGATTCGAGTCGGTTAGTAAACATGAAATTAAAACTTAAGCTGATTGTACATATTATTTCACTAAGTACATTTTCTCCAAATCCATAATGTATCGCGTCTTGCCGCAAGGAAATTAGTCCTATAAATTGCTGATATCAAGGAGGCTAAACGCTACATTGAAATTGATAGCGGGGTTTCAATTTCGCTTATTTGTCTCTTTCCACTAAAACTTAAAAAGACCTGCCGCACGAAAAGTACCTATTGTTAAGAGGGTTGAACCGAAAACTGTAAGCTCGTAAGGAAAAATTATTTTCAGTAAAAAAGTGGAAATTTGCAAGTGATTGTTTTCTTTTTTGGTTCGCGATATCATTCGTTACTAACAAACGTACCAACCGTAAGGCGACCAAATAGTGAAAATAGTTTTAAAAGTTTTCAGAAGCTACCAATGCAATTCAGCTGTCAAAATATACAGTAACATTTGAGATTTCATCATGAGTCGCTTAAGCTCTGCCGAACGAAATTAAAAAATAAAGCCGAAATTCCGCACGAGTTGTAAATAATATATATTTCGTCAAGAGGTCGGACATCATCTTAGCTCCGGCGCGGAGACAATTCGTTGCACAATAGACATGTTTGAGCCTGAGACTTTGCGTCGGCTATGTATCGAAAAAGGCAGGAAAATTTCTGTTCGCCGATCAGCTGTGCTCGGCATCACCAGAGAGTCTTAAAAAAATACAGTTGGGATCCAGAATTTGAAAGCTTGTATATTATATTATATTATATTATATTATATTATATTATATTATATTATATTATATTATATTATATTATATTATATTATATTATATTATATTATATTATATTATATTATATTATATTATATTATATTATATTATATTATATTATATTATATTATATTATATTATATTATATTATATTATATTATATTATATTATATTATATTATATTATATTATATTATATTATATTATATTATATTATATTATATTATATTATATTATATTATATTATATTATATTATATTATATTATATTATATTATATTATATTATATTATATTATATTATATTATATTATATTATATTATATTATATTATATTATATTATATTATATTATATTATATTATATTATATTATATTATATTATATTATATTATATTATATTATATTATATTATATTATATTATATTATATTATATTATATTATATTATATTATATTATATTATATTATATTATATTATATTATATTATATTATATTATATTATATTATATTATATTATATTATATTATATTATATTATATTATATTATATTATATTATATTATATTATATTATATTATATTATATTATATTATATTATATTATATTATATTATATTATATTATATTATATTATATTATATTATATTATATTATATTATATTATATTATATTATATTATATTATATTATATTATATTATATTATATTATATTATATTATATTATATTATATTATATTATATTATATTATATTATATTATATTATATTATATTATATTATATTATATTATATTATATTATATTATATTATATTATATTATATTATATTATATTATATTATATTATATTATATTATATTATATTATATTATATTATATTATATTATATTATATTATATTATATTATATTATATTATATTATATTATATTATATTATATTATATTATATTATATTATATTATATTATATTATATTATATTATATTATATTATATTATATTATATTATATTATATTATATTATATTATATTATATTATATTATATTATATTATATTATATTATATTATATTATATTATATTATATTATATTATATTATATTATATTATATTATATTATATTATATTATATTATATTATATTATATTATATTATATTATATTATATTATATTATATTATATTATATTATATTATATTATATTATATTATATTATATTATATTATATTATATTATATTATATTATATTATATTATATTATATTATATTATATTATATTATATTATATTATATTATATTATATTATATTATATTATATTATATTATATTATATTATATTATATTATATTATATTATATTATATTATATTATATTATATTATATTATATTATATTATATTATATTATATTATATTATATTATATTATATTATATTATATTATATTATATTATATTATATTATATTATATTATATTATATTATATTATATTATATTATATTATATTATATTATATTATATTATATTATATTATATTATATTATATTATATTATATTATATTATATTATATTATATTATATTATATTATATTATATTATATTATATTATATTATATTATATTATATTATATTATATTATATTATATTATATTATATTATATTATATTATATTATATTATATTATATTATATTATATTATATTATATTATATTATATTATATTATATTATATTATATTATATTATATTATATTATATTATATTATATTATATTATATTATATTATATTATATTATATTATATTATATTATATTATATTATATTATATTATATTATATTATATTATATTATATTATATTATATTATATTATATTATATTATATTATATTATATTATATTATATTATATTATATTATATTATATTATATTATATTATATTATATTATATTATATTATATTATATTATATTATATTATATTATATTATATTATATTATATTATATTATATTATATTATATTATATTATATTATATTATATTATATTATATTATATTATATTATATTATATTATATTATATTATATTATATTATATTATATTATATTATATTATATTATATTATATTATATTATATTATATTATATTATATTATATTATATTATATTATATTATATTATATTATATTATATTATATTATATTATATTATATTATATTATATTATATTATATTATATTATATTATATTATATTATATTATATTATATTATATTATATTATATTATATTATATTATATTATATTATATTATATTATATTATATTATATTATATTATATTATATTATATTATATTATATTATATTATATTATATTATATTATATTATATTATATTATATTATATTATATTATATTATATTATATTATATTATATTATATTATATTATATTATATTATATTATATTATATTATATTATATTATATTATATTATATTATATTATATTATATTATATTATATTATATTATATTATATTATATTATATTATATTATATTATATTATATTATATTATATTATATTATATTATATTATATTATATTATATTATATTATATTATATTATATTATATTATATTATATTATATTATATTATATTATATTATATTATATTATATTATATTATATTATATTATATTATATTATATTATATTATATTATATTATATTATATTATATTATATTATATTATATTATATTATATTATATTATATTATATTATATTATATTATATTATATTATATTATATTATATTATATTATATTATATTATATTATATTTATTATATTATATTATATTATATTATATTATATTATATTATATTATATTATATTATATTATATTATATTATATTATATTATATTATATTATATTATATTATATTATATTATATTATATTATATTATATTATATTATATTATATTATATTATATTATATTATATTATATTATATTATATTATATTATATTATATTATATTATATTATATTATATTATATTATATTATATTATATTATATTATATTATATTATATTATATTATATTATATTATATTATATTATATTATATTATATTATATTATATTATATTATATTATATTATATTATATTATATTATATTATATTATATTATATTATATTATATTATATTATATTATATTATATTATATTATATTATATTATATTATATTATATTATATTATATTATATTATATTATATTATATTATATTATATTATATTATATTATATTATATTATATTATATTATATTATATTATATTATATTATATTATATTATATTATATTATATTATATTATATTATATTATATTATATTATATTATATTATATTATATTATATTATATTATATTATATTATATTATATTATATTATATTATATTATATTATATTATATTATATTATATTATATTATATTATATTATATTATATTATATTATATTATATTATATTATATTATATTATATTATATTATATTATATTATATTATATTATATTATATTATATTATATTATATTATATTATATTATATTATATTATATTATATTATATTATATTATATTATATTATATTATATTATATTATATTATATTATATTATATTATATTATATTATATTATATTATATTATATTATATTATATTATATTATATTATATTATATTATATTATATTATATTATATTATATTATATTATATTATATTATATTATATTATATTATATTATATTATATTATATTATATTATATTATATTATATTATATTATATTATATTATATTATATTATATTATATTATATTATATTATATTATATTATATTATATTATATTATATTATATTATATTATATTATATTATATTATATTATATTATATTATATTATATTATATTATATTATATTATATTATATATATTATATTATATTATATTATATTATATTATATTATATTATATTATATTATATTATATTATATTATATTATATTATATTATATTATATTATATTATATTATATTATATTATATTATATTATATTATATTATATTATATTATATTATATTATATTATATTATATTATATTATATTATATTATATTATATTATATTATATTATATTATATTATATTATATTATATTATATTATATTATATTATATTATATTATATTATATTATATTATATTATATTATATTATATTATATTATATTATATTATATTATATTATATTATATTATATTATATTATATTATATTATATTATATTATATTATATTATATTATATTATATTATATTATATTATATTATATTATATTATATTATATTATATTATATTATATTATATTATATTATATTATATTATATTATATTATATTATATTATATTATATTATATTATATTATATTATATTATATTATATTATATTATATTATATTATATTATATTATATTATATTATATTATATTATATTATATTATATTATATTATATTATATTATATTATATTATATTATATTATATTATATTATATTATATTATATTATATTATATTATATTATATTATATTATATTATATTATATTATATTATATTATATTATATTATATTATATTATATTATATTATATTATATTATATTATATTATATTATATTATATTATATTATATTATATTATATTATATTATATTATATTATATTATATTATATTATATTATATTATATTATATTATATTATATTATATTATATTATATTATATTATATTATATTATATTATATTATATTATATTATATTATATTATATTATATTATATTATATTATATTATATTATATTATATTATATTATATTATATTATATTATATTATATTATATTATATTATATTATATTATATTATATTATATTATATTATATTATATTATATTATATTATATTATATTATATTATATTATATTATATTATATTATATTATATTATATTATATTATATTATATTATATTATATTATATTATATTATATTATATTATATTATATTATATTATATTATATTATATTATATTATATTATATTATATTATATTATATTATATTATATTATATTATATTATATTATATTATATTATATTATATTATATTATATTATATTATATTATATTATATTATATTATATTATATTATATTATATTATATTATATTATATTATATTATATTATATTATATTATATTATATTATATTATATTATATTATATTATATTATATTATATTATATTATATTATATTATATTATATTATATTATATTATATTATATTATATTATATTATATTATATTATATTATATTATATTATATTATATTATATTATATTATATTATATTATATTATATTATATTATATTATATTATATTATATTATATTATATTATATTATATTATATTATATTATATTATATTATATTATATTATATTATATTATATTATATTATATTATATTATATTATATTATATTATATTATATTATATTATATTATATTATATTATATTATATTATATTATATTATATTATATTATATTATATTATATTATATTATATTATATTATATTATATTATATTATATTATATTATATTATATTATATTATATTATATTATATTATATTATATTATATTATATTATATTATATTATATTATATTATATTATATTATATTATATTATATTATATTATATTATATTATATTATATTATATTATATTATATTATATTATATTATATTATATTATATTATATTATATTATATTATATTATATTATATTATATTATATTATATTATATTATATTATATTATATTATATTATATTATATTATATTATATTATATTATATTATATTATATTATATTATATTATATTATATTATATTATATTATATTATATTATATTATATTATATTATATTATATTATATTATATTATATTATATTATATTATATTATATTATATTATATTATATTATATTATATTATATTATATTATATTATATTATATTATATTATATTATATTATATTATATTATATTATATTATATTATATTATATTATATTATATTATATTATATTATATTATATTATATTATATTATATTATATTATATTATATTATATTATATTATATTATATTATATTATATTATATTATATTATATTATATTATATTATATTATATTATATTATATTATATTATATTATATTATATTATATTATATTATATTATATTATATTATATTATATTATATTATATTATATTATATTATATTATATTATATTATATTATATTATATTATATTATATTATATTATATTATATTATATTATATTATATTATATTATATTATATTATATTATATTATATTATATTATATTATATTATATTATATTATATTATATTATATTATATTATATTATATTATATTATATTATATTATATTATATTATATTATATTATATTATATTATATTATATTATATTATATTATATTATATTATATTATATTATATTATATTATATTATATTATATTATATTATATTATATTATATTATATTATATTATATTATATTATATTATATTATATTATATTATATTATATTATATTATATTATATTATATTATATTATATTATATTATATTATATTATATTATATTATATTATATTATATTATATTATATTATATTATATTATATTATATTATATTATATTATATTATATTATATTATATTATATTATATTATATTATATTATATTATATTATATTATATTATATTATATTATATTATATTATATTATATTATATTATATTATATTATATTATATTATATTATATTATATTATATTATATTATATTATATTATATTATATTATATTATATTATATTATATTATATTATATTATATTATATTATATTATATTATATTATATTATATTATATTATATTATATTATATTATATTATATTATATTATATTATATTATATTATATTATATTATATTATATTATATTATATTATATTATATTATATTATATTATATTATATTATATTATATTATATTATATTATATTATATTATATTATATTATATTATATTATATTATATTATATTATATTATATTATATTATATTATATTATATTATATTATATTATATTATATTATATTATATTATATTATATTATATTATATTATATTATATTATATTATATTATATTATATTATATTATATTATATTATATTATATTATATTATATTATATTATATTATATTATATTATATTATATTATATTATATTATATTATATTATATTATATTATATTATATTATATTATATTATATTATATTATATTATATTATATTATATTATATTATATTATATTATATTATATTATATTATATTATATTATATTATATTATATTATATTATATTATATTATATTATATTATATTATATTATATTATATTATATTATATTATATTATATTATATTATATTATATTATATTATATTATATTATATTATATTATATTATATTATATTATATTATATTATATTATATTATATTATATTATATTATATTATATTATATTATATTATATTATATTATATTATATTATATTATATTATATTATATTATATTATATTATATTATATTATATTATATTATATTATATTATATTATATTATATTATATTATATTATATTATATTATATTATATTATATTATATTATATTATATTATATTATATTATATTATATTATATTATATTATATTATATTATATTATATTATATTATATTATATTATATTATATTATATTATATTATATTATATTATATTATATTATATTATATTATATTATATTATATTATATTATATTATATTATATTATATTATATTATATTATATTTCCGATTTGTCATACCGTTCTCACTTAGCCGAAAGTGGTTTGTTTTCTTTGCACGGTTTCTCATTAAAGAGAAACGCGAAAATATTTTACATTCGCCTCTTTGGTAAAAAAGTCTTATAAAATCTACAAGAGGTAAACTTTTTCCTTTTAAATACTGAGTAAGCAAAATACTCGAATGCATTTATATCGTCAATAGACGGTTATTGTATGTGATTTGTTCTCATGCTTTGATATTTAGGCAGGCAAAGTGAATGTGGGTGAAGGTGTTGACAAGCGAATAATCAGAATTTTCCAAGAGTACATGCTTGCAATATATTTCTTTTTCCTTTTTTGTATCAATTCTACGCCATCCTTGACATCATGATTTAACTACAGTCTAAATACAAAACAAGTAAAAAGTGAATAAAACCTGTTTCTTTTTCTAATTTCCTTTTCGGCATAAACTGTATTTGGCACTTACCTTTTTAGACTTTAGATTTGTATATGTCGATTTTTAAAGGCACAATTTTGTAAAATTGATTTGTAGTTTAATGGCTGTAATAGTGTGAGAATTTCGTTATGTATAAACTGGTAGAAAACTGTCTAACAATTGTGCCCCAAAAATGCAATTTCTTCTTGATACAACATGACTGAATGTATTTTATTTAAAAGTAGCCAACCCATATCGTCGTGCGGGAGTTTATGTGCTCTATCTGCCATTTTACACATTTTGAGTTAATGATGCCACTTTAGGTTTTCGACCACAATTTTTTCAAATCTGTAATCCGTTTTCGGCTATCTCATCTAGTTCCTGAGATAAATAGTGTATGATTTGTTCTATATTCTTCAAACCAGAATTTTTCTGTGTTTTTTTGCTCTATATGCCATTCAAAATTTCAATGTAAAAAGTTGAAATTGATTTTTGATTATCGTAGAGCACTACGTGTAATTAATATTGCTGAATATAAATATTTTCAAAATATTTTTCTCTTGTAAAGAATTTGTAAGAGTGTTTTCTTTCCAAACAGAATACTGCTTTAAAGTATACTCTCTCTTTCTCATTAAGAGAGGGAAAGAGTACCGTCAAAGAATTTTAAAAAATTTTCTCTTAAGTACTTTGTTTTACAGTTAAAAAGTAAAAACTGGTGTTAGTAATAATGCAACAATAATTTTACATTGACTGATGAATTTTCGATGTGAATTTACATATTAAATTAAAAATTCTAATTAATCCAGTAACAAAACATTATATTTATAATGTTGTCGGTTCAAAAAAAAAATTATCAAAAAAAAGAACATGTTTTAACGAAACTATTGGAGATATTATAAATGGTAAATTAAAATAATAATTTTTGAATTCTTTACAACATACTTATACATAAATATATTCCATAATAAACCAATTTTTTAGATGAAAGTTTTTTTTGTTGATAGCAGACCAAAGCGGCCAAGAAAAACCCCAACTTGTGAAATGGCTGCTAAAGCTTTGACAGAAAATTCTGATACCGAATTGGACTTTTCTAGTGATAATATTATGTATACATTACACACATAATTATATTAAAATTATAATTTTTGTTACTCTGTAGATGACTTGCTTCATGATCAAGATTTCGACATAATAGAATACTCGTATACAACCACCAACTTTGAATCACTTACAAGCGATACGGAGGCATTAGTTAAATAATAGCAGAAATGTGTATATAAGTATGCATTTAAAAATACTAATTATAATTTGTTATTTTTCAGAAGCGAATGTAAATTTGGAGCCATCAAGAAAAAAAGACGTCAGCCGGAAACTTGGAAAAAGAACATCACAAAAAAATTACGCGAGCAAGGGAAGAAATACTGCAGTCAAATAGGAAAAATTGTAGAAGCTCGACAAATCAAAGCAGTTTGTAATGCGGAATGTACCTATGGCTGCAGCCAAAAATTTTCTGAAACCGACAGAATGGAAATTTTAAAAAAATTTTGGGCACTGACCGATAAGGAATATCAAACATTTTATTGCAAGTTTGTCAAAAAGGAAGCTCCAAAAAAAGTCATGTAAAAAGAAAAATACCTTTTCATACTCTTTGGCTTGCAACGAAGAAATTCATAAAGTTTGCAAACTATTTTTTCTTAATACTCTTGGCATATCAGCAAAAAGGATCTACTATTGTTTTTAAAACTTGGCTGATAAATCTTCTGAAATTCCAATGCCTTTGCGAAAGGGCAAAAGCAGATGGAATTTTATCGAAGATGGAAGAGTGAAGGAAGTGAGAAAACATGTTAGAAGTTTCCCAACGATTGACTCCCATTATTGTTGCGCATCAACCAGCAGACAATATTTGGGTGCAGATTTATCAATCAGAAAAATGTATGAACTTTATTTGGAGCAGCAACCTTCCCAACTCGTTTCAGAAAGATTTTATAGAGATCAATTCAACCACAATTTCAGTTTTTGGCAAAAAAAAGGACCCAACGGAGAATGAAATTGAAGAATTCAATATTCATAGAAATGAGACGAACGGTCAAGGGGAACGTGATGTAGATCCCCAGAATCAAGACCCTTTTACAGTTGTTGCATGTTTTGATTTGCAAAGCACTTTTAACTTTCCTAAAGGTTTTTGCATCTTCATTTTATTACAAGCGTAAAATTAATGTGATTCGTGCGTTGCCCAAAATAAAAATCAAATGTTATCTACGGTATTGTTCAAAAATTTTCTGAGCCTGGACATTCACAAATCCAAGAGGTCGATTGCGTTCACAGTGCCTTAGATAAATGTCTGAAACCTTTGAAAATTCACAGTATTTTGTCCCTCGTTAATTATTTGAAAATTTTTGAAACAAATAAAATAAAACTTAAAATTATTGAAATGTAATTCTCAGATTTTAATTATTTTTCCAGGATATCCAACCAATTAAATTTTTCTATTGTTCAATTTACTAAAATAAAACTTATTCAATATATCCAAAATTTGAAATAGCATATAAAAACACAATCTTGCAGCCCTATTTCCAATTAGCAAAAATATCCAAAAAAGGTTGCCGAAACCAATTATCAGCAACGTTAAATATTTTCAAAATAGATATAAATATTGTTAAGAAGAAAGAAAGAGTTAAAAATGAAAAAATTTCCGATCTAAAGTTGTTATTCACTTTTATATCTAAAATAGACAAATATTATTGTCTGAGCCAGAAAATTAATCTTAATTTAGTGCTTTTGTTAACTTTGTTTTATAACTTTAATATATTTAGTATTAACTTTGTGAATAGTTTTCATTTTTGGTTTCATCAAATGAATATATCGTTTTTTTACAAAAATTTTGTGTTTTATTTCTTTGTTAATGTCATTTAGCTCTACGTGTATGTATTTGCAACGAAATTTGTTTAAGATTGCGTATGGAGCAAACAGGATTTTTATTAACTTAGAAAATATCCCGTTATAAATGCCGTCGAGAAATAAAAAAAAACATTTGGTGAGAATCATCTTTTCAAAACAAATATATGGTGTAAAAATTTTAAAATTCTATCGTATAGTTTTTTAGAAAAATTATGTTAAAACTTCAAGATCGATTTTCTCAAAATATACTTTTGGCATATAGAGCACATAAACTCCCGCACGCCACCTCCAGTTACATTCAAGCGAATGATTTATATTGATGGTGTCACATCTACTGTTGCGACTCCTCCGCCCATTTTTGACTTGAACACGTTCATTGATAATAGAATTACAGTTTTTCACCTAAAATTTTGCCGTTCTTTGACTCGAGTACAATGGCCTTTGTAACAATCTGACTCATTCTCTTATACAATATTATATAGTAACGTGCTCAAAGCCTTCCTGAGTAGCAGCGCATTTTTCTATTTGAATATTGGTAACACTTGCGAGAATCCAACTCGGAAAATATGGGGGATATGTTTTCTTGATGAACACTTTACCATGATGTATTGTTATGCGGGAGTTATGGGTCAACTGAATGACAATAATGCTTTTAGAAATTTGACAAGTAACAAGCAGCACGAAAACCAGTAGGCCCGCGTATGGCTTGTTCTTGAACTGGTGGTTGATAAGATTTCTTTCAAAACAAAGCTATGGCAGGAGATTATGGAGCTCCATACTTCCCAGCAATTGGCAAGTCTATGGTCTGTCACAACTCGTATAGGTGCCGTGGTGGACGCTCTGTGTTTACCCATTCGAAAAGCCCCTAAGCACACATCGTATGCAACCATATGCGGCCTTCTCTAGTTAGTGATACAGATAAACTTCCGCCAAAGCCCCTGCTTCCGCTGCATTATGGGAACGAGGATGTTTATAAAATCTACTACATATAACATTTTACTCTAAGAATAATTGATTCTTATACACACACACAGAAGAAGGATTCCAAATCAAACTCACTTGCAAGGTTCAGTGTTAACAATTCTAGATTAATGCTCGTCATTTGTAATTTTACTTAAAAATAAACTAATAGACCAACTACAATTAAATCTACTTGTTATTCGATTTGTTTCCTTTTACTCTTTGTTTATTTTTGCCTCGTTTAATTGCCATCATTGTGGAAATAATATCAGAATAAATAAATATGTACAAGTAAAATGTACTAAGTACATGTGGATGGATGTAATGTGAGTGTTTACACAAACACATATGTTTACTTGTTGACCACTTGCGGTTAATGGATAAAATGTGGATATTTAAAATAAATACTCATGTGTAAATAATGTAATTTACTTTTGCCAACATTTCTTTTTATAATTACAAGAGAGTAATACATGCTGAAATCTCATGTCATCCAGATCCATACCGTCCAGTTGGGGCCACAAGATTGGATCCTAGGGATCAATACTATAAATGCATTTAAAGGTTTTAATTAGTTTTTCTAGGGTATTTAACCCCCTACTACATGAACATGCTTAAAACATAAAAAAAATTGAAAACACAGTTCCTGTCCAAAAATGTTGGCCGTAAAAAGTACTGAGATCAAAATGATGACCAAGTTCTTTAAATGGGCAATACCATCTCATTTCTAGGCTTGGTAACATTTTTCCCATAATTAGAAAGTTAGAAAAATTGTAACAAGCTAGCAAGTTGGCCTATGATGTTACCTGTACGTAGAGTCCTTATGTTTCAAGAGTTATTATTTGATGTTTAAAGGAAGCAAAGATATGAGGGCGTAAAAACAGCACGTATGGTTTCGTTTAATATACACACTGTGTGCGTTAGGTCTGAACTTTACGCAATAATTTGCGTAAAGTTTTCGGTTTTGCATACATTTTTTTTTAATGTTTTTATTTGCAATCTATTTACAATGTAATAATAAGCAAATTTAATAAATACATTAACTATAAATAACAGTAGCATTAAATTGCATTGAATTTAACAATTTAAAGTTTATCAATATTGAAGAATTACTCGTATATTATCTATACATTCGAAGAGCTAATACAGTTTAAGATTTAAATGGGAGATCTAATATGTGCATTCGTTTTAACCGTCTAACTTCATCACTGTCGTCTAAAAGAGTTATTGCAAGAATGTTTTGGTGGTCGCTTAGTCTTTTCAAATAATTTGTACTGTAATTTTTTTTTTTACTGCATTTTTTTTTTTTTTATTGAATCTTTCTATTAAAAGAAATTCACAATAAGTATTCAAATCTTATTTCTAAATTATTATTTACTAGTTAGTACCAACGTATTAACTAATTTTTTGTATTCAAATCTTAAAAATCTATCTTCTATTGTGTAGAGAGAGCCGCCTCACCAGGCTCAATGTATCAGTTCTTTTTAGTCTCTGGTGGCCGTCAAATTGCAATAAATTGCGTGCTAGAGTGTTGGGATGTGCGACTAGTTTGTTCACGTATTTGGACGTGTATGTTTTAAGTTCTTCGTGGATAGTGGGAACTTTGAGATCCCTATGTATGTTTTCATTTCTTATGTACCAGGGGGCGCATACGATATGACGTAAAATCTTAGACTGTCTTCTCTGTAACTTCTGGATGTTTGATGAACAGGCAGTACCCCACAGCTGAATACCATATGACCATATTGGCTTTATAACGGATTTGTATAATAGGACTTTATATTCCAAAGCCAAAGTTGAGTTAGGACTTATTAGCCAATACAGTTGATTTGTTCGAAGCTTTATGGACGTTATTTTTGCCTCAATGTGACGGGTCCAAGTTAGGCGCCGATCTAGGTGGATACCTAAATATTTGACGTGCGTTTGCGCTGGAACCGTGGTATTAGTTATTGTGATTGGTGGACAATTTTGCCTTCTAAGGGAAAACGTTACATGAGCACATTTTGATGGATTTACCTTTATTCTCCACTGTTTTAGCCAGTCTTCTAACTTATGAATATGGGACTGCAGCTTTTCAGATGCATCCTTTGGATCATTACTGACACTTATAATTGCAGTGTCGTTTGCAAAGGTTGATGTATGTGTATGTGGGCTTGTCGGCATATCCGCTGTATAGATGATGTATAATAGCGGCCCTAGCACACTACCTTGAGGTACTCCTGCACTGATTTTCCCACATCTTGAAAGCTGGTTCTTTGACCTTACTTTAAAAGTTCTATCGGACAAATAACTTTTTATAAGCTTATGGGTATTTTCAGGAAGAATCCGAGCTATTTCAGTAAGTAGCCCATCGTGGCAGACTTTATGAAATGCTTGGGAAATGTCTATAAATAAAGCTGAACAGTATTGCTTTCTTTCAAAAGCCGATCTAATAATGGTAACGATTCTATGGACCTGTTCAATCGTACTATGCCTTGCTCGAAAACCAAACTGATGATCTGGGATAACGTTTTGTTCATTTAGGAAAGGAGTTACACTCGAGACGAATAATTTTTCAAATATTTTTGACAAAACTGACAGTAGGCTAATTGGCCTGTAGGATGTAATCTGGCTTGAGTCCTTTCCAGGTTTCGGGATCATAACAATTTCAGACATCTTCCAAGAGCATGGGAAGAAGCCGACGCGCAACATGGCATTAAATATGTAAAGTAAAATTCTTACAGCTGAATCAGGTAAGTTTCTTATCATTGATCCTGTTATACGATCAGGTCCAGGTGATTTCTTTATATCCGTATTTTTAATTGTCGATTTTAAAGAAGACAACCGAAATTTCATAGGATCATTCACTAATAATTGGAATAGTGGAATTACGCATTTGCCTTTTCACTTGAGTTTTTAGCCCAAGTATGGTCTTCAAGTCTTAGTGGGGATTCGTAAGCAATAGGACATTGTAAGTGCTTTACAGCTTTCCTACCTATAATCCGTGTTTTTCATTGGATCCAAGTTTTTTAAAAAGTTGTCGATAGCGAATTCGTGTTTCTGTCTCAATTTACTCCGTAAGTTTTTTTGGCATAAGTTCATTTGCATTTTTATGTGTGGAGAACGACTATTTTGCCATTGTCTTCTTAGTCTTCTTTTCTCAATGACGAGGATCTGAATATCTGCTGTTGTCTGGTGCGATATTATTTTAGCTAATGGCTTTGTTGGCGTTGCAGCTATGGCTCCGGCAGTCACGACGTCTGTAAAATGATCTACAGCTGATTGAATATTAGCTGGATTTCTCAGTGGGATGTTCAAAGATAAGTGAGAGCTCACATACATTTTATATTTTAACCAATTCGTGTTTCTGTTTCGGTAGAAACTAAGGGTTTTACATGCAGTGGCAAAACTGTCGTGTAAAATAACAATTGTAGGTGAATGATCAGAAGATAGGTCATAGGATGAACTAACTAACAGTTGGTCGCGTTTGATGTTTTTTACTATAGCAAAATCTATAAGGTCTGGCAACTTATTAAAATCTGTGGGCCAATAGGTGGGTTTACCGGCAGATACGACGTCCAGCTTGTTTGCTTGAACTGTATAATACAACTGCCTACCTCTAGGACTAAGGAGTCTGGATCCCCAATATGTGTGCTTTGCATTGTAATCACCAGCGGCAATAAATTTTTGTCCTAGCGTAGCAAAGAACCTGGCAAATTTATGGTGTTCGATTTTATGCCTAGGCGGGCAATACACTGACGAGACTACAATTTTAAAATCAGTAAGATTTATAGTCGTGGCTTGCAAAAAGTCTTCGTTGAATTCAGGCAATGGAAAATGCCTTACGTTTTTTCGGACTATAAGGGCACCACATGCCCTTTCGCTTGGTTGTTTGCTGTCATATATAAAAAACCCATCAATTCTAAAGCAGTTTTTTATAGTGAAGTGTGTTTCAGAGACTAATAGTATGTCTATATCATGTGCTAGCAGGAAGTGTTCTACTTCATATTTATGTTGGGATAGCCCGTTAGCGTTCCAGAAGCATATTTTTAACTGGTTCATTTTTTGCTCAGCAGAACTTGCAGAAGCATGTTTTGGGTTCGCATCATTTCCTGAAACATACCCTGCATAGTTGCCATGAAATTATTCATTGTTTGTATTAAATTATCGATTGAGCTCGAATTGGTAGTGAGGGGTGTCTGAGCACCCTCTTTTAAGACGTGGGCATATGAATGTTTATGCGCATTAGAACTTTTGACATTCGCATTAGGTAAATCATTTCTCAATGTTTGGGCATATGAAAAGTTTGGCTTAGTGTGTGGCTGTGTAGCTTGTGTACTAGCAACAGAACCAGCATGAAGCCGAGGAAATTGGGAAGCTTTATATTGCTCATAATCAGGTTTGCGTACGACCTTCGAATTATTTTTTACATGTTGAAAGACTTTGCAGCCCCTGTAATTTGCTGTGTGGTTTTCACCACAGTTGCTGCAATTTTTAATTTCATCCTTTATATTTGGAATATTGAGATCATTGTGAATGGAAGTGTTTCTTATATACCAAGGAGCACCTATAATTAATCTTAGAGTTTTTGACTGATATTTTTGAATTATATCAATGTTGGAGTAGGAAGCGGTTCCCCATAATTGGATACCGTAAGTCCATATAGGTTTTAATACTGTCTTATATAATAGTAGTATGTTGTTTACGTTTAACTCCGATCTTGGACCAAGAAGCCAGTACATTTTGTTTGTTTTTATTTTCAGTTGTTTTCTTTTTATTTTTATATGTGTTCTCCAAGTTAAGCGTCGATCGATGTTAAGACCTAAATATTTGACTTCATTTGACTTGGGTATTACGTCACCATTTAAGTTGACATCAGGGCAGTCACCATTTTTAAGTGTAAATGTCACTTGGGTGGATTTTTCTGCATTTACTTTAATATTCCACTTTTTTAGCCAATTACCAACTAAGTCAAGCTGGGTTTGAACAATAATTGTTGCGATGGTTGCGGATTCGTTGGCTGCTAGTATAGCGGTATCATCAGCGTATGTTGCAACTACTACATCGTTGTTTGTCGGCATATCAGAAGTAAATAATGTGCACAGAGTTGGACCCAATACGCTTCATTGATCTTGACATAAAAACTACGATCACTAAGATATGACTTGAGCAGTAGGTGAAATGGAGCTGGCAGCATATGTTTTAATTTACACAAAAGGCCATTATGCCATACACTATCGAATGCTTGTTTTACATCAAGAAATACTGGTGAACAGCATACATTTGTGGAAATGTTTCATTCCATCAACCTACACAGAATTCAAGCGAAAATCATGTCGTTTTATTTTTTTATTGCTAGTGGGTGTATTTTCTCTACTTGTTGTGAGGAGAATTCGACGCTACGGAGTTCGGCCGTCCTCGTTTTTTTAAATTACCAAGCTATTACAGCCTATTTGCTGAACAAGTTCGGACTGTACGTGGACGTTTAGGTAATGAGTTCGGCTTGTGAAATGCGTTTTTTGTTTGATTTAAGGTGTACGGCATTAACGTGGGTGGTGTCAAATCGTAGTATTTCCAATTCACCTTTCCGCTTATAAAATTATTTGTTACCATAAAATAAATAAATAGTAAACAGCTAGCTCGCAATTCGGAACACCTTAATGACGTTTTTGCTGGTCAATTAGAAAAACTGATTTTCTTAGATAAGACGTGAGATTTTTGTTTGATTAATTGTTTTTGAACATTGATTTTTACAGCATATTTATTTCACAATTTTTTTTATTAAACTTTCATTGATTGAATTCTCAATCGGTTAACATATTTTTTTCTTTTATTGGTTTTTACATTTTTTTACGAAATTTTGGTTTATTAAATTTAATAACTTGTGCAATTAATATTTTAATTAATGAAAAATTTTTATTATTTTTTTTTTTAATTTCTGAAATTTTTTTATGTTTTTTTTTAAATTTTGTGAGAACTATTAATTTCTCAATTTCGTTAGTGAATTTTCGATTTTTGGAGAATTCTGAGACAACTGTGTTTTTTTACAATTTTTCGGTTTATTTCGATTTTTCCCCTATAAATTTGTAGTTTTTAATGACTTTCAAATTTTCTTTGGCGTAATTATGATTTTTGGTTAATTACGAATTTATTTTTGAAATAATTCGAATTTGGGTAAAATTTGGGTGTTTTTCATAAAATTTCAAACTAGAGTTTGTGTTGATATATCAAAATTTGGTTAATTTCAATTATCGCAGGTATATTCTGGGAATTAATTTTTGGGAAATCACAAAAAAGTCATGTTTTGGGCACAAAAATTGGTGATTTAAAGCCGGTCCACCTAACACACTGCCGGTTTCAAATCACTCATAATAAATAAACTGTTAAGCTGTTCTTTAATCATTTTGTTAGGAAAAATAAGTTATTTCACATAAAAAAGCACTTAAAAATAAATAGTTTTTTAGTCAGTGAAATTATACTAAACAATAATGATTACTTTGATGTCATATTTGGCACAGATGTCACTGACAGTCATACCAACGTAGAAAAAAATTTCGACGAATAGATTCCCGCGCAAAATTTAAATTAAAAAGTCTTACTATTTTTTGCCCACAGTAGATTAAGTTTCAGATTATTTTGCAAATAAATTTTTCGGAAATTTTTTTAATTTAAATTAATTTTATATTGTTGTATGTGTGAGAATTTTGCAATTATTTATTTTCGTTGAAAGTTTTTGTTGTAATTTCTTCTTTTTTTAGCCCGTTAGTATTAGAGATTTTACTCTAGTTTCCGTTTACTTAAGACTAACATCAAATGCAGTAAAACCTTCTTTGCAAGGGGTAGACAAATTTATTTTCTTTTGATTTGTTTTTAACAATTTTTTTACACGTTTTCCTGTTTGCTTATCTGTGATTCATACTTTAGGGTTCTTCAGCTACAGGCAAAGGTTTTGTTTTTTGTTGTTAATTTTCCAACAAGAAACATGGCAAATGACAAGGTTCCGGTTTAGGCGTGTCCCAAGCCATTTGAAAGATGTCATATTCAATACATAAATTAAATCTTCTTGGTCGTGTCTCGTTTTATTCACTTTTGTATAACCCTGTATAATAGTGCTTGTATTCACTTTGAGTTGCAAAATTATTTATTCTCTTTTATTATTTGTTGCAGTTGTCTTAGTTACCAACGATTAGATTATTTTAGTTATAAATGTTTTAATACCACCAGTTGTTCCTTAATCTTCCCCATTCATTTAGGATTTTCCTTTCATTTCTATTTTATTTGTATTTTTGTTTTTTCATTAGTAACGTTTTCTACTAAGAAAAATTTACAACTTATTAAAAATAACATATTTTTTTATATAAAGCCGTTTATGCGAATAGAAATATCCAACTCTCCACAGAAGAAATAATTAAAAAATTTCTTACATTTAATTACTTTGGTTTTATGTGTTTAACGAAGGGTTTTCGTCTTTTATTTTATACTTTGCAAGAGGTTATTTGAATTTTGTACTTAAATTTGAATCTTATTTTGAATTCCTCGCTTTAATTTAAAAGCATTTATTTGAAACCTCGACTTCAAATTAATTTTTTAATACTTCCCGGCCACCGCAACAAATTGCATAAACACTGCTAATATCCTAACTAGGAAAATCAAGACGAACAGCCAAAGAAAATATGCAGCTTTCAGAAATAATCTTTTTCGGAAGAGGTCCCAAATCCCGCAAATTAAGGCCGGATTATGTCAGTTTTAGGTAATCGATAATTTTGAGTCATCTCCGATATTGGCCTGTACAGCGGCTATGGGGTCTTCACTTCCCACCAATTTCAATGTGGTTGCTGACTTAAGGATCAAGTTAGTATTGTCACGCTTCAAATTTTTAATGGCTTTCGACCGTATTTTGTTTATTTTCACATGTGTTGAATTTCAAAATTACTTTGATTTTTTTTTCACATTAATTTAGGTTTTTGGCAAAATGTATAATTTTGAGGATACTTAAATTTTTGTATGAAGTTTTGAATATTTTACTAGATTCTGCTTTTGTGATGAATTTATATTGGTTTGACTAATACAGATTTTTTTTTAAATTTTGTAAAATAGTAAATTTTTTTTTTTTTTTTTGAATTTTCGGGGTTTTTGTGAAATTTCTCTGGTAAAGTTTTAACAATTTTTGAATCAATTCTTTTAGTATTTTCTGACAAAATTCAGGTTTTTAATATATAAAGATTTTTAGCAATTAAATTCTTTTATTACATTTTTTTGATTTTATAGTGAATTTTCCAATTTGTGGTGAATAAAAAATTTTAGTAAAACTTCGATTTTTTTCCAGTTTTTTTTTTAAATTCAAGTTTTTTTGGATACTTGGGTGTTTGAATGAATGATTTAAATGAAGTTTCCAATTTAGCTGAATTTCCAAATGATTGTCAAATTTCCTTTTTTTTCAAAATAATTGAGACTTTTTATAAAATGTATAATTTTTAAATAAACATTTTTATGGTGAATATTTGGTGAATTTTGGTTTTATCTTAGATTTTGAAAGAAAAAAAATTTTATTCCAGTTTTTCGATTTTATGGTGAGTTTAAAATGTTGGAAAATTTTTGGATTTATTAAATTTTTTGGTGAAATTTCGGTTTTTATAGGAAATCGGTTTGCCTTGTTAGTTTTTAAATTTGAGTTATTTTTTTAATATTTAACTTGGTCTAACATTTAGCTCCACAGGTTATCTGGTGATCTTGGCATTATAATTTCTGTAGGGACGTTTTGTAGAAAATTTGATGAGGATCCAGAGTTTCATGGGCCTGTGTATAAGAGTTTCCCCGTGAGAGCGAAAATACCAAAAGCCCCAGAACTATAGTTGATTTCAAGCAGTAAAAATCCGCCAAACAATTGATCAAAATGTCTAAGGTTCAAAATTCTAGAACCAGAGAGAAAGTTGATTTCAACATTAGACAGATGGTCGTCGTTAGAGGAACTTCCCTACTTACATGGATCCAAAATATATATTATGTTACAAATAATTATTGTAAAGGGTATAAAAACCACCGAAAAGTTGGAAAATTAACCAAAAAAATTTTAAGATCATAGAAATTATAAATTTTGCCAAAAATACAAATTAATCTAATAATAATAAAAAAAACTCCCACAATTTGGGAATTTTCCAAAATTCAGAAATTCGTTACAAAACCAAAAAAATATATTCTTAAAATTTTAAATAACCAAAGTAATAAAATTTTCCATGAAAAGCGAAATTTTAAGGAAACCAAAAAAACCAAATTTGCCCCCAAATTTGAATTGACCAAAAGTTTGGAAATTCACAATAAAATCGAAAAACTGGAATAAAATAATTTCAAAAACACCACAAAAAGTTAACATTCACCAAATTTTAAGATTTTGCAACAAAATGTTTGATTTTATAATTTTTTTTTTTCAATATTTTATGAAAAAAGTCACGGTTTTAACAAAAGCTGCGCTATACAAGGTCCAAATACTAATATTTTACAAAAAACCTAATTACGACAAAGAAGGAACCAAAAACCAATTTCACCATATTTCAAAATTTAACTACAAAATTTACCCAAAGCAGAAAGATTTTATCAAACATTAGAAAATTTTACTAAAAATCCACTTTCGATATTATTTACAATTCACAAAATTTATCAAAAATTTACAAACATTCAAAGATAAAAGTAAAAGGAATTAAAAGAGCTGTAATTCAAAAAAATATCTCATCTCTTAACCGATCAAAATTGCTCACATTAATATGAAAGGAAAATCTCCTAAATTTGATTTTATAATTGCACAGGTACATAAGTATAAGTAGGAGTTCGTGTATCTTTTTATCCCTAAAGTAAGAGTATAGAAAAGCAAAGAAATAGTTAATATTTTCCAAAGAAGAATATGTTAAATTTGGAGTAAAACAAAATTATATTTTTGCAACACCAGTATAGGATATTTTACAACAGTCAACAACACCACCAACAGCAACAAACTACTAACTACAAAATGGATTATAAAAGTTGTGAGCAACAGCACTATTAAAATCTACAAAGAAATAAAATAAACTATTTCTTAAAAATCCGCAAGATTTTTTTTTTCATACCATCTTAAGCATTTAAGACACGTTCTCAATATCATGTAGAGTAACAATTAGGAAAATAGTAGCAAAAGGAAAAAATATGGCAACAAATTCGTCGTACACAAACTGAAACGCTAAAAATAGCAGAGTACCATAAATGTCCTTCCTTCCTTTAAAATATATTTTTTTAACACAAATATAATTCGAAGTTTGTTTATAGAAATAGTTTTGTTTTATGAGCATCTGTATCAAATTTAAAATACAACGCCGCAACCAAACGACTAAAGTTTTCTGAAGACAGTGTTGATACTTAAAATCTTTGGTTTTCCTATTGCAGTTTCATTTTCATTATTTAAACATTGTTTTGATGGCAGCTGGATTTAAACGAATATACTTTTTCCCGAGTTGATCAGTAACCACTAAATCCTATAATCTTCCCGAAGTTTGGATTATTTAATTTAGTTAAGAAATACCAAAATCTTTAAGGGGCTGGTGACAGAATTTAAGTGCGGAGGTGATTGGTTATTATTATTTATTATCGTTTTGGGCGCGCTTCTAAGGGGGTAGGTAGATCTGCCACGCCATAAATGTTTAACAATTGCATTAGAAGAAATTTGAAAGATTTTAAACGTCGTTTGATTTTACAAATTGTAATGACATATCGCTGATTTGTTTAGTATTTTTAACGTTTAATTTTGCGATTTATGGGTGTATTTTTGGAAAATTGGAAACTTATTAATGCTTTCGACTTTTCGGTTTATTTATGTTTTTTCGTGAAAATAAATTATTTTGTTGAATAGTGGATTATATAATCATTACGATTCTTTTTAAAAAGTAATGTAATTGATTACTAATCGTAATCGAAATTTAACAGCTCTGGTTGAAAATTGGAATTTTTGTATCATGTTGATTTGTTATTGTTAGAATTTACAAACATTTTTCTTAGCTGTTTCTATTCCAAAACATTTTATTATAGAAATTCAAATTTATTTATTGGGGATGAGCTAGTATCTACGTGGATTTTAAGATAAACTTCAGGGTCTTGTGCCCGAAATTTTTCAAATCAACGATGAACAAACAAGCTTGAATTAAAAATTTCAATATATCGCAAAATTGTAGTTATTTGGTGAACAATTGCTTTTTCGTCAACTTTTCGATTTTTTGTGAAATCATCAATTTTAATATTATCAACTAAACTTCGGATTTGTTAACGTTTTTTTGAATTTTTCCCCGAATTTTTGATTTGTGTAAATTAATAGTATTTTACGAAATATCCGTAGTGAAAAAGTTTATTTAAAAAACTAAACTCTAGAAAATTTTGAATGATTCGAGTTTTCTGGTATATTTTGTTGACAGCTCGCCTTTATATTAAAACGTTGATATTTTTATTATTTTTCTAATTTTTAGTAAATTTTGAATTTTTGCTAAAATGTCGGATTTTTTTGTAAAATTTTCGACAAATTTCTTTTTTGCTTGTGTTAACGTTCAGACTAACGGGTTAACTGACATTAAGAAATCCACTCGAACTTGAGATAGCTGAGTGTTACGTGCTGCGGCTTTAAAACGAACACTAAATTAGTTGTGCCTGCCGCTTTGTGTTTTTTCTTACTTATAAACATATGCACTCTTATGTGTATATAGGGTGTCTCAAAAAGAGACCACTACTAAAACCGTTGGTGATATAAATCGATTATTTTATGCCCGATGTGCTAGGTGGTGCTGTCCTGCTAAATCAACATATTGTTCAATTTTGTTGTCATATTCCTGTAACGAGTACCGTTTACATCCGCAGCCACACCTTCTATGCAAAGAAGACTTACCATCCATCATCAAACCAGATTCTTTAAATTTCTTTACCAGTCTGATAATTGTTGACACTTAAGTGGCAGAAATTCCGCGAAATTTGCGAAATGGGTCTTTACAGTAGTAATGGGTTCGTTTTTTGTATAGCGTTTTATTTTAATAATCGGTATAGTCACAGGTGACTGCTTTTAAATATCAGAGTTGCCGCTTGCACAAAATAACGCCACAAAATTGAATTGGGGCATTCCTCTTGAGGTGCCCTATAAATGAATGCATACTCGTACATGTTTAATGTAGCATTATTAGGTAAAATTTAAGAACATTTTGTATATGAATGAAAAATCTATGTGTGTGCGTGTGTGATGTTGTAAAATTAATTTCATTTTTACTTTATTTGGTTGCCACCAGTTTAGGGGATTTCTTTGTTTACTAGGAGTTTAATGTTGGCTTACAAAAATGATCCGTACTGTCATAAAGCTGCAATTCGAAGGTCAACCATGTTGAGAATAAGTTCAGAAAAAAAATATTTCAAATATTGGAGGGATTTTAAATACAACACGTTGCCTTAATAAAATATTTGATGTCATCTCCTGGAATGGGTTTGAGATTTTTTTCTTTCCTTAAGGATATCACGGATTCGTAGTATTTTAGATAATATTGTTGTTGCCAACACATGTACAAGTATCTTGGCATGCATTTCTTTGTGGCTGGGTATCTTTTGGTTTATTTACTTGTTTCTTCCTAACGAACGTACATACCTACATGAGAAATGCATAGATATGCCATTGTTGTTTGTATTTTATGGTTTGAGTATTTCTGTTACAATATATTATCATTTTCATTGTTTCTATTTATTTATACATAACGCAGCTATGGGGTAACATTTTCCCCAATGACAAAACAAAACGAGCAACCAAAATGCGGTTTATATTATCTAAAGTAAAAGTGGAAACAAAAACTCCCAATAAACACTAAACAGTTCGTAACAATAACACAGCCTTAGGATGCAGAAAAACGACAACATTCAGAACACGACCTGTAGAGGCAACAGAAGTTTTGTGTCTTCGTTTAAGTATTAAAACACCTCTCCAGGCTAATAAAAGCTATTGAATTTTATCGCTACCGAACAGATTGTTAACTAAAAATATTTATTTATATTATAATCGACATATGCATGTTACCACAGATATGCAGATATACACATGTATTTAAGCAAGTGTAACTAAAAGAAAGTCGTACTTTTGAATTATAATGGCGCGTTCTATTGATCTGTAGAGTAATTATTAAAACTTATTCCCACAGAGAAAAGCTACCTAAAATTATATTTGTTTGGGAACTAATTTTTAAACTTGAAAAAATTCCAAATATTATTTGGGAAGTTTTGATGTTCTAATTTGTTCATAAAGGTAATTTCCTGAACATACTGAAATAGTGAGTTTGAAGACCTTAGATGTTATATTTAGATATCTTATATGCGATAATAAATATTTACTCCAGACACATACGCCAGGATTCTTAACTACTTGAGCAAGGTTTAAAAATAAAAGCTTTATAAACAAAAAGATTTAAACTTTACGAAAAAAATGTAAAAGGTACAACCGTGAATAAAATATATTTTACGTCAATAAAAATCTATACCTATAAACAATATCGATCCACAAGTGCCTGAGATATGGACGAGTACACATTTTTCGCATATTCTGAATCCTTATCAAATTTGCTATAAAGTCCCCATACAGAAATTATCATTCCGACGACCCCAGATAACTTACGGAGATAAATGTTGGACCGAATTAAAAATTTTTTTTAGAAAACCGCAAAATTACAAAACTAACAAAGAAAACCGAATTCCTCAATAGATTTGAGCAACATTTTTTTTTACAAAAGGTCCAAAAAACGGCATTTTTACAACCAGGGATCCAAAAATAAATCTTCACCATATTTTGAAACTTAACCACAAAATTTACCCAAAGGCTAAAATTGCACCGAAATAAATCAATCCTATCAAATATTAGAAATTTTACAAAAAATTCAATTCCGCTATTATCTCAAACTCATGAAAAATCATCAAAAATTTATAAGCATTCAGGGAAAAATATGTAGTACATTTTTAGTAGCTGATACTTTTGTGGGGGTATCTAATATTCGTCATGGCCGATTATAGCTCGTGTTTAAATTAAATAAGAAGCAATAAGACTTTACAACAAAGTAGGTTTGGATATTCAATAAAGTTAAAAAAAATTATACTGTTCTATACGAAATACAAAATACCTGAGCGCGAAGTCTGTAACTCGCCTGTACTAGCCCTTAAGATTATCAATCCAGCTTTAGACTTTAACGTGACCGATCCGAAGAGCTTAACCTCGTTTCAGACTTAGAGCCTAGGCAGTTAAATCGGATGTCTTCCATAAAATCTACGAAGTTGTTTTAAATTCATAAACAGGGTATATTTCCAGAAAAAAAAAGTCAAGGCAAAATATGTTAATCGACGGCTTCGTCTCTAAGGAAGTACTTCATTATAATATAATCGATTTTCATTTCAGGCCTGCTGCCTTAGGGGCTTCTTGTACTTGCCATCAAATAGGGTCTAACAACTGCAACACCTCAACTTCTAACATAGTGTAAATTTTAGGTACATTTGATTTAATTAATTTTTATTAAAATTCGCTCTCAGTCATCGTGAGATGATGTGGTCCAGAAATTGGTGCTCGTTTCTTTCATGTTAGTCACCACTCGCTGAAACTATATTTAGTCCATATTTGTACCTTATCAATTCCTTTATCCTGTAACGAATTCCGTTCACAGTCACTGCTATTTTTACCTTATTTTGAAAAAAATAAGGCCTGATTACGTAGCCTGACCAAAATCCATACCAAATAATTACTCGTTGTGGATGCATTGGTTTCTCATGAGTCACATGCCGATTTACTGAGGCCCTAATTTGCTAATTCACAACGCGCTTCATATATGAATGTGATTTTTTCGAAAAATCGCGATTCACTTCACTTTCCTTCGCAGCTTTGTATGATCTGCTGGCTTAAACAGCTTAGTAAGCTGCATGGCGTTTCGTGAGATTTTATGTTATTCGTTAGTGAAACTCCCGTTTATTTTATCCGACTGAGTTGTTTAATAATATTTGAACACTCTGGGAATTGTGGAGACATTAGTGTGCTAGCATAACTTTCCTCATTTTCGTAAGCCGACCTTTTTGTGCCACAACATTCAAATAGTTCATTTATATTGACCCACGCGTCAAAAATAAAAAAAGTTTTCTAAAATTCAATTTCCAGTGCCTGATACGTTTGCTTTCGTTCACTGCGGATGTGAGCTAGGCTATTAATAAATCCTTTTATGCAACACCATGTACACCACAGAGCATTATAATCGTGTACAAACCGCGTCATTTATCAAAAATTCTGTCATCTGCACTTCAATGTAGTGCGGCTCGCAAAAGTGGCATAAAATATTTGTATAAATGTGTGTCTTGCGTTTTATTACTTTCACAAAAATGAAAAGGGTATATAGAGGCTTGTCACTCCGTTTGTAATTTCGACAATATCCATTTCCGATATCAAGTTCGCTATAAAGTTCCTCTACACAAATTATCATTACTAGGTCCCCAAATAACTTACGGAAGTAAATGTTAGAACGAATTAAAAAAAATTAAAGAAAACTTAAAAATTTCAAAAACTAACAATGAAACCCAAGTTCTTCCAAAAATCGAAATTTCATTAAAAAAAAACAAACAACTTCCAAATTTTGCCAAAAATTAAACTCACCACAGGAACGCAAAACTAGAATAAACATTTTTTTTTTTGAAAGACCGAAATTATACAAAAAATAAAAACCGAAAAAATTTAAATTCACCAAATTTTGAACATTCACCACAAAAATTTAAATTTCTCAAAAATTTTTTAATTCAATATATTACAGAAACATCGAAATTTTAACAAAACCAATTACATAAAAAATCAAACTTCATCACGAATGGTGAATTCACAAAAAAAAAATTAAAAACTCACCACAAAACGACCTATTTACCAAAACTTTTAAAATCATTAATCATTAAAAATTATAAATTTCAACAATAATCCCGATTAATCTCCTAAATAAAAAACGATATTTCACCATAATTTGAGAATTCACAAAACTAGAAAATACAACACCAAACTATATTTAAATAGTTTTAAATTACAGAAATGACAATATTTTTAAATTTTGACAAAACTTGAAATTCACCATAAATTCGAAAATTTAACAAGAATTCTAAAAACTGGAAAACCAAAATTTAATTGCTAAAAAATCAATATTTAATAAAAAAAACCGAAGCTTATAATAAGTATACACGTGAGTTGGAATAACTAAAGGCCTTTCTCGCATAATGTTTTCGTAACTATAAGGATGTTGCTCAACTGGTGACTATATTGTTTCTTCAATGATTTTCCAACGTAATTGTACAAAGTAAAGCATAGCAACACTATGTCCTTTTGAAACTCAATGAATTTGTGGTCGCACATTTAAAATGCTGAACTGTGTTGGCAGCAATCATGCAACAGTGTTGCTGACACATCACGATTTGTGTACCTACAATCGCCTCTTTAGCCATTTAAATAAATTTACTTTTAAATGTGGGTGGTTGAGGACAAGTATTAGTTATTTTGTGACTGATGATTATGTGTTTTTTATTCGCATACTGAGTCAGTTCCCAGGTCATACAGTTTTCTGTCTGCGAAAGTGTTTTTGCAATAAATTTTATTTGAATTATTATGGTGATGAATTTTTTTTGCGTCTGCGGCTTTTTAAATAAATTACCTTTAAAAACACATGAGTGAATAAACATAAATTTCAGTCTATTTGCAGACCTACAAAAAAATTTAAATAATAAAATACCAACAAAAAAAAAAGGTTTTCTACTAAAAAATAAGATATTCCTGCATATCATTTAATTCAAGCTTTAGTTTCGAATATTTTGTGTAAGTCAGAACAACGGAATGATATATAACAATTCTTTTGTTTCTCAAAATATTTCCAATTAGAAGTGAACTTTAACTTTAGAGATGGATTAACCTAGATCTTTCTTTCAGAAATAAGGAGTCTCGATGCTTCCATATGAAAATCCGCTCCAGTTGCGCAGTGTAGCTACTCATCTACAAATATGCCGCGTTGTTATTTGGTAAAAATTGTGACCACTACCAAGTAATCGGTAGCCCTTATGGAAAAAAGGCTTCATCTGTGACCGCCTAAGTCAGTTGAATCTAGTACGGCTGAAGGCACAAACCTCGTCAGCTTTCTGAGCATCTGTCTGGCGTTTCTTTGACTGATTGGTTACTAAGCCGTTTGTTTCGAATTTCGTTGGAAAATTTACCCTAAAGGACCAACGAAACTAATGGCTACTTATTATACCCCTCACAATAAGTAGAAAAGGAATGTATAGGTTTGTCGTTCCGTTTGTAATTTCTATAATAACTGAATTTTATGAAAACGTCAAAATTTGAGCAGTAACCATATTTCAAAAAATCAGCGCAAATCCGGAATTCAGCAAAAAATTAAAAATTCACCAAAAAATCACAAACAACAAAATTTTAATTTGACCAAATTTGGGAATTCACAACAGTACGTAAATTTATCACAATACCAAAATATGGCCAAAACTTTAAATTATAAAAAGCACTAAATATTCCAATATAATAACACATAAATCAAATATCACGGAACTGTGAAATTTAACAATAAAGTTAAAGATCACAAAAATCACAAAAAATGTTAACTTAACTTGATTTAAAAGTCGAAAATTGAAAAGTAAAATTAAAAAAACGTCAAAATTTCACCGAAATTTGTATTTGCGCAAAATATAAAAATTCAAATTTCACTATGAATCAAGAATTCACAAAAAAAAAAACTCAACAAAAATAAAAAAATCATAAAAAGTATAAATACAAGGGCGGATCAATAAGGACCAAGGAAAAGCTCGACAAACACTATGGGAAATCTGCACCATCGATTTTAATGGTAAAAAAGTGGTTTACTCATTTTCGTTGTGGTCGCACAATTGAGGTCAGTACAGCCGAAAATGTCGAAAAAATCCACGATATGGTGGCCGATCGAAGAGTAAAATTGCGTGAGATTGTTGATGCCATAGGCATTTTATATGGCAGTGTCGTTTCGATTTTAAATGATCAGCTGGGTTTAACAAAGTTGTTTGCAAGATAGGTGCCGCGTTTGCTCTCAATTGACCATAAGCCTTCAAAGGATTGTTTGAAGTTTTTTAACCGAAATCCGAATGAGTATTTGCGGCGTTTTGTAACTATGGATGAAACATGGATCCATTACTGTACTCCGCAGATCAAGCAGCAGTCTAAACATTGTGTTTCTCCGGGTGAACCTGCTCCGAAGAAGGTAAGGTAGGTTTGTCGCCCAATAAGGTGATGGCAACAGTTTTTTGGGATGCACGCGGGATAATCCACATCGATTACCTTCTAAAGGGAAAAACAATAAACGGCGAATATTATGCCAACTTATTAAGCCGATTTAAAAAGAAAACGACCCCATATGGCCAAGAAAAATGTTATTTTTCATTAAGATAATGCACGCGTGTGCAGTCTCAATGGCAAAACTCTGTGAATTGGGCTACGAATTGGTACCTCATCCGCCATATTCTCCTCAAACCTAAAGAAATGGCTCGGTGGAAAGAGATTTAGCTCAAACCAAACAAATGCCTATTTTAAGGACCTCGAGAAATCCTATTTTTTTGAAGGGGTATAAAAACTGGAGAAACGTTGTTGATTCGCCCTCGCATTTCTTCAAATGAAAATTAAACTGTGACATCAAAACAAAAAAATTCAATTTCACTTAAATTTAAAATCTACCACAAAACCAGAAAACGGGCAAGCAAATTTTAAAAGAACAAAATTTACAAAAAAAATGATTTAACAAATATAGCAACAAAAAGACCGCATTTTCTAGTCTTTGAAATTTTACTAAAATTATAAATTTCAACACAAAAGTTAAAATTTTAATATGGGTTTTTTCAATAACTGAAAATTTCTCAAAAACTAAATTTTCCCCCTAAATTCTAAAATTGTACAAAAAAATAAAAAAATCCTAACAAATTTAAAATTAAAAAGGCCATAAACAAAAACGAAATGTTGTATTAAAATTCGAACGGGGTTCTTTTAACTTTAATTAATTTTCCACAATAAATTTTTGAAATTTATGTCTGAGCAGACTTGTTTGCGAACTCTTTCCTCTTTAAGCGAAAACATATGTTTTCACAATTGCCTCAAAATTGCGAAGAAATAAAATAAGTGGGATGCAGGAAAGCTAATTTCAGAACTATTGAATTGAAGTGTTTTTATAATTCCACACGTTTTCAAGCCATGCGGAAAACAGAACTGGGAGGTTTATCAAAAAAGTTTAAATTACAATAATATGATATTAAGCAAAAAAATTTCGAAATCACTAAAATTAAAAGTTCACCAGAAACTTAACAATCTGAAATAATTTTAAGTTCTAAAAGACTGCAATTTTGCCAAAAAATATTGTTCTCAAATTAATCGACAAATTTAACGTGCTGAAGTTGCACCGAAAACGCAAAATGTAATCAAAAATTAGAAATTTTACTTAAATTAAATTCCGTTATTATTATCAAGAATTTATCAAAAATTCTCAAGTATTCAGAGAAAACGCATAACACCTAAGCAAATTAAAGGAGCCGAAATTAAAAAAAAAGTTAATCGATGTTAACAAAAAAAAGCATTTAAATGTAAAATAAAACGAGTAAAACTGGAGCCCAAACAATCCTTTGCGCCGAGAAAAATCATTAGTAAATTTTTATTAGTTCATACGCTTGTCTAGGGTATATAAGATTCGTCACAGCTGAATATTACTTGTTTTGACAATAACGTATCTACTACCGGATGACAACAATGCGACTACTAGTGGCACTATGCGCATTTGTATAGGTGACAACTATAGGTTCATGGCTGCATGAAGTATGAGGAATTTTGAGCTACCTAAACTCCCGCCTTACCGTTGACGAGTAGCGTAGCCATGCAATGCTATATTGATCATGCTCTCCAAGCTCCTGATACTTCTTTGAAGAGGACCCACCAACAACCAGTTGCCGATTTATTTCCTGGGGGCTATTGGCTCCCGTGGTAGTAGCTTTCTAGATACTGGTTCTTATCTCCCAGTTTCAAAACCCAGGTTGCCGATTTATTTCCTGGGGGGCTATTAGCTCCCGTGGTAGTAGCCTTCTAGACACTGGTTCTTATCTCCCAGTTTCAAAACCCACACTAGCCGCAGGGACTGGTTCTCCAAATCCTCGAGCAATTAGAATTCGATGTTCTTGAGAAGAAAATAATACCACAGTTCCGTCCGTAGTACGCAAACTCACAAAGTTATGTTTCTTAATAAGTCGTTATAAATCCCGTAAAGGAACTGTGAGGCTAAAGTGCATAATATCGAGGTCAAAGATATTCTTCTATTATTTCTAAGTTCTGTGGTTTAGCTAATTCTTCCTCTAGTTATTAGGTTACTTACTATTAAATCGAATAATAGTTTGGTTCGTACCATTGTTAACTTTAATTAGAAATCACATTTTGTATTTTTTAAGTTGTACGAACTAATTTCAAATAAAATATTTTCACATTCTGCTAAGTGGAATGAACATTACAGTTTTCTAATTCTTCGAGTTTAATAATCATTTCGTTAAGAAAACATTTCTTAATTACCTGAGTAAAAATAAGTAACGTGAAAAAATACATGCTAAGGTTTCCTTTCTGCTGGAATTGGGATAAGAACCAATTTATTTAGAAGTAAAAATTATATGCTTTCATGGTTTTCCTTTACTCCACATATGTTTTGTTCGAAATACAGTCAAGTCAATTCATGTTGTTGTGCTACAAAATATTTAATGAAACAACTAAAACTAAAATGAACTTAATGTAGTCCATAAAAAAAAGAGAACAAAGTGCATAGAGGCAGAAACCTTGCGACACAAAAGTGTCGACGAAATACATTTGCGCCGCTAAGAACTAAATGAGCTAAGTTGTGGTTGTTATTGGTGTTGCACTTTGTGGTACAAAAGCATTTTACACTTATACAATTTTACCCAATTTGTAATTAAAAAAATGACATTGTATTGAATTTTTGCACGAGCTCCTTGAAATTGGCTCGTCAAAAGTGACAGGTTTCAGTGACTTTCCCAGTCTTCAATGTATGAATGAGTTAGAAAAAAATCGTACTTATACAACTTCGTATTATATAACTTTGAACTACTGCTTACACTACTTTTCATTTTCAATATTTTTATTGTTTCTAGAATGATGTTTGACTTCTTTACACCCTTAAATTAATAGAAAATTTATATGTGAAAAATAAATTAGAAATGAGTTGATGAAAAAGAAATGAGAACAATTGCATTCGGCATGCGGGAAGGGGGAAGTTTGGGAATTTAAATTATTAAGAAATAAATGTTTGTTCTCATTAGAGATCTTGAAGTAAAATGAACGATAATTGCACAAGGCTGGTAATGCTTTGTTTTGTTCGGGTTATACAGGGTGTCCGTCAGGAAGGTACACAACTTTGTTTGTTTATAATTTTTGATTAAATGAATGAGAATGGATCGATATTGATAACTGTTTTATTTAATGTCGGCAACTACATATGGAATACAATATCAGATAAATGTCCGCCTCTGTTAGCCTCACAAATGCGAGCTCTTTCGAACACATTTTTCATTACATTCTCACACATTAAACGCGGTATTTCATTAACTTCATTACGAATATTTTGTTTGAGTTGCTCCAGCGTTTCTGGTTTGTTTGCATAAAACTTGCTTTTCAGATACCCCCACAAAAACAAGTCAAGAGCAGTCAAATCAGACGACCGTGGAGAACAATCAACATCACCATTCCTTGAAATAACTTGTTGTGGAAAGAGGTCTCGCAGTAATTCCATTCTAATCCTGACTGTATGCGATGTGGCACCGTCTTGTTGAAACCAGATGTTAGTCAAGCCCAAAGCATGCAGTTGTGGCGTTAAAAAGTTTTCAATCATATCACGATATCGCTCCCTATTGACAGTTACCGTTACGCCGTTTTCAGTTGCAAAGAAGTAAAGTCCAATGATTCCTCCTGATCAAATTGCACCCCAGACTGTCACTTTTAATGGACGCAAAGGTGACTGATAAATAATTTGAGGGGTTTCCATTGCCCAGAACCGACTATTCTGTTTATTCAAATATCAATTCAAATGAAAATGTGTGTCGTCACTCATTATGATTTTTCCATGAATATCGGGGTTGTCATGGGCGAGCTATAGGCATCATATTGGCATATGTACGGCGGCGTAAATGGTCTTCTAGAAGAAGCTCTTGTGTCAACTGAATTTAAATGGAAACAAATGCAAATCTCTGTGCAAAATTGTGGCTAAAGTTGTTCTCTGAAGACCAAGCCCCTGAGCACGGTATCGAATTGAGGTTGATGGATTGTTTTGAACACTTTCTTGAACAGCAATGATGTTTTCAGCCCATCTTGCAGTACGTTGTGGTCCATGTGTTGGCCTATCAGCTGCAGTACCTCTATCTTTGAAATGATTCCCTACACGACAAATAGTGCGTCTTGTTGGCACGTTGTTTCTCCCGAAAATTTAACGTAACATTCTCATCGTCACAGTAATCGATAATTCATTTTGTTAAAATCTTTTAACGATTAAAACGCGTTGGGTTGCCGAATATTTTTCCATAATAAATTTGCCACGTCTCTACTTCACGACGGCCAAATTTTAACTGTCAAGACTAATGTTTACCAAAATGGCAAATGGTAGCTATGGAACGGAATCTGGTTAAAATCGTGAGTTCGGTGAACTCATGATTTCAAGGCGCATGCAATTCACTGTAGAACGGTTTGTACACTGTTTTGAACCTTAAGCCACCAACAACATAGAGATTGGTGCGAAATGAAGGCAACATAGAGACACCGTAGCGTTCAGTATCAACGAAGACCCAGAAATGGCGTTTCGCCGCCGATCAGCCGAATTCGGATTTGGGACTATATCATGTCATGTAGATTGAAGTATTAAAGCAGGACGACAACAGATGACGCCATGGCCGTATGCTTGCTAATCGACCACTGGAAAGGCTAATCGAAGATCCAAATTTTAGCCACAAAATTATCTTTTCCTCTACGTTTATGTGATCACCTGGGACATCACAGTCGCACACATACTAGGAATGTCAAACTTCCATGCACACTTTGCTTCACACGAGAGTGGGTGGCGGGAATTTTACTTTTAGTATCTGTACACCGATTAGTTTCTTTGCTTTTCTGTTAACTTTATTCACCTACAACCATTTAACTTTATGACATGAGTGACCTTTTCCATCCATAACTTATTGTATTAGCAACATCATGCAATATTTTTACACATATATCGGAGTATGTTTGGCTTTTTATAAGTTCAGTAGCGACTTTTGTTGGCTTTTAGCCATCAAACCGAATTAACGAAAACTTGTAGTAAATAAAGTGTTAAATTGTGATAAACTTACAAGCTGCTTCCAAGAGAATATAATGTTTAAATCATTCTAGTAGAAGCAATTGTTGCTATTAAGTCGTTTTTCATTTTCGTTCAAAAAATAAAAATAAGTAGCAACAATATTTACAGACATTTTTCACATTTTTATTTTTCAGCATTCATTTCAAATGCGTGTTGCAAACGGTTGGGCCGGGCGGGGCCGAGCATTTGGAATGCGATTATATTCATTTAAACTAATGAATATTTTTCTTATGCAGTGTTTTAATTTTAAGATCGAACCCTTACATTTAGGATTGATCCGGTCATCACCATTTTTAAATACTCTTCGATTGTTTGACCGCTTGAGTTTCCTGAATTTCGATTGTGTGTTTCCAGCTCTCAATAGTCTTTTGAAGAGTAAACATTATGACAGAGGAGTGAAGACGCTCGGGCGCATGGAAAATACTTGACAAGTAGTCGGTTCTAGTTCGGAAACGTGTAATACATAATAATTTTTTGTTTTTTTTTTTTGTAAATTTTTCAATCTCAAAGTAACCGGATCTGTGCAAGAACATAGAAAACATGAAAAAAGCTCTGTTTCCGTAAAAATTTATTTGAAAATGTAAAATAGATGACATTGATTAAAAAAATTATATCGCTCAAATGGCCACTTCCCGAGTTGATGTATAGTTACGCTCGTTATACTGCACCACGAATTGAAGATCGCAAAAAATCTGGCTTCAAACTTGGGACTTCTTCAAATTTACGTTTTAAAAGTTGCAAGTATCGCGGCTTTTTGCAGTAAACGCAAGATTTTCAAAATCCCCGAAGGAAGAAGTCTGGTTCTGTTAGATCTGAACAGACAGTTGAAGTCACAAAAACGGAAGATTACTTAATACGAAAATTGGAGTCTCAAAATGCCTGAGCTCTATGAGCGGTTGTTTCGCCCTGCTGAATTTAACAATGATAAAACCCAATGCAACATTTGGCCGCAAAAAAAGAAACTCCTTTATCATGCGCTTGTAACGCTCACCAATCATTTTTTACTTCAAATCTCCTAATAAACATTCGCTTTGAGCGGACGCAACACCTCTTTGTGAGGACTCTCTGCAACCCAGCAACGCAAATTTTATTTCTTAACACAACCACGTAAGTGGAAATGGGCCTCGTCGTCCATTATAATTTTTCATAAAAATTCATCCTCTTTTTGCCCCAAGATTAAGAGAGTATGACCGAAAGTTTACATTGTCCGACGGTTAGCAGGAAGCAGTTCGTGGGCAGTTTGCACTTTGTAGGGGAAGATTTTCAAATCTTGCACCAAAATTCTTTTCATAAAAATATCTACTTCTTCGGTGTTACTTATTTAGCTGTATATTTTAACTTTAACTTGCTTTCGCGCACGCACTGCAACGTCATTTGACGGTTTTTGCGCTTGAGGTGTGGAACCTTCTAAATATGAATTCAGCCCATACTGAAAACTATGTACGATTCTTGCCGAACTCTTCTGGTCAACCCTCTCACCCCGCGGCACTACCATCCCGTAATACCTCACGAGAGGACTGCAGGACTACCGTTTTACGTAATGTGTATTGTATTCTCCTCGGACCTCAGAATTATGCCTACTTTTTTCATTGGATCAGATCTTACTAGATCTTGTAAGCCCTAGTCTGTTACTGCAGTGCAGGTACTCGCTTCATGTAACCGTATCATAAGAGTAACTGTCATCTGAGATACCACAATATTTTTTGTTTTGACAGTCACGAGAGTACACAGAGAGTGCCAGGCCTTTATTAAAACATTATCTTATAGGTAGTTTTCAGTTGCAAATATTTAAATTGTAAAAACTGCTGTATGGCGCTATTTACGAGAAGGCAGCCAAAACTTATTATGGCCAATCGGTGGTGGCATCTAATAAGCAGCTAAGGATTCCACTGCGGCTTATTACGTCCACATTTTGATCTAATCAAAAGATGTCGTAACAGTCAGAAATCAAATTTCATCATTTTAAGTATTTTAACATTTGAAATACCATCACGGGAAGGATATAGGAAATCATAAATCAACCAACAACACATCTTTAAAGTTAATAGCGGATTACCGATATTAAATAACTTACTCGTAAATGAAGTAAATGCTTAGTTATTACGTACAAAAGGGATTATAAAAACAACTTTCTGAAAACCGCTTTCAAACGTAGAAGGAATTTAGTTGATTTGTCATGTTGAGAAAAAAAGGCCTAACTGAAGAAGCGTTGAGGAATTTGTACTGAAAAATGTGGAGAAGGTGTTCAAAAAAGGTATCAGGGACTTGTGTTGACATTGGAAAGGTACTTTTTAAATGCACATGATTTGGATAGTGCCGCGCAATACTTCTAGGAGATCAGATTTATCATTTGTTACGATAAACGACTTAGTCTCGACCAAAGTGAACTGAAGCACGATATTAAATAAGGAATGGCGGCAGTTTGACGAACATTGTGTCAACACGTTGTTACCAATCTTTGTTCAAGGTTAAAGCTACGTGACGGTCGGGATTTAAACAACATTATTTTACTGGTGGTTGCATATTCAATTAATTATTAGAATTATTAAGAAAAATGCAGCTATCATACTTAACAAATTATCTAATACTTTAGAATTGCCATTAGGATTGCAAAGCCACTAGACAAGAGTAGGGTAACTGTTAAAACATACCGTCAGAACTTGCCCTTACCAATTCACACACTTTTCAATGACCACTATATATGCTTTTTTGTTACTTAGAAGTATTCCAGTAATAACTTGCTCAACATCTTTTTATTGACGACAATAGCAAGAACGTTTCTACTAATAATTAGTATTCAAATCTTGCTATCCTGCCAATATATATCTTTATTGAAATTTCTTAAAAAACCAATAGGTAAACAACCTAGCAGGACCAAAAGGACAATTATATAAAGAGGGTTTTCTCTAATCCATCATAGTTCCCATGAAAGTGGGGATTTCAAGGCAGCTTGGTTAAACTAGAAAATAGCAATATATATTCTTGAACTGAAAATAGGTAAGGATTGCCTGAATTAATAGCATAAGTACATATGTGTGAAGTACAGATGTGTGAAGCACAGATATATTTCATTTAAGTAAATACTAAAGCTTCTGTTGACGTAACTAAGTGCACTGTCAGAAGTTTTGGTTTATATCTCCACGTGGTGGCGGCTGGTAACAGGTTCCTGTCTCTGCTAGGAGTCTGGCTAAATAAGTCGAGCGGAGAGAAGTTAAAGTTATAAAAAATTATAAAAAATCCCTAATCCACAGTGAAAACACCATACACCCGGGATGCGTCGCCAAGAAAGTGCTTGGTCTCAAGTATGGATAGCAGTCAATTTCCAGTTTTAATACAGACTAATTTCTCTCCATTAGGGGGATGAATCAGGAAGACTCGCAAGAAGTTATTCTCTAAAGAAACTATGCTCTTAATTGTCCAAGGGGGGAATCCGGAAGAGATAAATAAGGTAAATAAGGCATTAGACTTCCGACAGCGATGGACAGCAAAGCCTCGCATGAAGTGGATAGAATAATCTCTGTAGGATAACGGGAGTTTTTTGGTCAATGTAGGGATCTAAAGCGAAGTAGATGGGTCAGTCTCTAGAGATACTTCGGCGGTATGGCACAATGTGTGTGAATGTCTAGCACTGGCTAGCATAAGGCTTAGGGCTACTGACAGACTCTTGTTAAATGTGAATGCCATCGTGGACCTAAGTCTTAGACAATTTCTAACAATTAACAAGACACTCCGTGATGGGAAAGAAAATCGACAGTCGACAGTCTGAAAACACTATAGTCGATAGCAAAGGCTAATGGTAGCACGAGACTTGAATGAGAGTAAGGTAGTTGTAAAAAACAAATCGGTGCCTAAAGTCAATTCGAGTAAAGAAGGGCGTTGAAAACGGACCCATAAATTAAGCGATCTACTTCGATATCCCCCCAACATTAAAAAAATCTTCGGTTGCGTTTGAACCGTCGTAGCTATAATTGGCTTTTACTCCAAAACTCTCATTTTATTTATAAAATTCTAGTTTAATTTATTTGAACGAATTTATTGAACTAAGTTTTTAATAATTAAGCAAATAATTTATTCAGGCTCAAGTATGTTTTTTACTGTTTCCATAAAGAAAGACACATGATTAATATTATTAATACGACAATTTTTAGAATGCTGGAAAAGTTGGGTTATTAAGAAACTATTTCTAGTTTTGTTGGACCTTTAAGGTTTCCTCACTGGAAACCATTCAATAAATTCGGTTTGAAACACTCATCAGCTAATGATTTAATAATCGTCACTTAGCATTTACGATTCTATCCTTTATTTAATATCGCATCAGCTCTTTAAAAGCGAATTATTGGACAGTTGGCTGTAGTAGGTTTCCTCTGCCATTAACCGAAGACAGGAATTGTACAAAAAATAGCAAAAGGCTCATGGATGTTTGTTTGAATGGCCTGGTTGATATTGGCAACACTAAAAGTTATATGCAAATAAAAAGTTTTTAATGTCGTCGAACATGAAGCAAGCAACTTATAGATCTCAATACAACACTAAACAACACGCAAAATCCAATAAAATGCACAAAATATCTACGAAATAATTTTGTGAAGTTGTTCGATTGACTTAAGGAAAGTATCAAACTATCACTATTTACTGTGTGCATTGAGAAAAGTTTTGCGAGTTTTTATAAACAACGATAAATTAGTTTTTATTGCTCTAAAAGTTCGTATACACTTGCCTCTCTGTCGTTGCCGAATTTTTTTCTATTTTATCTGCATTTTCTCTCATAGTCCTGTTGCTAACAACTTAAAAAATTTTGGAATAATTGATTTCGATACTCTTTTTTGCTCAGTTTTTGCTAGGTTTGCGTGGGTAAATGTGAATTTAAATTCAAACATATGAAGTGACCACAGAATCGATATTATACAAAGTAAAATAAAGAATTCGCAGCTCGTACTTATAACTCGTCTTAATACATATTTTTATAAACAGGGGTTCATATGAAGTCCTTTAAAATGATGGATTTATAAGTTTAATAGTAACACAAACAAGTACGAGTGCTATATTTGGCTTAGCCGAATCTTACATACCCTTCATCAACACTGTTGGTGCTGGAAAAGTAATTTTTTATTTCTTAAAGCAATTTTTTCTATTGAATTTAAATTTTTTATACCATTTCGGAATTTAAACTACAAAATTCTCATTTTCCCCGGTACAAACGACTGATAACGATCTATAGTTTTCACTTCGGTCGTTCTCGTTTTATTTTACATTTTGATTCTTTTTGGCCAACCAGGCGATTTCATGCACCACAATAATTTTCAAAACGATATCCAAGCGAAATATGCTTTCGAATAGAAATTTATAGTTACTTGTGTTGTAAATAAAACTGATGTTTTTTTTTTTTGTTTTTACACCCCTTGTCTCACAATCAAATTCATTCGATTTAGAATAACATGTTGGGTGTTTTCGATATAATTAATTTCTCCTGATAACCGAATATTTTATTTACGTTTAAATTTTGTTAAATTCAATATAAAAAAAAAGAAAATTATATGGCCGCTGTTTTCTCTTGCTGCGCAGTATTTATTGCTGCCAATTGTCACATAAAAAAGCAAAACTAAACTTTCGTTGTGAAAAAAAAAACAAAACCAAATGTTTTGAAATAAATATTGATGTGGAAATAACCAGAACACATTGCAATAAAAATGTCCTCATTTGAAGTTTATTTTTTTTGTTCTCTCTCTCCCTCTTCCTGTGCAAAAGGGACCTTGTTTCTTTATTTAATAAATGTTTATGTTGGTACTTTTGTTGGTCCGGCTGGTTGAATGCAAATGGAATGACTGTGAATTTATTTTGTTTCCGGACAGTTTACAGCAGATGTTTGTTTTCTGTTTATTTTTTATTTATTTTGTTTTTATCACGTTTTAAGCCATAGTTTAGCATTTAGAATACATAGCATTTTGAAAAGATAGTAATAAGTTATTTATATGTATTTATGGTTCATGCAGGGAAAGCTACTTTACAGTTTTAAGTCTTTTAGAGATAGTAGCCACATGCTTGCCGTTCGTCGAGTGAAGTTGCAATTTTCTACTTTTTTGTGTTATTTTTTTTTTCAAAATTATATTATTTTACCATTTTGTCATCTTTTTGCAGTTTTTTGCTTTTTGCCAAGTCTGTAGTGTAAAAAGTTGTATTTTACATATGTATGTCAGTTTAGCCACATTTTTTGTTCTCTTATTACTAAAACTACCCTATGAACTTTTTGCAATTAAGGCCTTAATTGAGCTTAATTTACCATACAAGAACTCAATTAATATATTGAGCAATTAATACTTATTTGTAACATAAATGGCGTCAAATTGTGTATTCGACCCTGGTGCTGTGTGTTGAGTGAGCAGATATTTCTATAAAATGGATGTAATTAAGATAATAATCCACTAACTAGACCCGACAACTTACAACAACATTACCACAATTATATAAAAGAGATAGCAAGCTTCATGGATACAAATTTAGCTACCTCTTCATATTATGGTGGTAACTGAAATATTTTGTACCTAAAAACGCATAAGACAAAATTACACGCGTCATTGTTGGGTCATGAAAATATTTTCAGCTAGCAAATGCTAATTGATTAAGCTAAATTGCATATGTGTGACCACCAAATTTTAGTACTCAATATAAAATTTAAGTGAATTAATTAAAGTACATATCTGAACATACATACATAACTATAACTTAATTATAACTTAAACGGGAAAATCGTCTAATTGATTTTAAATAGTGAAATCTAGCTATATACCATTTAGTTGTGATATGTGAAAAAATTTGAACTGCAGCAAGATAATAAGGCCCAGTATATTGTCGGGTACATATAAAGGAACATTAAAAGAACCATAGCCATGTTCCATTTAAAGCTGCATCGTCTGCAACTATGTTTTTTGTTAAAATTCATGTTTCAATTTATCAAAATTTGTTGATATTTTTGTGTTTCTAAATACAATTTTGCATTGTCTGTGTCCATGTTTACTGTTTTCAATGGCTTAGTTCGCTGAAAGCAGTCGTACTGTGATGATTAGCTGGAAATATTAATAAGCCGCGCGTTTATTCTTTCAATAGTAAGTGCGATATTTGCATAAAAATTATGTTTTGTTTATGGTTTCCTCTGTGGTTGCATCGTTTGTTTTAAAAAAATGAAACTAGGTTTTTAAAACATGTATCCTCTAATCTTCTAACGTTTTTAGCCGGCTTAAAGGAGGTAATATTTGTGTAAAACTTTTTTATGGACAGGTAAATATTTTGTTTTTTGAAACATTTAAATATTACTATTTAAACTCGATAGATATATTCTTAGATTGAAACGAAAAGTTGAAATTGAATCTAATATTAAACCACGCAGGCCAATGAATTTTTAAATTTTTTTGTTTATTTCTTTAATTTGTTCCAGTATAATACGGTGCAGTAACAAGTCTTATATAACAGATTTGGAGAGCATTTCGGCATAAATTAAATTAACAAAAAAATATTATTTCAAAGTTTTATAAAAAAAGCTTTGACATTTTGCATTTGCTGTCTTGTAAGGCCATTTGCACCAAACACTGAAAAATGGCTTTTATTTAGTTTTAAAAAATCTAAAAAAGAAAACAACAAATGCAATAATACAATAAAAATTACAGTTTGATACATATTCTTTTTAGTTTCATATAGTTAAAAATGTAAAAATATTAAATAAGACTATTCAAATTATAGCTGTTCTTGACCTTTTTAATTTATTTTAATTATTTAATTTATTTAAAATTGTCCAATTGTTCAAGCTTGGACAATTTTAAATAAATTAAATTAAATAAGACTTGTAGGAGGTAGTTGGCCCCGAAAACGTATAGAATTTATAAAGAAATATTGCTCAGAATTGTTCTCGAGAATGAAAGCATTTGATAAAAATAATCAGGTTGTCTGCTGTACACAATATTATGCAGCAGTACTCAGCATTTTAACAAATATTCAAACGTCATATTATATATCAGTGTTGCATAAGGAGAAGGGCTGCAATATCTTCTAATCTCAAAGTCTTTTTTACATCCAATATCGCAATTAGAAAAAATTTCGCAAACACACATGAGGGTTTGCAATAGGTGTAAGTAAGTTTTAGCAACCAGCATTTATTTATGCACTATAGCTTTGCATTTTGACATGCAGAGGTTTCTTAACCATCAAATTATTTACCGCAATTAGTTTTAATATGACCGGACGAATGCAGTTGTTATTTTAAGAAGTACGCCTAAGTTTTTGCAGTGTCAACAAAATTAACTATCTCACTATTTAGTTCTAATGGTGGTGGGCAAGATGCTATGAATTTCAAATTGCATATCATATCCACAGATTCTCAGGATTTAAAATAACCTAATGTGCAGATGATCTTAATTTATGAATTTTATACAATTTGCGCCGGTTATTGCGTTACGTATAATGTAAACTCTACATTATACGTAACGCAGGGGCCGGGCATCGTCAGCGTTCATTTGTATTTTACTATTTTCAAGTTTCAAAGGTAGATCGTTTGCATATACTAAATACAATTATGTAGCTAGTGTGTAGTCCTGTCGCACTCCTCTAGGCATTATGCATTGCTGAGGTATGAAGTCATTAGCTTTCAAGCTATTGCTGAAAAGTTACTGATTTGTATAAGTTTGAAGTAGATAATAGTATGATGAACAGTATGGAAGGGTTTAGAATGGTTAAGTAGTATAAGAAAATATAACACACTCTGTTATCAGTTTTATTTCTGATTTCCTACCAGATATCAATCAATGCTGATATGCAGCTATGTTTAGGTCTTACAGTAAGAAAACAGTTATTATATAAATAGGAGGTTAATGTGCTTGTCGGATGAATAGACGTGGTAATAATATTATTACAAAAATACCCCGCTCTTACTTTCGAAATAACTTTGGCCCTTGCATTTTTAAAAATCTCATACAACTCTAGAGATCGAAACCGTTTCCGTCGTTTCTATGCATGATTTCTAACATCAACTAGAGTTTTAACCTCAAACTAAAGAAACGAAATCTACTTTCTCCTGCCGGGAAATTCGAAGTATGTATTGAAGCCAACCTGTGCTCATCAATACAATTTATTCACGCTGTAGTTATTTATTTAATTTTTTTATACAACATCCAATTTGTAAATAATAACAAAAAATAAAAATTAAAAAAATAGCATGTGATGAGTAAAGAAGATGATTGGAACGTAAATTTATATTGTAAATTTCATCACCTTGCAACGCCATATGGTCTGTATTTAATGCGATTGACACCCTTTCAATAAAAGTGTCACATTTCAATAAAAAAAAAACAACAGAGAGATAAATTGTCAAGTGGCAAGTGGAAAGAAACAAATCACCTTAGTACGTTCATGCATAGGTTTATACGTTCATACACGTGATTTTAATGTCTTCAATTTTTTGCGATTCGAAATAAATAAATTTGCGTCCTTCTTTAACCGGCAACGAATGGAGTAAATTGAACAAAGAGCTGAAACATAATTCTATTCACCCAGCAGTACTTGGATATTGATATCACAATTTGCCACATTGGAGAATTTATGACTGGAATGTCGTTAAAAACCACGATGAATGAAAGTGAAACAAGATACGGATTTATTTACTAATTACAATGAAACTTTTAAGACCATTATTACGTGTTTCTTTGAATGCAATTCTTTACACAAGACCATCTTATTTGGCATCCAAAATCATTCGAATTAAAATAGATAGACGGTTTTCTGCAGAGGTATGTGTAGTCGCTAGTCTACTATGTTAAGCCAGAGAAATTTTAGGACTCTGAAAACAAAAGACTTCGCGTTATTAAAGATCCAAAATGCAATGAAAAGTTATAGACTTTGAGTATTTGTTGCATGAATTTTTTGAACTGCTGTAAATTTACACACTGCTGTAAGTTTTCACTCATTCAAAGATACAAACCAGAACAAAATGAGATGTAGGAGAGTATGATGACTTCTGTCAAATAAAGTCAAAAAAAGCTTGATGGCAAAAAAGAAAGCTGAAGCTGTTTTATTAATACTCACATTAAAATCAGAACTATCTGCACACATAAATAACATTTACAAAAGTAAAGTAAATATTAGGGGGTTTCGCTTAAATATGGTTTACCCAAACAACAACTAAAATTTTTTCAGAGTATGTGATTGTGAATAAAATCTTATGCCGAATATAATATTTAAACTGAGCATAAAAATTTTCGCCTAATTTTCGTATTTTCCGAATATTGACCAAAGATTAGTTCAGCCTTGTTGGATAGTTCAAAGATCCTCCAGCTTGTCGGAAAAATTTAAATTAATTTCAAAATATTTAACCCAACCTATTTTATTAAAAATATGTATTAAAAATAAGCCACAAGTAGTCCTGCAGTATTGACATTTTTTGAAAACTTTTGGCAGAAACTTTCCATGAAACTTTGCTTTTTCGGTAAATATCATTATTATTATTTGAGTAACATAAAATTTGTAGACCAAACTGTAATGAAATTTTTAATTTTCAGTTAAATTCAATTTTTGGTAAAATATTTAACTTTGATGATTTTCAATTTTTGTGGTGAATTTTTAATTTGTGTTGAAATTATATGTTTTTATAACTATATAGAATTTTGCGTAATTTCCGGTGCAAAATCTGTTTTAATTTTAATTTCGATTTCTTCGAAAATTTTGTTATTTTAGTAAGTTAAAATTTGGGACTATAGATTTGTGCTGTGGTGAGTTTTGGTAAATTCCCAAATTATGGTGAAATTGTTTATTTTTTTCAGGTTAATTTAAATTTTTTGTAACATTTATAATTTTGGTAAATTTTATAATTTTTTGGTGAATTTCCCATGTGTAGTGAATTTGATTTTTTTTCGACATTTTCGTTAAATATTACTTGTGTTAAAATTTCTTAAAATATTGATTTTTTTTTTGTAAATTTTCGAAATTTTGGTCAAATTAATAAATGTAGTGAAATTTAATAGCTTGTAATAAAATTTCCGAATTTTTGGGTAAAATTAGGGATTTTTATTAAATATTAATTTGATTACTAATTAAATTTGTTTATTCCAATTTTTAGATTTTATGGTGAAGTGTCGAAGTTGTGGTGAATTTAAAATTATGGGCAATTTGAGAGATTTATATTATTTTTGTAAAAATTTAGTTTTATGGTGAATTTTCAAATTTGTTTTAAATTCCCAATTACAGTAAAGTTTCGGTTTTTTCCATTTATCACATTAATTAATATTTGTAATAAACTTTATAATTTTTAAATATTTTAATGAATTTGTAATTTTTTTTGTGGGAATTTAACACAAGTTTTGCTTTTATATGTTTGTTAAACATACTTATGTTCTTTTTTTTAATTTTTCGGCGAAAAAATTGTGGAAAAATTAAAATTTTGTAAAATCTAAGTTTTTTGGCAAAAAAAAATTGTATTCCAGTTTTTCGATTTTGTGTTGAATTACAAGTTTTGGCGAAATTTCGAGTTTTTCAAGATTTTTTTGTGAAATTTTCACGTTGGGTTGGCTTTGTTAGTGTTTGAAATTTTGAGGTTTTTTTTTATTTAATTTAGTACAACATTTAAGTCCGTAGGATATCTGGGGGCATCGGGATGATAATTACTGTAAAATGAGGGCTTTTTCGGGGTACGATTATGTGTGGGTAAGATTATGTGCCTCTGCCTCATTATCTTAACAATGATTTATTTATAGTGGTAAAACTGTAGCTGATGTTCATGCAGGAGATAATTGGTTTCCTTCAATTGAATTACCTGACAAACTAAAGTAAAATGGTTTCATTTATGTGGGCACTATGGGCAAAAAAAGGCGTGAAATTCACCAGAGTTTTTGCCTCTTAAAACTCGTCCTCTAGGCTCTTTGGATGCACTAATGGTAAAACACTGGCGTTCTAAAGAAACCAAAGCATGCTTATGATATTATCCAAGCAACATTAGAAATCTTTTAACCCTGAAAACAGCAGGCCTAAAATTATACGGTTTAATTCAACTAAACTTTACACAAAATGTGTGGATATATTTTCTGTTTAAAGAAGAACACAGCTATGACCATACGTTTTGCTTTATGGAAGGCTTCTAATTTGGAAAAGAGCGTAATTAATATATAAAAGAAATTGGCATAAATTTGCTAAGACCATAAAAGATCAAAAAAGACCATAAAAGACAGATTGCAAATCCGAACTTTTCTACTGATTTAAAAAAGGATAGACAATTTCATATTATAAAATGATAATAAGAATATAGCCGTCGATTCTATATCCGGGCGCAAAAGGGACCGTTCTTATTTATGTGCTCGAAAAAATAACCAAAAACAATCCAAACAATGTTTATTTGTAACTCTCATTCAGTAAGAGTTCAATGTGTTTAAAGTATCGCACTGTAAATACATTCTCGCAAATGCCTATTCAGCCCTTATTATGTAAGGATATTTTATTTTATAATAAAACTGCAAGTCTTCCTTTATGCAAATAAACACCACTAATAATGTTGAAATACATTAATGAAATTAAAATTTTCTAGCGATTGAAAGTCTAAGACAAAACTTGTGAGTTTCATTTTTGTGGCAACACTTGAAGTTCTTTATGTCCTTTGTAAACGTTTTAGGAAAAGCGGTAATAAATTAAATGCATTTCATTAGTGCTTAACTACATGAATATTATATTTAGAAAAAATCTCATTTTGCGCTCAAAAATAATTAAGTGCACTTTTATTTCAAATATCGGAAGTAGTTGCACAACTTATTTTAAACTTGCTCTTACTGCCACGATCCACCACATTAACATAGCATAAACATACATTTGAGTGCGTTCTACTTGCTACTGCCGTTCTAGGTTTTCATGTGCAGTTTTAAGTTGGTTGGCAAAATTAATAATTACGGATACGTAAACGAAAATGCACATCTGCTAGCCGAGATGAATATGAAGATGTTGAAGTTGTCAGTGCTTTCAGTAAGTTTATTGCTTTTATCTTTAAGTGCTAATTTTATGGACAATTTTTAAAATTATCTCGAAGTTTTGAATGACTCGAAGCACAGTGGTTTGTAGGGAGCAAACCTTTTTTATAGGCCAAGTTCAGGTCTAATGCACACTGTCTATATAACTTAACTTTGATTCATTTAATCATACAATAATGAAACTTGACTCTACGTATAAGTAACCTCAGAGGTTACCTAAACGTAGACGTGGACGTAAGAGAGTTTTTGACTTTGACTGACTTGCATAATTTTTCAGAGCTTGGGCACACGAATAATTTGGTTACTAGGTTGTGTACTAGCTATGAACTCAACGCGAAGCCTAGGATATTTAGATCCCGTATATCGGAAATATTCGGGTTTGCGTACGAGTTTTGAATTATTTTTACGTGATGGAAGAGTTTACAGCCCATGCGGTGTGGTATTCGCCGCAGTTGCTGCATGTTTTTAACTTGGGATCAGTTTTAGGAAAAGTGCACTCCGAAGTTCGGTGGGCGTGCCCGCAAATAACGTAAACAGATGGTAGTCTGTAGTAAGTCTTGGTGTGCCTGACTTCCTGGTAATTGGCGCACTGCCAGGCACCCATTACTTTTTAATGGCTCTTCTATCGTTATTCTTCTGTGGAGTTGTAAGCTAAAAATTGGGATTAAAAAAACTATAGCCTAAAAATGTTAAATTATCAAAACAAGAAAAGTTGTCCCGAAAATGGTACTTTCCAGAGTACTAAAATTGCACCAACAAATTAGGAAAAAAATCTAGAATTTGAAAAAATTTAAATTCACCAAAATATCGAAAATGTAAAGTAAAAAGGAAGAACTGGAATAAAACAAAATAATTTCAAAAGTTATATTCAAATTCACAAAAAATTAAGCATTCAGAGAAAATAAAAATAAGTTATAAGAACCGTAGTTTAAAAAAAACATCTCATCTATTAATCGATCGGTAATGCTTATATTAAAAATAAAGGAAAGTTAAAATGTAAAATAAGACAATTAAAACCGGAGGCCAATATTAAGGAAACAGTGTCATTTACAGCGGCAAAGATCTGTAGTATATTTTTAGTACGTAATATTTTTGAGAAGGGTATGTAAGATTCGAGACATCGGAATTTATTTCTTACCTATGAAGTGGTTGGTCTAGTGTGGACACTCTAATTTGTTCACTACATATATTTTTTTACATGCCAAAATTGTTGAAACCTCTTAAAGAATACAAATCATTATGTCATATTTGCATGTATGGCTAATTTTCGATTAAATGAAAGAGAATGGATCGTATATTGATAAATGTTTTATTTAATGTCGGCATTATGTATGGAATACAATATCAGATAAATGTCAGCCTCTGTTAGCCTCACAAATGCGAGCCCTTTTAAACACATTTTTCATTCCATTCGCACACATTTCACGCGGTATTTCATTATTTCATCACGAATATTTTGTTTGAGTTGCTCCAGCGTTTTCGGTTTGTTTTCATAAAACTTGCTTTTCAGATATCCCTACAAAAAAAGTCCGGAGCAAATAAATCAGGCGACCGTGGAGTCCAATCAACATCACCATTCCTTGAAATAACTTATTATGGAAAGAGGTCTCGCAGTAATTATATTCTAATCCTGGCTGTATGCGATGTGGCACCGTCTTGTTGAGACCACATGTTAGTCAAGCCCAAAGCATGCAGTTGTGGCGTTAAAAAGTTTTCAATCATATCACGATATCGCTTCCCATTACCGTTACGCCGTTTTCAGTTTCAAAGAAGTAAGATCAAATGATTCCTCCTGATCAAATTGCACCCCAGACTGTCACTTTTAATGGATGCAAAGATGACTCATGAATAATTTGAGGGTTTTCTATTGCCCAGAACCGACTCTTCTGTTTATTCTCATATCCATTCAAATGAAAATATGCCTCGTCACTCATTATGATTTTTTCATGAAAATCGGGGTTGTCATGGGCGAGCTGTAGCATTCTATTGGTATATATACGGCGGCGTAAATGATCTTCTGGAAGAAGCTCTTGTGTACACTGAATTTTAAATGGGAACAAATGCAAATCTTTGCGCAAAATTGTGACCAAAGTTGTTCTTTGAAGACCAAGCCCCTGAGCACGGCGTCGAATCGAGGTTGATGGATTGTTTTGAACACTTTCTTGAACAGCAATGATGTTTTCAGCCCATGCGTCCATGCGTTGGCCTATCAGCTGCAGTACCTCTATCTTCGAAATGATTCCCTACACGATAAATAGTGTGTCTTGTTGGCACGTTGTTTCTCCCAAAAATTTCACGTAATTTTCTCATCGTCACAGTAATCGATGACTGATTGTGAACTGGCAAATAGTGTTCAATACAGTTTTTAAGAATTTAATAGAACGGTGCGTCATATTTTGATCCTTCTATAGGAAGGATGAGAATGTTTTAAAAATTTAATTTGTTTATGCACGATAATATACATTTTACTTTGTATATTAGTGCTAAGATTTTATGGATGTCAGTATCCAGCCTTTAATGACGGCCGTTAAAAATAAGTCCCTCAAAAAAGTTCAACTTCGCACCACTAAAGTACCACGAATAGTCATATTTTAGACAAAAACTTCTATATGTTAATCAGGTTGTTCTAAACAAGTTGTTCTAAACAAAAATTTTTTTTAAAGCGCATAATTTACGAATAACGATACCCAAATCCTTGCAGTGAACGTAGTTTATTTATAGGGCCAGTAGTGCGACTATACATCTGAAACTGCCGGTGGAGCCAAAAAAATTTACCTTTGTATATCCTATATATTTTTGAATGGTCTAGTGTTCACAGATGTTCAAAGCAAAACAAGACACATCTCTCAATTATTTTGTGTTATCTTTTTTATAACTGATATTTGTGGCAGTATTAAAAGCCCATGAGAATTCGCAATAAATTCGTATAAAGATATAAAATTACCGAAAATTTGTTTGCACACTGTTGGGTTCGTTTCTATTAAAGGAAGTTAGGTGTGAAACAATTTCATTTCCATTATGTTTTCAACAATGGCAATGCATTTCCTCTCAATTAAACTGAATTAGGTGAAGCATTTCACACTTAAAACCACCTGCAAATGAAAAGCAACTTTGGTGTTGCAGTTGCGGCGATTGAAATTATTGAAGAGTTTTTTGTGAAGCAAATCTTCTTATTTATAGACACAATTTTTAATTTTTGCAGAAAATAGAAAGGTGTTAGTTGCCAAATGTGTAAAACTCTTTAGAAGGTTTCTGAAGACCTTTAAAAATGTTTTAGTATTTAGGACAGTGAATGAAAAATTAGTAAAAATTACATCGTTTTAAAACTTGTACATATGCATGAATCGCTAGATCTGTTACGAAAGGTCTACTTACAACAAAAAAATTTTCTAAAATAAAAAAGAAGTTAGAGAGCTATATTCTGCTGTGCCGAATCTTCTATACCCTTGAAAAAAGTTTGTACTACTGATTTTTCCCGGTGCAAAGATTGTTTGCGATGTTTAATTTTGGCCTCCGGTTTTAGTCATCTTACTTTACATTTATTATAAGTATTTTCGAGGGGTTAATAGATAAAATGTTTTTTTTAATTACAGCGTTAATTACTTGCGTAAGTAACATCGATTTTGTTAAAATTGAAAATATTAAAATTTGGTGAATTTTGCTTTTTGTTTCTCGATTTGGTTGCGACTTTTCGAAGTGTCCGTGTACAATAATTTTTTTGGCGCGATTTCGGTACTCTTGAACCTTTCTTTTTTTTAAATTTTGGTAATTTAAATATTCTTAGAATTTAGTTTTGTTAAACTTAAGCTTTTGCGGTAAAATTCTAACATTTTTTAATTTTAGTTTTTATATTATTTTAGGTAAAATTAAGGTTTTTTTATTAAATATTGATTTTGTAGCAATTAAATTATTTTTTTCCAGTTTCGCGATTTATGGTATACGAGTGCTTTTAAATTTTGGAAATTTTGTAATATTTTTGTGCAATTTCGGTTTTTTTTTGCAAATTGAGATATTTTTTTAATTTAAGTACATTTATAATTTTAAATTTTTGGACTATGTTGAAATAATTTTTTTTGTTTTCAAATTATATGAGATTTTCAATTTTCGTATTTAAATGTTTTGGGGAAATTTTTTTTTTTGTTTTTTTTGTAAAATACCCTTTTTTATTTTTAGATTAATTAACATTTTTAATAAAATTTATATGTAAATATTTTTTTTTTTTTGGGGTTTTGGTGATATTAGAAGATTTGGTGAAATCTAAATTTTTGGGGTAAAAAATTCAAAAAAATTTGGCTGCCAATTATTTGTCCAGTTTTGGCTGCCAATTATTTGTGCAGTTTGGTTTTTTACAAATTTGAATTTTAGGAATATTATGTTACTTTTGCAATTGAAAACTTTTGAGCTATAGTTTGGTCTTTTTTCATTTGCCAAATTAAGTAGTGTTTTCGATAAAATTTATAATTTTAAAATAATTTGGTAAATTTTTTTTTGTTGGCAATTCACAACTTGTGTTGAATTTTTTGTTTTTATTTCTTTGTTAAACACGATTTTGTGGTGGTTTTAATATTTTGGTTAAATTTCGGATTTTTCGGAATTTGTTGTGAAATTGTTTAAAATTTTTATTTTTTTGCTAAATGAAGAGATTTTTGAAATTTAAGATTTTTAACTATAGCTTGGTTTTGCTGAGAATTTTCGGTATTTGGTGAATTTCCACACCATGGTAAAATTGATTTTTTGTTTCATTTTGTAGATTAATAGAGACTTTTAAAAAAATTTATAATTTGTTAATACTTTGGTGAATTTTTAAGTTTTTGGTCAATTTTTTAATTTTTTTTGGGAATTCACCACTTGGGATACATTTTCGATTTTTCTTTATATATATTTGTTAAAATTTCGATATTTTATATAAAATTTTGACTTTTTGAGAATTTTCGGCTTTTTCGAGACATTGAAAATTGTGGTGAAAATTCGGTGAAATTTGGTTTTATTCGTAAAATTTCAGTTTTACATTGGATTTAGATTTTTTGACAAAAAAAAAGCTTTTATTCCCAATTTTAGATTTTTGATGAATTTTTAATTTTGATAAAACTTCCAAATTGTTTAATTTTCTTGTGAAATTAATTATTGCGATTTACTAGTAAATTATATTTTTGTAATTAAAAATTTTCGATCTATTGTTTGGATTTTGGTAAATTTACAAATTATGGAAAAAAAATTGTTTTTTTGATTTTTTAATAGAATTCACCACTGTGGTGAGTTTTTGATTTTTGGTCTTGTGTTTTTTAAACGTCAGTTTTGATCTTTCGCGGTTTCGGCGATGTTAATGTTTTTGTGATTGATATTAATAATTTGGAAAATATTGTAAGTTTCGGTTTTACAATGAAGTTTGATTTTTTAAAGATAACAAATTTTGTATTAAAGTTTTTCAATCTTGTGAAATTTCGGCGAATTCGGGTTTTTGTTAGTTTTTGAAATTTAGAGGATTTAAAGAAAAAGTATATTCCGGTCCAGTTTTTACGTCAGTAAGTTATCTAGGGGCCCGGGCTGAAATCTTCCCAAGTACAACCCTTTATATACCCTTTTTCATTTTTGAGAAGGGGTAAAACCTCATCCGTTATGTGGTTTATTAAAGAACTAAATCGTACATTCTTCGTCTTTCAAATCATAAAATTTGCATTTTTGTTTAATTGTAGAAGTTTAAATTTAGATGAGTATTTGAAATGATGAAATGCAGACAACTCGATCTCCAATCAGCGCTAAAGAAGCCATACTTCAATGAAATCATATGTAGAGAGTTAGATGCTTAAAATGGATTGCCAAATTTATAGTTCTCCCCCACCTGTGTTGAAGGGTATAAAAACTTGTTTCTAACGAAATTTTAAAACCAAAGAAATTGTAAATAAATATAATAAGAAACGAGTCGATTACTTACAAACAATTTATCTTGTCTTCATAATACGAATAAATTACCAGAATTCGAATTATTATATTCTCTATTTAACGTTTTATTTCACCAAAGAGCCTTACAAAATAAATCAATTTATGCAATGTCAATAAAAGCTTTTGATACGTGAGCATGTAAATTGGGTCTTTCCTCGTTACATACTAAAATTAAATTTATGGAGTGAATTCTTTAGGTTGCTTGCAACAAAACTTTTAAAAAATGATCTGCACTAACAAAAAGTTACTGTCTGCTAAGGATCATGAGCGCTGCAGATAAATCTACACGATGAGTGCCGCAAGTGATATTCTGCATGAGTGGTTTGAGGGCATGCGTATATATGGCGAAAGTACCGTAAATGGACAACCGCTTTGGTGAGTTTCATTGAAAATGTAATTGTCTGATACCTTTCAAGTGAATATAACCCAGGTCGTCGGCATCTGTGGTTCAGCTATAGATATATATATATATATATATATATATATATCTGTAGGGCAGCCATATAAAACTGTACCTCTTGGATCCGTGATACTGTGCAACGCATCACCTACCGCTTATCTTTTCCCATTTCAATACCAACCCATTCTAATTGTGAAACCTTTTATAAACAAACTACACACGCACACTTTGTTCACACGTTAAATAATTATGAAGTACTCAATAAAACGTAATTGGTTCGGAAATATTTCGCGATATCATTGAATTTTTTTTATCGCATGAGTGTAATTACTTTTTTAATCAAACGCTTAAAATCAGAATTAATAATTGTGTTAAGCGGCTTTAAATATTAATTTAATATAAAAAGTAAATAAATCAAAATAAACACAAATTTTCCATAAAACATTTCTTTCTTAATAGAGAACAACTTGAGCTAAAAAAGATTTTAAGAATTCAGCCACATTGGAAATTAAAGGGCAGGCTGATAATTGTGACTGCTAAATGCATCACTTTTGGTAGTTGAGTATTTTTTACACAAATAATCATGAGCTGTTTAAGCATAAGTCAATCAAAACTCCAATCAGGTCAACTAAAATATATGAATATCTCAACAAAATTAGGGTTTCCTTTAGAGATGATAATTGAAGAATATACGTGATATTTGGTACCGTTCTCAATCCAAATATTGACGATCTACCGCCCAGCATTTAATATTCTGCTATATTAATTGGTACCAATGCTTTAAAGCTTTTGCTATATGTTCTTTAGTTTAAATTGATCTGAAAGATTTCTTTCGATGTTACAAAATGTAAATGACAGAATTATATTTTATCTGAATTTCGGAACCGAGCCTGTAAATTTGTTTTTCACATAATTGAAATGCCAAAACTTGTTTTTTAGGGTTTTCGTTTTGAAACTCTGTAATACTGCGGCTATCCAATTTGTAAAGCTTTGAATGTAGTACTACAACGACGACACATTTCTCTGGGTTTCTTAGATCCTTGACAGTTTATAATTTTTAAATATTTTTCTTTACATGGCGTCTTGACTAGCCATAAATCTGTTCAGCCATCGTTCATTTTGTTATTCACACAGAAATTTGGCTAGTCAAGTTCGTCGCTATTTAGGGCCGCTTTGTTAAGGGTCGCTTCATGTTCAAACAGAGCTGTCCGAACAATTCTTCATACAAACCTGTTATGCCATTACATAAACAAAATACACAGGCAAAATAGAAAGTATGTATGTGTGTCTGCGCTCGTTAGTAAACACCCGTACATAAACTATGCTAACGAGAGAAAAAGTTATGATCAAACTGAACAGGAACATCTGCACGTATTCTTCAAACAAAACACCACGAGCACATTTTCTCTCGTTATTTTGCAGACGCTCTCTCAATGTGCGAACAAAATTATGACCAGTCAATACGTAGTGTTAATGTATAAATTACATTGGTTAAAATTCTATTAAAACACCCGTTATTCTATTATATTATATGATAATATTATCATAGGACTCAATAATACGATTCGATATTATATTAATATGACCAAAATACATTCTAACCTGATTAATATGTTTCTAATTTATCAACTAAAAATCATTATATAAATCAAAATGATAATCGTATTTTTATTTCTTACTTTTAGTATTTTAGTTAATTCTTTTTAATAAGATATGACTATCGTAACGTAAATATATGAACCGATTACAAGTAAAAGATAATTGATTGGAAACCATTCAACTGTGATCGTGAGCAAAAGTTTTCCTTAACAAATGTTGTTTCATTGATTATTATTTTTTTCTTTTAATAAACACCAAAAACGTTATTTATTATTAAAGTTTCAATTATGTTTTATATTGTGGATGGGGTTGGAAATTAAGTGTAAATTTTATTGTTCAACCCAACTTTGAACGCAAGAACAAAATATAGTTGGCGTGAGTATATAACTAACATGTGTTTCCGACGTGAAGTGCCGTTTCTTCTTTGGAACTTCGTAACTTAAATATTTTAAAGAGCTTAGTTGTGTTTCAAGTAAAATAATCAGAAAATTTTTAAAGACATAAGTGTGAAAATGCAAAAAAGTTTTTTTTTCTAGAAATAGTGTGACGTTTTAAGAAATATTCTTTGATACAATGAATGTATAATTAAATGCTACTTTAATTCAACTATTTCTTTTATGTACATATACTGAAATGCAGAGCCACATTAAGAACCCAAACTTATGAAGATCAAAATGCTGATTTATTACTATTTATTAGGCTGCAGCTTAAGAATAAAAATTATACAAATGTCTATAAATAAATTCAAATATAAAATTTTTTTACATTAAATCTTGAGAGACGTCTAACATGGTCCCGATTTATAGAAGCAAAAGTAACAGCTATAAAATTTAAAACTGCTCAGCTGCCTTGCCTTATAAGTCCCAAATCAATACTGGCCCTGGAGTATATAGTTCTCCTGTACAAATCCATTATAAAACCTATATGGACATATGGCATCTAGCTATGGGGTACTGCTTGCGCATCAAATATTCAGACGTTACAAAGAAGACAGTCTAAATTACTACGACTAACCGTCCGCGCTGCATGGTACATACCAAATGGTAAATAAGAAATTTAAAGTTACTCATGCAAATACGTAAGCAAATTAATTGTCCATCCCAACTCCAATGCCCGGGATTTGCTGCAATTTGGTGGTCACCAGACTAAAAAAAGATACAGCCTTTTTGATCTATTATAAAATTGTGTAAGATTTGAATATAATAATTTAGTTACTACCTTGGCAGTTATTACAAATATAACAGCAACATTAAGATTTGAAAACTTATTGTAATTTTCTTGAAGAAAGATTCAATAAATAAAAAAAATCGAATAATATTTGTAACGCCAACCTGATTTTCTCTTTCCGTCCCTACAGTTTTAGCACTAATAACTACTAAAGCAATTATCGTTTTCTTTAAATTTTAAGCTCAAGACCTTAGGAATTTAAGCAGTAAATTAAATTATTGTAAAATTTTATCTAAAATTCCTGAATTTAATACTGCAATTAATACAGTCGTACTTTGCTTAATCCGTAAAATAATTGTAAAATTTAATTGTCTAATTGCATTTAATGTTTCTTGCCATTCTTTAATTCTCATAATATGTAGTAATAGGTGGCACTTACAAGGCTTGTGAACATGGGAATTCAAAAGTTTATCGATATCATAACAATAATTGTTAAAACTTGCACAAATATTAAGACACCAACATACAAATGCACTAGAATTAAACAGCAGGAAATATTGCACTAAAGTATTTTGAAGAAAAGTTTGTCTACTATGCGTCCATTCGAAGAGCTAAAAGCAAAATAAAGGCGTTTCTAATAAAGGCAGTTCAATATTGAAATATGTTGTATATAACAGTATAAATGAAAGATTTCATCGTTAAAACATGGGATCGCGGTACGGCTCTGAGAGTTACAATTTTCAACGATTCTATCGCATAAATGCGGCTGCGTTTGAGAGATAGATAAACGACGAACGCAGTTTTAGATGGTTATCTATGTGAACAAACCAAATTGCCGTAAAAGGATCGTACAAGCCAGGTGGCAACGCTTCCACTAAATGTTATTGATTGATGCAGATTTTAGGACGTCACAACGGCGCCATTTGTCTACACTTTTTCGAAAAGAGCTTTGGTGAGATCCATTACTGCGGCGGTGTGATCCATGGTAACATGTTTTCAATGGCCACACTGAACGAAGACCACAAAGTATATACGATTTGATGGCGATTAGACTATTCCTTGTGAGGTTTTCTACAACTCCAGTTGCATTCCATTAAGCCAGACTAGGTCGATGCCATTACATTAAAGATAACGCGGAGAATCGCTCAAATTCGGCTGAAACTTTGGGACAAATATATTTAATTGGACCTCCAAGAGCCGTGTCTCAATAGCGGGCATTTAAACGTTGTCATATTGTATAAATAAAGGCAGACATGGGCCTGGCTTTTCGTATAAGAAGAGACTTTTATTATCACCTCCTACACAGCTTATTTGATTGAACTTCAACTTTGACCCGCCCATAGTAAAAATGTTTGCTTATTATTTAAAGAAATTTTCTAAAAAGAAATTACAACTTAATTATTGTGTGATAAATTGGTGACTATGCTCATTTCGGCCAATATTTTGAACAACTAGAAATTTCGTATGCTTAAAACTTATCAAATAAAAGCATTGATTTCGAAACGATGACCAACAAATAAATTGCTTTCATACCTTTCACAAAAATTAAAAGGGTATTATATGTTTGCCATCCTGTTTGTCATTTTTACATTATTCATTTCCGAGCCAACAAAGTATACATGCTCTGGGTCCTTAAAGGTAGGGCAGTTAAATTAATGCCGTTCTTCTCTCTGTTTGTGCGATGCTAAAATCACTGGAGAACTGTTCGGCAAATTTTCAGCCCTAGCGGTCCCCAATTTCCCGAGAAATGGGTAAATGGGCCCATACAATTCTGAATCCTTATCAAATTCAATTCTCCATTTGTGGTGACATTTAATTTTTTATACATTTGTTTAACATAGATCTTTATTGATTTCATTGTGAATTTTCGACTTTTTGGTGAAATTATAAAATTTGGCTGAGATTTTAACTTTTGTGGTGAAATTTCAAAATGTGGTGAATTTAATTTTTTCCGTAGTTTTAAGTAAAATTTCGGTTTTAGCAATGAAATTGTTTTTATTCCAGTTTTCCAATTTCATGGTATATTTTCGAATTCGTGTTAAGTTAAAATTTTTTTCAAAATTTCGAATTTGTATTTTTGTACATTTTTGGTGTTTCCAATGTTTCGGTTTTTAAAAGTTATTATAATTCTACTGACCTCTTAATCTTATTTAATTAATTAATTCGCAAGCTTGAGGTCTTTAATAAATTGTTTTTGATTACTGAACATAAACTAATGACGAAGTATGTAGAAGATTTGTTTCGCATTATTTCTGAATGTGAAATTGATAAGGTTCTGGAAATACTAAACTCATTTAATAATAAGATTAAATTAATGAAAGAAAATTAATCAGATTCCAAAATTCCTTATTTAGATACAAAAGTAATAAGACGAAACAACAATTTAATTAGCCAACAGCATCTGGGAGAGCTTTAAATTGATTTTCTAGGCACATTAAAAGAATCATTATTGATACAGATAAAAATTTTCTAAAAAGAGTTTGTGACAATAAGTGGCAAAGAATTTCACATAAAGAATAAAAAAGATTTTGTTTTCTTTGTAATTTAAAATGCTTGGACTGTGTTGAATTTGCAAATTATCGTGAAGTTTGATATTTTTGTAGATTTTTGGAACGAATTTCCGTCATCCCTTGTCAAGTTTCGGCTATGTGCCATTTTCAGTGTTATTTTTTGATCTCTTAGTTTTTTTTTTATATCCAGAATAATTTAAATTTTTTGGAAACTTTATTATTTTTATGATATTTAATAAATAAACTTCGTTATATTTAATATAAAATACACGTTTTCTAACCCGTTTTTTATTTCATTATTTTTGATAAAATTTTAATATTAGGTGAATCTGTCTTTACCGTATTTTTAGGTAAAATTTCGGTTTTTTTATAATTATTTATTTTTTTGCCAATAATTTCTTTACCCCACTCTTTCGATTTTATAGTGAGTTTTCGATGTTGAATTTTAAATGTTGAAAAAAATTAGAATGTTTAGGAACTTTTTGTGCAGCTACGGCTTTTTCTTAAATTTAAAAAAATTATAAAGCGGAGAAAATTTAATAAATTGTAGAGTCAATTTTGTAATGAAATAATTCAAGGCGTGAGCGAGGTATTGCCAAAATGCGCCCACATATAAATTGACCGCTCTGTAGGGGAAAGAACAGCATTAAATGGTTCGCAAACCACAAATCTAACTTTTATTTACTTTGTTGCATCGATCCAGCCGCATTTCAACACTCGCCGGAATTTTGTTGACTTTAAGAGCATCGATCAATTGCGGTTTATTGTCATAGATTTTTAAAAACCCCACAAAAACTTATCTAACTGTGCCAATTCGGTCAATTCATGCGGCCAATTTTACACGGTAAATTTATGGTGGCGTTCAAGGTATATTTCGGCCAGGACCACATCATTCAGTTCAATTGGTTAGCGTTAACCACTAGCCACCTATATTGCAAGATTGCTTATTAACACTGCACTTTATTCACCAATAAAACTTACTCATTGAACAAATGAACGCTGAGAAATTGACTCCTTCGGCTTCTCCTGCACACTTTTGTCGACAAGAGTGATATTCTCGTCTGATCTGACTGCCTGTTATGTCTTGATTGCACGAAACGAGTAGTGTGGCGAGACAGTAATTCGTCCGACTGGTTCCGGCATTTAAACAATTAGGCGAGTTGTTGACAGAGTCCGTGGCCGAGTATAGTAGCGAAAAAGTCACTAGAATCAAATTTACTTCAGTCTTACTGCACTATTACATAAATATGTTATTAAATTTAAATTATTTTCTCCGAATTTTTGTCATATTTCATTTAAGATTTTTGTTTCACTAAAAGGCTAATTAACTTAATGCCGTAATTTAGATAAGTGCTATAAAATTTTATGACCCTTAAAGATTTGACAAATGCAAATAATTTATACCAGGCTACAGAAAATTTAATTTAGCACTCGTTCGATATTTTTAAAATGCTACTCATGATATTTTCTTATAACTTGAGTAAAATTTGTCGTATTTTTTAAAATAAGTTGCAATTGCGCAATAAGCGAATATAATTTCATGACTGATGTGAAAAATAATCTAATGTTCTATTAGGCGATTTACCGTGTTATCTGAATTTCTCTTAGGCAAGGAACTGTATTTTCCATTTTCGTAACTATTACTTCAATCATTTTTTTATATTTCCTGGAAAAATTACTCAAGTATGAATATTTTCCGACATGCCTTTAATTTTTCGGTAAGAAATTGAATCACAGCTTGTCCGCTCGTCAATGTATAAACGAAGTTGACATTAGTTTGACTTCCCGGTTCTATGAAGAAGATCTGTTAATTCGTTACATCCATCCTAGAAGAAAGGGAGAAGGATTTGAACTCGAATGACGAAGAGTAGCATATAGAGAAACTCAACAATTATGGCATAACTGTATTGTAACATGTATAGCGCTTTACTTTTAAGCCCAATTATTATAGACAGATCTACAAAAATACGTCGTTTCATGGGAACAAAATTGCCATCCACACCTTAACGGTCAAACAAAAATTGATAACAACGGAAGAGCTGTGTAGTGACTGATCTTGGTTGACAGTGATGTAGCAGAGAAAGAATGCAAAATCTTACTGTATTTTGCAACTGCTCGGTGTATAGTAATCCACTAATATTCGATTGATTTCACGGCCAGCGCGATATCAGGGTTGGCACCAAGGTGTTTCAATTCTCTGTCATAGAAACATGTTCCTCTTGTGCCATATAGCACAGAACAAAGCGAGAAGACCATAAAAATGTCAACCCTACCTTTAGATCTCTTTTAGAAACTTCGGTTTTAAAGTAACAGATAAATTAGAGCAGTCATCAAAGTTGCGAGAAATTAAGAGTTCCAACTCAGCACTTCTTCCTCCCTAGATCCAGGTTAACCCGACACCTATTATTTTGACTCGCGCGATTTTTAGTTCCCTCTGCTGCTGTGAATTTTTGATAGTCGACTGTACACAAATCTCAAAGTATCTAAGAATTTTACGAGAAAGATTACAGCTGTATATTTTCAAAAGTTTTCAAAAGTTGTAATGAAAAATTGAACTTCTTCATACAAATTTATTTTTGTTAAATGGCCAATAGCGAAAAGTGTTTCCTCTTTTGATCATTAAGCCAGAAATATTCTTATTGAAACGATTTCCAAAAATCTCTGAAAATGTTGACTATATTCGCTTTTGTACACACTGTTCACTATGTGAAATCTCCAAGTAAACTATATCCCTTCTGCGGTGGACGGCGCCTTTATATACAGATCACGGCCGCTTCTTGAAATGTTCCGAACATACGCGAAATTGCGCATCAGTTATTCAGTTGCTGGCTTAGTAGTCTTGTATATGTGTTTGTGTGTGTGTGTATCTTTTGTTTACTTTTGCTTGCTGTAGAAATTGTTTTTGTTTCTACGTTGAATCGCGGTTCGGGGAATTTCAGCTACGCAATTTGTTTTTGCTTTATGTTTATGATATTGCGTTTTTGTACGTTTGTACAATAGGTCGTTTCACACATCTTTGACTATTACTTTGTAACAATATATTCCATTTAATGAAATCAGAGAAATCATTCTCAAACTATGAACATATATATCGAGCAACCGCTTTCAAAACAGATTACTAAAAAATATTTGTGATGCTTCGACGGCTTACAGGATAAGAGAGAGTGTACCTCAAGTTTAGGCTGCAAAGATGGGTAAATAGTATTGGCAAATCAATGATAGAGTACCATTTCAAGTTTCATTGTTTAAATGTTAGTGTTTCCACATACGCGATTTTTTGTGGATTTGAAAGTGTGGCAGGCACGAGCAATTTTTGTCGAATTTAATTGCTTAAAAAACACCCATATAGTTGACCATTCTCTTAGTTTCTTCTCATATACTGATAACTTGCAATGATCGTGCGTTTTTTTCTTGAACAATATTTTCGCCCAAGCTGAACCGAACTTATTATACGACTACTGTTGGAACTCCACCATAAAGATGACCCCAATATTTATGGCACAACAGTTTATATTGTGGCTTCTTCACGAAAGTTGTTTTAAAGCGAACAAAGTCAGCGATAAAATTCCTTTTACCTTTTATCACAAAAGTTGAAGTAAATCTACTCGCTTCCATCAACTTACGTTTTGAGAATTTGCATGAAAAATCATAACAACATAATAATTGCAAACAGATGATTTTCATTTATTTGAAAGTTACAACTGAGTAATTGGCAAGAAACAAAAATTTCTTAGCAAAGTTTTCAAAATGCTAAAACGGTTGCTATGTAAATGTGATGTCTACTAATTTTCAATTTGTATTTATTAATTGTTTAGTTGTTATTAATATATGTTTTTTTCTGTTGCTTAGTGTAATTTGTAATATTTTTTTTCTTATTGTGGCGTCGAAATGTAATTAATGATATTGTAAATGGCAAGCGCTATTAACCCTAAACTATGGCAGTGTAAAAAGAACGAATTCGTGTAGTTGTATGTGTTTGTGTGTGTGTGTGTGTGTGTATGTATGTGTGTGCGTGTGTGTTTGTGTGTGTGTGTAATTCTATATCTTCGGTCAATGTGCACATTTTTAAAATTAAATACTATAAGAAAACTCTATGAAGAAACTACATTTCATAATTTAAATAAATATTCCTTTTCAAATCGATCAGTAACAAACCTCTACCGTATGATGTGTTTTAGTTGGGTTTCCATAAAAAAAATCAAAATAAATAACTATATTTACACGGTAAAAGCAACTTAGTTTTAAAACGGTTGGTAATTGAAAGCATAAGTGGATGATTTACAATCTCTAAAAAATAGTCATCAAAGTTTTGTTGTTTTTAAGATATAGCGCTTTTTTGACTATTTTTATAGGTGAACGTGCCAAACTACGGTAGTTAAATATATTTATGTCCCAACTGTTATAGAGAAAGTCAACAAAACAAAAGTTTAAGAATATTTATTAAAAACAAATTTCCAAAACCTCCTCAAACACTCATGTTTTCAATTATTTTAAGTGATAGCCAGCAATACTTTAAAAATTATTTAGCTGCTGTTCGCTGATAGAAATTTCGCATTTCACTTTACTATCAAGTTCGCCGGTACACCTTGAATATAGGGTATGAGCCATCTTTTAATAAAAACACAAATTAACAACTCATGTTAACAAACGAAGACAATGATTTTATGGGAAAAAAGTTTAGTTTTTTTAGTCCACAAAACAGTGGAATCGTTACATCCGTGATCGTATGAAGAAAAAATCACGTTATATTTTTTTTCACTGAATTTCAATTAAGTCGTTGTACGTTCACGGAAGTGACGATTCCAAACCTGACTTTTCGGTCAGCAGACAGCACTAAATATTCCGCATATTAAAACAGTGGTGTTTGTGTTTATAACACTAGTAACCGATCAAATTTTCCTGCCAAAATTTGTTATGTCGATTTATTTGTAACAGATTTTGGTCTTGTGACATAAACGAGATGCCCATGTTTCTTACTTTTACTCAACATAATTTTATCGCTTTCCTAGCAACATTTTTATCGAAACTAAAACGTGATTTAGTTGTAGTTTAAAATAACATCGAGTATTTGAAGATGACAAATAAACAAAATGCTGCATAAATTTTACATTTGAGAAATAATAAATAGTTTTAGTTAATTGAAATTGTTCAAACTATATAAAAGATATATGTTTAAGTTTCACGGTGGTGTTTACCTAGAGATTTTTTTAATTATTAATATATTAATTATTTCAAACTCATGATCGAAAAATAAATATCTATAATGCAAAAAATAAAAATCTTAAAATAAATATAACAAAATAATCGTTTTTTGTCAACCAAAATAATACGACTGAAAAATAAAAAGAAGGAGAAATATTCGGAATGCGCTCGTTATAGAGCCTTAGTTGTGGCCAATACCATACTGCAAACTATAGAGATTATAAAGTCTATTTACACGTCACAAGGTACAAAGTCAGTTCAAAGAGAAATATATGAAAAGTATCAGGCCTCTCACTATCCTAGTCTTTATGCTCAGCCCATACCTAATACACTGCGGACAACCACACAAAACAAACCTTTCGTACGTTTAAAAATGTAAAAGAGGTTCCCAATTACCAGGTCATAATGTAACATTAAATAGACCCAATGCCTCCGTGTTAACAGAAGATCCCCAGGTAACTATTACGAATAATTCGAATATATATGTAAGTCAAACAATGAATAATTCATTCTTGATTTGATATTCCGATACGGATGACGGAAATTCGTTCCAGCAATCTACAATGAATAATTCCATGATTAATATGCAGAAATTATTCCAGGAAATAATGTGGAACCAATGCATGATTGTGCAATCCCGGTAAACCGTAAATAAAAATAACCCAACTAACGATATGCTACTGGAACGCAAATGGGCTCACGTAGTATAAACAAGAAGTAGAACATATCCTGCGAATGGAGGAAATCGATGTGCCTACGACACAAAGCAGAAGAGCGCTAAGGCATGTTGTAGCACTGCCATTCTTTATAATGCCAAAATTCAAAGAAGGTTTAACAGGCAAATTCTATATACATATCTCACAGATCTTAAAGTAATATTTTCATCTATATATTCCCTTCCTAGACATTGAATCGAAAAAAATCAGTTTACCACCTTCTTTCTACATTGGGGCAAAAGTTTATTGCTGCTGACGATTCTAAATCCAAGCATACGTATTGGGGCTCTAAATTGATAAGTCCTAGAGGAAAGCAACTATATCACACCTTAGTCGCTAATGTAGTGTAAAACCAACATACTGGTCTTTATACTATAGCAAAACTCCAGAATTTCTTGATTAAACGTAATCAAATAACAAACCGATTGAAATATAAAATTGATGGGAGCTCTCACATCTTTCAGAACAGACCAATACACAGAAGTCGTAGATTCTGCCACCAGATTCGGAACTCCAATGAGATAAAAGAAGACTGATTATTGCAAATTCGACATAAGGGCGCGACTGAAAGTGAGCAAACTATGCTACGTAGTAAATTGAGGGTAACGCAAGAGTTCGAGCTGGGAAATTATTTAAATACCTTGGATCCAACGAAGAACACAGACTAAACCTTATGGAAATCCGTGAGACATATGTGATATGTATGCAATATGGCAACCATCTTTCTATTAGTCTTAAGTACTTAAGTACTATAATTAATAAAGTTAGTATAACCGTGGAAGTGTTTCAATGCATAAATAGATATTACAATATGAAATATCCTGTTGCCTACGAGTCACCATTGTGAGTTAAAAATTGGGCCTGGTCAGAAACCCGAATGAAAAGTTAAATGCCTTCGGTAGCCACCTTAAGAAGGTTTTCACAAAAATTATGCAAATATTTGGAACCGCCTAACTATTTTCAGTAATACCGTCAGTGACCTTATAAAATTTTGGTTACGCGTACTCAAACTGGCCACTAAAACAATTGATGTGAAAAAATCGGCCGCAACTGATCGTATTACTAGATCTATGATAAGGAACTTACCTACTTCCGCTGTCAGAGTTGTACTATTCCCATTTAACACCACGCTATGAGTGAAGCCATTGCGAGTAAATGGCTCTGTTCGCCATTATTCAAAAATATTTCCCAGGCGTTTGATAAAGCTTGGTACGATGGGCTACTCGCCAAAACCTCGCGGCTGCTACCTGAAATACTCACAAGCTTCTTAAAAGCTACCTGACTGATAGAAAATTTAATGCAAAATTAAAGGATAAGTTTTTGTCAATTCGAAAAGTGTTGGCGGGTGTCCCTCAAGGTAGTATATTGAGCTAGCTACTGTATATAGTTTACGCAGGAGATATGCCAACAAACTCAAAGGCACACGCGTCAATATTTGCAGACGACTCTTCATGTGTAATTGTAAGTAAAGATACGTAGTATCTACAAGCTCATATTCTCGAGGTTAATCCCTTAAAATGCATTCACATAACTTTCACACTCAGAAGACAAAATGGCTTACCAATAAAAATAAGTTGTGTAACTGTTCTAGCGGAAAATCGCGAGAAATATTTAGAAATTTATCTCGACTGACACCTAGCGTGGTACCGCCATATTGAAGCAAAAATAACAGCTACAAAATTGCTTAGCTGTATCGGCTTATAAGCACCAACTAAACTCTGGCCCTGGACTATGTAGTTTTCCTGCACAAATCCATTATAAAACCTATTTGGACATATGGCGTCCAGGTATGGGGTACTGTTTGCGCATCAAATATTCTGACGTTACAAAGAAGACACTCCAAATTACTACGACTAATCGTCTGCGCTTCATGGGCCATATGAAATGGGAATATTCAGCGGGATTTAAATGTTTCCACAGCCAAAAAGGAATTTTAAAGATACTCATGCAAATTCGTAAGCAAATTATTAGTCCATCCCAAGTCCTATGCCCGGGATTTGCTGCAGTTTGGTGGACAACAGAGGCTAAGAAAAATCGATTCCTTGAGCTTTTCGAGACGGCTTTCCTAACACATTATAAAATATTCTAAGATTTGATCACACGTCAAAACTTATAAGATTTTTATTATAAAACTTTTATATGTGAAATGCATGGTTACGAATAAAATTCCAAGACATTTTTAGCTTTTTTGAAGAAAAAACTACCATATACGCAGGCCAAAGCAACCAGTGCATTGCGCAAAGATTTCATAATGAAGGGTTAATGAAAAGAATATTGCAAAGTAAAAAGCATATTCATTACATGGATCTTTATTGCGAACCACTTTGTATATTTATTTCTTAGTAGTGCAGTTTTTTTTTTAATGTTAAGCAAAAAGTATTTTCTGTTAATAAATCTTAACTGGAAGTTGTAGCTACCTGCAATTACAATTAGTTACAGGTAGTCAATGTATTTGAAAATACGGAAAATTCTTGCAATGACTCTCAGAGAGGTTCTTGTTAAGCTGTTATTGATTCATGTCAGTGGAAAAAAACGCAGTTTTCAGAGTTTGCAAAGCATTTAAGCTCTAATACTTTACGTATAAACAATATTTCATATTCAATATCAGTCATACGGATATTGTTTGAATTTCGGTTGCCGTTCTGTGCCATTCTGTTGTATAATTTCTGTGGTCAGGAATTCCAAACTCCTAAATATAAAAACATAAGCAAAAACTAATTTATTAAGTTTTTTCAAGCTTGAAGGTCTTTTTTTATAATTGTTTTTTCTTTTTGTATTTCGCTACTCCATTGTGTAGCATCATCAGGAAATAAAATAATTTTTACTCAAAATCAAAAAAAGACCTTCAAGCTTAAAAAAACTTATTAAATTAAATTAGAAAAGTTCGAGAAAATCCATTATGTACGTAAGTATAAACTTGAAAAATATTTTTCCAAGTATGTGATGATGCTGAAACTAGTGTAAATTGTAGAAATTAATTTGTAGAACAATGCAACAAATCTCAATGTTGTTTTAGTGTTTTTTTTTTATAAAAACGAAATCATCGATGGGAGTTAAGCACCAATTTTGCAGCTTTCACTAATATTTATTAACAGTAGTTTTAATTCGTTTTGTTGTCAAAAGAGATTTCCATTACATACATACATACCTGTATTTTTATATACTAATTCAAAACGTAAGACTAATTAATACTTCATAAGAAGAAATCGAAAAGCGTGTACATGATTACATCCTTTTAATTTTGCAAGAGAAGAGAAAACTTGATAAAAGAGTTTATGAATTTCAAGTAATTCTTGTTTAGAATGCTAGTTTTTGTTAAAAAAGAAAAAACTTATTGTTCGATAAAAAAAGTTTTTATTTCTTGACAGTTTTTTTCATTTATTCACGTTGACTTTGATTCCTATTTTTTTCTTTTGAATTCTTATATATTTATAGTAATTCAATAAATATACGTATACTACAAAATTTTTGGTAAATATGTTTTTAAAATTAATATTATTCGAATTTGGCATCAATAATTGCATGAGCACTAATTTTTTAAAGTTTAGCAAGAGTATGAACTAATATTATTTAATTGCTTATAAAGAAATGGTTTTGATCACTAAGCTGCTGAAAAATTGTGCCAAATAAATATTTCCTAGTGTTAATGCAACGCTTTGTAACGGCACGTTTCCGCCGGTTGCTGGAGTATGCTCAGCGGAGTCCAGAGTCGTGGAATAAAACACACATATTTATAAACGTTATAATAAGTGTTAATTATATTTATGCTAAAACTAAAGACCGTTGTTGCTACAACTAAACTATTCGCCGGCAGATTATCTGTATACTATCTATATTGCTGAATCTATGCTCAAGGGCACTAAAGGAGAAACTCACACCTTCCACTCAAGTCAGCTATATCCAATGGTCTAGGATAGCTGAATCTGTTAGCAGAGAATACTAAAAGGGAAACCCACACAAAAGTATTATCTTTGCCTACAGGCAATTAGCGCTCAAACTGTTGATAAGAAAAATGGGAGGGAAATACACACGCAAGTATTATCCTTACCTACAGGCAGTTTGCGCCACAGAACACATTCACACACTCACACAACAAGCATTTATTTTATTACATAGCTGTCATCTTGCTACTGATGACAACACTGTTCTTACAATGTTTATGATATTTACGTACGAAATGACACATAGATAGATGGCGGTACTAATTAATTTGCCGTTAAATTTAAACCTAATCTAATTTCTTACTTAATACTAGTAACAAATAGAATAATACAAAACGCTAATTAAGAAGGAAAAGGTAAAATAATTAATTTACAAAGTGATAAGGGAACTAAATTAATATTTATAAATAACATAATATTAGAAAAAGATATTATTCATTGTGTAGTTAAAAACGAGTACTACGACTTTTAGCGTTACAGCGTTACGTTTTGTGTATACTCCCACCTCTGATAATAATCAGCTGTTTTCGGTTGATACTTAGTTAAGATGACACATTTTTTGTTTTCAAAAGGTTCGCCGGCAGCAGATCAAAAACAACCATAACAAGTAACGACTTAAAAGCATTTTCCATTGCCAAACCAACTCAGCTGATTCTTAACGGAACAAAAAATAAAAATTCTGCCTTTACATATTTAACACATCAACAAATTTTTCTCTACATACATACATATGTAACGCTAGACGTAGTCTGAAACTTTATCAGACTCTAAACCGAGTTGTCTTTGACATTTAGCTGAATAGTGACTACTACTGCTGCACATATTCTACAAAATTAAACGATAACCCAAATAGGTGTCTTTTTAGAGAAATCAGGCGCTGATGCAGCTTGAACTTTTGGAACGTAATTTTAAATCATGCGAATATGCAAAGGCCCCCTTAAATAGCATAAGAAAAATAATATAAATATTTTTTGCAACAGTTAAAATGCAATGAATGCAAAACTTCCTCTTAGTAAACAAAAAGCAGAAGTTTCTTAAATAAATGTTGGTTTTAAAGGAAAAGTTTGGCAATTTTTCAATTGCTTTTCTTCCATTCCAATTTCATTTAGTTTGAGTTTTTATGTTGCTCTTGCTGGTTAGTTTTTCGTCTGTTAAAAATAGCTAGAAATGAATAATTACAGGCAACACCTGTTTCCGCATCTTATTAGCATATAAATGAAATTGAAGTAGTACTCTAAACATCAAACAACGTCACACAACAACCAACCCAACATCAATCCGAACCGATCACCAGCATATTTTTCCAACTATGAACTTTTAAGCAACCTACGTTTGCTTGTTGTGGAACCTCGTAGCATCATTTCGTTGCTATTAAGGAAGAATTATAAAATGCTGAAACAGGAGAAACAAATTTTGTATTTTTTTAGAAATAGATTCACGTCTCTCTCTCTCTCTCTTTCAAGTGTTGGATAATAAACCTACATAGAAGTACAACTACTTGTCAAGTACTTATGACGATGGTGAAAGACACTAATGATGATGTCGATGATGATGCAGGTGCTCATGCTGTTGTAGGCACTGATGTTATTCCTATTTAGTGTTGATAAAGAGGCGATAGCACAGGGTTAAATGTGTTATACACCATATTAAACTGCTGTGTTATTGCGTTGGTAGTTATTATTGTTGTTATTGTTATTGCTGCCTTTTGTTGCTTTTATTATTTTAGAAGTATTATTATTTTAGAAGTATCTTGTTCCCTATCCTTACATCTAAGTTTTATGAAAAAAAGAAAATCGAAATTAAAATGGAAACAAGAACAATTGCCAATCATTTCTTAGTATGCACGCCGAAGGGAGGCTTTTTTTGGACAAAACATTCAACAATTTTTTATTATACAAACATTTTCTAAAATTCAACTTTCCTCGCAGATAAGTCTAAGTTCGCATTACGCTTAATAATGATAGTAGTGATACTTCTTAAACGAATATTCTTGTAATGAAAGGAGCACAAAGAAGGAAACCCCTGCACAATTTTTGAACGTTTGCATGTCCTTAGAATTTTCCAATTTTTGTATAATTCCTAAACTCCAAAATTAATTGCATAGCGAACTTGTCGATTGACATTGAATCGAAAAAACATCCTGCAACCAACATTTAAAATGCGAAATTTTTGAAGATAAAACTAGAAATTTGTTTGATTTTACGTTCAAAAAATTAAATTACGTTTAAATATTATTTGAAGTTCTTAACTCTCCATTGCACTGAATGCAAAACAAATTTCTGCTTAAATACTTGGAGCGTGTGATTAAATTAGAAAATTTCCATACAGGCTCATTAACATATTGTTAATTTAATCAAGTACCATTCAGCAATACTGTTTAGCTTTATTATTAACATTCAATAAAGTCTTGCATGGTTGGCTACTCATAAAAGTAGCTACAGTCTACCTTCTAAATAGCATAAATTTTCAAAAAACATGGAAACTTTATCTATAGGAAATTATTTATTTATTATAAACAACGTAATAACTAATTTATTGTATTTAAATCTTAAAAAAGCACTCTACTAGTGGGTAGCGAAAGCCGTCTCGCGTACAAGTGTGTTGCGATGGACTACTAGTTTATTTACGTATTTCGACGTGTTTTAGCTTCTATCTTTTAGAACTTCTAGAACCCTATTTATATTTTCTTTTGTTTTATACACGGGGGCCTATACGATAACTCGTAAGCCCCTAGAGTGTCTTATACGTAAACTCAGGATGTTTAATGCACAATTAATACCCCATAGCTGCATACATTATCACCATTTTGGCTTTATAACGGTTTTGTATAAAAAGACTTTGTATTCCAAAGCCAAGGTAAATTATTTTTTGTAAGTTTTATGGCAAATATTTTTACCTCATTGTGGCTGGACCAAATAAGGCGTCGATCAAGGTTGATAAGCAAATAGTTTACGTGGGCTACCGCTAGAACAGTGGTATTAGTTCTTGTTACAAGTGGACAATTGTGTCTTCTGACGGAAAACGTTACATGAGCTCATTTCGATGGATTTACCTTTATTCTCCACTTTTTTAGCCAATCGCATTAATCTTTCCGATGTAATTATTAATCAATAGAAAGTATAATATTTCTTGGCGCTTTCAACTAACAACAATTGTCATCAGATCTGTGAAGTACGCTCTTGGTTATTTGCCCGACTACTGTTAACGGAGCCACCGGTACCGCACTGTTTTCTTTTTATTTCAACTGGTGGATTCGGCTGTTGATTTTGAGAGGGGACTTAATTTTGTTATCACTGACATCAGGAGCCCTGCGAATATCGGTTCCAACGGTGTTTCGCGGTGTTGCGTACTGGTTGTAACTTATACTTAAATTGTGGGAAGAATATGAGCTCGTTGTGGAATTGCATTGCATTAGGGTGTCCTTGCCCCTATATCGGTGGAAGTTGTAGATTGATTTTTGTACAAATTGAATTTGAAGTTTCGTATAAAATCAAAACTCTTTGATTAAATTTTTTTAAATACTGAAATTGTGAATACATTGAATATCTTAATTTTCATTTGAAAATATTCCCGATCTCAAAATCCTACAATTCATAAATGGGGCTGACCACATAATACAACCAGAAGCGCTTGTAAACAATTTTAAAACTTACCGCTAGATATTAAAAAATCTCAATAAGTTTAGCAAAGCTCTTCATCTCTTATGCTCTCGTTTTACTATTTAAATGTAAAGAAGTTTTAATAAAACATATGCACTCATAAAAGTGGTGTTTAGAGGATAGTGGTTGCAAAAAAAAAAAAAAAAAAACAGCTGGAAAACCAAATAAACGGCAACGGTAATATGTGCCAACAGAGCAGTCCCGACATACAAACGCCTGTAGCTATGCAAATAATTTCATCAATAAGTTATCTGCCTTCACTCGCATAATAAAACTTACTAAATGCAGCTTGTATTTAGGTGTGTATCTATCTACCTCCAACTTTTAAGGTTACGAGCCCATGTTGCCTCCTGAATACACAAACATGCATTTCTATTGCTAGCACACATTTAAATTTGGATAGATACCTACATTCAATGCAACGAATTACACAACCCCGTCTCTAAAACAGCTCAAACGAACAATGTTAAAATTGCAGAAGGACGGAAAAATACAATTAAATAAAATTAATTTAAATGTAAAGAAAACATTAACGAACTAAAATATAAATACAAGCAGAGAATAATAATGTCTCGATCTTTGGCATTGCACTAAGTTAAATACATCTGAATATAAATTTCGACGAGTCTATCCAATCTAATGTTTATTACGTATTCGCTGATATTAAACCACTATACATCTCTGTGCAGCATATAAAAATTATGAGACTTTATTATCGAAATAAATGTGGGCGCGCCGTGTCCATTTAACGGAAAAATCTGTGACCCTTCAAAGCTCTTATATTAGAGGAATTACAAATTAGTCAAGAAATCTCCGCTGTCCGTGAAATAGTGCAGGAAATCCCGCGACAGTTGATTTCACGTCGTATACAAGAACCCTGACTTTTGCACACTTCAACTTGCCGAAGTTCGTACAAAAGATCCAAGTGCTCGCAGCAGATGACTACAGACAACAACGTTTGATCGCTGAGTTGGCAGTGGAGGTTTTCAAAAAGAGAGCCATAATTTCAACCATAAAATCATCTTTAGATAATCCTGGGACGCTGTTTTAAATGCACCGCTATGTTAACTACCAACATTGCCATTGTTTATGGAACGGCCCACATTTTTTCATGAATGCATGGAGAGACCATAAACATTAACAACGGGCATTACAAATCAATCATGATAATTTTGCCCCCAAATTGGATAGTAAAATGTAATGAATTCGACCGGAAAATTTAACATCTCGACTCCGTGCTCCATTACGTGCCATGGCCATCGTTTTGACGATGTTTTTCATAAAATCTTGATTTCTTGCAAATTTTTGTGTGAATTCCCGATTTTTGATGAAATTATATATTTTTTATATTGGGTCTTGATTTGATATTCTGACAGGGTGTTTTGATGTAAATTTTTCTACCCAATTTTAGTCATTCCTTGTCAAGTTTGGTTTGGAGACAAACCGGTTTTAGCTTTATGTCGTCATCAGTGACATTTTCGTGCGTCCAAACCAAACTTAATAAGGGATGGCGGAAATTGTGGAAGATGTATACTATTTTGAAGATTTCATAAAATATTTTTATTTAAATTTTCAGATTTTTTGGTGAATTTGAAAAATGTTGGTTAAAGCTTTTGTAAGGAAATTTCCAAAATTTGGGAATTTTGGGTATTTGTGGAAGATTTTGTCTTTTTATTAAATATTGATTTTGGAGCATTTACATTTCTTATTTCACCTATTTGGTTTATGGTATATTATCAAATTTTTTGTGACTATTTTGGTGCAATTTCCTTTTCTTTTGTGTAAATTTCGAATTCTTAAATTGGACTTATAGTAAATTTTCGGATTTTGGTGAATTTTCGAATTGTGGTGAGATATATTCTTTTTTATTTTTAGATTAATTTAGGTTATTTATAAAATTGTTTGGTGATTTTATTTAATGAATTTCCATAAGTGATGAAATTTGATTATTTTGTTTGATATATTTCTTTAACATATTTTTGGTGAAATTAAACCTTTTGTGTTTAAATTTAATATTTTGTGAATCTCTTTTTCCGTGTTTTTTGGTAAAACTTCAGTTTTTTATTAAATATTGACTATTTGGAAATAACATTTTTTTTATTCCAGTTTTTCGATTTTATAATGAATTTGCGAATGAGTTTTTTTGATCAATTTTTTAAGCAACTTAAATTTGGGTTTTTTAAAATTTCGATTTTTTTCAATTAGGATTATTTTGTATTGTAAAATGTAGTAGTTTTGTGGTGAATTTTCGAATTTTGGTAAACTTCCAAGTTATGGTAAAATTTCCATTGTTTTCACTTTTCAGGATAATTAAAATTATTAATAAAATTTATAATTTTAAATTTTTAATTTGTTTGTGAAGTTTTTAATTTTTTGAGGAATGAATTTTTGATTTTCGTTTTTATATATTTGTTAATCAATGATTTTGTTTAAATTTAGACGTTTTTCGTCAAATATTGATTATTTGTGAAATTTTGGCGAAATTACAAAATTGTGGTAAAATTAAAATTTTTGGGGGTGAATGTTAAAAATTTAGTCAATGTGGGTTTTTTTTCTTTTTTGTTGAATTTTGAAAAAAATTATTTGATTCCAGTTTTCGGATTTTGGAGAAATTTCCTTTTTTTTCATTTTGGTTTTGGATGAAATTGCGTTTTCTTTGTGAGTTTTGAAATTTTGGGGATTTTATTTAATTTTTAATTCGGCAAATTTAATAAGGATTCAGACTATACGAATTGTATGCAGCTGCGTATAAACGTTTCTCTACATGCGTGAAAATAAGAAAAAACAACAAGAAATTGTTTTTGGCCCATATTTCGTGACCACTGATCTAGTGGTCCAAGTTTCAAAATCCTATGTTGCCTATTGCCGTCAGAAAGATGATTTCCACATCAGACGGACGGAGAGATGGACGTCTTTAATTGAAATTCACCACCTATAAGGAATCAGAATATATATATTTTGTTGGTTCGTAAATGCATATCGTAGAAATTAAAAACAAAATGACTACAAACAATCATGTACACATAGTAGAATTTTTTATTTCTGTACGGTAGCATTTAAGAAGGAGCTGGGGGTTAGGGCTTAGCTAAAAAGTCCTTGGGTTCCATGGAATTGGTTTTGTACAACTAAAGCAAAAAAGTCGAAAAATGGAAAAGTTTAACGCTCTTCTAACATTACTTAAATAAAGTCTAACTAAGAGATCCTATTACGACGATTGATGCTTTGCTCTCACTCCAAGGTAAGACCTTGTGAGGAAATGTAGAGTCATATTTAATATCTTCAAATAAATTGTTAGGTCCCTGTCTCAACGTTGCAGACAACAATCCTTTACATAGACTTGCAATATGGATGTATCCGCCATAAAGAAGATTAATTACAAAAACCTGCGATGTGATCTGAAGCGAACTCGATGTAATATATGTTGCCCAACTTAATCAGCAATAGTGGAGAAGCATAGCTGTTTTACATTTCAAAAAATCATTTATTACTATATAAAACAAAATTACATAAAACAATGATTTTTAAATTATATACTATAAATTAATAAAAAAAAATGTATTATAGAGTTCAATACGCATTTACGTATTTTGACCGATGCACTGATTGTGTGTATACGGAAATGTGTTTCAATTCGACGACAAATATTCTTTGCGGAAAATTTGCCATTGGTCCCATTTATGTTTCTGCCATACACTTATGAAAATTTTAATGAAATTAGAGTCATGGAATATTTCGTTTTGTAAATGTAGCTGAGAGTAAAGGCTACAACATCACGTGATGACAGATGATCAAATTAACATGTGACTCGGAAAAATGCGAGCTAACACTAACAGTGCGATATGCTGCGTTAGTTGATGTTATGGATCATATGACTGCTGCAGGCATATGCCTTTTTCTTTTTTATCGCAAATAGCATTAGGGGTAAAATAAATTCCTTCAGCATTTGTGGAAGGAGCTGCATAAGAAAGTCCCGACTAAATCTGAACTAAAATACTTGTTCACAAAAACCAAAAAAAAATTTCTACAAAAGTTCTAGATATAAGATCAAATTATTTCATTTATACTAGCCGAGATGCAACTTTGGGGAAGAAACTTTTTGAAGACACAAACAATTTTACGATTTTTAGCTTCGGAAAATGTTTATTTTTAATCCTTCTAAAACGATTAAAAGTCCCATCTCCCAATAGATCCGCGACTGCATTTATATAAAAATTCCAATTCATTTCATGTGGCCAAAGTGAAAAATTTTAAATACTTGCGGGGCCTACATTTCAGAGTTTTGTACCAAAGACATATTTTACGTTTTAAATAAACAACGAATAACGGTCGGATTCATTAAAACAAATTCTTACAATACAAAATTATACAATCATCAACCTCCGTCATATAGTCATAAGTTATTTTTTATTTGTGATAATTAAAAATGCCAAATATGGGCGTTAATTTCGGAATATAATTGTATAACTTAAATGTCATATTTCGTCACCGACGAAGGATACAATTAATCAAATGCAAGTTTTTCTTATAATTAAAATTTTCAAGCATAAGTCATGAATTCCTTTACTCATTAACTTTGAAATTAAGGGAAAAGTGGCTTTTCCATTCTCATTGTTGTTGTTTTTTTTTTTTTGGTGTCTCTTTAAATGTTCGTTGGTTTCTTGTTCATTAAAATAAATTGAATTAAAATGTGTTTGCAATTAAATTTAATTGCAACTCTCAAACAAGAGACACGAAATTTACATTTGAGCACGATTTTTGAAGAAAACATACTCGTACATATTATAACAATTTAGGAAATGATTGCAATAAAAAGAGCTAAAAAAACAACTTCAAATAACAATAAAGAAATTATTACTTTGCAATAACTTTTGGATAAAAACGCAATAATAAAAACTAAACATAGCCAAACACGCACACACAAAGACGTGTATCTGGCTGCTATACTTACCCTAAACTACAACTGCCTTAATATTTTCATCTTTTTGTTTGGTACTTGCAGCGACGACAGGAGGAAGAGATAAAGTTTAAAAAGTCAAAAAATACAAAAATTATAATAATGACGACTACGAAGCACAAGCAAATCCAATAAGAAGGCTTGCGAACTTGCAGCAAGATACTGACTAACCGACAGACGGTTAAACACAAACAAAACTACTCAAATATCTTAAGAACATTATGAAGATGTTGTTATTTTAATAAGTTTTCCTAAGTAAAGTTTGCCTAGTGCCATTTTCATCTTTATTATTCGGGAACATTGTTGTTTTTGATTTTTAAATTTTGAAAATCTTTTTCTTTATGCATCTTCTTTTTTTTCGATGGTCCGACAAAATAGAAATAATTACAGTTTGTTTTGACATGCATTGGATTCATTAGCGGATTGCGGGTCTCAATTATATTCCCCAGTTACGACTACAAACAATTTTAATCGAATATTTGAGTTGAGCAATATGGGCTACCATCATCATGATGGAAATTCGTAGCTTTGAGTTTGAACGGTTTCCGTTGACTACCCCTCTCCAACAAGTCAATTGTTGACTGTACAGCCCTCCTGTGATAGCAGCTCATAATACAAAAAAAATCGACCGCTCCCATGAACCTTCTTGGCCTGTAACATTTGAATCAAAATCTTGGTAGCGTCGATACCTATTTCTACAAGTGACTACATTGAAAACTTGTACACTATAACTTTCCACATGAATACCATAGCATTCTCCAGAACTTTTCTTTATAAATAATAATGAAAGGAAAGTCCCAGCACTTTTTTGGCTTAAAATTTTCCAGTTTAATTTTTTTATTTACTTGTACAAGTTGTGTCATCTGACGGTTTTTAAGTACAGTCGTACGTCATACTAAGCGCATATAATAAAATACAATTAATCAAATAAAAATACACAAAAACACAATACTATAACAAATATTTGGTGCAAAAAACGAGAGTGGTAATACAACAAATCCCATTCAAAAAGTGCAAAATAACCCAGAGAAAAGTTGGTCCTAAGTGTTCGTGTGAAAACGGATTCTCTGTTCTTGCTACCCTCGATGATGAAGCCGAAGCCTGCTATCATGGAACCAATGCGATTGTAAACATGTGGCCCCAGCAATTATGTGAGGAAAACTCTTATGTTGCCTCGAAACGAAGAGGATAAATTCAAGAGACAAAGATCCAAGCCCATACAGACAAATTTTATCGACTCGTCGCAAGTCAACTTAATGCAGATCATAAGATCTACTACACCTACCAATTAAAAAGTACTAAAGCTTTAATCAATGTCATAAAGAGCTTTGTTTCCACTGAGGAAATAAAAAGTGCCATAGAAGTGGAAGGTCAGTGCACAATATGCTAAACAAGAATAAACTTCATCAACCAAGCCATCGGGTTGAGATGGTATTTAGTGCCACTCAACTAAAATCTAAAAACTCAGTACACAACTTGCGATACATCCTCAACAAAAGAATAACTGTAAGAGATCCATAAAACGTAATGGCCGCCATCAGTGCACTAACTGTCAGGAACTCGGACGTACTAAAACTTACCACAAGTTACCATCAGTATGCCTAGTTCGCAGCAACGCCCACCGAATTTTGAACAGACTCCAAGTTTAAAAATCCACACAGTAATTATACATGTAAAAAATTCAAAAATAGTACCAACACCTGAATTTGAACAACCACCCTTCAGACTGGTGCTATTACTTCGTAGCGACATGGTAAACCGAACTATTCGTGTGTCGATACACTGAAAAATGATGCGCAATTACCTAAAGCTTATTGTAAACCGAAAAAGTTTATCTTGCAAAAATATTCAAATAAAAATATCATTTACAGACAACTCAAACTCGAGTGAAAATCTAATAAAAACAATGAACACAGGATGTGTTTCAGCAAATAATAAAGATGAACTAAAAAATTTCCTGCTAACAAAGAAAATAGTATTTTAGTCTCTGAATTGCACTGGAATCTAAAAAACTGCTTAAAAGTTAATTAATTTTTTGTAAGGGCATGTGGTGACACTGCTGTTATAGTGCGCAATAACATAAGGCACATTCCAATTCCAGACCACTATAACTCTCACTGATGTTATTATTGAGTCTCTTCTGTGTATTGACCGCTTAGATATAAGATCCAACTTAATCAATTTTCCAGGTTCTTAGCTACATTAGGACAAAAGATTTTTACTGCTGGAGACTACAATGACAAGCGCAGCTATTGGAGCTCTAGACTCATTACCCCTAGAATAAGGCAGTTCTATAACATAATTTGAGCTAAAAAGTTTGATGCCGTATCTGGAGGTAAGCCCACTTATTGGCCAACACACTTTAACAAGCTGACAGATCTTATCGATTTTGCTATTGTAAAAAACATCAGACGTGAATAACTTTTAGTCAGTTCATCATGCGATTTACCTTCTGATCATTCACCGACAGTCATTATTTTACACGAAAGTTTTTCTACTGCACCTGCAGCCCTTATTTTTTCCCCAGATATAAACACGATTTGGTTTTCCAGACATTAAGATCCAAATTAACTTATGCCAGAGAACATTACGCAATAAACTAAGGTAGAAACATTAGTCCGTTATCGAGAATTATTTAAAAAATTTAGGTCCAACAAGAAACACGGATTATAGCCTGTTGGGCACTTAAAGTGCCCTATTGCCTACAAAACCCCTTTAAGACTTGAAAACCGCACATAAGCTAAGAGCTCAATTGAGAAGGTAAATGCTTTCGCAAATCGTTTAGTAAAAGTTTTCACACCACATGACATAAGGAGTTTTACTATTCCAAATATCGGTGACACTGTGATTGATCCTATGAAATTGTGCATATCGTTATTAAAACAAACAACTAAACATATAGATAATAGAAAATCACCCAAACCTAATGGTATTACAGGATCAATGATAAAAAACTTACCTATTTCATGCTCTTGGAAGATGTCTAAAATTGCTATCGCCCTTTAACCACGAAAAGAGTTAAGCCAGATTACGTCACACAGGCCCCTTAACCTTTGAACAATTATTCGTCTCGGCTTTAACTCATTATCTTAAAGTTTATAGAATTGTCAGCTTAATAAATCGGCATTTGAAAATAAGCAATAGTGTTCAGCTTTACGTATTGACATTTCCCAGGCGTTTGATGAAGTGTGGCATGATGGGCTACTTACGAAAATAACTCGAGTTGTACTCCCACAAACGTCTTAAGAGCTTTTTTGACTGATAGAACTTTCAAAGTAAGGTCAAAGGATCAGTTTCCTAAAAATGGTAGAATCTCTTCTGGAGTATCTCAAGGTAGTATACTAGGGTCGCTATAATATCTCATCTGTACAGCGGATATGCCGACAAGCCCATTTACATATACGTCAATATTTGCAGACAACTTCAGTCCTACAACATGAGGTAGAGGACTGGTTAAAAAATTGGAGCATAAAGGTAAATCCATCTCAATCCCCAAAAAATTCCTAATTACACCAAACAGTAAAACATACTGGTAAAATCGGGAAGCTGATAATTGATACCTAAAATTATTGAATTGAAATGCAAAATAAAACGATAAAAAATGGGAGGCCAAAATTGGAGGAAAAAATTTGCAGTCTTCAAAAATTTTTGGTTGTTTATACTGGGATAAAAAGGACACAAGAAGGGACACCCGAATACAGAACTACTACTACTTGTTTTTTGTTGTTGTAAAATTCTACAATTTTCTGCCAATTTTTTGCAGCAACTATTACAGGCTGCTATATATTTACTAAGTAAATTGTAGACTTCTGTAAGAGATGTATTATTGCTGATGTTGGTTGGTATGGAAAGATTTGCCTCGACTTTTCTTTCGTTCTATATATTTGTTTGTTGTAGTTGCCGTTAAGGTAATGTATTATTTACATCTTCATTTAGTATGCAAAACAGGATGAATTTTAAAATTGAATGTTATATTGTCATCAGTGTAAATGTGAGTGTATTCAGTTTCTGTATGTATGTGTGTGTGTGTGTGTGTGTTTCTTTGTTTGTTTATTCATTCCTTCGTTCGTTCGTTTCTTTGGTTTCTTTGCGAAAATCATTGTAAACGAAATAATGCTGTGATTATAATCTCTGAAGAAATTTTTATGTGGCTACATTAAATTAACGAGAGTAGCTCAGGAAGTGCTTTGAAAAATATTATTTTGATTTAATTAAATGAAAAAATCATATCAGTGATGGAACAAGGAATAAGTTGGTATATAATATTTAAACAGCTTTATAGCAAGAAAATTTTTTATAATTTTACTGAATAATGCGACATAAGCGATTTCGGTTATTATTCTATAAAAAATTAAGTCGTTCCAAGTGAAATCAAGAAACAAAATGATCTTTAATTATTTATGAAAAATATTAAGGGTTATGCTAGAGATACCAGAAGCATAAAACCAACAACGCAGGGGGTTTTTTTTATTGTATACCTTTCGATTAGTAGCCATCCAAAATGAAAAATTTTACCAATTTTATACTTTTTTATAATTGCTTCTAGCTTTTGAAGTAGCAGAGTTATTGAAGTGATTTTAGCTTTGTTTTTAGCGCAGAAATGAACATTTCATATCGTTAAGAAAAACTAAAATGGAACAATTAAGTAACCGAAAGGAGTTCACGTGAAAATTACACAATTGTTTCCCCTCTTATTGATTTTAACGATTATCCTAAATTTTTTAAATTAAAATTAACAATCATGCGGCACACTTTTTAACTGAAATTTGTCGATTTCACTTTGAATGGCTTAACCGGCGTTTGGTGCACTGTCGGATTTATTTGTAAAATCGTTTGCCCATACTGATAAGTAGAACACAAAAATCGTCGCGCTACAATCGTTGTGCGGTCCTTAATTTTTCGAGAGAAAACACGAAACATTTCCTTTTGGTAGGAATCCAGCCGAAATTCTAGAACACATATTCAAATTGATATGGCATAAATACATAAATAAATAAGCGCTTAAGTTGTATAAGTAAAAAATAACGATGACACAAATTTGTTTAGTCATCTGTGAACAATATACTCGTAGAAGCTTATTTGTATTACGAGTTGCTGCAAGTGGTAAGGGGAGAGCAGGACAAACCCCAATTGTTCCGTTGGAAGGGTGCAATTAATGAAACGTGCTCAGACATGAAAATATTTACCCGCTAGGGCGGGTCAATATGTCCGTGACTTTTTGAATCAAACACAGTTTTTTGCAACAAAAAAAAAATTATTTTTCAACATAATCTCCTTTCAGCTCAATACACTTAGTCCAACGTTTCTCCAGTTTTTGTATCTCTTCCAAAAAAAATAGGATTTTTTGAGGTCCCTAAAATAGGTATTTGTTTGGTCAATAATTTCATCGTTGAATCTAAATCTCTTTTCAAGGAGCCATTTCTTTAGGTTTGACAGTAGGAAATAGTCACTGTGGGCTAAATCCGGAGAATATGGCGGATGAGGTACCAATTCGAAGCCAAATTCATAGAGTCTTGCCATTGATACTGCACACGTATGCACCCGTGCATTATCTTGATGAAAAATAACTTTTTTCTTGGCCATATGCGGTCGTTTTCTTCTTAAATCCTCATAAAATCTGTCTAAAGGTTGGCATAATATTCGCTGTTTATTGTTTTTCCCCTTTAAAGGTAATCGATGTGGATTATACCGCGTGCATCCCGATAATTGTTGCCATCACCTTATTGGCCGACAAACTTAACTTGGCTTTCTTCGGAGCAGATTCACCTGGAGCAACACATTGTTTAGACTGCTGCTTGGTCTCCGGAGTAATGGATCCATGTTTCATCCACAGTTTCAAAACGCCGCAAAAACTCATTCGGATTGCGGTTAAACAACTCCAAACAATCCTTTGAAGTTATCACACGCTTACGTTTATGGTCAATTGTGAGCAAACGCGGCACCCATCTTGCAGGCAACTTTCTTAAACCACACTGCCATATGAAATGCCTATGGCATCAACAATCTCACGCACTTTTACTCTTCCATCGGCCAAGACCATATTGTGGATTTTTTCGACATTTTAGGGTGTAGTGAGCTCAATTGGCCGTCCAGAACGTTCAGCGTCATTTGTACATGTGCGACCACAACGAAAGGCAGTAAAAAACTTTTTTACCATTGAAATAGATGGTGCATTTGTAGACAAATGCACGAGGTTCTATGTTTTGAACAGCTGTTAAACGCAAAGTTAATGACGACACGTGCTCACAATTTGACAGTAGTCTATTAACAGGTTGTACTTGATGCGAACAGTGTTACAAGAAAACAGCCTTCTAGCCCAGACCTAACCTCGTCTACCTATCAATTGTTACGATCGATGCAGAATAACCTGGCTGCATTTAAGACATATTTGTTGGAAAGAAAGTAGCGGGAACTGTTTGTGCAGCCGATTTTTAAAACAGAATAAACCCGACGCCGATTGAGTTTTAGAACTCTTTAAAAGCACTCTATTTTGGACATTTTTAAAACTGCTCTCGTACAAAGAGTATTATAAAATTATTTTCTGGCAGGCTTCCCTTAATATCGTGCAATCGTTATTTGCTTGGGCGTGTGTGTGTGTGTGTGTGTTAATGGTGCACTATTCTTTTAAACTCTATTAAGAAATCACGTTCTATGTTTGCTAACAATGTTTACTGATATTCTATCTGATATATAATGACTGTTTGTAAATCATCGCAGTAATAAAAGATTTTTTAATAAAATATTTAAATCTTTTATATCAGAGTCAGTTGGCTATGTTCATGTGAGTATGTGTATTATGTCAGTGAAATTTATTAAAGTTTTATGATGATAAACGTCCTAAACACAAAACTTTATCACGTATAATATCTTATATTTTTCCGATTTTCATCTTAAATATTTTAAGAGGAATTAAAACAACAACAAAACAGTAGCAACAACAATTCGCGTAGTAACAACCAAACAAAAAACCATTTCGGTTCTAAACTTCTGCCACATCTTTGTGTTTAATAATATTTTGCTATTGATATCAATTTGAAATTTATGACATTGACAAACAATAAAGTACATGCTGGCAACAAAAGGATAACATCAGCTAAACAAACACTAATACAGGCACACTCACTCACAAATACACTCTTATTTCTTTCCCTATCATACAAAACTCATAGATGTTATCGATAGATATTGACTTTCCATAAGATTTTTTAAGAATAAAAGTCAATCATTTGTTATAAGAAATTTATCAGCTGATCCTTGAGTCTTTCGTCTACTTAGATTCCTAAACGATTAAGGATAATATAGAAACCAGGGGGAGAAAGGCGCGGGTAGCAGAGACAGATCAGAGATTAACTAATAAAAAATAATAATAATAACTTCAATTAGGTGCTATTTTTCCTTTTTAAGTTGTCCGCAATTGTCGACAAGGATAACAATATGACGTGATCAATAGGAGGTTATATTATGGGAATACGTTCACTGAAGCCGCATATTTACGAACTACTTAGTAGTTGGCTTATTGTTATTTGTGCGCACATTTATTTAGATTCTCATAGTTGTTCTTTAAGTTTTAATAACAATTGCATGCCAATATGTCCTTTTTGTGTCAAGGACTTTTCCAATCTGTCATTATTGTGGCGGCAATGGAGGCATTTTACTTATAATTTATTACTAATTTGTCGTTATATATTGAGGACAAGTTTTACAAAATTTTGAGAATCACTTGCCAAAGTTTGTGATGGTCAGGTTTATACCCTGTGTTAATTGGATATGGAATTGTTTTACTATAAAATGTAAATTATTTGACGTCAATTAAAAGTCCCAACAGCAACAACAAAATTTAAAACGCGAAAAAAATATTTTTAGCAAACGGTGAAGAGACAAACAATACAGTTGAATTTTTCATCGCATGTAAAACAGATGATAAATTATAAAATATTCTAAAGGCAATATCGATGACAATTTCTCCCATAACTGGCAAGTTGAACTGCAAGTGCATCGTTTGCTTGTGGGTGTGCCAGAGCTATTTTCAAGAATACTTTGTCACCATCAAACACATTAAAATGTCTACTCTCAAATGGCAGAAGGAGTAGGAGGGCGTGTGTGTTGGTGGACTAAACACACAAAGCAAAAATGCATTTCTCTATACGAGTACAGGGTGTCCGCCGGGATGGTATATTACTTTGTTTGTTTATAATTTTTGATTAACTGAAAGAGAATGGATCGTATATTGATAAATGTTTTAATTAATGTCGACATTATGTATGGAATACAATTTCAGATAAATGTCCGCCTCTGTTAGCCTCACAAATGCGAACACATTTTTCATTCCATTCGCACACATTTCACGCAGTATTTCATTAATTCCATCACGGTCCGGAGCAATTAAGTCAGGCGACCGTGGAGTACAATCAACATCACCATTCCTTAAAATAACTTGTTGTGGAAATAGGTCTCGCAGTAATTCCATTGTAATCCTGGCTGTATGCGATGTGGCACCGTCTTGTTGAAACCACATGTTAGTCAAGCTCAAAGCATGCAGTTGTGGCGTTAAAAAGTTTTCAATCATATCACGATATCGCTCCCTATTGACAGTTACCGTTACGCTGTTTTCAGTTGCAAAGAAGAAAGGTTCAATCATTCCTTCTGACCAAATTGCACACCAGACTGTCACTTTTAATGGATGCAAAGGTGACTGATGAATAATTTGAGGGTTTTCTATTGCCCAGAACCAACTATTCTCTTTATTCACATATCCATTCAAATGAAAATGTGCCTCGTCACTCATTATGATTTTCTCATGAAAATCGGGGTTGTCATGGGCGAGCTGTAGCATCCTATTGGCATATGTACGGCGGCGAAAATGGTTTTCTGGAAGAAGCTCTTGTGTCAACTGAATCTTAAATGGAAACAAATGCAAATCTTTGTGCAAAATTGTGGCCAAAGTTGTTCTTTGAAGACCAAGCTCGAATTGAGGTTGATGGATTGTTTTGAACACTTTCTTGAACAGCAGTAATGTTTTCAGCCGATCTTGCAGTACGTTGTGGTCCATGCTGGGGCCTATCAGCTGCAGTCTCTCTTTCTTCGAAATCATTCACTGCACGATAAATAGTGCGTCTTGTTGGCACGTTGTTTCTCCCAAAAATTTCACGTAAGTTTCTCATCGTCTCAGTAATCGATGATAGATTTTGATAAAATGTTTTAACGATCAAAACATGTTGGTTTACCGAATATTTTTCCATCATAAATTTGCCACGTCTCTACTTCATGACTGCCAAATATGAACTGTCAAGACTAGAGTTTACAAAATTGGTGGCAAAACAAAGTAGAATACCTTTCGGGCGGACACCCTGTATTTACAAATATGGAAATGTGTGTCGACAATATTATAAACATGACTAATATTTATTGTGAAGGGTTGGTCCATCCCTATTGAAGTGGTATACGTGGTAAAATTTGAGTTTCCTTTATATTCATGTGCCACAAGGCGTATTTCTAATACGGAAAATAATGCAGGTTTGATAAATGACATCGAACTGCATGTGAATAGGTTGCTGTCTTCTTGTGCACCACACATACGAGAGCTTGAACAATAATTTATCATACAAAGTGTGTGGGAGGACACATGTACCAACACTTACAATGGGATAAATGTACATGGATGATTATTAAAGGTATACGATTCAAAAGTATTTGGGTTCTTCTTAATTAAAAAAAAAGTTGCTTAATGAAAATACAAAGATATTAATTTACTATAAGAACGTGCTAAGAATATTCAAATTGGGTAACTAAAAACATTTAATGTTTTATTTTATCTTTAATGTCTGTAAGTGATAGTTTGAGTGAGTTGATACTACCAAACTGTCTGTAACTGTTGCTCAGCCTTAATCAGATGTATTAAAATGATTTTATACCTTACAAACATCCACAGTAAACCAGAGTTGAGGTTGAATTTTGTTACATTTGTTTGCATGTCAAATGTATTTATCAGTGTAAGACAGTTTCGTATGTTTATTCACTGGAGGATGTGCGTATCTACATATATATCATGTCGCCCTTTATTGTGGCTTTAGAAAATATTCGTGTGCCGCAGAACCCAACTGAAGACTATAGAATAATATTCTATACACAGGCATACATAAAAACAATATTTTACAAATATTCACTTTCAAACAAATTATAATTATAAAGAAGTCACCTCGACAAATTATGACCAGTCCAATTATACATACAATCGTTGAATATTCTTTTGCAAAAAATATATAATTTTAAATAAGATTTCTTTAATAAAAAACCAAGTACGAGAGCTATAGTCAGCTGTGCCGCATCTTATATACCGTTTACCAAAGTAAGAACTACTAAAAATGTACTACAGGGTTTTCCCGGTGCTAAGGGTTGTTTGATTGATTGTTTAATTTTGGCCTCCAGTTTAAGTCGCATTATTTTCCATTTAAACTCGCCTTTCATCTTAATAAAAGCATTTGCGATTTTGATGAATTCTCGATTTTTTGGTGAATTGTAGATAATAGCGGAATACGGTTTACAGTAAAATATTTAATATTTGATAAAATTTAGGATTTTCGGTTTAATTTCAGCGTTTTGGGTAAAATTTTTTCATTAAATTTGGTGAAGCTTGTGTTTAAAAATTTCGTTTTTTGTAGGATAAGGTTCCTTCGGAACTTGTGTAACATCGGTTTTGTTAAAATTGCGACGCTTTTCATAAAATATTGTGATATTTCGTTTTTGTTGTATTTTTAGAAATTTATTTGAGTTATTCTAGTTTTTTAATTTTGTGGTGAATTTGAGATTTGATGAATACAAAATTTTGCCAAATTAAAAATTATTCGTAATTTGGTGGTACAATTCCGGTTTTCTCTAAACTTTGCTTTTTTGGAAAATTTTGTTATTTTGGTAATTGAAACGTTAACGTTTTTTTTTTTAATTTTTGTAAATTTCTAAATTGTAGTGAAATTTCGGTTTTTCATAATTTATTTTTTTTTAAATTGTAAATTTTGGCGAATTTTTTAATTTATTTTCTGAATTCCCGATTTATGGTGAATTAAGATTTTTTTATATAAATGTGTAAGATATATTCTGTTTAGTTTTCGGCTGTTTGGTGAAATAAAGTTATTGTGATGAAATTCCAAACTTTCGGAGGTTTGGTGTTTGTGGTATTTTTGGTCAAATTTCGGTTTTTTGTTAAATATTGACTTTGTAACAATTAGATTATTTATTCCAGTTTTTCGAATCATTATATATTTTTGGTAAATTTAAAATTTTGTAAATTTTATAATTATTTGTGCAACTCCGGTTTTCTTTAAACTTTGCTTTTTTGGAACATGTTGTTATTTTTGTAGTTTAAATTTTTGTATTATAGTTTGAATTTGTGGTGACTTTTCGTATTTCGATGACCTACAAAATTATCGTAAACTTTTCAGATTAACTAAAATTTTTGGTAAAACTTTTAGCTTGTATGATATTTAAATTTGTGGTAAATTTTTAAAATTTTTTTACATAAAACCTCCTTTTTTGATGAAATTTGTGTTTATTTTGTTTGATGTTTTTTTTAATTTCGGTTCTTTATTATATTTTGTTTTGAGCAATCAGATTTTTTTATTAAAATTTTTCGATTTTATAGTAAATTTTCATATTTATAGTAAATTAAAAATTGTTGAAAAATTTTTAGTTTTTTTTTGGGAAATTTTTTTGGAAAGTTTAGTTTTTTTTTATAATATATATATTTTTTTTATATTATGATATTTTAGTCATTTAAAATGCTAAAATTTCATGAAAAATATTCAAAATTTTGTGAAACACGGTTTGGCAAATTTTTGGATTTTTTTTATGAAATTTTAGGTTTCTTTGATAGTTTTAGAGACTTTTGAGTTTTTAAAATGAAGTAATTTTTTTGTTAAGAAAGAAAATTTTTGTTTTATATGATAACTTTAAATACAGTAAAAGTTAAAATTATTGTTAGACAACTAGCAGAATGGCATGCATTTTCTATGTCGCTACGCACGTTATCAATATTCATCGTGACTTTTCTACTAATAGAAAAGATAGAATGAGTAGAAATTAAATTACTTAAGTTTAATAATTCTAGTACGACAAGATACGGCAAACAATAATTTAAAATTCGCTAGGCATTTTGAGTTTTTTTTTAACTTTTTATTTCCCTTCATCACTATACTTCGCGATTTTATCGTAAATTTGAGAGGGATTCAGTACATGTAAATTTTATGGGTTTGTATGAGCGTTTCCACGCAATATTGAAAATATCTCAGGAACAAATGGTAGATCTTTAGGCTGAAAACTGGTCCAAGTTTCCAGATCCTAGATTGCTTAATGTCGTCAAAAAGTTAACTTCAACATCGGACAGACGGCCATCGTTAACTGAACTTCTCTACCTATAGGATCCAGAATATACATACTTTGTTGGGTCGAAAATGAATATTGGGGAAATTATTATCGGAAAGACAACCTATATTCAAAAAAAATAAAACCTAAAATTCGAAAATAAGCCGCAAATTGAGCAACTAGAAAGATGTAGTTGCTAAAAAATCAATCATTAATATTTTTGGAATCATTTTGGAATTTCACCGCAAAAATTTTAATTTTGAAAATTTTGCATATTCACAAAAAAAGGCGCAAATTAAAAATAAAACTATTTTATGAAAACATCAAAATAGAATATACAATATGTTACACAGTTGCATAAAAAATCTCTCATTTCACCACAAATCGGGAATTTACCAAACCATTTAAACATGCACCCAGAAATTATATAATTCCCATTAAACTGAAAATCAAAAATAATATAAATTTCAACATAATTTACGTAGTCACCAAAATTTAAAATTTCTTCATAAAATTAAACGAGAGTCTAAAAATTTTTAAACCGAAATTGCCTGGAAAAATGACGAATATAAAATTTGGTAAAATTTACTATTCTCGAAAACTTCGAAAATTCAAAACAAAATCGAAAAAATTTATTGAACCTCTTAATTCCAAAAAATACCTCAAACCCCAAAGTTCACCAAATTTTAAAACAAAATATTTAATTTCACCAAAAATTAGCAAAAAAAAAAAACTATATTTTATTAAATACGTCGCAATTTTAGCAAAATCTATGTTACAGAAGTTCCAGAAGACCTATATATGATAAAAACCCCTAAATTTCACAAACAAGTAACCGAAAACAAACTTCAACAATTAAGAAATTTAACTGCAAAATTTGCCCAAAGACTGAAATTGCACCAAAAATGTTTAAAGTTGTCAAAAATTTTTGTACGATTCTGTACAAACGAATAAAGTAAAAATAAAATTATCAACAGAAAAAAAACGGTTCATCTTTAAAATTCATAAGTAGAGAGAAGCATTAAGTTTTAAGCAGCCCAGTGCATGACAGACACCTTGTGTAAATCAAAACAAATACTGGGTTATTCAAAATATCCTTTATTTATTTCGATTTCAACACCTTTCAGAAGCATAAGAGTCGTTAAATTACATACGAATGAAGCTGCTGCAACAAAAGTGTCACGTTTCCAGGGAAAAACAACAATAAACGTTAAATAGAATCATATGTACGCGCCGTTATACGACAGTCTATGACAAGGTTTGCTGTTCAAATTTAATTGATTCAAAATAAATAAAATACAATTTTTGCCCTTCTTGAAATAGCAAGAAAATAGAAGGTGTTTGCTTTTTTTCAATTTAATTTTACACACCAATTTAACAGTTACCCAGCAGATCGGTATTACTTAGGACAAGTAGGAACACGATGTGGCTTTTTCTTGTAAATTGTTTTACACCTGTCAAGAAGTATTTTGAATAAAAATAAATGTTTAAGTTCAGTCAAATTTCTTCAATTTACTTTAAAACCCATAATTAACTTAGGTGCAGTTTAAGTGACAACAGCCATAGCAGACTTAGTATAAATGCCGGTTGCTGCATAAATGCTAAAGGTGATCGTGTTTCTCAAAAAAAATTTTTTATTTCGATATTTCGCATTTAAAAATAGAAGGTTCTGTGCTACTTTCAGTACTGCTGGGCATTGATGGAACATATTGATTCAATGAAAGATACAACTGAAAGGAATGATGAAATGTATTCAAAAGTTGAGTGAGATGGATTGAATGAATTGAAGTTAACAAAGCAGGTGTCAATAAAGAAAACTGAAATTGTTATCAATACACATGTTGAACAAACGTGAGGCACACAAGTTCTTACATATCCTTCACAAAAGTATGACCTAAAAAACTTTACATCAGATTTTTCCCGGTGCAAAAAATTGTTTGCGATCTTTAATTTTCTTATTTTACACTTAAGCTCTCCTTTCGGTTTAATATTAGCTCTTTTAATTTATTTATATGTTTTACCTTAGTTTAATCAATATTTGATCAACCATAGAGTTTTCGGTGCAACTTCATTAATTGGATAATATATGTTGTCGAATTTCAACATATGATAAAGTTTGTTTTTGGTTGCTTGTTTGTAAAAACTACGTTTTTTGTAAGATGAAGGTCTTTTTAAACTGGTGTGACATCGATTCCGTTAAAAGTGCGACTTTTTTCGTAAAATATTAATTTTTTTTGTGATTGTCGCTTTTTTAAAAAATAATGTAATTTATCTGTAGTCCTCAGGCTGATCCTGTATGTGGAAGGACATTATAGCAAATTTGAAAGGATGCACAATATGCTATCTTTTCAGGCGTGCGTATAAGCTTCTTTCTGTAAAAGTAAAAATACTGAAATTATGAAAGTTTTTTGCAAGACATGTGGAACTTGTGTACCGACAATATCTGTTCTATAGAAAAAAATAGTCAACTGGTTCCTTAATTAATATTCATTCATTATTTTTTTGTCATTTAACAAGTTCTTCATAATAACCCAATTTCCCCGCAATTGTTGTTTGGCCTCGTTTGAAAGAAATAGTGTTGTGTTGAAATAGCAAATGGACATGCGGCAATTGTGTCATTAGCAAAATATAGAATAGTCATTTTTAGCACTTGTTTGCCAGAAGTATTCAGATTAAAAAAAAACTCGATCCTCAGAAATTTGCAAAAAACAAGCCACAAGCTCGTATTTTGATGAAGAAAATTTGTCTCAGTTTAAGAATTCTATGACCTTTTTTCTGCAGGAGAATACACAACTTAATAATAATCCCTTTTATTCCTTAAATTAGAGCCAAACAAATAGTTTTAGTATTACACTTATTTTTAATCTTTCTTTTTGATATAAACAGATATGTATCGAGTTTATAGAGTCCTATATGAGTGCTTCCAAAACAGAATATTTACCTACACACGAAGGAACTTCAGAGCAAACCTATTTTGGAAACTTCGTTTCATGTTTTCATACAGATGATGCAACCACAGATGAAACCATATATGAAACGTCAGTTTTGTGTAAATATCACTCCTGCTTATAAACAATTACACGCGGAACAAAGAAAAAATTATGTTGTTTATCACCGATAGAGACGATGCAACATTGTATTTAGAAACTTACAAATATCAAACTGTTTTGTTATTTTAGAAACCAAAAATCAAGCACTAATTTTAACAGGAAACATAGCTGCAGACGCCACAACATTAAATGTAACATTCCTAAGTTTCCGCTAATGTACCCTCGTATGCAGTAGGCGTTACACTATTTCTTATTCTTAGGCTGAACGCCAAATGAATTTATATATCACACCTAAAATAATAATAGAGCCAAGTGTGGCTTTTTATAATTATTAAGACTATTTCTCCCGCGCAATGTTGCAATTTTGAATCAATTTTATTTGGCCACTCCAAAACAATAGCCGATTAACCGTCTGTAATAAAAGAATACAAATATGGTTAAACTTGCGATGTAGACACGTAAAAAGTGTGGAAAAGTGGCAAATTTAGATAATTTAAAAAATGTAGAACATTCGGTCACAGTGCATCAAAAATTTACCAATTGCAACTTTAGTTGACGAACGGTACCCATGCCTGTTTACAATAAGAAGCAGAAAAAATAATATTATTTGTTCTTATTGCTAATTTTCTTAAATGGATTTGTTGGGGGATAAGTTATTTTCACGCGCAAATCGATGATTTCTTATGAAAGCTCAGCAGAATACTTTTTGCAACAATTTTTCTTAAAAATTTTTTTTGTTCTTTACATTTATTCAAACCAAATGAGAGTTATCAAAGTAATGAAAAGTATAGATTTGGATATATGAGTGATGGTGACACAATACGGAAAAACGGAAAATTTTAGATAAAAATAGATTCTTGGGCTTACAAAAACTTGGCTGAAATTTATTTCATGAAGGTGGTGACGATGTTGCCTTTGTTAGCACACATGCTTTACGTAAATATTACAATGGAAATGTGTAAAAAGACTTAATATAAAATTAGCTTACCTACTTAATCTAATGTAAGTTTTACCTTAATATATTGATCCAAAATTTAAACACAAACAGTAATTTAAAAACACTAAAAAGCAAAACTTCCAATTCGTGACAAAATTGCAGGAAAGGAGTCATATAGAATTCTAGGCTCCCTTATAACACAACATGTTTAATACAAACATTCCGACATCCATATTGTGACAACTGCCATTTAATGCAACACTGTCTTATCGAAAAAAAGGAGGCCTTTAAAGCTTAATAAAAAAATTGCCTCATTTCAAGTTCTTTTTCTAAGCTGGCATATGCAGTTTTATGCTGTCGGCTTTTTTAATACAATAATGTATTAAAATTTGCATTGTTTCCCTTCCAAATAAAACGTAGTATTCCTTTTTTGTCCCATTTTTTATTTTTATGTTTTGTACCTTTTACAATTGTTAACTGACAAAATAATAAAAATTAAATTGAAAAAAAGAAAGACGAATGAAAATTCGCTTTATTGAAAATGAACCTAAGCATGTAATTGAATTTGTAATGCGACGTGAGTCAAAAATTCACAATTTCAATCCCTAAATCCATTCAAACGAATGCTGTGTTATGTGCGAGTACTTCCACAGAATCATCACTTAAACATAGAAATGTGTAGATATTTGTTAAATACGCAGCCAAGTGAAGAGTTCTCTGTATAAAAGAGTATATTTATTTGTAAGTCGGTGAGTGTAACGTGGCATGAACACATTCATATGAGTGAGTGAATCATAGAGGGAAAATTACTAAATAATTCCTGAGGGCCTTTGCTTTGCCACTTCAACAGAGGATTAAATAGCTAGTTTTACTTTGTTGTTCTTTTTCTTAACAGGTCCAAGCGAACCACAGGTTAGGAAAAAATGTACAAATGCTCTCGACTTTAAAAACTTTTTGTGATGTTTTCTTAGAAACTATTCCAGGATATTTTTGAACGCAACTATTTAGAAACGTGATAAATAGTACCAAAATAATAATATATTTTGAATGCAGAGAAAATAATTTGGACCTTGGATTTTATTACATTTTGGTGCGAAGATTACATCAGTTAATTGACCACCGTCGTTATTAACTTAAAACTTCGGTCAGCTACGGGGCACCATCTTCCAGGGTTTTTTGCTACATTTCTGGCAAAAAGCTTTGGATTTCTTGACGAATGTTCTCATTTAGAACTAAAGAAGTCTGTGAATTGTTCATACAGATACAACAGAAAAAGTCTTAGGTGTCAAATCTGGTAATATTGCAGGCTAGTGAATACGGTCTGCTCTCATACGGCCTTGACACGCCAGCTTAACGTTGCCCATTTTGTCGCGTGTTGTGTGTGTAGTTACACCGTTCTGCTAGAGCCACATGGTATCCAGTCCTAACTCATTCACGTGTGGCATGAGAAACTCATTAATCATGGCTATGTGCCGCTCCTAATTCATAGTAATTGTTTGGCCTGCGTTGCTCTCAAAAACCGTACTGCGAAGATGATGATCTAAGGGCTTTTTGTGTCGCACGTTGTCGGACCAAGGTATCTCACCACATCTTGAACAATAGAAGGAATATTCTGGGCAGAACGAGCAGTTTGAAATCTTACTATTGATCTAGTCCGTTCGAGTAGAGTGTCTAAACAGCGGAACATTCGAGCAGTGAGTATTGAACAACGATGAAAACGCTTACCAAGTTCACGCAGTGCCATAATAACAGGGGAATAATTCCGTAAAAAATATACACAATCATCATTCTACGTTCTGGAGGAGATTTCTTCACACACATTCTAATCATCATCCAATAGGGTTATTTTTAACCACTTTGATTGAATGGCATTGGGTCCCATTATTGTTAGCTTATCATTCTACTTATCAGGGCCTTCAGAAGGCCTCGTTACAGCTGCATTTTGCCCAAGTCAAATGCAAATACAATTGCGACTTTGTAGAGTTAAAAAATTTTACATTTCCATCAAAATGCAAGCATGACTGAATTACGTACAACAAAACTTTCTAGTGACTAGACACGTCTTCATACCTCCATTTAACATTTATGCCATGAATATCAATCATTATCGTCTCTACGTGTTAAAAATTGATACCTTCACTTCATTACGAATAACCATTTTAAGGGCAATTGAAATTTTAATTCAGAGTTGTTAAAACAAGTGAATGCTTAGGTCTCGTTAGTTAAAAATATATTTTACAGGCAAATACTCGTACACAGTTGCTAAGTAATACGTATGATTCATGCACGAGTACATACGAGTACATATAAAACCGTACAAGAAGTGTAATTCAATTTGGGATTTCATATTAAATTATTAAAAAACATAAGTTTTACACACAAAAACTCGGTAATCTTTATGTAAAATATTTGCTTTCAGTTATTACAATAATATATTGATTATATACGCCATATGGCCACCCGGCCTCATGTGGCATAACGTAATGCCATTACTAAAAATTTCGACATTTCTGCAAAGTGCAGGTTCTCTGTCAATTATTTGGCGTCGTATCTCCTGTTTTCGTTCTCCAATAGTTTCAGTTTGGCCTCATAAACTAGAAGACAAAAATCGGAAAGTTTTATTTTACAAGATCTCCACAGCCAATTAATTTTGTGAAATGAAGCCTTCTGAAAATTGTATGAGCAGTAGTGCGGTTGTCTTTCTGATGTGTAGCAATTGGTCACACAAAAAGTTTGTGAAAATGATCCAGTATCACCCACCATAGAATGTAACGGCATTTTCCTCGCATTGAAACCACAAGGCACTGCAAATCGTTACTCCTTGATGATGAATTTCCTTGTGATTAATCCGTCTTTGATTTTACGATCCCAAGATACGGAAATTTTAATTCCCTACAAATCCGTAGTTCAATCCGAAAGGCCCTGTGTTTTTCTACGACGAATCAATGTGCCTGCTTTGTAGGTCCAACTTCGACGACTTGTTTCATCCGATCGAGCTGACCGAGCATGCTGAGATGTTGTCACGCTACATCAATCCAATTCCGGACCAAATTTCTGAAATTCTTAAGTCTCAAATTCTTTCCCATATTATAAAGTTACAAAAATATTGCCATGCTCGCATGAGGTGGTATCGTGCATATCAAGAATTTAGTCATCATTTTGAACTCCGTACGCTTAGCGGCCAACATTTTGGGGTAGGAACTTGGCGTTATTTTCACATTTATGGTTTTGTGCACAACTGACTCATTTTTGCAAGTAATTTTTTTTTTAATACGTGTTGGTATGCATGTATGTTTGTATGTATGTATACAATTTCTTTTAACTCTCTCTGCCTATACGAGTATAATTAAAATGGCATCCTAGTCCCCCTACACAAAAAGTACCCTTATAATTTTTCTGATTAGTTATTCTTCAAGAGATACTTGTTTACCATATTCCAGCTCTGTAGCTATAGTGGAAGTGTCCAATATAAATAAGGGAATACCCTAGCCCCCTAGATAAAAACTGTCCGTTTTCAGAATTTTCTAATTACTTATTCTCGCAGACCTACCTGTCAAATGTCAGCTCTCTAGCTATAGTGGAAGTGCCCAATAACATTGAAGAGCAAGTCAATGATAAAATAAAATATTTACTTTTTTACACATTCATTCTTCGGGGAGCTTTAATGGTAAAACTTTCAGTCTTCGACAAATCAGGAAAGTCGAATATCAATCAATGACATACGAACCCAATACTGTAGTACTATGATACCAGCAGCACAAAGCACCAATCTTCATGCATTTTATATATTATTGGTCATCATAATGTTGTGTTGGAATGTGAAACTCAAATCGCATATTTCCACTAAAATTTACATCTTCTCTATGCACACAACTCTTCAAAAGGTATATTCCATTCTAAATGATTTGCCATTTCAAAATATATATGTATACTTTACCCTTTTTTGCACTCGTATCTAAAAACAAAAAACCCTTTGATTTTCTAAATAAACAAAAACCCTTTGATTTTCTAAATAAACAAAAACAAGAGAGAGCTTTATTTGGCTGGGCCGAATCTTATATACTCTTTACCAAAAGATGACCTACTCAAAATGTACTAAAGATTTTTCCCGGTGCAAAGGATTGTTTGCGATATATAATTTTGGCCTCCGGTTTAAGTCGTATTATTTTACATTTCGTCTCAATATAAGCACTTTCGATCGGCGTGTTTTTCTTTTCCCTGAATGCACATAAATTTTTGGTAAGTTCTCGATTAATTGTTAAATTGTAGAATATAGTGAAGACCCAAGTCTTTAGTAAGGTTTTTAATATTTAAAAAAATTTTGAGTTTTTGGTGCAGTTTTGCCTTTGGGTAAACATTTTTCACGATTTGGCGCAGTTACTTTTTGTTAGATAAAATATAAATTTGTTGGAAATGTTGGCTGAAATTAAAATTTATAATTTGGTGAATTTTGAGTTTTAAGGTATTTGTATAATTTTTTTCTTCAATTCTATTTTTTCGGTTTTAGTGAATAAGAAGTTTTGCCACAATTTAAATTCGTCTTAATTTTTTAAAGGAAATTAGATTTTCGTTAAACTCAGGATTTTTTAATGTGGTTATTTTTGGTAATTTAAGTATTTTTATACAATAGTTTGGTTTTGTGAAGAATTTTTAAATTTTAGTGAATTTCTAAATTGTTTTAAAATTTAGTTTTTTTATGATTTTAAAATTTTTTTGGAAAATTTTTATTTTTTGGCAAATTTTTAAATTTTTTTTTTTTTTTTGAATTTTCGACTTGTCAGTAAATTAAAGATTTTTGTATAATTGTCTAAGATATATTCTATTTTGAATTTGTACAATATTGTTTTTTTTTCGTCTTTTTGTTGAACTTGCATAAATTTGGATAAGATAAAGTTTTTGTGGTAAAATTGAAAAATGTTGGTTTTTTGTGATATTTTGTTGTAAAATTTTGGTGTTTTATTAAATTACCGAATGATTTTGTAGCAATTATATATCTTTATTCCAGTTCTTCGACTTATGGTATATTTTCGAATTTTTGGTAAATTTTTAATTTTTAGTAATTTCATAATTTGTTGGCGCTTGTTTGATTATTTTTTTATTTTTTTTTTTTTGTTGTTAATTTCGATTTATTTGAAGATTTTATTATTTTTGTAATTTAAAATTCAGTTTGGGTTTGTGGTAAGTTTTCGTATTTTGAAGAATTTCCCAATTACAGTAAAATTTAGTTCTTTTCTATTTTCAGATTAACGTAGATTTTTAGCAAAATTTATCATTTATAATTCGTATGATTTTTAAATTTTTTTTTTTCTTATTTTTAAAATAATTTTTGTGACTTCACCATTTGTGGTGAAATTTGATTGTTTTACATATTTGTTCAAGATTGATTTGATTTTTCGGGTTTTCCGCAAAATTACAAAAATGTGGTGAAAATAAAATTTTTGTGGTGAATATACAAAATTTTATAAATTTTGTTTTTTCCCGCAAAATTTTCTTCACTGAATGTCTATTTTTTTTTAATTTGTTGGCAAATTTTTGGAAAATTCGGGTTTTTCGTTAGTTTTTTAAATTTTTATTTTGGTTAAACATTTTGGACCACAGTATATCTGGAGGCCTTGGAATAATAATTTCTGTATAGAAAATTTTATAAGGATTCGGAATAGGGGAACTTTAGGTGATTGGGTAAAAGCGTTTTCAAGCAAGTGTAAAAATAAAAAAAAAAACAGAAAAATGGTATTTCACCCGGAACTTGTGGACTTCTATGACTCATTTAAAATACCGAATATTAGCCGAACTCAAGTGATCGAAATTTCAAGAACCCAGGTTGCCTAGTGCCCGTCAAAAAGTTGATTTCTTCGTCGGACTGACAGACATCGTTAATTGAAATTCCCTACCTCTAACGATCCAGAATATATATACATCGTTGGTTGGGAAATGAATATTGCTGAAATAACAAACGGAATGCCAAGCCTACATATACTCTTCTCGTTTTTTTGAAGGGTATAAAAATAAACGTAAATTACCCGCAAACATTTTTATTTGCTTTCTTTTTTATCAAAAAGCAAAATGAAATAAGTAAATAATGGTTTGTGAATAGAATTTAATTGAAATACATTTTGCAATTTACTTTGAAAAATGTTCTAAAAACAAACAACGCGAAACAAGTTGAATAAAATAGTTTTTCAATTAAAATCCAATTTTAAAATAACTTTTGGTTTTGCTAATTAAATAGAAATTCAGGTTTATCACACCTAAATTTGTTAGATCAAACGTGGTTTCGTAGCCTTTTCAGGTGAATTTTTATAAACAAGTTTTGTACAAACACAATTTATCGAACAACATTGGAAAGTAACGCTATGCAACAAAATGAAAGATAGTTTAACAACACTTTATAGTCGCTGTATATTTTTGATGTATTAAGACGAAAGTTAAATTTCTATGGATAAGCTTTTTTAATTTACCTGAACTCCCGATTTAACCATAACTTTAAAAGAACTTGTCTAATTTTGTTATAAAAACACAAATAATTTCAATTTAAAACAGCTTCTAGTTATGCCAATATTTTTTTTATAGTCAGTGGTTTCGGACCTATTCCAAGGCAAATGTTTTCCTCGGCATAGATAATGTTGACTTTAGACGCACCACTCGATAGTAGGACCAACCCGTAAGCTTTCATAATGTGTCGCTACTTGCTGAACATCGTGTAGGTTCAATAAACTGCAATTTCTCTTCAAAAAGCCGTTCATATAGAAACGCATCTCGACGCTAAGTTAGATTTTTCGGCAAAATCGGATCCGTCTTCTGAACTACCCGAATCCTGGCAGCGAAAAAAAACGGCATTGGCTGTGATCAGTAACTATAAGATCTTTAAGAGTGTAGTAATTCCAGGTCCCTAAAAAAATTCCCAAGTTGAAGTCTGTGGAAGTTCTTGTGCACGGTGAGCAATCGAAATGCTCGCATTCTTCTCCACATTTTTAAACATAGCTGCCAAGTAGTTCTCAGTTAATACGTCATACCTTTAACGCCCGACCATTAGTTCATTGTTTACCTAAGCGCTTGTCTCAGATTTAACCACTCAATTTTTTTATAATCAAATTTCGTCTTTAAAACTTGCTGTTCAATCGTATAACTTCTGTTATTTACCTCAAGGGAAAAGTACAATTACTAACATAAAAATGTGTAATTGAGATATTCACATGGTGTTGTACTTTAACTATAATTGAGTTGTAATAGACAACCTCCAGGTCTGCTTTCGTATATAAAAATCAATGAAAATAGTTAACATTTTATGCGTCTTTAAATAATATTTGCACCCGGCAGAAAATCTGAAAAATGTTTCCTAAGCAACACCTGAAAAAACTTATCTTGTTTTTAGCAAAGTAATTGTATAAAATTCAGTTTTAAAAAAGCTTTTGCTTCAGAGGACTGAGTCATGGGAAGATATTATTTATCTCTAGCAAAGAATTTTAGGCCTCTCAATAATTTATACAAAATTGTATAGTAAGTAGAGAGAGAGAGAGTCTTTAATATAACTCAAACTAAGAACTAGCTGGCGAAAATGCCGAGTAAAAATAATATAAGGCGGCAGAAAAACCAACTCTTCCTGTGGCTTGGTAGTCAATGTCACTTCTCTTGCCACTATTTGCTGAATATCTGTGAAGTTTTAATTTTTTTTTATATAGCGGGTATATCGAAGCAGACCGCTAACCTTTGGGATCCCTTTTCGACCCGCATCCACGAATTTATTTCAGACAACCGATTTGTAATTCACCACTACCTTACTATCAATCAAGTCGCGTGCTACCACTAGCCGTTATTATCGACTATAGTTATTTCAGACTGTCGAGTGTCGACCTTCTTCCTCATCTAGGAGTCTCTTGTAATTGCTAGCATTTGTTTAAGGCTTAGGTCCACGATGGTATTTACTGCCCGTGGTCTTAAGTCTTATTCTAGCCAGTGCTGGACATTCACACACTCAATGTGCACTACCGTCTCAGCCTCTTCTTCAGAAGTATCTTTCGAAGCTGTCCCATCTACACCTTTGAAGGTTTTCTTGTCCAATTCTTTATTTGTCCATCTCCCTCGAAACCGCACGGTCTAACGCCTTAGAAGCATCTTTAATGATTGGCCTGTCCACCCCTCGCGGGGCATTCTTGTCCATCTTTTTCGGATTCCTCTTTTGGCTAATTAAAACCGTAGTTACTGCAGAGATTAACTTCTCCGCCTCTTGCGAGGCTTCCTGATTAATCCCTCTAATGGAGAAAAATATGTCCACCCACACAGAGCCCCTTATGCACGGGTAGGCATCTGTTAAAACTGGTGATCGACTGGTATCCGGAATTCGTTTATTTGAGACCAAGCACCCTCTTGGCCACGCACTCCTGGCGTATGCTGTTCCACTGTGGATTATGGATTTGTTATACGAGAGTGTTAACTTCTCCCCGCTCGACTTATTTTTCCAAACTCCTTACAGAGTCAGAAACCTTTTACCGGCCGCCACCAAGTGAAGGTATAAGTCGGAATTTCTGACAGTGCACTTAGTTAAGGCCAGCTGACGGCCTTAAAAATTGGTTAATCTCATGATTTTTTAAAAGTTCCAAAAAAATTCGAACTAATTTATCATTAATAATCATTATTAAACGAAGCCGCAAAATCAGTGTTGCCGTGTGCCATAGAATAAATGTAAAATCCCACCCAATTTTTATTTTAGTTGTTGGCAATTTTAAATAATCTTAAGAGCATGATAGTTGTAATCACTATTTTTGAAAAGGATGTATATTTGCAGTGATTTTTTTAAAACTTCATTTTAATACAAGTAGACTGCTTCTATTTTGGTCCAAGTTTGTTCGAAAGTATAGCACTGTGGGCTATATCGCACAAATTTTTTAGAAAAATTTAAACAGTGATGTCCTCAATTTAAGTGAATTTAATAACATCATCCGTATTATATCAGCTTTATCCGTGCTGTAGTTTCAAAGAACTCTTCGGCCAAGAGTTTAATTTGAAATGATATCATATAAAGAATACCGTCCTTGTCGACAATGGCTTTATGTTTTGGCATAAGAAAATCGAAACTGGCGAAAGAATACAGCAATTAAATAGTGAAATATTAATCAGAGGTTACGCTTTGTGAAATTGCAATGAACACCAACAGAAAAAAATACACCACGTGCTCGTCTGTGTTGTGAGGGTTTGATTGCAAATAATGATTAAAGTAAAAAAAAATTATAATCACATTTACAAAAGAAACGAAAATGGGCCGAAATGAAAACGAAACGATGAGAGGAAGAATAAATATTAAAAGTACAGATTCAAGGGAGAGATAGAGAAAGAGAGCGAGAGTGTAAAAAAGCTTACCATTTACAATGTTCTCTCTGATACTGGATTCGGCTGGTTCAAACAGTATTCGTTGATAGAGCAACACACTCGCATAAAACCGAACTATGCACAAGTTTATAATACTTTCTTTCAATTTTACTTTGTGTGATTTTATGTGAAAACTTTCTAAATAACGAAGCCAAACGAATAAGTAAATGTTGCAGTGCCCGAGCAAGGCGAAGGTGCTCTGTCATTAGAGCTTATAATCCTTTAGAAGGACTTCATATTAGTTGCGAATTGAATCGTGTTGATACCGGTATCTAAAGCGGATGAGTCTCATGTACATATGTTGTCGAAAATTAATAAGTTTTTGTGAGAATTTCAGCGCTTTGAGCCTAACGACATCATTTATCATATCAATTGTAAAGCAATTGTCAATTATTAGTGCCAAAATCAAGTGCGATTATTTTGTATTTGTTAATAACACGCTAGTGCTAAAAGCCTTTGTAACGGTTGCAACTTGCGTTCGTGTCGGCTACAAGTTTTAAACGGTTGTAAAAATATAATTTAACACATTTACAAATTACACCAAAGTAAAATAAAATCATTTTGGTTACTGACTTGTTACATGCGGGTCGGTGTCCTTTTTAATACAAACGAAGACCATGGACATTCATTGTGGTTGTGTATAAATAGTGCATCTGATGGTATTTGGTTGACCACCCAATTTGTGCTGTTTTGTGTGCTTGTCTTTATTTTCGTTACATTATCGTGTTTCCATACTCAACTCTAGTCTTCTTTCTATCTCGGCTGCAAAGGCTTAATTAAATAAGCGCTTTGACTAGAGCATGCAAATGTGTTTGTGTACAATGTTCACATACTCGCACTTGCATTTCGTGTATGTGTAAATTTGGTCTAAGGCAGAAAAGTGTTTGTGTGTTAATTAACTTTTTTTTAAATATCAAGTTCTAATGCCTACCAGCCACACGTTTCAATATTTAAAATACAAAAGATTTATGTGATACGCTTTACCAGCCAAACCAACCGGCCGGCCAGACGGAGTCTACCAATGTTGTGTGTTTTGAAATGTAATAAAAAATGTGGGTTTCATGATATCTGACATTGTTGTTGGCCGCATCTTTATCACTGTTCATCTGGCTGCAGGACTTTCATGGATATTTATTTTGTGTCAGTGGACACATAAATCCCATGGTAATTTCATATTTTTGTTTTGCAACAAACCATATTCGACTGAAACATATTGCAATGGCAAATTCTTTTGTTTTTTTATTTTCCTTTCACCAAAATGTTAACAAGCAGTTGATGTAATTATCCTGCTGATTGTCATGTAAACTTTACACTCACAGATAAGGCGCAAATTTTAATGTCTTTTGCGTGATAAATAGAATATTTTAGACCAGGGGAGTATCTACTGCAATTACTAGAAAACTATCATTGAGTTATTCCCAATTACACTAAAAGCAATTGATCTATGGACTAAATTCAATCATAATTAAATTTAAATGTAATCAAAAATTAAAAGTTCTTGTAATTGAGTTGTAATTACTTGAAATAGTATTTGAGTAGACCTCAATTACACGTTATATTTATGTGGAATTAAAAATATTAAATAAGAAATTAAAAATAATAGTAGTTCGGCAACAAATTATTACTTGTAATTGAAGAAATTTCTATAACATTTTTTAAGTCGTATTTAAGTATTGATATTATTTTTCAAACTCTTTATTTTATTTTATTTATTTAATTGAAAAAAGTATCATTACTTAATTTATTTAAGGGCATTACATTAATAATTACATATAATTAGAATTTGTAATTCTTTTCAATGGCAACTGCGCGCAATTGTAATTTGTCAATTACAAATACATCTAATTATATGAATAAGAAATCTAAATTTAATTGCATGTAATTGCAATTAAATCTTACTTTATTCTTACGAACTAATAACTACCACAGCCATGATATTTAGGCAAGAGCGGTTCTAGGGGAAGGAAAATAGAATACCTTTCAGCCTTACCCGGGTAAAATAAATGTTTTACCACATAAAGGAAATTAAAACTTTTGAAACATTAGTCCCTGTGCAATATTCTGGATGCAATAAATACGCATGAACTTTCAAAAAAACAGGGATTTGATTAATTCGAAAATTATATGGGTTGTACTCTACATATAATTTTTTTTAGAAACTAAGCAAGTGCCCTGAAACAGCAATAACAAATTTTAATTTTAAGTATTTAAATGAAGTTTAGTTAAAAACGAAAGAAATTTTTCGTAAGTGAAATACAGAACACTTTCGAATAAAATATTTCGAATTCGAAATGCAGAGCACCACCTAGTTTAAGCTGGTTCTTAACGTGAATTAACTTCTTGGAATTCAATTGGAGGGTTAAGAAAAGCGAAACTGTTCTAGACTTTAATAACTCAATTACATTACTTGCAGTGTGAAAAAAAATCTTCTTCCATCTTAATTCGGAAATAGTCACTAATATGGTAGATATATGCAACAGAATTTATCAGATTAGGCCAGAAAAATTAAATAATTAGCTCAGATTTTAGCTCGATTTATATTGTTGGTGTTAAAACAGTTATGAGAAATTTTTAGCTGGTTTAAATAATTTATTTTCATAATTGTTTGTGTCTAATATCTAAAAAAATATGTTGATTTTTGTTGTTGTAAAAATAGATTTTGAAGAAAAGCTTATTTCCTTCACCATACCTGTGGCTAAATATTCAGAATTTTATAACGACCACCAACCGAAATGTGATACCAAATTCCTAAAGAATTTGTAATCCTGGGATGACGATTCTAAAAGCCTAATTAAGGTTTTTTTCTACGCCCTCGACGTAGAACTTTTTCCTTTTTATTTCGGGTCAAGATCATACACCCGATCGCAATATATAGCATCGTTGTTAGTGATGTTGGCTTTTTACTCGGAAGTAACATCCTGATTCTGAACTCTGTTATCTCGGGTCCTTCTCACCTAATACCCAGTAGTTCATATTGTCGACTATTCGTTGCATCCTTAGCAATAGAAGGAGAAGGTGCAGAACAATTACATTCACATTTAGAGTATCGCACATTTACACAAGACTGGATATTAGTTCCCTTCTCAAAGTACTTCTTAGATAGAATGGCCCATCAGACACATGACTTATTCATACTATTTTTCCATATTGACTAAATGTCGTCAATCGTTTTGCCAGCCTCTTATTTAGCGAAGTATGACACTACCAGCCCAACAGTGACACGTGTTCAGTGATTTTGTTTTCACAGTCACATGTAGGTATTCTGAAGTCCAAAGGATAATTAATTTGCAATCTCTTTAGAAAAACTTTCACTAATTTTAAAATATTGTACAGACGATTTTATATGTAAATTTTCCTGTTTCCCCTTTTAACGGTGGGCAATATTTAAGAGCACAAATGGCGGCAAAACCTCTTTGCACTTCGGCATAACTTTATAAAAACTCTTTGTTTGCGTTTTGTGTCTGTTTCTCAAAGATTTTTGTTTCACATTCGTTTTCGCATCGCACTGGGTTAATGAGTTTGAGAATGCTTCGAATAATCTTGTATTTAAAATATTTTTGGTAAATTCATGTAACATTCCATTTAGCACCTCTGTCGTATCTTTCCCTTTTCTACAAAGCAACTACATTGGTTTTGGTTTTATTTACTTTGTGGTTTAGAACGTGTTTGTACATGTGCACACATTTCGTGGAATTTGTGGTTTAGAAATCCCAGAAATTTAAAATTTCCCAAATAAACAAATACTGCATTTATTTATTTTTTCTCATTTCGCATTTTTATTTAAAATGTTGCTGCAGTGGCACAGTTACGTTAGTTGTTTTACAATATTAACATTAATTGTGTTTCATGTCTAGGATTTCCATACCTAGGATTTTTCCATTTGGTCTTTGTAAATTTGTATGGTTTAAAGACTCTTAAAAAACATTTATGTACTTTCACCAACCATACCACTGTTCGTATAAATGTTTAGTAGAATCCGAAGGCAGTCGATTCATTCCCCTACTCAGACTTTTGCGGACTTTAACTTGGCCGACTTTTTGTCGAACCAAGATCGGTCTGACCCATGAGCTTAAAATAAATGACCGTAGATCAGCTTAGGATCCTAAAAACCGTCTTTAGCGACAAGGCTTAGTTTTAATGCAAGGCTGTTTTAATTTGCGACGATGCCAACCTCACGATGTTCATCAGGAGGCAATGCGTGCTGCTATGTGCAAGTTGTTGACAGGCGGAAATTTAGAATATATCTGCAGTTTCCAAACGAGTGGAAGGATTTTAACGAAACATTACATGTCATTGGAAAGAGTGGGTCCAGTTTGAGTCCTCAACTTGATTCTTGTTTGAAAAATTTTTGATAAATTTGAATTTTAGAAAAATTTTTAATCAAAACCGGTTTCTTATTTCTGATCTGAATTTAGAATTTTTACTACTACATTCTTTCGGTTGAAATCCACAAAAAACATTCCCCTCATACGATGTATCTCCTCAGATTTAGAAGATATTCTAACTTAGTCTAGCTTTTCGTTAATAACGGAAACAAATTTTCTCTAGTATTCCAAAAAAAAAAAAAAAAAACAATTTCTGCGATTATTATTCAAAGAAAAATTGTTACTGATACGTAATTCATAAGGTCGATTATGGTTAGCAGCTGTTATCTGCCCATTGCCATATGTAATATATCTTTGGCAACTTGCTACGCAACTTTATTTTTTTTTTAATTTTTAAAAATGTTTCTCAATTCTTCCCTCCAGAAGCAGCTACTAAACAAAGTATGTATTACATAAAAATACAAGTGGCATGTGATACAACGATATGTTAATATATTTATCGCACACTAAATCAAAAATTCAAAAATATTCTTTAGTTCACGAGGCAAGCAAGACAAGTGATATAAAAGCGTGTGCAACTAGTTTTTACAATTTTTTCTTTAGTGTGCGATATGAATATCATGTATTATAAATATTATTTTATTTATTTTGAGTTTTAATTCACTAGCATATCGGTATCGCCAATTTGAGTATATGTATCGTATAGCAAAAAGGTGTATCGATGTGTCCCTAGTTTTTAGTTGCCTGAGAGACCATGTTTTATTAAAATGTAAATTTGAAAGCATGTCTTCTTTGATATTGAAAAACGGGCTCCCACATTGCAAAAATCTAAATATTTTTAAATATCTCTTTTATTCATATTGTTGCGATATGATGCAGGGTAATTAATACGGTGTAGAATTTTGGAACGAATTTCCGTCATCCCTTGTTAAGTTTGGTTTGTAATTAATACTCTTATGATTGACTGTTAATTTTGCTGATATACGATCGGTAACACACACGGGTAGCATAATATAGGAAATGTAAATAAAAATAATTTAATATAAATGCACAAACTGTATTCTAAACCACCCCCTCTTCAAGTTTCTGACGGGTCACAATAAGGATTTTATTGCCAACTAATAAAGACTTTTCTCGAATTTGATCTATGATGAAATAGATGTAAAAGAAACTATAAATTATTTTTGCCCAAACTCGAGCTTACAGGTTTATTTTTAACTAAATGGAAAAAATTATACCGGATATTAATACTCACACAAAGTTTTATATTCCATCTGAAGAAGATATTTGTAGTTTTTATTATTCCTTATAGAATATGACTTTCGAGCAATTTTCGACCTTTTGCTTAATAGTGGGATTCGATATTTTTAGACTTAAAATAAATTTTCAACTCCATTGTTGATTGTTTTCAAAATATGTTTAGGTTTAAAACAACAAATATTCCTTTAAATTTTCTTTCACTTTTAAAATATTCATACACAATTTTATTTAAACTTTTACAAAACCAAATTGTCTTGGGTTCTTGCATTTAATTCCACTTAATTCGTTTTGGTATGAATTGTGCACAAAACCACGCTTGCTTTTTCCTCTGCATTCATTAGGATTTTAATTTCATTTTTCAATGCTCAAGAAATACTGCCACGACAAGTATCACATAATAGGAAAATAACACCTAGCCACACATACATGTGCACATATAAAACCACAAGCGCACTCATGCACACGAAGGCGCATACATTATCAAAAAAAAATGTTGCAACTTAACGGAAAGAAAGCAGAAACACCTAATACAGCAACAACAAAAACAACAACGTAGAAACACCGAAAACATCAAAGTGAACGACGAGCAACATCAACAATAGTTTGAATAAAAAATGTGCTAAAAATCAGTTTCACGCAGAGTTGCCAGATAAATGTTTTGAGAATCTTAACATTTTGCGCAGAAATCGTCAATGTGAAAACCTAATGTTATGTTTTAACCTTTTTAAAACGTGTTTACTTATTCGTAGGTTCTTGTAATTGAAAAGTCTATGTCTGTGACTTTATTTACTATAACACTGTTCACACTTTAGCATTTTACCCGATACTAACTCTAAGCTCGGCCATCCAAGTCTTTTTATAGTAGTCGTCTTGTTTCCAGAAACTTGTAGAATACGCAAGATTCCAGTAGATACTTCTTCAACGATAAACATCTATTCTGCAGTTTTTCATAATGATGTTTGTTTTTGTAACGACTGTCTGCTTTGTTTCCTATGGTGTTGTTTTTGTTTATTCATATTACTCAAATCCTGGAGTTCGTCTTTACGTGCTCATGTTACATCGTTGTTATTGCTCTGTATGTATTTACTTTCCTGGAAACTTGTCTGAGCTAAAAGGTCTTGCGTTTTGTTGTTGTTGGAGCGCTGTCTATACAGTGGATGACAAATCTTTTCGCACTCTGTATTTCTGGTACTTTCTGTACATTGAGTGCTCACTTGTTCGCACTAATCATCTTAACGATAATAATAATAATAATAATAATAATAATAATAATAATAATAATAATAATAATAATAATAATAATCTTAAATAAGATATTTATCTGGTATCTACAATTATTCCACTGAATGCAGCAAAACTTGATTAAAAGCTGTTTAACGACAGATTTTACATTTTGCAACAGAAAGTACAATTCCACCACATAGAGACGAGTCATCATTGGTCTCTAGTAAGATGTAAGGAGCATTGCCATTAGTTTTTTCTTTTCTTTGGTGGAACGGACTCTCAATAATGGCTTGAGGGGTTTCTGTCCAGTTCTGTCGACGTTGGCATATGATTAAATTTGCAGGAAAGTTTCTTGTAAAAATCGAAATCAAAAGCAATTAATCCTGCTTTTAGCCCAGCAGTAGTGCAATATGTGATTTTATACATTAAAAAAAAGGAAGATAATTCTATCCCAAACAGAAAACTTTTATTTGGAAACATTGAAACATTTACAAAATAAATAAGTTTTAACAAATATTTTGAACGAATCCCCTTGTCAAGTTTGTTCCTTCTCTGAGAAGGAAATATGACACTGAAGATGGCACATGGACGAAACCGGTTTGTCTCCAAACCAAACTTGACAAGGGATGACGGAAATTCGTTCCAAAAATCAAATTTTAATAACTTTGAAAAATATTTCAAAATATTTTTAAAAATTTGAATTTATCAGCAAAATTTAATTTATAAATTCAAAACTGTATTCTTCCAAATATTTTAAATTATTATTTCTTCTAAGAAATGTCAAATGCGAAAAAAAATTGAAATACGGCAACATTGCTCTCTTTGATTCACTATTCTTGTTGTGTTCAGAAAACTAAAAATCTATATGGAAAGGATACAAAGGAAATTGCTTGTATAAAAACCCTTAAAAGTAGTGAATGCAAAATGTTTCTCGCTTTACACTTATCCTGCCAACATTTTCCCTCGCAATTGCCACCAAATCGTCGGGAGAAACAGAGCCACTAAAGGTGGAATCACGCGGTTGCTGCAATACACCAATTATTGTCTTATTTAATACCCCAATCTTGTGATAGCACAATAAATTGGTTCATGCGGCAATCGGCGACTATGTTGCCCTTATTGTGTGCAACCAAATACAGCCGTGAAGCAGCAATCGTGTGTACGCACAATAAACAACCATGTGGCGATAAAAATGTCAAAAAGGCGAAAATATTTATTGTGTTCTTGTGCGGCAATTAAAGAGAACAATACGTCCCACTACTCGAATTTTATAAATGTTTATTTATTATTTTTTTTTTCATGAGTGTACTTTTTTGTTGACAAAATATAAAAGAAATGTTGGTTTAAAGAATCAAAACCAAGTTTCTAGCTTCATTACGTCTCCATATGCACATAGTTTTTATTTCCAAGGCAATTAACCAGCTGCTGACATCGTTACTTATTTACGAGCTTTTTCTGTTAAATTATCAGCAACCAGCGAAATAACATTTCTCCATTATCGACGTATCGATCAGTGTTACAACATTTTTTTTGTAATTATGCTGCGTGCTCAAGTCGTAGAAGTTAAGTTTTCTACGTTTGGCTTCGAAAAATGTGAAAATATTTAAAAACACTTTGCCATAATGCCAAATGCATAATCCACGATACGTCGAGCTCTAGACAATCAAGAGTTAAAAATTATTTTCCCGGTAGATCAACTTTTAAAATGACGTTCTGATAAAGGTTGTGGTGGCGCAAATTAAAAATATTGCAGAAAAAAAGTCTCAGATCCGCACAAAAACATAGATGTGAAAATAAGAATAAACTCCTATCCGAAAGTTTCGGCGGTAGAAAGTATTGAGATCAAAATGAGAACCAAGTTCTTCGTATGTTCAATACGATCCTATTGTCAGGCAACTTGCTAGTTTGGTAAAATTTTTTCGATAATCCTTTTCCATATAAGAAAGTTAATAAAAATGTCCAAGCTAGCAAGTTGCGTAGAAATGGGATGGTATTTTACATGTGAGGAACTTGGACCTCATTTTGATCTCAGTACTTTTTACGGCCGAAATTTTGGAAAGGAACTTGGACTTATTTTCACATTTATGTTTTTGTGCGGATCTGAGTCCTTTTTTTCGTAGTTATTTTTATTTGTTTTTTTATTTATTTATTTTTAACTTCAAGCGTACAGACGGTTGGGTTATAACTAGTTTCAGCTCTCTACCAAATGCGCTATACAAATAAGAACCCTAATCCCCATAGATGAAAAGTGCCCGTTTTTCTCATTACTTATTTTCCAACCTGTATACGAATTTCAGCTCTCTAGCTACAGTACAAGGGTCCCATAATATTGCTGAGTCAGGGAATATGTGCCAGAATATACAATTTTTTCACCTTCATATCTCGGGAAATTTTTATGGTAAAACTTTCAAACGTGGCCTTTGAGGTTACCTATACGTAGATACTGTAATATATTATATTTACATATTTTCAATATTTGTATTATTATTTTCGAAACGGAATATCTAAGATGTGATTGCTTTTTAATCGCTTGGTTTTATTGGTACTGTCTAATAATGAGAAAGCCAAAGTGTTGACGTGGTTGCAAAGTAATTTCAGGTATCGTGCGCTGAAGTACTTGATTTTCCCTGTTACCTATTTTCTTGAAACATCTCTTCTTATAGCGTTAATTTCAACATATCATGGAGCATATTAGTGTTCCTTCAGTGTTTTTGACTGATATCTTTCAAGTATTTTGATATTGTTGTATGCCAAATTGTTTTAAAAAAATTTTTCAAAATTTTTAATTAATTATAAAAGCTAATCTGAGATTTCACACACACAAGCCAATATAATTTCTTAGTTTTGAATTTAAGACCTTCCTGTTTAATATGAGATTTCCACGTTAGCCATCTATCATGAATTATTCCCAAGTACAGGGTGTCCGCCGCGAAGGTATACTACTCTGTGTTGCCGCCATTTTGGTAACCATTAGTCTGGAGAGTTCATATTTGGCAGTCGTGAAGTAGAGATGTGGAAAATTTATTATGGGAAAATATTCGGTAAATCAACGTGTTTTAATCGTTAAAACATTTTATCAAAATCAATCATCGATTACTATGACGATGAGAAAGTTACGTGAAATTTTTGGGAGAAACAACGTGCCAACAAGACGCACTATTTATCGTGTAGTGAATGATTTCGAAGAAGGAGAGACTGCAGCTGATAGGCCCAAGCATGGACCACAACGTACTGCAAGATCATCAACCTCAATTCGACACCGTGCTCAGGAGCTTGGTCTTCAAAGAACAACTTTGGCCACAATTTTGCACAAGATTTGCATTTGTTTCACTTGACACCAGAGCTTCTTCCAATAGAATGCTACAGCTCGCCCATGACAACCCCGGTTTTTATGAAAAAATCATAATGAGTGACGAGGCACATTTTCATTTAAATGGATATTTGAATAAACAGAAGAGTCGGTTCTGGCCAATGGAAAACCCTCAAATTCTTCATCAGTCACCTTTGCATCCATTAAAAGTGATAGTCTGATGCGCAATTTGGTCTGGAGTATTCATTGGACGTTACTCCTGTGAAACTTTAAACGGCGTAACGGTAACTGTCAATGGGGAGCGATATCGTGATATGATTGAAAACTTTTTAACGCCACAACTGCAAGCTTTGGGCTTGACTAACATGTGGTTTCAGCAAGACGGTGCCACGTCGCATACAGCCAGGATTACAATGGAATTACTGCGAGATCTCTTTCCACAACAAGTTATTTCAAGGAATGGTGATGTTGATTGGCCTCCACGGTCGCCTGATTTGACTGCTCCTGACTTCTTTTTCTGGGGATATCTGAAAAGCAAGGCTTATGCAAACAAACCAGAAACGCTGGTATGTTCAAAAGGGCTCGCATTTGTGAGGCTAACAGAGGCGGACATTTATCTGATATTGCTTTCCATCCATAATTGCCGACAATAAATAAAAAATTTATCTATATACAATCCATTCTCTTTCATTTAATTAAAAATTATAAACAAACAAAGTAGTATACCTTCCCGGCGGACACCCTGTATTTAGCTACTTCCTTCTTTTGGGATTATATTGAATTTTGTCGTAACATCAGGACAATCACCACTTCTCGTTGAAAATATTGTGTAATTACATTTGTCAGGGTTTACTTATATATTCCAGTTTTTTAGAGCCATTGTTATTTAAAAGTGGTAGTGGATTTTGTAGTTTTACAAATGCAAAATATTGTGTATCTTGTTGTTGGACTTCATAAAAAAATACTATATTTTACATTTGTACTTTTGCAAGACCATTTGCACTAAACGCTGAATTCCACTAATTTGTTCTCATACACCGTATTACATTCTGATTAGTTTTTCTTTTCACCCAAAGGAAATTATTCTTTTCAATTGTTTTTTTTTTATAAATTTATTTAATTCGCAGCAAATTTTACATTTTATCGTTTATGCCATGGTAGTGTGTCACAATTCTTTTAGTAATATATGTTCAAATCATTTAAATATTGTCCCTGGCGCCGTAATTTATTTCCCGTAAATTTTTTTACACCTTTACCTTACTGCAAAAAAAAAAATAAAATACCGTTTATTTCATTTTCCTTTACATTTTTCGTCTACTCGCAGCAGTGAAAAATATTCGCTTGCGTTGCAAAATTTTATTTGCTGTTTCCACTAAAGGATTAGATGCGATGCATAGTCCTGTGTCGGTGGGGCTCACAGTGTTTAAGTCTAATTTAATTTGAAATTTTAAGAGGCAGTAAAAAATATTCTTTTTTAAATTGGAGAGTGGATAATGTCGTAAAATCAGTAAAACTACACACAGCCATATGTAGTTTGTGTAGAATTTATTTTTTTTTTTGACACAGGATATTAAGAAAGAGATACAGTGAGTCACAAAAGTCTTGGTACCCCCTAATTTTTTCATGAAATCTTATTGTAATATAAAAAATTTAGAAGAATTAAATATTATAACACAACGATTTTATTTATTACTCTCTTACTTATAATTAAAAAAGAAAAAATTCAATATTATTAAAAAAAAGTATGTAACAAAAACATAAAATATGATTTAACATAAAAAATTCAGTCTCAAAAGTCATGGTACCATTAAAAAATTGTAAGCAAAGGAATATATTTTTATGCCAAACATTGCAAGTTTTACTGGCTTAATATTTCCTTTTAGTTTTATTGTGGCTTTCAGTCGATCTGGCATAGAATGTACAAGTTTTCTCGTCAAATTAGGTGAAATTTTCTTCCATTCTTCAGCAAGTGCTGACTTTAGGTCAGTTTTGTTTCGAATTTCATGTTTTCTGATCTGCTTTTCCAAATAGTCCCAATAGTGCTCTATTGTGTTGTGATCAGGACTTTGGGGAGGGGTTTGAAGTATTTGAGGAGTATTATAGAGGATCGCATTTTAACAATGCCAGCAGTATGTTTTGGGTCATTGTCTTGCTGGAAGTAAAATCGGTCAACAACTCCCAGTTTGTATGCACTTTGGCGTAAATTATTTTTTAATATATTTAAATAAACCTCTTTAGTCATAATTTCATCGATTATGACCAAGTTACAAACACCTGCAGATGACATGCACCCCCACACCATCACACTTCCACCTCCATGTTTCACCGTCTTGCAAGTATTCTTTGCGTTGATTTCGTCTCCTGTTTTCTTCCACCCTGCCTTCTGTCAGAGCCAAATATGTTATATTTTGACTCGTCTGAAAAAATAACGTTGTCCCAAAAAATTTGTTCTTTATTAACATACATTTTTGAAAACTCTAGAGGTTTTTTTCTATTTCTTTCGTTGACAAGAGGTTTTTCACGAGCTACTCGTGATTGATATCCAGCACATTTAATAGTCATACGAACTGTTTCTGCAGAAACGTTTTTTTTTTAAATAAGTGTTCTAGATACAACGCAATTTTAGTCTCCCTTTCAAATGGATTTTTTTTTACAGTTAATTTTCCAGGACGTCCGCTTCTGGGCTTATTCTCTATTCTTTTTTTCCTTCAGGAAGCGGTTTATCACTTTTTGCACTGTTGATTTTGATCCCCCAATTATTTTCGCAATTTCTTTATAAGATTTGCCTTGTTTGTGGCAATTTATTATTATTTCACGTTGTTCAATAGATAATTCTCTTCTAGACATATTTACGTTACTAACACTTCCAATTTAAGTTATGCACAGTATTTAATTCATTTTAAACTAGATAATTCAGAGAAATGTTTTGCGATGCAAGCGTAGAATAACGGTTTATTACCGTACCAACAACGGATGTATATTTAGCAGAGATGCAAATATTAGTAAAGGGTACCATGAGTTTTGTGGCGATGATTTAGTGTAAATTCAATTTCCCTAGTTATTTTTCTGAGTTATGGAAAATATTTTGAAATTTTAGGATTATAATCTAATAAATAGCATATAAAGGAATAACTAAGAAATGTTATTTGAAAGGTTGTGTCTAATATATGAACGAATGCAACCGAAAAGTATTTGAAGATGCTGGGTACCAAGACTTTGTGATTCACTGTAAATATAAAGAATAGATTTTTTTATTTTTTGATTTGTAGTATTAGTTTTTTAATCTGACATATATGTATATTCTTAATGTTTTTTAAACCCTAAACAACTCATTCTGTCCACTGTGCGGCTGTTTGTAAAACATTGAATAAAGCGCCAGCGGTAACAAGAGTATAAAATTTATGTCCAATAGCTACCTAAGGGCTCTTTGAAAGTGGTAAGTGAATATGAATTTATGACAGAGGAAAACAATATGTGTAAGTGTATTTTGTCCACCACTGACTTAGTCTTCCACAGAACTGTTCATATATGCCACTATTTGCTTTTTTTTGCTAGGTTTTAGTTAAAGCTCTTATATCGTGTGCTAGGTTTCATAGCGCATAAGATATGATATATGATCGTTTTTCTAAAAAAAAATTTTGAGCCAGCGAAATGCGTACATAGACTAGCTTATCCCCTACAAATAACGAATACCTTAGTCTCAATCAAGTCTCGTGCTACCACTAGCCTTTACTATCGACTAATAGAGATTTCAGGCTGCCAACCTTCTTCTTCACCATGTAGTCTCTTGTAATTGCTAACATTTGGTTAAGGTGATCCCAAGTCTTAAGCCAGCCAGTGCTGGACTTTTCAACACAATGTGTGCTACCGTCTATCAGCCTCTTCCTCAGAAGTATCTTTCGAAGCTGTTCCTCTTGCAAGGTTTTCTTGTACAACTCTTCAGAATTTCTCGATTGGTCAATAAACACCGGAATTCCTACAGAGATTAAACTGAGTTGCGGCATGCCATATCTTTGTGGCTACCTGATGACGGCCTTATTGTTCATTTATACAAAGGTTACTTATTTTAATTATTTACAGCTCTTAATTTGCTTCCATTTAAAAAAGTTACAATTATATTTCGATATTAGTGGTAATTACAAGTTGTTCGTGGGTTTTCAATATTCTGTAAACATCATCTATTTAATTTAATATTTAATTAAATATAATACGAGAATGAATATTTCTAAATTTTTCAAGTTCTTGCCTTTTTTTCTTAGATGAGAACGAAGTTTTACAACACTCTACCTTTTTTTGTTATTGAATTCTAGGTTACCATATGCGGTTTGCTTTTGGCCAACCATTGGTTGGAAATGAAAGCATTGAATGTATATCAGTTTCATTTCGGCTGACATTATTTTTGTATTAAAACGATTGTGATGAAGTAAACATATACGATATACGATATATATTATTGTTCGACCTAACTTTGTCGAACTACAATCATAAAGTCTAATTTCTTTTTTTTTATTTTTTCCTTTTAGCCAGCTCATTAGGACGTTTAAATTTTTCTAAAAAGTTGGGTATAGGTTTCCTGATGAGCTAACCTAAGCAACCAGCGAAATGTGCATAGAGACTAGCTTATCTATCCGCAACAATAAATTGCATTATGTTATATTTTATAATAAAAATGAGTTGAAAGTAAAAATAATTAGCTTAAAAATAATGAATTTTACAATTATTAATATTAAGTAGTTTAATTACAAAGTTATCATCATATCAAATAAATGTTCTTTCTGAATAGAAAGAATAAATTTAAAAAAAAACGATCTCTTGGGTAGAAATTAAATTACTTAATATTAATAACTGTAGTTCGACAAAGTTAGGTCAACCAATAAATTCTGACAATTTTTACTTTATTAGTGAGTTTTACATTTTATGCGGAATTCTTGATTCACTGGCAAGGTTCGCGATGTAGTAAAGCTTGGGGTTTTCTATTACTTTGGTGAAATTTAATCTGTTTAGAAGTTTTGTTAACTTTACGACTTTTTTAACTTCTTGGTGAATTTGCTTCCGCTGACACGTTTGCGTTAATTTTTTTGTAAATATTCCAATATTGGTGAAATTTCGAATTTAAATGAATTAGCGATTTATTTTGTATTTTCCATCTGGTGAATTTTTGCTTTTATTTGAATTGGTACGAGTAAAATTTAAGTTTTTGAATGTTTTTAATTTTATTAGCGAATGTCGGGTTTTTTAGTGAAAACTGCCCTTATTTGGAACACATTATTTTTTTAACTAGAAAAATTAAAAAAAAACCGAAAATCGACACAGACAAATGTCTTTTATAATTGTTAAAACATACACAGCGAAGGCTGTATAATTACATTCCTGCTGTATATTACAGTCATACACAGCTAAATGTGCAAAATTCCGTAGAATTGTTGCTCCCGTTTAAACATTTTAATTATTATTGATTTAAAAGCTTGAAACGATGTGGATGATAGAATGAAGATTTTCTTCATAATTTTAGATAGTTAAAAGTAACGATCGATGAATTTTTACTTGAACGCTTTCTGCTTTCTATTTTCATAAAAAGAAAACCCTAAACTATTTTTGTGCTACCAATTTAAGTACCAATTACGATGTCAAACAAAATTAATTGAATAAATTAAAATTTCGTGACTGTTCAAAATGTGGAAACCTTAAAAAATGTTTTTGGTCAATTACTTTATTTTGAAGCACTTCGAAGTTATGATGTCGTTGTAAAGGTTTTTCGCAATTTATACTGAAATGGAAATATTTTGAAATTAATTTAAGTGCTCAAGTAGATCAAATTGGTATAAAAATGTTCAATTTTTACATTAAACTGTCCATGAAGGAATGAAAGGGTTTCACAAGTTACCTGTAACTTTCCCAAACCTACGTTGCACTACATTGACAAAATATAAGTGCATGAGGGTAAATATACTTTCTTCTATGTCTTACTTATGATTATCAGAGTGTGTTTCCTGTTCGATTGTATATGTTCTGCAAAATGGTTGCCATAGACATTTTCTAATTGAGATGGAGACGATGGTAAAGTTGGAAGAGTTTTGTAGCTAGTTTATGGTTTGTACATTGAAAGTGCTTATTTAATGGGCAGTTTTTCAAATGGCCGTTAGTTGCTTAATGCTCCGAAGCACCTCATTTACAAAGAAACATACTTAGTATAAATTCTGGGGTAAGCAGCTGTGTGTGCTGTATGCTATGTAGGAAATGAACACTTAGCCATATGGGAACTCAAGCTAAAGTGCCCCTCACTAATTTTAAGTCTCTCCAGTATCAACATGCTCTTTATTTTATCTATGTTTGGGCCACTTTATAAGATTTTAAAATTTTGCCACGATATGAGTCATATTTCTCTAATCTTTAAACTTAGTAATTGTAGCCTCAAAAGATTTCGCATTTTCTACATTTATTACTTTTTATTCTTTGACCTTGATGGCCATAGCATTTGCTTCTGCGAAACGTACCCCTGGTGACCTGGCGCCCACGTAAATGGCCTACCACTTATTTAACGTGCATGGCCAGGAAATCGATATTACAGCTCGGGATCTGTAATGTTATTATCTTCATTGGCTGCAAAACGGTCACAAAATGCCAAATTAAATTTTGTATTAAGTTACGTACGTTTGAGATGATAGTTGAAAGTTTTAGCTTAATAGCCTCCCTAGCTATAACGAATTGTTCACATGTCTGTACCCAGCTACATTCGTTTGTCAAATTAATACAGTCCGGCAGAACAAATACATAAACATATTTGGACATGCAACGACATATGTAGTCTCAAAAGCCAAAATTTAACAAAACATACGAACAAGTAGGAAATGTTTGCTAGTTGTGCACAGTGGCGACGATGGCCATATAAGCAACAAAAATTAATCAACGGCGAAAATATGTTTCGCACTGTAATCGAAAACAACATATTTTTTTTAAACAAATATTGTCCCTTAAGGGCCTCTTACACTATTAGATTGAGTACAACGACATGTCAGAAATTAAAATTAAAAAACGAATGTATTAAAGCGTAAAAGCAATATGTAATCAGACTGGCAAAAAATACGGATGGAAGTTTGACGGCCGTTGCATATTTACAGAAGCAAACGAATACAATACTAAAATCAGCTCTTGAACAAATAAACAACTCAGTTCGCCGCCGACAGTACGCTGGCGCAGATATTTTTTCAGCCTGCACCAGCAAAAAAATCGCCGTTGAGCTTATCGGTTATCAAGGTGTTTTGTTCATTTTAGTGCCGAAAATGTTTGTAATTTGTCTACCACTTCATTTTGCCACTTTTTTACAACAACAAAAAAACTATCGAAAACTTGAACGGCTTAGAATTCACCAGAGCCTCCGCCTTCGTCTCCGCTACCCAACCGAAATTGCTCAGAGATCGCGCCGAAAGTATAATTCGACTTCTCTCTCTCTCTCTCTCTCTCTCTCTCTCTGCTATATGCTTGAAGTGTACTAACATATATTTTTTAATTTTCATCGCACAATGTAATAAGAATATTTTACTTTAAATTTTTTGACGGAAAGTTTCAACGAATTCCTCAACACTGGTAGAACAGTGTGATTGAGTAAACACCAAAAAAACTTTCCATATTAGATTTATTAATCATATTATATGGGCAGAAATATTAAAAAATAACCTTTGACTGTTGTTGAAATTTTAATAAAACTTTTAATGTTCAACCTAACCATGTTGAAGTTGTTATGATCGGTGATAAAATAATAATAATGTTACTATCAAGCAAGTTTATAGAATTTTTTCACTTATTAGATCGGCCTTTGAGAACAAACAATAGATATTTCCCAGGTGTTTGATAAATTTGCCACGATGGGCTACTCATCACAATCTCGCGACTGCTTCCTACAAATATTCACAAATTTCTTAAAAGTTATCTGTCAGATAGAAAACTTAAAGTAAGATCAAAGGATCAATTATCCTCAATACGAAGAGTGTTAACTGGTGTTCCTCGAATTAGTATATATGTCCCGCTACTGTGTACAGCTTACACATCAGATATGCCAACAAATTAAAACTCATGTACGTCAATCTTCGCAGATGACACTGCACTTGTAAATAAAGACCCGACGTTTGCTTCGGAGCATCTGCAATCTCATGTTGCCGAGCTAGAAGATTGATTAAAAAATGGAAGATAAAGGTTAATCCCACATTCAGAAGACAAAATTGCCCACCAATAAAATGTATTGATGTCACTGTCCCAGCAGAAAACTACGTGAACTATTTGGGAATTCAACTCGACCGACGTCTAACATGGTCCCAACAGCCGCATTGCCTTATAAGGCCCAACTCAACTCTGGCCCTGGAGTATAAAGTTCTCCTGTACAAATCCACTTTAAAACCTATAATGGACATAAGGCATCCAGCTATGGGATACTGCTTGCGCATTAAATAGAAAATCAGAAATTGCAAAGAAGACAGTGTAAATTAGTACGACTAATTGTCAGCGCTCCATGGTACAACCGAAATGCGAATATTCACAGGGATTTAAATATTCCACAGTCCAAAAAGAAGAAATTAGAAGTTAGTCGTGCAAATTCGTAAACAAATTATCAGTTTATACCAACTCCAACGCCCGGGATTTGCTGCAGTGTGGTGGACACCAGAGACTAAGAAAAAAGAGAAGGCTCTTTTGACCCATTATAAAATAGCCTAAGATTTGAATAACGCAATTTAATTAATAAATAAAACAACTAGGATTAAGATTTGAAAACTTAATTTTCTTAAAGAAAGATTGAATAAATAAAAAAAATTTCATTTATTGTAATTAAATTCATTTTTAAAATGTTTGCAAATAAGCATAGTATGTGTGCTACAACCATATATTTTTGTATAGAACATAATATAGTTTCCGTGACCATGCCACAAGCATGTGTTTTCTTTACTGATATACATGTTACATTTTATTTCTATTTTTTTTTTTTTTTTGTTCGTGCAAATAAACATTAGTTACATGTAAACAGAGAGAGAGAGCAAAGAAAGAAAGAAAATGATATTTTAGCAAAAATTCTTCGAATCGTCACGATAGTTTAAAAAATACACACTTACCTGGGAAAATAATTATTTAATTATGTCTGCATAATTTTATACTTTTATGAATTGTTTTTTCAACCCATTTTAGAAACGGAGCAAAGACCATCTCCACAATAGGTTTAAGGCAGAGTAGCATGACTAACCAAACTTGAATGTTAAAATGTTTCTCCAAGAAGGCTTGCGAAATGAAGACTTTAAATTACAAGTTGGCGAACATAAAAAATGTTTTTATGTTTCTTGGTAAAACAACACACACGCATGCAAAAGTTATATTTTTAAAGTAAAAGTGTCTAAATGCTAAAATGAAAAGAAAAACTACTCTAAGATTTATCGCAAAACTTATTTCATACTTTTTCAAGACATACTCGTATTTGCATTTTTATGTGATACTAATTTCAAGAAAGGATTTCTTTTTTTTACATTTTGAGTGCAGGTGAGTGAGTATACGAGTATATTCGCATAAGCTCACAATAGGAATATGATTTCCATAATCATATCATTTATTTTGTGTCAGATTTGTTAAGCTCGTATGTCTTAGAGGAATTATGGATGTGAAAGAAGATGCTGATCTTTTCAATTGTCTATTCATACAGCCGCAATGTGTTTTCGCTCAATTAAGCTGAGTTAAATGAAGCATACTGCACTTATGAAAGGACTATACGAATTCAAAGCTTTTCTTTAAGTCGCTAATAAATTAAAATGCAATTATGTGTGAAAAGAATATGTTATGACACTGTCATATAAAGCCAAGAGGAATTTGATCTTCGTATAATTCCCATCATTTTTAGAAAAGCAATAGAAGAAAATAGCAAAAGCACCTATTGTATAAAGAATGAAGTCAATTGAATCGCCGCAGCTTATCGGTTTGTTCATACCAGGGCTTAAAATTTGTAAATGTTCTTACCACTTAGTTTACTGCTACCTTTTCAAAAAATATCAATAAACCAGAACCACAAAAAAGTATGAAATAGGGAATTTAAATTTTAATTATAGTCAATATGATTCTAGCGTGCTACCAAGTTGTAGATTAAAAATAAATGAAGAAAATTGTTGTTAGCTTATAAGCTAGTCTTTATTATAAAATTAATTAAATAATATTAATTATAATTTCAGTTTTCAAGTGCCACTGCAAAAAACTTTTGGAATATACATATGTATATTCACTGCTTTCGTTTTGTTTTATTAAAACCCACTGATTCACTGACTTACTCATCAATGTTATCGGCCACTTCCACTGTAGCTAGAGAGCTGAAATTTGGTATTCAGGTAGGTCTGGAGGAACAAGTAAACAACAAATATTTTAAAACGGGAACTTTCTATATTGGGGGGTGGCTAGGGTACCTCCTTAGCTGAATTTGACCCTCCCACTATAGCTAGAGAGCCGGAATTCAGTTTATAGGTAGGCCTGGGGAAACTAGAGTTCCCTTTTATTTGCATAAAACATTTCCACTATAGGTAGAGAACTGAAACTTGTTATAACCCAACCGTCTATAAGCTTAAAGTTAAAAGAGTTTTAACAAATAAAAACAACTTGGAAAAAATGACTCAGATCCGCACAAGAACATAAATGTGAAAATAAAGGCAAGTTCCTATCCACAAATTTCGGCCGTAAAAAGCAGCTTGGCAAAATTTTCTTAACTTTTTAATACGGAAAAGCATTATCGACAAAATGTTACCAAACTAGCAAGTTGCCTAGAAATGGGATGGCATTGTACATGGCCCTCATTTTGATCTCAGTACTTTTTGCAACCGAAATTCTTGGAGAGGAACTTGGCCTTATTGATATTTACGTATTCTGAAAAATTTTTACTTTATTAGTGAGTTTTACATTTTATGCAGAATTCTTGGTTCAATAGAAAGTTTTGCGAAATTTTAAGTAAGGCTTAGGTGTTTCTATTATTTTGGTGAAATTTAAACTGTTTAAATGTTTTGTTAACTTTACGACCTTTTCCACTTTTTGGTGAATTTGCTTTCACGGACACGTTTGCATTGATGTTTTAATATTCCGATATTGGTAGAATTCCGCATTTAGGTGAATTAGCGATTTATTCTGTATTTTCCAACTGGTGAATTTTCAACTAATGGGAAAATTCGGAACTATTTGTTCACTTTATTTTTTAATATTTTCGATTTTGGTGATACTTTGGGCCCTAAAACAACAAGTATTTAAAGCCCAAAAATGTAACTAAAAACCATATTGGTGAACCAGACCTTACAACTAGAAAGAGTGGAAAAGGCGCACTGCTAAGCCTTGTTAGAGACCAGGTACTTGCTTCACTTTGCTTTCATTAAATTAAAAAAATAAATGACATAGCGTAAACTAGTAAGCTTTCTAGTCGATATTAAATCGGAAAATATTAGCTTAAACATAAGCGTGGTGCTAAAAAAATTAAAAATTAAAAGCTTTCTTTTAAAGTTCCGCTACCAAAACATTGAGCTTTATCCACAAAGTAGATTTTCTAAAATATAAAAAAATCTCTTACAACGCAGCAATAATTTTAAAGAATAACTTATAATAGGAGGCGTTTAAAAAATTCTGCTCACCTGTTGTTACACCCTATAGGTATATCGCGGTTTTTGGGCCTTAGGTCCTTGTTTTGAGGTATTATTAGTTGCACCCACCTGCAATTTACAAGCGTTTCCATTGACAAAATACATCTGTGTCTTATGGCTTGTATTAATAATAAAAATTGGAAAGCCATTATTTCACTGAAGAAGAAATAATTAAAACAAAGTGAACTAATACGAACGATATCCTAGTGGCGTTATAAACTTCAAACTCACTTCCTTCAATACATGACCAGTGTTCAAATGTTAAGTTCAACATTCTAAGCTGTATTAAATTTGTATTTAATTGAACTTTAAAATGTTTTTTAAGTCCAATTGGAATTAGTTTTCCATACCCCAAACCATTAATCAAAAGCAAATGTTTTCTAGCAACACACAGATGCAGAGTATTAAGAATTCAAATATCCACCAACATAATTCATTGCCAGAAAATTTGTTGGTCAACGTAAAAGTTTCACTACTGAAAAGTTATTGCATTTTAAATACCATTTAGGTTTTTTGGCCAAACGTGGTACTTTCCAAAGTCAATGGTTCTCTTAAACATTTAAATTCGTATAAAAACTAAAGGGTTCTCGAATAAGAGTTGGTCGTTGTCGAGAGCCTGTGTCGGTCATGTTTTTTCGTTGGCGTGCAGATGATACAACATGATTGAGTGTTCGTTAAGGCAAAGTATGAGCGTGTTGCGCGTTCTTTACGCGGTGGTAACCACTGTCGATACATTTTGTATGTAACAATACATATCTCCAGATTGCTGATCACAATGTCGTCAAACGACAAGCTATTTTATTTTTCTTGATTTCTCTGGATACTTTAATCTTGGACAGATTTTCTAGTTATAGCGTTTTCATGTGTTCAAAATAAAATGTTTCAATGGTTGTAAAATTCCATCTAGAGTTGCTTGGTTATAATTCATCGTTTTCCCTTTTGATGTGGTTGTCGGCAGGGATTAAAATTGAGTTGTGACTCGCCCCGCACTACTTCCGTACTTCTTCCATAACAACGATATGAAAATGCCTGCCAAGTGATTCCGGCAGAACAGTTGCTAGGGTCGCAAATCAAACGTCACGATGAGCCTTCTGGAAGAGCGCTATGCCTGTATCGATATCGGAGGTGATATAAACTGATCGACCGACTTTTTCCTGTGGGGTTTTTTGAAGTCATCCTCAAAGTAAGGATAACTCGGGCCACCACGCAAATTTAGCGTCAGCGACTTTGAAAATTAGAATTCTCGGATTCGTGCCTTCCTTTTTGTAAAAACAGATTTTCATTAGCACTCCACACAAAACTTTTTTTATTCCATTTTATCTCCGACCTTCTCTTATTCACAACCTCTTTACATATTTCTATTTAAACTTCGATAACTTAACTTTTACATATATAATTTTATCCAGTATTTAATGCATCCAACCAACCGTTGAAAATCAAATAGTCCTGAGAGTGGGAATACGAATTAGAAGGGCAGGGTTTATTTCCATATCTTTACTTGTGTTTGTATTTGACCCCCAAAGGCCAGTCTAGCAAGAAATTTCAAAGAGTTATTAGCAAGTAATATAAACTTTGACTTTGCCAAAACTCCCCTTAACACAGGACCACATAAAATTCAAAACCTTAAGTCCACACACATACACCCACACACAAACATTTCAATGATAACATTTATAAAAATACATACAAGCACATTTTTTCTGCATCTACATCATCTGTATTAAGCTTCGTAACGATTTTCATGTGATTTATAACATAGAAGACCGACCCAGCAAAAAAGAACAAAAATACCCAATTGTAAAATAAGTATTTAAAATGTGTGTATGTGTATGTGTGTGTGTGTGTGTGTGTGTGTGTGTGTGTGTGTGTGTGTGTGTGTGTGTGTGTGTGTGTGTGTGTGTGTGTGTGTGTGTGTGTGTGTGTGTGTGTGTGTGTGTGTAGGGGTTTGTCAATGGTTCAAAAAAGTTCAATTTGGCATACTGATGGTTAAAATAAAAACGTTTGCTTCGATTTCTGTTCTTATTTTATGGTTTTTGTGTTCTTTTGCTTAATATTCCTTCAGCTCTTTAAAGCATGTTTTATATTCGCTATTAATAGTTTTAGTAATTTCCTTGACGGACGTTCTCTTTAAGGGCTTTAAGAGTCTGGCGAATATTCACATAAACCCGTGACATCTAAGATTAACTCAGTTAAGTCTGGTGATCTTGCTGGCCAGTGAATATGATCAAATAAGTTTCACAGTAAACTACCAATAGATGGTGGACTGTCTGTACTTTGTAAAGGTACTACGTATGTAAATCTGTATTCAATATGCAGAAAAGACCGGGGTAGGGCAAATTTTTTCGCACGTCGTCTGGCTGAAGTAATTGGTCTTCCGGCACATCTGAGTAACAGAGGCGATATTCTGGGCAAAACGCGCAGCTCTACATCGGTGACTATGCATGTATATTCTGTTGATCCAGCCTTTTTTAGACGAGTGGCTAAATAGAGAAACATACCTGCAGTGAGCCTTTGGTGACCGGGAAAACAACTGCATGTTATGAATTCTATTTTATTAATTCAGGATTGCTTTTCCCCTGTTTAATTTCTCGCATATGCTCCTCTACATTTTGGATTTTCCTTTATTGGTACCTTTACCTTTTCCTCAGTTGCCATTCGTCCTTGCCTTCTTTAATAAGCTCTATTGCTTTGGATACTAGGTCCAATAAACCTATTTTCACAAACTATTGAATTTTAAAATTCAACAACAAAATATTTTATGAAATATTTAAAAAGAAATTCTTTACACCGCCAAAAATCTGTAGTATATATTTAGTAGTTCACACTTTTGTGAAGGGTATATAAGATACGGCACAGACTAATTAAGATTTTTGGTAAAATTAATAATTTTTATATATTTTGAATTTTTTGGCGATTTAAATTTTTTTTTAATTCACCATTTGTGACGAATTTCGATTGTTTGTTTTCTAAACATCAAATTTTTTTTAATTGCGATGTTTTTCGTAAAATATAGATTTTTATTGATTTTTCCTGTTTTTCATTAAATAAGAAAATTGTGCTGAAATTAAAATTTTTGTGATGAACATTCAATATTTTGTAATTTTTTTTCCGTAAAATTTCGGATTTTCATTGGATTTTGATTTTTTTAAAAGAATTTTTTTTTATTCCAGATTTTCGAAATTGTGGTGAATTATAAATTTTGGAAAAATTTCGAATATTTTTTAATGTCGGTTTCTCTAAAATTTAAATTTTTTGGAAAATTATGAAATTTTTGTAGTTCAAAACTTTTTAACTATAGTTTGATTTTGTGGTGAATTTTTGGATTTTGGTGAAATCCCAAATTATGGTAAAATTTATTTTGTTTTGATGAATCTTGAATATTTGTTTTTATCGATTTTTAAAAATCGATTTTGTTAAAATTTCGAAGTTTTTCATAAAATATTGATTTAGAGATTGTGGAGGATATTCGAAATTTGGTGATTTTCAAGTTTTACAATTTTGTGGTGTTTTTAAATTTGTGGTGAACTTAAAATTTTGGCAAAATTTCGAATTTTTCAAAATATTTTTGTGAAATTTTGGTTTTTGGCGGTACTTCGTTTTCTTTGTAAGTTTCTTGAAATTTTTAGGTTAAAAAACGTTAAAGCGGGCCAACATTTAGCGCCGTAGGTTATCTGGGAGTCTCGGGATGATAATTTCTATAGGGGGACTTCCTAGCAAATTTGATAAGGATGCGAACTATATGGGCCTGAGTAGAAGCATTTCATCGCAAGAGTAATTATATCAAATAAACCCCTCACAAAAGGTTGTTGCCCAATATGGACCTATATGGCTGTGCACCTATATGGCTGATTTCAAATTGCGATAGCAATTGTCCAAACTCACTGATCAAGTGGTCCACATTTAAAGACCCTAGGTTGCCCAGTGTTGTCAGAAAGTTGATTTCAACATCGGACAGACGAACCTCGTTGGTCGAATATTTTTGAAAGCACAAACGGAATGCCAAACCCAAGAATTTCCAAAAAGTTAAAAAAAACAAACTTGCACGACATAATTACGAAAAATCCAAAATTATGTAAAATTTTTACATTTACCGAAACTTTTATAATTCACAACAAAATCGAAAAATACAACAAAAATGAAAATTCGCAAAAATTTTAACACTTCAATAATAAATTTTCAATTTCATAAAAATTTTTGAGGTTTCACTAAAAACGTCGCAATTTAAACAAAACCAAAGTTGCACAAGTGCCACAAGACGTACATATATCTTACTAAAAAAAAATGATTTTCAGAAACAAGTAACCAAAAACAAACTTCACCATATTTGAAAAATTTAATACAAAAATTTACACGAAAACTGAAGTTGCACCCAAGACTCTAAATTTTATTAAATTTTAGAAATTCTACAAAAAATCCAATTCCGCTTTAATCTCAAAAAAATTGAGTTTTTATCTAAATTTGATAAAAAATTGATAAGCACTCAGAAAAAGAAAAACTAACATATTTATATTTCTTATATTAAGATAAAAGGAAAGTTTAATTGTAAAATAAACCTACTAAAACCGGAGGTCCAAATAATATATCGCAAATAATTCTTTGCTCTCTCACTTGTTATGGTTAAATTAGTACATGCGTATCGTCTTGCTGTAAATTCTTGGGTATCGTTAAACTACTGGTGCTAGTTAGTTAAAATGTATTAATGAAAGCAAAAGAGTCAGCTCTTTGTTGCTAAAGATATCAAACTCCAAAGAAATCTATTTTCCGTAGATTTTTACGTCACAGATTAGATAAGCAGTAATGCATCTAATTTATGTATGTGACTGATCTTGTTAGCTCATCCGTAACAGCACGATGTGAATCTACTAATTCTACCATTGAAATTATGTCCAAAATGAGAAAGCAGGAAAAATAAAATATTTTGTAATCTGACGGCGTTGTGATCACGAATTTTTTGGTGCTTGCAAGCGTAATTGTATGCATGCATTTTCTGTGCCGCTACACAGGACATCAGACTTGTCTGTATCTTTCTACGGAGGAGTGTCTATTGCAAACATCGTCTTATAAGTTTCATAATTTTCGATCATTTTTCTGCTGGGTTTGACCCACTGTAGCCTTACTCATTTTATACTTTAATTTACTTTTTTTCTACTCCTGGTCCAAACATAGCTATTTCGGTATTGTATATAAAAATTGTCATATTAAGAAAATAAATTGTTGTTGAAGAAATAAAAATTAATCTTGAGCCTGAATAAATTATTCGTTTAATTATAAGTACTTTTACTTAACTCAAAACGTAGCCAAATTAATCAAAACAGCAAGGGAATGCTACAAAACCTTTTCGAATAAATAACAAATTTTCTTTGTCGTTGCCAAAGTGTTAGAATTAAATTTTCGATTCAAAATAAACATTGTTGTATTTGTTAACTTAAAGCATTTTAGGGCACCACAAGGCAAAAGAATAAAAAAAATATTTAAAGATAATTGAATATCTTATAAACTTTCAACATCAAAACGAGAACACAAATGATTTGAATATTGCAGGTTAAAAAAAGTTCTTCTTAACTTTTTTTCTTGCAGTGTATCCATTATCCATTCATTGTGTTGCAATTGAAAACTTTTCTGTGTTAAGCAACGTGAAATGTGCAGTACTTGGCTACTCATCATAGCAATTACAACTGTTGGATGCTTATGGAATTCACAACTAACTGAAACATCATCGAAATCATGCCCAACTGAATGCATCTGTTTATCACAGACACAAGTAAGTCCAATTTTTTTTATTTTGTTCTTCTGACATGTTAGAATGCAACGTAAACGATGAGTATGCATTATGAACGTGGCAAGTTTGTTTATTTTATTTATAGTTTTATTGTTCGCCACTTTGTATTTGTTTTTGCATCTGCAGTCTGCTAAAAGTTTGTGCAAAATGGCACAAAATCAGCAGCAGAACAAAACAACAACATAAGCAAATATTTGCTCTACAAGAAGAGAAAGTTAGTTACTGACTTAGAAATAAAGTGACGGAAACAGACAATGAAATATAACAAAAGTATTTTTATTTAATGAAAACAATTCTCTACTCAAATACAGTACAAAATACCAGTGTGTAGAGGTGTCTGATTGCGAATATTCAATGACATTTGCAATAGGATTGGTAAACACTGCAACATCAGCACAGCACGCACCACTTCTACCTTCATTGTCCACAACACAAAGTTAAAAATTCTTAAATCTAATTTTTTTTATTTGTAAAATGATAACATATGTATTTTATTTTATACCCAGAGAAAATTTTTCCCGCATTATAAGAAGTAATTTGAGACTTGAAGACCGTGGTTGACTTACGTTCATAATCGTTTGACTTAATCAGGAAAAGCGTGACAGAATTCCGCCCCACTTAAATAAAATGCGTAACAAAATTAGTTGTCTGTCCCATACTGTAAATAAAAAATCCAAAAAAAGCAACTCTGAAAGCCTTGTAAAAAACTCGTTCACACATATATTTACGTTTCATCTGTACTATTATGCATTATGAGCCCACATACGATTTGTCTATAAATCTAATAGCGATTGATGACATTTATCAAGCAATAACAGAAGTTATCGAAATTTCCCTTAGACATTGATCTGAATAGTCACTACTAATTTCGGTATTTTTTTTTCTGAAATATCAACCATTGTTGAAAGAAATTCTTTTGCAATTTTAAAAAAGCCTGTCCTTTTTCATCAGCCTTTCTTGAAAAATATTACAATGCTTTTTATATTAAAATTTTTTCCCAAATCGTTAAATATTTTCGAAAATTTCTTTAAAATTTTCCCAAGAAATTCCCTGAGAATTATGGTCTAGAAATTTAAAATATTTTCTAAACATTCTCAAGCAAAAAGTTATACTTTCTTGTAAACCATCCAGATTACATTCGGTATGCTGTCTGGCCGACAATAGTTGCGAAATCAGCACGTTTTGCAGACTGTCCGTTCGAAGGCGAACCGAGTTTAGCGAAATATGTTCACTGAGTAAATAAAAACATACACGCACAACTTTGTAATATTGTTATTGCACGCCTGTGTGTGTTTGTCTGTGTACTACTTCCTTCATCAGAACAAGAACATTTTCATTTTTTAATGAAAGTGTAACGTTTGAATATGAAAATCTTTGCCATGTTTCAACATGTTTGTTTAATTATGCCGTTGAAAACAAAAAAGTGCTACCCTCAGCTCCATTCCAATAACAACCACAAATGTGTATCAAAGAATCTTGGACTACACACTTAAGTGCCCGCAACCCACAGTGGCACCGAAGGTCGTACATTCGATCTATCACATCTACAGTGCTTAGTTCTTTACTTTTTATTTATGCAGTATAGTAGTCCCAACACCCATAGAACGAAGGGACTGACGAATTAGCTCAATCGCAAATAAACTCACAGTCACTCATTTACCAGCAAGCAGATTCTCTTGGCGTGATGGCCAATTTTGCAACGTCCTGTTTTCGTTGCCATGGCATCCTGTTATGTTCCATGTCTACGCTCCCATTTTGTGGTGAGTTCAGAATGCTTGGCCTTTTTAGATAAGTTTAGATGTCGACTATAGGATTATCAGAGAGAGTGAGAGAGAGAGAAAGCTAATTCTGGCGTGGCTATCTTTGAAGATCAGGATCAAATATCCTGTAGCACCACTGGCACAATGCGCTTTTTATTACCGCTAATGATTCAGCCTGTAAACCGCTCACGCTCCTTAGGGATTCTGAGATATCTGTTGACCTCCAGTTCCCCTATGTAGGCACCTCCACTTTCTCTATTTTCCTAATTGGACACGTGTAGATATGCATGTAAACACAAATTTCGTGGCATCCCGTAATACGGGTTTTTCAAAACGGAGAAGTTAAGATCCTTCGTAAAGCATAGTTTAAGAGTGTTGTAATCAATGTCGTCAGGAATAGTATTCCAACTCTCAATGATACCATACCACGAACATACCATACTAGGATGATACCATATTCTACGGTTCCATTTTTTATTATCGTGTACTGAGTGGCAGACCTATGTTAAGTAAATCTATCAATAACCAGTTCAGTATGACAAAAAGTGTCTTTGTTAATAAAGACCATATAGCACCCGCCATACTGCATACCTGTTACTCAAAGTGAGAAAGGTGTCGATCTTTTTCTATCATCTTCCACAAGCGTAAGGCTTTATAAAATAAGATTAGTTTAATAACCACCTCGAAGAGCTAGTTCACGTTATATCTTTTATTACATTTCTCCATATGTAAGTTGTGATCAGCGCCTTGATCTATCTGGCTTCTGTATTGAGCTACCTGCATAGTCCTTTTCCAAAGCATACTCCGACGATAATATTTCACTCTCAACTCGAGCATCGTTGTAATGAGAAATATGTAAACAACTACCAAAGGTATTGATGCTGATGGAAGTCTCATAGTTTAAAATTTCCGTCATAGGAAAGAACAAAATGTGAAAAATAAATAATCAAAATTAAATACACAAAGAAATATTTGGGAACTTCTTTATCCTCTGTAATCAAAGAAAATAATTTCCGTCATTCGATGGAAAAAATTTACTTCCATGGCGAGTGACCCCTTATGCGACCTTTCACTGTACTCGTACAAAGGCAAACAATAGCCAACAAACAAAATAAAAAATATTTTCAATTTAATTTTATTTCCAGCAGTAACCACGTTAATTCAATGTAGGATTAATATGAAAGAAACAAAAACAATATGACGACCAGTAGTGTTATTCTGTCTTTTAAAGTATAACCTCCACAAAAATAAAAAGGGTACATATAGGTTTGTCATTCCGTTTGTATTTTCTACAATATTTAAGTTCGACCCAACAAGGGATATACATACATATATATTTTCACTCTTACAGGGAAGCGATCATGAAAATCGTTTATTCTGAACCGTAATCAAATTTGCTATAAAAATAATCATACCGAGGCCCCCAGATAACCTGCGGACCCAACTATTGGACCGAATAACAAAATTTTCAAAAAAAAACCTTACAATTTCAAAAACTAACAAAGACGGAAATTCTAAAATTCTAAAGACGGAAATTTAAAAAAAATTTAAATTCAAAATTTTTCTAAAATTTAAAATTAAACGCGAATTCAAAAATTCCCCATAAAATCAAAAAAATGAAATAAAAACAATTATTTTGTCAAAAAATCAAAAACCAATGGAAACCCGAAATTTTAGGAAAAAAAATCAAAATTCACCACATGTTTAATATTCATCACAAAAGTTTACATTTCAATACAATTTTGTAATATTGCCTCAAGAGATGATTTCCAAAAAAAATCTAAACAAATTACAAAGTAAAAAAAATAAATTTTAATAAAAAATCTGTAATAATCCAAAAAATTAGAAAAAAACAAATTTTAACCCAATTTAGTAATTCACAAAAATCCGAAAATTCACCACAACACCAAAATGTTTAATTTTACCAAAAATCCATACATTGACAAAAATTAGTATTTAAAAGAAAATCAAACATATCAAGCAAACAATCAAATTTCATCACAACTGAGAAATTCAGTAAAAACTAAAAAAATTCCCCACAAAATTTCAACATCATAAAAATTATAAATTTTAGCAAAAATCCAAATTAATCTGAAAACAAACAAAAAAATATGACCATAATTTGGAAAATCATTAAACTTCGAGAATTCACCACAAATCTAAGCCATAGTTCAAAATTTTGAAATTACAATAATAACAAAACTTAAAAAAACCAAAACTGCAAAAAGTAAAGTAATAGAAAAACTGGAATAAAAAAATTATATTACTACAAAGTCACAGTGAAGATGGCACATATCCGAAACCGATTTGTCTCCAAACCAAACTTGACGAGGGATGACGGAAATTCGTTCCGAAAATCTACATCAAAACACCCTGTCCGAATATTAAATCAAGAATCAAGTTAATATTTAATAAACAAAACCCGACGAATTACCAAAAATACTACAAAAACAAAATATAACAAATTTTGGAATTTTACCACGAAAACAGTAACTTAACGAAGCCAAACTAGAGTCTAAAAAGGTTTAAATTACGAAAATAAAAGAAATTTTCTTAAAAAGCGAAGTTTAAAAAAAACGAAATTGCAAATAATTTAAAATTTAGACAAATTGTATGTTCAAAACATCGGGAATTCACCACAAAATCGAAAAACTGGAATATAACAACATAATTTCAACAATACCACAACAATCAATTCAATTGCACCAACTTTTTTCAGTCCCAGAGAAAAAAACATCTAGTAACCGATCGAAAATATTACGACGAAGTAAGACGACTAAAACTAGAGGCCAAAATTAAACATCGCGAACAATCCAAATATGTAATACATATGTAGTAGTTCATACTTTTGTGAAGGGTATATAAGATTCGGCAGAGCCGAATATAGCGCTCTTAATTCTTTTTTTTATAGTTATTAGAATAACTTAGAGAAAATCCAAACACCTTGCTGTTTGTTTTGCTTTCTTATTTACTTATGAGTTTAATTCATCAGTAACATTGACCTTTTCTGTTTCTTTCTTTGCCAATACATTTTAGGTGCTATGCAATACTGGTGGACTAGAGCAAATTCCCTTGCGTCAATTACCGTCGACTGTGGAAAATCTTGCATTAACTAAGAACAATTTTCCCATCATAAAACCAGATTCTTTTGCAGGCTTACGAGCTCTAAAGAAACTCTCCTTGGACGGCAACAATATAACAAAAGTAAAACAGTTTGGTTTTCGTGGACTACCCAGGCTTAAGGAACTCTCTATACAGTACACGCCATTGCAATCCGTGACTTCATTTGCCTTTGCCGGTTTGCAGAATCTGTCAACTATACTTTTGAGTCATAACCAAATATCTCGCATAGAAACGAATGCCTTTGCTGGTACCTCAAATGTTAAGCTGATATTGTTGTCCAATAATCCTTTGATTAAAATCGACACCTCGGCCTTTTCAAGCCTCACAAATGTGGGTCATTTAATATTGCCCTCTGGCATACGTACCATTGAACCGGATGCATTTTATGGCATGGACACGGTGGGTCTACTGAAGTTAGCCTATATGGATCTTAAAGAAGTGCAACCATTTACCTTCAGGGGACTATCAAATGTACTGCTGCTAACAATGCAGGAATCCGATCTGGGTGTTGTTTGCACTGATGCCTTCACCGGCCTGTCGCAGGTCGAAACTCTTCAAATACTCAACAATAAAATAGACGCCATAGAGGAATTAAACTTCACATACACAGCGAACGTAAAACACCTCAAAATGCACGGCAATCACATTTTGGAAACGCCAGATCCTAATGCCATAATCATCGACGGTGTTGAACATCTGCAGCTTATCAACAATCACTTTCCATGTGGATGTCACATACACACCTTGCTCGACAGCCCCCTCGTAGAAGGCGCTCATAATCTTAGCGAATTCCTCCAAAAGAATTATTGCATCTCACCGCTGGAGGTGAATGGACGGGCAATGATTGAACTTGACATTGACTCTATTGGTCGTTGTCAGGACCAACTCACCAAAGGTAATCTAGGTTCCTCGGCTTCATCAATGGCTCTTAGCCTGTACATGATCACTCTCATATCATTAACAACGATTGATTTTAAGCCATCAATAGTTGTACTCAAAGACATTCTCCATTACTTCCTACTCCTAGCAATTTCCAAAGTCAGTATTATCTCTTGTAAAAAATATAGATGAATTTAATTGCCAACCTCACCAAGAACTCAAATCTTTAGTCTGAATTTTATATAAGAAAATTATTTATTTTAAATAGAAAATCCCAAAAGAATTGTTAAGTAAATAATTAAGCAAATAATTCTTAAACATTTTATGTTTGTGTAGTCAGGTATTGAAATAGTTAAGCAATTATTTTCTACACACACGATTAAACTTGCAAATATTTATATGTATACTCGTATGTAATTAGAATAAGATTAGCTCGAAATATTACATGAATGTGTAATTTATCAATATTTAGTACTGGAAATATATACGAACCTTAAGAAGAATGTAAATATTTACATTTCATTAACTAAAAAAAAACTTAAATGTCCTGTCACTTATTTACCCTTAACAAATGCTACTACTCTCTAAAATGTAAATTTTATTAATTTTTGACTAAAACTATTTTGTTTTGTAAATATAAGAATGTGCCAAATACAAATAGCTTAAGGATAAATTAAAATATCTCCTACTATAATCATTTCAATTGCAACTTAATTTGTAAGCAGAGCCGAGTAAGAATGTTTCCTCGTGGTATGAAATGAATTTTATAGTCAACAGATCATTACGCTGTCTTGGTGGATACTGATGTTTGAAGAATGAATGAGTTAATGCATTGTGATCACAACAATAAGATTCTGTGGAATGTAGTTTTTTGTTATGTGTTGGGATATCGAAGCAGACCGCTAATTTTATGGATCCTTTTTCGACCCCCTTCTTTCCCCGAATAGATTTCAGGCAACCGATTTGTAATTTACGACTACCTCATTCAAGTCTCCTGCTACCACAAACTGTCGGCTGGTGACTGTGGACCTTCTTCGTCATCACGGAGTCTCTTGTAATTGCTGGCATTTGTTTAAGGCTTAGGACTACTATGGCATTTATATTTAACAAGTGACTTCCCGTGGTCCTAAGTCTTATTGTAGCCAGTGCTGGACATTTACACACGATGTGTACTACCGTCTCAGCCTCTGTGTCAGTAGTGTCCCGTCCACCTCTTGGGAGGCTTCCTTGTTCAACTCTTTAAAATTCCTTCATTGGCCAATAAACACCGGAGTTCCTACAGAGATTAACCACGCCACCTAGTGCGAGGCTCCATTGTCCACCCCAGTCTGAATCTCACGGTCTTACGCCTTAGAAGCACCTTTAAAGATTGGCCCGTCCACTCGCGAGGCATTCTTATCCATCATTTCCGGATTTCCCCTTTGGTCAATTAACACTGTAGTTTATGCAGAGATTAACATCTCCGCCTCTTGCGAGACTTCCTGATTCATCCCTCTAATGGAGAAAAATATGTCCACCCACACAGAGCCCCATATGCACGGGTAGCTCTGTGAAAACTGGATATCCACTGGTATCCAGAGTTCGCATACTTGAGACCAAGCACCCTCTTGGCCATGCATCCATGGCGTATGGTGGTCCTTTTAGGATTAGAGATTTTTTATACGAGAGTGTAGCGCACTCAGTTACGTCAAGCCATATCTTTGTGCATGCCAGCTGATAATAAGACATCTGAGTATCTCTTCTGCGATTATCCAGCCCTGGGGTCACGCAGAGTGAGGTTTATTATTTCCGTACCCTTTCAACGGTTCGGAGAAGCTGACAAAATATTTTTAATAAAAATTTTTAAAATTGTTATCATATCACAAATCTGTTGCAGCAACATAAAAACTTTCTCCTCAAAAGAAAGGATCATTCACTACTTTTTTTAACGCGTTAGCGGGTTAACGCTGCATAAAAGCATTTTATGAACTCATTTCTATCAATATTGCAATTAGCAGAATTGAAAGGCATTCAATTCAAGTTCTAAAGTCTTTTGTTAATACAACGAAAGGAAGTGTTTTGATATGCCTTTACATGCATTATATATATGTTATGCACATGTGTGAGTGTGTGGCTTTGTGTTCATCATACAAGTACAATACTCCCTGTGAATAAGTCAAAGGAAATTAGTATGTCAAGTGTAAAAGAGAAAATAACAAAAGGAAAATAGACTCTTGTAAAGAAAATATAAAAGAATGTTCTTAATGCCAAAACACACAACCATCAAAAACTCTTCGCATGCTAAAATCAAACTTTCAAACACTCACACATACGGAGGTGTCTATCATGCATAAGCAATTGCATATAAAGTATAAAAACTAACACACACGTACCAAGAGCCCTAAACATGGGAATGTTTTAGGGCTGTCAATAATTCTAGTTTCCTTTTGATGGCATAAAGACTCATAAATTTTTTTTATATTTCGCGTGATCAATTAAAATCCAAAAATTTTATATTTTAACAATTTAAAACAACCGTAACAAAAAGAGGAATATGCAAATAGAGGAGGGGGTCTTTTGAGATTTTACACAGCAGGTTATTTTAGTCAAGAGAATGTGAATTTTTTCTAAAAAAAAATTGAAACTTGCACTTAAATCTATCGAGGGCTGTAAATAGAGCCATAAGTTTTGCGATTTTGATGGGGTATTTCAATGTTTAAGAAAATATGGACCACTTTGGATTATTCAACACTGCGTTGTTTATTACCACGTTGTTTGAGAAAGGCGAAAACGTAATTTATTTTTTCGTTTGCAAATTTGTTGATTTCAAATCGGTTGGTAGAGGAAATACTCCTGGATTGGCGACTGAACGCTTGCTTCTATTAAGTGTTAAATATTACCGACGTTTTCCAATTTTCTTCTTATTTTTTTATTATTCACAATTGAACCGTTTAAAGCACAAATCGATTAAAGTGCAGCGTATTTTAAACTTCCCTGTACAAGCAAGAAAACTTATATTGGCTACACAAAATATTTCGCGCACATCTATCTTCCTTCTTCAGAAAGTGCAGACATTTGTCATTATTCAGGATTCAGCCAATTGGAATCTTCACAACAAGATGATTTTTTATTAAATTGAAAAAAGGAAATTTTGTAACAAAAAAAAAATTTTTTGAGGGGAATTTCGCTTTATTTTTTTATGAAGAAAAGTGCTGTGAAAAGTCGTCGCATTCTTGCGAAAGTTTGTGGTGAACTGGCTGTGTCTTCCTCTCTCTCCCCCTCTATTACTCTTTCTTGCTCTTGCTCTCTATTTCGATAATTCAAGGATGGTAATTTTGGTGTTGTATTCTGAGTTGCTGAAGGCTTGTCGGATTACTAGAGGAGAAGAGTGCTAATGATCTGCTTAAAGAGAACAGTCAGCGTTCAGATCATGCTGCCAATGCTCCTCCTCATTTCTTTTTTATCTTATCCGGCTTATAGCCCAAAACATGCCCTGCTTGACTACCATTTGTTTGAATCGATGCAGATTTAAATTGCTAGAACACGCTTCACTTCAGTCGAAGGTATACGAATTTTGCGTATTTCTCTTCTGTTCTGAACTTCTCACGCGGAATACTTCAGTTGCCAATAAGATGGGGAAATATTATAGTCCCATACTTTAAATATTTAAAAAAAATCATGAAGAATTGTTTGAGCAGCCCAATAATAATGAATGTCAGTCGTGGGATGATGTTAAACTTTATTTATTGACAAAATTTCTGAAACTATAAAAAGCGAAAGAGACGATTTAATCGCTTTGTGTTGTGAATGACGCAGCTGTTGCTAAAAGCTGCATTCTCAATTTTTAGTTTAATGAACAAACAATTTTAATTTTATTCTTACTCAAGCAAATGTTAATAATATAACAATCATTTAATTGATATTGTTCCGCAATAATGTTTCTAATCAAAATTGCCAATAAATTATAATATAAAATATTTTAATTTATTTTTATATTCATAATTTAAAAACGTTATTTTACTTATTTAAACAGTGCCTATTGTGATAAATTAATAGTATTTAAATATTTACATACATACATACATACATAGGTAAAGTTGTATATAATAATAAAACTCTAAACATATATAAATAATTGATATGACTTGTTTATTCATTATTTTATTATTAATTTTACAGAAAATTACACTGGTCAACAAAAAAAGACGCCAATTTTATGTGACATGACAACTTTTGACTAGTTGTGTTCAGAACAAGAATGAGAATAATAGAAATGAAACTAAGCTACAAATCGAATTTATTTTTATATGTATTTTAGAAAATGAAGTTGTTTTGAAATATTAATATCATTTTCGGCTTTTGAGTTCTTGATAAAATCATTTACCGTATCTGTCGCTGACTGTGCCCAAATTTTCAGATAAGAAGTCCAAGTGTAAATGCAAAAAATGTATTTTTAAGACATGTAATGACTGCAAGCCTTCTAAGTAAACGAGAGCTTCTCGACAACATTTTTATAGCCAGCTGATCGCTGATTTTCGAGAATGTTTGCGCTTCTTTAATAGTCCGCCTTTAATTGACTGATTTAAGGAAAACCTTCTTTAATATAAAGGTGGTAAAACTATATTGTCAGTTTGTACTAATGAAGGATTTCTATTATTTTTTCCTGCAGTAAGGGATGCTCGTTAAGGCCAGTTCTTTAGCATAAAGAGTTTTTCCATCCAGTTGGCAAATAAAATAACAATAGGTTATAGTTTTATTCCTAAAGTTACCACGCAAAGATATAACGGTGGCATGATCACAACAACCATATTATATTCCTTATAAAAATATATTATTGTGACAAACATACAATGGTTCTTTCAAAACATTTTTGATTACACTTAATCATTGAGTGATTTCCATTTATAAAAGTTGCAATATAGATGAGTTAAATAATATATTTTTTATTTCGAATTCCAGCCATAAACAAAGTATTTTAACTATAGAAAAAAATATAATAACTCTAACCATACATTGTTCGCAATACACTGAGCGACGTAGAAGCATGAAAAGAAAAGATAACACGAGTGTAGAGTTCGTAACTTTGAATTTTACGCAGATATACACGAAGTTTTACTTTGCGGTGTCTGTCAAACTACGAGGTTAGCTGAAAAACGTAATGAAAGTATGAGGGTGCTATGGCTTACGTGGTAGGCGCGTTGACAATTACAGCCATATTTAGACTATAATATTTATGACTAGATTTCGCAGAAGGAAAATATAACAAAATACGAAACGCATTTAAAGAAAAAATAATAAAATGCTATTGTATTTTTTTACCTTTCGATTACACCGCATTTTGGGATCAAGTAGAATAAAAAGGAGCTGATGGCAAAGCAAAAATATATGCATACATATCAGTTTGCAAGTAATTTTCTTTAAATTTTTAGCGGATAATATTTTTCTTTTGCTGTTCTATACAAGTGGTTGCAAAAAAGAACCTTAAAATACACCTCTGATCTGACCACATAACTTGATTTTATGAAATGATTTAGAAAATAAAGGGAACCATTAGACTGCCAGTTTCATACAAGATTACGTTTACATGATACCACTCGTAGTCTTCTAAAAAAATTGATAAATCATATTAATCAAACAATAGCATTAGTCACCTGTGTTTGTATGTCAGCCGCTGCCAATCAGCAACGTTCCATTTTCACTTCTCCATCGTTCTAAGGGGGGTGCATTAGCATTTCAACTTACTTTTGAACCATCTGTAAATAGACGCCATTGTTCTTCTATATCCCGGAAGTTCAATTCGCCATACACATTGCTAAAGATATCTCGCTCATTATTTAGTAACAAAACCTTTAGCTCTTCATTTCGATTTCGAAAACATATTTTCGTTCCGGTTGGAATAAATTCATTTTTAAGGGAGATCCCAAAAGTTCGTGACTCATTTGATGGGGAAAATTTTGCAGTGAAGAACTAAATTTCCTTTTGGATTTCTTGTGATATAGTGCAACATTCAGGTGGTTTGGTACAGTTACTTCACTGTGCGGTATCGGTCTTTTAGCCAATGACAGGTCAGGTTACTAAACATTTCCGTTTTGTTTTCAATGTAATGACTTTTCCGTTAATAACACGAAAGTAACAATCAGATGAGGGGACCGAGATCGTTTTTCCCACCGAGTTAGAAGGCCCTCACATGTTATACAACACATGCGTGGAGCCCATACTTACTCTTATTGATCGATGACTAAATCAAAATACAGTTCATGTAAGTTGCCTAGTAATGGCGTCAAATTTCTTTGCTGAGGATCATTTTAATACTTTCTGAATATTATTAAAGGATCTCTTAACTCGGGAAACATAAGACCCAATCACGCTGTTTATATAAAAAATACGCTGAATGTAAAAGTTTTACTTGAAATGGTGAATATTTTAGCGGTAGAGCTGTAAGACAAAAAACCATATCTGATTAAATCTAATCAAATACGTTGTCAGATTGATGACTTTGCAAAGTTTTGTTGGCCAGTGTTATTATCGTTGACTATAATTGTATAAATTCAACAAAAATGCATTAAAAAATGTTTATGCTTATAAATTAACTATGAGTAGAAATATAATAAGACCATAGCATATGATATTATTATTGTTATCATGTTTGTATATAAATAGTAATTTGGCTAAGGAAATAAACTAATATATAGTAATGATAGGAGTAACATGCAAGTCTCAAGAATTCAGATTGAAATTTAAAAATAATATCAGTTCAAAGTAAATGCATTTAATGTTAAAAAAGCGCATATGTTATGTTTACACAGCCAACGTATAGTGGCTCACAAAAGTTTCTGGGGTTAAAAAGAAATTTTTTGAAAAATTTGTGTAATATATTTTTTAAATCTCCATTTTCTCAACGTGTTGTCTAAACAATAACTGATACAATGATTGAAAATAAACTTAGTGTGAGAAATAAATGGCCTGGTTTTGTAACACGGGGAGTCAGTCAGTCGTTCAAAAAATTATATGAAAAACACTTATTTTCTGTTGGCGATTTCTATACAAAATTCGCTTGACGTGCTGCTCACTTGTGTTACAGAAACTGGCTATTCGTTTTTTCACAATACTTTAAAGCCTGGTATAATTTATGCTACTTAAGCAACAGAGGAGAGGAGAGTCAATTTGTATAAAATTCTTAACAATATCCAAAGAGTGGCTATTGTAATTTAAAAATTACACGGTAACTTTTTTCACAAACAAATTTTTTATGCCTTTTGGCAAGGAATTGACTTGGATCTCCGTCTTAAGCTCAGTTAACATGAAGTTATTTGGTATGGAATTTGTGGCTGCAATAAGACAATTTTCATGCGCAGTAGGACAGATGGCACAACTCCTGCTGAAACCAAATATTGTTCGGATCTATGGCGTTCAGTTGAGGCCACAAGCTTTCCGTTATCATGATCCTGTAACGCCTGCTCTTCACAGTCACTGCAATGCGCATTGATTTTCATAAAAGCAAGATGCAATTAAGCCATCTTACAAAAATTCGCACCACATTGTTGCTCGAAGTAGATGCATTTGTTTCTCATCGTTCGCATGTGTATTTTCTGAACAAGTTTGAACATTTTTCTCATTCGCGTAATCATTCAATTGAAAATGCGCTTCCTCGGTAAAGATGGCATTTTTGGAAAACGGCTACATTGACTATTGCCGGCGCCTTTTATGGTCTGTTAGTTCGATCTTTAGAAAAATTTTAATTTTGTCAGGGTGTGTCATTGCTATGTTGCCAGATTATAAAAACAAGTTTAGCTTTGCGTCAACGCAAAAATACAAAATTATTACTTATCCTATTAACAAACCTGTGCAAACATCAGAAACTTCTGTGAGACACTGTACTTACTAGGAGTACTAAAAAAACCTTCCTTGAGTCTATGTACAGTTTTATAGAATTTGCAATTAAGTAAAAAATGTATATGCCTACCTATAAATAATATTCAAAATATTAAATTGACATAAAATAATAAAACATAATTTACATATTGTTTGAATATGTGGAGATTGTAATTAATTGTTATTCTAAAATGAAACTAAAGACAAAACACTAATTTATCTATAGAGTAGTTAGTTATAGGAGCATAACATATTCGTAAATAACAGTTTTTCCCCTAAATTTTCCACCCCAACTAATTCACATACAAACGCATAAACTTATAGTGATTGATAGAAGATAAATAAGCTTCGGCTATTTGTTTGCTTGTCAAAATGGCGAAAATAAAAGCGACTCTAAAAAAACGTACATTTAGGGGCGCCCCCTTTTTTTACACCTAAAAACAAAATCTTAACGTAAATATACTTTAATGAAGACTTGTTTGCAGAGCAAAACTGTTCAAAAATATATATTAAAATGTGTCAACTTTTTTATTTAAGGTTTCCTGCTACAGTATTATTAATTTTCAATCTTTCTCTAAACTACTGCTTTTTATTTCTATGTTACACAAATTTCAACAATTGAGGCAAAATTGTGCTCTTATTTTCTTTAACGTTAAAATTTATGTGTTTTTTTTTTTAGCATTTAAGAAAATTATAATTGAAAGTAGCAAATTTATAAAATAAAATAAAATTAATACAATTCCAACACAAAAATGTTGAAGTTTAGAGCAGCAGGTGAATAGTGGCTGCCCTCTGGCTAGTCAAGGCGGTATGTTGTGTATAATAATTCCTCCCCTCTTCTGATGCGGTTGCTGGCAGCAGTGACATTTATAATTGCGCTGCTACTGCGTAGCAGTGAAGACCTTAAAATGATTTTCGCACCAAAGTAAACAATATTAACTTTTTGGAAAATAATACTAAACTTATTTTTGTAGACAGTAATGCTTCCAAGTATCCTCATGTCTTGCTGCTCTTCCCTACTGGAATAATGAAAATTTTAATAAAGAAAATATGATAAATTAATGAATAAATTAAATAAAAAAGTTTTAATTATTTAAAATAGTTTTGAGAGTATGAACGTGATGGTAAGTAAATACGAGAATTTCTACACAAATGCAAAAATAAAACCAATTTTTTTAGTCTCTATTTTTATTCTTAAAATGAATGTTGTCTGTACATATTACACATACATATCTGAAGAAAAAATTATTTAATTACAATACAAATTTCGACTTACGACGGCGGATCAATAAGTCCGTGACTTTTTGAATGAAACATAAGTTTTTTTTTGCAAAGCAAAAATTTATTTTTCAACATAACCTCCTTTTAGCTCAATACACTTAGTCCAACGATTCTCCAGTTTTTGTACCCCTTCCAAAAAATAGGATTTTTCGAGGTCCTTAAAAAAGGCATTTGTTTGGTATATATCTTTCCACCGAGCCATATTTTTCGGTTTGGAAATAGGAAGTAGTCACTTGGGGCTAAATCCGGAGAATATAGAGGTACGAATTCGTAAACCAATTCATAGAGTTTTGCCATTGAGACTGCACACGTGTGCACCTGTGCATTAGTCTTGGCCATATGGGTTCGTTTTCTTCTTAAATCCTCATTAAATCGGTCTAATAAGTTGGCATAATATTCGTCGTTTATTGTTTTTCCCTTTAAAGGTAATCGATGTGGATTAACCCGCGTGCATATCAAAAAACTGTTGCCATCACCTTATTGGTCGACAAACTTACCTTGGCCGTCTTCGAAGCAGGTTCACCCGGAGAAACTCATTGTTTAGACTGCTGCTTGGACTGCTCCGGAGTACAGTAATGGATCGACCAACAGCATATCGTGGATTTTTTCGACATTTTCGGGCATACTGACCTCAATTGGCTGCCCAGAACGTTCAGCGTCATTTCTAATTATGCGACCACAACGAAAGTCAGTAAATCACTTTTTTACCGTTAAAATCGATAGTGCAGCATAGTATTTATCGAGCTTTTCCTCGGTTTGATTGAGGGTTTTTTTTCCCAGAAAATAATGTTTAATGAGCACTCGAAATTCAATTTTTTCCATTTTTAGACAAATACACGAGGTTGTATGTTTTGAACAGCTGTTAAACGCAAAGAAAATGACGATAATTGGTCAAAATTTGACAGTAGTCAATTAATAGGCGGTACTTGATGGGAACAATGTTGAATTTTTCATAACTACAAGGGAAGTTCGAAAAGTCACGGACTTATCCATCCGCCCACGTATATCAACACAAGTGACGTCTAGAAAGAAAGTTAAAAATATTCATTGAAACCGGCTGAGTTTTTATCACAATCATAACAAATCATTCACGAGCAGAGAGAGTAGCACTTAAAACTGTTTCGAAAAAAATACTCTTTTACAAATCAATGGTGCTTTGTAGGGGAAGTGCCTACAATGAATAAATGCCTTGAAAGTACATTCAAGGGACTGATTTCTGGCGTTTTCTTTTCTAACAAAAATATTGCCTCTGGGATTGTTATTTGAACTTTGAATTCAAATCTGCATTCCGTTTTCAAAACTGGTTTTGGTTTATGAAATATATCGTTATATACAAAATAATAAATAAAGACATACTACATTTTAATAACAAAAACTTGCATTTTATGTTACAAATTTTGGGTAAAACCTCAAATGCACAATACAGACCAACAGTTTAGTGTATATAGCACTGCGGGTATTAAAGTTCTGCAAATATGACGAACCGTTTCGCCTTATGCAAATAAATGTCGTAAAAAATTCCTCACTTGAATATAAATAATATTTCGAAAACTAGAAGCAATTTAAGAAAACGGGTTGCAGATTTAAATGCAGTGCCTCATATAACCTAGAAAACAACTTTTAATTGCTTCACTCCAAAAGTTGAACTAAATTTAAAAACTTCTATAATTAATGCAAGTAGAAAATTTTACCCTTTTTCATTCGTCATTGCTCCCTCTGCAATAACTTCATATTTGCAGCAACAAAACTTGCAAAATGTTAACAGGACTAACATTGTTTTTGTTACATTTTTGTTTGCGAAGAATTTTTGAATTTAAAATTTTAGTATTAAATTTGTTCACCATCTTTGTAGAAACAAATAAAGGGTAGTTCAAGTTGGGCTTTCACATTATTAAGAAAAATATAACATTATAAAATTATGACGGACAAACCTTCGCCAATGTGGCATGACGTAATGCGATCGTTAAAAAATTCGTCGATATTCCTGCAAAGCGGAGATTCGAAGCCGGTTAGTTTGCGTCGCATCTCCTGTTTCTGTTCTGCAATTGTGTTTGGCCTTTTATCCTCTACTCTTCAATTAGTCCCAAAGTAAGGGATTAAATAACATGATCGCAGAGACCAAATCACTAAATGAAATTTAATTCGAAAAACCAACTTCTTAATCTCTTGGATTTCATTGTTAAGTTATTAGGATCTCGTAATGATTTATCAGACTTGCTGACAAGTGGAATACAAACTTCCTAGTTATTGCGATCGCTGTGCCTGTTTCATCGGTCACACTTTCACTACCTCTGTCATTATTCTCGTCTGATACTCTTGAATAATGGAAACTCGTTCTTCCATGACTAATTTTGTAAAGATAACTGGAATATAAATTTAATTTTTTACTCTACGTCTTGACTAGTCACAAATTTGTTCGCAATTGAAGATAGCGTCGGCAGAATCACAAAAAAATTTCTTCGTGGTTTTCTGTGTGGAAAATACATGTGGATGTTCCTGTTCAGCTTGAGAATAATTTTTTTGCTCTCATGGAGATTGTTTCCATGTTCTCAATATAGTTTATATACGGGTGTTTATAGACGAACGCATACACACACTCATATGTTTTTGCTTGTGTGTAGTTTGTTTGTTTGATGGCAGAACAGCGTTTGTGTGAACACGAACAGACCATGAACAGCGACGGTCTTTTAAGCCAAATACCTGTGCGAACAGCAATATGAACGTTGGTAGAACAGATCTATTGCTATAATGTGGCATGAAGTTGGAAAATACTTGCCACTCTCGCGTGGAAGCTCACTTTAAATATTTATTTAAACATTTCGCAAATACTGTACTAAAGATATTTAGGTTGACATGAATTAAGTGTGCATGTGTTTTATTCCCAGGTGAGTCAATATCAATTTGCCAGCGTTTACCTTTCTGTTGCTATAATTTTTATCCTAACATTTTTGTATTCTTTGAAGTGAGCATGCAGCTGCATAACTGCGAGAGAGTTTGAAGTGCAGCATGCACAGCTACACTAATGGTATATTCACACATGCACCTTAATTGAGATAATTAAATTGTTAATTGAGTTAAAACATTTTGTGAACAAGTGTGAACTTATGCAATTTATCTTACTCGATTACTGATAATTCTTTCATGACGCGAAAATGATGTTTGAAAAAGCGTAAAATCATGTGTTATGCGTTTTACATACAAAATTTACAATTGCCACTTTTATATATTCGTGGTAATGTTGTTGTTGTAATTTATCGGGTCTAGTTAGTGTGTGCTCTGTACAGAATTTTCTGCTCACTAAACAAACTTCAACGGAGTTGCATTGTGACTTTGATTCAAATTTTAGTTCAGTTACATAAGTACTAATTACCCAATTTAGTAATTGAATTTCATGTATAGTAAATTGAGTTCAATTAAGGCCTTAATTGCGTAAATCTCCTTATTGCACATTTGGAACATACTATAACATAATATTGTTTTATATATGACATGTACTCCCCGTACTGTTCAATTCTTAATTATGATTAAGCCACTGTCGGCGATATATATACATTTCAAGTTAGAGATATATCAAGGCTACTTCTTGGCAATATGTATCTCCAAATGAACAAATTTTGGGTTGCATATAAAATGTATGTGAAATCGTTGTCGACAATTGTTTTGGTAAGATTGGCACCCCTTTGACCACAATAAAAAACTATGTAATCCTTTAATTACAAGGATTAACTTTTAACATGCATGTAAGATTTTTAGCTTAACTCATGACAGATAAACTTCGTTTTTATTATAAAATATTCAAAAAGCTTTTTATTAAATAAAATAATAAAGTGCAATAACATATTTAACAATTGAATTGGTGTTTTACTTCTGTAATTATAAATTCTTCACGTACAACGTGGCCTTGTTTAAAAACGAAATGATGCTACCCTAGCATCATGTATACTAAAATGTATAGACACGATTTTGTCCATATGGGTTAGTGTGTGGGGATGAGTCATAGCTGCCAGAAGATATTAGTCGAAAATCGTCGAATTTTGTGAAGAAAAATCGTCAAAGTAACTTTTTACGAATAAGCATTTCAAAAAACTTTAATCTGGGGGCAAATTACGGCATTCGATATCGATCGAAAATTTCAGCTCTCTACCCATAGTGGAAATGCTCCATACAAATAAGAGGGAATCTCATTACTTATTTTATTTATTTATTTTTCTCATTACTTATTTTCTAAGGGTACCTGTATACCAGACTGCAGCTCTCTAGGTATATTGGAAGTGTTCCATACAATTAACGGGGGGACCTTAGTCCCTCGAAATAAAAAGTGCCCGTTTTCAGATTTTTTTCTTTACTTATTCAACAAGGCCTACCTAATTCCAGCTCTCTAGCTATAGTAAAATTGTCCCATAATATTGATAAGTTCGTGAGTCATTGAATATACCAAAACCTTCATATCTCGCTTTTATACTTAAACTTTCATACTTGACATATGAGGTTATCTATGCGTGAAGTTTAATTATTTTATGATTAAAAGAAGCAAAGTTATGAACGGGTAAAAACAGCACGATTGGTTTCGTATAATATACACACTGTGTGCATCAGGCCTGAACTTGACCTGGCGCACTACCGTCCGCGCGGAATAATATAATATTTTCGCTCGGAATATCCGCAATTTTATTAAATGAAAAAAGGCCAAAAATAAAAAATCATAATTGTGCGTGTATTTGCACTATCAGCAAAATTTTTATAGTGAAGAATTTTTTAGGATCATTTTTAGTTTGGTTCTTTGGAGCCAAATTTACTGGGGCTAAATTTCTCAGACCTTAAAATTGTAAACAAATATCATTGATTAAATAAGTAGAACAAGGTTGTAAAATGTTTATGTGTCGGACTATTTTACAAATATTAAATGTCATCCAAAAATTATTGGCAGTAATACCAAAGTAATTTGTTTGTTTATAATTTTTTAATTAAATGAGAGAGAATGGTTTGTATATTGATAATTGTTTCATTTATTGTCGGCAATTATGTATGAAATACAATATCAGATAAATGTCCACCTCTGTTAGCCTCACAAATGCGAATCCTTTTGAACACATTTTTCATTACTTTCTCACATATTTCACACGGTATTTCATTAATTTCATCAGGAATATTTTGTTTGAGTTGCTCCAGCGTTTTCGGTTTGTTTGCATAAACCTTGCTTTTTAGATATCCCCACAAAAAAAGTCCGGAGCAGTCAAATCAGACGGCCGTGGAGGCCAATCAACATCACCATTCCTTGAAATAACTTGTTGTGGAAAGAGGTCTCGCAGTAGTTCCATTGTGATTATGATTTTTTCATGAAAATCGGGGTTGTCTCGGGCGAGGTGTAGCATCCTATTGGCATATGTACGACGACGTAAATGGTCTTCTGGAAGAAGCTTTTGTGTCAACTGAATCTTAAATGGAAACAAATGCAAATCTTTGTGCAAAATTGTGGCCAAAGTTGTTTTTTAAAGACCAAGCTCCTGAGCACGGTGTCGAATTGAGGGTGATGGATTGTTTTGAACACCTAGCCTATCAGCTACAGTCCCTCTTTCTTCGAAATCATTTACTACACGATAAATAGTGCGTCTTGTTGGCACGTTGTTTCTCCCAAAAATTTCACGTAACTTTCTCATCGTCACAGCAATCGATGATTGATTTTGATAAAATGTTTTAACGATTAAAACACGTTGGTTTATCGAATATTTTTCCATAATAAATTTGCCACGTCTCTATGCCACCACTGCCAAATATGAACAGTCAAGAGTTATGTTTACCAAAATGGCGGCAAAACAAAGTAGTGTTACTTCCCGACGGACACACTGTATAACGCGTATAAGCTGAATAATAGATGCATGGCAAAACGAATTGTGAAAGTAGATTCTCCTTCAGAACTGCCTATAAGGTAAAAAATATGTCAAAATTTCTATTGAATTTATCTTTCGAAAAATCGTAACTTTGAGGTAAAAATTGTCTAAAAATCGTTAAAATGACTATAAATCTTGACATCTGGCAACATTAGACTGACTATGTTTTTATATATTTTTGTTTGTATATTCGGGTAGAAATAATTCATTTAATATTTTAATAAAATTGTGCTTAATTAAAATGAGAGCAAATTCTCTATAGACACGGGTATGTAAGAAAAGTAAATTTTACTTCTACGCAATCACACGATAGTTGTCTTCTGAAGCGTACAGGAATATTGTGTTAGTCTACTAGGAAGTCTTATAAAAATTACAGTTGGCTTAAGTGTTAGGTATTTGAAAAAAACTTTATAAGATGTTATGAAGTTCTTGAATAAATACTCTCAAAATGACGGAAACATTAAACATTACAAAAATGAAAAGGGAAAATACTTACATACTCATAACTTTGTAATTCCGTTTGTAATTTCTACAATATTAATTTCCAATCCAACGATATTGAAAGCAACTAGTCCCGCTAGGGTCTTGAGCCATTTGATCAGTGAGTGCTGCGATTTTTAAGTCAGACATATCGGTTCACACGTCCCCGAGATATGGGTCCAAAACCATTTTTCTGAGATATTTTGGTATTTTATTCTAGCGAGCAAACACAAGCCCATTCTGAGTCTTTATCCAATTTGCTATAAATTATTCTTTTAAAAAACTTCCAAAAACTAACAAAGAAAACCACATTTCTCGAAAAACCGAAATTTTACACAAAAATTTCGAGAAATGAGAAATCTTGGCAAAACTTTAAATTCACCAAAAAAATTTACCATAAAATTGGACAACTTGAATACAATTTTTTTTGCCAAAAACTCAAAATTCAATGAAACCCCGAAATTTTACAAAATAAAATCCAAATTCACCACAAGTGGTAAATTCCCAACAAACATAAAAAAATTTAATCAAATATTTAAAAATCATAATAAATATAAATTTTATCAAAAATCTCAATCAGAACAATTTTAAAAAAAATTAATAATTTCAATAATTTTAATAATTTGAGAATTCACCAAAATCCGAAAATTCATCACTATCAAACTATAGTTAATTATTTTAAATTAAAAAACTATCATAACTTTACAAAAAAACGAAAATTAAAAAGCCGAAATTTCACAACAAAATTTAAACAACTCGAAACTTTGCTAAAATTTTTATTTCCACAAATTCACTACAAAATCGAAACACTTTTTTTAAATTAAAATTCAATGAAAAATTTTAGGAGAAGAAAATCAAAATCCCGAAATTTTGAATATTCAACACAAACAATTCAATTTCACCACCATTTTTAATTTCAAACATGTGGTTAAATACCCTATAAAAATTTAAATTCACCAACAATTAAAAATTTACCATATAATTAAAAACGTTAAAATTTATAAAAAAAATCTTCCTTTCAAATTAAAAAACTCTAATTTTGTCATAATTTAGAGATTCACCAAAATTCGAAAATTCACCGCAAATGCAAACCATAGTCTAAAAATTTTAAGTTTCAAAAGTAACAAAATTTTCCAAAAAAATAAGATTAATTAAAAAAAAACCCCCCAAACTGTATCAAAAAGCTTTAAAATTGAAATTATTTTAAATTCATCAAAAAAATACTATAAATTGCAAAACTGGAACAAAATAATTTAATAGCGACAAAATCAGTATTTAATAAAAAAATCTCTACTTTACGCTAAATCTTAACTACACTACAAAAACTAAAATTAAAAAAATTTGGAATTTTACCACAAAAACTTTAATTTAACCGTATTAAAAAAAAAACTAACGTTTAAAGAAAATCGAGATCGCACGATAAAATTTTATCTTCACTGAAACTTCGAAAATTCAAGAGCAAAAAACTCGAATAAAACAAAATCAATGTAAAAATATCACAAAAACCAAAATTTACAAAATTTTTCAAATAAATTTCAATTTCACCAACATTTTTCAGTTTAACTAAATATTTGCAAAAAATAATTATTTTATGATGTAGCGATTTTAACAAAATCGGTTTTACACTTGTTGGTTTCTTGTTTGGGAAAATTACGTCTTTTATAAGATATAGATCTTTTTGGAACTTGTGTAACATCGGTTTTGTTAAAATTGCGACGTTTTTCATAAAATATTGATTTGTGGAAATTTTCGATGAAACTGAACAATTTTGTTGAATTTGAAACATAGTTTTGAACTTTTAACATATTTCGATTTTAATTAAATTTCAAAGTTTTGCTGAACATTTTAAATTATTCGTAATTTTTTCGTTCAATTTCGGTTTTCTTTAAAGCTTGCTTTTTTGGGAAATTTTGTTATTTTGGTAATTCAACCACTTTTACACTATAGTTCGGTTTTTTTCAAAATTTAAACATTTTTGTGAATTATGTTAAAATTTGGATTTTTTATTATTTTAAAAGTTTTTGGCGAATTTGTAACTTTTTGGTGAATTTTAAAACTTTTAGTGAATTTCCGATTTGTGGTGAAAATAGAGATTTTTTTAATAATTGTGTAAGATATATTCTGTTTTGAACTTTTCATAAAGTTAGTTTTTTTAAGTTTCGTCTTTTCGGTGAATTTGAAATATTTTGTTTCCCAAAATTTCGGAAATTTGTTTTTTGTGGTATTTGATATTATCTTAAATATTGAATTTTTAGCAATTTTTCGATTTCGGGGAATTTAAAATTTTGACAAAATTTCAATTTTTTGGAATACGATATTTTTGTAATTTAAAATTTTTCAACTTTAATTTGGGTTTGTAATGAATATTCGGATTTTGGTTTTTTTCGTTTTTATTTTTCAGATTAATTAAGATTTTGTTAAGAAATGAATAATTTTTAGATTTTTAAATATTTTGCTGAATTTTTAATTTTTTGGGTATTTTATTGGTAATTTACCACTTTCGGTGAGCTTTTGATTATATGTTTGTTAAATAGATTTTTATAAAATATGGACGTCTTTCATAAAATGTTGATTTTTCGGCAAAATTACAAAATTTTTGTATCGAATATTTAAAGTTTGGTAAATTTAGATTTTTTGTTTTTTTCGTAAAATTTCGGTTTTGTTATTAAACGTTGATTTTTCGAAAAAAAAATTATATTTCCTTTTTTCGACTTTTTTTTTAAATTTCTTAGTAAAGTTTCGATTTTTGGAGGAATTCGGTATTCTTTGTTAGTTTTTACAATTTTAATTTTTTTTTTATTTTGGTACAACATTTAGGTCCGTAGGTTATTCGGGGTTCGGAATGATAGTTTCTCCAAGAGGAATTTATAGCAGATATGAGAATTTTATTAACTTGGGTATAAGCTTTTCCCCTCAAAAAATGAAAATCCAAAAAAAGTTCAGACCTAGGCCCATTTTCCGGGATCTTGCGGACCTATATTCCAAGTTTCAAATAACGGAAATTCGGCAAACTAACTGATCAAGTGGTCCAAGTTTGAAGATCCCACGATCTCTAGTACCGTCAGAAGTTGATTTAAATGTAGGGGAGACAGACATCGGTAATTGCATTTCCCTACCTATAAGGATCCGGAATATATACACATTGTTGTTGGGAAAATTAATATTGTAGATATTACAAACGGAATGACAAACGTATACATATATATTTTTTTCTTTTTGGGAAGGTATTAATAAATTTTACAAACATTTTCGCAGTGGTTTATAAAGGGTGTTATTTTAGTGCACATAATTGAAAAAAAACACTAAGGTTACGCAATTTGAAAATAATAAGCTTTATGAAAACATAACTTTGTGCAAATAATGTTTGAATATGATTTGTAGCATGAGGGCTGGCTCCTATGTAGCGCATTTCGAAAGTTCCATTTTCGACCACTTTTTCCAACATATGGGGCCATGTCTCAGCAATGGCCTGCACAATGGTGTCTTCTACTTCGTTCAAAGTGGATGGTTTGTTCGCATAAACTAATGACTTCACGTAAGGCTATAAATTATACGATACTGGAGGCAACTTACTAGATCATTTTGGAAACTAACACGTTCGCAAAATGCCGCGTATAGTGAGTCGATTATTTGACGCTATATAGCATGTGGCGCCTATCGAAGTAATTCGTAATCATGACCCTATATCACTCGCTGTTGACAATAACGTTCTCTCCATTACTACGCTTTATGGAAGCAATTGCAACTTCGGTGCGCACTGTATGGCTTCTTTGCACATTATCATTTAGAGTATACTGATGCGAAATCAATCTATGGCTAATGGAGCCAGTCGCTCAGATGGACGACTGTGTCGACTGAAAAATAGACGTAATGCACGGTAATCTTCCGGAACTGAACCATGATCCTGAAATAAATTTGCACAAATTGCCAGTGTTATTCTGGCGTTGGTCTGTCTATTTACACAAAGTGGCAAAGCAAACTGAGCATAAGTGATAATAGAATCACCAGACCTGACAATCGTATGAAGGATTATATCTCTGTCGAAAAATGGAATCCTTAAAAAAACACCCCTTATGTTCCGTTTCGCAACTTTGCTCAGTTACTTTTGTTCACTTAATTGCCATTAGGATTCCTTTCTTTGCAGAGACATACGAAACATGAAACGTGACTGAAATTGTTTTGTTAGTTCTTCCCATTTTCTTATCTCTACTGCTTTGAAGAAAGATTCTTATAAATTTAATTTAATTTTGTTTCTTATTTTTTTGGTTTAGAAATGAAAATTAGGAAAAAGTTGTATTTAAAACTACCGGTTCGAAAATTTAAATAAAATCTAGCAAAAACACGACTGTAAGCTGGCGTAAGCCACAATGATAGAGATGAGAAGATGTTAATGTTGACGGCAGTGATGGAGATGCTGATGTATTATGTAGAGATGTTGTAATTTGATATGAAAAGAAAAACAACAACGAAAAACCTTAGCTGCATGAAATGTTTTAATCAACAAATTAGGGATTTTGAGTAGGTATTTGTACGTTTGTTTTAAAACAAAAACGCAATTTCTTCATTTAAATGAGTTCGCTTAAAATAAACGTAAAAGAAATAGTCAACTTGTATCAAGTTTTGGCGATGAAGTCCCACATATGGTGACCGTGTACCGCTGGTATGCAAAATTGAACCTTTGTCGGCGTTCGCTATAGCAAAAATTCTTGGGCATTATTTCCACAAGCGTGTCAAGAAGATTCGTTCCTCGGACTTTTATTTCATATTCCATAGGTAAAAATGTAGCTTAAAAATTAAGCCAGAGTCCATTTCATATCTCACACCGGTTTTGTTCAATTTCATTTCCTATCATTCTTAACTGGTCACCGTATAGAATACAAGTGACACATATTTGATTGGAGCCATAAACAATAACAAATTCTTAATATGAAAATTGGATAGTTAAGCAATCATTCTGAAGCAAAATGCAAGTATTAGGCATTTAACCACCTAGTAGTTATTATAGCTATGGGGTGGTATAACAGGTGAAAGAATAATTATATTCAGGCTTAAATTTGATTCTTTCGGTTGAGTAAGAAAAATATATTTTTATTAATACGATAATTTTTAGAAACTTGAAAAAGTATGATAAGAATGCAACTGGGTTATTTAGAGTAGGGAAGACTTCTCATTTTCAACATTCCATCAATAGGTGGGTTAAATAGATCGTTCATGTTCTGACACTCGCAAGAAAAGTGTTCTGTGAATCTTGGCGAGTTCAGATTTGCTTAAAATTTTTAATAAATGGTTTTGGTAATTTTGCCTGTCCATTATTTTCTTATGCATTGGCGATTTAAACAAACAGCTGGTCTAAATGATCTTACGCCAGGGCTGTGAATAATTCAAAAAAGGTTAAGTTTCCTAAGATGCTAGATGAAAATCTTACAAGTTTTTAATATACAGAGTTGTATGATAAAAATGCTTTTGCCATCGAGTACTACCTATAATCAAAGTAATCTGTTACTCAAAATGTGACCTCCTTATTAAAAAAATTTAAAAAAAAGTTATTCTAATATATCAAATGGATTAGAAAAATCTCTTATTAAACGTTTTTTAATGCATCATTTTCTTGATTACATCTTTCTTTTAAAGCTTAACAAGATTTTACTGGCTTTTTAATTTATTTTTGTTTGTTTATGGTTTATTTTGGCAGAGCATATTTTTTTATTTGTCGAATGCAACTTCGAAATATTGGCATGTTCCCACGCAAAACGCTAGAATTTCAAAATATTAACAATCGCGCGAGTGTCAATACATGCCTGGATATTTAAAATAGACACTAACCCAGCAAAAAGATACAAAGAATGTTGATGAGGTGCTAGCGTCAAATAATTTAACTTCTTCAGTATTCTACAAATATTTGGGACAACGTAACTCTTAAGAGTGGCAGCTAGAGAAAAACAAAAGCATTAATAAAAATAATTTAAATCCCGTTGCAAAGGATTGTTTGAGATATTTAATTTAGGCCTCCGGTTTTAGTCGTTTTATTTTACATTTAAACTCTCCTTATCAATTTTTGATAAATTCTAGATCTTTTGGTGAAATTTTGTGAAGTTTGGTTTGGGTTATTTGTTAGCGAAACTTTCGGTTTTGTAAGATATAGGTCTTTTAGAACTTGCCACATCGGTTGTCAGAAATTTGCGATGTTTTTTTATTTTTTATAAAATATTAATTTTTTGAATTTTGGTTTTTGTGGTATTTTTGGAATTATTTTGTTTCATTCCAGTTTAAATTTTGTGATAAATTGTATAAACTCAACACTTGTGGTGAATTTTAGATTGTTGTTTTTATCTGTTTGTTAAACATCGATTGGGTTAAAATTTTGACGTTTTCATAAAATATCGATTTTTTAACTTTTTGGCGAAATTACAAAATTGTAGTGAAATTAAAATTTTTGTGGTGAATATTCAAACTTTTTTTCATCGAATTTTCGTTGTTTGAAAAAAATTTTTATTCCAGTTTTTCAATTTTGTGGTGAATTTAAAATTTTGGAAAAACGACGAATTTCTTTTAACTTTTTTTGTTTTTTAATTTCGGTTTTTTAAGGAAATTTCGATTTCTTTGTTTTTTTTTAATTGATTAATTTGTTACAACATTTAGGAATTTACCTGGTGGCCTCGGGTAATCGTTTCTGTGGGAGCAATTTATAGAAAATTTTATAAGCATTCAGAATATGCGAATTTGATGGGCTTGTGGTTAAGAGTTTCCCCACAAGACTGAAAATGCCAAAAATAGCACATATCTGGGAAACCTGTGGACCTATTTGACTTCTTTCAAATAGCAGAATTCCGCCAAACTCTCTGGTCTAGCAGACCAAGTTTCAAGATTCTAGGTTGTCTAATGCCGCCGAAAAGATTATTTCAACATCAGACAGACGGACATCATTAAGTAAACTTTCCTAACTATAAGGATCCAAAATATGTATATCTTGTTGGTTGGGAGGTGAATATTGTAGAAATTACAAACGGAATTACAAACCTATATAAACCCTTCTCGTTTTTATGAAGTGAATAATAAAAACGCATTAAATGCAAATAAATACGAATCAGTCAGTACAAGTTGAAGGCAAAGGAAAAATAAAATACAAATACATATCAACAAGCAATTGATTTAAAAATAATAATTAAATATAACAAATAGTGCCTGCAAGGAAAAATGAAGTAAAAATTGTAACAATGTCACAAATGACATCAAATAACAATTAAGCAAAATAAAAGAAAATCGAGCAAAGAAAATAGTAGAGAAGTTGATTTTATGCTCATAAAATACCATAAAATCAGTGGTAACAACTGAATGAACGCGAAAAGTGAAAAAGAAAAATGTTTTTTTCAACAGTTTATCCCCTCTGGGGCAACAATATGCACATCTTTATTTACACGTTTTAATTTATGCAACTACGTAAATTCAATCGGGTATATCGACTTTTATTCGGATTCTGCAAACTGACTTCTTCGAAACAGGATTATGATATTCTTCAATTCCGGGTGTATCGGCAGTACTCTTAACAATACTAATAATTATTTTTAATCTAGTCTTATCCTATTTGCATAATTTGCCGGCATCGTTCTGGCAGTCTATTCATGATAAAATAGCAAACCAAACTGATCACAAATGAAAATAGGGCTGCTAGATCTGACAACAGTATACTTATATAACGGTTATGTTGCACAATACTATTTATTATATTAAACAATATATTGGTTTTACAAATGACTTTTAACGCATGAGAACTGGATGTGCAGGCCCATATTGGCCTCTGTTTTGCAGGCGTCCTATGAACCTACAACAATAATACGCACTACTCAGTGTATGTGGCAATAAACAACTTTTCGTAACTTCCGTTTAAATAGCTTCATTATAGACGATATGTGTTCAAGTACAACGAATGAACATGCACTACAAAATTCCCTCTAATTAGATCGAAAACACATCCACCAAGTTCCCTAGCAAAAAAGAACCAACCCCAACAGCATCCAGTCCGTAAATTACTTCCCGAATGCTACTGGTTACCTGTGCTACTGGTAAAATCTCATATTTTAGTTGCACGCCATAGAAAAGCCTTGGGGACTGGTTTCCCATATCTCTGCTAAGGAACACAATAAAAACACAGGAAGCAAACGTGCAAGTTCGATGCTAAACCGCTCGGTGGAACTACTATGTCATCAAGCTTATCTGACTTGTTCCCTAATAAGTTGCTTATATATTTTGAGGTTTAGCGCTTGTAGACTGGTTATTTTTACTGTGGTGAAGTACAAAATGCCATTATGTCAACTAATGTCCATACAAGCAATTTAACAGCAACATTCTATTAGAATTCCATATTATAATTTTATCTTATTGGCTGCATGTTATCTTATGGCTCGCACTGTATTCGAATTAGGGATATAGCGAATACGAAATAAAAAGAAAACTACACGAAAGTTTGCAAAACCAAAAATAAATCTGTCTTGGGTTGTGAAAGTAGAATTGTCCTTCTTCGCGCATTTTTTCATAAACCAGTTTAGATTAAAAGATTAAAAGACAATCTGGCTGCCTTATCATTACGCAAAGGGAAAGTTAAACGACCAATTCGGAAATGTAAAATATTCGTTACTTCCCTAATGAAATTTTAATTTGAAGCGTGCTACACATTCAATTACATAAAATACATTTAGTGTTGCAGTCACGTAAATATCTGTTGTTGCAAATGGATCCCTTAATGCATTCGCATGCGTTTAACGCATGTGTGAAGTTTGGTTGGTTGGTAGCTGGGATCAGTTCTGTGTTATTATGTCACATTGACTTTAAATCGTTTAATGAACAGTAATTCAATTAAATACAGGCATCACACCACTGCCTTCATGGAGATTGAATTGTATGTGAGTTGTCCAGTGTTGGCATGTGTGTATAAAACTAACGATAAAATGAACAGCGATAGTATTTTTTATTCTCTGCTATTAAATAAATGCGCAGTCAGCAGATGTTGCTACTTGTAGCCAGTTAAAACGAGCAAAGTAAATAAATAAATAAATAAACACATACATAAAGCTAGATTAAAATAAAAATAAAAAAAACATGCACACAACGACCAGCGTACAAAAATTAACACACCCGGCGAAACAAAGGCCAACATTTTACCGAAATCACTGAAAGTTAAAATTCAAGTTGAAGTCTCAAATGTCTACCAAGCATTTGGACGAACAGAGAAAACAGAAACACGCAAACGAGCTCCAAACATGCACTCCTGCGATGTTTTTATGTTGTACAACCGTTTCTAGCAACATGCCAACAGAATTGTGAGAAGATCATAAAGTTTGAACTGCAAAAATAAATGATTGTTCTTTATCACAAACAATGATACGAGTCTTTATAAGAACATAAAAATGCTTGTTTCTGTGTTTAACTCTGGTTAATTTTTCTACGGCTTTTGCCGTTGCGGGCATTTCATTCATTTACTCATTTATTTTTGGAGCTGTGAATATTGTAGTCCAACAGAAAGGGAATTAATCGTAATTTCTTATGGTATTTAATAAACACGTGTGTCTTATATCTGCTGTTGCTGCAAATGCAATTGCAAACGCTAGAAAGACTGTGACTATCGTGGCGTATGTGTGTTATTTCACTTGGGGTTTATCACAAGTTAATATTGCTCATACGTCACATAGTTCGCAGCCACGAATATTGCATTGTATTGAAACACATGGCATTGAGTATCAGTTTGCCATACGCACTTGGCCGTATAGGCATCGTCGACATTGGCTTTGATGATGTTTTGAGGACTATTTTTATTTTGTCGCCTATAAAATACACTAAAGGACAAGTCTATTTAAAAAGTAGTGTGTAATTTGTCATATTTCCAGATTTCTTATCGATAAGATAACGAAAATATATTAAACTTGTTCTATTGAAGTCAAAGTGATGAACAACTGCAATCCAGTTTGTCGGCTTTCAAGGCTCACTTACGAAGAGATCAGCGACAATGTCTTTAACTTAGCGGCAGTGAATATTATTTAAGCGACTTGAAAAATAATGCAAAAAGTTGGAGTTTAATTTTTTAACTTTGATTTTATTTCATTGAATCTTTCTATTTAAAGAAATTTACAACAAGTATTCGACTCTGATCTCTAAAATATTATTTATGAAGCATTACCAATGTAATAACTAGTTTGTTGTAATCAAATCTTAAGTACCTGGTACCCATGAAATATCAGTAAATCATGCGTTAGAGAGTTGCGATGGACCACTATTTTGTTTAAGTATTTGCAGACGTATGTCTTTATTTCATCCTAGATAATGGGAACTTCTAGCTTTAGAAGGATATTTTAATTTCTTATACGAGTATACCAGTGGGCACATGCGATAAGTCTTAAAATCTGACTGTCTTATTTGTAACTTTTGGACGTTTGATGCACAAGCAGTACTCCAACCAAAGTCAAGGTTGAGTTAGAACTTACAAGCAAGTGTAGTTGATTTGTTCGACGGTTTATGAGCGGGTGGGTGGATGCCCAAATATTTAACATGAATTTTCGCAGGAACCGTGGTACATGTTATTGATATTGGTGCCTAATTTTGCCTTCTGAGGGAAAACGTTACGTGAGCACATTTCGAGAGGTTTTCTTTATTCTCCACTTTTTCAACCAGTCCTTTAGCTCATAAATGTGCGACTGAAGTTGATAAGATGCAACCTTCGAATTATTAATAACACTTTTAAATGCAGTGTCATCTGCAAACATTGACGTATATGTATTTGGGCTTGTTGGCATATCCGCTATATAGATTAGATATAATAGCGACCCTGGGGAGACTCCAGCAGAGATTTTAGCATTTTTAGAAAACTGATCTTTGATTTTACAATAAATGTTCTATCTGACAAATAGCTCGTAAGAAGTTTGTGGGAGTTTTCAGGTAGAAATCGAGTTATTTTCGTAAGTGGCCCGCCAAATGCTTGGGAAATATCAAGACTGAACAATATTGCGGGTTCAAGCACGAAACGATCAATTCTCAAAGAACTTTGATAAAATTTAAAGTACGCTAATGGGCCGGTATGACGTAATACTTTAGGGATCAATTCAATTTCAGACATCTTCGAAAAGCATAGGAAGAAGCCAATTCGCAACATTGCATTAAATACGAACAGTAAAATTTTCCTAACATAATTAGGTAAATAATTGATCCGCTAATATGATCAGTTCCGAGCGATTTTCTTATATCTAAAGTTTTAATTGTCGACTTTAATAAAGATAGCCGAAAATTCATAGAATTAATCACAGCGTCACTGATGTTTGGAATGGTGAAACTACAGGGTGTCCGCTGGGAAGGTATACTGCTTTGTTTTTTATAATTTTTGATTAAATTAAAGAGAATGGATCGTATATTGATAAATGTTTTATTTAATGTCGGCAATTATGTATGGAATACAATATCAGATAAATGTCCGCCTCTGTTAGCCTCACAAATGCGAGCCGTTTTGAACACATTTTTCATTACATTCTCACACACATTTCACGCGGTATTTCATTAATTTCATCACAAATAATTGTTTTAGTTGCTCCAGCGTTTCTGATTTGTTTGCATAAACCTTGCTTTTCAGATATCCCCACAAAAAGAAGTCCGGAGCAGTCAAATCAGGCGACCGTGGAGGCCAATCAACATCACCATTCCTTGAAATAACTTGTTGTGGAAAGAGGTCTCGCAGTAATTCCAATGTAATCCTGGCTGTCGATGTGTCACTGTCTTGTTGAAACCACATGTTAGTCAAGCCCAAAGCATGCAGTTGTGGCGTTAAAAAGTTTTCAATCATATCACGATATCGCGATATGATTCCTCCTGACCAAATTGCACACCAGAGTGACACTTTTAATGGATGCAAAGGTGACTTATGAATAATTTGAGGGTTTTCCATTGCCCAGAACTGACTATTCTGTTTATTCACATATCCATTCAAATGAAAATGTACCTCGTCACTCATTATGATTTTTTCATGAAAATCGGGGTTGTCATGGGCGTGCTGTAGCATCCTATTGGCATATGTACGGCGGCGTAAATGGTCTTCTGTAAGAAGCTCTTGTGTCAACTGAATCTTAAATGGAAACAAATGAAAATCTTTGTGCAAAATTGTGGCCATGCTCAGGCCTATCAGTCTCTCTTTCTTCGAAATCATTCACTATACGATAAATAGTGCGTCTTGTTGGCACGTTGTTTCTCCCAAAAATTTTACGTAACTTTCTCATCGTCGATGATTGATTTTGATAAAATATTTTAACGATTAAAACACGTTGATTTACCGAATATTTTTCCAGTCTTCACGACTGCCAAATATGAACTGTCAAGACTAATGTTTACTAAAATGGCGGCAAGACAAAGTAGTATACCTTCCTGGCGGACACCCTGTGTGCGAAAACTTTTTCTAAGAGATTTGCGAAGGCATTTACCTTTTCATGTTCGGTTTTCAAGACTTAATGGGGATTCGTAGGCACTAGGACATTTTAAGTGACTTATAACTTTCCACAGGCTAAAGTCCGTGGGTTTTCTTGGATCATTTTTTAGTGGGATGTTTGGAGGGAAGAAAGAGCTTACATACGTTTTATATTTCATCCAATTCGTGTTTTTATTAGGGTAGAAAATGAGGCTTTCATGAGCAGTGACAACACCCTTCTGAAGTTACGAAGTACTAATTATTTCCAAAATACTCAATTATCAAACTAAAGAAACATTTTAAACCTAAATCTCAAAACTAGTTTGATTAAAATTATCTCACAGAATAAACAAGTTTATTGTCCAGTATTTAAATTATTTTATAATAACGACGCCACAAGTTAAGTCGCACACTTGTTGTGACGATAATTCACATGCCAACAACATCAATTACATCCAAAGGAAGCCATCGGTTGATGCGCTTTAGGAGCCGGTAAATTAATTGATTCATAAGTCAGGGTTGAGCGATAGACGGTCTTGATTGATCACACGTATCTTCAATAGGATCGCTTTACATCATAAAATAACGTTAGATGTTATTTGAGTGGGAAAGTTTTTTCAGCGATTCAAATATATTTCACAGACGTTTTCCTGTCAACTCTAATCTATTAATTTCACTCTTTCAGATGAAGTTTTTATTTTGTTACATAAATATAACGTTTCTGTTATGAATGCTTAAAGCAACACTTTATTAAAGCTTAAACGAGTGTGCGTTAGAAAATAATACAAAAGATTCTTCTACCTCTCCTTATGATCTGAAGAACACTGACATACCGTAAATGACTGACACATGTAACTGTTGCGCTTGAAGCAACGAAACGACAACGAAAGTGATGGTGGTGAAGATGGTGTTTGAGTGTAAGACATTATAATTTACAATTACTTAATTCTGATTTAAAAAAGGATTGGTATTTTTTATTTTTCTTAGAAAAGTAAACTGTCAAAAATGTGTTCAGCTTAACTGTTGGAACATTTATTTTGTAACATCTTACAAAACCAAGTTTTTTTAACTAAGTTTTTATTTGAAATCATGGATGATGGATGAAATAATAGATTAAACTTTAGAAATAGAAAACTTAAATTCCAAGTACAGACAAATATTCAAAACAACCGCAGAAGGAATTGACAGGACAATATTATGGTAACGTATCAATGGAACCAGCCCTCGTCATCCATAACAGGGAGTGATGCCATGCAAAGAAACAATTATTTTAATTGATTATAAATGGTCCATTCCCTAACTGCTAAGGAAATATTAGATGAACGCAGAAGAAAACTATGGTTGTAGTATAATGACGACTCTACAAAAATATATGGTTGTAGCAAACATAACTTTAGTTATGTTAAACATAACTTTTGTTACGAAAAAAAGTTCTTGTTTACATTTATTCATAAAGTTGTTCACATCCCAAAAACTCCAACACAGTTGGTGTTACCAATATATTTTTCATTTAAGTTCTAAACCTAACCAAGGTTTCTTAACTATTCAAAAGTACTGTAATATTCCTAACCATAGTTGTTTATTAGTAACCATAATATGAATTGGTTTTTTAAGTTTCGTTAATGACTGAATAAGAAGCAATCTTAAAATGTTTGTTCTTGAAGCATTCTTTGATTAGGAGAGACAAGCATCTCATACTGGCCAAAGACAGCGAATTTCCGCTGAGCTAGATTCTCGAATTATTCCAAGAGAAAAGTCACCAGGAAGTGTGGCATAATACGTTAATACTGGCTTCCAAGTGATTAAATGTTGCTACTTCATTGCCTCGGACATTTTTTATATCCCCAGAGATGACGAAAAATCCCGCGAAAATATATATTGGTAAAATTAGTCATCGCTCAGATCTATGGCAAGTGAAGACGACATACTAAAGACATATTTCTGCAACATTATTGCCTTGTAATTGAGAGAGAGAAAATCTGCTAATTATGTGTACGTATTTTTCTTCACTGAAACGTTACGTTCTTATCGCCGTTATTTTTGAAGGCATGCTAGCCAATTATTCCACCTAACGCTTATTTTTTCTGGATTTAATAGTGTCCAATGTAGCAATTTTTTTTAGCGAGTTAGTCATTTAACCAAAAGTTGTTTCATCTTGAAGAAATATTCCAAATATTAAGACAAATAGCAACATTAATAATAGTGGATTGATTCAGCATATCTATGGCGCGAACGTTGATCTTCAAGCCTGTATGTATTGAGTCTTGTTAACACGTTAACCAACGTCTCCACGTAAATTTTTGCTTAATGGTTAATTTTACTCAGCACGATAACAAATGGAAGCATTTGCTTTATCAGTAATAATACGTTGTATACTATCAATCGCTTGTTGAGTGCGCAGTGTGCGACGTTTTACGAAACGTTTACTGGGATTTAAATAGAACACATACAGTTTCTTAAAGTAACATTTTTACGAGCAAGTATCACTCCTGCTTCTTACAATCCCCTTCCAGAGAAAATTTTAATTTTTGAATAAGTTTCAAATAATCTCTTTGTTACATAAATAATTTTCCTTTTTAAAAATCAATGCTTTTTATACGAAAATATAAATATGTGCTCACGCGCACTTTCAATTGAAAAGTTCGGAGGTAGCTGAAGTACTTGCGCTAGCAAATGTCCAATGCAGGAAAGGAAAATTTCTACATCGCCTCCATTCGACGGGGTCTTGCTCATAGCAAGACGACTTTAATCAGAAAGAAAATCTATTTTACGTATCAATTAAAATGTGATATTTCGAATATCAGTGACACTGTGATTTATCCTATGAAATTTCGGCTATCTTCAATAAAGTCGACAATTAAAAATATAGATATGAAAAAATCACCCAGACCTGATCGCATTACTGGATTACTTACCTAATTCAGCTGTGAGAATTTTTCTTTTCATATTAAATGACATGTTGCTCGTTGGCTTCTTCCCATGCTCTTCAAAGATGTCTTACCTTAATGATCAAGATATCATCCCGGAGCATCAGTTTGATTTTTAAGCAAACCATAGAGCATTTGGGCAAGGTCTCAAAATAGTTACCGTGATTAGATTTACATTTCGAAACAAGCAATATTATTCAGATTTATTTATTGATATTTCCCAGGCGTTTAATAAAGTCTGTCATAATAGGCTACTTACGAAAATAATTCGATATATAATTATCTATCGAAAATAATTCGATAGATAATTTTCCCACTGTTTTTTTGTTTTATCTTGTAAAGTTTTTATCTCAGTCTCCGCGTCCTTAAAATTGCTTCGAATTTTCTGCGTTTATTACTTGTAGGCTTGCTTTGATTGCCACAGTATTTGCTCGTTGATTACTAAATACTCCCTTCCCTGATGGCCTTAAATCCAAAAGATGCAAAATCTACCCTTTATCAACTAGTAGTTTTGCAATCCAATAACGCTCTCATTGTGGCTCTTTTGGACTCAATTGCCTTGATGGTCATTTGGATATTAGTGAAAATGTTAAATTATTTTAGCCATGTGGTCTGACTGAGACGCCTTACACACTACGTGATTGTCCATACTGACGATTATGGTCGGGAAATCGGTAGAACATTTCGATCTCTAGTTCCCGTATAAAGATATCCAGTCATATTTATTATTTACCAGAATTAAGAACGCAAAGTTTTAGAAAGTATCAAACAAATACTCTTTTGACATGTCGACAAAAATGTTATGCAAACATTCTAATGGTAATTTGCTTCAATAAACATTTTAATTTTTATATACGAAAGACAACATCTCTATATAACCAACACACACAAACACATACATACAAACATATCTTTCATAATACACAATCACTCATAAGTTAAAACGTAGGATTTGTTTAAATATTTCATTGTGTCTCTGAGTTCATATTTACCTCCGAATTTATTGCATTTAAAATACTTCTTTCCAAGAACTTCCTTAAATCAAAGCATTTGCATCAGTAAGTGGAAAATATTTTAAAACACAAAAAAGGAAAAATTACAAAACAAATTTGGAAACGAAAGTCAAGCACTTTCATGTACAAATATTTTGTTAGTTGCTCTGCGTTTGAAGCATGCGTGTGTGTACGTCAACACTTTTGTATCGTGTTTGTATTTCATTCCCAGTAAATGTTATTTTTCTCGTCACAGCACTCTGCAAACACTTAAACCAATTTTTTTTTCTCAGAAAGCCAGTCATTTCAGACGTTTCTTCATAGATTAATTCCCTGTAAACCTTTTACACTAAAGTAAGCAGGCAATCTATTTTTTTTCTTCGTTATAAAAAATAATATTCTTTAAGTACTCGTAACTGCTTTTTATCAAACAGCCATACAATTTTTGTTATCTTACAAGAGCGACATAAATTGAAGTTCCAAGCAATATACTGCTGGTATTTCTTTTCACCAAATGTGATTGAAAATGTTCACTGGGCTAATGCACATTCAGAGACTTGTAAACACATACATGCAGTGATAAAAAGATTTAATGTATTTCAAATGATGTTATTTTATTTACAACTCTTTAATTTTAAATATTAGGATTTTATAAGGAATTGAATTTGACAAGATTCCTAAATGAAAAATAGTCTCTCCCTCTCTCTCTACGCTTTATACGCCAACAAGGCGGGGAACTGTGATTTACTTTTAGTGGGAAGTGTACGGCTTAAAGTGTAGGTTTATTTAGTTCAATAGCCACCGTTACTGAATCAAGATTTATGATAAGGAATCTGTGTCTTTAACAACAATCGATCAAGACGAAATAAGTTCGATGTTCCCAAAAACGGCTGCCTTAATAAAATTTAGTTAAACCCCTCAGAGTTTACCAATAATTTGAAAAAACAAATAATTGTTTAATCCACAGAGTTATCCTAAAGTGATATACAACTTTAGGATATTTTTACTTAAAGCTTGCACTATATTAATTTTTTTCAAGCTGCCTGTGTTGACATAAGCTATTTTATCTGCCCACAATTTTAGTGTCAGTAACACTTTCATTGTCCATAACCATTTGTAATCTTCTGTTGAGTTTTTTAATTTTTATATTTTCACAATTTTGCTGAAATAGAGAATCAAGCTGAGTGTAGAATATTAAAGTAATTATTTACTTATTTTTATAAATCCTATTGTGTATGGAATATGGATCTGAGAAGTCAAATATTTAATGATTTTGCCACATAAACTCAGCCTACAGACTTGACAGACGTCACCAAAATAGTGTGCCTGCCAACATTAGTCAAAATCGACTCGAGATATTTTTGGAAAAAATTTGTCTCCAATTATACTAAGTAAATAATTTCTTTAATCAGATTTCCTTCAATTTTTCATTTATTTATTACAACTCAAAAAACATGATTAAACATGATCATCTTACAGCAAATTACCGTAATGAATTATATAGTTGTAGTCAGATCATATTATAATCATAAATAATATTTTAACAGGCTCTTTTCAGAATAACAATGTTGTATAATATAGTAATGATAACCATAATTCTGTTTATAATATAAACGTTATAATCACATTATTATATAATGCAAACATAATATAATCATACTCAAAAACAATGTGTGTTTCATATTCACAATGTGTTCAGATGATCATAATATATTTGAAAATGATCATATAAAGATCGAACTAAAGCTGGATTTATTACCTTGTTTCCGTCGCATATACAGGCATTTTACTTATCTAGCCGGTCTTCAATCGGCCCATAGGCAACTGTCATAGAAGAAGTCTCGGAAGAAGCCGCTGAGGCACAAAATAAACATTTCTAGGCAGAACTTTTCTAGAAAATGTTCTACAGTTCAGTGTAATATCATTTTTTTTTTTTTTTGGTATTTGATCCTTTGTTACCATGTGCAATTTGCTTTTAGCCAACCTTTGGTTGGCATCAAAAATATTGTATATATTTCTGTTTCATTTCGCATACCGATTAGCAAATTTATTTCTTGGCGCAACTTTGGGGAACTTCAAAAAAGTTAAAGTGTTGTAAACTTCGTTCTCACCCAATAAAATTAAATACTCATTCTCGTATTCTTTTTAATTAAATTGGTGATGTTTACAGTTTACAGAACAGAAAAAAAAATTAAAATACGAACTTATGCCTAAAAATTACGTTACTTAATAATAATAATAATTAGTATTCGAAAAAGTTACGCCAAACAAAAAATCATAAATTACTAAATTGTAGTTTTATTATATTTTTCCCTATATAAATAATTTTGAACGGCTATATAAGCAAAATACCCTTATCTGCATACTTAAGTTGAGATAAGAATACATTGTACCACCGACTCCTGTTAAAGATCGACTGTGAACAAACGCATATTTGTCGCAACTGGATTGATCATTTTAATATTTTAAAATAACATTAATTTGTTTGTCACAGCCTTATATTTTTGCCAAGATCATACTGTGGTTGCCGTGTTCATATTACTAGTGTTTTAGTATAAAGTTTTAAATATCACCAGTACGAGTATGGTTCTGTATCAGCCAATGTAATCGTTTGTAGACTTTTGTGGCACAGTGTATGATTCTAAGGCTTCTACATATTTTGTATATGATTTTTCTGCAATGTTTGCCAATAATTTTCTACAGACGCCAGCAGAACCTCACACATACAAATGTGAATATGCTCCTCAGCAAAAAAAAACTTACTATTCCAAATGTGGCTGAATGCATGAAACCAATCCAGTGCAGATATAAATCTAAACAAATGACATATTTTGAGCACAAAACTATAAAATCGTGTGTCTTACATTAACATTTGGAAAATGCTTTTTACTTACAAATGAATATTACGTTGCATCAAGGTGCAATTTTGTTTGTATTAAAGAATATTTGTATTATACAAACATACGATGTCAATACTAAGAACTGCATGTGCCACAAGAAGCAATTTTAATTTTCGAAATTTCACCAATTTCCTGTAATATTTTTTGTTTATTCCTGTTGGTTCTGTGAGTTTTTGCAACAAATTTAAATGACACAGTTCCAAGAATAAAAATCGAGACATTAAAATTAGTACAAATGTTAACTACGCATAAAGAGCAAAATTTTGTTTAGAAATCAAAACGAATTTGGTTTTATAAAAGTTTGATAAACACACAATTTTTAAAATTTAAAAACTCTTAGGCAAATTTTAAACACATTTTATTTGTGTATGTTTCTTTATACCCTTCACAAAAATGAAGAAGAGTATATATAGGCATGTGATTCGGTTTGAAATTTCTACAATATTCATTTCCGACGCAACAAAGTATATATATATCCAGGATCCTTATAGGCAGGGAAGTTTAACTTCAGATGTTGGAATCTGAGGGCACTAGACAACCAAGAATCTTAAAGCTTGGACGATTGCATCAGTGCGTTCGGTAAATGTTTTCTATTTGAAATCAGCCATTTCGGTTTACAAGTTCGCGATATATGTTCTGGGGTTTAAATCTACACAAGTCGACAAATATTGTTGATTCTGAACAATCCCTCAGAAGTACAAAATTTGAAAAAACTTAAAGTCAAAATAAATGGTAGAAACCACGAAACAAACTTGATTGTATAGAAAATTCCTGGTTGATTCACAATCAGAAGGGAGTTAAGGATGATCTGAATGAATATAAACTCATAGAAGAGTTGTTTAAAAGTTCGGTCGATCCCAAAACTTTCCTAACTTTCATCAAACATAAAATATTTTAATTTTTAGAACTGTCCTCGTAAGTGCTTCACGTTATTGTTTACAGTTTTTTAAAGAAATAAGTTTACAAAAAATAAGTTTATACTTTACTTAAACTAAGCCTATACAAAAACGTGAAGGTTAGTCGGGCAAAATGTCGGGGGTCGTGTTAGTGCTTATATATTAAAGGAATGTGTGGCATATTGTACACTTCTATGTACCGTCGTACCAGGCGCTGTCATGCTCGGTCAATGCCTGATTTCACCAAACCGGACTTGTATCTTAATCTTACTGGAGGAACTCGTGAGTGTCGCAGTAATACTTTGTTAGTTTATTTTTACATTACTCAAGAACAAGGATTTTTGTTTTAAAAAATTATTATGTTTTATTTTTAGATATAAAATTATTATCTATATAAGTATTAAAATTATAAATGTTCCTCTTTTATTATGGTGCTGTTGTGTTTTTTTTTTCAAAGACTTACTGTTTATTTTGTCTGTTGTGGTATGACTGCGACATGCTGAGTAGGCTGAATATTCTTGGACAAAGGTTGAACAACTGCTGCATTACTAGCTGAATTGAGTCGTCACTGTGATTTGTTTTACTCTCCTTTAAATGAATTCTAATCCTTGCAGCGGATTATTTATTGTGGTTTCGCAAAAAGCTTAGTCATCAATGTTGTTGATTTTTAGTTGTTGGGTGCTCTGTTCTGTTGTTTTTGATCTAAGTGAATATAAACTTAAAATTGTTATTTATGTTAGCCTAACACAGAGGAGTATCAAGAATGTGTAACTTAATGCCCTCTTTGTTTAAGCATACAACTACGGCAGCCTAACTGTATGTATGGGAGAACGTTGATCTAAGCGTTTCTCACAGTTATGCTGCTTAACCGTGTTTGCTATCCAACACCTAACACCCTACCTACTGAAGGTTGGTAGAGGTCGTTTATAAAACGAAAGGTTGGCAAAAGTTGACAGCTGAATACACTACAAGTTATTCTTTCCTTGTAAATATGGTGTACGAAGTTTTAAGACTTTAGCTGAGTGGCACTAAATAAAATCTCAACCCGATTAATTAACTGAGGAACTTTATTCTTGTTTGGCATATTGTGCACTGACCTTAAACTATAACCTTCCGCATCCATTGAATGTCCTTTATGACAATTATTAAACATTTAGCATTTTTTAATTGGTAGGTGTAGTAGCTGTTGTAGCCTGCATCAAGTCGTCTTGCTAATTTGGTTTTATATCAATTTTGCACTTTTTGTATGGGATTTGCTGTATTACCTGTGTCGCTTTTTGGTTGCACTATTTTTGGCATTTGGTTGTTTTGCTGAACTTTATTTGGTTCCGGTGTTGTTACCTGTGAAAATATATCTATATTTGCTGATAATGAGCGCATTCGTTCAGTAGCCCTGGCGGTTACAATAGCACTATCATCTTTTTATTTAACACTTAAATTGTTCATAGCATCATTTGTATCTCATGCACTAAAAGAGTAATGAGCATTGTTGTTATTCCCTTTTACATATTAATCATGAATATTTGGTACATTCATGGGGTGACTATCGAAATTGTTCAATCGAGCTTAAATGATCAAGCACTGTTGCTTTCAATGCACAATGTATACTAAGTTGTTGGTGTTTATTTGTTGGTGTTTATTGTTTTCTTAACTGTTCACTGAGTCTCTTCACTTATTCAATTGAACTTGTTGTTTATGAAAAAAAGTCACTTATTACGAATATCAATTATGCGCTAAATATGACGTAGTACTCAACCACGGTAGCAATTGAACTCGCAACCTTGAGTGAGTTCCGCTAAACTTATTCCAGTCATAAAAATAAAACTCCTACACAAATGGCAGTTATAAAACAAAAACTTCAAACAGAGCAATAGATAATTATTTAGCTTCATTAGCGACTTCTTAATTTAATTTTTTATTGCTGCTGCTCTATTTTAAATATAAAATGTTTAAATGTAGCAGTCGTTTGATTAATTTCGATTTCATTCATTATCTTTCGAAATCGAAAAAACCCGCACAATAAACAAATTTTCTCACGTGTAAAAGTCAATAAGTTACCGAATGCATGTCTAGAATTAAATTGGCAATAATTTAGAAAATATTTATAATTTCATTATCACACGCACACAATGAATGAACACACTTGATAGCGCGCAATACACACATGTGTATAGCAAACAATTACGCCAATTACATGGTGAATGAAAAGTAATTAATTAGTAAATATTTAGTGAAATAATTTATATTGCTTATGACATTAGGGGTAATTATTTAGCATTCTCTGTGGTTTTCATGAAAAACTGCGCAGGTTTTAGAATATATTTTTTCAAGATTGCCAAGAAAAAGTGTTCAATTTGCAAATACTAGATCGCTATAAAAAGTACTGCGGGCAGAGAAAACAACTTATCTGAACAAAAACAGTTTTTTTTCAAGAGGAACAAATGTTTTTTTTAAGACGAAATAGATTTTTCTGGAAAATCGGACTAACTACTAATCGACTTTATTTAAATAATGTGATTTGTTTTTTGTATTGTTTTAATAGAATAAATTTTTCTAAAGATGCGTATATGATAATCGCTATTAAAATCAAGCATGGATCCAATCCAGAAGGAAGTGGGATATTTACCCTTATAAATCCATTTAAAAGTAATATTTGCTCCAGCGATAATTTTCATTTAAAGCATGACGTCATAGCAAAAGGGTTTTAGTGAGAGATGAAGTTAATGCTGAAAAGTTAATTCAACGACTAGAAAATTAAATATTTCTCGAAATGTGCTCATGTTTTATTTTCACGTTCTATTTTCCAGCGGAAGCCCACGTTAAATATTTGGGAATCCACTTAGATCGATATCTTACTTGGTCCCGCCAAAATGAAGCAAAAGTAACGACCATAAAACTTGAACAAATCAACTAAACTCAGCCTTGGCTTCGTAATACAAACTTGCGCATCAAATATTTAGAAGCTACAAAGCAGACAGTCTAGGCTTTAACGTATGCGCCTCTGGTATATAAGGAATGAAAATATAAACAGAGATCTAGAAGTTCCCACTATCCAGGAAGAAGCGAAAACATACACGTCCAAATACGTAAACAAACTAGTGGTCCATTTCATTCCATTTTCATTCCATTTCCATTCCATTCAATTATTGGGCACCAGAGGCTAAACAAACTGACACAATAAGCCTGGCGAGACGGCGTACCCTACTTAACCGTAGATAGGATATTAAGACTTAATTATAATGAATAAATTATTACAGTGGTATTAATTAATAAATAATAATTTAGAGATCAGATTTGAATACTTATTGTCATTTTCTTTTAGAAAGATTTAATAAAATAATATTAGTAAAAATAATAATTAGGAAGAAAATTTCGTACGTCTTGTTTAAAAAACGGATGCTTTTTATCATAAATATATAAATAAAATATATTTTATTATAAAATTCAAGCATGGGTGCCTATCCGTGTTACTAGAATCAAAAACTGCTGGATTTTTAGTTTCTCAAATCATAAATACTTTGGTCATAAAAGTATTAAATTTTGTAAGAATGTATGAGTGAACTCGTAAATAAAAGCTCTGAGAGAAATGATGGCACTCGGTACCCATACAAATTGCCATTTAAATTCGATTAAAATTTCTATCGATAATGAGTGATTAGATGTAATCCAAAGTATATTTTTATAACTAAAATTATTTAACAAGTTTTGGAATGTGAGTGGAAGTCGTGAACTTCAAATAAACAAATTAAAATTATTATTAAATAATACATAAATTTATGTTTTCAGATTGCTCGAATGGTTTTAATTAAAAAAACTAGTAAAAAACTACTTTCGGATTATTGAAACCGTTCAAAGAATTTCATAATTTCTCAATTTTTAACAGCCAACAAAAAGAATTAGAGTTGCCTTCCTACTTTTCACACGTGATTGTGACCAATCTCTCTTTTATATATATGAGCGTAGAGGAGCATGAATGTAAAACACTCTGCATGAGTGAATGTGCGCGAGTAGAATTTTCGCGTGAATATTTTGTATATTTTAAACTAAAAGAACGTTCGTCTTAAAGATGCTTATTTTTTTGTCCGTAGTACCGATAGATGCAATTAAAATTCAATTAATAATTAAAACCAATAACAAAAAACGCTGATACGCGTATGAATAATTAAATCGTAATTAGTTCTATTTAAATAATTGCATGGAACGCTTTGTGAAACCTTAATTAATACACAACACATACAATTAAATTTAATTTTAAAGGGCTGGAAGGGTTGGAAGCGATCAAAGAACAGTGACACGTAAATTTACTTACTTATGATGGCAGAGTTGTACAATTTGTTTAATTAAGAAATTCGAAAATAAGCAAATTGTTATAACTTAATGAAATAAAGATAGGACTGTCTTCAACCTCTTTAAAAGTATCCATATATAAATTTTATAAATTCAATGGTTATTATCGTCTCTTTAATTTAAAGGATATAAATTGATAATTGTTGTTATTGTTGTAATTTGATTCGACGGAACTGAAATATTTTACAACAAAGTATATACATACATATGTTCTGGATCCTTTGATGGCACTAGACAATCTGGGATCTCGCAACTTGGACCACTTGCTCAGCAAGCTTGGCGAATTTTTGCTATTTGAAATCAGTCATATAGGTGCACAAGTTCCAGAGATATGGACCATAAACGGTTTTCCTGGTTTTTTTTTTTTGCTAGTTTCACTCTCCCAAGCCAATAATATGCGCATATTCTGAATCCCTATTAATTTTTTTTATGAAGTCCCCTTAGAGAAATTATTATCCCGAGGCCCCCAGATAACCTTCGGGCCTATATGTTGGACCTCATTCAAAAATGTTTACAAAAACCATAAAATTTCAAAAACTAACAACCAAACTTGAATTCCATCAAAAATCAATATTTCACAAAAAAATTTACAAAATTCAAAATTTCGCCGAAATTTTAAATTCACCTCAAATTTGAAAATTCACCACAAAATCCAAAAACTGGAAGAAAAAAATCCAAATTCAATGAAAACCCGAAATGTTCCAACAAAAAACCAAAGAAACCAAAACTCACCAAATTTTGAATATTCACAATAATAATTTAAATTTTACCACAATTTTGAATTTTCGGCAAAAAGCCGAAAAATTACAAAACAACTGTATATTATGAACGAAAATTAACATATTACAAAATCGATGTTTAACAAACATATCAGAACAAAAATCCAAAATTCACAAGTCGTGCAAACGACCTAACGTCACCGCATACCAACAGATTAGAACTTGTTTACTCGCCTCAGACTTGGTCATACCAAAGTCTCTCTTGGACACTTACTTAACATTAATAACTCATCCCACTGCAACTGCAGCGCACCACAGTTTGGTTCTTTTAATTTTCTGCTAGAATGCAAGTCTCCCACAATTCCGATCCAAAATCGTATCTTTCTAGACCATCACCAAACAACATCCTTATAATTTCCCAATTCCTTAAAAAAACTAATTTATATAATGAAATCTAATAATAATACATAATAACTAATTTATATTCATACAAATTCTTATACACGATTTCGAGCTGTTGGCCTATGATGTCATTGCTCGTTAAAAGTTAACACATAATTTGTAATTATATTGTTAATAATAATAATAATATTAAGTTTTATGAGCATGAAACAAAAAACAAACTTCATAATATTTTGAAATTTAAAGACAAAATTTGCCCAAAGGCTGAAATACCACCAAAACTCTAAATTTAATTAAATATTAAAAAACAAATCCTTTAAACCGGGAAAAATATGTGGTATATATTTAGTAATTCATACTTTTGTGGGGGGTATATAAGATTCGGCAGAGACTCATATAGCTCTCTTGCTTGTTATATTTGTATTTAATGCAGTACGGATCATATTTGCGAATTTCAATGTCAAATTTCTACGATTTAGAATTAATGATGAAAAAACTGTGTATTTCTAACATTTTTTAAATGGGATTCATAAATTTTCAACTCGAAATCTTCTGCGAATTTTAATTTAGTTCTGAGAAATTATTTCCGTTTAAAACTAATTCCCCATACGTTGTTTTTAGAGACTACATTTGTAAATAATTTTCAGTTTATAATGGCTTGTAATTGTTTATAAATCTTTATGGGAGGTATCCACAACAACAAGAAATGCTTCACCGGCGTGGACCCGTCCCCACGCTTTTGCGCCATATAATTACAAGGGTAGAATTAGCGTTTCATAGATTTTAGCCCGGAGCAGTTTTCTTTACACCAAAGTTATGTTTTTATTGAGACAGTTAGAATCGTCTAATATCTCAAGATTATTATCACCAAAGCTCTCATGTTGTGTCTATTTGTCGTAGATTCTTTGCTGCGGTTATTACAGTATTCAAATGAGTGTCATTGCTTTTCACATTTCATAAATTTATCTTTCTCTTGTTTTTTTCACTTTTTGTTTTTTAGACCTAAAAGCTTTAACTTTACAAAATGCATTACAGAAAATCCAATAAACTTCTTAATACCTTATAAATGTCTTTAAAGCCTTTATTTAACATAAAAGTTAGGCTCTCCGTATTGTCAACAAAAAAGAATTTTAAATTAAGAGATCTTAGCTCACGATCAATTAACCTGACAACGCATGAAATATATGTACTCGTTCTTACTACTCGTAGTATTTTTAGGTGAAATGCTACAACCAAAAAAAATATGTAAGTACTTTTAAAAATTTGTACTAAACGGACGGCCTAGATGTTCACATGTACAATCATACTCATGTGAAGGAAGTTTAAGTTTCTGGTGCATGAAAGCAAGTTTATGTCCGTATGCACCATATATCTCTATGCCAGTGGTGGGTTTATTCGACCCAATTACAACTGACACCACAACCACTCTCGGCAATAAGTTTACACACATTACACAGGCAAAGCATAATATCGCCATATTTTCCATTTTAGCTTTTTTACTTTTTATTAATTGACTACAGAATTTTTTACTCCAACTTTTTCCTTTTAATATAGGGGAGATATCGAACAGACCGCTAACTTTATGGGCCCGTTTTCGACCTTCTTCCTCATCACGGAGTCTCTTGTACTTGCTAGCATTTGTTTAAGGCTTAGGTCCACCATGGCATTTACACTTAACAAGTGTCTGCCCGTGGTCCTAAGTCTTATGCTAGCCAGTGCTGGACATTCACACACAATGTGTGCTACCGTCTTATCCTCTTCCTCAAGAATTCCTCCATTGGCCAATAAACACCGGAGTCCCTACTGATATTAATCTCTCCGCCTCGTGCGAGGCTTCATTGTTCATCCCTGTCGGAATCTACCTTTAAAGATTGACCCGTCAACACCTCGCGAGACACTGTTATCCATCTTTTCCTCCTTTGATAAATTAAAAGCGTCGTGTTTGCATAGATTAACCTCTCTGTCCCTTACGAGGCTTCCTGATTCATTCCTCTAATGGAGAAAAATATGTCCACGCACAGAGTACGTGTAAGTCTGTATTAAAACTAGAGATCGACTGGTATCCAGAGTTCGCATTCTTGATACCAAGCACCATCTTGGTCACTCATCCCTGGCGTATGCTGTTCCGCCGTGGGTTTGGGATTTTTTATACGAGAGTGTTAACTTCTCTGCGCTCGACTTATTTAGCCAGACTCCTTGCAAAGACAGAAACCTGTTACCGGCCGCCACCACGTGGAGTTATAAATCAGAACTTCTGACACTGCACTCAGTTACGTCAAGCCATATCCTTGTGCCTGCCAGCTGACGGCCTAATTGAACACTTAATCTGTTCCTTTTATGTATTTTGCAGCCGTAATTTTAATTTTCTTTGTGTGGAATAAAAAAGGCAAAAGACAAACTGCTAACAGATTTCATTGATGGTGAGTGACGGCAATATTTCTGCTTTTTGCATTTTAACTCAGTTTTATTCAGTTTATCTGTTTTACAGTTTGCCCACAAAAAGTAAAGGAAACCAAAGTGAAAACCCCCTCAGGCCAGGGAAAATAGAAGATAAATATTTTCCTTCCATTTCAAAGAGTAAATAAAAACTGCAAAAGGCAACCCAGATTGTTTACAGCAAATAAGACATTTATGGTAAAATCAGAAACAAAAAATTTATTTCTGCAAAGAAAAAAAAATAATTTTGATTTGGGATTTTGGGGAAAATAATTCTTTCTAATTAAAATATTGATACCAAGAAAAAAATTTAGATACTTCACTTCTAGATAGATCTTTTCCTAAAATTTAACGTTTGTTGTATTTAGTTGTGAAGCAAAGTTCTTATGGGTCAATACACACTGATACTGGAGGCTGGGGCACTATTTCTTACTGCCACTCAAAGTGTTCAAAAATTCTGTGAAAGCATATCACTCCCGACTAAGAATAAATCGTCATAAAGCGTATGGGCTATAACGTATAAAAAGTATCGAGTTTGCTATTCTTAACTACCAGTGACACAAGAATGTGCTGCACTGATCCTAGCAACCAACGAAAACGTGTCTTTAAAATAAACAATTTTAGTTTTAAGAAATGTTATTTCCTAATCCTGATCAAAAAAGGACTAAAATTATTATATTGAACAAATATACCTTGACATGGCAATACTATGGATAAAGAAAGAGAGAGTTGCAAGACTTTTGCAGTTACTTGCCGGAATCTAACCCTCGCCGTATGGCCTTACGATCTATATTCCGTCCACGTTTCTTTGGTAATTAAATAAGATCAAGGAGCCTTTGCTTACCTGGAGGACAATAACGTTATCGAAGCCACCTTTTCAGTATATGCGTATTTCGTGGCTACGCGCTGAGTGGTTGCTACCATCCCTCCTTACTGTGAAATACACGATATATCTTTTTTGCAGCTGCGCAGTTGTTAGCACAAATTTTAATGCACGGCAGGCAATAGAATTCAAAAAGATACAGCAGACCACGTACAAGACACTCAACGAAAACCTACACAATCCTAATTTAACAAAAAAAAATTCTTATCACAAGGGATTTAGTGGACGTTCGGCTTATGCAAGCCGACTCTTAAATAACGCAAGAAGAAAACTATTTTGCTACAGAGAAAAGCAGGACTTCGCCAAGAAGGCTTTGAGTTAATTATCGTCAGTTATCGAACAGCAAAGCTGAATGTGCTACCTGATACCCTTTCGAGGCTTTACAGGGAAAACTTTATATTCGCTAATATAGCCTCATCTATTTTAAAACCAGGAGGGAATATTTCCACACTGTTAGACTCAGGGTAGGAACTCCAGAAAATATCATCAAGCGTTTTCTTAGGATTGTCGTTTATAATACTTCCAGCATAACTAGAACACCTACCTCACAATCTGAACTAATAGAGGTATCAATGACATACCGGAAGATAAGAAGAAAAACTGTTATGTGTGACACTACTGCACGATACATTTCAAGAATATTTCTGATTGCAACAAACAGGTTGCATCTTTATTCAAATACAAAATTATTTACAGATACAAAGTTATTGCTATCAAGGTGTTCTATTTAGAAAGAAAAAATAAACTATAGAATACCGGGAAATCCGTTCAATACTTTTCTCACACTCTAATTTTGGTTCTTACAGACGTCTGGCAGGGAAAGTCGTAAAAATTCACTTTTGACTACCCACAAAGTATTTCATAAAGTAAATTAATAATGTGAAAGAATTTAAATAAATGTAAAAACTGGATTGATTTTTTGAGGTACAGTTTCGCATCCTCACAATTTTTTGTTATTTTCTTTAAGATAAATCTTAAAGTAACAAAAAAATAATTTTTAACACAAACATTCAGATTTAAAAACACAAATTCAAAACTCGACGTTGTACAGGAGCCATTAAGTTCGAGTTTCTTTGCCACCATATTTTTTTTAATATTCAAATCACGTTGCTAATTCAAATAAAATGTTAGTAATGCTTTGAAAACCCGTTAGGTTGTGAAAAAATGTTGCCTTATATATTTTGACAAAAGAAAATGATTGGGGGGAAAGTTGACTCATATTGTTGTAGTAATAAAAATAAAAAAATTACTGGCGCAATATCGTTAAAAATATTCACACTTCGAAGATACACAAGCAGACTCAGTTAAATACCTAAGAAACCAACCATATGGGGAGTGCAGACAAAAACAATGTAACAAAAAATATGTTTTGATTAACAGGGAAAAGCCAAAGTCTGAATCTAGCTAATTTTTTGAATAATGAAACAGAACTCGGTGCAATTTTCTCCTCCGTTTTTGTCGTCTTTTTTTACATTTAAACTCTCCTTTCGTTTTAAAATAAGCATTTTCGATCGGTTAATAGATGATATGTTTTTTCTTAATAACAGCTCCTTTAATTTGCTTTTCTTTTCTCTGAATCCTTATAAATTTTTGATAAATTCTCAATTTTTTTTTTGTCAATAGCGGAATTGGATTTTTAGTAAAATTTATAATATTTCGTAAAACGTAGAGGTTTCGGTACAATTTCAGACTTCGGGTAAATTTTTTCGTTAAATACTTGATTGTAAACATTACGCTCGGCGTATTTCTTTAATAAAAATTTGTTTCAAATTTATGGCGAACCTGAAAAATTATGGTGAAAATAAAACTTTGTTTTAAAATTTGGAGAAATTTTGTTGCATTTTTGGAATAATTTTCTTATTCCGGTTTTATAGTGATGCTTCCAATTTTTGGTGAATTTAAAATTTTGCCAAATTTTGAATTTGTCGTTTTTTTTTTTTTTTTGTGAAATTTCGGTTTTCTTGAAACTTCACTTTTTTTAATTTCGTTATTTTGGTAATTTAAATATGTTTGATAAATAATGAATTTCTATGATTTTAAATTTGTTTGCTATATCCCCGATTTGTGGTTAAATTAGACATTTTCTTATATATAATTTTTAAATTTTCATAATATATTGATTTTTTTTTCATTTTCTGCTTTTTAGTGAATTTGTTGCAATTAAAATTTTAGTGCGCTTTGGTTTTTGTGGTGTTGTCGTCAAATATCTTATTAAATATTAATTTTTCAGTAATTACATTTTTTGTTTCAGTTTCTAAATTTTTGGTGAATTTATAATTTTGCAAAGTGTTGCCTAATTTTTTTTTTTAATTTAGATTTTTGGAAAAATTTTCTAATTTTTCTAATTTAATATTATTGGATACATTTTCGAATTAATTTTCGTTGTATTAAAATCTCTAATTTCAGCACAAATCGGAACTTCACAACATAAACTTTAAATGCACTAAAAAATTAAAAATTTCCCAACAAAATTTTAAATCATTAAAAATCGAAATTACAAACCAATTTAGTAATTCATTAAAATTTAAGAATTCTTGATAAAACCAAACTATATTTCAAAATATTTTAAATTACCAAAATGACAACATCTTCCATAATAAAAAATTTAAAAAAAATTTGAAATTGCACCAAAAATTATAAAAACAAAACACAAAAAATCTAATTCACAAAATTTTAAAATTTTTAAAACTTAATTTGAATTTCACCAAAGTTTTGCAGTTTTGACAAAAGTCGCGAAGTCATAAAATTTTAAAGTTAACGAAAAAATTTACCCAAATTTACCAATTAATGAAGTTATCACTATAAACCTAATTCCACTATTGTCTATAATTTCTCAAAACTGGATTAATGTTCAGAGAAAAGGAAAACAAACCTATTGAAAATGCTTATATTAAGACGAAGAAAGAGCTCTAATAGCTGTTCTGTATTTGTGGTCATTTTTCCAATTTTGATGAAATTTCAATTCATCAATTATGAGGAAGTTGATCTTTTTTTGTTTTCAGATTCATTTAGATTTTTGGTAAAATTTTTAATTTTTATATAAAAATTTTTTGGTGAAATTTTTTATTATTTACTGATTTCCCCGGTTGTGATGAAATTAAATTTTTATTATTTGGAATATTTGATTTTTTTTCCGTACGGCTTGGTAAAATTTCAAATTTTTATTAAATATTAATTTTTAAGAAATTCATTTTTTTATTTTTATTTCAGTTTTTCGATATTATAGTAAATTTTCGAATTTGTGGTAAATTTCAAATTCTGGCATAATTTTGAACTTTTTGCAATTTTATCGAGCAGCTTCGGTTTCTTTAAAATATAGGTTTTTTGGAAAATTATCATATTTTTTTGTAATTCAAAATTTTTGGAGATTGGATAGTCTTAAAATTGCCAATTATACAATGTATAAAGGCGTTGGTGGCGCATTGATTTCACCCGGTGCTATGACCGCCCTCGGCAAATGTCGAATGGCAGGTGCCAACGTTAATCGAGACATATTTATCCAACTTGGAATATTTACTAGGTTTCTAACATTTCTCGTTCAATATCAACTTTATAAATTGTTGCGATAAGAGTTTTAAAGGATATATGTGTTTAGATTTCTCAGATCACACTTCTTATGCTTGCTTGTAATAGGAATTTCGTAGTGTTGTTCACACATCATTACGACATCAGGACCTTTTTTGCCATTGCCCAGAGAGAAATACATGAAAAGACATTTGTTGTTATTACTGCAGGCATTAGAAACATTAACGCACACACACGAACGTAAACCAGTTATTGCGTATGCATAAGCACACCAATCAGCACAGTCAACAAAGCAACAGCTTTGGACAACGTATTTCATAAAAAATATTGAAGCAGCTTGAAATACTTCCAAGGAGAGGCATGCCTACCTACACACAAACCTATTTACTTACTTAAACAGAAAGATACACAGTGTCTTTCTTGATTTTTATTATCTTTATTTGCAACATTTCGGATCGGCAATTAAATAAACCAATTTCATTATTTAGATCAAAATCGGCGACAGGACTAAGTATACGTATTAAAAGACATCAAAGAGTTCCCACTGGAAACCCTAAAACAATGCGTATCCAGTAGGAAGGCCTCACAATGGCTAGGATTTGTAAAATAAAAAAGAGTTTATAAGTCCACTTCTTTAGAGCAAACTCGAATGAAACCTGAAAGCCATTGGGGAGGTTAACGAAAAGGATAATTGGACAAGCTTTAAATAGCCGCAGCTGAAGTACTGCGCTCGTGACGGGAGGCAGTTTGTATGTCCTGTATATAGTATCAGCTGATCGTAATAAAGATTTAGAGTGATTAGCATCGTTGGTTGCACTCAAGGCGTATGCAAAAGATTACCGATTCCATAGTCATCTAGTTCCAAATCTTCCCCATCCCTGCACAAATTTTTTTATTATTATTTCAAGTTTTAACACAAAAAAACCAAACATTTTCGAACTTTGAAAGCAAAATCTTTTTTTGCTTCAACTTTTCAAATTGTTTCAAACATATAACTTGGCAGAAATTAAACTAATACTTTGGTTTTTACTGAGGAAATATTAAAAAAAATATTCATAGAAATTAGATAGGTATTTTCTTATACCCAAGTGCAAATTTTTTACTAAACTTCTGGCTAATTAAATAATTTATTTATCCAACTTTAATGCTAAAAATGTATTCCATGTTGCTGGTATTTCAATTTCACTTGTTACAAAATTTTACCCCGTGATCTTTTTATAACTCTAATCCATCCCAATGTGCACACATCATATCTCTATATATATGAGTGTATGTGTGTATTTTAGCAAGGCATTGACGCGCTTATATATGCCCTTCACGTTCTAAGGACAATAGGAAATAAAAGTCATAGGCTTCAATGTGTTTTAACAAAATTTCAATCGTATTCTCAAGTCTGTATTGTACTATGACGATAATAATAATAAAATGTGATGAAAATGATAGTTTAGCTATAATAACATAATTATACAATTTTACATGGGTAAAAGGAAAAAGAAAATCCCTTAAATAAGAAAAATTAAACAGAAGTTACAAATTGTTTAACTTGAGCTCTGAAGTCTTAAATTTGTTTAAGGCTTTAATTTAATTTTATTGAATCTTTTTAAAAGAAAATTACAATAAGTATTCAAATCTTATCTCTAATATGTTATTTTTAAATTATTAATAATCTGATAACTAATTTATTGTATTCATATCCAAATAAACTATCTATTATTGGGTACGGAGAGCCGTCTCGCCTGGCTCAGTGTGTCAGTTTTTTTAGTCGCTGGAGCCCGTTAAATTGCAATTAATTGCGTGCAAGAGTTCTGGGATGGACTATTGGACGAGGTTGTTTTGGCTTTTTAATAGACTGTGGGAAATTCTATTGGATATTTTCATTTCTTAAATACTATTATTTTCATTTCTTATGCACTATTTTCTTTATAGTTTCTGCATGTTTGATATGCAAGCAGTATCCCACAACGGAATGTTATATGGGCATATTGGTTTTATATGTGATTAAAAGGATTTTCTATTCCAAAGCCAGGGTTGCGTTGGGACCTATTATCCACTGTGTTTGATTTGTTCTTAGTTTAATTGTCATTATTTTTGCCTTAATATGGCGGGACCAAGTTGAGCGATGATCTAGGTGGATATCCACTCATTTAATGTGGAAGGTGTTTCCGCTGAAACAGTGGTATTTGTTATTGATAGCTCATTAATGTGTGTTACTTCTGTGGCTGCAGCCGTAATAAAATGTTACAGGACTGCTGGAATATCTACCAATTCCTGATTTTTATTGGATCGGAAATAAGGATTTCATATACAATGGGAAAACTGTCGTATAAAATAACAAGGGAAGGTTAATGATTAGAAGATACGTCAGAGGATGAATTGACTAACAGTTGATCACGTTTGATGTTGTTTACAGTAGCAAAATCAATAAGGTCTGGCAACTTGTTAACTTTTCAACTAAGTAGGCTTACCGGCAGATACAGAATACAGATAACTTTAGCCGTACTTTACAACTGTCTCCAAAGAAACTATATGCAAAATGACTTCAAAGAAGTATACTGAAGTCTTCATGCAAACATATAACTCTTTTCAAATTATTATTGCACGTAACACATGAATATTGAAAACAATATATGCAAAAGTACACACTAATGAAAGATATGACCACCTACACGACCTCCTTTCCCCACTTCGTCATCGTTATCATGATATTTCACTAAGGGTTTTGGCTAGTGGCAAAAGTTTCGAAGTTTTAAATTTGTGGCTTCCGGATATTTTCGTTTTAGCACATCCTTGTGTATAATACTTCTGGTGATATAATCTTTAAATTTTACTTTCCATAACAATGGTTATTTTTTTACAAGTTAGATAATTAAAGTACCTGCTGCAGCATTTATTCTACATATTTTAATAATTCAATTCAAAAGATCCATTACCTTCCATTTGAATGGTTCATGAAGACCGCACTCTTCGAAAATTTTGTCGGTAATGAAACAGTCTGGCCATCTGCAATGCACCCAGCTCGAATAAACTTTAATATGGCACTAAGAATGGGATTGCCAAGGGAAATTACTACTGCAGATGATGTCAATATGAGGAGACAGACGAGACAGTATTTCATCCCCTGTGCCTTTTGATTTGCTTTGGAAGACTAACATCTGCTTCATCTGTAAGAATGGCCCTTCATCAGCATATCGAAACTATCAGAACTAGAGGGAATATACTACTTCATCAGGAGCCCCAACTCGTGTCGGGCTCCTCATGAAGTAGAAGCTCCACATCAGCACAGTTGAAGTGACGAATCGACTTTCTCCTTACTACTGTTTGCTACTAATACTTCTAGTCTTCTTCATTTTCCACTTCCAAAATCTCTCTTTCTTCTTCTTTGCGCTTCTCTTTGCAGGTAACACAAAGAAACCGTACATACGCATTTTTATCGTTTTACTGTAATTAAAATTTTATTCCATAAGAAAGTAAAAATTTCTTTGGCTTAATAAAAAAGTATAAAACTTTTGGCACTTTTATGGTCAAATAAATTTCTAGATGTTAAAAGTTTTTTGCATTATTCACTTTCTTTAGCAATTTCCTCTATTATTGCTTCCACATTCTCGACATGGAAAAGTCAACTCTAAAATGTTGCAGTAGCTTTTGTTACAACAAAAATAAAAAATAACGCCAACTATGAGAAGTGAAATGTTGGCTGCTGTTGCACACGATTAAGCAAACTTGTGTCGAAAACATTAAAACTCAATTAATATCGCTGTGCTCTAAGCCGTAAACCTTAATGTTTAAGGTATCTTCATTCACTCATTTTCTCATTCAATTCAAATACAACATAAAAAAGTTCGCTTCATGTGGGTGGAAAATGTTTTCTCATAAAACCTTTTTGCACTTTTGAGTTCATGTGTGAATAATAGGGGGTTTCATTTTTTTATATTAGGCCGTTAAATTTTGCCGAACATGTTATTTTCTACCGACTTTGCTTACACTTAGACTCTCAGGTATGTACAAGATTGATATATATCCTCAAGGTTGCCTAAAATATAAAAGTGTTTTGAACTGGTGATTGATTTTAGCTAAAAGGTATCGGTGGGTAGATGCCTGAAGTAGTTATTCGGGAAGCAGGTGACTATGTACTACTCTTTGGGGCAAATTTTGATATGGTGGCATCATTGTGCTCCCTACTTCTTAGAAAACAATGTTGACGAGAGCAGCATTATAGACGGCGGCTACTACAGGCCAATGACAACCCATTTATTTTGGCGAAGTCACATGTAGTTCCAACACGACGTCGCTAAATGGCGCTGGGTTATTCAGTAAGATAGATTTTTGGGTTAGTTGCCTCTTGTTGAGGTGACTGTTATTGGCCAAGCAGATCATGTGCTCCACTATAGATCTAGGATAACCAATTTATTTCGGTCCGAATGAAGCAAACAGAGCAGACTTGTATTAACAACCACGATTATGCGATTTGACCCAGCCAGCAGTTTTTTCCTGATGTTCTGTAATTGCAAGTCTATGACAATAAGCGGCTATCTACCGATTTTCAAATTTAACCGGACCTAGGTGGCAGGGTCACTGAATATTTGGCCACTGGTCATTTGATCGAGGCCCCATTCCATATATAATTCCTTTAATAAGCCTTTCAAAAAAAAGGCTTTACAAGTCAATTTTTTTAATACCGAAAATTCGTTGGTTAAATAAATCGATTGTTTCATGAGTGGTGTGGCAAGTTGCTCCGTCCTGCTGAAACCACATGTCGTCCATGCCGTTCAGTTGAGGCCAGAATAATTCCATTATTAGATTCTTGAAACAAATACTGAATACGGTCACAGCTGAATTGATGTTTTCTTGTTTCGCCAACACTATCCTTTACAGCAATATTTTTTTTCAAGACGGAACGTCGACGCAAAGTGGACGTACTATCCAGTGTGGACACTTTCTCGACCGAAAATTCCGCGAAGTTTGCGAAAAGTTTTCACAATTATAATGCGTCTTTTTTGTGGCGCTTAACTTTCTAATAATTGGATAAATCATAGATGACAGATGTTAAATATCAGACTTGCATGTTGCAAGGCGAATTGCTCCAAAATTTAAATACTGCATTCTTGTTGGGACACCCTATACAAATAAAAATGTTCTATGAATTAGTTTAGGTAGAGCCCTATTTTGAGGACGTATATTCTAGGGTACGTATACTTTATAAAAACGTAACATTTGGCAAGTCGACACCTCTCATCATGACCATAAATAGTTTTATTGACGCCATAACAATAAGTGTAACAATTGGAATAAAAGTATGCAGATAGTCCTACATTATGCCTAAAAAATTGTGAACAAAGTTTAAAATTCAAAAACTCAAAAGAAAAGTTTGTCTATTGCTGGAGTTTTCCGAATAGTTTATGAAATAGATGAAAATAAAGTGATCACATTTCGAAAGATATAAAAATATTCAAATGTATATTTAAAATAAAATTATGGATATTATTGATTGAAATAGCGATTTGCGGTATTACGAATTTATTTACTTTTGAAAGAAATTTACTTTTGAAAGAAATTACACGCAAGAACAGCATTTTTTAAATTATAAAAGTTGGCTGTTACAGCTGCAAATTTCATAGCATAGTGTCCGAATATTTATTTAACTCCGTTAGCTGTAAAGGGAGCAACTGAAAAATTCAGGATACCCAATTGAGTTGCGAACGTCAAACACACTGGCCGTCTAATATCAAGTCGATCAAAGGATAATATCCAAGTTTAAAATATTGTTACGAAGGTAAGTGCAAACAAGTATGCTTGCCTGTATGAACTGATAATACGAATACTTGTCGCACTCCCTACACACACACTTCCAGAATTAAAGGGTACGAATACTTATGGCACTTACTGCACAGAAAGCGCAGTGTTTAAACAACAACAACCAACAATAGGTTGGGTAGTAAAGCCAGAAGTCAGTTTAGAGTGAAATGTCCAAATCGAACATTGTAACGAAGAAGTAGCCGCTGTATTTTATTAAAGTAAATAAGTCACAGTGTCTAAAATGAATTTCTCTCGTGTTATATGTAAAGGAAACTCTGTATGTTAGTGGTTAGACATTGATCACAACTGGCTACACGACTACAAATGCCGCTGGCTACAAATGTCGTCCTGTAGCCAGCTACTTAATTACTTTGAAAACAACAGCTACATAGCAAAAATATTAGCAGCTTTTGCAAGAATGCATTTATATTTCCGTGGTGCCACTTTAAATTTTTTACTTTTGTTAAAGTTCGTTTTTTTTCATGGAACAAGCCCTGTGGCTGCGCGATCCTACAATATTGAAAGTATAATCGGATAATTCTTTTGAACTTTAACGAGCGCAGTAAGACAGAATTTATTTAATTAAAGCTTATAGGCGAAATATGAATCAAAATAAGTCATTTAGGGGTAAAAATAATATTATGAAAAATAATATTTTGAAATATACCCGAAATATCGAGAATAATTATACGACGTGTAAAACGACCTATTGTACGAATACACAATATTATAAACATAAAGCAAAAACAATTGCGTAGCGGAAATTCCCCGAACCGCCATTCAACGTAGAAACAAAAATAACTTCTATAGGAAGAAAAAGTAAACAAAAGATACACACACACACACAAACACATATACAAGACTACTAAGCCAGCAAATGATCTGATCTGTATATAAAGGCGCTGTCCACCGCAAATATAGTTGACTTTGAGATTTCATAGAGTGACTATCTGTGTGTACAAAAGAGTGTTAAGAGTACAGTGTAAATTAGTACTGAAGAGTTGTCTTAATTTCCGAATAAAGTTGTGTACTGAGAAAATCATTAAAGCCTGTGTATTTTAATATTTGCAAATAAACGAACCCTACAAATTAACGTTTATTATGGTAATAAACGTAACAATACTTTGTGTACATAATATAGTAAGACAATCAGCTTTCATTTGATGTATAATATGCTAGAGTAGGTAAAATATAAAAAAAGGGCGGACAGATTTCAAGTTTTGTGCCCCTCTCGCTCAAATGTAGGCGTGGCCAATAAAGGGTTCTATACATTTTGTAATAATAATTGAAGTATTTTTTAATGCTCCAACTTTGAACATGATCGGAGAAAAGCACATAACTAGACTTGAGCCGGAAATCATGATTCCAGAATGTAGGCGTGGTCGAAAAATAATACTTCCAACTTTGTAATGAAGTATTTTCAATGCTGAAACTTTGAGTATGATTGGAGAGGTGCACATATCTAGACTTGAGCCGGAAAACACGATTCTAGATATGTACATAAACTTTATGCAATATTATGAAAATACAATTACTTATTTTGAATACGTGTATATAACAATAAAACAAATAAATTTATTTATTTAAGGACTCTTGAGGCATATATAATATTCCAACATTTAAATTTTGTATTTTTTTTTTTTATTTTACAATAAAAATATTTCTAAGCACTAATATGCTTTGCGTATTTTGTTCTATTGTCAACATTGTTTTCGTTTTGTGGTCAACAAAAATATTAATTAATTTGCAGCCGCGTGAGCCTTATTGTCGTCAAAATAATACTTCTCATGTAAACGTGTCTATATTAAATTTGACAGTTTGTAGTCGGTAGCCTGCTGTATGCTATGTGTTAAAGCCATTAAACGTCACATGTAGCGCGTGCATATTTATATTTTTGTTTTATAAAATTTTTGGAGAAATTTTTATTTTTTGTTTTTAGACAAACTAAAATTTTATTTTAATGAAAGCCTTCAAATTTAGGCAGAACTGCACAAGTTGGGATACGAACTGCTTCCCGATCCTGCATATTAACAAACGAAATTTGTACATATGGGACAACGCTAATCTATACCAAGTTCAATATGTGGTAATGCATCCACAAGCAAAAGTTACTTCAATGGGATAGTGAGCAACATTGGTTTAATCTTCTTCGTAAACAACGTTGGTGAGGGCACAAAGTCAACGGGCACACTAACACGGCAAATATTTTAAGCAAATTTTTTCGCTACTTAGTTTTGATATGTTTCCTTTCTGATGGCGTAAAAATTTCAAGAATCTATGTCAAGAAAAAATATATGTTTTGGTCGATTAAAATTGATTCTGAACCTCGCCGCACGGTGGGTGATCTGAAATTTTAAGAAGTTTGCATGTCTTAAATACGTGTTTTACGTTAATACAGCAAATTTTTGTTAAGATTTGTTTGTGTTAATGTACGAAAGCAATTATAATCATTATCATTATTTCAATTCACACAACACAGTAGTATATTCGTAAACAGTACAGAAAAAAGGACAAAAAGAAAGAAATTAAAAATAAAAAGAAAACTGCTAGTAATTTTCCATTTACCAAAATAAATAACTCACGTAATCAATTCTTAATTGTTGATTAACAGAAAACAATACAATGAAGCTAACATAAAACTTTTTCGATGAAATCATTAAATCTGGTTTTAACACCAAGAATTCATTATATTTTTATGTTGCCATATTTTCGTTTATACAAAAGGCACGTAGGCCAACCGACGGACTCGCAAGCAAAATTACGCTGGAAAAGGATTCTTGGAGTGCATGAGTGTGTGTTGTGTGTTAAATTCTTAAATATTTCCAACTTCCGAGCACATACATACATATTTATTGCTGCTACGAGTATTTCAATTGTAGGTACGTGATGAATTAAATGTTCAAATAAAAGAAAAATTCTACAAAATTAGAATCGCTTTTTTGGCAGTTTGTAAATTTGCTCATAAGAATTAAACACTAAGCAGGTGGTTAAACCAATTTGTATAGATTGACCAGATTCGTGTTTTGCTTTCAACGCTTGAAAACCACCCCATAATCACCACATTTTAGACAGCGAAGTTTTCTTTTAATTTTTGAACACCTAACGTATTTATTAGCTTTACACGTACGCTACGAAATATTGCGAATTAATTTTCACACACTTCCATACGTGGAAATAATAATTAAAAATTTTGCACACGTATTATAAATTGATGACAATCACAAGGTTTAATGAACAAAAAGGGTTTTTTTGTGAGAAGCAATTTATTTTGTGAGTTAATAACTAACTCGCTTTTATAATGTCGCGGTTCAGACAAGAAGACTGCAAGCGTTCGTTTTACAAAAACGTAAACTCTTAACTACAAGAATAATTTAATCAGAGCCGTTCTTTGTTGTTGTTCTTGCGAACAAATTCAATTTTTATGTTCCTGGGCGATATGAAAGTTCAAATAACGATGTCCGTCTGTCCGATATTGAAATCCACTTTCTTACACTACTAAACAGCCTAGGATAAGTGTGTTTGCCGAAGCCATTTAGTTTGAAATCAGCTATGTTAGTCCACAATATGATCTAAATTTAAAAAATTGCACAAAAAAATTTATAAAAATTCAAAATACAAAATTCACCCAAATTTCGTAAATTCACCATAAATTTGAAGGGCCAAAATATCACAAAAAATCAATATTGTATGAAAAACAAAATTTTAACAAACATATCAAAACAAAAATTTACTACAAGTTATATAAACTGCTACACTAAAAAAAATTCCAAAAATTCGGTATTTTGCCTAAATTTTAATTTCACCACAAATTCGAAAATTCACTATAGAATCGAAAAACTGAAATAAAAAAAATAAAATTGTACCATCAAAATACGGAAATACAGTTTCACCAAATAGTAAAACTTCACAACCAAAATTTTTGATTTCACCAAAAACCGAAAACACATAAAAATTTTATTTTACAAAATTTTAACAAAATCAATGTTAAACAAATATATCAAACAAATATCAGGAAAATTTTTTGGGATTTTATGCTTTTCATTGAAAAAAATAAACAGAATAAGATTTTATAACAAATGGGAAATTAAGTAAAAAATTCACCAACAAATTCAATTATCATAAAAGATTTAAATTCTGTCAAAAATCTAAGCTAATCTGGAAAAAAATTCACCACATTTCGGAAATTCGCCAAAATTCACCACAATTCCAAACTATAGTCCAAAAATTATAAATTATAATAATAAAAAATTTTCCAAATAATTAAGAAAATCGAAATCTCACCAAAAATTTACGAAATAGAAAAAATTTATAATTTACCAAAAATTCGAATATACAACATAAATCGGAAAACAGAAATAAAAAATGTAATTTCTGCAAAATCAATAGTTAATAAAAACGGAAATTTTACCATAAACCCACAAATTTCACCACAAAAACTTTAATTTTTGCAAATTCACCAAAAAGACAAAAATTAATAAAAAAAAAAAATTATGTAAACTTTGGTTGAAAAAAAAATTGGAAACTATTAAAATTTCAACCAAAGCGTCACAACTCAAAATAATAGAAAAAAGTATTGAGAAGTTTCCGAAAAATGGTTTTAACTCAAAGAAATATATTTATTGCAATAATTGAAAAAAATTTAAAAGAAAAACAGGGTGAATATATTTTTAAATGGAATTTCCTTACTATTGTGTATTCGAATTCTTTTAAAATGTACCCACAAACCTTTACTGAACATTTTGAGTTATTACCCTCTTCTTGATAAAGTGCGATACGAGTATATAAATAATAATAGTTCACTCTACATATATTCAAACACTAAATAAAATTAAGTTGATTTACCATTTGCAAAAATTAAAGGGATATATATAGGTTTGTCATTCCTTTGTGTAATTTCTACAATATTCATTTCCGAATCAACAAAGTATATATATTCTGGATCCTTATAGGTAGGAAAGTTCAATTAGCGATGTCTGTATGTTCATCTGACCGATGTTGAAATTAACTTTCTGACGGCACTAGACCACTTGATCTGTGAGCTTGGAGAATTTTTGCTATTTGAAATCAGCCATATAGGTCCACAAATTCCCAAGATAAATGCAAGAAACGGGTTTTCTGGGTTTTCTTTTTTGCTATTTTCACTCTTGCAGTTAAACGCTTATACCCAAGTCCATATTCTGAATCCTTATCAAATTTGCTATGAAGTCCCCTTACAGAAATGATCATCGCATCATTATCATCATTATAACCTACGAACCTAAATGTTGGACAGAATTGAAATATTCTTACACAAACCTCAAAATTTCAAAAACTAACAACAAAACTGGAACTCCTTTCTAAAATATTAGAATTTTTTCCAAAATTTTAAATTAAGCGAAAATCGAAAAACTGGAACAAAATTTTTTTTCTTTCAAAAAACCCAAATTCAATGAAAACCCGAAATTTTACGCAAAAAAGCAAATTTACAAAATTTTTAAAATTCACGAAAAAAAATTTAAATTTCACCACAAAAATGCTATATTTTATGACAAAAATCAACATTTTAACAAAGTCGACGTTTAACAAACAAAAGCCAATAATTCACCACAAGTGGTGATTTCCCAAAAAAAATAAAAATTAACTAAAACATTTAAAGGCCATAAAATTTGTAAATTTTTCCAAAAATTTTAATTAATAACAAAAATTAAAAAATTTTACATAATTACTAAAAATCCGAAAATTCGCCACAAATCCGAACTAAAGTTCAAAATTTTTAAATTACAAAAATTTTATAGTTTTCCAAAAAATCGAAATTTAAACAAAAACAAGAGCTGAAAGAAAAAATTTTAAAAAATTCGAAGTCTTGCTAAATTTCAAATCCACCACAAATTCGAAAATTCACAAAAAAATTGAAAAACTGGAACTGAAATTTAAAAAAAAAATCTAAATTCAATTAAAACCCGTAAAAAAAAGCCAGAGAAACCAAATTCACCAAATTTTGACAATACACCGTAATAATTAAAATTATACTACAATTTTGTATTTTTATCAAAAACCCGAAAAATAAAAAAAATATATCTTATGAAAAAAAATCTATTTTTTATAAAATCTATATTTAACAAACTTATAAGAACAAAAATTCACCACATGTAGGGTATTCCCAAGAAAATTAAAAAATCTAAAAAAAAATTTAAAAATCCCCCCAAAAATTAAAAATTCACAAAATATTTAAAATTCATAAACATTTTATCGAAAACTTTAACTAATTTGGATATACCAAAATCCGAAACTTCACTACAAAATTATCCTAATTTTCCAAAAAAAAAAATCTAATTTTTAAAAATGTTACGTCCATAATTCCCATAAATCATCAAGTTTTTAAATTTCAAAACTAAAATTCATGTTCAACAAAATTTTTCAGTTTAACTAGCAATTTGCAACAGATATTTATTTTATGAAAAGCGTAGCAATTTTAACAAAATCGATGTTACACAAAGTCCGAAAAATCGACTTTTCATAAACAAGGATCAAAAGCAAAGTTCACAATATTTTGAAATTTAACGACAAAATTTACGCAAAGACTTTCACGTCTATTTTCTTCTGTATGCCACTCCTCGACAACGGAAATTTGCTATCCTTCTGTATATTTATGAACTTAACATTTTCTATTTTCCCCGAGAAAGTCGCGATATGACGTTAGAGAAGTTTAAGACGGTTCGTTAAAAAATACTCTTCCCAATTTTCAAGAATTTCTTGTTCTTGTTTAATTAATTTATTATTATTAAAAACAGAAATTGTTACAAAATCATTTTGAGGTCCAAATATATTTGCCGTTTTCTTTTTTTTATCTGCAAAAAATGTGGCTTAAAAAACATGCTGTATGGAAAAAGTGTGTTTTTACCCTCAACTCTAATGCAAAACTGTCTATAAACATGGGTAATCTTTAAGCAGTGTTCCCCAATTAATTATTACATTTTATTAAAAAAAAAAAGGAAGCTCATTTAAGGAGGCATCCCTGTGATTTTTAAACTGATTCTTAAATCTTTGCTTACGAACATGTTTCTCTACCCTTCGAAATTCTCCATATACATCAATCAATTCTCCATATACGAAAACGGCTTAATAATTAAAAACAATTAAATTTATATATTTTTTTTATTCAGTAGAAAACATTGGCAAACAGAGAATTGCAACATGAAACAAAATAAAATTGTATATGATTTTCTTATGCACTTAGTTTAAAAATAGTTTAGAGAAGGAAAAGGAAAATGCAGAAGAGTCAACATTAATATGATTCACAAATCAGGATAACAAAGCTTTATTCCATTATTTATAAAATGAGACCTTTGCGGGTATGAGGAAATGGATAATAGTTGTATGTTAAGGCTATAATTTTGTGGCAGCAAGCATTTTAAGACACAGGATTATGCCACAGAATAATAGATTGTGGCATTTTAAATTATGTGCAATTGAACCTAAATTGCCTTGCATGAGATGCTCTTGACAGGGTGCCATAGTTTCTATGTTGATGTCGGCTATTAAGTGGCCATTCAGTTCGATGGGTGAAATGCAGTAGTTGTGCTCAAGCAGTCTTCGTGTAGAGTTTGATGTCTTTAAGGCGAATGCACTATCCAATAGGTTTTGCAAATGGCAACCGCATGGAAAGTAGTTATGGTGCAACTCCAAATTATCTACCCCATCCAGGCAGATGGCATCCGCATCGGGTGTCTGCAGAAAATGATTGCCGTGCAATTTTAAATGTTTTATGGCTGACGTCTCGTTGAAATCCAATGCTTCGATTATATCAATTTTATTATTGAGCAGTTGCAATGTTTCCACCTGTGTCAAACCAGCAAAGGCTTCACTGCTTATTACACCCAAGTCGGATTCTTGTATGGTGAGCAACAATACGTTAGATAGACCACGAAATGTATACGGCTGTACATGCTCAAGGTCCATATATGCCAATTTGAGTAGACCAACTGTGTACATGCCAGAGAAGGCGTCCGACTCCACCGTCCTTATGCCAGCAGGCAGCAATAAATGGCCCACTTGTGTTAGACTGGAAAATGCATAACTCTCAATGCGCAACAAAGGATTGTTCGTCAGCAGTATCAGTTTAATATTCGATGTGCCGGCGAAGGCATATGCCTCAATGCTGACAATTTGGTTGTGCGTTAACAATATGGTGGATAAATTCTGGAGGCCAGCAAATGCAAAACTTGTTACCACCTGAATCGGTGTGTATTGTATTGATAACTCCTTCAGGCGCGGCAGACCACGAAATGCAAATTGTTTAATTTTCGTTATGTTATTGCCATCAAGTGAAAGCTTTTTTAAAGCACGTAAGCCAGCAAATGAATCTGGTTTTATGACAGGAAAATGGTTTTTAGTCAGTGATAAATGTTCTACATTTGTGGGCAGGTGACGCAAGGGTATGTTATTTAATCCACCCGTGTTACACAGCACCTTAAATGAAAGCAAAAAAAGTAAAAAAGAAGGACATTTTATTTTTAGTTATTTTCCTTTTTTTTCTAAATAAATTACAAAAATTCAATTGAAACGTTCGTTTCAGTGGGTGGTACAAATACATGCACATGTGAGTATGTATGTATCTTTAGGCACTTTTATTCAATTTATCGTGCACCGTCACGACGTTGTTAATAAGGAGTTAAGTTTTATTTTGCAAAAAAAAATATTTATTTTTGTGTCTTACTGTGTTTTAAATTATTATGAATAAATTTTGGAGCTCTCGGTCTTTAATAAATTTTTGTATGAAACAACTTTATTGATTATATTTATTATATCTCCTGTAGCATCATGTACTATAAAATAAAATGCAATAATTTATTACCTGATGATACTACACAAACGCGTAGCGAGATATTAAATATAATCAATAAAATCGTTTTATAAAAAATTCTATTAAAGACAAAGAGCTTGAAAATTTATTTATTAAAATTATAATTAAAGGCTAATAATATTTATGTTTTATTTATTTGATACAGGTTACAAAATGAATTTTTACTTATGTGAATTACCTCCGAGCTTCAAGGCACGATATTTTAAAGATAAATCAAATAAATTTCTTTAAAAAACCATAATTTTTATTTTAAAAAAAACACCATTAATACAGGGTTATCCATTTTTCGGTTTCAAGCGTAATGTTAAATAAAACATACATAAAGCTATGACTTCGATGAAACTTTCATTACATTATAATGTTTGGACCTTGCCATTATGTAACAAATACAATGCCATATAAATTACCGGCTCTAGATGGGATTATACGCGTAAACAAGGTCTATGACATAGCGCTCCAAAAAAATCTATCAGGGTCAAATCGTATTATCTTTGTGGCCAATCGACATCACCAAAAAGTGATTTTACTTGTTCTGGAAACTTCTCATGCAATAAAGACCAAATCTACCGTGTTGTATGGCTCGTGGCACCGTCTAGTTGAAACCACATATCGTCCAGTTCACAATTTTCAATTGCAGGCCAAAAGAATTGGCTTATCATACCGCCATAACGTTCTGAGATACTTCCAAACCTTAATGCGCACCAAACAGTCGCTTTTCCAGATGCAATGGCTTTTCCGCAATCAATTCTGGGTTCTCCCAGCTCCATATGCGAAAAATTTGCTTGCTGACGTAACCACCGTGTGAGAAACCAGCGACATTGCTAAAGAAATTTTTTTCAAAAATCAGAATTGAAAGCCCGTTACTTTAGCACCGAATCAGCACGTCTACGGCATTGTGAATGGTCAGGCGCCTTAAATGTTGCGTAAGTTAGACTTTATATAGATGGATGTGTAAATGAAAAATGCGCTATAATGAGCTCTAAGATGGCCGTGGAATGGACTAATTCAGATCATCGGAAGCGTTTCGGCAGCGCTCTTATTGCGATGATGAACAGGCTTGGCCACATTTGTAACGCTTCCAGTCTCTACACAGTAGGTCGATTATGCGATCACAATCACTCCGTTCTCAAAAAGTGACCACGTTTAAACCACTTTAATTAATCCATATTAGTAAATGACAAGCCTTTCACGATAATATGACACTTTGAATGACAGATATTGAACAGCTACAAAATGGATAAGCCGTTATTTTCTTAAACGATTTCTTTTTAAATTGTTACGCCCCGACTCATATGGGATGATGATTGCCATAATGCCTATTCCAAAATATCAAAATTTACAAAAACCCGAAAATCCATAAAAAAAAAATTACGAAAAACACAAAATTTTGCAAAATTTTAATAAAACTTAAAAATCACCAAAATGTGGAAAAGATACCATAAATCTAAAACTGGTAAAAAAAATCTATATTTAATTAAAAGAAAAATCGAAATTTTACAAAAAAATACTACAATGGCCAATTCACCAAAAAGCCGAAATTAAAAAAAAACAAATCTTATGGAAACGTGCAAACACAATATATGTTATACAAATATATTGTTCCGATGATGAGTGCGAACAAGCATTCTTGCCTGTAAAAATTTAGTGGTATGAACATTTGTGGTACTCACTGTACAGAAAGTTCCAGAAATAAAGAGTGCGACCACATTTGGCATCCACTGTACAGACAGCACTGCGCTGTAACAACAACTAAACACAACATCTATAAGCTCAGACATGTGTCCAGGAAAGTAAATACCAACCCGTACCAGAGGCTCAAGCCATTTTGATTGACAATATAGGTGTAAGGGTTTTCAGTAACTTTGCGCACGTAGACATATGTTGTTGCTAATTACCTGGGAGAGTGTCTGGCATTGATCGAATTCGTAAAACTCAATTTGCAAGAGACTAACACAGACTTACAAGAAGTTAATTAATGTCTCAAACTAGGATATCTTTAAGAAATCTAAGGTTATCCCTAGCAAGAAACATAATAAGCCAATAGCCCACTGAGTGCTTTCATCCGATAATATAGCAGATTTCATATAAGTATGTGAATATTTTACCGCCACAACTGTTTGGCTTCCGAAAGGAGCATAACACCGTCCACCTACTAACAGGAATATAGTTAAGTCGAATTTTAATTCGTAGCAATCTATTGGATGTGAAATCGGAATTTCATTCTGTCTAGCAAGACTGCTTAATTTATAAGTTAATCACGACTAGATCGTAAAATACAAAGTTTTTTATCCAACAGGTCTTTTAGATATCATATTGCCCAGAAAAGTTCAGATTTATTGCTGTCCGCAAGGGTCATTTCTATCTCTTATGCTGTAGAACATTTACACTTCTGACCCACCTCAGCTTGACAGCTATAAAATTGTCTACGTTCGCCGATGTTACTGCAGTCCTTTAACCCGCCATATATGCATCGGAGATAACTACCCTCCTACAATAAGTTATTATATTATTTTACCCAATGGAAAATTATGTAAACAGACCCAAAAATTAAGTTAACCACCACATACCATATCTGGTCAATATATGTAATATTTTGACTAGATCTTTGTATCCACTATTTTGTGCCGCGCCCATGCTGTGCTAATTGCCATTTATGTGAACTGCAGGTAGTACAAAGTAAACTACTGAAGTAAATATATAATTTCTCTAGATTTATTCTACCAACAGGTTACATAAACTGTCAGGATTTTATTTAGTTTTAGACAGGATCAGCAAGCTTACCCTTGATTTTAATGACAGATGTTCATATTCTGAATACAATCATATTCTTCTTTTTTTGCAAAAAATATTTTTGAGAATTTTTTCCTTCAGTTTTCCAAAATGTGTATATATAAATATGTATATAGATAACAATCCTATAAAATCTGCTAATGGTGTTAGAAATGCAAGTAGTAGTGGTAGTAGGGAGGATATTAAACACAAAAATCAGATGAGAGCTAGAAAATCACCCGGCAATAGATTTCCTGCTAGATATATGTAACTCTATTCGTCCAGTTAAAATACATTTCTATCTGCTGAATTGTATGTGGCATCACCGTTGTGATACCGGCTACTCAACGCACCAACTACCCGGGTGCTAAAAAAATGTTTTTTGTTTAATACGACAAAACGCGTCTAAGATCGTTTAACTCAACTATAGTTTGTATTTAAATAAATTTGAGTTTTGTCTTAATAAATAATTGAAATCCTAATCGATTCCTTTTTTATTGGTTGAATAACACAAATCACCAAATATACTTTAAAACATGACTAAGGCTTTACTTTCTATAGCTAAAAATGAAGGCCAAAAACAAATAAATCTAAGTTAAATCTTATGTTCTTTAAGTCGCCTATGTTTTTACTTATGTATGAATTACAACATCGTTAAAATCTCTGGCACAGCTTCGCAGGGGACATAGATTGAGGAGGTATAATTTTTAATGGTTCTGCCGCATATATTCTGCTAAATTTGAATGATGGTGTGTGGCATGTTGGCTTTTTACAAATGTCTTGGCGGTCGCAGCCAAAGTTTCGACGCTAATAAAACCATCAGTTAAAAGAAAATCGCACCATCCATCAGCTGATATGCAGATACTCGTCATTGAGGAGGCTTAGTAGGCAATAGCAAACTAGTCGTTCTCAACATATAAAATGAAATGTAAATGAACCTATGCCAAGAAATTAACGAAAAATATTGAGACAGCAACATAATCCAGCTATCGACAGCTATTTGACAATTAGGATCCAACAAAAAACACGAATTATATATAACCTCCGGAAAACTCTAAGGCACTAACAATATCCTATTTTCTATGAATCTCCACTAAGACTTGAAAATCGCACTTCGTCTAAAATCTTCATTGAAAAGGTAAATGCCTTCGCAGATCACTTCGGACATAAATAGTTCCACCATTCCAATCCAGGGAAGGATTCAAGTCAGATTACATCATACAGGCCCTTTAGCCTATTGTCAATTTTATGAAAATTATGGGACTTACTGAGCAAAACAAAAGCCCGGATCATCAGTTTGATGTTCGAGCAAGGCATCATACTATTGAACATGTCAATAAAATTGCTACTGTCTAACATGATTGCCTATTCACTAAACTAACTTGAGTTTCTTCTGAAAACTCCCACAAGCTTCTTAAATGATATTAGACACATAGAGCGTTTAACGTAAGGTCAAAGGATAAATTGTCTAAATATGGGATAATCTCAACGTTCGCAGACGCCACTGCATATATAAGTGTTAACCACGATCCGCAAGTTGCATCCGACCAACGATTGTCTTGCATTAATGAGCTCGAAGACTGGCTACAAAAGTGGAGAATAAACGTAAATTCATTGAAATGTGCGCATGTAACCTTTTACCTTAAACGGCAAAATTGCCCAGCAATAACAATAACAAATACCACTGTTCCTGCGGAAACATGTTAATTATTTGGGTATCCATCTCGATCGACGTGAAAATTGGTTCCGCACTATTGAGGCCATAATACTTAGAAGAAGCCAACTACACTGGTTAATATGTCCTAACACAACCCTGGCTTGGGAATACAAAGTTCTTTCACACAACTCCGTTATAAAGCCGTTATGGTCATATGGCATTTAGTTGTGGTATTGTTCGCGCCCCTTGGTAAGTAAGAAATGAAAATATCAACGTTTGTTCAGAACGAAAAATGGCACTGAAGATGGCTTGTCTCCAAACCAAACTTGACAAGGGATGACGGAAATTCGTTCCCAAATTCTACAATAGGAGTCACCTTTCAAACGCTAATTGCAGTTGGTATGGATGATATAAGTCCTATTTTTCTGAAGGTCCTAACTCCAAGACTGCTGCCCTACCTTACACATCTATTTAATACGATTCTCACAAAATCAAGTTTTCCGGAAGAGTGGAAGCTATCGAAAATAGTCCCTATTCCCAAGGCGAACAATGAATATCGGTCAATTGCCATTCTCTCCTTTTTATCCAAGGTGGTTGAAAATCTGATGAGCAAGCAAATAAGTGAATATTTGATATCTGGAAATTTTTTATCTGATAAGCAATCGGGCTTTATGAATGGCAGAAGTTGCATTACGGCATTGGTCGACGTAGTCGAGGATCTAAGATCGAAACTCGATGGAAATATGGTAGCTTTTTTGGTACATCTTGATCACAGTAAAGCGTTGGATACTGTTGACCATTCGGTTCTGTTGAAAAAACTTCAGAAACTATTCTATTTTTCTAGATCAGCATGCAGTCTTCTACATTCATATTTGAGCAATAGATCCCAGACAGTCTATCTTAACGGTAACAGATCAGAGCCAATTAACGTTAGTAGGGGAGTTCCACAAAGCTCTATTCTTGGGCCTCTTCTTTTCTGTCTTTAAATCAATGATTTGCCTGATATTTCAATTAACAGTAAAATCCATATGTATGCTGATGACGTGCAAACTTTATCTTAGCACTAATCTCGATGATATGAATTTTTGTCTAGAAAGAATCAATGATGATTGGAACGAGATAAGTAAGTGGGCAAGTTCTGATGGGTTGTGCATTAATCCACTGAAATCTAAGTGCATCATAGTGTCCAAGTCCAAGAAAAATTTTTCTAATATTCTTATAAAAATAGATGATAAGGATACTGCTCTTGTGGATTCTGCAGCGAACCTGGGAGTCACTTTCAATAATAGACATACTTGGTCGAATCACATTAGCATTGTAGTGGGCAGAGTACGTAGCCTTTGGGCTGTCCAAGATTCAACGCCATTTTCTATACGAATGCTGTTAGCAAAGCCATACCTTGTTCTAGCACTTCTATATGGATGTGAAATCTTTGCAAACTGTGATAGTAATGCCTTAGGTAAACTTAGAGTTGCATATAATAATGTTGCAAGATATATTTCCCAAAAGGGCCATCGTGACAATATTTCGTTATATTCTTACCAGATTTTTCACATGAAATTCGACGACCTTTTGAAATTTAAATGCCTTGTCTTAATGCATAAGATAATCAAAACTGAACAGCCACCATATTTATATGGCAGGATCCAGTTTGCCAGATCTAACCGTGGAAGGATTATAATTGAACAAAAATACAAGAGCCATTTGTCACAACGGTAATTTATAATATACACCACAAGTCTATGGAACTCTTTACCGCATTATATTCAAAACTTAGGCAACGCAAACTTATTTAAAAGAGAGTTAGCTAAAATATATGCTTGAAAATTTTTGTGTAATAATTATATGTGTTTTGTATTATTTTAATTCTACACTTTTATCATATTACTTTGTTTTATGTGTACTATGTTCTCCTTTTTGTCTTTTTTTTTATATGTAACAACTAATTTGCTTTACTCACTAGCACGCTAACTTATAAGATTATTATCTTGTTGTGCTAGTTCTACAATTTAATAAATAATAAATAAATAAAATAAAATTTGGACGTAATACTAAATGGCGTAACGTTCCATGGTAATCTGTCATCAGTGATTGAATAATAAACAACAAATTGCACATACGCTAGCGAAGTAACATGTGCAGCAATGAGCTGTCAACGTGGACCCGCCCTTATTGAACAACCCTTTATATCTATATCTTGGCTATAATTAAGGTGTGCGTTTCTTCTCCTGCATATTTGTATGAACGTAGGAGACAATATATTACATTTATTTTAAATTAAATAAATTATTATTAATTTAACTTACTTGAGTTTGGGATAAACAGATGCATTCTAGAGGACATGACTTTGAGGTTTCAGTCGGCCAAGAATTCCACATACAGCCAAGTATTATAATCACTAGTGAGTGCCATGTATTTGACATTATTTTCTTTGATGTATTTCAAGTACAAGTCACTGTTGTTGCAAAATATTATGAAGGTTTCATTGTAGTTCCAGCAGTCGGATGTTATGCTCCAGTTGCGATTATTTTTTAGGTTTCTTTTTTTTCGAAAACAAGTTTTCATAAAGATTTTATATTTGGGCGATTCCGGCTAGTTTTTAACATTAATTGATCGCTTATTACGCTCTAATTCTCTCTACGGAAGGCGGACGTTGGGGACTGTAATTGATTTTAATTTTAGAAAATTTGTTGTTTTAGTCAGTTATCCCAATCTTTTTCAATCGTAATATGGAATCATTTCATAGATATAGAAGTCACGTAATTTTGACTGACAGTGTTATGAAGACATGTCTATAGTATACTGTTCCGATTCCAAGAGGAAATTTAACTTTATATTCAAAATCTGTAACTAGTTGGTTTAGATATTTACATTATGATTAGTTGATAGTAAGCACGATTTGTGCAAGGTATTCGCAAAATACAGCAGAACACACACCCTTTCACAAAGACTTAATATAGGCCTCTTAGTATTTTCAACCGAATATAAACATCCATCTCCAGAACAAGCTGGGAAGACTTGACTCGGCAGCCCTGACAATGAGATGGCTTTACCATATTTAGAACGCTTAACCACAAGACCTATTTTTAAATATTCTAATGCAATCCTTTTCAATACTAAAGTTATTGTATGTCGTCACGTAAAATATTGTATTGATTTTGATAGATTTAAATAAGAAATTACGGCTAAAAGTTGTCGAACAAGAGTTCAATACTCAAGTTTAATTCGGCGACCCACAAAATATTCCAAGAATATTATTAAACGTATGAGTACTACCTTTTTAAATAAATTGGCGTATGCCACAAAATTGGTAATAAGCATTTTTTTGTTTTTTCGCTGCATGAAAAAATCTCCTTTATCGCTTCCTATAACGTCACAAGTAATTAATAACAAAATAATATAGAGTGGGAAAATTTGGGGATTTACACCGATAGTGGAAGCAAAACTTACACCGATAGTGGAAGGCAAATTAAAGAACCTATGAGGCATGTTTAAGCATGTCTCCTTTTGAATGTTAGTAAACTTTTGCGGGGCTTTGTACTTGTGTTGACGATGTAAAGGGGTGGTGTGGCAGAATGAGTTATAGATAGCATCGCACAGTATTTCATAGTGATTACTTGGCCGTACAAAAGGGCGCATCGTGCTTTTTGACTTATTTTAAAGTTAACGCTGAGCATTTGTAGACATTGGAGCATAGACCTTTCGGCTATAAAGTGGTTGATGTTGTTTCTCTTTTGGACTGTCCTCTGCCCAGTAAGAACAATTCTCCTTGTCAGTCGATTAGCGTAATCGGTGTCCTGATTTTATAGGCTCTTAGATAACAGCATTTAGTCAAAGTTATCTGCTAAGACGAGTAGTTGCTATTGAAAGCAAATGGACAATGACACCTTTTGGCGAACCAAAGCCCTTATTTCTGCCATCGTTTCTACACCTATAGCGAATTTTAGGTGACCTGTGTTATGAGTTTGCCCAGTTGATCCAATATTTTGAAATACCCGCACCTATTTTTAAATACCATCGTTACTTGCATTGCATTGCGAAACTGTATAATTCTGCGCCCGCCACAAACGATGAGCACTAATTATAGATTCACCGTTTCGGTAATAGGGTCACGCACCAGAAGCGCGCTGTTTCATGGAGTGTGACTTCTTTTCTATTGAATTTTCACGAGTCAGTACGCAACGATAATCATATTTCGAGTCTCCACACCACTTTTTCAAAACGTCAACACAAAAACAAAACCTCGATACTCTTTTCGGACAACTTATATAATTTCCTCCTTGGTTAAAAAGGTGCCTTAAATCGCTGAGACCACACCTCAATGCTGAATTCACAAGGCACAGAAGTTCGCTAGCTTTCGAAAGCAAACGTGTTACTTTTAAATAAAAAAATTGCAATCACAGTAAGATTTTGTTTTCTATTTTGCTTAATTCACCGATTTTTTTAACTTGATAAAGTATTAATTTAATAATTAAATAGTCATTGTAAATAAACGAAATGATGGTCGTTAGTAACGCCATAACTGGAGAACGGCCGGTCTGATATAGCTACATTTTGTAATATTCACTATGGTCCGAGGATGGTTCTTATGGAAACAAAAATTTTACAAATTGTAAAGTTTACGAAAAATTAAAAGGAAGATATTGATCGGATTTATTTACAAGTTGAAGGCTATAAAGCAAATTAAAACGGAACGGTACGTTAAGAGGCAATATCCTCAATAGGTGGGTACTGTGGCTGAGTTATTTTAACGAAACGCCTTCGTAGTTAGACTTTATACTGATAAATAGCTATGGACTTTAAATAATAGTGCAAAACAATATCATATTTCCCCGGAGGCCAAAAAGCTACTCGACGGACTAAGCTACATACTAAATAAATGCATGGATATAAATGATGACTAAAATATTAATTTAGGGTTATCATTAGCAGCTCATATACTTTATGATGAAAGCATTAGCCTCTGATCAAGGACGAATTGAAGAAATTAAAAGCAAATTCTCTTTATTTCTTGGTTATACAAATTAAATTATTCATGCTGCGGTGCACCGGGTTTTTTTGAAAGTTTTCGAGAAGTTGAGGTACACTCGTTTGCGAGAACCCTTGTTCGAATCAACTGTTAAATTTTACTGTTAACAATTTTTGAAAGTTTTGCCAATTCCATTCTTTTCAATTTTAAAATGATCATTAAGTTGCTGATGTTAAATTACTAACATTTTCAGAATGTACTACACTCCTTGCCCCTTTTCCGCAGGAAATTATTTTGAACTGAGTTAAAAATATTTCACTTCATCTAAGGATTTTTTTCAATATTTTTTTCCTGCACACCAGCACTCCGGATATAAAAATGTTTTCATAGAGCCTTAACCCTCAGCAGTCCTTTTCTCAAAATATATTTACTTAATGTCCGAAGTTCTTGTTTTAATAATCCAACTGAGATTTCATAAAACCAGGTACGACGTTTAAGTCATTACGTTTTTTTAAAGTATCTATTGAACAACAAGTGACTAGATTCTTGTAACACTTGGCCCTTTTATTTTGTTACGTTTAAAAAAGTAATTAAATTAATTTTAGTTCACTTAAATTTTAATTTAAAATCAAACAGTAAACTTGTATTTTGTTTCATTTTATTTCGCATATAAATATTTTCGCGTATTATTGTGCCCAGTCACAAAACACTAACAAGTATCCGCAACCGCTGCCGATATCCATGAAATCAAAATAGGAACTAAACTATTTTTGCCTTTATTTACATTTAAACGATAATGGAAGAATAGTATTTCCATTGAAAATGCCGGCAAACTTTGTTACGAGCTTGTCCTTCCACGAATTTTTCTCAAACACACACGACTTTTTCATTCTCTTTAAAACACTATCTCTCTCTCAGCAGCTTTTCAAAGCAGAGAGAGAAAAAGCTTTGATTCTCAATTGAAACAAGAAAATCCTGACCTACAAAAAAATGTTTTGAAACTGAAACACAAAATGGTTTATAAATTCAAGAAAAAAGCTTTAGAAATTTATTCACAAAGTTTTTAATGGGAGAAAAAGTTTCATGAAGAACAATATGTTGGAAACAAGAAGGTTGAATGTAACAATAAAAAGTTCTTTATATTTAGCGAAATAATCTTCTTTGTCGTAAATGACTTTTGCATTGCAAAGTTCATATTTTAAGTTCCTTCGCCCAAAATGAAAAGGGCATCGTTGTCAATCCGTTTGTAATTTCTGCAACATTAATTAACTAACCCCCAAAGTATGTAAGCATGTACAGGGTGTTTACCGCGAATCCCTTGTATTTGTATTGTGTAGTACGCGGCAAGTAGTAATTGGTAAGATCATATTGCGTGAAGTGGAAAGTTTTAGTTACTCTCAATATGTGGGACCCCTTGAGTGCCGCGATTTTGTTAAGAGACATTTTCGCGCTAACGGTGTTGGATTACGGTCCATAACCCAAACCTAACGAGGCTTTCGCCGGCACTTCAATGTTATTTCATTGGAGTTTCTTGAAATGGAACTACGCACATTACGATAATTGAAGGAAGCCATCCGAAGTGAAATCCAGGCCATATCATGAGAAATCTTACGTGATATTGATGATTTTCTCAAAACTCCGAGTTTGTAGAACATACTCGTATTAAAAAAAAATGTATTTCATAAATTTCCGATATAAGAGCGAAAAAACGATTGCAAGAAGACATTTTTATTATCGATTCTTTCTAACTGAACACCCTGTCTACCTACTGAAATCACCTTATCGGGGTCTAGCATGCGAATCAAATTGAAAATTCATTTAAAAAATCAACAAATTTAGAAAAAATCTATTATTTAATGCAAAGGGGATATCGACGCAGGCCGCTTACTTTATGGGTCCTTTTCAAGCCCCTTCTTTCCTAGAATTGATTGCAGATAACTGACTTGTAATTTACTACTAGCTTACTTTCATTGAGTCTTGTGCTAACACTAGCTTTTGTTCTTGACTGTAGTGATTTCAGACTGTCAATTGTAATTGTCGGCCTTCTTCCTATTATAATCCAATGCCTTAGAAATACCCTCAAAAATTTATCCGTCCAACCCTCGCGAGATATTCTTGGCCATCTCTTCCGGATTCCTCCCTTGGCGAATCAAAACCGTAGTTTCTTCAGAGATTAATCTCTCCGCCTCTTGCTAGGCTTCACGATTCATCCCTCCAATGGAGAGAAATATGTCCGTCCACCCACACAGGTAAGTCTGTATTAAAAGTGGAGGTCGACTGGTATGAAGAGTTGCATACTCACTCACTCAATCCTGGCGTATGCTGCTCCACCGTGGATTAGGGATTTTTTTTATACGAGGGTGTTAACTTCTCTCCGCTCGATTTATTTAGCAAGGCTCCTTACGTGTACAGGAACATGTTACCGGCCGCCACCACGTGGAGGTATAAGTTAGAACTTCTGACATTGCATTTAGTTACGGCAACCCATATCTTTGTACCTGTCAGCCAAACTCTGCTTAACGGGGATGTAAAATTTTTGCAGGAACATAGTAGGCAATACAGTCACGACGGAGCTAGCTGGACACGGCTTTAGCTCATGCGCGTTCATAGAAAACACAACATTCGAAGAGGAGTCTTTTTCCAAGCTAAACACCAATATTTCTGTTCGGTCGCTTGACTTAGTCGAGTAATAAGAAAATGTATTTTATGCTGATTTTACTATGGCAGCCTAAATAGCAGCTAAAATCAGGAGTTTAATAAATATATCTGAATAATCAAATATAGTAGCATTTAATTAATAATACATACATTTCTGTTTTTAGTAAAATTAAACCAACACAAGAAGAGAGTGTACTGTCTAAGTGCCAATTAAAAATGTTATTCAAGATGTTGTGTAAATTTGTAGGTCGTAAGGCAGGGGATTCTACACATCGTAACAACATCGCAAAAATTGAAGTTTAATAAGGCGCGACCGCGTCTTTAAAAATATTTGTGTTGAGTTCTGCTGCAGTCTGCTTGGAATCCACCAGACGGTCCTGTGTAATATGCCGTAATGTAGGAAATGATCGTGTAAATCTAGCGCCACTTTATCAGCATATTCTAGTTCGTAAAGAATTTCTGGATTATTACTTATCATACATTACGGTTCCATTAGAAATAATTTTTCCTTTAAAATTCAATGTTATAAATTTTTTTTTGGAAAAACGTAATCGACATGTCAGTGTATTTTTACAAAAACACTTTACTTGCAACTGGAGGGATTTAAGTTGGCTTAACAAAACAAAAAGATTTTCGTTACAGCATCTCTTACGTTTCGTAAATATTTTTGTTAAGAATACCAAGAAATACCAACCTTTAAATCCAAATGCATGTGTCACTTTTTGCTATGTTGAACACAAAATGCGATTATTTTCTTTAAGTTACTCCATTTCAGTTCAAATCTAAACAAAGAACAACGGATAAAATAAAAAACAAACACAAAGCGTTACATCAAAAGGGATTTTTCTTTCTTGCACTAAACGAATGTAAACAAGTAAGAGAGTTATATTCGGCTGTCCCGAATCTTATAATACCCTTCACTAAGAATTTACCACAGATTTTTCACGGTGCAAAGGATTGTTTGGGATATTTAATTTTGGCTTCTGGTTTTAGTCGTACTATTTAACATTTAAAAACTCCTTTCATCTTAATTTTCGGTTGGTGTATTTTTATTTTCTCTGAATGCTTATAAATTTTTGATGAATTCTCGATTTTTTGGCTAATTTTCGATATTAGCGGAATTTTGGTCTATAGTAAAATTTCTAATATTTGAAAAAATTTTGAATTTGATAAAATGAAAATATAGTGAAGTTTGTTTTTGGTTACTTGTTGTGAAAATTCGATTTTTTGTAAGATATATTTTTTTTTGGATTTCTCGCAAATTTTTAGTTAAACTGCAAAACTTTGGTAAAAGTTTTAAAATTGTTTTGATGCAATTTTAAAATTAGGTGAAATTTCGTATTTGTGGTGTTTTTGGATTTATTTTGTTTAATTAACGTTTTTTGAATTTGTTTTGAATTTTCGAAGGTTTCGTGAATATGAAATATTGGAAATTTCTATTTTTTATTTTTCAATTTAGCTTAGATTATTTATAAAATATTGATTTTTTATGATTTAAGAAAATATTTTGGTAAATTTTTAAACTTTTTGGTGTATCCTAGATTTGTGGTATTGTTTTCACGTTTTGATAAAATTATTTTTTTTTTTAATTGTTAGCTTTTTGGTGAATTCGTAAATTCAAGTTTTTTAATGAAATCTCAAAATTTATGAATTTGGTTTTGTGATATTTTTGGTAAAACTTCGATTTTTGTATTAAATAGCAATAGCATTTATGAATTTGGTATTTTCCGAAATTTTTTTTTTTTTTTTTGTGTAAATTTCGAATTTATGGAAGTTTTTTTTTATACTTATGTATTTAAAATTTTTAGACTATAGTTGGGATTTGTGGTGAATTCCCAAAATACGTAAATTTGTCCTGAATTTGTTGCGAAGTTTGTTTTTTTGTATACTTTTCTTTTAACATCGATTTTGTAAAATTTACTTTTTGTGAATTTTCTTTTTTTTCTTGTCCAAATTCAAAATTTGGTGAAATTTAAATGTTTCTAGTGAAATTTAAATATTTGGTGAATATGTTTTATTTTTTGGTAAAATTTCGGTGTTTTATTAAATATTGATTAGCAAGTTTGCCGACTTCATTGTAAATTTTCAAATTTATTGTACATTTCGAATTTTTGACAAATTTTGATGCAGTTTTTTTTCGTTTTTCTTAAACTTCGATTTTTTGGAATATTATGTTTATTTTATAATTTAAATTTTTTAAATAATAGTTTGAAATTGTGGTGAATTTTTGAATTTTGGTGGACTCCCAAATTATAGTAAAATCTCGTTTTGAGATTTTTGGTAATATTTGTAATTTTGTGAAATTGAATTTTTGTGAATTTGAAGTGTTTGTGATTTTAAAATTGTTTGGCGAAATTTAAACCAGTTTTTCGATTTTGTGTTGAATTTTCGAATTTGCGGTGAATTTAAAATTTAGCAAAATTTCGCATCTTACAATTTTTGGAATTAGGTCCGTTAGCGATCTCGGGGCCTCGGGATTATAATTTATTTAGGGGGACTATATAGCGAATTTGATAAGGATTCAGAACAGGTGAACTTTATGGGCTTGTATTTAAACGTTTTCCAGAAAGAGTGAAACCCATAATTCCGAATGATCGCCGTACGCACTAATCAAAAGATCTAAGTTTCGAGATCTTAGGTTGTCTAGTGAACTTCCGTACCTATAATAATCCAGAATATATTTACTTTGTTGGGTTGTTGGTATCCCCTGCACTTTTATTACATAAAAAGGTTCTTATGTAGATTTAAGTGTGAATTTTAATGGCATTTTTGGAGCAACACGGGTTTCAAGCGATATATGGAAACTAGTTCAGTAACGGATACAAAAATCCGATTCGTGGTGAAATATTATTTATTGGATGATCCGTTACTGAAATACCGAATTATGGTAAAAATGCATTTTTTTGATAAGGTCTTGTTTCTTCTGTAAATTTATTTTTTTGACATCAAAGTTAAAATTTTTTGTAATACTATGGAGGTGAAATTCAAAAAGAAGTGACACTACGGGCCTTATGTAATAAAACGCAATGCAACGCAGGAATTTATATGAAAAATATGAACAAATTTCAAACATTTTTAAAATTGCTTACTGTTTTGAAAAGAAAGTCCACACTACATTTTTTTACGAAGCACTATAAAAAATTTTTAAAATTATGATCGGTAAACCGTTGAATTTAAAGTATTTCCGGATTCTTTATCGATGTAATATAAAATTTTACATCCAATAAGTTCAAAAAAGTACGTAGCTGCACTGGTGAGATTACCTATTTAGTCTACCCTGCTAAAAATGTTTGAAATTTGTTTTTGTTTATCATACAAATTTTGGCGTTGCCGTGCTTTTTGGCTATATTTAAGTGAAATTGGCTTTTTGTTAAAATTTAGATCTTGTTGGTGATTTTTCGAATTTTTGGTGAATTTTCTATTATTGGTGAATTCCGACTTTTCGCTGAAGTTTTATTTTTAGATTTGTGCTTGCTGTAATGAATTTTCAACTCGGCTGGATGATATATTTTTTATTGTATCAGGAATAATCTCACTCAAGCCCCCTTGTAAGTTTCAAACGTAATAAAGTGTCACCAGTTGTTTCATCTCTCTGTAGATAAGGTTTTTGGGTTTATTTCTAATGTGAATTAAAGTGGCAAAAAGTGTACGAGTGCATATGTACAATTGAGTACATACTTGTATTGTTCTAGTAGTTGTGATTGACAAGTATTGTTTTTGACAGGTTTTGCGGAAAAAAAGAGGGAAAAAGAATTTTTGGATGTTCTTTTTATTTGTTATTTATAAGATAACAAAAGCACAAGATAGTAAGATTTTTGAAAAAGACTTTTACGCGAAACAATTTTAAATATTTATTCTCACAACTCCCATTTGCGACATTCCCTTAGCTTCAACGCAGCTTAACTTGACATGCATGCAAACATACGTATGTAGGTGGTTAAATCTGTTTTTAATGTGACAGGTAATTTAGTGGTTTGTTGGTTTTCTGTTTTTTTTTCTATTCAAACAAAAAGATCGTTTCGTAAGTTGAGATTTAATTTAGATAATCTATGTGTCACTACGAAAAGAAATTAGAAATGAATTGTTAACTGCCAACGATTTTAATATCAGTACATGTCATTCTTTTCGCACCTTGAATCAATTTTACAATTTACATTTCAGTTCACAAGAATTAAGTCCATTAAATACATTTGTTTTAGGTTTATTGAAAAGATTTATTAAAATTGAACTAAACGCTAAAAGCGAAGAGAACACTGCACATTGGAGTAGAAATAATTTATGTTGGAAGTAAACACATCAGCCATTTCCAAATATCTAGACTGATTAATGTAAAATGTTTTTTTTACAATTTTATTCTTCAAACCAACAAGAAAATGTTGACGCATTGCATTTCGTCCTCCACACATTTGTTTGTATGTATTCGGGAAGGACTAATACACCGTCATACTCTCACATAATCATATATTTTTTAAGCTTCAAATCTTGCCTCTAAAGTATTATTACTAATGTAATAACTAATCTATTGTATTCAAATATTATCTATTATTGGGTAGAGTAAGAAGCCATCTCGCCAGACTCAATGCGTACAAGAGTGTTAGGCCCTAACACTGTTAGGGTGATCCTCTAGTTTATTTATGTATTTTGACGTGTATATTTTTGCTTCTTGCTGGATAGTGGGAATTTCTAGATCTAGAGGGTGTCCAGGATAAGTCGTAAAATCGTAGACTGTCTTCTTTGTAACTTCTGAATATTAGATGCGCAAGCAGTACCCCACAGCGGAATGCCATATGACTATATTGGTTTTATTGTCGATTTGTATAAAAGGACTTTGTATCTCAAAGCCAAGGTTGAGTGAGGACTTATTATTAGTTGAATTGCTCGCAGTTTTATTGCCGTTATTTCTACATCGATATGTCGGGATCTAGTTAGGCGTCGGTGTAGGTGGATACCCAAATAGTTCACATGGGTTTCCCTGGAATAGTGGTATTTGTTATTGTTATGGATGGGCAATTTTTCCTTCTGCTAATCTTCTAGCTCATTAATATGAGACTGAAGTTTTTGGGATGCAACTTTCGGATATTGATTAACTCTTATAAATGCAGTGTCATTTGCAAACGTTAACGTATTTGCGCTTGTTGGCATATCCGCTGTATAGGTGAGATATAATATCGGCCCTAGTATACTACCTTGAGGTACTCCTACGGAGATTTTCCCTTAAATAGTCTACCTGTCAAATAGCTCTTCAGAAAATTGTGGGAGTTTCCAAGTAGAACTCGAGTTATTTTTATAAATATCCCATCATTCCAAACTTTATTTAGCATCTGGGAAATGTCAATAAATGAAGCTGAACAATATTGCTTATCGTTAAATTCAGTTCTGTGGACTTGCTCAATTGTACTATGCCGTGCTCGAAAACCAAATTGATGGTCTGGGATCATGTTTCGCTCATTAATGTAAGGTTTTAAAGAAGAAACAAATAATGTTTCCAACAACTTTGATCAAACTGATTGTATGACGTAACCTGATTTAAGTCTTTTCCTGGCCTAGTGATCATAATAATTTCATACATCTTCCAAGAGCATGAGAAGAAGTCATCTCGTAACATTGCTTTAAATACGAATAGTGAAATTCTCACAACATAATTCCTCACAAAACCAGCTTTTTTTGTTTAAACCTTCCTATTTTTAGTGCAAAACACTATGGTGATGTGCAAAACAATTCGCTTATTGAATTTTTCGACGGAGATCTAAATTTTCTCATGAAAAAAATTTAGTGTCCCTGTTAACAAGATATCTCAAGTAGAAACGCGAGAACTTTATTGTACAGCCAATACTAATTCTAACTTGCCACTAAAGTTAAAACATATAAAGCTAAATGGCTGATGGGTAAAATTTAATTTTGGTTTTTTGGGCTTTTTATATTATGCAGCTTAATATAAAGAACGTAACAGTTAAAATACAATTAAAGCGATTTAATTGGTTTAGTGTTTTGTAGTCTTATACCCTTTACAGTCAGAACAATTTTACTTGAGCTTGTCATACTGTTCGCAATTTCCCCAATATTCATATGGAATCCCCCCCCCCTACCTTTCTAGAAAAGAAACTGATTTATATATGTCCGCATGCCAAAAGTTGAAATGAACTTTATGAAACGCCAACAGCAGTCAACTTATGGATCAGCAGTCTCAGTTATTCAAGCTACACAACGCCCCTTCAGGTGAGCTTTTTTATTAAAAAATCTGTTTTTAGGTCAATTTTCTTTTGACACCTTTCTTATGCTGATTCAACTGTATTCTTTTCCTATTCCCTCTTTATACCGTAGCGTAAAATGTATGAGAATAAATTGTTAAGACTGTATGGTGCATCAATATAATTGCCAGGGCTTGTAGCTTCGAAACTATTGCTACTAAATATCAGCCCATTAATAGCTAAATGGATTAGTATAAATATGTATAAGTATATTTTGCGTCTGATAGTTTAGCGGGCGGATTTCTTCCATGTAAGAACACACATGTTTATGTATAACATTATACGGGTCTTACTAGTAGGTCTTACTGAAACTCAAAAGTGAAGTTGTTAATTAATGATACTTTTCTATTTAAAAACCAAAATTAATATTAAGAAAAAAATATATTTAATTCAGTTTATTTGCCTATCAAAGTCTTTGATAGAAGTAGGATATTTTGCGTATATGAAAAATAATACAACAATATTGTACAGCTTGTCAAAAATCCCAAATGCTAAACAATTCACGTTTCGAATACAGCCGATATTATTTCCATTGGTGACTTGGTGCACTGACTAAACGCTCTTTCACAATCTTTGCCGGAACGCCCTAAAATTTCCGCTTTTATATAGTCCTTGTGATATGAAGTTACCCAATCATCTCGAGATGTTGAAGGTCTGAAATTAATATAAATTTTGTAAGTTGTTATAGGCAAACGAGGCAAAGCTCACGTTAATATTATATGCAATATTTCAGCTATTATGCCACCCTCATAACTCAGTGGTATGGCAGCATGTTCACAAATACTGCGCAGCATGCAGATATGGCCATTTAATGCAGACCTGTAATTAAAAAAATTTCAAGTTTAAAAAATTAAAACCCAAAAAATTTATTGTAACGAAAACTGAACTGACTGAACTCCCTTCTAACGCAATGACGTAGCTAGACAATGTAACTGAAAGATACTTTATATAACGAAAATAGTTCGAAAATTTGTGTACATTAAATTCTTAGCGATCATCAGTCAGTAAGTTTTCTTAGGCCTTTGGGGGTTTTTTTATTTGGCAGCAGTGTGATTTGCGTAAACTTTAATGGCGTTTCTCTTGCTGACAAAATTATTAGATACATTACTATGCATTACTTTTTGAGGGTTTGGGCAATCTGGAAAAAGTACTACATATATGTATGTATAAAAGGGTATAAAATATATGTTTATTATTTTAAAGGTGCTAAAATGCATTTAATTGGCAAAAATTAACGGAGCTACGTAAAAGCCAATTGTTTACAAAATATGCATATAATTTTCTGATAATTAGTTTAAATGTTAAAACAATTGTTGGTATAGACATTCACTGCCAACTTATTTAAATAGTGTGACCAGATAGCAGTGCTAGTTATTGCAATTATTATATTTGAGATGCTGCCAAAGTTGCCCATTCGATCCAACTGTCAAAATAACCACTAAGATTTTTCATATTATTATACATCGCTTCACGCCTTCCGAATGTGTGTAACTTATTAAGAACAAATATTATCGAAATTCCGTTTCAGTTGTAAACACACAACGACGTGAGAAGGGCATAACTATTCAACGCAACGTGAACGTGAACGCGTGGAACTTTTTTAGAACAAATATTATCGAAATTCCTTTTCAGTTATAAATACACAACGACGTGAGAAAGGCAGGGCTATTCAACGCAACGTGAACGTGAATTCAACGCCTTAGAACCTTCAGTCACCAACCAGACGGAGATTAGTGCGAAATAAAACAAATGAGAGAGCTCATAAATACCCATCACAGAAGTATGAACTATTTAAAATATACTACAGTGTTTTCCCAGTGCAAAGGATTGTTTGCGATCTTTAATTTTGACCTCCGATTTTAGCCATCTTATTTCACATTTAAACTCTCCTTTCTCTTAATATAATCATTTTCAATCGGTTAATAGGTGAGTTGTTTTTCTTGATCACGGTGCTTTCAACTTGTTTTTCTTTACTCCGAATGCTTATAATTTTCTTGTGAATTGTAAAACTTCGAATATTTGATCAAATTTAGAGTTTTCGGTACAATTTCAGCCTTTGATTAAATTGTGTCGTTAAATGTCAAAATATGACGAAGTTTGTTTTTGATTCCTTGTTTGTGAAAATTAGGTTTTTTGTAAGTTGTAGGTCTCTTGGAACTTGTTAAACTTATTAAAACTGCTATCAAAATGTTAGTTTTGAATTTTTAAAATTTGGTGAATTTTTGTTTTCGAATTTATGGTAACTTTTGGTGAATTAAAAATTTTGCCAAATTTTTCATTTTTCGTAATTTTTTGCTGCATTTTCGCTTTTCTTTTAACTTTTCTCTTTCGGAAAATTTTGTATTTAAAATTTGTAGACTATAGTTTGCTTGGTTGTCTGAAAAATGTCTAAAATTTTGTGAATTCCTAAATTGCGTCAAAATTTTGTTTATTTTTTTATTTTTCAGTTTAATTCTATGTTCGAAGTTTGGTTAAAGTTCCAAATTATGTTAAAATAGTTTTTTATTCTAATTTTTTAGACTAAGTTAGATTTAGGTAAAATTTATAATTTTTTTTCTGAATTTTTATATATTTTTTTTTCATTTTACATTTGCTGTGAAATTCGTTTTTTTCGTGTATTCGTTTAATTTTGATTTTGTTAAATTTTTGACATTTCCACATTTTCGAAAATAATTCGAAAATATACTATAAATTGAAAAACTATAATAAAAAATGTAAATGCTACAAAATCAATATTTAATAAAAACCCACATTTTAACAAAAATATCACAGAAATCAAAATTCCAGAATTTCTAGACCTAAAATCTGCGAAAATCATGAAATTTTGAATCAAAAATCTGCATGTTATTTAAAAAAATCTCAAAACGCATTTAAAATTCTTTCTTTAATTTTATAAACAAAAACATAATTTTAGATCCAAATAAATCTAGTACGATTAATGTTCATTTGTTGTCCGCCAGCTGGCAGGCACAAAGATTTGGCTTGCTGTAACTGAGTGCGCTGTCAGAAGTTCTGACTTATACCTCCACGTAGTGGCGGCCGGTAACAGGTCTCTGCAGGAGTCTGGCTAAATAAGTCGAGCGATGAGAAGTTAACGCTATAGAATTAAAAATCCCTCACCCACGATGGAACAGCATACGCCAGGGATGAGTGGCTTTGAGGGTGCTTGGTCTCTAGTATGCGAACTCTGGATACCAGTCGATCTCCAGTTTTAATAGAGTCTTACACGTGCATATGGAATTCTGCGTGAGTGGTCATATTTTTCTCCATTAGAGGGATGAATCAGGAAGCCTCGCAAGAGGCGGAGCGGTTAATCTCGGCAAAAACTACGGTTTTAATTGACCAAAAGAGTAAAAGGTAGACAAGAATGCCTCGCGAGGTGTGGACAGCTATATCTTTAAATATATTTCTAAGGCGTTAGACTTTGAGATTCCGACAGGCATAGACAATGAAGCCTCGCACTACGTGGAGATATTAATTTTGGACAAGAAAACCTCGCAAGCGGGTGGACGAGTCAACTTCTATAGATACTCCTTAGGAAGAGGATAAGACGGTAGCACACAGTGTGTGTGAATATCCAGCACTGGCTATCATAAGATTTAGGACCATGGGCAGACGCTTGTTAAGTGTAAATGCCATGGTGGACCTAAGCCTTAAACAAATGCTAGCAATCACAAGAGACTCCGTGATGAGGAAGAAGCTCGACAGTCTAAAATCATTATAATCTATAGAAAAATATATAGGTAGCACGAGACTTGATTGAGAGTAAGGTAATCGTAAATTAAAAATCGGTTGTCTGAAATCAATTCGAGGAAGGAAGAGGATCGAAAAGGAATCCATATAAATTCTCATTTGTTTGTAAAGATCGCTTTTGAACCTTTAGAAGGGCTTTCAAGGCCAGTAAAAAATAAATAAAATAAAAAAAATATCTATTTTTCGTTTCATCATTTTAAAATATATGTATATAAATTATTTTAATTTTTTTGCATAAATATCAAATGTTTTCATTTCAAGAAGGTACTAATAATATTAGACAAGTATAATTCCTAGATTTTAAATAAACTTTCATTAGAAAGAATTCCTACTGAAGATTTACTTTCCAATTGACTTCAAACTTTTATTTACGTTGACGTCTCGACATTTGCCGATGAAAGTGGTGAGTGAAATCATGATATTTTGAACGAACTTAGAGTTTGAAAGGCATAATCAAACCCAGCACATTTGACATCGGATATTTCTTTCCGAAAATATATTGATTTTCTTTCTTTTACTTTGGGAAATTAATTTTGATTGATTTTTTTTTTACCATACACAGAAAAAAATCCCATTGAGTAGAGAGAATCTTTAAATGTTGTTGTTTTAAGGTTTCACTTGCGGTAATTGATACTTTCCATTTTAACATGGAAGAAGAAACCACAGATGACATGAATATTACAGCAGAGAATAAAGTGGAATCAAAATATGTTTTAAAGTCAAATAAGTTCGCGTGTGTTTAGAATTTAAGCATTTTTCTTATAAAAAGCTTTCTTATTAACAGGTTAGCCCTAATTGTATTTAATTCATTGAGTTCAAAGAAGATCAGTAGTATTTATTTAAAACTTGTAACAGTGAAGTGTGAACATTTACTTACTTGTTTAATATCGTTTCAATTGCTTTATATACAATCCAACGATAAACGGTTCTATGCCTTGGTTGATTTTTAAAATTATTGTCCACTGGCTCTTGTAAATAACTCTTGTGAATTGGAGTTTTATTACTGTGGGAAAAATTTAAGACTTGATTGCTAAAAATTCCCTTTTTTCTTTCAGCCAATAACGAAACATTGGTGAAGTTCTCCTCATAGATGTCTGCTTGATTAACACTTTTCCGCCGGCGATGTATCGTTTGAGGTTTTAATTTCTGTCGCAATGAGTCAGCAGCCTCTGGTAGGAAGTACTCCGCTTTGAACACATAACCCGATGTAACAGATTCAAAATGTAGGTCCTCGACCGGTATACCAATGCCACCAATAAGCTGCAAAGATATGAAACTCCAGTAAAATCAATTTAAATATTTAAATTCAAAAGGGAATGCAGGAAAAGAATCGCCATTATTAAGCAAAAATACATGTTGCTTTCCAATAAGAGTAGCGTCAGTCATGAACTAGTTCGTTTGAAAGGTGGTAGCAACCTCACAACAATTACAAAACCCATAATCAATTTTCAGTTCTTGTGACACCAAAATAAATTGTGTGTTATTATTGTAATTGTTGTGCAATTACAACCACCTTTCTGAAATAATCTCTTCATTGAATGAACTAGTTCGTGAGCAACACAATTCTATTTTTAATGCACTTGTAGCCAGCACTCATTGACTTTATATCTATCCTTAAAATAAAAAATACATCCTCCTTCATACTCTAGTCAATTCCAAGTTCATGATGTTACTTTAGTATTTTCGGATTTTCAAATTCCTACCTACTTATATATATTTTCTTTTTATATAATATGTTTTAAAGATTCACAGATTAATAAATCGGTTGTAATCAATCATAAGCGTTTAGAGGCCCGATTGCTACTAACGAATTAAATATAAAATTGTCTACAACACTAAATGATAAAAGTAGCGATAAAGATATTGGCGAAACATGTCCATCTTAAATTCACTTTAATCATGAACATCCAATTCGACTTCGGTCTTCTAGAGAGTGCGTATTAATCATAACCCGGGTCGTTTGGACAGTTACCAACAGAGATCGGAAGTTGACAGGCAGACTATTCCTGGGCGGTCGTCTTAAATGAATGATAACAAAATTAAGCCCTTACAAATCCCTGAAGTGAAACAAGGTGACGTATTATTGTCTCTCCTGTGGACAATGGTCATCGATGTGTTAGAACTTACGATTACGCCGACAACCGCATATTTTCAGTGGCAAGATGGGAGCATGAAACCATATCGGCAAGGATGTAGCAAGCTGTTAACAAAACTGATAATGCTGCTTTAACACTAGGGGGTCATCTATAACCCAGTAAATACGATTCTTGTACCATTTTTGCGACGAAGAAGCCTTAGAACTCTCACCCAGCCGGCTTTTAATGGTTTAACTGTTGAGTTCTCAGATGCGGTCATGGGGCTGATTTGGTTTAGTTGGTAGATATCTCCAAACAGTAAAATGACACTAGTGCTTGAGTCCATTGTCTAAATTTTCTAACGGCTGTTCTCATAGGGTAGATATTTTCCCATTCAGATAGAAATCTATGCCACCTGAGTTTGTGCTAGGGAATGTTTGGGAATAATATTTCAAGTTGGATAGCGCAGCAGGTCTCGTATGAATAATGGTTGGGATTTATATGTATCGTGTCACATCTATCAAATAGCTTGGGGCACTAACTAGGCACACAATCTGCTAGGTGCCAAATCGAAAAGGCCTTGCAGTATGTTCACATCCAATAGGAGAGAAAAAATCTAATCTTGGACTGTTGATTAGTTTATACTCTTTCGTAGAGATAAGACAAAGCAAAGACTAGCAAAGCGGGTTCATCACAACGAGGATGAGGCTTATATGATCGGACCAAGAGTACAAATATGAGAATTACTGTATTTCTAAATCAGCAGTGTAGAACATTCTGGAAAAATATTACTTAAGCAAAAGAAGTTATTTAAAAAATAGAAAATATTCATCACTTTAATGAAATGTGTCAAAAGTATGAATTAATTCTATCTTCAACAAGTAAGAAAGCTATAATCGGTTGTGCCGAGTATACATAGGCTTGTCATTCCATTTGTAATTTCTATAATATTCATTTCCGACCCAACAAAGTATATATATTCTGGATCCTTATAGATTGGGAAGTTCAATTAATGATGTCCGTCTGGGCTTCTGTCAGTCTGTCTGTCTGGGCTTCTGTCCGATATTAAAACTTTCTAACGGCACTACCACTTGAACACGCTTATACCCAAGCCTCTAAAATTCGCTATTCTGAATCCTTATCAAATTTTGTATAAGGCCCCTTACAGAATTTATCATCCCGAGGACCACAGGTAACCTACCCTAAATGTTGGACCGAATTGAAAATTCCTTCAAAACCGAAATTTGATACACAAAAATTAGAAAATATGCCAAAACTTAAATTAACTCCATAATCGAAGAACTGGAAAAAATGTTTTTCAAAAAATCCAAACTCAATGAAAAATAGAAACAACCAATTTTCACCAGATTTTGAATATTCAGCACAAAATTTTCAATTTGACCACAATTTTGAATTTTCGCCAAAAAAAAACGAGAACTCAACATTTTAACAAAATCGACATTTGACAAACATATAAAAACTAAAATTAAAAATTTACAAGAGGTGAGTTTCAAAAAAAAAATAATCTACCAAAATCTTAATGAACCAAAAATTGAAAAAAGCACAATTTTACCAGAATTTGGGAATTCACCAAAGTCCGAAAAATTACCACAAAACTTAACTATAGGTCAAAAGTTTTAAATTACACAAATTTTATGATTTCCCAATAAATCTAAATTAAAAAAACCCCAATTTCCGGAAATTGTGAAAAAATAGAAAAAATCACTATGAAAAACGCCGAATTTTTAAGAAAATTTATGTTTAAAAACATACAAAAACAAATTTCAAAAATTCATCACAAGTAGTAAATTTCCAAGACAATTACAAAATTCAAAATCACCAAAATAATTAAGAGTAAAATATTTAAAATATTATTAAAAATCTCAATTAATTTGAAAAATGAAAAAAAACATTTAACCATAATATGAGAATTCAACAAAATCCCGACATTTACTACAAAACGCAACTATAGTCCTAAAATTCTAAATTACAAAAATGTCATACAAAATTTAATAAAACGAAACGAATTTCAAAAAAAACGAAATTTTACCATAATTCACCACGAAAGTACACCGCAAAATCTAAAATCTGTAACTAAAAAAATTTTTTGTCAAAAAATCAAAATTCAATGAAAACCCAAAATTTCACGATAAAAAATCAAATTCACACAACTTTCAATAGTCATCGTTCAAAATTTAAATTTCACAACTTTAATTTCGTCGAAAAATCACAAAAGATCTATGTTTTATGAAAAACGTCGTAATTTTAACGAACACAACGATTATCAATCAAAATTCACCAAAATATTAAAAAAATTTAATATTTCTTAAAAATCTCAATTAATCTGAATAATTGAAAAAATTTAAACCATAATTTGGGAATTAACTAAAATCCGAGAATTCACTTTGAACCAAACTTTAGTTCAAAAAAATCAAAATATATAAATATCATAATATTCCGAAAAATTCGAATTTAAAAAAAATGGCACAAAACTCGAAATTTTGACGAAAGTTTAATTCACCACAAATTCACAAAATTCATTATAAAATCGAGAAGCTAGAATAAACAAATTTAATTGCTAAAAAATTAATATTTAATCAAACAAAACGAAATTTTATAAAATTTTAATTTTGCCAAATTCTTTAATTTTACCAAAAAAAAGCGAAAATTCACAAAAATTAGTATTTTACAAAATTATAAAAAAAATCAAATATATCAAAATCAAATTTCATAACAACTAGGGAAGAAATTATCAATTTAACCAAAATATTTAAAAAGTTTTATTGTGTTTTTCGAACTACAATTATTATTAATTATTAACTAATTTTAATTTTTAGGCATGAGTTCGTTTTTCTTTCTATTCAGAAAGAGAATTATTTATTTAATATGGACAACCTTTGAAAGCAGTAAAAGTTTTAATTTTATTAGACATCTAGCTGAATGGAATGCATTTTCTATGCCGCTATACACGTTATCAAATATTACAAACCATATCCTTTGCACTGGGAAAAATTTTTAGTACATTTTTAGCAGTTCATACTTTTGTAAAGGGTATAGAAGATTCGGCACAAAGAAAATAGCTCTCTTTTAGTGTATTTGTTATTGTAGTGTATTTGTTAAAAAAAAAATTTGTCTATTTAACGAAGTGTATTATGTTCAAATAGCGTTTTCCTTCTTTAAAATTAAATTCTTACTTGCACTCGAGTTGGTGCTGTTGGTGGAAATAAAAGGGATCGGGACTGCAACTTATGTGTATTTCTTACATTTACTACTCCTGATGCATCAGTTGTTATCTTTCGGTATTCGAATGTATTTACAACAATAAGCGTGATGACAAATCTTAATAGTCCACACTTAAAATTCATACTTTCAGATATAAAAATGTCTTCAATTCTAATTGACGATGTGATACTTGTGAAAATGCGTTATAAACTGAAACACTTAACGTTTGGTAGCGAATAATTTATAAAAACAAATATTTTCAACATGGAAACTAGAGATGTGCACTTATCATAGTTTATTGCACCACTCGTGACTGTTATTAGATAAAAAACTAGTCACTTGTGGGCGTAATTTAAAAATAAAAGTGTGCGCAAATTATCATATTATCACGAAATGCTAACTACATGTTTTTACATGATCGATAATTGATACTTCACCAAATTTCGAGAATTTGCACAAAAACTAAAAAGATAAACGACAACCCAAACAACAAAATGACAAAATAAGTTAACCCAAAAATCGTGTGCCAGCAAATTTTGAAAATTCGCCGATATTCCATAAAAAAAATTATTATTTCCAATAACCCACACAAACTGAAAATTGTGCACAAAATTTAAAAACTCCCAAAAATTATTAACAGTTAAAAATTACAAAAATAACAAAATTTTCCACAATGAAAAAATTACGAGATTTTCAAAACTTAAAATTCACCAATAAATCAAAATTCACCACAAATCAAAAAACTGGAATAAACCAATTAAATTTCAAAAAAAGACAAAATCCAAAATTCACCAAATTTGAAACTAAAATTCAATTTGACCAAAATTTTGCAACTTTCACAAAACCGATGCTACACAAGTTCCAAAAGACCTATATCTTGCAAAAAAACGAAAGTTTCGCAAACCAGTAACCAAAAACAAACTAAAACTAAATTTTATGAAGTATTAAAAATTTTAGCATAAACCCAATTCCGCTATTATCTACAAATCGCCAAAAAAAAAAAAAAATCGATAATTTATCAAAAATTGATAAGCATTCAGAGCAAAGAAAAACACACCAATCGAAAATATTTTTGATAAGTCGACAAGACAAGTTTAAATGCAAAATAATACGACTAAGACCGGAGGCCAAACTGAAATATCTCAAGCAATCCTCTGCACAAGTTTCAGGTTTTCGCGAGTTCAGTATACAATACAGCAATCTGGCTTGTTTTTATTTAAAAGTTAATACTGCCAGCCAGCGTGATTCAAAAACTTTCACGTGCACATATTCAAGAAGAACACATTACCATTTTCAAAGTTCTGTTCATTCGTATAAATTTATTTACATTTTAATTTGTGATGCAAGAAGAAAAAGATTAATAACAACGCGAGGTGTTAAAACCTTGTATCACTATTTTGATTTAATAAAGGAAAATACTCGTACCATTTAATATTCAATTAACAAGTGCTTGTTAGTTAGTTACTGGAGTACGTGGAATTATAGATGACTTGTTGCTCTTTGAACGACAACACACACCTAGAATACAAGAGAGCAGAACTAGTTAAGCAAATGTGGGTTAAGTAGGCGCAGAAATCAATTTGCTTTTTGATATCACATTCAAATTAACGTAGACCTAATATTTCAGCTATTATTACTAGTACTATAACGTATCTCCAGAACTCATTTCAAAAATAAAACTTATTTTACTATTTTTTTAATTACGTTTTTGAAGTTCATAGGCGAATAGTTTTGAAATTTCATTATATACTTTTTTTTTTTGTTTACATTTGTATCTTTGTTTGACAGATGGTTTCGATAAAATCGCGATAAAAATTAGGGAGGACAGAAATTGTTCATGCTTCGCAAGTAGAATCGGGTCAAAACAAGGTGCTTCACTGACAAGTTCTTTTTTTTGTGGCGAAGCATGTTGATTAACCCATGATTCGGAAATAAATGATGAATGTGAGAGCGAAGCATAAATATTGGGCTCCGTGTAAACTTAGCATTAGAGAACATTTTACTGTTGTATGCATGTCAGTGTTGCCATAAACATTTGAAAAGAAAACTGCCGACCTCGAATAAAAAAATTGTAGTTCGGCAGCAAATACTGTTCCCGAAAAGAGTTTTTATGTTAACAAATCTTTTTTATTCAAACAAAAATCAACAACGATTCAAAAATATAAATAGAATTTCTAAAAGTGTTGCTAAACACTAATTACCAATGAATCCTTCCAAAAGAAAAAACCTATCTACTATTGGGTTAGGGAGTGCCGTTTCGCCAGGCTCAGTGTGTCAGTGAATTGCGTACAAGTGTGTTGGGATGAAACCACTGGTTTGTTTACGTATTACGGATTTTTACAAAACGACTTTGTATTCCAACCCCAATGTAGAATTAGGCCTTATTAAGTGGCATGCTGCTAAAAACAATGAGTTCATGTTAATTAAAAAAACAACAATTTTTCAGATTTGATCTGAAATAAACTGTGATTTGTTGATAACAGCCCGATAATGAGCCGTACAACAACAACAAAAAATTTAAAAAGTGTGCATTTCTATGTAAAATTAAAAAAAAATCTAAATATCTGAAAAACCACAGGGTGTCCACCGGGAAGGTATACTACTTTGTTTTGCCACCATTTTGGTAAACATTAGTCTTGACAGTTCACATTTGGCAGTCGTGAAGTAAAGACGTGGCAAATTTATTATGGAAAAGTATTCGGTAAGCCAACGTGTTTTGATTGTTAAAACATTTTATCAAAATCAATCATCGATTACTGTGACGATGAGAAAGTTACGTGAAATTTTTGGGAGAAACAACGTGCCAACAAGACGCACTATTTATCGTATAGTGAATGATTTCAAAGAAAGAGAGACTGTAGCTGATAGACCCAAGCATGAACCACAACGTTCTGCAAGATCGGCTGAAAACATTACTGCTGTTCAAGAAAGTGTTCAAAACAATCCATCAACCTCAATTCGACACCGTTCTCAGGAGCTTGGTCTTCAAAGAACAACTTTGGCCACAATTTTGCACAAAGATTTTCATTTGTTTCCATTTAAGATTCAGTTGACACAAGGGCTTCTTCCAGAAGACCATTTACGCCCTGTACATATGCCAATAGGATGCTACAGCTCGCCCATGAGAACCCCGATTTTCATGAAAAAATCATAATGAATGACGAGGCACATTTTCATTTCATTGAATGGATACGAGAATAAACAGAATAGTCGGTTCTGGGCAATGGAAAACCCTCAAATTACTCATCAGTCACCTTTGCATACATTAAAAGTGACAGTTTGGTGTGCAATTGGGTCAGGAGAAATCATTCGACGTTACTCCTTTGAAACTGAAAACGGCGTAACGGTAACTGTCAATGCGGAGCGCTATCGTGATATGATTGAAAACTTTTTAACGCCACAACTGCATGCTTTGGGCTTGACTAACATGTGGTCTCAACAAGACGGTGCCACATCGCATATAGCCAGGATTACAATGGAATTACTGCGAGACCTCTTTCCACAATAAGTTATTTCAAGGAATGGTGATGTTGATTGGCCTCCACGGTCGCCTGATTTGACTGCTCCGGACTTCTTTTTGTGGGGATATCTGAAAAGCAAGGTTTATGCAAACAAATCAGAAACGCTGGAGCAACTCAAACAAAAATTCGTGATGAAATTAATGAAATACCGCGTGAAATGTGTAAGAAAGTAATGAAAAATGTGTTCAAAAGGATTCGCATTTGTGAGGCTAACAGAGGCGGACATTTATCTGATATTGTATTCCATACATAATTGCCGACATTAAATAAAACATTTATCAAGTTTGTCTAATTTTTTAAGCTCCAGGTCCTCCAATAAAATTTCCTTTATTATAAAGTATAATAAATATTAATGTTATTTTATTAAATATTTCTCTACGCCTTTGTGTAGCATCGTCAGGAAATAAAAAAATAAAAAAAAAGCGTTGTAGAGATAGAGGAGGGGTGTATATTGAAGGTGATAATAAGTAAGAATGTATGAAATAAAAATAAAATGTTTTACAGCGTCAGTCTCGTTATTTAATAGCCACACCTCGTACCTTGTGGAATTGTCCTATTGTCTGCGAAACCCCGCTAAGACTTAGAGAAGGTTTTCAAACTTTGGTGCGGATAACTATAGTTTTTCCAAAAAAAATATTTAACAGATGAAGCATTTAAAGTAGGTTTAAAAATTCAGTTTTCCGGCAAGAGTTTCTCAAGTTAATTATATAGGGCCATTATTTTACCAAATACATATACGCCAATGTTTTCAGACAACACTGCAGCTGTAAATGTTAATCAAGATCTGAAGGTAGCATCCGAACAACTTTAGCCTCATTTTCATGAACTAGCTAAAAAAAAGTGGTGAATAAAGGTAAATCCATCGACATGGGCTCATGTAACGCTTACGCTCAGTAGTCGGTCGTTAACTATAAAAAACACCACTGTTCCAACCACTGAGCCACCTAGATCGACTACTAGCTTGGTCGCGCCATATTGAGGCAGATAAACTTGGAACAAATCAGATACTCTGCCTCACAGATCCTAACTTAGCCCTAGTCCTTTTATCAATTCCATCATAAAACCTGTCCGTATTGGTATTTGTATATGGCATTCACCCGTGGGGTACTGCTTGCTCGCGCATCAAACATCTAGAAGTTACAAAGAAGACAGTCCAGAAATTGATGACTTATCGTCTGCGGTAAGAGATCCAAAAGTTCCCACTATTCATGTAAATATGTAAAAAAACTATTCGTCCATTCCAACTTTCGTCTGGTCACCAGAGGCTAAGAAAAATAGACACAATAATTCTAAGGAGACAATCAACCAAACCCAATAGTAGATAGTAAATTAAGATTGGTAATAATTAATAAAAAAAAATAATCAAACAAAAAAGTTTGTGTTGAGTTTTTCAGAATTCCCCATTTTTGGTGATATTTCGACTTTTTATGATTTTTACTCGTACGTTCGATTTGTTGAGAAATTTATAGGTTTTAGTGATTTTACAATTTTGTTTTATGAATTTTCGGTTTTTGTGTGAATTTGGCGATTAGCAATGAAATTTTAATTTAAAAATTTGGTGAAATTCGTTAATTTTTTTTGTTTTTAATTTTGATTTTTTCTTGGTGACTGGCAAGTGAAATTTAAGTATTTTATAAGTTTTCGGTGACATTTCAGGTTTTTGGAAGTGAATATCGTGGATATTACAAATTGGCAAACTTACACCTTCGGAGAAGCGTGTATATACTATTAAGGTTTTAAAGGATTTTGTAAGCAGTGGGTGGATTTTATGTTGCGACATCCCAATGTCAACGCCTCCTAAGTGTTTGTTATGCTGAAAACAAGTCAAAGGAGTTATGGTTAAAACTGAGTACAGATTTAAACGATACTCGTCCTCCAACTCACTATTATACTAAACCCTACGTACGGTTTTAATAAAATTAAAATGGAATTTATGTTGTTATATTTCTTTTAAGTTCTGGTCTAATTATAAAAATAATATCAGGTTTAAATGCCGACAAAAACAGCATTTGTGGGACAGCAGGTGCCCAAGTAAATTTTGATCCCTATAACACATCTTACATCATTGGAGACAGGCAGAAGTTTTAGATAATACTTGTGATGAAGCGACTCCAGAAACCCAACAACAAATTCTTTCATAAATATACTCCCACGTAGACAAAAACAAATAGAATTTGTTCAGAATAAAGAAGGTATTCTTCAAAAACATGTCGACAATCAGATAATTTTTGAAGAAAAGTCCGTTAAGGTTATATTGGGAATGGGCCAGAACCTATGGACTTGTTTGAACATTGTTAAGAATTATTGAATAAGAAGCTGAGAAACGACAACACAAACTTACTCAGCAAAATACTGAGTTTAAAAGCTAAATAAATTAACTGAACTGAACTCACAACAACATGGTCTTGGCGAATAATTATTTATAGTTTGTTTATTTGTGTTTTGTTTTAATTTCACAATTTTGACATAATAATAAACAAAGTGTTAATAAAAAAAAATGGTATTACTACTTCTCACCCCTTCACTTTCATCTAAAACTTTTTGGTTAATTCGAACAAATTATGTAATATGAATTAACTTTCGAATCGGAAATTTGCTTCAAAAGGTTTTGTGTTTCAAATCGAGTTACAACATAAAAAATTCCACAATTTTTTAATTTATTTGGAGCTAGTTTTGCTCTAGACTGGTAGTAATATTGGAATGCCTGTTTAAATCTACTTTTTCCAGTTAAACAATTTTTTCTTGACAAAATGTAATTTTGTTGATAATTTGGAATTTGTTCTTACTTTTTATGAATTCATTCTAATTTTGCTAAACATCTCACTAACTGTTCACATTGAAAATAATATTGCCGTATTCGGTGAAACTAATGTTTGCCTGTTGGTCGAAATTCGCACACTCTACGTCTATTTATATTATAGATTCGACTAACATCAGACATTTAAACTTAATCAACCAATTAAAGTTTTACAATTAAATTAAAAAGGCTTTGGCGAAAATTGGGAAACGATGTTGTGAAGATTTTTATATTTTTTCCAACTTATCGACATCCTAACCGGCTTGTTAAAATTATATAAAAATTGTATAACACCACGATATTAAAGCTCTTGTTTTACTGTATGCATATTAATTTTTATTATAAATCATAATCACGAAATTCTTTGTTTTTATTTTTTTATTAATATCAAATTAATAATACATAATATTTATGTACGTATTAAATTGTCGATGTTACAAAAACTCTTGTTCTTTTTCCAATTACAAGTTTTTTTTTTATTTAATTGTATTAATTTTTAATTTTGTTAATAATATATGTATTCTAAAAATTTTTTGTGAAAATTTATTCGCCATAGCTTTTTTTTTTATGAAAAAGTGGTCTTATAGAAGTCCAGATAAAAGTATATCAACAAATCTTTTTCTTAATAGTTATGCTATTGATTTAAATCGTATAAAATTCTAATAATTTTTATATTTAAGAAAAATATTTTATATTTTCTTTATGTTTATATTTCAAGTTCAAATGTGGTTTTCTAAATGTCCTTAATAATATATTTATAGTAAACTAGAAAAATTAAAGTCATAATTATGGTTTTTGTGTTTTCTTTGATTTTATATATTATGTATATATGTATATGTTTGCATATGTCTATACTATATTGTATGTATGTACTTTACTAATTAATATTTTAATTATATTGTATACGGGTTTCATGCTTTTAATGATACTGTGTAGAAACATGTAGAAAAGTTTAAAAAGGAAAATAAAAAATGAATTTAAAATTGAAGTTACAAAAATAATAAAATTACACAATAATAATGATAAAGTTATGAGAGAAAAATAATTTCATTGCAGTTCCTGCCTTATGTTGCGTCCTCTCATATGCCGTCGGGCCGAGAGGAAGTCCTCCTCGTCCTACAAGACATAATTAAAAACTGTGGACTCCTGCTCATTGTTGATATTACCACCGCCTCCACGATTAGAAGAACCTGACGATTTGTTTGAGCCGTGATGATGACCAATATTCATTTGGTTGGTTTGGTGAATGACAGACGTAATGTCGCTTTGAGATGCCGAAATGTCTTTGCTTGTAAGAACATCTGAACTGCTAGAGCCAGAAGATAACCCATGACGTTCTGTCAATCCGTATTGAATGGGCTGATAGCCGTGACTGGGGTTGTATGTAGCAGAATATGGCATGTAGATTGGGGGATTTGGCAGGGGACCAATGTCACTTGTAATGCTTTCAGTGTCAGCGTGGCTTAAATTGGAGCGGCATTGCAAAGGATTGCGATCGTCGTTGACTACGTAGTAGCACTGTTCGGAGAATGTCAACTTGTTTACTGTGTGTTTGATATAATTGCTTCGCAACATGGCTGAAACAATGCGGCGAGCTTCTCGTCTATCCTGAACATCTTCGACGTTCTCGAGGACCCAGTTGACGGCATCTGCACCAATAAAAGCATTTGGTATTGTAATTTTTAACCACATGCGATCACGAATTTCTAAGCCACTGTCTGGTTTGATCATAGCCTTGACAATCTCTTCAAGATTGTTTTGATCAAGCCGTTCTTTTATGGGCTCTGGTATGTCGGGATGTATAATACTGTCCTGTGAAGTAAGAGCTTGTGTATGGGCTACCCACGCGCCGGGATCAATAGGGCGCACCGGCTCTGTGCGTGGTATGGTAAAGTAACCCTTTGGATTTGGATCCCAACACTTGGCCACAACCAGTTTTATTGGTCCGGGTTTCTGAACAACCTCACGTAAAACTCGTACGGCTTCATCATTTGTCATATTCTCAAAGTTAACGTCATTAACCTGTAATATCATATCTCCAGGTTCGATGCGACCATCTAATGCTACCGCTCCTCCTTTCATTATACTGCCTACGTAAATGCCACCATCACCACCGCGATTCGACTGACCCACAATCGATATTCCTAAAAAATTTACAGCTTCCATATTTATATTGACTGTAATAATATTCAGCGACATTGTAGAATCGGTGATTGAGGAATAGCTTGAAGTTCGCGATATACTTGGAGCGCGTTTTTTGCGTCTTTGGGGCTTTTTGCGAACTTGCAATCTCTGAACACTACTGTAGTCTGTCAGATCACGATCGAATGTTACCTCAGATTCTGTTCCAAATAAACTTGTTGAGTCCAAGTCACTCGACAGCACCGATGCAGACTGATAAGTAAGTGCTGGTGGCGGCTGCAGCATTGCGTTTGTTATAACACCACCACTTCCCATAACTCCTCCACCTCCGACTCCTAACACTCCTCCAGACATTTTTTGTGGTGGCGGCGGTGGTTGTGCGGGTCTTACCGCCTGTCGTATTTCTCCGCACTCGCTGTTCGGCATATCGGAACAGTTATCTGACTGGTTTGTTCCATCAGCTGATACTAACCACGACACAACGCGACCGTTAAAACACGGCAATATTGTGGCATCATCAGCTATTTCCTCTTTGACAACCCCAAAGTCAGCATCCATTGATTTAAAAAAGTATTTATAGTTGTTATTTTGTTTATTTAGCACCATTTTGAAATCCCGCAATGTTACCTGTGCTGATGGTATCGGAATCTTTACCAAATAAGGAGTCGTTTCATCGTCAATATGATAGATCACTTTAGTCTCTTGTACTCCACCACCACCACCACTGTTTTTTTCGGCATCCATCTTTAACTCGATTTGTAATGTTTAGAGTTTGTGTGCTTTTTCAGCTCTACTCGTTTGTTTTTTATACTTTATTTTTTAAAATCGCGTTGGATATATACTGCGTTATTTTTGTTAAACTAATAAAATAATTTTTTTATATCCCTGATAACGAAGTGATTTTTCAGTAAATTTCTAATCGTTATTTCTAAAGTATTGTTTTTGCTTTAGGGTTGGGTTTCAATGGGACCTTCTAATAATTATATCTACTCAACAACTACTTTTGTTCGTTAACCAAAGGCGTTGTTGCTGCCTGCGCTGAATCCAAGACATCTTGTTCATTATTTTTATCGCAAATTTTCCAATTAAAATTAATTAACTTTAGTTTAACTTATGGTCGAATGGATTTTAAACTCCTTTTTTTCTTAATTTACTGGTAATTTTATATGTTTACAACTAAATTCTCACTAATTAATCACTGCAAAAATGCGCAGACATTGATGGAAAGCAGCAAAACTATTTGACATTCCGAAAATTTAAGTCCCACATTCAATATGTAGTGGGTATTTTGTGTGAGTAAACTTGGTTACACTTTTTATTTGGCAACTATGGAACTATATATATATATATCCCCTTTTACATTGTGGATAGACTAACTTTGCTAATTAATAATATACAAAAAGGTAATGTATTCATATTTTTTATATTTACATTGTGCAATGCATTATTAGTTTCTCTTGCAGTAAAGGAGTAATAAGCATTTTTGTTTTTCTCTCTTGTATTTTTTATGAATATTTGATAGTATATTGATGAATATTTGGTAGTATATAAATTGTTTCAACCTGCATGTAAATTTTGTTACAATTTATGATTGATGTTTATTTTTATTCCCGTAATCTCTTTATTTTATTTTATTTGAAAATGCCACCTTAACTCAACTCAACTAAAAGTTGTTTCTTTTGTCATTTTTTGATCTACATACTATTACTTACCTTGTGTTTGCCCTTTTGCTTTATGTACGCATAATATCAAGGCAAATTGGTAACTGGTACCCTCACCGGCGAATTAAAAATATTTATTGAATCTTTGATGATATCAAGTTCCATACATAAAAAAATCAACGTGAGAAATCAAACTCTGAAGCTAACGGTAAGCCGTAACAGCTGTTTTTGTATAATTTTTTTGTTCTATGGTGGTGTTACCTTATCTGAATATGGGATCAAAATTTACTTTATGGCAAATATGAATTGTGGCAACAAATTACTGACACAGGGATAAAAAAACTTGTACTATTGTACTTCTGTAAGATATTAAGTTACAATTATAATTATTATTGTTTTCGTCGTGAGATTATATTAACACGTTATCTTTTTGTAAAAATTAAAGTTTGTTAATGTATACCCCATATACTAAAGGAGGAACCGCTCTAAATACTCCCAATGTGGAATCAGTCGCAATCCCCTTGAGGAATGTTAAGAGCGGCATCTTCAGTCACTTTCTTAAGGAGGCTGATAATAGGTGGCGGAGACTGAGCACATGTAGGGTCTCTAAATTGATGTGGCCCTCTTTTGATTTTAGGCGCACTATGCAACTGATAGGTCGTAATCGGAGGAACTTATCGAGGTTGCTGGCAATATTAACAGGTCACTGGGTGTTAGGAGAACATGCCAGGCGACTTGGACTCCCCTATAATGAACACTGTCGCAGTTGTGAGGACATAGAGAAAGAGGAGACGGTTTTTCACCTCTGCGATTGCCCTGCCCTGGCTGTCAGGAGACACAAATTTCTTGGAGACTACATACTGGAGGATCTCAGTGAGATATCTAGGTGCCGTTTCAACGATATTTTAAGGTATCTCACGGCTACGGGATGGATCTAGCTCCCTAGTCTTAATGCGAGCATAGGCTCTAAGACGCTATTTACCTGGCGAGTGATATGGTCTTGTCAAAAGGGGGTCATTCAGGCCTTACTTGACAGCCTGCGTGCAGCAGGCTACCATGTAAACCAACCAACCAACCAAAGCCTTTTTTAATTAAAAACTAAACGCCATTTAGTATTGGTCTTAGCTTTCCATTGCTGTGTTCAATTTTTTGGGACATCCTTTCGTTTAGCTTTTATAACTAAAATATTTTTAGCTTTCCATTGCAATGTTCATTAGATGTATATTATGTAAGGGCGTGATTCATATTTTATGAAGAAAGTTTTTCTGTACATGAATATAATATAGTTTGCTTATTTTAAATTAAATCAAACTTCCACGATTTTAATTACAGTATTAATTTGCTGAACAAAAATTATCACGGCATTACATTTTGCTCGCCAGTATTAACGTTTAGTTTTTCAAACTCACCACGCTAAAAAAATTTATAGAAAACAGCTGTCACGGATTGAGCGTTTATACCTGAGTTTGATTTATTCAAATGCGTTAAAAAACAAAAAATTCAGAGGTGTATGTTACATTCTGAAAGGTTTGAAAACACAATGGGAAAAATGTATTATATTTATAAAGGGGAGAAGACATTGTGAAGATGAATTGAAAGAATAAATAAATCCAAGTAGATAATTTTGGAGTAAAAAAAAGGAAAAATGAAAGGGTTATATAAAGTTTTCGAGTTTTAAAATAAAAAAGAAGAAAAGAAAATTAGCAAGCCGGAGATACGAGTATGTGAAATTGTGGGGAGGGCAAATATGGTATTATATCAGACCCAAGGAAAAAATGGCTTTGTAGTGTACTTGTGCTTAAATACTTTGTTGTTGTGAAATGTTCAATAATGAGCTGCTATAATTTATAGGATGTAATAGGTAATGTGTATTGCAAGTTTCGACAATTTTTCTATTATTTTTTAATGGCGGAGTACCCAGCGAGAGGGTTAGAACCGTCTGAGAAGTGCTCAAAATTGCTAGTCGGAAACCTCGCTGGCCCATACGTCCGTTACACAATCATTCACTGATTATCAGTAGAATTATTGTTTACAACACCAATATATGTTAAGTTCTTTTTTATTATTTTATTTTTTTACGTTCTAACTGTTCACTGTGTCTCTGCACTTTTTTATTAAACAATTATGGGAGAAAAAAGTAACCTATTACAAATATTAATTATTAAAAACGCGCGAAATATTTTGTACATATGTAGTACTTGCTTCCAATTCTAGCTACGAGTTGGCTAAAGCAAAAACTGAAAAAAGAGAAAGGATACAATGAGTAAAATAACAGAAAGGTAAACTCAGTTCTAACCTAACAAAAAAGTATGATCGAAAAATATGAAAATTGTTTATTATTAGTTGGGTTTAAGTCACGTAGAATGCTAATGACGTGTATTGCGACACAGAAAGATTATGATTTTCATTCTGCTAGTGTCTAATACGTAACTTTTTTAGTGTTCGGAACATTTTCCTATTATTAGAAATAAATTTTTCTTTCTTAATTGAAAGAATTGAAAATATAAAACTGAGCCTGCATCAATTATTCGCATTGTTAAAAATTTTATTTTAAAACAAAAGTTCTCTCCATTTTTTCAAATTCACAAACACAAGTTTTCACGAACAAAACGAATACATTTTCAGCTGTCAAATACGAGTTGCGTAAGCAAAATTCCATACGTCTGAACGTCTTGACTAGCCATAAATCTGTTCAGCCATCTTACATTTTGCTGCGCACAGGAGTTTTGATAACTTGCTCAGTTAGCATTTTACAGCTTAAAACGTTTTAATTTTGTATGAAAACTCGTGTTTGTGAATTTCTTAACATTGAGAACATTTTGAATCTAAAAGAAATTTTAAAGAGAAACAAATTTGTTAATATAGTTTTCATTATTAAAGAGCTAGACAATATTTTGTTTACCTAATGTTTTTTTTATGTTGCTAGTAAGCAAATAAATAAAAATACCATAAAAAAAATTTATTTTTTTTAAATAAATACATATATACACATTTGTTATATAAAATTAGGGGATCAATTGTTGCGGGTAATATAGGACCCAGTTTTATTTTTATTAGTTGCGTAATTTTCCTTTTTTTATTTATGATATGTAGGTGTCACAATAAATAAATACCGGCCGGCGAACACACTTTCTCTTGCCGCCAATATGCTTAAATATATCCGGCTACGTGATGACCGGTGTTTTATATTTTAATTAACAAAATATACTTTTAATGGCACCAGAAATGGTTGATGAATTCTTGTCCAGGAGTCCTTGTATGTGGGCCCTGGAAGAAATAGATATTTTAAATATTAGGCCAATTTTTGTGGTAACTAAATACCTAATGTCCACACAACACAATGATTCCATGCAAACAAACAGGCGATCTCGCTTCCATACATATATTTTTATTTTTATATTATATTTTGATAACAAATCCAGAATATGTATTAAAAAAAGATGTTCTTTTTTCTGTAGTTATCTGTTGTTAATTTATATTTTTATGTTTTTATCGTAAGTATATTGTCCTATGCGTATATAAATGAAATGTGACTTGCTCGTTTTCTGTGAAGTATGTGGGGGTGTTGTTGGTATTCGTGTACGTGCTTGTTATTTTTGGTATGAAAATACTACGGCTATAGTGGCATTGCCAATGTGTGATTGATACAAGAACAGGGCCGGCATATAGATGTAGAATTTTCATTCATAAATCAGAGCAAAAATATAGCACCACTACATGCCTGTTTTACATTGTATGTAAACTGAAAATGGAAAATGGGAAAATGAGCTTTTTGTGTATATGCACACGGAAAATGGAAATATGCATAAACAAATGGAAATGTATGGAAGAGAAATAGGCTTAGTATAGACAAGAAAAATAAACGATCGCCATTATAAAAGAATCATTAGACTAAAGTGGTTGTATTTCTGTTAAATTAAAAACAAGTTAGTAAATACAGTTTCTTTTGTTGGTGAAAAACACAATTTTTATTTAAAGAAAAAAAAACTAAGCCTAATAAAGGGCAAAAAAACTATAGGTAATTAAAAATTTCCTATAGCTAAATATTTTTGGTGCAATCAAATTAAAAATAATATAAATTTAAAATAAATAGCGGGTCAGTGTACAGTGTCCAAGTGAAGCAGTACTGGTGACGGTGGAGCAGGCTAAGTTTGGTCCTTAGAGACGCCCAGAAAAGGAGCGACTCGAGATATATGAACCCTAAAAGAAAAAGGTCAAAAAAGTAAAAAAAAAAAGTACAGAAAGTCACAGGTAACAACAATTTTTATCGAGTTGATTAGTGTGAGTCAAAAGCAGCCATATTTTTTATACATATATCAGATACTTACAATCGAAAGCGCGCCTCAAACCGCCATTTTTACGCTTGGGCAAGCGCCGTAAAAAAATATTTTGTTGGCACCTAAAAAAAAAATTAAAGAAGAAAAAGATATAAACATTTTTAAATTTTTGATAAAACACAAAATTTCTTTTATTACATCGTAATTTTTAATAATTGTTTTATGTAATTTGTGGGTAGAATTTAGTATGAAGTAAGATTATTAGAGTAAGCAGGAACTTTTAGTGTAAGGAAAATTTTAGTATATAAGGTTATTGCTTTTTGGTATTGTTAGTGCCTAAATTAAAAATAAGAAAGTAATTGCGTGCTAAGAGTCGAGATTTCTATTTGTTAGTGATTACGTAAGGGAGGAAATTTTAAGTAGAGGAAAATAGAAGGAATATTTGAATAAGTCAGTACTAGCATATAAAGTGTTGCCAAAACCATCTAAGGGAGCTCTTTTAGGTAGGTTGTAAGACAGAATATAACAGTGTTCAAAAGTGTTTTTTTTTATTCCTTAAATTTTCTTGCTAGTTTCTTGCCGGAACTGAGCAAATAAAAGTTTTCTTAGGCGTTAAAAGATATTTTTTTTGGTTTCTTTGTTTTTCGATTTAGGCACATTATAAATAGTTGTCATTAGGATTAAGTCTACTTTAAGCAAAATTAAGTAGGAAGAACAATTAGGTTTAAGGATATTTTAATAAATATGTAAATGTTATTTTAGTCAACCAAATATGTGTTTGTGCTAACTTTTTTTTACAGGGTGAGGTTGGAGATGTGAGGTGAGTGCGCTGGGATAAGTGTGTGTGTGAATATAGGGGGGCATTATTTAACTTAAATTTATAATGGAGCAAAATTGCCCCAGGTTGGGAGGGCAAGTGGGGGACAAAACATCAGTCTTCCCTCTTAAGTGTTTCCGGTTGTTTGTAGTTTTTTTTTGTTTTGCTTATCTCATTCTTTTTTTTTTGTTATGCTGTCTCAGGGCTGGAAATGAGGGTTGGAACCTACCGTGGTTATGCGTTAGAGCTGGCCGGCTACATCATTTCAGCGCCGCGACGAGGCTACACATAACAAAATGGCACCCAATCAAAATGTAACTTCGTGATAACGTTTAGTATGCATAAAAGCTAAGTATACTATAAAGTGATAGTGTTATTGTTAAACACTATGGCGCCAAACAAAATATGATTTTGTAACAAAATGGCGCCCAAACTAAATGAACTTCATTGTATAGTTTAGTATGCAGAAAAATCTAAGTGTACTGTGAGGCAATCGTAGTTATTAACACTATTGTTTCAAAAACATAATTTTTTTTTAATATAGCGCACTAATCAATGTAGTTCAAGACCAAATGGTGTACAAGTCATCTAGATATACCAGGCAATAAAATAATAGAGGAATCAATAGCCCAAGATGACGTATGGTAGAGCTTATATAGGTAAATTTTTCTAAATCTGCTAACTTATAGGTCAGTAACCTATAGGCCACAAAACCCTGGCTATTATAGGGGATTTGTTGTGCAAATTTGGAAAGGTTGACCAAATAAACATACATACCATGCGCATCACTCTTACGCAAAGGGTATCTTTAACCAGATCATGAGAGTTAAGAAGAAACGGCTCATTTGACTGATAGATACCGAAGTTGTTACTTTTTAAAGTTTTATTATATAGTCAAATCAAGGTCAAATGTGTAAAGTAATGGAATCAAAATAGCCGCTCGTAACAATGATTAGAGGTCTGTTGTATTTTGACTACATAACGGAGCACATTTACCTTTAAATAAATTCGATACCGTGCGGTAGCCGCTCTGTCCTTAGAGGCGGAGGACTGTAGTATCGTAGGTAGCGTAAGACCGCTATGAAGATGCGATAGAGCAAAAGGGTAGCTGCAGTAGCCGCTTTGACATAATATTCAGAGGTCTGAAGTACTGCAGGAAATTTTTTTGTTCTAGCGATTGTTCTTTTGCGGAATACAATTTTTTTCAGTTAAATTGATTTGGAGAAACACTTTAAGAGGCCCTTAAGTGGCACTAGATTATTTTTATTTTTCACACACAACGAAGCTCACATCGAAACAACCGAGCCGGTAGAAATTTGGAAGTTAAGTAAAACTAGTTTGTGCGTATCATAAGATATTATTTTTGTCTTAATTAAAAATTTTTTTTTGGATTTAATATTTTTTGTATTGGTTAGTTAGTTTTTATGTTTTAGGATAATATAATAGCAGTTGTATCGTGTCATAAGAATTTTATAAGTAATTTTTCTACAGTAGTTAGTATTAGCATAGAAACATAGTTGTTATATTATTAAACTGCACGTTAAATTATTGCTAAGTATATTATTAGTTTAGTTGTAAAGATTTTTTTTATATTTTTATTTAATCTTAATTATTTTTAGTTTAGTAATATATTGGTTTGTTAAAAGAGTAATTAAGATACATTTAGGTTATACAGATTTTTCTTATCGTTTATGGCCGAATCACAAAAGATTCAAGAAAAGAACTCTTGTAGAAAGTCACACAGACTAAAAAGGCATAGAGAAAGAAATATATCATTTGATTTAAATCGTTCGTCCCCGCAAGTTAAAGAAAAGTATACACGAATTAATCAGTCTACCAGAATGGCAATAAGACCACCACAAATAGACGACATGTCAGCGACAATTAATGTCCAGTCAGGCAACAAAGGCGCGATCCCGAAAGAGAAAGGATACAGAAATAGTAACTTTCATAATGATAACCCTAACCGTGATGAAATATCTCCTGCGATGCGATCAATAGTAATAGAAAGTATAGAAGAAATGAAGGCTAGTTTAAATCGTTCAATTATGCCATAAATGAAAAATTAAACAAAGAATTAGGAAAAGTTCATGAGAGTATAGGTCTTTTAGCAGATGCGGTCAGAGGTCTAACGTTGAGGAACACTAACCGTCATAGTGAACAGGGCAATAGTGCTTCAAACGAGAATGATGCTAGACGCGTTCATTTTCAACCAAACAATAGGTTCGATTATCCACCACCAGTTCTCACTACGAATCATGATGCATGGCGAATAAGAGTAGATAAATTCGGTCTAGAATTCAACGGCAGCCAAGGTGGTCGAGATCAGCTATCAGTGGAAGAATTAGTATTTCGATTAGAACACATGCAGAGGCAATATCAAATACCATGGCCAGAGATATTAAGAGATTTTCATCTACTTGTGTCTGGAACGGTCAGACAGTGGTATTGGGCTCTCTTGCAGACAACAGTCATATCCGACTGGAACACCTTACGTCTAGCGTTGCTAAATAGGTATAAAACAGTTACATCGAATTGGGAACTGATGCATGAGCTGGTTGAAAGGAAACAAGCGCCCGGAGAGTCAATTGATGACTTCTTCCATAGTTTAAATTTGCTCCGAGCAAAATTAGAAATGCCAGTTGCTGAGGGAGAAATGATTAGAATAGCGAAAAGGAATCTAAGAGAAAATATCGCAAGAATAGTCTACCCTATGAGCGTGTCATCGGTTGAACATTTGAGAATGGAATGCCTTGAGGCCGAAAGAACTTTTTGTCGAAAAGAGTCGCGAAATTTGACACCACAATCTACAAGACCACAAAGGTATGTAAATGAAGCGGTATTGAACATGGTCGAGGAAACGGAGGATTTGTGCGGCGAAATAGCAGCAATAAACAGGGACATTTGTTTAAAGACTGCCTGTCGCAGCAAAGGTCACTGTTTTGTTACAAATGTGGTAGGCCAAACACAATAACGCCTAACTGCCCCAAATGTATTCAAGCCCGGGAAAACTTGAGGCGGAGCGCGGCCTTATCGGGGGAGCCACGGTCCAACCAGATAGCCCCGAAGCAAGATTAAATAAAACTTTTTCAAACCCTGACTTTTCAAAATATCGTCACTATTTACCAGTTGCAGTACGAGAGGAAAATTATAGAATTATTAGAGAACGGATTTTTGATAAACCAGAAAGCTCTGAATTGTGTAATTTGCAGACGCCACAAACTCTTTCAAATCCCGTGAATGAGATGGCTACAAATGTGCAAACCTTGGATAAAGTACCTACAAACGATCAACCAATATCGAGTGCACGAAAGCGCAAATTTATTCTGAAAATAAGAAATGAATTTATAAGAAGAAAACGTCAACGTAAGCTATTAACAGAGGCAGTAAACTGTTTTAATTCTAAAATAGACAATAGACCCTATGCGGAAATTTTACTTAATGGCAAACCTTTTAAAGGACTTTTAGATTCAGGTGCTTCAGTAAGCCTTTTGGGGAAAAATTGTCGTGAGACTGTAGAGGAATTAGATGCAAAGATAGAAGGAGTTTTTAGCACTGTTAGTACGGCCACAGGTCAGCGTCACAGAGTGTTAGGTAAAAGCGAACTAAATGTTGAATATAAAGACGAGAGCCATAAAATTACTTTTTACTTATGCCCTGATTTAGACCAACAAATTTACCTGGGCATCGATTTTTGGAAAGCTTTTAATGTTGCCCCAGAACTATTATCAGCTAATGAAATTGACATTGAATTAGTACGTCGCATGCATGAGGAACACGATCCCGGCAAATTCATGAGGCACGACTTAGATTCGGTACAACAACATCAACTAGAGAAAACAGTGAAAAAGTTCATATCTTTTGAAGAACAAGGTTTAGGGTGTACCAAATTAGAAAAACACGAAATAAAACTAGTAGAAGGCGCAAACCCAATAAAAGACAAACACTACCCAATTTCGCCGGCTGTGCAAGAAATCGTTTACGCCGAGCTTGATAACATGTTGAAATTAAATGTAATAGAAGAGAGTGATAGCCCCTGGTCAAATAGGACCACAGTAGTTTGTAAACCTGGTAAGAACAGGTTTTGTCTAGACGCCAGAAAACTGAATGCGGTAACAATTAAAGATGCCTATTCACTACAGAACATAGACGGCATTTTAAGCCGCATAGATCAAACGCATTATATTAGCAGCGTCGACCTGAAGTACGCATTTTGGCAGATAGAATTAGAAGAGACAGCCAAGCCGTACACAGCCTCTACTGTTCCAGGTCGACCGCTGTACCAGTTTCGCGTAATGCCGTTTGGTCTATGCAACGCTGCTCAGCGTCTATGCCGCTTAATGGATAAGGTCATACCGGCAAGGTTGAAGCAGAACGTTTTCATGTATCTGGATGACCTTCTTATCATTTCTGACACGTTTTCCACACATATAAAAATCCTTGAGCAGGTGGCAGATTGTTTGAAAAATGCCAATCTCACTATAGGACTAAATAAGTCTAAGTTTTGTTTTAAAGAGCTCAGATATTTAGGCTTTATAATCGGAGGTGGTATGCTGAAAACCGACCATGAAAAGGTAATCGCGATCCAAAAAATATCTGTACCCAAGTCACAGAGAGAAGTAAGGAGCTTTTTAGGTACAGCAGGGTGGTACAGGAGGTTTATAAAGGATTTTGCCACCATTTCCGCACCCCTTACGGATACACTGAAAAAAGGCAAGAAGTTCGCAATGACCTCTGAGGCGATTGAAGCTTTCGAAACTTCGAAATACGTCCTCACCACTGCGCCTGTGCTACGCCACCCAGACTTTTCAAGGCCTTTCTGGATACAATGCGATGCGTCAGAATACGGGGTTGGAGCAGTATTATTCCAAAAAAACGATCTTGGCGAGGAAAATCCGATAGCATTTTATTCCCAGAAGTTGACAGCATGTCAGAGGAATTATTCGGTGACTGAGAAAGAATGTCTAGCTGCAGTGTTGGCGGTAAAGCGCTTCAGGCCATATGTAGAGATGATGGAATTCACTGTTATCACCGACCATGCGAGCCTAAAATGGTTGATGTCGCTGAAGGAACTAAGTGGACGACTTGCTAGATGGTCGCTACAGCTGCAGACATATAACTTCAGTATAGAGCACAGGAAAGGTTCTGAAAATATAGTGGCAGATATGCTCTTTCGGATGCCTATTGAAGTCGCGGAGATAAGCGAAGAAAATTTTTTTGATTTTGAAACTAAAGCTTTCGAGTCTGAAGAATATGTGGATTTAATCAAAACCATTCAGGAAAACCAGCTAAGACTGCCCGATTTAAAATATATAAAAGAACTATGAGCGATAAAATTGAAAGCATGGCGAACTCCGAGTGGAAATTATGGATTCCCCAAGACATCACCCATGTTGTAATCGAAAAAGCTCACGATGACACCAAATCTGCGCATGGAGGAATTCGCAAGACTTTAGAAAAACTGAAACGTTTATATTATTGGCCCAAAATGGCAATACAAGTCACCCAATATATACGGAATTGTCGAACTTGCAAGGAAACGAAGCCATGTAACCAACACACTATGCCGACGATAGGGGATGAAAGGCGTACAGAAAGACCATTTCAAAAAATTTATGTAGATTTCTTGGGTAAATATCCCCAGTCGAAAAAGGGAAACGCATATATTTTTATTGTAGTAGACCATTTCACCAAATTTGTTTTTTTGAAAGCCATGAAAGAGGCTACGGCGAAAAATGTGGTTCAATTCCTTGTGCAAGAAGTTTTCCAGAAGTTTGGAGTCCCGGAAACCATACATAGTGACAATGGCCAACAATTTGTATCAACTGCGTTCAAAGAAATGATAGAAGTGTACAAGATTACGCATATGAAAACCGCTATTTATTCTCCACAATCAAATGCTGCTGAACGCGTAAATCAGTCCGTCTTGGCGGCCATTAGAGCCTATTTAGAAACAGATCATAGTGACTGGGACTTATAATTGCCCGAAATAGAGTGTGCTCTAAGAAATTCGGTGCATGTTTCTACCGGTGTTACCCCTTTTTTCTCATTGTTTGGTTACCATATATATATGAATGGTTCAGATTATAAACTGGCACGGAAGCTACAATCTATGTCTGACCATGAAATTGTTAATATGGAAGATAGTGACAGACTACAAATAATTAGGGATAAGATAAAAAGTAATCTTTCGAACGCCTACCAACAGAGTGCAAAAAGGTACAACAAGAAAGCCCGTATGGTTAAATTCAGTCCAGGCCAGGAGATTTATAGGAAAAACTTTGTACTATCAGACTTCAAAAATAATATTAATGAAAAATTTTGCCGCAAGTACATAAAATAGTAAATAGTAAAACCCATCGGGAATAATATGTATGAAGTGGAATCACTTCAAGGAAAACCCGTTGGTATTTTCCACGCCAAAGACTTGAAAATCTAGTAAGTGCAATAATATCTCTGTGATACGTAGTGCAAAATAGAAATAAAATTAGAATATAGGAAGCATCGTGCAATATAGGTTTAGATTTATGTTGTACGCGTCCTATATTTTTTGATTATACACCTTTTAATAATTATATTGTTTTTACTCGTAGTGTTTGGGTAATGTATGTATTGATATAATCAAAAGACATTCTGTATGCTTAGCAGACGAAATTCGGAAGAAGGTTTAATCGTAACTATAGTGTTTTTATGCAATTGTAATAAATGACAGAAAATCAATATATTTACGAATGAACTTATTCTTTGTTAATGAATGGGTGCAACGGCCGGAATTTGCAATACATATACAAACACGCGAAGAGATAGAATATAATAAAATCCTCACTACCTCAGATTATATACAAATCTAGAAAAAATGTATTTAAACACTTACGTAGATCAAGGCAAAATCCAATTAAAAGTTGCAAAAGTCATCTAGAGAAAATAATGAACATATATAAATAAATGCCGTATAAATAAACAGACCAGTGTACTTACCGGAATTGCCCGGCTAGATACTAAACAGGGTCGTGGGAGTTCCCCACGTTCAAAATTAAACGAACGCACGAAATTATCCCGCATACCGGTCCTACTAGCGTAAACTTAGTATCACCGGAGTTTTGTTGCGGGTAATATAGGACCCAGTTTTATTTTTATTAGTTGCGTAATTTTCCTTTTTTATTTATAATATGTAGGTGTCACAATAAATAAATACCGGCCGGCGAACACACTTTCTCTTGCCAATATGCTTAAATATATCCGGCTACGTGATGACCGGTGTTTTATATTTTAATTAACAAAATATACTTTTAATGGCACCAGAAATGGTTGATGAATTCTTGTCCAGGAGTCCTTGTATGTGGGCCCTGGAAGAAATAGATATTTTAAATATTAAGCCAATTTTTGTGGTAACTAAATACCTAATGTCCACACAACACAATGATTCCATGCAAACAAACAGGCGATCTCGCTTCCATACATATATTTTTATTTTTATATTATATTTTGATAACAAATCCAGAATATGTATTAAAAAAAGATGTTCTTTTTTCTGTAGTTATCTGTTGTTAATTTATATTTTTATGTTTTTATCGTAAGTATATTGTCCTATGCGTATATAAATGAAATGTGACTTGCTCGTTTTCTGTGAAGTATGTGGGGGTGTTGTTGGTATTCGTGTACGTGCTCTTTATTTTTGGTATGAAAATACTACGGCTATAGTGGCATTGCCAATGTGTGATTGATACAAGAACAGGGCCGGCATATAGATGTAGAATTTTCATTCATAAATCAGAGCAAAAATATAGCACCACTACATGCCTGTTTTACATTGTATGTAAACTGAAAATGGAAAATGGGAAAATGAGCTTTTTGTGTATATGCACACGGAAAATGGAAATATGCATAAACAAATGGAAATGTATGGAAGAGAAATAGGCTTAGTATAGACAAGAAAAATAAACGATCGCCATTATAAAAGAATCATTAGACTAAAGTGGTTGTATTTCTGTTAAATTAAAAACAAGTAAATACAGTTTCTTTTGTTGGTGAAAAACACAATTTTTATTTAAAGAAAAAAAACTAAGCCTAATAAAGGGCAAACAAACTATAGGTAATTAAAAATTTCCTATAGCTAAATATTTTTGGAGTAATCAAATTAAAAATAATATAAATTTAAAATAAATAGCGGGTCAGTGTACAGTGTCCAAGTGAAGCAGTACTGGTGACGGTGGAGCAGGCTAAGTTTGGTCCTTAGAGACGCCCAGAAAAGGAGCGACTCGAGATATATGAACCCTAAAAGAAAAAGGTCAAAAAAGTAAAAAAAAAAAGTACAGAAAGTCACAGGTAACAACAATTTTTATCGAGTTGATTAGTGTGAGTCAAAAGCAGCCATATTTTTTATACATATATCAGATACTTACAATCGAAAGCGCGCCTCAAACCGCCATTTTTACGCTTGGGCAAGCGCCAAAGTTAGCCAAGAAAATCGGTCCGCCATTAGTAAAAAAATATTTTGTTGGCACCTAAAAAAAAAAATTAAAGAAGAAAAAGATATAAACATTTTAAAATTTTTGATAAAACACAAAATTTCTTTTATTACATCGTAATTTTTAATAATTGTTTTATGTAATTTGTGGGTAGAATTTAGTGTGAAGTAAGATTATTAGAGTAAGCAGGAACTTTTAGTGTAAGGAAAATTTTAGTATAAAAGGTTATTGCTTTTTGGTATTGTTAGTGCCTAAATTAAAAATAAGAAAGTAAATGCGTGCTAAGAGTCGAGATTTCTATTTGTTAGTGATTACGTAAGGGAGGAAATTTTAAGTAGAGGAAAATAGAAGGAATATTTGAATAAGTCAGTACTAGCATATAAAGTGTTGCCAAAACCATCTAAGGGAGCTCTTTTAGGTAGGTTGTAAGACAGAATATAACAGTGTTCAAAAGTGTTTTTTTTATTCCTTAAATTTTCTTGCTAGTTTCTTGCCGGAACTGAGCAAATAGAAGTTTTCTTAGGCGTTAAAAGATATTTTTTTTGGTTTCTTTGTTTTTCGATTTAGGCACATTATAAATAGTTGTCATTAGGATTAAGTCTACTTTAAGCAAAATTAAGTAGGAAGAACAATTAGGTTTAAGGATATTTTAATAAATATGTAAATGTTATTTTAGTCAACCAAATATGTGTTTGTGCTAACTTTTTTTTACAGGGTGAGGTTGGAGATGTGAGGTGAGTGCGCTGGGATAAGTGTGTGTGTGAATATAGGGGGGCATTATTTAACTTAAATTTATAATGGAGCAAAATTGCCCCAGGTTGGGAGGGCAAGTGGGGGACAAAACATCAGTCTTCCCTCTTAAGTGTTTCCGGTTGTTTGTAGTTTTTTTTTGTTTTGCTTATCTCATTCTTTTTTTTTGTTATGCTGTCTCAGGGCTGGAAATGAGGGTTGGAACCTACCCTGGTTATGCGTTAGAGCTGGCCGGCTACATCATTTCAGCGCCGCGACGAGGCTACACATAACACAATAAATGAATTTTTACTAATTTACCTCCGACTAATAAGTTTAATGTTTTTTTTTATTAAAAATAAAAACATGCATTCATTTTATAAAGCAAACGAGAACTGTAATTAATTTTGAAGTTAAAATAATATAGTACGTGTGCACAGATATCGGAAAACTGAATAAATTATAGCATTTTAATACTTGCGAACTTTTGATATTTATTTTATTAATCAGAAATAATTATTCTTTGTTTTTAATGAAATTGTTTTAATCTTTGTTTTGAATTAAGGTTTTATATCCCTTTTTAACAAAAATTGATTGTGATTTGTTCATTCAAAAACCGACTAAACAATTTAGGCATTTAAACATTTTGGAAATTTTTAGCACTGTTAAGTAAGTAAGTAGTAATTTTTTTTGCCATTTATGACAAACAAAAAACTTATCCTTATAAGTGGTATTTACGCAGATTCTAGGTGTGTTCATTTACTTTACTAGTAAAAGTTAGTAACGAGAGAGTAACAAGAAATTTTCCAAAATTACTCTCAAAAATGTGAAAAAGTAAATGAACACTTTACTAGCTAAAATTTGCAAGTTAAAGTAGTGTTGTAATGTATAGGTATATATCAGTACTCAATAACTACCACTATATTTTTTGGAAAAATTATACATATATGTATATTATTATAAAAATAATGTGATTATGGTCATTTATGTTCAGCATTGTCGTGAATGGCGTTTTTCGAGTACGGCTTGTAATAGAATAATGAAAAGTTTTGCAATTTTATTTAATAAAGTACTAGACGTAGTCGAAATACGCTAAACACGATAAGGATGATTAGCTACTTTTGAATAAAATGAATGAATATAATATCTATTTTTAATTAGTTTATACGTTATAACAGCCTGCCTACACATAGAATTTTTATTGCAATCACCGGAAATAACGACAGAATAAGGTCGCAGAAATGTTTATTTCCAACTTTGTGATTTATTTTCCAAGCGATTTTATGAATAACTATTTATGTAAATAAACACTAATAAGAAACTACATTAAAGCGCAAACAAATGTGAGTTGAAAAGGAGAATTTTTGTTCGTTAATGCTCCGCCTTTGCAATCGTTTCCAAACTATAATAATAAACAGCCGGCGAAAACGGCTTAAATATATTTTTGAAAGGAAACAAATTTAAGCAATTTTCATTTTCATTGTAATAAAAAGCTTTATCCAAAATAAAATATCAAAAGCAGTAGAAAAGTAATTTAATAAATTATGTGTTAATTTAAATTTATTTGCAAATATATATTTGAACTAATTGAATTATTTGCCTGCTTAGTGTAAATTACCAAGTAGCTACGTAGTCATTATATTTACATCACTAAAAATTACAACTGGTCTGTGAAAATTAAAGAAAAAAAAACAAAAACATTTCAGAGACAGTTAAAACCACAGGTTTAGACATCTTATGTTGCTTCTGTTGTTCCTAAGTTACACAAAAATAAATGTATCTTTTTAATACTTTTTACCGTTTTAAAAGTTTACATTTACTTACAATTTCTTAAATTTTCCAAAATATTTTTATTTTCAACTTAATTTAGAAGTATTGTTTTGTAAACACAAACGCAAAACAGCTGTTTGAATAATTATTGCAAGTAAAAATTTTACTTGTAAAAACTTGCAAGAATTTTTCTGTCTCTCAATTTTTTACGCTCTTTTGACGCTCTCTCGTTGCAAATTTTTTGGGTTAATGAACGCTTTCTAGTAACAATTGTTACAAATTTGTACAAATTTTTAGTAAATGAACACACCTATTTTGTAAAAATAATTATAAATGAAATAACTTATTTCAAAAAATCTGCCAAAAATAGTAAAAACATTTTTAAAAACGCTTTGTAAATAGCAAAAGTTACTGAATTTGAAATGAATCATTGGGAATATAAAATAAATAATTTCACGTCTTTCTCTTTGTTTTGATATCAGTTACCTACCGTTTACACAGGAAAGTTATTGCAAGAAAGTCGCAATACACTCACACTTTTTCACTAACACACTCAAACTTTTTTGACTATCCACTCAGCTTTCAACAAAATTTAGATGAAAGCGATTTTTTGACGTTTTCTTGCAAGTAAAATGACAAAGGCTTGTTGCCTACTAAGAGAGATATACAAATTTGCGGGATTGTGGTAAAATAATAATTGCAAATTTTAATTATTTTGTACACATACGAAAATATATTTAAAATTTTTTCATCATATATGCTTAAATAACATAACTGTTGGTTGTCTATAATGATATTACTAAAAAAAAATTAACTATAATAATCATTTAAAAGTATTGCTCTACTTCAGTAATAAACGAAACATCACTCTTGTTTTGTTATCATTTTCCAATTCTAGTCTTTTCATTTGTAGAATTATTGCAACAACTTTTCTCTTCGAAAACATTTTACAAATGAACTTTCACTTTCCTCTGAAAGTGAACAAGAAATTTTCATGAAAGTTGAAGATTTCTTTGAAACTTTTATTTGTAATACGTATCCAGAAATTTCACGAAAGTACTTTCCTTTGTAAAGGTAGCAGTATTTCGACATTGTAGAATTGCGTCAACCTAGTATAATAATGTACAGTAATACCCCCTTTAACGCGGTAATTTTATTGCGGGATTTTATGTCCCTGGTATAACACATGTTTGTCCTCATGTATCGCGGGGAACATGTAATAAAACTGTTTTTGGAATTATGTAATTTATTTGAAATGAATTGTTTTTTAGTCAAATAGACGTTATTTATTTAAAATGTTCTTGGTTTGCTTTAAATAAACGCACATATTTCGTTCATAACATAGTTTTTTTGAGTTAAACCCCCTTTAAAGCGTTACATGGGGTCAAACGGGCGCGTTATACGAGAATACTCCTAAAACACGTTTACTATAACGCGGAACCAATCCATCCTGTTATAGTTGGGATTACTGTACTGTGATCTTCATCTTCTGCCACTGAATATAATGAATACAGTGAACTCTCCCACAACCGGACAATCCCGTCGGCTATTTTTGTCCGCTTATTAAAGGGAGGTAGACATTTTTTATTTTAAATATTTTATCATGTTATATTTTATTTAAGCAATGGACAACTAGTCTATAATGGTTAAAAGATTGTATTTATAGTAGACTGCTTCAACATTGGTTGGTTAATTTTTAGTTGTTGAATTTCAAAATGTGTCCTAATGTTTTTGATTTGTTGGAATGCGACAAAATCATCTTTGGCAAAATGCTTCAAACGGGATATTTGTTTTGATGCTTCATCATAACTATTTATGGAATCAATGAGGTTACTGAGTATTTAAATTCGAAAGAAAACATTTTCGAAACACAATATATAATTGCGTAAATTTCCCAATTGTGCAATTAAGGTGCATGTCTGAATGTACTATTACTGGAGCGTCCGATTATGTGAATGAAATTTCTTTAGAAGCAATTATGAAAAACTTGGGTCGAAGGAATTTTTCCACTTAGCAAGCGTTCACGTTATATTCAAATACATATGATTTTTTAACTTAGCAGCAGTTTATTTCAAAAGCATTTGGTTTTTTAAAATAATTTTTACAGCCGTGCCCATAAAAGCAGGCATATAAAAAATTAATAAGCTAAATTTTGTTCAAAAATTATTATAGCACTAAATTGACATTTCTATTTTTTTTTTATTTTTTTTTTTTTGGGAAAAAAATGTTTGAAAAGCAATATTCTTCAAGAAAGTAGCAACATCGTGCAGTGTGAATATTTCCTATATATTCGCCATTCTTATTTTTAGCCCTTGTTTTCCGTAAAATTTATCTAAAAAGTAAATGGTAATATAATTATTATTTAATTGTATATATATAAAATTAAAAACGCACAAACCCCGTTATTCGGATACAATTTTGAACCCTTACAGGAAGATATCTCGTCAATTCTTGATTATTAATTTAACATAATACAACAGTTTATACGATTATTAAAATAATTGTAACGAAGCAGTGATCGGTAAAGAAAAAAATTAAGAAGTCACTCTACATAATGATAGCACGGTATACTCATTGGTAAGTTTTTAATAACGTATGTTCTTTGGAACCGAAAGTAATTTTTACCATATTTGCATGTCCCTTTCAATATTACTGCATTGTTTAATTTAAATCTATAGTCAAAAATCAAGCATTCGTAAAGTATCGTTTCACTTTTTGGTAAGACCCTTGCTTCGAAAAAGTGAATGGTTACAAATTATGGTCAAAAAAATATGTTGCCATATTAACATTTTTATATACATACATATGTAGTACGAAATGAATCTTGCTTTTGAGAAATTGTACCGAAAATGTTACAACTGTACCAACGTTATCATTCCTATTCCACTCAATTAGGAACATTCGTTTCGTATTAAATATTTACTCTAAGATTTTTTTATATTACAATGAATTCGAAAAGATTCATAAGGGTTAATAATTTATTGGGTAAATAAATAATGGCATATAAATAATACAATTTGTGTACATACACATCCAAGGCTTTACAAAAGTTCAAAGTACAAAGTTCAGTAAGTTGATCACTAAGTTTCTTGTATTTTGAATTACTTATCTTACAGTCAAGAACACATTGCGGATGATGTCGGAAAAAAATGTTCCTAAGAGTACAGCTCCATCTTACACGACACTGGCTGTTTCATCTCCAAAACCTTTAGTTTTTCATGTCGAACTAAACAGACCACAACGTTATAATGCTATAAACAAAGAAATGTGGATGTAAGCATATTTGAGATATTAATGTTTATTTACATACATACAAATGTATGTAAATTATATTCTTTATATTTTGCACAGGGAATTAAAAAACTGTTTTGAAGATTTAAGTATTAATCCAGGTTGTAGAGCTATTGTTTTGTCAGCGTCTGGAAAACACTTTACGGCAGGTTTGTAATCTTGATTTCGTCTTAGTTTAATGAAATAAATACCTACCTATGTACATACAATTTATGCAGTATTTGTTCATGTTTAAAGTAAAAATCTTTTTAGGTATTGATTTAACTGATATGTTAAAGTTAGGACAAGAAATGGTAGAAATTGAAGATGTCGCACGAAAAGGTGTGTATTTGGAACGTGTAATTAAATTGTATCAGGAGTCTATTAGCTCTTTGGAGAATTGTCCTAAGCCCATCATAACAGCAATACACTCTGCCTGCATTGGTGCTGGCGTTGATATGATTACAGCGGCAGATATACGATATTGTTCAGAGGATGCATTTTTTTCTGTTAAAGAAGTAGATATAGGTATGGCGGCTGACGTAGGCACTTTACAACGTTTTCCTAAAGCTATTGGAAGCCAATCATTGGCCCGGGAGTTATGTTACACAGGACGTCGCTTTGAAAGTTCTGAAGCCTTCAACTGCGGACTGGTCAGTAAAGTTTTCCCCGACAAAGAATCTTTAGTAAATGGTGCTTTGGCTGTAGCAGAATGTATTGCTGAAAAAAGTCCAATTGCCGTCCAGGCTACAAAACAAAACGTAGTGTACTCACAAAGTCGTCCAAACCAAGCAGGATTAGATCATATTGTAAGTAAATAAATTAGTTATTTAAAATTAATATTTCACTACTACGTATTTTACTTAGCGTGAGATGAACAAATTGTTTCTACAATCCGAGGATTTCGCACAGTCTGCTGCAGCCCAACTAACAAAAGGAGAAAAACCATTTTTTTCAAATTTATGAAAATAAGTCTTATAATGAAAAAAAAAAATCTGTTTGAGTATGTTTTCTTTTCTTGTTAGCTTGATCGGCCTAGATAAATTTTTGTCAATAAAAATGCAAGTTTTCGTTACGTATCGTGAATTGTATGTTTCTCCTATATACATACCAAAATCAATCATACGATTGTAATGAAACTTTTTGGAGTTGTTCCGCTTGGGTCCGCCACGTCTCCTGGATTAAAGCTTGTTTTCTCTGCGCTTTACGGAAGAACTCTATCTGGGACATTCCAGAACTAAAATATTTTTAAAATGCAGCCCATTACTTCGAATCACTGTTGTTAAATTTGCGGATAAAACACAATACGTTATTTACAACTAATGAAACGAGGTAAATAAAAATTAAATAATTGACTCCTCAGATATTGTTAGCATACTTATAACAGATTGATAATAGGAATAATAAATTGCTATCATGTAATGAAGTAAATTAAATTACAACCTAATTATGATTACAATCACCATTCAAACGTTGTTATTGGAACATTTTAAAATTCATTATTCCAAAAATTAAAATGCTTAGAAATTCATTTACCAGATGAAACTTTAATAACGGCATTATCAAATGATACGAACGAATGAAAGTTTTTTTTAAAGTTATAACTGATTTTACACGGGAAATACAAGCTGCATTCAAAATACAAGGGCAACATTATCATGTCTTCAATACAATATGCGCACTAATTTAGATTTATCAATGCCTTACAAAGTTTATTCGATTTAACACATAATTTAGAGCAAACTCTTATTTATCAACACAAACGATGGTACACCGCACCATTAATTTAGTTAGCGAAGAATTTAATTCCAGTGATATTCTTTGTCGCAAAAATCTTATTGTACAAATTTCAGAAACTCAATTAAAATTCATGTTATTGCTTTTCGAGATTTTCTATTGTTTTAAAATGTTTTTGGTTATTCCCGTTTAAGTCCTACTTTGTTCCTCGTTCCTGCTCATTTTGATTCCAATAAATATTGAACATGAAGTACATAACCAATGGTTGTTGGAGTAGCTATGTCAAGCTGTCGACTGTAAAGCTGTCGACTTTCGACCATTAGGCAAACACTAGTTAAGTGTATATGCTTCTCCATCGATATGCCAGGGGCTTAACCACGGGATACGATATCGAGTAAACTACTGTATCGAATAACATTTACATTACTTCTTGTCATTATACACATTCTATATTAAAAAATTTTAATTTTTTATTAAAATAAAAGTTTAAAAACTAGAAATTAGTAGTTAGTTTTAGCCCTAAAAATGTAATTATTATGTATACGAAAGTCTCAGTAGCGAATGACAACTCGACACAAATTGGCATTCAAAGTCAACTAACAAAGCGTTGGAGCAATCGTGTGTGGATTGCAGACGCATTTGTCTGGCTTAAAGTTTAAATAAAAAAAATTAAAATTATAAAACACTTGTTTTCCTTCGTTGCATAACAAAATGTCGGCTAGGGCTTTTTAATTGTAAATATTTCTAGTCTTATCAAAAAATTATAATTAATGCAACATCTGCGTCAGTCTTTCCATATTTATTGCATAAACTGAATGTGAGGCAATAAGATTGCGATCCAAAAATGCTCTTTGGCAATCTTCAAGCGTTATTTCTTTAGTGTTTTTTGGGTACCTAGAGGAATATTGATATTAGTTTAAATTACTTTTAGTAAATTAAAAAAACTGAATTTACACTTCTTCGCAGGCTGAAAGAAAGGTAACATCGTCATTAGATCTACGCATAAAATTTGGAGATGTTATTTCCTTATCCAGTTCTAAAGGTCCATCATCCAATTTTTGACGTGTTACTGTATTTCGTATTGAAGGATCCTTAATTGATGCCCCAACATCGTAGTAGAAAGATCCTTCACCAGTCACTTTATAATGTTCTTTCTTCATAATGATTGCAGAGACGAGATTTTTTAATAAAACTTGTACTGCAACAGCAACATATTCTGCAACGCTGTCTTCTACATTAACCAAACCAGATTCCCATGCCCCAATAAGAAAGCGGCCTAAAATGAAACCCGTGTCAGGTAAAAATAATTCTTGAACACAATATCGCTGTGTTGGTAGTATTTGAACATTTGCATCAGTCCCTGTTGCTGGTCTTATCGACTTCATTGAGTCTTCCATAATATAATCCAAGAAATCATAGGGCTCAAATGTAACTCTATCACTGGCTACTCGAGAACTTTTCTTCCTTTTAGCCTTACGGTTTCCGCTATTATTAGTTGCGAGCGCTCCTGGAGATGATCCCAACGAAAGCCCGCATGCAGTTGAGGGACTTGTTTCTTGTGGCATTTGGAAGGCATCTATCTTGTTGAGTATTGCAATCAGAAATTGATTATGCAAATGCATCTTTTCTTGTGTAAGGAACTTGCGAGACTCGTAATCAAATTGTTCCTTACTCCATTTGTGTCTAAACCACAGTTTCATATTAGCAAAATACTTATCACCATTATCTCCAAGTGCCGACATTAAAGCATTTTTTGCTGCAATAACTTTAGTGCTTAAATCGTTCATTGAATTATGTTTTAAACTTTTAAAAATAAAAACAAATTTGTGATTAAAATATCAAAGCGAATTGATTATAATTGACTATTCTCAGTTTATCAGTGTTGTCAGCTTTAATTTATAACAAATATCGGTGTTACCGAATTGTGGATAATTATGGAGAATGGTGTGTTATGTCACACTTTATATTATAAATGACATCCTTATATATTTTATATTTTCCATGTTTTAAGTGAAAATACAGTTATTTTTTGAAGTTAGTAGCATCAACCGCGTTTATCGCGAATTGGGTTTTTTGAGATATGACGTTGTTTGAGTAAATGAGTGATATGTGCATCTAAGGCACAATACGAGTTGTTAGGTCTTGCTAAATTTAATTTTTGCCCGAAATTTATTGGCAAAAGAGAGATATTTAAACAAAAAAATAGTAATCAATTTTATTAAAATTAAGTAATTTAATTGTTACGGGTTAGTTTGTGATTTACTCTTAATGTTCGTTTTGATATGCAAACTTTGGATAGTGTAAAAGAAATTTAGCAAAGTAAATTAATACCAGGTAGATTCTCGGGCGAATTCAAAGTATTTCTGACTTCTTTGGGGGTGTCAAACTCCATATATAAAAAATGTACCGAAAATGCGAAGCATTTTTTGACATCCAATCAGTTTAAAAAAAGTACTCAGCTACGCTGGAGACATTACCTCTTTGGCACAGAGCAACCTCTTGATTGGTAATGCATTTATAATATTCTAGTTTTGTTATGTTCGTTTCTGGCAAATAAAATATATTTATGTATTTTAGATTTCTTATTGCAATATATCAGGTAATTGTCGCCTACACAACGTCTTGACTTGCCACAAATTTGTTCACATAGCGGGAGAGCGCCGGCAGAATAACTGGAAAAAGTGTGTCAGTGTTCCTGTTCAGCTAGAGCATAATTTTTTGTCTCATGGAGATTGTTCTCAGCATAGTTTATGAACGGGTGTTTACAGACGAGCTCATACAACAGCGACGGTCTTCACGACCCAAATTACTATGGGTAGGTACAGCGATCTGTGGGTTGGCAGAACAGATAGATCTATGGCTAGTCAAGACAGCATGTTACGAAAATAGAAATTAACCTAAGTTACCGACATTTATTTATTACCCACAGAAAAAATGGTTAACTGTCTTGAATTTTTTGGATCTCTTCTATGTACTTCATTAATATTTATGAAAACTATTTTTCATAAAAAAGATGTTACATAAAATTACTAATTTGCTGAAAAATTTCATTGTGTTTTTAATTTTCCATCCCTGCTAAATATGGTTCATTATTAGCGGATGTTGGTATATTCGGCTTCGTGTTCTAAATCTGACTTGCTTGTGAATAATGCTCACTGAAAATTTCAAAGCTTATAATATTTAGTAAGAGTGTGGATAATTTATTAAAACCCGGATAATCCTTTACTATGTGCGATAACTGTCAGCTAAATTGGCATTTTAGTTGTACAAAAAGTTAAAACGAAACCATGAATATATCTAGCAAAGGACCTTTGCAGCGTGTTATTTTGGACGAAATCGCTTTAGAGGGTTTAGAGGGCATAACGTTAGAGTGTAAGTTTTTTAAATACAAAAATTTACATTGAATAAACTCTATATACACACGTTCGTTTTTATATTTCATTGTTTAGCATTATGGGTATACTTAAGCAAATCTCTTAATATCCCATTACCACTCAATAATCAGTTCAAGGAAAATGTATGGAAGTTTATAATAGGTATTCAACAGCATTTACAGTTTTTCGAATTGCCGGAAGAACGTCTTCCGGTTACATTGTTTAATCGCTATCAATTTGTGGATAAAGATTTGGGTATCCCGCTTTCTCCCGTAAGTTCTATCTTGATTGTCAAAGGCTAACCAAGAATTACTCATACATATACAGACGGACAAAATTATAAACATCTGTGAAGCATTAAAATAGTAGAGTGAGCAGTTGTACATTTATTGGTTATGTGCTTAAATAAAATAAAAAAGATATATAGATATTTAACTCCGAACATTACAACATATGGACATATTGAAGTACAATTTAGCGGATAGTGCCAGAAAAAGTATTCATTTTCAGCGTCCGGCGCTTGGTGTAAAGGAATGGCTTTAAAATAACGTAAAACTTATTGCACTTCAATCGCTGAATATTAATGTGAATGAGTATGTATAATATTATTTGGAACGCGAAATTAGAAAACGAAATTACCTAAAAACTACATAATGACCGGTAACCCAAAACATGTGCCCTCAAGAATGAAAATAGTATTTAAAGGATTCCCGAACAAATACTGATATTCCCAGATTAGTGTAAAACCAAATCCAGAAATGTGTGTGATAATATGTATAAAAACATTTCTGATATAAAATCCATATGAGGGTACGGACTATGTATTAAGAAATGGAAAGCTTTTAAAATGTACGATTTTTATTTTATTATTTTTTTTTTTTTTTGGAAGTAGCAAAAAGTTAAATTTAACTTTTATTTTTAAATGTTATAAAGTTTTTATACCCTTTACAAAAATGAAGAGGGTATATATAGGTTTGTCATTCCGTTTGTAATTTCTACAATACTCATATCCGACAAAGTATATATATTCTGAATCGTTAGAAGTAGAGAAATTCAATTAACGATGTCAGTCTGTTCGATGATGAAAACAACTTTCTGACGGCACTAGACAACAAAAGATCTTGAATCGTTGGCCACTTGATAAGTAAGCTTGGTTATTTGAAATTAGCAATATAGTCCCACAGTTCCCGAGACCAAACACGATTTTTTGGAAGTTTTTTATTTTTTTGGTTTTTTACTCTTGCGTTGAAACGCTTATACCCAAGTCCAAAAAATTAGAATGTTCGGAATCCTTATCATATTTGCTATAAATTAATATCACGTGGCCACCAGAAAACTTAGGGACCAAAATTGAAAATGTTTTTGCAAAAACCCCAAAATTTCAAAAACTGACAACGAAAACCGAATTCCTTCAATAAGAGAAATTACAAAAAAAAAAAAAAAAATGAAATTTTGCCCAAAATTCGAATATTCACAATAAAATCGAAAAACTGGTAGAAAAAATTGATTGATTTACCACATAAAAACAAATTTCACCAAATTTTGTTTGTTCACAAAAATTTAAAATTCAAAATTTTTTAATTTCGCCAAGGAGCCGAAAATCACAAAAAAACTGTATTTTATGAAAACAAAATCAACATAAATAGATGTTAAAAAAAAACATAAAAATCAAAAAGTTCACCACAAGTGCTTAATTCACTACAAGTGCCGAGTTTAAAAAAAATTAAAACTTCCCCAAAAAATTAAAAAATCGTCAAAATGTTTAAAAATTATAAATTTTATGCCATTTTGGCGCTGAGGTACTAGATTTTAAAGTAAAAATAAATAAATAAATGTTTAAAAAAATCTTAATTACTTTCAAAAAAATACACTATATTTGATCATAATTTGGGAATTCACCAAATTTTACAAAAATTTTAAATTACAAAAATATCAATTTTCTAAAAATAAAATTTCGAAAAAAACCAAGTTGGACGAAAAAATTCTAAATTTTGCCGAAATTTTAAATCCATAAATTAGAAAATTTACTATAAAATTAAAAAAAAAAAACTTAAATAAAAATGTAATTGCTAAAAAATCAAAATTCAATACAAAACCAAAAAATATTAAAACAAATCAAAATTGACCAAATTTTAAATATTCACCACAACAATTTAAATATCACCATAATTTTGTTATATTGCCGAAAAGCCGAAAAATCACAAAAAATCAATATATTATTAAAAACATATTAAAACCAAGATTAAAGAATTCCCAAATAGATTAAAAAATTAAAAATTCGCCAAAGTATTCAAAAATTATAAATAAGTCAATTAATCTGAGAAATGCAAAAAAAGAGATCTTAACATAATTATGAATGCAACAAAATCCAAAAATTCACCATAACAGCACACTTTAGTTCAAAAATTTTAAATAAATCGAAATATTTAAAAAAAACAAAATTTTACCAAATATAAGGAAAACAGATTCACCAAGTATTAAAAATTCCACACAAAAATTTTAATTTCACCAAAAAAGCCGAAAATTCACAAAAATTAGTACATATTTAACAAAATTAAAAACAAATGTTAAAAAAAAATCAAATTTCATACTACTAAGTAGGGGAATTCAGTACAAAAAATACAAATTCACCAAAAAATTTATATATAAAAATTATACATTTTACCAAAAATCTAAATTTAGAAAAACGTAGCAATTTTAACAAAATCGATGTTACACAAGTTAAAAAAATTTACTTTTCACAAACAAGAGACAAAAAACAAAATTCACCATATTTTGAAATTCAGCGACAAAATTTACCCAAAGTCTGAAATATTGTTTATTTTTAACTTTTATTTTATTTTATTTTTTATTTATTAATCCATTTCAACACATAAGTAAGAAGCCAAAACGGCCAATAGTACATGTATTGTTAGTTTGAAAAGCAATGTCATTCAAATACATACATATATAGTTTATAGTATATATACGTATGTATGTATGTAGAAATTAGTAATCATCAAAATTAAAATAAAATTAACAAGTTGAAATTTTTAGGGCTAATAGTTATTAATTAATTAAATAATTAATGGCTCCCCAGCCATACAAATATTACCAGAAGATATTATGTTGCAAAAAATAGGATACTACGTGTTCGTGAGAAATTCTAAAATCATCTTTCTGTACGTATGGTAGCAGTATGAAAACGTTTTCAGTGCAGTAGGTTACTGATACCATACACGACAAATTTTTATAAAAATGTGTCTGTTACGAGTTGAATTTATAAAGGCAAAACTATTTATTTTTTTTCAAGTAATAATAAAAGTTATTTTCATTTTTTGTATCAAATATAAAAGCTATCTTTGTTTTCGTTCACAAATATATTTGTTTTTATCATAACATCTGAATTTTAGGCACTAACAGAATGGCCACTGCAAATTGTTTCTTTCTACTGAGTTATTCCCCATTGTAAACATCATCTATTTAATATTCGGGAGAACTTTTTTTTAATTTAAATTGTTGCTCCCTTATTGAAATTTTAAGAATTCTTCTTTTTTGATGGAATACTGCATATTTTTCCGATAGAAATTATTACTAGAGGTTTTTTTGGCTTCATCCATCACGTCATTTTATATATTTTGATAATTTTTTTTTAGTTTTCAAAATAAAATTTGGGATTTTTTAGTGAATGTGATACTGCACTGGGGGCTTTACTGATAAAATTGGAAATTAAGTCCTGGTGACTATCCCTGTTTGTAATTTTAACTTTGTTTTAGTCAACTTCACTTTAAGAAGTAAAACTAATCAGTGTGTAAATATACTTTATTTGGTGCAAATTTTAAAACGAGTTAATAGCTCCATTCTATTATTTTTATATTTTTAATTGCAAAATTTGAGTGAAGGTAACTGAAATGTTATGGGGTCATTGACAGTATTACTGCTAATTATTAGGCTCTTACAAATATATGCGTTATTTGGTGTGAAGACCTTCCCCAAGTCAGTAGCGAGTTATTGGCCAGGTACGATTTTCAAATCTCAATGGTGATTCGTAGGCAACAGGACATTTCATATACCTCACAGCTTTCCATAAGCTAAATCTGTGTTCTTCGTTGGATCCAAATTATTTTAATAATTTGCTCGATTTCTTGCTTCTGCCTGAATTTACTACGCAACATTGTTTGGCACAATTTGAGTTATGCCTTTAAAACTGGAGTACGTTCAATTCGCCAAAGTCTCTGTGTCATTAGTAATAGTTCACTGGAGTTGCGACTCTGGCTGCAGAATCTACGATTTCTGTGAAGTGATTTACGGCGGTTTGAATATTTGTGGAATTTTTCAAAGGAATGTTCTGAGAGATGTGGGAGCTCAAATACATTTTATATTTCAACCAGTTTTTTTGATAGAATAATGAGCCTTTTTAGAGCAACATAATTGTTGTTCAAGATTAAAATTGTCGGTGAATGATCAGATGATACATCATAAGAAGAACTTACTTATATTTGATTACGTTTGATATTTTTAATGTCACATCAATCAAGTCTGGAGACTTGTCTTTCCACCAGATATGACGACTAGTTGTTTTCGACAACCGTGTTATACAGTTGACTTTCTCTAATACTTATTATAAGTCTAAATAAATGAAATTTTTTTAAGGAAAAGGAAAATCTGTTAAACATTTTCCATAATATATGTTTTTAATATAACTAGCACCCTCATACCAAATGTAAAAACCATATACATACCGGCAACGAAATCAAAGCAACAAAGCAAAAGATGGTTTCAGTATATAATAAAAAGCTTTTTCTAAAATCCTTTCCAAATCACAGAAAGCTTAAGGGTTTTTCACCTCAGTGATATTGGCTTCAATTTTAAAACTTCACATCTCCGACTTCTTTCGTCTTAACTATATGACCAAATTTCAGCATGCGCTTTTTCAAGTCATGATTTAATATATTCTTGGTATATAATATCTGTGTATCAACAACCTATATGATGTGCGGAACATAGTTTATAACTGTTTTAATTTACATTTAGAAAATATTCAATGGCACCATATCCATACTCTAGATAATGTAAATAAGCAACTAAGATTATGGTCGAAGCAGTCCATATCGAAGCAGACTGCTATTTTTATGGATCCCTTTTTGACCTCCTTCTTTCTTCGAATTGATTTCATGCAACCGATTTATAATTTACGAGTACCTTACTTTCATTGGGTCTTGTGCTAATACTAGCCTTTACTATCGGCTATAGCTATTTCTGACTCTCGAACTTCTTCCTCATCACGGTGTCTCTTGTAATTGCTAGCGTTTGTTTGAGACTTGGGCCCACCATGGCATTTACACTTAACAAGTTTGTTTCTAAGCCAAACTTAAAACTGGATGACGCAAATTCGTTCCCAAAATCTACATCAAATCACTCTGTCGAAGTATGTTTGAATACGTTTCTAATTTTTGGCCAAAAAAAAATTTAAACTAAAAAAAATTATTAACTACAAAAACATTTAGCCTGAAATAGTATGGAAACTTTAAATTATGAATAATTGTACTCAGAGGTAGTAAAATGACATAAGCAAAAAAGCAGATGATAATTATTTGTATATCAAAAAAATGCAAATAATTAGTGGTTTTATATGGATATTGAGAATGTTTAACTTAACTATTAAATTATTTATTCGGCTTTGAGGTCAGTATGGAATAAAACCATTAGATAAGTTTAGCCGAATACATAACTTAATAATTAACAAAGGAAACGTCAAGTATAATACATTATATGTATAAACATTACAAATGTTTAACTTGTTTAAACACAAACTAATTAAACGAATAGCGTAGTCCTAAATATTGTGTCAATACAATATTTCAAAAACATGAAATGAAGTTTTATTATATCACGTACTCATATGAAAATTACCAACAATACAATATTGTATTATAATGAAATAATACAATGGATACAACAATACAAGGCGTTTAGGAATAGAACATTTGAGACACCTCTACTAAGCTTTCAAATAGAAAAGCTGGATTGGGAGATTTCGACAAAAAGACCATCAATTTAAATGCTAGGGCATTTTATTTGATATATTGTCATAATTTTTTGAAGGCTTTAATAACAATGCTCATATTTTAGTACTAATTTACATGTGCTACTTCAATAATACGCTCTTTTTTAATCCTTCAAATTATGTATACCCTTGAAATTATTTCTAACACTCTTGCTATTTATTCAAGCAAGCTTTTTTAAATACGTTTGTATACAATATAAGAAAACGATAACATATTTCTTATAATGTTCTTCAATATTTGGGTTATTCCTTTACAAATTTGGTACAGATTTGTTTCGTATTACTCTTTTATAAAGTTATGAAATCTTGCAATCCATTGCCATTGTATAGAAGCTTTACATTTATTTATTCAATGAGGAATCCTCAAATAAAAAGAATTGCTTATTTATTTTATGATGTAACTTTTTTTAGCTAGTATTGATCGTTGGTGGAATAATTTACCAAATGAATTTCTAGGCTTTTATTCAAAGAGTGAGCAATAATTAGTTTTAACACGAATTTTACTTTCGTATAGCCTTTATAGGCTCTTCTTAATTGCATGAATAAATAATAGTAATAATAATAAACATGTTTTAAGTTCTGTTAAAATTTATATATATATAATATTGTTACGGGTTAGTTTGTGATTTACTCTTAATGTTCGTTTTGATATGCAAACTTTGGATAGTGTAAAAGAAATTTAGCAAAGTAAATTAATACCAGGTAGATTCTCGGGCGAATTCAAAGTATTTCTGACTTCTTTGGGGGTGTCAAACTCCATATATAAAAAATGTACCGAAAATGCGAAGCATTTTTTGACATCCAATCAGTTTAAAAAAAGTACTCAGCTACGCTGGAGACATTACCTCTTTGGCACAGAGCAACCTCTTGATTGGTAATGCATTTATAATATTCTAGTTTTGTTATGTTCGTTTCTGGCAAATAAAATATATTTATGTATTTTAGATTTCTTATTGCAATATATCAGGTAATTGTCGCCTACACAACGTCTTGACTTGCCACAAATTTGTTCACATAGCGGGAGAGCGCCGGCAGAATAACTGGAAAAAGTGTGTCAGTGTTCCTGTTCAGCTAGAGCATAATTTTTTGTCTCATGGAGATTGTTCTCAGCATAGTTTATGAACGGGTGTTTACAGACGAGCTCATACAACAGCGACGGTCTTCACGACCCAAATTACTATGGGTAGGTACAGCGATCTGTGGGTTGGCAGAACAGATAGATCTATGGCTAGTCAAGACAGCATGTTACGAAAATAGAAATTAACCTAAGTTACCGACATTTATTTATTACCCACAGAAAAAATGGTTAACTGTCTTGAATTTTTTGGATCTCTTCTATGTACTTCATTAATATTTATGAAAACTATTTTTCATAAAAAAGATGTTACATAAAATTACTAATTTGCTGAAAAATTTCATTGTGTTTTTAATTTTCCATCCCTGCTAAATATGGTTCATTATTAGCGGATGTTGGTATATTCGGCTTCGTGTTCTAAATCTGACTTGCTTGTGAATAATGCTCACTGAAAATTTCAAAGCTTATAATATTTAGTAAGAGTGTGGATAATTTATTAAAACCCGGATAATCCTTTACTATGTGCGATAACTGTCAGCTAAATTGGCATTTTAGTTGTACAAAAAGTTAAAACGAAACCATGAATATATCTAGCAAAGGACCTTTGCAGCGTGTTATTTTGGACGAAATCGCTTTAGAGGGTTTAGAGGGCATAACGTTAGAGTGTAAGTTTTTTAAATACAAAAATTTACATTGAATAAACTCTATATACACACGTTCGTTTTTATATTTCATTGTTTAGCATTATGGGTATACTTAAGCAAATCTCTTAATATCCCATTACCACTCAATAATCAGTTCAAGGAAAATGTATGGAAGTTTATAATAGGTATTCAACAGCATTTACAGTTTTTCGAATTGCCGGAAGAACGTCTTCCGGTTACATTGTTTAATCGCTATCAATTTGTGGATAAAGATTTGGGTATCCCGCTTTCTCCCGTAAGTTCTATCTTGATTGTCAAAGGCTAACCAAGAATTACTCATACATATACAGACGGACAAAATTATAAACATCTGTGAAGCATTAAAATAGTAGAGTGAGCAGTTGTACATTTATTGGTTATGTGCTTAAATAAAATAAAAAAGATATATAGATATTTAACTCCGAACATTACAACATATGGACATATTGAAGTACAATTTAGCGGATAGTGCCAGAAAAAGTATTCATTTTCAGCGTCCGGCGCTTGGTGTAAAGGAATGGCTTTAAAATAACGTAAAACTTATTGCACTTCAATCGCTGAATATTAATGTGAATGAGTATGTATAATATTATTTGGAACGCGAAATTAGAAAACGAAATTACCTAAAAACTACATAATGACCGGTAACCCAAAACATGTGCCCTCAAGAATGAAAATAGTATTTAAAGGATTCCCGAACAAATACTGATATTCCCAGATTAGTGTAAAACCAAATCCAGAAATGTGTGTGATAATATGTATAAAAACATTTCTGATATAAAATCCATATGAGGGTACGGACTATGTATTAAGAAATGGAAAGCTTTTAAAATGTACGATTTTTATTTTATTATTTTTTTTTTTTTTTGGAAGTAGCAAAAAGTTAAATTTAACTTTTATTTTTAAATGTTATAAAGTTTTTATACCCTTTACAAAAATGAAGAGGGTATATATAGGTTTGTCATTCCGTTTGTAATTTCTACAATACTCATATCCGACAAAGTATATATATTCTGAATCGTTAGAAGTAGAGAAATTCAATTAACGATGTCAGTCTGTTCGATGATGAAAACAACTTTCTGACGGCACTAGACAACAAAAGATCTTGAATCGTTGGCCACTTGATAAGTAAGCTTGGTTATTTGAAATTAGCAATATAGTCCCACAGTTCCCGAGACCAAACACGATTTTTTGGAAGTTTTTTATTTTTTTGGTTTTTTACTCTTGCGTTGAAACGCTTATACCCAAGTCCAAAAAATTAGAATGTTCGGAATCCTTATCATATTTGCTATAAATTAATATCACGTGGCCACCAGAAAACTTAGGGACCAAAATTGAAAATGTTTTTGCAAAAACCCCAAAATTTCAAAAACTGACAACGAAAACCGAATTCCTTCAATAAGAGAAATTACAAAAAAAAAAAAAAAAATGAAATTTTGCCCAAAATTCGAATATTCACAATAAAATCGAAAAACTGGTAGAAAAAATTGATTGATTTACCACATAAAAACAAATTTCACCAAATTTTGTTTGTTCACAAAAATTTAAAATTCAAAATTTTTTAATTTCGCCAAGGAGCCGAAAATCACAAAAAAACTGTATTTTATGAAAACAAAATCAACATAAATAGATGTTAAAAAAAAACATAAAAATCAAAAAGTTCACCACAAGTGCTTAATTCACTACAAGTGCCGAGTTTAAAAAAAATTAAAACTTCCCCAAAAAATTAAAAAATCGTCAAAATGTTTAAAAATTATAAATTTTATGCCATTTTGGCGCTGAGGTACTAGATTTTAAAGTAAAAATAAATAAATAAATGTTTAAAAAAATCTTAATTACTTTCAAAAAAATACACTATATTTGATCATAATTTGGGAATTCACCAAATTTTACAAAAATTTTAAATTACAAAAATATCAATTTTCTAAAAATAAAATTTCGAAAAAAACCAAGTTGGACGAAAAAATTCTAAATTTTGCCGAAATTTTAAATCCATAAATTAGAAAATTTACTATAAAATTAAAAAAAAAAAACTTAAATAAAAATGTAATTGCTAAAAAATCAAAATTCAATACAAAACCAAAAAATATTAAAACAAATCAAAATTGACCAAATTTTAAATATTCACCACAACAATTTAAATATCACCATAATTTTGTTATATTGCCGAAAAGCCGAAAAATCACAAAAAATCAATATATTATTAAAAACATATTAAAACCAAGATTAAAGAATTCCCAAATAGATTAAAAAATTAAAAATTCGCCAAAGTATTCAAAAATTATAAATAAGTCAATTAATCTGAGAAATGCAAAAAAAGAGATCTTAACATAATTATGAATGCAACAAAATCCAAAAATTCACCATAACAGCACACTTTAGTTCAAAAATTTTAAATAAATCGAAATATTTAAAAAAAACAAAATTTTACCAAATATAAGGAAAACAGATTCACCAAGTATTAAAAATTCCACACAAAAATTTTAATTTCACCAAAAAAGCCGAAAATTCACAAAAATTAGTACATATTTAACAAAATTAAAAACAAATGTTAAAAAAAAATCAAATTTCATACTACTAAGTAGGGGAATTCAGTACAAAAAATACAAATTCACCAAAAAATTTATATATAAAAATTATACATTTTACCAAAAATCTAAATTTAGAAAAACGTAGCAATTTTAACAAAATCGATGTTACACAAGTTAAAAAAATTTACTTTTCACAAACAAGAGACAAAAAACAAAATTCACCATATTTTGAAATTCAGCGACAAAATTTACCCAAAGTCTGAAATATTGTTTATTTTTAACTTTTATTTTATTTTATTTTTTATTTATTAATCCATTTCAACACATAAGTAAGAAGCCAAAACGGCCAATAGTACATGTATTGTTAGTTTGAAAAGCAATGTCATTCAAATACATACATATATAGTTTATAGTATATATACGTATGTATGTATGTAGAAATTAGTAATCATCAAAATTAAAATAAAATTAACAAGTTGAAATTTTTAGGGCTAATAGTTATTAATTAATTAAATAATTAATGGCTCCCCAGCCATACAAATATTACCAGAAGATATTATGTTGCAAAAAATAGGATACTACGTGTTCGTGAGAAATTCTAAAATCATCTTTCTGTACGTATGGTAGCAGTATGAAAACGTTTTCAGTGCAGTAGGTTACTGATACCATACACGACAAATTTTTATAAAAATGTGTCTGTTACGAGTTGAATTTATAAAGGCAAAACTATTTATTTTTTTTCAAGTAATAATAAAAGTTATTTTCATTTTTTGTATCAAATATAAAAGCTATCTTTGTTTTCGTTCACAAATATATTTGTTTTTATCATAACATCTGAATTTTAGGCACTAACAGAATGGCCACTGCAAATTGTTTCTTTCTACTGAGTTATTCCCCATTGTAAACATCATCTATTTAATATTCGGGAGAACTTTTTTTTAATTTAAATTGTTGCTCCCTTATTGAAATTTTAAGAATTCTTCTTTTTTGATGGAATACTGCATATTTTTCCGATAGAAATTATTACTAGAGGTTTTTTTGGCTTCATCCATCACGTCATTTTATATATTTTGATAATTTTTTTTTAGTTTTCAAAATAAAATTTGGGATTTTTTAGTGAATGTGATACTGCACTGGGGGCTTTACTGATAAAATTGGAAATTAAGTCCTGGTGACTATCCCTGTTTGTAATTTTAACTTTGTTTTAGTCAACTTCACTTTAAGAAGTAAAACTAATCAGTGTGTAAATATACTTTATTTGGTGCAAATTTTAAAACGAGTTAATAGCTCCATTCTATTATTTTTATATTTTTAATTGCAAAATTTGAGTGAAGGTAACTGAAATGTTATGGGGTCATTGACAGTATTACTGCTAATTATTAGGCTCTTACAAATATATGCGTTATTTGGTGTGAAGACCTTCCCCAAGTCAGTAGCGAGTTATTGGCCAGGTACGATTTTCAAATCTCAATGGTGATTCGTAGGCAACAGGACATTTCATATACCTCACAGCTTTCCATAAGCTAAATCTGTGTTCTTCGTTGGATCCAAATTATTTTAATAATTTGCTCGATTTCTTGCTTCTGCCTGAATTTACTACGCAACATTGTTTGGCACAATTTGAGTTATGCCTTTAAAACTGGAGTACGTTCAATTCGCCAAAGTCTCTGTGTCATTAGTAATAGTTCACTGGAGTTGCGACTCTGGCTGCAGAATCTACGATTTCTGTGAAGTGATTTACGGCGGTTTGAATATTTGTGGAATTTTTCAAAGGAATGTTCTGAGAGATGTGGGAGCTCAAATACATTTTATATTTCAACCAGTTTTTTTGATAGAATAATGAGCCTTTTTAGAGCAACATAATTGTTGTTCAAGATTAAAATTGTCGGTGAATGATCAGATGATACATCATAAGAAGAACTTACTTATATTTGATTACGTTTGATATTTTTAATGTCACATCAATCAAGTCTGGAGACTTGTCTTTCCACCAGATATGACGACTAGTTGTTTTCGACAACCGTGTTATACAGTTGACTTTCTCTAATACTTATTATAAGTCTAAATAAATGAAATTTTTTTAAGGAAAAGGAAAATCTGTTAAACATTTTCCATAATATATGTTTTTAATATAACTAGCACCCTCATACCAAATGTAAAAACCATATACATACCGGCAACGAAATCAAAGCAACAAAGCAAAAGATGGTTTCAGTATATAATAAAAAGCTTTTTCTAAAATCCTTTCCAAATCACAGAAAGCTTAAGGGTTTTTCACCTCAGTGATATTGGCTTCAATTTTAAAACTTCACATCTCCGACTTCTTTCGTCTTAACTATATGACCAAATTTCAGCATGCGCTTTTTCAAGTCATGATTTAATATATTCTTGGTATATAATATCTGTGTATCAACAACCTATATGATGTGCGGAACATAGTTTATAACTGTTTTAATTTACATTTAGAAAATATTCAATGGCACCATATCCATACTCTAGATAATGTAAATAAGCAACTAAGATTATGGTCGAAGCAGTCCATATCGAAGCAGACTGCTATTTTTATGGATCCCTTTTTGACCTCCTTCTTTCTTCGAATTGATTTCATGCAACCGATTTATAATTTACGAGTACCTTACTTTCATTGGGTCTTGTGCTAATACTAGCCTTTACTATCGGCTATAGCTATTTCTGACTCTCGAACTTCTTCCTCATCACGGTGTCTCTTGTAATTGCTAGCGTTTGTTTGAGACTTGGGCCCACCATGGCATTTACACTTAACAAGTTTGTTTCTAAGCCAAACTTAAAACTGGATGACGCAAATTCGTTCCCAAAATCTACATCAAATCACTCTGTCGAAGTATGTTTGAATACGTTTCTAATTTTTGGCCAAAAAAAAATTTAAACTAAAAAAAATTATTAACTACAAAAACATTTAGCCTGAAATAGTATGGAAACTTTAAATTATGAATAATTGTACTCAGAGGTAGTAAAATGACATAAGCAAAAAAGCAGATGATAATTATTTGTATATCAAAAAAATGCAAATAATTAGTGGTTTTATATGGATATTGAGAATGTTTAACTTAACTATTAAATTATTTATTCGGCTTTGAGGTCAGTATGGAATAAAACCATTAGATAAGTTTAGCCGAATACATAACTTAATAATTAACAAAGGAAACGTCAAGTATAATACATTATATGTATAAACATTACAAATGTTTAACTTGTTTAAACACAAACTAATTAAACGAATAGCGTAGTCCTAAATATTGTGTCAATACAATATTTCAAAAACATGAAATGAAGTTTTATTATATCACGTACTCATATGAAAATTACCAACAATACAATATTGTATTATAATGAAATAATACAATGGATACAACAATACAAGGCGTTTGGGAATAGAACATTTGAGACACCTCTACTAAGCTTTCAAATAGAAAAGCTGGATTGGGAGATTTCGACAAAAAGACCATCAATTTAAATGCTAGGGCATTTTATTTGATATATTGTCATAATTTTTTGAAGGCTTTAATAACAATGCTCATATTTTAGTACTAATTTACATGTGCTACTTCAATAATACGCTCTTTTTTAATCCTTCAAATTATGTATACCCTTGAAATTATTTCTAACACTCTTGCTATTTATTCAAGCAAGCTTTTTTAAATACGTTTGTATACAATATAAGAAAACGATAACATATTTCTTATAATGTTCTTCAATATTTGGGTTATTCCTTTACAAATTTGGTACAGATTTGTTTCGTATTACTCTTTTATAAAGTTATGAAATCTTGCAATCCATTGCCATTGTATAGAAGCTTTACATTTATTTATTCAATGAGGAATCCTCAAATAAAAAGAATTGCTTATTTATTTTATGATGTAACTTTTTTTAGCTAGTATTGATCGTTGGTGGAATAATTTACCAAATGAATTTCTAGGCTTTTATTCAAAGAGTGAGCAATAATTAGTTTTAACACGAATTTTACTTTCGTATAGCCTTTATAGGCTCTTCTTAATTGCATGAATAAATAATAGTAATAATAATAAACATGTTTTAAGTTCTGTTAAAATTTATATATATATAATATTTAGTCAATTTCGCGGTTGATGCTTTCATATTCTCCAATTTTTATTTATCATCATTCATAGTTCATAGTTTTGTAGCTTCTAAAAACAGTAATTTTTTGTCATATATCTTCAAAGTCGTTGTTCTTTAAAAAAAATTTTGTATAATGATGCGAATCAATTTATTTTGTCATTTCCCCCATTTTATACATCTAATTTATTTTTGCAGGAGGTATGTCCATTCGTTCGCTACAAGATTGTCCCAATATCCGATGGCAATATATTGGGGTCATGCCAATGGTACAAGGAACGCAAACGTATACCATTTGATGATCTAAGTGATTTTAACATAGAAATTGTGCAGAAAATGTGAGCATTATATGTCAGATTATATTTACATACATACATATATTGAATGGAAGTATGATTTATTTTAATTAAGATGGGGAAATAAGTTTGTTATTGTTGCATCACAAGAATTACGTTACAATGCATTAACTCCGGAAAATGTAACGCGTCCTAAAGAACTAACACCAATTCAATATTGCATTTGGGAAGCTATTGGTCGATCTCGTTACAATGGTGAAACTACATCAGGAGTGTGGTCGTTAACACACTTTTGCAAAGATCCTACTATCGTATTTTATATTAAGTAAGTAAAAAATTATTATTACAGTAAAAATACATACATGTAGGCAGTTATTTAATAAAGAGCCAAGGTCCAATGTCTAGCTTCAACAAACGTGTTCTCGTTTTTCGCTGTTCTTATACTCATAGCATTTGCTTGTGCGTTATATTCACAAAATTACGCGTTAGTATCTAAATGTGCAACTGTCTCTTAGTCGTTCAATTCAACCCCTATATGCCCGACTAGTCCTTTGATGTATATTCCACATACTCGTACATATACATTGTATCAATACAGTACCCGGACAGGCATTAATGTTATACAGATATTTTAGTTTTAAGATAACGAGTTTTCGCCTATTGGTCCAAGTTTGAACACTATATACATGCATACGTCTAATGTGGGGTGAACAATTAAATGCAGTTTTTATTGATAACACTAAACTAAACTCATAATTAGCTACTAAACAAAATGAAAAATCAGATGACTGAGTAGAAAATCGTATTTAACTATCTTTCCTTTTGTTCTCATGCCACTCAATCAAATCATAGCTGCGAAATATAGTAACTCTGCCTTATTGTTTTCTCATTTCTTTGCAACAACAAACGGTACCCATATGCATTTTGTGCTTATTTTGTAACACAAAGCTAACACGTACATACATTGTGTACTATTTGCTCAAGTATGTGCAGTAAATTTAAACCCTTAAGGATACTTACACACTAAACCGATTTTAAGAATATATGGGATATAAAGTCGGCTGAGCAATGTGAGCGTAAAAGTGGTAACAAAAAATCGTCATCCCTATTAATTAGGATATTGCAGTATATTATTTACAAAAGTAAAAGTTCTTTAATTTGAATATATTTATAAACAAAATAACAAAATTTATGTAATAAATTTCTTCTCGACATTAAATTAATACTAGATTTTCATCATATATATTCGAAAGGAATTTCCGCCATCCGTTGTCAAGTTTGATTTGAAGTATGTGCCATCTTCAAGTTTCGAATATGTGCCATCTTCAGTGTATTTTTTTTTGTATTTGTCAGGGATTTTTTATACAAAAGATCTGATATTAAACTGGTATTAAATCACCCACTTGGACTAATCTACGTTTAGAACCAATGGTACCAGTAATTTGAAAGTTTACAGTTGAGAACTGGTACTGGTATTTGTATATGCTAGTTTGTAACTTTGATTTCCAGAAGGGCAGTCATTGATCCCAGGCGTAGTTATTCCTTAATACTCAAACATTAATATATTTCAGATTATAAATTAGAATATAAATTTAAAAGTGTATGTACAGTGGTCGGCATATTTATTTTGACACCTGAGAAAATTTACCATTTTGAATTTTTTCAGATTTAAAAATAATTAAAAATTCCAATTTTTTTTTAAATGAAAGTAGCATTTATTTAATAAGTAAAAAACATAAAATCATAACTTCTTAAATTAAATTTGCATTCTATGCAACTAATTTAAAAACTTAGGGGGTGGCATAAGTATTTTGACATATAGTATTTTAACTCTTTAAACGAAAATCCAACTTTTGTAATACTTTTAGATATTTTTAATATTAATAAAACGTGTATCCTCCTTTAGTGGCAATGACTATCCGGAGTCTTTTAGGAACTGAATCGATCAAGTTTTGAATGTATTTTGTTGTTATGTCCTCCCAGAACGATTTAACCTCTGAAATTGTTCCTTCCGTGGTTCTTGTCAGATCTGCGGTTGGTCAATCCAAATTTTCAATGCAATTTTCTGTCAAAAATATCTTAATTATTTTACTCTTGTGGGAAGGCGCATTGTCCTGTTGGAAAAAAATGACGGTCCAATCAACCTATCGCCAGAAGGTAATGCGTGTTCATTTAAAATTTTCAAATATTGGTTTTGGTTCATCGAACCGTCGATGGGAACCAAGTCTCCCAAGCCTTTATATGCTATACAGCCTCCGAACATGACTGTCCCCACCTCCATGACTAACTTTTTCGACAACAGTTGCGGTTTTTCCGATTTTTTTTGGTCCAACAAAAACTTTTTTAATTGAAGAGTGATACTCGAAAGTACTTTCGTCGGTCCATATGAGGCTTTGCCAGAAAGATAGGGGCTTGTCCACGTATCTGTTTGCGAATTCTAGCCTTTTAATTTGGTTCCTTTGGGCTATGTATTAATGTTGGCTTCTTTTAGACGTCGTCGAACTGTTCTTTCGCTTAAATGACTATCAGAGTGCGAATTCCATTCCAAACCTGGATTAGATTTAAATTTTCTGATAATTTGTCGATCTTCTACTGCCGTTGTTTTATGTTTTCTTCCTGTTCGACGCAAATTAATGACATATTCTGTTTCTTTACATTTATTTATTTGATAATAAACGGTTTGTCTAGGTATTGTATTGTACTCCTTGACAATATTTATTACAGATATTCCAAGATTATACTTGTGTTAGTTAATTCCGATATTTTTCCCATATTTACACAATAGTAATAGAATTTGTTTATTTATCTTTCATCGAATGTTAATACTTAATACTCAACAACGACCGCTTTGTATTAAAGCTTAACAGAAAAAACAAAATGAGATGAAATTATAGAATGTCAAAATAATTATGCCGTTACAAATTCTTGTACCAAATTGCATTTTTGTCTTCAAAATGAGAATGGGTAAAGATTTTAGCAAAATATTTTGCATACGTATACTTAAGAATTAGTGTAAAGAAAATATTATAACTGTGCCGTTATAGAAATTTCAATATTAAAAACCATAAAACAATTCTTCAATGTACTTTGCAAAATAAAAATATGCCGACCACTGTATGTATACATTTTAAAAGTTCTTTTCAATACATGGATTGTTATTATTTTTTGATATTTTTTTATGGAAATTCTTGTATATATTATTATTTAAATTTTATGTTTAGACATGCATTTTTTAGTTACAAAAGCTTGAGATTGATTCAAAAACTATCCTCATAATCGATCGAAATTCATTACGCAGTTTAAAGCGATCATGTTAAATTGATTTTCCTAAATATCAGGTTTGTTCTTTACACTTGTATTATAATATGAATTTTTTATTTCAGAAACAAATTAATAAGGCACGGAGTAGTCGCTCACCAACTTTTTAATGAAAAGCGCAGCGATCGCTTAATCGTAACCACATTGCTTACACTACCTCGTTTTTTTCCAGCTTATCGTAGTATATTAATTAGTATGGTGGAAAAATTATTTATATTGTTAAAAGAAAAGCCAGACTTTTCAATGCCATTAGTCGAAGCAAGAGTACATTTTCCATCATTTGAAAGACAGAAAACATTTAAAAAAGCAATGTTAACCCATTTATTTAGGCAAATTTTCGAAACACATGTAAGTTTAAAATACACCATTCATTATTGTTCAATTATTTTAATATAGATGTTTACATAGTCCTTGCCATATTATGATGTCTTTCCCAATCCTAAAGGTAAAAATGCTTCTAATAGTCGGACAGTTGCGGTAATTAAATTAAGACAACCCGAAAAGTCTATAGATGACATATTCGAAAATATTGAAAACGAACAAGAAAAAAGCGAGGAAAATCCAGGTATGAAGAAATCCATATAAAAATAAAAAACAATAATATATATACATATATATATATATATATATATAAAGTTATACAGATTTTTATTAAAATGCGTTCGTTTCGTTTTATCTAGTAAATAAGATTGAAGTGACAGTATAAAGACTAAATTTCTACAGGTTACATTTTCGTATTGTACAATCCAATAAAAAACATTGCATGATTGAAAAACGTTAACAAACAAAAAAGAAAAATATTTGCAGTTAAAGTTTTTGATGATTTGATTAAAATCCAGATGTAGAATATTGAATGTAGTTTAGAATTTCAAGTTTTTTAGAATAAAATGCAAATTTCATGTTTAAAAGAGTTAAGTGCAAAAAATTCCTTAGTTTATGATTTGATTAAATTACTAGATTTTTAAAGTTTAATTTTGCGTACTTTTAGGTACAAAAGTTTTTTCTAAATGTAGTTTTTACACAATATGTACTCAGTAAATAGTCAACTGGACTTTACTGAAAAGGTGGAAGAACGAACCTTTTGTATTTCATGAATACTTATATTCAAAACGTTATCAAATTACACATGCCTGTTAATGAATTTGACAGATCTAATGACTAGTATATTAAATATTCAAACAAATCTTTATTTACAGATGGGGACTTTCACAATGAAAAACATTCTTATGTTGATATGCCATTGCGAGAAGAATTTTATCGCTGTGTATCTCGTTATGGAAATCGTGGATGTAGTCAGACGGAAATTTATAGACATCTTTCTATAAACCACTTATCTTTAAGGCAGCTGATAAAGCAAATGTTAATGGAAGGATTAATAAAATCATATTGCGTTGACATTGGACGCCAAAGAACTAACATGTAAGTTTTTTCAAAGAATATATATTCTCGATGTTGACTCTAAGTCCTTTCCTGCCTCCTAGTTTTTACTTCTGGTCAAATTGACGAAACTATCGTTGAACTTAGGCTTGGTTGTATTAATCTGTTTAGGGTTTTATATTTCTTTTCCAGGGTTTTTGTAATGTCGCTTCTGATTGTATAAAAAATGTCGATTATTATTTGTGTGGGTATGTGTTCCGTTATTTGTGTATAGTTAGTAGTTTAGAGCTTGACTGGCTTCAGTTGATTCTTGGCTTGATAATCCCACAATGTGATTTCATATAGGTATTCGGAACGATTATTTTACACTTTCCTAACCAGGGTATAACAACAAAATATATTAGTGAGATTTTCAAAAGAAGACGGATATATTCAAAATAGTTTATAAAAAGGGGGTTATTAGTCACAAAGGAACACAACGAACAAGTGCAAGTGATAAAACTGGTCCTTTTTTGTTATTAGAGCCAATATTGCGGTCGTGTGGAAAGAAAAAAACTTAAACTTTCCATTTTTGGAACGAATTTCCATCATCCCTTGTCAAGTTTGATTTGGAACGAAAAATTACACTGAAGATGACACATAGCCGAAACCGGTTTGTCTCCAAACCAAACTTGACAAGGGATGACGGAAATTCGTTCCAAAAATCTACATCAAAACACCCTGTCGGAATATTAAATCAAGAATTAAACTTTCCACTTTTATGCAGAAAATAATTTTTACCCCTTTGGGTTAGATGCGCGACCCATAGTATGGAGTGAACAACATATTAAAATAATGCAGTGGTTCTGTATGTCTGCGCAAATTATCTTAGAAACAACTTTCAGTTGCTCGATCCTGTATACTTGTCTAATTAAATTACCCATAACAAAATTTAAAATTTCAGATTAAATTTTAATGAAAACGCTCATATGAAATTAAATAAATTTCTTTTTAATATAATTATTTTTTTACAATCTATCCAACTAAGGACAATAAGTAAATTTGATAAGATAATAAAAATAACATTCTATGTTGAACTCCACTGAAAACAACACAAAACAAAATTTATAGTTGATGTAATATTTAATAAAAATTAAAAGTAATTATTTTAATAGATGTCTAATTATATTAGTAAAATTATACTTATATACATATGTATGTATGTATATTATAATAAATAATTGTCTTAAATTAAACTTACAGTATATTGAAAAATTAAAAAAAAAGAAGTAATAAAAAATGAATACGCTTTTGTTTTAGGTATATTGCCGTTGATTGCTTCGATACTGTGAATAAGTCAGTGAAGGATTCTTTAGATGTTCTACAGAACCTACAATGTGCTGAAGAGCCAAACATTCCTCCAGTTGGAGTTCAGTTCCCAGATGTTTCCCAGATTAGTGCACGTATCAAAAATTATGAATTTCCAATGAATTCATTAGTACAGCGAAACGACAATAAAAGCCAACGTTTAATATCAAGAAAAGCTTTTGCTGTCAAGATGGTTGATGAGCATTGTGTTATATCAGTGCAACTTTTACGGAAATTATTACTAGAACATGAAAAAAGCAAAGGGTTAAAAGATGAAGTATGCCAGAAGTCTATTAAACGTATGCTGTATCAAATGAGTCAAAGCAAAATCATTCGGATGTATGAAATTGTGTTGCAACGGGAGGAAAATATTCGAATTTATCGTTATGTAACGCATCCGAAAATAGATATTGAACATATTGTTTTAAAAAATGAAATTTTAAGGTTGAAAAACAATCTTTATTTATTGCTCGAAGAGAAGCATCATAGGATATTAAATTCTCGTCGCAATCATAATCGAAAAGTTAAGTCTATAAAAAAATCTAAATCTGGAGAAACAAAGCTCAACAAGAATGCTTTGATACCATTAAAAAGCCACAAACCGCCGAAGTTTTTAATATCACGATATATGCACGAGTTTTTGTTTTATATAGTAGTAGAACAGAATGAGTGTCAAGTACCCCTAGATATGACGAAAGAATTACTTCTAAATTGGCAACAATCTGAACCATCTTTACGTATAGATGAGTATTTTGAACAACTGGAACCGGAATACGTTAACATGAAAGCATTTACCAAATACATAAGTTGGCGTACTTTTATACCACCCTTACCGAGATATTCGGATAAGCCAGCTGGATGGGTTTACTTTATTGATGCTGTGGATCGCATGCCTTTATCTATTTTTAATAAAATTTTCCGCATTGATAAGGGAGCAGATGAAAGGTTGACAGGATTTTTAAACCACCCAATACGCCAACACTACCTAATGCGTCAGTTGCCTTCTGATTTGCAGTGTAAAATTAGTCGCGTGCAGTTGCAACGTGTCTACGTTTCAGTATTGAAACTTCTTAATCATATGGGATTAATACAAGTAAGTACATGGTCAGGAGCACTAAACGACCCAAAAGTTGAAGGATAAATTCAGACATAGCATGACACGCAAGTCTATAAATATTAAATTTAATTTTAACGGCGTCTGTCAAATCTGTTATTTTTTATATAATAATACCGAATTACCTTGACCGAGCAGAAGTTATCGTACTTTCGAAGACTTCAATTTGGCAAATTTTGTTTTAGAACTCGTACTAATACAAGAGCTTAAAAGTAACGACCGTTGACAACGTTTGTTCGGATCATTGGGAAGAGGGCCTTAATTTTAGGGTTTAAAAAATGCTCGATGAAAATTGCTATACTTGTTGCTACGAAGCTTATATCACAAATGCCAAAAGCAGTAGAAAAATTTTAAATATGACGGCAAACAGTGCTCTGTTCTTTGCTGCAATCGTTTTTTAACACCACACTAAAAGCAAGATAAAAACTTGTCGCTGAACATGGTGAAGTTGTCTTTTTTTTTGTTCCCTGTTTGGAAAAGTAGGTTTTTTAGGCCTTGTGTACCATCGATTTTATTGAGATGGCTACGTTTTTCATAAAATGTTCGTTTTTTTTTTTTTTTTTAAATTTTTTGGTGAAACTGAAAGAACTTGGCAAGCTTGAAATTTAGTTTTAAAATTTTTAAATTCTGTGAATTTTCAGTTTTTTAAGTTTGTGGTGAATTTTCAAAGTTTTGGTGAACATACAATTTTTTTGTTCAATTTCGGTTTTTTAAACTTTTCTTTTGTGAAAAATGAGTTTATTTTGGTAATTTCAACATTTCTAGAATATAGTTTTGTACACATTCATTGAATAGTTTTCAAATTATAGAATTTGTCTCTTTACTTATTGAATGACCCTCGTGGCGTCATCATACATATTACGAGTACAAGGTCTTCTTTTTTTATTTTGGTATTTGATTTTTTGTTAATGTGTTTATAGCATAATAATTTTAATTTAAATGTACTATTAACACTTTTTTAAAATAATTTTTAATAGAACACTTTTAAACTTTTGCAATTTTGTATTTATTTTTTTGTGATTAAAAATATGTAATTTTTTTTTAAAAAGTTCAGCTCACTTGCCAAATATGAAAAATTTTCCGTTATCTTTTTTATTCCAAATTCAGTAACAATCAGTCTGGTCGCAAGTATGCAACGCACCTAAATTTCGGTTCCATTGTCAATTATTTGCAGATAATAAGGAAGTTGATTCCAACGACGTATAGTCGAAATTTCTCTCATTCCGGAGCCTGCGTACCTCTGCGATCTTTCAAATCTTAATTGGTCAAATACATAAGTACTCAGGTTTCTTTTTTGCGATAATTTAGTAAAGCAAAATCAAACTCTGCCTTGAAATTGATAATGTATGAAAACACATAAATTAACTAAATTAAACAATCATCATTCTTATTTTCTTTCTGAATGCTCTAGATTAGCGAGTGTCTAAATATTAAAGATCCATTAGTTATGTGGGTTTATCTCAATCGTCGGGCACGAGTATTGGATACTACAAATTCTGAAGCCGGCTACAAGTACATTAATTCACAACGCGAATACACACCACTCATATTTGATTTACGCAGCGTCGATGATATTCATAATTATTGGACAACATTACAGCGAATTTGCGTTTACACAAAACTGGGCTTTCGGAGCAGAAGTAATGGTGGAGGTAATGAGAGAATTAGGGAATTAAACTTTCTTAAGACAGTCGATTTTGATGAAGCACCGTTACATGATTCCGGCTATCAGCCTGGAGATGGTTTGGGAGCTGCTGGACTTTCAACGAATTTATTTGCTCACACGTTTCGCAATTGGTCGTGGTCTGTACACGGCAACAATAAGTTAGCACACAAAAATATAAGAACTGGACGGTTGGCCGGCTCTGGTCTGCGAGGAACAAACAAAGTAGTTCGTGTTATTTCGCGTAAATCCCGCCAATCGCAAGGTTTGGCAACAGTTAAACGAATGACCACACAATTGTCGAGTTCCCATAGTAAGAAGTTAAAAAAAACTGCACCTAGAGATGCGATTGATCGTGATGCCTTAAAGAACATGCGAACATTACGGGTTTCATGGAGTAAAGCAGAAGATGAAATGCTCATGATAGGCAAAGCAGCGTCGGCGTACGTGGCGGCACCTGTTCCAGCCCTAGGACTCTTAACTATTGGTAAATCATGCCGTGATGCAATACGTCGTAGTTTAGGTATTTTTAATAAAACTACTCAGGCCTGTTGTAGACGTCTTCAATTTATGGTCCGTCAAAAGAAGCATATACCACAAGTTCCAACATGGTTGCACATGCTGCAAACGGACGATTACTTACAAAAGAAATATGGTGAAAACTTTCTACATAGATTAAAAAAGTCATATTCAACGCGATTGGAATATTGTGAAGCGTTAGCAGTGCATTACACTCTTATCATGTGCTATTTATTTAAACTTGTTCATAATGCTTACGAGACTAAGTCAAAATCACGATTTGTTTTGCCGGACTCTATTCAAGACTTTCATAAACGGTTTCTTGAACGTATGCCAGTTCCGACAGATGAAAATTGTATACTTTATAAAAATCCCAAAACAGATTATGATCTTCAAACCATTGTCGTTGAAAGCGTTTTGCATAGTAGTCTGTGCTCCATGCGTGACAAAACACTGTACAATTTACAAGCTTTCGAAATTTATAAAAACTATTCAGACGAAATATTAGAAGCCGCTTTCTCTAAAGCTCGTGCTGATGGATTAGCAGTCGCTATAAAACGCAAAAACATGAGTCTTTTACCCACTCATTTATCTGGTCCTGCATATGTACTGTCATCTAAGTACAAACTAAAATTGCTTTTTCTTCGAATACCATATGGAATATACGACGCTGTTTACGATTTTTTAATGAATAGTTTAAAAGTTTTTTTCGATAAAGATAAAAAAATTACCAACGATGCTCTTATGGAGTTGAAATCGCCCACTCCGGGTCAAATGTTCGTTATAGCCGAGTGTTTGGCTCGCAACATATGGGTCGTCAATGTAAAATTGCCGATAAATATTTTGACTGTTGACGCTGAACAAAACCAAACAAACATATCTTCAATGGATCGCATACTAGACCATTACCAGAGTATTTTTGATAACGCGCCCCAACAAGAATACACTAAAGTGATTGATAGCGGCCAGAATGAAAAACAGGTAAATAATTTCAATAAAAACTTTTGAATGAATGTTGTGGATGTAATTTTTTGAACAATATACATTCTTCTAAATCTAATTTTTCTGATATATTTGAATTTAAAAAAATTATGTCTTTCCTGAATCTAACCTATTGTCAGTTAACAACTATTTATATTCAGTGTAATCTAATATGATTTTTCCATGCGTACAGCTACAATAGCAGTAAATTATTGCATTATTAATCCTAAAGATGTTAAGCTTTTGTTGCGGCAAATGTGTTTGTATGTTACTCGTAAATTGTAGCAAATTTGTGAGATTTGTTATTATCTTTTTCTTTCTGCGAAGAATTGGGTTGGGGCATTCAAGGCCACTTTGAAGTAAAACGCAAGCAAATCAAGCAGCCATTGCCTTACACTTTAACTCATAAATATGCACGGGACGACTTTAAAGACATCAATACCCGAATAAAACAAAAACCGGAAGTGTCATAAAAAAGTAAAAAGAAAATTATTCATAATTTTTTATTTTACATTTGCATTGCTTATTTTTATGTGGGTTTTTTGGGATAGAAATTTCGTTTTTGCAAATTTTTTTCAATCTCAATTTACCAAAATTTACCCAAAAAGTAAAGATACCCACCTAATATCAATGAGTGTGTAATTATTATTATTATTTCTTTAATTTTATTGTTTGACGTAACTTGTCGAACTACCATTATTATGTAATTTATTTGTTAGGTTTAATTTTTTTTATATTCCTTTTGTTAAGAATATCAATTTTTGTTCGATATAATATTTTATTAGACAACTAGCTGAATAGAATTGATTTTCTATGCCGCTACCCGCATGTTATCAACATTCTTTGTGTCTTTCAACTAATTTTGTGTCCACTGTAAACATCATCTATTAACCCAATACTCAAGCCAAATGGAATCTCAGTTGATTTATTTTAAAATATAGATTTCAACGTTTTAAATAGTTCTATTTTATTTGGTAACTATCTCCCGGCAAAGCTTCTTAATTGCTACCCCGATGATATTTTCAATGGGTTTCAAGTTGTAAGATTGGGTCGGACAATCTAGAACGGGTGAAGTTTTCTGCCAACTTCGATGTGCTTTTCGGATCGTTGTGTTGAAATACAATTCGAATTATTCTATTCCACTTTGTATTTGATTGCGTTTCGGACTTCAGTATATTTCTATACTGAAAACGGTCCATTATGTCAAGAATTTCATAAGAAAGATCAATACCCTCAGCGGAAAAACATGTTCATACTATTACGGACCCACCTCTTAGTTTAGAATTTACTTTAGAATTCCGGTGTTCAAGACGTTTACATGAATGCCCGCGAACTCTGTACATACCGTCTGTATTGATTAAATTCTTTTTGCTCTGGATGGCACTTTAAAGGGAAGTTTACATTGAAAATCACACATGTACCGTTATCTAGCCAATGACCGAAAAAATTTTTCGTGTTCAGTACACCATAATGAGTATAAAAAAATGCAATTCAAACTTTAAACATTCCTAAAATAAAAAGTGTAAAGCGGTGATATTAAATTACGTATGTAGGTTGCTGGTTTGCACAAAAAATTATTATTGATGGGGAAGAATCTAATCCTTAATTATAGGGAGTCTCCTGCTCAACATTTTTTGTATGGGAACTGAACCTTATACCTTTGGCAATCATAATATTTATTATTATTATTAATGTATGGGGGGATATCGAAGCAGACCACTTACTTTCTGGGTCCCTTTTCGACCCCCATTTCGCTCCTCACTTTGATTTCAGGGAACCGGTCCGTAATCACAGCTACCTTACTTTCAATAGAGTCTCGTGCTAGCCCTAGCCTTTACTCTTGACTAAAGTGATTTCAGACTGTCGACTGGTAACTGTCGACACTCTTCCTCATCACGGAGTCTTTTGTAATTGCTAGCATTTGTCTAAGGCTTAGTTCCCCCATGGCATTCACATCTAACAAGTGTCTGCCCGTGGTCTTAAGCCTTATGCTAGCCAGTGCTGGACATTCACACACAATGTGCGCTACCGTCTCAGCCTCTTCCAGGCATAGTCTGCAAGTATCATCTTCTACGACTTTCATCTTAGCCAGATGGTACTTGAAGTTTCCATGTCCTGTCACTAACGCAGTGATCCAGCTTAAAGTAGCCCTATTATACCCGAGTACCTTGAGCACCATTCTAGCCTGTCTACATGTGGTATTCTCCCTCCACCTATTCAGGTGTAATGAGTTTACCCATTGAAGAACTTTAGCTCGCACTAGGCCATTCCCCAGGGCAACCCTGGGTTCTGGTCCACAGAAATCCACATCAGATCCCCTTTTTGCTAGTTCGTCTGCTGCTTCATTCCCAGCTGTGCCTATGTGTCCCTTAACCCACATCAACGTCACCTCATTCAACGAGGCACATCTCTTCAGTTTTAGAACACATTCCAGCACCAGTTTGGAATATACGTTCACTTGCCTCATGCGTTTTATAACTGACTGATTGTTAAGTGCAATGAGAACTCTTTTCCCATGCACTCGGCTTTCAAGCAAGTGATCCAACGCATGCAGCAAACCAAGGAGGTCTGCCTGGTAAACTGATACGTACCTCCCCAAACACAGACTACAGGACAAGTTCAGCTCAACTGAGAATACACCTGCTCCTGCCCTGACACTCATCAGTAAAAATGATGATGTCGTTCTCCATACACTCATTGTGAATAATGCCTTCCGCAATGAGTGTCCGATGCAGCCTCTCGACTACCTTTCTTCTACTCATGCGTTCCATCGGCATCTGAGCAGCCCTAACCTCTTTCCCAACGAGGTCCAGGATACTCTTATGCCCGATGTTCGGCCCAAAGCTATGCCAAATCGCATCGCTCCTCATTCGCAAAGCTGACAATGCGGCCGTTGACCTAATGAATAAGTCTAATGGCAGCAATCCCAACATTGCCTCGATAGCCTGTGTTGGCGCCGTGCGTATTGCACCACTTATACCCATGCAGGCAACCCTCTGAATCCCATCCAACTTACGCTTAATTGTGCCCTGAGAGGCCTTCGGCCACCACACCACGGATGCGTAAGTTATAATAATGGGTCTTACCATCATTGTGTAAATCCAGAATGTAGCCTTCGGCGAGATTCCCCACCTACGGCCACACACTCGTTTACATTGATGCATAATCCTTTTTGCTTTCCTGACCTTTGTTTCGATGTGTTCATTCCAGGTAAGTTCCTTATCTAGGGTAACGCCCAGGTAATTCACCTTCCTGGACACATTTACTTCCGATCCGAAAAGCTTTAAGGCTTCAACCTCTATACCCTTCCTCTTACGAGTGAAAAGCATAGCGTTGGATTTGCTGGCATTTATGGTTAGACCCTGTTCACTGCACCATGTCTCAGTCACCATGAGAGCCTGTCTCATGCAACCTCGAATAGCCCCGATGAACTTACCACCAACCATTAGTGCCAGATCGTCTGCATACGCAATCGTATGGACGCCTATTGAGTCCAATCTTCAAAGAAGGCCATCTACGGTGATGTTCCACAAAAGAGGTGACAATACACCTCCCTGTGGGCACCCCCTAACTACCCTACCTCGAATCTTGGTTCTCCCATCACTGAGATTTATAGCCCTAGTCCGAAGCATAGCGTTTATCCATTTTATAATAATGGGGTCAACCCTACGTTCAGTAAGAGCATTTCTCACCTTCCCAAAAGAGATCTTGTCAAAGGCGCCCTCAATGTCCATAAAAACGGACAGAGCAGCTCCGCCATTGAAAATTTCTCTTTCCGCTACTCTGACGAGCTCGTGCAGAGCGGTGTCAGTAGATCTACCTGCTCTATAAGCGTGCTGAAATCTACTCAAGGGCCTTTCCATCAGCGTATGGTTCTCCATAAAGTCAGCCACCGCCCTCTCCATTGTCTTCAATAGAAAAGATGTTAGGCTGACCGGTCTGAAGGACATAGCGTCAGTATAGTCCCTCTTACCCGGTTTGGGAAGAAAAACAACTTTAGTTTCCCTCCAAGCCACCGGAATATATCCCGTCGCTAGACAGGCTACGAATATTCCCCTAATCCTATCAAGCAGGGTATCTATTCCCCACTGTAATAAGGCCGGGAAAATTCCATCCATTCCAGCTGCTTTGAATGGTGCAAAAGATAGTATTGCACTTCTGACACCATTCGGAGATATTATCCTTTCAGCCTCAGCTCGTCTTCTCTCACTAGCCCCCCTATTTACAGGAGTCCATGAGTCACTCGAACTAAAGCTTCCCGGAAAATGAACCTCCATAAGCAATTGCAATGTCTCCTCCACTGTCTCAGTCATGTGACCATCGCTCTTGCGAATTATTCCCATCCTAGAGACAGGGTCGTTAGATATTATCTCCTGTATTCTACACACTTCAGATGTATCCCTCATATTAGAGCAGAATTCCCTCCACGTACTTCGTTTCCGAAGACGTATTGTTCTCTTCAGCTCTCTCTTCTTCTCCTTATACACATCCCATGAGTTCGAGTCTCTCTCCCTTATGTATCGGTTAAAGGCTTTCCGTATTACCTTTTTCATGGATTCAATTTCTCCGTTCCACCAAGGTGTCGGATCTTTTTCATCCACTACTGTCAAGGGACAAGCATGCTCGAAAGCTAGATTAACCGTGGAGTTCAATTGTTCCACCGTCCGCTCGATTTCGCCCGTGTTGCGAGGTGCTCTGTATGGAACACCTCCTATATGTACCGACAGATACTCTTCGTAACTGGTATGATCAGTATTCTTCGGTATTCTTATACGTTTGCGGACTTTCCTCCGTCTACTACCATACAGTATATCGAACTGGATTGCCCTGTGGTCAGACATGGTTAATCTGTCCACGACCTTCCAGTCCTTACGATATCACAGAGTGATATCGATCACCTCTGCCCTTCGTGAATCCACGAAGGTGGGTTCTACCCCTCTGTTAAGTACCAGCAAATCGTGTCTTTCTACAAATTCCAACAATTGTTGTCCTCTGTAATTATCATCTGTGCTGCCCCACACCGTATTATGCGAGTTGGCATCACAGCCCATGATCAGCGCCATACCTTTTTGCCTGCATAAACTCACCAGGTTCTCCACCTCCAGTGACGGAGGTGTACCTGTCGTCTCATAGGGAAGGTAGGCCGACGCAATAAGAAATGATCCCGAACCACTGCCAATCATTACTACCGTAAGATCCGGCGAGCAGAGATGTGTCATAGGTACTGTTCGTACGCCATGTCGCACCAGGATGCATGACCTTAATTTACCAACAGTCTGTGAATGGTACAGATTGGCGGTCTGTTGAGACAGGCCCCTGATATTGTCTTGGACAATCCAGGGCTCCTGTAGCAAGGCTATATCCAGCTCATCCTCCTCAAAACATCGCACCAACATTGCTGATGCTGCTTTGCTGTGATGAAGATTGAGCTGGCATATACTTATTTTTTCCTGGTATGAGCCCACCACCTTCCCTAATAGACATCTCTTTTCAGAGTTGTGTACCCCCGCACCAAGGAGGATGTCGTGTTCAATGGTCATTCCTCTTGAATTTTACTTCAGCCTGGTCAAGTCCGCAGTTGAGTTTCCCCCCTGCTTTCCTGATGGCCTCCGCATCCTCCTTCGGACACCATATCGTGAGCACTACGCCCTCATTTTCTGCATTAGCAAATTTTTCTGCGCGAGTAACCCTCCATTTAGAAGTGTCCTTCACGCATCCATTTTGCTTCTGCAGCCTTTTCAGGATAATGTCTTTACCCTCGGTAGAACCGTGAGCAACGACGATCATCCTGACTTCGTTTCGCAGCGCCTGCAGGGTATCGACTCTTAGTTTAACCCCTTCCCAAAGATTGGTCAGGGATTTCGCTAGTTCGATCACCCAGCTCTTCGTCGATTGGTTTTTGCACGTGAGTACAATAAACCCATCAACAAGTTTAGCGTTTCCTACGAAACCTATGTCACCAGCATCATCACAAAGGTTAACCAGAGCACACAGCAGTGATGCTTTAAAGGCATTCACATGTGTGTTCTCCAGAGGGCCCTCCATAGATATGTCAGTAACACCTAAAGTGAGATCTCTATGTGCAACTTGTGCAAAAGATGGTCTCACTTTTGCACCAACCTTCGGCCTAACATTAGTACTACCACTACTGTTGTGCTTCTGGTTAGTGCCCTTTTTAGCCACATTCATTTCGACAACTTTTGAGGGTTGTCCAATGGGCTTTTTTATGGACCTTTTCCGAAATTTTAGGGTTGTCACCCTTAAACCTCTTCAAAGGTCTTTCAACTTCTGGAGTCGTCTCCTCGCTTAAAAGGCTATCAATCCGATTTGTCGTCTTCTCAATAGGCTTTTTCTCCCTTTTACGTCTTCTCTTCTGCTTTCGCCTCTCAATTTTTGTTTTGAGCTGCAAAGACTCCGACTCCACGTTGCAGGGAAGGTTTGAGGTTCCCGCTTCCGAAACAGACTTGCCTAACCCAACTTGGGTAGGTGCGTCCAGTTCTTTCACATTCACCTCCATTGCCTCAGGAGTATCTTTGGCGACTAACTCGTCCACCCCTCGCGAGGTGTACTTGTCCATCCCCTTAGAATACCTCCATTGGCCAAATACCGGAGTTCCCACAGAGATTAACCTCTCCGCCTCTTCTGAAGCTTCCTTGTCCGTCCCTATAGGAGTCTCACGGTACAACGCCTTAGGAGTACCTTTACAGATTAACTCGTCCACCCCTTGTCCATCTCCGGGGTTAACCTATGGCCTATTACATCTGGAGTTCCTTCAGGGATTAATCTGTCCACCTCACTCGAAGCTTCCTGACTCATCCCTTCCAGATTCTCTCGGTCCGTTTTGGGTTTTTTATTGTTATTATTTTTTATATTACTTTTCATTATTCCCACGAGTAAAGGAGAAAAAGTGTCCACCCATACAGAGCTCCTTATGCATGGGTAAGTCTGATTTAAACTGGAGGTCGACAAGTATCCAGAGTTCGCATACTAGAGACCAAGCACCCTCTTGGCCACGCATCCCTGGCGTATGCTGTTCCACCGTGGATTAGGGATTTTTTATAAGAGAGTTTTAACTTCTCTCCGCTCGACTTATTTAGCCAGACTCCTAGCAGAGACATGACCTACCTAGGAATCTGTTACCAGCCGCCATCACGAGGAGGTATAAGTCTGAACTTCTGACAGTGTACTCTACGACAACCGTAGCTATGTACCTGCCAGCTGACGGCCGCAATCATAATATACTTTATCTGAAATATATCTTAATACACTGATAAAAATATATTAAACTTCGTTCTCACAAAAGTAACAGTGGCAGACAAAAAGACGTTTTTTCTTTATATTTTCATGAATGTAGCCCTTGAACTATCTTTTTAAGGTTTTTTTTGTTGTTAATCAGTAATCCCTCAATTTACGTTGTTTCGGTTTGTGTCCTACAATTTTTTATGGCTTTTAAATTTTTGCGTTATTATTCGATATTAGATACGTTGCGATATTCCTCATACTCAGCTTTTAATTGAATGTTTGTTTTAGGTGTGTGTTGCTATTGTAATCTGTTCATTTTTGTTGTGCTTACAAAACGCAACAGACTGAAATATGAGATCGCAATACAAGACTGATAAAGTTTCTGAATCTAAAATAAAACGAAAACGAAATTTAATTTTATTGAAAACTAAAACAGAAGTTAATGGCAATGGAAGCACGAAAAAAATGGAGATTGCATCAACATTGTGGATAAAGGACTTAAACGTAAAAATTATTCGATCAGTTTGATTATTAAAATTTTCCGTTTTTGATTTAAATAATTAATGAATACAATTTTAGGAACATTATGTAAATTAGTTATTAAGCAAAAGTTGCATAGTTTATCTTAATTTTTGAATTATACCAACTCAAAGCAGCTATCTTCGTTGGTTGTGCAGTCACGACAAGATCCTTTGCGTGCAGTGAGGCCCATGCGAGGGTTGACGGATTCGTGTAAATCGGGAGAGGACATCTGAACTTGCACTGGGACTTTCCAGGGTTTAACGAGACGCAGGCAGTTATGATTTTAGCATTAAAGCTATTTTTGTAGAGTTTCACCCCTACATAATCAGGTTCCAGAATACCACAGCCGTCAGCCTAGGGTGCGTCAGTTCCAAATCCTAGTCCAGTAATGCCATAAACACTTGGCTTTATCTGGATGTCTTGCGGCAGGGTCTTGTGTGCCTCGGTGTTACATCTACTTACGATGCGTCTCGGGAAACCACGGAGTCGTCACTCTCTATTCTACAAAATTTGTATTACAATCGCTTGGCTTTATGTTTGGTTTAGTTTAATTTTCGATTTTAAAAAAATTTATCAAGAATGTTAATTACAAAAAATGTTTATTCTTGCTTGTTTTTACTACCAAAGATTTATTCAGTAACTCCGTCATTGAACTGTCACTATATACTTTGAATTTGTACTAAAATTTACTAGATTTAAAATAAACGCCAGTAAAATCAGTTATTACCCAAAAATACCATCGTTTGTAAATACTTTTCTATTTTTCAGGCTCGCGTTAAATTTCATCCCGCAAATCTTAGTTATAAAATTAACTATACCCCATATGATTTTATATCGAAACTTCCATCTAGATACTTACACTTCTTTTGCGCTCTGGATTTCCTAGAACAAGAAATTGAGATAAATTTTTCGAAACTTCAACGTGAAGATCATGATGGTCACATTGTAATCGAGTGCCCATTCAAGTGTATATTTAAAAACGCAGATTATATTGCCGAAATTGAACGAATTGTAGAGGAAAAGAAGACCATATTTAACTCATTAACGGAGATGGCTCCGCAAAAACTTTTAAATCTGGCCACAAGCGGCTTGTCAATGAAGGTTTACAATTCCAATATATTAACATTGGTACGCATGCTAGAGTCTTATTGGCATGAAAAAGAAACTCAATATGAAAGCAAAGACCTCGGTAAGTATCCGAGTAATCTGAAGAGTGCAAAATCAATAGATTGGTGCCAGCTTTGCAATGATATTCTTATGTTTAACGCCAACTCTGACAATTTTGATAAAACGGAAGAATACGAACCAACTCTTAACAAAGAAGAACGTGTCATTAGAGCTCAAGACGTGTTTGTAGTAAATCTACCAACTATACAATTTAAAATAAGTACTGAATTGGAAAATGATAAAGATACTGTATGTTACAAAAATGAATTTATAATCCCGAAAAAAGTATTAGAACCAGAACTTCAAAGAGAATCAATTTTGAATAAAGTACTCGAGTAAGTCGTCATGTTAACAAAAATATTTCAAAGTTTACTTAGCTAATAATTTTAGAGATTCACTTTGGAAGTACACAGACAACTGCTTGGAAAATATTATGGAAAAGTTAAATGACTCGTGCTTTAACGAAATGGAGAAAAAACATTTGGAAGAAATTCACGACTTTATACAAAGTCACACTTTGGGTGTGTCAATTGCTGATCTTATGGTAAACAGTTTAGCGTAATGTTCAACAAAATAACGTTTTTATTTTAAACAGTTTTTTATTACTTAGACTGAATTTCCCTATGAGAGCTTTCTTATTAAAGCATTGGATATACTCTCATCTGAGTTTGTAATAAAACGAGTAGGTATATCATCTTTTATGTACGTCCATAAGAATCATATACGTTCTTGGGTTGTACATACGTTTAACTTGAAAAGATTAGACCGGGAAAATATAGGCGGCTCTACAACAGCTATCAAAAGAACATGGAACCAAGATGAAAGTCTCAAACCTGAGGAAAGCTGTGAAAATATGTCAAAAAGGCTAAAAACTACTAGCATCTTTGAGGAAGGCATAAAACGCGCGCCTAAACCAGTTAGGCGATTCGATGCGACACAACTGACTAAAGAAATTCCTAGTACGAGTTCTAATATAAAACAAAGGTGAACTTTGTTTTTCTTCATATTTATAGAAAATGATACCAGTTCGTTTAGATTTGTATCTAATTATATATAATTTTTTATAGAGATATTATTGCAATGAAACCAGTACCATGGATGCGTTTGAATGGTTCCATTAATCGCCGAGTTTTGGATAGGTGGTTAGGATGTATACTTTCCGAATGTATTGCTCGTAATGGGTGTTGTACTTACGACATTTGCAAGAGATTTTCTCTCTTCGTACCAGTGGACATATTTTTCCTTTTGGAATTGCTGTGTGACTTGAGGTGTATTTCTTTAGTGCATATTCAACAAACTGAGATCGATATTTTCTCAAACTTCACGAATATTCAGGAGAGTAAGTAAACGTTACAGATTCTTATTTGTTTGTCTAATATTTTCATCAATTTTAGAGAACGTTTTTTCTGTATATGACGCGGTGAATACATACATCAAGTGCAATGGGGATGCTACAATGCGTTTATCCTTATTTATTGGTGACAAAAAATATAGTACCGAATTAATATAGATGCATTATTAAAAAACAAATTAATCAAGTATCTTAAGGATATAAGAAAGGTAAAAATAAATTAACACAATAAATTCAAATTACATGCTTTGAACTTTTTTTGTTGAGGAAATCTTCCTCTATGAAAGTCAAATTGATATTGTTACGAAGTAATAATCGAAGATGTGTGAAACGACCTATTGTACAAATACGCAATATTATAAACATAAAGCAAAAAACAATTGCATAGCGGAAATCCCTGAACCGCGATTCAATGTAGAAACCAAAACAACATCTACAGAAGGAAAAAGTAAACAAAAGATACACACCCACACACAAACACATATACAAGGCTACTAGCCAGCAAATGAAATAAATGATGCGCAATTTCGGGACATTTCAAGAAGCGGCCGTGATCTGTATATAAAGGCGCCGTCCACCGCAAAAGATATAATTGACTTTGAGATTTCATGGAGTGAATATCTGTGTACCAAAGAGTGTTAAGTGTACAGTGTAAATTAGTACTGAAGAGTTGTAAATAGAGTCTTAATTGCCGAATAAATTTGTATACTGATAAAATCATTAAGGACTGTGTATTTTAATATTTGAAATTAAACGAACCCTACAAATTTACGTTTACTGTGGTAATAAACGTAACAATATGTGTAATTAATTAAATTTAATTTTCGGGTGTTTCTATTAATATTTGATTTAGGTCATAAAGCTCCCGCATCCCTATTCTGCATTTCAATTACGTTTCCGTATTCAGTTACGTACGAATCGAAAAAAGGTATACGAAACAAAAACTGAATCGTAAGAAAAAGAAGAAGATCGAGAGTAATTTTAAAAGCAGCTGTTGTGTAGGATCATTAATCAAACCTTTACTTGCATTCGTTTTTTAATTACACATTTCTTGACGCTAAACTAACTAAATTCGAAAGACTCTCCGCCACTGAATTAACAACTTACAAATACGTAACTATGCTTGTAATGCAGAATACACACAATCGTAAAAATTCCAATCGATACGGAACGCAGAATATCAAAGTGGCCAAACGGAGAAATTTTCAATTCGAATCGAAATGAAAAATAGGGATATCAGAGACAGGACAGGCGCGGGGGTATTTTATTACCCCTACTCTGGGTAACCACAATACACAGTCTACTAAGGTTCTTAACCGATGAGAAATTTCTACCAGCCTGCTATGCAGACGATGATGTAAAACTTCTGAGGGGAAATAATCCAGGTCAACTATGCAGAAGAGCTGAAGAAGCTCTAAATATAGCATACAAATGGGCATAATATACAGCGTTGAATATGCGTTTTTACTGATATTTTTCTACAATAGCAAAATCGATAAGATCTGACAGCTTATGAAAATTTGTTAGCCAATAAGTAGGTTTACCTCCATATGCGATGTCTTCACTAATTCGCTTGAACTGTATTGTACAGCTGTCTGCCTCTAGGGCTAAGAAGTCTGGACCCCCAATATGTGGCATACGAGTAGTTTGGTTTAGTATGTGGCTGCGTACTAGTAATACAACCAGCATGAAGTCTAGAAAATTGGGAAGCCTTATATTTTTCACATTCAGGTTTACGTACTATTTTGGAGTTATTTTTTACGCACAGGAATACGTTACAGAATAAGTTTTGGAGGATGAGTATTCCGAAGTGGAGTGGCCGCCTTCGCAAACGATTCATTTACTTTCTGATTTACCTTTTCTAAAAAATTTGCATTAGTTGTAATTAGTGTTTCTTGAAAATGGTCCTGCAAAACTGCAAAAGCAAAATATCATACCTTTTTTATGAAATTTTCTGTATTTTGCTGTTAGATTACATTAAAAAGCTAAGATATTTAGTACTAGCACTTTTCCCAGACATTTTCAGCAAACACTGAATGCGGCTATTCAAAGTTGTACAAAAGTTGAAAATGTATATGCATGTATTAGGCATAGAAATTAAAATGATTTTCTTTTCGAATCGAGTTACGCAGTAACCCCTTGGAGTAGATTTTTGCAATCATTTTGAAAGGATATAAAAGATTCGGCACAGCCGAGTTTATTGCTCTCAAATGTGTTCTTGTCAATGACCTAAATACACAAAAATACCACAGGTTTGCATATTGTCCTAAAATTTATTTGAGATGATATATTATGCTTTGATTTTGTGTAAATTTTCCAAATCCTTTCGCTCTTTAATACATGCTGCTGTTAAAATTTCCACATTGTTATCATTAGTTATTAAGACATCATCTTCAATACGAATGCCAATTCCACGGAACTCTGCAGGAACATCAGTACAATTTTGAGAAATATATATTCCAGGCTCTACAGTACAAACCATGCCAGGCATTAACCTTAACGAGCGTGGTATTGAGGGAGTGTCATGAATATCCATGCCTAAGTAATGAGAGACGTGGTGTGGGCAAAAATTGTAACCAGCCTGAAACATGAGAAACATTTTTTTAATTAAGAATCATTACACATGTGTACGTTTATTCAATAAAATTTAACTTACTCTTGTAAGCCCTATGACGTCATTTATATATTTGGGTACTACACCGATTTCTTGTAAGTATTTTCCAAGTTTAAAACACATCGTGTCGAAGAGTTCATCTAAAGTTTGGCCACCATCTTTCAACAGAGTATCTAAAAATACAATACATATGTATGTATTAGTAAATATTAAAAACAAAATGGAAAAAAGTTGCAGAAGTATTTGGTTAAACGAATGAATACGTCGGGTAGACAATTCCTCACAGATAAGAATAGAAATTGTGAATGGTTGAGCTTGTCGGATTTGCCAATTTTTAACTTTGCTTACGAGGCGCTAATGAAAAACTTCACTTAAATGCTAAGGGCTAAAGGTTTCCTTTTTTCATTCAGGTATATGATAGAAATTGATCGATTTCAAACCGATTTTTTTTGAAGGGATGTGATGAATTTCGGTGGATTTTGAAAACCATTTTTGTACATGCAGGCTACGTGATAAAATTCATATCATATAATAGCGTTAAATATAAAACGACAAAACGAACACATCACAACCTTTTTCGTTTCAATTTTTAAATCCCTTTTTGGAGCATTTTTAGGTAATTTTTATTAGCTCCATTCGATGTTCGATCTGGCCTATCGAACACCGAATATCGAATGTCAAATTCGTATTATGAGCTGCAATTACTGACGATATTTTCGAATTTGTTGTCGAATTAAGGCGCACAGTAGTGCGCCAGGCCAGGTAGAATTATGCATTCTACGCTAGTGTGCAAAAGTCGTTGAAAATGTAGATAGATATTTGAAAATATTTCTATTATACAATAGCTAAATTATTTTTGTCAATTTCATATAGGCTTAAGGTCGTAAGTACTAAACAAGAAATGGAAAACGTTATTTTACTTTTTTAATCAATTTGCAAACATTTTTTTTTTTTGTTTGTCTCAGCTGATAGAAATGTGTCGGGTAATTTGGGGGAAAATTTAAAAATAGGGAATATTTGCAAAAGTGAAAAATATATTTATTTGGGCCGATAAATAATTGTCTGTCATTTACTTTTTAAATTGTATTTTATGCCGCGGCTACGCCGTAGGTGGTCGATCCGTGAGTTCCATTTTAGGCATACTTTCAGCCGGAATCTCACCAGTATCAGCAGTAGTGTCTTGCAGGTTTGGAATTACGGCAGCTTGCCCCTGTACAGGAGAGGCTTCAAGTATATCCACAAAAATTAGTCTAATGGGGTCAAATCGAGTGATCTTGGCGGCTGCGCCTCTCAATAGGTTCATGGTATCGCGCCATGTAGAGCATGTGGCACCGTATTGTTGAAACCAGGCGTCATCCAAGCCCAATTCTTCCATTTTTGGCAAAAAGAAGGTGGCCTCGCCTCTCAATAGGTTCATGGTATCGCGCCATGTAGAGCATGTGGCACCGTCTTGTTGAAACCAGGCGTCATCCAAGCCCAATTCTTCCATTTTTGGCAAAAAGAAGTCGGTAATCATCACACGGTAGCGTGCTCCATTGTCTACCGTTTATCGATCTTAAACTACGGTCCAATAATGCCGCCGGCCCACATACCGCACCAAACAGTGCAGCTGTCATTATGCATTGGCAGCCCTGGAATAGATCTCTAACTGCTCACACCAAATTCGGCATTCAGTTTGTTCCGATTCCGTACCGATTGAGCCAAAAATAAGCTTCGTCGCCTAAGACAATTTTTGATATAAAACATATTTCTCACATAGCAAAATTTTTTATAATAAAAATCAATGATTTACAAGCGTTGATCGTTTGTTAGTCTATTCATGGTAAAATGGCAAACCTTACTGAGCATTTTTGGAATTGCGACATGTCACTATTATTTATTTTACAGTGAAAACCAAATACAAAAAAGAACCACGCCGATAATATTCTCCTGTATTGTGACCATTAATCAATATTGCATTGTCATCGAAAGAGCTTGACCAAATTTTCATATCGTATCATGACACACATTGAAGGAAAAGTACGGTTTGCGAATTTCACTTATATTAATTGTTCACAATAGTATATTTCTATTTGCTGAGGCTAACACTAAACTCGATTCGTTTGCAAATCAATTATAAATCGAAAAACTCAAATGTACCGTTATCTGCGTAAATGACCGAAATGAAAAAAAATTATTCTTTTTTTGTGTTAAGCCCCTCATAATTGCCCTAAAAACATTATCAACTTCAAACATTCCTAACATTAAAATTTGTAAAGCAGAGTAAGTGCAGCTTTTTGTCCTATACGTGCAAACCTAACCAAAAGCAGACATGAAAATTAAAGCAAGAATTTAGCATTGATGCGAGGTTTAAATTGGATTTAAAAAGTTTTACCAAGTAGTTCTTTATGAAGTTGCAGGATAAGATCGTATAAAGTTGCCTGCGCATTTGTAAATTTTCCATTTATTGGCCATGTTCGTGTTATATCACTTGAATAACCTCCATATTCACATCCAGCATCCATCAAAACTAAATCTCCGCTTTTACACAATTGTGTGTTATTAATATAGTGTATCACGGTCGCATTTTTACCACTGGCTACTACTGGTGGATAAGCTAAATGACTTGCGTTACGCATGCGACATTTATAATCTGTCATAGCGAAAATGTGGTGCTCTGAATGACCAGGTTTACTTTCTGTCATCACCTCGTTTATAGCTGTTGACGCTATTTCGCATGTACGTCGCATTAAATTTTGCTCCGCTGTAGATTTAAATAATCGCATCTCATGAATTATCGGAATTGGAGATTGGAAGCGTCTATTATTTTCACAATTGCCACTAACAACTTTTATCATAGTTTCATTAACATTAGATAAATCCGACTTTTTAGAGTCATACCATATTAACGGTTTCTCACACGCAACTCTTCTTTTAAATTCATTTTCGAAATTCTCTACAGAGTATGCCTGGTCTACCCCGAAGAATTCAATCGCCAATTCGGGACCAGTTCGTGTCCCTTCCCATAACTCCACGTGCTTGTTTTTCGGTCTCATAAATAATGTACTGTTTATTAAATTCTTTTCGTCAATAGATAAAACTAAAATCGTATCTGGCTCTTGACATCCCGTTAAATAGAAAAAATCTGAGTTTTGTCGAAAAATATATGGAATTTTATCAGTCATATATTTCTTAGTGGACGAAGGCACCACGACCTAAATGAAGATGTGTTCAACTTTTTAAGAAAAAAATAGAAATCAAAAAGTTACGTATTATAATTTACCATATGATTACGATGGGCGCATTCATTATGCAAATGATTTCGAGCATATTTCTGAATGTCTAACATCAACCGAGTTCGACGTTCTTGGAATTCTTTTAAAGTGACTCCGGCCACCAATTCCCCATCGTTTATTAAATGCGGGTGCGTAACGGATACTGGTTGTCCGAATGTTTGGAAATGTACTGCATTAGCATGCTGAGTTTTTGCTGCAGAAGCACAATTTGATGCAGATGACAATGTAACCGATGGCTGAAAACTTGCATTTATTTTTGAAAAGCCTGCATGTTAATTTACATTTTTATTTAACGCCATCGACATTCAATATGAAAAGTTTCCAATATTTATAAATACCTAAAAGTGTTTGGAATAGTTTTGCCAGATTATATATTTTAAGATTTTGAACAGAAAACATCTTAAAATTTTATTATTATTATCAACATAAAAAAGTGATGCCAACTGCACGGCAGGTACAAGGTATTGAACAAAAAAACAGTATATTAATCTCGGTTACACCAGCAGTAACTTGGAAGAGTTTTACATATTTTTGTTTTGGCTGTTTGTATTTTGTTTGTGTGATCGCAGAACAGAATGGTGGGAACAAATGTTCGGACATTTTTGTTTGAACACGTACGTACCATCAAGAGCGACATCTTCGCGAACAGCAAATCTACGATTAGATGTATCTACACGTAAAATAATATAAAATATTTAATTTAATTTCGTTATTCTGCCGACGTTCTTCCTCGTGTTATATTAAAGGTTTTATTAGTTGTATACCCTATGTTATTTTTGCTTCCTTTCTGGCTTAAAACCAAGTTTACACGACTTAATTTTTTTTTAGATTTATAACATTTAAACAATATTATAAATTTGACTTACGACAAAATTGTGTGCTTAGATTTCACCGATCATTTTTATTTGAGCTAAAATAATATTTAGTAGGCAAGACTAGTTAATGCCGCTAAACTGTCAGTATTAAAATTTTGTTTTTGTATATACACACATACATATGTGATTACATGTCAGAAATAGACAAAGTATTTTATTGTTGTACCCTGTGATATTGTGTTTCTGAGTAGAGTATTAATGGAGGTATTATTATTTAGAAAAAAATAATAAATTTGTAAAGCCACCTCTATTTTCAGGACGAATTTATTGCCCGATTGCCCGTTGATGAGGAGAGTATTGATTTCCAGAGCTGGCACATAAACTATTTCAAATCTCATATACTTAAAAGTATTTGCATTAAAGGGCAGGATAAATTTTGTAAAGCGGGAGAAGATGAATTCTGCGAGATATGCACATATCGACATGCACTTGATTTGCCTCATCTTCCTGACATGGTATTTCATAAAAATAAATTATCATTAACACATGTTGGAGGCGCTGTGTTGGAATTTTTGCCATTAGAGGCTTTACGTCTAGTTGAGAACGGAAAGCAACCGCTTCAAGTTGCCTGTGCTCAGGAGTGGAAAGACAGTAGGTAAGTTATAGAATTTTTCTAATGAAATAAGATTCTCGTGGTAATCATATGGAGTGGTCTGGTAGGCTAGCTGTTGTGAGCTAAGAGCTGCTTTTCGAATTCGGGCTAGCTCTAGTCTGTCACTATAACAGAGGGTTTGGGTAAATTAGGTTACAATATAACATCTTATTTTAGCTAGTATACTAAAATAAGATTAGTGATTAGCTAGTATAATAAAATAATATTAATGATATATTATAAAGTTGCGCACAGTAAATTTTAATTCTCCAGCGATGGAATATTAACATTGATATTGATCTGTTCAAAATTCTTACAAGGTACATATGTTTATCTCTTAATTGCTGCGTTAGAAAATCGGAGGTATTTCGTTATCACACACGCACGAAATACAGAAAAGTAAAAATAATTCCCTTATTTTTTTAAATATTTCTTGAATGGTTTTTAAGTTTGACATTAATTGCAGCACCCTTTCCAATTATATTTCAGTGGAATTCAATTGCATTTTATATTTCATTTTTCCAAACAATCACCAAATTGACAAATTTACCGCTACATTGCAGAATTTTCGAAAATTTCTAAATATACATATGTATTTATGTAAAAGAAAACTATGTAAGTAAGAAGTAAATTTATTGTGCAAATACAGAAATTAACTAAAGAACATTTAAGACTCGTAATGTAATTTCTTAAAACAACTGCATGTTGGCGGACAGTACTAAATTTGAATAGTGTTGAAAATATTTTTGAAAATTAGGTTAACTGAAATTGCCCTTACTCCCAGGAGTAGCAGTGTCTTAAAATAATATCTCTTATAAATACGGAACAAACTTAAAACTAATACTCAAAAACTAAAAACTTAAAACACTAAAAAATAAAAATAACACTAACCTCTATAGGAACCATATTCAAAACAATATTTTTATTTTGTAAACCAGTTGTAGCCCCTTTGGGAAAAAATTATTTCTCAGAATAGCGTTACCATTCACATGTAATCTCCTGATAAAACTTTCAATTATATCAGTTACATATCTTAAAGGAAGGTACCTTTGCTTCCTTATAAATTACAACATTTGAAAATCTTTTGTTTCTTTGAACAAAACTCTTACCAGTATATGACCGTAATACATTTCTTTCGAAAATTTCAATTTATTCTTTAAGGTAGGTGAAATAAAAAACCATACTGGGAATCCGTAAGCAAGTTTTATAAATTAAAAATTTTGTTCGAATTGGTAATGACTAATGGAATAAAACTCTACCGAAGTATCCTTTAACTTTATAAACTTTATTCAGGGCAAATTTGCCATGTTCATTGAATTGAAGTTTGTTGAAATAAATGCCTAGGTATTTAAATTTCTATCTAAAAGGTATTTCAATGCCATTTCAAAGTAATTTTAACTCTTTACTTTCAGGGACAACAGTATACACATTTACCAAATGCATTTCTCAAACAAACGGCTTCTCTCTTAGAAGCATTTATTTTTATTCCCCAATAATCAAAGAATTCTTTTACTTTATATAAATGTCTAGACATATTTGAAGTGATTCTAGTGGAAACTCTGATGTGCGTAAATCGCCAAATCGCAAGATAAACGCTTTTAAAGGCATTCTTTTCTGGAATAATTTTTTTTAAAGCTAATATGCTTAACATAATTGCTGCTGGCATTTTTAATCAATTTCTTATAGCGTTTGTTTATGTTTTGTGCTAATATAACATATGTTTTATTTTCGCAAGTAAAACATGCGAGTTTCATTACATGCTGAAAAAAGGTTGGCGATTTGCAACTCACATGCGATTTGACAATCGCGTGAGTGTCATCACATGCCTGTATGTCTGTTCAAATTCCTTTTATAATTTCTCTTAATTCCTTTGCCAATTGTACTTAATTTTGAATAATTTTTAAACAAAATGAGTGGTGTTATACCTTTTTTAATTTTTTTCTATTTAAATTTCTTACAACGGGAGAAAAATGTTGTAATGTCTTTAACATCAAATCGTTTTTGAAGTCATTCCAATTATTATTATTAAGGTATAACTAGAAATCGGTCGACTTGAAATAAAGTAAACTAATTTTAAAGGGAAATTTTCAATATTATAATTTAGGTCAATACTGACAATTTTATTGGAGCTCAAAAGGAAATCATCCAAAAACGAACACCCATTCGGAAAAGGAGCTATATTATTACATACTCTTGCAAAGGAATGTGAATAAATATTTAGCCAATTAGACACGTCTTACTATTCAGGTTGTTTAAATTATCACCCCATGAGATATTTTCGAATTAAAAACACCATCAAAACCAAAAAAATTTCTAGAAAAATGTTCAATGCTTGATAAACCGTTCTCGAATTGGGGGTTGGATTAAAGTTACAAGCAAGGAATGTATATAGATCCCGGCAAAAATTTTAATAAACTGAGACAGAAACTCGAGTCCGATATCGAGAGTTTTTGAAAAATTTGATTCAACAAAAAATACGGACTATAGCTAGCCTGTGGAAATCTGTAAGGCACTTGAAATGCCCTATTGCCTACGAATCACTAGTAAGACCTTAAAACCGCACACGGACTAAAAACTGAATCGAAAATGTTAATGCTCTCGCTAATCACTTAGAAAAGGTTTTAAGCCAGGAAGGGACACAAGTTGGATTACATCCTATTGGCTAATTAGCCTGGTCTCAGTTTTATCCAAGTTGTTTTAAAATTTATTTGTCTCGAGCTTAAAACCGTATCTTAATGAACAAACCATCCCAGACCATCAGTTTGGTTTTTAAGCAAATCCACAGTATTGTTAACGTTATTAGATAGTTAGTTGAAGAGAAGTAATATTGTATAGCTTTATTTATTGACATTTCACATGCATTTAATAATGTCTGGCATGACATGCTTTTTACGTACGTAACTTGAGTTCTACCTGAAAACTCCTACAAGCCCGTGAAGAGCTATTTGACAGATAGAACTTTGAAGTACGGTCAAAGTATAAAGTGATGGGGCGCTGTTATATATCATCTATACCACCAAGCCTAAACGCATTTACGTCAACTTTTGCAGATAACACTACATTTGTAAGTTTTAATCAAGTTGCATCTGAGCAACTTCTACTAATGAAACGTCTTCCCTCAGAAGGAAAAATTTTCCACCTATAACTATTCCGGCCGAACACGTTAAATATTTGGGTATCCACCTGGATCGACTTCTTACTTGGTCCCGCATTATTGAAGCAAAAATAACGTCCATAAACCTTCGAAAAAAACCAATTACACTTGTTACTAAGTCCTAACTCAAGCTTGGCTTTTTTACAAATCCATTATAAAGCCAATATGGTTATATTACATTTAGCTGTGGAGTACTGCCTGTGTAAGAAACATCTAGAAGTTACAAAGTTTATGATTTTGAAACTTATCGTATGCAGCCCCTGGTATATAAGAAATGAAAATATCCATAGAGGCCTAGAAGTTCCCAATATCCACGAAGAAGCAAAACTATACACGTCCAAATACGTAAACAAACTAGTGGGCCATCCCAACACTCTTGTACGCAATTTATTGCAATTTGACGGACGTTATCAACATTCTTCGTGTCTGTTTTACTAATTAAATTACTGAATATTAATAATTGGAGTTCGACAAAGTTTACGCCAAACAATAAATTTACTAATCGCCGGGCACGGTTGATTCGTCGTAATAATTATGTGCTCTCTTCTTTTATAAATCTTTTTTAGAGACCGTGACTATATCTTTATTTTTACTTACCGATTAATAATTATTTTTTAGTCTTATTTTCTTATTCGTATTACTTTTTAGTTCATGTTGTTTTAGTATAAAACTAAAGTGCGATGATGTGAACAAGTTTCGCGGTGCCCTACGGGTTTTAAATTATTTTTTTACGAATTAATCGAATTGGAATCGTTAATAATTGAGCGATTAATTTATTTAGGGTCAATTTCCTTTTTATTCTTTCAATTAAGAAAAAAATCTATTTTATTAATACTATCATTTTTAGAATACTGAAAAAGTTAAGTATTAGTTATTATTCAAAGTTGTAGGTTGAAGTAGTTAAATATAAAATTCGTAAATTATTAAATAAAATGTATATAGTTTTGAAAAATCAAGACAATTTGGCCAAACCGCGGGTACTAGAAAAATCTCTGCCACATCAGTAGTATCTTAATGAATACTTTTAGAATGGGTTAGTTTTAAATCGTCGCTGGGAACTATGAAACCTGTAAGATTTATTTGGTAAACTAACACAATTATGTATTATTTTTCAAAATCATAAAATAAAACCAAAACATTGTTAATTTTCATTTTCAGGCCGGAAAACCTTATGGAAGAAAAATTTAAGCCATTTGACTGGACCTTTACTACTGATTATCAGGGCACAGTAAATGACAAATTTCGTATTGAGAACACTGACCAGCAGTTGAATAAATTTAAGTTGATGCAGAAGGAAAAAATTTTGTTTTATCATGATTTAACATTATTTGAAGATGAACTGCACGACAATGGCATATCATCGTGTTCAGTTAAAATTGTAAGTTTTTATTCATAATTTGCATTAGTTATATAAATTAAAATGCAACATTTTAGAGAGTTATGCCGTCTGGATTCTTTATTTTGCTGAGACATTTTCTTCGTGTTGACAATGTTCTTCTTAAAATACACGATACTAGGTTTCATTACGAAATTGAGAATAATTTTATTTTTAAGGAATTTACTAAACGAGCTGCTACCTATAATGAATTAAAAAATGTAAGAAAATTACTGTACCATAATTATTATAACATATTATTTACCAATATCTTCAACTTAGGTCCCACCTCCATATTTTACAATACCAAATGAAATTGAGCAACACATGCCGATTATAGAAAAAAACATGTATAAACTATATTTCAAATAAATTCATACGACGGCATTCATGTTTCAGTTATTAACAGCCTATGTATAACAGCAAATTAGCCACAGGCACTTGCAACCCGATTTGTTTTTTCCTATATTATTTATCCCTAATGTTTACATTTTTACAAATATTTTTAAATTATGCATGAAATCGGGCCAATTATTAAAAAAGAAATCAAACCAAATTAGCAGCTCGTTAGCAAGAGATGGGAAACTCATTAGCTATAGTTTATTAAATGTGTGATGCATAAACTATGTGCTAATTGCGAGCCAACTTTCTGTTACGTCTCAGGCTTGAAAACTCAATTCATGAAATAAAGTGGAAAAAATAACATGCTAGGTTTTTATTTCAATAAATATGTGGTGTTTTTCAAGAGGTGGAGAACTTTAAATTAACAACAATCTTCTCTGTGAGAGCCTATTTGACAATTCCCGGCTATTTTGGGGCTACCATGTTTCCAAAATACTGCAAATTATTTCTCTGTTTGCATTGCTTTTGTATCTACTACACGTTCTTTATTCGATTTGACGGTAGATCTTGTTTAAAACTTTTAATTGTTTAGTAGCTGTTGACGATCCTTAGAGTTATCAGTAAATAAATTTTGGTTGTAGTGCGTTTTCACTGAGGTGTTTTGACCCAAAATACTTGATTTACTCAAAACAAGTATTTTGCTACATACATGTTTTGACATACATATTTCATATGAGCAACACTGGAATTATACATAGTATAATTTTTAATATATTGCTTTGCATTCCTTATCTTGGTATATTTGTCGTCCATTTTGGCATTTAAGTTGCAGTGCTACCAAGTGGTGATTAAAATTTCCTAGCTTTAAAGAATTCTAATCTGCGCTTCATAAAATTTGTTTTTTAACATTTGGTTTTTGTGTAGCGTTTCATATGTTCGCGAAATATTGCGTTATTTTGCATCCTGTTTTTCCTACGTAGCTTTGTTGTTTTTTTCCCAGAGAAGAACTTTCGACAGCAGCAGAGCTGTTGCGATAACAACAACTTGTGATTTCAAACCAGTGATTTGTAGAACAGGGCTGTATGAAATCGAAATGATATAATATTGACAGATGTGATGTACACCAAACATGTATTTATGTATATATAAAACCAAACATTTTCATTTTTTATAACGGTTCTTATTTGAAATTTGAACTGTTTACAATTTGACATCACACCTGTCAGTATATCCCATGTCAGATTGTTAAGTGGTTTTATTATTTGTTATGAATGTTTTTATACATTCTATTCAGGAGCCTGCTTTTGGAATATATATTGTTTTGGTCTATTAAAGCTTTTTTATTACTTAAAATAAATTAATTAACAAATAATACATATGTATGTTTGTAACTTCTTGCCAATGCTCTATGAAAATATTTGTTTTGTAATGCGGTTAAACTGATTCATTCGACATTTATTTTAGGCTTTATTGTTAATTTATGGAGCATTATTTACAGCGTCTCGAAAAAACCTTGTAATTACTATATTTGATGCATTTATATTGTTATGATGCCAACTAACACTATCATTGCTTTGACTAATATTATCGTATATTTGCGGTTCTGCTTCTGCTACGTGTTCAATGTCCGAATCGCTTAAATATTTTGGACCAGTTATTCCAAAAAAACTTGCCAAGCCTTCTCCTACATAATCTACTGCATGTAATAAACGGCTACCAATTTGGTAAGCTTGATATATGATGCGATGCCCTAAAGTTAGAGTAGTCTTTAAAGTAATAATAAGTTGTTAAGAGCGACTTAAGTGAACTTTTAAATTTCTCACCAAATTAATATTAACGTTCATATTTCTATCAGTCATATCATGTCCAACATCTTCTCCATCACTCTCTGAAAGTTCTTCCAGGATCCCGTCGCTGAAGTACAAAATTTGCTTAGATTTTTGAAGCTCAAGAGCAGTTATTTTATCGCATTCAGTTTTGTCATCGCTGATATTATTTATTTCCATTACGTTTTTTTTTTTGAAGATTTGATCACAAATTGCTTTGTATACTTTTTAAACTAAAAACAAATTTTTCCAGCAGGAATTAGTGTCTACTTTCAAGAACTACCAATCGAAACATGTACATATGCTAATACATCAAGGGAATACATACATATCTTACGTGAGAGTTATTAACCTAGGGCAAATATATTGCATGAGTTAAAGTTTAACCATTGAGAAACAAGTGAGTGGGATATAATACTAATCTAACGCACACAACAATCAGGCCCGACAGTATCATAACCGATATTGACAATTATGCTTGAGTTATTAACCCAGAACAAAAATAGACATGCCATTCATTAGCTGCTTTTTTATGCCGTACCGTAAAGCACGTACTTGTTTATTTTGACAATATGTTTGACAAATACTTTGTGCTGGTTTGTTCAATACCTCAAACTGCCTCAAACCACAAAGTAGACCCAAACTTGTTATTAATTACACTTAAACCCCGATTTACTTAATTTTTTTTTATTATTTTGTGCTGATCTCGGTCTACCAGTGATGGAAAATGTTGTACTTTTTCATTAAAAACGAATCGATGTAAAGAAATCAATCACAAAATAAACGGTAACCTTTAACAGCTGTTTTGCGTACAGTTTTTTCCATGGTGGTGAATTACTACCAACAGTGTTATCTTATCTGAATAAGGGAAACAAAATTACACTACGTCTTGATTACCCATATGAATTTTTCATATTATAGTCTTTTTCTTGATTGAGAATGAAGTTTTACAACACTCTAACTTTTTCTGTTATTGAATTCTAGGTTACCATATGCAATTTGCTTTTAGCCAACCATTGGTTGGCAATGAAAGCATTGTTAGTATTTTAGTTTCATCTTGGCTGGATCTATTTTAGGATCCAATTGATTATGATGAAGGAAACATCTATATTATTATGTATATGAATGTTGATAACGTGTGTAGCGGCATAGAAAATGCATTCCATTCAGCTTAGATGTCTAATAAAACTAAAACTTTTACTGTTTTCTCAAGGTTGTCCATATTAAATAAATAATTCTCTTTCTGAATAGAAAGAAAAAACGAACTCATTCCTAAAAATTAAGAATTTATTTATTGTTCTGAAATGCAACGCAGCCTCTGGGGTATAAGAAGTCAATTGAATTAGTAATTATATTAGGAGTTAGTAAATAATTTATACATAAACAAAAAAGATTGCCCTTATGATGACGTTAAAAAAATACGAAAATTCAAATAAATTTAAACAATCCGAATCCACCTGGTGCCGGTTTTCAAAATATTAATAAGCAAATGGTGGTTCGATCAATGCGTATTTCTAACAAATTTTGGAATACTTATGGGTTGAGTTACCTTTCTTAGTCAAGTCGTATTTCTTTTATTTGAATACAAGAATATTCTTTTCTGGCGACAACACATTTTTTTCAGTTCTTCTTTTCTACAATACATTGTAAAATTTTTTCTTTAATGACTGTTTAAGCGTGTGTACACCATTTTACCAATAAATTTAAACACTACAATAACTTAAATTGCATGTGTGGACAGGGACTAGCTACACACCACTATATGGATCCCGAAACTGTGTAAAACGCGTGGTGTACCCCATAAACTAAAAATTGTGAAGCCGTTTTTTTAAACGTCTGGTACACTGTTAGTTATTTTGCGCCTTTGTTATTATTTTTTGGTAAATGTTAATATGTTACTTTGTGGTTTATATCACAGATTATACACTGTTTAATTTCGAACTGTTATCAAATTATTACAAATAATGCCGATTGCAACCTTTTCAAGGGTCCGGGAACTAAGCAGCGAAGACAACGTGAGATTTGTAGAACAATGTATATACATATTTACTTGAAATGCATTTCTTAAGGTTCATACGGCCGAAAATTTGATAAAAAGTCAGACCGATAAAAAATGGAAAACTAAGAATGCAGGCGAAAAGAGCGCGTATGTGGTTCTGGAAATGTCGGGCAGTTACCAAATAAATGGAATAGACGTAGGAAATGAGCATTCGGCGTTTATTGAAGTGTTGGTGGGAAAATCCTGTGTTCCTGGGGAGTTTAAGGTAAGAATTTGTCTACATATTAACATTAATATATAGAGTAGCGAGCTAAACTGAGCAAATTCTAAGTTCCTAAAATGTTTCCCTTTTTTCTAAGTTCTTAAAACTAAAACTGAAATTATTTATAATATCTACATACATATATATCTGAATAACAAATAATAAAAAATATGTTTTATTGTATTTTCGAACTACAAATATTATTAATTATTAAGTAATTTTAATTTTTAGGCATGAGTTCGTTTTTCTTTCTATTCAGAAAAAGAATTGTTTATTAATATTGACAACCTTGAAAACAGTAAAAGTTTTAATTTTATTAGACATTTAGCTGAATGGAATGCATTTTCTATGCCGCTACCAAGGAAAAAAGACTATAATATGAAAAATTCAAAAATTGAGAACTTATTCTTGTATTCCATTTGCCTTAAATGTTGGTATAAGTAGATGTTTAGACACACAATTTGTAGATAAGATACGAAGAATGTTGATAACGTATGTAGCGGCATAGAAAATGCATTCCATTCAGCTAGATGTCTAATAAAATTAAAACTTTTACTGTTTTTAAGGTTGTCCATATTAATAACTAACTCTCTTTCTGAATAGAAAGAAAAACGAACTCATGCCTAAAAATTAAAATGACTTAATCTATCTATCTATCTATATATATAAAAGATAGTGATGTTAGTTACTACGCTTATAACTCAAGAACGCCTGGATCGATTTCGATTATGAATACCAATTCGGTTAGGTCTCCACCCAAAAAAGAATAATACCCAAGAAAATTCCGCAAATTTTTCCGGAAAAAAAATAATTATGAAGAAAATTAATTTCCCCATACATTTTCTATAGAGCGATTCTACAACCCATAAAAACGAACATTATTTCAAATGCTGCTTCCGGTATTGCCAGTAGATGGCGGTGTGTGCATCAACTTCTGACAAACAGAACAGTTGAACAGTTTTTCAAATTTTTATCACCTTAAGACAGTTATTGTATATAAATTTGATTAAATATATTTATGGTTTTGAAGCGATTTTTCGTGAATTTGCTAAAGTGCGGCTGCAAATATGGGCGGGATTGACCCAAAGGGGCGTGGTAGCTACCATACCGGTAGCCATCAGTATTGGTGAAGTTCCGGTCGATGTCACAACCAGTTTGGCTTCCGAGCGAAGCCGAGTCGTACAGCTAGTAATTAATAAAAAATATGTTTTAGACATTAATGTTGACTGAAAAATTTCTACAGAAATAAAATACGCACCCAACCAAACTAAACAAAACTTTAAGCATTTATCATATAATAATCATTATATAATTATCATATCATTGCTTAGTTATTAAAAAAATGGATTACCAAGAATTTTAAAGACATATAGAAAAAAGAAAGGGAAGTTATAATAATCCATATTTGCTATTTTGAACGTTTCGGACACATATGGAATATGTTTTATTGCGTTTAAGCGTATATTACAATTATGTTGCACACGTGGTCATAGATATTCCATATTCTTGGAGCTCTGTTTTTTTAGGTTTTTTTTTTACTATTTCCCACAAATTTTCATTTGGATTGAGATTAGCGCGTTGTACAGGCCAATCCATTACCTGCAAATGTTGCGACAGCCCTTGTTAGCCAATTTTGTCAGTGTGTTTTCGATCGCCGTCTTGCTGAAAAATCTAGGGATTCTGATAATCTGGTCTGTAAAATCGTTCTACTAAAGGAAATATACAATAAGTGTTCAAATCATATCTCTAAAATATTATTTATTAATTAATACCAATGTAATAATTTAATTTATTTAAATCCTTATGTGGGATCTGTGAAAAGGTTGGGAGAGCAGACACGCCAGGCTGAATGTATCTGTGTTCTTTTTCAAGTGTTTGGATGGACCACTAGTTTGTATACGTATTTGCTGGAGTATGTTTTTATTTTATGCCGGATAGAGGAAACTTTCAGATCTTTATGGATATTTTCATTGCTTATATACTATGGGACGCATATTGTCTTCTTTGTAGCTTCTGGATATTTGATTCGCAAGTAGTACCCCACAGCTGAGTGTTTTATATCCATTTGCTTTATAATGGATTTGTACAAAAGCAATTTGTATTCTAAAATCGTGTAGTTGAATTGTTCTAAGTTTTATGGCCGTTATTTGTAACTCAATATGACAATACATTCACCGTAAAAAACTAATATATTCATCGAAAAACGGGAATAACTTTTTTTTTTAATAAAATAAAATTATTAAAAAATTTTTTTTACCAGAATTCGGGAATTCACCGAAATTCGAAAATTTAGCACAACATCAAACTAAAGCTCAAAAACATTGAATTGCAAAAATGACATATTCCAAAAGAAAAAAATTAAAAAAAAAACTGAAAATGCACGAATTGTCAATAATTTGAAATTTTGCCAAAATTTACATTCACCATAAATTCTAGAAATAGGATTAAAAATATGTAAATGCAAATAAATCGATATATAATGAAAAACCGAAATTTTACTAAGAAATGCGGAAGAAACAAATTTAACAAATATTGAAATTTCAGCAGAAAAATGTTAATTTCACTAAATTTATTAATTTCGCAAGAAATCCGAAAATTCATATACATCAATATTTTGCAAAATTTTACCAAAATTTATGTTAAACAAATATATCAAACAAAAAATTTAAATTTCGCCACAAATGGGAATTAATTAAAAAATCATCTAAAACTTGAATATCATAAATTGATGATAAATTGACCGGTCTCAATATACTACACAAAAACATCTACGTTTATTCAATTTTATATGTATCTTAAAGTTTTAAAAAGAACAGCATACCTATAATATAAAAAAATATATACATACATATGTATATTAAAGATGTATACTTTATACGCTTGTAAAATTCTATTAGCAGGGCTAAATTGCATAATGATGAAATAGTTTTTTTTTGCAATAATAATCCCAAGAAAACAAGATTCACAAGAAAACTATTTAGATAAAATAAAAATTATGCATCAACACTACCCATGCAGATAGTAGCATTGGAAGAATTTCTTCTGAAAGTATCAGTTTGCAGTTTTAATCTTAAAAATAATATTGATACAAAAAATTATTAATTCAATTATAATTAATACATACCTAAGTATCGAAAATATTACAAATTATAAATTTTTAGGAATTGTTAATAACTTGTTCATTTATGACACCACCTGAGAGTAAAAGTTCAACTAACACCAACAGAGTTAGGTGTTTTAATCGAGATGCTTTGGTGCCAACCGTTGCTGAAGAAAAATGGTCACTTGTTAAAATATTATGTACTCAACCGTTTAATAAGCATGTACAATATGGTTTATCGTTTATAAAAGTTCATATTGATGATAAAACGAAAAGTTCTTCGATAACACAAAAAAATCTCGTTCCTGATCAAGTCATTGGCAAGTTGAAATTTAGAGAGGATTCACCAGATTCAGAGACTGAGACGATTTCTAGCCTTTTTAATCGGTGGAAACAATCAAAGCATGATAATGAACAGACTACTGCTGCATCAATAAGAATGGCTTCAATAAATCCTGTGCCATTAGTTCCTCGTAATTCTAATGATGAACTAAAGCCCGAAACTTCTCTATCTCTAAGGAAAAATAATATTCTGGATCGAAATCGGAAAGAGTTATTGTTTGGTGGCGAAACTGATGATATAAAAAATGGAAAACTAGAACGTTTATCTAAGCAACTTGAGGCGGATAAAAAAAGGAGACGTATTGAAATAGAGAAAGAAATCAATCAAAAAAGACGAAAACCACTAGATAGCCCCGCAAAAAGTGTAGATAATTTTCCAATAAAGCCAAGAAATTCAAAATCGTTATTTGAAAGTAATAGTTATGATACTCTTACGTCATTCGAAAACGTCAGTAAACGAAAGAGTTTGTCTCCAGATATTTTAATAAACAAAGATAACCCTACAAAAAAATTTAGACCGTTTAATCAGCTATTAAAGGATGTAGTCTTAGTTATTAGTGGAATTCAAAATCCTGATCGAGGAGAGTTAAGAACTAAAGCTATAGCTTTGGGTGCAAAATACAAAGCTGACTGGGATAGTTCCTGTACACATTTAATGTACGTGTATGGTCATAAAAATAGTACTTTTTGTAAAATATGTTTGTGGTTTTAGTTGCGCATTTAAAAACACCCCTAAATACAACCAAGTAAAAGGTAAGGGAAAAATCGTAACACGAAGCTGGATTGAGAAGTGCTACAGTTCAAGAAGGTATTTGCCATGGAGACGATATGCTTTAGATAGTAAAGAATTAGCTAACCCAGAGAGTGATGAGGAGATTTTTGATGATTCCTTGAATTCTCAATTTGCGGAAATGAACAATTCGACTGGTATAAATGTACAAAATTAATTCCAAAATATGTATTATAATTTTTTCGGAATTTCAGATTTCCCTAATACGCCATTGAGAGAGTGCACAAGAGATTCTGAAGAAAACAAGAATACTTTAGCCATGTATGATAATGATGATATACCTAATGCTAATAATTTAACAAGAAATCACAATAGCTCCTCTACGGATGGTGATACAGACGACGAAATAAAGAGAATAGAACAAAGTAAGATATACATGTATTAGTTGCTTATTTGTGGAAGCAGCGGATAAAAATTTTTTGAATGAGTCGTTAGCGCCACTTTGAGAAATTTGTTGATATAAAACAACTATGTATACTATAGCTTCATGTAGACGTCAATTTATCTTCCTTCTCGAGGTTAACATGCATCATACAGTTTAAAGAAATTTATTTATAATTTAAATTCATTCATTATATACCGAAACGGATATTTTTTTTTTCTAGAAACCAAAGCTACCAAAGTATATCCAACATCTAAAACTCTGGACATATATGAAGAGTCAACTGATGAGGAGGAATACATTATTGAAAAAATGTCACAAAATAAGTAATTAATAATTATTTTCCCTACACGCAGGTCGTTTTAATTTCAATAACGTCGATATAATAAATGACATACATACTTGTATACTTATTTTTTGATAATAAATTAAAAAAATCTTGAAATGATGCAACCAATTTAAATAATGGATTTTAAACATTGACGATCTAAACGAAGGCAAGTAAAAAAGGTAATGAACACAATTAAAATATACAGTCAATTTGACATCAAAGAAAATAAGCGCTATTAGAACTCTACATAAACAGAGCAAGAAAATTGATACTTGATAAGATTTTCCGACTGGGTGATTTGGTATGGTTTGTCTTTAGTAATGAAGGAAATCCGCTTCAAATATTTAGAGCAAGAAAACGATTATTTATTATATTTTGACAGGAATGTTTTGCGAAGAGACTGCAGCGCTGTGATGTATTTCCGAACAATAGGGATAGTAGGTACATATTTCAAAATCAAACTCTTTCGAAACTGTGTTAAGAAAATACTTTTTAAAATTTGAAATTTCTATTAGCTTAATTTTTGAAGCAGTATTGCCGAACGCCATGATTCACTATCAGACCTAGTAGTGGTTAGCTATGGCAAAAGTCGTATACCTGCTCAAAATGCATAGTAGCGTATATAAAAGTGAATGCGTGTGACTGATTTTTTGAGAGGTCCGCCCGATGTTTTTTTTTTAATGTCAAAGGGCCGTCATTCAATTACACTCATGGTCGTACTATTCTTCTGAAAAAAATCTGACAAATCCCTCCCACTCCTAGAAATCGCAAAAAAAAAAAATGTTTTCTATACTATCAGAGTTGTATTTTATTTTTGTATTTTTTTGCGATATCGTGGCATTAAAAAAACATTTTTGTTACAGATTTGTCAACTCAAGCATGGCGGGAATGTTGACAAGCCGTATGACGCTTGTTTGAACAAAAACAAAAATAAATTTTCTAACCGCCATACTGAAGTCTCGGCAAACCATTTGTATAGTATAGGACTAAATTGTTTTATTAACCCCTATTCTGTATTTCGATTCGAATTGAAAATTTCTCCGCTTGGCAACATTGATATTCTGCGATTCGTTTCGAATGTGTATGTTCTGCATCGGGGAGAGTCTTTTGATTTTAGTTGGTTTAGGTTCAAGAAATGATCTTAGATAAGTTTTTTTATTATATTTATCTTTTTTACTGAATTGTTAGTTTTTCTTTCAAGTCTGTGGTAACGCACATTTCCTAGAAATTAAAAAAAGAAACTTTATTTTTGTGCTATAATGGTATTAAAAACATTAAAATATCTTCTTTTTCATACGATTCATTTTTTGGATGGAATTCCTTTTTTCGATTCGTGCGTAACTGAATACGGGAACGTAATCGATATGCAAAATAGGGGTGACTATGAACATAATTTGTAGTCGTATTTGGTCCTTTATGTTTATAATAATACCGAACGCGTCAGCACAATTTAGTTTAGTATTACAGTAGCTTCATACTTACATAAACGAAGCATCAAGTGAACTTCTTTTTGCATCAAATAGGAATACTTTATATTTCCGAGTTGAGAGTACACAATTTGTAGAAATATTTATTTAAATAATCATAAGAATTTATTACACTATTTTAAGTACTTGTTTAATACATCTTTAAATATAAAAAAAATCTTTTTTATCTTTTTAATATACATTTTTTAAACTTGCAAAAATACAATTATACATCTAAACATTAATGGAACGATTATGTTTAAGTGCAAATAAGTTTCGATAAGTTTAGAATTAAGTACACTTGCGTAAAATAATTGATATATGCATGTATGTATGTGTCCAACAATATCCAACATTTCTTTAGCTGCAACTTTTATGTTTCAATATCCTTTGAAATACGTTAATATATAGTAAACAATTCAAGCGCCAAATACGAATAAACAAATTGACAAAAATAATAATCTAAATAGTTTGAAGCTAAGTCAGGATATAATCTGACAATCGCTACACCGAGAAGAGATATATTGTACGATATTCGAAACATCGGAATCCACTAAACATTTTGAAAATGTAATATAATACTTCTATCTAGTTCTTTTAACTTTACGATAAATATAGGAATAAATAATTGGAGAGATACTAACTACTGATAGCCAGCGAAGGGGCACAAATTTGCTCTCTAGATTTGGTCGAAGTCAAACTTTTAAAAGTACAGTCATTCAAAAGAAAGTTTTTTTATGTAGTTTTGGTACTTATATACCGCTAAAACAATTTCACAGAGGAAAGTTAAGACAACAATGAACATGACCAAATAAACCTCAGCACGTGGATCACCAAGTACAGATTTTGATTAATTACATTGACTATGTGAGAATGATAGCTATTGTTGACAGTAACCACTTTAAAATCAAAATAGGTATTATTAAAGGTAAGCACACAGCATCCCAGTGTTTAGTGACTGCACAGCTCTATAGTCTCATATGTAAGTTATTGCGGAATATGAGAAGTCGTCTGAATTTTTACTCTATTTTAACCAGCTAATGAATTTATTGCAATATTGTTCATATTGTCCTTTCTATATAGACAATACGAAAGTGGCCATCCACTTCTATACTATTACTCCAAACGTAGGAGTAAGAATTAATACGAATAGGTTATGTTTATGGGGATAAATGATTAGTTATTAACTCAAAACATGAAGTCGGTTATGGCTAAGGTTGAATACTACTATCATCGTCCTATTCCGATATCAATGAAAATATTTAGTTATGAAATCAACTTTATATTTAAACAAGAAAAATATCCTACATATTCTTAAAAATTGTATGTATATCACAGTCTTACAATTTTGGTCCCCTGAACATATACTCATGGATCTATAAAAAGCCAGTTCGAAGCAGAATCACATCAGTCGAATTTTTCGTTGCGTTGCTTTTAATTTTCATCTTAAAGTATACAACTTTAAACATGTATGGCGTGTTTTAATGGAAATTGTATTTCGTATTCTTTCAAAATTTCAATTTGAGCCAGTTTCGTACACTAGCGCTTTTTTGGATTTTATTTTATATATCTCACTTTGAAGTGGCTTATACATATACATATATGTATCATGCATATAGTGTGAATACATAAATGTGAATGATTTTATATGCGGATAAAAAGATTCATTATTTCAAATACGAATATCCAACAAACTCAGTAAATGTGCAAGGGGTATTATTGTTTACAGAATTGTTTCGTCCCCGTAACAATGTAGCGAGTTTGTGTTGTTGCCTCCTGTATGGGGTAAAGAATTTATTAACATGCGTGAATGTATATGGCTTTGGGGAACTTTACTTCGACTGCCGGAAGAATAATTAGGCATTTGATTCATTGAAACTTTGTAAGAAATTTTTTTTTTCGCATGTGAAGACTGTTTCGGTTCTCGAACAGTCTGGTAAGATGTAGTACTGTAGGCCTTATTTGATCCAAGACAATTTATATTACACTTTTGTCCATTTAACTTATTCTGCGCATGCGCAGCCTGAATATGTGCTTGGTGCACAATAATTGGGCGAGCTGATGATAGGTGGCGCTTAAATATTGGGGATATTTTTGGTCCCAAAATACAAGTTGAACAAATAATTCCTAGCATAAGCTCCATGAATGCCCTTGTTAAAAATGGCCAAACAGGAGATTGACCATATGGTGATTCATTTAGCCATACGTCAATATTCGCAAATTCATATATAACGGCTAAGAGGAGTAAAGCATAAGGCACGCAATAAATAAATAGGAAAATACCGGATATACTACATTTTGTTTGCAGTAGTAATTTTAATGACACTGAGTTTGTGTTGCGTAAAATATCCTTGTTTCGACGATACACCAAATATCCGGAAGCTAAGTTCATTGCACCAAATATCCAGTAACAAAACAAAGGAGTAGCTACTAAAATCTGCAATCCCTTATCGGATTGATTACCCACAAAACATGCACCTATAAAAAATAGAAATATTTAACATTAACTGAGAATTAAAAAAAAAGTCCACTAGTCACCTAATAACTCATCAGCATCTACTAGACGTGCAACAATCACAGCAGCTGTCTGGAATGCCGGCAAACCCCATGCTAAAAATCTTGCCAAGTTATTACTCGTAATGCTGTTTTCCATCTTACTAATGCCAGATCGAGATAATTTCGTAGCCACAATACTAGCACTAACAGTTGGGTAAACGTTTGTTCCAAGTGTTATGTGACCTAATTCGTCAGGACTGACTCTTCGCACATCACGATGCCATCCTAAACACAAAATTGCCCACCTGAATAATATAAAGAGATAAGATTTAAAATGCGTATTTGGTACTGAGTTGAATTGATGTATATTATAATTCGTATCCGCACAAAAACAAAAGAAAATAAAAGACCAAGTTCTTCATATATACAACCATCCCATTTTTAGACAACTTGCTATTGCGGTAACATTTTTCCCATAATCCTATCCCATATTAGAAAGTTAAAACAATTTTGCCAGGCTAATTGATGATAGGAGTCGATTATGCACCATATATTTTCTAAAGAAAAAAGTGAAGTCGTAGATAAAATCAAAGAATTTGTTTTAATTGCTGAGAAAAAATTTGGTAACCGAGTAAAAATAATTCGCACAGATGGTGAATATTGTAAAAAAGAATAGATTCGTTCTTCAATTGCAAAGGTATTGTACATTAATTAACGGCATATACCCCACAGCAAAACGGAATCGCGGAACGGAAAAATATTAATAACAATGATCATAATTATTATTACTTATGTATATAATAGGATATTTAAGGTTTTTGTACGGGACCAAATTTTAAATGTCTATTTTTTGTTGTAAAAACCAGTGGACTTATGATATCGGTCTTGGCGAAGAGTACACCAAAGGCTGAAAACAAATATGCCTCTATGATAATTTTTCTCCTTCATATTCTTAATTGAATACCATTGGTAAAAAGTTGTGATTTCGTGTTATTGATGCTGATAACCTTAAGCAAGGATAAAGATTTACGTGATTATTATTATTCAACAACAACAACAACAGCATCCAAGTCACATATGCCGACTAATAGCCAATATAAGGGCATGTTATATTGTTGGTTTTCTATACGCCACTCTAAAGGCGCAAAAATAAATTTGATTCCGTAAAGTATATATTTATATATACATTTATTCTGGATTCTCAAATGTTGTAAATGAATGAATATTGTACCTTAGCTTTATACTACTTTATAATATTCAAATACTATTAGTCTGAGCAAGCTCTGTTTTTGTGTTGACGTATAGTATTAATTATAGTATTAATAGTCTGTAAAATATACTCAAACTAACAGGTTATGGGCCTTATGACGCGCGAGTGATAGAATTGTTGCGATTTGTTTTGTGAATTGTGCGTTAGATTAATAATGGCAAAGGCAAATGGAGCATTCCCAATGGAAACATTACGTGGTCGAGAGAATTTCGACGTCTGGAAGCGGCAAGCTAAATCCTGTTTAATAATCAAAAAATGTTGGTCGGTGGTCGCAAATGGTATTGTAGAAGGGGATGATGCAAAAGTTGATGAGCTTGCGTTGGCAGAACTCACGTTGATGGTAGACCCTACCAATTATGGTCATATTGCAACGGCTACAACGGCTAAAGAAGCATGGAGTGCTTTAATGGATGCTTATGAAGATACAGGCCTAACTAGAAAGGTGGAATTATTAAAACAGTTAGTCAACATTAAATTAGAGAAGTACAGTTCCATGCAAGCGTATGTAAATGAGTTGGTCATCATAGCATTGAAAGTGAAGAATGCTGGTCTCAACATAGACGACGAGTTGACAGCCTCGTTGATGTTGGCTGGGTTGCCTGGTGAATTTAAGCCACTGGTGATGGCTGTCGAGAATTCTAAGGAGAAGTTAACCGTGGACACGGTGAAAAATCTTTTGCAAGATGCGAAATTCGATCATCAAGTAGATACTGATGCAGCATTATATACAAAAAACAATAAACATAATAGAAAACAACTGCAATGTTTCAATTGTAAAGAGTTTGGACATATTGCGAAAAATTGCCGGAATAAATGTAAAAGCAATTTTAATAACGGTTGTTTAAAAAGAAGGAGTAAGCCAAAGGATAATATTTCAGCAACGCTTATTACAAAAGCAGAAAGAATTATGCATGCATGTGTGGATAAAAAGAAAACACAAAAGGACGTGGAAGGCAATACGGTTTATTGGTATGTTGACAGCGGTGCTAGCAACCATATGATGAATGTAAGTAATTATATGTATAATAAGCGTGAGATCGAGAACAAGAAAGTGCTTATAGCAATAATAGTGAACTGGTTGTTAAGTGCTCTGGAGACGTTGATATTTCTATTTATTGCGAATCGAAGGAAAAAACTATAACTGTTAAAGACGTTGAATTTGTACCAAACTTATGTGCAAACCTTTTGTCTGTCAAGCAAATGACAGAAAATGGAAAGAAAGTAATCTTTGAAAACAAAATGTGCAAAATTTTTGATGAAAATAATAACCTGATTGCAACCGCTATATCTGAAAATGATCTTTATCGTTTAGATAGTAAAGCCTATTTGAAAAAAGAAAAAGTTCTTCTCACTAATGGAAGTTTTGAATTGTGGCATAGAAGAATGGGCCACATATGCAATAAAAGTTTAAAGGATGTGAAAGAAGCGAACATGGGTGTCAGTTTTGGCTCAGTCACCAACGATCATTGTGTGACTTGTATAAATGGCAAGCAGACTAGAAGACCGAATAAAGAAAGCGGCACAAGGGCCACTGAGTTGTTACAGATCGTACATTCAGATGTTTTAGGACCATTGAGTACTCAATCATCCTCTGGTGCAAGATTTTTGGTAACGTTTGTAGACGATTTTTCCAGAAAAGTTTTCGTGTATCCCTTAAAAATGAAGTCGGAAGTTTTTACTACGTTTGTGAATTTCAAGAAGATGGCCGAAAATCAGTGTTCTAGGAAAATAAAAATTTTGCGCACGGACAATGGTCGCGAATATTTAAGCAACGGTTTTTCAAAATTTTTGAAAAATAATGGTATAGTCCACCAGAAAACTTGCCCATACACTCCGGAACAAAATGGTGTTGCGGAGAGAATAAATCGCACACTAGTAGAGCGAGTCAGATGCATGCTAGTAGATAGCAATTTAAGCCATAAATTCTGGGCTGAAGCAGCAAACACGGCTTGTTTTTTGATGAATAGAATTCCGTGCAGAAGTGAGACCCGTACTCCAGAAGAAATATGGTCTGGGCGTCGTTCAAATTTGAAATTATTAAAAGTGTTTGGTTGTCCTGCTTTAGTACATATTCCTAAAGAAAAACGTCGTAAATTGGATTCAAAATCAATTCAATGTGTTATGATGGGATACAGCTCTGAGTGCAAGGCATATAGGTTGTTTAACCCCGAAGACGGTAAAATTATAGTAAGTCGCGATGTGGTGTTTTTAGAAAATCAAAAAGGGAATTTGAAAGCAACTAAAAATTATTTTTATACGGAGTTATTTGATAATGAAGAATGTGTCAATTCAGGGGAGAGTGGTGCTTGTAATGAATCGACATCTGAAGCTCCTGAACAATCTGCTGAAGTAAATGACAGCGGTAGTGAGGCCAGCTCGGGTGATTCTGATGAATGGTCAATGGCTTTATCACCAGCTCTTATGAACTTAAGAATATAACACCGAGCAATGATATTCGACGTTCTGATCGCATTGCTAACAAAGCTGTGCGTTCCCAGAATTTTTGTGCTATGCAATTCGTTTCCAGTGACCCGCTTAACGTTGAAGAAGCTATGTCAGCACCAAATTCAGCGCAGTGGAAGACTGCAATGAAAGAAGAATACGACTCACTGGTTGCTAATGGTACTTGGGTTCTAGAAGAACTACCTCGAAGGGAAAAGGCCATTAAATCGAAGTGGGTTTTCAGAACAAAGACGTCAGAAAACGGTGGTCAGGTACGATTGAAAGCAAGATTGGTAGCCGAAGGGTTTTCACAGCGAAAGGGCATAGACTTTAATGAAACCTTCGCTCCCGTAGTTAGGTACGAGTCCATTAGATATTTGTTGTCTCTAGCAGCAAAGCATGGCATGTACATACACCAAATGGATGCTGTAAGTGCATATTTAAATGGCAAGTTGAGGGAAAAAGTATATATGGAGCAACCGGAAATGTTTAATGACGGTACAAATAGAGTGTGCAAGCTGATAAAGTCGATCTATGGTCTAAAACAGTCTGGTAGAGTATGGAACGAGACAATAAATCTTGAACTGCTTAAGATGGGACTTGTTAGAGGCGAAGTCGACCAATGTATTTATCATAAAGTTGCTGATGGTCAAAAGCTGTACGTGGCAATATATGTCGACGATGTTTTAATATTTTCAAACAATCTGCAATCGATTAAAAATCTGAAAGAAAAACTTGCATCTAAATTCAAAATGAAAGATATTGGAGAAGTTTCATCTGTACTTGGTTTGAAGGTTACCTTGGGACATGATTTTATTAAAATTGATCAGTCACAGTATATATTGGACGTTCTAGCTCGTTTTGGAATGGATGATTACAATCCGGTGACAACGCCTATTGACTACAATCAAAAGTTATCTGCAAGTATGTCCCCCACAGATGATGAAGGTAAGCAGAAAATGTCAAGTATTCCATATATGCAGGCCATAGGGTGTTTGATGTTTGCTGCACAAATTTCAAGACCGCACATATGTTACGCAATGAACCTACTAAGCCGATTTGGTTCGAATCCTGGTAAACCTCACTGGGAAGCTGTGAAGAGAGTGATGCGGTACCTAAAGGGGACAGTTAGCAAAGGAATCGTGTATAAAAGAAGCGCTGATGATGAAATTAAAGGCTATTGTGATGCCGATTGGGCTGGAAATGTAGACGATCGCAAGTCCACAACTGGGTATGTTTTTACACATCAATCTGGCGCCATATCATGGGCCACGAAGAGGCAGAAGACCGTGGCGTTGTCTTCAACGGAATCCGAATTCATGTCAGTAACTGCAGCAATCCAAGAATCAGTTTGGTTGAAACGGTTAGAAAGTGAACTAAACCGTGGCTGTGCAAAGAACACAACTTTGTTCTGTGATAATAAGGGGGCAATTCAAGTGGCTCTCAACAACAATTATTCGCCAAGGACGAAACATGTAGACATCAAGGCCAAGTTTATTCAACAGAAGATTGAAGAAAAGGAGATTGTTTTACAGTATCTTCCCACAGATAAAATGGTGGCTGATGTGCTCACCAAAGCCGTAACCCCCCAGAAGTTGATGTACTTCGCAGACTGCTTGGGTCTTCATTAATATTTTTTATATGTATTATATTGTTCTTGAATTGAAATAAGTTTTGATTGTCATTGTTATCCCCTATAGTTGATGTACATGAGAAATAGAAATGATTAAGTTTTTGATAATTCTTCATTCAGGGAGAGTGTTGTAAATGAATGAATATTGTACCTTAGCTTTATACTACTTTATAATATTCAAATACTATTAGTCTGAGCAAGCTCTGTTTTTGTGTTGACGTATAGTATTAATTATAGTATTAATAGTCTGTAAAATATACTCAAACTAACATCAAAGAAAGGGACATTTTTGTGTTTGGATCTGACAAGATACGATTTACAGAATTTTGCGAGCGTGAATAACACATAAGATAATAATGCCACAAAAAAGACACAGAAAATTGTTGGTAGGCAATTCCGCTGAAGTTGGTGGCTATATACATACTTATAATCACCAATTAAACATAAAAATATTTTAGCGGTCTTCCTAATTTTTTCTCACTTACTTAAATTTCCTCTTACTTCTAATTAAATTTTTATTCGATACAAGAATTTTGCTACCATACCTTATGAACAAAACCTAACCTAACTTTTACGGAAGAATAGAACACGGTTTAAATAACAGCAAAATATATATATATATATATATATATATATATAAATTATATATATATATATATATATAAATTATATATATATATATATATATACAGTGCTGGACAATTCAATGGAAACTTTTCTAAAAATTTATTTATTTGTTTTTAAAAGTCGAAAATCAAAAATTATTTCTAAAGAAACTTAACAAGTATTTTAGAATTTCATTTTACAGATTCTTTTTGATATATGAACAAAAAAATAATAACATAAAAATAACGTAGTTCTAAAATTATAAAGAAAAATTAAAAGTATAAAATTTTTGGGGTTCGACAAAACAATGGAAACTTTTACACTTCTGCACGAAAGATGACTAAAGCAAAATGTATTGATGAAAAAACGAGGCAAAATGCATAATAATTTACCGTTATTTTTTAAATTACTCTCTTGCCAGCTTCTTTTTTCAAATATTTTAAACACAAGAATCTTGAATACATAATTACTAAAAATGGCTAGAGTCAAGATAAGTGAAAATTTAAAAATAAAAATAATAAATGATTTTAGTGCTGGATTAAAACAAAAAACTATTTGTGATAAATATTCGATGAATAAATCAGCAATTTCGAAGATTATCAAGAAATTTCGTGAAACGGGTACTGTTAAAACTCTGCATTCAGGAGGAAGACCACGTAAAACTACTCCAAGACAGGATAATTTAATATCAAGAGAGTTCAAAAAAGACCCCCAAATGGCATCAAGAGAGGTTAAAAATGTTCTTGGATTGGATGTTAGCTCTCGAACAATTAGCCGTAGAGCCCGCGAGGCTGGTCTTGGTTGCTTCCGCCCTGCGAAAAAACCTTTGATATCGGAGAAAAACCGTGCTGCTCGTTTAAAATTTGCCAGAGAGCACATAAATTGGTCTAAAGAGAAATGGAACACTGTCCTTTTTTCAGACGAGTCCAAATATAATTTAAGGGGCAATGATGGAAGATCATTTGTAAGGCGGCCAAAGGGAAAGAGACTAGACCCAAAGTACACAAGCAAGACAGTCAAGTTTGGAGGTGGCAATATTATGGTGTGGGGCTGTTTTTCTGGGCAAGGAATGGGCCCAATTCACATTATTAAGGATACAATGACTGGTGTCGGCTACAGATCCATTTTAAACGACATAATGTATCCATATGCAGAGGAGAACATGCCACTAATTTGGAGATTTCAGCATGACAATGATCCAAAACACACCTCTAGGGTTGTAACTGACTGGTTACAATCCAATGAGGTCCGTGTTTTGAAGTGGCCTGCCCAATCCCCGGATCTCAATCCCATAGAAAATCTATGGGAAATTGTAGAACGCAAGATAAGAACTCGAAATTACACACGGAAGGAAGATTTATCCAATGCAGTTTTGAGTGAATGGCAAAAGGTACCAAAGGATACAATTGACAAATTAATTGGGTCAATGCATCGTCGCTGTGATGCAGTAATTAAAAACAAAGGATACCCAACAAAATATTAATTTTTGATAAAAGGCCGAAGGTTTTTATTGGAGTAAATTTTAAGTTTCCATTGTTTTGTCAATACCTCAAAATTTGATACTTTTAATTTTTCTTTATAATTTTAGAACTATGTTATTTTTATGTTATTTTTTTTTTGTTAATATAGCAAAAACAATCTATAAAATGAAATTCTAAAATAATGTTAAGTTTCTACAGAAATAATTTCTGATTTTCGACTTTTAAAAACAAATAAATAAATTTTTAGAAAAGTTTCCATTGAATTGTCCAGCACTGTATATAAATTATATATATATTTATATAAATTATATATATATATATTACCTCGAAAACTTTTTTCGATACGACGACTAAAAACGTTATTCATTACTTGCAGAATAAAGGTATTTTTAATTTCTTTGCACAAATTATGTTTATAATTTCGATGTATTTCGTGCATACTTATACCAGTGTTATAATCATGGTTAAAGAAAATTCCCGAAAGAAGCAGTTTGCAAATAAACAAACAAAACAAAAAAACAAAAATAATATTAAACAACTGTTTCTCATACAAACTATCTGTGTATTATAAAACAGTTTTAAATTTGTAATAGTACTGGCCTAATGTTTTAAAGATATACATTCCTCTATTCAAATATTTTGTTTAAAACTAAATAATTATTATTGAGGGATGAAACAAATACGTTATTTCAATAAAGACAAACAAATTTACCATGCGCAAGCAGCCATTCCAAAATAATATCTTAGTAGAAATGTTGTAGCACACGAGGCATTCGAGAGTCCATCTATTAGAAGTAAAGAAACATTAGGTAACTGGGGATCAAATCCACATGATGTGGCTGTTCTTCCTGCTATGAAACGAACTGTCCAACCAGTAGCTACAAGAGTGTGTGACCACATTAATGACGACAGAACCTCAGTTTGATTGGGTTCGTGTACTTGGGTTTTTTGAGTGTCAGTAAACAATAAAGAAACAGTAGCCAAAAGAGCCAGACCCATTGCTGCATACGTCCAAGTGTGTGTCCAGAGTTCGGCCATATGTTTCTCTTTTGGTCCAAATAGAATGTTAGCTTCACACAGCGGAGCACAACGGCCAGATCGGTAAAGTTTTACGTATAGCTTAGAGTGACCGGGACATTCAAAGGCACTGGAAATCGTTGTAGGTTGAAATGGTGTTTTTGCAGCAGGGTGTGCAGGATAAATGTCGTTAGCAGCAAAAGGTTCTTGCACCTCACCTGGACCTTCCATACACATTGTTTCGTGATTATTTTGTTTAGGAAACCGATTGCAATCTAATGCTGGTGGCCAAGGGTACCCGAAACCTTGTAAAACTGGATGACAACGGGAACGCACACTTTCGCAAAGAGTTCGGCATGGTCCTATAGGAACAGGCACCTTAGGTGTACACATAGGCACATACGTTGCACATAAAAATAATTTTAATTGTGAACTACACACATACTCTATTAGTGGAGAAAATGTTTGTAATGTGTATTCTGCTTCACTTTGCAATTCATTTCCCACAAGGTTGGGCATCGAGGTCTCATTATAACCAATATTTCGGCACATTTCGATTTTTATTGGTTCACATTGCCGGAAAGCAAAGTCTCCCATGCAAACAGTTACCATTATTAGACAACAGTAACATTTTAATAACACAATTGATCTAAACTTTAAATTATACATTATACACTTAAAAAATTTTAGAAGAATAGCTTTAACCTTCACCACAATTCTAGGATATTAGTTTGATGCTGCGTGTTGTGTGCAGAAGCCTATAATAGCTGTTCAAAATTTTGTCCGTATATTGGGCCGGTTGTCTTGTTAACTTGTTATGCATTGCATTGAGATAAGTGGTTGTACCAGACCAACACTTGCAATCAGTTTCATTTTTGGTTCAATATAATTAATGTGCACACATATGTATGTGTTATTGTTGTACGTTGATTTTCTTGTTTGCAACCAATTGGAAATCAAAAGATCTAGTTATGCATACATCCACACCTGCATACGTTTGTTTGTATCAACTTTTGCAGCAATTTTTTTTTAGTTAAAAGTTGTATTTCAACTTCTGAACACCAACAAATTAACCATCCAAGAAATACCGATGTAAACTTGTGTCTTCACGATGGTTCTTACTCTAAAAGCAATTTTTTCTTTTCATTCATAGAACATATGTATGTATATATTTATTTATCAACACATTTGTCAATTATAAGTTTTGAGAAAATAATTTAAATCTTTATTCTATGGTAAACACACATTTATTCCAGAGGTCCCATTAGATTAGAATTACTTAATATTAATTTTAGTACACTTCTTTCAATTATTAAACATCGGAGAATTCTTTTTACGTGATAACTTATTATACGCAGTTTTTTCAATAAAATGTACTATATACTTTTATAGCGCTTCCAAACAATTTTTAATCTTTATACAATACACAGCACTCATTGTTTATACTTCTAGTACATACACTCATACATATGTAATTGTGCATAAATTGAATGTTACTTTTATATGCAAATACGTATGAATATTTCGTGCATAATAAAATAATAAAATGTTATGCTATTAAATTTAATCAACCGCAGAAATATTCTGCACAAAAAATACCAGCTTCTGGATTCAGTAGCCTATGATCTTAAAAAATAAAATTGGTTCTAAATTTTCCACAGGGCACCCCGAAGTTCAGCGACGATAAAAGATTATTGAAACGTTCAGAAGTGTTGCCATCTTATCATTATTTCTAACTTGTCATAAATCTGTTCAGCCATGGTAAGTTTTGCTGTTCGCACAGGAATTTGGCTCGTGAACACCGTCGCTGTTGATGGTATGTTCGTGTTCAAACAATGTTTTCCGAACAGTTGTTTGCTCAATGCTGTTCTGCCATCACAAAACAAAATACACACAGGCTAAATAAAAAAATATGTGTGTACGTGCTGGTCCGTAAACACCAGCACATAAACTATGCTGCGAATATGGAAACAATCTCGATGACACTACGTATTGACTAGCCACAAATTTGTTCTTCAGTATGGCGAATACGTGTAGATGTGCCTTTTCAGTTTGAGCATAATTTTTTCTCAGCATAGTTTTTATATGATGGCAGCATTGTGCGAACAACTGTTCGGAATACATCGTTTAACAACGAACATACCATTCACAGTGACGGTCCTCACGAATTTAGAGATTCCTTTCTCTTGACACCCGTCATTCGTAATATCAACAGCCTCTGATTATAATAACCAAATCGACCGCAAAGCCCTGAAATTCGAATTCAAAATCATCGTGAATTCGTTAAAGGTCGTCGATGAGCAGTAACCATAGGACACATATTGAGAGTATCATTTGGTTCACCTAACGATTAACCTTTTACCCCAGTTTCAATGATTTATGTCCCATTTTTCGGCAAGTTGAGAACCCACGTTATGACCAGTTGGCGTATTCCTTTTCTGATCATCCCTTCCTCAATAGATCTGAAAGGAGCATTATCAAAAGCGCCCGTAATGTCACCCGATGTACAGAGAGCTGTTTCTTTACCATCCAACGCCTTTTTAATTTTTCTCGCTAAGGTGTGGATGGCGGTTTATTAGGTCAGGTTAGGTATGCTTCAGGCTTGCGATCCGCCTTTTTTGCCAGCTTTTGGTAGAAAAGTAATAATAGCTTTAGACCAATGTTTAGGTAGCATTCCAATTTCCACGCATTTTGATGACTGTGAAGATTTTACAATCCAGCGTGAGTTCATAGTCTTCGTCACAGTTAGCACACCCTGGATTGTGAGAGTCCAGTAGTACCTGTCGGCCTCTTAAATGTAAAAATGTCATTTGAGTTAACTTTTTTGCGTGACTTATGAAGTTTTATATCTGCTGGGAATGTCAATCGTTTCGCAGTGTTTCCAATGAGTATCGTTTTGATCTTCTCAACGTAATATTACATGTCGTTAAGGCACTTTTATACGATTGTGGCTAGTCCCCAGTAGATTTGGCCTCATTAAAGAACTGACTCGGTTTTCTCCATCAGCGAACGTTCCAGAAACGTGTCTTCAGAACCAGTTTGCTGCTATTTCCAATAGCATCCATTATAATAATTTTAGTTTGCTAACTTTAAGATTTAATTCTTGAAAGTTAGTTATTCTCTCATTAAGACGTCCTATACATTGTTCTTAATGAACTGTATAATGTTCAGTTGGTCTTCCTAACATTTCTTATTTCGAAGCTGTCTTCAAGGAGACTTCATCTAACACCACTTGTTTCTTTTGAGTTATGTGATGGCAAAAGCTTTGAGGATAAGCCAGGTACGACTCAAAAACAATTGCTTGTGTAGTTCGAGAGATACAGGTAGAAATGCTGAAAAGGGTGATCGAAAATTGGACCTTTCGAATGGACAACATATAGCGAAGTCACACTCAGCTTTTGAATGAAGTTAGATTTAAAAAGTGATTATCAGTCAGTGTTCCCTTCTTACTCATAACAACGTTTCCAAAGATCCATTTTTTTTTACAGGAAGTACCATAAATTCTAAAACTATTTTTAATAAGAAGGTTCCGACAACCTTTTTGGTTCAGTTTTTTGTAACTAGCAAATAAACTTTAACACGGACTTACAAAAATAAAAAAAATATTTTTGTCATATATAACACGAACAAAGAACGAGAAATATGTATTTATCTAGCGAAATCTATTAAAGTTACGATTTTCGTACGTATATCAGGATTTATAAAATGAAATCCGAGAATTTTTTATTTACCAAATTAAATATTTTTGCTAACGATATGGTATTGTAATTGTACCTAGTTTATAAAATAATTAATAACAAAAGAAAACAAATTAGCTACTATATTGCGTAAATTTGTTTAAAGCCCATGGAGAATATCTTTATAAATTATTAAAAAATGTTTTGAAGAGCACAAACAACGTTAATGACACAAGTTATGTGTGCCGTTGTTTTTTTTTTGGTGCAGTCGCAAGCAAAATACAAAATATAGAAAAAACTTAAAAATCTGAAAACCAATAGCGGCTCAAGAAAAGGACTCGGAACTCAATGTTAGTTAATTAATACAAATATTCTTGTCAAAAGTCACACTGGTGTTAGCCTTTGCTAACCAACTGAAGTAGTGATTTATATCAAATAATGGTGGATTCACCGCAAAATAGTTGGCAGCACTTTCGATTACTTTCAACGGTTTGTGTCAATGGTGCGGTTAAGTGCAAATAGCTGATAACCATTTCCATTTTTATCCAGGAATATAGACGGCTTTTTATCAAAATACCTTAACTTATCAGGAATGGAAAAACGATATTTTTAAAATATATTTGCTTCAAACGACATAATACTTTCTTTTGAGATTGTGTACCTTATAAAATGTGTATAGGAATAAACTTGAAAATATTTCAAACGCTGAGTGGTTTCATATAACTTTATTAAAACATTGTTTCCCTAGAAAGACAACAAGTAAGAGCGCTATATTTGGCTGCGCCGAATCTTTTTATACCCATCACAAAGGTATGAACTACTAAAAATGTAGTACAGAATTTTCCCGGTGCAAAATATTGCTTGCGATCCTACGGCTTTAGTCGTCTTATTTTGCATTTAAACTCTGCTTTCGTTTTAATATAAGCATTAATTTGTTTTTGTTTTTTCTCTGAGTGCTTATAATTTTTTTAATAAATTCTCGCATTTTTTGGTGCACTGTAGTAAAATTTCAAATATTTGGTAAAATTCAGAGTTTTTGGGGAGATTTTAGTCTTTGAGTAAAATTTGTCGTTAAATTTCAAAATATGGTGGAGCTTGTTTTTACTTACTTGTTGGTAAAAGACTTGTTTGAATAAGATTTAGGTCTCTTGAAACTTAAACTTATTTTGTGAATTCTCTTATTTGGAATTTTGAGTTTTAGTCAACTTCCAAATTTGTGTGGAATTCCAATTTGGATTTTAGCGAAGTTTTTAGTGATTTTTTATTTTTTTGGTAGTGTTTTATTTCTGAATTATGGGGAATATAAGAAAATTGTAGGATTTGTTATCGTAAAAAAATATTTTTGAAAAGTTCTTCCACCCGAACATGCAAAAATCCAATTATAAGAAATAAATGATGGGCCCAAAAGTTGAATACAAAAGTGGTAACCAAAGTAAAAACTTTTTTAACAAAAAACTTGAAAACTGGATATTGGCACATTTGGCAACGCTGCTCAAAGTTGCATTATTGTATTATTAAACTAAAAATTATTCATTCATGAAGTCGAGTTCCAGTTCCTACTAACAACAATATACCGCGAAATCAGATCTCGCCGTCTTATTCAGAAATTGTGGCCATCTGGAAGTACCTGAGTGGTCAAGGGAGTATAATACATAATTTTCTGATTAAAACGCAAATTTAGAGAACTATTTATTCTATATGATGTACGATCTAATACAAACTGACAAGACGCTGCACTTAATTGTGCTACTGTTTCGTAACAAATATTATTTTTCCGTATCCTTGAAATATGACATTTATTTCCGGCTAGAAACTGAATTTCAGTTAAAGATATTATGTATTATTAACTCTTACAGGAATTACAGTTTGTCAGTAAAATTTCCGTTTCTTAGGGCACTGCTGAGGGCAAATAAATTATGACATACGAGTGGAAATTTCTAACAATCAATGAAATCAATCGAATGCAGTTATCCAAAAAAGAAGACTTATTTCCATTAAAAAAATGATTGTCATGGATTTGCGTTACATAGAAAAGAACACTTGTGATTTGAGTTTATTTCAGAAGAGAGTTATGTATTACAGACTTTAATTGCTATTGTCCAGGCAAAGTGATGACAGTTAGACTCCGGGAGAAATCATGAATTTTCGCCTCAGTGTCGGATGTCAAAATCCATTTACAAGTTTTGTTCTCCACTTTTTTATATAGAGAGACAAATTTCCGACAAAATTCACTGAGGGACAAATTCCATGATTTCGCCTGTTATCAATTTGCCTTGGTTACTGTTCATAGTTTCTATTTGAAATTAAAGTCCCAATAGAAAATGTATTAAAAAACCCGCAGATATAAGTTTTTTGAAATTTATTTCAAAATTCGCCAACATTGAAAACTTAACGAAAAATTTATTTTTATTGCTTAACTTACAGTAGTGTGAGAAACAATATTTAATTAAAGCTTTTATTTATGTTAATAGATCAGTATTTTTTTTTAATTCTCAAAAGTAAAACTTCTTCGAGTTTCTCAAAAAAAAGCTTTCTTATAATGAATAGGATACTTCTCCACGGCGACACAAGTTATTGGTGAATAACCGGTTTATAAATTGTCTGCAATAGAATATATTATATATAATATTAAATAAAGTTTTCAAATTCAAATTTTAAATAAATATTTCTCAAGTACTAAGTCTTTCATTAATAAATAAAATTTTTAATTGTTTATTATTATTAAAAGACCTAGTGCTTGAGAATTATTTAAATCAAATTAAAATAAAAAGGTCAAAGGAATATTTATAATAAAATATGCGCCAACAAATTAATGCCATTTTATTGAAAATTTACTGATTCTCAAAAAGATTTAACTTTCGTTAAATTTAGACAAACCACAAAAACATGTATTCACACGGGAATCTTAGCTCTATTAATAAGTCTATAGGTGTTTAAATGAATAGAATACGCCCAAAAGCGGATCATGGTTGTTATATGTATGGAAAATATTCCAGCGTAGGTCGAAATTTCAATAGGATGTTAAATCTTGCCGAAAAATCGAAACTTCGAAAAATCATCCAAAAACTTCAAATTCCTTTAAATTTAGAAGTGGTCACATTTTGCAAAAAATTAGAAACTTTAGCAACCTGTTAATAAAATCGAAATTGAACGAACAACTTAAAGTTCCCCGAAAATCAAACAATTACAAAAAAAAAAAAAAAAACCGAACAACCACTCAAGAATTAAAAAAAAAATTAAAACAAAACAAATTTACTCAAACGGGAAGTTTCACCGGAAAATTACAAGAAACTCGAAAAATGTGTGTAAAATTATTTCGAGTTTCTCCTCATATTTTATTGTTTGTGTTAAAATTTGAAATTTTGTGTGAAATTTTGAGACAAATAGCTTTTCATAAAATTGTTTGAGCTTTACTGCCATGCTACCTATGTCGAAAGTCAACTTTCGCTTGAATTCTAATAGAAAAAAAATTCGTTTGCTGTAAGGAACTATTTCATGGATTTATTTATGTAGTTACAGACTAGGTTAGGTTAGGTAATCAGGCCACCTGCACCGCAGGCCCACGTGGGTCCGCAAATTCGGTCCATTTATGTTATCTGAAGAGGTAGAAGAGAGTGAAGATATGGTGAAAAAAATTCAGGGGAATTGAAGAAGGGTCACTAAGTCTGTGGCGGTATGGAATCACTGCTAAATCAGCGACTGCTCCTAATCAAGGAATTGATTCCCTGCAGTACCACCTTGGATATTTCCGAGAGGTTGCAGAAGGTCCAACGCCCAAGGCAGAACAGATGCACAAGAGGTGATATATTGTTTCCTCTTCACTTTCACAACTTCTACAGAAGTCATTTGCAGGCAGCCTCATTGTTTTCGCATGGCTGCGAAATTTGCAATGTCCGGTAATGGTTGCAACAATATCCCTCAATTGTGCCCTTTGAAAACTTAGCAGAGTTCTGGTTCGAGCCCTGCTCAAACCTGGCCAGGTTAACCTAGTGATACTGCATGTGGGTTCTTCTAACCATCTAGCCTTAGCGATATTATATATCGCATTATGGATATGCCTATTGCAGGCTGAGAGGGGTATGCCACATAATTCATCAGTGTGTGAATTCTGCAGCCTTGCTCCTCTCTTTATCAGCTTGTCGGCCTCACCATTACCCCTATTGATCCCGTGTACACGCACCCACTCGAATGTCTCGCTATCCGATTTAAGGATGTCCGGCATTCATGGATTAGTTTGGATGTTGTATAAACATCTGTTGAGGACCTAATTGCAGCACGGCCGTCGGTAAAGATTCGAGTATCTCTATCAAATATTCGGTAATACCACGGACTAAATAAATAAATAAACTCATAAAAAGCTCTGTTAGTGGGACGCAAATAATTTTTTTCTATTAGAAATCCAGCGAATGATGACGTTCGACATCGTGGGCCTGGCAGTTAATTTTATTTGATTGAATCTTTCTAAAACAAAATTACAATATGTATTTAAATCTTATCTGACTAATACTATTTATTAATTATTATAAATGTAATAACTAATTCTGGAAAACGTTACATGAGCACATTTCGATGGATTTACCTGTATTTTTCACGTTTTTAGCCAATGTGGACTTGCTCAATTGTGTTATGGCTTGCTCGAAAATCAAACTGATGGTTCGGGATGATGTTTTGATAAGTAAGATACGGCTTTAAACATGAAACGAATAATTTTTAAAACAACTTTGATAAAATTGACAGTAGGCTAATGGGCCAGTATGACGTAATCTGGCTTGAGTCCTTTCCCGGTTTTGGAATCATAACAATTTCAGAAATTTTCCAAGAGCATGGGAAGAAGCCAACTCGTAACATTATATTAAATACGAATAGTAAAATTCTTTCAGCATAATTTGTTCAAATATCTAGATATTATTTTGTTTGTTATTTGAAAATTTAAATATTTTATTTCCTGATGATGCTAAGACGTAACGAAATATCGAATGTGAATAAAAATATTTAAAATTAAAGTTTGGTATGAAGATAAACCGACTTCGGTTATGAAGTATCTTCAGTGTCATTTTTCATTCAGAAAGAAAAATGACTGAAGGCGGTACATTGCCGAAACCGGGTTTTCTCCAAACCAAACTTGCCTAGGGATGAAGGAAATTCGTTCCGAAAATTCAGATCAAATCACCCTGCCGGAATATCAAATCAAGAACCAACATATTTATTTAAAGCCTTAAGCTTGAATAATTATATGATAAGTGAAAGAATGTGAAAAAAACTTATAATAAAAAAGTTTAAATTATAAAAGAAAACTTTAAGCTTAACAAAAAAAAAAAAAAAACTTCAAACAAATAAATAATAAAAAAGGTTGTAGAAAATCTAAATTTCAGCAAAAAACAAAAATATTATTTTACCAAAGAAAAAACGTCGACAAGAAATTGAAAATGAACACGTTTCAAGTTTTGTTAGAATCTGATCTGAAAAAATAAAAATTACAAAAAATACCCTACCCTGTTGTACATCAAGGAATAGTATGTGCGCGCACACCTCCCAAACATATGAAGAACATATGAGGCGTGATCTTATTCTTATGTCAATTTTAGGATTATTTATCGACCTTTTCCAAAATATTTTTAACCACCAAATGACCCTTGTCCATTACTATTCGTAAATTTTATGTGTGTGCGAATGGAAATTGCTACGTGATACGATAAATTATAATTCAATCAGCACGTATGAAAAAATTAAGGGTGAAAAATTCAAGTTTTAACCGGACAACGAACGCTACAAGTACACTGTCAAAAAATGATTTGTTATGAAATTTTGAATACATTTTTCATTAAAAATATTTATAAAGCTTTTTTTATAGAACTTTTGTGGTTTCACGTCCCATAATGACTCATATTGAGTTTTTTTCATTAAAGGATTCATAACTTGGAACTGACTATGAAGCTTTTTAAGCTTTAATAAGTTGGGCACAATTATTATATGTATAATAATGTTTCTCTTCAAAATAGTCATTAACTTTGTCATCGGTGTCTAATGAACCACCATTTCGGTACTATAATTAAGTTGTTCGAAATCCTCGAATATCAGCCTTTTTCTAATATTAATAACTACACACACCAGTAATTCGGCATGTATAACTTCATAATTTTCCAAAAAATACCCCTGTACTAATTTATTACCTTCATTCGTACTTGCCAGTTTTAGGCAACATAAGCCACAGTGCATCGTTCTAATTTAGTCCTTGATCTGTATTCCGAGTGAAATAAAAAGGTGTGGAATTGTGAGAACACTCGAGATTGGGTAATTCGGAAATTAGATGTTCTGCATTATCCATATTTTGCATATACGGTTTGTTCAAAAGAAAAGGTGAATTTTGAATTTTCGCATTCGATTATCGAAATTTTTTTTATGTTGGTACACATGTGTTAGTCATATGTTGGCATTATCAGCCAATTTGGATTAGTTGTTGACAACTGAAAAGGTTAGTCAGGTTTGTGTGTGTTCTGCGGTTTTTGGCTCCCTGTGACTTTTTCCTATTCCCAAAACTGAAGAGTCAAAATTGATGCGATAAAGTCTGAATCGAAGAACGAGCTGATGGTCATACCGAAAAGCGCATTTTAGAAGTGCTTCGAGGATTGGCAGATGCGCTGGCATAAGTGCAGTATATCTGAGGCGGATTACTTTGAAGGGGACAAAATGGATATTGATGAATAAATAAAAACTTTTCAAAAAAATTCAAACTTCACATTTTGTTTCGAACAAACCACGACATTCGGAAAATTTTTCTTTCGAATAAAATATTGCTGATTCGTAATATAGAGCGGCACTGTACTCGTGTATCACACATTTTTTTTAATGTGACATTTTAAACACGAATTCGAGACACTACTCTTTTTTTATTGTCATTTATAATTTAATTCACCAAAAATAATATTAAATATGACTGCAATACAAGTCACGATACATTTTTAAGAGTGTTTTGTCCAAGTATTTAATCCAAAAATAAAACGAAAATGTTTAAGTTTTGGTGGTTGCTGGATGGTAAACAAACGTAAATTTTAAAACGTTATTTAGGGTCGAAGGAGATTGCAACCCTTAAACAAGTCAGAAATAGAGAATGTCTTGCTTTCAAGGTGGAAACAAAATAAATGAAAATAAAAATGTTGTATGGCTCATCATCGGTGTTCATGTTAAAGGTTACGTTGCGCTTGTGTTTCGTGCGTGCCCATTGCTTGACCACACTCGTATGTCATTTATGAGTTGAACCCAATCTGAAGAGAGTATAATCAAAATGATAAATTAATGTGAGCATACACATGCATACATACATATATCCATACCTATATACAAACATATACATACACATACATATGTATGAATCTACACATATGCGAAGAAATTTAAAATAAAATGAAGATCCATGGCATTATGCCGATAATAGACTTGGAGTGTACTGGAAATTCCATTTTTGAGATGTTTTTTAATTGTACTGTATTTTTCCTACTTACGGCATTAAATACATTTACAACAGCAGGCTACACCGCTACACGACTACAAATGCCGCTGGCTACAGATGACGCCCTGTAGCCAGCTACTTAATTATTTTGAAAATATTAACAGCTCTGCCAGCAATTTATTTATATCTCAGTTGTGTAGCTATAAATTTTCTTACAAGTTCAGTTTTTTATAGAACAAGTCCTATCGGTGGGCGGCCCTGCAAAGTTTAAAATATAATCGGCTATATCTTCTGATCTATAACGGGCATAGTAACGAACTATGTATGTATTTAATCAAAGCTTATAAAAATACCGTTCCGATGCATCAACCATTTCGAAGGAATAAACGTACAGAGGTAATGGGATGTAGGCGTGGCCGACAAATAATATTCGCAATTTTATAATGAAATATTCTCAATGCTGCATGATTAGAGAGGTGCACATAAACGAGACTTAAGCCGGAAAAGGTTCATGATTCCAGACATGTACATAAACTTCACTCAATATTATAAAAATACAGGATCACTGTACTAACTCTCTTGGGATTTCTCTTATTGTGTTGGTATTATGATTGTTAATTAATATTGTTTTAATTTTGTATGTACTGTATTGAAGGGTTTTGTTAATAGTTTTCCTTCAAATCGTTAGTATTGAATTCTTAATTTCTTTTGTTTCTGGATTTTTTTTTTTTTATATTTAAGATATATGGCAAAGCCAAGTCTGTGTAATACCTCTTTTTTAAATAAATAAATAATAAATTAATAAAACTTTTTATGCTTATATCGGGTGATTATTTTCTGTTTTGGTTTTCACTGTAGATTTTGTCAGTGTAAAAAAAGATTCGTGACATGTGGCAATGCCAAAGTGGTCAGTAAGGTTTGCCATTTTACCAGGAATAGACTAACAGGCGAACAATGCTTGCAAATCATTGAATTTTATTATCAACATTTTTGCTGTGTGAGAAATGTGTTTTCTATCGAAAAATTGTATTCAGCGGCGAAGTTCATTTTTGACTCACTAAATACGTCAGCAAACAGAATTGCCGGATTAGATGTGAAAAGCAGCCAGAGGTAGTTTAAGAGCTGCAAATGAACCCTGAAAGATGCACTGTTTGGTGCGGTTTGAGGGCCGGCGTACTTCTTCAAGAATGATGAAAATCGCAACATTGAATTTTTATGCCCAAAATCGAGGAACCTATTGAGAGGCGGGCTTGATGAGCAATTAATCTCACGTTTTGGAGCAGTCCATTGGCTGTCAAGATCATGCGATTTGACTTCATTAGATTATTGTTTGTAGATATACGTGAAACCGCTCCTGTACAGGACCCTGCAAGACAACATTGGTGGCCGAAATGCTGGAAAAAATATGGCAAAATTGGAGCTCACGGATGGATCACCTGCAGCGTAGCCGCGGGCATCATTTATATGAAATAATCTTTAAAAAGTAAATGGCAGGCATCAATTTATCGGCACAAATAAATATTTAATTCACTTATGCAAATTTTATGTTTTTTTCAGTTTTTAAAACCCAAACGGCTAAAAAATCTCCCGATGTATTGTAACACTTAAATGTTGTAATTTTCTTTTATTTTACAACAAAAAATATTTCTAAGCACTAAATTTTGCTTTCTATATTTTGTTCTATTGTCAACATTGTTTTTGTTTTGTAGCCAACAAAAATAGAAATTAGTTTGATTTGACTACAACGACAAAAATAGCATGGACAACAACCTGCAGTCACGTTGCCTTGTTGTCAAAATAATCGTTCTTATATAAGCGTGTCTATTTTAATTTTGACAGATTGTAGTCGGTAGCCTGCTGTCTGCTATGTGATTAATAGTCCGTCCAGCTGCGCAATTTTTAGTTCGTAACTCAAACAATAACGTCGGCAGATAAACGGCAGACAAAATGTGATGTTAAAGTTTGTGTTAACATGGCGTCTTGACTAGCCATAAATTTGTTCAGCTATCGTATATCTTATATTGCTGTTCGCACAGGAATTTGGCTAGTGAAGACCGGTGATATTGATTCGTGTTCAAACAGAGTTGTCCGAACAATTATTCGCACAACTCTTTTATGCCATTCCATAAACAAAATACACAAATGGAAAATAAAAAATGTGTGTGTGTGCTCGTCTGTAAACATCCGTATAAACTATGCTGAGAACATCGAAACTAACTCGATGAAAGACAACAAATTATGCGCAAACTGAATAGGAACATCTACACGTATTCTCCGAACAGAAGACCACGAACACATTTTCTTCCGTTATTTTGCAAGGGCTCTCTCAATGTGCGAACAAATTTATGGTCAAATTTGTGGCTGGTCAAGATCTAGTGTAAGGGGTGAAGAATACGACTTTATGTTTGGACAAACATATATTTTAAAATTTCAATAAACATTTCTTCAAAAATGTCTACACTTTAATTTTTCTACTAACTGTTGAATTTTGTTAGAAATATTTAATTATTTTTTTGAAGTTATTTTTGATGTTTGGTGTTGAAATAAGATTTAATGACGTTTCGGTCTTTGAGTAATGTTTGAAAGTTTATGTCTTATTTTGTAAATGAATTGATTTTGGGGTATTCTTGAGAGACTATCGGCTACATTATTGTCTTTACCTGTGATGCATTGAATGTAATAAATTCAAGGTGACTTGATTGGATTGGTGATCTCTCTGTTTTGGAGTTTATAGCGGATGTAAGCGGTTAGTGATCAGTGAATATAATAACATTTCTGAAAAGTGTTTAATTCCGTTCTATATTCTTAGGAGTTCTCTGACAAAAGTTGAATATTTCATATCGCTAGGATCAAGTTTCCTGGAGAAAAATGCAACTGGTTAATAGTGATCTGCAATGGATCAGAAGATTGCAGGTTCGGCTCCTGGCAGTATCGCCAATTTTTAGTGTTGGTTTTAAATTATTTATTTAATTAAAATAATTTATTTTGATGTTGGCTTAAGTTTTTTTTATATTTCTTAATATCTACTCTTTTAAAAGAATAGATCGAAATTTATTTTCCAATCGCGTTGTACAATCCCTACAATACATGCATCAGGCGCGGTTTTAGAGGAGAGAAAAAAAGATAATAAAAGTTGTGTTTGTATGCTGGCCCAAATTCGACCATTCTACGTTTATGGGGCTAGCGCTACTAAAGGCGCCGTGTTGCAATCCCATATACCATAACCCCATATTGGCTTTATAACACCAGCGATGTGTTATAGTCCCATATGGGTTTATTTCCTTCAAATAAGTGCGATAGTACCATATTAAAAATTTAAAATTTATGCTATAACCCCATATTGGCTTTATTGCACTTTTTTCTGTGCGATAACCTCATAATTAAAAAATTTTGTATCACATGCATTATCTTATGAATTATGTTCCATATTCATTTGTTAGGAATAATAATATGTTTTGTACATAACTGTACATAAACAACAAAAACTATTTAAAACAAAATATTGTTCCTTTTACAAAATAAACCTATTGTGAATTTCTTTTTATGGAATAAATATATTATAAATTGAACTTGTTGTTATGAACGTCCTGTTGTGCTCTTCTAACTCTAATGTAATATATTATCAAATTGTTGATCAAATTTACAGTTACATTTGTATATATGTACACTCATCTATTTCTTATTAGTTTATATCAGCATGCAGTGTTTTATCGCATTTTGCAATCAATTAGTTCAGTGTCCAACGTGTGCTAGAAGTGTTTAAAAGAAACTAATATTAATAGATGAATAACATTAGAAATGGAAGAAGAAATATTTGAATTTAAATTTATCCCTGGATTTCGGACAAACAGTAATTTATTATATATAGAAGCACAAGAACAAATTTTTGCATTTAAATATAAAAAAATGAATACAGCATATTATTACTGCTACAATAAAAATTGTAACGTTGGAGTCGCGATTGATTTTAACAGCACAATGTATTGCCGTCGATGTGGTAAAAATAAAGTGCATAATCATGGATCTCAAATCGAAATAATTAAGAAATTGAAAATTATGAATTCAGTGAAATGTGAAGTTCGTAAAGCTCCACTAAAAAGATCAAACGTTCGTGAGATTTTTGACGAGCAATGCAAAAAATTCAAAGACGCGGCTCATACCATTAATTACGGAAATATGCGTAGGCAATTGTTCAAAATAAGACAAGATAAGATGCCGAAAAATCCAAATGATGTAGTTGATATTATTGACACCTTTAAAAACGAAGAAATTTTGAAAGAATTTGGTATGTCGAGGTATGAGAAAGACAAATCGTATTATTTGGATTCTGTGATAACAAATGACTTCTCATCTACCTTATTCGTATCACCGACAATATCAAAAAGTATACAATCACTGAGCTCATCTGAGCCACGAAATTATATAATGGATGCAACCTTCAACGTTCTACCAAGATCGAAAACTCTTAAGCAATTATTGATAATTCATTTCATTCACGCAGATCATGTAAGTACTAGATATATGTATTTATATGTACTTTGTTAAAAATAATTTCATTTATTCTTCTTTTCAGGTGTTTCCATTTATTTATGCGTTGATGTCTAATAAAACAGAAGAAGCGTATTTACATATGTTTCAATATATAAAATCTAATGTCTTTGATTTGCGACCAACAACCATTATAACCGATTATGAAAATGCATTACGTAATGCTAATAAAATAATATATCCTACGGTGAAAATGGTTGGTTGTTGGTTCCATTACACCAATGCATTACGGAGAAAGGCATCAAAAATAACTGGCTTTATACAGCATCTAAATCGTTATAAAAACGCTAAAAACTTTTTTAATAAGTTTTTATACCTTCCATTGTTAAAGGCAAGTGATATAGAAGCAGCATACCAATGCTTAAAGACTGATATAACAAATGATGAATGTGGAAAAAAATTTCAACAGTTTTTTAAATATTATGAATTTTATTGGCTTAAAAAGGTATGATTCCCTCTTTGTTTACCGAATAATTATTTATACACATTATTATTTATTTTTTTAAGGAAAAAGTGGCAAATTTTTCGGTTTATAAGGAGCCGTATAGAACAAGCAATGGTGCAGAAAATTTTCATAGCCAACTCAATATGAAACTTAGAAAACATGGAAATTTTTATAAATTTGTCGATGCTTTATGTGAAATTGATGCCGCTAAGTCATGTGATTTTTTAAAATCTATTTCTGGATGTACATCATTGTATACGAAAAAAAAATTAACTATTGAAAATAGGGATACATTTTAAAAAAAAACATATGACTTATTAAAAGAAAATAAAATATCATTTCAAACAGCTCTCGCTCAGTTTTCGAATATTAAAAACTGCAAGCTAGAAGCCGATTTCATTAACACAATTGACAGTAATGATGATGAATCAGATGCATATGAACAAATTGAGACCGAAGCACTGTACCAAAATTATTTGCAATGTGTTATATGTTGTGATAGGGAACGTCAACTTATGTTTCAGCCATGTAAACATTTTAAAGTTTGTAAAACCTGTTACGATACCATGAAGGAAGATGCTGAAGTAAAGAAAATTAAACCATTGTGCCGAGTTTGTCGCTCCGTTATTATTGATGCCGTAGTTATATTTTGTTAAACATATAATTCTTTCTTTGTTGATTATTTGTTGGTGAATTTTGTATTGAGTTTAATTTATTGCGTTGAATATTATACTCTTTGTTGAATAAATATATTTTGTTATGTTTTTGTAAAAGACAAAATAATTTGGTTTCCTTTTTATAGAAATAACATAGTATGACTGATTTTAACTTTTCGTACAAGGGAAAATTCCCTTCTATTATAATATTTTTTTGCAAAATTATGGTTTCCCCTTTTACGAAATGCGGAATATAAGTGATTTAAACTTTTCATATATTTTGAAAATAATCGAAATCAATCCCTTACAACTATTTTTTCATGGCATACTGAATTTTCTGCTGGGTTTTTTTTGCAATCAATAATAGAGACTGAACTAACTGTTAAACCTGTTTTGCATTGAATTGCCTAATAACTATGTTATCACATAAAAAGCGAATATTAAAAACAGTTTTGCGTATGCTGCTTAAAAATAAATATGGAAAATTTTAAAAGAATGGAGAGTAATCGTTTAAACGCAAGGAAGATCTTACTAAATAAAAGCGATATTATAAATTTTTCTAATGTTCCCGGATTTATAATTGATTCTTTTTTCGGAAAAAGAACTTATAAAGCGCAATTAATAGCTTGTGCTTTTGCTTTTGTTAATGGTAATCATACGATGGATACCTTTCACAAAAACTCACGAAAAAAAATAACAGAATTACTCTTATGGTTGGCATATTCTCCGAACGCTCACAAGTACTATAGCTATAATGTCGAACTTAATCAAGTAATATTTTGTAACGGAGATTTACGAAAATATGGCGTAAGAAAACAAAGAAATTAAATAAAATTTTTAATTTATAACTGTTCGTGGGGGCTAATTCGTACACCCTACAAAATCATTTGGTTTCATTTGTATACAAATGTCTAATAATACAATATGAGTTTATTCCCTTCAAATAAGTGAGATAATACCATATTTAAAATTTAAAATTTGTGCTATAACCCCATATTGGCTTTATTGCATTTTATTTTGTGCGATAACCCCAAACCCAAATTATGGGTTTATAGCATAGGAAAAAGTGCTATAAAGCCAATATGGGGTTACGGTATATGGGATTGCAACACGGCGCCCTACTAAACGAAAAAAAAATTGCTTGACGAATAGAGAAGAAAATTGTACTGGACATGTTTTCTCTACTTTTTTATTTGATCCAAACACTTACATTGAGTAGTAATTGTGCAAGCATTAGTGGTAACTTTAATCCTTTATAGCTTCTAAAATTACAATTTTAACAAAATCTAGATTGTATACATCTGCAAATAAATACCTTAAATTCATAAGAAAAAGTCGCCTGGTCTCTTAATTATCTAGATAGATAAGGTGCCAAACTATAAAATGTGGGTTTATTTAATTTATCGACCTACTTTGGTTGTGCAATTGATGAACATGCCGAGACATGTATCTTATGACTTTTAAAGGGGCTGCATCGAGTTCAAACATCCCATAGGTATGGCTCAAAATCTGCAGATACTTTTCAGACATATTTACCGGCACAACGAAAAAAAAACTGCGAAAGTTTCGATTTATTATCATTTAATCTCCAAAGTTTTGTATATGAATAAATATGAATTTATAAAAGAAATGTAATAGTAACTTTAAAGCGTAAACAAACATGTCGCTGCAAGTTAATCTTGGTTTTGTTACATATGTACTTCCTAGCGATTTACGGGCACATTTACAGAGTTTTGAGCAAAGAAAAAAATTACTACTACTAAACAGAGTTTAAACAGAGCTGCTGCGCCTTATTTCCAAACCAGCAATTGATTTTAACACGTAATGCGTTTTACCGATTCGAAGAGTTGTTTACTTTTTGCTTTTAAACGTTTATATATTTCTACACCTTCATCCTCGTGTAAATTTAATAAAAGTAAATTGTGGCAGTAGGATTTTTTTTCTCTTGGCGTTTTTGCTTGAATCATCATCTTAAGGCACAACAAAAATTAAAAGCATAACGACCCCGACCTTGACGTTCAAAAAGAAATAAAATTAAAATAAAAAACAAAAAGGCGAAAAAAAGAAAGCAAGAAAAATGCAAACAATAGTCCTTTGCCTTATTACAGAATCCCCCCGTGTTGATGACGACAATGATGACGCGCTGATAAGTTTAAAAGTGTGAGTTGCCGAGTTTCGTTGTGCAAGATGAAATAAAATATGCATAAATATAAAGAGTGTTAAAAAAGAGGAACAAAAAAAAAAAAAATAAAAAAAAACAAAAATAATAAAGAAAGAAGTGAAGAAAAGCAAAAATGAAAAAAGCCGGTAAATTATATATTTTCTTTAAACGTGCAACACTTTTTTTATGGTACAAGTTTGATGCAAATGTATTCCCATTTTTTCTTTCTTCCTTTCTTTTCTTAAATTTCCTTTGTATATGTGCAGCCTGGTATGAATGTTTGTAGTCAAATGTACGTTACACATACATACATCCATACATACTTATACATTTAAGCATAATTGTGTAAGTAAAAATATGTAGGGAGACTTTTGTTGTTGTTGTAAATAATGACACTGTAGTTGTCTACTACTCGTACATAATTTTATATATAAATGCGTGCATAAGTATTTGTAGTAGACGTTGCACTTTCATTTTTCCTACTTAAATATTTAACAATATTCAGCAGTTAAAGCTGAATTTTTTCTATTTATATTTTTTACTAGAAAGCTGGAGAATTGTTTGTGCTTTAGAGTTTTAAATTATTCGAAAGAAAGAGTTATTTTTATATCGTCAAAAAACTAAATAAAATCAAAATTGATTGTAATTTTTCACTAACAAGAATAAATTAAATAACGCATATAGGGGCTGCGCCAAACAGTCATGCGAAGTTTAAGGAATTTCTATCAGCTGAAGGCTGATTATTTGATCAATTAGAGTACTCAATAAAAAAAGACCGGTTTTTCAAGAACACGGTATGGTGTGGGTTTTCGTATGGATTTCGGGAAATTTACTTTCTACTCTGATTTATTCCAAAATTATTATGAAATTTTTATATAATTAAAAACTTACTTCTAGCTAATTCTATCGCAATTCACTTTTTTTTATAAAAATGCAATTTATTTGTTGAAAGTGAGATGAGCTAGTCTCTATGCGCATAAGCTTCTAAGAGCTTATACAAAATGAGTTGGGATAGAATTAGTTAGAAATATTCTTTTTTTCAATAAAAAAATAAAAAATCTCAAAAATTAATTAATTAATAATTATCCAATAGCTTGTGGAAAGGTTGGCAACACATGCTATTTTTGTTGTTCTACCTAAGCTGTCTTTTTTTTATTAAGGCGCACGGTGGTGCGTCAGGCCAAGTGCACACAATGTGTATATTACACGAAACAATTCGCGCTATTTTTACCCCTGCTCATAAGTTTGCTTCCTTTGATCATAAAATAATAAAACTTGAAACATAAGGACCTTACGTACAGGTAGCCTGATGGGCCAAGTTTGAAGTAAAAGCCAAGTAAAGCTTCCCGAGATACGAAGGTGTAAAAACTGCATATTTTTGTACACATTCACTGGCTCACTGACTTACTCATCAATGTTATATGGCACTTCCACTGTAGCTAGGGATCTGAAATTTTGGTATACAGGTATGGCCCCCCTCATTTGTATTTGACACTTCCACTATAGCTAGAGATCTGAAATTTGGTATACAGGTAGACCTTGGAGAATAAGTAATTAGAGCAAGGGGCACTTTTCATCTAGGGGGACTAGGGTTCCCTCTTATTTGTATGGAGCATTTCCACTCTAGTTAGAGAGCTGAAATTTGATATAACCCAACCGTCTGTAAACTTTAAGTTACAAGAGATTGTGTACATACATTAACAAAAAAAAATAATAAATAATAATAACTTAGAAAAAAGGACTCAGATCCGCACAGAAACATAAATGTGAAAATAAGGCCAAGTTTCTATCCAAACATTTTGGCCGTAAAAAGTACTGAGATGAAAACGAGGACCAAGTTCTTCATATGTACAACACTATACCATTTCTAGACAATTTGGTAGCTTGGCAATATTTTTTGTAACTTTCTAATATTAGAAAGGATTATGGGAAAAATTTTACGAAACTAGCAAGTTGCCTAGAAATGGGATGGTGGGGTACATATAAAGAACTTGGTGCTCCACTTTGATAATAAAATTGTATCGTTGGGTTATAACTTGGTGATTTGGCATCGCTGACTTAATAATAAATAACCCGTTTGGCAGACGTTGCCAACGCAACTTCTCCAACGACGGCTTATTGGAATGTCCCTTATTAAGGCCATTATAATCACTGCCACCGTTTAATTTCTAAATCGTGCTTACTCGCGAAAGACTCACCCGAGACATGAGATAATCACGCCAAGTTTAAAAATCTAGTACTTTGTACTACAATATTAAGAGGAGAATTTAATTTTTGAAGCTGTAAATGTTTTTCGTATGCTGGCTTAATACACAAATATGAATATTTCCTCTCTAAATAAAAATTCTCAGCCATAATTTTTGTTGTTCAATGTTTAAAAAATGCTCCTTAAAATGTGTATATCTATAATGTGTTTTCTCTGTAGTCTATTTAGTTTTGGCACTGCACAGACACACATACACACAAAGACAATTTATAACGTAGTTGTGAGCATTTTTTCCTTGCTTTTGTTAAAAACTAAAACGATAAAAAAAGGTCCAAAGAAAAATAAAAAATATAAAAACAAATAAAAATCGCCGCCAAAATATTAATGCACACAGTCAAAGAAACACAGATATAAGATGTTTCTACAAGTGTGTAGGTGTGAGTTTCTTGAAAGCTATTTGTTATGTATGTAGTTGCAAAGGAAGTTCATTCAACTTGTGTGTGTGTGTGTACTTTACTTGAGTTAACATTTTTAATGATTGTTTTCATTTTTTTTTGTTTTAAACAACTTTTCTCGTGGTGTTGGTAATAATGACCCACTTTTCAGCAGTAATAAACTGTAATGAATATTTAAGATTTGTTTTTTTCTTCGCTTTTAAACAACTTGTTGATTTATTAAACGAAGGTTAGAATAAGTTTGTCTTCTCACAGAAATATTTTTTAATAAAAACAAAATTAAAATTACTGGTGTATTCTAGTATTTTTTTCTCGCGAATTTGAATCAAATGTACGGAAGAACATCTTTGAGATGTTAATACATGTAGCAGCTGTACTTAAGCAAAATCCTTAAAGTTGACTGGTTGTCAAAAATTGCTCATGGCCATGTAAATCGGTTGAAGCATTTCGAACTAACGCAGCGGCAGCACTAAACAGTGGGAATGAATTTGTTTAAAAGAAATTTCTATTCCAAAGCTATGTTTGAGTTAGGCCATATTAACCAGTGCAGTTGATTTGTTTTAGGGCCGCTATTTGGCCTCAATATGTCGGGATCCTGTCAGGTTTCGATCTGGGTAGAAACCTAAATATTTAACGTGGTTTTCCACTGGTACAGTGGTCTTTGTTATAGTTATGCTTCCACAATTTTAATATCTGATGGGAAACGTTTCGATAGATTTGCCTTTATTTCCCACTTCTTAAGCAAGTGACTCTAAAGTTGTTTTGATGCTATCTTCAGTGCATGTTTAATGCTTATAAATGCAATGTCGTCTGCAAAGGTTGACGTATAGTATATGTATTTGGGTGTGTTGACATATCCGCTGTATGGAGGATATATATAGCGGCCCTAGAATACTAGCTTGGGGGACTCCTGCAGAGATTTTGCCATTTTGAGAAAGTTGATTCTTCGACCTTACTTTAAACTTTCTATCAGTCAAAGAGCTCTTAAGAAGGAGTTTCCAGGAATAACATGAGCTACTTTAGTGAGTAGCCCGCCATGCCAGACTTTATCGAACTCCTGGGAATAGTACTATGCTTCGCACAAAAACCGAAAAACGAAATAGTCCGCGATAATATTCTTTTCATGAAGATAATCCGTTACACTCGAGTCGAATCATTTTTCAAATAACTTTGACAAAATTGAGAGCAGGGTAATGTGGTATGAGTCCTTTCCTGGCTTAGATATCATAGGATTTAAAGGTGAAAGAAGAAAATAATTCAATGAAATTATATGGTACATGGTACGGAATTATAAAACAGTTGTCATACTCCAAACACGATGGTTAAACATTTTCAAAGTGTTTTATAGCTTTCCCATACGATCTTAAATGGTTTTGATCTTATTATACAAGATGGCTCAAAATAAATAAATGATCATATTAGAAGATGGAATAACTTTTACAACTGGCGGCAAATGTCAATCCATTTATGATATTTTTAAAGTAAACATAACTAGAATTTGTATGGAGATGCCATGGGATGCTATAGTTTTCAACGCGAATTGATTTTGGGAACAACATAAGCCAAACAATTACTGTGAATGCTGATGAGTACATAGCCATGATTATCAAGTTCCTCATGAACTAGAACTGAAGAACATGTGTATCACGTCATATGTATCACGTGTTGGCGATATTGTTGGCGAAAAACATCACCAGACCTAACCGACAGACTTCATTTTGTAGGGTTTTTTGAACTAATGTGCTTACGTATATACTCCCCAGACTCTTGAAGCCCTTTAAGAAAATATCCCTCAAAAACCCACTACTTATCGCCAAAAGTGTAAAAAAATGCTGTGGATAAATTGGGCCCAATCGAATTCAATCTTTAAATATGTTTAAAAACTTTTTGTTTAGTTCTTGTATCTAAAGTTGTTGTAAAATGTAATAAATCATTTAATAGCACTTACGGCTACACATCAAACCAGCTCATAAAATTTTATGTACATATGTGTTGGTATATTTTGTTTGCTTAGCACAGCGACACATCAAACTCATTGCATCAAACTTAATTGCAAAGCTGTTATGGAAGAACTACTAGTTATTAATAGTTATGTTGGTCGCAAAATATTTCATTACTCGTATTTTCAAATTTTTTTTTTGGTTTACCGGGGGGTGGTAAAAACAGCGCGAATGGTTTCGTGTAATATACACACTGTGTGCATTAGGCCTGAACTTGGCCTGGCACACTACCGTGCGCCTTAATATTTTGTTTTTGTTTTTCGAACCAATGTTTTTTTTTTTTAATTTAACTGAAACTACATTTAGAATAAAATATGTAACATTTTTTTTTATCACTTTGACGTTGAACGATTTTTAAAATAAAAATTGAAAGAAAAGTTCCACTACACTTTTTTTGAATTTATAAGTAAAAAAAAGTTTATCAAAATGTGAACAACATTTTTAGTTAATGTTCGTTTAAAACTTTAATTCTTAGCGTGTGAGTCTTAAAATCCCCCAAGAGGTTTCCAGTTTTTTTAATGAAGCTTGTGCCATAACATAATTTTCAGTTAATATATTTTAAACTGAAATAATAATAATATCCACAAATGCTTGCCACTGTTATATAAAATATATGTACTCGTACATTTGTTCTTTGTAATGAATTAAACAATTATAAAATCATAAATTACGGCCACTCTACGAGACATTATTAAAATTTTGTTGGCAAATAAACAGCAACCCTCCTTATTAATTTCTTCCAGTACATAAATCAATTTTTGTTTGACCATTGCTGCTGACCATAGGCCATACTACATGCTCAAACAAAAGGTATGTAAATGGAAAAGGAGGGATTTTATTTCTATTAAATCTCAACCCCATATAATTTCTTTTAATATTTTCTTTTTTTTTATCCAACATATTGACCACTTATGCAAGTTGTGTTCAAAAAGGAAAAAAAATGACCCGAACAACTGGCTTAATGCTAGAAGCCATTGAATTCATGTGAAGCGGTAATTGGAAAACAAACTATTTATAATGACCGGTCAGATTTGTGTGTTTATGTGTTTACTGCGACTATGCAGTGACTTATTGTTGCTTTGGCGTGTGTCTGACCTTTGAACTTATTCTTTCGTCTTATATTGAAAAGTTAACAAGAACTTGTTAAAACTAAAGAAAATGTTCGTTTTAAGCGCCTGCAAATCTTGTTTTAGAACTACAAGAAATTATATATTTTTTTTAATGAAAGGGTTTCCAATAAAAGCGGGTGAATTTTAAAATAAATTAAAACAAGTTTCGTGTAATATTTATTTTTATATTTGAAAAACCCATATACATATGCAATATGTACCGGGGGCGCAGGCAGGTTCAATTTTCAAAATATGAATTTATGCGACATCCTGGTTTCTGCTGACTTAAGATGAAATTAAAAAAAAGGGGTAAAATCGCAAGACCTTGGTGGCCGATTTACATCGCTTTTGCGAGAGATAACTCTGGCTTTCAATTTGTGACATGCCGTTCCGCTGCACCCACATGTCGTCTATGCCAATATGGTTTCATTTGGTCAGTTTTGCTAGTTAACTTTACATTTAGCCACAAATATGCCTTTATACTTAATGGTGAAACAGAACTAGGGCATAACGAGTCTTACAATTTGACATTTAAAATCGCTAAGCTATGCAGTCGTGAGATAGAATCTACATTATTTTTAGGGCATTTCGTCTTATGAACTCAGAATTGTACAACAGTTATACCAGTAGGGCGATTCACTAACTTTAACATTTAACGCTACCGATTCTGTGATTCACTAACTGCTCGTAAACGATAGTAGACACCGTTAAATTTCTGTTTATTCAAATTGATATCAAGTGGCATCTCTGTCAAACGAAAAGCACAGAGAAGAATGAAATAAAAACGATTTTACGGATACAATTTTTTGTACGTTTAGATATTTCTGCAAAAGGTAAGTAAAAAACATGTGAGGCTTTTTCTACATCTAGTATATACATACGAGAACATGTAAATGACTTATAAACCAATTATAGTTTGTCGAATAAATAAACAACACAAGAATATAACAAAAACACTTGACTAAGCCATAGCGAATATTTTCAAAAAAAGTTACTGAATAACAACCTCATTAATTTTGTTGTTAAAAATTTTTAGCGATGCGATTATCGTTAGTGAATCGCACTAAAGAAATATTTATGTGCATACTTGTACATATGTGTATAAAAAACGTAGACAATAAAAAATGGCAGCAACTGTGATTACGGTTGTTTTATTATAAGCCTCTCTCTCTCTCTCTCACGCACACACACACACACACACATACATCGATTAATGGTTGAAGTTGCAGTCGTACTTGTTTCATCATTTAAGGTGATTTCGCCGTGATGATTTGCAATCAGTGACATAATAATAAACAAAGGCTTGAGAGGCGCCACAGAAAGTCAATATCGATCTGCGTGTATTAGAAACCCCCTTTAGTTGTAAATTTTAAAAATAATGCCGAATTTTCTGTCATCCTTTCTCTGTTAAATGTTAAAGCAAAAATTATTTTTTTGTGTTCTACAAACCCGGATTTAAAAGAAAAATCTTAAAAAATGTAAGTAGCCTACCATCATCCACCCATATACTCTAAATGATAATTGGCATTCTTAAGAACGTGGTACAGTGCGTACGAAATAAGAAACTTCTGTTGAAATGCATAGTATTGAGGAAGACCCAAATGACCCCCTATTGTATGGGATTTGTACTCAAAATATGTTTTTTTTAATGGGATGGTGCTACATTTATGCGAACATATCAGGAACTATGGAATAAGTAAGGCCCCAAAAGCTTAAAAAAAGTAATTGAAACTTTGATTGCCAGAATGCGCGATATCTGAGCCAGCTGCGGCACTTATAACCCTGATTTCATTTTTAAAGACTAATGGCAAAATAGAGCCAATTTTCTGCTTCACATTTTGTAGTCTCACTATGTTATTTCAATTAAAAGGCCTGGAATGAAGAAATCGTAATTGTGGAAAAGATCTTTTTGTCTGATAATCAATAGAACATTCGATAAAATTGAAGAAAAGAAAAATATTATCAAATCGATTTTGTTTTTTTCAGTGATTTTTGCGATTTTTTATAAACAAAATAATAATTGCTTAAAGACGTAAAAAGTCGCTTAACTTAAGCTGATCCAGCTTCAAGTTTTGGGCGAGGAGAGAGGTAAATTTAAAATTCGCTTTTGTCTGATTGTTTATTACTTAAATAAAAATTTAACGTTTTTAATCGTTGGGCTGGTGCGAGTTTTCGTTTTTTGTTCCCGTTATCTGTATTAGACGCTGTTACATAAAGTTGTAGCCTCAACTGTAATTGACCGGGCAAATGTGGATAAAAAATGGTCACGTGGTTGTAATTCTTGTCGTAAATAAAAGCAGCTACTTGTATATTGGTATGACATCTTGAGTTCGAAATAAAAAAAAGAACTGATGCTTATACACCAAAAGGTAACGCACATATGCCAGTTGAAAGATAAGTGTGTTATTAGACGTTCTAATACACAACGCCTAAGCCCTGTTCCACATTTATCGATGCTTTTAATTAATTTGTAACACATTTTAAATTTCTGAGCCTTTTATCGTTTGCAGAAATATCGATCAACTCCAACATTTATTTATTTGAGTACTCAGTAACGATATGTTATATAGAGAATCGATTCATTATTTCTTTTCTGTTATTGTCCACGTCTGAGACCTAAAAATTTTCGCTATTAAAAACTTATTTCTATCAAAGTATAAGTTGACAGAAGGGAGTGGAAAAAATATTAAACCATGGCATGGCTTAATTTCTTAGTCATTGTATTTTTAATTAAAAAATTAAATTTCCAAAAAAGGTACGGATACGTTTTCCCAACCTGGATCCGCGCCATAGCTATAGTTATTACAATTACAATCTCTTTTTTAGGGTTTCTGAGCCTAAAAAAATTTTTTTGTAAAAAAAACTTTAAAAAAGTCACGTTAATTAAAGCCCGCAACACATGCGAATGTTTAACAGAATAATTTTATAATTTTTTTTTTCAAAAATCTATAAACATCTGATGTTTATGTATGAATGTGAACTACATATGAGCGATCAGACAGCAGTACAATCTTTCAAAATTAAAACACGCATATTCATACAAAGACGATTATTTTGACGATATCATAGCTACACGAGCATATTTACAGCTGTCGTCAACATGGCTGATTACTGTTTTCGTAAGCGACAATTAACAGATCTAGTGCTGGCATTCCAGAAAGATATGTGAAATAAATAGAAAATAGTTAATTTTTTTAGCAGAAAAGAGCGTTCCAAAATTAAAACATTACAAATGCAAGAACAAACGTAACGATTTGTCTTTACATTACTTAATATTTCTTGGTACTATTGTGGGTATTATTTTTCTTGGTACTATTAATCATATGGGTCACTAAATATTCCTCCGTCATTATTTTAGCAAACCAAATAAGTCAGAATTTTAGTATGTATCAAATCGTCAAACTTTAATATCAGCTTCTGTCGATGTTGCTGTCGTTTTCAAAGTAATTATGGTATGGTATTGTACACATGAAGAACTTGGTCCTTATTTTGATCTCAGTACTTTTTACGGCAGAAATTTTTGGATAGAAACTTGGCCTTATTGTCACATTTATATTTTTGTGCGGCTAGCGATTGTTACTATAATCACTCTACCACGATATATTTTGTTCGTTTCGTTATCGTATCGTTTATAAATAATTTTAGTTTCTCATTTTTAGGGTAGACCTAGTGTAGACGCACCCCTACATATGTGTAGATACTGCCGGGAGCTTGGCAAATTTCATGCGAATTCATACGATTGACATTTAGAATTTTTTGTTTTTGTTTTAATATTATGTCTTGTATATTCAAAGAGACCATCATGCTGGTATACGAGTACTACAAATATGTATAACGAAAAATAAATAACAGAGTTTAAGTAAACGAGTTTTTGTGCATAAAATAGTTTTAATGAAAACGCCCCCGGGACGCACATATGAAACTACACAATCATTAGTTTAAAATAGATAAGAGAAGATGTTAAAAACTTTTTAATAAGTAGAATGTAGAGGGACCGGAATCAAATACTTCATCATCTAACCCCAAAGCAAATGTCTTTTATTTCTGCATTACCTCTCCCCCGCAACCAACACACATGCCGCAAAAGTTCACTTGTATTTATATGCTACACACATACACTTATGTATAGGTGTATGTAGTATGTAAGTTAATCTATGCCTGTATGTACCTAAGGATTTAGTAAGGTTATATTTATTTTATACTCGGAATACATATAAAGATGTATGTACGTACATGTTTCAATATATAAACAGTGAAGTGCTAAACACAATCAACAAAAGTAAGCCACTCTCGACAACCACATCAAAAGACGACGATAAAGCAGAATATATTGATAGATAGTAAAATACACAGTCGTCGAAGTCCCAATTGTAATTGAGCTATAATGTTGCTAAATTTTATTTCAGATAAGAAAAGGAATAAAATTAATAGTAAATAAATCTATTCTGGGATCTTACTCTGAATTTGCCACAGAAAAAAAAAACATTAAATATCCGCCAACAGAATCCGCTACATTTTACAAACATTTCGAAGCTCACTGAAATGTAGATTCCATGACATTTAGTTTTCTGAAGAAAGGGCACTCTGTGTAAATACAGACCAGTAGGTCTATAGTTGTCGTTAACAACTGTAAACTAATGTAAACAAGCTACATAAAAAGAAAAATAAGTAAAAGACTAGTTGCTTCTACTAAAGAGCATTTGAAATATTTTAAACGTTGTTTTATTTAAGACTCTGATGAATTCAGTTGAACTTCTATTCTTCTAAAGATGAACAGTTTGTAAACGTGGCATCTTTCAGATGGAGAACTCTGACCCTCTAAAACTGAAACGGCCGAAAGTGCAATTGCTCATTCGAATCTAATTCCATAAATTTAATTATTCATTTAATCATCCAAATATGTTAAACAATATTATTTATTACAATTGTTTGATAAACTCCCTGTCGCGTTTGTTTTGCACTCTACTGTATAAACACTCGACTAGATAAATACACATACATATGGATGTAAAGTATGTGTTGTATAGAAGCTTTGTATCTGCGAGTGATTGTATGGTAAGTTTTATGAACTATCTGTTGTATCTTTGGAAATACTCGTATGTAGTAGTGAACGTCAACCAGAAACGGGACACTTGAAATTGAAAATTCTAAAGCAGCTTGTGGAGTTTTTCCTTTATACGATTTACTTAGTTTTTCAATTATTGAATTACGTAAGTTTGTTTTCAAAGCAGTTAAATAGTAGAGAGAACCAAGTATCCATAATTAGCAATTCATATGCTTCTTGGAATAGGGACAGTATTTAATTTATGATGACAATAATTCAGCTTCGAAGATAAAATAGCTAAACTAGAAGGAAGAACAGAAGATCACATTGTCGTTTAAAGTTCCTTTAAAGCATTTTTATACGAGTAACATAATCCTTTTACTAAATTTTAATTAGAAAATTGTATGGTATAGTTAATCCCAGCTTTGAACATACACCAGTATCCACTCAAGTGCAAAACAAGTCTCTTAGAGAAGACATAAGAAATGGTTTCAAATATTGATCGCAAAAGACGTTACCGCGACGAAAATACAGTAGTTATCAAAACATTTAGAAATAAGATGACAAATGTTTTATAGGCTTCAATGATTTTATTTGTTGAAGTCACCACTCTTTACAGATCTTTTCCCTCTTTTCTAACTTCATACATTATCAATTGGCCAATTCACAAAAAAGGCTGGTGTGAATTGTAAGTCGTAAATTACATACAACAATTATACAGGATTTTTTAATTGGCTAGATGTTAATGACTCGAAAAAATTATATATTGTAGCTCGGAAAAAACCGGATTGGCGCGGTTTACCGCAATAGTGACACGTTTTTACCTGCAAATCGGAAATGCCACTTTTCTGTATCTAAATCACTTCTTACAAATCTGACTTAGCTCTTACTAATGTCATTGTCATGCAAGCGAGAACTTGAGCAACACATCATGAAAAGTTCGACAATGCCATTTCAGTTGCTAGTATTTTGACAGCCACTGTTTGTAATTATGTATGTTTCTATGGTAATCAGAAGGAAGACATAGGAGCATGCAAATAGTTTTCTAATTTCCAGAATAGAACTTTTCATTAAAATACCAAAAAAGTGCTTAAGACAAAGTTGTTCTTAAATAAAGTAAAATACATTCACGTATCCCTACATCGATGTACATACGTAGATAAAGACATACCCTGCAAACCCTGGGATGCGAATATTTCGCCTTTACATATACTTAAATCGTTAATGTACACAACCTCTTTTAGAGTTCACTATGTAGCACGTAGCGTTTACGTCCACATCTTGCAATGCAAACGAAAACAAATTGGTAGTCATTGATCTTCAGAGCTCGCCGTTAAAGCTGAAGGCGTCACCAACAATGCTTTTTAAACAGTGCGGACTACTTATACCGCCGGCGTAACTTTTTACTGTTGACTTGCCTCGTATGGGATGTCAATATTGTAATTTTTCGGCTAAAAGTTTAGGTCCCTTCCAAACGCTTGTTTGGACGTTTTGCTCAATTGTGTAGCTGACCATGGTAATTTGGCATCAGTGACTAATTATAACAAATCTATTTCGAGGTGGGTCCCTAGCGGACCTATTGAAATTTTTGAATACAGATAATAAAGTGAAGAAAATATAATTTACCTTTTATAAAAAATTGTTTTATTTTTACCGATAACATATTTGACTTCCTATTTAGTTTTACGAATTCATAGACGTCTGAAAGTATCAATGGCTTGTCCTTCTGGCTAAAAGTGTGATTTTCTCAGTGAGTATAAAATAATTTTATCTAAAGAACTTCTACCATCCTGAATAGGCACCGGCCCACCTGAACTCACAAATTATAAAAATAATTTGTTTATATTTCATTTGCAAGTGCAAACAAATGTGAAATGAAGATTTTTATAAAAGAAAATATAATATGGACTTATACTTTCAATATACCAGCCTATATCTTCGACTTTATATCCCTGGCAAGGACGACAGAAAATGAGATATTTCCCCCATCAAAGCGATTAACATCACACGTTGTTGTAAATAAAAATTTTTAAAATTTTGTGTTCCCCCCGCCAAAATTTCAATATAAGTCCGCCGTAATTTATCCAGATATGTCGTGTGCTAAATGCTTATTGTAAGGCGGGCTGATATGTTTTAGGATTAGCTCTGATATTTCCCTTATAGACCGCGGCCGAATGGTATTAATTATAACAGCCAGTTCGTGCTATTTCATTCCTCTCGAATGAAGAGAAAATCTAAAGTTCATTTAATTTTTATACTGGCAGGATCCAAGAACACGAATATTAAGGCTCACGGCAGTGCGCCAGGCCAAGACTTTACGTACAGGTAACCTCATGGGCCAAGTTTGAAATAAAAGCCAAAGCTTCCCGGGCCTTAGGGCACAAGTAAACAGAAAAATCTGAAAACGGGCACCTTTATTTGTATGGGACTCTTCCACTGTAGCCAGAGAACTGACATTTGATATATAGGTAGGCCTTGGGGAATAACTAATGAGAAAAATGGGCGCTTTTCATCTAGGAGACTAGGGGTCCTTCTTTTTTATATGGAGCATTTCTACTATAGGTAAAGAGCTGAAATTTGATATAACCCAACCGCTTACAGTTAAAGCAGGTTAAATACACACATTACCAAACAAAAATAACTTGGAAAACTGGAATGAGATCCGCAAAAAACATATATGTGAAAATAAGGCCAAGTTCCTATCTAAAAATTTCGGCCGTAAAAAGTACTGAGATTGAAATGAGGACCAAATTCTTCATATGTATAGCTCTATATCATTTCTAGGTAACTTGCTAGCTTGGTGAATTTTTTTTACTTTCTAATATGGGAACGGATTATGGGGAAAATGTTACTAAACTAGCAAGTTGCCTAGAAATGGGGTGGTATTGTACATATAAAGAATTTGGTCCACGTTTTGATCTCAGTACTTTTTATGGGGAAAAATGTCACAAAAAAAGCTCTGATCATATACAGCTGGACGTTTTGTTTTAAATACAGTTTTCTTTGAGATGTTTTGCAGGGTAAAAAAGTATGTATATTAATGATAAACGAGTACACTTACAGCCTGAAGATGAATAAACCCATACTTTGATAGAAAACTAACTAAAACCTAAACTAAAGACAATTCCATATGTGCACAGATACACAAGTTACATAAATGTGTCCTCAAAGGAGTAACTTTTGTGCGAGTTCCATACATACAGACATACATATGACACACATGCATAAGCTTACATACGAATAGAATGTATGAAGTCTTTATACATATATGTATGTGAGCTTGTTTGCAAGTATGTGTACAACCCATACATGTCTTTACGGCAAATGCCCCGATGCTCATCAATGTTACAAAATAGAGAGTGACTGACAAAAGCATCGTTCAAAAGTTTTTTGTTTTGTTTTTCACATTTGTTTTAGAAAACTTTTGTAATTACTGCAATTTCGCAAAGAAGGAGAACAAAAAACATCTCAACAAACGCTAATATCTACTTTAATCCAGTACAAATACAGCAACAAAATTTTTAATTTGTGGAAAACCACTACGCGAAAATTTTCATTTGCACGGATTTCGTTTTAAAACGAAAAGTTGTCTATTCTGGCAATTAAATATAAGAACTACACATTTGGTTTACGTTAAACTAATAGGGGGCTACGAAAAATCTAGTGATTCTTCAGGACTTTTCTTATCCGAACACTATCAAGCAAACGAGTTTCGAACCTCTTCAGTTGGCCTGGATATTCGTAGCATTCACAATGAAGCTTCAATGCAATTGGCTTGCTGTTATTTGAATGCACATATATTTAAGTACCAATCTTGAAATCGGGCCTAGGCAAAAACTATTGCTTCTTGCATACTCTTCTTAAATGAATACTATAAATTGGCGAAGCGGATCCAGGCAAAAAAAGAAAGCATATTTCCCATTCCAAAATGATTAAGAATTACCTTCTTCTTTAATTATTTATTTGAACAAATACTCGAACAAAAATGTCTAATACTTAAGAGATTAATTTATCCAGTCTCAAGTTCATATATTATCCTTTCAATTAAGAAAGAATTATTTATTTTTTATTAATCGATAACTTTTAAGACGTCAACAGTATTTTCTGTATCTAGTATCTGTTGCAAACATTGCTTATTTAACTCTTTCACATATTTTTCTTATATTCGATCTATTAGGTTAGAACGAAGTTTGCCCCACTGTAACTTTATTGGTTATATTCTTTAACGTACTTTTTCAAATGATCGTATTTTTTTCTTTTTTTATTCAAACGATAAATTATGAACTTGACACTGAATATTTACATTATTCGCGTTATAGCGTTTTCGTTTCTAGAAAAAAAATTAAATATTTATTTATTGCCCTTTCGTTATACTAGAAATATGTTTACGCCAACAAAAGGCTGTGATTTTTTTTTTAGATTTTACCCTTAATAATGTCGAAAGGCTTTGCACGTTATGATCTGCATAAAATCGAAAATAATAAGGCAGTGTTAAGAATGTATTCTTTAACAGGGCAACATTTTATTTAAGAAACGAAAACGCCATTAGTTATTGACCTCTTCCCATGTAAACAAATGGAAACTAGAAAAAGAGTTTGTTTTGGCTAAAAATCTTTACCCAAGCTAACAAGTTTTGAATCTCTGTAGATGGATTAAAAGTGCGAGTAAGTTTTACAAAGGAATTCACATTTTACCGTGTGCAGACAGTTTTTTTGATGAGCAGGCTTTTATATTCGACTGTGCCGAAACTTATATATTCTTGACAAAAATATCAACTACTAAGAATTTATTAAAAATTTTTCCCAGTGCAAAGAAATGTTTGCGATGTTTAATTTTCGCCACCGCTCTTAATCGTATTTTTTTGCATTTAAACCCTCTTTTCGACTTAATATTAGGATTTTTAGGATCTGTTAATTGATGAGATGTTTTTTTCTTAATTATAGCTGCATTAATTTGTATTTTTTTCTCTAAATGCTTTTAAATTTTTTAAAAATCCTGGATATTTGTCCAAATTAATAAAACTTAGAGTTTTAGGTGCGATTTAAGCCTTTGGTTAAATATTTTCGCTGTATTTGAAAGTATCTTGAAGTTTGTTTGTGAAAATGAGCTTTTTGTAAGATTAGGTCTCATGAATCTTGTGTAACATTGATCTTTAACGTTTCGACGTTTTTCATAAAATATTGAATTGTGTGAGTTTTCGGCTTCTTGGTGAAATTACAAAATTTTAATTTTGTTTCTTTTATTGAATCTTTTCTTTTAGATGATATTTAAAATATTACTTATTAATTATTACCAATGTAATAACTAATTTACTGTATTCAAATCTTAATGAACTACCTTTTATTGGGGTATGCAGCGCCGTCTCGCCAAGCTCAATGAGTCTGTTTTATGAAATTAAAATTTTTGTGGTAAAGTTTTAAAATTTGTTGAATTTTGAGTTTTGTGATATTTTTGTGGTAAAATGTCGGTTTTTATTGAATATTGATTTGTTACCAAAAAAAAATCCTTTTCTTCCAGTTTTTCGATTTTATAGGGAGTTTTCGAATTTTTTAATTTAAAATTTTAAACTGTAATAATTATTGATGGTGAATTCCCAAATTATTGTAAACTTTTCTCAGATTAATTGAGGTTTTTGGTAAAAGTGATAATTTTCAAATATTTTGGTGAAATTAAAATTGTTGTAGTGAATATTCAAAATTTTTAGAATTTCGATATTTTAAGGTTTTTTTTTAAGATTTTTAAAATTCGGTCCAATTTTTAGGACCGTAAGTTATCTGGTTATCAGAAGTTGTAAATTTTATGGGCTTATGTCTAAGCGTTGTCCCACAAAGTTGAAAATAGCAATAAAAACCTAGAAAAATCACACATCTCGGGAACTCGTAGACCGATATGACTGATTCAACTAGTTAAAATTGGCCTCACAACTTGATCAAATCAGGCAAGTTTCTAAACACTAGACAACCAGTGAGGATTTCGATATCGAATAGACGGACGTCCTTTATTAAACTTCCTACCTATAAAGATGCAGAATAATATATACTTTGTTGGGTCGGAAATGAATATTGTAGAAACTATAAAAGGAATGACAAATCTATATATATCCTTTTGATTTTAGTTAAGCCTATAAAAATAATGGATCGGTTGTTGTAACTCTTGCACATGCAGGTGATATTTATAAAGAATTTTCCAATAAGAGCAAGTCGATGTTAGAATAAAATAATGTAGGCTTTGTAGGGATTATTAACGAAATTCGTTTTTATTATCTCAAAGGTCCACGTAAGCTGTGATTTAGTTTCATACGGTAGTATGGAACCGAGAGATCAATTTTTGTTAAAATATATGGTGGTCAACAGCTAAAAACTGATGCACTCTCTGCACTTTGTAAGGGAGCATATTCAAGTTATTTACCAAAATTCTCTGTAAAAACCGCCGACTGATGCCCAATTGAGTGGCACGTCATCTGTCCGATGCAGCGGATCCTCTGTGACATCTTGAGTTACAGCCGTGGTGGTTGCAGCAGAGGAGTAGCTGCTCTGGGGCAACCAGGTTGGTATCGCACGGCTGCGAAGTATGCGACGAAATACACACTGCTCCACTTACAAGGCACAAATACCGACAAATTATCCCGTAAAAAATCGAAACAATTATTCAGCGCTTTGTGAAAAGTATAGCTATTATGTCTGTCTATTTCACAAATATCAAAGAGAATTGACAATTGCCGCCATTTGCAAAATTTGGAGCATCTTACGGCAGGAGCAAGACTTTTGCGCCACCTAGTATAACCTCTCTGAAACCACCCCAAACAGCTGCCACTGTGACAAATCCATCACAGCTACATCCAACATTTAAAAACGGATGGAATTAATTTCAGTTATTTTTTAATTTTGACCATTCCAATTTTTTTTAAATATTTGTAACTGAAGAAATAAATTTTAACTGAGTTAAATTAAAGTCAACTTGTCAAATATGTTGTATTCTTAGGTATATTAAAGCAATGAAGCCCTTAAAATCTTTCACATCACGCTACGTGCTTTACTTGGTTTTATTTTATGTTAGTTTCTATTTTATAAAGAAAGTTATGTACTCCAATATACAATTACGCATGTATGTATGTGTGTGTGTGTGTGTGTGTGTGTGTGTGTGTGTGTGTGTGTGTGTGTGCATCATACCTAAATATACGGAATGAAACCCTTTTGTTAATTTTATTAAAACTTTAATTAAAATCCATGACTTGTGTTTGTAAAAGGTATAAAATAAATTTCCAAAATAAAACTGCCATCATTGTCATTCTGTACTTTCAATTAGTTTTTGCAATGACGGCCATTTTGTTTTCAGGTAACCCCACCAGTAACCAATGGATACATATACAATCATTCACATGTGACTATCCAGCGAACATTTCTGTGCTCTTGCCTATTTAAGCAAATTGAAAAGATTTTAGCGTTTGTGTTCTGAAACGGAAACCGATTATTTTATGCAACAGCATGAGTAAATAAGTATGAGATGGAAATTTTTAATTAAGGTGTAAAATATACTTTAAGATGATGCTTCAAATAAAATATTTTGTTTAAAAACATGATCATAATTACCGAAAGGGTATCTCGTATGGTCTAACTGCACTTTCGTGTTTGATGCCAGTTCACAATTTTCGCAGACAATGTAGGATTATTAAAATGCATTCAGATGTTTTAAAAATTTTGGCGGGCTTTGATAATATATAATATTATCTTAGACGTGTGTTTAGATAACTTGTTGCAAAGTTAACACCTTGTGCTAACTGTCCATAAAAATTCGAATGGTTTGAGTAAAAATGTTCACTGGGTGCGCATATCAATGTTTATTTTCTTTTAAATGTGTGTATCCTTGAATGAGATGTTGTACGTGAGTTTGGTATTACGAAATCCTACATAACACCTACAGTTACCCATCTACCCACCCTCTACAAAGCTAACTGTATTTTAAAACTACCACTAGGACTATCGGTTTTCGTATGTTTCTATGTGTGTATGCACACACTAACAATGAAACACTTACGCTGACTACATTCTTTTATTCACTCATTCATTTTTGTTGTTAAATACTTGTGTACGCACAAAAATATTTATGTATGTACATTTCTACATACTTAAAATATGTATGTCGATACATATGGGAGTGTATTGTCAAATGCGTGCGTGTGTGTGTGCGTGTGTGTGTGTGTGTGTGTATGTGAATATCGAAACAGCATGTAGAAAGTTAAATATAGGAGAAAGAAAATTATCTTCCTTCAAATTCGCAGAACTAAATTGAAAACCCATAAGCTTGCTTACACTTTCACAATAATCAATGTCCTCCAATACTCCTTTCAGTGCATCCAAATGATCATTTTACTGTGGAGCCGATCGCAGCAAAGATAATATAAAAGATTTGGTTGATACTTGGTACGCAAACAGGCTTCCAGAATATTGTCTGCGTAGTAGTGTGTAGTTTTAGTTCTGTTTTAATAAACAAAAAAAAAAAAAAAATAAACTCTTTCTATCTAGAAAACTTCACTGGTGAAAGAAATGTTCGAATTTTTTTGTTTTAGGAAAATCTTAGTTGCTTGAATTTCTGGTTTTAAATTGAGTTTATTTTAGCATTCAAGAACTTAATTAAAAAATTGAGTAATTTATACTTTATTGTATCAAAAATCTCTGTAGAATGACAAAATCAAGGCGCATTCAACAAAGTAACCATTACAGCTACATTTTATTTTTCATGGCAGTTGTCAATTTGTTCATCGAGGCTTTGTATAGCGACCATTCCCGAGCCCTCCTAACATCGTTGAACAATTTCCTGCATCTCTTACGTGATTCTTTTAATGCGGTTAACCACCATAGTGGTTTGCACGTACTGCTAGGCATGCAAGGTTTGCATGACCTCGGCGTTACCTCCTTAAAAGCATCTGCCAGCTTATTTACAACTTTATCAATATCTGCAGCCCTTGTAATGGACGGTGGATGTGGGTTGAGGTCGTTCAGAATACGACCCTGAGCTTCCGAATTTGTTTTCCATCTATTTAAAACGGAATAAACAGTCACCAAATACTTTCCAGTCCTCCACATGGTGGGGAAACTGTGCGCTTAGCAAGGTAATATGCAATACCTTGTGTCTATTAACGACTACATAGATAGATTTGGAACCTCTATTTACTACAACTAAGTTAAGGTAAAGTACAAAATCTGCAATGCACTCACCTGTTTCGTTAGTACTACCAAAGTCATCTGCTCCAATGATGACTGGAACGCGTTTGCTGTTTGTTGCCAGCATCATTTTGTGGGCCAGGTTGTTCGGTCATGCGCCATGTAAATGGAGAGGAACCTAACAATCCTCCTACACCTCTTTCAGGCGGCAGCTACTGTGTCTTCATCACTAAAATCAGAAAGGATGAAGATATTAAACTAGTTTTTTTTAACTATAATACCTTGCCGTTGTGAGTCCCCGATTCCTGGACCAATGCAATTTCCCCTTCCTGCTCTAGGAGATGAAGAGTCAGAGCAGCTTTAGAGTAGTGAAGATTGATTTGCGTTACTTTGGTTATAATCCGAATTGTGAGCGACTGTACGTCGGCGTTCTCCGGATGGGAATCCAGGAGTACGTATTCGTCCTCAGTTACGTCCAGATGACTCAGGTTCTGATAAGGATTCCCCTGAGGCCTCTGATCTTGCCGGAGCGAAGATACCAAACCTTCATTAGACCTTTTCTTTGCCTCGGTAGACACGCAGCTTGACAATATCAAAACCGTAGAAGACCTTGCCTTGTCTTTGCCGAAGTGGTACCAAGGATTCCTTGTTAAGGAAGACGACAACCTTTCTGGTCAAACCTTCTGCAGCATTCCTAGTGTGGGTGGTGAGATCGGGGTTACCGCCCCGAATGTAAGCCAAAAAAGTAGTCTTATATAAAATTATAAATACTTAGGCGAGGTATACACCTGTACAGTAGACTTGAGCTAAATAGTTCAATTTAGTGATCGCTCATTTTAGTTCATAAAATAACAATAAACTAGTTCGCTCTTTTATTTCAATCGCTCTTTATACTCTTGAATTACATTTGTTTTGTGTTTGATCTTCTTTAAATAATTTTAACTGCTTTTTTATACACAGAATATCAAAAATAATACAGTGATGCCACAGCGAAATTTATTTCAATCTAATGGGATGATTTGACATTCTTGCCAAAATAATTGTAAAAGGAACTTTAATAAAATTATGCAATCAGGATAATAGTACGTTTGGCTCATTTTATTTCACTTATATTTCAGATCATTTCGAAAATGAAATAATGAGCGTTAAAACTTGAACTAGATTATATAGTTCAATCAACTGAATCGTTGAATTGAACTAGTTAGTTCGTAAATTACCCAGGTCTATTGTAAAGACTTCTTTGCTCTTGCTGTCTGTTTTGATTATTATACACACATCTATATACTCTTAAAATGATGACAATTTGAATAGTTCTTGTCTCGTCCGAAATCTTCAACAATCGTTCTCTTTGAAATCTCATAAAAAATGTGTACGTGTTTGATTAATACACTTATTACACACATCAAAGTCGATCATCGTGATCTTTGTCGGTGTCACACATACTAAACATTTTTTACTCATATTACAAACATCCTTGTTAAGCATTTTGATCATCTCTAGACCAGTTTAGTTATCTTAAAACATCGTTGTCAACTTAGAGTTTTAAGCGCAGTTTTTAGTGCTTTTTAAAAATATAGTTTTTTTTATACTGTATTTAATTTTATTGAATCTTTTTATTAAAAGAAATTCACAATAAGTATTCCAATCTTATTTATAAATTATTATTTACTAGTTAGTACCAACGTAATAACTAATTTTTTGTATTCAAATCTTAAAAATCTATCTTCTATTGTGTAGAGAGAGCCGCCTTGCCAGGCTCAATGTGCCAGTTCGTTTTAGTCTCTGGTGGCCGTCAAATTGCAATAAATTGCGTGCTAGAGTGTTGGGATGTGCGACTAGTTTGTTTACGTATTTGGACGCGTACGTTTTAACTTCTTCGTGGATAGTGGGAACTTTGAGATCCCTATGTATGTTTTCATTTCTTATGTACCAGGGGGCGCATACGATATGACGTAAAATCCTAGACTGTCTTCTCTGTAACTTCTGGATGTTTGATGCACAGGCAGTACCCCACAGCTGAATACCATATGACCATATTGGCTTTATAACGGATTTGTATAAAAGGACTTTATATTCCAAAGCCAAAGTTGAGTTAGGACTTATTAGCCAATGCAGTTGATGAAAAATATTGACACGAAATTTTTTTTTTGAAATTCAGTTTTTATTAGCTAATTTCCGGAATAGTATTTGATAAAAAATTCACTGAAATCGTTTGGTTTGAGGATAACGTAGTCTTTATGTGTAGTTTGACTATTGCTTATGCCAATTAATCTGGAAACTTTTTCCTTTACGAAAGATTGTTGTTCATAAAACGTTACAAATAAAATGAGAGTTGTTTTTTTTAATTATAAAAGTCCTGGTATATTTAAGCTAAAAGAAATTATTGTTACGCAAGAAGTGTTCGCGTTTTGGCGGGCAACACTGACTGCCTGTTGATGCTGCATGAAGTAATGCAGCTGGACTATATCAACCTGCACCTAGCACATCAATATCTTGAATGAAATACGTTTACTTCATGTATGTGGGTTATCTCTGGAGTACTTCTTGTTCTTGTCCCTTGTGAAGCATAATTCTCAGACGTTTTATAGGGTTACCCATGGATATACAACTGAGTTAGGATCAAACCTATAATAATGTAACCTGCAAAAAATTTATTTTAGTTTATTAATTTACTTTTCCGATTTGTTAGCCTATTAATGATCTTTCCCGCCAAAAACTGATGATTCGCCAGCAGTACTTTTGTGGAGCATATTTTAAGTGTTTATTTCAAATAAGTAAAGTATTACACGTGAATGTAAAGGATTACATTCACGTTATGACTATTAGTTTCGGAGACAATGGCGGATGACTAATAATGATAATAAGATCCTGTACCTCCATCTTAAGAGTTCTTAAAGTTCAAAGTGACTTCAAAAAAGTCAAAAACATGTTTAAAGTTTTGTATAGAAGTGTAGAAAGTGGACTTGAAATTTATTGGGCTAAATTTTATTAAAACTTCATTGTTACTTCATAATCTTCGCAAATAAAATTCTATATTTTAGAGGATTCTTTGACATATCGAATAAGTGGAATTGGAATACATCGCCAGCAGTGCAACCTGCTTTAGGTCACTTCCTTCCAACTTCCCTTAATGTTACTAGTATAAGGTTTTCCCTGTCAATATTTTATTTTTTCATTTTCCATGTACAGCTTTTACAAATCTGCCATCCCCAAAAGAAGATTGTTAGCTTCCTTTATAACGGTAAAGGCTACAAGAAGGAATCTACAATACGAGTACAAAGCTATTTACATACGCATGTTAAAAGTGTCTACAGCAAATGCAAACCTTGACGATGTTTACTCCATAACTTAGATGCTCCGCACTTTATAAATTATCAAGACCATCCAACCGTTCTACATTAATTTGCTACTCTCCATCTTAATTTTGGTTTGTGATACTCGTACATATAAATTGGTACATGCGAGTACATAGAAAAAGAAATGCATGAAGAATGTTGATAAATAATATATAGAGTACAATCGCATGTACACAAATACATTCGCATATATATTAATTTTAGCAAACAAGTTAGGTTATTTTACTAAGACACATAGATACGAATTAAAGAAACACATATGAATATGCATGTAGCATGGATTGTATAGATACATACTATCCTACTCTCATTTAAACAGAGTGCGCAATGGCTAAAATTCAGAAAGACTTCGAGTAGTATGTATTCAAGACAACAAATACCCATAGGGACCATATTGGCATGAGGAGTAGAACCAATACTTGTAGATATGCAAACAAAGATTTGTGGAGTACATAATAGACACGACACACACACAAACACAACAACACACACAAGTGTTCATGAAAGAATATATGGATGGAAGTTAGACTGGCTTACGAAAATAGTTATAGCGTCCATTCTGCGTAAATAATAAGGAAATAAGTCCAGCTTACACAAATTTGTGATCGTATCCGAATTGGAAGACATAAATTTTTAAGTACTTTTTAGAAAAGATACCTTGTAAACAAATTGAAATTTAAGAATTTAAGAAATGAGTTTTAAGAAAATATAATTTTTCAGAAATTTACTTTTTGCAACATCTAAACTTTAAGAAAGTACTCTACCAGAAAACTTTTTAATCAAAGGTACTTTTTTGAAAAAGGTACTTTTAAGCAATAGGCAATTTTTAAGAAAAGGTTTTTTAAATTTTTTTTAAGATATTTAAAAAGGTATTTTTAAAGTAAAGGATATTTTCAGAAAAAAGTACTTTTTAGAAAATATACTTTTTAAAAACAAATATTTTATTAGAAAATACTTTTTACAAACAGGTATTGGTATAGGTACTTCTAAGGTAATTAAGGAATGATACATTTAAAAGAGCAAAAAGCAATTATTTCGGGTGGGGTTTGCGCCAAAGCGACGATCATTGGTTTGAACAAGATGGTGCAGCATGTCACATTGCAAATTCAACAATGCACTTTACGCAACGAAAATTCCCTGGCCAAAAAAAGGCGTCAATGAATGTCCACCAACATTTCCCGATTTGTATGTCTTTTTATAGGGTTATATTAAAAGCAAAGTATACGCTAACAAGCTTCAGAATAGCTTCATTGCAAGTACGAGATGCTCGAAAAACTTCTGAACAACTTTGCAAATGGACACACTTTGCCGTGGCCACTAGAGGCGGCCATTCGATTGTTGTTATATTCAAAAAGTGGTGGAAATGAATTTAAAAGTACCAAATTGAATAAAAATATCATACATGTCGAAATCGGTATTTAGAAACTTATGATCATTACTGTCGCTGGAAAAAATTTAATTTTGGAAAATGCTATACTCCAATAACTAGTTGGATTTTGCAAATTGTGGCAATTTGCGTTGGCCTTAGGCGCTTAAAGGGTTTTTTTAGCTGACTGTACAGATATAGAGCAGTTTTTGTTAATGTAACGTACTTTCAAACTTTTATTAATCAATTTTGTAGGAAGACGATACACTGTGCCATAGTTGGGTGATCAAGTAGTTTATTAGCGAAGACTTTTGCAATTCAGATTTATTTTCTTTGACTTTTCTTTCTTATTAATTTGTTATTGGCTCTTGGTTCTTTAATTTCAAGAACTATTTACGATCAAATAGTCTAGATCTATAAGGAATGCTTATGAAAATGTCCGCCTGAAAACCTCTTTTGTGTGCTAGAAATTATCAAAAAAAGATTTTTATTAGGAGCCTAGACACGCATGTGTTCATACGTATAGGACAACAAGCGCGCTTTTTTTTAAATTTTCTACCCTTTTTAACATTTTAACGTACTGAATCTACGCATGATTGTTTTCAAAAAGACAATAAGTAAAGGGTGACACGTCGTTTTGGTATGTAAATCAACTTTTATTGTTAAAAAAAATAATAAAAGCGAAAACAACAATAACAATGAAACAAACAAAAAACACATTTGTATGCAAAAAAATATGTAATCAAAATAATAAATTACCTAACCAAATGGAAGAAACTATGTACGTGAAATTTTAATGTTTGTAACTGAAAAGGGTTTTTTCTAAACCAAGAACCGACTGAAGATACAAAAAATTGCAACACAGCAGCAACGTACACACATAAAAAATTACCCTCAACATAATAATTGTATACCCAGAAACGTTAGGGAAAGAGTTCACACATGAAAGGGTATGTACGATGAGTGCAACAAACAAACTGTTTAATGGTAATTCGACACAGGATTCTTTGGAATGGGATGGGTTGAGATGATTTAGATGGGTTGTCTATTTGGCGAATTTGAATAATGCAAAATATAAAAACAAAAAATCTATAAATTGCAATGTTTCTAAAATGGGATAACGATAACGAAGGATGGATGGATGGCTAAATGAATGAAAGTATAAATGATAAACGTGACACCCAACTGTCAAGAGATACATATTTCGCGGTTGCTTTTTATTATTACTTTTAATTTAGAGTCATACAACTGCTACTGTACAAAATGATCTCTGAGCATTAAAATAGAGAATATTCAATACATGCCATCAGCATATTGTTGTTTGTTTTTGGTTTCCAACTCTGGTGTCTGGTGTAAAGTGTATTTGCTTTCCTCAAAATCTATTTGATTTATGTCACAGCTTAACGAGCTGATGGTGGTAATCCAACAAATTCTGTGTACCACGAAGAAGTTGATAGCTACTCCTTTCAAACTACACGCACATAAGTTTACATATGTTTAAGTAAACACATACATGCATATGCATTTTATTTTATACGAAAGTCATTAAGTTTAGAAAAATACTTTTGAATAACTAAGTATTTGATTTGCTAACTTGTGTGTCTGTCTAGTTGTAGTTCGAATTCGTAAAAACTCATCAATATTCTATTTATCATTAATCATTAATCATGTGTGATGATCAATAAATGTCACGGATGTGAAATCGGAATTTTATGCGAAATCACATGAAAATCTCTAATCGATTGTGAGTACATGTTCATAATTGTTTTTCAATTAAATTACGATTTCCTTACTTTTTATTCTAAATAGGAGTATTAAAGATCCAAAAGATGTTTTGAAATATTAAGACCAACATTCACTTAAGAACAATACAAGTATTTCACATATTTTAAAGGACATTATCGACCAAAGAAGCTTCTAAATAGGTACTTATAGAGGCTATAAGGTGGTCAGATAGTAATAAAAATGTTTCCAAAATATTTACTTCACCATGTTCACCATAAAAAATATCGAAATTCCGGCTCAATTTGTATATCATCATGAGGTCGGTGGTCATCATGGTTTCAGTGCGCAAGCAATTTGTCGCGCCGGGGAAAAATTTGAGTGTGAGTACACTCTTGGTCTGAAGTGAAGACAACATAGCCGGTATCGATGAAGACCCAGGAATTTCAATTTGGTACCGATCAGCTGAGCTGGGCATCGCCAGATATCCAGGTTATTTTCTAGTTGGATTTGGACCTAGATACGTATAAAATTGTGCTAAAGCAAGAACTAACGCTTGATTATAATAGACAATATAGTTGACTGTTGACCGGAGATCAGGTTTTTGACCACAAAATCATCTTCTCGGACTGCCAGCGAAGCCCAGCCGCCCAGTTATCCAAACTAAAGCCAAAATCATTTTTAAATCTTACACCGGTGTTGTTTTATTTAAATTTCCTTTCCTAACGTGGTTATCCGGTCACCCTATATTACTAATAAAAATTCAAAATCTTTGAGGGAGGTTTAACATCTCCTTAAATTTCTAACTTCGCTCTATTGCTACCTATGCCAATGTGTATAGGGGCGTTGGTGCTCGCGTTTTAATACACCTCATGTTAAGACCACCATGAGGTTGTGCCAACATTGGCCGGTACTCATGTAAATCTTGGATCAAGCCATTGTGATAAATAGCAAACCTATATAAAAAAAATTACTCAGTGTTTTGTAAAAAACACCCAATTTGATTAAATTGTTTTTTCATCTAAGTATAATATACTGGAAGTCCAAATTTCAAAAAAGTACCAAAACGCATTCGAAATTTTGTTAAGAAGAGCAAAATTAAATTTCAGTCTTATTCTAATCTTTGAAACTCTAAAAGATAAACTGGCTACAAAAAAGTACTAAAAATAGATTTTTAACCATTTTACCTTTTAAAAGTACAAATATCAAAACGGACCACACAATAACTACAATGTCGTATTTTTTTCGAATAAAATTTTCCAAATAAGTCTATATATTTTTATAGAGCGATACTAGTTTAGTAGTAGTTGTAATCAAGACAAATCATAAAAAATTTCAACTGCTTTTAAACCAACAATAAAACAAATATAAATTTTATTTTCTAAAATAACAATTTCAAATTAATTCGGAAATATTTTATTTGTACAAATTGAAAAGTTCTATTTAAAGTACATTTTCTTTTGCATACAATTTCTAACCTCTTTCAAATTTTCAAGTAGCGATTTCAAGCATCAACTTGCATGTAGGATGTGCTTAACAAATTGGAATATAACTTTGATTTCATTTGTAGAATTCGAGTGCATAACGACTATATAACATGATACATAAAATATACAAATCTTATAAATGTAAATCCAGCCAGAGACGGCACTTTTCATATTGCAAAACGGGCACAAAGGGGGTAACTCTTTACGAAAGATAGAGAATAAAATGTAATTGTCTTCACTACTTTATTAACTAAGAGAAATTTACGCCACTGTGGCAAACAAAGTATTCAGCCAATATTTTGAGGCAGGCATACAAACGTTAGTTAAACACATGCATATTTATCTAGTATATGCAAGATGATGTGTGTGTGTGTGTGTCATTGCAGTTACAACTGTTTCCAGCAGCAACGAGGACGATGATGACAATAACAGTATAAAAAAGTTAACAAACCGCAAAATATCTGAGAACCTCAACCATTGAGGCATTGCTTGTTATTTCATTTTGTTGGAGTGCATACTTTACGATTATGACATTTCAACTCGTGCATATGCAGCATGGAATTAATTATACGTGTACAAATGCTTTAATCCACAAACAAATTTGTAATATTTAAAATGCCAAAGAGATAAATTCAACCTACTCGTAGAAACTATTCATACGTTCCCAGTGTAGAGGCGACTGACTGATGTTTCAAATACAAAAATAGGGAAGACATCGTTATCGTTACAAATGTCCCATGTAAATAGGGTTTCTAACGAAGTAGGATTGTGTGTGTGTGTACTCTTACGGTCACACAAATAAGCAGTTAGGCGGTTTTTTTTATTCCCAGACCCCTTTTAAGCAGAATGCGGTAGATTGAATTCTTCGTCATGTGATGTTTTCTTCGTCTGTCTGTTTGTTTGTTTTCAAAGATGCATAAATCAAGGGGCTATAACAGGATTTGTGGTTGCATCCCAAACACATACAAGATGCTTATACGAGTACACAATCTAAGAGTCAGCGGGAAACTAAGAGTATCATCCTTTGAATGCTAACTCATTTCCAATCTAAAAAAAGTGTATCAATCAGTAAGCTCTTCTGAAATGTAAATAACTACCTAAATGCAAATGCAAACCAAAATTTCATCATTGTGTGAGTCTGTTTCTGCTGTACATGTGAATTTAAAATGCAAACAGTTGCTAACGAACAATGATCCCTTCCTTCTACGAGTATGTATACATGTGTGTATATCTCTACGTTTCTATCTACAATTTGAAATAATTTTGTTGATACCAAAGAATAGATACTCGCACTTCACAGGTAGTGATGATCAAATGTGTAGCAAAATCCTATTGTTTCTTTTGTTGATTTTCAAATCTTTTATGTGCCAAATTTACCCTTTCGTTAAAAAACAACACAGGAACTTAAAAAGGCTAGAACTCTTTGTGTGTTCAATTATCCAGCACACAAACAACTCAATGCTAATCAATATTAACGTGTCACGTAATTATAGATAAAATCTGAAGAGCCTATAATGGGATAAACACCTCGAAACAAAACGCCAATTCGCATTCAATAATTAAACAGTGGCAGAGATATAGCAAAATTATTTTCATTTCCAACACTTGAGTTCTTAAGCATCTTATGACCACTGTATCTTTCCCAATACACTTTCAATTGGAAAACATGGGTAGTGAATGAAATAAAGGGAAAAAATAAACATGTTTTAATTGACAACATTATTGAGCACTTGAGACTGTCTCGTACTTTTGACTTTTATTATTAAAAGGGCTTAAGTTTACTTCCCCTACGCTTTGAATTACTGGTTAAGATAGACAAAACTTGGGTTTACAGGATCCCGGCATTCCAACCGATATTTTCTTCAATATAAAGCCTTCGACTGTATGCAACTTCGGTACCCACAGTACACAGTACGGTACAGGGAATTTATTGGTTTTAGTGTAATCGCATCTTTAAGCTATCTTGTGATCTGGCCATTTGACAAGAGTCAGCGTGGCGAATTACACGAACGATCAATGTTTAGGAACTTTTATAAATTACTATCGCAGATCAAACCGGTTAGTACGATACCGTCAGTGGCGAGTGGTATACAGAAATTTTGGCTCCAATTTTATGGGATGTTTACTAAAAGCATGTTTTTTTTAACAGGACGGTGCCACATCTTATACAGTTCTTCAACAAATTAACAACAAGAAAACATTTTGTGTTAATTCGATAAATGATCCAGTCTATTGACCTTCCTAGATTGTAGTTTATGCTAACAAACCTGCAACTTTGGCCGAAATATGACTCCAAATATATAAATGAAAAATTGCTGGAAAAATTACACTTTCAGAATACGCCAGCCGAGCCAGCCAAGGCGCCCATATACTCGAAATCATATGCAAACACTAATGGCATAAAGTTATTTCCTATTAAAGCCGATTTATTTTTGGAAATTTTGGAATCTCGGTATAAAATAACGTTCCTAAGATCAGCACATTTCCGGTTTTATGACTTTTCATTCATCGGAAGCTCCTACAAGTAGGCAACAAAAAATCCCAATTATTATAATTTATGCATCCATCTCTTATCACAAGTAAATTTTAGGCCACCATCTCTTATCACAAGTAAAGGTTGAAGGTCAATAATAAAATTAAGCGCATAAAACTGTTTTTAAACTTAAGAGCGAATTTTTGAGAAAGTCGTCCAAATAGCGATACCAGCTTAGCACCGAAAACTAACAACAATGCTTCACATTAAATTCGAATCGAAAATTATATCGACAGTGTGAAACGACTTACTTACGCTTTGTTTAAGTGTTGCAAACGATTGTAACATGCCGATACAAGTTTACAAATATAGACACACCCTATATGGAAACCATCACACAAACATTAAGTAATAGGTTGTCAAGAAACTGTAGAACGATTTTTATACTCTTCACAAAAATGAGAAGGGTTTATATAAGTTTGTCATCTCGATTTCTACAATATTCATTTCCAACCCAACAAAGTATATATTCTGTATCCTTATAGGTAGGGAAGATCAATTAACGATGTCAGTCTGTCCGTTTCAAACAATCGAGATTTTAAAGAAACGAAAAAAAAATCGGAAAGATTGACAAAATATTAACATCAGCTTAAATTCAACCGAAGAACTGGGAAAAAAATTGAAAAACTGGGGGAAACAAATGTTTTTCTCATGAAATCAAATTGTGTAATTTGGCGAAAAGCGGAAAAATCACCAAAAAATCTATATTTTTTCAAAAACATCGAAATTTTAAAATCGATGTTTAAAAAACATATAAAGACAAAAATCAAAAATTTCCACAAAATTTAAAATTCGCCAAAATATTTAAAAATTATAAATTAGATCGAAAATTCCAATTAATCTGAAAACTATTTTTTTTTATTAAGATTTGACCACAATAAATTAGAGTTGTGATAATTTCTATATAATATATTAGAGATAAGATTCGAATACTTATTGTGAATTGCTTGTGGACAAATTCAATGAAATTAAAACCAAAGCATAAAAAATCTGAGAAATCAAGAAAATAAAATTTAGCAAATTTGGGAATTCCCCAAGATTTGAAAATTCTCCACAAACCCAATCAATTTATAGGTCCAAAATTTTTAATTACAAAATATTATAATTTTCTAAAAAGCCGAAATAGTACGAAGAAATTAAAAAAAATCCCAAATTTTCTAAAATTTTAAAATCGCCACAAATACAAAATTCACCACAAAATCAAAAAACTGGAATAAAAATTTTTTTCGCAAGAAATCTAAGTTCAATGGTAAACCGAAATTTTTCTAAAAGAACTTCAAAAAACATTATTATTAAATTTTGAACATTCACCACAAATTTATAATTTGAGGAAAAACAGAAAAATCACAAAAAATTAATGTTTTATGAAAAATATCTAAATTTTAACATAATCGATGTTTAAAAAATATATAAAAACACAAATCAAAATTCACCTAAAGTGTTGAATTCCAAAAAAGGAAATTCAAAAATCCATAACGAAATTCAAAGTTCACATTTTTTTTAAATACAAATATATAAGAATTTTCGAAAAAATCTAAATTTTAAAGACATCGAAGCTGCCCAAAAATTTGTTAAAAGTTCTAAATTTTGCCAACATTTCAAATTTATTACAAATTCAAAAATTTATTGTAAAACCAAAAAAACTGTAATAAAAATGTTTTTCCTAAAAAATTTTAATTAAATACAAAACCGAAATTTTACCAAAAATTATCAAAACAAGCCAATGTTCAGTATTTTATGAAAAAGTAGCAATTTTAACTAAATGGATGTTACACAAAGTCAAATAAACCTAATTTTCTCAAACAAGAAACCAAAAACAAACTTTACCACATTTGAAGTTCAACGAAAAAATTTACCCAAAGGCTGAAATATTAAAAATCAAATCCTTTCCACCGGCATTAATCTGTAGTATATAGTTAATTTTTGTCAGGTTCTTGGGATTTTTATAGTTAAGAGCGTAATATGCTTGTTATTCTTTTGTCATATATTAAAAAATATTATATTCTTAAAAAATATTTAATTAATAACACAAAATTTACTTTATAAGCGTAAATTTGATAACAAAAACTCCTGTTTTCTTTTACTGTAAAAAGATTTTCTTAACAAACTATACGATATAATTCTCATTTAGTTTATAATAAATACTGGATATAGTGTGGAGGTTTGGCCATGCTATGACGAGCAGTTATCGCTGCCGTACGAGCTATAGCCTTACCGATTCTTTTTCCGCCCGTAGTAGAATCGTTGTTTTTCGGAATACAATGTCTCTCGAAATTATTTTGTAATAATCGTAGTTTACTTGTATGACAAATATAAGATGTCCTGATATTAACGTACATTCTTCGTGTTTAATCGTATTTGCCGAATACAAAGTCTCCCGAAATTATCTTGTATAAATCGTTTTGAATCGTTGAGATGTTAACTTGTATGGCCGAATATAAGGCCTTCCAAATTTATCTTATTTTCATCACATTTATTTTTCCAAATAGAAGGAAGTGTACGAATAATAAGGTCTACTGAAATTATCTTAAAATTATTAGTATTTTTCAAATACAGGGTCCCACGAAAGTCTATTGTATATGGCGTAACCTACAATACCATTCCTCGTGATAGTTAACAAAATATCCGTATACATACAGTACAATTTACGTATTAAAGAAAGCGCCGACCTTTAGTGAAATGCTGCGAGGACTGAACCTAACTCCAGCTGAAAATTAAAACTGCTATGTAAGTGCATATTTTTTGCAATTGCTTTGTGAATTTGTGAAATATCCTCTATTGGCATGGGCACGGAAATGATAAAGTGTAAATATCACGTCGAAGATTTAAAATACCCTTTAGTAAAGACCGTGCTTCACTATCCTACATAGGCGTACGATTCAATGCGAATAAAATCTGGGGGAGTCTGTCCCTCTTCAAAAAAAAGTCGCAACAAAATTATTTTTCGAATGCCACGCTATCACACGCAAGTCCCGATTGCATCGAAAATTATATTATTAAATTATATATATATTTTATAGAATGTTCCAAAACATTAACAAATCGAAAAGACCTGTCGAAATACCTGGCACACACATATTCTTTCAATTTACACTATTCTACTTTTTGGACACTCAGGACAGGAAGCCTTAATTCCGGTTGTGGTGTGATTACATTTTGGCAATCTCGGAGTATAATTTTGTTGTTGTTAAAATACACAAATTTTAAGTTTACAGTTTTGTGTTTTTGAATTTGTTCCCTCAAATGTGATTTTTCGAATAATTCTTTGATTGCGATCAAGGTGTGTTTAGAACAGGTAAACTCACGAGCGAATTCAAGGCATTTTCGGGACGTACCGCTTGTCCCATATCATGAGAAATTTCGATAAAGTTCTGTCAAAATATGTATTTGCAGTGAGATTTCATAAAACCTATGTGAATATAGGCTCTTGAAAGGAGTTTTGGTAATAGGACTAACTTGTATGTTGCAGAGGAGATTTGTGGAATTAGTAGTACTCGTACGATTTCTGTTACAGTATTTATGCCGAAGTAGATAGACCTTGGGCATTGATGTCTGTGTAACTCTAATTTTTAATACAATCCTAAAAACTCTTTTAATGCTGCACATTTACAAGTCTCTATAGAAAACAATAAATAACAGATCATACAAAAAAAAGAAACAATCAAAATGCTGTCAGAAACTTTCCATCCAATAGAAAGTAAAACCCTTTCTCCCCTACCTTAACTCAAATGAAAATTTGAACATCGACTGTTTTGTTCTAATATATGGCTTTGAATTCCACCACCTTCACTCACACCCCCTAAAGCATACAAATATATGTTCACATGCATATATATATATATATACACTCTACACATATGTATGTGTTTAGCACATATGTGCATATGTAGATACGATGTATGAACTTTCTAACGTAGCCTGCCAGTTCCAATTAACTACTTACCCTTTTCCGCCATTTTCCATTTCGTGGCTCACCGCGCACATTCTTGAATACTGACAAAAAGTGAACAGAATTAAGTGGGCGAGGAATTAAAATTTCAGTATGGCTGGCATTCTTCGTTGTTAGATGGCAATGGCTGATGGACGTAGCAGCGGTTTGTCTATTAAAAGTTTTAATCGTCATTAGCACGAGCATCTTAGTATTCATATGTTCAAAAATACACCACATAAGCATCACATTCAACATTGGGGCATGATGCATATGAATAACTGTAGGATGAAGGAGGGTGGTTGAGAGAACCTGTGTGGTTTTCTCATTCATGTGTGTATGCATCTGTGTATGTATGGAAATTAAAACGTAACCGCGTTTGTATGTTTGTTAATATGCCGCGATGTTTGTATGTTTATATTGCATGGAAGGCTAAACGGATCCAACGAACCTTTTCAAATTTTAACAGTATTTTCTTAGTAATCTGGAAAGTATAGTGAGCTAATTTTTTAATTTCTATTGGGCGTGGCCTCTCACAGATATAGCAAATACTTATCGCCCGTGTGATGAACTGTACGAGCAGGAATCTTGAGATTTTTTCTCAATCAACGTATACATTCCGTTAACCTGGTTTAAAGTCTGGCAAAATAATAACAAAGACTCCCACTCATATTTTGTCTCCAGTTTTGGAGCCATCCATGTAGCTGGATCCTACAGGAAACTGCGCTAGAGCCCCGTTTGACCAGACGTGCTCTAATAGTAAGTATTTAAGTCTTATAATTAAATACAAATCCTAATTGCTCTCAAGTGAGAGACATGATGAACTCACAGGGTAATTTACCTATATTTATTTTCATTTCATATTTGCGATCTTTAATGTAGATTATATATTGATTTCTTTAATATGGGACATTAAATTGTTCATTGCCACGCCCACTAGAAATTATCACGTATAATTTAAATTCGGCGATATAGACTAATACAATATTTCATACAAAATTTGAAGACTATCGTTGTTGTAGAGCTTGTTTGGTACCAAACAGTGATTTTGGATGTAGCGTTGCCTGGGCAATCTCTCGTGGATTTTCCTCATTTCAAATGCGGCAACTTTGCTTATTGACATGTTTAATTAATTTAAAATTAACTTCATTACCAAACAGAATATTGCTCGATAACGAGCCTCAACTGAACTACACGATTATTGAAATAAATTTGGTGGATCCATTTATTATAAAAAGCCAAACCCAACTGTGCACAAATATGGCCACTTTGCCAGATCTGACAACCGCATGACAATTGAATACCTGTCGGAAATTTGTTGTCTTCAAATATCGCTTCAACTATAACAGATAACCCACACTGTTCTGTATTGCGAATCCGCACTATTTTATTCGAAAGTGGAAATTGCTGAATGTTATAGCTGTTCTGTATTTCTGTTCCGAATAATATCTTTCGTTTCATTTGGAATAAAAAGGGTTGGTAGAATGAATTAGAATCAGATTTTATTCAATTAACGCATGTGTTTTTATAAATATTGTCTAACAATTTTTAAAAAAGGAAAAATATGCGGAATTCATAGCTAATTTCCGATATTTTTAATTCCAAATGTTTTTACAATTCCACACGTTTTTATTCCATTTGAAGTACAGAACGCAGACGATAAGAAATTTATTTTCGATGCTCTTTTTACAAATTATAGAGGTAACAAAATTTTAGGGCCCCTCCGCAAGCTTCCTTTCTTACTCTTCAATCGCATAGCAAATGCGATTGGAGATTTTAGAAACTCCTCAGCTCTGACATTATAAATTTTTGTTAAAATATTTCCAGCCACTGTGCAACATTTGAAGGCTCTTTTATTTAATTGTTCGACCATTTGCTAATAATATGGCGGTTTTTTGTACACTTTAATTTTTGGTCAAAATTTCATTTTTAATTATATTTAAATTTTTGTGAAGTTTCGGGTTTTACTGAATTTTATATTTTTTGCGATATTTCAATTTTCAGGGATAATTATGTTTTGGCGATGTTTCGATTTTTGGTGAAATTAAGATTTTTTGAAATGGAAGTTTTTTGTATGAAACGGACTGAGTGCCAATTGAATATATATAATATACACATCGTCCATTTACTGAAACAACGTCATAACTCAAAAATTGAATTTTTGAAGTTAATGATGCAGAATAGTTCGTTAGGTCAAGCTTTATATTTTGTATAAATTTCATATTTATATCTTTTCTACTTTCCACCTTTGTTTGAGGAAATGAGCGACATGTTAATCGTTCGCAAAATAATATTTCCCAGTATCTTGGGAATTTTTAAGACCAGAGTTGCTATATTTGCATAGACAAACCTTTTATTATAAAATCCTTTTGCAGAATTAACTTTTCCAAGTGATTTCACTAAAAACCATATCGAAGCTAATAATTGGAAAATATTCTTTTGAGGTGTGAAGTTAATTTCAATTTTCGTTTTGCATGCTTTTGAATGAAATAAAAGATAACAGCGTGAATGTTGGCCAAATTGCTAAGACTGTTAAAATTTATGTGATTGTACTGTACTTACAATTTAACCTGAGATATAAAAGAAATAAAAAATCCTCAGAAAAAAAGTGAAACACATCAATTGAAACAGCGAGCTGTGCAGAAATTGTTGTCTTTGGCTTTCCTTTTTGCGTCTGGATTTCCAAAAAAAAAATATAAGAAAAAAGAACATTTTATATTCTCTTCATATTCATCTTCATCATCTTATTCCTTTACTTTTGTACATATTTGTTTTGAATTTAGCAAACAAAACCATTTGAAATCAGTATGTAAAGTTTAGTAAAGTGGCATGGGGTGGACTTCTGACATTTTAAAAAAGTTTGCTATTCTCAACTGACACCACCCCTGCCCCATAAGTCCTTTATTATTTCTTATATTTTGTTTCTTTTTATATTTCTAACAACCATCCAAACCCAAACCAAAATATACAATTACATACCAACACACATACTCCATATAAATGGTCTAGATTCAAGATACATATCCTGCTTGTACAGGGGGCAAGTAAACATGGAATTCTACGGGCACATACACACGAACATACCCATTAAAAATGAAATAAAAAATTGGCAGTTGTTGGATAAGCGAAAAAACCAATTCGCAAGTACTTTGCATATATTATAAATATGTATGTGTGCATGTTTGTGTGTAGGTATAGTACGAGCACAATATATTCACAATTTACATTGATGTCGTTGTATGGCACCGAACCAGCGAAGGTAAACACCCCTTCGTAATCTTCTATATTGATGTGCGGTTTCGTTTTATATCCACTGAAGTAACCATGTGAATTTTTGCCATTTTGCAAGTAAATTATTACTTCGTTGCTGCGAATGTCAAAAGTTTGAAAGAAGCGGCTACTGGAAACGAAAAAGTAATAAGTTTCGCTCGGTTTGTGGTAAAAGCGGTTTTTGACTTTATGAGGAAAGATGGCTCTGGTTGGTTACTTTTGCAAAAGAACCGAATACACTTGCTGGTTTTGTTGCTGCACACAAAAATGGCAGCTCTGGGAAATGATCCTTTATTTTAAAAACATGCTTATGATAAAAAATGTTTATATCCTTGGCAGCAGGCATCAGTAAACTTGACAGTTTTGCTGGATGGGGAATAATGCGACCATATACAGACATACTTACACACACACACACACATACTTGCAAATATAAAAAACGAATAAACTGAAATACATCGATATGTAGGAGCAAGTCTGTGAATAGATTATGGAGAATATATTCTATACAAATGAACCGTGCATACTTTTGTACATCCAAACAAGAACTCGTCTAAATGCCTCGTTTGTTGGCCAAGCAGCACCACTGATGCGATGGTTCAATTCTTGGTTTCATATCTACATATGGATGTGTATGTGTGTGTATATGTGTACATGTGTGCTTTTTTTGTAGGTTTGTGTACGTACCTAACTGTGTTTATTTGTACAATACATTTAGGTCGCATTATTTAGACAGCAAGCACTTGTGTTGCCAGTTTTTGGTACTGACGAAAATAAAAAATGATTATCCTGTATTTAAATTATATAGAGAGAGTGTAGAATAAAAATAAAAATATGTATTCCTACATAAAGTATGTATGTAGATAAATTCTCGTAACAAACATTGTCGTGTGTGTATATGGATGTGGGCTTAAGTGATACCCATATGAATGAGATTCATAGGCTTTTTTGTCTCCTTTGACTGCCTCAGATAAAGAACGGATGGGAGTTTGGTAATGGCATTTCAGTTAATGTGTTTCTTATGTGCAAAAGAGGAATGGGGAGGAGGTTGGGGGGGGGGGATGCTGGGGATAGTAGTGTAATTACACTGAAGAAGGCTGATGGTGACAGTGACGTTTATGATGAGGTTTGAGATATAGTGAAGTAAAAATGCCTCTAATCCTGCTGGGTAACCAAGTGAAGTATAAAGAGCTATTTCCTTTATTGGTTTTTCATTTTATTTTACGACCACACATACACGCACACATACACATCTTGTGTATGTTTGATGTTTGCTACCATCAATATTGCCTCAAGTTGTGACTGTATGATGGCTTTTAATATGTGAAACGTTAACGGGCGCATATGGGATCGACATGGCAACAAAATGTCCTCTACGTAAACACGGAAAATAGTATTTTATGAAGCGAAAGCAAATTGCCAACTGCCTCAAATGTAAAGATACATACACAAATATTAAAGGTAGAAACTTACTATTTTAATTTGGCAACATAAAAGAAACAACGTCTTTATATAAAGCAAAGGTAAATTAGAAACACATAATTCCAAGAAAATATATTGATTAGCTTTTGAAGTTAAAATTTTAAATGGATATTCTATCTTCGTAAGGACCTGCTAGCTCCTTGGCCTAGTCAGGTATCTTACGTGTAACTACCATCCGAGTTACCACATTTTTTATTTTAATTGTCACTGAAATACATAGATTCAGTATTTGTCCACTGTCAGGTCGGCAACTGCCACTGTCCTGCAAATTAAATATGTAGTCTCTTTGCAAAAGATTCATGATCATTTGCTACCCACATCTCTTATGTTCGAGTAAATAATAATAAAATTATTTTCGCTATATCTTCAAGTTTTCTGTTACCAATTTTGTATATTAAATTAAAGTGATATCAAGTTTTCTTCAGATTTGCCACTTGCAACTCTGAAATCATTCTACACGTATTACGCAATACGTTTTTACTTACTTTCGTTGCGGAATTTCTTGATAAAAGTTTTGCTTTTTTTTTATCCAAATAAAAACTAACCCCGCTGAGGTGTTTTTAAGAACAAACAAAGTTTTTCCAAATAATTTTACAAAAATTGTTAGTAAATTCTATGTTCGGGTTTTTAGTTTATTTGCCTCGCAATTACGCCTCGAATGTGCTGACAATCGTATTTCACATAACATTTTCGAACCGACAATGAAGTCGCACGATGGTTATTTTGCAGTTCTCTATCGCAAGGAGCTTAACGATTTAAATACACAAAAGTATAACTGAAATTAATTGCTTTATTTCACTTAAAATTAGCTTTAAAGTAACAATAAAATGATAAACTAAATAAATTAAACATAAAACGAAACGAAAAATAACACTGAGGATGGAATATAGCTAAAGAAACTGGTTTCTTGCCAAACCAAACTTGACAAGGGTTGACGGAAATTCGTTCCAAAAATCTACATCAAATCACCCTGTCGGAATATCAAATCAAGAATCAAATATACCATAGTTTATTAAATTTATTGTTTGACCTAACTTTATCGAACTATAGTTATTAATATTAAAAGTAATCTAATTTTTAGGCATAAGTTCGTTTTCTTTTTTCTTTCTATTTAGAAAGAAAATTGATTTGATATGAATACAGTGAAATTTAAAATTTTATTAGACAACTAGCTGACAACTGCAATTCATTTTCTATGCCGCTACATTCTTCATGATAATATTTACAGTTAGACACAAAATTAGTAGAAAGACACAGGTAATGTTGTTGATAACGTGCGTATCATTCAGCTAGGTTGTCTAATAAAAATTTTAACTTTTCCTATATTCAAAAGTTATTATATTAAATAAATTTTCATTCTGAATAGAAATAATAAAGAAAACGAACTTAGGCCTTTAATTATTATAACATAACTTATTTTAAATTAATATAATTAAATCGCGGTACTTTTCCACATGGGGGATAAGCTCATCAGGAAACCTTTACCCACATTTTTAGAAATATCATAAGATAGGTTGTAGTTTCATAAACAAAATGAGCATTTCCGATCGGCATACTAGCAGTTGTTTTTGCGAATTTATTGTTTATTTACTACCTGGGAAATAGCGCGATTAAATTATATCCGCTCAAAAACATAAATGTGAAAATAAGGCCAAGCTCCTATCCAAAAATGTCAACAGTAAAAAGTACTGAGATCAAAATGAGGAACAAGTTCTTCATATGTACAATACTATCCCATTTCTAAACAACTGGCATTTTCCCATAATCCTGTCCCATATTAGAAAGTTGCAGAAAATGTTGCCAAGCTAGCTAGATGCATGTTGGAAATGCTTCAAACAAATAAGAGGGAACCCTTAGACGAAAAGTGCCAATATTTCTGATTACTTATTCTTCAAGGCCTACGTGTATAGCGAATTTCAGCTCTCTAGATACAGTGTAACTGACCCATAATATTGATGAGTAAGTGAATATTTATAAGTCAGTGTATGTAATTTCAAACTTGGCCTATGGGTTTAGCTATACGTAGAGGCCTTATGTTTTGAGAACCATTATTTTATGATGAAAGGAAGCAACGTTAAGAGGGGCTAAAAACAGCACGAATGATTTCGTGTAATATAAACACTGCGTGCTAATGTGCCTGAATTTGGTCTGGCGCACTGCCGGGCGCCTTAATTAATTGCAGTTAAAATTACCAACTTATATTTTAATAATTTATTGTATTTTGAACAATTTTAATTAAAAATATGTAATTAAAAAGGTGTAAAATGTTTTTATCAATTGTTTTAATAAGCAATGGGGCTTGAAACTGATTTCGAAAAAGCAACAAAAACGCTTAAACTACAAAACAAGCAAAAATAAATTTGGCGATTTTAAAATCGCATTTTAGTTTGATTCGCGGTGGTGCTGCTTCTAAGTTAGAAAAGAATAAATATATTTATTTTCTACAAAATTAAAAGGCTGGATATTCTAATTTGGTAGACTAAAGTTTTAATAGGCTGATATTTGAAAATAAATACGATTATTTCAACTACAGTAATTATTGGTACTTTTTTCAGAATAGTTTTGTGTGCTTAGTACATTTTTTTTTTAAATTTCGGCTAGGTGAAAACGGAGAAATTGTTTTACACTGCAGTCTTTACAGCTGCAATTTAATTAGTCTCTGATTCATTTCTTTGTAAAAAATTATCATTTGCTCATTTGATAATTGCACTGGTACTATTCCACTACTACTATTCCAATTTTAAGACCCCTAGGTCAGTTGTTTATTTGGCCGATGTTGTTGTCATTAAACAATTTTGGAGCGTTATAGAAGCCAACAGTGCCTTTTGGACACGATCCGACGGGCTGGTTTAGGAAAGTGACCAGATAGGAACGATAGAATCAGAAATTTAAATAAATCTTCAAGGGTGTGAGTTATCAAATTGCTTTTGGATTAATTTTGTAGCCACAATTATGCGATAATATATGGAATAGCTGGTCCCTCAAAACGATGCCTCGGCTTCGGTGGTGGTACTTCATTTTGATATTTTTGGCCAAACCCCGGATTTTCGAACAACATTTCCAGCGCCCAATTAACGAACTCACGGTGTTAGCTATGATTGTCAAGCTTCAATGCTTGCGTCAGCACAATCTTCTACAAAAAATAAAAGTAAATCTCAAAACAAACTGTGTTGACACTCAGACGATGCTAAATTCAGTTCATCATCTTCGAATCAAAATTTTTAGGACTTCTTCGATGCTGGCCGCTATCTGCCAATCTCGCACCAATCTCTTTCTGATTGGTCTTTTAGGGTTCAAACAAATGTACTTATGTTCAAACTTTTCCATGGTGCCAGGAATTACATGCGCACTGAAGCCATAATATGACAACCGATCTCACGTTGAGTATTTACTGCTAAGTCGAAATTCCTACAATATTTTTTTAAAATTTCCAGGCATTCGATAATCATGAAATGATTTATGATGAAATGGCAAAGCTCTCAGAACGTTTTGGAATTACTGTCGTTCTCTTAGTATTATTCAACTTTGCTACTAGATACTTAACCCAATATGAGGTAATCAGATCAAGAAAACAAAGAATGGAACAATGAATATGGAATATGAAATCGAAGATAAAGCGTTTTTGAATAACAGCAGTTGTTCACTCTGCATACATTTTTAACTTGGCCGAGCTTAATAAATGAATTGGTTGTTTGAATATTCACGTTTCTTTTATACAAACACTGTGGTGTTATGACATATAATACAGGGTGTTCGCCGGGAAGGTATACTACTTTATAATTATTGATTAAATGAAAGAGAATGGATCGTATATTGATAAATGTGTTATTTAATGTTGGCATTTATGTATGGAATACAATATCAGATAAATGTCCGCCTCAGTTAGCCTCACAAATGCGAGCCCTTTTAAACACATTTTTCATTACATTCTCACACATTTCACGCGGTATTTCATTAATTGAAATCACGTATATTTTGTTGGAGTTGCTCCAGCGTTTCTGGTTTGTTTGCATAAACCTTGCTTTTCAGATATCCCCACAAAAAGAAGTCCGGAACAATCCAATCAGGCGCCCGTGGAGGCCAATCAACATCACCATTCCTTGAAATAACTTGTTGTGGAAAGAGGTCTCGCAGTAATTCCATTGTAATACTGGCTGTATGTGATGTTAGTCAATCCCAAAGCTTGCAGTTGTGGCGTTAAAAAGTTTTCAAGCATATCACGATATCGCTCCCTCATTGATTTTGATAAAATGTTTTAACGATTAAAACACGTTGGTTTACCGAATATTTTTCCACAATAAATTTGCCACGTTTCTACTTCACGACTGCAAAATATGAACTGTCAAGACTAATGTTTACCAAAATGGCGGCAAAACAAGGTAGTATACCTTCCCGGCGGACGCCCTGTATTTAAAAATAGTTTATTAAAAACTTGTAGCGCGGTTGGTTGGTATGCGGTTCGATTGGGCCGAAGGCCATAAGGAGTGGAGATATTTCTTACTATGCTCGAAAAATGACACCAGTTATTTTTCCAATACAGAGTCCTTTGCACTGCGAATGGACAGCAACATATTTGCTGCTGGAAAACCTTACAATCATTGAATTATTTATGCCTCTAATGCAATCTGCGATTTAAATAAAACACACACACACATACACCCTTTTCCATAAACGCAAACACAGTTTATACCATAAACATTTTGCAATATAAAAACCTCCCCCTACTCTGTCTGTATTTCATCGATTTCTAAATAAGAAAACAATATGTATTTACGTATGTATATATTTATACATTTATGTATGTATATTATATAAATATTAAATTGGACGTCGGCCGCCATTTTTATTATAACGAATGCCAGCCAGCATTGAAGAAATTTAGCAATACGAGCAGTACGAGTAGCATTTCTGTAGCAACAGACTGTTTTGCTAACCACCATCTCATACATACAAACATACATACATATTTATATTTGCTGGTATTCTTGCATGGTTAGACAGACGAACGGACCACACATAGTAGAGGTACATCGCTTAGGTTTGAAGCAGGAATGTTTGTATGGATTTTGTGGTTGTATTTTTGTGAGGGTTAATAGCTTGGCGGCTATTTAGCAGAGAAATGTGTATTTACATAGAAACAGCATTTCCTCACACAAACATACACCGAAAATAATCCATGCAAAATTGTACGAAAAAACTCGCTAAGCAAACCTGCTGGTTCTACTTAAGAATTAGTCATTTGTACTACAAAAAATATTTAGTCTAAACCTTAAAAGTTTACGTGGACCAGCTTGAAATAAAAAGCTACAAATAGAGATTTCTAAATTGATGAAAACTATAGAACATTTTAATAGATTCAGTTTAGCACGCTCAGAAACGCCCTTCGGACCGAGTTTAAGGTGAAAAATATTAAAGGGTGGTCCAACCAAAACTCACGATGTTAATTGTTAATAAAACAAAAAGTTTTCAAATAATTATCTTAATATTTTTGATTATGAATGATCTATGACAATTATGTGCGAAAGAAAATATCGGCCAAATGCACGCCACGGCTTTGGTGGCATACCTCTATCCGATGGTCGATATTTTTAATGAGTCTGAGACATAAGTGGGGTTAAATGTTGTTAATGTGCCGAATTACCTCTTGAATTTTTCTTGGCTTATTGACGTACACTTTTTCTTTTAAATATTCCCAAAAAAGAAGTCCAACGGTATTAAATCATATGATCCTGACGGCCAATTAAAATCGCCACGACGTGAGATAACACGGCCATTGAATTCCTCGCGTAAAAGAGCCATTGTTTCGTTGGCTATGTGGCAAGTGGCACCACTCTTGTTGTAACCACATATCGTTCAGGTTCATATCCTCAGTTTCCGGCCACAAGAAGTTCGCCATCATCTCGCAATAGCGAATACCACATTCACGGTAACTGCTTGGCCGACATTATTTTCGAAGAAGTACGGCCCGACGACGACGTCAGCCGATAAACCGCACCAAACTGTCACTCTTTGTGGATGCATTGGCTTTTCAACAATCACTCGTGAGTTGTTATTTGCTCAAATGCAGTAATTCTGCTTGTTAACGTATCCACTGAAGGTGAAAGTGTGCCCCGTCGCCACCATTAACTTCTGCCTGTTCAACCAGCCATTCGGGGTATTGACGACACTTGAAATATTCAGTAGGCTTTAGCTCTTGAGCCTCTTGAATATTCTGATCGTACAAGTTCAAGTCTTTATTCAAAATTCGTATCAGTGATTTCGTGAGATGTTTAATTTTTGGGCACGACGATAAGTCGAGGTTGACGGCTCCTCTGCCACACTATCGGGAACAACAGCAATGTTCTCCGCAGAACGAACTGGGCGAGCATGCACAGGTGTGTTCACATTTCCTACAGACCCGGACCGTTCGAAATTCTTTAGCCATCGCCGCCGAAATTCTCGTTTCTGTCTTTTTCGCTTTCACTTCCTGTTGGCATCACAACGAATATCGGAACGTTTGTATCGGCTGTAGTGGTAATTAAAAAAGTAAGAGTCAGTTTTATATTTGTTTTGTGAGCACCCTACACTACAAGAACGAAGGAGTAGGCCGTCTTATAAAAACGCTAATAAGTGGCATACTAGGTACTGTGGCATACTAGGTACTGTGGCATACTAGGTACTGTGAGAAGTTCTGTACTGAACTTACGATCCGTTATTTCCAAAACACAATTCGACTGAAGGTCTCCGTGTGTACTCCGTCTATGCCACCTGCCTGCTTAACCTAACCCAACTTTTACAGTGAGAATAAAAAAAGTATATCCTGCAATGTACGATAGTTTTCTGGTGCAGGTGTTTTTTTCAGTGCACATATGAAAAATCTGCGTAAGTGCCAATTCTACATAGTTTTAGCAACGTTGAGAGTCCACACTGCTGTGATGTTTGTTAAATTCGATTTGAATTTATTTTGCAAACCGGTGATTGCTATTTACTTCCCGAGGGAAGGAACAAAATAAGTATATGTAGGCATGAAAATGTAAATTTAAAAACGCAAATAGACGCAGTACCAAATGTTGCAGTACCACCAGCACCAATATAACCAATTTTGTTGTTATTTTATTGCGTAAAAACGTAATATCAATTTCCTATCAAAATAACTGAATTGTTTCTTGTTGCTAAATATTTGAAGGGTCGGAATAAAAACGCAATATTTTCATGACTGAGAACTGTGATTCATTATTTAAAAGCAAGACTAGAGTAATTTTGTAACAAAATTCTCCTGGTATTTTGACTTCTAAGAGGCGAAGGGTATTCTAGCGGAAAATTTATGGAGGAGTAAACATTTTTCGTAGCAGCTGTGTATTTTGATTTAATTTTACATAGTCTCAATTGTATCATCACCGTCCTCGGACTTATTTTCTAAATAATTTGTACTACCTTTATAATTTCTAGTATCGGTAATGGCAACACAATATCAAAGTCGATGGAAGGTTTCTCTCAATTCTCTATTAAAAAGTGTATCTTTTTTTAAATAACTCTGCCAGGCAGCTTAAACGGTACAGTAAAATCTTTATAATTGTAACCATATTTTTTCTAATTTTTTTCATTACGTTACGTAGCTCTCAAGATATAACAGTTGATTTACAACGTACTTAAATACAACGTTGTATCTTAAGTTATAAAAAAAAACATCTATTAGTCATTAGAAGTACATAATTTTAGACTAATTGTGGGAACTAAGGAAAAACTCTTTAAGGTACGAATTTCAATAAAAGCTGATGGTAGAAATTTTAGTTCAAAATTTATTAGTCGTGAGAAAATTAGATACAAAATCTTTCATTTTTTTCGTTGAACATTCGAGTTGCTAAAAACTTATTCTCACTGCACTAATAGTGTTTGGAAGAAGGCCAAGACGTTATAGAAATGGAATATGTATAATAAGCTGTTTTTGAAGTATGCTGATTTGAATGACATCTGTCGATTGCAACTTATTAGCGTTTTGGGAGCCAATTCACATCACCTTCGCAAGAGATAACCGTAGATACCGGTAGCACCATCATGCCGTTCAATTCGATCCTAGAGAAATTAATCAGCACTGATCTGAAGCGTTTGACATTAGCTGCGATCACTTTTATTTTAGTAAAAAACGAAGTGATAAAGCCGTCGGCTCAAATTTCTCACCAAGCAGTAATTTATCCTGGATGCAGTTGAATCTCGAGTTGTTTGACGTTGGTCCATATACAGCAATTTTGCTTTTTCATTTGACACTCATCTAGTCTGTAACGGAGATTTTTTGCTTACAATGAGAACCTCTTTCAAGTGCTTATTCGGACGTGCTGGTCAATCATGAAACTAGCCATGGTGCTATAATACCCGTCACTCCATAAACAACAGCCGACTGGACGGACGCCGCCAAAGCAATGTCTTCGCCCTGATCTCTTTATTTGTAACAAATTTAATTTTATACTAATCATTTAAAACAAATCTTAAATCGATAAGTATGTGAATGGCAATTCAGGACATTCGCTTAAATTTCATTTGTAAAATTACAAATGTAGAAGATTTCAATTTGCGGAATTACTTTTTTTAGTTTGTTTCTTTGGCAAATTTTAGTTTGTTTGCACACATAAATCCAACTATGCTGGGTTTGCACAATTACGAAAGTGGATCTACTTATGTCTTCATATACATGTACATATGTATATTAATTTATGTATATAAACACTCAGGATTTGCTATTTCGAATTGTGATGTTAGTTCAACTGCAAATACCTCATAGAGGATTTTTTTTTATTTCTTTCAAATTTTAGAAACATATTATTTATTTTTTGTTCAACCGAAATTTTGTTAAAAAAAAACAAAAATTATTTGAACCAGCGACATTATTTGGCCACCGAGAACGTACAATTGACACCGCTAGACTGTTTCTTACGAAGTTCTCTGAAGTCGCAGGTATCTCTTAAAGTGAGTATAAACCCCAGGCACTGGTGATTTTCAGCGGAATGTATGTATGCGTCATAGTCACGGAATATTTAACCCCTCGGCGTCGTGGCCACGCTCGAATCCTGGGCGGACATTTTAACAGTGTCATATTCTTAAGAACAGACATTTTTTTTCATTTCCACATCGTCCCGCCCTTATTGTAAACCCCTTTTTTCTTACAATATGTTCATATATGCACGTAACTATATGCTCACACATTGATAATGCAGCATTGCATCAAGTAGTATTTATCTTCTTATGACTTTTAATATTCCTTTCTTATTCCTGAGAAATTTCTAGATTTTATGAAAACATTCAATAAGAAGCTGAATGCTAAACAAACACATTTAGCAAACCGGAATAAATCCTCTTTTTTTTTTTTAAATTATCCCTTTAATCGTGGATAACATAACATTATTAATTTACATGCAAATGGGTGCATATAAGCGAATATAGTAAAAGAAAGCAGGTTAGGGCTAGCATCGTAATACTTTTAAACATTTTTGGAATAACAACTAATCGCACCGCGAATTCTTGTTAAAGATTTTTATCAAATGTTTTCATTTTTGACAATCGATATTAAAATTGAAAATTTGTGCAAATCGCAGGTTAGAATATTGGCTACTTTTCGCCGCATCTATTGTTTCTACTCTACTCTTCAAATAGCCCTAAAGGAAGAAATCCGCTGAGTTGAAAATATGGTTTATCGCTGAACGTCCAAAGACGTCTTTTTGTTCAAGCAACCATTCGATAAACACACCACACTCTTCGTGGTGACAAGGCTTCAATTTCGAGCGATTTTGTTAAAATTCAAGGCGTTTTTCAATTGGTGCGATTGAAGACGAAACTATGTGTGTGATTCGCGGGCCATACTTGCACGAACTCTTTCTTAATTCCGACCAAGTTTGTTCGAACTTCTGAACCATACTCCGTATTGTGCGCTCAAAACATTTAGGTAACGTACAATGTGAATTATTCTCGTGTGGCCATTTTCATAATACACTCTTCCGTTGTGTACTCGTATTGCTCCATGACAAATTTTTGAAAGGTACCCAGAATATTAGTTTGATTTTGAAAGTGATGCATACATTAATTGATTCCGAATTTGATTATTGGAAGGAATTTGTGTCATGTGTTGTCAAGTTTCGGTGGGAGACAAACCAGTTTCACCTATATGCCATCTTCAGTGTTCTGAGTCTCAGATGGCGGAAATTCGTTCCAAATATCTCTACTATTGTCTTGTGTCAATGCCATTTGACACATGATGTTTAAGTTCATGTCATTTGTAGTTGACATGTTAAGAATCTATTTCAAAACAGCGCCCAGAAAAATAGTTTGCGAGACCAAAATCTATGTTAAAATCTCGCTAAAATAATTGAATTAAAATTTTATCAATTACAAGAAAGTATTATTTTTATTCTAACCAGTTGTCAGTATTTAATGTATGTGAATATTTAATCCGAAACTCTTAACGGTGGACAAAAATCACACAATTAAATTCTTGTCAAAAAATCAAGATTTCATTTACTGGACACCTGGAGGAACATTTTTGCTTCACAGTTCTTTTTTTTTGTCTCGTTTTCTATAGAGAGCAATTTAAAACGGGTTGATTGGGGTGAATAATTAATTAAGGACTGAAAGTAAATGAACTACATGTTCGTTCATATACCAATCCACAAACCCAAACACACACACACGAATTCAAAAGTTTGTGTGTATGTGTGTTAATAAGCACATCGTGTATGGATGCAAATTTAATTTTATACTCTTATGATTGTTGTTGTATTACAACAATATTAGAAAAAGAAAAAGAAAAAAAAATAATAAATACATAAAATAAGTATCACTGCAGAGTGAGGCAAAAAACACTCACTGTATGTTCTCATTCTCACAGTGGTGAGTAAGAATAAAAGCCACCGTGATTGACACTTTGACATGACTGTGATTGTAAAGAAAATTGAAATGAAATTACAAAACTAAATTTAACACTACAGCACAGTTGGAAAAAGAAAAAGATTTCAAATATAAAAATGCCAACAGAAATTCAATCTGATTTTAGCTTTGAAATATAAAATGGTCAATAGATGTTTTTATAATCGAAATATTAAAAAAAGCTTTAGAAAACAATTAATAAAGGATTTGGTTGCTTGTCGAAGTCGTGCTGATCAATTGTTTTAAACAAATTTAAATTTTACTGTCACACTAAAAGCTGCTGTGATATTTATGTGAAAAATACAACTCAAGAAACTAACAAAAAAACACATTTTTAGTGACTTTTATTCGCAACCCTTAACGAGGATGCCAGAGAAGGTTTTTAGACTACAGTTTCGTTATGTTCCACGAGATGCTGTTAATTTTGCATCAGTTAAGAAATTCGGCGTATCGCAGCTAAAGTGATGTTTAGAACGAACGACTTTACTTACGTAAAATCCAAGAGAAATTAATATCAAAATCCATCCGCGTTTTAAAAATTAGGGTAAAACTATTACAACAGATATTATTCGTGTTTACGCCATCTGATCTAATGAGAAATTATAAAAATCGCAGAGAGTCATACGACTGTCAAACTTTCATCCGTGTTTTCTCTCAATATTTGCAGTTTATTTACATATTAAGTTTAAACCACTAGTACTCGGATAGCGCCATTAAACGAGACAACAGCTCAGTGTATAAATGATTCAAGGCTTAAAATAATCGAAAGTGATCAGAGCACTCAGCCGGTAATAATTAACTTTTCGGCGGTGAAAGCGTTACTAAAACTGTTGGCTAAAAAAACTTCAAAGGATGGCTTCATGATCATTGCGAGATTTTTAACTACACAATGTCTTCCCTAATATTATTATACAAATAACGAAAATGAAAGCAAAAACATTTGGCTTAACTGATCTTAACTAATCTGATTAACTGAAGTCGCTTTTGAAATTTATATTTTTTACGTCGCACATCTAGGCGGCTAAGGGGTCCTACTAGAGCTCGCGACGTCAATTATTAGCTAATCGTTTTCGCGCTCTTGGCTTTCAAATCGCCCCCAAATGTATATTTATACAAATAAAAACCGAAACAGGTAGACTCACGGGCGAATTCAAAGTATTTCCGACTTCTTTGCGACTATCAAACACGTATATATTGTGTCCGAAATGGCGAAATTTTTTATATTAAAAACTGAAAGTACACAGCTGCGCTGGTGAGTTTAACTAGGCTTTGAACACGTTTAACTACGTTTTCAAATAATCCCTGAGGCTTCAGAACAATTCTGCAACATTTCTGTCAATTTCGAATATATGTCAGTTACGTTATTTTATTTAGTTATGGTTAGATATGCCTGACGAATAATTTCCACCTAAAAATACCCATTCAATAGGACATACGTTGTTATGTCAAAATATATTTGAAAACTATTTTTTACTTCGTTTTCAGTTTAAAATAACGCATGTATGCGTTCCGAAACCGCTTCGGTCGCTGCATTCATATGTTTCCACATTTTTCAACGCAAACTGCGTTAGCTCATTAGCTACATATGACTCAACATTTTAAGGAGACGAAGTTGATATATATTTTGTAAATTTTTAGACGCAAGAGGATTATGGTAAAACTTCGTGCAGTAATAAACTTCAGATATCAAAGCTCACTAAGACTTGGAATAGATGCTGAACATTTTTCTACAGCTTCAAAAGTAATCCGAGTTTTGCCCGTCAGCTGGCAGGCACAAAGATATGGCTTGCCGTAACTGAGTGCACTGTCAGAAGTTCTGGCTTATATCTCCAAGTAGCGGCAGCCGGTAACAGGTCCCTTTCTCTGCTAGGAGTCTAGCGAAATAGCGTAGTCTAGAGAAGTTAACAATCCCTAATCCACGGTGAAACAGCATATGCCAGGGACGAGTGGCTAAGATTATGCTTGGTTTCTAGTATGCGAACTCTAGATATCAGTCGATCTATGGGTTCAATACAGACCTACCCGTGCATATGGAGCTTTGTGTGGGTGGACGCACATCTTTTTCTCCATTACAGAGTTGACTTGAATTCTCGCAAGGAGCGGAGAGGTTAATCTCGAAAAAACTACGGTTTTAAGTGACCAGTGGAGAAATCCGGAAGAGATGGACAAGACTGACTCGCCATGGTTGGACGGGTCAATTTTTAAATGTACTTCTAAGGCGTTGAACTGTGAGATTCCGATAGAGATGGACAATGTAGACTCGCAAGAGGTGGATAGGTTAATTTCTGTAGGAACTTCAGTTGACCAATGGAGGAATTCTGAAAAGATGGACGGGTCAGTTTCCAAAATAGATCCACGGACAGACACCTGTTAAATGTGAATGTCATGGCCTTAGAAAAATGCTAGCAATTAACCAGGCACTGCGTGATGAATAGGAAGGTCGACGGTCACCAGTCGACAGTTTGAAATCACTACAGTCGATAATGAAGACTAGTGGTGGCACGAGACTTGAATTTGGTTGTCGTAAATTACAAATCGATTGCCTAATCAATTCGAGACTAGAAGGTGGTCGAAAAGGGATCCATAAAGTTAGCGGTCTGCTTCGATGTCCTCCCTACACTGAAAAAAAAGTCCGAGTTTACGGCTTTACCGCTGCAATAATTTGGATATAACATTATGTCAGTTAACAATATATTATTTCTGATCTGCGGATGAAGTTAACTTATAATTTTTGGTATTTTACTTATGACGTCGTTGTTGCTAATAAGCGATAAGTGGTTTTATGTGAACACACTTTGCTTATTCACTGAAATTATACGTGATGCGTTTGTGAATCATATTGTCGTACGAATAATTTGAAATCGAGACGTTGTTTTTTGGCTTTTAAGAATATTTTTATTATAAGACTGAGGCGGTTATTCGTGAAAGCCACAGAAATATGTGATCATAAATAATATCTTTAATTAAAATAACAGCCGACTAGGAAATTTATAAAATCAAAGTGAAAAACCAAGCCAGCTTCTATCTACTTTTGATTGAAAGCTATTCCTTTTAAAGTATTAAACTTGGGAAATTTATACGTTTCCCAAAAGAACTTTGCCTTCCTGAAATTTTTCAAAATGGCGCACCTTATTTTTGCTTCTTAATAACTTTTTGATAATTTCATTTTGGTAAAAACTATTTCTCAAAAAGGGCTGAGGTGTTTCGCCTTTTTTCATACACAATAAATTTTAATAAAACTCCACTTCACATCGTCAATCACTTTCATCCCTCCTTAAAACGATGAAACGTGTGCTGAAATTCGCATTTTTTGGGTGGTTTTCTATGAAAAATTGCAAAATAATTGAGACATTTTGTTGACAGTCATTAACCACTATTTTGACCTCCTGTATGCAAGTTCAATGGTTTGTAAAAGAAACAATTACCGAAAGAAAAAATGGAATCATTCCCTGTTGTGCACCGAATTGTCGAAACATAAATTCACCTTTTCCCATGCTGTTGACATTTTAATTCCTTTAAGAAAACGCATACATTTGCAATCATTCCTGTTCGCATATTCATACGTGTGCGTTTCTTGACCAATGGTCAAAAGTCATCGCATTGAACGTGAGATTGACATTGTCGACGCCATTTTTTAAACGGTATATTCTTGTTTATGGCAACAACTAGAAAAGGTCAGTCAGTCGGCGTCATTATCAGCTTGTCCCTCGACGTTTCTAAAAGGTTTAGTACAATCGCCAGCTGTGTCTTTGTTGAATGGCTCATCAGGTTTTCATGTTGCCAACAAGGGATGATAAATACATGTGGATGTTGGTCATGTGCCTTGGCGATTCACTAAATAATATGCAAATTAAGTCGCTGTGATGGTTTTTTTATTTTATTACTTTTTTTTTTGATCTCGCATGAAGAGTAAGCAAAATACTTACGGGGTGAAGGTCTACGACGCGAACCATAACCATTGGTCAAAGAGATTAACAACATCTCGTAACGAAAGCGACAACAATGATGGGTGTGATTTTAATGGCAAAAAGCATCAGAAAATTTTTTAAATAAAACAAACCATAAATCATCAGTTTTATTGCGTTCCACTGTCCACGTATTTGGGCAAAACGAACAATTTGTATAGACAGTTGAGGGAAAACATGGGATGGGCACGTGGTTAAACATGCAAGGTCAATTGAAAATATTTAATTTTATGCTTACGAGCATAATTGAAAATGTTTTATGTACGTTTGGGATTTGAGGAGATAGTTGTAGTACTGGATTAAAGAGAATAATATATAATTGATTTGTTAAGTCTGTTAAATTTTATTTGAGCTTTTTTCACCATTTTAACAAAGCGCCAGAAATTGATACTACAAAATTGCTGCTGCAGAATTTTAGAAATGTTAATAAAACGTTAGCAATTAAGTCGTCCAAAACGATGAATAAATCGAATTGTGCGCTAGTTTGACTATACGCAAAGAGGTTTCAAATAAGGACTGCGTGTATTAACGAAATTTGTATTTAAAGGCCAGTTCGGTTCCGCACGGTTGAACAGATCCAAGAGGTCCAATTTTCAGTGGCTCCGTCGCACAATGGTTCAGGAACTGAATTCATTGGCCAAAACCTTCATTTTATAGTGACCACATCAAGACTAAGGTTGCCAAAGAATTAGAGTAAAATATTAATAATTGTGGACGTGGCATGCTGGTAAACACAAATATTTTATATTATTTGAAAAAATGTGACAAACTAATATTTGATCCGAAAGAAATTATTATTCATCGCTAACTATTATCGATAAAGGGATACACTATTTTTGAATAAATTGGTAGGACTGTAGTCTTTAAGAAGTGCAATGCGCGGCCACTATGCCGTTCATATTTAAGGTATTATAAATCATTTTTCAAACTGCTATATTTGAATTCTAGAGGAAAAAAACTTTTGAAGAACGAAAGTCATCAAGAAAACTAAACCAGAGTAATGTAAAGGTGTCCCTTTTAACCCTATATACGTTTATATCCGATCGGAAACGCACTTTGACCTTTCAAATTTTAAAAAAATTACTCAACAATCATTATATAAATAACGCAAATGTCGCACATCCGCCTTTATCGGGCAATTAGAAATTTATGCAATTGAGGTCTTAATAAAGATTAATTTACCATACAGCAAATTGATCAATTAGTACTTAATTACACCATAAATTGCGTCCACACTAGTGAAGTGTGTTTAGTGAGCAGAAAATTCTGTAAAATTATCACGTTAAATGTAGCTGATTACTAACTCGATACGACAACTTACAATAATTATGTAAAACAGACAATTAATATTATTGTTACCAATTTAGCATCACTCATAACACATAATTACACATATTTTCAAACATCATTGTCAAGAAACGCCAGCATTCTCAGGGCTCATATGCTAATGGAGTAAGCTAAATTGAATATGTGTGCACATCAAATATCATAACTCAATTTAAAATTGTATTGCCTCAATTGAGGTGCATGTGTGATCATACCATTACTCACACTTTAATTCACCTGTGCAGCTTAATTGATACAAACAGAATTTAATAATATTTTTAAATGGAGTGAGCGTGTGTAAGTTCTGCAGTACACGCGACAATGCTTTTAAAATTGTTCGTTATTATTTTGCGCTGACTTATTATAAAAATGTAGCGTAAACAAAATCCACTGATTTTCGATTTTATGGATATGTATCGATCTGCTAAAGCTATCAAAATTAGAGACTGGTGGGCAGACAATTGAAATGAGCTACCAATTAGTGCTAACAATGATAGATGGAAAAATTACCCAAGCTTCTTTAATTGACACAATGGCTTCACCCAGCTGCATTGTATGTCAAACAAATCGAGCCAATTAGAGCAAGTATCATCAAAATCATTAGATAGTTATGCTGCATATAAATTTAGATTATGACCGCTACTGAAAATTTGTTATAATTTGAATTTCAGACCTACAGAATCAATTACAAAACTCGGCAGCAAAAAGCAGTTAAGACGCTTAAAAAAGAAACATGTTCAAGGTGAATTTCTCAAGCAATAAAAATCATAAAAATACGACACAAACATTATTTTTAGATATCTAAAGATCGGCTGAAATAACCGCTGTTGATATAAACCTGATTTGAAGGTCAAATTAATCTTCGACGTACTTGTGTGCAGTGAACAAATTGACGGCAGACAATTTGGGAATTGTGTCAAGAAAATATGTAACAATCAAGTACCCCTGCGTAATATATCAGCAATAGTTCACAAAACTTTTTATCATTGCTGTCGATAAATATCACTTAGTGTCATTTGGAAATCTATCACAGGCAGCCCAGGAAATAAGGACTACAGATTTTACAGAGGGCACAATACCAGAAAAATGTCCCGAAATTTTACAAATAAAGAGTTATTGAATATATTCTTGGCAACGTCGCTAGCCAGCGGAGACAGTGGAAAGTTTAACTTCGGCTTCCAAATGAAGAAGCAAAGGGGCTACTACAGGGAAGACATAATACACAACTGATTACGAAATACTTGCAAGTAATATTCCAGCTAAAAAATAAGAATTAAAATTTACGTTTACTATTATTTAGGTAAAAGAGAATATAGAACTCGATTTTATCCCGGGGATATTTTCCCTTCCCCAACATTTGTTCACAGGAAAAAATTCTCTATTCTAACAACTCTGGGAATAAATTTTTCTTTTTTCAAACAGAGTTCTGAATAGGTGGACAGAGGAAAGAGGGAAAGCTCCTAGGGAAATAATAATTCATAATAGAAGAAGTGCGAATAGGGAAAAAGGATGGTTCAGAATTGAGCTGATAATACACAATAACATGCAAGACTGCGTTATTTAATTGAACATATTTTTCAAGAGTGATTTTCCTACTGGTTTAAATTTTCATATACCCAAAGAAAAAAGTTTAGAATGTGTTAAAAAACAGAGGCAGCCCTGTATCGCAATCACTTATTGGCCGATTTTGCCGACATTTGACAGCAAAATTTCTAAAAGTTATTCAGTGTCTTAGAACACTTGTTTTATTAATGGAAAATTAATTTGTTCAAACATTTTTCACCTATATCTTTGCAATTCGGACTAGCTCTTAGAAGTGACCTATCCTAATCTTTTCAAAAGTTATCTTGGGTAATGCTAAAATGGTTTATTTATTCATATAATGCATTTTTTTAATTAAAACAAAATATATAAAAAACCCACATTTTTACGCAAGATGTTAAACATTTGGCTTTGAATACTTCACCGACTGCTGAACCTCTAAAAGCTCACTAAAAATCCCTTACTAAAATATCTCAACCGATTTAAAACTCACAAAATTTTGGCTAAAGAAAATCGATTCTGAGCTACTGAGCACCGCATAGATCTAGTTGGATTTGAGCGGTTGAGTGGCTTCTGTTGACTTCCTAGATATCGGTCGATTGTAGCTGCATCAGAGCACCGCACACCAGTACTATAGCGGGTGAGCCAAATTTTGTATATGAAAATCTTTTTAGTTTTTTTTGGTAGAATATTTAGAAATTTACAGTATCATTTACTGTATGTGACGTTTGTTTATATATACGAAAGGTCTTACTCACATTTCCATTTTTCCATACTATAAAAATGAGAGTGAGAGCTGTAGGAAAGAATTGACCACGAATCCCTTTTTAGCGAGATAAATAATATGCAACTTATAAATATACTCGTATGAACTAGAAGGAACTAGTGCTACGTTTTATGTGACAACAAAACAACTTAAATCCTTTTGTGCTTAAAACAAAATGGCGTGATTTTATTGATTGACTCTATTGGCGTTTTTATATACATACTACATTCAGGATGTGCACATACAATGTTTATATTTATTTGTGTGTAAATGCCTGCACAGACACCGAAACATGTACTAAGGATTCAAAAATGTTCGTGTACGTTAACGAGTATGTGGATAAAACTACCTAATTCAGTTGTTTCAACTCCTACACACAGTTATTACACGCACACGAATGCAATTTCCTAACAGCGTACAATTTGAGTATATTATTAGGGAGATTGTAGACAGGGTTGCCAACTGTGGCGATTTTTAAAATGATTTGGCGATATGGAGATTTTTTCCTTTTGGGTATTTATGCTATTATATTTTTGGGATTAGCGATAAATAATTGTAATGAAATTGCTCTTTCAATTAATCGTGTAAACATCTTGTCGGAATATCGAATCCAGAACCTATAATATAAAATATATTTCTGGTATAATGGTCACTTATTTGGATGCAAATTAAGATTAAACAATCTGAGCCAGTGTGAACGCCCGTTAAGAATCCAGATTTAAAATAATCTAGTTTCAAGATCCATTAGCACTATAAGTGATTATGACATAGGAATTGAAAACGACAGTATGGTAAGTGAAAGCGGCATGCCATCTATTGATATTGAATGCCATTTATGGACTCAGAATATGTCTTTGGCTCACACGCAAAAGGGAATGGGCAATGACTCTGCAAATGATAAAGATGATTGGAACTTCTATTCTCAGAGGATCTTTTTCCTAAAGCAGGCGCACTTTTAAACTCTGAACAAAATAAAGAATTTTAATAAACTGACTTGTGGGTTTTGCAATACTGTAAATAGTCTTTTGAGTTACTTCAACCGCAGCTAACTTAATCGACTAATCGATTATTTTTCGAGTCCATATATCGACTAATTTCAATAAGTAATTTCTCGGTTCGCGTAATAAAATAGAAAAATTCGAACCTGGAGTAATAAGGAAATCAGTAGTAACTAAAATAAAGAGCTTAAGATCTGCCTTTCGCAAAGAACTAAAAAAAGATAAGGCGTCAAAGATGTCTGCACCTAGGGACAGCTTTTGCAAGTAGCTACTTTTGTACTAGGACCTGATTGATTCTTTAAATTACCAAATTGAAGATAAAAACTGTACAATTAAATTGCAGACATGAGTGTTAAACTCAGTGCAGTCTGACTATCACTGTGCGTGAGTAGCCGGCCAAAAGATTAATTAAATTAGAAAGAAAACACGGATGGCAACGGCAACCATATTATTTGAATTCATTTTAACAAGTTATTGTTTATATTTAATAATTTAACGATTTCAACACAATTGTTACCGAAATTCTAACCGCAAAGTATTTTAAATACACAAAAATAATATAAGAACCCTAAACATAAAATATTCTCAATAGTCATAATATGATAAAATCGTTTGGTGTGTAATCAAGGTATGAGGGCGCTATGGTTAGAGCATTGACTATTAAGCATTTGATGACTTTAGTCGCCTGTGTCCATACCTCAGTTGCTGCCAATCAGTAAGATTTTTCAATTGTCTATCGTTCTAAGAGGACCATATTATTATCATCTACAATAATTTATTCACAACCATACAATTCTCTTTAGCTTGTGGTTAACTCAAGCATGTTTTTTTTTCTTTCCGTGAAGATACCTTTCATTTTAGTTAAAAATAAGCATGAGTGTATTTGCAATATTAACATTCTGTACAACCGGGATTTAAAAATCTTTACATTTGACAACACTGTGTTCGTAGCACATCACATAGAACAGTTATTATATACACAAGTATGTATGCATGAAGTTATGTATGTGTATGTACTTATTAATATGCCTTTGCATGGGAATGTGTATGGAAATTTACTTATAATTCTCAACACACATGTGCCGTACTTGAGTCAAATGTGAATAGTATACGTTGTGTGGTATAAGAGTATAAGAGCAGAAATTGGAAGAGTACATATGCTTGCACACATGAATACTCAGTAAATCTAAATAGAGTTTCATATATGGACCTACCTATAGATGTGTGTACAAAGATGTGTGTGAATATATCCCTTTTTGTCGTCCAGGCGACCATTTTAAGTACAGGACACCTACAAATATCAAGTAGTCATATGTGGGAGTATTGGTTAGAATTGTATATACACAGGCCACACACACACTTACAAGCCTATATTCGCATTAAAACTCACGTATCATGTTGTTGCTATTTAATAAACATGTGTGCTCAGAGAAAATATCCTTGAAGTTTGAACTGACTGAACACTGCACGGATAAAGTCGGAAAGAGAAAGCAAATGCGTCGTTACGTATGAACAAAGAAATACACAACATTTTGTCAAATATCAATGGCTTTTAAACGAATATGTGTGCATGTGTACTGCAAACCTGCCAGTGCTGCTGCGAAAGGATGAGCATTTAACTGGCACTTTTGTTATTAGTTAGTGGAAACAGTAGTCCTTCAAGGGCAGCAACATCGTAAACTACATTTTGCTAGTGTATGTGTAAACTGTACAAACAATATGTATGGGGATACCATTTGCATACACATGCTCTTACATACACATGTAGTATCCACGCCCGCATATAAAGGCTTCATCACTAAACTGAGCGAATTTGCAACGAAAAAAAACGAAAACCAAGTAAATAATATTCAAAGTGCTGTGCTGTGTGATGTTGTGGTGGTGGCGTATTTTCCTCAGTGGTCACGAAAAGGACTAAACGATAACAAACGTATTCCACCGTTAATGAGTGATTTTCAAATAAGTATCCGCATATGAGTTTAAATGTATGTGTGTGTGTGTGTATACACTTAGCAATGTGTTCATCAGTCGATGGCTGCATATGTACCACCGAATTGAGCGTCGCCGCGAAGTTTATGTATCAGTCGTACTCACATGTTATACATAACGTCTAAGGAGACTACTATATTGATAAGCAATTCATCTTTTGATGAACGTGTGCATATAATGTACTCCCCTGACAATGTCTCCTAAGCCCTTTTTTGCTCATGTACATGCAAGTTATTTTCTCTATATCAATGTTTCTGTACACGTATATAAAGTGTACATACATATTTATGTATATATGTAAATACATTAATAAATATGTATTGATGTGTGTCCCGATTTGCACATATGAGGATGTATTGCATAAAATGTATTCTACGCATATGCTCGCATTCACATATTTATCAAATAGTTGTATTTGTAATACAAAGAACACCAAGACAAATAAGACACATACATACTCGTATACGCATTGGTATTTATTGTTTCATCCAATTGGAATAGTATTAAATATTAAATAGATTCGCAATTTTCCACATTATATTACCAACCTGATTAGTTTACAATGTCCTCGTAATAGGGGACCGCGTAAACTGACCAAAGTCCATTAGTCATTTTAATTTCCAATTAACATAGAAAACAATCTTTATAGCCTTGCAAGTGAGATAGAGACATCATTAGAAAAAAAATCCTTCGAAATTAGTAATACTGAGAAAATTTTATGCCGATGTGTCTGATGTCGGAAGTTATTCGACAATAAAGCGAGTTATTTTTTAATTTGTCTTGGAGACTGAACCTGTCGTTTTTGCCTATTTTCTGAAATATGAACCGATTAGTATGAGAACATCTTGTACGCTTTCGAAAAGATATTAAATTTTTTTATATTTATCAAAAAAGCTTAAACTCCTTCGTTAGCCGTTTTCTGAAACAAATACGATACACATGACGACAATTTAAACAATTTCTGATGTTTAGGATGAAATTTTTTTCTTCAGAATTCTGTATGACAAATTTGAAATGTTGTCCGGCTTTTTTCCGACAAAAAGTTAAGCTCTGTAACGACGGTTGTCAGGTTTTATAAAATAATATTATCGAAAAAAATGTGCCAAAAATGTCTTATACCGTGTTTGGACATTTATCTCAATTGTGGCCATAATTGAGCTAAATTTACCATACAAGAACCAGTACTTAATTGCACCATAAATTGAGTTAAATTCTCAATGAAACTTTGGTCATATATTTTCAAATAATAGTCACGCTGTGATTGATCTCATATCAATTTTAAAATCCACAATTAAAACTCTAGATCTAAGAAATCTCACCTGGCTCTTAAATGTTATATAAATTTGATATAGTCTCTAAAACCATAATAATCTAAGTTAGATTACCAATTTTATCAAAGTTGTTTGAAAAACTGTTTATCTTAATGAACAAAACATTATTCCGGACCATCTCTTTGGTTTTCAAGCAAGCCATAGTTCATACAATGGTCACCGTTATTAGATCGACATTATTTACATTTATTAGGCGTTCGACATAATCTGGCATAATGGGCTACTCACTAAAATAATTAAAGTTCTCTGAGAATTACCACAAGCTTCTTAAAAGCTATGTGACAGAACATTTAAAGTAAGAGCAAATGACCAATTTTCTAAAAATGGAAAAAAAAATCTGCAGGAGTCTCTAAAGGTAGTATTCTAGGGCCGCTGTTGTATATTATTTATACAGTGGATGTGCCAACAAACCTAAATACAGATACGTCAAAATATTGTATATATCTCTTTACTATACAAATATGTACAAATAACTTTGCTCCATGCGTCTGTGAATAGATGATGTACAGGGTGTCCGCCGCGAAAGTATACTATTTTGTTAACTATTGTTATACTATTTTGTTAATAATTTTTGATTACATGAAATGGAATGGATCGTATATTGATAAATGTTTTATTTAATGTCCGGCATTATTGCTTTTCAGATATGCCCACAAAAAGAAGTCCGGAGCAGTCAAATCACGCGACCGTGGATGCCAATCAACATCACCATTCCTTGAAATAACTTGTTGTGGAAAGAGGTCTCGCAGTAATTCCATTGTAATCATGGCTGTATGCGATGTGGCACGGTCTTGTTGAAACCACATGTTAGTCAAACCCAAATCATGCAGTTGTGGCGTTAAAAAGTTCTCAATCATATCACGATATCGCTCCCCATTGACAGTTACCGTTACGCCGTTTTCAGATTTCTCCTGACCAAATTGCATACCAGGCTGTCACTTTTAATGGATGCAAAGGTGACTGATGAATAATTTGAGGGTTTTCCATTGCCCAGAACCGACTATTCTGTTTATTCACATATCCATTCAAATGAAAATGTGCCTCATCACTCATTATGATTTTTTCATGAAAATCGGGGTTGTCATGGGCAAGCTGTACCATCCTATTGGCATATGTACGGCGGGGTAAATGGTCTTCTGGAAGAAGCTCTTGTATCAACGGAATCTTAAATAGAAACAAATGCAAATCTTTGTGCAAAATTGTGGCCAAAGTTGTTATTTGAAGACCAAGCTCCTGAGCACAGTGTCGAATTGAGGTTGATGTATTGTTTTGAACACTTTCTTGAACAGTAGTAATGTTTTCAGCCGATCTTGCAGTACGTTGTGGTCCATGCTTGGGCCTATCAGCTACAGTCCCTCTTTCTTTGAAATCATACACTACGCGATAAATAATGCGTCTTGTTGGCCCGTTGTTTCTCCCAAAAATTTCACGTAACTTTCTCATCGTCACAGTAATCGATGATTTATTTTGATCAAATATTTTAACAATTAAAATACGTTGGTTTACCGAGTATTTTTCCACAATAAATTTGCACGTCTCTACTTCACGACTGCCAAATATGAACTGTCAAGACTAATGTTTACCAAAATCGCGGCAAAACAAATTAGTATACCTTCCCGGCGGAGACCCTGTAGTTGAAATCGGATTATCCAGATTAGGCTTTTTATAGACGATTGGTAAATTCTGGTTTAGGTTTCGTTTTTTTTTTTGGTATTTTTTTATGAATTTTCGATTTTTGGTTTTCGAGAATGATAAAATTTATAGTTTCTAACAAGTTTTAAATTATTTGGCGAGGTCGTAACTCATCGGTGAATTTTAGATCTTTTCGCATATTTTCGAATTTTTTGTGAATTTCTCAATTTATTATGAAATTAGATTTTTTCATGGCTTTTAGGTGAAACCATATTCTGGTATAATTTCGGTTTTGATTAAATTTTGATTAAAATGCGGTTAATTTAGATTTTTTTTAAATTTTCGAACGTTTTGTAAATTTTTTATTTGTGGTGAATAATGATTAGAAATTATTGTAGTTTTTTTGGTGAAATATATAATTTCGCAAGAGTTCGATTTTTTTGGCTAAATTATGAAGTTTCTGACATAGTGACATGGAGTACATGTTTTGTATTTTTCATTTAATTTTTCGGGCCTTGAAAATATAAAATGTTTATTACATTTCGTTTGAGTAAAATCACATTAGTGTGTACTTTGCCAATATAATATTTAAAAAATAAAACAATTTTTGTATATAAGAAATTAAAACAAAAACATTTAAAAATTATTTGCTCTCACAAAGAAATCGATAGATTTAAAGAAGAAAAAATTTAAGATATTATTAAGGTGGTCACTTCTTACGATTCTATTTTGCATTTGATTTATTACGAGTAAATCCGTGTTATATGCTGAGTTATAACTGGTAAATTGGTGGGTTCTTATTCGCGCAAATTATGGGCAATGGCACAGAACGTTCCGTCGTTTCGATATCCTCATTGTATGTCCTACATACAACGACATCTGCTATTTGAAGCAGATGCGCTTGTAAGCTTGAGTGGTCTGTGAAAATACTTGCTGTCTTACTAATTCCGGCCAAGTCCCAAATTTTAACTCAATCCTGGTAGGCTTTAATGCCTTCGCGTTAAGTAAGTTTAGTTTCTGTAATCCTCTGATTTCGTTACCAGAGTATTTGTTTGTTCAATACGAAGTACTACCTGGTGACCTGACACCCAGATAATGCACAGTCTACTATTTATCGAATAATCGTTGATCGGTCTATTGTAGCCCAATCACAAGCTACTTCTGACTCTTTCGGTATCTTTTTTTCTGATGGTCATTTGGGTATCAGTGAAGATGTGAACTTCTGTTGGCTTTGTAGACTCCCACGGTCATCTTATGTACTCCATGAGTATCCGTACTGCCGCCTGGGGTACCATAAGAGGGTCAGAAGTATATTTCTGTCTTTGGTTTTTCTGTAAGATTCCTTAAAAATACTCAAGTGGTAGCGGAGAAAATTTCTAAGCATTCAATTCCATTTTTGTCCACAGGTCAAATGTTAATTGGCAAATATAATATTCAGATAATTTTACTTGTATTGGACTTCAAAAGGTATTTTTAACTAGTGTAGTTAATTGGTTCTAAGCTTAATGGCCATTGTTTTTGCCTGAATAATGGCGGGACATCGATATAGGTAAATTCGCAGGTATTCAATGTGATCTTGCACTGGAAAATACATACTTATTTTTTGTGTTGGGTGGAAAAATTTATCTTTTAAGAAAAAAACGTTACATGAGCACATTTCGATTCATTCACTTTTATTCTCCACTTTTTTAACACATCATCTAGCTCATGAATGTGAGACTGGAGTTGTTTGAAGACAACCTTCGGATCTTGAAGAACACTCATAAATGCAGTGTCATCTGGAAAGGGTGACGTTTGGGTATCTTGGCATATCCGCTGTATAGATTGGCATATAATAGCAGCCTTCATATACTGTATTTCCGCAGAAATGTTACGACTCCTATTTATAATTCCGCATTATAAATGTAACAGTTGTATAGAGCAACACTTAAGAACATTTTTTATAAGAATAATAATTTTATAATTATTTACACTTATTGCTATAGCCGACGCACAAATACGAAAAATACCCCAAACACTCTTATAAGTCGACTATTGGCAAAAACCTTAAACACTCTGCTGCTATTTTTTTTAAACTCTTTATTTTTATTTTTAATCAACTAAACTCTGTGGACAGAAAAAATATTTATTTTACGAAAAAGAAATTTTTGATCCAAAAAAAATTTTTTATTGCAAGCTAAAATATAGAGATGAAGTAAAAGTTTTTTGATGGAGATGGAGAAGTAGTAAAATTTATGGGCAATTCAAATACTATAGCAGTCGCTATTAAAAATAAACCTATTGCCGAACAAAATTTTAACCAATTTTATTCCAGATCGGCATCTCAGTATAGGTACGAATATATTTTTAGAAAGAATTTTTCTTATTTTACAGGTTTTATCATACATTATTATTTTCGTTCTTATTGTTGTTGAATTTTAGTTAAATAAAGGGAATTTTTTAGAATGGAAAATACACCGCATAAATACAATAATAAGAAATAAATAATAATAATAAAAATAACAATAAGATATTTTGCATTTTGCTTTTGTGGATATTTTTGTATCTCTAGTGTTTTTAACCCCTTTACAAGAATGAAAAGTTTATATAAAAATTTGCCATTTCCTTTTTAATTTCTACGGTAATAATTTCCCACCCATCAAAGCTGATATATTCTGAATTCTTATGGGTAGAGAAGTTCCAGAAACGATGTCCGTCGAACACCAATACAGGAGCTAGGATCTTAAGACTTGGACCCCTTAATTAGCGCGTTCGACGAAGTTTCGTGAAGTCAGCCATATCGGTCCTAAAATTCCCGAGATATAGACAAAAAACCATTTTGATAGCGGTGAAACGCTTATCAAATATTGCTTTAAATTTCCCTACAGAAATGATCAAATCGAGGATCCCAGATAACTTACGGACCTAAATGTTGGGCAAAATTAAAAAAAAATTCTAAGAAACCTCAAAATTTTAAAAGCTAACAAAGATTTAAAATTCACTACAAAGTTCGAAAATTTACCAGAAAATCGAAAAACTGAAATAATAAAATCCTTCTTAAAAAAAAACAACAAAATTCAAAAAAAACCAAAATTTATCAAATTTTGAAATTTCACCACAAACACCAAATAGCCGAAAAGTTCCAATTCATGAAAAACCAAATGTCACCCCAAATGGGAAATAAACCACAAAAATTATAAAAAATTCGCCAACAAATTTGAAAATTGTAAATTTTACCAAACACTTAAACCCGCCTAAGAACTCAAAAATTTTAAATTACATAAATTATACAATATTACAAAAATATTTAAAAATGAAACTGCACTAAAAATTGCAAAAAAAACGAAATTTTGCCAAACTTCTCAATCGACCACGAATTTGGAAATTCACCATAAAATCGAGAATCTGGATGAAAATATTTAATTTTTCTAAAACCAAAATTTTACCAAACGAAAAAAATGTACAAAATTTCGAAATTTCACCACAAAAGTTTAAATTTCAACAAAATTTTTCAAATTTATTAAAAAGCCTAAAATCAATCAATTATAAAACCGCCAGAAATTCAACCAAGTCGATGTTAAATAAATTAAATACATAAAAAATCAAATTTCACCACAAATGGAAAATATATAAAAATTATAAAAGTTCTAATCTAAGGCAAAAATCTAAATTAGCCTAAATAATATGAAATTTTACCATAATTTTAAAATTCACCAAAATTTTAGGTTACTTCGGGATTGTAATGCGGTGGCTGTGATTTCAATCCAAATCGGTGAGTTTAAAAATTTTTGGTAAAATGAACATTTTTTGTAGTGAAAATTTTTTTTTTAAATTTGGAGGTTTTCTTAAAAATTTTTTAATTTGGTCCAACATTTAGGTCCGTAGTTTATATATAGGGGGGCTTTGTGATGATAACTTTTGTAGCAAAGGATTAGGATTCAGAACTTTACGGGCTTGTATATAAGAGTTTTCCCGTAAGAGTGAAAATACAAAAATACCAAGAGAAATGGTTTTTGGTCTATAGGCCGGGATCTTTTAGACCTACATGGCTGATTTCTAATAATTTCGACAAACTCACTGATCAAGTGGTCAAAGTTTTACTATCGTTAATTGAACTTCACTACCTATAAGGATTGTTGGGTCGGAAATGAATATTGCAGAAATTACAAACGGAATGACAAATCCTTTTAATTTTTGTGAAGGGTATAAGAAAAGGATGCTGGGATTTGCGCTTGTAAATTTCCTATTCATGCATGTGTTTTAACATATACTTGTATAAAATATTCGAAATAATGTAGAGACATACAGATGTATTCGATAAATATTATACATCCTGTCTTTTGGCTTCTGTTCATTAGGTAACCTTAGGTATGCATAAGAAAGGATTGCTTACGGTTACTCTTGTACGTGTGTATGTGAATGTTCGTATGCATTTGCAAAATTATGTATGTATGTATGTGTATCAATGTTAAAATTAAAATATGCATTAGCAATGGCAGACCCAACTCTATGAACGTTTATTTTTTTTTGCATGCGCATATAATTAAAGTATTGATTGCTGAATTTAAAAAAAAAATCATTTTCCTTTAACATGTGCAAATCTTGTCAGTGTTTACGGAAAACTCATTTGAGTTGGCAAATGTATAATTTGCATTTTCAACATGGGACAATAAAAGAATGAGCGGTTTGTACTGAAAAAAGGTTGATATTTGAATTACAATACACACTTTCTTTTTATCCGTGTGCCTGGAAACAAAATTCTTTTTTTCGAGTTCTTTCAATAAAAATCACGCATGTCGTTTCATACCACCTTTTTCGTGAATGACGATAAATAATTTCTGTTACTGTTCTATTTTGTTTTTGCTTTAATCCGTTATTAGGGAAAGCACAAATTTGCATATTTAAATAAATGAAACTGCACACGAGTGCGTACATGAATTAATTTGTTTGTTTATATTTTAATGCGTGTGTAATTTGTATATATATATATATATATATATATGTATGTGTGTACTCGCTAATGTCCTGTGTGAGAGGCTGTGTACATATTTCACGGATAAAAACAGATGCCAGTAGCAGATCATGTATACATAGGTACCAGAACATATATATTCCACGATTTTACTCGGTTTGCTTATAAGAAGTTCCCAACACAAAATGATACATATTTTGTTTTGAAATAAAACACAATTACTTTTTGTAATTAATTACAAAATCTTGTGTAAGTGTAATTGAAAAATTCCAATAGCATATAATTGTTGTTACATGCTATTTTAACTAAAACCGAAGTAAAAAATTGGGAATGTTTAAATTGCACATGACCCGTGTGAAATTGTAATTGAAAAGATTTAATTACAATTCATATGTATGCACTTGTGATTGAAAGAACCTAGTTACGATGACATATAATTAGAAAATAATGTCTTCATTAGGTAAATAATTATGAAATAATTTAGTAATTATAACTTTTTTATAATTAAATTTTAAAATAAAATCACAATTTTATTTCCATTTAAAAATGTGATAGAAATTTGTTCAATTGCAATTGATTACTGGTTGTATGGTTACAGTTACAATTACGAGTACTTGTAATCTGTAATTAAAATTTAATATGTAATTGAGATATTCCCAATTACAATTACATTACAAGTGCATGAGATGTTTCAATTAAAATTGCATGTAATCGTATTTGAATTCACTTCTTTATTTCAATTATAATTACTCGTACTTGTTACTTTGAGTTACAGTTACATGTAATTGCAATTATATTGTAATTGAGATTTCCCAGGTCTGAAAATTGCCTTTATTGAAAAAACAGTTTTCTGTCATATTGAATTGTTGTAGAAAACTGGCTGTCAAACGATGAAAAGTCAATAATTGAAATTTTTTGGCATTTATTTAGATAAAACTTTAATCGTGGAAATTAATTGTGAAAATTTACTGCTAAAATGGTGCATATTTTACTGTATCACGTCGTGAAAATTTAAAAACTTTTCGTTGTAATCGGGCTCCAGATTCCAGGCTCACTGTACTGTAGCTATGAAACGAGCAAAACGAGTAGGAGATATATGTATTCGGTTGTGCCGCATCTTATATACTCTTCACAGAAGTATGAACTACTAAAAATGTACCGCAGTATCTCCCGGCACAAAGGATTGTTTGCAATCTTTAATTTTAGGCTACGTTTATAATCGCCTTATTCTACATTTAAACTCTTCTTTCGTATTAATATGCGCATTTTCGATCGGTTAGTAGATGAGATGTTAACAAATATAATTTTGTTAAATTCCCGATTTTTTTAGTGATTTGTAAATAATAGCGGAATTGAATTTTGAGTAAAATTTCAAAATATGATCAAAATTAGAGTTTTCCGTGCAATTTTAGCCTTGGTGAATTTTGTTTTTTTAATTTCAAAATATGCTGAAGGTTGTTTTTTGTTCCTTGTTTGTAAAAATTGTTGGTGTTTTTGCAATTATTTTGTTGTATTCCAGATTTTCGATTCTAACTCTAACATTTTTCTATGCAATTTAATTCTGATGTTTTGCAAACTTTGGTTAATTTTTGTAACTTAAAAGGTTTGGTGAACAATTTGGTTTTGTGGTGAATCCTTCGAACTTTGGTTAATTTCTAAATTAGGTTGAAATTTCGCCTTGTTTGTTTTCAGATTAAATTGGATTTTTGGTAAAATTTATAATTTTTTAGATCTGTAAAGTTTTGGTGAATTTTTGAATTTTTTGGTAAAGTCTCCATTTTTCGTGAATTTTTTTATATAATTTTTTACCATCCATTTTGTTAAAATTTCGTAAATTATTGATTTTTTGTAAATTTTCTGCTTCTAGGTGAATTTTCACAATTTATATTTTTTTGTAATTTTTTTTAAATATTTGTCTTTCAGCACAAATTTTTTTTATTCCTATATTTCGATTTTATGGAAAATTTTCTAATTTCTGAAATTGTTGGCAGTTCCGGTTTTTCTTAATTTAATTTTTTGGAGTATTATGTTATTTTTGTACTTAAAATGTTTTGAACTATAGTTTATTTTTTTGGTGAATTTATGAATATTGTGAATTCTGAAATCTTGGTAAAATTTTGTTTTTTACTTTTTTAGACTTATACTACGAAGGCAGGTCAATAAAGCCGAGAGTTTTTTTAATGAAACACAGTTTTTTTTTGAAAACAAAAATTTAAAACTGGAGAAACGTTGGACTAAGTGTTGGAGCCAATTCTCTATTCACTGAGCCATTTCCTTTAGGTTTGGAAATAGAAAGTAGTCACTAGGGATATTTATTAAAATTTAAAATTTTTATTGTTTTTAATTTTTTTTTTGTAAATTTCTCATTTGTGGGGAAATTCATTTTTTTACGTATTTCTTTAAATATCGACGTTTTTCATAAAATACTGATCTTTTGTGACTTTCCGGCCTTGTGGTAAACTTAGAAACGTTTGAAGGAAATTTCCAAATTTGGGGAGTTTTGGGTTTTTTAAAGTAATTTCGCTTTTGTGTTGAAAATTGTGTCTATTCCAACTCTTTGAATTTGTGGTGAATTTAAAATTTTGGGAAAATTTCGAGATTTTCGCAATACTTTTTTAATTACGGTTTTTTGAATTATGTTATTTCAATAATTTAAAATTTTTGAACGAAGACATTTTCGAATTTTAGTGAATTCCCAAATTTAATATTTTTTTAATCTAATTTAGGTTTTTGGTAAAATTGCAGCTTTTAAAATGTTTTTTTTTTTTGGCGAATTTTCAATTATTTTGGTGAATTTTCCATTTGTGGTGAAATTTTATTGTTTTATTTGTTTAACATCGATTTAGTTAAAAATTCGACGTTTTTCATAAAATATTGATTTATTGTGTTTTTTTTTTGTATTTTGGTATATTTCAAAACTTTTTGGTAAAATTTCGGTTTTTTAGTGAATGTTTTTATTACAGTTTTTCGATTTTGTAGTGAATTTAAATTTAATTTCTGTTTTTTTAGAAATTTGCTTTTCTTTGTTAGTTTTTAAAAATTATAAGTTTTTTTTAATTTTTTAATTCGGTCAAACGTTTCAGTCCGTAAGCTGGCCTGGCGTTTCCCCGAGTGAAAATACCAGAAAACCCAGGTTGTCTTGTACCGTTAGAAAGTTGATTCAACATCGGAAAGAACAACAGACGGACACCGTTAATAGATGTTAATAATAAAGAAGTTACAAACGAAATGACAAAGCTCTAATACTGAAAACGTGCGTAGCGGCATGGAAAATGCATTCTCTTCTGCTAGTTGTCTAATACACAGTTTTACTTTTACTATATTTAAAGTTATCATATCAAACAAATTTTCTTTCTTAACAGAAATAGTAAATAATGAACTTAAGTCTAATAATTAAATTAATTAATTAAATTAATGAAAACATAATTTTTACAAAAATAAAACGTTTTCTCTTGTTAATTTTTTTTTTAATTTATTACAATTAGTATGTTTGAACATTTCTGGAAAGCGCAGATTCGATGTTGGTTAGTTTGCGTTGCATCTACGGTTTCAGTTCTAGAGTCGTGTTTGGCTTAGCATCGCGGACTTTAATCTGCAAATAGCTTCAAAGATAGAAGTGCGTTGAGAGCAAAAAATTACGCTGAAGATGACACATAGCCGAAACCGGATTGTCTCCAAAACAAACTTGACCAGGGATGACGGAAATTCGTTCCTAAAATACACGTGAAAATGTGCCTAGCTCACTAAATTTTCTTCGAAGAACTAATTTTGTTTTCACGCATAAGTACACGACGCTGTTGGTGATCTTATCTCAATTCGCTTTGTAATGGGATCCGAAAGCTCCAGTTACCGCACTCGACGATGAATCCATGAGCATTGTTCGTTGCCCCAACTTTCACGAACACAGTCAATATTTTTATCCAAAAACCTGGTCCAGCATGCTGTATTCTTGTTATACACTGATCCAGTTTGTTGGAATTTCCATAACAAATACCGAATTCTAGTATCAAAAAGGCAAAATATGAACGCAAAGCAAAAATTGATGATTTCTGGATCGCACATTTTCCTAATAAACTTGAATAATTTGAACACGTCCTTCTCTTGTTTATTGATCCCCGACTAATTTTGATAGTGATGTTCTTTAATATTTGAAAACGATTTGCTCCGCTCATGTGGAAACTTAACTTGTATCATGGTATAGCTTTCGAAATCATACGATTGAGATTTCAATACGAATAAAATCGTTTGAATTTTTTCATTGATCTCTTATTGCAAATAACAGAAGGAATTAAATAAAAGATAGTTGCAGTAAATTTGCAAAAAGTATTTGTTCATTAGTAATCAGCAATTTCTTATTATTTTGAATAAAAGATTATCTTACACGAGAATTGCGATTGAATTAAAAAGAACAATTACAGGGGTCATGAGAAAATGTTGCCTGATGAATAAATTCAAGCCAGCTTATCTTGAGAAAAAGGGTTTCTAAAGAAAATATAATTAAATCACTATTTTACAAAGGCATGACTGTCTATTGTATTTATAACAAAAACATTTTGTATATTTTTCCTTACAGCTTTTTTTTTTGTCAGGCCCTAAGATGAACATGGCCGTGGTTCATGCAACAAATTGCATTATACACAAACAAATTTTCCTTTGCCAACATTTACAATCCGTCCAACAATTTACCATAAAAAAAGGTAAATTTACATACAGTGAGGTAAGTGTGTATGCATTTGCACATTATATTTTCTTTCAACATACAGGCGAGTTCCTTAAAAAAGGATTGAAAGAAAAAAGCCACCCCATGTCATGTGCACCTCAATCTTAACCCAGGATATTGCGAATTTCCGTTGAACGAATATGCCTGTGTCTTTTCTTCTTTTGGGATGAGTGTGAAAAAATATTCAAATACATTGAAATTCTATTATCAAATGCAAAATTATATTAATTGTGATTCCTAACCATATGTTTAGTGCATCAATGGAAGGGATCATGCGCCTGCATGTTTTTTATATATTGCCGTGCGTGAGAATCGTAATTTGCAAAATATGATTCTTTTCCGTTATTGAAAATTACAAATTGTCAGGTATACGCAAATTATGATCCATGCAAATTGCTGCTCAAATAAAAACGTAACAAATGTAATGAACGTTATTCAAACGGTGTATGAAGAAGGCCTGAGAGAGCACGAGTGCACGTATTCATTTGTTAGGGGTCGTAAAGGATGTTGTAAGTTGATATTTTATGAAACTATTTTTTTTGAAATTTAATTAATGGGACGTTTGTACGAAATGTGTTTCGGTGCAACTGCGGCTGATGCTAAAAGTCTGTGTCTTTTACAAGAAAACTCTAATGTACGATACCGAAGGATTTGGTAGTTTTAACAATTTCTAACATGCACCTGTTTGTTTTAGAGAGGAGTTTTTTGAAAAACTTTCTATAAGAAAAAGGGACAGCAGAATATTTCCACACAATCAAAAAACTATTGTTGTGTTGGAAAAGAGATTATTTTATTTAAAAAAAGTATTTAGCTGTCAGTTGCTGTAACTCTTGATTGATAGAACATTAAAGTTCTATAGGATTAAAGAAAAAGCACAACATTTGTTATCATTTGTACTTTTGATACATGCAAAGCAAACCATGCTTGAGGAACAATAATCTAATGCATAATCCATATTATGATTGAATTATATGGTTGTACTAAAATCATATTAATATTGTAAAAAATAATATGGTCCCTCTTAAAATTATTCCACATTTTTCTGTATAGTAATTTTCTAATTTACTTCTGGTCTGAATAATTTCAATAATTTGTTGAGATGATATCACAGCATCATATGAATATAATTTTGTATAAGAAGAGATAATTATGTCATATTATAGAAAACCTATTGATTGCGAAAGTTTGTTTTCTTAATCGATAACATATTTTGAAAATTTTAATGATTTTTATAATTTTCTTTGAATTCTGAACAATATGTAATGAGCACTTGCAAAAAAATTATAATAGAATTTTCCTACTAAGGCTAAAGACCGTTGAATGCAAAACCAATACCAAAAAGCAAATATAGGCGTATGTACACTAATGGTTTGAGTTAAACAATGGTCAGCCATTCATTTCAATTTCAACCATCGCCGCCGGTGATCACCAGTCATTAGGAAGGGGCATACATAGCTGTATTGGACTATGCCCATTGGACAGAATCTCTAGTAGTAACGGGGTTAGAGTTTTCTGCATCCGATATCAGCGACAAGTGGATAATGATATGGATATTGCCCACTTTCCGTCTAGATACAGCAATCAAAAATCAATGTAGGTGGCATCATTACAGAAGCAATAAAAGAGAAAACAGCTCCTGATAATTTTGGACTGATAGCCGGCATTTCCTGCTATGGACCTTGGGTATAGTCGCTTGATTATCGCAAACAAGTTACAGTGGTAGATATTTATATGATTTGAGAATTCTGCCTGGGCATACCTTCATATCGCCACAATCGGTTTACGTATTTGATACTGTGCAGCATTATAATCATTGGTCCACGCATGTACCTAACGGGAATAACCGACCAAAGCGAAATACTCTCTTCTCTAACTTGCGGAACAGAAGCACTTCTCGAATATGTTGTTGAATATGACCTCTCCGAATCATATTTTCCCAACCAAGTGGATCTTGACTTGATAGTCCAAAGTGTCCTATCCGCTAAAGAAAACCCGTCAACGCGTACTTTTGCAATATAATTGGCGAAATAAATGGTTCGAATTCATGGAAACGAATAACTGGTAGGCGACTCCCTCAATGAAGGCAGCTATTCCAAGTATTTTGAGTAAAATTGTTAAATCGCGCCTAGAAACCTTAGAAGAAAAGTCGAAGCAACAAGTGTTTCGACTTGATTAATATTAAAACTACTTTTTTAAATTTCATCTAAAATGTCACAGCTACACGCTTGCATGATGTGACGTACCTGATGCCTCAGTAGCCATTGAATTTATTTAACTTTTAAAAAAATATGCTTTTACATTGCGCATCACATTTTGTGCTTGTTTTTGTGAGAAAAATACAATTTATAATTCAATACCGCGATTTGGAATTTTTTTTTATTAATATCGACATTATGGCGGAAGTATCTGATGATTTTACTTCGATAAGAAAAATTAAATCAAACAAATATGAGTGGCAGCAAAATATCAACAAAAGAAATCGTATCAAAGGTAAAGTATATAGTAGTGCATCGAAAACAGGAATTTGGCAGTAGCCTGTAAGATAACTGGGAGGACCCTGCTCGTCACGCTTCTGTGCAAAAAACACCGTAAGGCACTGTTCAGTATTTACAGAGTGCATGGTGGATGTCTTGGGACCAAAAGCCTAATGGCCGACAGACTTTAATAAGCCACCAGACTTGATCGATTTTGCCATTGTAAAAAAAAACAGACGTGAACAATTATAAGTCAGTTCATCCTACGAGTTATCTTCTGACCATTGACCTGCACTCATTATTCTATACGACAGGTTTTCCACTGCACCTGAAGCCCTTATTTTGTGCCAAAGTAAAAACACGAATTGGTTAAAATATAAAATGTATGTTAGATCTTACTTATCTCAGAACATTTCTCTGAGGAACCCAGCTGATATTCAAGATGCTGTGGGTCACTTTATAAACACCGTAAATGTAGCAGCAGCCAGAGTTGAAACGCTAACAAAACCAACACTTAAAAGAAAATCGTAGCAGTATTTAGCTTGCCAGAGAAAAGAATGCTTAAAAGGCAATGGCAGATAAGTCATATTCCAGATATAAAAATCCAAATAAACTTATACGAGAGAACGTTACGTAATAAACTGAGGCAGAAGCATGAGTCCGCTATCATGAGTTATTAAAAAAATTTGAATCCAACCAAAAATATGAATTATAGCCTGTGAAAAGCTGTAAGCCGCCTAAAATGTCCTATTGCCTGTGAATCTCCACTGAGACTTGAAAACCGTGCCAGAGCCATCAAGTCTATTGACAAGGTAAATGCATTCGATTATCACTTAGAGACAGTTTTCCCACCTCATGACATAAATACTTTCACCATTCTCATTATAAGTGACACCGGAAATGATCCAATGAAATTTCGGCTATCTTCCTTAAAGTCGACAGTTCAAAATATAGATATGAGAAAATCACCCGGACCTGATCAATGATAAGAAACTTACCGAATTCAGCAGTGACAATTTTACTATTCATATTTAATACCATATTGCGCACTGGCGTCTTCCCAGTCTCTTGGAAAATGTCTGAAAGTGTTATGACCCCTAACCCAGGTAAGGACTCAAGCTAAATTAAATGATACAGGCCCATTAGACTACTGTCAATTTAATAAAAGTTAGTTGAAAAATTATTAGTCTCGAGTTTAATTAATAATCTTAATGAACAAAACATTATCTGGGAACATCAGGTTGGTATTCGTGCGAGGCGTAGTAGTATTGAGCAAGTCCGCGGAATTTCAAAATAAGCCACACCTGTTCATTAGTCAAGCTAGCCTTTCATATTGTACTCATAGCTCCTGTATGAAATAAACAAGAATAGCTTACAATTAGTGTTGGTTACAACCCGAAGAAAAATTCTGTTTGACAAAAACGTCGCCAGTGCTTCTGCCGAAGCAAAGATCGAACATAGAGTGCAACTCTTAACAAGGGGCATTGCCTTATACTGCTTACCCAATTACTGTAGCAGCCTTATTGTGTGATTTATTTTGCATTAACAAACACATTAAATGAAAGTGGGCTTGGCCGCAAAATGTTTCCATAGATTTAATCACTTTCCATCTACTTTTTAATTTTCTTGTTCCAAAAAAATCTATCAGCTTCCATCACACACCCACACTTGCTTCTACACACAGCAATAACAACCTTAAGTCAACAACTTGTTGCCATTTTTTAAGTATTTTTAATTTTTTCTGTCTTATAATTTTTCATAAAACGTAAAAAACGAGGAAATTGTTCTTTTTATTCAGCTAAACAAAAAGTTTTTTTTTTTATAATTCTTTTCTAGTTTAAATACGACCTTGAAATGTAATCGCAGCATTCTCGCACCCTCTTTAAGAGTTTTTATGAGTAAATAATTTATACGGCTGGTTAGAACGAAAAAAACTGAAATAAAGAATAAAAAGTAAAAAAAAAATAATATTTACTTATAGACCCCCCCTCTCCCTCCCCACCACGTTTTCACAATTAGATACTCATTACGCAATCATTGCAGACAGCAGGCAGACTTATTAAGCAAGGACGAACAAAAATTCATAATAAAAATAAAAAGTGGGAATAATAAGCGGGAAAAATACAAATTCTTTCCAGTCGGCATTCTATTGCGACACCCATACACGCATTCAAACCTCCAAAGGAAACTGCCAAACAAGGATAGTTAATGTTGAAAATGTTCTTAATAAAAAAATTCAACTGAAAAATTAAACTGTTGCTTCTGCATCTATTTTCCAATTAAATTATTTGAACTTCTTTTCTATTGCTCGGTTGGCTCATTCCACGATTTCAATATGTATTTTAAACAAATGAAATAAAAATACAAAATGTAGCCACTTCTCGTTTCTAAGGAACTAACGAAATGACGAATGTGTGAATGAATGAGTGAACTAATAAGTGAATTAGTGACGTCATGGCAGCCTCATATTGAGTTTTAAGTGCTCTTAAGTCCTCACAGGACACTGAATCAATTTAAACGGAAACATTTCTTAAAACTATTTATGAATTTTTATGCATAAATTTAAAATGTTAATACAACAATAGTTAAAAGCACATGCTGGATGGGATGGAATTTGATGTTATCGAGTTTGAAAAGCGATGATCTGTAAAATTGAAGTGCTACAGCAGTAAAGGTGTATGAAAGAGGAATTCTTGAAGAAGATATTATCGAATTATTCTTTAATCATTTGGGGTTGTATTGTAATCAAACTGTTATACAACACAATAGGGGTTAAATGTATAACACATGTGATCGTACCTACATGTCGTCACATACATTCGTATTTTCCCAAAACGAGTAAAATATCCCAGGTGCCCATATAGTTACAGACGACGTTTTCGTCGCTGGTGTCTTTAGGTCAATTATATAAAAAATAGTTAATTTCACTCAACCTTTTTTTCATTTGAAAGCCCTTTGACTTTTATTAAAAATAATTGAATTAGTCTTAAAGATAATTGAATAAATGCCTGCTCTGCTCTTTGATGCAGGTGTGGCAGCTTAGCAAAAAGTTGTTCATTACTGCCCGCAAAGTTGTGGCTGGAATTGCAGCTATTATCGCTCGAATAGATTGTTTTAGTTCATCCAAATTTTTCAGTTGCCTGTTCACAATAACCCCACAAGAAAAAGTCGGGTGAAGTTAGGTCAGGCGACCTGGGGGGCCAACTATATGTGAAGTTGCACCATCTTGTCGAAACCACACGGTGTTGAAAGGTATACGAGTACTCTTTGGGCGTAGTTCCGGATAGAAAAATTCTTTTAGCAATCTGAAGTAACGGTCTCCATTAACCGTGACTCTGTGTGCGTTTTGTTCAAAGAAATATGGCCTGACAATACAGCGTAAATAAACTGCACACCACGCTGTGGCGTGATTTGGATGCAAATCCCTCTCATGCAGTATTTATGGGTTGGAACCCTCCATATGCGACAATTTTGTTTGTTTACGTTGCCGTTCATATCGAAGTGAGCCTCATCAGCCAAGAGAAGACAACTCAGCAAGTACTCGTTCTCTTCCACCTTTTTAGGCATCTGCTGGCAAATTTCAAAACGGATCGGAAAAGTCGCCTGCATTAAGTTTATTAGCAATTTGAATTTTGTAGGGGAATAAGTTCAAATCCTTATTAATTATTGTTTGCAAAGTCTGCCTACCGACACCCATTTAAGCAGATTCTCAACTTGTTGAAACACTGGGTTTGCTTTGTATGGCGGCAGCTACGGCAGCAATAGTTTCCTTTGTTCGAACAGAAAGCTTTCGATTATAAGGCCTTCTAGCGAATGCCCCTGCTCTGCAAAATTATTCACTTGTCTCATAATGGTCCATCTACTAAGAGGATCGCCACCAAACGTGCGTCTATATTCTCTTTACACCAAAACTGCAAATTCTTTTGCAGATTCCTTTTTCAGTATCCTAGTTTACCATTTTTATTTTAATAAATAGAATAAAGTTATCATGTTTTCTTTTGGTAGTGGCTTTCACCAGCCACCCTGTAATGTCGGCAATATAATTAAATTTGTCTTGAATAAAGTCTTATTTAAGACAAGTGATGTAAGCAGTTTGTCGTGTTTCAAAGTGCATTTTTGGCGATATGGGCGACAATATCTTCAACTTGTCGTCAGTAAATATTTTGCGAGGGTCGTTAACGTCAATAAGAATGCCAAACAGCGGCACTTTAACGGCTAGTGAAAACTATTATTCAGCTAAATGGGCTTCTCAAGTGGGGCGATTAGAAAGTTGTAGATTTTCTTTTTGTTTCTGGCAACGCTATAAGCATTAGTGCTCGATATTAAAAGACGCTTGCAAATTGTGAAAATTAATTTCGAAAATCGTGATTTACTTCGGGTATGTTACCTTACGATATGTTCAAGTCACAGTAGAGACAATCGTCCATCTAGGCGACTAATTATAGTAGCTGTGTGTAATTTTCGCACTCGCACCACGTATACTGCAGATATAGGGTGTAGTATATAAGAGGAACCAAATGAATCGTTTTGGGAACCCTATCGGCTGGTATGTTTACCGATAACATATTTTTGCAACAGGACAGCGCAACATGTCTTACTAAACGTGCTATTTAAAACATTTTGCGAACGCGTTATTTCTGGAAAGGGTTTAATTGGTCACAAAGATCGCGCGCTTGGACTATTTTTATGATGTTATTGCATAAACGACCCAGTGCCGAAATACGCCCCGCGATCTGTTAGCGATGGAGAAACGATCGAAGAAGTAAAAGCTTCGTTGAAGCATCATATCACATTAGAAATTCCGGCAGTCTAGCGAGAAACACTCTCTTATAATGTACTGGATACTGTTTAATAACGATATCGAATACGGTAGTACGCCAGACCAAGTCCATGCCTAATGCATACAGTGTGTATATAACACGAAACCATTCGCGCTGTTTTGCTTTTTAAGGGGAATTTTTTGCCATTTTTCAAGAGGTGGATAAAAGAGACCCATACAGCAAAGATTTAGAGGTTTGAAATGTTCCAGATAAATTTTGCTCGCAGCGTTTTACTTTAAAGTGCTGAGCACATCTGTTGGGGGGTATCCGCATAAACTAATACAATTCCTGACCGAGTCCCAGTCAGGTAGTTTTGGTTTTTGATTTTTTCCTTTCTTTCAGGATTTCTTTTTTATTTCAGACAATTTAACACATCTTATGCTTAAAATTTTAAGATTACAAGATTTCGTATGCCGATTTCAAAACACCGGTACACGTTTTCTTTTTTGGTGGTTGTACAGCGTATTTGGATTGAACTATAGTCAATGTGTCGTGTAGGGGATAACCATGTGTCTTGTACACATCTTCGACAATATAGGAAAGATATGGTCAACTGGCTACAATAAGCATGTAACAGTTTGTATGGAAATTTCATGTTATAACGGTTACGTTCTGATCAAATTATATTCAATCGTTAACAAATGATTATTAAGCAGCCCATTAAATTTTACAAATTTTTTTGTTAGGGAATAAGTCAGCCTTTATGCGCATTTCACTGGTTGCTTAAGCTAGCTCATCAGGGAACCTTTGCCCATATTTTTAGAAAAATTTTAAATATCGTATTTTATGCTTGTAGTTTCATGAACAAAATGAGAATTGCACACGATATTTAAGTTTTAACAAACAACTAACAATTGTTCTTAGATTGTTTTGGAGAAATAGCTACTCCATTCTACTTTACTTCTTTTAGATCCGCGCTTCGCAATTCGCAAGAAATTGTATTAATAAGCGAAAATTATTACTGGCAGATGAAATGACTTTTGAATTCCATGGTTCACCGGAAGAAATATATGTTCGTTTACCTCAAATAGTTAGAAGTAAATTTTCTCCAGTAACAAACAGTAGGGAGGGATACATTGTAATGTTTTTGGGGATGTGTGTGTCTGCTTATGGCAGTGGTCAGTAAGTCGTAGTTGACGGAACGATGAACTAACAGAAGTACTTGCATGTACGGATTCTTCTCTGAAGATAAAATTATTGAGGGGTCTTTTATTTTCCAAGAAGACAATGTCCCTTGTGATAGAGTACAGTGGGTTAACAGCTTGTTAAGAGAAACTTGACTACAAATATTTATCTGGCCGCCTGAAAGCCTCGGTTAAAACATTATTGAGAACTAATCGGGTTATGCATATTAAAAGAGAAGGAAGTAATTGTTTAACTGAAACAGTTTTGAGAGTTTGAGTAAGTTGGTAGAAGATATGCCAGAACGGCTCCATAGAGTACTTTCAGCTGATGGTGGAAAATAATAAGTTTTAATAGTTTTGGAAAAAGAACTACTGCATTTCACTTTCCTTCTTTTAGATCCGCTCTTACCCGTACTCGTACAATATACAAAACAAAATTATTTTTAAAATTATAAATTAAATTTAAGAAAATTCCTTCCTGTTTCTTACCACTTGGTTTTATTTCAGTATCAGAAAATTTTCTAAAATGCATTGTGACAGTGGTCTGCAGCAGAAAACTAAAAATCTGCTACAATGCAGGTATAACAACAACAGTACTTTGCAAGGGTGTGGCACAACATTGAGTTCCAGTTTAGGGGTGAGATTTCAATGCAACGACAGTGTGTTTGCCAATTATTAATCAATATGTGTTTGAATGAGCATGTGTGTGGGTCACTATGTACAATTGCATATGTGTTTTTGTAAATACAAAAATGGAGGACTCTACCTACGTATTAGGGTGGTTCTTTTTTGTTATGTCATAATATTGAAGACGATTTTTAAGTTTTCAACATTGACAATACATTCAAGTCTTAATAAAAATGTAGTAGCTTGGCGGCATAGATTATCAGACAAAACCCGAATTTACAATACACTTCAGGAGTTGCTTAGAAGACGGCGTAAACATTTTGTTGTGAATAAAAATTCGAAATTGACTGAATTAGTCCGTTAATTGGTTCATAGTTTCAGTGAAATGTTTAAGATATTTCGCAAGTTAATGGAAATTTATTCCAGACCTTAAATACAAATTTATATATTTACATATATATAGCATGTACATGTATGTGTGTGTTTCTTTAAGCGCCGCTGGGGAATAGGACGCCGTTTTTGTTATTAGTTAGCAATTCTGCAGCAATATTACTACAGGTAACGTAGGTTTCTAACCTTCATTTGGTGATAGTGTGTGCTATCTCAGCACTTAAACGTGATGTAGTTTTTTTGGAGCCAGTGTTTCAGAGGAATCAGTATTCGTATTTATCCTTGTTCCTAAGACGTACGTATACCATTCAGTGTTCCCTGTCTCTACATACCTCCTCATTCTTTATGAACTTGGAGCTCGCGACAGAGTTTGCGCTGTGCAGTGGTGAAAGTTATAGCGCCTAAGTTCGGTCAACAAAGCCTTATTTGTTGAAAACAGGGTACTCCAAGCCATTTTATGGACAGTGTTTGAGATTGCCATTTGAAAAGGATCGCCTGTGTACAGAAATCGATAAATCACTTTGTGTTTGTATCATTTGCCGATGCGTCTCTCATTATTTGTCGATATTTTATTATGGCCATTTTCTTTTTAATTTCTTAGAATTATGTGTGTGTCTGGTCCCAACTCACCTAGCATAACGTAATATGGTTGTCATAATTCTGCAAAGCGCAGGTTAGATTTCGGGTAATTTGCGTCGTATATCCTGTTTCAGTTATACAATCGTATTCGGCTTAGCCTCGTATACTTTACTTTTCAAATAGTCCCACGGAAAAAAACGCGAGGCTTTAAATTACACGATCTCAGAGACCATGTGAAGTCACCATGTGGTAAAATGATGCGACGTAGAAACGTAATGCGTAGTAGAGCAACTGTTTTCGCTGAAGAGTGACAAGTGGCGCCTTCTTGTTGATATTAGAGCTCCCCAATATCCACATATTCCAATTGGCCCAACAAACTGTTTGCGGTCATGTTAGCGCTGGCCACTTTACGCATTACCTTGAAGAAAAGTTTAGATCAGAAGGCACAGAGCTGCCATGACTAACGTCGGCACCTGTCTTAAAATCTTATTCGACAGGGCTCTTAGCACTGTTAACGACGACCAACGCTTCCATACGCACTTGTATCTCACCTCTTGCTTAGGGGTTCCGAGCTACCCGATGTCAATAGCTATTATATTGGCAGTCTGCGTTGTAATGCAAAACCAAATTGATATAGATTTTTGAAACGAATTTCAAAAATCTAATTGATACTCCACTAAGATATTCCCGGAATTCGGCTATAAGCCACAGGGCACACTAAACAATTAATCTCCCCCCGACTTCTCGTTTATGCAGCCCTTTGGCAAACACACGACATCTTTGAAGGTCATTCGGGTAATATATGTGAGCAAATGCAAATCTTCTCTCAAAATTCTCTCAAAGTTCCATTTGCTACGATTGACGGTGTATCGATTTGCCTGGTTCGTTGGCCACATTTTCACGAATGTTTTTGTTTGAACGAGTTGGTCAAGTATACTGAGGTGCCAGTTTGTTCTTGCTTAAAAGGTCGTTTATATTGACCAAAGTATGCACGTAAAACAGGATGCACGTTTTTTCTTCGAACGCCCTTTTTAATGATACGTTTGGATATTTCGAACATGTTCTTTAGTATGATTGGTCAATGACAAATTTTGTGGAGATATCCAGAATATTTATTTCAGTTAGTTAGTGCTGCATACTTTAATATTTAGGAAATATTTGCCCCGATTTTAAGATGAAGAGGTTTTATTTTAATGATAATGACGTCCATAATAATTGCTCCTAATAGGAGTCAAAACTTTATTTCTCTCTTTCCAGCGTTTCGGGACTATTATGCTGCCGAGATGAAACGGCGTTAATTGAAATCGAAACTAACCTTATTAGTAAATAAATAATTCTCATAGCATAATGACGAGAGTGTAGATGATCAGTGTGTCGTAATAGTCTTTGAATGTCGTCGTTTGTCATGCCCTCAAAAACAATCCCTCCGATTCAATTAGCCGCCGGTGAACAGGACAACTAGTAATTAAAGAAAGCAGTAAATTATAGATCGGTTTTTATACACTCTGTTAGAACGAAGCTTTTATCAAACGAGAATGTGTCGGACAAAGTGATCGTGATGGAGCTATGCTTATATTAAGGTGGACTAAAATTCTATAAAGAAGTGCCGATCTCTAGTTAACTATAAAGATCTTCAGTACTTACTCCTCAATCGTCCACTTTATCCGCTACTGATTAAATTGATTCTAAAAGAGTGTTAAAGCTTTAATCCTGTCATCCCTTTTGTCGGACCAAAATCATAAAATGGATTTTGTTATTAAAACAAAAGTGTGGAACTGCGTAGTCAGTCTTGTATCTGCTGTATATTCGTCGACAATTTAGTTAAGCCCTTACTGTTCCTTTACACATACATGTACATGTGCATATTTTAACTTATGAAACACATCCAGAATATTTATTTACATGTAAGTATGTATGTATGGATGTATATGTGTGTAAAATATGTGGAATTACATACATGTACGAGAGCAATGCTATGAATTTTACACCACATTCCTTTTCAAACTCGTCATTTACCGCAGTGTAGTCGACAAAATTTTCGCAAATGCTTTTTTGTTGCTGTTTCTGCTGGTTTGGTAGTTGTTGTTGGTGGTGATGGCAGATGGGGGTAGTGGTGCTTTTTGTTCTTGTTGTTTTTATTATTTTGTTTATTATTGAATGGCTCTAACATCACATCAACTTTAGCATCAGCATGGTGGATGACGTCGCGTCGAGTATCGTACGATAACGTTTCGCATTGTGCCTGTTATTGTCCTACAATAAATTCACCCAATGGGGGTGGACAAGAAGCTTGTAGTGTTTGAGCGCGGGTGGCTAAAATCGTAAATGAGTGAATGATGACGGTGTACACAAGGGACGTTGGCACTAATGGTTTTATGTCAGCTACCTCATGCACACACACATACATTTACATATGCACATACATATTTCCAGACACAAACAAACATCTAGAGAGTGTAGTGTCCTTTTTGCAAAAGCATGCCTTTCATTTCTTACATACAGGACAAGAATGGAATTACAACTTATTGTAAGTATATGAGTGTGTGCTTCAACAGGAATCAACAAAAACCATTACGAATATAAATTTTGTAGCTGAAAGTGTACGAGTATGTTTGTTTATATGGACATTTGCAGCTACATACATATGTATGTATGTATTTATGTATATCTGGATTATAAATATTGGGATATCATGCAAGGATAAAACGTACATGTACCGTGTTTCACCCTCGCTGGCATGTTGTGCGAGTATCTGAGCAAGTGTCCTTTTTACGACTATAAGCATTTGTTTTTGCCTTATTCCGAGTTCGTTAGTTCGTTCTTTCGGGTTCATTATGGCCGCCATATATTAAGGAATACACTTACATACGTATGAATGTAAAACATAAACATATGTACAATAAATTAAACATGCATACATATATACATGCGTACACATATACACACAGGCAAACATATTGCTATGGATAGACATTTGGGTGTGAGATAAATTATTTTGTAAGATCTAACCAAGTTTTTGAAGAAGTATTTATGTGGAATGCTTTCTTTAGCGACGAACATTTCTTCCAAATATGAAATACTCACTCACTCACTCCTCCCCGAAACACTTGTGTACTTTACAACATTTTCAAGAATTTATTTTGTTATTGTTTGGGCTTTATTTACTATTAGACAAAACATGTGTGTATGTATATACCCATGCACTTGTTTTATGTACCGACATAAATAAACACATACATATGTATGCATTGTATGTATGTTTATGCAACATACTTATACATATGTATATATACCTCCTTATCTACTATAATAATATGAATAAAATACGTTCGCAGTTAATCTCTCATTACCATAAGAGTTTCAACACAAGAATCAAGGGCGTTGTGTTACATACGTTCTGCACGAGAACGTATATTTTATATTTATTATCTAAATATTTTAATAAATTGTTTGTTTCTTTTATCTGATAGCTTCTTTGGTTTTAAATATATGATAAAGCCAGCGCAGCCACACAATATGTTAAATAGTGTAGATACGCCAGCAAAACTAAAAACGATTAGTAGAAACAAAAAGTGTTGCCTACAGTAAGGAGCTAAAAAATACACACTTATGCATGATCAGTTCTACAACCATGATTGTTCATCACTTCATTTTCATTTTGATTGAATACAAAATATCTTATGTACTTGCGGCTCCATCTATTGTTGAGCACTGTTGTCTGTAGTGTATTTAAAATTTCATAGATGGCACCACTGTTGCAGGCCGACACATATCGTGCCTTATTGGACACATGTGTGTTGTGCGACTGTTTTACAAATATTCTTATTGGAAATATTTTCACATTTTTAGGGTGGTTTTCCTATTCACATATGAATAAATATGTTTTGCTTGTATGTATGTATGTAATCGTCGTTCGTATGTTTTCTACGTACAAATCAATTTGAGCACAATGTGGAAGATTTCCATTTTGCAATTTGTATTTATTGGTCATGCGTTCTTTTCAACTGTTATATTAAATTCTTATAGAGAAAATAAGCCCTACACATACTTATACAACTCGCATGACTGACTTTGTCACAGCAAATAGTGGGGCAAAATCGTAATATTTTGTTCACTAAGTCTGCTATTTCTAAGCGGTTTGTGCAAGTGACATGAAAAATGTTTGATATTTTTTTCCCATAGCTAATTTTTGGACGTGACTCTTATATTTTTTATTTGGTAGACAATTTTGCAATCTTCATAAAATTGTACAGATAAAAATTTTATGATTCGAAAAAAAAATTAAATGTAAAATATTAAGTTTTTTAGAAGTAGACTTTTAAGAATAAATTTCGGGAACGCTTTCGGGATGTTAGCTCCAACTTCGACATTTTAAGACACTAGCATGATTGCCGGCACATTGAAAACTAGAATATTCTTCCTTCCCAAAACAATAAACGTTTTTCCAACCAACAATTTTCGAAAATGTAGATTTTTGAAACGAATTTCCGTCATCCCTTGTTTGTCTCCAACCGGTTTCGGCTATGTGCGATTTTTAGTGTCATTTTTCGTCCTCTGCTTCTAAGGTGTTGGACTGTGAGATTCCGATAGGGATGGACAATGAAGCCTCGCAAGGAGCAGAGATCTTAATCTCTGTGGAAACTCCGGTGATTATTGGCCAATGGAGGAATTCTGAAGAGAGACTCCTGCGGAAGAAATTAATGTCGAGCACTAGCTAGCATAAGGCTTAGCACTACGGGCGGACTTGGTGGATCAATACCTTAGCAATTAGCAAGCGACTCCGTCATGTGGAAGAAGGCCGACAGTCGCCAGTCGACAGTCTGAAATCACTACAGACGAGAGTAAAGGCTAGTGGTAGCACAAGACTTGATTGATACTAAGTTAAATTACAAATCGGTTGCCAAAAATCAATTTGAGAATAGAATAAGCTCGAAAAAGGGACCCACAAAGTTAGCGGATTGCTTCGATATCTCCCCTACAGTGTAGAACTATGCAGTATAACCTATAACAAATTTCAGGACAAATAATTGAGAAATGCTGCCTATGTCTTAAATAAATGGTAAGTGCGTAAAGGTATTGCATGTCCAGCCAATTGTATATGAAGCGTGCAAGCCTTTTAAAATTGCAGCTTTGTTTCTAAAATATTTTGATTCTACCCCACTGTACGGCGTTACATCGAAGTTAATAAAAGCAAACATTTACTCAGGTCTGTATGTATGTACACATACTATGTATATGGCATTCATCAAGAAAGAGAAACATTTTTAAGTGCATTTTGTCTAGAAAATATTGTTGTGCTTAAGGGTTAATTATTGCAAATAATCCTATATTTATTCAAATATTTGAACACATTCGGCTGATAAACCCAATTTCCCTTAGAACAGCTTAAAAACTGAAGATTTTTATTAGAAGTATGAATAAAAATAAAATAAGTAGGATTTTCTTAAGCACTTAGGTGCCATTAAAGTGCCCCAAACTAAAGGCAACTAGGTTCTTTGATATTGGAATTAATCGAATTTTATACAAATCAAAATTTAATTGGATAGTACATAGTTTTTCAATAATGTTGCACTTGCTCGATTTTCAGTCGCTTTTTCAAATGTTATGAATTATCTTGTAAAATCCTTTTTAACTTCTCACTTATTTTATATTCAAAAAGTTTCAAAAGATGGCTTAAACTACAAATCAAATATATATTTATATATTATTTAGCTTAATTGTGCAAAATTTTTTACAATTTGTACCAACACGTTTCTTATCCGTACACCTTATTTGCGCAATGAACGCATTAATTGAGCTCAATTTACCATACAACAAATCAATTATTAAATTAAACAATTAGCACTTAATTGCGCCCTTAATTGAGCCCAATTCCTAATGCAAATCTGGTGAAGTGTGTTTAGTGAGCAGAAAAGATATAGTCAATGACCGCATCGCCAATCCAGCTACATTTTATTTCTCATGGCAGTTGTCGAGCCCTATATATTAAAAATAAAAACAAAAGTTAAAACGAAATGGCAATTGAAATTGACAGTTAGTAAATTTCATTAAATTTTTATCAAAAATACGTTTTAAATTATTAACTTCCTTTGAAAACTATTACTTTCTTTGAAAGATTAGTTTTAAAGCCGAATTTCTCGCCATTTTTCAAAACTCACAGACACAAGTTTTCACGAATAAAATGAACACATTTTCAGTTGTCAAATGCTAATTGAGTAAGCTCATTTGCTTATGTGTGAACACCAATATCTATAACTCAATTTAAAATTTAATTCGCTCAATTAAGGTGCATGTCTGAACCTAATATAACACTGGAAAAATTGGATAGTCTGATTTGCATTAACCTCTAGAGCAGCGTTTGCTGGAGTTCAAAATAAACAGAATTTTAAAATTGAATTTTGTCGGCTGCGTGTACAATCATTTGATTGTAGTTATTCAAAGAAGTTGGTTAAATAAATATAATAAAGTTGTGAATTCAAAATTTTTGAAATTTTCAATTTATTTTACCTAAGACACAAACCAAAGATCTACATACACATAAGACAAAACGAATTACTTTCTTTTTATTTAATATATTTAGCAAGTTATTTATCTGCAGCTGTTCACTATCTATATATTATTATCGGTTAGGTATTTTAAGGAGCTATAGGAGTTTAAAGTTGCTACCAATGTTTGCAGAAACAAGTTAAGAAAACATGCACTTGTGCGTATGTTTGTCTAATTTGTTTTGCAAATAAATGAGAAAACACCAATAAAACGGAGTTTTTTCTTTGCTTTTAACTAATACAGTTTTTGGAGAGGCACAATAATAAAAGGAAAGAGAGATATATAAATTGTATTAGCTTATTTAGAGGTGTTTTGCTTTTGTATTTTATAAAGATAAAATAATTGAGTTCCATGTACCATCCCCGTTTGTGAACAGATTTATTTTATTTAGTAGCTATTGATCAGCTTTAATATTATCAATAATAAAAAACTGCGAATTTTTGCAGCACCTTAAAACATAAAACTCATAATAAAATTATAACAAAAACTTTATAAAAAGCATTTTTGGCAATACTATTAAGACATTGCTGAAGCGCTCGATCGTTAAATTAAAAAAGGTGGCTGATGAAGATGGAAATATATTGAATCTCTTGTTTTGAAAGCATATCCCTCGACGAACCTGCATTTCATATCATTTGATTACTTAACAATATTCGTTTTAAGCAATTGATTTTCTTTATTATTTTTCAAAATATTTTAGAAATATAATGAGGGAAAAATGTCTCTCCTACGAGAATTGTGATCTTTTGCATTTGATTTGATTTTCTTTGAATTTCTCATTTGGTTGAAAGAATGTCCAGCATAAACGTTTTTCTAGAAAGATGGGTAAATGTTTCCCAATGAGCAGGCCTAAGCAACCAGCGAAATGGGCATAGTGATTAGCTTATCCACCCTCAGCATCAAATTGCATTATTTTAAAATCAAATGAGTTGTTGGGATTAAAAAATTAGCTAAAAATAATTTCTTTAAATAGAAAGAATTAGATATCATAATATTTAATAATTTGATAATTAGAACTCAATGAAAACCCAACTAGGGTTTCAACATTAAGAATCTCGATTCGAGTACACTTTAAATCTTTTAATTTTAATTTCTTCATTAATATATAATTGGTTCGTTATTTTTATTTCCTGATGATGCTACGCAATGGAGGAGCGAAATATCGAAAAATAAAAATATAATTTTTAAAAAAGACCTTCAAGCTTGGAAAATTTTAATAAATTTAATAAAAAAAAAATCTTGGATATTTAATTTATAATTTTTTTTTAAATTAAATATTCACAATCTCTTTTCTGTGTGTATTTATTGTTGCTCAAGGAACGTTTTAAATTTTTACCCAGAATGCATAAGAACGTGATTTAAGCAAAAGTCCTTTTAATTGAGAGTTTGCAGGTGTGGTCTGCATATCTACACATTTCCATTATATGAAATTGGCCACACATACTTCGAACATTGCAAAAATCTATAAGTACGTGTGCATGTGTGTGTATGTGCGAACACATGTATAACATGAACAATCTGAGATTATTGTTTATGTTGGAAAATAGACAGCATTCTTATGTTATCTCTAACGATTCTCAAAGTCAATAGGGCACATACAAATTCTAACACTCAATGTCCGTCAAGGATTAGTGCGGTTATGATATAAAAAGGCATAACTGACAAAAACTACATATAAACGATAATTTTGTTATTATTTCTTAAACGAGAAAAAAACAAAGATAATTTAACAATTGAAGAAATCTGGAATTGGCATGGCACTGGATTTATCTTGGGTAAACAAAGATTGCACATATGCATGTAACTTTTTTTGAGTAGCTTGTACAAAATCTGAATAAATATTTTTGATACTAAGGCCTTTTTATTGGCGGGGGTTGGTGCCGTGTTTGTTAATTTTAAAGACCTAATACTAGCACTTTTCGAGGGGGGTTTAATGTCCAGTGGTGAAAAATGACAAATGCTTATAAATATGGACCTTCTTTTGCATGATATAAATTGCGGTTACTAGCAGAGGACCGACCTATACTTTTTGCTTGGTGTATTCGCGGACTTACTGTGTTGTTCTCCAGAGCCTCGAACTTGATCAACTTAAGTGTCTGGAGTAATCGGGAAACAAAGAAGTAGTATACGTGTGTGGTATATTTAGGAACATATGTTACAACCCTCGGCATATATTTTGAAAACAGTAAAAATTATATTTTCACCGATATTTGAGATTTGTTGTTTTTTAAATAAAATCCAATATTGATTATAAGAATTTTTGATATGTTTTATTTACAAAAAAAATCATTTCAATATTTGGCATAATAATATTGATCGAGCAAACGGTGCATAATACGTGGTGCACGTAGGGGTATTTTGCTTATTGAGCTGGCCAACATTCTTTTTGGGGTATCAAAATTATTTTTCACTGAATTATTATTACAACTATATTTTAGTATTTTATGATTTGGTTAGTCATTATGTTTTCACTTATAATTGGTTAATATGTTTCAATGATACTAAAATGTCATTTAACACTATCCTGATCACTTTCTGTATTTCCAAAAATCAGAATCCTAAATCAGAAACCGAGGAAATTTCCGGAGCAAGTATAGCAGGAATCATCATAGCAACTGCATCTTTTACGAATGGCAATGTTTTCTTTTTTAGGGTTTGGTCTCATGGCATTAATAAGTGGCCCACAGCTGAGTAAGAACCTAGTCATGATATCGGTATAACACTGAACTGTTAAGAATCTTTTTGCGAAATTTTGCCTGTCTGCGGCCTTTTTCGAGAGCAACCCAATTGACAATAGTGCCTTATCTATGTCAATTGCACCATGTACGAATATCTAACGCATTGTAGATGTCACAGGATGCCTCGGATACGAACTTATATAGTTGTTCCGCAAGCTTCTGAAAGTGGACTTTGTGGCCACTTAATATTACTTGCAGAATAGCTTTGATTTGGTAAATCACATTAGAATTCACTGTAGTAATTTCCGCAGATAGACGGAGAAAAATCTTGGACTTGAATTACCCTCATTGGTATTTAGTCCAGTTTCGGCCCGACATTTTTCTTGAATTATTAATGTCATCTCCTTAACTAACATTTTTTATAGTAATTTTATATGAAGAATATTTTCGCTAAAAAAACATTGTTCCAAATATTTTAATTTTTCTTCCAAATTGGGCAAGTTTTGCTTTTGTATTTTATCAAAAAGTAATCTGCAGTTAAGGACGTTAACACCTGAACAATTCGGTGATTTTTGATTTGATTTCCCGATAATTTATATTGGGAACGAGTTTCCGGCATCCTTTGTCAAGTTTAGTTTGGTGGCCAACCGGTTTCGGGTATGTGCCATCTTCAGTGCATCTTTCGTTCTGACTAGTTTGTGTTAATTCGGTAGTATTTTTGTTGTTGGTCAAATAGCCATCTGTCATGTGTAGGCCGGTAGCAGGTGGCATTGCCGTTTGTTGGTAGCAGGTAAATCTTATAGACAGAGTTTTTATTGTGTTTTTCTAGGGAGCTGGAAGAAGTCAGTTATAAACCACTGCATAGGAGCTTTACCTGACTCCTGCTCACACGTGACAATTCGCTACATGACAAACAATAAAACACTTGTTACAGGTAAACCTGTCTCCAGTTAGTTATCGTTTGTTCTACCCTAGCGCAAAAAGGGGCGGATATAGGCCATCGATTGGAATATATTTATATGGTAGAAACCATAACCTCTCAATTTCTATTAAAATTATTGTCGGAATAAAGCTGGAAATACATCAAAAACGCTTTTCAAATATAGAATTGGGCTAAACATTTCAGTCATTTTAAACTATCTTTTCAAACGTCAAAAAAACAATATCTTATTAACATAAAATACAGTGCAATTTTTTAAAAATATTGGTACTTATCTCCTTTATCCATATTGATATCAATATTTTAAAAGAAATCAGTGGTCACGAAAATGCTGAACTTTTTGTAAGATAACTTTACACACACACATCACGATGATCAAGTTTCGACTAAGGCAAACGCGCAGCTGCAGACAATGAGATATCGGAATTAGTCGTCTATTAGGCTCTACTCATTCAAAAACAATTAGAGCCATTTTTTATGTAACTACGAAATCTTTTTAAACACCGAGCTATGACCGGCTAGATAGGCTAAATACGTATATGCGCTGGTAGAGGAACGTTGACAACTGCAAAAGAAGACCAACGCATAGTGCAAGAAAATAAAACGAAATCGGAGTTAACACCAAACCACCGAGATTTTGGCGAAGAGTATCATACACAGGTAAACGTTCTTTTTAGCTCCATGGATCACCGAAAAAAATATGTGTTTGTTTACCTTTAATAATGAAAAGGAAATTTGCTACAGTAACTGAAGCCGTGCGACATAATGGAGACACTGTAGTGATTTGTGGATGTCTGTGGTTGCTAATGGCTGGCTTGATTTAGTCACAGTTGAAGGTAAGATGAACACACAGAAGTTCCTGCACGTTCGTCTGCGGAGATAAAATAATTGGAGAGTCATTTAATTTACGACAAAATAATGACCCTTGTCTTAAAGGACGACGCGCCGCGCCGGGCGAACAGCCTATTAAGGGAATCTGGAGTAGAAACTTTTAAATAACTGGCCACCTCAAAACCCCGATTTAAATATTATTGAGATGATAGGGAGTTACAATAAAGGAAATAGAAGTAATTGCTTAACTGAAACAGTTTTCGAACTACAAAACCTTGGGAATGAAGTTTCTGTTGAAATTCTTTGGAAGTTGGTACAAGATATACCAAAGTGGCTACATAGAAAAATTTTAACTAATGGTGGATACTTACAGGGTTGTGCAGAACAAATGCAACAATCTTCGCAAAAATAAAACAGCTTTTTTGTAACACAGTTTATTTCCAACAAATTAATTTCTTTAAAAAAAAAAAACTAAAATCATTTAGGTGTTCCAAACAGAAGCAAGAGTTAATATTTCGTATATGATAAATTTTTTTATAACTTCGATACATCTGTGAGGCAATGATTCAGTGAGAACATTTTCTGAAACACGCTTCCAGTCAGTTTCAAGAGTTTCATTGAGTTCATCCCAATTTTTTAATCTCTTACCGAAACGCTCCTCTTCCAAAGAGGTTTTCAATGAGGTTAAAAGCGGTGATTATGCAGGTCAATCAAGGACTTGAACCCCATTCTCTTTTCGGAAATCTTTTACCAACCTTGATGTGTGTTTCCGATCTTGTTGAAACACGCAAGTTGTTCAGCAAGTTACGATCAGCGTGTGGAATCAGTCTCATTTCCCTAATTTTTTCGTATATGAAGCGGTAAATTTATTCAACAATTTTCTAAAATGGTGCAACTTTGTTCGCCGTTCACACCATCATGTTGCCCATATTTAAAACTAGTTTTAGAATTACGTAGCCCAAAGCAGGTAATGTCGACCTGTAGGCATAGTATCCGAATTTATTAAGTTTAATTTTGGCACGTCCTTAATTAAAACAGTTTTCCAATTCTGTGCGCTCCAACTCTAGTGTGTTCTTGCAACATCAAAATACGTTTATGCTATCTTAACTTTTTTAGATGGGGTTTTCGGACAATAGTGTTTTTTTGTCCCGTCCGTAACTTTTTAAAGGCAAATGGATTTGTTTTGTGGAAAATGGAACATATTTTCCTATCGCCACGGGAGGAACATTTTCGTAAACGTCCTCCTAAATCATTTACATTTATTTATTTTGTTGACTTGCAATTCTTTAGCAAGCTGCAAACTATTGATCCCCTTTTGGCATACAAAAGCTTGTTTTTCTCTCTTTTTTAAAACTTTAATTTTTTGAGATTTAAAAGTTTCGGAATATTTATCTCTAGTGATTCTTAAAAAAAATTCATGTAATGAATAATAAACTTAATTTAGATAGTTGAACTTGCAAAATTTATCGATATTTTGCAACTTTTTGTTTTTGTTTTGCACAACACTGTATGAATTTAACTGATATTTGTAAACTTGCTATAGCTTGAAGAAAATATTGCTTTAATTAGTTTCAAAACAATTGACTTTAATAAAAGTTGTAGGCGAACAAAATTGTCGTACATACTCGTATGTGTAACTAAAAGAAAATTGTTCGTTTTTGCTTTCACTTTTAGCACTTAATATTCTAATTGCCAGCGATATGAATAAATAATCATTTCGTTTTGGATTGATACATTAATTTGGTTCATTGTTCTTCCATCACATAACGATAAAGATGTCAATCACACATTTTGACATGCCTGCAAAACCGGACACAAACAATTTACATATCGATTGAAAAAATTGCGTTATGAAATGGGGGTCGGCAGTAAAACGTTTACACACACACACACACACACACACGTGCATCATTTGTACATACTTCAATTCATAAATATAATTTTGTTGTTATTGATTGGAGTTATTGAATTTGCGGGCAAACTAAATACGAACTTAAGTAATTTCCTGCAACACCGAAAATACTCTATTTATATTTTTGTGACAACGAGTTAAGTGAAATGTTATTTTTTGACATCAAAATTCACGAATAGGCAAAACGCTGGATCTTATTGCAGAATCACTTCATAATCGCGTCGTTTTGTTAGAAAATCGCTTAAATGGAGACCACCGAAACAAATCCTTTATAGACCACGAAAAACCCCAGCAACCAACAAATTCACGGATCGCACTTACCAGAAGCAGCTATTTTTAACATCGAAAACGAATTGGGTAATGCGATCAGAAATAGCCGACGATCCAAAGGCAAGGAGCTGGATAATCGCTTTACAAGAGAACCAGTTAAACATATCGATTGTCTCAATAAAAGTGCACTGTGGCGATGCGCGATGTAGCAGGTGGCGTCGTCCTGCTAAGACCGCATGTTGACCAGATCCATGCAGTCTAGCGTGAAAGTCAACACAAGGGAGGCTTACTATCCATAATCGACCCAGTTTTTTACAAGTTTTTCGAATTGTCGACACATTATATGCAATTTATGGATCGACAATTCTGCAGTGTTTGCAAGCGGTCTCGGGGTAATTTTGTTGTTTTTTGTATAGCGCACCACTTTTAATAACTTTTGGCGAATAAGGAGAATTAAAAGTAAATTTAAATAAAAGAAAGTGTGTGAGATTTTTTGTATTTTGAAGGTCTATCGACGCAATTATGTTTGAAATATAATGTCATGCAAATGGCCGTTATGGCTTCGATGAGTTGCACCAATCCGAAAGGTCTAATTTCCCTTGACTCTGGCACATAAATCACGCTAAATCTTGGATTATGTTGTCTTTGAGGAAAGGTGTGGTTTGTGGCTTATTTGTATAGGTCCGCAACATAAGAAACCCACAAGAAAAAGTTTGACGGGGTTAAATCGACCGATCCCGGCGGTCAGTTTACACCACCTTCACGTAAGGCGACCATCCACCTAACATCGCCAGTGCAGAATGTCAAATGTGGTATGAGCTGTGTGGCACGTAGTGTGTATTTTTGGAATCACCTGTCCATATCATTCAATTCAGACCAAAAAAAGTTAGTAATCATCGAGCTATAGTGCCCGTAGTTGACGCCTGACCAACGTCGCTCTCAAAGACATATGGACCGATGACGCCGTTAGCCCAAAATCCACACCAAACAGTGACTTTTTCGGTATGCTTGTAGATCTCATGCCCCGAAATCGAAATTTTTTTTGCTTAGCAATTATGGTAAAGTTACTTCATTTACTTTAGCATCCGTCCATTCTAATTTGATAAAACAGATTAAATAAAAGATAGGTAGATGCAGCTTAAACAATATAGCTGCTATTAACTGTAAAAGCTCCCTATTGGAAGACCTTGTATTTAAAGCGCTGAAGAAAACTCCGTCTTCAGTATTTTTCGATCACGTGCAGAATTTTTATAATGGACGTGGTTATTGTAACCTTGAACTTGAGAAGAGTTGGTCCGATTTCGATAGTTTCGGAATTATCTAGAAATTAGTTCCGAAACATTTTCTTATGCAAAATTCAAAAAATGTTTGTTTTTTAAAACTTTACAAAAATCTCGAATAGCAACAATTGTCGGGGTTTTTTTAATTCATTAGTTGTAAAATTACAACTACATTATCATGAAAATTGATGGAGAGATCTTGATTTCATTCCATCGGATTAATCACAGGCCAGATTGTTAAATTTTAGAATTGCCACTTGCAGGATAAAATTCTACTAAATGGAAATAGTGCATTTTTATTAAAAGACCCTAGAGTAATGCCAGTATAATATCACTGTAAAGGAGTGTGCGGTCGTAGGTGGGGAACCTCGCTAAAGGCAGCAATCTGGATTTACACAATGATGGTGCGACCCGTAATAACTTTTGCATCTGCGGTTTGGTGGTCAAATGTCTCTCAAAGCACAATTAAGCGTTAGTGGGATGGAGTCGAAGGATAAGTAGATTTGGTGCAATACGCACGGAACCACGGCAATGCTGACATTGATATCGTTGGACTTATTCATTAGGTCAACAAGGTACTACAATGGGTAGACACATTAAACCTAAAAAGGTGAAGGAAGGCTACCACGTGTAGGCATGCTTGAATGGATGCTCTATTAGTGAGGTGCTTAAATATAACAAGGGTACCACAAGCTGGATTATTACGTTACTGACAGGTCGTGGAGACTTCTCTTATCATCTGGCCAATATGAAAATCGAAGAAGGTGATACTTGCAGACTGTGCCTGGAAGAGACTGAGATGATAGCATGCATTGTGTATGAATGTCCAGCACTGGCTAGCATAATGCTTAGTACCACGGGCAGACACTTTTTAAGTATGAATGCCTTAGACAAATGCTAGCAATTACAAGAGACTGCGTAATAAGAAAGAAGGTGGACAAATCTGAAGTCAATTTGAAGAACGAAGAAGGTAGGAAATGGACCCATAAAGTAAACGGTCTGCTTCGATTTTCCTCCTACATTGATAATGCAATGTTAGTACATTGATATGGGGTGCCTCCAAATGTCATATGAATAAAGAAATTTATCGGTAGACTTTGCAAGGAGGCATGCATCCCTACGCATTGTGACTAAATTAGTCTTCCATGAAGACTGGCTGAGTGAGGAAGTCAAAATGATATGGGGGGTAGTTTCTGTTGAAAACTACCGGAAATTTATAAATTCAAGCTGAAAAATAAATCGAGCTACTTATGTACTTAGTAATATTTCCATATTTAAATAATTTTTAAATATTATTTTACTTATTTTGACAGAAAACCTTTTTTACTATTCTCAAATATATGTTAATTTAATCTGCACTGCACTATATTTTCAATTTAAAATGAAATTTCATTTGATGTCGGTATTATAACCATTTTTATATATTGATCTTAGAATTGAATTTTACATTATTCAATTACGATTGTGTGTGGATCTGTAATTTGTTTTTGCAAGCCCAATTTGAAAACTTGGCAAAACAGAAACTTTTAAAAGGATCTTTCTCATTTACCCCTTTAACAAATCCAAGCAATTGGATTTTACTTTTTTTTTATTGCTGTGTGTATCTAAAGTACGAAAACATCTTTAAAAAAAAAACAAGAAAATAAATATTATAAATTCTATGCAGGGAAAAAAACATGAAAGCGGACACTAAAAATAGCCACCCTCTGCAGTGATACATTCGAACTTGCATACATTAACGTTTACATGTGTGTGTGTGTGCCTGTGTGTGAATGTATAACATTCGTACTTATTTACATGTACGACCACAGTACATAATTGTTACTCGTATGTTGTAAGTGTTGCATGCTAATACTCAGGCTACTGTGCGTGGCATAAAAATGTGTGCACTTGATATTGTGTGACATTTATGTAGTGTCAGTTTTTAAAGTTCAAGTGAAGGTATCTCAAAACTTATATATTTTGGGTTGTTGCTTGACATATATGTATATTTCATTTGATCACTATCGTTTTATGAATTGAAATGAAGATCGCATTACAAATGGTCTATATATTCTTTTGACAATTTCGACTTCTGTTTCGTGCATTCTAATTCCCACTGTTTGACGCTCTTCTATGGAACCTAGTAGCGGTGTGGCAACATCCCGTCTAGTTGAGGCAGCAATAACTCCGTCATCATATTCCTGTATCGAATACAATTCACAGTCACTTTCAAAATGATGTTTTCGGGTTTTTGGGGACACTCTTGTTTATCGCAACAATGTTTTCAATAGACCGGTCTGGGTCATAAGCGACACAGTTTGTTAAAATTTTGTACCACTCTCGATTTAAGACTACGCGAAATTTGCGGGCGCTCTCAGCATAATTGATGTTCACAGAGATAACGCGTTATTCTTTTTTGAATGCTATAAAATTTCAGTGTTGTATTCTTATTTAAGCACCCTATATTTAATATTTTATTTAAGAGGCTTTTTTTAAAAATCGCACAATTCCAATGGGGGCGTCTGTCAAATCTGCTCTTCGTTATTCAGTCATAGATGCTGTTGGTAAGGAAAGCTTTTATGTAGCTTCTATACGAAGAGGTCAAATTCAAGAAACAAAGATCCAAGCGCACACTGAGAAGAATTACCGCCTAATCGCAAATCGCCTCGATGCAGATAATAAGAGCTATTATACGTATCAACTCAAAAGTGCTAAAGGTTTGATTGTCATTGTAAAGGGCACTGACAGTTTTGTTCCCACTGATGAAATAAAAAGTGCCATAGAGGTGGAAGGCTATGTCGTAAGGTCAGTGCACAATATTCTAAATAAGAACAAAGTTCCCCAACCTATGCATCGTGTTGAAATCGTATTTAACGCATCGCAACTTAAATCAAAAAACTCGGTTCATCCAACATATAATTTGCGCTACCTTTTGAACAGAAGAATAACGGTGGAAGAGCCTCTAAAACGTAGCGGTCCCCGTCAGTGTACTAATTGTCAGGAATTCGGACACACGAAAACCTACTGCAAGCTACCATCCGTATGCGTTGTTTGCGGTGATGCGCACCGGACTTTGGAATGCACTTCTTCCAAAACAGACCCCAAGGTAAAAAAATGCAGCAACTGTGGTGAAAACCACACAGCAAATTACAGGAGCTGCAAAGTCTTTCAACATGTAAAAAATAATTCGAAGGTCGTACGCAAACTTGATTATGAGCAATATAAAGCTTCCCAATTTCCTCGGCTTCATGCTGGTTCTGTTGCTAGTACACAAGCTACACAGCCACACACTACGCCAAACTTTTCATATGCCCAAACATTCAGAAATGATTTACCTAACGCGAATGCCAAAAGTTCTAGTGCGCATAAACATTCATATGCCCACATCTTAAAAGAGGGTGCTCAGACACCCCTCACTACCAATTCGAGCTCAATCGATAATTTAATACAAACAATGAATAATTTCATGAAAACTATGCAGGGTATGTTTCAGGAAATGATGCGAACCCAAAACATGCTTCTGCAAGTTCTGCTGAGCAAAAAATGAACCAGTTAAGAATATGCTTCTGGAACGCTAACGGGCTATCCCAACATAAATATGAAGTAGAACACTTCCTGCTAGCTCATGATATAGACATACTATTAGTCTCTGAAACACACTTCACTATAAAAAACTGCTTTAGAATTGATGGGTTTTTTATATATGACACAAAACACCCAAGCGAAAGGGCATTTGGTGGGACTGCCATTATAGTCCGAAAAAACATAAGGCATTTTCCATTGCCTGAATTCAACGAAGACTTTTTGCAAGCCACGACTATAAATCTTACTGATTTTAAAATTGTAGTCTCGTCAGTGTATTGCCCGCCTAGGCATAAAATCGAACACCATAAATTTGCCAGGTTCTTTGCTACGCTAGGACAAAAATTTATTGCCGCTGGTGATTACAATGCAAAGCACACATATTGGGGATCCAGACTCCTTAGTCCTAGAGGTAGGCAGTTGTATTATACAGTTCAAGCAAACAAGCTGGACGTCGTATCTGCCGGTAAACCCACCTATTGGCCCACAGATATTAATAAGTTGCCAGACCTTATAGATTTTGCTATAGTAAAAATCATCAAACGCGACCAACTGTTAGTTAGTTCATCCTATGACCTATCTTCTGATCATTCACCTACAATTGTTATTTTACACGACAGTTTTGCCACTGCACCTAAAACCCTTAGTTTCTACCCGAACAGAAACACGAATTGGTTAAAATATAAAATGTATGTGAGCTCTCACTTACCCTTGAACATCCCACTGAGAAATCCAGCTGATATTCAAGCAGCTGTAGATGATTTTACAGATGTCGTGACTGCCGGAGCCATAGCTGCAACGCCAACAAAGCCATCAGCTAAAATAATTCCGCACCACGCAACAGCAGATATTCAGATGCTCGTCATTGAGAAAAGAAGACTAAGAAGACAATGGCAAAATAGTCGTTCTCCACACATAAAAATGCAAATGAACTTATGCCAAAAAAACTTACGCAGTAAATTGAGACAGAGACACGAATTCGCTATCGACAACTTTTTAAAAAACTTGGATCCAATGAAAAACACGGATTATAGTCTGTGGAAAGCTGTAAAGCACTTACAATGTCCTATTGCTTACGAATCCCCACTAAGACTTGAAGACCGTACTTGGGCTAAAGACTCAAGTGAAAAGGCAAATGCGTTCGCAAATCACTTAGAGAAGGTTTTTGCACCACATGATATAAGTAATTCCACTATTCCAATTATTAGTGACACCGTGAATGATCCTATGAAATTTCGGTTGTCTTCTTTAAAATCGACAATTAAAAATACGGATATGAAGAAATCACCTGGACCTGATCGTATAACAGGATCAATGATAAGAAACTTACCTGATTCAGCTGTAAGAATTTTACTTTACATATTTAATGCCATGTTGCGCGTCGGCTTCTTCCCATGCTCTTGGAAGATGTCTGAAATTGTTATGATCCCGAAACCTGGAAAGGACTCAAGCCAGATTACATCTTACAGGCCAATTAGCCTACTGTCAGTTTTGTCAAAACTATTTGAAAAATTATTCGTCTCGAGTGTAACTCCTTTCCTAAATGAACAAAACGTTATCCCAGATCATCAGTTTGGTTTTCGAGCAAGGCATAGTACGATTGAACAGGTCCGTAGAATCGTTACCATTATTAGATCGGCTTTTGAAAGAAAGCAATACTGTTCAGCTTTATTTATAGACATTTCCCAAGCATTTGATAAAGTCTGCCATGATGGGCTACTTACTAAAATAGCTCGGGTTCTTCGTGAAAATACCCATAAGCTTATAAAAAGTTATTTGTCCGATAGAACTTTTAAAGTAAGGTCAAAGGACCAGCTTTCAAGATGTGGGAAAATCAGTGCAGGAGTACCTCAAGGTAGTGTGCTAGGGCCGCTATTATATATCATCTATACAGCGGATATGCCGACAAGCCCGCATACATATACATCAACCTTTGCAGACGACACTGCAATTATAAGTGTCAGTAATGATCCAAAGGATGCATCTGAAAAGCTGCAGTCCCATATTCATAAGCTAGAAGACTGGCTAAAACAGTGGAGAATAAATCCATCAAAATGTGCTCATGTAACGTTTTCCCTTAGAAGGCAAAATTGTCCATCAATCACAATAACTAATACCACGGTTCCAGCGGAAACGCACGTCAAATATTTAGGTATCCACCTAGATCGGCGCCTAACTTGGACCCGTCACATTGAGGCAAAAATAACGTCCATAAAGCTTCGAACAAATCAACTGCATTGGCTAATAAGTCCTAACTCAACTTTGGCTTTGGAATATAAAGTCCTTTTATACAAATCCGTTATAAAGCCAATATGGTCATATGGTATTCAGCTGTGGGGTACTGTGCATCAAACATCCAGAAGTTACAGAGAAGACAGTCTAGGATTTTACGTCATATCGTATGCGCCCCCTGGTACATAAGAAATGAAAACATACATAGGGATCTCAAAGTTCCCACTATCCACGAAGAAGTTAAAACATACACGTCCAAATACGTGAACAAACTAGTCGCACATCCCAACACTCTAGCACGCAATTTATTGCAATTTGACGGCCACCAGAGACTAAAAAGAACTGACACATTGAGCCTGACGAGGCGGCTCTCTCTACACAATAGAAGATAGATTTTTAAGATTTGAATACAAAAAATTAGTTATTACGTTGGTACTAACTAGTAAATAATAATTTAGAAATAAGATTTGAATACTTATTGTGAATTTCTTTTAATAGAAAGATTCAATAAAATAAAATGCAGTAAAAAAAAAAATTATCAAAATAAGAAACTCATGGTATTTTTGTTCTTCTACCTAAAGCGAACTATATCCGTATTGTTTTTTTCACCGCTTACATTTAGAGTTGGCAAATAAGAAAAATAATATAACAAGTTGTTTGGTTGGGAGTTCATTAAACGTTCTCATTTGGTTTAAGATAATTTAGGCTTAAGATATACTATACCTAGATATAAATGAGATGGGATAGAGTTAGCTAGAGACATTTTTTTTTAAATAAGTGCTATTTATGCCCGTATTGCCAGACGGGGTGCGGTGGCCCTACAAAATAGTCTATTCTAAGTGTGGTGACCAAATTCGAGTTGACCAGATCGGTAAACAATCCTGGACGTGAAAGTAATTCCAAATCGGCCGAGAACATTGCAGGTGTCAATGAAACTTTATATTCGAGTTCTCTCAGTCCAGAAGAAATAAGACTTTCTACTAGACCCGTACCAGATCCATTACCACACAGAAAAAGCCATAATGAACATTCTACATAGAGTGGATGAAGTAAATCAGCAATTTGAATTGTTTCTACGTTCTCTTGTCGGGTTTTTTGACGGCATATGGCAATAAACTTTAATCGACTGATGTCCTTAACATCAACTTAACTTTGACGTCCCTCTTATTCAAACCTTTCAAATAAAGCTTGAGTTTCGTTAATACGTTCACTAATTGGGGCATCATAACCACTGTCGTTCGGTTAATCAAAAAAAGCAAACTGGTTATCGAATCCTCAATTTTGCTCTTATTTAGAAAAACCGTGTTTTCATGACTGAGTTTTTATTATTCTGCCAATTAAATCAATTTTTAAATATGTTCATATATTTCTACAGTAGCTCCTCGTCCATTTGTGGAATGAAAGTATTTTGTGCATTTATTCAAATTTTGTGCACTGTGGTATTAACATGCATACATTTAAATGTGTGTTGGAGTTTATGCCTACGAATGGCTGGCTGGCTGGACGCTTCAATGTTTTTAAGTCCATAAACTGATGGTGATGTTGTTCTTAAGGAAGGAGATCATTCTTTTTATATGTTTGAGTAATTTCAATTTTCCTCTTATTCCTCCTCTTATTCATGGTCTCTTCTTTTTTTCCTGCTTTTCTCGGATAATAAACGACGGCCTGCAAAAGAAACGAGATAAAACCCAAAAGCAAAGTAAACAAAATAGACAAGCAAGCAGCAACCATGTCAATGTCAACAATACTCGCAATGCCAGGGAACAAAAAATTACATGAGAAAAGCAACAACAACAACAACAATTAATAACAAAACCAAAATAGTAGCAGTGACAGTGGCCGCCAAGGGGATTCATTTGTAAGATTTGTTTATTAAAATAACAAAAATAAAATTTGGGCGTACAACGGTATCGTGGACTTTATGGGATCCATATGCGTGGAGGCTGTAAAGGAATACACACACACACACACACACACATGTACAGCATGTATGTATTTACATACGAGTATATTTGTGCAATTGAAAATAAAACGAACATAAATCTCAAAAAACATGGATGGAATGAAACACATATGGATGATTCTAAAAGTATAAGAAAGACCTTGTTGGTTTGTTTCCCAAATTATGGTTTTATTTCAAACAGAACGCACAAAAAAAAAAGAAAGAATGTCACCGTCCAGACTTTTTCTGTTGTACATGGCTGTACTGCGAGAAAGATGAATCGTTGGGAGTTTAACGATGTGTTTTCGTATGTCAATTTCTAAAAGTGTTTCTGTCTGTACATAATCCAAAATAACACACACAAACATACACAGACACACACACACACACACACACACACACACTCAGCGACACTTAAGCGTATATGAATTGTCATTAAAAGTATTTTTATTAAAGTATTTCATGTGGACAATATAAAGTTGTTAATGTTTTATATATTTTTCAACAAAAACTTGCCAATAAAACGCTGACATGAGGCTTGGGACATGAAATAAATATTTATTTGTTTTTACATAGAAACGGAGGAAGAAGTAGAAGAAAACAAAGAAAACAAAAATTTTGAAAACTACAAAGCCAAATATATGGATAAAGGTGAGATTAAAGACTGACTTAATTTACCGGAAAGCCGAAAGCCCATCGAACCCGAAATACCCAGCCTGATAGAGTAATATGTTGCCAACAATCTCCCTCGGTTACATTAGTTCTTTACACAAATACGAATATAATAATATTTGTGCCACACACTGTACGAATAAGTGTCGAAGCAGAAAAGTGAATTCAGTTGGCGAGCAGTAGACCTGCCCCTAAAATAATTTTTGAAATATACTTTGAGGTATTCCCATAAGAATTTGAATCGTTAATTATTCTTTACTTTCTTAACGGTTGCCCCCCGGAGGCATGTTTTTCGGTGATCCCACCACCTTACCTGTCGGGATGGCGAACCATTTCCCGTCAAATTGGTTGTTGGTCAACATTGTTGGTGGCTGAATTTCACACCCAAATCGCGGGATTATCTTCTGTATATCAATGCGACGTTGCATTGTAACTCACACAGGCTGTCAATAAATTATAAATTGACAGCAAAATAATATATATAGCTCAGCAAGAGATGGGTTCTAGTGTCTAGGCAGCCAGTACGTGTAGCGGCGTTAGTGGTCGCATATTTATTGCCTACTTCAGTAATGGCGTTTGAAAGGCATTCAATTGATCACTACGGCGCAGCTTAGTGGTGGTCCTCTAATACTCCGCTTTTTGTCCCAGACCCATTTTGAGGAAAGAACTAGTCAACGATCGCGTAACTGATAAGAAATGAGAAACTATTGACCGCAAAGAATACGTCTCCGGGTATGAGACAGGATAAATCATTGATTGATGTCTTCTCTACCCGTTCATTTGGGACAGAAGTATTCAGAGATGGGAACTCCGATTGGTTTCTTTTTGCGTCGTTTATTCTTTGAAGAGAATGAAAAATCGAATTAGTGATAGAAGACGTTCTCGTGTTGGTATGATATCAGGCCGGCTTCTCCATTTATTAGGAGCACTATGTAGGAGCAGGTGTATATTCGAAGCTGAACTTGTCCTGAAGTCTGCGTCTGCGGGCATAAATTACACACCCACGATGTGGGTCGAAAAAGACCCATAAAGTAAACGGTCTGCTTCGATATGACCCCTACATTAGTTTATATTCTACAGAGATGCGGCGAATAAATGATTTGACCCATAAAATGCCACAATGCGGGTCGAAGAACGAGATCGAACCATCTTTATTATTGGTGGTGCGGTCATACATCCTATAGCACTGTTGTCTTAATTGTAACATTATTAAATTTCAAGATCGGCGCTCTAAATTGCTCAAAAAAAAAAATGAAAAGCTGATCGAATTTACAGAACCGTCTTAAATAGTAAAAATTTAGTTCTTTAGTCTGTTAACAATTTGAAAAGACTCTCCTCAGAATTTTATTTGAGCTCAATTCATTAATTATTGCTGCAGTTTAGTACAAAATAATAAACTATAAAACATGAAATACAGCAGTGTATAAATAACCTAAAACAGTTTTAATTATTTTTCTCAACTTGATTATTGAATTGTTCATAAAATTGGGACAGGTCTAGTGTAATTGTGCGCCTTTGCCCTACAGTGCAACGACAACTATTAAAATAAACGCACATGTTATGAAAATCAAATTCAAAGTCAAGTTCAACTGCTAATGGTTGATCTACAAATGCGTGGAGATACATTTCTAAAAAAAATATTAAAAACAAATCCAATATGCTTCATGTACTTTTTGGAGTTATTTTTAATATTTTTCCTAAGAATTTAAATTTAACTGGGTGTCTTCGCCACTTAAAGTTTAGAGCATTTTTTTTTTATTAATTCGGGCAAAATATTAAATATAATTTTTAAAAAAGTGATTTTTAGCCTTAAAAAAGATTTGATTAATAAATATCTAATATATAAAAATGTGATAATGATTGATGTTGAAACCTGCCTTTCGACGGTGATCTTACCACATCTATGCATATTTCTACGTATAGGCGATTTTAGCGCCAAGACACGCCAAGCCAAGGAAGGAGTTTGGAGCTATTATCTATTCTCCTGCCGTACCGCTTACGGCTTTTGTTTTTAAAATAATCTTGCCGTGATATTCGATTTAAACGACAGCCAACAATGTAGCTCCCAAAGAGTCCTCCATCAACAACCTGTCTGGGAATTGGTAAAAATCTATTTCTTTCAATTTCACGTTGCGGGCAATAATCCCGGACTCGTTTCTTCATACCCCCTGGGTAGAAATGCATGAAGCGTGATTATCGAGAAGATATCATCGGAGTGGATTAAAATTATACTTAACATTTACATTTGAAAATGATTTCAGGCATATAGGCTGTTCTTGCGAAGCGGATTCTGGGCATCCGATGTTGGTTCACTTCTTCGAGCATTGCTAGCCGCATGTCACAAATAACACGAACAATGTTGGTCTCCAAGTCGCCAATGGTTGCTGATTTATCAGCGTAAACTAGTGACTTTTCGTAGCCCCACAGGAAGTAATTTAGAGGTGTCAAATCGCACGACCTTGGAGGCTAATTGAGGCTAATTTCTCGAAATCAACTAATGGCCAAATTTTGATTTCAATAAGTATATAGTTGTCGTCGTCGTATGACATGTAGCGCCATCTTGTTTAAACCACAACCCGGATCAATGTCATTAATATTTTAAAACAATAAATAATTGATTACGGTGCGGTAACGATCTTCATTGACCGTAACTCCAGCTCCGGCTTTAGCTTGGATGAAACAAGGTCTAATGATGCCACCAGCGCGTAAACCGCACCAAACGGTGCATTTTTCTGGATATAAGGGAGTCTGTAGGATTTGTTGTGGATTGGTTTTACTCCATATGCTGCAATTTTGTTCATTAAACACAGTTAGTTGATGACTGATTTCCAAAATAAATCTGTATAATTTGGTAGCGTTGTTCAAGCGCTAATATATTCATGATGACTCGCCAGAGGCTTGCCTTGCAATGCAGTGCCACATTGAGCATGCACGACAAACGTTTCACGATTCCGTCCTAAACCACAGAGTCTGCGTTACTCTTCCTAATGTTCATCACCTCCAAAGAGGCGGACTTGCTTCCCGGTGCAACTGGTTCCCGTAGTAACACCGAAGGTCTAATTTCCCCTGTGGAGTTCCTTATCAAAGCTTAAACCGACATGGCATTCAGACCAGTTGTTTAGAAACAGACCATTTAGTTTCTTTTAATTACATCGACATATGTCAAAATTCGTTTGTATCCTTCACTGAGGGTAAGTTATTACACGTTGGACACTTTTCATCGAGTACACGACCTATTAATAAATTGCACAACGGTTCACGTGTTCTGACCAAAATATATGGACTTTAATTGAAACGACGTGTTTAATTGTCAAGATGTGACTGACTTTATTGTTTAATATTGTTACATTAATTCTTATTCTTAACTGGCGATGCCAGACAATAAAAATATTTACAAGTATTATTCTTAACAAATTAATTGGGGATTTAACATATGTTAGTAAGGCACTAACTGGTATAAAGGGTATATGATGGCGATTTCGTTTCTTAAATTAAATGTCGCCTTTTACGGGGAACATGTTCAACACACCCTTATTATATGGGATTTTATACAGATCACAAAAGGCACTGCCTTTGGCTATTATTTGGGGCAATATCTAAAAAACACCACCTTTTGTCGGTATAAACATAATACGAGTATAGTAAAAGGGCGAACAATTTTAAATTTTTTCCAGAAACGAAAGCGCCATAAGTTTGTCATTCCCAATAAGTAGAAGAGCTCATTTAACGAGGCCCCAGAAAACTTACGGACTTCTTGGAACAATCTGTAGCACAGATTTCAAACGACTTCATCGGAAAACTTTACGCCAAGCTGATTTTTAAAATGTTTTCATTAAAGTGAGCAAATTAAGCTTAAAAATCTTAATTTGCAATTTAAGTTAAAAAAGAAATTATTTCAAACAATTATTAAAAATAAAAGTTTCCAGTCAAAAAAGAAAAGTGATACGAGAAATAAAAGTGTGTGTGTAGATAAATAACTTATGCCCCCGCAGGTGATATTCGTTGAACAAATAGGATATTAATGCGTCTGAGGGACCATAACAACTTATGTGCTAAAAGGTGCTTTACGCGGAAAATAATTTGATGAAAATTGTCCGATAAATCAATAATCCTGCTTAAAAAACAGCACTTCACCATCGATAACTTAAAATCACCAAAAACGACATAATTGGTTATTTATCAAAACCGCAAATTTCGCGGAAGTAAGAAAAAGCAAAACCTAATTTACAAAATAGATTTAGCAGTTGAAAAAGATTTACAATTTTCCTTTTAAATTTATTTTTAAACCATCAATGTCGTTAGAAGCAAAGCAAAGGTTTTTTTTACTACGCAAATAAGAGCTTAAGTCTGTTCACAAAAATTATTAAACAATTAAAAAGAATTCCATGTATATGGTCAGATTTTTGCACTTGCCTTCCACTTGTCTCCAATGAAAAGAAATATTTGTCCGCTTACGTTGTCTACCGAAACCAAAATACGATGCCATTTGTTATTTTCTTAAGCCGGACGAAAATAATCAATATGAATTTATTATTCTTCAGCAGTTTTAACTGATTCTATCGATTCCTTTATCAATCACGTAATGCGTTTTTCAAATGTAACATTGCGTTGCATCTTTTTTATATTTTGTTTTCATCCTTAGAGGGTTAGCAGATGTCAGCAGGACAAAAGTGATATCTACGATGGTTGTAACGCTCTCATCATCTCTTCTCAGAATTTAAAAAAAAATTGCGAAATTGCACTTTCTTAAAGATTAAAAAAATTACGTAAAAGAACGAAAGGGGTTCGTTCGATTTCTTTTGTTTGAACATAAAAATAAAATAAATAAAATCTCTGAAGCAGAAAGAAGACATGTGTGTGCGTATGTAATCGTGCATGATCGGACATCTGTGCGGTAAGAGAGGAAGGGCTCAGTGAACATCAATGTATTTTTATCTAAACTGCAATTTATTTAGTTAAAAGTCTACAAGTATCATCTTTGGGAAAAAGATCACAATAAGAATTTCCTAAACTGTAAACATCTGCTCGAGGAAAATTCTTTAGTGGATAGTGAGTGAAGCAATTGCACTTAAAATGTAGAACTAAAACCTCGAAATCATTATTCTAACTCAACTAATCTAAAAAACCAATAATCAAATAAATACTTGAAATATTTCATGTCCTCCCAACAATTATTGCTCTAGTATATGCGGCATTTCATAAAACAAACTAATTTACATAACAGCAGACAGACGTCTGGCTTGAGTACACATTATTTGCATTCTTACAAAAGTTTGCAACAGCTTCTGATGAAAATATAAAAATTGTAAATACTGAACAATCGAAAATTTGGCTTTAGCTCAAATGCATGAAACTGTAACATGGCGGTATAGAAGTTGCAAAAAATCACCGGTGGTTTCTTGAAAGAAAAGTAACCATTACAAGGCAGGGAATTTTTACAATAATTTTTTTTTTTTGTAAACAGAATAAGCATGACACAACTCACTCTAAAGTGATGCGTTAATGCGCTTGACTCACGATCACGAGCCACTAAACAATTGATCGAGAGAAAATCTCCAACTAAAATCAACTGTTATTGTTTATGAGAAAAAGCATTCAGTATGCAAAGTTAATCCTCTCCGACGATCGGCACTGTTACCGTGAGGTATGCTTTTCGAATAAAGAATTATTGCCTGTATGAATATTAGACCAAGTGAAAATCGCCCAAAATAGCAGAACGAAAAGAATCATTAAAATTAAAAAAATAATTGGTCGCTTATTAAACTTGGGGTGATGTAAGATTTTCGATAATTTAGGCATCTGTTCATAGGAAACTATTGCCAAAATTTGAACAAGGTAAATTTTCCACAGATTTCATTGGGGCAATTGCTCATTCGAAATTTTACGTAGTGAATAATTGCCCGAAATTCCAGGCGATCGTACATTTTTTTTTAATTTGTGCGATTATTCATAGAGTCCGGAATTATAGTACAGTCAAGAATATATTAATTTTAGCGGCTCGATAAGTCATAATGAAACTTTCGTACGCTGCGTTTACGATAATTCGATTCAAGTTGCCGGAATACGTTAGTTAGACAAGGAAGGGCCTTGTTGTTAAGGTGCACTTTGAATAGAAATTACATAATTTTTAACAATAAATTGGTTTTATTAAAAAAAATTATGCTATTAGTATTTGAATATGATTTCGATCATGTGGGCGTCGTGGCTAGCTCGCTTGTGGTGCAGTTCGGTAGTCCAATTTTTGACCACTTTTTCAAGCAGTAGTATTCCATTTCATCCATAGTCGCTAGTTTGCTTGCATAAACTATTGATGAAACCACAAAGGCGTTAAATCCTACGATCTTGGCGGATAATTGACTAGAATATTTCTAGAAAAAATGAGCTCGCAAAATGTTTGATGTAGTAAGTCGACTGTTTGACGCTCTGTATGGTATGAAGCTCCTACCTGTTGGAATACCATATTTCGAGTAAACACCGCATCCAAATGGAGTCTCAAATAATTGGTAATCATGGCTCTCGCGGTTAACGATAACGTACTCGTCGGCCTTACTTTGAAAGAAGTATTGTCCCCACTCCAATTGCGGCGTTGCTCTGGCGTTACTCTATCATGATAAAACGGCAAACTAATCGGGGTAAAAATGATGAGAAAATATTGCCAGATCTGACAAGTGTATGACATGAAAGTTAATTTTGCCGATCGTAAAACGAACGTAAAACGAAAAAATTTATTATCGCCCTTTTCGGATGAATCTTGCCATTAATAATTTGCCACCCGAATTTTTTGCCCTGCGGTATCTTCTTCTTCGAAAGCATCGTTGGTGAAAGCATCACCGTAAACGGCGAGTGCTACACATCAGTAATAGCCAATTTTTTTCGACTCGAATTAAAGGAACGAAATGACAATCTGACAAAATCGTGTGTTTTTACCACGCTGGACTATTTCTAAAAGCGATGTCTAAAGTCGCAGATCTCTGCCAAGAATTTACAATGGCTTCGAAATCAACGTCATCATTTCTCGCAGATAGCTGGAGCTAAGCGGCAGAGTCGCGGAATCCCTGCCATGGCGGAAACTTTAACGATGGCATTAAGAAAAAATCGTGGAGTATTCACATACAGCTGGCTTGTTCATTCCATTTTATCAGCGATGCGTTCTTACTTGTAAATAATTCATTAATATAGTCAAGAGCGTAAAACTCACTTCTGACGGGACTTCAAAAGTTATGATTTGCGCCTATCCCCAACAAAATGGGTGTGACATAGAGCAGGGAAAAGGGAAAATTGGACGAAGTAGAATGGAGCTGTCATTTAACTCACGAGACTATGAATGATATGTCATTTAGTTGACCCAATATGTGTTAGCACAAATTGCTCCAGTTGCAGACCTTGTTCTGTATTTTACTTTTTGTAAAAATATTTTACTGTTAATGATAAATTGCAAGATTTTAATTCTCACGGTAGCGACTACACTGTCATTGCACTTAAACTTGTACCTTATTTACTTTAAAAGTAAATAAAAAGTAAATTTTAAACACATGTTTCTCACTAAAACGTACGTAAAATGAACATTTGAACATCACATACATTTCATGCATCCAGCCATTCAGCCAGCCAGCCATCCTATAAATTCGTATCTATTTTTGGATACAATCCAGACATGGAATTGTCAAGAGCGATGGCACTCTGAGACGTCCGTTACAATTTGTGTGTTTTTATTCACTGAAATTCGAAATACTGGCTTGAATTTGTGTTCTAGAAATATGTATAAGGGGATGTGTATCTGCTTGTCCCCAATCGAAATGCACGGGGTTTTTCACACCCCATGTGATGACGCACAGTGAGGTACTAAGAAGAAAATGTACATGAGTATTCGATTTAAGTCCTTAATTTAATAACAATAAATAGGATTCAAACTAGTCCACCGACCGGTGTGACGTCACCTTATGTATCTTTTTTTAATTAAACCTATCTCTGATGTTCGCTAATAAGGTGAACTATTACTAGCTTCTTCCTCCTCGGGGCGTAAACGGCACAAAGGGAAACTAACTTGATTTCTCCTTCACTAAAGCAAGTTCCGCCGAAAATGACCGAACAGGAAACCAGTGAAAAGTCGGCTATTGTTATGATTAATTCCCAAATTATTGTGGTATGTTAGGATCGATTCAAGGATGTAGCCGGTCTCATACTCCAAGATGCGTTCTACGCTTGCTTTCTAATGAACAGTTCCACATTCATCAATGATCTGTGATGTAATCGTTGACCAAATGGTTCTGCACAAAAAACCGGAGTAGAAGAGGCCCACCTTTCTTTGTAATCCGCTAACTCGTTTTCTTTATAACCGCTGTGGCCAGTACAATGAATCGTTGCTGGATTGAAATTCCTATGAAAGGAGTAAAGTAGGGTCACTATTTATGGTGAGGTCGCGCGGTGAGCACATTTGTGTTTCCCCGCAGGAATACACCTATGCCTTTCTAAAAAACTCAAACTCCTTGAGTAGTTGCTAGGCATTGTTCGTTGTTATTCAGTAATGACCCTCTTCCCCCAACCGTTCAGCTCAGCTCTCTGCTGGCTCATTCATTTCCGATCACTCCAAGCTGAGCTGGCACCCAAATTCTTCACAGTCTCTCTTGCGTTGGGTAGTCATTTATCGCTTTTTTGCTTTCCACAATCGTCCTGTATCTAACCCTATTGGGTTCTAGTCCCCTAATTGGTGTTTGACTGTCTGCAACAATTTAAGTCTTCATAGGACTGTCAGTTCCTTTAAGCTCGTTTAAGCACTTCGTCATCTCAGGAACTTCCGCTTGGAGGACCGTGTTATGATTCGGAAATCGGCAGTATATTTCGGTCTCTGGTTTTTCAATAAATATCCTAAAATCCGTTCTATCTGCTAGCTCGGAGCCATCTGTAAAACAGCTGATTCCCTTGGGCATCTGTACTTGCACGGGTCGCTACGGCAGTGTGATGCAATGTGTTCCTGTTACGAATTAAGCTCAGAAACACTTCAAATATAGCGATATGAAGATTTGTTGAAATAATTAAATTAATTTGAAATAATTTTTGTTAATATCCCCCACTGTGTAGCGTTAGTATGTATTGCATTTGTTGTTCATATTTCATCAGCGCGCATTTTATATACAACTTTATTTAAGCGCGTTCAAATATGCGTTGTACATAAATGCATGATTTCAAATGGAATATTGATGTTGATCATCGTAAAGAGGGTGCCACAGGATGATCATTTCCGTTCACTGTCACTATAAACGAATGTTTAAAGTCCCGTTTTTGTTTTCGTCATTAACGCGCCATTGTAATTGAAGATTTGTGACACATGTGTGAAGAAAAGGCCATTTCAACATCAAATGGGTAAATTTCAAATTTCTTTCATTGATTATGTTTGGAAAATGTTTAAGAAATTGTTTCCTCAGTAAACCTTAAAAATTAGTTTTATATCCATTCCTGGTTTCAATCAAATATTCCTAGCAATTATAGTTAAAATAAACGTTGTTCTGAACTTCATTAGTGGAAAACATGGAAATCCAGCAGCTCCCTTGCAAGTTGAATAATTTTCTAAATCATTTTTGGAAACACAGTCTGAGAATGTTCGCAACTGCTTCTTAAATCGTAAATAATCAAATTCGCTCTGCGTACATATTCCGGGCCCTGAAACTAAAAGCAAATGACTTTGGATGTCCGACTGACACTGAAGTCAGAAGCCCAGGTCATGATAACTTATGGAGAGGGGGAGGTTTTGAGATCCAAATACTTTAAATTTTAATGGCAAGTTTTGTTTTACTTTATAAAGGAAAGTAACACTTAAGCAGATCGTCAGCTGCCAGGCACAATGATACGTTTTGCCGTAACTGAGTGCACCGTCAAATTTTCTGACTTATACCTAAACGTGGTGGCGGCCGGTAACAGGTTTCTGTCTCAGCAAGGAGTCTGGCTAAATAAGTTGAGCAAAGAGAACTTAACACTCTTGTTTAAAAAATCCCTAATCCTCGGTGGAACAGTATACGCCAGGGATGCGTGGCCAAGGCGAACTTTGGATACCAGTCGACCTCCGTGGACATATTTTTGTTCATTAGAGATATGAATGAGAAAAAATTGCCCAAAGAAGAATCCGAAAAAGATGGACAAGAATGCTAGCGAGCGATGGACGGGTCAATCTTTAAAGGCACTTTTAAGGCGTTAGACCGTGTGATTCCGACAGGGATGGACAATGAAACCTCGCACGAGGTGGAGGGGTTAATCTCTGTAGGAGCTCTGGTGTTTATTGGCCAATGAAAAAATTCTCCAGAGTTTGACATGGAAAACCTCCCAAGAGGTGTACGGGCCAGTCTGCAAAGATATTCCTGAGGAAGAGGCTGAGACGGTAGCACACATTGTGTGTAAATGTCCAGCACTGGCTAGCATAAGACTTAGGACAACGGACAGACACTTGTTAAGTGTAAATGCCATGGTGGACCTATGCCTTCAAAAAATGCTAGCAATTACAAGAGACTATGTGATGAGGAATGTCGATAGTCACCAGTCGCCAGTCTGAAATCACTATAGTCGATAGTAAAGGCTCGTAGTAGCACGAGACTTGAATGAAATTAAGGTATTCGTAAATTTCAAATTGGTGGCCTCAAATAAATTGGAGGAAAGAAACGGGTCGAAAAGGGACCCATAAAGTTAGCGGTCTGCTTCGATATCACCCTACGTAAAAAAACACTTAGGCAACTCATATGACTTTTTTGAAAAGGGATAGATTAATCGCAACAGCCGATAGTTAGAGGGCGACGAAAGCTTAATTGTTTAGTAACTCTTCAATTGTATGGTAATTATTAGAACAGTGTTGTAGTGCGCCTGGTGTTAAGTCGACCACGTTAGTTTGATATATCAATTACTTTACTTCGCCGACAATTTACTACTATAGGGAAATAATACCGGTAAAGGAAAGCGTCTAGATGGATACTGGTATGAGTAGAAGTTAATACATATAGTATGTACATCTATTATTACGATTCTTGCTGCTGATTGGCAAAAGTCTGACAGATAACAGCTCAGCTCACGAAAGTGGAAAAAAGTGTGGATAGTAATTCAATGATCCATAAAATCTTCTAGAATAAAATCTCCTAGAATGTTTTTAATCTCTAGATTGCTTTAGCGTAGATCCCGATATTGGCGCTAACAGCACAGTATATACTGATTTCCATCATACTAAATTAGTACATATTTGAAATCATTGCACGATTTATTTTTGAGCGGTAACATTATAATCGCATATTGTGACAATCATTTTCGCTTTATATCGGGCACAAGAAAAATGTTGCAATAATCGTTACAATATGGTGACACTATCGTGCTCCATTGGGTAAATCAAGTCACATGTTTTTGTTGATAAAACTTTAATTTCGAAATAAATTATTCTCAAAAACGGAGATTTCCTATCACCCTATGTGTTGTGGGGCCAATTCTTAAAACACAACAACAACTGAAGAAACGAGGCTTTTGGGCAAGCGATTTACGCGAATTATGTGATGTCTACAATCAAAAGCTTATCTTTTCAAATATTATGAGCGAAATTCCATTGAATTGGTTCAACTAACCACATCACTCTTTATGAAATGCTATTCTCCAGTATGTCAGCCTTTATATCGCACTATTCGCATTTGCATTTCAGGGCTTCTTTCGCATTGCTCCAAATACTATTTCCAAGTTTTTTCCTGTAGTTTAAATTAATTACCTGAAGGTACTGCATATTTAAATGAGTAACTTCGCAAGGTTTTTTAAATACCGTTAATACAACAAGGGTGGACTGGAACTGCTTCGAAGTTTAAACTGTGAACATGGGCGCTATAAGTGGCCGATCGGTGTATATTTTGCAAGTTGATTGAGTACAAAAATAGTGTTCACATTGTCGGTACAGCCAGGTTGTCTTTGATTGACCAACGATTTCGGCCATGGTAATTTACGGAATGAATTTCAGTTCCCAACAAAAACGGTTCTTCTGATAATATACTCCATTATCGATTATAGATTCATATTTAAAGAAACGGCGAGTCATTTAAATGAGTGAAAAATCAGCGTTTCTACTGACTTCATATTTCAATAAGATTAAATAGCATAATTATAGTATTTTTTCGGAGCTCAATACTTATTATTTTTCTGGATTTTAACTTAAGAAACGATATATATATATACTGCTACATTTTGAACTATCAATGGGCAAATTATTAGCAGCAACTGCTACGTTAAGAGAGTGGCGAGTGGAGAAAGGAAAAGAAGAAAAAGTACAATTTATTTATTGGGTTCCGATAAAACTTGCTATGTTTTTTAACTTCTTTAAAACTCTCACATGGTTTGTGAAATATTAACCACAAGACATTTCTTGTTTTTCTAAACTTTTAGGTTTATTTATGAACTGGTATAAGCAACCAGCGAAATGCGCAAAATCTATCCTGCAATAAAAAATTAAGCAGAAAAACACTAAGAAATATCAGACATTCGATATTTATTAGTCTGGCATCTCTGCCAATGACTAGATAAAATTTGAATGCTGTAGTAATTCTAATACACAGCCGTATTATGTATTTTTATTTAAATATTTGAAGTTTATTTTTGTTACCGTCCTTAAAATTTAAAAAGGTCATCATCCATCCATCCATCGCTTGTATATGAATACATATGCATATTACTGCATTTACTACGCACAATATACATACGTACGTAAGTATGTACATACATGTATAAGCACCCTATCAAACCGGAACTAATAATGAATACAATCAGAAAAAAACAGCATCCTCACAGATTATTTTTTATGAGTTTTTTACGGGTCATACACGGTTGGCAGGATGTGTGTTAAGGGTAATAACAGCACATCCTCTACCTATGCATGCATTCAATATGCCAAAAATCAAAACGCATCTTCAGGGTTATTTTACTGGCGCACCACGATAACAGATAGTTTTCATATGCAAAAGGGTTGTAAGCACACTGCCATACTACCTACCATAGAGACGCCAGCATGGTTTGAATATTCCTATGACACTCTATGAATCATTTGATTAAAAAATTAAAATATGAGATACATAATTTATGCACATTTTCTTTTTCTTTTTTTTCAATTGAACATTTAAACGTGAACTGATTGAAACTGTACTTTCCAAGTATCTATTGATTTCCAATAGAAAATGATAGTGGTGATTTGTTTGTTTTTTTTTTTTTTTGTTACAAAGGGGTTAAGTGAACAGCACTGACGCTGTGGTATTTTAAATTAAAAGGCCTCTCAGGAGCGTTATCAGAGAAATATGTAAATTATTTGCGTGGGAAAGTAAATTTGTTTACTCTACTAAGTGAATGCTTTTAATTAACAATTGGCGATGGACTAATGGAAAATTTTAATTTGTGATAGAAGACATATTTTTAGCTGTGATCTGTTGCGTTCGGATATTATTAGACGGACTTCTTCGATCGGAGCACTGACTTGCATTAGGAGCGTTATATATAGATTGTTTTAATATATAATATTAAGTACAAAAGATCCATAAGGTGTCGCAGCGCTGGTTGGTGGATCAGATCAACCCCTTTTTGTTATTCTAACAGAAAATGGTCGAGTGTAAACAGTTGAGGGATTTCCAAGTTCTACGAAAACATTTTCAAATCTTTCACAAAAAGCAGAATTTGGCATAAATGTGCGACTTGTGAAAAATATGCTAGCCTAAGAGTAGCAACATAAAATCGTACTATATTTCTTACTAATGCCCGTCACCGTATTCTACAACTATTCATGCAAACTATTAATTGGGGCCTTCGACGTGTATCATCGTATGATTCGGGCCAAAAGAAATAGGCTAGTAACTATCTGTGGCGCTCAACATTGCCTCATCGATGTATTTGTCGATGAAGTACGCACCCCATTGATGCCGCCAGCTGAAAATTCCTAATCTTCTGTGAGTGTGTTGCCATCAATTTAACCTTGTGTAGTTTCGCATCGTCGTTTGTATGGAAATTTCGCTTGTTAACAGGTCTATTCAAAAGTTGGCCTATTCATGAGGGCCAGCACTAAGGCTCTATTTAAAACGCTTCAAAGCCCAATCACCAAAGAATTTGACTTTGATCGTAAAATTCCTCAACTTGAAGTGTGCGAAACTGAGAGTTATTATGGACGGTAGTAATGTTCTTGGCCGATATGGGGTTGCTTTAACGGTCGGTTATTGGGTGATTGTTTACCCATTGGCCCAACTCAACGTCCATATTTTGAAAACTAAATTTATTATTTAGAACGGAACTAACAGCTGCTGATGTAACAACATATCAGCCAAAAACAGTCAATAACGACCAGCCCTTATTGGAAATCGCTTTACTATAGTTTATATTATCTTATATGCCTAATTAAAAAAAACTGCTTCTTTTTTTATTGCTGTGTAATTGGCTTTATTTGGAGCAATACGCGTGTATCTGCATAAGACAAATATTTCCCTAATTTTCTAACTGTCAATTTTCATATATAAGTCCGAGGTTGGTTTATTACAATTATGCGTTATACACACAAACATATATGTATGTATGTTTTGCTTGAGTTTTACCCTGTTTAAAAGCGTTACACTTCTTGTGTTGGTAGATTTCCGTTCTCTTTGGTAATTTTTTCTAATTTTGGTTATTCAGGCATTTGTCGGCTGATTTCTCTGATGTTTTTGCAGAAAGGTTTTCACAACGTCATCAGGCAGATGGTCCTCATGATCTTGCATGACGATAGACCGGCCCTGCCTTTTTTTGGTGCTCTGGTGTGTTCTGATGCATCCATGTTTCTTTCAAATGTTTCACAAAATCGATTGCTGTTGAACATCGCGATAAAATTCTCATACGGTTGCGCTTATGATCTGATTGGGAGTAATCGCAGTCAAAGGACTCTTAAAATCAGATAAGCAGTTTTCATGTTAGTAAATATTTCGGTGCGATTATATGGGATTTTTTCCAACACTATTTCTCCGTTCGAAATATTTGAATAGAAATTTATTATGAAATTTGTATACTTGCGTATTTCCCAGGCATTCGATAAAGTCTTGCATATTCACTTGAATAACTCGAATCCCACAAGATTAAAACACCAGTAGTCCCTTAAGGTAGTGTTCTATACGGATATGCTAACAATCCCAAATACATTTACGTCAACGTTTGCAAATGACACTGCATACATAAGTATTTACCAAGATAATAAAGTTGCATACGAACACCTTCAGACTCATATTTATAAGCTGGAAGACTGGCTAAAAAAGTGGAGAATAGAAGTAAATCCATCGAAATGTGTTTATGTAACATTTTCCCTGAGAAGGCAATATTGTCTACCAATAATAGTTACAAGGACTGCTTCAGCAGAAACCTGCATTAAGTACTTGCGTATCTAACCCGGTAGACTCTTAACATGGTCCCGCCACTCTGAGGCAAAAATAACGGCCATTAACCTTCAAACAAATCAACTACACTAGTTAAAAAGTCCTAACTCAACCTTGGCTGTGAGATACAAGTCCTTTCATACAAATCCATTATAAAGCCAATATTGCACATGACATTCAGCTGTGGGGTACTGCTTACGCATCAAACATACAGAAGTTACAAAGAAGACAGTCTAGGCTTTAACGACATCTCGTCTGCGCCGCTTGTTATGTAAGAAATGAAAATATCCATAAAGATCTAAAAGTTCCCACCATCCAGCAAGAAGTAAAAACATACTTGTGGAAATATGTAAACAAACTAGTGGTTCATCCTAAGTACCTAGCGCGGGATTTAATAGATGGCTTTAAATACCTGAGTTCGTATCCTAGCCGCTGCCAAATAGTAACATCAATCATTCCGATATGTACTACGTTCATTCCTACTAGCAGCGCCATTCTTTGTCGGTGTCACTCAATAGCACTAATCGTCGGCGCAGTAAAAGAATTAAAAAATGGCTACACTAACTTCAAGTAATGCGCCAACATAACACCAGAAACGCTGCAATACTGTTCTAAAAATAAACATAATGCGCAATTCTAGAGTAAACACTGAAGCTTTTATATCCCCTCTACTTGACGACCTGTCTTCTCCAATTTATCCCTTTCTAAAAGAAAGTAGTAAAATAATTCGAAAATCATCAGCAGGCGTTAATTTGACTGATTGTTACTTTTCTTTGAAAAAAATTTAAATTAATGCCTAAATAAAATATTTCACAAAAAGACTATTAACTCCCGTAATCTGCACACTGGGGCGGATTACGCAAGCAAATAGTAATTAGTATGTAACTTCTATAGTCTTAGCAAGATTTAATTGAAAATTGAAGCATCGATAGAGTTAGAGTTAGTTTTATCCATAGCTTAAGTTACATATTAGAGCAAAGAGCTTGCGAGTTTACAACCAAGAGAATTCGTCTAAAAAATATTAAGTTTCGTCAATAACTGGATGTAGGGTGCAAGATGGTAGAAGATTTTCACTATCCGTGCTGAAACTGCAAATCTCCAAAGCCAACATCTTAAGAGCCTAACTCCTTTTGTAAAGGATAATAAAATCCGATGAGCAATTCAGTAGTTATATATTTAAGACTAATTTTTTTGTGATCCATCCCACTGTGTGCCGTCTTGCATTGTTTTGCTTTAAAAATATTTATGAGGTTTTTTTTTTCTAATGGCAATCAAAATGTTTTATTTTCCGGCACAACGTGAGGTATTAGTCTCAGTCGTAGCTAATTAACGCCTAAATCCAAATATTTAACAGCAAAATGTTGTTTTAGCAAATTGTTCCTTCAAGAGATGCTCACAGGCAGCTCACTGACCACAAAAAGACTTGTAATTACATGAATAGAAAACATACAAAGAAGAACACAAAATAAGTGCAACAAACAATAATAGGAAGCTGTTGCACATAAGAAGAATAGAAATATGATCGATTCCAGCAACTGCTGCATCTCAGGTAGCAAAGGGCAAACACCCTTTATTTGCTATTAAGATAAGATAAGAACTGTAAACAAACACTGACACACACGCACAAATTGTGGCCTGGAACAATACGCAGCATACAATTATACACACACAGTTGCTGCAAACGAGTTTAGTTGAGGCAGTGAATAATTAGTTAGTCAAGTGTTCAACTAGCACAGCAGTGTCCACAGTCCTCAATGCAGATTGCACCTGTGTTGTTTTTCTAAAACGTGGTGTTAACTGTGGTCAAGGATAATTATTGAATACCTTTTTCTTTTTTGATGTTTATGCTGACTCTGATGATGCATATGATTTATGCTTAAATACCGGAAGCAGAGAAGAGTTTGTGAATGAGTTTCTATGTTGTCCACATGTTGCATAATCCAAGAGCATGGGAAAATAGTAAAAAGATTTTGTTAATAAAATCTATAGTTTTTAGATATAAATTGCTGCTTTGCTAATTGAACTTATTACGTTTTTTTTCTCTTCTCCAAGCGGCCTCAGTTATTTTATCTTTCAAACAAAAAAATGGAGCATAAAGGAATTCGATTTATTTTTTGCCCTCATTCAATTGATCATTTCTTAAAACATACACATACAAACACACATATGCATGTATATGTATGTGCGAGCCCGTTTTAAGTAACGGTACAAACATCCTGCTTTCATCATTCATTGAAGCGAAGATACTCGTACTCATTTACCGTTTGAACACTGGCCACTTACCGAAATAGAACACAACAACTGAATTTATCTAGCGGTATTTCCTTCTCCATTGTTTTGCGAGCGTGTATCTGAAGATGAAAATATGTACAAGCTCATAAAAACATTAATGTCTAAATGTTTATTTGGATCTTCTTGAGTTACCTTTTGTTGAATTGTTTTTCTGTTTTGTTGTTCGAGTTTCAAGTGGTTTCTTTGTTGTTGATTTTGTTAAAAATAGAATTCTGTTAAATTAATATCCTGGGAACCTTTCTTACGCACTTCACGATCCTTTTTTTTACTTTGAATAGTATTTGTGCGTTGGAGGCAAATTTTGGTTGTTTATTCAATAATTTTTCAAGCAGCATGAATTCAGAGTTCGATCACAATTACTTTAGTTTTATTTTTGCTTGAATAAACTTTCTATCATTTCTCTCTTTCTACTTTGTATTCAATTATTGAGAATTTAAAAATCCGGGCAGCTTCTTACGTTAAAATCAAACGAAATATTTTCGAAATCATATCGTTAAATGAAACTGCAAGTAGTTTCTTCTTTCTTAGTTTGCTCTCAGCTACGAAAATCTTGGAACTTTCAAACAATTTTCCATTTCTAATATAAGCGGAATCTAAAGAGTTAAATTTCTAATTTCGAGCGGAATTATTAAAGATTTCGGCTGTAAATAAATCTCATTTAAATACACTAGAGCCCCGACTTGCGTCGTTAATGGGGACAGGAGAAACGCGACGAAAATCGAAACGATGCAAATCGAATCACTTTTTTCTATATAAATGCACGTAAATTTAATTTATTGGGGAAAATATTCAAAACAAAACAAAACATTTTGTATTTTTGATAAAAACAAGTATGAATACATTTTTATTTATTTCATTTGCTTCAACAAATGTTAATATTTAATGATTATAAAGAGATAACAAAACAATAAATTAAGAGACAACATAAAAATTTTATTCATTTACATATGTATGTATGTATATTCAAAAAAGTAGGTGCATTAAAACTTCTAATTTATTTAGCTTACATTGAACTCTCTTCAGATGATAAATCTAAATCAGAAACACTTATACACTTACATATATCCATTTGATTGGATGGTTTTACTGTTTTTTTTTTAACAAAACTGTCAAAAGTTTGTTGAATTTTTAAAGATTTTTTTTGTTGATATATTTTTTTGTAACAACCAATGGCTTGATCAACGGATGCTGCTACGCCCGTGCTAGGATTTTCGTCAGGATCGTTTTCAGAAAATATATCTATTGCATGGGAAATTAATTGCAAAGCTTAGGAAATATTGGCGTCTGTTAATTTTTTTCTTCTAATGTATCATCTCCTGTTATGACATATTTTTCTGAAACATGCTGGATATCAATGGCTAATAAATTTTCATTATCAAGCTCCTTATCGTGAGACAGCAAAAATTCATTAATATCATCTTCCTCCATTCCGTCAAATTCTGCTTCTCTAGCTAAATTAACCAACTCGTTACTAACGTTTGGAATATCATCAGCAGCAATTCAACTCCATTAATAAGTTCAGGCCATAATTGCTTCCAACTCCTTTTCATGGAGGATGCCTTAACTTCTTCCCAAGATAAATTTATATTTTCAATAGCTTTCACTATGTTGTAGTTTTTCCAGAAGTCTTTCATAGACAGTTTATCATTTTTGTCTGTTGAATCAAAAAGTTGTCGGAAAGTTCGGCGTAAGTAGTAGATTTTAAAATTTGAAATTACGCCCTGGTCCATAGGTTTAATAAGTGATGTTGTGTTAGGTGGCATAAAAACAACTTTTACATGCTCCGATAAGTCATCTGAAAAAATTGGATGTCCTGGTGCGTTATCGACTAACAAAAGCATTTTGAATTCAATTTGTTGAGAGGAACAATAGCGTTTAAACTCAGGAACGGCACAATTTTCCAACCAATCTTTAAACAGGTTTGCGATCATCCAAGCCTTTTTATTGGAGCGCCAATGTACCGGCGGGAGGTGTCTTTTGTTTATACTTTTCATTTTCTGATTGGTTTATCAAAAAAGGTTTAAATTTAAAATTTAAATTTAAAGAAGGAGATTCTGCGTTTCCGCCCAATAGAAGTGTTAGCCGATCCTTTGCGGCTTTATATCCAAGGCATGCTTTCTCATTTTTTGACAAGTAAGTTCTTGATGGTAACCGTTTCCAAAAAGATCTGTTTCGTCGACATTCAAAATCTGCTCAGCAGAATACCCTCCTTTTTCAATTATGGCTTTCTGAAGCTACTGAATCTGCACTGGTTGACTCTCCTTTCAATGCCACATTATGTAAATTTGCCCGTGTTTGAAATCACCAGAATTTCCGTTACTACTAGATGCAGTATTATTCTTAAGGTCGGAGTAAAAAGAAAGAGCCTTACTTTTTATTACTTCCTTGTTCAGTGGCATTCTTCTCTTATTTTGATCATGTATCCAAATTGAAAGCAGGGACTCCATCTTAACCAATAAGGGATTTCTTGCTATAGTATCTTGTTTAGATTGGAGTGGAGTGACAATTTCAGCTAATTGATTTATTTTATCACTGTCTCTGTTGCAAATTGTTCTTACTGTTGTAGGTGCTAGTCCAAGATCTCTTCCTATATTACCAGCCTTTTCTCCCGATTTAAAACGTTTTATTACATCCAGTATTAATTCCAAAATTATTAATTTTCTTTTACTTTGACTCATTCTTTACGTCCTTAAGGTATCTTGGCGAATCATACACTAAATTCTTACCGTAACCAGACAGTGTTGTTAGCGCCACTTATACAACAAAGAACAGGGAATTCCCCTTATTTCACGCAATTTAAAAACTTCTTAACGTACAGGTGACGATCAGTGTTGCCAGAAGTTCTAAAAATGTAAACTCGAACCGACGCAACCTGAAATTGCAACGACGCAAATCGAATTTTTCCAGTTTTAAAAAAGCGACGCAAATCGAAACGACGCGAATCGGGACGACACAAGTCGGGGCTCTAGTGTATATGTATTTAGATTATGTCGATTTTTGGAACGAATTTCCGTTATCTCCTTCAAGCTTAGTTTGTGGACAAACCGGTTTGGCTATGCGCCATCTTCAGTGTCATCTTTCGTTCTGAGAAGTTTCAATCAATTCGTTATTGAGAGCAGAGCGAGAAACCGATGAGCTACAAATGGGCTGATAGTTTTTTTATGTAGAGGGAATATCAAAGCAGACCGCTAACTTTATGGATCCCTTTTCGACCCCCTGCTTTCATGGAATTAATTTCAGGCAACCGATTTGTAATTTCAAACAAGTCTTGTGCTACCACTAGCCTGTACCTTCGACTATAGTGACTTCTGACTGTCGACTGGTGACTATCGACCTTTTTCCTCATCACGAAATTTTTTGTAATTGCCAGCATTTGTTTAGGGCCATGGCCTTTACATTTAACAAGTGTCTGCCCGTTGTCCCAAGTCTTATGCTAGCCAGTGCTATACATTCATACATAATGTGTACTACCGTCTCAGCCTCTATCTCAGGTGCATCTTCGAAGACTGGCCCGTAGACACCTTGGGAGTTTTTCCATGTCAAACTCTTCAGAATTTCTTCATTGGCCAATAAATACCAGAGCTCATACAGAGATTAACCCCTCCACCTCGTGCGAGGCTTCATTGTCCATCCCTGTCGGAATCTCACGGTCTAACGCCTTAGAAGTACCTTTAAAGATTGACTCGTTTACCACTCGCGAGGCATTCTTGTCCATCTTTTTCGGATTCCTCCTTTGGCCAATTAAAAAGGTGGCTTCTGCAGTGATTACCCTCTCCGCCTCTTTGTGCCTGTCAGCTGATAGTTAATGTCACGAGCAACCGAGCGTTTTTCAGACCACTTTAGCCGTCGTCGAAAATTGTGTTGGTTAGCTGCTGCCGGTCTTAATTATTATAGGCTTTATTCTCTATTAAATACTAAGCGTGGATCCAAAAGGAGGGGGAAAATATAAAAGACGTTTGAACATTTGTAGCTCTAATAAGAGCGACATTTGAAATATTTAAATTTCACAAATGTCTTTATAAGTTAAAATACTGAAAATCTTCAGGTGTTTTTGTTTAGAAGTTTCAATTAATCTATTTTAGCTATTTAGACGTGGTGACATCACAAATAAACACACACACACACACATACACTTGATATTAACAATATAACAAACTAATATTTATTATTAACAACCGTAAACAAATATTCAGCTTGTTAACGGGAGCGGTTGATGATAACATTTCGCAAATATGTATTCGATATTAAAGTCAAACTTGAAAAATTCTAGCCTCTGCTAATGATGGCTACAGTCAGCATAATTCTCACTTTATGGCACATGCAACTTGCATCTGCAAAATACGTAGGTATTCATAATATTAAAACGGCGCTCCTACAAACATTTAGTAACTAACTTTGCCCAACAAATAAACTTTAAGTAGCATGGGATAAATTGCATTGGATAGTGACTACGGTGCCGGGTACTAGTCAACGCGCCGCCCAGCAACAAATTTCTCTAGGCGCCCCTAGTCAAGGAAATTTTTCTACAGATAAGCAGAGTTTATACGAACAATAAAATTTAGTTTTGAAGGCATAATGAATACATATGAATAACTAGCAAAAGGAATATACTTTGATATAAATTGTGAGCGTTCGATGGGCTAATACGATGACCAGCAATGCAAAAATATAAATAATTTAACTGGTATTCGGCTGTAGCTTGTTTTGTTTTCTCCTGCGCACATTTTAAAACGTAATTGCGACTTGCTAAAATTAGGCGAATTGGCAACGTGTTTTTTGTTGTCATCCATCGGCGCCCCACACTGCTTGGCCTCTTGTGCGCCAACCACCTCTCTCAGAAATATTAAGTCACTGCTGGTTTGGTGAGTATGAAAGCCATTCAAGTGTCAGTGTAGGTGTAAGTGTAAATATGTTTGCACATTTAAACGACAAATAACGCGGCCGGCACTCCGTTAAGTTACTCACATAAATGGTTGGACGCTGGATGATGATGACAGTGAGTTTGCTGTGGGTAAATCCATTTCAATTCAATTGCATTGTACAGATGCATGTATCCACAAGTAACTATAAATGTACTTGCATTTAATATATCTTTTGTCTTTTTGTTTCTTTGCTTTGCATTTAAATGCCATCATGAGCTTGAAGTCAGCAGTACTGCACATCATCTCTGCTATTGTCATCATCATACTGCTGCCTGTACACTTTAACATTTTCTACGGCCTCACGTTTCTTTTGGACACTAGAGATGCTGACTTATGATTAGAAATAGAAAATCACAACTTTTTTTTTGCTTTGTATTATCAAAAGGCCACAAATGAATCTCAGATTCGTGGCTAAAGAAAAGTTAGTGTTCAATCAAATGATGTCTTGTATTTATTCCTGATGCCGTAATAAACCACTACAGATCAAAAATTAGTATTTAATTGTTTTTGGTAGGCTTCTTGTTAAATAAGTTGCAATCATAATCCTTTTCTATTGACGACCCTGCTCTTCAGAATCTGTAGCTACGTAAGGCGAGACCAAAAGGAAACTTTTTCAAGAAACTACAACAGAAAATCATCTAAAATCCAATTGATGCTCAAATCAAATGTGGTGATTTTCATGCAGTAAGTGATAAAATAAGTGAACAGATTCAGAAATTGATGGTCACCCAAGAGTAAACACTACAAGAGTGATTCCTTAACAAAATGTCTACAATATAAATTTCCGACTTAACAAAGCATATATATTCTGGATCCTTGTTGGTAGGAAAGTTCAATTAACGATGTCCATCTGTCCGTCTGCCTGATGTTGAAATCATCTCTGACGGCCGTCGACAACCTAGAATTTTGAAACTTGGACCACTTGATAAGTGAACTTGGCGAATTTTGCTATTCGAAATCAGCCATAGGGATGCAGAAATTCCCTCAATGTGAGCCAAAAACCATATTATACACAATCTCATAAAAATTGCATTATTCTGAAGAATTCAAATCCAAATGTGTACAGAAATATTCACCCTGAGGCCCTAAATGTTGGACGAAATTAAACATTTTCTAAAGAAACCTACAATATTTAAAAACTAACAAAGAAAACCGAATTGCTCCAAAAAAAGAAATTTCACAAAGAAAAAAAATATATAAAAACTCGAAATTTCGCCAAAATTTTAAATTTACCACAAATTCGAAAATTCACCATAAAATTCACCTCAAAAAATTTAAAAGTCCCCAAAAAAATTAAAATTCGCTGAAACTATTAAAATTTATAAATTGTATAACAAATCGCAACCAATTCGGATGAAATAAAAACAATATAATTTTGGAATTCATCAAAATCCGTAAATTCACCTCAAAACTAAACTATTATTCATAAATTTTTTTAATTTCACAAAATTTTGTTATATCACCAACAAGCCGAAATTTAACGAAAAATATTATTTTACAAAATTTTAATAAAGTCTATGTTAAACAAATATATTAAAGAAGTAAAAGCTACGAGTAATTTCATCACAAATGGGGAATTCACTAAAAATAAAAAATTAAATATCATAAAAATTATAAATTTGACCAAAAATATAAATTATAAAAAATACAATTTTACAAATTATAAAAATTACAATTTAATTTAGAAATTCACCACAAATCCACACAATCATTTTAAATTACAAAATGTTCCAAAAAATCCAAATTTACACACAACACAACCCGCATCAAAAAGATTCACCATTACCAAAACAAACCAAAATTTTACCGCAAAACCCTGAATTTCTAAATTTGGAGATTTCACCACAACAAGTTTAAGTAAGATTATGCAAACTCGCCAAGAAGCTGAAATTAAAAAAATCTAATTTTATGAAAACTTCAAAACAGAATATATTTTAAATAAAAAATCTTTAATTTCACCATAAATCAAAAATTTACAAAAAAATTTTAAAATTCTTCGAAAAATTTTAAAATCATTAAAAACCGAAATTTTAACACACTATTTTTTTTCCAATTTTTCACTATACCAATCTATAGTCTACAAATGCTAAAATTACCAAAATGGCAAAATTTCAAACCAAAAAAAATAATGAAAGTTTAAGGAAAATTGAAATTGCACTAAAATTTGGAAAAATTTCATATTCACCAAAACTTTGAAAATTGACCCCAAAATAAAATAAATAAATAAAAAAAAAAACACAAAAACCAAAGTTCCGCAAATTTGAATAATACAAAACTAAATTTTAAATTCACAAAAAAATTATGCAGTTTACACAAAAATTTTACAAAAATCTATATTTCATGAAAAACGTAACAGTTCTAACAAAACCGATGTTACTTAAGTTACAACACACCTTCGAGTATATCTTACAAAACACGTAATTTTCACAAACAACTAACAAAAATCAAACTTCAGCAAATTTTGAATTTTAACGAAAAAATTGACCCAAAGCTTGAAATTGCAACTAAAACTCTAAATTTTATAAAATATTAAAAGTTTTACTACAAGCACAATTTCACTATTATTCTACAATTCACCAAAAAATCGAAAATTGATCAAAAATTAGAAGGCATTCAGAGAAAAGAAAAACGCACCGATCGAAAATACGAGTACTTCCATTAAGTCGAATTTTGGCATAAAAAGTACTATTAAGGCCGTTTTTTACCCACAGGAATACGCTTATTTTTGAAAAAAAATCCGTTTTCAATGAAGGTCTTGCACATTCCCAGAAATGTTCCGTATGGAAATGAGGCAACTTCCCGACTAAATATAAAAAAGAAGAGCTGTGGTGTTTCTATTTAAAAATCGTAACATTTTCTTGAATATTTATACAGAGTCCAATCTGTTGTCTTTGATATGAACTTTTAACCAGACCCTACTACTGACTTTGAATACTTTAAGGGAATCTGCTGAGAGTTGCAAATATATTCCACCGCACCAGCCAGCCACCACCAAACATAAAAATGTAGGAGTGTAGCCGACTCCTGGTTAAAGATTTACTTTTGCTTAGAGCTCCATTTGCACAATTAAAGGTCAACTAAATGTCCACTTGAAGTTTAAAGCAACCAGTTTAAGCAGAACCAACAGTTTCCTTCCTTCCAATCATGTGAGTAAACTGTCACACACTGGTTTCAATGACGAGTTATTTGGCCCCCAAACGTATTTCATTCAGTTTTAATGTTAAAATAAAAATTCCTAGGAATTTCAAGAGAATATTAAGAAAATAATGGTTGCACAATAAAAAAAACAAAGGAGTCAAAGTTAAAAATTTCCAGTCAGCGCAAAGTAAATGTTTAAGTCGTCATGGCGTACAGTCTCCGGGCGGCTGTGAGGTCAAAGATGATAACGCTGCAACTCTTAAATCATGTGTAACTTATCGATGTATGCTCGTGATTTCTCATATCCCTATACAACAAATAATCCAGGGTTATTAAATTATGCGCCATCGGAGTCCAATTTACAGGTCTAAAACTAAAAATTATGCGCTATTAAAAAAAAAATAAATAAATCGCGGAATATATTTCTGGGGATTGCGAAAATCCCGAATCCTTGATTTTTTAAATACCTATCCCGATCTGCTTCCCTAATACTTGCCACCCGAAAAATACTAATGAACAAAGTAACGGTCGGCCTACGCTATAACATTGAATAGAAATTTTAAAAAGATCATAGAGCTACACTCCCCTTGAGTTTTGGTAATCTCTATTAAGTATTTTTAGTTAACGACCGAGTTGTGTCTTAATAATAATTTTTTCGCAAAATATCGAGATATTAATTTTGCTGTATGTAGTAGAGAATATTCCTTCCCTTTTTTGCAGCCGGGTTAGAAGTTTTTTTTTTTCAAAAAGTTAGCCAAGGTTCCTCGGACTGTTGTAATCAACTTGCCAAAAATACAAAAATTTCGAAAAATTCTAAATTCCCTAAAGGGTCGAATAATCTGTTAAATTGAGAATATATATAAATAAAATGCTCCGAAATTGAAAAAATGTTTTAATAAAGCAAAAGTACCTAAAATGGGAAACAGAAAAGGTAATATGTATATGAACCGAAATGGGGAAAGTTGTGCTAAAAATTATTTAACGCTTAATATCGGAAAAAATGTACATATTTTTTCTTAATTGGGTGAAAATTCTTGTTGTACAAAAGGGCTACAAGAAAAAAGTCTTAAACAAGTTTTAAGAAATGTTCCAGTTTTAATCAATTCATTATTGCAAACCCTGAAAGGAGTAACAAAATTGTTACGAGAGGCTTGTGAAGTTGATTATATAAAATAAATATGTATTTACCTATTCGCAAGATTTTGTTTCTTTTCGCTGGTGATAATGATTATTTACCACTAATATTATGTCTGAGGCATATTAACACATTCGCTGTCTAGCACACACCATATGCTTGCTACAAAATTTGATGGCTATGCTGGAGTCGTGGTGTTGTGCCAAGGTAAAGCTGCTTGACACAAATAAAAAATTAACATTTCAAATGTTAGTGCTGATAAAAACACACGAGCGAAGAATTCCTGCCAGTCACTACAAGTTGCTCAACATTAGATGGATGGATGGTACTGGTATTCAAAAAATTATATTTACTGTGACGGGAAATACTACCGCTGATTTTTTTCATGTCAGTTTCATAACATAAAGTGAATGGGTTTTTGGTTTTAACGACAACATTTGGTATCATTAAAAAACTTTCATACATTCAATTATACCATTTTGGGAGCTGAAATTTTCGAAATATTAAAGTGATTTCAAATTTTACAAAAGAACACAGCATCTTTTTAAGGAAGTAACCTGATAGAGATAAAACTGTCTTTTGATACAGTTAATGACAAAAAGTATCGAACAGCATATCACTCTGACGGACAAACTTGTCTACCAGATTAGAGAAATTTAGTTTTTGCATTGCTAACTTAAAATGAGTCATGAATTGGGGTCGAACAGTGTAATTTTGCATAGATATTTCGAACGAATTTGCGCCTGCCCTTTGTCCATTTTGGTTTGGTGACAAACCGGTTTTCTCAGAACGAAAAATCACACTGAAGATAGCACATAGCCGAAACCGGTTCGTTCCAAATATCGATGTTAATTTAAGACTTGATCTACAAAACAGTTAGGATCAGTAAGCAGCCCCACTGTTGCCAGATACGACGATTTATTGTTATTAAAATTATTTTTCATTAAAAAATTAACTTTCGTCGTTACAACGGTTTTTCACATTTGTCGATTTTCTAGCAATTCCAACTAGCGACTATGAGGAGCACATAAATAGAGCCAAAACTTGATTAGACCGACACGCAACCTTTCAATGAAATCTGAAGCGTACAGCAGCAATTAGGTACATTATGTTTTACTTAATCATTCTCTTGACGTAAGTTTTCGGCAACAATGCGTGATATTTAATTAAGTCTTAAATTTAAAGGTTAAATTTTTCGACAGGGATTAAACCGCCATACATTTGGTAGATCTGGCAACTCCATTATGAATTGTGCTCCTTTTGATTTGCCATATTCTTATGAATAGACTAACGTGAATCATGCAAATTTATATCGAAGGCAAGCACTGTTTATCGCAATATTCACTGTGGTTAACACCAACTGGCTCAATGGACATGACAGTAATTTTAAGCCGCATTTGAAATTACGATTAATCCCCGAGAGATTATCCAGGCATCTCTGCATCGGCACATGTGCCTGTGGAATCATTATCCCTTCTTTAAAAATGAGACCGACGAGAATGTTGCCGCCAACGTCGAGTGGATGTTTACTGAAAATTTGTTTTCCAACAAGACTGTGCCACACAGCACGTCACACAATTAATTTACTAAAGAAAACATTTTCCGAACGCGTTATTTCTCTTAATTTCCCACTGGTTGCGTAAAGTCATTAGTTTGTCAAACAAATCAGAAGCAATTGTCAAGAACGACACTGAATGCTTCAAAACGTGGTAGAGTTTTGTACTTCCAGAGTGTGTTACATCGGAGCCAGCCACAGTCCTAATGTGATAAGGTTATAACTCAAATAAAGCCTATTGTTTGATTCAAATTTTCAGTAATGAAAAAAGTAAAAATTAAACTATTTAATAGTAAATAAGGCCTCTCACTCTCTCTCTCTCTCTCTCTCTCTGGCTGTATACTCTTTTCTCAGAGAAAAAAAGCTAAATACTAAACTCCGCCTGAAGTGAATGTGTCATGACCGTTTTGGTTAATTTTAACCAAAATTGGTTCTTTTTTTCTCCAAAGTGTTACTTGCGTACTTTTTTCTTATTGGTAACTATTTTCAACCAAATTCGGCAAGTTGTACAACTCGGTAGCCACATAGCAGTGTGGTGGAAAATCAAGATTTTAAATTTGTAATAAATTGCCACCTACTTTTTCGATATTACTATTTCAAAAATTTAAAAGAACAACTTGCACTGTATGTACAGAATGCTTTTTGAGTTTTTTTTATCAACATTACATATGAAGTAAAGAATTCAAACGGGTTTTGTTATGTCAAATTCCGACTTTTTCGAGTCGAATTCAAAAAATATAAAAAAGTTATAGTTGATAATATTAGATATACATACGAGTACATATATACGAATTTAATAAACGAAAATAAATTTAATTTGTATTCAAAGGTTGTTCAGAAACAGCTGACGGCAAAGTCATCGTCGTGTCTAGGAAATAATTGCTTAAATAGAAAGAAGTTGTGGATTCTCGCACGGATTCTTCAATTATAGTGACTAAATGCTGGTTATTTATAGCATCCACCAACAATTCTCGACTTTTGACATAGTTACTATATTCTGTTTCTTAATTAATTCTTTAAAAAAATTCTCAAAAAATATCGCTGTTCACAGATGAATAAGAAATTATTTTTACATAATATTCCCTGGATACTCATAGCTGCAGAATTTTATATGAAAAAGTCTAATTTTGATTTTTAAAGCCCTGAATTTGATATAAAAAATTCTGAATTTGATTTTTCAAATTCCAAATTTATTATGAAAATGTCCGAATTTGAAGTGAAAAACCTGTTAATTTTTTTTTACTTTTATTTTGTGCAAATATTCTCGAAGCTTTAAAATTAAAAAAAAGTACTTTTTTTCATCGCTGCCACAGAGCAAAAACTATGTTGTGGGAGTTTTATTGGGCATCTTTGCTTAAAAGTCCTTGTTTGACAAATTAAGTTCTACAACGAGATTGTTTGTGAACAAAGTTGTATTGTTTGTGGGCTATACATCCAGCTTGATTATTAACGGTCACAACGTATATGGCTTGCATATGTGTTGTTACTACTTTGTAAAGAAAGTACTGCTAAGTAATCATGCAATGGAAAAAAGGTATTTAATTTGCAAGATTTTCATTTTATATTTTTAGTAAAAATCGACATTTAACAGTCATATCTACTCACTGAAAAAAGTATTGAAGATTTGTCCCCTACCTTTTTTTTTAATTTATCTTTTGAATTTTCCCTTTGCAAATACCTTCAGCATAAAATCAAAAATATGCTTGTTTCTTCTCAAAAATATTAAATTTTAAAACAAGAGTGGTTCAAAAAAATTTAAATTTTAATTACTTTTTTAAGAAATTTTTGGTTATTAAACTTTTCCAGTTGTGGCAACGCTGATCACGACCATTAAACGGTGTGGGCGATCATAGAAAATTAACCTAAATAATAAAGTCACTAACTTTTGGAAGCGAAAATGTACACTTGGAATTCCTCCCGCTCATTTAATGGGTTAAAATGTTAAACAAATTCGTACAATACGGTTATCTGAAAACAACTCCATTTGCTCACGATTATACAGCCATGATCTAATACTTGGTAATTGAGCGGATCCTTCTGCATATGTAACTTACACATGAATAGTAACTCTTTATACTTTGTATGTATGTATAAATATATGCGTACTTTTAGTTGTACTTTTGGTACAGTAAGTCTGTTCGTAAGTATAATCTAAGAGCAACATATTATGATTGAAATATATGGTTGTATTTTCAAATAACATAATATATAATAACATAATATAGTGAAGTATAAAAATTGCTACAAAGTCGATTTTTATCAATTGCAATTAAGTTTGTATATACGATCATTCGTCGAAGAATATCCCATATCTAGAACATGACTACACCTAATGTTTCAATCTTGTAATCTGGTTGTAAGTACATACCTACTCGTATGTACATATGTTTGTATTCGTGTAATCGAGACAAATGTCTAGTTCAAAGCATATTTGACATATTTGCTTTTTTACTTGAAATCGGCTGAGTTCTTTACATCAACTTTTTCACAATTAAACTTTTTTTGTATGTAAATTATTTATTGCAAATGCTGTTGAACACAACAATTTGCCACATTAAAAGCAACAATAACGATGTTGTTTAGACACACATTCGCATGTACATACATACAACTTAATGTGGTATTCAAACAATGTTGTCAATGTAGACCGTTTTGATACATTTCACTTACCTTTACATATCCGGTACAATATCCATCACTATTAGAAAAATAAAAACAAAAACTCATTTAAATATTAAGCAAAGTTTTGCAATACGAAAATACAAGCGGTAATTTACGAACTGGCTGTTCGCAAGTAAACTAAACTTAAAGTGTGTTTGCATAAGTCATACAGCCAGGATTTAAAATTGCTGCTATGTTAGTCATTATATGCTGTAATAAGTGCATATTTATCAGTCGTCATTGTTAAGATTGTGTCTTTTCTATTCTAAATTTTCTACTGGGCAGTAGCTGTTCATCAAAACGCATTCTTTGTGACACCAACAAAACTATAGTATTTAAATCCAGTTGATAAATATTCAACGTAATATAGTCATGTGTGTAAGTGGTTGTTGTAATTGTTGTAGGCGACAAACAACAATTATAAATGAAATTCAAGTGTAGCTTTGAAAAACAGTTACTTCTGTCTCAGTTTTTACTTACGATTTTTTACAAAAGAATGTAAAGACACTTAGCTAGCAACCACCGATTAGAACATTACCTAAGAAATTTACAGTCCACTAACATATATATTGAAATTTAAAATAAAGTGTATTTTCTCTTAATAATCAATAAAAAGACGTTTTATTTCGCCGGCAAGAAAACTCTAGACGTTAAATTTGATAAGAAGATTGTAGCCTTGTTAACAGGAAAAAGCTCCTGTTTCTTCCAGTCATGTTAATACATTGAGCCTGGTGAGGCGGCTCTCTCTACACAATAAAAGATAGATTTTTAAGATTTGAATACAAAAAATTAGTTATTACGTTGGTACTAACTAGTAAATAATAATTTAGAAATAAGATTTGAATACTTATTGTGAATTTCTTTTAATAGAAAGATTCAATAAAATAAAATGTAGTAAAAAAAAAAAAATGTTAATACTGCTACTACAAATTGTTGTACTATTTTCACAAATTACTAAAAAAAATTGCATGTTTGGTTTGCAATTTCTATAAGCACACACAGTTAGTATTTATCCTTTTTTTTTTGTTTGTTTTACAATAATCAGCATATTTGTTGTGCTATAGCAGCTCTCACGAACATTTTGCTAATAATTTCGCCAGTATTTATTTATCTTGCCTATGTGCTACAGCTAACAGCAGTAAACGAATTTTTTTTCTGTAGCTGCTTGTTCCTCAAAGGAGGAATCCGGAAAAGATGAACAAGAATGCCTCGCAAAAGGTTAACGGGTCAATCTTTTAAGGTACTTCTAATTCGTCAGAGCTTGAGATATCGATAGGGATGGACAATGACCTCGCACGAAGTGGTGGGGTTAATCTCTGTAGGAACTCTTGTGTTTATTGGTCAATGGAGGAGTTCTGAAGAGTTGGACAAGAGAACCTCCCAAGGGATAGCTTCGCAAGATACTCCTGAGGAAGAGGCTGAGTCGTTAGCACACATTGTGTGTAAATGTCCAGCACTGACACTTGTTAAGTTAAGGCCGAGAGTCACTAGTCGACTATCTGAAATCAATATAGCCGATAGCAAAGTAGCACTAGACTTAATTGAGACTAAGGTAATCGTAAATTACAAATCGGTTGCCTGAAATCAATTCGAGCAAAAGAGGCGGTCGAAGGTATCCATAAAGTGAGCGGTCTGCTTCGATATCTCCCCTATATTAAAAAAACTGTCAAACTTAATATAAACATTTTGAGTGTATTTTTGACACATTGAAGACCACTTGAAGACAATTGACAAAACACAGCCGATGTGCGCTGAAGCAAACTAGACATTTATACAGGCGAGATTAATAAAATTTTCGTGTGCTCTGCTGTAGCATAAAAAAAATATTTTGATTGTTTTCTAAATTTTCGTGGCAGCTAATAGAAATTGCAAACTCTGCTTAAATGTTTAAGTATTAGTGCGAATATGTATAACTCAATTTTTTTGTAACACTGTGATGAAAAATGATAAAGTTTCATATTTTTTGCTGCATATTTAAATCCTGGATACAACAAAACAAAAGGATTGTAAATGAACCTAATTTGTATATGCATTTAAACAATCGTATTGGCAACACTGAAATGCATTTTTTTCAGTCACGCTATTCTGTGATCACACTCCACAAGCATCACACAAGTACCAGTGTGATCTGACTTTGCACAAGGATGGATGACTCTCCAGTTTTAGCCATTCAACAGCAGCCGAACGTTCGTTTATTTACTTGTCCATTGTAGACTATCGTTTTAAATTTCGTGTGTTAATGCTGTTTAATATTTGTATCTGGTATTGCTATCAATGGAAATGTGTTAAGTTATATTGAACATTGCCAAATTTGCATATTATTCCTTTGCAATTTGATCAAAAATACCACTCCATACATATTTATACAATTATTGTCTCGTAAGTAAATAAATAAATAAACATTGTAAGCAAGAGGTAGAAAGAAGTAGAAGACCATGGGTTTAAACTTATGACAGTGGATAGAATGTTTATGGAAGTCTTTGATAACAATAACACAAAAGATTCAAAACAGCATAGCAACCACTTGAAGGACATGTGTTCATTGAACATAAGTAATTAATAAGTTAAAAAAAAATTATCTTACTGTCCGCTAATAAACTCATCGGAAGTGAAAGAAACAAATGTTTGCAATTGTCAAGAAAGGAATGCAAGCAGTTTACCTCGAACTAAGTAACCGCCAACTCTGAAATTCCTCTGTAATAAAACGACATGCGCGTAAACTGAGTCAAGCTTAGCTAAATTTTCTCAGTTTAATTTTATGCTACGTATAAAGCAGAGTACGTATTCGGCGGTACTTGCATTTTCGTGGTTCACAAATAAAACTTTGAGTTGGTTGCTTAGGGTGGTCCAACCATAGTACACGATGTTAATTGTGATTCACACCCGCTATTGGATAACGGACTTCTTGTGGCCAGAATATGAGGATATGGACCTGGACGTTATTTGGTTCCAACAGGATGGTGTCACTTGCCGCAGAGCCAACGAAACAATACCTCTTTTGCGCGCTAGCAATTCAATGGCCGTGTTATCTCACGTCGTAGCGATGTTAATTAGGCGTCACGGTCAGGCGATTTTATACCGTTGGACTTCTTTCTTTGGGGATATTTAATAAATAAATTGTACGTCATTAAGCCAAGAACAATTCAAGAGCTAAAGAACGAGATAATTCGGCCCATTAACGACATTGAATCTGAATTATGTTTCATAGCCACTGAAAATATCGACCATCGGATAGAGGTATACCCCCGAAGCATTTGGCCGATATTTTGTTTCACACGTAATTGTTATAAATCCTTCCATCATAATCAAAAATATTAAGATAATTCTCTGAAAACATTTTGTTTCAGAAATTTCATTCTACTTTTTGTTTTTTTCATAAATGTCCGTGTTTCCGTTACTGATCACGACTACCGCATCATGAATGAAACCGTTTTATTTTGTTTTCTTTTCACCACACATGAATGAACGTGTGCGAGTTTGATTCATTTCACGAATTCTTTTACTTAATGTTATTTTAGATATTTCGTACCACTGTATATTAATGTTCGTCATTTAAAATCTTCCCACATTTGCATGACTAAACATCCACTTTAAATTGGTAGCCGATTGTTGTATAAAGAATTTATATTTTATAATTTCATTTGTTGAGCGGACAGAATTATGTGGCAGAATTTAATGTCTGATAGTATGTAACAAATTAAATTATCCAATGAATAAGCCAATTTAAAACCCAGGTTACTTGTACTATTGGCAACAACAAATATATAGAAGTGAAGCATTTTATATTAAAACAAAACTGATCATGTCCATATGTTGATCTTTTCAAATTCACACGTTGTTGTTGATAGACGTTTTTAGTAAAACCGCTATCGATTATCTCCAAGGAAGAGCCTCCATGGAGGTGTTTCCCAGGAGAGTGTTCGAGAAGGAGTCGCCGAGGAAAGAAAGCGTCTCTAAGGGAGCGTCTTCTAGGCAAAGTCTTCATGAGGAAGTCTTCCAAGAAGTGTCTTCCAGGAAGTGTTTTCTAGGAGTATCTCCAAGGAAGTGTCTTCCAGGATAGGTCTCTCAGGAAGTGTCACTCAGGGAGAATCTCCAAAAAGAGTCTTCAAGGAAGGGTCTCTATAGAAGTGTCTTCCAAAAAGAATCTCCAAAGTAGTGTCTTCCAAGAAGAGTCTCCAAGTAAGAGTAGTCTTGGAAGCGTTTTTAAGGAGGAGTCTCCAAGAAAGTGACATTTCATCGTCTCAATCGGCATATAATTACTACTACAAGGAAGTGTCACTCAGGGAGAATCTCCAAAAAGAGTCTTCAAGGAAGGGTCTCTATAGAAGTGTCTTCCAAAAAGAATCTCCAAAGTAGTGTCTTCCAAGAAGAGTCTCCAAGTAAGAGTAGTCTTGGAAGCGTTTTTAAGGAGGAGTCTCCAAGAAAGTGACATTTCATCGTCTCAATCGGCATATAATTACTACAATCAACAGGAGTGATGGTTCTCACAGATTCTTCAATTATATTAACTTAGGTCTGGTTATTTAGAAAATCCTTCAACAATCCTCGAGCTATGAATTTCGTTAATAAAAATCATGCATACCGCTGTTCACGGAATAGTTCGTAATAACATTTTACATAATATTCCTTAAATATTCATAGTTGCTGAACTTGATATGAAGAAGTCTGAATGGAAACATCTATATCTGCTAGAAACTAGCCGTAATACTATCTTCGAGGCAACAATTTATATGGCCAATATGCTTCTTTTGCAGCATATTGGCATAAGTAGCCAGCATACCAAAAATGTGTGTCCAAACATCTCGTGAAAATGTACTTTTCTTAATAATTTAACTAATAAACATGAAATTTACAGTAAAAGAAACTAAATTTGTTACAGAAGGCAACTTTGTTTTCATTGCAATGGACATTAGGTGGGTAACTTTGAAAAAATAAACACGAATATTGGAACCAATATCTAGCAGTCGTATAAATTTTTCAATATTCGCAAAGAATTAGCACGCAAAGGCGCGAGATGTGTCAATTACATTTTAATTAATTTGAATTACCAAGTGTAATTGAATTTAAAAATCGCATTCACATATTGCGAAAAGTAATTGTAAATAAAAATGTTAAATTATTGTACTTTTATTTCAAAAGTAAACAGCTTATTCATGTATTCAAGTAGGAAAGTAACAATTACTTTATATTTCTGATAATTACTTAATAAAGACATTTTTTTTAAATTACATGTAATTGTGAATGGATTTTTTTCTAGTTCCATTGCATAGATAATTCTATTTTTAAGTAACTCGAAATTCAATTACATGTAATTGAAAAAATACAATTACACATAATAGAGCAATTACATATATGTATATTTAGTACTTGAAATAAACAAAAATACATAAGAAACATATTAAATTTGAATTTTTTTTATAAACCGTGTGTGTCGCACTAATGGACAAATTCACTCAATTACAAGCATCACAAATATAACGAATTTATAAAAAAAAGACGAAAAAACAAAGTCAAAAAGTTAGCAAAACATTTATTTCGTGATTTAATATTGACCTTTTGTGGCCACTTTTACACAGAATAAAATTCAGACCATCCCAAAAGCCACAACTGACTGGGCAATTGAATAACATTTATTCGTTTTAAATGTTAGAAGACGATGAGAATGTATTGAATGTGCAATTATCTGCATTTCAAAAACGTGCTGCAGCATTGTGTCTTTTTTATGTTTTTTTTTTGTTTTATTTCATTGTTTGCAAAAGTGGTCAAATATTATGAAGTACAAAGGTGGCAGTATCAGATAAAATCAAACACATATAGAGCGAGTAGACAGACGAGCACAATTACGTACATACATTTTCACTCCTACGAAACAATAACAAGTTTTTGGGTACGGTAACACGTAACTATTTAACTCATCTTGTTATTTTTCTAATGCCTGCTGACAGTTTTTGTCCTGGCGCGTAAACATAAGTATATGTAAATCTGTCATTGCCGCCAACTTGCTGAGAATGTTGCTGGAATTTATTAATTGTCCTAGAAAATGCTCAACGAACAGGAAGCTGCAATTTTCTTTTTGCAAAATTTTTGTTTTTGTTTATTGCATAAGTATTTCCTTTAAAAATTTCCTTGAAAAAGCAACAATATTTTTATTATCTCTAAGTGTGTCATGATTTTAAAACAATCGTGGTTAGAGCTGGGAATTGTGTGAATTTGTCTTACATGAGGTATTCGTGTTCCACCACCACCACCACCTACTCCAAGCAAACCAAAAAGACCAATCCGTTTTTTGTTAAATAAAAATTCAACCTGTTTAAAGGCCAAGACGGAGCACACATTTATTACATTTGAGCTTCATGAGACGAGTACAAGTACGTACAGCATGAATTTAACGTCATAAATTTCCCAGCGACTGCGTTAGATGCTCAAGAAATATGACGTTCAATGCCACCAACTCTAATTATTGTTCATTAATCAATGAAATTGATTTAATACATTTTCCAATGTTCCGCATTCGTAGGTGAGTACGAGTACGACTACGTACACATTTCGCATACGTAGTATAAGATGATTAAATAGTAAATATGTTTTCAGCTGCAGGTTTAACGTGACCAGACATTATAATTTTCTAAGGCAAACTATTGCACATATTAGACCTCTTACTAGAGAATTTTGTCTTATTTTTATGTGCAAGAGACCTAAACATAACAAGAGTAAAGGACAGTCCCCACCACTGTGTATGGGGATTGTCATACTTTTGGGTGATTATCATTTAGAAGGTGTTGAAAATTTAACAAACATTTCTCACTCCGTACTCAAGAGTCACTTTAAAGGAGGAACAACTCTTCCCTGTACGCCCTTGTCTAAAATCTACGGGCTAATATCAAAGTAGCTTATACAACATATGAGGACTCTCGCTATTAGTGGATGAGACACTTGAAATTTCCAAAAATATATATATAACCCCTTATTACTCGCTGTAGAACTTTTAAAAGAGTTGGTCCAACGGCGTAACCTCCTTTAATTAAACTTTTATTTATAAAAGTTGTCCCTCCGTTGCTTTGTAGCACATTTTTTCATGGTAACCGATTTTACAACAAATACTTAAGGACCTCAAGAACCAGGATTTGAAGCCCATCTTTTAATTATTTCCCTGTGAACACCGCGTTTCTAATTGGGGTTTTTCAGAATTTCACTACAATATCATTGGGTTATTTTGAACTTTTAAAATTATGGATTTATCTATAATTTTTGCATGCTCAACTTCAGACAGAGCTGGGAGAGCCATTTTCTTGAATTGCTCAATTTATTTCAAACATTTAATTAAGGTAAGATGCCCTAAAAAGTTTTTAATTTTTTTTTCAAAACGCCTGCAGAAAACAAAACGATCTTTTCGGGGATAAACTTAAAAAAATCTCATATAACGAAACCAGATATCGATATTAAGCTTGTCCGACTTTTATTCCAAGTTTTATCATAAATGTAGCCTATGTTTTAAAAAGTTGTTTAGACCTAGGCTGGCCCTTAACATCGAAAATCCAATTTGAAATATAAAAAAATTAACATAAAAAATCGGACATTTTTATGATTTTTTACTTTATATTGGAGGTGATCAACTTGGGAGGCCCTTCCCAATATAAAATAAATAAAATATTTCAGAGGAATATGAACCAATAAAAATATCATAATGATATTCAAAAGGCAGTTAAAAGTTCTGTCATCAAAATGTGGACCCAGTTCTTGATATGTACAATGCCATCTCATTTCTAGAATTCATGCTAGCTAGGAAGTATTTTTTTAATTTTGTGATATGGGGAAAATGTTACCTTAGTAGCAGGTTGCCAACAACTGAAATGCTATTGTACATATCCAGGCCTGGGCCAACATTTTGATCTGTGTACTTTTAACTGCCTTTTTTGTGCAATTTCAAATAAATATTGCTCCCCTCTGCATTCACCGCTCCCGCAAAGTCCCGCATTTTTGAGTGAAACCATCGGTCACATTATGCATCTCGCATAAACAACAACCAAGTGAATCCTCATACTCGCACACTAAAAGTTACTTTCAAGTTTTTTTGTTTTTTTGAAAAAAATCAAAACGATTATTTGAAGTCAACAAATAATGATTCTTTAACTTCTGTCGTGCATATTTAACTCTACTAATTCGATTTTAAAGATTCACGAGTGTTCCGGTCAGTGGCGCTAGATGGATAAATAATGAACACAACAGCGAAAGTTTTGCGTACTTTGAATGCGTGAAATGGGCGAGCAAATTATAGTTATTCAGACCGCATCAAAATGAGTGTTAGTTGGTATTAAAGTCAATTATTGCTACAAAAACACACTACGTTCGTTTATTTTCATAAGTGACTGTATGCGGTCTTAAAATTATTACTCACAGTTATGTTTTTATTTCTTTTTAAGTTTATTACCATTTCTTAATATGACGGAATATAAGAGCACCCACCATTGATTATAGAAACATTTAGTAGAAATTTAATGCAGCCAGCCAGCCCAGTTAAATCACAAAGTGTGACAAATAACATAAGAAGAAGAAGGGGAAGAAGAAGAAACACTGTTGACAATATACGAGTATCTACTACAAAAACACAACTGTAAACTCTTAAATAATTAGTTGAAGTGTGCGCTTGATTGTTATCGGTCAAGCGTAAAATGTTTATACAACAACTACTACTACAACTTTAGGTTCGTAGATATTTTATTGGAAAGTCCCTGTTCACACAAGTAATTGCGGAAGCAGAATTTCTATGTGTGGACACGAATGTAATTTCAAAAGAGAATTTAAAAATCTTGTTGAAACAAAAACTGCATATGAGGACGGACACTACAGAATAGACGCGGGGAATCCCAATTACACATTACATGTATGTATATTTGTGCTCATGTAACGTTTTTATATAGAAGGCAAAATTTTCTACTAATAACAATAACAAACATTACTCGCGTAAATCGGCGACAAGGCGAGGTCATAGAACTTTGAACAAATCCACTACACTGGTCAATAGTTGCTAACTTAACCTTGAACTTGGAATAAAACGTTCCACAATACAAATTCATTATAAAACTGATATGGGCATACGGTATTCAGTTCTTGACATCAAGCTGACCGGACATCAAGCAACTAGAAGTTGCAAGGAAGTGAAGGGTTTTATGCCTTATCGTCGGCGCCCCTTCAAATAAAAGAATTAAAAATATACATAGAGATCTAAAAGCTACCACTATCCAGGATAATTTACCAGAGCAAAAATTTAACCCAATTATTATTGCAATTCGATAGTCACCAGAAACTAAGAACAAAAGGCCAGAGAGCTTTAGGAGGTGGACTGAAGTAGCGCAAAGCCGCTTGAAGCCAAGAAAGCGGAGCTGAGAAACTGGGTGAAGAGGGCCAATACAGCAAGGTGGCATCAAAACACAATGGGGCGAATAACAAAGACCCTATGGGGGGACACAAATAGAAATAAAACAAGAAGGCTGCTGAGACTAAGCGAATCTCAAATTAGTAAGATGGTAAGTATACTAAAGGCTCATTGGTGCTTGCGGACACATATACACCATATAGCAATGCAGGGAGGACGTCGAGACGAATGAACACTTCCTAAGCCAATGCTCGGCCTTAGCAAAGCTAAGGGCACGATATTTCACTGCCGATACTTTATCGCACGTATCTCATTTGACTGGCAACTAAACAGAAGGTTTTTTCAAGGAAAAGTGTTCCTATGAAATGAAGGTAGACACATTTTCAAAAATGGAGAGCGCACAACTCACCGCGTGGACATTCCTGACGGACATACATTCGTCTGGGGCCAAGACACGAATGTCCCCTTCCCTCGACCTTATCTAACCTAATCCCTTGTAAAATTAGAAATTTTAAAATTTAAGTATCGACAACAAAGCCTTGCTTAATTATGGAACTCAAGTCAGTAGGCACGACAAGTACCAATGAGTTTCAGATGGCCAATGAACTTGTGTGTTGTTAACGTACAACTGTAACGGCATGTTATTATTATTATTTTATTGCATTTAACAACTCCGAATGCTTAAACGGTATTAAAATACTTAACTTTGTTGTAGTTGGACTTTAATTTGTCATTAAAATGTGTCAGTGTTTAGATGAGTAAATAGAAGTACGTAGACGTAGGTTTCAGTAGAATACACTAACTCACACATCGAAAGCGTCTTAAGTGCACTTTTCATTTGTGTGATAACATTTCTCGGCGTATGGCTTTGCAATATTTTGTTGTTGTTTTTTTTTTCGTTTTATACAATAGATTTTAATCGGAAAATATTGTTGTAGCTTCTTGGCTGATGTGCAAACATATGCACATACTCGTTTGTGTGTATGTATGTGTGGTGATTTGGTGGGCAGCAAGCGTGGAAACAGTTGGAAAATAACATGCATGCGACATTTACTAAACAACAACGTCCATGTGTGGGAAGCGCTAAGCGTTAAATTTTAGCCGTTTCTGACAGTTTTAATACGACACGACACGGTGGCGACAATTTTTATAAGAAATAAATCACGAAAATCAACACGATGCGCTCTACTGTTTTCCTTTTCTTCTTTCATTTGTTAGATAAAACTTCCATTCCATTCAAAGTATTTATTTTCTTTGATAAGCTCTTTTCCATGCCTTATTGTTGTTATTGTTTTAGACTTTTTGCATTGTGAGTATTTTCTTTCAGACGTAGCTTTAAATAAAAAGCCCCTCATCAACATTGGCACAGCGAATATCCCGCAGCAACCAACAACTCAAGCAGCCTCGCCATCACTAACATCATCATAACTCGTACCTTTAATTCACACCCGAATAAAAAAACGGAGGATCTGTTTATTGATTTACTATGGTCCGATATTTTACTACTCTTGTGGCAGTTATACACACAAGCATAACTATCTAACATAAGTTGGTATGTGTGCCTCATACATATGCATGGATTGTTGTATGTGTAATATTTTAGTAAGAGAATGTATACACATACATATTTCCTATTGTCATAATCATTATCATTAAAAGTTGTTGGATGGTGCCAGCGTTGGCGTCTTTTCTAATTTTTGAGAATGATTTACTTTCGACTTTTGCCGAAATCACGAATTCATCTTGCCATCTTCTGCACGATTAAATGCAACAACAACAACACCAAAAGTCTACATATACGAATGCTCATATTCTTGCCGTGTCTATCACCGTACAAGTCTGCATAGCTGCATAGCTGCACACACACGCACACACACATGGATGACAAATGATTAACTGTACAATGTTATACAAAATTAACAGTATTTTTTTTTGTTTTGTTTAAAAGGAAGCTTTTGATGATGTACCCGTATGCATATGTACATATGTATGTGTATACGTCAGTATAATTATAACATTTTTACTTTCAACTTTATGCACGTTCTCGTATGATACTGTGCTACAATTTAAACAATCACCAAGTGAAAAACTGTAGATTGATTGCGAAGAGTTCCATTTAATCACAACATCTTTGTTGCAGCAAATAGTGCGTTTCACTTCAACTATTGTCGAAGAAGCGTATTTTTTTATTTAATGTAGGGAGGATATCAATTTACGGCCACCGTACTTTAATTGAGCCTCCTGCTAACACTAGCTTTTACTCTGGACTGTTGTAATTCGTAGCATTTGTCCAAGACTTAGGTCCATGAGATTCATACTTTAAGATGTTTGCCCTTGAAGCTTTATGCTAGCCAGTCCTGGATATTCACGCACATGTGCGCTATCTTTTCAGACTCTTGCTCAGCAGTATATTTAGAGACTGTCCCCTCTACTTTTTGAGATTTTGGTCACATGTTAAAAGTAAGTTAATGAACAGTAAAAGAGAAGCCACAAGTTAGCGTTCAATGGTAAGAAAATATAGCAATTATGTTGCAGAGGTGATCCAAAAAAATGGGTGAAAATGAATGGGAATAATCAATAAAAGTAATTTTGATGATATTTTTGCGCAGATTCGACGTCGGTTGTTTTGCATCATATCTCCTGTTTACTTCTAATATATCTATCTCGGATTTTGCGAACTCCAAATGCGGCTTAGTTACAAATATGTTGAGCTGAAAACTTGCCTTTTTGTTAAATAAAATTTTGTTAGAAAAACCGGCTTCTTTTTTCACGCCAACATTCACACGGCGGTGATTCCTCTGAAACAATTTTATGAACTCTATCAATATTCTCTTCCAGACGACCTGGCCGAATATGCTGAGGACGTAGTTTGTTTGATCTTCTGGTTCAAATATCAAATTGTGCCCTCAGAAAGTGGATTATTTACAAAAAAAATGTGTACGAAAAACATGATGTCCATTTTTTTCGAGCGACCACTTTTATAATGCTCTTGTATCGAACACGTTCTTTCATTGAGATATAGAGTAGTCAAATAGTAATGAAGCTCTGCCACAATAGCTGTGTTCATTTACTAAAAATGTGTACAAATTTGTAACAATTGTTACTAGAAAGCGTTCATTAACCCAAAAAATTTTCAACGAGAGAGCGTCGAAAGAGCGTAAAAAATTGAGAGACAGACAAAATCTTGCAAGGTTTTAAAAGTAAAATTTTTACTTGCAATAATTATTCAAACAGCTGTTTTGTGTTTATGTTTACAAAACAATATTTCTAAATTAAGTTGTAAACTTTTAAAACGATAAAAAGTATTAAAAAGATACATTTATTTTTGTGTAACTTAGGAACAACAGAAGCAAAATCAGATGTCTAAACCTGTGGTTTTAACTGCCTCTGAAATGTTTTTGTTTTTTTTTTCTTTAATTTTTAGTGTTGTAAATATTATGAGTACATAGCTAACCGATAATTTACACTAAGCAGGCAAATAATTCAATTAGTTCAAATATATATTTGCAAATAAATTTAAATTAACACATAATTTATTAAATTACTTTTCTACTGCTTTTGATATTTTATTTTGGATAAAGCTTTTTATTACAATGGAAATGAAAATTGCTTAAATTTGTTTCCTTTAAAAAATATATTTAACCCGTTTTTCGCCGGCTGTTTATTATTATTATAATTTGGAAACGATTGCAAAGGCGGATCATTAACGAACAAAAATTCTCCTTTTCAACTCACATTTGCTTGCGCTTTAATGTAGTTTCTTATTAGTGTTTATTTACATAAATAGTTCTTCATAAAATCACATTACAAAATACTTAATATTATATAATTATTATAATAATAACGCAATAAGGTGTCAAAATAATAATATCTATTAACGCATGCTTATTCTAATATGCATTAAAACCCCCATTTTATGAAAATCGCTTGGAAAATAAATCACAAAGTTGGAAATAAACATTTCTGCGACCGTATTCTGCCGTTATTTCCGGTGTTTGAAATAAAAATTCTATGTGTAGACAGGCTGTTATAACGTATAAACTAATTAAAAATATATATTTTATTCATGCATTTTATTCAAAAGTAGCTAATCACCTTTATCGTGTTTAGCGTATTTCGACTAGCTAGTACTATATTAAATAAAATTGCAAAAATTTTCATTATTCTATTACAAGCCGTACTCGAAAAACGCCAGTCACGACAATGCTGAATATAAATGACCATAATCACATCATTTTTATAATAATATACATATATGTATAATATTTCCAAAAAAATAGGGGTAGCTATTGAGTACTCATATATACCTATACATTACAACACTACTTTAACTTGCAAATTTTAGCTAGTAAAGTGTTCATTAACTTTTTCACATTTTTGAGAGTAGTTTTGGAAAATTTCTTGTTACTCTGTAGATGCTAATTTTTACTCGTAAAGTAAATGAACACAACTAATATCTCTCCGAATACTCACGAGGGTTGCCATTTACACCCGGCTTAATACCGAATCTAACCTAAAATACCCAACGTGAATTTCATCGTGCGGTTGGGCGTGATCAGTCAATTCATCGCCCTATGAAAAAGTTTGAGCGTCAGAACATTTTATTGGACCTTAAGCCATCATATGTCCGGTTGATGGTAGTCACCGTAGCTGCCAATATCAAAGAAGAATCCAAAATGTCAATTCGCCGGCGATAACAGGAATGGGGAATTGCCTAGCTTATTTCGTGATTGAATTTCAGCGTACACCCGTGTCAGATTGAAGAACTGAGGCCGAGCTAGCTTATCACAATATTGTGGGTACATTAATTGAATGCTGGGAAAGTTAGCAGTTCCAAAAAATGATCTTCTCCAACCCTTTCAAAAATCAACTTCTTCAAAGCCGAGGCGTATATGTAGTTTCAAAATACACCAGAATCAATTTGATATATCACACCGTTGTTGTTTTATATGAATTTTTTTTCTTATCTCTCTGATGTGGTTATCCTATACCAAAAATATTGAATTCGTCTTTATTGCTTGGAAAATATTTGTCACTGTAACGTAAATCACCCTATATAGGGCTGGAGTTTGAAAGCCGTTTCCATTCGAAGTAACGTAACTTTACATGTTCTCTACAACTTTTTTGGGATATCTCTGTCAGAGAAATCTGTTTGAAATAGTTGAGTCGGTAAAGGAGAATTTGCACAAGGTACTGAAGGCAATTCCAAAATCGGTCCATGAAAAGTTATCGAAGGGAGCGTTGGAATACGAGTATATAGCAGTTGCATTGACGTGTACTTTTATGAGAATTAAATTAATAACGGTGACTGCAACCAATAATTATGGAGCTGTTTTCGTATCATTGGCAAATTTCGCGTACTTTTCGATAAGAAGGTAGTTTCAATACATTTAAGCCCCAAAAAGTACTTTTCTGGTGAATAAAAAGTAGCATTTAAAAACTTCTAAATCTTCCATGATATACATATTTCACAAAAAATAAGAGGGCCATTCGAAATAAAAATTAAAATTGTAATCAAAAAACCTTGAAGTGTTCATATTGAAAAAAATAAGGAAAAAGTGACCAAAATAGGCGTGGCACCAACTCGATTTGTCACGCTCCTTATCAAGGAAAACCACTCATGAAAATGACATCGTGTAGGATAAAAAACAAATTTTTCTGAGATGTCAGTTTAAGAAGAGCCTGGGCTAGGAAGGTTAAAAAATTTAGTTCATCTTTGATCTGTAGCTCAGTAACAAATTTTTTGCGTTTCTACTGAAGACGATGCTAAAAAATTCTATGCGAAATTCAAATATCGGTTTTTTTAAAAAACCTTTTCTATACCGGCTGCAGAGAAATCTTTGAAAATTGCGAAGAAAATCAAATATTTAAATTGTTCTTCGAGACGGTAATTTGAAATATTTTCAGAAATTGATTTTAGTTGCATATCTTGTACGTCTGTATGTGTCATCAATCAATCATTTACAATGTGTCCAATATTTACCCAAGATTGAGCGACTGTAAAAAGGAAAAAACGAAACAAACGCAAACACCGCCAAAAACGCCAACTCATTTTGCGGCGACAACATTTATGAGCAAATTACAAACAATTAGATCGATTCTAGCATGATCGCTGCAATGCCAGCACAATATGTGGCAACATTGAAATTGTGTGCATTTTGTGAAAATCAATTGTTCATGCTCAAGCATTTGGGATTTAAATATTTTCATTCTTATTCGCTTGGTCATTGCAGTGAAAAACACTATTGTTACAGGATTTAAAAGCATTTTTTTTTTTTTTGGACAATCAAATATGTAGTAGTCAGTGTGTGTTATTTATTTAAAAACATCTGCTGGACTCGCATGTTCCAAGCAATATTATGCGAGTCTATTCTTTACGAGTATGAAATCTGTGAAAGAAACCTAAAACACGTAAAGTAAAAATACATGAAATGATCTTTTGTGTTTTTATTAATTTTTTCGTTTGAGAGTTTTCTTTTCTCAATAGGTTCCTAAATAACTTAGATCCATAAAACCGAGAAGTTATGAATAACAGTTTTTTAGCCGAGAAGAAAAAAATAGCCTACGGTTTTCCAATTTATTTACATTTTCCAAGAAATTGATTTTTTAAGCTCCTCTAATTTGATAACATTTTGTTCAAGGATTTCGTCCTTGTATCTAAATCTTTTTTTCGCCGAGCCATTTTTTAGGTTAGGAAATAGAACATAGCCACCAAGGGAGAAGATAATGGATGAGCCAGCAGTCCGCTTTCCGCATAGTGAACACCCATGCATTGTTGTAAAAGAAAATGTATTTTTTCTTGTGCTAACGTGAAAGCTGCTCTTCCGCTATAGAATCGTTTTAATAAATTGATATAATATTCACTATTTATTACAATTCTCTTTTGAAGGTATTCAGTTTCGATTTCGCCTAGTGAAAAGACTCGCCTCCATTGCCTTGTTAGCCGTTAAACCGACTTAAGCTTTGTCAGTGTCGGTTATAATGTATTCGCGTGTGAATCAATTTCACAAAGCGGTGCAAAAACTCATTCGTATGGCGATTGTACAAAGTCAAACATTCATTCAAAGTTGTTACACGATTGCGTTTATGGTCAATTCTGAGCAAACAAGGCTCTCGTTTTTTGGACAATTTTCTGAAACTCAACTGATTAGTTAAAATCAAAATCACAAGCGCCATATGATATATCTATGACATTGGCAATTACCCACACTTTCCCTTTTCGATCAGCCAATACAGTATTGTGTTTTTTTGATATTTTTGGATGAACTGATCTCAAGTGTTCGCGCAGAACCTTCGGCCTGTGCGATCACAACGAAGGTGTCGATTCCTCATAAAATTTAATGAGCTTTATTTTTATTTAATAAAAATAAACGGCTAAAAATTATTTTATCCGCAAAATTTTATTAAATATTTGACAAATTTATTCTTTTCTTTTCAATTCCGTCTGGCTGTTATGCGATTCTGCTGCTCAATGCAAATGATAACATTTTATTACCGAAATCATTTTAGCGACGAGGACTTTTTTGGACGAATTGCTATGTTAGGAAGCTAAATTGTCGCATATGGGACGAGGCACAGTGGTGTGAAATATAAAAGGTGGTAATAAAAGTAGAACTTCTAGACTATTTGACCGTTTTGTAGGAAATAAATAACAGTATTTATGTATAGAGGCCAGGCCTATTAATGGTACAATTCTTTACAAACATTTAAAATTTTCCGCCGTTTAGCTATACGACTTGAAATGCCTGAATCAACAGAAGATTCATTGTACAGTGAAAGATCACGAACCGCTCGGTCTGTCCAGAATATCGCTCATTTTGCTTCAAATAGTATGGCAGATCTAACAACATCAATGAGACCATGTGCAATGCTGCCGCACATTTTGAATAAAGATGTGGAATTCCAGCAGATCAGATCAGCTGCACATTCAGCACGCGACAGACACAATGCTCATCGTAAAACCTGCGTTTACGGACCGGGCCGTTTGATATAACGTTTGACTATATTCCCTGGCCAATGCGATTACCACATTCAATCGACCCGGGCATTTTTCTGTGGGGTTTAAGTCACGGGCTTAGAAGAAATGGTTGCAGACTGTATGTAACACGATTTTATTTTACTGCTGGGGTTGGTTCAGTCTTTCCAAGTGTCCTTTGGTAACGAAACTATAACTATGAATTGTATATAGGTCACCAACGCAAATGGAAGATGATTTCGTGGGATCATGTATTCGAAAAAATACGAATAAATAAATGGTAACTTTAGTAGAACTGATATTCTTACACCACGACGACTATACTATGTTAGATACAATATACGGCCGTGTTCCGACACTCGCATCTCGCACAAAATTTGCGATTGTGATTTCAACTCGCATGTGAGGTGTTCTGTAAATCGCATATATGGTCTTATAAGAACTACCTACCTAATAGTTCCGGGGTCAGAGGTCTGGGAGTATAATTGGTCTGGTGATAAAGTCAATAAAAAATCAATACAGTTTTATTGTCGACATTTCCTACCGGGTTGCTTCTGCCAATTGGAAAATTTTGTGCACGAGTAAATATTTATTTATTTAATTATTAATTTATTTTATTTATACATTTATTTTTATTATAGTACAATTTAAATTAACCAGTATTAACCAGTGGTATCCAAGACATTCCGTCGTGATAGCAGAATAAAAAAATGGACTATTCCAAAGATTATGAATATTTTAAAAAACATTTTAACCCAAGATCGCTATGTTTAATTAAATTTCTAACCTACCTTTTCTTGGGATATTAATTCATTCTATATCTATCTACGTTTTTATCAACACTCCTGTTGCATGTTTATGTATGCTTGTCTTTTTTTTATTTTGTTTGTTTTTCGTTTTGTTTTTATTGTGTCTTTTTATTTGGAGGAAATCGATTAAAACTAAAGAAACTGTCAGATACTACAATAACATAATTGCCCACACATTTCATGATCATAGATCATCATCACCATCATCACAAAAATGCAATATGCTGTTGACTGCAGAGGAGATCTCTATAAAATAATGTCAGCAATTGTGCAAAATCTTTGCTACGATTTTCATTTATCTAGATCTTTATTTATTTTTCATTTACTTTTCACGTTTCTCTCAACTGAATACGGTATTAGGAAAAGGATTCCAGGCAATTGTTAATTGTAGAAATCACAGTGGCGTAGAAATCAATATTGTTTAACGTGAAAGGATTAGCACTTCACGATTATTAACACTCCGACTATCAAAACTAGAATTATTTTTTCTTCTTTTGTTTTATTTATAAACAAATTTTTAAATATTGTAATATTTTTTATAAAATATGTTCTTACAATTGTATTCAATAGTTTTGTTTTTATAAAAAGTTAAACTTGCATAAACATACTCCACCAATCGATTATCTTAAACGAAATCATTAACATCATCATCTTGGTTGTCTTTATTTGATTTGGAGACGTTATAAGAGCAGACCGGCGTAGTCTGTCCGCCTTTTCCGTTTGGCTTTTGATGAATTATGAAATGTGACACACCTTTAGGCAAAACCTTACAAATACCACAACGTTCAAGTCAAATAAGTTTGTAGGTCTTTTATTTGAGTATAAACGATCTCAACGCAATGCTTTTGTTATTGAAAGGTGCGTCTTAGTTAGGGTTCCTAAACACGAAAATGTTGCCGGCAAAAATACTTTGGGATTATTGGGATTTTTTTTAGAATCGACTAAAGTTTGTTATTTAAATTAGTAAAATTTTTTTTTATGAGTCCGATATTTTCAATGAGTCCGAGACATAATTGCGATGCAATGTCGTTAATGTGCCGTATTATCTCATCCTTTCTCTTGATCCAAATATGCTCTTGAATTGTTCTTGGCTTATTGATGTAAAATTTTTCTTTTAAATATGCCCAAAGAAAGTTGGACTTCTTTCTATCAAATCACATGATCTATACGGCCAATTAACATGGCCACGACGGGAGATGACACGGCCATTGAATTCCTCGCGTAAAAGGGCCATTATTTTGTTGGCTATGTGGCAAGTGACACCATTCTGTTAGAACCACATGTCGTCCAGGTCCATATTCTGGCCACAACAAGTCCGTTATCACCTCGCGATAGCGAACACCATTCATGATAACTCAGTTGCGAAGAAGTACGGCCCTATGACGCCGCCAGCCCATAAACCGCACCAAATGCGGTGAAAGGGTGCCTCGTCTCTGAAGATGATTTTCTTTGTAAAGACATGATTCACTTCGGTCTGTTAACCAACTATTCGCCATATTGACGACGCTTGAAATGGTGAGTAGGCCTGAGGTTTTGAGTCATTTGAACCTTGCAAGCGTGTAAATTCAAATCTTTATTAAAAATTCGCATCAGTGATGTTTATAAAATGTTCATTTGTTGGGCACGACGACGAGTCGAGTTTGACGGCTCCTCTGCCACATTACCGCTAACAACAGCAATGTTCTCCGCAGAACGAACTGAGCAAGCATGCAGAGGTGTTTTTACATTTCCTACCGACCCACAATTCTTTTTATTGTGGACACATTTGACCGATTATGCCAACCAAAAAAATCACAAAGTGCACGAAATGCATTTTGATTTGAACGCTCATTTTCGTAAAAGGCTTCAACAATCTTAACGCGCTACTCAATTGTGTACCACCCTGTATTAAAAAAATTCCCACCATAAAAAATGTAGATTTATTTATAAGTCATATAATGAAAATGATTGGCTAATATTACTTAAGGACAATGGCAGGCTTTAAATGAATTCATATTTTTATGCAAGCTTTTAAATTTGATTTTCTAAGGAACTGAATTAATAACTTTATGTTGGAAGGTGAAATAATAGGCAATGGTTCTAACGGATTATTGTTTTGGAATACTGCAAATCTTTTGAAAATTTTAGAGAGGAGAAAAAACAAATGGGACCTTCTGGTGGGAGCCCATCGAATTGAAAATTGGCTAATTGGCAGCAATGAGTTCAATAGTGCTGAGTTTTCCTTAAATCTATTATCGTCCATCGTAAGCACGTCACAATCCCAAAAAGTGCTGTTGCGGTCCATTAAAATACCATATATGAATTATATCCTCCACGAAAAGAAAATATTAAACCTACAAATTTCGACAATTGCCTTTCTCTTATTTCACGTTTAGATTTTTGGTTTTTACATTATAGAGCAGTTTCAGCAACCCTAATTTTAGCTTTCTGTCCAATAAATAGTGATTTTCCACCAACAGCATAGCTGCTACCCGTACTTTCTGCCATCTATCCATTTGATTTCAATATAAATATTAAAAAAAAATTGTTGATAAAGAAACAGCTGTTTTGCTGAATGCAAAAACTGTCGTCTGTCAGTGTAAAATTTTAATTTGCATTAGTAAGATTTTAATGCAAATTAACGCTGCCGTCTGTCAACGGTATTAAATTACCTGGAATTTTCTAGAAAAATAATAATATGTAGTGTGAGGTAATTTACGGAATGTAAAAAGTGCGTGAATTCAGAAACCCTAATCTTAAAACGTATAAACAAGTCTGTAAAAATGAAAACATATTCGCGTATGGCCAACTCACATTTTAATAAAACAATTTAATTCCATCAATAAAATAACACGCGACTTTATACAATTGAATATTTCGAAGCTTAAAAATAACAAAAAAATTAAGTAGAATTGATTAGTGTTTCTTTTAAATAAAAGTTTCAAAACTAATTGGTCTATTTTGTTATATTTCCACAATATATGAAAATCTATTTAAAACAGCAAACTCATTTAAACCGGCAACATTATTAGAACATTTCCGACTTCACACCCGGAAACAATTTATATAAACCTTTAAGGATTTAAAGAAAAATGAACGACTTTCGATGCGAATATAAATACAGTGTAACCTCGCTTAACGTAATTAATAAAAAAAAAATTTGGACTGTCGCGGAAACCGAGTTACAAATTTGCTTAGGGCAACTGTATGTATTGAATATTTTTTTCTTCGTTTATATCTGTTTCAATCTTATTTAAGGAGTTATTACAAATTAATCTAAAGTTTTATTTAAAAGAGGAGTTACACATACGTAATTATGTATTTAATTTACAACACAATCACAAAAAAATTAAGAAAAAGAAAAACCCGTGAAGACCACAAAGTTTTGGAAACAAATTTGATATACTGACCTGTTCTGAAAGTCACGTGACTTCAAATCACTTGTGGTTTTAAAATCGCACGTGGGACATTTTCCTGTTCTGTAAATCACACGGTTTTTGTTTGTGTTTTTGGAGTGGCTTTTATTTTAACAATTCACATATAAACAGCTGATTTCTCAATAATGGAAAATCACAATGAAAAGCAACACTACAATTTCATAGATGAATAATTTTAGGTGCTTTTTTATATGAAATAATTTATTTTCCCACAAAAATCAATAAAGAACTATGGAGCTATCTATTTAAGCAATTTATTGTAAAATCGACAACAGAATACTTACAAAAACAAGTAAGTGAATTGAAACTGGCAGCATGTTAGATGAGCAGTATAAATCAAAAATATTTGTGCACAGAACACTTTTTTCGTAATTTCAAACCACTTTGACAAAAAGTGATTTGCAGAACATACCTGATGACTGAGGTTTTTTTGTCAGTTGCATTGAGCCAGGTTCTACTGTATTGAAGTAATGATGTTCTCAGATCCTTACGTTTTTATTTACCTAAATGTGGTTTAGTCTCAATCTAAGAAATATTCAAATTAAAAAAAAAAATTGAAATTGATTTTAATATTCAGAGTTTTTGCCTTTCATAAACAAAAATTTGAATTAATTAGATTGTTCTAAGCTTCAACTCGGTTCGAATTTATAGAGTGGTCCAACAAAAGTGCAGGATGTTAATTGTAAATAAAGAAAAAGTTGCCAGAGCACTATCTTAATAATTTTTATTGTGATAGAAGGATCTATGACAATTATGTGTGAAGCAAAATATCGGTCAATTGCACGCCACGGTTTCGGTGACATACATCTATCCGTTGGTCGATATTTTCAATGACTCTGAGACATAATTCAGGTTCAATGTCGTTAATGTGCCGAATTATCTCATTCTTTCGCTCTTGAACTGTTCTTGGCCTATTGACGTTTACTTTTTCTTTTAAGTATCCCCAAAGAAAGAATGGTGTCAAATCGGATGACCGTGACGCCTAATTAACATCGCTTCGACGTGAGATAACACGGCTATTGAATTGCTAGCGCGCCAAAGAGACATTGTTTCGTTGGCTCTGCGACAAGTGGCACCATCCTGTTGAAACCACATATCGTCCAGGTCAATATCCCCAATTTCTAGCCACATTAAGATTGGACCACCATATAGAAAACATTTTAATGAAGAAGATATTTTAAGTATTTTAAGATAAATTATAACACACGGCAAAACTTATTCTGTGGCTCGGGATTTCTTAGTTATTATTGATACATATGCTGAAGAAACTCTAAGTATATCAGTTACATTCTTGGAATTTACTCGAATTGTAGTGATGAACGGTTATGTACGATTTTTAAGAGGTCGCCGTATGCACACTACAGTAAAATTGTCTCTAACAAAACGGAAACTTTTTTTCAAAATTATTATGAATAAAACTAAATGTTTTGCATCGATTTTAAGGAAATATGGCTTGTTGCATTTCTAAAATATCTACTTTCTGAATAACAATAGCGGAGTTCATAGAATTTTAAACTTTAATTGAATTTTTAAAAATTAAAAGAAGTTAAATTTGGCATGAAAAATTCCCTTTTTTGCAATTAGTTCCCGAGAAGCTTCGAAGCTCTCTAGGCATAAGGGTAATATGAAGAATATATGGGGGGTTTTTGTATAATTTTTTATTTCAATCGGATGCAAGGCCTAATACTAGAATCAGCGGCAATTCATAAAATCTAACTTCATAAATATATCCCAATATTGACCATGACCCGGGTAGCAGAAAACTTTTTTTGTCACATTGTGTAATTTGAAATACAATTCCAAAAGCTAGAAAAATCACTTATTATATTCAATATTCTTGCTTTCATTTTTAAAATGTTGTGAAAGATTTTGGTTCAGAGCCTCAGTTAATTTAGGAAACAACTTTCAGTTGTGGAACAACAAAAACTGCGTAGACCTTTGTAATCAATGATTCAATAGCACCAATTACCCTCGCGAAATACTTCTAATCAATATACTCTGAAACGAGTTCTGGTACGATCAAGTATTATATATGATCTATATTCTATACCTGAAAGGCTGGAAGTTTCAACCTCTTAAGATTACTAGAATACTACAAAATATTCGAGAATATTCAAGAGCATTCTAGATACACGAATTATGTCAATAATCTGAACGCAATGGCTTAGCATGCTGAAGTGTTTTCATGTTACATACCGACCCAGTTTGTTCGAACTAAACTACTCAATTAAGAATTGTCTACCCAGATAATCCATTATGTTCTCCAAAGGTACTTATGTGCGTAAAGCTCGACGTGCATTTTTTCTCAAGCGCTCATTTTCACAATACGTTTGAATAATTTGAAACCATGACTAACTTGGTGAAGGTATCTGAAAGATTAATTTCATTTTGTAAGTGTTTAATGTTTGTCCTATGGCAATTCAACTTAAATCACCCTTTAAAACGAAATTATTATAAAATTTTTTATTTTAATTTTAATAGAAATTTTTTAAAACGGCTTTTTGAGCAACTGTTCCAAAGAAGCCCACGCTAGTCCTGGTGGTACATTTGCTTTGTTCGAGATTGAATTCTTGTAAGTAATCGTACGATGCCGACAGCGGATGGTATTTTTAGTTTAAAAAAAATTGTTGGAGAAATTAATAATATCTTCCTAAAGTCAAGAGAATAAACAAATAAAATAAATTTTAAAAGAGGCTAACTCCAACTATCGAATTTTCAAACGTTCATCGATTTATTAATGTAATGTTCGATCGTAGGGTGCAGAGGTTTTAGCCAAGATAATACAGGTGCCAATAAAATACCGCCACTACACCGCAGTGTGTGTACAGCGTATATCTTTCACTGTGTCCATAATCGATCTAACAAAATTGTTTGCTACAACAATTAATAGCTGGGCAACCACGCTTCCTTTGGCAACTGTTATGACGGTGTATACAAGTAGCAGGCAGTGTTAAAGCATTAGGGCGCCTTCGGCATTAACTATACATTCTATCAATGTATTCAATGATTCTCTCTATTCAAATTGGTGGCCAATAATGATTGGTACTTGGCAATCAAAAAGAAAATAAAAACTTCTCCTGTTTGTCTCGTGACCGAGTGGGGCACAAACGCCAGAAACATTAACAAAACAACAACAAACATAACATAATGTGGCATTAAACTGCTTTCTTCAACCAACACACGCACAAATTCCAAAACATTCAACTATTTAGTAAGTCAGCAAGACAACTAGCCAAACAGTCAGTCAATTACTAAATTCTGGCTATTCGTTGAACAAAGGAAAAAAAACGGGTAATAAAGTGCAGTTTGTGCATGTAGGATTCTAGCCGATCGCTCACAGTAGTTATATTTGATAACAATCGCGCCTTCATGATCGTAATTATAAGTCTCAGGTAAGAAAGTAGTAGAGAACAATTTCAGCCAGCATGATTCACAGTCTTCTACTATATTCAGGCAGACCAAAAGGTGTTAGTCGGTCTCGTGCCGAAAGCGAGCTGGAGGTATACAAAAGTTTAAACAAATTACCAATTTACTAGCATTTGCAATGTTCGATGAATGCGATGAACAAAATAAAATTACAAAAAATCGAAATACACGTTAAGAAATGGACGAAGATAGAATCTTTAAAATATTAAGGAATTTATACGACAACCATTTAAAAGAAATATGTTCATCTAATCCATCTAAATTTGAACGATAATAGCAACGGCAACTTGTTGGAATAGACCCGCGGGGGAAATATCAAGTTTAAATCGTTCATGCATAACGCCTATAGTGCCGTTCACTGTGTGGTGTCTGTCCTATTGCAATTACATGTAGCCCTCGTCCACTTTCTTTCAACTCGCGGCATAGAAATTTATAATTTATTTGAATGAAAAACATTCACCTTGTTGGTTGGCATCGTCCCACATAAGGCAACGGAGCTTGTTAAATTGCGATTGATCCAAATATGCGGCTGAGGGTGATTTTTCGAACTAAATAGGTGTTGGCTACCATACTCTCCAATGGCCAATCAACGAACAAACGCAGTTGTCTATATTTGTTAGCTTTCAGTTCAAAGGTCAGTTGAATCGTGTGCTCCTACAGAGCCAAGCCTTGGATTATAATTCGCAAAGGTGAAGTCTGAGAACGTGGATTGCCGTTGTTTCCCCTAAACACGTTCGCATGCAGCGACAATCTACTGGGTCGATCAGAGCCTTCTTTGGCATATGGGTGATTGTTTACCGTAACTTAAACTTAGTTTTTCAAATGTCAACAACTACTAAAAATTGATTTGAATATTTGTTGTATGAAAAAGTTCTTGTTGTTTGAAAATAGACAGCTTCACTTGTATTCAGTAACCGGCGTTCGGGAAGACCACAAAACTTTGAAGATGAATAATAAGAGGCATGACTCGATAAAGATCCGAGTCAAATATAAGAAGAACTTAAACAATGATTGAGATTAGCACAACTGAATCTTCCACTAGTTTGAAAGCTCGAGGATTCATTGAAATACAAGGAAATTTGGTGCCACATGAACTAAATCCGAGAGACGTCGAACTATAAAAAATGTTTTGCATCTGACAGAGACTTCTGTTATAAAGTAAACATTAAAGTTTGAAGAGAGCACTTAATAAAAATTTTACCAAACTCGAAGCTAAAACTTTTCATCCTGACTATACCAGTGAAAAACTTTTCGAAACACAACGGATCAGAAGTTTAACTTACCCGCCTTTTAGCCCGGACCTTACTCGTCGCGTTACTAATTATATCGGTACATGAAGAAGACGCTGACTGGAATACGCTTCACTTTAGTGGAAGGTATTTGAATTTGTTTTGGAAATAAAACCATGTTATTGATAAAAAATAACAAGAACTTTTTGGTACAGCCAGTATAAAAAATAAAATTGCATATCAAGTGTGAAATTTAAGACAATGGTAATGACTCCAAGGAGTTAAATTATTAATCTAGTGATTTAAAATTGCAAATTGCTGTCTGTCATACACCAATTGAAAAGCCAGATATATCTTAAAATAGTTTAGTGTCGTGTCAAAATTGACTTACAGAAGCATTTTCTTTTTATTTAAACAATCAGGGTTTAAATTGCTCCTATATTAGTAATAATTTTCTGTAAAATCTGCATATTTTTCAATTCTAATGTCAAAAATATGTGAACTTTTTTATTTCCATTAATTCTGCTACTACGAAGTTTTGTACAGTTTTCAAGAATTATTTATAAAATTGCATCGTTGGCTTGCAATTTCTATCAGGTCACACAATTAGTATTTATCCTTTTTGCTTTATAATATTAAATATATTTTTATGGGGATTAGCAACACACACGAATTTTTTTAATAATAATATTGTCAGTATTTTTTTTGTATTTTGCATAGTGCTGCAGCTAATTTGTATTGTGTGCTTGTGTCTGTATGTGTGTAATGTATACTGCAAGACGAACGCAATACAAATTATCAAATCACAGCTACCCGCAGTTAAAGAAACGAAAATTGGTTTCTGCTGTTCGAAGAACCACTCAGCAAAATAAAAATAAATATTAGCGACATTATTTCTAAAAATGTTCGCGTATACTGCTATAGCAAAAAACAATTATTGGTATTGTTGTCTAATTGTTCGTGCCTGCTAATACAAATTGCAAACACGAATTAAAATTTTAGTATTAACACGAACATTTAGAACTAATTTTTCTTGTAGCACAATGATGAAAAATTAAAAAGTTTTTTATTTATTTTATAGTCGTATATAACAAAGACGTTACTACTGCTGCATATTTAAGCTCTGAAAAAAATAGTCAAATTACAACAATTTAAAAATAAATAAAATTGTTAAAACCCTAAAAAAAATCCTTGGAAACCCCGCGAAACGTCGAAAAATTTCCCAATCACCAAAACAAATTTTCTAGTGTTCTAACCTGAATTTTTAATAATCAAGCCCACTCTGTTGAAAACTTCCCAAATCCGACATTATATGAACACAGTGCCCTGTCGCGGTACAAAATTGTGTAGTTGAAATCTGGATCTTATTTAGGCCCAACAGTGGGACAATTCGTCAAAGTTTTTATTCCAAAAAATGGCCGAATATGATTTTGTAATCATTTAACTGTATTATATTTTTTTATAACTTTCTATACGTCTCAAAATACATCTCTTATGTTTGTTTTTAGTTACACCAATTTAATCTATCCGATATTTTAAGGTATCATTTCCTGACAGGGTTTAAACTGTCAGTCAGATTTGGTAACATTATTATTATTTGCCTTCAGTTTGGTTTGCTATATTATCATGGCAAGTTGTGCAAATTTATTCCAAAAGTCATGGTTCAGTTCGGGAAAGTTACCTTGCGCTACGACTAATTCGAATAAACATAAATTGTTTTTGGACATGGCATTAGTGGTGGATTTATTAGCTCTTCAAAATGCGCTCTTTTCACTTCAGCTCACTTTACTGAATTAGTTCATTCAGTTAGTTCAAAGGCCTAGCAGTGCAATAGCGCCTTTTGTGCAATAGCTCATGTTTCAGAATACAAAAACATAAAACCAATGGAAATGACTATATTAAAAAGAAGTGTATGTGAAAAGAAATATGCAAAAAACAAACATGAACAACGTACTAGTGCTAAACTATAACTAAAGAGCAAAAGAAGCGAAAAAGAAGCACTGAACTACGAAACAGAGAACGCTCAGCCCGATGAGCGGCTCACTTGGTTCAGTTGTGTGAATAGTTCAATTTTACTAGTTCGTTCATAAACTACACAGTTTTACATCGTATACTCTAAATCATAGCACGCACCCCTGAAGATGTCGTACAGTGTGTTTCGAGAAAGCAGTTTCTGCTGTAGAGCGCAGTATTGAGGAGGGCTCATTTAAGCGGCATAGAGCCATGCTTACCAATTACTGGGGGCCTCAATTGGTCGGCACCCCGTGCCCCAATGTGCGGCAAACAATCGAATGAGTTATCCCTCGAATCGGTCCAGTCAATTGACTACCAAAATCCTGAATTTTAAAGACTTTGTATTATTTCCTCGTATTATATTAATTAAATACAACGTGATACACTTTTAAAGCGAAAACACCCTTTATTTCATACTTAGCTTTGCCGTTGTCATCACAATGAATCAAACAGAAATGAGGTTAGCGTAGAAGAATGGAAGTAATTAGATTTCTATGACACTTTTTCAATAGAAGAGTCGAATTTACATACGTAACCATAAACATATTTATTACATCGAAATATTTAAATATTAGTGATACTTTGCTACAGAATTGTCGTATTTATCGATTTAACAAAATTTTTTTACTATAAATAAGTATGAGCCAGAATAAAACAAACAAAGTGTGCTGGCAATAAAGTATTTGTTTGGAAATAAATATACATGGATATGTTTAATCATGCAAACTAGATAAATGTCAAATTATAGATAAAACAAACATGAAATGGTCATTATGGGAAGGACGTGATATAAGTTTTATCAATAGGGTTTTCCCACTGTGTAGTTATGGCAATAAAAGAAGCTTCGTTTGTACTTGGACTGTGAATGCTTTAAGTCCGTAATCTTTCAGGTCAGTTTAAGAAGTGAACAACTTTCTGTCAATGGAAACGCACGTGTTCCAATTTAAGGTGTTTCATTTTCCCTGTTACATACTGTATGTATCTTCAGTACAAAACAAATACATGTTTAAATACAAATTTTGTTGCACTTACATTTTTGTAAATAATTTTACACTACAGTTTTTCATATTAACCGCATACTTGTGTTCTTTGTATTTTTTTAAATTTTTGTTTCCGTTTTTTTTTTGCATTGAAAAGTTTTAAAAGGTTACCGCCACAAAAGACAGTTAACCACAAAAATATAACGTTTACATAAGTATTCCATAAGAGCCCTTTATTTCAGAAACATTTAGGGTTAAACAATTTTGAGAAGTTTAAATTCTTACGATCTTGTGACCATCAGTGAGTGGGAAATAAAATTGGTGCATGTTGCTCATGCAATGACGAGAGAGAATGCTTTGAATATCAGTTTGAACTTGTGCTTAAAGTAGGAGCCTCTTATACCTATTTAATACTATTTCTTCGCGATCAAAATTTATGCTGTTTTTTTATATATTTATAAAAAGATTTTGTTTTTTCTCAACTTCTTTTTTTGAACCCATCAAACTCTCTCAACATTGAATTTTGAAATAAATTGGCCGATTCTAAGCAGCCGCTCATAGAAAATTTTGCAGTCGCTTTCTTTTTTCACGTGTTATCCAGTGTTAAAATAAGCCACCTGGGATATTGGATATGTTTATGTATTTAAATAAAAAAAACTCTCTAAGGCCCTTGTGAAGGCCTCCAAGGTACATGCTAGCGTATGCTATTTTTCTTTCACAATTTGTAAATCGTATGAAATTCAAGTCGCACAATTCGTCAAAACAAGTTCGATTTTCTTTAACTCATGTTCCTCCAGTGTTTATTCGTAATATTTAATTTCAATAAGAACAGCCGCTTAAATTCAAAACCTTATTGTTTCGGCCCACTGTGCAACGTTATGATTATGCCTAGTTACTTTTTAAATTTTAGCATAAGTATTTCTTTGTCATTAATTCTCATTAAAGTAGTCATCATCATTAAAAGGTATAACTATGTTCCACCAACCATTCCTATCGTGGCTTCGTGATGAAATATTTAGAATCTGAAGAGATGATCTTGATGTTAAGAAGTTTCTCATTGCATTCGCACATATAAATTATTTGTAATCTCAGTGCTTTTAATGTTGGTCATCTGTTGACAGCCTTTCAATTGGTATGAATTGGAAATCTAGTTAATTTGTTTACCATAAACAGAAGAGGATCCAGAGAAAGGGATAATTTCCGTCCCCAAAAAAGATAAAAAATTAACGCGTTTACAAATCAAAATTTCAAAAATTATTCTTTTCATATGCCTTCACATAAGTACCTGAGAAGTAAGTTTCTTCTGAGGATTCATTTGCGCCAAACGTCAGGAAGCTTTCCTGCAATATTAATATATCTTCAACAGGTACTCGGTTACTTTTGGTTTTTAAGATTGAAAAAAGCAGCGCAGATTCTTATGCCATTTTATCGACATCAGTTGCGGTGCAACTTCATCAATTTTATCAAATGGAGAGGGTGCGTCACCATCACTCGTGTTTCTATATGCATATTTTTGGCATCCAATTTTTATTGGAAGCACATTAGTCGTCAAAAGTTCTCTCTTGTCTTGAAATTTTATACCGCAGATTCCAAATTGTGCATGTTTAACATGCTGAAAACATTTTTAAATTGCAACTCGTTTGCATTTTGACATAATATCGGAAATGAACTGACAATGGGTGTGAACTTTTCCAAATTTAGAGATTTCTCCATAAATGTATTTTCATCTGTAATACTTGTTTGTAAGTACTTTGACGGGTTGATCTTTTACATGTTGACCCGTCTCTAGGACCCCCTTTCCTAATCTTTTAGCAAATATCCGGTGCAATTACGCAGCTTAAGAATGCGAAATTTACAGGAATGAATAATCTTCCCTCCGAGTTTAACAAAACCAGTCCTGACAATAATGCAAATATACTCCATCCATTGTTTCTCGCTACAGAAGTCATAGCACAAGAATAGAAGGAACGCCTTATCCTTAAAAAAATAAAAAGAAGATTTAAAGAATACAGCAACTAGAAGCGAATGGCGTTAAGACCTACTGTGTGCAAAATGTTCAATGAATTAACAATGAATCGTGTATAAGAACACCTGGACACACCGTAGCACAAGAAGCAGGGCGGTTTCCGACCCAACAGATCGAACATCGAGCAAATAAACAGCCTGCGCCTAATAGTAGAGCAATGCAAAGAATTTAATACCACTATTTACATCGCTTTTGTTGATTTCGGGAAGGCTTTTGACACCATCAGCTGATGGCACCATCAGCTGAGTTCAACAGTGACCGTGTTTGAGTACAGACGTACGTCATATCGAACGCATAACAAATATATATACATATATTTTTTTTTTAAAGTATTCAATTGAACAGTGAACAGTTAGTAATAACAAAGAAAAAAAGAACAAAAAATAACAACAATATAATATATTGTGTGTAAAAAAAAAATCAATAACAAATAGTGCATGGTTAAACCGGTTTGAACAATTGATAGTGAGTGTATGAGCGCACCAAATATTAATGAAAAAAATATAAAAGGTAATAACAACAATGATTATTACTCTTACACAAAAAGATGACAGTGCTTTTTTAAGCGCCAGGCCAATTGACGGAACGCGTTCTTTATCCGGAAATATAAACTTATCTTCGCAAGTAATAACACCAGAAGAAATTACAATTCAACGAAAAAACAATTCAGGTACCATATCAAAAATAGTACAACAAACCAACGAAACAGGTAATTTAAAAACCCCCGTAAAAAAGAGCAAACAGGTATGGATCGTTATATAACCATAACCAAAAGGAAGGACAGTCATAAGTCTTCGCAGCAAGAGCGCATTGCTAAACAATATAAAAGCTCCCAAAGTACTGTAATGCCGGTAAGCGAAAACAAGTTCTCTGTACTTGCTACAGCGGATGATGAAGCTGAACCCGCTGTCAGGGAACAAAAACCTCCCCCGATTTACTTGCGCGAACAAACATCTAACGAAATTGTTAACATGTTGTCTCAGCTTGTAGGTAAGGAAAGCTTTTATGTAGCTTCTATACGAAGAGGTCAAATTCAAGAAACAAAAATCCAAGCGCACACTGAGAAGAATTACCGCCTAATCGCAAATCGCCTCGATGCAGATAATAAGAGCTATTATACGTATCAACTCAAAAGTGCTAAAGGTTTGATTGTCATTGTAAAGGGCATTGACAGTTCTGTTCCCACTGATGAAATAAAAAGTGCCATAGAGGTGGAAGGCTATGTCGTAAGGTCAGTGCACAATATTCTAAATAAGAACAAAGTTCCCCAACCTATGCATCGTGTTGAAATCGTATTTAACGCATCGCAACTTAAATCAAAAAACTCGGTTCATCCAATATATAATTTGCGCTACCTTTTGAACAGAAGAATAACGGTGGAAGAGCCTCTAAAACGTAGCGGTCCCCGTCAGTGTACTAATTGTCAGGAATTCGGACACACGAAAACCTACTGCAAGCTACCATCCGTATGCGTTGTTTGCGGAGATGCGCACCGGACTTTGGAATGCACTTCTTCCAAAACAGACCCCAAGGTAAAAAAATGCAGCAACTGTGGTGAAAACCACACAGCAAATTACAGGAGCTGCAAAGTCTTTCAACATGTAAAAAATAATTCGAAGGTCGTACGCAAACTTGATTATGAGCAATATAAAGCTTCCCAATTTCCTCGGCTTCATGCTGGTTCTGTTGCTAATACACAAGCTACACAGCCACACACTACGCCAAACTTTTCATATGCCCAAATATTGAGAAATGATTTACCTAATGCGAATGCCAAAAGTTCTAATGCGTATAAACATTCATATGCCCACATCTTAAAAGAGGGTGCTCAGACACCCCTCACTACCAATTCGAGCTCAATCGATAATTTAATACAAACAATGAATAATTTCATGACAACTATGCAGGGTATGTTTCAGGAAATGATGCGAACCCAAAACATGCTTCTGCAAGTTCTGCTGAGCAAAAAATGAACCAGTTAAAAATATGCTTCTGGAACGCTAACGGGCTCTCCCAACATAAATATGAAGTAGAACATGGGTTTTTTATATATGACACAAAACACCCAAGCGAAAGGGCATGTGGTGGGACTGCCATTATAGTCCGAAAAAACATAAGGAATTTTCCATTGCCTGAATTCAACGAAGACTTCTTGCAAGCCACGAGTATAAATCCTACTGATTTTAAAATTGTAGTCTCATCAGTGTATTGCCCGCCTAGGCATAAAATCGAGCACCATAAATTTGCCAGGTTCTTTGCTACGCTAGGACAAAAATTTATTGCCGCTGGTGATTACAATGCAAAGCACACATATTGGGGATCCAGACTCATTAGTCCTAGAGGTAGGCAGTTGTATTATACAGTTCAAGCAAACAAGCTGGACGTCGTATCTGCCGGTAAACCCACCTATTGGCCCACAGATTTTAATAAGTTGCCAGACCTTATAGATTTTGCTATAGTAAAAAACATGAAACGCGACCAACTGTTAGTTAGTTCATCCTATGACCTATCTTCTGATCATTCACCTACAATTGTTATTTTACACGACAGTTTTGCCACTGCAGCTAAAACCCTTAGTTTCTACCCGAACAGAAACACGAATTGGTTAAAATATAAAATGTATGTGAGATCTCACTTACCTTTGAACATCCCACTGAAAATCTAGCTGATATTCAAGCAGCTGTAGATCATTTTACAGATGTCGTGACTGCCGGAGCCATAGCTGCAACGCCAACAAAGCCATCAGCTAAAATAATATCGCACCAGGCAACAGCAGATATTCAGATGCTCGTCATTGAGAAAAGAAGACTAAGAAGACAATGGCAAAATAGTCGTTCTCCACACATAAAAATGCAAATGAACTTATGCCAAAAAAAACTTACGCAGTAAATTGAGACAGAAACACGAATTCGCTATCGACAACTTTTTAAAAAACTTGGATCCAATGAAAAACACGGATTATAGTCTGTGGAAAGCTGTAAAGCACTTACAATGTCCAATTGCTTACGAATCCCCACTAAGACTTGAAGACCGTACTTGGGCTAAAAACTCAAGTGAAAAGGCAAATGCGTTCGCAAATCACTTAGAAAAGGTTTTTGCACCACATGATATAAGTAATTCCACTATTCCAATTATTAGTGACACCGTGAATGATCCTATGAAATTTCGGTTGTCTTCTTTAAAATCGACAATTAAAAATACGGATATGAAGAAATCACCTGGACCTGATCGTATAACAGGATCAATGATAAGAAACTTACCTGATTCAGCTGTAAGAATTTTACTTTACATATTTAATGCCATGTTGGCTTCTTCCCATGCTCTTGGAAGATGTCTGAAATTGTTATGATCCCGAAACCTGGAAAGGACTCAAGCCAGATTACATCTTACAGGCCAATTAGCCTACTGTCAGTTTTGTCAAAAATATTTGAAAAATTATTCGTCTCGAGTGTAACTCCTTTCCTAAATGAACAAAACGTTATCCCAGATCATCAGTTTGGTTTTCGAGCAAGGCATAGTACGATTGAACAGGTCCATAGAATCGTTACCATTATTAGATCGGCTTTTGAAAGAAAGCAATACTGTTCAGCTTTATTTATAGACATTTCCCAAGCATTTGATAAAGTCTGCCATGATGGGCTACTTACTAAAATAGCTCGGGTTCTTCCTGAAAATACCCATAAGGTTATAAAAAGTTATTTGTCCGATAGAACTTTTAAGGTAAGGTCAAAGGACCAGCTTTCAAGATGTGGGAAAATCAGTGCAGGAGTACCTCAAGGTAGTGTGCTAGGGCCGCTATTATATATCATCTATACAGCGGCTATGCCGACAAGCCCACATACATATACATCAACCTTTGCAGACGACACTGCAATTATAAGTGTCAGTAATGATCCAAAGGATGCATCTGAAAAGCTGCAGTCCCATATTCATAAGCTAGAAGACTGGCTAAAACAGTGGAGAATAAAGGGAAATCCATCAAAATGTGCTCATGTAACGTTTTCCCTTAGACGGCAAAATTGTCCACCAATCACAATAACTAATACCACGGTTCCAGCGGAAACGCACGTCAAATATTTAGGTATCCACCTAGATCGGCGCCTAACTTGGACCCGTCACATTGAGGCAAAAATAACGTCCATAAAGCTTCGAACAAATCAACTGCATTGGTTAATAAGTCCTAACTCAACTTTGGCTTTGGAATATAAAGTCCTATTATACAAATCCGTTATAAAGCCAATATGGTCATATGGTATTCAGCTGTGGGGTACTGCCTGTATATCAAACATCCAGAAGTTACAGAGAAGACAGTCTAGGATTTTACGTCATATCGTATGCGCCCCCTGGTACAAAAGAAATGAAAACATACATAGGGATCTCAAAGTTCCCACTATCTACGAAGAAGTTAAAACATACACGTCCATCTACGTGAACAAACTAGTCGCACATCCCAACACTCTAGCACGCAATTTATTGCAATTTGATGGCCACCAGAGACTAAAAAGAACTGACACATTGAGCCTGGCGAGGCGGCTCTCTCTACACAATAGAAGATAGATTTTTAAGATTTGAATACAAAAAATTAGTTATTACGTAGGTACTAACTAGTAAATAATAATTTAGAAATAAGATTTGAATACGTATTGTGAATTTCTTTTAATAGAAAGATTCAATAAAATAAAATGCAGTAAAAAAAAAATAAAAAAAAAAGCTGATGGATAGCGCTGGCAATTAAAAGTGTCACAGAAAAAACTTTTGATTTGATGAAGGCGCAATATACAAACACAATACCCAGAGTAGTTCATCAGTTTTATTTGTAGCCGTATAAGATGAGATATTCCAAGAAATACCATGGACAGTTAACGAGATCTTAGAGCACCTAGATTACACAGATGACGTAATATTAAAAACCATCAACAAAAACTTCAAAATCTTTTGACGAATTAAGATAACCGACAGATAATAACAATCCTTTCAAAAAGTGCATAGGATCACACATAGATCGCCTTACTAGAATTTTTTCCATATAATTTTTATTTCGAACTAACCTTCAAACGATACGTGTATAAATTTGACAGCAATCTGAATATTGATTCGGGAGTTATAGCATTTTGTCAGAAGCAATTTGGTTATTGAAAATTAAATAGAAAAAAGTGAATTTAGACTTTTGATAAAGCATTGCTTTTTAATAAATTATACATTTTTTATACGCCCTGTTCCAGGTGCATAACAAAGCAGTCCGGACTATTCAGAGTAAAAAGAAAATTATTCTCTGAATCGGAGAAAGTATCCAAAATTGCTGGAAAGAAAAAAACTACTAATGAGCATTTTGAAATACTAATGGTGCTTAGTTACTCAAATAATTTTTTTAGCGATTTTTAAAGCAAACCATTTGCATCATTGGCAACAGCTGTCCATAATTTTTTCACTGACCTATTAAAGCATTTTTTATTAAAGAAAGTGGTAAATATGAACAAATGTATGAACTTAAAACTTCAAGTTTATTTGATAAATTTTTCACTTTGCTTTTTAATAAATTTTAAATGAAAACTTTTTTCCTTTATCTAAAAATGATTGCATTTTTAAATGTAAACAGCAAACAGCTGATAATTTAATTCTAGTCCAAGCTTACCCAAAGAAAGAGTTCTTACAACTTTGTACAAGAAATGAAAATATTCACTTTCTCATTTTCTGTAAACATTGCATAAAACTTGTTATCTGTAATGCTTTTGGACGAATTTGTGTCAGTTCGGACTAGATTGTTATGCACCTGGAACAGACCTAATTAAAATAATAAAAACCTATACGTGCTAAGGTTATATATCTTGCAACAAAGCGTGACTTCTTTAGTTTTGTCTATTTTTTTTCCTGCCAGATCTGAACGGCTCTAGAGCACTTTAACTGTGTTGGCCGATTTCCAAAAAGACTCTTAATCTGCGAGGCCCTTTTTGCTAACGTTGTTCCAGCGTGGGTCTATTCGTGATGAATTGCCAAACGGAAATAACGACAAAAAAATCGAGAACTATCAAATCAATTGTCACAGAAAACTCCTTACACTTCTTCTAAACTTAATCCTGATACAGGATTTAAATGTTTCTCCTGTTTCGAAGAAAAACTATGAATATCTACGAGAGCATATATTGTAAATCGCTGGTGAATATTTTTTTTAAATTTTTACCACAAATTTTGAATAGTTTAAATAAAGTTTTATGTTTACGAAGTTCATAAACAATTAAGCGATTTTTGAAAATTCCAGTTATTGGCCACCGATTTGATTTGATTTTTCCGTTTTTAAGCTTTACATCTCTTTTGCAACAAACTCATATGTGTTTACAATTCACATTGTTGCTGCCATGCCACCGCGCCACCCCCCAAACGGTTTTAATTAAACACATACCTGTGCACGTAATTATTTTTTTTGTAACTTTGCCACTTGGTTCGTTTCGTGTTGGTTGTTACAACGATCACGTACATGCCTGAGTTTGATTGTAACCTCAAAGTCATGAACGAGTAGCACTGTCGAACCATGCCGCAGCAGCGTATGAAATTGCAAAATATTAAGAGACAAAAGAAATTACTCAAATAAAAAAATAAAACTTTAACCAAAGCTTCTCTTATTAATTAATATGTTGCAGTGTTGCCATTTCGTTGGTTTCCAGGTATTTTTCTTTTTGAGAGGCCTTAGCCGGGGTAAAAAGAATCGAACCAAATTTCATACTGCGATTTGCAAATTGAAGAACAAAGAAAAATAACTTGCAAGTATTATTTTTTTAATTTTTTTACTTTTTTAAACGAACCCATTATTTTGGAACTATAAAAGTTAAATAACTGACTAAGTTTTGCCAAAGCAATAACCTTTTCAGAAAACGCTACTTTCATGTGTAGCAGATAAGAATAATAGTATAAGAAATTTAAATTAAAAACAACGGTGTGCGATATCCACATGATTCTGGGTTATTATAGGCTAAAATAGCACTGCGGCCTGATGTATCTATTTTGCAAAGTCGCACACAGCTTTGTTCCATAGACAAAAATAAGAAAAAGAAATATGTGTTTTATTATAATAAAGGTTATGCTGTTCGATAGATATCGAAATAAAGAAAATTTATTTCAAAGAACTTTATATATCTATCACTGTTTGACTTCACCAGAGGACGACAAGGTCAGAGAATTTTAAGTAAAAATTACTAATCAACTACTTGGGCTTTAAATATATCACGAAAATAGCTGGTAAAAATTTTTAAAGCAAACCATTTGCATCATTGGCAACAGCTGTCCATAATTTTTTCACTGACCTATTAAAGCATTTTTTATTAAAGAAAGTGGTAAATATGAACAAATGTATGAACTTAAAACTTCAAGTTTATTTGATAAATTTTTCACTTTGCTTTTTAATAAATTTTAAATGAAAACTTTTTTCCTTTATCTAAAAATGATTGCATTTTTAAATGTAAACAGCAAACAGCTGATAATTTAATTCTAGTCCAAGCTTACCCAAAGAAAGAGTTCTTACAACTTTGTACAAGAAATGAAAATATTCACTTTCTCATTTTCTGTAAACATTGCATAAAACTTGTTATCTGTAATGCTTTTGGACGAATTTGTGTCAGTTCGGACTAGATTGTTATGCACCTGGAACAGACCTAATTAAAATAATAAAAACCTATACGTGCTAAGGTTATATATCTTGCAACAAAGCGTGACTTCTTTAGTTTTGTCTATTTTTTTTCCTGCCAGATCTGAACGGCTCTAGAGCACTTTAACTGTGTTGGCCGATTTCCAAAAAGACTCTTAATCTGCGAGGCCCTTTTTGCTAACGTTGTTCCAGCGTGGGTCTATTCGTGATGAATTGCCAAACGGAAATAACGACAAAAAAATCGAGAACTATCAAATCAATTGTCACAGAAAACTCCTTACACTTCTTCTAAACTTAATCCTGATACAGGATTTAAATGTTTCTCCTGTTTCGAAGAAAAACTATGAATATCTACGAGAGCATATATTGTAAATCGCTGGTGAATATTTTTTTTAAATTTTTACCACAAATTTTGAATAGTTTAAATAAAGTTTTATGTTTACGAAGTTCATAAACAATTAAGCGATTTTTGAAAATTCCAGTTATTGGCCACCGATTTGATTTGATTTTTCCGTTTTTAAGCTTTACATCTCTTTTGCAACAAACTCATATGTGTTTACAATTCACATTGTTGCTGCCATGCCACCGCGCCACCCCCCAAACGGTTTTAATTAAACACATACCTGTGCACGTAATTATTTTTTTTGTAACTTTGCCACTTGGTTCGTTTCGTGTTGGTTGTTACAACGATCACGTACATGCCTGAGTTTGATTGTAACCTCAAAGTCATGAACGAGTAGCACTGTCGAACCATGCCGCAGCAGCGTATGAAATTGCAAAATATTAAGAGACAAAAGAAATTACTCAAATAAAAAAATAAAACTTTAACCAAAGCTTCTCTTATTAATTAATATGTTGCAGTGTTGCCATTTCGTTGGTTTCCAGGTATTTTTCTTTTTGAGAGGCCTTAGCCGGGGTAAAAAGAATCGAACCAAATTTCATACTGCGATTTGCAAATTGAAGAACAAAGAAAAATAACTTGCAAGTATTATTTTTTTAATTTTTTTACTTTTTTAAACGAACCCATTATTTTGGAACTATAAAAGTTAAATAACTGACTAAGTTTTGCCAAAGCAATAACCTTTTCAGAAAACGCTACTTTCATGTGTAGCAGATAAGAATAATAGTATAAGAAATTTAAATTAAAAACAACGGTGTGCGATATCCACATGATTCTGGGTTATTATAGGCTAAAATAGCACTGCGGCCTGATGTATCTATTTTGCAAAGTCGCACACAGCTTTGTTCCATAGACAAAAATAAGAAAAAGAAATATGTGTTTTATTATAATAAAGGTTATGCTGTTCGATAGATATCGAAATAAAGAAAATTTATTTCAAAGAACTTTATATATCTATCACTGTTTGACTTCACCAGAGGACGACAAGGTCAGAGAATTTTAAGTAAAAATTACTAATCAACTACTTGGGCTTTAAATATATCACGAAAATAGCTGGTAAAATTCATTCTTTGAGAGATTGAAATCTTGGCTAGTAAAAGCTAGGTATATTTGCAATTAATTACGCAACGAGTTTTAAGTGATTTTGTCTCCAATAATTATTTTTTATTGATTTCAAAAACCCATTTTAATCACATAATTTCTAAAAATTTTAAAAGTTTGATGAATTCTTAAAAATACATCAAAAATTTGATTTATGGTTTATTGCTGTTTATTTTAATCTACACTGTATAAATCGCTTATTACTCAAATAATTTCTAAAGTTTGATTAGTAAAGTCTTCAGATCCGCTGTTATTTTCAAAGATTAAAACAAATAAATTAATATACTAAAAGAAAATATTTATACGAAACCTTTCTTGATTATTTTTAAAAGTATTATTGAAATAAAATAAGAAAAATAGCAAAAATAATCTGACTTTGTTCTAAATCATATAAAGCAAACCCTTAAATACTGCGAACCAATTTTGCTTTTGCACCCCCATGAATGAATCAATTGCAATATAAAAATTTTCTGCAGATTTAATAACTTCGTAATGCAATATCATAGTGCAAATTTGATTATCTCTATGTTCACACATACATCTGAAGTAACATTTTAAATTTTATTTATATTTGAGAGGTAGACTTATTCTTGTTCCGATATTTTCAAGAATCTTTGCATTTCTTAACTAAAATGTTTTATACTAGTGTATCGAATTTGAATATTCTACGACAACTCATTCTATTCTTGTTCCATCGTTATATGGGGACTTTTTATAAATTTGTATCGTACTGCCTAGGTAGTTATATCTCCATTTTGCCACCGTAGGGCAATCTCTCTTGATAGAGTCTGCAGGAATTAATTGATATTACACCTATTTCATTCATGTGATAGTTAAGTTTACAGTGTCCTGTTAACAGTTTACTGTAAAGTTTTATATCTTTTTTGCTGAGATAGCCTCTACCTTAATACTTTTTATGTTGACAAGTCTTTTCGACTGCCGCATATCGCGTTTGGGATCTTCAGTAATGAAGTAGAACTCATTGTTCAACTTCGCGTATTAAGTTATTTGTGAAGTTATTGCTTACAGAAGGGTTCTGGGCCAAAAAACGAAGTGCCTGCGCCTGTTTTGGTTAGATTATCCCCCATTTTATTGCCTGCATGCCCCTCATGTCGCCAAATTACAGTAATTGAATTCCTCGCTGCTAGGGCATCTAGAATTTTAAAGCACTCCCACATCAATTGTGATTGAAATGAGTAGTTTGCTAATGACTTTAAAGCTTGCTTGACCAAAAAATTAAAATAGTTTTTCCCATTGCAACTGATTTTCGGAAATGTGGTCCTACAATTCTTGTCTCAGCAGTGCCATGTCCCATCTTGGACCCGTGGTGTACCATTTTATTATATCTCTAAGCTGAGCGTTCACTGAAAAAGTTGGAAAAGTTTAGCGTTCTGTTCATCTTATCGAAGACTGCGAGACATGCACAGCTCCAGGCGGCGTGCAGAGTCTTTGCATGCCCAGTAAGATTGCCTTCCTTTAGAGGAGCTAGACTGGGTAGACTTAAGGCCACAATGGCAGCTGTCCTTTGAACTGCAAGATGCTGAGGAGTGAGTCCAGTGATCATGACTAAGGATGGTATGGGCACGTTCTTATTGCTCCCGTTACACTCAAGTAAGCTATTCGATGTACCTTGTAGAGGATCATCATTCTACCTTTGGCCGTCTAGTTTTATTTTAGAGCTACATTTAAGGCATCTTGAACCGGATTTTTTATAATGTAGATTTTTAAATAAATTCCGCACGCTCGGCAGTTGTGAAACGATGTATGGTAAAATGGTAAACCTTCCTGAATATTTTGACAAATGCGTAGCATTGATAATTTTAACAGTTTCTGAAATATAACAATTATTATTGTATATTCAGCTTATATCTGATGAATTAGTATTTATTTTGTTGTTTTCGTAAAAAGTCACAAAAGTTATTTTAGCTTAAAATCACCAAATTTTTCGTATAATATTTTGCCTGTTTATTAAGGCGTTTTTTCCAAATTGATTTAAAGTAAATAATATTAACATTTAAATTAATTGGCATAAAAATAATAAATGTGAGATGTCTAAATCTTCTGATTCGATTCAAATTAGCCTTTTTAATACATCAATGCAAATAAAATTGCTTGATTTAGTCACAAAATACCCCAAGTGGCGAGCCTGCATAAAAGTTTTTAGTGTTCAGAGAAAAACTTACCCTGGCAACATTGTTGGATGCTTGGAGTGGTATAAATATGTAGGTTTGGTTGTAATAAATGTTAAGAGCTTTAATAATAATAATAAGAGAAACTGGCAACAGAGAGCGCGAGAAGTAAAGAGACAGAGAGTGAGTGTAATAGAGATGAAATTAATTGAGAAAATAAAATTCAATGAGAAAGACTTGTATTAACTCGAATTATTAAAGTGGTACCAGTGTTGGTGGTAGGTTGGAGGTTTTATATATGATTAGAAGCAATCACACACATTCATACAAGTATTTTACTATATACATATTCATTTCCAACTAACCAACTCAAGCATTCATATTGTATATTGTCATGCATGTTTTTTATGTACACATGAGGTGGTCCAATTCCATGGGAGAAATAACTGTTTGCTGGGGAGTTTTGCATGTGTACAAGCCACTTTTACTGATATGTATGGATGGATATATGTATGTATGACAGTATGTGTGCATGTATGCTGTGTAGTGTTTGTACAAAAAATCAAGCTGGACGTTGTTTGAGTACATAACTGAGTATGAATACATACATACGTACATATGGATGTGTGTTCTTACATACATATGTGCGCTTATTAAAGCTTGTACATACTCGCAGCTAAAAGAGTTAAGAGCATCTCTGTTTATATAAATTTCATATGGTCATATGGAATAAAATTTAGGGTGACAGAAGTTGTGATTTCGAGGACTTCTACCTGAGAGACTTCCTTGAACATTGAAAATTTTATGATACTACAACTTTTGAGGTTTGTAGTGTCCTGCCGTTAATATAACATGAACCAGCACACTACCTTCGTTGTGCTAAATATAGAGGATATAGAGTAGTAATGAATATTTTTCGTCGCCGGATACGTGAGGAAATTGTTTCCCGCGCCCACTTCAGCAGCAAGGTAAACGTATGTTCGTTCATATGTGAACACGTTATAGTATGTAGCTGATGCTAAGAAGGAATGAAGTAGTTGGTGGAACTTTACGATACCAAGGAAACAAAAGCAAAGTACTTACGACATACTACATCATCTCCATTGTTACCACCACCAAAACCAATAACAACACTACCATCACCAGCACCATCGCCATCACCGCCAGATGCAAAATAAATACGAGAGCGAACAGTTTTAATTTAAATAAACTCTTTTCTTGCCTTTATTTTGCACACACACACACACACACACACACAGAGCCACAGGCACACACGCACACTTGTATTAACATGTATAAAGGAATATGTGTAAGCTTAGTGTATTCGCCTACGCCGACGGCTACGTCAGCAACTAAACAAAACAAAAAACCGTTGCTGTCGTCTGGAGAGTCACTATCCCGCGCCCATGTACCATTTGTATTTAACCATTCAGTCATCCTCATGTATAAAATGAGCGCGCGTGAGTCAACTACCAGATGAAAGAGTAAATTCAAAACAAAACAACACAAAACCAAATCAGAGCACAAAAACACAACAAACCTCCTCTAAAACCAAGCAAAGCTCTGTGACCGTTTGCTTAATTTGCACAGAGAACAGAAGAACGAACAGAAAAAGATGAATGAATGGTTGGATGGATAGAAAGATAAATGGATGGATGCATGGATGGCTGTTGTCGTTGTTATTGTTGGTAGTAGATTGGTGTGCTGAATAGCTATTTTCTGGACAAATGCAAATTTATTAGATGCTTACGGTCTGTCGCATTGTGAAGACGTGCTTGCTTCTTGGCAATTCTGTGTAACCGTGTTTTCGTTTGTATTTTCATAACAAAAACGCGTATTTTTCTCATAGAGACGAATATTAACGGTAGCATATATCGCCGTTAACAGTAATAACATTTGATATTAAACCCTTCGGTTAGTGCGTAAAGTGCTCGTCTGTGTGTAAAGTAAACGTCCTTAAATCGATCTTGGTGGCGTCTTTGTCGTTTTTACATATATATTTTCGAAAATTTGCAATTAGTTTTTCATGTGAAACAATAATAACCAGTGTATACGGCAACCAACAGCCAACAACAACTTGTATTCAAATGAAGATAAGAACTGCGCCGGAATTTATACACCAAAATAACGAAACAACACATACATACAAACACACATCCCTACCAGCCAACACATTCAAACCTGTAATAAGAGCGCCGTTAAACAGTTCGCAATATTGATGCTTACTATTGTTTTCTGCACTACTTGCCGCTGGTTTTGGTTGTGGTTGCGTTACGCGTAACGGTTTCGGTAACACATACGTACGCGTTTATGTGTTTGTACGTTGACTCTGCTGCTTTTAACTGTTTGAGTTGTTGGTGTGGTGTGGCGTTTAGCAGCCGCTATCACCGCCGCCGCCTGGTACACACTGAGCCAGTCAGACAGTCATTTCAGCCGTTCGTCGAGTAGGCAGACTAAGAAAAGTCCACACCGACACACATATTAGCCGCTATCAAACGACATTCGTGTATTAAACGCCAAGTGGAATAGTCGCGCGCGCGATTGTGTGTCCACCCACGAAAGCAACAACACAACCAAGTACAATAACAACAAGAACAAAGACAATAATACTATAAGAGCAAATACATTCGTTAGTTCTATCGGATACTCATATGAAAACAAACACATTAGATAAAAAGCAGCAAAAAAAGAAATAAAAACAACAAATAATAACAAACAGCATTACCACCTGCCCGCCTGCCTGCCTCTTCGTTGTTTCTTCCGCAATAACAGTTATCAGTAAGGAGTTAACAGCACAGCACAACCCTCTCCCGCGCATTCGCCTGTTTTGTTTGACTTGACAGCAACAACACCACACCACCCAACCCCACCCCATCTCAACGCCATTTCCACAACCCTCGCGCGTAACCAACAAGAATAAAATCTAATTTCCAAATTGGCATCAATGTGTAAACGCCGAAAATAAAATTGAATTATCTGCACGTATGTGTCCGTAGTCACTCACAGGACATAGACGTGTTCGGACGCGTATATTTTTGGACGTTTCTTTTCAAAAACAACAAAACCAACAACAAAAATGCTTATGCACACACAATAACCGAATTCAACTTTATCAAACAGAGTTGCAAGAAATTAATAAATAATAACAAGAAAAAAAACAGAAATAAATTTTTAAATATTAAAATAAATAAATAAAACATGTTCAAGTGTAAAAAGCAAATCCAACTGAAACCTACCTACAAGTAACACAGTGATTAACCATTAATTAAACGTCTTGCGAGTACTACGGCAAAATAACAAAAAAGTTAAAATTAAAAAAAAAAAATTCGATATTTTTACAAATAACAAGGAATATACATACACACATATACACACACATATAGATATTTAAAATGAAATTTATAAAAATGTAAAAAACAAATTTAAAAAAAAACAACCAAAAATAAGTTTCAAAAAAGTGTTCAAGGTTCCTATTAAATATATTAAGACGAATATAATTAACTAAAGAAAAGTACAATAAATAAAATAACTTTGTTTCGGAGCAGAGTCCATTGGGGAAACATACTCGTATTTTTGGAGGACATCCGGTCTCTGAATGTAGACGAATTTTGGAGCATCACACGCAAGTTATGACCACTGTCTGTCACACACACACCACTTGTATTCGCAGCATTTATAGATTTTAAAGTGGAATTTAAACCCTACCTACCACTCGTGGATACAACAACGACATCTTCTTGCAGAGAAATCGCAAAGAACATTGAATGAAACTTGTGCTTTCACTAAGTCTCACCACTTTGACTGACGACGCTGTTGAAGTCAAAAAGTTTAAAGTAACAAATTGAAATTTGGTCGAAAATGCGAATTAAAATGCCTGCAGTTAGGATTGCGCAAGGTTAGTTACACTTCTAATATTCTTGTCTAGTTTTAAAGCTACATTTTTAAGTGAAAGCGTGCAAAATTTTACCCAAAAAAAACTACAAAAACACCACAAAACCCATCTCGCACAGCAACACCGACACAGACAACAGCAACACACTGTGAACTAAAACTTTGACTAACTGTGTGAGTAAATGAGCTTGTGTGTGCACAAGTACATGGGGCTTTTGTAAATAAACAAATTTTTATTAACGCATTGACATTTGTTTAAGGGTGCATAACTTACTGCTTGCAACAACGTATCAAACAAATATTAGGCGAACATTTTTACCTCATCCGGCCACTTGTGCACAAACGTTTGTTCTTTATAAAATTTCTATTATTAAATTCGTTTCGTTTTTAAAGCGCATTGCTCTCCCATTCCCATCACCTTTATTTACTTCATATTACGGTTTGGCCTATTGTGCAAATATTTAAAACATGTTTAAGGACTCTGGTGATTTTTTTGTTGTTGCAAAATGCATCATAATTTAAACTTGTACAACTAAAGTTACATATGAAAAATTATTCTTTCGGAAAACTAATTTAATTCTTCCTTTTCAAATTGCCGTCGGTACTAAGAAATTCTCATATTTACTTTTTAATTTTATTTGTTTTTATTTGAGGGCCATGAAATCACTCACAATTGGGTGCGTTTAAGTTGTTCTTGTTTACCAAATCACGTAAAAGTAAAATTATCAAAAATATTATGGCCGATAATAAAGTGCAGGCTTTTACAATGAAGAGATCGCGCAACATTTCAAAAGAAAAACCTGAATTATACTCGTACACACATCTACCTATGGACACATATGTATATGTTGGCATGTGTATGTGTGTGTGTTGTTGTATACTCGTATTAATATTTAATATAATTTTGAACAATAAGGTGGGCAATTAAACTCGAAGAAAGTTAAAGTTGACAGATAAGCAGGTTCGTTGCCTACAAGAGGCATGATTTTTATTTGCCTTATTCAAACATTTGATTAATTGGAGAAGATTAAAAGTGATTTGAATGTCTTTGTAATGCAACTTGCCATATTGCAAGGGACAGCAACAAGGACAACAATTATCTTGTTAGTTAAATATAAAAATCATTTCAATAGCAGCTGTTTTTCTTAAAGGAACACAATCATTTTATGCCGTCATAATAATTAGAACTACGCTATACCTCCTCTGGCAAGTCTGAGACATCTAAAAAGTGCATGACTACAAAAACTTTAATAAAACCAAACTGGACCTCAACTTCTTACCATTGACATTTGCCATTGGACTTGCCACGTACCCTTACAGAAGTCGCTACCAAACAAAGCGATAGAATATAGGGCCTTTCGCTAGTGAGTTATAAGTCTGTACACTGGGCTTATCCGGCCATGGTCTAATAGCCAACCCCCAGTATACCACTACTTACGATCAGACATCCTTAGTCTATGCACGCTTTTAGAATCCGCTTGCATCTTGTCCCCTTCTGTAGAACCTTACTCTGAGGATATGGTTATCTGGACATTTTATAAAGCGTTTTTACATCGGTAAATCCTTAACACATTGAAATCAGTGAGTGAAACAAACTTTATGCAGTAATGGGTTAATCCCTTTCTTCAATTTTGTCACTAACTAAAAAAGGAAGCCTTTTACTCTCGCTCGTTGCTATATTTTGCTAGCACGAAGGTTCATAACAGCAAGGAACACAATTGGACCTTTTTGCAAACTAAAATAGTACTTTTGGAAATCAAAAGTACTAAATATTTTTATGAAAATATTTTATAGGAATTTGAAAATTCTGACACTTTTTTGTGAAAATATTTTAAATCAAAAAAGTACTTTTTAGGCAGCATTTAAAGTTGAAAATGTATATAAAGAATCAAGAACGAATGTGATTGAGGAAGCTGAATTAATTTTTATGAACATTTTACTCCACATCTTGCGAACTTGACCAAGTGCACTGACAACATATCCCATCATTCTATCAATTTAACCATTATGGATGGAAGTTCTATTTGAACAATTTAGAAACAAGTTATTGATGAATCGCATAATTCGGTATAAATACAGAGTCTTATGATTTCTTACCACATTGAAAAGATTACTTTTCTACTTCAAAATTATTGTTTAAGTTATATTTATAAAAAAAAGGATTTTATGCCTGGATAGTACTGAAAAAAACTACAATGGTGCAAATAAAGGCTAAAAGAGAGACTGACACAGTGTCCGTGAAATATTGACGGTTGTGGGCATCGCTAAATTATACTAACAGTAGTTTTAAGAAGAACAAGTTATCGAAAAATATTAAGATCACTTATTCTTACCAACGATGAAGGATTTAGAAAAAAAAGAATTCAACAGTTAATTATATGGAAATAATTGTTTTATAATAATGAGACTTTATTTTTAAGACTTTCTTTTATATATAGTTTCATATCCGACACTAAGACGAAAATTCATGATTTCATCTGTGAGTCCACCTGGTATCAGTTTGCTTTAGTTTTTCCATTGATACAATGCAGTCGTTTTATTTTGGAGCAAGTAATTTGACAGCAACCGCACTTTCGTTTATATCTAATTAAGTGATTTTACATTTTGAAAAGATATTTTAGGATTAAAGAATATCAGAATAATATTTAAATTCGTTAGGAAATTTTTAATCCTGAAAAACACAATACGACTTAATTTTGTTATCGGAAAAAGTCATGCATTCATGACTTTTATTGTACGTCTCGTTTTGATAAGTTCAACTTGATGATTGTCATAAGTCTCGATGCAGAACTCTTCGTTTTATTATACTCTACCTTGTGTACAAATAGATCATGACACTGCCTTTTGGACTGACGACCTCCTACAAAGAAAATATGCCCATATTTAATGGCATATGAGGGAGTAAATTAAAAATTTTAAATGCATATTATTCCAAATCGAAGTTTTTGGCTGATAACAAATAAACGCTATCTTTTCAGGTACAGATATATCTGTCAAAACTTGAATCGGTCTATTTGAAATAAATACAAGTTTTGAGAAAATTCGGACGTTTTAAAACGCAACCAGAAACCGAACGAGAATGAAATTTCTTTGTAGGGTAGAAAGGAAAATTAAATTGTTACGCCCAAAGGCAAATGTGTTATGATCGATAACAAGTCTACTTGAGTAGATAATTTTGTCATTTGTAAAATTCGATTACACATTCAAAATCGAAAGTTATCGACAAGAAATGATTTATTGTAACTTCTTGAATTCAAAGTAATTTAAACAAAATAAGTTTTGCGCCGGTTATGTAATGTTTAAAGGTGCTGCATAGAGGAAATATTAAGCTTCTTTATTATGTTTAAACTATTTTGACTCCATCAATATTTTAAGCTATATTTTTTTACATTTTGCTGCTTTTTTTGCATCACTTTGTTCTAAATCCTGTTTCTTTTTTAAATGTATTTAAAAGCATATTTAGTAGCGACTAAAATAGTAATATAAATAAATTTTTAAAGTCGAAAAGATACCTGTAAAAAATTAATTTATTTTATTCTTTATTTGATATTCCGACAATATTCCGCTATTCTGAATTTATTTTAATAAGATATTGATTACAAATTTCGAATAATTTTGTTTCGTATTTACTCGATCCATCCAAGAATTATTGGGATGTGTAACTAAATTATTTACATCGGCACATTATACGAGATTGTTATCGACTTCATAATATTTAAAAGTCTGTTCGATTATTACGGGCTTGTTATTTCTATTAAAAATTACCTTAAGATCACTCTCCACCATATTTTACTGCTTGGTTTTCTTTCCTGACAATTGTATATCACGGACAAGATGATGATAATCCATATTTGAGACTATATGCTGTTCCATATCAAATTATTCAGTTGCAACAAAGGGATCATCAATTTCCTTAGGAGAGAAAATCTCATAACTAGACACGGATAAATATCCCGAACTGGTTTTAAAACATTTTCAATATTATATTAGGCTACGTATTTTACAGGAATTGCCGACGATATTTGTTTGACAAAAGTAGCGATCTTCCTTTTTTGGTTTTGCCTGATGATGCCTTTTCATTCGGCTAAGAAAAGGCAAACCCCGGGTGGTTGGTCAATTCTTCACAGTAGTAGCGACAATAATAACGATTGAAAGACATAACCACAGCCTAACAATAAACCGCTAACGTAACATCGTAATGCTAAACAACAGTGATTGATAATAGGAACTTATACACATTGTAAGCATTTGCCCTGGACAGTAATTATAATCCCAGAATAATTCAACACACTAAAATTATATATCTTAAGTATTATAAGGAATTCCTCAGAAATACTTTTGCGTTTTTAAAAAATACGATTTTACCGAAAATTAAAAAAGAAATAGAATTTTTTTATTTTGTTTCGATAATATTTCTTCAAATGATGGGTCGATTCATAACTAACTTCTTCGCTATTAAGCATCATTTTCAATTTTAATATCGGTGCAAAAATGACTTATTTTAAAAATTTTTGTCTACGAAGTCGCAAAAAATTGTATTTTTTTATCGATAACTTTCGATTTTGAGGCAGTAATAGAATTTTTGAGAATCAAAAAATTATCTACATAAGTAAGCCTACAACCTGTACTTGGTCTCTTTAAAAGTGCATCCAATTTTTATTGACTTCAACTACTGAAAACAGGAAATGCTATAATGTGAGAAAGTTGCTGTTCTTATAATAAAATACAATTGTTGTCGAACCTCCGATTTCCTGGTTTCTCATGAGAATTCGTCGGATTGGGTAGGGAAAAGAAATGTAGGGCGACTAGCTTATAGCGCGCTCTCACTGCGTCCGACATAAAGGAACAACACTTACACACATACATGCACAATATACACGTACATACATATCGCAATTGTGCCAATTGTGCAACAATAGTGTAACAACTCAAAATTTAAAATTTTTCTGGAATTTTTAAAAAAGTGGACAAAGCTAAAATAAATTCTTACAGTGAGCAAATGTGAATACTAAATGCTGATTTTTCCTAAGAAGTCTTAATAAAAAAAATTGAGTTAATGCACTATTGTTGAACAAGAGCGATATCTATGAAACATATGAAAATATTTCATGAAATTCAAATTTTTATTAACACATGCCGAAGTGTTTTTTAATTTTCTTAACTTATTTTTGTTGTTGCTGTTGCTGGATGGACTATAAAAACATTCAATCGAACAAAATCTGTTTTAACCAACTCTAATACTCTAAAAGTTTTATTATTTATTTGGCGCTAACAGTCTTTTATTGTGTTGGCAAAATACTTATCAGCATTTTTTTTATCCAACGAGACTACAAAATAATAACAATTTCAGAACTTTTCATATGCGAATGTATATTTTATTAGGAGCACCACCAACTCCTCTTACTACTCGCTAGCCACATCAAATGTTCTACAATATGAAGAGAGATAATTATTTATTTATTCATTGTTGTTTTTGTTTATTTGGTTTTTATTATTACTTTTTTTTAATTCTGTAGTTTTTTTCTTTTATGAACGTTACAAATCAAAGCCGACAATTAAAAAACGAAAACAATGTTGTATTTAGATAAAGTGCTAATAACTTATCACTGAATGTATAACAAATTGAAAAATACTGACACGGTATAACCAAACAACTAAACACACTCACACTCACACACAAACACACATTCACTAACACAAACAATCAGCGAGATGTCGCAGGAACAAACTCAAACTTGTGCACCTTGTGTTCTCATTATTTGTGTAATTATTATTTTTTATTTTTTTTTTATTCTTTTTGTCTACGCAGACACCGAGTCTATTTATTCACTTGCCACTTTGTCCGTTTATTTATTTGTCCGTCTCATAAAATTGAAAGAAGAAAAAAAAGACAAAATTGTTGAAAGAACTTTATTAACCACATTATTTTCTTTTACCTTGATATAAGTATAAACGAACTACATACGTATTTACTTAGCTGCAATGTGTTATCAAAAACATGAAAAATAACCAAACAAATAAAACAAAATTTTACATAAAAAGTAACAAAATACAAACAAAAAGAATGAAAGAAAAAAAATTAGGCTGTAGCCTAAATTAATGTTGTTCAAAACAGGAATGTTTCGAGTATCTAAATATTTATCTGTACAAAAGTGATCAAAATTTGTTTCCTACACGCAAAAAAAAATCATGATTGTGGCATTGTCACGATAACCATATTATGTTCTCTTAATTATAATATATTGTTATGGCAAACATATAATAATTATTGGAAAATATTTTACATATAGGGTGGTCCAACTATAATGCAACATGTTAATTGTGAGTCACACCCGCGAGATGATAACGGACTTTTTGTGGCCAGATATTGTGGATATAGACCTGGACGTTATGTGGTTCCACCAGGCTGGTGCCACTTGCCGCAGAGCCAACGAAACAATGTCTCTTTTACGCGAGAAATTCAATGTAAAAGAAAAAGTAAACGTTAATAAGCCAAGAACAATTCAAGAGCTAAGGGCACATTAACGACATTGAACCTGAATTATTTCGCAGAGCCATTGAAAATATCGACCATCGGATAGAGGTGTGCCCCCGAAGCATTTGGCCGATTAATACTTTGGTTGCGATAAACAAGTTATTGTTTACATTTAATAATTAAAAAAATTTCATCTATAAGATTTGCAACATGGTTGAGTTGAACAATACAATTCTTAATAAAATTATAAAGCATGAGGGTGCTGTGGCTTAAGTTGACTCTTAATCACTCGACGGCCTTAGTCACCTGTGTCCGTGCCTCAGCAGCAGTCAATAAGTAATCATAATATTATTATCTAAAATAATATTATTATTTTTATTCATAGATTATTGTTACCTGAATCATGTTTTTTTTCTGTGTGTGCCTGACTGATCGGCCCAAAATGTAGTTCTGTAAGTTGTTTGGAGTTTTTGCAAAAGCCTTTCTCACATTAGGCAAACGGACATGGACTTTCTTACCTTCAAGGCTATAGACTTAATTGGGTCATAAATCTCCCACTGCAAACAAAGTGGCGAACTTGTATATACGTCTATCCCTTTCGCCTATGGAAGAGGAGGGTATAATGATTTTTATCTTAAAAATTAAATTGATGTCACTCTTATCTCTTATTGTAAGCTGAAAAACACATCTAATTAAAAAAATAACTTTTGTAGAAAGCAATTTCATTAGACGATTGTTAAGTTGATAGGTCTTTATCTACGATGCCATCATACTATAGTAGTGGCATTTATTACAACAATTGCAGAAAATAGCAAACAAGATTTCACATATAACAATAATACTGGCTATTGAAAGACCCCTTGATACTGGATATAAAAATTTAGCTTACGGGGCACCACAAAACACAACCACAGCGGCAAACTATCTATGTATGAACTTTGCGGCCACAATCGTTTGTGGTTGGCGAAATCCGAAATTGTAAAGGACAATGCACATTTTTAACAGGAGACTGCCTCACAAGCGAAATACATGGCATTTCTGTCTCAGTGTCGGCTGTTAAACTTCACATAAAAAAGTGGTGGAAATTGCGAACAATTTTTTTATAACATTTGAAAAACTGAAGATAATCATCATCTGCGCTGGTGAGTTTACTTTTTTTAAGAGGGAGAGTCAACAAGTCTGTGATTTTTTGGATACAAAATCATTTCATTTTTTGAGTAGTCTGCGTCTCCCATTTTTTTTATCTCTTTTAATAAATAAGATTTGTCGAAGCCACCTTTTTTCTTGGTCAAATGCGTTCGTTTTTGCCAATAAGTTGGCATAATAATCGCCCTTGATTGTCTTACACTCTAGATGGTAAAAACCCACCTTGGCATCCTTTGGCACTGATTCTCCCTGAGAAACCCACTGTTTTGACTGCTGTTTGATCTCTGGTATTTTGTGGTAGATCCGCGTTTCGTCCTCGATTATGAAACGGGTCAAAAACTCCTCCTTATTACGGGTGAAGAACAACAAACAGAATTCTGCGATTGTGTTTGTGGTCGACTGTCAACAAATGCGGCACCAAATCCCATGATCTCCGCGAGATGTTATCAAACCTTCCAGTCGCTTAACCATTGTTGTAAAGTTGTGGTCAGCACCATCTTGTTAGAACCCCATATTCACCCAATCCACATCGTTAGATTCGAACCAAATAAAATTGATTGTCAACGATTTGTAACGATGAGAGATAAACAGATTAACGGAGATGATGCCGTCGGCCCAAATCCATTCGCGTGAGTTGGCGTCTATCCATATATGACAATTTGGTCATTCACGCAGAAAAGAACTTTGTTGCAAAAGAATTTTCAAAAAATTGGAGATTTCATTTCAATGTTGCCTAATACAGCCGATCTTTGAAGCCCTTTTAATTATATCAATTTATAACAAACTATATCACGCATTTGTGGGGTCAGTGTACAGGGAGGCTGTCTTCAACAAATATAATAATTAGTTGACTTAATCCATATTATCTTTGTTGGAATAGAAAGGTTACATTTTTAATCACCTTTTATCCAATTTTTGCTCTCGAATAGTTTTTAATTTGTTCTAACAATAAATTGCAGCATAAATAAAAAGAACTTGGTATTCTGGTGCTAGAAAGTAAATATAGCAAATGTGAACTTGCTTTCACGTCTAAAATTTGTTTGAATATATTAAAGCATTCTTCTCTAAAACTCAACTGAAGTTTACTCGGTCATCAACATTTTGTTAATTAATTCTTAGTTAAATCAGGTGCAACCACAAGCTTTGTTGCCACTTCTACTACCCCCAAAGAACCACACATGACTGCAAATCACCCACAGATCTTTCCATTAAAAACGTTGCATTTCATGCCTGAAACCCCGTTTGCCGAAGTATTTTCAATTTAATTTGATTATCGACCAAACGATGTCCATTAGCATGTCAGGTTTAGTCGCTGTAATTCTTGTTTTTATTATGTTTCTGTTCAAGTAAAATATTTAAATTAAAAAAGCGAAAAAAAAAATTTTGTAACATTTTTGACAAGCTAATGTTCTATGTCGCTATGGCAACTCTTGTCTGTTATAAAATATTACAACAAAAAAAAAAACAGTGCAAAGCCGCAAGGATAATAATGCCGCAATTTATTGACCCAAGGTTGCTTTGGAAATGGCCAGATGTAAACCAGTAAATTCATTGTTAGAAAATAATAACAAGAACAGAAAAACGACGACTGGCACTGCCACCACGTACTTACAAATACACACAAAAGCGCTCATTAAAAACAAAAACAAAGGACTCTCACACATATGCAAATCCACAATATGAGTACAATAACATTATAATTAAAAGCATCTAGCACGTAAAAACATAAAAGCCAGTGAAATAAAACTTGTCATGAGCTGTCAACTTAAACTACAAGCTCGAAGTAAAAGAATAAAACACCCAGCTAAACTGCACGTCTTCCTGCTGGACCTCATTGAACAGTACAAACGAATTCTCCACAATGAAATCCTACACAACAGCAACCCAAAGCCAGCAAAAGTCTTTTGTTACGCATCAAACTTGCAAAAAAATATAAAAAATTAAAACCAAAAAACAAAACTCAAATCTCTTGTATTTATTTATGGGCTCGTAAGTGTTAACGTAAGTTAGTAAGTGTGTGTAAGATGGCAATAACTTAACGGCATATCATAAATGCAACCGATACACATACATACGATATGTGTGTATATGTGTGTCCTTAAGAGTGCAACTTTCGGATATAAAGGGTCGAGCTAAGGATTCTATTTTAGTTTAGGGTATTTATTGAAAGTCATTCAATCGTGCCTTGGGTTCATACTAACGGAGACGGATGGGCAGAATGTTGGTCGAACGAGCAAACCAAATGTATTTTTCCATTTGTGTATGATTTTCACACCAGCATTTTTGCACATTATGTCTCTGCCCGCATTGAGTACTATTGAAGTCAAAGGGTGTGTGTATTCAGTTTGTGTTTGAAGCTACTGCAGTGGAGGCATCCTCTTTCAGTCAGCGATCGCTCGGTAATGTAAGTGTAATTTTTTCCTCCGTTTTAAAGCACATCCTGTATGTAAAACTCATATTCTTTAGTACCTGTTCACACATACGTAGGTAGGTACATTAATATAGCCCATGGAAAAAATTGAAAAGGAGAAATATTCCAATTTTCATATTTGATGCAAAAAATTATTTTTATTCGGTCCGGAAATTCTAACAAAATTTTTAAGCAAAAACTCCTACCAGACCTGAGGGGTCTCACCTTAGTATTTGAATTACATGTAATATGTAATTGAAAATGTTGGATATAATTGTAATTATTAGTTATAATTGCAAGTAATTATAATTCAAGTCAAGGACTAAACCCTATTACAAATGCACATAATTGGAATTGAACATATTTAATTATAAAGTGCTGGTAATTGCCACTGTAATTGTGAGTGTAATTGAAATTTTAATTGTAATTAATATTGTAATTGTAAATGTAATTGTACTTTTAACTCTGATCGTAATTATAATTGCATTGTAAATCTAATGGTAATTGTAAATGTAATTGTAAATGTAATTTTAATTGTAATTATAATTGTATTGGTAATTGTAATTGCAAAAGTTATTGTAATTTAGCACCAATTAATTGCTTACGATCGAACAAAGTCTGCATACGCAATCGAGATTTGTCATACAAATGGAGCCATCTTAATGTCCATATCCATATGTACTTGTATGTATTGCTATTCTGTTCTATACATAAGGTTTTGCTTACATGTACAAGTACATATGTACAGACGATATATGAAGAAACGTGTGTATAACATGTAGTGCATAATTATGGCGAGAGTCCTTTGGTTTCTTGCGACTGCATAATCAGCCGGTACACATAGCAAACTGTATTACTTCCGTTGCGGCGATTCGCAACACAAATGCAGTCATGTATGAGCGATTGTTTGGAAATTTCTTTTGTTTTAATAAAAAATATCTTTCTATTGTGTTATTGGTGTGTGTATATTCGAGTGTATGTTTTTTTATTTCCCCATAAGTCTGTATTGTTTTTTGTTTTATTTTCTCTTATTACACATACACACAGCTAAATAGCACCGTATTTGGAAGTTTTTTTTTAAGAAAAAGAGAAAATTTATATTTAAACTTACAGTTCGTTTAGGTATTAAAGTAAATGATGCAGGAAAAATATTATCAAGTCTTATTAGCTAAATAAAATTAAATATTTTATAACTCTACGCAAAGACACCTCATATTTTATATTAGAGTTTTTAGAAAAATTGTTTGTCTTAAATATCTGCCACAGGTCAAAGTTAAACTTAAATATAGTTGTTGAAGTTTATTTTTGATTTCATCTAGACACGGATGCCAGTAGCTAGCCAAACTAAAGGCATTTAAGTAATAAACATTTAAGTTTGGCGTTTTAAATTTTCAAACTGGACTCTCCTGGTAGAGTCGTGGCAAATATGTCAAATAAATTTTATCATTTTGTTTTTGCCTGCAGATAATTTAACATTTTAAAACAGATAATAATTGGCGAATTTGTCACCGTCTTAAACATCAAGACTATTTTAAGTCTTGATTATTAGAAAAATAATAGAGGAAATCACTCTCCGTTGCATATCTGCGATTTTTGCACACTCAATATGCTTTTCTGACACAAAGCGTGACTGTTTTTCTTAAACGTTTAGCAAATTTATTACAACAGCTGATTTTTCAGATATTGAAGAAAAAGAAAAATAAATATAAATAACAAACCTCAAATTCTAAATAATCCAATATTTTTTTTAATTTCATCATCCGTCTATCGCTTATTGGTTGGTTTTTGTTTTATTATTTTAATTCCTTTTTTGATTTCTTCACCACTCATTTTTCTATTTATTATTTATTTGTTTACAGAGTTGCATAAAGTAACTTTGCCGCTTGTAATAAGCTAAGCCGCAGCCAATATTTAAGGGCCAACGCCGCCTCAAAATTGTTTACGCCAAGAAAGTATTTGGTGTGTGCATAAACTTTCTAAAAACTGTTATCCATTAATGGAGTTTCGCTTGATACTTTTATGCCTACTATTTTTTCAAAAAATTGTTTAAAGTCTTAGCTTCAACTTTAAGTCTCCACAGGCAGTTTTTGAGACGGTTTTAGCGCCGTGAAACTCTGTAAACGCAGGTGTCTGGTGGCTTTGATTTTAAAAATAAAATGAAATACACAGATGCGAATTACCAATCTGCAACAATTTTTGGCAATAGCATATTTGCTCAAGTGCAGCAAATCTTAGTTTCATATATTTTGTTGTTATAGTCTTGCTGAATATAGCATATTTGTTAGACTTGCTACATCTGCGAGCTTTGCATTTGTTCCTTGTAACAAAGAGTGAGTTCTCCTAATACTAGGTGAAGATCCCTTTTATTTAGCTGATCTCATACGGAGTATTAAACCTTTTTTGTTTCTTGTTGAAGACTTAGAAAATAAAAAAATCATACCATTTATTGGCCTTCGAACTTTCGCGATGTAAATTCATCTGAAGAACTTATTTTGTATGATCTACTATAGATACCTATATTTATTAAAGATAAAACTTTTTTTATCTGTCAGGACATAAGAAGGCTACAAAACAAACGGAGAAATCATATAAGTAGTTTGTTTCAAGCAAACTGAAGATAGAAAATATAGCAAATAGCTCGATGGGGCAGCAGGCCTTAACTTCGCTCTTTTTTTGTAGCAATATTAACCTTCAATGAGAAAAATTCGTTGTTGTAATAGATCCTTTAAACCAGGGTTATGCTTCGCTACCCGTTGCATTATTTTTAAATTTCACACACACATTCATGCAAAAATATACATACACACTCGTATGTACAAACAAACATTTACCTAAATGCCAACAAACACACACATTTGTTTCTCAGCATTCTTTCGTTTATACGCTCTTAACTTTTGCAGCACGTGCCAAACCATAAACTTTGCCTTCAACAAACATACTGGCAAACAAATACAATACAAGACACACACACACACATACAAAGACGATACAACAAATTTTATTTGCGTACTTCAGCCACAACGAGGAGATACGATTCATTTAGCTTGGATGGTACCTTACAAACTGTTTAGCGTACGTAGGCAATGACAACGAAGAAAAATGCGAACCAAAACAAACAATCAAACAACACGAACTAATAAATACTACAAGGAAACATGCAAGAACAAAAACAGAAATCTTATAAAAAAAATAAAACTACACATCAAAAAGAGTTGATTGTTAAGCTAAAAAAAATAAATTTTAATAGTTTCGTAACTACAACACAAACCGAACTGATTTATTTGTTTAAAACTCTGCGTGTGTGTACGAGTGAGTATTCAAATTATGACACACACACACACACACATTTTGATTGTTGCTGTTGTTGTTGTTGTTGTTGTTATTGTTGTTTTGATACGTTTATTATCCACGTACTCAGATGGCTCCGAAGCGTGCTAATAAATTCAGATATTAAATAAATCTCAGATCGTCGTGATGAATATCATCAGTCTTGTCGTACGCTCAATATATGGCTGGATTCATTATGTGATCGCGCATACATACATACATACGTATGTGTACACGAGTATTTGGGTGTTCAGCCAAACCCAAGAACATGCATGCGTGTATGTGTGGGTTAGTGCAGTCTTTTAAGAGAGGTCTGTTTGTTGTTGATCATTACAATTGATTACATTTTAAGGTTTCGTGTCGTTTTGTAGTTGCTTTATGTTCATTGATTATTTTTCTTCTTCTTTGTTCTTGTGACCACAAACGCCTTCGCGCTAAGACGTCTTTATTACAACGTGTCATCTGTACAAGCAGTCTTTGGTCTTTTATAGGAAATTGTTTAATTGCTTGCCCAATTACTTTGTGAATGAAACACCACCAGCCTTCACATTCACACACCTTATTTTAAAGTGTGTTTTTTGAACGCAGAGATATTTAAACTTAAAAATAAAACATACCAGGGATGGATTACTTTTTATGGCACTGAAATCATCGGTTGAATTTGTAACATAACTTTCTGTCATTTCGATACGAATATAAATTGTGGCCAATATCGTAAATGTGGCCAACATCTTAAATTGTAATAAACAAATTCATCTGTGTGTTATTTTAAAGTCTATACACATAAAGAAAACACCTTTTACCATGAATCAGTGAAGAGCAACCACATTGAAACTACAAGCCCTGAATAACCACACGAATGCCAACTACCTGCCCACGCAATATTAAAAAAAAGCACACCTGAATTCTGGGTATTTTACAAGTTATTGTACAATCACTGTTGAATGATTTAAAGATTTATCGCAATTTGGCGATTTTTACAGAGAAAACTACTTCTTGATGATTTGACGATCTTCGACTTTAAGTATGTTTAGACCTGCACCTTAATTGAGTCAATTAAATGTTTAATTGAGTTATAGAATTTGGTATTCACACATATATAGTTTAGCTTACACAATTAGCAGTTTTCATATCCCGCCAATAATGTTTGTAAAAGCGCGTAATCATATGTGTTACCTGCCACCTTAATATGAAAGAGTTAGCTAAATTGGTAACAATAAGATTCGTTGTCCCTTTTACATAATCTTTGTGGTAAGTTGTCGGGTATAGATAGTGGTCTACTAAATTTAATGTGTTCATTTTACAAAATATTCTGCTCACTAAATACGTTTCAGCTGGGCAATTTCTGATTCAATTAAGTAGAAACTTCTCCACATATTTCTTAAATATTCCAATAGCGCAATTTCAATACAAGATTTTCGGGACATTTTTCACAAAATCTAACGTGAGTAGTAAATTTAAATTATATTACATTTGACAGAATATTAATAAAGAACTGTACTTTACAATACTTTTATGAATATTAAGATCGAAATAGAGATGTATTCAGCTTGTAAGTGATTAGGGCTGTAGCTTTAATTAAAGAAAAAAATCACATTTCATTTTTCGAGAAAAAAAAATGACACTGAAGATAGTACATAGTCGAAACCGGTTTGTTTACAAACCAAACTTGACTAGGGATAACGGAAATTGGTTCCAAATACTCGTAGCTACAAAAAATTAACCTTCACAGGCTTAAACACAAATCTATATATGGAGCCAGTTCTCCTTCCAGTTTGCATGGCGAGCAATGATCCACGGTCCACTCGTAACTTAGGATATTATTATGAGCGAAGTTCGCTCTTTAGCTGTGGTCGAAGAAGCTGATCGAACCAGTTTTCACTCGGTATTGTGACATCATTCGAAAAAGTGTAGCGGCGCTCTGTGAATTTGCTCCATTAGTTTGTTTACAAAGTATATTTCTATCAGCTCAGGCTAAGATGACATTATGGCTCGACGATTCACTTGGAGTTTCAAGCAAACACCGATATCCAAATTTATTTCAACAGATATCGCATACTATACATTTAAGCCACTTTGCTGTCGTTCTAAAAGGTGGTCCCCAACAAATTGGCTGCAGCGTGAAATTAGGACAGGCGATCTGAGGGCCAAGGGAAAGTAGAGTTTCTTGAAATAAGCCTGGATGCAATTCCCTCTCATGCAGTATTTCTGGGTTGGAACCCTCCATATGCGACAATTTTGTTTGTTTACGTTGCCGTTCATATCGAAATGAGCCTAATCAGACATTAAACGACAATTTAGCAAGTTCTCGTCCTCTTCCACCTTTTCAGGCATCTTCTGCCGAAATTCGAAGTGAATCGGCAAATCTGATGCATTAAATAATAAATAGTGATTTGAATTTTGTAGGGGAATAAGTTCAAATCCTTATTAATTATTGTTTTCAAAGTTTGCGTACTGACACCCATTTGAGCAGTTTATCAACTTGTTGAAACACTGGGGTTGCATTGTATGGCAGCAGCTACGGCAACAATAGTTTCCTTTGTTCAAACGGAAGGGTTTCAATTATAAGGATTTATAGTGACTGTCTAGTGCTCTGCAAAATTATTCAGTAGTCTAATATTGGTCCATCTACTCGGAAGATTGCCAAACAAAAAATACTAGATTACTTAGATAGAAAAAAAGTTGTGAAGTTTTCTTCTGGTAGCGGCTTTCATCAGCCACCCTGTGCTTATATTTTATAAATTTTCGTACACTAAGCTGCAACCTCGCGTACAAAATTCTGTTCGACAGAAACTTTACAGCCCAAACGTAGAGATATAACACATTCCCCATCAAAGGGTCATTCGTTCGTGGTAGATTTTCCAGTGGGCCAACTGTTATATGAGGAATAAGCTCTCTGGATAAGTTCTTGCTGGCACTTTCAGTATAGTAAACTTCAAATCGAATGTCTACAAACACAGCTCTCGCTAAAAGTTCATAATTTAGTGCCTATTCACTGATTCACACATCAATATTACAGGGCACTTACACTGTAGCCAGAGGGCTGAAATTCAGTATACAGGTAAGTCTTGGGGAATAAGTAAACCGAAAGATCTGAAAACGGGCACTTTTTATCTGGAGGGACTACGGTGCCTGAAATATGATACCACCTAACCGTCTGCAAAGAAGTTTTGTACATACATACAAATGTATACTTTTACGAAAAATACCTTTGAAAAGTTCTTTCTGTAACTTTCTAATACAGAAAGGCATTATGGGAAACATGTTACCAAACTAGCAAGTTGACTGGAAATGGGACGGTATTGTACATAACAAGAACTTGGCCTCATTTGGATCCCAGTATTTATAACGACTGAAATTTTTGAATAGGAACTTGGCCTTATTTTTAGATTTATGTTTTCGTGCGGATTCATTTTACAATATTCATTTGGAGACATACTAGCCGCTGAATGTAAAAGTTCACCTTTGCCAAGATTCGTCTCTGGTTGACTAAAATAACGAAAACAAACAAATCTTCGGTTTTTCTAAACTTTTTGTAGCGAAAATGTTTTAGAGGGAGAATTTTTCCTTTTTCACCACCCCCTCTATGATCAGCGCCTGCTCTAATACAGCTAATAGAATGTCTATTTTCTAAATAGAGACTTTTTCAAAAACCTTAAAGAATAGTTTGCAATGGACTTTATAAATCAAAATCCTTTCAAAGTTTACAAAATTAAACTCTCATACGGTTGTCAGATCTGGCAACTCTATAAACTTGTGTGTCCAAATTTGTTTATAATTTTATTATGAATGGACTAACACCCGAACAACGCCGCCAATTCGTACAAATTTATTTCAAAAATCATGGCCACCTATTTTGTCGTATACACACCCCACTTCCACTTTTTCGACAAAAGTCTATAACGCGTTGAAGTGCTAAACGCGTGGTATGTACATTCACCTGACGTCCCTTAGCCATGAATCCTGTTCGCACCACATATATTCTAAATTATAATACGCACCCAAAAAGACGTCGTTTCGAGGAAGCAGTTGATGCTGTAGACTCTAGTATTAAGGAAGATCCAAAGGAGCGGTATATGATTACCAATTATCTGAAGATCGAACATAATCGAATGATCACTGAAAGCATATTTTTGACAAAGAGCGTCGTTATATGTTTCTATCGCTTATGCATTAAACAATCGACTTAATAATAGAACTATTTTACGAAGACGTAATTTCGCAACATGGTCCAGTCAATTGGCCGACAATATTGTGCGGATGACTACCGATATACGGCACGAAATACTTGAATGGCATAAAGTCATTGTTCTTACACCCATTTTTTTATTTGAAATTATGTAACCTCAGTTAATAAAATCCATTCAAAATTGGACATCATAAAAAAGCACCCTTTATCATAAATTTATGTAAATAAAGAAAAAAAAAGAAACTTAATAATAATTCTCTACATAATTATGGTTTATGCATCAACTATTCAAGAAATTTATTATGGAAAATTTATATCCGCAACACATCACTCACTACCTTCAGTCTTAAAATTGTAGGCATTTTAAAATAATAATTTCATCTCTTTTAAGGCCTTTATTTAGGACCTTTAGTAGGTATTCAGCGATCGCTAATCTACATGACTCAAACGAACAAACAAACAAACTTTGTTTTTGTATTAAATATACTTTCACGAATCATTGCCAGCCCCTCTCCTATGCAAATTAGCATAAAAGTAATTGCTTCTTTGGTTAGTTGTTCAAAGCTTGTGTTCCTCACAGTCAGAAACCAATCCCTGCTTCACGATCAACCTTAACGAATGACGTTTGCAAAATTACATCTCACATCATGCAAGATGTTGAGTTGAATGTGTTTACACGATTTCAATGAACTCATATTGTATACACAGACGGTTTGCATGTATGTATTTGCAGCTCTGCAATGGCCAATCAAAAGCCCACTTGCACGTAAGTACCAACAAACACATTGTGGTGCTTCAAGCTGCGATCGCAAGTCGCATAATAAACAAACGAAAAATGATGATTGTAAAAGCATAACAACACAAGAAAAAAAACGTTGCTTACTGGCGATGATTCTTCTTTCACTCACATACTTACTTTAGATGAGTTGAAGTTAAACCTGTACAGAGTACCTACCAGCAGCCAAAATAATTTAAGTCATTTACATATGTATGTACATACACAATTAGCATATGTATATGTAGGTATGTGTATACCCACACACACACATGCGAACATGCTTGCAACAATAAATAATATTTGACTGGTTGGCCGGTTGAGTATTTTTTTATATTTATGAACGCAAAGCAAAGACTGGAAACTTGCAACAACAACAGCAGCTTGCAATACGATTATTTAGTCATAATATGTTGATCTTGGAGCAACGTTGAATATGGGGGAATTAATTTATTCGAGACACTCTACACCCTGCCTTTGAATGCCCATAAATAAATAAAAGTTAATATACTATGTATGTACTTATATACGAGTATGTATCAGCGTTTGTGTTGTGAGCTGTAGTCAGCTACATCAGCAGATATTGTACGAGTGCTGATATTGCAAACTTTCCGGTTTGCTTTAGCAAGTCAGATGATCATGATCACAAGAATTCAGAGAACAAATACTCACGCATTTAACGCAACAATAAGAGAAAATGTTTAACCATTGAATCGCCAACAAAGGCGTAGCACAGAGAAAAAGAGACAATACTATACAGTATATATGAACATATGTATGTATGTATGTATGTACATGCCATGTGAATACATGTAGAGTACGCAGAAAATTCAACGGCAAACCTGATTCGACGTCACCATCACCGTCACCTCTCCCAAGTAAATGAGCAAACAATAGCAGACCAGTTAATCAGAAAACTAATACTTAACCACTTAAGGCCATACAAACGTAATATATTTACCCAAAAGTAAATATGTATGTATGTATTTATGGATACATACATACATTTAAACACACAAAATAGGTATTTACTTAAGAAACGACTAAACTCACACAGCCGTGAGTTATCAGCTGGGTTTCATTCGAATCCACATACAACAACACTTTGAATAAAAGGGGAGGCGTCAGAGCAATAATAATAATAAAAACAACAACATCAGAAATAACAACGATCAATCAAATAATGTTGATACTGAAAGCAACGACTGGTCTAAAACTTTCAAGAGAACATTTCACGGGCTTGTGAAACATTTCGGCAGAGCTAAAACACTCGCAATTTTTTTTTTACAAAACTTGGCAATAATAGAATTTGAGTTTGAATAAAAGAAATAAAACTGGCTTTAATGTGTGTTTATACAATTGAGAAACAGCGTCCTCATCCTGAGTGATTTGAAGCTGAAATTAAATCCCTCATTCCACTAAGAAGGTGAATTACAAAATTGCGTACCTCCCCACAATAAATATTTACTTTCACAAAAGTGGCCAAATTATTTATGTAACCCCAGACACTTCCGTTGCAAATTCCATCAAAATTCCCCGTTTATAAGCCATCCAATTAATTTGGATTTTTTCCCCCTAATAATAAATGAGGGCAAGGTATGTTCTTTCTTATTACAGTTTGAGAAGTCCCAGGGACCAACCGAACCTGCATTCTATATAATTTATAATTATTACGGGGAAAACCAGATTCAAAATCCAGCAACGTATTTTATTCTAAGGTCTTCTTTTCGTTTGCTTAAAATTGTTAAGACATTTTCATTAAAGACCAAGTTCAATTCCTATAAAGTTTCGTCGAGAAGATGTCGGAACCAACCGGCGTTGCCATATGTGCAGATTTGTGTGCTCCTTGCATTTTTTTACTTTTTATTTTAATTTATTGAATGTTTTTAAAAAAATTTACTATGAGCTCTACATTGTTATTCATTAAGTATTACTGAAATAATTTATGTATTATGAAATTCAAATTTTCATATATTGTTATCCTTAACCTTCTTAAACCTGTTCAATTTTTAGCACAAGTTAAAAGTTAAAGTTTACGTATAAAATAAATAGTACAAAGAGGAATTATTTTACACTGTTACTTTATTAAACCAACTCTTAAATAGACTTTATCATGATATGACCAGCTTAACATTTCACTCACTACCAACTTTTTCGCTTTAACACCCAAGCTTTTATTAAGTAGTCATCTATGCTCCTCGAAACTTCTAGAATCTAGTAGATGCTTCCTTAACTATAACGATATCTGTTGTTGTAACAACTTGTATGCTTGTTGCTTATAAGTATTGTGTTTGTTGTTACATTATTGGAACTTTCTGTACAGTGGGTGCCACAAGTATTCGACCCCTTCAATTCTCTTACTTCAAATCTAAAAAGGTTAGAATACTTCTCTGCACTAATCAACGATGCACTATCTACGATTGGATTACCAGAGACGTCTCGCCTTCCCATCAAATGGCAATAAATCCCTTATAAACGAGATCGTATGGACCACAAGTTTGCCCACGTATTTTCACGAGTATTTTATTATATCTTCCTTCATAGTGGGATATTTTCATTTATTAGATACTAAGGGCTGCTGATTGTTAGTTGTAATATCCTAGCCTCGTTTCTATGTAAATTCTAAAGCTTTAAGGCTCAAGCAGCACCTTCCTTCGTAAATTCTAGATATGGACTCCACTTAAAATTAATAAAGTGACAAAATTGAAGAAAATCGTAATGCAAATTCATTTTGTGTTCCATTTTCATAAAGAAAACCTTGAAAAGTAGAAAGTATCTAACGCAAGGTTCCACATCATTGAGATCAATAATATTGAATGCATCGCTTATGGTTCGAACATCGTTGGGTCATAGAATGAAATTTGGTTGTAATTCAAATGCATGTAATGTTATTTTATTTACCACTAATGAAAAGTTTAATGAGTTTCTTTATTAATGTAAAGCTTTCCGATAAACTGCGTTTCGTATTTTATTATCCAGCGCGTACATATTACAATGATGAAAGGTTTCTAACAGACGACATGCAGTTAGATGTGCGTGCGCGAAATTCGGCAATTTCGCGCAATCGCACAAAGTTCCAGCGAATGTTCCTGTGATTTATTTACGGTCATTGTAAAGGACCGACGCACAGGGAATTGCAATCGCTTAAAATCGAATGGCAAGTTCTTATGTGTCATCGGAATATGCAGAATGAAAACATGCTCTCCTTTCTATTTTACCGTGATGATCGTTGTCCCGATGTCGGTATTTATCCGCATTTCCAATTCGTTTTTTTCAGTTCTGATATTATGTATATAATTTTAAGATTTCAATTTAATTTTTAATAGTAATGACTACAAATATTTTTGGTACGGATGATTGCTAACGGTCTTTAAGTCATGTTTTTAGTAAAAATTAGACTCTGGTAAATTTGGAATTTTGTTTTTGTTACTCACTTTCTTGGCGATTTTTCGATTGTATGGCATTCCATTTCTAGGCAACTTGCTAGCTTGGCAAATTTTTTTAAACTTTCTAATATGGGAAAGGATTATGGAAAATTTTTTACCAAACTAGCAAGTAGCCTAGAAATGGGATGGTATAGTACATATCAAGACCTTGGTCCTCATTTTGCGGCCGAAATTTTCACATTTTTGTTTTTGTGCGGATATTATATTACGAAAAGGACAATTGCCGGCTGTTGTTTGTAAATGTATGTTCCGGTTTAGTAAATTTCAAAACAATTATGGCCAATTAGAAGGGCTTATAATCCTCGCTCAAGTCGGACTTAGTAAAATATTTTATATAAACCCCTGATGTAATGCAACACCAAAGATGCTAGTAATTTTACATTTGAGTATTTAATTAAAACTCACAGGAAAGGAGCATTAAAATATTATAAAAAATACACAAATAAACAAAATATTTAAAGTGACTTCAACATTGTCAGATAAGTCTTTTTGTCATTTCTTTTGAATTAAATTTCAGTTTAGGGGGAGGGAGAGTTATGTTTTACGTATTTTCATCAATTTCATAAAATCTCCGCTGATTTATATTGATAAATTAGATAATGAAAGAAAGAAAATTTACATATGGATAAATAATTGAAATTAACAACACAATCTTATCAACATCTTCTGCAACGCTGCCTGAAGACCTTATGAGTTTGATCGTGGTTATGATGATTGTTTTGTTATTTTCCTTTTCTCTCTCTCTCTCTCTCCCCTTCTCAGTACATTTGTACAATTTTAGAGATTTTGTTTATTATACTCGAAGTTCAATGTTAATCTCTGTAGGAAATATTATGGAAGGTCGTTAATGGAAAAGAATATTTTTGAATAATATGATAAAGAAGTTAAATGTAATTGTCACTCTATAACACTAAGGCGCTGGCGAAGTCAATTCATTTATAAAACAGCCGTAGTAGCTTCAATTAATGCGGCTGCATAGCACCTCAGAGGAGATTTTGCATCCCTTTACTTCACTACCTGTCCTCACACCTCTATCCATTTCCAAAGAAAGTAACACAATTATTCAATTGCTTAGTAGCCATTAACTACTGCCTGAGAGCTGCTAACCTTTTATAAAAAAAATGATTTAGTTGTAAATTAATTTGAAATATTATTTATTATAATGATTTCAGCTTGAAGTCTAATTAGTTTCTAATTAATTCAATTAATTATTTAATTAGACTTGAGTTTGTATATTGTTTGATTTGAAGAAATAATTGAAACGAATGAAATATCGGCGATGTAAAGTTTTTATATACGTCCGAGTCAAGGGTACTTTATTTGCAAATTTACGCAGCGCCGGAGGCGGTCAACGCAAAAGATGGCTGGTGGGGGAAGCATAAACTGAAATCCAAAATTGCTCAAAGAAATATTATAAAACTAATAAAAACTGAAATTAGTACTTAAAATCATATGAAAAATAATTTGGGCTGCTGAATCTTCACTAGGTCTCTTCAAATTGGCTCTAGTTTTGGACAAATTTCACAACAAATGTTAACAGTAGTGGAGTGGGATTTTAGCCCATTCCGTTAAATAAAAAATCCGACACTCGACATCAATATTATCTTCAAGCCACGCCAACATTGTTTTTTAATCTGCACAGTAGTTTTGTGGAACTTGTGAGAGCAAAATTTATAAAAATTTATGTTTAAAAAAAATTCTCCTTCGAAAAAAATTACCGCATGCACATACGAATAAAATGCTCTATAACAAAACTTGCAACTGTCGTACTGTTGTATGCACATGGCAACTTTATTCAAAATGAGATACCTCCACATAAATATGGAAAAAATGGGAATAAAACCTGCACATGTTCCACAATACCTCTGAAACTACTGAGCGGATTAAAAGAGAATATTAGCACAGTTAAAAGATATATAGTGATGTCGAATTTCGGATTTTTCATTTACTGTATGGGACAACCCTTCTCCAGTGATGTCAATACTTGTCGTTCAACTTCTTGCTCTTTTATTTTACGGTAATTCTCGAAAACTAAAACCAGTTTAAAGAAACCGAGATTCGAATTCAAAAAACAATTTCAGCTGCTCCTGTCCACCAGTTTACCTGAATTTATAAACTTGTGTAATTGAAGTAAATTTCTAGAAAATTCCTGCGACTTGTTTCAGCTGACGATTTAATGGAGGCGGTAGTCTTCAAGTATTGACTGCAAATCAGCTTATGCCAGCATTAGAAAAAGGGCAAAGTTACCGCAAACGACTCTTGAAAAATAAAAAAAACAATTGCAAGCATGACTAACAGCAAAAGTGGAACCTTGGACCTGAAAGTTAACCGTGAGAATTAAATCCACGGAAAGTAAAAAAGATCACACACAGCCTCCTACCACTTGAATCACTTACTACACTACATATCGTCTAATAAAGGATTATCAATGTACGGTAATCTGAAGACAAGCAAATGGACACAAAATTTACAAAAGTTTAGGCGACAAAAGTTTTAACAAAAACTCTGGAAGAAATGGGATACAAAATTTTCCGCATGGAAATTGAAAGAATACCAGCTTTATTCAGTGAACTTTTTCAGTGAATTTTTTCCAACTTTCTAACTGTAAAGATGCCGCGTCAAAAGCACTGCTAGTAGCTTCGACTGGAGTCAGCCGTCTTCCAGCTAAGTTGTTCGGCATCGATCGAGAGACAGGGCATTGTCTTGTGATTGTTGTCTACATAGCTTTCCTGTAATTGCCTGACCATACTATAAATCACCCTTCTGATCCTCTAACAAAAATTCTTTGTATTGAACATAAATATCATTTTTAGATTCAGAGAAAAAGAAAACTCGATGTAAACTTTTACAAGAATATGGTGACTTTCGGCATCATTTTTATTTAGAAAACAATTAGTAGAGCGACATGACCCACAAAAATAATTTTTCTCGTTTAACATTTTCCACTTTCAGTGCATTAAGATATTCTGGTGAACAAGTCGATACGCTGTTTATTGAAATAAGAGTTGGGTCAACTTTAAATTTAAAAAAAAAAATTTGTTGCCTTCCCCCAGGATTAGTTTTTAGTCGCTTTCCTGCCCCCTGGATCTGCCTGCACCTGATGTGAACAAACATGACAATAGGTTAATTGTTTTTTTTTACTAAATATTAACAATTTTATCATTTTTCTGTTTAATAAACTTGCACCAAAGATCTGTTAAGTTACTAAGCTGTTAAGTTACTAAAATATCAATGTTGGCATTTTCCAAACTTTCATTTGTTACATGTCAAATTACTCGAGCACACGAGTACAATATGCAATTAATGTAGCGATTGCATTATTAGAAGTGTTGCTGCAAGTGAAATGCGAAACGCTTAATAACGATATATGTTATATGCAACATACATTCATATATAGCATGCAACATTCATTATGTTCATGTGTATAAATTTAAATAGCAGTTTCCTGAGCATCAAAAAAGTAACAATTAGAGACTTTATTGAAGGAATTTGTATTGTTTTTGCAAACTACAACATCGATTTTAGTATATGAATTAAGTTTGTGTATTGTATAGATGTATGTATGTATGTATGTTGGTATGTCTGTGGGCGGAGTTATCATATGAGACACGTACCCAGTTATAACAACTACATGTCTGTACATACAAAGCTGAATACACAAAGATACGTTGACCAATTTAGCAAAAAGCATTGTGCCTTGTTAAAATCAATACGATGTATGTATGTATGTATGTACGTGTGTATTACACTGGCTGCTGTACCAGCATACACACTTGCAAATACATACTCACATTCGCAAGTACCAGACATTGTGGCGCACTCCCAAATAACATTCATTCATTTCTTTTTTTTTTTATTTTATTTTGGTTTGAGCTTTTTTATTTCTGTTGAGATGTACAAATGTGGATACCAATTCAGCATAGAGATATGGAACATGTGAAATGTTAAAGGCTGGTTGTGTAGTGTAGTTTTTGAGTTGGAATGTACTGGTGTGTATGTTGGTGGCACCATATTCATAAAAAGTGTATTTTCTCTTGGATATCCGTTGTCCTGTGCAATAACAAGCAAAGGCAACTCATACAACAATCATTATTACGGCCACGTTCATATGTACATATGTATGTTTGCATGCTGAGTTGTCTGTGTGTGTGTGATAGCATATCGTAAACCCTATAACAGATTTAACTACCCTGCGGCTACAGTGAAAACTTTTACAGCAATATGTTGCAATAGAACTCGTATCCTAGCAAAAACGTTAAAAATACATGTCTCCAGTCAAAAGATGAAAGCAGACATTTATTTCTGTGCATGTTTAAATAACTTCCTCTAGTGTAGCAAAGAGGGGGGACTAAATGTGTTTTGAAGTGGTTAGGGCAAAATAGATGTTAGAGAGGTGATAGCGGGCAGAAGGGCGGGTTAGTGGGGGGGTCGAGCAGATGGAGGTCTGTTAGTACATACTCCATTGTACAGCTTGTTGTTGAAAGTTGCTGGTTTGATGTTATATTGTATTTGTTTTTGCATGCATATAGACATACATACATACATATACTACATATATGTTTGTCCATATGTGTGTGTGTATTCGGTAACTGGGCATTAGTATTTTTTTCTTGGAAGTTACAAGATTCGTAAGTCCGAGCAAATCAGTAAAGCAGATACTGTAGCGATAGAACACGAAGTTTTGTTGGTTACAACATCATTCCCAGACCTTTCGCAATCCCAACGAATTTGAATTTTAATTCATGTAGGTATGTAACATATGTTTGTATGTATGTGTTCTTGTATTCTACATATTTATGTATGCGAATGTTCATATAACTCAAGCCACACACACACATACATATGTATGGAAGAAGGAAAACCCATATAAATATTTGTAAGACTAAAAATACTTAACCGCACTTTAGTCATAGATGCGCACATCTAACCCTACAAACAATCAAGGAAGGGATATTCCACAAATTTTCCTATGCCAAGAATAAAAGTAACCAACTTGTACAACACATGCAAAAGGACGTCACATCCATTAAATGAGTCAACGTTTTGTTTGGCAGCAGAAATAAAAAGTAAAAACACAAGTTATTGTTCTTTCATACGCTCTGTCCTGTGTCCTTAGAACCATAATTAAGTAAAACACAAAGGATATTAGGGCATACATGCCTACATACGAAAATAAGTATATTAAAGCCTTTGACCAGTGTAAATATAAGTTTCTTGTCTTTAAATTATTTATGTTGGCACTAAAAACTGGAATAGCATGACCTTTGCGGCATAGAGAAAAAAGGATAAGACTATTATTTGAAAGGAAACCGATAGTTGTTGGCATCTCTCAAAATCTTTGCTTAGCATCGTTGCACGTTGCATGTCTTCTAATTCTATATTATGCGTGTTTTCTAGTGCTCCAATAAGAAGTTTGGGCTTAAAGGCGGGATGTAATTTAATTAGAAAATTATGTTGTCTTTATGTTTGGTTACAATTGGCGAATATAAATTTTATACGACCCAGCAATTAATTGCAAGAAATTTTAAAAAAACTTTTCAAGGTGCGGAAAGGTATCCTGTGCACAGGACTTTAGCAGCCTGCCTCACAATTATCGTACGTTAACGTTCGCTTAAGTTTTAAAAGGAAAATCTGAATTGCGTCCCTCTAATGTGAATAATATACGAATAAATTCATAAAAAAATACTATTTGAGGGACGTAAATCAGTTTTTTGTCTTTTAGAATTCAAGCAACATCGTGGGAGAGGCTTTAAGTCTTGTCTTGCCTTACAGCATAGAATCTAATTAATTGAACAAAGGTTCATCAAAATTGTGTTTATATACGCATGAATTATTAATTGAGCACTTTCTAGAAGTAGTTCTGATAGTATGTTTACACACGCGCCTTAATTGAGGCAATAAAATTTAATATTGAGTTATTAAATTTGTAGATTTTTGGAACGAATTACCGTCTTCCCTTGCCAAGTTTGGTTTGGAGATAAACCGGTTTCGGCTGTTTGCCAACTTCAGTGTAATTTTTTGTTCTCTTATAAAATTTGCTATTCACACAGTTTGCAATTTAGCTTCCTCAATTAGCAGCTGATACCTGAACATGTTTTCATGATATGGCAATGACGTTTGAAAAAGCGTGCAATCGTGTGTTATGAAGTTTTTTAGCTCAATTAAATCTTAAAGTTTCGCAATTATGGTGCCTGTGTTACCATACTATTGCGCTTATTTCGAAAAATTTGCGGTGTCTGATCGCACCTTGCATGTTGTGTCACTTACATGAATCCAGAAAAACATTTATTTAGTTTAAGGTCCATCTTCATGCACAATAGCAATTGGCATTGAAACGATTAGAAAGACTTTAAGATTGATGGCCACATAATTTAATACATACGTTTTCACTGAACCGGAAAAACTTTTACAGAACTTGTGTGGGATTTTTCGTGCCTCAATACCTTTTTGACGTTTGTGTAAATTAGTGTATTTTGGGTATTTTACAATACTGCCTGTTCAGTAGATATTTACGTCGATAATAAGTTTGAGGCCAAAAAATGATACATTCGCACCAACACGCCGCCAACATTCAAGTAAACTTTTGCAAAATATTTATCATGATGGTTCCAAGTTAATCACAGTGAATGAGTGTCGAATTTTCGACATTTATAGCAGATAAAATGATTTTCAAATGTTGACAACATGTCTGTAAGTGGGGCTGTGATAGCAACATGCATAATTTACTGCGTTTGTGTTGGTATATGTGTTTTATAATTGAACAGATACATAGAAACTCATGCAAATTTATCCTCTATGCCACACACACACACATACATGTTTATTTGACAATGGATATATTATTACACAAATACACACACACACACACATACACATACATACTCTTACTTGCAGATAAAGTTCCTTAATAATGTGTGTATGCAGTTCTTTGTAGTTGTTGAAAGAAAATGAAAACTTAACAAACTTTCAAATTGTCCAGAAACGTAGACAAAAACTGAAAAGTCCATTGTTCCTAAGAGGACATAAAAGTTGTATGTCTGTAAGAAAAGGACATCATACAAAAGGATACGAACTTAACACCAAACCACATTTTAATTAAAACAATTTGCATATGTATGTTTATGCTTTAAAAACTGCCAACATATTATTTTGTGTAGACCATCTGCGAGAACACACGGTTATCAATAATTTTAAATAGTCACTGTATTGTGTTGGCACCAGTTTTCGAAATGATTGATCCCGATTAGGGTCGTTTTACACTATCGAACCCAACCAAAGTGGGATTTTAGTGTATTTATGAAATGTTCAAATATTCTAACTTAATTAATCGCGCATAGCAACAAAGACTAGAGTCACACTGTATAATGATAAACAGAGCAGAGACTTTGGTGGAAAATGATCCACCATTTCCGTTCTGAATTACTTTATTATAAGCTTTCTGGTTTAAACAACTATTTAATAATAAATATTTATTTACCTTATTGTGTATATTTTTACAAGTTTTCATCAAAACTTCAGTTGAGTTCTCAAAAAGGTTGGGCAACTGATTGCCAATTTGTCATCTGTAATCTTTTTTTGGCAAGTGGCAACGCAACTGAAGTTTAGTTGCTATCCATAATCGACCTGTAGGAAAAGTATTAACGTTACTGATTAATTTCTAATATAAAAACTTTGGGTACCAGTAGTTTATAATTCTCATTTGGTTTATGAAGAGCAAGGAGAAGCGTCATCGATAACGTACGAAGTGCAGCTATAGAGGTTACTGTTGACAGAGCAGTAAGTCCTGTAGCTCGTAATATAACCGAATATAAGTTCTCCCGAAATTCTTTCTTACCGTAGTTGCTTTGTATGGCAGTCGAATATAAGGTCGCCTAAAATTATGATCTCTTCGTCGCGATACTACTTCGTATTTTAGCCAAGTGCGAGGTATCCCAAAATTATTTTCTAGTTGTCGTTTATTGTTTCCCACCCAAGTTGGAAAAGAACCTGCACTTTCAATATACGTTTCCTGCAATAAGGCGACCGTTTAAATAAACATTTACTTTAATAATTAAGACGTTATTTATATCCATAATCCACGTTTAAACAGTATACACCAGAGATGAGAGGTCATGAGGGTGCTTGGTCTCTAGTAGACTGGATACCAGTCGATTTCTAATTTTAATACGGAATTATTCGTGCAATTAGAGCTCTGTGTGGGTGGACTTCTGTATGTAGAATTTTGGAACGAATTTCCGTCATCCCTTGTCAAGCTTGGTTTGGAGACAAACCGGCTTCAGATATGAGCCATCTTTAGTGTCATTTTTCGTTCTGTAGAGAACCAAACTTTAATGGCGAGAAGTATTCTCTTGTAACAGTTTACGTAACCGTAATTGGTGAAGAAGCTCATTTCTTATCAGTGACACTGATACCGCCATGTTAGCAATTTTCTTAAAATATTTATAATCAGCCATAATATCAAATACGAAACATTTTCAGGCGTCGAGGATTGAGTTAAAAAACTGACTGAGCAAAGCAAAGCTGATCCATATCGCATTTTCTATGCAAATGCTCATAGCTCATTTTACAGGAATTGACTGGAAAATGTTAATAAACTTTAAACGCAGAACCGAGTTCCTCTAACGTTTCAAATGTCCTTAAATTTTGTTTCATTATAGAGAACGCAGAAAACCCCTAAGCGCTTGCTTAGGTGTATGTCCACCGGCAGGAGACCAATAAATCATCAACTCTAACTCAATAGAAACTAATCTACGGTAACTATTTTGTTCATCAGATAATAACTGATTTAATATTTTCCATTCGCTAATGGATAACTGTTCACACAACAGTCCAATCACAATTAAAGTCACTTTCTGCATCCACCTGAAAAGAGAGAACGATGAACTTTTAATTCAGTGATCATATAACCGAATATCTTCAAAGTGAGAGAAGAGCGTTGTGGTCAGCAATCAGGCAATATTTTGTACTATTTACAATATCTATGTAAACTCATTGTCGATATTGTTGGTGGTGCCAATAGTAATTGGGCTGCTAGGCTTTTTCTTGAATTCGTACTTATTCTAACGTAAGTAGGCTGTGACTGACTAATTTCTTTTAGTGAAATATTCATAAGCTGCCAGTTAAAATTGTATCGTCATCATTTAGCAGTTGCTAATACATTTAAGTTGCTTTGTTAAAGTTGTTACAAATCTAGAAGTTTAGGACCTTACCAAATGTTTTGACATTTGAATTTGAAATTTTTCAAAAAGTGGAGTTAATCGAATTGTACAATTAGCGGCTCAAATATAAAAATTGCTAAACCAATTCAAAGTGAGTTTTTTTATGTGTTTGCGTATTGCTATCCAAACCACGAAGAGTGCGATCAAAATAGATCACATTTAGTTTGTATTCTGGCGATATATTTAAACAGACGGTTCAAATTAAATATTTCAAATCTATTCAAATAATAAAAGTTATGGAAAACGTGTAAAAAGAACTTTAAATTGAATCTTAATCCGCCCATACCAAATTGCGACAGAAAATGAGCCACAAATATTCTTTTAAGTTGGAAAAATTTTAATGCGCCAGAAAAATATTACAAAAGAAAATAATTCTTTGCTGTAGATTTTTACATTAACTTTCTTCTGCTGTCACTCACTGCTGTTCCCCTTTGTGGCAAAAAGGTGATAATTTAAGTGATGCAGTGTCATTGTCTACTGCGGGGGGCAACTAAAATCTAGATTACTCATTACTAAAATCTAGATTACGCATATTAAAAAAGCAAATCACTTTTATTTACTTACGAGTCTAGTAAAATGGTCCTTGTGCCAACTTTTATTGATTCTCTCAAAATAGAAAAATATATAATCCAGTCAAATTGTTATGCCCCTAATGAATTGTTTTGTACATTTGATAGTTACTATTAATAAACTGTATTACTAAATCCAAACCACATTGATGTGCTATTAGAAAAATTGAAGAAGCGGAGTCTGTGCAATTGACTACTGTACAGTTCTTACAAGACAACAATTGAAATTTGAATGAGTTTCTTCCATTGTATTCAATATGAATTATGAGACACTTTAAAGAATTTATGGACAACATTGGTTAACCACATTTGTATTATTTGCAACCAAACAGACATACTACTACTCCCCGTATATATTGATATATAAAAAAATAAATACATACCACAACACATACATACATACATACATACATACATACATTCAAATGTATATGAAAGTATTTAGCGGTTGCCTTTGCTACATGAAGTTTTAGGTACAAATCTGCTTTATGTACTCGCAGTTACCTTTAATGCAAAATCTGTTTGTCTAAATAAAAATGACAAGTAGAGTGTCACAATAGTAGGTTTCGTTGTTGCTATTTTTGTTATTGCGGTAGTCGATGTCTCACCAACAATGCGACACAAACATGGGTATAACTAAATGATGGGCTATCAATCGAAAGATCAAGTAAGCGATCAACATTTTCATCATCATGATCATCAACAGTAAACAGCATTTGCAACTTGGCAACCGCATTAAATATCGGGTGTAATTGCCACAAAAGTACATTGATCCCACACATCGTAAATCGTTAAATGCCCTATCAAACCTTCAAACATTTGGGTCTTCGATATTATTTTTGTCTTTTCATTTTTTTGCAGGCCAACCAACATTTTGATTTTTAAAAATATTTATCTGATGGCTTAAAGATTTTTTTTAAGTTGTAGCAAAAACCAGTGATCCATTAAATCGAAAATTGTCAAGAGAAAATGTGTACGATTGTGTGTTTATTGCGGTGGTTATTGCTGCAGCTCTTCATTAGCAAAGTGAACATTTAAAAGGTTTCTCATACGATAAGATTCACAAACTTGTATGTTGCTTACACTAATAAAAGTTAGCTCGTGAGCAGGCGCGGTTTCAGTTTCTAGAGGGGGGTAAAGTGTGTCTCAATAAAAATGCACTATTTTGGTACTTTATCGCGCAAGTGCTGACTCTGATATTTAACAGTCAGATTGTTTCGATTATTAAGAAAGGAGCGCCACATAAAGAAATAATGCGATATCATTGCGAAAAGCCATTACGCTGAGACCGTTCGCATAACTCGTCGAACTTTCAGTCCAGAAAGAGCCACTAATATGTAGAAAAGCCGAAAAGTGTTAGTAAGGCACCTTTGCGTTGACATACCGGACGGTCTTGAAGACATGGTGGCTGTAAACGATAGTGCCAATGGCCCTCTTTATAGAAATGCCATCGGCACCGGTCTTACGACACAATCCGATGGTGGTCGTAGCACCAGGTGTACATTCTTCTTTAGGTAACAATTGGCTGGACCCTGATTCTAACTTTTGCTGAGTCATTTCGATTGGCAGCCTGAGCCAAGATCGCGATTTCGGTATAAACCTAAGCCAGCACGTGTACTACCGAAGGAGCCTCACTAATAGCCAGTCTGGGACTTCCGTCAGGTGCTACTGGTTCCCGTGGTACTAGTGTTATAGTCGCTGGGCGAAATTATAACTTCTTAGATGCAGGTCCCATACATGCCTCGGGGACTGGTTCTCCCAACTTCTCCGGTAATAATACATGAAAGCGCATGGAACACCAAGAAGACATGCCTCCGGGGGAAGGCATTTGTTACTTTAAAATGATAAAAGGATTCTCGTAGCGTTATTCCACACCCGCATAATTCAAATTAATTTTAGCAGCAACAATTACCAGACCAAATCATCTCACGAAATACTGATGTCAAGGTGCCACCACGGTCATGCGATTTAACGTCGTGTGATTATTTTTCTTTGGGGTTTTGTGAAGTATTGAGTCTATGAAACAATTCCTGAGCTCAAGATCAAAATCCAACTAGTTATCGGTAGGATACAGCCATCTCTCTGTCTGAAAGTTATCGAAAATTTCATGAAAAGCCGCAAGAGTCTTCTGCTGAATATTTGATTTCATGCCCAATCGAAACATGTCCACTCTATAATGCAGTCAAAATATCACAACTCCCTCACAAAACACATGTTTTACTTTTCAATTATAAAGTGCACTCTTATTGAGACACTCTTTATATCCTAGTAAACAACCACTGACCTCCCTTCTAAACGATTAAAAATTGCTCAAAATTATCAAGATAATCTGTTATCGTCAAAATTTACCCCTGAAAATTTAAAGTTTCCCCCAGTTCTAAGAAGAAGGCTTCTATTGATTGTGTGCTGGTGGCGTTTAAATGTCCAAAATTAAAGAGAAACCAAAGGAATTTTTAAATTTAAAGTAAATCGGATGAGTCTTTAAATATTCTTTTAACTTTTAATCGATCAATTGTGGACATTGGTGACATTTCAATGGCTTGTTACGAAATCTTGTTGAACATGTCATTAATGCAATCAAGGTTGCCACAACGTTTTAGTGGAATTTGCCGACGACATGAACATGATCATCTACTTTTGATCTACGCAATCAACGGCCCAAAATTGTACGCAGTAGCAGTAACTAGTGAAAATAGTTTCAACAGTCACTAGAACAACTGCTGCAAATTCAACAACAACAACTGTTGAAAATCTTTTTTAGTTGATGGATTTGAAGCCGCTTTGATGTCATTTCTATATCAGGTGCTCTGCCTAATGAGATGTCTCCAAACATTCAAATGACATAATAATACTCGCACACAAGAATGAAATTTATTTCTTTATAATATGTAACAGTGTCTATCAATTCATAACGAACGGAATGTTAATTAGTTAAAGTAAAAAACGGGGACCTGTGTAATTATTAATACTGGCACCAAAATACACACACACACACACCCATACACACATCCACTGGCAGGCATCAACGAAATTAGTGTGTTTCAAATATTCCAGCTCCTTAAAATTGGCCATAGAAAACTAATCGAGATGAAGTGATTTGTCTCTTTTGCCTACAACAAACAACTGACTGCCTACCGTTCTTCTGGTTGTCTCACTAACGCTTTATCCTTGTGTAAACAAACAATTAAATTGTTTTATTGGCTTAAATGTACGAGACACAAGCTTCTTTGGAACGACAACTAACTAGTACGAGTTGTGTTGTACATGTGCTTGTCCGTACAGATTTAAATGGGTTACAAACAGTATTAACCTCAGACAAGACCATAAGCCAATTGAACCGCATTTTAAAGTTCATACAGAGGCATATGTGTGCGTATAGCTGTGTGTGTGTGTGTGTATTTTCTGGCATAAATATACTTATTTAACTACCTACATATTGTTTTAGATTTAACATTTTAAATCTATTTTGCAAAGTCAACTCACACACCTACTGACTACATAACTCACATCAATACGATGGTGATGATGAGGACGAGGATAATGATAATGATGACGATAAAAATAGTGACGATGAGTATAGCGATGATTATAACAATAGTTTTACAACAAACCTGTGTACTCTGCTTGTAAATAGTTACAAGTATGTGTGAATGTATGAAATATGTCTTGTCTGTCTCTCTGTTTGTATGTCTGTCTGTTTTCAATTGAACAATATTGTCTACAGAAAAAAGCTACAACTAAACCGAGTACATTGTCAATGTAAGCCTAAACATGGTTGTTACACGATTAAGTGTTTTTGTGTACAAACTAGAAGACATACATATGCATATGTACTTGATTTGATGATATGCAACATATGTAGGCATGCACATTCATGCTTGCATATTCAATGTAAATACTAAATTACATGTGTATGTATAGCATCTGTTGTTGTTGCTGTTGTTGGCTGGTTGGTGTAACAGTAACTGTGTTGAAATCATGCAGATTTAATACAAAACCTCAACACCATCCAGAACAACAATAGGTTTAACTGCCGTTTTAAAAACTAACTGAGTCTAGATGGTCTCATCCAACTATTCAAGCGACAAACTATCCATTCATCCTGCCAACCAGCCAGCCAGCCAGCGAGCCAGCAGCCAAGATAAAAAGTAAAGCCAACAATCCATCTATCCCCACAATCCATCCGTAATACCACAATACAAATTGAAAGGTAATCACGACGAATGGACACGACTGATGTTGACTGTGAGTTCAAAAACTGTTTGTTTGAGTCGTTTCATTCTCAATTTTGAATTATTATTAATACTCGTGGTTTTGTGGTAAACGTAATGGGACAAGTTGCAAGCAGAACAATATAAAGAAAACCAAAAACAAAAGAAAACAAAAAGATACAAGCAACATAGTTTCTGACCATATCTGCCTGCTCGAAATCGCAGTCTATTTACATGAATGACCAGCCATAGTGTAAATGTAATACGAAGGCCATATAACTTTGTTTTGCATTAGCGATGTATTTCTAACACAACAATTGGAAGTTTGCTGCCAATGTGAACGAAAAGCCCTTTGACTTTTTCATGCTGATGTGAGTGTGTTGTCTCCTCACTACTCTTCTCGTTTGGTCTGCTTCTTAAAGCTTTTTAATTGCAGGGCTTGCATCGAAAGTCTTACATTAGAAATGTCGCAAGAAAAAAAAACCGCTTTGCGGTAACCATAACCTAAGAGCAAAATATTATAATTAAATTAAAAATATGGTTGTAAACAAATCATGTTATTTATTTATTAAATGTTACAATGCAATTACAAATAACATTCTAACATAAACTACCGAACATAGGCACGTAGGCTCTCACTCATTTTAGTGAACAAGTCTCTGGCGAAGATCGAACCCACGACTCCCAGACTGATGGACTAGCACACTACTAACTTCACTACCGGGGCATCCTTTTTAGAATCCTAGAAAAGCATTCTATGGAATACGAGAACAAAATTTTTTCAAAAACAAGCATTTTATGATTGCTGCTTAGTTAAACGTCAAAGCAATTTTACATACATATTATTAATATAACTTATGGCGTTTTCTTTTCTGGCTAAAATGTTACATATATGTTGCCATTTCTGTATGCTTGTGTTCCTTTCTAAAAATATGCAACATTTTGTAAAAACAACAAGTGGCTGCCTATATATTAATGTAGAGGGGGATATGGAAGCAGACCGCTTAATTTATGGGCCCCCCTTCGACCTCCTTCGTTCCATGAATTGTTTTCAGGCCACCGATTAGTAATTTACGACTACCTTACTTTCATTCTGTCTCGTGCTAACACAAGCCCCTACTTTTTACTATTGTGATTTCAGACTGTCAACTGGTAACGGTCGGCCTTCTTCCACACTTCGTCTGCAATTGCCGGCATTTGTCTAAGGATTGGATCCCCCATGTTATTTACATTTGATAAGTCTCTACCCGTGGGCCTACGCCTTGTGCTAGCCAGTGCTAGACGTTCACACACAATGTGCGCTACCACCCCAGTATCTTTCTCAGGAGTCATTTTGGAGACTGGCCCACCACCCCTTACGAAGTTGTCCATCTCTTTAGAATTCCATTCCTATCGAAACCAATTGGTCCAAAGCTTTGGGAATACTTGTAAATATTGAGACGCCGCCCCTTGCGAGGCCATCTTGCCCATCTTTTCCCGCTTGCCTCCATGGTCAATTAAAATCAGAGTTCCTTTAGAAAATTCATATAATTACTATCACGAATAATAGAGAAAAAGAGTCCTACCCACACAGAGCTCAATAAGCACTAGGAAGTCTGTGTTAAAACTGAAATCGACTATTATAGACCAAGCCCCGAGCATACCTGGCGTGGATTAGGAATTTTCTCTGCGCCCGACTTATTTAGCCAGACTCTCAGCAAAGATTGCAACCTGTTACTCGCCACCACGAGGAGGTATATGTCAGAATTTCTTACAGTGCACTTAGTTACGGCAAACCATACATGTAGCTCTCCAAGGGCCATTATTACGACAGGCATTTTAAGTTCTTGTTAGTAAAAGGTAACTTTAGCTAAAGTGAAGAATATAGTGACCTTTAGCTATTGTTCGTTATTACAAATAAAGTAATAAAAACGAATTATCTGTCCGATAACAAACTATCTTTCACTATTAAATATGTTTCATAAAAAATAAGCGAATATGTTCCATTTTTCCCCCTCAACTTAAAGTTCAGAGTGAAATACTACTCTTTTTCACAACTACGTTAACAAACACGACTTAAATTTTATGTATTTATTTTTATGTTCAAATTAATTTTTTTTTAATATTTTAGTTGTATTTTAATAGTAAAAAGTGCATCGCATTGCGAGGGCTTGGGCAATCTAAAAAAGTACTACGTATTAATTAGGCAACATTTTTTTTCAGAAGGGAAAGCGCCATTATTCCCGCTTGTTTTCCTAAGTAGTAAATTAACAATAAATTCCCAAAAAAAAAAAAAATCCGAATGAATAAGCTAGCCTCTCCGCACATTTGGCTGTTTTGCGTAAGGCAATGCCATCATTAAAACTTTATCCAAATTTTAGAAAAATTTATAATTATTGCATCTTATGGCAGTAATTTTTAACAAAAAAGCTGTCGTGATTTTGTTTATCTCGCTTCTCTTCCCTACACTTGGCTGGCTTCTCTCCAAGTGAAAAGTCCAGTTTCACTTTCACATACACACATATGTTTATTAACAATATATAAAATACATTGGTTATGCTTAGAATTATAGCACAAATTATATTGCTTAAACCAAATTGGCATGTTGCAATTTTTATTCATTATTAAAGTTAATAAATGATTAAATAATAACTTGTTTATTGCAACTGAAGTAATGTTTAAAATATTTTCCAATAACGAGCATATGTTTGCCACACCATATACTTGTCGTGACCATGCCATAACCATGTACTTGTATGTCACTGGCCTAAGAACACAGTTCACACGGGTGGTACAAAAACTTATAGGAGCAATTAAATATCGACTCTACGCAGTTGTCCGTTCATACGTATCATGTTGCGGAGTTACCAAAATAAATTAAGTATAGAATTGATTCAATATATGACTAGTTATTGTTGAAATTTTAAGTTGAGGTGTCAAAATTATTATTATTATTGTTGTTGTTGTTACACTACTTTTCCTTCATTGTTGTGGTTGCTTTGTACCTGATTACTCACTGGTCGTTTTACACATTTGAAACGCTAAAAATTTGTCGCTTTCGTCGTGCCCGTAACAAATGGGTACAGTTGTCTCCATTCTTCTCCATTGTGTTTTGTTGATCTACGTTGAACTGAGTGTGGGAACATGGTACCCTTTCTCTTGCCAGGCGACATCTTAAGTCAGGTGTAATAAGATTTCATTGTTAGCTGCACTTTGCTATGCAGTGTGCACTATTACTCTTATTGTTGCACAAGCTGCTGCTGCTTTGCTTTGCTTTGCCTTTATTTTTTTGGCCTTTTCGTGGGTTTGTTATTTGCAGCAAGCATCCAATTGCCTCAGACACACATGTATAAAAAGATTAAGGGCAGTTTAACATAATACACAAACAAACATAAATTGGCCATATTGTCAGGCCGCCTAAATTAAATAACAACAAAACATTCACACACACACACACACACACATACATATCGTGCCAATTCCAAAATTAAAACTCACACATACTTAAAAACGTCAGGATGCAATTAAACATTTCAGTAAGTTTTTATCACACAGTGAATGCCTTGACAATGGACCTGGCTACTAAATATTTATATTTATTGCATTATTGTTTTTCTTCTTTTGCTACTTCTTAGTTTTCACTGATGTTACTATTACTGTCATGTATGTTGCTGGGGTAATACTCATTATTCCTAATTTCAGTTTAAATCAGATCTTGGTACTACAGTAAACGCCAACAACTCCAAAGGTATACCTAACCGCTGCCCTCCCTCCTGACTTCTTCGCTGCAATAAGGTCTTCTTTGGCCACTATGAATAACTAACTGCCAATAATAAAAGCGCTACTTAGGCGGCAGTTAGTTGGTGCACAAACACACACACTCATGCATACTACTGCTTTTCCCTATAAAAATCGCGTTTACAGTCACCCCCCTTAAAATAAGGTTTTATTAAATTTTCATTTCAAGAATTTAAATTTTATTTTATTCATATTTATTTGCCATTTTCTGCTTAAATTGAGACACGTTAATAGTTATTCGACTTAAGCCAAGTGAATTGGAATTTTGATCGATTTTTTCATAAGATATGGTGAAAAATCCCTGATCTGTATATTTTTTTCTTGCAGTCTTACGACTGCAGGAAAAAAAACATGACAATGAAAAAACCCATTCTTTAATTGTTATCGATCGTCGAAAATATTTTTTTTATAAAAGCTCTTAGCATTATTTTCGGGGGCTGACTGTAGTATTTTTGTTCATACTTGCATTAGATTCTCACATTCATTCATATACACAAAAAAACAAAGATTGATATTTTTGGCACTAACGAAGCGAATATGCCCTTCTACTCAATAAAAGAATTTTCCCGAGCTAGTAATTTTTAGAAATCTTTGCCCCTGCTTGTGAAATTTTCTTCCTGGAATTTTATTTCTGTATTTATTATTTTTGTTAGAACAGAAAATATTCGAAATTTTCGCTTAAGCCCCTTTCCCACTCTTCTAGCGTCATTTGAAGTATTGCGAGAATGATATCCCGCGCTGTACAAACGCTGAACGTTAACTATAGAATCAATGTTTCACACAAACGAAATTCTAGATCCAATCACCTCTTAACCCCATCAGCATTCCATTGGAAAAGCAATGGTAAAATGTAGCGTTTTCTGATAAAAACAAAAAAAGACTCAATGTGTGCCAGTATGCAGACTATTGTAGTATACAATAGTAAAAGACTCGGGAAAACATTATTTGAGTGCATTACAAACATTCGTGGAACGATTTGTTTGGATTATGAATTTGAGTTTTAAAGTTTTATTATTAGGTGCCTGTTTCATATCGTCGGGTTTCGGAAACTTAACTTCAATTCGTGGCCTTCGGGAGGTTGATTTCTATCAACAGACGAAAAGAGAATGAAGCTTTCAAATGCCACAAACGAAATGACAAACTTTCCCGAAGGGCTGAAGGGTATTCGGCTATCTACATATGCTCTGACATATCTCTAGGTACTCGTACATGTGCATATACAGATGTATTGTATGTGTGTATTTATTTTAGCGGTAAACAGGTCGCCTTTCTTGACTGCTGTTTTCTTTTTTTTTTTCTATTGTAGCCTGGAAAATCTTCTGCTTTTCTTTTTTTTTATATAAGATTTTACTACCGTGGCTTTTTCTTTCAGTATTGTCGACATTTTATGTGGTTTCTTTAATTTGAGGTCGTGAGAATCTTGGCTAATTAATTGGCTCACTACATGTACTACACGTACCATTTGCTATGCATAGTTACATCCGCTATAAATGAAACAGAAGTTAGAAAAAACAATTGACTACTTTTCGATGTATAAGCGGGCAAAAAAGCAGAAGAACCCAACCAAAGAAACAAAATTTTGATGGGTCTGAAAAGTGATACATTATGACTTAGAAATCCTTAAATGTCCTGCAACACTTACTATTTCATTAATGAGTTAAAATAAATGAATGAATTTAAATATGCAAAGGATGTCTTTATTATTTAATGCGTTTGTGCTTGTCTGTCGATTTCAGTGTTGTCAGCATAATGAAACAAAAACGTTGAAATTTCTCTCCACCGTTAGTTAACTTGTTTCCAAAATAAAGCTACAGACATTTAAAAAGTTCTGAAAGGTTGTAAATATTTTTAAAATTAGAATTAGGAAACAATTTCCATAAAACATAAATCAGCGTCGTTAAAAATTAAAGTGCTACCAACGTCATTTAAAAGTTTATACTACTCGAATTGTTTTTCCTCTACAGAAAAGCTTCATAATCCCAGAATTAAAAATCAAAATTCTGAAAATTCATTGAATAATGCCTCAATGCAAGCATGGCACATTGGCTCTGCTGGAGTGTTATTAGACCGTAGTTTGGTAGACATCACAGCAAAGATATGGCAGCCTATAAATTTTACAGAAGGTTAAACGTAATAATAAGCGTAATAATCACAACAACACCAAGAAGGGCTTTGGAGGAATGAATAGATCGAAATCACATCATCAAAAGATAATTGAAGAGAGATATGGTCAGATATACGCAAGTGGTAAAAGTGTCCGAACGGATACCTGAAGTAAAGGCACCAGCTGAATGCGAGGCCTATCACAGATACTTGTGGGAACCAGTCACTACATAGATGGTTCTAAGCTAAGTAGTAGTTTTAAGAAGTAGTACTGAGAATGGTTGTTGAGGAATCAGAGACCTAAATGTACTTCTGAATTCCTAATCATAACGCATTTCTACAGGCGCAACGATGGGCCATTGTGTAGCGTATGTGGGATTACAAGCTCAGAAGAAGGTAATAGTTTCAATGATAGCTGACTCTCGAGATCCGAAAGAGTCAAAAACTTCACCAATTACTTGATATGTACATGGAAAACTGCACATTATCTGGATGCCAGGCCACCAGTGGGTGTTTGGTAATGAACGAGCAAATACACTGGCAATAAAAACGAGAGCATTATACAAAAAACCTTTTGAGGCTCCGATGACTAAGTTAAAAAACTGGCCAAAAATTACTTATATTGTACTACGCAACAACGTAGCAGTTACTTAGACAAAACAAAGAGCGAGATGAAACTGAACAATTCCGAAATTACGTAGAGGACAAGTATTTTGATACGAGCACATCTACTTCGACGCAAATAAGAATCAAGTATTTCACGACAACATTTTGGAAGAGGGCGATTCACACTATTTGATTAAGTAAAACGACTTGTCAAAAATCCGAATAAAATAAGAAAGTATTATAGTGTGAAACACCATGAATCTGATACAAATGAGAATTAAAATTTGACAGTTGTATGGTTCTTCCCAACTTTTTTTTTTAATTTTCTAACGGCTTCATCAAGGTTGCAGTTTTACAGATAGTGTAGACACACATTGTAATAAACATATTTTACTCAGAACGATTTTCAATAGATTTCGTTCTGCAAAAATCCGACGAAAATCAATTCAATTTTTCGAACAATACCATGTCAAATTTGGTTTGGAGGCAAACCGGTTTCGGCTATGTGCCACCTTCAGTGTCCTTTTTCGTTAATTATTTATGTACGAAGGCAATTTTGGAATAAAAAATATTTTCTTTCGGCAAATACTAATTTTTTTTCTCAACACAGTCTTCTCTACTAGTTTTTTATTTTTTATTCCTTCCAAATAGTAAGATTTGTCAAGGCCCCTAAAATATGCGTTTGTGTCAATGATGACCTCTTCGTTTGACCAAAATCTCTTGCCACCCAGCCATATCCTTGAATTAAGAATGGGTGATAAATCTGGAAAGTATGCTGAAGGGGTTTTTACATCGTTGCGTTGTCTTGATAGAACAGCACTTTTTTCGTCCCTATATGAGGCCTGCAATCGTTTTACCCGGGATCCATGTCTCGTCTACAATTACAAAGCGGCGCAAAACTCGTTAGGATCGGGCCTGAACATCGTTCAACACTCATTTGAAGAGGTCACACGGTTGCTCTTTGGTTTAGTGTGAGCATACGCGGCACTTATGGCGTGAAGAGCTTTTTCATACACAAATATTCATGCAATTTCAATTCCCCAACCGTCTAATATCATTCCATGGATTTTATAGACTCTTTGTGGCGTGACGACCTCTTTTGGTCGACCTCAACATTTCGCGCCATTTGTACGACTACAACGGAACTTGAAAATAAATACTATTTCACACAAAAATAGTGAAATAACTCGCCAAAAAATTAAATCACTTTCCGAAAATCCTACCTGTGGCTTGCTAAAAAATACTTAGTTCATTTTTGCTTTGGAGAATTTTTTTGTTGCGGGGTTTCTTTTGCCAACAAAAAATTTATCAAGTACTATAATAAAAAAGTCAAAACTAAAATTGGGGATTAGGCAAATTAGTCTGGCAACACTACTTAAAAGTGATAATACGAACCTTAAACTGAATACAGTGACAAGAAAGGCTAATACTCAGGTATCGGAAGACAGTATTCTGACAAAAATATCTTTGTATTTAGACGATCTAGGAAAATTAATATTTTAATCGAATTAATACTTTGTGGATGCGTAAAAAATATTTTTTTTTCTTCTGTCGAAAAGAGTTCACTTCATGATTTACACATTTTTTTGAAAATATATAAACTCATAAAAATTAAAATATTTAAATGTCTAAATATATATTTATGTTTGTATAGTGTGTGTCAAGAAGAGTACACTGTCTTTCATGCGCGGTTGTGCTGAAACCACATGACGTCCAGATTCATGCCTTCCAGTAGAGGCCACATGAATTTCATCATATTCGTGTAACAACTGCCGTTCACAGTCACTGTCGTTGTCGATAATCAAACCAATTGCTTTAAAATTTTTTGTTCTCTCTTTGAATTGTCGACCAGTTTGCGAGCGGTCCCATGGCAATGGCTTTCCACAATGATAAATCGTTCTTATTTTGTCTAGCGCTCCATATTCAATAAACGAAACCATTTCATAGCTGACAGTTGTTAAATACTAGTGTTGCACTTGCGCGAAAAATGCCACAAAATTTAAATATACATTCTTATTGAGACACCCTATATTTCATTAACACAAAAAGGTATGCCCTTTTTGATGCACTGTGCATTATGTATGTTTGGTTTGAGTATGAACTCATTCTGTTTTGTAGATGTTAAACCATGTTGATCATTATCATGATAGCGGCAACGATGATGATGATGTTGTTACTGTTGTCTCAAAGACTGCACCTAAATCTCATGAATGTACGTGTACAAGATCTTCATACATATCGCCACGTAAAATGCCAACAATCTTCCAAACTTCCATATTTTCCCTTCACCAGCCGAGTGGCTAAAAATCTTATTAACTCAGTTATGAAACTAGTTTCTGCTTAAAAGAAAAAGAAGAATTAAATAACAAGAGAATAAGTATCGTTTAATGAATTAAGAAATCGACTTTAACAGTTCGCTGTTTCGCATTAGAGGTGACGATATTTTATTGCATCCATTCGCCTGAGATGCACCAAGTTCTGATTTTTCTAATGTTTTTAAAAACTTTTTTAGAGCTGCTAATGTTAAGGCTTTTGCTTTCTGGACACGACATGCCACTGCCATTACATTGAATTACATTACATTACCAATGTGTGTATGTGTGTATGTTTGTATGCAAGTTTGTTCATTTATTCCCAAATAAAACATACATACACACATGCATTACATACCCAGTTGTGCACATTAATATACAAGTATGCACTGCACAATATCAATGCATGTAATGTTGGTACGTTTGTTTGTTCGTCTGGTGTTTAGTTGACTTACACGAAGAGACGAGACCGCGAGGTGCTTGCACTAAATATTACTCTTTAAGTGTAATCGTGTTTCCATGAGAACATTCTCACAATTGTTGTGTTTGGACACCGCAACTAGCCGTGCATTTTTATAAACCAAATGATGATCCGTTTGTATGTTGCATAAACATGGCATGAACTTTCAAATGTACCACGATGCTCCACTACACCCCTACTGCCCACCTTGCTACCTACCACAACAATTGTGATTACAACTGCGCGACTGCAAACTTATGCTCGTAGTACAAGTGAGTGAGTGCAGCTACTAACGAAGCAGTTAGCATTTGGCTACTGTTGCCTTTGGCTTCTTTCTTGCTGTTGTCTTTTTCACAATTGTTATTAGGTTTTCGGTTAAGGTGAAAATAGCGTTTATTTTGCAAATTATTTATTTATATTTTTTCTTCTGTTTCTGTTTCTTTTGTTAACATCGCCATCACCATTACCCACACTGACACGAACCCTCAATGTGAATGAAAGTCATTTCTACGGCTTGGGAGAGTCCCACGATGGGAACTATTTATTGCATAAAACGCAACAGTTAACCGTTACATATTGAATTAATGAATATCTTAATAAAATTAGATTAAAAGGGCTGCAAAAATGCAGCAATAACAACAACATCGACAAAATCAAACAAAAATAATAATTTTGCACTCAAGTGCATTGAAACATACTGGGCTTATTTCTAACAACCGATCATTGTTTTCCTTACCAACGGCTTGGACGTAATGGGTCTTCAGTAATTTGCTTGAACCTGCTACAAAATATCGTAAAGTATATTAAATACGGAGGCATTGAAACTGTTTTGATACGACTCTTTCGCTAACGTTGTTAACGTTGTTGATCAGCTGTTTAGTTATACGGTGAGTTTCTGCCTTAGCCTGCGCTCATTTCTTTTCTCGTAAGGTCAAGTTTTTAAGTCTAGGTCTTTGCAGAGGTTTAAGAGGTTTGTTGCTGTTTTTTATTCGGCGATCACTACCTACGTGTGCTATCAAACTTCCATATTTTTCGCCTGTGAGGTGTATGTGTGTCCCAGGTGGAACACTATTTATTTTTGTTGCGCGTAGCAAGCGCAGACCTTAGTGATGCGACAAAATCGGAAGAGTGATCACTTGTGTGAACAGTCGCTAATTTAAGACGTAAAGAACCAATTGATAGATGATGATTGCTACTTATATCTACTCCTCTTTTCTGCGTAGGGGATATATCGAAACAGAACGTTTACTTTATGGGTCCTTTTTTGAATCCCTTCATTCCTAGAATTGGTTTCAGACAACCCATTTGTAATTTACGACTACCTTACTTTGATTTACTCTTGACTGTGTGGTTTCAGACTGTCGACAGGTAAGTGTCGGCCTTCTTACCCTTTTGTAATTGCTAGCTTTTGTCTAAGGCTTAGATCCCCCATGTCATTCACATTTGACAAGTGTCTGAACGTGGTTCTAAGCCTCGCGCTAGACATTCACACACAATGTGCGCTACTATCCCAGTCTCTTCCACACCTTGCGGGGTTTTCTTGTCCATCTCTTTGGAATTCCACCATTGGCCAATCAACACCGGTGTTTCTGTAGAAATCGGCCTCTCACCTTCTTGCGAGGCCTCATTGTCTGTCTATCCTTATCAGAATCTCACGATACAACGCCTTAGGAGCACATTTATAAATTGACCCATCCACCCCTTTAAGAGATTAAGCTTTCCGACTCTTATGAGGCTTCATATCTTATGTTTGTTTTTATTTAAAAAAAGAACTCAGATAATTCTCACGAGTAATGGAGAGCTCCATATGCACCGGTAGGTCCGTATTAGAACTAAAGATGGACTGGTATCCAGATTTCGCATACCAAATACCAAGCACTTGGCACACATCTCTGGCGTATGCTATTCCATCATGGATTAGGGCTTTTAGTAAGAGAGTGCTAACTTCTATCAGCTCGACTAGCCAAACTCCTAACAGAGACATGATGATCTAACTAGGAACCTTTTACCAGCCAACACCACGAGGAGGTTTAAGTCAGAACTTTTGACAGTGCACTCATTTACGGCAAGCCATCCCTTTGTGCCTGCCAACTGACAGCCGTAGAATACATATAGTAGGTACCTATTTTGGTCCTACTAGTGCCTATTTGGTTTTCGCTCACTTGATTTGGTGGCGCCCAAGTGATCTTGCGCTTGTGGGAGAACAACGTGCCGCCAATGACGTGGTTGAATTTAGCACAAATTTCAGCCATTTTAATAATCCCAGATCCGTTATATCCTTTCATATCCTTCACGTTTGTATTTGTCGGCTTTGCTTAAGCGTTGATATCTCTGACTAGTATCAATATGTTATCTCAGTGAATTGTTGAGATGCTCTTGTCTAATGAACTGTACAAATTCTAATGAACTGAGTTAGAAACTGTCCAAAATCAGTAGAATTTAAATGAAAACTTCGACCGATATGAATTCCCGTAAATTTTCTCAAGCTTGTGTCGTGCCTTTCGTCGACTATAAAAATACCGGCTATTAAAGTTTGTCATCTAGGTCGGCTTTTATCCATATTTGTTTGTTATTACCTTCTGCTTCTGTATTTAGTCTGGCATTTGGGAAGTAGCGTACTACTGCTAGAGTTCAACTATTTAGAACGATAAAGACCACATAACAAAGGGTAATTTTCAAGGACCTTAGCATTTTTTTGCTATACTTCAGGTCTCCATAAATTCTTTATGACGATCATTTTAAGCGATAATGTTGAATTATACAACCAAAGTTGTGCAATTTTTTATTGACGTTTATTTATTCGATTGAAATGTTTATCTTAGGAAACGGACTTATATTATTTACCATACTTAAAAAAAAAAGCATTTTACTTGCGCACTAGTAACGCTGCAATTCCATGCACCGTGGGTCATGTTTGTTGAATGAACAAAATATTTTCCCTTCAAACGTAAAGTGCTCTACAAAACTGTTGAAATCCCCATAAACATCTCATAATACAAAGGTTAAATTCCGTTTTTATATTTGACAAAAAACAATGCATATTGTAAAGAATTCCCACACTGATAAACCTGCAAACTGTAGGCGTTCAATATCCTTATATTTCTCCATTCATATTCTAAACATTCAAAAGTATCAAAGTACAAGGAAAATAAAATGCAAACTGAGAATGCAACAAAGGACTCTGATTGATTTTACCAAAAACTATTAATGTACTTGTTTCGCATTCACAAGTACACAAACGTACACGCTCTTCTCTCCCCGTCTCTTATCCTTACTGTGGCTATTGATGCAGGATTAAAGGACAATAACATTTTCCACTGAACATGCACGCATGAACGGTAAAACCTTTGCGCTCTTTACTGTACTTGTATAATTTGATTTACGTTCTTATAAATTTATTTGAAGTAAATATTTCTAATAATTTCTTTAACAAAAATTTAATATACAGGAAATCAAGCCTGATAGAATAGGCATGGGCAAATAAAAAATATATCGATATATATTGGAGAGAGAGAGAGAGTAGAGAGTTTTTCTCTACTTTTTGTTCGAAATTAATTTTATACTAACGAGCTTTTAAGGTTGTACTTTGTTGATCATCATCGTACGAACAAATATCACTTTTTATAGAGAGTTTAACATCCTGCACTGAAAGCTGTTATCAATCTGCCCTATTTTCTTTTTGTTCGTGAAACCAGGGTGGCAATAATCAACTGTACAATCAAAATCAAATTCTCCGCGGCTGCTGTAAATAAATCTTATTTCTATGGAGCTCTTAAAAAATATCTAACTTGGTACTCGTAAATAAATATCGATATACTGGTATTTAAATTATCTGCGATATATATCGACTATTTTTTTGTCCAATATCGATAATTTGCACACGGTAGTAAAAAAAAAAGATTTGTTAAGACTGAGACTTTTTTGGGAAATCAAAAATGAAACGGTAAACAATAATGATAACAGCCGCTGCATCTGGTTTGTTAATTGTTAGTTGACACAGTGCTAGCGATAGTGCCGCCATTTTGTATGTGATATGGTGGTCCAATTGTGTCAGATTCGTCGGCTTGTCTTCGTATACCTTAACTTTCAGGTCAGTACCAAGAAAATCAACTAGAGAGCTGAGATTGGGACTCCTCAGACGCCAGTTAATGGGATAATTCGTTTAGCGTAGCAATTGATAAGTCAAAAGTATGGCGAGTAGCTCCGTCTTGCTAGAAAACTTTTTTAATTGTATGTTTGAAATTCTTGCAACTGTTAGGCGAAAAACCTTCATAGCATTTTGCGGTAGCCTCTATTATTTACAGTGAGTGCACGTGCGCGGTCCATTTCTTCACCTCTAAGATGTTTTACAGTTAAAACGGTATTTTCGAACATCCGAATCCATTTTCCTATACTATCGTCACTTGATGCATTGAGCGAATGTATATAGAAGTTCCGATTCGATAGTAGGCGTGTCCGGATACGACTCTCTGGCTAACGAATCTCCACGAAGTAGCTCGCGATGCTATTTATATCCCGCGCGCCCTTTACAAACAAGAGCTTAAAGTAAAAGTATACTTTGCTCTGCCAAATTTGTTTTCTATGTTTTGTCAAAGGATCTTAGGTATGAACACACACGAACTGCCTTACACAAAGCCATATTTATAACAAACCGCTCAGAAATGAGGCTCGGTAATCAGCCACATGCCCCTCAAATTCGCGCTTCCCTAAGCATAATCGCGATTAGTTCCAGAATGGCGAAACCAGGATATAGTGTCCTTTAAACCTTCTGATTTCGTCGTTAGCACCATCATTAGCACAATCGTTAATTGGTTCACATGATGACTTGAACCTATGTAAATATCAATCGCTAAATCTTATTTCATATTATGATTCGGGCGATCATCGCGCATTGAGTTGTTTGATACATTCTATCGCAGTTTTAAATCGGTATCCTTGCAGGGAGTTCACCGAAAGCTGTATTCTGTATGTCTACACGGGCTTTAAGATCGTGTAATGTTTTCCAAGCTGATCTATAACTTTAATCCCAGTAACCAAAAGAGTCTCTTTGTTTGAATATTTAGCTGCTGCTTCTTTGCTATGTGCATTACTAAACTTCCAATGCAGTCACTCTGAGAAGTACGATTATTTTTTAAATTTAATTCAGGACAGTGTCCTGGTCTTAAAGAAAAGGTTAGATGAAATGATTTTTCATTATTAATTTCGATTCTCTATTTGTTTAACCATGTCTCAACTGCGTTGGGTTATGTTTGTAGACCATTTGATGCATTTATTTGTGCAAATATGAGATGCTAATATTGCATTCTAATCTGTACAAGTTGCTACCTTTAAATTAGACTTCAATAGTAAATAAAAAGATGCTGGAGGTAGAGTCTTATATGAAATGCCTGTTGTACTTCTAGAATCACTCCTCAACAATATTTTTGAGTTTCCAACGTAGCCCTTATGAAGGCTACAATACGATGGCATTGTTCTGGAGTAGCACTTTTGTTCCTGAAATCAAACTGATATTTAGGAATGATATTTAACTTTTTTAAAGTTGCTAATAATCGCTTAGGAAACAAACTTTCCAATACTTTTGCGAATATGACCGGTAAATCTATTGGATCTGTGCCCGATATCCAAAGAAACACTGGCGCATACAATCAATGTGATTGCGTTTTCTTAATTCAAATCACATGTGATTATTTTTAATTTTATGAAGAAAGGCTTAAATACACAATATCAGCTCCAATTTGCTTGACTATATTTTTCCGAAATGCTTTTCAAGTAACAGTTTATGTGTGTGTGTGTGTTCATGTATAAGAAAGAAAGAAATCTCCTTATCCCTTAATTCCATCATGGGAACATTGAGCAGGTGTGTTGATTGATATTCTGTCCGAATATAGAACCTTATCCTTTCGTTTCATTTGCTTCCACAATTTCTTTTTATAAAATATTTTTGTGCTTGTCATTCATTCGTTTTTTTTTTAATATTCCAGTTTTGTTTCGTAAATTGAATTGATCGTGAATTACTATTGTTTAGCGTTAAATCTGCTCGAATTTTTTGCAAGCGAGGTTTGTAAAATGATCGTACATTTTGGGGGTTGTTTGTGCATTGAGTACCAACATGTTGTTTACCTGTGTTCATTTCATTTCTTTTTTTAATTTTCATTACAATTGATCTAGTACCGTTAATCGTTTTTGGGCAATTGGCAGGAAAATATCTTCACACGCTCTGTGATTTACCTACTCATGACAATGACGATGATAATGCGAACAATTGGAATATTTATTATTCCTTAAAGGAAGTTTGCCAATTAATGTGAACATATGTATTTCGAAAATTTATTTAGCTACACTGCCTCCGAAAAATGAGTCCTCTTGCTGTAAAGGCACTAATAAGTGATAAACTATTAATAATTATGCTTTAGAAACGATAGAACTGATCGCCGAACTGATCACTCGATAACCGCTTGACTAAAAATTATTAGCAGACTTATTTTAATTCTAACAAGCACTACTGCGTAGGATTTTTATAGTTTTACAAATACTAATTGGCTCAAAATAAATGACCCTTTAGCTAGGTGGAATAACTTTTGCAAATAGCGTCGAGTGTCAGTTCATGTAATGTTATTAGGATTTGTGGGCAGGAACTATGGAGCGTTATACTTCTCAAGAACGCGGAATAATTGGGTTTTACGATGTAACCCCACTCACGGCACACGACATACTGCGCGCCCTGCGTTCTGTAATAGAAGACATATAATGCCATCTGTATGTCCAATCTTCGATCACTTAGTACAGCATTTAGGATCGCGTAATGTGGCCAATGTTTTCCCTTAGGTCACCAATAATAGACTGCCGACACTACCCCAAAAGTATTAAATCGCACGACCTATGAACCCAATCTATAGGTCGCAAACGCTAATTTATATTGGAAAAAATGAAAATAGAATAACAATAAGTAATTCAAGCTCTAGTTCATATTTTATTTTTTCAATTAAAAAAGAAAAATGTATTTGATTAATACGATAATTTATACATAATGCTACGGAAAAAGTTTTGCTTTGAACGCGTGTGCCGCTACACACGTCATCAGTATCGTCTGTGTATTTCTACTGAGTAGTGTCTATTGGCTAACTCCATCAATTTAACACACCTAATGATGAAATTGAATACTATAGTTTGGTTTATTATTAAAAAAGAAATGTCATAATAATTTCATAGTCTGTTCAGACATGTACTTTAATTAAGTCAGTTAAATTTTAAATTGAGTTATAAAATTTGCTGTTCCCACAGATACAATTTAGCTTACTCACTCAATTTGCAGTTGATAGTTAAAAAAGGTGTAATGACCCGATAGTGATGTTTGTAAAAGCGTGTAACCATTTCCAATTACCACGATAATATGAAAGATAATCGTAGAAACGTTGTTGTAGTCTAGGCCTAGTTAGTGGTGTTATACATTTACTGTGTTCATTTCACACAGTTATCTGCCCACTAAACACACTTTGCCAGAGATACATTGTGAATATGATTTAATTAACCGTGGAATTAAGTCCCAACAGCGTAGTTAAGGCGTATATGTCAGCACACTACCATCTCAGATATACCTTCATTATACAAACATGTTGAAAAATGTTGAGGAATAGAGTAGCGCACGGTTTCTCTTCCACACTCTTTTGATTATCGCAATGTTCTTGACTGCTTGACGTACTGGGTGTTGTTGATAGGTTGTATATCGAACCGGCTATCTGCAAATCGGTCATTCAAGTTTGTGGAGTCGGCTTTGAAAGCCCTACAGAATTATCTTCTGCATTATCGTCTACTTTGAAAGTATTTTGATGAAATTTGTTACTAAGGCTCAAACCTTCTGTTGCAACATGACTTTTTGAAGAGGGAACCACTTTTTCTTCCAAGTATTTAGACCAGGCTCGGATCCAGCTTAGGCTTTGGGGTATTAACAAAAACAAACAATTCTGTCTTTTTATACACCTTTTGTATGGGAAGATGTTAATTTTTAACTAACAACTAGACCCGGTCTGGTTTAGATTGTATCCGATTGAATCATATAACCACTTCTATACTAGTTTCTTTTTCTCCTTGAGAATCATTTTAAATGCAAAGAAAAAATTAAAGAGTTGACGCAAAAGCAAGATCAACTTACAGTGTTACCATTGTCGACAAATGCACCGAAAGATAGAACGACGAATTATAATTAAGCTACTGTCGGTGGTATTTTACAGTGTTTCATTTCATACACTTTCTAAAGACACTTCTTAGAAATACAGATGCCGAAAATGAGAGGATGGTGGTCAGAGATCTGGCATTGTGGTCAGCGATCTGTGAGTTTCTCGGTAGTAGTTGTGATGCCAATTGCATCAAGGTTGTTAAATAAGAAGACTTAGAAGTTAAATTGTTAGAGTAATTTTAAGGCAGGGCTAACTAAACAATCTTTGTGTTAAAGGGAACAATTAGTGGCACAACAGTTAATTTAGCATGTCATTGTCTTTTCGTCATTGCAAGCCTAATTTAAATAATCTTTGCGTACAATTATTTAGTGGGCAATTGTTTAGCAAAAATTACTTTTTAATAACAATTTCAAACCCTCTTCTACCCGTTACAAAAGGAAATTTCGAAAATATTAGAGATTAAATTGTTTCTGGTATCAACAACATTCAACACCTTGACCCATACACCATTCAACTGTGCATATCAAGCAGTTTGAATACTTTAACTTACAAATGTAAATGTGCTCGTTTGATATTATGCGTGTGTGTGAGTGTATATGTATACAGTCACTGTAATGCGGGACATGTGGAATATATTTTCCTGTGTGTATGAAATTTTTAATGTTTATATTTGTGTTTTGTGTTAATGATAGATTGACATAGAAGTTAAATAATTAAACATGTTAACATTATTATTATTTTTGGACTTGTATTTCAGCTTAACCCTTTCTGACCCGCATGTTTTGTCCACGCCAACATTTCTAACACTTCATATCATCCTCTATTTGTAGCAAAGTGCAGCAAATTGATTTGTCAACTATTGTCATGATAGTAAAAATCAATTGCATTAATTCGCTTTCATGTAACGTTAACTAATGACTTGATTAATTTTCTAATTTCCTACAAATGAGATTTGGTAGCGGCAAAGTTTCTTAGTTCGCTAAAATGGAGTAAATCAGATTAGAGAAGTGGCAAATCTACAGGCTGCGTTTAAAATGTAGTTAAATATGTATGTAGGAAATTGTATTTAAGTGTTTCATGCAATATTAAACTAAACAGAAACGCCCCTGTCGTGTGTTCTTTTAATTTACGAAAAAAAATTACATTGTTTTAAATAGACCAAAGAAATAGGAACCGAAAGAACATATGGTTTCAAACGAAACTCTTGATGTGACGATAAAATATGGACAGACACTGTGTTTATTACGAATAAGTCACTTTAGTTTCTGCCCTGAAAAATTTAAAAGGCGTTGACCAAGTCGTAAATCCTTTCAAATTTCATAAACATCACAGTTGCACAATGGCACTGTACTGTTGATACCTGTAATATGTAGCAAACACTTGTTATTTTATTTGATTGTAATGAAAAAGTCAAGCTATGCTTCTCTTGTGGTCATTATGGGCTGGAAAACAAAAACATTTTCAATAACTGAACCTTTTTGTTAATTTCATATCACATGACAGCGCTGTATTTCCATAGTAATCTGGCAACTCTTTGTTGTTGTGTGGTACCTTTATACACAACAACTTTTCATTAAAGGTGTTGGGAGCACAAAATACGAGCAGTTCTCTTTGTTTGACAACCGAAGGCACTGCTTGCGATTCTTTGTTAATGATTATACCAATCTTTTTCGATCGAACAGTTTACGACATCTGTCAACAATATTTACCTCATGGCGAATTATGTTTTTCACAAAAATATTGTTTTTTTTCTTTATTGAAAGTGATAAATTCATTCATTCATTCTTTCTGAAACCACTTGTAGCGATTGGCGATTTCGATATTGGAGAAGGGAAGTTCTTAAAAGTTTGAAGATGAAAGCTTAGAGGCATTAGTCGATGAACATTCATGTGAAACACAAAACTAACAAAATCATTGGGAAACACACAGCAGCCTATTTCCTATCCTTTAAAAGCATTGGCATTTATTCGTAAGCAAGGAAATGGGTTGCCACATGAACTGAAGCCGTGAGACGTCAAACCGCGAAAATTGTCCGGAACAATCAACGAAAATTGTCCGGAATGTGACACCAGACACAAAAATAAATAATGCTGCTCCTAATGTAAAAAACTATTTGGAAAGCAGCAGATGGGAAGTTTTACCACACTCGCCTTATAGCCACGACCTTGCCCCGCCTGACTACTAGGCGTTTCACACGATGCAGAATAAGATGACTGAAATATTCTTTACTCTAGTCGAAGGTTTCAAAAACAGGCTTGATCCATTGATCTATTTTTGATCTCAAAAGTTGAGCAGTTCTTGCAGCACAAAATCATTCTATGACCAGAAAGAGGGCGTGTCAATAAATCGATGACTTTTTTTTATTTTTCAAGGTAGTCTTCTTTGAGCTCCTTACACTTTGGTCAACCTTTCTTCCATTTTTCCTATGTCTATAAAAAAATAAGATTTATGGAAGTCACCAAAATAGACATTTGTTTGTGAGATGATCATCGATGGAGCCAAATCCCTTTCCGTCGAGCCAATTATTCAGGTTTGGAAACAATAAATAGTAGCTCGGGGTTTATTCGGAGAATATAACGAATGGGGGAGCAATTAGTATTTTAATTCATGAATTTTTGCCATCGAAACTGCACATGTGTCCACTCTTGCATTGTGCTGGTGCAAAAGAACTTTTTTCTTGGTCAAACGCGGTCGTTCGTTGTTTAAATCCTCATGAAATAGACCCAATAAGGAGGCCTGGGTATTTTATTTTATTAACTGAGGTATGTTTGGCCTTCTTTGGCGCCAATTCACCACGATAAACCCACTGTTTTGAGTGTTGTTTGGTATCTTGTATGTTGTGGTAGATCCTCGGTTACGAAACGACGCAAAAACTCATTCATATTGCCGTTGAATAACTCCAGAGACTACTGCGAACGTATCGCCCATCTTGCGAAAAGCTTTCTCATGCCACTGAGCGATGTGAGATGCTTATGGCTTCCAGAGCTTCTGGAAGTTTAAATGTCCGATCGGCCAACACCATATCGTGAATTTTTTCAATTGTTTCGGGTGTAGAGACCACAACTGGGCATCCAGAATGTTCGGCATGTTCCATGCTAGTGCGGTAACAACGAAATTCAGTAAATTTCCTTTTTACAATTGAAATGGATGGTGCAGAGTTGCCAGAGTATTTATCAATCATACCATGGGTTTGTGTGATGGTTTTTTCTGGAAAAAAAAATTAAGTCTGCTATCAATGGCTGTCAAACACAAACTAAATGAGTCAACTGACAGACTCCTGTTGACAGAAGCAGTGTTGGCATTTCAGTTAAGGCGCGGGAAATTCAAAAAGTTACGGGCTTATTAACCCCCCATGATATTAAAAAAAAGGAGAACCTTTTTGTAGGGACAATGCAAGAACTGTTTGAAAGGGAAACCGTAGTACATCCAAAACAAAATTGATGGCAATGAAAGTACTTCCGTATTGAACGCAATAAAATTGGTGCACTCAATTAAGAGCTTAGCCGAATGTGATCACTAATGGAAGGTGTCTTTATGTATTTCTTTTAGTTAAATTTAGCATATGTACGTATATTTAAATGTTCATGTAGGTATCAAATGTACATTTTTTTACGTTTCACACCCATTCGATGGGTTTCTACGATAAAAATTCAAAAAGAAAGAAAGAAAAAAACATACATTTATCATTGGGCGCATCACTTGAGAATTCTTTATGCTGGACACGTATGCAGCAAGAAATCTTTACGTTCCAGTATAACTTAATTGTATGTATGAATGTAGAAAAAAGTAAATATGCACTAGAGAGTAAGATTGTCCAAGTGTTTTTAACATTTTACTGACTGATCCGTATGGTCCCATACCGCTGATCACGATTTCCTACAAAGATGTCATATGAATAATTGTCATGTACGGCTTAATTTTTTCTCTTTATTCGTTTGAATGCTATCAAACAAATCCATTTAGAACAGACATACAAACAAACAAACAATAACGCTGAAGAGTATGACAAACGACACACACACACGCACACATACTCCTACTTAAATGCCTACAAGCTACACACAAATGCCTGAAAATGTGCGTTTCTTATTTAGCCAATCTTTGAAAGCAGAAGTGTGTATGAGTGTGTAAAACAAGAGTAAGAATAATATCTTGGACATCAACATGTGCAACATGTTTCATTATTTGTCTTAATATCTCAAAGTGCATTGCACAATCGATCTTCTTTAGCAGAGCATTCATTCAGTCTCTTTTCATTTCATTTAAACGACCCAAAATGATCTGCTGGCTGGCTGGCAGGCTGGCCTGTTTCCCTTGAAATGTAAATGTGGTGAGGAACACAATGGTCACTACGTATAGAAATAAGTTCAAAGGCCTTTACTATTTTAAGACACAAATACATTTTCGTTCATTGCCACCTTCATTTCTTTGCTAATGTTTCAGCTCAGTTTGCTTTGACAAGTTATGTGATGATAACGTTTTTCTTTTCTCACCATCTTCATAGTTATGTGGTATTTTTATTGTCACATTTTTTTAGTACTCAAATGAAACATATTGAGGAATGCGCTAAAATGAAAAAATGAGATACCAATTGTTACAAATTGTTGCTAGATCAAGTACTCCCATAAGAGATATCTATTTACCACATAAAAATTCAATTAATAAATTGAGCAATTTGTGCTTACTTTCACCATAAATTGCGTCAAATTGCCCAAGCGGAAAATTCTATAAACTGAACACATTAAATAGATTAATAGAGCACTAAATAGACCCGACAACTTACAACAACATTACCACGATTATGTAAAAGAAACAACAAGTCTAATTTCCCAATTCATTAATTGACTTCTTGTATGATAAATTGAGCTCAATTCAGGCTTCAATTGCGTAAATTTCCTAATTGCCCCATTAAGATGCATGTTTGCACATAGCATTAAAAATAGAAGCAATAGCACCTGACACAAAAGTTTAAAGGTGAACGATGCATAGATACAGTGAGTCGTAAAAATATGTGACTTTGCAAGATACAAAGAATTTTAAATAAAACTGAGCATAATTTTTAATTAATATATTTGAATTATTAAATTTTTTAATTAACTTTTTTTATGTTAAGTCCGAACTTTTAATCCGAAAATATTCAAAAATATATCGTACCTTCCTTCTTCCGAAATTTGTTTTAATTTTGCTTCGCATGAAAAATTGTCTTGCTAGACTTCTTTTAAGTCAGACCACCAACTTCGAAGCATTTTATGTCCATCAACTACTATTCCATGTTGTACAACAACCATAGTCTATTGTCCAGAGCAGTATATTTTTGGTCCTTATGTTATGAAACTTAATAACTATTTCTGCATAGTCAGTTTTTGTAGCATTAAGAAGCAGATTTGCCTTTCAAATAGGCAAGTTTACATGTCTATCAAGAGAGTCCTCAATAAACAAAAATTTTGTTATTCTCAAGGCCGATATACAGCGCCACATCATTATTTTATATTAAAGAATTCTTATGATGTGCCCATCTGACCCGAAAAGAAGCTCATGACTTTTATTAGCTCTAAAAACCCTAGGGACCACTTCGTCACCTACAATGGTATTTTGTACGTGAAATATTTGTAGCTTATTCGCATTCTTTTCAAAATTTTACAAATATTCAACCTGGATTAGGAAAATAATAAAAATTAATTTTTAAAGAGAAATTAAATTCGTTTTCTTTAAACATGTTTATTATGAAAGCAACAACCACAATACAATATTTAATTTTTTTAAATATTTTGTCTGATCTGAGAAACCAATATTATAAGTTTTTACCTTTTCATTAATGTAGGGGGGATATCGAAGCAGACCTCTTACTTTTTGGGCCTCTTTTCGAACCCCTTCGCTCTTGTAGTTGCTAGCATTTGTCTAAGGGCAGATGCGCCATGGCTTTCATGCTTAACTAGTATCCGTCCATGGATCTAAGCGTTATGCTAGCCAGTGCTAGGCATTCACACACAATGTGTGCCACCGTCTCAGCCTCTTTCCGGCACAGTCTGCAAGTTCACCTTCTACGACTTTCATCTTGGCCAGATAATACTTGAAGTTTCCATTAACTGTCACTAACGCAGTGATCCAGCTTAAAATAGCCCTATTATATCGAAGCACCTTACTGGCCTTCCTGCCCTTCCTTGAGCACTATTCGCACCTGTCTACATGTGGTAGCCTCCCACTGTCTTTTCAAGTGTAATGAGTTTAATTATTGCAGGACTTTAGCTCGCAATAGGCCATTCCTCAGTGCAAGTCTGGGTTTTGTCCACAGAAATCCACATTAGATCCGCTTTTTGCTAGTTCCCAGATGTGCCTTTCTGTATGTCCCCTAATCTAAATCAACGTCATCTCATTTAAAGAGGCACATCTGTATAGGTTCACAAGACGTGTATTCCAAACCAGTTCTGGAAATAATTTGGAATACACGTTTTCATACTTTCGAGCAGATGACGCAAACTGCAGAACAAGTTCAGCTCAGCTGAGAACACACCTGCTCATGCTCTTCCAATTAAAAAGAGAACCATCAGTAAAAATGCTGATGTCGTTCTCCATACACTCATTGTGTATAACGCCTTCTTCAATGACTGCCTTTCGACTACTTCCCTTCTACTCGTGCGTTCCATCGGCATCTGAGTCTTCACACCTCTTTTCTAACGTCTCCCGCAAGTTTCGCAAATTTCTGCTGGTAGAATAAATAAACACACACACCTATTCAATTAGTATTTAAAAATAAATTCTCTAAAAATTTTTGTTGAGCGGGATAAACTGGTCTGTATGCGCATTTCGCAAATGCCGCAGTAAACCTTTGCCGAAATTAACAAAAAAAAACTAGAAATACTCGTACCTTTCATAAATCAAGTGAGAGTTGCTTATGAAATCTTAGAGATCTAACAAACGCAGAAATTTCAAGAATTACGGTCACCTTAATATTGTTAAAGTTTTTAAGACAATTAAACATTTAGTTTATTTAAAATACGTATTACAAAACAAATTTTGCATTAATTTTGCTTATTACGGCTTTACGTAGGCTGTCAACAAAAGATGAAGTCAGACGAGGCAAATATTTGACGAAATACTGATTATATTGGAGAAGTTTCCACCCAACATAATAGGCCATATGGTTGCATTATTTCACTTCATTTTACGTTTAAATAGATATTTCAGGAAAATATTTGTTCCGTCTGATGCAACCTTAAAGCTTTTTTTCACATTTCTCACTTCGAACTACATACATATGTACATACATATCTTTCAGTATCCTGGATAGGCCATCCATATTCTAAAAGGGTTATCGGATCGACGAATGTGCTGATGAAGAGTTATAACATTTTGTTCAGTTTACAAGAGTCTTGTCGTGAAATGTTTTTTATGGCGCCTGTATAATTTTAAACGGATTTCAGAAGCTTCTCTCTCGTTCCGATATAATATTATTAAGATGGCTTTTAAGACTTGGCATAATTTGTTTTTAATACAACAACCAGGAATTATATTGCTTTATTTATTTGTTTTTTGTTCTGAAGTATTAACGGTTAAGAAATAAACAACTTAGTGCCTCATTTAGATTAGATCTTGCAACATTAAAAATCCCAAAAATCAACACGCAGCTTTCGTTTTTATTTTTCCTGAAAAAAACACTTCAATAATCTGGAAGAGTTGGCCATTTTAGTTTTGAATATTTTTTTTTTAATTTTTATATAAAAAATTGCTATTTTATGAATAAATGGCTGGGCTGGATTCAATGAGGAGAGCACAGCACAACTGTCTTTTTTTAGGAAAATTAATAAACTTGAAATTTTATCAGATGTGCACGAAATTAAAATGCAAGATCAATGCAGAACATAAAAAATGTGAATCTTTTTTTATTTAAAACATAAGAAGACAATGAACAATTGTTAGGACTTTTTTATAATAGATGACGGAGGTTTAAAATTGCATTTTGTTCTTTGGCTACCCATTCTACACGTATTTATTAGTTTCCTATGCAAAACTTCCGCAACCCTCATATGACAGTTTTCTTTTTTTTTCTACCTTTTTGTATTTTTCTGGTTACCCTCCTTTAAAAGGGATGTGCATATCTTAAAAATCCTGGGAAAATCTTACCCACAAAAAATTGAAAAAAAAAACGAATAAAAAGAAGCAGCCGTGTACGCATTCTATTTTTTATGATATCCTCTAAAATACTACAACATATTGCTTTAAGTAAAACTGATATTCTTACCTTGGTTGTTTTTCGTGGTGGCAGATACAAACAATCTTTTTGTGAATAGAAACGAACGCAAAAAAATCCAAATAGAGGTATACACACACACACACACACACATCACCCTATCCCAAAAGCGAAATTTGCATAAAAAATGCCGTTACAGAAAATAAAAAACGAGGCGCTACCTAGAAAGTACAGGAGATGAGATTGTGATTTCCAACGGACGGGACATGTTATAATTTCCTAGTCCTTTTTTTCTATATTTGTCTTATTTTTTCGTGATCTTATTGTACAAACATACATACATACCATGTGTGTATGTATGCATCTACATGGACGTTATTATTATTAGTTTTAGATTTGAGAACGAGCATTGTTTAACATATTTACTCGTTCAAACTGGCTGTGGCAGACAACGGCACTAACGACAAACGATAAGGGATACAATTTTGCACATCCTTTCCGTGACATCGACGAAAACACCGTATGTAGAATTTTTGCACAACATTCCTTTAGTAATAATCTCACACAGGCCAGGAATACAAGCATGATGTATAAAAAAAACAATAGTTTCTTAAAAAAATAGTAAACAAAAGCAAAAAACTGCAATAATTTGGATTTGCAAGAATAAACACGTACAATAATAACAGAGAAAGAGAGAGAGAGAGAGAGAGAAAGGCTCCCTAAGACATGGTACAAGGGGTCACAAAAGCGTAGTAAAGAACTTATCCCATAAACATACTTACACACACACACGCATGCAAACACACTTTTTTTCTATTTATAAACAGACGAAGAAACTCACAGTTGTTTGCTGGATAAACAATCCTCATTTTTTGATTTCTTTAAGCTGTAGAATTTTTTGTCAGGACATTAGCAGCATCCTTTTTCATAAATGGATGTGTGTCCAACACGCAGCTTTACCGTTCGCCTCTTATTACGTATTTTTTTTTATTATTGTAATGATGAAAATCATAATAAAAATCTAAGGGTAGGACAGGAACATCTACTTTGAAGAATGTGAGTGCGTTTTTTATAGCTCACACAGCGCCTGCGTACAATCTTAGGGGTCATGCTGTACAATAGAACTTAATCATCCCAAAGACTCTAAAAAACATCTAAAAAAAATACCAAATAAAGGAAAATATATCTTTTCTCATTCTTGAACACATTTTGTAATGCCTGGATATGCGATCTACATTGGCAAGCTGAGATGTTGTGTTTTTTGTTATTAGTCCCACTGCTATTCACTGGTAATTTGAGTAGAAAGCATCAAACAAAATAATTTTACAAAAAAAAAAACAAAAAAAAAATCTGAAACATTGTCAAACTACAATAGGGGTTTTAATGTTCTTTCTTCTTCCCAGCGAAAGTAGTCGATAATTTATGAAGCTGGGATGGAAACGAGAATTAATTACACATTCACTTCACCTCTAATTTTAATTAATTTTTACAAAAGTTGAGAGCGCGATAAATGCCAAACAATTTAGTAGAAATTTATCATCCGATATCTCCAGGAAATTTAAAATTTTCTAATAAGCTTTATCATCCCCCACGCCGGTTTTTCTCTAAAACCCGTTTTAAAGTTCGTTAAAACATTTCGATACTATTATTGGCACCACAAGATATATACATACATACATAACAAAGAGATCATATCGAAAGAGAGGTGGGGGATCCAGGACGCCGGATCGAAATGATTAGATTAAATTAGGTCAATTACATACACTTAATCCAGTGGTTCGGATTGTTGTGCGCTCTCCTTTGTGAAACCAAGAAATAAGACCGTTACATCATATACGAACTGAATAACGTGATATGTGAATAGATGTATATAGAACAACATGATTGTAAACCAGTTCATTTAGAATAACATGGTATGTGAACCGGATCTTCTAGAACAACATAACGTGTGAACTGGTTCGCGTAGAATAACATGATATGTAAATCGGTTTACTTGGGACAACATGGTATGCGAACCGGTTCTTTTAGAACAACATGATATGTTAACCGGTTCACGTGGAACAACATGGTATGTGAACCGGTTCACTGAAGATATTTCTATATATATTATTATTACTGTATCTTTCGTAAGAAAAATTACAATATTTATTTATTACTATCAGTGTAGTTCAATTGTTAGACTATTTCATAATGGGTTAGAAGAATCGTCTCGCAAGGGTCCATCAACTGAAGCAAGTCCCGGGCCTAAGAGTTGGGATGGACTGATAATTCCCATTAGTTAATTTTAATTTCTTCTTAGGCTGTAACAAATATTTGGGTCATTTGATGTGAAGAGACCTCCTCTAGGCCAAGGTACGATTCTCAACACTCAATTGTGATTCATATCCCTGACAACTTTCCATAAGCTATAGTCTGCGTTCTTCGTTGGATCCAAATTGTTTAAATACGAGTAATTTGTTATTACGTAACTGGAGCACTTCCAGTTTGCCACATCCTCCTAAGTCTTCCTTTTTGTTATCAGTGAAGATATTGATAAAAAACATAACTTTTTTTAACCGAATTTTAATTTTAAAGTTTCTCGTTTGGGAAGACTATTACGGTTTGAAAAAGAGCGAAAGTGTAGCCGATTCTATAAAATAGAAATATTGTGTCATGGAAAAAAATTATCAAGAAGTAACTACAAAGTTTTCACATGCAATAACTCAATTAATAAATTGAGCAATTAGTAATCAATTACACCACAAATTAAATCAAATTCACAATAGATCTCGGGCTAAGTGTTTGTAAGTTTAGTTCGTTAAAATGAACACATGAAATGTGATGGACCGCTAATTAGACTCGACAATTTACAACAAAATTACCATGACTATATAAAAGCGACAACAAATCTTATCATTGCCAATTTAGCTATCTAAAAGCGCCACCTTCCAGGAAGATGCAAAACATATACATACGTCCAAATATGTAAACAAACTAGTCGTACATCCCAACACTCTTGTACGCAATTTATTGCAATTTGATCGGCACCAGAGACTAAAAAGGACTGACACATTGGGCCTGCTGAGTGGGCCCAATAGTAAAAAGTTTATTAATATTTTAATGCAATAAATTAGTTAATATATTGATAACAACATATAAAGAAGATGAAAATAGATTTTAATACTTTTTGTAAATTTCTTGTAGTAAAAGGATTCAATAAATTAAAATTCAAGTTTAAACATAATTAGCTACCTCTTTCATGTTATGGCGATAATTAGAAATTTTGTACGCAAAAACGTGTAACAGCTGATTACACGTTTTTTCAGACATCTTTGCTGATTAAGAAAGTTAAATTTTATATGTGTGAACACTAAATGTTATAAGTCAATTTAAAATTTAATTGCCTAAATTAAGGTGCATGTCTGAGCACATATTAACATGATGTTAGTCTTAATGTTAGTGATTTCATATATAATGTAGACGGCACTTTGCCTACAATAAATATAAACTATTTTCAAATAAGGGACTTGTGAATTGATGAGTTACGTTTATTAATAATTTGCTAGATAAACTATATTGCTACTAGATTTGATATTCCGACAGGGCGATTTCATGTAGACTTTTGGAACGAATTACTCTCATCGCTTGTCAAGTTTGGTTTGAAGACGATTTTTCGATTTTACGATTTTTCGTAAAGTGGCACTGCTCGTAGACAGATAAGCTGGAAATTAATGGGGATAATTGTCACTACAGGCCAATCGCACACTTCCCTTCCGACTGTTAGTATACACGGTGTCCAATAACGTACAATCTTTAACAAGCTGTTGTTAAGCCTAGTTCTCACGGCGGTCTAGTATTAATCTTCTGTTCAAATATTACTTTTGAATTTTCAACTGGTAGCCTAGAATGTGCTGGTGATCGAAATTTTCGTCAAATTTAAATGTAAAAGTCGAAATTTCAAATTTATTTAAAAAACAATTTCTTTAGCAATTTCGAAATATTATTGATTATCCTACTGCATTCAGCGTTAATAATGTGTTTGTTCCGAAGAAGACAAGTTAAAGGCGAATTAGAACTTAGTCTGCTTCTTTTCATGCGTTTGAGTTGTTGAACCAGACCAGACAGCCAAAGAATGTCTTGATGTTATCCCTCATGCTTTCACTAAAATTAATATGAATCTTTTAGGTAAAAATATATTTCAATATGGAACGTCATATGGCTGCAAAAATTTTACAGTGTTATAGCGTTTATATTTGAATATTTTCGTTTTCAAAATTGCAACTGAAGCTTATAATTTCGTTTGAGCGAAACACAATGGAGAACCCTTTCATATGTATTTACACGTGTATTAACAGTTGTTATAGTGTTTAAGCGCACGAGAGTGTATGCGTGTCTGACTAATTATGAGTTTGTTAAAAAATTGCGCATTAAATCATTTAAAGATTTATCTAAGAAAACGTGTAGCACATTGGATTGTTGAGCTCAATGTTCCTGCTCTCAGCCAGCATCAGTTGTGACCGAAGAAAATGTTGCAGTCGTCATTACAACCAATCCATAGAGAGAAAAAATCATCCCCTTATTTTTACGAATTCTATTAAAGTCACACAGATTCAATGAAATGTTCACACACTTACACACACGCCCAAACACTCACACATACGCATGCATGCATATGTTATATTTGCTTATTCTATCGTTCTGTTTGATAAAGGGAGATAGAGTAATAGAATGTGCCTGTGTGTGCGTGTGCGAGGACACACATTTTTTTTGGTTGCTTTTAATGTTTGGGTCATCTATGGTGCGTATTAGCCTTAGTCACCGTCAAAATAGTCAGCAGGACTGGCAAGACTACGTGCATTAAACTGTAACATCAGTTCACGTGAAGTCTTTGTGGGGTGAACACACTCGCCAAAGAAAAACTTGTTGAAAACAAAACCTCAGAAGCCATTGAACATTAGAAAACAAATACAATAATTTATTTTAAGAACTTTCAAACCGATAAAAACAAAAATAGAAATTTTTATAAAGTGACGAAATTCGGGAATAACGGCAGCTATAAATAATTTTACAACAAATAATAGAAACCACAGTTTTGATGAGTTATTCAAATTTTCGATTCAAAAAAATAAAAAAATACACTTGACCAGTGATAAAAATAAAACAATTTCCTATTGAAATGTTTACGAAAATGCTGTCTATAAGCGAGGATCAAGGATTTCGTTCTCTAAGCCGTAAGTTGCACAGCAAAACAAAACTGCGACAAAGTGTATGTAAATTACCAAACTCACTGTTTATTTGTGGGAGAGATTGTTGATTCAATCAAACCAGCTCCTGTCAGAAATTCTTTTATTTCTTTGTGTGTGTGTGTGTGTGTGTGCGTGTGTGTTTTGTTCACCTTTCTATGATCTTATCAGTCAATGTTAGTGAAAGCAAATACGTTTGATACTGCTGTTCTGTTTACGAACATTTAATGGGGGTAATTTGCTAATCAGACTTAAGGCTTGTTGGTGCTTTTTTGTATTACCCACACATACATATACACGTACACCAGCCCAAGTGACCAAAGCAGAAAAAATAAACAGCGCAGAAGAGCTGTTATCAGCTAAATGGAGCAACATTTGTATAATAAAAAAAAAATATTCAAGCAATCATTAACAGCCGCAAATGCGACGTTGAAACATTTTCATATCAACCCCACCGTATAGAAATTATTTGCATAAGACTTGCCAGTTGACTTAGCGATTATATGCGGGTGTGTGTTATCTGTACGAATATTATATTTGTTTGGACCTAGTAACTTTTTTAAAAAAAGAATACACCTTGCGTACCTCATATGCGTTTGAGTTTGTCAGTCAGTCTGCCTGTGTGTGTAAAAGCAAGAAATGTCTCTAAAGGTGTTTAACCCAAATACACCTGGTTGTGGCAAAAAAAAAAAAAGAAACGCTCGGTTTGTCTGTCCACATTTATGGCTTGATAAGACCCTTGTTGTGCAACGACAACCCATTTTCATGTCGGCCCCAAACGAAGGTACCGGTACCCCCTTTACGGCAATAGAGTTGGAAAAAGGTGTTGGAAATTGATTTGTCCAAAACTCCAAATACAGTCTATTACAATTCACGATCATATGCCAGTGCTAACGTCAAATACACATGTGTATTTGTGCTCGTTTGTATTTTTAAATAAACACACTTACTCGTATCGTACAGACGTAGTTTGAAACTCCCTCACCTCTTATCAGAAAATGCTTTATTTGAAGTACGTTTTTTTTTCTTTTTTAACAAAAAGTGTAGCACTCAAAGGTAAGAAAATAACCAAAATAAATATTGTGTGACGACTGGAACAGAAAAATTAACTTGCCCACATATTTAAAACTCACAAGTATGTAGATATCTGTGGCCCGCTTTAGCAAATATTTGCACAGTCGTTTTTTCTTTTTTTGAAATTTTGTTCTGTATTCGGCCATACTTCACTTTATGGTGGGGAAGCAGGGAAGCCGCGTTTTTTAGATACACTTAATATTGTTCCAAATGTTTATATTATATAAATATAAAAAAAAACGACATACAATACTCACACATGACCAAACAAAGCGACAAACACACACACACACGCATACACAAATATGAAGTATTAAATACAAAAACACACTCATAAAGATATAAAAAATAAACGATTTTTTAAAAAATAAGTGTTTTACGTAAATAGAGTTTAAATATTTGTCTTGATTTACTAACAATTAAACAACACGCACATTCATACAAAACTCGTACATATGTTACTAAACAGTCCATAGTGCTCGTATCGAATACAATTTATATTAAGTACAGCTACTAAAACACATAAAAGTTTTGGCAGGCTGAGTGAGGGCTTTGCATTGAGAAAACAGGCGAATAGCTAAAAATGTATGACAATTTGTTGGAAGATACTTTGGGCGCCACTTAATAAATCAGCAACAAACAAACCATAATAAACATACGTACATTGTTGACATGTGAATAAATTAGAAAAAGAGGGGTAGTAATGGCAGCTTCCGAAGGATAAGGCGTTTCTCACACTCAGCCAGATTCTTCATTTGTTCGAATTCCAAATACACAATTGACTGCGCTCCAAAATGTCCTATTCTATTAAATCTCCAACACATTAGTTACGCTCAATCTACTATTTATATGCAAATGTAGATTAACTTAAACGGATAAACTAACAGCAGCTGAATATTTAAGGAGACAAGCATAATTTGTGAAAGAAGAAATCGCATAATTATTTCATCTGTATATTGGGTTGGGTTGCCTGCATTCAATATTACGATTTCCACCTACTTGTGTAGTCGATTGGTACACACATAGTAGACCTGGGCGATCTCAATTACAGTTCAATTACAATTACACATAACATGTATTTGTATTAGAGAATGTCTCAATTACATATTACAGGTAATTCTAATTGTACATTACTAGTAATTGTAATAACACACACAAGTAATTGTAATTGTAAAGAACAATTAGAAGTAACTCAATTACAATTGTAAGTAACAGTGATCGTTAAGTCTAAATTACAATAACTTATAATTGTAATTAGGAATCTCAATTACAGTTCATTGCAATTTTTATTGGAGAAGTCTCAATTGCAATTATTTGAAATTGTAATTGGAAACATCTCTATCACAGCTAAAAGTAATTACAATTACATGTAATGTGTAATTACAATTAAATTAAGTTACACATCACAAGTAATATTAATTAGAAATTACTAAGTTGCACATTACGAGTGATTAAAATTACTTTGAATTATAATAGACAATAGCTTAGTTACACATTACAGATATTTATAAATGGGGATATTTCAATTACAATAATTTGCAAGTTTTATTGGGAATAATTCAAATACAATTATTTTTAATTGTAGTTGGGAATATCGCCACTACACTTGGAATATTTCAATTACATATTACAATATTCTTAACGTAATTATTGTGTGCATGTATTCTGCGTTTGTCCAGATCTGAGCGCAGTTGCTTTACAGGTCTCAAAGGACTTAAAGGAAATGCAAAGGCTGCACATAAGATCCTACGAGTCCAGGCGCTAATGATGTCGATAATGATTACTTAATGAAGGAAGTATTTCTGAAACTACACAAATGTAATTGTAATTGGATTATTTTATAGTTGCAGTTACATGTAATTGAAACATTCCCCATTACATACACGTCATTGTAATTAATGTTTACTGCGGTTTTTATACAATGGCTTGCAATTGAAATTGAATAATTCCAATTAAAATTAACTGTAATTGAGTTTAATTATTACAAATTGAAACCCCCAGCCCTGACTTGTATTGCCACATTTGCCTAGGATATCCATTATGACTAAAAATATGATTGTAGGTTTCAATATTTCAATAATTGTGTTTTTGGGGGAGGGATTTGGTACGCTTAAATACAATACTTCAATAATGTCACAAAAGATGACATGTTCATTTTCAATAAACTGTGAAACTGTGATGAAAAGTGCTAAAAGTGAAACAAATAAATACTCCAGATTATTGAATAAACGGGTTGAGAGTTCTTTGTCATTGGCTTCAATAAGTGATTGACTGACATATTACCCAAGCATTGAGCAAACATAATAGAAAATCTCAGTAATCTTGCCCTTAATATCACACAATATAATTGGCAAAACAAATGTTATTTACAAAAAATTATTTGGAAGGGTTGAACTCTGCAGCTTCAATAGGAAAAAAGCAGGGCAAACGAGCCAAGTGGCCATCTGATATTTGGCATTTGAGAAGAGCATCAAGCATCAGCTGAGGCTGGCACATTTATTGCCTCACAGTCAAACCAAGCCAAACAAAAGGGAGGTGAAATGGTGCCAAGCATTGTGACAAGTATTTTGAAAATTCACCTGCTGTTGCCGCAAAATCAATCTTAATAATTAATCCTTACGCCATCGATATTGACCACAGTTTTATTGGTAGTTGAAAGTTCGTTAAGTTAATTTGATAACATAACAATTTACATTGCGTAACGAATTGCAATAACGATTATTTTCATACGCTAATGGATTAAATATCCTGTTTCCTTTGTGGCTTTTGATGCCCCTTTAGCAACATTAACACACATACCCCTCGTCTACAGCACAAATCATTCATAAAAAACGGTGAATTGTTTCCTTTTGTAGGCAAAAAACAAAAAAAAAAGAACAACAAAAAGTCATAATAACAATAATCATCATCAGGATCGTTGCGATAATAAACCACAACTAATAAGAATAATACAGAGGAGTGAATTTATAAAACATATCGTTTACGAGCTCGCTCATCCCAGTCAATCACAAATTAATAAGTCAACTAGGAATGTGTGTTGTGTGTGGCTTTTTGTTTGTCCTGCTCGCATCACCCCCAGGAAATTCATAAAAAATTAATAAAAAATAACCGACACATACTAGACAAACACATGCAGTTGAGCAACAACAAGAAAATGAAATAAAACAAATAAAATGAGAAAAAAACTATTGATACCGCAGCTTCCAGGCATAAAATTGTTGTATCCGTTTGTCGGCCGGCCGCTCTGGCTCTGCCCACATACGAGCACATACATACAAACACTCGTTACATCGTTTATCATCAGCCTGTTTTGTTGTTTTTTATTGTTATCATCATTGTTCGTATGTTTGCCTGTATTTCTATGACTAAATGTTCATTCGTTCGTTCATTCGTTCATTCTATTGTCCATAATTTAGTGTTTTATGTCATACAGCACCTAATTGACAACTGGATTGCTATGCTTGTTAATATGATTATCCTTGTTTTATCAAGGGATTGTTGCGAGTTAAGGTTATTGTTTATTTTTGTTTTCTCTATTGAGTTTCTAGTTTTTTCCTATAGATTTTTTTTATTTTGTGGATATTGTGGTTTGTTTTTCACTTGTTTGTTGTTTTCTTTTCTTTATTATTATTATTTTTTTTATTTTATTTAAACACACATTGTTCGTATTGGCAAGTTTAGCAAGGATAATAAAAATGCCTTTAGTTATGGGGCTAATCATGAAATCATCAGGGCAAAAGTTTTACATATGCTAAGATCCATTGTGGACACAAGTACTAAACCAAAAGTCAAATAATGTCAAACTTCAACTTAAGAAAGTTTTCACATTCTTTTCCTTTTATTTTTTTTTATTATTCTTTTTTTGTCCTCTATTTGTTCTGCCTTTCTTTGTATGTGTGTAATAATAGTGTTAACTTGCCTGAAGCTAAAAGAAATCAACCCCCCAATTTGTAATGGTCAGAGTTAAAATATTAAAAATACGGCAAACATAGAGAAGGGGACCAAATTTGCACAAATAGCATGTGATATTGGTAAATTGTCCATTAACAAACTTTGATTGGAATTCACAAGTTTGCACACTGACGGAACTGGCGTTTATAAAGACACCTTTTGCGTATTACACGAGCCCATATTCATTCACACTTATGCATATGAAAACATGCCAGATTTAGATTCAATTTTTATTTTCTTTGTTCTTCAAGTTGTGGTTATGAATAAATTTTATGCTGGAAATTGGTTTAGATTTAATGGCTGTGGGATTAAATCACAATGACACAATACAAGGCCAGCGCCCAGCACAACACCCCACTTAATAGCAGAACACTCGTATGAGTGAAATGTTGAAACAGTTGCCACAGCAGACTTTTACTATTTATCAGTTTGCATATCATTATCAGCTTTCTTTTTGGCAAATCAATATTCTGGGAATTAATTGCTTTTACGCATCTTATGAATTTATTAGCACGATACTCGTCGTATGCGCGCTCGTTCTGTGTTTAGCTAGATAATTGACGGTAGTTTTTAAGAGAAGCCATCGCAAATGGTAGGCCATAAATTGTGACTGCAAATTAAGTTAAACCATAAACCCACAAATAACTTACAGCTAAGGATTGGCATAAGCCAAGAAGGCGCCATATGAAACTCATATGTTATGCTGGTAAAATGCCTTTCTTTTGCTGCTGTAATTGCCAATTTGGAGGTCAGGCTATAAACGTTTTATTAAGATAAAATTTATTGAATAATTTAATACCATACGAGCAAATATTTATGTATCGTTTTTCCTTCTTGCAGATTCTGACTCTACAGAAGCAGATGGCACTGCTCAGGATATGCTTACATGCGGAACTTGTCAAAAAGTGTTTGCCCTCTCCGATATAGTGAAATTCATACAGCATAAAGTATTGCAATGCAACAAAGAGAACTATGGCCAGTGTTCCAATCAAGGTTATTATCAATACATTTTATGCATTTTGTGTTTCTATCTCATAGATATATTTTGATCTATTTTGACATACACAAGGTCCCTCCAATGACAGAGCTGACACTGAGGATGGCAGACCATTGAGCCTGGCAAATCGCTGCCCTTCCTTAACGGCAGCCACACGTAAAGTATCTGGTGGTTCACGTATACATACACCACCACCTAGTCCAGCGGACATGTTGGCTGATGGTGCCTCCAGCACACCAAAACGCCTGGTAGATGGTAAGTTAAGGTGACATACGTTATTAAACTGTTAGGTGGAGTTAAATATTTCTGTCTTTCACATTTCACCATCAATAGAAAACGACAATACAACTCCCAAAAATGCCGAGTCCACTTGCACTGATCTTAAGACCGCCCCTGCAGCTGCTGTTATCAAGCAAGAAGTCAATGCGGATGATAACGAGGGCGAGATTGCAGACTGCAACAACGATACAGATGATTGCCAACCTTTGACTAAGCGGGCTAAAATCGAATTCGTTGATGCCGAATCTAATACTTTACAAACAGGTAAAACGTCTTTAATATCCTGCACTTAAATGTGTGAATGTATTTTTATTATTGCATCATAACTCTTGTACATGCAAATGATTTAATTAAAATTCCAATGACCTCGATAACCAAAATTCTTATATAGCAACCCTTAAAATTAAGTCAATCACTTGATGGCTGGCTGGCTGGCTGCCCCTTGCAAATATTACAGCAACGCTTGTGTTGTGGAAGGAATGTATTTTGCACAATGCTGCTGGCCGACTTTATGCGAATATGTTTTGTACGGTTTTTTTTTTTTTGACCACTGGCTTTATAACAAAGCCAAAACTTTTTAATTTATAAAATAAAAATGGGAAAACAAAAAAACATTTGCAATAAAACAAACAAAAAATGTCCATCAACAACATCAAAAGCACTAAAGCCAGCGTAAAATGTCATATTTGTCGCCGCTGACAAAGAGTAAAAATGCAAAGATAAGCTGATATTAACAACATGCCGGTCCATTTTGTGCACAACATTTCTTAAATTACAAAAGCAATCAGAAAATAAAAATCAAAACGAACAACAACAACAATTAAAACATAGGTACAACATGTTGAGCAAACAAACAAATAAACACTTTAACATGCTACAGGAAAACTTGAAATCACATGGCTTGACATTTCCAAAAAAAAAAAAAAAAAATTAATATTACCAACCCCTTTTTTTAAATTAAATAAACATTTCTATCAAATGCCTTCACAGAAGTCACGCTAGCCGACCAACTTGAATAAAATAAAATAAACCACTTTAAACATCCTTAGAAACGGCGGATGCTGTGTCCGTTATTTTGTTAAGGTCAGTCTGATAATATGTTGACAGCAAAGGTATTGACCTCTGACACGCTTCACGTACTTATTACCTTCATGCCCAACTCACACAATGGCTTGTTGGTCCATCCATCCATCCATTCCAAAAAAAAAAACAAGTTCAATTTTGCGTGAAAAGCTGAAAAAAAACCAAACAAAATTAAATATATTCTTAGTTGACTGGTCAGACAACACTTTGACCAGTAGGTCATTTAATAATTTTTTGACTTTCAAATCTTAACGCACAAGCTTAACGTGTGTCAAAAAGGTGAAATGCTTGCTTCACTGTTGCATGAATGTGCTTTCGTAAAAAAACGTTTCCAAAACCCGTATGTGCTTGCTCATCACAGAGGCATGTGGATGAGTTAAAATGTCCTCAGTTACTTATGAAGAAATTACCATGAACAATAAACATATAAATAGAGAAATTACCCAAAAATGATGTGTCATCCTCGTTAACAATGGCTGACAAAAACTGTTGGGTTAAAAAACACAGGCAAGCACAAACTTGCTGGACAGTGAGTAGCACAAGAAACGAATATTTCTTTTCATCCTTTTAGAGCGTAAGCGAAGCGATAAGACGCTATATGAACATACACACACACACATGTGTATTAGTTTGTACACACATACGTATGTTGCAGAGCCCTAACAAAGGAATTGCCTTTAACAAAGCTTGCAACAACTTAGAAGAAGTTTTCATGGGTCCTATTGTGTGGCTACATACAAGTTGTTTTGTCATTACTTTTGTGCTTGGATGACCTTCAATTGAAAAGAGTTAAACATCTTTTATTCTGGTCCAACTCTCACAGTTACATCTGCATGAGAACTTAAGACAGCATCAAACGGTACATTCGTACGAGTTGTCCTGTAAGTAACTTTAATAATACTCGTATTCCTTTCAGTGCCTCCAATAAAGAACATGTTGTACTCGTATATTGTTGCCAGTTTAATCAAGTCTTGCTTGGTATTCATTGAATCTTCTCAAGCTGAATCATTTTGTTCGTCTTTTCTTGTTATTAATTGTCCTCTTCTCTACTTCCTTTTTTCCGTGATAAACACTGGAAGTTTCAACTTTTCTTTTGACCGCTTCAAGTTCTTTGTATGAACGACCTTTTTTTGTACTCGTACAACTGATTCTGACTGAATTCTTTCTCGTTCAATGTTTTCTTTTGTTTATTTCTCAGTTCTTCGCATTAATGTTGCTTTAATGTTTAACATTTGTTATTGTTTGAATGAACATTTCATACATGTTATGTCGCTCACTTGATTACGGCATCGATATCTTCCGAATTGAGATTTCCCTTTTGAAAATTTATAACGATTTTCCTCTTTAAAAGAAAAAAAAACATTTTTAAAAGTCTTAATTTTTTTCCTATAAATATTTTCTAATTTGATATACAAAATACAGGGTGACTAATGAGTTTCTCCTACAAAGAGAAACTATCTTTTTATATCAAACTTTTTCAATGGTTTTTAAAAATAATTGTTTTTAAATGCCATCCAGGCAGAGAATCGCATGTTCGCCGCGGCGGCATCTTAACAAAAAAAAATTTTTCATTATTGCCTGCAGAATTGATGTAGGAATCGCTTAAATTATCGTTTGAATAGACTGTTTTAAATTACTTAAGTTTAGTGGTTTCAAATTATAAAGTTAATGTTTGTAGTAGCCCCGTGAGAAAAAATCTGGTGTAGTTAGATCTGGAGACCGGGACGGCCACTGAAATGTTGCTTGAAATAATGTTATTTTGAAGTTTTCGTTGTAACTCTGCCTGGCTATGTGCGAACTAGTCCCATCTTGTTTAAACCACACATAGCTGAAAGGAACTTTCTTTTGATGCAGTTCAGGAAACAAAAATATCTGTCAAATCTGTGACCGTTACATTGCGAAGGTCTACCTACTTCCAAAAAAGTATGACCCTACTGCAGCTTGACTCGAGCGCGGTACAATTCTCTCCCATGGAGAGTAATAATCGACAGTTTACCAGCTCTATTATAGTCCAACTGCTGGGAGCCATGCCGCCAAAAGTGCGTCAAAACTCCCTTTCGAAGAAAATTATTGACTCGAGTGCGTTAAAGGCGGACAAAGTGCAAATACGTGTTTTAACGTCCCAATTTTCCATTTTTACTAAATTTAGAGAATCAAAAATTTAATTATTACACTTTATTTTGGAAGCACCCTGCATCTGTGGTTCGCGTAAGTATTTAGTTTTTCGGTTAAACGCTCTTGACATGGCACGACATAAATTAGGTAAAGATGGACTAGAATTGTAATTATTTTTAATTAAACATTAACGTTATCTTTATAACATATATATTGAATTCGATTGAATTCTTTTCGCATTAAAACTTCCCTTAGCTCATACTCGTAGTTTTTAACTTAATTTTCAATTTACAAGAACTTATAACTACTTGAGCGTGTTTCGAAATCTAAATGTTCACCAAACCTTTTGTTAAAGCTTCAATGTTCTTGTTTTGAAGTTTTTTAAACTTTCTCATTTGCTTGGAAGAATTTCATGCATAAAACGATTTTAGTTTTTATAGAGTGTTGGGTAAAGGTTTCCTGACGAGCGGGCTTAAGCAGCCAGCGAAATAAATTGCATTTTTGTAATAAAACGAGTTAGGATTTAATTTGTTTTGATATAAAAAAAAAACACTTGTGTTGACATAAGTTGTTTTTTCATCTCTGCTGAGATGTTATATAGGATTTTGATATTAACATTTGATATAAAGTTTCACTACCACTGTAGTTGAAAATAAAATCTTTCTTTGGGCCTTCTGAAAACGTTTGAATTTAAGACATGCGTTGTTATTCATGAGAACCAGGTTTGTGTTTAATCGCCGAAAAATAATTTATGATCAAATTATTTTCCGTTTTACAACTTTGCGCCTAAGAATAAATATCACGACTAGTTCGATTTTTAAGGTAAGAAAATAGTCATCGGTGGACCCATTGGTGGCCAGAATATTAAGGGGAAAAAACTGCTCAAACTCTTTGTGCTTAATAAGCTTTTTGAAATCCCCATCAGGATTTTCAAAAATTGTTGCCTAATCTTTTGCATCAGTTTCGATAGAAGAGTTATCAGTGATCTGCCGCTAAGCTCAAGAAAAAGTGGTAATAACACAAGCTTAGTGTTACAGTTAAATGTTATACAAACACTCTACCACTTTTTAAAGATTAAAATCTACAAACACTGAATATAAAACGATTTGTGACCGATCAGCAGGGATGGCAATCTGGCTAAATTTTTAAAAATTCTAAAATCCCCAAAAAAATGCACATGACGCCAATTATGAAATCTTATAATAAATAAATGCGATCTTTAATCAAATTTTTTGAAGGCGTAGCTTAAGGCCCGAAAAGACTTTAAAATCGGTTTGTCGAACTATCACAGCGTGACTCGTTCAAACCAAAATCTAAAGCTTTCTGGCGCTACGTAATAATACGTCTAGGCAGCAATTAAGCTCAATATTCATGTTTAGCGAACAAAACAATGCAAGCAAAGTGAAAGAAAAAGACACCGAAGAGGGCACATCGCCAAAACCTGTTTGTCTTCACACCAAACCCGACAAGGGTTCACGTAAATTCGTTTCAAATTTCTATAAAGAGTAAAAGAACTCGGAGCAAGAGCTGCTAAAGCAACTAGAATTTTACTCTGACAGTGATTAAAAAACTTAGTTATGCAGTGGCAGTAGAGTTTGAAAACTAGCCAATGTTCTGTATAGAACTTTATTGTATTACTCTTCGAAAACCGTGTTCCGTTAAGTAATGGAAGATGCCCGTTGTCAATAAGATCGTTTTCAAAAGCTGTGATGAATTTAGATTAATTGTGAGAAATTAAAGAATTTTTTTAAATAATATTCTTGATTTGATATTTCGAATTATTAAATAAATTTAAATGTAAAAGAATTTCGTTTAATATTTCTAATATTTATTAAAATATGTTAAAAATAAATTTAAATCCGAGTTAGGTTCTAGTTGCTTTAACAGCTTTGTTTTCTCCAATACTCTTCGCAATTAAAAGAGGGACGCCAAATAACGATTCTTCTTATTTAATCGCATTCGGCTTTATTTTTGCTCAAGACCGAATTCAATATATCTGCTTCTAATATCAGTGCTGTAATACGATTTCCAGGGTTCGAATCTTAGGACTGTGTTGCTGATACTGCAAATTATTCACGACAATTTTAATCAGCACTAATGGCCATAGAATTTATTACAAAATTTGTGGGTCCCTTCAAAGCATCGTGCCAGCTAATACGTAAAACATGTATGAGCAACAATGCAAGGCTATTTTTAATGCCAGCATTCAGCGAGGGCTATACAGCTCTACAGTCTCTAAATATTATTAAGCAAACAAGCTAGGTGACGTATCTGGAGGTAAGCCCACTTATTAGCCAACAGACTTTAATAAGCTGTTAGACCTTATTGATTTCGCCGTTGTTAAAAATATCAGACATGATAGTCACTTCATCGTTGGGTATATCTTCCGACCCTTTCCCTACGATCATTATTTTACACATTCGTTTTTCCACTGCACCCGGAATTGGTTGAAATATAAAATGCATGTGAACTCTCACCTCAGAATATTCCTTTGACACACTTTTGTAGTATTCCGAACCACGTCATTGGCTGATAAACAGGAAAAGAGAAGGCTCAGCAGGCAATGGCAACACAACCGTTTTTACTTTCTAATATGGGAAAAATGTTGCCAAGGTTACCGAGAAGAGATGGTATTGTATGTATCAAGACCTTGGTCTCCGTGTTGATCTCAATACTTTTCAAGGTCGAAATTTTTGGCTAGGAACTTAGCCTTATTTCCACACTTATGTTTTTGTGTGAATATCTTTTAAACAGTAAAATGGTTTGGTTTACTTTTTCTACTGCTTAGAAAGAATTATTAAAGTGAAACACAATAAAAAATTTGCTGTAGCACGAAAAAAACGTATTTGAGAAACAGCGGAGTGAATGCTTTAGTTTACCCGAATTTTATATCCAGACCTTGTCCCGTCTAACTATCATTTGTTTCGATCGATGCTGAACAACCAACAGTGTTGCCAAAACGACGGCTTTTCCTAGATCTAGATGTTTTTCGGAATTAAAAGTGGTCAGTGTAACATTTTTTTAGTTTTTGGTCTCTAGCATTTTTCATGCCAAATCAAATCATCCGAATAACCCTCTTCTTTCCGCAAATTGATTTCAGGTGACCGATTTGTAATTTATGACTACCTTACTCTCATTCGGATCTCCTTCCGCCCTAGCCTTTACTCTTGACTTTAGTGACTAGCGACTAGCGACTGCTGACTGTCGGCCTTCTTCCTCATCATGGAGTCGCATGTAATTGCTAGCATTTGTCTAAGGCGTAGATCCACCATGGCAGATTTAACAAGTGTCTTCCGCAGGAGTATCCTTGAAGGTTGTCTTGGTCATCTCTTCAAAATTCTTTTATTGGCCAATAAACACCGGTGTTCCTATGGAGATTAACCTTTGTACCTCTTGCGAAGCTTCATTGTCCATCTCTATTGGAATCTCATGGTTAAAGTACCTCTGAAGATTGACCTGTCCACCTCGTCCGACGCATTCTTGTCCACCTCTTTCTGGATTTCTACCTTGGCCAATTTAAACCGGATAGATGAACCTCTTCGCCTCTTGCAAGGCTTCACGATTCATCCTTATAATGAGGAAAAATATGTGCAGAGCTCCATATGCACGAGTAAGTCTGCATTACAACTGAAGCTCGATTGGTATCCAGAGTTCGTATACTAGAGCCCTAAAACCCTCTTGGCCACGCATCCCTGGCGTATGCTGTCCCACCGTGGGTTTTAGAAGAGAGTGTTAACTTCTCTCCGCTCGTCATAGCCAGTCTCCTTGCAGGGACAGGAACCTGTTACCGGTCGGTACAAGTCAGAACTTCTGACAGTGCACTCAGTTCCGGCAAGCCATACCTTTGTACGAAATCCATATATTGCCAGAAATTCGCAAAGGCATGATAATTGAAAATTTTATGGAAAAAGGCGATATTCCTGAAGAATCAGCAATAACATTTTTATGCAGCCAATACTTGCACACAGGCATACATGCATACATTAATTTAATATACATGCAAACAAGATTACTGATTCCAACTTATTATTCTACATTAAAAAATCTGCCGTAGAGAAAGGATTCATGATGTCATCGGCATTTTATTTTAAATTTAATTACAATTTCATGTAGAGTGGCCTGTAAAATATCTGTGTTCATAATTTTGAAATAATTACAAATTAATTTGTACGATTTTCGTGTTTTGTTTTACACTAATCAGTGTCATTATTTGCGACTATTTTAGGTGTAAATTATTTAATTCTTTAAAACTACTGACATTTGTTAATGATGTTTTAACATTTCATGTTGCGAAAATGTTCGCTTGTTTTCAAATGGATTGATTGATGTAAATATTTTTGGAAATTTTTAAATGAATTGTGGTTACAAATACAATTATGCTTTTTATGTTGTCTAATTAAAACTCGCAACGAAAACGGTCCAATCTTGCTGCTTGTATGCATTTGTGTGTGTGTGTGTGTGTGTGTGTTTGTGTGTGTATGTGTGTGTACATATGTCAAAGCAAAATAAAAAAGTAACATATTCGTACTTATGCCGACATTTGTTTAATCCACAATGTGACGTGTTGCTAAAAAAAAAACGGAAATAATGAAAATTGATTTAAAATTATTTACTTTTACATCAAACATAACTCGCATGCACGCATACACGTACACATGGCATTATGTGTGTTAATGGCTAAAAAGGATATGCAAAAGGGTTATTACCCTTTATAAGCCGACAGGTGTATGCATGTGTAAGTGAGCGTTAGTAAATATGCAGCCAGTTCAGTGGAAATTTAATCTGATGTGGCTGAAAGATACTACAGTAAATCGCCTTAAATCCACTAAAATCCTAAACAAGCAGCAGCAAAGTAAAGAGGATGCCTGCCAATAACCGGTCATTTTCGCAATATTAAATCAAATATGAGATTTCTGTGTACTAACAGCATTAGGGACATTAGGATATTGAGTAACTACTTAAAGAAGAAAGGATTCTGTTCCCTTGATTATGCAACGCAATGAACGTTATGTTCTACTTATACAATACAACTAAGTATACGAGAGTGTATGTGTACGAAGAAGAAGCTGTGTTTGGAAAAATAAACACAAACAACAAGAAAGCACTGTATGATGTTGCAATTGAGAAAAAAAATAATCCTCTTTTTCTTTTACATATGAAGCAAAAGTGAACAGCACATATTCTGCTACATACGCACATACGAGTATCTAGAACAATATTTATATGTTGTGTAATATTTGTGCGTTTGAATCAGTCAGTTTAAAGAAAGAATAGGAAAACGAAACGACAATGACAACAGAGAATATAATAGACATTATTATCACATCAAGTAGTGAAGAGTTTTTAACATGCCTGTCAGCAGGCGACCAATTGTTTTGTTTATGGGTCTCTTGTCAAATGCGGTCACTTATCCCTTATGTTTGTTTGGCTGCAGTGGTAGTTAGAGTGCTGGTAGTGGGGGTGCTGGTCGCTTGCTGTTTTCTCTAGCATTGCTACGCTGGCCGCAACTAAAGGGTTGCATGCCGAGCTGCCAAAAACATTTCTTTTACCGTCACATGGTTCTTGGAAGGATTTGTAAACATTTCTTTGGCAATAAGAAATCCTTGTACGTTAACATGTGCAAGACAAAGTGTAACTTGGTAGTTTGCTCCCGCTGATAGCTCGTAATAATATTTCTGCCATATTAATGCATTCCGGCTTGGAGTGCAGCAGACCGTGAGTCTGTTCATACGCGTACAACTTGCAGTCAGTCAGGCCCTCAGATTAGTTGGTACGAGTACGTCATAAGATATCGCTGCTATCTTACATCGTCATTGAAGAAGTCATCATTGTTATCTATGAAATTGGTTAAAATTTAAACAAACTAAACATAACATCCTGTGGCACATGCGATGCTCGCGACAACTTGCGTAAGCCCAAGCTGGTCTTGCTTGCCACGCTATAAAAATTTAAATCAACACGAACAGATAAATGGTTTTAAGTTTTATGGTAGTTTTATTCTATTTTTTGTTTATATTTTTTTTCCTTTTTTTCATGAAGATGAACGTAAATTAAAAGTAAGAGTGAAGTGAAATATTGCGCGCATGCCATAAGTTTCGGTGATATGATTTCCTGAAACCCTTGTGCTGCCAAAAGGTTTTCAGCACATTTGCCTTCAACCCTTACCATTTTTTAATTTTATTCATTCATGCAATGACAGACAATACTACATCCGTACACACAGATATGTATGTATGTATTTGTGAAGATGCGTTGTGCTTCATTTGCATGTGTTATTCTGCCTGTTCGCGACAATAGAAAACAGAGAAAAAAGAAGGTTTTAGGCAACTTTTTAGAACACATATACATATGTACATACGCCTTGTTAGACGAGCTAACCTTTGGCATAGTGATTTGTAATTAAGGAACGTTGTCTGGATCATGGTTAGATGACAATGTATCCACGAGCTACAATTTGTATGTATGTATATCCGTCGGTGTACTTGGTTAATTGACAGTTTCGGGTTATTCGATATAAATAAAGCGATCTTTTACATGTTAAATGTTTTGTACTCGTGCGCATAAATGAAAACAGTGTGACATTAATATTTTCTTTCAACAATTTTGTAGTTTTTCAATTGCATCAAAATCAAGTCTCTTGCAGCTGTTCTTATGAATCCTAAAAGCGCGATGATGTTTTTTTTTAAATTCATTATTTACCATTAAGTATTTTATGCAACCCCTCCTTCGCAAACCCACACACACACACACACACAACCACTTTTGCATACACACATACACACACACATACACACACACATACACACACACATACACACACACATGTTCTATTCGTATAAACACATTTGAGATTAAGTATGAAAAATGTTGGCGGTATCGCAACTTAAAGTTCGCCAAGGGATGGTGGGAAGGTAGGAAGGTAATGTGTGTGATATATGGTCCACATGGTTGTGATGATTTGTGCTACGTGCGGTTACATATTTATTGTTTTTTAAAATTATGTTACAGTTTTTTTTTTAAATTGCAAATTTCACTCTTAATCGAACGGCCGGATTTGCAATTTTTCATTTTTGGCAACATATGGCAGAGCCATCAAATTAGAAACAGAAATACCACATCAAGCCGCAGTCGCCTTACAGGTCTGCCCCGCTTGTGAAATTCGCAGAGTCCCATAGCGGCAGCAATGTGTACGCTATCTGCTTTTTCTCCTTTTTTTATTTTTAAACAATGTCGGTGTGTACGTGTGTGTGTGTGTGTGTGTGTGTGTGTGTGTGCGTGTGTGGCAAGTATTTCTTTAAATAACAATAAACATTACAAATAACCGCAAGTTTATCTCCACTTGTATGTGGCTGTGTGAAAGGGATGTTTTAGTTTGATTATGTTAACCGCTCGCTAACCTATTCGTTACGGTTAGACAACAATTTAAAAAGCTTCAGTTTTTCAATGGCGGTCATTTGTATGCTCAACGGCATGGATAACCTAACAGCAACACATTTGGCGAATTTCAAATGTTGTTTTCCAAATTAAATATTACAAATAATGAAAGGAATGTATTTCAAGATGTGTTCAAAAATTAAGGGAATTATTATTCATCAATAACCATCTCGTCTCCTTTAATGATACATATTTATATCACACTTGTGTCAGCGTTTTCTTTAATTTTAGAAGCACTTAAGGAAGAAGTATTAAAGTAAAGCGTACAATTCCCTTCGCGATTTAGTTTTAATCTCACCAATGATGCCATATCTTTTTAAAAATCTCTTGAACCGCGGCAGCAAAGAGAAGTCAAAGAAAACGCGTCTGTTTTTATAAACAAGATAGCAAATTGTCAAATTCGCGATAAACCTGTTGAAAGTATAGTCATTTTTGTAGCACAACGCGATTGCTACAGATTTATTAAAAAAGACAAAGGCAATTGTAGGGTATCACATTTTCCGAGCGAGTTGTGATATTTTTATTGTATTGTAAAGTAGACAAGTTCCGATCTGTGAAATGACCCGGCTTTGCTCTTTTAATGAAATTTTCGATGGAATTGTTTTTCGTTTAACCACATTGACCTTAGATTTCACATCACCCCAAAGATAGAAGTCGCGGGGCGTTAAATGACATGATTTTGTTCTCCAGTTTCGTGAGATGATTTTAACCGAAAATCGGTGCTACAACAAATAGTTTGTTGCTTGTGCTACAACCACATGTCGTAAAAATTCATGCCGTCCATTTAAGGCCATAATTCCGTTATCATGTTCCCAATATCCTGCAACAAATGTCTCATTAAAAAAATTAAGTAACACAAGCGAGCGTATTATCTAGAGAATTTGTCAAAAATGCGCTTTAGATAGTTGCTCGTTGCGTATGCATTGCTTTCATGCCGATTCTATCTAGCAATATAATTGGGGTGTATACTGAGCTGAGATATCTTTGAACCTATAGCAAATATGATGAAAAATGTTTATTAAATAAATAAGAGTTGAAACAATTTGACAACCCTGACATATATCTCTCTTCGCATAGTGATGATTGTTTTCACGAGATACGTTGACTCCAATCGCCAAATACTTTATGCTGAAACTCGCACGATTTTGACAACCCCCTGCAATTTGGTTCTTACCAGAACCCACGCGATGCGAATTTCATTCGTTCTGGTATCAGCTCTGATTTAAACGATGATTTCCTGTCTTTCTTTCTTCTAAGCCCATAAATGTTTATCCTCTCCTTCACTTGGTTCTAAAAGCCGGCTAAAACACGATATTTTCTTCCAAAGGTCGCTTTAAGGAGATCTTGATTGAAGAAGCCGCTCAAATGTTGTTCAAATTGAAAAAAATAATTTCTTGTTATTACCAAAAATGTAACCCATTATAGCGAATTGAAAGTGCGATTGTAAACTCCAGCACAACAATTTTGTGACTTTAAATCTTAATAGCGAAATGTGATTCTTGCATGTTGACCTTACCTAATTTTGCTAAGCAAAAATAAAAAAGCCGACAAAAACCCCAAAGGCTCACGAACAATAAGAAAATGTTGAACGGGGCCCAATAAATATAAACTTCAACTTTAGTTTGAAAAAATATAATCATTCATTTAAATTTATTTTATATCAGCAACTCCAGCGTAGTTTAAGGTGGCTACGGTGGGGTACGTGAAAATGTTTTTTGTGTTTGATCAAATAATTTTGGGGTAGAAATGTGAGCCACAAACAAATGATCCCTGTATACAGTTGCCAAATTTATAGTGAATTCGTTAAAAAAAATGTTCGTCAAATATTTGCCCCGTCTGACCGCACCTTCATACCCGCTTAATTGAAACAGCACAGCTACGCAGACCTTTACCCTTTGATGTGAAACAGAACAGAAGCCCGGGATAAAATAAGACCCGACTGCACAATTAAACACATTGTCGGCTACCGGGCTAAGCGCGATTGAAATTAAAATTACAAACACTTTATAATCGTGAAAAAAACTATTCAGTAAAAGCAAGAAATATTTTGATTTTGCGTTGAAGGTATATGGAAAGTGATAATTTAAATGATACATTTATTTTAAAAAGTGGGCAAAGTTTTAGTAGAGTTTTACAGTGAATACCAACTGTCGAATTTTTCATAAAAAGTAAATTTTGAGTTAATACACTATTGTTGCACAAGTGCGATATGTGTGTATGTTGTTTGTATGTGCAACATTTTAGGCAGTCACACTAGGTAAATGTTCTCTAAAATAAGTTTGTCCATTTCATGGTTACTCCTTATTTGTTCATTTTTCTTTACCTAAGTAGAAGTTAAATAAAGTCAAACAGAAAGATTGGAAAAAGTGTTTGCCCTGCGGTCACACTTGGACAAATATTTGCCAAAAAAATATTAGAAAAACTGTCGAAAGATATAAATTAAGTTTAACAAAATATTAAATAATCAAATAAATTTTGTGTTAACAGCTGTTTTGGAAGAGATAAAATACGTAGCAAAGAGGAAGACGATGAGTTCGAGGTCAGAATGAGCAAAAGTGCAATTGTGCATCAATGTTCATTTACTAATTTTATTTTTTAATTAACTTGTAGCCAACAAAAGAAACTCTAGTGTAGTTTAGGAAGAAATACACAAAGTAAAAAATCTGCAAATTTGGTCTTCAAACACCTTTGTTTTCGGCCACTGATACTTTCATGATACCAAAGTTGAATATCTTTTTATAGCTCAGTATTGATTTTGAAAAGTTGACATGAAGTTTTTAGAGGCCTAATAAAATATACATAATTTCAGTTATACCAGTTTCCAAATGTTATTGAAGATACGAAATGTGATTTAGTAATCCGCCCAATTCTTACCTAGCTGAAACCCGGTGTGCTTCACTACCTCGATCCTAATAATATAAAAACACGTGCGGGTCTCAGAAAATAAGAAGTTGTTATAACTCGATTGCATAATACAGGGACCCACCATACAAGCACACAGTCGTTTTAAAATCAGTCCAGCTGAGGTAAAAAATGTGTTCCTAGAATCTGATCACAGGTGATACGGGTATCATAGCGTGGCCAAGGTAATCAGAATGGCTAAGGAGATGTGCACCGGGCCAAGTGTGAAAATTGATATCGTAAATTCCTCACGGAATTTCCGCTGTCAAAACTTTTACGACAAGTTTTTAGAATCCCAATTATCATAGCAATATTACAGGGAAATTAAGATGTGTTTATATGTGGGGAATACAGAGCGTTTCGGCGGCAGCTGAAAAGAAGTAATTCGAAATTTACATGTTGGTTTATTTACTTCGGTGAAAAAAACAAGTTCAACAAATCGAAGCTTAGGAGTGAAAAAATTCGGCACAAAAATTAGTTTACGTGAAGGAATATTTTTTTTCGAACACGAAAAATCATTAACTATTAGAATATCGGGGATATAGACCACGTTTCGAAGACAAAAATATTGATGGTGGAATGGTTGTTTTAAATATTCTCTTGAAAATTAAATACCGTGTACCTTCACACCAAATTTATTCGAAGACCAAACCTTCGCCCTCGTGACCGAAAGGTTTTGTTTGAGATTTTACTTTTTATGATCGCCGCAATCGTTATCGCATAAGTGGTTTTGAAATTTCGAATACCTTCTTTCGAAATGTCATTCAATAGGTGACGAGCTACCGTAAACATAGTTTTTTTTTTTGCTGTTTTCTAGGTTCTAAAATACCGTTAAAACATATCGCACCCTAAATCAAAAACAGGCACAACTTAAAAAATCCAAAAGGTTTAGAAGAGGTAAAAACTGTTTTTATGAAATGCAGATCTCTAAATGATGCACTAGCGTCAGAACCGGAAATAACAATTTTTAGGTGAAACAACACTACGTAATTGCTCGTATACGTTCTGTTATAACTAAAAATAGTATTCTTAATTGAATTGTACTTATGCAGTTAAAGAAAGTAGTGAAGAAGTAAATATATTCTTGATATTCTTTGAGTTGTGACTGCTTTTGATTTAAGGTGCGATATGCTCATTCCCATTTAGTCTCTGCAAATCAAGTTGTGTGCCAACTATCAATAATCATACATTTCTATAAATTATGAGGATCAAACCGTATACATGCCTTGGCACAGTTTGGCCTTCAATTCGCTTATACTTATTTACATTTTCAAACAAATTTCGATTCGAACCCTATCGAATGCCCTGGTTATACGACACGTTACGCAATTTCATACGATACGTAAGACTATTCGTGTACGACGACTTGGCTTTTTAGAATATATCAATTAAGTGGGCTGTATTTAAAAGACCGATATTTGAATATTGATTCTTGAATTGATTTTGCGACAGTGATTTGATATAGATATATAGAACGAATTTCCGTCAACCCTTGTTAAGTTCGGTTTGGAGACATCGGTTTGGGTTCTGTGCCATCTTTAAAGGCATTTTTCGTTTCGGTGTGCTAACATTGGCAAAGGATGATGTAAGTTCGTTCCAAATATCTATATTTTAGTACGGCTTAGGAGCAGCTGTCGCGTGCATTGTGTAGTCTGAAGACTCAGTTCCCCCTTACTTTTCGCAGTAAATCTGGCTTTATTTAAGCAATATCGCGTCAAATGATGCCTTCCAAGTTTTTTTTGTTTATAGACAGACATCTTACATATCGCCAGAGAAATGACACCCAATCGCAAAAGTATGTTTCATCACTAAACGAAATAGTGGCCGATCAGTTTCTCGAATTGAACCAGGTTTTTGAAACTTATTTTGAACAATTTGCAAACTCTATCCCGCTGTGATTCTATTTATGGGGAATCGTGATACTCAACAAACGCAAAACAACTGACAGTTATCAAGGGGAGAGTCGACGCGGCAAACAATGTTGCCCATTTCAATTACTTCACAAGATTTTTCGGGCTTAAATCGTGCCATTTTCAAAAACCAGAAAAAATAAAATAGATTTAAAATCAGAAAGAAGTCCAAGAAGCAATTTTGTAATTAAAATTTTTCAAATTTGCTGAATGATGATCACCCGTCATGCCTTGAGAAATCTTCACTCAAAGAACTATTAAGTTTTTCTCGAATTATCTCGAAACTACTTAATATTATGTGTAATATTAACGTAGTTAATACTCTCAACATAACGTTTAGAATTTAATATTTTTAAAAAATAAGATCATTGGAAGAAATGTTGTTAAATAAATTGGAATAGTTGAATGAATATAAAACACATATGTTCAAGCATTGTTTGCCAGAAAACAAAATAACATTTTGAAAATTTTATTTCAAATCATCTTCACATTAAAAAAGTCTGGATGTGCCCAGTCTTGATCGAAATATTAAGGTGTGTTGCGTGACGTTAAGTTTTTGAATTTCCTCAATAGCAACTACTTCAATAACAAAAATTACGACGAATACGACAATAGTAAAGGAGAAGACGACGACCAAGTTGTCTACTGGCTTAAATGTTATTGGGAATCTTTCAGCCTACACACTCTGTAGCGTCCGCACCTAAGACTCATTTATAATGAATGCGCACCACATACAGCAGAAACAATAACAGCAAAAACATTAACGAACGATAATAACAATTGAAATTAAAATTACAATTGAAACAGCAACATAAACAGCAACTCCATCGATAAGTTTATTTTTTCTGAACATAGATACATACCTACACATGTACGAGTACATACATACATACATACACACATTCATACATGCCATGATTGCAGCTTGACAGCGATTCGCATCTTCGCAGTTGAGGTGCGCTGTTTAAAACGTTGTCGCGTGGTTGCTTCTTAGTTGTTAATACTGGTCTTGTTGTTGCTTTTCTTGTAGTGCACACATTACCATTGCGTTTTCGCACACTATTAATTATATTAATGAAATCGTAGCGAGAGTAATTTAGGGATAGGTTTAGCGACTCATTTGCATAAAGCACTAAAAACGTTTATTACAACAAACAAGCCCAAGCTGTGGGAAGAAGACATCACAGCAAAATAAATGTTTGGATTTATTTTTTCTTCGATTAGATAATACCCGTACAACACACATTTGTGTACTCGTTTTTATTTTGTTTGCTTTTCTATTTATTTGCAGAGCCTAACAATTATACATGCTCAACATGCACAACGAGGTATACGTCGGCTTGGCGCTTAATTCAACATGTGCAACATTCGCATGGAGTGAAAATTTACGTTGAATTCTCGTCATCGGTGGAACCAGGACATCTAGTGTCGGAAGTGATAATGCCTGGGCAGCAGAGACAAAATAACTCGAATAGCACAAGTAATAGCAGTCCTAATAGCTCAGTGTGCCTGACATCGCCGATTATCGCTTGCAGCGAACAACAGCAGCAAAAGCATCATCAGCAGCAACAACAACAAATACAACATCAATTGCAACATAGAGCCGCAGCCGTTGCAGCAGCAGCTGCTGCTGCTGAACAGCACAAGCATCAGCAACAGAATAATTTAACGACAGCGATGCAAAATGCACAAAACTTGGCTGCAGCCGCCGCAGCAGGAATGCGGCATCACCCGTTGTTACCACCACCGGATATGCATTCAGCTAATCCATTTAACTTATTGCGAATGCCTTTGCCACCAAACCTTGCTCAGGGATCAGTAGTTCCTACAGTTTCACCTCTTTTCCCACGGCCTCATTCCGAGCATTATCGTATGGAGCAACTTGTATCAGAGCAATTTCGACATCATGGACTTAATCTAGCAGCAGCAGCAGTGGCTGCTGCCAACTCACTTGCTGCTCCCCATACGCAATCATCGCAATTTAACCAAAGTTCTAATGTCTCCTCTGGAGCAGCAGTGGAGTCAACACCACCGCCGAGTAGCAGCTGTCACCGTGGTTCCACAACACCTTCCTCATTACCGTTATTGGGAGGACAGCAACAGACTCCGAATCCTGGAGCGCAACAACCTAATACGCTTTCATTGGAACCTCAGATGGATTTTTACTCGCAGCGATTGCGACAGCTTGCAGGAACAACAAGTCCTGGGGCTGGAAACATTGTTAACTCGAGCTCGCCGAGTCCACGACAAAAGCAATCGCCAAACTTTGCGAGTCCCTCTCCGTCACATCAACTCCCACCAACCCCAGTCACAAACAACACTCGTCCGCATTCTCTGACACCACCTGAAAAAAGCAATATAGTATCGGTAGAAAATGGAACGATATTGAATACAACACCTCGCTCTGCCTCGACGCCTCCATCAAAGCCAAGTCTGGAGTCAACGGTAAGTGCATCTGTGTATACATGCGCGTACTGCGATAAAAAGTTTCGTTTCGAAAACAATCTCATAATTCATCAGCGAACTCACACTGGCGAAAAGCCCTACAAATGCACTGCCTGCGAGTTTGAGTGTTCCCACATTCAAAAACTCATGAAACACATGCGAGTCCACCGCTGTCCTATGGAAGATGGTCTAAGCAACTCAGAATCCGTTGAGACAACGGAATGTGACACTGATGTAGAACATGATGTCGAAGAAAATCCTGACGATGAAATTATCGAAGATGAAGATGAAGATATAGATGAACAAGACGAAATAGACTACGAAGCAGAAGATCTTAGTGTCAGTAATAATCGCTTAGATGATAAAAATCATAACGCTAAAGGCGCATCATCGGTTGCACCTACATCCTTAGTTGGCGAGCTAATGGATAAATTTGGTTTATCGAATATTGCCCAATACTCGGAAGCATACAAGCAAGCTCTTCAAGAATCAGGCAATTTTAAACAGCTCACCAAAGATCCCGATAACAATAACTCCACAAGCTCGCCTTTAAATCATATGGCAGACAAACTAAATGGCTTTCCTGCAGCCCTACGACTCAGGGAGGAATTTGCAAAGAATATGTTTCAAAAACCACCTCAACAAGACACAAACCATCCCTCTTCGCAAGTTCCAATTTTTCATCCATTTCCTAATCCGTTCGAACTCTCAAAACGGCTGAAAATGGATGGAAATGATTGGTGGAATATACAAGCTCTACATCGCAATGATTCAATTTTCGATAATCTCAAACTTAAACCCTTGGGCTTAGGTGCGAATAATTCGTTACTGAATCAAAATCCCTTAATGAAAAAGGAAAGCCGCCAGCGTAATGATACATGTGAGTATTGTGGTAAAGTTTTCAAAAATTGTTCCAATCTCACCGTCCATCGCCGCAGTCACACGGGCGAAAAGCCATACAAATGTGAACTCTGCTCTTATGCTTGTGCACAGAGTTCGAAACTTACGCGCCACATGAAAACACATGGCCGTACTGGCAAAGATGTGTATCGATGTCGTTTCTGCGACATGCCTTTCAGTGTCCCCTCCACGTTAGAGAAACACATGCGAAAATGTGTCGTAAATCAGGGCAAGGCTGCAGCAGCGGCAAATGCTGTGGTTGCAGCACAGGCTGCAGCAGCCGTTCAGCTTCAAGCCCAAATTCCATCACAGCAACTTTCATCCCCACCAACAAACTCTTCATTTCCGTCACAATTCACCAACATGGCCGGCAGCTCAATTTCCTTGCCCAGCAGCATAGGCGATAATGATTCAAATGCTTCCACAAGTGTATCTTCGCAACACGCCATATCACTAAAGCATGAGGCATGACTCTATCATAATTGGAACAATAGTTCTGGCCACTACAACTCTTCCTCATATGTTATGCAGCCGCAGCCGCAGCAGCAGCATCTACTGACACCGCCGCATCACCATCTTCAACATCCACTTCCAACAGTGAATCGCATTTTGTCACGTATCTTCTAAAGATATTTGACCTTACGAATCCAAGTGAATTCTTGTAAATAAAAAATGATATTTTCTAAAAAATACAAACAGAACGACTGCAGCACCTGAGCTCGCTTTCTAAAAGATTGAGCTCAATGATTTCTTATGAACCACGATCCCATATAACTGTGCTCATTTCTGCACACGTCCTCTTCACCAAATCAAACCGGTGCTAATGGGAATGCACTACATTAATCATACAGCGACGCAAAATACCGAAAGACGGAAAGCTGAAAGGAAAAAAGTCTCTACCACAACAATTGATGTTCTTGTATATATTTTTTCTAATTTTAAACGATCTTTTAGCTAATGTTTAAACCCAGTGAAATTAAGTAGATTTTTTTTTAAATTTAATCATTAATTACGTATTAGGTATAGTTTATTTGAATTTTTGAAAGCGTTCATTTGTGCGCTCGCCCCGCCCCGGCCCCATTAACAAATCGTTGTTTGTTCTTTCTGGAGACTGACCGACATTTGATAGGTTTTGGTTTTAGTAGTTATCGTTATGATTTTTAAGGATTTACATTTTTGTGATCATTGTTATATCTTTTGCTCGTTATCTTGTGTTGTTTATTGATTAATTTTGCTTGGAGCCCTAGTTTAGAAGAGGATTGAATGATGAACAGATGGGGGGACCTTCTGAAAACCATACCCTGTGCTATCTGATTACAGACAATAAACCGGCAATTACCCGGTATAGCGTTTGTCTTCCGCTCATAAGTATCCAAAGAATGAAATCTCTTCTATTGGTGTGTTTGCGGCGAATTCAAAAACCTGCCAATACAACCGATTTCACTACTACTCGTATAACAACCTTTGTAATCCTCTTAGCCTTTTTAAATTATTTCTGCCTTTTTAGTTTTAATTAAATTTAAATCGAAATGTACAAATCCACACCACTGTATCATACCTTCTTATTTTCACTCTTATTTCTATTGACTAGAAAATGTATTGTAATAAATATAAAATTATTATGAATAAAAATAAATAAATTGCAAAACAATTCAAACACACACACACATGCATATTTTGTGTTTTTATTTTAATTTTTTTTTTAATTTCTTATTTTATTTATAATTTTCGTTTAACGAATGATTTTTCATTCACAAAGAAGCCCTTTTCGACTTTTAGCCAATTAACGAGACGCATGTGAAAAGGGAAAGTGCACATTTTAGTCGTTATTGTTCTCTCCCGATCTAGCGATTGTAAAATCACGGGTGGTGAAATTGATACATTGTATATTATTAACATAGTATTATTAGAACATGAAATACAATAAGGCATTTTTTTCCTTAAATGATAAACTAAAATTATGTAAGTGAAGAAATAAAATCATTTGTTATTTTTAAAATGAAAATTGTGCAAATACGTATAAAAATCAATATTTTCAACTAAGTAGTTAAGTAGTTAATTAAGAGTTTCTTATGACAAAAGACAAGAACTTATTTATAGTGTATGTGTTAAATTTTCATAATAATAAAAGACAAGTAACATTCAAATAAAATTATAAAAAAAAACTATAAAATAAAAAACCAAGCAAAACATTCATATTAAAAATTGTGTTTTATTTTAGTTGAAATGACAAACGAGGGGGCGCAAGACATTTAATAAGAGCGACAAACGTATCCACAAATGGTGTTTTTGCATAACTTGTGGTTTTTTTCAAGGATTCGTATCCCGACAGACTAAGCTGTCATACGGTTGTCAGATCTGGCAGCTCTATTATCACTTGTGGTCAGTTTGGCTTGACATTTTATCAGAGCAATGGTTGAGAAATGTGCAAATTTATTTTTAATCGCGTGGTTCAGTGAAAAAATGTTATTCAATGTTTAATCGCAATATTCCCTTCAGTGATGAAGCTAATTTTCGACTCGATGGGCGTGTTATGCTACGCTGTTTCGTGCGCTTTATGGGTCGGTGGTATCATTTGTCCTTGACGAATATGACGGCGCGAGCAGCATGGAAGCATTTTTACCAAATATTTGTAGCTCCAATTGGAATGCCATACATCACGTCAAAGAGTCAATTACCTGTAACGTGCCGATACATTTTTAAAATCATACACACATATTAGTAACAGGTAGCGAACATACTAAGAAATACTAAATACACTTTGTCTATACGTTATAATTCTCATTTAGTTTTTATCTAATATTTGATATAGTGTGCAGGTTTGGTCATGCAAAGGTGAGGAGTTATCGCTACCGTATGAACTCTAGTCGCCGGCGGGCCAATTGAACGGTAGTCTGAGAGGTTTACCATTCCCTGTTCCACCCATAGTAGCAACGTGCACCGTAGTTTTTCCGAATGCAAGATCTCCCGAAATTATCTTGTATTGTAGATTAATCGAATGGCAAGCGAATATCTCCCGAACTTATCTTGTATATAACATGATATAATTATCTGTTATGCGAATATAAGGTCTACCGAAGCTATCTTATAATCATTCATGTTTTTTCCGAATAGAAAATCCAACAGAATTACCTTTTATAGGGTCCGCCGGGAAGGTATACTACTTTAGCCGCCATTTTGGTAAACATTAGTCTTGAGAGTTCATATTTGGCAGTTGTAAAGTAGAGACATGGCAAATTTATTTTGGAAAAATATTCGGCACACCAACGTGTTTTAATCGTTAAAACATTTTATTAAAATCAATCATCGATTACTGTGAAGATGAGAAAGTTACGTGAAATTTTTGGGAGAAACAACGTGCCAACAAGACGCATTATTTATCGTGTAGTGTATGATTTCAAAGAAAGAGGGACTGTAGCTGATAGGCCCAAGCATGAACCGCAACGTACTGCAAGATCGGCTGAAAACATTACTGCTGTTCAAGAAAGTGTTCAAAACAATACATCAACCTCAATTCGACACCGCGCTCAGGAGCTTGGTCTTCAAAAAAGAATTTTGGCCACAATTTTGCACAAAGATTTGCATTTGTTTCCACTTAAATTCAGTTGACACAAAAGCGTCTTCCAGAACACCATTTACGCCGCCGTACATATGCCAATAGGATGCTACAGCTCGCCCATGACAACCCCGATTTTCAGAAAAAATCATAATAAGTGACACGGCATATTTTCATTTGAATGGATGTGTGAATAAACAGAATAGTAGGTTCTGGGCAACGCATATGATTGAAAACTTTTTAACGCCACAACTGCATGCTTTGCGCTTGACTAACATGTGGTTTCAACAAGACGGTGCCACATGGCATACAGCCAGGATTACAATGGAATTAAGGCGAGACCTCTTTCCACGACAAGTTATTTCAAGGAATGGTGATATTGATTCGCCTCCACGGTCGCCTGATTTGACTGCCCCGGACTTCTTTTTGTGGGCATATCTGAAAAGCAAGGTTTATGCAAACAAACCAGAAACGCTGGACAAAACAAAATTCGTGATGAAAAATGTGTTCAAAGGGCTCGCATTTGTGAGGCTAATAGAGGCGGACATTTATCTGATATTGTATTCCATACATAATTGCCGACATTAAATAAAACATTTATCTATATACGATCCATTCTCTTTCATTTAATCAAAAATTATAAACAAACAAAGCAGTATACATTTCCGGTGGACACCCTGTATATGTCGGAAGCCAGTAATCGAATATCAATTAATTGTTATAGCTTCGTTAATCCCTAGGAAGACTGATGCTGGTAAATAAAACTGCGTTACTTGTAACGGTAGCATTAAACAGCCCAGCAACAAGATTGCGCGAAGCATTGTCGAGATACGGACCCATATGCTTAAAAAAGTGGCCCCATATTAAACTTGTCAGCCATCCGCGGAGTCATCCTGACTGAAGTGTTATTCAAACGCTAATGACATATGTTTTTAATAAAGACAGTATATGGTTTGAAATTATTTAATCTCATTATGCCATTTCAATTCGAAGTTATACATCATTTACAAAACTCCATTTATGTATTAAGCGCCCATAAATTGGGAGATTGTACATGCAGTCCTGCTTTCTCGCTTCTTGGTAAATATTTAGTTAATATCAATCCTTTGACTAAGATTAGTTCAATTAATTACTTTTGTGTAATTATTAAACTTTCTATATTTTATTGCGCCAAATCAAGAAACCCTTGTGTTTTTTGCAAATAAAGAATGAAATTGTATGAAAATATGGCAACATTCTAACGCGAGTGAGATTCCCAAACTGTTAGCAGAAGCAAAAACTAAGGAAGCATCGATACAAATAAAAATCCAAGACAATGACATTTTCTTAGTAAAGACTTCGCATAATCTGGGAATGACATTTAATCAAAGGCTTACATGGTCTGGATATATTAACGCTGTCATAAGCAGAGTATACGGGTATGTTAAGAAATTATTGGATAGTTAAGGATTCAATTCCAATAGCTATACGAATTTTATTAGCAAAAACATATCTTGTACCACCTTTCGAATAACATTTGAAGATCTGCTTAAATACAAATCTTTCTGGATAATCCTACCAATGGACATATACTTATTTGTATCGTAGAGAGATAATTCAAATAATAATAATAATTCACATCAATAAGATTTTGGAATTCATGTTCAATTCAAAGTTGTGCAATTCCAAATGTTTAAAAGAGAGTTAAAAAATGATTTTTTTTTTTATTTTTCATTAGCTCCTTTTGTCAATTAACAGTTTCGTTCATTTCGATATTTTTAACGTTAGTGATAACCGGAATTGTGGTATTTTAATATATCTACTATTTATGTCCCAGAAATTTATTATTTAAAATTAGTTTATCCTAAATATATTTCACTTAATTTTATGCATTTATATATTTGTATGATCTTACTACTAGCACTGTCATATATAAGAAGAAGGAAAATAAAAAGCTGAAGTTTATAGTTATTGATCGTCTTCATTTTTATGTTGCATAATTGATTGATTTCAAAACAACATTTTTCACTATTTCAAAAATTAATTCACCGTTTTTGATATAGGGTGCGTTATTTTATAACTTTGCTTAAAAATAACAAAATTATGGACCAACAAAAAATATATCGAAATGTTTAACCAGAAAAACTTGGGCCAAAAATTAACAGGGGTAAAGTTTCAACTCTTTTATTATCTAAAATCACCACTTTCTGAGCTATTAAAGCTAACAAAGAGTTTGCATTTAGGCTGTGTTTCATTTCAAAGTCATACAGTTGCAGAAATTGAAATGACTTTCCTTGGTGATCTCACTAAATAAAAAGTTATTTATTGTTATGGTTTTTAATTTTCCCAATAAAATTAAATTACGCGAATGGTTTTATTTTAATATTTTTGCCTACAAAAAATGTGTATTCTTATATTAGTTTGTAAATTTTTTAGTGTCTGGCAACACTGATTTTAAAATATTGAGGGGCTTTAATAGGGGTCGTTGTTTGGTGTTGATCACATCATTAGAATTTTTAACAATATTATGTAGCATACCTTAAGGCATGTACAAGGAGATAATGTAAAATTTACAACAAATTTAGTTCGGGTAGGGAACGGTACTCGTTGCTTATAGTTTTAATAATTCTTAGTTGCTCTTTTATAACTCAGATTTTGCTTGTTACTTTTGTTTTCTATCTTATGTTATGTAATGAAAAAAAAAACTCAAAATTATATCAACGAAAATTAGCTAAAAACTTTAGAATTTAGGTTAGACACACGTTTGTCATTTAAGGTACCTACCGTCATGCAAGAGTTTGTTAGATTCCTGCTAAAATGCTGTGAAACAGGATCTAATTACAACTGTTCAAGCCAGGAAGCTTACCGAATTCAAATGCTATCGGTCGTTGTGACACCAGTGTATATGCGTTATAACGGGAGTTTCGATGGGGACCTGTGCTGAGCTGAAGTGCCGTGGGCGCTTGTGTAAAGAATACAAGTCTTTTTGTAGAATGATTTCTCTGAAATGAGGGATAGAAAAAGATAAAATTCATTGATCGCGCGCATAAATTTGTAGCATATTCCCACTAGAATACATAAAGGAACCACAATAGGGCCACAAATCGCCCTGACATACATATCTACCGCAGAACTTTGCAACCTAACATTTAGCCAATGCTTGACTTAAGATGATTGCAAATTTTATTTTATTGCAATTATTAACAAGTTTTGTTCTTCATTCAAAAATATGCAAAATTTATGACATAATTTGTTCTTTTATTAAATATGTTTGAATGCAGGTTTCCTCTTGCCACAAATACTCTTAATCCATTCCCTTTTTTTCGTTAGGCATATGGCAATACTGTTTTTATTTAATAGGGGTGGTTGTTGGTCATTGATCATTTAACAAATGTTTTTATAATATTTTACTTTGCATATTTTAGGGCATGTAGTAGTGAACAATGTGTGATAAATAAAAATATACAGCAAATGACAGTTTGCCTACTGCACAGTAGATGTTACTGATGGTTGTAATACATTTTAAGACAAATTATTCTTCGGTAAGGTTTGACTTTTTATTAATAAAATTTTATTTATTACTTTCGCATCGCGTTTTATAAAATTAAAGAGGTCAAGCGGTGTTCAACTCATTATCAAAAACTTCAGCTGTTCCTCGCCAAGTAGGAGATCAAAAAAGTTCGTGCAAATGTTTAAGTTACGATATATTGGTCGCATAACAAACAAATTTTTATTTAATTTTTCTTACTTTGCTTTATTGTTTGCAAGCAGTAAAAAAATAAAAGCAACACTGCCATGATTCGCTGGTTGTAGAGAAGCAAAAAAATTGTTATTTTATGTTTGCACTGGTAGAAAGTGATGAACTTCGCACAATACTGTAAATAAAAATCATGTTTACCCGCATGGCGGGCCCAGCTTGTACTTAATAAATTTTTGTTATTAAATTCGCGATTTTGCTTGCCTATGTTTGCATTTTGATTTGCTTGTATTTTTGTTGAATAAAAGGATCAAGAGGTCGATCGTCACTATTATGAATAAATTTTCAAATCTTTTTTTTTTCTTCTTGGTCGTAGTTTTCAATATGTAAAAAATTTCATTATTTGCAACTTGGCCGAAGGCGTCAGCAGAATAACTAGAAGAAATTTATTCGTGGTCTTCTGCGTAGAGAACAATTCCTTGTCTCAGCATTGTTTATCTATGAGTTTTTACAGTCGAGCGCACACACACATATTTTTTATTTTGCCTGTGTGTATTTTGCATGTGTGATGCCTTGTGCGAAGAACTGTTTAGCCAACGTTATTTGAACGCGACCAGACCTTCTGCAGTGACGGTCAGAAGCCGAATTCTTCTGCGAACAGCAATCTGTAGGTTAGCAGAACAGATTTAGGGCTAGCCAAGACGGCATGCCTGAAGGTGATCACTGTTACCGTCCCACTAACGTTTAATATAAATTGTCAATAAATAGAATTTCAAATTAAGAAATAATTGTTCAAACACATGCACATTAAAATTAATCAACAAAATAGAAATTTGAATAATATTTTTGTGGACTTTTCGGGAGCCCCTATAATGTATATGGGGCTTAGGCTTGCCAGATGGGCTTGATTTGACTTGAAAAATATATATTTTTTTACTCACTTCAATAATTGGGATTTTACGTGCTACAAAAAAATATTCAAATTAAATGACCAGCATTATTTGTGTTCTAAAGAAAGAAGTATTCCGAATCCGCAATATTTTATTCTAAAGTGGTAACTTCCGAATGTTTTAACGGTTCTGTATTTCACTTCCGAATAATTTCTTAGAATCAGGGTTTCTTCACATAAATCTTTATTTAAATGTTAAAATGAAAATTTTGTATTAAAGTATAAGAGGTTTTCCTTAAAATGCAAACTATGTGGAATGCAGAACAGCGAATTTGCGAATTATTTAATTCCGAGTAGTGTTTCTACAATTCCACTCGTTTTCATTACACTCGGAGTACAGAACAAGAACGATAGAGTGCCAGTTAGCCTTATAATAAAGAAAGAACAAATTTAAACATCTCTGCATGAAGTTTTTTCCTTCCTTCGCATTTAAACAAAAATATATCTTTGCCCAGCCTGAGCTTTTTCATTTCGTCTCAAACAGGTCTATTTATTCGAAATTAGCGTTTCATTTATTTATTTATGTTTTCGATTGCAAATAGGTCTTATTACAAAAATTATATTACTCAGTGTTTAATAAGAATAAAAAAATTAAAGTTTTGGATTAGTTAACCTTCGGGAATATAATTCTAAGAATAAATTTATCTAGACACTAACTCAGTTAATCGAAGGAAAACTATTTTAGCCAAAACACAGACATGCACATGCATACATACGTATTGTACTTCTGTATTTCTGCTTTCCATTGAAAATATAAAAGTGCTATTTATAAATGACCAACCCTGAGCTGTGTCACCACCCACTCCATAACTGGGGCAATAATGTCCTAAATCAACGTATTAGTGCCTGAAAAATATACTTCTAGCACATTGATTTTCCTTCTTGTTTTTTTCTTCCCCAAAAATTGAGTTTGTAAACAACATTTTTACAATTCATATCCTCAGAACTGTTTTATAGTTGGACGAAACTTGTGTTTGTATTGTTTTTCCTGCCACGTTGTGTGTCTAATTCTAACTGGACACTAATGCTAACAACAAGAAGGTTAGAGGGAGAAAGATATAACTAGATTGTTCCCATGTGTATGCATGTACAAACATGATTACAAAAAAAGGAATCGTATGTCATACGCACTGCTGAGTAGACATTAGTAATCCCTTATGTTGCCTTTGAGTACATTTTGCTTGTCCACTCGTATGTATGTATGTATGTTTTCATTTAGACCAACTAAGGGTTCTTCGAACACACACATGCCATCATCGGTTTGAACATTTTGAGTATCAGACATGTTGTGTTCCATGTGTGTTTGTTAAACGACGCCCCGTATTACAACTGTTCTAGCTTAAGTTTGCTGAAATTTGAATTGTAAGAAAGTGAGGTTATGTTTAGAGAAAGATATATTTGTTTAACTCTAAAATGTAAGTTATTGCGATCTTGAATGAAAACTTTGTTTCAGATATAATTTTGCACAACATATGTATGATTATTACATGTTGTTTAATTTTAATTCTTCTGTGCGTGTGTGTAATCTTCTCAAACTGTTTGGCCGATTTCAAAGAAATTGTGTATGGATGTGTGTGTGTATGAGTGAGTCCCCCAAAAAGGTTTAGATACGCAGTAGCCCCCGGTATATAAGGTTGTGATCAGATTCAATGTATTTCAAATACATGAAGTAACTGACAGCACACGCCACCGGAAAAGCTGCAGTCTACAAAAAGTTCGGTTTACATAAGAGGCGGTCTGCGGCAAGACAGCATCTTCCCGGACTACTAGTTATTAATAAATTTGTGACAAGAACAACCAACGCGCCTAACATGGGCTCGACACATCGAAGCGAAGATCGCAGCAATGAAATTTTATTCAGCTCGAATTCTCTATATCAAGGCCAGGAAGAAATTAAAAATTAGTCTCACAAATAAGTAGACAAACTATTGCCCGAGATATGCTAAACTTGGAAGCACACCAGAGGCTAAAAGAAACACATGTAAATTAGTTGTTACACAGATAAACACTAAATAAATAATTATTAGGCCTGGCAGGCACAAGGATATGGCTTGACGTAACTGTGTGCACCGTCAGAACTTCTGACTTATACCTCCACGTGGTGACGGCCGGTAACAGGTTTCTGCTAAGATAACACTCTTGTATAAAAATTTCCTAATCCACCGTGGAGCAGCATACGCCAGGGATGCGTGGCCAAGAGGGTGCTTGGTTTCAAGTATGCAAACTCTGGATACCAGTCGATCACCAGTTTTAATACAGACTTACCCGTGCATATGGATCTTTGTGCGGGTGGCCGTATTTTTCTCTATTAGAGGGTTGAATGAGGAAGTCTCCCAATAGGCGGAGAGGTTAATCTCTGCTGAAACTACGGTTTTATTTAGCCAAAGGAGGAATCCGGAAGAGATCGTGAGATTCTGACAGTAATGAACAATTAACGCCTTGCACGAGGTGGAGGGGTTAATCTCTGTAAAGAGTTGGACAAGAAAAGCTTCAAAAGATACTCCTGAGGAAGAGGCTGAGACGGTAGCACACATTGTGTGTAAATGTCCAGCGCTGGCTAGCATAAGACTTAGGAGCACGCGAAGACACTTGTTAAGTGTAAATGCGATAGTGGACCTAAGACTCCGTGATGAGGAAGTAGGTCGACAATCACCAGTCGACAGTTTAAAATCACTATAGTCGATAGTAAAGGCTAATGGTAGCAGGAGACTTGATTGAGACTAAGGTAATCGTAAATTATAAATCGGTTGCCTGGTATTTACAAATAGGTTGCCACCTCATGGATTAATAAAAAAAAACGCGTGGTACTCGTTTTTCACAGAATTCGAGAAATGAACGAAATCCGTTTAGTATTTCGGACAACTTAGTTATCAACAATTTCGTTCACCAAAGGCTATTTAGGTGCTTTTTAGTATTTAAAGGGTAAGAAGACCTTGATACAGAAAATATAAAATGCAATTTGCACTGCGTTTTTCGAATGGATTCTTTCAGACATGAGCAGGGAACAATACTGGTTTCAGTCAGATATCAGTATATCGATCATAATTACCTGTTCCAGACCTTATTAAAGCTAGAGAGAAAGACGAAGTAAGTTTTCAAAAACCCTTTGATAATAAGTTGAAAATTAAAATTGGGCTATAGAAACGATAGTTTAATACAAATATTTTTTTAATTTTAATTTCTTGAACCTTTCTACTAAAAGAAATTTACAATAAATATTCAAATCTTATTTCTAAAGTATTATTTACTAGTTATTATCAAGGTAATAACTAATTTATTGTATTCAAATCTTAATAAACTATTGTGTAGAGAGAGCCGCGACGCCAGGCTCAATGTTTCAGTTCTTTTTGAACTCTGGCGCTCGTTAAATTGCGTGGAATGTACGACTAGTTTGTTTAAGTAATTGGACGTGTATGTTTTAACTTCTTCGTAGATAGTGGGAACTTTGAGATCCCTATGTATGTTTTCATTTCTTATGTACCAGGGAGCGCATACGATAAGTCGTAAGATCCTAGACTGTCTTCTTTGCAATTTCTGAATGTTTTATGCGCGAGCAGTACCCTACAGCTTAATGCCATATAACAATATGGGCTTTATAACTGATTTGTATAAAAGGACTTTGTATTCGAAAGCTAAGGTTGAATTAGGACGTATTAACCAGTGTAGTTGATTTGTTCGAAGAATTATGGACGTTATTTTTGCCTCTATGGTGCGGCACCAAGTAAGGCATCGAACTAAGTGGACATCTAAATACTTAATATGCGTTTCCGCTGGAACTGTGGTATTTTTTATTGTTATTGGTAGACAATTTTGCCTTCTGAGGGAAAACGTTACGTGAGCACATTTCGATGGAATTGCCTTTATACTCCACATATTCAGCCAATCCTCTGGCTTATGACTATGGGACTCAAATTGTTCTGGACCAACCTCCGGAATGCAATGTCGTCTGCACGTTCACGTGTATGTATAGGGGCTTGTTGTCATATCCGCTGTATATATGAGACATAATAGCGCCCCTAGTATACAACCTTGAGGGACTCCTGCAGAGATTTCAGCATTTTTAGAAAAATGATCCTTTGATCTAAAAACTTTCTATATGTGAAATAGCTTTGAAGAAGCTTGTGAGAGTTGTTGACTTTATCGAACGCCTGTCATTATGAATAAATAAAGCTGAACAGTATTGCTTATTTTCAAATGCAGATCTAATAGCGGTAACGATTCTGTACACTTGCTGAATAGGCACCAAAACCAAACTGATGATTCGGTACAGTGTCTTGTTGATTAAGATAAGGAGTTAAATTCGAGACCAATAATTTTTCAAATAACAAAATTAAGAATAGGCTAATGTCGACTTTAGGGAAGATAGCTGAAATTTTAGTGGTTCTTTTATAGTGGAACTATTCATGTCATGAGGTGTGAAAACCTTAGTGGAGATTCGTGGGCAATATAATATTTTAAGCGCCTTACAGCTTTCCATAGGGTGTAATCCGTATTTTTGTTGGATCAACGTTTTTTAAATAACTCCCGATTGTGGACTGAGCGTTTCTGCCTCAGTTTGTCACGTACCATTCTCCGGCATAAGTTCATTTGGATCTGTATATCTAGAGAACGACTAAGATGCCATTGACTTCTAAGCGTTCTTTTCTCCCAGACAAGAATCTGTATATCAGCTTGTTTGTAAAGTGGTCCACATTTGCTTGAGTTTCAGTCGGGTTTCTCAGAGGAATGTTCTGCGATAACTGAGAGCTAACATAGATTTTATATTTTAACCAATTCGTGTTTTGTTTGGGTACAAAATAAGGGAATCAGGTGCAGTGGAAAACCTATCGTAGAGAATAATGACTGTAGGAGAATGGGTCAGAAGCCAATCGTAGGATGAACTGACTAATAATTATTCACGTCTGATAAAGTATGGCAGCTTGTTAAAATATGTCGGCGAACATGTGGGTTTACCTCTAGATACGACGTCTAGCTTATTAGCTTGAACTGTGTTATACAGCTGCCTCCCTCTAGGGCTAATAAGTGAAGAGCCCCAATAAGTGTACTTAGCATTGTAATCGCCAGCTGCGATGAACTATTGTCCTAGTTCAGCAGAGAACGTGGCAAATTGATCGTGTTTGATTTTGTCATACGTTTTTATGGAATATAATGGCAGTGTGGTTTTCTCCACAATTGATGCATTTTTGTTTACCTTGGAATCAGTTTTTGAAGAAGTGCATTCTGAAGCCCGGTAGGCATCGCCGGTTTTAAATGCTATAAGCCAAATATATAGTTATTGCCACAGGAAAAGTGTATTATCTGTTGAGCAAATTTAAGAAGTTCCACAGCAGAACATATAAAATATTTCGTGATAGAGTAACGAGATTAAAAAAAACTATTAGCACTAGTCTCACCAATCGAAACAAATTTGACCGGCCCTGTTGTCTAAAAAGTGCTTCACAAGCTTTATAAGTTGGGGGTATTTTTCGAATTGCCCTATTTTCTGACATTTCATTAAGAACAGACTAACTCCAAAGTAACTGTGATTCTGTTCGCGGGTTCGTCCAATATACGTTCGACGTTATCGTCCATAAACCGTTTTCGCACCACGCATACTCCAAATGATAATACGTCGTATTGAGGAGGACCCAAATAAGCCGAGGCACCCTCGCGAATATTATAGAGGCTCTATTGGTAATTATTTGGGCCATAATTAAATGGAATGATTACTGAAACATGTTCTACCTACTGGGCCGAGCCACCTGCTATACAGCGCGTCGTTACTAAAGTAAATATCTTGCGAACAAGCTATTTCTCGATATGATCTAGGCAATTGGGGATCAAAATCGTACAATTTAACACCATTGGATTATTTTTTCCGGCATTGCGTAAAGTCATTCGTTTATGCGAACAAAGCAGTATTTTTGGAAAAAATTGGCTTCAAGAAGTGGTGGAAAATTGGCCTTCCAGAACGTTCTACATCAGAGCCCTAAAGTTAACCTTCTAATAAAGCCAATTTTCGTTTTGAAATTATACAAGCTCAGTATATTTTTTTTAATTCCAGGGAGAATAAGTTCTTTTTTAGGGATGCATCCGATACCGATATATCGGCAATATTTCAGTTTTTTCAATATATCGGTAACGGCGATATTTTTGTTGCCGGTAAAATGATATATTAACATTGCAACACTAAAGAAAAACCATTACAAACGAAAGAACCAAAAACGTTCTTTAGTACGTCCCTTATACGTTACAAGCTTTTTTTAATTCATTTTGAGTTTTAATTCACCAGCATATCGGTATCGCCGATACGTTTTGGTTTGAGTATCGGTATTAGCAAAAAGGTGGACTCTTTATAAGCAGGAGATTTATCTTTCTTAATTTAAAGAATGAAAAACGAAAAATTATTCGCTTATTTATAGAGAAATATCAGTTCGATAAATTCGTTCAAACGAATCATTAAAAAATCGCAGGAAACTGCGAAATGTGTTTACTTCATCGCACATAGTGTGATACTAAAATAGCATCAACTGAAGAAGTAAAAATAGTAAAATAATAAAATAATAAATTTTCATCATTAGGTGCGTTTTTTATAATGTAGGAGGGTTATCGAAACAGACTGTAAACTTTACGATTTGAGGCAACCGATTCGTAATTTACGATTACCTTAGTCTTAATCAAGTCTCGTGGTACCATTAGCCTTTACTATCGACTATAGTGATTTTAGACTGTCGACCGTCTTCCTCATCACGGAGTCTTACGGTCCAACCCCCTAGAAGAACCTTACACGTAAAGTCTTTGCAAGGCATTTTTGTCCATCTCTTCCGGATTCCTTCCTTGGCCAATTAAAACCGTAGTTTCTTCAAAGATTTACCTCTTCGCCTCTTGCGAGACTTCATGATTCATCCCTGTAATGGAAATAAGGATGTACGTCTACCCATACAGAGCCCCATATGCATTATGTATTAAAACTGGAAATCGATTGGTATCCAGAGTTAGTACACTAGAAACCAAGCACCCTGTTGTCCACGCATCCCTGATTAAGGATTTTTTTTTTAAGAGAGTGTTTACTCGACTTATTTAACCAGACTCCTAGCGGAGACTGGAACCTGTTAACCGCCGCCACCACGGCAAGCCACATATGTATGCCTGCCAGCACAAAAAATACATGCATTCCATTCTGTTAGTGTACAATACAGGATGCCTAGTAGAAGATTTATATTTTCAAACTTAAGTAACGACGTAATAATTGAGACAAAGTTTTATTAAGAGCATTGAACGGTATAATGGAAATGTATGTATTAAAGAGTGTCATGCAGATGCCTTCCATCGAGTTGAACATACTGTTCAAAACGAAGCATTGTGTTTTGCGCCACACGCTGCAGTAAACTTGTTTCAATTGAGCTGATTTCGCGAAGAATATTTTCCTTTAAAGTCAGAAGGGATTGGGGATTGTCATTGTAAATCCTATCTTTGAGGTAGCCCCATAAAAAATCCATGGGAGTTAGATCGGGCGACCTCGGTGGCCATGGGATGTCCCCAAAGCGACTTATTAGTTTTTGGGGGAAATTTTCCCGAAGCAAATTCATCGAAGCTGTGGCTATGTGTGCAGTCGCCCCATCCTGTTCAAATCACGTGAGCTCGCAGGTTTGGCAAAAAGAATTAATTCCGTAATCATGCGTCGATAATTTTCACCGTTGACATTCGTCACCTGGCTTCGAGAATTTCCGAAAGCAAAAGGTCCAATTATCTCATGCGTGGATAAGGCACGCCAAACAGTTTCCCTGGGGCAATGCAATGGGTTTTGATGTTTCAATCGAGGGTTGCGTGTATTTGGGGACCAGTAACGGAATAATCGCTCTTGGAAGCCCCAGTAAGGCTTTTCCATATTGAAATTCGCGGATTTTCACATCAGCTGCTTTCAATCGTTCAATGTTTTCGGGAGTCCTTAAAGTTCGACTGGGCCCTGGCTGTGGGACATTCATAGCCGAAGCAGTTGCGCGGAGTATCTGCACCCACGAACGAATTAAATTTACACTCTGTCCATCACGTATTCGCCGAATACCGAACTTTGAACAAAATTGTCGACGAGCAATTACGTAAGAATCATTCGACCACTGCGACATTGTGACTGACAAATCCGCACAATTTAAAAATATAAAAATGCCTCCAGACACCCTGTAATGAACCTTTTCACTATTCTATAAATTATCGTCATAATAAAATATTTTTTTTTTCTTAATTGAAAGAAAAAAAATTTCAGTTCAATAAAAAGATAAAGTAAAATATTTTCGGTTAAATTTATAACAAAAATGCCACTTTCGTGCAGATTTAAGCCAGATCACTTTGAAGGTTTAACTAAATTCAGGAATTTTTAAAATCTAATTTACATTGCATTATTTCTATGTATGTATATATGTATGGATGGATGTATGTAGACATCAGCTCTTTTATTTTGCGTTAGTCAGTCAACCGTGAGCAAAGAAACTAATGTGTTCTTAAACAAGTATGAGTGGAAAAAAGTCAAAGAAAATTCTACAAAAATGTTTGCTGACTTTTTTTTAATTTCAATTTTCAGACTTCGCTTGCAATTAGTTTTTAATAGACTACGACGCCATCTTGAAATTCATGTAAAAAACATGAGCTTGTATTATTCCACACACACCCACTGGTCAAAATACATACTCGTACAATTGTAGTTGCACTGCCCTGTACAGTACTGTATGTGCACATGGTGGTCAATATGGCCTTTGCCATTCTTTAATCTAAAACTGCACGGAACGTGGTTGCCTGTCAGCGTTAAAAGACCTCTTTGTACATTAAAAGATAAATATAAACAAATCTGATGTAAAGGGTTGAAAATAATCAACCCCTTTTCAGACCATTTATTTGCAGATATTTCCGTTAATAAAACTAAGATTCGAGTGCTGAAATTTGTTCGTACATTTTGCAAGTTAGACAAAAATATCACCCTTATGAGGCTTTGTTTGGTATGTGCCTGCTTAAGTATTGCGTTAATACGACCGACCGACGCGTTAATGTATTCATAATTTTATAATGAAGTTAATTTGGAAGTAGCGTGCTCTTCTTTAAAAGAAACAAATCTAAAATTGCTGTAAGTAAAATTTTCGTTAATATAATTTGTCTTTTTTCACTTCATATGAATCATTTGAGGTCAGTATTTTCTTATATATATAATATAATATCTATTTAAATCTTTTGAAAATATCTTCAATTAAAATCCGCTACATACGAGTAACATTTCTAGCACAAAGTTCAAATCAAGCCAAAGGTACCTTAGTATTGGTACTTTATACCAAATGGACTAGAGTAGAAAAGTTCCCTATAATATCTGAGGAAAAATCCTTTTGAAAATTAAAAATTTTAGAACACGTTGCAAATCCTTTAATAATTTTAATTAATTTGTTAAAAGTTTTAAAATATTTAAATACCTTCCTCTGAGGAGAAAGGACAGGCACGCAATTCATTTGCTTATATTTTAAGGACTAAAGATGCATTTTGCTAGTATATTTCCAGGGCCAATCGCAAATGCGTTTGTAGATCTATCGGGTTGAATTACTTAGTACCCAAATAAATCTTGCTTTAGCATTGACTTTCGAAGAATTTCTTCATTTACATGGGTATGACGATATAGAAACGAAACTTAGAGGTTTCCCTGAATCACTTTACAAATTGTTCAAGCAATAAAGTCATGCCTTTAGAGGGTGTAGATTTTTGGAACGAATTTCCGTTATCCCTTGGTTTCGGCTATGTGCCATCTTCAGTGTCATTCTGAAGAGGTTGTCCATCGCAAATAGCGTCCTGTTGTTGAAACTATATCTCAGGTCACCAGTCTTCATTTCAATAACTACTCTATTATCATGTTCATTTACAGAGTCGTTACGACGGTTTTCATATTTGGTGAAACAGGGATCATACGCCAAACCAATCTAATCTGTTGAGATATGAATCGAATAATTTTTTAAGATCAACGCTTTTAATCGTAGGTATATTTTCCTCACACTGTGTGTCCTATTTAAAAACCTACTCTTTAATAATAAAAACAAGGTGCGAAACTTTCCGATGGTGAAGCGAATTGTGGTGATTATGTAGATCAAAACATGCTCCTAGCGGACAAAATAGATATATCGTGGACTTTAGTAACACATCGAAATAATTTGAAATTACATTAAAATAACATATAATATTAAACTAAAATATGGTGAAAGTTTCACAAGACTTGTACTATATTTTTTTTTATAGAAAACTGTATTGAAAAGGCATCTCGTATTCTCACAACAAAGATTCACTTTGTTTTATTTTTTTGATCAGTTTTCACAAAGCGAAACCAAAATCTCTTATTGTATAAACGAATTATATGTTCGGCAGTTCAAAGCTGCAAATCTGAGGAGCCATAAGAGCTGCAGTTTTTACCCTAGGTCTAATTCGATATTTGTTGCCACATGTAGACAGACAATACTGAGGAAAACACGTCAAATTAATGGAAAATGACGTTCGAAATCAACCAGTTAAAGTGTTAACTTAACCTGGAAGCCAAAACGAAGGGTCAGGTAGATTTTTCATATAAACTAAATTTACCTGCAAGAGATAAAAGGGAACTGTAATGGTAGATAAATAGTCTTCCGGGCATCAGAATGGGCCTCCGAGTAATCTCGCTGCATGCGAGCTACCCTCCTAACATATAAGAGATTAAGCAAATTCAATATTAAAAGATTTTGTACACCTCTTAAATAAAGTAATTGGTTTCAACTTGAAATTGAATAAAATTTTAATTGATTAAATTATTCATTTAATTAAACACTTTTTACACATCCTTTTTATTTAGAGGTTTAACTAATTTAATTATTTATTTAATCAAGTACAAATTAAAGTATTTGAAGTAAATAACTGAATCTTTTAAAACCTTACCGCAATTAAAAACTAAAACAGCGGCATTAATAGATCAAAAAATTTAAAATCACAATAGGGGGGATATTGAAAGAGACCACTTACTTTATGGGTTCCTTTTCGACTTCCATTGTTCCTCGAACTATTTCAGGCAGCCGATTTGTAATTCGCGACTACCATACTTTCATCAAGTATCATGTTAACACTAGCCTTGCTCTTGACTATAGTGAGTTCAGAGTGTCGACTTTAGTCCCAATCATTGCTAGCATTTGTCTAAGGCTTAGGTCCCTCATGGCATTCACATTTAACAAGTGTCTGCCCGGTCTCACACACAATTTACGCTACCGTCTCAGCTAAATGTTCAACAAAAATGTCAACCGCATGAGTGGCTAACAAAATCACCGACCAATTTTATTTTAACTGGTATCGAAGAGGCCATTGGTAGGAATTCAGTTTTCTACTTTACGCTGTATTCTACTGCACAGAAAGTATTTTGGCTAGGCTTCAGCTTGAAATTTAATTAAGGTTTTAATCGTTTCAATTAATTATTTGAATAATTGAAAAAAAATAAAAACTTAATTAAAAGTTAAGCTGAAACTAAGGAAAATCTGTAATATGTGTAAATAAATATTATTTTCTGTGTATATGAAAGATAATGAGTATAATGTAGAATTTTGGAACGAATTTCCGTCATCCCTTGTCAAGTTTGGTTTGGAGACAAACCGGTTTCGGCTATGTGCCATCTTCAGTGTCATTTTTCGTTCTGAGAAGTTTGTTTGTGTTTTATTGTTTGTCAGGTATCTATTTGCCATGTGAGCTCTGTAAAGCGTGAGCATCTGTAAGGTGTGAGCAGGTAACGCTTATATGTCGGGTATTTTGTATAGATTGGTAGATGAAAGTGATGACTGTTTTTATGGCTTTGTATTGCATCAGAATTTGTGTTTTCGGATGGCAGGTAGATGTTATCGGTAATTTTTTTTTCTTCCACGTAGCTGCCTGTAATTGGGACCTGGTGTTTTTGTATAGATTAGACTATTGTGACTACTATGTATTTTATTGCATCATAATTTGAGGTGCGGGCTTTGTTTTTAATTCTTTACAGTGTTTTTTGTTGGGGTTGAAAGAAGTAGTGATTATTGGATTATGAATTTGTTTATTATTTTTGTAATGTGTTTTTATTGTTTTTGGAGTGTCTTGTCCGTTATTTTTGTTGTGTGTCTTGTAGATTAATTTTAGAGGTTCGAATATAACGTCTGAATCTGAGTTTGTTTGTTCGTTTATGATGCGTCCGTCAAATGTCTTATGTTTATATATTTCCATGTTTTCTAGGATGTTTAGTCGTCGTCCCTTTTGCTGTGTGTGTAGTAGTTGTACCGTTTTCCTAATATGAGCTGGATTACATTTCGAGCCGGGATTACGCAACTTCTTGTTATAGTCTCTTATATGGTCACGAAATCTTGTTTTTATTTTTCGGCCTGTTTGCCCTATGTAGCTGTGTTGACAGCTGCACGTCAGTTTGTAAACCCCCTGTTTATCTAGCTGGTCGTCTTTATTTGTGTTGGTTTGTAATATTCGTCCTATGTTGTTTCTTGTTTTGAATGCTATATTTATGTTGTACTTCTTGAGAAAGTTGGCTATTTTGTATGTTGATTTTCCGGTGTAAGTTAAAGTTGTCCATGTTTTTCTTTCGTTCTCGCTGTTGTGTTCTCTGAATTTTTGAAATTCTTTCTTGATTTTGTCTACCGTGTCTTTCTTGTAACCGTTGTTTGTTGCTATGGTATATATCGTATTTAATTCTTTGTTGTAGGCTTCTTTTGTTAGCGGTGTTCGTTCTAGTCTAGTTATTAGTTGTCTGATCGCCGCGTGCTTGTGTTGCTGTGGGTGGTTGGAAGTATTATGTATTATTGTGTCTGTGGCCGTAGGCTTTCTGTATATTTCATATTCGAGTTTGTTGGTATTTTTGTTTATCTTTATTGTCAGGTCCAGATAATTTATTTTGTTATCTTCTTCCGCTTCCATTGTGAATTTAATGTTTTTGTGTTGTTTGTTGAGGTGTTCTAGTATTTCAACCTCGTTATTTCCCGTAATTGCACATATTATGTCATCTACGAATCGTGCGTAGAATGTTACTCCGAGGCGAATCATTTGTTCCATGTATTGGCTTTCCAGGTGTTGCATAAATACTTCCATGAGTATTGCCGAGGTTGGGTTTCCCATTCCAAGTCCGTTTCTTTGTCTATATATGGCGTTGTTGAATTGGAAGTAGTTTTGTTGTAGTGTAGTTTTTAAGGTATTTGTGAGTTGTGAAGCAAGGTCTTTGTCTTTCGTGTTTTTCAATATTGTTTCGTGCACTATGTTTGTAGTTGCTGCTATGGGTATCGATGGATATAGATCTTTAATATCGAACGATATTAATTTCGTGAGTTCTGTAATCTCTACGGCGTTTAGTTTTTCAATTAGTTCTGTCGTGTTGGTTACTGTGTACGTGTTTGGTAGTTCCAAAGTATTCTTCAACACAACTTTTAAATGTTTGGAGAGTTTGTAGCTCGGCGCTGATTTGTAGTTCACTATTGGTCTCATTGGAGTGTCTGGTTTGTGTATTTTTGGCAGTGCGATCATTGGTGGGACTGACGGGTTCATATTTGTCAGAGTATGTGCCATATTTGGTTTTAATATCTTGGTCGCTTTCTTTATAGCTTCTTTGATGCTAGCTTGGTATTCATCAGGAGGGTCTTTTCTAATTTTTCTACAGTTTGCTTCTTCAATTAATTGTTCCGTTTTTCTGATATATTCTTCCTTGCTGATTAACACTGTAGTATTGCCCTTGTCAGCTTTCGTTGTGATCACGTTGTTTCTTATCAGTTTTTGTTTAAGATTTTTTACTGTTTTGCATTCCCTGTTCTGTTGTTCTTTTCTTTTTGTTTTGGCTTCTCTCTCTATTATTTCTTTGCACATGTGCCTCGCATGGTCTTGTTCTTCTCTTGGTAGTATTGCTATACCCATTTCCGCATCGACAATAGCTTCCTAGATTTCCTTCTTCCTGTTGTGATTGTAGATGTTGTGCTTTAGTCCCTTTTCTAGCATTATCGCTTCTTCTTTGTTGATGATTATTTCTGTTAAGTTCACAAACCTTGAGTTAAAATTATGTTCCTCCTTTCTTTGCTTATTTGGCATCCTTGGTGTTGATAATCTCTCCAGTTTCTTTTGTAGGGTTTTACACTTTTCTTCCATGGCCTTTGTGATATCGCTTCTAATTGTTTCGAAAATTTCCATCAATGCTTGTGTTGGTATGTATTCCGTTAATTCTAAGTGTGTCGTCAGTAACCTGCGTTAATTATATCTTTTTTGGTGTGCAGGTCTCGTATTTCGTTTTTAACGTATTCCCGTTCTGCCTTCTCTATCGTTCTTTTTTCCGCTCTGGTGTTATTCTTTGATTTTAACTTCGCAAATTTTGGTATAACATTCAATGAGAGGCATTGTTTGTTAAACCAAAAACTTGCTTTTGTGTTGTGCATTTTCTGTGAGAGTCTTTTGTATACTGTCAAGAGTCTGGTCATGTATAAATTAGCCTGACTGGCTTTAGTTGATTCTTGATTTGATATTCCGACAGGGTGTTTTGATGTAGAATTTTGGAACAAATTTCCGTCATCCCTTGTCAACTTTGGTTTGGAGACAAACCGGTTTCGGCTATGTGCCATCTTCAGTGTCATTTTGTATAACTTGAAATTTTGAACCCATGTCAATAATTACTATGTGCAAATTTTCCCAGTGTCACTCAAATCAATTTTATTTCATTTATAATGATGAATTCGTCCGTCGGAACATAACTGTTAAGATACGAGTATATACGAATTTCAAATTATATTTATGACTTTTAAAATAATATAAATATGCGTTTTTCGGGGAATTTTAAAAATTTTTGGTGTCATAAAAACAATTTTTCATTAAAAAAAACCTTTAAAAATAAAAGTAATAAATGATAAATAAAAAAAAAATAAATAATAATAATTAACATATGTGATTTTTGAAGTTTATGTGCTTTCGTATTTACAACAGTAACTTAAATTTAGAAAATAATTAACACCAATTGGTATAACAAATTATGATTTATTATTTTGTTGCCAACTGTTTTCATTACACCGTGGTAGAGTACAGACGTACAACGCGTTTCGCGCGTAGTTAAAACTATATATTTGTAATAGGTGATTTTTTTTTCATTCATAATTAAGTGAACAAAGTGTAGAGACGTAGTGAGCAGTTAGAATATAAAATACAAGCATTTATATTCTGTGTTGTTGTAAACAATAACAAGCAGTATATGACAAATTGAACCGGTTAAAAAATTCCACTGATAGTCAGTGAATGAGCGCACCAAATATCAATGAAAAAATTCAAAAATGATTATTACTCTTTTATTGTACCAGAAATTATTAATGTAATGAACACTTTTAATAATAAAAAAAGGATGATAGTGCTTTCTTAACCACTAGGCCAATTCATTGAACTCTCTCATTATCAGCAAACTCAAATATATTTTCTCAGGTAACAACACCAAAACTAAATAAAATTCAACATAAAAAAAACCGCAGGTACTATACGAAAAATAGTAAAACAAACCAACGAAACAGGTACTGTGCCCAAACCCGTACAAAAAGAATTACAAACAAGTATAAACAGATACATAACCATAACCAAAAGGAAGGCCAGTCCTAAGTCTACTCAGAAAGAGCGCAGCGCTAAACAATGCAAAATTTCTCAAGTAGCTGCATTTCCGGTAAGTCAAAATTTCCTTAAAGCCCCAATAAGTTGATTTTCCTAAAGAACTTAAAGGTAAAAAACTTGACTGCAAATTTTATTTAATTAAGAATATGTGAATCCATTTCAGAAATGCAGAGGAAACTATTTGCCCAAAAATTTGTTGTAGTAACTATGGTAGTAAAAAAATAAAAGTACGGTGGCACGACTGTTGACGGCGCTGACATGCTTGCGGTTGCTCCGGCTGTGGCTCGCCGTCTTGGGGTCGGGTTCTTGCCCACCAATCGGCTCTAAACTTACTACAAAAAATCATGTCAGCCTTGTAACGAAAATATATAAGAAGATTTATGGAGCCCGAAAGAGAGAAAACGGAGACTACAATTCCATCCACTGCATCCACTACCGTTCACACACACAGTTCACGCGGTTAAACGATGGAATTTTAACCGGGGCGGCCTACTCTCTGGGAACCTAAAGGTCCACCATGATAACCTTGGCCAACGTGTTTTCAATAGGTTATCCCCAAAACTCAACACTTACCTTCGCATCACCTTCCTATTTACCCTTAGTGACTACTCATAGCGAAAACAAAATCTAAATTTTCTTTCAAAAATAAGTTACATTCACATACATTTTATTTAGGAATAAAATTGCTAAAACAAATATTCACTTGACATGAAACAAAAAGTAAATTAGAGATTTAAATATTCATTATATAAACAACATTAAAATGAACTGTACAACATATAAAAATCAAATGCACAAGTTGAAAAAGAAAGTTGTACAGATTATAAAATTATAAATAAAAAAAATGAAATGTACAAAATAGGTAAATTGAAATATAAAATTTTAAACTGCTAAAAAGTCTAAGTTTCGTTTTCACAAAATGGCGGTGGATATATTCTTCTAATGACAATATTTCATATCGAATTTATTTCAGCTTCTGTGCCCAGTTGGATTTTCCGGATCTGCCGTCCGTCCGTTACGTTCGCGTTATCCGAAGGTCAGTAAATATTGCAAATTTTGCCCCGAATTTATATAAATTTTTATTTTCTTTTACTTTCAGGTACGAATCAATTTTACGAAACAATCGCTGCTGAACTGGGCCCAACTCTAACGGCGCGCGCACTCTTGCCGCATTGACGCAAGAGGACTGGATTTACGATGTGACTTAAATTATTTATGAATTTAAAAGTAAAAAAAAAGAAAAAAAATGTATATAAAATTTTTTTAAACGTCCGTAGGTCGTTTGTCGTGAAGTATTATAGTCGGTCGATAGAATACCTGGTGACTTGAAACTCAAAATGGCTGCTGATCCCTCGGTGTCTGGTGCCGGGCTTTTGACATTCGGCTTCGGCAGGTGGAGCAGTCGGCTTAGATTTTAATTTAGTGGTACTGCATAGCTTTAGGTGTCCTTTTATATATTTTCGGACTCTTACTCATTCTGTTATTCTTATTTTCACTCCAAGGTTTATTTCAATATAGCATTGGTTTTATACATTAACACTTTGTCCATTCAGGTTACTGGTATTTCCATCTTTTTTTTTATAAATAAACAATAATTTTTTCATTCATTTAATTCAACCACGAATTTACAGTTTTATAGGTTTAAGTATTCAAACTTTGTACTTTTATCTCCAGTTTTATGCTTTTATTATATCTTATGTACAATTACAAACTTTACAATATATATTTTGTATTAAAATAATACTTTTAATTCTTCTGGATCTTTTCTTTTTGGATTTTTTGCAACATGTATTTACAGATCCTTGTTCCTTTTTATATTTTTATTTTTAAAATACTGAATTTAGACACTGTATAAATCATAATGCACTTTCCAGAAGCAAATATATGATGTTTTCTTTCCTTTTTTTTTTTGTTGATACTTCTTTCCTGGCTGCCACGACTGCCCTCTGCCTTCTTCACGTTCCGACTTTTCGACACTTTCGCATATCGCCAGCACGACACCTCGGTGACGCTCCATCATGGCCATCGCCACCATTTAAATTTTTTCTTCAGCCATAAACTCAATGTTTATTTATTTAATAAATTTAAGACCAAAGCTTGTGGAGTAGATGGAATATCATTCCAATTTTGAAATCAGTTTTTCCATTATTATCGATTCATATTTTACACCTATTTAGAACCATTTTTACTACTTCCAGTCCGAAACTCTGGAACAGGTTTAGGATTAGCAAAGTGCAGACCTATAAGTATCTTGCCTGCACGTTCAAGTGCTTTTGAACATACATACCTATCATACGATAGCAAATGAATCAACACATTTCACAACATTCATTACTAAATGACAAACAAACTGGCTTTCGGGAAAATTGTTGCGATCAGAAATTGCATAAAGCAAATGAATTTTGTGTTTTTGTTTTCTTCGGATTATCAAAAACAAAATGTTTAGAAAACTGGGCCCATAGTGCAGATGTACAGAAAATTCGCACTCTTATTTATGTGGACGTAAGCTGTTTGTAGCTTTAAATGGAAGCCAATCTCATTGGAGACATATAAATAATAAATTCAATACTGGGATCGTCATATCCGGGAAACGCATCGACAATCGTACGAAATAAAATTACGTTATATGCCAATCGTATGAAGTGAGTGGCATTATGAAATACGATTGCGCCATGACACAGTGCAAATTTTAACAGTTAGTTTTGCATTCATCACAGATTTTTAAAGTGGTTCTCGAAAGTGGTGATCGAATAGGCTTCTACATACAAATGTGCTGACGGAACTAAATTTGAGGCATTCGGAAGCTACAATTTTGACAAAGCGTCGTTATTAACACTCAAAATGGAGTTACCAATATGGGAAAAACTTTACCAAACTAGCAAGTTGCCTATAAATGGGATGGTATTGCACATATGAAGAACTTGGTCCTCATTTTGATCACAGTACTTTTTACGGCTGAAAATTTTGGATATTTATTTGTTAATGTAAAAACCTCTTTTAACTTAAAGCTTACAGACGGTTGGGTTATATCAGCTGTCTACCTATAGTGGAAATGCTATATACAAATAAGAGGGAATCATAGTTCCCTCAATGAAAAGCGCCCATTTTTCTCATTACTTATCCTCCAAGGCTCTACCTGTATACCAAATTTCAGCTCTCTAGCTAGCCTAGTCCCCCAGATAAAAGTGTCCGTTTTCAGATTTTTTTTTGTTTATTTTTGCCCTAAGGCGTCTATTTGTATACCAAATTTCAGTTCTCTAGCTCAGTGGAAGTGCTCCATAACATTGATGAGTAATTCAGTGAGTCAGTGAATATGTAGTAAAATATGGTAAAATCTTCAAACTTTACCTGTACGTAAAGTTCTTCTGTTTCAAGTTGCATTATTTTATGATTAAAGAAAGCAAAGTTATGAGCGGGAATTGTTTCGTGTTATAAACACACTGTGTGCATTAGACCTGTAGTTGGCTTGGCGCACTGCGATGCGCCTTAATAAAACAAAAAGTTTTCCGAAAATTATCTTAAGATTTTTTATTATGATAGAAGCATGTATGACAATTATGTATGTGTGAAACAAAATATCGGCCGATGCACAGGTATTTTCACATTTCCTACAGACCTGGTTTGATGAAATTTGCGCCGATTGGGGACACATTCGATCGATTATGCTGACAAAAAAAATCACGAAGTGCGTGAAAAGCGTTTTGATTTGAACGCCTATTTTGGTAAAAGGCTTTAACTCTGCTGCTCAATTGTTAAGGTGTGACTCACAATTAACATCGTGCATTATGGTTCGATCACCCTATGTATATCATAAAAATCGATTATTTTAATACTTCTGGAAAAAATTATTTTTTGACATCGTTGACTTTGCGGTTCAGGTTTTTCATTGCCCGCTTTGTTCTTAAGTTATTATAATCGTCATTTTAATTAGGATTCTTTCAAACATTCGATATTCATCGTCTGTTGTTATATTTTTGGTCCACGGTTTAAGGTCTCTGTCATTATAGAAATTTTAGTTAATAATTAAAAATACTACTGTGGGCAAAAAATAGTAAGACTTTGTTCATAATTTTAAATTTCTTTATTTATTCTGCCAAATCTGCTTCGTCCCCCTCAAAATAATCCCCCCAGCTGCAATACACTTATGCCAACGTTTTTTTCCAATCCTCGTGACAGTTGTTAAAGTCAATTTCCGGAATAGCCTTCAATGCGCGTTGCGATTCACGTTTAATGTCTTGAATTGACTCCCGGAGCGGTCGCTTGAGTTTGCTGAACAGTCAGAAGTTACACGCAGCTAAATCAGGCGAATACGGTAGTTGTGGAACGATATTGATTGAATTTTTGGCGAAAAACTCACGAAGAATCAATGCGGTATGCGACGGTGCATTATCGTGGTGCAAAAACTAAGAGTTGTCGGCCATAATTCCGGCCTCTTTTTGCGAATAGCTTCGCGCAAACGACGCATAACACTCAAATAGTATTCCTTGTTGACAGTTTGGCCGGTCGAAAGGACGTGTTTTTTTGGCATCGGCTCACCTTTAGCACGATATTCGGCCGCTTGATAGTCTCTCTCCGCCGACAAGCGTCAACACGACGCTGTTTTTCAAGAAAATTGAGTTATTTTGTTACCAATCGTGATTTCACTTTTCTTAGGCCCAAATGATCTTATAAAATGGTTTTTACTGATCCCTCCGATATTCCAACGATGTCAGTAAGGTCTTTGACTGTTAATCGCCGATTCTCGAACACCAATTCCTTGATTTTATTGACGTGGTGATCATCAGTTGATGTGGATGACCGTCCTGGACGTGGTCCGTCGTCAACGCGTTCTCGACCCTCTTTGAATAATTTGTTCCAATCAAAAACATTTGCTTGCTACATACAATTATCACCAAAGGCCTTTTGCAACATTCTGAATGTTTCGCCAACAGAAATTTCATTCCGCACACAAAATTTAATGGAACTTCTTTGTCGAATAATTTCACTCATTGTGAAAATCGCCGAATGCACTTGTTGTACTTCAGAAAGACAAGCGTATACTAAACACTAATGATTACTTTGATGTGATATTTGGCACAGATGTCACTGACAGTCATACCAACGTAGAAAAATAATTTCGACGAATGGATTTCCGCGCGAAATTTAAATTAAAAATTCTTACTATTTTTTGCCCAAAGTAGTAAATCTCCAGAATATTGAGAACATTTGCTATAATGTTAAATTAATAAAACTCTCTATAATCAAACACAAATGGAATTTTATAAAACACAGGCACGAGTTTTATATTTCTGCAAAAAAATTAAATTCATGTTGCCAAACGTTACTCAAGGCTATTGTCAGCTGTAATAATGTTCGAAAGCGGAACACTAATTTTAATGACAAGTTCTATAAACTAGTGCAAGCAAAGCTTGTGCTTTTTTTTTGTTATTTGTTATTAAGGGTATGTGTTTAGTGAACGAATGTAATGTGCTCCTATGTAAATTAATAAACTGGATTTATTCTAAAACCGGACACAGATGTCGAATACAGAAATCAAACTGGTTCCTGCTCGTATTTAAATATTTTCACAAAAAAAGGAAGGTACGACGAAACCAATGGTAGATTAAAAGGTTATTGAATGCGACCTGAGAGTTTAAATGAAGCACACGCATTTGAGAAATGTTTTTAAACAAGCGGCTGCCCTTAGCTACACAAAATTTTGACTGGCTGAATTTAAAAACATATTTAGTGCTAGACGATACAATGGCAAGTAAATTGCGATACAACAATGTCAGTGATGCATGGAATATAGTTTTACTTTAGTTATAAATTAGCGAAAGACATTTATCTAAGGCAACGTCACGTAAGGTGAACTTGAGGCAGAAGCAAGAATTGCTTCAACTGTCGAACTCCATCTGCAAGGTCGCTCAAAATAAATGATCCATTATTATTTTGTTTATATCTCTTGAATAAATAAATAGAAAACTTTGCAGATTTTATTACATTATGTCATGAAGATGATATCAGTGAAGTGCCATGTCGTAGAATTTCGCTTGGTTTTTTGTAACACTTCTGACGATAAGTTCTGGATTTTGTGACGACCAACGAATATTGCTTAAATTTAATATTAAACGACATGAAAACGCCCCAAAATGCACATTGTGTCGCGCGCTGCTTATGCAATTCTACACATCTACAACCACCTATTCTCCAGTTGTGGTCCAGGGAACTCATTATTCAAGGCATTGATATTGTTGGGTCTACCCCCAGCTCTTGAGCAACAGAAACAATATTATGGGCAGAATGACAAGTTCGAGGTTTCCACTATGCAATGAATGTCTTCTTGATTCAGTCAACCACATTTGATCAGAGATGACGCAATTTCTTTTTACACGAACCATATCCACGCTTATAAGGCGTTTTGTTAGTGCCGAGTTACTCCCAATAATCGTATTTATTTTTCCGGATTTTACTCTTTTGCTTTCTATTCGTTGTCATCCTACTTTAGATACACAAATTTTAGTAAAATATTAGCTTGAAAATATGGTTTTCGAATATTTTTACGTTAAAAAACATTATTTTAGAAAAAAAATATTATTAAAAGCGAATATTTTTCGAATACAATTTCCATTAATCTTTAAATTATTTGTTGTCACTGCCAGTTCGTGACTGTACTGCTACTGCTCTTTCATTGTCATCTTAATGAAAATACACAAGTTCTAAGAAAAAAATTATATTAAAAATTTTTTTTTCAAAAATTAATTATTCGATTATTCGGGTAAGCGATTATTCGGATGTTCGATTATTCGTCTTGTATAATTTGAATAATTTTTAATAATAAAATTCACAATTTTATGCATTTGAGTTAATAAACATTCAGCCGAATAAGTTTCATTAATTTCCAAAATCTACAGCAAATCACCATTTGCGAATATCGAATCAATAATGAATTTATGTGAAATAACTTTTTATTAGAAAAGACAAAGCTCATAGTTTTGTACAATGATGTGAATGGATTTTATCACACACACAAACATAAGAAAGCTAATTCAGGATTCATAGTTTACAACAACTCTTAACGATATTGAAAAACAAGCATGGAAGGATTTAATTGATGTCATAAAGAACAATTTAGATAATTTTCGCGAAAACTAAGTCTTTTTGGACTGCTGCTATGAGAAGGAATATCTTAAACGAATTTAAATTGTTCCCGTGAAAATACGGGATCAGTCAGTATCAAATATGGAGAACGATTTCAGCAAGACGTCGCTACATTTGAAAGGCGATTTCAAGGTAGATGGGAGACTGCTAAGCTCGGAGATTACAGTTGGTGGCCTATTGTAGAGACCACTGAATCTCAGTACAAAAGTAGAGCCAGTCACTCTAAAATCACCATGCCGTTTCAATTAAAACAGAAAAAAATAAAGAAATTTGTGATAAGATAGTTGGTGATTTAAGACGCTGTTTATCTGGAAGTTGTGATGCGATAGAAGAAAGTGTTTATTCACCAATTTTTATTATATCGAATCCGACCTCAGATAAAATGAAAAGTTGGAAATTTGTTGAGTAGCGTAATAAAATTAATTCAGGTTATTTAATTTGATTAAAGTTTTATAATTCTTCTTTGTCTTTACTTCTTCAGAGTCAGGGTTGGAAAAGTCCAAGAAATTGTGTAAAATTAATTTGGTAAATCTCAAAATTTATGCGAAATTATTTAATTTCCTGTTGTGTTCGGATTTCACTTGGCGACAGTCTGAATGGGCTATTAAAATAATATTCTTTGATAGCTTACTTTGTGTGAGTTATAAATTACTGAATTATTCATTTAAAATGTGTTAAAAAATTTAAAGGAAATTAAAAATTGCAAGATATTTTGAGGTTTTATATTGTTGTCTCTTTTTTTCCTCAGATTGTTTAAAGTTTTTCTATAAAGACCCTGCATGTACAGTCTCTCAAATTCAACATGGCCAGCGCCAGTTCAAACAAAACAACTTTTTTTCTAAAATTTATTTATTTGTAGGAAGAAGTTGCTAGTTCAAAAATTTTAACTCAAATTCTTAGCAAAGGAAATGTACATATGAAATTTGAATACCAACAAACACAAAATCAAACAATTAAAATTTATAAAATTAAACAAGTCATTTTTAATCGTCATTCTTAATGTGAAGTTAGAGCTATTTGTTGGCTGGGTTACACACACATACATGTATCTACATATGTATATAGTTACGAATATATAGTAGACGCATCCGTAAGACACACACTTTGTAAGCAAAAAAATAATAATAAAACAAACACAGACCGAAGCCTTGAGCTAAGTAAATATATGTCTGTGGTTACCAAAGGATACTATTTCCTCCGAATGTGCGTAAACTTCAGCAGGCAATTGGCATCTTTTGCGTCTCCTGGCCACAAGTGTAAAAATTGGTTTGAGAAACACATATCTTTTGGCATTATGCTGAAATGTAAATAAGAAAAAAAGTTTTATGTAGTCGAAAAAATCTCTGTTTGAATGTTAACCTCCCTGTACATACGTGAATGCATGATGTGAAAACATTAGGCCATAACTTTTTCGAGATGACTCTATACTACATGCAAAAATATGCTAAAAATTTGTTCATGTTCTCTTTTGTGTGTTTAAATTACACTGTCCAACAGTCGATAGTGTAATTCAATCGTTACATACTTTTGATCAATTTCTTCCTTTAAGATCCTTTAAGTAACAACACGTTCATACGAGTAACTTTCAACTCAAATTTTTTAATCAGCTTAATCCATCTGTTATGAAAGATAAAAATTATAAAGTGAAAAAAATAAATTTTATTTAATAACCCTTCTCTTAATACCGATTCTTTTCAATTACAAAAACATTTAAAATTTCCGAACCATTTTTTGCAACTTTTAATATTAAACAAATTAATATGCACAAAGATATGGCCTGACGTAACTGAGTGCACTGTCAGAAGTTCTGACTTATACCTTCACGTGGTGGCGGCCGGTAACAGGTTCCTGCTTCTGCTAGGAGTCTGGCTACATAAGTCGAGCGGAGAGTATAAAAAATCCCTTATCCACGGTGGAACAGCATACGCCATAGATGCGTGGCTAAGAGCGTGCTTGGTCTCAAGTAGGCCAACTCTGGATACCTGTCGGTTTCTAGCTTTAATACAGACTTACCCGTGTTTATGGAGCTCTGTGTGGGTGGCCGTATTTTTTTGTATTAGAGGGATTGAATCAGGAAACCTAGCAAGAGGCAGAGAGGTTAATTACTGCAGAAAATACGGTTTTATTTGATCAAAGGAGAAATCCTGAAAAGATGGACAATAAAGCCTCGCAAGGGATGAATGGTTCAATCTATAAATATACTTCTAATACGTTAGACCGTGATATTCCGTCAGGGATGGCAAATGAGGCCTTTAACGAGGTGTTGTGATTAATTTCTGTAGAAACTCTGGTGTTTATTGGCCAATTCTGAAGAGTTGGACAAGAAAACCTCTGAAGGGTTGGACGGGACAATCTCCAAAGATACTCCTGCGGAAGGAGCTTAGACGGTAGCTCACATTGTGTGTCAATGTCCAGCACTGGCTAGCATCAGACTTAAGTGCAAATGCCAAGGTGGGCCTTAAACAAATTCTAGAAATTACAAGAGATTCCGTGATGAGAAAGAAGGTCGACAGTCACCAGTCTGAAGTCACTATAGTCGATAGTAAAGGCTAGTGGTAGCACGAGACTTGATTGAGACTAAGATAATCGTAAATTAGAAATCGGTTGCCTCAAATCAATTCGCGGAAAGAAGGGGGTCGAAAAGGGATCCATAAAGTTAGCGGTCTGCTTCGATATTCCCCTTACATTAAAAAAAATTTAGTAGTTGTGATTATATGAACATTTCACACGAAGGTGCAAAGTGAAAAGCAATTTAGCCAGTACTATCGCAAAGCACCGTCATGTAGATAAATACATAAAAATGGTAAAATGGCAATATATGCATCTTTAGACGCTTATTAAGTCCACGCGTGTGGAGATGACCTAAATTTCCGCTTAAAACACCGTGTCTGATTTGCGCAAGGACACAGACAGTGTCGTATTCAGGCCCCAGCACCAATTTAATCCTCCAGTTTGGCTCCGTGAGTGAACCATTTCAGAATTCTGGGATTCACGCAGGCACGAACCACCATACTCCAAAGTCACCCTATCTGGTGACATTCGATCTCCCATCAAAATCTCAATCCCAATCCCATCAAACCCTCAATCAAGCTCCTATGAGATACATTGCCCAGCCTTGAAGTCTGCTGAGGATCTAATAAAACTACTCAAAAAAATAAAAAATAAAATGGCTCCAAACGACTGCAGCAAGTCAACAGGCCAAACTTTGAACCATACCGTGCTTTGCACACGCCGCGCCCAGGAGAGTTTTAGACCACCAAGCCATCGCATCGCAAGTAATGATCAGCCTAGCGAATATTTCTTAGATCTGATTGAAAAAGTTTTCCCTTATGCTGTAGCATAAACAATCTTACTTAGATTAACCGAGGACAAAGCAAAATAAAGATTAATGAAACGCGCTAGTTAATGTGAACCCAATAGTAAGATTGCTAGTTCGTTATATGAAAAAAGCTGTCTAAAGCAACTAGTCACCAACTTTATAGTGTTTTTAGCTGCAAGGTATAAATAAACATACGAGTACATTTGTATAATCCCATGTGTGTTCTTGTATATTGAATTTTGTCCCTTCTGACACTTTTCAGCTTTAAAACCAAATTAATTAATTATAGAGCGAAAGGTCCTTAAATCAATTCCTTTCCTGATAAACCAAACCCATTGGCTTATTTAACTATGGAAAACAAAATAAATACAAAATATGCCACAATCAACCAAAATTTACCCTACAGCATGTGATGCTGTGGATAAGCACAGACACCACCTAAGTGTTGCACGGACGTAAACAGGCAAATAAATACACACATCATTGCAAAGAACATTTGCTGTATTCGTACGTTCGTTTTGGCATCATGTCTGCAGCATTGCGATGTCCTTTCTATTAAATATGAAGAGAAAAAACCTGAAATTCCACATTTTTTATTAAAAGTGAAACTTTTTTTTCATAATTATACGATAAATTGAGATGAAACCATAGAATTTACAGTGGTTTAGTTTTCGTTAGGGAAGGATGCTGTGACCCTTAAGTTTAAACGTATTGAACTTTCTACAGGAAGATGTCAAAACGCCAGGTCAGAGTTCATGATGCTATCGTACAACATTTCATATGTAAATTATCTTATTTTATGGGATTTTTTTTTTAATAATTGTTTCTCGTTTATTGTTTAATCTGTCAGAATTAAAAGTACTTAAACATTTAGGGTCAGGGCAATTTAAATGACATGAAAAGTGAGAAATGAAAATAAATAAAAATGATCAGAAAGAGAAACGATCACCTATTGCCACCATCAAACAGTTAAATAATTAAAAAATACATGTTCGATGTCAGTAGGTGTGGCAGATGAAAATTTGAGTGCTAATAATAAGAATTCAGATGCAGTTAAAGTTGCAATATGGGCCTCCATTTTGTTTTCATTAAGATTCCAAAAAAAAAATTATTTTAATCAGGGCTTGCAAACCAGCGAATTTGTATTTAGAATCGTCTATTTGAATCGCCGCGATGATTCGTTGCTAATGGTATTTGAAAGTTAACAGACCTTTTGCGGGTTTTATTCAAAATTAATATCTTCATGCACTTATTGCTGGAGGTGTGCGTTTGGAAACATGAATATGAGGAGGTTAAGTATTTCGACACAATCCGCAACTAAATGTGAAGCAGCGTCATTTATTACAAATATACATTTTCTAATTTTAAACTCGCGTTAATAAATGGTCATTCAATTTTAGCTTCCTCATGGAATTTTTTTTTTTATAAAAGAAAGTAACACTCAGGCAATTAATGCCTTAATTAATTCAGTAATTGTGTTGACTAATTGGATAGAGACAGTCCAGATTATTGAAGTAAAGCAATAGAAAAATGTGCAGTGGTTAAGAATAAAAAGGATATATAAAAAGAAAATATACAGGGTTGTTATTCTGCTTGCGATTTCTACAATATTTTTTTCCGAACCCACAAGTTATATATATTCTAGATACTAAATAACGATATCTGTCTGTCTTATATAAAAATCAACTTTCTGAACTTGGACCATTTTCTCAGCGAGTCTGATATTTGAAATCAGCAATATGAGTCCACAAGTTGCAGAGATATAGGCAACAAACGGTTTTTTGGGTTTTTACGTCGATGCGATTATCTGCCCCACTACAGAAATATTCAAGCCGAGGCCCCAAGATAAACGAACCCAATTGTTCGACCGAATTACAAATTTTGTAAAAAAAAAAAAAAAAAAAAACTTTAAAGTTAAAAAAACTAACAAACCGAAATTTCACATAAAACTTCCCAAAACTTCGAAATTTGGTCAAAATCTAAATTACACACAGAAATTATAAAATTCACTATTAAACCGAAAATTTAGAATAAAACAATTTAATTGGAAAAAATTAATATTTAATACAAAGCCGAAATTTTGCCAAAAATACGCAGAAAAAATTTCCGCACAAAAATTTAAATTCCACCAAAATGCCTAAAATTCACAACAAATCAACATTTCATGAATAACGTCGAAATTTTAACAAAATCCGTTTTAAAAAATCATATAAAAAAAATCATATATCACCATAAATTCAGAGAATTAGTAAAAAAAATGTAAAATTTATCAAAAAATCATAAAAATTAGAAATTTTATCAAAAATCTAAATTAACTAAACTAAGTGACTAAAACTAAAATAAGTGACATTTCACCATAATTTTGGAATTCACCTAAATTCGAAAATTCACTACAATACTGAAATACTGAAACAGTATTAAATTACAAAACGAAAAAAAAACAACAAAACAAAAATTGTATTTCACAGAATGCTGAAAACATAAATTACAGCAAAGAATTTAATTTCTTTTATTAAGCTGCATGCACCAGGCCAAGTTCAGGCCGAATACACACAATGTATTTATAACACAAAACCATTCGCGCTTTTTTTGGTCCGTCATAACTTTGCTCCCATTAATCATAAAATAATGGAACTTTAAACATAAAGACTCTACATATAGGTAACTTCATAGCCCAAGTTTTACGATAGAAGCTTCCCGAGATATGATATGATCTGTTAATTCAACAAGTAGTATTTTTCCAACATGATCACTGACTAACTTACTCATCAATATTATGGGGCACTCCCACTGTAGCTAGAGAGCTAAAATTTATACCATCTTCTCAAGACCCAAATCATTCTATCTCATCTCCTAAGTCTCTCTATTTGTGAGGAAGCAATTCCTAAACGTGATGGGAGGGCGAAGAAGATGAGTTACCTACTCCCAGCCGAGACTAGGGTAAGCCCCCTGATAGGCGAAGTGGAACCTTACCAAAAGCAAATGGGAGTCCTTTTGGTTTTTACTAATGCCAGGAAATGTGATGTCAAGATATTAAGTTGCATCCAATGTTCCAATCACTTTTCTAGCAGTATGGCATGCATTTTTTTGGCTCTTACCGTTCTTCAACTTTTTTTGTGACTTTCTGATAAATTAGTTCCCATTGTGAACATCATCTATGAAACCCAATAATAAAAAGCAAATGCAATTCGAGAAACTTTTCCATATTTCATATCATGTTCATTTAAAAAAACTGTTTGCTTAACAGAAAAAATAATCGAATTTAACTGAGTGTCAGAAGTTCTGATTTATACCTCCACGTTGTGGCGGCCGGGTACAGGTTCCAGCCTCTGCTAGGAGTCTGGCCAAATCAGTCATGCAAAGAATAGTTAACGCTCTGATATAAAAACTGCTAATCCACGGTGGAACAGCATACGCAGGGATGCATTAATTAAGCGAATTCTGGATACCAGTCGCTTTCCAGTTTCAACATTGTAAAAATAAGGTTTTGTTTTTGGCGAGACTTATGATTTGCTTATAGTTTTCTTATCGTTAATTTGGATATTAATTTTGTGTCTTTTGTAAATTAAAATTTTTTGACCGATCTTATTTAAATTTTTGGTTAAATTTCAATTTTAAAATCAACCAAATCATATAGAAATAAATGAAAGAAGAGAAAAGTTAAAAATCACAGTCATTTTATTATTTAATAATTTAAAACTCCGTCTATTTCTATTAAATAAACCCTGTTACGAAAAAGTTTAAAAATATATAAAATTAGTTAAAGTTGGTTTTTCACAAATCGATACATGATGTACTCGTATTATTTTGTTGTTATGTTATCGATAACAGTATGACACATTATGTGACGTGTCTGTGTAGTGTGTTTTCTTCTTAGGCCTCATAATTTCACTCTATAACTAAGCGGTATTGGTTTTTCTAGTTGTTTCCTTTTATTCTTTTTACGGTTGCAAATTTACAGCTGCAAATTCTCATATCCGCAATAGTTTACCAAAACAATTTCCTTTTATAGTTTATATCAAATGTACTTTATGGCGTTTAACACATTCGTATGTTTCCTTCCGCGTTGTTTAAGTGTTAAAAAAATGCCCACAAATGAACGTAATTATCGACTAAAGTTTGACAGAATCGGCACCGCCATACGATTTGTGTAAATGTCTTTGCAACATATAAACAAATTGGTTTGCCCTACACGCCTTGTTAATGATTTCCTTTGAAGTAAAAAACATATTTCTCTAACAAACACATAGGCAAACATCAAGTTTTTTTTTAGATAAAATCGCGATATGCAAAACGAAAAGATAGCCGAGGCTAAGGTACGTTTACACTGCGATATGAGTTCGATGTCTGCCAAAATATAATTTTCAATATTATTCATATGACAGCAATTGTTGTTGTGCATAAATTCATTATTTATTTACAATAAAACAAAATTACACAAAATATTGAAATTGATGAAAAATATTAAATATGCAGGTATGTAATGAAAATCTATTTGGAAATGCAACACTTTAAGCCCGCAAAGGGTTGCAATGTGCATATTTTGAATGTGTTTTCCGAAGAGGTAAAGAAACGGGTCATTTCACAGGTTAAAATTAATACCCCTAAGCAGCGTAACAATTTTGGAATTTTTGCAGATAAATTTAAATTTTTTTAGCATTATTCTATTTCAATTTATCTGCAACAATTTTTTAGGTCTGGTAACGCTGACCACCAGCCTTTGCTTAGAACGAAAAAAAATCTCTAGTTTTGAATAAAATAAAAAATTTTATTCACCCAACAAATTTTGCTCCAGAAATCAAAAGAAATTATTTTCCAAAACACAGATTAAGGCGCACGGTAGTGCGCCAGGCCAAGTTCATCCCTAATGCCCACAGTGTGTATATTACAGGAAACCATTTGCGCTATTTGTACCCCTCCTCATAATTTTGCTTCTTGTATAGATAGCCTCGTATGCCAAATTTGACGATAAAAGCTTCCCGAGATACGATTGTGTAAAAAGTACATATTTTGATACATATATGGTTTGTTCATAAGAAAAGGTGAATTTTGAATTTTCGCAGGCTGTATACATTCGAATATCGAAATTTTATCTGTTATGTTGGCACGCATGTGTTAGTCATATGTTGGCATTATCACCTAATTTGTATTAGTAGTTTGTTGTTGACAACTAAAAAGGTAAGTCACGGTTAGTCACGTTTGTATGTTCTTCGATTTTTGACTTTTCAAAAAAATGGATAAAAAAATATGATTTTTTTGCCAAAAACAACACCCTAATCATGCCTCAACTACCTTATTAACCAAATATGGCTCCCTTCGAAATTTTCCTAATCCCAAAACTGAAGAGACCAATGAAAGGAAAGCATTTTGCCACAATTGATGAGATAAAGTCAGAATTCAAGAACGAGCTGATGGCCATACTGAAAAGCGCATTGCAGAAGTGCTTCGACGATTAAAAGAAGCGCTGGCATAAGTGCATTATATCTGAGGGAGATTACTTTGAAGAGGACAAAATGGATATTGATGAATAAATAAATACTTTTCAAAAAATTCTAACTTCACCTCTTCTTTTGAACAAGCCACGTATTCACTGACTCACTTACTCATCGCTATTACAGGACAATTCCACTGCAGTTAGAGAGCTGAAATTTGGTACGCAGGTAGGCCGTAGGGCACAAGTAAACAAAAAATTTTAAAATGGACATATTTTATCTAGTGGCCTAGGGTTCCTCCTTATTTGAAAATATGGGCACTTTTCATTTAGGGGACCAGGGTTCCCTCTTTTTGTATGGATCATTTCAACTATAGGTAGAGGGCTAAAGTTTGATATAACCTAACCGTCTGTAAGCTTTAAGTTAAAAAAAGAGGTCTTACACATACATTAACAAACGAAAACAACTTAGAAAAAAGAAAATAAGGCCAAGTTCCTATCCAAAAATTTCAAAAGTAAAAAGTACTGAGATCAAAATGAGGACTAAGTTCTTCATATGTACAATACCATCCCGTTTCAAGGCAACTTGCTAGCTTGTCAAAAATTTTTAACTTTTTAATATGGGAAAGGATTATGGAAAAAATGTTACCAACCTAGCAAGTTGCCCAGAAATGGGATGGTTACAAGAGTATGTATATCAACCGATGATTGGTAGAAAATTCTTTTAACTGATCGTCTGTTTGATGTAGTAACTCTGGCTGCAGCCGTCCCGACGTCCGTAAAATGATCCAAGGGTACTTGATTATCACCTGAGTTTCTCAGAAGGATGTTCTTAGTTAGGTCTCACATATGTTTTATATTTCAAACAATTTATATTTGGGTAGGAAATAAGGATTTAAAGTGGAGTGGAACAACTATCAGGCACCGCAATGATTGTCGTCAGCAGATAGATCAGGGGATGAACTGACTAATATTGGATCCCGTCTGTTTGTTTCAACTTCAGTTCGTTGCACATATTATCAAACAACTCATCACCACTTTTACAACATACAACATCGCCGACGGCAAGACGAGTTACAACACAATTGTATTTTAGTCGTACTATCCTCATCAAGTCTTGCGCGGCACGGCCACACATCAAACTGACTCATCAAATTTATGCACGCGTTGGTAACATTTTGCTTTGCTTCGCATAGAGACTCATCAAAATCATTTAATCAAATTTATACATATGTGTTGTTCGCAATATATTTCATTATCTTTTAATTTTTTTTTATTGGTTTATTAAAAATTATTTTGTTTTGGAAGGAATTATTTTTTTCTTACTAATATCATTTTTTTTGCAGAAATAAAAATGTATTTTTATTTAAATAAATGTAGCTTACATGAGGGAATGAAAAAGCAACACCTATTTCTACCGAAATAAAAAAACGAGAAGTAATATTTTGTTCTTTATAAAAAAAATAAAAACCGAGTTCACCAAGTGATTTTCGGCCGAATTTGTAGTATTTCCGGATTCTGTGCGAATGTCAAACTCCATATATAAATAATGTACCGGATATGGCGAATTAATTTTTTGTATGGAATTTGACATCCAATCAGCTTATAAATAGTACTCAACTGCGCTGGTGCGTTTAACTGTGTAGTCTACCCTGTAACTAAACTAGATTTAAATTTTTCTAGTGCAAGTAGTGAAAATCAAGTGTTTTAATTTTCGTCACATTCACAAAAAATCCGACTTGATCAAGCAATGTGAATCTTTCGGCTTTGCGTCAAGAAATGCTATAATGTCTTCATAGAATTTGAAATAATCTCTGAATTCTTTAAAATCTTTCAATTAAGTTGCCTCCTTTTTTAACTGAATACCCGTCAATGTAAATATACACACATGCATATGCATAAATATATACTATATATGTTCGTATGTATATCTAAAATAACACTGTTCTGCAAAACAAAATGTTCTCACCTTTTTTTCTTTCAGATACAAATATAGTTCAGTTCACTTAATAGTTCAGTTCACCATAACTCAATCACAATTATATTTAAGAATATATTTCTTACACTGTTGCAGGTAGATATGCAACAAATATTGTAATAAGGGGGTAAGGTTACTAAAAAAAAGACGTTAAAATTGAATTTGAAGTGTTTGAAGCGCTGAATACAAATCTGTTCTCAGCTTTTTTTAACACGTACAGATTTTTAATGGACGTGATTAATATCACTCCCTTAATAGGGCGGTAACACTAGTTTAACTTACCGTTACTTTCTATTTATTTAAAACTTTAGAAATTAATGAAGAAAAATTCTTTAAAAATTCAAAAAGTTGTACTTTTGAAAATTCATAAGTTCTACAATCGTAAGATGGATACTACGAATAACACTAGATATATGTCATGGAAAGCGATGGACAAATCTTTATTTTGTTCACACCTAAGTGAAGATTTCTAAATTATTAACCCAGCACTTAATCGTTTAAAACAAAGCGCTGTCTTCTGTATTCCTAAATTTTCGAATGTTTTAATTGTTCTGTATTCCACTTCCGAATAACTTCTTTCGTTTTACTTGAAACCTGAATTAGAATCATATTTCTTGAAATAAAACTTAAAAATGACAATTTTGTATTAAAATATGAAAGGTTTTCTATAAATTTTCCTTTATTTTTCTCAATAAATGCAAACTATGTGGAATGCAGAACAGCTAATTTTCGAATTATTCAATTTCCATTTTTTTTTTCAATTCCTCACGATTTCATTCCACTCGGATTACAAAATAGGGACGAAACCTAAAAGTAACATGAAAAATAAATATGTTTTGTATCTGTAATTCTAGTTAGTTTGTAGTTTTTTTTTTCCTTTGTATATTATCAGTTGGAATTTCTCGCCGAATTGACCAACAAAAATCTGCAAACATTCCCTCTGACCTTTTTCCATTGTATCGGCTTTTATATTCAACATTGCTTGGTGGAACCTTTTACCATATTTTCTAGAAAGAAATACAAGTGCGAGTCCAAAAAACATATTTTAAGGGACATATTACATTTAAGAGCTTTATAAACAGCAAGAAGTTTTGGAATAATTTCTTGGTATTTTTCAACTTTTTTGTTTCCCCAAAAAGGTGTGGCACACGTTGAAAATAGCCGTCTATAATCTGTCTTCTGCTATTTTTTAACTTCAGTTCGAAAGTTGATTTCTTCATAAATAAGCTCTCGTCTTTTTTTGATCTACAAAGATTCCTGCGCTGAAATTTGTATCTGATAGAAAACTCTGAGAACAGATTTTTATTCGCCCCGTCAATTACATCAAATTTATCCTGTTTTTGTTTATAGAAGAATTTCATTGCAGAACAGTGTAATTAATCGTTTGTGCGTGTGTTTGTATCAGAGCAAAATTTATGAATTATCTAAAGTATAATTCTTATTCAAATATGTTTATTTCGTATTAACACAAGGGTAGCAAAGCCCACGGGTACATCTCCTTTTATGTGTAAAACAGAAAACAACAACAAATGTGTGAAATCGGAAATAAATAATTGTAGGAAAAAACAATAAAAGAGAAAACTGTAATTAAGGTTTTTGCGCCATCTGTTATAAAGTAGAAGATCTAAATGTGTTCGTTTCAAACATGTTGCACTGCAGATTTTATTTCAAGCATAGTTGCCAGATAAATTGTTTAAAATCGTCATATATAGAGGGTAAATCGTCATAATCGTAAGTCAAACAACATTTAAATCGTCAGAAAAATCATTGACTGAAATTACAATAATTTTAATAAATTCTTTAGATATTTTTATGCTATTTGCAATATAGTCTTAATTTTGTTCTAAAAATAAATTTTCAATTAGAAAGCTAGAAGGGTCTTGTAGATAAGGATGTTTTAACAGAGCATAATATAATTGTAATGGAAAAATCTCAATTACAATTGCTTCTAATTGGGATTATCTCAACTAAACAATTCAGGTAATTTTGATTATTAGGTGCGTTTGATCATTTTTACAATTGAACATTAATAACTGTGTCAGTAAGGAAAAATTGCTTAAGGGAGATTTTGTCGTTTTACGGGGGACCAGTATTAAACTTCACTTTATTTTTAAAAATATGATCGCTTTTAAGTCAGGCTATTATATACATTTAGAAAGATTATTTAGATATTGAAAAACAATTTATTATCTTTTAAGATTTTATTGCTAACAAAATTGTATCTTGAGTTAAGTAACTGTTCCGAATGAGAAAGATAAATAAATATTCATTACAATTTAACTTCCCGAAAAATTTAGCTAAATAATTTAAATTTTCCTGAGGGTTACTTTTGCATTGGGAAATCACAACGAAGCTACTAACTCGTTTTCAGATTACGGCGACTTAAGCTATTATTCGTTTTTGCTATAGAATTATATAATAATCTCGAGGTAACGTGAATATGAAAAGTTTCTCTTACATTGTATATACCGAAACGTGAAAAAGGTTTATGTTTGCTGCTTTAAGATTTGCCGTTTTACATAAGTATTACAGGTAATTTAGGAACATAAATAATGTAAGTTTTTATTAAAAACTTTCCGTTAAATACCAAGGCATTTAAGTTCTAAACAAAAATCAGCTATTGCAGCGCTTTTACGAAGTGGTTCTAGATTTACAAGACATTCCATGAGCCAGCAAAGCTGTAAACATTACCTTCATCATAGCTTCCAAAAATAAAGCAAACATGTACAAATTCGATTACGTGAACACCTTAAAAAATAATTAGTTTACAGTTTCATGAGCATATTGTACTTGCAATTGGATTTTTTCAATTACAATTAGAAGCGAAAAGCAGTGTAATTGTAATTGGATAATTTTAAATGCATATAATTGTAATTGAGGCTCACGAATAGTAAACAATTTTCAACACTATTTATGCCAAATACTCCACAACAATTTCTAAGTTTCAAAATTTAACGGAAATTTGTAAGTTGTTTCTTGGAAGAAGTAGGCATTTTGCAATTTTTTCTAAAGAACAACATTTTAATTGTGTTTTTAAATACACTGCATGAAAAAGTGTACAATAACTTGCATGTTTTACTGTCAATTTTATGTTGCAGTAACATTTTTTATCAGCTGAATAACTGAATAAAAAAATAACCTGTTAATTAAAAAAAAACAAACTTCATAATACTTGTCATTATTGTAGTCAAAAAAGGCAACCTTTCGTGACCATGCTATTTTCGTGGCAGCATTTGTTTTCAGAACAGCTATATGGTGTGTATATGTATGGCTATATACACACCATAAAAATGTATATATACATATGTCGTATGTCCCAGTCAAAGGTAGGAAAACGAAACACGCAATATTCCATAACATTTGAGCTTGTTAATGTTCTTTTGTCGATTTTTTTCCACTTTGACGTTTTTATAAAAATTTTATTTTACATAATGCAACTTGCTTGGCTGTTCGATGTTGTTTGAATGTGTCCACGTAGTTATGTTGTGACTGAAAAGCCGATCAATACGCAAGTAACAGTATAAGAAGCGAGGTAGTAAAAGCAGCACGATCCCAGCAGGGCTGCCGTTGAAAAATTGCAAAAAAGTGTCACAAAACGGGGTTTGTTAAAAAAAAAAGAGGCAAACCTCTTAAATCAAGAAGAATGTAAAAAGTTAATATAATTTTTATAATAAAAGAAAACAAACATTTACAATCACAAAAACAACATATGTTAAAAATATAAGAAAGAAAACAATTTTCCCAATTATTTATTATCATAGTGGGACTTAGATTTTTTGTTGCTAATTTAGCCGCAGTATTTTGAAATAAATTTACTTTGCTTAACTTATTGTTGCTATTTGTGACTTTTATTTTGCTTATACATATTTTACAACTACGAGTTCAGTTTTGGGTAAAAAAATAATATAAAATACAATTCGCAAGCATTTGATTATAGTTTCAAAATTTAAATGTGTTTGAAGAAGACTCTCTTATGTTGTTATTGTTGTATTTTCATCAGACATTCAGTGGTGTAGCAAAGGCGTGCAAGGGGGCCACCGGGCGCCAAGTTGTAGTTTCTTAAAAATAGAAATCTCTTTATTTACAACTACATAGGCAAGTTCTTTAATCAGCCCAAATGCAGATAAAAACTCACTAACATATATGTTCATATGTATGTGTGTGTATATATAGCCATGCGTTGACTCTATTAGGTGTGTATAATGTATGTATGTGGGTACAAAAGCATCAATTTAACTCCTTGTAATAAAAATAGCTACATAGAACCTCGCTTAATTCATCTTCCTTTGACTTTTAAAATCGATCATATAGTTGAAATCCTATTATCCGGATTATGCTTTGGATTGACGTTTAGTCAAATTTGGGTTTTGGGAAGTTAAAATTTTTTGGAAAACTTAGTTCTTTTGATTTTTTTTTTTTGGAACTTTCTGGTTTTCTAATGTGTTTTCGATTTTTAATGGATTCGTTGAAATTTCGATTTTCGGTGAAATTTTGGGTTTTTACGACTTTTCGCCTTAATTTCCGGTTTTTGATCAAATGTATAGTTTCTAAAAAGTTTTTGATTATTTGGTAGTGTTAAAATTTATTGCTGAATTTACATTTTCTGAATTTTCGACCTGTAATGTTTCCACTTTTTTTAATAAATTTTTTATGAAATTTTTTACCACAAATTTTGATGAAATTCGTGGTGAAATTTCCAAAATTAATGATACCAGGTTTTTGGCTTAGTTTTTCGCAATATTTCGTTATTTTGAAAAATGTAGTTTTTTGTAATTTGAATTACTTTGATTTACCGATTTGAAGGAAAAATTTAATTCTTATTTTTAATAATTTTTGGTAAATTTTAGATTTCTCCCAATTCTTCAGAATTCCTCCATTGGCCAATAAATACCAGAGTTCCGGTCTCACGGTCTAACGCCTTAGAAGTACCTTTAAAGATTAACCTCTCCGCCTCTTGCGAGGCTTCCTGATTCATCCCTCTAATGGAGAAAAATATGTACACCCACACAGAGCTCCATATGTACGAGTAAGTCTGTATTAAAGCTAGAGACCGACTGGTATCCAGAGCTCGCTTAGTTGAGACCAAGCACCCTCTTGGCCACGCACCCCCGGCGTATGCTGTTCCACCGTGGATTAGGGATTTTTTATACTAGAATGTTAACTGCTCTCTGCTCGACTTATTTAGTCAGACTCCTTGTAGAGACAGGAACCTGTTACCGGCTGCCACCACGTGGAGGTATAAGTCAGAAATTCTGACAGTGCACTCAGTTACGTCAAGCCATATCTTTATGCCTGCCAGCTGACGGCCTTTTGGTGTAGTTACAGATTATTGTAATTTTTCAGTAAAATATCGCTTTTTGTTGTTTTAAATAGCAAAAAAACACACTTCGCTTAAAAATATATTTTCTTATAAATTATAGCCCAGCAAAAAATTATGCAGATCTAGGAAGCCATACATAATTTTTTGGCACACAAATGTACTTCATGTAAGACAGTTAATATTGTATGGCAGAAAAACTTCAATGCAGAAAAAAACTAATATTTTTACACATTCGCGTACATTTGTGCGCCCCAAAAAGCACCACTGTAAGGTAATGATAGTAAGCAATCATTGAATCTCCGAAAGCCCACCAAGCACTTAAAAAGAAATGTTCCATAGTGGGACATATCGAACAAATATCAGGTCATAGGTAAGCAGGTTTGTATGCAATGCCATTCGATATTACCTTACAAAACTACTGAAGTCGAAGCAGTAGCTTTTGCTGGGGTTATTCAAATAGAAATCTGGCATCTTATATAAAGTTTCTGACATATAATTTGATGTATTTGGCACTTTATTTTCGGGACTGGACCTTTAAATCATAAAATATTTTATGTATTTATAAATTTACACAAACTTATTCTTCGGGCTTAATTAAAACTAAATTCCGGTCACAGAAGACTTTATATTTAGTGTAAGATACATGCTTTTATTATAGGCACTTTAGACGATTCTTCTTTGCATTTTTTATATTGCGAGGAAATCTATATAACCAATATAAAGAATTACTAAAATTTGCTTTCATAGGGCAGGCCAGTAAGGTGTTATACACCCGGCGCTAGTTATACGCGCCAAGCCTCTACAGACACTGAAAGTTTTATAAAAAAAATTTTAATTTGCTGTGTACAGAATCGTTAGGCCCTATAAAATACTTAACACCAACATTTTACATGATTTTTACCATACGCGGAATCAGGAGGAGGGACAATGGGTTCATGGTTTCTAAGATAAAGATAACAAATATCTTCAGCTTTGAAGCCACGCCCAATATGAAAGAAGGAGTGACCAAGAAGACACTTTTACACGAGTTTTATTTTGATAAATGTCAATTACATTTCAAAGAAACATTTCGAACACTTTTATTAATTTTATTTATTCCTGGCTATTGGCTTCAATGCACGAAGTTTATTTTGTCGTCATAACATTGTCTGGCTCATTATTAAAAAATTTAGCAATTTCAACATCATAAGCGAATAATCAAAATCGAAAAACTTGGAAAACACCTGAGCCATAGGTAGGTCTATGAATTCTTGATTTTTGATTTGATTTTCCGATAGGGTTATTTGATATAGATATTTGGAACGAATTCCCGGCATACCTTGTCAACCTTGGCTTGGAGACAAATCGGTTTCGGCTAAGTTCAGAATGAACCAAACCAAACTTGAGAAGGGGTGACGAAAACTCCTTCCAAATATCTATAACCCCACCCCAATCACACCTTCGATAGTTGCCTTCGAATGCTTTGTACAAAAACTGTCTAAGAATCGTTCAAGCGATCACACTCACGAATGGGTTGGCCAATTTCAAATATACAATTCCGCAGGCTCTTAAATATTCAAATGTATTTCGTAAATCTCTTGAACTTTTTTCAGTTGCTTTTTTAAAGCCAAAAGTAATAAATAAAATATTTCTAATTTACAAGAAAACAAAAAACTCAAAAGTTAGGCTACTAACATTTTTTAACATCATACGTTTTTAAATTGTTTGAAACCATTGAACTTTTCGGCGTGATTTTATTTCTCTTGTTTATCGCCAAATTTATTTCGATTGCGAACTTTTGCACATTTATTTTCCCAATCGAAAATTTCGTGCGAAATTCGATTCTATGCACAGGAGCATAAATAATATTAAAAGTTATAATCAAGTTTTTGTAACTTTAATTTTTGTTTTATCGAATTTTTCAAATAAAATAAATTTATTTTTTATAATCCAATTAAATAAATTCTTAAAATTAACATTTAAGTAGAATGCACTATGGAAATCGTTGCTGGAATAAATCGATTGTTTAGTAAACGTTGAGGCCGTACAGTCGAGCCCACAAGAATTCCCATTTGATATTTTCAGGTTTACAGCAATAATGTTTTCAAGACACCTACCGGCACGTCGACGCAAAGCAGACTACTAATTACCCCAGTTTCTTCAAATTTGTTGACGAATTGTTTACATATTAGTTGAAATTTCTCGACCGAAAATTCCACGGAGTATGCAAGCAGTCTCAGAGAGAGATGGGTTATCACTATAACAACGCGTTCTTCTTCTATGTAGCACAGTCATAGGTGACGGCTGCCAAGAATATGCCTCAAAAGTTGAATAGTTGATTCATATTCAAACACCTTCTATAAACAGCAGCGTTTAGAAATATAAAAAAAAAGAACCGCAGCTGCCTAAACATAAAAGGTTGTTGTAAAGATGTGTGATTTGTTCTTTTTATCATTTGTGCACAATTTTGTGACAATATTTAGTATAAACATTTAACTAATGTTAATACTCACATATAAATGGTGACTTCTAAAAGTGATTTCTCTTAAATGGATTAATCAGTTAATGTAGATTAATATCATATACAGTATGTGAAAAAATATACCAACACATATTTGATTTCCTTTTTGAACTAAATATATCAGTTAGTTTTATGCATTTCTGTAAAATTTACCGTCTCGAGACAAGAGAGACGTCGTGATTTAATTAATGCAATTATTATCTCCTGAACCCTGGATACTAGCCGATCTCCAGTTTTAATACAAACTTACTCGTGCATATGGAGCTCTGTGTGGGTGGATAATTTTTTCTCCATTCGAGGGATGAATCAGGAAGCCTCCCAAGAGGCAGTTGGGTTAATCTCCGCAGAAACTGCAGTTTTAATTGGCCAAGTAAGGAATCCGGAAGAGATGGACAAGAATGCCTCGCAACGGGTTAACGTTTATTTGCCAATTAAGGTATTATGAACAGAAGGACAAGGAAGGACTCCAAAGATTCTACTGCGGAAGAGGCTGACACGGTAGGGCACATTGTTGTGTAAGTGTCCAGCACTTTCTAGCATAAGGTTTGGAACCACGGGCAGACACTTGTTAAATATGAATGGCATGGTGGACCTAAGTTATACACAAATGCTAGCAATTACAAGAGACTCCGTGATGAGAAAGAAGGCCCACAGTCGCCAGTTTGAAATTCCTACAGTCAAGAGTAAAAGCCAGTGTTAGCACGAGGCTCGAATTAGAGTAAGGCAGTCATGAATTAAAAATCGTTTGCCTGAAATCAATTCGTGGAAGAAGTGGGTCGTACAGGGTCCCATAAATTTAGCGGTCTGCTTCGATATAATCTCGTACAGAAAAAAAAGAACCCGGATAACATCGGTAAGGTTGACAGCTTCTGAAATGAAACAATTGAAAAAACCATCAATACTATCTCGTCAGCCTATGTCTTCGAAAAGAAAAATATATCAGCTGGCATCTTAAGCAGAAAAATAAATCACAAATAATGTCAAAACAAATTTAAATTTCTTGCAAAATAAAAAGTGTTTTAATTTGATTTTTAATTTTGAAATTTTATTTGTTTAAAAAACGCGACTTTACTGGCAAAATTAATAAAGAACACATCAAAATATATATTGAGACAATTAATTATAGCATCAAAAATCAATTAATTACAACAACAAGCCAGTTGTGATCGTCACATTATTTGGCGATTACAAATCACGGGAAATAAAACCATTTTTGTGATTTTTAAAACATTCCTGATAGTAAATTTCCATTTTCATGAGCATTCACCTACCATTTCTTTTTCCATTACCTTAATTGTCAATAAAATCAATCAAAAGTTTTCGAATTGTTGATTTTTACAACACAATAAGTAAAAAATCTTTGACATTGAAATATGAGGATGTGAATGTAATTCATTGACGAAGAGCTTAAAATAATAATCAAGTTATTTAAAGATAGACAAACACAGACATCGCAGAAAATTTTAGAAACTCGAAAACTTTTATATGGAAAATCACAATTGCATAGCAAGATAAGAAATGAGCTACCAGAGCTACCGAAGTCTGTAAGTCCAGAAATAATGTTAACGTCAATATATTTTATTTAGTAACAAACAGTTTTGGTATTTTGCGACTGATACCTCCCCCTAAAGTTGTTTCATGGGAAAAAACTTTTGGCTTAGTTAACACTTTCCTAATAATCCTTTAAATAATAATAAAAAATTTATTTCAGTGACTCATTCGCAGGTATCGGATTAGCGCCGATTAAGAATGTATGGACCTTCCTCAAAAATTAAGAGGAGCACATTTTATAGCACGCAGTGTTTTAATTTGGTAAATTCAAAGAATCACAGGCTTGGTAAATTAGCCGCTTCTAGACTGAATAAATTTTGTGTTTTATTTAAAACAAAGCAAAACAGCCATGAGTAGTATGTTCCATTTATCTAAGTTCAGGATTATAGTTGGTGTTTCACAATTTTATAACAAACTCTCTTCAATACTAAACATATCTTCTTCCTGACAACTTATTTTCGAGCAGACTGTATCCATTTTCAACATACTCATTTATTACCTTGAATAACATACACAGAAGAACATAAACAAGTCGTAAACAAAAAGTCAAGGATTTTACTCGTTATCATCCCCATTTTGAACATAATCACATTTAATTAAGGGGATGAAAGGAAACTAGCATTTCATATGTGTTCGATCTGTATAGTTTTCATGAAAAACAACAACTCAATGAGTTGAACATGATTGGCTTAGTTAATTCCAATTGGAATTGGGAGGATCGTAATTGACAAGATTTGTTTTCACCAAATCACCTATGGTCACCTCAATTTAAAACGAGTGTAACACACTCAGAAAACGATGTGTAACAATTACCGGATTTGTATAGCAAATTTTTGATGTAAAACTCCTGCTTAAATTATATTTTCACACAAACACGAATGAGGCAAAAAAGTTAAGGATTTCTGTCTCTATGTGACAGTTTGAAATCCGGTTGATAAGTGCCGATCAATAAAGCCATAAACTGCTTTCAGTTGTTTTTTCCCCCGTTATATTCATGAGTTTTCAATTAGCGTTTGTAATTTTAATTTTTGGTTTCATTTCTTTATTCATTAAAATTTCAACTACGAAATGACAATAGCTTCTGTGGAATTAAATAAGGGGGCTATACTTGGGTGTATCCTTAACTTAAGGCGCCCCGAAACTTATGATTTGTGCTTGCGGTCGTTTGCGAATGATTTCTTCACAGCAATCGAGCAAACCACATTTCACTAAAAACGTCAACAAGTGACCATGCTTTGCGATGCGGCTGCCACAATTGGCGTTTTTGATTATTTATTTATGTATGTAGGCAACAAAACACAATGATTGTAAAATTTTTTATCAAATTCTTTTTCGCTTCTATCTTCATATTTTACGTTGTCAAATGACATTTTGTTCGTTGGAATATTCACGCACTAGCAAGCCCATTTACACATCGAACAAATCACAACAATTTCTTGCGCGCACAGTCCCATTAACTTATAACAAGATGTCGAGCACGAACAAATAACACGCACAAACCATTAGTGTGAGGGCGTCATTAGAATTGAAGTAAAAATTCTTTAGAGAAAAATAATTTTTTATGGTTTTTCTAGAAGAATTTTATTGGCTTATTTTAGTCGTTTTCTTTCAGTTTATTTTAATAACTTTTTATAAAAAAGATTAATTTTAATTAATTAAGCTAATTTGCATAATTTGGCTTCTTTCTCAGCCATGACTTATGACTTTTTTAGCTGCAACTTGGTGTACTTCGCTAGTATATGAATTGAAAATTTTAGACTCCTGCCTTAATGATTAATATTTAGACAGCATTTAAAAATATTAATTTTCGTAAAATTCAAAACATATCTTCTTCCTCTGGGTGTGATACATTCAGCTCTCGCTTTAACTGTTTATCACAGAAGACGATCTGAAGGTAACTTTGTGACATACCCGAACCATTTGGCCTTTTTCTGATCTACTATTACATTAGCTGGAATTACTGTATGATTTCGTTTAAATTGGCTGTTGCATATCCTCTCTCTTCTTCGATCTGGAAACTGTCTGCATTGTTTTTGTTGTCAGCTGTCGGCTTTTTAAGAAGTTTTTAGTAAGGAAGTTGTTAAGATTCCGCTACGTTCATATACATATGTTTCGTGTATTATTTTTTACATATTTTTATTTTCTGCAAATATTCCTACTAATCAGTGGTTTTAACAGTGATAAAATATTATTTTTATTATTACTGCAATTTTTTTGTATCTACTTTTATTTTAAAGTTCGATACATCCAGACCATTGGTGGGAACCCCAATTCAATCATTTTTACATATCGAGCCCTAACTGCGAAAGTAAAGTAGCTGGCATATTTTTCGAAATTGACTTCATGATGCAGAATTGGTCTACAGCCTCCAACACGTCGTCTGCTAAAATTATAATAGTTACAGAAATACAAGATCGAGATCCAACCTTTTCTGTGACCGCAAAAAAAACATACATATTAAAATGTAAGATTGACCAAAGAATTAGCGAACTAAATTATTTAATTTTGAAAGGCAATCAATATTTACATACGCACACTAAAATAAAAAACATGGTTGTGATATGGCTATGATAACAATATTATGTCCTCTACAGCAATATATTATTGTAGGAAACATATAATGGTTTTTTGGAAACCTTTTTAAACATTACTTTAATTGCGATAAACAAGTTATTGTTTTTATTTAATCATTAAATGATTTCCATTAATAAAAATTACCACATAATTGAGTTGAACAGTACAGTTTTTACTAAACTACGAATCACCAACAACAAATTTTAACTACACAAAAATAATATAATTACTCTGACCAAAACATATTCTTAATAAATATAATAAAACGTATCTTATGTTCTGAAAATCAAGTGGTTTCAAATCACAAATCCTTTTGAAATCACGAAGGCGATTTGATGCTGTTCTGCTAATCACCCGCATCCTCTGCTTTTCGACGTGATTTTAATTATTCGAAAACGATAGAAAACATCTGATTTTTAAATGTTGTGTTCTGTTTAATTAAAATTACGTAAGTAAAAATCCAGGGAGCTAGTTTATTGGCAGTAATTGCTTCAGGAGTCAAGCAAAAGTTCACAAAGTATAAAGAGAAGAGGGAAATAAATGTCATTAAAACAAAATAAGATTAAAAAAATTACGAAGTTGCCTTCGTTTTCATTGATGAAATTTGCTTATATTGTGCACTTAATTATTTCTAAATTTGCACAAAAGTTACTCATATATAAATGAATAAACTTTTTAACAACAAGAAATTAATTTGATCTTAAATGAAGAACATGATGGTATGAATTGGTTATATCTTGTAAACCTCAGCAATATTTAAAAAAACAGCTGACTGTCATACTGCGTCAACTTTTTGATATTTTCGATCATCTTGAATAGACTGAGCCTTGAAGAACGCTACCGAATTATCCAGATTTACTTTAAAAATAGTCATCCACTGATCTGATGTTTGTTCGAAAAGTTATGTTCAGCGTGGATGCTCTTTTTTGGCCCATGAGTTTGTTAATAAAAAAATTGCACCATGTGGAGTGCAACCAATCCACTATGGACACTACTGACTACATTACATTTAAAAAATGCACTGTTTGGTGTGGTTTATACGCTGGTGGCATCATTTGACCTTATTTCTTGAAAAATGAAGCCGTTGGTTTCTTTAGATTTTGTTTCCCATCTTTCTTCATGCTATATTTTTTAACAGTTAAAGACTTTGGCTAATTTCATTAAACGGCTAAAATCAATTTCAATTTAAAACTAATTTTTTAATTTAATACATGCACACATATACATGCATATGTACAGAAATACGTGTGTGTGTGTGTGCGTTGTGCAAACGAAATAAGACAAGAAGTTAAATGAATACGATTGTGCACACATGGCTTTTTTTATTTTATTTAAAACTCGCTTGATGTCCATCGTCTTATTATCCATTCATTCAGTCGCGTGTTCATATTAAAGATTACAACAACCCTTGTTTTTCACTTCTTTGTATCGTCTTTGACCAAATATCCGTTTGAACATTAATTCATTATTTTCTTTTTAGAGCGAGATGAAACTTATGTTGGATTTCCTTTTTCGTGCAGTGGCAGAGGCCAAGACATTTTGTCATTCGTCAAGTTCAACTTTTGTCAAATGGTCAAGAGGTTTAATTAGCAGATTCGGACAAATTCTTTAATTTGTCGGTCAAGTAACTGGATTCACGTTCCTCGCCTTTGATTGATGGATATTTCTTTTTCGTTTTATTTTTCCTGGGGGTTAAATGCCATTGGAAGTTTCACAAATTCAATTTAATAAATGTTCGAAGAATGAATACAAGTATCAACTTACAATATTTTCCAAGTGTATTTTTTTTATTGAAAATCTACCAATCAAATACCAAAAATCCCTAAAACAGGTCAATTTGAAAAACTGTAACGTATCACATGGCATAGACTGCTCGTACAGGGTCTGCATCAAATTGTCGTTAAGATTAAAAGCAAAGCATAAATACACATGAACGTACATTAAGAAATTTAATGTAATTCAAACCATTTCATAAATCACCATTACAATGTCTGGTCAAATAACCAACGTGTCTATAAAAGAATCGTTCCTCACTAATGCCAATTTACAAGTGAATATCCTTCATCCATCCATTTGCGAACATTGTGGTACAATAAAATGATTGTTTACTTATTTATACTCCTTTTTACCCGATTAAACGAAATACAGGCACACTTTCAAATTAACATAACTAGCAGAGCCGAACCCAGAGACGCAATTTAAACTTGAAGCATAAAAGCAAGTTAGACGAAATAACCATCCAACCAACCACCCACCCACCCACCACTTCCATATGTCATTTGCAAACAAGGATACACAAAATAAAAATAAATAAAACAAAAAACTATAAAGACGCAATCCCTTGCGACGTTCTATCCGTCCATCGAAGTGACCGTAAGAGAAAAGTAGGAAAACCAAGGAAAACACCACAGCATTGGGCAGGGTAAATAAACCAACCATTTACATATGTAGCTGGAGCACAAACAAACAAAAGTATGTCTGTCCTTAAAAAGTATTGCCATCAATTCCAAACCTGTTACATTTTCATTTGTGTGTGTGTGTGGGTGTGTGTGTGTGTGTGTGTGCATAGAATACACATTCCCATCGCCTTCGTACCAAGTTGTTTGAATTCAAGAATATGCTAAATAAGTATTTTTGTTCCAATATGCTAACATGCGAGTACATGTGCACAAACACACTGACCTTTATGCTTCTACCCAGCGAACATTTGTTAGAGAGTTCGATTATAAAACAAAGTAAAAGCAAACACATTTTTTTTTTATTGAACCAGCATTGCGGGTGAACTTGGAGACCAGCGAGTAATCACTCTTAATATATTTGGCGTCGTCGACATTACACGACATCGTTTTGTGTTGGCGTTTTTAAATCGGTATTTTCTTTGTCGACATTTATCGATGACTGTTAATTGTTATTTGTTATTTGGTCAGAAAATGTGACGTGGTTATTGAATTGTATCGGCGCTGGTTTTATCATTGCTAATTTTTTAATCGAGTTTATTTGATAAACAAAAATTTAAGTGGAAAAAATTTAAATAACAAGTTTCGATCAAATTCGCGAAATAAGTGGAAGAATTTGAAAAAATCCCTCCTCGGCAATAGGTTTCCAAAGAGGATCTAGTCCAAAGAATTTTAAAGATGGTATTGCGACTGTACTAAGTTCCCTTGGCCCTCTAAAACAAGCTTCAGATGGAACACCCCAGGTTAAAGTCATTCCCAACACTTATCTGTTAAGAAACCCTCAGTGTTGCATCCCACTAGATAATATATAAAAATGTAAATATTTGTTGAATGCCATTCAAAAGAAGACCATCTCGTGAGTTTCGATAAAGATGTCGAAAAGTGAACTTTGTCTGCTAATAAAATAAAAATTCTTACGAAAAACCCCCATCAGCGAATCCAAGGAAATTACTAGGGATGCTCTGCGCCATTAATTTCAATGCCAACAAAATGATTTAGTGCAGAAGTGACGCCAACAAAGGTCGTCTCCCAACAAAGGTCGTCACTCCAGAAATCGTTGATAAAAGACTTAGAATTATACTGAACAATCGGAGCATGAAAGAGAGTAAGGGGCTTAAGGTTTACATGCATATATGAACATGAAAAAACCATCAACGTAATGAGCGCGGTCATGGAGACAGTTTTTTTTAGGATGGAAGCGGTGTCGTTCACCCAGATTAACTTGAAAATTGTAAGACGATCAAATATTAGATAGATTCCACTTTGATTTGAAGCAATAAAACGGACGTATTTGAGGAAGAAACAATTTCTCTCGCACCATGACAACGCACCGACTCACGCGTGTGTAGGCTAACAACTGCTCAGCGACTATTATCTGTTACCAAATATGTAAAAATGACTCCGCGGTAACAAATTTTGGTTAAAAGGAAAGATCATCACTCAAGCAAACGAAAGAAGGGACTGATAACTCAATGTATTCCAATCCATAATTTTGAAAGCAGTTGTTGAAATATTGTTGTTATTGAAACAACAAAACGATAACAAATGATGACCATGTGAAAACTGTAACCACAGTCCTGTAAGCCTTTGTTGGCTGGATCCACTTACGAGATAAAAATACATTTTTTTTAATCACACAATTTTTTTTAATAGACAATTGTCTTCAGTTCGTGTGAACAGAGTTTCTTACGTATTTGAATTACCGTCGAACAAGAATGGTATCGAATGAATTCCTCGAAGTATGAGAAAACAAATGACAGAGTTTTACTTAAGGAAATAAAATCAAAAACTCCAACATTTAGGAAAATTTATAAAAGTTGTTTGATTGCAAAAATTTATAAAATATAAATAGCCATGATATTTTACAGTAGATCCAGTTGTCGGGAAAAAAGAGCAACATAAAATGTTTTCTGGGTATTAGCGTGAAGACCCATGTGCAAACACATACAAACTTTGCCCATAGGTATGTGAAAAGAGATAAGTATGCGAGTAGATGTATGTACATGTTTATGTGAGTACTACTATTCTTATTGCTGCCCCAAAATACACAAATTTATATCCATTTGACCCTCTTCAAAGACCTTTTTATAGTCGTTTAGTTTGTCCTTGTGCCATGTTCATTTCATTTCTTCATATCCGAAACCAATACTAAGCACAACCCTTAAGGCACAAGAAAGAAAAATGTTTAAAATCCAACCCCAAACGATAGTGAAGAAATGAAATAAAAAATACTTAAATATAAAAAAACAACAGCAGCAGCAACAACCACAGCAACCATTTATTATATTCACATAGAAATGGGAACTATAGCAACTTTGGCAAATGCAACATTTCAAACAAACATTCATATGTTGTAACCATCGGTTAGCTTTGGTCCTTTTGATATTTTTAAGAAATGTTAATATCTTCTCTATCCTTTTTCACATTGTTAGACATCCAATATTCCATGGGACAGTACAGTAGGCAAAGAAAGTGCTTAAACAAATTATAAATATTCACATATACTTTCAAAATGTATGTTTTTGTGGCTATTTGTTACCAAGCCTCAGGCAGCATATGCCCGTGCCTCAGCATCGTTTTGTAAGGTTCCAAATAAAGTTTTGCTTTTTTGGAATATTTCTTGCAAGTTGGCTTTATTATTTTAAGGTGGATATAATTTTTGTTATTCTAATATACTAATTAGTATTTAATAATACTTTAATTCACTTAAATTTCTTGTTGGAAGATTAAGCTAGTCTATAGGTGCATTTCACGGGTTGCTTAAGCCACTTTCTCGGGACAATTTATATAAATTTTTTTGAAAAACTAAAAAATTTCTGAAGCAAAATGAGACATGTTCGTAAAACCTTGACACAAAAATTTTATATTTTGACAAAAACCAAACAACATTTCCAGATTTAATTTCATTTTACTTATCTATATATTATGTGGGAAAAAAGCTGGTGGTGAAGTGGTCGTGGCACCTTGATTATGTTTTCGGCAAAATATACGATTGTGGCAATTAGATGTCAGATATATTAAACATTTCTTTAGTTACGATAAAAAAGTTTTTGTTTGAATTTTATCAGTAATTTCTAAATAACCACAAAAATTGCAACATAAAATTCTAATCACCAACACAAAATGCAAATCGCCAGCAAAAAATAATAAAAATGGTGCAGTTAGTAGCATGGTTTGAAATCGCTGCTATGTTAGTCACAATTTTGTATAAAATATCATGTAAACAACATGCGAACTTTCCATTAATGCTGCTGCTACAAATTGTTTTAATGTGGCCACAAAATACTTTAAAAACTGCATCGTGGGTTTGCAATTTTTATCAGCACACACAATTACTACTCATTATTTATGTCTTACAATAATCTAAATATTTTTATGGTGCTCTAGCAGCAATTACTATCGCTAGTATTTATTTATATTTTTCTTAGTGCTGCTGCGAACAGCAGTAAACAAATTTTCGTTTGTTTAACTGCGAGAAGATTTTCTTTGAAAAAGTCAAGGGAAAACTAAGAGGGCAACTTAAGAACTAAATTTGTTTCCAGCTATCAAAATATTCAGTACATCACTTCACGCCTGCCGAACGTGTTCGGAATTCGCCCTCAGTTGTAAATACACAACGTTCTTATCATGGATTCAGTGCGCAGGCATTTCGTCGAGCCTTGAACAAGTTTGAGCGTGGGTACTATCTTTTGGACATGAAGATTCCAACCAGACAGAGATGGGTGCGAAGTGAAGAAAACATAACCGCCCTAATGGATAATATCGAAGAACAATCAGAAATTTCGACCCTCAGAGCATCGCTAGAGGGTCAACCCGGATTATTTTGCAGTTTGGGTCCATATCCATACTATATTAATGTGGCGTAAAAATTGAAGCCAGACAACCATAAAAACCGTGCAAGTTCGCTAACCTAACGATGAAATTATTGGCCGGATTTTGGCCAAAAAATTACCTTGAAGTTCCGCTAGCGAAATCGAAAATATTATTTAAATGATGGGCTATTCCTCACATACTGACATAAATGTACTCGTATCTCCAATCTGCTATCTCACAGCATTGTTGCTTTATTTAAATTTTTGTTCCTCTCCTTCTTATCTGGTCGCCCAATAAATAAATCATATATTTGAAAGAGAATTAATTCGTTACTTTATAGCCCAATATAACCAAATTTCAAACCTTAGATAGGGCACCCCTTAGAAGAAAGTGTAATACATGTCACCATATACCAGACTTTTACTTCTTCTAGTCAACATACCTTTTAGACACACTTTACACTTCATCTACTACATTGTCTCTTTTATATATGGACATATGTATGTGTGTATATAGTATGTGTATGTGAGGTGAAATAGTTTACGATCATGGTATGAGTTCCTAACACACACATGCACACATTTTGTTATGCAAATACACATACGTTTGAATTTTATAATTTCTAAACTTTTTTTGTGTAGCCATTTATATCATATTTGTTCTTCACTTTTTACTTGAATGGTGGTACCTTTTTCGGCCCCATCTTTTACATTTTTACATTTTTGTAATATATTAATATTTTTTCGCACTTAAACTTGATAAGGAATTAAGTGTGTGGAATCTGGAGCCAATATTGTTGCTATTCGCCATCTCGAATACATTTGTTTGTTTAGTTTTGGTAAAATCGCCAAGTTCTAAAGCTATCTAAAATTATTGTTACTAACTAAACTTTAATTATACAATTCATATTTTTAGTTTTTATTTATATTTTTATCAACCCAAAAATCGTTTTTTTTTTATCCATTAGCATATGCTATTTAAACAATATGGCAACACTCCCAAAATATTTTATTTTTGTTTTAGCGTTCACAAATTGTAAAGTTATTGTTTTTGTGTTTTGGTTGCCCACTACAACTACATACATATGTACATTTGAAGTTGAAAATATATTTGGATACCTGGCGTCGAGAGGAAAGTAAAAAATAATTTGGTTGTTGGTGGTTTTGTCGTTTTATCTTTAGAAATTTTGAAATTTAAAACTTTTTAAGTAAAATGAAAAATACTGGTGATATGTGGCCTCAGGGTTCTAAACCTCTCGCTCACATATACACACACATAAGCACGCTGATGGCGAACTAAACAGCAAGGGTTTAGTTAACCATTTTAAAATTGAAACTTTATCAAAACAAAAAAAAACTTTGTAATAATAATAACGTACGAATCACGCTCGCATATTCACGCGTGATCATTTTATATTGAAGTCACAAGTGACCTTTATTTAAATGTTAATTATATTCTCTAGCTATTCTAAATTATTGTATCATTGAATTTGCATATATGATAATTGAGGAATGTGATGGTACAAATTTTACTAGAACCACATGCTAGGCAAATGTGCCGCTATGATGCATTTCAGCACAACGCTGCTATAATTTTTAATGCATTGTTGTGTTTGGAAGTCTATTTTAGTTTAACCAGTTTTCATCACAATTATCTTGTAGCGGTGCACATTGAGGTCCAAAGACGAAAAATTCCTTAAGCGGGATTTTAAAGGAAAAATCGCTAGTAATCAACGAATCCGAAATGTTATCGAATTGTACAAAATCGCTCCAATTTTTATCAATGTCTATAAAATGTTAAAGTCAAAAAAAGAATTATAAATTTTATTTAAAAAAAAAAACTAATAAAAGAGAATGTTAATAAAACATAACAAAAAAAACGAAATAAAAATCACAAGAATTTCCTTCAGAACCAAACTAGAACAAAACAATAGCAAAAATGTTGCCCGAAAAATTATAAAAATCCTGCGCGCCTAGAAATCTCTTTTCAACCCTGCGTACCTAGAAATCTCATCTCAAATACGGTGGAGTAGGTTTGGACAGTTCATGTTTATGCTTTTCTTATTTTTTATTTATTTGCTATTCCTTCTTTTCCGTCAAAAACAAACACCCTTTTTAAAAAATGCATCATAACAAAATTTAAGAAATGTCATAAATTATGTAACGTATTCATTTATTTTTAGTTGTATGAAAACTAAACTTCCCTTAAAATCACTAACAAAAATAGTTCGTATTTCATCTGGACAAAAGTGTTCGTCACTGACAGTAGTGAATGGAGAATATTTAAAATTGCATTTGTTTATATGGATTATTGTTGGTATGTTCTCTCTCCTTTAGACTTAAAAACCTCTTGCAATTGGTTCTGTCTTGATAACAACTTGCAATCCAATTTTCGCTAATTGTTCCATTGTAACTTCCTTTAGTAAAATGTAGTAACTTTATAGCTCATTCTCTTATCTTGTTGTCCCAATAATGGCATAATGATCAGTGACCTGCTGAGAATAATTAATCCTTTTCAATGTCCAACTTACATATTTAGATATTCTGATAAATTTTCTTTTAAAATGTTTTGAAGTATGTTCCTGTCTATTATATTTTCCATAGGTACAAGTTCGCCGACACAGCACACAACAAACAACATTACACCATGACTCCAACACGGCCATGTTTGTCGAAAGAAGCTCTTACGAGTAATAAGAGAGAGCAATAAATATAATGGACTTTGTTGGTCATGGCAGTTCTTCAAACCTTGTTTGTTCATGTTCAAACATGCTAAAATGAAACAAGCAAGACAAGCTACGTGTGAAATGTCAACGAAGTGTTGGTTTTAATTCAAAATCCCATTCAATCGTGATTTTGCTTGTCTGAATAATAGAAGCAGAAAAATTAATGAAAGATAGAACAGCACGAATTGTAAAACATCTGTCTGTTTTGGATATTGGATATATTTCCTTTTTTATTCCTGAAATTTTTTTATCGTTAAATAAACTCTTCATTTTCAACTCTTTCTATTTTTTACTTGAAATAGTTCATGATTTACATTTTTCAATCGGATTGAATATTCAATTTTCTTAACAATACAATCCGATATCAACTAAATTTCGCACATTTGGTTCAAATTGTCGAAGAGGAAAAATTAAATACAAACGAATAAGCCACGGAACTGTAAAGGACTACAGACTTATTAGTCCGTTATCGTTTTTATTGAAAACACAAAGGTCTTTTATCGTGGAATAATTTCTGTAGTGGATATTGAACTCATGGAATCGGCACTAGACCAATTATTCCCTTGGGTTACAACGAACGGTATCTGCGTAAATCCTAAGAAGACCGAAGTGGTTCTCTTCACCAGCTGCCAAAAATGGGCAGCGTTAAATATCTTGGCGTAATTCTCGACTCAAAGCTTTAGTGGAAACGTAATACTGAGAACAGGATGCGGAAGGCTCTATGTGAATTCTAAAGGTGCAAAAAGACCTTTAAAAGGAGATGAAGTGGTGGACACAAAGTACACCTCTCTCTTCTAAACAAAGTGCAAAGGTGAGCGAGTCTCGCAGTCACTGGAGCAATAAGGTTAACACTTTGGTGACAATGTTGGATCTGACCCCCTCCTTGTTGGCCTTAAGATACAGAGAGTCGGGCGATTTAATACATGGTCATGTTGGACCTGACACCTTTTTATGTATGGTAGTTGGAAATATCTACAAATATAAAGATGGGTCAGCATCTGATTATTTGACCCATGTTATGGACTTCGAGAAATCATTTGTTGTTAAAATACCGAGCAGGGATAAGTGGAATCAGAATACCGTAATTCGAGACAATGCGGTTTCGATCTTTACGGATGGTTCCGAAGCAGACACGGGTACTGGATCTGGTATCTTCTCTGAGGATCTTAATGTCTCCCTCTCGCTAAGGATACCCGCACCTGCACCGTGTTCCAAGCAAAAATATATAATATTTGGGAATTTACGACGACTGTTGATATATTTGTGGACAGTTTAGCCGCCTTTATGGTCTTCAGTTCGAAAGTGGAGAAGTCGAGATGTGTACCGACGTATATTAAATCTCTGGCCCTAATTGGACGAACCCGTGTGAGGATAGTTTGAGTTACGGGGCATGAGGGCATTCGTAAAAACGATATGGACGATGAATGTGCGAGGAACGGCCCGAACCTGGACGTGGTAAAAGCACAGGGGGCCATCAATACCCCGTGATCCTATTTTTCTATGGGACTAAAGATTCTAGAGTTCTCTAGGGAACTGTGGGGATAGATAGATGGTCGTCGGGGAATCACAATGGGCCTAATGACCTCTCAGTGAAATCGCTGCATGTGAGCTACCCACCGAACCTAAAGTTCAGAATACAATACTACTAATTTTTACAACTGCATTTACTACTTTGCTTATACAAATAAGGCTTTATATCACTTGTTTATTTTTGTGTTTAAATTTGATTTCATTATTTGTTTTCCATTGTAATCGGAAAAATTCTTATCACTTTGTGAGGGCTTGGGTCATCGGAAAAAAGTGTTATGTTTCTATTTATAAAGCAACATTTTTTTCACCAGACAACGCCATAAATTGTGAGCAGCGTTGCGAATAGTGTAGATTTATCTTTATAATAATTTTGTCAGATTTTTTAAATTTTTGTATAATTTTTAACTTTAAAATCTAGTTTTCATTTTATTCTGCTAATGATCATAAACTTTTACGGGCCGACAGAAAGCAAACGCATCTTCCATTAATAAGGATGTTGTCTCTTCTACAGGAAAGCTATATTTAAAGAATTCCAGGTTTATAATTGATATAGGCTTCCTACAAGAAGTTCCGTACCGATTCTAAAGTCATATTATAGTGACTTTTACATAAAATATATGTATATATATATATAAATCTATTTGTACAAAAATATTGTACTATGTACTGAGAAATGTCCTAAGGGTTCGTGGATCTTTTAGAATATTCGCCCTCAAGCTTTTACTTCCACTTATTCCACTTCGAAAGCAACAATAAATCCAATTATTGCTGAGTTTTCAAGTTCACTTTCATTAATTTAACACGTCAAAATAAACATTATGAAAGATGTTTCACATTTTCGCCATCCTCCATGCATTGCTCTAAGATGTGCGCAAGTGTAAAGGGGTTTTGGTCGAGAACCTTTATTTCACTTCACAGATAACTTGTGTCAAAACGACTTCCTTCGTTAGGAAGTGTCCGAAGTGAAAGTGTAAATCTGATTTAAAATTTCTATGATCTGGGTTAGTTCATATGATCCGATCTTATGTTGAAAGTAGCCACAATTTCTAATATTTCTTCTATTAGCGACAGCCGAATAGGATTTGCAATTTCTTTCTGCGCTCAATAATTAAAAACCACCAGCATCATCTTGCCCCACCCAACACACTCGCCACATATATATGTACATGTATGTCTCTCTTTGAATTCTTTCCGTTGCTCAGACTGAAAGGAAGCCGAAAAATAACAATGTATCCCTTCTATATTCAAATTATCCCTTCAATATTCAAATATTAGTCGCAGAAAGCATTTTCACAAGTGTATTACAGCGCCGGAGGACTACTTAAAAGGAGTCAAAATATTTATGAACAAATAGAAATAAAGGATATTTATTGTACGAAAGGCTTCGAAACAGCCTCTGTTTGGAGATGAAATTTGTACTTAAAATTAAGTTACATTTATAAATACTCGTATAATAAACAGAAGTATCACTAAAAAAAAAGCCCAATACATATTGTGTGACTTTTCAAAGAACAAACAAACACTCCTATTCATGTATGTATGTAGGTATGTGTTTATTTGAAAACTGTGACAAATAGACAATGAGAAATAAAAATACAATTTTACACTTCATTCTTATGAACGTAAATCTATCGGTGGAGAAAATGTAGTTGGCAATTGTTTTTAATCAGATAATTAAAGCACATCAGGTAGAGGTACTGAACAACAAAAAGAAAATAAAAGGCGAACTTTGTGATCGATTAAAGCAGCAGGAAACCTTTCCGCAAAACATGCCCTTTCACACCACATTCTATAACATACGCTCACTTTTTTCCCAGGCTTATCACATCGCTTTTAAATCAAATCATAAATAAAATTAAAGCTATTGTGTAACGCATCTAATGTCCATTAGAATTGGATGGATGGCTGGATGGATAGAACTGAGTTAAAGCGCACCATAATCTTTACTCAATATACTACTAAAGGGATACACACGTACATACTCGCATGTACATACATATAAACATTTCAAAAATATTGATTAAATTGAATCCCATTTTTTAAAATTATTTTAAAATTTTACACTGGCATACATACATATGTATGTATGTACATGTGTGTACGCATGTGTGCTTACCTAAAAGATACTACAGAAATATACACAAATGTTCACATCCCAATAGATACTAGTTACGATTGGGATGGTTGAGTGGCAAAAGGGTTTTAGGATGTGCATGTATGTGTGTGTGTGTGCGAATGTTTGTCAATGCACTACCCTTTTATTTGGTGCCTTCGCATCTTTTCTTCTGCAACCATGTTTATACAAAAGGATACTCAAACACAAGGGGATAAAATAATAAAAGACGGCCAAACATCAACAGCAACAACTAAACCCGACGTAACCATTGAGTTCGCACTAATACAAATATAACCCTGTATGTTGTCACTGTACAAATAGGTATGTATGAATATATTCGTATGACTATACGTATCCTGACTGAGCAGATTTGTGTACGTACGATGTATTTATGGCAGGATCATCGGTGAAGTCAATTGTAACATATCGAATTTTTGCGCATTGAGGGATTTGATTTATTTGCAGTTATTTATAGGTTTTCAAACAACCCGTTCACCGTTTTTGATATCTTATGAATGTATGTACGTATGTGTGCATGTATGTATGTAGCAATACAAACATATTTGTCTCATTTATTAAACATATCGTATTTGCGTACGTCGCGCCGGTCGGTATGTGTAGAGGAACATATATTACAGTAACAAGTAAAAAACACATAATCAAAGTTACTTAACAATCTGTCCAACAAACACTTTTGTCACATTAGATTATCCTAGTTTATCCTCAATTTTCGGTTTCTACCCTTTTACGCCAATAACCAATACTTGCTTTTCGTGCAGTGCTACTGTAAACAACTTTTGGAGTATGCACCATATTTGATCATTAAAATATCAAATACATATTCGAAAGTTTTTTATTCGAAATTTTTCATCTTAAACCTTTTGTGGTCTTCATTTAAAAAAAACGCTTTAGTGCATCTGCTTGTTTTATTTAAAATTGGCCTTAAAATGCTTTAAAAAATATGAGCGAACTTCGTTTGAAATATAGAACAACAATGCAACTTCCGCACTAATTAGTCGACGAGGGTGATACGATTAACTGAGAAATAGGCCATTCCAATGGGAAAATTTTTCAAACGGAAACTTAAGCTATCCTCATCTGAGAAAAATAAGGGCTATAAAATCTTCATAATGTCGGACAGCCAGGCAGCACTCGAGGCCTTATTATGGTATAATGAGAGGTCAAGGGTTGTCGTGGACTGCAATAAGTTCCAAATGAACTTTGTGCCCGAAAAAAAGCTACATTATGCTGTGTACCTCGCCACGAGAGCCTTGCTAATAACGAACGAGCTGATTTCTTAGCAAACAGAGGTGCCCTACGTGCCTCTATAGGACCGAAACTTTAGTTCGGAGTAAATAGTAGCTATATTTTTACAAAAAACTGGATCATGACCGAAATTTGCTCGACATTGCAGTGCTATAGCCGAATTCAGGTAATCAAAGCAATTCATTACGCTGTCAAGGAAAATCTCTGAGAACTAAATAAGAATGATCCCAGGATAATTTGTGGTTTAAGATACTACCAATATAAGATATATAGAGACCATCAAATGCAGATTCTTCGATCTCAGCTCTCGATTTTTGTAGAATAAAAGCATTTGGCAAGTCCTCACTATTTCCGAGATGTGTATATTATCACTCACTGAATAAATCTGCTCCCTTGAAAGGTAAAGGTAGTGCATACAGGCTAGATAATAATAATTAATAACCAGTGGCAGTAGAACTTCTTTATAGTGAACTTGTATACAATGAAGCTTTCCTAATTATGAATTGATTTAAAAATCGCAGCTCTTTCCTTGCATTTTTCAGTCGATTTTAGATCTCTTTGTAGTGAATTTCCATACAGGGAATTTCTTTTTACATTGATCAAACGTTAGAGATGTAAATTTGACTCCCATGCGTTTTTGTCTCCATGTAATATTTTATTTAATAAAAAATATCTGTGCGAATATTAACAACACTGTCTACCGAGAGGGAAGTGAAAAAATTAAAAAAAAACCCATTACGCTGAGTTCATCTAATGTGTCAACACTTCAAAAAGTGATCAAAAGATATTAAGAAACTGGGTCGATAGTAAGTTTTCTTTGCATCGACGTACCGGTCGGTCTCTTCACAACGTAGTTACTGTAAACGAGCTTTGCCAAAACCCTGAAGACATCAGTTCAGCTTTGACTGTGAACTGCATTCATTACAGGAAAACGATAAGGCAATTCTTGTACCCTTGGCTGGACGGCATATGGTTTCAGGATACCGTATCACTTGCCGCACCGTTGCAACGATTTCTATAGTGCACCATTTTTAAATAACACTCTATAGAAAAAATATTTATTTATGACTGCTATTAGCCTTGATCATCATATCTGCAAAGCTCTGTAAGGTTCAAACGTGGGCTTGCTTCACAACCGGTGTTAACACATGCCCAATCATGGCCGTTGAGAGCATTTTGGGTTTGATTCCTTTGAGCAATTTTATTAGCTCCTCAACAGCTAAGGATATTATTCACTTTGTGTTGTGCGACGGCAACAGGCATATCTACTTCAATTCTGAGAAATGTATCGTGCAGTGCTTTACTGAGTATATCAAGATGCGGAGTCACTGCCAAACTAAGGTTTCGTAGGAAATTAAATGTCCTTCTATGGATCCCAGAAGTCTTGAATGGTTAAACACGAGGCTATTGATGTGCATAGGCAAATGGCCCACGGTATTTCAAGCGGAAATTCAAGCAATTTCCACGTGTAGATTGATAAAAGTAGCAAATGTTGATATTTTCTCAGATATCTAAGTAGCCTGGAAATTCCTACTTTGACAAGAAATTTCGATCCAAGCTTGTTCTGGAGTGGTTTGAAGCACTCCAGAAACTTGTAAAAAGGCTTCCTTTTGCTGGGTAACCGACCACACAGTGGTCATAAAGGCAACATATTAGCGGATGAATTAGCCTGGCGGGATACTGATATCCCGTTTTTTGTTCCAAAGCCATTTTTGGCATTTGTGGTCAACGGTTATTTTTAAGTAAAAGTAAAGGACTTTCGACTGCGAAGGAATCTTGTAATGCTAAATCCTTGTTTAAACACTTCTCATGTAGCTTCACCTTTTAATTGGTTTTCTGTCCGGTCATTTTCAACTGTGGAGAGTAAATCAGATTAGTTCTCCTTTGTGACGTTTTTGCTCTAAGTGGATTTTAACAACGGAACACATTCTTTGTGAGAGAAGGCGTGCCTTTAACTCTGAGCTCTTGTGTTCTCCAACCTCAGTACTGACCTTCATTAGAAGCGTTATACAGAGATTGCTTTAATAAATGTCCTAATACACAAAAAATCCAAAAATTGTTGCACTGCAGGTCGGTGGACCAGATCAAACCTCCTTTGTTATTATTAATAGTTTATTGACTGATTTAGTTAATTCTCTATTTTTTACCTCTCACACGGTGTTGTATTTATTGACACATACAGATGATTTTAATATGAAAATAGAACATACACTGATTGTCAAGGATTTACATATGAATTGTGCATATTGCACAATACTAACGTAAACCTGCCTTGAGTTGCATGCAAATTATAATACAAAACCTTTCAGCTGTAGCAAACAAACACTACTGTAAAATAAAGAATTCACATCCACAGCTGTTGCTTTTTGCTTCGTGGCCGCGTGTAATATTTTTCAAATAATGTATTTTAAACAAAACTAAGAAGGACTCAATTCATAACGATTAATCGGTAAATTGTGTTAATTATATGATTCATTTATAGATTCATCACTTGTTTGCCACTACGAATGTCGACAAAGAAATTTTAAAATCAATCAGTAATTCCTTCAGAAAATACTTGTGCGTGTGTGGTTTACTTCACCTTGAATCTGCATTAGCACTCACCCGTGTTGCCAGTGTCAGTTTTTATTATAATCCTTCGTAACGATCTATACTAAAATGAAATATTTTAGAATTTATATTCTTCTAATGCTTTTATTTCGACTAATAAAAGGTTAATAAAAGCAATACGAATATGATTTTAGTTATATAAGTTTTAGCTTAAAGCGGTCACTCTCTGTTCACATTTCGGAAATATAATATATTTTTCATTTAACGTTGAAACGTACTAAAAAAATTATTTTAAAATTTAAAAATATTTCCACGAACATCACTAATAATATCTGCTTAAAAGGCATTGACATACTATTGGATTTAGTCGTTAGATCTGTCGAAAACTGAATGTAGGCTTAAAAAATAAGACTGTGTGTATTAAAATGAAATAGCATATATATGACATATTTCCGACTTGCTAAATTTCATAAAATTATAGTTTCCATGTAATCAGGGATGTATTTTATGGGGCAGCTTACAATTTAATTGAATTTTAATTTAATTAAATTTTAATTTAATACATAATATTTAAAGGAAAAATACAGTGTTTGTTTACATTTGCATATCTTTTGTGACACTGCGGCACTACTGAATACATTTTGCTGCTATTTTTATATTGGATAGAGTTCCATCAGACTTTCGCGTGAATTAAACGTACGATTGTGTAGGTTAGTCCATCATGGCCTTAAGTTAAATATTGTTGCACAATACACAATTTTTTAACTGGAACATTTTTAGCAATAAGTAAAAAAGAAAAGTGGACACTTTGATCTAGCGGGTGTAGGGTCCGCTCTAACTTGTATGAAGCATTTCCATTATAGGTAGAGAGCTGGAATTTGATATAACCCAACCGTTTGTAAGCTTTAAGTTAAAAGAGGTCTTAGACATACATTAACAAACAAAAATAACGTAGAGAAAGGCCTCGAATCCGCACAAAACCATAAATTGGAAAACAAGGCCAAGTTTCTATCTAAAAATTTCGCCTGTAAAAAGTACTGAGATAAAAATGAGGACCAAGTTCTTCATATGTACAATACTATCGCATTTCTAGGCAACTTGCTAGCTTGGCAATTTTTTTTAACTTTCTAATATGGGAAAGTATTATAGGAAAAATTTTATCAAGCTACGTAAGTTGCGTAGAAATAGGATGGTATTGTACATATGATTTCAGTTTGATTTCAGCACTTTTTACGGCCGACATTTTTGGATAGGAACTTGGCCTTATTTTCACATTTATGTTTTTGTGCGAATTTAAAATAAAATAAAACAAAATAGTTAGACTTTATCAAAAAATAACAAAAATAAATTCCTGTAACGATTTTCATTAATTTGGTGTGAATATAACAAAACTGATGCTCTTTGAATCAATAATTATAACTTTATTTTTTCTAGGGTGTATTTAACTGTTAAATACATATGAAACATATGAAAAAACGGGAATTTAAACACTGCGCGGTATAGGGAGTTTAATGATAAAAAGTGGGGCAATCCCGCAAAAATCATTACTTCTGGTAACTCTTTTAAATATACATTGCTTTAAAATCGCATATCAATTTTGCTGGCATTAAACATAAAAATAAAAATTCTCGAAATTGTATCGGACATATTGGTCCCGTATATAGATCCGCAATTTATTTCATTTTAACAAATGTAGAATTTAAAAAATTAAAATAATGCCGCGATTAAAAACAGGTTAAATTTTTCATCAAAAAATGACATTGGCAACACTGGTTATAACATAAATAATAATAAAAAAAAGAACCGGTGAAACCTTATTATCGCAGGCTAAAAAACCAATACTTGGCGATGGTTGCTTGTCAAGTTATACATTAAACTTCAATATTTTTCACTTTATAAGATACAAATTTACATCTATCAGCCACGGATCCAAGGGGGTGGGAAATGGGATATTCCCCCTAAACTATTATTAATGTACGTTTTCTTAAACAATCTTTTTATTTTCGTTTATGTTAAACCTTTCCTCTCAAACATTAAAACCGGATTACATACATAAATACCTACTCGTACATCAAAAGATATTTTTCGTTTCATTAAAAAAAACTACAACATTTAGCTTTATTAACCAGGACTGTTCTAACAGAAGTTTACATGTCCGAAACGTGCTGCATTTTAAATTGTTGTTACAAAACCTATAAAACTTTGACAACTTTAAACTTCACTATAAATCAATATATACATTTACTTCAGTAAAACGCCATACTGTTGTGGAGGGTGGGAAGCGTCCGTTTAAGCAAAATGAACAAACCTACATATCTACAACACGAAATATTGACCCTTGTTATTTGGTATTGGACAGTGGATTGTTACCCCGAACGTACATTTGACTATAAAAACTCGTAATACGAGTACGTAAATATGCAACCCTAATGATACGAATGTATGTATGTATGAATATACAACCACCTTCCAACCCCACATAACATTAAACACTGCGCCATTTTGAATAGCCAATTAGTTCAAAAGCTTTTATGGAGCCATTTTATCACGGGACAAACCTATTTTTTGTATTTTAATAATAATGTCTTTGTGGTATGACATGGATTTTAATTGCACAGTAACACAAATAAAATTGGTAATTGAAACAGTGTCGAGCCACTTTTTATCAAGCAAGATTCAGATTTGGAATAAAAAAACTCCATTTTCAGTTATTTCGATAATTGTATTATATCGGCAAAAAATTATTGGATCATTAATGTGATTCTACCCTAGCAGTAAATTAGTTTAAAGCTATTTGAGAATTAAAATGTTTCGTAAATTGCGTATTTGCTGAATTTACTTTAAAATTATATTATGGAAAATATTTTATGAACATGGGAATTCTAGATTTTCGTATTCATAAAAGTTTAGAATTTGTTTAACTCCAATCTTTTCAGGAATGCAAATGTTCCATTACTTTCACTAAAGGTGTGAGTTTTATTTGCGACTCCATGAAGTGTATTCTTCTTTTTAAATGGGTCCCTTTTCGACCTTCTTCTTTCCTCGAGTTGATTTTAGGCAACCGATTTAGTCTCATCTCAGAGTTCCTACAGAGATTAATCCCTCCACCTTGTGCGGGGCTTTCTTGTACATCCCTGTCGGAATCTCACGGTCTAACGCCTTAGAAGTACCTTTACCACTTCCTGATTCATCTCTCTAATGCACGCGTAAGTTGGTATTAAAACTGGAGATAGACTGGTATCCAAAGTTCGCATACTGGAGACCAAGCACCCTCTTGGCCACGCATCCCTAGCATATGCTGTTCCACCATGAATGAGGGATTTTTTGTACGAGCGTATGAACTTCTCTCCGCTCGACTTCTTTAGCCAGACTCCTCGTAGAGACTGCAACCTTTTACCGGGCGCCAACACGTGAAAGTATAAGCCAGAACTTCTGACAGTGCACTCAGTTACTTTGTGCCTGCTAGCTGACGGTCGCATACTTACTAATGTATATGTGTATTCTGCATTCATATTATGGAATATAATTCACCTAATTTTTGATGCATGCAATCCACATTTTATTTAGTACAATTTAATTCCAAAATAAGCAGTTATGAAGGATGTCAACCTAACAGCCCCGATTCCGATTCAGGCAAATATGATTGAAAAATTGTTTGACTTAAAATTTTACTAATAAAGAAAAAATATATATTTTAATGATGGGGGTTCGATCTGGTCTATTTACCGGCACAGTAACACCGTATGGACCTTTTGTGCCTCAGATCATTTATTGATGAAGGTTTGTACTGAGGTGGAATGAGCAGGCCTGATATCATCCGAACACCGAGCGCAGAGTTTAAAAGACGTCTTATTATTGTATTTCTATCGAGAAAGAATGTGTGTCGCTGTTTCATCCTCCTCAAAGCATAAACCACACAAAGGAGAACTATTCTGTTTTCACTTTCACGAAGGATAGTTCAATCGAAAATGACGGGACAGAAAACCAATCAAAAGTTCAATGCCATTCCTATTTAATTGCAAGATTTTGTTGTATGAGAGAGGCTTAATCAAACATTTAACCTATGTCATACGCCCAGCGGCATTCCAATCTTCCTTTACCAACAACAGTTCTTCACTTCTCATTAGTGATGTAACCGTCGACTAAATAATCCTACCAACTGACTCTGGACCAAAAAGCGATGTAATAGAGGCCTCCCTGGCTAATTCGTCAGTTGACTCAGTCAGTTAATTCTACTATTGTTCCAAAGACAAAATGCACTGTTTCTAATAAATAACAATAAATTTAAATGGGAAATCCTTCGTTATTATTGTCAGTATTCTATTATTGATCTTGATCCTCTTGATCCAATGTCTATTTCTAGACATGGATGTTTTGGAATAAAGATAAGGATTACCACATTGAATATGGATGTGAACTTCCGGTTTTAGCCTTCATTGCTCTAATAACCGCCATAAATGCCAATCTGGCTATACCTGACTGATCTTTCCGCTTATTGCGAAAGTATAACTTGATCGCCAACATCAATCCATTCACGGTCACCCATCTTCTTCCGAGGATACCCCCGCTCCCCCTAATGCTTAAACCAATTACGCCATTCTGCTGTATTCCTTGGGCTACCGCACAAATAAGAACCCAGTATTTCTTGCTTAACAATTTTCCAGACATAACCCATTTCACAGGCCTTGACTGGAAAAATGGCACTAAGTACAACTTAGGTGACAGAAATTGGGTGTTTCTTTATTTATTCTTGTACTTATTTTACTATAGGGGGAACTGACAGTAATGATAGGTTTTCCAATTGTTATATTTCAGAAGCTGTCAAAGTTACCAATGACATCTGCTGTCTAATTATTTACTAAGAACGTGATACATCATTTTACACTTGCCAAATGGAATCAATATCGAAATTACGGATAAGTGTAAATACGCAACGTAAATTTCGTCGCAAAATCGATGGCCATAACATGGCCGTCGTGCCGTTGAAAAGTTTAAGCATGAGTAAACTCAAACAAAGACAAAACAAAACAAAGAGTCAAACTGTCTTATACTTCCGTTGGATTTGGGCGCACATGCGTATAACATTATGCTGAATCAAAAATTGAAGCCGGAATACCACTGTGAAGTCGCTTATTGAGCACCGGGAATGTTTGCCGGATTTTGGCTAAAAAAGCACCTTGAAGAACTGCCAGGAACGACCATTTCGAAAAATGTAATTGTAAAATTAATTGCTTTAACTTAATCGTGATTTATATCTCAGATCTCATTGCACTTTAAATTTACAACAACAATTAAAAAGTGTTTTATATGTTTGCTACTCTTCTTTCTTCGCATAACTTTGATTATCTTGAAATGCGGCACATTGAAGCACTTAACACTAATTTATGAGAAAAAGGACAAACGTCGTTTGTGCGATAATTGATTGCGTGATCTAAAGCAACGATAATTATGCATCAAATGTGCATCGAGAAAAATAAACCCTTCAAATTCTACACTAGTTGTCTGTAAGTAATTGAATGTCATTAAATTTTATCATGTGGGCTTGTGTCTTTATATTTTTCATGAATCCTTTCAGCCGCCACTAAGTTTACGCTTCTTCTCTTTTCGTTTGTATTTTATGTTTATTTTCAAAAGAAGAATTAATTTATCGCTCAACATCGCACAAATTATTTGTCTTATTTTTATGAATTGATGTTAATGTTAGCAGCTGAAGTTAAAATCACGCCTTTAGACACCTCAAAATGCTGATTGCTTTGCTTAGGTTTCTCATGCGTGTAGCTTTTCTTGTAGACCACTACGCCGACGGATGGATGAAAAGACAGGGCAAAACGTAAACAAAATCACAGAATGCATAATTTGATAAGATATGACCGATTTTCTTTTGCCACTTTAAGAACTGCTGGGCATGCACACAACCATAGACATAAGTATGGATGTGTGTAGTTACATTCTCTTTCGGCATAACATACATGCATATGTATTAGTATTTTATGCATTTCCATTTATGCATTAAAACAAATTTACGATCTTTGTAATTCATTATACAAAATTTCTACATTTGCCTAATCAACCCAAGGCAGAGGGTTAAAATATTTAGCGAATTTAATCCCTTTCTCTCTAACCGACAGTACAGTACCGTTTAATAAACGAACATATCTGTTTTGTACCTAGAGAAAGATACTTATTTGCCTTTCGATTGCATAAACATTTAACATACTACCAACGTTCAATCTTACAAATATTGAGTATAAATACAATTGAGTGCGTGTATGTACATACACACACACACACACACATGCATACATATATTTTAGGGAAATACGTGTCATTAGAGCTCTACGTGATCATCATAAATTTTTAATTGAATTTAAAAATTCAATATGAACATGCAATCATATGTATGTATGTATGTATGTACATTCCTTTCATGACACGACAGAATTTTTAAATTGGAATAGAACCCTTTTTCTCGTATGGTTTGTGATTTAACCTTTTCGCCAGTGTTTGCACAACTGACATTTTTGTAAGCAGTGACTTATTTTTTTCTCAGGTAGGCTTTCAAGTTTTGATTATAAATATCCGAACAAAGGATGAAAGATCATTTTTCTTATTCCGTTTTTTACTTTAATCAATTTTGAGTTTTGAGAATTAAAAGAAGTAGTGAAACAAAGGATCAAGGGATCACCGTTTGTACTGAGCACGTATGACATGTGAGACAAGGCAGGAAATTGAAGACAACCAAATTAAGAAACCCGAATAATAACCCTTATGTTGACATGAATGACATTTCTTAACTTTCGCTTCTGGTATCTGCAAATGTCCTTGTCGTGTCCATGTCGTTTGTTATCCCCTTTAATGTTCATATGTGAGTTTTGCAACCATCCTTATGCATCTGACTAATGTTGTGTGTGTTAACTTGCATTTTCATTGATTTCATTTTTTTGTACGGCAATACATTTTTGTTTGATCCGGAAATCCTTGAAAACTTCGGTTCAAACATTTTTATCTTCCTTTGAAAAGTGGCTTATTTAAGCATAATTTTTTCTTTAATCCAAAGTTGGAGTAATTCTAAGATATTTTTGTTTGATAACTTAAAAGAAATTTACAATAAGTATTCAAATCTTATTTCAGCCAAATTAATGTGTTCAAGTCTTATTATACTATCTACGCATGGGCTAGGAAAGCCGTCTTGCCTTGTTCAATGTGTCTATTTTTTTAGTCTCTGGTGCCCATGAATCACGAACTAGAGTGTTGGGATGGACCAATAGTTTGTTTAAAAATTATCAATAGTATGTTTTTACTTTTTCCTGGATAGTGGAAACTTCTCGTTGAATATGGAAGTATTCACTCATACACCAATGGGCGCAGACGATAAGTTGTAAAATCCTGGACTGTCTTTTTTGTAGCTTTTGGTATACAATACAGCGGATTTGTATAGAAGGACATTGCAATCAAAAGAACCTATTAGCCAGAGTAGTTGAATTGTTCTAAGTTTTATGGTCGCAATTTTTGCCTCAGTATGACGGGACCAAGTTAGGCGTCCATCTAGGTGGATACCCAAATATTTGACTTGTGTTTCCGCTGGAACAGTGGTATTTGTTATTGTTTTTAGATGGACAATTTTGTCTTCTGAGGGAAAAAGCTACGTGCCATTCCTACAGTTCATGATTGTGGGACTAAAGTTGTTCAGTTTGTAGGCATATCCGCTGTATAGATGATATATAATAGCGGCCCTGGTAAGACATTCCTTAAGTGATTTTGCCATTTTTAGAAAACTAATTCTTTGACCTTACTTTAAATGTTTTATCTGTCAAATAGCTTTTAAGATGCTTGTGGGAGTGTACTGGAAGAAATGGAGTTATTTTCGGGAGTAGCCCATCATGCCAGACTATATCAAATGCCGGGGAAATATCAATAAATAAAACTAAACAGTATTGCTCATTTTCAAATGCCGATCTACTAACGGAGAAAATTCTATGGACTTACTCAATAGTAGTATGCCTTGCTTGAAAACAAAACTGATGGTCCGGGATAATGTCTTTTAATTTTTTATACAACTTTGGTAAAACTGACCGTATAATGGAGAAACAATTTGTGTCATGTGGTGTGAAAACCTTCACTAGGTGATTGGCGAATACATTTACCTTTGCAATAGAGTTTTAAGCACGCGTGCAATTTTCCAGTCTTAGTGGGAATTTGTAGGAAACAGGACATTTTAAGCGATATACAGCTTGTCACAGGCTACATGTTTCTTTTTTCTTGCATCCAAGTTTTTTTAATAACTCTCTATATCTTTCTGCCTCAGTTCATCACGTAAGGCTCTCTGGCATAAGTGGATTTTGACCTTTATATCTGGAGAACGACTATACGTCATTGTCTTCTAAGCCTTCTCTTTTCCCTACTACCCAGAATCTGTATATCAGGTGATTCTTGATGCGAATTTTTTTTAGTTGTGGGTTGTGTTGGTGTTGCAACTCTGGCTGCTACAGTTACGTTATTTGTAAAATGGTCCACAGCATCTTAAATATCAGCCGGATTTCTCAAAGGTATGTTTTAAGATAAGTACGAGTATACATACCTTTTTTCTATTTTAAGCAATTCATGTTTTTATTTGGCAAATAGGAAGGTTTACCTCCAGATTATTACCATGAGCTCTGTTATATAGTTGCCTCTCTCCTGGGGCTAATAAACCTGGAGCCCCGATAGGTGTGCTTTGCATTGTATTCGCCAGCTGCAAAAAGCTTTTGTCCTAATGTAGCCAAGAACCTGTCGAATTGGTCGTATTCAATCTTGTGTCTAGGCTGGCAGTACACAGCTGAGCAAGGTGTATTTATTTACTAGGTGGCATCACTACTGCAGGTGATTATTTTTTGCTTACATTTAATTTTCATTGTTTACAAATGGTTAATGTCAAAGTTTTGTTTACGAAAATAATTAAAAAATTTCAACCAAGTGCCTTAATAAGTTCAACCAAGTGCCTTAATAAGTGTTTTTTTAAATTAACAATTGTGAAAAGTTTTTAATAAATATGCGGTGTCTCTTGTGCGATAAAAAATTTGGTCCTGGAAGTGGTACATTTTTTAGTGTTCCACAGGACCCAAAAAGAAGAGAACAGTGGAGTAAAGTGTGCAAAAAAAAATTTATTCAAAGCACTCGCATATGCATTGACCACTTTTCCAAGGGCGATGTAATAACTGCGGGAAGTCGTTTTTTTTAATGCCTAAGGCTATACCAGTAGTGCAGCACCAAGAAAGCAATATGCATACTAGTGAAATGCATACAAACCAAAATTTCTTGGACAACTTATGTCCCATGGACACGCGTGCGGCATTCGAGTTGGCGCCACCAGTGATATCACAGCAGGGGTTGCGGTTCCAGGGGTTATGTGCAGCAGCAACAACAACAACAAGAATCAATCGGTCCTTTTCAGGACCACCAATAATATTTAAAAAAAGAGATTAAAAGTTTCAAACATGTTTAAATGAAACTTCAAAACGACTACCTAAGACGCGAGCATATAAATATTTTCGCAACTCATTCGTTTTAAATACCAGTCACAATTTCCAAATTTACATCTATAAAATAAAAAAAATCTTATATTTCTATTTTCATAATTGTCCAAGCTTGAAGGTCTTTTTTAAAAATTATATTTTTATTTTTCGATAATTCGCCACTTAATTGTGTATTTTTATTTCCTGATTATGCTACACAATGGAGTAGCGAAATATCGAAAAATAAAAATATAATTTTTAAAAAAGACCTTCAAGCTTGGACAGCTATAATTTTATTTTCATTAATTCTTAAAATAAAACGAAATGAAAAATTTAAAATATTAAACTAAATGGGTCAATTTTAAGCAATAAATTTATTATTCTCAACAAATAAAAAATAAATAAACATGAGTAAGTAAATTCAAAGGATTCCATTATGGTGTTATCACAAATCATAAGCCAAAAAAACTCTCAGGAAATGAGAATTTATTTATTCCCAATACACATTTTTGGTGAAGGGTACATAAGGTTCAGCATAGCCGAATATATCTTATGTATTGACTATCTTGTTTATAAGTAACTTCATTTTAGCACTCAGTTGTTTTATCATTAATTAATTAGCTTTTTAATAACCAAAATAAAAATTAGTTATTTACAATAAAATTCTTTTCTCAGTACGGTCTTCACATACATTCTAAAAACAAACTTTGAATTATTTGGCAGTGCAAGGGTAATAAAAATGAAGCAAACTTTAGTAGCCATGTCAAATTAAAACACGCATATATTCTACGAAATTCCCTATTATGGTGCAGTTTAAGGATCTTCAGGAGTAATACTTAAGTTGAAACGTTTAGGCCCTCGGAATATGGAAACTTCTAACGTTTTGGAATTGTCACCCAAGCTTCGTAAACGTCGGATGAAGTCTTGATTTCTTTTTTATTTATATGGGAACAATGTCACCGGGACTTAAGCCACCACTACAAGTAAATAAAAAAATATAAAAAACTGAGGATTAAGTACTACAATAAACTCACATATGAGCTGGTGATCCTATTATAACTTTCCACACCAAAACCCCATGCGATAAGTTAGCCGGCAAACTTTCTGATCGGTTTTTTAATTCATTTAATATGTCATTGGTTAATGTTAGCGTTGTTATCCCCATGTATCGCTTCGTTGGCTGCATGGGTTTGCCCACTGACCCCTTCTTCCGTTTCGACACTTTTTCCAGAAACAGTTTTACATTATCAATCGGTATGGCAAAACTAATACCTGCAGTAACTTTTATTGAGTTTACACCTATAGCTTCCCGATCTAAATTGACCAATGTACCACCGGAGTTGCCAAATGTAATAGCAGCATCTGTTGTAAGTAATTTATATCCCTATTTCTCATACCTAATTCCAACGAGGCTTTTTGTGTCATTTCTTTAATGGGTATCATCTTTTGTTTCCATTTGCCCATTCTAAGGTTACCAACATTTCACATGAGTTTGTTTGAATGACTCAATGTAAATATATCCCTTGTTGCGGGCACCGCCAGGCAACCAAGTCGGCACAGACGCAGCCGGAAAAGAAAAGCAACACAGCGTACTCAAAATAAAAAAAATGTTGCGTGGACAGGCCATAGAGCGAATGCGAGGGAGGAGACAATAATGCAAATTGTCTCGAGTCCCGTATGTATATTAAAAGAAGGGAGGAGAACTCTGCTCGAGTCCCAAAAACACATAAGATCGTGGCAGCGTCGTTTGGCAAGATAACCTGAAAAGAGAGAATTAGGTAGATATTCATATAACAGAGGATTTGTCGATATAATAATACCCAGCAATAGCGTTTGTTGAGTTATTTCATCAGATATTTCTTCGCCTACATCTCCAAAGTGTCTTTTAGAAATTGATTCGTCAGCATATTTTTTTTTCCTTAAATGTGTATTTAACTTTTTGCTGGCACATGTTTTTGACACTAATCATTCATTTTACACAAACAAAGTTGCCTGTTGTTGTTGTATTGTTGTATTGTTGTCGTAGCGCTGTCACCTAGTAAGTAAATACACCTTGCAGCTGAGACTGCATTTTAAAATCAGCGATATTTAAAGTGGTCGCTTGTAAAGTCGTCGCCGAATTGGAAAGGGCTTTATGGCTTGGCGCACAATAATGGCAGTGCCACCACATGCCCTTTCACTCGGCTGTATAGTGTTTTATATAAAAAATCCTTTAACTCTAAAGCAGTTTTTGAAAGTGTCTATTTCCAGTGTTAGCAGGAATTATTCTATTGGATGTTATTTATGTTGGAAGAGCCCGTTAGCGTTCGAGAAGCATATTTTCAGCAGGTTAAATGTTCTGGCTCTTTGACAACCGATTGTTTCACATTGACTATATTGATGATTTTTCTCTCAAAATGTTACGATTTCGTGCCAGTTATAACTGACAACAACGCAGCTTTTAAGTACACTAAGGTCTAGTAGTTAGTTGCGTAGTTATATATATGTATTTATTAGTCGGTTGCAGAATGAAAATATAAAAGCCCAACAAGTTATTGACCTATATTTGAGTTTTCAACCTTTGTTTTTGCACATTTTAAAATATGATTTGATCTTTTTTTTATCTTTACTTCAGCGCGTGTTACAGAATTCTAAATTCAAGAAAACCTAATCGAATCTTACAGTATATATATTGGATGGATGATAGATATCCTAAAAGGTTGCTAGTAAGCTCGTTGCATCATTCGTGATTGATCGGAAAATTACGAAGATCTTTCTTGAAGTATATTAAAGTATTTGCAGTCAAAATGCAGTCCACGTTATGCAGTCACGTTACGAAAAAGCGTTTTATAGTAATTAAAAAAACCATTATATTCCATAAATAGGAATTTAAAAAAAAAGGACAAATAATGTAAAATACTCAAGCAAATAATACCTACTAATTAATGGAATTAATCGTGTTTGGAAGGGAACAGGCTAGAGAAGACAGGTGGTGAAGTAGAGGGATAGAAAAGATTCAGTGTTCAACAAATCTGCTATTTCGCGTTATGTTCATTTCACAGTATGTTAATCGCTGCAGAAACTACGATTTTAATTGTCCAAAGGAGGAATCCGGAAAAGATGGACAAGAATGCCTCGCGAGTGGCGAACGGGTCATTCTTTAAAGGTACTTCTAAGGCGTTAGACTGTGAGATTCCGACAGCGATAGACAATGAAGCTTCGCACGAGGTGGAGTTATTAATCTCTGTAGCAATTCTGGTGTTTATTAGCCAATGGAAGAATTTTGAAGAATTGGACAAGAAAATCGTCCAAGAGGTGGGGGGAACAGCTTCGGTTGTACACATTGTGTGTGCATGTGCAGCACTCGCTAGCATGAGATTTAGGACCACGGACAGACACTTGTTAAGTGTAAATGCAATGGTGGACCTAAGCCTTAAACAAATGCTAGCAATTACAAGAGAATAGGCTTGTGGTAGGAAGAGACTTGATTGAGGTAATTGTAAATTACAAATCGGTTGTCTGAAATCAATTCAAGGGACGAAGAGGATCGAAAATGGATCCATAAAGTTAGCGATCTGCTTCGATATCCCCCCTACATTAAAAAAAAATATTTTACTTTGCCGATGATTGAGTGTTACAATGTGACTGCAGCGGCTGAGATACGAACACATGTGACTGACTATAGCAAAATGATGGGTGTTTTTACTGAAATTTTTAGAGGCGAAGTTACTGCGTAAATTTTGAACAAGTTATTTGTTGTTTGCCTACAGTCAGCTTCATATAACCAAATACTTGCATCTATATCCGCCGCAAATCAAGTCATCAGTGTGAATACTGTATGCTAATATTGAGTTTTTAATTTTCTCTTTTCTTTTTGGCTTATCACCAAAAAAGCAGACACAAGCATTTTATATTAATCAAAAATTTATATCAATTGGCTAACTTTTACACATCTGTATGGAAGTACATCCACAAAATAACTCAAGCACATTAGGGTGTTTCACTAATAACACTTCTTTTTGGTTTTTTTATTGCTTATGTATTAGAAATTTATAAAAAATAAACCATGTGATATTTTAAAGAATGAAGGTCTACGGTTTGTCTTCTGTGTTTAAAAAAAAAACAATTGTTTTCCTTTTAAAACGGTTTTAGTAGATTATCTTGTTACGTGTCGATTTATTTGTTTGGTAATATTTTTAAAAGTAACATAAATAGAAGCAGTTGAAACTACCTTATCGCCAATAGTCATTCCTAAACTTTTTTTAGAAAGATGGAAACATAAACGAGTTTTTTTAATACGCCGAGGCAAACTTCATGATTAAGCAGCACGTCCAAACGACAAAACTTTAATGTCGAAATGATTGCTCGTTAATGCAACTCTGCGCGCAAAGCCCAAAACAGTCAAACCCTTCCCCTGCACAAGAATCCACACAATATTCAACTGATCCGGGAGCTCAAAACAAATGACTATAAACAACGCGATTTATTTGTTGATTACTAAAATTTTGACCGAGAAATCAACTTACGTGACAAGCCTCATTTTTAAATCTGTCCGCGTGGCAATGCATTCCAAAAAAGAAACTTTTTAGTGCGGCGAGCTCCACAGATCAATAATACTCATTTCCGTTTAGCTCGAAATGAACGATAATGGACGTGAACGGCATGTGATTACAGCAAGTTTTTTGATCGATATTGACGTGCGATTTGATTCTTAGACTTTTATTTATTGTCTCCTTGCCATTCAACTTGTCTGTAAAGTTCTTGTTAGTAAAAAGTAACTTTAGCTAAATGTTCTCGTAAAACAAGATACACAAAAAAGTTTGCAACGGGTCTGACGTAAAAAGTTGAGCAACTTTCAACTTTTCGCGCGTTGTATATACCAATGGTTATGTGGAAAATCTTCCTTTATGAATCCACTTAATCCACCTAATCAATTTCCTTGTCCGTTTTGATAAAAAAGAAACTTGAAAAGGAAAACGTGTCTAACGCGAGATGTGTAAGCGTTGCAGCGTTTAAAGTACGGCCTGTTTTCCAGTTAGTTGTTTGAATTGCCAAATTAAATTAAAGTTAACTGTTTGTTTTTTCTTCGAAATATGGCAACTCCAAATACTTAAGCCTTACGTTGAAAGTTATAGGCAAGCAGATCTGCCCTTAAGCTTAACGGACCGTTTTAGATTAAAGTGGTACCGAAACAAATAAAATGTCGGATAACATTCAAAAAATCACTATTATGAAGGGTTTGAATCCTATAATTATAGTATTTTAAAAAGTGTTGAAATAAAAAGTTAATATTATTTCCAATATTTTTAAAATTAAACAATATAAAAAAAAAAACAACAATTATTAGTCGCAGGGCTATGCCAATAGATCGTAATCGACCAAAAGTCAAGATCATCCAAGTCAACGCTTGAATACAGCAGGATATACGGGCAGAATCAATCAGAATTGATTCGAAGCCGCGGCTGACATAATTTCGTTAACTCTTACACAGCCTGTTCCACTTCAACAACGGCTTTTGTAGAACACCCTTTATATATAAAACAATAATAACACATGTTAAAAATTCAAGTAATATAGGAATTTAGGATTATAGAATAAATTAAATTTAACAGTCGCATTGCTCTCTCTCATCATGTTAAAAAGATTTTCTAAACACTTAAAAGTACTTGAGACCGGCATATAAGTTTGAGATACATACGAGTATGTGTTAGACAACACACCCTTGCCAGTATGAATAATTGAAGACAACCACGGAGTAAGTACTCTTTGTGACTCGATGTTAGCCGTAGAATTTGACTGGAATACTATGCAATCGTTAGATAGAAAAAGGGATGATAAACGAGACAATTGATTTCGAAAGTTGTTATTTTTCGAATTTTTTATTTATATAATTTATAATTTAAACAAAAATAAAACTTTTTCAAAATATATTTGTACAAAATCTACATAAAAGTCTTAGTTCATTACTGATCTTTAGAACTATAAAATATATCCAGCTGAATGATGTAATTCCTGATTTGATATTTCGGCAGGGTGGTTTCTAGTACATTTTTCGAAACCGGTTTGTCTACAAACTAACTTGACAACGGATGACGATAATTCGTTCTAAAATTCTACATACCATACAATATTTTTGATCCAACACTTAATAATGGAAGTAAAGGCAGTAAAATATTTGAGTGTATTTTTTATTTCGGCTTTTACGTTTAACACACAACATTTCAGTTCAATAACGAAACACTGTAGCCTTTACCGGTATTCAGTGGTTGGCGAAAATGATCTTGCAAAAACGCAAGGTTAGCGTTTTAGAATCAGTGAATAATGTACTTTCATATGGCACATTGCTTATAGCATGACAATACCTAGTTTCCAGGAAATAGGGAAACCCACAATATATTTATTTCATTTATTAAATTGATTTTTCTAAAAAAATAGTTTTAATTTTTTTTTCATTTTAGATCATATACGAATACATTCAGTTGTGATATAATTTATATCTTGGTACTGACCAAATCTCCTGGAAGTTCATTAAATTAATTTTTTTTTTCAAATCGATACTAACTTTCGTTGCTGGAGAATTCCCAAAATATTTGCCAGTAATACCCGAAAATGTGCTAAAATCCCATTATTTTCGTTTCCGTCGTTGCTATTTCATCGTTGCTATCTTGGGGGACGTACAAATTTTATAGCATTTTTGTGGTTATGGTCATCGCCTTTTAATTGTTTTGGTCCTGTCTCTCAACAATAAGTCCCAAAAAGTTGTTTTGATAAAATAAAGTTGGAGAGAAACATCGTTCTTCGAACAAAAAGTCACTCACAGGTTTTTATGGTTTTTTATTTGAACAACACTTTCGTTGCTGGAGAATTCCCATAATCGTTGCCAGTAATACCCAAATATGTCCTTGAATCCCCCAAAGAATGATTTTAGTAATATGTGCAAACGAGCTAAGCAATCAAAAATTGTAAACATCGATCAAGAAACTCAAAAATATCAACAAAAAAAAATCTTCTACGACTTTCATCTTAGCCAGATGGTACTTGAAGTTTCCATGTCCTATTACTAACGCAGTGATCCAGCTTAAAGTAGCCCTATTATATCCGAGCATCTTGGTGGCCTTCCTGCCGAAGGGCTCTTTGATCACTATTCGAGCCTGTCTACATGTGGTATTCTCCCTCCACCTATTCAGGTGTAATTAGTTTACCCATTGAAGAACTTTAGCTTGCACTATGCCATTCTCCAGGGCAACCCTGGGTGCTGGTCCACAGAAATCCACATCATAACCCCTTTTTGCTAGTTCGTCTGCTGCTTCATTCCCAGCTGTGCCTATGTGTCCCTTAACCCATATCACCGTTGCCTCATTCAACGAGGCACATCTGTTTAGTTTCAGAACACATTCCAGCACCGGTATGGAATACAAGTTCACTTGCCTCATGCGTTTTATAACTGACTGATTGTCAAGTACAATGAGAACCCTTTTCCCATGCACTCGGCTTTCAAGCAAGTGATCCAACGCATGCAGCAACCCAAGCAGTTCTGCCTAGTAAACTGACATGTGCCTCCCCAGACGCAGACTACGGGACAAGTTCAGCTCAACTGAGAATACACCTGCTCATGCCCTGCCATTCATAAGAGAACCATCAGTAAAAATGCTGATGTCGTTCTCCATACACTCATTATGTATAGTGCCTTCCGCAATGAGTGTCCGATGCAGCCTCTCGACTACCTTTTTTCTACTCATGCGTTCCATCGGCATCTGAGCAACCCTAACCTCTTTCCCAACGAGGTCCAGGATACTCTTATGCCCGATGTTCGGCCTAAAGCTATGCCAAACCGCATCGCTCCTCATTCGCAAAGCCGACAATGCGGTCGTAGACCTAATGTATAAGTCCAATGGCAGCAATCCCAACATTGCCTCGATTGCCTGTGTTGGCGCCGTGCGCATTGCACCACTTATACCCATGCAGGCAACCCTCTCAATCCGATCCAACTTACGCTTAATTGTGCCCTGAGAGGCCTTCGGCCACCACACCACGGATGCGTAAGTTATAATGGGTCGCACCATCATTGTGTAAATCCAGAATGCAGCCTTTGGCGAGATTCCCCATCTACGGCCACACACTCGTTTACATTGATGCATAATCCTTTTTGCTTTCCGGACCTTTGTTTCGATGTATTCATTCCAAGTAAGTTCCTTATCCAGGGTAATCCCCATATTCCTGGACACATTTATTTCCGATCCGAAACGCATTAAGGCTTCAACCTCAACACCCTTCCTCTTACGAGTGAAAAGCATAGCGTCACTGCACCATGAGAGCCTGTCTCATGCAACCTTAAATGGCGCCGATGTACTTACCACCAACCATTAGTGCCAGATCGTCTGCATACGCAATCGTATGGACGCTTATTGAGTACAATCTCCAAAGAAGGCCATCTAGGGTGATGTTCCACAAAAGAGGTGACAATACACCTTCCTGTGGGCACCCTCTAACTACCCTACCTCGAATCTTGGTTCTCCCATCTCTGAGATTTATAGCCCTAGTCCGAAGTTTATCCATTTTATAATAATGGGGTCAACCCTACGTTCAGTAAGAGCATTTCTCACCTTCCCAAAAGAGATCTTGTCAAAGGCGCCCTCAATGTCCATAAAAACGGACAGAACAGCTCCGCCATTGAAAATTTCTCTTGCCGCTACTCTGACGAGCTCGTGCAGAGCGGTGTCAGTAGATCTACCTGCTCTATAAGCATGCTGAAATCTAATCAAGGGCCTATCCATCAGCGTATGGTTCTCCATAAAGTCAGCCACCGCCCTCTCCATTGTCTTCAATAGAAAAGATGTAAGGCTGACCGGTCTGAAGGACTTAGCGTCAGTATAGTCCCTCTTACCCGGTTTGGGAAGAAAAACAACTTCAGCTTCCCTCCAAGCCACCGGAATATATCCCGACAGGCTACGAATATTCCCCTAATCCTATCAAGCAGGGTATCTATTCCCCACTGTAATAAGGCTGGGAAAATTCCATCCATTCCTCGAACAAAAATTATTGTCACTTTACTTACTAAACGTTTGAAGCACTGTTCTCTGTAAATACGAGTTCGTCCACACCAGCAGGGGGCATGGTGATGGCCCGCATCAAGAGTACAGCAGAATCATGTTAGCCTGTAGTTAGAATATAGTTCTCTTGTAGTGCAATACTCCCTACCTCCAGACCGAATCACATCAAACCGAACGATTTACAGAGAATTAGTTCTCATTACAGAATAACACTTTTCCCCACAGGTATTTGTCGTACTCGATGACTTTTTAGCCCAACAAACACGGTCGTGCTGGAGTCATGGTGTAGGGTTGTTTTTCGGCTGCTGTTATCGGCAAGTGAAACTACTTTCAGGAAGTGTCTGATCATTAAACATAGAGCAGATATTGTTAGCTTAATGATCTACACTATTCATTTCACACATCAAAAACTTCTTCTCATTACCCCGATCTTAATTTAATTAACCATTTATGCCACTATTGGAACAAAAAGGTAGGCTAATGCCATATGAAGTCAAAAAATTGGACTAAAAGAACTAACAATAAATGAATAAGCAAAAATTAGATCAAAAGTGACAACGTAAATAAAACTTTCAAAGCAGAATCGATTGTAAGCGGTTCTTAAGTCTGAAAGAAACCAACCTAATAGAAACAACTTATGTAAACAAATATAATTTTAAATATTTTTCGTGCACTATTGTACGGGAGGAACAATTTTGTCCCGATGAATTACGAACTATTTGTATTTCTTGTTATTTATTTTGAAGCAAGTTAATCAGAAACCAATTTTTTAATATTTCAAATATTCGAAAATCGGGTTTTGGATAATGTCGCATAATCGATTACTCTAGTGCTAGCAAGTGGCCTAGAAATAGGAAGGTATTGTATATATGAAGAAGTTGGTCCTCCGTTTGATCACAGTACTTTTCACGGCCCAAAATTTTTGGATATTTTCACATTTATATTTTTGTTATATCAAATCTCAGCTCTCTACCTATAGTGGAAATGCTCCATACAAATAAGAGGGAACCCTAGTCCCCTGGATGAAAAGTGCCCATTTTTCTCATTACTTATTCTCCACAGGCCTACCTGTATACCGAATTTCAGCTCTCTAGCTACAGTGTCAGTGAATATATACCTAAATATGCACCTTTAACACCTTCATATCTCGGGAAACTTTTAAAACTTGGCCTATAAAGTTACCTATACCTATAGATCTTATGTGTCAAGGTTTACTATTATAAGATGCAAAGTTATGAGGGGGTAAAAACAGCGCGAATGGTCTCGTATAATATACACACTGTGCGCATTAGGAATGAACTACCGTGCGCTCTAATAAACAAAAATATTGTTGCCGATGCATTTAAAAATCACGGAACAGACAATGAAGCAACACTGATGGCAAAAAACGGAAATGTGCTGGACGTGTCTGAACATCTCTATTTCCGACTGAAGCAACGATATTTTATTTTTCACAGTCACTGATACTGAACTGACACGTCAATGATGTGAGGAATTACACATTTACTTTTTTTATAAAAATATGTTCTTACTGTAAAATTAATGATTCCGGGTGGATTAACAACGGCCCGGCCCGTAAGTTTGTTGTAAAAATAATAAAATTTTTAACATACAAAAATTTATTGTTGTAATTGATGCTACTACATTAAGTCATACATATATATATATATATATATATATATATATATATATATATATATATATATGTATGTAGGGGATGTGTATGTATGTACATACATAAATAATTTAACATACAAAAACGTTTACAAACTCATTTGTCTATTCCATTCTAATCTGTTTTCACCCTAATGAATGATTTTACCGATTGATCAAATCTAATAAAATATTGAGAGCATCCCCATCCCTTAACCTGAATGAACTATACGTACATACAAGTGCATATGTATGTATTTACATATATGGATGTGTATGTATACAATAATATTACATGTATCATTTTTAGGATAAAAAGTGCAATTTTTACGGAAAAAAAATGTTAACAAGAGCTCTTTATAAAGTGGATTATAAAAAATACAGCATAACACCTTTGATACCTACAATTGTTGTTGCGTTAAATAAAACACACAAAAGTCAAGGGTCCCCTATAATAATGCCAGAATCCTTAAGTCAAATAATGGTTTTTTTATTTATCATTTTTTTAATCAATTTGCTCTTAATATTTATTGTTGTTTTGGCAGTATTTGTCATTATTTTTGTTATTTTTTGTATTAAAATCTGTTGTAACACAGCATGAATTGACATCAAGAAGGGTGTGTAATTGTTGTGTAAGTTATTGGTTTATTTAGGGTTTGATAACTTAATAAATACTCATGTACATTAGGGCGATAACTTTTAAACGATCAAATCGTAAAATATGGCAAATTTTGTTATTTGTTGCAATTATTTTTTTTTACTCCAGTTTTTAGAATTTATTGTGAATGTTTGAACCTTTCTTTGATCAATTTAAATTTTGCGATGTTTTGAATTTTTATAAATTTTTTGTACAATTTCGGTTTTCTCAAAACTTATTTTGGTAATTTAAAATTATTAGGCTATAGTTTGGTTTGTTTTAAGTTTAATTTAGATTTTTGGTAAAATATTTTTTAATTTTGATGATTCTTAAATTTTTTGGTGAATTTTGAAGTTATTGGTGAATTTTAAAATTTTTTGGTGAACTACCGATTTATTTTTATATAATTGTGTAAAATTTTGTAATTTTGCGATGCAATTTCGGTTTCTTATATCCGATTTTGTGAAAAAAAATTATTTTTGTAATTTAAAATGTTGGACTATAGTTTGATTTTGTCGTGAATTGTTGCGTTTTGGCGAATACCCAAATTATGGCAAAATTTGTGAATTTTCGGTATTTTGGAGAAACTAAAAATTTGATGAAATTAAATTTTTATGGAAAATTTCACAATTCTGTGAGTTTATTTAATAAAAATTAATTTTTAGGAATAAATTTTCTTAATCATTATGGTGAATTTTCAAATTTGTGGCCATTTTTAAACTATAGCCATTTTAAAATTGTTTGAACTTTTAGTACAGTTTCAGTTTTTTGTAAAATTTTTATTATTAAAGCTTAAAAACATAATTTTGAAATTTACTAAAACTCGATAATTCACCACAAAATCAAACTATAATTCAAATTACAAAAATAATTATAATATTCCAAAAGATACAAATTTAAATAAAGCCGAAACTGCACAAAAAATGGCGAAAAATTCGAAAATTTTCTAAAGATCGAACACTGTAATAAAAAAATCAATATTTAATTTAAAAAAACCCTATTTTACCAAAAAAAAAAGAAAACAAATTCACTAAATGTTGAAATTTCATCAAATTTTTTATATACTTATTTTGCGACGTTTTCACAAAATCTAAGTAAAAAATCAAATTTTACCGTCAAAAAAATCCCTGAAAAGTTAAAAATTTACCAACAAATTTAAATGCCATAAAAGTTATAAATTTTACCAAAAATACAAATTAATCTGATAATAAAAAAATGTATTTCATCCTAATTTGGAAATTCAAAAATTCACTACAAAACCAAACTATAGTCCAAGAATTGTAAATAACAAAAACTACAAAATATTCTAAAAAATCAAAATTTACAAAAAAAAAAGCCCGAAATCGCCCAAGATTACGAAATTACAAAATATGGCAACATTTTTACAAGAGAAAATATACCATAAATCAAAAAACCAAAAATAAAAATTTATTGATAAAAAATCAATATTTAAATTAAAAAACCAAAATTTTAACTGGAAATGCCAACAAAACCAAATTCCCACATTTTGGAGTTTCGCCACAAAAACTTTAATTTAACCATAATTTTGCTAGTTCTAGGTGAATGGCGAAAACTAAAAAAAATATGAAAACGTTAAAACAGAATATACATATATGTACATAGTAAATACCTACTATACATTTCTTTTAATAAAAAGATTCAATACAATAACAATAAAGTTTAAAAAATATAAATATACATATATAAAAAATTCCTAATGTCACCACAAATCGGAAATTCACTAAACAATTAAAAATTTACCAAAAAACTTTTTAAATTATAAAAATTAAATATTAAAAAACTCTAAATTAAACTAAAAAGTAACAAAAATCGAAATTGCTGCACAATTTAGTAATTCGCTAAAATTTTAAATTACAAAATAACACAATTTAAAAAAAAAAGCAGTTAAAAAAATTGCACTAAAAATTTGTGAAACAAATTAAAATTTAGCAAAATTTCATATTCACCAAAACTTCAAATGTTCACCACAATGTCACCTATATTCGACTGTGCCGAATCTTATATACCCTACACAAATATATGAAGTACTAAAAATTTACTACCGATTTTTTTGGGTACATAGGATTGTTTGAGATATTTAATGTTGGCTTGTGGTTTTAGTCGTCTTGTTTTACATTTAAAATCTCCTTTCGACTTAATATACACTAGTATTTTCGGTCGGTGTGGGTTTCTTTTCTCTGAATGCTTAAAAATTTTTCATAATTTCCGGGGTTTTTTTGTGAATTGCTGATACATAATATCGGAATTGGGTTTTTAGTCAAATTTCTTGTTTCAAATTTATGCGTAACTTTTCTGTTACGAGTATAATATAATACTACATTTACACCTACGCAAAATCTGGTACTTATGAGATTTTGAGCGAAATCTAGTTCATTTCTACCAGATTACCCATACAAAACAAAATCCACTTACGAACTAGATTTTGCAAAATCTCTCAAAATCTTGCAATACTGAATGAGGCAACTATGTATTTTTTGCTAATGTACTGAAATGTACAGCGCTGAACAAGAAACTTTTGACATTTGTGACAAAAAAAAAAAGCGCGGTAGAAACAAAATATTTGCAGCAACTTTAAAAAATAATAAAAGTTTAAAATAAGTGGTTTCAATATGGATAAAACAATAATGAATAAAGTGTAAGTAATATTACATATATAATTATGTGTATAAAAACAATTGTAGCACGAATTTAATTAAGTTTAGAGCCAATTTTTTATTCTTTCTTCAGTCAGCTGTTTTTGTTATGAAAATAAAATCCAATAATACGTCAAAAAGCATTGGTGTAAACGGCAGAGATTTTCTTCGAGATTTGAGCTGAAATCTACTAGATTTTGCGTAGATGTAAATGTAGTATTACCATATGAAATTTGCTTCTAGCCAACTATTGGTTGGCAAGAAGCAAGGAAAAAAAGCTAGAAAGTGAAAAATTGAGAAATATTCATTCTCGTATTCTATTTGTCTTTAGTGTTGGGTTAAATAGATGAAATTTACAGTTAAACACAAAATTAGTAGAAAAGACACGAAGAATGTTGGTAAAGAAATGAGAAAACAAAGTACACAAGAACACATTGGGGGAAAAAATTCTTTTTTGTGTAAACTTTAATTTTATTTTATTGAATATTTCCTTTTAAAGAAATTTACAATATGTATTCAAATTTTATCTCTGAAATATAATTTATTAAGTATAACCAATGTAAAAACTTTTTTATTATATTCAAATCTCAATAATACAAGACTATATATTACTGGATAGGGAGAGCTCAATGTGTCAGTTTTTTTGAGTCCCTGGTGCCCATGAAATTGCAGTAAATATCGCGGTTGAGTGTTGGAATGGACCACTATTTTGCTTACGTATTGGGACGCGTATGATTTTACTTCCTGCTGGATAGTAGGAGCTTCAAGATCTCTAGGGATATTTTCATTTCGTATATACCAAAAGGCGCAAACGATAAGGCGCAGAATCCTAGACTGTCTTTTTTGTAAGTTCTGGATTTTTGATGCGCAAGCAGTACCCCACAGCTGAATGCCATATAATAATATTGGCTTTATGACGGATCTGTATAAAAGGACTTTGTAATACAGAGCTAAGGTTGAGTTAGAACTTATTAGCCAGTATAATTTGTTTACCTTTACTCTCCACTTTTTCAACCAGTCCTCTAGCTCATATATGTGCCATTGCAGTTGTTGAGATGCAACATTCGGATCATTAGTAATACTTATAAATGTAGTGTCATCTGTTAACTTTGACGTATATGTATTTGGGCTTGTTGGCATATCCGCTGTATAGATGAGATATAATACCGGCGATAGTACACCACACTACCTTAAGGGACCCCTGCAGAGATTTTCCCTTTTTTAGGAAATTTATCCTTTTGCCTTACCTTAAACGTTCTATTTGTTAAATAGCTCCTCAGAAGTTTGTGGGAGTTTTCAGGTAGAACTCAAGTTGTTTTCGTAAGTAGCCCATCATGTCAGACTTTATCTAACGCCTGGGAAATATCACTAAAATAAGCTGAACAATATAGCTTATTTAAAAATGCAGATCTAATAACGGTGACGATTCTGTGGACTTGCTCAATTATAATATGGTTTGCTCGAAAACCAAACTGATATTCCGAAATGATGTTTCGATAAGTAAGATACGGCTTTAAACACGAAAGGAATACATTTTCAAAAAATTTTGATAAAATTGACAGCAGGCTATTGGACCTGTAGAACGTAATCTGACATAAGTGCTGCTCTGGTTGCGCACTATGACATCGATGCCATCACATGCCCTTCCACTCGAATGTTTAGTATCGTATATGAAAAATCGTATTGACTCTAAAGCAGTTTTTTATAGTGAAATGTGTTCAAGAAACCTATTTCCTTCGTTGTTCTACTTCATATTTATGTTGGCAGATCGCGTTTGCATTCCATAAGCATATTTTCAACTGGTTCATTTTTTGCTTGCAGAAACATGTTTTGGAAGCGCATCATTTCTTGAAACATACCCTGCATTGTTGTCATGAAGTTGTTATTTGTTGTATTAGGATCAAAGTCGAATTGTTTGTAAACGGGGTGTGCGGACCCTCTTTTAAGATGGGGACGTAAGTGTTTTTGCCCGAACTGACTTTTCGCATCACGATTAGCAATTGTGCATAATTTTTAGTGTTGGGCACTATGTTACTATAGATTCAGCATGAAGCCTAGGAAATTGGAAAGCCTTATATTGTTCATACTCAGGTTTACGTACTATCTTCGAATTATTTTTACGTATTGGAAAACTTTACAGCCCCTATAGTTTGCAGTATGGTTTTCATCACAGTTGCTGCGTTTCTTAATCTTGAAATCAGTTTTGGAAGATGTGCATTTGGACGGAATAACACAAGCGGATGGTAACGGCTATTCTGCTGTTATTCTTCTATTCCAAAGGCACCGCAAGTTTATTTATTTATTTAATAATGTCCATGGATTCAAGATCCTTACAGACTATAAAATATCACAATTAGTTGTTTAAAAATACAATTAAATTAGTTTTTACAATATCAACATTTAGCGAATAATCAACGTGCTTATAAAATTATATAATTGGTTACAAATTCTTAAAAGAGGTTCGGAATTTGCATAATTTTCTTTGAATACTTTTACAGATAAAGGGCTGTAATGGCGTATAAATCGTGAAGGAACATTAAAAAGATATTACTGATCAAAATTTCAGAACATACATTTCCTTTTAACAGATTTAAAACAAAAGTAACATTTACCATTGTTCGGCGACTTTTAAAAGTAGGCAGCTTAATGAGAGCTAGTCTACTGGTATACGGTGACAAGTTTAATGGATCAAAATGTAGACTACGTAGGCAAAATAACAAAAACTGTTTTTGAACGGATTCAATATTATTGATGTGAACCATATATGTCGGATCCCAAATTATCGAGCCATATTCAAGAATAGGTCTTACTAACGATGTATACAATTGTTTCGTTATATACGGGTCAGAAAACTTCTTAGCCCAGCGTTTTATAAATCCAAGGAGACTACGTGCTTTTGCAACGGTTGAAAATACATGTTGTATGTAATTTAATTTCGCCTCAAGTAGAATTCCAAGATCAGAAATGATAGTTAATTTATCTAGCTGGTGGCCGTTTAAAACATAGTTAACCCTTAAATGTTGACTGCGGCAGAAGCACATATATTTACACTTTTTATGATTTAATTCCATTAAATTAAGATCACACCAGAAGCAAAATGCATTTAGATCATTCTGTAAGTAAAGGTAATCTGCATGTTGATTATAGCTCAGAAAAATTTTTGCGTCATCGGCAAACATTAAGACATGTGAGAATTTCATTCTTTTCGGTAAATCGTTTATAAATAAAAAAAAAATAACAGCGGGCCAAGATGGCTGCCCTGTGGCACGTCAGTTGAAACAGCAATCGACTTAGAAGAGAAGGTTTTGAAGCGAACATTTTGTCTTATATTTACCATCCCATCAAGTCAAGTTTTTTTATCAGTAATTTATGGTTGACTCATTATCTTCTCAAAAAGATTCGGAATGGTACTCAGTTTAGCAATGCCTGTATAATTTTCAATATTCATGCCAGTTTTGTACAACGGAATAATGAAAGAATCCTTCCACATATCGGGAAAATAACCATATCTGATTGACGCATTGAAAATAATAGTAAGTGGGGTTGCTAGGGCCTCTGCACATCTCGATATTTCATCCGGCCCACAGTTAAATGAAAATGTCAATTTTTTTAAACCATTAGCCACTGTCGATTTATCAATAAATGGAATTGATACTGATGGATTCGATAGATCAGGTACAGGCAATGTATTAGAATCATCAAAAATAGAATCAGAGTACGTAGAAGAAAAAAAGTCAGTGAAAAGATTACAAATTGACAGATCATCATCAGATTTAGTACCCTGAATTTATAGATAAGATGAACGGAGTTCATTGATTTTAGTTTTATTTGAAATTGAAATTGAAACACTACAGTATTTGGCGTTAAGTTTTGACTAGCGAAATGAATACTTGTGACCTTGCCAGGCCACCTTATAATTAATTGCTGTAGCTCTTTCACTGTGAAATTGCTTTGAGAATAACAAGACCTGTTCTAAAAATCAATTTTTAACGAAGTAGTTACAAATTACTGGAAAGGTGTTCTGTGCACAAATCACGTGATTTTGATTAAATCGGGCAGCTAGATGACTTTTTCTATTTTTTTTAAACGCCGTTATTTATGAAAAAAGGCTGGATAAATAAGCCATTTTAATAACATTTAGGATAAGTTTTAAAACATTTCAGGACAGGTGATTTCAAAAAACTGTGGTTTAACACGTGAATTAATTGCAAATATATAGGTGAAAAGTGTTTTAAGCACCTAAATAAATATAATTTGGTCAATCACAGATAAGTTAGATAGACTCTTTTTCTTATTTGGGTATATTGTATGCCCAGTAGATATTTTTGAAAAATTTAGACCAATAGGCCATAAATAAAAAAGGTATAGCCATAAGCAATCTTGAAAACAATTTTCATTGAATAACACACTTTTTCATGTTAATATTTATTGTATTTGTCATTATTATGATACTAAACTGTAGTCGGAAGAGCTGATCGAAAGAATTTTTATTTGGTATTATGACGCGCATGCGACGAGAAATAGCGCTATGTGAAATTCACATATTATGACTGTTCTCAATAGTATATTCAATCAGCTTCAAAAGCAAAATTCTGTTCGACAAAACATTGCATACGCAACGATAATTTCGTGATCATAATTCGGATTTAACACTCGATATTCGTTGTCGATAGCCAGCGAAGATTTTTTTGTACTCTCCGTAAAATCTGCAATAATTATTCCTCTTTTCTTGGCCTTCCGGTGATCTCGAAATGCTACTAAATAATATTTAATGACATCTTCTCGATAGTATATTCCGCAGTGTCCTTGGCATAATCCCCAAATTTCCTGGCGTCAATTAGGTTATTGTACGCAAGAACTGCAGTGATTATTTTACATCTTGAAATAAGGTTTATATAATCTTGACGCATTCCCATTATATAAAACTTGCCACCTAACCTTCAGAACTCCTGAGTTACTCTAAATATATGTACCAAGAATCAACTGTGTCAATTTTCAAGACTTCGTGAATTATTTTCCCCAATTTTTTTTTTCCTATCTTGACTGAGCTCATAAAATACCTAAATATCAAGCATACCATTTCGTATAGGAATATCTTTTGAGAAATTTAAGTAAAATGAGAAGTGTTCGGGAGGGTACAAAAGTATATTTATTTTATATAACGAGACACTTACACATTATCTGCGTCGCTTAGCTTTCTTGGTCCATTTTGATCTTCAAAAATTCTATTCCTCTGAAATTCAAATTTTAAAATATATAGTTGTATAAAAAAGACTTTGTAGAACCTCAAATAAGAACGATACAATCAATGGCTACTCAAACCGTTTCTTAAAAACTAAAAACCTAGTAACTCGCAAAAAACTACCGCGGCCTATTATCGAGTTTGTGATGAATATTTTCTTTCTAAAACAACAGTAGGCCACGTCCACAATTAGCAATATTCATATCTGATTTGTTGGCTAACTTAACTTTAAAATGTTCAGTATTAAATGCCGTTAAAATTTTAAAAATCGCTGACAACAAGAAATTTAGGTTTTGGCCAACGTATTCAATTCCTGAACCAGTGCGACAATTTCAAACTAGTTGCTGCTAGTTTTTCCGAATACTTTGTTGTGAATTTTATAAATTGATTAAGCGAATAACTTGAGGTCTTTTTTAATTATATATTTGCGTAAAACTAGGTATTTTAAAATGAAAAAGTTAAATCTTAATTACCCTTTTTTCATAAAAAATTTTACTTTTGTATAATATCTGTATATAAGATATAGTTTAGTATGACTAATGTCACACTAGTCGCCCTCTTTAATAAACAATTAGAAAAAAAAGTTGAAAGCTTTATATTAATATATTTAGATTAAAATTTTGTCAATGAAGCATTAATTTGGAAAAAAATAAGTTCATCTTTTGCAACTAAACAGTTGATGTCTTCTTTTATGCTTAATTATGCAAGCTTTGAACGTTTCTTTGCAATTGCATCCTCTACCGCTCTCAATTGCTTCAGAAGCTCTTCACGCCGTGATTTCTTTGAATCCTTTTCGCCGGATGCAGCACGACCTGGGGATGTTAATGCAGAAACCCCAACAGTTGTCGGTTTCTTTAATTCAATTGAAATGGGAGACCTCTTCTTCGGCAAATCTGTTGCAAGAGAAATATTTTTCAAAGTGGATGTTCCAATATAATCAAATCTGTTATACTTACCCTTTTTGAGTCCTTTTCTTTCATTAGATATTAAACGATCAGAAATTCGTAACCGCTTTGGAGGAGTACGGTCTTGGGATTGAGATGAGCTTTCTGATGAAGAAGACCCAGAATCCGACTCCGAGTCAGAACCTGTAGAGTCTAATAATTTTTCAATATATTAAAATACATACATAAATAGGAAATGTTAATGCTTTACCTGAATCAGAGGAACTCGAAGAATGTCTATGCTTTATCTTTGACTTTTCACTACGAATCTTTTTCGTTAACGGTGATAATCGTTTCCTTTTGTGTATAGGACTATATGCACTTCCTCTGTTATAAACGGGAGATGAAATATTTGTTCTTCTTTTTATGCTTGGAGACTGGCGCAAACCTGTAATATTTAAATATGCAATTACTATTTTATTATAGATAAATTTAAAAATAAACACTATTACATTTCTGCGATGTGTCTAAATTATCTTTAAAAGTTTCTACTTATGTACATTTATAATCATGTTCACACCAAATACTTTGTTTTAAATGAAACTTCAAATAATAAAATATAATAATAAAAGGAACGATTAAATACACAAACAAAACTTATGAAACTTTTTGTCCTGCAAATGTAGTGAAATATAGGGCAAATAGGACGAGAGGGATAGCACTAAACTATCCCTCTATCTAGGCTTAGCAGCTCGTTGGCATAATCACTATTAAACCGCCTTCTAACTAATTACATATCAACTTTGAAATTTCGGGAAATTTTCCAATTCAAAAACCTATTCTCCAGTTAATGTTGGCAATTTAATAAGCCTTTGCTTAAATTTTTTTACATAAACTGTTTGACTTAACTGCTGCAAAAAGTTAGCAAATAGTTAGCATGAGGTAGCAGTTCGTTTGCTATAGTTTTAGAAATGTGTTATGAATAAACTATATAATAATTTGAAGCTAACTTTTTGTTATGCATGTGGCACCACCGTTGTGATACCGGCTACTCAACGCACCAACTACCCGGGTGCTAAAAAAATGTTTTTGTTTAGCACTAGAACACGAGCAAAAAAGCTGAATTCTCCTTTTTTCCTTTTTTTACGACACAACGCGTCTAAGATCGTTTAACTCAACTATAGTTCGTATTTAAATAAATTTGAGTTTTGTCTTAATAAATATTTGAAATCCTAATCGATTCCGTTTTTATTGGTTGAATAACACAAATCACCATATGCCGCAAATGGTCACAACTTATGGTGGATCTACGTACTGTTGAGACTCTTTCTTGTATGGTAGCTTCCGTACTAATTTCTGATACCGAAAGGATTGAGTTCGACGCAATTCTGCGAACTTCTGGTTCTGCAGGAGTTAAAACTGTCACAACAAATCCTTTGTAGTTTTCCTTCATGTATCTATGCACGGTTTTGTGCTTTCGTCCAATTTCGCGGCCGATGGCATAACAGGAATTATTTAACGACAAGTACACATCGATAACAAGAATTATGTGTTACGTTTGCTGATCTGCTTGATTGATAGAAGTAGAAGATATGGTAAGCTATTTACCGCCAACTTTAAATTCTGCATTCCACTTTAAACTACACGTTTACTCTAATAACAATTTCTTTTTCGCCCCAAAGGGTTATAAAATATAGCATTTAACTGCTAATAATTACTCTTCCATTTCTCATTACAAATTTTAATATTATATTAAACGACAATCGCCGAATAAATAAATAAAGAATTAAAGAACAAACAGCAAAATTTGTGCAGTACTTTTGCAATAACAACGCGTTCTTTTAGAACAGACAACCCCCAATTAAAAAAAATGTACATAATTTGCTTTCAAAATTATCGAATTAATACTTAAATTAATAAAGAAATTATGAATAAGACATTTTCAAAATTGGCAACGTTTCGTTTATTATATTGAAAAAAAACTTACTTGAGGGTCCCCTTGGTTTCCTTGACGTTGGAGTAAGTGAACGCATGTTTCTTCCACCAGCTCTGCGTGCTGCTGGAGGAGAAGGTTTGTGAGAGCTACTGTTGTACCGACGTCTATGACGGTCCCTTGGACTGAGAGAACGACTGGAATCGGAACTAGAATCGGATTGGGAACTGCTTGAACTAGTATAAGATGAATTGCTACTGTAACTACGACGTTCCCGACGCCTTTTATCTCCATGTTCACGAGATCCTCCTCTGCCATTTGGGGATTTTGATCGCATCCATGGATCATTCCAATCATCGCCGCGTCCTAATGGCTCGACTCTTTGTACGATCACCTCACGAGCGGGGCGCACACGTCTTTCATCTTCATACTGGGGCATTCGATGTGGAGGAAGCTCTCTGTATCGCGTAGATCGACCATATGGATCAATTTCGTCATAATGAGCCAGTGGAGGTGCACGTCCATAACGATCACCAGTGTTGTAGACATCTGTAGCCGCTTCATATAAGGGATGACGGGCAGGCTATGAGAATAGAAATACGTACATATACATACATGTATAAGGAATAAGTTTATTGCAAACAGTAAATTCGTTACTGTGAATTAATAATAATTAATTTTAAAAGAAAGTTCATACATTATTTATTGTTTTTTAATTACTAGTTTTAATACTAGTCTAAATTCGACCATTCTACACTCGTCTATCATGGCTAGGAAATTTAACTGAGAAAAAATAAAAGAATTCTTAAACTTTTTGTGCCAGACTTAGTTACGCTAACAACTTTGTGCAAGTATTAGTAACAACTTTAAACCCTTATAACTCCTAGAATACTAAACCGATTTTAACTGGGCACACATCTGCAATTAAATCATTTTTAAATGCTACATTTGTTATTAAAATTAGCTGTATAAGAAATAATCAACCATATAGCATAGTTCCAGGTATTGTGTCAGTACAGCTTTTCAAAAACATATAAAATCCAGTTACATTACATCACATTTTTATATGAAAAATGCCAAGAAAAATTAAATATTGTATAATACAAGACTCTTGTGAGAATTGGACAATTTTTATTGCCAGTTTATGTAAGTTTATAAAATTCCTGAAGAAGTAAGGAAATACCAACGAAACGAGGACTTAAAAAAATTATATATGTATGTAATTAAATAAATTTATTAAATAGTGTTAACTGCCTTAAAGCTAGTAGGGAAGTTTTTATAGGAAAATACTAGTGCGCTGATGGGTATTAGTACTTGAAGTAGTTCATTGGCACCACTTGCAACTTAATAGAAATTTTTTGTAACGGAACAACGGGCGGACTTTTTGGAACGAATTTTCGTCAATCCCTTATCAAGTTTAGTTTGGAGACAAACCGGTTTCGGCTATGTGCCATCTTCAACGAAAAATTACACTGAAGATGGCACATAGCCGAAACCGATTTGTCTCCAAACCAAAATTAACAAGGGATTGACGGAAATTCATTCCAAAAATCTACATATAATTAAGCTATGAATGAACTTATGTTACAAACTTTGAGCAATTTTAATAAGATTAATAATGTTGATAAACTGGATTTATAGTTGCATCAGGATAATTTCAGGTGTTTAGGCATATTAAAAATATTAAATAAAATTTATTTATTGATAGTCTGTAAGGATATTATTATTATTCATAGGTTGACTAAATAAATAAATATGAATAAAAAAAAATCAAATACTGAGAAAAAATCAATAAATTTAATAAAATTGCTCATAAAATACTTATCTATTAAGAAGAAAAGTATGTTATACTTTTATGGAAATATAAGAATAAATAATATACTAAGAAAATTATAGAAAAATAATTTAACTTAAAGTATAACAGCGATTAAATACTACATAACTAGAAATAGCTTACTTCGGTTGGAGATAATCTGTCCTTCAAGTAATATGGATCTTTTTCCAACTCATCTGGTGATAATGTTAAATTCATTTTCTTATCTTCAAAATCCGTATCTAGTTCTTTTCGTTTATTAGCTTTTCTCATCATTTCTTTTGCAGTTCGTAGTCCTCTTTCCCATGCACTTTCAACAACAACTGGACCATCCAAAGTTACTTTACGAGTTTCATGATTCGATGGATAAATACTTGCAGCATGATGTAAAGGTGGGTTACGATGATGTATTGCGGGTCGTTCATTTCTATAATCATGAAAATCCGTAGAATGCATGGAATAATTAGAAGCACGAGTACCCACAGTGCTTCCACTTGGTGGCAGTGGAACTGGTCGGACTAAATCAAACATTGTGTAGTTGCCTTTATCAGTGACCCCAGGATGAAGAAAACGGCAGCTCATACCCCAAGTACATTGACCGCGTGTGTAAAATCGACATACCGGTTTGGGCTCTGTCTCTTCTGGTCGTTTCTCATCTTCGTCTGAAACTTCTCCTTCTTCCAATTCTTCATCCTTTTCATCTTTCTTATTTTCCGGTAGATTATTTTTTTCCTCAGTTGTATTATTTTCCTTTTCAGATTCTTGCTTTTCATCACTCTTATTAGTTTCATGACATTCGCCTTCCTCTGCTTCAAAGTCTAATGCGTCTTCATCGTGAGGCTTAACTAGATCTTCCAAAGAATCTTCAATTTTGTCCTTGACAATTATTATTCCATCATCCCTGGGAGAAGTTACACACTTTTCCTTTATAACAACACCAAAAAGAAATATAGAATTAGTAGTTTATAATGAAGCTCAAAATAAGTTGACGAATTGCAAATTATTACTAAAATATTTAATTAAAGTGAAAACAGCTTATGTATTTTTCAATTTATCAGAATTACAGAATCTAGAAGAATTTTAACAATAATAAGTTTAGTGAAAAATCAGTCTATCATGCAAACAAAGATGGATAAACATTGATCGCACAGAAAAAATTATTTTACGAAAATATTTCTTCGTAAAGATATTTCAAATAAGTGGCTTTTTTTCGCGATATATAACTTAGACTGAAACTACACGAACAGGTTTGATACACCAGCCCCGCCGAGCCTAACTACATTGGACGAGTATGTCAGTTTACAGGCTCAATACACAGTTCATAAATGTTAAAGGGTGGTGTAATCTCCCAATTAGCGTTCCACAGCTGCAATGTATTATTAATATCCAGCCTCTCTTTATTGCTATAATGTGTAATGGAATAGTGTTCTTCCTGTGGCGCCCCACAAGATCACCTGCGTCCAAAAAATTTAAAAAGTCACTAATTTTCAAAAGTTTCGTGTAAACAGTAGTCAAATCGAATAAATAGTAAGAAAAACACAGGAGTGAATTTTAACTTTTCCAATCTTGTTGGTTCGAAATTGAAAGATGATATAATTGTACTTATACATACATATACATATGTACTTATAACATATCATTTAATCCATTTAAATATGTATAATTAAAAAAATGTTTTTTTATTTAATAGAAGAAATGGTTTCATTTTAAAGTAGATATCTTTATGTAAAGTTATTAAAATTCTTGGAGTAAATCATTGTACGGTATAAAAAGTTCTACAAGACGACCAAAACATTTCAAATATAAAATGTTAAGTGAAGCACAAACTCTAAGCTAACGCAATCAGATAATTTTTCAAACGACTTTAAGCATTATCAGGCATAAAATTAATGACTTACATTTAATTGGTACTTCTTCTTTTCCAGTTTTTGACGTAAATCAGTGATATTTTTATCATTTTCACCATTTTCATTGATGCTTACAATGTCTTTTTCATCAGTTGCATTTTCAGCTTCTACTGATGAATTCATTTTAAAAAGCGTAGCACGCTTTTCGCTTTCAAAATCACTGACATCACTTAGATCTTCATGAGTGATATTTAAATCGTTATTTTCTTGTTGGCGTTCACCACTAATACTTCTACTACGATTCGAAGAAAAACTACTCTCTCTAGAACTACGATGAGGTGTCGGGGTTGGAGATGTTGATAAACTTCTTTTATTTTCGATGACCTTACCATTCTCACTACAAGCTGAATCAGATACTTTTTCAAGATTTGCGTTAATCGAGGATTTCGTGTCCTCGTCTTCTTCTTCATCACTAAGAGATGTATTTGAGGATGTGTCCGAATCAGATTTAGATTTAGAACGTGACTTTCGAGAACCTTCATATACAGAGCCTGAGCGACGCGAACGTCGACTCCTGGAACTACTAGCTGGACTTACACCTGCACTACGAGATTGAGTTTCATACTTTTGATCATCAAAATGATGCGGCGATTGTATAGAAATTTGTGAAGAGTTAGATGAACTGTTTGATGCGGAAGACCCTGGTCGAGAATCCTCGGAATCCATGGTTCATTAATTAAACCTAAGGAATGTTTGCAAGGAATAAGAACTAACAATTACTCATATTTTTTAATATTAAAAATAAATATTATTTGGTTTTAACTTTGTTCAAATAAAATATTATCGAAATTAAATGTTGTTGCTCTACTCTTCACTTTAAATTCGTAAGCTCAATTTCTCAGTTTTATTTAATTTTAAATCAAACTGATTATAATAACTCCAATAATGCTCAATATTAAAAGGTAAAAATTTTGCTACAGTAACTTTCATTCGCTTTACATAAAATTCCTATCATGATTTAATTCTGCAACATTTTTGTTAAAAAGTTAATTAAGTTAAGTTTTATTTAATCATATTATAATTCTAAACCATTTGTCCTTTCAAAATTTTACTATTTCATATTAATGCGAAAGTAAACTGATAATGAGGTTGTTATTCTTAACGTGATTTTTCGAAGATAATAAACACTAAAAACTTAATTATTTTTATTCTTGTGTTAACGCAGCGGTTTTAAAAGTAGGGAAAAAAGTTTTCGAAAAATATATTAATTCTTGAAATTAGAAAGATCGCTGTGTGCATAGCTTGAAAAGACTTAATCTCTTTTTAAAATAAAAATAATAAAAAAAAAACATAATTTCTGTTGTTGCGGTTGGATTCTAAATATCTCATAAGATGGAAGAATTAAACATAACTTTCATAACTTTAGAAAGTACAGAAGATATTTCAATTGGGCGGTAATTTTCAGAGTTGTTGTTCTCTTCCTTTTTAGGGATTGGCGTTACATTAGCAACCTTCCAACACATCGGATAATTCCCCGCATGTTAGGTTTGCTAATGGACGTGCTAAAGTCCAAGAACACTGTTTCAAGACCACTGCATGAATGCCGTCCAGCCCGGGAGCCTTGCTTATGTAGAAATCAGCTAAAATCCTTTTAACTGCACGCGCTCGAAGGAATATACTAGGCATAGTTACTGATCGATTACAGGGAAAAGCTGATCATTAACATTTTTGTTTTGACGCCATACACTGAATGATTCCTCTCTGAATTGAACTTAAATTTTACACGTCTGAATAAAACAAGATTTACACCAGGTTTAATCGAAAGTTGTTTGGATAGAATGAAGATTTTCATTCCCAATAAAATTATGTTTTCTACCATGTTGCCATGTTGCATTGATATTGTTATCTAAGAAACAAAGTTTTCATAAAAATATTTTTATCGTTTTGTAGCTGAACGAAAAACATGTAGAACCGGTGCAATTATCCGAATTTCGAAGAGCTGCAGGTACAGTTACAGTTACCTTGTAATTGTCAGGATGTGAAGTTAGAAACAGATCACGTGTGTCGCTAATTTGCAAGGTGATTGTGCGTGGCGAAGAGTTCAACGTATTGGCCTTCCGGAGTTGTATTACTCGAATGTCGAAGCCAATATGAGTTCTAAACATTGAAATCGCCAGCAACAACAGTTTCACTGTTCGGCCAACTATCAAGAATCTTCGACATTGAACCAAAAAGGGAATTGTAGCCAGAAATAGTAATATCCCATTAATCATCTGGACTTCTGTAAAGAAACCCGAAATACAAATAGTGTGCCTGATTCTGAATTTCGCCCAAAGGCAGCTAAATACAGCATTACGCGGCTGGCAATGGTACTCTACTTTATTGCGTATATACTATACAACACACCGATAGAAATTAAAAAGTGATAGAAGTTGGTAACCGGGTATATAAAAATCCTATGGATCAACATTTTCAGATAGATGGGTCTCACATAAAGCTAAAATATCCAGCCGGGGGAGACACTCGCTATTAACCCACGTATGTTGCATAAGTCGATTTTAAAACGCCCTGCCATAATAAACGAAAGAGACAATTCAAATCGATTGTCTGTTCCATAATAATGACACCTCTTAGTTTAATCGCTGTTAATATAAACTGTTTATTGACCAGTATTATATACCTTCATCAACAAACAGTCCACAACAACAATTTAAAAAAATGATATCTACATAAAATAAGTTGTTTAAATTGAAGGGAACGTATGACAGTGCAAAGGGCCATAAAAGCCATGATCTGGTCATTATAGACGAGAAGGGGCCACGGTTCCAACACTGCCAATATTGTGCCCAACACTTTTACAGTTTTATTATACATGCAATGTACACAAAAACATTTTCTTTTTGTTTATATTTTGTTATTTTTCACTTTGGTTTATTATTTGTGTAACATTCCGATTTAATAATTTAATTAATTCAATAATAATTTAAATTTTGTGGGACTTTTTTTGTTTTAATTATTTTTTTGGTGGATTTAAACTTATATCTGTGAATTAGATTTTTTAATTTTTTAAGAATGTTTGTTAAATTGATTTTGCTTTAAACAGTCGACGCGGTCATTATAAATTAAAATCACGCAAAACAGGGATACGTGTGGACGACATAAAAGACAAATCACTACTCGAACAATATTGCTTATTTTCAAATTCCGATCTAATAATTGTACAAATGTTTTGCTCAGTAAGTAAAGGCTTTAAACACGAAACGAATAATTTGTTTAAACATCTTTGATCAAATTGACGGTATGCTAATGAGCCTGTATCAAGTAATCTCACATGAGTCCGTTCCTGTTTTAGGGATCATAAAAAGTTCAGATATCTTCCAAGGGCATGGTAAAAAGCCAACTCGCAACATGGTAACTTTAATAATTTCTCTATTTTCCGACATGATTATTGAACATTTCACATCTTTTCGTTTTCCTAGTACTTCATTTTTGAGTAAGTATCAAAGAACCCGTAGTTCTTTAACATTTATTTAAACATTATTTTGTTATTAAGATTTTCTTTTACATCTTACATGATATTAAATAAAACTGCGTATATAAAACTTTAGTGATATGATTAATTTTCTTTAAAATCCAAGTTTTTAACCTGTACTTAAACTTTAGTACCTGACTGTATGTACTCTGCTCAAAAGCATCTCAAAATCTTATTTTAGCATGAAAAGGGCAATTTCGAAAGAGAAACGTTAGCTTTTTCATTACTCTTAATTTGTATAATTATCAAAATATAACTTGATTCTTTTAATACAGGAGAAAAGAGAATGAGCCAAACCTTTTAACAAGAATTCCTATACCGCATTTTTACAATTTTGATTTTAATTTAATCAACTTTTTAAAATTTACGCTTTTAGGCAAAACAAAGTTATATTATTATATTGTTTTTATTCTTTTTTTTCGCTTTAAAAAAATACACACTTATAGTAATAAAAAAGGGAAATTTTTAAGACCCTATTTTTTCAAATTTTGCTAGATCCACAAACGTAGCTCTTTGTAACTTTTTCTGAAACTTAGGAAAAATGTACAACTTCTTTGCATATTTTATTAAAGTAATCTAAGATGTACAAAAGTCGCAAATAAAAAATGTCTAACTCTACCAAACTAAAGCAATTTTGTCGATTAAATTTGTAATTTCCAATAAAATATCTCAAAAATTTTCTAAAAGTTGCATAAAATATATTTACCAAAAAGTATCTTGTATTTTCGTACGTATAGAAGTAAACATAACTATTAAGTTTCAAAACAATACATTAAAAAATTAATATTTGCCTTTTTTTATTACCCCGGTAGAAGTAGGATTTCTATTCAAGAGTTTTAGCTTAACATTTTTTTTTTTACTTTAGGGATCTGCCCTTTAAGAAAAAGATATGATCAATTCGACTTACTTCTTTACAAAATTGTATATATGTAACATAAATATTGCAATCACTTGTATTTTTTTCAAGTTTTGCCTATGGGACAAAGCGTTGTGCGTTCGCAGCTACAAGACTGTTATTATTAAGGTTAAGTAAAGGGTTTCGTAATTGATTTAAACGAATAATAAATACAAATGCAGTCCATTTGCTCAAAACACTGAGTTAGCAAAAAAAAAAATGAGTTAGTACGTTGAACGCGTCCTAATGAAATTACTCTTAGTGAATTCTTATTAATAATTTGTCAAAATTCCGCTTTTAAAATTATATATATATATATATATATATATATATATATATATATAATTTAATATTTTTACAATTTCAAACAAAATAAATAATCAATTGCTAAAGTGTTCAAAATACCTCGACTGTAATAAAAGTTTAAATATGGGCACATTAAAATTTAATAAAAACTAAGTCCTATAGAAACAGTAACAGAATTGACAAACATGACCTAAAACGTACTATAAATTCATGCTTATTGTAAGTGCTTCGGTACACTATAATAAAAAATTAAAAAATATACATTGCTGCAGCCAACTGCCAAAAAAATAAAGCGGACTAATTAATATAATCGTTGTCACCAACGGAAAAGTTTATATGTGGATTACCAGCATATAAAAAATCTGTGTTCGCAAGAGATAATAATAAAAAGTAATGGAACTCTCGGTTTAAAAACTGTACATGTAGAGCTAATGTGGTAGAGAAACTAATAGAACTTAAGTCGCACTTCGAGAAAAATTTAAACAAGATTTTCAATATGTTATAAAAATTTGATACAATTTTAAAAAGAGTAAAGCAGGAGCTAAAACCTGGTCTTAGTAAGTATAACCAAATGATTTCCAATTTGGAAATTGCAACAAAAAATTAGACCAGACATATTAAATGTTGTTAAAAAAGTGTTTAAGCTCATGAATATTGAAATAGAGGATGGTGATGTAAATGCATGCTTCTTTATAAGTAGTGGAAACTGAGTAGTAGTAAATTTTAACTCTATGGTTAAGAGAGATGAGTAACTATTTTAAAACTATGGGTTCTAATAACATTCCCAACAAATTTTTAAGAAAAATTTACCCTTTTATTGAACCCTTTCTATTTTTACGGCGACCGCAACCATCGACTTATTGATATAAAAATTTAGCGGTAAGTTTATTTCAAGAAATGTCGTCCACGCCATACGATTTGACACCTTTCGATTATATCCCGTGGGACCAAGTCAAGTCACTAGCTTTTGCTGATAAACCAATATCTATTGAAGCGTTTTAGCCCAATATTGTTCGTGTTAATCCTGAAATACGGCCAGCAATGCTTGATATTGCGGCCCAAAATTGGACGTCAAGAACATACGTGGTGGCCATACGTCCGAAATAATTTAAAAGTGTAATTGTCATGTGGAATAAAAACATTTTTTTTATTAAAATTTAATTCTTTGTTATTTATAACAATTTTAAGTTCTATAGGACCGAAAAAAACTTAATACAATTGCTGTGGATGAAGTATTAAAGTCACCCGGTTACAAATTCTAAATATAATATATACCCACTTAGTCCGTATAACCGCACCATTTCTATTTTGACCCATTTTTTGGATCTCAAAAAATCTCCATATAAGGAAATGTTTAATTTAACTATTTTTAGACCACTATTACTCAAAATCTATACAAATTCTGAATATAATATATACAGTTCTGAAATCCACTATGCCATGGCTTTTTATCCACTTAGTCCGTATAACCGCACCCTTTCAAAACATCTCTATATAAAAAATATGTAGTTATATTTTTCTTAGTATTTAATTGCATAAATTTTTGGTTTTATTTACTTTTTTAATATACTGCACTATTATACCATTAAAATATATATTAAATATGAATTCAGCCTAATTTTTATTATTTTTGCTTGAAAATGTTAAAAATAATTATATTATGTGAACTTAACATCGCTTTGTGAGAGATATGCAAGTTAACACAGGGTTGGTAAAAACGAAGCTAACTGAAGGAGCTATCTTCACACACAACAAAAATCGTTCTCTAGTTATAATCGGATTACATTACAACCTTCGTTTTAAAATTATTGACTGGATTACGATCGTTTACCCTAAATCTAGTAAATAGTAAAGTGGTAGTTGAATGAGAAAACAAATTGTGAAAGACAACGTAATGAAAAATTTACCATTTTATATTTTAAATGGCACTAAACTTTAACATTTTGCTCACACATTGCACTTACTTGTAAAAGTTTTCCATACCTAAAATTCTGATATTCCGCTTGATGACAGAATGTTTCGATTGGCGACAAATTGGGAAAAACTAAAAAAAAAACCCAAATCAACGTGTTTTAATCTTTTCTAATTCCTGGGATACCAAGCATTGAAGCGTAGAGCGGAATAGAATTGTAGATACTTTTGTCTTAAATGAGTATGCAAAAATTCTTCGATAAATTGTAAACTATTTTTGTGCCATTTAAAAAACAAACAAGCTAATATTTGGCAGATTTTGCTATTCCAAAGAAATTTAAGAAATCGTGACACAATGAAATGATTTAGCTATTTAAAAAAAAAAACGAAAATTTGCAATAAAATCACTTCCAAGTTTTGATCGAATCTATAGCTTTAAACGGATTGGATGGCAAATTCAATTTAAATTTTTTTTTCGCTATTTCCGGCACTTTTTTATATGGAATCCGCAACGAAGTCGGAAATGCTTTGAATTTTCCGATGAGTCTACCTGTTATCAATTTACCTAGATAGTGTGTATTCTTTTGCTGGGCAGGTGAAATAAAACTGAAGGTAACGTCCGGTAAATATAAAATGTTGAACATATATCATATCGGGAGCACTGAGTTGTTCTACTTAAGTTTTGTTCTAGTTAGTTTTGTTTTATTTCAAATTTGATCTATGTTCTATCGTCTTATCATGCAGTTTTTTTCAGATTTTATATTTTGTCTTAGGTATACAGTAATTGAGTAACTGAAAGTAGGGGAGATAGCTTGTTATGCTTATGCAAGTCTTTCATATTTGTATAAAAGGTGAATTTTGAATTTTCGCGGGCTGTATACATTCGAATATCGAAATTTTATCTGTTATGTTGGTACGCATGTGTTAGTCATATGTTGGCATTATCACCTAATTTGTATTAGTAGTTTGTTGTTGACAACTAAAAAGGTAAGTCACGGTTAGTCACGTTTGTATGTTCTTCGATTTTTGACTTTTCAAAAAAAAATGGATCAAAAAATATGATTTTTTGGCCAAAAACAACACTCTAATCATGCCTCAACCACCTTATTCACCAGGTTTGGCTCCCTGCGACTTTTTCCTATTCCCAAAACTGAAGAGACCAATGAAAGGAAAGCATTTTGCCACAATTGATGAGATAAAGTCAGAATTCAAGAACGAGCTGATGGCCATACAGAAAAGCGCATTGCAGAAGTGCTTCGACGATTGGAAGAAGCGCTGGCATAAGTGCATTATATCTGAGGGATATTACTTTGAAGAGGACAAAATGGATATTGACGAATAAATAAATACTTTTCAAAAAAAATTTAAACTTCACCTTTTCTTTTGAACTAACCACGTACTTACTAAACATACGTTGGCTAGTTGCATTAGTATTTCAATGTTTTAAGGATCTTTCACACGGACGAAGACAAATTTAGTTCCGATGGTCGGCGTTATGTATGGTGTAAACACGACATATAATTTTTTCACTAAAACACCTGATAACACGGAGTACTGTGACAACTTCAGGTATCGAAACCCTTGATTTTATTATAGGGACTAATGAAAATACATGGGTATTTAAACTTGAAGACGAGTGTGAAAGAAAGTACGCGCAATCTGGTTTTGCTGATTTCTTAAATTTTGAGGTACATTTTCCTTACGGTCCTAAAAATACCTGCACAATGCAATGATTTAACTGTACTTAAACATTTATGGGATGTACTCTGACGTCGAATGCAATATTGATTATGCACGATCAACCTAAAACAGAATTGCAGAAAAATTGAAGTCGAATAAGTCAAAAACAAGTGGAATCTTTTCAAAAGTTAGCAAATGGCTAGCATGAGGTTAATAGTTCGGTGGCTATAGTTTAAAAAATGTGTAATGAATAAGCTATGTATATGCAAACTTCATGCTAACTTTTTGGTATGCATGTAGCCGGTGCTATTTATTTTTTCACTCTTTTTTAATCAAAGCCTTATTAAGTCCTATTTTTTTAATATGTTAACCGGTATTTTTTTGTAAAGGTGGTAACTTCTTTGAGCCACTGTATACATAAAAAAAAAATAGCAAATTCTACGTTTTTGGTATGTAATATCATTTTGGGCTAAAAGTACTCAATCTTTGCAAAACACAATGCAGAATTATGTACATTTATAAATATAACGTGCTATATCAAACTATACAGGACTGTCCTGAAAATCACTTTTTGTTAGTCATTTCAAATCACACAAAATATAAATATAAACCCAATCTGTTTTAACTTAGAAATATATGTACCTTCATTTTCGCATTACTTCATTATTAGACAAAATTTATTACTCAGGTTGATATTGCCCAATACTACATATATAATAACGTTAGACTTATTACTAAATAATTGCTCGATTATCTGGTGGAAAGTTTATAAATTGTTTGATATGAATAAGTAAAATCTTACCTTTATATAACACAACTGATGGTCTCAAATTCAAAAACAAAAAACTTCTCTCTACTTTTAGAACGATATTTTGATATAAATTTTTTCCGCACTTTTTGTTTTATATACACCACTGTACTGTCATTCAATTTATTATAATTCATTTTAATGCAAACATATTTTAACATTTTTAACTATTAAATTTTGTTACACTTTTTCCTTTTTGTTGTGGGAAAGGAGTAAAAAATATTTTATATACGAGAAAATTGTAATGTTTTTGGACAGTCTTACCTTTTCCAGATTTTTAATTTGGCTGTTACCGGCCAAAAACGATTTTTATCTCCTTAATTATAAAGCCAACTTTCCATTTAGAACAATATTTGATGTAATGGGTAATCTCTGTTATTTATAAAGAAAACCCAACAATTTACTTTTTATCTTCTTGAAACACAATTATCCAAATCACACAATATAACTATACATTAATAGTCTATGATGCAAATAAAACATCAATGAGAAAATATGGCTGCTTGACAGTAAACGTAGTGGTTACTTAATTACTTAATAATCACGAGTACTCGATATTTGTATAAAGTAAAGGTTGCCAATTTATTCTTTATTCGAACTACAAAGAAGTTATCTAAGTTGATCCTAACCGGGTTTTATTACTTATGGCAAAAATATAGCAGGAAAGACGAACAAAGCGAATTAGGACAGTGCAGCTGATGATTTTTTTTAACTGATTGGATGTCGAATTCCATATAAAATTTTTGTTTGGCAATTTTCCGCTTTTTTTATATAGAGTTTGCCATTGGGAACGAAACCGAAATTCGTTTATTTCGTCTTGCTCACGCCCAAGGCGGTCTTTACGGCTCTGGTATAGACTTTGTATAGTTCTGACTGCAGATTATATACATATGCAGTCATGCTTATTCACTTCCTCTATTACTTTTTTTTCATAACAAAAGTGTTTTAATATATATGTAAAAGTTTATTATTATGTGTACTTGTTGTTTGTCTTTTCGTTGCGCCTAACTAGCAAGAAATCTGTTGGCACGTGAAGAGAGCGTCGACAGAATAACGAAAAGAAATTTGATCTTGTTCTTCTGTGTGGAGAATACATGTGGATGTTCCTGTTTAATTTGACCATCATTTCTTGATTGTGAATGAGATTGTTTGCTCGTACATTAACTATGTTAAAACATCTATACAATCTTAATGAGAGACAAAAGATTATGCTCAAACTGAACTGAACATAATACCACAAACACATTGTCTTCCGCCACATTTTTTAACGTAAAAAGTATGAATGCTTTTGTATATGTAGTTTATGTACGGGGTTTACAGACGAGCGCACACATACACACATACATACTTTTTGTTTTGCCTGTGTATTTTGTTTTTGTATTGTCATAACAGAGTTGTGCAAACTATTGTTCGGACAGCTCTGTTTGACCATGAACAGCGACGATCTTGACTAGCCAAATTTCTGTGCGAGCAGCAAAATGAGCGATGGCTGAACAGAATTATGGCTAGTCAAGACGCCATGTAATGGCAGAACATCGTTGTGCAAACAACTGTGTTTGAACACGAACAGACCATCAACAGCGACGTCTTCACCATAGACTACTAATATTCTGTGGTCTTCACTAGCCAAATGCTTGTGCGAACAGCAAAATGTACGATGGCTGGACAGACCATTTATGGCTAGCCAAGGCGGCTGTTATTGCCGCCTAGTTCTTTTTTGATAGTCCGTAACGTGGTGCTTCATAATACTATTTTTGTTATTAATTATTAAACACTGTGCAACATTCTGCTACATAATCTTTGCAGTCGAAATACCTACCAAATTTACAAAAAAAAAGAGCAAATTCTACACCTTCGACTTTAGTTGAAGTCCAACTTCGACAACCGTAATAAGGCTGAAAGCTTGATCGCACTGCATTTAAGATTGCGAATTTGCTAGTGTTGATCTTGACAAATTTAGTTTTTATGTGCCATCTGTTGGTTGTTATATACATTGACGTTTTGGTTTGCGTCTTAGAAGACTGTTTAGTTGCGTTTTCTACCGCCTAGCAACCAAAAGAGCGAGTAGAAATTGCTTTTTGGCGTTTTTGTAGTCACCACTGGTGGCATAGGGGGTTTTGTACCCACCAAATATATTTAAACCAATTTTTTTTTGAATTTTTAAATTCATTCTTTTGCACATAAAATTATTTTTTTTATTTCAAACTAAGATTTAAACTTCAGTTATTTTCTTAGTTTCAAATTCATACATTTATTATATATAATTACCGACTAACCTGCCAAAGTCGTAAGTTTTTATAATAATAACATGAAAAAACATGTTTGCTGTGAACAACTGCTTATGCTAATTAAAAAAAAATCTACATGTATTTTTAATAAAATTTCAAGACGAAAACAAGAAATTGCAGTGAAAATTTAAAAACAGAAATAAACTTAGCTCCAACAAGCAATATTAAAACAGAACAAAACATAAAAAAACAAAAACCATTTTAAAAAAACAAATACGAAAGAACAATAAACATAGAGTAAAATGTTTTATTATTTTTGGACGTTTTTTAAACCAAAATTATTTTAAACTATCCTAAAATATTATTATTAAGGCAATATGACATCATAAAACCGCTTGTGAATTCGACAAATATGTTACAATAACTGATTGTAACAACTATTACTTGGACGATGAATCTTACCTTTGGCTGATGTAGAGCAATCAACCATTCATTAGATTCAATGTTTATTATTATTATAGTAATTTTAATAATAGATTTGTTAAAGTTAAAATAATTTCTTTTACACTTTTTTACATTAATTAATATACATATTGTATGTCTGGTCTCCCGGTGGCTAAGCGTTTTGCTTACTCAATGTTGTTGATACTTTTACCATTTCTTCATATCAATCGTTAGAAAGTATAGTGATAGTACTTAAATTGCTTTATTGTATAATAAAATAACTTACATATATGTATAATACAGACAAAATTAACAGACGTATTAAACGAAGAATTCTATAGTCAAAATTATAATTACAAAAGCGCGCTAGTGGACTAAACTTCAGTCAGCATAAATTTAAGTGCGAAGTATTCTGTGATTTCATATACATCATATTTTGTTGGCGCTTTTTTTTTAGCTTAAAATTCCATTTGTATTAACTTCTTGCCTCAAAAATGTATTACATACTTAATATAGAGAAAACATATTATTTATATACGAACACAATTTTCTTATGAAGTTTTACAGAAAGTATCTCATTGGAAGAATTCTAGAAAACACAATTAAAATACAGAGAACATCATTTCCAATATTTTAAGATATTTTAGTGGCTCCAAAACATTATTATGCTGGTATTCCACCATCATAAGCATAGTCAGCTTTGTTGTGCATCACCAGCTGGTTATCAACAAAGTAAAAGCTATCTGAACGTGTTTCGAATGGATTGGAGATCATTTCTGAAACTAAAATATAAGTGTGTTATTTAAAAAATATTTAAGCAGCAAATTTAGGAATAAAAGACAGCAAGCAAGATAGAGAAAGTTTAAAATTATAGTTCGAAGCATAATTTTTTGAATTACTTTCTGTAGAGTTCACAACTTTCAGTCAAAATGATAATATATCAAAGTTTGTTTTAAAATACAGATGTGTAGAAAAAAAGCAAAAGCATGCAAACAAAAAATTTGCTAAGTCATAAAATAAACTTATAAAATATTTAAATTCATAAATGTATACAAGGGCGAATTGATTATTATAAGGTAGGCCTCATATAAACGCAGGTGATCATGCCGTTCATTAACCCAATATATATATATATATATATATATATATATATATAGGTAAAATAAGGTTCTATTGTTGACTTATATATAGTCAATTTATACTGCTTATCAATATATTAACAGGTTCGATACATAAATCCTATTTTCTTTGCTATTTTATACTCAATATAATTTACATGTTCCTCCCACTTAAGTTTATTATCAATAATTATACCTAGATATTTTATCTGCATCACATTTTCAATTTCGTAGCCCTTGATTTTTAGTCTTACACTATCACAGTTCTCAGAATTATGATTTAATATCATGTATTTAGTTTTTCCACAATTCGGTTTTAACTTATTCCCACATAACTATACATATAACTCATCCATGTGTGTCTGAACAGCATTCATCGCATCATTCAAATATAAGTGATTAAAATACAAAAGAGCATCATCAGCAAATAAAACTATTTTAAAAAATTTTACACAGTTTGGTATATCATTAATATAAATTTAAAAAAAGTAATGGTGCGAGCACCGACCCCTGTGGCAGACCAATATATACTCTGCGATCTGATGAAGTTATCCTTCCAACCACTGTTCTTTGTTTTCTGTTTGTCAAGTAGTTCTCAAACCATTTCAATGCTTGCCCTCTTATACCGATCCGATTCATCTTCATCAGCAATATATGCCTATCTACCGTTTCTCCGCTATCATATCTTTCCAGTTAGCTAGTACCATATTCAACGCTGTTTCACATGAATGATTAGCTCAAAAACCAGACTGCTGAGAGACAATGATATCATGTTGATTTAAAAAACTTAGTAACTGTTTTTTAGCCACACTCTCCATGATTCTTTCATCTGATGGTAATGTATTTACTGGTCGTAGTTCTTCTGGACGTGTTGTGTTTTTAATATTTTCTATCGGTAGAAACTTTCCATTTTTCAGGAACGTGAGCAAGTCGTAAGCAGTCGTTTACAATGCCAGAGGAAAAATAAGCCATGTATTCCATTGAATCTTTAATAACACCTTCAGACAAAGTTTTTTTCCACCAATTTTATTTTTTTAAGATTTTACAATATTAAGCATACTTAATGTATCAACTTCTTTGTATTTGAATTCATAATTTAAGTTCATATTTCTCGAGAAATCCAAATCTATCTTCTCAATTTCATTGTTGATTTTATTGATGCGGTCCACGAAAAAGTTATTAAGTGACTCTGCTGTTCGATTTCACTTTCTATCCATTTATCATTTATCTTTTTAGGGATTGATTTATTTGTGTCATATTAACCGTTTCTTTTAAATATTTCCACATTAGTTTTTGGTCTCTACCTTCGGTAATGACTTTATTTTCTATATATTTTTTATTTTTATTAGCTTTTTATACAAGTTCTTTGTCCCAGTCCACACTCCCGTTTTTTTTTTGCTATGTGCAAAAGATCATATTTCTTTCTATTAAGGTGTGTTAATCATACCATTTGTTAATAATTTTTTTATGGACACATTTATTATAAGTAAGATTATTCATGATGTCTAATATTACACTATTAAAGTTTTCCACTTTTTCAGTACCAGTACCATAATTTATTTCATTAAAGTTACTATATCTCAGCATTTCAACTAAATTTTCCTTACTATAATATTCCCAACTGGTAATATTTATTCTAAGTCTCATCTTCACTTCTTTTTCTATCGGTATTAAAAATGATATTGTTTCATGGTCAGTTATTTTATGATTAGTCATGGACCTAGTCTGCACTTCATCAGATGATGAAAAAAGTATATGAATTCTAGTACTTGTCAGTTCTGTAATACGAGTATCAAAATTTATAAGTTGTTTCATAGCCATAGACGAAAAAATATTGCACAACTCATTACTATAGTAAGTATCATTATTAATATTAATGTTAAAATCTCCGATTAACAAGTTATTATCACTGTTTTCGAAATAAGTCTCTATTGTACTTCTCAAATACATAAGGAATTCTGAATTGCTGGCATTTGGTGAATGATATAACACCCCAATCTTCCATTTCGTTTGAAAGTTTTTTAATTTATTTATAATTCACCACATATTCTGATTAAGGCTTTTGCTACAGATTACATTACATTTTTAATAGTAAATTTTTAACAGTAGTTCCGTACTATTAAGGCCAATTTTAGGCAAAATCATAAATATTAGTTGCAATTTCCCATCGGAATTTAACGTGGGGCCAAAGAACCAGTGAGCATTAACTTATGTGATTTTGTAAATGAAAAAGTTAAATGCCACCCGAATTTTTATCAAAAATAAATATTGTTGAATGTACTTTATATATTGTTTTTTAAAGACTCTGATACTGAGAAACTTAATTTTCTTAATTTTTATGTTTCCGATTTGAAACAAATTAATCAATAATTTTAATTAAGCATTTTTTACTCTCTATTTAATTACCTAGTAATATGATGGTATTACATATGTATATAAAACCTCTTTTTTTTACTTAAAGTTTACAGACGATTGGGTTATAACAAATTGAAGCTCTCTACCTATAGTGGAAGTGCCCCATACAAATTAGGGGGCACCCTAGATAAAGTTTACTTTTTAAAATTTGTCCGAATAATTTCAGCTCTCTAGCAATAGCGGGAGTGTCCTATAGTTATGTGAATAGGTACTAAAATATATACTTTTTTACACTTTCGTCTCTCGGAAAGCTTTTTTGGTAAAACTTTCAAGCTTCAGCTATATGAACAGTCTTCTTGTTTCAAGTTTCATTTTTTTAATGTTTATTTAATATATATTTAGAACAAAAATTACAAACTCCAAATAAACAAAAAGTATGTTGATATATTTTTTTTTATATATACAAAGTCCCATTTAAAAGAGCACTCAAGTATAAGACGTATTTGGTAGTAAAGTTAATTTTTCAGTTAATTACATATTAGTATACATATGTACATAAAAGTTTTGGTATCCAGGTTTAATGTAAGCAAAAAGATAATAAAAATCTTACTTTTATATTTATAAAGATAAAATAAAAGGTCAAGGGTTAAAATCAAGGAATTATTATTGAGTTAGCCACCAATATTTATTAAGATTCAGATTAGGTTTTATCATCCAAATAAATCCTAGTGTCAAAACGACAGTTTTCAGATGTTAGTTCGTTACAACTTATAGTTTTTTCATTGGAACGTCTGTAAATGTGATAAAGTTTGGGAATACCATCTTCGTTTTGAATAAAACCCTTTTTATCAAGATATAGAAAAGCCTCGGGAGGGATGAAACCATTTTCGATTGTTTTTGAAATATATTCCTCGTCAGCGTAGTAAGGAGCCAACATTAAATTGTTCTCAATGATATTTGAGCTGTTTACAATGTGATCTCTTATGATATAAATAATAAAGTTATCAAATCTAGATATTTTGGCTTTTTCATAAAGGATTTTGTTTGAAACGTATTTTTTGTAGTTGTTACTTTCTGATCTGTGCAATGAAGTACAACTCCTGAGACATTTCCTTTCGAAAACGCGAATCTTCTCCATATACGAGGGGCAAATATTAAACCAAATTTGGCAGCCATATGATAAAATTGGTCGTATCAAACTCTGATACATGATGATTTTAACCCTTGCTTGTATATATTTAGAAAAAATGCATTTCTAGCTTTTATAAGTTTTTGATTAATGTGGTTGTAAAAGTCTAAAAATTTATTTAACTCTATTCCTAATAGTATAACACTTTGTTGTACGGGAATGTTTATATTATTTGTGGATCTAATACCAAATGACTTCCAGTTTCCTCGAATATTACTGCTACATTTCCCAACAGGTGGCCTAAACAGAATACATTCACATCTGTCCAAAATGATCTTCATGTGCCAATCTTTAGAATATTCTTCAATTATCAAAAATTTATTTTGCAAACCGTCATTAATTCTATCCACTGTATTGTCAGCATGATATATAGTTATATCGTCTGCGAAGGCTATAACATTGTCTATTTTATATATTAAATCTAACAAGTATAAATTAAACAGTATAGGAGAATTAACAGTTCCCTGTTGTAATCCGTTGACAATGGTGAATTTTCCAGTACTAACTGATTGTTTTCCATAAATTGAGAAAGTTTTGTTATTTAGCATGTTATGTATAAGGATTACGAAATGAAATGGAAAATTTTATTTGAGGAATTTAAAAATAAGGCCAGGAATCCAAATACTGTCAAAAGCTTCTTCAAAGTCAACTAAGCAAGCGTCAGTATATAAAGATTTGTTAAGATTCCATTGAATATTTGAAACTAATAAATGAATTGCGTGTACTGTTGAATGCTTGTATTTAAAGCCAATTGTATTTCACCAACTAACTTATTTTTCTCACAAAACTTGATTATAGTCATATTGATACATACTTCAAATACTTTGCTTATGTTTGGAAACAGGCTTATTGCCCGTAAATTTTTTCGATTTGATGTATCCTTATCTTTCTTGGGTAAAACTATCACTTTGGCTTACTTCCAAACACGGGGAAAGTAAGCATTATTTAGCATGTTATTGAAAAGTATTCCATATTTGAATATTAAATTTTCGGGTAAATTACGCAATACAACGTTGGGGATATTATCAACTCCTGATGACAATTTAGGTCTTAATTTTTTAAAAATTGATAAAACTGTATCTTTTTGAACAAAAATGTTATCTAATTGAGTCTCGTTTAGGTCATCTGCTTTATTTGACTGTGAAAATGTTGTCAAGGTCGAAAAATTGTATTCATATTGCATTTTTTCTTCCAAAAATTCATTAAAAGAACCAAATGAGTGGTACACATCGAATGGTTTCGTGTAATATATACACCGTGCGCATTAGGCCTGAACTTGCCGTGGTAAACTACTGTACACCTTACTGCTGCTAAAATTATCGATATTCGCAATATTTTAATAAATACTTTTGTCGTTCGGAAACTTTGGGCCCAATACATTAAAAAATATACATACATACATAAGTGTCCTAGAAAGCTAACTAATAAATTTATGTGTAATCATATTAGTTTTCGTAACATTTTTGATAGAGTTAAAAAATACTTACTGAGATCTGTGGGAAGGTTGGGAAATTCGTATATATGTTCACAACTATTTTTTGAATGAGGAATGCAGTAACCAAATTCAAAATCAAACGATTTTAGCAATCTGTCGCGAAAAAAATGACGTTCAATCATCCTAAAATTATTAACAGGAATGCTTCCAACAGTAAATTCAACACTAAAGGAAATATTATTTGAAAATATACATATTTATATATATATAACAATTTAATATTACGTGGCTCCCACAGTTTTTAAGCTAAGAAATGCTGGAGTGAATTGATATCGTACATATCGCCCAGCATTTGGATCAGAATTTTCCTCTAGACAAAGGTCTTCTGCTGCTGCTGCTATCATGTCTTCAATATTACTATCGTTGGTTTGTTCACTAGGCGGCTTTGCTATTTCGAATAATATAGTTCCACTTTCCATATCTCGAATCTTAAACCGTGTAAAATCAATTTCATATATGTTCGCACTTGGCGAGCACAGATAATCTTCGCTTATTTTATTAAGACGCAACACATCGTCCGGAGTTATGTTACATATGTGTAGTACTTTATCATTACTTATTGTATTAGACTTATTACTTGTTTGTAGCGTATTTAATTGTTTGCCAATAACGCTCATTTTCTACTAATCTAAAAATTGTTTGCACTATTTATATATAACAACGTTATCGATTCAATTTATACTATTATTTATGCAAATTAAATCTGTTTGTAAACACTAGTACAGATTTTCGACAGTATTGCCAAAAGACTACTGCGCCGTCAGATGTTTTCGGCAGCGGAGGCTTGTGCAAAAAGGGTTTGCGGGCGGCATAAAACTGGTTGCCAGCCGTCTGAAACTAGCTTCACGTAAAGCCCCACTAAAAAGTCGAAAAACACGTAACCTAAACATCAATAAGTAATTATGAATTGCGAAGTGGATGACAAAATTGCTCTTGTAGTTATTTATTTAATATAACAGAAGCACTGCCATGAAAAATTTATTTTTAAAAGTGGGAGTGTATTAAACATTTAAAGACAAAGATTGAATTTGTAACACTTAAGTTAATGCGAACACCGATAGCAACTCATATTTTCCAAGCATAAGAACCAAGATGACAGAAATATTTTATCGAATTTTGTTATGGTTGTTATATTAAGTTCTTTGTGTTTTAACTTGAGTCAGCTGTGCTTTAAGGCCATATGGTTTTAATTCGCCTTGGTAGAAACCCAAAATTGGATTGATCAAATAATAATATATATAATTATAATCCCAAGTGTACAAGGCATATAATAGTTCTCTACTCGTTGATATTTTTATTTCTTTTTACGAATTTCGATCACAAACACAATAGAGGAATATTAAGTTCTGGGTTTAACGCCAAATTTCGTATTTTCCAAAATAAACACATCTTATGTAAAATTATAAGATATATATCAAAATATGTAGATACATATCGCTTACAAATATGACCTTATAGCTCATTGAGGCTGCCGGGAAATTAAGTAATTTCAAGCCGAAAGCACGAACAAACGTGTTCATACATGTACTTTACGACACTCGAGTTGTTTTTACTGTTTTTTTATATTAATGTATTTTTTGACTAAAATTTAATTTTTCCAATAAATGAAAAAAAATTAAAAATATTTACTTTTTATTAAGCTGGAGGGCATTAATAGTAAAATATCAATTAAGAAGTAAATGCTGCAGAACTTGAACACCACAAAAAACAAAAGAATACCTGTTATGTGTATATATTTTTAAAAGACATATATCGGTTAAAATGTCTTCCTTTTGTTTACTTCTCAGGACTGTAAATAGCGTTAAGGTTAAAAAAAAAGAGTTTTTTTTTTTTATAAAAACAGCGTTCGTGTTCGTTGTACTTTCCTGTTGATTTCGGCGAAATTAAGTAAATGAGTTAATTTGGCAAATAGTGCCATTACTTAATTTTAACTTAAAACGAAATTACTTAATTTCGTGGGTTATTCGTTGAGATATTACAAATTATATATTTAAAATTTTAGGGATTTGTAACGTACACTACAATAATTTACTTATTTTTTATTCAAAGGTTTTCTACTATTCTAACCACATTTTTATTGCTTACATATATATGGAATTATTTTCCATATTTTTCTTCAAATATCCTGCGCTTATCTAATTTTGGAAAAATTCGAACGTTTAATTTAAAAATAATATTTTCTTCTGTGTATATACCTAAAAAACAACTCTGAGATTGTTTACTGAGTAGTCGCAAAGTAGGCGACTTTGACTACTAGAACTAAATACTCAATTTTTCTAAATAAAATTTTGCAAAATTACGCGATTCGAAGTGATGTATTCGGTTTCTAGTAGATTTTTTTGCTTAAACTCTAATATACGTTCATATTGCCATAATGCTCGCCCAATTAAAATGGCATATAATATATTTGAAGGCAATAATACCGATAATTCCAAACCTCCATTAATAATAATGCATGGTCTTTTTGGATCTAAAAAAAACTGGAGGGCAGTAGGTCGATTGTTAAAAGACAAGACAAACCGAAAGGTAAATAAACAAATTGATTCTATTTAGCTTAGGTAAATATTTGCAATATTTGTTTTCAGATTATAACTGTAGACGCAAGAAATCATGGAGAATCTCCTCATGTTAATGAACACAGTTCACTGCATATGTCTCTTGACATTATTGAACTTATGAAACAAATGGGTATACCAAAAGCTTCAGTCATGGGTCATAGTATGGGAGGAAGAACAATGATGTTTTTGGCTTTAAAATACGTACGTTGATTTTTTTTTATTCTTTCTCAGAAATCAAAAATATTAAAATTTTTGGCAACCTCCAAATTTAAAAGTGCATCACTGTTGCTGTTAATAATAGGTTTAAACACACACAATCAGATTTTATATACTGAGGTAATTTTTCAATTCATAATCTAAAAATTTAGCTTGAATTTAGTTAAGGGTATTACATCGAACAAAATTCTAGAGGCTAGAACGCATAGTTCTGAGAAAATTATCAATTGTTGTAAGTGGAAAGGATGTGAAGTAGCCAATTTAAGAGCCAATATGAAAATATCTGTTCTATAATGCCGGCTTGGGTTACAAAAGATGTTAAAGAATTTTAGCTGGTGATACCAATATTGACTGAACAAGAGATGGAATGAATAAAAATAGAATTCAGGCAACGTTAAATGATAATGTTCTTAAACTTAAAATTAAATAAGTTATTTCTTAATGAAATAGGTATTATGTATACCAGACTTCGTTAAAACAAATAATAAAAGTGCATATACAAATCAATAGTAAAAAAAATTTCGGATCATGAAGAAATAGAGTTAACAATTTGTTAGACTAGATATTAAAATATTAAATATAATAGAAATTCATTTAATATTAGTGACGTTAAGAGTAGCTCTTATTGCTGAAGAAAAATCTGCTTTTAAAGGCTGTTGCTCTAGCACTCAATCAGCATATCTACGGCTGTGTGAATGGTCATCCGGCTTTAATTGCTACGTGAGTTGGAGTTTACATGGATAGAGGGGCCAATCCAAATGCAAAATACCCCATAATGAGTAACTTACGTCTAGACCCAATTGCAGAGAACGCTGTGAAATCGACAAATTCGAATTATTCAGGTTTTTCACAACAAAAATATTTTATGGGAGTACGAAATATTCACTTGTTAGAAATTAATGAGAATAAACTACATCTCTTATAAAAGAACATTATTAATTGGATTGTTAATATTTGGTCACTTATCACGTGGCTGACTCAAAAATTGCAAAAAATTCTCATTAAAAAAATTTTTTTTGTTAATGAAATATTTGATTTGCCTATATGTCATCAGTTGGTTTATTTTGCACGCTAGTGTTGTATTACACACACATATCGTGCTTATAAATAGTAGATTTCGGAACATATTTTTTTAAGCGAATACAAGAGAATGTGAGAACAGTTTAAGCAAGCCACTCAATAGTTCTGGGTCAGCTTTAACAAAAAGTGCTACTAATATGGTTACTTTACCCTAACATTCTTCCAATAGCTTTCACGCCGCTGCTAACCAAATACAATGCGATAAGTTTGATTTGGTTGCAGATTTACTATATAATGATGATAAGCAGAACGATAATAACGAAATGGGAATGGGTGATATTAATTGCTAAGTGGTTAAAAATAAAAAATACAAAAGAAAAGGTTTAAAAGTAGATTGTTTAGACCTAGTTGTAGTCAGAAAAGATTTGCAATTTTGGAAAATTTGATTACTGAGCCAAATATAGCTAATAATGTAAAAATTAATCCGGTTTTTAAAAAGCCAAAAAAACTTCAAACAGTTTTGTCCACCTATATGATGTCAATATTAAATCCGTAGTAGAACAATTAAGAGGAAAAATGCTTGATTGTAAAATCATAAATGAGAGAAATTCTAAGAGTAAACACTACTTGCAGTATGTTTAGGCACACAGTGATATAAAGCGGGTTCTGAGAGAAAAAATTATTGAATCATTGATTTGATATTCCGACAGGGTGTTTTGATGTAGAATTTTGGAACGAATTTCCGTCATCGTTCTCTGAGAACGAAAAATGACACTGAAGATGGCACATAGCCGAAACCTGTTTGTTTCCAAACCAAACTTGACAAGGGGTGACGGAAATTCGTTCCAAAATTCTACAATTATTGAATCCTTTTCTTTTACTCCTCCGGAATTGAGGCAACAATCCTTAGTGTTGCGAGGTCTGTTTTACGATTCAAATATTTCTGAGCTAGAAGCAGACTTAAGCAAGATAGTATCTGTTACAGTTCATTCTGTTGCTATTGAATTGAAAACACCTTTTTAAAAAAAAATAATTTGGAAACAGGTCTTTTTTTTTAATAACTCTTAAGCATGGTAAATGATTAAATGACTTATCTGCTATTCGTTTTATTTTAAATCCAGTAGTGACATGGGAAAAACCGAAACCGAATTGCAACAGAGCGTATAGATGTGTATAGTGCTCTTCAAGTAATGGTAAACCCTTTTGTTTTCATTGCCAATCATATTTCCTTCCAGCTAGCTGGCGCGGTTGTCCCGCTTTTAACAAATACGTAGATATAAATAGAAAATTTTCAAATCAAGGAAAAGAAAAAAACTCAGGCGTTGAATAATGTTTCTCTTACGTGCTATACAAATTTAGGCGTAAGATTGCCTAAAGTTAGCTAAGGTTTTATGCGCACCAGATTCGCTGGAAATCAGGATAATGAATTCTATGCAACGTGTCGGAGTTTTATCAAAATGATTACATTTAATGTAAGATCTTCGGTAGAAATTAGTAAGAGAATAGATTTGGTAAATTTACTAAACATTAACAATATTGATCTTGCTTTTATTCAGGAGACGTATTTACAATCGAATCATAAAGTTAATTTAGATAATTACACCTTTATTAGGGACTTCACATCACAGGGTGTAGGTATTGCTATTAACAAGAGTTATTCATTCCCCAAAGTTGAAATTTCTCATATGTACATCTTTTCCATATTTTATATATTAATAGAATATTAGTGGATTCCCCATTTTTACTCCAGCTAACTTTAATCCTACCCAATTTGCAAATGTTTGGGCAGAAATCTGAAATTTTTCAAACGTTTTAGATGGTTTAATGGTTGGTGGTGATTTTAACTCAAAAAGTTCTTCATGGGCAGATGGGGTGAATAACTTAAATGGAAATACCTTTTGTTATTGGTTGAATTATAATTCGCATGCACTTGAAAGACTTTGTGACAATGTTCCTACTTTTTCTAATGGTTCGTTGATCTCATTAACCTAAATTACAATATTATCATTTTCTACTTAATTTTAAGCCATAAATCTGTTCAGCTATCGCACATTTTGCTGATCGCACTGAAATTTGGCTAGTCGGGACCGACGATGTTCATGGTCGCTTCATGTTCAAACAGAGTTGTCCGAACAATAGGTCGCACAACTCTGTTATAACATTACGCAAACAAAATCCACAGGCAAAATTAAAAAGTATGTGTGTGTGTGTGTGTGTGTGTGTGCGCTCGTCCGTACATAAACTATGCAAAAGCTTCCATGCAATATCGATGAGACAAAAAATTAAGCTTAACTGAACAGGAACATCTGCACGTATTCTTCAAACAAAAATTACGAACACATTTTCTCTCGTTATTTCTAGATGACATATACATAACCAAAAAAATGTTCAAATTGTACCTTGTATTTTTGTATAATTTTTGAACCCATTCTGAAAACTTGACAAACTTACACTCACCAGACATTTATTTTTAACCGAAATGCAATTTATGAACGACACTTTAGCAACAACAAATATTCACTTTTCTTTATATTTTCACAAAAACAGAACACGAACTATGTAAATATTATTATCCTTTTTACGCATTCCTTATATAAAACCAGGAACTCTTGAAATTTGTGTATGTTTCTCAGTTACGTCTTAGTATTTTTATTAAAAACATTTTTATCAAAAGTAAAAATCTATATTCTAGCCACAATACGTAAGTGATGGAATAATTGTTGATATCTCTCCTCTTTTTATTCCTCGAGACTTTTCCCAAACGGAACAACTTTTTCTTGCACTGAAAAACCTAAAGATACCTGATGATTTGTCGATTGGGGATGGTCGTAGATTTGCGGGACAGGAAATAAAAAAGGTTGTACAGCAAAAAGAAACGGTTGATTTCATTTTATTAAATTTGCAAAAAACACATGGATCGTAAGTGGATTATGTAACATTAGATTAGTAATTTGGGTATAGTTTTCCTGATGAGCTGGCTTAAGCAACGAGCAAAATCCCCACAAATAAATTTTAGAGAATTTATTATGAAACTTTAATGATAGAAAATGCCTAGAATTTCGCGGTTTTTGTTTTTTATTCCTATTTTAATTACTTCCTACACATATATTAGTATAACGTCATATATTAGTATAACCTGAGAACGGTTTGTTATGGCTGAGTAAAAAGTCCGCATTAATATTACCTTTAAGTTATACTAATATTGTCTTTAAATCTGTTCAGTAGTTTCAGAGATATCGGGGGAGTTGTGCCAAAAAAATATTTTATTAACTAAATTTAAATTAATATTTTTGATTTTTTTTTAATCGTGAAAAATATAAACACACGAAAATCTTTCCTTTTCATGTATCTTTATGAGGTTAAAACAAATCGTATCATAATTTATCCATGCACAACCTTTGATTTTGTTCTTAGTTATTATCATTATTATTAATGTATGGGGGGATATCGAAGCAGACCACTTACTTTCTGGGTCCCTTTTCGAACCAATCCGTAATCACAACCACCTTACTTTCAATTGAGTCTCGTGCTAGCCCTAGCCTTTACTATTGACTAAAGTGATTTCAGACTGTCGACTGGTAACTGTCGACAGTCTTCCTCATCACGGAGTCTTTTGTAATTGCTAGCATTTGTCTAAGGCTTAATTCCCCAATGGCATTCACATCTAACAAGTGTCTGCCCGTGATCTTAAGCCTTATGCTAGCCAATGCTGGACATTCACACACAATGTGCGCTACCGTCTCTGCCTCTTCCATAGTCTGGAAGTATCATCTTCTACGACGTTCATCTTAGCCAGATGGTACTTGAAGTTTCCATGTCCTGTCACTAACGCAGTGATCCAGCTTAAAGTAGCCCTATTATATCCGAGAACCTTGCTGGCCTTCCTGCCGAGGGGCTCTTTGAGCACTATTCGAGCCTGTCTACATGTGGTTTTCTCCCTCCACCTATTCAGGTGTAATTAGTTTACCCATTGAAGAACTTTAGCTTGCACTATGCCATTCTCCAGGGCAACCCTGGGTGCTGGTCCACAGAAATCCACATCATAACCCCTTTTTGCTAGTTCGTCTTCTGCTTCATTCCCAGCTGTGCCTATGTGGCCCTTAACCCACATCACCGTTACCTCATTCAACGAGGCACATCTGTTTAGTTTCAGAACACATTCCAGCACCGGTTTGGAATACAAGTTCACTTGCCTCATGCGTTTTATAACTGACTGATTGTCAAGTACAATGAGAACCCTTTTCCCATGCACTCGGCTTTCAAGCAAGTGATCCAACGCATGCAGCAACCCAAGCAGTTCTGCCTAGTAAACTGACATGTGCCTCCCCAGACGCAGACTACGGGACAAGTTCAGCTCAACTGAGAATACACCTGCTCATGCCCTGCCATTCATAAGAGAACCATCAGTAAAAATGCTGATGTCGTTCTCCATACACTCATTATGTATAGTGCCTTCCGCAATGAGTGTCCGATGCAGCCTCTCGACTACCTTTTTTCTACTCATGCGTTCCATCGGCATTTGAGCAACCCTAACCTCTTTCCCAACGAGGTCCAGGATACTCTTATGCCCGATGTTCGGCCTAAAGCTATGCCAAACCGCATCGCTCCTCATTCGCAAAGCCGACAATGCGGTCGTAGACCTAATGTATAAGTCCAATGGCAGCAATCCCAACATTGCCTCGATTGCCTGTGTTGGCGCCGTGCGCATTGCACCACTTATACCCATGCAGGCAACCCTCTGAATCCCATCCAACTTACGCTTAATTGTGCCCTGAGAGGCCTTCGGCCACCACACCACGGATGCGTAAGTTATAATGGGTCGCACCATCATTGTGTAAATCCAGAATGCAGCCTTTGGCGAGCTTCCCCATCTACGGCCACACACTCATTTACATTGATGCATAATCCTTTTTGCTTTCCGGACCTTTGTTTCGATGTGTTCATTCCAGGTAAGTTCCTTATCCAGGGTAACGCCCAGATAATTCACCTTCCTGGACACATTTTTTTCCGATCCGAAACGCATTAAGGCTTCAACCTCAACACCCTTCCTCTTACGAGTGAAAAGCATAGCGTCGGATTTACTGGCATTTATGGTTAGACCCTGGTCACTGCACCATGAGAGCCTGTCTCATGCAACCTTAAATGGCGCCGAAGAACTTACCACCAACCATTAGTGCCAGATCGTCTGCATACGCAATCGTCTGGACGCCTATTGAGTCCAATCTCCAAAGAAGGCTATCTACGGTGATGTTCCACAAAAGAGGTGACGATACACCTTCCTGTGGGCACCCTCTAACTACCCTACCTCGAATCTTGGTTCTCCCATCTCTGAGATTTATAGCCCTAGTCCGAAGTTTATCCATTTTATAATAATGGGGACAACCTTACGTACAGCCACCGGAATATATCCTGTCGCTAGACAGGCTACGAATATTTCCCTAATCCTATCAAGCAGGGTATCTATTCCCCACTGTAATAAGGCTGGGAAAATTCCATCCATTCCATCTGCTTTGAATGGTGCAAAAGATAGTATTGCACTTCTGACACCATTCGGAGATATTATCCTTTCAGCCTCAGCTCGTCTTCTCTCACTAGCCCCCCCATTTATAGGAGTCCATGAGTCACTCGAACTAAAGATTCCAGGAAAATGAACCTCCATTGTTCTTAGTTAAGTTAAGAGATCTCAACAGTACAACAACTTGTGTCGAAACGAGTGAATAAAATATATAAATTGATTAAATTTTATAAGAACTTTATAGAATTTCGGTATTGTGAAGCGTGTAAATTTTGTTTGCCATTATCCAGTATAATTTACATCAAGAACAAGACAAGAAATCTTAAATACATATGTAAATCTTAATTTATGTATATCAATATTCAGCATTATTGTCAAATATGTCAACAGACATAATGTTAACATACTAATATCTTTGCCTGCTACACACAACGATAAATTAAAAGAAACGATTCGTAAATCATGAAATGTGTAACAACTTTCCTGAACAGGATGGTATACAAACACTGGTCCATTCCCTCACGGGATAAATCTTCGATGTGTTAAAAGGTTGCTAATGTTATTCCAGTCGCCAAAAATTACTGTCCAATTGAAAGTTGCTCTTCTAAAATTATGAAAAGTATGGTAAACTTCCATTGTATTAAGGTACTTAAAGACCAGCAATTAATTTAGGAACCGCCAGTATCACATCGTTTTGGCGAAAGCAAAGGTTCGCTGTAGATGTTTTTAAATGATGGAATGTATTATAACGTTCCATCAATTTACTTAGCAACCGCCAGTATGGGTACCGTACACCGTTTTGCGAAAGTAAAGGCGTCACTGTAAATGATTGATATGACTGCCAAACTAGTTGATTTTAGTTTCTTTGATGATTTTCCACGATTTATATCCAGCTGTTAAGAATCACATCATGCCGGTAGTTATAGATAGGATTAAATCATAGCCTATTTTTGATGGCCTTTTATTTAAAACTTTCATTCCTATCCATTGTTTTGCAGGTGACGTTAGCATTGGCAATTCGTATTTTTTAATAGGAGAACATGACAAGAAATATGAATATTATATGGCAGGCCTAAATGAAACCATAAAATAAGCCGAATTGGCTGCCGTTGCCTAATTCATCTAATCGGCTCCGAGGTGACATTTCTGGAATTTATTCGATATTGGCCACTATGACGGCTATGTACTTATATCGCATCAATCCCTGTCGCGTGACGGTTTGCCAGTACACTGAATCCATGATAAGCATCGATCTCACAACGCAATTCATGTTGCGTACTTATAACAGGCGGAATTTTTCAAATATTTTTACATAATTTCTCCATGTTCGGCAGGCACGAAACGATGCATGATGAAATGGTAAACCATACTGAAAGTTTTGACAGCTTGGTGGCAAAGGCATCTTTGACAAGTTCTGGAATATAACAATTGAAAAAACTATCACCCTATATTCAATCCCTATATTTCAATCCATCTAATCTCTTAATTCTTTATATCACCTACATCAGACTGAAAATAGAATACAACTCCCGTGTATGGACCGGTGCTTCAAAGCCTATTTTAAAGCTACTCGGTCGCTTGCAGAATAGTAAGAAGGTAGTCATCGGTGGCAGTATGCTATCCACAGTCTGAACTATTGACGCAATTCGGATTATGTTTCACACTTTTGTCGTTACTTCATATGAAACAAAGTCACGACACTCACGCGTTTATGCTTACAACACGTACTTCATTAAAGCTGAAGGTCCACGCGTTAAAACATCAACTCGTGCTTTTTATCCGTTATTTGCGTTTCTCTTTTAATTTTTTTTTTTTTTGTTTTTATAAAAATGGACAATGAAAAGAGTTTTTGGGATTTTTTTCTTTCTATTTAAAAAACTATTTTTACCTAGTTTTTTTAAGCCAACTCATCTATATAAAAGTGAAACTCTGTCTGTCTGTGTGTGTTAGCTATAGACTCCGAAACCGTAAAGCCGATCGGACTCAAACTTTGGCAAGTTGTTGTACACATTCCAGGGAGTGTTTATGGGTGGTAATTTAAAAAAAAATTGGGCGGGGCTACGCCCATCTACATATACATAAAAATTAAATACGCCCATACAAAATAAAAAATAATAATTTTTCAGGCTTGACCGATTTTTCTGAAACTTTGCACACATATTGAGCTGTCATGAGTCATGACTGTATAATTTCGTGATTAGAAAAGTGGGCAGGCCCACGCCCATAAATAAAGTTATAATTTTGATATACTTCCACTGGACCGATTTTTCTGAAACTTTGCACACATATTGAGCTCGATAAAGGGCGTAGCAACGGGCTTGGCTAGTTTTTATTATAAATAATGAATTTTTTTTTTTTTTTGGTAAGCAGATAAGCTACTCTATATGCGCATTTCGCTTGTTGTTTAGGCCAACTCATAAGGAAACCTTTACCCAACATTTTAGAAAAACTTAAACGTTTTATGCTCGAAATTCTTTAGACCGAATGAGAAATCCAAAGAAATTCAATGTTTTTGTAGAGTTTTAATAGAAAGTTGTTATTTTTTTCCCCATCAACTTTCATATATAATACGAGTATACAACGCGCTAAAAGCTGCTGAACTTTATATGCCAGATGGGTTGCAAACTTTTTCATTTACCTCCACTTCAATTTTTTAACAGAAGTCTATAACCCGTTGACACTTTGAGCCCGTGGTATATACCTTCAGCTTAAGAGCAATTTGTTGTCTATTGGGAGCGGAACCCACAAACACTACAGGGGAAACTAGTTCTTTCGCAGTAAAAAAAATATATTCAAATTTATTATACGTGTCGTTTTTAACGCGAATGATATCGAGAGACCATTTCACTGCATTTGGCGATTTATCACTTCGTGCATATAATAATTTTCCGCGTTCTTTCTTAATTTATTAATTTTTTTAGAAACATTGGAAAAAAGTTGACACAAAAATATGTAAATTCTTCTTTCATGCTATTATTCTAATCAATTGTTACACAACTGACCTTCATTTTTGAATTCAAATCAGGGACCGTAGCGGTTATAAGTTTTATTCAAAAAATAACTTTTTCAAGTTTTATTTTTCGCTTGGAATAATACGAGCATGTTCTGACACTCGCAAGGGTGTCAAATCGCATGCGAGTAGCAAATCTCCAAACTTATTTTTGTATGCTCTGCAACTCACGCGTTTTACTTTCGATTTGCTTTTTTCTAACTTGTATTCAAAAACTAAAAACACATGTTTTACCAAAACAAAAGCAAAACAAACAGAAGAAATACAAAGGCAAAAGTTGCAGAAGGAAAGAACGTTTTTAAATTTCATGTTTTTAGAAAAAATTTGTTACGAAATTTCATTAGTTTTGACTAAAATAAAAAGAAAACACTATTAATTTCATTTATTCATAACTTTGTAGTTTCTTTAAAAACTAGTTTAGTTTAAATACAGCAGTTCACTTCAGTATACTCTTGCGACTTAAACTCGCCAAAACTCTTGCGAATGCGAGTTACAGAACACCTCACATGCGAGTTAAAATTACAATCGCAAATTGCGAGTTTCGGAACATGGCCAATAGATATTTTGTGAGTCTTATTTTTTCCGTAGAAAATGTACGAACACTGGAGATAATATTGACCTTAAATCAGTTAATGTCCGTTTTAGGACAGACAGTTATCTTACTGCAGTGACTTCTTAACTGACAAAAAGGAAATAAAACAATTATAGTTCACGGAAAATTTAAAATTTGAAACATAACACTATTTTTTCAAGCAAAAAAATATAACTTAAAAAATAATTATTAAAGTTAATTCCCTTAATAAAACTCAAACAAATTAAAATTAATGTCACCAAACGTGGTCCCCGCAACAAGTATTACGTTGGTTTACTTCTTAATCTTGTAGCATTTCTATTTTATAAAATAATGATAATTTTTATTACAATTTTACTATTTGGAGAATCAGAACTGCACCTGGCAGATTAATTAATTTATTTATTTTCGATTCTGAGAATCTCGATTCAAATATAATTATGATTTATTAATTGTGAAAATAAAAACTGAATACTTTGCTAATTAATTATAGGAATACACATTTGGTTAAATTACATTGGAAACCAATTTCTAAATTAAAAATAAAAAATCAATTTATGTAAATAAACTATTATTGTCTCTAAGCTATCATTTCATCGCCAATTACTCTAAGCCAATGGCTAATCAAGGTCTAATTATATTGCAATATAGCAAAAGCTTTGACTTTAGAAATTTGTTAAACTCATTTAACAAATAAATTAAGATAACTAAACGAAGGAACTTTTGGGAAGTTTAAGAGCATTTTGGACTCATTGAAGAAATACCAGCAACGTATTCGCGAAGGAAATATCTTACTGAAAATTGCAGTGTGTAAGCAGCACTTTTAATTACTTTTGTTTTTTAATTTTATAATCTTATAATACGGCCCCGCTCTAACAAGTATTACTTTTTGTGGCATATTCTTTTTAATGCACAAAAAAGGAAGCATTCATAACTGAAAATATTAATTACCACAAGTGTGAAATTAGCACGACAAGAGGGTTCAGGAAAATGTTCAAAAATACTAATAATGCAAATGACCTTCAACTTATGTAGTTTTCAACAAAATCATTAAAACTCATCATAAAAATATTTATGATATTTACCTTATTTATTATTAATTACTTGACTTTTTTATTCCGATTTAAAAAAAAAAAATATGTCTGCGTACCCCAGTGTCTATAATTTTGTGGGTATACTTTTTTAGAAAAATGTATTTTATACGCAAAAAAAAATCTGCATTGATAAAAAGACCGCAAATTTTGTTAAAATTTTGTTTTCTAATAAAACACACACACATAAGTATATCGCATAAATAATAAAATAGTCAAAAATAAAATTTGCAAAAATAGCTAAACCGCCTATAAAACTTAAAATAACATAAAAATAACGAAAAGGCTCCAAGCTAGGTTGAAATTAATTTCAGCTACCAAATAAGACAGAGAAAGTCACTGAAATCAGCAACTTCCTCTAACGGAAAAATATGTATATTAGAAAAACAAAGAAAGGCTTTAAAAACCAAATATTTCCATAAATATAAAAATATATTTATAATATGCAAAAATATGCACTAACAAACCGCCGATACCAAAAAAAAAAAAAACATGTAACTGCATACTTCTGGTTGCCTTGATTACACTGGTCTGCAAAAAAAGTGGATAAAAAAGTAAATAGAAACAGGATAAATTTAAAATATTTGAATTGCTGAATAAAAATCAGTATTTCTATCACGTACAGATTTTTTTTAATGGGCGTGGTTAATATGACTCCTTTAATAGTGCGGCTACACAAAAAATATCTTTTGATGCAAAATTAAAAAAAAGGTTTGCTCTTCAAAAAGTTAGGTAATGAAATCGATGGCCAAATCTTGAATTTATTCACAATTAATGGAAGATACCTATATTTAAAATAAAATTCAATATTCGTTAATAAACTATGATTTGTTTGTCAAAAAAGTTATAAAAAGTAAAAATTTACTTTGAAAATATAGGCCCTTATTATGACCGACATTTGGTATTCGATTGTGGTCGAAAGAGCTGATCATTTTAATTTGAATTGTAGACAATAGTATATTTTTCTGACCTCTAAAACGAATTACAGTAGTTTTCTCTTAATTGAGTCCCGGTTAATTGATGCAAAAAAAGCTAAATAAAATTTTTCTGATATAAAGTATGTAGGGAAATTTCCGCTTGAGTGAGTTCCGTTTATTTGAGTTAACTAACCTCTTAATTGACTCATAAAATTAAAACAGTTTTTGGGAATCACATTTCCAAAAAAGTTGTTAAAATAAATGAACATATATGACAACTGTTCAAATCATATGTCTTCATTGCCGTTAATAAAACATTTTATTCAGTAATTTGCGTGTAATTTATTTGATTTGTGCGTGTAATTTATTTGCGACCCAATTCTCCACACACGGCGAACAAACATGAACTGCAAAGCAATTGCTCTGATTTGGCGTATGTACGCAACAAAAAATAAGGAAAGTAAAAGAAGACGCAAGTGGACATTTGTCGGGTGTTACCTCTTTTAATATTAAATTCAATAAATTCCAATTCTATTTAAAATTACTTTAGCGGTTCGTAGTAAATTAAAACGAACAAATTGTCAAATGTTCGCGCACAAGTCCATTAGCACATCGAACGAATCACAAGAGTATGACAATGTAACATTTCTTGTGATTTGGGCGCGCACAGCAATATTAACTTGTTAAAAGAGGTCAAGCAAACAAGAATAAAATGTTATAACAAGATCCTCTTCCAATTAGTCGTATAATTACAACATTTTAGGCGGCAAAATGTACACTCGTATGCAGTATATTTTTTGATAAAAATTGCATATGGATATTACAATTTCGACACATCCCAGATACAATTTTTTGTGCTATTTTGCAGTCTGAACTAAGCCAGATTTTATGTTTTGTAAAATAAGTTACTCAACGCGCAGTTGGCAGGTTGCTTGTTTTAGCTCATCAGGACACTTATCCTCACGGGCAATTCTAGAAAAGCTAGAATTTTTTTTTAAATGTTCACAAAGTTTTACGGTCTATTTTAAACAAAAATAAAATTGTATTCAAAAATGATTATTATGTAGGAATTTTATTGCAGGTTTAAAGTATATAGACACCTACAATAAATTAATATTTGTTTTTGGTAAAAATTGTTTTAGATGCAATAATCTTCCAGAAACTAACTACATTGCGCAGTATAAATACATATTTCCTCTATCTTCTCCATTCTAATATTTATATCTTTTTATTATAAAACCTTTCCTCATTTGTATTAATTGTATTTATTGGTTTTTTATATTTGAGCGAACTCGCTCATTGTCCGCAAACATAAATTATCTGCCCTAGAATTAACGAATAAAAATACTACATGTACTATACTGAAAATAGTACAACAAAATAAAGAAACATGTCCTCTACCCTAACCTGTGCAAAAAGTGCAAACAGGTATGGTTAAATACCTAACCATAACCAAGAGAAGGTCAATACTAAGTCTTCGAAAGAAGAGCGAACGGCCAAACAGTATAAAAGTTCTCAAGTAACTTCAATGTCGGTAAGTGAAAGTAGAGATTCCCTGATGATGAAGGTACCGAACCCACTGTAAGGGAACAAAAACCTCTACCAATCTACTTGTGCGAGCAAACGTCAAATGTCATTGTAAATATGCTGTCCCAACCCGTTTATGTTGATTCTATACTAAGTGGCGAAATTTCATAGACAAAAATCCGAGCGCGTACGTAAAAATATTATCCGCTCTTCGCAAGTCGACTTAACGCCGAAAATAACGGCTATTATACCTATCAGCTGGAAAGTGCAAAAAGTTTTATAATTGTCATAAAGGGCATTGACAGTTCTGCTCCCACTGAGAATATAAAAAGTGCCATAGAATATAGACTACTAACTAGACGGGACAACTTATAAAAACGTTACCTCGATTTTATTAAAGAGATAAATAACCTTATCGTTTTTAATTTAGCCATCTGTATATGTATGTATATTTTTCCAAAAAATATAGGGGTAGTTATTGAGTACTCATATATACCAATACATTACAACACTACTTTAACTTGTAAATTTTAGCTAGTAAAGTGTTCATTTACTTTTTCACATTTTTGGGAGTAATGTTGGAAAATTTCTTGTTAATCTCTCGTTGCTAATTTTTACTAGTAAATGAAAATGAACACACCTAATATTAGACAAATGTTCGCTACGGCTTCGGTAGCATACCCCTATCCGATGGCTCTGAGGTTCAATGTCGTTATTGTGCCGAATTATCTCATCCTTTAGCCCTTGAATTGTTCTTGGCTTATTGACGTACACTTTTTCTTTTAAATATTCCCAAAGAAAGAAGTCCCTCGGTGTCAAGTCACATGACGGCCATTTAACATTGCCCCGACGTGAGATAACACAGCCATTGAAATTTTCGCGCAAAAGAGCCACTTTTTCGTTGGCTCTGTGGCAAGTGGTACCATCCTGTTAAAATCACATATCGTCCAGGTCCATATCCTCAATTTCTAGCCACAAGAAGTCCGTTATCATCTCGCGGGTATTTCTCACAATTAACAATTACAGAAGCACAATTTGATGTAATACCCGTCTGTCAATGAAAAAATTTATGTCAAATCTCATTATTACCTTTTATTTCCAAAGTTACAGCAAAAAATTAAAAAAATTTACTGAAATTTCTTCTGCGAAGGTTTTCTTTACTGAAGATATCAATTGGAAAGAGTTGTAGCTGTTTCTGATTTAGTGTTCGAAATATTTAAAAAGGTGTGTCACAGTTTAATTATATTTAAGTTGTGTTTTTTTTAATATTTGATATTTTGGAAAAGTATCATTTGGGGATGAGGGCTGAGTGGCATTAAATTCATTCATTCATGATACATAATGGTAAACATCTAATTCGAAAATCCCCTAATTGGGTTTATGGTAGTTAACGGGCGGGTTAAGCTAATAATCGTTTTTGAATGCAGAATATTGCTTAACAAATACTTTACAAACCTGTTAACTTGTTTGGATTACGACCGTAAAGCTTTAACAAAGAATCAACAATAAAAATATAAATGCATAAATATGTTTTAATAAAGAAAATTGTAAATAATAATATTTGTGTATGTATGTATGTAATTTAGTTAACCGAATGTTGGTTTTATTTAAAAACAAAATACGTTTCTTATGTACAACAGGGTATATTTCGAGTTTTTAAAGCATTGTTTAAATTATATTTCAGATTTTCTTGGTCAATTAACGTTAATGCACTGCATAACAATTTAAGCCATTTTGGAGAATATACCAAACGTGTTATGCAACTAGCTCCGTACAAAGGAAAAATGATGTTTCTGTGTGGAACCCAATCGAACTTTGTTGAGTAGGTTGAAAAGAAAAATAAAATCTACTTATTCATATGTACCTTAATATACATAATTCTTTTTTAGACCAAAAAGTTGGCCTCAAATACAAAAGCTTTTTCCTAACTCAGAAATTCATTGGCTGGATGCTGGACATTTGGTGCACTTCGATCAACCAATAAAATTCGTCGATTTATCGGCTCAGTTTCTTAATAAATAGAGAAAACTTTATGCGATGCGCCAAGCCATTTAACACCATTCAAATAACCAAGCTGGAATATCAATATTTAGGAGATAAATAAAAGAATATGATGCAGTAGAAAAGAACTAATAATGTTATTAATTTATTTATTCCAGGAAAACGCCTTTAGCTAATATTCCGCTGTCGTCACAAATATCATAATTATATTTCAAACAATTGTACGATTTATTTTTGAACGGTCCTATTACACTATGCAACAACCAAACAAACATTGGAGAACCACTATATTTTTTTGATGAGTTATGGTTGCCCAACTACAAAAATCGCCTTCATTTCGAATTCTATGGATAGGTTTTTTTTTTTAAATATGAGATTTTTGAAAAGGCCGCTTCACATATTTTATCATAACTTTCAAACGCCTTGTTCAATTTCGTTGTGCTATATGTCCACAAATTTCAAATTACAACAGCCATAACACATTTACTATACCCAACAGTTTTAGAGTTATTTCGAAAAAACTGAATTTTTTTAAATTTTTTTTTCGAAAAATTGTGAAATTTTTCATTTTCAAAAATTTATAAAAAACATAAAACCGCAAATATTTACCAGTTTTATTATTTAAGCTACATATAATATAAATAAAATGTAATTGGAATTTGTGGACATATAGCACAACGAAATTGAACAAGGCGTTTGAAAGTTATGATAAAATATGTGAAGCGGCCTTTTCAAAAATCTCATAAAAATTAAAAAAAAAACCCATCCATAGAATTCGAAAAAAGACGATTATTGTAGTTAGGCAAGCACAATATATTTAAAAAATATAGTGGTTGTTCATTGGCAGAAAATTTGTTTCAATTTGTTGCATAGTTTTTCATCGCATGTTTGACATTCGACACCTTGTTCGGTGTATTTGATTAATTAAGTTTTGTTCTTGTTAATGTTAAAACAAAGCAAAAACTGAAAAATTCGAAAACTCTCTCAAGAAACACAGCACTGTAAGACTAAATAATTGTTATGAAATGAATGAACCTCAAGAAGGAGAAACGAACTACAAATTCAATTGTGTTGTTACATTTTTAATTGCAAAGTGTTGTTTCAAAAATTTAGTAAAATATTTAACAATATATTATTTGAAAACCATCAATAACGTAAAATCATTAATTGTTTGCAATCTATATCGTCGAATGGTAAAAATAATTACTTTCAACGTAAAAGCAAAAAAGTTTCAAGGTCCATATACATAAGTCTAATAAGCGAAAAAAAAATACCCCAAATTCATTTTCTCGACATTCCGGTAGCAAATTTCATCATAGTATAAATTATTTAGGCAAACCGTTTCGGGTATTTTGATGAATATCAGAATTTGTATGGTTATGAAAACAGGGATGGTGCACAAAGAAGTCTGACCAATAAAGACAATTTTAAAAATAAATTTAGTTTTTTCTTTTTTACGTAAAGCGTACATACATATGTACACCGCAAATCATTTAACGGGTTTAGGCTAATAAAAACATCAGACCTATTTCACGCATAAATTCACCTTGGATGCAAGTTTTGTTTAGTGATTTTTTTAATAATTGGAATATTCTCATATTTTTATACCCTTCACAAAAATAAGAAGGGTATACATATATATAGGTTTGTAATTCCGATTGTAATTATAGATAGGGAAGTTCAATTAACAAGCAAGGATTTTGAAACTTGTGCCACTTGATCAGCGAGTTTGGCTAATTATCGCTTTATGGTGTATGCATCTTGCGTGGAAACCTCATAAAATTCGCATATTCTGAAACCTTTATCAAATTTGCTAGAAAGTCCCCCTACTGAAATTATCATACCGATACCCTCAGATAGCTTACGGAACTAAATGTTGGACGAAATTCACTTAAAAATAACCTCAACATGATAAAAACTAACAACAAATTTAAAATTTTGCAACAATTTTAATTTTAAATTTGCCAATGATAAACGGAAATTTTATCAAAAACCAAAAATTCACCAAATTTTATACATACATATATTCACAAACTCAATATTCAATGACAAATGCAAAATTTTATCAAAATCGATGTTTAACAAGCAAAAAATAATTTCATCACAAGTGATGAATTCATAAATATTTAATTTATCTGAAAAATGAAAAAAAAAACAAATTCGACCCCAATTTCTAAAATTCACCAGAACACACAACTATAGTTAAAAAAATTTTAAATTACAAAAATATCAATATTCCAAAATTCCGGAATTTTTTTATTCCCAAAATTCCGCAATTTAAAAAAAATTTCATCAATTCGAAATTCAATACAAAATCGAAAAACTGAAATAATAAAAATAATTGCAAAAAAATCAACATTTAATAAGAAATCGAAATTTTACTAAAATATAAAGAAAAAAAATATTCACCAAATAGTAAAATTTCACCTCAAAAACTTTAATTTAACCAAATTTTGTAATTTTACCGGAAAGCCAAAAATCCACAAAAATTGGTATTTTACAAATTTTTAACAAAAAATTTGTTAAAAAATATATTAAACAATAAAATCAAATTTCATTACAAATGCGGAATTCAATACAAACTTCAATAATTCACCAAAAATTTTAAATATTATAAAATTTAAATATGAACATAAAAAAATTTAAATTAATTTCACAATAATTTCAAAATTCACGAAAATTAGTATTTAGGCCGAAATTGCATCAAAGAATTACGAATTTGCCAAATTTAAAATTCACAAAAAAAAAAATCGAAAATGTACCATAAATCAAAATACTCGAATAAAATCAATATTTAATAAAAACAACAAAAAAATTCCCAAATTTTGGAATTGCACCACAAAAACTTTAACTTGACCAAAAATTTGCAAACTCACCAAAAAAATATTAAAAAAAAAAATCCAAAAACTGGAATAGAACGAAATAATTCCAAAAATTCTAGGCTTCCCCCCCGATTTATATGGAACACTTCCACTATAGCAGAGAGCTGAAATTTGGTATATAGGTAAGCCTTGGAGAATGAGTAGTGAGGAAAATTAGCACTTTTCTTCTAAGGAACTAGGATTTAATCCTTTTTGTATGAAGCATTTACTCTATAGGTAGAGAGTTGAAATTTGATATAACCTAACCGTCTGTAAGCTTTAAGTTAAAAGAGGTTTTATTAATACATTAACAAACGAAAATAACTTTGAAAAATGACTCAGATGAGGTCAAGTTCCTATCCAAAAATTGTGGCCGTAAAAAGTACTGAGATCAAAATGAGGACCATGATCTTCACAAGTACAATACTCTCCCATCTCTAGGCAACTTGCCAGTTTGGTAACATTTTTCCCATTATCCTTTCTCATATTAGAAAGTTACAAAAAATTTTACCAAGCTAGCAAGTTGTCTAGAAATGGGATGGTATTGTAAATATTGTTTTATACATATATAAAGAAAATATATTATTTTCTATAAAATCAAACATGCATGTCTTTATTTTCAAAGCTTTTAGAAAGAATGAAAATTAAAAAGCAAAGTTAACTATATTCTAGAAGGGAACATGTTAAAACAGAAACATTCACGTTGATTCGGTTGCCATTTAACTTCAACAGTAAATACCAAGAATTTGCTCTTCATTTTGATCATAGTACGTTTAACTGCTGAAATGTTTGAATAGGAACTTGTTTGTGTGCAGATACATACTAACAAAAAAACTTGACTTAATATTTAATCAGTGGGAACAACTGAGACGCTTTTTGAAGAGTTGTAGGTAAATCATTTTTCCATAAAAGATCTCTTTACATCTCTCTTGTAGATGCCCATTCGGTCGTTTGTTCTTAAACTATCGATTGCATCAATAGTATCGAGTTCTTAGACAAATGCCAAAGTGTTAACCCATTATATATTAATAGGATTTTGATATATTTAACAAAACTTAAATGAAAAATCTTTTATATATTGTAAGTCTAAATTCTCAGGAGAATGCTTGCTGGATAGGAATTTAAGTCCAATGATGAAGTAATCGCTGAAACTGAGGCCTATCTTAACAAGGAAAAAAATCGTACGATAAAGCTGGAAAATCGCTATATTCGTTGTATAGCCTTCGAAGGCTATGTTGAATAATAAATTTCAGTTTTGTTAAAATGTTATTTTTTTTTCTTACTTATCCTACGGACTAATAGGAATTGTTTTTTTTTTTATTTTGGTGTTATTTCCACCTACTCTACGAAATCATTAAAAGATTTCGCACAAGTGTTTATGTTGTTAAAACAATTCCCGGAAGTATTTTTATAATTAGCAGATGGTTTGGAATTAATTTTAAATTTAATTCCAAAGTAGTTTAGAAATGTACACCTTGACGTTTTAAAATTAAACCAAAACTTTTTATTGTTCACGTGAAGTTTGTTAGTGAAGCACGTAAATCTTTAATCTCGATATCACAATATTTAGTATATTAAAATATTTTAATAATGGTCAAAATTAATAAAATTTATTTAAGTAAACATCGCTAGGGACCCAGAAAGTAAGTGGTCTGCTTCAATATCCCCTCATATATTAATAAGTAAACATCCATTATTGAATCAGAACTTTCGTACTCAGTATTTTCCAGATTTCTGTTTGTGTGTATATCCTTACTAGGATACATTTATTTTATGTATTTTAAATCTATTTAAAATATCTTCATCAATCTATTACACACATACATATGTTGAGGTTGGACAAAACATTATAAACAAACTTTTTTATAGTGCAATTTTGCCGTATGAGATATATTAAGATAAAAAAAAAATCACCAAGGACTTCAAATATCACCAAATATCTTGACAATCGTATTTCTAAAATTTTCATTGAGAAAAAGTATTTTTTAACACCATGTTTGGCGACAAATTGCCATACCTGACAACACTGCAGGCTAGTACTAAATGCCTTGGAAAGCTATGTGATGAAATTCGCCAATTATGTGAGTTGCTTGCCACCATTGAGATTGAACCATATTGATATCGAATACGTTACTAAATATAAGTCTCTATTTAGATGAGAAACTTAACTTTGAGAATCATATAAATTTTATTTTATCTAGGTTATCCTTTCTTTAACATTTTGGTATTCATAATTCGTTGTATCAGAAAAATAATGCTAAGACCTTTATGATGCCAATTTTCCGTCCGCGGATATACTCATCTACGACAGAAACAAATATTTAAAAATTAAGAAAATCGATTCAAAGGGTCATATCATTTGTATACATTAAATTTCAATGCTCACATGGGAATTTCTAGGTTTATATTTTAATGATTATAGTAATCCGAACATAATTAGTTTGTTTTATAAAACATGGGTATTAGCAATTATTTGTCCAAAAATTTATACACTTCATATGCATCGATCTGTAGCTGCACGGATATCTCGGCCTTGGAAGATTTTTTCCCACTTAATTTTTCAATAAATCTGAAAAAATTTTGGAAAATATTTTACGAGGGCTACTCTATATATTTCTGGCCTAATAGTGAAAATGCGAATATTTATAATCAAAAATGGTTTTATTGTTTTTCAAAGTATTCTCCAGCATGATTTATACATTTTTGCATGCGCTCAAACCAGTTGTCGAAGCACTTTTTCCACTCCGATTGAGACGAAAATCGTTGACCACGCATTTTTTTCTTGATGTGCGGAAACAAGAAGAAGTCATTAGGTGCCAAGTCTGTACGGCGGATGACCCATTAATTCGACGTTTTGGCCGGTCAAAAACGCTCTGGTTTGAGCCGATGTGTGAGAGCTCGCATTGTCATGGTGAACAATGATTCGTCTTCTCTTGTTGGTTTTTCGAATTTCTCCGATGACTTCAGGCAAACAAATTGTAGTGTACCACTCAGAAGTGACTGTCCTACGTTACTCAAGCGGAACAGGCGCCACATGACCAGTTTTGCAGAAGAAACAGGCGACCATTTGCTTCGAAGTGCTTCTTCCACGAACAACTTTCGTTGGATTTTGCTCGTCTTTGAAGACCCACACGGTCGATTGTTGTTTCGTTTCAGGCTCATACGCATAGATCCATGATTCGTCACCTGTGACGATCTTATAAACATCTTTTGAAGCACCGCAATCGTATTTTTGCAACATTTCTTTGCACCAATCGACACGAGCCTTTTTTTGAGCGACTTTCAAATTGTGTGGGATCCAACGAGAACAAACCTTTTTTACGGCAGGTGTTCATGCAGTATCGAATGTATGCTGGTGGAACAAATGTCCAAGGATGTCCCTATCTCTCGGTATGCCGCATGTCGATCTTGCATTATGAGTTCACGCACGGCATCAATGTTCTCTGGCACAACAGCCGTTTTTGGACGACCTTCACGAAATTCGTCTTTGAGCGAGCTTCGGCCACGATTAAATTCATTATACCAATTCTTCACAGTGCTATAGCATGGTGCTTCATCGTCATACAGAGATTTAAGTTCATCAATGCACTCTTGTCGTGATAATCCACGTCGAAAGTTGTGAAAAATGATGGCACGAAAATGTTCACGAGTTAATTCAATTTTTTTCTATATTAATTTTTTCAAGTCACTGTAAACAACATAAATAATGGTCGTACGTCAAAACGTTTTGAGTACGATTATGCTTAAAAATGACAAACTTTCCAATGGAAATATCAGATTGCACTTGGCAGCACTCAGTGTTACCAGGCCAGAAATATATATAGCAGCCCTCGTAAAGTATTTATCGAAACTGGCTAACAAGGCTTTTATATTTACAATACGTATTCAAATCTTATCTCTAAAATATTATCGTTGCATATCTGCAATTTTTGCACAGTTAGTATGATTTTCTGCCACAAAGCGTGAGAGTCTTTTTTAAGCGTTTAGCAAATTTATTTCAACAGCTGATTTTTCGGAAAATAAAGGAAATGAACAACAAACCTCAACTTCTTGATTCTCTAGTAAATAATCCAATCTATTTTTTTTAATTTCTTCATCAGTCCATCCCTTATTGTTTGGCTTTTGTTTTATTCTTTTAATTTTCTTTTTGATTTCTTCACCACTCATTTTTTAATTTATTATTTATTTTATTACATTGCATAAAGTAACTTTGTCGCATGCAATAAGCTAAGCCGCAGCCAATATACAAACGCTAACGCCGCATCTAAAATGTTTACGCAAAGAAAGTGTTTGGCGTGTGCATAAACTTTCTCAAAACTTGTATCAATTAATGGAGTTTTGTTTGATATTTTAATTCTTACTATTATAGCAAATATTTTTTAACAGTTTTAGCTTCAATTTTAATTCTTCACAGGCAGTTGTTGAGATGGTTCTACCGCCGTGAAACTTTGTAAGCGCAGGTGTCTAGTTGTTTTGATTTAATAATAGGTTTATTCGAGTACTTTTTTAGTAGAGTTTAGTAACTGAGTAAATTTTTCAATTTACTCTCCCAAAATAATTTTTGTCCAAAAAGTAAGCGAATGGAAATTTAGTAAAATTTATCCAACAGCTGATTGGAAATGAATACAGTGTTGTAAAAAATGTATCCCTTTGACTACTCGACTCTTTTTGTAGTTCGAACTCGGTACAGAACAATTTATTGTATTCAATTCTTACGAAAAAACGTAACTTGTGTTGCTTTATAAGTTTTTTCTTTTTATTTTATTTATATTGTAAATTTTTCCTGATTAAATTTGTTAAATAGTTCATTATTACTCGTTTTTGTTATTGATTAGTATGAATATCCAATTACTATATTCCGAAGTATTCATCACTTCTACAACACTAAAGAAGTAAATAAACAATGAAACAAAATATTTTTTTTCCTAAATCCTAATTAAACTGCTGTGGAAAGGGTAACTTAAGCAAAAAACACTTATTCTTGTATGCAAACGTAAATTAGTACACTTTAGTGTTTTCAAATCCCTATTTACTTGTGTTTGCTTTAGTTTTCCTTATTTTCACTAAAAGTTTAACAACTCCGTAAAAAATTTTGATTGTTTACGTTTTAAAACATATGTTTTTTCAGCCGACTAAATTCCACTAACAAAACTTTCTTTAGCAGATTTTGCAATTGCTCAGTCATCGAACTGTCATTTTACGCTCTCAAACTGTGTTCTCATCTACTGAACTTTGTGTTCTCGAACGAAGCTAATAATAAAATGAAATAAACAGTTGTTTTAGCATTGGAAATTACCAATCTGCAATGATTTTTGCCATAGCATATTTGCTCAAGTGTAGCAAATCGTAGTTTCATACATTTTGTTGTTATGGTCTTGCGAAATGTAGCATATTTTCTAGACTTGCTACATTTGCAACCAAGAGTGAGTTGCCCTATTATAATTACCAATGTAATAATTAGTTTATTGTATTCAAATCTTAATAATAAAAGACTACTACTAGGTAGGGAGAGCCGTCTCGCCAATCTCAATGTGTCAGTTTTCTTGAGTCTCTGGTGCCCATGAAATAAAAATTGTGTTGGGATAGACCTCTTGTTTGTTTACGTATTTGAACGAGTATGTTTTTGTTTCTTCCTGGATAGTAGGAACTTCTAGATCCCTGTGTATACTCTAATTTCTTATATACCAATGGGGGCGCATACGATAAGGCGTAAGATCCTAGACTGTCTTCTTTGTAACTTCTGGATGTTTCATGAGCAAGCAGCACCCCACAGCTTAATGCCATATGACAATATTGGCTTTATAACGGATTTGTATAAAAGTACTTTGTATTCTAAAGCCCAGGTTGAGTTAGAACTTATTTACCAGTGTAGCAGATTTGTTCGAAGGCCGTTATTTTTCCCTGAATATGATGGGACCAAATTAGGCGGCGATCTCGTTGGATACCTAAATATTTAACGAGCGTTTTCGCTGGAAGTTGTTGAGATATCTATATATATGTATATAGCCTTCGAATCACTATTGATACTTATACTCGTAAATGCAGTGTCATCTACAAAAGTTGACGTATATGTATTTGGGCTTGTTGGCATATCCGCTGTTTAGATGAGTTATAATAGCGGTGGTACCCCTGCAGAGATTCCGCTTTGTACATATAAGATCATTTTTATATCATAAACAGAAATACGTGCAATAGGATTTAGGTATAAGAAATAAAATTTGCAAATCTCTACAATTTAATAAATAACGCAAAAGAAGCAAAATACAGAATATCTAAATAATTTCAAGCAGATAATTTGCAGCTGGGAACTATTCACAAATTATTCGTATTAACGCAATTTGTTCCCTTTTTAACAATTAAAATAACAAATTAAGCTTTAAAAAATCATTTACTTCTAGATTGCGGTCGTCCGTATGTTCTGAGCTGCTTAGTAATAATGTTCTCAAATAAATTATTTTCTTAATCTTTAATTGTATTTTATTGAATCTTTCTAAAAGAAATTTTCAATAAGTATTCAAATCTTATCTCTAAAATATTATTTATTAATTAATGCCAATGCAATGTAAATGATGGCATATTTTTCCTTGTAGCTTTATTCATTGAAACAAAATCTAAAAATAAGTGTCAATTATGAATAAAAAACACGGCGAAATCATTCTTAACTTTAAGTAGAAACGCATTCCTGTGGGTACTTGGTAAAGAGTAAAACCAAATTTCTTCGTAATTTTAAAAACGCAAGAAAGTACGCGAGCAATCGTGTGTAAAAAATAGCCTGTAAGATTTATTTGATAGCTCCTTTACATAGAAAAAACAGACACCAATAATTATTTTTGGATAAAACTCATAACAAACAATTATAAACACAACATTAAATTTTAATAAATACATACATACATATGTACATACATATTTACATATGTAGGTTATAACTCTTGACATTAAACTTGTCTAATAATCTGGAAACGTATGAAATGAAATTTAGCACGTTGGTTTGATTTATTTTCTTTCATTTGAAAAGTTAAGTACATGAACACACAGCCTTTCGCACGATCTCAAGCGATAACGCTCGCTGGAATTCCAAAAAAGGAAAACTTATTTGAGTTCCCCTAAAAATAAATATCCGCACAAAAACATACGTGGTTTGTTCAAAAGAAAAGGTGAAGTTTGAATTTTTTTGAAAAGTATTTATTTATTCATCAATATCCATTTTGTCCTCTTCAAAGTAATATCCCTCAGATATAATGCACTTATGCCAGCGCTTCTTTCAATCCTCGAAGCACTTCTGAAATGCGCTTTTCAGTATGGCCGTCAGCGCGTTTTTCGATTCTGACTTTATCTCATCAATTGTGGCAAAACGCTTTCCTTTGGTCTTTTCAGTTTTGGAAATAGGAAAAAGTCGCAGGGAGCCAAACCTGGTGAATAAGGTAGTTGAGGCATGATTATGGTGTTGTTTTTGGCAAGAATCGAAGAACACACACATACGTGATTAACCTTTTAGTTGTCAACAACAAACTACTAATCCGAATTGGCTAATAATACCAACATATGACTAACACATGTGCACCAACGTAATAAAAAAAATTTCGATAATCGAATGTACACAGTACACGCCGATTTGACGCATTTATAAGGATCCAGAATGTATACATATACTTTGTTAGATCGGAAATGAATATTGTAGAAATTACAAACGGAATGACAAACCACATATACCCTTTTAATTTTTGTGTAGGGTATAATAGAAGCTGACTTTGAAGTTATACGGACAAACGCCGATATGACGCATTTATCAAAAAAAAAAAAAATTTAATTCTTTTTTATACAATCAAGCGTGCATACATTCTTCAATTTTCGCCTTTGAGGAAACGAGTTATGAAAATTCAAAGTGCATACATATGTTTCTATTTAATACTTTAATAAATAAGGTTATTTGTAAAATCAAAACGTATTTGTAAACACAATAATTACAAAAATAAGTCTGATCCGTCATTATTTCCGAAAATGGACTATACCCCCATTTATTTAATGTAGGGGGATATTGAAGCAGACCGCTTACTTTACAGGTTTCTTTTCGAATCCTATTTCATCGAATTGATTTAATGGTATTCATTAGCCAATGCTAAACATTCACACACAATGTGCGATGCCGTCTCAGCCTCTTCCTCAGGAGTATCTTTGGAATCTGATCAGTCCAACCTTTGGGAGTGCCGAAATTCCTACAGAGACTAAACTCTCCAGCTTTTGCTTAATAGTACCATTAAAGATTGACCCGTCCACTTCTCGCGCGGCATTTTTGTACATCTCCTCCGGATTAATCCTTTGGCCAATTAAAACCGGTGTTCCTTCATAGAATCTACATATTTATTAACAGTAATGGAGAAAAATATGTCCACACACACAGCCCTCCATATGAACCAGTAAGTCGACTTATTTAGCCACGCTCCTAGGAGTTATAAGTCAGAACTTCTGACAGTGCACTCAGTCGCGGCAATCCATACCATTTTAATATCTTAACTATTACAAAAAAGTTGTTTGAAACCAATTACAATATTATTTTTATTGTAAAAGCATTATTTGACAATTTAGTTTAGCTTGAGTATGAAAATGAATGTAAGTTTAATAAAGTAAACAGGAAAACCTAAAAAAGGGCTTTTTTAAATCGTTACTGTTACCTGTTCAAATCCACGTACAAACCACAAATTGTAAATTCATAAAAAGATTAATTTTATTGCTCAAACATAGGATGTGCCCTTAATTAGTCAGGTATAAGGAAGGGATTTTTTAATTCACAACTGGTGTTAAAAGGTGCGAATATCCCAAATAGCCAGGTACCATTTGTGTGTGTGAACCCACAGCCATTCTAAAAATGAAAAGAATAAACGATAATACAGGCATGTAGGAAAATCCCTGCAACGTGTCCTGCATTAGAGTGTTCCGATAGGTATTTCCCACGATTAGGATTAACGAATAAAATGCACAGTGCATCTTTTGTTGGCATCTACAGAGAAAAATCTCTGAAAACATTGCACATTTGGAAAATGTAAACTGTGGAAAATCCACGCATATAAAGGTGTGCTGACGTGTTAATTATTCTGTTTGCTGAGTGTGTATGTGTGTGTGTGCGTTATGGCGTCCCTATTTTTGCGAAAATCTTACAGTAAATGTTGAAGTGATACTCAAAGTATTTAAGAACTCATAAAATAGTTTGGTACTTATAATTTCAAAGCAACTTATGTTTGTGCATTTATAAGGAAAGTCCGACCGAAACCGATTTTCAAGGCCGAACTAGAACCACACTTAATATTAGTAAGAAAAATAAAATAATATTTGACCTGGTTCGAAACAAGCAAATATCAGATGGAGATTGATAAGATATTGTGTAGAGGATGAGCGTTAAAATACGGGCACTCTTTGCCGCGGCAAATTTTCTCATTTCCAAGGGAAAATAGAGATGTGAAATCCTGGGGAACTTAAAGTAAATAAAATCAAGTATTTGATTATTAAACAGACGTCTATATTTTCTCCATATGTTGCATCTCAATTCTTTAGGATGGTTTCTAGACGTGTTTGTTTCAAAGCTGTAGAAGACTAATACAGTAAACCGATTTTTTTAAATTTTCAGTCAGTATCAGTCTGACCAGATCTAAACTTGTTTAAGAATAATGCAAAAAAATGTTGCAACAAAATTATAAATGCTAAAACGTTTAGAACTGCTCCTTTTAATTATATATTTTTTGTCGTTTTCATTATCATAATTTGCCCCTTATGCGTCTTTGCAAATATCCTAAAATCCTTTTTGTAGCGTCATCAGGATATAAATTATATTAAAAACAAAACTTTAAATAACAATAAAATATAAAAATTTTAATAATACTATAAATAATAGATTTTATTAAAGACCATATTGTGACTAAATTAATTAAATTAAATAAGAGTAAAAGGTCAAAAACATACTTTTCTTATAAAGTTTGAATATAAGAGTTGTTCAATTGATTCTTGATTTGATTTTCCGAACGGAGTATGTATTTCAATTATTACAATATATAAATACCGGATTCACAAAGTGTTTTAGTCATATGTGTTATTATAATAACATGAATAATATGACTGCTGTGAACTTTTATGTATTTTGCTTCTGGGACGTCTAGTTGTAATGTCCAAAAATTATTCCGCCAGCATACATGGACTCCATGGACTCATAAACTTGTTGCCACCAAGATACTTGTAAGTAAGTAAATAAGAGCTCCTCGACAATTGTTTTTTAGTCAACAGATCGTTGATTTTCGCCAAAAATTGTAGTGACTTCCAAATTTTCTAAATCTCTAAGTTTTTCTATAAATAATTTGTCTTTCGGCCATTGGCTGATTTGAGTACCAAACAAATATCTAACTTTATGTTTTCGAATTTTTCCGGAACTTTGAGGTGATTCTGGTACAGGTACTTTGAGAGATCGTTCTTTTAGGAGAGCAAGATACTTCAAAAAGGCATAGACCGCGATCTTTATGTCCATTCAAAAAGAAGACGCACATATGTACATATGATACAAAAGATGTGCGGAAACCATGAACCAGAAAAACTAGACCTGATAAAATCAAAATAAATATGGTGCTAGAATAAAGGTAGATAGCTATAATTCACAATTAGTTAATAACTTTTTTTTAAGTTTTGTTGGCCACTATAAAGGGCGCGACATCCATCCTCTACAAAGGAAATATTTATTATAGAATATCTAGACAACTGTATCTTTAAGAACCTTATCATTTTGTGTGCTGATAGCAAGCGTAGTCTGACAAAAAGGCAAAATTGTATATCTAGATAATCAGAAATTTTGAGAAACACGATGTGTCACTAATAAATTTCAAAATATTACGCAAGTGAAAACCTACATACACAAGTATATAAATAATTAAATAGCTAAGAAGCATTATTGCAAAAATTGTTTATTATTATTTCATTGCGAAGCACAGCGTGTTATAGCTAGTAATATGTACATACATACATGCATATGTACATACTATGTTCATTTGTATATAAAAACTAACATAAATATAACAATCTTACTTTCGCACATATGTACATATTTCATTCACAATATCATTTGCTTTATTTTGCAAAGTAATCAATTTACAATATATTAAAACGTGTTAATAAAGAAATTGTTCTACGCAAGGCTGCCAGTTGAAATGTGAAAGATCTAATCGATTTCTGGATAAAATATTAAGATAGGTACTTTGATTTTAATTTTTTAAAATCGTCAAAAACTAAGTCACTTTTTCTTTGCTTTTATTATTTTCATTTATAACAACCGAAAACGTTACATTTATAATGATCCTTTACACATTTATACAGTTTCAACAAGTCTTTGGACTTTTAACAGTCGTATTTGAAAGGGATTTCGAATATTCATTTTGTTTAAATTCACCTGAGTTCTTCGTTAGCAAAACAATCCGAAAAGGTTTGAGTATATTCATGTACCTAATGAAAATTCGCGCATAACTTTTAAAGTAAAAGTCCTAACATTTTAATTCGCGGAGTTCCGAATCTAACGGCGTTTTCGTTTCTAGCAAAAATGTAACATTCTATCCTTTTCTTGTACAAAAGGTTGTGTTTTTTTATTAGATTTTACCCCTAATAATGCCGAAAGGTATTATTTATTTATTTTTATTTATTTATTTCCAATTTCCGTAATATAAAAAGCCTTTTAGGCCAATAATGTATATATTACAATGCAAATTTTTCAATTACAATAAAAAGATATAATAGTGATATAAAAACATAAATTTGATAAAATTTAATTGACAATTCCATTGTTTAAGGTTTACCTTTTATGATCTGTATAAAATCCCAAATAATTAGGATGTGTTAAGCATGTACTCTTTAACAGGGCAACATTTTATTTATGAAACGAAAACGCCATAAATATTAGTTCTCGTTAATAAAATCACAACATTCTTTAAGTGCTAAAAAAAACTTTTTTTCCTTCTTAATTGGATTATTGGAATTATTCATACTTAGGGCCATTCGATCAGATAAAATATACATCTCAACTCATTGCAATTTAATGGGCACCAGAGACTAAGAAGAAGACACATGGAGTTTGGCGAGACTGTCCTCCCAACCCAATCGCAGATAGTATATTAAGATTTGATTGCAATAAATTTAGAACTAAGATTTTAATACCTCTTGTAATTTTCTTTTACGAAGGTGGTATAAAAAATATAACAAAATATTTATTTACTATTTCGCAATCAAATAATTTAGCTTTTTAAATAATATGCTTATTGTATACTTCTAAGCAGGCCCAAACCTATGGGAAGGGAAAATAGGATATCGGGATATCATTTTTGTCATCTGCGAAATCAGAAGCCGCGCCTGCTCCTGAGTATACATGATTAGTTTTCAAGTAACTTGTGCAATCTATATAATTTTCTTTTCTTCTGTGTCAACAAGTATCAAAATCATCTTTTTAGGAAAAAAAAAATAAATCGTCATATTGATAATTCGAGAAGAAACCCGTCAACATGGTGATAAATCAGTAAATCTGGCTGCAACACATCCCAGCAGCACAAAAAGACTCAATAATGGCTCTACTTCAATACATCCATATACATACTATATGTATGTATATACATAATATGTGAATCTTTTAATAATGTTCAAACTTCTTTCGTTAAAAATGCTTTTTTTACCTATTTAATGTAGAAATGTTTATATTTTAGTGACTTTGTGTACTAATATTTCTACACATGAAATCAAAACCACGATTATATATATTTATTTGTCTTCTTGCGTTGTTGAAAACCAAACGCCGAAAATTTCTATTCTGTTTCTGCAAAAATAGTGTTTAGTTAATGGTATAGTAAATGGTATAACTTTTTTTTCGTATATAAAAAAAAGTTACCTTAAAAATATGCCTGAAGTGTTGCTTCCAATTTCGCTTTACAGACTTTACTTGAAAAATCAATCGGAATATTATTTTACTACGATGTTATAGTTTAAGGTAAAAAATAACTATAAACTATATTAAAAAACAACCAAGTTATTACTCGTAATATTCAAGGTTTAGTTATTTTTACTAACAATTACAATGAATGTCAATAAAAAGATTAATTTCGAGATGCCGTTACATATTTTGTTACTTGCGTATAGTATCGGACATAACTAAAGCACGGACTCCTGCTTATTAATAAACTTTACAATAACATTAACAAAAGTATTCACTCTTTTCATGTTAAAAACAAAGAGAGAAAATCTGTAGCTTGTAGTAAAAAAAACAAGAACATCCAAGAATGCAGCGACAAAACTAATATAACGTAACATTAAAAAAAATACTTACAAAGAATGGAATTATTTTTTTTTTTTTTGCAAAAATCAAATTAAGTGCGTATAGAGAAAATTTGCATTAAATTTTTATTTCTTTCCGCTCTTTAAACTCGTTGTGGACGTTTTTCGCGAGTTACCTACCAAATGGTATTCATCACAACGTGATATCAATACAAAACATAAAGTTTGACGTGCACGAAAAAAAGCAAATGAGATGACTAGGCTATACTACGTTTGTTAAAACAGGTACATTTTTGTCATACTCCCAGAACAATCTAAAGGCAGTCTGTAGAAGGTGGCCTAAAAGCTTACAAAAGTGTAAAAAAGCGCTTTATATCACGAAAAAATAGACTAGCCAGGATTGAATTCGTAAGGGAGCACATTTAATGGACCACCGATGAGTGGAAATTTAATTTGAAAGTTTCCGATGTATTAAGATTAGTTCGGGACCGAAAGGCCAACGTCTTAATCTACGTTATACATCATTTTCTTTATGGAAACATCCTGCAAAACGCAATGCTGCCACATGCTGAGTGGAGATACCAACAAGATAATGACATTAAACACACAACTATATGTGTGAAAGAGTGGTTCATTAACAACAAAATTAACGTTTTCAAATGACCAGTACAATCGCCAGATTTCAACCCCATAGATAAATCTATGGGAAATTGTAGATCGAAAATCTGCGATAACTGAAAAAATTTAAATGCGATTTTCAAGAAGGTGGAAAATGCCAGGAAAAAGGTGGAAAATTAATGTCTACGCCACAAAATATTAAGTTTTTCAAATCTTCATTAATATATTACTTATTATGGGCTTTAGTTTTGTCTCCTTCAAATAATGTTTTAACCCTTTTTATTACATATTGATTGTTTGAAGTGAAGAATTCATGTTGTTTGTGTTTTATTTTAACATTTTGTATAATAATATTGACAAATTAATTAACAATTTTATTTGGCTATATAACTATTTATTATTAAGAAGGATCTGGTGCTTCAGTTTTGTCCGATACTGTATATATATATATAGATATATATATATATATATATATATATATATATATGTATATTGCTTTCAAAACTCTTTTTGTCAATACCATGGTTGTTATTTATCGTATTGTATAGTGGTTTTTTTAAGGAGTAATTTTGTTTAACTAAATCCCGCTAAAACATCTTGAATATAGCATCTTTTGAGAGAACACTTTGTATAAATTTTTTTTATTCTTTAGATTTGCATGCTTATCTGAAACAGAATATAGTAAACATTTTAACGTTGTTTTCTACTTGTACATAATACATACATACATTCATACATCCATAGATACATACTTATATGTATGTATATATTTATAGATTCATTAAATAATTTAATAATGGCAAACGCAGTTACTAAGAAGTTAATTTTTTCAGAGAGAGGTAAATGGAATTGTTTAAAGTTCGGACAAATCAAAATATGTACATATGTGTTTTATGATCAATTTAATTAAATTACTTGTAGAAGATGTAATATTAGTTCCTATGCGCATTTCGCTGATTACTCAAACCTGCTCGTCAAAGAACAATATGTTACGAAAGAATCAAATACTAAAACATATGGCATTTTATATTCTGTATAAAACTATACTTTTATAAAATTATCAATATTACTGAAAAATACATACATATGTAATAATATTTTGTGGTCAAAAGAGCTAAATAAACGGATAATAAAGTGTAACACGCCCACCCATCAACAAACCAGAGGTAAAAAAACAAAAACGCTCAAAGTGAATAACACATACATACAACAATTTAGTCAGAAAAAAATTCCACTAAAGAAAACTCCTACCAACAATCGTAAAAAATACTTACTTACGTCTTATGTATATTCTAAGAAATTTCTATTTTAATTAAAGTGCAATTTTTATTCTGGTAATATCGCAATTAGTATGCAACATACATAAATCGATTCACTGAAACTCTTTTGTTGTGGTATAAGCTAAAAACTAAGGACTTATTGTTGAAGCCAGCTCATCAGGAAACCTTGCCCAAATTTTTACAGAAGCTGGAAATACATAGCTTATGCGTAAAGTGCCATTAAGTGAAATAGCTTAACACGCGCTATTAAAGCTTTGTTGAAGGCGTAATTTAAGATTAATACAAAATCAAGGCTACTATTTATGTACATATGTATGTATATATGTGCCTATAATTGGTTCTTCCACAAACAATAAAACAAATGCTTCTTGCACCCGCACTTGTCAGTTTATAATTCCTTATCGTCGGCTTTGTCTCTTTCGATTAAACCCTTCGACTATAATGAACTTCTACTGGAGGGACCTAATGATCGTATGTACATTACTAATCCCCCAATTCAGCAATACATGCCCAGGGGATGTTCAAATAGTTACAAATCTCTATCTAGAAAAAAATCAACCGGATATGATTGAATAACACCATTTGTGATTAAAATCTTTAAACATTTTGGAAATAATTGTACCGACTACTATTTAAGGCGATCTTAACACTAGGCGTTTTTTCGAAATGCTCGACTATCTCCCAGGTCATAATGATCAGCTTCATATACATACATATATGTATGTATGTATACATACATACATACATATGTACATACATATTTACAGGATATGTATCGACCGATTTAAGCTGCATAAATGCTATCAAAAGCCATCAGGCATTTTGCCGTTGATTTTTGGAATTATTACTCCATACAATTATTTTTTTGTATGTACTATATACCTACATGCATACATATACATATATGTAGGTATATTCTGTAATGTGTTGCCATCTTTAATTTCATGTACATATATATGTGCTTTCATTAATATGCACATACTTACTTATGTATCATATGTATGTAAATAATTTACTAAAATATGTACTTACATATGCATTTATGTATGTACTGAATTTATGATAAAGCTAATATGTACATAGATACTTACATATGTATGTACTTAAGTATATACCAACTTATTTATTTCTTATTTATTAATAATATCAAAAGCATTCCATATTACTAGGTATGTATTTGATTTTAATTTGTATGCTGTTTTTTTTTTGTTTTATCACCATAATATAGTTAAATGCATCAAGCTAATATTAAACATGTGCCATTGTTGTGTTGTTGAATAGTGCAAAACAAGGTAATTCAATTCGACTTAAATCAACACGTCGACACTATGTCTGGTATAATCGTATGAAGTGGCGACATTCAGTCTGCAATGGTCTGGCGTTGTTGCCACATTTAATGTCTACGCAAGCTACAAGTTGTGAGTAAACAAAATCTAAAAAAAAGCAGCCTGGGTACATAACAAGAAAGCAGCACTCAATATACGTACACCGCATACATTATAATCTATCTATACAATACAAACAGTGCATCGTATCAAGCCAAATCTAAAAATGTGTTTGTGTACACAAACACAGCCATACACACACACATATGCACGAATATCCATACAAAATAAAAACGAATGAATGTGTATGCAATGAAAACTAAAATAAATAATTTCAAATAAAACCAAACAAAGAATAAATAAAAAAGAATATGCATGTTTGCATGTGTGTGTAATGGAATTTCACACAAATGCCGATGAGATATAAATACAAGTCAATGCATTTGTATAAAGCAGAACTCACATGTATGACAGAGTGGATCGTTTTTGGAACGTCGTCTTCTAAAGTGGTTGATGATGATGGCAAAATAAATATTTATTAGGAGGGTAAGGGAAAGAGCCGAACTATTCCGTGATATTGCGTCAACAACTGATCACAAACAAGTATTTATTTGAAACATGGCAACATGGAGCTTTTGTTATTCGTTGGCAGTGGGTTTGAAAAACCTGTTTGTCAACTTTAGATTTAGTAAACATACATACATACATACATACATATAAATATATATGTATGTATGTATTTGCACATACAAACATACATATCTACACGATAGTGAAGCTGAATGTAGGCGTTGTGGCGCTCGTAGCTGTTTGCCGACTAAATGTGTAAATCTATATTTGTAAGTACGTAAAAGGTTATATGTATATGTAAGTATATATATACGTGTACAAACATGCATACAAATATACGTAGGTATGTACATACATATCTATAGCTACAACAATCAATACATACATACATACATATAAATACATATACTAGCTAGACCTGATATGCGTTACTCAGACTGCGGGGTTTATTTAAAATTTCAGCGCCATCTACCGGTGTAGTAATGTAATATAATGAATTTTAGACAAAACACTGAATGTTGTAAAATACTTACATATGTATGTGTGTATATATATCCATTATATTTCCATATAGACGTAATGATTTTACAATTATTTAAGGCCCCTTAATTATTTACATATGTACATATCTATAGTGCCATTTGTTGATACTTTTAACAAGTTAACAGCTAAAGTATAGATCGTGTGTACATACTTACATATATATGTATATATGTATGTATACTTCTGTGTTTCACTCTTTAAAGTGCCTTATATAAAGTTTGTCATTAATGTTACTAGCAGTCACACTATCGCGACTGCACTGTATGATTCTCTTGTATAAAAATGTATGAATGTAAATATTGAGGTATTTATACATGTACATACATACATGTGTACAGAAAAAAATACTCAGAAATACAGAATAAATTTTTTGACTACTGGCCTGCCATAGAAAAGAATGTTTTCAGTTTCAAAATTATACGGAATTACATACAAAAGTATCTACTACACACATATGTGCATATGTACATAACTATGGATATTCACATAAGAACTTATTATTTTTACATTTAAATGCAAAAAAAATCTTAAAACTGCTATTGAAATTTTTAACAATTTCTAAAATAAATATAATATAAAGCTGCCTATGACTTTTAAAATGTTAACCATTTTTCTACGTTTGTATCAATTTTTTTGTGCTCATTTAATTCATCTCCACTTATTCGCCAAACTGGGGAACTACTGTAGCACCTACATGAACGCCAGGTGCGGATCCAGCTTAAACTTTTGAGGGGTAAGTATTGACGAAAACAATTATTTAACTTTTAAGCTTTTTGTATGCCAAACATGTTAATTTGTAATGCTTTTGGAGGGGGATATTTCTCCTTTTACCCACCCTCCCTACTTGGATCCGCGTCTGTTACACATACATACACATATTATTAAATGCTTATCAGCATTTAAAATAATACTGACAATATTTTTTTGTATTAGTAAGCAAACGTTCGCATACACATTCCCTTATTATATGTAGCTACTTATGTAGACAGTATTAATCATACAGATACTTTACTCATGCACAAGAAAATACAGACACTTTACTCATGCCCATGCATGCACACATGCATACGTATGTGCACGAGTATAGGATGTTGAGTCGAGCGATATGAGAACTTCAATCAATGAGAAAATGTACTTGTTCTACCTACACACATATGCACATACAAAAATAAAATTAACCATAAAGCAACAGTTGATTTTAAACATTGGGTTGATGTGTGTTGTGTGTGCAAGTGTGTAACAATCGTGAATTGTAGCACACCAATACTATGAAAATAACTAGAGCCAGAATGTCTACCAGTGTCTGGCTAAATAAACATTGAAATGTATTTCTATAACGTTGCTTAGTTAGTTCGAAAAGAAAAAACGAAGTGATCGAACGTGTTCTTGTTATTTTGCCGCTGTTTGTTTCGTTTCACACCTCCAAACCCTCACCTTTTGTAGACGTTCACACTTTACAAAAGTAACAAAAAAAAAAAAAACAATTAGAATCAGTGAAAGAACACAAAATATGTACTTTTATACTCGCGCTTATTCACACTGTGAGACATAGCGTCGACGGCCAACGACGAATGCTATCTTTCGGTAGCAGATAAATAACAATTTAACAGCAAAACAACTAGAACGAGTCTCTAAAATAGAACGCTTTACACTTGTGATTTGGATTTTAAGGTGTTCAGTCACACATACAAAAATAACATTCGGAATGAATTATAAATATACGAGTGCACAGAGAAGTGTAAAGAGTTTAAAGTTTGATCACATTTTTAATGTATACAACAAGTTCTAAAAATTTTGATTAAAATAAATATTTAAATAAAAAATTTAAGTTACAAATTGTAATCGGAAGTGCCTACTACATTTACATACATAGACTAGACTATTTATATTTATTTACATACATACATAATTTAATTATACAACTAACATGGAAAATGATCATCAAGGAATTGAAAATTTTGAACAGTTTTATAACATTAAAAGAGGTTCTAAAGACCTTAATTTAGACAATAAAAACAAAGAAGACATAATAAATATGGATTCGGTGAAAATAAATCAGCAAGCCTCACAGGCTTCTTTGTCAAGTGGCAAAGGAGTTACGAATAATTCGAAAATGGGCTCCAGACGCATATTTACACCACAATTCAAGCTGCAAGTTCTCGAATCGTATAGAAACGATCACGACTGTAAAGGAAATCAACGAGCAACAGCCCGGAAATATAATATTCACCGAAGGCAAATTCAAAAGTGGCTACAATGTGAACCAAGTCTCCGTTCGTCGGTGGCAAATATAAATCAGAATGCGGTAAAACATCAATTTCACAACGTTAGTATGCAACAACAGCCAACAAAAGGTGTTGTAATTGCCTCTCAATCTTCAGTTAGTCGTTTATCTTACACTTCAAGTCAACAACATTCTTCACATTTATGTTCAGATGGAACAAAGGGTTCAGCATCGCATATAACCAATAATGTGCCGTCGATATCTTCTTGTGTTAGCACATCGGCTATTCCGGAAGCCCAAGATATTTTAGACTCAAACTTGGTAGCAATGGTGAGAACTAACGCTTCTAGTAATTCTTCAGCCACCGCAGCAGTTGTATCTCCTTTGCGACCTTCAGCGATTATCAGTGCGAATAGAAGTACAAATTCGTCAATGTCACCTTTACTTCACCATCATCATCATCACCATTATGGAATTCCAACTTACACTAACATGTCTTCTACTGGTACTGTACCAATATTAGTACATCATCTAACTAATTCGCAGCAATCATCATACCAATATCACAATATGCCTTATTCTCCTCCAACACTATCGCATCATCAGACTGAGAAACAACACTCATCAACATCGTATTTTATGCCAATAAGTCTACCTAACATCAATGGTTTATCAGCAGACGCCTCTGCTTCAAGCAGTTATAAATGTGGGGATAATGAACGTGTGGACAAATTGGACTTGTTTCCAATGGGAAATAAAATGTACCCTAAAATTTTATCGGAGAAAAGTTTCTTTTATAACGATAATCAGTTTCACGTTAATTACGAATGCCCCGACACTTCTAGAGTTATAAACCCTCCAAATGCACTTGAAACATTCAATATCAATCCTTTTACCGGAGATTCGTCATATTTACCGGCATATCCGTTTGGACCAATGGACTTGTCATTACGTCATACTAAAGAAACAAAGTCGGAATTGGTTGCAACTATAAAATCCAGTACAGAAATTGCTGAAATCCCTATAAAAAAAGAACGCAGCGACAATGCGCATGATGTCGTTGATTTGACATATCGTAAGAGAAGGACTTTCAGTACTTCTCATTCAAGTAATGACTACAAAACTCAGCTGCCAGAAAAACTTCAGAAATTATCCAACACAGATCACGTGCAAAATAAATTAGATACTTATAGTTCAAGTGAAGTTTTTCCTAAACCTTTGACTTCTAACTCCAACGAAGACGATGATATTGAAATTGAAGTTGGAATAGAAGAGAAATTTCCACCGACATTAAAACCAGTTAAGCTTTTTAAACCTTATCTGTTGGACGAATACGAAAGTAATGATGACAACTGCATTAATAGTGATACAAATAAATTAAGTAGAACTGAAAAAAGCAAAGATACAGAACAACTTGGGAGAAAAATTAATGATGATGCCACCACCATAAGTGAAAATACCTTTCCGAACATTGTGAAGAATAACAATAATACTGGCGCGGACAGTTCTAACTTTCTCGTAGAATATAGAAGTGAAAGTCCTAGAAGTGCTTGCAGTCCTACCACGTATATTCCAACAATGTCGCCAACAAATTTTCAATACCCCAAAGGATCCCCAGCTTCATCAGGTTATGAAAGCTCGACATCTACATATAGTGACACTTCGTTTTCATCTAGAAATGATTCGTACGCGTACGGACAAACGTACAGTGTTAATCTGCAAATGCAAGCTATCTATCAAGAAAACATACATCCATCGAAACACGTACAAAGATGGCTGGAAAAAGATGATTCCAATTCTCTGGAAACTAATTCGGCTATAGCTTTACTGGTATAAGAGTATTCCTTAAGCAATATATATATATGTATAATAGTTTGTAAGGTCCTTATATAAGTCAATAAAATGTAAAAATCATTTTTACACTGTTTTTATCATTAATTACATTACCCACATACAGCCTTATAAAACAATTTTCTGTGGAGATTGTTTTCTATAAATTGAAAATGCATATGTAAATTTAATATATTTAATAGGTACATATCATTTAGAATTAAAACAGAAGAAAAAAATTAATTAATAATTAATAACTACAATTAAGAAAAAATACATGCTGAAAACAATAAATGATATATGTAGGTACAAACGTGTGTATCTACATACATATATTTTATTGCAACTTTCTTAAAAAGAAATTTTGTAGTACTGATTAGTTATTTGAATGAAAGCTTTAACTAATACATACATACCTAATGTTTGGAATAATTTGTTTAAATTAATTGTGATACAAATCAAACTGTTGAAAATAAAATATTAGAGCAGCAATAGAAAATGTTAATTGCGAAAACATTTGCAAAATATCACTATACTTTTATATTAAATGTACATAAGAAAATTTTGTATGCAAAATATTTGAAATAAAGAAATTTCGTTAACAAAAATTACTGGCAGTAATATTTATTCATCATTATTTGAAGCATAACGTTATAACGTAATGCGTTAAAAAAGAAATACATGCTCGTAAAAGTGCAAGCTCTAAGTAAAATCAAACTACTTTTATACAAATTTAAAAATGCTAAAAAATTTGAAAGCATGCAAAGGTATTCAAGCCAAAATACAAAACAATTATGTCACATTATATGCGTGAATGTTTTGTTTTTTGACTCACGATAAAGCATGCTAAGGAAAATACTAGCTGTCGCACAAAAAAAAAAAATAAATAAATTCAGGCACACTCACCTTTTTTTAGTTTAAATCCATTTAATCGTTTGCGACCAACAAATATTTTTTTTAATTGTTGCATATTTGTTTGAATGTTGAAAATAAATGAAATAGGATCGAAACATATTTTCAAAAAAATATAAAATAAATAATAACACTGTGATACAAAAGTTGAGAAACAAATTATTCAGGGATTCTAATGTACCAATTCTATTTTGTTCGAGTCTATGGATGACGAAAATACCGTTGGTTTTTTTAGGTCACTTCGTAAAGTGATTTTATAACGGTAAATTTAGTGAAAAACGGGTTTTCTTAGATTTTCAGTTTTAAACAGTTGTAACTTGTTTGTTTCCCAACGGATTTCTTTCAACTTTTCGTTGGTTAAAAGGATCGAATATTATCTTTTAACCAAGATATATTTGGTATATACCATTTCCCCCGTGCTAAGCAACGACTAAAATATTCTTCATATAGGGGAATAATATGTTTTTTTACTGACACATCTATTTTATGTCTTTTATCCATAAACAATCCACATATAAAACAAAAATTGTCGCTTTTATCACACATTGTTATTGAATATAGTTAAGTTTCTTATCTTTGCAAAATTTTAAAACTAACAGTTTGTATTAATTCACTTATTAATAGTACTTTTATCAAATACCACTATTGTTTGTGTATAATCACTCGGACGCTTACTGTTCACTTGCTGAAATTAAATTGTGCCAGTTTTGCAACCGTAGCCCTCTTATACTAAATTCAGCAGAATAAAAGCGTAATAAAAAAAGAAATGGAAAATACCTTACATTTTTATGACAGATGCATATCTGGCAAAATTAAGAAAAATCGGATAATATAATTGGGTTTTATTCACATTTTACCGCAGGTACTCAATATCGATAAAATTTCCGTCATACAGAAATACAAATTTCTAAATAAAAAACCAAAAAGTTAAAGCCCAAAAATTTGCATAGGTTTTTTATTTGTTATCCAATTTTACCCTAATGCAATCCTAAATATCTATAGTGTTTGGTAACTCATAAGCAACTTATAGCCCGAGGAAAACAAAAGAATACTTTTTTAATGCGTTTTTTGTTCATTTCAACGACTGTAACTTAGCCATTTGTTAGTCGATTTGCAAAAAATATATCTTGGTTGAAAGATAATATTCGATCCTTTCAACCAACGAAAAGAAATCCGTTGGGAAACAAAGAAGTTACAACTTTTTGAAACTGAAAATATAAGAAAACCCGTTTTTCACTACATTTACCGTTATAAAGTCACTTTATGAGGTGACCTAAAAAAACCAACGGTATTTTCGTCATCCATGGACTCCAACAAAATAGAATTGGTACATTATAACTCCTGAATATTTTTTGTGTATCACAGTGTAAATTTTCAGAATTAGCTTTTGTATGGCGTTAATGTGCTTTTTAAAAACGGGTCTTCTGACACAAATACTCATATCTATAAACGCGTGATGTATGTATGTACGTATGTATGTACATACAGATGTAGGCAAAAGATAAAAAAATTACATGCACACATATATAATTCCTAGAAGCATCATGCTGAATTAAAAAATCTAAATCCCGCAATCATCACGCACGAATAAATGAGAATATCCCTTCAAATTTCTTGCAGGGCATTTTGTTGTTATTGGATCGAATAACAACAAAATGCCACGCAAAAATATAATATATGTTCAAAACAAATGCTGAGGAGTTTTGAATGCATTACTAGAGTATACGAAAAACGCTTGCCGGTTTAACTTTCTGTATTTTAGAAAAAAACGGTAGGTACTCTGGTTTTATGTTCGTTTTTTTTTGTTGTATGAAACAAATTGTTAAATTTTTTTATATTTTGCTTTAACAAACAAATAAACAAAATCATATTTCACGACATAATAAAACAAATGTTCATATTTTTACATATTTGAGATTCTGAAAAAATATATTAAAATATTCAATTATTTATTCTTCTTTTTATATAAATAAATTTTACTTACAATCTATCCAATTAATAAGCAAATTTTATGTGACAATATAATAATATAATCCACCAAGAACAACTACATAAAAAGTAACACAAAATTAAAAAATAAATGTTTTACAATCCTGAACATACATTGATAATATATACATACATATTACAGATAATGAATAATAAATTATATACATATATTTCGAACACTAACGTAATGTATTTTCTGTGTCGCTACAAACGTCAGCAGCATTCTCTGTGTCTTTCTGAGTAGTGTCTATTGCAAACATAATCTATTTAACCCACCTAATGAAGAAGGATTTAGTACAAGAAAGAGCTTTTCATAATTTTCATAGTTTGTGATAATTTCTCTATTGGGTTAGAACGAAGTTTGCCCTACTCTTTCACTCTTTATTTAGTCTCTATCTTATTAATAAAAAAATGTTTTCTCTCTTAAAAGAAAGAATAATAACGAACTTAAGCCTGAATAAATCATTCATATTAATTATTAAAATTTGCAGCTCGATAAAATCGTAAACAAATAATTTATATATACAGTAGAATCTCACAAATTAGAACCACTTTGTACATCGGGCAGTTCTAATATCTGAAAAGTTCTAATTTCTGGAAATTTTTTTTACAGAAAATTATAATTAGTTATGAAAGCTTTATTTTAACACAAAACAATTTTTATTTAATATTTTGTATTTAAATAATTATTAGGGGTTTATTTGTTTTTTAACATAAAATCAGTAATACTTGTTTGTTTTTTTGATTTATTTAAACTGGATACAACGATATCGTTACGGACGTCCAATAAGCTTGACATGTGTTTACTGGAAAATATATCACTGGTTTTGCACCATTTTATAACATTATTGATGCCTTCAAGGACTTTTGAATGAGGAATAGCTGGCGTTATGTCGACAATATCGACGTCACTGCTATCTGAAGCCTCCTCATCGCTATTCTCTGCATTAGATCCGCCAGTAAACACGTCTTCATTCCATTCCTCGATTTCATTTACAGTTACGGAATTATTTGGCATAAATTCATTCAAAAGATTAAGATTTAGTTGAAGAACTTCATTGCAATCCTCATTTTGTTGAGCCAATTGTGCTAGTGGCAAATCATCATCGCTGCAAAAAAAATATGCAATTATGTTACCATCCTCGCTTTGAAGTTTATCAATTGGTGCATGAGCGGAGCAGTTATCTACTAGCAGAAGAGCTTTTGGGGGCAAATTATTGTCTTCAGAAAATCGGATGACCTGTAAAAAAAAAAAACAAAAATTTAAAAATAAGGAGTTTAAAATATGCATTGGTTAAACATACTTCTTTGATAAATATCTTGTGAAACCAATGATGAAAAATACGGGAAGTCATCCAAGCATTTTTCGAAAAGTCATAATGAAGTGGGGTATCAAATCCTCTGAAGCATCTTGGCTTTTTAGCTTTTCCAATGACCAATGGTTTTAAATTGTGTGAGCCATCAGAATTTGCGCCTAGCAAAATTGAAACGCGTTCTTTTTGAATTTTAAATCCTTGGGCACTTTTTTCACAAGCAGCGACAAATGTTTTATCCGGAAGGCAACGGAAAAATAATCCGCTCTCATCAGCATTATAGATTTGTGTTTCCAATAAACCCATTTCCGCGACTTTTGCACGAAAACTGTGCAGAAATGGAGTGACCGCACCAACATCACTCGAAAGTATTTCGCCACCAATTTTTAAAAACCGTATTCCATGACGGGTTTTAAATTTGGAAAACCATCCATCACTTGCAGTAAATGCGTTTTCTCCTTTGTCGGGGTACACTTCACTAAAAATTGACTTAGCTTTTGCTTTTAATACGGGTCCTGTCAGTGTGTTCTTCTTTTCACGTTGATTTAAAAACCACTTATAAAGACACTTTTCCATTTCCTCATATTCTGCGTTGTGTAAAGATTTTTTTTTGCTTCCTGATAGGTGTAGCTAACTGCATCCATTATTTCTTGTTTTTTTGATTTTATGTAGCTTATGGCAGATTTTGCAACATTATAATCTTGAGCTAAACGATTTCCACTTACGCCTTCATTAAGTCTTTTTTAGTATTTTAACCTTAGTATCCAAAGATAAGGTATTTTTTTTTACGTTTATTTGGCATTTTTTTTTAAACTTTCACACGTATGAACAACTTACTTTGACCTTCAGTCATTAACTAACAAGCATATCAAATTTCACATGCATATGACCGAATTGTACTCACCACGAATAACTCGGGGATTCCCCGTTTTATTTTTACTTCAATGAGCAAAAAAATAATTTGTAGTGAAAATACAAAACAAAATAAAAAAAAAACTTCCAGAAATTAGAACCACAGGTTCTAATTTCAGAGCGTACAATACATTGGAATGGTCGTTTCTAATTTCTGGACGGTTCTTATTTGTGAGAGTTCTAATTTGTGAGATTCTACTGTATTTCTTTTCATTCGACATTCTAACCTAGCATTTTCCGCTCGTTCCACGATTTATTTCTGTATAACTTCGAACTTTGGCGAAATTTTGAATTTTCACTGATTTTGAAGTTTTTTTTTGTTTTCATTTTTCAATATAATAATACATATTTGTACTTTAGGATAAAATTGAAATTTTTGGTGCAATTTCGCTTAAAAACTGAGTTTATAAAATTTAATTTTTGTTCAAATTTAAAGTTTTTATGATTTTTAGTATTTTTGGCGAATTTATTATTCCCAAATAATGGTAAAGCTTCCATTTTTTTCAGATTAATTTAGATTTTTGGTAAAATGTAGAATTTTTAGAATTTCCCATTTGTGAAACTTTATTTCTTTTATACTTTATAAGATTGATTTTGTTAAAATTTAGTTTTTCAGAATATATTGATTTTTTGTGAATCTTCGGCTTTTTGGTCAATCTTCAGCATTTGGTAAATTTTGTTATTTCAGCTATCTTCAATAAAATCTACAATTAAAAATATAGTTATGGGCCTGTTCGTATATGCATCACAGCTCTGCATATTATGCGCACAATGTTCGTAAATGCAAACGTTGGCAACACTGCAGCTGTCATCTGTTCGTAAATGCAACACTAAAGTCTATTATGCGCAAATAAATACAAAAAACTAATCATAAAAATGGCTGATGCAATGGATGTGTGAGTATGACTTTTGTTAAGTTTTTATTATTTATTTATTTTTATTTAATATTTTTCTTATTTTTTAGACTCGAAGGTGAGGAAAAGATTTGCAAATTGCTTATAAGGACAAGATTGGATATGGAGGATGAATTTGCTGCAGGGAAGAAGAAAAAATCAGTGCTTTGGGGCCAAATACTAACGAAATAAATTTCGTTTTTTATTCTTTAATCTTCTTTTCTTTAGAATATTACACAAATTTTTATCATTTTTTACACCATCCAGTTCATAAATCGAGTTTATTATTAATTTTTCCATTTTGCATCAAATTTCTTCGTTCGTAAATGCAACAATAAAATATGCAAAACAAAGCATCAGCAACAGCTGATCAACAGTGGCATCGCAAAATAATCATATTATGCAGCGCAATGTTGCATTTACGAACAGGCCCTATCTTACTTTCAATATATAGTGCTATGTTGCGCGTTCGCTTTTTTCATTGCTCTTGGAAAATATCTGAAATTATTATGATCCCCAAGCCAGAAAAGGATTCAAGCTAGATTACGTCATACCGTGCCATTAGCCTACTCTCAATTTTGCCAAAGTTGTTTGAAAAATTATTCGTCTCGGGCTTAACTCCTTATCTTAATAAGCAAAACATTATCCCGGACCATCAGTTTGGTTTTCTTGCGAGGCATAGTACTATTGAGCAAGTTCATAGAATTGTCACCGTTATTAGATCTTTTTTATTATCATTTCCCAGGCTTTTGGTACAGTCTGGCATGATGGGCTACTCTCGAAAATAACTCGACTTTTTCCTGTAAACTCCCACAAGCTTCTTAAGAACTATTTGACTGATAGAACATTCAAAATAACGTCAAAAGATCAGCTATCTGGAAAAATCTCTGCAGGAGTCTCTCAAGGCAGTATACAAGCGCTACATGCCAACAAGCCCATATATACATACATACATATACATCCACGTTTGCAGACGACACTGGATTTATAAGTATCAATAGTGATCCAAAGGTCGCATCTGAAAAACTTGGGTCCCACATTTATAAGCGGGGGAGGACCGTTTAAAAAAGTGGAGGATTCTGTTAAATCCTTCGAAATGCGCCTACGCAAGGTTTTCCCTCAGGAGGCAAAATTGTCCTCCAATAGCAATAACAAATCCCACTGCTCCAGCGGAACAGTTATAAAACCAATATGGACATATGGCATTCAGCTGTGGGTAACTGCTTGTGCATCAAACATCCAAAAACTACAAAGAAGACAGTATAGGATTTGACGACTTATCGTATGCGCTCCCATTATCCAAGAAAAAGCAAAAACATACACGTCAAAATATGTAAGCAAACTTGTGGTCCATCCCAACACTAGCGCGCGATTTACTGGAATTTCATGGGCACCAGAGACTGAAACAAGAGACACATTGAGCCTGGGGAGACGGATTTGAATACAGTATATTAGTTATTACATTGGTAATAATTCACGAATAATACTTTAGAGATAAGATTCGAATACATATTCTTTTATTAGAAAGATTCAATAAAATAAAAATTAAAGTAAAAATAATTTTTTTTGTCTCGATATTGCGGATCAAGTTAGGTGTCGATTGACGTGGATGGATACCCAAATACTTCATGAGAGTTTCCGCTGGAACAGTGGTATTTGTTATAGTTACTGGTGGACAGTTTGTCTTCTCAGGAAAAACGTTACCATACACATTATTGCTCACAAGACCACGCAATATTTAATGTGTTTGTTGTGTTTTTTAAATTTATTTATTTGCTTTTTTTAAACTTACTTAACTTACTAGTTGTGGATAAAAAAAACACCTATTATAAATAGTTATTACGCGCGAATTATGATGTATGTCTGTACTAAACCACAATGTAATCACAATCGAATGTATTAATATTTTATTATAATACCATTTATACAGTGGAAAAGACATTATCCCAATTTTTCCATATTTCCAAGCTCAATAAATAATTCTATCAGGCATGTGATGACAATCGCAAATCGCCTAATATTTGCGATTGTGACTTGAACTCGAAAGGGAGGTGTGATGGATCTCGCAAACGTAAGAAATTTAGCGACTTCAAATCGGAAGAGCAATCTCAAGTGAACCGTTGTATTTTGCCTGAACTAAACACTAAAGAAACAAATAAATGGTGAATAAAATAAATTTGATATGTTTTTCTTTATTTTGAATCATAACTAATAATATTTTTTACCACTTCTTATTAAAAATATGAAATTTAAAAAATGCATTAAGATTTTGTTAAATTTATCTTCTTTTGTCCAATGGATTGGAAGCATCTCTTAATGAACGCTTTTTAATGCATTCTTTTTTTTTATAGCTAATATGCTTAACAAAATTGCTGCTGGCGTTTTTAATCTATTTCTTATAGCGTTTGTTTATGTTTTGTACTAATATAACATATATATGATTAATTGTTAAGTAATTTCAATCTTTAGGCATGAGTTCGTTTTTTCGTTCTATTCAGAAAGAGAATTATTTATTTAATATGGACAACCTTTTTGAAAACAGTAAAAGTTTTAATTCTATTAGACATCTAGCTGAATGGAATGCATTTTCTATGCCGCTACGCACGTTATCAACATTCTTCGTGTCTTATCTACAAATTGTGTGTCTAAACAACTTCTATTTATACCAACATTTAAGACAAATGGAATACGAGTACGAGCAATTTCTCAATTTTTTGAATTTTTCATATTATAGTCTTTTCCTTGGTTGAGAATGAACGAACTCATGCCTAAAGATTGAAATTACTTAACAATTAATAATATTTGTAGTTCGAGAAAACAATAGAAACTTACTAATCGCTGGGCACGGCGAGAAATTTATATACATAATAATATATAAATGTTTCCTTCATCATAATTAATTGGATACTAAAATAGATCCAGGATGAAACTGGAAAAAAATACATACAATGCTTTCATTGCCAACCAATGGTTGGCTAAAAGCAAATTGCATATGGTAACCTAGATTTCAATAACAGAAAAAGTTAGAGTGTTGTAAAACTTCATTCTCAACCAAGGAAAAGACTATAATATGAAAAATTCAAAAAATTGAGAAATAGCTCATTCTCGTATTCCATTTGTCTTAAATGTTGGTATAAATAGAAGTTGTTTAGACACACAATTTGTAGATAAGACACGAAGAATGTTGATAACGTGCGTAGCGGCATAGAAAATGCATTCCATTCAGCTAGATGTCTAATAGAATTAAAACTTTTACTGTTTTCAAAAAGGTTGTCCATATTAAATAAATAATTCTCTTTCTGAATAGAAAGAAAAGATGAACTCATGCCTAAAGATTAAAATTACTTAACAATTAATTAATAATATTTGTAGTTCGGAAAAAACAATAAAAACTAACATATATATGTTTTATTTTTCGTATACAACTTCGAAAAATGGCAACTCGGAAGTAAAACGCACGAGTTTCATCACATGCTGAAAAAGGTTTGGCGATTTGTAACTCACATGCGATTTGACAATCGCGTGAGTGTCATCACATGCCTGTATAATTTCTGACGTTGTGGAAAAAGTTTTAAAATTCAAAACTGTTTATTAAAAAAAAAAAAACAATATTAGCCCAGGTTTATTTTTAGCTAGACTTCCTTCCGGGAAATCTATAAATGAGTTGTCTCATATAAGATACTTAATGCGCCAGGTAGTGTGTCTCCTAAGGCAAATTGTAACGAAATCCAATGTTGCCGTTGCCAATAATGTGGAAATGATTAATAATCAGAAGTGTAAGACATCGTTGAGTGCAAAATTGTTAAGGGTCAAACAAATCCTATTTGTATAAATTGTGGAGAAATATGTCACCCCGCTAACTGAAAATTTGTTAGCTCTTGCAACGGTAATACGGAAATAAATAGTTTAAGCTTTATCTATGGTATTACATCTTTTGCAAACTTTTCAAAGATTAAGGATATAGCGAAAAAGTACCTTCAATTATTGACATTTTTTTTAATTGCTTATATTGTCAAATTCAAGAGTAATTATAAAATTAATATAAAATCTTAGACCAAGATAGATTGGTTAAATATTCTTAGGACGTTCCATATGTGTATGTTAAACAGGGTCTATAAATTCCTCCTAATTATGTAAGATCTCCTTTTAATTGTAACAGGAGAATCGATATTTTCGATACCTAAAGAAAAATAAAGTTGATGTAGCTTTTATACAGGAAACACACCTTAAAGTTAAAGTTTTCTTAGAACGATGCACGACAGAGATGAAAACGGGGTTGGCATTGCAATTATTTTAAGAGAAATTTATAATTTCAGGCAAGTCACGGTTGATGGCGTATTATTTCCAAATATATTTGTTGAAATTTCAAGAAGATGTATATTTGCCTCTTTTTATATTTCATGCAATTCGAGTCCGTCTTTATTTTCTAATATTCTATATGGTATTAGGAACTTTTGCAACAATTAAAATTGAATTTTTTTTTGAGGAGAAGTTAATTTCCGAAATACTTCGTGCGGTGATAATTTTAATAACTAAAACGGAAATTCACTTTTTAATGGATAACAAAAGTTTTCTTCTGAGGACGTTAGAATTTCGGACAAAAAACGGCTTTTCCTTAGACCACTTTATAGTAAGCTCTACCTTTATAAACACGTTTAATACAAATTTCAATACTATCTCTTTGGAAACTTTTTCGGATAATTTTCTACTAAAATAAACGAGTTTGTACTTCTGACAATACATGGTTTGTTCAAATGAAAAGGTGAAGCTTGAATTTTTTTGAAAAGTATTTATTTATTCATCAATATCCATTTTGTCCTCTTCAAAGTAATCTCCCTCAGATATAATGCACTTATGCCAGCGCTTCTTCCAATCGTCGAAGCACTTCTGCAATGCGCTTTTCAGTATGGCCATCAGTTCGTTCTTCGATTCTGACTTTATCTCATAAATTGTGGCAAAACGCCTTTCTTTCATTGGTCTCTTCTGTTTTGGGAATAGGAAAAAGTCGCAGGGAGCTAAATCTGATCAATAAGGTGGTTGAGTCATGATTAGGGTGTTGTTTTTGGCCAAAAAATCATATTCTTTAATCCATTTTTTTCAAAAGTAAAAAATCGAACAACACACAGAAACGTGATTAACCTTTTAGTTGTCAACAACAAACTACTAATCCGAATTGGCTGATAATGCTAACATATGACTGACACATGTGTACCAATATAATAAAAAAAAAATTTCGATAATCGAATGCACACAGTCCGCGAAAATTCCAATTCAGCTTTTTTTGAACAACCCTCGTATTTAACATATCCTTACATTTAACCTTTTTAAACGTGTTTAATTATTCGCAAGTTCTTTTAAGTTTATTTAATACATGGCAGAATTTTACTTTTACACTGTTATTTTATTCCACATTTAAATTCAACATGGTTATTTCCTTATAACCGTTATTCACACTAACGTTTTACTCGATACTAACTTCCAACTTGACCACCCAAATATTTTTATAGTAGTCGTCTAGTTTCCAGAAACTTGTAGAATACGCAAGAATCCAGTAGATACTTCTTTAGCTATAAACATATTTTCTGCTGTTTTTTATTCTGATGTTTGTTGTTGTAACTACTGTTAGCTTTGTTACTTATGGTGGTGGTTTATTTGCGTTGTTTTTGTTTACCCATACTACTCAATTCCTGGAATTCGCCCTAACGTGCTGATGTTATATTGTATTCACTTTCCTGGAAACTTGTCTAAGCTTATAGGTGTTGTGTTTTGTTGTTGTTACAGCGCAGCGCTGTCTGTACAGTGGGTTCCAAATGTGGTCGCACTCGTTATTTCTGGAACTTTCTGTAGAGCGAGTGCCACTTAATTCTTACAGGCAAGAAGACTTGTTCGCACTTATCATCGTAACAATATATTTAGATTAAAATACTATACTAAATTCATGATTTTATAATTTGGATGAATGGATAAGAAGAACTAAATCTGGTCCAACTGATTCCAAGGAAATTTATTAAGTTATAGATAATTAGAAAATATCATACATTTCGGAATTATATATTAATCGTGTTAAAATAATTGATAACGAACAAATATCACAGCATCTTATCGATCACATTGTTACGATTTACGTAGGAAGCTCCCATATTAGAAATATTTCTGAAATCATTATTCGACATTTAACCAATATACCTAATATGTTCTATTTTACTGAACATTTTTCGTCAATGAACAATCCAAATACACTTAAATTAACCAATTAGCTTATTACTTCATGCTAAATCAAACAAAAATAAAAAATATTTAAGTTTTGATAGCATTTAACATTTTTGAATAAAGAAACTTCCAAAAAAAAATATTTGAATTTTCGATAATTGAATCAATTTCTTTTAGTTAAAATTTTATTAATATCTTTAATATAGTCTGTAGTTTAGATTTCAGTCTTGGTTTAAGCACATTTCCTTACAAGTTAGATTACACTTCAACTTTTGCAAAGCCAAGTCAGATGCTGTGTAAACATTTTTTACATATTATTAAAAGAAAACCTAATAGTTTAAAGTTTTTACATTAAATGAAGATTTTGTTTTTATATCTAGTAACTTAAAATGTTTTATAAAAAATTAAGTGTCAAATAAATGTAACTAATTTTTTTGCTGATTTAAAACTGTTAATGCCACATTGATATTTTTAAAACATCACTTTTACATTTTCCAGCATAAACTCTTGCTTAGTTTTTAAGGAGCAATTGGCAACAATGAAATTTCTATAACCTTCGACTTAACTGCATATATAACGTCCTTTTTTTAAACGGGGCGTGATAGTTTCCAAATCGCGCCCACTTTTGTTTGACAAAGTTTATATTATCATAAAACAAAGCTAGGTAAGAATAAACATACATAAAATGTCCACCACTATAATTAAATTTTGGAAATGGGTCTTTTTGCTATGAAGCATCTGCAATCTTATTTTCGAAATTAGCTTTTTTATTTTACATTGAGCTCAGTATAAGTAGAATTAGATTAACCATTCGAAAATCATTCGAAGTGGGCATGTTCTCTTTCCGAATGCCCCCAATTTTGGTGGTTTTTTTTTTTTGGAAATTTAGGTTGTGTGCCAAGTTTACAGAAAATATCTCTGAAGTGGATTTTTATCTTGTCCTAGACTAGCCAAATGTGCACTGCAAGAAAATTTAGCATACATATGTATTATAACACTAATCACCCTAAATTTTTCGGCGACGCAAAAGGTCACAAATATTCTACAAGCGCCGGTGGGTGCGCGTTGTTCCAGGTTATTGATTTTTTGTTTTTTTTTTGTTCAAGTTAGTACTACATATTTGTAAAAACTAAAAAATAAAAATGTTCCTCATAGAGGTATTTAAATGTGATCAAAATAAATTAGATAAATTGCTGTTATAGAAAAAAGTGATGCGAATTTAAAATTCATATATTCTGGTATGTTCTAGAAAAGTAGTGAAATTGAAATTTGTAATTGTTTCCATATTGCAGGTAATGTTATATAAAATTATGTTAATATTGCAACTTTATTGTTCTTGTTGTTGGAATATAGCAGCATCCAAAGGCCTAAAATTATCAGAAAGCCATCATGAGAATTCATTTGTTCAGAAGAAAATGTAAAATGTCTTTGGATAAAAAGTTGTTTTTAGTACTTTGAAAGAAACGATCGATTTCAGTACTCACTTATTGAGATCTATTACAGCGTTAATATTTTTAGATATCTAAATAAAATAATATAAGCTTAGCTAATGCCAAAAAATATTATTTTACTATGTCAAGAGAGTTATTTTCTTCAGTGTGTGACGTTTTTATTCAGGTTATCCAAGTTTGTATTACAGCGTCAATTAATTATTCCACTGTTTTACTACTATTGGGATTTACCCTTTATCTACTACGCATTCTAAATTTGACAGTTGTTCTTAACTAGCGTATACACATGACTGAAAGTAGCACTTCACTCACATTTCTTTACTACCACATTCAAAGTGTTTTTAGTTTCCACACAGGTTTCGTCGGTATTTTGATGAGAGATTTTTTGACACTTTGTGAAAGTAAAATTATAAATAGTTGAACTGTGTTGCTCTCTAAAAAGGCTTATACTACATTTACACCTACGCAAAATCTGGTACTTATGAGATTTGGAGCGCAATCTAGTTCATTTCTACCAGATTACCCATACAAAACAAAATCCACTTACGAACTAGATTTTGGCCACATCTTTCAAAATCTTGCAGTACTATATGATGCAACTATGTATTTTTTGCTAATGTACTGAAATATACAGCACTGAACAAGAACACTTTGACATTTGTAACAAAAAAAAAAAAAAAAAGCGCGGTAGAAACAAAATATTTGCAGCAACATTAAAAAATAATAAAAGCTTAAAATAAGTGTTTTCAGTATGGATAAAACAATAATGAATACAGTGTAAGTAATATTACATATGTAATTATGTGTATAAAAACAATTGTAGCACGAATTTAATTAAGTTTAGAGCCAATTTTTTCTTCTTTCTTCAGTCAGCTGTTTTTGTTATGAAAATGAAATCCAATAATACGTCAAAAAGCATTGGTGTAAACGGCAATGCTACTAGATTTTGCATAGATGTAAATGTAGTATAAAATGTAAAATTTTTGATAGGCTTTATAGTTTATATGATTTTTAATTTCTTTGGTTAATTTTTAAATTTTCTTAGGAATTCCCCACTTGTGATGAATATTAGATTTTTGTTTTTATTTGTTTGTTAAACATCGATTTTGTTAAAATTTCGATGTTTACAAAATTGTGGTAAAATCTAAATGTTTGTGGTAAATATTAAACATTTGGTGTATTTTGGTTTTTTATCGTAAAATTTCGGTTTTTTATTGATTTTTTGAAAAAAAAATTTATTTCAAGTTCGATTTTGTGGTAAATTTTGGAATTTGTGGCACATTTAAAGTTTTGACTATATTTCGGATTCTTTTTGTGAAATTTCGGTTGTTGGTTTTTGAATTCGGTTTCCTTGTTAGTTTTTGAAATATTCAGGTTTTATACAAATTTTTTAATTCCTTCCATATGTTACCCGGGGATCTTGGGATGATACTTTCTGTTGGGGGTCTTTATAGCAAATTGGAAAAGGATTCAGTATGTGCGAATTACATAATCGTGAGTATAAGCCTTTCCCCGTAGGACTGAAAATACTAAAATAGCAAACAACTTGGGAACTTGTGGACCTATATAGCTAAAAATAACGAAAATTCGCTAAGCTCGTTGATCAAGTAAGCCAAATATCAAGATCCTAGGTTGTCTAGTACCGTCAGAAAGTTGATTTCATGATCGGACATCGTTAAGTGAATTTTCCTACCTATAAGTATCTAGAATATATATACCTTGTGGGGTCGGAAATGTATATTGTAGATAGGGTATATTTTTGTGAAGGTTATAAAAATGGAGGCCAAATTGACTCATCAAAGCAACTCTTAGCTTCGACGACATTTTTATAATGAACTTTCAATTTCCTGTGTAAACGTACAAAAAAATTTCAAGACAGTCGGCTATTTCATTAACATTAAGAAAGTACATTCAGAAGTATGCATTCACAAAGATGTTAAAAGTAAACAAATTTAAAAAAATTTTAATAAATTGGATGATGGGTTCCACCAAAAGCAAGTTAAAGTAAAGAAATTACGCTATATTTTGGTATAAAACTATTTTTTTTACTGTAGCAAATATAAACGCTGCTATCAAATGCCAGCAGAGGATATATTCAAAAGTATGGGGCCTCGTAATTCCAAAATTTGAGTTGATTCAGGTCTTTTCATTTATTGAAATACTTCAAATTAAAATTTATTCATGATATATTCTTTTTGGAGATGCTTCAACAAACTAGATTTTATTTTATGATATTTAATTATTTAAATATTCGATTTTTTTGTTAAGTTTTTAATTTTTATAGTTTTTTTATTTGCTTTTCGCGTCCGTTATGTGTTTGTTCATTTGTGCTGAATTGATATTTGCTTATATATTAAAAATACTTCATCAAAAACTCACGTAAAATATTAAGTTATAAATAAATATAACAAAGTTATAAACTTATTAGAAATATTTATTTAACACTCTTCATAAGACACAACCAAATGCAGAAAATTATCTGGATAACTTAAATGTTCCGACATCCATTGGAGATGAGATTCTTCATTAATATTAATGCCATGAGTACGAATTCCAACTGAAAAAAAAATATATATTTATATACACAAATATAGTAACTAAGAAAATGTATGTTAAATATTTAAAGTTGCATAAAGTATAAAAAATCAATTATTAATTACACGAGTTTTGTTTTAATTTAGTAAAACTAAAGAATGCTTCATTATTCAATTAACCGAATAAATTTTAACATTTCTTTAACTACAAAAGTTTGTAAATTCAGGTCAACTTTTTGACTGAAGCCATGCAACTGCTTCCTTTGTGACATAAAGGTTAATTTCGAAAACCGCAGATTCGAATTCGGCACCCACCCTAAATCGAAAAATTTACAAAAAAGTTATTTTATCAAAAAGAAACATATAAAACCAAGTTATAAATTATAGGGTCCGCCGAATAACTTTTTTTTGTTGAAAATGCTATAAAAAAAAACTACTGAATATTTTCTCAAATTTCTTTTTTTATTTGAAAGTACAATCCTTCCGGTTAATAATGGAAAATAATTTCATTCAAATAGCTGCCTCGGCTGGCCATACAGTAGCCTACACGATCGGTCCAATTTTTAACACATTATCGATTGTGTGCAGCTGTATTTCACCAATGGTTTCACGAATATTGTCCTTTAAAGCGTCAATTGTCTCTGGCTTGTCGGCGTAACACTTATCTTTGACGGCACCCCACAAATAATAGTCCAACGGTGTCAAATCGCAGCTCCGAGGTGGCGAAACGGCATCAGCTCTGCGGCTGATGCGATCTTCAAAAACAGGGCGCAAAACATCGAGTGTAGCTTCGGCTGTGTGGCAAGTAGAGCCGTCCTGTTGAAACCAAATGTTGCCAATATCCTCCTCTTCAATTTTTGTGAACAAAAAATCGTTCAACATAGCCCGATAACGATCGCCATTGACTGTAAAGGCCACTCCTTGCTCATTTTCGAAGAAAAATGGCCCAATTATACCTCTGGACCAAAATTCGCACCAAACAATGACTTGTTTTGGGTGCGTCGGCTTTTCAATGTATGCGTGCAGGTTTTCTGTGCCCCAAATGCGGCAATTTTGCTTGTTTACATACCCGCCAAGATCAAAATGAGCTTCATCTGAACAGATGATTTTTTTTTTTTGGCAAAATCGGCATCTTCTGTAAGTCGATCGCAGGCCCACTTAGCGAAGCGAAATCGCATTGGATGGTCAGTTGGCTTTAACTCCTGAACCAATTGGACTTTATATGGCATCATACCAAGGTCTTTATGCAAAATTCGTCTCAATGATGTCTCCGAAATGTTCAATTGTTGAGAACGATGGTGAATTGATGTTGATGGCGCTTCACGCACACTTTCTGCCACAGCAGCAATATTCTCGGGTGTACACACTGTTTTTGGCTTTTCACGCTTTGGTTTATCGATGAGGATGCCAGTTTCTTTCATTTTTTTCACGAGATAACGAACATACGGAGCTGACGGTGCTTCTCTTCTTCCAAAATCTGTACGCAATTTTCGCACACATTGTGCAACATTACCATGATTTTCAAAGTAATGTCGTAATATTTCCCAGCGTTGTTCAACCATACACACAACCATATTCGTTCAGCGGAAGAATAAAACTAATTATCTGTCAAATCAGACATGAGCTAAGTGTTAGCATTCACGAAATAAGCACTAGTTGAAAAAAAACGTTAGATGGCGGACCCTGTATGTAACTTGTTAAAATAACAATTTTGTTATGAAATAAATCGGGAAAGTTTATCAAATTTAAATTGTATAAGATAAAACATCAAGGAGTTATTTTTATTAGTAAACTACTGACGGGGTAAATTATATGCCTCATATTTCATATCGCATACTAAATAGCACAACTCGAAAATCATAAATTTTCAGTAGATAAAACTCTTTGCTTTAATGGCTGCAATATAAAAAAATTATAACACTATGGTGACGTAAATTCAATTAGAAAAAAGCTATGCTCTGGTTACGGATATAAACAATTAATTTAGGTTACGACATTTTAATTAAAATTGTTTTGTTTAGCACCAAATGAGGCAGCCCTTAAAATAATAGTACATTGAAATTACAATGAAATCTACTACTTGCGAGATTTCGAACCCATACAAAAAAAAAAAAAAAAAAATACTTCGTCTCTGACAAAATCTCCTACTGCAACAATTAATTATATTATTATATAAAAAATACTAACCTGTACAAGAAGAAATGAAATTCGAATTAAGAACGAAAAAGTGCGCGTGATTAAATTGCTAAATAAATACAAGGTTTTCAAGAAATCATTAATAAAATGGAACAGATAAATAACATTTTAATATTAAACGCAGTGAAAATTTTTAATATAAAAGTAATGTAATTTGAAAATACATAAATTTTTCTTTACTATTTTCTTTAATCTATTAGATATTGGTGTAATGTAAATGCACCATAACACTCTTAATTTGAAGTAATATAGAATAGAGTGGTACTTAAATAGGTTAGAACTGAAAATCATCATTATTATACTCATTAGCAGAAGTGCATTTGCAGCGAAAACGACTTCGAGGTTGTGAAAAATAACTTCGCGGCTTCGTATTTGAACCCACTAATATTTTTTTTCGAGTTTAGCACATTTTTGCCGTTTTGTTGTTTTGAACTTGTGTTGCCAACGCTGTTTGCCGTCGTTATTTACCTCAAATTAAAAATGTAGAAACAAAATTCGAGGACTATGGATGTGAATAGCGAAAAATTACACTAAAGATAACACATAACCGAAATCGGTATCCAAACTAAGCTTGGCAAAAGATGAAGAAAATTCGTTCCAAATATCTCAAACAGCTCAAGAAATAATATTTATCCTGTATCAGTGCCAAGTCGTTCGTAAATGACAATTAGGAAAAAATGTAAAATATTTCTTTTTCGTTTCTCTGTTCTTTTTTTACGCCTGAATAAATATTTGTTTTAAGCCTTTATGTTTCTTGTCCCACCCGTCCCAGCTTATCGTTTAATAATCAAGGATTTTTCGACTGGAATCCCAAATTTTAGCATTTTTAATTAAAGTTTTCTATATACGCACATATCGCACATTGCACCATAGTGTGTATCCAGTGTGGAGCACAAATGAGTATATACATAAGTTTAAAAACTAAGATAAACATGCTTTTGTATTTGATTATACAAATTTGTATGTAAATTTTAGGAAATAGCTATAATTTCGAAAATACAAAAGCCGAAACTAGTCAATTACGTGCCATTAAATTTGAAATTGACAAGAGGCCAATTTAGCAGCGAAAATTCTCATTTAAGCTCCTTGGGCGGAACTAAATTGATTATATATCAATGAAAAACTGTAATTTTGTTTTCATTTTCTTGAAGTGGATTAAATTATTTATTTTTTAATATCAAACAGGCTGTGGAAGTTCCACAGACGCTCTGGAATTGTAAATAGTTCACTTGCGTTCTTTAATTGTCGCTGATAAATCTGCAACTAATTTTTCCTGTCGTGCTTCTCAACAAACATTTTATTTAAATTTTATACAGAATTGAAACGAATTTCCGACACCGTTAGTGAAAAATTATGCTGAAGATTGCACATAGCCGAAACTGTGTTTCTATATTTTGTATTACTTTGTTCTTACAAAAAATCACACAAGATTTTTTTTTTAAATTATAGTTTTGATACTAAAATAGAATCAGCAGAGATGAAACGGAAATACATACTCGTACAATCCTTTCATTGCCAACCAATGGTTGGCTAAAAGTAAATTGCATATGGTAACAAAGGGATTCAATAACAAAAACTTCGTTCTCACCCAAAGAAAAAGCAAGGACATGAGAATTGAAAAATATTCATTCTCGTATTATATTTGCCTTCAGTGTTCGGTTAAATAGATGATGTTTACAATTGACTCAAAATTAATAGAAAAGATAGGAAGAATGTTAAAAACGTGTGTAACGGCATAGAAAATGCATTCCATTCTGCTACTTGTCTTATACAATTTTAACTTTTACTGTATTCAAAATTATCATATCAAAGAAATTTTCTTTCTTAATAGTAAGAATAAAGAAAACGAACTAATGCCTAAAACTTTAATTACTTAATATTAAAATTTTTTATTTTTTAAAGTTTTGCAATATTTCGCTATTTTGTTTTTTGCTCGATTCTTTGCATTTATACGCAATTTATTATGTTAAATAAAATAATACGTAAAAACTTAACATAAATATGAAATCACATTACACAGGTAAAAATTTAAATATAAAATATTTAAAGGCAACATTTTTCTTTTATATAATCTTTTAAAAAAAGGATGCAGTTCAAATGTTGTATGTAAATATGTATCTATTTTTTCTTTTGTTTTTATAGATCTTGACATTGAAAACGAACTTTGCGTGCTTGTTGCATGTTTTCAATTATTTGCATATATTTAATAGCAATATTAAATCAATTTTCTAAATTTATCTATCTACCTCTTCATCCGAATCTCATACGATTCCATCTACATCAGTAAATAAGCGGGTACATAATTGATATAATATTGAAGTGTTTAGCATTTTATTTCGTAGTTGTATAATACATGATTTGAAGGATTCTAGTAAATCCAATGAAATATTTCTTTGGAAGCATGATTCCCACATTTATAAGTTTTTAAAAATTGCGAAATTCTTTTTAAGATGGAGTTCTAGCTAGGTCTTACGCCGTTAACTAGTTTAAGCCTCTTTTTCTCTTGTTCTTTAACATACATCGGAAGTTTTTTTTGTCACTTGATTTGTTAAAAGGTTGTATATTTCACAAGATTTTTTTTCAGAATTATAGGAACGTCACACAAAAAATCACTACAATTTTAAGTTAACAGTTTTTTGTAATAGTTGAATTTGTAAAAAATACGTAAATTCTGGGGATATTTACAATAAGATAAATTGACTGTATACAAATTATACATTTTTTTTTTAATTATAGGTTTAATTGGTATTCGATGACTTGATATTTAAAAAAAATGGGTCTAAACAAAAAATTAATAAAAGTGCATTTAATTACCTGCTTTTCGGGTAGGTGTAGACAGTTCTGCCAGTAAGTCCTTGATTGTCTTCTTCATTCCATTTTCAATTAAAGGTGATAAGAGTTTCTGCGTATAATTGGTATCCTGGAAATAAATATGTACATACATATTAACACAAAATCTTACAACATAAGGGCTAACGTTAAAGAATAAAATACATATATACAAAAATGAGGGCATTTGTAAGTAAAGGGTTTTATAAAAGTATTATTTTTTTAAAGACATTGACGTTAAACTTACATATGTACATAGCGCGATTTTTTAACAAAATTTACACACTGGGCAGTATGTAGTGCAAGGAAATTATTGCGTAGTTACTTTCTACATAGTCCGAACTTACACGATGAAATCAGTTTGCTTGAAATTTTTCTTTTTGTCATAACATACAAATATTCTCTAATTGTGTTTATAACCTTTTAACTTACGTTTTCTGCCACATATCTTTTGTATATGAGCTTACCCCTTTCCAAACTTTTACAGGTTTAAAAAAAATTTTAAAATTTTTACAAGATTCCTAAGTTTTTGCGTACTAGTATCTCACCTTTAATAAGTGTTGAGAGATGTAATTAGTGATGATAGAAAAGGGGAACCACCGCGAATCTCAGTATTAAAAAAAAAAACATTGGCGTTATATTTCCATAAAATTCGTATATATATTCGTATATATATATATATATATATATAAATTAGGGTGTTGTAAACTTCGTTATTCATTCGCGTATTCCATTTGTCTTTAGTGTTGTGTTAAATAGACGATACGATGTTTACTGTTGAACACAAACTTAGTAGCAAAGGCATGAAGAATGTTGAAAACGTGTGAAGCGGCATAGAAAATGCATTGCATTTTAGCTTTTACTATATCCAAAGTTATCATTTCAAATAAATGTTCTTTCTTAATAATAAAATTAGTTAATATTCACAAACATGGACTTTTTTGCTGCTTTTTTATTTGTCATCTTTCAATATTTTACTAAAATTTTTGTTGTGTTGGAGTTTTTTGAAATTAGTCTTATATTTATCCACTATTTGGCGTAAATACGTAAATAAGACCTATTTTGAAAATAACTTATAATGAGTTTTTTGTTTTTGTCACAAATACTAACAATACTGTTTAGAAAATTTTTGAACGCCGAAGTTACAATTTGTTTTTTTGAAAAAAAAAACCCATACAAAATACTTTTTGTAGGTCTAAAAAATTACAACCAAAAAACAATTATTTTTTGACATGTGGCGATATTGGCTTTTCGCTTATTATTTACGTTTAATCTCCATATAACGGAACTATTGCTGAGTTTTATTCTTTGTGAAGTTGTCTTGTGAAGTTGTTCTATTTTGTGAAGTTGCTCATTGATACATATTTTTTCTGTAACAAGAGTTAGGTGAGTAGAATAATTTTGAACGGCATAAGTATTTTGACATATGCTTATTTCATTCTTTTTTTGTTTTTAGTTAAAATTCTGTACATTGTAGGCGCAATTTTTGGTTTTTTTATCGTTTTGAATTAAAAATATTTTAAAATCATTATACTATCAATCATTATATACAATCTCAAAACACCCAAAACTGCAGCTTTGAAGTGGAATAAAAACACAAAGTGAAAGAACAATTCGTCGGCTTTTAACTGAATCCAATAAGTTGCAAGGACAATCCCGTTTATTACACCAAGAAATAAAATGAAGCGCTTAGAACTCCCCAAAAAGTATATCAACAAGTCTTTTTCGTTCTAGCGAAATGTGCTCTGGACTGATGAGAGTAGTTTCGAGTACCACTCATCACCAAAAAAAAAAAAAATCGTTTGTTAGGTTAAATAAAAAAATCCATAAAAATGTGACACCTGTATGCCAGAAAGTAAGCTACGGAGGTGGAAGTGTTATGTTCTGGGGATCTATTTCATTTAATAGAGTAGGGGACTTGGTTCCAGTTGACGGTTCCATGAATCAACATCAATATTTAAGAATATTAAATGAAAGTGCATTTCCTTCTGGCGATAGACTAAACGGAGAAGAATTCAATTTTCAGCAGGATAACGCTCCATGTCATAAAACCACGACGATCATAAAGTTTCTAACAGAGACTGGTGTTCGAACTCTGGATTGGCCTCCCGAAGTCCAGATTTAAAAGTAATAGAAAATGTCTGGTTATAAATAAAGTAAAAAAGATCCCCTAATTTGCCCAGAACGAACGATAAAGCGATCGCATAGGTCACAAACGCGTGGAACAAGATTTCAACAGACTTTCTCCAGTCCTTTGTGGATTTTATTCCAAACCGTTTTCAACAAGTTTTGAATTCCAAAGGAGGATATATTTTTTATTAATTTAAATAGTTATTATCCATTGTTTTTTAGCTTATAGTTCTTACGCTTTTAAATATGATATACAAAAACCTGTCAAAACACTTTGCCACGTACTAAATTCTCACATTTTTAGTTTCAGTTAAAAAAAAAAATTCCGAAAAACATTTGAAATGTGTAAAGTCTTGTGTGTTCCAATAAATTACAATATACTTTATTACCTTAAACTTTTTTTATTTAATTTTTACTTTGCATAGAACCGAAAATGAAAAAAAATAAAAAACAAGTTATATGTAAGAATAAATATGCCGACTAGTGTATAACTTTTTACTAATTTTAACAAATAAATGTGCAAATATGTCGGTATCGGCGATACTTTCATTGCCACACACTAAATGAAAAACAGTCGCAGAAATTTTTTTTAGCAAAAAATAGTGGTTGCGATAATTGGTTATCAATGTATTTTGTTTTTACTCTACTGCTCAATTTTTTACTTTTTTACCACATGATTTTGTGACTCTTTACAAAAAAAAAACTTAAGCCTCTGCTCCCTACCCTAAATTGTTCAGTCATCGCTGCCGAATGTATGGTTTCGGATTCTCTTTCTCCTACTTTCCCGAAGTAAACAAATACATCATTTTTATTTTATTTCAAATGTATACATATTATATTTATTGGCCTCTGCGAAATCACGTAATGGAAAATTATAAATTTTGTCTTTGAACGAGTTATTTTTATGCCAACCGCTGGGGTAGCCTATTTAAGCACACCCACTCTTTAAAGTTAATTGAATTTTTAGCCCAGTCAAATTATTAGCGTAAGCTAGCAATCCTTTTCTAATACAGTTATATTTAAATTTTCTTACCGAGGGGTTGTAAACTTATCATATTCCTTGATACGGATCGAAAATTAAAAGGTCCTTTCACTCACCTCGTTATAAATACGTAGTGGAATATGTTTAAATGTTTCCTGTTCTCCGCTAGGTTCCATAAGTCTTCTATTAACTGCCCAAAATTGGTCAAATTTGTCATTTACTAGACCAATCCACAATTGATTATGTTCCTTTTTCTGCATCGCTGATATAACTTGCCCTCGATGTTTTAGAACATCGGCTTCTTTTAAACATGACATAAAGTAAGACTCCAACAAATCCCTGAAAATATTAATCTTTAATTCAAAACATGTCAACTAAATGTACATAAGGATATTTTAATTCTAAAACTATATTTCAAATTCTCAAAAAAAATCAAGATTATTCGATATTTTTCGTTGATCTTTACCGATCGCGATAATCGAATCGGTATGAAATTACCTTTCAGTTATCTTAACATCCTTTTTTTGTCTGCTAGACAGTCTCAGAGTCATTATCATGCAAAATTAAAAAATTTCAAAATTTTATAGTCGATTTTACGTTTGTGGCTCGTTTTAAAATTCCGCAGCACCGCCCGAATAAAAAACATAATGGTGCCTTGTTTTAAACTGTGTTACTTCTCTTGAAAGTCTCGAGCTGAGAGGAAACGAGTTTCAATTCATTCTCTACATACCAGCTTTCTTATTTAAGCCTTCAAATTATGTACATTGGCGTTACAGTCAGGACATTTACATATGTATGTATAAGTTTATATTGTAATTAAAAAAATAAATTCATTATCTATTTAGTGGTGTTGTTGTTTACGGTTTTGATATGACACAGCAAAACAAACAAATCTTGTAGAATTGTAATAGTGTTGTAAATAAACTATACATAGATGCATGTATGTAACAAATGAACAAAAACATATTTTTTTAATATTTACTTTGAATCGAATTTCACCAAAACGTCTTCCGGAAACTTTGAAAAATGTATTGTTAAACACCATGGCTGACAATCGTCTTCAGTTTGCAAATCATGTAGAATCCCTTTAAAGATAAAATAATTTATCATATATTGAATGTATGTAATTATTGTACTCATATAATCTACATATATATGTATTACCCAATTTCCATTTTGCTAATACCATTTTATATATATAGACCTACTTAATCTAGAAATTGTACAGCTAAACAAAAATTTAAAAAAAAAATATACATGTTATAATGTTGCATGAACTATATCCAAATAGAGTATGTACAATATACATGGATATATATTTTTTTAAATAAAACGGTATAAATTTTTTAGTATTCTTTTTTGCTAATAATTTACCCCTATTCAGCATTTCGATTACGTTTCCGTATTCAGTTACGGTCGTTTCGAAACAAGGAAAGCCAACCAAAAACTGAAACGTAAGAAAAAGAAGAAGACCGAGAGTATTTTGAAAACCAGCTGTTTCGTTGTGGAACGTAAAAAAATATTAAATTTTGTACAATATAACAGTGATTCAATAATTAAAACAAATAAGAATTATACAGGGTTATCTATTTTGCGGTTTCAAAAGTAAACGTAAATAAAACACATATAAAATATTTTTTTCATGAAATTTCTTATTTATTATAAAGTTTGAACGTTGACATTATGTTTGAAACACTACATCATTTAAATGACCACCACGCGAAGTGTTGCAAGCATTGATTCTTTTGAGGCCGTTTTCGACCACTTTTTGACACATTGGTTTTCTGGTGCTCAAAAGTTAAAGGTTTATCTGCATAAACACGGTCTTTCGTGTAGCCCCACAAAAAAAGTCTAATGGTGTCAAATCGCTTGATCTTGGTGGCCAGTTGATATCGCCACGACGAGAAATTACGCGGCCAGGAAATGTCTCTTGCAATAAAGCCATATTCGCTCGAGTTGTGTGGCATGTGGCACCGTCTTGTTGAAACCACATATTTTCCAAGTCGTATTCTTCAAAAAAGTCGGTCATGATATGACCATAACGCTCCGAATTCGTTTTCGAAGATGTAAGGTCCAATCACACCTTCGGACCAAAGAGCGCACCAAACAGTAACTTTTTGGGGATGTAATGGCCTCTCTTCAATTACTTGAGGATTCTCAGAAACCTAAATACGACAATTTTGTTTATTAACATACCCACCGAGTGAGAAATGTGCTTTATCGCTGAAGAAAATTTTGTTCGAAAAATCGCCGTCCACCGCCTGTTGTTCAAGCAGCCATTCCAAGTATCTACGACGTTGTGAATGGTCAGCTGACTACAGTTGTTGTGTGAGCTGGACTTTATATGGATGTAGGTGTAAATCCAAATGCAAAATACGCCACAATGTGCCGTAAGACAGTCCTAATTCATGAGAACGACGAGGAATCGACACATTCGGGTCTTCGACAACACTTGCACTTACAGCAGCGATATTTTCAGCGCAACGAGCGAAACGGTGCTGCACAGACCTTACAATATCTGTAGCCGCTCGAGTGTCTTCAAGTTTCTTCACAATTTTGCCAATTGCTTGCGTAGTTGGACGATTATGTAAACAATAATCTCCTGTTAAAGCAAGATATGTGGCTGTGCCAGAATCACCATTTTTGTAGTAGGTTTTGATAATTTTTATGCATTGTGTGATAGTTAAGCGATCAATTTTCGTCAATGTCAGACTTTCAACTGAAAAGATAAAAATTGGTTTAACGAAATGGATAACCCTATATATTCTGGGTACAATAATTAAATAAACACATCAGTTAAGTATGGAAAGGAAGAAGAAAACATCAAAACATAAGTAGAAGTATTTGTGGACGTACGAATATTTATTTACTCTTATCTTCGTTACAATATTTAAAATAATAAGATTAGCAATATTTTTTCCAAAACATTTCGAACCGTAAATAATATACAATGTTTTATGTTTTCTTTGGTTAGAAGAAATTAGAAACAAAGAATTGCCTTCTCTAAATTCCTACAAAACGTTTATAAAAAAAGGATTTTAGCGGGGCTTATTATTATTATTAATGTATGGGGGAATATCGAAGCAGACCACTTACTTTCTGGTTCCCTTTTCGACCCCCATTTCGCTCCTCAAATTGATTTCAGGGAACCGATCCGTAATCACAACCACCTTACTTTCAATTGAGTCTCGTGCTAGCCCTAGCCTTTACTCTTGACTAAAGTGATTTCAGACTGTCGACTGGTAACTGTCGACACTCTTCCTCATCACGGAGTCTTTTGTAATTGCTAGCATTTGTCTTAGGCTTAGTGCCCCCATGGCATTCACATCTAACAAGTGTCTGCCCGTGGTCTTAAGCCTTATGCTCGCCAGCGCTGGACATTCACACACAATGTGCGCTACCGTCGCAGCTTCTATCTAAGTATCATCTTCTACGACTTTCATCTCAGCCAGATGGTACTTGAAGTTTCCATGTCCTGTCACTAATTTAGCGGGGCTTACTTAATTGATGAAAAAACAAAACTCTCAGTTCTTATTTGTTCCGGGAAAAAATAAGCAACACGACATTTGTGAGTTAGAATTTATAGAAGGCATAGAGTTCATAGTGCACTTTGCACTCTAAAAAAACTATATACAGAAGTTTAAAGTGAGAAGACTAAATAACTGCCTTTTCCGACAGAAAAATCTTTCGACAAACTCTTTCGAAATATGTGGAAGATGTTTTTCAACATCTTATCGGGGCACTTTTTCTGTAGAGGGCCTAGCATAAAAAAAGTATCCAAGGATGTAAAATTACTACTGATTATTCGACTTAAGTGTTTAAAAAACTAATTATTTGTATGCATACATATACATATTTACATTTATTTTATACAAATCATAATCAAAACTTAAATATCACACGGGATAGTAATCAAAAATTAAAGCAGATCATTAAAGCTCATAAAATTTATTTTAAAACAAGCCCAAATAATAGTATTTTATTTTTGGATTTAGTGATAACATGTTGTTTTCCTTTAAATCTATGTAGCTGTTTTTTTAAATACCTTAAAATAATATCTTTATGTTTCTCGGCGGGTTTTCATTTTAAACCCATTCTTTCTTTGAACATTCTCTTTCTCAACCGAACAAATTGACCCACCCTAATGCATATGTACTTTCGCATAATCTAGCCTGCATCATAATACATTATACAGAGTTAACGGATATGTTTTGGCCAAGAGAACAATTTTAAGATTTTGTGGTTTCCGTAGCTCTTTCTTTGGTATTCTTTTTAATTTCACGAGCAATATACATCTTTTCCGTTTCACTTAGTATTTGGTCTGCCGGAACGTAGGGTATCTATCAGGTATGTCCTGCAGATCACTTTTTGTCAAAATAGTTTGAAAAACGGTGTTCTGTTCATTCATCAAAAAAATAAACTTACTTTTAGATAAAAAATCTTAACACATTTTATTTTTTTAATTTGTATTGTGTAATAAAAATATTAACTTATTTATTTAATAGACAGTTAAAAATTTCTTGCTGGTTTGAAAATGAACTACTTTCCTTTGTCTTATATCTTAAATATTAATATCTTAAATATTAATTTTTCAAACAAGTTAAATCAAGAATAAAATGTCCTGAAAATTTAAAGTTAATTTTCCAATTTATGCTTCTGCCGAAAAGAGATAAATTTTATGTAGATTTTTGGAACGAATTTTCGTCATCCCTTGTTTTGTCATTTTTCGTTCTTGAAACCGGTTTATCTCCAAACCAAAATTTAACAAGGGGTGACGGAAATTCGTGCCAAAAATCTACATCAAAACTCCCTGTCGGAGTCAAATCAAGGATCAAGTAAATGTTAAGTGTATAAATAACAAGATTTTCTATTCTATTTTACTTAAATCTGAAAAGCAATTACCAACATACGCACAGTAATACCTATCAGGCAAATAGTTTTTAACAAGCTTAACTAGAAATATTGCAAAACTAAATTGAATAAGCTTATAAACAAATTACAAGTGATCGGCAAAACAATTTCCAAAATCATTGGAAATTTTTTTAACATAATGAAGAGGTGTCGAGTATGATCTTCTAAAGCCAAACTGATCATCAGGTAAAATATGGTTATTTTTGATCATCAGGTAAAATGTTTTTTTTTTTTTTTTTTTTTTTTTTTTTTTTGAAGTAAAAATCCTGCATTTATTTATTGCGTTTTTGTTTACTACGAAAGAGGAAAATAAATATACAAATTTAATAATACGTAAATTTTTTTCATGTATTATACTTTAAATATTAAAAAATAAAATATAGTAACCAATTTCAAATGAATATCTAATGATTGTAATGGCAATAAATTTAATTACCACTGTTTTTGATAGGGATGTAAAGAAATTAAAATGGTGTGTTTTTTATGTACATTTTAACAATGAATCTATAATTAAATTATTAATATTACTTTTTCGCTAGAGCTATACCAAGTCCTAAAATTCCACCCAATACCAAAGCTGCTCAACCTTCGCTATCTTCCAACTTTTCGAAAATTACTGATGAGTTAAAGAAGAATTATATATTTTCGTTCGTCTTAGTTTATAAATTTTCTTTTCTCTTAATGTTTATCAATTCTTGATTAATTAATTAATTAATTCCCACTTTTTGGGGAATTGTAGATAATAGCCGAATTGTAGTACAACTTTTAATATTTGATAAAATTTTGAGTTTTCGGTACAATTTCAGTCTTTGGGTAAATTTTTTCTTTAAATTTCAAAATTTGTTGAAGTTGGTATTTGGTTACTTGTATTATATAATAGGTCTTTTTGAAGCGAAGGTAGGGAAATATAAGTTTGCACATGGTTTTCTTTTTTTTAATGTTACATTCCCCATACTCTAGGAAACGTTCTGCTCTATGCTAGATTTGTGTATTTATCTTACCTATTGGATAATGAAGTTTCAAGGGAATTCCATTGTAATCAAACCAGACACTTCCGTCTTGTTGGTCGGTAGCAATAAACCGAATAAAATATTTTTTAACCTATTTAAAAATATTTAATTTCTAAAAACATTGTACAAAAAACGATTTGATATACAATGTATGCATATACATATGTACATACCTTATCTGTAACAAGTGGTAAATAACTGAGACGCGGAACCATTATGTAGAAATTTTCGGGTTGGTGGAGACCAACAATTTCCTCTGGATCAGCTTGTACACACAAAGCTATTTGACCCTCCCAAATCATACGCAATACTTCACGATCGTAAGCCATTTTAAAATGTTTTTTTGTTTATGCATGTGTAATTCAAGGCATATATAACTTAATATGCCTTGGTGTAATTCATTCTAATCGATTAAAAATTATATTATAACTGCGCCGAAATGTTAGTCGGCGGCTAATTTAATTTGAGATAATTTTGGAGGCCGCATCTAAAGGAACATCTGCACGTATTCTTCAAACAGAAAAAAATAAACACATTTTCTCTCGTTATTTTGTAGAGGGTCTCTCAATGTGCGAACATATTTATGGCAGTCAAGACGTAGTGTACATCTCCTCAACCATCGTACATTTTGCTGCTTGCTCAGAAAATTGGCTAGCATTAACGCTACGTCTTGACTAGCCATAAATTTGTTCATATATTGAGAGAGAAAGCGGCTGCACATAATAAGAGAAAATGTGTTCGTGGTACTCTGTTCGAAGAATACGTATACATCTGTATGTTCCTCTTCGGTTTGAGATTTTTTGGCTTCATGTTACGAGTATGCTGCATACAACGAGGCCGTCTTAATTGAAAATCATTCGCCGCCGAAAATGAAGGGTGGACATTTTACTCTATTTACATTTTAGCAAAATATGATACCTGCCACATCTTCGAAAGAATCGTTGTCACAAGCGTTACAATGTAAAATTATACCTAATCAAGAGTACTTGCTGCAGGGATCGATAATTGAATCTGCTGTGGATCATTTGCTGCACAGGTTCGTGACTATATACGCATAACTAACATATTATACCATGATTTTTTATAGGCTCCGTGGTATTTGCGACAATGTAGAAACAGCGCCAGAAACGTTTCATGATTTGGAAGTGTGTATGAGTATGAGACAGCCAAATCAACAAATTCCTCTAAGTGTGCGAGTTCGCAGATCTCTTGATAGGGATGCACCATTCCAATTGCGGTATATAGGGCAACCTGAGTTAGATCGATCAAGGCCAACTCTTGTTAGGTCTAGTATTGATGTCGGGTGCACTTCAACTGTGCTAGAATTTTTAACTGAATTGGGATGTCGCGTCGACTTTGAATATGTTAGTCAAGGATATATGTTCCGAAAAGGCCGCATGAAGATAACAGTAGCAAAAATTTTTAAAATAATGCCTGGTAAACAACACGATGGTGAACCTGTGTGCCATAGCTATCTCGTAGAATTATCAGTATTAGCTCCGAATGGCCAAGACGCTATAGGCGATGAAATGAGGATTTTCGCAGAACAATTAAAACCCCTTGTACAACTCGAGAAAATTGATTACAAAAGGCTAGGAAATTTAAGCCAAATTTAATACGATTTCGTTTACCAGGGAGCTGCAAACGGTGTGTGAAAGTCATATTCAATCAACCCTAAAAAAATAAAGCTACTTTTGCTCAGCCGATTCAATACTCTTTAATACTCGTTATGTTTTTTCATATTAATGGTTGTGTGTCGGCTTTGTCTATATAATCATATACCGTATTAGAACAAATCATTTCCAGTATTATACCACAACTTTAATGAACGCAATGCTACAATTTATATTGAAAACAAAAACAATTTGAAAAATTTGTTTTCGTTTTACATATAATTTTTGTGCCTAAAAAAATCAACGCCATAAAACTTGAAGCGCTAATTTTATTTAAAAAAAACCAAAAATTTATAACAATAAACATGTTTGTAAATTACGTGAATGAAAAATTTTTAAAAGCTAGTAAATTAATCAAAACGGCTGATTGCTAAAAATCTAAGTAAGCAAATAAATTTTTTGGCACTTAAATCCGAAGAATGCGTTTTTTTTTTCATACATCTAAAATTCTAAACGCCTGTAAATGTTCTATTTTATATATTTCCATATTATAATTTATCCAGAAAAAACTTGTAGATACTGTCATTGAACTGCCACTTTCTCGGTTTTTACTTTAAAAGATTTAAAGTAAACGAAGAAATTCCGTCAAATTTTTTTGAAACGGAAAACGAACGGATATGATATAAAATAGTAAACAAAAATTGTTTGTATTTTTTATACTTGGATTGCCTATTTCACTCTTTCAATCTTAGAAAAGCTGAAAAAAAGCAAATATCATAAGGGTAAAGTTCTTAAGAAAATTACAAATATTACAAAAAAAAAAACGTCTTACATACACTAAATTTCAGCAATTAAAAATATTTACATATGTGTAAAAATTGTATTACCGGATAACGAACTTAACATTTTCCGCTCTCAGATATACTCTTCATATTTGACGCCATGTTACGAATTGGCTTCTTTCCTTACTTTTGGAAGATACCTATAACTGTTATAAACACAAAACCAGTCATATTACGTCATATGGAACAATTAAATTACTAGTAATTTTATGGAAGCTATTTGGGAAATTCCTACCGAGTATAACACCTTACCTTAACCAGCGGCATATCATACCGGAACATCAGTTTGGATTTGGTCAAAGTATGGTACTATTGAGCAAGATCATAGAATTGTTACACATATTAGGTCGCTCTTTGAGATGGGCTGCTCATGAAAATCTACTTCCTGAAAATAATAGTTGTGTTTAATTTTTTGCTTAGAAAATAAAGTAAAAAAATTATCTTTCCATAGCGACTTCTTAATTGACAAAAATTAATAAAGCAAGACAAAAGTACTATTATTTTCCAAGCAATATATAAAACACAGAATATAACCATTATTTTTCAAGCAAAAAATTAAACTGGAAAAATAACTATATTTTTTCAGGTTAATTTTTATAATAAAACCCAGACAAATATATTAATACACCCAATGGTAGCTCGCGTAGCAAGGATTACGTTACGTGTCCTCCAAGGTAATATTCTTAGGCCGCTGTTATATATCCTTTATACAGCGGATTCGCCAATAAGCCCAAATACATACATACGTATTCGTCAACGTTTGCAGACTACACGGCATTTATAAGTGTTCACGAAGATCCGAAGATTGCATTCGAATAACTTCAGTCTCGTATTAATTATCTAGAAGTAATGGATAAAAAAGTGGAGAATAAAAGTAAATCCATCGAGATGTGTTCATTTAACCTTCTACCTTAGTCGGCAAAAACGCCCAACAATAACAAATACCACTGTTCCTACGGAAACATGGTAAATATCGACGCGAAAATTGGTTCCGCCATATAGAGGCCATAAAACTTAGAACAAACCAAATACACTCGTTAATATGTCCTAACTCACCCCTAGCTTTAGAATACAATGTACTTTTAGACACATCCATTATAAATCCATCAAGCATTCAGTAGTTACAAATAAGGCAGTCTAGGATTTTACGACTTATCGTTTGCGCCCCTTAGTATATACTTACGACAAATCTATTATAAAACGCAGTGGACGTCAAAAGTATACGTACAACGCATATCTTTGCAATTCAACAACCCTAACAAAACAATTTTTTTTCATCGTTTATTTATTTACATTTTTATCAATATTAAACTATATAAACACTAGTTAACAAGAAGAATTCAGCAGATATGTACAACGTCCCATACAAGAACAATTCAAATATATGGTGATGTAGTTCTGTTTAAAATATATTTTAATTCATAAAACTAAAAGCACATTGATTGCTTATGTATAAAAAAATAATATCCATAAGAATTGCAAAACACGGATTGATCGTGAATAAAGTCTTAACTTGTGTATCGATTTTAATGAAATAGAGTTATTTTTTTGGTGGAACACCTAATATAAATATATGTATGCTAATGAAACTACTGAGAAAATTAAAAAAAAAGACATTCGGCATGGCTTAAAGATAATATTGTCAAATTTCGGATTTTGTATTCAACTGAATTAGACAAATCCTAATACTCTTCTATTAAGATTTGCCGTGAAATTGCTTGCTTTTTGACAATGGTATATCTCTAGATAAAATACAGCAACTGTGGTGATAACCACACTGTACACCTAGACATGAGCAATATAATGCTTCCCAATTTCCTTACCTTCATGCTAGTTCTATTGCTAGTACAGAACCTAGTAACGTACCGTACACTAAACCAAACATTGAAAAATGATTTACCTAATATTAATGCGATAACTTCTAACGCGAATAAACATTCGCCGTTCACGAGTAAACCGTGCTGTATCGGGAACCTGATACAACGATGCGCACCCAAGACATGCATCTGCAAGTTTTGCTTACTAAAAAAAAAAAAAAAAAAACAGTTTAAAATATGCTTCTGGAACACTAGTGAGCTCTGTCAACATAAATTTGAACTAGACGATTTCTTTTAGCCGTGATCGAAAAGTGCATGCGTTTTGGAAAAGTGTTGTAACGAAAGTTTTTACTGAATTTTTTATCATTTTCACGCAGTTCCGCTTATACAGGGCGAATATATTCTCAGGTAAATTTAATAAAAACGAAACTAAATAGTGGTACAAATATGAAAGAAATTAACAATATAATGATACATATGTAAACAATTTGTTAAGAAGACAACCATATTTTGAGTACTTACAAATATGTATGTATATGTTTTCTTTGTTTGTTAATTATCTCACTTGTTAATTTTGTACTTAAAAACGCTAATTTCATTTTAAAAAAATTAATAGCTTACTGAGAATTTTTGTAGAAAAGGTTTTTGCATTATGGCACCCTGTTTTTTATCCCCATATTCTTATTTTCCTTTGACAACACTGTTCTTAACAAATGTATTTTAGTACAAAATATATACAAAATACTACATTTCAGGTTAGTGTGGTACATAACATTTTCGGTTGTGCTGTTAACTTTCCATTACATACACGAGTGGAGATTAATGTGCTTTGTGCAAATTTAGTTTTGCTTATGGCGCAAGTGTTTCACATTAAAAGCAAAAAGTCCCTTGGAATTCCTTTAAATCAACGGTTTCGACGATAAAGAGCAGCATTGCTACATTCCCTGCAGGTGTGTCTAATTTATAGAACTGTTTACGAAGTTACTTCCAAGATGCTGACAGTTCCTAAGCTTTTTTGTAGTGGCCTATTAAAGATAAGACATATCAGAGCACTTGGTGGTCTATTTCAATATAATTATAACACACTTTTGCATCATTCGAGGTGTGTCGGAAGTAAAGTAAGTGTGCAAGGCGATATTGATTTGAAAAATTGCAAAAATTCCGAAGACAACATGAAAAAAATGCAACTACACTACACGTGCAAAATCTGTTTGAAAAGAAATGGTAAAATTATATCCAGCGTAGCTTATAAAAACGGTGTTGTTATTGTAAAGTGTGATGGATGTTCTAGCAATCATTTAATAGCAGACAACTTGAATTGGTTTACAGATTTGAATGGCAAACGTAATATTGAAGAAATTTTGTCCGAAAAGGGTGAAAAAGTAATTAAAATTTCAGAAGTGCTAAAATATGAATCAAAATAAAATTTTCATAAAAGAAATTGTGTGGTTTTATTCAAGACGATGTGTCATAAAAGACACTGTGTACAAAAATAACTTAAAACTATTTCAAATATGTACATAATGTGCTAAGAAGTAAAACAGCGATATTTTTATAAAAAAAAATTTACGAATAATCACACATGATACGATTTTCTACCAATTGTACCTGGTAATTTATTGATCCATTTATAATTACAGAACCCACAAACTCTCATAGTCATCGGTTTGATAATCATCAGCCTTATTACGGCTGTCGGAGTTGACAAATTTAATATTTTTTTTACTACGTGACGCCGTCTTGGCTAGCCAGAAATTTGTTCCCACATGGAGATAGCGTCGGCAGAATTATGAAAAGAAAATTGTACGCAGTCTTCTATGTGGATAATACGTGTAGATGTACCTGTACAGTTTGAACATAATATTTTTTGTCAACGATATTGTTTCCTTGTTCTCAGCCATAAATTAGTTCGTAAATTGAGACAACCTCTGCAAAATAACGGGAAATAAGACGGATAAAGCCTTTCTCTATAACCGGCTTTCAGTCGGAACCAAAGGTTTCCTCTTTTGTGGCCTTTCTAACTGGTTTCGCTAGCTATGATTGCCTATGGTATTTTGAGTACCGGATCCGCTAACGAAAGCTTTCCTGCGTAGCCGGAAGTGCGTGCAAATGGTTTGAACTCTTTCTATCTTCAATCAAAAAAGATTCCCTTGCACTTTAAAATAATGTTCATACCGTCCATGGTAATCAGTAAACTTCAATATTTGATTTAATTATTAGAGGTAAAAATAACTTAATTTGCACGCTACCTTCACACTAGATAATCATAACACTAAAAATGATTAAATGTGCAACAATTTCACTTTCACAGTGAAAAATAATATCAGACGTAAAAATATGGAATTATTATTTTCAGCGCTAAGTACCATTCACACTATTAGATCGAGTAAAACGACTTGTAAAAATTCAAATAAAATTCGAAAATCAGGCATATTGTAGAAAAGTAGTGAAATTGAAAAGTAAACTTTTGATTATTGATGCTTTGAAAAAGAGGATTAATATATGTATTAAATATTGGAATTCAAATATAAAAACTAGAATGCACAACATCAAAAATTTAAACTGAAGCGATTTTAAATGAATTCGACTTCAAAGTAGAATGTAAACGCACCTGAATATTAGCATATTTCCATCCGTATTGTGTCAACAAATTTTATGGTTTTGTAGAAAAACAGTAGAATTCTTAAATAGATGAATTGTCTTAAATTGCACCCAAGGAATTTAGCGACATAATGGGAAATATGTTCATGATAATTAATGCCATAAATAAATCTTGCAATTCTGTTAACCAAAAGTTCTAGCTTACGTATATTATAAGAAAAAGTGCCCGCACCCACCTCAATACAATAGTTCATGTGAGACATAAGCAAAGTATGAGCAAACATGTACTTAACCCTGATGGGTAAGTAAAGGCCACAATGAAAAGTCTTCTGAGCCCAAAAGTGACCGGTGAGGATACAACATCAATATGTTCTTCAAAATTAAGCTCATTATCTATGATGACACATTTTTTGCATTTTTAAAGAAACAAACGGAGAAAATACCAAAGTCAGCTGTTGAACAAATACACAAGTCGACTGCTTTGCCGCTGACAGCGCGTTGCCGGGCGGGCGGTTATCAATGTATTTTGTTTACTATGGTGCTGGACATTTTACTTTATTACCACTTAATTTAGCTTTTTTTTGATATTTCAATACTGGTTGAGATACACGCACTCAAAGCAGGAAAAAATTAAAAAGCATGTAAGAATCAATACTTTATTTTGATTTCCTCAACTTTAATCGGTTACCACGAGACTCCAGATCAAAATTCAAAAAAATCTCAGCGGCTTTTGGGTTTTGGCACTATTATAAACGAAATGCATAAAGATCTGTCTGCGACGTACCTATTTATATTTTGTAAAATATTAGCATGCGACTATTTAGTATATTGACGAAAAGGAATTAAAATTTTAAAATAAATTCTCTTATCCGCCATTCTCGAATATAGGTATAAGTTATAATGCCGCTGGTCTAAATATTTAATATACACAGGTCTTTTAGCGGACATTTTTCGACATCATTCAGGCATCTCGAAATTTTATCCGAATTTTCAAAACTTTGTCTGACAAATAAAATATTTTGCGCCTAGAAATTATATAGAATTATTTTTTATAGTACTTTAATGCAGTAAGCAATACTAATAGAACATTTTCTATCAATCCATTCTCATGATATGGATTTTTAACATTTCAGTTGGGGGTGTCTATGTATATATGTAGTTCTCTATGGCTCTATATTTATTTTCTGAACCAATGCTTAAGAGATATTTCTTTTTTTATTTTTAGGCACTATGGACATTACTAATTTACTTGTCGATACACTTTCATCTGAAAATGGGGCGCTCAAAATAAGTAGCCTAATCGTGCATTACTTATCTAAACATTTTCTATCAGGCTATGATGCGATTGATATAGAAAACTTAATGAAAATGTTCGTCATATTTTACGAAAGTATATCTATTAATGAAGATCAATTTGTTCAAAATTTAAATGCTAATTATAGGTTTCTGAAAAACTCATTTGAAATTATATATAATGAAGAAAAGAATTCAGCTAATTTTATAAATATAAGAAAACATATATTAACATCAGAAAATAGTATAAAAAGTGGAATACTTTTAGATAATATATTAAGCTATGTAAACAAAAATTTAAACTATAATATTCCTCTGGATGTATTATCGCATAAAATAACATATATTCATGTTAACAGAAAAAAGATGTATGCGATAATTGAACGTATTTTTGTTCTTCCTTCCACAGATATTGAAAATGCTATAGATACTATTATTGAAAATGTTGGTTTTGAAATTTTGGGACATGTTTTCTGTGAATCCTGTAGTAGTATTTATTTCGATAAGTGTACTATTTTAAGTGATGTTATATGTAACAAAATGAAGAACTCGGCAAAATCTGTTACCAATTTTTTAATGCCATCATTTCTTTTAGTTTTAAAATCAAGAGCTGGAAAATCACTCTATAACAAATGTTTAAGGAACAAACAATTTTCTTCTAGTTTAAATTTCTTTTTAAAAAACTATTTAAATAATTTTGAAAAAGGTTTAAGTAACACACAGGACAAATCTAATTTTCAGATATGTAGCCAGATATCCTATATAGTGTACATGAGGTGTAATGATATAAATAACAAAGACTTCGATATTTTTAAAGACTTTAATATAAATCAGAAACAAATTTTGCAGGACTATTTAACAAACATAAACATAATGTTTACCTGAAATATAAATTAACCAATTGGAAAAATTATTTCTAGAGTTAATCTTTTATATTTTACACATACATTAAATCTACTAAAATTTAATTGCATAAACATTATAAACAATTTTTATTTTATACTATATAATATATGTATACAGACTTCACACATTGTCGTAAAGTTATAGGTTTTTATAATAATAACATGAAAAAGTATAGCTGCTGTGAGCAACCGCTCATGCTATTAAAAAAAAAAAAACTACACACCCTTTTCATAAAATTTCACGCCGAAAATAACAATGAGGTTTTAAGATCAGAAATAAACTTCCCTGTAACAAGCAACAATAGAAGAGAGATAAAAAAACACAATAGTAACGCACATAGGGCAAAAAGTTCTAAAATATTAGGACATTAAGACAATATGACATCATACAACAGCATGTGAAATCGACAATAGTATATATGAACTTACATAATTACAAAAAACGACATCGTAAATATTATTTGATTTTAAAGGTTTTTCATGGTGGTAAATTTATTTATTGCGCAATAACTTATTTTCACATTTTCCTGTTCCTGTCGGAAATTAATTCTACAATTAATATAAAGGAATAAATATATTTAGAACATATTTTTTATATTTTACAGTTAACGTTAAATTTAAAAAAATGACATGCTGGGGGCCGGTTCGCAAAACTACAAATTACAAATTTGCAAATAAAATACATTTAGAAAAAAAACAACAACAATGAATTGTAAATTATTATTTTTTACCGGCAGAGGCAGCAATAAAATGTGCTAATATGTCCACCAAGGAATGCGAAATATTCCGGGAATATGTGTAGAAATAGATAGCACAACTAATCGCGCCTGATAGAAACAAGCTAAACATCAGCTAAAAAGCATACCTGCGAAAACACCAAATAAATACTGGCAAACCGTACCCTACAAGCATGTCCTATTAACTTAAAACGATGCGAAAAAGTAAGACACCGAAATGAATCGAAAACGTACTTGAAAAGTCTTCAAGCTGGGGGTTTTAGTAAAGAAAGACGCCAGCACTTGGTTATATGGTGAATACATCAAATAAAACGGGGTTAACAAGAGCCTTTTATACTCATTGCAAAATTTTAAATTTTCGAAGTTGACCTTGGCAGGTAGAAATTACAGAAAATGACAAAGAGAAGACTGCCTTTAGCTTTAGCGATTCTTTTTAAAGGCGCGCTGGATCGAACGATTTTACGACTACGATTTCAGCATTTAGCACAAAAGAGGTACAATATACAGTACTGTGGACGCTCTCGAAACGTCCTTGCATCTTGAAGTGAAGACATTGCTTTAAAGCAGATAATTATATCAGCTACAGAAGACCGCCAATGAACACTTATAAAAATTTGTGCAGCCAGTGTGATAGTCTGAAGGAGTTCTATAATGGAGCCATTAAAAGGAAGGGTTCTGTTGGCTTGGACGTCAACAATCCGTATCCGATTGATTTCGGATTGAACATGCTCTAATTGTCAAATATGTATATATGTATAAGGGTTACCCACATAAACTTAAAAAACTACACTACAACAGAACTACTTGCAATTCTACAACGCGATCTATAGACAAACGGAGTTGGTATGGAACACCCAAACTCAGCAATATTCATGGTAATATTTTTGCAAAACCTAGAAATACAATACATGGAACAAATGGCTGGTCTAAGAGTGACATTTTGCGCAAGATAGTTGGACGACATAATATGTATCTGCTGCATCGGACACTCATTGCGGAAGGCATTATACACAATGAGTGCATGGAGAACGACATCAGCATTTTTACTGATGGTTTTCTTATAAGTGGCAGGGTAGGAGCAGGTGTATTCTCAGTTGAACTGAACTTGTCCTGTAGTCTGCGTCTGGGGAGGTACGTGTCAGTTTACCAGGTAGAACTGCTTGGGTTGCTGCATGCGTTGGTTCACTTGCTTGAAAGCCGAGTGCATGGGAAAAGGGTTCTCATTGCACTTAACAATCAGTCAGTTATAAAACGCATGAGGCAAGTGAACGTGTATTCCAAACTGGTGCTGGAATGTGTTCTGAAACTAAACAGATGTGCCTCGTTCAATGAGGTAACGTTGATGTGGGTTAAGGGATACATAGGCACAGCTGGGAATGAAGCAGCAGACGAACTATTAAAAAGGGGATCTGATGTGGATTTCTGTGGACCAGAACCCAGGGTTGCCCTGGGGAATGGCATAGTGCGAGCTAAAGTTCTTCAATGGGTAAACTCATTACACCTGAATAGGTGGAGGGAGAATACCACATGTAGACAGGCTCGAATGGTGCTCAAAGAGCCCCTCGGAAGGAAGGCCAGCAAGGTGCTCGGATATAATAGGGCTACTTTAAGCTGGATCACTGCGTTAGTGACAGGACATGGAAACTTCAAGTACCATCTGGCTAAGATGAAAGTCGTAGAAGATGATACTTGCAGACTATGCCTGGAAGAGGCATTGTGTGTGAATGTCCAGCACTGGCTAGCATAAGGCTTAAGACCACGGCCAGACACTTATTAGATGTGATTGCCATGGGGGAACTAAGCCTTAGACAAATACTGGCAATTACAAAAGACTCCGTGATGAGGAAGAGTGTCGACAGTTACCAGTCGACAGTCTGAAATCACTTTAGTCAAGGGTAAAGGCTAGGGATAGCACGAGACTCAATTGAAAGTAAGGTGGTTGTGATTACGGATCGGTTCCCTGAAATCAATTTGAGGAGCCAAATGGGGGTCGAAAAGGGACCCAGAATGTAAGTGGTCTGCTTCGATATACCCCCATACATTAATAATAATAATAAAATCTTGACCTAATAATAAACACAAGAAAGCACGCCGCGATCAGACATCTGATAACTAGACTAGAAAGACCACCACTAACAAAAGAACTATATAACAAGGAACTATACCATTAGCAGCAATCAATGGCTATAAAAAATTCAAAAAGGACTTTCAGAGGATCACAGAACGCAAAAACAAGAAACAAGAGAAACCCTGCACACTTTAACATACAGCGGAAAATCAACAAACAAAATAGCAGACTTTCTACAGCAAAACAAAAATATATAACATTCAAGACGAGGAACAATCTAGGACGAATATTACAGACCTAGGCAAACAAAGACGACGAAATTGATAAACAAGGACAAAATACAAAAGCAACACAATAATAAAAACACAATATTCTTAATCCAATAATCACTGACTTCGTTCAATGCCAACAAAAAATACCATAAATAATATAAAAAAATACCTATAACAATTACCTGCCATCTGTAAACACCAATTCTGACACAATACAAAACAATTAAACAGGAATCACTAATGTCTACGTATTACCTGTTCACCTGACAGATGGCTACTTGATAAACAATAATACGCCAATGAGGCTTATCTGCTACCAGCTCAAATGATAAATTGATACTGGACAAACAATAAAACACCAACCAAGGCATATTTAACTTGGTGGCATCTCTACTGGAGGTGATTTTTTTGCTTACATTTCATTTTTCTTTGTTTACAGTTTGTTAATGTCAAAGTGTTTGGTTTTGTTTACCAACAAACCTTTTTTCAACTATTTTCCTTTTAATTTGCTTTTTGTTGTCACATGTTTTTGACAGTAATCATTGATTTTACACAAACAAAGTTGCCTGCTGTTGTTGTATTTGTTGTAGTAGCAATGCCACCTAGTTAGATACGCCTTGACACCAACAAATTAACATAAAATACACCAAACTTAACAAGGGATGACGGAAATTCGGTCCAAATATGTGTATCACATCACCCTAACGGAATATCAAATCAAGACTTAATTAGAAATCCTTATATCTACTTGATCAAACAGAATTCACTGCAACTTTAACTACTAATCGCTAAGAAAGAGAGAGAGATGACCTACATATATAAGCGTAACCATAAGTGATGTAATTTTATTGTTTATACAAAAATATTTTTTTATTTAGATCAGGGTAAGCTACCAAAGACAGGGAGCTTCTCATCATACACTTCTGGTATAATTTTTGTACAATTCCACTGTAGATCATATGTACATATATAAACGTGCCTAAGTTTTGCAGGGGTTCTTTTAAGTTTAGAGTTTTCTTTGAATAATACACGGAAGAAATTATTGATCACACACACTGTTACTTTATATTATTTAACATTTAATGTGTATAGTAGCGATCAAGGCATATATAACTAGGTGCCATTGCTACGACAACAATAGCAGGCAACTTTGTCACATATATATATATATATATATATATATATATATATATATATATATATATATATATATATATATATATTTATATATATATATATATAAAATCAGTGATTTTAGTCATTTATAATAGAAAAAATATACTAAAAAAAATCAAAATTGTAATAAAACACACAGTTTATGTGTTTTTCTTATTTTATATACATATTTTAAGGTGTAAAAATTTAATTTTTTATAATTATAAACTATGTTTTAGATATTTTATTTAAATTATAACTATATGTTTACTGCAATGCTTTTTGATAAATTACGTTTTTGGTTTTGCCTTCGGTGATATAGGCCCTAAGTTATCGCGCACAATATAAAACGATTTCCCCGGAGCGGTCGTTTGAGTTTGCTGAACAGCGAGAAGTCACAGAGCGAATACGGTGGTTGTGGAACGATATTGATTGAATTTTTTGCGAAAAACACACGAAGATTCAATGCTGTATGCGGAACCAATCGTGATTTCACTTTTCTTAGGCCCAAATGATCTTTAAAACTGGTTTTCACTGTTCTCTCTGATATTCCAAGGATATTAGTAAGGTATCTGACTGTTAATCGTCGATTCTCGAACACCAATTCCTTGATTTTATTGACGTGTTGATCATCAGTTGATGGCCGTCCTGGACGTGGTTCGTCGTCAAAGCGTTCACGACCCTCCTTGAATAATTTGTACCAATCAAAAACACTTGCTCGCGACATACAATTATCACCGAAGGTCTTTTGCTACATTCTGAACGTTTTGGCACCAGAAATTACATTCTGCACATAAAATTTAATGGAACTTCTGTGTTGAATAATTTCACTCATTGTAAAAATCGCAGAGTACACTTGTTGTACTTCAGAAAGACAAGCGTATACTAAACACTAATGATTACTTTGATGTAGTATTTTTTGGCACAGATGTCACTGACAGTCATACCAACGTAGATCAAAAATTTCGACTAATGGATTTCCGCGCGAAATTTAAACTAAAAAGTCTTACTATTTTTTGCCCCGATATCGTCAACAACCGTTTTCGGAAATTTCGTAAAAAATGTGTAAAAGTCGCTCATCAAGCGAGCCAAAAATTTAAAATGTTTGATATTCCATCCCGCTTCGTCGGTGTCGCACATCATAACACATTTTTACTCATACTGTAAACATGGTTGTTTAGTATTTTGATCGTGTCTACACCACTTTGGAAGTGGTGAAAAAAATGATAATGGTGTACTTACCTAGGGATCTGCAATTCCCACCTTCGGGACAATGGGTTTCAGAATAAATATGCACTGAATTTTCCATCTCTGAATTATAAACATATTTTGTGTTCAAGATGTATAGTGGAAAACACAAAATTTCAACAAAAATAATTTAATAAATGCATTTTTTTTGAAAATGGATGTAGAAGTACCTATTTTGTCTGGATATTTAAATGTTCCAACGCAATCTGGATTTCCACTTCATCGAATATCCAAAAAGGTATGATTGTTCGAAGTACGATCACTACGTATGTATGGTTAAATTTTATAGGCAATCTGGTATTGTACATATGTTTGTAGTTATATTCAATATTTGTACATATGGATGTGTATATGTTGCGCATGCACGTAAATATATGCATATGTACATATGTAGTTCCCAAAGTTGTAAATACATATATAAAAATCGTGTAATTTTCGGAAATACATATCAAAGTTAAACTTTTTTACTTCATGGTGAATACCTACATATTTATACTATTTGACTGACATCCTGTATATAGTAACTGCAACACAAGGATCGTAATGAGGGTCCAAGTGTCTGGGCTTATTTGCGTCCATATGCAAATATCTATATACAAAGGAACATATGTACATATATTGATATTTGCATATGGACGCAAATAAGCCCAGACATGTACTTAGGTTTATAAAACTTAAAAAGATATCGGCGGCATGCACATACAATATGGAAAAGGAAATTAAACTTTGGATGTTTAACTTTGTATGTGTTCAAATATCTTACTTGACCGGGATTATGTTGCTGTCTTGAAAATTATGTACATGTATTAAAAAAGAGATGTTTTTACTATTTTCATATCAAAAATATATACAAATTTGTATCAAAACGTAGGCGAAGATTTTTTTCAAGTTACTTGAATTTTCCAGTAACGAATAGTCGATTTACGAGAAGTTTGATCAATACGAAGTCGCTTTTAGACTGTACGAAATCAATAGTTTAGTTTCTACCTAAGTCTTGCTAAGGAATACCAGGATTTCTGCGTTAAGCGTCACAAAACAAAAATACATTAAAAATAACCTAAATAATGAGGATTATTAACATAAAACCTTTCTGTGATGTTCAAGAGCTTATTTAATTATTTTGATCACCTTTTTCTAAAAACGTCATTTCAATAACAAAAAGGAAATTGCAGTTTGTTTCAATGTTAAATTTTTTCCCAAAAGTATTCAATTTGTTTTGAATTTTTAAGTTAACCACAATGCACGGCGACTAATTGGTTTAAAAAAATCCTAATCCATGTCGGGAGTTTGTTTTGATTTATGTTGTAAGAATAAAATAGTGGCGCCCAATGTAAGTAAAGTTAAACATAACTATGCGAGTATAATAAAAAAATGTTTAGCAAAAAACGCATAGAAATATCACACAAATTGGCTTGTTTTTGAAATTTATGAGAAAACTTCCAGTTATAGCAAAAGCGTTAACAACCTTGATAAGCCATTGGTTGAAGCTCTTTGACAGGAATTGAGATGCATCTTACTTTGTAGAATGGTTTTAATTCGTTTAATAATAAGATTAAGTTTACAATAAGAAAAGAGTATGATTCCAAAATTTATTATTTAGATACTTTGATAATAATGCGAGGTGATGATTTGGTAACGGTAATGATATCTACATTTTGCTGAAAGAATTTCACAAATCGTATGCGTGATTCTGGAACAGCGTTGCCGTTTGATTACTTTTTACAAAAATTGGTTATTTTTTTCTCCAATTTTGGTTACCTTTTTTAATAAAAAAAAATTTTTTCTGTTACATATATAAAATAAAAATAGGCCAATTTAAAGCAAACCACATAGACGTTACGATCGTTGGTACAGCTTGGAGACATTTTATACGAGATTGCAGAGTTTGTATTAAGTTGTGTCTTCGTTGTCCGAAAAATAAAAGTTGTACAACTCGGTATATGTGCATATCGTATAATCTTATTATATTTTGTGCTTATTTTGTACTGACTATATAGCGATGGTAAAAAATCAAAATTTTGAAATGATGCTAAAATTCAACTTATTTAAAAAATTTAAAGAGACAACATGTCCTGGATATCTAGAATGCTTTTTTAGCTTCTTATTAACAATATGAAGTAGAAAATTTAATTGGCTTTTGTGATGTAAATACTGGAGTTTAACATCGAATTCAGACGTTTACAAATCAAAATCAAAAATGGAAATAAGTTTTTAAAGGCAACTTAGTTCAGGGCATTAAGTTTTTCTTTTTAAAAATATATTGGCGTTTCGAGATATTTTGTAATTGTTTTGCTATGTCAGATACAACCTGAGAATGGTTAGTTGTACAAGCATTAATATTGTCACGTTTAACCTTTTTAAACGATTTGGTTTTTCGAAGGCTTTTTTAAATATAGAATTTCTTTTTAATAGTACACGCTAGAATTTGTTTCTACATACTGTTACTTTATGTAACAGTACTACCTCTTAGCTTGACCTCTTGGGCCTTTTATAGTAGTCGTCTGTTTTTTCTCGAAACACCTAGAATACTCAAGAATCCTGTAGATACTTCTTTAGCTATAAACATATTCTTTTCTGTTTATTTTTTAATATTATGTTTGCTTTTGTAACTACTATCTGCTTTGTTACTTATTTTGTATTGGTTTCTTTGCGTTGTTATTGTTCACACTCACAGTTTTGAATTCCTGAAATTTGTCTGTACGTATTGATGTTATATTGTTGTTGTTGTTCTGTGTGCATTTAATTAATTTGTATGAGCTTATGGTTGCTGTGTACGTTATTGCTAATCGCATCACTTTCTGTACAGTGAGTACCATTCAACGATTTCATTCACTTGATTCACTCCGAGGAGTCTGAATAAAGAAATTATAAAGTACAAAATGTTTTCATAGTACACCTAGAGACATTAGACAAGTTGTTAATTGACGCAATGACTTTTAATGTCATGTATAATAAGTGTTATAATTTTTATCGTTTTTTATTTTCCAGAAATCGTGCCAAAAATTTTGTCTTCTATTTAGATCAAGTCAATATGGTATTGAACGTTTGGAAATATGTGAATCTAAGGACGACAAAAATGCAAAAATTGTTACATTAGAAAATTGTGTAAAAATTACTCAAGAACCATGCCCAGCCAACTTAATATATATAGTAAAAAAAACAGGTACTTTGACTTTAAACGCACTAAATGAAGATAGTTTAAAAGAATGGGTAAATGCTCTTCAAACTGTCGCTTTCCGCAATAAAAACGATACAATATTAACACAATCGGCAATTGAACAAGACAATGATTTATACTGCAGTTCTTATGGCGATGGGTTATTTATTGTTACATTGATACCTTCTGAAGCATCGATTCGTTGTAATATTGATTCTAAAGTTTATATGTTGCATTTGACTGCAACTGAGTTACAGTTAAAATCAACAAGTGATTTAAATAATATAATTTCAAATTGGCCATATAGATTTATAAGAAAGTACGGTTATAGAAATGGAAAATTTACATTCGAAGCTGGAAGAAAATGCCATACTGGGGAAGGTGTGTTTACATTGGATCATACAAACCCACAAGAAGTATTTCGTTGTATGTCTTCCAAAATGAAATCTATGAAAAATATGATTTCAGGTGATGGTATAAAACTAGACAGCTGTGAAAACCAACTACATGTTGCTGCATCAATGGAAGCCCGATCTCGTAGTCCCTTACCGCCATCCCCATCTAATCAAAGTAGAACAGAATTTGAAATAAACTCCACCCAAAGTAGTTTTTCCGTTCGTAACTTAATGCCGATTTGTGAACCATTCAGTAGTATGAGCGCAATAGTACCTCAAAAAACTATTCCACACAAGCCTCCTCGTAAGATATATACAACTGACAATGCAAATCCACCTTCTTCACAATTGGGGCCTTTAAGTAAACATCTTCATAGTGAAAAAGTAAATAAATATAACAGATTTGATGCCGTCGCAATCACATCATCTTCTGATCCAAATAAAGCTGCTGGCTCTTCAGTTATTTTAAAACCGTCTACTCCTGATGTATATAGAAATTTTCAAGAACTTGAAAATTCCTTTTCTGAATTTCCAACACAAAAAGATTTGAAAAGTGAAAGAGATTATGAAAGTATTGAAACAATAACAGACGCATGGAAGACATTGGGTATTAATGATGTTAAACATAACGAACATATAAATTCAACGGATCTCAATGATATAATATGGGCTCGCAGTAACTCAAAAGCTATTTCTGTTCCCAAAATTATAGATATTGATATTGGGGAATGTGGCAAAAGTAATTTTAATAAAATATGTTCCGATATAACTTATGATCGCCTTGACTTTTTATCAGCCAATCATAAAACATCGAATGGTTATAAGACCATCGTTACAGTCGCTCCCTTATCCAGTAATAACATAATATACAAAGCTCCACAGAACGAATATGAATTAATAAACGTTCCAGAAACATTATCAAATCGTAAAAGTAACGAAAATTATTTGAGATATGGGATTCTTCGTCATTCAGGAATTGTGGCATCTCCTGCTAATGAATGCGAAACTGTTCATAGTTTTTCTAAGAACATTGCTGTAAATGTCGATTCAATGGAGACAACTTCTAGCGATAATTGTCTAGATGACAATACATGTACTGGATTAAATTATGCTGTTGTTACTAAAGCAAAAAATATATAATGTTACATTTGCTACAAGAATTATATAAAATGTATTTTATCATTAAAAAAAAGTTTAACCAAAAAGCAATACTTAAAGCTATTTAAAAGAAATATTTAGCTACGTTTTACAACTAATAACGTTTTATAAAATAAAAAGAAAATTTTGAAAGTTGTATATAATACGGTTACATTACGTTGAAAGGTAGTAAAAACAAGTACTCATAGTATTATTACAAGGTTAAAAATTTCGAATGATGTTACGCGTTGCAAAATAATTTATAGCGTAAGTAATGCGAAGTAAATTATGAAAGATTTAAATTTTTTATATTCGCGCTGTTCTGATCCTGATGAAGTAAAGTAAAGTAATTAAACTATTTATTTGTAATTACATATGTTGATAACAAGGAAGAAGGAGGTGCTAACATCTGATGTTTTAGATCTAAAGTTTTAATTATTTAAATCATTATATACATAAATTACTGTAATTCAAGAGTAGATGTATAGCTTTTCCGAATAAATGTATTTAAGGTTTGTTTGATATAGTTGTAGTTAAAAATTAAATGATTTGAATTTTCTAAACTAAGGGAATGGCAACGATTTAAAGTGCCAGGAACTATTCGTCCACGGTAGCAGTTGAGTATACGGCACCATCCCAGCTTTCAAAGTTGATCGGGTTTTCCTGTGTAAAAGCCCGATATTATCCGAAATAGACGGGGGATGTTCGTTCAGGACTTTTTTGCATATGTATTCATCGATGGCTGCTCTGGCCGCCTGCTGATGCAATGGTTTTTGTGATGCCGCTATGGCCATCCTGTTAGCGTGAGGTGGAAAATCTTGGAGCCGTATCCGATGGTTTGCATGACTTGGCAAGTGACACGCCGTCAAGAATTGGCTGGTGAGTATCTCATTATGTTGTTTGAACGGCAATATCTTGGTCTCCTTTTGTAGGTGATCCAAATAAGTCATCTTGACATATCCAGTTGCTATTCGAAGTGTATTATTTCGTATTGTTTGTAGTACTCGCCATTGAGTGTCGCTCAGAAAAGAGGTCCGTACCTTATACGTCGCTACAATAGTTTCTTTTATCATGCTCTATGAGGTGCCAGCGAAAGCTTTTAGAACCTTATTTCGGGTTTCACTTTTTGGCTGATGTAATTGGCGTGCGAGGAAAAGTGAAGGAGGCTGCCACACTCTACTCCCAGGATGTTTGGATTGTAAATCGTAGGGTGTTTAAATTTTTTCCTTTGTCAAAGAGGCTAAAAGAGACAGACGGCTTAGGTGATACCTGGATTCTATGCTCCTGCAGAAATTCCATGATGGTGGCCAGATAGTCAGGAATTCTGGCCCTGATTTGAACTCCAGACGAGTAAATCGTGCATTCATCTGCTTACGAAACCATCATGACATCGGGGTGGCGCAGGAAGCTTCGCAAGATAAATGTTAAAGAGTATTGGTGACAATACACCAACTTGCGACACTCCCATTTTTCTATTGATCATTAAACTCAACAAACGCTTGTCTGCCATTTAGATAATTGGCAACCCAGCGTTTGAGGTTGTTGGGAAGGGTGGAGTTCATAATATCATTTATCAGCACCAAATGATCGACCATGTCAAATGCTTTAGATAAATACAAGGCCGCAACAATGGTTCCTTGACACGGTCTCTGTTCAAAGTCGTTGTAGTGCTATATGTGTCCCTGAAGCCATATTGGTGTGTGGCGAGTGGGAAATGCTCTTCTAGTGTTGGTAAAACTAGTGCTTTTAAAATCATTGCTACGGGTGATAATAGTGAGATTGGGCGGTATGAGTCTCCCTTAGTAGCGCGTTTGTCTAGTTTAAGATTTGCAATAATGCGGGCACGCTTCCAAATTTCTGGAATCACCAATTAGCTCATCGAGAGTTCGAGAAGGCATGTCATATATTCCAGCGATACTTGTCCGAGTTTCTTCAACATAAGCGTGGAAATACCATATGTGCAAGAGCCTTTGTGGGTTTTGCCTTGGAGATTTATATTTGACTTCACTGAAACTGAAGCGGACGTTCTCAGTATCTTGTTTGAGATTGTTGATTTTCCTTTTTATGTATCTTTTTGACAGATTCTGCGAGGTGGGATGTTCGACAAGTTGTCGACAGAATAGTTGTGCGGTTTTTTTCGCATCTGTATGCTGAGTATAGTTGAAGACTATAGGTGCGAGATTTTTAGTTCTTCACGATGCAGATAGAATTTTAAATTATCCAAAATAAGCACGAAAAATTAAACAAAAGAGAATAGGAGCGGCCAATCATTTAAGAAAGAGATCACTGTATACTCGTGTCACAAGGGTTGGAGAACATTTCGCATTTTCATTATCTTTAAGGGCAAACAGGCCTTTTTTTGTTGTTCGTTCTTCGAGAATTTTGCATCTCGCCCTCACATGTGTGATCACATGCGTTTTAGGTTAAGGAGAATTAATATAACACGGGAGTGGTGCTCAGGAAGCTACACACATAGTGCATGAAACAGTACTGAGAAACACGAAAAAAGTCAAGTTGTGCTAATATGCAAGACAAATTGATAACAGGCAGACTCGCGGCAGAATTCAAAGTATTTCCGTCTTCTTTGCGGGCGCCAAACTTCATATGTATGTATATAAAAAATGTACCGAATTAAAACAGGTAAACTCAAATTCCTTATAAAATAATGTACCGGAAATGGTGGAGTTTGGTGTTTGACATCCACAAGAAGTCGGAATTGCTTTCGCGGGTAAGCATACCTATTATCAATTTGCCATGGTCTACCCTGCACTTTTTTATATGGAGTTTGACTTCCGAAATAATCCGGAAATAACTTTAATTCGCCCGTGAGTCTTTCTGTTATCAATTATTTTGTCTTGGACCGGAGTAACTAAGTCGAATTTAAACACGCCATCACAGCTGTTAACTTCTTTTAAATGATAGAACGTAAAATTCCATATAAACAAAATTGCTTGCCATTTCCAATACCTTTTTTGTTTTGGAGTTTGACATCCAACACTGCCCGAAATGCCTCAATTTTATAAATTTGCCTTATACTACATTTACATCTACGCAAAATCTAGTAGATTTCAGCTCAAATCTCAAAGAAAATCTCTGCCGTTTACACCAATGCTTTTTGACGTATTATTGGATTTCATTTTCATAACAAAAACAGCTGACTGAAGGAAGAATAAAAAATTGGCTCTAAACTTATTTAAATTCGTGCTACAATTGTTTTTATACACATAATTACAATGTTACTTATTTTCCAAAATCTTTCCAACCGTTGATTTGGTTTTATTAAAAAATCTTTTTAATAAAACATTGCCAAAATATTATGTATTTAAACACTTGATGGTATATTTTAAGAAAAGCTGGATGTACCAATTAATTGTTAAAATTCTTGCAAAATATCTGTCACTTAAACAGGTATGTAATGGAAAATGATCCTTTTTAAAAGTAAAATTACTATTAAGAATTTCAACAATTGCAAAAGGATTTTCATTAGTTTTCTGTACAGAAATTATTTCTGTAATCGCAGCCATAAATTTTTTCGCATATGGAGGGAGCGACTGCAGAATAACGGAAAGAAATTTGTTCATGGTCTTCTGAGTGGGAAATACGTGTAAATGATGCTGTTGCTTATTTCTCATCAAGATTTTTTTCATGTTCTCAGCATAGTTTATGTAAGAGTGTTTGCAGACTGGCGTATTCCCACTTTTTTATTTTGCCTGTGTGTATTTTGTTGGTGTGATGGCAGAACGTCGTTGTGCGAACAACTGTTCGAACAATATTATTTGAACACGAACATACCATTAGCAGCGACGTTCTGCATGTGCCATATTTCTGTGCGAACAGCAAAATGAACGATGGTTGTAGCAAAATAATTAATATAAAAGCGCAAATTTCGCATCACTGGTTCAACTCTGCTTTGAGCTGCTTTTGTTTACTAAAAATAAAATTAAGTCTGAGTTAGAATTAAATGTAGTGTACAAGTTTTTGGTGTAAATATTTTGTGTTTAATGATCACTATCAGTTTAATATATAATTTAAAACATACATAAATAATGACTATTGTTGTTTCCTATTAGGATAAGGCAAGTACAAATATAAGAAATCCCGGGTTTTAATTATGTGTACCAAATAAATTTAAAAATGTTATTTAAATTCTTTTTTAACTTTGTTTATTTATATAAACTGTAACTAAATTATAATTTCTATACTAATTAATTTAATTCTAAAGAATGTTTGATATTTTTAATTATAAAAAAGTCGGATCAATTTAACTTTAACGAAACTCAAAAAAAAAAAAGTCATCCGTGACTTAAAGGTGATAAGATTTAATTTTTTTTTGATTTTGTGTAAACTTGGATCCAAAGTTATAAATATATTTATCTGAACTACGAGAAGTGCAATTATGTTTTATATACGAATTAAAACAAAAAGATATATTCAGCATATACTATGTAAGTTTTAATAATAGAGTATGAAAAAGCTGAGCCCAGGCAACAATTCCACAAGCATTGTTGTAAATGTATATAACTTTTGAGAAGTGAACCCCAGGTCTGCTAATTTTTTTACAGAAGACAATAAAACAACCAGGTATATATTGGCTGTAATAGATTAAAAAAAGTTTATTTCATATTTAAAATAACAATTGTTTATAAAGTCACCATGTTATAGGTATTTTATATTTTTTATTTATTTCATTTGGAAATGTGAACCTCAAATTGCATTGTTACTTAGAAACTATCTTGGGCATAAATTATAATCACTATAAATAAAAGATTATATCGCTCATTTCGTGCAAGACCGTCACAACTCAAAATTTGAAACTTTACAGGAGAGCCTTTTTAAGATTTCAACCTATTATTTCTCACAAAATTGCTAATAACGAATTTAAATGTGTACAGAAATATAAAGTTTAATCCATTTACTGAGTCTCCTGTATTGGAAGAACGGTATATTTTTGAAGTCATAAGTGAAAATGTGACTATATTGTTAAAAAATATTGTTAATTGATTGAATTCATACACAACTTCATTGTATTGTCTAAAATATTGGAAAACAAAAATTAAAGCAAAATGTTTTCTTAAAACATAATATTCAGATTAAATGTATTGATACACAAATATGTAATTGCTTTTAAAATATAGAAAATTAATTTCAATTCAGCGTACAACATATAAAAGCTAATATAGAAAGTTTTATAAATTGTCAGAAAACGTATTGTAATATTTAGGTATAAGACCCTTATGTAATAATTCCATGAGATCATTCTTTTTGCGTTCTGATATGCCAGGCTTAGTAGAAAATGCTTGCACAAAATGTATTTGTTTATAACTAATTTTGGTTTTTAATATTATAACATTTTCAAAATTTTCGTTTGAGTAACTGGTTTTGTAGAATAACATATTAGGAGTTTCTTTGCTAACTTTCAAAACCTTTATGTTATTTATTTTTACATTTTTCATATTTAGCGGTCAAATATCTGTTTGCAGCTGTTTAATGTCGTAGAAATCATCAAAGCACATTTCATTGACTTTGTATGGATTACCGGTTTTTTTTTTGCAGTTTTTATTATAGAAATAAATGTTTCAGGTGTATAAATGGGACCACTTCTTAAATGACGCTTCACACTCCTCTCAATGACTGAATGAACACCATCGCCTTCATTTTGGGTATGTCCCTTGATAAAATACTTGTGAGTTATCGTTTCGATAATCAAATAGCGTACAAGTAAACCGATAGCATAAATTTGATTTGTTCTTTAGCAGATTTCTCCTTCATAAAGCGAAGTACACAAGTTCCCAATTCGTTTGCACCTCTATAAGCACAGCTTTCATCCCACACAAAGCAGTCACAATTATTATCAATTAAATTAAAAATCGTGAAGTTCATTTAACTTAGATTTATATTAGAAAACAGAGACATCGCCTTTTGGGAGCTGCGAAACCGTTTGCATAGCATAAACAGCTACAATTGTGTCCGGTGGGCTGTATTTAACTATACGGAATGTGAGTAGAAATTATTTGCTATAACGACACAACCAACAATGTGAAATAATTTTATAACAACCAATTTATATATTTCTGGTAATAACGATTCATTTGAAGTTAATACAAATCGGTACAAGCAATTGAATTCATTAATTGTAATAACGTCATAACCTAAAATAATATTTAGTTTAACAAAATAATTAACTACAAGAAGTGTTACATTTTTTTTAGGAAATGTTTAAATGCAAATGTTCTTGATAAAGAAATATAAATATCCAATTCAATAAAGTCACATTTAGATTTGATGCACTCTAACAACAAAGTATTTCCATATTTTTTTACCTTCTCTTTCACTAAAATACAGTTATAAAATCAAATGTTTCTTTTTTGCTACAAAGAAAACCACATGTACAAGAGGAATGTCAAACACAAACTGAAATGTGACCTTGTTGATGTTAATTGCTCAAGTTTGTTACGAGAGGTCATAGCGTCACAAGCATCTGTATTACCGTTATTTTTTCGATAATTCTCTCCGTTCTTAGATCAATTTGTAGAGATTTAAGAGAATAACATTTCTGCATTACTAACTCGAAAATGTCAAATTTTGAGTTGTGACGGTCTTGAACGAAATGAGCGATATTATGTAGTAGTAGGTATGCAATTAATATATGTACTTAATAATAATCTCAAACGTGTTATTATTTATTTCTTTAACAGACAGTTACGAAATTTCTGACTTCCTTACAAACAAGTGAAATCAAGGATACAGTATTAACGATTTGAAGGAAAACTATTAACAACAAATTTTAACAATGTTATAAAACAATAAAATAACATTAATTGCAAGAGAGGTCTCACTCGTATATATTCTTATTTTGTTAAATATGAATATATTGTGTCTCCCTTTCCATGTGTATGTACTTCAGCTTTGATGCTCCTTCCAAGAATGCAAAGTCTTGGCCCCATCTTTTATAATATGTTTGTACCTCTAACAGTTGTGCACACAAGTATTCATTTACTGTGTAATATTCAAATTGCTTAATTCAAGTTTTATGAATTCTAAAACATTTCAATATTGAACACTGTAATGAAGTTTTATTGACATTTCTGCGTACTGTTGAGAAGCTTGTATGGCAGCTTCCGTCCTTGTTTTTATATGAAAGGGATTGAGTTCGACGCAATTCTACGAAGTTTTCTCGTATCAGCCGAATTTAAAGCTCTTTTAACTTATCCTTTGTAGTTATGCACTACATGTTTCGCGCACTATTATGTGATTTCGTCCAATTTTGCAGCCGATGGAACGGCATTAATAAAATAACAACAAATACACATTGATTTTAGATCTTTCCGCTTCACTTAGAGTTATGTTTTTATCCGTGTTTACTAATTGTTAATTAAAAGCTACCAAGTTTCATCAGCGCATAGTTTAATGTTGCAAAAAATTTAAAATGCAAAGCGGATATAACCAAATGAACAGATAAATGAAATTTTCGCTTATTAATTTTTAATATGCCTTTGACCTTAATTACATGCGTTATACGCTTGTCGAACAATTTTTGTTCTAATCCTAAATTATCATAATATACTGTCCGCTAAGTAACAACAATTATGCGGGTATAATATATTGAACAGGAGTGTACGATACTCAAGCGGATAAATAAAAATGAGTGTTCATTTAAACAATTTTCTACACTTGTTTTGTAAGTACATACATATGTATGTAAATTAATTAATATTATTTTTACCTATTAGGACCCGACAAGAGTTTTTTGTTTGTTTTCCCAGTACCGTAGTGATTTGTTGTATTGTTCGAAGTTTGTCACAATTTGCCTGTGTATATTCGAATTAAAAATGTGTTTCTTCAAAACTACTAAGCATCAGTACCACTTATTGCAGATATTCATTCGAAATGTACCGTTGTGGTTTGAATTGTGTTATGGTCTTTAACCTATAAACAAAACCTATTTTTTAAATATTTTCTTTTCACAACAATCTTTCTAAGAGTTCAAGAAATATTTAAAAAAAGCTAAGTTGGTCCAGCCGTTTTAGAGTTTTGGGCTTAGCAACACATATAGCGATTAATTTTTATTTATATAGATTTAATATCAACATATTTTGAATTGTTGTTATGTAAGATTTTTTATCGTAAAAAATTTCTTGGGCAGTTTTTCCCTTCGAACAAATATTTTAAATGTTTTTAATTTGCGCAGTTATATTTTAAAATGTTTATGGGAACACTGCTCCACGTACTTATCCCCAAGGTATATTTATTTACTACGTAGAAGCAATTTTGTCTTTTTTTTTGTAAAATTTATTTATTTTCGAATTCTAAGAATTTTTGGGATCTAATTCTTTTTATTTAAAATATTTATTCTAGCTAATTCTCTCATCCCAACTCATTTTATTATAAAAATGCAGTTTATTTGGCGGACGGGAAAATTAGTCTCTATACACATTTCACGGGTTGCTTAAGCCAGCTTATCAGAAAACTTTTACCTAACTATTTAGGAAAACAAGCAAATTGTATGCTTCAAATTCTTCAAATTAAATAAGAAAGTGTAAAGAACCTCAAAATAAAAACATTAAAATTAATTATTTTTAATTATTAAATAATTTTAATTTTTAGGCATGAGTTCGTATTTTCTTTCTATTCAGAAAGAGAATTATTTATTTAGTATGGACAACCTTTTTGAAAACAGTAAAAGTTTAAACTGAAATGAGTTAAAATGACTTCTACTTCAAAGTACTATGTTAAACATACCTGACTGTTTGAAAAAGAAGTAGTTTCCAACAAACCTTACTTTGATAAATAGTAATTCTATCGCCTTTTATTTTTCAAAAATTTAAACACCATAGAAAAAGCATTTTATATTCTTCATTGATTTTACTAAACCTTTACTTATCCTCTTGATTCTTGATTTGATTTTCCAACAGGGTGATTTGAAATACATTTTGGAATGAATTTTCTGCTCCCTTGTCATGTTTGGTTTGGAGACAATTCGGTTTCCCCTATGTATCATCTTCATTGTCATTTTTCGTTCTGGAGACTGAAGCTGGCACATAGCCGAAACCGGTTTGTCTCCAAACCAAACTTGACAAGGGAAGGTGGAATTTTCTTTACCGATCTTTAGCAAGTGCACCTTGATGAGGAAAATATTGCGACTGGCCGACAACGCAGAAAAGCTTTATGGCGTTTTCGTTTGATAATATTGCTGCATATTTTACACTCTGCACATTTTTATTCTTTTCTAAATATGTTGCACAAAGAGTGTGAACTACGTTACATGTTAACGCATAACTTTGCTTAAGGGTTGAATGTACGACACTGTGTTGACAGCTGGCTTAACTACAGCAAAATGAATTGTGTTTGTTTTGTTGTGATCATAAAAAACGTATGTTTGACTAGAAATGTCGGTAGCATTTATAATCAAATGTATAATTTTTTTAAAGAATGCACCATTAGTAAACGATGCCAGCTTTAGGCATACTCAATAAGAAAAATACTTTCGTCCTGCCTGAGAAATCAGCAAAGCCTGTTTGGGAAATACTTCCTAATAGAAATCCTTTGCATAAATTCAATGAAGTCTAGTTTAATTGGTGGTTATTCCATAGTTATAAAGAAGTGTTTGATACTTGAACCGATAAGGATTTATCATTATTGCACTAAAACTGTATTGGGGATCAATATGCAATACTTTGGAATTTTGTCATTTTTATGTCAAAATACATATACGAATTTGATCATGCTTACATCTAAAATAAGTCTTTTCGAAATGGTTTGTTTAAGCTTCTTTAATTAAATTACCTACAGCGTTATGTAATTTTTGCTTTCCGTTTCAAATTCTATCACCCGATTTCTATGTTATTTATTTACATGATGGCTTGCATTTTGCCTAACGGAAAAAACTAATTTAAATTTCTTAATTTAATATTTAACAACTGGAACCCTCATTCATATATATAAATAGTGCGTTATGGTAAATTGTTATTGTATATGGCAATTTAATTTACTGCTGTGTAGTGTTCAAAATAAAAAAAAAAAAATACATTTGGTTTGCGTGTGAAAAAAAAAATACAACTGTTATAGAATATTTATTTATAAAAGAAATTCATACTGTAAATTTATTAAACTTTTGTAAAAAAAACTAGTATTCAAATAAATAAATATAAAAGTTTTATCAACTGTACGTACACATATAACCAAAAACCGCCATATGTAATAATAAATCAAAAAATAAAATAAAGGGTAAAAAAGTGTGTCGCAACAAAAAAAAACTTTTATAAAATATGTACTTATGTACATACGTTTTATTAATTTAATTGTTTAATGGAAACAAATCACTATAGCTGATCTTACAAAGTACATGCTCCCCACAACGATTCATGGAAATTAATTTTGTTTATTCATTTTTACCGGTTTATGTTATGCTTTTAGGGAGCAAAAATGAACGTACGATCTGAAGCAGCTCTAACATGGTGCGACAGAATTTTTCTCCAGAAGAACTACATACCGTTTAATCTACAAAACACAGTCAAACTGCGTATTTGGTTTCTCATATAATTTTTTTGAAATGTTTATTTATTCTCTTTTCCATATTCAAGTGTAATAATTTTTATAAATTGTTGTACCAAAGAAAAGAGAAGGTTCTGTAAAATGTTATAGAAATATTTCCTTCAGTTCCCTGAACTAAAAATGTCTCATTTAAAAAGACATCGTTCCGTATCCTTGAAAGTGTATAAAAAGTCTCTTAGTTTAAAAGTTATAATTGTTTTGTTTTTTCGCGGCATAAAATTAATTTGTGTAGAAGTTTTATGTAGAAAATAAATTTTTATTAAAAACCACCATCAATTTTAACCCAAGAGAAATATTTCCAAGGAATAATTTTTGTTCAGGGTTTATTGACATTTTTTTATGGCTTAACTTATTTTATATATCCAGTAATCTGCAAATCAAATTTATTAAGAATAAATAAATAAATCATTAAAATTTGACTGGACCTGCACATATTGATATTAACTGAAAGAGAATGATCTTTACAGCTTGCAATATGGCAATGTGGTATGAACAAAAGATATAAAACATTTTGCCGAAAAGTTTGCCTTTCTATATTGGGGAATGTTTTTATTTAAAATGGGGTTTTAGAAATATAAAGATGGATACGTTTTTATCATTTGAAAAAAAAATGTTTCTATGACAATTAGTTTGCTAGTGATTCGAAATTAGTTAGTCTAGTCATAAATAATGGGTACATTAGTATTAAATAATGTATTAAAATTCCAATTATGTTTAAATGAGACAGTGATAGTCACAACTAGAATTTGACGTCGCAGTCAAAAATTAATAAAAATGTTTTTTTCTGGATGTTTTTTTCTGGAATCGTAATTTAATCTCTAATGCTATAGGGCAACTGGGTCAACTTTGTAGAAAATGTTACATTTGAATGTGGGAAACAAATTTTAAAATGAGGCATTCTTAAGAATGTAACAATCTTCAAGAAGGACAAAAGATGAGAAAATATAAAACCATGTGTGCACTTTAAATATATTAATGGATATAAAGTAGTTTTTCTAGTTGCGACAAGCATTTTTATATTTCAGCACATCAAATTTAAAAATAACTTTCAGATTATCAGTCACATACATAGTAAAAAACGCAAACACCGAGACTTACTACTCTACATAATAGTAAGATTCAATCAGAAGAAATCGGACATAATTATGTCTCACTCAAAAGATAGGCAAATAGGGGATGTTTGGTCGGATAGAGGGGCTTCCATCCTTGGCAGAACGCATACCCCTACTTATGCAACCATTGACACGATTGACAGAAGGTATAACTTCGAAAAGAAGTTTGCAACTGTTCTGAGCAATAAGAAGGAATGACAGCACATCTTTGGATATGACACTATAAAATGGTACACGGATGAATCCATAACGCTGGAAGGATCCGGCGCGAGAGTAGCAGGACCGAGAATGAACTAGTATGAGTCTATGGGAAAAACCCCTACCATCGGTAATTTCTGCCATTGAAAAATGTTCTCAATTTATTATTAACAGGGTCTACAAGAGAAAAAAGATAGCTATCCCTTCTGATTGTTAAGCTGTCGTCAATGCATTTAGCTCGTATGAGTTTACTTCCAAGCTAGCCAACAGAATTTCTCTCTGTAGGGTTCCTGGACACGCTGGAGTGAAGGGCAATAAAAAGGCAAATAGGTTGACCAGAAGGGGCGCAAGCACACCCATGGTGGGACCGGAACCTTTTTGCGGACTCGGATCAAACAGAGGAAATTTGGACGGAGATTACGAACACCACTAATCACCAATGGGTTAACAATCCAGGATTAAGACATGCGAAGCTAATAGCACTTGGGACATATGACCAAAAAATTGCTTTAAAACTCTCGTTTCTCTAAGTAAAAATAATGTAATGCAGGCCACTGCAGATTGGCGAAACACCTCAACAGGTTAGTCATTGAGAGCAAAAGCCGGTGCAGATTCTGTGACTACGACAAAGAAACTCCAGAGCATATTTTAAAGAATTGTGAAACTTTATTTCACAGAAGATAACCAGCTGGGCAAGCACCTACTGAAAGATGGGGATCTGCCAACAATAGAACCGATTGCAATACTAAGATTCCTCAGGAAAGTAGGTTTAGATGAGGTCCTTTAGCACCTGGCACTTGATATGAAGACCTAATTATTGGCCTCATGCATTTTATAGGAACTCGGTGCTCCGAATTCTCCAGTCAAAGTAGCAACCGTTATTATTTGTGCGTAAATTGAGCTATAGCACAGAAAATGTTTCGTTTCGATATTGTAGTTGCATGCACTGCAGACGGTATTGTCCGCTCTTTCTATTAGAATACATGTAATTTAACTAATTTTGGACTTTTGGAGTGTCAGCAAGCTCTTCATTTTATCTGCGTTTGTATCAGCCTACAAAATTCTAGTAATTTTTTCAGTTGGTTCTTTGCTCGTCAGTGGGATAGGAGTCATCTTTAGCGAATTTTTTTAACTCAGCCTTATTACCTGTAATTCTCCGGCTGCTATTGCCAGAATATTTGCTGATGTCATATTTATGTGGTAGTCGGATATTTTACCTCTGTTGGTACTCACTTTAGCCCGATGCCACATCACAACCCCATTTACAGTACATTGTTAGATTTATGCTTTCAATTTTGTTTATCTCTTCTACTGACTTGGTCTGTAGGATTCTTTCGTGAATGCTTCGTAGGGTACAAGTATGTCTTACCCTTCACTTTGTAACCAATGGATTAGATATTCAAATATTTCTTTTGTAAGTTAAGGCTTTGTAAACATACTTAATGTGTTTTTTTTTTACATTTATGCTTAGTTTTTGAAATACTAGAAGAAAAAGCTATCAATTCTTGAGGAAATATAGCACGTATTTCATCTCGTTTGTATCGTTTGGCGCGATCACAACACGGAACGACTTCCGGGGCCAACTAAGTACATAACTGCTGGAACATTCACCCTCATTAAACTCAATTCTAAACGTGAGAAGCCTGCCACCTTCGCCTGAATTGACAGCAACAACGTTTGTTTATTCGCATCAGCCAACGAACGATTGTTCCAAAAAACAATTTAATTATATTCTGTCTTTGTCACTTCGATCATAAAAGCGAGTATGAAATGAAAACTTTGTATTAGCACATATATATTAGTATATATACTTAACTCACTATAATTATCACATTCCGCAATTTATTAATATCTTCTAGTAATTGTTTGCAATAACTACGAGTAATTAAAATTGATTTAAAATGTAAAAGCTGATATTAGACCATATATATTGGTAGTGGTTTCCAACTGTAAGCAAATGTAGCTAAAATTAAAGGTCCTAGAGTTTGGATATTCATGAAAATATTGTTAAACAGAAAATAAAAGTCTCTGCAGTGCTTATTTTGTCAACATAAGCAAATTGAAAGATCTATTTCAAATAAAAAATAAAACGAAAGACGTCAGCTCAAGCAATTTAATAATATTTGTCTTGAAATTCTTAGGTTAAATTTCAGTCAGTTCAATAAAACATATAAGTATTGAGTTTTAAACGGCTAAAAAAAAAAATAGTAGTCAGATCAAAGTAATTCTATTTGATTTAATTGTAACATTTCTTTCGTAATTTAAAAATACCATAGTATTTTGCATTAATAGTCCGTTAACTTTTTTCGCATAATCCCCACGGTGCAGCGCACACCAAAATTTTTCTAATAATGTGGCAAGTATTTATTTCTATTTCACTTTGTTCTGCAGCGAACAGTACAAAAATATATTTATACGAGTCTTCCAATAGAAATTGTAATACTAATATTTTAATATTAATACGACCATGTAAAACTCATTTTTCTTGTTGAAGATGAAAAATGGGAATGTATAAAACAAGGACGTTGCTATTGCTGAATATTTAAACCCTGCTTATTAATTCTTGGTATTCTTTATAAAATTAATTTTGAACGTGTAGGCTAAATATATAAGTATTTCTTTAATATCAAAGTAATTTGACCTAATGCAGTAAAAAGGTAGATAAGCCTGTCACTTCGGAAATATTAAAAAACTGATATGAATTTAAATTTGAGCTACACTTAATAAATATCGTTGTTGTTTTAGATTATGGGATCCCAATCTTTGTATCCTCATTCTGCTACCTTATTTGCGGCTATATGTGCGTGCATATTTATCATTGTTGGAGTTTTTGGTATGTATAGTTTTTATATTATTTAAATATTTTCACTTTAACATTTTGTAAACAAATTTTAATAATTTTTAGTCAAAAACTTTGCGTTGATAACATTAATTTTACCCTGTAAACCCTCTTGCAGACTATGCTAACAAAAAATATTTACATACCATAATTATTATATAAATAAATACAAGAGAAAATAATAATATTTAATAAAATCACCAGAATAAGGAATTTAATTAAACAGCTTATAAATACCGGGTGATTTTTTGTTATTTAAGTTTTAGTGTAAGTTTTTTAGCGTCAAAAAATATTCGTAACATGTGGTCACCACGAATAGACTAACAAATAAATTAATTTTATTATCTGAATTCGTGCTGTGTGAGAAGTATGTGTCTAACGAAAAATTTTCTTCAGCGCGAAGCTCAATTTTGGCTCAATGTGAAGAGAAGCCAGCGGCAGTTCAAAAGCTGCTAATGCACCCTGAAAGATGCGGTTTGTGGGCCTGTGGCATCATTCAGGAACGATGAAAATCGCAACGTTACCGTTAAAACCAGAATTTTTATTGCCAAACACTCGCTTTGTTTGACCAATAACATATAATAATGAAATAACCGGGTTTTAAATCAATTATAAACCTGAGATAATCTTGTCTACTTTTAAATATTTAATCTACAGATGTATTTATTTATGCTATACAAATTTTAATCGATAACTAATAACTTTTTTTAGGAAATCTGATAACAATTATTGCCTTATTAAAGTCCCCCAAGATAAGATGTCATGCCACTACAGCATTCGTATTATCATTATGTATTTCGGATTTACTTTTTTGCTCCTTCAGTTTACCCTTGACAGCAGTTAGATTTTTTAAAGAGGTAAGTTCAAGAAAGTTAAATTATTTAGCTCTAAATATAAGCCGTTTGCAAATCAATTACACAAACCAGAATTTAATTAATTTAACCAATAATAAACAAAAGTTAACCTGAATCTGTAAATTTCTGTTATTATTGGTAGTTTGATTTTTTTTTATATTTTGGGTGTTTAAATTTATGAAAAGTTATGCGTGAAGGATCTTTTATGCAATTGTCGCTTATGTATATTTTTAGAACAATGTGCCTCTGGTAGTAATTTGAAATTAATATTGACATTTTATTATTTGCTTTACTTCACTGACGCTTGACTTTACTTTAGTTCTGGTGCTAACTGAGGATGTGTCTACATAGCTTTTCGTGGTCACGGGGTTTCTTTGTTTGTAGGTTGGAATGGTGCCTAATCGCAAATGACAGTCTCTGTTCACTAACAAGATCTTCTGTTTGTTCGGTATCTCCAATGGCAATTCCTCTCCAATACTACCTTGTTCAAAAATAGGTGTCTCACCTTTCAGAACCAATTCTTTCCTAATGTTCCATGCCAAATGTAGTTAGCTATAATACGATTTTGGTCGATGCAATATATAGAGGTTTCTAATAAGAGCAGTCTATGGCGATCATGTTGGTTTGGCGCCGCCTAAAATCTATTGTTTATTATTTGATCACTGATGCCACAATCACTGATACCACAATGACAAATTACACGATTGATCAGCATGTTCAAATGATAAATCTATTATCAAAATGAGTGTTCGTGATTGCAAACCTTGTGTTCGCAGAATCCCTAGAAGTCAATTACTCAGCCAAAACATGAACTCGGATTGTCGCAGATTTAATTTGGCGGAATTTTATGTTGGGAATTGGGCATGCACCTGTGACTACAAAGATCACCGTTTGTTTGTTAAGTCGCCTTTGAAGCGTTGGTATAGGATCCACATTTTTGGCTAGTGATCAATGATAACCGAACAGAACAACGACGACCTGTGGGGCCAGCAGGGCGGCGCTGCATACCATAGCGAACACCACTAAGACATTATGCATGAACTAATTGAGAGTATGGTTATCTCTCGCAGAGATGACATGAATTACTGGTATTTCTAAGGTAACAGTATTATAACGCCGAGCCGCCCTTATTGGAAACTCCTTTATATGTACATATATAAATAAGAGTATGTAAATATATTTTATAAATATGTACGTATTTTCTTTCCATTTTATTTTAGAGATGGACATTTGGGGAAACTCTATGTAAAATATTTCCCGTAATTTTTTATGGAAATGTTGCAGTGTCGCTCTTGAGTATGGTTTGTATAACAGTTAACAGGTATGCATAGAAATGTTAAGCAGTATATTTAATATTAACAAAAATATTTTTTAAGGTATATTCTGATTGCCTGTCATTCTCTATATGGTTGTATTTATAAACGTAAATTTATTGCAATGCAATTAATTTTTGTATGGGCTGTTTCATTTTTACTACTTGTAAGTATTTTATGTATTTATTACTTAAGCATTTAATTAATACACACGTGAATTTCCAAATTATGGTGAAATAATTTTTTTTCTATCATATTAAAGTTCAGTTATGATCGTGGTTGAGCAGAGACGTATGTACGTCATATTCAGCTCATAATTGGTATTCGTAATAGGTGACTTTTTTTATTAAAAATTTTAATAGAATAAGTGAACAGTTAAAAAAGCCCAAAGAAACATCAAAAAATAAACAACAGCAATATATTATATTAGCTTCGTTCGAGAACCCAATAATTATCAATAATTATGCATAAACTTTACTAAACTGCGTTCGAGTACACAAAGTTTAGTAGATGAGAACACAGTTTGAGAGCGTAAAATGACAGTTCGATAAATAAATAAATAAAATTATTGAAATAAATAAATATGTCTTAAAATGTAAACAAACAAAAAAATTTTACGGAGTTGTTGAAATTTTTGTGAAAATAAGGAAAACTAAAGCAAACACAAGTAAATAGGGATTTGAAAACAGTAAAGTGTACTAATTTACGTTTGCATACAAGACTAAGTGTTTTTTGCTTAATACTACATTTACATCTACGCAAAATCTAGTAGATTTCAGCTCAAATCTCGAAGAAAATCTTTGCCGTTTACACCAATGCTTTTTGACGTATTATTGGATTTCATTTTCATAACAAAAACAGCTGATTGAAGAAAGAATAAAAAATTGGCTCTAAACTTAATTAAATTCGTGCTACAATTGTTTTTATACACATAATTGCATATGTAATATTACTTACACTTTATTTATTATTGTTTTATCCATATTGAAACCACTTATTTTAAACTTTTATTATTTTTTAATGTTGCTGCATATATTTTGTTTCTACCGCGCCTTTTTTTTTTTTGTTACAAATTTTCTTGTTCAGCGCTGTATATTTCAGTATATTAGCAAAAAATACATAGTTGCATCATTTAGTATTGCAAGATTTTGAGAGATTTTGCCAAAATCTAGTTCGTAAGTAGATTTTGTTTTGTATGGGTAATCTGGTAGAAATGAACTAGATTTCGCTCAAAATCTCATAAGTACCAGATTTTGCGTAGGTGTAAATGTAGTATAAGTTACCCTTTCCACAGCAGTTTAATTAGGATTTAGGAAACAAAATTATTTTGTTTCATTGTTTATTTACTTCTTTTGTGTTGTAGAAGTGATGAATACTTCGGAATATAGTAATTGGATATTCATACTAATCAATAACAAAAACGAGTAATAATGAACTATTTAACAAATTTAATCCGGAAAAACTTACAATATAAATAAAATAAATAGAAACAACTTATAAAGCAACACAAGTTACGTTTTTTTTCGTAAGAATTGTTGACAATAAATTGTGCTGTACCGAGTACGAACAACAAAAAGAATCGAGTAGTCAAAGGAATACATTTTTTACAACACTGCCTTCATTTTCAATCAGCTGTTGGATAAATTTTACTAAATTTCCATTCGCCTACTTTTTGGACAAAATTTGTTTTGGGAGAGTAAATTGAAAATTTTACTCAGTTACTAAACTCTACTAAAAAAGTACTCGAATGAACCTATTGTGTGTTGAAAACAATAACAAATAGTGTATTTTTAACCGGTTTAAAAAGTTCTACTGATAGTCATTACATGAGCGTGTGTGTGAGAGTGTCTACGAATTTAAATAATAAAAAAAAATATCAAAGTGCTTCTTTAACCGTCAGGCCGGCCAATTAACCGAACGCGCTATTTATCAGCAAATATAAATATATCTTCGCAGGTGCCAACATCACCCGAATCAAATAATAATAAAAAAGCAAAAGAGCTGCTATCCCAAAAATAGTGCAGCCAAAAAAGAACACCGATAATATAACAAATCCAGTACAAAAACTGAAAACAAGTATGAATAGATATATAACCAAAAGAAAGGCTGGTCCTAAGTCTTCCCAGCAAGAGCGCATCGAAAAACAATACAAAAGTTCTCAAGTAGCTGCAATGCTAGTAAGTGGAAATATATTCTCCGTACTTGCTACCATGGCACATGAAGATGCCGAACCCGCTTTAGAATACAAAAATCCACACCAACTTACTTGCGCGAAATTCTACGTCGCTTCTATACGAAGATGACAAATTCAAGGAACCAAGATTCAAACCCACGCGGAGAAAAATTATCGGCGCATCGAATGCAGACTTGACGTTGAAATGAAGAGTTATTATACCTACCAGCATAAAAATGCAAACAAAGTCTGATTGTTGTTATAAAGGGCATTGATATTTCTGTGTCTACTAAGGAAGTAAAAAGTGCTATCAGAGCAGATGGCTATGACGTAAGGTCAATGCACAGTAAACTAAACAAGGATAAAGTATTCAACACATCTCAGATAAAAACCAAAAACTCCGTTCAGCCTATTTACAACTGACGCCACCTTCTAAACATACGAGTAGCTGTAAGTTACTTTAAGTATGCGTGGTTCCATGGTAAAAAAAAATGCATCAACTGTGGAGACACATTGCAAACTATGTGGGATGTAGTGTCTTCCAGCATGTTAAAAAGGCGATAATAATACGAAAACCCGAATTTGAACAATATAAGGCTTCCCAATTTCCCAGGCTCCGTGCTGATTCTAGCTAGTAACGTACCACACAATATGCCAAACTATACGTACGCACAAACATTGAAAATGATTTACCTAATGGTAATGCAAAAAGTAATACATATGCTAACGTGTTAGAAGAGGGTGTGGAGATGCCTGTTTGTGTGTTTATTGGGGCTATATATATAGCCCCAAAGGAAGACAGCTGTATAACACAGTTCAATCTAATAAGCTAGACGTTGTATCTGGAGGTAAACCTACCTATAAGCAAAAAGACTTAACTAGCAGCCAGACTATATCGATTTTGCCATTGTAAAAAACATAAGACGTGATGAAATATTAGTCAGTCCATCCTACTTATTGTCTTCTTACCATTCACCTACAATCGTTATTTTACACGACAGATTCTCCACTGCACCTGAAACCTTTATTTCTTATCCAAATAAGGAACACCAATTGGTTAAAATATAAAATGTATGTGAGCCTTCCTTTAGTTTACTACATTGCTCTGAGATATCGTGACTAACAGCTACAGCAGCACCACCAAAAAAACCACCAGTAAAAAGAAATTCTTACCAATCACCAGCTAATATACAGTTGTCAGGGAGAAGAGAAGGCTTAGAAGGCAGTTGCAGAAATATAGATCAAAATGAAATTATGACAGGGAACCTTACGTAATAAATTAAGACAGAAACATGATTCTGCTATCGAGAGGTTTTAAAAAAAACTTGCATCCAACGAAAGACACGGATTATAGACTGTGGAAGGCTGTACAGCACTTCCAATGTCCTGTTGCCTACGAAGCTCCACGAGTAGTGTTCTGTCTGTCGTCGCGTGCACACACGTTTTGTGATACGGTGTTATATTATTGTTGTCTTTTGGTTTCAGTCCGCGTACAGTGTTTTAATAAAATAACTAAATAAATATTGTATAAATGTTCACTAAGAAAAATGAAAATAATTTAAAGAAATAAAAATTCACAAATAATAAACTAAAACATAAGAATTCCAACTCAAAACTTGTTAAAAAAAATAAAAAAAATAATAACAACAACAAACAAAATAAAAATATGAACAAACAAACAATAAAAATCAAAGGTTTTTTTCTTACAAAAACAACAACAAAACATACATACTTACATCAATATCAAGACAAGGAAAAAAATACAATGTACAAAACAAAAATGCAATGTTCACAGTGTTGATAAAATAGCAGCAGGGATGGTAGCGTGTGTCATTTTCATGCGAAGTGACCAGATCAGGGCTTTTATGGCACCCTTGTCAATGTCATTGTGTCGTTTCCCCAGTTCTTGTGTCTGATAAATGATCACTAAGCGGTCACTACAACAACAATTGATTACATCGGCGCTTGTACCGCAAAATAGAAACAGAATAGTTGATTTGTTCATTTCTTCAGTATTGTTATGGCGAGTCGATTTAGAATTGACTTCTGCAACATACGTGGCATAAGGGCGAATTATTCGCCGCGCACAATCAACTTGCGCAACTAGTGAATGTACGAACGCACATTTCGTGTGTTGAAGGGCACCAGCACAACACTCTTGACCTTTTCCTTACTTCACACCCTGAAAAGTATGCAGTAAGCGTCAACGCACCTCTCGGTAACTCGGATCACTGTACCATTTCCGCCTCCTTTTCATTCTCGGAACTCCTTAACGTTTCACGAACGACCCAGAAACGTAAAAAATTTATATACGAAAAGGCTCGTTGGGCTGATCTCAACGACTTCTTCAGGCATTTTAATTGGAAACTTTGTTTCATGGACAATAATGTCAATGCCATGGCGAAAATGGTCGAGAATATAATTTTGTTTGGAATGAAATCCTTCATTCCATCCAAACAAACTTCGATAAAATCTTGGTTTAATCAGACGTGCAAAATTGCAGTCAGATCCAGAGAGGAAGCATTCAGTACATGGCGGAATAACAAAAATGCCGATACTGACTCGCTACGCAAAAAGGCAAGATCTTCGTGTGCCAAAGTCCTAAGGCGCGAAAAAGCTTTATACGAGCAGCGTCTTCGTGCTAAAGTTCTTAGTGCTCCACGGGGTAGTAAGAGCTTTTGGTCTTTCGTTAAAAGAGTAAAGGGTAATGCTAGTTCCTTAATTCCGACTCTTTTAAAGGACGACCAAGTATTCACTGACCCGGTTAATAAAGCTAACATTTTGGGCGAATTGTTTGCAAGAAATTTTCTCTTGCCGGAAAGCAATCAACCACTGCCCGTGATCGAAAGAGTATCAGTAACTATGCCAAGCATATTCCTTCGAGCCCGTGCCGTTAAAAGGGTTCTTGCGGACCTCAACATAAACAAGTCTCCAGGGCCGGATGGCATCCCTGCACTGGTCTTGAAGCAGTGCTCTTTGACGCTAGCGCGTCCATTGGCCAAACTGTTCAGCATATTGTACCATGCTGGCGAATTTCCAATGTGTTGGAAGGTTGCCAATGTAACGCCAATCCCAAAAAAAGGAGAGGCCAATAACCCTGAAAATTACCGCCCAATAGCAATTTGTTCGGCGCTTTCCAAGGTTATGGAAAGTATGGTGAATTTCCATCTTGTTAATTACCTGGAGTCCAACAACTTTCTTCACGACCGTCAGTATTCGTAGAGGGCGCTCTACGGGAGACATACTGGCATTCCTCTCGGAGAGATGGTGTAGGTCCATACATCATTTTGGCGAAAGTAAGGTGGTGGCTCTAGATATTTCCAAGGCATTTGATAGGGTGTGGCATGGCGCGCTCTTGTCAAAAAACGTGTTGCTTTTGGTGTCGGTAATCACTTCTCTCGATTTATATCTTTCTCAGAGATCGCACTATACGAGTTGTTATAGATGGGATCTCATCAGACGAGTTCAAGATCAATTCAGGGGTACCACAGGGCTCCGTTATTTCTCCTACTCTATTTCTTATCTTCCTAGATCACCTTCTTCGTCAAACTTCCAACCCTATTTATTCTTTTGCAGATGACAGCAGCATATGCCATTCTTACTCATTCATCAACAGACCAAGCCTCTTAGAGATTGGGGCCATGAGGCACCGCATGAATGATTCATTAAATAGTGATCTTGTGACGAACACAGAATGGGGTCGTGCGAATAGGGTCGAGTTTAACCCCAATAAGACCCAGTGTTGTATGCTAACACACACGGTGTAAGAATTACTTCACCCCATCTGATCTCCTAACTATCTATACCACATCCGACCGAAAATGGAATACAACTCTCATGTACTTCAAAAGTCTATTTTGGAGTTACTCGACCGCGTACAGGAGAGGGCGAAGGTGCTCATCGGTGTCAGTAGGGTATCCAACTCTATTGACTCTCTCGAGCATCGTCGCAATGTGGCGTGTGTTTCGCTGTTCTATCGCTACTACAATGGATTGTGCTCTGATGAAATTAGGGATATTATTCCCGAAACCCGGTCATTCATACGCACCACACGTACTTCATCAAGAGCACATCCCTTTGTGGTCGAATGGCCAGGATCGCACAACGCACTACAGACAGAATTCGTTCTTTTGCCGGACCATTCGTATGTGGAATAAGCTTCCAGCAGAGGTCTTTCCTCCCACTTTCTCTGTGGAAAAGTTCAAATCAAATGTTAATAAACACTACTCCCTCTGTCCTCCTTCCCATAACCTCTTTTCCTAGTTCTAGCACAATGCATTGCATGAATAGGGGTCATCCCATGAGTGCTGGTCCTACCTTAAATATATGGGACGCCTTACTTGGTCCTGCCGTATTGAGGTAAAAATAACGGCCGTAAAACTTAGAATAAATCAACTACACCGGTTAATAGGTCCTAACTCAGTCCTGGCTTTGGATACAAAGTCATTTTATACAAATCCTTTATAAAGCCAATATAGTCGTATGGTATTCAGCTGTGGAGTACTGTTTGCGCTTCAAACATCCGTAAGTTACAAAGCAGACAGTCTAGGAATTTACGACGTATCGTTTGCACCCCTTCGTATATATGGATAAAAATATCCATATAAATCTAGAAGTTCCTACTATCCAACAAGAACTAACATACTTGTGCAAATACGTAAAAAACTAGTTGTCCATCCCAACACTTCTGTACGCACTTTGATGGTAACCAGAAAAACTGACACATTGAGCCTGCCGAGATGGCTCCCCCTACCCTATATTAGATTTTTTTTTTTTTATTATTGATATTTGAATACAATAAATTAGTTATTACTATGATGAGAAATAATAAATAGTGTTTTAGAGAAAAGAAATAAGACAATAAGTATTCAATATTGTGAATTTCTTTTGGAAAGGTTTAACATTTTGGCAAACTATAAAATTTTTGACAATTTCGGTTTTCTTTGATAGTTTTGAGATTGTAAGATATTTTAAAAAAATGTTAAATTGGGTTCAACATTTAGGGTTGTAGGTTATCTGGGAGCCCCGTCTGATAAATTATGTACGGGGACTTTATAGCATTTTTAAAAGGATTAGAAATATGCTATTTTTGTATTGCTTTTCCTCGTAGAAATTACAAATGGAATGACAAACCTATATATACCCTTTTCATTTTTGTGAAGGATATAAAAATAAAAGCTGTATGTGTGCATAAGAGAAAACAGCAATAACACAGGAGGCAAACTGCGGCATTCGACATTGATTAAAATTTCAATATAATTTATATAAAAATATCGATCGATATTGAGATACTTAATTTGACAAATTAAATCAGTTTACTTCCATGTCTCTTGTTTTTTTAAGTTTTTTATTTGCAGTAGATGCAAGTTCCTACTATGTATCGATATTCAATATATATACATATTTATGTATAAATGGGCAGCTAAAATATTACGATTTTCTCCTCTATTTGTGAACCGATTTTTTATTTTATTTATTATCTTTCCTGTTACCAATGAAACACAGATACATATTATTCCTGATTTGATATTCCGACAGGGTGATTTTAATTTTTTTTAGTACAATTGTTATTGAATTTTTCTTAAAGAAATTACAATAAGTTTTAAAATCTTAATCCTAGTTGTTATATTTATTAATTAAATTATTGTGGTCTTAGACTACTTTATAATGGGTTAAAAGGACCGAATTGATATAAGTATTTGAAGCGAATTTCTGTAAACCCTTATCAAGTTTGGATTAGAAACAAACCGGTTTTGGCTATGTGCCATGTCCAGTGTAATTTTTAAAACTCCAAACCATACTTGACATGGGATGACATAAATTCGTTTCAAATATATACATTTACCAGTAGGCTAGTTTAATAATTTGTCGTGTTTGATCTGAATTTTTTCTTTAAGTTTCATTTATCATAAATGATATATTTTTATAGTTAATGCCATCATCATATTTATCGTTAAAACAATCGCCAGTTTTATCAGATTGTAAACATAACACAGCAATAATTAAAAAGTTTAGCCAATAAGTTTTTTTTTTTTAATTGCAATAAATATGCCCAAAATTGTTATATTTATTTTCTTTTTAGTTACCGGCTGTTTTAGGAATCTGGGGGGAAATGGGTTTAGACGAAATCACTTTCTCTTGCACAATTTTGAAAAAGAATGGAAAATCTATTAAAAAGACACTTTTCTTAATTGCATTCTTGCTACCCTGCATGGTAATTATTATTTCATATACATGTATATATGTTAAAGTGTTAAAACAGAAAAAAAGAATGATAAGTCATCGACAATATGTCGTATCCACCAAAGAACACATTTTAAACGCAAGAAAAAGCCGAGAAGATAACAAACTAACTCTAATGATGGTCACAATATTTGTGTGTTTTCTGGTCTGTTTTTTACCGCTTATGCTAGCAAACGTGGTAGATGATGAGCGAAATACGTCATACCCGTGGTTGCATATAGTAGCTTCAGTTATGGCTTGGGCATCAAGTGTTATTAATCCAGTTATCTATGCTGCCAGCAATAGAAATTACAGGTAAGCTTTACTATTTTTTCTATTTATAAATGAGAAAAGTTTAATTATTGATCCCCTTCATTTAAAGTTTATTTGGTTACAAATATGTTTAATGGTGTATAACTTTTAAACAACTGCTAATATTTGTATGGAACTTAGAATATCATTAGAATTTTTAAGTGGAGATGGATAGTTTTATAATTTTGACTAAGAAGCTGCTTATTATTCATTTATATTAATTTTCAACTAAATCAAAATACATACGGCCATGTTCCGACACTCGCATCTCGCACAAAATTTGCGATTTTGATTTCAACTCGCATGTGTGTTCTGTAACTAGCATTCGCAAGAGTTTTGTCGAGTTCAAGTCGCAAGAGTATGCTGAAGTGAACTGCTGTATTTAAACTAAACTAGTTTTTAAAGAAACTACAAAGTTATGAATAAATTAAATTAATAGTGTTTTCTTTTTATTTTAGTCAAAACTAATGACATTTTGTAACAAATGTTTTCTAAAAACATGAAATTTAAAAACCTTCTTTGCTTCTGCAACTTTTGCCTCTGTATTTCTTCTGTTTTTTTTTTTTTTGGTAAACACAAGTTAGAAAAAAAGCAAATCGCAAGTAAAACGCGTGAGTTGCAAGACATGCAAAAATAAGTTTGGCGATTTGCTACTCGCATGCGATTTGACACTCTTGCGAGTGTCATACACAATATTTGTACCAATCATGTTCGATACTATTCATGTTCGATGCTCGTTAAAAGCATATATATTTTTTGCGGTGTTCGGTTTGATTAAAACTTATAAACTAAGTGCACACATTCCATAATGCAGCTATGCAAAGGGTAAGCTATAAACGAGCATAATCTACTGCGCAAAAAGATACTCTTTATCTCAATTTTTTTCGTTCATTTTAAATTTCATAACAAAAATTGAAAACCTATATTAAAATGTATTTTCTTACAATAACAATAATTAAATGTATTCTATCTTAGTATGAAAAATTTCTTTTATAACAATTACAGGAATGTATTTTATCACAAGAAATATAGCAATTACAAAAAATAAAATGTGTCCACATATGTAAATAAATCATAGGCCTGTTCCAGGTGCATAACAAAATAGTCCGAACTCGCACAAATTAGTCGAAAAGTGTTCCAGATAAAAATTCTTGTGCAATTTTGAACTTCTCCTTTGGGTCAATTCGGACTAGTATTTAATTATCAGCTGTTTTTTGTTTACATTTAAAATTAAAAAAAAATTAAACAAAGGAAGAAAGTTTTTACTTAAAATTTATTAAAAAGCAAAATGGAATAGTTACTTGCCTTTCCATTTTGCAAAAATTATAAATAATTTTTCAGTTCATTTTCATAATGTAAATATTTTGCTTTTAAAATATTTTACATTTTATTCGTCTAAAATCACAAATATAAAATTTATTTAAGAAAGTAAGCATGATTAGTATTTCAAGATGTTCCATTGTGGTTTTTTGCGTTCCAGCAATTTTTGACAACTTTGTCACATTCAGAGAGTAATTTTCTGTTTACTCTCAATAGTCCGGACTGTTTTGTTATTCACCTGGACCATACAACATAAGTTAAAAATTCAGCAAGAAAAGCTATAAGAATATGTCTAAGAGCAATTCTGGAAATTTATTGACATTCTATATCATGACGTATTTAAAAAAAAATATATAGATCTCACAGTTCTTTAAAAAAAATTTTAATTTGTGTTTTTAAACTCCAAATTTCCATTTTTTTAAAATTATGAATAGCTGTATTCATTATATTCCCTTTTATACATATAACATACCTACATTTTCTCTTCTGTTTTTAAATCCGTCAATTACTTACCTAAATATATTTTTACGATTTACTTACCAAAAATTAATAAAGGCAGTTTTATAATTTATTAAAAAAGGAATACATAAAAGTCGCTAGGTTTAGTTAATTAACAAAATTTAATGTTCGTATTAAAACAAAAATACTTCTAAATTCATAAAAGATTTACTAAACAAATTTTGTATAGAATTCTTTAATTTCCAAGTTGAACTATATTTAATAGATTAAAAATAACCGTAAGTTCCAAAACATTAGTTGCAACGCAAATAAACAAAGTCATGCGTTCCTAAATACAAAGTTGTAAACTATCGCTAAACTTGTTGATGCGTTCCAAAAACCTACCTTTTAATATTATAACTATATATTTTTTATTTCAATAGTAACTTAAATTGTTTTTAAAATGAAGTCTCAAATAAATTCAACTTAGCTTGATGCGTTTTGAAATCTTTGTTTAACGGAAATCAAATGATGTTAAAAAAGCCAACAAATTTTAAAATTTATAACCATAAATTTATTTCTTTTAACAATGTGTTCTTCTACAAATTTGGAATTTGAAGAAAATCTTACAAAAAATTAAGTAGCAAAAATGATGTCGTGTATAAGGCGCCTGCCTATCTGCTTGTTTACATGAGTTGAATCTTGTAACATTTCTCGTGGAATGGCAAGAACATTGAAATTCCGACGAAAGTCTCATTGAGTTTGGGTCACGAACCCATCGTTAGCATAAAAGCGCGTCATAACAAAAGCGTGGTGTTCCAGGTCCCACATCTTGAGTGTTGCTGACAATTACGACGTTGCTATTCAGTAAATTTTTTTATAGAATATTCGCTATGGTTAGTGAATCACAAAATCGTTACTGCAAACAGCAAAAATTGTCGACAAATTTTGTGACTGTCGAATCATTAAAAGTAACTAAATCGCTTTACTGGCATCTGGAGGTTTTCGAAGTGCAGTAGAAAACAGTTATCGGTTAAGCCCTCTAAAAATGCTTGTTTTCTATCAAATTTATAAAAAGTAGAGTAAAACGTATTGAATAGTATAAACCTAGATATGTATATTGCCATATCATAATAAATTTAAATAATAGAATTAAAAAAATTAAATATCAACAGGTATCTTGCTGTCGAGTAAAACTTCGTTACCATTCGAGTGGAATGTATTCACTATCGAGTGACATCATACCAAATTTCCACACACAGCACTCTATACCGACTGACAAAATTCTAAAATAAAAAATTTAGCACGTATGATCAAAATTTCGTTCGCTATCGCCTGCCAGAATTAGTCGCCAGACTTAAATATTTTTTTATAAAAAAATACACAGAAAAAACTCATTAAGATCCGAAAATGGCAACACTTGACACGAATCTTTAAAGATTGTTGCTTTGTTCGTGTTTTGTTTTTAACTTGCGAATGAATGATATTTTTCGTATTAACATAAATGGAAAAACTAAAATGTACCAAACAATAACACTAGAGAATAAAATCGTACCAAAATAAGTTAAAGTCAAATAAGTTATCACATGTAGAGTTTTAAAAAATCTATACTTTACGGTCAGAAATCTTCAAATCTGCAATTTGACATTTGCACTTCTGGCAACAGTGTACCGGATTGAGAGTTTTGTAGACTTTCTCTTGCACGATCGTTCGTAGATGAAGCTTGCATATAATTGTTTATATTTTTGCAGGATTTAGTTAGTCCCCTTTCAGACCAGCAAAGTATTCTTTGACAAAGTTTCTTGAATTCTCTTTTAAACTTTGTCTTGTGTTCAGACAGGATGATTTTACTTTTGCAAAGTCTGTTTATTTTGTTTGTATGTTTGTCAAATATAAAGAGCAGCCATATTAATTCGGTTTACGAACTAAAAACACAAAAGGAATTTGCGAGTACAACAAGTTTTGTACCAACCCCCGCTCTCTTTTCCTCTCTCCTCCACAAACTCAAGACTTTGCAAAGAAAACTTTGCTAGTCTGAAAGGGGACTTATTAGTTTTATTATAAATTTACCTTATTTTTCTTTCTTAGGTCATACATCAGGTAGTTCATAAATAAATAAAGTTATTATTAAGTAATTTTAATTTTTAGGCATGAGTTCGTTCGTGTTTCTTTCTATTCAGAAAGAGAATTATTTTATTTAATATGGACAACCTTGAAAACAGTTAAAGTTTTTTTTAATTTTATTAGACATCTAGCTGAATGGAATGCATTTTCTATATCAAAAATTGAGAAATAACTTATTCTCGTATTCCATTTGTCTTAAATGTTGGTATAAATAGAAGTTGTTTAGACACACAATTTGTAGATAAGACACGAAGAATGTTGATAACGTGTGTAGCGGCATAGAAAATGCATTCCATTTAGCTAGATGTCTAATAAAATTAAAAAACTTTAACTGTTTTCAAGGTTGTCCATATTAAATAAAACAATTCTCTTTCTGAATAGAAAGAAAAACGAACTCATGCCTAAAAATTAAACTTACTTAATAATTAATAATATTTATAGTTCGAAAAAAAACAAACAATAAAACTAAATAAAGTTATAAAAATGTACTATTTTTTTGTTTCACTTTTTTCTGAGCTAAAAAAAATTATAAAATAAAATGCATTTTATTTGATTTATTTTTCAACTTTTTCTTTCAGATTGGCATATTTAAAAGTATTTTCTATTATAAAATTTTGGGGTGAGCCAATGTCTCCTATGCCAAGCAAAAGCTTTCAACCGAGTCGAAACTCAAAGGATTTCTCTGCCACAATTCGAAGTACTCCTTTATTCCATGCAACAAAATTGAACAATATTCAAGGATGTGACACCTATTCAATTTAAAAATGTACTTTCTCATAATAATGAGTGTTTAGTTTATTATTTATTAAGTATAAATCATGAATTAACTTTATAGGTTGTCAATGAAATTATTTAAGAATAATGTTAAATTTACTATCTGAGTATATTTTAGATAGTTATTCCGAAACATAAAACAAAAGCTCTTAATATTTTTAATTACTTTATATTTAAGATTAATACTAATCGTTGTACACTATACGTACATATGTTCAAATATTTGACATTATTTTATAGATTATAATATTTAATTTATTGTATTCTTATTTCCCGCATTTTTAATAAATTATTTATTATAATCACCAAACGTACTTACTTCCTTCCGTTTTGCTATGGATCTTATCGAATTCCTGCTCAAAATATGTGACTAAAAGAGATTTATTTAATTGTAATTAAATGGTTTGAAAAGTTTCGAAACCGAATCCGAGTAATTATTAAAATATTTTCATAAACAAAGCAATATATGTGTAAGTACAAATACACATGCATACAAAAAATAGTACAAAATTGACCTTCAAATATTCAAAAACTTCGCACGCTATGACAAATCGTGAATTGTTATACATGGTTTGTTCAAAAGAAATGGTGAATTTTGAATTTTCGCGAGCTGTGTACATTCTACATGTGTCAGTCATATGTTGGCATTATCAGCCAATTCGGATTAGTAGTTTGTTGTTGACAACTGAAAAGGTTAGTCACATTTGTGTGTGTTCTTCGATTTTTGACTTTTGAAAAAAGTGGATCAAAGAATATGATTTTTTGGCCAAAATTATGACTCAACCACCTTATTCACGAGATTTGGCTCCGTGCCACTTTTCCTATTCCCAAAACAGAAGAGACCAATGAAAGAACAGCGTTTTGCCATAATATCTGAGGGAGATTTCTTTGAAGGGCACAAAATGAATATTGATGAATAAATAAATAATTTTCAAAAAAATCAAACTTCACCTTTTCTTTTGAACAAACCACTACATGTATACACACATATTTAAAGAAATGGCTGATCAACTGGCTATTTAACATCTAAATTCCTAAAAATTTGAAAAAATACCGTAGAATAGTTCGTTAACTTTTGGTGGGCTTAAGCAACACATATGTACAAGGTTTTTATTGAAATCGGCGCTGTATTTTAAATAAATCCAAAAGTTTGCTTTGAAATTTACCCTTTTTAGGCCGTGATGAAAATTAAACTACGAAATCGAAAAACTCATCTTAAGGAAATATAAAACTAAAGTCTGTTTTACATTGTCGCACAAGTAATACGATTTTAAAATTGTTTTTGTAGAATACATAAGTTGTATAGTGTAAACGTAATCTGCACAAACACATAACTGTGAAAATAAAGCCAAGTTTCTATCCTAAAATTTCGGCCGTTAAAAGTACTGAGATCAAAATTAGGACCAAGTTCTTCATATGTACAATACCATACTATTTTTAGGCAACTATATTTCTCAGGGACGGCAAATTTCAACCAAAAAGTCTAATGTAAGAGAAATACTAACTATAATAAGAAGTACGTCAATATAATTCTTATTGTGAAAAATAAAAGTACTTTTATTTTATATTAAATAATTTAACTTTTACCTAGCGTTTACACATGTCACTACAAGTTCGAAAAACTAAATACACTCACACATTTTCACTAATACATTTACATTTTTCGCAATGGCAGCTAAGATTGCATGCGAGTGAAAATTTGGCATTTGCATGCCACTAAATGTCAAAACGATAGACAATATTACCCTGTGCAATATTAAATGTAAATTTACTGGATTGCGGTTAAATTATAATTAAAGTTCTACCTTTTTAAATACATTGTTATGATTTATTTCTTAAATTGCGCATAAAAAATTCAAGTTTGTTAATTAAAGAGCATTAATATTAGTAATAATAATAAAATTTTACTATTAATAATAAATGTAAATCGTTTCCCCAAAAATATGCCTATATGGTGAATACGGTAACTCTATCGTACAAAGAAAACAAAAAGTTAAAATGGAATAAAAATTGAGCCAACAAATTATTAAACAAATTATTTAAATCTTTGACATTGTCCTCCCAAATTTTTCTTTCTCATTTACTGATAAAATTTTTTTTTAATTTTAAAAGTAAACAAATTTTTTGAAGTTTACGCTTCGACGACATTGCAAAAATGAACTTACACTTGCATGTGTAAACACAAAAACGAATGGCATGAGATTCGACTATTTCGAAGAATTTGTCGTTAACAATACGTACACAATTGCATGCCACTACTTGCATTTGTAAATCCAACGTTAGGCTTAAGTTATCGTATTAAATAAATTTTCTATCTGAATAGAAAGAATAAAGAAACGAACACGAACTTAGGCTTAATATTAATAATTGTAGTTCGACAATAGGTTCATTCGAGTACTTGTTTAGTAGAGTTTAGTAACTGAGTAAATTTTTCAATTTACTCTCCCAAAATAAATTTTGTCCAAAAAGTACGCGAATGGAAATTTAGTAAAATTTATCCAACCGCTGTTTAAAAATGAATGCAGTGTTGTAAAAAATGTATTCCTTTGACTACTCGACTCTTTTTCGTACTCGGTACAGCACAATTTATTGTCTACAATTCTTACGAAAAAAAACGTAACTTGTGTTACTTTATAAGTTTTTTCTTTTTATTTTATTTATATTGTAAATTTTTCCTGATTAAATTTGTTAAATAGTTCATTATTACTCGTTTTTGTTATTGATTAGTATTAATATCCAATTACTATATTCCGAAGTATTCATCGCTTCTACAACACTAAAGAAGTAAATAAACAATGAAGCAAAATAATTGTTTTCCTAAATCCTAATTACTGCTAATAAAACTGCTGTGGAAAGGGTAACTTAAGCAAAAAACACTTAGTCTTGTATGCAAACGTAGATTAGTACACTTTATTGTTTTCAAATCCCTATTTACTTGTGTTTGCTTTAGTTTTTCTTATTTTCCCAAAAATTTTAACAACTCCGTAAAAATGCTTTTTTCTAAATTCTACTAACAAAAATTTCTTTAGCAGATTTTGCAATTGCTCAGTCATCGAACTGTCATTTTACGCTCTCAAACTGTGTTCTCATCTACTAAACTTTGTGTATTCGAATGCAGTTTAGTAAAGCTTAGGCATAATTATTGATAATTTTCGGGTTCTCGAACGAAGCTAATGTCAGACAATAAATGTACTTTTATTTTGTTTAATCTTTGTCAGATAACAAGTCCCTGTAGAAAGAACATACTCTAAAATGGATATTAACTAATTTAAGGTCAATATTATCTCAAGATTCCGTACATTTTCTAAGCAAAAACAAAACTTGAAAAATAGGAATCCAAAATATGGATTTTTCTTGACTTTTTTTAATTAAATTTATTAAATTTTCCAAGCTTGAAGGTCTTTTATAAAAAATTCTCTTATTTTTATTAAAATAACTATTACCAAACAAATAAAAAAACAATAATATTCAAGAAAACAGAATCGTAATAAATATACAACGTCCAAACCCACTGGCAGGAATACTTACCAGAGCAAAAGTTCGAACAATGCTTAGCAGGACAGTTTTACCAACATCCAGCAATCTTCTTATCCAAGGACTCTCAATTGAGAGCAATTAGCTTTTAGATTTAGATAAAAGAATACACAACAAAAAACAATAAACCTATAAGCAAAGCACATATTGTTCGGACAAACGCGCGATTGGAAACTGTATAACTTACTTACAGCATGTTCTGAAAACGCGTTTTATCTTTCGGAGTTGCGTTCGAACAGCGAGACATACATGCGAAAATAAATTTTAAAAAGCTACAATGAAAAATAATTAAAAGCGCTAGTTTATAAGTAAACAATGGACAAGAGCAAAAAATATACTTTTATGTTGTATTTTTAATTAAAAAAGTGTAAAGTTGGATTTACTTTTTGTTAAAAGAAAAATGAAACATTTAATTTAAATTGTTTATAATTTATTTTCTCTCTAAAGTCCAAATAATAAACCATTCAATAATAAAATATATAAAATACGTATGCATTTATTGATTTTCAAATTTAAATGAAATGAATTAGGATTTATTTTCAAAGGATTCAAAAAATAAATAAAACATAATATTTTCCTTAGTACTTGGATGACTAATATTGTAACTGTTTACTTTACTCTCTCGTTGCAAGTTAGCACTGGATAAAAGACTGGGTACTTATTTGTTAAAATATAAATTTGTCCTGGTTTGGTGCATGTATAACAAAGAAAGTCTGATACAAATGTTTTATTTTTATTTTATTAATTAATGCTTTATGCATGTGTATTGTCATCTTCAACAAAATCTTTTGCTTGTTCCTTTGTAACACAGTCTATATGGCTGACTTTGTTTCTAAATCGCACTCCATAAAACTTATGAGCATTTTCCAATAATTCTGGCCTAAATGTTGTCGTAATAAACTGCGCTCTGTCACTTAATTCATGTATCATGTCGGCAACTGCTTTTCTATGTTGAGCATCAAGCGCCTAAAATAGTTTTTTTTTTTTTTTGTTATTTGTAAAGAGTGAAAATAATAAAAGTTTGAGTATTTTGGAAATACCTGGTCTATTTCATCAAAAAGATAAAAAGGAGCTGGATCACATTTCTGTATTGCAAAAATCAACGCCAAAGCAACTAGTGACTTCTGGCCTCCTGATAACTGATTCATTTCCCTCATTTCGGCCTCCACTCCCGTAAAAGAAACTCTTATACCAATTCCAGTAAAGGCATCAGAATTCGAAACTTCTCGTTCAGGTTCATCACCGTCATTGTCTTTAGTTTTAAGAATTAAATAACCAGCACCCTGCGGAACTAACTTCTTAAAAACGGTTGTAAAATTTTTTGCAACTTGTTTAAATGTAAATTGAATTGCTTCCACTTTTTGCATTTCTAGTGACTGCATCAGTTCTCTAATTTTCTCATCGCCGACGTCTAACTCTTCCTTTCGTTTGTAAAGTTTTTCTTTTTGTTCCGAAAAACTCAGAAACTGATCTAGGGCTTTTTTATTTACATGATTGTATTTTTTAAGATGCTGATTTGCTTTCTCTAGTTCTTTAAATAAGTTTTTTAGATTCATTTTAGCGAACGCAGGATCCGCTTGCGGCAATGCCCCAAGAGATGCAATTTTATCAGTATATTCATCTATTTTTTGGAGTAGTAAGTTTTCTTTAACAGCCCACTTTTCTACTTTCTTGGAGTCTTCGTTAATTTTTTCCTCAATTTCCTTTTCATTTCTTATTAAATCTTCAAGTTCTTGTTGCAGAGACTTTTGCGATTTTACGGCGTCGAGTACCCTTAAAATAAAATTAGTTAATGATATAATAATGATGTAGATATATTATTTGATTTATGCAGGGTTTCAATATGCACCGGTAGCAACGTCTATGTTATATACGACTATGCAATAAATATAAAACGTTCCTTGTTAGTACTAAAATTTTAGCTCGTGTTTATTTCTATGAGGAAGCACGAACATTTAAACAACAATCCAAATTTTTTTTGGTACTGTAGCAGTGCACTAGAAATTTTTTGAATTAATGTCGCTATTAATTGTTTCTACTTTGTTTAGTGCTGCTGCGAACAGTAAACAAATTTTCGTTTCTTTAACTGCGATTAGCTATGATTTGCTAATTTATATTATCTTCACCTGAGCATTATACACATACAGCCACACACACACACACACAATACAAATTAGCAAATCATAGCTACTCGCAGCACCACTAAGCAAAATAGAAATAAATAAAAACAAGCACCAGTGCGTGCTGCTAGATAGAGCACCAAATAAAAATTTTGCTGAAATTGCAAACCAGAGGTGAAATTTTATAAGTAATTTGTGAACACAGTACAACAATTTGCAGCAGTAGAATTAATGGAAATAAAAAAGTTTGCATGTTTTTGACATGACGATTGATAAGTATGCACATTATTCAGCAAACGTATAATTCATTCGCAGAGAGAATTTCTGCACAACTTTATAATATTAATTGTCAAAAAAATTTATTTTGGATTTGAATAAATTTGTTTAAAGATTTTAATAAGAGAATTTTTTTTAATTCCATAATTTTTAAGCATTCGGTCTTTTATAAATTTCTTTTAAGAAAAGAAATGTAAAAAAATTTGGAACTTTATTTTAATCTGTCTGTTCCAAGTGCATAACAAAATAGTCTGGACTATTGAGAGTAAAAAGAAAATTACTCTCTGAATGTGCCAAAGTTGTCCGGAATTGCTGGAACGCAAAAAACCACAAATGGTGCCTACTTTCTCAAATAAATTTTATTTTAGTAATTTTATACGCTTAAAATGCATAATATTTGCATCATTGGCAGCAGCTGTCCGTAACTTCTTAACTAATCGATCAAATCATTTTTTTTTATTAAATAAAGTGATAAATATGCACAAATATATGTATGTACTTACAACTTCAAGTTTATTGGACAAATTTTCCGTTTTGCTTTTTAATAAATTTAAAATAAAAACTTTTTTTCTTTATTTAAAAATTTTATGATTTTTAAATATAAACAAAAAAAAGATGATAATTTAATTCTAGTCCGAACTTACCCAAAGAAAAAGTTCGCACGATTTTGTACAGGAAATGAAAAATTTTGCTCTCTCATTTTCTCTCAAAATTGCACAAAAATTGTTATTTGGAACGCTTTTGGACTAACTCGGACTAGTTCGGACTGTTTTGTTATGCACTTAGAACAGACCTTAAAATTATTTAATAAAAATATAAGTTATTATAATTTTCAAAGCAATACTTTTAGAAAAAACTAATTTCAGACTAAATCGTTGGTTAGATCAATTAAATTTTAATAATAGTAGATTAAAAAAAACTTTGTAATGGGTGCTGTCATCATTATTAGAAATTATTTCAAAAATTCGGTTAGCCATTGAGCGGTAAAGCGATTCCATATAATCGAATGTTATTGAACTAGAGCATTTTTAAAGATTCCTTTGCATAACATTGATATCTGCCTTTAAAAAAAATAAAAAAGTAACAAATTTATGCAAACTGGTAAAAAAAATTCAAAAGTGAAAAAACACCCTTGGTAGTATTAAAATTATTTATTTGTCGACATATGGCCTTTTTAACCAATATTTTTTTTTTTTTTAATTTAAAAAGATTTTTTAAGTAACTTCTAGTAATGGTGACTCAATTTTCTTTTTACTATTATTAATTGATTGAACTAAACAACGATTTAGTCTAACATTAGTTTTTCCTTATTTAAGAAATATAGAAAAAATGTAAATTTACTATCGCTAAATAAAAAAATTTTTTTTAATATAATAAACAAAATCACGTTTTTATTACTTATATTTTTAATAGCCTTTTGTATCCCAAAAATCCGGTTTACAAGATAAATCTATAAAAATGTCGGTAAAGCTTTCCTGATGAGCGGCTGGCGTAGGCAACCAGCGAAACGTGCGTAGAAAATAGTTTATCCCCTAGCAATAGTTTCTGCACAGTTATTGTGAATATACTCTTTGGGATAGTAGCGCGATTGAAAATTATATTAATTATAATTTAAGTTCATAAATAGTACTTTAGTAATTGGTAAAATAATTTTTTTTTATTTAAATGGTTCCTGGTGCATGTGTTGATGTACGAAACTATAAGAATTTACTAATACTGGTAGCAAATTTATATTTTTTAATACGATTATATCAAAAATTATTAAACGGTGCCGAGGGAGGGTGGTGCCGTTGGAATTATCGATTGTGCGGATTTGTCAGTCACGATATCGCAGTGGTCGAGTGAGCATCGCGCGTACGCTGTGGAGACACTTTTTAAGAGAAATGATTATTACGTAATTGCTCGTCGACAATTTTGTTCAAAGTTCAGTATTCAGTCGGCGAATAAATTTAATTCGTTCGTGTGTGCAGAGATTCCGCGCAGCAACTACTTCGGCTATAAATGTTCCACGGCCAGGGCCCAGTCGATCTTCAAGGACTCCCGAAAACATTGCTCTGGTTGAAAGCAGTTTACGAGCAAATTCGCAACTTTCAATACGAGAAAGAGCAGCCTCTCTGGGACTTCCAAGAGCGATTATTCATGAAATTTTAAAAAAGGATCTGAAGTTCCATCCTTTTAAAATTCAAATAGTTCAAGAACTGAAAGAAAGTGACTTTGTTTTACGCAAACATTTTTGTGAAACGATGTTGGAGCGGTTTCGCACTGTAAATCCCATTTTATGGAGCGACGAGGCTAATTTTCACTTACACGGCCACGCCAACAAGAAAAACTGCCGTTACTGATCTCCAAGAACCCGCAACCCTTGATTGAAACATCAAAACCCATTGCATTGCCCCAGGGTAACTGTTTGTTATCCACACATGAGATTATTGGACCATTATTTTTTCGAAAATTCTCGAGGCCAGGCGACGAATGTCAACGATGAAAATGATCGAAGCCTGATTACGGAATTATTTTTGCCAAACCTGCAAGCTCATCCATCGTACTCTTCACGCACGTGGTTTGAACAGGATGGGGCGACAGCCAGAGCTTCGATGAATTTGCTTCGGGAAAATTTCCCCCAAAAAATGATCAGTCGCTTTGGGCACATCCTATGGACACCGCGGTCGCACGATCTAACTTCCATTAATTTTATGGGGCAACCTCAAAGAGAGGGTTTATAATGACAATCCCCAATCTCTTGTGGCTTTAAAGGAAAATATTCGTCAAGAAATCAGCTCAACTGAACGAAATTTCCTGCAATCCTGGCTGATTTCCTCGCATATAGAGTTTAAAATTGTTGATTTTAATAACAATAGCAGATATTTCATTGGTTTATCCACAGTCTGGCTAATATTTGGAATAGTGAAACTATGCGATTTTCAAGCCCTAGAGGGGATTTGTAGGCAAGAGGACATTGTAAGTGCTTTACAGCTTTCACCAAGCTATAATCCGTGTGAACAGACTAATATTTGATCACGTCTAATGTTGTTTACAATGGCAAAATCCATTCGGTCTGGCAACTTGTGAAAGTCTGTTGGCCAATAAGTAGGCTTACCTGCAGATACGACGTTTAGATTATTAACTTGAACTGTCTTACACAGCTGCCTCCCTCTCGAGCTAATAGAGCCGCAATAGGTATGCTTAGCTGTAATCGCCAGCTGCAAAAAACTTTTGGTCTAACGTAGCAAAGAACCTGGCGAATTTATCGTGCTCAATCTTAGGTACATGCGGGCAATACACATATGGGACTGCAATTTTAAAACCAGTTAGACTTACACTGGTCGCTTGTAAAAATGTTCGCTGAATTCTGGCATTGGAAAGTGACCTATGACGGCAGTGCCATCACATGCCCATGTATATAAAACAGCTTTAATTGTAATGCCAAAACTGAAACCGATTTTTTCTACAAAGCCAACAACCAGTTTCTTGAAATGATCGGTTTTTGGAATACACTAGCCACGCTGCTAAGAAGTGAATTATGCACACATCTTATCTATTCGTAAACTAGTTTTTAAATATAGTATAAAGAAAAAAGGTATATCCGACAGATGTATTCAATGAAAGAGTCCGTAAGTTTTCTGGCGCCTTCGACGATACATTTCTATGTCTAAATGAATACTGTAGTAACTAGAAACTGTGGTATATTCAAACCCTTAAAGATTTATAATTTGAATTTTTTAGCTAAAATGTATGTATGTATTTAAATCTTGAAATTTCACTCATACACTTTAAAATGTAAAGAAATATTACATTGATTGTCTTTTCTGGAATACGCGTCGACGAAGTGACACTTTTTAAAATTTTACAAATTTGCCTTTGTTTGTCATACAAAATGTAAGTTTATACGCTTTGTTTTTTAACACGATTTCCATTCCTTTATAAACGTCCATTTTGTATGAAAAACAAAAACAAATTCCTGAGATTTTAAAATTTTGTTTCATATGTAATTAAAAAATTTGTTTTTGTTTTACTTGTTTTACTTCGTGACGCGCATTTCTCTATAGCCACCATTATATCGTGATTAATTTGCTGCTTTCTTTTCATATTAGTTTCAAGCATTATCTTCTTTGTTTCGACACAACTTTGATTTTCTTTGCTTATTTAAATTAGCAATGGTACTTACCTTTTTTCTATTTCCTCCAAATCCTGGTTGACCTTTTTTATTCGCTTCTCAGTAGAAGTTAGCTCATTTTTACAGTTAATCAGTTTTCTTTTTCTGTCTTCAACTGATATTTCCTGCAACGCTTGAATTAGTTCATCTCTTCGTCTAAATAAATTATTTACTAGTAAGTTGTCTAACTTATTTTTTATAACTTCAAGTTTCATTCTCTGTGTAAATGCTTCTTTGTTTTCTTGGTTTAGTTTTCGTATGTCTTCATTAAGTTGATCTATTTCTCGTTGATCGTGTACAGAAAGAGTAGACATGAGTTCCTGATTTAATTCTGATTCCAAACCAGCTTTTGTGCCATTCATAGCTTCCAGGTTGGCTTTACATTGTGCAAGAGACCTCTCTTTAGGTGTCCGATATTTTTCTATCCTTACCAATTCCTCTTTCATTAATCGTATTTCTCCTTGAACTTTTTCAAAAATATCTTTTGATTTACCCTGTTTTGTTTCAGTTTTTTGCATTTCAGAAACAATACCATTAATGTTATTTTCAATTTGTTTTAACTCATTTCTAAGTTTACTAAGTTCTTTTTCAAAATCTCGTATTTGAACGTTTAATTCTGTTCGCTTTTTCTGCATTTCGAGACGAGAGCGTGAAGTGTTAAAATAACCTCCAGTAAGTGACCCTTTTGAAGAAACTTGATCGCCATCCAATGTTACGCAATCCAATCCGGTACTTTTTGCAAGCTCAGTAGCTCTTTCTAAATTTCTACATATTAAAGTTTTTCCAAAAATGTAACATAAAGCTTTTCCATGCTGTTCATCGTATTTTAATTTAGAAATCATTGGAATAGAATCAGGGTCATCAGGATAGTCATGATTTTTTACTTGCAATCTGTTTAGTGGCATGAATGTTACTTCTCCAGGCAGTTTTAGCTTGTTCATTTCTTTCAAAATTTGTGTTCCGACCTTGTCCGATTCAACAATGTGATGAAAAAGTCTATTTCCCGCGGTTACCTCAACAGCTGTATATATAGTTTTATCACAACTGAAATTTTCAATAACTGGGCCATAATAAGCTTTAGCAACATCGGCCAAGGGTGGTCCTTTTTCAATAAAACTATCTAAAACTTTACGCACTGAATCTCGACCATTTAATATAGGCTTTCCTGCCATACTTCGTAGAGCTTGGTCAGTTTTAGAAAGCTCTTCCTTATGGGTTTGTAGTTGCTGGGTCATATTTGTCTCTTTTCGCCATAGCTCATTACGTGTAGCTTGATGATGATCTTTGGTTTTTTTCAATTCATAATATTTTTTATTGTGTTCATCTATTTGAAGACGAAGTTGCTCCAGTTCCGTGGAGTGTTCTTCAATTTTTTGACCTAAGTCTTTTTCCGCATCTGCATCCCTCTTTAAATCTTCCATTAATTTGGAATGGTGGTTGATTTTATCTTTAATTTGTTTGCTTAGTGATTTTAACTCAGAGTTAATCCATTTATCTCTTTCTTCACGGGAAGAAAATTGAGATCCTCGACCTTGTTTTGCATAAAGTTCTTTGCGTTTTTGCTCTTTAAGTGTCAATTCACGAGAACATTCTTCTTCTTTTCTTTTCATTGCTTCGTATTTTGGTTTTACCTCTTCTAATTCCCGTTCCTTTTCTGTTATAGTAACCTTTAATTTTTTTAATTCTTGATCAGCCCGCTCTTTTGATTTGTTATCACCCTGAACTTCATCATTAAGGTCAACAATTGTAAGATCTAATTTAGTTTTTTCTCTCAGCAGTTGTTGATGTTCAGTTAAAAGTATAGAGCGTTCTTCTTTAGTTGTGGTAACATGTTTTTTAGCTTCTTTTAAATTTTTTTGAATGTCTTTTATTTTTTCCTGGGTTTTTTGAATTTGCATGTTATATACTTTTTTCTTTTCAAAGGAAGCTTTTCGTTGCTGCTGTATATCTTCTAAAGATTTTTTTGTGTCTTTTAATTCCGTTTCGTGAATAATGTACTCCAAAGTCCTTCGAGCTCTATCCCATTTCTGGTACTCTTTAAGCTCTTCCTTTTCTTCCTCTAAAGTCTGTAAACGGTCTTCGATTGTCTTTAGATACTCGGAAATTTTTTCTAATTTCCCTTCGGTTTCACGTAGTATATTAAGGGACTCCTCTTTTCTTTCATCATATACTCGAGTTCCCGCTACTTCACGCAACAGCTTTAATCGGTATGAATCTGCAGCGGTAGCCATTTGATTTATTTTTCCTTGCTTGACAATGTAATAAGGGTTAGAATTAGAAAATCCTGCAGATTCTAATAAATTCACTACTTCAGTGCGGGGTACAACTTTCTTGTTTAAAAAATATTGGTCCTTTTTAGCTCCAATTACTCTTCGTAAATAAATTTCTTCTTTATCGATCTAAAAAACCAAAAACACATTAATAATGTTTTAGAAAATATTCATTCTATTAGCTCGAGTTAGTGTTGATAATAATATGTATATAAAGAGTAGTATCTTCACGGTCAAGTATTATAAAACAGATACAAATAATAAAAATCAAAAACATTCGTAGCAGTAATTATAAGAATAAGATACAAAAACAATAACAACATACATATATTGATAAATAAGGCTTAAATCTATATAATAGTTAATAGGTAAGAAGAATTTTTATTATTCCTTTTACGATCACATTATGCAGCCAATTTTGACAAAAATTATACCATTTTATTTGCAGATGTATAAAATCTATGTTTTATTGAAATGTTTTATTCAGTGTTCTAGCTAAGATTTTAAGGTATCTTCTAATACAGCTACAGATTGTTAGCTTGTTAACCGATTTTGTATTTCGGTTAGTAGCTACCGACGAGCTTTAATGTTTACCCCACTTCAAATTCCCAATTTCTAGTACGCAGCCACATACTATACAAAACTACTCGCCACATACTACCCAAAAGTAATCGTCAAGCAAGAAGTTGAAACTCAAAAAATGCTCTTAAAATAGGGTGTAGAGATACCTATTACGAATAATTCGAGCTCAATCGAAAATCGTATACAAACAATAAACAATTTTATGATGCAAACCCAAAACATGCTTTTGCAAATTTTGCCAAGTAAAAAATGAACCAGTTGAAAATATGCTTCTGGAATGCTAACATAACAATGAAGTAGAACATTCCCTGCTAAGACAGGAAATATACATACTTTTAGTCTCTGAAACGCACTTCACCCCACAGTGCTCTCAGCACTGGGTGAAAACTGCCTCCACCAATGCCCTCATGTGCAGGAAGTTGCTAAGCATGAGTACCAATATAAAACCATGCATTTGGACATGGTGTCCCCCTTTAAGCCCAGTACTCTGTTCCAATTTGCGAAAAGTGTTGAGCAACATTTATTATTTCGCTTTAAAAAATTTGACAATACGCTAGTGGTGACAATACTGCGGTTTCGAAGAAAATTGTGGTTTTTATGGCCTTTAAATATTCAACATTCAATTATGTAAACAAATAAAACATGTTTATATGTATGTACATACATATTTATGTACAGATGTGTTTGTTGAGTTCAGAAAAATATTATTCGAAAGAAAATTAAACAAATGGAAAACAACACAATATTATTAGCTTGTGCTGCTGCGCAACAATTAATACAAATTGCTGTCGCTACCGAACAACTTTTGGAAGACACACGGTCTGTTTCATGGCATTGCGGTTACAATGTAGCTTATCGGACTTATCCCAAATATGTTTTCCTTCTTTTACCACCCAAAAGTTTACCGAAGGGCCGCACCAGGAAATGAAAATATTAATAGAGATATAGAAGTTCCCACTATCTAAGAAAAAACAAAAACATTATCGTCCAAATACGTAAACAAACTAGTGGTCCATCCCAAGACCCTAGTGCGCGATTTACTTCAATTTCATGGGCTCCAGTTACTGAAAAAAACAAACATCTTGAGCCTGGCGAACGGCTTTCCCTACCCTAGATAGTTTTTTATTATCAAGATTTGAATACAGTTAATTAATTATTTCATTGGTAGTAATTAATAAGTTATATTTCAGAGATAATATTTGAATACTTATTGTAAATTTCCTTTAATAGAAAGATGCAATAAAATAAAAATAAGTAAATTTTTTTTTTTTCGATGAACTACTTTTCTTACTGTAAAACGACTACGGGATATTATTTTTCCAATTTCTTATATGATTGATGTTTTTCATACAAATCGATTATAATTTTTTTCTTTTTTCGAGAGTTTGCTGTAGAAAGTAGAAAAAAAAACTTTAAATAATTTACACTTTTTGTACTCTAAATACTAGTTGATTTTGCTTGTTTAATTTTACCGTTTTTCAAAATAAAAACCCGTGTGTTTTAGTTTTACGTTACCGTATTATGAGGTTACATAAAAATGTACAGATTTTTATAGGATATAATGTAAAAAGTTATGCATAATGTTTCTAAAAACAAGTAAAAGAAACCCTTTAAATTAAAAATGTATGTTAATATTTTTGCTGAAACAAATACAAATTTGTATACATTTATAATACATGTTGGTGTGTAGTCAGTATACTGGATTACTCTAGTTCTAGTAGCACCTATAATTCTAAACCACTTATATACATATGCATTTACTAATAAAATATTTACCGGTACTCTGTTGTCAGAATTGTCGAATATAATTTCCACATAAGCAGATATAACTCTTGCTCCAGTTCCCTCGTGCAAAAGACCCTGTCGTTGTTCAGGCCTTAAGTGTGTAAATTCATCACTCAACACGAACTGAATCGCTGAAACCAAGAAAAAAAAGCATATTAATATTACAATAGGCTTAACCTCGGTTTAGATGAAGATCGTGTCACGATAAACGGAGAATGTCTGGTGTGTTTCGTAATAAACAAAACTCCAAAAAGAGAGGAATCGGTTTAATAAAGCAACAATCACGGCAAATAAGAGGCATATATATGTATACTAATATACAAGTGCTGTTGAACAAGTATAACCAATTAGAATTAATTTGTGAAACAATAGATCTTGAGTTTATTTTTTTTTTCGGACGAAAATAATGGAAATTAATATAAATAGTAATGTAATCTTCAACATGAACAATAAATTAGTAGGAAAAGTGAACCAAGTAAAGTATTTAGGTTTCGTTAATGATAAAATTTAAAAATTCAGTAACCATATTGTATCATGTGTGTATATAAAAAATTAAATTAATTAATTTGCAGTCATTTTTTGCGTTTTAAAATAAAGTTTGTTATTTCTTGCAATGTTGGATGTATTTATTGCCTCCCTGAATATTAATTATATTATTAATCTAATAACCTGGGTGGACGTCACTCACTATCAAGTATTTGCTAATTTATTATACAAATTAAGAATCTGTTTTGAAAAAATAACAAGAGACAGAGATTTTAATTAAAAAGGCTTCTTTTTTGTATCAATAATGTCCATAATATTATAACATACAAAAATATAGAATTTCCATGAGCTAAACCTGTCAGAAATTAGTCACGATCTTGCACACGGATGTATTAATTACACCCGGTTTAGGTAATTACTCTCGATTCGAAAACACTAAATTAGATTAAAAAAGTTATAGGCTGCGCTAGGTGAGTTAACTTGTTTTAAATCGCCTCGTTATCTTGTATTTCCATCATTCTTGATGTGTATGTATGCATATGTCTACTTGTTGATAATAAAGAAGTGTATCTGTCGGCAGAAATCTCTGACGACAAAGTCATTCAAAATACATACAGTTTGTCAGAAAATTGTTTTGCAGTAAAAAAAAAAAATTTTTTTTTTAGTTAATTCAATATTTTTTAATAAAGATGAGATGAATAATAAATGTATTAATATATAGCAAAACAAAATATTTCATATATCCGCTTAAACTGTAAACAAAGTTACATAAACCAATCATGCTTCAATTTATATTTGTCAAGAAATTCATTTTAGTTAACAAATTTTTAATTTCTCACGACTTATAATTTTGTATGACCACAAACCTACCTTTGGCATGTATTACTGCTTTCAGCCTCCTTTCCATAAAATGTATTAATTTATTAAGGTGATATTAATTTGAAATTGTATTTAATTTCTCTACCACGAAATTTTTTAGTTCATTATAGGTTTTGGGATGCATTTTGCCACTTTTTCTTCTGATATTACCAAACATTTTCTATGGGGTTAATATATAAACTCTATGCTCGCGTATCTAATACTTTTCTGCAAATATATACAATTGCCACATTCTTTCTTTGGGCTCTTTGTGTATGGGGTTATTATCCTGGTAAAATTTAAATAACGGTTTGTTGTATCTAATTAACTTTAATTTATTTGCGCTTTGTAATAAATGCATTTCAAAGTATTCAAATATTTTTGTAGGTAGATCCATAATAATTTTTTTTTACAAAAACCAAATCGTAATCAAGGAATAGTTCTTTTTCACAACTCTTGATGTGTATTTGTTTTCGGGCATGAAAATGGAAATTACTTCGGAAGGTATAAAGAAATTTGTAATTTTTTTACAATTAAATAATATATTTTTTGCGTAGAAAAATCGTTTCTTGACAATCACTATGTGGAAGATGAATTCATCATCCTATTGAAGCAGGAGAGGGATTAATAGCGAAATCGTATCCGAGGATCCGGAATTATAGTGGATACTTGACGTAAGAATGAATACAAACATATTTATTATCATTTTATAAAGATTCGTTCAGGAATATATTTGCGACTTTGGATAACAATTTTGATAGAATATCTCCAGCACTTTTTCAGTACTCATGATAGGATGTTTAAAACAACGAGGGAAGCATAACTTGGTGAACAAACAATTCGTAAGTTTTACTGTGGACCATTCTGAAATTAAAACAATTCTTCCGTTCTCGAAGTAGTACCAATGTAAGTAAAAATCGAAGTCATATTGCTAATATCTTTATATAAAATTTCTCCATATCGGTAAAGTTATCTTTCCTAATTATTTAGAGATTAGTAAAAAAAAATACTGCTGGCTCATATGTAAACAGCGCTATTTTTGTGGATTTCCCATAGATCTGTTCTAAAGATTCGTAAAGATTATTTCCTGAATATGAAGATAAAATTGCCATTAGCACTTTCTGAACCACCTTTGCATTAAACTATTTTTAAATTTTTCAAATGTTTATTAATAAACCCTGAATTGTATTTGAAATTCTGATTTGGATAAGGAAAATCCAACTTGATAAAGAAAATCCTAAACTTGATTTGTATAGCCCTGAATTTGATATAAGTCCAAATTTATTTTTTAAAGTTGTGAATTTGATATGGAATAGTATGATAGTTCAAAATCTCCACTAAATACATGTCGATGTTTTGACAATATCACGTTTTTTTTACTAGGTTTTCAGGAAAGCAAAAAAGTTTTTAAGGAACATTGTATATGGCCGACACATACTCACTTTGTTAACTTGTAAACAAATGAAGATATCCTTAAACGGTTTGGCGGGCAGAATGCATAATGATTGGAATGATGCACAACCGACGTTGATAGAAATGACGATACATATGCATATATTATATATACAGCATATATTATATATACAGCATATATTATATATACAGCATATATTATATATACAGCATATATTATATATACAGCATATTTTATATATATATGTAGGTTACCGTCGAATTTTTTTATTAAACTAGGGAAATTTCCGCTTTTATAAGGCTGCCTAAAAAAGCCGAAATATTGCGTTACTTGTGAAACATAATTGCGTCTATTACATTTTAAATATTTTCCTTTCTGACCATAGTATTAGAAAACATTTGAGATCAAAATAAAATTGTTTTAACTTGTACAAAATTAACCTACCATAAAAAAAGTTGCTTTTGCCAGAACCATTCCTTCCAACCACAACATTATGCCTTTTGTCGAAAGGCTCAACAACTGTTTGATCCTTATAACTCTTAAACCCTTGAATAATTATCTAAAAATTATTTAAAACTCGTTAATGATTAATATTCAAAAACTTTAATTTTTTTAAACCTATTTACTTGTTTAATATGCATATTGTTGCTGTTATTATTTTATGAAAGATCTACGCCGATTATCTTAAGTGCCGGCGTCTGCTGCCAATGCCATACGCGAGGCTTACCGAAGCGTCTACAAACTAAGCAACGTTACATGGCGTATTGATTAGCCTAAAATCTGTTCAGCCATCGCACAAGAATTTGATTAATGAAGGCCGTCGCTATTGATGGTCGAATCGTGTTCAAACAGAATTGTCCGAACAATTGTTCGCTCAACTCTATTATGTATATGTATGGGTGCGCGTTTGTCTGTAAACACCCGCACATAAACTTTGCTAAAAGCTTTCAAATAATCTAGACGAAAAATTATGCTCAAAATGTACAGGAACATACTTTATTCAGTTATCTTTCAGACGCTCTCACAATGTGCGAACAAATTTATGGCTAGTCATTAAGTAGTGTTAGTGGAAAGAGGAGCATAGTCAAGGCAAGGCAAATTAATAACAGCTAGGTCCTTTGCGAATTCAAAATATTTAAGCATCTTTGCGGATGTTAAACTCCATATATTTAAAAATTAACCGGAATTGAATCATTTTTTATATGGAATTTGACATCTAATAAGTCACGGGTATTTCAATCTTCTAAAAAATTTGATGTTTTGTGTATCGATGGTACTCTAGCTAAAAAACCACACTTATTCTTATGTGAAGTTTGACATTCGACAATAACCCTAAAATGCATAATTTAACCAGTAAGTGTATCTGTTATCAAGTCGAATAAAATATTCAAATTTACCATAGCCGGATTTTTCGCCATTACGCTATTTTTTCTATGAAGTTTGCCTTACGCAACTGAGCCGGAAATACTTTGAATTCGCCTATTAATATTGCTCACCTGTTATTAATTTGGCTTTTACAGGGATTTTTATTGCTGCATTCAAGGTGATTTTAACCGGTAAGTTCGCCAGCGCAGCTGATGACTTTTTAGTGTGATTGGATGTAAAATTCTGTATGAAAAAAATGTTTCAAAGTATTTGCGGCTGTAAAACTACATATAAAAAAAATGTTTCCCACTTTCCGGTAAATTTTTTTTTTGCGTTTAAAAGAAGTACTAGCTGCGATGCTGAGTTTACCTGTTTTAATTCGCCAAACTGCAAATAAAATCGGTTTGTTGCATAGTGTCATCCACAACTATTTGTTCGCATACGGTGCAAATATTGGCGATGAATTCCTCTTTTATTGTCCTGAAGTATTTTCATCGACAAAATGGAAAAAATTCATATCTGCATATACATGTAGAGAGGTCCAACCAAATTTTAATTGTAATTAAAACCGATTTTAATTGTAATTAAAACAAAAAGTGTTCAGGGAATTATGTTAATATTTGTTATTATGAAGGATCTGTGACAATTACATATGTAGGTATGTGTGAAACAAAATATCGGCCAAATGCTCGCCACGGCTTTGATGGCACACCTCTATTCGATGGTCGTATACCTCAACGTGTGCAGATGACACTGCTGCTTGAATATTTGCGTTAGTCACGTAATATTAATTAATATCAAACTGAGCTTGATTTTTTTTAATATTGAAGTAGTTTGACGTAGTTGATTGATATTAACAATTTTAATTTTGTTTTGAGTATTAATCAAGTGAACATATCGCAAGTTTTTAAAATAAAAGAAATCGTATTTAAAATTTTATTATAAATTAATGGTAGTATATCGTTCATTGCCAGCGCTCTAACACAGACGTTAGAAATCTGTGGTTCTAGGATGTAAAAACCAAGAAATTTTTTCGTAGATATTTTTTTACATACTTAATTTAATTTTATTGAATCTTTCCACTAAAAGAAATTTAAAATAAGTATTCAAATTTTATTTCTAAATTATTATTTACTAGTTATTACCAATGTAATAAATAATTTTTCGTATCCAAATCTTGGTAAACTATCTTCTATTGTGTAGAGAGTCGCCTCGCCAAGCTCAATGTGTCAGTTTTTTTAGTCTCGGGTGCCCGTCAGGTGATATTTTTTGTAGATATTTTTAAAGAAAAATTTCTAGACGCTAGAAATGCAATGCATGCACTGATTGCATACATTTGCATCTACCCGAAGAATTACGAATGTCATTAAGCGAGCTCAACCTGAAGTCGTTTACCGATTTCTCATTAATGAACTGATTTTTTTAACCACTCCTTCGTCCTTATTCATTTCCTTTCCCCCTTTTCCTTTTTTTTTATTGCTAATGCTATTGCAATAGTAATACAACACTTTTTATATTATTACTAAAATTAGAAAAGTGTTTGCCGACGGAATATTGCATGGCTTGTTTCTTAAAAATCAGAAAAAAATTAATATGGATGATTTACATTGACAAGTCTGTCACAAGCTTAAATAGTTTTATAAACACGAACGCAAATATACATACATATGTATATGTTCCCAATTAACGTTTTCCCACAAAATACAAAGTTCCACCTAGATCGACACCTAATTTAGTCCCGTCACATTGAGGCAAACATGACGGTCATAAAACTTGACTTATAAAACTTAACCCTGGCTTTGGAGTACAAAGTGCTTTTATACAAATCAATCATAAAACCAATATGGACATATGGAATTCAGCTGTGGGGTACTGTTTGCAAATCAAACATTCATTCACGGTTATACCTCCCATTTTAAAATTATACACAACTCTCAGATTCCTTGCAGACGACAGTTATCAAAAATGCAGTGGAAATGATTTTAATATTAGGGCGGTATTCAAGGTTTGCTGCCTGTGGTTTACTTGTTGTAGACGAGGCTGCAACGAAAATGTCCAACATTTTTTCATCATTCATTGTCAGTGGTATATTCTCCAACCCGAAAGCCATACCACTAGGTGCTAGTTGCTCCCTTGTTTGGATAAGTTGCGCTCCACTTTCCTCCAGTGAATTTAAAGATACTTCATGCGAGGGACCACCACCAGTTACAAGATAATTGCTCCGATTGTTGGCAAGCTTTCTCTTCAAATTTGTCTTATATTGCATCCAAACCTACAACGGGAATAAAATATCATTGCACTTTCATTGTATCAGTCTAATTTCACGATTGCTACTTACCCGCCCCCAATTCTTGTTGGCGATTCTAAACTATTTAGTTTAATCATTTTTCGAAAACAACTGCTTGTGATGGGTTGTAAATGTTTTATGTGTTTGTTAACCGAACTAACACGGTAATACCACAAAAAGTTTTAAGACAATATAAGCTCAACTTGAAAATTTTTGGCAGGTTAAAGTTGTTATCTGCATTAAAATTATAGCTGTTCTTGACCTTTTTTAATTTAATTTATTAAAATTGTCCAAGTTTAAAGGTCTTTTTTAAAAAATATTTTTATTTTTCGATATTTCGCTACTCCATTGTGTAGCATCATCAGGAAATAAAAATAACGAACAAATTATAGGTATGTTTATGAAAAAATTATTGTCACAAAAAAATTCACACATTTTTCAAAGTTAACATAAAACAAAAATAATGAGGTTTAAAAATATTTAAAAAATGTAAATACAGTTAACTTAAGTTAAACTTAACATTAAAAATGTTGTTAAAATAACAACATTATTTTCAACTGAACAACTGAATTAGAGTTGAGTTGTAAACCGTAATAGGGGCATATATGTGTGTCTGTTGAAAAGATAATTATGTAGTTGATGTAAATTTTTTGAAGGAATTTCTGCCATCCCTTGTCAAGTTTGGTTAGGAGACAAACCGGTTTCGGTTATATGCCATCATCAGTGTAATTTCGGGAATTCGTTCCAAAAATCTACATCAAAACACCCTGTCGAAATATCAAATCAAGAATTATGTAGTTGATTACAATGGCAACAATTTAGTAGAAAGACAGAATAAATGTCGAAGTGTGTAGCGGCGCAGAAATGCATTCCATCCTGCTAGTGTCTGTAACCTAACTTTTTCAGAATTCTTAAAGTAATAGTATCAATAAAAATTTGTTTCTTTTTTAATCGAAAGGTTAAACGAACTTCTACTTCTCAAAAAAATTAAAATCAAAAATTTAAAAACCATTGCATTTCTTAAAAATTCAGTCCATATATGTGAAATTGGTATTTTTATCTTGAGTATATGATATTTGCTTATATGTACTTTTTTTAAAGTCTTAATAATTATTACTTTTGCCGCCTGATTTTTTCTAATCTTCAGTTTTGAATTAAGGTACAAAAATATTCACAATTTAATATGAGCTTGAAATTTTAATGCAAAATTTCTACACTGGCTTAAAATTAGTGAAGAAAAATTTTAAACTGAAGATTGTTTTTTAATTAAAATAATTTGATATGAATTATATTATTGGAGGCTTAAGTACGTTTATCATTTTTGCAATTAAGAAAGAAAAATTGTTATTTTATTAATACGATGATTTTTATAGAATACTGAAAAAGTTACGTTTTGAACACTTTCAGAATAGTATTAGTGTATATTGCAAACATCATCTATTTAACCCACCATAAAAATAAAATTATTTAATTTATTGCAAAATATGTTATCATCACAGTCGTAAATGTTCAGTGATACTGCTAATTTTCATTTCACTTCTCACTTTTCAATCCGCATCAACAATATTGTTACAATACTCTTTGCACTATTATTATTAATGTAATGGAGATATCGAAGCAGATCGCTAACTTTATGGGTTCCTTTTCGACACCATTCTTTCTATGAATTGATTTCAAACAACCGAATTTTAATTTACGACTAGCTTACTTTCATTCTGGTGTCGTGTTATCACTAGCCTTTACTCTTGACTGTAGGTACTTCAGAGTGTCGACTGGTGACTGCCGACATTTTTCTTCATCACGGAGTCTCTTCCGTTTGCTAGCATTTGTCTAAGGCTTCGGTCCAACATGACATTCCCATGCCAGTGGTTCTAAGCCAGTATTGGACATTCACACACAATGTACGCTACTGTCTTGGTCTTTCCTAGCAGACCAGGAATAATTTTTGAAGACTGACCCGTCCACTCTTCGCGAGCCATTCTTGTCCATGTATTTCGGATTCCTCCCTTGGCTATTTAAAATAGGAGTTTCTTTAGAGAGCTCATTATACACCTCTTACAAGGCACATAGAGCTCCAAATATACGGATAAGTCTGCATTTAAACTGGAGATCGACTGGTATTCAGAGTTCGCATACTAAGGACCAATCAGCCTCTTGGCTACGCATCCCTGGCGTTTGCTGTTCCACCGTGAATTAGGAATTATTTTCTCTCCACTCGACTTATTTAGCTAGACGCCTTGCAAAGACAGGAATCTGCTACCGGTATTAATTACGGCAAGCCTTATCATCCTGCCTGCCAGCTGACGGCCTATTGCACTATTACTGAGGCCCAATTTTTCAGTTCGTATTTAAAGGCACAAATAGTTTTAAGTTTTAATTATACACAAAATTGAAAAATAATCAACGTTGGGCATTCAATATCTATTTAAGGTCTAATTATACTGTGATACAAAAGTTGAGAAACAAATTATTCAGGGATTCTAATGTACCAATTCTATTTTGTTGGAGTCCATGGATGACGTAAATACCGTTGGTTTTTTTAGGTCACTTCATAAAGTGATTTTATAACGGTAAATGTAGTAAAAACCAAGATATATTTTTTGAAAATCGACTAACAAATGGCTAAGTTACAGTCGTTGAAGTGTACAAAAAACGAATTAAAAAAGTATTCTTTTGTATTCCTCAGGCTATAAGTTGCTTATGAGTTACCAAACACTATAGATATTTATGATGCAAAAAAGGAAACTAAATTAGCTTTCCAAAATGGGTAATAACGGTAAAATCGGATAACAAATAAAAAACCTATGCAAATTTTTGGGCTTTAACTTTTTGGTTTTTTATTTAGAATTATAATTAATTTACCTTGGTTAAAATATTTAATATTTTGTATAATTTTTTGGTTACTAAAAACAGATGATACGTTTTTACAGCAGAGCTACAACAACAGAACGGAATGGTACAGAACGACAACCGAAAGACTAATGAGGCCTTCAGTTGTTAGTTCGGGACTGATTCAAAAATTTTACATTTTTTCCAACTGGGTTACAGTTTCTTGTGTCAAGAGTATTTCATTTGGCTCTAACAATTCGATTTATAACTTTCTACTATGATTTCATTATACAGGGTCATAAGTACTGTTGTGATTTATTTAATTAATAACATTTTTAATTTTGATTTTCTTGAATGTTGGTATTTATTAAAATACATATGTTCACATTATGTACACCATATCTTTCAAATAGTACCCATTGTTTGGTTTGACCTGACGTGCTCTTTCCAGAGAATTTTTCATAATTTTTCTTAGAATTTCAGATCCCCGCATCTTTATTTCTTCTAGGATATTGGATTGTTCTTGGCTTACACCTTACCCTTTAGGTAGCCCCAAAGAAAATAATCGGGATTTGTTAAATCAGACGAGCAATTTAACATAAGAAAAACTTATTCGATCACAGAAATTTTCGCACAAGAGCCATAGTTGGACGAATTGCGTGAGCTGTGGCTCCATCCTATTCGAACCAGAATTCTGGATTATTCTTTACCTGCTGGAAGTTTCGGGATTGGCGCAATATTTGTTTTCACCCGAGTTTGTTCCCCCGACAGCGGGTTCAGAATCATCCTCCGGGGTAGTAAGAACTCAGAATCTATTTCCACACACCGAGGATATATTTTTGTTTGCGGATAATAAATTGTTCTTTGCATTATCAGTTTCAGTTGCACTCTGCATTTCGATTCGAATTTAGCAACTTTGATATTCTGCCTTACGTTTCGTTTGAAATTTTTACGATTGTGTGTATTCTGCATTACGAGCGTAGCTACGTTTTTGTAAGTTGTTAATTTAGTGGCTTAGAGTTTTTCGATTTTAGTTTGTTTAGCTTCAAGAAATGTGTAATTAACAAAAAGATGCAGTTAAACTTATTCGATCACAAAAATTTTCGCGCAAGAGCCATAGTTGGACGAATTGCGTAAAGCTGTGGCTCCATCCTATTCGAACCAGAATTCTGGATTATTCTTTACCTCTGGATGAGGCTTAGTGGCTTAGAGTTTTTCGATTTTAGTTTGTTTAGCTTCAAGAAATGTGTAATTAACAAAAAGATGCAGTTAAAGGTTTTATTAATGATCCTACACAACCTTTTATTATTTAATTTTTCTTTTTGTACTGAAATTATAAAGTTTTATTTAATTTATTGCAGGTCGAAAACGTCGTTTTTCTCTTCGAACAACAACGTCGGTGCCATCGACGTTGTTTTGCTACAATGATATAAAAAAATATTAAAAAATGTTCTCCCGCGCGTCAGACTTCTTTACAGTGAAATAGTTTGGCCACAAATACCTCTATGTTCTGCCTCTTTGTCTTTCCGTACATAACTGAATTGTTTATTTAATTAAAGTTCACGCAACATTAATTTCTTATTTATTTTCATTATTAATATGTTTAATTGTACTTAGTTCATCTGCTTATTAAAATTTTTAGAAAAATTGCTTATGTACCCATTTCACACGTTCCACCGCGAAACAGCTGGTTGTAAAATACTCTTGGTCTTCTTAAGATTCAGTTTTTGTTGGAATATCTTTTTAATTCGTACGTATGTAAATGAATGCGGAGACGTAATCGAATTGCAGAATAGGGGTAAATAATATAAAAGGGAACGTATTATATTTTTTCATGAATGTTAGTTACACTCATTGCCTGATTATCCAAATATATGATTGTGACGACACAAAACTCCGGGGTCCAAAATAAAATAAATATTGTTTTGAATAAACTGTACTTTTATAATTACTTTATATATACATACGTATTGTAAGATGAAATTTAAAAGAAAGACAAAAAGAACAGAGCGTTAATCTCTTTAATCAAGGTTAAATGTATCACATTATAAGAGTACTGCTAAGTGACAACAACAATCACACAACGGAGAAGGTATAAATAGCCGGCCAAATTCTATTTTGTTTTCAGTCGTGTCTAAACCATAGGAGAGGTAAGTGGAACTTTTACAGCAGCAAGGCGAAGAGAATATTGAGAGAGCGAAGAAAACAGTTGATTTGGCTGTTATCGTCGCGCTTAGATATTGGGAGAGCGAAGAAAGTAGTAACTTAGCTGTTTTCGTCGCGCTCCTAAATACTGGGAGAGCGAAGAAATAGCGATGTAACTGTTGTCGTCGCGCTCTTCAATGCGGGGAGAACGAAAATAATAGTTGGTTCAGTTATTGTCGTCGCGCTCGTAAATGATGGGAGAGCGAGGATAATGATTGATTAGCTGTTGTCGTCGCGCTCCTAAATGGCTCCCACTGACAGAAATAGAACCAACAGACTGCATGAGAGAGAGAGAGAGAGCAAGGGTTCATTCAGCCGTGTTCTAGCTCTCAGGCAGTGAACAGTGAGAGAGCGTGCATGGGTGTATTAACATACTCGCAGATCACGTCACACATTCGGGAGAGACATAAGTAAATCAAATCGTTGTTGGCACATAGCTGGACATAGAGAAGTTATTATTTGTAAGAAATATCGCTAGGAACCAAGATGTAAGAAACCATTTAAAGTACATTAGAATTAAAATTTATTGTAAATTATTTTATAGCATTGTACTAGTTTTCCTTGTTCACCGAGAATTGTAACAAAAAAAAAAAAATTAAAACAACATTAAATAAAGCACAAACCATACAAATTACAATTTCGGAACTGCGATTATAAATTTTCTTTGAAACTGACCCTGGACAGCCCTGAGTATATCCTGGCTATAGACAGGAAAAACCGGAGTCGTTTCATGATTACTTGAATTTAAAACTTATTTTGGTACTATATATTTTATTCTCTAATTTTAGTGTTTAGCTACTTTTTAGTTTTTCCTTTTATTAAGAAGTAAACCGAAAACAAAAATTAAGAAGAAACCAATAACTTTTGTTTTCGATCCTCAATGAGGTTTTTTTATGCATAGTACAAAATAAGTCAATTTTTGAAAAAAAATATAACAAAAGCCAAAAACCACAAAGAATGTAAAAGGAACAAAAATTGCATGGATAAAATTTGTTGCGCGTTTAGTTATTTTTAGTATATTTAAAGGTTTTAACCGATATGATTATCCTTAAAAAAGAATAGTGACTCGCACTACAGATTGAATTTAAATGATACCTACCATATTATATTTATGCGCGAATAATTTGTAATTTTTTAATTTCGATCTCTTAACGATTTGTACTTGACTAAACTTTAACTAAATTAATTGTATATATTTTATAATGAAACTAAAAAATAATATAAACGAAAAATGACACTGAAGATGGCACATAGCCGAAACAGGTTTGTCTCCAAACCAAACTTGACAAGGGATAACGGAAATTCGTCCCAAAAATCTACATCAAACACCCACCCTGTCGGAATATTAAATCAAGGGTAAAAAAGAATCCTTTTATTTAAATTTTAATGAATTTGAGAGACTGCTTAAAAGTTTCAATACGAATTTCGCATACAAATGAACATAGATTTTAGTCGTTTTGTTTGGATGAAAAGTTATGTTATTTTGTTTTTATAAAATAGAAAAAATATTAGCAGACGCAAAATAAGCGCTATTATAATACTAAACGTCTGTATTCTACTATATCCTCTGAAATAAGGAACGTTGTACGAATGTTGTTACTTTGGTGAAAGTAGCTTTACGGCTATTGTATTTAATATACATACCTTGGTGACACTAATTATTTACCGGATAAATGTAAAACCTGTCTTTATTAGCCGGTGAACGAACGATACACTCATACTAATGTCAAGTATAGTATAATTCTGTCTATTTATATTTTAATTTATCGTTTCTATTTGTTACAAAATAAATGTACATTTTTTATAATTGAAATGTTAAAGCATTTAAAATCATAATACTTGTATAACTATAAAAACAATGAACTGATTTGGTACTATTTTAACAAATTACTTAATAATTTTTGGTAGTGGTGTCCGTTTTTTTCACATCATTAGGCATTAGAGATCCAGTCAAGTTGCCGTTATTTAATGTAGCACTTTCAGAACTCTCTGAAACGTCCTCGCTGTCACTGGATCTAATGTCTCCGGACATCTGAAGGAATCAAAGGTAAATATTTACTATATTTTTACATGTTTTTAAAAGAAAGTTATCATTTTGGAGCGATCAAAACAGAAAATGGCTTAAATTTCTACTCAGACATGTACATGCGTAGGGTGAAAAAAAATTAAGTTAGTCAGCCCTTGAATGAAAGATAGTTTAATAAACTAAAACTATACAATAAAGACATCATTTTCGTTTTTTGATATGTATTGCGTATTGTCATTAACAGTCCGATCGCATTTCTTGATTTTCTAATTCTTCATTTTCTAAACCCTCTTCACTTTACTTCACTGTCACTTTTTTAATAGAAAGAAAGTCTTTAAAAGTATAGGGTGGCCCAAATGAGACCTAGTGATGTGAAACACAAATAACTTTATTTTTTAACATAATTTATTTTTTCTTTTTGCAGATTATAACAGAACTCTTGGAAATTTAAAATGAATACGTACAGTCCACAACAACGCATTAAAATTATCGATTTTTATTATTTTTCTCAACGATCAATTGTTCTGACGCAGCGAAATTATCGCCGTTTTTTTAACGTAAGATCAGCGCCCACATCTTCCATGATTACAAGTTTAGTTCGCCGTTTTGAGGAACTCGGTTCAGTTGCCGACCGTCCAGGAAGAGGTGTTCATCGAAATATTCGTACTGAAGACAACATGGAAGGTGTGCAGCAGAGTGTTGCAAATGATCCATCTGTCTCAACTCGTCGCCGTTCCGGCCAATTGGGTATACCCAGAACAACATTACAGAGAATTTTAAAGTTGGATCTTAAGATGTATCCATACCAAGTTCAAATTGTGCAATAGCTTCTACCGCAAGACCCCAAACAACGACTACAATACGCTATTCGCTTTACACAATTAGCCACACAAAATGATTTTTTAAATTATCTTTTGATGACGGATGAAGCGCATTTCCATTTAAGTGGTTATGTGAATAAACAAAACTGTAGGTTGTGGGTCACCGAAAATCCAAGGGCAATACATCAGCATCAGTAACACCCAATCAGATGCACTTTTTGGTGCGGTGTTATGGCCACAAAAATCATCGGCCCATATTTCTTTGAGAATGAGGATGAAACGCCAGAAACGGCCTCCGGGGCATGTTACAGAACAATGATCGACAACTTTTTGCGGCCAATTGTGGAGCAACATCCTAATTTGTGGTTTCAACAAGATGGAGCCACTGCGCATACTGTTAGGCAAACTATGGACATGCTGCGTGAAATTTTTGGTGAACGCATAATTTCAAAAAATTCAGATTTCCCTTGGCCTCCTTGTTCACCAGATTAAACTGCGCCCGATTTTTTTCTGGGGTTATTTAAAAGACAAAGTGTATGTTAACAAACCACAGACACTTGGACAGCTCAAGCAGAATATTCGAGACGAAATACGGCGCCTGCAACCGGAAATATTACGCCATTACATTACGTAATGCAAAATGCGCTAAAAAGAGCCAATGCCTGATGTCATATTTCACACATAGTCACGTTAAATTTCCATAAAATGTATTTAACATATAAAAATAAATAATAAAAAAAAAACCGTTATTACAAGAGTTATACGTGTTTAACATCACTAGGTCTCATTTGGGCCACCCTGTATGAAACTTTTGTTTTTAAAATATTTATTATGTTGAGAAATAAAAAAGATTTTTCAGAGCTAAAAGTTAGTATTGAGTGAAACGTTAAAGTTCGAACATCGAGATATAGAAGGAACCGTTGTATTTAAGTGTTTAATAAAGTAACAGTGTGTATTATTGCAAGGAAACTCTGTAACTGAAAGAACCACGAAAAATTATACGTGTTTAAAAAGGTTAATAGGAACAATATATAGTATATGTACGATAAGTTGTCGGGCTGTAAATAGCGACGCAAAAAACGAAAACAGCTGTATTTGGGGCACGGAAAAAAATTGTTTTGAAATATGACTTTATTTGATTTTCCGACAAGTGATTTGCCCTTTATCAAGGGATGACAGAAAGTCGTTCCAAATATCTATATCATTGAAATATCTTTCATCTTAGGGGATGACTGACTAAACTTTTTTGTATAACGACCGACTCTCTTTAGTGTAACATGTTTTTATTCAAATTAAAAACTCTTATACTTACCAATCCCTTTTGAAGGGAGTCCACTACAATTTTTAGTATCATATAAGTCCAAAATATATGAAGAATCAGCAGCATTATAAGCAAACTATTAAATATATAGTAAGCAGGAAACATGGGAAGAATCGTAGGTGCTTCTACAGATGTACTGAAAAAAACAAGCGTTTATGATGTAATAATGCAAGTAATATTATCAACTGTTTAATTTTACAGTATATTAAAAAAAAATACACTATGTATAGTTTTGCACTCTTGTTATGTTGACGGCATTTGAAAAATGGTGTGAAATAACCACATTTCGCCTTTGGTAGAATATATACTATAAATATTGCATTTCAAACTTCCCGAATAAACTTGGATATTCCGTTTGAATGTATGGCCGTTTGAATGTATGGATGCACTATGAGTGGTTAGTTCAACCAATTTTTTCTCGATTTTTTTTCTCGAAATTTTCGTGTGATGCTGTCTAAAATGTCTTAAATCTTTATTTTGGGATTCCTGTGCTTTTTCTGACATTATGCCAATCGGAATCATGACAGCGACACGAATTAATATTTTCGAAACGGAAGATGGTAATATATTTTTAGAGCATGTGGATGTACGTTATGTCTGGACCCAATAGTTCGTAAAATAATACTAAATCTACCCCTGACTTCAGATAAAAGTGCAGGCAATTTCTCGGTCCAGGCCAAACATTCCTTCTCTTCCAATATCCAATTTAGCTTGCAGTAAAATAAACTTGTCAGAGGCTCGAATATGACTCTTTTTAATTAGGATTCTGTACGCAATATGTATGTGTTGCCATTTTTGTGGCTTTTCCATGCTCTAACTCAAAAATTTATCTAACAACATCAAACCGCGCTACTCTGTTTGGTGTTTTAAAATCGCCTTTGATGAAAGCATTTGTAATAGATTTAAAAATATGGGTACATCGTATATCAAATAAACTATAATAATATTAATAAAATAAGGCTTTTCTAGAGATGCATCCAATAGTTCGTAGCATTTTCTCTTGTAAGGAGCTTGGTCACAGATTATTTTGTGCATGTTTAGTCCTATTTTGTTTCAAATATCCATATTTTATAAGACAAGGTTTTTTTTTTTTTAGTATAACTCAATTAGAAGTTCCAATTAGAATTTCTTATTATTATAATAATTCTACTTATCATAAAAACGCAAACTTAAGTATCCATTTCATGCATTCGCTGTATCCATTATTATCAGGTATGTCACAGAAAACAAATTTGTGCGAAAGTGAAAACGTTTTTAGCTTCTCCAGAAAAAGTAAAACGATTTTTTTTTGTGTATATTTTCACCTCAAATAATTGAAGTGTATTTAAGAATTTAAGAGTTATTGCGCCAAAAGGGTGCTCAAAACAGATTTTAAATAATAAATAATTTTGTTTTTATTTAAATTGTGTCTTAAAAAATATGTAAAAGAATGTTTGTAATACATTTTTTGTATTTTTTCAAATGTATTTAATCAACAGGAAAAAAGTGTGAAAACGAACAAAAAAGCATTGATACGTAGCTTTTTTTATTACTTCAAAAATACTTTCGTTTATTTGTATTCCTTTTATTTTTATATCCGTTAGCAACCAGCTGTTCAGTAGTGCTACCATATTTAATGCCAAAAAATCAATGTTTTTATTTTTTTCGGATTCCTAAAACCGGTTGAAAGCTGGAGAACGAAAAAAAAACGTTAGGAATTGATGAAATGTGGAAATATTCACTTTCGTACAAATCCTACGACATACCTGTATAACTAAAATTTATTCGGATATTAAAACACGTTCTCTATCAAGATGCAGCTTACAAACGGTTGCTTCAAGTAACATATATGTATATGCATAAATTATTGCCTGTCTGCAAATTCTTTATATCGCTGCATTTACTTAGAGACGAGGGGCTTAGAAGATTCAATTCTAGCATATTACGTAAAAAGACGTTCGTGGAGGTCCATATGTAGTATATACTTTACGCGAATGACGGAGTTTGTGACCTCAAGCCTCTTTAATATTTTTAAACTTTAATTTTTTGAGTTTTGAATAATTTTTAAGTGCTTTTTCGGACAATTACTTCATTTTGTAAACTCTTTTTGACAGTTTGTGCATAAAGGCGATAGTGATTAAAACGTTCTACGTTTACATGACGGAGTTCTAAAAAGACATAAATCGAATCATTTTCCATTTCTATACCTGTTGATTCGTTGGCACCTCATCTTTTCGCGCATATCGAACAAAAATAATATAGGGGACCTTTCCAGCAACTGTTCGTATAAGTTGCACATTCTCAACCATTCTTGTTTGTTACATTTTCGAATACGGAAAATTTTTATGTCAGATGCTCAAGAGGTATCGCAAGTTGTAAATAGGAAGAACTGAGCCCTTTGATTTTAGCCCAGTTGCGTTAAATGTAATCTACTATGCATTGGTTGGGGAACTTTATTCTTGTTTAGGAGATTGTGCACTCACCTAACGACGTAACCATCCGCTTCTATGGAACTTTTTATTTCCTCAGTGGAAACAGAACAGTCAATTCCCTTTATGACAAATATTAAACCTTTATGCCCACCACAAGATCCCGAGATATGAGATTTTTTTGGTATTTTCTCTCTTGCGGGGAAACGCTTATTTACAAGCGCGTAAAATTGGCGGATTTTAAATCCTTATCAAACTTGCAATAGTTACCCTACAGAAACTATAATCCCGTGGCAAAAAGTAGAACTTAAAAAATAACTAGTATTTTTCAAATGAAACAAAAAACTTCAAAAATCATTAAATAGTGACTTTTAAATAAAACTTATAAACACTGGTGTAAAGCATTATAATAAATTAAAAAATTAAAAAAACATGCATGCGAAATTATTTAAGTATCTCTTAAGATAATGAATTTTAATTTGAAATGCAATGGATTTGCAAACCAAAAATAATTTCTGAAATACAATTTTTTAGATTAAAAAATTCATTTAAACAAATTAAATTACAAAACAATGAAAATACTTTAGCAGCAGCATGGAAAATTGCTTAAACATTTATACGAAAAATGGCCCAAATAAATGCATATTCAAATTGGAAAAAAATGTTTGTTCAATTTTTCCTCGCTTTTGTTTTTTTTTTAATTTTTATTTTAAGCATTATCAAAAAACAAGAAAATCATTTATTGAGAAATTGCTCATATTTTAGCGATTTTTTGTATTTATATTTTGTACAAATTCTTCAATTAAAGTGTAAAAGCGTTGTAACAACTGGTTCTTATCGCGCGAATTCCTTCAAAAATGTTAAATTCACAAAAAACTCGAAAATATACCACAAAATCGAAAAAGTGGTTTAAAAAGATTGTTTTGACAAAAAAAAAAAAAAAACAAAATTTACCAAAGATTTAAATTTCACCAAATTCTAAAAATTAAATATTTTGCCAAAAATCTACGAATTCATAAAAATTAAAACTAAACCAAACTATTCCAATTTAAGTTGAGATTAACTTCGACAGCGAAAATTGGATAATTTGATAAAGTTAGGGACGATTTTGTGGGGAATGTTAAATTTGATAAGGATTCCAGCACATTGTTTTGAAGTTGTGTTAAGGGGGAAATTCATAGAATATGAGTTGAAATTTGTTACCGGGATAGGCATTGTGGACACAGAGTGTTTCTTGTGTTTGGAAATGAAATCAGGATCCGCTTCCTTTATAAGTATGGTATGAAATAGTTATTATTGATAATCAATCAGTAATTGAGTTATGCCTGAGATTGGAGAATTAAAGTTGCTTGTTTCAGTTTCAATTTCAGAATTTATGTATCGAATGGTATTGGTTAGATCAGTTCCTGCTGTTGGTTTTTGTGATACAAATATTTTTCGTTATGTTAGAATCCTTGCTTTTGGTTTGTTGCTTCTGTTTGTTCGTTGGTGTTTGTTTTTGTTCATAACTTGCTGCAGATTTTTTGTTTTTATTGTAGATTCCTTGAATGAAGTGTGGCTCTGTAATTTGTAGCATTCTTATTTTTGTGGAGGGATCGGTGGCGACGATAGAATACGAGTTGCGTTTTGTAGCTGTTTGTGGTATGGAGTTGTTTTTTCTATATTTACGGCGAGCATTTCCAATACTACGAGGACAGTTGGCGTCTGAGGTGGGAGGCTACATCGGTTTTTGGTCTGGCCTAACCTTTGGCAGTGTTTACATCTCATAGGGCTAGGTATGTAATGGCCAACTTTAGACTTGTACCTGGCCACATCAACTATTGTTGGTTGGGGATAGAGATCAAAATTAATTATAATTTTGCCAGGCGTAATCCGAGGCTTGGGGGTTCCCTTAGTTTTGTAAATTGGTACACATCGCTGCGTTCTTGTTCCTTCATTTCTTGCACTATTTTCTGTTAAGCAAAATATAACATCTTTCAGTGAAGCGAGTCATGAATTCTACATAAGATATAGCTTTCGTTTTAAATTTTTTTCGGCGATATGAGTATTGAGAGATAAAATTAAGACTTTTGACTCCTAGTATAGAGATGGAAATGAATTTGGTGCTTATCAATTATAAAATCAAGCCATTCCATTACAAAAATATCTCATCTTAGTACGATGGTAAAATTTCATCACGAAGCTATTTAATGTAGAAATATCTACATGTTCACCTGCTTGTGTACTAAAATTTCTAAAATTTGTTTGCTCGTTGTAGTTTTATGCGTCCATTTTATACGGGGGTGACTGGTTTGTGGTAACTTTTCTTTTTTGTTTATACAAATATAGACCGTATAAAACAAAACAAAAATTTTTACTGAACTCGACTGAATACTATAATTTTTTTCCACTAAACTTTCGTTCATTAGAAAAAGTGTTACCTTAAATACGAGTATATGCCAGAAGTATTGCTTCCAATTTGACTTTACTGGGTTTACTTCAAATTAAACTAATATTCTTTAAGATATCATGCGTAGTGTAATTAAAAAAATCAATTAGAAAAAAATAATGGAAAACAGCAAAGCTATTATTATTCGAAGTTTAGTAATTTAACCCGCCTTATTTGTTGTTAATACTAGAGTTGTTATTTATAGCATTACATAAAGTTTAAAAAAAAAGGGATACATTTTTTATAGTTAAACCGAATCTGACACTGTGTGTTGTAGTGAACCAGAGCCTGTAGAACTAAATAGTTAAAGGTAATAATATGTAAATAAATTTAATATGTAAATAAATTTAAGCATTGCGTATGATTTGAACTGGCTTGCAGAATGTTTTTTTAGTTTATCATACGGATTTTTATTTTATAATTTCGTTACCTGTATATAATTCGAGGGTAAAATCCAAGCCTGGTAACTATCCAAATGACGGTAAAGATTCCAAAAATTATATCACATAGTTTTTGATAATTTGCATATTTGGTCAATTTCGCTGCCTAAAAAATAAAACAAATCAGAATTCATTATTGATACAAATTGTGAAACATAAAAAATTAAAAAACAAATTAGCTCTTATTATAAAGCGTGTCGTTTTACTTATGGTGGTTATCCGTCGCCTTTTAATTACAGTTTGTAAATTTATTTAGTAAACATAAATAAATAATTAACAAATAAACAATAAAATAAATTTCTTAAGAGCAAAAGTTTTACTTAGGCTTTGTCGTTTGTGCAAACAGATAAGCCACGAAAAAGCGTCTAACAATAAGTCAGTTCGTTTACTCAAAAGTTTTTGCAAATTTTTACTGAATTTTATTGGATTCAAGTAAAAATAGATTCACCGTACTTACTGCCCCGCATGATGAAGATGATCAACCCACTGTCTGGGGGGAAAATAAGCCACCAATCTACTTGCACGAGCAAACATCCAATGCCATTGTAAACCTGCCATCGCCAATTTCTAAAAATGGAAAATGTCTACGTCGCCTCAGTGACAGTTCTGTTCCCACTAAGGAATCGTAATGTCAGTGCACAATATCATAAACAAGAATAAAGTTCCTCAGCCAATGCATCGTGTTGAGATAGTATTTAATGCAACTCAGCTAAAATTTTAAAACTCCGTCTACAGAATATACAACTTACAATACCTACTCAACAGAAGAATAACGGTAGAAGAGCCATAAAAACGTAACAGTAAAACCGCACTGCAAACTATAGGGGCTGTAAAGTCTTCCAACACGTAAAAAATAATTCAACAATCGTACGCAAACCTCAATATGAACAATATACGACTTCCCGATTTCCTAAGGTTCGAGCTGAATCTATAGTAAGTACACAACCTAGTAACGTACCACAAACTGAAAGAAATTATTCGTATGCCCAAACTTTTACAAACACCATCAATTTTTCATGTTCTTTGCTACACTAAGGCAGAAGTACATTGCAGCTGCAATGCAAAGCATACTTTTTGGGGCTTCACACTTTTTAGCCCAAGAGAGACTTTTTAGCCCAAGAGAGAGAGAAAGAGAGAGACAGCTAGACCTATTCGCCAACAGATTTTAATCAGCTGCCAGATCTTATTGATTTTGCCATTGTAAAAAATATAGGACGTGATCTATTATTATAAAACACGAACTTACCTCCCAACATCCCACCGAAAATTCGGCTGATATTCAAGCAGCTGTCGATCACTTTACGGACGTAATGAAGGCCCCAGTCAGAGAAATCCAACACCAAACAACGATCAAGTAAAATAAATGTGTACCAATCATCGGATGATATATAGACTCTCTCGGCAGGGCAGAAGGCAGTGGCAACACAGTCTCCTGACATCAAGACTCAAATGAACATATGCCAAAGAACATTACGTAATAAACTAAGCAAGAATCAGAATCCAACAAAGAAAAGCTTTTAATTTCCTATTGCCTACGAAGCCCCACTAAAACTTTAATACCGCATATGGGCTAAAAACTCAATTGAAAAGCTAAATTCCTTCGCAAATCAATTAGAAAAGATATTCATACCACATGACAATAGTTTCATTATTCCAAATATCAGTGCCACTGTGATTAATCCTATGAAATTTCGGCTTTCATCAATAAAGTCGACAATTAAAAATATAGATTTGAAAAAATCACTCAGACAGTATCAATGATAATGTACTTACCTAATCATGCTCTGAGAATTTTACTATTCGTATTTATTGCAATGTTTGCAGGAAGGACTTAAGCCAGATTACGTTATGCAGGCCCATTAGCCTGTTGTAAATTTTATCAAAATTGGTTGAAGAATTTTTCTTTTCGTAAATAAACATCATCCCGGACCATGTCCACAGAATTGTCACCGTTATTAGATCTGCATTTGCAATCAAGCAGTATTAGTCAGCTTTATTCATTGACATTTCCCAGACGTTTGATAGTCTGGCATGATGGCACGAAAATAACTCGAGTTCTACCTGAAAACTCTTACAAACTTCTGGAGAGCTATTTAACAAACAAAACGTTTAAAGTAAGATAAGATCAATTTTCTAAGAAAAGGGAAATCTCTGCAGTCCCTCAAGGCAGATATGTTATCAAGCCCAAACAAATATTCGTCAACGTTAGGAGATAACACTGCATTTATAAGTAGTAACCAAGACTCAAAAGTTGCATCCGAGCAACTTCAGTTTCATATTAATGATCTAATAGATTGGCTAAAAATCGAGGATACAGGCAAATCCATCCAAATGTGCTCATTTCCGTTTTCCCTCAGAAGGAGAAATTGCCCACGTGAAATATTTTGATATCCTCCTAGATCGACGACTAACTTGGTCCCGCCATATTGAGGCAAAAATAACGGCAATAAAACTGCGAACAAATCAACAACACTGGTTAAGAAGTCCTCACTTAACATTTACAAATACAAAGTCCTTTTATACAAAACCGTTATAAAGCCAATATGGTCATTGGCATTCAGCTGTGGGGTACTGCTTGTGCATCAAATATCTAGAAGTTACAAAGAAGACTGCCTATGATTTTAGGAATTATCGTATGCACTTTCTGGTATATTATCTCTAGTACGCGATTTATTGCAATTTTCATATTCAAAGAAACATACACGTTGAGCCTGACGAGACGGCTCTCTCAATCCAATCAATGATAGGTAGTATATTAAGATTTTAACACAACAAATTAGTTTTTACATTGGTAATAATTAATACATAACATTTTAGAGATAATATTGAACACTTTTTGTAAATTTCTTTTAGAAAGATTCAATGAAACAAAATTAAAGCTTAAAAAATATAGTAAGTGAGAGTAAAGTGACAGTTGATTGACTGAATATTTACAAGTTTTGACTGGATAAATTTTTGGTAGTAAAATCCAGTAATATAAAACATATGATTGAAAAATGAAAACAAACAAGCAGGAAAGTTTTTTACTCAAACAACGTCATTGCACTTCTGGAGATAATGATGCAGAATTGTTCGATCTGTCATGCTTTATATTATGCATTAATTTCATCTTCATGTATTTTCTACTTTCGACGTTTGAAGAGAATAAGTCGTTATTTTTTGTATGCAAATAGAAAACTTGAACAAATTTTATTTCGAAAGTTTATTTTGAGTTATGATGATGATGATTATATGAGCGATATGTATGTACATATGCATTCATACATAGGACTTTTGCTAAGTTACACAAGTTTTCCGCTCGCATACTTTTTAATACAAAAATATTTTCTGAGGAATTTTTTTTTTAAATAGGCAGTAAATACTAATTTACTGGACTTAACTGTAAAAATATCCACACGGACACATATATGCAATTATTTTCTATTTGTTTACGTGTTGCTTCTATCATCAGTTTCTGGTAGGGATAACTTGCGGTGCCTGAGTAATACTTTACATTTGTTTGTTTGACAACTCTACAATTTTATGCTATATGTGTATGCAAAATAAACAAAACAAACACTTAACTGCATAAGAAGCAACAAACTATTCTTAATTTATTTTGAATAAAATAAAGCGAAACAAAACAATCAATATGTGAGTAAATTTATAAATAATTTCAAGTATATACTGCTATAAAATAAATATTTTTGGAAAAAAATCTGACTCTGACGTTTTAATATTTTATTCGAACCTTATTTTCGAGAGATTTTCAGAACAACAATTTGCAATTTACTCGTTCTTAAAAATAATTCGGCTTGCAAAACAGAGCCGTATATTTTATTTTCAATCGATTATTTCATATACTATTTCTTTAAAATTGTTTTCCTTAACTTACAAAAACGCAACGTCGTTTTTCGTAAATGTTAATATTTGACAACCGGTTTTGATACAAGGCCAATTTAAATACTTTTTTCCAAATGCGCAAAAACAGATTTGGCAAAAGTTAATAAAATAAGTTTATTATAATACTCGTAATTTATATACTTTTTTAAATATAAATAAAATAATTAGTTATTTCTACGAATAAATTCGTGTTAGTCTAGCAATTATGTAAAACTACTTACTTCCAAAAAAATATCGGCACAATCATGGATGACTAGTACTAATGATCCCACGCGGTGAAGATTACATATCCAACTCAATGACATCAATAGAAGCGTAACCATGTGATGAATAAACATTTGCCAAAAATCTTTACGTTTCACATCAATAAATTGAGTAACAGTAAGTGACCAATAAAAAGCCATTGATATCATATAGTACCACCAAATGTCGGTTGAAACTGACTGAAATAGAAGAATAGATATTATAAGACATCATTAAAGGATTAATAATAATAATTCACATTAAAATTATTCCGAAGTATTATTTTTTTAGGCGCAAACGTTACGTCTTTGCTTTGTGCTAGTGTACAAAAGAACTTAGAAAGAAATTAATGCATTTAGATACGATTTCGTTAATCAACAGATAATCTGTTTTCTGTACTGGGTTCAGAAATGTATTTACATTCTACATAACTTATCTTTATATATTATTCTAATTACAAAAATTATGAGGGGGGATTTGCTAATCACCATGCGCATTTCGATAGTTTCTTAAGAAATGATCGTGAAGTTTGTAATAAAGTATATGTAGCTACAACGATAAATAAACTGAAATCTAGAATAGCTGGACATAAGTCGAATCTAAAATGCGTATATTCACTTAATACAGCATTATTTTGAATTAAATTATTATCCTAACTTAAAAAATGTATCAGTTTTAAATACAGAAATTAATCATATTAGAAAAGTTGTAAATTTTTAACACACCAATAACTCAAAGAATCAATTTCAAAGCAGATACAGATACGAGTAATATAGCTCAGATATATAGGCACTTAGTTCATAAAATAAGATAATTTATAGGAGTATCTTTTATTTTAATTTGATCTATGTTATTCAAATAAGTTTTGTTCAAATATATATAGATACAATGTAAAATTGTTTCTTAACGTTTTTGTTTGTGTTAAATATTTGTTGAAACTTGTTTGAATTTTTAGATTTTTGTTACAAACACTTTTCAGATACATATTATTTGTTTGTTATTTGAAAAATTTGGTAAAATATTTTATTTCCTGATGATGCTATACAAGGGCGTAGCGAAATATCGATAATAAATAAAATTATTTAAAAAAACATATGTATTTATTCAAGACCTTTAAGCTTGAATAATTAATTAATAATGAAAATAAAAATATATTATATTTTTATTCAACTTTTAAAGACTGTAAAAGTTCGTTCAAATGTTAAAAATGCACATCACAGACAAATGAACGTTGAGACTTGAGTGGTATTGTTTCGATAAAAAGTTATTTTTTTATTTATTTTTATTATACAAAATTTTGTGATATAAAACTAAAAGTGTTGTAACAAAAGAAGAATATTTTTATTTTGAATAGTGTTGTTAAGGGCCATTGTATAAAATAAAAAATGTTTCAAACAGTTTTGAGATATAATTACTTATTTATTTACAACACATTTTATAAACAAGTTTACAAAATATACATAAGGCGCCGGGTAACTAGACCATATGTGCTCATTATAGAAAAAAAACTATCGGTAAATAGAATTATGACCGAAAGTCAAAAATAAAAAAATACTCAAAAATGCAGGACCAAATAGAACATTGCAATTAAAAATAAGATATGAACAAATATTTAGATTAATTTAAAAGCTACAATTAATGAAATGAATAAAGGTAACAAAAAAAGGATATGGACCCAATTATACATCTTGAATGTAATGCTTCAGTAAACTGCTTTTTATGGGTTGTAACATAAATACGTAAATTTTGCCTAGTCTGTTCCATCGTAGTAGTGTTCAGTATTGAACTTAGTTTTTCCTACACGAAGGATACTTGGCATAAAGCAATCACTTCTAGTCATGTTAATACTATGTTTAGGTCTTAAAGGATAGGAATGTTGATGCTCTATACTGATTTTAAATAAGGCTTGGAGTACATGTAACCTCCGTAACAATGAATAGATTTTGTGCTTATGTGGCTGCTGCATTAACACATTCATTTCCTGCTATGCCAATGTGAGAGGGCACCCATAAAGTTAATACCAGTTGATTGTCATTGGGTAATTTGATATGGTTGCAGCTTTTATTGCGGTTTTTGCTTAATGCATTTGTTGAAATAAGGCTGTTAGTGCAAATCCAGCCTTAGAATTTTAATAGATACATGTTTATTGCAGTCTTTATGGCCGCTCGTTCTACCGCAAAGATCCCATTCAGTAACCGTGTTCTTAAAATGGTATCAAATTGAGTTGGACTGTTTAACAATACCGTATCCGTATGTTGTTATGCTCTCATGAATCGAACCATCTGTATAAACTATAATTTCCGGAGTAAAAGAAATTGTTGTTTTTGCTGTCTAGACTTAAACTTGAATCTGTCGTACTTTTTCAGGTAACTTGATATAATGTTCATTTAACAGCTTAATAATTTGTGGAATAGAAGAGTTGTAAAAGATCTTGATGCCAATCTGACTGCGATCTTTTCTAACGTACGTAACGTAACAATGGTATTGCTCGTAATAAACCAGATGACGCTGTTCTGAAGCAAATGTTAGTTACTGTATCTAATTTCTTTAGGTTTCTTTTTGATGTCTAACCGTAGATTGTAGTACCATGTAGCAGAACACCAACATCCAAACATCGGCAAATATCTGGAGCAGTATTAATATAAGGAGCCTTGGAACAAGAGGTATTAATCTTAAATTATTTATTTTGCTTAATTTATAGTCTACACGTTACGTGTTACATATACGTTTCATAATAAATTCCCCGTAAATGAAATACCTAGTATTCTCATTTGATTAGCAATATATATTTCCATATTTTTAGTGTTTATTGCATACATGAAGGACTTAAGTTTTGTTCGCTGGTATCACTGCGCATCTACATTTTCCCCAATTATGTAATATCTGGTCCAGGTGGTTCAGATTATAAGAAACGTCTTCATGGGCGCCCGAAGTAATTGCAAAAATATTGTCCGCATATATATCAACGTAGCCAATGCCAGCAATATCTTTTACAGCTTTCGCTAAGGAATTACAGTAAATTGTGTATAGTACCACAGATAGTGGTGAGCCTCGCGGATTGCTATTGACGACTACCGTGCGATTCTCAAGAAATGTTTTAAACACTTCCAGGATATACTTGGGGACACCCCAGTCAAATATTTCCATAATTATAAAAGTCACCACAACCCTGTCGAAAGCCTATTCAATGTCCTTCTATATAACCAAGGTATGTACTCGCAAACGTTTCTTAAGGTTCATTCTTAATATTTTAAACTTTATTAATTTTTAATTTTCAGAATCTTCTAACATTGCTAACATTTTTTCCAACATTTTTGAGAGTACAAGCAGTAAAGATATGGGACGGTATCCTTCTAGTCAAACGGTATCCCTGCCAGGCTTATGAATGAATGGCAAAATTGCAATCTTCCGTTTGCTAGTATATTATTATATCTTTACAAAGCCCAAATTTTAGATAAATTGAACCATTGTGACAATTGCGTAGGTTATTTTATAATTTAATTTTTTTATTTATTCTGCCAAATCTATTTCGTCCCCCTCAAAGTAATCCCCCCAGCTGCAATACACTTATGCCAACGTTTTTTCTAATCCTCGTAACAGTTGTTAAAGTCAATGTCGGGAATAACATTCAATGCGCGTAGCGATTCACGTTTAATGTCTTCAATTGACTCCAAACGGTTTCCCCGGAGCGGTCGCTTAAGTTTGCTGAACAGCCAGAAGTCATACGGAGATAAATCAGGCGAATGCGGTGGTTGTGGAACGATATTGATTGAATTTTTGGCGAAAAACTCACGAAGAATCAATGCGGAATGCGACGGTGCATTATCGTGGTGCAAAAACCAAGAGTTGTCGGCCCATAATTCCGGCTTCGCGCAAACGACGCATAACACTCAAAAACTATTCCCTGTTGACATTTTGGCCGGTCGGAAGGAATTCGGAGTGCACCACGCCTCGATGGTCGAAGAAATCTGTCAACAAGACCTTGATTTTTGACTTTCTTTGACGTGTTATTTTCGGCTTCGGCTCACCTTTGGTACGATATTCGGCAGATTGATCGTCTGTTTCCGGGTCGTATGCGTAGATGACATCCTGGTAGTCGGAAAGCATTGTTTGACAGACGTTAACGCGACGCTGTTTTTCAAGAAAATTTAGTGATTTTGGAACCGTTCGTGATTTCACTTTTCTTAGGCCCAAATTATCTTTTAAAATGCTTTTCACTGATCCCTCCGATATTCCAACGATATCAGTAAGGGGTCTGACTGTTAATCGTCGATTCTCGAACACAAATTCTTTGATTTTATTAACCTGTTGATCGTCGTCAACGCGTTCTCGACCCTCTTTGAATAATTTCTGCCAATCAAAAACACTTGCTCGTGACATACAATTATCACCGAAGGTCTTTTGCACCATTCTGAACGTTTCGGCACCAGAAATTTCATTTCGCACACAAAATTTAATGGATCTTCTTTGTTGAATAATTTCACTCATTGTAAAAATTGCTGAATGCACTTGTTGTACTTCAGAAAGGCAAGCGAATACGAAACACTAATGATTACTTTGATTACCAACGTAGAAAAAAAATTTCGACGAATGGATTTCCGCGCGAAATTTTAATTAAAAAGTCTTACTATTTTTTGCCCACAGTAGTTCATCATATTGCGAAAAATTTCTGACGTCTAGATTTTTTTCAACGAAACAATACCTGCGGCAAGCGCTAAGTGCGAGCTTATTGATGCCCAAAATTCAGTAAATTTGTGAGCATTTAGTTAAATATGTGAAATGCTTGCTGCTATTATGTATACATACATATCGGCGGAAAAGTATTTATACTATCCGTTCTTAGGTTGTGTACTTTGATTCATAGCAGAGACCTGCAACTTGTATGATCACAGTAGTTGAATTTTAAAAACAACACGAACAAATATTACATCAATTTAATACTTGTTGCTTTTTATATACAAACACAAAATGCAGCAACAAGTGTAAATCATTTTCAACATTAGACATAAAGAGAATTCTATTGAAACAAAAAGTCTCGTTAACAAAAAGTTATTTTTTTGCACAATGGCTTTATTGTACATGATCTGATTGGAGTTTTACCAAAAACAATCGAGCCACTTAAAAGTAAAAAAGCGCCATGCAGAAAAATATAAAAACAATAGTTGCCTTTGGCAATTTCTTCGGAAATAAATTGTGCACACTGTTCCATTTAAAACTTTAAAACAATCAATGTTAATTAGATTACGTAGCTAAAATTAACTTTTACGTAAAAACAAGAAGTGAAGAAAACATAGAGTAGAAAATTATTTTACAATTGAATAAAACACTCGTTTCGCTAACAAGTTGGCTTTAATGCAAAAATAGATTCAAACCTTAAACGACACTGTAAGAACATTCATGTTCGCTCAAAATGGCGAGTACATAAACTGAATGTTCTAAACGAACGGTTGTTTCAACAAGTGTTTTTTGCTTTTGAACAAAAATGATTCAATTCATAAAAAACTAAATGCTTGTTTAAGTAGACCCGAAAATTACGCAACCGAAAACGATGTCTGATTCATAGGTGCCAAACGTCCAATGTTGGATCGAAAGAATTTAAGAAATAATCCCACGTACGTTTGTTGGTAATTTTGCATTCTTTTTTACTTTGGCGCTAGACCTTCTATACTCTTAAGATATTTACTTGATTCCGACATATGTTCAAGTTGCTCCAGCGCAGATTTCTTAGCCTTATTAGCTTCGAACTTGTAGAATATTACTCTGAATTCTTCTTTTTTGTTGGGTACTCAGCTTAAAAGTATACTATCGTTTGCTGCCTTTCATATTAGATGTTTTATATGAGCAGCTCCTCTGTTTTTGTTACGTGATTTGGAAATAGTTCCTTCGATTGAGACACTTCGTTTATAAGGAACACAATCTTTTTTGCTAAAACGTGCTATGAATTGTTTCTTGATAGTATCTACGATATTTGAAATCTTTATGAGAAAAAGGTCACTTACTTCTGGAAACAACAGGCAACTCCATCTAAGCGTCGGCGCTAGGTTTACATTGGTCATTGTGATGTCTACAAAAGTAAGTGTATTTCACGTACTAAGTAAGGTTGGTGAATTGTAATTCATAATTACTAATCCCTTATTATCTGCGAAGTTTTTCCATATTTCCCCAACTTGTAGAATCGGTATTTGATGCCCATAAGATATTTTGTGATATTTCATCAAATCGCATTCTTTGAAAATATTAGTTATATTAAGCCCTATATTATGATTAACAGCTATAGTTTAAGAAAGTATATTATCGGTAGATCCGTAACATTTATGCTATTTTGTTTTTACTATAAAAGCGTTTATAGGTGTTAAATGTTTCTTTTTGACTTAAATTTTATTCGAAGAAGAACTTTACAATACGTATTCAAATCTTAGCTCTCGATTTTTATTTATTGATTACAACCAATGTTATAATTAGTAATACGTAGTGTCTTTTGGCATAAGTTCATTTGCCTTTTCGTGTGTAAAAACTTTGCAGCAGCATGTTTTGGCTGCGCATAATTTCCTGAAGAATTGTTCATTGTGTTTTCCTGTAGAGTGGTGGTGGACTATGATATGTGTATTGTTTACATTCTTTACAATCTCAACGTTACAACAACGCTGTTTCATATGGCCCAGTTGCTGACAGTTTTCGCATTTCATTGGATTATGTATGCATTCTAAGGAAACTCTCTCCCAACCCAGTTGTAGAGCTTCAGGACGATAGATTAGGTCAAAATTTATGACTTCAGCGCTTGTTGCCATGACCTTCCCGCCGTCAAATGTTGGCAATTTACGAACCTCAATAACCTTTTCTGCCATAACGAATTCGAGTAATTCTTCTTCAGTTATGTTAACGATTTTCCTTGAAAATACACGTCTTTGAATGGAATTCAAGGCCTTGTGTATGCATATTTTCACAGGTATACAATTTATAAAGTCTGCCACTTTGGTGTTTAGAACCTCGCCGAAAAGGTCGCCACTTCTCACTCATTTCTGTTACTATAGCCGTCGTTCCACTTGAAAATCGTTGTAGACAATTAACAGCAAATTTCGTGATTAAAAAAAAATAGACAAAAGCAAAAAGGTCTGCAAAAGAAAATTTGATAACACTTATTCACAAAAATACAGCTACAATGACGATTTCAATACGTAAGCGATTTTAACGCGGCAACTGCCCGGCAAAGACTGGTTTTGAGAAATATATTCTTCGTTTTTATATTTATGCAAAAAAATAAATAATAAGTTCTGTGCACTGACTACAAGGTTAATTTTAAACATTAATAAAATAATTCATTACTTACCTGATGTGGATATCTGTACCAACAGCTTTTTACATCCCAAAACCATGGTTTGTCCCACAGTACTACAACTCCAAAAATAAAGCTATATGTGTAATATATGCATCTCCATGTATTTTCACAGAATTTCGTCAAAGTTGACGGCTTATCTTGGGCCCTTCTCAAACGCCACCAACGTTCAATTTGGCGTTCAGTCAAATCCAATTGCTTAGATAGTGAAACGACCTTTTAATAAAAAAAGTGTATTCCTTTTAAACGATAATTCATTTACATACATAATTTATTTTATACAAAGAATTTAAATTTGTATATCCTTGCAGTAAAAAGATAATGCGGAGGAACTTTAGGAACAATTGAATCCAAATAAGAGAAGTGCTCTTGTTTTTGGATGTGTTGAAAATACTAACGAGATAATAAACATATATTTCAACAACGTGAAAAGCACATGTTAGGAGTCAGGGCTAGGTTTGGAAGAGTTTTTCGTTTGCTAAACAATTTAAATTGGTTTTTCTTACTTATATACGAATAAAACTATCGCACTATTATCTATTGCCTTGAAGTTTTAAGCTGTTCTATTAGAACAAATATAAGGCACTTACAGCTAATATATAATCGTATATGGCGATATAACATATGTATGTTCCGCCTTAAGATTGTAAGAATATATTTCTATGTTGGTAAAGGTTCGTCCACTAAGTCAACATTTAAAAAAATAATTTATAGTCGAGTGAGGCACAGCAATGGTTAATTCGGCATATCCATTATCAATAAATTTAATCAAGCAATATTGGTGCAACGTAGGTATCAAACAAAAAAAAAAGTTTAAGGTAAAATGTCAGTAATTTAGTTTTAACCCAATAAGTTTTAACTAAAATTATTTAATATTATTGTGACTATGCGAGTCAATAAAAACGCCGTATCAACTTAATTGTTTTTAAGTCTTAATTGCATTTTATTTACTTAAAATTATCAATGGAAACTATTATTAATCATATTTTTTCTACATTTCGATTCGAATTGAAATTTGCTCCATTTGGCTACTTTAATATTCTGGATTACGGGAGTAGCTACGATTTTGTAAGTATTTCGATTTTTGTTTGTTTAACTTCAAATGCAATTAAGAATCCTAAATTATTTTTTTTAAATTTGTTTTCCTTTTTGTACTGAAATGTGTAATATTTACTTATTTATCTCTTCCAACAAAAACACCGCTGCTATCGATTCCATATAGCTTAAAATACAAGTAAGATAGTAAGAGGCTGTGCCGAATATTATATACCCTGCACAAATGTATAAACTATTAAATATATATACTAGAGAATTTTGCCGGTGCAAATGATTTGCTTTTAAATACTTTATAAAATTTAGTTTTCGTTGCCATTTCGGCCCTTGGTAAAATTTTTTGTCGTTAAACTTCAAAATGAATTTTAATTTTTTGGGGAATTTTTAATTTTATGTTTTTAATCATAGATTTTCTAAAAATTAGATGTTTTTCATATAATATTTTTTTTTTTTTTTATTTTCAACTTTTCGTCAAATTACAAAATTGTGGTGAAATTTAAATTTTTATGGTGAATATTCAAAATGGTTTTTTTTCGTACTTTCAGTTTATCATTGAATTTTGATTTCTTAAAAAAAAATTATTCCAGTTTTTCGCTTTGTGGTGAGTTTTTAAATTTATTACCAAATTAAAGTTTTGGGAAAATTTTGGATTTTGTGAAATTTCGGTTTATTTAAAATTTAGATATTTTGGAAAATTATAATATTTTTTATTTAAAATTGTTGAACTTTTTTGGTTTTGTGGTGAATTTTTGGATTTTGGTGAATTTTCATATTAATTTATAATTTGTGCAATTTTTTGAAACTGGTAAATTTTTAATTTTTTGGGGATTTCTAAATTGTTTGGTGAATTCATCACTTCTGATAAATTTAAGATTTTTGTTTCTTATATTTTTAAACATCGATTTTGTTAATATTACGATGTTTTTCGGAAAATATTGATTTTGTGTGATTTTTCGGCAAAATTACAAAATTTTGGTTTTGGGTTTGTTCATAAAATTTCAATTTTTCATTGAATTTTGATTTTTATAGAAAAAAAATTTATTTCAGTTTTTTGAATTTGTGTTGAATTTAAAATTCTGACAAAATTACGAATTTTTCAATTTTGTTTTAAATTTCGGTTTTTGAAGGATTTCAGCTTTCTTTGTTAGTTTTGGTCCAACATTTACTACGTAAGTTAATAGGTGTGGGGACTTTATAGCAAATTTTATAAGGATTCAGAATATGTGAATTTTGTGGACATGTGTATAAGCGTTTTCCCGCAAGAGTGAAAATACCATACCTCAGAAAGTATATGGCTGATTTCAAATAGCGAAAATTCGCCAAATTCAGCGATCAAGTGGTCCAAATGTCAAGATTAAAGGTTGTAGAGTACCGGCATAAAGTGGATTTTAACATCGAACAGACGGACGTCGTTAATTGAACTTCCCTATCTATAAGGATCCATAATATATACTTTTGTGGGTCGGAAATGAATATTGTAGAAATTATATACCCTTTTCATTTTTCTAAAGGGTTTGACAAACCAACTTTATTTTCGTGCTACAATGATATAAAAAATAAAAAAATATCATCTCCGTCGCCACAGAATTCTTCACACTGGAACAGTTTGGAAACAAATACCTCTTACTTATGTTCCGGCTTTAATTTTCTTAAAAATAAAATTCCTTATTTTATCTGTTCCTATTTCACATGTTCCTCAGCAAAATAGCTGGTTATTAAAATACTCTGTCTTCTTCCTCCTACGATTCAGTTAGAATATATTTTACTAAATGCAGAATAGGGGTATATATATACCAAGTTTAAATGGTTAATACACCGCTGTAGTATCAAATATATAGCATCAAAGTTAAGGGTGCGTTCGCCTTACAACTGGTGTAACAATTTTTCACCCAATTCACGCCAGGAAAATTAGGTTTAAGAAAATGGCTAAAAACGAATAAAATACAAACAGTATCCGTTTTATTTATTAATTAAGTTTCCTTGCACATTCTTTAACTGTTTTCTATTTCTAAAAATTTGATTTTGTGCTTGTACAGGTATCTTTGTTTTCTCGTTAAGCACAGACACACTTAAATTCCCTGTGCGATTCCACTTACCCTTTTGTGATCTAGACGAATAGACTTTTCGTATGCCTTTTCTAACAATGGAATGTTTGGGGCCTTTTTTGATCGTATGCTTTTGATACCAAGCGATTTACCAATAGGAGATATCCAAAATCTGTAATATAAAATTATATAAATATTTTTATTATAATATTAACATATTTTACCACGATGCGTATTCCGAAAACTAGACTACTGTTTAATTAGTTATACCCAAATACATTTTGTTACTAAGTACGTCATAATACATATGTATGTATTCTGACATTAAGTAGTGAGAACAAACCTACTACCAGCGTGTAAAGTACATATTTCACTGAGTTTAAAAGCATATAACAAATATTGAGAAAGTTACAACTGACTATTTTATTAGTTAAGGACAATGCTAGATGTCTGTCTGCATTGAATAAGTATTTCCTGCACATACAGTTTTTATTCAAATAGAGTAAACACACACTCTCGCTCTCAGAACGATTGCAGTGAATAGCGACTGGCTGTTTGTCGAATACCAACCAGCAAGTAGCCGAAAGAAAGTGAAAATGTAATAAAATTATTTATTTATTGAAATCACAACATTTCTTGTCTTTGTTTCATAAAGATCTGCACCAATTTTAGTCCTGACTACTGCTTTGCGTTTTAAATTGTATAAAAAAATTTATTACATGTTTAGCAATGTAAAATTTATTATAGTTTTTCGACATTTTAATCTTTTTTAATAAATTTCTATTGTTTTTTTTTCGAACTACAAATATTATTAATTGTTAAGTAATTTCAATCTTTAGGCATGAGTTCGTTTTTTCTTTCTATTTTAATAAATTTATTGCACACTAAGGTCTTTAATAAAATTTTCTAACACAATTTTATTACCCATTGTCGATATTTCGATACGCCATTGTGTAGCGTCAAATTCACATTTAAATATGAAAAAAATATTCCATAATACTAAGAAAAAAGTTTTAATTTTCAAAAACAATACAAATACATATACAAACTCTTACAGTTGAAAAAAATTTCAAAATAACTGAAAATACATTTACATTTGAAAATAGTTTAAAAATTTTTAAAGTCAAATAACACAAAAACTGAAAATAATTTTACGTTTATGTACATATGTATATGTATATGTTTATATTTAAACAATTTAAATGCCTATATATATATATATATATATATATATATATATATATATATATATATATATATATATAAATATATGTGCGATGTTATCTGTATGGGCTTTATAATTAATTCTTTGTGGTGATTTACAAATTTGTAACATTTCTAATAGCTTATAATTCTTTTCAATATTTAAAACTGAACACTTTCAAAGTTAGGATAATGACTTAATTCAGAGCAATAGGAAAATAGAACTGGTTTTTTTTTTTAATTTCTACACATTTTGTCCGATTAATGTCCAGATATTTTAGTCCTTAGATTATTTTCGGTTGTTCCAACATATACTTTATTACAACTCTCCTGATCATTTTCGTTTCAAGATATTTTATAAACAATGTTTGACATATCTAATTATTTAATTATCCCTTTAGTTTTCCAATACAATCTGTTTAATGTATTGTAAGATTTGTGAACAATTTTGTATTTATCATTATTAAAGATTTTTGATTTTTCCAGTCGCTATATTATTCGCAGTACATAAGGTAACGACTTATAAATCTCTGTTACGATTATTGTATTTTGATTTCTTTTATTGTTAACATTATTAATATATAACATGATTAATATATAAATAGTTTATATTTCTCCCAGATGTCCGCCTAGATATTATATTCAACACGATCAAGTTACTACATTAGGACGAAAGTTTTTGCAGATGGATTCTACAATGCAAAGCGCATCTATTGTGGTGCTAGATTTATAAGCCCTAGAGGGAGGCAGCTGTATAAGACAGTTCAAGCTAATAAGCTAGACGTTGTATCTGGAGGTAAACTCACCTATTGGCCAACAGAGAACAAGCTATCAAACCTTATATATTTTGCCATTGTAGAAAAACATCAGACGTGAACAATTATTAGTCAGTTCATCCTACGATTTATTTTCTGACCATTCACATACAGTCATTATTCTATACGATAAGTTATTCACTACACTTGAACCTCTTATTTCGTACCCAAATAACAACAGAAACTGATTAAATTATAAAATGTATGTTAGCTCTCACTTATCTCAGAACATTTCCTTGATTATAGCCTGTGGAAAGCTGTCAGGAACTTGAAATGCCTACGAATCTCCACCAAGACTTTAAAATCGCGCCTAAGCCAAAAACTCGAAGATTGAAGAGGTAAATGCATTCGCTAATCACTTAGAGAAGGTTTTCACGCCTCGTGACGTGAATAGAGAGAACAGAGACACTGTAAGTGATCCAATAAAATCTCGGCTATCTTCCTCAGAGTCGACAATTAAAAATATAGATAGGGCAAAATCACCCGGACCTGATCGCATTACAGAATCAACACCTACTTCCGCTGTGAGAATTTTACTATTCATATTTATTGCCATGTTGCGCGTTGGCTTCTTCCCATGCTTTTGGAAGATGCATGAAATTGCAGGCAGAAGGAACTCGAGCCAGATTGGATCATACAGGCCCCTTGGCCTAATCTCTATTTGGCAAAGTTATTTGGAATACAAAGCCCTTTTATACAAATCCGTTAAAAATCCAATACAATCATATAGCATTCAAGCTGTGGGGTACTGCTTGTGCATCAAACATCCAGAAGTTAAAAAGAAAACATGTATATATATAGTGACAACATCCATATATAATGTTATATGTATGTAAGTAGCATGTATGTAGCTGTTTGGTTTTTAATATTTAGTATTTAAGCCAATTGTAATCGTCACGATCCTCATGATTTTTATATATTTATAATAGGAAAGTTATTGTAGAAGTGTTAATTAAATAAAAACTACTTTTTTGCACAGATATTCAAACCTCAAACCTAGTTAAAAAAATACGGTCTATTCGATATTCGAAAATCTACATTAAAACAAATAATGCGGACTTAGGTATAAACGGAGGAGAGAATTAGACAAAGTGAGATTTCATAATATCAATTCTAAGAAATTCTCTAAAATGTTGAAGGAGAATGGGTAATAAAAGATAGACTAGAGATGACAATACTAGAACTAAACAGCCTTAATGACTTGTTTATCTCGAAGCAAAAGCCATTAGATCCGACATTTTCAAAAGATATTGGTGAAACTAAATTTTTATTCAATACTACGAGTATTAACTGTACCAATTTACATGAATTTATTTATTTCATGAAATCAAACTAAATTGGATTTGGTGGAGTACCAAATCACGCCCAAATCACTTTGTTTTTAATACGATAGTAGTAATTTTCCTATATTATGCAGAACTGCAAGTGTTATCCCAATTCTAAAAAGTAATGATAATCGGGATACAAACAATTTTCGCTCTATTTAAATTTTACCAAACGTATTTCTAACGCGTTTGAGTATATGCTTAAGAACCAAATTGCGAAATTTGTATGCGTCACTCAGGGCTCAAAAGTGGGTTTAGTACATCTTTTCTGGCAGCATTAACTGATACTATAAGATCTGTTTTCAATAAATGTGAATGCTCAATATTGATATTTTTAATAGAAATGAGGTAAAGGTCAATTTGGGGAATTCGAAAGCTATTGTATTTAATAATTTCAATGACTAAGTTAACATAAAAATGGGCGACCAAATAATAAAAGCAGTAGATAGTATGAGGTATTTACGCATTATACTAGATAAGTACTTTCGTTTCGATAAACATATCAATAGTTTATTTTCAAAGATCTCATTCACATTAAAGAGATTATATAATATGGGTAGATTAAGCCGCACTGTAGTGCTCCACCGCCCTCATAACTTTGCTTCCTTAAATCATAAAAGAATGAAACTTGAAACATAAGGACTCTACGTACGGGTAACCTCATAGGACAAGTTTGCCAGTTTAACATACAGGGTGTATGAAGGTGGAAAAAGTACATATTGTGAACATATTCACTGACTCACTTATCAATATTATGGGGCACTTCCACTAGAGCTATAGAGCTTAAATTAGGTATACAGGTAAGTCTGGGGAATAAGTAAAGAGACACTTTACCTTGGGGGCTAGGGTCTCCCCTTATTTGTATGGGACACGTCCACTATAGATAGGGAGCTGATATTTGATACATGAAAACGGGTTCTTTTTATCTGGGTGGACTAGGGGTTTCCCCGTATCTGAAAGGGACACTTCCACTATGGCAACAGAGCTGCGATTTGGTATACAGGTAGGCCTTAGAGAATAAGTAATGAGAAAAATTGATCTAGGGGACTAGAAGCATTTTCACTATAGATAAAGAGCTGAATTTGGATATAACCCAACCGTCTGTAAAATTTAAGTTAAAAGAGGTTTTATACTCACATTAATGAAAAACATAAATGTGAAAATAAGTCGAAGTTCCTATCCAAAAATGTCGGTCGTAAAAAATACTGGGTTCGAAATGAGGACGAAGTTGTTTCTTCAAGTAACATAATAGAATGTAACAAATTCAAATTCGGTCTAAATATTAAGCACTAGTTGTAGAACTTGTTTGATAAAATCATATGAATTTTTTCTCAAATCGCCCTGCCCTGTACGACTAATGCGAGTTTCGGATCTTTTTGTTTTCTTACATGAATGTTAAGAATCGATGTCTGATCCGGGATATTAAAGTCAAGACGAAAGCAAAATTATATTTATAATATATGTATAATAATATATTGTCAATCGAATACTGTTATAACATTTTTGATGTCGTTTATATAAAAATAAATGTTACTGTTCTTAACGGATTTAATATTCATTTGGGTACTGGTAAAAGCAATAGATGCTGATGGGACTATGAGCTAATAAACACTATTTTATGAAATTTTGTTTTGTATTTTATAATTTTAACGCCCAATTGCTTCAACGCATTCCTTAATAATTTTTATTAAAAACAAATACAACTTGAGACTGTCATTTGATTGTCTTTACACCTCGTCAAGGCACCTCGCAATCGACTTAATATTATCAAAATAATGCAACAAGAACAAAATTAAAAAAAAGACGTAGACTGTATTAACGACATTTCAATAAAAGCTACTTGTACGTACATACATTTCCACATATTTCTGTTTTCCTTCTGCCTTATTATTTGCCGTTTCCAATAAGAAGATGCAAGTACACAAACACGCACTGGGTGTTCACTAGTTCATAAATGAAAAGTGCATACATATTTTTCAATTATCATAGAAATTGATACATGCTGCGAAGTGAACAAATAATTTATAATAAAAAAATTTTTTAAATTCACTTCACTTTTGTTTTCCCAGTAGAGTCTAAATAACAAAATATTTACTATTGTACGAACACACTTATGTACATAAATGTGTATTGCTGATACGTTTTCTTTACCATTTGACCGGCAATAAATTCTGGAGAAAAATATTCACATTTAGACTTGTAGAAAATAAATACCTTTCGAGTGAATATCTTGTTAACATGACTATAACAGCCAAAGGTAAAGGCCATATAAGATCCCTGTAGTCAGCATGGTCTATGTCTGGACGAGAACCAGGAGCAATATCTTCCCAAGTTATGTTCGGTGGTAACCAAATATCTGTCGACCAAAATGTGCTTCTTAATTTATTTGCGAATTCCATTTGTAGAATATATACAGTACTTTTCACTTAGACAATTATTTACAATTATTCCTCAATACATTTTAAGGTACATTAAAGTTCGTGATAGGAATAATAAATGCAATTAAGAATCGAGGAAGTAAATTTTAATCAAGGGGTGACCCCTATAAAGCGATTATGTGTGTGGTACAAAAACATATCTAAACCAATTTTTGTAAACTAGGCACGCGATGTATGTATCTGGCAGAAGTGAGGTGAATAAAACAATAAAGAGCCAGATGAGGCAAATTAATAATTTAATTCGCCTTGGTGCCTGAAGAACTCTCTATGCGAATTGAAACAGGGGTCTAATCACGACATACGATATCGTTTAAACGTTCGTATCGCATAACAATTCGAACCGTTTCCAGTAAGCTAATCATCGCATACGACATCTTTCGAATCGTAATTTTAAAGAAAATGTAATAGATTTTTACCATATGTTTAATGTAAACAAATGATAAAAAGAAAAAAACATTAAACAAATAGTGTGCTAATAAATATTTTAATAAAATTAAAGTGAAAAAATAATGAATCCGTCAAGGCTATTTTATTTATCCTCATCAGACTCGGAGGAAGAAAGTGTTTCACGTATTAAAAAAGAAATTAGATACAAAAGTGATCCTTTTTCCTTGCCGGCAGCTGCGTAAGACTCGTTTTCCTACTTTATAATCTTTTAGTGATTGTTTTTTTATTTGTAAATTTAGGACTACGTATAGACTGACAAAGAAGGCATTCAATTACAGCCTATGTCACATAATATATTGGGCACATGTCTACAGCGGTGCCACCGAAGCTGCAACTAGCGGCCACACTTTCAGTTTTGGCAAGTGGAAGTTTTCAGTACAGCGTGGGAAATGACTATTTGGTCGGTTTGGGACAGAGCACAGTTTGCAAAATTGTAAGACATGTTATAAACGAAATGGAAACAAAACTTTGCCCATTGTCGTCCATTGATTTTACTCGCGTTTGTCCTATTCAATATTACTATATTTTATAGAAAATATAAACAATTTAATTGAAATTTACTTACATTTCCTTTGTTAGTTTGCAATTTCTTGAAATTATTATAAAAACACACTTTACGCGCTAAAATCATTTGTTTTCTTTTTGCATACGATAGACACTAACGTATCGAAGAACAGATCGAGCGATGTAACTTCTTTGATTACTTGATACCGAATGCCATAATCAAGGTGTCTTTACTAGGTGACCTCGCTACTACAACAAATACAACAATACAACAACAGCAGGCAATTTTGTTTGTGTAAAAGCCAATATTGCTGTCAAACACATTTGTAAAAAGAAAGAAAATTAAAAGAAAAAAAGGAGAATAAATTTTGTTTGGTAAGTTTCATAAATTGTATGTATATTTTATAAAATTCATAATTTAGAAAGTTTAATTATTATTTTTATAGCACATACATACGTGGATACATTAATACTTGGATATTCGCAATGTATTAATCCAACAACAACCCCGGCTAGATATGCCTGAATTGTTGTGGAAGGCGTATATTGATTTTGAAGTAGTACAGGGAGAATCCGAATTAGCACGTCAGCTTTATGAAAGACTATTGGAAAGAACACAGCATGTTAAAGTATGGATATCTTATGCTAAATTTGAATTAACAGCACAATTAGCAGAAGATGACGACATGAATGTACGTTTGGCCACGCGAATAAAAGGCATACGTTAAATTCAAACTTTGCATGCTCATACAGTGTCCAAAATAGCATATAATAACTACTTCTAAAGTAACGGCAACAAAGAAAATTATGGATATAATTTGACAACCGTAATCAGTAGCATCCACAACATAAAGAAAATGTAAACCAACTGTACACTGAACCAAAGCCGAACATAGAAATTGAGCCAACCCAGCTTGCAGATCACAGTTCTCTTGTGGTATGTCAATATCATCTTCTGCTGCGGCCGAAAGAGAGACTTCTTTAGCATCAATGTGTCTTTTATTCGAATTTTTATTGAAAGTCTTTGTAGATTAACTGCTTGTCGATTTTCGTTGTTGAATTTTATGTAAAACGGAATTGAGATATTTTTTTAACACTAATTTAAGCTTTCTTATTAAATTGTATTAATTTGAGAAAATTATATTAACAGCTTTAAAATGTGAAACCAATAAGAGATCAATTTTATTTTTACTGGATTATTGAATATTAAGAAAATGCTCATTTAAATTAAATAAGTTTTAAAAGTCTAAAGAGATCCAAATATCTAATTTTGTAACAGGTGAAATTAGTAAATTGAATAAATGTGTATGTATGTACCTATTTTTGTATTTTTAAGATACCACATAAAGTGTATTGAAGGGCAGGGGGAAAATTTTAATGGGCGCTTTTGGAATCGTCATTTTACTAATGCAAAATCTACTTTCTGTTTTAAATTTAATTTAAAACCTCTTTTTTAAATATTTTTGGTGGTCCTGAAAAGGACCGATTGGTGTTTGATGACGATGCAGACTGCAGCTGCAGTTTAATATGTTCCCGTGTTTTTGGAACGTCCTGCAGTGCACTTGGAACGTCCCGTAGTGCACAAGATCCCTGAAATGAATATATTTAATAAAAATTAATTATTAAATAATTTTATAAAATGAAATTAAATAAAATATTACCTTAGGACACTACAACTTTACTTTTAGAAGTTTCTTACAGCCTAAAATACGCAGACCTTGAAGCCGCAGTAGTTGTCAGTTCTTTCACGGTAAAGAAACGCAACCCATGCTGCGAAGTGCCCGATGGCGCCAACATGAATGGCACATTAGTATCTATAGGGCACTTCATTTGTATGCATTTCACTAGTATGCATATTCTCCTGCTGTTAAACTACACGAATAGCCTTGGGCATTAAGAAACGTCGGCTTCCCGCGGTTATAATATGCTCCTTAGAAAAATGGTCGATACATATGTGGGTGCTTTTAACAAATTTTTTTTGCACACCTTGCTCCACAGATCTCTTCTTTCTTGGTCTTGTGGAACACTCAAAAATGTATCACTACCAGGACCAAGTTTCATTCCACACAACGAACAACAACAACGCATGTTTTCAATGTTAGGAACAAATTGTATGCACAAATTATTATGTTGCGTTGGCACAGTTTTTAAACAGTCACTTTTTAGAATTATAAATTTCTTGTACAAATTACAAATTTATTTATAAATTTTGTACAAATTAGAACACGAATTGATAATTTACTTTTTGTTTTTTCTTCACTTTAATTTATTTATACACAAACTATAAAAACACTAAGGCACTTGAATCAATGAGAATTGAATTTAAATGAATTTTTTGATTATTCGTAAACAAAACAAAATAGTTTGACATTAGAATGGCAGCACGAAGGAAAACGAAAATTTAAGCAAAAAATTGTACGTGTGTCAATAAATCAAACTCAGGCCAAAACGGTAAACCGTACCAGCTGTTTTTGTTTACATATTTTTTTAACGTGGTGAGTTTGAAAATATGTAAACATTAACACGTGCAAGTAATACTAGCGAGCGATATGTAATGCCGTATTTATAATTGTTCAACAAATTGGTACTATAATTAAGATCATGGACGTTTGATTTAATTTAAAATAAGTAAACTATATTATCTTCATGTACAGAGCAACTTTCTTCAGAAAATCTGAATCACGTCTTTAGGTTTGCAATATACATTAATAGAATATAGCAATGGAAAGCTAAAAATATTTTAGTTATAAAACCTAAACGAATCGATGTCCCACAAATTTGAATACAGCAATGGAAAGCTAAAACCAATAGTAATCGAATGACATAGAGTTTTTATTAAAAAAGACTTCAGTATAGGGGGTATTCACTAACAAACTTTCGCTTTTCCCAATATAAGGTCAAAATCCCCAAAATACTATTTTTCCTATAAATCCTAAACGAAACGATGTCCCACAAATTTGAATACAGCAGTGGAATGCTAAAACCAATATTAATGGAATGAGTTAGAGTTTTTATTCAAAAAGTCTTCAGTATAGGGGGTATTCACTAACAAACTTTCGCTTTTCCCAAAATAAGGTCAAAATCCCCAAAATACCTTTTTTCCTATAAATCCTAAACGAAACGATGTCCCACAAATTTGAATACAGCAATGGAAAGCTAAAACCAATAGTAATCGAATGACATATAGTTTTTATTCAAAAAGACTTCAGTATAGGGGGTATTCACTAACAAACTTTCGCTTTTCCCAATATAAGGTCAAAATCCCCAAAATACTATTTTTCCTATAAATCCTAAACGAAACGATGTCCCACAAATTTGAATACAGCAGTGGAATGCTAAAACCAATATTAATGGAATGAGTTAGAGTTTTTATTCAAAAAGTCTTCAGTATAGGGGGTATTCACTAACAAACTTTCGCTTTTCCCAAAATAAGGTCAAAATCCCCAAAATACCTTTTTTCCTATAAATCCTAAACGAAACGATGTCCCACAAATTTGAATACAGCAATGGAAAGCTAAAACCAATAGTAATCGAATGACATATAGTTTTTATTCAAAAAGACTTCAGTATAGGGGGTATTCACTAACAAACTTTCGCTTTTCCCAAAATAAGGTCAAAATCCCCAAAATACTATTTTTCCTCTAAATCCTAAACGAAACGATGTCCCACAAATTTGAATACAGCAATGGAAAGCTAAAACCAATAGTAATCGAATGACATATGGACAACCTTTTTTGAAAACAGTAAAAGTTTTAATTCTATTAAATAAATAATTCTCTTTCTGAATAGAAAGAAAAAACGAACTCCTGCCTAAAGGTTGAAATTACTTAACAATTAATTAATAATATTTGTAGTTCGGAATAAACAATAAAAATTATAAATATATTTTTTGAAAATTAAAATATGTTAATATTTTTGCTTTTGTTTCTTTCTTATTTTCTTCATTTCAGTGAACTCATGGCGAAAAAATTTTGACATTGGATAGAATTTGTTTCCACCTCATAATTAATTCGCCTTGATTAAACAACACATATGTAAAAACCTGCATATTTGAAACTGTTATATTAAATTTAGTTATCGAAAACATCTTATCGATAATTTGTATCTACAAAATTTTGTAAATTGGATGGGTTATAGAAAGTATATTTTTATCAATTAATGTGTTAAAATTTACATTGCATCTGTAATACATATTTAAGTAATATTAAAAGGTAAAATGGCCGATTTTATCGATTCTGAGGCTGAAGAATCTGAGGTAATAGCAAATGTTGAGTTAATATACATATTTTAATACACTGAAGTTTACTATGTGAAAAATATATCGTGGTTTATATCTTAATTCTAAATAAAGTTAAATACATATGTATGTGTATATATTACACATATTTGCATACTCTTGCTGTGCAATATTAAAATTAGAGAATTTGTTTAAGTGCTTATCCAGTATTTAAAAGTATCAAATACATACATACATATATACTAGGTTTACGAGTTCACGCATTTTCATAAAACTAAAGCGAAAAAGTTCTAGTTTGGTGAACATATTCAAGTACTGACCCGGCGGAAATATTTATTTTTCCAGGTACATCATAAAGCTTATTAAGTTTTTCAGGACTCTGTTATGCATGCCTAGGCCTTTCAGGTTATACATACTTTAGCAAAAGTTATAAAGCATGCCTTCAGCGCGGCGAAAAAAGTATTACTCGCCGGCAACTTCTATATGGGACATCTTCCTTGTTAACGTATTAGAACAAATGTGCTTTTATTTCTTGATGGATAGTATGAACATTTAAATCTCTGAATATTTTCACTTTGTGTATACGAAGGGTCACAGACGATAAGTCATAAAAGCCTAAACTGTCTTCTTTGAAGCTTTTGATATTTAATGCGCAAGCAGTACCCCATATTGTATTCATTATGGATTTGTATAAATGCCCTTTGTATTCCAAAGCCATGGTTAAGTTAGATTAACCAGTGAAGTTGAATTGTTCTACGTTTTATAGCCTTTAGGTTTGCCTCAATATGGCGGAACCAAGTTAGGCGTTTATGTAGGTGGTAACTAAAACATTTGACGTGGCTTCCGCTGAGACAATAGTATTTGTTATATATATGCGTGGACAAATGTGCCTTTGAGGGAAACCGCTACATTTGCCAGTCCTCTAGCTAATGACTGTGGAATTGAAGTTGTTAACACTTATAAAAGCAGTGCCGTCTGCAAACGCTGATATACATATACGTATTTGGGCTTGTTGGAATATCCTCTGTATATATGATATATAATAGTGGACATAATATACTTCCGAGAGGAACACAAGAATTTTTCCATTTTTTGAGAGCTGATTCTTTGACCTTTAAAAGTTCTATCTACAAAAAGCTCTTACGAAGCTTGAGGGAGTTTTCTGGAAGACCTCGAGTTATTTTTGCGTGTTGACCATCATGCCAGATTTGATCAAATACCTGGGATATCTATAAATAAAGCTGAAAAATATTGTTATTTTCAACTGGCGCTGCAACAATGGTATCAATTCAATGTAATAGTACTGTCTTCCACAAAAATCAAGCTGATGGTCCGGGGCGATGTCCGCTCTTTAAGATATGGTGAACAAAGAAACAGGCTTAAAAATTTTCCAACAGCATATCAACACGCCAATAACAAATTAAAGCTAAAATATTATGGGCAGTTGCTAGCATTTTCGGATTTTTTCCCGTTGTTGCAGAACTGGATTAAAACAGCGTATCCGACCACAACACAAGTAGGCAAGGGTAAGATCTGTAGCAAAGAATTTCGTTAACAAGATCTCACTGAATCCATTCCTTGCATATGCGCTGCAATCCTCAAAATCTATTAAAAGAATTGTTTCATTTTTGTAGGATATTCTACAATTTTTCTATGTACATATCATCTTGAATTGTACAAATCAACCAGTATTTTAATATGAATTTGTATAAAAAAGTTTTCTCATGTATTACAGCTTTATAAAATGTACGCGTTCCTTCAAAACTCAATTTTACATTAAAAGAGTTCAATAAAATTGTATTGTTTATTTGAACATTTTAGGTTTTCTTTATAATGAACGCTTCTATATATGACACGAAAATATCGTTGTGATTACAAACAAATTACTTTCAGGTACTTAATGGGAACTGGATATTACCAAAGTATATGCACCTCCTAGCTATTGCGATGTAGAATTTTGTAAAATAAAGAAATAAATGAAGATATAGTAGAAAACAATGTGGTCATCGGTCCTTTGGCGGCGAATTAAGTATATAAAAAACAAGGACAATTTATAGAGGAAACATAGTACTAATACTTTGATATCGGACCTAGGAACAATTTATATAACGATCAAAGACAGACATGACAAAGATAAACAATGATTATTCTATTGATGGCTACAAGAGCTGTTAACTCAACTATATCTATATGTTAACTCAACTATAAACCGTAAGACAACGAAACAGTGGGAAAAGTAAACAAATCTTATGACCTGTTTAAACTGCAAAGAACGAAATTAGCAATATAACAAGTATTCTGATATGACATTCAAGATTTACAAGCACATATTCCCTGAATATATTAACGGGAGAATCTTGTGAAACTATGCTCGGCGTGTTGAGTTCTATTATAACAATTCGTTTTAACACAAAGAGATAGGGTATACGCACCTACGTAGGCTATGTGTTCCAGGCAGCCTGTAAACCTAAAGCTACTTTCAACAATGCGAATTTGCATTCACGCTTATATAGATTACCGAATTTAATGCCTCTATTGGATCAACTTCTTTGTTAATTTTTTTTTTTTTGTGAAACTTAAATTTTATTAAACGTTTTGGTTTTATTATGGATTTTGGCGGAATTTGTATTTTCTAGTCATTTTTATATTTCTTGGGAAATTATCGTAAAGTTCCGTTTATTTCTGAAATTTCTTTTTGTTAGGATATTTTAGGTAATTTTTACAATTTTGAACTAATTGGTGAATTTCTAATTTCTGATTTTTTTAGTAAGTTAAATATTTGGTGGTAACAATTAAATTTTTGATGAGTTTGGAAAATTGTCGAATTCAATTAATTGTCTTATAAAATTTCGATTTTCGGTAAAATTTCTGCTTTTGGGTGCAATTTTAATCCTATGATAATTTTAAATTAAAAATTTTAAATTTGTTGTGATATTTTTGTTTTGTCTATTTTATATTTTTATGAAAATATACATTCGAATTTTTGTACAATTTCGATTTTTCGTGAAATATTTTGTTGAAATTAAAATTATTTGGGGACGGTTTTAAAATTTCTAGATGTTCGATTCCTTTACAATTGCAAACTTGCGAGCTTTTTCTTTTATATTCAGATCTTTTGAATATTTTAATTTTTTGGTGAGATTTTGGTAAAACTTATATTTTGTCGTAATATTTCAATGAAAATTTCTCGGGTTTTTATCGAATTTGGGTTATATGCAATTTTTTAAACGAATATTCAATTTAAAAAGGGTCTTCAGAAAATTAATTTCATCCTAAGTATAAGGATACAGAATATAAGCATGGGGTCGTAAATTGAATATTTTAGAAATTACAAACGGATAACACACTTCCGTTAAACATTCGGTGAAAGTATAAAAAACGATAAAATTTAGATAAAAGCCATAAATGTCAACGAGGTTAATGTAGAGCAACTCAGGGAGGAATTGAACAAGTTATATTTTCTGACATCAGCTAATTAATCCAGCAAAACAAAAAAAGACAGTGCCATACAATAAATAACAAATAATATGCTACGATGAAAAAGCTAGAAAGATTGTTACAGAAGTTAAAGAAAAAGCCAGGTCCTACAACGAGAGACTTTTAGCCGAATAATCTTCAGTGTTAAGGCGGATAAGACCCAGTTTTGTTGATAGTAAAACCATCAATGTGTTATTCGCCATAAGGCAAACAAGTCAATGCATTAGAATGAAAGTTTGGAATAGTTTAGACTGACGGGAGGCATTATTTCGTTTAATAAAACATTTTGTTTATTTAGTTGTGTCCGGATGTATCTCTGTGCAATGAAAGAAATAAATGTGTACATAGTAAATGTATATTTTTGTGAAATGATGAAATATATAACTGATATATTAACGACTAAAACAACATATATATTTTTTTTAGGAGGAAGAAGAGCTAGAAATTCATGAGAAAAAGAAACTGAAAAAATTAAAAGCAGTGGCTGACAGCAGCGAGGAAGAAGAAGGTAAGTTAGAACTTCATTTCTCTTTTCTTGCAAAATGAGCAGTTTTAGCCCTAAAATTGTAACATTTGATTTAATGTTATTGCGATTTTCATAATCAAAATGTGCTTTATGATTATTTATACTGTTTTATATTAATGTCAATAGTACAGAGAGTCCGCCGGAATGGTATACTACTCTGTTTTGCCCCCATTTTGGTAAACATTGGTCGTGGCAAAATTATTAGGGAAAAATATTCGGCAAAGCAACGTGTTTTAATCGTTAAAACATTTGATCAAAATCAATCATCAATTACTGTGACGATTAGAAAGTTACGAGAAATTCGACACCGTGCTCAGGCGCTTGGTCTTCAAAGAACAACTTTGGCCCTAATTTTGCACAAAGATTTGCATTTGTTTCTATTTAAGATTCAGTTGACACAAGAGCTTTTTCCAGAAGACCATTGACAACCCCGATGTTTATGAAAAAATCATCATGAGTGACGAGGCACATTTTCATTTGAATGGATATCTGAATAAATAGAATAGTCGGTTCTGGACAATGGAAAATACTCAAATTATTCATCAGTCACCTTTGCATCCATTAAAAGTGACAGTCTGATGTGCAATTTGGCCAAGAGGAATCATTGGACCTTACTTCTTTGAAACTGAAAACGGCGTAACGGTAACTGTCAATGGGGAGCGATGTCGTGATATGATTGAAAACTTTTTAACGCCACAACTGCATGCTATGGGCTTGACTGACATGTGGTTTCAACAAGACGGTGCCACATCGCATACAGCCAGGATTATAATGGAATTACAGCGGCACCTCTTTCCACAATAAGTTATTTCAAGGAATGGTGATGTTGATTGGCCTCCACGAACCATTATCTTTCATTTAATCAAAAATTATAAACAAACAAAGTAGTATACCTTCCCGGTGGACATCCTGTATATAAGAGTCTAAAATTTGTATGTGATTGTGATAATAATACATGGTGAGAGCGAAAAAAAAAGAATTAAAAATTAAAATCAGACTTTTTCATATCAAAATTAACAGTTATGAATACGCAGGGAACATTATTAAAAAAAAAACTAATTACTAACTCATCTGTGACTAGCAATATTTGTTGTCGATTTCTCGATGAATTAAATAATAAACTTCAGTGACAAAATATGAGTAATGCATGTTTTTTTTTTTTTTTAACTGCCATCTGAGCTGTTTCTGAAATTAAACGTAACATATGTTATATTTCGTTAATTAATTCGGTATGTATATAAGTATATAAAATATTGATAATAAATTCTGAATTTGATTTGAAAAATAATGATTTTGATTTTTTAAATTCTGAGTTTTATTTGAAAAAGTCTGGTTTTTTAACTGCAGAATTTGATTTGGAAAAGTCCGAATTTGATTTAAAAAAACCCTATTTCGATATGGAAACTTCTGAATTTGATTTTTAAAATTCTGAATTTGCAATTTTACCTGTGAAAGCGTAACAATCAAAGCTGTTTTCGCATTTACCACTAGCTTTTACGCTCACCTCCTACCTCTCCCTTAAAAAATATATATACCCTTGAATTTTAAAAAATAAAATAAATTATTTTCAGCTAATTTTTTAATCCCAATTCATTTTGTAATAAAATAATGCAATGTATTGTTGAGGGTGGATAAGCATTTCGCTGGTTGCTTAGGCCAGCTCATCAGGAAGTTTCAAAAATCGATGAGATAGTTACACTACACACATTTTAATTTATTGAATCTTTCTACTAAAAGAAATTTTCAATAAGTATTCAAATCTTTCTTAAATGTTATTTACTAGTTATTACTAATGTAATAACTATTTTTTTGTATTCAAATCTTAATAAACTATCTACTATTGGGTAGAGAGAGCTGCATCGCCAGGCTTAACCCTTTTCTGACATGCTTCTTTCATGAGTTGTAATATAACAAAGTAACTACTATAAACTAGGATTTGATTTCTGCAACACGTCCCTCTTGGATTGTTATAAATGTTTTGCAAAATAAATATATTAAAAAAAATTACACATCCGCATAAAAAAGTTACGAAATTTTGAGTCCCGACAATATACACGGCTTGACCGAGTTGAATAATTTTTTTCGATCAGTTCGTTATAACACTCGTTATAATACAATAAACTCTTAAACACAAAAGCCAGGAAGACAGAACAAATCCTTATTGGTAATTTTGCATGAGAAGCGCTACTACCGAATAAAAAGGTGTAAATTTACATAACCCTGAATAAAATATATGCAAGATAACTGTAGTTGACGAAACACTAATGAAAGAAATGGAAATCAAGTTATTTTCGATACTGAGTTCTCGTAGTCATAGAGTTTCCACAATTATGGGTTGTAAAAACCTTGCTTTTGATTTAAATTATTTTTGGGTTATAATTTGGAGATAAAGTATTAAATTAGAAAATATAATGTAAAATTATAACAAATACATTATGTTATTTCTGTAACCCTAATACAGAAATTATTCCCAATATTCGGGTGCGTGTAAAGCAAAGCTGCAAGCAACTGCTAAAAATATTTCATTTGATACCCAACCATGACCCAATGCCCTCTAATGGTCTCAATATTCATATGACGTAGCATAGCCAGTGAACGAGCAAGCCGCTTCCAACGATATCTTAATTGTCCAATTTTGATAAGTATTTCAGAAAATATGAGGTAACAGATGAACACACATTCATATATACTATACATGCCCACATGCATACCAGTTAAACACATAACTATCCCTTTTGCTTAGCCGTAGTCGGCTAACAATTTCATAAATAAATCAACATTTCACCAAACATCGGAGATATTATAAATCTGATGGGTCATTATGGTCATCTTCTATTTAGCTAGAGAGATATCATACGGTTATGCCATCTCATTCGTTAAAATACAGCGAACGTCGGTATGGAGTAGTAAAGATTAACTTTGCCTGAATCGGAACCAGAAGCGGATCTTAGTCCTCAGCAACGTCCAGGTGCCTAACGAACTCCCTAAGCGTTGCATATTCTGACCGGGTTTGCCTGAGGTATCAAGTTAGTTGGATCGTCTGTTTCTTGTGTGGCTTCCGAACTTAACGGATAGCTCCAGTGCCGTTGCTATCACAACCGTAGTAAATTCTGTCTTGCCTCTTATATATAATCTTTTTAAAATTTTACGTTAATCGTTTAATAGGTGAGAATATCAAACCTTTTCCGGTACAGTAATACCAATTGCGCAAAATTATGTTTTAGAATTTTAACTGTAAGTTTTCAAACGTCTTTTATAACATATATCTTTGTTAAAATTACAGATGATGATGAACGTTTACGAGAAGAATTAAAGGACTTAATTGATGACAATCCCATAGAAGAAGGAAGTGATGGAGAAGATTCCGATGTATCCAATTCGTCTAAAAAGCGAAAAAAACATGAAGATGACGATGATTTAGATGACCGATTGGAAGACGACGACTATGATTTGATTGAAGAAAATTTGGGTGTAAAAGTGGAAAGGAGGGTACGTTATTATTATACAATATACTGCTTAAAACAAACAGACTTTTCAAAATCAAATTCAGAATTTAAAAAATTAAAATCAGACTCTTATCAAATTCGTATTAACGAAAACAAACAATTCATCAATTTTTTCAACTTTTTGTATGGGAAAAATTTAATTTTTTTTAGTTTTGGAATGGAAAAAATATGCCTCTTTCACCCGCTTTGAATATGCGCCTGCATTAAATTTATGTTATTTTTCATTAACTCAATTCACATACATATACATATGTATAAACATAAATAATTTTATTAGATATAACTTTTTCTTAACTACCTGAATTTTGTGATAATCCTGAATTTGATATGGAAAAGTCCGAATTTGAATTTATAAAAACCTATAATAATTTTATTTGATTTCTGGTTGCTATGATATATTTGCTACATTTTATATTTGCTAAATTTTACTACAAGCAGCGCGAACAGAGCTCTATTTGGGAACGATTCTTCTGACCTACTAAGTAATTAAGCTACTGAACTGAAAGCGTTTTCTTGTTCAACAAAAAGGATTAATTAAAAGTAGCACTATCTTTAAAGATCTGATAAACCCTACACTGTTTACAATAACTTTTTTGTTCAACAATACCGTATCCGTATGTTGTTATGCTCTTATGAATAGAACCATCTGATTAATGGTTATTGTTGTTTTTGCTGTCTATACTTAAACTTGAATCTGTCGTAGCATAGTTGTACCATTAGCTGTGAAATGAGGTTTTTCAGGCAACTTGATATTGTGTTTATTTAGCAGCTTAATAATTTGTGCCATAGCAGATGCTGAGCTACCGATTTTTGTTGATAAAATCAAGAAATAGTTTATGCAATGAGGTAACGTGGGAGATGTTGTTCATTTGCGGCGACTTCTGGTAAAGGCGCAAAGTCATCCGGACGTGGGCGTTTAGCTCTGTCCTTGTTCCTTCCAGTTGGAAATCAAGTTCCCTAAGCCGTTCATTGTACCCTTGTGGTTCTAAGAACCTTGAATTTAATCCTAAACACAATCAACAGTAATTTTCTGAAGTAAAAACAGAGAAAAAGAAGATAGTATGATAACAGTTATTCAGCCAAATACAGCTACAATGTACGTAAGCGATTTTAGTACGTAAACATGCCTAAAAAATCAATGTACATAGATATAGGAATAATTTTAGTGATGTATGTTATATACAATTGAAACCATTAAAAAAGCACATTATTCGAATGCAATATTTATCCGTTACAACAATAAGTCGTGTGAATTCTTGTTTACTCACTTTATTTTTGTTAATTTCACCTACTACAACAATTATTGTATATCTTTGTTTAAAATGAATTTATTTTACTTGAAAATAATAAAAAGCTATTTATAAGTTCGACTACCTGGATAAATTGGGACACTTTTATGCTTTAATTTGTGATAGTATTGCCAGTAAATATCAACTGTTTGTACATAAATTAACAAAAACTTGTTTTAAATGATTGAACACAAATTAACTTTTTTGATGTTTATTGTTTAGCTTCACTTTCGATAATGACAATAAATTCTAAATGCGACTAAATTTTAAAGTTAAGGAGAGTACAAAAAGACAGTTATTTCCGTTAGAATCTTATGTACTAGCTTAAATTGAAGTTTTTATAAACAAATATAGGTATAAAGAGATGCGACAAGAGCTACAAAGTATTTAAAGTAATTGATTCATTAAACAAGAATATATTTTAATATACTGAATATATTTTGACCCAACATCAACTAAAGTATACATCAGTTAAAATAGACTTTTGAGTGCGTTTTCTTAAGAATGGTTTATTAACCTTAAAGTGTTTATTAACTAATGTGTACCAAGAGTAAATATTTTCTTGGATACGGCCTTAATATTGATACGGCTTTTGGTCATGCGTCTTTGTAAATTGAAGTAAATTAGGTACCAATGTGTTTTGTCGCTGTGGTCTTGCAGCGTAGTGTCTTTGAAAGGGCTATTCATTTTAAAATGGTACTTTAATACGTAGCGTAAAACCCTTAATGTTAATGAGCTTTACAATGATACTTCACAATCGAAATCCGAAAGCGCTCTTCATAATATGTTATATTATTTAGCAAGATAAATAATATTGGCAATCATATATTTCAGAAACGTTTTAAACGCTTAAGACGTATACAAGACGAAGAGAGTGATGGCGAGGATGACAATGTGGATGAAGGCCTAGCCAGAGAAGCTATTGCTGAGCAATTGTTTGATGATGATGAGGTAGTAATATAAAATAATTTCATCATTAGTGTAATAAAAAAAATTTTAAACAGAATATTGAGAGGCGTTCCGAACTTAGTCATAGAGAACCAGAAAATTTTGAAGAAGAAGAGGAAGATACCGAATCGGATGCTGATGACTTTATCGTTGATGATGAAGGTCGACCAATTGCTGAAAAGAAAAGAAAACGAAGGCCAATATTTACAGATGCGTAAGTAATTTTTAACTTATATCGAATACATTCATATGGTTTATAGCATACGTATCTCCTAATAACTTGGCCGAACTAAAATCCAAGCTTTAGTATAGTCCTTACGTGCTTAATTCTTCTTTGCAATACAAAGAATGTGTCATGCGATTGAATTTATCCAAAGGTATCTAAATTACTTGTTTACCGTTTTATAACATGTGAAAATGTTTACCAAAAATCTAAAGTATATCTAAACCCCTTTTATATTTACTAAATTTTTTACTACATAACAGTAATGCTAATTGTACCACTTTTAAGGTAGATCTACCTCTTTTCGATATCTTATTCAACTATACTACTTCCTAAGTATATACCACTTTTTTTACTTATTCAAAAATAATAAGAGTGTAATAAGAGTATACCAAACTAAGATTTGAATAGTTATTGTAAATTTCTTTTATTAGAAAGATACAATAAAATAAAATTAAAGCTAAAAAAATTCACCAAATTAATAGTAAGAATATGGCTTTTGAAAATCCAACATTTTGTAATCCCCAAATATCTAGTTTACAAAGTTGATCAAATTATGTATTTTTTCTATTAATGTTGTTTTCTCGCAGGATATTTAAGACTAAAAAACGATATCAGAATTTAACTCTTAAATTCTTACTTGTTTTTCGTATTCCAATTCTAGTATGCTTATCCAAACGTTTTATGTGTTAAGATATCGAAGAATTTTTCTTTATAAAATGTGTGTTCCTTCAAAATTTATTTTTATTTCCATTCATTTTAAACATTTAAAACAAGGAATAAAGTAGCGGCAAAACAATCAGCTGTTTCACAATAAAATTAAACAACATACATACTCGTATATTTACAACGGTTTTTAGAATTGTATATGAACACTATTGTGGGAAATTGTAGTTTATTGCGTTTTGCTGCTGTAGTCTGCCATATGGTTGAATGTTTACTGTTTCTAAAATAATTAAAAGAATTCTGCTATTAAAATTCACTAGCAAATCGAAAATTGACCGGAGTCGTAAAATCGTAAAAAAATAAAACAAAATTAAACAAAGATCATGAGTTTCACAAATAACTTTTATTTACTCATACAATAAACATTTCACCAAAATAGTTAAACTTTTACTAATTGTTGGAAATAACAGAAAGCACACATGGAAAAATTGATCCAAGACTAAATTAAAAAAAAAAGTTTCAGCAAATAGATGAATTTTTCAGCAAGAAATTAAAGTTTACCAAAAAAATCTAACATTCCGATTAAAATTTAATTGTTAAATGATAAACGTGTTGTTGCATATTGAAAAAATGAAGAATGAAGTTAGTTTTTCGACGCACTGTTGAATATTTATGTACATGTTGTAAAATATCAATTACCATGTATCGTAATGGAACACAAAAGAGTCCTTGTTATATACAGAGTTAAAATTTTAAAAAAACATATCCAAATATACATACCATCATATGTAATAATTTTAACTGAAAATATATTCGCGCAACAATTATTAAAACGTTTTATAATTATAAATTGTATTTTCAGATCGCTTCAAGAAGGACAGGATATATTCGGGGTAGATTTCGACTATGATGATTTCTCAAAATATGAAGAGGATGAATATGAAGACGATTCTGAAGGAGAAGAATACGATGAAGATGCTGGCGAGGAAGATCGAGAGAGAGTCAAGAAAAAATTAACAAAAAAACTTCCGAAGAAAACAATTTTCGACTTATATGAACCAAGTGAATTAAAACGGGGTCACTTTACAGATCTTGACAATGAGATCAGAAAAACAGATATTCCTGAACGAATGCAACTTAGACAAATACCTGTAACTTCAGTTCCCGAAGGATCTTCTGAATTAGATAATGAAGCAGAATGGATATACAAACAAGCATTTTGTAAAGCACCAGTATCGCAGAACGATAAGGGAGAATTAAGTCGGGAAAAAAGTAAAAAGCCACCTAGTGCGATAGGAAAAATAAAGCAAGCTTTAGAATTTATTAGAAACCAACAACTAGAAGTTCCATTTATATCATTTTATCGGAAGGAGTATGTTAAGCCAGAATTAACGACAGAGGACTTATGGAAGATATATTATTTTGATGAACGCTGGTGTCAACTGCTGAGCCGAAAGAATAAACTATTAATACTTTTCGAAAAAATGCGCAATTACCAACTTGGTGAAATTATGAAGAAAGTAGATAGTGATTTACCTGAAGATATTCGCGTAATAAAAGATGACGATTTAGAACGTTTACGGGATGTGCAAACTATGGAGGAATTAAAAGATGTTCACATGCAATTTCTTTTGTATTATTCGCATGAAATACCAAAAATGCAGGAAGAAGAAAGGAAAAAAGAAAAAGAATTAAAGAAGCAACGAAGAAGAGAACAACGACTACAGGAACTAGAAAATAGCGAACAGCCGACTGAAGAAATCAATTCTGAGCAAGATAGTCCAGATGAGTCTGAAACTATTGACGAACACTTAAAACAAGCAAAAGATTCGGGCCCATACGCAATGTGCCGAAAAGCAGGTATTTGCAGTTTTGCCAAACATTTCGGATTATACCCAGATCAGTTTGCAGAAAATATTAGAGACAGCTACCAACGACATGAAGTCGACCAGCAACAAATAAGTCCGACAGATTTAGCAAAACAATATTTGTGTCCAAAATTTATGGAAATTGACGAAGTAATTCATGCTGCAAAATTTGTTGTGGCTCGACAACTATCCAGGGAACCGCTTTTAAGGAAGACGGTTAGAGAAGTTTATTTTGAAAGGGCGAAGCTAAATGTTCGTCCTACTAAGAAGGGAATCAAAGAGATAGATGAGAATCACGCGTGTTACCCAATGAAATATTTGTCAAACAAACCAATTAGGGATCTTGTTGGTGATCAGTTCCTCAGACTGACTTTGGCAGAAGAAGATAACCTTATTACCATCAATATAGCTGATGAAATCGAAGGAAATACGTCAAATTCGTATATAGATGAAGCAAAACAACTGTATCAACGTGATGAATTTTCTAAAGTAGTACAAGAATGGAATTCAATTCGAGCCGAATGTGTAGAGTTGGCACTTAAAAAAATGATTATTCCAGACTTAAAAAAAGAATTAAAAGTTATTATTTTGGCTGAAGCAAAGGAATTTGTCCTAAAATCTTGTTGTACAAAATTGGGGAATTGGTTAAGAGTTGCGCCTTACAAACCTGACATTTCTGATGAATATGCCATTGATGATTGGGGAGTCGTGAAAGGAATTCGCGCGTTGGGACTTGCATACGTCCCCGATTATTCGCAGGCTGCCTTTTGTGCAATAACAAATCCAGAAGGTGATGTAAGCGATTATTTACGCCTACCCCATATTTTGAAACGTAAAAATGCTTATCGATCTGAAGAAAAATCATTGAAAGTATCAGATCTACGAAATTTAAAAGAATTTATCCGTAACAAAAAACCGCACGTTGTAGTAATTGGGGGCGAATCTAGGGAAGCTAAAATGATTCAAACCGATATACGAGATATTATTAAGGAACTCGTGGATGAGGAACAATTCCCAGAAATCGCCGTAGAAATAGTAGATAACGAACTGGCAAAGATTTATGCAAATTCCCAAAAAGGTGCATCAGACTTTAAAGAATATCCGACATTGCTTAAGCAAGCAGTTTCTTTAGCTCGAAAAATTCAAGATCCCCTTTTAGAGTACTCTCAACTTTGTGGAGCTGATGAAGAAATTTTATGCTTACGATACCATTCCTTGCAGGACCAGCTAAGTAAGGAAGAACTTCTGGAACATCTTTATATTCAATTTATAAATCAAACGAATGAAGTGGGTGTAGACATTAATATGGCTGTGCAAAACTCTTATACGTTAAATCTGGTTCAATTTATATGTGGTTTGGGTCCAAGGAAAGGTACTGCATTAGTAAAAATACTTAAACAGTCAAATCAGAGACTAGAAAATAGAACGCAGCTTGTAACATTGTGTCATTTAGGACCTAAAGTTTTTATAAATTGTTCAGGTTTTATTAAAATCGATACTAGTTCCCTTGGAGATAGCACAGAAGCTTATGTTGAAGTGCTTGATGGGTCAAGAGTACATCCGGAAACATATGAATGGGCTCGCAAAATGGCTATTGACGCAATGGAATATGATGATGAAGAAACTAATCCGGCTGGGGCCCTCGAAGAAATTCTTGAGAGTCCGGAAAGATTAAAAGATCTTGATCTGGATGCCTTTGCTGTTGAACTAGAGCGTCAGGGATTTGGAAACAAAAGTATAACATTGTATGACATACGATCTGAATTGAATTCTTTATATAAAGATTTTCGAGTTCCATACCGTTCTCCTAACTCTGAAGAATTATTTGACATGTTAACTAAAGAAACTCCTGAATCGTTTTATGTGGGTAAAATGGTTTTGGCGACAGTTGCAGGTATTTCCCATCGTAAGCCACAAGGAGAGCAATTAGACCAAGCAAATCCAGTTCGCAATGATGACACTGGAAATTGGCAATGCCCTTTTTGTTTAAAAGACGACTTCCCTGAGCTGTCTGAAGTTTGGAATCATTTCGATGCCGGAGCGTGTCCAGGTCAGGCAACAGGAGTGAAGCTACGTCTTGACAACGGTATATCTGGTTTCATTCATATTAAAAACTTGTCGGATAAACATGTTAAAAATCCCGAAGATCGTGTTCAAGCTGGTCAAGCAATACATGTACGAATTATAAAAATTGACGTTGATCGTTTTTCGGTTGACTGCTCTTCTAAGAGCTCAGATTTAATGGACAAAAATCATGAATGGCGCCCCAGAAGAGATACATTTTATGATTATGAACAAGAAGAAAAAGACAATGCAAAGGCAAATGATCAGAAACTGGTTCGGTCAAAACAACAATACGTTAAAAGAGTTATTATTCATCCATCATTTCATAACAAGTCTTATGGTGAAGTTTTAAAAATAATGGAATCAATGGATCAAGGTGAAGTAGTCGTAAGGCCATCGAGTAAAGGCTCGGACCATTTAACTGTTACTTGGAAAGTTACAAATGATATTTATCAACATATAGATGTACGTGAAGAGGGCAAAGAAAACGCTTTTAGTTTAGGGCAGAGTCTACTGATTGGAAATGATGAGTTTGAAGACTTAGATGAAATTATAGCTAGACATGTTAATCCAATGGCAGCTTGTGCTCGTGAATTACTAAGTTACAAATACTATCGTGATACAGGCGGTGGTCTGAAAGATAAAATGGAAGAGTTCCTAAAAGAAGAAAAATTGAAGGATCCAAAAAAGATTCATTATTTTATATCAGCTTCGAAAAATTATCCTGGAAAATTTTTATTATCATACTTGCCGAAAGCAAAATGTCGCCACGAGTACGTTACCGTTGTACCCGAAGGTTACAGGTTTAGAGGTCAAGTTTTCGACTCATTGAATGGTTTTCTAAAATGGTTCAAAGATCATTATTCTGATCCTATCGTATCAACGACACCAATGTCTACACCTCATACAAACGCAAGTGTGCGAAATAGTGCTGGATATGACACACCTAGAAACAACGATTCAAAGTCTGCTTCTCAACATATGTCACAAAGTATTGCAGTACACACTCCACATTTTTCAAGTACTCCGGGCTATCATGGAGGATATGTTAATACTCCTTACACCCCTAGTGGCCAAACGCCATTCATGACACCGTACGCAACCCCACACACATCACACACTCCTCGATACGGCAGCACTACTCCAAGTCCAAGTTCAGCAACCTCTCATATTAATTACGTTCACCACCCTCATAACATTAAATCTGTAAAAGAAGTGCAGTACCACGGATCATCTCCAAGAAGTTTTGAAATGAATTCTCATGTCAAAAACAACCGTTCCAATCGCAATAACAGTAACAACGAAAGTCTCGAATGGAAAATGGCTTCGGATTCATGGGCTAGACGAAAACGTTCCGTGTTGCCACCTGCTCGCACTTTCACAAATGATTCTGCGCGATCTTCGAACTATTGCTTGCCCCCAACAGGAAGTGATTATCCTCATCAAGCTTCTCACCAGTATGTGGAAGAACATCGACCTAGAGCTGTTGATTTTCAAAAAAGTCCCAGATCTATTCGTAGCACTCCACGCACAAATACTTCCCCTCATTCTATGAATTTAGGTGATTCTACTCCATTGTATGATGAAAATTAAATTACATTAATTAAAATAAACTTTGAAAAATATAATTTTATTTACGTAATAATATGTATGTATATAAATATTAAAACATTTGTCTTTTTTTACTCAAGGCTTAGCAAATGTGTATGTTCCAAAATTAATAAAGATTATGTTTTAAGTTAAAATTCAATGTAGTGAGTTCTTTTGTTAATTTTGTGTACTATTTGCTATGTAAATAATAAAAAAAAATATAATACTTTTATAACGGCCAGGAACGCGAACATTATCCGCAAATTAAGGCGCACAGTATCGCGCCAGGCTAAGTTCAGGCGTAATGAACACAGTGTGTATATTACATGAAACAATTCGCGCTGTTTTTACCCCCTCATAACTTTGCTGCCTTTAATCATAAGATAATGAAACTTAAAATATAAGGACTCTACATATAGGTAATCTTATAGTCCAAGTTTGAAAGTTTCCCGAGATATGGTGGGATAAAAAGTGCGTACTTTGGTACATTTTCACTAACTCACCAATATTATGAGGTACTTCCACAGTAGCTAGATAGCTGAAATTTGGTATACAGGTAGGTCTTGGCGAACAAGTAAACTTTTTATCTGGGGGGATAGGGTTCCCACTTATTCGTATTTAATACTTCCACTATAGCTGGAGAGCTAAAATTTGGTGTACAGGTAGGCCTTGGATAATAATTAATGAGAAACATTCGCACTTCGCATCTAGGGAGACTAGGAATCCCTTTTATTTGTATGGAGCATTTCCACTATAGATAGAGAACTGAAGTTTGATATAACCCAACTGTCTGTAAGCTTTAAGTTAAAAGAGGTTTTATACATACATTATCAAACAAAACTAACTTGCAAAAAGGAATTAGATCCACACAAAAACATGAATGTAAAAATAAGGCCAAGTTCCTATTTAAAATTTCGACCGTAAAAAGTACTGAGATCAAAATGAGGACCAAGTACCTATTATCTAATTTCTAGGCGAATTAATTAATGATAACATTTTTACCATATCAGAAAGTCACAATTTTTTTTGCCAAGCTAGCAAACAAGCTAGACGTGTCAGACTTTAATAAACATGAAACGTTGACCTATCTTGTGATCATTCACCTACAATTCTTATTTTACACGACAGTTACATTGTACCTGTAACACTTATAAAATGTATGTGAGCTCTCTTGACTGCCGTAGCCAGATTTGCAACGCAAACAAAACCATTATCAGTTAAAGTAAAATCGCTCGTCATTGAGAAGACTTAGAAAGCAATGTCAAAATAGTCGTTCTCGACACATACAAATGCAAATGAACTTATGCCAAAAAACCTTGCCTATATGAGACAAATACATGAATTCGCTATCGACAGCTTTTTAAAAATCTTGGATCCAACGAAGCATAGCCTGTTGAAAGCTGTAAGGCACTTACAATTTCAAATATTTATTAAGACAAAACTCAAATTTATTTAAATACAAACTATAGTTAAGTTAAACGATCTTAGACGCGTTGTGTCGTAAAAAAAGAAAAAAAGGAGAATTCAGCTTTTTGCTCGTGTTCTAGTGCTAACCAAAAAACATTTTTTTAGCAACCGGGTAGTTGGTGCGTTGAGTAGCCGGTATCACAATGGTGGTGCCACAGCATTCCCCCGCCAGAGGGAGCTCATAAGAACCTCAAAGGAACCGTAACCCGGCTACCATTTGAAGTAGCTTTAGGTTGTGTTATTTCAGGTGAAAAGTTTAAAGCTGGGCTGGAGTTGAGATCGTTGTTGCTAGGAACTTTTTGAATTACGCTATCAGGTAAAATTTCCTGTTGCTCACTGCTGTCATGGCAAGCGTTGGGTACACCTGGAGCAAGTGAGCAATCGATGAGATCACTGGTTTCGGTAAAATCCGGTTTTAAACGGTCGATACTGATGTTGTTTGGTCGACCTCGTATCAAAATTGTAAAATATTTGTCGAAGCGTTTTAAAATTTGGTATGGACCGTCGTAGGGATGCGTAAGCGAAGGCCGTATCGAGTCGTTGCGGACGAAGGCGTGCGATGAATTTTGTAGGTTTTTCGAAATGAATGTACGGGGCATAGCATGGTGGGCTGTATCGGTTGGCTTAAGCTTTTGCATTACTGATCGAAAATCGGTGATAAACTCGCTGGCAGAGTCGGAAATCTTAGCTCGGTGAAAAAATTCTCCATGAATTGTTAAAGTGGAGCCGTAAACCAACTCAGCTGGCGATGCTTTTAAATCTGGTTTGAAAGCAACCCGTAGTCCAAGCAAAATAGTTGGCAGCTGGTACACCCATCGTGCTGGATTATGACATAAAATGGCTGCCTTAAATGTGCGGTGCCATCTCTCAATGATGCCGTTGGACTGCGGATGATACGGTGTAGTACGAAGATGTGTTGCTCCAATTGTATTTACCAATTCGGTGAAAACTGCAGATTCAAATTGGCGGCCACGATCCGAAGTTATCCGAGCTGGGACACCAAACATCGAAATCCACTGAGCTAGGAGAGCTTTAACGACTACATCAGCTGACATGTCAGGAATCGGAACTGCCTTCGGCCAACGAGTGAAACGGTCGATAATTGTTAGGCAATATCGTTGTCCTTCACATAACGGGAACGGACCAACGATGTCTATGTTAATATGAGCGTTGTCTTCTTCCAATGCTCTTGAAAGATGTGTGAAATTGTTGATCCCTAAACCATGAAAGGACTTAAGTCAGATTACGATATACAGGCCCATTAGCCTATTGCCAATTTTATCAAAGTTGTTTGAAAAATTATTCGTTTCATCTTTAAATCCTTACCTTAATGAACAAAACATCATCAGCTTTAATTATTGGCATTTCCCAGGTGTTTGACAAAGTCTGGCATGATCTACATTTTTCGAAAGTTTGGATCCTATACTGACAAAAACGCACCACATTTTGGCTAGAAGTATTTTTTCCAGTTTTCCGAGCCCTGAGAACGACTATATAACGTGTACATTTAGTTACACTGTGCTCCACGAAAACTATGCTGGGGTATAGCAATTCAGTTTTGTTGGTGTTCATAGAGGTATTTTAAAAGTTTCAACATCAAAATATAAATTTGTTTTGCAACCGATCTTAAATAATTTTTCTTTCTTTAAAAGATGTGGCTTCTGCCATTAAAAAAAAAGAAATTTAGAAAATCTATTTGGAAATGCCTGGGTTTTTGATGGTTAACGCTCTAAGTTCATTGTTATATATAAATTTTTTTATGTGGTTTTTAAAATCATGCTAAAGGCCCAACTATAATAAGCTTAAGGTAGCTTAAGCTAATGTCAAAAATTATACGAAAAGCCTGTCAAATGCTTAAGTAAGTTATTTAAGACTTTTAGGTGGCTACAATGTACTTACATGAGCCTGGACACTTTAGTGCCACAGTTGTACATTTGTTTTATTCGTACTTTTGCAAAAACATATTTTATTTCAGAATAAATAAAATTCGTTAACAAAAAGGTGTTGAATAAATATATTTTATATATTTTAATACCATTCATATACAAATTAATAATTATTTTTATTAGTTTTAAGAAAAAACAAAAAATACAACATTTTTGGTGCTTGTGTAATTTTGGGCAAGAGTACTAAAAACTGCAGCGGTGTCATCACTCAACTTATAAACAATAAAATTTTTTTTCCATTTTTGTGCTACTTTTTTCCATTCTCGTTCCTTTGAATTGCGATTATAATAAAATGCGTCTCTTTTTTGATACAAACAATTTTTTTTTCTATTAAATTTATAAAAAAAAATTTTCACTTTCGTCCTTCATTGCAGCTTGTTTGTTAATGTTGTATCTATAACACAATCACCTGTTTTCGTACGGAATGTGCATCAGTTTCGTACTTTGCTTAAGCAAATGACAGTTGACGAAACTTAACGAAAAGTGTTGTTAAGTACATTATAGTTTGCCACATATGATTTATATGTAATTGCACAATTGCTTAAGCCAGCTTATGCATATTATAGTTGAGCCTTAACGGCACTGTACTGTAAGCCGGGTGGAATGAAAACGTGTGGAATTGTAAAAACACTCGGAATTCAATAATTCGGAAATTAGCTGAGCTGTCTTCCACATATTTTGCATTGACATATATGCGTTTTAAAATTTATTGAGAAAAATAAAGGAAAATTTAAAGAAAACCTTTCCTATTTTAATACAAAATTGTCGTTTATTTATTTGAAGAAAACCTGATTCTAATTTATTGAATTTATATTTTGTTTTTCTTGAATGCGTTTTATTTAAACGGAAAGCCATTAAAAAATTGTATCTGTTCATTTTTGAAAATCGACATTTCTGTGCAACTTTTTCAAAATTCCCAGCGGTACACTCACTGCTCACTTAAATGATGACTGCACCAATTTCTTGTCATATCAATGTGAATCTTGTCTTTATATGAGTTTTAGCAAAATTTTAGAATCATCAACTAATAAACATCTGGGGTCGATAGATCATAATTCAATAATAATTTAATTTCTTTTAGAAAACTTTATTTGTTAGTCTCAAGAAGTAGCGTAGATGTGATTTTTTGCGAAAAAATTTTGCATAATGCTACAACAAATAATTTGTTTTATTTCAATAATAACGAATAATAAATAAACAATTCAATTCCTAATATTTTATTGTAACTATATTTTTAATTAACGATTTTTTGTAATAATATTTTTGGTTGTGTATTAGTATAAAGATTGAACAATTGTGTCCTTCTCGAATAACTGTCGTACTTTCATGCACCCATCAGAACCACAAGAAAAGAGGCGGCCATAAGCGTCTATATGTATTTGGCTTACGCCTTGACCAATGTGTTTGAAGAAACTGTTTTTGGCATGCTCCCCAGTAAATGTAGTTATTAGAGAATAATGATTAAGGCTCCATACCTGCAAAGAAAGTTAAGGAAAATATTATAATAGGTTTTTCCATTATTCACAGTAATCAAAATGGATCGTGAAAAGTACTTATTAAGTACCTATTAAGAAAATCGTAAATAAAATACCAATATACTATGGTAAATAATTATGTATATGGAGTTAATTCTAATATAAAATACATCTCAGTATTAAGTAATCCAGATTTTAGAAGCCGTACATACTCTTTCTGTTACACAAATGCGCTTTGTTGTAGTCACTTATATTTTGCCTTAATAAATTTAATACTGCATGACAGAAAATATAAAATTTGTAGGTGTTTAGCAAAGCAAAAATAAGTATAATTGTTACACATTCGATTACAATCGTGCATCCCAAAATGGAAGCATTGCGCTGGTGTACAGTGGGTGCCAAAAATATTCGTTCTCTGTAGAACTTTCTGCACAGTAAGTACCACAAGCATTTGTATCACTACTTCTAACAAGCTCGTTTGCAATTAACTACGTAACAATATATTTTTAGTGAAATTTGGCGATCCATATATAAGCATTGTTAACGACGCATTTGTTGGAAACAATGAAAAGGTTTCCAACAAGCCTGTAAAAGAAAGTAGCTTAAATAAAGCTCTCCGATAAAAAAAAAACAGACCGTGGGGAAACTATAAATTGTACTTAACATACACTAAAAGCAAAAAAATTTTAAAAACATATTTTATTTCTTTTATTCTTGTAATTTTTTTTAACACTTCTTTATATCGGCTATAAAATTATACATCCTGTGAAAATGTTCACTCTGCTATGGTTCCCAAGATATTGCTTCAAAATTGTTTAAACTTAAAAATCGAATTTCTTGAAATTCTGACGTGGTACAGCAAATCGCCGAAAAAGTATAATTTTCATAATTTTTCGTAATTTCCTTTCGGCACGAAACACTGTCGTACTGTGTACTATGATTATGTAATCAATTTTTCCACAATAATGAGTGTCTGCCTGCTGGTCGACAGTCGACAACTTTACTTGTGTTAGTTAATGTTATTAGCTCTCTACACAGCGGTTCTAGGCCGTAAATAAATTTTGTTGTTATATTAAGTTTATTGGAGACTTTAAAACAAGCATACATAAGAATAACATTATGTTACTAAATTATGTCTGTTCTGTAAATTTTAGGTCTGCAATTAAATATTATTAAATGTGTTTGGAAATGTTAAAATTCAAAAACTGTAGCTCTCAAATGAGTGCTGCCCTGAGAACCCTTACTACCTCCATCATTATTGAAATATATGAAAATGATATAAAGCATATTTGTAGTGCTTACCTTGATCTCGCCCTCGATGGATCCCGTGGCGAAAAATTCCTCATGCGGATCAATGCTAATGCATTTAATGCAGCCGTCATGACCCTTTAAAGAAATAAATTATTTTTAGTAATATATGTATAAGTGAAATATGTGATAAATTAAAGATCTCATTAACAAAACTTTAAATTAAAAACAAATTCGACTTCTAGTTCTAATGTAGTTTAAAAATAATTCAATTTTGCTTTAAAGAATCAACACTTAAGGCCTTACTTTATAAGGCCAGAATTTATATGAAAAAAATATTTTTTTAACTTTGACCTTGAAATAAATATTAACTTTATTATATTCGATATTCCGCTACGCCTTTGTGTAGCATCATCAGGAAATAAAATTATATATGTATATATTTTTTTTATTTCCTGACGATGCTACACAAAGGCGTAGCGAAATATCGAATATAATAAAGTTAATATTTATTATGTAATAAAGAAAATTTTATTGAAGGCCTAAAGCTTAAGAAATTAAACAAACATAATAAAAAATCATTTTTAAAAAAAGTTTATTCTATTATTTTTCATACAAAGTTTAGAACTTTTGAAAGGGATATGAACGCTTCATGTTTTATGGCGTTGATTTGTTTCTATATGCACAAAAATAATATGTAAAACTACAACAAATATTTAATAATAAAAATTATTGATCTTTTTTTTCATATAAATGCTGGTGTTTTATGAAATAAGACCCTTAATTTACTAGAATTTTGTTTATTTACAACAAGCAGCGTTGCCGTTGTGGTACTCATGATACCTTTTATGGCCCTCTTTTTAATATACCGTTTTGTTCAATTTTTACTAGTTTATGTTCCTTTTTCCAACTTTTCTTAAACTTAAAGTAGAAATTTGCGAACTTGTTCGAAACAGAGTTGGAGAATTGGCCTCCAAGTCAGTATTTAATTACAAAATATAGAACTATACTCTCTAAAAAGTAAAAGATCAAGTTCTAATATGTTAGAAAAATGAACTATTTCAATAAAATATGAAGTACAAATTAGAAACCAAGGTACAATAAATGATCATTAATATTTTACCACTTTTAAGCCCTAACTAACTTTACTATGGTGCAGAATACGCACATACGGGTATGGTTACAAACATTTTATTATATACTGTAAAAACAATCTTAAACGTTTCTCAAAAAATATACGTCAACTCAAATTTGCCTGTAAACTTTTTACAATACATATTCCATATAATTTTTTGTTATACGTGGTTTGTTCAGAAGAAAAGATGAAGTTTGAATTTTTTTGAAAAGTATTTATTTATTCATCAATATCCATTTTTTCCCTTTTAAAGCAATCCCCCTCCGATATACTACGCTTCTTCCAGTCTTCGAAGCATTTTTGAAATGCGCTTTTCGGTATGGCCATCAGCTCGTTCTTCGATTCTGACTTTATCTCATCAAATGTGGCAAAACTCGTTCCTTTCATTGGTCTCTTCAGTTTTGGGAATAGGGTGTTGTTTTTAGCCAAAAATCACATTCTTTGATCCTTTTTTCTTTCAAAAGTCAAAACACGAAGAACACACACAAACGTGACTAACCTTTTCAGTTGTCAACAATAAACTACTAATCCAACTTGGCAGAACATATGACTAACACATGTGTACCAACATAACAAAAAAAAAAAAAAAAATTCGGTAATCGAATGTTCACAGCTCGCAAAAATTCAAAGTTCACCTTTTCTTTTGAACAAACCATGTATTTCAGTTTAAATTTTTACTTACTTGTAATCTATGCTTTAAAATTCTTTGTCTCATATCAAATACACAAATGTCGCCCTTTTTTCCACAAGAAATAAGCAACTGGTGTTGAGGTGCATAACCAAAACAAGATGCTCCCTGGTCATGACATGTAAAAGCTATAAAGATAATCAAATAAATATTTGTTTTTAGTCCACAGATAAAGTTATCACAAATTAATAATGAGGTAAATTGTTTAACTATTTATATATACACTACGTACAAAAATCTACGTACATAAGCCTAGCTAGCCTATTAAACACGAACAAAAAATTATGAAAAAATATACTTTTTTTAAATCGAAAATAGATGTTATTTATTAAGTTAGCACTTAAGTATTTAACTGGTTAAAAAAAAATACAGTCAATAACGAAAAAGAAAAAAAAAATAATACGATTCATTAAAAAGACACGCAAAAGTCTGCGTACAACTTTGTATTTACATTTTCCTTTTTTTTATATTAACATATTTTGCAATCTTTAGTAGGTTGTTTGTTCCTGGGTTATATTATTCCATTCTTGCTTAACTTTTTTAAGCATGGCTTTCGAAGTGACCATCTGCTGGAAGTCATTGAGTGCACTGTCAGAAGTTCTGACTTATACCTCCTCGTGGCGTCGGTTGGTAACAGGTCCCTAGTTAGGTCATGGAGGAGTCTGGCTAAATAAGTCCAGCGGAGAGAAATTAACACTCTCCACCCACGGTGGAACACAGCATACGCCAGCGATGCGTGGTCCCTAGTATGCGAACTCTGGATATCATTCCACTTCCAGTTTCAATGCATACTTACACGTACATGGAGCTCTGTACGGGTGATATTAATCTCCGAAGGAATTGTGGATGCGTAAAGTACACTTCCAAATGGAGAGTTACAGTGCTCACGTGGAGAAGGTATAGTGCTCAGGGTCTGATGTCCGTAGAAGGAATTGCAGCTTACCAGAAAAGCAGGGGGGAAACTCAACTGCTGTCATGGGCAGGCCATCGTAAAATTCAATAGGAATGGACAGTGTGCAAGGCGTCCTGCCAGGTGCGGGTGTAGGCAACTCTGAAAGGAGACGTCTATCAGGGAAGGTGGTGGGCTCATACCAGGAAAAAATAAGTATATGTCGGCAAAATCTTCATCACAACAAAGCAGCATCGGATGTTGCGATGGATTATTGCAGTAGCCCTGGATTGTTCAACACAATATCAGGTGTCTAATCTAATACCACTAACCCCACAACTCTGATGGTAATTTAAGGTCATGTATCCTGATGCGCTATGGCGTAAGAAAAGTATCTATGACACATCTCTGTTCGCCGCATCTTACTGTAGTACTGATAGGCAGTGGTTCGGGATCATTTCTTATTGCGTCGGCATATTTTCCCTATTAGACGTCAAATTCACATCTGTTACTGGAGATGGAAACCTGGTGGTTTCAATAGGCAGAGAGTTATGGCGTTAGTCATGACCTGTAAATCCAAACTCGCACAACACGATACTAAACAGGGGGTGTGGAACCCACCTTTGTTGATTCACGATGGGTACAGATGATCGATATCACTCTGTGCTATCAATATGCTAGACCGGACAGATTAACCATGTCTGAATACAGGGCTATCCACGTCTAGATTCTGTACGGCAGAAGATGGAGAAAGGCCCGCAGACGTATAAGAATACTGATCATACCAGTTATGAGAAGTACCTCTCGGAACACATGGGTAGTGCTCCATACCGAGCATCTCGTAATCGAGCGAACTGTGGAACAATTGAACATTACGATTAAGCTAGCTTTTGAACATGCTTTTCCCTTGTCAGTAGTAGATGAAAAAGATCCGAAGAACTTGAATACAAGGTCTTTAATAGTTGCATGAGGGAGTGAGATTCAAACTTATGGGATGCTTACAAGGAAAATAACAAAAGAACTGCAGAGAACTATATGCCTTCGGAAGCGGATTACGTGGAGGGAATTCTTCTGTAACATGAGGAATTCGCCTGAGCCTGTCTCTAAGATTGGACTGATTCACAAGAACGATGGTCACATGACTGAGACAGTGGAGGAAACGTTGCAGTCGCTTTTGTATTTGTTAGAGTCGCCGAAAGAGAAATTCTCAATGGTGGATAATGCTCTTATTGAGCCTATTGTTATAACAAGCATCAACGCTATGCTTCGACATAGGACCATAAATCTCAGAAATAAGAGTGTCAGAATCCGGTGTAGGGTTAATGGGGGTTGCTCGTAGGTTTGGTCACCTCTCTTGTGGACTCAATAGGCATATAAACGATTGCGTATGCCGACGATCTGGCACTTACGGATAATGGTAAGACAGCCTTTCATGGCAACTGAGACAATAAACAGGGACTAACTATAAATGCTAACAAATCTAACGCTATGCTATTCACTCGAAGGAGGAAGGCTTAAAATGGGTTGAGACATTAAAAAGACGATCTGTAAAATCTCTGTATAAAAGGTGGATAAGCTGGATTACTGCATTAGTGACAGGTCATGGAAACTTCAAGTATCATGTGGCCAAGATGAAAATCGATTATGATGATACTACAGATTGTTATACGGTACCGCACATTGTGTGTGAATGTCCAGCACTGGCTATCAGAAGGCTAGGACCACTGGCAGACAGTTGTTAAATGTGAATGCCAATGGGGATCTAAGCCTTATACAAATCACTATAGTCAAGAGTAAAAGATGAAAGTAAGGTAGTCGAGAATTACAAGTCCCTTGCCTAAAATCAATTCGAGAAACGAACGGGGTCGAAAAGGGACCCATTAAGTAAACGGTCTGCTTCGATATTTCCCCTATATTAATAAATATGACTTTTGAAGTTATACGGAGTTAGCAAACATTCTTTTCTAACAAATTCCGTATATGCTTAATAATATTGAGGCCTGGCGATTAGGGAGTCGTTCGAAATTGCGTTGCAAAATTATATGCGCAGGTTTCACGATGTCAACGGTGTTTTCGGTCATTATCTTGCTGAATGATAAATTGGCCCTGTAGCACTGACTTTTTTCGGGATACGCGGCCATGGTGATCATTTTTTTCAGCAATTTTCGAACAACATCATTGCTAATAATTTTTTAATGGTAATTTTGACATTTTTTGCCACTTCTGAGGTTATTATCTTGTGTTTTTTAACCGATTGAATAACATACCTCTTCTCTCTTCCTGAAAGCTTTAAAAGTCGATCACATCGTGGCTGAGAAACAAACTGGTTTGTATCAGTTGACCACCTTTTGAAATAAATAATAAGCCTTTTCCACTGTACAATCGATTTTTTTCAAACTCTTTTAAATTAATTAATGATGATTTCTCGCTCTGCGGGATTAATCTCGTACCTTTTTCGATTCATGATAGTTGTTGATTCAAAAATTTTTTAGACAAATAACAAGCACGTAAGATCACTAATTAAAAAAATATATTTTATACAAAAGTTGGCATTAAAATATTAGTAAAAAATCCATAAAGTTACTCAGATACATTAATATTTAATAAAAAAAAATCGTAATAAAATTATTTGTTACAATCTGCACGCAGACTTTTTCTACCCAGTACACACGGCCGTAATACGCGAAAAATAGTTATTTTCTCCTTTCCTATTTATATACAGATTAATATGTATAATTTAGTTGCTGTACTTCTTGCTTACTTTGTTTATTTTTTGAATCACACGTTTTTCCTTTTACTGGAGCAAATTTGTCGAGTAAAAAGTTTCAAACTCTTGGACAAAGAACTGTCAATTTACTCTCTCAGTTGAATCTCTTTTTTGCAAATTTATATGTAAACGAACTTTATACTACACAAATGATCACAGGTCAAGACCTGTCCTTTAAGCAGATCAAATTTGACTCAGTTTATCATAACTCTAACTCTACACTGAAAAAAGTACACAACACTCGAGATCCGGGTATATTGTTTGATCAGAGACTCGACTTTCGTAATCACATTTATCTTACTGTTAACAAAGCTAAGGGAGTTCTTGGCTTTATGAAACGCTGGTCTATAGAATTTTCAGATAATTAACTCTTATTTACATCGCTTGTTAATCCTATTCTTAAATACGGATGTATTATATTGGCTTCTATGATATTCTATTAATAGCATTGAATCAGTACAATATCGGTTTTTGATCTTTAGGATGGAATTCGTATGTTGTACCGTCGTATATTTGAAGAATTGGTCTGCTCAAGTTGCCAACATAAAAAATTCGTCGATCGATGCTCAGTATTTTATTTGTTCTAAACATATGTGATCTGTGGTGAAGTCGATACCGCGTTCCAGCTTAGTAAAATAAACATCAATGTTGCTGAAGACAAACTCTTAACTTTCAACTGCTCGCTTTAAAATACTATAGATCTGTTTATGTTAATAATTACTTTTTTCGTCGCGCATGTGAAATCTTCAATAAATTTTACCATCTTATTGATTTGCCTGAGATTATTGACGTTTTAAAAAACGAAATTATTCTATCTTTAAATAGTTAATATGTAATTCACAAACTGTTTTGTAATCTGCTTTAGTAAAAAAGGATTTATAATCTATTGATTTAAATAAATTAAAAAATAAAAAAAAAAACATTTATACGAAAATTATAATTTTTTCATTTAAATCTACAAAATTAAATTTAAAACATTCTTTTATATAAAATACTAATATGTAATATTGGATTGACTTACCACTAACGCACGACTTCTTTTGAGGTAATAATGTATCCCAAACTATGATGTTTTTGTTTTCTGAACTTTGACCAGCTAAAAGTAAGTAATAAACAAACTCATGTTAATTGTCTTCAAAACAAAAAATATTGTTTTTTCTACGTTGAACTGTAATAAAATGTTTCGGTAGCTAACTTTTAACAACATTATTAAATTTTGATTTGCGATAAAATTCTATGAACTGCTATTAAAAGGTACGGGGTCAGACGTTGTACAATTGCAAAATGAATGAGAATTTAGTTGACCATCTACAGAATGCACATCTTCGCACCTAATATTTCATTTCATTTGTTTATTTAAACAGTTTAATTTAAACAGTTTCTTCGCTACCCTGAAAATTCAGTTAAAATGACTTAGATCTCGAGTTCATTGAGAAAAAACTGATCTTCAGGATTTTGAAAGTTAATGCTTTTAATGACACGATATGTAAACGATTATATTTCAGCAGAAATCATACGTGGTATATATCAAATCAGGTCGAAATAAAAAACATTGCGCCAAGAGTTGGTCATAGTGTAATATCTTTGATATGTAGTTGACAAAAACTAAATCAAGAACAGTACTACATGTGTTAACGTCTTCAGTTAAGGATAGTATCTTCTAACAGGTTGAAGATATACAAATTATATACCGCACTTCACGAAAAAGTGGCATTAAGTAGCTGTTGCAAATGTCTCGATTATGTTATATTGTACTACCCTCGATAGGCAAACAAAATTACGGTGTCTTTTGTGTCACGCCAGAGCGCCCAGGCAATGCAAGAAAAGTCGCAAAACATTATACATACATCAAAATGAGTATTTTTCGAGGATTTCAAATCAAGTACACCCTACTTTAGCGCCATTCACATTATATTACAAATGCTTAGATTTTCGTGGATTTTTGTAGAGAGAGATGTAATAATAATCGTTGACTGTCAAAAAGAAAATCAAAAGTAAAAAATTTCCATTTTATTATTTAACCACACTATCACACCAGTCAAAATGCACCATAATAAAATGAAAAGTTGAAGATTTTACAAATTTTTCAAAAAATGGTGAGAGCCATACGACTGTAAAATTTCTGTCTGTATTTTTATCAGATCAATAATATATTGTTTTCGCATCAATACTTTGTCCTTTTACTTGACCAGTCGTTTTACTCAATGTAATATTCTGAAAGGGCCTTTATAAGGGCGTAATATATTTTTTCCTTTTTAATGTTACATACTGTTGTATTTATTTAATTCATAAGAAGTATTAAAATAAAGGTTTCTCAAAGACGGCTGGTTTTATTTTGGTGGTTAATGGATTCATATTCACTTTTTTGTATATATGTACATTTATTTAATTCATCTTACCAGTTGCGAGTAAGCTGCATGAACCCAAAAATACAAAGTCGGACAGAGTTTTATTGTGACATTGGTGTGACTAACATAGAATAAGAAATATGATTTAAAATTAGTAACTATAAATCTATAAATGTTCAAAAACTTACAAAAAACGATCTATTGTTCTGCGAAGCGATTCCAGCTTGCCATAAACTTAGGTTTCCATCACCATCGCCAATACCAAATTTATTGCCTTGTTCGGAGAATCGGCATCTTGTAACTTTTGCAAAAGTACCCGAAGGTCGTGGCGTACAAACAACTTGTTGATGACCCCACTCCCAAATTTGAACTGAGCCGTCTTGACCACCCGTTAAATAAAGGGGCATTAATGGATGTGCACTCATTCGTTTAACATTATCAATTTTATGCTTTAATATCTGTGAAAATTAAAATTATATTGCAGAAAGGTGAGTTATTGATTTGTATACAACAAAAAACATACACATATTTTAAAATTTCTGGCAGACATTATCTTGTACATTTGCCACTTAAGGCATGATGATGCATAGTAACGGTTATTTTATTCGGTATTTGTTAATAGTTATTCAGGTGTCACAGGCTTTGTACGAATGTGAAAATATACACATTTTGCAATTCATAATATTTTGGTATTGCTTCACCTGCTTTTATGCGTTTTCATAAACCCGAAAACACACAAAAAAATATAAATTTTTAAAAATGATTAGTGTCGTTATCAAACAGCTAGTTTGTAAACAAAAAAAAAAATAACAATAATTGTAGGTATTTGGGTATTTTTCTTATTGGTATTGTTTATATAAAATTTACTATCGAAACGGATTTCACAATTTTTTTAAGATACAACTTAAGTAAAAACAAGATTCTTTGCTATTCAAAAAATTTTTGGAATAGTTCTTGTATGTAAGTTCTATCAAATAATCAATCCGAATTTTCTATTTTGAAGTGGGATAAAAACGAAATTTTTTCGCGTTTTACGTTTTCTAGAGAAGAATAACGTTATCGTTTTCACTTTCGTACGAATTGGGTTTCTGTGACATACCTGATTATATGATTTAAGAAATATATACTATATTTAAAAAAAATAAATATGTGTTCTACTTATTCAATCCGTTCTTCTAACATTTTTAGAGCCGCACATAAAAATTTAACACAATTTTTAGCCAAAACTCTATAAAAACCCTTCTTATTGAAATATTTAAAAGTACAAATTTAACAGCATTAGCTAATATAAATACATATTGCATTTTTCTTCCCCATTTGAATTTTTAAATCTTTACATTTTAAAGCTCTCCTATTTATCCGTTATTTTTTATTGATTTCTAATAGAAATCCAGAAAAAATTAATATACAAAATGATTCGAATACAATCTTCCTCCATGTCTGAAAAAATAGTCTTGCCAATTCATATTTGTTAATTTTATTTCGCACGACTAGTTTTTGTAGGGGTGCAACTAACGAGCCTGTTCACTTGCTTTGAATGTCTCGGCATCACTTTGTATATATTTATATTGAGCTTCGTTCAGAACGAAAAATGACATTGAAGATGGCACATAACCGAAACCGGTTTGTATCGAAACCACACTTGACATGGGATGACGGAAATTCGTTCCACTGTACATATTTTATTATTCTTTATATATTTATTAATCTAAATATAGACACTGCGATCCAAAGCATTTATTACTATACATTTTTTAACAGAGTTAAAACTTAAAAAAAATCATTTTTGGAGTTAATGATGCAGAATTTTTCGGTGTAATAATTTATATCCATGTATATATTTCCTACTTTCCACGTTGGAAGAGAATATGCCGTTATTTTTTGCAGGTAGTTCGGACCAAATAGAAAACTTCAACCGCGTTTACCTTGTTTTTTGAGTTATGACGTTGTTATTGTAATTTAATTATAAGAAATCTCTTTAATTATACGAGTTATTATACAGTATTGTGTGGAAATTTGTAACCGATTATGACCTCCATGATCTAGCTTAGGTTCCTGGTATCGAAATAAACTAAGTGAAGAAATAAAAGGTAATAGTCCATTCAAAAAGTCCATAGGATGCCACATATATGGCGTTACTATATTTTATTCCATATATTTATTTAGTACTAGCTTTCAAACGATACGTGTATAAATTTTACATAAATCTGACTATTGATTCGTGAGTTATAGCATTTTGTGTGAAGCAACTTTTGTTATTGAAAAAAAAAATTAATTTTAGTACATATTGTTAAAGCATTCCTTTTTGATGAAAAAAAAAATACAGTGGAAACCAAACAATGGCTTGATTAATACGAGTATTATCCGAACCCGGCTACATCGGGACAAATGGTAGAGAAGTGGCTTGCTGAATTTAAACGTTGTCGTACCAGCACATATGATGCAGAGCGCAGTGGTCGCCCAAATCAGGCTGTTATTCCAGAAATCTTAAAAAAAATCCAAAAATTGGTTATAAACAATCGAAAATTAAAGGCGCGCGAGCTAGCTGACCATTTAACATAAACATTTGGGTATGCGAAAGCTTTCTACAAAAAGTGTTTTTTCACCAAGACAATGCACTGTCACAAATCGATGAAAACGATGGAAAAATTTAATAAATTGGTTGCTAGAACGCAATTTAAGTCCAATGATGAAGTAATTGTTGAAACTGAGGCCTATTTTTACGAGAAAGAGAAATCGTACTATAAAAGTCGTATCGAAAAGTTGGAAAATCGCTATACTCGTTGTATCGCCCTCGAAGACAATTATCTTGAATAATAAATCGAGTTTTGTCAAAATTTTGTTTTTATTTTCGTGCTTATCCTACGGACTTATTAAATGAACTGTTAAGAGCTGTACCGAATCTTATACAGCCTTCACAAAAGTATGAACTAAATATGTACCACAGCTTTTTTCCGGAGCAGAGAATTGTTTAAGATATTTTATTTTGGCGTCCGGTTTTAGTCGTATTATTTTACACTTACACTCTCCTTTCGTCTTAATATAAGCACTTTCGATCCGTGTGTTTATATTTTCACTGAATACCTTTAAATTCTTGATAGATTCTCGATTTTATGGTGAATTGTAGATAATAATAGCGGAATTGGGTTTATAGTAAAAAGTTTAATATAAGATTTAGAGTTTAGTGAAGTTTGTTTTTGGTTACATATTTGTAACGTTCTTTGAAAGATATAACACTTTTGAAACTTTTGTAACATCGGTTTTGGTAAAATCGCGATGTTTTTCATAAAAAGTAATTTTTTTTTGAAAATTTTTGGTGAAACTGTAAAATTTTGGTGAAATTGAAATTTAGTTTTGATATTTTAAAATTCGGTGAATTTTGGTTTTTGTGGTATTTTTGGAATTATTTTGTTTTATTCCAGTCGATTTTATGGTGAATTTTTGAAGCTTTAGTGAACAAAATTTTGCCAAATTTCAAATTACTTGTGATTTTAGTGATTTAAACATTGTTAGACTATAGTTTGGTTTTTTAAAGAACTTTAAATTGTTAAAATTTCGAATTATTGTTATATTACAATTTTTTGGAGAATTTTTACATTTTTTGTAATTCCCGATTTGTGGGGAAATAAGAGATTTTTTATATAATTGTATATATATATTCTATTGTGAAGTTTTCATAAAAATTTGTTTTTTTCATTTCGGTTTTTTGGCGAATTTGCAAAAGTTAAAGTTTTTGTGGTGAAGTTCTAAAATTTGAGAATTTTGGTTTTTGTGGAATTTTTTAAAAATTTCGGGGTTTTATTAAATATTGATTATGTAGCAATACATTTTGTTTATTCCAGTTTTTCGATTTATGGTATATTATAGAATTTTTGTTGAATTTTACATTTTGACAATTTTTTAATGTTTTGGTGCAGTTACTTACGGTTTTCTTAAAATTAATTTTTTTTGTATTATTTTATTTTTGTAATTTAAAATTTTTAAACTATAGATTGGCATTGTGTTGAATTATCTGATTTTGCTGAATTCCTAAATTAAGGTAAACATTTTTTTTAAATTAATTTATATTTTTGATAAAATTTTTAATTTTTATGATTTTTGAATATTTTTGTAAACTTTTGTAATTTGTGAATTTTGTATTTTTATGTTTGTTAAACATCGATTTCGTTCAAATTTCGACGTTTACCATAAAATATTGATTTGTTGTAATTTTTCGGCAAAATTACAAAATTTTGGCAAAATGAATATACAAAATTTGGTTAATTTTGGTTTGTTTTGATATTTAGGTTTTTATATTGAATTTTAATTTTTTGGCAAACAAAATTAATTTTTATTCCAGTTTTTTTCAATTTATGGCGAATTTTCAAATTTGGGGTTGATTTTTAAATTAAAATTTTTTTTTTTAATTTTTAGAAATTTTTTGTGCAGTTTGTGTTTGAAAATTTTGAATTTTTGGAAAAGTATGATATTTTTGTAATAAAAATTATTGAACTATAGATCGATTTTGTATTGAATTTTCGGTTTTTGGTGAATCCCAAATTCTGGTTAAATTTTCATTTTTCGGATTGAGATTTTTAATTTAAATGTTTCGGTGAATTTTTAATTTTTAGTGAAATTTTATTATGCTTATTAAAACCGATATTGTTAACATTTACATAAAATATTTTTTTATTTTCCGGCTTTTCGGCGATATATTGTAGTGAAATTAAAATTTTTGTGGTGAATATTCAATATTTGGCGAATTTTGGCTTATTTCGTAAAATTGTGTTTATTCCAATTTTTCGATTTTATAATGAATTTTAAAATTTATGGCGAGTATGAAATTTTTTCAAAATATCGTTTTTGTTGACTTTTTTTTTTGAGAAATGTTAGTTTTTGGAGAAATTTGGTTTTCTTTGTTAGTTTGTTGCCGTCAGAAAGTTGATTTCAACATCGGACATGCGAATATCGTTAATTGAACTTTCCTACCTATAAGGATCCTGAATAAATACTTTGTTGGGTCGGTCAGAAATGTATATTGTAGAAATTACAAACGGAATTTCACAACCTTTGTTGTGAAGGGTTTTAAAAGAATTGCTTTAAAATTTAAAGATGTGAAAATTGGAACGAATAAGCTAAAGCAAGTATTTATATTTACAAGTAAAGATTGTTTGTAAAACAAATGTCACCCTGTTAAAAACGCAACCATGCAATGATTTTTGACATTCCTTTTTTTGTGTTATGATTCTACTTAGAACTTTGTATTTTTAACGTTCATCAGTTAGGGAAGCGAAGTCAAGTGGCGTCCTTCTAGAACGTGCGTACGATCGTTTAATCACTTTAAATAAGCACTCCAAATTACTGAATTAAACTAAATAAATCGTTTTTGTTCTTTTAAAATTAATGAATCGTTTTTTCTTTCATTTCATCCTGACATTGATGTCCACGGCTAGTGACACAAATTAATAAAACGCCACTTAAAAGTTGTTTAATTATTTAAAAATCCTTAGTAATAATAGGTTTTAAATGCAACTTTAAGGAATTTCGGTCAACAATGTGTACAGCTGTGTCGTATTTTATGGGTTTAAAATATTTTAAGCCAATAATCGTTTTGAACACAGATTTCAGGAATTTCACTTTCTTGTTTTCAATGTTACTACTTGTATAAAAGTAGAACAATATACGAATTACATACATATGTACATACATATATATTTAAAAAAAAATTTATTTTAAGAATTACGATAAAATGTGTTAAATTTTTTTTTTGTTAACTTTACCATTATGAGTTTTAGAAAAATTTTCGTAGATACAATGTACAGAAATTTGGTTGTATTTAGAAAATAATATTGTTATAAGACGAAAACTTCTTATTACAATAACAACTTACAATGTCAGTTCCTCTGCCAGACTGTGATGAATTTGAGTGGTAGTTCATATTTGATTCAGGAGGAGATGATCCATATGTCATTCTAAAACGAAAAAAAACAAACAAAAAATGAATCTAAAACATTAGTACATTTTGAAGTTATAAACTCTCAATTTTAATTTGGTATGTCTGGCTCGAGTATATAAACACTAATTTAGAAACGAAAATACTATAAGGGTAACAAGAAAATAATAAAAATAAGACAACCCACACAAAATTTTAATTATTAAATAAAAACAGGATGTCACACTAACAATAAACTAAAGAGGAAAAAAATAACTCACAAAATAGAAATAACAAACTAAACAAATTGTTATTGCAGAACATTTAAAATATTGTTACAAAGCATTCGCCGTCCGTTTAAGTGTTTAAAGAAAATAAAGCAACAGTGTGTGTGAAAGTTCTACCGTAACCCCATCTTTTGTTCTAGTTCTCTGTTCCGTACAACACGGATTCGAAGTGATATTGCAGGCTTACGCAAATATATGAGTTTATTGTTGGAAAGTGATAGTTCATTAAATTTTGTTATGTTTATATTAATTGTATTTAATGTTTGGTGCAAATGGTCTTTGCAAAGTGCAAATGCTTTATTATGAAATCCAACTATTTTGTTGTTTTCTGTTGAATTTCATAGAAAAATATGATATATTTCATTTGGACTTCTGCAAGACCGTTAGCAGAAAACAGTGAATACCGCTATTAAAAGAGAATAAGTAATGAGGAAAATCGGAACATCTAGAGGGACTAGGGTCCCCTCTTATTTATATAGAGCATGTCCACTGTAGGTAGAGAGCTGAAATTTTATATAACCGAACCGTCTGTAAGCTTTAAGTTTAAAAAGGTTTTATACATACATTAACAAATAAAAATAACCTAGAAAAAAGGAGTCAGATTCGCACGAAAGCATAAATGTGAAAATAAGGCCAAGTTGCCGTTAAAAGTACTGAGATCCAATTGAGGACCAAGTTCTTCATATGTACAATACCATCCCAGTTTCGATTATCATTCCCTTGAAAATTTAGAAGAAAATATTTTGTTTTTTATTTTAAAAGTGTGTATACAAGTTGTTTGTGGTTCGTGGCTTTTCTTTTTAATATTAAATACTATTTTCAAATACATCGGTAAAATTGTGAGCCTTATAAATTAATTAAAACTTTACAAATAATAATTGCAATACAAACAAAATTATTAAACTCGTGTAAAATTAAAGTGTATATTTAAATGAGGCTTCATCCATTTGCTAATAATTCGTCATTCGTTATTTCAATATTTATTCCGAAACCTTGTCTTTTAATAACAATAAACGCAAAAAAATGTTTGAAAAGAATAATATTGTTTTAATCGCAAAAATTTGAGTCGCAAATAATTCAATTATATCATACGAATGGCTCAAAATTTCATTGTGAAGAAAAAGAAACATGTACAAAAATTTTATTTCGTGAATTGACTATTTGATTTAGATTTTGTTGTGGTACTTTTTAATATCTGGTATCGGTGTTTTTATGATAAATAGGTTCAAAAAGAGCAACTAGATTTGTGTTGTGGTATAATATGGCAGTACTTGCAAGCTTTTTATTACTTTTCGACATTTCTTTAAATTAAAACAAATAATAAAATTATAGCTGTTCTTGACCTTTTTTTAAATTTAATTTATTAAAATTGTCTAAGCTTGAATGTCTTTTTTAAAAATTATATTCTTATTTTTCGATATTTCGCTACTCCATTGTGTAGCATCATCAGGAAATAAAATTAACGAACCAATTATAAAAAAAAAAAATTATTATTATTGGACAAATATTTTAACATAAAGGAAGATAAATTTGTTTTTTTCAAACCAATCTCAAACTAATAATATACCATGTTTGTTTTATTGTTACCATGTTATTTTCAATCAAATGTATTTAGTTTTTTTTTAAATTCCTCAAACTCAAGTATTTATGTCTCTCGGCAGTTTGAATTGTATACCCCTTGTTCTTAAGGCTAACTTTATCAAAATTTTGCGTATATTTCCCTTTCGCTTTGCTCCCTTTTCTTTTTTTCTCAACGGAAAAATTTGACCCACCCTACTTTTTTTGAAAGCTATGTAAAGCTGTTTAAAATAATTAAAATTTTATCGAAAATTAATATGCATTAGACTTTTGCAATTACATAAAATATATTCTTGTTTATTTTTGCTACATATTCTTTAATTAGTACCTATTTATTATAATAATCTAAATCAATACATCGTTACAGAAAATCAGCTACGCTTTAGGAGAAGTGGTTTAGAATTCTTTACTATTTTCAAGACATTTAATATTACTTACTGTTCTGAACTCTGAATCATTAAAAATCCTGTGTTAGATATAGTTTCAGAATCTTTTGAGATACCAAGCATGTCATAATCGCATTCATCTTCATACCAATTAGGAGATTCTAGCAAAAGAGATATATCTAATTCTTGTACTTCTCTGGGATTTGCAACAGCAATCATTGATGAAGAGTTATTGTTCAAACAAAACGCCAAAATTGATTCGTGGTCTTTGTGAATAATACGAATAGGTTCGTTGTCCTTTGTTGTTCCATTTGCTCCTAAAATCAAAACAGAAATTTGTAAAATAAATATATAAATAATTTATAAATTACCATTCATTAACTTTTAATAATAAACATAAAAATAAATAAAAAAATTTAATTTTAATTTATTTCTTTTCTTTTTATGATTTTCGGATAACAATAACAAATTATGAAATTGAGTTTCCTGATAAAATCCTTTAATACAATTATATAAAATATTTATATATGAAAAATTTTGTTCGCCTCATGTTGAACTATTTTAATTATTATTTTTATCTCTTCTTCTGCCTTGACCAGCAAAAAGTTCTTAGGGGTTGCCAGTAACTTATTTCATATTGCTGTATGATTGAAGCCGAAGCCACAAGACAATCTCAAAGATTTTTTTTTAATATTTGATAAAATTTAAACTGTTCATGATTCATGTTGTAAGAACTGCAAGAAACTCGTGCTATAGGAAATCTATTTTACCTTGGCATTATCAAAGCTTGAATATCTCAAAAAATACCGCATAAAATTGTTTTCTATCTCAAACTACTCTAAAACTAAACTTTAAAATATAATTTTACAGTACTAAATATACTCGTAATTATACAATCAAGAACTATTTACGTTACCATTATCCGTATAGTCATGCAATTGCTTATTGTGTACAGATGGTTCCATTTTCTTCCCAAATACTGCTTTGATAAACACATCCTGCGCTTCATCCTGACGAACTAGATAATTCCAAAGTCGTCGTACAGGCCCAGATAGGGAACTTATTACAAATGGGGTGTTATCTTTGTTTAACAATGATCTATATTTATGAATGGGTATTCCAGGAACTCCACTACTTGATAGACAACCTATAAAAAACCATTCATTAGCAACTTCAACTAAATTAATTTATAAAATAATTACCTGGAATATAATCATCACCAGGCGGGCCCTTAGAAGTTAGAATTTTTTGCGCTATATCTTGCCATCGATTCAATATTCTTAGTACTTCATGTGATAGAGGACTTAAAACTGGTAAATCTAGAAAATATATTTATAAATATTTACATATATACATTTTCTCTATTGCATACTTTCTTATTAATATTATTATTCTATTTATTATCACAAAAAATTTGCGGAGTGACCTTGCACACAAATACTTTAATGTATATCTACGAGTTTGCCGACATCAGCAGCCCACAAACAACCCAACACAATGTTTGTTTCTTGATTACGACATATACGACAAATACCTGTGGAAACAAAGTGTTGTTCTGTAATGAGAACTATCTCTGTGTATATCATTCGGTTTGAAATGTTTTGGTCTAGAGTCAGGAGAGTATTGCGCTACGAGAGGGCAATATGGTGGCGCTTTACTCTTAATGTTTCTGTGACTGCAGGTGTCGGAGAATTTGTAATTATAAAAAACAGTTCTTCAAACGTTGAGTAATTAAAGTAGCGATGACTTTTGTCCTCTTGTGTATAGTGTGTTGTGTCATTTAGTACAAATATATACAAAAAATACCATTTTGAAAATCTAATTTATGATCCTTATTTAAATAACAAGCACCTTATTGTAGAAAGTGGTATTGGTAGCACTGTGAACTTTTTCCTCACTTTGAAAAAAAAATTTACTACAATATTAATAAATATGAAAAGGCTTTCCAATGATATAAACAAATTGAAAGCCGAATTTTTGCAAAGCATTTTTTAACATTAAAAAAATCGAAATTCAAACAAAATTTAAGCGCTGTAAGCGCGAAAAAACCCTAATGCGTACAAAAAGCGCTTACCTTGAAGTTCAGTTCCCGATATATTTATAAACTCTTGAACATGTTTTAAAAACACTTTAATAAAAGCCAATCTTAAAATACACCATGAGTAGGACATTGGGTCCAAATGTTCCTTATTTTTATTACATCTAATATCCGTTTTAGCATTAATGCTTATGCCATCATCTTCCTCGTCTTCTTCTTCGGATCTGTATGAATCATCTGTATCATATTCGTCGCCATCTAAAAATAAATACATGCGATGGAAAATTACTGGAAAGCAAAAATAATGTATAAAGCTAAGAGTTATTTTATACAAGAATTTCAGTTTTTTTTTTTAAATATTCATAATATAAGGCGCAGAACAGCATGAAAATGCAAAATTAAGAATTATATCCGAGATTATAATCTGTATATAAGTCGCAAACTAAGTAAAATTGAATGCAACAATAATGTTGATAAATACATATGAAAACATTTTAGTGAAACTTGGTTTCTTCAGGCTGTGGGTTTTCAATAAAAATACTTTTTGAAATTTATTAATTATGTGAACATTTCACCAAGAATTTACGTGCACACATATATATATTTTAATAAATTTAGTCCCTGAAGATATTGGAAAATTCAAGGACTCTATTACTATCGCTTTACCTTACCATCGGCTCAGTTTGTTCATACATTTTCCATTCATTGTGAAAATCAGTTAATGCCTCGAATTTAACGAATTGTAGTACACAAAATATTTTGATTATTGTAAAACGAAAAACTGATAATGAATACTAATTGAGTGTTTGAATAGAAATTGCTAACCAACGTATCAGTACCTGTAGGAAGATACTGTAAAACAATCTCCTTTTCTTCAATATTTTGTTGAATAAATTTGGCCTTGATGTCTACATGTTTCGTCCTTGACGAATAATTGTTGTTGAGAATCGCATCCTTATACAAAGTTGTGTTCTTTGCACAGCCGCGGTTTAATTCACTTTCCAACCATTTCAACCAAACGAATTTATGGATTGCTGCAGTTACTGACGTGAGGAGTTCGGCTTCCGTTTAAGACAACGCCACGGTTGTCTGCCTCTTCGTAGCCCAGTACATTTCCAGCCCAAACAGCATCACAATATCATTTTATCTCATCATCAGCGTTTCTTTTGTATACGATTTCTTTGCTAATTATCCCCTTTAGGTACCTTATCACTCTCTTCACGGCTTCCTAGTGAGGTTTATGTCCGGTCTTGCAATTTGTGCAGCAAACATCATACACCCTATGGGTTGCATATATGGATTACTTGACATTTTCTGCTTGCCCTCACAGATGACATGCTTTCATATAACTTTTGATTTTAATCAATAGGTTGTCACCGTATTGCAATCATCCACCCCAAAATGAGATAGAACGTCCAATATATACTTTGACTGATCCATTTTAATAAAATCATTTCCCACGGTAACCTTCAAACTACGGTACTATTTGTACCGTCATTAAATATTTCCCGTTGATCTATATATACTTCTTCTTTCAATCTGTCATTTAAATATGCACTTACAGCATCCATTTGATGTATGTACATGCCATGTTCTACTGCCCGAAGCAACAAATACCTGATAGACTCGTACCTGACGACTGGAACGAAGGTTTCATTAAAGTGTATGTCCTTGCGCTGTGAAAAACCCTACCAATATTGCCTTCAATCGTAAATGACCACTGTTTTCTTACGTCTTTGTTTTGAAAACCCATTTTGATTTTATGGCCTTTTCTCTTGGAGGTAGTACCCAAGTACCATTACCTACCAGTGAGTCGAACTCTTCTTTCATTGCAGTCTTCCACTTGGCTAAATTCCACGTTAAACGGGTCACTGGAAACGAATTGCAAAACGCGAAAATTTTTGGAACGCGCAGCTTTGTTAGCAATGCGATCAGAACGTCGAATATCATTGCTCGATGTTACATTCTTAATAATTCATAATAATTCGAAGCCCACTCTTCATTGTGTATATCAAGAGGTGGTGATAAAGCCATTGACCATTCATCTGGATCACTCGTGCTGGCATCGCTACTGCTTTTATTTACTTCAGTAACTTCGTATAAAAATAACCGTTGTTTGCTGCTTCAGCTCAGAACTGATGACTTAAAGCTGACTCGCTTCACTGATGTGCGGTTTAATCTCTCCGCAACGCCATTTTGTTCCGGAGTATATGGGCAAGTTTTCTGATGGACTATACAATTATTTGTCAAACGTTTAAAAAAATCATTGCCTAAGTATTCACGACCATTGTCCGTGCGCAAAATGTTAATTCTCTTAGAGCACTGATTTTCAGCCATCTTTTTGAAATTCACAAATGTAGTAAAAATTGCCGACTTCATTTTTAACGGATAGACGAAAACTATTCTGAAAAAATCATCCACGAACATTACCAAAAAATTTGCAGCAGAGAATGATTGCATACTCAATGGTCCTAAACCATCTGAATGCACGAGTTGTAACAATTCAGTGGCCCTTGGTGCCGCTTTCTTTATTGGGTCTTCTAGTCTGCTTACCATTTAATCAAGTCACAATGATCGTTAGTGACTAAACCAAAACTGATACCCATGCTCGCTTCCTTGACATCCTTAAAGCTTTTATTGCTTATGACACAATTCAAACCTTTCTTTAATGAGAACTTTTTCTTTTTCAAATAGGCTGTACTATCGAAACGGTAAAGATCATTGTCAGCTGTATTTGCAATTTGGTTCTTATTTTTTTCATAAGTTTTGCACATTTTATTTTCTAAGATTACTTTCTTTCCATTTTCTGTCATTTGCTTAACCGGCAAAAGGTTTGCACATAAGTTTGGTACAAATTCAACGTCTTCAACAGTTATAGTTTTTTGCTTCGATTCACAGTTAATACAAAGATCAACGTCACCAGATAACTTAACAAACAGTGCACTGTTATTTCCTATAAGAACTTTCTTGTTCTCTATTCTACGCTTATTATACATATAATTACTTAAGTACATTCATCATATGGTTACTAGCACCGTTGTCAACATACCAATAAACCGTATTGCTTTGTAAGTCATTTTGTTTTTTTTTTATCCACACATGCATTCATACTCTTTTCTCCTTTTACAATAAGCCTTGGTGAAGCATTTTCCGTTTGCTTAATTCTTTTTTCAAAACAGCCGTTGTTAAAATTGTTTTTGCTTATTCCGCCAATTTCTTTTCAATATGTCCAAATTCTTTACAATTGAATCATTGCAGTTTTTTTCTATTATTTTTACTATTTTTTGTATATAATGCTGCATCAGTATCTACTTGATGATCAAATTTCGCGTCTTGCAAAATCAGATTTTTCACTGCGTCCACGGTTTTCTCCTTGGAATTCCCGACTGCCATCACCAGAAGCTTAAATTCGCCAGGCAACCCAGCCAACATCGAGGCTGTCATTCCATCGTCTATGTTGAGAACGGGGATTTTTCACTTTCAATGCTATAATGACCATCTCATTCACATACGCTTGCATAGAACTGTATTCCTCCAATTTAATGTTGACTAATTGCTTTAACAATTCCACCTTTCTAGTTAGCCCCGTGTCTTTAATAGCATTCATTTGGGCACTCCATGCTTGTTGTAGCCGAAGCAATATAACCATAACTGCTAGGGTCTACTATCAAAGTAAGTATTGCCAACGCAAGTTCATCAACGTTTGTAACGTCACCTTTTACAACACCATTTGCGAGCTCTGACCAGCATTTCTTGATCACTAAAAACACGCTTTAGCTTGCCGCTTTCAGGCGTCGAAATTTTCTCTACCGCGTATGTTTCCATTGGAAATGTTCCATTTTCCGTTGCCATTATTAATTTAAAGCATAATTCACAACAAAACTTTTCTATCACTCGCGCGTCATAAGGCCCATAACCTGTGAGTTTGAGTATATTTTAATAGACTACAGAGAAAAAGTAATACAATAAGTCAAATATAGATAAGCAGAGCTTGCTTAAAGTAGAAGCATTAGAATTATATAAAGTAATACACAAGGCGAATCTAACTAGGTGACATTGCTACGACAACAAATACAACAATACAACAACAGCAGGCAGTTTTGTTTGTGTAAAACCCAATATTGCTGTCAAAAACACGTGTAAAAAAAAGAAAATTAAAAAAAAAAGTTGAGTAAATTTTGTTTGGTACAAATTACAAATTTATTTATAAATTTTGTACAAATTAGAACTTTTTAATTTATTTATACACAAACTATAAAAACACTAAGGCACTTGAATCAATGAGACTTGAATGTAAATAAATTTTTGGATTATTCGTAAACAAAACAAAATAGTTTGACTTTAAAATTGGGTAAACAAAGGAAAACGAAAATTTAAGCAAAAAATTGTCACCTGCAGTAGTAATGCCACCTGGTTAAATACGCCTTGGTAATACATAAATACAAATCTTAGTTACAACATGAATATTAATAGCCCTTTAATCATTCACAACATTATTTAAATTACTTCAATATAAAAAATATGTACCTGTATTTGGTTTTGATTTTGTCAAAAAAAATGAAAGCATTGACATTTCTGGTGGAACAAACTGTTCACGATAAGTCGGCTTATCTTCCTTCATATAAGTAGAAGAGTTAGTGCTACCAAAACTTCCAAGAATCTTCATATTTAATTTAACACGTTGCTTTTTTATAGACGTTACAGTATTCCAAATACCGTTGTCCTCAGTTTGTTCTTCTGGTGGGCAATTACTTGAAGCAGCGTGATTTTCACATGTGGCTTTTCTGAGTAGTTTTTTCATTCCTCCCCCAAATATTGTTGACCAGGTATCAGCAGAGAACTTATGAGCGACAAGTCTGTACAAAATGCGACTGTCGCATGTAACCAAAGCATATGTGGCTAGTGAAACATATGTTGCAATAAAGCTCTCCAATAAAAGTACGTTTAATTTTGGTATATCTTCATCTTTTTCACTAGCTAAAAGAGCTCGCAAATTCGCAACTCCTGGCCATTTGGAAGGTGTTGTACAAACGGTAGTTGGTTCATCTGTTGAATGCATTCTCTTTCTGTTGTAAATATTTGTGTTGCCTATTAGATGTGAACATTCAAACGACGAATTAAGTTTCGCAATATTTTCTATGCCTGGACTTTGAAATCCGCTTTGGACTGAATTGTTAACAACAAAGCTTTCAGAGTCGCACAGTGATTGATAAATACACGAAGACAGTGCAACCGCAAGATCACGAATTATAAATATTTCACAAAATGCATTGGTATCAGAACATGCAAATGGTGAAAATTTTATAATACTATGTAGCATATCGATGGTTTGAGACTGAAAAAAAGACGAAAAAAGCAATCAGTTGATATATAAAAAAGTATGCTTAGGATTTTCATGCATTTCATTTTATGGAATCGTGTTTTAAGTACTTAATATATAAACATAACAGCAACTAAACACGGAAAGTCCACGTTTACACGACGTTTTTAGGAAAGTATTATTTATTCAATTCGCTTTTCAAGCTGCTGCGTATGTATGTATATAACCGTATGTTTAGACGTTGGAATTTCAAAGCCATAAGATAGCAAGTATTTGTTTACATTTTTGCAAAAAATAAATTCTCATTATAGGAAATTTGAAATAATAAAATACAATTTGCAAAATCATTGAGTTCGGAATACGTTATACTATACACCTAGTACTTTCATATATTCTGACACAAGGTTTTTTCTTGATAAAAAACAAAGGGCAAGAGAGTTTTTAATAATTTTTTGTATTTTAGTTTATTAAATATTTGGGAGTATAACAAAAGAAAAAATATTTAAAATGGCCGCCATTTGCCCTCCAACAGGATCGAAGTCTGACAGACCAATCATCTGTTGCAGTACGCACGACTTCCAGGGGGAAATTGTCCACTGCGCGAATAAGTGCACGCTTAAGAGATTCCAAATTTCTGTGGTGAGTAGTACAGACCATGCTTTCTAAAACGAACCACAATTTGTATTCTAAAGGATTCAGGTCTGGCCAATCTTCCGTAGAAATAAAATTTTGTACATTGTTTTTTAAACAGTCTTGAGTGGTTTTAGCTTTATGGGCTGGGGCAGAGTCTTGTTGAAAGGTCCACGGCTCGTTTTTGAACAGAGCGCTATTTAATGGCTTCACAACCTTTTCCAAAACATCAGATTGGTACACCTTTGCCGATGTTTTAACACCTTTTTCGCAGAAATGGAGCTTGGTGACCCCATCATAGGAGACACCCCACCATACCATTACAGAAGCAGGATGGTGACCTCTGTGAACTCTCTGAACCAATTTATTCGCTTGTAAAGACGACTGAGCATAGACTCTATCATGTTGTTTGTTGAAAGACTCCTCCACAGCAAACATTTTTTCATCGGTAAAGATAATTTTTCTGTAGCCATTATTTGCATACTGGCGAATCAATGCTTTTGATTTTTGCTTGCGTTTCTGCTTCAGTGCAGCGGTAAGTAGATATCCCTTGTGTCTTTTATAAGCCCGAAGTTCCAAATCATATTTAATAATGCGAGAAATGGATACCTTCGATATATTCATCTTCCGCGACAATATTTGCTGCTTTCGGAGCGGATTTCTATAAATTCTATTCTTTACAGCTTTGACGGCTCTAGGAGTTCGCACACAGCGCGGACGGCAAGATCTCGGCCGTTCTGCTACTCCGCCGGTATCCTCAAACAGTTTCACAGCACGATACGGTTTTCAATATCTCCCCATTACATAATTATAGGTAACAAACGCCTATAACTTTCAATGTAAATGGAGTATGTTCAGTGAATTTCTAAGAGTGGGGGCGATTTAAACTAAGTCAGTAATTATGAAACTACCAAGTATACCTATAACAAAACGTAGTTTTTTTATTAACGAGGAACAACAAAATTGATTCTTTAAAAATTAGTGCACAATTAGGAATGCACCCTTTTTATAAAAATTTTCTGTACTTTGTTAGATTTTATTTAAAAGCTACTATATTTTTCATTTGCAAGACCATTTGCACCAAACACTAAATACGACTAATGTAAGAGGAAAACTGAACAGCTCAATACGACCGCGTACATTGGCCTTCTACAATAAAAGGTTACAAAAAATTATCAGTTTTTATGAGGAAAACCGACGATGATAAATTGGTAAAGTCAAGCAAGTATTATATTTACAGTGATGCCAACTATCTATACAATTATCACTACAAAATTTAGGATACGTAGTTCTTCACTACCATAAATTAAAGATTATGTTAAGTTCAATATAATTTTTGTGAACTAGATTTTATTCGGAACATTGCAAATTATATTCTTATATGTACGTATGTAATTACATATATTAAGATTTACGATAATTAAGATATATTAAGATTTACAGAAGGAATTAAACATAAAAATATTAACTTAACGTTATAGTACACACCGCCGTATTTTATATCGTAAAATTTTTTAAATCGTCTGTACATTAATTGATTAGAAAATAATTGTTTGCCCACAAACCAAAACTAAAAGCGTCCTACCAAGTGTCGTCAATATCTAAGGAATATTATGGTTTCACGTTAGCGGCAGTTACTTTAACTACTAATAATTAATTTAATTCTCAAAATATAACGTTAATTTTTTGTACAATAAAGAAGTCTTAGAGACGTATGCTTTTTAACATTATTTTAAGGATGTTGAAAATTTTTGTCGTTGTGATATTTTAAAAAGGTAGACGAGAGCTATATTCTGCTGTGCTGATTCTTATATATCCTTCACCCAAGTATGAACTACTAACAATGTACTAAAGAATTTAATCATTTCCGATCGGTTTGTTTTTCTTTTTTCTTATTAATTTTTAGTTAATGAAACATTTTTCACTCTAAAACATTGTTTTAGAATTAATGGGTTTGCTACATATGAAAGTAAACCTCTAAGTGGAACGCCATGCCGCGGCACTGCCATTATAGTCCGAAAAAACGTAAGGCAATTCCCAATGCCTGAATTCAATTCAATCTACGTCTATAAGTCTGACTTTAAAATTGCATATTTGACAGATTTTTTGCTACACAAGGACAACAATTTATTGCAGCTGGCGATTACAATGCAAAGTATACATAGTGGGGCTTCAGACTCTTTACTACCAGAGGTAGGCAGTTGTATAGTACAGTTCAAGCAAACAAGCTAGACGTCGCATCTGGCAGTAAATCCACTTATTGGCTCAGAAACTAAGAATTTCCAAGATATTATTAATTTTGCTGTTGTAAAAATATTAAACGTGATCTTCTACTATGGTTACTGCAATTGTTTGAAATATAATATGTATGTTAGCTCTTACGTATATCCAAGCTGATATGGTAATAAATGCAATAACAAAAAGTTAAAGTGGTGTAAACTTCGTTCTAACCCGAGAAAAAGGCAAGAACATGAAATTTTCAAATAATCTCTCTCATGCTCCATTTGCTTTGATTATTGGGTTAAATATATTATGTTTGCAGTGAAGACAAAATTAGTATAAATAAACAAGGAATGTTGATAACGTATGTAGCGGCATAGAAAGTGCATTCCATTCTATTAGTTGTCTAATAAAAATTTTAACTTTTTTTTCTTAACAGAAAGAGTACATAACGAACTTAAGCATAGCCATTGAATTACTTAATTTTATTAATTATAGTTCGACAAAGTTACGTAAAACGATAAATATACAAAATTAAAACCGTTCATATTTAAACAAAATAAATTTTGATGAAGCCGTAAAAAGAATAGTAATTATTATATTTGAGCTTTAGTGACTTATATGTATATACTTATAACTTGTTAAAACACACGTACATTATATTATTAAATGACATTAACTTATTTCGTTCCTATTAGCATTTTATCCATGTTTTGCCTATTTTGTAATGTAAGGGTTTTGTAGAAATTACATTGTTGGTAAAAAATACATACTTTTAAATAAAATTTTTTATTTATTTTAAAACTGGTACCTACATACAATACAATTACAAATTATATTGTAACTTAAATTACCGAGCATGGTAACAAAGATCTTCACTCGTTGTAGAGAAAAACACCTAGAGTCTTTGATGGAATTCAAACCCACAACCACAAGCAGTCTGATATACAAGCAAACTGCTAACTTGCCTACCGGGGCACCCTGACTTTAAAACATAATTTTCATCACCTACTTTCATTTTAATAAATGTTTACCCATTACAGGTAATTTGTGATTGGCATTAATCAAATAATATTCTCCAATTACATGTAAGGTAGTGGGCATTCACATACAATTAATTATAAAATGGAAAACTGTTTTTTGAAAACAAGGTTGTAATTTTATTATCAAATTGCGTTTCACAGAAAGGAAAAACGTCTAAGAAGAAAGTTTACTTAATTGTGTGATGTAATTTTGGAAATAAAAAGGCAATTATGATTTGTGTGCGATATTTTTGTATGTAGAAACTAGTTGAATTCATGGCCTATTTCAATGGCTATTATCTTTAGAGGCCATTCGTAATTTTACCACTCATTAAGGAATATATAGGCGTTAACGAAGCGTAAGTTCGTGTGAAAAGGATAGAACGGATCATAAGCTTTATGACGCCACATACATACATCTTTAAATTTGTTTATAATGCTTTTTGCCATATACCGCGCTTGTGTGTCGCTTTATAATATATATGGAGAAATACTAGTAGTAAACTGAGGGGTAGTTGCGTACTTCGGTTGAGTGAGTACATCTCCGCAGAAAATATATACTTCTATTACTTAAAAAATTGTGACGAATTGAATAATTTATGTTAAAAATGTCATATCTTACCTGTAAATATTTAATGGGATCTGCAATAACAGTTTTATTACCAGCTACACATGCGCTAAGCAATGGAAGCGTAGTCGGGAATGGTAAAGGACTCAATAGTTGCTGTTGAGTTTTTTCTTGCTGTAGCTCTTGAAGAAGCAGTACTAGTTCCATACGAACCGAAGCTAATCCTCCTCCACTTGCGCCATGCAATGAACAATAGCTTAGCAATGTTCTTAACAGTGTTTCATTAGCTAAAAATAAATGCATATGTAAGTGTAAATTAATTTTTATTTTGACGTAAATTTTGTTCAACTGAAACCAAAATTAGGTGAATATTTTTTCCAGCTTCCGAACAAATCAATGTCTGAACACAGTGTAAAATACATGAAAATGGAGAGTTCTAACATATTAATAGAACATCATTAATAATATCAAATCAAGAATCATTATTAATGCCACTTTCGAACTATTTCTAGTATATTCCTGCTAAAACTATTTATTATTATACTGTTTCAATATGCATTGGAAATCACAACAGGCATGTCATGTTTACCTTTTAGCCACCGTTTTCTCTTAGCTGCTCTCATAACTTTAACTTCAAAGTCATGCTTTTCGTGCATCAATATTTCATGAAGAGTAGGTTTTTCTGATAAAATGTAAGATGTGGACATGTCTTTTTCCTGAAATAATAAAATTGGAAATGATTTATTTGTTAAAATAAATAAAAAGCCAACAAATTAAAAGGTCTCATATAAAGAACCATTTCTTTAAATGCATAATTTACTGTAGATAAGCAAGTTGTGTAAAAAATTGGATTTAATGACGTTCTACGATTTCGCAATATTTTAATAAATATTGAGATTGAGTATAGAACAAAAAAACACATCGTTAGAAATAGTGGTAAAAAAAGAGCAATAAATTAGCAAAAGCCAATAAAACATCGTGATTTATTTGATCTTGATTAAATTCGTGTTAAAGAAAAACAAGCACCGTCACTAAAATATGAAAACCATGTTATTGCACAATGAGATTTTAGTAGAAGATACAAATATAAGTCCATATGAACATTATGAGATGGCCACTGATGTGTATATAATGGTTATTTGGATCACTTTGAAAGAAAAAGCTTCTAAAACATTCTTATTTTTAATGAAGAGCTCGTAATATTTTTCGAATTGTGCGTTGAACCAAAGTTTATTGTACTGACATAATTTCACAGAATATTATAAAAATAATATAGAGTTAATATTAATTTAAAGTGTTCAAAACCGCTCAATAGATTTCAATAACATTTAAGAGATCTAAAAACAATATTTCTACTTTGTTCAAAGAAAATCTCTTTTTAATATTTTTTCATGATCAAAAATTATACACAATTCAAAATCATTTCAGTAGTATTTTTATGGGGAAAAAGAAATATAAAATTTTATTTATTAAAATTGTCCAAGCTTGAAAGTCTTTTTTAAGAAAATTATATTTTTATTTTTCGATATATATATTAATATATAATTGGTTCGTTATTTTTATATCCTGATGATGAAAAGACCTTCAAGCTTGGACAATTTCAATAAATTAAATTCAAAAAAAAGGTCAAGAACAGCTATAATTTTAATAGAAATATAAAATATTTTTCGAATATCTGTAAGCCTTCAATCTGCGTATAATATACTTTATTGTCAAAAGATCTAAAAATAGACTGGAACTCTTATGTAAAGAAAATATTTATTATCGTATAATATCGAATAAAGTATATTCCCGTGTTTATGTTTCGATTATTGGGCCATAAAGACCTTCCCCACTAACATCCTGGGTGGTAACCGACATAACCTTGCCTGGCACCTGCCTGGTAACCGAATCTAGATACTTAAAAATGGCACTTATGCGAAGCGATTTTTTCCTAAAATCTACGTTTATGCAACTCTTACTTATAAAATATATTTTTAGATTTATTACACAATTTTCCACACAATTTTTTAATAAAGCTTTTAGAAGTTCTAATTGGACTTGTATTGTATATAGAATTATGCAATTTACCTTAATGATTTCGGAGCTGTTTAAGTCAACTAATTCTGAATTGCAGTAATTGCACAAATATTGTAAAGCTTCGACTTCCTTTTCTAACCATACATAAAGTTGATATCTTAACTGACCACCGTCAACTTCAAATCCTGTAGCTAGAGTTGATAACTCCTCCATTAAAATTTTTAGGCAAGCGACAAATTTAAGTTGTTGAGCCATTATATCAATCTTTGTCCCATTATCATCACTTGCGTTACTTTCCTTTTTGTCTGTGCTATAGACTTTATCCGCTTCTTTATTGATTATATCCATATCTTCATCTTTTTCGACATCCTCGTCATCCCACTGGATCTTGAAAGCGTCATCTTCCTTTTTATTTAATGTTGCAGATGAAGACCAATCGAAGTCTAAAGATAAACCCTGGTTAATATTGCTTGATGATTCGTTTCCCCATTCTATAATTCCTGTATTAATAAGTTCGTTGTTAACACTGCATGTTGACTGGATATCTTCTAATTCATTTGAATCCAAAATTTTAGTTGGAAGTTTATTTAATACTTCCAACGCCAATGCTGGACAACCTGCTTTGAAATGAGCATGTGCTGTTGTAAAATATAATTGCCTTTCTATGGAACTGATAGAATCTTCTATTTGAAGTTGTTTGTCATTCGCATTTGATGTTCCTGCATCAGCCGCATGACTAAAACCAGATAAAACATGGGATATTTTTTTTTCCTGAGCTGATAATGCCAAATTTTGCCGTACGAGTAATGGATGGGTTCTCAAATAGATATAAAAATTAAATACATTTGGATTTGTGGAATGATTTTCTGACTTGAAAATATCTTCCTCCTTAAATGCAACATGACACTGACCAACACCATTAATCAATAGGGTATTTAAACTTTCTTGATACCTCTTTAAAAGCCAATATATCATTGAACGTAAAAATGGATCGGGATGAGCTTTTTCTAAATTAAATGATATAGATTCGTCGTCGCTGCCTAAGACATGTTCGCATAGAAGTTTTTTATATGTAGAATTTACGTTAATATCTAAATCTCCTTCGTAGAGGCGTGCAATTATTAGTGCTAATTGAAAATCATCCAGTTTGTTAATACAAACTTCAATAGCATCATTTAAAGAATTGGCAAGCAAAAAAAAAGCAACAGCGTGTTCAAATCGCTGTTTCCCGAGTAAAACAAACGCGTTTTTTAAGGCTGCCTTACGCCATCTGTCCTCTGAGAAATTATTAGCAAAAAATTGTGTCATTTTTTCGTCTCGCTTAGATCTGAAGAGACCCCATACTATGGATTTCTTTTTCATCGCCAGATAATATATAGCAGCATCAAGAGGATCTTGATTTAATTGATAAGCACATTTGGCCAGTTTTTCCACACATTGTCGTAATATGTTAATATTGCGTAACCAATACCCTACCCCCAAGTCCTTTAGTGTAGACCATTTGAGGTCGCCGTTCTTATAAGAAGGAATTAAATTTAAAAGCTCTTCTTCGCTTTCCGAATGAAATGCCCACACTATGTTCGATGTTCCGATTCCGTGCTTTTGAAATTGCGCTCTTTGATTTAAAGGTAAACACCGCAAAAGATAAGTATAGTGTTTCATAGCCATAAGAAATCTAAGGCCGCAATCATCCAATGAGTCTGTTAAGGAATTTCCTGAGGTGTCTTTTGTTGTTGACAACCTTCCGGTATCGGATATAAATTTGTCAGAAAAATCTGTGTTGCATGTTGACACAGTATCAGCCAAAGCTAAAAGATGCATTTGATCAAGAGATGAAAGACCCGGTAGATGGGTGTGTGTTAAAAGTCTAGATAATATTTGCCCCTGACGAGGACCGAAGTGTGAAAAATTTTGTTTTTCTGGAAGAGATAATCTCCTATCAGATCGCTTGTAATCATTTTCGTTATCTAGGAATTCATCTAAATTATCATCCGTAGTTTCCATTTTAAATAATTGATCATAGTCTTTAGCATCCTCTGATAAAATATTTCCTTGAGAAGCTGATTCCTTATCTGCGTTTAGTAACACCCACAATGGTAATGGTGGAATAGAAGTTATTTCTGCATAATCTAACATTAGTTCTTCAGGAATCTAAAATAAACAATCATATTTAAATGTATTATTCGCTTGCAAATTTTAAAATAATAAGAATAATAAAAAAAATTCTATATACAAACATACAAAATACAAAATATGTTTACAATTTTCAAAAGAAAATATCACGGTGTCACTGTGAAATGACCTAGTTTAGGTTGTAAACCAACTTGAGCATATAAATTTGTCATATTTATATGCTCAATTTACATACATTCTCAAAATCGAAAGTTATCGATAAAAAACACTTTTTGCGACTAAGTGGACATAACAATTTTAAACCTTGGCCCACAATTGCTACCAAAAATAATTAAGATGATTTTTTTCTTGCAGCAGTGTTTGATCTAAACATATTAAATACAAACATTTTTATATTGAAAACATCATAAAGATATAAATTTTAGTTCAATAATTTTCCAACGCTATGTCTTTTTTTTATAAAATTCTTTTAATAAAATAATTTTATTTAATTAAAAAAAGACCTAGTGCTTGAAAATTATTCAACTAATATTAAAGATATATTTTGCCGTGGAAAAAATGGTTCAATCACCCGTTTAACCGGTTTTATCTTAAATTTCAAAAGCCCAACCAAATTTCAAAAATTCGAACTTTTTGGGAAATTTTGAATATAATGTATATATAATAACATCATATTTGACAGCTACAAACAAAGCAAAATTCAAAATTCAATTTGCGCAGGGAGTAAAATGCCAAACATTTATCGATTTCAGTTTTAAAATTTTACCTAAATGCAGTTTTTTTTTTATTGATTTGGATACCTCTTTGAATCCTTTCATTCAATGTATATTTTTGTTAAATAAAAAAGAAAATCTAGTACTACAGAGTTTAGCTACCTACCTGAGTAGTTGAACCTCTATGATCTGACTGTAAATTTGTATCTGCTGCGTAACTAATGGATAGCGTTCTTGATCTAGACCAGGATCTCTGCAAAAGAAAGTTAAATACAACAATAAATAGTATACTACATTTGAGAAGTTATATGTACGATTTGGCTTGTATGAAATAATGACAAGAAATGAATTAAAGAACTGAAGTAGTATAACATCTTGCTTAAGTTGACAACATATAAAACTTAAATACGTTAAAAAAATAAAGGCTTGTTTGGTTTTTGTTGAGACTAGCTTATCCCCCAGTAATAATTTTCTGTGAATTTCTTATTGAATACAATGACCATATTAGTACGATAAAAGTTCAATCCATATAAGTTATACGAAACAGTTGACATAAGTGTATAGAAGAATTAAATCTATGGTTACTGTAGATTTATAAAATCGTACGTATTTAATTCAAATGACAAAAATTATTTTCGACAGTTTAGAATATAAAAAGATTTTATCAAACACAAATTACAATAAAATCATGTTTTTGGAAATCAATTCTTATTTGAAAAGTTTTCAAGTACGGCAGAGCGAAGGCTCTTTAATGTTGACTCTGCAACGTTTTCGGTCCGTTAAAGTTTGCACTCGTATTGAATAGATCCAACTGGTCCAGGATATGATGTTAACGAACAAATACAATGTCGTTTTTTTATTCAGTGGGCTCCTAAGCGAACGAAATTAGGATCCCTATTTTGTGAGAAAATTATTTTTAGTCACGAGGGGTATTTTCCAATAAATTAAGCTAACAGAGAAAATTTTCATGTATGCGGTCGACGCAAACTCAAATGAGGTTGCGTAGTGTTTGATGTAGATTTTTTACCGGGAAGCCCTATCGACCAATAATAACCAATGTCTTTTAGTCCGAATTCTACACAGCGAAAGTCGCAATAGATATTCTGCAATAGCTATTTGAGGATATCTGAATTTGCAGTCAATAACACACGACTTTTTTTTGTGTGGCATCCGCTGCGGTATGTACTCTTCTTTTTTTTTTTTTTTTTTAAGTTTTGACCTCAAATATCTATAAATTCTAAAAGTTTTAAACCCTGGTTAATAATAGGATTATGATAATTAATTTTTTTTGGACATGATATTATTCTTTATAATTCATATTTGTTATTTATTAAATGTTACAATACAATTAGTTATATTGTAACTTAAGTTACCGAGCAAAGTAACATAGTCCTTCACTCGTTGCAGTAAAACAGACCCACAACCCCAGCACTGATCGAACCCACGACCCCAGGACTGATAGAATAATACACTACTAACTAGAGAAAACATGGGGTTTAGTTTTAATCTGGTTATTGGTGTACAATATGTAGGAAACAATTGGTATAGTTAAAACAGTTGCGTCTACGTCAAACAATGCAAAGGAGAGAATTAATGTAAATGAAACTGGTAGTAGAATTGGTATATTTGTATCGTGATTATGAAAGCTGTCACATAACACTTGAAACTTGTCTAATATGTAACCGAACTTTATAACCACAATTAGATAAGATATATCATTTGTCATTCCTTGTCATTACTTGCCTAATAGCCCTGAGAGACATATAATTTATATGTGTACCATGAACATGGTTTTTGGGTATACACTAATTATGTATGAAATAAATAACAAAAATAAAAAAATTCGAAGGTTGATATAATAACAAAAGCTGTGCTTAATGAGATACTAAGATTGTTCTACGTACGTTTTAGTGGTATACCAACCAGATGTAAACCAGTTTGTCTGACATGGCGACTTGACTAGCCTTTAATCTGTTCAGCCATTGTACATTTTGCTGTTCGCACAAACATTTAGCTAGTTGACAATCAGGTCGTGTTCAATCACAGTTGTCCGAACAATTGTTAACAACTTCTGTTATGCCATTACACAAACAAAATACACACAGGCAAAATAAAAAAAAATATTTGTGTGTGAGCTCGCCTGTAAACACCCGTACATAAACTACGATGAGAGCATCTAAACCATCTCGATGAGAGACAAAAAATTATGCTCAAACTGAAAAAAATTATGCTCTACCAATGTGCGAACCAAATTATCGCTAGTCAAGACGTAGTGTGACGGTTTAATTGCAGTTTACTACACACATGTAGTATTCCAAGCTATTGCAATATACAAATACTAGTCTGTCATTTTTTAAATTCACAAAACCAGTGCTAGAAGCACAAAGCTAACAATGTTCACGGTTAGAGCTCGTGCTTTGAAATTAAAGTTTTGTTGTCATGATAACTACTTATTAATTCATCACGTCCTTCAAGACACTTAAGCCTTGTTTTAATTTTTGTCAATCGAATTTTTGTATAAAATATTTTTAGAAAAGCACGTATAGTAATTATGTATGTTAAAAAAATTATTAAAACTCCTCAAAAATAAAATATATATTTCATAAAAATTAAATGAAAATTTAAATGGAAAATGAGAAGTATTTTGTCAATATGATGAAAATTTTAATTACCTGTCTTACAGAGGTGTCGTCGCCCTCATTACTGGGAACACTTAAACAACGAACTAGATGTGCTAAGATAGCTTTTACCCAACGGATTTTACCACAATTTAATAGTTCCATCAACTGTTTAGGATGATATTGAGGTAATACTGGACATGCTATGCGAGATGCTTGAAACAATCCTAAATCTGTCATATAATCTTCGTTTATAGTTGCATCAGATACACTTTGATGATTTGCTGAGCTAGAACCAGGACATTTCTTTTTATCTTTAGAAAGAAGTTGCAGATTTGCAGTGCTCACTTTGCTCATTAGTGGCATAGAAGCGGCACTCTTCAACCTAAGTTTAGTGGAATCATTTGCAAGCGACCTTAAATCTTCATCTCTTAAATTTCTTGTATCATACATATCTTCCACAGTATGATGTTGGCTGAAGCGTGGTTTCCACTGCGAGTACACATGCATTTCGGAATCCATGGCAACGACTAATATACCATCTCGCACCCAAGAAATTTGCATAGGCAAAGGAGGCAAGCCGTCAGCAGTTTGTAAATCAATTTGACGCAATTTCATCCAACGTATTTCGTCATTGAAATGCGGCTGTGCAAGTGAGCTTGCTTTGCGTAAAATAGGACGATTTGCTGATCTCGATTCTTTCATTGCTTTGATATTTGCTTGCGCAATATCCGATGAAACTGGAGTGTACAAAAGAATTTTGCTACCAACCGCCACTGTAAGAATATGTGATCCATCCTCTTTAGACACCCAGTCAAGTTGTACTAAATGTTTTTGTGTTAGAGGGCAAGTGTTGCCATTTTCAGCAATACTTTTTCTTAATGATTGTAAAGTACTGAAACTAGGTACTGCCAAGAGACCCGTGTGACTTTTAGTGTTTGTCTCTGGTGTAGAATCTCCACTGCGTGGAGATCTCAATTCATCATGCACGGTAAAATTATGTAATACTTGATTAAGGCGTTGCTTTTTTTGAAGTATTCGATTATCATGCAAGTAGCTCAAGTCAATACCATGGTCGATATTTATTCTTGGCAAGTGAATATTTTTTAAATGTATAGTATCTTCAAGAACCCATTCACTTCCCCCTGAACTTTCGCACTCAAAAATACTAACGCAAAGGTTTATATACCTAGAATCTGAATCCCCACATTTATTGGGTCGCGTAAAACTTTTTCCATATTTATAAGCACAAGCTACCCGGCCAGAATATGCAGCGCTTATATTTAATGGCTGCCCAGGAATTTCTATAGCAGAATCCTGCTTTTTACTAAACATTTTCCACTCTGACCATAAATATTGATTTTGATCACCTGGACAACTGTTACTATAGTCATTAGATTCACATTTCCAAAATCTAGAAATAGAATCAGTGCATGCTGTAACTATAATATATGGGGCATAACATGCTGGATATATCGAAGATGAGCTAAGATGACCGGCAGCTGGTGACGCATGTATAACATCAACACCGTCTGGTAAAGGTAATTCTTGTGTGCAAACTTTTTCGGTTGTAATAACAATATGCGGAGGCTCCACGTTATCGCCTTTATTATTGACCTCGGATATATGAACATTAACTTCGGAATTCTTTCGAAGTGCTTCAATATCTTCAACATCTTGAGTAAGATTGCTATCTGGAACATACATTGCGGTTTCTGATAGGAACGATTTTTGCTGTTTTGAAGATATCACAATACGCCACATATGAATAGTACTGCCTTTGATTGTTTTTTCAATTATAACGATGTAAAATGGCTCTTCAAATTCAGCATTTTGTTGTAAATCTACAATAGCATCCATATCGTTTTGATTATTGCGTTTGGATGTTTTATCATATTCTTTGCTAAGTTCGCCACCCGTTATTAACTGAGCTTGAAATACATGCAAAAATTGTGTATTTTGCCAATCGTGCTTTGCATCCGATATTGGATCCAACTGAATAATGCATCCTGGGCGAGCTGTAGATTGTTGGGAAACGACTTTCAGTTTATCGTGAATTGCCGATTTAAGCCCCCTAATTGTTGAGGAAGCATTAGAGTACAAAGAAGAAACCGATGCCGATTTTTGAAAATTAAGTACAGTCTCAGATGCAGAAATTTCGGCTAGCAAAGTTCTCGCATCAATTACAGCCTGGTAAACACGCAAATTTTCCCCATCACTTGCCACAAAACAAGCAGATGGAGAGTTACTGTAACTGCCTAGAGTTGTGCTCGGCAATAAGGTAGGAATCCAAGCAACATTACTAAATGCCGATATTTCCGGAGAATTTATGCGCGCAAGTTCACTGACTCCACCTGTATGACAAAGTGGGCCTACAGAGTCTACCCTCCATAATATTAATTCTGAACAAAATCCAGATGTAGTAAATACATCTTCGACTTCATTTATCACATTTGAACCGAAATTTGATCCTGTACTTGTTGTCGATTTATCTTCGAATTCCGGCAAATTATGATGGGACGTCGATACTAATAGGGGCAAAACTGGATGACAATTAATGTCATTTACACGGAATCTGTGACCAGAAACCCTACTGACATGCCCTATGCTCAATACTTGGGTGAATTTAGTTTTATATGCAAAAGATAGCTGCCACAAGTTCAAAGTACCATTAGAATGTTTAGTAACCATAGATACTGATGGTGAAATGTCTGTGGAAATACTTCCCGGCTGGGAATCTTTAGTTTTATCATCTGAAGAATTGTTAATATTCTTTTCTTTGGAATTCGGAGTAGAATCTTCATCGTTTTCATCTAAACGCTCATTTAATTCATCTTTCATTGACATTTCTTCTTCGGATATGTCGTTGTCTTTACTTTTGACAGTATTTGCTATTTCTCGAAAAACTAACGGGTGTGTGCCGGTATTGAACAAACTTACCATTGTTGACATAGACATAGAATCTCCAAGCGGAAATGCATTGGGGATCCTAGTTGAAAAAGAAACCTGTGCTTGTCTAAATGATCCAGGATAATAGTCGTCTAACCACTCAACCACCCAGATTAAGTAGCTTCCGTCTACTGGATGAATTGCAAATAATAAATCTGGACTTTGATGCCAGTCACGTAACAAACAGTCAATTTTTATATCTAACGAATCCGTTAATTGATTTACCATTAAATTATTGTCGTTATTTAATGAATTCAAAGATGTTGTATTTGACATCGAATTAATATTTTGCAAATTTGAATTTTTACTTTCATCGGCGGCAGCACTATTATCATCGACTGAAACTGATTTTGATGCATTGCGTATATATTTCTTTTTTGGTGGGCCGCCATTAGAATTATTGTCCACTGAATCGGAATTACCTGTTGCTGTGTTATTTTCTTCATCAATCACTTTTTTAGTTAGTTCTTGCAATATTGCTTCTGCTTGAAGGGTAAAATCCATTTCTTTGTTGTTTAACCAATGTAGAATGAAGTTATTTTGAACTGAAGGATCTGAACTATTAGATTGCATTGACGGTACCAGAGGTATGTCTGTTTCCGCATTTATAGAGGCAGCTAAATGGAAATGAACTCCTTGTGATATACCAGTACCATGAAATCCATAGGAATGAAAATCATGTACACTGCAAGATGATGGAAGTGATGGTATTGGTCCAGGATAACTATTAGCAACCATATTTAAGGTTGAGGCTCCAACATTTGAACCAGTTTTGGCATGACGACGTATATGGAAGCAGGTTTTCATATGTTTAAGTCTCTGCATAAACCTATGTTTGTGTCTATGAGTTCTGAATTTCGGATTCTGCGAAGCTAATGGATCAAATTGTGTCATATTTATAAGTCCATCATCAGGTAAAACAGTTTCTATCCAAATTCTACAAATATTGTCGAGGCATGAAGTCACAATCATGTTAGAAACGGAACCTTTCGGCATATATTTGCTAGTCTTACGCCATATTATATTAGTAACTGCCCGTGGATGAGCAATGTAAACATATGTGAAATTCAATTCTCTTCCGTCATGGCTTGCACTCGATTTAGAATTAGTTTTTGATGGAAACAATACTAAAACAAACATAAGATTATAATTATATTAAGTATATTATTATATAATTAATGAGAAACTATTTAAAGTAGAATGTGTAGAAAAGCCAAATTTGAACAATGGCAGAACCTATTTAGAAATTCCGATGCGTTTTTATCACCAACATTTTTAAATCTTTAATAGTTATTTTCAGGATATTCGGACAATATTATTTATTTTGTTAAAATCAGAAAGTACCAACAACTCTTGTATAGATTTTCCATACTACATATTGGCGAAAATAAGAAGAAATACATTCACACTATGTATAATCATTTCTATCGACATCACAATATGGATTTAATAATGAGTGTTCCACTACAATTAAACAGTCAATTTACATCTGCTGTGCTGACTTAATTTTGTCTTCTTCATTCGGTTTACTTTTCCTAAAAATATGCGCACATAAAAACTGTATTTGGATTGTGCTTAGCACCAAACATTCCAAATTACAAATTGATGTAAGCGTTTACCTCCTTTGATACTCCTCAATGTGTAGGTGCAATTTGTAGACAAAATCTTTAAGCGTTATTGTCCCATTTGTTATTCTAAAGAAAACTATGTTGTTGTAGAAAGATTAATAAAAAAAACATTTGTGCAATTGCGCAAATTTACGAGACTTGTTTTAAATTTCATAGAGAATCAAACCGAAAAACAAAATAAATAAATTAGAAGGTCAAAACACAAAAGCTAAGGAATTTGTTCATATTTACATCTTAAAATCCCTAAAAACAGCAGATATAATTCCTTCCAATATATTAATTTCTTCAGTTGTTTAAAGAAGTTTGTTGTTGGTAGATAAGGTTTGGTCGAGAAGATGAGCCATTGGCTTCATAACCGTAAACATGCACTTCACCAAATTTTTATCTCAATCTTAGTTAGCTTTGATTTATTTAAGTATATTTCCTCTAGTCCTACAACGTTGACTGTCACAATATTTGCTCGTTCATTAGCAAACACCCCACGGTGCCCTGGCTCCCATTATCTCCCATTTATCGAGTAGTCGATGATCGCTCTTTTTGGAGTCCAATAAGATCTTACTCTTTCGGACTCAATTACCTTTATACTAATTTTAATATCAGTGTAGATGTTGACTTCTGTTTGTTTGTGGTTTCACTGAGCCATATTGTACACTGGGTGATTGCTGTACTTCTGCCGCAAGTGCCATTGTGAGGAAGTCGCATTGTGAGGGTGTCGCAAATGAACGTTATGGTGTAAATGCTTTTAGTGAAAGTAAGATAGTCGTAAATTACAAATCGGTTGCCAGAAATCAACTCGAGGAAGATGGGGTCCAAAAAGGGGCCCATAAAGTAAGCGCTCTGCTTTATAATTGTAAACTTCTTTTTTGTTCTTTTAGAGTTGTGAAAAGAGGACTTGAGAATCAATCATTGAATTTTATTTTGCAAACTAAAGCTTATGTCGTCGAGATTTATAAGTGTGGACTGGGGAATTAGTACCAACGAAAATATGTTGAACGTGTAGGGGAAATAGTGGATGACATTCCAGAAACGTCAACTACAGAATATTGAAAAACGCATGTATGTTAAAATTTTGCTCCGCTTTTCAAGATGTATTTCCTTTTTATAGCACTACTCTATTTTTCTAACAATAATTAAATAAAAACAGCTAGTTCGTGGAATGCACAATTGAAAAGCGCATGTTTACGAGTATAGATTGTTGGGCAAACGTACTAGGTTTGTGTAAAATTTATATGTAAATAAATGCAACCGTTTTGATGTTCTCCAATTCACTCGATTTTGCGATTATCGGAGAAAACAGCTTATTTTTAAGTGTTGTGTTTTGTTTGCTTATTTTGTTATATTCTCAATTAATATACATATGAAGTGAAAGTTAAGTAAGTAAGAATGCCGCTAGCTAGTTTATTAGCAGTAATTGCTTTAAAAAAAACCAATTAAAATTTGCCGTCAAATAAAACTTCCCAAGGCACAAAAAAAAGACGAAAATAAATGATGATATAAGATTGTTTGCACTTGCTTGTGTTCAAACTTACACAAAAATTACTCAATTATTGACTGTTGCTTCTTTTTTTAACAAAAAAAAATACATTTTTTCTTAAAAAAAAGAACATGACTTAGTAAGCATGTGTCATTTTGGCAACCTCCAGCAACCAACCAGCTGATTGCCAAAGAGAATAAGTAAATCACTAACATTGTTAAGCAAAGCAAAACAATTTTTTACAGAACATGCAGTGCCCCTCGAAATTTCGTAATATTTATGTTTTTACCTGCATAAAACCCATTTTTTTTCATAAAAACAAATGGAAAACACGTCATGTCAAATATATAATAACATTTTTATTAAATTCCATACAAAATACTTAGAGAAAACAAGCACGTGATTTAAAATATGTAATATTTTATATGCGCAGAAAATCTTTCGCGTGATTTGAAATCACTTTGACAGGCCTTAATCAGAGCTGGTTATAATTTGTTTTCCTTTATTTTCAAAACAGACCTCCTACCTGTATGTATGTTCATTAAAATTCTTTCCCAAAATCTACATTCACACAAAAACAAAATTTCGTATGTACCGCTATCCACCTTTCGTTTTCCACTTGCCACCTTGATTGTTCAAATAAGACAACACGCAGAAAAAACCCAATAAAATATTGTTACAAAGTAATAGTCAAAGATGTGTGAAACAACCTATTGTACAATGTAGAAATTCTATGAACCGCGATTCAGCGTAGAAACAAAAACAATTTCTACAATGATGCGCAATTTCGCGTAAGTTCCGGACATTTCAAGAAGCGGCCGTGATCTGTATATAAAGGCGCCGTCCACCGCAGAAGATATAGTTGACTCTGAGATTTCATAGAGTGAATATCTGAGCGCACAAAGGTGTTAAGTGTACAGTGTGAATTAGTACTTAGTACGGTTGTAAATAGATTCTTAATTGCCGAATAAAGTTGTGTACTGATAAGATCATAAAGGAGTGTTTATTGTAATATTTGCAATTAAACGAACCCTACAACTTAACGTTTATTGTGGTAATAAACGTAACAATATATATATAGTTTTCTTATACTTTAGATATCATTTTTTGGTTTTGTTCTCGCTTAATTTATAATATTAACAATTAGTTAAAGCATAAAATGGTAAAATAAAATTAAAACTTACTTTGTTTGTTTTCATACCAAATTTTGACAAGTCTATCGTTTCGACCACATGTTGCAAATAGAGTACCATCTGGACTAAAAGCCATATGATATATTGGTATTGCGGTTTGGCATGACCAAATATTTTCCCAGACCGTAGAATTTTCTGTCGATTCATTTGTAGGAGTTTTATTATCTCTGTCGCCTCCTAGGACAAATTTAACACCTGAAAATTTAAATATTGGTATATGTAAGTAAAGAAAAAACTTCGATGGTGCCATTGGGTTTCAAAAGCTTTTAAACGCTCGCTCTTTTCTTTCTTTCATTTAATTTTGAAAAATTTAAATTATTTTTGCATATAAGTCGTTCTAATTTCGCAGTTTTTAATATCTTGGACCGGGGTTTTCTAATATTAAAAAATTAATGTTGAAATTTTAAAATGGTAGTTGGCATTTTTTTGGGAAAGTCAGGCGTTTTTAAGAAATGGTACTGTGTTTGGCATAAATGCCAGTAAATACAACATTTCGAAAATCCACTAAAAGGCTGACTGCGCAATCCTGCGAGGTCCTGCACCTGCCACGAAGGGTCCCGAGGGCAGATCTAGCGATAAACGCAAAGGGCAGGTCAAACAGACGTACCTAATTGTAAGTGGTTGAAACCTTCAACTAGCTTGACATCAACTCCTGAGCTACTACAATTATCCATCATTGATCGCAGCGACCCTGGTGGCAAAAAGATCCTGCGCATATTGATTGTTTAACTAGTTCGTAACTTTTTCACTGCGTTCTATGGTGCTAAATTATCAAAGGGCGCCAAAGTCATCGGATGTGGGAATGAGAAGGCTCTTGGCTTTCTTAAGGACTGCATCCCTGATTTTAGCGACCTAAGGCCACACTCCAAAACTCAAATCGCCTCCTTCCATTCCTTTCAGATGACAGTTAAAGTATGAGCTCCTTGTCCTATTCTGAAGGATGAAACTGTACTAACACTAATCAAGCGTCAGAACAAGGGCATTCGGACCGAGAACTGGATGATTCAAAGAGGACGCGCTAGTGACAAAGGAGATGGTAAAGATCTCTGGATCAAGATCTATTAAGAATACTTCTGTCTCTTGCGTCTCTCAAGAAGCTTTATAGGAAGTCCAAGTAGCATGTAAGTGGTAGATTAGGCGGCACCACTCCGACGCAGCATCGGACGACCTTCATTGAGAGAGAAGCTATCCACGTGGCCTTAATCAAAGAACCGTGCTTTGTAGCCAACAAGGTTCGCGGCGTTCGGTCCCGTAAATACATACTCCATTTTATATTCGAGAAGGTGAGATTAGAAGTTGCGTTTTCGCCAGGATGGATATTAATATCCTTCTTTTATTTAAATTCATCTCGTGCGACTTGACGGTAGTAGCGCTAGCACACGAAGGTCACACAACGGTCATTTCGGTATCAGCGTTCCAGATGGCCAGCCTCCACGGGCCGTACGTACCCTGATCAAATGGTGCGATACAAGGCGCCTCGATCTCATCCTGGGATGTGATGCAAATGCCCACCATACTCTGCGGGGGAGCTCGCACATCAACACTTGAGGGGGGAACCTATTAAACTATATCTTATCTACTAATCTTAGGATTTGCAATAGGGGTAATACACCAACGTTTTTTAATAGGATCAGGGAACAGGTCATTGATATAACTTTGTTAAGCAACAGGGACTTGTGTTAGGATAGTTGATTGGGGAGTGATTTTTCATTCTACGATCAAAATAGAATTGTTATTACGGTGGAACTGACACTTGACGTAAGCAAACTCTTTAGGAATACTAGAAACACGAAATGTTGGGGGAAGGTTGGCCAGCACACAGGAGTTGGAGGACTCCACATCTTTGCTAGCTACTTTTTAACTTTATTTTTTATTGCATATGCTCCATTTTGATTATAGAACTTTTGTACCAATAGTTTTAAAAAAAGACAATGCTACAAAACACGACAGAACCTCGAGCTGTCACTACTGCCGATTGTTTTAAATCGTAGTTTTAGCAGTAGTTAACAATTTTTTAGTTAATGTAGTTTTTTAAAGCACACGTTTTACCAATTTATTTCCAATGTTGCAAACCATATTTCATTAAAATTTTAATGATTATTTTAAATACAACAATCGCGTATGTTTTTATTTTTTGAAAAAAGAAAATCGTTAATTATCTAATAACGATAATGCTAAGAATTCAGTGCTATTTAAAAAAAAAAAAACGTAAACTATGAACTGAAAGCATGTTAGATTAGTGCTTGTCAGTAAAAAAATATCTACAAAAGTACAAGATATTTTTATGATTATTTGATATTTTTATAACATAATTAGATACGTATGTAAATTAATTTAAAAATTAATCAAATTGTTCTAGTTTAACTTACCACTTGAATCATCATCTGTATGTTCAGTTGATCTCTCTTTCCATTGCTGAATTGTTGTTCCGCCAGTTAAAAGGCGTGTACCCTCTAGATTCCACGATAAAGTCATAACATGAGAATGACTGATAAATGTTCCTGTTTGAACCCATCTGAAATAATAATAACAAAATAATTATTTTAAATCGCATATAGCGTTACTTTTATATAAAGTCAGTAAGAGCCAAAGTGAAATACGTAATATAAAATAAAAAAGGTGCCAAATATATCACACAGTTATATATGTTAAATATCTTAATTCTTTGTAGTACCACCTATTCCAAAAATTGCTGCTTGCAAACCCTAAGCATCGGTTCCACCCAATTACACGTATATGTAGAAGAAATTGCACTTCAATCCGCCTAAAGGTCTTTTTTTCTAATTTATTATTGTGTTTACGTAATGTATTTGGGCAATTATACTCGTATAATAACCACTCACGCGCAACAATTTTTCAACACTTGGCTTGAAGGCAAATTCATATGTCTAAATAAACGAACTCAGCCAAAGTGTCCGGAATGTGTTGCAAATTTTCATTGCCAAAACTAGCCATGTAACTCCAAAACATGTCGAAGCTGCCTACATGCTTCGCACGTGGATGCAAGCTGGTATTCAACAATTTCGTAAAATGCACTAAGACGAAAGTTTTCCTTGATTTTCCGTATAATGAGTGTCATTATTTAAGATTGGTGCGAAGTGAAGAAAACATAGCCGCCGTCGTTTCGGCGCCGATCTTTTTTTAGTTGGAAACGGGCCTACGCCGTGAGTTTGATAATTGAGCGCTGGAAATGTTCGACGGAGATCCGGATTTAAGCCTAAAAATCATCTTCTAGAACCTTTTTTGGTTAGCTGCTATGTCAACAAGCAAAATTGCTGCCATTCATCAATTCCCTGTAATGGAGACAAAGATATGCACCCACACCATTTCCATATGCACGAGTAAGTCTATAGCTGGACATCGACTGGTATCCAGAGTTCGCGTACAAGAGACCCGTGTTCCCCGCGTATGGTGTTCAACCGCGGATTAGGGATTTTTATAAGAGTATTAACTTATTTCCGCTCGACTTATTTAGCCAGAGATAGGAACATGTTACCGGCTACCACCACGAGGAGGAATAAGTCTGAACTAAGTTTAGTAACTAAACTTGGTAACTGTCTATTAAAAATAATTAATATTAACAAACCAATCGAATAAAAAACTAGAATGTAAATGTAAAAATTGGAATAGCGAAGATAGAGGGAGCTAATGGACAAATATTGCTTCTAAAGCAATTTTTTCACCGATGAAATGATAATGTCACCATAATTGGTTTGAAATAGGTATTCACCTACTACTAGGATTCTTTGCTTTGATTGTAAACATTCTTCCTTTTGTTGAATATATAAAAAACTGCATTGGCGAACGGCTGTGTGTGTGCGTGCATTAAATATTAATTCGCTACAATTGAAAACATACATCCAAAAATATTTTCTACGGTTTTCTTTTGTCAAGCGTAAATAAAATTTTCTTGGCGCTCTAAACTTTTACCAGTTTCCAGCAACCTGCCACCATTCTTGGGAAACGTATTTTTTATAATTAAGATTTTAATTCAAGCATTAATGCATTAAAAATTAACTGTTTGGTCTGGTTTATGGCATGTCGGCATCATGGGACCTAATTTATATGTTTGGGACCTAATTTCTTTGAAATGGCGAATGAGACATTATAGAACTCGACAACATTGATATATCGGAGCTATGTTTCCAACAAGACGGCGCTACGTGCCAGAAATTGACAAAAGTATTGTTGAGAGAATACTATTTAATTGTTAGTAGCCAAACATATATGAGTGATTATCGTTACACATCAAATTAAACAGCATACACAAACAACATGGTTACCTTAAGTAGTTATTAGTATAGGTTAGCGCAAAATTAATGTCATAATTTGAACTCGTTGTAATTTTGTTATAATTGAAAAAACAGACCTCTGTTTTCATAAAAAGTTTCTTGAGATGTGTAGCTTATGGAGAACTAATTTTCGTCTATATATTTACATCATAAATGTCAAAGCACAGTAACGGCATTTCCAAAAATTGCAGCCAATTCAAATTGACATTACTTTTGCGCCACCCTATATAAACAAATGAAGTGTTTTTACGATCTCATTCCTCATTGTAAGCGGTACAACTGAATGTAAATATAGGATGTATTCGTTACTTGCCATATTCATACTTATAATTATGCAGTGCGCACAAGTAAAAGTATGCTAATACTCTAAGTACATTTAAAGTAATTTGTTACAAAATATTGAAAAGCAGCCGCGTACATAAAATTTTTTCATCGAATAGGGTCCCATAAAGTAAGCAGTGTTCTTCGATATTCCCCCAACAATAATAAAATGTTTTTCACTTTAACATAGGAAGAACCCCTTCATAAATAATAAAAACCGCCACAGTGGCGTAAGGAGGGCGATGCAAGGAGGTGATTAATGTATCAGCGTAGCGCCAAGTTTTAGTTTTTCAGATGTGGAGTTCTTTTATTTACAACTATATACTTATGTAAATTTTTAAGTTGTAATTAGCAGAAATCCCCTTTAACATTTTCAATCGAAATGAGCACTAAAAGATTACGTTATTATTATAAAAATCATCGCATGTAATATCGCTTTACTATCAGAAAAAGATCACCATTTAGGAAAGAAGAAGCCACTACGTTAACAAATATTGGTCACATTGCTTTAGTGGCTTTTATGTGACGAATTATTATTGTTTAAAAGGGCAGCAGTAGTGCTGTTAGGAAGTAATGCAATAGCAGCTAAAGCGTAACACAACTTAAATGCCTCTTTTAGTCGAATTTATCTTTTTTTTTTTTTAACAACTTATAACTAAGTACAAGATAATTAATTTTAGGTCTTTTTGGGTCATTGGGATGACGCAAATTCGTTCCAAAATTCTACATCAAAACACCCTGTCGGAATATCAAATCAAGAATCAAATGGTCTGAAGTTAATCTGTTTTTTTTTTTTTAATTTAATAATCACTTAAGCAGTAATTTGATAGAACTCTCTCTCCTACTTGAAAAATATCACAACAAAATTATTTTTCGATTCCACACTATTACACACAACATGGAAAAACAAAATTCAACTCAAGGCCCATAGAAAATTGTATGTCATAAAATTTATTCTAGGATAAAATTTATTAAATTGTTCTAAAAATTTATTGATTGCCTTGGTGCAAAATTAATCACCCTGTCGGAAGATGTTATAAATTTTTGCAAATAGCATCGTACGCCAATAATATTTGACATATGTGAACTGACAGTTGTGTATACAAACATACAAGCAATGGAGGTGAGAGCATGGAGTAATTCAGTCGATTTTGTTTACAAATAATCTATTGATGGTATTAAAGTATCGAGAATTTCGACATCGACTCGAACAGACTGGAATCACAAAAGACATTGCAGAGCGTGGCTGCCGTTCTGCCGAGAATAACGCGGCTGTGGCTGCAGATGTAGATGAGAACAAAGAACCATCACCATACGGACCCTACAGCGAATTATAGTGAGAGAGTGCAGAGTGCGTCAATCGCGTGTTTTCATTTTCATTTACGCGGTTACGTCAATAAATAAAATCTTGCTTTTGGAACAAGAAAGCCTTCGAACTTAAAAAAAACTTAAAATATGATAATTGTTAGCAGATATGTTTTGATTCACGTGAGTACCTACCAGCGATGGCTCAACCTCACGGTGGTATAACCATGGGTGTGACATTAAGCGGCCAGACCAATCCACATAAGCACCACCGGAATAGCACTCATGCACATCCCATAGGTAGCAAATTAGGACAGAGGATGCCAGGCCCCCGGTAGTACACATATAACTTTTAAATGTAATCAGAAAAAAATCACTTAGGGCACATACAAATCTGAAAGGTATACTGGTAGGCCTTGGAAAATAAGTAATGAAAAAAATTATTCTTTTCATGTACGGGACTAGGGTTCCCTCTTCTTTGTATGGAACATTTCCACTATAGGTAGAGGGTTAAAATTTGATATAATCCAACGATCTATAAGCTTTAAGTTAAAAGAGGTTTTATACACACCTCAACAAACAAAAATAACTTGACAAAACGGACTAAGATCTGCACAACAGCATAAATGTGAAAAAAAGACCAAGTTCCTATCCAAAAATTTCGGGCGTAAAAAGTTATATAAACTATACCATCCCACTTCTGGGCAACTTGCTAGCTTAACAAAATTCTGTTTAACATTCAAATATGGGAAAGGATTATGCAAACAATTTTACCAAACTAGCAAGTTGCCTAGAATTGGGATGGTATTGTACATATGAAGAAGTTTGTCAACATTTTGATCTCAGTTCTATTTACGACCGAAATTATTGGATAGGAACTTGATATTATTTTCACATTTATGTTTTTGTGCGGATTTTTATTTACATTAAAAAATTAGGTCGCGATTAAATTAAACGGAAAAACTTCGAAAATTAAACATTTTTAATTAATTATAAATACCTGTAATCCAAAAAGTGAGTATAACGTTTATCTGTTTGTAAAACTGGTGTTGGTTCAAATATATAAACCTTGTTTTCATAAGCTGCTGCAATTTTTCCAGTATCAGTGCTGCAATCTAGTGCTGAAATTTTCACATAACCATGCCTGGCGCCTGGAATTATCTGCACGCGTTCAAAAGTACTTGCTAATATTACAATATTGCAACCAGCAGCATAAGCCTGAAATAAAAGGTTTTGCTTATATCATTGTTAATGAAATAAATAAATGTTCGCCCTATTTTTACATGGAAGGAGAATAAATATGTATAATTTTTTTTAATTTCACAATGTTTATTGTATTTAACCCTATTGAACTTTTCGGGAAGCATTTGGATAGAGAAATCAAAGGAAATATTGGCGGAATGGTTTAAAATTCCAACAGAGGTAATATCTAAATTGGTGGAATCTAAATCAAACAAAGTATTAGTTAATTAAGTTTTTTTTAAATAATCTAAAACTGTATAATTTCTTTTGACGCGTTAAAAGTTTCATGTTTTTCCCGTTTTGTTGTTGAAACATTTTGATGTAATGTTTTGTAAATGACAATAAAGTTGGAAAAGATTTAATTTTTTATTATCGAAATAAGAACTTTTATATAAAAACTAGGCGTACACTTAATTTTGACGTACATATGTATTGAAATATTTATTCAATATGTGTGAAGTTCCAATTGATACCTAAATTTAGATTATATATAATACGAGTCATAACTTCATGGCAGGTATTGTCCAAAAACTGCATGGTAAATAATCTATATTTTGAGAAAGATTTCAAATCAAATCTATTAGATTTCGGTGTAATGAAAATGCACTATCCGCGCAAAAATAAGGCCAAATTCCTATCAACAAATTTTAGCCGCTAAAAATACTGAAATCAAAATGAGAAAGTTCTTCATATGACCAATACCATCCCATTGCTAATCTGACAAAAAAAATGTTGGATAAATTTAAAAACAAATTTAAGGGAAACACGAAGAATTTCATTTATTTTGCATTGGTACAACGTCATCTTAAAGACTTAGTGATTGTGTGTGGATATAAGAATACTAATGTATTAAAATCATTTCAGAGTTCAAAATAAAGCGCTAAAATTATTTCAAGCCTTCCGTCTACATATTCCACTGTCTTTATACCTCAATATTTATAAGTTTATATTCCCAGTTCATGAATTTTATAAATAGCCGCTTTTACTTTCTGTCTATAAGTGTCTAAATAACGTTGCTTGGAATTTTTAACAGTTCGAATATCCGATTTTTCTGGCTTTTCCTCATTAAATAAATTGTACATCTTTTTTTATTGGTTTTACATAAAGAACAAATTCATATTTGTATACATTTCAGTCTCAGCATTAAACTGTGCATTAATTTCCAAATTTAAACGACCATGTTAAGACATACATACGAGGGTCATTCAATAAGTCAAGAGACAAATGGCTATAGCTCAAAATCAGTTTCGTGCAGCTTCCTAATTCCCTTGGCGAAGAATTCTTTGGATTTACCCCGAAGCAACTTTTGCACCGCTTCCTTAACTTCCTAATTATTAGCAATTATTTTTCCACGTTGGGCGTCTTTGAGTGGTCCCAACAGGTAAAAATCAGATGGGGCGATGATGGATCCAAACCTCGTCGCTGGTCATGCGCTGCTCTTCTACGCTGCAATCTTGTAGTGGAATTGCCATGGTGAATTGAAAATCTTGAGGTTATATTGACATTAACTGACGAAACAGCTAATCAGAGCATATCCCAAGGTTGCCAACTAACACCCCTGAAAAGATTGTACACATTCATTGAATAGTTTTAAAATAATTGAATTTGTCTCTTTACTTATTGAAAGACCCTCGTACATATGTGTGTACATTAAAAAAATGTTAAAGATTAAAGTTTAAATATTTTAATTCTTTTTGTTAAAATAGTATATATTTTAAAAATAAAGCACAATTATATTTATTAGACAGCATACAGTTTCGAAATTTTGTTTTTATTGTTTGTTGTTAATGTTTATGAAAACAAATGTTGTCGCGTTAATAAGCAAGTTCTCAAATAAGTCTATTCAGATATGCATTTTAAAATTTATTGTAAAATATAATTAAAAATGTATATAATACCTTAAAAATTCTAATGCACAATTGCCATCTCATCATTTAAATAAAGTTTTATTTAAAGAAAACTTGATCCTAATCTATTGCATCAACCCTTTTTATTCTAACTAAAAACGAAAGGAACTATTCGGAAGACGAATACAGATCAGGGGGGTTATTATGTAATTCGATTCGAAACGAAAAGACATTCGAAAAGAATTTCCGATAAGGAAACAAAATTGTATTATGTAGTACGTTCGAAAGTCAGCATAGTTGTATTTCAAATTTTGAGGGAAAAAGTAAGTAATGCCAAGTTTTCATATGGCAGAACTATGTATTATTTTGTAGAAATGTCGAAATTGTTTTGGAAAAAATTAAGTTACAATTTATTTATATGAAAATACTTAAAATAAAAAGAATAATTAAAAATGGATTGCATTTTGTTGTGGGAACGTGATGAAGAAGATCATACTTCAGAGAGAGTTTACAGAAAGTTTACACGAGATGCATCGAATATTATGAATCTCAATGAAAATTCGTAAGTAAATTATTTTATTTCTAAGGTTTCATTAAATTCTGAAATATTACAGGTTCATAAAAAGCTTTCGGCTTAATAAAAGCTAATTTATGTATGTACTGAACTCCATCAAAGATCATTTAAAAGTACCCCCAAAGATCCAGTGCCATCCCTCCAGTGTTAAAGTTGGCAGCCACCTTAAAATTTCTCACACAAGGTGGTTATCAACATCAGATTGGCCAAGACGTTTTATTGGGAATGTCTCAGTCCTATCTGTTGCGCCGCCACTTGATTTTAATGTGCTGCTTATAGTCTGCCCATACCTTTGAATACATAAGTTAAAAGGTTTAACTTAAGTTAAATAATGCACACCTTTTTCCACTTTTCAATGTCATGGGAAGGTGGTCCTGCAGCGTTTAAATCTTGAGATAGCCTTTGCCACAATTCCCTTGATTTACTTTTAGCATTTGAAGCATTTAAGTGTCCTTTTGCAAATCCGGATGCAATGCCATAAATTCCACCATTATTTCATATTGTCTTGGTTTTGTGTATATACTTTTTTAGGCATTTCCCTTAATTTTCAAACACAAATGAATTAAACTTTTTATTACTAAAGTAAATGTACATACATATATACATACGTTTTAAAGTTTTTATATTTAATGTATTATATATAAAATTATTTCCGCAATAAAAACGTTAATAAAAGTTTTGACACTTGCTTTCCTTTATATAGTTGCACTTCCGATTGGATTTTTTGGCTTTTCGAAAGGGGGTAAAAAAATCCCATAAAAAAATTTTTACGAACGTTCGAAAATGAATTCCCGAAAATCGTACTACATAATGTCACTTTTACGAATTGGTATTTTTTTCGATTCGAATCGAATTACATAATAACTCCCCAGCTCAAAACATTCGGAAATTTCCACTTTCGAAAAAAATATTGCGAAGTCGACATAACAATTTCCAACGGCTTTAAAGTGTTTGAGATATTTTCTAATAATAATAATAATATCGATTCAGAAAACGTTTCTAAATGTAAGTCTAATAAAGCATGATGAACGGAAGATTGAAATGCCGATATCTTAGATTATAACAAGTTCCAACGATGTTTACCATCATGTTTAAGAAGCAATTGATAGGCCACCAATTGCCTTTTTTACGTAATATACCAGTAATTGTTTCCGTTTTTGTGAAATGTGAGAAGTTGCGTATTACTGTTTTTACGATATCTGATTAAGATGTGGAAGGATAACCTTCATCGTCGATTGTTATTTTATCTATATTTCTTGATTTAGGTATTAACAAATTGATGCTTCTTTACGCGATAAGATTTTAAAACATTTTAATTCCGTTCCAAATATCTACATATGTATATCAAAGCACCCTGTCAGAAAATCAAATCAATAATCAACGTTTCAAGTATTTTAAACATCAAGTTTTGTCTTTTTAATTTACTTTCTCAAAATATTGTTATGCTGTTAAACTCATTTTAATGTATTAAATTTTAGATATAAAAATTTACTCTGTGCAAATATTTCTTTATTTTTTCATTCAAATTACAATGACCCGTTTAACAAGTAAAAGAGCTATATTCGGCTGTGCCATATCTTATATAGCCTTCACAAAAGTATGAACTAACGATTTACACTGTGTAACATTTTGCAAATCTAGCTGGACAAAAGTAATTTTTCTAAGTATAAATTTCAGTGTATGTATTAATAAAATATATAAGAGAACATTCTATTGAGTAGAAAAACGTTAAAAATTTGCCCGATTTGCTAACTGTAACATAACTGTAACTGTAAAATTAAGCAAATTAAATTTAGTAAAATCACTTACAAAAATTACTCATTTTGAAACAGCTGTAGCTTTTTATTGGGAACGTAATGTACATTTATTGCGTTTGTAGAAGTTATAATAACTTCTAACTTTAGTGCCCTTCAATTAAAAACAACACTCACTACGTTTAATTTAAAAAAGTTCCTTAGCGAGTACTTTTTAGGTCCATCAAATTAGTTTAAGTGGAACTTTTGAAGGGTCTACTTTAATTGAATTAGTAAATTATTTGAAAATCATCTAAAAACCTGCAATAAACGACAACACCTCACACCACGACATTTTTGATATATGTACATATGGATAACAATACCAAACTGAAAGAATTGAGCGATTATTGGACTATGTTTGTGCCAAATTTTTTTTTATTTATTTATTTATTTATTTCCTAATACAACAAGATACAAAATCTTATAAATTATAGTGTTAGTGAGAAAGCAGATGTAGCAAACTATGATAAACTAGAAATTTTCTTCAACATCTTTTTAAGGAATTGGCTCAATAAAATTGGATTCTTTACTAGATCATACAATTTCAAGATTATGCTTACTCTTGAAGATGTGCTGATTTCTAAGTAAAGTTTTAATAAAGAAATATTCTTTTTTGAAAAGTGGTACCATCATAGTTCTACTCAAACCCAATATGAACAAATAACTATTTTTCACGAAAATCTTCGTGATACTTCATTATTTCGTATAACAATGGTACCGAAATTGCATACACATTCTATGGATAAATCCAGCCCAATCAAACTTATATAACTTTTTTGGAGCTGAAAAGCTCTTTATTTTATTACCGTTTTCTTAAAACTAAAAACTTTATAAAAATATTTCTTAATTCTAACTTATTTTGTTGACAACCCAACCTGCAACATCAGCATATTCTTTGGTTGTGAAATTGTTTTAATGTTGGTTCCCACCAATTGCAACGGCGCGTGTGCAACGTCAGCAAAACAGATATGTTGCGAAATTATTTTATTTAGTAATTTAAATGGATTTTGTGGGAATTTCCTTATCTTGTAATATTAGACGTGGAATATTTTAAATAATAATTTTGTTGTGAAATAATAATTTTAATTCTATTTTTAAATGTGGAATGTGTTAACTACTCCCCTCCTAAATTTCAAACGTCCTCGTTTGGTAATTCTGGTTTTTTAAATAATTGGTTTAACCCTTTTATTGCAGTGGGGGTCAGCTGTATGGATTCCTTGTCTTTTTGAATAAATACGAGTCTGATAATAATTATCATGATGATTATGATTAAGATGGTAAAGGAAAGGTTTATACCGTATTTGATTTTATCCCTTTTTTCTAGATTATCAATGTACTTGGTGTTGTTTGTGTTCACTTGTTGGAGCATCTGTAAGGATAATATTTCTTCTACAGTTTCAGATATGGATGGCGGCTGTAGCAATGCTGGAAGAGGTTTACTTTTTGATTTTTCTTCGTTGTAAAATTTTTTGTTCTTAATTTCAATTGTAGCGTTGTTGTAATATATTAAAAATGTTCCATTAAGAATAGTGGGGTCATTATTGATTATGATGTCGCCCTCGTAATTATTTAGAAATATAATTCCGGGAACTACTTCTTCAAAGCTTGTTATATGTTGGCTGTTGACTTCAGTGCAGTTGGGTGATCGGCTTTTTAAAAGGTTGCTTATGCAAGTATCATTACTTATATCAACTAAATTATTTCTTAAACATATCTCTAAATTATTATAGTTCCTACAATTTTCCTTAATTCCATATAGTTGTTCCTTACATACAAGAATTTCATTAAAATTAATTTTATTTATTCTTCCAAATTTCTTTACTGATCTTAATTCTAAATTTTTACATATATCATCTTCAACAGTTGGTAGGCTTATAATGTAAATTATTAATTTTCCATTTGTCGCAATTTTTATCTCTGAAAATTCTAGTGCTTCATCTAAATTAACAAAAGGTAGATTTCCTTTATTGACAATATTTTTAGCAATTTCAATTTCTTCATTCGATAAAATATAAGAATTAACAATATTGGCATTTGCCCAATGAATTGCATATGCAATGTTTACAATTTCTTCTTTTATAATTTCTAGTTTGAATTTTAATCTAAGCAATAAATTTATTTCATTTGACGAATCATTTCCAATTGATTTTACAATATTGTTAGTTATATTTGTTATTTCATTAATTTTCTCAATTGTGAGTTTGTTTATTAAAACTTGATTGTTATTGTTTTCTAAGACATTATTTAACTTATTTAGAACTATCTCATGGTCATGGCGATCCGGGTTTCCCGCTATCCATTTCCATGCGCTTCCTATAAAATCTAAGGATCTTTTAACATTTTTTATTCGTAAATTATTTAAATGTGATTTTATTTGATTTATTAACAATGATATAAAAGGATAATGAGGATTATTTTTTACTGTGGATATATTTATGTTATTCTCGATGCTTTCAATCACATCAGTATATTTTTCAACGTCAATTGCATGAATCATTTTCAATCGTCCTGTTTGTATTCTTGATGTTCCTTTTTCTATTGTTACCAACTGAGCGTTTGAATAGTCCAAAATTTGTATGTCCGCATCGTTTACCGATACGAGCAGTCTGGAATAAAAATATATGTCCTGTTTTAGTTACGTATTCTGCTTTTATGTATTATCTGTCCTTTCTCTGTTATCACTGTGCTATTTCTATCTTCCTTTACAATTTCTTTCGAATAGGGTTTGGAAAGTTTTGTGCCTAGTCGTTTGTTTCTTCTTATAAATATTATTTGTCCTGGTAAGTACGATTTTAATTCATGTCTATTTTTATTATGATACTGAATGTCTTGCTGTTGTTTTTTTGTTAATCTTTCTAAGTTATCATGTCTAGTTTTCTCTATATCGTCTGGGCTAAAATTAACATTTCTTCCGAAAAAAAGATCTACAGGTTTTTTTTGTGTTACTGAATGAATAGAGTGATTGTATTCTGATACTGCTCTTTCTAATAATTCTTCAAAATTTCTATGTCCTCCATTCTCCTTTATACATCTCATTATTTCTACTAATGTCGAATGAAATCTTTCTACTTGGCCGTTAGCCTGGCTTTTATATGGGGGTGTCGTAAAAAGTTCTATTCCCAATTCATCTTCTAGCATAAATTTAATTGAGGCTGAATTTAGAGATGGTTCGTTATCTATAACTATGAATTTGGGTACGCCAAATGCGAATATTATATCCCTAAGTGGTCTCCTTACATCTTCGATTGATCTACTTTTAAGTATCTTTGTTTGGGCATATTTTGTGAATTTATCAAGAGCTGTTAAAACTACTTTTCCTTCTGTAAGAAAAATGTCTATATGAACTGTATGACCAGGGAATGTTGGAAGGGGGGTTTCACCCAGTTTTGGTCGATTAGGATGTCTTTCATATTTATTCTCTTTACACGTAGTGCATTTTATTATTAAATTCTTGATTTTTGCAAGCATGCCTGGGAAATAACCTTTTTCTAATATTTGCGCTTTATTTTCTGTTGCGTTCCTATGGGCGCGCAGATGTGTCTCTAATATTATATTTTCTTGTTCCTGTTCATTTATTATATCCTCGACGAGTTTTTGTGTATAACGGGCTTTGTAATTACTAAAGTTTTGTGGATAAATATTTTGAATCATGCCCATTATTCTTTCCTCAGTGTGTATTCCATTTATTACCGATGGATTGAGATATCTTTTTAACAGTGATACAAGAGTTTGCTCATTGTATGTTGGTTCGGTAATTATGTGTCTGTGAACAGTAGGAAATATTATTTTAAATTGATATGTTGAGGTATTGCCTTGCTTTAGAAAAATCTGATTTTTAAAAACATTAATTGGTACTTCCGCACATGGAATTAAATCATGTGGAGAGCTTTCTGTACTATGGGCTGTAGACGTTAGTGTGTTTACTTGATCTGGTACTCTTGATAGTGCATCAGCTACCACATTAGAATAACCAGGTTTATATTTTAAATCATAATTGTATTCTTCTAGAATTGATTTCCAACGTTTCATCTTGGAATTGGTATTTTTTGAGCTTAAAGCATAGGTAAGAGGTTGATGGTCTGTGTAAATTTTAATTTTTTTTGAACCATATAAATAATTTCTAAGGTTGTTTAGTGACCATATAATTGCAAGCATTTCCTTCTCATTCGTTGCGTATCCCTCTTCTGTCTTGTTGAGTGTTCTGGAAATGTAAGTAATTGGTCTTCTATTCTGTGATAAAACAGCACCAATTGCAAAATCGGATGCATCGGTCGTGAGTTCGAAGTCTTCTTCGAAATTTGGATGGGAAAGTACCTCGTCTCGTGATACCAAAATATTTTTTATTTTATTAAAAGAGTCCAGTGCCTCTTGATTTAAAAAGATTAATTTATTTTTCGACGCATTTTTAGAAATATTACCACATTCACCTCGTAAAATGGTTGTAAGTGGTTTGGCAATTTTTGCAAAATCTTTTATAAATCTTCTGTAGTAACCAGCCATTCCGAGGAATGAACGAAGCTCTTTGAGATTCTTTGGAGCTGGCATTCTAGAAATTGTTTCCACCTTTTGTGGATTTGTTTTGATTCCTTCTGCTCCTACCACATACCCTAAAAATTCAACTTCGTTTTTAAGGAAAGTACATTTATCTATTTGTACCTTCATGTTGGCATTTTCCAAAGTTTTGAACACTATCTCCAAATTTTGTAGATGTTCTTCCTCATTTCTGCCGAAAATTATAACATCGTCGATGTAAACATAACACCTTTTGCCTATATGGTTACGAAGGATATCGTCTAAGGCTCTTTGAAACGTTGAAGGCGCATTTTTTAATCCAAACGGTAGGCGTAAAAACTCGTACTTGCCATTATTAATGGAAAAGGCTGTTTTTTCTATATCAGATTCGCGAAGGGGTATTTGATGAAATCCGCTTTTTAAATCGATAACTGTAAATAGTTTGTTTTCGCCGAGGTTGGAAAGTACTTCGTTTATTTCTGGAATTGGGTACCTATCAGGAATGGTCACGGCATTAAGCTTGCGATAGTCAATAACCATTCGGTATTTCTTTTCTCCAGAACTATCCATTTTTTTATTAACAATCCATACCGGTGAATTATAGGGGGACTTTGATTTTCTTATTATCCCATTAGCAAGGAGTTCTTCGACCTGACGTTCTACTTCTCCCTTAAGTGCCATTGGATATGGGTAAGGTTTTGAATAAACTGGACTATCTGTGGTAGTACGTATCTCACCTTTCACTAATGTAGTAAATGTCAATTTCTCGTCTGGATCCGAGAATAAATTAGGACATTTCCTTATTATCGAATTTAATTTAATCTGTTGGCTTTGTGTTAAATGTGGCAACTGTAGTTCCACTTTGTTAACTTCTTGAGACATTTTTTGTTTAAGAGGAATTTTTATATTGGGAAATATGACCATAAAGTTTTGACTGGTATGAATAGTTGCTTTAAGCTTCTTGAGTGTATCATTGCCTATTATACCATGAAATGACTTAAGTGTGGGTAAAATATAAAACTTTATTTTTTCAACAGGTTCTCCAAAAATGTTAATGTAGGTATGATGAGTTATCTCTATATCACCTGCAACCGAACTTACTTTGAAGGGCTTTTCGTTTGGGATGGGATTCCTAATACGGGTTGATTGAATGTAGTTTTTATTTGATCCTGTATCTATAAGAAAGTCAATGGTATCTCCTCTTCTTGTTACATATTCCATATAAGGAAGAGAAGACGGCATTAATCTAAAAAATTAATACTGTCATTTTGTTCAGAAATAGTATTTTCATTGGATGATTTCATTTGAGGAATGGTATCATTCTCAGATGGAACATTTTGCAAATTATCGAACATCGGGTAATTATAACCACCGAGTTCGTACATGTCGTGAGTTTCGCAAGGATATTGTGGTTCCAAATGGAAATTACGCTGAATTTTATTAGGGGGATGAGACATTTGACTAGCGAGTGGTCGCTTAAAGTTTTGATTATGGCTGTTTCTTCTAAGCTGGTTAGAATCATCTATCTCCATTGGAGTAGGTTTCGGGAAGGTATTGGAGTAGTTATTCTTAAACTCGTTAGAATGATTTTGTGCATGAGGGACTTGGTTAAATCTATTGAAATGTTGATTAAATGGTTTTGGTCCGTTGAATGGAACAAAATTTGGATTATGTCTATGAAAATTTTGGTTAAAGATTTGAGGTTGGTGTCTATTATAATGTGTTGGTATATGAGCCAACTCGGGATAGAACCGTTGCCGTGGAGGCTTTGTATGAATGGCTGTTCTATTTGCACCTTGTGCGTAATTTTGGCGGAAATTCATATTTTCCAATTTCAAGCACATATGCAAGGCTTGAGGTAGAGAAGAGGGTTCTCTAACACTCAATAATCTAGGTAAGTCACCTCTGAGTCCTCGTATAAAGGTGTCTAAAGCTTTTTCCCTGTAGGAATTAGTCATCGCAGATAAACTAGCTGTGTCCAATTCCATGCATGATACCTTGTCAAGAATTAGGGACAAGTGTTGGTAAATGCCTTGGTAGAATTCAGTAACTGTTCTACCGCCTTGACACATGGTAGTCATCTGATATTCTAATGTGCCTAAATCACGCTTATCAGAATAGTGCATCATTAAGCACTTCTTAATCTTTCCCCAATCTAGAGGAGTTCTGTATGAATCTAGAGCTGTATCAGCTTCTACTATTATTTTGGTGCGAATAGTATGCAAAATTGCATAATACCGACTTGTCCCTCTAATACTATCGTAGAGTTCTAAGACCCTATCAACTGACTTCCTCCAAGATCCGAATTCTCCTGCCTTGCCTGAGAATTCTCTGATGGTTTTTACAATATCGGGGATTTTGTTTAATTCGTCTATTCTAATTTCTCCAATAGGCTGATCCCTATCTTCTTCTACTGAATCCTGACCTATTAATTCGCGAAATATTGATTTAATTTGATTTTTTTGTATTTGAGAAAATCCTTCTACAGTCCCGTTTATGCTTGCTGTACCTCGTCTACTATTTGTCTCGAACGATAGTGCCCTATTCAGTCTGTCAGTTATGTCCTCAATACTAGGTTCTCCTGATGTGGCCATTTTATAAGAAATTCGTTTTTCAAAATCAGAATAAAAATTTTCCTCAAATAAATTTACGGTAAGGACGTAATATAAAAAAAATTTTTTAAGCACTTTAATTTTAATATAAAATTTAATAATTTGATTTTTAATTTTATTTCAAATTAAACCTTTTACTTAAATTTCCAATTATATCCTCTTTTCAATTATTTTTCACTTAAAAACCCTTTCAAATTTAATTTCAAATATCCTTCAATAAAAATGTTTACTTATTTCTATTTTTCCACTTATTTTCCAAAAAAAAAAAAAATTCTTTAAAATTTATTATTTAAATTTTTATCTGGTTCTCTTTTTTTTCAAAATATTTGTTTCAAATTTGATTCTTTATTTAGTTTAAATTTAATTTATTTTTATTTTTCACACTTATTTTGCAAAATTTTCTTTGAATTCAATCTAAATTTAATATTAAAAAATTTTTACTTATTTATCTTTCTTTGCATATTTTCCAAGAATTTCTTGCAAATTTAATTCTAGATTTAATTTAAACTTTTATTTATTTCTCTTTTCACACGTATTTTTCAAAAGTTTTCCAATTTTAATTTCAAATTAAATATATTTTTTTTTATTTAAATTTTTCATTATTTCTTTCTGTTTTGAGCTTTAAACTTTTCCATTAATTTTCCAAAAAATTTTCGAATTTAATTTTTAATTTAATCTAAACTTTTAAACATTTCTTCTCAGGATTAAAATAAAAATTGTAATAACTTAAATTTTACTTACAAAATACTAAAAATAATTTTAAACATTCCACCGTTGGGCGCTGGTTTGTTGGGCAGTTCAGATGATCCTGTTCCTTTTGTACTTGGGGTCTTTGCTGCTACTAGTGTCCAGTCCTCTTCCGTCGCAAAGTATCCGCTTCGTTTTATTTTGTTTATAAATTACTCAGCCTTACTTTTTGATTTTCAGGCTATTTATTTTATTCATAAATCACTGAGCCTTACTTTTTGATTTTCAGGCTATTTATTTTATTTATTAATTGTTTTATTTGAAAACGCACGGAGCCTTACTTTTTGGTTTTCAGGCTGGTTTTACTTTGCGATCGCGGTGGTCCCTGCTCGGGCGCCACTTAAATTTTTATTTTGTTATTTTTTTTAAAAAAACAATTTTTTGGAGCTGAAAAGCTCTTTATTTTATTACCGTTTTCTTAAAACTAAAAACTTTATAAAAATATTTCTTAATTCTAACTTATTTTGTTGACAACCCAATCTGCAACATCAGCATATTCTTTGGTTGTGAAATTGTTTTAATGTTGGTTCCCACCAATTGCAACGGCGCGTGTGCAACGTCAGCAAAACAGATATGTTGCGAAATTATTTTATTTAGTAATTTAAATGGATTTTGTGGGAATTTCCTTATCTTGTAATATTAGACGTGGAATATTTTAAATAATAATTTTGTTGTGAAATAATAATTTTAATTCTATTTTTAAATGTGGAATGTGTTAACTTATATACATATAATAGAAAAAACAGATACAAAAAAATCGATAATCAGATTTTACTTTTTACACCTACGGTTATAAATACAAAAATGTTACCATAAAATCCAATCCAAATTTATATATCTATAATTGAATATATACTTTTAAGTAAAAAAATGCATTAAACTGTTTGCGTTCTAATTACATTTCGCAAATATATATTTATTTTAAGCCTCTTGGAAAGTTAAACCAAGTATCATTATTTTAAATTTGTATGGAGTGTCCAAATTCGGCCATCTCTTACTGAAGCTTTTTTTTTTCTTAGTTGCGGCTTTTATAAATTTTTCTTTTCTTTGAATTTTTGACAAATTCTCGATTTTTTGGTGAATAATAGCGGATTGGATTTTTAGTAAAAAAAAAAAATAATATTTGATTAAAATAAATCAAAATATGGTGAAGTTTGTTTTTGGTATACTGTTTGTGAAAATTAGGTTTTTTGTAAGATATATATCTATTGAATCTTGTGCAACATCCGTTTTGTTAAAATTGCGGTTTTTCATAAAATATTGATTTTTGGGAATTTTTGGCAAAACTGCAAGCAAGCAAATTTAGTTTTGAAATTTAAAAATTTGGTGAAGTTTTTGTTTTATTCCTGTTTCCCAATGTTATGACTAATTTATTTTGTTGCCATACCGCTGACCATCTTCATAGACGTACTCTGCATGTTGTTGTTGTGTTTCAACACTTGTGATCGTGTGGCTCACTACATTGCTTACCATGGCTCACATTGTTTACCATGGGAATTGTAATTTGTTATATTTACTTATCCACACTATTTGCATTTGAAGAATAAGAATGTACAATCACACGCACATGTACTGTGGTATGTAGAAATATAAAATTAGCTTAGAAATAAGGGCTGAGTTGAAAATTGTCAACTCAACCAAAAATAGAGTATAAATAGTTTGTTCTAGTTTAAGACACAGACCAATTGTAATCATCATTGAGATCTTACCGCGGAGCTCGATGAAAATAATAAAGAATTAAAAATAAAATCAATGGTCTTTTCACTACATAGCGATCCTACCAAATTTTAGAATGCTCTAAAAGGTTATTCCTATGCACCTAAAATAGTAAATAAATAAATCCAAAAGGGGAAAATTTTTTTTTTTATTTTGGTCCTAACGGATCAACCAAAGGTTCCGTCAGGTGTGAAAAATCCGTCTGGCCAAGAGATATGAAGGAAGGTCCTACACCTCTAAAAAATATAGGAATACAAGAGAAGAACGAGCAAACCGAAGGAAGAAATAACCATTCCAAAAGTTGCAGAGAAGAAACGAAGAGGAGGCGTAACACAAAGGTTAAAAAGAGAAAAAAGTATACTTTTGCGGCTCTTAAAAACTACTCCTCCACCATCCTGGGACAATGCCACGTATATGTGGAAAAGAATTGAGGAAATAAACCTCAAAATAAAATATATTATAATTGACAACTCAAAAAAAAAAAAAAATTACGAAGTGCGTACATCGCATCCGCACTCATATCGCTCGAGGCAAAAATCAATAATAATAAATAAAGCATACTACATACAAAACATTTCATATTAAGAATATTTGCAATAAAATGTAAATTAAAAAAAAATATTAATTACTTAACGTAAATCTCTTTAAATCCTAATTATGAATAGAAGGAAGTTATTTATAGGTTAACAAGAGAGAATGATAAGAATTTCCGAAAAATATTTCGAAAATAAAAATAAACAGCAATAATACTATATAAAACTTCGAACAAATCAACTGCATTGGCTAATAAGTCCTAACTCAACTTTGCCTTTGGAGTATAAAGTCCTTTTATACAAATCCGTTACAAAGCCAATATGGTCATATGATATTCAGCTGTGGGGTACTGCCTGTGCATCAAACATCCAGAAGTTACAGAGAAGACAGTCTAGGATTTTACGTCATATATACAAATAAGCATTTTCTAAAGATTTAGTTAAATTTTGAATTTCTTTGCAGTAATTGTTAACCGTTTTATTATTTTCCTTAACGTTCATTATTTTAGCAGTAACTATCTCAACTGATTCACCTTTAACGGATCTTTTTAATTTGTTTATTATTTCTCTTATTGTTTGTTCATGGTTATCTTTGATGGTGTTTAGTAATTGTAGTGAATCAATAAATGAACATAAATTTCCGATCGGCCATCAAACTCAGTCACCAGCTTTGAAGCTGTATTTAAAAATTCGACTATCGTTTAATTCATATTTAATTTATGTATACTTTTGGGTTGTGTAATTAGTTGGGGTACCTGCTTCTGAATATGCAGTTTCTTTTAGATATTCTGCGTTTTCGTGAATTTTTCTGGCAGGTTTTTTGTATTTTTCTTGGGTTAGAACGAAGTTTACGCCACTTTAACTTTTTGCAATTGCATTCTTTATTACCATATGAATTTTGCTTTTGCCAAACATCGGTTTACAATAAAAGCATTGGATGTGTTTCTGCTTCAACTCAGTTTATTCTAATCTAGTAAATTTAATAAATTGTGTTGTTAAGTTTCGGCATTTTGTTGAAATTAAATTTTTTGGCATTTTAAATTTTGTATGCCAGTTTTTCGATTTTATGGCAAATTTTCGAATTTGTGGTGAAAATAAATTTTGGCACAATTTCGAGTTTTTCGCTATTAGTTTGAAAAATTTTGGTTGTTTGGAAAATTGTTATTTTTGTATTTTTAAAATTTTCGAACTATAGTTTGGTTTTCGTTTATCATAAAATATTGATATTTGGTGATTTCAAATATTTAAGTATTTAAAAATTGGTGAATTGACAAATTTGATAGGTATTCAAAATACTCAAAAAATTTGTTTTTTCCAAGTATCTCGGGAATATGTGCTCGGTGCACATATTCCAGAGATACTTGGAAAAAACAAATTTTGCTGATATCGTCGAACGCGCTAATCAAATGTCCAAAATTTTAAGATCCTAGGTTGTCTATTTAGAAAGTTTACTTCTCTGTCTATAAGGATCCAAAATATATATACTTTGGTGTGTTGGAAATGAATATATATATATATATATATATATATATATCTTTTCATTTAGGTGAAGGGTATAAAAACCACATAACGTCTAGTACGAAAAAATCACATGTGTATGTCCAGTTAAGTAACAATAACTGTGTAATCAACTGTATCATAATTATTAGACGTTATTTTCAATTGGATACATATTGGAGGAAATAAAGGCACTGAAAATCTATATTGGTTCTCTTTTTCTATTGAATGTTATATTGGATACAATTATTAAAATATGATTACACACAATTGTCGAATTCACAAGCTATGTTATGATGTCATATTGCCTTCATGTTCTAATATTTTAATAGTGGTTTAAAAACATTGTGCGTTTTAAACAAAAAAAACTTCATAGAATAACACTTTTTGCTGTATGTTTATTGTTCTCTCGGGGTTGTTTTTATTTTGTTGTTGATTTTTATATGAATTACTTTTGTATCTCGCTTTTTTTTCAAGTATTGCTTGGTAGAGGCATGTTTAATTTTTTATTATAAAATTTCAGAATATTTTTTCGTCGTGCGATTTTATTAAAACGGTATGTAAGTATTTTGGAAATAGCACAATATATTATGAGTTTTTCTCAGCAGCCAAATTTTTTCAATTTTGACACCTATGACTATACAGTTTGTGAATTGGGTAAATGTTTATTTTCATATAAACATTGCGTAAATCTTTTACATATGTATATACTATCTGAACATAATTTGTATTCTTACAGTGAATGGAATGCCTTCAACTGAACCAATTGCAAAACATCGGTCTCCTGCATTGCAAGCTCCACTTAGTATTTGGTGGCAGTTCATCACTTGTCATGGAAAATATAGACTTTTCCAAATCTTCACTAAGGAATTAAATTTTTTCAGTTTTCACAATATCGTATTCATCAATACTTAGCACAAAGCTGCCTGGTTTGTAGTCGGTTTATAACCGCCACCAATTTTTATTGGGTCTATTTAACCGCCGTCAAATTATGTGACTATGTCGGTTTTTATATTATGAAAATTGAATGAGGCAAGGCGTAAACTTAAATATGCCTTGGAATGAGGCATTTTTGAATTTTCTTTCGAAATTGCATAAACCTTTTACATATGAGACGAGCAGAATTTTATTGACTTCTTTATTTATTTATTATATCTCTGCTGGCGAATTCAAAGTTTTTCCGGCATCTTTACGTATATCAAACTCCATACAAATAAGTGGCAGATATGGCGACCCTTTTTATACGAAATTTAACATTCAATCAGTTTAAAAACGTCAACAGTTGTGCCTTGGAGTTTGCGATTCGCAAGTGAATCGATAATGCCTTAAAATTGTCCGTGAGTCTACCTGTTATCAATTAGCTTTGATTTTTATAATGTAAAAGCGGTCATAAGGCCCATTTAGCCGAACGTAAATGTAGAAACGTAAATGTAACTGAATCAGCTGATAATTTTTGTTATACGAGTAGCTATGAAAATGCTTATCTGACTGTAGTCAAATGTAACCGTAACGTCTCAACCTGAAGAAAATAGAATTTCATTACGAGCTTAGGTGACAGATGCAGCCAGTGATGGTATGTATTATTGTGAATGAGAAGACGGCACAAAAACCCTTTTGCAGTACTATTTGTTTTTTGATATTTTAAAATTTAAAATGATGAATTTATGAACACGCATGATGTATTTTAATAAATTTGCGGTGTTTTCGTTTCTGCGTAAATAATATATGGTATGTTGCGGATAATACATGCAAATTTAAAATATTTCTGCAATAACAATAGGGCGAAGACTTTCTCCGCTCGATTTCCAAAAGTATTTGATACGCATAAATTTCTTAAAAAAAATGAATTTTGAAAATCGTTTTAAAATGCAAATTAAATGCTGCTAAAAGCAGCAAGATTAAATTTAGACCTGTGAAATATAATGAAAATAATATACGAGTACATATGTATGTAATTAAAAGATATATAAATATTTTTAGCTGCAATAAATATGTATATAATGTAAAAATAATATGTATGTAATTTAACTCTATAGAATTTTTTTTATTAAAAAAGGTAAATTTAATTTTTGGTACTATTTAAATAAGTTACGTACTTTTGGCGAATATACTAAACATGCTGTACTCTCATCATTGTTTCGAACAGCTGTATTGCTTTTTATTTGTTATTTGTTAAAAAAATGGATGATGTTTTTTCTTTATGCCCCTGTACATTTTACAAATACGCAAAAGGTTCAAGATAATAAACAAATCTTCTTCATCCATTTGATTTTATATTTTGAATAAAAACACCCGGAATAAAAAGTAAAACACACAGTTTTCTCTTTTATTTAATCTGCAAATATTTTTGATTTTTTTGTTTGTGTCAAAAACACCTGACACGGATTTAGGCATTCTATAAGCGCTCAAACATTTACATTTACGTTGCATTTACATTTACGTTACATCTACGATTTCAACGGTAGGCTAAATAGGCCTATAGGCTACACAAACGGTACGAAACACATTTCTCATTTGCGCAAGCATTAAGCCACAAAGTAGTAAACAGAGGTGAAACGACAGTATAGTGATCTTTTTCTCTATCGGTCTCGTTCCTTCAGAGCCTTAGTTTTGTTTTTAGATTTTTGTTTTTATTTTGATTTTCTTGCCGTGTTTGCCTATATTTTTTCCTGTATTTCGTCACAAAATGCTATATTTGTCTCTTTCTAACAGAGCCCATAGTAAAACAAACTGAGTTTTTTATTTTTTATGTGCCAAAGTCTTCACCTCTGGTTACCCTGTGATTAAGCGGCTATTAGACGCTTATACTTGGTATGTGAACTTGGTGTGATGAGAGAGAGTGTTTTGTTATTAGACTATCATACCAAGTTGTCAAACATCAGTATACAAGAAAACACTGAATGGGGAGCTTTATGTTTATTATGTCAACACCAGCTCCAAACGATAAGGTAATAAATAAATCAAGTAGATTATATTGCTAGATGTAACTCCGAAAATTTAATGTGTAATTTTAACGGGAAATAATCTGAAAACATAGGTAGATTTGTATTTGAAAATTCTAAAAACTTGTAAAAATAATACCATATTGTTTTCACACTATATCACTTTCTATTTTTATTTAATTTTTGACAAGTCATTTTACTCAATCTTATTTTAGATACAGATGAAGAAACATTAAAGAAAACATGTTTTAGAAAATTAGTTTCTCTTCTTTATACAGACGAACGACTGAAAAAGGAACCATAAACGAAACACTGGTTGTATGTAAGTATCATAGGCTGAAGGCCTCGTTACCTTACGTAATTGTTGCGGATATGGAAATTTTATGTTCAGCTTCGACGTTTGTTATTTACTCATAAACGGAAACGTATCATATGTTTTTTGTTTACGTTTCATATATTTTTTATTTGTAGAATTTTGGAACGAATTTCCGTCATCCCTTGTCATGTTTGGTTTGGAGACAAACCGGTTTCGGCTATGTGCGATCTTCAGAGTCATTTTTCGTTCTTTTTTATTTCTTAACGTAAACAACAGGTTAAAACGATTTTTGAAATACAAATGAATGCTAAAAAAACGCTATTTAAAAAAAATCATGGAAATAAAGCAATTTTTGGTGCCAATAAGCAGCTCTGGTAAAAAAATAAGGCTATTGGATGTCAAAAAGTCAAAATTTGCAATATCGGTACATATATGGCCGGGATATAGCACAAACTGATTTTTTCGTATACATGCGAACGAAAACTACTTTTATCATAAAAAATGGATATTGGGGTAAAATTAATGGAAATTTGCTATAACAGGGTATATATGGTCGGGATATAGTATAAACCGATTTTTTAATAATTATGCGAACTAAACCAATTTTTGGTACCAAAATGTTGCTTGGATAACAAAATTAGGTTATTAAGGGCAAAAGATCCAAATTTGCGATATTGCTCCATACAAAAAACTGATTTTTTGATAATTATACCTTTGAGGCGAATTAAAACAATTTTTGATGCTAAAAAGCAGTTTTAGTTATAAAATAAAGTTATCGAGCATGTTTTAACACTCACAAGAGTGTCAAATCGCATGCGAGTAGCAAATCGCCAAATTTATTTCTGCTTGTTCTGCAACTCACGCCTTTTACTGCGATTTGCTTTTTTTTCTAACTTGTCTTCGAAAACTAAAAACATATGTTTAACCAAAACAGAATTAAATAATAATTTAAAATGCCAGCAGTGTTCTTGTTAAGCGCGTTAGCATTAAAAAGTTTACAATCAATAAGTGAATGCATCAAAAAATGTGCACTTAAGCTGGATTCACCCGTGATGTCCGAACAAAATTTTTGTCCGCACAACATTTTTTTATATTAAGTTTGACGACTCTCTTCAAGAGAGAGAGAAAAAATTTTGTACGAACAGCTCTCAGCTTGAATTGGTTTAATTTTATATTTTGTCCAGACAAACTTGAACTGAGTTGCAAATAAGTAAAATTTGTCATCTCAAAGCTGAATTGAGTTGTCCGTTTACATAAAATTTGAACAATTTTGTTTCGTATTCCAATTCAAAGTGTATGCAAAATGGAAAATAATAATTTAATTGCTCAAAAGCTTATCGAGGAAATGAAGAAGCCTGAAAGGGAGTGTATGTATGATATGTGCAACAGATCATACAAAACTTACCACATAGGGCAGCATTGATTGTCCAGACAAAATGTTCGAAATTGGTGAATGGTGTTTCAGAAAACTATCACTAATACTACATTTACATCTACGCAAAATCTAGTAGATTTCAGCTCAAATCTCGAAGAAAATCTCTGCCGTTTACACCAATGCTTTTTGACGTATTATTCGATTTCATTTTCATAACAAAAACAGCTGACTGAAGAAAGCATAAAAAATTGGCTCTAAATTACATATGTAATATTACTTACACTTTATTCATTATTGTTTTATCCATATTGAAAACACTTATTTTAAACTTTTATTATTTTTTAATGTTGCTGTAAATATTTTGTTTCTACCGCGCTTTTTTTGTTACAAATGTCAAAATTTTCTTGTTCAGCGCTATATATTTCAGTACATTAGCAAAAAATACATAGATGCATCATTTAGTATTGCAAGATTTTGAGAGATTTTGCCAAAATCTAGTTCGTAAGTAGATTTTGTTTTGTATGGGAAATCTGGTGGAAATGAACTAGATTTCGCTCAAAATCTCATAAGTACCAGATTTTACGTAGATGTAAATGTAGTATAAAATAACTTTTGTCCGCACAACATTTTTGTTCGGACATCATGGGTGAATCCAGCTTTAGAAAGAAGAAATATAGAGACAAAAGTCGCAGAAGCAAAGAACGTTTTTAAATTCAAGTTTTTAGGAAAAAATTTGTAACAAAATGTCATTAGTTTTGACTAAAATAAAAAGAAAACACTATTAATTTAATTTATTCATAACTTTGTAGTTTCTTTAAAAACTAGTTTAGTTTAAATACAGCAGCTTACTTCAATATACTCTTGCGACTTTAACTCGCCAACACTCTTGCGAGTTACAGAACACCTCATATGCGAGTTGAAATCACAATCGCAAAATTTTGTGCTAGATGCGAGTGTCGGAACATGCCGTATTTAAAGGTTAAAAATTAATACAGCATTTTCAGCATATACTTAATACGGACGTAACTATTTTGAAGGGTAGTTAAGACTCAGTCCAGCCGAGTATAGCACTCTTACTTGTTTATTCACAGTGTTAACTTTAATGTAGTTAATTTTTCGGCTTTCTAGACGGACTTTGCAAATTATGTCAACAAATCTAAGTATTTAAATAAACAAAAAAGTCGTAACAAATGCAGCTTAGAAAAATCTGTTGGCAACATTGTATAAAAGTAACATTGAAAATTTACAGCTGATACGTAAATACGGATAGAAATTAAAAATTTCTCAGTTTCGTCCGCAACGTTATGCCAACTTTACGAGAGAGTACGCATTTGCATACAAGCTCCCTAAGCAAAATGGATCAGCTGATTCGCAACGTTACGTTTACGAATGAGTAACGAGGCCTTGAGTCAAAAAATGTATATCTGACCAAAATAAAACCAATTTTTGTCAGGGTCTTATTTTTAGCACTTTAAATAGTAATTCGATTTAAATTTCGTTTCTAATTTGAGTCAGCCTTAAAATATGAGCGCGGACGCTCTCTCAATGTGTGAATAAATTTATTGCTAGTAAAGAGGTATTTTTACATGGCATCCAAGGTGCCTTACACTACGTCGTGACGAGCCATAAATTTGTTCGGACATTGAGAGAGCGTCTACACAATTAACGAGAGAAAATGTATTCATGGTCTTCTGTTTGAAGAATACGATTAGATGTTCCTGTTTAGTTTCATCATAATTTTTTGCCTCATCGAGATTGTATGCATGCTTTTAGCACAGCTTATGAAGAGTGTTTACAGCGCACACACCCATACATACATACTTTTTATTTTGGCTGTGTTTCTGTGTGTAATAACATAGTTTTAGGAAGTATTGTTCGGACAACACTGTTTGCCCATGAACTGCGACTGTCTTGACTAGCCATTTTTCTGTGCGATGACTGAACAGATTTATGGCTAGTCAAGACGCCATGTACAGCATCCATACAATCTCCATGAGAGAAAAAAATATAACACATTTTCTCTCGTTATTTTGCAGGCGCTCTCTCAATGTGCGTTCAAATTTATGGCTAGTTAAGATGTAATGTCCCATGACGTCTTGACTAGCCATAAATCAGTTCAGCTATCGCACAATTTGCTGCTCGCACAGAAATTTTTCATGGCCAAACAGAGATGGCTGCTGTTCTGTCGTCACAAAAAAAAAATATACACAGCCAAAATAAAAACTATGTATGTATATGTATGAATTCACTCGCCTGTATATTCTGTCCTCTGTGCTCTTGTTTATGTAAACATATTTCGAGATTATAAAATATATGAATTAAATTTATTTAAAATGATTCGCTGTATAACAAACATATTCAAATCAAGTAAAAGTAAGTTACTAACATTTAATATGCTTAGATAAATTTATGTGCTATTTTTTTATGACAGATATCGTTGGTCTTAACACCCAGCAGCTTGCTGGATTAAAGTACTTCGCACCACCAATAAAATATCCTGGTAAAGTATCCGTCGACAATAGAGTTTTTAAATCTAATTTGCTAAATTTGATAACTTTAAAGAAATTGAACAAGTTGAAAGGCCAAAGCTAAGAATGATGGAAAGAATACCTCAGTACCCGTCAAACCTTCGCCCTCCAAAAATGCAAAAGAAGTTAAAGCTAATGCGTGGGCCAGAAAGGGTTCATAATACGTTGTTACATAAACAGTATGGAATTATTGCAACAAACGGTGGTCGTCTACGTTGGGGGCATTTTGAAATGCTTCGGTTCACTATAGGTCGGAAAATGGATGTTAACAGAATGTTTGCGATTTGGAGAGTTCCGTCACCTTGGCAACCAATTACGAGAAAAGGACAAGGTCAGAGAATGGGTAATGGAAAAGGAGCTATTGACCACTATGTTACACCTATTAAAGCAGGGAGAGTAATAGTGGAAATATCAGGAAAATGTGAATTTGCCGAGGTTAAACCGTTTTTGCAGCAAGTGTGTAACATTCTACCTTTAAAGGCCGAAGTAGTCTCACAGCAAATTTTAGATGAAAGGGCGGAAGAGGAGAAGCGATTAAGGGAATTAAACGAAAATCCTTTTACCATGAAATACGTAATACAAAATAACTTAAATGGTTGTCATAGATGGGTTTCACCTGTGGATCACAAGTGGTTTGGAAAACATTTATAAGTCCCGAAATATAATGTTCAGAAGTAACGTAAAATTTACCATTGTTAATAAATCGTGCATTAAAGAAAACGAAATTCATATAATATGAAAGAAAATCCTCAATCGTTATTGTCGTTATCCTTTAATGGCCATCATAGAGAAAAAATTTACTGTTCCGAAAAAGTAAGTCTCTTGGCAGTGGCAAATAAGAGATAAAATTAGCATTTGAAATAAAAAAAAACAGTTCTTATTGTTAAGTAATTTCAATCTTTAGGCATGAGTTCGTTTTTATTCAGAAATTGCTCGTACTCGTATTCCATTTGTCTTAAATGTTGATATAAATAGAAGTTGTTTAGACACACAATTTGTAGATAAGACACGAAGAATGTTGATAACGTGCGTATCGGCATAGAAAATGCATTCCATTCAGCTAGATGTCTACTAGAATCAAAACTTTTACTGATTTCAAAAAAAAGGTTGTCCATATTAAATACATAAATAATTCTCTTTCTGAATAAAAACGAACTCATGCCTAAAGATTGAAATTACTTAACAATTAAAAAAAAACATTTTAATAAATGAAGAATTGTAAATTTTTGTTTTTATACAAACTAAACTGTCTGTGGTATTACAAACCAATTAATAAAGGCCTTTGGTAATTCTATTGGAGACCTAATCCGGCCCTGGAATGCCGGAAATTAAATCAAATGGCGAGGCATCGGTAGATTAATCTTTTTTAAAGGTCCTTCAGTCTCTGAACTATCGAAGGTGGGAATATGGGAAATATATTGCTTCATAAGGAGCAGCAACGGATTTATGAATGACTCCACAACGGAACATAGTGACCACTCAACCCTTTTATTCGAATCTTTCTTTACTTTTCGACTGCCTCAGTTCACTCATACATACTAAGCCAAACGTATAATATAAAATCCTACTAGGCTAAACATGTGCCGAATTTTATATAACTAAGTATATTCCCAGTGCAGTCTTGTTCGCCTTTTTGAGCTCTGATTTTACACGTAATAAACGATTTTTGATTCGTTAATTTAATTTCAGTTCTTTTTATATGTTTGTGTTTAACATAATCTAACAATGCAAAGTATAAAGAAACCGAAAATTTAACCAAAAAACTACAATTAATTCAAAATTTGGAAAAATTGAAAAAATACTACAAAAACTAAAATTTACCAAATTTTAAAAATTCAATTTCAAAGCCGATGTTACACAAGTTCGAAAATAAACAAGTAACCAAAAACAAACTTCACCAAATTTTGAAATATAACAAAAAAAACATTTATCCAAGGGCTTAATAAATTGCACTGAAAACTGTAAATGGGATCAAGTATTTAGATAATGGAGAGTTTAAAAGTAAAATAATACGATTAAAATAGTAAGCTAAAATTAAATATCTCAAACAATTATATGCACCGGGAAAAATCTTTAGATTTTTAGTAGTTCATACTTTTAGGAAGGGTATATAAGATTCATTACAGCCGAACATAGCTCTCTTAAATTTTAGTGAAAGTTTTGACGATGTATTTTGTTTCCAAACTCATCATTTTGGTTGTCAAACACCACGAATCTTAAAATTCTGACGCAATAAAGCGGTATTAGTGTTATTTCTATGTAAACGTATGTTTAGAAAGTTGGCCCACTCTTAGGATTTTCGGTACGTTGTCTAACCAAATCAGCATTCAGGGATTGTATTAAATTTGTAACTACATATGTAATGCGATATATAATTTTGTTAATTTTCAATCATTTATTGTTGTAATGCTAAAGGTGCAAACTAGGCTTTTACAGCAAATTTTCTTTGTGGGTAAATTGACCTTTTGCGGATTTCTTTTAGGGTTTTTCTGTTGGCGTCTCTAGGCGACAGAGCTTTGCGAATAGCCCGAGTCCTTTTTTTTCTTAAATCCAATGGCTTATATTTCTTGTTCTTATACACCTTTCGCAAATTTGCCTTTTGTTTTTGATGCATTACAATATAAACACGGGCAATTGCTTTACGCACGACACGTCTGAAATGAATTATACATTGTAAATAGTTAACTTCAGACTACTTTAAAACTCACATCTTTGAGAGCTTGGAAGGTGCTCCACCAGTAACTTTTGCCACACGCAAGTTGAGCAACTCATTCTTCAACTCGTCGAGCTGTTTTGTAAGCTCTTTTTTGTCCTTTGTTCTCAAATCTGAACACTTTACTTTAACCTGTAAAAAAAATTTGTATAAACCAAACAAAACTTATTAATCTTGTACATATAAATTAAAAATATTAAAATCATTTGTAAGATTGCACGGATACTTTGCGAAATAAATTTAATAAAAAATCAAACCATTGTGTCTGCCACTCAAAGCCAAAAAGAAAATTTCGAGGTTAATTTGTTGTCAAATTTCTATATTTGAGTTTTCACATATTCCTGAAATCATATATGTCAATATTGTCAGTGTTGCCAAGGCTTTTTAATATAAAAACCTGTCCGAACTAGAAAAAACGTTTTTTTTTGGAAGAAAAACCTGCCAAACAATCTTCCCTATTTCTATAGTTTTAATAAACAAACAAAAAATAATAAAAGTTAGCAAAATTTGGCTTTTAACAAGTAAGAGAGCTATATTTTGCTTATATACATATCCTTCACAAAAGTATGAACTATTAAAATGTACTGCAGAATTTTCCCGGTGCTAAGAACTGTATGCGATATTAAATTTTGGCCTCCTGTTTTACCGAAGAATTTTATATTTAAAATCGCTTTTCCTTCTAATCTAAGCATTTTCGATAGGTTTTTTTCTTTTCTCTAATTGCTTATACATTTTTGATAAATTCTTGGGAATTGTAGATAATAGCGGAATTGGGGTTTTAGCAAAATGTCTAATATTTGATAAAATTTACAGTTGTAGTCTTTTTGTTAATATTTTCGTTAAATGCCAAAATATAGTAAAGTTTGTTTTGGTTACTTGTTTGTGTAAATTAGGTTTTTTTGTAAGATATACATATGTAGGTCTTTTGAAATTGTCTCCTAAATTTTTTGATTTACATTGTGAATACACTATTTATGGTGGTAAAAGTGAAAAAATCACAGAAAAATGGTTTATGGTCAATATATTGGGAACTTGTGAACCGATATTGCTTATTTGAAATAGCGAACACACTGATTTAAGGGTCCAAGTTACTAGATCGCAAGCTGCTTGGCCAGACGGATAGACGTTAATTAAACTTCTCTACCTATAAAGATCCAGAATTTATATACTTTCTTCGGTCGGAAAGGAATATTGTAGAAACTACAAACCTTTGTATGTATACCCTTTCATTATTGTGAAGGGTATAAAAAGACGGATAGACGTTAATTAAACTTCTCTACCTATAAAGATCCAGAATTTATATACTTTCTTCGGTCTGAAAGGAATATTGTAGAAATTACAAACCTTTCTATGTATACCCTTTCATTATTGTGAAGAGTATAAAAAGACTAAAGGGAAAATTAATAATAACAAGAAGGAGAGCTTATTCTTTTTATTTTAAAGCGTTACAGTAAGTATCAAAGTCTTATCTATAAAATATTATTCATTATTATACCAATGTAATAACTAATCTATTGTATTAAAATCTTAATAAACTATATATTATTGAGCTGGGTGAGCCATCTCGCCACGCTCAATGTATCAGTAATTTATTCTCTGTGTTAGGGACCTCTAGTATTTTGACGTACATACATGTTTTTGCTTTTTCCTGAATATTGGGAACTTTAAGATCCCTATGTATATTTTCATTTCTTATGTACCAGGGGGCGCATACGCGAAGTCGTAAAATCCTAGACTGTTTTCTTTGTAACTTCTGACTGTTTGATGCGCAAGCAGTACCCCACATCTGAGGGAAAACGGTACATGGATATATTTCGATGGATTTACCTGAATTTTCCACTTTTTTTTAGCGAAAAAGAGATTGAAGTTGTTCGGATGCAACTTTCGGGTCTTTTTTTATCACTGACGTATTTGGCCGCCATAGTATACCTTGAGGTACTCCTGTAGAAATTTTTTCTTTTTTAGAAAACTGATATTTTGACCTTACTTTAAATATTCTATCCACCAGATAGTTCTTCAGGAGCTTGTGAGAGCTTCAGGTAGAACTCGAGTTATTTTCGTAAGTAGCCCATCATGAAAGACTTTGTCGAACACCTGGGAAATGCCAATAAATAAAGCTAAACAATAATGTAGAATTTTGGAACGAATTTCCGTCATCCCTTGTCAAGTTCGTTCTGAACGAAAAATGACACTGAAGATGGCACATAGCCGAAACCGGTTTGTCTCCAAACCAAACTTGACAAGGGATGACGGAAATTCGTTCCAAAATTCTACATCAAAAAACCCTGTCGGAATATCAAATCAAAAAAAAAGACTGAACAATAATGCTTATTTTTAACTGCAGATCTAATAACCCTGATAACTCCAAACTGATGGTCGGGGATGATGTTTTGTTCATTAAGATCCGGGTGATTTTTTCATATCTGTATTTTTAATTGTCGACTTTAATGAAGATAGCCGAAATTTGATAGGATTAATGCCAGTGTCACTGATATTTGGAATAGTGAAACTATTCATGTAATGTGAAAACCTTTTCTAGGTGATTTCCGAAGGCATTTACCTTTTCTATTGAGTTATTACCCCATGCGCGGTTATCAAGCCTGTGTGGGCATGTCCTATTATTTTAAGTCCCTTACGGCTTTCCACAGGCTATAGTCCGTGTTTTTTGTAAATTTTTTTAAATATATCCCTATAGCGGAGTCGTGTTTCTGTCTCAGTTTAATGCGTTAAGTTGTTTGACATAAGTTCATTTTGGGTCTTCATGCCATCTGAGCCTTTTCTTTTCCCTGACGAGAGTCTGTATAGTATATCAGTCGACGATTTGTATACATTTTTTTCTGACTGCTGCCGTCACGACGTCCCTAAATTGATCCATAGCTACTTGAATATCAGCCGGATTTCTTAGTGGGATGTTCGGAGGTGAGATAGTGACAATACGGTCCTGTAAATAGGGTTGTAAATGAATGGTCCGAAAATCATAGGACGGACGAACTGACTAATAAATACTTTTAACAATGGCAAAATCAATAAGATCAGCTTATTAAGGTCTGTTGACCAATATGATGGTTTACGTCCACATACCACCTCTAGCTTATTTGCTTGAACTGTATTGTATAACTATCCCCTTCTTGGACTAAAGAGTTTTTTATACTTATATTTCATTTTCTTGAATCTTTCTACTAAAAGAAATTCAAAATAAGTGTTCAAATCTTATTTCTAAATAATTATTTACCAGTTATTACCAATGTAATAACAAATTTTTTGTATTAAAATCTTAAAAATCAATTTTCTATTGTGTAGAGAGAGCCGCCTCGCCAGGTTCAATGTGTCAGTTCTTTTTAGTCTCTGGTGGCCGTCAAATTGCAATAAATTGCGTGCTAGAGTGTTGGGATGTGCGACTAGTTTGTTCACGTATTTGGACGTGTACGTTTTAACTTCTTCGTGGATAGAGGGAACTTTGAGATCCCTATGTATATTTTCATTTCTTAAGTACCAGGGGGCGCATACGATAAAAGACGTAAAATCCTAGTCTGTCTTCTCTGTAACTTTTGGATGTTTGATGCACAGGCATTACCCCACAGCTGAATACCATATGACCATATTGGCTTTATAACGGATTTGTATAAAAGGGCTTTATATTCCACAGCCAAAGTTGAGTTAGGACTTTTAGCTAATGTAGTTGATTTGTTCGAAGCTTTATGGACGTTATTTTTGCCTCAATGTGACGGGACCAAGTTGGACCCCGATCTAGGTGGATACCTGAATATTTAACGTGCATTTCCTCTGGGACCGTGGTATTATTTTGATTGGTGGACAATTTGGCCTTCTAAGGGAAAACGTTACATGAGCACATTTTGATGGATTTGCCTTTATTCTCCACTGTTTTAGCCAGTCTTCTAGCTTATGAATATGGGACTGCAGTTTTTCAGATGGATCATTACTGACACTTATAATTGCAGTGTCGTCTGCAAAGGTTGATGTATATGTATGTGGGCTTGTCGGCATATCCGCTATATAGATGATATATAATAACGGCCCTAGCACACTACCTTGAGGTATTCCTGCACTGATTTTCCCATTTCTTGAAAGCTGATCCTTTGACCTTACTTTAAAAGTTCTATCTGACAAATAGCTTTTTATAAGCTTGTGGGTGTTTTCAGGAAGAACCCGAGCTATTTTAGTAAGTAGCCCATCATGACAGACTTTATCAAATGCTTGGGAAATGTCTATTAATAAAGCTAAACAGTATTACTTTCTTTCAAAAGCCGATCTAATAATGGTAACGATTCTATGGACTTGTTCAATCGTACTATGCCTTGTTCGAAAACCAAACTGATGATCTGGGATAACGTTTTGTTCATTTAGGAAAGGAGTTACACTCGAGACGAATAATTTTTCAAATATTTTTGACAAAACTGACAGTAGGCTAATTGGCCTGTAAGATGTAATCTGGCTTAAGTCCTTTCCAGGTTTCGGGATCATAACAATTTCAGACATCTTCCAAGAGCATGGGAAGAAGCCGACGCGCAACATGGCATTAAATATGTAAAGTAAAATTCTTACAGCTGAATTAGGTAAGTTTTTTATCATTGATCCTGTTATACAATCAGGTCCAGATGATTTCTTCATATGTGTATTTTTAATTGTCGATTTTAAAGAAGACAACCGAAATTTCATAGGATCATTCACGATGTCGCTAATAATTGGAATAGTGGAATTACTTATATCATGTGGTGCGAAAACCTTCTCTAAGTGCTTTGCGAACGCATTTGCCTTTTCACTTGAGTTTTTAGCCCAAGTACGGTCTTCAAGTCTTAGTGGGGATTCGTAAGCAATAGGACATTGTAAGTGCTTTACAGCTTTCCACAGACTATAATCCGTGTTTTTCATTGGATCCAAGTTTTTTAAAAAGTTGTCGATAGCGAATTCGTGTTTCTGTCTCAATTTACTGCGTAAGTTTTTTTGGCATAAGTTCATTTGAATTTTTATGTGTGGAGAACGACTATTTTGCCATTGTCTTCTTAGTCTTCTTTTCTCAATGACGAGCATCTGAATATCTGTTGTTGCCTGGTACGTTATTATTTTAGCTGATGACTTTGTTGGCGTTGCAGCTATGGCTGCGGCAGTCACGACGTCTGTAAAATGGTCTACAACTGCTTGAATATTAGCTGGATTTCTCAGTGGGATGTTCAAAGTGAGAGCGCACATACATTTTATATTTTAACCAATTCGTGTTTCTGTTCGGGTAGAAACTAAGGGTTTTAGGTGCAGTGACAAAACTGTCGTGTAAAATAACAATTGTAGGTGAATGATCAGAAGATAGGTCATAGGATGAATTAACTAAGAGTTGATCGCGTTTGATGTTTTTTACTATATCAAAACAATAAGGTCTGACAACTTATTAAAGTCTGTGGGCCAATAGGTGAGTTTACCGGCAGATACGACATCAGGCTTGTTTGCTTCAACTGTATAATACAACTGCCTACCTCTATGACTAAGGAGTCTGGATCCCCAAAATGTGTGCTTTGCATTGTAATCGCCAACGGCAATAAATTTTTGTCCTAGCGTAGCAAAGAACCTGGCAAATTCATGGTGTTCGATTTTATGCCTAGGCGGGCAATACATTGATGAGACTACAATTTTAAAATCTGTAAGATTTATGGTCGTGGCTTGCAAAAAGTCCTCCCTGAATTCAGGCAATGGAAAATGCCTTACGTTTTTTCGGACTATAATGGCAGTCCCACCACATGCCCTTTCGCTTGGGTGTTTGGTGTCATATATAAAATACCCATCAATTCTAAAACAGTGTTTTATAAGGTTCATTCGAGTACTTTTTTTAGTAGAGTTTAGTAACTGAGTAAATTTTTCAATTTACTCTCCCAAAATAAATTTTGTCCAAAAAGTACGCGAATGGAAATTTAGTAAAATTTATCCAACAGCTGTTTGAAAATGAATGCAGTGTTGTAAAAAATGTATTCCTTTGACTACTCGACTGTTTTTGTTGTTCGTACTCGGTACAGCACAATTTATTGTCTACAATTCTTACGGAAAAAACGTAACTTGTGTTGCTTTATAAGTTTTTTCTTTTTATTTTATTTATATTGTAAGTTTTTCCTGATTAAATTTGTTAAATAGTTCATTATTACTCGTTTTTGTTATTGATTAGTATGAATATCCAATTACTATATTCCGAAGTATTCATCACTTCTACAACACTAAAGAAGTAAATAAACAATGAAACAAAATAATTTTTTTTCCTAAATCCTAATTAAACTGCTGTGGAAAGGGTAACTTAAGCAAAAAACACTTATTCTTGTATGCAAACGTAAATTAGTACACTTTACTGTTTTCAAATTCCTATTTATTTGTGTTTGCTTTAGTTTTCCTTATTTTCACAAAAATTTTAACAACTCCGTAAAATTTTTTTGTTTGTTTACATTTTAAAACATGTTTTTTTCAGCCGACTAAATTCTACTAACAAAAATTTCTTTAGCAAATTTTGCAATTGCTTAGTCATCGAACTGTCATTTTACCGCTCTCAAACTGTGTTCTCATCTACTAAACTTTAAGACTAATAGTATGTCTATATCATGTGCTAGCAGGAAGTGTTCTACTTCATATTTATGTTGGGAGCCCGTTAGCGTTCCAGAAGCATATTTTTAACTGGTTCATTTTTTGCCAAGCAAAACATACCCTGCATAGTTATCATGAAATTATTCATTGTCTGTATTAAGTTCTCGATCGAGCTTGAATTGTTGGTGAGGGGTGTCTGAGCACCCTCTTTTAAGACGTGGGCATATGAATGTTTATGCGCATTAGAACTTTTAGCATTCGCATTAGGTAAATAATTTTTCAATGTTTGAGCATATGAATAGTTTGGCTTAGTGTGTGGCTGTGTAGCGTGTGTACTAGTAATAGACCCAGCATGAAGCCGAGGATTTTGGGAAGCTCTATATTGCTGATATTCAGGTTTACGTACGACTTTCGCATTTTACATTTTTTTACAACGCATACAGATGGTAGCTTGCAGTAGGTTTTCGTGTGTCCGAATTCCTGACAGTTGGTACACTGACGGGGACCGTTACGTTTTAGAGGCTCTTCCACCGTTATTCTTCTGTTGAAAAGGTAGCGCAAATTATATATAGAATGAACCGAGTTTTTTGATTTAAGCTGCGATGCATTAAACACGATTACAAGACGATGCATAGGTTGGGGAACTTTATTCTTATTTAGAATATTGTGCACTGACCTTACGACATAACCTTCCACCTCTGGCACTTTTTATCTCCTCAGTGGGAACAGAACTGTCAATGCCCTTTATAATGACAATCAAACCTTTAGCACTTTTTAGTTGATACGTATATTAGCTCTTATTATCTGCATCGAGACGACTTGCGATTAGGCGATAATTCTTCTCAGTGTGGGCTTGGATCTTCGTTTCTTGTATCTGTCCTCTTCGTACAGAAGCCACATAGAAATTTTCTTTGCCTACAAGTTGGGACAGCATATTTACAATGGCATTGGATGTTTGTTCGCGCAAGTAGATTGGTGGGGGTTTTTGTTCCCTTACAGTGGGTTCGGCATTTTCATTATCCGGGGTAGCAAGGACAGAAAATCTATTTTCACTTACCGATGTTGTAGCTACTTGATGAGAACCTTTATATTGCTTGGCGGTTCGCTCTTGTTGTGAAGACTTAGGACTCGCCTTCCTCTACGTTATGGTTATGTACCGATCCATACCAGTTTGCACGCGTTTAGACACAGTACCTGGTTCTTTTTCTTGTGATATTTTTTGTGTATTGTTTGTTCCTTTAGTTTTATTTGTTAAATTCGTTGTTTCTGTAGCAGATATATTTATATTTGCTGATAATGAACGCGTTCGGTCAATTGGCCTGGCGGTTAAAAAAGCACTGTCATATTTTTTTTTATTATTCATATTGTTCATTGCATTATAAGCATTTGTGTAAGTAAAAGAGTAATAAGCATTGTTGTTATTACCTTTTAAATTTTTTTCATTAATATTTGGTGCGCTCATACACTCACTATCAATTGTTCAAACCGGTTTAACCATGCATTATTTGTTATTGTTTTTTTTGCACACAATATATTATATTGCTTTTTTATTTTTTGTTATTTATTTTGTTGTTGTTACTAACTGTTAACTGTGTCCCTGCACTTGTTAAATTTTTAAAGTAAAAAAAGTGACTCAACGAAGTTTATACTCATTGAATTCTTAAAAAAAATATATTTGTTATGCGTTTGATATGACGTACGTCTGTACTCAAACACGGTTACTGATGATATTAGAAGATTGCTTCACACATGAAGACACCAACACCGCAACAAATTTGTGGCAAAATATTGAAGGCTTGCATTATCAAATTTCAGAATTGTGTGCTGATGCAAGCAAACAAGGCTATAATATAGATAGATTTACTTAGTTAGAAAAGATGCTGGGGACGGCAATTAAAACCATTGCAAATAATACAAATGATCAAGTCTACTCCATGCCCCGCAATAATCAGCCAGATTCACTGACAGTCCTCATTCCCAAGATAACGCTTCCTAAATTTAAAGAAAATTATATGATGTGGAAGGAGTTTAATGATTTATTCTCTTCACTAATAATATAACAACCGATACCAAGCATTCAAAAAATGTGGTATCTCAAGACGCATCTGGTGGGAGAAGCAGCAAATCTTATCAAGCACTTCGCTGCTACAGGAGATAATTTTGAGGCAGCATGGTCAATAGTAATAGATCGCTATAACAACAAACGATTACTCGTTAGCAGACTGGTACAAAAGCTGGTCGATGTTCCAAATAGAACTTCAAGCGATAATTACAAGTCATTGCATGGCAAAACACAAGAGTGTCTTTTAGCACTACAGAATCTTCAAATAAACACATCCACATCCACATTCTTGGAGAGAAACTTTCAGTCAATGGAAGCAGTGGTAGAAAAATCATCAAACACAAAGACAAAGGTTTGCACCTCTATCACCATCGAAAGGCGAAACAACGAACTCTGTACAATGTGCAAATATGGAAGACATCCTCTATTCGCATGCACAGAATTTCTGAAGTTGTCACCATCAGCACGACTTCAATTTGTACAAAAACAAATGTATTGTGTTAACTGTTTGAGGCCAGGACATAATGGAAAAAATTGTGGCCTAAGAAGTTGTATGAAGTGTTCCAACAAGAACAATACCTTGTTGCATTTAAAAGAATCCGACCAAAACATAAGCAAAAAATCTTCAACTTCAAAGGCTACATATAATCATTCAATTGAGGTTACAAGGCCCGTACAAGTCTGCCAGGCAGCCTCGTTACTAAGCGCAGCAACACACACTATATCAAGTAGTTATATACTACTTAGCACAGCCATTGTCCACATCGGAGCCGGCGGAAAGGAAATACAATGTAGAGCACTTCTTGACTCGGGCTCACAATTCAATTTCGTAAGTGAACGTCTAGTTAAACGTCTTGGCATTTCAACAACACCAACATCAATTGCTATTAGTGGAATAGGATCCAGCAACATCAAGATCCAACGTCGAGCTTTGCTCAAGATTCAATAACTACTCTTCAAGTCGTGTAGACTTGAAGCAGCTGTTATTAAACACATCATCTCGCCTCAACCATCGCAAGTGATTAACGTAAAACACTGGAAAATCCCTGATAATATTGCACTAGCTGATCCAGTTCCATCACCAATTATTGGCAGACGGACAAATCAAATTAGCCAAGAAATTGCTTATCTTACAAAATACTTTACTCGGTTGGATCATTGCTGGAAAAATTGGGGAATATCAATCAAATACTGCAACGTGTGGAATGTGTGTCGAGAATGAAACAACCCTAGAAAGACATCGCTCAACTATGGGAGCTAGAAAATTTCAAGACGGTAGACAAAACTCTGTCAGTGTCAGAAAGACAGTGTGACAATCATTTTGCGCAGAGCCATACCATTGATAAAAATGGAAGCTTTGCGATAGTCCAGATGCATTAGGTGAGTCGCATGGAATAGCTTTCAATCGCTTCCTCTCACGGGAGCGTCCACGTTCAAGGGCAACAGAGGGCAAAACACAGTACATACGATTTATGGATGAATACGAACACATGGGTCACATAACACAAATAGACATAAACTCCCTTTGCAAACCAAACTACTTCATTCCACACCACAGTGTGTTGCAGCCTGATAGCTTAACTACAAAATTACGAGTAGTCTTTGATGCATCCACAAAAACTTCTTCGGGCTTGGCACTAAATGACTTGATGTACACAGGTCCCAACATCAAAAGCGAGCTCTTTTCAATATTGCTTCGCTTCCGACTATCACGCTTCGTATTTACAACAGATATTGAAAAAATGTATCGTCAGATGCTAATAGACCCAGAAGACAGAAGGTTTCAAATTATTATCTGGAGACGCGACCCAGCTACTCCAGTCAAATATTATCAACTTAATACTATCACTTACGGTACGCGATCAACACCATATTTAGCCACAAAATGTCTGGAAAGAATAGCAAAAGACAACATGGCCCAGTACCCATATGGAAGCCAATTTTTGCTTAAAAATTTCTATATGGACGATGCAATTGGCGGAAATGATGATTTAAATGTTACACTAGCAATTCAGCAAAAGCTAAAACACATATTACAGAAGCATGGTCTGAATCTACAAAAACGGAATGCCAATCACCAGAAATTACTACAAAACGTTGCAGAGAAGGAACATGAAGTCAATATCAATTTTAACAGCATGTAGGATAAAAAGGTTAAAACATTAGGCTTAACATGGATGCCAAAAGACGACAAGTTTTGTGTGAAGGTATATCCAGGGGAAGTCAAACAAGTTACTAAACGAACATTAACGTCAGATCTGCCAAGGCTCTTCGATCACTTGGGGATACTGGCACCAGTTGTAGTCACCGCCAAAATGATTATTCAGGAGCTTTGGCAAACAAAATTGGAGTGGGATGAATCATTACTAGGAAATCTTCATAAAAGATGGATGACATTCCGAAATGAGTTAGAACATTTAAATAACCTAGAGATTTCACGACATGTTTTTGAAGGACACATCCCTTTAAAAAGACAAATTCATGCTTTTGCGGATGCATATGGTGCAGCTGTGTACATCCGGCCAACCATCAAGAACGGACAGGTGATAGTGAGATTGCTATGTGCAAGGTCACGTATAGCCCCTTTAAAACGCCAGACGTTACCTCGTCTTGAGCTCTGCGCAGCTTTGTTATGCGCCCAATTAACATCAAGAGTAAAGGGCGATTTGAAACTTGAAGATGGACCCATTTACTTATGGACAGACTCAGAGATCGTGTTAGCCTGGATTAACTCACAATCAGCAGCTTACTAAACTTTCGTGGCTAATCGAATCTCCGCAATACAGGAATTATCCATAGCTGAGCAATGGAGACACGTTAAGTCGAAGGAAAATCCGGCTGATATTCTGTCACGAGGTCGTTCTCCATCAAAACTAGCAGTAAGTAGTTTATGGCTTTATGGGCCCATATTTTTGCATGGACAAGAGGAGGTTTGGCCGAAAAATATAACCAACACAAAAACAATTACTACAAATGAGCACGATTTGGAGCGAAGTCGGGTGACCGTAGCTATAACCGCAGACTACACGTCAAAGGAATTGATCTACAAAATAAACCACAATCGTTCAATTCGAACGCTCCAGAGGCTTGTAGCTTACATGCTACGATTCACCAATCACACGAGAAAGATTAAACAACATCAAGACCTTAACTTAACGGCTGAAGAATTAGAACAGGCTCTCGCAGTCATTATACGTGGAATGCAACGATCAGATTTTCAAGAAGATTGGAAGCATTTGAAAAAGCATGGCGAAGTAAGCAGAAGCAGTCAATATATCAATCTCACCCCATTCTGGATGCTAACGGTATCAACATAGTAGGGGGACGTTTAAAATCATTAGTACTTCCGTATGATTCAAAACATCCCATGCTGATTCCAAAGTTAATAATGCAAATGACACATGAGAAGAATCGCCACTGCGGGCCTCAAGCACTCTTATCACATATAAGGCAAAGGTTTTGGCCAGTCAAGGGTAAAACAGCAGCACGCTCAATAGTTCAACACTGCATACAATGCACCAGAGCCAAACCACAATTGCTCAGTCAAATTATGGGTAATTTACCATCAACCCGTGTCACGCAAGATCGACCTGTCATCAACTCCGGTGTTGACTTTTGTGGACCACTATGGGTTCATTATAAGTTACGAGGGAAAAGACTTCAAAAGGCATACATTGCCGTGTTTTGCTGATTCACAACTAAGGCTGTTCATTTAGAATTACTTAGCGACTTAACTACCGATGCTTTCATAGGAGCACTAAAGCGATTCATGAGTAGGCGAGGGCATTGTAGAGAGCTGTACTGTGACAACGCAACTAATTTTGTGGGCACAAAAAACCAACTTACTGAATTATCAGATTCGATTTATGCAATTTCGGCCGCAAGTTCATCCAGAGGCATAAACTTTCAGTTCATACCACCACGAGCACCTCACTTTGGAGGCTTATGGGAAGCAGCGGTGAAGTCAGCAAAGAATCTTTTGCTCAAAAGTGTGGCAACAACATCGTTGACGTATGAGGAACTCGATACCATTGTCATTGAAGGCATTCTTAATTCAAGACCAATTACTCCCATGTCAAACAACCCAAATGATTTGGCGGCACTGACACCTGGCCACTTTCTAATTGGAGAACCACTAAATGCCCATGTCAAGTTCTGACCAAACAAAGATGAATCTTTTGACCAGATGGAAATTGGTTACACACTTAAATGGGTAGTTTTGGAGACGTTGGTCCCGGGATATGGTCATAGTGAAGGAAGACAATACAGCTCCCTTGAAATGGCCGTTAGCTGGGATTGTGAAGGTACATCATGGAGATGATGGCCTGGTTCGAGTGATTGATGTTAAGACAGACTCCGGGGTCTGCAGAAGGCCAATTACACGATTAGCACCTTTGCCAGTTAGCAACACACACTTTGATGAAACTTTCGACCATGAAGATAGGGATAAAAGTAATAGCCCGGAGATTCTAAAAAAGGCGCATATCCATTCCTATTAATGTCATGACCGCCTTGATCTCAATAATATTACTGCCATTAGTCCTTATTGTTATTACTTGCGCGAACAAACATCTAACGAAATTGTTAACATGTTGTCTCAGCTTGTAGGTAAGGAAAGCTTTTATGTAGCTTCTATACGAAGAGGTCAAATTCAAGAAACAAAGATCCAAGCGCACACTGAGAAGAATTACCGCCTAATCGCAAATCGCCTCGATGCAGATAATAAGAGCTATTATACGTATCAACTCAAAAGTGCTAAAGGTTTGATTGTCATTGTAAAGGGCATTGACAGTTCTGTTCCCACTGATGAAATAAAAAGTGCCATAGAGGTGGAAGGCTATGTCGTAAGGTCAGTGCACAATATTCTAAATAAGAACAAAGTTCCCCAACCTATGCATCGTGTTGAAATCGTATTTAACGCATCGCAACTTAAATCAAAAAACTTGGTTCATCCAATATATAATTTGCGCTACCTTTTGAACAGAAGAATAACGGTGGAAGAGCCTCTAAAACGTAGCGGTCCCCGTCAGTGTACTAATTGTCAGGAATTCGGACACTCGAAAACCAACTGCAAGCTACCATCCGTATGCGTTGTTTGCGGTGATGCGCACCGGACTTTGGAATGCACTTCTTCCAAAACAGACCCCAAGGTAAAAAAATGCAGCAACTGTGGTGAAAACCACACAGCAAATTACAGGGGCTGCAAAGTCTTTCAACATGTAAAAAATAATTCGAAGGTCGTACGCAAACCTGATTATGAGCAATATAAAGCTTCCCAATTTCCTCGGCTTCATGCTGGTTCTGTTGCTGGTACACAAGCTACACAGCCACACACTAAGCCAAACTTTTCATATGCCCAAACATTGAGAAATGATTTACCTAATGCGAATGCCAAAAGTTGTAATACGCATAAACATTCATATGCCCACATCTTAAAAGAGGGTGCTCAGACACCCCTCACTACCAATTCGAGCTCAATCGATAATTTAATACCAACAATGAATAATTTCATGACAACTATGCAGGGTATGTTTCAGGAAATGATGCGAACCCAAAACATGCTTCTGCAAGTTCTGCTGAGCAAAAAATGAACCAGTTAAAAATATGCTTCTGGAACGCTAACGGGCTATCCCAACATAAATATGAAGTAGAACACTTCCTGCTAGCACATGATATAGACATACTATTAGTCTCTGAAACACACTTCACTATAAAAAACTGCTTTAGAATTGATGGGTTTTTTATATATGACACAAAACACCCAAGCGAAAGGGCATGTGGTGGGACTGCCATGATAGTCCGAAAAAACACAAGGCATTTTCCATTGCCTGAATTCAACGAAGACTTTTTGCAAGCCACGACTATAAATCTTACTGATTTTAAAATTGTAGTCTCGTCAGTGTATTGCCCGCCTAGGCATAAAATCGAACACCATAAATTTGCCAGGTTCTTTGCTACGCTAGGACAAAAATTTATTGCCGCTGGTGATTACAATGCAAAGCACACATATTGGGGATCCAGACTCCTTAGTCCTAGAGGTAGGCAGTTGTATTATACAGTTGAAACAAACAAGCTTGACGTCGTATCTGCCGGTAAACCCACCTATTGGCCCACAGACTTTAATAAGTTGCCAGACCTTATTGATTTTGCTATAGTAAAAAACATCAAACGCGATCAACTCTTAGTTAATTCATCCTATGACCTATCTTCTGATCATTCACCTACAATTGTTATTTTACACGACAGTTTTGTCACTGCACCTAAAACCCTTAGTTTCTACCCGAACAGAAACACGAATTGGTTAAAATATAAAATGTATGTGAGCTCTCACTTACCTTTGAACATCCCACTGAGAAATCCAGCTGATATTCAAGCAGCTGTAGACCATTTTACAGACGTCGTGACTGGCGCAGCCATAGCTGCAACGCCAACAAAGCCATCAGCTAAAATAATATCGTACCAGGCAACAGCAGATATTCAGATGCTCGTCATTGAGAAAAGAAGACTAAGAAGACAATGGCAAAATAGTCTTTCACCACACATAAAAATGCAAATGAACTTATGCCAAAAAAACTTACGGAGTAAATTGAGGCAGAAACACGAATTCGCTATCGACAACTTTTTAAAAAACTTGGATCCAATGAAAAACACGGATTATAGTCTGTGGAAAGCTGTAAAGCACTTACAATGTCCTACTGCTTACGAATCCCCACTAAGACTTGAAGACCGTACTTGGGCTAAAAACTTAAGTGAAAAGGCAAATGCGTTCGCAAATCACTTAGAGAAGGTTTTCACACCACATGATATAAGTAATTCCACTATTCCAATTATTAGCGACATCGTGAATGATCCTATGAATGTCTTCTTTAAAATCGACAATTAAAAATACGGATATGAAGAAATCACCTGGACCTGATCGTATAACAGGATCAATGATAAGAAACTTACATGATTCAGCTGTAAGAATTTTACTTTACATATTTAATGCCATGTTGCGCGTCGGCTTCTTCCCATGCTCTTGGAAGATGTCTGAAATTGTTATGATCCCGAAACCTGGAAAGGACTCAAGCCAGATTACATCTTACAGGCCAATTAGCCTACTGTCAGTTTTGTCAAAAATATTTGAAAAATTATTCGTCTCGAGTGTAACTCCTTTCCTAAATGAACAAAACGTTATCCCAGATCATCAGTTTGGTTTTCGAGCAAGGCATAGTACGATTGAACAGGTCCATAGAATCGTTACCATTATTAGATCGGCTTTTGAAAGAAAGCAATACTGTTCAACTTTATTTATAGACATTTCCCAAGCATTTGATGCCATGATGGGCTACTTATTAAAATAGCTCGGGTTCTTCCTGAAAATACCCATAAGCTTATAAAAAGTTATTTGTCCGATAGAACTTTTACAGTAAGGTCAAAGGACCAGCTTTCAAGATGTGGGAAAAATAGGGCCGCTATTATACATCATCTATACAGCGGATATGTCGACAAGCCCACATACATATGCATCAACCTTTGCAGACGATACTGCAATTATAAGTGTCAGTAATGATCCAAAGGATCAAGCTTGGACAATTTTAAATAAATTAGATCCAAAGGATGCATATGAAAAGCTGCAGTCCCATATTCATAAGCTAGAAGACTGGCTAAAACAGTGGAGAATAAAGGTAAATCCATCTAAATGTGCTCATGTAACGTTTTCCCTTAGAAGGCAAAATTCTCCACCAATCACAATAACTAATACCACGGTTCCAGCGGAAACGCACGTCAAATATTTAGGTATCCACCTAGATCGGCGCCTAACTTGGACCCGTCACATTGAGGCAAAAATAGCGTCCATAAAGCTTCGAACAAATCAACTGCATTGGCTAATAAGTCCTAACTCAACTTTGGCTTTGGAATATAAAGTCCTATTATACAAATCCGTTATAAAGCCAATATGGTATTCAGCTGTGGGGTACTGCCTGTGCATCAAACATCCAAAAGTTACAGAGAAGACAGTCTAGGATTTTACGTCATATCGTATGCGCCCCCTGGTACATAAGAAATGAAAACATACATAGGGATCTCAAAGTTCCCACTATCCACGAAGAAGTTAAAACGTACACGTCCAAATACGTGAACAAACTAGTCGCACATCTCAACACTCTAGCACGCAATTTATTGCAATTTGATGGCCACCAGAGACTAAAAAGAACTGACACATTGAGCCTGGTGAGGCGGCTCTCTCTACACAATAGAAGATAGATTTTTAAGATTTGAATACAAAAAATTAGTTATTACGTTGGTACTAACTAGTAAATAATAATTTAGAAATAAGATTTGAATACTTATTGTGAATTTCTTTTAATAGAAAGATTCAATAAAATAAAATGCAGTAAAAAAAAATTAGTCCTGGGACCACAAGTTCATAACATGCAGTTTGGAACTCAGCTGGGCATACATTTTGAAGCCATTGGATCAGCAGCAATTTCATCTTCAGACTGGCAGATCCTAATTTATTACGACTTATAGGAATTTTGGTCCGAATCGGAAATGTTTGTAAACGGGAGCAGAACTTTAAACAGTTTATGTGAAGAAATGGAAGATAAATCGACGTGTCAAATACTTTGAACATACCAAAAATGAATTGCACAAGAGCAGCACTCTACTTTCCGGCAGAAGGCACAAAAGGGGATCAATCAATTTAGTAGGAAACATCGCAAACTCACTGTTTGGTGAACTGGACTCAAAATATGCAGAAGAGATGGCAAACATGATTTCACAAGTTAAGCAAAATGAGGCACATCTGATCAGCCTGTTAAGAAATCAAACCTCAATTGTAGACTCTACTATGAACATCCTGAACGCAGACCAAGGACTAATAAAAGAGAAATTTGACCAAATCGACCAACAAATATCGCAAGTATACAACAAAATACACAACGTCAGTAAAGAACTATACGAAGAAAGAATCTACCGCATTTTCTCATCACTATCCATTCAACTAACGATCACTGCGAGAAACTTGCAACACGTACAGTGCACAATCCTGGATATTCTTACAAATACTCATCACGGTACTATAAGCCCGCTCATCCTCACTCCGTACCAATTACAACAAGAAATTGACAAAATAAGAATGCATTTACCAGAGTCACTTAAATTGCCTGTAAAACAGAATAATATATTGCAATTGTACAAATTGATGAAAGTTCAAGATGGACTCACGAATAACACCGTCATATTTCGCGTTAATTTGCCATTAGTTGAGCGTGACCAGTTTTTAGTATTCAACCTTATACCAGTGCCAAATTGGATCAACGATACCTTATTATCAATAAAACCATGCTCTTCCATTCTGGCCATCAATGTCGTCCATCGTCAGTATTTCACTATTGACAAAACTGAACTTATGCGACGTCATCAAAGAAGATAGATTTGTGTGTTCCAAGGTACAGATCCGGTATGAATCAAGTTCACCAATATGCGCCAGAGAAATAAAATTATTTCACAACGAAACTAAAGCTGACTGCCCAGTTCAATAAATAGAGGCCACCAATGCTTGGATCCCTCTCAATCACCAGAATAAATGGATTCACGCACTACCAACAGCAACTCATACAACAGCTGTGTGTAAGAAGGATATCAATCAATTTATACTAAAGGGATCGGGTATGCTTTATTTGGAACTGGAATGTACTCTCAAAAATAAGTTCATGTCAATACAAGGCTGCCAAGCAATCTCCAGCTTACTTCAGGCATCTTACACCAAGCTTTGGGAAATAACAGAACAAAACCATGCAACACTTCTAAAGCCATTACTCAATAAAATACATACAAGCGAGTACAGTTCACAAATACAAGATCTAACAGATTTACAAACTTCACTAAGGGCGCAGGAGATACTTCAACTACCAAATAAAATTGAGTCTCATAATTATCATCACATGACTGTCGGTTACTCAGCCTTAATCATCACTTTCTGCATCTTATTTTATCTAATTACAAGGCAAAAATGTAAACACCAACCGACTCCAGCGCCTCGCAAGCAATCAACAACGTCGGACTTCACGGTGCATATTTGAGCAATATCAGTAGTAGACCTTCACGAAGTTTCAAACAGAATTCTCTCATCAATTCAGCTACACTCAACGGAGGGAGCATGTTAATACATACCTTTATTGGTTTATTTATTTTTAGTTTATTGAACCTCTGCATATATTTTGCATATTGTTAGTTTTAGTTCATTGAATTGCACACCTTTTATTCTTTGGTTTATTTATAATTGAAACTTGATACTTAATATTTTTTGTTCTTTGGTTGTTTATTGTAACTTTAATTAATTTCGCTTATTCACGTATTTTAGAAGTTTCATTGACATTAAACTTTATTTGGGTTATGATAAATTGCAAACCCAGTAGACATATGGTTCAATATATTATTAGCAAATTAAGCATAACCCTTATTGTAAGATTAGTATATAAGCTGGAAATAATTACTCATAAAATGGCTCTTATTTTAAAAGCAGAACCAAGTCTTTTAAGTAAGAAAAGGCAACACAGTTTAAGTGCTGTTGTTGTAAAATAAAGTTTACTTTCAATATAGTTTATGTGCTTTATTGAACAAAAAGTAAAAAATTTAATTAGACAACTGGCAGTATGGAATGCATTTTCTATGCCGCTACACACGTTTTCAACATTCCGCATGTGTTTTTTACTAATTTGGTGTCAACTGTAAACATCATCTATTTAACTCAACACTAACCACAAATAGAATTCGAGAATGAACATTTTTCACTTTTATGTTGTTGTTTCGCCGGGTGAGAATAAAGTTTACAAATAACAAAAATTTATATTACTACAAAGTGGTCTTAATTCTACATTACAAACTCACTTTTTCAAAAGTGTTCTCAATAAAATTAATGGTTTTGAATTTAAAAGGTGTTTTAGTGAATATATCTCTTAACACACCATAATCAACACAGCACCATGTGTTAGGGGAACAGATATTAGAAATTACGCCCAGTAAGAGCCAAAAGGAAATCGCCATAACATCCTGATTAGCCAATAGTACAGCGTATTCCCAGCGGTTCTAACGATTCTCGGCATAGTGACACGACCATTTGTTAAAAATATATTACACAATGTGTGTTAACTCAATTCTTTGAAACTGAATAATAGATACACACATATGTGCATATAAAAAACAGCGTATCCTGTATTTTTCGAGTTAGGGGAATCCACTTTATTATAAGGTTATCAAAACCCCTATCAGACGCCACATACTTAGATTTTTATTTTTACTTTCAGTACATTGTTACATGCCCCTTATAAGGAACCATGATGATTTTAATTGTTTATCTAACTCAGACATGGTCTTTTTCTGGGTATGAATCCCTCCCATCATCATGGCCCAAGGCTGCCACAATAATTGAAAACTTGTTACCATTTAACGCAAACACACCTTTCTTAGAGGGAGTCAGATGTCTGCTCCAGTCGCCCTCCCTTCCATTGGTCACCACTTGTCCATTCCATGTGCATGGTGGCCCCTTCCTTATATTTTTGCCTGAGGTTATAAAAAAATACTAATTATGTACTTCTGCTACATTAGCGTGCGAATTTTAAGTCAGTAAGCAGAAACCAACTCTTAATATTAATTCCGAGTGATCGTAGGAAACTTGGGTTTTGCTCATCATGTTTATCATTTATTTTATAAAATTACATTTCAATTAATTAAGAATGTTATGATTAATATTGATAGCCTACAGTTGCTTCGCCATTAAAAGGTGTTGGGGGAAAGGGAGCAGTAGGGAAGCCAGTTGGTGGCCTCCAATTAGGCGGAGGTGGTGCAGGTGCTGCTGATGTCCAAGCATTAGGCGGTAACATCCTCGGTGGTGGAGGTATTCCTACTGGTGGTGGTAAGGAATGGTTTCCGCCTAGTGGAGGTAAAGGTGGTGGAGGCACAAATGCCGACTGTGGAGGAGGTACGGGTGGTGGTGGTGGCATCATCGATGAATTACTTGCATTTGGTGGCGGTGGAGGGCCTAATAACGGAGGAGGAACTAATTGACCTGCTATCACAGGTATCATGTTAGGCACGGGAGCATCAGCAAAAAGTTGATGAGGTCGATCAGCATGTGAAGAAGGATTTTGAGCAGCTAATAAACGTTCTGCAGCCGAACCGTGCCGTTCTCCCTTTGAGTCTTTTTTGAAAGCGTATGAAACCGATATAGGACGATTACAAAGATATTGTCCATTCATTGCGTCCATTGCAGCGTCGGACGCTTCAAAGCTAGCAAAATTTATAAAGGCGAATCCCTTAGAATTGCCAGTTTCTGGATCCCTCATAATTTTTGGGGTTTGTAATATAACGCCAAAAGCAGAAAATGTGTCGTACAAAAGTTTTTCATCAACTTCAATATCCAAATTTCCGATAAATATATTCGCGCCAACATCTAAATTTTTTTGATGGGCTGAAGCTTTATTGACTCTTATAGGTTTACCATATAATTTTATCATATTCATAATTTTTATAGCATAGTCTGCATCATCTTCACTTAAGAACTCTACGAATCCATAACCTTGATGCATTTGGGTGACTCTATCTTTTGGCATGTGAACATTAACTGCGAAAAAAGTGGAAAAAAATATTATTTTAACTTGAAATGTAACTTAATTTCTGAATTAAAGAACATCCAATGAATTGGAATTTTACGAAAGTTTTTTGTTAATGACAAAATTAAGCAAATAAAATTCCAATAGATCATTAGCAAACGTAATGAATAAATATTACTAGTTTGATTGACACCCAACTTTTCTTAAAAACGAATTTTCATATTTTGTGCAATTTATAAATGTTTTTACTAAGCAAAAAATTGATGAAAATTACAAAAAATATCTATTATATAATTCACAATTGAAAAACTAATAACTGTAAATAGCGTAATTGTATCCAAACACGAATCCGAATGTGTTTTCTTTTTTGGCTTTAAGCACTTGTACTTTGAAGCTGAATATATCTCAACGTTTGCGATTATAAATTCGATTGAATCATCTATATTCCCGGGCCGATTAGGAAAAGGCGCTTGAAGTGTGATTTTGCCGTTTTACAGGAGAGCAATTTAAACTATAAAGTTGATTTTAAGAATTATCTTCGCTTTTTTACAAAAATTTTAATTATGAAAAACAATTTATGTTCTTTTAAGATCTTATTTCTAAAGAAATTGTAAGTTAAGTTACTGTTCCAAATGAAAAAGATAAGTAGAAATTCATTATAATATAACCTCCTTAAAAATTTAGCTAATGAAGTGAAATTTTGCTGCGGATGAATTGGGAAATCACAATGGAGCTATATAACCTCGTTTTGAGCTTATGTCGACTAAATCACATATTGTTTTATTGCCACAGATTTATACTAAAATTACAATGCACGATGTTACTTGCCGAATACTTAATTACTTAATATTAATCATTTTTAGAAAAATTAAAAAAAAGTTAAGTCATTAGACTATAGTTATTAGAATGTAACTTTCTGTGCCGATATGCACTTAATCAGCATTCTTAGGGAAAACACATTTTTGTTGATGCTTTGCTCAGTCTACCCGATTTTTGTTCGTTTTGTTCGAAACAAGCTAAGAAGTTTATCAAATAAATAAGAGCATTTAAAGCAATATACGTAAAATGTACTGGAAACCACTGATATACATTTTCATCTTTGTGTTTATATCATTCACAAAAATAAAAGCGGTATATATGTTTGTCATTCCGTTTATAATTTCTACAATATTCCTTATAAGTAAGGAAGTTCAATTACCGATGTCCGTCTGCCCGATGTTGAGAAATAAACTTTTTGACGGCACTAGGATCTTGAATCTTGGAACACGTGTTCCCATAATATGGGACAAAAACCTTTTTCTTTTTTTTGTATTTTCACTATTTCGAGGAAACGCTTATACACAAGCCCATAAAATTTGCATATTCTAAATATTCTGAAAAATCAAAAATTCACTCTACGTGATGAATTCCCAAACAAAATTAAAAAATGCAACAAAAATTTAAAAATTCACCGTAATATTTAAAAATTATTAAATTGATAAATTTTATCAGAAATTTCGATGAATCTGAATAATCAAAAAACTAAATTTTACCATAATTTGGGAATTATCCAATATCTAAAAATTCACCACAAGCGCAACTATAGTTCACAAATTTTAAATTACAATAATATATTTCAAAAAAATGGAAATTTAAATAAACCAAAACTGCACAAAATAGTTGAAAAAATCTAAAATTTTGCCTACGTTTTAAATTCACCACCACAGATTATAAAATTCACTATAATATTGAAAAACTGTTTTTAAAAACTTTCATTGCTAAAAAAATAAATGTTTAATAAAAAACAGAAATTTTACCAATTATAAAAATTTCACCACAAAAATTTTAACTTCATCAAAAAGTCGAAAATTCACAAATATTAGTATTTTACAAAATCTATGTATGTTAAACAAATATTTCAAATAAAAACCAAATTTCAGACTAAATGGTGAAAAATACTAAATTTCACCATAACTTGGAAATTTACCAAAATCCTAAAAAACTATAGTCCTAAATTTTTAAATTATAAAAATAAAAAAATGTTTCAAAAATTCTAAATTTACAAAAACTTGAAATTACAATATTCGAAAAACTGAAATAAGAAAAAATTGAATTCCTGCAAAATCAATATTTAATAAAAAATCGAAATTTTACCAAAAATACCACAACAACCAATATTTCCAAATTTTGAAAATGTAAAAATACAATATATTTTACACAATTATATAAAAAATTCCTAATTCTACAACAAATCGGGAATTCACAAAAAATTAACACATTCACCAACAAATTAAAAATCATAAAAATTCGAAATTTCAACATAAATTAGGAATTCATTAAAATTAAAGAATTCTTTACAAAACCAAACTATAGGCAAATATTAAAAATTTTACTATAAACTTAATTTCGCTGTTATCTGCAATTCACCAAAAAATTTAGAATTTACCAAAAATATATATGCATTCAGAGAAAAGAAAAACACATCGATCGAAAAGGAGAGCTTAAATTTAAAGTAGTACGACTAAAACCGGAACCTCAATTAAATATCTCCAACAATCCCGGAAAAAATCTGTAGTACATTATTAGTAGTTCATACTTTTGTGAAGGGTACATAAGATTCGTCACAGCCGAATATAGATCCCTTACTTGTTTAATTATTCATCAATACTATAGTGGGTTACAAAATTTACGTCCAACAAAACATATAAATGCTCAAAAGTACGGCAATATTAAATCCAAATTTGTATCTCATAAATTATATGAGTTAGGTTGATTATGCATTTTTGTTTAATATGCAAAAGTAAGAAGTTTATAGTAAAAAAAACTGAACAATTATTTTAGCCTTCTTTGTATCAGTTTTTCTGTTTTTTTCAGTTTTTCATACATACTTTCCTTGAATTTTTGTTCATTCGAATAACTTTTTTTTTCAAACAACTGACAACTTGATTACTTGCCCAAACTTGTACGAAGAAATAGTCTTGGCTGTTTCGTGCAAGAATATTTCTCTTACATTTTCCCAAACTTGCAATAAAGTTTCTGGTAAAATTGGATTTCAGCGGGATGGACGCAGAAATAATTGACAATTTCATTTTCCAACACAAAATACTTTAATAAAAACAAGTTGATGTTTTGTACAAATTGAAAACTATTGTTTCCCAGTAGAAATATATAATTTATTTACATTTGCCGCCAATATTCTTTGCGATTTCGGCCCAATTTATATTTTTCCTTATGTTTTTTGAATTTTTAGCTCAGATAATTTAGGTTATTTATTTATTAAAACAATTTTTGTTAGGAAAACGAAATTTGAACATTCAAACATGTCTTAAAATGTTGCGTTGCTTAGCTGTTACATCGCACTAAACGGAACGATATGACGGGGTATTTTACATAATTGGTCAATTATGTCACGTCACAAGCTGAGTATAATCTTAAATTACTTTAGGAAATAAAAAAATATTTGTTCCGCTCATTGGCTAAAAATCACACGATAGTCAAACAGCTCGCGATTTAAAAAAAAAACAATTTAAAAGACTGAAGTAAACGCGTATTGTTTACTTTTTGGTAACTCGTGATATATGCGGAATCCAAACGTATGCCAATAAAGGCAAAACAACGTATTTTAAAACGAACCAAAAGTGCTGTATTGTATTTCATAGCGAAGGCTTTAATTAATTTGAGACTATGGATGTGTTTTACGGAACAATAAAACCAAATATTGTTGTATCATTTGTTTAGCGTTGAAACACAAACTATTTGACTAAAATATATATTTTCGGCTAATGCCATACGCAAAATATTTGCGTTTATACAAAACATAATTTTTATATGCAGGTTTTAGTCGAGAAGCTGCTATGGGTTGGGGAACAACAAGCAAGGCTCACATTAGTGAGATAACCTTGCAAAGTAACATGATAGTTAGCCAACAAATTTTCGAATTTCCACCGATCACCTAATTAAGCTTTATCAGCCGCCAAATTTGTTATGTACTCTTACCTACAGGTCCAGCTTGTACAAACAACTCCCATAATAATGTTTCAGAAACTTTGTCATCAAGACCGCCAACATATATTGTAGCATCTGAAACAAAACAGCTTAGCTTTTTACAAATTAATAATAAAATATAAGAAATACCTTGATTTCTCTCAGCGATGGGTCCAGCAGCCATAAGATAATTTTACCAACACAAAACGACTAGAAGTATTAATATTTTATGCCATAAACACAATCGCGTGAAGAAAACAACGAAAACATGTTTCATTAGTATTACTGAAATCAACCACTGATAGCAATTTTACTTAAAGGTGGTTTTCGACGATGCTACTTTACGTACGTAAAACTCAACAGAAAATAATGTTAAAGTTCATCCGTGTTTTAAAACTGCGAGCAAAATATAGTTAAATGAAAACAATTGTTACAAAAGTAAAATAATTATTATAATATAAATAAAAATACACACATCATATGTATATACAAATCAATTTATAACGTGGCGTCTTATGCCATTACACAAACAAAATACACAAGCAAAATATAAAGTGTGTATGTGCGTTCGTTAAACATTCCGATTACTTCCTGAAAGGCTAAAATATCTCAACAAATTACAAGTCAAAATTGAAAAAAATGCGTTAACCATTTAAGAGTATAAAAAATCTATGACCTTTTTGTTTTTAGAAAAAAATTTTAATTTTTTTGCTGATTTGTTACATTTGAAATATGTTTACGCCCACAAAAGGTATGTCTCTAATAAAATCCCAAAATATTAAGGGTGTGTTGAGCATGTACTTTTTAACAGGCCAACATTTCAATTCAAAAACGAAAGTCATTGTACAATTATAAAATTGTATTTTAATTAAAATATTATTAAAACCAGAACAATAAATTAAAAATCATGACCTTAAAAACAAATTTCTTAATCAAGAACGTTTGAACTGGTAAAATATGATTATGGACCAACGGCTTTCACTAAAAAAATCTAAAGCTTTCTCTAGGAAATGTTTTTCTTCCACAATTTACTCAAGGCAATTTAATTATAAGGTGAGCGCGAAGTGAATACGGTGATATGCAAATTCACTCAATATCTTACGCCTTGGGTCAACTAAATGTGCAAAAGTATAAGACAACCTGACTACTCTTTTTAAAAATATTTCGCCAAATCCGGTAAATGTTATATGTATGTAGTTTGACATCCTCAAAGAATTTGGAAACACTATGAATTCGCCCGTGAGTCTACCTGTTATCAATAAGCCATGTTTTATACTATTGCTCACAGTTGCAATAAGGAAGTGTAATTTTTTACAGTTGTACTCTTTAATACAATATATTACAACTATGAAAGTATCGACTATTGTTTTTTTGTATTTTATAGATACTTCTCTTTCGAAAAATTAAAGATGAATTAAATGTAAACATAAAAAACATTTAAAACACTAACCTGCAGATAAGTTAAGATTGAAAATTTTTAAATTAATTTGAAAAGAAAAAAAAGCAGTGTTTTAGTTAGTGAAAACAAAATAATAATACGAGAGCTCCACCTACATATAGATAAGTATTCGAAATGTCTATACTACTTCATAGAATGAATCGATAAAGAATATGCTCCGAAAAATAAGTTTTCATGCAAACATAATTTTAAAAATAATAAATCTATCTATTACTGTTTGCAATAAAACTATAAGAAATAAATGCACTTAATAAAATGAATTTATTTCAAGTTGTTCTTCAATTGGCTATTGCATGTAAGTATATATGTTTATATATGTATATACCTGTATATGCACATATATATACATGTGTATGTATATATATTTATTTATTTAAATTAATACATAGTAAAAAAATTAGGGGGTTCGTTCAAAATACTAATAACTTTTGATCAAATGTTTATGCTTTTGCTATCTTGTAAACATTTTTGTGCAACTAAAATCATATAAGAACGACAAAGTTTACTTAAAAATTCTTTAGTTTCATATCAAATTTTATTATATGGCAATTACGGAAAAATATTCAAATATTTTTTAATTAAAATGAAGATTACTTCTGTTTTATATTTAAACAAACTTGCTTATTAATAACACCCAAAGCTTATAAAAATATTGTGTCTTAATTCAAAAATATTTAACCAGGATTATTTTTATCACTTATGTAATTTTGTATATAAGTATTTGTATGTATGCACATACATATACTATCTATAGCTTTATGCATAACATTTTTTGGATTAATACGATTTCAGTAAAAATTTAGAAAAATTTAACACATGTTCAAAAAAGGCGTATAAATATCGAATCATGAATAGCAAGAATTCAGGATTGATCAATTGTTAGATTTTTTATGGGTTACGAAGCGTGTTTTGGTATGCCAAAGAAAGATTCTGCAAACTTATTCAAACTATTTGTCTTGCAAATTTTATATTAAAAAATCTGACTTTAAAAAAATCACCAAAATATTGTTTACTTTGTAAAATGTATGGGCACATAAATTAAAGTTTTCAGTCCTGTGTAGATGGATAAACTCTTACATACTTAGATTTTTTTTTTTTACAATTATCTACGATATTATCCTCCTTAAGCTTTATTTAATGGTAAGAAATGTTTTTAATTATCTTTTTTTTTTGTTTAATTCAATTTGTGATATGGATTTATTCATTGATTAGGCTATAAAAATATTTATTTATGTGTAGATATTAGTAACGAATTTCCGTCATCCCTTGTCAAGTTTGGTTTGGAGACATTTCTCCAAATATCAAATATAGAATCGTTTATTTATGTTTTAATTTCTAGAATACAAATTGGAAATAGTGTGGCCTGCTTGCCTATTTAAAGAAATTTAAAGAAAAGTAACAATTATGGTGTTTTCTTGATAACTAAGTATACAAAATGTATTAAAGTCATTGGCAAGAGGGTACTCTGGTGCATAGACTACTTTATATTCTGTGCTCTGGTGTTTAATTGACAAAAATTTCGTAAGCACTACCAAAAATTTTAGTATTTCAGTGTGAACCACAAAGTAACCAGAGGTGTAAGCTTTGACGCAAGAAAATTGCTAGAATCAGCTTTTTTTGCCGCGGGCAGTCCCTCAAGAAAGAGACAAATATAACATTTTAAAATAGTGCGAAAAATGTTCAAAACAGAAGCAAAAAACTAGAAAAATAATTTGTGACGGAGGCAAAATTTCGTATATTTTAGTTTCTAATTTATATATTCTGTGCTTTATATTATATAAATATAATGTGATATAAATCACATATCACCTTTAATAAATATCCAAAATTAAGAGATTTTGATGCAGTGCTAAATAATACAGAAATTAATAAAAGTGGTAAAAAAGATGGTGTTTGTATATGCAGCAACGCAAAGGCATCAATGTATCACCACAAGGAACAAATAATCAGCAAAAAGCAAAAGGATATTGCTAAGCAACCTAATCTATATTCGCAATACCTATTTTTGAGGTGTTAGATTATTTTAAATTAAATAAACTTTTAAAAATACCTTGGTCAACAAACGATCATAAACTTAATTGCAATATCCCAGTCTTCATGACCAACCCAAATAAAGAAATGGCTTGGAATAATAATAAATAAATAAATGTTGATGGATTTACTCCTATTAAAACTATTAAAATATGATGCAGCCGCAGTAACAACTCCAAGTGGTATGCTTTACATATGGCCGAACAACAACAAAATCTGAAATTGGTAAATTTAATGTTGGTATATGGCCAGTTGATAGCATATGCAACTAATAGGGCTGGCTATACGCCTTTATATTTGACGAAACAATTGGTAACAAATGATGAACAGGTAAAACAAATCCTAAACGTACTTATTACATTCAATAACAAATCTAAATCTAATAGAATGCAAAAGATGGACGCAAACTCTAGTGGCGACAATGAAGTACATAAAATTGTTATAAAAGAAGAAGAAAGTTCATGTTCATCTACCGAAGAGGATGAGTGAACTTAGATTAGCCTCAGTACAGAATTATTATTTGATTGTTACGTAAACTTAAATCAATTTACGTTTAATTGCGATAGAGAAAAGTGTTTTTTGCTATAAAAAATTGGCGCATACCTTGATCAAGGGCTTTCTAACTATAGCCAGAAAACTTGGTCGAAGTCCAAAAGTAATACACATTTATTTTAAGAGTTCACCTGAGAAGCGATGGGAAAAGAGTTCTTTTTTCCGACGAAAAGCGTCTTAACATCGATGGTCCATATTGATATAATTATTATTTTCACGATGTAAGGAAGGAGCAAAAATTTTTAAGCCGTCGTCATAACAGAGTGGGTGGTGTAGTTGTCTTGGGGCTATACCGTATTATGGCACTTAAAAAAAGTTATTAACTGTTCGCCAAAACTTTACAAAAAAAAAATTTTTTTTTCTGTATTTTAATATTAAACAAATTTATTGCTTGACCTAACTTTGTCGAACTACAATTATTAATATTAAGTAATTAATTTTTTTTGGCTTAAGTTCATTTCCTTTATTCTATCTATTAAGAAAGAAAATTTATTTGATATGATAACTTTGAATACACTAAAAGGCAAATTTTTTTACACAACTAGCAAAATGAAATGCATTTTCTGTGCCGCTGCACACGTTTTTACATTCTTCATGTCTTTTCTACTAATTTTGTGTCAAATGTAAACACCATCTATTTAACTCAATGCTAAAGATAAATAGAATATAAAAGTGAATATTTTCAAATTTCATGTTTTCCTATTTCTTATTGAACTTCGGTGGGGCTACGTGTTATCTCGTTTCCATAAACGCAGTCGCAAAACTCGTATGGTTTATATGTATTTTGTAGATGGAAAGCAAAAGCTTCAGGTTGGTTGTTATTAGTTTCGCACCAAGTAAAATTTGCATCAGTTATAGGAGTATTTCTTTTTATGGTGCGTTTTAAGTACTTCGCCGCTTGCCATAAACTAAATACGTCATATATCGGAACGTCCAAATTTGTTAGAAAATAATACATATGTTCATGTTTTTGCAGTTGCATTTCTACTAGATTGACATATTCTTCTTAATATCCTTTTATTTCGCATGATCTACCTAGTTATATCTGTCCATAGTTATAAAGCCTTTATTTTTAATTATTTAAATTTCGCATTTGGTGGTGAAAAAAATCTCGGCTTATGTATCAAATCATTTTTAAACAGCCTGATCTAATTCTGATGGTTATATAATAGGTATATTAAGGCTCAAGTTCCACATTCTAAAAGAGTTAAAATCTTCCCGATGTATTTCTTCGAGTGAATATGCAAAAAGTAGTTTAAATGTATTAAAACTGGTGCGTGGTCTGAGCTCAGTTCGTCACTAAGTTCATTTGATCTATTTAAAATTTGATAGAAATGCCAGAGTAAACAAAAAATTCATAAAGTGCGGGGTCTTTGTCGGGTCTGTTGGCCAGTACGTCAAACTTCCAGTTGAGAAAACAGAGAAATAATACAGTTATCCAGCTCAATATCTTTTAAACTATGAATTCTTGACTCCCACCATTGATGTTTAGCGTTAACTTCTACTCCAACTAAGAATCTTGGCCCCTGACGATTGAAGAAATATGTTGGTTAGTGTGTATTAGACAAAACCTTTAATTTTTAAAACAAAATGTTAGTGAAATGCGTCCTCGATCTTACAAATAAATATATTTATATTTTTATATTATTATATATATATATATATATATATATATATATATATATATATATATATATATATATATATATATATATATATATATATATATAATTATTATATACAATACATTATTACATATATTTTATTTATATACATATATATTAATTAAATATAATTTTTAGGCATACGTTCGTTATTCATTATTTTTTCTATTAAGGAAGAAAATTTATTTGATATGATAACTTTGAATACAGTAAAAGCCAAAGTTTTCTTACACAACTAGCAAAATGGAATGCATTTTCTAGGCCACTACACACGTTTTCAACATTCTTCGTATCTTTTCTACTAATATTGTGTCAACTGTAAACATCATCTATTTAACCGAACCACAGGGTAACCGGGGGTGAAGACTTTGACACATAAAAAATAAAAAACTCAAGTTTTTTTACTATGGGCTCTGTTAGAAAGAGACAAATATAGCATTTTGTGACGAAATACAGGGAAAAATACAGGAAAACACGGCAAGAAAATGAAAATAAAAACAAAAATCTAAAAACAAAACTAAGGCTCTGAGGAAACGAGACGGATAGAGAAAAAGATCACTATACTGTCGTTTCACCTCTGTTTACTACTTTGTGACCGAACACTAAAGACAAACAGAATTCGAGAATGAATGTTTTTACATTTTCATATCCTTGCTTTTTCCTTGAGTGAGTACTAAGTTTAAAACACTCTAACTCTTTTTGTTATTGAATTCTTTGTTACCATATGCAATTTGCTGTCAGCCAACCATGGTTGGAAATTAAAGGATTGTATGTATCTCTGTTCATCTCGAATGATTCTATTCGAGAATTTTTTGGTACTTTCATTCTTGCATATACAAGAAAACCTCGCATATTCTGAATCCTTATTAAATTTAATATTAAGTCCGAGGCCCCCAGATAACCTACGGGCCTAAATGTTGGTCCGAATAGAAAAATTTTTACAAAAACCTCAGAATTTCAAAAACTAACAACAAAACCCGAATTTTTTTAAAAACCGAAATTAAAAAAAAAATTATATTAGTAATTTTGCCAATATTTTAAATTCACCATAAATTTCATAATTCACCAAAAAATCAAAAAACTGGAACTAACTTTTTTTTTAAAATCCAAAAAAATAAAAAAACAGTTTAAAAAAATTGGAATACTCACTGCAAAAACGTAAATTTCACTACAAATTTGTATTTTCGCCAAAAAGCCGATAATCACAAAATCTATTTTTCTATCTTATCTATTTTTTATGACAAAAATCAACATTTGAACATAATCGATGTGTAACAAACATATAAAAACAAAACAAAAAAATTCACCACGAGTGGTGAACTCAAAAAAAAAAAATTAAGAAATACCAAAAAAATAAAATTTCACCAAAATATTTAAAAATTATAAGTTTTTAAGAAAAAATTTTATTATTCTCAAAAATGAAAAAAAATTATACCATATTCGAATTCCCTTCAATTCGAAAATTCGTCAAAAAAATTTCACAAAATTCTAAATTTTCCCAAATCTTAAATTTACCACAAAATCCAAAAACTAGAGCTTAAAATTTTTTGTCAGAAAATCCCAATTCAAATAAGAACCGAAAATTTACAAAAAAAAAAAAAATCGCCAAATATTGAATATTCATCATAAAAATTAAAATTTCACCACAATTTTCTATTTTCGTCAAAAAGACGAAAAATCAAAAAACTATATATTATGAACAAAATCAACTTTTTAACAAAATTAATGTTTAACAAACATAGAAAACAAAAACGAAAAACTCACCACAAGTCGCGAATTCCCCAAAAAAAAAAATCAAAAAATACTTAAAAAATTAAAAATATATTAAAATATCTAAAAATCGTAAAAATTAAAAATTGTATATAAAATTCAAAAATGTTAAAATAAAAAAAAATAATATTCAAAAAAAAAAAAATTAAAAAAACCCAAAGCTTAAAAATTCTAAGTTTTGAATAATTCGAAAATATACCACAAAATCGAAAAACTGAAATAAAAAATTAGAAAGCCATGGTTAAAATTCACCACAATTTCGATAATTCACCAGAAAATCAAATAATTGTTTGTCAAAAAATCAAAATTAAAATATTGTCAAATAATTTAAAGTTTACCACAATTTTCTATTTATGCCAAAAAGCCGAAAAATCACATTATGAATAAAAGTCAACTTTTTAACTATGTTTACCAAATTAAAAGAACAAATACACCACAAGTCGTGTATTCCAAAAAAATATAATAATCACCAAAATATTAAAAATTCTTTAAAATATTTAAAAATCATAATAAATAAAAATTTTATTAAAAGTCTTAATATAAAAAATGAAAATTCACCACAAAGCCAAATTATAGTTCAAACATTTTATATTACAAAAATGTCATACCTTTCAAAAAAATTTAATTAAAAAAACCGAAGTTAAAAGAATATATGTTAAAAAATTCAAAATTTTCCAAAATTTTTAAGTGCACCACAAATTTGAAAATTCACCTCAAAACCGAAAAAACGGAACTAAAAATTAAAAAAAAAAAATCAAAGGTCAATTAAAACCGAAATTTTATGAAATTTTTTTTTTAATATTTATCACAAAAATTAAAATTTCACCGAAAAATTACAAAAAATCAATATATTATGAAAAGCGTCGAAATTCAACAAACATAAAAGCAAGAACTCACCAAAAGTGATGAATTCCCAAAAGTATTAAAAAAAATCACCAAAAAATAAAAATTCACCAAAATATTTAAAAATCAAAATAAATAATAAATTTTCTCAAAAAACAAATTTTACCATAATTTGAGATTTACCGAAATCCAAATATTCATCATAACACTAAACTTTATTTCAAAAGTTTTAAATTACATAAATATAATAATTTTTCAAAAATAAATTTAATAAAAAAAAAAAACAAAAATTTCAACAAACATATAAAATCAAGAATTCACCAAAAGTCATAAATTCCCAAAAGTATTAAAAAAATCACAAAAAAATTCACCAAAAATATTTAAAAATCAAAATACATAAATAATAAATTTTCTCAAAAATCTCAATTAATCTGAAAAATGAAAAAAACAAATTTTACCATAATTTGGGATTTACCAAAATCCGAAAATTCACCATAACACTAAACTTTATTTCAAAAGTTTTAAATTACATAAATATCATAATTTTTAAAAAAGAAATTTAATTAAAAAAAAAAGATGCTCTAAAAATTAAAAAAAATATTTTAAATTCACCACAAAATCGCAAAATTAAAAATTCAACAAAAAATCGAAAATTCATAATAATTAGTATTTTACAAAATTAAAAAAAAAAAATAAAATATATCCACCCCAAAAAATACATTTTCATCACAATTGGGGAATCCAATAAAAAATTAACAAATTTATATATAAAAAAAATATAAATTTTACCAGCAAATCTAAATTATGCTGAAAACAAAAAAAAAAACAAATTTAACCATGACTTCGAAATGCACCAAAATTCCAAAAACTTGCAAAAATAATAAAATTTTCAAAAAGTTAGAGAGAAATTTACAAACAAAAAACCGAAATTCAAAAATATACCTAAAAGAGGAATAAGTTAATTTAATTCCTACAATAAAACAAAAAAATTCAAAAAATACTACAAAAACCAAAATTCACGAAATTTTAAAATAAAACAAATCTTCACGTCTGCTATCGGCCGAAATTTTTGGATAGGAACTTGCCCATATTTTCACATTTATGTTTTCGTGCGGATCTGAGTCCTTTTTTCCAATTTATTTTTGTCTGTTAATGTATGTATAAAGCCTCTTTTAACTTAAAGCTTCCAGACGGTTAGGTTATATCAAATTTCAGTTCTCTAGCTTTAGTAGAACCCTAGTGCCCTAGATGAAAAGTGCCCATTTTTTCATTACTTATTGTCCAAATAAATACAAAATACCAAATTTAAGCTCCATAGCTATAGTGGAAGTGTTCCATACAAATAAGGGAGAACTCTAGCCAAGCATTTATGGGAAAACTTTCAAAACTTGGCCTATAAGGTAATTTATACGTGGAGGCATTATGTTTCATGTTTCATTATACTATGAGCAAAGGAAGCAAAAGTTATAAGGAGGGTAAAAACAGCGCGAATGGTTTAGTGTAATATACACACTGTGTGCTTTAGGCCTGAAATTAGCTTAATTTGAATTTCATAACAAACAAAAAAAAACAAAATTTCATTTTACAATAATTTATCTAAATTTTTGTGTATTTCAATCCTCTGTGCGTCGCAACGGACGCAATTTAACGGACTAGCTAAGAGCATTTGAGTTATATGATTGACTAGTGGCTAGAATATGATTATGTATTATTCTTTTGGTATATGTCGTCAGCTACGTCAACAAATTATTATAACCATTCATAAATGATAATTTGTTTTTATAAAATATTTACAGTATATGGAAATTCTAAAATATCATCTAATAAAAAAAAACAATAAATAAAAACATAAAATTACATTTTAGAGAAAAAGTAATGAGAAGGCGACAAAAAGGCCTTCTCGCAAAATATGTTTTAATTTAGAATTGTGTAAGTGATATTTAATCAATGTCTTCTTTTATTTTAGATTTATACAATTGCGTAGAAGTTCATTTTGAGTCTGCTGACAGTGGATTTTTCATAAAACATTCCCGGCAACCTCCAGTAACACCTGAGATATCCACAACACATTCGTCGCTAGCCCCTCCATTAAAGAGCCGGACTACATATGATTCAGTGTTATCTACTGATCGATTTACTGTCGTACAAACAACACAAGCAGTGTCAATAAGAGCAAGTTATGGCCCCTTTTCTACAAAACAAACAGTACCAGCCAGGTATATTGTGCCAGATACAATTGAAAATCAACCAGACTACTTAAATGTAAGTATCTTGTAACTAAAACTGAAGAAGTATATAGCTCATTTATGATCTTATGTTTTGCAAATACAAAATGTAATGTGATAAATTTGTTCTTATGTGCCGGGTCATTTTAATGCTCATATCCTTGTATCGCGAGTCAATAATACTAAGTTTGATGAAGTATGTACGTTCTATAATCTAGGGATGCACTGTCCGATGCATTTGGAGTGTTAGAAACGAGGCATAAGGGATATTTTATCGAACACTGGTTGAAGTTTCGGTTTATACATAGAGTATTTAAAGAGGATTGTAGTAGTAGAAGAGTGTTAGTGCGGACTTTCGACGTGATCTGCGCACTGGCGCTGATTTTAATTGGTACCATAAACATAATGTGTAATTTACTTTTGTTGAAGTTTTGGTGGTTAATGATGTAGTAGTACTAGTCAGTGTTGCATATCTCACTCATGGCTAAATTTCGTATTGCCAGGTTGACGTCGATGATTCTTGTTCTGGATTTGATTAAGTTATAGTTAATATTAATCCTTATTAGGGGTTATTACGTAAGTGATCTCGGTAATAGACTATCAATATCTGTAGTACATAACTCTTTCCCGATCCATTTTTCGTCAACAACAGAGTTCTTCCATACTCATTGGTGATTTTTTTAAAGTTTAAATGTAAAATTAAACGACTAAAATTCTAAATTTACGAAATTTACCAAAAATCTAAGCTTAATGAAAAACAGAAAGTTCAACAAAAAATGTCACAAAAACCGACTTTTATCACATTTTAAAATTTTGGCAATAATAACTGATATTTCACCAATATTTTATAAACACAAATTATTCTACAATAAACCCAATTTTCCCAAGCGAGTAACAAAAAACAAACTACAAATAAAGTACAAAATTTACTTCCCTGCACTTATAACTATTCATATTACTAATTACTAATGGGTCTCCCCATAGGGTCATTGTTTTTCGTGCCCACCGTGTTTTTATTCCACAGTGCTCTATAGGCCTTTTTCGCCCAGTCTTTCAGCTCGGGTTTCGTGGTCTCAAGCGGCTTTGCGCTTCATAAGCCCACCTCCTGGAGCTCTCTAGTCTCAATTGCTAGACCGTTGGCTCGTTCATTTTCGACTACTTCATAGTGCCTGGCTCACATATGATGCGAAGTCTACAATGCGCTGCGTAGTCGTTTATCGCTTGCTTGCATTGCAGAATCGTCCTGGATCTAACCTCATCCGATTCAAGTTCCCTTGTTGCTGTTTGCCTGTACGTAAAAATATTAGCGTCCACAGGCCTATCAGGCACTCCGTGATCGCACGAACATCCGGTTGAAGGATCGTGTTGTGACCCGGAAGTCGAAACTATTTTTCGGACACTAGTTCCTCAATAAATACCCCAGAACTCGTCCCATCCCTTAGCTTGGTGTCTATTTTGTTGTAAGGAAGCGTTATACACGTATTGACGTATTTTAGAAGATAGCAACATTTTTATAAAAAAAAAATTGAGTGAAAGCTTAAAAATTACGGAGGCACTAGGATTTTCTTTTGTATGGTATTTCGAAAACCGTCCGATCATAGGCGTCCTACGGCCAAATCTAGTTTTTGAAAGGTCCGATTTTGTGATTATTAGTGCCTATGGCTTTATAACACTGAACCCTTTTTTCAACAAAACATTGTTATTTCGAATTCCGATGCTGGTTCATCACTTAGAGTTGTGTAATTTGAAAATTTACTATTTTATATTTTTTAATAAAATGAATTATTTATTTTAATTTGTGGTCTCTGACCTGAATTAAAATTAATTATAAAATAAATTATATTTCTTTCGTTTGCTTTTTCTGTTCGCTATATATTTAGTGCAAGGAACAAATCAAAATAGATTTTCAGTTAAAGAGACGCAATTCGGAAAAGGTTATTTAGAAAGTAACCGATATTTTCGGAGTTGCGGTATGTATTTTCGGAGTTTTTGTATGTATAAATCGCACGATTAAAAAAAATTATTTCTCTCTCTCTCTATTAACAATTGTGCTAATTAAAAATTGTACAAAAACTTTATGTTGAAAAGTTTCCTAGAAGCAGATAACAGACAAAATGTGTTCGTTTAAATAATTAAGAAACAGGTCCCTAATGGGTTTTTTTTGAGATATGTAATGGGTTTATACTTTATATTTTCTTCCTAAAATTGCACTGTATACCGTGTATAAGCACAAGTCAATATTCCATCTTATTTAAAAAAATCTAGCAAAACTTTCTTTAAAGAAGCTTTTCTTTACTGCGAATATCAATTTGATTACAAAATTTGTAAAAGCAGGTTTTTGTTTCTCCTGAACCTTTGAGATTTTTTAAGTTGTGACTGCTTTTAAGTTAGTGTGCGATATGTATGCCATCTAAGTTTTTTTCTTTTCAAACGTAAAAATTAAATTTTTGCAAATATTTATGACTGTGATATTTTATTATTTTAAGAACACAACTGCAGCTTTAATTGAACTACAACAGTCTAATCTTCACTTGGATATATCGGCTCATCTCGTCAGTACAAGAGTGTCACAGGACTCACCAGTACTACGTGTTCTTTTCCATGCTGGTGCTGATCCAGGCGGTCATTTACAGCGTCAAAAAATTTGCGTTTTACTACATGTTTCTAATCACAATAATTTGCCAATAAAAGGAAGATGCATGCCGGAGGGAGAAGATGGAGTATGTGTTGCTGAGGTAAAAGTCACGATTAAAAACTATATTTTTTTCTATATTAATTTAATGATTATGTTTCCTTTAAATTAAGGTTGTTATACCATTTAATTGGTTTCAAGCATTGCCACCACCTCCTTTCGAAAATTTAAATAGCACCATCACTAAAGTCCCACAACGTCTTGTTCAAGTTTCATATAGTGTGTTTGAACCCCCGGTAAGAAATCCTGAGCAATGCGAACCAAAAGTCCAAATACAGCCTTTAACAAGCTTCGTTCAAGTTCCTCTAGTCACTGCTTTAGAGCCGTTTAAAGAATATCACGTCGACGAATCTCTTATTATTCTTCTACCACAACAGCCTCTTTATCCATTGTCCAAGTTTCATGTGCCAGTTTTTTTACAACAAACGCTAGAGCAAAATATTTCATCATTTACAGTAAAAGCCCGAATAAAATCTGGCATGAAAGTAATAGGAGCCACCTCATCTTCTGACGTCTGGAACATTTCAATAGAACGGGATAATTCAAAGCATTCTACAGTGCGAGTAACAGCGATGAAGAAAAAAAATGAAAATAGTACATCGTCACAAATAAACGAAAAAAGGTAGAGTTTTTTCTATTTTTATTTTTGTAATATTAACTATGTGTATAAATTATATATATTTTTAGATCTAATGAAATATTTACTTGGTTGTTGGAGGTAGCTGATGATACAAAAGATTTAATAGAAGATGGAAAAATTGTTTGGTCTGTAACATACACCTATGTTCATACCAAAGATTCCTTAGTCAATCTTCCACCTGAAGATAATAAAAAGAGAATTATTGCTAAACTGGAAGTAAATAAAGATGATATACAAGCTGTGCTGCCAATGGCGAAGGTATGTAATATATCTAGTATATGTAAGTAATCGTTGCTGTATTTGCTAGTAGCGTATGATTTCTGCAATCAGATGTGCTATCAAGCTAAAATTGTTGCAATTGGTCTAGGTCGCTTTATATTAGGTCTTTCTTTTGAACCCCATACGAGATACTGTCGCTGAGTTATTTCGAAAAACACTCATTTGCAGTTCTACTTTTCACTGGTGGATGGTGATGAACTTTCAACAATTGTAAAAAAATCATTCGTGTTGCAAGGTTTTAATTAGACGTTTATATTGTACTAAACTAGGGAAACGTTATGAAAACAACTACATGCAAATATGAAGAATATAATGTGTTCAGTTGTTCAAACAATAAATATGTAAATTTTATCGGGTCGGGTCCAGCTAGTATACTTGTATTGATATAGGCTTTTGAATATTCCTCAAAAGTCTTTGCCTAGAAGTTACAATGGATGGGTAAAATTTAAATTAGAATTTTAATTAGTATTGGTTTCTCTAAAGTGCGGCATAGCTTCCGCATATTTTGGGTCAGTTCCAAAACACCGAAAGACTTTGCAGTATTGCATTTTTTTTTGCCTAAAAAGAAAGTAACCAAACTTTTCGTAGACTCTGTGAAAAAAACTTTGTTTAAATCAAAATTGTTTCGCCTTGAGTTGACTGTTGTTTATTAAAGTAAAATAGAAACAAAAGCAAACCAACGAACATTATTTTAACACATAAATATATTTATAATATTTGTGGCAACTTATCTTGGAAATTACCTTTTTAAAATAAAGATAATTGGATACGATTCAATTTTTATTACTCTTAAGACCGCTTTTCTAGTTCGTGTTGGCAGCTAAATCAAAGCTAAACTAATACTATATTTTTAGTTATAAACTTTATTGTATATTTCAGAGTGCTGCTCTCCTCATCCCTCCTATATTCTTAAGTTTCAGACTTAATCGAGATTGAGCTGTTGGTATCATTAGAATTAAAGATTCCCGTGGTCCTAATGATTATTCTGCTTATTGAGCTACTAACTCCATTCGAAGGCACCTTCTTATTGTGCATTATTTCCAAATGTTTTCCCACGACTACCTATGACTACTTGCGTACTGCCTTTTTCTATCACTTATACTCCGTTGTAACAAACTTCGAAGTCGGCTGCTTTATCGGATTTTTTCGCTATTCTTCTACTATCCTTTCTATTTTTTAGCTTTTTGCTTGTTGATTATGTCAAACTTTCGCTGTCGAATCTATCATACCAACTGTTATATCTTATCACGAATGACACAGTTAAACATTAATCAAATTAGTGGTGACCTAATAGTACGATACATTCCTAAGGTTAATCAAGTATTATGCGAAATTAACAAGCAACCCAAGCAATTCTCTACAAACGTCTTCATTTCTTTGTTATCCAGAGGACACCAAACTTTCGATGTGACTCTCGCCTATATTGCCGATTCTACCCCGTGTCCTTCGTGGGCAAGTTCTAAGAGTTTAACTCGAAGTACTTAAGGTAAGACAATGCGTGTTCCGACTGTTGAAAATTCATAACGAAAAGGGTAATATAATGAATTTGGCAACTAAGAATTATGCTTTTATATATTCCATTGCATCCAAAATTTCTTGATCTTGTGAACTCTTTTCCTTAATTTCACAAATACTGAGAGAAGATGGTGTGGAATGTGTCATAATAAGCAAAATGTTATGATCGCATCTCTTATCATATGATTTTGTACTCGCAAACTGGCAGGTGGTGTTGCAGTTGGCCTATTTATGGTTTTATGAGCTTGTCGTCAGTAACTTACTCGAACTCTAGCTCCACCAGATAGTAATGAAACCTTTGTACAGCCCAAACAAGTGCCAAGTTGCGAAATTTTGTTATTTTTGTAATTTAAAATTTTTCGACTATAGCTTGGATTTGTGGTGAATTTACAAATTATGATGAAATTTTGTTTTTTTTAATTTTTTTTAGATTAATTGAGATTTTTGATAAAATTTATAATTTTTACATATTTTGGTAAATTTGTAAAAAATGTTTTTAGGAATTCATCACTTGTGGTGAAATTTTGATTTTTGTTTTTATCTGTTTTTTAAACATCGAATTTGATGAAATTTCTACGGTTTCATAAAATATTGTTTTTTTTTGCTATATTACAGTTTTCATCGAAAAAAATTATGGCGAAATTAAAATATTTGTGGTGAATATTAAAAGTTTGGTGAATTTTTTGATATTCGGAAAAAAACAAAGTTTTGTATTGAATTTAGATTTTTTGGCAAAACAAAGCTTTTTTTCAGGTTTTCGACTTTATGGCGAATTTTGAAGTTGGTTCAACATGTAGGTCCGTAGGTTATCTGGTGGATAATTATTTCTATACGGAGATATAAATTTATGTGGGAATTCACCTCTTGTTGTTATTTGTTTGTTAAACATTGATTTGGTTAAAATTTGTGGTGAAATACCAAATTTGGTGATTTTTTTTGTGAAATTTCGGTTTTTCATTGAATTTAGATTTTTGTACAAAAACATTTTTATTATTCCAGTTTTTCGATTTTGTGGTGATTTTTTAAATTTGTGGCGAATTTGAAATTTTGACAACATGCTCGGATTTGGTTAGTTTTTAAAGTTTTTAAAAAATTTAATTTGATCCAACATTTAGGCCGGTAGGTTTTTGGGGGCCTCGAGATGAACATTTCTGTAGGGGGATTATATAGCAAATTTGATTTGTTTTGAAATTGCGAAATTCGCCAAACTCACTGATCAAGTTTCAAGATGCTAGGTTTTCTAGTGCCGTTAGAAAGTTCATTTTAACATTATAGAGACGAACATCATTAATTTAACTTCCCTACCTATAAGGATCCAGAATATACAGTGAAACCTCTTCTAACGGACACCTTCCATAACCGGACACCTCCTATCATCGGACAAACTTTGCAGAACCGTGATTTTCAACTGTTTTTTCATACAAAATGTATTCCCATAACCGGACACTCTAATAACCGGACGCGGACACCAAAATTTTAAAATAATGATCTAATAATCTCTCATAAGCGGACAAAAGCGTTAAAATCAAGACGAATTTATCAGAAAAAAACGCAAAAAAATATACCAATTAAATACAACTCTTGTTAAGTTACTATTTTTTCCAACTCTGTTTCATATTTGTGTTAATGCCATTCAATTTTGTGATTCCCCTTTTAACACCAATGACAAAGAAATTTCTATTTATTTGAACAAATTGTTTGATTAACTTGTTTTGATTGCTTTAGAACACAAAAAAAGAAATGGCAAATAAAAAAAATATGTTATCAATCAAAGAAAAAATGGAAATTATAAATGAGTTTGACAGGGAAAAGATTTCGGTGCGTGAAATCGTAAGGAAGTAAAGTTTTTTGAGTTTTTCTGCAAAACATTTTGTTGCATTTCTTTTATGTTTTAAGATTCAAAATTGGTAAAACACAGGCCGCAGAAATCATTAAAAATAAAGAAGTCATTCGTTCCAAATGGGAATCTTGAATAAATGTTCATCAAAAGAGGATGTTTGCTAAAACTGGTGGCGCTGAAATAGACAAATTGTGTTTGGATTGGTTCGCTAAGGCTAGATGTCAAAATATTCCAATTTCAGGTCCGATTGTAAAGGCTAAGGCAAGTGAAATAACAATGCAACTGGGCATATCCGATTTTTCAGCATCAAATGGCTGGTTACAAAGATGGCCTAAAAGGAATAATGTTGCTTTTAAATGTATTACTGGAGAAGCTGCAGATGTAAATCAGGTAGATGTGGAGCAGTTTAACACCAAGCTGCCATCATTGATGCGTGGCTACAAGCCGGAGGATATTTACAGTGCAGATGAAAGTGGGCTCTTCTTTCGTGCTTTACTTGATAAAACTCTTGCCTTAAGATCCGAAAAATGCGTTGGTGGAAAACTTTTGAAAGAAAGGCTTACAATTTTGTTTTGTGCAAACTTAGCTGGAGAGAAAAAGCAACTGTTAGTCATAGGTAAAGCTGCCCGGCCTCGAGCGTTCAAGCATATTAATGTAAAAGATTTACCAGCAATTTGGAAATTTAACAAAAAGGCATGGATGACTCGAGAAATCATGACTGAATGGCTACAGCAATTCAATAGGAAAATGAGATCTCAGAAACGTAAAATTCTCTTGTTCTTGGATAATGCAGCATCTCATCCTAGAGAATTGAATTGATCAAATTTAAACGTCTTATTTTTGCTTCCAAATACAACTGCAGTTTGCCAACCTCTTGATCAGGGCATTATCCAAAATTTTAAGGTTCACTATAGAGGCTCAATATTAAAACACATACTATCAAAGGTTGATACATCCAATTGCGCAGCAGATCTTGCAAAATCTATTAACACTCTTGAGGCTTTATACTTCATTCAATCCTCCTGGGATAAAGTTGAATCAGCAACAATAAAAAACTGCTTTCGGAAAGCAGGATTTTCAGAATCTATTGATGACCTTCCGGATTTTGATGCCGAAGATGATATCCCACTGGCAACGTACTCAAATTTAGTAGAACTGTTCCCTCAATCAAATGGATTTGACGAGTTCTTAATAGTAGATGAAATCGTATTCACTGAAGATGACTGTATAGAAACATTATATCCAAGTGCTGTTATGGAGATAAACGAGTCTGAAGATTCTGAAGACGAGGTGCATGTAGAAATACCTGATCCCATAAACTCTTATGATGAAGCATTAAAACAAATTGTTCGTTTAAAGCATTTTGCAAAAGACGACTTTGTCGCGTTCCAACAGATAAAAAATATTGAAAGCCATTTTGAAACTCAACAACTCAAATTGAGCCGGTCTATTATAATAACTTTCGCGCGTACCTATTTCAGCATTCGTTAAGACGTTTTATATCGTTTTAATTGCTTAGAACTCTTTTAAATCGAAATCACAAAGTTAATAAATAAAATATTTTATGAGCAATTTCTATTACCTTTCGCTGGCTTTTTGCTTATATTCTGCATACCGTTTTTAGTATACTTTTAATTCTTCTCTATAACGTTTTTAGATCTGTTTTCTGGTCTATTTAGTTTTCTTCTCCGATATCAGATATTAGAAACTCTCACAAGTCATACATGTCGAGTCACGAATTAAATTTTTTTTACATGTTTATTCTTCTCAAATGATATAATATAATTGAACTATTTGCGACTTAAATTATTCAATTAAAACACAATTTCTTCTTTTCAAAAAATTTTTTATTTTATTCAACACTCGCCCGCATTTTTGGAATAAATATTAGAGCAACGAATGACGAATTCTCAGCAAATTGATGAAATAGTGTTAAAAACTGATGCGGCAAAATATCAATTTGTTTTGAATCCACATATGTTAGATATTCCATACTCTAAATTAATTTAATGACATATTATTATTATTGTTTGCATTTATTAAAGATTTATGTATACATACAATATTATTTCAGAATTGGGAATTAATGAATACTGCTGTGCTAACAGGACGACAAGTAGCGCAGGCAATGAAAGTTTTCATTGTATCACAGGGTGGAAAAGTTGCTGATGTGACTTTACAAAGTTCTTGTTATGCTGAAGATGAAAGCGTTATTAAGGTAAGTTTAAAAAATGTTGAAATGAGGTATAAAAAATATGTATTTTATTTTGCCTTTATGGTTATTGTTATTATAAAGAATTGTGGTGAATTTTGGATTTTTGTTTTTATGTTTGCTAAATATCGATTTTGTTAAAATTTCGAAGTTTTTCATATAATATTGATTTTTTGTGATTTTACAATCAAGTTTCTGACGGCAGTAGACCTAGATCTTGAAACTTGGACCTATTGATCAATGACGTTGGCGAATTTTCGCTATTTCAAAATTTAAACAAAAGTGAAGCTGCACAAAAAATTTATAAAAATTTAAAATTCTTTCAAAATTTCAAATCCAACACAAATTCAAAAAACTTAATTTCAAAATTTCAAAATTTCAAAACTAAAATGCAATTTCACAAAAAATATATATTTCATGAAAACCTTCGCAATTTTAACAAAACCGATGTTACACAAGTTTCAAAAGATCTATTCTTATAAAAAACGTAATTTTCACAAACAAAAAACCAAAATGTTTATATTTTTCACAAAATGTCTAAATTTTACGAACAAATTTACCTAGAGGGTAAAGAAATTGCACTGAAAACTCCAAATTTGATTAAATATTAAAATTTTTACTATAAATCCAATTCCGCTATTATCTACAATTCAAAAAAATCTAGAATTTATCAAGAATTGATAAGCATTCACAGAAGAGAAAAAAACACCGCTCGAAAATGCTTATATTAAGACAAAAGGAGAGTTTAAATGTAAAATGACACTACTAAAACCGGAGGCCAAAATTATATACATATCTCAAACAATCGTTTGCACCGGGAAAAATCTTTTGTGAACTGTATATAAGATTTAGCATAGCCGAATATAGCTCTCTTAAATCCTTTTAGTTATAATTATAAGTATTTTTGTTTAATTTATGTAATTAAAGGTTTCATCGTCCTGCAGTTCGGTATACGTTGATGGATCTGAAATACGAGGATCGTCTAATGCTTCTATAATCGTAAAATATGGAACATACATTGGGCTTGCTAAATTTATAGTGTGGATGCCGGAGTTTCCACTAGAAATATACGTGAACGATTATAGATTGTCACAAATCAAAGGGTGGAAAGTCATTGATGAGCATCAATATATGTAAGTTATACATTTTCTTAAAGAAGTTTGTTCAAGTAAGAATTTCTGTGTTATTTTATTAAACCGAATAATTCATATTATATATAAATAAATATAAAATTTATAAAATTCACTATAAAAACAAAACTTAAAAAAAAATAAAAATAAGGCCAAGATCCTCCAATATAGTACATTAATACATCAAAAATCGCTGTATCTATCCAATAGTTTAAGGCATATAAAGTGCTGAACAGATAAAAATCATGAAACGCATTGACGCGTGAATGTAAACTTGGCAATTAGAAAAATAAGAGGATTTTAAAACATAATTTCAAATTTGAAATTTTCCCCATAAAGTTCAGATTAAGTCCACAACTGGCTTTTTAAGAATAACTGTAAACACAAGGCTTTTTGAAATCACTGTCTGCTTTTTAAGCCCAGCTCTGGCATTTTAATTCAAATAGGCCAAATTAAAAATTGTGAAGACAATTCTAATTAGGGCCCTAGGGTTATATATTGAATATTCTAGCTTCAAGGCTTCTACGCAAGATACTAAGCCATTATTATATAATAAAAGCAACAAATTTAACATTTTTCTAATTTTTAATTTGAAAATCAATTACATATTTTCGAACTCAGAATCGATGGAATTTTACTTATTAGTTTAAGGTTTTCGTTATATTGGTGACAGTCAATACAAATCCTTGATGGCAGTTCAGTCAAATGTACGCAACATCGTTCGCGGTGAAATAATAGTTGTGTTTTGCCTCTTTGTCGTTAGCAACATTAGTCATCGTTTTTTGCGTAATTTCGGCTTTTTATGAATTTGTATTTCAGTTAATATTCATAGTTAAATAAAATCAACATCAACATTCTTTTTGGACTTTATGCAACTAGATATTTTATTCAAGACCGTCACTCATATTTTTAGTATGTAATTCGATTTGAAAAGGAAATCATTCAAATTTGTATGCTTAATACATTGTTTCGAAAATGTTTTCTCTTGGTTCGAAATACACATCGTCAAGTCAGTTTATTAAAAGCGCAATATACGATTTTCTAGCTGAACTTTTCGGTATCGGGATGCCATATAAGATTAGTTTAGTATTTTATCATCCAGCTAGACGTTGATTCAGATTTCCATTACGCTGACGTTAGGTACAATTTTCGTGATGAATTGCGTACGTGGAAATTTTAAAATTATCAAGAAATTTTACAAAATAATTTAATGTGCGACGGTTAATATTCAAATAGCGAGTTGACCGAAACTTTGCATTGGAAGATGAAGGTTAAGAAAGAAAGATGCGGGAATCTTTAAATATAAGTTTATCTCAAAAACTGAAAAGAAAAGTAAAAGAAACATATTTAACTCTTTGTTAAGTTTCATTTTTATTTAATCCTAAACAATACGTATATGAGCAATAAGTTATGCTAATTTTAATAGTATTATAAATAATTTTATAATGGTAAAGTAATTTGTTTTCATTTTAATTAATTTTCCGGGTTGTATGCACATTCGTACTGTTTGCGATTAAATGCTAAAGTACTCTACTTTGGTACTCCTTAAAACACGTTACTAAAAATATTTTAAATATTTAATTGACTTTTTTCTTTTCATTAGTCATAAAAAAATTCGACGAAAAAAAAGATCTTTCGTTAATGGCCAGCACAATACCGGATTTTATAATAATGCCATACTAGATAAAATGGTGTGCAAAGCGAGATATCAGCAAAGTCCTGTAGAAGTGTATGCTAAATTTGTGGCTATTGATCAGGTAATAAATCTTAAAAATATTTCTCAAGATTAATTTATTCACCCAAAAGATTTGGAGTCTTTTTATATTTACTTATACATGCCTGCAAATAACATACGAGTATATTTTTTATTGATGTTTTTGTTAAAGTTTGTGTTTAAATCTCCTAAAATTTTATCAAGTGGTAAATTGCAAAAAATGACACTGAAGATGGCACATAGCCGAAACCGGTTTGTCTCCAAACCAAGCTTGACAACGGATGACGGAAATTCGTTCCAAAAATCTACGTAAATTGCGTTGTTATTTTGTGGGGCTGGTTGGTTAAATTTTTTGTTTGTTTTATGCAAATTGATTGAAAAAAGTAAGAGCCTCTGTGGCTTTTACTAAAATCTTTCAAACTTTAGAAAATTGAAATTATGGTAAGGAATCTCTTGGACACATAGCGACTATTAATTTATTCTAAACTTGATTTTGTTTTCAGTTATCTACTGCATTATAAATTTCGCTATGGAAACAGGGGATATTCGCACTGTTGTATACAGAGATTTTATAATTTTAGGTACAACGAAACTTTTCTTACCGGACCGCTTGGACGATGTATATACAATCCTTAGTTTATTCCACGCTTGGTACGAAGTTTTATATTTCGAGATGGTGCAACGTTGATGGCTTTAGGCTAAGTTTTTCTTTAGCCAACATTTTTCATTCAAATTATCCCATTCTCCTTCTTTGATAGCTTATCATCTCTCTCCTATCGACGAAATTCAAAATGTGTGTTAGAGATATTTAGCCCGAATTTCCATCATCCCTTATCAAGTTTAGCTTGGAGACAAAAGATTTCGGCTATGTGCCATGTTAAGTTAAGTGTCATTATTATTTCTGATTAGTTCGTGCTCTTATAACTGAACGGGGCCACATGTTATACATATCGTTAAACAATCGACTTATACTAAAAGAAACATTTCAAACACAATTTTTTTTTAATTATGTAACTTTTATTTTAATTTGAAAGTTTTACACCTTTAAAAAAGCAGCCTTATTAAATGTTAGAATACAAATAAAAATTATATTCTAACTTATATTACCGAGTATACTAATTTAGACCTTCACTCGTTATAGTGAAACAGACAAGAGTCTTTGGTGGGAATCGAACCCATGACCCACAGACTGATAGACTAGCAAACTATTAACTAGCCTACCGGGGTACCCATAAAAAATTTTAATGTCACCATTTATCTAAGTCACCAAAAAAATCGTGAATACAAAAAAAATTATTTATAATTATTCTAAAATAACACAAGCATACAAGGTGTTGGAGTGAAGCATTCCATTTTTTAAATTGGTTCTGTTATCTACAAAACAAAGAAAGTGGTGGATATGCTTTTATAGCATTAAAATTACCCAAAAGTTGTACTAACCTCGTCTTTAAATTTGCTCAGTAGTTTCGGAGATATCGAGGAAGCTGTAGTGAACAAAAAAAAAAAAAACATTTTTTATGCAAAACTTGATATGATAATCGTTCTGACTATCAAAAAAATCTAAAGCAAAATATTCTTATTACATTGTATATCGGTAGTAGCAGATGAAAGAAGCCGGAACGATACTCACGGTGGCTATTTCGGGTGGGTAGCGGTGGCTCTTGAAAATTTTCGTTTCGTTCAAGTGTTCTTATTTGTTTTCTTTTTCTTTTGTAAAAATTTAGACAATTTTCTAAAAATAATGAGATCCTGTCTAATTTCCATAAGTATTTTTTCCACTCTGATTACATGTTGTTTTATTGTTGTGTGTATACTGCAACTATTGTCGAAATCGAATACCACTTGTTAATTGTGAATAAAATGAAAAGTCGTGCATCGATTTTAATGAAATATGGCTCGTTTTGTTTGGAATATATTTACCTATTTGCTAGTATAAAAAGAACGGAAGTTTTGTGTTTTTATTACATATGATTTAAAGAAAAATTATAGCCAGTTGTGTTAAAAAAACTATGGAATTCAAATCAATCGTCTTGGGAAGGTGATATTTGTCGGTCGATTTTTAAAACGATTTTTAAAAGTATTGTAAAAATGCAGACCAAGAGATTAAATTCACATCATATAACCGAATTAAAGTAAACAAATTGTAAGAAATTAATGTTTTTAATCGTTTCGTTTTAAACATTGATTACTTACCTTCCCTTTTAGATATAAGAAAAGTTCTTCAGACCAAAAGCAGACCTGAATTGTAAACTTGTATAATCGCACATGCCGATGTAAAATATACAAGCAAACTAAAAGAGAAAAAATTAAAAAAAAAATTATAACCGATTAAAAATAAAATGAATTTACCAAGACAAAATTCCTTCAGGAATAAACAAATTATTTTTCGACTTTACACATTTGTAGTACTTCAAGTTTGGGTGAATGAGTTGTATTCTTACTTGTTTGTTGTCTATTTATTATGTGTTGTTGATAAATATTTTCGTTTTAGAACTCTGGCCGTATTAGCTATTTTATATCACGAAAAACAGGATTGCGCGTTTCTGATTTGGTGCAGCCTCTACTGCGAGTCGCAGATCCTAAAATCGCAAGTTTAAAGGGCCGCATTTTGCAAGGGAAATCTATGGGACGGACAGATGTCCAGGTTTGATATTCTTGAGCTGAACACATTTCCAATTATTAAATTTGAATTTTGCAGGTTTTGTCACCAATCACTGGACGAGTAATTGGTGCCAAAGAAGTTCGAGTCGGAAGTGATAAAGTAAGTTTAGTCAAACTTCTTGTTCGTGTTGTGTCGGGTTTACAATTAACAATAAACCCAGACAGTACCATAGAGAATGGATATACTGCGGAAACTGCTGTAACCCATAAACTTACAGCTCAATACCAAGAAGGTCTATTAGATATAGATTTGGAATTTTCAGATGGCTCTAAAACTCCTCTAAGGTAAACAAATTAATTAAAATTTTTTGAATTATCGCGATTTTATTTGATTGAAATTTGTGTTTGCCTACTAGTCGGAATTCGACCACTCTATATTCTAATGATGTGGGCAGGAAATTTAACAAAAGAAATAAAAAAGAAAATATATAAACTTTTTGCGTCACACTTCGCTACGCCAACAACCATTGGCGAAATAACTGTATACATGCATATTTTTTAGTTTTACAGAATTTTGTTTAAAAAGTAACTTTTACAGTTTTTTTTATTTATGTATACCTCTCCTTTATTTCAAAATATATTTTTTGATCATTATACATATTTTAAGCCATAACTTCTACTTGTTTCCCCATTAATAAAAATACATGACGCTATTATCGTCTACACATCACAATTTCAGATACAATTATTTTCTTTTTAGCAGTCGCATATCAGTTTTTGAACTTACTTGTTATTTAAATTATTCTCGGATTATAATTAAAATAACTGCCTTTTTGCACTCACCCAAATGATCTGTCAAAAATTCCATAAAGTTTCATTTGCGCAGCACTCGCAACCATGCACAATAAATTAGGCTTGTAAACTTACGACGTTCAATTGCTCATTTCATAAACTAGTTGTTTTTTGTTTACTATTGTTGGAAAAATATAATAGTGATATAAAAATATTGTGTCATTAAATATGAACACCCAACCTACTCCAAAGTAAAAACCTTATTCAATGAAGTCGTATTCTATATTGACTGGAATAGTACTATACAAATATTTTTCTCCGTCCTATAAAACACTGATACCAAACAGAGATTCCGGGTCAAACCCTAGCAGAGAGCAGTTACTATACAAAAGGCTTACGCTAGGGACAAAATAGGACTGGGAATATTTATAAAGCAACCAGAGACGGATATGTACTTCCCATTTCCTGACCATAGCACGGTCCTCCTAGGAGAAATTCGGCACTCAGTGAGATCACAAGACCAACAGAAGTCAACATATTATTTTTCTTTTTTAGAAATTTGTACATGTGAATTTAAAAAAATTCTCAGCTTTTTGTTTTTTTAGTTTTTAATTAGTTTGATTATTTTTTTGGATTTGATTTTAGATTCAAGAAACAAGTCTCGTAAATTTGCACAAATGACAATTTTTTAGCTTTTAATTGAGTACCCTTAGTATGTTATTGCTATATTTCCAAAACATAAATTATTCCCAATATTTGGGTTGATACGAGCAAAGCTCATTTAAAGGACAAATAACTTCTAGCGATTGCACAAGTTTTGTGCACTCAAAGGAAATGGCTATAAAATTTAATAAGCAATCATAACATATATACATATAATATGAATATATTTTAAATTATTATGTTGTTTTTTCTTTCGGAAAACAGTTTTCTTTTTTCGAGGTGGACAGTTTTCTCTGATTTGCAGCTACATATACATTCTGTATTTTTTGTCCAAGTACTACAACCATTATATCTCCTCAAATACTGAACTAATTTTAATATAATATAGATTACACATATCTGTATATAAGTATGTATGTAAATACTTTCACGGTATATATTTTTCCAAATTAACTGCATAATTCGACAAATTTAAGTTTGTTTTTCAGCTTTTTATTTAGATAGAAAATGTTTATTTAATGCACAAGTTTTACAGAAAAAATACATACAGAAAAATTATATAATATATATACATACATATAAAAGTACAAGATTCAAATTTGCAAGTAAAATATCAAAAAAAAAAAAAAAAACAACAATGATTGTAGAGTTTTGAATTTTACTTGTAAATTTTAACTTGTACTTTTGAGAAATGCGCCCATGGTCCAACAAAAAAAAAATATTTCTGCAAAAATGAAATTATTTTTACTTATAAATATGTTAATGCCAACATTCTAATCTTATAACCAAATGTCCTTTCATCGCCCGAGTCACAGTTTTCAAATATTTATATAGATGAGCTGAAAGTTATATTCTTTCAGCGAAAATATCTACTGTCAAAATTTCCACCAAGGTACGGATATAATTTGCCCTTAAAATTATTTTTCAAGCAATCTTCTGTTCTTATCGTTTTTTGTTAGGGTAGTTGTTTCCAAAGAAGCTATGCATTCAAATTTACTTGTCTTTTAATTTCTGATTTGAATCGCAGTATCATCTTTGACTTTGTCTGGGCTAATAGACTTATTTGTTGTGTTGTAATTGCCCCAGCTTTCATCTACTTAGACCGTTTTTGAACTGTAAAAACTATTTATTTTTATTTTTAGGGATATTTCGGTTGATGACTATTTCCTTTTAGTTGAGAGTTTGGACACTGAAGTTGTTGCATTTGCTCCAATGTTAGCATCACACCATCCACGTGTTATTGCAGTTGGAGAGGGCAATGGCAATTTATTAAGAGTTACTTTGCTGTTATCGGAAGATTGCCGAATGCGTCGCAACATGGCATCAACAAAACAATCGAAATACAACACATCACCTTTGGCAAGTGCCCTAGCTGCCGTAGAAGTTGATTTTAACAACGCTAATGATATTATAAATAAACATGAGATTGTGCAAAACGATGGAATATATCGTAGAGAAAAAACTAAATTCTCGAACAATAGGGGTGATCTAGCTGACATAATAGGTTGTATATATTTTTTAATAAATTTTAATTGCTAATAAAATATATTAATTTAGGGGTGCCGTTGCGAGATTCTAGTCATTACGAGCCGACAGTTCAGGGAAGACAACATAAAGGAAAAGGAAACAGTAATGTCTTTAACAAGCTACATCACCCGAACATTCGTCCTACAATAAATATGTCTTCTATTGAAGTAGGAATGTATGTGCTATTGACAGCATTTTGCTTTGCAATTGTGGTTTTTGTAATTTCTTGTGTTGTGTATGCATCAAAATTTAAGCCATCGCATATGGAATGTGGTCTAGATGGCTCTAACGTCTCGAAAAATCCATTAAATACTGATTTGTTAATGCGGGATTCAAAATTTTTGAAAGAAACTACAACTAATGCTCACGACTGGGTTTGGTTGGGACGATCTACTATGGATAGGTCTTCGATGCTACCCTTCTCTTCCCATGAGCAAAACATAAATGTCCGAGGTATATAAGAATTTATCCTATTTATTTACCGTTGATTATACATTATTAATACTATTTAGATTCTAGAATAAGAATAACAAACAACCCAATTAATAGTTATTCTGCGAAAAATGCAAAATCATTTGAAAACTCATCTCCACTCGTCTCCAATGGAATTCTGTGTAAAGAAACCAGCCAATTCAGTAATGCAAAGTAAGTACAAAGAACATTCAAAAGTTAAAAGAAGTAAAAGTTATTTATGTATCTGTGTTCTTTTAGTACAGAGATTCAATAAAAAAGTTATAAAGACATAATACTGATCTATATTATCTGAAAATCTTGCACTTAAGTGCCTGAAAGCATATAAAAAGGCATTGTCCGTGAGACCAACATTCCACCCATGTTTCATCTATTTTTATTAAAACTCTGGGTCAGTGTGCGAATTGAAAAAATATATTGATATTTTCGTGTTCAGCACACCCCAATTACCCTAAAAAATTATAATACCCGCTGCAACCAGCCTACTTTAAGAAGCGCTTAACACCATATTAAGTGTTTTTATTTTTTGAGTACACTATTTTTGACTACTTTTTTCCCACGTGTCCCTTTTGTGCAATAATTTCTATCCGAAATGTTTAGAGGTTTTTCTATATCTAACAATATTTGGTCTTCGGAGAATATGCCTTAAATACGAAGTGAAATTTTGCAATATAGTGTTTTGGATTTAAACTATGTATTCGAAGGTAAATTTGTACATTAACAAAAAATAAAATGATACCCTGGCTTAATTTCAATTTAAAAATAATAAAAAAAAGCTGTTGAAGTAGGAAATTAATTAATTAGAAATGGTCGTTTTGCCAACGAAAAAACATTATTTTTCTAAAATTTTAATTTTTACAAAATCGATTAAAAGTTTACCAAAATATATAAAAACCATAAAAGTTATAAATTTTATTAGAAATCTTAATTAATCTCATGAATAAAAAAAACAACATTTTATCATAATTTAGGAATTTAGCGAAATACGAAAATATCATAAATCTAAAAATCGAGATTTTATAAAAAGTTTATAAGCATTCAGAGAAAAGAAAAACACACCGATCAAAAATGCATATATCTATTCGAAAGGTGAGTTCGAATTTAAAATAATACGACTAAAACCTTAGGCAAAAATAAAATATTTCAAAGAATCCTTTGCACCGGGAAAAAATCTAGTAAATTTTTAATAGTTCATACTTGTGTGAAGGATATATAAGATTCGACACAGACAAATGTAGCTCTATTACTTCTTTTTATTATTGTTTTCACTAAAAAATGTGGTAAGTTTTAACTGCAGTTGAAGCTAACTTTTGAGCTGCAACTAAGCAGGTATCGGTAGCTGATGCTAAATAGATGTTTAAGTGTTAAATGATTAGAAATGGAATACTTACTAATTTTCCTTTAATTGCTTTTAGTTTATCTAATACTTTTAGTAAGCCAATTGAGTATCGTCCTCCTGTACCACCTCATCGAAATATTGGAATTAAGCAAAAAGTAAGTAATTCTTTAAATCATATTACTTGACCACTGTGTTCGAAAAGATGTTATAAGAGAATATAGAGCAGACCTAAGGCTGTCAATTACATTTTGTAATTAATTACACATTTACATGTGATTAAATCCGAAGTAAAAATCCTTCACAATTACACACACACACACACATATATATATATATATATATATATATATATATATATATATATATATATATATATATATAATTGTAGTTGTTAGTAATTTGGTAGTAGCATTAAAAAATACAATTACAGTATAACTAGTATAACCAACAGAAAGTTACGTTGTTGCGAAAATTTTTTAGTTTCAAAATATCAGTAGAGGCAGCACGTGTCTTTTCTTTTTATTAATTAAATCACTTGAAGGCGTTATATTTTATAAAAAAAAATATAATTATAGCCTGTTTCCATATAACAAACGAGCGACTCGTCCAAATAATTAATATGAATTTTTTAGACTAGAGAACTGGCTCTGCTTAGTTCTTACAAATGTAATGTAAGCTTGTTCAGTTACAAGTAATTATTTGTTGCCTAATTATAATTACATAGTTGTAATTTGTTATTGAACTTTTCAATACCAATTACTTCTAATGTGGGATTGAGATATTTCAATTACATGTAACTTACTACAACACTTGCAATTGTAATGCAATTAAGATTTCCCAGGTCTGCTATATTGTGTGGGGAAACTCATTCTCTCATTCTACATTTTCCTAGAAGCATGCGTCAGTCAGATTCGGTATTTACGAATTGTGGAAGTTCAATTTTTTATAGTTTCGCTTGTTCACGATTTCCCGGGAAATCTACAACAAATTTAATTCCCGGGATTATTGTATCCTAAACAAGATATAACACTAGTGTAGAAAATCCAGTCAACTTTTTGTTGCCCCACAACAGTTTTCGAGATATACTGTTACGTCGTAAATGAAGATAGTTACCCGGCATATGTTACCATAACTAGAGAACAGTTTGTCCTATTTTGTTAAATGAAAAAATTCAAAAATCTACAATAATTACCAAATTTACATTGTCTATGTAGACCTGTTTATTTTTTTTCGATATGTCGTTGAAATCTGACACTTTTACATTTCGTACTCCTGTTAATCAGCAAATGTTTGAAACGCAAGCTTGAAAGTTCTATAAGTATGAGCACAAATTATTATAGTCAAAATATTTTCGTTTCCCGGTATTCATTATTTGCAGGGAAATTATAAATCCTACATTTTTGTAATATTTAATACATTTAACACATGTACTGTTGAACTCTCTCACCACGGTCTCTCTAACTCATGTTACTAAGACTCTATTTATCTTTCGAATCCGTGGGCAAGCGTGATTTTATTTAAACCTTACGAGTATTTAAATTATATTTACAGCGGCGAAATATCACAAGTGACAATGTTGTACTGACCACTACTGAAAATAATAATTTGTCGCCAAATGAACCAACATGTTATTTCAATGAAAAGTCCAAATCTACCGCCACAGTTATAGACGAGCAAATTTTACCTGTCGATACTTGTAAAACGGATGTATATAATGAAAGTGAAAATGTATCAAACAAAGAAAAACATAACGCGGAAAAACTTGTTGAATGTACTAATCATAAAAAAAATGTTTTCCAATTCGATACATTAACACCGAAAAAAGTATTGGGCTCAAGTGAAATGCCGGAAAACGGTAAGTACAGAAATTTTAATGTTTTTTTGGCAACAACATACATATATAAAAAATTTACATTAGTGTTGTAATTCAGAAAAAAGTTGTTACAAATTACACTTCAAATAAGAATTTTGTTAATTTTAATGTTTTTTTTAATAAAAATTGCTAGTGTAAACATAAACTAATGATCGGTACTATTACAAATAATCAATTCTTCATTTTTTAAACCTCTTAAATATTGGATTTCTTAAACTACTAATCCGAATTCGACTTTGATTTACCTAGACAAAATGTTGTACATATATTTAGTAAATGTAGTTTTAATTATTTTAAAGTTTTATGTGATTTTAATTTGAAGTTAATTGATAATCGATTCTTGATTTGATATTCCGACAGGGTGTTTTGATGTAGAATTTTGGAACGAATTTCCGTCATTCCTTGTCAAGTTTGGTTTGGAGACAAACCGGTTTCGGCTATGTGCCGAAACGAGAACGAGAAATGACACTGAAGATGGCACATAGCCGAAACCGGTTTCTCTCCAAACCAAACTTGACGAGGGATGACGGAAATTCGTTCCAAAATTCTTAATTGATAATCTTCTACTGAAGATAGGAGAATTTAAATGAACTTTGGTATAATTATAATTGGCTGCAATTATAATCCTTTCGTAATGGTATATGATTTGACCTATTGAGTAAAACCTCGAAAGAATATTTGAACGAATGTATGCAAAAAAAAACTTAATACGGACAAGATCTGATCCATCTTGGAACTCTAAACAAGTTTCCCAAAGAATATAAAAAACAAGTTATAATGCTATGCATTATTTTTTTTTATTTCTTGGGCATTCGAACCACCTTAACATTGCCACATTTAGCCAATCTAGCATAACAAAGAAATCCCATTTTAAAGATATTTTCCTTAAACTTGATATATAAACTTTAATAGCCAAGAAAAAAAAATAGGCCGTTCGGAAAACTGTGATGCTAATTTCGTATTATTAATCTAGTGTTAGTAATACTTCGCTTAATTTAAAAAATCTTATTTCGATTACAGAAAATTAATAAAAATTTAATTATAAAGATGAAAATTGTATGTATGTATATTCTCCAATTGGTTTTGTTCTGTGACATTATAAATTTTACCAAAGGAAAAGTGGGTGTGATATGACAACTATCACGCCGCTTTTGAAAATAATTTATATTCGACTAAAAGAAGGTCCTGAAATTATTAGGCATTTCGAAAAAGTTTCATACTTACTGATCTGTTTTGGTGTATGAAGAGATTTATTTTTTTTAATTTATCAGGTATGTCACGAAATTTGTAAATTTGTACGAAAGTGAAAATTAACACATATTTTAATTCCTAACGTTTTGAAAAAGAAACAAAAAATATTTTTCTTTACTTTTAAATATGGTTGATATCTCCAAAAACAGCTAGTTCGTAAACTAAGAAAAAAATATTTGCAATGTAAGGTTTTCGGGAATACCCTCAGTAATGAGTTCTATCAATTATCCTTTATCGGTTTGGAATGTAGCCGCATTTGGGATTTCACCTTTAGTTTACAGAGTAGCAACGTTTTCATTGTATCTTCATCAACGTTGTAAACTCTACTCATGTTCCTGAATTGGCCTATCCATATCGCTTCTCCTTCATATTATGGTATTATATCTTTTAAGATATGAAATGAAGCTTTTATTTTAACGGGCCTCTGAGACAAATCTTCCCATTTGTCTTGACTCAAACTCTTACCTTCGCCACCTGCCGTCAACACTCACGTTTTTTCTCCGTTTCCGCTATCATTTTCAATAAATCGTTTTCTTTCCGTAACAACTCCTTTTCTCATGCCTAATCATCTTCCCCTTTAGTTTTTGTTGTTCTTCTTTTTGCAATACTTCGCTTGACGACACTCATTGTATTCCTATAAAGAACAATCGTTATATTCTGAACGACTCACATATACTGTACAGCCCTCTCATTTTTATACCCTCCCGACATTTTTTACGATTATTATGTCCGACTGTTCCATTGCAACCACCTCTAATTTCAGCTGGCACTACATTTAAGCGGAGTAGAATTGTACCAGTAGCTTCTAGTACGAGTTGACGACAGTCCAAGCTGCTGCAGCCAAAGGCGTAACTGCGCAGATGTATATTCTGCTCTGCATACAGTGTTCGCTTCCATTGCCACTTTATAATTTTATTAGCAAATTTTAGTTACTATTGCTTTACTTTTAATTTCTTCTAATTGTCACTATAGGTTCATTTGTTTTCCTTTATTTATCGTTTTACAACGATCCAAAAGTTTTAAATTAAGTCCCTACTTGGGACTATGAAAGTGATTTCGATTTTGATTAAAATTAGTTAGCGAAATCATAAAAACGAGTTATTATATACATATATTTATAAAAAGTTGTTGTTGAAGAAAAAAGTTTATATAATACTACTATGGAAAATACAATTATATTTGTATGACATACATACGTTTTCCATTACTTGAAAATCTAAAATCTTTAATAACAATAAATACAAAATTGCTCACAAATCTTACAATACTTCAAATAGATTATTTAGTAAACTAAAGATAGAATTAAAAAATTGGAAATGTCGAATGTAGTTTATAAAACACCTTGTCACGGTAATGATCAGGAGAATTGTAGTAAAGTATATGTTGGATCAACGAAAAATTTGCTAAAAACTAGAATAGCCGGACGTAAGTCTACCCATAGTTCTGAATTGAATCTCTGTCCTAACTTTGAAAATGCCTCAGTGGTAAATATTGAGAAAAATATAAGAGACGTTAATTACAAGGCGGATACAGATAATATCTCTTATATATAGGCATTTACCATATGTATAAGACCGTATAATGAAAATAAAAAAATGTTGAAATTTATACGAAAGTTTCCAATTTATACCAAACACTGAATACTGCTTTTGTGTTGTTAGTGTTATAATAATTTGTGCCTTGGCTTTCAATCTACATTTGTATAGATACGAAGTATGCTTTTCTTTGCGTATTGAGTGTTTCGTGCAATTGGCCTTGCAAGAGTGCAAGTGCAAAATATCGAAGCATTTTCCTGAAAACCAACAACAAAGTACACACAATTTCTGTCAAATTTTCCACTTTTGCAAGACCATTTGCACCAAACACTGAATGCGGGTGTTGTTAAATTTATAAGGGTTGCATTTACGAATAGGTTGCAATGTATTACTAAAACGTAACATGTGTTTAGGAAGTCTGCCTATCACAACAATCATACGAAGCGTGCGCTGTAGTTTTTCGAGCGCACCCATTTTTGATGGTTTGAAACAAACAAATATCTCTAAAATTTTTTCATGTTAGATTGCCCAAATGTAATAGTGTGTACTGTTTCTTCATTTAAAATACAGATTCAATACAGAGCTTTAGTAATCAATATAATTATGAACTTAAAGCTTTAAATTTAAATGTATTCTTCAAATTTCTTTTATTGATATTTTTTTTCTTTCAGAAACATGCCACCATTCTTTTCAAAATGACTCAAATTTTACGAACAACAATTCGAATAATTTTGTTAAAATTAAACAAGGACAATCTTATCCAAAATTTAACCGAGTTAAAAGAGCTACCGTTGTGGGAAATCCAATGTTTTCTACTGCATTAACAGATGCTAATGGCGCAGAAAATTTAAGCTTAGATGATCTAGATATGGATTATGAACAAATTATGCATTATTTTGATAATTTAAAGGTAAAAGTTTTTAATATGATAAAAGTGTGTAATTTTCACTTAATGTTCCCTTGTGAATTGAAATGACTATGACCACATTTATTATCCTTACATCTTTAACAGTGTTGAGTATGACACGCACAATTCAATTGCAGCATATTCAATTGTTTTAACTGATAAGTAGTACAATATTTTATCGACAGGAATATTTTTATAGTATATATGTATGTATGTAGCAAAATATTTAAAATATCACTTCTAGTAATATATAGCAAAATCTTGTATGTATGTATACAACGTTCAACTTTTGCACGATGCAACGAATTGGATAACATTTTTTATAATTTGATAGCTTCAGAAATCTCTCAATTAGAAAAACTAAAAATTATTTCTGGTCACCCATTACATAAATAAAAACATATAGCAAATAGATATAAATTAATTACCTTTTTTATTTTCTTCCAGGAATCAAATGCCTGAGTGCAAAATATAACCACAATTGAACAAACAATACATTATTTCTATAAGCAGTATAAAGTACGTTCCGATGCTAGTCCGAATATCCAATAACCCACAAGTGCAAAGCGGGAGCTTGATAAAAAGATTATTAAGCAAGTTAAGTAATAAATCCATCAAAAACTCATTAATGTTAAAATTAGAAATAATGATTATATATTCGTATATATTGTAAAGCCTAAATCATTTTTTAATGCATAAGATAGGATGTGTGGTGTCTTAACAGTTTTCAGGCCTATTTAAAAAGAAAGAAAAATTAATTTTTATGTGCCGAACTTTAATGGTAAAAAATTGTAAACGTCTGAGAAAATATATACTCAGTTTTTCTTATTTACGAAAGATTCTACCGTAGAACTATAACAAAATTAGTTGAAAAACCCGAATTTTCCTAGAAAAAAAATAGCATAAACAATATGCTAAATCAATATGCCTACACTCCATTTATTTTTTCTCCTTTCATTAAATAATTAAAAAAAATAAAACAATTCAAAGAATTGTTCACTGCACGAAGCCCTTGCATTGTTGTATCGGTTATATTATTATATTTCATTTTATATAATTTCATGTTTTCAATGTGTCTACAAGAAGATTGCAAATAAATTAATTGTTGTAAACAAATAGTGGTTAAATTTAACAAAAGTAAAAAAAACCTTAAAATACTAAATAAAGCAACTAATGTGATACTCGCAAGCTTATCAATAAAAAGAAATGCAATTTTGAGTTTTCTCTTTTACTGTTTGTCGATCTGCAATAAAAAAAAATAAATAATTAAATGCATAGTGTATTTCAGTACATGACACAACAATATCAGTGTACCAACCAACATGCCTCTAAAATCTTACTTTTTCAAACTTATTTGTACTAAAACTAATTTTGTAATTATATTTTTATAAATTACTGACAAATAAAAATGTACATAAAATTGTTCGACTCGTTATTGAGATCAGCATTGCAATTTTTATATCAAATTAATTAATTTATTAAAGTTATAACAATTACACTTTTGTAATTTCAATGATCTTTTGTTTGGATTAAATCAGAAATAGTTTTAATTTACTTGTTATTGATTTAATTTTACGGCAGGGTAATTTGTTAAATTTATTTGAAACCAATTTAGTTATTATTTAGTTTTGTTTCAAAAACGGTGATTTAGAAATTGATGTTTTCAAGATTTGGATATTTCAAGACCAACAAAAGCACACACTTATCACACATAATTCGTCTTGAAGCGAAGTTGCACACTATTAAAATGTTCCTTCCAATGTCAGTTTGGAAGTATATTGTGCGGCTTATTCGATTTGGGTTAAACTTTATCATTATTAAAATTCATTAAAAACCTCTGCCTTTATTAAAAAAGACAATCTAATACATATCTATATACACTTTCTGTTCACATAATATTCAGGTATGTGAGGTAAATAGTTACCGCGGCTATCCTCTGAACATCACAACTTCAGATAAGAATATTTTCTTATTTTAAGCTTTTTAGAGCGTGATTTGTCAAAAGCGGGTTTTAGTTTTTGATCTGACTTTTTATTTAAATTATTTCGAGGTTATAATTTTGTGATTAAGTATTTGTAGAGAATTTTAAAGTACAACGAAAATATGAAAACAAATACAATATGTTATTTCTATAATTCTAATACATATTTCGAATATTCTATTCTAGTGAATGCAAGCAAAGCCGCAAGAGTGAGCTAACAAAATATTTGTTTTTGAAATATGCTAATTATGGCATTTAATATTTTATATATTTGCTGGTTTTGTTTCTTTGGGAGAATCTTAAAATAAATTTGGCATTGCTTATTATTACAAATTTTTTTTAAATACTTTAATAAAATACTCTAGCATTAAGTAAATTCAAATAATTTTTTCGCCAGTTATCAATCAACTGTTATTGAGTTTTTCAAAAAGTTTATCATACATTGTGTAAATTTGTTATAGCATTGAAAAATCTTTCACACAAACTATAGGAAAGTAATTTTGTATAGGGGCTGTTACCGCCCAATTAAAATTGGAACTACATCAAAGAGAGAACGACGAATTATAATCAAACGACTGTCGACGTGCCATTTGCCAATTTGTTTTTAAACATATATATGTTCAAGATATGCCAGGATCTTCAGATAAAGCAAGAAACTTAAATTTGTAGATAAATTTAAATCCCTTAAAAATTTAAAAGAAATTAATGATGTTCTTAATTGAACCTCAAACTGATCCATAAAAGGGAAATCTGAGCCATATATACTATGCAATTGATCAGGTTAAAAGGGCTTTTATATATTACTGATAGGAAAAGTTAAGAATATTTGTTACTTACTATCGGAGTAGGAATAGATTAACCAGTAATTTTAGCAATATATATATTTTTTTTAATTTTTATATTATAAAATTATTATTTTATAAAGTAATAAATTATTATGTGTTAAGTAAATGCGATTTTAGTTTTTATGAATTTGAGCTTGAGACTGGAGCGAATGCAGAGCGATTAAAAATAACATTTTATCGAACAAAAGTTTATAAAATTGGATATGGTTATGGCAAACAGATAATGGTTATTTTAAAATATTGTTAACATTACCTTAGTTGTGACAAAAAATCCTTGTTAACATTTAAGCAACGAATTCTTATCATTTATAAAAATTTAAACATGTAGGCTTTAAGCAACATAAGTTTTACTAAAATTCTAAACGCAACCTAAGTTTTGTAACTGTACTATATATTTTTAACCATCAAATATTATTTAAAACGTAATCGAAGTGTGACCAAGAAGCAATCATAAAATGTTTGTTTGCGAACAAATTTTGTTCTCGAACTTGGTTGAGTGCTTATCTATCAGCTCTTCATTTGGTTACTATGTAACCGGTGCTAAAACTTTTTTTCAACAGTAACTTCTTATAAAAAATAATAGTGATAAGAAAAAATGTAACAAAACATTAACAAATAAAAAGTCAAGAGGAAATATTTCAAAATAGGTTCACGTACATATGTATATAAATAAGTTCGTAATATCTACAAACATTTAATTTATTCCATTTCTGTTTTGTCATCCAAGTAAATGTTTCGCTTTCAAAACGAATACACTTTTTTTAGTATTCTGTAAACCGAATTAGCATAATTTTATTGGGTTTAAAATCGAGTACACAAACCTATTTCCAAAAAAAACCGGATTAGAAAATAATTACTATTTATCCAAAAAAAAATACAGTGTACACAGTGGTGTTTTTGTTTTCATATTACATAATGTGTTCACCTGCAGAAATTCCTTTATCAGAAAAGTAAGGGTGAACCGACAAGTTGATTTCCGTTAGAAGGTGATAAAACCATATTCTATTATTTTATTGCCTTTTGTACACGGATTTGTTTCGCCACTGAGTGCCATTATACAAACTTTTTATCATCGCTGAGTACCATTTCCAAAATTTAAAAAATCACTTTTGAGACTACTACTTGGAATCGTTTGTTTAAATGTGAAAATTGTGTGCGATTGTGCTTTTTATGGCAGCAAAATGTAATGCTTATTATCAATTTTATTATTTAATAACAACCCTTCTCTAAAATTTCTTTTCTGTAATCGGGGAAAAAATTCAAGTTTTCGAGGGGACGCTTTTTTTTTTTGACACTTGCACTTTTTTGTACTTGCATAGTGATGAAATTTAATTACTTAATATTTTTAATAAATTTTAAACAATTAAAAACAAATTTGTTTTAAAGAATCACTCACAAATTTTACATGGCGTATGATAGCTTTATTTGGCTTTAGCTAACAGCTAATTTTTTAAAAAGTTATTACACGAAATTAACTTCGAAAGCTGTAAATCGTTCGGTTTACAGAACACCAAATAACAAATTATGTGGTTTTAAAATTCACTCGTTTTAAAATCGATTCAGTTTACACAACATACACATATTTATATTGCACGTCTGCTTATCTGTCACTATACATATGTATGTAGAATTTGGTTACAAACTTATAATGCACTTATAATAGGTTGCCCTTAGACCTATATCATATTTATTCTTTAAGTGCAGTTTTTATACTTTTGTAAAAAATCCATAAGTACACAGAAATTAAACGGAAACAACAACAAAACTAAAAAAAATAAATTCTGAAGATGCATAAAAGTTAGGAAATACATGCAAATTAGAAGAGCTTGAGTTGATGGCTATCAACGCTGCTCTTGAAAGCAGCCTATATACTTAAATTTTATGCAATACAGTTTCTCTTCCGTAATATAAAAAATACCTTCCCTTTTTAGACATCACACATTCTATGAATCAAGAAGCTAATTTTAATAATAATCATAAAATAGTTGTAATAGTTTATTGCTTTAGAGCTTATAAAAATAATTGTAAGAAATATATTAAATATGGTTATGTTTGTTTATTTCATTCCGCTTTATTGTTTTATTTTTTTAAATGTTTCCATGCGCCGCATGTTCTCAAACCACTTGCAATTTTTTGTTCATATTAATTTGTGTATTAAAAATATATAATATATAAGTTATACAATATGTTTAAGCAATTCTTACTATTTGATGTTTATCTTAAGCTGTCTGTACACTCCCTGTGTTCTCGTTTGATTTCAATATCTAAAGTGTATAAAGTGTGTCTAATATAAATTTTTTTAATTTTTAATCTTTTCATTCAACCTATTCTATTTTCATCTAATATAAAATATATATTTTAGCTGCCATATTCTTAGAGTTAGCTATTGAAATCAGACAAAAACTCAGACAATATAAAAACAGCTTTGATTGAAAATAAATGTGGTTCATTGTGACGTCGTCATGGAAAATATCTTGAAATTATTTATTTTAAAATAGTTCCGTCCAAATACATATATTTATTTAAAGTAAAATTTTAACACTAGTGTCCTTACCACAAGTCGTATTTTAAAAGATTAAGCTTTGAATACTAAAGTAACCCTAAGTGTTTAGGCATCATTGGATCTTATAAACATTTCACAAGGCCGCTAAACATTAGTGTTAAAGAACAAATAGTAAACAGCATATTTTTCTAACACCTTTCTTAAAAGTTACAGAACTTGAACTTTAGCTAAAGTTACCTTTTACTAACAAGAACTTTAAAAATTAATAGCCCTTGAAACTGAAAACTTGAAAGTTTTTATTTCTAAAACAATAAAAAAGATTTTCCTTGACTTTATTAGCCTATGTGTATTTATATATTTATGCGAGCAACACTTTGGCTTTATTCTATAAGATTCGGCACCCACTTTACCATCTTTCGGAATACAAACATATCTTAATTTATTTTTAAATCTACAATGCATTTAAGTTGTCTTATTTTGTGATGCCTTATTATATGTCTGTTCGGCAAGAACTGGCAAGGCCTGTTTTTCCCTCTCTTAAAAAACCAAAAAAATATATTCTTGCAGGGGTTTCTTGAAGCAAAAAAAAAAGAAAAATAAAAATAAAATATACTGCTGTAAGGCTTTTTCTGTGGTAAGGACGTTTAACAATAGTTTTAAATTAATTTAACTCTTCTTTATTTTGTTACATAATTCTAGTCAATTTTTTATTAATGGTACTATAAGTTTCATATTATTTATATCAATATAATTATTACATTATTACTATTATAAAAAAAACTTTATTAACGAACAAGTTGTAAGTTTCAGTTTAAAAATTAAGTTGCTACAAATCGCAAGGCTATTTAAAAAAACCCAGGATTAAGAAATTTACAATTAAACTATTTAAAGTTTAATTGTGTTTTTCTGATTCCACAATCTGTTTTATATAACTATATACTATATATAAAGAAATATCAAATAATAAAATTGCACTAAAAGAAATATAATAAATACATATGTATATCATTGTTTGTACTTTTTTGATTCGACGGATTGTTACGTAAGTTTAAGATTGAGTACAATATGTGTATAATCTTACCACCATTATGCATGCATGTCCGCATAACCAACTAAGGTCTGCAATATTACTCTTTTTTTTCCAGAAATAGATGATGTTTACAGTTGACACAAAATTAGTAGAAAACACACGAAGAATGTTGAAAACATTTGTAGCGGCATAGAAAATCATTCCATTCAGCTAGTTGCATGATAAAATTCCTGCTTTTACTGTGTTGAAAGTTATCATATCAAAACAAATTTTCTTTCTGAATAGAAAGAATAAAGAAAACCAACTAAAGCTAAAAATTACCTTTTCTTAATATTAATCATTTTAGTTCGACAAAGTTACGTCAAACAATAAATTTATTAACTTTAGACTATCTGTTCTTGGGTTATGGTGCAATAAATTAGGGTAACTGCCCTATTTAGGGAGTGATATGTGAATGTAAAAAAAACTGAGAACATATTTTTTTCAGCACTTTAAATACTTGAAATTCTTCTTATTTGTATTAAAAAGAGGCAACAATTTTTTGGCATAAAAGTTTCTTATCTTAAATTTGTCTTGAATTTTTAAAGAACAAAATGTTTTTAATTTTGCGAGAAAAAATTATATTTTTTGCCACTAAATTTAAGAATAAATTTAAGAATAATTTTGAAACTCTTGAGCATAACCGCCCTTTAAGGGGGCCATATTAACCACATGCATTGAAAAAAATCTGTATGTGATAGAAAAGGAACATACATTTTTTATAAGGCACGTTTATATCTATCCTATTTGAAGGAAGATTTCATTTCAGATCGGTGTTATTCATTCCGCTTAAAAAATCTGCACGTGATATAGAGAAAATGACTTTAATCTATTCATATTCATTCTGTTTTTATTTAAGGGAAGAAACATTTTCTTTGTAGACCAGTGTTATCGACGGTGCTTTTAATACACAGAGTTTTTGTACATACTTTCGTTTATGTAATTGATCAGTAAATTACCTGTATAAATTATTAGGCATGTAGAATAAATACTAATTAAGAAGTGTAAGTTACAGTAGGGCTAAAGTTACGCTCAAATTAAAAAAAATAACGCATTCAAACTTCAATAACATCAAACTATCCGCTTGGAAAAACTATAATAAAAATTATTATACATTTATTAGTTCCAGTAATATTTTCCTTCGGATTTTTTGTTTTCAAAAAATCTTTTCCTTACCTACTGTGCGAATAGAAGCAGATAATGTACGTAAATTGAGCGTAAAAACTTATTATGCGTAGAAATGTTGACCACGTTTTTTTCCCAACAAATAAATAAACGCTCTCATTTACTATACACTTATACCTCGTATTGCGTAGTATAGTCTTACGTTGTTTCTCATTGCGTTGTCAAAGATAAATGAAAGAGGCTTCTAACTGTCTTGCTATTGTTTCAAAATAGCCAAAACATTGCGGATTCGTATTGGTTCGCTTCACAATGAAATTCATATTTTCTTATGCATTAGTAACTCGTTGTTTAACGTTTAACCGAAAAGAGTGAGTGAACAAGTTAGCGAAGGAAAGTGTAAATGTAATAAAAAATTAGTCAAAAGTGAAAGCAAATTTAAGTCTGGAGAAACGCTATACATTTTGCGAGATTTCTGGATTTTGCTTCGACATGAGTGAAAACTATTTGTAGTCGAGATGCTTACAAAATTACAGGAAATGGAAAAACTGATACACTTGTAGTCCACGAAAGTAACTAAAGTTAGAAAAATGTACGTTAGTACTAAAAACGAAGTCAGAAAATCAAAATCATAGAAGAATGCCAATAAGCCAAACGCTAATACGACTCATAATACGACTCTATAAATTTTTAATGGCCTCCAAAATAATTGTCTTTCAAATATCGTTAAAGTATTAGATGAATTTGAAACCAGTAGGGGCTGGTTAAATTTATTCAAAGTGGCAAGTAGCTTGTGGATACAATCTTATGTTTTGGAAGCAACAGTAAAAAATACCTTTTAGATCTGATCATGCCAAGGATTTAAGGTCAGTAGACATCGACTTACTCTTCTTTTAGGAGCTTCTTCGTGTGTATCATTCCGAAAATTTTTGTTGCAGAACTATGTGCTTACTGTGCTTTTGAAAATATAATTTTATATTGCTTTTACTGATGAACAATGTTCCAGGGAATCCAATGTATTCTGATGACATATCAGAATACATAAAATTTGTATTTATGCTTCCCAATACCACATCACTTTAAGTGTTACTATACGATCGCATCGAAAGATTGCAAATATACATCAGCGAAACATGAAAAAAATACTGCCAAAGACCAAAGATCAAAAATCATCGTTTTCCTATACAAAAATATTAGAAAAATTGAAGAATGCCTGTTTTGTCAAAACTTCCCACCCCTCAAAAGGTGGATTCGCGTCTGAGTAAACTAGTTAATGCTACTAATAGATACATCAAGTCTTCTACGAAAGAGTTTTGGAAAAATTATAACATTACAATGGCCATTAAATATGAAGACTAGTCGTGGAAGTAACATATTTTTAAATTAGATTCAATAAGACAGGAGGACAAGTTTGTTACCCTTAATTACGGTATATGTGTAAACATGTGTATTACGTAAATGTGTATCTACAGATTTTAAAGTTACTTTATTTAAATGTCAACCTTTTATTACTTTTCAATTCTTGTAATGAAAAAAATTCGTAACAAATATCATTTTCCCGGTCCCAATCAACCGTGCAAAACGGGGTACTAGTGTACATAGTGTCTATATACCTACGTATGTACAGCCTACGCTTCTTTGTGGTCTGTTCAAAACTTTTAGCTGCAAACATTTTTAATTTTAGTATAAAAAGCTTTACCACTATCACTTAAATTGCAAATTTAGGTCCCTCCCCAAACATTCAACTTCTGGTTTAATATACAGTGGAAAAAATTAGACTTCATAAAAAAAAACATGGATCTGAAATCAATAGAAGAAGTTCCCATGCTCACAACCAGTTAGCGTATACTGAAGTTTTGGGCATTTTTATTAGATCACAATTGGCGTCGATATGCGAGCCTTATACCGTATGTTTTAATAAACACAACACAATTTATGGAAATTTACTTCAGCACCGAACCCGTGGATGTCATAATTCGAAATGCTTACATAGCGGTCTTATTTTTTAATTCCACTTTGAGAGGTGTGATGTTGTCTTTGAATCGTTACGGTTTTGAGAAACTTGGGGAAACTTTACGCGTGCTGTACATTGACTTAAGGGTAAAATATTAGCTGTGAACTACAATATTAGTAAATGATTTCATTTATGTTTAAATATTTGAAGGAATCCGAAGATAAGATCGTTAGAAGAATGTTACAGGAAGCAACCAATACTTCGATATTAGTATCGAAAATAAATTTAGTTATGGGTGCATGTTCGGTTATGGGGTTTCTAATTTATCCATTATTTGCTACAACGAAAGGTATGTTTAAAAGCATCTTTTCACTTCTTGAGTAGAGGGACCCACATCTCCACAAAAGTTCTAAGTGTTAAAATTTTATTTACCGAAAACCCAATTTTGATCAATACTGACGCTAATGGATGTTGATATGGGACCATAACCTTACAACTTCAAAGTTAAGGTACCAAATAGAAGTGCGTAAGAGTAAAATACTTCCATACAAGTATTTTTAAAAATTTCCGACCTACATTTAAATAACAATACTGACCCAAAAAGTGATTGACTAAATATGAATGGATTAAAATACACACGGATCATTTGTTTATTTTAATATGCGAATCAGATAGCTGACGGGATTAGAAAAAGGAGTTTTACAAAAAGTCCACCTACAAGTGATGTGTTTGTATGAAAGCTTTTCTAGACCTGAGATCCAAACTAATTTGACTTTCACTCGAACTTAGTTCAGAATATTATATGAATATCACCGATCCGTTTCTAAAACTACAGGTAGATCTCGTATAATGCCGTGAATAACCAACCTACACATAGTCGTACGATTCAATATGAAAAAATATTTGATCAATATGATTCAAATGAGAAGATAAGATGCAACTCTGATTGTATAGCAAAGATTGGGTACATTTTTGTAACATTTACAAAGCGGACAAAAACTCTGTTACACTCACTCACTCACTTTTCATCTACATCATCATACTTTTTGAGTATACATTACATTTTTTTTTAAATTTCACTTTTTGCCAAAAGCCTCGTTTTTCATGGTTTTCAAGAACACGATGTTGCTTAACGTGGCATCTTTAAGGAACGGAACCCACATAATCAAGTCTACCTGTACTCTTCCCCTCTCTCAGGGAAATAATATTTTGGTCTCCGATGCCCGTCTGAGGGCCTGAAACTGGATGATAAGAAACTTCGAGGTTTGAACAGAAACGACTGGTGCTACAGTAGCCACCAGAAGTATAAGTCCAGGACAGGTTGTTCGTGCGGACCCTCCGGGGTTATAAGTTATGTACCGTTGCACTGACCGAGGTACCATTGCACTGACCGATGTACCGTTGCACTGTAATGCAAACCGCCGATGGCATCTATATAAGGAGTGCACATAGGGACAGTAGCGAACGGTTTTTGTATCAAGACAGGTTACGAAGGTAAACTCGACCCACACACGATTTAAATCCCTTCGACGAGGTGTTTTTTAAGTACTACGATATTCTTAGAAGTATGATTTGCTATTTATACAAATTCAATTTTTATAATTTTTCTTCGTGGACATATTTTTCATACTTGGACCCTTTGGTGCTTTAACAGAAGAACACTTTGAGGTAACCTCCTCCATTCTTCTATCTTAAGACATCAGTCAAGATACTCAAGGGACTGCCCCACAAACCTACCGGTTTACATTCTTTTATAAGTTATTAGAAGATAATCGTTAAATATAATTATTAAAATTCTTCGTATTGCAGCTTTACCTTATGGCATCTTTGTTCCCGGCATTGATAAATACGAAAGTCCATTCTATGAAATATTCTTTGCAATTCAAATCATCATAGCACCCATGGGCTGTTGCATGTATATTCCATTTACGAATCTAATAGTAGCCTTTATACTCTTTGGCATACTCATGTGCAAGGTTTTGCAACATAAGCTTTTCAACTTGAAGGGAGTCAGCAATGCAAAAGGTCGAGAAGTAATAATATGGTGCATTAAATATCAACTGGAACTAATAAGGTAATTGTAGACATAATTCTAATAAATATACCTTCAAATTAAAATTTCCTTTTTTCCAGTTTCGTGGACAACATGAACTATTTAACAACTCACATTTATATGATCGAATTTTTGGCGTTTGGAACCATGTTATGTGCTATGCTCTATTCATTAGTTATTGTAAGTGTTTTGATTAGAGTTTTAAAGTAAATTGAAACTTTGTAACTCCATTATAGGCTGAAACATTAGCCCAAATGATCATCATCAGTATTTACATGTTTATGATTTTCTCGCAAAGTGTTGTGTTGTATTACTTTGCTAATGAGTTGTACTATGAAAGTTTACTGGTGGCCACTGCTGCATATGGGTGTAATTGGTTTGACTTTGATGTGAGCACGCAGAAATTTGTAAAACTTATAATTTTGAGAGCCCAAAAACCTTGTGCGGTAAAAATAAGATATTGTACACATACGAGTACATATGTAATTCATAATTTCCAAAAACATCTCGTTTTTTAGGTTATGGTAGGCAAAGTATATCCAATGAATTTGGAATTGCTGCAGTCCCTGCTTAGAGCCACTTATTCATATTTCACATTATTGAAAAGAGTTTATGGTTAGAATCTTTAAAAGATACTAAAGTTTATTTAAATTAAATAGGTACGTAAATGAACATGATTGTATTTAAAAGATTTTTTGTTAATAAATTTTCATTTATTTTTTAAATATTTTAGTTTGGACATGGAAGAGAAGCTAGTGTACTCGCATTACAGTTCTATTATTGTATATACTTGTATCGTACCGCAAAACCACGATGTTACTGCTTCAGTTAAGCTCGTTGTTCATGATTTGATGGTATTTAAGACCCTTTTATTATTAGCTTTTCGCTTCTAACTAACAAAGTAATAAACTAACACTGTAATCAAATCTGGAAAGTTGTTCAGAAAAACGTTTCGTTTTAAAATCGCCAAGTTTCAATAAAAAACAAACACTTTTGCGCATATAAAATAACTCAAACATTCAAAACATAAAAGTCAACTAAAATGCCGCAATAAGTCAGTTTTTTAATTCAATGCTTTTCTGAAATTTATCGAAGGGGTTTTCAGAATATTCCCATATGTTACAAATTTCACTAATTATACCTAAACAAATCGAAGTATTTGTGTCAAAAGTGATTTTTTAAAACTTTGGAAATGGGACTTAGCGATGAACAAAAAGGTCATATATTCGAACTTAGTAGTGAATTAAATTTGGTGCAACGAAATCAAAAAAAAAGTTCAAGCGAAGTGGAAGCCCAAAAGACACTACAAAGCGGACAGATGATGCCTTGAACCGATTGTGCGTTCGCAATAGGTTAGCTAGGGAATTAAAGAGAGACTTTCAGAACAAGCTCGAAATAAAGTGCTCAAAGAAGCCTGAAGGCTATGGGTTTTGAAGCTCGTCTACCTGTCAAAAAGCCTCTTTTTACATCGACTATGAAGAAAAAACTCTTGGAATGGGCCAATAAGCATTGTAAATGGACAGATTACTATTGGCGCAAAGTGCTACTTTCCGACAAAATAAAATTCAATTTAATTGGCCTCGACGAAAAATCCAAATTTCGTAGAAGGGCAAAACACCACTATGCCGATGAATGCATTCGAGGAACTGTGAAGAAATTATTATCTTTTGGATTGAAGGCACCTCGTCATTGACTTCTTCTGGAAGTAAATTGTTAATTTTCTAGCAAAAGTACATTCTAATATATATTTCTTGTGCGTCAGTAACCCCATCGGCCAGGAAACAGCCCAAATTGGGCTTTTGCGAACTGGCTCATTTGGGCTTCTGTGAACTGGGTTCTTCCGACGCTTGGAGAAATTTTCTTATAATTAACAATAATATCCTTAATCTAACTAAAACAGTCAGCCGGGCCCTTTGTCAAAACAGTTAGCCGATATTCAACTTGGGTTGAAGTGTATCGCCAAAATAGTTCGACTACTTTTACACCAAAATTATTCGTCTTTATTTAACTACAGCGATGTAATTTCGGAGTCTCACGAACACAATCACTGTCGGGTATTAAAAAACTCATACAAAATCTTCATATTTGGTACGAGTCACTTTTAGTGCATAGTGCATGATCAGGAGAAACACGGACGGGATAACAGCGGTGTTTAGTTTAGTTTTACTTTGCGATAACCCCCGCACAAAGTTGCATTACAATTAATAAGTCTAGCACGCAGGCTTCTTTGAAATTAAATCGTAAAGGGGTAAAGTTAACACTAAAATGCTGAAATATATTTTGAATTAAACTTTTGGATGAATGGAAAAGTTTACCTCAACGAATAAATCATAATATAGAAGTACTGCCGTGGTCGAATTAGCAGCAACTTAATCAGGGAAAAAGAAATACGGCAGCAAGATAATATGGACTACTTAAAATTATGTAGATTATTGGATCGACGTTCTGTCATCCCTTGTTAGGTTTGCTTTGGAGACAAACCGGTTTCGGCATCTTCATCGAAAAATGTGACTGTCTCCACAAGACAGTCAAGGGAGGACGGAAATTCGTTTCAAAAATCTACATCAAAACACCCTGTCGGAATTTCACTACAAAATTTTTGATGAATTTTTCTGTCTCCTGTAAAAATTTTAAAATTTTATTTAGTTCCTTTTGAACTGGATATTACTATATCATTCTCTTGCTATCACTATATTCATTGCACTTAAACTTATAAATAAATTTGGGACTATGAAATTTCGATAACTCTCAACCAAAGTGGCAATTAAATATCTTAATAGAAAGAACCCGGTGCCCTTATTTTAATTTAGTTTCAATGTCGAGTAACTTACCTATTTCTACTGTAGAAATTATAAAGTCTGTATGAAAAGTAATGTTGCACGTTGGCACCTGTTGGTTGCTTTTTGTCAGTAAAAACAAGTCATGTTGCACGTTGGCACCTGTTGGTTGCTTTTTGTCACCACGGCAATAATGGTACTTATAATCTGAGAAAGCTTTTACCGGACAATTGGCTTCATCGCTTTCGTCAGCGCAGTCATAACCATCACAATAGAAATTCGAAAGTGCCTTCGTACAGCGGAATTGCCAATGATGACAAGGTGGAAAATCTGAATATAGGGAATATGACAGGTAAAAAGATGATGCTAATGGAGGTGGCATATATGCATATATTGCAGGCAGACACTAATGTGTTATGTTTAAATTTTCCAAAAACAAAAGTTGAAAATTTTAAATTGATCAGAAATTAAAATTCAACATAAAATTCAGTATGAAATCGAAAAACTTGAATAAAAAATTTAATTCTTAAAAATCAATATTTAATATATAATCTAAATTTAATCACAAAATACGGAAACTAGTGATTCACCAAATATTAAAATTTTACCACACAAGTTTTAATTTTAATTCACAAAAAAAACCCAAAAATTTGTATTTTACTAAATTATAACAAAATCTAAACAAAGAAAAAAATCAAATTTGATCACAAATGAGGAATTCACCAAAGAATGTAAATATGTATAATAAAAGTTATAAATTTTACTAAAAATCTAAATTAACCGGAAAAAAAGAATTTTATTTTACAAAAAAAGTAAAACTTTCCAAAAAATCGGAATTAACAAAAAACCAAAATTACACCAACAAGTTACATAATTGCCTAAATTTAAAATTCACCAAAAATACGAAAATATATAAATCGAAAAGCTGGAATACAATTATGTAATTGCTACAAATTCAATATTTAATAGAACCCCGGAACTTAATTAAAAATACCACAAAAACCAAAGTTTGGAATTTCATAACAAAAACCTTAACTTAACCAGAATTTTGCAAATTCACTAAAAAGCTGAAAATTAAAAAAAAATATTTTATGAAAACTTCAAAACAGAATATATCACAAATCGGAAATTCACAAAAAATTTAAAATTTCATTAAAAAATGTGAAAATCATAAAAAATCTAAATTTCAACACAACTTACAAATTCACTAAAATTTAAATATTCTTTACAAAACCCAAACTATGGTTATATATAAAAACGAAATTGCAACAAAAATAGTTTCAAATTTGCCAAAATTTTATATTTACCAAAACTTCGAAAATTTACCAGAAAATCGAAAATCTGGAAAAAAATAAAAAATCCGAAAAATACCACGAAAATTCGCTAAATATGAAAATTTCAAAACTCAATTTTACTTTCACCAAAAGTTTGCAGTTTTACCAACAATTTGCAAAAAACATATTTTATTAAAAGCTTCGCAATGTTAACAAAACCGATGTTACACAATTTATAAAAAATGCGATTTTCACAAACAAGTCCCCAAAAACTTTGAAATTTAACGAAAAAATGTTTAAGAATTTATCGAAATTGTAAGAGCATTTAGAGAAAAGAAAAAAGCACCGCTCGAAAATGCTTATATTAGGTCGAAATGTAAAATAATACGGCTAACAATCCTTTGCATCGGGTAAAATCTGTAGTACAGATTTAGAAGTTTATACTTTCGTGGCACAGCCGAATATAGCTCTCTTACTTGTTTCCATCTGAATATTAAAGCATATTAAGGGTAAAAATAAATTATAAAAGTAATTTGTACTTACTGCATCCTTTTTCATCAGAATTATCAACCACAGTCATCTCTGTGATTGCACTTGAGTGATGCACTTATGCATTTTAAACCATTGGCACAGCGAAATTGATCTGAACGACAGGCAGTGCCCTTACAATTCTCTTCGTCGCGAACATTGCGACAATCTAAATAACCATCGCAACGTTTCTCTTTGGACACACAAGGACCAACCAAGCGACTGCCATCGTATTTATATAAAAAGCGCCGCGAAAAGCAGAGAAAAGAATATTGCGTGTGTAAAGTGAAAATTGAAAAGGATAAAATGTTTTACATTGGAAATTTATTGTCCATTGTTATTGTCGAAGGACAAAAGCTAAAACTGTTATTTGCCGTTTACAATGGCGTTTTTTGCATTTAAGAGCAGCCATTGAGATGAAAAGTCCCATATGAAGTGAGGAAACAAGCAGATCAAGTAGAATAAAAAATGCAGGAGAAGAAAAAATAAACCAAAAATAAACGAGAATATTTAAGTTGTAAACAGGAAACGGATGCAAATATTTACACGCGCGCAAACATACACACAAAATATTAAAATTAAATCAAAATGTTTACCATATTTACATCAAATTAAAGAATATTTTTTGAAGAAAGTAACAAAATAAATAATGAGAATTGAATAGAAGTAAAAATACGTTATCTATTTTGCAAAAAAATCAATTTACGAAAACTTAAAACTAATCTTACAAGTAAATGAAATCAAAAGGCTTATGAACTTGCTTGAACTTTTTGTTTGTACATATACATACAAACATTGTACGTAACCTATACAAAAATACAATAACTTCTACATCAGCATGTCAATTTCAATAGTTGCTGTTCACTTTAACTTCATATTTGTTGTCAGAAAGTAAATCACTTCCTTCTCTTTTTCCTCAATTATTTTTAGACACAGACATATGCGAATACTTTTTTTCTTTCATTTTTACCATTTATACTTGTCAAATTTATTGTCTGCTTTTGAAAGCTACGAAAGAAGAAATAACTATTTTTCTTATATTTTTTGTTATTCAATTCTTCTTTGATTGTTTTTTTTATTACGGATAACTGTCAGATGGTATTAACTCTATTTCTCTTTCGTTTTCTTCATTTTGTTCAAGTCCCTTGGATATTCAACTTCATCTTGAACTGAAGTTTTTTTTTTTTAAAAAAAAAAAAACAAAGACAACCTATTGCATGCTACAGCAGGTGTTAGACGTTTTGTGCAAAGTTATTGTAGACAAATATTGATTCTTCTATGATACAGCGCTTTAAAATTTTATTTATATTTTTTAATTAATTTTATTGAATCTTTCTAGAAGAAATTTACAATAAGTTTTTAAATCTTATTAATCGATTAGCTTGGGAGCGCCGTGTTTCCAGGCTTAAAGTGCTTTTTTTTAGTCCTTGAGACCCACTTAATTGCAGTAAATCTCTTACAAAAGTCTTTGAATCGACCTCTAAGTTGCCTACATATTTGTTCAAGGAATTTTCTTCCTGGATAATGGGAATTTTAACATTTCTATGGATATTTTAATTTTTGATATACCAAGCGCCGTGAACGATTGATTAGCCGTTAAAAGCTAGAGTATCTTTATTGTAACTCTATTAATTAAAAATGGATCGTTATCAAAATAACAGTTTATTCAATAAGTCCGTAGGATAAGTAAGAAAAAAAACAACATTTTGACAAAACTCCATTTTATTATTCAACATAGTTATCGAGAGTATAGCGATCATTGGAATTAAATTTCTTTCCAGCAAGCATTCTCTCGATGTAGCAGATAATGTTTATCAAGCTCTTGTTTGGTTTCACTGTATTTTTTTTTATCAGGAAGCAATATTTTATTTAAACTCGAAATTCACTTTATTCTATTTTTTAATAACAAAAGTTGCTTCACACTAAATGCTATAACTTACAAATCAATAGTCAGATTGCTGTCAAATTTATACACGTATCGTTTGAAGGTTAGTACTAAATAAGAAATTAAAACATCCATAGGTAACTAAAAGTTCCCACCATCCTGGAAGAAGTTAAAACATACATGTCCAAATACGTAATCAAAATAGATGTACGTCCCAACACTTTTGTACGCAATTTCACGGGCACCAGAGACTAAAAACAACTGACACATTGAGCCTGCAAGGCGGCTCTCTTTAAACAATAGTAGATGGTTTAATAAGATTTGAATACAAATAATGAGTTATTACATTGGTAATAACTAGTAAATAATAATTTGGAAATAAGATTTGAATACTTATTGTAAATTTCTTTTAGTAGAAAGATTTAATAAATTAAAATTCAGTAAAATAAAAATAAAATACTTTTTATTGCACGTGAACTGCTGTCAAACTCCAAAAGAAAATAATTCATATGAAATATAAAGTAGTACTCTGTTCACTTGGCGAATATGAAATAAACATGTGTAGTAACATCCAAGCAATAATTTTTTTTCATACAAAATAATATGGACTTTGTTTTGAAAAAAAAATATAAAAACGAAAAAAATAATACCAAGTAAATTATAAAGAAAAATTGCAATTTACTGAACCGAAGAAGCGGCGACAAAAGTGGGTAATACAAATCTAACTAGACAACATTTTCTTTGAGCAATGGTTAATGCCCTGATATCACCATATACAGGTTATCCGCCGGGAAGGTATACTACTTTGTTTTGCTGCCATTTTGGTAAACATTAGTCTTGACAGTTCATATTTTGTAATCGTGAACTAGAGACGTGGTAAATTTATTATGGAAAAATATTCGGTAATCCAACGTGTTTTAATCGTTAAAACATTTTATCAAAATCAATCATCGATTACTGTGACGATGAGAAAGTTACGTGAAATTTTTGGGAGAAAGAACGTGCCAACAAGACGCACTATTTATCGTCTGGTGAGTGATTTCGAAGAATCAGGAACTGTAGCTGATAGGCCCAAGCATGGACCACAATGTACTGCAAGATCGGCTGAAAACATTACTGCTGTTCAAGAAAGTGTTCAAAATAATCCATCAACCTCAATTCGACACCGTGTTTAGGAGCTTGGTTTTTAAAGAACAACTTTGGCCACAATTTTGCACAAATATTTGCATTTGTTTCCATTTCAGATTCAGTTGACACAAGAGCTTCTTCTTATAATGAGTGACGAGGCACATTTTCATTTGAATGGATATGTGATAGAATAGTCGGTTCTGGGCAATGGAAAACCCACAAATTATTCATCAGTCGCCTTTGCATCCATTAAAAGTGACAGTCTGGTGTGCAATTTGGTCAGAAGGAATGATTGGACCTCACTTCTTTGAAACTGGAAACGACGTAACGGTAACTTTCAATGGGGAGCATATCGTGATATGATTGAAAACTTTTTAACGCCACAACTGCATGGTTTGGGCTTGACTTACATGTGGTTTGAACAAAACGGTGCCACATCGCATACAGCCAGGATTACAATAGAATTACTGCGAGACCTCCTTCCACAACAAGTTATTTCAAGGAATGGTGATGTTGATTGGCCTCCACGCTCGCCTGATTTAACTGCTCCGGACTTCTTTTTGTGAAGATACCTGAAAAGCAAGGGTTATGCTGTTGGCAGAATGCTAATATGGGAATTTGACACTAGTAGCAAACATAAGTTCGAAATCACTCAAAATTTACTAAGTATTCGTAGTTAGTTTTTAAAGCAGTTGGAAAATAAGGTATCCAAGGTAGAGCAAGTAATATCAATACCGAAACACTCGAAAGAGATCAATAAAAACCCTATTTTTTTGTTATACTTGAAAGGTGTTTACGACCACAACCATATCAACCCTGTGGCTATCTCATTATTTTACAGCAGTTACTACGTTAACTAAAAATTTCTTAACTACTAATAAAGACTACAAACAATCATAAGATCCAGCAGTAAGAGCATTTGTTATTTTTTGTAGCATTGGCTTTTGAAAACAACTGCTAAATTTAAGAACTTTATAGTTAAAGAATTAATTTTGGTTATAAACAAATGTGGTTTTAATTTCTGCGTTTACACAATACAACCCGTGCCAGTACTCTCTGACTTCTCTCTGCGACTTTGAGCAATTTTTTTCGTTTTTGCTAAGTCTCTAATATTAAATCATTTATTTTACATATGTACGGTCGAAGTTTAACCATATTTGTATTATTTTCTACTAAGCGTACCTTTATATATGTAATTGCTGGCGGTAAATTGGCTATTGTTTTCCACTGTGTGCTGGAATTGCCAAATAAGTTTTATTAATAATAAATAACCAAATCTGCTTATATTATTTATGTGAAAATATTTGAAGTTCAGCAATAGGCTAGTAGCCAGTAATGCCGGCTAAACACGGAAGAACATTAGAGGAAACATAGACATGTTCCATTTAAGGTTGATTCGTCTGCATCGATGTTTACTGTTTTTGATGGCTTAGTTCGTTGAAAGCAGTCCTGCTATGATAATCTCTTGCACATATTACAAACATCCGTGTAAATAATAGTACGTGTAATGTTTGAATTGTTCAAGGTTCCCTCTGTGGTTACATTGTTTGTATAAAAAAAAGAAACTCAGTTTCTAAAATATGTTGCCTCTAATAGTCCTTCGTGTGTAGCCGTCACGAAGAAGCGAATATTTGAGGAAACTTTTTAATAGGCATATAAACATTTTCTTTTTTGAAACAATATCCAAATAAATATGCCTATGTAGGTGTCTTGTTAGATAAAAAATAAGGCTGAAATCGAATTTTTGTGCAACTTTTATATAATTTTTTTTGTTAAGTTTTGAAAAATAAAAAATTAGTAGCATGCATTTTTTTCGAGAGGTGAAGAGAGATGCTTGCTTTTCTACACCTCCTGCCTACAAACCAAGATTTCGTGACACTAACTTCATGAAAAATTTAATTAATGTAAATGTAGTCTAATACAAATTTCATTCTTATACATATAAGTTCGCTAAGTACTATTTCACTTGTGGTGGGAGATCTTTTTTATTATTTTTGTCAAATTTTTGTTTGTAGGATACTACAAGTGGCATAGTGTAAACGTAATATTCTTTGAAACTGTTTGAACTTGCGAGAGAATACGGATGAAAAATGCCTCTCTTAATTATAGCCTTCACAAAAATAAAAATAGTATATATGAGTTTGTCATTTCGTTTGTGATTTTCGATCCAACAAAGTGCATATATATATATTCTGGATCCTTATAGGTACGGAACTTCAATTAACGATGTCTGTCTGCCCAATGTTGAAATAAATTTTCTGACGTTTTTAACGCCAAGTGCGTACTCAGAAGAAATACTGAAGACATAGAAGTGGGCAGAGAGGTGCCACAATACAGAGTAAATGTTAATATCTGTTTATTTTAAGAACTACAACGGCGAGAGTCTGAAAATCGTACGTGGGAGATTTTTAGCGCCAAATCCTTAAGATATATAATCGCGCAGTGGGATACCTACAACACAGTGAAAATTTGAAGAATTGGAATATCTGAAGAATTGGTAGCCTTTAAATATGCTACTTCTATGGTAATATGAAACTCAGTCAAAATATTGGACGAATATGAGCTGACAAATGGATATTCCCATACAAAGTAATTAATAGATTTTTGAATAGTTGAGATTTGTTTAGATCAATATTATCTATTAAATCATCTTCCGAATACTGGTCTATACTTTAAGAAATTTAAGATTCTAAATTCCGAAAAGTTTTCTTTCGAAAACTTTAATCAAGTATCAGTTTCTGCGTGGTTTTTAAATAAATGTCGACTTAAATTATTTCAATTACTAATGTTCTACTTTTCTTGCTACAAAAAGCTAAAGCAAAGCGCCATAGCAACAGAAAAATATAAGCAAGAATATTTTAATTTTTTTACTAAAACTATTTCTACAAGAACGACTCCCAAATTTTAATATTTTTTAGCTAGATTATTTTGGATTTTTTCGTAGCTTCTGCTACTTGTAGTCTAGTTTTGCAAAGACTGATTAACAGTACCCATATAACAAAGCGACTAAAAGACAAATACATCTCAAATTTTCCAAAAAGATACTTAAAGTATTGTAAACATGTACATATTAAGGCGCAAGGGCCTAATACACACAGTGTGTATATTTACACGAAACCATTCGAGCTGTCTTTACCCCTTTCTAATTTTGCTTCTTTCAATCATAAAATAATGAAACTTGAAACATAAGGACTCTACGTACAACTAATCTCATAGGCCATAAAATCTTCTCGAAATATGAAGGTGTAAAAAGTGCAAATTTTGATACAGATTCACTGATACACTGACTTACTCATCATTATTATGGGGCACTTCCACTGTAGGTACAGAGCTGAAATTTGGTTTACAAGGTAGACCTTAGGGCGCAAGTAAACAGACAAATCTAATAATGGGGGTTGGAGGGCTAAAGTTTCCCCTTATTTGTACGGGACACTTCTACTAAAGCTAGAGAGCTTGGAGTATAAGTAATAAGAAAAATGGGCACTTTTCATTTAGGGGACTAGAGTTCCGTTTTATTTGGTATACAGGTAGGCGTTGGAGAATAATTAATGCGAAAAATGGACACCTTTCATATAGGGAACTAACCATCTGAAAGCTTTAAATTGAGTTAAAAGAGGTTGTATACATGCATTAACAAACAAAAATAACTTGGAGAAAAAGACTCCGCACAAAAACATAAGTGTGAAAATAAGGCCAAGTTCCTATCTAAAAATTTCGGCCGGAAAAAGTACTAAGATCAAAATGAGGATCAAGTTCTTCATATGTACAATCAAATTTCTAGGCAACTTGTTAGCTTGGCAAAATTGTTTGTAACTTTCTAATATGAGTAAGGATTATAAGAAAAATGTTACCAAGCTAGCAAGTTGCCTAGAAATGTGATTGTAATAAGATGAGTAAGTATTTGTCGTCGAAAATCATCAAAACGGCGATAACTCTTCAAATCCGGCAATAGTGGCAATTGTGGCAATAGTAAAAAGAACCATTTTTTGAAACTTTTTTGTAATAATATTTAATATTAAAACTATGGGATTCAGAGGGTTGCCTGCATGGGTATAAGTGGTGCAATGCGCACAGCGCCAACACAGGCACTCGAGGCAATGTTGGGATTGCTGCCATTAGATTTATTCATTAGGTCAACGGCCCCATTGTCAGCTTTGCGAATGAGGAGCTATGCGGTTTGGCATAGCTTTGGGCCGAACAACGGGCGTAAGAGTATCCTGGACCTCGTTGGGAAAGAGGTTAGGGCTGCTCAGATGCCGATGGAACGCATGAGTAGAAGAAATGTAGCCGAGAGGCTGCATCGGACACTCATTGCGGAAGGCATTATACACAATGAGTGTATGGAGAACGACATCAGCATTTTTACTTATGGTTCTCTTATAAGTGGCGGGGCAGGAGCAGGTGTATTCTCAGTTGAGCTGAACTTGTCCTGTAGTCTATGTTTAAAGAGGTACGTATCAGTTTACCAGGCAGAACTGCTTGGGTTGCTGCATGCGTTGGATCACTTGCTTGAAAGCCGAGTGCATGGGAAAAGGGTTCTCATTGCACTTGACAATCAGTCAGTTATAAAACGTATGAGGCAAGTGAACGTATATTCCAAACTGGTGCTTGAATGTGTTCTGAAACTGAACAGATGTGCCTCGTTGAATGAGGTGACGTTGATGTGGGTTAAGGGATACATAGGTACAGCTGGGAATGAAGCAGCAGACGAATTATTAAAAAGGGGATCTGATGTGGATTTCTGTGGACCAGAACCCAGGGTTGCCCTGGGGAATCGCCTAGTGCGAGCTAAAGTTCTTCAATGGGTAAACTCATTACACCTGAATAGGTGGAGGGAGAATACCACATGTAGACAGGCTCGAATGGTGCTCAAAGAGCCCCTCGGCAGGAAGGCCAGCAAGGTGCTCGGGTATAATAGGGCTACTTTAAGCTGGATCACTGCGTTAGTGACAGGACATGGAAACTTCAAGTACCATTTGGCTAAGATGAAAGTCGTAGAAGATGATACTTGCAGACTATGCCTGGAAGAGGCTGAGACGGTAGCGCACATTGGCTAGCATAACGCTTAAGACCACAGGCAGACACTTGTTAGATGTGAATGCCATGGGGAACTAAGCCTTAAAAAAATGCTAGCAATTACAAAAGACTCCGTGATGAAGAAGAGTGTCGACAGTTACCAGTCGACAGTCTGAAATCACTTTAGTCAAGAGTAAAGGCTAGGGCTAGCACGAGACTCAATTGATAGTAAGGTGACTGTGATTACTGACCGGTTTCCTGAAATCAATTTGAGGAGCGAAATGGGGGTCGAAAAGGACCCAGAAAGTAAGTGGTCTGCTTCGATATCCCCCATACATTAATAATAATAAATAATAATATTAAAACTATCTGATATCCTACTTACTTGTTCTAACTTGAAAGTTCTAGTTAAACGCTACTTTTTGACAATGCAATTACATACAAATGCCTATTTTAAAACAAAATTATAAAGCTGTATATAAAGCGCACTTTATTATCATTTAACCACCATTTATATTTGCCACTTAGATTAAAGAATTACTTAAAACAAACAAAGCACTAAAACGGAATAGGAAATTGACTCAAGGGAAACAAGAAGAATTAAAAAAAGAAAGTAAAGGTAATTGGGATTATAAAAGTTTTTAAAAGCTAAAACGAAAAGAAATGTTTGCCCAGTTATTTTTGTAATCAAACTTTAATAAAACACTTTTCCAACTGTTTTAAATTTCCGTTATGCAAAATTAATTAAGAAGACTAATTTTTTTTCGTATATTAAATTTGAGGACTATTTTGCACCATCTTTCATGAAGTATTTGTACCAAATTCAGGGTGAATATAACGTTGAAAATTTCTTTTTTACTATACCGTTTGGTGTGAAGGACAAAAGAGACCGCTCTCAGAATTCATTTTAATTTGGGAATTAAGATAAAATTCAAAACTAATAATTTTGAATGCATTTTAATTTATTTGGGGTTGTTCGTGTTTTACGGCAGATTCTATTAATGGCCACCTTAAAAAATATCATTCTACGAGTTTAGTAGACACCAAACTAAGATGTCTGACCAAACTATAAAAGCTATAGTCCCCTTTCCGCAAATCACTTGAATGCGCATAATTCTTGGACTAGTGTTGCGACTGCTGAAGCGGAATTTTTATCGAAAAAGTATTAGGTCAAAGATCATAAAAGCCCACTCTGCGAACAAAATTTTATTTCACAAAATTATTGTAATACATCTTATTCGCAGACTTGCTAGAAATTGCGAGATCTATCACTATGACAGGTGTTCAAGTTGCGGTGAGAAGAGGGTTAGACAAGGTTTGTATTATCGTCTCTTCTATTTGACTTCGTCCCATGCATGCTGACTGCAAACGTGCCAACAGAGGAATATACTGGGGACCGCAGGCTTGCCTGCAGGATCTCGATTATGCAGCTTATAAACAATAAATGGTCGAATAAATGCCAATTCTTGAGCGGCACATAACTACTAATCATCAGCTACAATGTAAAATCTATTTTCCTTTATGACACCGAATCTTAGAATGCAGCACATAAAAATATCAACAACATTCAAATATTTGTTACTAGTTGCACTGGCAAGTATAATTTGGCCTGAAAGCCCAAGGAACGCGGCACACACATCTACGGCACCTTGCTCACCAGAAAATGGTGATCGATTGGACACACACAGTGGGAATCACCCGATGACAACAATGACAGAATATCCATAGACTGGAATCCTTAGGGCCAGAAGCGTGTCGTATCAGCGCTCCGCACATGAAGAAGACAGTTATACTAGGATATTACTGGACTCAGCTGGAGTGAACTAAAGCGTCTCGCGGATAAAATAAATTGAACAAAAATTTGTTCAGTTATGGTTGGTGCCTAAGATTCTTCTCAGCACTGTTGCTTGCTATTAACTCATATGTTGTTGTTATTTTTTATATAAATTTTCTTAGTATGTTATCACTTCAATTGTCTTAGTAATTTATTTGCCGTAAAACGTGAGAGGGAAAGTAAAAAAGCAGTTCTTCAAATTACTTCAAATAGAAAAAGTGGTTCTCTGTTTTATAGTGTGATTTAATATAAAGAGTGTCTGAATAATAGTGTACTGTATCCATTTTAAATAAAACACGTATTTTTTTTTAGCGATGTGTGATATTTTTATTGACGACTTTTTCCCATCGAGAGCGCTTTGGATCCCGGTATTAAGCTCTGGAATCGTTTCTAGTTTATTCACATAGGTCCAAGAATTCAGAAAGCCCCAATAAAATGAAAACAATCGTACGGATGTTAATCGCATGATCTTCGTGGCCAGTTTATAAGCGCCGTCCTCTTGCTAAATATCAGATTTGCCTCTTACACGAAAAGATGTTCTTTTTGAGACACCCGATACATATGAACATATGCTTAAATTTAATTTTGAGAATAGAAGCTTTTTGTTTTATGCAGATGGAGTTCAAGGGAAGGAGAGGAACGTCCCGCTAAACTAACATTTTTACACTGACAACAAAGTGTTGAGTAGAATTTGGTATAAAGAAAACAACAAAACAATAAAGAATTGTCAAAAAGAAAGAAAAGGATGAACTAAATAATAAAGACACATCGTGATTGCAGAGACGATGGTTAGGCACTTGCATTGCTAAACATACAATGTTGTTTTAAGTGAAAGAATAAACTTAACAAAATTATAAGTAATAGAAAATGCTCAAAAAAGTCGTAATACGCGAGAGATATTTTTTAGATTTTTCTTTGTTCTTTTGCAATTCGAGGAAATGCTGCAAAAACAATATGTTACTGGATACAAGTTCTAGAATGTTTAAGTTTATTAACTAAATAAGAAAGGGCGGATAATAAAGTGTTTAATTTAAGTTTAATTAAAAATAAAAATTATAATCTTCATTTGGATAGAAATTGTTTACATTTGAAACTTAAATTGTATTTAATAAAAACTATTAGAGCGAAAAGGAAGTAACTGATAGTAAAATAAAAAAGCTTAAAAAAAGGCTAAAAAAAGTTCAAAAAATTGAATTGAAAAGTTCAAAGAACACAAGATAAAGTAGTTCGAAGTACTGGGTAAATTTCCAATAATTTAGTCTAAAGAAGCTATTCGCACGTTAACAAAATAACATTTATGCGACTTGTCGAACTGACTTCCATATTTGTATAAAATGAAGTTGACGACTATGCAGATGCTGACAGTAAAATAGTGTGAACCAACTTAAGTTAAGTTTTCAAAAGACACACTTTTACTTGGTGCAATAGAAAATAGTTTATTTTAAATAGAAAGCACTAAATGATGAAGTTGTAGTCAAATGCTACATTCTGTATATTGCGGTAAGTATACAACTTTTTGTGAGCGTGTATATTGTTTACTAGATATAGAAACATTTTCTGTAGGATGAACGTTTAAAAGTAAATTTCCTAAGAAAAACATATAAGTATATCACAAGGGATTTCTTTATTTGCAGATGAACAATTTTAGTCTACTCACAAACTTTATTACTTTTTTTTTACTCACGTGTGTGTGTGTATTAAACTCTTGTAGAAATGAATTTGACTTTAAATGAATTATCGTTGTTTACCAAGCAATTTTAAAAAAAGTGAACAAGACTTTTTGCCAAAAAGCCCGTTAATCATTAAAAATAAATATAATTTATAATAAAGCATCTTTAGAATTTCAAGTTGGCAGCATTGTTTTTCTGCTATTTTCATAAGTTGCACGTAATATAGGAATGCTTAGTTCGGCTTAACATTTCATTATTAATAACCAAACGAAATTGGGGCATGATATACACTTATACGGCGAGTAGGCATAAAACTGTTTCACACTCGTCTCGCGATTTCGCAAGAAAATTTTGCTTAGCCAATAAGCTTCGTTCTTGTTTAATTTGTGAGAAGTTAGTCTTAACGACATTATTGAGAGTCTATATATCTTGAAAACGTAACTGTTTGTCGCACTTTATGCGTTTGTAGTCTCATTGGTCCTGTTCATAGAAAAGTAATGAATAGAATACACCAGGGTAGACTAAACAGTTAAACACACCTTTACTTTGTTTTTTACTTACTTCATGCCAAATTCCATATAAAACAACATTTTTCTTCATTTCCGCTACATTTTTTATATATGAAGTTTGACATCAGCAAAGAAACCGGAAATACTTTGAATTCGCCGGTGAGTTTGTTTGGAATAGACGACAGTGCGTTTCTGGTTGCCAGTAGACAACACAAGTTCAGTCAGGCACGTAAGATTTAAATGTGAATAAGTTTGTGAATTTATCTAAATTTTAATATTGATTGTTATCAAAGATTTCGTTTGTGAATGGCAAACTCCGTTGTAAAACTAACTTATATAATATATCCTACAAAGAGTTACTGTATATAAACTCAATTATATTATCGTTATAGATGGAAGCGTTACATATTGAAGTTTAGCTGAAATCTGTGTTTGATTTGCTTGACCGTCCAACATACGCACACGTTAAAACAAACTTCTTTTATTTATTCAATACTCAGGTAAAAGAGTTTGAATTTCAAACCTTTTTTTTATACTGTATTTTATTTTATTGAATCTTTCTATTAAAAGAAATTCACAATAAGTATTCAAATCTTATTTCTAAATTATTATTTACTAGTTAGTACCAACGTAATAATTTCAAAGCTAACAGACGTTATTATTTCAATGCTCTAGTCTTTTTAATGCCTGTGGAATTTTTCTCTGGGGTTACATGAAGTGATTAGACATACCCGCTATCATATGCAAACACTTATGTCATACATTTATAATTTTAAGAAAGCCAACTATTGGTTTGTAATCACAGTATAGTACTCGATTTAAAAGTTGTACACCTTAAAAAACTACCCTTTATTTAATAGCATTACTATCATTCTCTTCCGGATCCTGTTAACTTAATTCCCAATACTGCCAACACCATTTGTGTTAATTTGTATGTCAGAGAAAATATAAATGTAGCTCCTACTTTTATTATAGCAGGAAGGCGATTTTATTTCGTAAGCCAGAATAAATTGTAATTTGGTCGAAAACTGCCATCGAGTTGTGTTTTAACTGGTACGAATTTGTCTTCATTAAATTAAATCGTAAAGAAATTAATTAGTTTTTATGACACATATTGTATAATGCATTGGTAATATTTATATATTTAATATTATTTTTTGCAATTTTTTTTGTGACATTTCAGTTTTTGGAGGAGTTCGGTTTTCATTGTTGGTTTTTGAAATTTTTAGGGGTTTTAATAATTTTTTAATTTGGTTCAACATTGAGGTCCGTATGTTATCTGGAAAGGTATAGTAACTTTTTAGGAAATTTGAAAAGAATTGAGAATATGCGAATTTTATGGGCTTGTGTAAAGTGTTTCCTCGCAATATTGCAAATAACAAAAAAAAAAAAAAAAAATAGTAAAATGCTTTTCGGTCTATATCTCCAGCACTTGTCGGCCGTGTTTGCTGAACGCACTGATGGAAAGTCCAAGATTCAAGATCCGGGCTTGTCTAGTGCCGTCAGAAAGTTGTTTTCAACATGAGACAAACCGACAGACGGAAATCGTTTTTAAACTTCCCATTCTATAAGAATTCAGAATATATATAAATTGTCGATTTGGAAATGATTATTGTGGAAATTATAAACGATATGACAAGCCTATATATAGAGTGCATATTATACACTTTAATTTATGTAAAGCGTATAAAAAAGTATGTATTGATGGGTGCACGGAGCGTATGGATTTTTAAATGAGGAAAATTTGTTATTAATCCTACGTTAGGTTCTAAAACAAAAAACAGCGTTACCGTTTTGTCGTGTTTGAGCCGAAATTGATAGTATATGTGAACATTTTTATTAATAGTAACTGTTTATGGCAGTTAAACATACTGTTTTTTATTTTTCCTATTCAATTTCGTTTCTTAATTTGATTTAATAGTAAATATAAATATATATATATATATATATAATATAAAAAAATATATATATATATATATATATATATATATATATATATATATATAAACATTTACGTTTAAAACGTTGCTTTGGCAAAACTGTTACACTTATACAGGTTACATAATCTTATACAGGGTACATAATCACTATAACTTTTTCGTAGCAAATAGAAAGCATTGTTTATTTTTATTTTTTGTGAGCAGAAATAACAATTCGAATTGGTTTTAGTTCTTTCGTGCAGATGCAACAATTACATTTTTATTTTATTTTTCTTAACAAAAATAACAGCTTTTTTAAACAAACAAATATATATTACGAAAATTTCACTAAATTGAAAAAAAATGGAAAGATTTCAAAACTGCAAAAACCAAAGAAATTAAAATCTATTAGAAATAAGTTTTACAAACATGCTACCGGATATATGTACATGTATAGGGGGAACAGAATATAAATAAGTATAGTTAACAGAATATAAATAAGTATAGTTAATTATATATTAATATTTAAAAATCACAATACTGTAACAAAAATTAATAATTCTTTGGGCATTCTTGTAGACTATTAAATAGAAAATTTAAAAGGATTTTTCATATGTTTGTTGAAAAAAACAATCACAAAAAAACGAATACATTAGATTAAAAATATTAATTTCTTTTTACGTATTTTGCCATTCCTGTACTTTATTTTATTTCCATAACTATTTCAATGTATTGCTACTTAATTTTATTGTTTTACTTCCAGCAAAAATTAACTAAACACACATGTATAAAGAGGAATATGTACAAATGGAAATGAAATAACATGTTGTTTGGTACTAAGAACCGTTAAAAATAATTAAATAACAAATTTGTTTAAATGACAAAAGGTTTTTGTGTATGTTAAAAAAGCAACAGCATGTAATCATGTAGTAAAAACACATTAGTTATTATAAATAAATATAAATAAAAGCGCAAAAATTGATTAAAAAAAAAAAAAAAAATTTGGTAAAAACAAGAAACTATCATTACATACATAAATTTGTTAAGAGCAGCACCTGATAGGGAGACTGTTTTCGCTCAATAAACGACAGCACAGTTTCTGGAAATTATCACATTTTTTCGATATTCCCTTGACTAAGAACTGCAATACGTAAAGGTCAATGAATCAAGGCAGAGGCAACACAGCAATCTTTCAGAAGCAATTGAAATTTACTTGATATAGTTTATTATATTTGTTATTAATTTTGATTTAGAAGTTTCTTTAAGAAATCTTTCTAATTTTATATACCTGTCATGTTTTGTATTAATTTAGCTGAGTGTAGGCGGATTATAACAAGGCTGAACTACGCTAGGTTGCCAGAAATTATATGCTGACCCATTTAAATTCTTCTTATGAGATGCTTGTGTTACCTACAAGAAACATACAAGCAGGCCAGCTCGGCATTTTGAATACTGTCAAATATTGCTTAACCAGAATGCCCCGAATAATTACGCTGTATCTTCAGAGAGCGCTGACATAGAGCAAATGTACATAACGACTACATACGTTATTGTAATAGAGATTCAAATTTATAGCATGAATTATGTGAAGACCTTTAACCTGAATTAGAGAAGTTGGACTTACACATAATCAAATTGCTGCCAAAGAAGTTTCGATAATAAAAGGAAGTGCTCTAAGCCGATTAAATTTAAACATATAAAATTTCTAGAATTTCCACACACAAGTGTATCTTTAGTCACATTAAGGCATTTCACACTATAACAATACACGATAACCGACAATTTTAAATGTAGAGTTATAAAAATTTTTTTTCATATGAAGTCTTACGGCAGACAGTAACTGTTTGATCTTAAGGCATACTTTCAAAATAATTTTTTTTTATCACCTTCAAGCAGTTATTATTAAGACATGGCTCAAACAAGGCAGTACAGACATTTTATGTAAAATATATTAATATAACCTAAAAATATATTTTAATTACTCGTATTTTGTTTGAACTTGTTTTTTATTCCTCTTAAAAATGTTACTTGCTGCACTGTGCCTCTTCCGATTTGCCTTCGAAATTGTTTGTCACATCACAATGAAAATGCGGTGGCGAAATACATACTGGTTGCAATTTTTAAAACAATTACTCTCGTTAATCATTGGAAATTCATACGACACAATTCTTGTTCATCTTCACCACCCTCGCAATTAATTACACATCTAGAATGATGTGATGCATTTGCCATCATTGCAGCAAAATTTTCCCGGATAACGTGGCACATTTGGTATGCCTAAGGAACATAAAATAACTCTATGTATACAACTACTACTACCAAAACCAATACGACCACCAACAAAATAAATTCTTATGAAAATTTAAACATGTTTCGTTTAACAAGTAAAATTTTGTTTGTGCCTTTTTGCCTTAAAGTAAGATAACAGCAAATGAAATGTGTGGGGACACATGTAAAACAGACATTATGATGTATTAATGCTTAAATGTATAGTGCAGTTTAAAAAGTATAAAAAATGACTGCACTCAACACAAATTTACACACCTTCATACAAATTTATAGTATTTAAAGATATTTGCTTCAAGTTTATTATAACAACAGTCTGTTTTTGGTGTTGTTGTTATTGTTGATGACTGACATCACTGTTGAATCATTGGGGAGCCTTGTATACACACAATATTTGACAAGAGAGCTATCGCTATACCACTAACAATAACAAAAAATAAACCAAACCAAACAAAGAAATATTAAAATTAAAACAAGCACAACCAAATGAACAACCCACATTTAGAGAAAAAACGTTATACATAAAGTGGAGTCGATTATACATAGCGGATTTTTCAATGTATACTTTAGGGCGCAGATATTCCAGAATCAATATTTTTATATCCTTCACAAAAAGTGAAAAGAGTTTGCAAAACCATTTAAAAGTACTTTTAAGTTATGGGTATTTTTCAAATACTTTACTCTAGGAAATACAAGAGGAACAAACACTGCTGGCAAGGCATTCATGCAAGCAAAACGATGGAGATGGTACAGATGGCATGGCACAGAGTGCAAGACGCACGCGTCAGCACATTCTTCGTGAGCTTTAATAACGAATGGCAAACAAACAAGTTCTTATGTTACAACATAATAAGCACATTTGTTCTCTCTCCATCAAAGCTTCCCCCCGGGGGCATATACCAACTTGTTGAACCCTGCCACCTTGATGGGGTGCCACTGAGGGAAAACTGGGGCACCAGTTCCTGGGGCTTGTCAGGAGCCTGAAACTGGAAGAAGGTATGACTTCTAAGTTCGACCAATAGCGAGAAAAATAAACTGGTGCCACGAGAACTTCGGTTCCAGACTCATTCGGGGGTGCACGTGGTGGCTGTGGTTATACCCAAAGCGGTGAGGTTCACTGTAGGACCGATGTGGCGTTGCATTGCAACGCAAGCTGCCAATACATATATAAGTATTAAAACTATTGTTGTAATTTTGTGTCTAGTTAAATAAGTGTTAAGTACGGAATAAGTACAAATTTGAAGAAGGCAAATAAACATATATTAAAATTATCTCTGTTCTTTTTTATATTTTTAAAAATAATTTATTTTTATTTTTAACCAACTTTTTTTGTTTTTATTTAAGGTTTATGGTCCAAATAATTAATTTCGGTGGTTTAATTTAGTTAGATTTTTTTGAATTAATATTCCCCTCCTTTCCATCCTTTGCCTTTAAACACGGGAAATTGTCCAGTTTCCCTTCGTTTCCGTTTTTCTTGATTCAGCTGCTCACTATCTTTTGTTTTAGTGTTTGTTATAGCTTTGCGTATATTCAGGTGAGAAAAAGGCATCCTTGGCTTTTTTACTGCTAATATAGCCATATTGTTTTCATATACAATATTTGTTATACTTTTGTTGTATTTGCTCTTTTTTTCAAATAGTGACCATCATATTCTTTCGTTTATTTTTATATCTCGTTCACACGTATAAGTGTTAGTAAATATTTCTGTTCAACGCTTAATCTCCTTTCCTTTTTTGATGGATGATATATTGGTTAAACGCCATTTTCATTAACACTTTAAGAAACGGTATTTTGGAATTGAATAAATAATTTTATTTGGGTTTAAGTTCGTTTTATTCTTTTAATTATAAAAAAAAACAATTTGTTATTAATACGATAATTTTTTAGAATACCGAAAAAGTTATTCGACAGTAGCAGAAAGAGATCTTAAGTTTTTGTAATTTTGGAAATTGATTAAATTTTTTTTTAAATAAATGAAGGAAGTCATTATAAAATTAAGGTTAGCTTTAGGTTGAGAGGAAAAAGCAATTCTTTCGACTTATACCCGTGGACTTATATTTAATCCAGTATTATTGTGCGCTCTCCATTGCGAAGCAAGATTTTTTATTATCTTTGAGAACTATTCGAATACATTGCTTTGAACATATTTCCTGACGGTTTTCCAGTGATTGTATAGTGTACGATTTTGTCATTACATATCTGGGAAAATAATCTGGCTGGAGTTATAAGTTTTGAATTTAAATTCATGTTTCGCCTTAAAGTATAGGGATCAACCGTTAACTTAACACGGATAGGGTATTGAAGTGTCTCTGAGAGATATTATTTTCGATTAGTTTAGCCGTACTTGTCCCGCGTCTTGGGAAAATGGTTCTAGTACAAAGGGTAACGTTCCATGGCAGCTGAAAAAAGCAGATATCACTGAACTTCTCTGATTGGTTATCTAAATTTTTGTACGTAATATACGAATTTCTTTTAATAGAAAGATTCAATAAAATAAAATAAAGTATAAAAAAAAATATAAATTACTATAACCTCGACTAGACTGAAACTGGACAAGGGTCTTTATGTCTATTCAGTGACATTTTTACACAGCGTTTAAAAGACATCAATTATCATATGTTTTGACAACGCCATGTTAAATTGACAAATCCCTTTAATGCAAAGAATCGGTCCCTATCACCAAAGAACCAGTCGCGCTACAAGTTGGGTGTCAGTTTCATTCCCTCCAGAGGTAATGAACAAAAACGTTATGGAAAATATGCTCCCATCTGACAAAAGCAAAGAAAAAATATGATCTTTTTCGAAATACAAAAAGTATTGCATAAAACAGACGACTGCCCGAAGGACGGTATCATGGGCAGGTTGTTGGAATTAATGTCGTTCTCTGCTTCCTCTATGAAAGTTAGCAGTCTTGTTGTATCCCCTAGTGCAGAGTCATCCGTAACCACAGGGATTTACGCCAAGGTTCTGTTGGACCAGTCGTGTCCTTTCATTCTTTCTATTATTTTATTAACATTGTTTGATCCTTGTAAGAAATTTTTTCCTTAATGGATTAATGGCTGTAAAACGAACATGAAATGATAAATTCTGTTTGATAGAGAAAACTATTTTTCGCTTTTCACTAGCATTAATGTATTGGTTTAAATAAGGTATTGGTTGTTTTGTTTGTGAATCTTCTTTCAGCACACTTTTTAGTTTTTTTTTAATATTAGAGACTTTAACTTTTGGACTTTGTTCTTTGCCATATGTTTAAGATAAATGTCTGTAACATCTTTTGCAGGGTTAACGGAATTTAAGTTTTGATTTCTTTCTTCTCTGCTATTTTGTACTTACTAACTTTTGAATCTTTTCTCCTACTACAGGGACACATTATTATATTTTTTTGTAACAACAAGAAATAAAAGGACGAGAAAAGTAATAAATATCAGTGTCATGAAGGAACATTCTTTTTCTTGATTGATGATTTTTAAAGTTGGCTAAGTTATATTGGTTACTGCGGATTTTTTATTTGTTTTTAGAACAAACCACTTTGTTGTATAAATTATGAAAAATATTTTACTCCACAGTCAGGTATCAGTGTTTAAATACACCCTTTAAAATTTTCTCAATGAATATAGCATCCACACGCTGATACATATATCGGCGTTATAAGAATTGGCAAACTGCTTCACCGAAAGCCCTGTCGCAATTAGGTCTCCGGTAGCTGTCTGTGCGACATGTAAAGTGGTCACAGACTGCTTATGTAGAAATGCTTGAATAAAATGATGAAACATGGAACAAATACGGGCAACTGATTGGCCGATATGCTGGCAAAGATGGGATCAAGGCAGCAGAAGTCGCATACTGGAAAATTCTCTAGCATTCTACTCACGGCCTCAAAAATACAAATTAATAATATTTTATATAGATATGCGTCAAAATAAAAAGTCGATAGAATCCACATCCACTAACTTAAAGCTACTAATGCCTAGATTAGACCAAGTTCAAACCAGAAATCTTTTATGATTTCCTTTTTCAGGCTACACAAAGGGACTGGATTTCTAAACTCACGTAAGCGTGTGACATCCCCTAAAACCCCCAAAACATTATCAGAAAGTATAAACTAAATGATTCAGTAAAAAATATGCATAGAAGCGGGCGGGCTGATAAAAATTGATACTCGAGTTGTCAGCTATATTTTTAGGAAAGTAAAAAAGACCCATAAGAATAATCGAAGCCAGCAGCTGGTATCGTATTACCGGAGCACGGGTATATAAGTTGAGTTACACAAAGAAAACCTTTAATAAGAGAAGAATATGATGAGAAACAGTCGGAAGGAAATTTAATTTCGTTGTAATCGCGTTTCGTGAACAAGTCTGGCGAAGACGTAAAACTCAACTGCGAACAAGAATGTCAGTCTCAACTCCAAATCATGTTGCCGTCAATGTCAGTATTTGAGGAGCTACTGTTAGTATTGGCAAGGAGCTCCTTATTCATGGTATAAGAAATCACTATCAAGCACAAGCTTCTTCCAACAAAACTACGATCTAGGACACACCGCACATTCAGAGAAAGAATGGCTGCTTTATTATGCTCCTCTTAAGAAAATATTAATTTTTATTTGAATAAAGCAATTTTAAAGTGTTCAAAATAAAAAACGACGAAATTGGCTGCTGATATTGGAACATACATTTTTAGTTTTCAAATTGGAATATGATCTTTAACTTTAGGTGATTAATATTAAATAATATTAAAAAAGTCAGTAACGAATGTATTAGAATTCCATAGTCAAAGAATATTTTTAAATTCTTTTTAGCAGGTGTCTATTACGGTTTCTTTGCACATTATCCTTGAATTATTTGTATGACCAGTCTTGGACAAACTTTAATGCATCAGAAATAATTTATAAATGTCTTTGAGAGAGAAAAAAATTCTTAAGTTTATAAATTTCAAGAATTTAGCATTTTCTTTTTTCAACAACGTCAACAGCTTCACATAATGTATACCTTTATGACATTAAATAACACACTTTTAAGTAGAGTAGGTGCTTCAAGCAATGCGACTGCAGCCAATACCAGAAACTTTTTCTAATGCCCTGCGTTTCTGGCGTACGTAATTTTGATCAGAAGAGGCAATTGATCACTTTATATTATGAAATAAACAGCAAAATAACAATACTCTCTATTGCCTTCTTAAGGAAATCAGCTAAGAGAATTGCGAAAAGGCGTAACATATTAGCTATAAGAACCGCTCAGTATAATTGTTATACATATATAGGTTTGCCTCTCTGATTGTAATTTCTACAATATTCATTTTCGAACCATCAAATATATATTCTGGATCCTTATAGGTAGGGAAGTTCATCTGTCCGTACATCCGTCTGTCCGATGTTGGAATCATCTTTCTGACGGCACTAGATAACCTTAGGATTCTGAAACTTTGCCCACTTGATCAGTGAGCTTGAAGAATTTTCGCCATTTGAAATCAGCCATATAGGTCCACAGGTCCCCGAGATGTAGGCCATTTTCACTCTCGCGGGAAAACGCTTATACTCAAACCCATAAAATTTGCATATTCTGGATCTATATCAAATTTGCTATAAAGTCCCCTAAATGATGGACCGAATGGAAAATTCCGAATGAGAATTCCAAAAACTAAAGCCTTCAAAAATTTCCCAAAAAATATAAAACAATCAAAAATTTAAAAACTGGAATAAAAAAATTTGTTTGTCAAAAAATCAAATTTCAATGAAAACCATAAATTGTACCAAAAAATTTAAATTCACCAAATATGGGATACCCACCACAAAAGCAGAAATTTCACCGCAATTTTGTAATTTTGCCAAAAAGCCGAACAATCACATATTTTATGAAAAGAAATCAACATTTTAACAAAATAGATTATTAAAAAACCTATAAAAACAAAAAGCCGAAGCTAAACGAAAAATTTTCAAAACTTCAAAGTTTTACAAAATTTTTAAATTCACCACAAATTCAAATTCATCTCAAAATCGAAAAATTAAAATAAAATTTTTTTAAATCAAAATTCAATTAAACCAAAAAATTTTAACGAAACTACTGTTTAACAAATATATAAAAACAAATCTCGAAAATTCACCACAAGTAGTGAATTCCCACAACAATTAAAAAATAAAAAAAAATTAAAATCACTAAAATATTTATAAATCATAAATATTATAAAAATTCTTAAAAATCTCAATTAATCTTAAAAATTAAAAAAACGACACTACCTCAATTTAGGAATACACCAAAAACCAATTAACAAAAATTTTCCACAAAACCAAAATTTTATAGAAATCGCAATTTTATAAAAAAAATTTTAAATTTTACCAAAACTCCCTAAAATCGAAAAACTGGAACTAAAAAAAATTAACCAAATTTTTAATATTTATCGTAAAAATTAAAATTTCACCACAATTTTGCAATTTCGCCGAAAAATCACAAATATTCAATATTTTATGAAAAGTGGCGAAATTTTAACAAACATATAAAAACAAAAATTAAAAAATTCACCATGAGAAATAGAAAATCCCCAAAAAATTCCAAATTCACCAAAATATTTAAAAATCATAAAAGTTATAAATTTTCTCAAAAATATCAATTAACGTGCAGAGAAAAAAAATTTAAGATAGTTTGGAAATTTACCAAAATTCGATAACTCACCACAAAGCCAAACTATAGCTCAAAAATTTAAAATTACAAATATATTATAATTTTCCAAAAAAGACCATTTCGTAAAAGTTTAAATGCACCACAGATTCGCCAAATACATTATATGTTCGAAAAACTTGAAGTGTTGAGCTTTTAAATTTAACGGGAGAAATGGAATATAATCTAAAACTTTAAGACAGAATCTGTCCATGTTTATAAAATATAGTAATAGATTTGTTAGAATTCCATCGTTAGCAGGTGTTCATTAGGACTCATTTCTGCATTTTCCATAATTTCTCCTGGATAAACCTCTTAAACATTTTAAATCATGAGTTGAGGGAGAAAGATTTATTTCGTTTCATGAAGTAGAGGAAAATAGCAAAATGACACACTCATAAGTAGAGTAGGTACCTCAAGCAATGCTACTGCAGCCAGTATTGCCCTGCAGTCTTGGCGTAATTAATTTGGGACACGTAAGAGTAAGAGCAAATAAAGCCTATTGATCGCTTTTAGATTATAGAAAAAACAGGAAGATAGCACTACTCTGTAGTTTTTTTGACTCCTTATGCAAATTTGCTAAGATAATTAACGTTTTAATTATAAGAACTGCATGGTGTTGAGTACGTAAAGTTATATTTGCTTGAAATTCTCTTTATGGTTTAATTTCATACACTTTTGTTCCTGTTTATTATTGTTCTCGCTAAGCCTGGTTGTTGACTTCTTTAACCACTTTTTTTCATTTATTTGTTAACTCATATGTGTATTTTAATAGAACTGAAGAGTTTATAAACATACACATGCTTTGCCAACCTGGCATCATTTTTTTCCTGATTGTTTTTTGTAAATAAAAATAAAAAAAAAATGAAATCACGTTATTGAAATAATTAGAAAAGAGCTTAAAAATAACATGTCTTAATATAAAATCTCTATTCCGTGACTCCTGAGTACACTGAAATTACCACATCTTCCGAGGCTTATATGTTGGTCAGAAATGAACTATCAGTGTCGTATATTTTCCTTATTCTTTGAGTCTTGAGCTGTTAGGTCCTTTTTCCCTTTACTCTGGTATAATTATAAATAAGAAAATAGTGGGGTAATTGTTAAAGATATACTATCCTAACACAACAAATGGTTCAATAACGTGTTCTTGTCTAAATGCAAATAATAATGACACAATGAAAGTTATTCACACGTAGCTCTGGCAAATTAATTTTGTTGAAAGGAGTTTAAAACTTATTTTATATTCTTTTCCGCGACCTTACTAGAGTAACTTAAGAATAACTTTTTGCTAATAAAAGTTATAATTTAGCAAAGACGGTGGACATAGTTATTTCTGTTGGGGCTTTGCAACCTTCGTTATGCAGAACTGGTTACCTGCTAATGACAGACGAACGCAAAAAATTATAACTACTGAAAATATTTCTGGTGTTGGTAAATTTTTTAATATCCCTTCCTCAACCTATCAGTTGTAAATTTGTAACTCGATTTATGATCTGAGTAAAGCGCCTAAATTGTACCTCAGTAACAAATAAAAAGAGGCAAACTGCAGGATTCCGGAGTAAAAATTATTAGGGGTTTCAAATTGAATTAAAGTCAAAGTACTATTACAGGAACTACTATTCTGTGCGTCAAAAAGAATGCACTTTTTAAATTTGGTTGCATTTTTTACGCGATATTTAACACCTGTCACTTTTAATTGTTCCGATTATTTAAAATGAAGCGTTACACAAAAGAAGTACGCATTAGCATTGTGAAATACCACTACCCCAAGGCTACTCGCAAACTTCGCGAAGTTTTCAGTGAAGAAAGTATATCTTCTTACCTTCGAGCATAAGATCTACAGATAAGTCTATAGCTGTTTTGTACTACCAAAGATAGCACTGGCCCTCATACTTTCTTATATTTTAACTCACTAACTACCCATTTTATTTACCATTGTTTTTCTGTTTTCCTTTATTTTGCTGTTGTCTTTGTAGATAACACTTGGCCTGATAAAAAGCTTAAGTTTTCGCCAGTAAGATTCTAGTATCTATTTACACATTTAATTTAAAATCAATAAGTATTATTTTGTATAAGCTTATCCATGACTATTTCGTTTCCTAAGTAAAATGTTGCTTTGTTAAAGATTATGAACCACACCCTTGTATGGGATTTTATACAGATCATAAAGAACAATGGCTTTCACCATTATTAAGGCTAAAGTCTAAAAAACATATTTCGTAAACATATTTCGGATGAAACAAAAGAAAAAAAGTAAACTAAAACCAAATTAGATTTCAAAACATTATTTTTGTCTTCAACATAAGTATAATTGAGCACAATTAAAATTATTCTTCAGATAAAAGCTCCTTGTGACAAGGTCTTAAGGCGAATAAGTTCAACTAAAAATAAGCCATCGACTGCTTTGGTCACGTCTTACTTTTTTAATGTAGCGGGGATATCGAGGCAGAACACGTACATTTAGGGTCCCTTTTTGACCCTCTTCGCTCCTCAAATTGATTTCAGGTAACTAATTGTAATTACGATTACCATACTTTCAATCGAGTCTCGTTCTAGCCCTAGCCTTTACTCTTGACTATAGTGATTTCAGACTGTCGACTGGTAACTGTCAACATTCCTCCTCCTCACGAAGTCTCTTGTGTTTAAGGGTTTACTTCCCCTATGACATTCACATTCAACAAGTGGCTGCCTGTGGTCCTAAGCCTTATGTTAGCCAGTACTGGACATTCACACACAATGTGCGCTACAGTCTCAGCCTCTTTCAGACACAGTCTGCAAGTACAATCTTCTACGATTTTCATCCTGGCCATACTTACATTCATTTATTTGTTTTATTTCATTTATTTATTTTAATTAAGAGATTGAAAGAAAATTCTATTTAAATAACAACTAAGTACAGTTGGTTTAGCTTCATTTTATTCAAAATAAATCCATTTCTATTTATCTCCATTTATTATTCTATTAAATATTATTTATTACCATAAATATTTTTTATTGTCTCTATTTCTTACTTTATCTCAATCACTTGTCTAATATACAATTTATGATGATGCTTTTCTCCACCAATTTTTTGTTACAACTATTTGATCCTCCATGCAAGGGCGAAGTCATTAGAAAACCATTAAAACTCCATCCGCACTGCCTACGGCAGTGTTTTATATCAACAAACAGAACGGAAAATAAAGTGAAGAGAAATTAACAAGGAAAAAAAAATATACGTCCGCAAAGTATTTACATACAAAAAATATATGTAAAGTAGTAAGAGAGCTATATTCGGCTGTGCCGAATCTTATATACCCTTCAGAAAAGTATGAACTACTAAAAATGCAATAGAGTTTTTCCCGTGCAGAAGATTGTTTGCGATCTTTAATTTTGGCCTCCCTATTTGTGGGGAAATTTTAATTTTTCTACGTATTTGTATGAATTAGATTTTTTTAACATTTCATAAAATATAGATTTTTTGTGAATTTTCGGCTTTTTTGTTAAAATCGCAATTTAGTGAAATTTTAGTTTTTGTAGTGAATTTATAAAAATTTTTTAATTTATTGTTTTCGTAAAATTTTGGGTGTTTCATTAAATTTAGATTTTTTAGCAATTAATTTTCTTTATTCCAGTTTTTCCAAAAAACTTTGGATTTTAATTTTTCGTCAAATTTTCGTTTGCGTTTCTGTTTTTTAAAAATACGTTTTTTTGAAAATTCGTTATTTTCGTAATTTAGAATTTTGTGGTGAATTCCCGAATTATAGTAAAATTAGTTGTTTTTAGATTAATTGAGAACTTGGGTAAAATTTTAAATTTTTGTGATTTTTAAATATTTTTTTGAATTTTAAATATTTGTTTGATTTTTTTTTGTGAAACGTTATTTGTGGTGAAATTTATGTGTTTTGATATGTTTATTTAATATCCATTTTGTTAAAACTTAGTAAAATATAGATTTTTTTAAATTTTTCTGGTGAAGTTTTAAATTTTTTTTGTTTATATTTCGGTTTTTAGCGATATTTTGATGTTTTAGCAAATATTTTTTGAATTGCAACAAAATTTCGAATATTATGAAATTGGTTTGTGAAAATTCGGTTTTTGAAGTAACTTGGTTTTTTTTTGTTTTCAAAATTTTGAATGTTTTGAGCGCTTCCCCATAAAAGTTCAAATACCAAAAATTATGTGAAGGGTATCAAAAAGTAATCAACAATCATCATTTATAAATGAATGGGTTAAGAAAAACGGCAAAAATAATAAACTGCTAAAACAAGCTAAAACAAAAATCATCTGTCAAAATAAAAGCCAAGAAGAAACCTAGGACTCTGTTTAATAACGACAGCGAATATTTGCGTAAATATTTTTAAATGAATTTGATTATTTTAATTGGTAAGTAAAAAAAGTAAACAAGTAAAAAAATTAAACGTACGTTAATTCCATTATGTAAGTAAGGAAAATTAAGTAATAAAATACAAAGGATAGAACAAAATCAATTCTTATTAGCGTTCTTTAAGACTTGTTAACCAAAAAACAACATTTTACTGCTCCTTCCTTTTTAAAAAGTAAATATTACTGAGTCCATTTTTTTAAATTATCCAAAACTCTTTTAACAACAACTTTGTTGTCAAACTGCCGGCTAAATATATTTTCAAAAGCACTTGTTTAAAATTGGTTAAACTTGTTTTAAGGAAAATTTCATTTTTAAAGTACCTTTAGAAAATTTTCAACAGTGTCTTCGTAGAAAGTACCTACTTAAAGAAGCTACTTCTTAAAATTTTTGTTAGTTTTAGAAGAGTACCCATAAACAATCTACTATATTCAGAACCTAAAGTTTCGTGCCAAGTATTTTTTAGGATTTTAATATTTCCTCTTGCTACTTTTCTGGTAGCCAAGCTATTCGCGCGAATTTTGGTGTACTCAAAAAAAGTATATTTATCTGGTCCGAATTTTTAAGTCAGCTTGAAGTTCCTGAGATAGGGACAAAACCATATTTTTTGGTTCTTTGACATTTTCACTCTTACGTAGAAACGCTTATAAGCAAGCCCACACAATTTGCATATTTTGAATTCTTATAAAATTTGTACTATGTCCCCCTACAGAAATGATAAATACGATAACTTACGAACCGAACGATAACTTACGAACTGATAACTTACGAACCCAAATTTTAGAACGAATTAAAAAATTAAAAAAAGAAATAAAAAATTTCAAAAACTACCAAGGAAACCGGAATTTCTCCAAAAACCGAAATTTCACAAGAAAATGGGGAAAATTCTATAATTTCATCACAAAATCGAAGAACTGGAATAAGAAAATTTTAAGTTACCAAAAAATCAAAATTTAAAAACGGAGATTTAAAAAAAAAACAAATTTTCCAAATTTTGAAATTCTAACACAAAAATTAAAACTTCACCAAAGTTTTGAAAATTCACTAAAAAGCCGAAAAGTCATAAAAAAATAATTTATGTAAGAAAATCGACAAAATCAAGAATGATGTTTAACAAATCCATAAAAAAAAACAAATTTCACCACAAATGGGAAAGCCACCAAAAAATTAAACAAAAAAAATTTTATGAAAAGTTGGGAATGCACCAAATACCAAACTATAATTTAAAACTTTTTTTTACAACAATAGTATAATGTTCCAAAAGAATCCAATTTAAAAAAACCGAAACTGCATAAAAAATTTGTATATAAAATAAAAAAAAATGGAATAAAAAGCTATTTGCTATAAAACCAATATTTAATTAAAAAAATCAAATTTTATAAAAAAAAAATCAATACCAAATTCTGAAATTACACTACAAAAATTTTACCAAAAAAACCGCATACTCACAAGAAATTTATAAAAAAAAATTTATGTTAAACAAATATAAAATAGTAATATAAAATTTTACCACAAATAGGAAATCACCAAAATGTTAAAAAATTCACCAAAAAATTTAAAAATTCTAAAATTTTATCACAAATTTAAATTAACCTGAAAAAAAATTTTACTACAATTTGGGAATTTATTAAAATTCTAAAATTCTTTACAATACCAAATCATATTCCAAATATTTTAAATCTAAAAAATAACAACATTTTACAGAAAAATCTGATTGAAAAAGCCAAATTGTACCGGAAAATTACGAAAAATAAAAAGTTTGGGAATATTTTACACAAATATAAAAACAATCTAACTTCACCAAAAATCGGGAATTCGCCAAAATAACTTAATACTCACCAACAAATTTTAAAGTAATCAAATTAAATAGTTTACCTAATACCTATATTAAACTGAAAATGGAAAGATCAACACAATTTCGGAAATCACAAAAATTTAAAAATCCTTCAAGACACCGAACTATAGTCTAATCATTTTAGATTTCCAAATAATCTAATTTTCCAAAAAAAAACTCGGAAAAATTAAAAAGGTGACCAAAAGTATAAAGGAACAATCACCATAAAATCAACCCCAAAAATACCACAAAAATCAAAATTCACCAAATTTTAAAACTTCAAAACTCCATTTCTAATTTCACCAAAGTTTCGCCTAAAACTTGCAAAAATCAATCACGTCGCAATTTTAACAAATTGATGTTACACAAGGCCCAAAAGACCTAATTTTCCAAAAATAAGGAAACGTAAGGAAAACAAACTTTTTAAAAAACGCTAAATTTGATCAAATATTCGAAATTTTACTGAAAATCAAATTCCGCTATTACATATTTACAAGAAAACGAGATATGTATAAGCATTCGAAAAACGAATGAAAGGAGTTGCTATTAAGAAAAAACATCTCATCTATTAACCGATCGTAAATACTCATAATAAAACAGAGAGTTTAAATGAAGAATAAGACGATTAAAATCCGAGGCCAAAATTTAAGATCGAAAATAATCCTTTACACGGGGAAATCTGTAATACATTTTCAGTAGTTTATACTTTTGTGAAGGGTGTATAAGATTCGGCACAGTCGAATACAGCTCTCTTACTTGTTTTATTTTGCAAATGTATGTGCAGAAATAAATTGAATATTAATGGCATTCTTAGTGGTAAAACATGAAATATAAAAATTCAAATAGTCATGTTTTTATTGCCTGTAACTTTAATGATTGAGAGGACATTTTTAGAGAACATTTTTAATTTAAAATGTTAACAATAATTTAGAAAATTTCAGTTTTGTTATTTTTTAACCAACTTATTAATTAGTTTAATGTTGATTATTTGATTATTGTTGATTATTTGCTTATGTTAAAAAGTTCAACATTATTTAAGAAATAAATTATATTTTTATTCTCTTGAATTAACAAATGCCCTCGTGCTAATATTCCTGAACTTCTTCCAACTTGTATGTAACTATTTAAGTGGAGGCATGGTGTGGAACAAAAACTAATTACTCTTGCCAGTTTAGCAAAACGTTTACAGTAATAATAACCAAAAAGAGGGCAATAACAGATAAAAATAATAATTTCATATGAAAGCACATCAACTCAGTTTAATTAAAGTAATTTTGCTTTAAAAGAGTTTAAGAATTTTTTTTAGGCTTTAGTTTTTTTGTTTTACTGAATCTTTCTAAAAGAAATTCACAGTATGTAAGTATTCAAATCTTATCTCTAAAGTATCATATATTAATTACCACCAATGTAATAACTAATTTATTGTATTCAAATATTAATAATAAAGTATTGTAACTATCTTCTATTGGGTAGGGAAGGCCGACTCGCCAGGCTCAATGTGTCAGTTTTTTCAGCCTCTGGTGACCATCAAATTGCTGTAAACTGCGTACAAGAGTGTTCGGATGGACTACTAATTTGTTTACGTATTTGCACAAGTTTCTGCGCAAGCAGTGACCCACAGCTGAACTGGTGTTCATGGTTTCGTATGACCATATTGGCTTTATAATGGTTTTGTATAATAGGACTTTGTATTCCAAAGCCAGTGTTAAGTTGGGACCTATTAACCAGTGTAGTTGATTTGTTTTAAATTTTATGGCCGTTATCTGGCTGGATCACGTAAGGCGCCGATTAGAGGTGGGTACCTAAATATTTAACGTGCGTTTCCACTGGAATCGTGCACAATTTTGCCTTCTTAGGGAAAACGTTACATGATCACATTTTGGTGGATTTGCTTTATTCTTCACTTTTGTAGCCAGTTTTCTAGCTCATTAATATGATATAGAAGTTGCTTGGATGCATCCTTCGGATCTTTTTGAACACTTATGAATGCCGTGTCGTCTGCAAACGTTAACGTACACATATATATTGGGTTTGTTGGCATATCCGCTGTATAGAGGATATTTTTAAATAAAAGTTCCAATTGGGACGAAATAATTTTATACTTAAATAAATATCATTTTCTTTCCGAATTTATTCGACATGAGAACATAGGGTTCCCACAATATAATTTCTGCAGCAAATGTTTTTTGGTAGTCGGTTACTTTGGAAATTCCATGTCAGTGCTGTTTTTTGTTTGGTACAGTTGAAGCTTCAACTTATCTAATATAACTGTGAAAAAATAATGTGACAAGAGGCATTGTTGCTTCATATGGTCGTTTTATTTGAATTTATCGTTGGTCATACCATGGCGCACATTTAATTTATTATTGTCATACTCTGCTCTTGCCAGTTTTTTATCGCTGTTCCTTCTTATTGCGTGAAAGTCCATTTCTAAATCCAAAAGTACCATCTACTGTCATGATTCATGGGGTAATGATTTATTGTAAACAGTTATGATGTGGCCGAAAGCTTGATTTCTCATCCCGTAAGGATTTCTCTAACATTGCGATCCTGCTGTTTATTATTGTAATTACAATTAGTTGTTGCAATCTGTTAATTCACTTTTTTTGGGGGAAATTTATTATCTTGTCTTTAGACCACTTATTCTTAAAATGTCCACTTGCCTAAACTTGAATTTGTAAATAATGATGGATGATCTCTAATGCGTTTTTGGGCTTACTTGGAGGAGCTCTGCTATCTTCACCTGCTGATTACTTACGTTTTACCTATATGATAACATGTGCTATTTAGCATAAATATACTAGGAGTATCTATCACCTGTGAGTGTTGGTTCAGAAAGTTCTCTTTATCATCATTTTTACGGGACTTCAACAATATTTGTCAACATATTTAGCATTTGCATATTTTACCTGTTAATCTGACAAGTTTGCAATATTATTCGCCATGGCTCCAAGGTGTTTTATTTTATCCTTTCGATCCTATAGAGAACATTATACGCAGTGGACAAATTCGTGTCATTCGACAAGTCAGATACCACTTTGTTCACATATATTAGCAGATTATCTATGTCCATGTCTTATAAGACTAAATTAACTGCAGAACTAAAGCTCATTGATTAGCTGCGGCAAGTCAATGGCTGCTAGGATGATCGCTCAATCTCGATCGATATATGGACATGGTATCGCAGTTTATATGTTTAAGCTACCAAGCTACCAACAACATTCGTAGATAAATAATATCAAAGAAAGGAAATGGTATAAAATTGTCTCCAAAGAATTGAATACAGTAAACGAGCGGAGATGTGGAAGTAGGGGTAATTTCCGGCATTACATACCGATATCGATTGAAATTCCATTTTAATTTCGATCGATATCGAATGCCGTAATTATAATCAAGTATTTTATTTAAGTTAAATTTCCTAAATAACGAAAAGTATCTAATTTAATACGAACAAATGTAAACAATTTATATTCATTTCACTGTAAAATCATACACGTGTGTGTTCATTGTAAACAAATGTTGAAAGTATCTCTACAACATGTGTTCTTCTTCTACACACACTAACATACATAAATAAGCCACATTGTTAATTGTGGCTTTTATCGATTTTCCTTTTTGCTATTTTTTCACAAAACTTTATTTAAATATAAAAAGCAAACCAAATTATTTGTTCAGTTCTTTTTCTATGAAATTCAATTTTTGTTTCTCTGTGAGAGGATATTTATGAAAGCAACAATCGTTTGAAATTAAATTAGATTTTCCATTTATTATTTTTATCTAAATAAATATAATATCAAATTTATGACTCTGATACCAAATAAAATGTTTTTAAATTTAACTTTTCTCTTGGATATTGGTTTGCATAATTTGTCTTTTACAGAATTTGCGGTTGTTTACTTGAGTTCTTTTGCACAATGGCGACGATTTCTAAAAGAATGAATTCTTAAAGAATTCAAATGTTGTATAGTCAAATAGAAATGCACCCATCTTGCGACTTATAATGATCTAATGACATTAAACCACATATTTCAGCACTAAAAATCGAAAGGAACGAAGTTCATGGATAATCGTTGATACCAAAAGACGTAGGACTCGTTTTTAAGTACACAGTGAATTATATTATAAATAATGTTGTGTTATTTAAAAGTTTTATTATTTTTCACGTTAATTAGTAACGCCATCTATGTGCCATTTTATATTCAAATCACATGATCACTGTAAGAGCAGGGCTGTCCTTAGTAGAAACATGACAGCTTTTTAGTAAAACAAATACTTGCTGTGTGTGTGTATGTGTGAAGGTTTGTGCGTGTATTTATAAGTTTGAGAGCAGTTCATGCGCAGACAGGTAAAAGTAATACTGGCATGTGAGTTTTCCTCCTATTTTTCTTATCAACAGTTTGGGGGTCAACTGCTGGTAAGCCAGTGGTAATAGCTAAGCTTTGTATGAGGTATACTTCTGAGTGGGTTTCCCCTTTAGAATTCCTTACCCACAGATAGATCTATATTGGACCAGTGGAATAGCTATGGAGAAGGTGTACATCTGTGTGAGTTTTCCCTATTGTGCTCCTTAATCTGCGATTCATCTATCGTGAACCAACTACGTCTGTGTGTTTCCCTTTTTATTTTCTTCCCTTGCAGATCTGGCTGAGCCGTAGGCATCGTTTCATCGCCGAGTTGTATACTGCACAAATCTCACCGCAACAGCATCACATTAGCGGCATATCATCCACAAGGCAATAGTACTGGGCAGCAGTGTGATATAATGCACATTTCTCACCGCAGTAGCATCGCAGTTACTGCCATCATATTTAGTATAATAACCCTGGACTCCGCTGGACTTACCCTAGCAATCAGCGGAAACGTGTCGTTACAACATACAGAATGAAGTGTTTGACAGTAGTTGGATAATGTTTATTTATTCCTTTCCAAAGAAAGAATTTATTTAGTACTACTTGAATGATGATGTGTTGTTGTAGCAACAAAAGCCACGAAACTCGATTTTTCGACACAGTAGATATTAATATACTATGTTTCCTTATAGTATGTTCACACGTTCACCTTAATTAAGTCAATTAAATTTTAGATTGAGTTATACAATTTGATATTCACATATATGTCATTTAGCTTACTTAATTAGCATTTGATAGCTGAAATTGTTTTCATGGCCCAACATTGATGTTTTAAAAATCGTGTGCGTTTTTATGAACAAAATTTCCAATTATCACAACATAAAACATAAATAGGATTTTTTATCGCTTTTATATAATCGTGGCAATGTGGTTGCAAGCTGTCGGGTCGAGTTATTTTACTGCATTTTTTGCTCGCCAAACACACTTTACTAAAGTTGCATGGACAATTTTATGCAATTTATGGTGCAATTACGTACTTATTGCTTAATTTAGTAATTGAGTTCTTGTATGGTAAATTGAGCTCAATGCATAGTCGCTTGTCTGAACGATTATAAATTCAATGTTATCTTCAATGAACATCATTGTTTAGTATCACTATCTGTTTGTCGATTCTGGTTAAAAAGTAGAAGTACCTAGTCAGGTTTAACCTCATAACTGGTATTACTAGAACTACAACATGGTGGAACAGTCTGTGGCTACAACAATAGAACTAGCGGTAAAGTATCCATAACTAATCATTGCTATTAACCAACGTAAGAAGTTATTTCATGGGGGATGGTTTTCTCGAGAGTAGCCATGGTCATTACCAAAGAGCAGAGGCGTGTAAGGAAAAACCCGTTGCGGGCTCACATCGCTCTCCTCTATCCAAACCAGTCCGCTGGCGTTTTAAGTTTTACATTTTATAACGTGACGAACAAGTCACTGCAAGTATAATAAAATTCGATACAATGGCGTCTTTAAAATGTGTCTCAGTGAGGAGGAGAAAACTCTAATGTCCTGCTTTTGGAAAAAGTAGTGTTACCCAATTTAACAGCTCAATACTGTATAACTTAACTTAACTCGAGTCTCGGAATAATTTGGTGCTAAACCGAGAGGGACTATACAAAGTTTTTAAAAGTGTCCCCACATTATTACACAACGCGATCACAGTGTTTACTAACTGAGGCAGTGTGCAATTATTGGCAGTCTGTGCAACGTAAAGAATTAGGATTCAGAGAATGTCTTAGTAAAGAATCTGGCACTCAAAAATTCATGTACACGCTTGCGCCCTAAATTTTAGTCTGTGAAAAAAGACTTGTTTTGGTTAAACATACCATTTCTATGAAATACGATATATTCCACCTATTTTACTTTTAAATATTGGTTGTTATATTCGTATCGGCAAAACGCGTAAAAGCAAATTCGAGAAATTCGTTAAAATGCTTGACGTTTACCGAAATATTGTGTTTATGATTACTTTTGTTGAAATCGATTAGAAAAACATGGGAAAATGACTTTTGGATCTGTGACCGATTTATTCAAATTTTTGTTTTAATCAAAATATTTATTTGGTAAATAAGGCTTATGCCACATGTAAGGGCAAGTGCAAAAAACTGTATACACTCACACTCTTTTACTAACACAATCGCACTTGTATTACTTACGACTGAGCCTACAATGAAATATTGAAGCAAGAGAATTTTTAACAATTGATGTAAGTAAGCTGACAAAACTCAAAACAGTGTTGCCTAGTACTAAGTTATTTGTTAAGTTACTGGTATTTATTGCAATAGGAGTTAATATTATACCTTAATATTTTAGAGTTGAAACCTTAATATTTTTTATTTATTTTTTATTTTAACTACACAAATAATTTTGATATTTTACTCGTATAAAAACACGATATGAATATTAAATTCAAAGATATTTTGTACGTGTTAAAAAAAAAAGAATATAATAGCAAGATATATATGTATATGTCCCTAGGTACGGTTGAATATTGAATACTTGGCAATAGAGTACTACTAATAATTCGCTAGAAGTTATGTTGTCGACGACATGTTAAAAATACAATTCACCTTATTTTCGTTGGCTTTACATATACGTGTGCACTACTTGCAAGTAATTACATGTGACAATGAAGGGTAAGCCTTAAACTCTTCATTTGTAATTTTGAATACTCCCTTTAATTTAAAACTTTTGGGCAAACTGATACAATTGAAAGTAAATTTTGTTTTTTTTAATTGTTCATATTAAATTTACAGCTTTGTTATTTTTTAATTTTTTTTTTTATTTCGTACGTTTACCCTACAGAATAAATAATAAGAATTTTAAGAAATTGCATATAAATTTTTTACTGCACAATTTATTTCAGAACTTTTGGGGTTTATTGACAAAACGTCTTTTTCATTTATTTTATTTCTCTTCTTAATTTAATTTTGTATGGTTGCATATTTACGAAGTATTATTCCTGGTTGTCGATCTTTTGCAAAATAAAATTTTAATATTTTTTTCTTTTCAGACAATTATGGGTCATGCTCCAACTTGTGTCTTATCAACCAGATATTTAATGTTGCTGTTGAATATTGTTATTGTTACATTCATCCTCATCGTGTGCACAACAACAGGAATCATAAACAACATGACAATTGCTAAACGTGACTGAAATTTGTAATCAAATTGAATACACAATGGCTGGACCGAATGCGCTGATACGGGATAAGATAACCAAACCGATTAAAATGTTGTTGTTTTTTCCCCATGTTCCAATAACGCAACAGAGTCGAGTATACAGTTGGTACAAGTACATTTTTGAAATAATGTTTATTAAGTCGGGATTTTATTTTAGTATGTTATCTAAATTCCAATACAAATTGTAAAATTTATTTATGCCCAATACGAAATGGATGAAAATATTGTGTAATCAAATAATTTAAATAACAAATTATACAAATAAAAGTATAATTTGAAATAAAAAGTATCTATTTATTACAGAATTGAAACACTCTTTATAATTTGTTCGTTTTACTAATGATCTTCACAATCTCAACTACTTTCTAATAATTTGTGTATAACATTAAAAAAACAACAAAATAATAATTTACCTTGGCGGGGATTTGCCAAAGTTCCATTTTTTGTACTGTACTGTATTTGCTATGTTATGTTCCTCTATTTTCTAGTCCCTTATTCCTGCAACTGTGCTTAATTTTTTTTACCCCCTCTTAAGTGCAACTTTGCCAATTGTTCTTTTTAAATGATACTTTGACTTTTAAGTAACTTTGTGGGTACAGTTAATTTTTTCTTTTTTTAATTTGGCAGTTTTGTAGAAATAAAATGTTTGTTAAAAAAAAAATATAAAAGAAAAAAAATAAAAACAATTTTGTAAAAAAGTTTTTGTTTGCAAATTCAAAGTTAAAAATTTTATATGGTAACATTGCGTTGAGACCATTACAATATGATTAGACAAACATGGTCAATTATGAAGTTTTCGCAATTGAGCTTAATTTACCATACAAGATCTTACAACAATATTACCACGACTATACAAAAGGGGAAACAAATCCAATAGTTCCCAAATTAGCTATCTCATTTCTAATATGGTGGTAGTTTTCTAATAATGTACGTAAACACGAATAACACTTTATTACACGATATTTCAAACATTATTGCCGGCTTATGAAAACATTTTTAGCTATCAAATGCTAATTGAGTAAGCTAAATTGCATATGTGTAAGCACCAGAAGTTTTCACTCAATTTAACATTTAATTGCCTCAATTTAGGCATCTTATATTTTCCAAGTCATTTAATGCTGCAGCGGCACATAGCCGAACTTTGTTTTTTTACAAACAACACTTGACAAGAGATGATGGAAATACGTTCCAAATATCTATATCAAATCACCCTGTCGGAATATCAAATCAATAATGCTATATGAAGCATTAATTTCACTTTTGCAGCTAAGTATTTCAAGGTTTGTTTGGAGGTGTTAGAATTTTTTCAAATGCCGAAATAATCTGTCCCTGGTTCTCCCCTGAGAAACTCGATGCAGGTAACGAACATATAATCTCAAGTAATGTGTTTGCCAGCATCAAAATGCAATAATATTTTTCCGGCGTATAATTATATAACATCATCTTTTTACATAGTTATTTTAAGTGGAAATCCGCTGAAATAAAGTATTCTACATTTTCGATCACTATTATGAACTTAGCTCGTGACAGGAATTAAAATTATTTCTTACTTATAGCGTTCTGCAATCAACCTAAAAAATATTAATGAACTCCGCCTAAATGTAGGCTTTACGTAAAAAACCTTTAACCAGTTCATAATACTTTTTAGTAGTATATACATGTAGAGTAAATGTTAAATTTTTGTAAGAAAACTAACACTGACTTAAACCGAATCACCTTTTTATACTTCAATTGTATATAAACAATATAAGACTGCAATTTAATGCCACTTTTTATGGAGCCATAAAAATATGCAACAACCTTAAATGCTACAAAATAACTGATGGTTACAAGAAAATATTACAATGTATGTATAACAATCTTAAGTGTATCAGTATAAAAATGAACATCTGCTTACTTTTTAAACACGCTCTCAACAACTAACACAGTTACAAAATTGCATGAAGAGTTGTACGTGTGCTTGCTGTAAAATTTTTATAATGCAGATATAGTAAATCCATATAAGACAGTGGTTATGTGCTTATACCCAGTGAACATTTGAAAGATTGTTTTATCCAGAGCTGTTAAATTTGGATTACGATTGGTAATCAATTAAATTACTTTTTAAAAGGAATGGAATTGATTACATATTTCTCTTTTGAACAATTCCTGATTGTTAATTAATTATGATTACAAATAATCCTAAAGTAATCAACATTATTTAGGAGTATGAGAAAATAATCAAAAATAATAAAAAAGTAATTCAAAACGGAATTGACTACTTTCAAGAAATATTTTTGAATATTTTTGGTTATTTTTTAAAAATTTGAATTTACATCATATATATTTTATTTTGAAAAATTTGCATTTACAACGTAAAAAAATTCGGAAGAAATAAAACAAAATTAAATAGTTTTTGTTTACAAAATATAGATATATTCACTTCAATAACAAAACAATCAATAACAATTTTAGTACTTCCTAAATCAAAAAGGGAAAAATACGTGAAAAAATAATAACGAGAATAAATACATCCGGAATACATTGAATTCCCCAAAAAAAAAGTTTTATAATTTACATACATATATTTACAATTTGCCTTCATTACAACTAATTTTTCAAAAGAAAAATCAAACATTGATTGTGATAGTATTGCCATAATTTCGCCAAATAAAAAAATCTACAATAATCGAAAATATTCCTTGAAAGTAATCGAATTATTTTTTGATTACTTTTTATTATTTTTGATTACTTTCTCGTAATTTTTATTAATCTTGATTATTTTTGGATTATCTGTAATCGTAACAATTAGTAATCGTGCGAATCTGAAAATAATCTGAAAAAATAATGTAATTACTAATTATTACGATAAGTAATCATTACTTAACAGCTATGGTTTCATCAAACAATTTCTATTTCTTTTGACAACAAAAAGCGATTATTCGCGCGCTTAAAAAATACGAAAAAATTATTCACAACAACAACTATATCAACCAAAATTGAAAATGCATGTAATAAAAATAAAATAGCTATTTGTTTTATTGTTGTGGCTTTTCGTTAACATTTATTTGTTTTGTTCTGAGGTTTTTTAAGCTTTCTCATTTGGTTTAAAGGATTTCGAGTATAAGACTTTGAAGTTTATTTAAAAAGTTCGATAAATGTTTCCTAATAAGCCGGCTTAAGCAACTAGCGAAATGCGCATAGAGACTAGCTATACACCCAAGAAATAAACTGCATTTTTATAATAGTATGATTTATGATAGAATTATCTAGAAAATTTGTTTTATAATAAGAATACTAGATTATGCAGGAGTGCGAAATGTTAAGTAATATTGTAGAAATTTCGGTTGATATAGTTATGCCAGTGAAGTCGCGCAAAGTTATAGAAATAAATCTTTATATATATAATTCTTCTCTACTCTTGTATGTAACTGAACTCCTCCTAATCGGTTTGATCGATTTTAAAGAAATTTTGGGTGTGGGAGCGTGGATTTACGTGGATATACGTCCGACCGATGGCGCCGATATTGGGTTCTAAAACTTTTTTATTTTTCTATGTATTTGAAATGCATCGGATATTGAAAGCAACCAGAAATTGGCAGTCTAACATGAAGAGCCGCCTACGGCAAGACAATGTGCCTAAATTTCAGCAAGAAAAATGGCACTATCGGTTGAATAGGGGAGCAAAAATTTTACTGATTCTTATGGAGGACTTATAAAAAAATTACAATCAATTACAAAAATTAAAATGTGTACATGATCTAGCTTGAGGTATCAATTTGATTATAAGTTATAAAAAATGTACGGGAAAACTCAATTGAAAACGCATTGCTACAAGGGCATATTGTGCATGTAAAAGTAAAGGTAACAAAATAAAAAAGACGTTTGAACTAAGTTTTATGTATATAAATATGTATATTTTATTTTATTTTTAACGAAATATTATATTTTTTGGTAGAAAAATGATCGAAAAAAGACTTACAAATGTTTAACAATAATAACGAAAAGCATCGTGAAAATGAATCGAAACTGATCAGAAACCAGAGTAATTAAAGACTTTAAGAAAAGATAGAGGTAGGGTTCCATTTTCTTCCGACGAAAGAATCTTTTACGATAGGAAAATGTCTATGCGTATGACTATTTTAAGTTACGTAAAGTGCTTTAACACTAGAATATTGCCAGTAATTCCATAAAATGCTGACTAGGTAGTCCTCTTCAACATAGTCGCAAAGATAGGTAAAATGTGCAAAACATCTTTACTTTACTATGTTGTTCGTTCTCACTAAATCTGGTTTGTAGTAATAATTGCTGTGTATTCTTCTATTTTTTAAGATTGTGCAATATGACTTTATTAAAAATTTTTCATTGACTTCTTTCAGTAAGCCTGCTTAGCGTAGAGTTTTCAGTGACAGTTTTTTTCCCAACAAAATTTGAAACTCTTTTATTGCTAAAACTCGGGTGCTTTCAAAACTGGATATTGATAGAAAGTGTGGGAATTCCATAAATACATTTAGATATAAAACAAAATATAATACTAGTGTAAGGCACTTAGTAATAGACCAGTTTATATGAATGCTATGTGATACAAAATATGAAGGGGTTTTTGAATTCTATTGTATACATTTTGTTTTCATTTCTCTCAATTTGAGTATATTTTGTCGTTAAATTTTAAAATATGGTGAAGTTTGTTTTTGATTACTTATTCGTGAAAATAAGGCTTTTTGTAAGATTGAAACGTGTGTAACATCGGTTTTGTTGAAAATGGTACGTTTTTTCTGTTATTTTTAATTTTATTTTTTTTTTGCAAATTGTTGTTAAAACCGCAATATTATTGATTTTGAAATTTCAAATTTTGGTGAATTTTGGTTTTTGTTGAAATTTTGTAGCTATTCGCATTTATTCGCATTTATTCCAGTTTTTCTATTTTGTAGTGAGTTGTGTTGAATACATCATTTTTGTTTTGATACTTCGGCAATTTGAAATTTTTAGACTGTAGTTTAAGTTTCAGAAGAATTTTTAATTTTGGTGAATACATAATTTTCGATTTTTTTAGTTAAATTTAAATTTTTTCGTAAGTTTTATGGTTAAAATGTTTTCGGTGAGTTCCAGATTGGTGGTGAAATGAGATATTTTTAATGTAATTGTGTAACATGCATTGACGTTTTCATAATATATAGTTTTTTTTAATATTCGGTTTATCAGTGAATTTGCACAATTTTGCAGAAATTAAAGTTTTTGTGGTGAAATTCCGAGATTTGGTGAATATTTATTTCTGTAGTATTTTTTGGTTAAACTTCGCTGCTTTATTAAATATTGATTTCTTAGCAATTAAATTAATTGTATTCCAGTTATTCGATGTATGGTAAATTTTCGCATTTTTGGCGAATTTGAATTTTTGGCCCAATTTTGTGTTTTTCTTAATTTTTTGTTGCAATTTTGGGTTTTTTTTTTTAAATTTCGTTTTGTGGTGGAGTTTTTTTAATTTTTGTGAATTCCCAAGTAGTGGTGAAACTTACTTTTTTAATCCAGATAAATTTCGTTTTTTGGTAAAAAAAATATTTATAATATTTACAAAATATGATGAATTTTTTTTTGTGGTAAAGTGTTTGATGAAACTGTTTCTTTTCGGTTTTTTTTTGTAAATGTTTCGTTTTTTATTAAATATTGTTTTTTTAAGAATTAATTTTTATGTTTATTTTCGAATTTCTACTGAATTTAAGTTTTGAATATTATGTTATTATTTGTTGTAATTTGAAATTTTTAATTTCTAAATTTATAATTTTAAAAGTTTGCTGTGAATTCAAAATTTTAAAATTATAAATTTGTGAATTCAACTTTGTAGTAAAATTTCATTTTCTTATATATTTATTTTACTTCGGTTTTGTAAGAATTTCAACGTTTTTCATAAAATAAATTTCGGTAAAATAAATTTGTTGTGATGAAATTTCAAAATTTGGAAAATTTGTTTGTAATATTTTTATTCCAATTTTTTTGATATTTTTGAATTTGCAGTAAATTTTAAATTTTAAAAAAATTTCGAATTGTTGGTAATTTTTTTAGTACTCCTTTTTTTTATTATTTTGACTTTTAGGAAAACTATATTTTTTATTATTCAACTTAGTTTGGTTTGTGATGAATTTTCGAATTTGAGTGAAATGTTGGTAGAACATCGCTTCTGATAAAATTTATATTTTTTTATCATATTTGGTAAATTTTAAGTTTGTGGTAAATGTCTTATTTTTTTGTGTATTCATCATTTGTCGTGAAAATTGTTTTTTGTATACAATTTTACGTTTTTCATAAATGCTGAAATTTCAAAATTTTGGTGAAATTTAAATTCTTGTGGTGAATATTTAAAATTTAGTATTTTTAATTTCATTTTATTGAATTATGATTTTTTGGTAATAAAATATATTAGTTTTCCGATTTCACGGTGCATATGCTATTGTTGTAAATATAAAATTTTAGGTAAAATCCGGATATTTTTGAATTTTTTCGTGAAATTTTGGTTTTTTTAGGAATTGAGATTTCTTTGCTTTGTTTATAAAATAAGGCCCGAAGTGGGAACATATTTTTGATGGGTAATACTTTAATTTGAGTTTTAAAACAAAATGCAACATCATTATTATAATATAAAACAAGGGCTCAAAGCGAAGGCTTAACTTAAGTTGTCATCAGATTAGAAAATATTTACTTGAGCGGTTACAAACTTATTTCTCAAACATTTTCATTTCTATTTTTAACGGATTTTAATAGTTCTTTTTTAATTTTTGATTGAGTTTTATTGCTTAAGAGTACAATTTTCATTCATTTTTGAATTTTAAAAAATACGTAGTATAATGGATTTTTTATAATTTATGAATCTTATGGTGATTTTTGGCTTTTAGATTTCCAAAGCAAGTATCAATTTTACGAACTGAATATATTTTATTTTCTATATTAATCATTAGGTTTTATTTATTTTCCAGAAAATTAATTTTTGTCGTTGTAAGGTACATTAGTAATTCGACAATAATCGGACGATCTTTGGAGGAGTGATATCACTTTTACCATAAAATATATATGGCAGGACCTAGAGTCCTTGCAGGGATTACATTAAAAATTGACAGGCTTGTGCTGCTGTTATTGGTATCATATATGTATAGATGTTAATAACTTTGCGTTAATAAATGTAACTAACATAACATTTTGAATTTTAAGACTATGTGGGAGGAGGGCATGTCCTTTGTACGATTTTTCTACACATTATTTTTTATGCTTTTGTATCAAATTTCAATACCTCCTTATATTTTTCTGCAATCGTTATAATAGATCAAAGCTGTTACAAAATTCGTCGTTCGTTTCAGTTGTGTTCATAACATAAAACTTAAAAACAAATAAATAATGAGTTTTTTAACAAGCATTTTCCTGGCACAATTTTGTCTGCTCACTTTGTTTCCTTTTTTTAGAAAAATAAAAACAGTAACAAGAGGTAGAACTAAAAATAAAAGCGAAACTTATTTTCACGCTGGAGATGGTGGGATTATGGAGGATGTGATATTTCGCTTGCTGCACTTTTGTTGTTCTTTATATGTACATATATAGCTCGTTTTTCTTAATAATACATGATGTCATTTAATATTAGGTTTGTGGATGGGTGTGTGAAACGTGTAGTATGTTTGTTTCTGTGTATATTTGCATGTATACATTTTCCAAGTAAAGCAAAACAAAAAGGCAAAGTAGACATTGAATTTGTTCAACATTAGTAATGTAAATTAAATTCTTACAAAATTTATTCTTAAATTCAATTTTTTTTTAATATAATGTAAATATTTAACTTCTTTAAGACTTTATTTGAAAGCATGCAAGTTCTGAATTTAAAAGAATTATGTTGCTTTTGTTTTTTTTTGTCGAACGTATTCAAAAATAATTCGTCAGCTTTCAGGCACAAAGATATGGCTTGCCGTAACTGAGAAGTTCTGACTTATACGTCCACGTGATTGCGGTCGGTAACAGGTTCCTGTCTCTGCAAAGAGTCTGGTTAAATAAGTCAAACGGAGAAAAGTTAACACTCTTGTATAAAAATCCCTAATCCATGGTGGAACAGGATACGCCAGGGATGCGAGGTCAAGTGGGTGCTTGATCTCAAATATACGAAATTTGGATACCAGTCGTTCTCTAGTTTTAATACAGACTTACCCGGGCATATGGATCTCTGTGTGGGTGGACATATTTTTCTCCATTAGGGGGATGAATCAGGAAGCCACGCAAGAGGCGGAGATGTTAATTTCTTCAGAAACTACGGTTTTTATTGGCCAAAGGAGGAATCCGGAGAAGATGGTTAAGAATGCCACGCGAAGGGTGGATGGGTCAATCTTTAAAGGTACTTCTAAGACGTTAGACCGTGAGATTCCGATAGGGATGGACTCGCACGAGTCCATCAGGAATTCCGGTGCTTATTGGCCAATGGAGGAATTCTGAAGAGTTGGACAAGAAAACCTCGCAAGGGTGGGACAGTTTATAAAGATACTCCTGACGAAGAGGCTGACACGGTAGCACCCATTGTGTGTGAATGTCCAGCACTGGCTAGTATAATACTTAGGGCCACGGGCAGAAACTTGTTAAGTATAAATTTCATAGTGGACCTTATCCTTAAACAAATAATAGCAATTACAAGAGAATACGTGATGAGAAAGAAGATCGACAGTCACCAGTTGACAGTCTGCAATCACTATAGTCGATAGTAAAGGCTAATGGTAGCATGAGACTAGATTGAGTGTAAGGTAATTGTAAATTACAAACCGGTTGTCAATTCGAGGAAATAAGGGGTTCGAAAAGGCTTCCAAGAAATTATAATTTCTTTCCTTTGCCTCTTGGAAAGAAAACTTTTAATTAAAGTAAATTTTTTGTATTAAACTATTTATCAGTCATGTTTTACAATCCAATTATTTATTTAGTATCTATTAAAAAAGTTTTATTTTTAATTTTTCCTAATGAAAAGATCATTATTTAAAGTTAAAGCTTCTAGTTATTTTGTATTGTTTATTTTTTTAGTCAATTTATGTAATCGGATGTACGAGTAATTGCCTAAGTGCAAGTCTCCAAAAACCAAAAATGAAGAATCATTCAAGAATTCAGGTCAATGTTCCGTAACCAAAAGAGACAAAAACTACACTTAATCACTCAAAAATGTGTGAAAAATTACCCGAACTAAAAAAATAAACTATCGCCGAAAATTTTGGACACTTGGTCACTACATGAAATTACCCGACAATGAAATATTTAATTGCGAACAAATGTCCAATTATTCCAAAATGTTAAGTAGCCCAAAGTTGGCGAACAATGATAATTTTTTTTTAATTTTTAAAGATTTCTGGTATTTTTACCGGAGCGATTTTTTATACCGAAATTTTGTTAGAGTATATTTAAATAGATACTTTTGAATGCGATTTGTTGATTCCTCGTCCAAAAATACATATGTAAATATTTTACGTTTAATATGTGTAATCAAACCCGAGTTGTAACAGTGAGAGCGGTTCAGGTGTGACGTTGCAACTAGTGTTTCATCCTCAAATAAATAAATCCTTGATAATAATATATTTACTCGCTATTTAGTTCATATGATATATTTTAAAACAACCTGCCGTTTATTCCCACCTTTACTTACATCTATTTCAAAACGGAACATCAAAATTTACAGAGTGTAAAGGAAATGAACAATTTTTACCGGCAAACATTTATATGCTTCGTCCACAATTATTTATATATTGTCAAAACATATTGTTTGATACGTGCATCATATAATAAAAGAACTGAATAACAAGTTAATATTGAAATGTTTAGGCCTCCGGAGCTTTTGTTCAAATTATACCATCTGTAAAATCAGAATTGCTTAGAAGGAGCTTTTGTTCAAATTATACCATCTGTAAAATCAGAATTGCTTAGAAGGAAAACCCGTTTCTTTGGTTCAAAATTATTCTAATTGTGTAGTGAAATTATTAGCGTTTTCTTTTTTGGCATATAATTCATACTGTGTTAATTTTTTTGTTAAAAAAAAAACAATGAAAAATTTTGAGTATGAGTAAACAATGTGTTCTTTTCTAAATACGACGCGTCGTACAAAGTAGTGTAAAATTTGTTACATGTTTTAGCCATGTACATATGTTTGAGAACAACTAAAATTTGCGATTAACGATTAAATTATCGAATGAACTTTATATTTGCAAAACGACCTGATTACTGGAAGTACTTGTGTATAGTACTTGCAGTTGATAAAAATGCATTTATTTAATAATTAAGTTACTACAAATATGTATACTGCGGTATTCCCGTTATAAATATTAAAAATTTTAGCTATAAGTCTTTTTGTAAAATATTAATATCAGTTGGTCAGTAGCAGGGTAAAAATAAAGAGGCATTTAACTTGCTTTTGATTAAGCTCGTTTATTAAAAAAACTAAATTCAGTCCATAAGAGCATGAGGTAGGTAGCTCCACCAAACAATTTTTTTTTGTGAAGCTACTCTTTTTGATAAACAGGTGTGTGATGGAAATCTATTTTGAAAAAGAAACGATACTCGTATAAAGCCTAAAAGTGTTGTCAGGTGCTGCTCATTATTTTATTTTTGTACATATTTTGAAAGAGATAAAAAAACATGTTCATAAATTGTTAGCTAAATGTTTTAATAATATTTTAATGTTATTTTTTGTCAGTTGTTGTGCCATCTTTCTATATTTAGCGCAATTTTAGATATTAGCATAGCCAATGCTTACAAACTCGTCTGCGGCAAACCTAACCCCTTTCTTTAGTGTTGACTTCCTATTTGCATGAAGAGAGGGTAATTTTGTTGGTATTTACAATCGAATGTGAAGTTTCTATGTATTCTGTGAACGGTTCCAGTCGTTATTCTACGAGTATTTGACGTTGTTATAATTTAGAATATCACATAGGGAATTGTTTTATCGCAGGTTTTTGAATAACTATCCCAACATGCACATAATTACTCTCTATCGACCGATGTAAGTGTTCACTCAAGTTTCAACTGCATTCCCATGACTATCTCTCATTTTATCTTCACATCAAGCAGATTTACACTTCTAGCATAATATGAACAATCCCTACTTGTCGTGCTTTAAAGAGTTCATGTTAAAAACATTTATTGGTGTAAAATTTTTTTGCATTGCCAAAAAGTTTTCACAGTCAGTGACGCGTGTTGCACCCCTCACGTTAACCAACCAATATAGCGATTTTATTTGGCAACAAAATTACTAAGGGCAATAAAAAACTTGGAATAAGAAAAATTACACCAGAAATATTGCAAGCATGTAATCACCGTAATTGTCAACGGATTAAAATTGAACGAGGCAACGACGCATGTTAATAATGGCCAACAGCAGCAGAAAATAACATTTTGTGGTAACAGCCATTCAACCGACCAGTAATAATAAATTCTACAAGCGACTTCCAGCAATTTATGTTTTTCACTGCTTTCATTAAATTTACTTAAACAGCACACACCCTTGTATGAATGTGTGGGTGTGTGCTGTTTCAAGTTCATATGATGTAAAACACTAATAATGCAGGGTATTATTTGGTACTTTGCTGAACAAACAAGAATTGCCAAAATAAAAAACAAAACAGTAAATGTTATGAAAAATCATTTTTAGAGTAAAAATGTTAACATCGGTTATCGATAAAAACCTCCGAATTTAAACATGCATTGATGTTAACATTAGTCAAGCTAATAACCCGAAAACTCTAATGTCTCAGAAGCAATGTTTAATTACCTGAAATGGAGGTTGTGAACACCCTACAATTTTCACTAAATTACATTACCAAGCCAAACACCACCACACAACAGAAGATATTATTAACAAAGTTTTCTACTTACTAAAGCCATACCTGCAACAACATGTTAATGCTTGAAGGCTTTTTTTCCGGGTTTCGTTTATTGCGTACAACTTTACTATAAAAAATTTTATAACACCAACCATAGTATTTTTTTGCTCACTGCATAGTATTTTTTAATAGAAACAGATCTGTCAATGCCCTTTATAGCAATTATCATACCTTTAGTACTTTTTAATTGATAGGTGTAGTAGTTTTGATGTTCTGCGTCAAGGCTATTCGCGATCTGCTGTAATTCTTTTCCGTGTGGACTTGGAGCTTTGTCTGTTGAATTCGCCCTCTTCGTTTGGAGAGGACATAAAAATTGGTAAAAAATGCTTTTCAGCGCATTTGATGTTTGCTTGCATTGCATCCACTTGAGAACTTTTGTATTATTCAGCGGTGCGCTCTTGCTGCGAAGACTGCCATTCCTTTGGCAATCAAATTGTTATATTATTTAATTATTTTTCTTATTTGCTTTATTTCTTTCTTCATGATATGTACTTAAAGCATGTTCAGACGGAGAAAATATTTGGCGAATCAAAGTGTATCCACTATTTTTGGCAAATGTTAAACCATTCGTTCCATATATAGTTTGAAATGGTTACAAATAATACAATAACGTTTATATGATCTTGCATTTTCTTAAGTAGATACAGAAGAAAAAATATGTTTTATTTGTTATTTCGTCAATAATTTGCCTCATCTGACTAAACCATTATAATATTACAAATATTATAATGTGTGTTTGTAAATGTTAGAGGCCTTGTTACGTACTACTTTAATTCATTATTCATTGTGCTCTAATAATGGATCAAAAATGTTATCAATTCCATCAAAATGAATATGGCTTTGGATTAGTTCGCTCAATTTAAAAAAAAAACATTAAATCTAAAGTTAGTTTCTCCAGTTTCGATAAATTGCACTTTGTCCATCTTAAGCCAGCCCAATTCCTGAAAGTTGAAAAACGTCGTTAGAGGGGCGTCTTTAAAGCTGATAGAACTTACAAAAAGTTAACTGTTAAAGGAACTGTCATACTGCGCACACTTTTTGACACTTTTTGACGTGAATGCTGCAAGCTACTTAACATATCCTATTACATACGAATCCCCACTAAGAATTAAAAACGTCATATGGAATAAAAACTCAATTGCAAAAGTAAATTCTTTCGCTAATCATTCAGAGAAAGTTTTCACACAAGAACATATAAATAGCTTAACCATTCCAATTATTAGCGACACTGCGGACGATCCTATGAAATTCGATTACGCTTATTAAAAACGACAATTAAAAATCTATATAAGAAGAAACTGCAGTGATAAGCTACTCACAAAAATAACACGAGTTCTACCCACAAGCTTCTAAATAGCTATATGACAGATAGAACGTTTAAAGTAAGGTGAACGGATAATTTTTTTTATAAAAATAGGGAAAATGTGTTCATGTAACGTTTTCCCTCAGAAGGCATCAGAGGTTAAAGGAACAGACACATTATACGTGACGAGACGGCGCACGCAAGCTAATAACAGATAGTATATTAAGATTTGAATACAATAGATTGGTAATAATCTATACATAATATTTATTATAATTTTCTGTTAGAAAGGTTCAATAATATAACAATAAAGTTAAAAAAAACTACATACTACTCATAAATAAATCATAAGGTTCTCTTTTATCTTAATTTAATATTTATTAAGATTTTTTAAGTAGCATCAAGTCCATTAAAATAAAATTTAAGCAAACATTTACTTAAATTTGCTACGCCCGTTATTGCCTAATATAGATTTATGTGTATGTGCTGACAAACAATAACTAAACTTACTTTATTTTACAAATCGAATGTAAACAATATCCGGCGGACACGAAAACACATACGAGTACTATTTTACAAGCTTTATATTGTAAAACAACATTATCAACAACAAAAACACAATTTTTATTAATCACAACAGAAACAGAAGTACTGAAAAAAATCTAGAGAAATGACAACATCAACTGCAATAACATCAATTAGAATTGCAACGAAAACCATTATTATTATGTGGAACATTATCATCCAGAAACTCATCCATGGTAGATTAAATCGAACAAGCTTTACAATATTATTCAACTTGTGTATATCTTTTTTTTAATGCGTACAGTGTTGTTAAAAAGTATTGCTTTTTATAAAATTGTTAGAAAACGTACAGCAAATATATGTATAAGAATTTTTCTTTAGAAAATACACTCAATTTGTTATAAAAATATAAGACATTTTCTATAAAAAGTAATTCTACAGAATTAAATTTTTTGTGTAGAAATTATTAGAACTAAAAAAGACGGTAAATTCATGGGCGAAAAAAGAAAACTCATTATAAAACTTTGATGATTTAAAGCAAAATATCACCTTTAAAATCGGTCTTTATTTCTAATTATTTCGTTGTTGTACACTTTTTCAAAATTAAAATATATTTTTATAAACATGTATTAGAGCTGTACTCGACTGTGCCGAAGTAGTATATATTTACTACTAAATATATACTAACGATTTTTTCCCGTGAAGAAAATCTGCGTTTGGGTAAATTTTGATCGGTATGTAACTTTGATTTTGTTAAAGACGTTTTTCATAAAATATTTATTTTTTTAATAAATTTTGTTTTATTCCAGTTTTTCGGTTTGCTGGCAAATTTTTGAAATTTTGGTGAACATACACCTGAAATTGCGCCAAAACATTACGACATTTCCAAAACTTAAAATTCATCAAAAATTTTAAAATATTCTTACTATATACCGCAAAACTGGAATATAAAAATAAAATAATTGCTACAAAATCAATATTTAATCAAAAACATAAATTTTCCCAAAAATACTACAAAAAACTAAAATTAAAAACTTTAACTTGACAAATTCAAGCTATTGCATAAAAATATTTAAATTACCAAAGTAACCAAAAAATTTTATGTGCAACAAAACTTTGAAAATTCACCATCAAATGAAAAAACGAGTTCTTGATTTGATATTTCGTCAGGGTGTTCTGATGTAGAATTTTGGAACGAATTTCCGTCATCCCTTGTCAAGTTTGGTTTGGAGACAACCGGTTTCGGCCATGTGCCATCTTCACTGTAATTTTTCGTTCTGCAGAACGAAAATGGCACATAGCCGAAACCGGTGTGTCTTCACTGTAATTTTTCGTTCTGCAGAACGAAAATGGCACATAGCGGAAACCGGTTGTCTCCAAACTTGAAAGAGATGACGGAAATTCGTTCCAAAAATCTACATGAAAAAACTGGCTTAATGGAAAATAACTCCGAAAATACCACAAAAACCATAATTCACCAAATCTTAAATTTCACCAGGAGTTTTCAGTTGCCTAAAAAAGGGGGTTTTTTTTTAAACGTAGCAATTTGAACAAAATCAATGTTACACAAGGTCCAGTAAACCTAATTTTCGCAAACAAGTAACGAAAAAGAAACTTCACTATATTTTGAAATTGAACGATAAAATTTAGCCAAAGACTGAAATCTCGCCGGGAACTGTAAATTCGATCGAATATTAAAAAACAAATGCTTTGCACAGGAAAAAATTTGTAGAATATATTTTGCAGTTCATACTTTTGTTCGGCACAGCCTTACTTGTCTTAAATTTAAAGATAATAAATCATATTTTTCAAAGTTTATGATTTGTGTAATTTACAAGTTTTAATTTTTAATGAAAATTATAAGAATTTTAATAAGTAAAATTATTTCAATAAATTGTTAAAGCTTAAATAAATAGACCCCGTACTGTGGGTTTGCAAAACATCGTTCTTCTTACTTATGCAACCATTCGAATTCGATTGAAGATAAATTAAGATGTTGTTTTGTACAAAGTCCAAATGATTTCCATACATATTTTTTGCATTCCTATACGGAATTATATTAATGAGCTTTGTATTTAAGAAGCCCGTAAGCAATTATATCAAGGTAATTCTTAACTTTGGTGCACAGCATATTGACAAAGCCATGCCACTGTTTCAGTCCTTGGCATCGATGTTGATATAATTTTTTTATTGATAAACACTTAATTAGAATAATTATAATGGCTCAGCTTAGAATTCAACAGGCTTAAAGCGCTTGAAATTCACATGTTTTGCTAACTGAAGCGTTTGTATGAACTTTTTAAATTTCATTATTTGAGTAAGGCTTGTAATTTTGACTATTTTCCTGTTCATATACCTCTTGCATGATAGATTCTATGAATCGCTAAACAACAAATTTCAAGCTTAACTTGCACGAATTAATTTCTGATTTGAACTGCAACTTATAATGGCATTTATTCGCTTTCATTTTTGTGTTTTTCTTCATTGCAAGTAATAGAGTAATTAATATATTGCACGAAAGTAAGCCTGTGTGCTGAAAACAAGTGTGGAAGTGTTTTTACCTTGCCTTCTTGCAGAATTGTAATCGTACGAGTATATGCTGACAATTGAACATAAAATCTTTAACGATTTTATATCCATGTATACTTTTTGGCTGGCAATTAAACTCAAGTCATGCATATAACCAGGCCAATTCCGCGGTAAACATTTAAGGATACGCAGCCAGCGATCCTGAGATTTATTTGTAGTTTGCCATTTAAAGGACTACAAATAAAATCCGTTGCAACTTTTTAGTGTTTATTTTTAAAAAGAATATATTGTTACGTTTATTACCACAATAAACGTTCGTTATTTTGTAGGGTTAGTTTAATTGCAAATATTAAAATACAAACTCCTTTATAATTTTATCAGTACACAACTTTATTACGAGTCTTATATACAATTCTTCAGTACAAATTTACACTGTAAACTTAACACGCTTATGTACACACAGTTGTTCGCTCTATGAAATCTCAATGTCAACTATATCTTCTGCGGTGGACGGCGCCTTTATATACAGATCACGGCCGCTTCTTGAAATGTTCCGAACATACCTGAAATTTCGCTTCATTTATTTCATTTGCTGGCTTAGTAGTCTTGTTTATGTTTTGTTTACTTATTGTTTCTGTAGAAATTGTTTCTGTTTCTACTTTGAATCGCGGTTCGCGGAATTTCTGCTACGCAATTGTTTTTGTTTTATTGTGTATTTATACACTAGGTCGTTTCACACATCTTCGATTATTTTTCGTAACAATATTTTATTCCTTGATTACCCTGTATTAAATTAAGTTTTATTAGTCTAATATTTTTGCGTCGTAAGTTATATAAATTTTAATGCAGAGTCGATAGTATTTCCGGATATTTATTTAGTAAATTTTAAAGCATGACATAACAAAATTAATGTAAGGAGGCTTCGATCAAAAGGAATATATATATAATATTTTTTTTGTACAATAAATGCAGTTAGAGTGGGGCACATTTCATTCTAATCCAAAAGAAAACTGATCGGAAAATATACACAGTATGGGAAGCGTCTGTATTGAATTTTTCATTATTAGGTGAGTTAAAAAGATGATATTTGCACTATGCGCTACTTAGTGAAATGACACAGAGAATTCTGGGGATGTGTGTAATGGCACAAAAATGCATGTCCGATACTTACCTTTACCAGTATTCTAAAAATTATCGTATTAAAAACAAATTCTTGATTGAAAGAATAAATAAGAAATTTGAGCCTGAATACATTATTCGCTTAATTACTAGAAATTTTTAATTCTGTAATTTCGTAACGTATTAATATTTTCTTATATATCCTAGTTCCACAATTAAAAAAAATTGCCTTTGCATTATCTGGCAAATATCAATAAGAGTAGGACAAACACTTAATAAGTTTATAATAACAAACATTATAAAATACCGTTTATGTTGCATCTTTGGTGTCACGTAATAGCATATAAACATAGTAGTGACAATGAGATAGAAACAAAAACCAAATACAGGAAAACAGTATAAGTTTCTCCAACAATGGCAATATAGAGCGTAGACTCAGTGAAAACAAAAGTAATTCTTACGTTACAGTGAATGCAAAATGGAAAAATATAAGTCGACAACTTGAATTTCATAGCTAAATAATATAACCGCACTCGTGCATGTTCACCTGCGCTATGCAAGATTGATACAAAATTAAATGATGTTAAAAATAATTTAATTTTTATTGGTTTCCTTCCACAGCAGCTGATTTTTTATTATTACAAATGGTCAGAAACGTTAACTGTCGTTGTTAACCTTATAGTTTTTCAACAGCGCTAATTAAAAAATTAATTAATTCAATATTTCAAACGTTTCACATATATTAACGTCAAATGTCAACAGTTGTAAAAATTAGGAATTAATTTTGCTCCATTGAAATCATAAAAACGCACCATTTTGAGAAAGTGTGGTAATTTGTAAAAAGTATTAGCCACTGATAAGGCAGTATTTTTCACAAAAGAAAACTTCATTAATGCCATTTGTATATTTTCTCTTAAGAGTGATTAAGCTGAGCATTTGAACAAAAAATAAATGTTGAAGATTAAGATTTCAATACTTTAGTTATTTTTTGTTAATAAAGTACCTTTTATTAAAATAGAACACTCAACACTTATTGGTAGAATACGGTTTTGCAATTTTGTTTCTATTGTTAAGCTTATCGAAACAACATCTTTACTTTGTGTTGAAGAAAATTGTTAGTAGAGCTAGGTTCAACTGATTTAATTTTTTATATCATTCAGAATATGTTCCTTAATAATCAAAGCCTTCAATTAAATCTCTATTTTTATACCCGTCACCAAAGCGAACTGGTTTGTCATTCTATTTGTGATTTCTACAATATTCATTTCCGATCCAAAAAACTATATTCTGGATCTATATACGTAGGGAAGTTCAATGTCCGTCTGTCAAACATTCTGACGGCATTAGGCCATCATGATTAAAGGAAGCAAAGTTATGAGGGGGTAAAAACAAATGGTTTCGTGTAATATATACACTGTGTGCTTTCGACCTAAACTTGGCCTGGCGCACTTGATCAGTAACTTTGGCGAATTTCTGCTATTAGCCATATAGGTCTACAAGTTTCCCAGATATGGGCCAAAAAGTTTTTCTTGTTAGCTTGTTCGGAATCTTCATCAAATTCGACATAAAGTCTTAATAAAGAAATTATCATTCCGAGGCCCACAGATAACCTTCGGACCTAAATGTTGTAACGAATCCAAAACAAAATTTTAAAAACCAAAAAATTTTTAAAAGTGACAAAGAAAACCGAACTCTTCCAACAATAAACTTCCAGACATTTTAAACTACAAGAACAGCATAATTTTCTAAAAAATCTATATAATAAAAAAAAAAACAACACAAAAAAACTTCTGAAGTTCTATATTTGTTCTAAATTTTGTGAAAATTTTAAATTTACTGCAAATTTCCAAATTTACCATAAAATCAACAAAATTGGTAATGAGACTGAATCACATGTAATTGAGCAACCAGAGAGCAGCACAGCTGATGAAGCAGTTCCTTAAGTTGTAGACGAAGAACACGTCAGAGAGTCGATTATATACGGAAGCAACTGAGTCCGATATACATGAGTCTGCAACAATGAGGGTTCAGAATGGTCAGCAGAGAGTTACTAGGAATCACCGTGCTGTAAGGTGTAGAAGCTTCCCCCAAATGCTACATGTACAATATAATGTAACATAGTAATAAAAATAATAAGAGTTCCAGTGAGGATATGTACTTATTCCCCATAGTAATTAATAGCATGGCAGTACTAATGGCACACATAGTGATGTATCTTAAGTATAAATATATCAATAAGTTAGCAACATTGTTCTATATATAAGTTGTTAACATTGAAATAAAAAGGCCGTGAGCACACGTTCAATGTGTTAATCCATGGCAAGCAGTTTAGCCATATTTTTTTTTTGTAAAACGATAATTAAATAATAAATTTATAATCTTTGTGTCACCAATCTGAGTCGTTAAAATAACAATAGTGTTTTATAATAGTGTTTTATAATTTGTCCAAATTTGGTAAAAATTAATACAAAAGCGTTAAATCGCACGATCTTGTCTGGCTAATTCACTGGACCATTTCGTAAGTCGATTGTATGTCATACAATATAGAGAAAATATGTTTTCAGTAAACATTCCATCCATTTGGGCCCTATGAAATTGGTAATCATGACTCACCATTAACGTGATCGTTGTCTCGGGCTACTATTTTAAAAAAGTAAGAAATAATGATTTCGCCGGCCCATGAAAAGCGGAAAACAATGATTTTTCTAGCTGTATCGGTGTCTAGGAAATCTTTCCTCACTCTAAATGCGGCCAGTAAGGTGGCTCCGCCCCCATACAATAGTTGAGACAGACACACTTTTGGATTAAAGATTATTTGAAAAAGATTCCAGAGCAATTTTTTTGCCACGCGCCTGGATACAGCCCCTTCAGTTTTTTAGTTCTACAATCGGACGTCAAATTCTTGATACGACCTATATCGATCCTTCCTGCCTACTAACCAATTTTTGTAAAACATCCGATACCCTTGTTAAAACTATGTTATGTTGGTCTTTAAAATAAAAGTTTGTTGCCGTTTTGAAACCACATTACGGTCGGCAACGCTATGTTCAAAAACTTAAAGGCCGGTAATCACCTTCAACTAATCTTTAATACTAGAGATTTATTTATTTTGAACCATCCTAATGCCCACTTAGCTAAAACATAGCCCCATGCATAAAGCGGATACTTTAATAAAACAGTGTATAACAGTCCCGAACCCAACCACGATATTCAAAATAAATTTGTACAATTTGCAAATATTTTTGTGCTGCTAGTCTTTTCATGATAATATAGAGAACTAAACTGAACACGAATGATTTTATAGTTACCAGATCTATCAACCGTATGATAGTTCAGCCTCCCCCCTTATTTTGCAAGCTTTTGTTATGACGTCATGGAACGTGTTTTTCAATTCGATAAATAAAATGATTTTTTTAGTATAAGTAAAAATAAAATACACTACTAGTCCCCAAAACACATGTCAACAAAATTTGTCAATTTGTCACCCAAAGCCAAAGGACACAACTTTTTACATAAAATAGAACATATATAAATAGCGCAATGTACAATATGGGGGAGGCAACAAAATACATGAATTTAGCAACTGCTTTATCGTAATGTGCTTGAGACACACGAAACGCAAAATGCTAAACACGAGTTGTAAAAACGTAATGGATAAAAAAATTGCTGTAACAACCCTAATGAAGAATCCAAGCCAATTTAAATTAACCTACTGGAGAACGGAAAATAATTACGAAATTTTTATTTCCAAAAATAAAACAAACAAATTGAGTTTTAAGAAGGAAACCCAGCTTAAATATCAGCAGTAGTGCAACGAACATCCTGTGCATCAAACATCCAGAAGTTACAGAGAAGACAGTCTAGGATTTTACGTCTTATCGTATGCGCCCCCTGGTACGTAAGAAATGAAAATATACATAGGGATCTAGTCGCACATCCCAACACTCTAGCACGCAATTTATTGCAATTTGATGGCCACCAGAGACTAAAAACAACTGACAAATTGAGCCTGGCGAAGCGGCTCTCTCTACACAATAGAAGATAGATTTTTAAGATTTGAACACAAAAAATTTGTTATTATATTGGTAGTAACTGGTAAATAATAATTTAGAAATAAGATTTGAACACTTATTGTGAATTTCTTTTAGTAGAAAGATTCAATAAAATGAAATATAAGTATAAAAAAAAAATTTAAAGCGAAGAAGGTCATCAAGTCACATGCTGCTGAGTTTTGTCATTTTTGCAAAAGCAAAAAAAGACGTTTCTAAATTGTTTTAACAAAAAAAGCTTATGCAACGAAAACAAAAAAGTGATAAAAAAAAGTTTGGACAAATATGAGAGCTCGCTGATATTTGGGTTGGGTAAATCGAAATATAAAAGTGACTCTGGTGTTTTTTCTTTTGTTGTGTGTATGTGTGCGTGTGCAAAATGTTTGGTTAATTAAATTTTACGTCGAAGATGAATTAATGTTTATAAGTATTTGGTGTTTGATTTAATGGATTGTTCTCCTAATTTTGGTACTTTTTAAGTTCCTAAGCCCTCTCTTAAAATAATTAAAAAAAACAAATTTCATTATAACTGACATTGTGTCAGTAGCATAGCAAAAAATTTAAAAGAAATAAAATAAAACCAAGTTTTCTCTGGAAAATATAAACACTAATTGTTTTACATGTACTTTTGTTTATTTACGTTAAAAAGGTAAACTGGCCGGAAGTAAAAATGATTGCATGCACGCCAGTGGTTTCTGTTTTATTTACACTGCTGCATGCAAATAAACTAGTAATCAGCATTTTCGTCAATCCAAATATTCGAACTCCAAAGCAGTGTATACATATATTTAAACGATTCGAAAAATTTTCCAAACCGTTCTTCTTAAATAGCGATTAATCCGCACGTCCATTTTTCGTTTCTAAAAATCTAAACCAAATTGACAAAAATAATATTAAAATTTTCAAGATATAAAAACTTAATCAAGTTAATTAATATAAAACTTATGTGCATTTGTTGGCCATTGTTGAAAACAGAGGCGAATTTTGTAATAATATATCAATAGGTTTTCCGATGCACAGTTTGCCATTTGCGAGTGTATGAACCATCACGGGCATAGAGCAGGGGGATACCTGCAACATAATATTTAGCATTATTTTAACGAGTTTTGCACCAGAAATTTACGTTCAGAACATTTTACAATTTTTGCCCTAAATTAATTTCTTTTTGTTGCGGTTTGTTAAAACTTTTATGTTGTTGTCTGGCCTTTCTTTAGATTTTTCATTCGGTCTAAACAATTTCGAGCATAAAACGTTTAAGTTTTTCTAAAAAGTTGGTTAACGGTTTCGTCTTGAGCTGGCTTAAGCAAGCAGCAAAATACTCATAGAGACTAGCTTATCTACCCTCAATTGCATTTTTATAATAAAATGAAGCTAGAAATACATTTTTTTTAATTAGCTTTATTTTTTAAAGTATCCTTTCTTTTCTGGTAAATTGTCAACAGAATTGTATTGCAATCATTAGTGACACATGGTGTCATGGATTTCAATATGAAATTTATTTTAACAGCTGTTTAGTAAATGAACGATTCAATATTCTGCTTTAGAACAATATCTAAAGTTTTTTGTAAGGGAATTTGTCTTTTTTTTTTAATACAGGTAATGCGTAATACAAATGAGTTTTTAGGGATATATATAATGGTGTTGAAAAACGAAAGGATTTTTTTAATATGTAGGTTTCTTTGGAAATACATTGTATACCTACTTCGTGCTTTAAATAGAACAAATTAATTTTAAATATTGGTTAAAGAACAATTTAAAAATAAATAATTTTAGTAGCTTCATTTAAAAGCAAAAGAAAAACTCTTAAATTTTTCAACACTTTTCTTCTTTGCTTGAAATTTTCATTAATGAATCTGTTTGTTTCAGAAATTTTTAGGGATTTTGAGTAAATTTTTTTCTTAAAGCTTCTGGAACATATATTTTTTATTATGCGAGCTCCCGCATTGTTTCATTTGAAGACCACTGGTTAAGTACAGCTTTATGCCGGCTGCCGATTTCGGTTTTCTTTTTGCATTTCGTATCACATATTCAAACTAAGAAAGTTATTGTGTGCGAGCGTATGTGTGTTATTTTGCGAACAAGTGTGTCTAAGGCATTGATGTATTTATCAAAATGTTAACCAATTTCCCATAACAACCATAACAACTTTCAAGGTCTATGTGGTGAAAACACAGTTGTGAGATAACAAATTACACATATTTTGTTTTTCGACAAATTTTTCGTTTGTTTTGTTGCTTGTATGTGTTATAATAACCGCTTTTCCAATTTAATATTAAATGATATTTTATTGCTATTAGAACAAATACTGCAGCAAGCTAAAGTGAAATGTAATAAAGGAAATTTTATTGAAGACCTGGAGCTCGGGAAAATTAGACAAACATAATAATAATAGAGGTCAAAAAACTATAATAAAGTTTATATGAGAAAAAGTTTTGAATTGAAAATTTGTGTACTTGTTAATGAAACGCGCAACTAGCTAAAGAGAAAAAAACACCCATAAGTTTTTTTGCAGAACATTACAGAGTTTTTTATTTAAAATATACCAGAATTTAGGCCAATTAAATTCTTCATTTTCAGCCTATATTTCCATACCGGAAATAAAATAATAACGTATAAAAATATTAGTATAAAAGTATTTATTAAGTTTTTAATTAGGTCTACAAAATTATAATAATTTAATAATTATAAATTATCAAGTAATTCTAATTCTTTAGGCATGAGTTCGTTTTTCTTTCTATTCAGAAAGAGAATTATTTATTTAATATGGATAACCTTTGAAAACAGTAGAAGTTTTAATTTTATTAGACATCTAGCTGAATGGAATGCATTTTCTATGTCGCTACACAAAGGTTATCCATATTAAATAAATAATTCTCTTTCTGAATAGAAAGAAAAACGAACTCATGCCTAAAGAATTAGAATTACTTGATAATTAATAATATTTGTAGTTCGGAGTAAAAAACAATAAAAAATTTAGTAATTATATTTATACATCGCATATTCACACCTTATTTAAATCGTTCCGATAATAGATAATAATTTAAAAGTTTTTTAAATTAAATTCTGTTTTATATTTAATTGTTCGGTGTTTAAATTTCATTAGCACACGCTGCGTATTAGTGTTATTTATAGGGTGAATAAAAATGAAATATTCATAGTACGCTCCGGTAGACTGGTACTTTTAAAGAACCTTCTTTGTAAGTAGCTTAGCCGGTATTATTCCTTAAAACGCAACCATCCAGTTATGTGTGACTCAATAATATGACCCAATGTTCTTCGGAATAGAAACCAAATGGTGTATACTTTTTTTAAATATCTATTTGGTCGTTTGGGTTTTATTATGTTATATTTTAAAGATAATATCAGTTTAGTGATCATCGCCGTTATTACTCTTAAATGATTTTAAGGGAATGTCTTCACACAATCTCTTCACTTTAAAAAAGGCCGCAGAAGAAGTTCGGAGGCGGTTAGATCCAAGACACGATATCAAACGGCCCGGTCAACCGATCAAAATTACATCTTCAAGTCTTTATTCAAGATACGCTGCAGAGATGACCGTAAAAGGACCAATTGTGTCGCACATTTTCTGGATGATGTTGTTGGATCTGTAACCATATCTTGAGCAATAAAAGCGATATCAGAGCGGACCGAGCTGATTTCATAGTCTTCGAATATATAATGTAAGTCCTGTTGATCCACTCTTTTTAGGTCGAGTGGCTAAACGCCAGAACGGTTCGTTAATTTTGCCCTTCGATTTAAACACTCCTATCGTTATAAACATGTTTGATCGGCTAATAACAATTTTGGTAATTTTTTGATTTTTTGATAAATTTTAAATTTTGGTAACATTCCGAAGTTTTCTAAATTTTGTCGGTTTTTTAAAATTTGTTTGTTTGGAAAACTTTATTCATGTAATTTACAAATTTTTTACTATAGATTTGTGGTAAATTATGGAAATTGATAAATTCTTATTCAGATTAGTTTAGATTTTTGGTAAAATCTTTAACGTTTAGGATTTTTAAATTTTTTGGTGGATTTTAATTTTTTGGTGAATAAGCGATTTGTACTAAAAGGTCATTTTTTTGTATAATTCAGTTCTATTAAAATTTTTGAAAATACTGTTTATTTTAATTTTCGGATTTTTGGGCGAATGTAAAATTTATTGTGTTGAAATTCCAAAATTTTATGAAATTAAATTTATGTTTTCAGGTAAATAAAAATTTTGAATTTTAATATTTTGGTGAATTCCCAAATTATGGTGTAATATTTTTTTCCACCAAGTAATTTTGCATTTTGATAAAATAAATAATATTAAGGGTGTTGATTTGATATTCCGACATGGTGTTTTGTGTAGGTTTTTGGAACGAATTTCCGTTTCGGCTAAGTGCCATATTTAGTTTTATTTTTCGTTGTGTGAACAATGTGGACATGGAGTCTCTGTTTGGCGTAAGTGCTCTATGGCTATACTCCACTTGTCTGTTGAGAAAAAAATTGAAATAAATACAGAAGAGACCAACAACCTTGGGGTGCCATATATATCTGACGCCATGGGTTACCGGCTACGAAGTCTGGTAGCACCGGTTTCAGGAGCACACGGAACTTCGACGCCAGCCTGACTATGGTAAAGCCCTTGGTTGTGGTTAAAACCCAAAGCGCGGGTAGAGCGTGTTCACAATGTGGAGTTAAATTGCAACAGGTTGCCGTGACCTGTAGTTTGGTAGGAGTTTTAGATAGGCTCCGCTCCTCACCAGGAGGATGACATGTTCAAATGGATGGTTGAAAATAGGTACTCATATGTAGCTGTATGTCAATGTCGGGAATTGTGTTTACTCAGTGTTTTAAGCACTCTCAGTTTGGGCCGATGGGAATGTACTCACAATAATCATGAGCTTATCTGCAGCAACTAGGATTATCTTATTCCACCGCGCCAAAAGTCATATCAATATACAATGCACTCAAGAAATGAAAGCCCAAGATCATCAAAAGCATCGGCTGCTTGTCAAAGGAACGCGTTAAAAAGAAACCAATTTTTCGAAGGAAATTTTCTTCAGCATGATCCATTTTTTTACTTCACTGCACTTGTAAACACGACCTTGTGGTCTTGAGGCGTATTTGACACATATTTTCTTTGAAATAATTCCGAAAATATTATCAAATGGAAAATGATTACAAACTTGTTGCGGCTGCTACTGGAAGATGTGGACAAGAGGGACCTCTGAACTCAACATGACTGTGCTGAAAAGAGTTCTGTTACTGCGCACAAATTTGCAGTCCGCATCATTTTACGATACGACGACATTAGTTGTGTTCCGAGATCGTGAGATCTTGCACTAATATGTATTTTCAAAAGCTTTTTGTTATATATTTTAGTTTCAAGCTTTCTGTATTCATTTTCATAAATATAATTAGTTATATTTACAGTTTTATTTTAAAAACTGTAGGCATTTTTCTTTTGCTTTGCTTTGTAGATTTATAGCGTTTTGTGGGACAATAAATTCATACCATCCTGCGTCCTTTTACTCATGTAAAATAGTATCATTTTTGGAATTGTTTCATGTTGTTACAATTCATGAAGTGGGTGTTTTTGTTGCAAGATTAATAGCTCTTTTTAGATTTGTTGCGTAATGCAGCACGATATGTGAATGCTTGCGATTTAGTTTAAGAAAGGTAAATGTACTTCCTTTCCTTCAATTGCCACTCATCGATTTGATTTTTTGGTTAACGAATAAATTTTAAGTTTTAAATAAAGAATTCAAATCTCTTGAAATAACATTGAGTCTCCTCTAGCGATTAGCATTTACTAGAAAAGATGTTTAAAGTCCTGCATGAAGCACTTTAAATCCTTTCGTAATTTTTTAAATTTTATATTTCTTTGTTTACTCTTTGTAAACAGCTTTTCTTCATAAATTTTCTTTGATATTTTATTTGTTTGGACATTTTTATTACCGCCTTTACTATTGCTATGCACAGAAATGTTTCTGTACATTTTGCAAAGAATCTCATAGAAAATATTTTACAATTGAGTTTTTATTTATAGCAGCTTTAAAATATGGTCAAAGGAACTTTGTTTCAAAACAAAAATACTTTTCGCTGTAAAAATGTGGGTTTTTTTTGTGAAACGTGAGTCTAGTGGTGCTATATATCAGGAACTATATAAATAAAATATTTTGAGTTTTTAAAATTAAATAACGGATTCTCTGTGGGCCAGTTTGTAAAATATATATGCATACTTCACTGCTCGTGAGCAAGTTAAATTTCTACATTAAACTGTATGAAGCCGGAAAAATACCAATATGATTTTCGGAATTCCACAACTATTTACAATAGAATACAAGAAATTTTTTTTATATCTGCTTCATATTTTTTGTGTTTTACTTGCTATAGCTAAATAAATATTAGTTTTTTGTATTCCATATAATTTGCTTAATTGACCATAAAATAATGTGTGTAAAATAAAAAAATTTACTGGAGAAATATGGCGCCAATGTAAAGTAACTTAAGTACAAGATTCATGGCTAATTGAATATGAGAAGTTTAAAACGATGATTTATAAAGAATAAAATTATTAAAATATGACTTATATTTAATTTGTTCTAAAGGTTAAATTTTACTCATACGTGAATCACATTAAAATGTTGAAAGTTTTAAATGAGTGAAAAACTTCAACTTCCGACCTCTCGAGAAGATGCTGTTTAGCCATTTCTAGTTAATAAACTGAAGTTTTTTTTAAGTTTTCATTAAGTATGAATTAAGTAAAACTATAATCTTTAAAGTTGTAGGGAAACTATATTTTTTAAGATCTCCCAATTCGTCGTAAAAGGATACGTTCTAAATATTGCGATAAGGAAAAAAGAAATTAAGGTATAATAAAATGGCGCTTTACAATTTGAATCAAACGAAGTAAACACGAGTCGACGTTTAAATGGAATAAAACAGGCTGTGTTTGAGGCTTTAACGAACTTGTTTCTTATTTTTGTTTCTTGTTTTATAGCATGGAATATGGATATCGTTAAAATTATGCGGTTGAACGGAATGTATTTGGGTTGTAAAATTTTTAATGACTGCTGCATATTTTCTGGTATATTTGCGCTTTCCCATGGTGATGTTGATTTGATTGGCTTCGGTTAATTGAGGCTGATTTGCATAGACTTGCTGCTGTATATACCCGCTTAAGCAAAAGTCTAGCCCATGGACTAAAGTCCTAGTGCCGCACCAAACGGTAACTTTTTGGAGATGAACTGCCACCTAATGGACCTTGCTCAGAGCGGCCATCGCACCATATAAAACAATTTTGGTTCATTACTAAATGCGCCTCAATGCCAAAGAGTATTTTCAGGTAAAATGCTTTGACGCTGCCTGTGATAGTTAAATTTAAACTCTTGAGTCCGTTGGATCTTATGAGGGTGGAGGCCAAAATCGGCACTCAGAATTCGCTAAGGTGAAGTCTGCGAAAATCAGAGTTCTTGTGTTGAGTTCTGCCACACAGTATTATGCACAGTGACAAGTTATTCATCTGATCTGAAGTTTCTTTGGACAATTAACTTCGAAGGGCCACCGCGTCTGTATTAAAATAGAAGCAACGCGCGTAAAGTTTGTAGTAACAAACACCGATTTCGGTATTGTAGTGTTATGATTTTGGCATTTTGTCCAATTGTGTAGTTTGTCAGGTAATTTCTTAGCAAGAAACAGTAGATCTGATAGACACTATCAAAGCAACAATGCCAGTAAAGGCGCTTACTTCAAAGACATATTTAAATAGTTTTGATTAGCATGGGTCTTTTAACGAGTAGATAGGGGCTTGATATCGGCTATGTGTCGTTCAAGTCACCGGTCATTTCTGACTTTGTGTCATAAACCCAAAACTTCAGGAAACCAAACAAGAGCAACGGCTTCACATTGCACACTCAGCGCTCTCACTTGCCATCGTTATTTTTCATTACAAAAATTATTAAAGTGACAGAAGGTAAGCCAATCGAGAACACTATACAGTTTATATCCATTTAAATCTCTAAAGAAATTTTACATCAATCTCTTGGTTGTCTAATTTTTTTAAATGCTGGAAAAAAGGTTTTTATTACAGTGATTTGATCAAAGGCTATAATACTGAGACCGTTTTGATTTTTATCATAAAATTATTATATTGAAAGTTTGCTTCAGGAAAATATTATTAGAAACAAACAAATTTTAAAATTATCCTCCAATGTTTTATTCAAAAAAGCTTTTATTTTTACTTTCAATTAAACTGTATAGTTTCATCGTAATGAAATAAATATTGATCATTTGAATATTTGAATACAAACTCTTGACTTTGTTGATGATAAGAAATTAAAGTTGCTATTAGTGAAATTGTATATTTATGGAAAATATTCAAAGAAAACTAAACAAAAATATTTTGAAGTAAAATCGAACCCACGAGAGATCTATTTTACAATTAAAATATTTTCCACTATTTAGTAATTTGATGGAGGCTAAATTTCTATTTATAGTCGTCACTAAAGTATTGCCCGTCACTGTGCGAGAATGCTTACCCTTGGAATTAAGACGTATTAAATCATTGGCAACATGTGATGTTTGTGATGCATATGCAAAGTTTAGGTTTGTTGTTGCAGATTATGTGTATTTTTATCTTTTTGTTGTACGAGTACATGAGAGAGCTTTTTGTAGGAATGCAACAAAAGTAACATGAATCCCTTTAGAAGCAGGGATATGGCGTAACGGGTTGATTGTTTTTGTACTCGCATATACTGTTTGCGTTTGTCCTGCTTGCTTGTTGTAATAGCTGAGTTTTGTTTGGTTTTACACCACAAAAAAAAAATATTATATAATTAAAATAGTTGCCTGCACTACTGATACAAACTGTACTTTGAAATATGTGGTTGATTTGAATATTTTTGTGATTGTGTTATAAATATGTGCATACTAGCAGGGTTTAAATATGCAGCAGCAGCAACGTCTTTGTTATTTCTACTTTTGCATCATTGTGCTACAAGAAAAATTAGGTCTAAATTTTAGTGTTAATACTAATTTTACTCGTGCGTGTAATTTCTATTAACAGGTACGAACATTTAGACAACAATCCAAATATTTTTTTAGTGCTATTGCAGTACTGCTGTTCGCAGCAGCACTAAGCAAAACAGAAATAAATACACCGACATTAATTAAAAAAATTTCGTGGGTGCTGCTTGAGCACCATAAAAAGATTTTGAATATTGTAAAACAAAATACTAATTGTGTGTGCTGATAAGAATTAATGGAAATAAAAAAGTTCGCATATTTTTGACATGACGATTGAGAAAAGTACATATTTTACAGACAATGTTCGCTACCATAGCAGCAAAATTGAACCCTGCAGTTTATTTGCATATGGCAGATCTATACAGAACTATTTGTTGTTTGTAACGTTACCGTAGCGATTTTATAAGACCGAGATACAAAAAGAGTTTTTTTCTGTGAGTAGATGTTTAAACTAAATTTTTTTAATAGTAATGCAAAAATATAAGTATCTACTTCATATCCTGAAGGAAATGAATGTTAATGTAGCTGCTAAAAAAAGGGTAAGGAGAAATTAGGAAATCTCCTTTAAAAGTATTTAAAAAAAGAGTATTTGGAAAATATTACTGCAATACAGAAGGGTAAGAGGTCAAATAATATTATGGTCAGGTTAGTAGTAAACTAAGTTTTATTATCTTTGATATTTTTTTTTATTAATTTAGCGGACAAATTTGTGTCAAAGTTTTGGTGAAGATTGTGCGCATATAAATATATAGCGATATTAAAATGTTCAAGTTTCTATTATGAACTGGTTCGCCTGAATAAATAGGTTTTTTGCAACAATTGTTGTTAATTTGGAGGACGATGTAACCATCGTATAACTAAGCAAACTTATCAGTCATTTTTCAGTTGTATATTTGTCGCATCTTAAGGATTGCTTACCATCTTCTTCAGCCACATCTTTATGTAGTTTTTTGATAGTTTACAGATATAAAACAACTTTTTTTTGCAACTCTTCGTTGTAATTTAATTCAGAGAATATTTGTAAAGATATCAGCAGCTGCTAGCAAATTTTTCATTTTCATATTACTTGACTTTTACTATTTTTAACAAAATAATATTTAAATAAACTTCTAGAAAAAAGGAAACTTAAATGTGGTGCAATATTGGGTCTACAAAAAGATTTTGGATGTTTTTATATCAATAACATTTCCACCATGTGACAATCAGACAGTGTAGAAGATACGGGCGAGGGTTGTTATGGTGAGAAATTATAGTTTCATGTTGGGTAGCATATTCTGTATGTTATTCATTGATTGCTATTTTCTAACGAATCTGTTGTTTTCCTGTGATAGTCTTGTCAGATTGAAAATACTTTTCAGGGGACTTTCAGAACGTTGTTTGTCTTCAGCATGAAATTTTTCATCATTGAAGCACTTAAATCATGTGGTCTGAGAAAGAGCATTATCTCTATAAATTTCAAGAAAAATACGGTGACTTTCTGCTGCACATTTTCTAATAAAAATATAAGAAAGCAAAGTTAACGCGAATAGTTTATTTAGACTCAAGTTCGTATTTTTGGCTGTGCTTCTAACCAGCATTCTATGCATACACATAATAAAAAATCGCGTTTCTTAAGAAATGTTCTGGAGAAGAGAAAAAGGCAGTAAGTTACTTCCATGAGGATCAGTATGTAGATGATTTAAAGTGTGAGAAGTTAATTGAATATATACTCATACTCATATATTACAATAATTCTATGCAGCCGTAGAATAGTAAAGAACAAAGTATATGCCCCTAAAGACCTTGATTCACTATTCTACATAGTCGTACGAGTCAATCTGACAGGACTTAAAAACATGCAAAAAAATGACTTTTCGATTCCCCAATATCTATTAAAATAAAACATTGTTTCATAAAATTTTTCGAAATGTTAGCAAATCGGAGAGACCTGTAAAGAAATCTTTCAAACACATTCACTTATCATCTATACTATCATACTCTTTGAGCACGCATGCGGTTTTTCGTAAACCTAACGACTAAATAAAATAAGGTAGTGAATAATTTCCAGATGTTCTTATGTGATTTTCATTTAGCGAAAACCAATTTAACAACAACTTTCATTTTTTGGAGACTATAGCATATCCGAGCTGAGGGAGGAAACAAATTCATACTTTCGGAAACGGTATAAAATTTCGATACCGTATGATTTGAGCAACTGAGTTCTACTATCTCACTTAAGTAATTTTGATGAGGCTGAAGGGTAGCTGTGCTTTAGGCAAGAGTTATATGTATGTATATGTAAAGTGACTCAATAAGAATGAACTATTTAAATGTTGTGGCACTTTTTTCGGGCAAGTGTCAACTCTGCTATTTATCAGCTGTCACCTATGCTTGTTGCGATTATTGAAAATGCAGCGCTATTCTTAACAACACTGTTGTTGTAAACGAGATTGTCGCTGAAAACGCGAAATCATTATTTCAGCAGTGGCTTTCAACGGCATTCGTTACAGGCATATAACAATGGAATTGTTATTGTAGCTTCAAATGGACGGTGCAACGTTAAGAAAATCTTATACGAATGTGTTTATATCTTATGATGAAACGAACGGGTTTTTTTTATACTAAAACGTATAAATATTTATGATAGATCCATATTTTATTGATTGTCATTCCCACGGCAGGAAGGCCAGTGTGGTGCTTAGATACAATAGGGTTACCTTAAGCTGGATTACTTCGTTAGTGACAGGTCAAGGAAACTTCATGTATCATCTGGCTAAGATGAAAATTCTAGAAGATGATACTTGCATACTGTGCCTGGAAGAGGCTGAGATGGTGGCGCACACTGTGTGTGAATATCCAGAACTGGCTAGCAGAAGGCTTAGGACCACGGGCAGACACTTGCTAAATGTGAATGCCATGGGGGTGCTAACCCTTAGACAAATGCTAGCAATTACAATGGACTCCATGATGAGGGGGAGTGTCGACAGTTACCATCCGACGGTTTGAAATCACTAGAGTCAAAAGTAAATGCTACGGTTAGCACGAGACTTAATGAAGGTAAGCTGTAAGCTTGTCGTGAATTACAAATGAACTCAATTCGAGGAGCGAAAGGGACCCAAAAAGTAAAAGATCTGATTCGATATCGCCGTTATATTAATTATAAAAAAAATATTCTTTCTTATGCCAAGTGGCAAAAGTATTTGATTGCAAAATTGTGTATTTCATTCTAATGAGACGGCGATAATTTAACATTAATATTGAAGAAAACTTAATTATTTTACTACTATCAAATATTCGCCTATCGTTGGCGTAGTACACCAACTATTTGCTATGAAACTCCTCACAATGAGTTGTTTTCATTTGCAAACATGATTTTTTTCCTTTTTAAGGTACCTTTGTACTTTGGCATCTGGGGCTGTAGTTGCAATGTTTACTGTTTGTCGTAGCCTTGTTGCAGGGACAATTACTTATATTTTTTTGCCACAATTTTCTTGTTCAAATAGCTGGCTATAATGGACAAGTATTTAATTCAAGTATGTGTTTCATTTATTCGTGCACACACACACACACATAGTCCAATACAAAGTCATAATTAGCCCTGTTTTAAAGTTGGCTTAAATGTATTAAAATACAAATGCTAACATCGTCGTTGTATTGCAGCAATAAGCAACATCTTATGTGCTTTCGCTGCTTGTTTTTTAGATGTTGCTTGAAATTTGTTTATATTTTTTTAAAATTTATTTTAACATCATGCTGGTCGTTTGTTGGAGTTTTAGTTTATGAGATTTTTAGTTTATTTTGTTCAGGTTTCTTTTTGTTTATTCATTGAATCGCATTTTCTGTAGATTTTGGATTTTCCATGTGTTCGCTATACATGTGCTCCTGTGTATGTGTTTACAGTTTTAGTAGAGCGGAAGAATTACTCAGGATGTACTGTGTGGAAAATTAAGTTATCTTAGATCTGTTACATTGCATTGGGTGTTTTTTTTAGCTGCATGGAAACTTAAAATGATAATAAAAGACAGAAATATTGTTGGAATGAATTTTTTTTATCTGGTAGATAATTTCGTGGCATTTATTTTTTAAATATGACTTCCGGTATATGTCCGCCGCAGCGACGAGTTACATGGTTCATTCGATGATTCCAATCTTTGACTACTTTTTCCAATAAATCTGACCGTCGGAGTCAATGGTGGCTTAAATATTGGCTTCCAATGCTTCAAGAGTTGCTGGTTTGTCGGCATAAACTAATGACTTCACACGAACGAGAGGTCCAGATGCGTTAGATTTGCGTGAGTACCTGCCAACGATGGCACAACCTCACGGTGGTCTAACCACGGGTGTGACATTAAGCGGCCAAACCAGCGCTCCTATGCAATTCGCATAAGCACCACCGGAATAGCACTCATGCACATCTCATAGGTAGCAAATTAGGATAGAGGATGCCAGGTCCCCGATCTCCCCCTTGCAACAAATAACAATTGACAGCTTGCGTTGCAATGCAACGCCACATGGGCCCTGCAGTGAAACTCCCCGCTTTGGGTATAAACCACAGCCACCATGTGCACCCCCGAAGGAGCCTCACCAACAACCAGTCTGGAACCGAAGTTCCAGGGGCTACTAGTTCCCGTGGTACAAGTTTATTTCTCTCGCTACTAGTCGAACTTAGAAGTCATACCTTCTTGCAGTTTCAGGCTCCTGACAAGCCCAAGTGGCAATTCATTAAGGTGCGGGGGACGAGGAGGGCCAATGAGGACTACTTCTGAAAATAAAGTTGCTACCAAATTGATTTTGCAATAAATCGATTGTTAAGCGCGCTGTATGGCAAGAAGATGTTCAGCTGATTAATATTTGAAAACAAAAATGAAGACAGCATTGATGGATAGCGCTCGCCATTCACCATAAAGAAAGCTCCAAGCTCATTTCGAAATAAAGACTGATGTAGTGACGAATCGTTAATGGCTTGAAGACTGTCTTCGCCCCAAATACGGCAATTTTGCTTATTGATGCAACTATCAGAAATGAGCTTCATCAATAAATACAATTCTTTGATAAGAATGCTCATCTTTGGCCAGTTTCAAATGAGCCCAATCAGCAAAAATTCGAAGCAAACGATGATCCTTCCGTAAAACAGGACAAAGGCGGTGACGAATCAACATTTCGGCGTCTCCTTCAATACTTGGCGTTACAGCAGCCAAATTATTTTCGGTATACACGTTTCTTTGTCTTGTTGTGGTTTTGATCCGAGATGAGTAAAATTGGTGCAAAAACGACCAACAACTGCACGAATTGCTTGCTCACTAGGCCGATAAAGTTGACCGTAAAATGGACGATTTATATTGACTAGACAAACCTCAATGAACAGAAATGTCAACACAGTTTGACATTCTCAGCTGTTAAACCATAGTTATCGGTATCGATAGTTCTTATGCAGCTTAAAAAGTACCCGATATAAGTTTTTCCTTAATTTATTTGTGGTGCTCATTTGGTTGGCAGAGTTTATTCGAGATAATTTTGTTGATAACGGTTTTGCCGTCTACTCCGCCTTTTTTATTGTTTTCACTCTCACTTAATAGTTATCCTCATCTCTTAACGTACGTACAAGTACAATTGTTCTCATTAAATAAAGTTTATAAGATAAACTTGAAAACACCTTAACGTACAAAATAAGCGTAACTACTATTTTTGCCAAAAGTTTGTTCAACTTTACGTGGTACATATAAAATAATATGAGATTAAATAAACGAATAATGTGGGTATTTTTCCATTTTATTTCCCGAAAATAAACGAAAGTAATATTTATGTATACAGTGGTTACAATAACGTTATCAAATATTTGCCTTGTCTGACCATACTTTCGCCAACATTAATTATTAGAAATGGTGCTTAAAATTCACCTGCAGAGAAAGTAAAATAGAATAATAAATTAGTTGTAATTTATATATTGTTTTTGAGAATTTTATTTATTATTGGTATAGTTTCCTAAATGGCGTTTATAAATAAATTTGTTGAAATTAAATTGATGGGGGGGGTAAACTACTTTCTATGTGAAAAAATATGAACTATTTATATAAACTAACACAACATATTTAAGTTCTCTATTAAAAAAGATTTCTACCTAATTTTAGCCCATCAGGAAACCAGTTTATATTTCAAAAACAAGTTTCATTGAACTGGTCACCAAATATAAATTAGCACAATAAAAAGCAGTGAACAAAATTCAATCGTGCTAATGTCGCAAGTAGTAAATTAACAAAGCTATTGTTAGGAGATAAGGTGGTGTCTATCTGCATTTCGACGGTTGCTTACGCCAGCTTATCAGAAAATCTTTACCCAAGTTTTTAGAAAAACTAGAAAAATCGTATTATATGTTTAAAGTTTTATAAAAAAATTGATAATTGCTTATGGAAGAACTTCTATGAAAGAAAAGTAAGACAAAATGAAGTCACGAAATCGCTGATAGGTTTTGGTTAACACTTCAATATCGTATCGTATCACTAACCCTAATTCGTCAGAACAGACCTATGGATATTCAAGACGGCACGTAATGTTAGAATTAGTAGATTCGTAACGTTTTACTTGAGAACTTTCACTATCGTTCGATTATTGTGATTAGTTACTCAAACATTTTAACGAAAGAAAATAAGTCTGGTTGTTTTTGCAATATGACAAAGTTTTATGTTCTTTCCGTAAAGATCTATTTTCTGTAAATTTTTACGTTACAAATGTTATGATACATATTAGATAAACAGCAACGCGCTTTATTTATGTGACTGCTTTCGTCACAGCGCGATACGAACCTACTACAGTGCGCCTCAACACAATCATAAAATTCACCAACAAATTTAAAATCATAAAGATTACAAATTTTACTAAAAATCGAAGTTAGTGTAAAAAACTAAAAAGAAGAATTTGTACAATGATTTGGAAATTCACCTAGAGTTGAAAATTCAATACAAAACAAAACTAGAGTTCAAAAATTTTAAATTACACAAACCAAATAATGTTCCAAAAAGTCGGAATTTTTATAAAACTGCAATTGCACAAAAATATTGTAAGGAATCCAAATTTCGTTAAAATGTAAAATTCACTACAAATTCGAAAATTCACCTTTAGGTCGAAAATCTAAAATAAAATAAAATATAAATGCCAAAAAATCAAAACTCAATAAATTTCGAAATTTAACTACAAAAATTTATATTCCACCAACCTTTTTTAAAATCACCAAAAATCGAAAAGTTGCCAGAAAATAATATTTTATAAAAAACGTCGAAATTTGAATAAAATCGATGCAAAATATCTGAAATAATTCTTTGCACCGAAAAAAATGTGTAGTACATTTTTATAAATGTATTTCAAAAAGCTACAGATTTATATTATTCGGAATTCCAATATTAATTTAATTACATTGATTTAATGTTGACATTTTTTAACATATTATGTGTTGGTTTATTTTCAAACTAACATGTACTCTTAATAGAGCCTCTAGGAGCTCATACTGCGGACTATTGTGAAATTCATAACCGAAAATACCCGATGGCCACATGCATTGCTTGTTGGGATCGAAATCATATAAAGTATAGCCTTCTTATTCTTCTTATTTTCCTCTTCTTTTTAAAATCAATCAGAGTTAAATGATTACATTAAAAATAACACTTGTCAGGGCACGCGGAACAAGTAGTTTCGTGCATTTATTGCTGAGGACTCCCACATATATACGAATGTATTTGTAATCATGTAATATAATAGTAGAAACAATAGGAAAATTCCACGGAAAATCCTATTTATTTTCTATATAACATCAAATCCCAAATGAAAATTTTCAATCTCTTGTGATAAAAATTCCTCTAAATTGTGGTTAGAACCCTAAATCTGGCACCCTATGTAAGCTTTGGATTTCTTGATGCTGCAAGAGTATGCGCATAATTCACATATTTAAACCAGTGACTGTATGAAACTCTGCGAAAGAAGCATTGGGGCTGCAAAATCTAGCGATGTTGCCGGCCAAGGAGTGTCGTTAAAACTCGATATCAAACGGCCTGGTCAACTGGCAATAACTGATGGACTATCGGCACTTTCAAGATGTCACCAAAGTTAAAGTGCCAATTGCGGTTCGTGTCGTCTAGTAGATGTGGTTCGGTCTTTCACCACATCTTAACCAACAGAAGCGATTTTTCGGGTAGAATGAGCTGCCCTTCTTTACTAAAATTATACTAAAGGTTTGTTAACAAAAGACGAGTCGTTTCAGGCCACCACATTAGCATGTTCGATTCCCTCCAGAGACGTCAACCTGTTACAATACAATAAGACTTAGTGTACTTGGTAAATAGCATTTAATTTGTAGTTGTTACATTTGATATTAATATAAAAAAGAAAATATATCTTTACTTATAAACTACATTTAATGTTGTAAATCGTGTTGTATGACATTTTGTTATATAAATATTACAACAATTATTTATATAAATCTTAATTGTTCAAAGGACATAAAAATAAGACATATATAATGATGGTAATAAAATGTTTAATCTTCTTTAAATGGAGTAATTACGAAAGAGTGAGATTAATGTTATATTCTTAAAATAAAAACTCACCCACACATACTAACACACAATAAGAATTATGAAATATAAAACTTGTGACATTGTTTAAAATGTAATTGTGTATGGTACATGCTTGTGCAAACAAAAGATCACACAGGAGATGTAGCAAATACACAGAGAAAATAGATTTAGTGCGGCAAATAAATTTTGACGAGGACAAGAACTACTCAAGTATTCGGCTGAAGTAACAGAAGATTTTGAGTAACTTTTTCATTAAAGAATCGTTATAATGCGCATAACCACGTGCTAATGAATTGAAAATAGTCTAAATAGGCCTTAGAATACACAAATACACATATGTATTAGATGTGTCTTTTAAAAGTTTTCGTTTTCCGATTGGAATTAAATGATTATGCGGTAGTCAAAAACGGAAACTCTATTAACTTTTGTGCTCAGTTATGAAATTTTGCCGATTTTTGGTTTCTTAAATCTTTGCTTGTTTGGACAATTTTGTTATTTTGGTCATTTAACATTTTGAGGCTATAGATTCGTTTTGTGAAGAATCTTCAATTTGAGCGTGTGTGTTGAAATTTCGATTTTTTTTCAGATTAATTTATATTTTTTCTAAAATATTTATATATATTTATTTATATATATTTATTTATATATATATATATATATATATATATAAATAAATATATATATATATATATATATATACATATATTAACTTTAATTCTTATTTTATTGAATCTTTTCTTTTAGTGGAAAATTTACAATAAGTATTCAAATCTTATATCCAAAATAATACTTATTAATTATTACCAATGTAATAACTAATTCACTGTATTCAAATTCTAATAACTATCTACTATTGCGTTAGAGAGTGCCATCTCGACAGGCTCAATGCGTCTGTTTTTTCAGTCTCTAGTGCCCAAGAAATTTCAGTAAATCGCGAGCTAGGGTGATGGGATGAACCACTAGTTTGTTTACGTATTTGGACGAGAATGTTTTTGTTTCTTCGTGAATAGTGGGAACTTCAAGATCTCTATGGATATTTTTATTTCTTATATACCAGGGTGCGTACACGAAAAGACGTAAAATCCTAGACTGTCTTCTTTGTAGTTTCGGGATATTTGATGTACAAGCAGTACCCCACAGCTGAATGCCATATGTCCATATTGTTTTTATAACGGTTTTTTATAACCGGAATTTGTATTCCAAAGCCAAGGCTGAGTGAGGACCTATTAACGAGTGCAGTTCTATTGTTCTGAGTTTTATGGTCGCAATTTTTGCCTCAATTTGGCGGAACCAAGTTAAGCGTCTATCTAGGTGAATATATAAAAATATTTAACGTGTGTTTCCGCTGGAACATTGGTATTTGTTATCTTTATTTAATATATATGATTTTAAATTTTTTTGGTAAATTTTTAAATTTGGTGGGATTTTCCTGATTTGCGGTCATTATAAAGATTTTTTAAAATCTGAAAATTACGAATTTTCGAATTTGTAAATTTGTGGTAAATATGAAATTTTGACGAAATTTCGATTTTTTTGGAATTTTTAGCTTTTGGAGGAATTTGGTTTTCATTGTTAGTTTTTGAAATTTTGAGATTTGAAATACCAAAAAAACATAGAAAAATAGCGAAAATTTTCCGAATTTACTAATAAAATTTTGAAGATTCTATATAGTCTAATGCCGTCAAAGCTTTGATTTCAACATCGGAGAGACGGACATCGTTAATTGAATTCCTCTACCTATAAGGATCCTATAAGGATTTCCTTTTAGTCTTTTACACTATTTTTTTTTAAGAGTTCTAAGTGAACTGCTTTAATTGACAGCTACCTGTTAAATCAACCTCATGGTTGATATTATCATATCATTTTTTTCCTTCCTTGAAACTTTTTTTGGTTCTCTGTCGTCTACGAGGCTGCTTAATTCTTATAGATTTTTTTTTCAATTTATTATAAAATATTAAATGCAAACTTTTTAATGCAGAATAGTGTGTAAGTTTTGCATTTATTTTCAGTGATGTGCTTTAATGAATATAGTTAATTTTACACTATCATAACCTCATATATGTATGTTAGTTGGGATGTGTACGTATGAATACGACTTTATGCTTTTGGTTACATTGAGTGCAAATTTGTAATGATTTTTAAGCAGCTGACTGATGCATTTGGAAACTGAAGCAAACTAAAACTTTCACACGTTCTTTTCCATGTGCTGTTTTCAGTTTAACTAGGTGTGTGTGTGTGTCATGAGTGTGATTTCTGTACTCGTTATAAGTTGTCATCATATAATTTTTATGCAATGACTCAATTTGTTGTTTGTAAAACACTAACCCAGCACGGAATATAAGAAGGGATGAAACATTACAGAATTACGTAATTGAAAAACTTTGAACATTTAATTAAAGGTGCATAAAAAAAATTGGAACTTTTTCATAAGATGCTAATTTAACAAAGTTTTCTTGGCCAATCAAAACAGTTACTGCATTTAGAGTGTCAGCTTTTATCAGCTAAAATAAACTACAACACGATATTTGAACATGTTTTTAAATCCATCTGTTGCCTGTATTTAAAAGTGTATTGTTGTTGCTTTTATTGCAGTGGACAAGTGAGTGGTAGTTATTACATAAGTTAGAAAGGGCAATTGTTGTTATGAAAATGTAAAAGGAAAAAAATTTTCTGTTTGGGTTTCCAAGTGGGATGGCTTCAATAAAATTTACAGCATTTAAATGTAAATGTTACACCATTCAATTAAGGTTTCTTTACAAACACAACCAAAGGCTTTCAACTAGCTACGACAGCACTTTCATAGAACTGTTATTCGAAAGAAAGAAAACAACTCATTCAGTGGTGCCTTGTACTATATTCAACAAATTGTAATTGAAAGTAAACTGTATATTTGTAGCATTTAATGTGACATTGTTATATAAAATGATAAAGCGTTGAAGTATTCATTTGCATGTCACATGTAAACTGTTTACTTGTTATATTTACAATAAGGATACAGGTAATAAATGTGGTATTAGCTCGTTCCAAGAGCCAGTATTTTATAACCCAAAGCCTTATAAGAAAATAAAAGCTCATCGTCAATAATTTTATCAATGATTTGCCAGAAAATTTGCAGTGAATTTTATAAAGGAATTCCAAGATGATTTTTTTTTAAATCACCAAGTGTTTTCGTCTTTCATTAATTGTCTGGTTTGAGGTCAAACAACAATGCATCTTCAATTTGGGAAGTATAAGAATTTTTTCTTTCAAATATTAAAAGCGATAAGCGTTCTTATGGCCCAAGTTTAATGTATATAGTTAATAAAAATATGTTGTCAGGCTGTAGTAATGAAGAATTTGTGATACAATTTTTGTGCTAAAGTAAGAGATTGCCTTTGCATCCAGTTGTTCTTAACATAATGATTTGTTTGTCCCTACTTTTTGGTCAAGATCTTTTTGTCAATCCGGTAAGAAGCCCTACACTTGTAATACAAGACATTAGTGGAACCCATGAAGTGTCTTGCTATCAATGCAAAGCCAAAATAAAGTTCGTAAAACTTGACTTTTCACAACATTTTTCGCGAAGATTCAATAGTAATGTTACCTACCACAAAACATTTCAGGACCATAAAACACAAACATTTTCATTTGACTAATGTAATCAGTGAAAACATCGTTTTATGCCTCTTCTTAAAATTTTGATAAAATAAAATTCTCATCTGGTAAATTTCAATTATTTCAAATTACTTCTCTCTGGCTGCAAAGATAGCGGGTCTTATTTTAAACGAATTTTCATGCGGATGCTCTCAACATTTCGGAAATTAATTCTACCTCAAAAGATGTTTTGACATGTAAAGATGCTTTGACATGTAAAACGTGGTTCTAGATTGTGTATTCCGGTAGGGTTTCGGCTATGTGCCATTATTACTGTCATTTTCCGTTGAAAAAAAGGATGGCGAAAATTCGTTTCAAAAATTTACACTTAGGAAATTTGATCACAGATTTATAAAAAACTTCTTTGAAAGCTTTCCATTTTTTTACCGTCTTAACCTTTCTATAATTTGAAAATTCCCCGCCAATAGAAAGACTAACCTTACACTTTTATCAGGCGAATTCATAGTTTTGTTATTTGACGTTGGCACCATTTAGCAATAGAGATAATTTTTTTACTCACCTTATTTTACTTATTTATTCAAGTCTGGATATTTGACTTAAATTCAGCTTTTTTGCGATCTAAAAAATTTTTTATTTCATCGCATACTACAATATACTTTCTTGCCGGGAACATCCCCCATAACTACAGATGGTGTAACTATTATTAAGAAAAGAACATTAGGTCTTATGTGCATTAAAATGCAGTCTGTTCGCACGATGCTCTTTAAAGATTGTCACACGATAGCAACTGAAAAGCTTGGTATATTTTTAAACGAATGGCAAATGTTTCTGTCATCTGCACAATAATAAAAATAACAACTAGTGCAGGAAACTTTATTAAACTAAAGGTTTCTTATAGCGTTGACAGACGACAGCGTTAATTTGCATTAACAGCCTTATTTCAAATTAATTTGTGAATTATCCCCATCCTAATGTGCATTAGATTTGACGTAAATGCACTAAATCAAACTTAATTTATACTGAATTAAGGTATTCCGATATGGCAATACCGTCGACAATCAATCAGCTTTTGTGTAAATTATTAACTATAGCAAAATTAAAATTCTAAAAATTCTAAGTCGGAAAAGGTAAGTTATTTTAATTGTTTCCACCAAAAAAAAAACAAAAGGAAATAAATATCTAAACGCTTTTTTACCATTTTAAGATTTCCAAGAAGCGAAGTGTATGGATCAATAAAGATGCACGGGGTCTGCTGGAGCTGTGGGTGGAACGTGCCAAGACATTTCACGCAAAAATACAGGTATTTGTTTTTTCTCATAACTTTTTTGGCACAAAATACCTACATGCATATTGAAAACTTTATGGGACCTTCTGGTGGGAGCCCATCGAATTGGCAGCATTGAGGTCAATAGTGCTGAGTTTTCCATTAATCTATTATCGTCCATATTAAGCATGTCACACTCCCAAAAAGTGCTGTTACGGTCCATTAAAATACCATATATGAATTATATCCTCCACGAAAAGAAAATATTAAACCTACAAATTTCCACAATTGGCTTTGTCTTATTTCAGACTATCCTACTGCGATCCAAACTTCTAGCAGCACGTTTAGATTTTTGGTTGCACTATTTATTCATTATGGAGTAGTTTCTGCAAAAGTAATTTTAGCTTTCTGTCCAATAAATAGTGATTTTCCGCCAACAGCATAGCTGCTGACCGTACTTTCTGCCTTCTATCCATTTGATTTCAATATAAATATTTAAAAAAGATTTGTTGATAAAGAAACAGCTGTTTTGCTAAATGCAAAAACTGTCGTCTGTCAGGGTAAAATTTTAATTTGCATTAGTGAGAGTTTAATGCAAATTAACGCTGCCGTCTGTCTACGGTATTACACCACGATTTAGCTTAGTAACTGTGGTCCAATTCTGATTACCTGAATGAGAGTTCTGGTTAAAAAGAATGAACTTCGCAAAGAACTGTAGTCTCTGAAGGCGTTGTTTGATCCATACCTATTTGGTGACTGAATGTTGTTATATCGCCTGCTTCATTTTGCACCTAATATTCTCCATAATTCGGCGTTCCGAAACAGAAAACGTTTCCGTTCTACTTCCTACAAATTTAATTTAGGAACCACTTTAATTTGAATTTTAATTGAACAAGTAATATTGTTTTCATCAGTTGTTTGTTAATTCAACAATGAAAATTATCAGAATATTTTACCCTTTACACATTTTTAAGTTGTAGACAGTATTTTTTCTTTGAAGTATTTTCTTTACTATGCAAATATTATTTTAGTTTTATACAAAAAATCAGATAAAAACCTAAAATCCAATTGCATATATTAAAAAAATTCAAAATAGAGGAACAATTTTAAATCACAGAACAGATATAATCTCTTGAACAACCTAGTTGCCAACCAAACACACAAACAAAAAGCAAAAAAAAAAAAAAATGTGAAGGGAAAACTACAAAGTAACCAACATGTTATAACGTGTTTAAGTTTATGCAATCACTAATACTAAGACGAAGCTATTGCTTAAACGCTCACACATGCACATACAAAAATTAATGCTAAAGCACAAAGTTCAAGTTCGAGTGTATGGCAACCGATGTATCTTCAAAATATACTACGAGGTTGTAAAACCAGTACTCGACTGGTTTGTACTTTTATATACTCGTAGTTCAACGAATAGGGTAGAATAGCGTACCAAAATTTGTACATATGTAGTAACGTGCGCACTATGTAAAAGAAAATCGTAATGTTTGGGGTTTTCTTCATTTTATATAAAAAAAAAATATGCGACATGCGATTTTATTGAAAAGCTGCATCCCAACAGGAAAATTGCAGCTTTTTTAAAGCACAAATTTGTATTGAAAATGTAGAGTTAAACGTACCTGACTACTCCGTAGAATTAAGCATTTATCTTAACAATAAAACCATTTTGACAAAAGTGACACACACTACTTTGAATAAACTGTTGCCGGTTAGAGGCGAAACTGAATTTCAATTGTACAAAAATTTTGCAGTTTTGCCAAAAATTTGGGCAAAAAAATCAATTGCTTGTTGATTTGTTTTTCCGACAGGGTGCTCTGATATAAATCAATATTTTATAAAAACGTCGCAATTTGAAAAAAATCGATGTTTCGTAAGGTCCAAGAAACGTAATTTGCACTAACAAGGAACCAAAAACAAATTTTACCATATTATGAAATTTAACGACAAAATTTACCGAACGGCTGAAATTGCATGGAAAACTCAACAAAAGTTGGCCCATTAAGTACTGAAAGCATAGAATAGCAGGGTGAATGAACAGATTTACGGAAAACGGAAGCGTAATATCAAGAAAGGTAGGACTCCAGAAGCCTTTCATTATAGAAAATTATGTAAGATATCATTTAATGGTGTTGAATAAAAATTTTATTTAAATGTGCATTTTTTGTTCAAACGAGTAAAATTGTATATTTCGAAAAGTCAATTAAAGTCCTAGCAATACCCAATAGTTGTAAAATACATTGTTACGCATAAGTCATGTTTATTTCAATATTTAGTTACATATTGCTTGTGGCAACATGCATGTAACAGGTACACAAGAAAAAGTAAATAATTTTCTGAGATATTGGATGCAATGGCAACATAAATGTGCGCAGTCTGATGGCATTAAAACAAATGCACTTTTCAGCATAAACTTAATAACAACTTTGCTCTTAATATTTTGAAGTATTTTGACAACTTGCTGCTGAACAGTTTGAATTTTGAAAAGAAAAACAATTTTACAATTGACATACTTTATTTGTGTTTCAAAAAGCTCTTTTAAAACTATAAAAAAAAGCATGTATAACTTAAGATGTTCTTTTGTTTTATGCCAGTAAAAGTAACTTGTAATACAACAACACTTTGCCACAACAAAATATTTCATAAATGTTGTTGCTGTGTTTGCACATTTTTGCTTGCTTGCATGAGTTTTGCTTGCTGTAATAAACACTTGGATACATACGATAAGTACCAGCTTATAGAAAGCCCTGGTGTAAAGCAAGTATTTTGCGCCAACATATTCAAATATGTTTTTTTTTTGTTCAAGTCATTTAATCAAGTTGACGTCTCCAATTTATTCTCGTACAGTAAAAAATAATACACGATAGCTTTCTCCCCAAGCTTTTTTATTATAATTCCTTTTCACTTTATACTTTTATTCTAATCCTTTTTTGAACGCTCTGTGTCGTTTAACTGTGTAGTAGAGAAAAAAAGACTTACATATGAACAAAACAAACCGAAAGAAGAAGCTGATAATTTAGCACTTGTCCCTACAACTTATTGGTTATTCACAAGCAAGTTAAGCTAATTGGCTATTTAACAGGATACTAAATGGATTGCCGTCTAAGAAGTTTGGACAGAGTAAAGAAAACTTAAATTTACTTAATTTACACTTCACAAGTTTCTGCCCGTGGTCCTAAGTCTTATGCTTTCCAGTGCTGGATATTCATATACAATGTGCGCTACCGTCTCAGCCTATTCCTCCGGAGTATCTTTGGAGACTGACCCGTCCACTCTTGCGAGGTTTTCTTGTCCAACTCTTGAGAATTCCTCCATTGGCCAATAAACAGAGATTAACGTCTCCACCTCGTGCGAGTCCATCCCTATCGGAATCTCACCGTCTAACGTCTTTGAAGTACCTTTAAAGATTGACCCATCCACCCCTCGCGAGGCATTCTTATCCATCTTTTCCGGATTCCTTCTTTGGCCAATAAGAACCGTAGCTTCTACAGAGATTAACCCATGTACCTCTTGCGGAGCTTCCTGATTCATCCATCTAAGGGAGAAAAATATGTCCACGCACACAGAGTTCCATATGCACGGGTAAGTCTGTTTCAAAACTGGAGATCGGCTGGTATCCAGAGTTTGCATACTTGAGACGTATGCTGTTCTATAGTGGATTATGGAATTTTTAAAAGAGAGTGCTAACTTCTTTCTGCAAGACTTATTTATCCAGACACCTCGCAGAGACAGGAACCTCCTACACGTAGAGGTATAAGTTAGAACATCTGACTTAGATTCCAGCTGACGCCCAAGCTTAACACTTAATTTCACCTATTTTAACAGAAAAATCATTTCAAAACTTCTTGCTTGCTACGGTGGTCGCAATAAGGCAGTGTGGTAACATCTCATAAAAAGCATTCCGTTAAGTTTCTACTTCAAAAATCTCAAAATTTTTTCTCACTAGCTCTAAATATCCATCCCTGATGTGTGTGTGTGTTTAACTTCATTTGCAACAGAGACCTTATACTCTTAGCTGTTATGTGTATTTTGTTGGTTAAATATGTTCTGCTGTAAATATGGTATTTTAAATTTAAATGTTCGCACATCTACACAACATCGTGCACACGTTTATTTGTACAACACATATTGTTACTCTGTTACTCAAATAAAACGTTATACCAAAACTTTGCTTTGAGTTTGTTAATCTGTACATTTACTTGCGCAGAAACATACATGTGAAAATAATGTCAAATTCCTACCCAAACACCTCGGCCGTTTAAAATGCTGAGATTAAATGAGTATCAAAATCTTGTTTGTACAATACCATCTCTTCCTAGGCCACCTGCAAGTTTGGTGACATTTTTACCATAATTCTTTCCCATATTAGAAAACTAAAAAAATATTGCCAATCTGGCAGGGTGTCTAGAAATGAGATGGTTTTGTACATATCAAGAATTCAGTCCTCATAAGTTGTAGGAAATATGATTTAACACCGACTGATCTTATAAATACGAAACAAAAATCTGAAACTTAACATTTATAGCACAATTTTAAACCTTCTTCAAAATATCAACTTTCCATCTCCGGAACTAAATATAAGTACATGCTACTACTGTATTCTCTCAACACATAACCTCCTCCACTTTCATTACGGGCACTAAATACAACCAACTGTTAACGTGCGTTTAAGTACTTTTGAGTGCATTTGGAAAATATATTTATTGCTCTTGTATTTTTTTGTATGGTCACCTGACTATGTGTTCATCTGTATTGTAGCTTTACAGGAACTTTTTAAATAAAGTCGATTCGAAAAAGTTTTGCATTTTAAAAACCAACATAAGTTCTCCATGACACTTTTAATTTTTATTAAAAAATATAAACTTAAATAGATTAAAAAGTTGAAGTACAATAAATAATTCTATTATATTCGCCTGAGTTATACAAATATTCAATTACTTCTCGATTTCATTTAGGAAATAATAGAAAATTCGATCTGGTTGCGAAATCGGTTAAGAAAATGATTATTCCTTCACTCAGATTTCAGCTGCCAATAACTTGAGGGTTAAAAAAAAAATAATATTTACCAAAGCTCTTATGTTTGCACTATTTTCAAGCATGTTGCTGCATTGATATTGATGTTCGCTACATTTCTAAAGCATTTAAGCTAGCCTTTCACACACAAACATGCACGCAAGGAAACGTTGTCACGGAGAGTCATAAAGAGACAGAACCGAAGAATGGGAAGATTAATGTGACCAAACAGTAGCCCTTTAACAAGAAGCAAGCCAAGTGAAAAGGAATTTTTATAAAAGAGAATAAAAATACATTCTTTGTGACGATAAAAAAATTTTATAAAAATTAAACTAAAAGTTAACAGTCTACAGAGTATTTTTATGTATATGTATAAGGATCTAGGATGTGTAGCATTAAAGGAAATTGTAGATATAATAAATGTCGCCAACTAGCACTTTTTGTTTTAATGTAAAAAAAATTCTGTTATTTAAATCCATTGTTCTACAAGAAGATTTATTTTTAAGTTTATTGAAAGTAAGATTTTAAAAGCAAACAGACTTTTATTCGTACCGAAACAAAATCGTGTTCCTAGGGATGTTTTGGGGAAAATATTTGAAGAAATATTTTCTTTGTTTCGGGTTTGTTTTGCGAGAAGTTTAGTTCTAAGGTGCTGCAGATGTTTAGAAACCATTCCAGTTTTGAAAATTGCAACCAAAAGACTGTGGAAAACAAAAACTTTATATTCCTGCTTTAATACTCCAGCAAAAATAAGGTTACAATTTAATCGGTCTTGCAATGTTTCTTCAAATGTGCAGTAACCGAAGATTTATTATCACGATAACATCTATTATTAATGATTTTTATAAAGGCTAAAACTCTACAAGTAAAACATGTAGGATTATTGAAATAAAATCGATGAAAAATTCTTTATTAAAACTAGTATAAGTAGCTTAATGGTGTATTAGGATCGATCCTTAATACGAGGTATTTTATGAAACTTATCCTAAATATAGCTTATATGCTTAATGATGTTTTTCGTTTGTAACAAAAAAGGGCTCGCTATATAACAACAGATAGCTATACTTGTAATATATTGTTAACTACGACACAAACTTTTTTCATCAGAAAGCTTGTCATCTTTCAACGATCCTCAGTTCACAGTAAAATTAAGTTTTTATAATAATATACTCGTATGCTGTTTCTTCCTAAACACAGTTTTTGTGGGGAGTTGTGCTTCATTATTTTTTTTATGAATCTAATATTTGCCCTGTATTTATGTGGATGTTTATGGCAAACATAATCACTCTCAATCCGTTTATAGAGAATAGCTTCAAGGTTTTGTAATATGGTGATTTTGATCTTAAAAGCAAGGATAGTTTTGGGAGGCCACTCACATGTCAGACACAAGAAGAATTTACGACATCATTGGTATAACAAAGGAGCAGTTCTTTGGTGTGGAATTCATTGGTTGCCAGAAAGATGATGACGATGGCATGGTAAGTGAAAATGATATCGAAGTAAAGCCATGCTTTTGACATAAAAGCTACTTAAAATCTACTTTGAATGGACACAAATTATAAAAATATAAATAGATTATCTAGTTTGTGTAATGAAAATATTAGAATTATTATAGCAAAGAGAAGTACTCGTACCAAAATGAACACAATTCCTTTAGAATATATACATATATGTGCATATGCGAGTATATGCACTCTTTGAGCTCAAATATGTTACAAGATGTTAATAATTATGAGAGTTAACTTGTGAACTTGCTGAACCTCGTGAGGTTGGCGTCGTTGCATAGACGGCAATTTTGCTTGTTGCCAGAACTAATTATTTAAAATTGCGTTTCTAAAGATTATTCGATCAACATGCCATTAGCACGGTCTACACAATTTAGTATCTTGTCAGAGTGATTTGGCATTAATGACTGAATAATAAGCAGACGGTGACAGAACAACAAGATCCTCTCAGACTGCCAACATAGAAACAACAAACTAAAAAAAATTTATTTGAAATAATTGTTTAAACTGTACAAAACAGTCATACACAGACTGTAAAGATGTATACATTAGTTTTACTGTCAAAACAACAACAATAATAATATGAATAACACAACATATATTGTTGCTCTGGTCTCCCAAAGTACCGCATTTATTTGTTATTTACAAAACATATAAAAATGCAAACAAAGATTTCTCCACTCCCACACAAGTGGAAGCTCAGTTAGATAAATTGTGCAACCGTGGATGATGTAAATAATGAAAGGAGACACAATGATAAATTAAACCCAGCAACATTTGATTGAGTGTTAATTGGTGGGCAGCTTAAATTTTAATTAAATTTATTGCATTTATTGAAAAGCCTGCGTAAAAATGTAAAATATTTTGGAAGAAAAAAATTTCAAAATCTATTATTGAATGTTCACTGGTTTAAATACCATTAGAGCTTTTCCATATTCGAAACTTTACTAAATTTGTTTGCATTATCCATTTGTTTAGAATCTAAATTTGTTTCCATATTTATTTATTCAGAATGCTCTTAAACAATAGAATTTATTTTATTTACGAATAGAAAACTAAAACCTCTTTTATAAACAATTTAATTTTTAAAGTCTTTAAATGTTTCAAATATTTTTGGCATTCGAATTTAGACAATTTGTTGCCTGATATTGTTATTTCCTAATTAGTTTTGCTTCTATCCAACTGACCATGTTAATGGGTATGCAAATTTCTATTTTGTAATATATTTATACAGGGTGTTCCCGGCGAACATTAGTCTTGACAGTTCATATTTGGCAGTCGTGAAGTCGAGACGTGGCAAATTTATTATGGAAAAATATTCGGTAAATAACGTGTTTTAATCGTTAAAACATTTTATCAAAATCAATCATCGATTACTCTAGCGATGAGAAAGTTAAGTGAAATTTTTGTGAGAAACAACATGCCAACAAGACGCACTATTTATCGTGTAGTGAATGATTTCGAAGAACGAGAGACTGTAGCTGATAAGCCCAAGCATGGACCACAACGTACTGCAAGATCGGCTGAAAACATTACTGCTGTTCAAGAAAGTGTTCAAAACAACCCATCAACTTCAATTCGACACCGTGCTCAGGAACTTGGTCTTCAAAGAATAACTTTGGCCGCAATTTTGTACAAATCTTTGTATTTGTTTCCATTTAAGATTCAGTTGACACAAGAGCTTTTTCCAGAAGACCATTTACGCCACCGTACCGTATGCCAATAGGATGCTACAGCTCGCCCATGACAACCCCGATTTTCATAAAAAAATCATAATGATTGACGAGGCACTGTGGGGATATCTGAAAAGCAAGGTTTATGCAAACAAACCAGAAACGCTGGAGCATCTCAAATAAAATATTCGTGATGAAATTAATGAAATAATGAAATTAATGAAAAATGTGTTCAAAACGACTTGCATTTGTGAGGCTAACAGAGGCGGGAATTTATCTGATATTGTATTCCATACATAATTGCCGACATTAAATAAAACATTTATCAATATACGATCCATTCTCTTTCATTTAAACAAAAATAATAAACAAACAAAGTAGTATACCTTCCCGGCGGACACCCTGTAGTATATACAACGTATTGTTGTAATTATTAGTAGAATGTTTATAATTTCGTAGAATTAGTTACGATTTGTTATTGTATTATAGTATGTAAATATTATTACAAGGTAAATGATACAACTAAATAACTTTAGTTCCCATTAGTTCTGTATTTCATCGAAGGAAAATTAAAAATATTGTGTATGTACGTTTTGTATAAATTTAACACAATAAATTTGTTCGTTTGTTAAATACTATTTATTTACAATGAATCACAGTTAGTAGTATTGTAATATTTTAATTTGATGAAAATTATATTAATTTTTTACTTTTTCTTTTAATTATTTTTTTTGTATTGTCGTCATAAATAAACACACTACTGACAGCAAATAAAATAAGCACATATGTATGTAGATTCATTTTGTAACCAAAATGAGAAAACTAAAATATAATGAATTACATGACAAAAGATGGCGGCACACTGAAAGCAGACTGCCCTCATAAAAGTACCAATAACCAAATATATTAATTTCGGTTATGATTAATATAACACCATTTCATCATCGTCATCATTTTAGCCAGCTCTTAAATGCAAAACTTAAAACTTCTTGTATACACACACAATCATACCAATACAACTGCTGAAAATAACAAATTTAATTTACCAAAACACCAAACAATCGTCAAAGTATTAAATAATGCTCGCAAATGAATAATGGCATTGTCGGACTCTCTTGTGGCGAAGGAATAAAAATCCTGTAGGAAAAATGTATATAAGCAATTTGTTAAAGAAGTTCTATGAATTTCTTAATTAAAAATTTGTAGCATGTAGAATACGACTCTATTATTATTTACTAAAATCAATAAGTAGAATTCACGGGCAGCGTTACCATTACTCAAGTTTTAATTTTTTTCGCAAAATATTTCAAATGCTAAAAAGTTTTGAAATTTGTTTCTAATAACTTGTATTATACCCTTCCATCATTTCGTTTGTAATTACCATAATATTAATTTCAGACCTAACAAAATAAGTTTATGTATGTATATTGGATCCGTATAGGTAGGGAATTTTAATTAACAATGTACGTTTGTCAGTCGGTCCGATGTTAATATCAACTTTCTGACGGCCCTACTCAAGCTAGGATCTTTAAACTTAGCTCATTTGATCCACGCGTTGGGCGATATCAGCCATATCGGTCCATAAGTTCCCGAGATATGGGCAAAACCCATTTTTATGTTTTTTTGGTATTTTCATTCTTATAAGGAAAATACCAAGTTTTTTTTTTGAGAAAAATTAAAATTCAGTATAAAACCGACATTTTACCAAAAATATCTTAACAAACAGAAATTCACCACACACATTAAAATTTCGCCACAATTTTAAAATTCAACCAAAAAGCACACAAATTCCAAAAAAAACAATATTTTATGAAAACGTCGAAATTTTAACAAAATTTCAGTACAAATAGTGAATTTAAACAAAAAAATCACCGAAAAATTAAAAATTAACCAAAATATTACAATTAACAAAAATCTTAATTAATATGAAAAATAAAAGAAATTAAATTTTATCATAATTTGCTGTTTTAACCAAATCCGAAAGTTCCAACACAACACTACAGTTAAAAAATTTTAAATTACAAAAATAACATCATGTTCCAAAAATATCGAAATTTAGCTAAAACAATTTGCCAACATATTAAATTCGCCACAAATTCGAAAACACTAGAACAAAAAAAAATTAATTGCTAAAACGTCAACATTTAATATTTAACCGATAGTTTACCGCAAAGTACGAATAAAACAAATTCACCAAATATTAAAATTTTACCACAACAATTTCAACTTCACCAAAACGACAGAAATTCACAAAAATCAAAATTCTACTAAATTTTAACAAAATCTATGTTAAACATATATATTAAACAAAAAAAAAAAAAAAACACACACACAGTCGAATTTTATCACTAATGTGGAATATAGTAAAAACAAATAGTTTCATTATCATAATATTCCTAAATTTTAACAATGATAGAAATTAGTATGAAAATACCAAATAAGAAAAGTGAAATCCACCAAATTTCGAAAATTCGTCATAAATCGAAATTATAATCTAAAAATTTTAAATTCAAAATTACAAATATTTTCACAAAAAAATCGAAATGATTAAATACAAAATTCTAAAATATACCATGCCGATGATCTGGAATAAAAAAAAAATTTAATTCCTACAAAATCAATATTAAAAAACCGACATTTTACCAAAAAATTATCACGAAAACCAAATTCCCAAAATTTGGAATTTTACCACGAGAACTTTAATTTAATCACATTTTTGCAAAAATGGGTAATTCGCTAAAAAATTTAAACATTTTCCAAAAAATTTTAAAATCATAAAAATTTAATGCTTAACAAAATATCTAAATTAAATTGAAAAATATTGAAATTTCAACACAATTACAAATTCACCCAAGTTAAAAATTCTTTACGAAACCAAACTATAGTCTATATTTAATTATACAAATTTTCTCAAATTCTTTATAAGAGCAAACAGTCAAGAAATATGAAATTGCACCAAAATTACGAAAAATGTATATGTTATACTCACCAACACTTTGAAAATTCACTACAAAATCGAAAAACTGAAATAACACAAAATAATTTCAAAAATACCTCAAAAAATATTCAAATAATTTTATTTATTAAATTTCAAAACTAAATTGTAAAATCACCAAAAATTTTGCAGTTTAATAAAACCGATATCACACAAGTTTAAAAAGACCTTAACCTCACAAAAACCCTAATCTTTACGAACGTACCCAAAAACAAACCTCACCATGTTTTGAAATTTAACGAAAACATTTACCCAAAGGCTGAAATTGCACCAAAGTCTCTAAATTTTATCAAATATTCAAAATTGTTTAAAAATCTAATTGCGCTATTATTTACAAAGTACTAAAAAATCGAGAAGTTATTAAAAATGGATAAGCATTCAGAGAAAAGAAAACAAATCAATCGAAAATGTTTATATTAAGACGAAAGTAGAGTTAAACTCTATTTAAAATAATACGACTTAAATTAAATATTCAAAAAATTCCTTTGCACTCGAAAAAATCTGTAGTACATTTTTAGTAGTTCATACTTTTGTGAGCGGTATATAAGATTCGGCACAGCTGAATATAACTCTCTTACTTGTTTTGCTGCAAATATGACATAACTTCATGTAACCTTAAGTTATATCAATGTGTAATGTTTGCTTTAGAGTTCTCACTCTTACATATTCCCCGTGCAGCGTGCTTTCAAAACTGCCATTGTGATTCCATTTTTTATTATCTATCTTGCTGTAATTTCTAAAATTTATATTTCTTTACAAGCACAGTTGTTTTTCACACAAATTGTTAACTAAAACGCTTGAATTTTAGATGCCTGTTGCAGCACATTTCCGTTAAAAGCAGAATATATTATTGAACACTACCAGTGCGTTTTTCCAATATTTAACTGCGAGTAACTTAAATTACAAAATTTTTATACATTAAACGGATTTTATCACAAAAGATTATTTTTAATTGATTTATTGTTGATTTACCAAAAAGCAATAAAGAACAACTACAACTAGTAAGTGATGAATTGAAAACAATTGAAAGTCATTGAAGCTAAACAATTAAAACTTTTAAAATGGAAAATGCAAATAAAGTTTTAAAGGCCGTATGCAAAAAAACAAAAACTTACCACAACTTTCGAAGCCATTGTTAAGCAGAAATATTGTTAAGTAGTTCCACACTAAACAGCACAAGACCTTGTATAGGCTACTACTGCCGAGTACTTTCAAGCAGTACAATTCAGTGTAACGTTGAGAATGAAACAAAAATTATTATTAAAAGTATCGACACAAAACAAGTACTGCAATAAATGAAACGATCCTTTCTACATCAAATGTATATAATAGTTTAACCATACAGTTTGACATGAAACAAGAGAGTATGAAATATTAAAAATGTACTACAGATTTTTCCCAGTGTAAAGTATTGTTTGCTTTATTTAATTTTGGCATTCGGTTTTAGTTGTAATATTTTAAATGGAGTTTAGCTCTACTTTCATCTTAATATAAACATATAACTAAAATTATTAGGCTTAAGTTCGTTATTTACTCTTTCTGTTTTAAATCTAGTAAAAGTTCAAATTTTATTGGACAACTAGCATAATGGAGTGCATTTTCTATGCCGCAATACATGTTATTGACAGTCTTTGTGTCTTTCTAATAGTTTTGTGTCCACTGTAAACTTTATCTATTTAGCCCAATACTCAAGGCAAATAAAATTTGGGAAATAATATTTTTTAAGTTTAATGGTTTAGCCTCTCTCTTGGATTAGAACATCTGTTGGCAATGAAAGCATGCAATGTATTCCTGTTTCAGATCGGTTGATTTTATTTTAGTATCGTTGTGATGTCATGCAATAAACGTATATATGCATGTTTTCGCCCTGCCCTGCGCTTTGTAAATTTGTTGTATGACGTACCTTGTAACGACGTGTTTTCACAGTTAGCTGGAGTAGAGCTCGCGGTTAACAGGGTTCCTTACAAAAATATATTTATTTGTTTCCAAGAGAGAGACGAGACAGCTTATTTTAATGTTTTCAATAACGTTATAATCTTTATTTATAACCTTAAATTAAGTACAGGGCGACACGAAATACGATGGGCCTACGGTGGCCATTGACACTTTCGCTAGTACTCTTATCAGCTTCTCACACCATCCGACGCTTACAGAAGATAGCACCATTGTTCATTGCGAGTGCACATGAGCCGATTCTCTCTTCTGGGCGATTAAAATTCTTGCCCGATGGTAAGAGAGCACTTCTTATTCTGGCCTCTCTCGTCAGGGCGAATAAAATTCTGGCCTGACACGAAAAAACCAGTAGTTGCGCTATCAGTTGGTAAGCTACATGTAGTTGAGTCGAATAAAATTCTGGCCCACCTATTAGACTTAAATAATAAAGATGAACAAAATTCTAAGATTACTAAGTAGGTCTTATCGCCTTGCCAGCCACAGGCTGACTGACTTCTCCACTGTATACGCATTGCTATTATGCTTGTTTGGCTTAGTCTTACGTATACACACACCATTATACGATTCATACCAGCTGATCGTTGTGCAATCATGGTAGTGTTGTATTGATACAGTGCTACCATTGTGTAGCAGTGTTATCTAAACATTTTCGTTAATCTTAAACCTAAGTTATTAATATTAAAACTACGAATTTAATTAGTGAAGCAAATTACATGTGACCCAAATACGAGTGGAAGGACTTTTGGTCGTTACAACCTTTATCGAACTTTAATTAATAAAATAAAGCAATTTAATTGTTAGGCTTAACCCCCCTATATATATGTATGTACATATTAATGGTTTGTAGTGTTGATATAAAAATACTTTATTTTCTGATGATGCTACACAGTGCAGTAGCGAAATATCGAAAAAAAATAAAAGAATTAAAAAAAAAGAACTTCAAATTTGGAAAATTTAATAAATATAATTAGAAGATATCAAGAACATCTATAATTAACTGTTGAGAAAGAAAATTTGTTTGCAAAAGTTAGAATTTTAAAGAGCAAGAATATGAAATTTGAATATTTGGGTTAAATAGATGATGTTTACAGTGGACACAAAATTAGTAGTAAGCGGCATAGAAAATGGATTTCCATTCTGATAGGCGTCTAATAAAATTTATTGTATATAGAAATGTGGCAGGAAATCTAAAGAATTTCGTAAAGTAAACAGTTTTTATGGATTCTTCGTGTTATAGTACACAATTCATTAAGTACCTTACTACCAGCAGAAACAAATATTAAAACAATAATAAAAATCTTCATATCTTTAATAGAAATATAAACATTTGATGTTTATTTTTTTAAATGACAGTGGGCGAGTCGCACACAATTTTAAGATAATAGGTAGTGAATGATCCAAAAAGGCTCCAAGAAGCCGTTAAATAGTTTAGAATATAACTTTTTTTTTAAATAAAAAGATTGATATAAATCTGCTTGAGTTTCTTCATTCCTATTTTACTCGGATACTTGTGTATTTGATTACTGACGATGTGCTATTTATTTTATATAATATATGATTTCTTGCCAGTAATAAGGAATTTTTTTACGCTACGAAAAACTTTTATTTCAGGTTAAATTTTCTTTTAAAAGATTTTTTAAAGAAACACACAGCCAACAAGCTGGCAAGGCTGGCTTCTAAAAGCTGACATAAACAAGTTTATTAAAACTTAAATTCACTTTTAAAATCCTTTTAAACATCTTAGCCAGGATGGAGTTAACAGGAGAACTCATCAGCGCAGCACAGTACATTTTTTAAACTCATTTGATGTCAAATTCAATATAAAAAAAATGTTTCACCATTTTCGGTATATTTTTTATATACGGAGTTTGAGATCTTCAAAGTAGCCGGAAAAGCTTTGAATTTGCTCGGGAATCTATCTGTTATCAATTTGCCTTGCATTTGAGGCATCACCTTGATTCAATTTTGACTTCCTCAGATTCCCGTTTCTTATTTGCCAACATTGATATATTTTGTTTCAGCATCGTGAAGTTTTTTATGCTTTCTTGTAATTTAAATTTTAAATATTAAAACATATAAAGGATACAAAAAAATTATAAAAGTCAATTGTATTTACTGCATCCTTGTTCGTCAGAATTTTCACCACAGTCATGTTTGTGATTGCACTTGAGTGAAGCACTAATGCACTTTAAACCATTGGCAGTGCCCCTACAATTCTGCTTGTCGCGACCATTACGACAATATAAATAGCCATTGCAACGTTTGGCTTGGGGCACACAAAGACCGGCTAAGCGATTGCCAACAGTGGGTGGTACACCACCAGGTTTGACATTTTCTATATGTTGATGGGACATATACACATGCAAACATACAATCAGGTACTTTTAATTTGTAGTAGAGGGAGATTAAGAAGCAAGAGATGCAGATGCATCATATTGTTAAGAATACAAACAAGTGCAAAGGAAAACGCGACACGAACATATACGGCAACAGTTTTCAAGGATTTATTTGTGTAAAAAGCCGTACGAAAAGAAGGGGAAAATAATATTGCGTGTGCAAAGAGAAAATTGAAAAGGATAAAATATTTTACATTGGCCTTTTATAGTCAGTCCATTGTTTTTGTAGAATTGTGAAAGATAAAATTGTTGTTTGTCGTTGACAATGGCGTTGTTTGCATTTAAGTGCAGCCATTAAAATGAAAGGTCACATATGAAATAAGGAAACAAACAAAGTAAACAGAAAAAGTAAGCCCAAAAACAAACGAGAAAATTTATTGATACAAGGAAATAATATGCAGAGGAAATTGTAAACTGGAAACGGATACAATTATTCACAATGGCGTATACACACACACATACACGCACTAGCATATAAACACCAAAATTTCAAATTAAATCAAAACGTTTATTATGTTTACCTTAGAGCAAAAAATATTTTTTAAATACATCCAGCCGGATGCGAATTAATGATATGAAAGTAACAAAATATACAATGAGAATCTAGTATAAATAAACAAAATTAATTTTGTAAAGAAAGCAATTTCCGACAACTTAAAACTAATCCTGCATGTAAATGAAATCAAGAGGTTTTTGAACTTTCTTGAAGTTTCTATTTGTGTGTATATATTACGAATAAAAGAAAATATTGAGGAGCTTGAACATCATCAAAGCCATTCATTATGTCAACATCAATAGTTTTCGATTTGTTTTTGTTCATTTGAACTTCATATTTGTTGTCAGAAAGTAAATAACTTCCTTCTCTTTTCCTAAAATTATTTTTAAACACAGATATTGCCGATACGTTTTCCTCTTTCCTTTTTATCATTTATACTTGTTAAAGTTATTGTCTGCTTTTGAAAAGTTCCGAAAGATGAAATAACTATCTTTCTTTTATTGTTTGTCATCCAACTTTTTTTATTTCTTTTTCATGGTTGATAACTGTCAGATGGTATTAACTCCTTTTCTCTTTCATTTTCTTTCTTGTGCTCAAGCCTCTTGGATATTTAACTTCATCTTCAGCTAAAGTAAACTATTATATTAAACTACTGCATGCTACAAAAGGTGAAAGAAGTTTTGAGCAAAAGTCTGCTTAATTTTACATTAAAGTTTTGAAATCAAAAAATTGTAAGTCATAAGAAAAGTTTGTTGAAAATATTTCATGTGAACTGCTGTCAAATTCTATATAAAAATAATTCGTATCAAATTCACAATAACGTTCCAAGCAAAATTTTTTTAATTCGAAATAATATGAATAATTACGGGGAACCGCTTGTACACAAGCCCATAAAATTTATATATTCTGAATCCCTTATCAAATTTGCTATAAAGTCCCTCTACAGAAATGAGCATCTCGAGACCTGTACTCTGAACCAAACATTTTTTTTTTAAGTTTTGAAAACAAACAAAGAAAATTTTACAAAAAAATGTTAAATTTTGCCTAAATATTAAATTTACCAGAAATTCGAAAATTCCCCGCAAAATTAAAGAGCAGAAAAAAATTATTTAATCAAAAAATTAAAATTAAATTAAAAGCCGAAACAACAAACAAAATTCACAACATTGTTAATATTCGCAATAAAAATTAGAACTTCACAATCATTTTGTAATTTTGCCGAAAAGCCAAAAATCAACACTTCATGAAATCGATATTTAACAATCATAAAAACAAAAATAAAAAGATTCACGATAAATAGCTACTTCCCATAACAATTAAAAAAGCCCATAAAAATTCAAAATTCACCACAAAATTTCAAAATCATAAAAAAATAAAAATTTAATGGAAAATATAAACTAAAATCTAATATTCCAAAAAATCTAATTAAAAAAAATGAAACTACGTAAAAAATTCAGTAATTTGCCAAAATTTTAAATTCACCACAAATTCGGAAATTCGCTATAAAATCGAAAACTTAAAAAAAAATCAACTGCTTAAACAATTGATATTTCATAAAAAACCGAAATTTTACGAAAAAATGCAGAAAAACTGATTCACCAAATATTAAAATTTCACACACAAAAATTATAATTTCATAAAATTTAAATTAATATAAAAATAAACAATAATTAATTTCACCATAATTTGGAAATTCACTAAAATTCGAATATTCACCACAAATTCAAACTATTGTTCAAAAATAGAAATAACAAATATAACATTTTCAAAAAAAAAAAAAAAATCGAAAAAAATTTTAGTGCTGTAAACATTGTTCTCATCCAAGCAAAATGCAAGAACGTGAAAATTCAAATATTCATTCTCGTATTCTATTTGTCTTTAATGTTGGCTTAAATAAATGAACATCACACAGTTGACACAAAATTAGTAGAAAATACACGAAGAATGTTGAATACGTGCGTATTCAAAGTTATCATATCAAATAATTTTTCTTCCTGGATAGAAAGAATAAAGAAAACATAAGATCGTTTCTTTATGTCAACATTGAAGTTCAACAAAGTTATGTCAAACAATAAATATAGCAAAGATCATTATTAATATTATTTGTAGACGAAGGAATATTGAAAATTAAAAACGTACTATTCAAAGTGTTCAAGTAAAGATGTTGGTTACCTTAAAATAACGATAATGTATTTAAAATCAAAATTAAAGTTTAAAATTGGTGATTCTTTATTTAATATTCCCAGATAGTGATTTGGTGGTCGAATTGCCGTCATCCCTGGTCAAGTTTGCTTTGGAGACAAACCGCTTTCGGATATGTGCCATATTCAGTGTCATTTTTCGTTCTGAACCGAAATTCCTTCCAAGAATCTATAAAACTATAATTGAAACGATATTTAATAATTAAAGCTCAACTCCCGCAAAATAATGTAGTATACTTTTGGAAGCTGAAATCGCTCAACGCTTTGCGATTATGAACTACAGAATACCTCTTATGTGATTAGAAGTTTCATCCCAGTATTATGTGAAATATTATTGTATAAAAACGGGCGAAGATTTGTCAACGAAAATTATCAAAACGGCAATAAATCTTTAAATCCGACAATAGTGAATAATCTTTCTGATAATATTTTTAACTTTTAAAAAATAAGAAAAAATACTTTTTGAAAAAAAACATTTTCTTTAATCATATTATTCAGCGGTATATAAACACTTTATTGTCGTTTAACGCCCATTTATTTGTGTCACTTAGATTAAAGAATTAAATAACTAACTTACGGAGAAGCAAGAACAAACCATAAAAACGGGAAAGGAAATTCACTCTAGGGAAACATGAATAATTCAATCGAAATGCAAGATTCCTGTTTTTTGGCTAAGAAAACAAAGCGAAGGTAATTGGATTATAAAAGTTTTTAAACATTAAAAAGAAGGGAAGCTTAAAGTGGCCATTTGTTTTTGGAATCGTACTTTAATAAAAAACTTTTCAAACTATTTTCAGTTACCCTTTTGCAAACTACAAGTAAGTGTGTGATAAAAGCTTTCATTTATGATAAAAAAAGCAATATTTTTGTAATATTTTTTTAAGTGTACACAATTTATGGGATTGGTAATTTGGGAATTATGGTTTTTGTGGAAAATTTTATCTGAAATCTTGGATTTTTTTTAAATAAAATTTTGATTTTTGTGTTCTCTTGTAATTGAAAGATTTCTTTAAACTATCTTCAAATTGGTACAACAGGTCCGTAGGTTAGCTGGGGTCTCTGGATGATATTTTTAGTAAGGGGCTTCACGATATGCTAATTTTATAGGCTTGTGTATAAGCGTTTTACCGCAAGATTGAAAATACCAAAAAAAAACCTAGATAAAAGGTCTTAGGGAACTTCCGGACCTATGTCGTGAAAATCTACCAAACTATCTTCTCAAGTGGTCCAAGTTTCAAGACCCTACGTTGTCTAGTGTCGTCAGAAACCTTTTTTAATATCGGGAAGACGAATATCGTTAATTAAATTTTCTTACCTATAAGGGTCCACAATATATATATTGCGGTTGTTCGGAAAAGAATATGAATGACAAACTCATAAATATCTTTTTCATTTCCGTGAAGGGTATAAAAATAAGTAAGTCTTAAAAGGAACTTAAAGAAATCTAATGAAAAATTCCAAAATGGAATTAAGAAATTGCAGCAATAGAAGGGAAAGTATTCCAAAATATTTGGTAAGTTTTTAATAATTTAGTTTTGTGGAAAATAAGATTTAAAGTACTTATCGAACTTGCTTCCATATTCTTATTTTCCTTTTAACTGTTGTTCTTTTGTTGAAATATATGTAGATGATGACAGCTATGTAGTGTGCAACAACTTAATTCGTATTTTCAAATGACACACTTTCACCGGCTGAAATAGAATATTGTATTTCACAAATAGCACTAAATTATAGAGTTGTAGTCAACGAATTATATTTCCAATGCTACATTATTTATATTGCAAGTATGTATGCGTGTGCGTGAAATTATACTTACCAACTTTAAGTATCTTTTGTCTTAGTTTTGTGTCGTCGTAGAACAATTTCTTGTATAATGAATGTTTAAAAGTAATTGTCTGTAATTTTCATGTAGAAAAAACAACAAACTGTGTCGCAAAAATTACTTTATTTGCAGTTGAACAAGTCTACTGACATATTTTATTACTTCCTGTCACTAATGTAATATACATATATACATATGTGTTGTATTAAATCGTTGCGCAAATAAATTTAACTTTAATTAAATAATCGTTATTTACCAGGCAAATTTAAAGATATGAGCAAGATAATGTGCCAAAAAAGAAGCTAATTGTTGGAAATAATTATTTTTATAATAAAGATTGTACTATTTTACATCTTTAAAGCTTTAAGGTGTCATACTCTTACACTTGATTCCCAATGTCGTTAAACAATTTGTTAAGTCGTAAAGCGCCATTCCTGGTTAATTGGTGAACAAGTAATCCACAAGCTGTCATTGATAAATCTTTATGCATTGAAAGTATCATTGGTGCTTGTGATGGAAAAGTAATAAACATGTTCTAAGTTTCCTAGTTTCAGCAAAGAATCGAACATTTCAAACTCTCTTGTGAGAATTGCTGTAAATGAATTTAATTGTAATATTACAGATTAAAGCGTTATATATTTAAGTTAAGCTGAAATCTTTGCTTGATTTGTTAGTCTGTCCGCCGCCCAGCATATACGTCAAAACAAACACCTTTTATTTATTCAATACCCAGACGTATAAGTCACATTTATTTTAATGAATTTGGTGCAAATAATAGATCATACGCTTCAGTGCCCGATAGAAGGGTGTTGTTCAGTTTGTATTGCATTACAGTATTTCATCAGAGTTTGAATTGTTTTACATCGTTTTTAATTGAAATTAAATGACTTGTATGCCAAACACGTTCTCAGTACAAAAAGGGCCAGCAATTAATACAATTTTAGTTGTGTTTTTTATTTATTAAAAAGTTCTAATTAAATAAATAAATTGCAAGTGCAATTAGTGCCTGCGAGAAACCATAATGTAATTGAATATTTTTATTATTATTTAAAGGTGGCAAATAATTTGCAAAATAATAATTTCCACTCTTCTGGTTGCTTGTCGCAGCAATGGGGAAATTAGTACTCTCGAGTTGGCTTTATTTGTCATGACACAAAATTTGCAAAAGTGTTAAACCAAAAAAGTGGGTTTGCGGGAGTTTTGATTCATTCTGTTGCTTTAAAGAGAAGTAACTGTATTATTGTATAAATAATTGCGGAACATATACTCCTCATAAGCATTTGTACAGATTGTATTCAAATATTTGTTTGCCAAAGCTTTTTGCGAATTATGTCTGAACAAAACTTCAAGAACTAGTGAAAATACAATAGAAGTGTTTTAGAATTATCTGAAATTGCATTTAAAATATTCAGGAACTTGCGATGTAGGACAAATCGTTAACATTTTTATGTGAATTTGAGGTGCAGTTTCAGTTTCAGTTCCAGTTTTGTACAGATTCCAAGCAAATTTAATGTGGAGATTTATTTTGAGATAACAACATTCCTTCAAATATCAAGTCTAGCCCTTGTATTCGAGTAAAGTAAGTTGTTTATTCTGTCAAAAGTACTCCAAATAAAACCCAGACGCATGAAGCAAACAGTTTTCCATTTTATATAACGCTGTCCTCTTGCATTACTATATATCATATAATACGATATTGTGTTTATAATTTTTACCGATTTTTTTGTGCTAGTAAGAAAAAACTATTTAGTTGCAAAAAAGACCGGTCTATTCAACATTGGATTATATGCACCGGGACTCAGTGGGCCTTTTGTGCACCCTCTTTGTCCCACTTTGGTTAGTGAGAGTGAATAATTTTATATTTTCATATCTAGCAGCGGTTTCGTTAAAATAAAAAGGCTTATATTTTTTACGCACTAATTTCACATCAGGAGGCGAAACAGGAAAAATGTATTCATCGAATTCTAGCTTGATTCATAAATGTTGTTAAAGGAAGGCCCAATGATTTGCAAACGTTTTTAGTAAAAATCGGTTTTGTAAAAAATCATATGTAAATTTGTAATAAACTGTTGTCTCTGACATACAGTCTAACACAAACAGCCGGTGTTGGCAGTATTGGAAACTAAGTGAATAGGACCCGGAAGAGCATAAGTTTATGTCCTTAGTATTTGCAGATGATTGCGGGTATGGTTTATCACTTTGTGTAACCATATCAGTAATAATCCAAAGGCATTATATCGCGCGCTGTAAGTAGCCAAATGGCTGCAGAATGTTTGTTTGGTGTATAGCATATGACGTCATGCTAGTGGAAAACCATGTTTTCAGTAAACCTCCCATCCGACTGTAGCCCCAAGTAATTAGTAATAATGGCCATATGCGATGGAAACTCGACTCATTATGCGCTTTCTGAATACTTCGCTCTACAGCAACAATGTTTTTTTTAGTGCGCATTATACGATATCTTCGTAAATGCATAGTATCATTTACTCTAGCGCATGGTAACGTTCCCGCATTGAACCATGACTTTCGAAATAAATACGCATAATTTGCAATTTATGGTTTGGCGTTAGGCTATTAATTTACGTAGAAAATTGCAATCTTTAAAAAAATACCCCTTACAAGCAAAAAAGAGTGTTGAAAATAATATTATGTGGTATGGCCGTTTACTTTGATAATTACTTATGCAAAATTGATTAACTATAACTACAACCACTCATTTTCTAACTGCAAAATGACTAGTAGACTTAATTATAAAGCACACTCTGCCATAAAATGAACATACGGCAAGATTTGAGGTATTCAAATAGTAATGCTTCCTAGCAGTGACATGCGAATATACTTGAGCAATAATTCTTAGTTGTTTATTAAATATTCAAATCTAAATTGCCAAAGAATTCGACTTAAGCCGTCGAAGGTTGCTCTAATAAAAATGACATTGACAGAGATATACAATGAGTTTTCTGAGAAGATTTTTGCATTGATAAGAAGGATTTTGTGAAGTAAGCCACAAGTCGTTTTATAAAGGGATATGAGTTTTTTTTAGGACATATAAAGCATTTAATCAGTGACATAAAAAGATATAAAGCATTTAAGAGAAAACATTTAGATTCACTAAAGCTTGAGAAACTTAAGTCAGTACCTTTATTAGCACTCACACTAAGAAAACTTTATGTAGAGATGAAAGATTATAAAGATAAATATTTTACAGTTTATTTTATGGAATAATCGTTTTATACTTAATCAGTTTTATTTAATGTAAATATTGCTGGATATTTCTTGGGATAAAGATAATAGAATTATTATTTTATAATTTGACAGAACCCTTTTCTCTGTGTGTAATATTCACGTCAGTGAACAGTCAACAGTGAAAAAATTAATACGATTACAAGTGCAAAAACTATCCAGGGAGAAATACGTCTCTATATTAATCAAGTTTATGTTATGTCAACACGATAGATAGGAAATGACATGGTTTCCAACTATAACTGTAGAAAAAAATAAACGGACATACATCTTGAATACAAATAATATGCGTTAAATTGCCTTAATGGGAGTGTTGGCATGTTAATACATTACTAGGCATGTCAGGGTAAGTAGATAAATCCATACAGTGACAAGATAGTTACTGTTGTTGTTATTATAATTCACAGAAGAATATGAATTTGCGGAAGTGTAGGTAAATATATACATCCATGTATAGTAAAAGTGTAAATGAAATCATACAGTCTTCACTTTAGCACAAGCAAATACATAGATATCGTAGTAATGTGAAAATGTACAAGAATAAATATTTTTCACGCTGAAAAGTTATACGACGATATAGTCATTGGCATATGTCTAAATTATAATAAACTTGTTTAATGTTCTTCCCAGCGCACGTAGCTATTACCTACTGTATAGCTAACTCACTTTTACGCACCATACATAGTGGTCATAACACCGTAAAAAAACAGGACATACTACTTACTTGTGGCGTTTTCTCATATGGAAAAATGCTGCCTCATGGTTGGGCAATACTTTTTCCATATTATCCACACTCTCTCACAGTGACGGGTTGTTATGATTTCAGTAGAACAAAAATCATTTCTTCTTTTGATATTTCACATTTATTTAGCGTCTTAAATGTTGAATATAGTCTTTCATTTATTAGCGATTTTTAATACACAACTATTTGTTTGCCAATGACGTTTGATTTCACTGATAAATTATTGCAATAATCATCTGTGTTGTGAGACTAGCGATAAATTTAAATTGTGCGCCATAATTACAATTGTACAAAAGTGCAGTATACTTAACCTTAAATAACATTAAATGTAAAATATTTTATACATCTCTGTGCAAAATATTTCGAAGAGGACTTGCCGTTTATTCAGCTGCTTACAATTTATTTCAGAAAGAAACACAGAAATGTAAAATATAGGCAACACATTTGTAATAAAATAATACGCGATTAGATTTATACACATTGGAAGAGCGATTTCTGAAAAGCGCGAAAAAGAGATTTTTGTGCGTCAATAACTATTTAAAGTCAATTTGATGTCTATGCTGGCTATGACTACTTCATAATTAATTCAATCACCCCAGCAAGTTGCAAGCGCTTTTGCGGTCTAAGTATTATTCCACTAAAAACATTTATTTATAAGAGAAAAGTGAAGGTTGCGACTTTATATAACTTTACAAATTTTAGTCGGTACACTTTGATATTTATAAGTGCCTAATGCGCATTTGTTAGTAAAACAAATGTTTCCTGTCTGTCATCTCTACATTATAAAATACGGTCTTTCCAAAATCTCATGTCTTTATGATACCACATTAACATGCACCAATTAATAATTGGCATGTCATGTCTTCGCAACTTATTGCTTGATTTCGCCTGCTAATTTCTATAATAAAACTTCGATAAAAACCATTTCTCACAGCGCCAGAGTTTCGACAATAAAGCTGAATAATTTGTAAGCGTTGATTAGGCATAAGTCTTTGCATATTTAAAAAATTAATTATATAGAGGCAAAGGAATTCAAACCTACTTATTATCATTTAGCTAAAGAACTGTCAGAATTGCAAAGTCTTGTAGTTTTGTAAAAGACGATTTAATATCCGGTGTTTTCAGACTTGTTGCACTTTATTCTAGGTAGAAGCAGAGATCTGTTCTTTACATTCTATACATTCTATACAATCAAAATTTTTTCCTATATCTGTAGTGCTAAAATTGGAAGATTTTACTTATAATAACTCTATATAACACTATACCCTTATTCGAATTCTTTTACCTATTTCACTTACGCGATAACATTATTTTGTTAGTAATAATGATGAAATACATGAGCTATAGTTGGTGTTAACAGGTAGTAGCCAAACAAAGAGTCTCTTTTAATTTGCTTCTCACTTAAGCTGTAATTTCAACCTTTATACTTGGTTAATTTTTCAAAAATAAGATGTTTTTTTACAAAACTTTTGTAAAACTTAGTCTATAAATAAAACAATATAATACTGGGTTCACGCCGGTAAGTTACTTATTTTTTGTGAAAAGGGCCCCTTCCCCTTTCTGTAATATTATTTTGTTGCGTGAAATTATCGCTTAAAGTAATATGCATGAATATTGCAATATTACTCTGGTGATTATTTAAGTTGAAACATTTCTGAAGTAGTTGTTCGTTCTTTATGTTGTTAATTTATTAAATAAGATATGCTTTATGTAAAGTTTTAACTTGGCTTATTAAGAAAGAAAAGTAAAAAAAATAAAAAATTAGGCAATACATGTAAGGCAGCTTTATTCCATATCTAATATACTCCTGACAAAATTGTAAATTACTAATAATGTACTTCATTTTTCCCGGTGAAAAGAAATGCGATCTTTAATTTTAGCCTGCGGTGGTAATCGTCTTAGTCTATATTTAAACTCTCGTTTCGTTTTAATTTGAGCTTTTCGATCCGTTAACATATGAGACGTTTTTACTTACTTACGGTTCTTTTAATTTCTTTTGATTGAACACATTCAATTATCAATTTCGAATATTTGATAAAATTTAGAGTTTTCGGTACAATTTGAGCATTTGGAAAAATGTTGTTGTTAAATTTTATAATTAGGTGAAGTTTGTGGTTTTTGTGGATTCTATGATAAATTATTGAATTTGTCGTGATTTTTAAATTTTGAAAAATAAATTTTGCCAATTTTTGCGCAGATTCGACTCTTTTGAATTGTAATCATGGTAATTTTTTTTAGACTAATTTAGATCTCATGTAAAATATATGCAAAGGGTAGTTCAACCAAAACGCATGATGTTAATTGTAAATAAAACAAAAATTTTCAGATACTTATCTTAAAATGTTTTATTATGATAGAAGGATCTATGAATATGATGTGTGAAACACATAGGTGGCATACCTCTATCCGATATACCAATGTCGTTAATGTGACGAATGAACTCATTCATTAGAACTTGAATTATTCTTGGCTTATTGACGAACATTAGATATCCGCAAAGAGAGAAGTCCAACGGTGTCAAATCACATGATCGATAGCCAGTTAACATCGCCACGGTGTGAGATAACACGGCCGTTGAATTTTCGCACAAAAGAGACATTGCTTTATTGGCTGCGTGGCATGTGGTACCATCTTATTGGAACTACATATCGTCCAGGTACATATCCTGAATTTCTGGCCACAAGAAGTCTGTTATCGTCTCGAGATATCGAACATCACTCACAGTAACTGATTGGCCAACCTAAAACTCAAATGTATGTCAAGTTAATTTAATATTTCTATATTTGATTAACAATATAAAATTAATCATTTGCAGATTTTACCTGCTATTCATGTTGCTATAGTAAAATTAGCTCAAATTAAGTTTTTTTATTACTCCATTAAGCCAAGCCACCGAACAATTAGTCTTATCGAAAACCAATAAAGAAAACAAAAATGATAAATGAAAAGGTGGACTCGGAACTATGAAGATGTTAACATTAGAACGAATAATATTGGGGAATTATTTATTCTTCTAAACCAATTATTTCTCAAATAAATTTATATGCAAATTTAAGAGTTACAAAAAAATTCTTTTATAATAATCGACTTTTAGTACAATTTTGCTTATTATTGGTTTATATGCCTGTAAGTTTTTCAGAATAAGGCCGTATGTAAGTTAACAATAGGATGTATTGATAGGTCCACGAAGCGTATGAATTTTGTAATGTAGATATTTCTTTAATCATACGCCAAGTTCTAAAACAAAAAAGCAGTGTTTACTTCTTATGTGGAGATCTGAACTTTACTCCATTTCGATAACATATTTATTTCCTTTTAAATTTGCCAATCACGTTTATAAATTTAATTTAAGATTAAATGTGATTACATTCACGTATTTATAACGTTGTTTTGACAACACTATTTTACACTTGTAAAACTTGTAAAACTAAGTTATCAAATGTGGGTTTATAAACCATCGGAATTAAGTTTTGCAAACATAATTGCGTTCAAGTACACTTGTGTAGCGGGCACACAATATAAATTGATGTGCTTGAGGTGAGGTTATCTTTAGAAACTCTTTATATTAAAGGATTGGAATATCCTTTTTATTACAATAGTGTAGCAAAATTCTATGATTTTTTCTAAAGAGACTCTTAGGCTGTTAAATAGAAAATTAAAAGGGATGTTTAGTTCATTATTAAAAAAAACATTACAAAAAATACAAATCTTTTCTAGGAGAAAATTTATTTTTTGTTACATGTTTTATAATTATTGTAGTTCTTTTTATTTTTTCACAAATCGCTAGATATATTTATTCATTTACTTTTTGCACAATAGAAGAACACAAATAATTATAAATATATTTTTTCACGAATATGTGAAAGTGTAAATTAAATTACATATTGTCTGGTACTAAAAGTCGTTAAAACAAAGCGCTTGTTTAAATGAAAAAAAGTTGTTGCACATTGAAATGTATAATACACAATCTATAGTAGACGTTTATATACTAAAAAATAGTTCAGCTACCTTACAAAGTGCATTAATAAAAACAAAAATAGGATAAAATAGAAAATGTGTAAAAGTAACAAATCGTTTCGCAAAAAACTTCTTAAGATTTTCAAGCAGCACGTTAGAGAAAAACTTTTTTTACCCAATTAACGACAGCACATTTTCAGGAAGTGAATTTGTTTGGTCTTTACTTGACTAAGAAATACAATACTTAAAGGTCAAAGCATTTGCAATAGAAAAATATTTCAGACGCAAATGAAATGTGCTGAATAACGATTCTTTTATTTGTTATTACTTTTAATTTGGGTGTTTCGTTTTGGATACATAGCTAGGGTACAGCAACTATGCTAGGTTGCCAAAACTACTCATAGTAATTATTCAGCGTTAGCGCCGGCAACGGACAAATGCACATATCTACACCCATAGTTGTTTTAATGGATATTCAACTTCTTACTGTAGCTATTCGAGCTTAAGGCATAATTTCTATATAAGTTTTTTTAGTCACTTTAAAGTTGTTATAATTAAGACATTGCTCAACACAAAAATAATGGAGACCTTAACATAACTAATATAACTTTAAAATTTCTTATATTTATTTTGTTTTAACTTGCTTGTTTATTACGTATACTGTGCATCATCCAGTTTGTCTTCTGTCGTATTACACCAAAAAAGCGGTGGTATATAATAAGTTTTGTTATTATGTAAGCGGCAATGTCTTTGACACAGCTCACAAATTTAGGGGGTGCTTAAAAAAAGAAGATTATTAAAACAATTATTCTCTTTAATCATCGTAAATACATACGACGCAATTTTTGTTCATCTTCTCCACCCTCGTAAACTTTCTGATAATTACATATCTAGAGCTTAATATACCGCCACGTATATTACTACTATCAGCAAAACCAATATGACTACCGACTGTTAAACCAATACCCATATATGTGCCCATATTTGCTTCCTTGAAGGAAAATAACAGCAAGTATTTTCCCACATACGTTAAAAAGGCATTATAATGTATTATTACTTTAATTTCTAATGCTATTTAAAAAGCGTGAATAACGACTGCATTCATCACAAATTTACACACCTTCAAACAAATTTATAGCATTTAAAAGCATTTTCTTCAAGTTTATTATCATAACAATCTGTTGTTGAAAGTTGAGTGGATTTAACACAGACTATTTTTAATGTATACTTTAGGGCGCAGATATTCCAGCATCAAAATTTTAAGGAATAAGTGAAGTCTTGTTAAAATCAGTGTGCTTCGGCAGATTACTAAGGGATTCCTTTTTTTTAGGAGGTGGTTAAAATGGCTTCAAAATAGTCTTGAGAGATTAAAAAGCAATACTGTAATTTTTATTCACTAATAGTATGAAAATGCTTAAACATTTCAAGTTAAATACATTTGAGTGAATTTAAAATCCTTAATATTTTCAGCGTATCCTATCGTATAATCATAAAGTACTTAGAGGTTTAAACTTCAAGTTTTCTCCTATTTTAATTATAATATAAGGCGAGCTGTCAATTGTCTGTGTGAAAATAACTTTTCTTCCCTGTCATCGTATGATTTTTTGTACCTTTAAATGATCTGCTAAACGTAATGAAAAACATTTTTTCAAACACCTTCCATCGCAATAAATCCTAACAGAATACAACAAATTTACAACAACCAAAAAAAAGGGAAAATAGTTGAACCGTTCGAATTTTTCTCAGAAATACGTCAACTTATGTTGGGGCTTTTGCTGTGAGTTACAATTACTGTTTGTTCTTAGTCTCTTTAATTTCAAATAATGTGATTTTTTTGCGATCTCGTTTATATGTGAAACAATTAGGTTTGCCGTTCACACTCAAAACTGACTTAGTCGTTCAGCAAAGCAGATCCAAAAGCCTAAAATATTATCTATTCGTATCTAGTTAAATAGTTATGTTATTTAAAGTTTATTGTCTAAATATTAATACATTTCTTTTGTTTCATTTAGTTATACTTTTTTAAATTTATATTTCCCTCCTTTTGATCATTTGCCTTACAAGTTTCCGTTTTTCTTGATTTAGCTCTTCGCGCTCTATTGTTGTAGTTTAGTGTGTTCAGGGGATTAAAAAGTAGCCTAAGCTTTTTATTGCCATTTGTTCTACTGTTGTAGTTGCTCTGTTTTGTAATAGTGACCATCATATTTTTTGTTTATTTTTTATCTCGTTCACATGTAGAAGTGTTAGTAAATATTTCTGTTCTCTTACTCTGCTACCCTTTTGATGGATGATGTTTCATTAACACTTTAAGACAAGTGATTTGGATATTGAGTGAATAATTTTATTAAGGTTTAAGTTTCTTTAATTCTTTCGGTTATAGAGGAAAAATTTATATAAAATAAATTTTAATTTTTAAATTTTTGCACAATAGCAATTTCTTAAATTTAGGAATTAAGTTTTTTTTTTTAATTAAAAAAGAAAATCAATATTAAATTAAGGTTAACCCAGTGCTTAGGATTATTATGGACTTTCCATTTCGAACCAAGATTTTGCAATATCTTCGAGAGATATTGGAAATTTTAACGCATTTCGTAAGGGTTTGTGCGTTAACCGTTAACTAAACGCGATTAGGCTATTAAATTGTACCTGCGGGATGTTATTGGCAATTGGCTTAGCCGTACTTGTCCGGTGAATTTTAAAAATGGCCCTAGAGCAAAAATAACGTTCCCTCATCGCTGAAAACAGCAGATATCCATTCACTAGTATAAGTTTGATAACTAAATTTTTGTATGTATATGTATATAACCTTTAATATATATTTACATACATACATTCATACATACATAAATATGTAATACACAAACTATAACTGAGACTAGACTATAACTGGACAAGATTCGTTACGGCTATTCACTGATTTGATACACAATGTCTACAAAATATCATTTATCTTGATTTGATATTCCTACATCCCTTGTCAAGTCTGAACAAAAAATGGCACTAAAGATGGCACCTAGCCGAAAAGGGCTTGTTTCCAAATCAAACTTGACGAGGGATAACTGAAATTGGTTCCAAAAATCTATATTAATCATCCCTTGCTGTGACAACGCCATGTTAAACTGACAGATCAATTTCATGCAAAGGACTTGTCCCTATCTTCAAAGAAATAGTCGTCTGACACGTTGGTTATCAGTTTTTTTCCCTCCAGGGGTAAAGAACAAAACAAATATGGAAAATATGTAATTTCATAATTAAGCGGTACTAGCAATACATAAAACTTTACAAAAATACTCCCCTTTGACAAAAGCTAAGAATAAGATGAATATCGAAACACAAAAAGCATTATAAGGACAGAGGACTGGAAAGTAGAAACCGCTAGTTTAGAGCAAATCGTACAGTGGCTACATGCCAGAGGCATTTATGCTAGGGTTCCATTGATTTGATTACAAAATTCCAACTTTTGATACTTTGGAAAATATTTTTGGTGGTGATAAATTTTTTACTATAGTTCCTTCAGCCTGCAAGTTGGTGTCGGTTTATAATCTGGGTCAAAGTAGTTGGACTAAATGCATTAAGTTAGTACAACAAGAATGTAATATTTTAATTATGTGGCAATTTATTCGTTCTAGGTGCAACTCTGATATAAATTGCTGTTACCTATTATTGTTTTGATGACTAAAAGATAAGCGTTACACAAAGGAAAAACTAGTTATCATCGTGAAAACCCATTTCACTGAGATTACTCGCAATCGTCGTTGAGTTATCTATGAAAAAAGTGCATTTAATGTGTTAACAATTCGCTGAGTAAAAACTTTGCGCCGAAATCCAGAACACATCAATTCGACATAATAATTACATTTTTGTGATCTCAGCTGGACGGCAAGGACTTAGCCGACATATGGTTTCAACTGCACGACGCTAGCTAAAATCGATTTATTATAACAACAAGAAATAGGATGCGATATTTCACGTCCATTACGTATTCGAGGATAAACATAAAATCTACCGATTGTTCTATTGCCGTTATACATTATCAAATATAGGGCTATATGCATTACACTGCTTTGCAAAAAGTAATTATAATCCTGTGGATTTTTGGAAAGAATTTCCGTCATCCTTTATCAAGTTTGGTTTCATTAAAATGAAGTTGCTCTATCTGCATCTAAAAAGTACTAGGAAGATGTTTGCTGCTAAAATGATCAACTAAGTTAAATTGAAAAAGCGTAAGTCAAGATGTTCACTGTATCTCTCCTCTAGTAAAGAAATCATTACCTAGAGTTATATAACTTTGACGACAGTAGAGTGGATAGTGTCCGAAAATAAGTAAATTAGTTATTCTGATGCATTTGTCTTTAACATTCTCTTGACTTCGATGCTTTGAATAGGTGCATAAGATCTAATATTCCCCACTTAAGGCCTTAGGTGATTTGAGAGTGACTAAGTTAAGTTTTACTAGAAAAAAACTATCGGCTCTTTTGGGCACAACTCGCATTTCTTTATCTGTCAAAACATTAAAAAATTTGAAAGATAATTTTATTTATAGAACAACAACAAGTTTTATTATTTAACGTAGAGAGGATATCGAAGCAGACTGCTTACTTCATAGGTACCTTTTCGACCTCCCTCTTTCCTGAATTGATTTCAGGCAACGAAATTGTCATTTACAACTACCTTACTTTCATCGAACCTAGTGCTGACACTAGCCTTTCCTCTTCACTGTAGTGACTTTAGCATGTGGTACCTGTTGGTATGCCTTTTCATCACGGAGTCTATAGTAAGTGCTTGTATTTATATAAGAAAGTTCCCCATGGCACTATTCCCGTGGTCATATGACTTATTTTTCCAATGCTGGATATACCCACCTAATGTAAGCTACAGTCGCAGCCTTTTCAGCAGAGTATCCACGCCTTGCAAAGTTTTCTTGTCCACCTCTTCAGACTTGCTCCATTGGTCAATAAACACGGTCCCAGGCCTTAGGAGTGATACTGCCTTGTCTGCCCCTCGCGAGAAATTCTTGTATATTTACACGAAATACTTCTCGAATTAGCATTAATTCCCACAAACTAAATACTAAACTAAATATTAGTTTTGATAAAAACGAACAATATAAATTTGGCAAAAACCATTTTTATTTTATTTATCGCCTTTTATGCATCAATATTTAATAATATTTATTACCATAAAGATACTCTATTGTCTATATTTCTTACTTTATCCCAATCACTTGTCTCATAAACCATGTATGATGATGCTTTTCTCCATCAGTTTCTGTTACAACTATTTGATCCTGTATACAGCGGCGAAGTCATTAGAAAACCATTAAAACTCCATCCGCACTGCCTATGGCAGTGTTTTATGTCAACACACAGAACGGAAAATAAAGTAGAGAGAAATTAAAAACGAAAAAAAAAACGTACGCAAAGTAAATACAAACAAAAACTTTATTCAAACAAGTAAGAGAGTTATATTCAGCTGTGCCGAATATTATGTACCCTCCACAAAAGTGTGAACTATTATAAATATAGCACAGATTTTTTCGCGATGCAAAGGATTGCTTTGGCCTTTGGTTTTAGAAGTCTTATTTTATATTTAAAATAATTTTTCTAAACTACGGATTTTTTAATGTCTTTGTCTTTTTCCGAATTCTCGTAGATTGTTGATAAATTTCCGAAATAGCGGAATCGAATTTTTAATAAAATTTGTAATATGTAAATAAATTTAGAGTTTTCGGTGCAATTTGGACCTGGTGAAGTTTGTATTCATTTATTTGTTTGTGGAAATTAGGGCGTTTGGAAAATACAGGTCTTATGGACCTTGTGTAACATCGATTTTGTTCAAGTTTTTCATAAAATATGTTTTGTTTAATGTACATTTTGGCGAAACTACAAACTTTGTGAAATTACAAGTTTATTTTTTAAATTTGGTAATATTTTTGCAAATAATTTGTTTTATTCGAATTTTTAAATTTTAATTGTGAATTTTAATGTGAGTATTAAAATTTGTGGTGAATTTAAAATTGTTCAAAATTCGGAAATTTTGATAAAAAAAAATCAACACGGTAAATTGCAAAACATAAAATTTTTTGAAAATTATAATATTTATGTAATTTAAAACTTCTTCTTAATTAAATTTATAAAATTTTCCAAGCTTTAAGGTCTTTTATAAAAAATTGCTTTATTTTTATCCATCTGCCGCTACTCCGTGGTGTAGCATCGTCGGGAAATAATAATGAAATCATAATAGTTAACGAAATTTAGATCAACATTTCAGGGAAATGGAAATGCGAAAATTTTTGATTTATGACGATGGAGAGGCAGCTCATTTTCAAGTGAAAGTTAAGAAGGTACACAGAAGAAGTTTAATTGCCTTTTGGATCTCGAAAACAAGGAATTAGGTATGAATTGAAATAGAAAGTGGTTTGTAAATAAGACAGCCGTTGATATACCAAGTGAAGTTCAGGATGTTTCTTCTCTAGGACATAAACATGCCCTCCCTATGAGAAAGGAGCAGTTCCCAATTTTAATGGTAATCGCTGAGGGGGAGGATTTTATTCAGACTATTAGTGGAAAAGAGAAACAGGTGATAACTAGAACAACATGATTTACATTTAAATAAAGTGGGATTAACAGAAAGAAATAGGAATAAGTTGATTATGGGTGAATTAACGGAAAGGTTCTTGAAAAGAAATAGGAATATACTTATTTTAAGAGCCGATAAGGGGAACACTACTTTGGCCTTGAAACAAGAGGATTGTGATGGTAGAATTAATAATATTGTGGGAGATAATTCAAAGTATAACTTGATGAGTAAGGATCCGACGAATAAGTTATAAAAAATATATAATGAAATATTTGAAAAGCTTTTCAAGTTTTAAGTTATTAATGGGATTGAGAGAAATAAACTGAAAACGAGTCATGCCATTGTATCTAGATTGTAAGGACTTCAAAAATTCATAAGGAGAATTTTCCCCTAAGATCGATTTCTTCTTCTATTAATTCGCCTTCTAATAACTTATGTAAATACTGTTATACTAAAAATGATTACTGAACTTTCTAAGTATAACGTGAAGGACTCTCTAGAATTGCGAAATGGAATAAATCATCAGTGAATAGAGAATAACGTAAAGGTAGTTTTTTTCACATAGTGTCTTTACTTCCGAGTATACCTGTGGACTTAGCTATGACTATAGTTAAAGAAAAACGAAATGTTATAAAGGAGCACACGAAAAAAGAAAAGTTAATTTTGTATAGATAACAATTTATATATTTTCAGTATAAGGAAAGGCTTTATACCCGATGGGTTCTCCTGCTTCTCCAATTGTAGCAGATATAGTAGATATATGGAGGAGCTATTAGATTCGTGTATTTAGAAATTACAGCTAACAGAAAGAGTGCTCACTATAAGTGAAAGGAAATTTCACAGAAATAATAAAGAAAAGATTAGGAATTTAGTAGGCGAGAATAATTTTCCAAATCATCTTATTTATAAATTATTTAATCAGCATAATGTGTGGAGGGATCTTAATATAGGTAACGTATTGGAGCCAAAGTTATATAAGGCGTTGACGTATGTACCAGGAATTTCAGAACGGCTGAAAAAGATTGAGTTCTATAATAAGAAAAATTACAAAATGGCTTTCAAAACTTAGAATATATTGAAAATATTGTTTAGTAAAACTAAGAATAGAATTCATAAATTAAACCTGTCAAATGTAGTTTATACAATTCATTCTATGGGAAATGATCAGGAGAAATGTAATAAGGCTTGTGTTGGGATAGCAAAAAATAAACTAAGAACTAGAAAAGTGGGACATAAATTAATTCTGGATTATAGAAATTACCTTAAGACAGCATTATCTTGCCATTGTTTTGAATTTAATCATAATCCTAACTTTGAAAACGCATCGGTCTTGAATACAGAGATTAGTTATAAATAATTTTATAGCCGACACAGATAATGTTGAGCAGATAAATAAGTTTTGTACGCATGTTATTACAAATATAAAATTATTTCAATTTTAATGTCAATCGATAATTTTTTGGAAATAATCAAACATTTTTGAATTATTTTAGTGGAAATGTAAAATCACTTTTTATGCTCATGAGTGTTACGAGTATTTGTAATTAGTTTCTGTTAATTTTAAAACATTTTTGATTATTTGTGAGAAATATTTGTTCATATAAATATGTGTGTATATATTAATAGTTTGTATTTTGGTTGCTATAAAAAATATGTTATTTCCTGATGATGCTATACAATGGAGTAGCGAAATTTCGACGAAAATTTTTATGAATGTCCTCTAAATTTGGAAAATTTAATAAATTGATAAAAAAAAAACTTCTGAATTATAATTTTATTTTGTGTTGATTTTTCGAATTTTTGTGAATTCCCATATTATAGTAAAAAATCGTTTTTCCATTTTTCATATTAGATGAGATTTTTGGTAAATCTTGAAATGTAAATGATTTTTCAATTGTTTGTTGAATTTTTATTAAAATTTGTGGTGAATGCTTCATTTATATACATTTTTGTCCAACATGGATTTTGTTTCTCTATATTATACAAAATATTTCTAACACTGCCCGGAAAATATGTTTTGAAAAGTACTTGTTTATTTTTATTTAAACACGTTTCCGCAAAAAAAATCCATCTTGAAAGTTGCCAAAAAGTATACTCGTTAAATGTACCCACTTAAGGAAGCCGCAAGAAATATTTTGCAAGTTTTTGAAGAAAACCTCTAAATAATTCTCTAGATAAATTTTAAATTCCTTTAGAATTCAAAGTTTGTTTCTAGGCATCGTTTTTATGATTATAATTTTTGTGATTACGGAAAAAGGCATTTTACCACCCAAGAAAAGAAATATTTACAACGTATATATGGAAAACTATTATGTGGGCTAAATAAGTGTGGATTTCCATACTATATATTTTATTGAATTCAAGTTAGCTGCGAATTTTTTTCATTTACGCTTGACAGCTTTTGTTTTTGCTTTTGCTCCGCAAAGTAAATGTGGAAATAACTGCTGACTGTCACGTGGCCACTATTTCATGTTTATTTATATGTGTTCGTATGAATTTTTTACTTTCCAAATGTATGTGCAGAAATAAATTGAATATTAATGGCATCCTTAGTGGTAAAACACGAAATGTTAAATTTCAAATAGACATGATATGTGTTTTTATCGTCTGTAACTTTAATGATTGAGAGGACAATTTAAGAGACGATTTTTGATTTAAAATATTAACAATAATTTCTGAAATTTACAGTTGTGTTGTTTTTAAGTAACTTAGTTAAATTTTAATAATTTTAATTAGTTTCATGTTAATTATTTTTTTTTATGTTAGAAAGTTAAACGATATTAAATAAATTTATTGTTTGACGTAACTTTGTCGAACTACAATTATTAATATTAATTTAATTTTTTGGCTTAGATTCGTTTTCTTTGTTCTCTCTATTTCTTTTAATATTGTTACAACGATAAGTGCCAACAAGTATTCTTGCCTGTAAGAATTGAGTGTTGTGAATACTTGTTGCACTCACTGTACAGAAAGTTCCAGAAATAAGTAGTGTACAGACAGCACTGTAACAACAACAAAACAAAGCACCTTTATGGTCTGACAAGTTTCTAGGAAAGTAAATACAAACAGAGCAACATCAACACGAATTCCAGAAATTGAGTAGTATAATTAAACACAACAATACCATAAGAAACAAAGCAGGCAGTAGTTACCAAAACAAACATCATAATGAAAAATATAGCAAAAGAGATGTTTATCGCTAAAGAACTATTTACTGGATTCTTGTGTATTCTACCAGTTTCTGAAAACTAGACGACTGCTTTAAAAAGACTTGGATGGTCGAACTAATAGTTAGTAAATAAAGTAACCGTCGGTAAAAGTAAAATTCTACCGTGTATATTATTGAAATAGACTTTTTAATTAAAATAACCTGAAAATAAAGGAAAAACGTAACAATATGATAACTTTAAATGAAGTAAAGGTTGAAATTTTTTATACAACTAGCAGAATGGAAAGCACTTTCTATGCCGCTACTCGCGTTTTTAGCATTCTTTAAAAAACATTCATTCTCATAGTCTATTTGACTTTAGTGTTGGGTTAAATAGAAAATGTTTACAGTTGACAGACTTTCACCTTTTGCTTGGTTACACTTTAACTTTACGATGACATATACGATTTATTATTCTCATCTGTAAGTGTGTGTTCAGAAGGTTCTCCTCGCCATTATTGTTTTCGAAAAATGTTCTCCAAAATTTGTGTTAAAAATCATTTGTCAGTAGGCCGCCATTTGCATTCTTCTACTGCATGATTTGTGTTCATCGACTTTACCTGTTCGTCTGTCTATTTTGCAGTTTCGCTCGCAATGGCTTTCAGGTGTACAAAGTCGTGTCGAGATATATGTATCTGTGGCATTCGACAAGTCACCAGTCGATATATTAATTTGTGCCATTTTTACCCGATTGGCTGCGGTACAGTTTGAGTAATGACTATATAAGACTAAATTAACTTCAGAACTAAAGCTTATTCATTAGCTGTGCGAAGTCAGTGGATACGCTCAAACTATTTCATACAATGGACTATTTTTTTCTGGGTTACTGCTAATCATATCTTTAAGCTACCAAACCAGTAACGTTCGTAGAGAAGAATAACGTTCGTAGATTATTGTCTTCTAAGAATCGAGTAGTACGAACGAACAGACAGGAATTGGAAATAGGGCCAATCGATATCGATTGAAATCTCCATTTAAATACTATTAAATTTTCGTTCGATATCGAATGCAGTAATTATAATTAAACAATGGCTTTTAGTTAAATTTCTAGTGTTTAGGTCAACTCATGTGAGAGATCAGAGAAAGCTTTTTATCTTTTAAATACTCTTCCTAAATAATGAAGAGTATCTGTTTTCATACGACCAAACATAAATAATTTATAGCCATTTATTTGTAAAAACTGTGAAGATGCACTTCCGCAATTACAAACTATACACACCTACATACATACATAAATAGATGTGTATGTTCATGTTAAACAATTGTTGTAAATTTATTCCACTACCGAAAGAATATTGGCAAGTATGTATCTCTACATGTGTTCTCATACACAGACTAACTGACATACAAACATAAATCACATTAAATTTTGTGGCTTTTATCGATTTTTCCTTTTTGCTCTTTGTTGACAAAACTTTATTTAAAAATAAAAATCAAACCATATTATTCATTCAGTTTACTAAAAAATTTAATTTCTGTTCCTTTGTAATAGTTTATTTATGAAAGCTATATAGTTTGAAATTCAATTAGATTTTCCATTTATTATTTTAATTTAAATAAATATCCATGTCTTTGATTTCGAATAAAATGTTTTTAAGTTTAACTTTTGTGCAGAACTTACAATTATTGAACAATATTAATTAAAGTTCGCCCCATAATGCATTAATTATAAAATTTTTTAAATCAACATTTTTTTTATCTAATAAGAATTTTAAGAACTTTTTCTTTTACACAATTTATTATTGTAGAAGTTGATGCAGCTTTGTGAAGCTTATTTGCAAAACGTTTTCATCATTTATCTTATTTAGCTTCTTAATTTTATTTTGTATGATTGAGTATTTTTGTTTTTAGGCAATTCATGTGCACAACAACAGGAATCATAAACAACATGGCAACGGGTAAACGTGACTGAAATTTATAAACGGAATAAATACACAGTTGACGAAACCAAGTGAGCAGATATAGAATGAAATAAAAATGTTTTTGTTTAATGTCGTAATAATACAACATAGTCGAGTATAAAGTTTAGTAATGGTACTCGTATGTTACCTAAATTTTTATACAGATTGTAAAATTTATTTATGCTAAATTATAGATCGGCGCAAATGTGGGTGTATTTGTTATGTAATGATCTTGTATACTAAGGTCTCTTAATGCTGCAACTATGTTTAATTTTTTACTCTCTAGTAAGTCCAACTATGGTATTAGTTCTTTTTTTACCCTTTACAAATATGAAATGCGTATGTATAATTTTGGCATTCCGTTTTTAATTTTTATTATATCAATTTCCGACCCCACAAGGTATTCTGGGTCCCTCTAGGTAGGAAATTTCAATTACCCATGTCCGTCTGTCCGATGTTGAAACCAAGTTTCGGACAGCACTAGATAACCTAGGATTTTTAAACTTGGACAATTTGACGTTCGGCAAATGTTTGCCATTTGAGATAAGCCTCGCCCCACACATTTCCGAGATATGTGAAAAGCATTTTTCTGTATTATTTTTGTATTTTTACCTCTATGGAGAAACGGTTAAACACATGACCACAAAGATTGCATTTTCTGAATCGTTATTAAATTTGGCATAAAGTTCCCTACAAACAGGACCACCTCCAGGTTTCGAAATAACTTACGGACCTCAGTGTTGGATTGAATAAAAAAAATTGTTAAAAAATCTCAAAATTACCAAAGAAAAGGAAATTCCTTCAAAAAATGAAATTTCACAAAAAATTTTGAAAAATTCGAAATGTTGCCAAAATTTTATTTTCATCACAAATGCAAAAATCCACCACGAAATCGGAAAGCTGCAATAGCATAACTATTTTTTGTCAAATAACCAAAATTAAATAAAAAACCGACATTTTAGCAAAAAATACCTAAAAACTAAAATTTGCTAAATTTTGAATATTGACCACAAAAATTTTAATTTCGCCAAGATTTCGAAATCAAAATCGATATTAAACAAATACATAAAAAAATCAAATTTCACCACAAATGGTAAATTACAAAAAAATTAAAAAATACATCAAAATATTTAACATTCATAAATATTATAAATTTTACCATAAATCTCAATTAATTTAAGAAACAAAAAACAACATTTCAGCATAATTCGTGAATTTACTAAAATTCAAAAATTCACCACAAAACCAAAATACAGCCCAAAAATTTATAATTACAAAAATAAAACAATTTTCCAAATAATCGAAATTTAAATAAAATCCAAAATCTGCTCAAAGTTTATTATTCACCAAAAATTTTGAATAAAATCGAAGAACTGGGATAAAAATATTAAACTGCTGTAAAAATCAATATATAATAAAAAACCGACATGTTACCAAAAAGAATTTCACCACAAAAATGTTAACCTCACCAAAATTTTTTATAAAAAATCTAAAATTTCAACACAATTTGGGAGTTTACAAATTCTTCACATAACCAAACTATAGTCTTAAAATTTTAAATTGTCCTAAACAAGTTTAGTAAAATTCACCATAAAATCGAAAAAAATACCACAATTTCCAAAATTCATACAATTTTAGGATTTCAAACATAAATGTTAAATTCCGCATATATCTGAAAAAGGTTATAATTTTCACAAACAAGTAAAAGTTTTAAATTTGATCAAGTTTTAGAAATTTTACTGAAAATCTAACTCTGCTCTTACAAAAAAATCGAGGATTCATCAAAAATGTATGAGCATTCAGAGAAAATAATAGAAAATCAAAAGATCCGTAATTAAGAAAAAACATATCATCTATTAAACGATCGAAAATGCTCATACTAAAAGGAAAGGAGAGTTTAAATGTAGATTAGACGATTAAAACCGCAGACCAAAAATAAAGATCGCAAACCATCCTTTGTGCCGGGAAAGTCTTTAGTACTTGAGGTGTTACCATATTATTGCTCAAACATTTTCATCTCTATAGATTTTTGGGACGAATTTCTGTCCTAGTTTGTCAACTTTGGTTTCATTTATTTTTTAAACTCAGTCTTAAGTGAATTGTTTATTAAATAACCCTGAACAACGGTACAAAATTTGTAGTTTCTACTGCTCAAGATTATACAAGAATTATCATATATTTCATTTCACATTAAATTTGATATAAAAAAAGCTAAATAACAGATTATCGATAATTTAACCATAAATAGTATATTTCACCACCTTTATTTTGATATCGTTTATCTCGGTTTCGTTGAATCTTATATAACTGACATATATAGGATTTGTATATTACAATAGCTTGGCATACTTCATGTTTGTATACCTAATCCGGCCTCCGGCTATAATCGTCTTAAGGTACAGTCAGATTTGACTAAATATTAATAACCACTATATTTAAGATATATTGATTCAAGCTGACGTGCCCAATGTAGGATACAAATTATAATAAATAGTAACGTTGGTACTATTACAATTATGTTATTAGGAAACACATTTAAGTTATTGAACATTTGTTTAAAACTGTATATAGTGATTACGCTTATCTCATCAAATGTTTGACTACTCTGACCGTACTTATGTTCTAAATTGAAACTCTCCTTTCGTTGTAATATGAGTATTTTCGATAGGTATTGATATGAGATATTGTTTCTTATTTATGTCTCTTTTAATTTGTCTCTTTTAATTTAATTTTGTTTTAATTTGTGTAAAAATATAATAAAAGAACTGAATAACAAGAAAAAAGTTCAATATTTAGGCCTAAAAGAACACCTCGAGTGATTACGTTCAAATTGTGCTACCAATGAATCACAATTGCTTAGAGGAGAAACCCGTTTGGTTCTTTCATTATTTAAGTATTGAGGAAATATATTTTCTCACATATAAAGAACTCGTTTTAAACTTTTTAGTCACAACTTTATTTGGCTCATTGCCTCGTAGAACGCATAGTAAAATGGTTAGATGCCACTCATATTTGCGTATGGCGTTTTCTCTTCTAGCAAAAGTATGACATATATTTTACACTACGCAAATTTTTGCGGTCTTCTCTAAAAAAAAATCGGAAGTGCGAATAAACAATTTTGTACATGTTTTAGCCATGTATGTGAAGTACTGCCAATATTTTTTTTATTTCCTATGTATTTTGAAAGTGCTGAATAATACTTCTATATATATATTTAATAAGTTTTTTATGTAAATGCTTTAATAATATTTGAGTTTAAACTTTTTGTGTTATCGTTCACTTTTTCGCGATTTCGCATGTTACCATAGTCATTGATGAAAACCACGTCTGTGGGAAGAATTACCTTCTTTCATGCGTGTTGACTACACATAGCCCTCATTTGCGTGAAGAGAGATTGATTTTTTTAAGAATTTTGAATCGGGGGTTGGGGTTCTGAACTCTCAAGCCTATTTAATGTTTTAATGATTCAGAAGAAAATAAATATCGCAAAAAAATTAAAAAGCAAAATTAAGCAAACGTTATCAGAATTCCTTAAGATTTTAGAGATACTGGATACCGTGATTTTATTTATGTTCGCCTGATGAAGAAGTTGAAGAGGTTGCAAGGCGTACAAGCAAACATATGCGGATCCAATAATAAGTCTTATTACTGTCCGCTAAAGCGCAAAGAACAAATAAATTATTTAATAAATTCTTATTACCATTAAGATTAACGCAAGAAGCATTTAACTTTGTGTTATCTATATTCGACTTATCATATCAACAGCAGTGCCACCAAAACTTCAACTAGCGGATACATTGTCACTTTTACCCGGCGAAACTCTCAAACATATCCCTGGAAGTGATTATCTGGAAGTGATTATCTGGAAGTGATTATAATATGAATGTATGAACGTATTCGTGGAAAATTATAGGATTCAGGGAGGTAAGAAATGGTGACTAAATTTTAAAAGAATGCTTCAGTTTTCTATTTAGAGGTTTTATAGCTTTTATAAAATTCACACATCTTGGCTTACATGTAGAAATGAGCACCCTAAAACAAAAATAGTCACAACTCAAAAATGATCAAAATCGTTTTTTTATAAAGCAGATCTATTCCATCACTCTCTTCTTTAATTGGATAAATACTGTTATGAATGCTTTCATGTTACTTGCTTCGCTCGCTTTAACTAAAGAATAATAATTTTAGTTATGACAGTGCGCATACGAGGGGTTGAGCAGTTTGGTTTCACTTAAACAATCGTAAAGGATTCAACTAGAAATGTCAGCTAGGAATATTCAATGGCAAAAAAAAATAATTTTTAATTTTAATGTAAAATAACAACAACAAATTATGTTACGGTATCTCATGGCACGTGTAGTCAAACCTTATCGTATGCAACAATATAAAATTTCGATACTACTTATTATTTATAATCAATAAAGATAAAATTGATTAGAAGTGTGGAGAGTTCACCCCAGATTTACTCTTGTAGCAAACTATTATTAATCCCTACCTGTCATGGCTTAGGAAGGTAAAATTAAAAATATACATTTGTGTTAAATTTTTATAACCTGCTACGTATTGCACTATTGAATTGCCACTCAGGTTGTACAGTCAGTGAAACATGCTACACGCTAACGAATCTATCGATACTGTTTGGCAAAATAAACAAATCACATGAAAAATTAAAAAAGTGGAATCAGAAATTTGTAGTCGAAATATTGCAAACATGTAATCACTATAACTGTCAGCAGACAATGATATAACGCGACAACGTATGTTAATAATGGCCAACTGCAGCGGAAAATAACATTCTGTGGTAACAGCCATTCAACCGACTAGTAATGAGAAAAGCTACAAGCAACAACCAACAATTTCTGTTTTTAATTTCTGTTTTGCACTTCTTTTTATTAAATTTACTTAAACAACTCACACATACACACACATAATTTCTGATTCATAGGATATACAACACTAGTAATGCAAACAAGAAACAGAGCGGAAAAAGTTTTGAAAAATTATTTCGACTAAAAATTTCAAATCATAAATTTTCGAAAATAAGAGTAGTAGGGCGCCTCCGCATTTAAACCTTAATTGTTGTTAACAGTAGCCGAAAACTCTAATGATTCAGAAGCAATGTAGAATTATGGTCATACTACTGGTGCATTTTACCTGAAGTAGAGGTTGTGAACATCCAAATACAGTCCTCACTAAATAATATTGCCAATCCAAACACCATCACATGACACAAGATATCATTAACAAAGTTTTCGAAATGGCTCTTTAAGTGCACTGTAATTACTAAAGCCATAGCTGCAACATGTCAGTGTTTTAATCCTTTTTTGCTAGTTTCCGTTTATTGCATTTACCACTTAAAGTGGAAAAGTACACATGCAAAATATCGAAGCTATTTTATTTATATTTAAGAAAAGTTTTATGTATTGTATTATCTGATTTCAAAGAAAACTGCGATATATTGCATCTGCACTTGGACCAAAGACTAAACTCCACTATCATTTTACAGATATTGAGAAGAAAACTTACAAAATAATTTTTAAAAAGCCTGGTTCGTTTCACAGCCTATTGTCGAGAATATTTCCTTTTTTTAAATTTAATTATAATGAATTATATTTTCCATAGTTATTGGTTTATGCAATTCACAAGTTTAAATTTAAAATTCTTTTAATAATAATTGTAGTTTAAAAAAAAAAACTTTTAACTATTTTAATACAACAAGTTACAATATTTCAATAAAACTTTAAAGCTTCAGAGAACTTGGTGGAGTGATTTTAGTTTGTAAATATTTCCTTCGCATCGTTCTTCTTAATCATGCCTCGCTTTGTTTGCAACCAATAAAATCGATTTTAGATAAATTAAGACGATGTTTTGCACAAAGTCCATATGGGCTTCATATTTAGTTCGTACGTGTGCAATTGTATCAAGGACATTTTTAGCTTTTGCTCAAATTTATTAATGTATGTGTATAGAATATTGACAAAGGCACGCCACTGTTTCACTCCCTGGCATCGATGTGGATATTAGTTTTTTTTTTATTGATAGACACTAAATCAGATTAGAACTAATCAGGCTTAAAGCCTTTGGGATTTATATGATAGATTAGGCTTGAATTCTCTGTTTTGCTAACTGAATAATTTTTATGAATTTATAAATTAAAATTTTATCCGCAAATTAAGCACTTAAGGCTGAAAATAACGAAAAAAAATTAAATTTCTGACGACATTTTTTTTTACCTTAATAAACACTAACCGTCAACAACTAATTTAAATATTTGTTAATCTATATGGGATGAAAAAATAATTCCATGCCTAATATATATATGTGTGTGTATGTGTATTTCTAAGCCTATGCTAGTCTCGTAACTTTGACTATCTTCACCTACCTATTTCATTATAGATTCGATGAATGTGTCAGTGAATCGCTAAGCAACTACTTTGCACGACTGAATTTTTGATGTGAAATCGCGTTTATTCGTGTTCTTTTATAGTTTTTTCTTCATTGCAGGTCGATGACTTTTCCATCTCTTTTGTCGTTTGCATTTGCCGTAATTATTTATTACCAGGCTTTGCAATAGCATCAGTTTTAATGAATTTATTGCACGAATGAAGACATCTGTGCTAAAAATAAGTATGGATGTGTTTTCCCTTGTCTTCTTTAAATTGTGTATTGTGAGGATTGAACATAAAATCGATAAAGATTTTATAGGCATGTTTGCTTTTTGGCTGGCGTTTACGTAGATATATAACTTGATGAATAAAAGAGACATTTACTTATGCATTATAACCAATTAAAGTTAAGTCATTCTTATAACCAGATCAATTCCGTGGTAAATATCAAAAATTATGCAGCATATTGCCTTAAATTTGTTTATTATTTGTTTAGAAGTCTACACGTAAATTCCGTTGCAACTTTTTAGAGTTTATTTTTCAACGGAATATTTAATTCCTTGATAATCCTCTTTTAAATTTGGTTTCATTAGACTGTTGTTTTTGAGTTCGGAAAAATGCAAATGTAGAGTGGTTCTTATTACCAGATATGTACTCAGCGAATTGTAAGAAATGTTATATAACACATTTTAATCTAAATCCGTGGTACACAAGTACGAAAATGGCCTTTACATTATCTATCAAGTATGTGTATATATGCTTAATTATAGGGTTTTATAAATGTAATACAGTACGTATTTTATAATTTTATAGCAAGAACAACAAACTTTTGAAGTTTACATTTGAGATAAAAATGTTGCATAAATTCAATACTTTGTAAATTTTTGTATTTCTTGCTGGAAACAAGTGTGTGAATAAGCAATGAATTCTTTTTTAAATATGTCGCACGAAGAAGCGTCAAATATCTGATATATATTACCATTCAATTTTACTTAAGGAACCCTTTACAGAAAATGCAAAGCAAAATGTAACAGCTGATTGTTATATCGAATGATCGTGAATGGTCACTGGCAACTTCGTGGTATTTTAAACATCGCCAATTAAAAACAAGTATGAGATCTATATTCAGCTGGCCCGAATTTTATATAGCCTTTACAAAAAAATTACCTACTCAAATTATACTACAGCTTCTTCCCGGTGCATAGGATTGTGTGAGATAATTAAATTCGGCCTGTCGTCTTACTATAGGGATTTCAAGCGGCGTGTTTTTCTTTCCTCTGAATGTTTATCAATCCTTGATAAATTCTCGATTTTTTTTGAATTGTAGATAATAGCGGAATTGGATTTATAGTAAAATTGTTAATAATTGATCAAATTTAGAGTTTTCGGCGCAATATCATACGTTGGGTAAATTATTTCGCTATATTTTAAAATTTGGTGAAGTTTGTTTTTCGTTTCTTGTTAGTGAAAATTGGGTTTTTGTAAAATATAGGTCTTCTGGAGTTTTTCTAACACTGGTTTTGTTAAAATTCCGAAGTTTTTTATAATATATTGACAAATTTTTTGTGAAACTGAACCAAAAAAAACCAAAACTCCCCAAATTTTAAAATTTCAAAACTAAATTTCAAATTCACCAAAAATTTGCAGTTTTACCATAAATTTGCAAAAATTATTGTTACGAAAGCGCCGCAATATATTTGTTGCAAAAAAGCTAATTTTCCCAAACAACTAACCACCAAATACTTTTACTGTAAACCCAATACCCCTATTATCCACAATGCACGGATTTTTATACAAATTCAGAGAAAAATTAATATCCCAAACAATCCAAGATTCGGCATAGCTAAGCACAGGTGTCTTACTTGTTCCAAATTTTTTCCTAAATTCGAAGGTAAGGATATTGGACGTATATTATTTATATCATTTAAATATCAGTTTTCTTTTGAATTGGATAATTTTTAATAACTTTCAATTGAGCGGGACTGTGAGAGTGGTTTACGCTGTATTTACATTACGTGTACAAGTCATATGGAATGTCAACATTTTATATGATAAACGTATACAAATTTAACATATGTGTATTTCATATGTGCAGTAATATGCGTTGTTTTTTTATTTAGAGCTCGTTCTATTTTCCAAATTATGTGACAACAGCTGTTTTCAGTTGTTGGAATTCTAACTGTAAATTACAAAACAAAACACTTTTTAAAGAAAAAGAACTTTATTCGACGGAGTAAAATTTAAGACTTTAAAAGAATGAAGCAAAACAAAAAAATTAATCTCACAAGGCATTCAAATATAACAATGTTGTATTTTGTATGGGTTGCCATTATGTTTAATAATCTTAACAATTGTGTTGCTATATTTTTCCACATCAGTGATGTTAAATTTTATTTCCAAAACTCTATACATCGCTTTTTTAAGAGAAGATTATTGTAGATCACAGACTTATATCTTTGTCTTATAGATTAAAAAATAATATTATTAAATTATATTAATTATTATAAAAAAATTAATAAATAGTGTTCTATTAAGTATGTTCATTTAATTTTTTTTTATTATGAACGGAAGTGAATTAGGTGATATTAACAATATATACATAACTATCGTCTGTTAGCCACAAGGAAAGTTACTGCCCAATATGCTGCATTCCATTTAACTAATCGAAGAATTAACATAAATCAATTTTTATTCTTAAATCCTGGTAAGAGTAAACGAAAATTTTTGAAATGCAACTATCTTTCTTTATAATTCAAAACAGCTGTTAAAGAGTGTATTTTTTAATCTGCGTTGGAAAATTGTCGGAATACCAAAAAAGTGAATAATGAAATGATTTCAGCGTGAAGAAAATTACTCATTAAATTGTTCCCAATATAGTTCGAATGATAAAAGCATAATAATTTTTATTTATTATTAAAACCGATATTAAGAAGGTTTTACATATTTCGCTTGAGTCATATGAGCTCAATATGCAGACCAAAACTCAATCATGTAATTACTGTGTGGTTGACATTATTAGCTGTTTTTTTGCAGTTGCTATTAAAATTATGAATACGCTTTGAAAATCAGCTGATGTAGAAAGCTTATTTCTGATTCCTGATTTGAAATTCCGATAGCGTGTTTTGATGTAAACTTTTGGAACGAATTTCCATCATCCCAAGTCAAGTTTGGTTTCGGATTCGGCTATGTGTCGTTATTAGTGTATTCGTTCTGAAAATTGAACGAAAAATTACACTGAAAATGGCACATAGCCGAAATCTTGACATGCATGTCGAAAATTCATTCCAAAAATCGACAAGTTTATTATTGTTTTGAACAACAAGAGGTCATATCATTTGTACGTAACGTACGTAAGTTTAAAGGACTGATTTTGACATACATATAATACATAGTTCCATATTGATAGCAATTTTGACATTCCATAAGACTTGTATACATATTGTAAACTCAGCTTAAAACAGTTAATGAAAAGAGCGTTTAATTTTTTAAAAGATTTTTTGTTTGTTTATAATTTCTAACGTATTTACTAATTATACGAGCTCTAAGAGATTGTAAGAGTTAACAGCTAGGAAATTATCGTTAAATAAATATTTGGAATCGGGATTACTAGATAGTACCTCAATATGGAATTAATAATGGAATCGGTTAAAGTTAAACTAATGTTAATTTTAGAAAAGTGGCCTTTTAATTTTGCTAGCCCTGAAGAAATATTCTCTTTTATTCCACCATCCATGGAAAAATTTGTAAATGTTCGATTTTTCTTGTACCCTACTGTGTTGTAAATTTGTTTGTGTGCCAAAGGTCCAGGTATAATATTTAAAAGTTTCTTTTCAACTTATTTTGTTATAATAATACTAAATAATTGAATTTTGTTTAGATAATAATAATTAATTTGGATCGTGACGATATTATGTCCTGTGATTTTTCTTTTTCAGTTTTGCCAATTGTACTTTATGTTAAAAAGTTTCTGTATTCTCTAAGAAATAAAGTATTTCCTATTTTGCATGGTATTTTTGCCGATTGATTATTAGAAACTACATTCAAAGAAAATTTGTTAATTTCAAAATTTTGAAGATTTCTGTCTAAAGCTAGAAAGGGATTCAAAAGATTTTGACGAAAGTTTTTATTTTCAAATGAAATAAAATTTGGAGGTGTATTCAATATCACCTCGAAAGTCTGCAGTTCAAAATTCGAGCTAATGATATTATTCGAAATTGCATGGACGAGAAATGAGGAGCCATTAGGATATGTAGGAGTAGAATCAGAAATGCGAACGAAATATAATGGAATTGCATATAGAATCACCCAAATTAGTGTGCTTAGTATTTAAATCTGCTCCAATAAAGCAATAACAAGACAGCCAATTTTAAGATCAATAGTAACAAGAATGAGGAAATTTTTTTCCAAAGGAATCAATTTATAACATTTGTTTAAAATGATGGCCACTCCTTGGAACTATTGTCTCTTAAAGCATTTTATACGTCATAAAAAACCTCATGTCTTTGGTACAGATGTGTTTCCTAAATAAATCCAGAACGAAAAATGACACTGAGAATGGCACATAGCCGAAACCGGTTTGTCTCCAAACCAAAATTGACAAGTCGGAAATTCATTCCAAAAATCTAAATCCAATGTGAATTTTATTAGTTTTTAAAGTGTTTAATAACTCTATCCTTATACTCACAAAAAAAATAAACCAACATTAAAAGAAAGTATATTTAAGCCATTATGGGTCATAATGTTTATTTATAAGAGACTACAGCATTGTTGCTTGGCTTTCTCCTTTGAACATGTTTTATATTCCCTCCAAAAGTTGCCTATTTTTCTGCTAATATTATTGTTTCCCGCTAGATTACAGGTGATTTTCGAGTTACTTGTCGAGCGAGATTAACATTATTTCCCTGAAAATGACTAGAAAATTTTTTCCCTTCTGGAATAATATTAGTATTACTTATTATATTAAAAACATTATCTGAAGCCTGCTGTTTTCTTCCGCTAACTTAATGCTTTTCTTTACTTCAATAAATTTCACAAAAGCTGTGCAACTTTAGAATTAGAGGGATGACCATGTTCTATGCAATTAATACAACACTGTCAATTTTCCTTCAAGGAAACGACCAATTCGTTACCCTGGATCAAAATTATTTTTATGAGTTCGTTTTAGGAAATTCCCACGATAGAAAATTGCATATGGTAACGTAGATACCTAGATTTCAATAACAGAAAAAGTTAGAGTGTTGTAAAACTTCATTCTCAACCAAGAAAAAGACTATAATATGAAAAATTTAAAAATTGAGAAATAGCACATTCTCGTATTCCATTTGTCTTAAATGTTGGTATAAATAGAAGTTGTTTAGCCACACAATTTGTAGATAAGACACAAAGAATGTTGATAACGTGTGTAGTGGCATAGAAAATGCATTCCATTCAGCTAGATGTCTAATAGAATTAAAACTTTAACTGTTTTCAAAAAGGTTGTCCATATTAAATAAATAATTCTCTTTCTGAATAGAAAGAAAAAACGAACTCATGCCTAAAGATTGAAACTACTTAACAATTAATAATATTTGTAGTTCGGAAAAAACAATAAAAAATTATTATAAATATTTATTAATTATAATTAGCTTCATTTAAAACCCCAAAAATCTAAAATATTTCAACAGTCTCTCATTCATTGCTTTATTTATTCATTAATGACTGCTTTTATCAGAACCTTTTTTGGTATTTTGGATCCATTTTTTGCTTAAAGCTTCAAACATATATATTCTGCGAGCTTCCGCAGTGTGTCACTTGAAGAGCGCTGGTTAAGTGCAGCTGTTTGGCTTCCTGTTTGGTTTTTCTTTTCGCATTTGGTAGCATTCACAAAAATTATACAAGTTTGTATGTGCGCGCTTGTGTGTATTGCTTTGTGAACAAGTGTGTCTGAGGCACTGGGATATTTTCCAAACTGTTAACCAATTTTCTATAAAAGCTTTCAAGGTTTATGTGGTGAAAACACAAATGTGAAATAAAAAAGTATACAAATTTTATGTTTCGCCAACTTTTTTGTTTCTTTACTTGTTGGTGTATCAATAAACGGTTTTCCAATTTAATATTAAATTATATTTTTATTGCCAGTAGGGGAAATATAACACGATTAAGTGAAAGATATGGGAAAAAGTTTTAAATTGAAAACATTGAGTACTTGTTAATGAAAAGTAAAATTAGCTGAAAAGAAACAAATAAAAAAGAGTTTCTTGCAAAAAATTTACTTTATTGGATTTTGCATTAAAAATTTACCTATTGATGCTAACTGGTGATTAAACGTTTTTTTTTCGCTTACCAGAATTAATTTTACAAAATTGATTTCTTTTTTTTTCAATGTGTATTTACATACTTGAAATGAAAAAAAAAACGCACAATATACGTAATTATATATTATTGAGGTCTACAGAGCTCGCGGCTCCCTTTCGTTACAAGATAATATTTATTTGTTTCCAAGAGAGAGACGAGACAGTTTATATACATATTTTCAATAACGTTATAATCTTTATTCATAAACTTAAATTAATAAGTGCAGCGCGACACAAAATACGATGGGCCTTCGGTGTCCATTGACACATTCGCTGGTATTCTAATCAGCTACTCACACCTTCCGACGCTTACAGAAGATATCGCCACTATTCGTTGCGAGTGCATATGAGCGATTCTCTCTTCGGGGCGAATAAAATTCCGGCCCGATGGTAAGAGGGCACATCTTATTCTGGCCTCTCTTGTCAGGGCGAATAATATTCAGGCCTGACTCGGCAATTTCCGAAGCTCTGTGCCACTCAGATGGACTCTCTTTGTCTGGCTACTGCTCTATGTGATGGGACAAGGATTGACTCTCTTATCGGTGCGAATAAAGTTCTGGCCAGAAGCTAAGAGATGTCTCCTCAGCTCACTCAACTCCGAACGCACTCGGTTGGGGCGAATGCAATTCTAGCCCGACCGTTTACCGCCTGAGGAGTGACTCCCCTACTTGCTTGTACCACTTGCGGCGAATAAGATTATGGCCCAAGTGGTAGAGCGTCACATTTCTCACTGACTTCTCTTGTCAGGGCGAATAAAATTCTGGCCTGACACGAAAACACCAGTAGATTCGCTACCAGTTGGTGGCGCGAGAGACTAGCTTAATTAAGTTGAGTAAAACTCTAAAATAATTAACCTACAAGTAGTTGAGTCGAATAAAATCCTGGCCCAACTATTTGCTGTCTGCCAAAGACTTATATAATAAAGTTGAATAAAATTATTAAGTATGTTTTACCGCCTTGCTAGCCACAGGCTGACTGACTTTTCTATTGTTCTACTGTGTACTGTACATTAATATTATGCTTGTTTGGCTGAGTCTCACATATACGCACAACATTATACGATCCATACCAGCTGATCATTTGTCAGTCATGGTAGAGTTGTATTGAAACAGTGCTACCATTATGTGGCGGTGTAACCTAAATATTTCCGTTAATCTTAAAACTAAGTTATTATTAATGAAAACTACGAATTTAGTTAGAGAAGCAAAACGAGTGGAATGACTTTTAATTAAATTATATTTTATATATAATTGTTCGTTGTTACACTTAATAAAATTTAATTGCACTCACTCTGCGAATGAGTGATAATAAAATATATAAAAAATATTCATCATACGCTCCGTCAGATATGTTACTTTCTTTGTAAGTAGCTAAAACGGCATCAGTTTTATTTAGTTTTAATGTTCAATACAAATGCACACGTAAACATGCACATATATTATTGAATAATCAAGGTCGCTTATTCGCGGTAAAATTCTATCAAACTCAACCAACCAGTTACATAATAGTAAATATATTATTTGTATCTGTGAGCTAAAATCAATGAACCAATGTTCTTTAGATATATCTTTTGAACGAGTAGAAAGGAAATGGTGAGTTCTTTTTTCAAAAATATATTTTGACCTAGGAATTTATTTACGTTATGTTTTAAAGGTTTAGTGACCGCCAGCATTATATTACCATTCAGGCTCGAATTATGGCATTATCTACTGTTGATTGCACTATTTCTGGTGACTAATTTTCGACTTCTTAACGGATGTTCCCTTCAAACGGCCTGGTCACCTGCTTGATGTTATACTTTCAAATCTGTACTTCAAAATACGCTGCAGAGAAAAATGCAAAACGATCAACTGTATCTCACATCGGCTTGAGCAACAGAACATATATTTTGGGGCGAAGGAACTGTCCAAAGTATTCGACTATACCGTGTATCAAAGTGCAAAGTATTAATTTTGTTATTAAATTACCCTTATTTACTAAATATTACATTTTCTATTTTCTAAACTAATATGCAACCGAACATTTCTGCATCACTGGTAGTTATTCAATCAAAATTATAAATTATTATTCAACATTATTGTTTTTCTATAAGCCTGAATTGCAATTATTCACTTCACTCTACAAATTTTATAAGCCGGAACTGCAATTATTAATTGTATTAAACTATTTTTTTATATTTAGCTATCGGAATATCCTTTTATCATTCACATTGTTAGACACAAATCACTCTTTTTGGCCAGTCTGAATATAGTTTACGCAGAAAGAAAATTTAAATATTTGAATTTTACGGCTATTTATTCACACATATATTGTACATCCATGATGGCAAATAAGCTTGCTAGTCACAAAATATTTATAAAATGTGTGCCATGATACATTATAATCACACTTCGCACTACCGCGGACAAGCTAAGATCATTATTAATATTGGCAACCGCTTTAAAAATATATTGCTTCTCAGATAATCGCCTCTGGAGTATTGTACCAGTGACAATCGCTGATAGCATATCCCAGGTCTGTCAGCGTCCACGTGGATGGATCGGTTCAGTGTCGTCGCTACAGGTTGGAGTATTGATCCGGTTGCAACCGCCAGGTACATACCCTTGTGCTGTTAATCTCTGCGTGCAAGTATCATATAAGTGGCAACCGCTGACGAGATACGCGAAGCGTCGTGAGTGTTTTCTGCTGCCATCACTGCAGTACGAAGCGTTAGTCTGATGGCAACCGCCGGCTTCATACGTCGGCGCTGTTAATCTCCGCGCGGAGGTATTACTTCAGCGGCAACCACTGCCGAGAAATATGAAGCGTCGCTAGAATGTTAGCTGTGGTAAGGGAGAGAGAGATAGAACGCGGTGTCTATTCCGTCACTTACGAGTAGTCAGGCCAAGTGGTCTCCTACAAACGTGAGGTCTGCAAAGCGTGGTATTGCTAGCTTGTTATTACATATAGCTACGCTTATACTAAGTAACTAATAAACTTTTTATATCGTTACGAGTTATGATTACTTTGTAAAGGGTTTATATAAACAAATATTTCTGTGACTGAGCACAGAACCATCGTTACAAATTTTACAATTAAATTGTCAGATTCATGACATTATAATAAATGATGGTGTAAGAAGATAGAAAATCTCAATTTTGCATCAATAGTGCACGCAGAATAAAAGCTGGTGTGTTTGAAATACTTTTCATGCTTCATTAGAGTATGCAAGTAACAACTAAAACTACCTACTCCTACGTTAAGTTGTATTTTTGAGAGCTTAAAATTAAAATTATTTATATAATTTTGCGGCTGAGTTGTGATATATTCATCCTCTAAATAGATATTTGGTGCCTTAGAAAAAGTGTTTATTTTTAACCAAGTGGAAAATTAAAATCAACTCTAGTTGGCATTGTGATTTATCATTGTTGTTCATGCCTGTTCCTTTTTAAAAGTAGTAGCTGGCTTCAGCTACCACAACTTGCAGCAAAAAAGATTAAAAAAGAAACGGATTAAAAGGATTGTACCTTTTTCCGTATCTATTTGAGTTACTCTGTTAAAAATTTTATTGTGGGTGTTATTTAGTTTTCTGTTTACTTTTCGTTTTTAGAATCGCACAAACTTTATTGTTCATGTTGTTTTTGTTCTTGTTTTAGTAGTTCTAACAATTGCGATGATTGTGATTGAAATAAAAGTGTTGACACTTAATTGCAAATTATTTATACTAGATCTATAATCAAGCAAATTGGCGGTAAGATTCTTTGAAAATAGTGTTTCTTTGAATTTACAAATAAAACAAAACTAAAAACTGTAAATAGAAAAAACTTAGTCTGAAAGTAAGAGGAATGTTAAATTTGTGTTCAGTGGTGTCAAGTTTAAATATAATTTTTGCAACGATAAAAACAAAAAGGTCTTTATTTTTACTTTCTCGATATGCGATCCTCCGCTTTACGCCGCTTTTGTACTTTCGTTTGATTTAATTTGAGTCGATTTATTTCACATCGGGGCTTTTAAATAATAGATAAGCAAATTAATCCCATTGTTCAACGAAAAAAGCGTATAAGAGTTATTAATGATCGGTCTATAATTTATAATCGCAGGAAATTTCTTCAGGTTTATGTTAGACTTTAATTGTACAAAAACATATACCTGAAATCACTTTATTAACGCTTAGAGAAGAAATTAAAGTCAGGTGTCTTACTCATGTGAGACGGATGGTCACTTTGAGAGCAGGATTAGATTTTTGCTTCTGAATTTTTGAATGGAGTTAACATGTGAAGCAAGGCACTCTGAGAGGAGTGTCTGAACAGCGACACTGGTCGGGTGTTGTAAGAATTTGTACGTGATCCACCTTGGATTTAGTCTAAGTATGCCTTTCTACTTACGGGACATAGTTCACTCAATGCATTTTTGCATAAAAGATTCCACTCTCCACGAATCGTGGTTGGGAGTGGTCACTTGAGGACTGGAAGCATTTTATGATAACATGTTGCTACTAGATGAACATAAGGGATTTAGAAAGTATGGGGATCACCCATACGGGGGAGGGCCTTAGAGAACAAGTTTTTTTCAAAATACTTTTATTTCAAGCTTCTGTTTATTCTCTTGAATTTTATTTAATAGCTTTTGTGCTGAGTATTTTTTAGAATAAAGATATTTTTTGTTTTTCTGTAGATATGTTGCGTTTTGTAGGACAATAAATTGATACCATCCTGAGTATTTTACTCATTGAAAAGAAGTATTAAGTCCATGGTTTTGTTGTTACACATATAGCTCTTGTTACACATATTAATCTTGTAAAGATCTTGTTAAAGATATATTAATGCTTGTAATATAATCTGGGAGAGGTCAATCGCCGTTCATTATTTAAATTTTGCCCTACTCTAGGAAATTCTTTTTTGGCCAAATCCCCTTCAATGGAGCAGAACCTTTTTTAGCCATTAATTTTTACTCGTAAGGATCTTAAAATTCTTGCACGAAACATTTTCAATCCCTTGGTTTTTGTTGACTTTAAAAATTCTGTTTATTTTCTCTTTGTTACCGAACAGCTTGTTCTTCCAGAATTCACTTTGACATGTCACTTATTCGGACATTTTGTTATTGCATTTACTGTTGCTATGTACGGAATTATTTTTATACGTGTTGCAAACAATTTCATAACGAATCCTTATTCAGATTTCAAGTCATTTAGTTACAGGTTCTTAATTGTTTCTTTCAATCCTGTTTGATACGAAAATAAAACTCGTTGTTAAGCTTAAAATCTGTTCTGTAAGATGAAAAATATTTGTTATTTCTTTTACAAGGAAATTGAAAGCCAAAGAGTTACTTACGTGTTCATTTTTCTTATAGTATTTTGTAGCAACCAGTTTTTATATTTTGTGTTTTTTTTGTGAGCAGGTTTCGCGAGAAGTTGAGTTGAAGTTCAGCTGAACTAAGTTGCTGAAACTGGCGGTTTAAAGGTATTTTGTAATGAGTCATATTATCATGTTATATACGACTACGTGCAAATAAGCTTTTCTTTTTTGAAGGCTAAATACTTAAGGAAAAGAAACAAAATTGTTGCGGTTAATGGCATCTATTGGACGGGAGAAGCAATGAGTTATCAGTGGAAGGAGCAAAATTATTTGTTCCATGCTCTAAAGACATAACCAAATTTATTTAGTACTGAATACGGCTAGCTATTGCTAAAATAAAATACAACTCACATCACTCATCCGTCTATACGTAGGACTTGTATTCCACTTTCGGTCAGGTATTTCCAAGTCGTATAAGTATGAAGGAGATCAAATAAGGTGAAGTATCTTTTACATCGATCAAAAACCCCAGGCACTTGAATACTTCTTTTGCGAATTGAAAAATGTATTTAGTCTATCGAACAACATAATGGATTTTTATGCTAAGACCAACATGAACTTCTAATACCTAACGAGCTGTGTGTCTGTCATGCACACAATATCGCGTATTATAGGCATTGGAAATATATTAGGAAAATACAAGGAGCCCTGCAATACACATGAAATAATCTTCTAATCGTTTTATTGTTATTCATAGGGGAGATTTCCCAATAATAGTCGGAAAATTTACCCGTTGCACTATCTGACAACTCTGATAAGAGTTGAAATTCCAAAATAATAAATGTACATTCATGGATATTTTGTTTTTTTAATGATTCTTCCGGTTTTCATTGGAAAGAAATATTCCAAATTGTTCCTAAGTCGAGAAAATGATAACTAGCAAGTGACCGCCAAACCTGCAGTTTTAGGTTCTTCTTCTTGGTGGATATTGCATTTGAGTGATCCAAGACATTAAAAATCCTACAAGAAGAAGTCTGAAACGTTTAAGTCGCTGGACCTTGTCGGCCAGTGCAAATGATCAAAACGTGAGATAAGGTAACCGGGAAATCCAGATGTCAGAATGTTCTCGAGTCCAAATACATCAATTGAGGGAGAAAAAACTAGTTGAGTGTGAATCTGTAGTGCTTGTCATTCAAATTAGTTATGTGGTCCGAGGCGTTTTCGAACGCTGTACATTTAGCACGTGTAATGCCTCTTTGTAATTTGCTGTAAAGCCCGCCGATTGAAGCTCAATTGCGCGGCGCACTGTTTGCTCGTACTCAAAGGTCGTCAGCGACATCTTGAGATGCAGGTGTTCCCCAACTGGTAAGACGTAAAAGCATCTAAACTTGCCCCACACTTTTCAAAGCGAAGATCTAAACGTTGTAATATTTGTCAAGTTTGTGGAAATCTGCGTCTAGATTCATGCTGCTGCAACACCAGCGACGAAGTTTTTCGTCATATATTAAAGCAATTATTCCGCTTTCTTGAGGTACGTGCTTATTTCGCAAATGTTTAAGCATAAATGACATTTGTCGCCAATTGGAAACGTTATAGCAACTTTGCGATATAATGAGGACTTTTGCCTAACCCTGTGATGTGTTTACGACAACAATTGAAGCCCCGCTTTCCATTTAACTTTTTGAAACTACAAAAAAAAATATATATGTTTTTCGTATTCAATAAAGTTTTGCTTAATTATGCATAAAGAAATAAGAAAAGTTTACTTGTAGCAGATGGTTGCAATATAAAGTAACAGACAAGAATCGTGGCCAATTAAATGCTACAAGTTCAATTAAAACGTTAAATAAAATCATTAACAATATAATAAATTTAAAAAATAACTTATATTTAATTTATTTGTCCTAAAAGTTAAATTTTACCCATTCTAATGTGGAGAGCTCAAAGTTGGTGAAAAACTTGAACAAGTTGAACATCTAATAAACTTCGTATGGAGTGTGCATTGTTTTATAAAAGACAACTTTGCTTAATTGAAAAAGCGCGCCTCGTCGCTAAGCAGTATTTTTCAGCTAAATTTGGCATCCTCTTTCAAATGTTCTGAATCCCACTCACCGAGCAGTTGGATCTTGCGAGGGCGCTGGCCAGAACCACCAGTAAAAATTCGCAAAAGTGAAGACTGCAAAAATTCGAGTTCATACGTTTAGCGAGGCCTCGACACTTTTACGAGTTTTTTAACCGATCTCTGGGGGAGACGCGGGCAAAGTTTGTAATAATAAACGCTGATTTCTGTATTGTAGTGTTATGACATATTGACCTACTGCCTATTTGTGGAATTTGTCAGAGTAACTTCTTATCAATAACTGCATAATAAGCAATAAATCTAACAGCCATACCTAAATAAGAGCGTTGAGCGTTGCGTTAGCAGCAGGTTACGTAGCTACAGTGCTTTCAGAGACATACATTTTACTTAAAATGTACTGAGACTACGTACCCTGCTGCTAACGCAACGCTCTTATTTAGATATGGCTGTAAGTAACGGCGCCAGAACAATAATGACAGTAAACAGGGGTGTCCAGATGCTTGAATCACAGAACGGGTTATTTGTCGTTCAATCCACCGAATCATTTCTAGCTTTTTGACATAGTCTTGACACAAGAGAAACAGCTAAACTGCTTAATCAGCGCTTTAACTTGTCGCAGAAATTTTTTATCATAAAAATTTTAAAAAAGGGACAGAACCAACCGTTTTCGCGTTCGCTAAAAAAATTTGATATTTAATCTCTTCGTTGTCTTTTTTTTTTTGTAAATATTGAACTGAAGGCTTTTATTAAAGCCATCTTATCAAATTTCATTGTCTCAAAATATCGTTGTACTAAATTTAATCCACCAATGTAAGATGAAACTTTAAATATTAAGAGAGAAAATCTTAAAGCTTTTATTTTTACTTTCAATGAATCTGTTTAGTTTCACATAATGAAATAAAAAAATGTCTTTAACATTTTAATAATTAAATACAAACTCTTGACTTTGCCGATGATAATAAACTCAAGTGTGGTTTATTAAACTTTTATATTTGCGAAAAATATTAAAACAATTTTTAACAAAAATATTTACTTTTGAAATAAAAGCGAGCCCACGAAAAGTCGTATTGAATTATTGGCAACGTGCCACTACATATGACTTTGGTGATACATATACAAAGTTTTGATTTGTTGTTGCATAATGTGTGTATTTTGTATTTCATTTTCTTGTACATGAGGACGACAAAATTCTGTTGCTCTTCGCAGCAATGCAACAAAAATAACATGAATCCTTTTAGATGCCATAACGGGTTCCTTGTTTTTGTACTTGTAAGTAAAGTTTTCTTTTATTCTGCTTGCTTTCCGTAAGAGTTGAATTTTGTTCCGTTTGCTACCAGACAAAAAACTATGTGACTACAAATTCTGCCTGCACTTTTGATACAAATTGTACATGAAAATATATTTTTGATTTGAGCAAATACATTTGTGTATTTGTGTTATATATATGTGCCTTTTAATTGCATGTGGCAGATCTATACAGAGTTATTTATTGTTTGTAAAGTAACCATAGAGAATTTATTATAAATTTTGATTTTTTGCTTTATTTGTTGTAAGTTCGTCTAGTGGTGATTTCTTTTGCCATTGACAAAAACATTAATTTTGTTCACAAATGCATAAAAGACCGTCATAGAAAAAGAGTATTCCCCTGTTAGTAAATGTACATACTATCTCCTTTAACAGCATTAAAAAAAGGAAAAACATGTGGAGTATTTGGAAAATACAATACTACAATTCAAGACCGTAAATAGTTCAAGAAAAAAATAAAGTGTATGGCAATGAAAAAATTATTAAAATAATCAGGAAAAAGCCAACTATTCTTGAAGTAGATACATTACAGATTTTTTTATTCAAATAGAAATCAGTTGAAATATTTTTCCTAATGATTTTCATCAAGGATTGTATTATACAATGAAATCAAACAAAGAACTAAATACGATGACAATAAAGGTAAACAAAAATACCAACAAACTCGAATACGAAATATACAGAAAGCCTACGGCCACAGACACAAGAATAGATAATACCTCCAAACACCCACAGCCACACAAAGACGCGGCGATCAGACAACTAATAATAACTTGACTAGAACGAACACCACTAACAAAAGAAGCCTACAAAAAAGAATTAAATACGATATATACCATAGTGGCGAACAACGCTTACAAGAAAGACACTGTAGACAAAATCAAGAAAGAATTTCAAAAAGAACACAACAGCGAGAACGAAAGAAAACATGGACAACTTTAATTTACACCGGAAAATCAACACACAAAATAGGCAACTTCCTCAAGAAATAAATATAGCATTCCAAGCAAGAAATAATCTAGGACGAGTATTACAAACCAACACAAACAAAGACGAGCAGCTTGGTAAACAGGGGGTTTACAAACTGACGTGCATCAAAGCTACATAGGACAAACAGGACGCAAAATAAAAACAAGATAACATGAACATATACGAGACTTTAACAAGATGATGCGTAGTACCGGCTCGACGCCAGAATTTAACTTCGCTAACCATATGTTCAACAACAAATGTAATCCAGCGCATATTAGGAAAACGGTACAACTACTAGACACACAGCAAAAAGGACGACGACTAAACATCCAAGAAAACATGGAAATATATAAACATAAGACATTTGACGGGCGCAACATAAATGAACAAACAAACTCCGATTCAGACGTTATAATCGAACCTCTAAAATTAATCTACAAAATACACAACAAAAATAACGAACAAGATACACCAAAAACAATAAAAACACATTACAAAAATAATAAACAAATTCGTAATCCAATATAAACAAATAAAAACAACGTTCACCTGCCGTCCGCACCACAAATCTGACGCAATAGTAATAACAATCGTCTAATCTATACAAAAACACCCGGCCTGCTACCAGGTCCCAATTACAGAGGGCTACGTGAGAAAAAAATAAATTATGCCTATAACATCTACCTGACACCCGCAAACACAAATTCTGATGCAATACAAAGCAATAAAACAGTCATCACTTACATCCACCAATCCGTACAACACACCCGACTTACGAGCTTTACCTGCTACCTGTTCACATGCTAGTGGTCTTATTAGTTTAATTTTTTTTTAATTTCTTGATTTATTTAACAGGCAAAAAAAAATGGGTAAAAGTTTTGGTATAAATTATGTTCGTAAAAATATGTTGATGTTAAAGGCTCAAGTTTCTATTATTAAATTGTCTGCCTGAATAAATAATGCCAACAGCAATGACTACGGCAATTGGCTTAGATAACGAGGTAAAGAAAAATAGTCAATAATTTTTCTTACATATATTTGACACATCTTAAGGATGGCCGTCATCTTCTTTAGCTCTTTATATTTTTTGGGAGTTTATAGATAAAATTTTTTTTATAATTCTTCCTTGTAATTTACTTTAAAGAATATTTCAAAAGATGTCAACAGCTGCTGGCAATTTTACTTATGCATATTACTTGACTGTTACTAATTAAAAAAAAAAAAATAAAAGCTGGAAATTAAAATGTGGGATAATAATGGGTGTACAAAAAGTGTTCGATGATTTTTTGCCCCAAAAGCATGGCTGTATAGCACCAATCACCATGTCAGAGTCTTAGCCATCGTTAGCTGTATTATTACTTCATCCACCTGGCAAGAGATGACTTTCACGCCAAATCAATTACACATATTTTGAGGCCACAAATTGATCAAGTCAAATTAAGTGAAGGTCCAGACAAGGTCTTGACTATACGTTGGGGCAATTAAAACTTTCTAAAGTGTCTGGTAGCATATACTGGGTGTAATTCTCTTATTGCGTTTCTTCCAGCGGATTAGTAGTTTCTATATAGCTTTCTTGTGATAGTCCTGTTAAATTGTTAGCAGTTAATAATAGAAGGATCTTCCAGGGGACTTCCAGAATGATCTTTGTCTTCATCAAAAAAATCACCATCTTTGATGCCTTGAAATATTCCAAAAAAATACGTTGACTTTCTGGTGTAATTTTTCCAATAAAAATATAACAAATCAAAATATAAAAAATTTATTTCTATTAAGAATTCTAATAAATTAAATTAAAAAAGGTCAAGAAAATCTAAAACTTTAATTTATTTCTATTAATACTCGTATAATAATTTTTAGAATGCTGAAAAAGTTACGTTATTAGACACTAGCAGAATAGAATAAATGCATTTTCTGTACTGTTACACACATCTGCTGCATTGTCTGTGTCTTTCTACCGAATAGTTTCTATTGAACCCACCTAATGATGATAAGTTGAGTTTTTCATATTATCGATCATTGTTCTGTTGGATTAGAACAAAGTTTACTCCACTGTAACTTTACTCAATGTATTTTTTTTAGTTTATGCGAAATCGTGATTTTGGTTCTCAATTTCCGATTTATACTGGAATAAAAACCATCTGTTGTTAAAAAGGCAATTTGCTGTGCATCGAATATTGCTGACAGATAGAAGTCTTAACACTCAGATGAAAAAAATTTCCTATCATCATTAATATATTTCATAAGTAAAGCCACGTGTTGTCCAGATGTCTGTGGTTTATTTTATACTGGCTCACGAATATTCGCCCGAGTGAAAAAATTTAGTGAACGACCAAAAAAAAAGTTATCCCATTCCCCCAGAAAGTTTAAGAAAGTACCTTATTTGTTTGCAATGACGTTGGGGCGCTTTGGTCGTTTATTTTGTCAGTAGAAGACTTTGCCCTACTTTACAAATTTGTCTAGAGGAGAACAGCTTTACTATTAGTTTGTTCTTTAATAATTATATAAGTTGTTGCATTTATATGTCTCTTATAATTTAAATCAAGAACTTGACAACGTTAGTTAAAACTACTCGTATTGTCCAACTTCCGTTTTAAAGCTGTGCCGTTATTATTACAATTTGTTTGAGTGCCAAGTTAACATTCTCATAAGCACTGAAACAATTTTCTTCAAGGAGTCATTTAATTGCGTTCAAACACACACACACACACACATACACACAAACACACATTTATATGGACCTTTAAATGAAGCCAAAAGTTTATGTTGTTCACATTTTATAATATTTTCATTTTATTTCTTTGCTTATATTATTTTTTGAAATGAAGTCCAATTTCCGTTTTAGAAAAACGTAGTGAGCATGCAACCAAATCTTAGTGGCTTCAAAAATAATTATTCAGGGAAAGCGTGTTTGTGTGAGAAAATATTTATTGCAAAATTTCCCCAAAAAGATTTGTGGGCAAAACGTTTGATGTTTTGAAGATCTGAGTATGTTACTCATAAATTACGAGCAATTGTAGAAAACGGCCGAGAAAAGAAAACGTTTTATTGAAGAATTTCGTGTATGTTAGAATTAAAATTCTTTTGCCTGTTTTGAGAGCAATGTCTTTCTCGTCTGAACTGAATGCTTCCTTTAAAATTCAGTCGTTACTAGCACTAACTAGCGTTGTAGGCTTAGGCATGAACAAACCTCGGTTTTCTTAAAGAAATGGAGAAGAAAAATAAGCCTCAATGATGATCAGTATGCAGGTGTGTTTTGTATTGTATGTGTGAAATGGGTAATATATTGTGGACAAACCATCACAGTATAATAATGCAGAAAATTTCAGGATTCTTATAAGCACATTCCGCTGCAATATTGATGATCCACTTATGTATCTGGTAGTGTGTCCATACTTGTAATTTTAGTATTTCTTAATAGACAAGGACGAGAAATAATTTCTCAAAAAAAAATGTCCATCTTAGAGTAACGTATTTGCCATTGACGTTACGGATTTCTATGCTACATAGTACAAGTTAATTAGGGAATAGATGACAGAATTCTGTCAACACAAAAAGATAAAGTCAAACAAAATGCAACTCTAATCGCAAAGGAAATATTGTTTTGTTGAATTTCTCAAAACATTATCATATCGCAAAGACCTGTAAAAAACTCTGGGACACACATTCACTTTTAATCGACACTATCATAATTTTAGAGCACACATACGAATTTTAACAGAACTAATGACTAGATGTGATAATAAATAATACGCTGAAAATTTTAAAAATATATAAATATATCTTTAAAGCTAAGTAGCAAAATCGCATTACATTGAGTTTGCAAAACCTGGATCGATTATGTACAGTAAGATTCCTTTGCGATCAATTTGGCAGCTACTCTCACGATACCGGATTAATTATGAACTGAACTGTACGCCATGCATCTGGACGGTATGTGGTTTTAGACAGTTGTTACACATCTAATGGAATAATTGATTAATTTCAGCAATGACATCAATAGTGCATCTTATTGAGACACCCTATATTTCAATTCAATAATTTTGCAATGATTAGCATCAATATTTCGCTACGCCTTTTTGTATCAGGAATTTATTTTCTGCTGATGCTATACAGAAGCGTAGCGAAATATTGAAGCTAATAAACAAAATCGTTTTAACAACAGGATTTTATAAAAAGACCCAACGCTTGGAAAATTATAAAACAAAAATTAAATATCAAAAAAAATATAATAAAATTCACACTTTACAGATATGAAGTGACTTTGATTCTTTAGGATTTTATTAACAAAAGACGTCCTTTGGTCCAAATATAGTTGAGTTGTGTACTTTTGTCAAATATCTACTGAAGTTAACATTTTATGCGAATATATGTGAAACAAAGCGTTTGTTTTTAACTAAAAGAAATTTAGATATGTACGAGGGCGGATCAATAAGTCCGTGACTTTTCAAACTTCCCTCGTAGTTATATGAAATGCAACACTGTTCCCATCAAGTACCACCTGTTAAGAGACTACTGTCAAATTTTGAGCAAGTGTCGTCATTTACTTTGCGCTTAACAGCTGTTCAAAACATACAACCTCGTGTATTTGTCTAAAAATGGAAAAAAGTGAATTTCGAGTGCTCCTTAAACATTATTTATTGCGAAAAAAAACCGTCAATCAATCCAAGGAAAAGCTCGATATATACTATCGGGACTCTGCACCATCGATTTTAATGGTAAAAAAGTGGTTTACTGACTTTCGCTGTTGTTGCACAAGTGCAAATGACGCTAAATGTTCTGGACGCCCAACTGAGGACAGTACTCCCGAAAATGTCGAAAAAATCCACGATATGGTGTTGGTTGTTGATACCATAGACATTTTGTACGGCAGTGCGGTTTAGATTTTTAATGATCAGCTGGGTTTAAGAAAGTTGTCTGCAAGATGGTTTGCTCTCAATTGACCATAAACGTAAACGTGCGACAACTTTTAAGGATTGTTTGGAGTTGTTTAACCGCAATCCGAATGAAGTTTTCGGCGTTTAGTAACTGTGGATGAAACATGGATCCATTACTGTACTCCGGAGACCAAGCAGCAATCTAAACAATGGATTTCTCCGGGTGAACCTGCTCTGAAGAAGGGAAAAACGATAAAAGGCGAATATCATGTCAACTTATTAGACCGATTTAGTGAGGATTTAAAATCAAAATAATGCACAGGTGCACACGTGTGCAGTCTTAATGGCAAAATTGGGTTACGAATTGGTACCTCATTTAGCCCCTAGTGACTACTTTATATTTGCAAACGTAAAGAATTGGCTCGGTGGAAAGAGATGTAGCTCCAACGATAAAATTATTGCCCAAAAAAATTCCTATTTTAAGGACCTCGAAAAATCCTATATTTTGGAAGGGATACAAAAACTGGAGAAACGTTGGACCAAGTTTATTGAGTTAAAAGGAGATTATGTTGAAAAAAATTGTGGTTTTGTAAAAAAATCACGGACTTGTGGATCCGCCCTCGTATAAATTGCTAGAAATTTACATTATATTGTAATACAATATACCAATTACAATAATGCTTCTTGTAGTGTACTAGGTAGATTTCCCTGGCGGGAATCGGACATGCAGATAGATTGCAAATGGCGTCGAAGTATTTTGTATGGAAACGTTAAGTAGAATTTACATGAAGAAGGCCTTGAAGTGCTCGTTCTGCTCGGAATATCGCTCTAGTGGATGAAGATGTGGTGGAATGCTCAACAAAATCTAAAATATGTGGCACAATTGGCACTTTCACGTTGGTCTCTGTAGCACATTTTCAGAATTTAAAGAAGTAACATTACAAAATGGAGACAGTTGATCAGTTATGGACAGCTGGCCAGACCGTCTGATATCGTCTTGAAGTGACACTCACTGGTGTTCTTAAACTTTCCTTTATTTTTATCAATAAAATTTAAGTTGCATATAGAGTAGCTTAACCATAATGCACGATGTTAATTGTGAGTAACACCTTAACAATTGAGCAGCGCGTTAAGATTGTTGAAGCCTTTTAGAAAATGGTCGTTCGAATCAAAATGCATATCGTGCACATCGTAATTTTTTTGTCCGCATAGTCGACCAAATGTGTACACAATCGAGAGAATTGTGCGCAAATTTTAGCAAACCAGGTCTGTAGGAAATGAGAAAACACCTGTCAGCGCCGATATTTTGTTTCACACATTAATGTCATGCATCCTTCTAGCATAATAAAAAATATTAAGAGAAACGTCTGAAATTTTGTTTTACAATTCCACATGTATATTAAACTTAACAATACTACATACAAAATGATGCCAATAAAATTTGTAATTTTCTTTAAACGGAGAAAATAAAAAAAGTATTGTTAACAAAAAACATCTCATCTGCACATACTAACACACCAGACAAATTATGAAATATATGTATAACTTGTCACGTTGTCTAAAATGAAATAATGTATGGTACATAAGCCAGCAAAGAAAAAATGCGACATGCACAGACAAAATAGATTTAGTTTGTCAACGGAATTTTGTCGAGTACAAGAACTATTCAAGTATTGATTTCAAATTACAAAAGATTTTGATTGCCTTCCTCCTTATGATGCGCATAACTTAACTAAGTAGTAATTAATTTCAGATATGCCTTAGGAAACATAAATATGTATTAGGGGTGTTTTTTTTATTTTCCGACAGAGATGAAACTATTATACAGTTGTCAGATCAGGCAACTTTATCATCATTGCTGCTCAGTTTTGTTTTTCACAATTGTGAAAATTTATTGCGAAAATCATGTGTCAGTTCCGTACGCTACATCTAATTTACAGAAGACGTAATTGTCCATCTGAGCGACTATTTCGATTAACCATGTATCGTTTTCGAACCCCGTATAATGTAAATAATAATACCCAAGAGTTAATTTCCACTCTAGAGCACAATATTGAGAGGGACCCAAATGAGTCGTTTCACCGAATTACCATGGTTTGCGTCAAAGCTTCAGAGATCCTCCAAGTATCGATCACTGTGTGTTACTTGTGTGTATAAGTAAGGCCGGCGAGAACTTTATTGCCAACGGCAAGCAATATGGAGCCATGATTACCAATTAGTTAGAACAGCAATGGTATGAGATGGGAACAATATGTTTTTCAGTAGGATGGCGTCATAAGCCATAGAGCTCGTAAAACAATCGTTTTACTAAAGTAAACATGCTGCGAAGGCATTATTTCTGAAAAGGATGCAGCTCATTTGTCACTAAGATCGTGTGACTTAACGTCTTCAATTACTTTCTTTGGGGTTACATGAAATGAATACTATTGAAAATAAATCAGTAATTTTAACTAAATTATTTCATTGTGTGCTACACCAGAGTCGGCCGCGGCGCCACATGTCCGCAAGCACATTCAAACAGTGATATACACTTTGGAAAACCATTCTTAATAACATACAAATTGTCAGGTAACTAGAAAATATTGTTTAAATATTGTAAAACGACTTCATAATCTCTCATTTTTCATATCTTTTTTAGATCCACGCAAACAGTGGTCTTTAATAACTCACTTAAAAAAATGAAGATTATAGTCCTGTGAATATGTTAAGGCCGCAAAATATTGAAGCGCACGGCAGTGCACCAGGCCTAGTCCAGGCATAAAGCACATAGTGTGTATATTACACGAAACCGTTCGCGCTGTTTTCGTAAGTTTGCTTCCCTTAATCATAAAAAGTTGAAACATCAGGACTCTACATATAAGTAACCTTGTAGCCCAAGTTTTACTATAAAAGCTTCCCGAGATTTTACTCACTGACTTACTCATCAGTATAATGGAGCATTTTCACTGTAACTACAAAGCTGAAATGGTATACAGGTAGGTCTGGGGAAACTAGTAAACAGAAAAATCTGAAAAGGGCACTTGTTATCTAGGGGGACTAAGGACCCATCTTATTTGAATGAAGCATTTTCACTATAGGTAGAGAAACCCAACCGTCTGAAAGCTTTAAATTAAGAGTGGTTTTATATATACTATGGGTAACAAAAATAACTTTGAAAAAAGGACTCAGACCCGCACAAGAACATAAATGTGAAATTAAGGCCAAGTTCCTATCCAAAAATTTCGGCCGTAAAAAGTACTGAGATCAAAATCAGTAAGTTCTTCGTATGTACAATACCATCTATTTGCAGGCAACTTCCTAGTTTGGTAAATTTTTTTTAGAAAGGATTATGGGAAAAATGTTACCAAACTAGCAAGTTGCCTAGAAATGAGTCCTCATGTTGATTTCAGAACTTTTAAGGGCCGAATTTTTTGGATAGAAAATTGGCCTTATTTTCACATACATTTATGTTTTCGTGCGGACAAATTTTACAAACTAAAACTACATGTATTCCACTGTTATCAATCTTTTCTCTGTGTGTATGTGCACAGGAGCATAGTAGCGTCATTTAACTGTGTATGTAAGTATCAAACCAAACAATAAAATTATGCTGGAATGACAGCGGTAGTGATGAGTGTGTGCCAACATGATTGTATGTGTTTTTCCATATGAACACACGTACGTGCATTTTTATGGTTGAGGGAATTTATATAACCAACATTGTCTGTGTAAACATATTATTATTACTCTTTAGTGTAAAAAACTTAATATGACAAGCGTGTGAAATGTTTCCTTTATGTCAGTCACGTTGTCTATCTTCTCTTGTCGTCAGCCACTGAGAACTGTATATGTGTGAAAGAAACTAACATATTCAGACATAACATTTCATATGCAAAAACAACTTAGAAATTGTTTGAAAGAAAAACTGTAAAACTTGTACTTTTTTCATAAATATACAATCCTAACATACTAAATACCTCTACTTACACGAAACCATAATTTTACACTGTTATTGCTTTAATTTGTTTCTGCTGAATAATTATTCCCCGCATAGCGAAAAAGAGAGAGCATCATATGATTAGTTATGTTGCATTTTACCGCGTACTCGACTAATATTTACAGGTGTATCTATGCATAATAATACTGGACTGACGATGTAGTACGAAATTTTAATTAAAAAGTATGACCGAGGAGGTGCAATGAGTTAATTTGGCATTAAAGCGTCGGCATATAATATAAAAGCTAGAAAAGGTTCTATAGGGTGACCATGTCATAAATCCAACTCTGAAAATAGTCAGTAAGGTTCACCATTTCAAGCTAGCAGGTTGCCTAGTAATGAGTTTGTATTGTACATATCAATAACCTGGTCCTTATTTTCATCTCAGTATTTGTAACGGGTGACATTTCCTGGCCTTATTTTCACATTTATGATCTGACAAATTTTTCCAATAATTTTTTTTTTAAATACTCGTATATATGTATGTATAACTGCATGTGTATAAACAACTTTTTTAAATTTAAAGCTTACAGACAGACTGTTGTGTTATACCAAATTTCAGTTCTCTGTCTATATCAGAAACACCCCATACTAGGGAGCACCCTAGTTCCCTTAGGTAAAAAGTACCCGTTTTTAGATTTTTACTAATTGTCTAGCTATAGCGAAAATGTCACATAATATGATGAGTGTGTCAGTTAACAAATCAATAGAATAAGTATGCACTATTTACATCTTCATATCTCGGGAAGTTTTTATGGCAAAACTTTCAAACTTCACCTGTAAGGTTACCTGTATCATTAAAGTTTTAATATTTTAAGATTAAATGAATCAAAGCTTTGAGAAGCACGAATGGTTTCGTGTAACATACACACCGTGCATTAGAACTGAAATTAGCTCAGCGCACTATCGTGCGTCTTAATTCGCCGCCGACGAGTAAGATGCGAAAACTTTTAGACGTAAGAGCCATTTTCAAAAATCAGTTCGTCGTAAATTTAATAGAAATTTTAGAATTTATTTTCCACACAAGCTATTGTAAAAACTTAAAAACGAATTTGTACATTAGCTGAATTAAAAACGTCAAGCTAAAGGATGACTAAATATTTTGACTTATTTGTGCCTTCTTTGCTACGTTGCTCAATTTAGAAACCGCCCTCGTACTAATTTATACATGTATACCTTTAAAATTACAGATGTACAGGCCCATAGTGTGTTCTTAACACATAACTTCATGCATGCCATGTATAAATACTGACACTTTCATTAATTTTTAAACGAATACGAACTGAAAATAACTTCTATGGTGTTAGTACACTTGTTTAAATAAATAATCTTAAAATATACACATGCAAAACATAATTACCTTGAAGTATCTACGCGCAAAGAAAAAACATGGTTGAGTTAACCACATTCTAAGAACAACATATTGTGATGTAATTATGCGTATTGTTGTAAACAAATCACAATATTATTATTGTAGATCATAATCCTAGCCGTATACATAAAATATATTTAATATTAGCTAACATGTAATATAAACATTTATACTGATTTATCATACAGGCTTTTATCTTATTCCCACTATCAACTATTTAACGACTATTGAAGCGCTTTTAGCATAAAGCAACTGATGGCTTAGAAGCGAAACTTGACAAGGGATGATGGAAATTCGTTTAAAAAATTTATAGCATTGGACATATATTTTCGGAAGTAAAATTGTATGATTAGCTTTTAGTCATAGGTTGATTAGGCACAAAAAATATTGTTACGTTTTAACCTTTTTTAAACCTGTTTATTTATTTGCAGGTTCTTTAAATTATAAAGTCAACAATATACACAGCAAAACATTATTTTACACACTGTTACTTTATTTATTTAAAGTCAAAGCTTCTTTATAATCCAGTCTTTTTATAGTAGTCGTTTAGTTTCCAAAAACTCATAGAATACGAAAGAACCCAGTAGATAGTTCTTTAGCGATAAACATCTCTTCCGCTATACTTTTCATTATGATGTTTGTTTTGGTAACTACTGTCTGCTTTGTTTCTTATGGTGTTGTTTGTGTTTATTCATACCACTCAATTCCTGAAATTTGTGTTGATGTTATATTGTGGTTGTTGCTCTCTGTGTATTTACTTTGTGTGTTGTTGTTAGAATGCTGTCTGTACGGTAGATGACAAATATGGTTGCACTCTTTATTTCTGGAACTTGCTGTACTCTGAGTGCAACAAGTATTCACAACACTCAATTCCTACAGGCAAGCATACTTGTGCTCGCTTATCATCGTAATAATATTATACTTATTAATAATATTTTGTAATAGTAAAGGTTGTGTTGTTCTTGTAGTTAAAAAAATGCTATGAATGCTAATCATTTTACAACAAATACCTTATTTAAAGTTATGTTGACAATATTTCAAAATAACTGTTATATCTTTGATATAACCACACATTAATGCAGACAACGTAATATAGTTGTCGTGACCATAACATAATCATAATGATATTGCATTACCAAGATCAAGTTTTTTTAAATCAAGTTAACCAAAGTTTTTTTTTTATCTTAGTTTCAATTTATTTAAAAAGGAAGTTAAAAACAAGTTATCGTAATAACACAAAAGAAGAAGAACATTATTATAAATTACATTATTATATTTTATGTACATGGTTTCTTCAAAAGAAAAGGTGAATTTTGAGTTTCGCGGGCTGTGTACAGCCACACACATGTATTATGAGGTCTTCTATTTTTAAAATGGGAAATGAGAGAGAAAATATTTTCGGAATATTGTTATAAAACATTTAGTCTTTATTCTTCTTTTAAACTTCCTTGCACTTACCGTTATATATTTATAATGCTGCTTAATATGATAATTTAAATATAAACGCGATAACAAATATAATAAAAATGAGCATTTTTGCTCTTTTGATGAAATTTAGACCAAAAGTTAAGAAGATATTCAGAAGGGATCTTGAGCTATCAAAGAAGCTGGCTAAGTTACGAGCCTGATATGGCTTCGGCCAGATTAAGTCTGACTGCAAATATCTTATATTACGAATTCAGCAAGGATAAGGATGAAACATATGCATCCCTTTTGCCTGTGTTCTGCTTTGCAGTTCGTCAATATGGAAACCGAACAATAATTTTTAATTAATTCTTTAAATTTTTGAATGATAATCAGTTTTTCCCTTTTAATAAAACATTTTGTTGGTTTTATGTTTTAGCTTTAGTGGTATCCAAGAGGCTGCTGAATTCTTATAGCTTTCAAAGAAGCTTCAATAGAAGACATTTCATGTTTCTTTCTTGGAAGTACATTTTATGAAATTTATAATATTAAATAAATTTTTTTCTGATTAGAAAAAACTTAAGAAAACGAACTTATGCCTAAAAATTAAATTACTTAATATTTTATTATAAAATGCTAATGCAAACATTTCTAATGCAGAATTGTTTAAATTTCGCATTTATTTTCAATGAAATGTTTTAATGCTTGTTAAGAAAGGGGGAAACGTTTATATGTTTACACTGCCTGTTTGAAATTGAAAATTATTACATTGAGTGAACATTTTTCATTATTTTTAAGTAGCCTTTGACACAGAATGGATTATAAGAAGCGACAAAGTTTGTCTATGGGGTTTTTGTTTAATAATAAGCGACTTTTAAGCACTGTAGAGTAGAGGTTTATTTCGTTGAAAATTTTTCGTTTTGATTGTTTATAAACAAAATTAATTATTTTTTCTCCGTGTATACTTGTGAGATTTTTTTTAATTTTGTTCTACTTTTTTTTTATCGAAAAAGTTGCCTTTTACATATTTTTTTATGTTAAATTAAATTTGAATTATCATTGTAATAATGTCAATTTTAAGCAATCTTAGTACAACTTGAAAAGGTTGTGACAAGACTGCTGAGCCTACACGTTGTATTAAGTTGCTTCTTGGTTGTACGAAAAATCATAAAACTGTAAAGTATATTATCTTTAATCAATCTGCCCTACTCCTGTTTACAATTTAATTGTTTCTATATCGTTATCTTTTTTGTCGTCGCTTCGATCCTAGCTTCGTGTGAGTTTGTGTTATTTTTAACGATATTGCAAATGTTTGTACAGTTTTGCTAATTTAAACGAAAAATCAAAGAATGCCGTGTGGCGAAATTTATTTTTAAAGCTGTGGGTGAAATAATAAACATAAATATGTATGTTATGCCAGAACAGTAATATTTTTGCAATTCTATACTCAATATAAGAAACGTTATTTTGATAAGATCATTGTAAAAACATATTCTTTAGATTTTTTGTCACATTCCGACTCAATAAAACTTCCTTTGAATACGTCCTTAACCAAATCCATCCAAAACGAAGATATAATATACGAAAATATGCAGTTAACCCAACAATAAACACGCAACTTCTATGCGGCTATTTGCGCCAGGATCATACCACCTTAGCGTTGGGAATGACTTCAATTTTATCTTGGTTCTACGCAAGATTATTAAAATTTTACCCGAATATATACAATTCGCAATAAATAAGTTAAATTTCAAATGTCGGAAAAACAAACAATGGAATGCAACCATGAACTGTCTTTTTGGTCGCTGACAAAATGTTAAACATTTGTATTAAAGGCTTCTTCGTTTAAATGTATTTCACTCTCGTTCCAAGAATTAGCGGTGTTTTTGGTTTTATGCTTTTCCCAAACCCCTTCGCATATGTGAGATATTATCTCATTCCGGAAATTTCAAATTGTCGTAATGTTATCTTAATTTTTCATTTGCTTTCTTAAAGTCGTTTCAACTTCGATGCTCACATTGACGACAAGAGAGAACGAATTAAGCCTGGACGATTTTAATAAATTAAATACCTTAATTTTTGTATTATTTTTTGTTGTTGTTGCATTTGGTTACTACAATTTTGGTTACAAACAATTTTCTGTCGTGGCAACGCTGATAAGGATAAAATATGTTACAACACAATATTTGAACTTGTTTTTAAAACCTTTGTGTTGGCTCTATTCACAAGTGTATTGTTGTTGCTTTTATTGCAGCATTCAAATGAGTGGTAGTTATTACATTAGCCAGAGTGGGGAAATGTTGTTATGACAACATAAGAGGAAATAATTGTCTGTATGGGTTTCCAAGTGAGATGGTTGCAAAACAAATTTACAGCTTTCAGCTGTTAATCTCACACCATTCAATTTATGTTTCTTTACAAACACATTCAAGGACTTTAAAGCAGCTACGATAGCATGTTCAAGCAATTGTTATTAGAGATAAAGAAAACAACTCATTTTGTAGTGCATTGTTATATATTCAACAAATTTTAATTTAAAGTAAACTGAATTTTTTTTTTTAGCATTTAATGTACCATTGTTATATAAAATAAAAAACCGTTAAAGTATACAGAGAGAAAGAGAGAGAAGGAGCGAGTTTGGATCGAATGTTTATACAGCTTCGAATACTTTTGCCTAATTTATTTGTGTTTGTATGGGATCTCTAAACCACTGAAACACATTTTACTACAAAAAAACTGCATTAGAAACAATGGATTTTTACATGCGATACTAAACATCCGAATCCAATGGCATGTGGTGACACCGCCATTATAGTGCGCAAAAACTTAGTTGCAATACGAAACAAACGATCAGTTAAAATGTATACAAATCATCGGCTGATATACAGTCTTGTCAGGAAAAAGAGAAGGATAAGAAAGCAGTTGCAACATAGTCGTTTCCTGACATCAAGACCCAACTAGACTTATTTAAATTAACCGTACACACCAGACTAAGACAGCAACACGACTCAACTATTAAGATCCATTAAAATAACTTGAATCCAAAAAAAACACGGGCTATAGCCTATGGAAACCAGTAAGACATCTAAAATGAAATATTGCATGCGAATCCTTACCAAGGCTTGAAAACCGCACATGGGCTAAAAACGGAAATGAACAGGTTAATGCTTTCACTAATCATTTAGAAAAGGTTTTCACCCCACGTGATATAATAGTTGCCCCACTCCAGTTGTCAGCGACGTTGCAGATGACCCTATAAAATTAAGCTTATTAAAAATGACTATTGAAAATCTTGATATGAAAAAATCACCCGGTTCTGATCGTGTTACAGGATCAATGATAAGAAATTTAGCTTATTTAGCTGTGAGAGTTATGTTATTTCTATTTAATGCGATGTTGCCAGTAGGTTTCTTCACATGGTATTGGAAGATGTCCGAAATAGTCATGATCCTTAAACTAGGAAAGGACTAAAGTCGGCCGATTTACCTACTCTCAGTTTTATCCGAGTTATCTGGATAAATTGGTTGTCTCGAGCTTAAAACCTTTCATTATTCCGCATCATCAGTGGGCTACTCGCAAAAACAACTCGAGTATACCTGAAAACTTCCAAAAGCTTCTGAAGAGCTATTTTTTAGATAGAACTTTAAAGTGAGTTCAAAAGATAAATTTTCTAAAAAAGAGAAAATTTCTGCAGAAGTATATAATGACCGATATTATACATAATCTATACAGCGGATACGCCAACAAGACTAACTACATATACGTTAACATTTGCAGATGACACTGCATTTTTAATTGTTAACCATGATCCGAAAGTTGGATCTGAATAACTTGAGAGTCATATCATAATAATTATTGAGCTAGAGGACTGGCTAAAAAAGTGGAGAATGAAAGTAAATCCATAGAAATGTGTTCGTGTAACGTTTTTCCTCAGAAAGCAAAATTGTCCACCTATAAAAATATCAAATCAATCGTATTATTTTACATTGGCAATATTTAGCAGTATTTATTTATTTATTTAATTTGCTTTGTTAGGTCGCGAACTTAGGGGATGACCCCTACTTATACAGCGCACTGTGTTGGCATGAGGAGGGAAAAATGTTGGGAAGAAGGACATCGAGAGTAGTGTTTATGTACATTCGATTTAAATTTTCCTAAATTGAAGTTGGCAGGAAAGACATTTGCAACGTCCTTAAACGCACATATGTTTTGGTAACAGGAACTAGTTTCCTAATATAAGTGGTGCAAATTCCGTTGTTATATGATAAGACAATGAAACTGAACCTATATTGCTTCGATATTTTAGTTATTCAATACAGTTAGGTACCCAATATGTCAACAATGAGTCTCTCATGTAGTCGGCGGAGAAGCTCCAAAATAGACTTTCAAGCGCCGACTCACACATGATAGCTGTATTCTATTTTTGGTCAGTAGTATAAATAGTAAGAAGATCAGATGGAATGAAATATCTCTCACAATGTTTCAAAAAACTACGACAGCATACCAGAGTTTCATTCAAAAATGTATAAATGAAGCAACTAATTCTGTTCTCTTAGTAAGCACACAAGATTGGATCTTACCTATATTAGAATTTAACCTGTCCGGTCGATCCCGTTCATTGACACAAGATGCCGATTAAAAGCTCAGAAAAGTTTATTTTTAAATTAAAACAAGTGCAAATATTGCTGTTGTCTTGCAAAATAAGAACTAGTGTAGGACACTATACGGAGGCTTGCGGTACCCTTGAATTAAACTCGAACGTGTTTTACCTTTAATAAAACGAAATGTTTCTTACAGCGCGATTTAGTCAAAAAGTTGTGATACAGCACTAATTATACCTACCCTTTCTGCAATTGCCTGGTTGATATTTCTGGTCATTAAGAATGAACCTGTCTAAGAACTTTTTATGTAGCCTCTGGGAAAGATTTCTGATCCACACCCACTCCCTGAATGTTATATTATTGTGTTCCCCACAATAAGGCTTGTAGAAACAGAAAACATTTCCGTTCTACTTTCTATAAATTTAACTTAACGATCATACTATTTATTTTTAATTTAAACTGAACACAATTTATAGTTTTCACCAGTGCTTTATAAGTAAAGCAATACAAATTTGCATACTATTTTACCCCTTACACTATTTTCGTTTATAGAAAGTATTCTCTCCTTTTTTTTGCTTACTAAGCAAATATTATTATCTTCTATACAAAAAGTCAAATAAAAACTAAAATTCTTATTGCTTAAATTAAAATTAAAAAATAGAGGATAAATTTTAAACCACACAACTGACATGATCTCTTGACCAGATACCCAGCCAAGCAGCCAACCAAACACTCAAAAAGCAGAAGAAGAGCAAGGAAAACTACAAAGTAACCGACATGTTTTAACATGTTTAACTTTATGCATTCACTAATACTAATATGAAACTATTGCTTAAACTCACACATGCACATGCACAAAATACAAGTTATAAAAATTAATGCTAAAGCACAAAGTTCAAGTTCTAGTGTAGCAGAGATCCAATATATTTTTCATATTATGAGGTTGTAAAACCAGTAAAAGGCAGGTTTGTATGCAGAGCAGCTGTGGGGGTAAAAAAGCGTAACAAATTTTGTACGTGTGTAGTAACGTGTGCACTTTGTAAAAGAAAATCGTAATGTTTGGGTTTCTCTTCATTTTATGTTTAAGAAAAACATGCGACATGACATTGTTGAAATCTAGCATCCCAGCAGCCAAATTTTAGCTTTTTTTAAAAAACCAATGTGTAATAAAATACTAAAGTTAAACGCCCCTGACTGCACCGTAGAATTAAAAATTGGGCATAACAATTAATTCAATTTGATAAAACTGACCGTCACAAATTTCCAAAAACTCTGGCGAAGTCTACATACAATCTTGTATAAAAAAGGCAATTTATTGGAATTTTTATTTGTGGTGGAGGGCAGAAATATATTTGAACCAAATCAATTTTACCAATAGGAAAAACGAATTGTGGCATGTTTAGAGTTTTTCAATTGTTTTAAATTGTATTTTTGACAAAAAATGCCCGATTAGCTCCATTAAACATAGATGTCTGAATTCCCTCCTTACATAGTACTCCTCCATGCTATCCGTAAGCGATATCATAAATATCATAAGCGATACTTATATTTCGAAGTGTTATTTATTCCTATTATTAGTTGGGCAAATTATAGGTTATGGAGAATATTGCCTAAAAAATGATTTGAATTCAAGATATTAATATTAAGAATTGTTCTGTTATCCATTGACAATTATTGAGCAAAATCTTCGGAACTTTCAATCATGGAATGCTAAATGTATGAGTAAACAATGAATTGTAATGGCGAAAACGAAAATAATGTAATTTTCAACAAATTCATATTTGATGCCGAAGACCATTTTTAATTATGCATTTATATCATTTCTTTACTCAAAGCACGTCAGTTATACACTGACCCAGTAGCGGGCTTTCAAGTAAATAGTTTTCTGTAAAGTTTTTTACAACATTATTAGGGATATTTTTCTGTAATGCAAATTTAGAAAAAAAATACCATTATTTAGATAACACAAGGATGTGGACAATGTCAGGAAAGTAAAAGCAAAGTTTGAGGGACATGATACTTTGGCTGTCGGGGTAACGTTATTAATAAACATAACAACTTCAGTTGTTTTCATATTTAAGAAGGTACGAATAAGTTGAAATCATAAAAATAACAATACGATTTTACTACAGGGGGTCCGCCGAGAAGGTATACCACTTTGTTTTGCCGCCATTTTGATAAACATTAGTCTTGACAGTTCATATTTGGCAGTCGTGAAGTAGAGACGTGGCAAATTTATTATGGAAAAATATTCGGTAAACCAACGTGTTTTAATCGTTAAAACATTTTATCAAAATCAATCATCGATTAGTGTGACGATCAGAAAGTTACGTGAAATTTTTTGGAGAAACAACGTGCCAACAAGACGCATTATTTATCGTGTAGTGAATGATTTCGAAGAAAGAAGGACTGTAGCTGATAGGCCCAAGCATGAACCACAACGTGCAGCAAGATTTGGCCACAATTTTGCACAAAGATTTGCATTTGTTTCCATTTAAGATTCAGTTGATATAAGAGCTTCTTCCAGAAGACCATTTTCGCCACCGTACATATGCCAGTAGGATGCTACAGCTCGCCCATGACAACCCCGATTTTCGAGAAAAAAATCATAATAAGTGATGAGGAACATTTTCATTTGAATGGATAAGTGAATAAACAGAATATTCGGTTCTGGGCAATGGAAGCCCTCAACTTATTCATTAGTCACCTTTGCATCCATTCAAAGTGACAGTCTGGTGTGAAATTTGGTCAGGAGGAATCATTGGACCTTATTTTTTGGAAACTGAAAACGGCGTAACGATAACTGTCAATGGGACGCGATATCGTGATATGATTGAAAACTTTTTAACGCCACAAAACAAGTTATTTCAAGGAATGGTGATGTTGATTGGCCTCCACGTTCGCTTGATTTGACTACTCCGGACTTCTTTTTGTGGGGATATCTGAAAAGCAAGGTTTATGCAAAGAAACCGGAAACGCTGGAGCAACTCAAACAAAATATTCGTGATGAAATTAATAAAATACCGCGTGAAATGTGTGAGAATGGAATTAAAAATGTGTTCAAAATGGCTCGCATTTGTGAGGCTAACAGAGGCGGACATTTATTCCATACATAATTGAAGACATTAAATAAAACGTTTATCAATACACGATCCATTCTCTTTCATTTAATCAAAAATTATTTTCCTGGCGGACACCCTGTACAATCATATATTTCAGTCATAATGTGTTGCTTTTGTGGTTGCTTCAGACATATCTTTTCTTTTCGTGTATTGGTATAGGTTCTTAAATCTTAGAAGAAAATGAAGGCTAAAATATAAGAAAGGTTTAAATATAAAGAATATGTTTGTTGGTCCATTGTAATTTTGTAAATGTCACAAAACAAATTGATCGCTACACAGCCAGTGTCATCAAGAACCGATAGTACTTTATAAATGGTTTCTACTTATTTCAAAAATAATTTTTAGTTAATTCTTTTGTCTCATCTGATTTAATATAAAAATGAAATTTATTTGTGGAACAAAAACATTAATATTATGTTATGTCATTATGTTTCGGCAATAATTTGGCTCGTCTGACCATACCTTAATAAATTGAAAATATTATAACGTTCGTTTTTAAATATTAGAGACTTTTTACGTACAACTTTAATTTATTGTGTTCTAAAGATGGATAAAAAATATTTTTTATTTCATCAAAATCAAAGTGGCTTTAGGTTTGTTCATTTAAATTTAAAAAAACAAAGCGTTTAATATGTTTAAATTCAAAGCCAATTTATCAATTTTCGTTTAATTGTACTTATAGGAAAATGGTTTTAATAGTGAAATTAATGAAAAATTAATTGAATTTGTATTATTATCTTTGGCCTGAAGGGATTTAAAAATTAAAAAAAAATGTAAATAAAATAAAAAGTTTTAATTATTCCATTTTATGCTCCAGGGGTTCAATAAAGTTCTTTTTTTTGTTGTCAAAATATTTCTATTAATTATATTCAATATTCAGCGAAATGCGCATAGAGACTAGTTTATTCACCCTCAACAACTAAAATTACAATAAAATGAGTTGTGATTAAAAAAAAAATAGCTGAAAATAATTTATTATGCTATTTTTTTCATAGTCGGTGTTGTTTTTATTTTTTTACAGCTTACAGCTACATTTAGAGTCGGCAAACAACTAAGCAAACGTAGTAAGTCAAATAAGAAAAATAAAATAAAAATTTTTGTAGTGGGTATTTTTTGTTAAATCTTTAATGTTTGGTTCGAATGCGGTATATGATGTTATGAATTACGTCTTTGGTTTTTGGATATAAAGAAAAACGCGAAGGATGTATTTCCTATTTGATATTAATTATAAAATTTATTTATAAAAAAGGATCATGTCCTATATTTAAATTAGGCGTAGAGTTTTATGTGCTTGACTTGACTTCCTAATTGATTCTGGCTTGTCTTTTCTTTTGCAAAATTATACCACTATGCAACAATAATGATTGTAATGATCATTATAGTGGGTATCCTACTCTTAGCAACTAAACATTTAATATTACATAGAGTTTGGGCATTTAGAATTATAACCTTTACAAGCAAAATCAAATCGGGCACGCAGAATCACATCATCTATCTCACTTGCTCTTTGTGTGTAGGTAGGAGGTATGTAATGGTGACACATTCGCTTAGTAACACAGACAAAATTGGGCATGCAGAATCATATCACTTATCTTACGTACTCTTTGCGTGTATGTAAGAAAGTAAACATTATTGTGTGTATGCATGCAGTATTATTACAAAGTGATGTAAAACAAACACAATCCAGTGATCTTAACAAATAATAAGGTCATTCATGCTACTTATAATATATGCATTTAATATCTAGGATATACATATAAATGTTATGGTCAATACTTCGTTTGAATGTTGTGAGCGATTGCACATAAAAACTTTTGATCATGAAAAAATCAACAAAAATGTCGCCGTTGCAAGTTTCCGTTTCCCATGCTGAAAATAGTAGAATTTATTTTACAAATTAGCAGACTTTATTAAGTCCGTCGTGATTTTCATGTGGCGAATTCTCGCACTGTCTGTAAGACAAGTGAGTCTGAATTTACAATTAAAAGTGTTTGTAAAACACAAAAATCATTTGAAATGTTTTTTGCTTGCTTTGTTGATTTGTAGTAAGTTAGTGTTAGTTTTCTACTTCTTAAAGATACATCTAGATGTTTATACATCTGGAATAAATTGTATACAAGTAGATTCTATTGACGTATAAGATCAACTTTGCCTAAAATAAGGAAAGATTCTAAATTTTATTACTGCACGAAAAATATTTAGCTTATAACAAAGTAGCGGGGAATTTAGAAGAAGAAAAATGTAGTGCAACGAAGATTTTTGTAGCAACAAAAATAAATAACTTAAGATAGATTTCGTTTTTCAGCCACTTCTTAAATCGCTCTTTACGATTTATCGATATTTTATTAGGTTTTGTAGACAGATTAAAAGTTAATGGTGTGACAAATTTTTTGACATGTCTGTCCGATTTGCTAATGTTTTTAAAAATTTAGTAAAATAAAATTGTCTATGCGATGAGAATTCAATTTTGTGTGTCCATATATTTTGTATGAACGAAAAATCATTGTGTAAATTCTGTAAAATCCTGATTAAATCGTACGAATAAAAACTTTAAAAACTAAATAATTGCACAGCTCATTTGTGTTTAGCTCAGTTCATACTTTAATCTGATTATTATAACTAAACTGACAGTTAAAATTCTACGTGAGGCATCTAATAAAGTCACAATTTATTCTGATTGCAGGCATAAAATCCGTTTATATAAATCATTCTTCTGCGATCTTTTTCAAATCTAAAAAGTTCACACATTTTCACATTTTTAACACAATGTTCAAGCTTGTTCAAAATATCAGCTTTCCATGTCCGGCATAAGGTGTAGGCATGTGTTACTCATGTCTTCTCTCAATATAAACCCCTACAATTACTAACACTTTCACTATGGGCACTATACACAACCAACTGTTTACGTGTTCAAGTATACTTTAGGTACTTCTGAGTACAATTAAGCTTGAAAAATATATTTATCTTGTCGAGTGCTTGGCAGAAATATTATTGCTCTTGTAATTTCTATATGGTCACCTAAATATGTGTACATGTGTGTTGTATTTTTGTAGGGACCTCGTAAATAAAAAGTTAATTTGGAAAAGTCTTCATGTTAAAAAACAACATAAATTCTCCATGACATTTTAAATTTTTTATTAAAAAAAATCAATTAAAAACTGGAAGTTAACTTTAAAGTGACGACAAGCACAATGACTACTTCTATTATATTCAGCTAAATCATATAAATATCCATGAGTTTACTCACAAGTTATGGAAATTTATTATTGTCTACGTGTTGTTCCTTCACATATGTACATATATATGTATGTGTTTTCCTTAAATATGATTTTCAGCAATGAATAAATTTCCATCTATACGAAGACGGAAATATTTTGTGAATAACATTTTATCTTGATACGAACACCTCTCATGCCTACAGCTGCCTGACAGATGGAAGAAGCTACTCTTCTAACATTTGTTAAGGGTTTGCACTGCTTTAATTATTTCTCTGTTTAAGTTACCAAGTAACAATATGAAATCCGAAATTTTTCGAAATCTGTTAATAAGTAATAGTTTTTCCTCTTACTGGTATTTTAGATTCAATAAACTTGGAGATTTAAACAATATTGTAATATTTGCTAAAGCTCTTATGCTTTCAACCATGTTGCAGCAAACATATTTTTTTTTTATTTTGATGGTATTTATTATTATACTGATGCTTGCTACATTTCTAAAGCCTTTTAGCTGGCATTTCATTACAGTCATGCACACACACACTCTCAAAAGAAAACGCTCTCAGGACGGGTCATAAAGAGACAGAAAGAAGAAGACGCAAGCTAAGTGAAAAAGGATTTTTGCAAAAGAAAACAAAAATATATTTATTCTTGGTAACGGTAGAAAATAAGTAATAAAAACTAAACGGAAAGTTTACAGTCTAGAGTTTAATAATACATATTCTGATCCAGGGTGCGTAGCGATATAGGAAATAGAATGCGTAGTGTTGATACTAACAAATGTTGCCAACTATTACTTTTGGTATGTTTTGTAAGACGCCTTTTAAAGTAAACAAGTATTTGTTATTTAAATTATTGATGGCGACTTTTATTCATACAGAAACAAAGTCAAGTTCCTAGGGATATTTTAGGGAAAACATTTGAAGAAATATTTTCTTTGTATCAGTCTGTTTGGGTGACGTTTACTTTTGAACTGTTGCGGGTTTTCAGAAACCATTATAATTTTGCAACTACAAAAACTATACACTCTGGATTTTTTTGCATTACCTTATATTTTCGAATTTTATATTCCTGCTCCAGCAAGAATAAGGTATCAACTAAATAGGCCTTGCAATGTTGCTTCAAATATGCAGAAGTCTTAATGTTACGGTTATAAAATTCATTATTAATTTCTATAAAGGCTGAAGCTCTACAATTATAATATATAGTATTATTAAAAAAAAGTTATGAAGAAACTATATTTAAATCAATATAAGTACCCCTAAATATACTTGGGTTGTTCTTAATACGATTTATTCCATGAAATTTATGTTAAGTATAACTTAAATGCGTAATTAGTTTTTTCGTTCGTAACAAAAAGTGCTCGCTGTATAACAACAGATAGATCTACTTGCAGTACATTGTTAATTACGACACAAAGTTTTTTCATCAGAAAGCATCTTTCGACGATCCTCAGCTGTTTCTTGTTAAACGCAATTTTTGCGGGTAATTTTGCTTGATTATTTTTTATAAGAAAAAGAAAGAAAATTCGGTGTAGAATAAACTGAAGCCGAATGACCAAAAATTTCGATTTTTCATTTCGGAAATGCTACTTCAAGAGCATGATTAAAACGCACCAATGATCAAAATCACCACAAAAGCAGGTGTTTTTTTTTATAATGAACTTAACCTTAGCCTTGTCCGTTCTGACTATCATTCACTGAAATGGATGAAGAACAATGCTTTACTTCAGTCGAAGATATCAAAACTTAACATAATTCGTTTTTAGAATCACAAAATGAGCAGTTCTTTTGGCATGAAATACATCTGTTGCCAGAAAGATAAAAAAATCCCACAGCTGACAGTGGCAATGGTAAGTGAAATTTTCATCGAATAAATGCCACATTTTTTCCCCAAAAACTGCAAGAATCTTTTTGTACAGTTAATACTTAACAATAAATGGATATGAATTATTAAAAAATTAATAATTTATCTAATTTGTTTTAGTTTTAAAATTCTCAAATTATTACAGCTCCATTTACTAAAAATAATGTAAAGGGAAATAACCAAGCAAGGATAATTCCTATGAATTTCCGCTGAGCTCAAATATTTGGAAAGACTTTAGTGATTATCAGGGTTAACTCAGCTTTAAAAATTATTAAAATTTTAAGGTAGAATTATACAAAGTCAAACCTTGCCATCCATTAGAATCCTAATTTCGTGGACCTGTGAAGGTCGAAATTTTTGCCGAATCTTTTCCCGTCATATATTAACGTTGAACATGAGGGCGACTGTGTATCACACACCATTGCACTAATAATAATGGTACTCGTACATTTTACTTTAACAATTTTCAACTTATCAAACTTTTTGTGAAATATTAACTCATAAGAAAAGCAACAAATCGTCATTGTTTAAGCAAATTATTGTTTATGATTTGGGCAAAAAAAAAAAACAATATTTGACAAAAGTTATAGGAGGAAAATATAGAAAACTTGGAAAGAATAATTTATACACACATACGCACACTTTGTTAGACATACACATGTTTTCGAGTATTATTTAAAGTGAAGAAGTTTCAATTTCATTTAATTATCCTCTTTAGGTTTATTTAAAACATAAAAGGCGAAGATAACAAGGGACGAGTTTACTTAGAAATTTCGAAAATTATTTGTTAGAGAAAATATTGCAAAAAAAAAAAAAGACCAACGAATGGCGGCGTATTGGAATAAAGTGCAGAGATCCGATTTTTTACGACGCTATGCTCAGAATAAAAATACTATTTAAAAGAATTCAGTGGAAGTCTTAAACATGTCGCCTGTGTCACAAACTTTTTTTGCAAATAATTTTCAGCGTTGTCTCAGATTTTTTACATATGACAAATAATTTACGTCAAATATATTGTAAGTTAGCTCTAGTTCCTAGTTGGTACGGAAATGAGTCTTCCACAGGATGATATTCATAACTCAATTAGAAATATTAAATTTAAAATAAAATGTATAAAATAAAACTTGTCTCCAAATAGCGTTTCTTACATTTTTCATTTTTTGTTAGAGATCAAACTGTATATGATTGTGTATAATTTTGGAACGAATTTCCGTCATCCCTTGTCAAGTTTGGTTTGGAGACAAACCGGTTTCGGCTATGTGCCATCTTCAGTGTCACTTTTCGTTCTCTCTCGTATATGATTGTCTGATCATATTATCATGAACGCTAAACGTTAGCAAATTGTGAAAGTTTATTTCGAAATCATTTCGGAAATGTTACCGTACGCCATATCGAATTTACCGGCGTCCATCGTAGCGACAAATTCGATTAATCAATTATCATTTCTGCACCACGTGTTGTGTAATTGATAATGCGCATCCGTAAAAACTTTGTACATTGCGCATCAAAGAAGCAATTGCTGCTATATAGCGTAGTATTGAGGAGGATGCAAATTAGTCTAATTGTTTTATCAGTGCTTAGGCTCATTATTGGTTCAATGGCAACATCAGTAAGCAACATAGGCTCATTTGGAGTGCGTGAAATCTACAAAACAGCTAAAAAAATAGTGCTTGGCACGCTTAATGGATCAGTGGAATAGTTGGTTCTTATTTCTTTTTAAATGACGTCGGTAAAAACATTACCGTCAACGGTGAGCGATATAAAATAATGACCACCAATTACTTTGGGCCCCAGCTGGATGGGATGTTTAATTAAAATATGTTCTTCCAACAGAACGGTGCCACATTCCATACAGCTCATCAATCGACATTTTACGAATTGTACAGGAGGTATTTACAAAAAATGTATTTATTTCCAGATGTCCGTCCAGAATCTCTATTTTCTTAATATGGGTTTAGTATTTTAGTATCTTTAAGGCTTTTTAGGTGCTACTAATACTTACACGGATAGTACAGGAATTTCAGTAAAAAATAAACGAAATATGCATGTGTGCGTATATTTCACCAATGGTTCTTGGCGTAGCTAAGTGTGACAAAACCAATTTTTTTTATTTATTTATTGAATTTTCCTTATTGTATTAAAAGACCACTCAAAAACGCTCAGACTTTTAACAAATGCGCCGTGGTTTATCAGCAATAACAACATACACAGAGATCTTCAAATTTTAATGGTAAAAGATGAGATCAATAACTTCAGTGAAAGATACCTTAATAGACTAAGTAATCATTCCAATATTTTAGCAATAAACCTGTTAGATGATAGCAATGAAATACAGAGACTTAAAAGGTTTCATGTACTTGACCTTCCCTTCCGAAAATAGAAAATCTTAATTTGTCGAATCGTATTTAAATTACAAAAATAAAATTTGAATTGAATTTACTTTTTTTTTTTTTGAGTTTTAAGGAAAACTCAATATATGTTATTTTAAAGTCATTAAATTTGCTTATTATTTTGATTGTAAAATAGATTGCAAATAAAACAATAAAAAAAAAATTGTATTAAAAGAATATAAAATAGGATTAGGCTAATTTTGACCAACAATTTTCCATAGTTCACGTGGTACCCCATGTTGTGAAAGTAATAAAAATCACTTTGTCACTTTTCACGCACCGACATCAATTAGTAAAAAGAACAACATTTTTTCAAATATTTATTTATTTTAAAATTGAAATTTTTAATTTACTATATGAAATAAATTTTAAATTTAAAGCATTTAGGGATGCGGCGCAAAGTAAATTTACTTTACTTTAAAAGGTCATAATCCTAATGTGGGGTGACCGAGTTCTCGAAGTATAGTGTATATAGGTTGAACAAAGTAGCACACTACAACAATAAACAATTAAAACGGAATTTACTTGCCACCTTCGCACAGTAGTAGGACTGGTAGAAATGAGAATACAATGAATTTCTAATAAGTTCGTTTTCTTACCTCTAAAATGTAAATTTATTTTAACTTTTAGGTGAAAATCATTTTGATTTTCTTTTATATTTCTTGTTATTGCTCTTTAATTGAACTAGTAAAATCAACAAAACTAAAAAAGTTTCTATAGACTGAAAATTGCTTATATTGTTTTTCATTTTATATAAAATTTTTCGTTTATTCCCGTAGTTGTTTCCTCACCTTCACTACAAGTAACTTCAGTTTAAATACTAAATAATACCAGTAAAGTTTAATAAAAAAAAACACGAACCAACAACAACAAATACAAAACAAATTTATTTTCAAAGATAAAATTATAGTTTTTTCTGCTACTTTAGTGCAAAACTAATTATGAAATTAAACCGCAACAGCAAAATCAATACGTTTCTATTTGAAATAATCTGTGAGAAATTAAATCAAACAAACAAAAAATAGGAAACAGTACAATACAAAACATAGATTATGTACAGAAGAAACGAGAAACAGGAAAAGGAAACACATTTTGTAGATTTTTTTAACGAATTTCCGTCATCCCTTGCCAAATTTGGGTTGGAGACTAACCGGTTTCGGCTATGTGCCATCTTCAGTGTCATTTTTAATTCTGTCTTCAAACCAAACTTGACAAGGGATGACGGAAATTCGCAAAAAAAAATCTACATCAAAATACCTTGTCGGAGTATAAAATCAAGCCACGTTAATTTACTTTTGAACTGTGGAAAAAACATCAAAATAAATCAGCAGGATCTGAATGATTATATATATGCTTTCAGTTAGTTATAGTTGCAGTCTCAAAATTATCTTAAATGTCTGAAGATATGGGCAGATTAGTCAAACTTTTAACTAATTGTCAAATAGTTTTATTTTTTTTGGCAAGTAAAATTATTTGCCAGCAAATATTTATTGAACTGTGGAAAACACATCAAAATAAATCAGCAGGATCTGAATAATTATATATATGCTTTCAGTTAGTTATAGTTGCAGTCTCAAAATTATCTTAAATGTCTAAAGATATGGGCAGATTAGTCAAACTTTTAACTAATAGTCAAATAGTTTTTTTTTTGGCAAGTAAAATTATTTGCCAGCAAATATTTGCCTAATTTAGGTGCAAATAAAATATAAAATTTTTATTGTTTTAAATTTTTTTGGTGAAATTTTAATTTTAAATGTTTTTTATGAATTTCTCATTTGCTGTGAACTTGAAATTTTGTAAATAATTGTGTAAGGTATATTCTATTTTAACATTTTTATATTTTCTTTCAATGTTCAGCTATTTGGTGGTTTTAAAAATTTGGGAATTGAATTCATGTGGTATTTTATATATCCAAAGTATTTATAAATAATGATTTTGTAGAAAACATTTTTTTTATTATAATTTTTAGATTTACGATATATTTTTACATTTTTGCTGAAGTTTAAAATTTTTTGAAATTTGTTTTTAAATTTCGAAAAATGAAAAAAAAAATTAAATTTTTGAGTTACAGTTTGGTTTTGTGGTTAAGCTGAAACTTATTTTGTTTTCTTCAGTTTTAATTGAAATTTTTGATACGATTTATAATTTTTACGATTTTTAAATATTTTGAGAATTTTTTTGGTGAATCTTTAAATTTTTTTGTAAATTCGCTTTTAGTGGTGAAATTAAATTTTTTAATAATATTCTTAAATATTATTTTTGATGAAATTTCGCCGGTGTGAATATTAAAAAGTTTGTAAATTTTGGGCTGTTTTGATACTTTTTAAATTTTGACTTTTTTTAATATCAAATTTTTGAATTATAGTCTGGTTTTGTGGAGAATTTTCGAATTCTGGTGAACTCAAAAATTTATATAAAATTCGTTTTTTTCATATTAATTAAAATTTTAAGTAAAAATTTTAAATATTTCGCTGAATTACTGGTGAATTTCTCGTTTGTATTATTTTTTTTTTATTAACATCGATTTTGTTAAAACTTCGACGTTTTTCATAAAATATTGATTTTTTTTATTTTTTGACATTTTGTTGAAATTACAAAGTTAAGAATTTTTGTGGTGTAACTAAAAAAGTTGGTAAAAATCCGAAAGTTCAAAAAAGTTGTAAAAAGAATGAAATTTCATCAGAAACGGAATATCAAAATTGAACCAAAACGTTTCAAAGTCATAAAAAAATCTTTAATTACTAAAAACTATAAATCTTCATAATCCGAAATAATGCAAATAATTCGTAAGAAAATAATTTTCACCAAAATTTTTTTCACCAACAATTCACAGAATAAGTCTTAAGAGAATAAATTAGGAAAAATCTACCAAAATATCAGGAATTTACCATCAATTCGAAGTCAAATTAAAAGACCCGAAACTGAAAAAAAAAAATTATTTTTCTTCATAATCTCTACAAAACGACGCTCATATTAACAAGCTTTGTTCGGCTGTGTATTTAAAATTTTAGTAAAATTGTGTATTCTCTTTCATTTTTTGTGCAGCTTAAATTATTTTTTATATTTTGATTTTTTCGAAAATTATGTTAATTTTGCTATTTAAAATTATTGGAATAATATCTTGTAGTGAATTTTTGGATTTTGGTAAATTCCAAATTTTTGTAATTTCACCAAAAAGCCAAAAATTCTAGTATTTCCGAAAATTTAAAAAATCAAATATATTAAAAATATTGGAAAATCCAATAAAAAATGAATAAATTCACAAAAAGAAATAAATATCATCAAAATTCTAATTTTACCATTAATATAGAATAGTTGAGAACAAATAAAAACTCTAAATTTCACTATAATTTGGAATTTAAGCAAAACTCGAAATTTCACCACAAATCCAAACTACATTATAAAAATTTTAAATTGCGAAAATAACATAATTTTCGAAAAAATCTAAATTTACAAAAAAATAAATCGAAATTGCACCAAAAAATATCCCATAATTCGAAAAACTGACATAAAATAATTAAATTACTACAAAATCAATAAAAAATCGAAGTATTATCAAAAGTACTACAAAAGCAAAATTAGCACATTTGAAATTTTTCTACAAGTTAAATGTAATTGGACAAAACCAAACTATAGTTAAAAAATTTTTAAATTACGAAAATAACAAAAGTTTCCCGAAAAGAAAAGTTTAAACAAAACCGAAATTAAACCAAATAATTCTATGGTCACCAAAACAAAAATGTGTCAGTGTCTCCAAATATGTTCAAAAACATTCAGTATTTTATGAAAAACGTAGCAATATTAACAAAGTCAATATTACACAAGATCCACAAAAGCTGATTTTTACAAGGTATCTCTTGGGCACGTTGTGGAAACGTTGTCTTAAAGGGACTTTGTTTCATCATGGTGGAATATCTCAGTTGAAAAAGTTAAATCTTCGTATTATGGAGGAACAGTGCTAGGGTTACAGCGGTTGATGAAAAATAAAAAAAAATGATAATTCATTGCTAAAAAATCATTCAATATACTATATCAGATTTTAAATAAGCCTTATATTTTTATGAAAAAAGAAAGTTGATCTTGAAAACTTCTACCAAATTAGCGTCAAAACTAATATAGAATGATATAGAATATCCCACAAATTCTTCTTTATTATAATTTTTAAGCTTTAATTTTATTTTATTGAATCGTTCCAAAAGAAAATTACAATAAGTATTCAAATTTTGTCTCTAAAATATTTTTTATTATTTTCTACCAATATAATAAAAATGTAATATGAAAAAACTTCGCAATAATGAGAAAGCTCTCTGACGGAGGTGTAGCAAACAATTGCCCATTCAAACGCTTCAGCTTTTGAAATAAACTGTGTGTAACTAAGGTCAAAAACATAAACAACAGCCTTTGTCAAGTTTGGTTTGGATACAAACCGGTTTTTGATCAGAACGAAAAATGGCGCTGGAAGTTGTACATAGCCAAATTGTTTGCCACACCCCTGGATACCGCTCTTTTAGTTTTTTATGCATAACTTTCATTCATACATATTAAATGAAGGATTTGACACAAAATGAATATTTCAAAGGTCAGGATTATATAGTTTTATACGATGTTTCGAAAAATATAGTTGCTAAGGGGCAAGGATCCGAGATATCGAAGGGGTGGTATCTAGTATTTGATGTCTGATTAAAAAACCACTAATGACGTAATTGAACCGATTCCAAACTATTATCAACTATATCCAATATATTATGAGCAGACTACAATTAATAACGCAGTGTTATTGTCTTCAACTAAACTTTAATCCCAGGAGTTGACTACCAGAACCTTTTAGCATGGGGATGGAACTATCCGAATGTCGTACGTGTTTTTTGTAAACGAAACAGTTCATTCTTATTGAGAGCACCCTTTTGTTAATAAGAAAACTGCACAGAAAAGTGTTAAGCTTCATTTAAGTTCAGAAGGAAACAACTTAGAAGCTGTAGAATACTTGAGAAACACTTAATATAACTTACTAGCAATGTGTTGGTATACATGATTTTGTCAGATGCCCTACTTACAAATTTACATATACTCGTATACAGCGAGGGCAGTAAACCGAGATATTAGCAATTTGAACTATGAAACTTCATTGACTGTATGTCTTGATTTTAATTTAAACATTTCCTTTATTACAAACAATGTCAATAATTTAACATACCACTCTTTCCACATCCTACATATAAAACACTCTTAAATCCAGTTCACGTACATACTTACATTGTCTTCACCAAGAATGCGACAAATGTGCGGAAACACAAACGCAAGCCCCAAATTCTTCAAGAGTTTCTCTTATTGAAAAAGACATATAATAAAAATAAATTAAACAAAAATTATAATAGAATTAAATTAAATAATAAAAGTGAAGAAAAATACGCACGCATGGCTTCTTATGAGTAATAAAATTTGGAACCGCAAGTCTAATAAAAGGAGAGACATGATAATAACAGCACCAGCAGTAGCAGCAACATGTGGATGACCAAGACCACAGCCGAGTCATTTATGAAGAAAAAGGAGCTAAACACTTATTGGTATAAAAAGTCCAATGTTGCTTCAACAGTTTCTTCTATTGATGCAGTTGAACAGTTGGGCACGAATAGGGTAAGGGGAACATTCTTGCACATGAACTTGTACTACAAATTCACATGGTTTGATCTCTTATGAACACCAACAGTAGCAATAGTATAAAACACACTACAGAAGTTAAAGATTGCAATTGCTACATAATAAAATAGCATTGCTGTGGAAATATAGTGCATAATTTATTTTACTACTTATTTATGCTGTTTATTTTGGGTATCATTTAATTTTTTAGCTGAAAGGTAATATGTTCGACGTATTGTGTACTTTATTTTTGTCAGGACGTAATGAATTTGTTTAAAATATACACACGAAAACTATGGCTGGTGGTTTCCTTACACCTTCGAATTAATTAAAAAATCCATATAATAATGCCTCACGTACAAGTCCAATTACAAAACTAATTCTTAATTCAGAAGCCTTCTCACAATTGGTGTCAGCAATTTTCGTACAAAAAACTTCATTCGCCAAAACAAAAACCCTCAATAAGTGCAATAACAAATTTATTAATTGGAATAAAGTTACTATACATACGTCTTAAAGTGCACGGTAGTGCGGCAGGCCATGTTCAGGCCTAAGGCACACAGTGTGTATATTACGAAACCATTCGCACTGTTTTTACCCCCTTCATAAATTTGCTTCCTTTTGTCAGAAAATAATGAGACTTAAAAGATAAGGACTCTACGTATAGGCAACATCATTTATTTCGCACATTTTAAATATTTGAATAAAAAATAGAATAGAAAATTTGGATGAAAGTAACTACAGCTTGGCTTGGTTTTAAACATTAAAAAAACTTTGATTTTCATTCCTACATAATAATAAAGGCAAACAAATCTAATTCGTCGATAGACTTTTGTAAAGTTTTAAAGCAATCATAATTAAAATTTTGCTTAAAATCTTATCTGAAAAAATCGGTTTATTTATTGTATCTACCTTACTTAAATAAAACTGTATACATATAACAAGTTTTATTTTAATTTAATTTCTCCACAAAGATTTACATTTCATTAAATATTTTAATTTCACAAAAAATCAGAAAATTTACAAAAATTAATATTTTACAAAATTCTATGCTAAATAAATATTTTAATTTATTATCCGCAAAAACACATAAATGTGAAAATAAGGCAAGGTTCCTTTCCAAAAATTTCGGCCGTAAAAAGTACTGAGATCAAAATGAAGACCAAGTTGTTCACACGACAATACCATCCCATTTCTAGGCAACTTGCTACTTTGGTAACAATTTTCCCATAATCCTTTCCCATATTAGAAAGTCTCACTACTTATCCTTCAAGGGCTACCTGTATACCAAACTACAACTCTCTAGCTACAGTAGAACTGCGCCATAATATTGATGAATAAGTCAGTGTGTCAATGAATATGTACCAAAAGGTTCACTTTTTACACCTTCATATCTCGGTAAGCTTTTATGGTAAAACTTTCAAACTGGGCCCATGAGGTTACCTATATATAGAGTCGTTATGTTTTAAGTTTCATTATGATTAACGGAAATAGATTTATGAGGGGTAAAACTGCGCGAATGGTTTCGTATATTATACCTACAGTGTGCTTTAGGCCTGGACTTGGCTTGGCACACTACCGTGCGCCTTAATTAAGTAGATACATGTTAGTCATAAATTTGCTAATAATTTAAATTGTAGAGAAAACTAAGTAATCACCTAGGTATTAGGTTTCATCAATTAGCCAAAACCAATAGTAAATTGGTTCCTAAAATTTTAAAATTAATTGATGAATTCTGCCCTAAGTGATATGACAGCTAAACAATATTGATTTTAAAGTCTAATATCCAGTGAGTATTAAATTTGTAATATATAAATTGAATACCAACAAATTGAAATAATTAATTTTTGGTAGCAAATTTGTAAAGCAGTTGAGCAAATAAAATACCTTTAATTAGATTAGAAGTTACTGCCAAACATAACTGTCTATATTCATGTTAAATATTTCTCATATAGTATTTGAAGTGTGCAAATGTAGAGATTTCTATTTTCAAAATAACTAAAAATTGTTTGGAAAAATTAATATTTGTTTTGTTTGGTATTGCTCTTTTGCTTGCAAAACAAATGGCCATATATGGGACGACGCCAATTCACAAGGAATTTGCCAGGTGGCAAGGCATTCATAAATAGTTACTCTTTGGTGTAAATTCTGGGTGGGCGGCATCATTAATTTGCAAGTAAATGATGACAAAAAGAAACGATATCAACGGTAATAATATTGTTACGTTTATTACCACAATAAACGTTAATTTGTGGAGTTTACACACCATTATTCGCCAATTAAGCTCTATTTACAACTATTCAGTACTAATTTACATTGTAAACTTAACACTCTTTTGTACACACAGATATTCACTCTATGAAATCTCAAAGTCAACTGTGCCTTCTGCGGTCAACGGCCGCTTCTTGAAATGTCCCGAACATACGCGAAATTGCGCATCATTTATTTCATTTACTGGCTTAGTAGTCTTATATATGTGTTTGTGTGTGTATCTTTTGTTTACTTTTTCTTTCTGTAGAAGTTGTTTTTGTTTCTATGTTGAATTGCGGTTCGGGGAATTCCCGCTACGCATTGTTTTTCTTTATGTTTATAACATTTGCGTTTGTTGTGCGACACAAGTCCATTCATCCACCGTACAACATACCCAGAATCAAAACTTTTTCATTCGCACAGCCAAGACACAAATTAGTGCAACAAGCCTGCACACTGCAACCACATGCACAACCTCCACAGAAAAGAAAACACAAATTTGCAAAGTGTATAATACTCGTACAGGCAAAACATTTTGTCAAAAAAGAAAACGCCATTAGATTTTAATTCCTGCTTATGCACACTCATTCCCGCACTGTATTCATGCGTTATTGTGCAGTTATCTATGGCAATGTATGTAAGTGCGAATCAATAATTAAATACAAATAATGCTCATTTTAATGAAATTGTTTATAACAATTTATTGACTACATAAAGCTATAAATATTTTTTGTAGATTCCATAAATGTTAGCCACTTTGCTGCAGTATTCATGTTATGGCATGTGTAATTAACATAATTCCCATAATTATGAATGTTTTTAAACTTCTCGCTTCATCTGTAGTTGTGGTATATATAATGTTTTAATATTAAATGGTTCATTAGGATTATAGCCATATAATTCATTAGGACTATAGCCATAAGTTCACTAGATATTTAGTTACTGTTTTAAAGATACCAAAAAGGGGATTTTTCCATTTCTTTTTACGGTTCATAACACTGAAAATTATTTTATTTTGAAAATTATTATTAAAAGCAATTACGTTCTGTGTCACTAAAAGCAAAAGATTTTCGAGGTCAGATTCAAAACTGAAAGTTGTATGTTAAGTCCCTAACAGCAACACATCTTCTAGTAAATAATACAACTCCCTCTGATACTCGAATATTGCTACTAATTTTATTAAGTTTGTACACATGTAAGTAGAGTGCCGGATAGTTTTATGTCTGTCAAGCATATTTTGGTTTTGTGTTCTTGAATGCAGTTTTTCATTTGAATTGGTTTTCGTATATTTTAATTAAGTTAATAGCAGTTAAGTATGATATATTTCTAATATGCGCTGAATGCATATTTAATCCCTACCAATCCATCCTTATGTAGCTCTGTATATATTTGAGGGAATTATAATATTTTGTGAGTTTGTCATGACCACCGAATCTCACAAATGTAAATTTTTCATGGTGGGTCCGTAATTAATTAGTGAAGTGGTTGAATAAAATCCAGAAGCAAAAAAAAACCCAAATGATCACTGGCTACATTGTAAACCTTTGTAAGTATGTATGTACGTTCTGATTCGTTTGCATAAACCGTGCTTTTCAGATATCTCCTCAAAAAGAAGTCCGGAGCAGGTGACGTGGAGGCCAATCAACATCACCATTCCTTGAAATAACTTGTTGTGGAAAGAGGTCTCGCAGTAATTCGATTGTAATCCTGGCTGTATGCGATGTGGCACCATCTTGTTGAAACCACATGTTAGTAAGGCCCAAAGCATGCAGTTGTGGCAATAAAAAGTTTTCAATCATATTACGATATCGCTCCCCATTGACAGTTACCGTTACGCCGTTTTCAGTTTCAAAGAAGTAAGGTCAAATGATTCCTCCTGTCCAAATTGCATACCAGACTGTCACTTTTAATGGATGTAAAGGTGACTGATGAATAATTTGATGGCTTTCCATCCATTGGGCAGAACCGACTATTTTATTTATTCACATATCCATTCAAATGAAAATGTGCCTCGTCAATCATTATGATTTTTTTATGAAAATCGGGGTTGTCATGGGCGAGCTGTAGCATCCTATTGGCATATGTACGGCGGCGTAAATGGTCTTCTGGAAGAACCTCTTGTGTCAACTGAATCTTAAATTGAAGCAAATGCAAATCTTTGTGCAAAATTGTGGCCAAGGTTGTTCTTTGAAAACCAAACTCCTGAGCACGGTGTCGAATTGAGGTTGATGGATTGTTTTGAACACTTTCTTGAACAGCAGTAATGTTTTCAGCCAATCTTGCAGTACGTTGTGGTCCATGCTTGGGCCTATTAGCTACAGTGCGATTCCCTTCGAAATCATTTACTTCACGATAAATAGTGCGTCTTGTTGGCACGGTGTTTCTCCCAAAATTTTCACGTAACTTTCTCATCATCACAGTAATCGATGATTGATTCTAATAAAATGATTTAACGATTAAAACACGTTGGTTTACCGAATATTTTTCCATGATAAATTTGCCACGTCTCTACTTCACGACTGCCAAATATGAACCATCAAGGCTAATGTTTACCAAAATGGCGGCAAAACAAAGTAGTATACTTTACCGGCGGACACCCTGTATGAATGTAAGTAGCTAATACTAGGTTTTTATTACTTGTTTTGAATTTCTTTGAAAAAAGCTACTTATTCTTCTCGAGTTTTCGATTTTATCTGTATTTTCGCTATTTCCATCAATAAAAGAAATTTTGGGCAAAATTTCCAAAAAAGGCAATTTAGCTTTTTTTTTATTAACAAACTTTTTCATATTTATTTTTAAATTTCTTTTTATAATAATATATACTTTACAAAATTGTTTAAATTTAATTCTATATATTTATTTTCATATAATTCTAAAAAAACGAAAGGAAGCACAGATTCGCTTTTAAATAAAAATGTTCTTGGCTTTTTACTCTTTTTACTTAGTCGCTATTACAAAATTTTTTTTTGTGATGACATGTTTATAATATTGCAGGTTTGTTTAATGCAGCAAAAAAGCTAAGCTTTTTTTTTTAACAAAATTTATTAAAACAAAAAAAGAAAAACAACCACAAAATGCTCATAAATTCTACCATCTGAACTTGTTGAGATTCAATGAAATTAAACGATACGAATATTTCTAATTTTAATATGCTGAAAAAGAAACAGTGGTGATGTATTCGCTTTTGAGATAAACAAATTAAATAGTTATATAAACTTTAATTTAAAATAAGAAAACATTTTTTTTTAATAAGAAAAGAAAGATTTTAAACTCAAACACAGGTTAAAATAATAACATTCTTTTACTCTTCTCTGCCTTGTTTTCGATTAAAAAATAATTCCCCCAAAAAATAAGAATTTTTAACATAACATATTAAATAATACATATTAAAAAATATATAATTGTATAAATATATATGCTTTCTTTCTTTTTAAATTGATGTTTAATAAAAAAAGTGAAATTTTATTCGGAACAAAATTACTTCATTGAATGTGGAAACAATTATTTAAACTACTGCTAGTTAGTTTTATTTTTTATGGATTTTTTACTTTTTTTATAAAAAATATATAAAATATTTAAAAAACTATTTAAATCTTTCTTTCTTATTTTTTGTTTAGTTAGTTTACATTTGTTTTTAGTATCATTCTAGTTTTTGTTTTGTTTCGCATAATAATTTTATACAAAATTGTTTGTTTTGTTTGTTATAAATACAAAAATCTGTTCATGTTTAGTTTTTAGATTTTCTTGTTTAAATATTGTCTTTATATAATAATTTTTTCTCTGGGTATGTTAAAGAACAGTAAAACAACAAACAAGTCTGTTTTTAAACTTGAGGGCCACAAGTTTGAATTCATTATATAGAGTTGCATTTAATATTTCACACAACTTAAACGTTGTTCGAAATTGTCATGTAGCAAAGATATGTTTTTTTTTTGTTTAACTTAAATTCCTAAAAAAAAGTGTGTTTTGTATATATAAATATTTAATAGTTTACTTTCTCTTTTACTCATTTTCTTTATCAATATTTGTTTCTAGGTATCCTGTTAAATCAAATTTAAATTTGTTCTTTTTATTGTAGTTGTCCCGCATGTTGTTAATGTTATTGTTGTAGCCGTAGCTAGAATGTGATGTTAGGGTTTATATCAGCACTCAGACTTATCTTCTTCAACCAAATATTGAGTATCCTTGCCATTGTCGGTGCACGGATCTAATTCTCTAGTTCTTAACTGTAATTGTGGTGAGGATTTGTGCGTTATACTGCTAGGTGCTAAGATGGCTGATACAGGTTCCGTAAATGGACCGATAGGTTTGTTTTTGGAGGGATCGTGTGGCACTTCGTAAATTCCTTAAACGAAACATCAAACATTGGGAAAGCAGGAGAAACATGATTAATATTTTGAACTTACCTGATCCATTGCTTAAACTTGGATCGGTGTTTGTTCCAGATTGTACAGCATCGTACATGGGATTAGAGAAATCTCTGGCTTTGCCTGTATTTACAGTTTGTAAATTGTAGCCCTCCAAAGGAGCTACATCTGCCGCTAAAGCACCTGATGGAGCATTGGGACCTGGGAATCCAGGTGCATTAAATTCTACATTAGTGCCCTGACGGAAAGTTACGCTTTGTGAAGATGTTAAAGTAGGCAGACGCGCCAACTTACCACTAAAATTAAAATAATTGAATATTAAAAAAAGTTTTCTCAGTGTGCATGATATAATACTCACAATGGCTTCTTTCGTATAACAAACCAAACACCCGCGGCAGCCAATAGCACCAATAATATTACCATTACGGGCACTATAACTGCAGTGACGTGCGTTCCACCATGACCAAACATGCCAGCAGCATTTTGTTCACAGTGTATGCCCTTAAAGTCAGCGAGACACTCGCACATCAACTCACCATCATTGTCCTCCACACAGAAGCCACCATTTTGACAAGGGCAAATTCTAGGCGAAGGTCTTTGTCTTTCAGCGGCAGCATCACAAATTATCTCTTGAGTGTTACGATGTGAAGGTAACGAACCGGAGCTATCGGGACAAGCGCAACGATGACCACCTGGCACCAAAAGGCACAAGTGAGAACAGCTAGATCCAAAACATGGATCTTTTAAAGAGGTATTGTAACGTTTTTCATGATAAATCTTGAGACCTGCAGGATTAACCAAATTTCGATGCACCACCACTTGAACACCGCGGCCAAATTTATCTTGCCTTAAGAGCTCGCCTGTATCGCGAGTAACCCAGAACATATTCGATTCAAATATATCTAAGGATACGGGATGTCTCAGATTATCACTCTTGACAATGATCTTACGACCGGAACCATCTGGTCTCATCGATTCAATTGCATTCAATTTAGTATCCACCCAATAAATGACATGATCCTGAGAATAATCAATGGTCAGGCCGGCGGGACGTCTTATCTGTTCGGTAATTATGGGGCGACGCTTAGAACCATCCATCCAAGATACTTCAATTTTAGGTGCAGTACCAGCGTCAGACCAATAAATTCTACCCAATTGCGGATTAACTGCTATCGAAGTCGGTACTTCTATGCCAGCATTCACTATAGATCTGCGATAACGACCATCTGTGGTAGCTACCATAACACGACCGCGAGGTTTTGAGCCAGTTCTATCCACTTCAGCCCAATAGAGATTATTGGCCAACCAATCAACTGCCACGGCTGTAGGTTTCGAGCCTCCCTTCATATTCAAGTCCTGAGCATAACCAATCTTAGCCTGACCATCAACCGCATTAACCATGTAAGAACGTTTGATGGTCTTGTCATAGCTGTCAACCCAAAACACTATTTGCTGTTCGGCATGATAATCTAAAGCCTCAATACGTTTCTCCGATAATATTACATCAAATTCTTCCCTTTTTTGCAGGTCTAAAGCTCGTATCTCCGGACCATTTGAAAATATAATTACAACATCGTCCTTCTCGGCCTTGCAAACTCCTGACGCACTGTCCACTAAACGGAAGCCTTCACGACAAGAACAGGAATAAGTTCCGTTGAGATTATTACACTGATGCGAGCAAGTATGTTGGCGTGTGGCACATTCATCTACATCTATACATTTCTTTTTGTTGTCTGGAGCTATTATATAACCCGGATAACAAGCGCAAATGTAACCACCATCGGTTAAATTGTGACAATGATGTTGGCAACCTCCACGATTTTCTTCCAAGCAAGATAAGTTATGATGACAGCCAAGCTCATCGGAAGCATCTCCACAATCATCAGAATAGTCACACACTTGAGCTCTCTCAATACAGTTCTTATTGGCACATTGGTATTGTGTGTACAAATCACATGGTTTAACTTTGGTAGCACATATCGTCATGTTGTTCTCGTCGGAGCCATCGCCGCAGTTGTCAATACCGTCGCATATTTGGTAGCTACCAACGCAACGATTGTTTGCACATTGAAATCTACGCAAGGTGTCACAGTTGAAGTCAGTACAAACTTTTGGGTCCTCATCCGTACCATCACCACAATCGTCAGTACCATCACACAAATCCGATGGCGATACACACAAATTGTTGTTACATTGAAAACGTGATTCTGGACAATAACGTCCTCCAGGAAAACGGGGTGTACAATCCATTTCATCGGACATATCACGGCAGTCACGGTCACCATCGCAACGGAAATACGAAGCAATACAATGGCCTGAAGTACATTGGAATGTACCATTCTTGCATTTGAATCCTTCACAGTTTAATTCGTCAGAGTTGTCACCGCAATCATCCTCATGATCACACCGCCAACGTGAGGAAATACATTTTCCGTTATTGCAACGGAATTCAGATTCAGAACAGTCGCGATATTTGCCCTTACAAATGACTTCCTTCTCATCCGAACTATCACCGCAATCATCAGCAAAATCACACATCCATTGCCTGCAAATAAGAATTAATATTCATAGATTCTTAGAATTAAGATGTAAGAACCATTAACTTACTTTGGTATACACCTGTTGTTGCCGCACTTAAAATCGGTGTCCAAATTACAGGATGGACAATTTTCGGGCTGTTCATCGCTGTTATCACGACAGTCATCCTTGCCGTCACAGAACAACCACTTAGGAATGCAACGATAATTTGATTGCCCAGGGCACCTTTGCCAACCAGTAGTACAGTTACGTTGACGACACATGTAAGCAGGTTCATCAGAATCATCACCGCAATCATTATCGAAATCACACATCCAAAGTTTAGGTATGCAGCGACCATTTTTGCAACTAAATTCGGTATCAGGGTCACAAGTTCGTTTGTCTTCAAATTTATTTAAAAAAATTTTAGATGTTGTGTTGTAATTTTGATTAATTTCTGATACTTACGACAAACAGCAGGGTCTTCATCGCTTCCATCTTTACAGTCAGCATCGCCATCACAGCGCCAGCTGTCTAATATACATCTACCACTAGATTTGCATTTGAAATCAGAGTCAGGACAAGGTAAATCACAGTTCTGTTCATCAGATCCATCGCCACAATCATCAATACCGTCACATATTGTAGCAGAAGGTGTGCAATTTGTGTTTTTGCATTGGAATGTACCTGCCCTACAGTGACGTTGAGGACATGTGGTCGGTTCATCCGAACCATCTTTACAATCCTTTTCACCATCGCATTTCCAGAACCAAGGAATACATTTTTCATCATCTCCGCCGCAGCGATGCTGACCTGATGTACAATTTGCAATACATGTCTTGTTGTTACGAGCCAAGTAGAATTGGTTTGGGCAAGCGCATTTATAACCTGGAGCTCCTTCTTCAGTATAACCCTCTATATTAAGATAAGTAGATTCTGGAGGTGAGATAAGGCAAAGGTGGGAGCAACCACCATTATTGGTACCACAAGGATTATTGTAGGGAATTTGTCTTAAGGGATGATTAATATGTATATCATAAGGACGGTGGGTTGTGTTACGTAGGACGGTAAAGTTAGCACCAGTAAATTTATTAGCTCTAGCTATAGCCTTCAAATTCCAATCACTCCAATACAAGTAGTCATCGAACAATGAAATGGCAAATACATGAGGTACTTTAGCTCCCGACAAGACTATGTGACGGTGCCTACCCTCTAAATCCGCATAAGCAATATAATCCAAATGGGCATCTGCCCAATAAATACGGTCAGTGAAAAAGTCCACAGCCAAGGCATTGGGCCAAGCAATATCATCTTCCCATGTCAAAATGCGAGTGAAATTAGAGCCATCCATACCCATCTTAGCAATGTAGGCCTGCAAATGCCAAGAAGTGAAATACATATATCCAATACCAGGGTGCACAACAATGGCTCTGGGATCTACTACGCCACTTCTTAAGGTTTTGCGCTTTGTACCATCCAATTCAGATACATCCAAATTCTTTGAGTGCCTATCCAGCCAGTATAGTTTCCGGCCTACCCAGTCAATAGCAATACCTTCCAAGCCATGAGAATCATGACGAATTACAGCTTCTCTAGTAGGTTTCTCACTAGAGTCTGTATATTTGGATCTAAAAATTGTCTTGGCAGTAACATCACAGAAGTACATGTATTCATCTTTGATGTCAAAGTCCAGGGCAACAACATTCATGAGGTCTTGATGCATAAGATTCAACTGATGTCCGTCGGCAGACATATTGCGCACGTAATATTTATTGGTAAATATTAACCAGGCCGGTGTATTATCTTTGCGTTTACACGTGTGTTCATCCAGTTGTCGTTCATAATAACGTTCATCGCATTTACAATAAAAACTACCAGGTGTATTGGCGCAATGTTGGGAGCATGCCCCTGGCAGTTCAATACATTCATCTATATCAGCACAAGCTTTGCCGTCGGCTAAAAGTCTTAAAGAAAATAATGAAAACATAATAAAATATTTTTGTGTTCATTAAAACTAAGAGCTACGTACTTATAACCCATATTGCAATCACAATAGTAACTAGTCGGTGTGTCTACACATTTATGTCCGCACTGATTAATTTCTACTTTGGCACACTCGTCGACAAAGCAATGTGCCGGTTCATCTGATTCGTCCGCACAATCTGGTACCTTGTTGCAAACCACAGTTGAATTAATACATTGCCCATTACTGCAAGCAAATTGGCCAGGTGCACAAGTGACATTATCCTTTTTACAATCCACCTCATCAGAATAATCACCACAATCGTCTTCACCATCACAACGGTATTGATTGCGGATACATTTGAAGTTTTGACAAGCAAACTCTTGAGGCGAACATGTCTTGTATTTGGAACTACAGAATTTGCCTTCATCAGTACCATCACCGCAGTCATTATCATGATCGCAAACCCATTCCTAAATATAAAAAATATTTGAGTGACAATTAAGTGAAACATAGATTAAGAGTGCAGAAAAGCCTACCTTATTGATACACCTTCCGTTGCCACAGGTAAACATTCCTTCATCACACGGTTGTTGAGTTGTACAGTTGTGTAAAGTAACATTTTCATCAGCACCATCAACACAGTCGGGATCACCATCACATATCCATTTTTTGGGTATACACTGTCCTCTACCCCAAGACTTATTTTCAATACAAGTGAATTCGGTTTCTTCGTCACATTTACGATCATCTAAAAATAATTTGAAAACCACCTATATTTTAGATTCTTATAATTTTTATCTAAATGAGTTTTAATTACTGCATTGATGTCTCCCATCTTCATCGGAATTGTCCAAACAATCATTGTCGCCATCACAAATATAAATACGTGGTATACAATTTCCATTGTCACAGGTAAAAAGATCGCCAAAACAGGTTCTTCCTTCGGATTTGCAGTACTCTGGTGGTTCATCAGCACCATCGCCACAATCATCATCACCATCACAATACCAGGTTGCAGGAATACATCTGTGGTTTGGACAGCGGAAGCTATTAGTAGGGCAAGTCCTCTGGCCGCAATGTAAGGGATCCTCGTCGGAATTATCGCCACAATCATTGTCGCCATCACACAACCAATAAGGTTCCACACATATATTGGTCTTTTCACACTTCAAATGATTTGTCGGGCAACTTGTGTTAGTTGGACATCTCTCATGGGTTTCATCTGATGTTGCATTATCTTTACAATCATTAACTCCGTTGCAAACCTGGGCCTGTGGTATACACCGACCATTAGCACAAGTAAATTCACCGTCCACACAAGGCGGATATGTGCAGTCAACTTCGTCAGAACCATCTTTGCAATCGTTTTCATGATCACACTTCCAGCTTTTGAATATGCAACGACCATTTTTACAGCGGAATTCATTAGGCGAGCAGGAATGATATGCACAGTAGTTGGGATCTTCATCAGAATTATCACCACAGTCATCGTCACCGTCACAAGACCACATGCGCGAAATACATTTGCCATTTTGGCAATAGAATTTGCTAGCCTCGCATGTATTATTACGGGGAGCACACATACGTCCTTCATTTACCACTTTCGAATTGTCATCACATTTACACTCTGCCTTGCCATTAGGAGCCGGATGGCAGGATTGAGCGCAACCACCATTGTTGATAAGACAGGGATTCACATTACATTTTTGTCTCTCTGAGCTGTAGACTCGTATATCCCTAGGAGAATCTTCTAGACGTTTAACCATTTCCACCATATTAGCACCTGTGTGTTTCTCTGCTCGATAGACACCTCTCAATTGCAAATCAGTCCAGTATATATAATTACGAAAGACGGTTATGGAGAAGGGATATATAGTAGCGGCCACTAATAATTCTCTGTATTTGCCATCTAAATCGGCTCTTTCGATTTTTTCTCTTACTGCGTCAGTCCAGTACAACTTGCGTTCATCATAATCTATAGCCAAACCGGATGGTTGGGAAAGATCTTTGTCAACAATGGCTCGTTTGAGGGAGCCAGCCATGGTGGTCTTAAAAATCTTTCCCGAAGTACCAAATCTACCCCAATCAGTAAAGAACAAAGTACCATTGCAAGGATCTAACACTATAGCTCTGGGTCTTTCCACTCTTGCTATCATTACCAAATCAGTACCATCCAAGTTCATAGCGTATATGGAATTATTAGAACTATCGGTCCAGTAAACCTTGTTTTGGGTCCAATCATAAGCTATACCTTCGGGATTAATACCCTTACTTAACAAAACTTGGGCATCAGTAACGCTGGGGCTATCGGCTTTGGTGTAGGCAATTTTAGCCCATGGACGAATTTGCGTATAAAACATATGATTGTCTTTGTAATCAAAATCCAGTCCAACTACATTCGTTAGATTTGTCATTGGCGGAAAAGGTATCTGGGTAGATCTGGGATCCAAGTTAACAGCCCGTATTTCGGTACGAGTGGCAAATACCAAGTATTCATTCACAGTTTCACATTTACGTTCATCTTTAGCGAGCTTTCCAGTGGCACAGTCACATACATAATTGAGGTGCGAAGGTTTTGAAACATCAGGTGGGAAGCTAAAGCACAATTGGTCACAGCCACCATTGCCCAGGCGGGCGCAGGGGTTGGTTTCGTCTTGTGGTTGGTTGTTGATACTGTAAATTGCAATGTCTCTCAATTTAGGAAGATTAGTTCTTACGGTAATGGGTGCTGAATTATCGCCAGGTAATTTAGACGCCTTGTAAACAGTTTTCAAATTACGATCTACCCAATAAACTTCTGATAAATATATTGCAATACCCATTGGATTAGCCAAGTTTCCCCTTATGATTTGGCGATTGCCACCGGAGTATGAAATTTTTTGTATGTTATCCAATTTTGAATCAACCCAATATACATCATGAGTTAACATATCTATAGTCAAATCTCTTGGATTCGATATGCGTGTAGTTACTAACGGAGTCCATTTACTACCATCTAAAAGAGCCTTTCCTATGCGGGGGTATTGTCCGTAATCAATCCAGTATAAAAGACGCTTAATAGGATTAACAGCCAGTTCTCGGGGAGCATCATTCGTAGTCTTAACTAATACTTTGCGGTGATTTCCGTCTAACCAGCATACTTCCACATAATTTTCATGGGGATAGACATTGGTAAAGTACATGTTACCTGCAACCCAATCAATGGTCAAACCTCTTATGCCATTGCTTCCAATACCCAATTTAATTATGTGTTCCAATTCTGTACCATTTGGTCTGATGCGGAATATACCACTCCATTCGCCTCTATTATATTCAGCCCAATAAATCCATTGTTCACGGAACAAAACATCAACATGTAAAATATGATGGCCGGCACCGGTAATAGGTACCATAGCCTCTGAACTATCGGTCAAGGAGAAGCCACGAGTAACATCCAACTGAGAGACTACAGCAAATGTCTTGTAAGCAACACAGCTGGCATCATTTTCTTTACGATAACCGATACCGCAGGCACAAGTACGCGAAGCATTATCGTCTGGTATGCACAAATGCTCACAGTTACCATTGTTAGTTTGGCAGGGATGTTGCATCATTGGCCGCTTTTTGTAAATCATCATACTTTTTAGTTCCGGTTCATTGCCTATTATAGTTTTCGGATTATCACCTCTTGGCAAATCTACTCTCACAATATTTTCATAAGTTGGATCTAAATAGTACAATCTAGATTCTAAAATTCCCAAGCTTTTTGGTTTGGAAATGGCATTTTCTTCAGTCAGTAAAACCCTATGATCTTCCGCATTGTAATCCATCACACAAATAGTAGCTGGGTATTGCGTGGAATAGTAGACCATACTATTATCTATATCCAAAGCAATACTTTCGGGTTTTTCAATGTCATCTTTCAAAATGATGGGATTGTTGCCATTCATATTTACCCGACCAATTTTAACTGGCACTCCAAAGCCACCCTCATCTATCCAGAATAACTTACCATGATTAGGATCTAAGACAATTTGTTTGGGCTTGGAAACGGAATTTTTTTTACCATCATTACCCAGGATTATGTTGTGATATTTGATCTTGCTATCTACGCGAACAGCTTCGATATTGCTTGACACACGGTTGCCCATATAGAGATTGCGACCCAGCCAATCGAAGGCTATGGTGTAAGCAGCTCCCACTATACCGGAATCTGTACCTAGGAATTGTGTCTTATTTCCACCCCCATAGGGTGTAGTAAATATTGTACAGTTTTCATCATCATCTTCACGGCCTTGAACCCAATAAAGTGTTTCACCAGTGCGATCAAAATCTAAGCCAGTGCTGCTTTCAATACCAATTACTGGAGCCAAGTTACCGGAACGTGCATCACCGCCGTTCAAAGGTATGTCAACGATTTGTGTACCCTTAACCACCATGAGGAAGGGATTTTCCTCTGCAATACATCGACCTTCACTCAACAAACGGTAACCTGGTTTACACTTGCAGGAATAACCTTCACTCGCGCTAGGACTTAACAGACATAAATGCTGACATTTGGAGTTTTCACATGGATTGGGATGCAAAGACTGTAGGGAAGGATGGTGAACATGTATAGATAGAGGTTGACTTATAAGATGGGAAACTACAGTCTGATTGTGACCGCGGAATTTATTGGCGGACAATACTCGATTCAGTTGCCTGTCAGTCCAATAAAGAGTATCTTCGAATAGAGACAATGAATGAGGATGCAACAGATAATGACTTCCAGCCAAAACTTGTTGCCTACCAGTACCGTTGTAATAACAGAAATCAATGAAATCCAGTTTGGAGTCGGCAAAGTAAACTCTTTTGGTGGCTGTATCCAAAGTTAAACCATTAGGCCAATATATTTTCGTATTTATAATTGTTTCTCTCATAGTACCGTCCATGCCAATGCGCTCAATACGTGGGTTTTCACCCCAATCTGTCCAGAATATAAATCTTGCTTCTGGACTTGGATCTATACACATACCTCTAGGTTGCGTAATATTTTCTCTAACTAAAACCAATCTGTTCGAACCGTTTTCAGAAGAAACCTCTATCGTGTTAAGTTTACTATCCAGCCAATATAAATTTTTGGCTATCCAATCATAAGCCAAGCCTTCGACCAAATCTAAGCCAGTGGTAATAATTTCTTGAGGATCAGAACCGCGATCTAACCTTGAGATTTTTTTCAGCTTCATGTCGCTCCAGAATATAGTACCAGTGTGCATGTTGGAGGCTGTGGCAACTACATTTTCCACATAAATAGGAACTCTTTCCAAACCTTGATCTTTCAAATCAGCTACCAAGATAGAATGACGATTAGAGATAATAAGGAAGGCCGCTGAGTGATTAATAGCTTTACATCTATGCTTGTCAGCATCTAAGAGATAACCATCACTGCAGGAACAGAAGTAAGATCCCTTTGTGTTTGTGCACATTTGTGAACACAAACCAGGAGGATCACATTCGTTCGTATCTACACAAGTATATGTATCTTCACCAATTTCGGAACCCGGGGGACATACACAAGTAGCACCCAAGGGTGTTTTTTGACAACCATTCGAACATAAACCCGACTGATGTTCGCATTCGGCCAAATCACATCCTTCACCTTCATCAGCACCATTAGGGCAATCAGGTATGCCATCACATACTGATGTCATGTTAACGCATCGCTCACTAACTTCAGGGCATTGCCATTGACCATGAGGACATTTGAAGGCAGGAGGAACACAAGCATGTTGGGCACTTTCATCTGAACCATCACCACAGTCATCTTTACCATCGCAGATATAGGCTTTAAATACGCAATTGGTATTATTACACTTAAAGAAATTGGAAGCACATGTAATTCGACCGCAATTGTCTTCATCTGAATGGTCCGAACAATCATTGGAACCATCACAATGCCACGCTATAGGTATGCAAACTTCAGTAGAATTACATCTAAAGTGCTTTTCTAAATTACATTGATTAGGGCTCATAGAGGGACAACCTAATTCATCGGAACCATCATTACAGTCGGCTATGCCATCACATTTATACGTTTCTTCTACACATTGGCGAAGGTCTGCGCATTTAAACTGATTTGCCAGACACGTTATCGGTGGGCAATCTTTTTCATCTTGTTTGTCGAAACAGTCATCATCGCCATCACAAGACCAACTCTGTGGTATACAATGACCCGTTCGAGGACACGTAAATTGGAAATAGGCACACGTTTTTTCTGCACAAAAATTTCCTTCATCAGAGCCATCACCACAATCGTTTTCACTATCACATTTCCACATATTTGGTATGCAACGGCCATTAGCGCATGCAAACTGGGCCGTACCACAAGTAACGTTGCCACACTCAAATTCATCTGATTTATCACCACAATCATTTTCTTGGTCGCAACGGAAGTTGAGAGGAATACAACGACCAGATTTACATTGGAATTCATTGGATCCGCAGGTAGGTTCTGTAAAAAGTAAAATTAAACAAGAAGAGATATTTGAATATTATATTTTACTTACTGGTACAATTCTGCTCTTCATCACTGTTATCCAAACAATCGTCATCGCCATCACAAACCCAAGACTTTGGAATACATCTCTGATTATTGCAAGTGAAATCCCAAGAGTTTGGACAGGGCTGTACTGGAGGCTCAGCACTTTGATCTACAACGCAAGTTGTTTGATCATCAGCCAATCGTTCTCCATAAGGACAGGAGCATTTAGACTCTAAAGTTCCAGTTTCATTGTTCGGCACAGCAAAGCAAATCTTTTCACAATTTCCATTATCTTTATGGCATGGTTGAGCATCCTCCACCTTTTGCACGTCATGACTATAGACTTTGACACCATACAAACGGTTTGTTTGTGGTTCCCTAACCATCATTTCTTCCTGCTCTCCGGTTAGCTTGTGCAAACGTATAATAGCATCAAGACGCCAATCCGTTATATACATCCACTCATTGTGTATGACGATGGAGAAGGGATGGCGAACGAGTCTAGAATTAACTGTCTTTATATCACTACCATCTAGTTTCGCATGTTGGACATGATCCAGTAAGGCATCGCACCAGTAGACACGGTCTTCTTTAAAATCAATTGACAAACCATTGGGCCAGCCTAAGGTAACATTTTTAAATACCAGCAAATTGGTACCGTCGGTATTGGCTCTAGTAATATTAGCCGGGCGATCCCATTCTGAAAAGAATATATAGCCCCTGTTGGGATGCACCACTATAGCTCTCGGTCTTTTCAGGTTCTTCAACAGCGTTCGACGGTATGTAACATTACGTGTGGACAAAACATTGAGAGTGCCCTTGCGAGAGTCAATATAATAAAGATTTTTGGAAACCCAATCCACTGCCAAGCCCTCAACACCTTCGTTTTGTGAGGCCAAAACAATCTCACGTCCTGTGCCATTGCGATGTACACGATAGATCACATCTTGTAAAACATCTGAATAATAGATAAATTCATCCCTGGCATCAAAATCTAAGCCCACAAAACGAGCTCTTCTAGAAACTACAGGTAGAATAGCATCACTGAATCCTTCGATAACAGGTTCTAATACTTTGCCCTTAATAAACCGTTGTTGCGAGTACATAAGGAATTCTCTAACTATTTTACAATTTTTCAAATCCGACTGCAATTGGTAACCAGTATGACAAGCACAACGGTAACCCAAATGATTGGCCCCTTTAACGGCGGTTACAATGCACATATGGTTACATCCACCATTGTTGGGACCGCAAGGATTTGAAGCTTTTGGTTGGCTTAAAGCATGAACGGCTATTATACCCTTGGGCTCTCTTATATCTTTGGCTTTATAGGTAACTTGTATTGATGTGGTCCCTGCATACTTATCCACCGACATAATACCCTGTTTGGTGCCATCAGTCCAAAATATTCGGTTTTCAAATAACGCCAAACGGGAAGGTGAAGGAACCTGTTGTCCTCTCAGAACCATGACGCGTCTATTGCCTTCATAATCAACGGTCTCAATATAATCTAACAGAGAATCACACCAGAAAACGCGCTTAGCAATAATATCCACTGTTACACCAGATGCCTTATAGGCTGCTTCCGAAACAATAGATCTGGTATGGGTACCATCCATATGAGCTCTTAAAACTTGGCCGCCGTCAGCTACAAACATTAAACCGGCTGTCGGATCTAAAGCCAAATCTGCCGGGCTGGTTAAGTTCGAACCTAATACTACAGCGTGCCAATTCCCACTCAATTCAAAGACATCAATTTTTTGACCCACCAAATCAGCCACATATATTTTATCGCCTACCCAATCTACCGCCAAAGCCATCGGGGCCCACGTACCGGGTAATGTAAGATCTAAGGGTTGTATAGCACTACTAAAGACATCTAAAGGTAAGCTTTGAACTTTGCGAGTCTTAATATCAGACCAATACAAAGTGTTTCTCTGATAATGATAGGCCACGCCAGCGGCGGCGCTGGCATTAGCTATCACACGAGGATCTCCGCCGTGAGCTGACATCTTTACCACTGCACGATCATGGGCAAATATTAATTGTAAATTATTAGCATCCGGAGCTATGCACTTAGCATTGTTAATTAGTGTGTAGCCATGGCTACAGGAACAGGTGTATGAGCCTTCGGTATTCGTACACAACTGATCACAATGACCCCATTCGGCGCATTCATCTAAATCCACACAAGTACGATTATCAGTTGCCAAAGATTGGCCAGGACGGCAATAACAAATACCACCGGTTAACGAGGGACCACATTTATATTCACAGCTTAAGGCCGGGCAGGAAGTAGTGGCTGCAACACACACAAATATTACACATTAATATTCTTATTGTGTTGGATTGGTTTATATTACAACATTCCTACTTCAAAGCTATGCATACATATCATTACGGACAGCTCAGAAATATGCATGTGAACGATAATTAATACTTACAACAAGCTGTCTCCTCATCAGTACCATCTTCACAATCTCTTTTACCATCGCATAGTTGTGTTTTCAATATGCATTTAGGGGCCCCATTAACACCACCACGTGGACAAAGGAACTTATTGTCTGGGCAGGCTATTGCCGTACAATTAGCTTCATCACTTTCGTCAGCACAGTCATGGTAACCATCACAATAGAAATTCGAAGGAATACACAGTGCATTCGTACAACGGAATTGACCATGATGACAAGGTGGAAAATCTGAATATAAGAAATAAAAAGGTTATGGTGATGGGGGTGGCATATATATATTTGCTGGCAGACATATTAGTGCGTGTTATGCGTAGAAATACTAAAGGTTTTCTCGTGACAAGAGGGGGGAAAGTATACTTATATAGATGAGTGACAGAAAATCTGAAGGACTTTTAAAGTAAACAGTTTTGAGCGTGTATTCTTGTCGTAATATACAATCATTAAGTACAGTAGTTCGTGAACAAAACTAATATTTGAACAATATTAAAATTATTCATATCTCGACTTTTATTTTTTAAACGGCACTGGGTTAAGATGCTGAGAACAGTGCACAATTTAATATATAAATAATTAATAGGTAGTGAATGATTCTCCAAATATTCTAAAAACCCGACGAACGAATTAAAAATAATATTCAGTTCTTTTTTAAATCAAAAAGATTGACATAAATCTGCTTCTGTTTTTTTTATTCCTATTTTATTTAAACAGTTATGTATTTGATTACTAACGAGGTTCTATTTATTTTATATAATTTATTATTTTTCAAGTAATTCATAATTCCATTACGTGTTATGCTGATTTCCGATTTTTAAAAGAACACGGTAAGGTTGACTTCTAAAAGCTGACATGGTCAAGTTTAGTAAATTTAAAACCGTAATCAATTTTAAAATTATTTCTGATATCTTGGTCAGCCATTCCTTCGATTTGACTTTAATAAATATTTTCAGATTTCCCATATCGATATCTTAACCTACAGTTTCTTATTTACCAACATTGATATATTTTGATTCAGCATCGTTAAGTTTTTTTATGCATTCTTGTCATTTAAATATTAAAGCATATTAAGGATACAAATAAATTATAAAAGTCAATTGTACTTACTGCATCCTTGTTCGTCAGAATTATCACCACAGTCATCTTTGTGATTGCACTTGAGCGAAGCACTTATGCACTTTAAACCATTGGCACAGCGAAATTGATCCAAGCGACAGGCAGTGCCCTTACAATTCTCTTCGTCGCGACCATTGCGACAATCTAAATAACCATCGCAACGTTTCTCTTTGGGCACACAAGGACCAGCCAAGCGACTGCCATCGGAGGGTGGTAAACCACCTGGTTGATTGCAAAATACATCGGTTGTTTGACATTTTCTATATGCTGATGATGGGACAGACACACATATGAACAAACACATTTAATTTGTAGTAGAAGGAGATTAAGAAGCAAGAGATGCAAATGCATCATGTTGTTAAGAAGACAAACAAGTGCAAAGGCAAAATGCCACATGAATAAATATGGCAACAGATTTCAAAGATTTATTTGTTTAAAAAGCCCCACGAAACGGATAGAATATTTTATATTGGTAAAATTATTGTCCATTGTTAATGTAGAATGGCAAAAGATAAAATTATTGTTTGTCATCGACAAAGTCGTTGTTTGCATTTAAGTGCAACCATTTCGATGAAAGGTCACATATGAAATGAGGAAACAAGTAGAGGAAAAAAAAGAAAAAAATAACGAGAAAAAGAATAGAAGCCAAAAAGAAACGAGAAAATTTATAGATACAAGTAATATGCAGAGAAAGTTGCAAACAGGAAACGGATACAATTATTCACAAGCGCGAACGCATACACGCACACGAGCACAAAATATTAAAAATAAATGAAAACGTTTTTCATGTTTACATCAGATTAAAGAATATTTGTTAAATACAGCCAGCCGGATGCGGATATATGAAAAGAAAAGAAAGTAACAAAATAAACAATGAGAATTTAATATAAGAAAATTATAAATAATTAAATTTGCAACAACTTTAAACTAGTCATTCATTATGAATTAAATCAAAGGGTTTTTGAACTTGCTTGAACTTTCTGTTTGTATATAAGTATGTACGAGTATAAAACAAATAAAAGAAAATATTCAATAATTTCTACAACATCATAGCCATTCATAATGATAATTTCAATAATTTCTTCTTTGTTTTTCTTAATTTGAACTTAAGTTAATATTAATATTTGTGGTCAAAAAGTAAATCGCTTTCCTTCCCTTTCCCACAATTATTTTTTGTTGTTAAAGTTATTGTCTGCTGTTGAAATGTTACCAAAACTTTCTCATACTTTTTGTTATGGATTTTTTTTGATGTATTTTTTATTACTGATAACTGTCAGATGGTATTAATTTTTTTTCTTTTTAGTTTTTTTTTTTTTCATTTTGTTCAAGTCTCTTGGATATTCAACTTCATCTTCAGCTAATGTCTTTATAAACTATGAAAAGAAACTACTGCATGCTATAATAGGTGCAAGATGTTTTGAGCAAAGGTTTGTTTAACGTTTTTATCGGCAAATATTAGTAAAAGCTTCTCTGTTATACAGTGTTGAAAATTTGATTTTCATATTTTTTTACTTTTTATTTGAATTTTCACAAAAGAAAATTTACGTTAAGAACTTAATTATTTGCAGTGAAATAACTAATTTATTGTATTCAACTTTTACTTTACTATTTATTATTAGCTTGAGAGAGCCAGGCTTAATGTATCTATTTTTAGTCTCTGGTGCCGTAAATCCCATGAAAGACAGTTGAGGTAGACTACAAGTTTGCTTACATAGTTTGTCAAGTCTTTTTCTTCATGGATGATGTGAATTGTACATATCTATGAATATTTTCATCTCATATATAGTATGAGGCGCAGACCTCACAGATGAATACTTGATGTCCTTATTGCTTTTATAAAAGGAAAGTAACACTCAGCTAACTAATGCTCACTCATTATTCTTTGAATTATTGTGCTAATATCTTTAGAGATGGACTAGATAGGACAGAAAAGCTTCTGTTTTTAACAACTCTGCAATGGCGTTATGTTTGCTTGGAGAATAGTGTTGCAGCACCTCTGGTGTTCTGTAGGCACATTACTGGAATAAAGTTAAGCCATTTTATTGATTATTTAACAGACGATTTAGTACAATAGAGTGATACCGACGAAGGAGGCTGCTGCAATATACTCGTATGCATGGAAGCTGGTACACTCAGAAAATTTGACGTAATATGATATACATATAACTATTAATCAGCAACATTAAAGCACATCCTAAATGCTTCGTGGTATTTTTATAAATAAAGTTATAAGAAAATTAAAGTATTAAGAGAAGAAATTATACATTTCAGCGAACGATAAGTTAACTACGAATTTCTTAACTACTGGCAAAACTCTAAACAATCGCAAGTACCGGCAGCAATATCTTCTGATGACTTTTGTAGCACTGCCTTTATTAAAACTACTGCTGCATTAAAATTTCCATAGTTAAAATGATGCAGAAGCAATAAGAAATAAAATGAAGCAGTAGCTTACAAAACTAAATAGTTTTATTTGAGGTTTTTGTTTTATAACTTCTGCTCTAGTTGGAGTTTTGTTTTTACGACTAGAATATCATTGTGGGAGTCATATAATAACACAGAGATAGTCTTTTTTTATAGTCCTAGAATAACTCAAGTAGTCGTAGAATAACACCGAAGTAGCAGTCGAATTAGAGAAACAAAAAAGAAAATAGAACAGTCAGAATAAACTGTATTACAAGGAACAAGCACGAGTATGTAATTAGAGCTGCCATTATTGTTATTTTTAACTAAAGTTTGGTATTTTATTTCCAATATGTAATTGTGGAATGGTTTGTTATTAAAAAATCTTGTTTTAATTCGTGTGTTTGCATTATATAGCCCATGCCAGACAAATGTAAGTAGAGAACTACAAGTGGTATATTGTAAATGGAAGCATATTCGGCAGTCTAATGGCCTTCTTTATTTTGTAAATCAATTTATAAAATTAAGTTATTGAGTTAGAGCAGATTTGTATTTTCAGGTACACATGGCAACCACATCAATGAAAAACCAAAAGGCTTATATTTTTTTCCATACATTTTAAGGAAAACTACTTGCAAACTGTTATCAGGAAAAAAGAAATATATATTTTCAGCAAATAAGAGGCTATATTCGGCCGTCCCAAAATTTTATATACCCTTCACAAAAGTATAAATTACTAAAAATGTACTTCAGCATTGTTTGCGAAATTTAATTTTGGCCTCCGGTTTCGGTTGCCTTATCTTGCATTCAAAACCTTTTTTTTGTTTTAATATGAATTTTTTTGATCGGTTAATATAGGCGATGTTTTTTCTAAATTACAGCCCTTTAACTGGCTTTTCTCTACTCTGAATTCTTATCACTTTAGATAGATTTTGTTGTTAAACTTAAAAATATGGCGAAACGTTTTTTTGGTTCCTCGTTTGTGAAAATGGGATCTCTTAGACCTTGTGTAGGTCACATTGATTTTGTTAAAATTGTGACCTTTTTTTTTAGAAAATACTGATTTTTTTGTAATGTTTTTTTTTTTAGCGAAACTGCAAAATGTTGGTGAAATTAATAATTGCGTTTCCAAATATTAAAATTTTATGAAATTTGGGTTTATTCCAGTTTTTTGATTTGATTTTGAATTTTCAAGCTTTTGATCAAATAAGATTTTGTAAAAATTTGTATTTTTCTTAAACTTTTGATACAATTTCGGTTTTCTTAAAACTTCGTTTTTTTAAATTTTTTTATTCTGATTATTGAAAGTTTTTAAAATAAATTGTTTGGTTTCGTAAAAATTTTAATTATTTTAATATTACAATTTAATTTACATTTTTGGTAATAAATTAAATTTTTACGAGATCTGAATTTTTTTTGTGAATTTCCGATTTGTGGTAAAACTAGATGTTTTTATATAATTGTGTAAAATTTTGACAAAATGTGTATTTTTCAAAATTTTCGATGCAAAGCGTTTTTTTTATTTAGATTTTTTGGAAAATGTTGGCATAATTTCGAATTTTCGGCGCTTATTTTATGCAGTTTCGGTTTTTTATTCTCTCTTTTAAATAATGAGTAAATGTTGTTGTAGTTTGCCTCTATTAAATCTAATCAAAAATATTATAGTATAAATATGGCATTAACGATAACGATACTTATACATGTTGTTATATACATTTATATATATTTATAAAACGGCGATAAATCTTCAAATCCGGCTACAGTGGATATGTAACCCTTCTATCAATTTGCTAAAGTTTTAAAAGACGGTAAAGAAAAATTATCTTTTGTGAACTTTTTTACAAGAATATTAATTACTCGTATTAAAAACTATCTGATATCTTGATTACTTTGTGTTTTAACTTCGTGATACTGGTTAAATGCTTCCTTTTGACAATTTACTTGCAGACAGACGCCTTTTTTGTATAACATTATACACTTTACTATCATTTAACCACCATTTATTTTTGCCACTTAGATTAGAAAATAAATAACTAGTCTACGGAAAAGCCTAAATAAAACACAAAAACGGAAAAGGAAATTTACTCAAGGGCAGCAAGGACAATTCAAATAATATGCAAAATTGCAGTTGTTTGTCTAAAAAAAAAACAAAGCGGAGGTAATTGGATGAGGAAAGTTTTTAATTTTTAAAAGAAAAGTAATTTATGTTGCCCTGTTCTTTTTGAAATCATACTTTAATAAAAAGGTCCTCCAACTGTTTTAAATTTCCCTTTTGCAAAACCAAGTGCAAGTACGTGTGTGATATAAACTTCTCTCTAGAAACAAAAAAAGAAAGAAACACTTTATACATTTTTTTCACGTGTGCACAATTTGTGGGATTGGTGATTGTGAAAAAGAGCTTAAAAGCCATATTCGTACGCAAAATGGTCAACTCCCTCAAATTCATATGCCGGCTATTTTTTAAAGTGTCGCCTTTAGCATTCTTAAAAGTTGCTGGAGTAATTGCAAAGAAACATTTCATAATGTGGGGTCTAATGTAACAGGGATTGCTTTTTTGATACACAATTATTTATTTGAAGACTATTTTGCACCATCTTATTAAAACCAAAATGTACAAATTTGAATTATTCTTTCTGACTATAACATTTGGTATGAAAGGCAAGGCACAACGTTATCGAATATCATTTTAATCTGGGAATTAATACATGATTCAAAACTTTTAATTTTAAAGAAACTGTAATTTCGTTGGAGTTGTCCATATTTTACTGCAGTTTTATTAAATGGCAGCTTTCAAAAACATAAAATTTACGCTTTTAATGGCCACCAAACCTTAAATGGGCTTGACAATCTGATTATTACGTCTGTTTGACTAAACTATAAAAACTATAGTCTACAATCCGCTTATCACTTTAAATCGCATAAATATGCTAGAAGTGATTCTATATGTCTGAAGCATCCATTGAAAGGCTACTTTTGAAGGAAACTTTTTATAGCAAGAGGTTAAAGGTCAAAAATCATAAAATACTCTATCGGAATTCTTGTAATTCATCTTATGACTTCCTAGAAATTGACAGAGCTATCATGTCACTAAAATCCAACAAAGCTGAACTATTTATGGCATCATCTAACACCAAATCCCAGCTTTTGCTGCCCATCATTCAAAAGTTATGAAACACTGGACATCTAGACGCTGATCTTAATGAACGAAAAAAGTGCCCTTACAAAATGCCAGAACTACAAAGGAATAAGCTAAGAAATCCTACTTTATAAGATAATTTCGTTGTTATTTTTTATTAAGAAAGCACAGTGGTTGAAACATTTAAGCCAACCAAATACGCATTGGGAAATAATAATTCTCTAGTATTGAGTTACTGCAAATATCCCAGTTTAGGTCCAGTAGCTTTCTTCGTAAAATTCAAATTTAGGTTTTTCTAATAATTGCCTTTTAAATATCGTTAACTCAATTTTTAAGAAACGTAAGTTCTTTCTTGTTTTATTTTTTAATATTATTAAATTTGTGTTAACCACAGATAAAGAAACTGAGTTCAACTAAATTAGAAGAAATTAAGAGACTATTGGACTTGAACACCATAGCAGGTCGGTAAGGTGTTTCTGTTGAAACGGTATCCAAACTACACAGAGCGTGGATCGTATTAAGTCCAAAATACAAGTCCGGACGGAAGCCAATTTTGAATGTCGCAATGAGCAGATGTATTGTGAGACAAATAAAGTTCGATAAGACATGAAAATGTTGCCCAAATAAGTATTCAAAGTGGAGCGATCAGGAAGAAACTGCGAAAAAATCGGTTTACAAGGACGCGTCAAAGTAAAAAAAACACTTTTGGCAAAACGTTACATAAAGTTAAGACTTACTTTTGCCAAAGAAAAAAAAAAAAAACTACACCTTACATGGTCAGACGAAACTAAGATCAATGGTCTCGGAAAAGATGGGTTGCAGTGGATATGGAGAAAACCTTGTAAGCCGTTATCTAGCCGTATTGTTCGGCCAATAGCGAAGTATGGCGAAAGAAGCATATTAATGTGGGGATGCATGAGGATGGTTGGGATGGAAGGCTGCATCAGAGTCTCTTAACGAATGAATGCCAATCAATATATTGATATCCTTCATCTAGGTTTGTTCAAGAATCCAGAAATGTGTGGAAAAAGTGTGTCGGTTCTCTTCTTCCTGCAATATAACGATCCGAACTACATTTCACGTGTAGCTCAAATTTGTTTCCGGGATCACGGCTTTGAAGTACTTGACTTGCACCCGAAATCACTGACCTCAGTCCAATCGAAAATGCATGGACTGATTAAAGCCAGCGTGCAATTTCCAATACTCCTAATGACTATCCTAAACATTAGTAGAGAATCTATGACAAAAGGAATTGACGCAATAATAAAAGCAAGAGGGGGTCGTATTAAATACTGAAATAACAAACTTGTTAATGTCAACAATTGATGATTTTTAAAACTATTTTGATGTGTTATTTAATTTCAATTAGCCATATTTACATGCCAAGTTTTACTTTTCTGACATCACAAACAAAAAACTTACAAACGATTTTGAATTTCTGATACTAACATCTGACCAATTAGCTATGCAGATGATGTCTGCGCCCTGCAGACATGCAGGATATACTATAAATGGCTGAGGACATGGCCGCAATAGTGACACTAAAAATCAATGTGGAAAAAATAAAAATGTTGCCACTTAATGAATCGAGGCACAACCATATCAAGTACGTATACAATGCTCATCTGTAGATATAGAGATAGCTTAATAAGATAAGGTATGTTATACTCTTCAGAAGCACTAAACTTAAATCCTCAACTATAACGTAAAGTTTCTGCTATGTGGCTCGAAATGTTACACCGCAAGATATCAACAATATCCAAAGTCTTGTTACTAGTTGGCTCCATAAAATTCCACGTATATTTCCAAGAAAACTATTCTATGCAAATTACTTCCTATATCCCCATCCATCCAAGTCGGGATACGTAATACAAGACCGACATAGATTGAGCACACACTGCGGAAACTATACATCGGAATTCTTACGGCCAATTGCGTGTCTGAAGACCATTCCCTTCGTGGAAAAGTCACTTCGATTATGAACTAAAAAATACTGGACATAGCTGTAGCGAACTAAAGTATCTCGCGAATAAGACAGACTGTTTGAACAGTTTGTTGGTTGCACTAAGTTCCTAAAATGAATTAAGGAAAAATTGTTTCAGTTGTGGTTGCTGCCTAAATTGCTTGCCTTTCACTAATTTGTTGCTGTTTTTCCTATTGTATACATTTTGTTAGCTTTTTATAACACAAATTCTCTGCATAATTTAACCACCGTAAAACAAGTGTAAAGAAATGCGGCCTTTACACGTGACTCTCGTGAAAGGGGAAAGGACAACATTAATGCAGTTCTTAATGTTTAAATTACGTCAAAAATGGAAAGTGGTTCTTTGTCCTATAGTGTGTTTCAATGTAAAGGGTTTCTAAATAAAGGTGCACTGTATCAATTTCAAATACGACACGTAATTTTTGAGAGATGTGTGATAGTGAAAACTGTTATATCTCAATGGATATTTTGATTTCTTATGTACCAGGAGGTGCTTACGATAAGTCGTAAAAGCCTAGACTGTCTTATTTGTAGCTTCTGAATATTTGATGCGCAAGCAGTACCCCACAGCTGAATGCCATATGACCATAATGGATTTATAACGGGTTTGTATAAGAGGACTTTGTATTCAAAAGCCAAAGTTGAGTGAGGACATATTAACCAGTGTAATTGAGTTGTTCGCAATTTTATGGCAGTTACTGCCTTGAGCGACGCCTGCACAAGGATCCCTAATAACGGTGTCTTGGACATGCACAATTATACTATGGTTTGATCAAAACCAAACTAATGGTCCCAGGTGATGTTTTGATAAGTAAGATACGGCTTTTAACACGAAACGAATAATTCTTCAAAAAATTTTAATAAAATAGACCGCAGGCTAATGAGCCTGTACGACGTAATCTGACTTAGGTCTTTGCCTGGTTTAGGGATCATTACAATTACAGACGTCTTCTAGCAGCATGGGATGAAGCCAATTCGCAACCTTGCATTAAATATGAACAATAAATTCGCACAGCATAATTAAGTAAATATCTTTTCATTGATCCGATAATACTTGGCTGTTTTTACGAAATTTTTGATGACGCTTTAGATCTCGGTGTTAAGCTTAGGAATTGTTTCTGACTTATTTACATAAGCCCACGATTTTACAACGATCCAAAGAAGGAAAATAAACGCACTGGTATTAATCACATGATCTTTGTGGCCAGTTTAAATGCGCGGTATTTTTGACCATCCTATGAATTTTGAAAGTATTACGTGCATTTTGTCAAACAAAAATTCCGCGAAGTTTTCGAATGATCTCTTTATAATTTTTCTCACATTTGCAATAATTTTTCACAACGATAACGCGTTATTCTCATGTCTAGAGCTCCATTTTTAATAACCGGAATAATAATAAGTGGAAGCTGTTCAATATCAGAATTGCCTCTTGCCGTAAAAAATTCCTCAAAATTTAAATACTGCATTCTTATTAAGGCACCTGATACACACGAATGTTTAATTTAAATTTTGAAAAGCTGTTTATTTTAATGAAGAGAGAGGTGAATGGAAGAGAACGATAATTGCGCCAAACTAACATTTTAACAACGAAAACAAAGTATTCAGAAGAATTTTGTATAAAGAAAAAAAAAACAAAACAATTTGTAAAAGAAAGAAAGGGGTGAACCAAAATAACACGCACGCAATAACAACAGTGATTCCATACACGAGTAGGCACTTGCATTGTGAAACAAACAATGTTCTGTCGAGTGAAAAAATATACTTAACAAAATTATAAATAATGGAAAATGTGCAAAACATCGTAATGCCAGAGAGTTTTTTTTATAATTTGTTTGCTGGCTTGGAATTTGAGGAAGTACTGCAAAAACTATTAAAAAGGGCATTAAAGTTATAAAATATTAAAGTCTAGTTACTAAAAAAGGCAGGTCGGACAGTAAAGTGTTAAATTTAAGCTTAATTTAAAAAGAAAAATTATAATCTGTTTCTGTCTAGAAATTCTTTATATTGAAAATTACAATTGTATTATGTAAAAAGAGCTCGAAGAAAGCTAAAGGAAAGTTTTAAAGTTGATTTGAAAAGTTGCAGCAATAGAGGGGAAAGTTGTTCGAAATACTTGTTAAATTTTCAGTAATTTAGTTTAAAGTACTTAGCGAATTGCTGAACATGCTTCAGCTACACTCCCTTGAAAGCTATACAATTAAGCTTAAGACCATGCAATTCTGTGTTCTTGTTCTTTTGGTGATATATATGTAGATGCTGACAGTTATGTAGTGTGAAACATCTTAAGTTGACTGCCACCAAATTGGTTTCTTTTTTTCAAAAGACACAGTTCCACTTGGTGAACTAGAAAATAATGTATTACAAAGAGAAAGCCCCAAATGACTTGAGCGTGTGCGTGGCGGGTGGGTGTTAAGTAGTTAAAAATTATACTTAACCACTTGAAGAATCTTTCGTTTTCGATTCATATCTATTGCAAGTTTCACCTCGAAAAACATATAACTGTATCATAGTGAACCCCCTTTTCTACTTCTTACTTTTTTATTATTTTCTAACTGTTCTTATTAAATAAAGAAGCAAAAATTATATAGCTCTGAAAAATTGTTAAAATAAAATAGAAATTGTGTACTAAAAATAAAAAAATTTATTTAAAACTATAAAATTAACAACGGACAATAAGGAAATAATAAAGTTTTTGGACTAGATACAATCAAAGATCGTCACAAATATGGCCGAGTGCCATCAATGTAAAAGTGCAATACGTGGTGAAACTGGTCTCATGTGCGAAGGAATATGTAAGAAGGTGTATCATTGTTCAAAGAAATGCTCAGGTCTAGACCAATATTCTCGAGGCATACTAGAAGCCGGTGGATTAATTCATTTTATATGTGAGGATTGTCTTCAATATATACATAACCTAGATGAAGCGCTGATATTAGTCCAAGAGAATGTTGAAAAAAACAGTAATAACTTAGCTGAATATAAAGGCGAATTTAAATCAGCATTAAAGCAAAACGAAAATGAAATTAAAAATTTACTTGAAGCAATTGAGAAAAGATACAACGAAAGATTAAAAAAATTAGATGAGGCACAAAAACATTGTGAAATAAATGTAAAAGAAATTAAAAAAGTTTACGAAAAAATAAATGAACAAAAAAACAGTAACGAAGAAATATGCAAAACAATTGAAAACAAGAACAAAAAAATGTGTGAAGAAATAAAAAAAACAATAACAGAAACAATGTTAAAACAAATAACTTATCATTTGCTGGTGCATTGAAAAATAATATAGTGATGCCGGATGAAAATAAACCCGCTTGTTTTAAAACCAAAAGAAAAACAAACTGTTATAAAAACTAAAGAAGATTTAAAAAAAAAGTTAATCCATCGAATTTTAAAATTTTAAATGTGGAACAAAGGAAAAATGGATCTGTTATTATACAAAGTGAAAATAATGAAGAAAGGCGAAAAATTAAAGAAGCATTGCAGAATGAAATGAGTGATTTGTACGAAATTAAAGTTCCCAATCAAATGGAAATGAAAATAAAACTAACTGGTATGACTTTTAAATTCACGGAGAATGAAATTGTGGAAAAACTAAGAAGGCAAAATGATATACTCTACGAAAGCAAACTTGAAGTTATAAAAATATTTGAATATAAGAAAAATGGTCGTGTAATATATAATGCAATAATTAAAATAGATAAAGAATCATATATCAAAGTAATGAATGTTCAGAAAGATAATATTGGATGGGAAAAGTGCAGAATTTATGAAGGTACTGATATCATGCAATGTTACAAGTGTAGCGGATATAATCATAAATCAACGGATTGTAAATTTGAAGAAGTATGTTATAAATGTCACGGCAATCATAAATCTAAAGAATGCACAAAAAATGTTATAAATAAATGTATAAACTGTGAAAGAGTGAACAAAAGATTGAACCTTGGCCTGGATGAGAATCATGCAACAACAAATAGGGAATATCCAGTTTTTCAAAACAAACTAAACGCGAAGAGAAGAAGGATAGGCCTCGCGGCATAACAACCATGGCAAATATACGGAATATACACTAATATACAAGGTTTAGTAAATAACTTTAACCAGATGGAGATACTTTTAGAAACAAAACAGCCAGAATTCGTTATTTTATCGGAAACTCACTTAACCATAGACGTCGGCGAAGCCGAAACACAGTTAACAGGTTACAATCAATTCTCATCTCTATCGAAGAAAGATCGCCGAAAAAATTGTTGATTGGAAAATGTGGATAATAGCATATATGGTGCATAATAACAACAACAAATTTATTGTAGCTGCTGTATACAGGTCCCCAAGCAGTTCAGAATATGAATTTTTGAAAGCATTTGCAGATATTGTAGAAGAACTAAATGAAATAAACTGTGACATTATAATAGCGGTTGACTTTAATATAGATTGGTATAGAGAAAGTTTTTATAAAAACAAAGTTAAGTGTATACTCGATGATAATGGCCTTAAGCAAATAATAGATGAATTCACGAGAATTACAAAGAACTCCAAAACTTTAATAGATTATATAGTAATGAATAATCGAAATATCTCGGCAAAGGTTAACATTACGAATAAAATTTCGGACCACGAAGCAATAGATATAATAATAGATAGTGATATATATAATCCTAATAAAAACACCAATAAAGAAATTGAAATATTTAGATATAATAGACACCAATTTAACATTGAAATACAAAATTTACAAAAAATAATAAACAACAATAATGACTTAAACCACAACGTCAATCTCTTCGATGAATACTTATGAAACGCAATAAAAAAATTAACTATAAAGAAAATATATAGAGAAAATTTTAAATGTAATTGGTTTAACGATGAAATTCGACGAATAAAAAGAGAAAAAATTTATAAATATCAAATCGCAAGATACGAAAATACAAACGAAGCATGGACAAATTACAAAAAGATTCGAAATATTTACAAAATCAAAATTCAAAATGAAAAAAGGAAGTATGTAAATAACAAAATCACTTCTGCCAAAGATCAAAAAGAAATGTGGAGAGAAATAAAAAATCTAATTTTAAAAAAATCTAAAAATACAAATGAAACTGTGATATTTAATAATGTAGAATATAAGAAAATAGCTGAAAATTTTAACAATTACTTTATAAATAGCGTGAAATCAATAAGATCCGAGATAAGCAATGTGCAATATATTCAAAACGTTCCAGTGATAAATTCCCAATTTAAATTCCGTGCAATAACGTTAGAAGAATTAAAAGTAAGAACTTAAAAAATAAGCCAGACTTTTATAGGATAGATACTAGAATAATACTCAATAGCTGGCATATATTAGGAAAAGTAATGCTTCATATAATAACAAATCTTTAGAAACAGGCGTATTTCCGGAAAACTGGAAAACCTCAATGGTAAACCCCATTGAAAAGGTGTCAAAAACAAAAAAATGTGAAGAGTTCCGACCAATTAATACGTTGATGACTTGCGAAAAAATATTAGAGAAGGTTGTAAAAGAACAATTAGAACAATATGTTGAATCTAAAAATATATTATCAAAACACCAATCTGGATTTAGAAAGAATTTCTCATGCGAAACAGCAGTAAACTACGTTATTAATAGGTGGAAAAAAGTTGAAAAAAATAATAAAATTATTAGCATATTCCTTGATTTTAAAAGAGCCTTCGAAACCATTGATAGGCATATTCCTCTACGGAAACTACATTGCTACGGAATTAGAGATACAGAATTAAAATGGTTTGAATCATATATGACGGGAAGGAAACAAATAACAAAAGTGAACAACATGCAATCTAACTCAGTTACTAACGAATATGGAGTACCACAAGGCTCAATTCTGGGAGCGTTATTATTCATAATATATATAAATGATTTGCCAAAAATGTTGGAAAAATGTGAAGTAATTCTGTATGCAGATGATACGCTTATCTTTACAGAAGGTGAATCGAATCAACAATGCTACGATAATCTTACACAAGATATGGAACGTGTTAGCATGTGGCTAAAAATTAACAAACTTAAATTGAACGAAAACAAAACGAAAATATTAGAAATAAATACAAATAGTAACCAAGTTTTTAAAATAAATAATCAAGTGATAGAAAAAGTGGATCAGATAAAATATTTAGGATTTGTTAATGATAAAGAACTGAAATTCAAAGAACACATTGACTACATATGTAAAAAAATTGGCAAAAAAATTTGTTTTTTCAAAAGAATAAGAAAGCATATATCAGTTATAACGGCAATAAACATATATAATACCATAATAAAACCGCTTTTCGAGTTCGGGTCTACAATTTTATATTCATGTTGCACTACACAACAGATAGATCGACTACAAAAACTACAAAATAGAGCAATGCGAATCATATTAAAATGCAACAGATACACATCAATCAACTTTATGCTTGAATCTCTAAAATGGATAAACATAATACAGAGGCTTACACTCAACACTTTAAATTTTATACAAAAAATGAAACGTGGAGAAGCACCGGAATATTTAAAGGAACAAATAGTATATGTCAGGGAAGCACAACCATACCAGTTAAGAAATATGAACAATTTTAGAATTGAAAGAGTACACTCAACGGCAATGCAACGAAATCTTTTTTACAAAGGCTTACAACTTTACAATACACTACCAAATTATATTAAAAATGAAAGTAATCAAAATCTAGTTAAGAAGCAAATCTCCTTTTTTGTAAAGTACAATTTATATGAGAGCTAAAACACAATAATATCAAATTTAAATATTTGTATGTATATGAAAAGTATTATTAATGCTAATAAATCATTAAATAAAAAAAAAAATAATAATAAATTATTTTTACTATCTGCCATTATGATAACTTTGATATAGGGAAGTTTAGTTTAGTTTAATATTCTATAATGATTAACAAAACGTTCAGGTTCACCCTCGTATGAAATTGTTTTTTATACATATGGCTCCATTCCTGCTTGATAGGTGGGAAGGTAATCTTTAACCCAAAAATTAAAATAATATCATAGGTCCTGTTCATAGAAAAGTAATATAAAAAGTTCTTAGTTTCGGGATAGAATAGATGACAGTAGGTTATTGGTTGCCAGTAGACAAGCAAGCTGAGGTGCAGTTGCTCTAAAGAATCATCTTTAATTTTAATAAGTTTGTAAATTTTTTAAAATTTTTATATTTATCAAAGGCAAAGTCTTTGTTTGTGACTGGCGAATTCTGTTGTGAATTCGGGCGCTACTAAAGTTGTTATACCCTACAAAAACTGCTGTATATGAATTTGTAATAAAATGTAATACAATTTAAGATTCCAGTTCAGTGTAAACTTTGTCTGAGTAAAGACGTACTTCACTTTAAGCGCATAATTTAAATTCATTTAAGGTGACTTTTTTTTTATTCTAAAAATTAAACAAGTGCAGAGACACAGTTAACAGTTAGTAACAACAACAAAATAACAAAAAATAAAAAGCAATATAATATTGTGTGTGATAAAAAAGACAATAACAAAGTGCATGGTTAAACCTGTTTAAACAATTGATAGTGAGTGCATGAGCGCACCAAACATTAACGAAAAAAATATAAAAGGTAATAACAACAATGCTTATTACTCTTTTTCTTACACAAATGCTAATAATGCAATAAACAATATAAATAATAAAAAAAAAGATGACAGTGCTTTTTTAACCGCCAGGCCAATTGACCGAACGCGTTCTTTATCAGCAAATATAAATATATCTGCTACAGAAACAAAGAATTCAACAAATAAAACTAAAGAAACAAATAATACACAAAAATAGCACAAGAAATAGAACCAAGTACTGCATCTAAACGCGTGCAAACTGGTATGGATCGGTACATAACCATAACGAAGAGGAAGGCGAGTCCTAAGTCTTCACAAGAGCGAACCGCCAAGCAATATAAAGGTTCTCATCAAGTAGCTGCAACAGCGGTAAGTGAAAATAGATTTTCTGTCCTTGCTACCCCGGATAATGAAAATGCCGAACCCACTGTAAGGGAACAAAAACCCCCACCAATCTACTTGCGCGAACAAACATCAAATGCCATTGTAAATATGCTGTCCCAACTCGTAGGCAAAGAAAATTTCTATGTGGCTTCTGTACGAAGAGGACAGATACAAGAAACGAAGATCCAAGCCCACACTGAGAAGAATTATCGCCTAATCGCAAGTCGTCTCGATGCAGATAATAAGAGCTATTATACGTATCAACTAAAAAGTGCTAAAGGTTTGAATGTCATTATAAAGGGCATTGACAGTTCTGTTCCCACTGAGGAGATAAAAAGTGCCATAGAGGTAGAAGGTTATGTCGTAAGGTCAGTGCACAATATTTTAAATAAGAATAAAGTTCCCCAACCTATGCATCGTGTTGAAATCGTGTTTAATGCATCGCAGCTTAAATCAAAAAACTCGGTTCATCCAATATATAATTTGCGCTACCTTTTGAACAGAAGAATAACGGTGGAAGAGCCTCTAAAACGTAACGGTCCCCGTCAGTGTACCAACTGCCAGGAATTCGGACACACGAAAACCTACTGCAAGCTACCATCTGTATGTGTTGTTTGCGGTGATGCGCACCGGACTTTGGAATGCGCTTCTTCCAAAACAGACCCCAAGGTCAAAAAATGCAGCAACTGTGGTGAAAACCATACAGCAAATTACAGGGGCTGCAAAGTATTTCAATATGTAAAAGATAATGCGAAAGTCGTACGTAAACCGGAATATGAGCAATATAAAGCTTCCCAATTTCCTCGGCTTCATGCTGGTTCTATTGCTAGTACACAAGCTACACAGCCACACACTAAGCCAAACTTTTCATATGCCCAAACATTGAGAAATGATTTACCTAATGCGAATGCCAAAAGTTCTAATGCGCATAAACATTCATATGCCCACGTCTTAAAAGAGGGTGCTCAGACACCCCTCACCAACAATTCGAGCTCGATCGAGAACTTAATACAGACAATGAATAATTTCATGACAACTATGCAGGGTATGTTTCAGGAAATGATGCGAACCCAAAACATGCTTCTGCAAGTTTTGCTTGGCAAAAAATGAGCCAGTTAAAAATATGCTTCTGGAACGCTAACGGGCTCTCCCAACATAAATATGAAGTAGAACACTTCCTGCTAGCACATGATATAGACATACTATTAGTCTCTGAAACACACTTCACTATAAAAAACTGCTTTAGAATTGATGGGTATTTTATATATGACACCAAACACCCAAGCGAAAGGGCATGTGGTGGGACTGCCATTATAGTCCGAAAAAACGTAAGGCATTTTCCGTTGCCTGAATTCAGAGAGGACTTTTTGCAAGCCACGACCATAAATCTTACTGATTTTAAAATTGTAGTCTCCTCAGTGTATTGCCCGCCTAGGCATAAAATCGAACACCATGAATTTGCCAGGTTCTTTGCTACACTAGGGCAAAAATTTATTTCCGCTGGCGATTACAATGCAAAGCACACATATTGGGGATCCAGACTCCTTAGTCCTAGAGGTAGGCAGTTGTATTATACAGTTGAAACAAACAAGCTTGACGTCGTATCTGCCGGTACACCCACCTATTGGCCCACAGACTTTAATAAGTTGCCAGACCTTATTGATTTTGCTATAGTAAAAAACATCAAACGCGATCAACTCTTAGTTAAATCATCCTATGACCTATCTTCTGATCATTCACCTACAATTGTTATTTTACACGACAGTTTTGTCACTGCACCTAAAACCCTTAGTTTCTACCCGAACAGAAACACGAATTGGTTAAAATATAAAATGTATGTGAGCTCTCACTTACCTTTGAACATCCCACTGAGAAATCCAGCTGATATTCAAGCAGCTGTAGACCATTTTACAGACGTCGTGACTGCCGCAGCCATAGCTGCAACGCCAACAAAGCCATCAGCTAAAATAATAACGTACCAGGCAACAGCAGATATTCAGATGCTCGTCATTGAGAAAAGAAGACTAAGAAGACAATGGCAAAATAGCCGTTCTCCACACATAAAAATGCAAATGAACTTATGCCAAAAAAACTTACGCAGTAAATTGAGACAGAAACACCAATTCGCTATTGACAACTTTTTAAAAAACTTGGATCCAATGAAAAACACGGATTATAGTCTGTGGAAAGCTGTAAAGCACTTACAATGTCCTATTGCTTACGAATCCCCACTAAGACTTGAAGACCGTACTTGGGCTAAAAACTCAAGTGAAAAGGCAAATGCGTTCGCAAAGCACTTAGAGAAGGTTTTCGCACCACATGATATAAGTAATTCCACTATTCCAAATATTAGCGATATCGTGAATGATCCTATGAAATTTCGGTTGTCTTCTTTAAAATCGACAATTAAAAATACGGATATGAAGAAATCACCTGGGCCTGATCGTATAACAGGATCAATGATAAAAAACTTACCAAATTCAGCTGTAAGAATTTTACTTTACATATTTAATGCTATGTTGCGCGTCGGCTTCTTCCCATGCTCTTGGAAGAAGTCTGAAATTGTTATGATCCCGAAACCAGGAAAGGACTCAAGCCAGATTACATCCTACAGGCCAATTAGCCTACTGTCAGTTTTGTCAAAGATATTTGAAAAATTATTCGTCTCGAGTGTAACTCCTTTTCTAAATGAACACAACGTTATCCCAGATCATCAGTTTGGTTTTCGAGCAAGGCATAGTACGATTGAACAAGTCCATAGAATCGTTACCATTATTAGATCGGCTTTTGAAAGAAAGCAATACTGTTCAGCTTTATTTATAGACATTTCCCAAGCATTTGATAAAGTCTGCCATGATGGGCTACTTACTAAAATAGTTCGGGTTCTACCTGAAAACACCCACAAGCTTATAAAAAGCTATTTGTCCGGTAGAACTTTTAAAGTAAGGTCAAAGGACCAGCTTTCAAGATGTGGGAAAATCAGTGCAGGAGTACCTCAAGGTAGTGTGCTAGGGCCGCTATTATATATCATCTATACAGCGGATATGCCGACAAGCCCACATACATATACATCAACCTTTGCAGACGACACTGCAATTATAAGTGTCAGTAATGATCCAAAGGATGCATCTGAAAAGCTGCAGTCCCACATTCATAAGCTAGAAGACTGGCTAAAACAGTGGAGAATAAAGGTAAATCCATCAAAATGTGCTCATGTAACGTTTTCCATTAGAAGGCAAAATTGTTCACCAATCACAATAACTAATACCACGGTTCCAGCGGAAACGCACGTTAAATATTTAGGTATCCACCTAGATCGGCGCCTAACTTGGTCCCGACATATTGAGGCAAAAATAACGTCCATAAAGCTTCGAACAAATCAACTGCATTGGCTAATAAGTCCTAACTCAACTTTGGCTTTGGAATATAAAGTCCTTTTATACAAATCCGTTATAAAGCCAATATGGTCATATGGTATCCAGCTGTGGGGTACTGCCTGTGCATCAAACATCCAGAAGTTACAGAGAAGACAGTCTAGGATTTTACGTCATATCGTATGCGCCCCCTGGTACATAAGAAATGAAAACATACATAGAGATCTCAAAGTTCCCACTATCTACGAAGAAGTTAAAAGATACACCTCCAAATACGTGAACAAACTAGTGGCACATCCCAACACTCTAGCACGCAATTTATTGCAATTTGATGGCCACCAGAGACTAAAAAGAACTGACACATTGAGCCTGGTGAGGCGGCTCTCTCTACACAATAGAAGATAGATTTTTAAGATTTGAATACAAAAAATTAGTTATTACGTTGGTACTAACTAGTAAATAATAATTTAGAAATAAGATTTGAATACTTATTGTGAATTTCTTATAATAGAAAGATTCAATAAAATAAAATACAGTAAAAAAAAATTTAAGATTAAAGCGTTACATATTAAAGTTAAGTTAAAATCTGTGTTTGATTTGCTAGACAGTCCTACATCTACACTTTTATTTAATCAATACCCAGACGTAGAGTTCAAATTTATCAAAGATGAAGTGAGTTTGTATTATATTAAATTTTTTTTAAATATCAAACACGTTGTCGATGCTAAAAGGGAGCAGCAATTAATACAATTATAATTGTGTTGTTTTATTTATTTAATTTGTGATTCTAACTTAATTGTAAATAATTTGCAAGTGTAATAAGTATTTGCCAGAAACTTTAATCTATTAAAATATTTTTTTTTTATTATTTAAAGGTGGTACAAATTAACACCGCATATAACTATAAAATAACAGTTCCCACCCTTGTGTCAACTTATCAGGAGACCGTTGACCGCGATGTTGGAAAATTACTACTCACGCTTTTGCTCTATTTGGCATGTCACAAAATATTTTTTTTATCCGAAAGCTTAGATGTTTTTGCTTTTGCGGCGAATTTTGCCGAAACCGTATTCTTGTGGAAGTATATGTCGAGCATTCCCTCCCCAAAATTAATTGAACAGATTTAAAATGCAGTAGCTTTTGTCTTGATCAAATTCCAAGCTAATTTATTGTATTGATTTATTTGAAGATTAAAAATATCATTTTAAAATTCGCATGTGGTCCACGTATGTATATGAAGAATGTATAAGGCGTCAACAGTATTCCATATGAAACCAAAAGGCGTGAAGTAAAAAGTGTTGTATTTAAATTTACAACGACGAATTAGTTGTAAATAATTAAAAGTCAATTTGTGTTATATTTTATATCCTAGAGTAAATTTCATTTATTATATTTACTGTATAGGTGCAGAGTGAATTATAATGCCCGAGCAGCGCTATATGTCTTTCGAAAGCCATAAATAACAGTGTAAGACAAATAACAACACATACACAAAAATATTTGTGTGCATTCGGCCAGTTCGCAACAGCAATATCAGTAAAACAAAAAGTTGGTGCGGAGATTGGAGCGTAGGCGTCCCCAATTACATATAGTACAAGCAAGGTTCAAAACAACTGGCGTAGAACTACCGGCTCCTCTATATCACCAAGAGTTGTGGGAATGGTCTGAGCATATGCGAAGAGCGTATTTCTGCGGAGAGAGGCTAGACTCCTACTTTGGTTCTGTTAATCACTATCACGAGTGATATACTCCAGGGTAGTAGTTCCAAACTGAGATTAGACCTCTACCTGGTTCCCCTAGATCTTTCGAAACTATTCTTCATATGGTGGTTTATCTCCTGATTATTGTACTCCAGATGGAGTGGTAGTTCTAACCAAAGGTCCTGCTATTGTGCGAGTAACTTCACCTGGCTAGTTGTTCAAAGAGAGTTATCAATATTCTTTGTGTCCTTCTACTAATTTTATGGCCACTGTAAACATCATCCATGTAATCCAATACCCCTGAGAAACATGATATGAGAATGAATATTTGTTAAAATTTCATTTTCTTGCCTTTTCCTTGGGTTAGAACAAAGTTTACACACCGCTAACTTTTTGTTATTGAATTCTTTGTTTTTATATACATTTTGCTTCCGCCAACCAAATATCAAACAAATTTTCTTTCTTAACAGAAATAGTAAATAACGAATTCAAGCCTAACAATAAAACTACTTAATATTAATAATTATAGTTCGACAAAGTTACGTCAAACAATAATTCGAATTTTTTCATTTTTTTTTTTTATATTTTTATTTAAATTGCAATCTATCAGTATATACTGATAATAAGCAAATTTGTTGACACATAAATATGACAATTGAAGTTGAACTTTTACATACAAGTACAACTATAAAAAAAAAATCTTATGGTTAACAAAATTAACAAAAATAAATATATTTGTATGAATATTACCTTCAAATGATTAATTTATAACAAAATAGTATATATATCGTATAATATTAAGTGTTAACAACAATTAAACTAAAAAGAAAAACTAAAAGTTAATAAAAAAAAAAATAAAAAAAAAATAAATAAATAAATATGTATTAACATTATCTTTATTAGTTCCGGAATGGAAGATCTAAGATATGATATCTCTTAAGTCTATTTATTTCATCAGTTTCATCTAGCAGAGTAATTGCCAAGGGGTTTACATGATTACTAAGTCTTAATAAATATTTTTCACTAAAGGAATTAATTGTATCTTTTACCGTTTTAATCTTGAGGTCATTGTGAATTGCTTCGTTAGTAATATGCCAAGGTGATTGAACTATGAGTCTTAGCGTCTTGGACTGGTATCTTTGTATTATTTCAATATTTGAATGACTTGCAGTTCCCCATAACTGAATTCCGTAGGTCCACACAGGTTTTAAAATAGCTTTATAAAGTTTTAATTTGTTTTCAATATTAAGTTGAGATTTATGACCAATTAACCAGTAGAGTTTTTTATTTGTTAAATTTAAGTGCTGACGCTTATTTTTTATATGTTGTTTCCATGTAAGTCGACGATCCATGTACAAGCCAAGATATTTAACATAGTCATTTTTAGGAATCTGAACATTATTAATAAAAAGATTAGGACAATCTCCCTTTCTAAGTGTAAAAGTGACATGTACAGATTTTTCTGAATTTACTTTTATTTTCCATTTCTTTAGCCACAATTCAATTAGATTTAACTCATTCTGTACAATATTAGATGCAATTAAAGCAGAGTTATCTGCTGCTAAAATTGCTGTGTCATCTGCATATGTGCAAACATTAACATTTTCTAAAATTGGCAGGTCGGCTGTGAAAATCGTATTAACGCCGGACATAGTACGCTGCCCTGAGGGAGCCCTGCTCTAATACCAAAAATATCCGATCTCTCATCTGCGATTTTTACATAAAAGGTTCTGTTTTGTATATAAGATTTTATGATAGAAAAATATGTAGCTGGAAGAAACTTTTTTAATTTAAATAAAAGACCATTATGCCAGACTATGTCGAATGCCTGTTGAATGTCTAAGAATACTCCAGAGCAGTATTTCTTTTCCTCAAATGATTTACGAATGACGTTGATTACTCTATGGCACTGTTCAGGAGTCCCATGATTTTGTCTAAATCCAAATTGATGATCGGGAACAATATGCAAATCTTCAAGAATTGGTGATAAACGGCTCAAGAAAATTCTTTCAAAAATTTTTGAAAAAATACTTAATAGACTAATCGGTCTGTACGAAGTTATTTCATTTTCCGGTTTGCTTGGCTTCTTAAGCATTATAATCTCAGCCCATTTCCACTGAGATGGAAAGTGACTTAAGCGCAGAATAGAATTAAAAATTAATGTCAAAAATAGAATGGCCTTTTTTGGTAGATTCTTAACAACTCTGGCATCAATATTATCATATCCTGGAGACTTTTTTGAATTTAGGTTTTTAATTTGAAACTTGACTTCAGAAGGAGAAATATGCTTTATTGGTAAACACATTTGATAAGGTGCATCTAAGAATTCTAATATTTCTTCATCTTCTGTAGGCTTACAACAGTGACCGTGTTTGAGTACAGACGTACGTCATATCGAACGCATAACAAATATATATATATATTTTTTTTTAAAGTATTCAATTGAACAGTGAACAGTTAGTAATAACAAAGAAATAAAGAACAAAAAATAACAATAATATAATATATTGTGTGTAGAAAAAAAACCAATAACAAATAGTGCATGGTTAAACCGGTTTGAACAATTGATAGTGAGTGTATTAATATTAATGAAAAAAATACAAAAGGTAATAACAACAATGCTTATTACTCTTTTTCTTACACAAATGCTAATAATGCAATGAACAATACAAATAATAAAAAAAAGATGACAGTGCTTTTTTAAGACCGAACGCGTTCTTTATCCGGAAATATAAACTTATCTTCGCAAATAACAACACCAGAAGAAATTACAATTCAACCAAAAAACAATTTAGGTACCATATCAAAAATAGTGCAACAAACAAACGAAACAGGTAATTTGAAAAATCCCATATAAAAAGTGCAAACAGGTATGGATCGCTATATAACCATAACCAAAAGGAAAGCCAGTCCTAAATCTTCGCAGCAAGAGCGCATTGCTAAACAATATAAAAGCTCCCAAAGTACTGTAATGCCGGCAAGCGAAAATAGATTCTCTGTACTTGCTACAGCGGATGATGAAGCTGAACCCGCTGTCAGGGAACAAAAACCTCCCCCGATTTACTTGCGCGAACAAACATCTAACGAAATTGTTAACATGTTGTCTCAGCTTGTAGGTAAGGAAAGCTTTTATGTAGCTTCTATACGAAGAGGTCAAATTCAAGAAACAAAGATCCAAGCGCACACTGAGAAGAATTACCGCCTAATCGCAAATCGCCTCGATGCAGATAATAAGAGCTATTATACGTATCAACTCAAAAGTGCTAAAGGTTTGATTGTCATTGTAAAGGGCATTGACAGTTCTGTTCCCACTGATGAAATAAAAAGTGCCATAGAGGTGGAAGGCTATGTCGTAAGGTCAGTGCACAATATTCTAAATAAGAACAAAGTTCCCCAACCTATGCATCGTGTTGAAATCGTATTTAACGCATCGCAACTTAAATCAAAAAAGTCGGTTCATCCAATATATAATCTGCGCTACCTTTTGAACAGAAGAATAACGGTGGAAGAGCCTCTAAAACGTAGCGGTCCCCGTCAGTGTACTAATTGTCAGGAATTCGGACACACGAAAACCTACTGCAAGCTACCATCCGTATGCGTTGTTTGCGGTGATGCACACCGGACTTTGGAATGCACTTCTTCCAAAACAGACCCCAAGGTAAAAAAAATGCAGCAACTGTGGTGAAAACCACACAGCAAATTACAGGGGCTGCAAACTCTTTCAACATGTAAAAAATAATTCGAAGGTCGTACGCAAACCTGATTATGAGCAATATAGGTCATCCCAATTTCCTCGGCTTCATGCTGGTTCTGTTGCTAGTACACAAGCTACACAGCCACACACTAAGCCAAACTTTTCATATGCCCAAACATTGAGAAATGATTTACCTAATGCGAATGTCAAAAGTTCTAATGCGCATAAACATTCATATGCCCACGTCTTAAAAGAGGGTGCTCAGACACCCCTCACTACCAATTCGAGCTCAATCGATAATTTAATACAAACAATGAATAATTTCATGACAACTATGCAGGGTATGTTTCAGGAAATGATGCGAACCCAAAACATGCTTCTGCAAGTTCTGCTGAGCAAAAAAATAACCAGTTAAAAATATGCTTCTGGAACGCTAACGGGCTATCCCAACATAAATATGAAGTAGAACACTTCCTGCTAGCACATGATATAGACATACTATTAGTCTCTGAAACACACTTCACAGGCATTTTCCATTGCCTGAATTCAACGAAGACTTTTTGCAAGCCACGACTATAAATCTTACTGATTTTAAAATTATAGTCTCGTCAGTGTATTGCCCGCCTAGGCATAAAATCGAACACCATAAATTTGCCACGCTAGGACTCAAATTTATTGCCGCTGGTGATTACAATGCAAAGCACACATATTGGGGATCCAGACTCCTTAGTCCTAGAGGTAGGCAGTTGTATTATACAGTTCAAGCAAACAAGCTTGACGTCGTATCTGCCGGTAAACCCACCTATTGGCCCACAGACTTTAATAAGTTGCCAGACCTTATTGATTTTGCTATAGTAAAAAACATCAAATGCGATCAACTCTTAGTTAATTCATCCTATGACCTATCTTCTGATCATTCACCTACAATTGTTATTTTACAAGACAGTTTTGTCACTGCACCTAAAACCCTTAGTTTCTACCCGAACAGAAACACGAATTGGTTAAAATATAAAATGTATGTGAGCTCTCACTTACCATTGAACATCCCACTGAGAAATCCAGCTGATATTCAAGCAGCTGTAGACCATTTTACAGACGTCGTGACTGCCGCAGCCATAGCTGCAACGCCAACAAAGCCATCAGCTAAAATAATAACGTACCAGGCAACAGCAGATATTCAGATGCTCGTCATTGAGAAAAGAAGACTACGAAGACAATGGCAAAATAGTCGTTCACCACACATAAAAATGCAAATGAACTTATGCCAAAAAAACTTACGGAGTAAATTGAGACAGAAACACGAATTCGCTATCGACAACTTTTTAAAAAACTTGGATCCAATGAAAAACACGGATTATAGTCTGTGGTAAGCTGTTGCTTACGAATACCCACTAAGACTTGAAGACCGTGAAAAGGCAAATGCGTTCGCAAAGCACTTAGAGAAGGTTTTCGCACCACATGATATAAGTAATTCCACTATTCCAATTATTAGCGACATCGTGAATGATCCTATGAAATTTCGGTTGTCTTCTTTAAAATCGACAATTAAAAATACGGATATGAAGAAATCACCTGGACCTGATCGTATAACAGGATCAATGATAAGAAACTTACTTGATTCAGCTGTAAGAATTTTACTTTACATATTTAATGCCATGTTGCGCGTCGGCTTCTTCCCATGCTCTTGGAAGATGTCTGAAATTGTTATGATCCCGAAACCTGGAAAGGACTCAAGCCAAATTACATCCTACAGGCCAATTAGCCTACTATCAGTTTTGTCAAAGATATTTGAAAAATTATTCGTCTCGAGTGTAACTCCTTTTCTAAATGAACAAAACGTTATCCCAGATCATCAGTTTGGTTTTCGAGCAAGGCATAGTACGATTGAACAAGTACATAGAATCGTTACCATTATTAGATCGGCTTTTGAAAGAAAGCAATACTGTTCAGCTTTATTTATAGACATTTCCCAAGCATTTGATAAAGTCTGCCATGATGGGCTACTTACTAAAACAGTTCGGGTTCTACCTGAAAACACCCACAAGCTTATAAAAAGCTATTTGTCCGATAGAACTTTTAAAGTAAGGTCAAAGGACCAGCTTTCAAGATGTGGAAAAATCAGTGCAGGAGTACCTCAAGGTAGTGTGCTAGGGCCGCTATTATATATCATCTATACAGCGGATATGCCGACAAGCCCACATACATATACATCAAGCTTTGTAGACGACACTGCAATTATAAGTGTCAGTAATGATCCAAAGGATGCATCTGAAAAGCTGCAGTCCCATATTCATAAGCTAGAAGACTGGCTAAAACAGTGGAGAATAAAGGTAAATCCATCAAAATGTGCTCATGTAACGTTTTCCCTTAGAAGGCAAAATTGTCCACCAATCACAATAACTAATACCACGGTTCCAGCGGAAACGCACGTCAAATATTTAGGTATCCACCTAGATCGGCGCCTAACTTGGACCCGTCACATTGAGGCAAAAATAACGTCCATAAAGCTTCGAACAAATCAACTGCATTGGCTAATAAGTCCTAACTCAACTTTGGCTTTGGAATATAAAGTCCTATTATACAAATACGTTATAAAGCCGTGGGGTACTGCCTGTGCATCAAACATCCAGAAGTTACAGAGAAGACAGTCTAGGATTTTACGTCATATCGTATGCGCCCCCTGGTACATAAGAAATCAAAACATACATAGGGATCTCAAAGTTCCCACTATCCACGAATAAGTTAAAACATACACGTCCAAATACGTGAAAAAACTAGTCGCACATCCCAACACTCTAGCACGCAATTTATTGCAATTTGACGGCTACCAGAGACTAAAAAGAACTGACACAATGAGCCTGGCGAGGCGGCTCTCTCTACAGAATAGAAGATAGATTTTTAAGATTTGAATACAAAAAATTAGTTATTACGTTGGTACTAACTAGTAAATAGTAATTTAGAAATAAGATTTGAATACTTATTGTGAATTTCTTTTAATAGAAAGATTCAATAAAATAAAATACAGTATAAAAAAAAAATCTTCTGTAGGATTGCCGATTTGATGAGTTTTAAAAATATCATAAAGGTATTGCGCAAATGCCTGTGCCTTTTTTGCGTCTGACTTATACCACGTACCATTATTATCTTTAAAAGAAGGATTTCTTTTTGCTGGTCGTTTTAAGTACCTTGTAGCTTTCCATAAATTGTGATTGTTGTTACTTGATGCCATATTAATGTTGTCGAAAAATTCACCAATAGATTTGTTTTTTAAGCTATCTAAATGACGTTTAAAATTTTTTGTTGCTTGGTTTAGGCGTCTTTTGTCCAAGGGATTTCTACTAATCTGCAAAGCTTTTCTGAGCCTTCTTTTGACTCGAATAAGTTCACGAATCTGTGAAGAGATTTGAATTCTATTTTGAATAACAGGTAAAGTACTTGATGGATTCGACAAGAAAGCAGCTTCATGGATTAATTTTGTAAAGTACTCAACTGCATTATCTAGCTCAAAATCATTTGTTATATGCAGGCTTAAATTTAAATTTCGATCAATCCAATAAGAAAAAGATTCTGTATCAGTTCTATTTGTTACCAACTTTTGAGTTATACTATTAACTTGCGGAGAAGAATTATACGTTAATAATACTGGTGAGTGGTCTGAGCTAAGATCGTAATTATTTAAGATACTAAATTGACTTGCAGGTATTCCAGCATAAACAAAGAAATCAATTAAGTCCGGAATTTTAGAAGGGTCGGAGGGCCAATAAGTTGGTTTACAAGTTGAAAGTACAGAATAGTTCTTTGAAGTCAGACTCGCATAAAGTTCTCTGCCTTTTGGATTTATTAGACGCGAGCCCCACCAAGGATGCTTTGCATTGAAATCTCCTCCAACAATAAACCGTGGACCAAGTATTTGAAAAAAATTGTTAAAGTCGTCACAACTAATGTTATGACGAGGTGGAAAATAAATTGCACATATAGATACTGAAAGCATGTTACATTTAATTTTAATGATAGTAGCTTGTATACTTTCCTGGATGAAATGTTCTTCTTGATCATATTTGATATACGATTTAATTCAAATTGCTGAGCCACCATGAGCTCTTTCATTGGGATGGTTAGCATTTATCAAATCGTATCCTTTAATCTTAAAAAATGACTTGCTAGTAAAATGCGTTTCTGAAATTAAAAATATATCGATACTGTTTGACAGCAAAAATGCTTCAACCTCTCGTAAATGATTAGAGAGACCGTTAGCGTTCCATGTTGCTAATCGAAGATCTATTGGCATAATTTGGTACATAGAACTGACATCATATTAAGAAGGGAGTTTGTTAACTCCATCTGTTTCGTTAATAAGCTCTCAATTTTTTGTAAAGTGACGTTGTCATTGTTTGAGATAGACGCTCCTTTTACGGCATCAGAATAGGAAAAATTTGGTGCTGATTGGGGGTTGATATTTTGAGGGGGGTATTCGGAAAATAACGGTGTTTTGTTTTTGCCATGATGAAAATTAGAAAATTTTTGCTGTAACATCCTTTTATATTCCTGATGTATAATACACCCTCTGTAACTTGCAGGGTGTGATTCTTGACAGTTTGCACATTTGGCTGGCAATGTCTTGCTTTTTGTACATTCAGCTGATAAATGATTTTCTCAGCATTTTACACATTTATATGGTTTGTTGCAGTATGAGCGGGTATGTCCATATTGTTGACATCGGTGACATTGAGGAATATCTCTAGATTTCCGAGGAGGTTCAATTGTGATAATAGCATTATTGATAACGGTCAAGTTATAAATTTCTTTATTATTGTCACTTGGTTCAAGATCCAGAAAAAACATGGAAAGTGGTTGTTTGGTAATATTACTTCTAATATTAGAAATATTTCTTACTTTATGGCCATGATTTTCAATGAAGTCTTTAATATCATTTACGTTGGTTGAGTAGTGTAAATTTTTTATTATCACTCTGTACGCTCTTTCCTGTTTTGTTTGAAATGTATGAAAACTTTTTTAAGCTTAAGACTTGAGACAAATGTTCGATACGCACTAATAGATTTAACCGTAACTCTAACTTGGCCGTCTTTAAGAACCTTATAGGAATATTGGTCTGCAGGAATAACATTAGAAAAATATTTGGTCATATCTTTAATATTTGTTACATTTGGGATATATAATGGTGGTGGTTTTGGTTCGGTGGGTTTTGAAATGTTTATATTTTCGGAATCTTCAACGGAAAGGTCGATAAACCTATTGCTGCTCGATTTTGAGGATACAACATTGTTGAAAACGAAGCCTTTTGTCAAAAACGAATTTTTTCATTGAGTGGAATATTTTGATTATAGGGCGTTATGCTTAAATCATACGAAAAGATTATTGCATGTGTTCGTAAAATAAAAAAATATTTTAATAGCAAAAAAGTCTGGTCTGATACACATCTGTGAAAAGGTATTGTTTGAATGCCTGTCGATCGCGATCTACACATAGACTCTTTTTTGTTTTCTTGTCTTCTTTTTTCTCACATACTCTAACTTGAAACGAGTAATGCCTTTGGTTAATACGTTAATAAAAAATTAAATGAAAATTATTGAACATATTTTGAAACAACAACTGTAATTTCATTTAAAATCCCAAATAAAGAAACTGTCGTGGCACATAAAATGCAAAACTTTGCATGTAATTGTTTCAATTCTTATTAAAACGTTTAATTTACAAAAATGAATTAATGACTTAGATGTCGTATAAAAAGAAACCAAACAATGTTTTCCACTGGCAGCATGTGCTTAAACAGCTAAATACAATTTAACTGTCACTTGCTCAAACGCACGAGCGCTGTCTGACAAAGGTTGAGGCAACAGTGGTAATAACAACAGCAGATATTCACAATATAATCTGAAGTAAAAAACTTGAATGTGCGAAAAACACTATTTTGCTTTTACTGCTGCAGCTCTAATTGTTTGTGACATTTGTAACTTTAAAACCATTAATTATTGTCAACATACAGCCAAGTGGGGCAAGCTCTTTGGAACCGCTATGGTTAAGTGTGAGAATTAAAAAGACCATCATACATCCGAAAAGGTTAAAGAACCTTAAAATTCGCATACAACTGTGATAAGAAAGTTCTTTAAAAACTTGAACTCGTTCGTTAACAACAACGTAAATCAGATTTTATGCACAATAGGATGAGTTTTCCTTTGCAGCTTTTTGGCGAAACTACAGAATTTCAGTGAAATTTATATATTTATATTCAAATTTCAGAATTTCGTGAGCTTTACTTTTTTTGTAAAATGACGCTGTTTTTTTTATTAAATATTAAATTTTTGGCAATTAAAATTTCTTATTCCAGTGTTTTGATTTTGTAGTGAATTTCTAAAATTGTAATAAATTGGAAATTTTGGCAATTTTTTTATTTCGTTTCTTTTAATTATAATTTTTTGATATATTATTATATTTTAAAAATGTTTGAACTATAGTTTGGCTTTATGGTAAATTTTCGAATTTTGGTGAACTCTAAAATTATTGTAAACTTACAAAATATGGTGAAATTGAAATTTTTGTGAAGAAATTTCAAAATTTTGAGTTTTTAGACTTTTGGTGAAATTAAAAATTTTGGTGAAATTTTAAAATTTTGTGGTGAAATTTCCAAGTTTTGTAATTTTAATTTTTTTTAAAATATTTTTTATTGAAATTTGATTTTTTGAAGAATAAAATTTTTTATTCCAATTTTTCGGCTTTATGATGCATTTAAAATTTAGATTTTTTTTTGAAAATTGAGGGTTTTGGCGAAATTCGGATTTCATTATTAAGTTTTGAAATATTGGGGGGTTTTTTTTAATTTCTAATTTAGTTTCGTAAGTTATCTGGGGGCCGTGGTTAATTATTTCCTTAAAGTGACTTTATAGCGAATTTGATAAGGGTTTAGAATACGCAAATTGTATGGGAGTGTGTATAAACGTTTACCCGTAAGAGTAAAATTCCCAAAAAGCCAAGGAACTTTTTGCACATATATCAGAAACTTGTGGACCAATATGCCTGATTTAAAAATTCGCCCAACGCAAGAACCTAGGTTGTATAATGTCGTCAGAAAGTTGATTTTAACATCGGACAGAAAACAAGGAGAAAACAAAGTTTACACACTCTTGGTATTTTTGCTATTGCATTATTTGTTGTCTAAAAGCAAACTGCACATCATATGCACCTGCATAAAATGCAATATCAAAAAAAGTTAGAGTGTGTAAACTTCGTTCTCCCCCAAGGAAAAAGCAAGAACATGAATTTGAAATATTCATTCTCGTATTATATTTGCCTTAAGTGATGGGTTAAATAGAAAATGTTTACATTTGACACAAAGTTAGTAGAAAAGACACGAAGAATGATGGTAACGTGTGCAGCGGTATAGAAAATTGACTCCATTCTGCTAGTTGTTATCATATTAAATACATTTTCCTTCTTAACAGAAATAGTAAATAACGAACTTAACAATTAAATTGGAGTTCGACAAAATTAAGTCATACTATAAATTTAAGGTTTCATATCTAAATATTTATTTTCATTGTTTATTTTTAATTCTTCTGCGAATTTAAATTTTTTTATGTCAATTACGTTATTGTTACGTATACACAAAAAGGTGGATGCCGTTTTCGTTAAAATTGAAAGGCTTTATTTTTTATTTTTTACGCATAACTTTCTCATCGAAAGCCGCAATAGAAAATTGTATTGATCGTATTTAAGTTTGATTTAACCAAATGTTTTGCAAAGAATTTTAATTTTTTCACATTTGTTAACAAAAGAAAATAGAACTAATTATTTATAAAGTGTTTTTCATAAAAACTAATTTATTTCTTTGGACTTTAGTTTAAGGAAGATGTGTTCGTTCCAGTTAATAGCAAATTCTAAGACATTTTTAAACCAAATCAGAGTTGACTCTGCCTAATGAATTATAAACGTCTTCATTTTGTTGTTGAAAAAATCTGTTTTCAGCAAACATCCTTTCGGAGTGAGGGTATCACAGTAATAGTTTGGCCCTTTACCGTTTGCTATGGCAACTCGACTCATTTTCGCCTTACTGAATATGCTTTACAGCGCCATTTTGTTACTTCGGTGCGCATTCTACGACATCTTCGTGAATGTGTAGTATAATTTATTTGAGCATGTGGTAACATTCCCAAACTAAACGACGATTTTCGGAATAAATTTGTTCTGGCGTTAATCTATTCATGATCAAATAGCAAACCAAACTGAGCCAATTAAATATCTACTGGAAATTGGAATGTTTAAAAAACTACTCGTTATGAGCACAAAATGGTGTTAAAAATATTGTAATATTGAATATTCGTTTGCGTTGATAATTATATATTAAAAACTAAATAATAATCCGTACAATAAATAATCTTTTAATTTTAAAATGACAAAGCACACTCTATCATAAAATTAACACACAGTGGGATATAAAATATTCAAACAGTAATGCTTCCTGGCATTAACACACAAATACACTCAGGCAAAGAATTATAGCCTTTTCAATATTTTCTATTTAATCATTGTATATTTAATTCTACTTAATTGAGAAAAAATTGTATGCGAACAATTGTGAAATATTCCATCGCAAGTGAGTGGTATAGAAACATCTGCACTTTCACACAAATTTAGAGCCGTATAATGAGGTTTCTGAAAAGACTTTTGCAATAATGTGAAGTGAACCGAAAGATATTATAAAAGAGGAGTTATTTATTGAGGTTGAATTTTTGCTAAAAAAAATTTACGAAATACGGGTTTATTTGTATTTTATAGAAAGCCTTAAAGCAAGTGACATTATATTAAAGCCTTAAAGAAAATCTTCGATTAACGTGAAAGTTTAAGAAAGTTGACTCAATATCTTCCTTAAAACACACTAAAAAATCTTTATTCAGAGCTAAAAAACTGTTAACATAGATTTGTTGTAGTTTCATTAAAGGAATATTTGTTGTATAGTTTATTACTTTTATTTTATAAAAAAAATTCTGGTTATTCTTGAAACAAAACTTTTCTCCGTGTATAATATTCATATCAACAGTGGAAAAATAATTCGATTGCAAGTGCAAATTTTAAAATGACCTCGTCTTATTACCGCAAAAACTACCCCGGGAGAAATACATATCAATATTAATCAAGTTTGTGTTATGTCAACACGATAGATAGGAAATGGCTGCAGAAAAAAAAGTATGGAAATACATCTAACGTACAAATGCAACACAATTATGTGAGTTAAGTTGCCTTAATAGGAGTGTCGCTATGTTTAAGCATTGCAAGGCTTGTCAGTGTCAGTAGATAAATCCATCCATGACAAGATTGGTGTTGTTGTTGCTGAAGTTGTTATTATTATTATAATGCACAGAAGTATATGAAAGTGCGGAAATAAAGGCAAACATTTCGTATTTTATGTACATTACAAGTATCGCGCAAAATAATAAACCGCACATGTGTGCATGAGTGTGTGCGAGACCCACAGATAAATATACATGTATGTAAATTTACTGACATAAACAAATGTGTAGTTAAAGTGTAAATGAAAACATGTGGTTAGTAAAAAAAATTATCACAGCAAAATTGCTTTGTCAGGCTGATAAATAACTTGAGAATACAATCATTGTCATATGTCTATATGATTATCAATTTGGTTAACCCTCTCCCCAGTACACGTAGCTATTACTCATGCATCGCATGGTAATTTTATCAGACCATAACAAGTGTTTATAGAACTCTAAAGCTAAAAAAGGACATGTAATTCACTTATAAGGGTTCTTTCCTGCAAAATGTTGCCTTAAGGTTAGGTAATACTTTTTTCAGATTATTTACACTCTCTGCGATGTCTTTTTATGATTTCAATAGAACAAAACTAATTTCTTGACTTGATATTTAACATTTACAGCCATACCTAAATAAGAGCGTTGAGCGTTGCGTTAGCAGCAGGTTACGTAGCTACAGTTCTTTCAAAGACATACATTTTATTTCAAATGTACTGTGTCTTCGTACCTTTCTGCTAACGCAACGCTCAACGCTCTTATTTAGGTATGGCTGTTATATAGATTTACCGTCTTATATATTGAATAGGGTGTTTTATTAATTAGCGATATTTAAGTGGTTTTTAATACGCAATTATGTGTTTGGCAATGACCATATCTACAGTTTTAAAAGAAGTTAGCATACAGAGTGTTTAAACTTATATTATGTTCACATATGCGTCTTAATTGAGGCAATTATATTTTAAACTTGTAACGACGTGTTTTCACAGTTAGCTGGAGTAGAGCTCGCGGCTGCCGGGGTTCGTTACAAAAAAATATTTATTTATTTCCAAACGAGAGACGGGACAGTTAATATAAATATTTTCAACAGCGTTATAAATTTTATTCATCAACTTAATTATTAAATACAGCGCGACACGAAATACGATGGACCTTCGGCGGCCATTGACACATTCGCTGGTACTCTCATCGGCTTCTCAGATCATCCGACGCTTACAGAAGATATCGCCACTATTTGTTGGGAGTGCACATATGCCGATTCTCTCTTGGGGGCGAATAAAATTCTGGGCCGATGGTAAAAGAGTACTTCTTTTTCTGGCCTTTCTTGTCAGGGCGAATAATATTCTGGCCTGACTCGATAATACCAGAAGCTCTGTGCCTCTCACTCAGATGGACTCTCTTCGTCTGGCTACTGATCACCCTTGTCAGGGCGAATAAAATTCTGGCCTGACACGAAAACCCCAGTAGTTTCCAGTTGGTGGTGCGAGAGACTAGCTTAATTAAGTCGAGTAAAACTTTAAAATAATTTAGCTACAAGTAGTTGAGTCGTATAAAATTTTGGACCAACTATTTGCTGTTTGTCAAAGACCTAAATACTAAAGTTGAATAAAATTTTTAAATTATTAAGTAGGACTTACCGCCTTGCTAGCCACAGGCTGACTAACTTTTCTACTGTATATGCATTACTATTCTGCTTGTTTGGCTGATTCTCACGTATATGCACACCATTATACGATCCATAGCAGCTGATCATTTGTCAGTCATGGTAGGGTTGTATTAAAACAGTGCTACCATTATGTAGCAGTGTTACCTAAATATTTCCGTTAATCTTAAAACTAATTTATTATAAATAAAAACTATGAATTTAGTTAGAAAAGCAAAAGACATAATTACTCGTATATGTGACCCAAAAACGAGTGGAAGGATTTTTGGTCGTCACAAACTGAGCTTTAGACTTTGGTGTTCGCAGTTATGTAATTTAGCTCAGACATCTAGAATCTGAAAATGTGTCCATTTTGTTCGCGAAACCCCTTGTTAGTGAATTTGGCAAAATTGGAAAAAATTCGGCTTGAAAAGAATTTTTATTAAAGAAATGAATTGATTTGAAAAAAAAAACAATTAATTACTTAAAACGTATTTTCTTCAAAAAACTTACTAACTGTCAATTTTAGCTGTCAACTCTTTTCAGTTTTGTTTTAATTTCTTTTGTATATAGAGTTTGATAACTGCCATGACAAGTAAATAGTAGTTGTATTGGTGATGCAGTTACCTTGTTGAAGTGCCTTGATATTGTCTTTGAACACAGTTTTTCAGCTAGCTAAATAAATTTCATTTGGAATTTGACTCAATTAATGGTACAATTTAATATTAATTGCGCAAATTATTAATTGAATTCTTGTGTGGTAAATTGAGTTCAATTAGGCTCTTAATTGCGTAAAAATCCTAATTGCACAATTAAGTCATATATGTGAACATACTATTTTATAATATTTACTTTAAAATATTTTATGCTTCTTCTTGCGGCAAGTAGTGTAAAATAAAGGCATTTATTAGAAAAGAAAACGCCAGTATATCTACACTTTTGTTGTCGCATATATAAACTAATTATAGTGGGGCATATTTTGCATGCTCTGGCTAGTTTTATTTTTTCCAAACGTTACTCAATTTTGTTTACTAATTTTCATATTGCATAAAAATCAAGTATGAATCTCGCACATTTGCAAAATGGATTGTGTAGAGACAAACCTATTTATTATCATTTAGACAGTGAACCGTAAGAACAGAATAGTCGTGTAGTTTTGTGGAAAAGATGGTAACTTTTTATGTTTTTATGCTTGGAGTGATAAATTGGAAGGCTTTAAGAATAATAACTCTCTAAATCGCATAGTACCCCTGATGTGTACTCTCTTACTTTTTTAAGTAAAGGGAGCAGTCAAATACATGGGCTATAATGGATTTATAAATTTTTTTTATTTTGCTCCTAATTTATTAAACTTACGCCTTAATATTAGTATTTAAACTTGGTAGCTTCAAAAATAAGCTTTTTTACTAAAGTAGTCTAAGGAAAAACCAATGCAGTACTGGGTTTACGATGGTAACTTTTATATTCTCGGTTGCTGTTAGATCAAAACTTAAATCGAAATAAGAAGGATCAATTTATTTTTTTCGGCTTGCGATAAAAACATTGTTTTATATATTATCGCATAATGAATTAAAAAATTTGTTGTAAGAAATAATTGTTCGTTCTTAACATTGTAAATATATTAAATAAGTTAAGCTTAATGTAAAGTGTTATTACCAAGGAACTAGAAAAAATACTTTTAGCTAAGTATTACTTTTACTCACTCTCAATAGGCAGTACAAAATATAATAGGAATTTTGCATGCATAAATACAAATTCAGGTAAGTAAACATATAAACAAAAGGTTGGGTACACTGAGCGTATGAATTTTATATGTACAAAAATTATTTATTAATCATACGTTAAATTCTAAAACAAGAAAGATCGTTGTCATTTTGGATTGTTTGAGCCAAAATTGATGGTATTTATTACCAATGTAGAGATGTGAAGTTTTCCTCCTATGGGTAGCAGTTGTGGTTGTTACGGCAGTTAAAAATAAACACTAGTTTCGATTTATTTTTACATTTTAAGAGGGTTTTTACCCTTCACAGAAATTCAAGGGAATATATTGGTTTGTCATTCCATTTGTAATTTCTACAATATTAGTTTTGGACTCAACAAAGAATATATATTTTGGATGCTTGCAGGTGGGAAACTTCAATTAACGATTTCCGTTTGTCCAATGTTGAAATCAACATTCTGACGGCACTAAACATCCCAGGATCTTGATACTTGGAACACTTGATCAGTGACTTCGACAAATGTTCACGCTTACAAATACGCTCATGAAATTTGCATATTCTGAAAGTTGAAAAATCATTAAAACTCAAACAAATAATAGAACAAACCACAAACTTCCCCATATTATAAAATTTTAAAACTACATATTTAATTTCACAGAAATTTTGGAGATTTACCACAAACTTGCAAAAAACTCAGTATTTTATTAAACGCGTTACAATCTTAACAAAATCGATGTAAACGAAGGTTCAAAAGACTTAAACAAGGAAGTTCAAGTTTAAATTTAATGACAAAATTTAGCCAAAGGCTGAAATTTCAGTGAAAAATATAAATTTTATCAAATATTGGACATTTTACTTAAAATGCAATTTCGCTTTTATCTACAATTCACAAAGAATGGATAATTTATCAAAAATTGATAAGTTTTTAGAAAAAAGAACAATAAATTAAAAGAGGAGAAATTTACCAAACCATCTCGTCTATTAACTGATCAAAAATACTTATGTTAAACCAAAAGAAGAGGCCAAAATTAAAAGATCCTTTGTACCAACAAAAAATCTGTAGTACATTTTTAATATTTCATACTTTTGTATGCCAAATATAGCTATCTTAATTGTTATAACGTTGCTTTGGCACTACTACTAACACTTCTAAAATAAGAATGTGGTGCTAAGTAATTAAATCTGAATTGACAATCAGCATATAATTTCTGACTCCTATTTTGTCTTGTAGATATAACAATTACTTGTGGATTTTAGTTTTCTAAACCAAACGAAACACTTTTAATTATTTGGTATGTTAAAAAAAACAAGTATTAACCAAAAACGTATTACGAAAAATGAAAAATGAAAATGAGAACGAAAAATGACACTGAAGATGGCACATAGCCGAAACCGGTTTGTCTCCAAACCAAACTTGACAAGGGATGACCGAAATTCGTTCCAAAATTCTACATATTACGAAAACTTTGCAAAATTAAAAAAAAATTCAAGGATACAAAACGGGTCTTAAGAATTTTGTCTTATAGACGTAATTGGCGTCAAATTATATCACAATTACGAAAACTGAAGTAAAGTATAAGAATTTTCAGGATTAAGTTTTAAAAATATAATTGCCACCAAATACTTGTATACTTCAGGTTAGATTATTAAAAAAAAAACTATCAATTATTCTGTGCTATTCTATAAAAGAAAATCTTGATTTTTTTGTAAACATAGTTAAAGGCTGCCGAATAGAAAATGTACGAGGATGTAAAATTAAAGGTTCAAAAAATACAAATACTAGAACACAATTGCTTGAAAGACATTAATTTCTCGTTTCATGTTTTAAAATTTTTTAATTTAATTTTATTTGACAACTTGCTATTTAAGTTTATTATTTTACTACCTTTAAAAAATCTAAACATATTTCCAGGCATGTGTACAAATGAATCGAAATAACATTTTGTCTGGTTGTAAAAATCATTGAAATAATACTTTAGCTCCATCATCATTCAAAATAATTAAATAACAAATTTGTTTAAATTACAACATAGCTACAGTGTGCAATTATGCTCGAAAAGCAGTTCAGTTACCTTAAAAAGTATATAAATAAAAGCGAAAAGTAATAAAAAAAAGTCATTTTGTAAACGACACAAATTGTGATGCTGAAAATTTGATAGGATTTTTATTACTTAACAGGACGAAAACCTTCTTTCATTTAATGAACGACAGCACATTTTCAGGAAGTGAAATTCTTTTGTTGGGTGTTCATTTCACTAAGAAATGCAATATGTAGAGGTCAAAGAAGTGGCAATAGAAACATATTTTATACGCAAATGAAATGTGCTTAATATAATTTCTTTTATTTATTATTAGATTTAATTTAGGTATTTCGTTAAGAAATCTTACAGAATTTAAATATCCCTCAAATTTTGGATACATTTTTCTGAATGTAGCCAGGGCACAAAAATTATCAACTATGCTGGATTGCCAGAAATTATGTGCTGACTCATTTCAGTTCGTTCTATAAACTATTTGTGACACCTCGATAAACACGTCACGCTCGGAATTCTAAATTCATCCCATAAATCTGCGCAATATTGATTTTCCAGAATACGCTTTAGAGAGCGACAAATGTACATAACTGTTACAAAATTTATTGGAATAGTTACTCAACTTTATAACAACCATTATTATATTATTATAACAACCTGCCGATAATTACAGCAGTTGAATTATTACATAATAAAATTGGTGCCAAAAAAGTATTGCTAAAAGAAGTGCTCTAAGCCTAAACAATTAATAAACACTATAAGAATTTTAAATATATTGCGAGGACTTCTGCTAGCAAGTGTATCTGCACTATTCCATGTTGTAACAATTCGTCGGCAACACAATAAGCGACCGTTTTAAATGCAGATCAAAAAAATAAACCGACAAACATTTTTCATATACAAGCTTTTGACAGACAATAACTCTTTGGGATTAAGGTATTATTTCTTAATTAATATTTCTTCAGTAAAAAGTAATGCAGACATTTAATGTAACGCGAATAAATATAACTTTAAATTTCTTTTCATTATTTTGTTTTAAATTGTTTGTTTATTTTCATTAAAAAAAGGTTACTTACTGCACTGTGCCTCATCCGATTTGTCTTCGCAATCTTCTGTCATATCACATCGAAAATGCGGTGGTATACAATAGGTTTTATTAAATACATATTGGCCACAATTGATTTGACCCGGCTCACATTCGGGGGGTGCTTAAAAAAAGAGGAAATAATTAAAACAATTACTCTTCTTAATATTCGAAACTACTTACGACACGATTGTTGTTCATCTTCACCACCCTCGCAATCTTTCTGATAATTACACACCCATAATGATGTGATGCATTTACCATCATTGCAGCGAAATTGTCCCGGATAACATGGCACATTTGATGTGGCTATGGAACTTAAAATACCGCCATGTATACCACTACTATCACCAAAACCAATACGGCCGCCATCTGCTAAACCACCTGTAATGAGATAAATCAAAAGGTATTTTCAATTAAATTTAAACATGTTTCGTTTAACGAGTAAAGTTTATTCGATGTATTTTTTTTTGTTGAAGTAAAATTACAGCGAGTAGTTCCCCACATAAATAAATGTAATGTATTAATGCAAAATTTTAAAGTGCTATTTAAGAAGTGTAATTACCAACTGTACTCAACACAAATTTTTACATTTTCATTTAAATTTATAGAAATTTAAAAATATTTTTGCTTCAAGTTTATTATCACACCAGTCTGTTGATGTTTTTGTTGATGACATGACTGAAATCACAGTTGAATCGTTGGGGACTTTTGTGAACATACAATACATGAGGACAGAGCCCTACCATCAACAATAACAACCACCGAAAGAAATATTAAAATCAAACCAAACACAACTAAATGTACAATCCACATTTAAAGAGCAAACATTCATAAAGAGGATTGTAGTACTTTGAATGTATACTTTACAGCTCAGATATGCTGGCATAAATATTTTAATGAATAAAATGAGTTTTTTTCGTTTTCGTTACGTTCGTTACATATCTTCGTGTCGTCACAAAGAACTTACAGATATATATTACAACATTTGAAATATTTTGCCAATAATCTTAAGGAAGCTGTCAGTAGCCTGCGCGAAAATAACATTTATTGACTGTCACCGCATGATTTTGTCAAAATAAGCTGTTGAAAAATACTAATTAATAAAGTTTCCAATATTACGATGGAACCATTTTGCCAAAAAGCTTTCATGGGAATAAATTGTAACATAATAAAAATAACAAAATCACAATTTCACGAATTTTATTCTAAAATCAAAATAGTCCTGTTTTCATTTTTTAAGCCCTGGTGCGAATTGTAATGTGTGTAACATAGATCACATACATAGAAATAATAATACTCTCCATCTGCATACTGGTTAAAATTCTCATTCAGTTCGTATTGCTGTATTGAGAAGTGTTGAAAGTTTTGAATTATTCATGGTGGCTCATATACACAAAGGGTCTACAACACAACATGTAGATAAATATCATTTGCGTAATTGCAGAGCCTTCTTATATCGATTTATTGGGCAATGCCTCAATCTAGGTTTGGACTTTGGCTGTGAGTTGTAATTACAGTTCATTCTTAGTTTCTTTCATGTCAATTTGCGACCTTGTTTATGTTTGCAATTAAGTTTGTTTTTCTCGCCTAAAACTAATTCAGTCGTTCAGCAAAGCAGATGTTTAAGCCTAAAATATTATTACAATTATTATCATTTTGTATCTAGTTAAAGAAGTATTAAGCACGTAAGTAAATGCAAATTTAAACCAGGCAAACAATTATGAAAACTATCTTTTTTGTATATATTTTTGAAATGAATTACTTTCTATTTTTTAACAATATTGTACGTTAAGAACAATTTTCGTTTTATTATTTGGTATATTCATTTCAGAAATTTCTTTAGGGCCATTTGGCTTTATTATCTAAATATTAATGAATTTCTTTTGTTTAATTTAGTTCGATTTGCCTAAATTAATTTTTCTCTTATTTCCATCTTTTGCCTTTCCTTTGTTTGAAACAAAGGAAATTGTCCAGTTTCCTTTCGTTTCCACATTTCTTCATTTTTTTTCGCCATCAATTGTTTTAGCTTTTGATTTAGTTTTGTGTTCTTAGGTGAGCAAAAAGCAACCTTCGTTTTTTACGGCTAACAAAGCCATATGGTTTCCATATTTATTTGCTGTGCTGTTGTTGTAGTTGCTCTGTTTTCTAATAGTGACCATCATATTCTATTGTTTATTTTTATATCTCGTTCACACGTAGAAGTGTTAGTAAATGTTTGTGTTCCACTCTTCTCTCCTATCATTTTTTGATGAATGATGTTTTAGTAAAACATTTTCATTAACTCTTTAAGAAAAGTTGTTTAGAGATTTAATGTTCGTTTTATTCTTTCGTTTATGAACGAAAAATATAAGTTTTTCTACGATCATTTTTTTAAATTATAGAAAAAGTTTTGTTATTACACGACAGAATAATGAGATCTTAGATTTTTGTAAACTTTAAATCTGAGTAATTTTTTTAATTAGATAATAAAATCATTATTAAATTAAGATTAGGTTTAAGTTGAATTATTCGTCTCATACCCGTGGTTGTACATTTAATCAAGTGCTATTTTCGGCTTTCCATTATGACGAAATCTTTTTAGAATATCTTTGAGAGGGATTGAATATTATTGATAAACATTGCATAACGAAAATAATTTAGCAGAAGCCATGAAAAAAATTAGAGGTCTTAACCGTTAACTTAACACTGATAAGGTAATGACGGGTCCCTACAGGACATTTACATCAAATAGTCTAGCCGCACTTGTCCCATCAGTCGTGAAAAGTTGCTTTTAGCCGAAACGCAACGATCCGTGTCCGCTAAATAAACTGTTTAAAATTTTTCTGTCTATATGTAAGTAAATATATGTTTAAATTACTTACGTACATAACATAGTTAAACTAGATTGAAACTGGACAAGACTCCTTACGTCTATTCAGTAACCTGCTACACAATGTCTAAAAGATTTCAAGTATCCTGCTATAACAACGGCATGTTAGACAGACTGGTCCTTTCATGGAAAGAACTATTTCATATCTCCAAAGGACCAGACACGTGACAAGTTCGATATTATGCCCTCCAGGGTTAATAAACAAAAAAGATGTCACAATATAATTTTCTGTAAATTTGAAATTACTAAATTTATATTCATACTCTCTGACATAAGAAGCTGAAGAATTATCAAATCAGACGACTGTCTAAACAACCGCCGTATTAAGAATATGTGGTTGAAAGTTCCCAGTTCTGTTTTATCCGTTAGTTTAGAGCCACCTGTGCAGCAGCTACTACTCGCTTGTCACTAGCAATAATGGAGGTTAAATGAATAGTGATTTGACTTGTTTCTATCTGTTCCTTTGCAGTTACTAGTTTCTATATACCATACTGCAGGGACACATTAAGATATTTTTGTTACAATAAATAAAACGGTGCGAAAAAATAATGCAAATCAGTGTTATGATGCAACATTATTTTTGTTGATTTATGATTTTTAAAATTGTCCAAGTAATATTGGCCACTGCGGTATTTTTATTTGTTTGTGGAAAATACCACTTCTTTTTTAAATTATGAAGAATGTTAAAATAGAGTCATGGGGCATGGGTTTAAATACACCCTATAAATTGGGCCATAATATGCCTTGGCAAAGAACTTTAATGCAAATTCCAGTTTGCAATTTATTTACTATTCTTTTCGCTGCTAAGACTTGTTATTGTTATACATATGAGAACTCGAATGTTGACTTCAGAATTCCCAAAGAATGTGGTAGTCTAGACGCAGATATATCGGCGGTGTTAAAAGTAGCAAACTGGTTGTGGTACTATAGAATATTTGATGAAAACGTGTAAATCATCAACGCAAGCCGCGTCTCAATTAGGTCCCCGGTAGTGCCTACGCGACATATAACCTGCCCCAGAATACCTGGCGAGCTTAAATCGGATAGGGAAACATGGAACAAATACGGGCAACTGAATGGCCGATACGCTTGCAGAGATGGGAGCGGGCCTGCAGAACTCGCACACTGTAATATTCTGTGCCATTCTATTCTAAGCCTTAAATAGAGAAATTAATAATGCTATATATGATATGGCTCAGAATATATATCCCACATACAGAAACATGATGCTTCTAATGCCTAAATTAGACCAGGTTAAAACTAGAAACCTTTTACGACAGCTACTGGATGTCGAAGATTTGGCATTCACGCTAAGTCCTTGGGTGATGCCAACAAAAATACAGCGCTGCCACGATGAGGAAAAAAGAAGAGAGCATTTCATCTGCTATGCTTCGTCGTGTCTAGGAAACCTACGCCAGATTCAACTGCGGCAGAAGTCCATTGTTAGCCTAATTGAATTATCAGGAATAGATTCAATAATCAGCCCCCTCCACTCTAGCCCTTGTTTATAGCTTCCTACTCTTTTTCATTTTCTACTTCTTTACTACATTTTCCTTCTTCTCTTTCCTTTTCAGGTCACACCAAATTGCTCTTTTTTATGGTATATACGATTATTATCAACTCAAGAGCATTGCAATATATAATTTTTGTTTTGCAGTTGTCCAAATTGTCTATCGGTAGCAAGTATACATTAAAACCAATTCAATTTTTCTGGCTAAACTTAAATGCATAAACAATTATTTTTAAATTTCTAAACACATGATTTGAGGGAGAAAAATGTATTTAATTTTAAGAAGCAGGAGAAAATAGCATTTTCTTTTTTCAACAACGTCAACAGCTTCACATAACGTATACGTATTAGTGATTTTAAATAACATAGTCACAAGTAGAATAGAGTAGGTGCCCCAAGCACTGAGACAGCAGCCAGTAGCAGACTATTTTTTCTGTGCCCTGCAGTTCTGGCGCAATTAATTTGTAGAAAAAATAGGAAGATAGCACTAATCCTGTAGTTTTTATGACTCCATAGGCAAAGTGGCTACGTGATTGCAGAAGGCGTCACACTTTAACTATAAGAACTGCGTGGTTTTGTGTGTACACAAAGCTATATTTGTTTTAAGTTCTCTTTAGGATCTAATTTCATAGACTTTTATTCCTGTTTATTATTGTTCCCGCTAAGGTTGTTTGTAGACTTCTGTAACCACTTTTTATACATTCATTCGCTTACCCGTTCGTGTATTTTCATACAACTGATGAGTTTATAAACACACACATGCTTTGCCAACATGACATAATTTTTTCCTGATTGTTTTCTTTTTAATTAAAAAAAGAAGGAAATCATAGGAATGAAGTGCTATATAATTGAAAGAGGGCTTAAAACAATACGTCCTAATTAATAATAAGTATTCCGCAGCTACTGAGTACATTGAAATTGTCACATTTTCCGTGGCATATACATATGTTGGTCCGAAATTAACTATCAATCTCTCATATATTATCTCAAAGCTGTTTCATCCTTCTCCTCTTTACTGTGGCATGATTGAAGATATGAAAAGAGTACGGAAATCGTTAAAGATATACTATTTCTAACCCAACGAATGGTTCAAAAACGTGTTCTTGTCCAACTGAATACAAACAATAATGACAGAACCACATTCACATGTATCTTAATATTTTGTACCTGTAAAATGGAAAATATAGCAGTGGATATAAACAACTGCACATATTTAATATAAAAACTTAATAAATACTCTAACACCATTAAATAATAATGGCAGACAATAGTAAAAACAATTCTTTTCTATAAATTCTGGGAATTTTATTTGGTTTAAAGGAATTTGATTCTTATTTTATGTCTTTCTTAATTCGTGGTTCGCATTGCAAAAGAAAATCCTTTGGAATATAATGTTGTTGATTAAAATAAAATTACGAGAGCAACTCAAAAATAACTTTATGCTAATAAAAGTTATAATTTGATAAAGGTGATGCACATGGCGCAGTGGGGTATAGTTTTCTTTGTAATGTTGAACTGGTTACCTGCTAACGACTGATAAACGCACAAAATTATAAATATTGATCCTTTGAAAAATAAGTTTTTTACTACTCTGCGTCCATTGTCACTGTCTTGACTTCGATCATAAACACAAGATCTACCGATTATTCCACAGCTGTTTTATACCACCAGAGATTGGTCAAGTTGCATTTACCCGCTTTGTAATAAGTGGTTTTAATACTATTTCAACTGGCCCTCATTTTTCCTTCTTCATTAACTCACTTTTTATTTGTCTTACTTCCGTCTCTTTCTTCTTCTTCTGCTGCCTTTGTAGTAAACACTTGACCTGACCAAAATGTTGAGTTCTTGCCCTAAAGATTCCAATATCGATTTCGATTCTTAAAAAAATATTGCCTTGTTAAAGGGTACATATTTACCACATCCTTGTTATATGAAATTTTATAAAGATTGTAAAGAGCAACGACTTTCGCAAAGCCTAAAACAACAATTTATTTTATGGGCGTAAACATATTTTGAGTATAACAGTATCTTTTTTTATTTCTTCTAGAAAAGAAAACGCAATCAAAGCCTGACAAAATAATAATAATTATCTGTTACAATACTTTTTCATTCCTTTGTCTGGGTTTTACTCAAATCAAACGGTCTTATCTCTGTATTGTGTATTAAAATTGAAGTATATGGAAAGACATGGATCGAGACGTTCAAAAATACGCTTCTATTTGCTAGCTATTATGTAGAGAGATCGAACCTGAAGAATAAAGGGGATGATGTTCGAAAATAGCCAAATTAAACTTTCACCAAATTAGTTTTCATAAATTTATATTTGTCTTTAACACTAGTATAATTATAATTATGCATACGTATAATTATGCCCAGATGAAAGCTCCTTGTAATAAGGTCTTAAGGTGAATAAGTTCGACTAAAAAAACTATGGACTCCTTGGATCACTTCTTACTTACATTTGGTTTTTTATTTTATTTCATTTATTTATTTTAATTCAGGGATTCAAAGAAAATTTTATTTAAATAACCACAACTTCGTACAGTTAGTTTGGCTCTATCTTAACCCTAAATAATGATCACTTTTTGAAATAATTTAGGTGAAAAATTCTTAAGCTCGTTTATTTCTTGTTAAAATTTTCATAAATTTGACTATTCCTTCCCGTATCTAAAACACTTACAGTACAACTAAAAGTGTAATAAGTGAAGTTACTTGATTCAAGATCCTCTTCGCATAGTTTAATAAAAAAATAACAATATAAATTTTGCAAAAGCCCCTTTTTTGTTATCTCCATTTATGCATTCATAATTAATAATACTTATTAACATAAATATACTTTTTTGTCTATATTTCTTACTATATCTCAACTACTTGTCTTAAATACCATTTATGACGATGCTTTTCTCCACCAGTGTCGGTTACAACAATTTGAACCTTCATGCAAGGGCGAAGTTATAAGAAAACCATTAAAATTCCATCCGCACTGCCAATGGCAGCGTTTTATATCAACAAACAGAACGGAAAATAAGATAGAGCGAAATTAAAAGGAAGCAGAAAAATTCTACGTCCGCAAAGTAAATACAAACAAAAAATATATTTAAACAAATGAATCAACAATTGTCATTCTTAAATGCGAGCAGAAAGCAGCCAGAGAATGTGGGAAGGATAATAAACTGATAAAACAAAAATCATCTGTCAAAAAAAAAAACAAAGGAGAAATTAGAGAAACGGTTTAATAACAAAAGCGAAATATTGAAGATTTTGCCATTTCATTCTTTCTTTTAAAAAAATAAAATAAATTATTTTTAGCGATTTTTTTTTACTTCCAACTCATTTTTTTTTATAAAATAATGCATTTGAGTTGGAAAAAAACCAACCAAACGTAGTGAGACAAGTAATGAAAATAAATTAAAAATTTCTTTCGGTAGGGGTTTTTGTTAAATCTTTAAGATTTTTGTGTTGATTTTCTTGACTCCCTCATTTGGTCTAAGGAAGTTCGGACATAAGATGTTAAAGTTTTTCTTTAAAGTTAGTTAAGGTTTCGCGATGAGCTGGCCTCGGCAGCCAGCGAAATGCGCATTATTTTATGATAAAAAATTAGTTGGAAGTAAAAAAAATAGTTAAAAATAATTAATTTTATTTTTTTAACAGAACGATAGCGCATACTTGTAGTTGAAAAAGAAATTGTACATTTTAATTGAAGTGTTAATTTTGCTACCGTTGCCAGAACTTTGATAATAATAAAATCGCCTCAGAGAAATAATTAAAACGTATGTTAATTCCAAAAGGTGAATAAGGAAAACAAAATTCAAGAAATTACAGAATGGAAAACAAAATGTTGCTGGTTGGACAGAAGAAAATAAATACTTATTATTAGAGGGAACTTTAGTGTTCTGTTAGGCTTGTAAACCAAAAAGCGACGCTCTTAATGACCTTTTTACAAATAAGCTTTTTCAACAAATTACTTTTACTAAGATGTTACTTGAAAAAAGTACTAAAATCTAATTAAAAGAAGATTAACTTTTCGTACAAGATTGGTAGAAAAACTCTTTTAACGACAACTTTCTTCCAAAATGCGGGGAAAACAATATTGAAAGTAATTATTTATTTTGTTAAAACCTGTAGAATATTTTAGTTTGAAAGTACCTTTAGAAAACTACCAAAAGTGTATTTTCTAAAAAGTACCGACTTAAGAAAATTACTTTTTTATTATTTTTTTAATTTTTTGAAGATTATCCATAAATTATCTTCTAAGTAACGTTCGTAGGATGAACTTTAATACTCTACCTTTTGGTCAATTTCTGAATTGATAACAAAGGAAGCGAGAACTGCTCCAAGGTTATATGGTTTTGTTTTCATTTTCGCCTAACTGCTTTTGCATTTGTTCTGCCAAATAAACATATAAACCAATAATGCATTCGCAAAATAGTTAAATTTTGTCACAGGCCCATACAAATGCTGACTGGATATTCTCTACTTACTTTGGTGTATTCATTCTTTTACTTTGCAACTGTATGTGCGGAAATAAATTGAATATTAATGGCATTCCTTGTGGTAAAACGCGAAATGTAAAATTCCAAATAGTCATGATATCAGTTTTTAGTGTCTGTAACCTTAATGACTGAGAGGGCATTATTTGAGAATATTTTTGATTAAAAATATAAACAATAATTTGTAATGAAATTTAATTTCCAGTTGCATTACTTTTTAAGGATATTAATTAAATTTTAATATTTTTAATTAATTTATTATTGATTTTTGGTTTATGTTAAAATGTTAAACAATATAAAAGTAATTAATTATGTTTTCATCCTTTTGAATTAATAAATGCCCTCTGGATATTATTCACGTTTTTTGCCAATTGCATCGAAACTATTTTAGAGCACGCAGGTTTAAGAACAATATAGCACTCTAGCATAACTTTTACGGCATTAAGAATTAAAAAGAGGACAATAGCAAATCCGAGTGTGCAAGCGAGTATAGTAATTTCAAATGAAAGTACATGAACTCAGTTTAATTGAACTCATTTTGCGTTCAAAAAGTTTGAAGTGTCGACAAAAGTTATCCTGATATGAGAGTTATTATTCGGCAGGGAGAGTAAAAATACCTAGAATAATCAAAAAAATTTCGATTGAGATGAAATAATTTTATGCTTAAGTAAAAATCGTTTTCTTTCCGAATTTATTCCTACAATAACCTTTCCATTGAATCTTTTACTGTGTGATTCTTTAAGAAAAAAATTAGTTTTATTTTTGTTTAATTCCGAAACAATTATAATTATTTAATGCGGTAATTTGTCAGCTACAATCCAGTGTTGATTAGTCAGCATTTTTTTTTATATAAAAATGTTCTTCATGGGGCGTATTAGGGAGTGGTTATGTGACTTTAGAGTTCATTTACGTGTGAAACACTTTACAAGGGTTTTTATATCAAACTTTTTTTAACCACGTAAGTTAAGAATTAAACGAAATATTATATAGATTTCATATCAACTTGTGGATTTCAAATAAAAAACAAACACATAATAACAAGTGTTACATTTCAGTTCAAAGTATGTAATTGACGCTAGTTTATCCTCATAATCTGTAGAGTCTGTAAAAATGCTAAATTGGACGATCTAAGTAGCCTGTAAAATAATGGTTCTGAGCTTAAGGCAAATTGCTCGTAAAACTGACTTCTCCAGTTCATAATATATATCATGATTTAGCGGAAGCTAATTCTTTTATGAGCTTTGCCGGAGAAATAAATTAAATTCTTGACTTGATATTCCGATAAGGCGATTTGATGTATTTAGGAATTTCAGTTATCCCTTGTCAAGTTTTGCATGGTAACCGGTTTCGGCTATGTGAAATCGGTATGGTTCCAAATCAAACAAGGGATGACGGAAAATTATACGCTGTGCTAGACCTGTCGCCTGGCTTCAGATCTTGAAAGTTTCGCAGTTTATACATTTTTCGGCTAATATCCTTGCGTAAAATCTCGCACAAGGTCTGTTGAAATATCACATAATAGACTGGGTTTTGCAACCGCTTTAGATCACGGTTTTTCCAGATATACAACTATCGGTTTTTATTTTATATTTTATTTATACATACAATAACTTTTTCATATTTCTTTAGTATGGCAGAACTTAGCAAAAATCTAGCTTAAAAAGTTTTAAGCATAGAGTTAAAAAGAAAAATAGTCAAATTTTTTGAAAAAAATCTCTAAAAACGTAAGCAATTTATTTGGTCATTACTAATTCACTTATACTAAACCTTGTTATGAACTGGAAATTGCTATACAACTGCTAATATTTTTTAAGCAATGCTTATGGCCTTATGATACTTACTTTTATCTATCTTTTTAAAGCGTTAGTTGTGAAATGTATCTAAAAATTTTCCGATTAAAATTGACATTTCGAACTTAAAACTTTACAGAGGTGCTAACTCAATCACTTTATACTTGAATAGAGTGCTTTTGGGATATAGATGTAAATACAGCAGTATTTTCTTGCAGAATAATGGTTTCTGCATTCCTTGACTTTCACAGTTTTGCATTTACAATTGTGTTCGGCCAAAAGCGGAAACTAATTATTCGTAGATATTACTTTATAAATGCTTCCCTACCATGTAAAACTTCAATGAAATGATTTACATTCGTGTTACTTTCGCGCATTGCTAATGGCTGGGTCTGTCAAAACTCATCTCTAGTCGTACTTTCTTTGCAAGTGGTTTGCTCTGCATGTCGAAGAAGTTTTGGTGGAGGAGACCTATATTGCCTGTAGATCAGTTTCAGGATCAACTCGTCTAATACAACGGAGAACAAAGGAGGTGACAAGATGCGTTATTGATTTACATCGGCGTTTCATTTAAATTCATCGTTGAGCATACTATGGCACTTATATAAGTTGTTGTTCTCATTATTATAATCTTGTCGGATTTATTAGATTCAGTGATACACCATTTAAGTGTTAATGAGGATCATATCACCATTCCACTTATTGAAAAATCCACAAACAGTATGCCGACTCTTCTATTACCAGGCTGCTGTTTATTGCTGTGACTAAAACTATTAAATATATTTTTTGAAAACTTTTTTTTTAAATTTTAATATGTTAAAATTTTGATGAATTTGTTGAGTTTGCCTAAAAAAGCTCTGCTATATTTTTCTGGTACGTTGTTATGCTTCATGATAACATGTGCGACTTCGTAAAAATATACTGGGAGTTTCTGATGATATTTCATTTATTATTGTCACCTGTAAGTGTGAATTCACAAAGTTCACCTCAACATCATTTTACGTGGACTATTTCCAAAAAAATGTTCCCTCCAACTTTGGGTTTGTTCAACAACATTCGTGAATATGTAACCTCTTGCATAATTGACTACATGATTTCGGTTCATATGTTGACCTGTTATTCTGCCGATTTTGCTGCTTAACTCCTATGGCTTGCAGGTATTTTCTTTTACCCTTTCGAATCTATAGAGAACCTTATACAATAATTGTCCTACAAGAAGCACAGTGAACAAATTCCATTCAAGAAGTCACCAATCAATATATCACTTTGCATAGCTTGAGTAATAGATATACGAGACTAAATTAACTCCAGAACTAAAGCTTATTGACTAGCTATTGGAAGTGAATGCTGGAATTTCACACCAACGATAATTCTTTTGTGAATTACTGCAAGTTATTGGTTAAGACAACCAAACAAGCAACATTATCAAAGAAGGAAGCAGTACAAAAGTGTTTTCAAAGAATCGAAGACTGAGAACAAGAATAAGTGGAAACAGGGTAAAATTACGGCATTCAATATCTATTGAAATTTCCATTTAAATACTATTGAGTTATCGATAGATATCAAATGCTGTAATTTTAATCAAATATTTTATATTTAATAGTTTTTATGTCACTTTATGTGATTAATTGGGAGTTCTATATACTATTTCAGAATAACGAATATTATCCACTTTATACGACCATATGCAACTAATTTATAGCTATTTTTTTGTAAAAACTGTGAAGATACACTTCCGCACACAAACTATACTTAAATAAAGCCTTTAATGTGTGTATTCATTGTAAACAAATGTTGTGCATTTTTTGTTCCACTACCCACAGAATGTTGCAAGGCATCTCTACAATATGTATTTTTTTTTTCACACTCTACAATACATACTCGTACATGAATCACATTAATAATTGTGGCTTTTATCGATTTTTCTATTTCCCTTTCCTTTAAATATAAAAATCAAACGACATTAAATTTTTAATCGTTTGTAAAAGTTTATTTTTGAAAGCAGTAATCGTTTGAAATTAAATTAGATTTTCAATTTATGATTTTTAACAAAATAAATATTTACAACTCTGATACCGAATAAAATGATTTTAAATTTAATTTTTATTATTTATTGTTCTGGGATATTGGTTTACATATTTTGTCCTGTAGAGAATTTGTGGTTGTTAAGTTTGATTTAAGTTTTAAGTTTAAGTTTTATCATGGCAACGAATTATAAGCAATGACTTTAAAAAGCATTTAAATGTTTTATGTTTAAAGGCAACCGGGGCAAGGCTCCACTTAAGATGATCTAGTGACAATAATTACTCCTCTTCCAAACTGTAGCCACGCTGTCAATGCTCTGTATAGATATCGGTTAATCTTAGAAATAGAGAGAAAGCTACTTGATTGTATAGCCAGAAGACAGAAGAAAGTGTCTGACTGGGGTTGGATAGCATTTGTTTAGTATTTCCTGAGCAAATGGTTGGTTAGTACTGCTTGAATGATGCTGTGTTGTTGTAATGACACAAGTCACGAAGTTGCTACTTAAAGAACCTCAAAATAAGTTTCAGAGGATGCTTTTGCAAAAAGGTCTGGCATGAGAATACGATATTACTCTAGTAGCCGCATAATAGCAACTGGTTTGTGTGATCAATTGCGAGAGATTCGTTGAAGTGCTTGATGTTTGAAAAAAAAATACTCTCTTTATAATCACCGTTGTTGAAATCAATTAGGAATTTATGTCTCCAAAATAACTGTTGGGTCTGTGAAATATTTATTCAATTTTTTTATTTTATTTCAAATTATTATTGTAAAAAATAAAGCTTGTCAAGCCTTAAACTCTTCGCACAATAAGTGATATGAAATTTAAGAAATTTTATTGTATTCTTTTTTCATACACAATTTATTTTTGTAGAACTTTATGTATTTTTCGAAGTTTATTTACAAAACGTTTTCATCATTTCTTTTATTTTTGTTTCTGAATTTTATTTTGTATGATTGAGTATTTAGGAAGTATTATCCCTGGTTGTCGATCTTTTGTAAAATAAAATTTCAATATTATTTCTTTTGTTTTTAGACAATTATTATCAATGGGACATGTTTCATCCATGCGATATTTAATGTTGCTGCTGTATATTGTTATTTTTACATTCATTCCTCATCATGAATACAACAACAGGAATCATAAACAACATGGCAATTGTAATACGTGACTAAAATTTATAATCAAAAATACACATTTGACGAAATCGAATGATCAGGTAGAGAATGAAATAACGAAAGCTATTAAAACGTTTTTGTTTTTATCCGATGTTGCAATAATACAAGAGAGTGGAGTATACAGTTTGCTAGAAGTACATATTTGAAGTAATACTTATTAAATCGGGCTTTTATTTCAGTATTTTACGTAATGGGTGAAAATATTAGGGCATGAAATAATTTAAAATATCGTTAGCCCAACTAACGACCACCTGCAAATCGGATAATACTTGAGGTATTTTGTTGGCAATATATAGCGAATAATCTTCTTGATCAGATATTAGAATTTATATTCTCTAACTTATAGGGACTATTGCAAAAAATGATCCCCTCCTTGCCTTTACTAATAAGATTCACACTCTTATAATGAAAAACAAGCTACTACTTTGCATACATCTCGATTATTTACGAAGTCTGAAGTTAACAGTGGCGGCAAGTCTTGTAGGTTTTAGAGCAAGGCAGCAAAAAATAAACTGTAGTTATTAATAAGCACTTTTATTTGAGTTAATAAATTCAAGGTGGGACATCGCGAACAATTATAACGTCATAGCTAAGCAGGTTAATATGCAAGGCCAACTCAGTATTCGCTTACGAAGCTACTAATGGCGAAGCAATAGTTTTTGCAAGGATCGTAAAAAGTGTAACAAGGGTGAAATAAGTAAAATATCAAAACCAATTAAAAAGCTACCAAACAAAATTTGCAGAAATTTTTAAGTCACTTGCATTTCTGTTAAGAAATCAAAAAATAAAAATTTTAATTTGAGCAAATTCGTTAGTTCCAAAATATAAATGCTTTGTACACAGACGGTTTTTGCAGTGTTTCTGAGGTACTAAAAAGTCATATCTACCATTTTATATTTTCTAGTCCTTTATTTCTGCAACGGTGCTTAATTTGGTTACTCCCTCTCAAGTGCAACTATGCTATTTATTCTTTTTAAATAATGCGTTGACTATTAATTAACTTTGAGAGTCCAGTTGTTTTCTCTAATTCGGGTAGTTTTGTATAAATAAAATATTTTTTGTTAAAAAATAATAAGACTAATTTTGTAAAAGTTCAAAATAATAGACGTAAAAGTTTTAGATTTTAAGATCTTAAATAACCTAAATTTACCTCAAAAAAAATTAAGTAATAAGTTCAGCAGATAGTGCTTAATTTCACTATAAATTAAATCAAAAACAAGTGAGCAAAAAATTCCTAAAATAAACACATTAAAGGTATTAACTCACTAACTAGACCCGGCAATTTACAACAACATTAGCAATCTTATATAAAAGGAATAACAAATTTTATTGTTACCAATTTATATGTTGGCCGTAATTGGACATTTTGTGCATAAAATACATAAGACTTGTATACACGCCTTTTTCATTGTCGGGTCATGAAAACATTTTCTGTGAACACCAAATTTTATAACACAATTTAATTCTGTCTCAATTAAGGCGCATTTGTGAACATAGAATTATATAACGATCTTATATTTTCTCCGTTCCTTAAAGCTGCAACGTTGTTTACTCTCTCTTAAATGCAACTTTGGCATTTGTTCAAAAAAATCTTAATATCTTTTAGCTGATTTTTAAACTAATTTTGTTGCTTCAGTTTTTTTTTTTATTTTTTATTTATTTATTATAAATTATTAAATATTTATTTTTATTTTATTACTTGAAAAATTCAATGAAAACTGTATTTTCAATGAATATCTACTCACTGGCAATATTACTTTTACAGGGCATCCGCCGAGAAGGTATACTACATTGTTTTGCCGCCATTTTGGTAAACATTAATCTTGACAGTTCATATTTGGCAGTCGCGAAGTAGAGATGTGGCAAATTTGTTATGGAAAAATATTCGGCACACCAACGTGTTTTAATCGTTAAAACATTTTATCAAAACCAATCATCGATTACTGTGATGATGAGAAAGTTACTTGAAATTTTTGGGAGAAACAATGTGCCAACAAGACGCACGATTTATCGTGTACTGAATGATTTCGAAGAAAGAAGGACTGTAACTGATAGGCCCAAGCATGAACCATAACGTACTGCAAGATCAACTGAAAACATTACCGCTGTTCAAGAAAGTGTTCAAAACAATCCATCAACCTCAATTCGACACCGTGCTCAGGAGTTTGGTCTTCAAAGAACAACTTTGGCCACAATTTTGTACAAAGATTTGCATTTGTTTCTATTTAAGATTCAGTTGACACAAGAGCTTTTTCCAGAAGACCATTTACGCCACCGTACATATGCCAATAGGATGCTACAACTCGCCCAGGACAACCCCGATTTTCATGAAAAAATCATACTGAGTGACGAGGCACTGTGGAGATATCTGAAAAGCAAGGTTTATGCAAACAAACCAGAAACGCTGGAGCAACTCCAACAAAATATTCGTAATGAAATTAATGAAATACCGCGTGAAAGGTGTGAGAATATAATGAAAAATGTGTTCAAAAGGACTCGCATTTGTGAGGCTAACAGAGGCGGGCATTTATCCGATTTTGTATTCCATACATAATTGCCGACATTATATAAACCATTTATCAATATACGATCCATTCTCTTTCATTTAATCAAAAATTATAAACAAACACCCCGTATATGAAGAATTTAGTAGTTAAAACAATATGGATTTGAAGCTTTCATTTTGATACTTCACCCAATTTAATACCGGAGTATTCTGTCGTTCCCTTTGAGAAATATAGCAATATAACCGATAAAAATTCGTAAAAAATATATGGCTTACTTAATAATTTATGCCGCAAGTTATAACTTTCAATAATAATTTAATAAGTTACCATTTCTTTACTCTCGAAATTTTGTGGAGTATAGGTTTTTTAACCTGACTTACAACTCCAGATAGATGAAAACCAACAGCCAGCAGAAGGGATTTAAATATTATGTACTTAGTTTTTTATAGTACAGTACTCAAATAATAAGTAGTTAAATTTGGCAATTTCAGAAGACAATGTCGAAGAATGTAATACTGTTCTAAATGAACCGAAAAAAATGATTTTTTGAAACATGCATATAAAAAATCGACACGTAAGAAGACCTTAAAATTTTAAAAAATCCCCAAACCACCGTTGCCTAATTCCAAAACTTTTTTTAACGCTAAAAGTGAATCTTCAAGCAAAGTATGACAAATATATAAACATTTTGGGATTAACACATGCTCACGCCATTAGAGCTACGCTCCAAATTAAGTTATCAATAAAACAGAAGTAGGTAGTTGATACACGGAGATGGTAACGGCCAACCATTACTACGAAATGTATTTAACAAGTGTTTGCCACTATCAGAACTCAAGAAGTTTTTACTATGTATAATTATATAAAAACTACATTTTAGTGGAAAACTACTTTAGGAAAGTATTCTACATTTTTATTTTCACTATTATGAAGTTGGCGCTCAACATGAATTTAAACTATTTCTTAGTTATGTGGTTCTGCATTTAACTCAGAATATAAAAAACTTCCCCTAAATGTATGCTTCACTAAAGAAGAAACTTTACAAACGCATCATACTATCAAGAAGAGTATATATTAGGTTTTGTTTTAAGAAAATCTTTTATTAAAAATAGATTCTTTTTACATCAAATGCGTATAGAAAAGTTGAGCTGCAATTTCATGTCATTTTTATGGAGCCATAAAAATATGCAACACCCTACCCTTAAATAGTATAAAATAACTGATGGTTAAAAGAAGATATTACAATGTATGTGCAACAATCTTAAATGTATCATTATAAAAATGAACATCTGTTTACTTTTTAAACACGTTCTCCGCAACTAACAGAGTTATAAAAAATTGCATGAGTAGTCGTACGTGTGCTTGCCGTAAAATTTTTATAATGAAGATGTAGTAAATACATAGTTATAAGTCAGTAGTTTTATGTTTATTTATACCCAGTGAGCATTTGGAAGACTGTTTCTTCAAAAATCATCTTCAACTACTTTTGATGAGCAAAAATTGATTAGTATGTAGCGAGCTTAAGTAAAGACTCAACGTTAATTCATTTATTTATAAAAGGTACTTGTTGAAATTTGTGTGAACTATTGTTTACATAAGTATGTAAGTCAGTGCACTCGTTGTATTAACATCGCAAAGTTATAGTGAATTATATTTCTCTCTATGTATATATAATTCATCTCTACGCGTATATGTAATTGAACTCCTACTAAACGGCTGAACCGCTTTGGTATAATATTGGGTGGAGGGGTAGTTGAATGAGTCCCATCATGATTTATATTCGGAATTAGACCCGGCAGGTGATCACACTAAGTCTGGGCTCCAAAGCTTTCTTTGATTTTCTTTTCGATGTATTTCAGATACATCAAATATCTGAAACTGGCAGACTCAAATATAGACGGCGGTCTGCGGCAAGACAACGTGACTAAATTTAAACAATCTTATGTAAGCCAAAAAAACGAGCAATATATTCCACTGATTCTAACGGAAGATTTAAAAAAAATTTACGATGAATTACAAAAAATATAGACAAGATTATAACCTGCGGTATCGACTTGATTATAAGAAAAATTTAAATGCCAAAACAGGTTGGCATCGATCGAAACGTATTTTCGGGCGAATTGGTTACTCTATACAGCTTGATTCAAACTGTCATGAAACCAAGCCGAGAAAAATTTGAATGCGCAAAACGCCGTGCTACAAAGGCACAATGTGGATACAACAGCCAGGATAATAGCATTCGAATTAAGAATATTTATTGAATGGCTACTGTGTATGTTTTCTTTTTAAGTGTAAAAAGTTTTACTTTAAATAAACTTTATTAGTTTAATAAGGCTTTTACTTAAAACGTAGCTTTATTAATAAAACACTTAAAACACTGGAAGAATAAAGAGTACTCTGAACCAATTTAGTACTCGTCCAGTAGAGTAAAAAATAAAAATAACCATACTGCAGCACGCCTTTTTTCGGCAGCCTTACACTGTTACGAGCTGTGTTCAAAAATAATAAAAAGAAAATCTGAAAAAAATTTCACGGCCAGTATTAAAATTTGAGTCTTAGAACAAAATGAAACAATCATGATTCTAATATATAAAGGCTCAAAGCTACAAAGGACTAACTTGAAATGTTGATACAAGTACAAAGAACAAATCAGGTTTGTAAAGGTTTACTTGGACAGTTAGCGAATTACTAATCAAACAAGTTCATCTCTTTGGTTTTTTGGAACGAAATTCCGTCATCCCTTGTCAAGTTTGATTTGGTTTCATTTATCAAACTCAGTTTCGAGTTAATTTTTCATTGAATAATTTTGAATAACAGTGTAAAAATTTGTTATCTGTTATTTTAGAATTATACAACAAATTTCATAAATTTTTCAACTTTAGAATTGATTTAAAAAAAACGCTAAATAACGTATTTAGGACAATTGAACCACAAATAGTTTTCATCACTTTTATTTTTATATCTTGGTTTATCTCTGATTGGTGATTTTTTGGTTTTAGATTTTGAAATCATTTAGTTACTGTACGAACTGAATTTATTTTATTTACTTAATTAATGAGTTATAAAATTTTTGTCATAAAGGACATAAAAGGCAGGACTAGAATCCCTGCTACGATTACGGTGAAAGGTGGCTAGCTTGTTGTTGCTGTTATTTGTATCCATTTTGTAGATTTTCAGATGTTTGCGTTTGCATATGGGAGGTGGGCGTGTCTCATTGTTCCAAAAATCAATATTTTTCTTCATTATAGGATTTTATGCTATGGTATCAAATATAACAACCCTATGATAACTACTTCTATTTTTGCCTCGTCCATCTATGAGATCAAAGCACTGTGCGCCGTATAAGTGGCGCATTTTTATAATGGAAAAACTCGTTGTTCGTTACATTTTTGTTTATAACACACAAAACTTAAAGAGAAAAAAATATTGAGTTTTTTAACAAGCATTATCCTGACACAATTTTTTCTGCTCACTTCACTTCCTTTTTCAAGTAAAATCATGACAGTATCAAGAAGAAGAATTTAAAGAAACTGAGAATAAAATATGAAGACATCAAAATTATTTATACGCTGTAGATAATGGGATTATGGAGCATGTGACATTCCGCTTGCTGCATTGTTGTTTTACTTTATATGCATATAGTTCGTTGTTGTAGTTGTTTTCCTTAATAATGTTGATGTCCTTTAATATTGTATGTGTGTGTGTGTATCTGTGTGTATCTGTGTGTAATGTGCTTATGTTTACAGATGTGTCTATTGGCATGTATAAGTTTTCTTATATAATGTAAAACAAAATGGCAAAGTATACGTGGAATTTTTTAACTTTGTTTCCATAATTTTTATTTCTTTAATTTAAATTTGTGTAATGTAATTTAAATACTTAAGTCCTTTTTTTTGCAATTATGCAAATATGCAAATTTTATTTTGCCGTGCTGAGTTCAAATTAATTTTTTTTATAGAAAACTTTTGCTTAAAGTAAATTTTTTGGTATTAAAATATTTTCGTCAATTTATTTATCAGCAATGTTTACTATCTAATTATTTAATTAATCTTGCCATTGCAACTCATTATATAAAGTTAAAACTTCTAAGAATATTTATAGATTTATTCCTAGAAATAATTCAAGAATTTGGATCAATGAGTGTATAAAAAAAAAATTAAAAATGCACCAACTGAAAATATGTGAATCTTATAAATGCACAATCGTCCAAAAGAGGCGAGTTTATAATGTATAAAATATATGTATAAACTACTAATTAGCTCAAGGTTAGAAAATAATCCTCTTTTTTTAAGTTTTAGGAATTTTTGGATTTTTCCGGGAGAGATATTTCATGAAGCACTTTCGTGGACGCTAATCACTAAAACCGACCAACGAGTTTAAATGAAATTTAGTTAGTGTATATAGTTGTTTACATTTGGACGGATACTTTTGGAAGCGACATGTGGCACAGTTGCCCAAATTTGTACAAATATTTTTCCTATTTCTCATATAAAAATTCATATGTAAATATTTTACGCTTAATAAGTGAAGTAAAATCGTGGGCGGTACATATATGAAGCAAATCAGGTTACCACAGTTTCATCAACATATAACAAAATCCTCATTCAACATTTAATTATTTGCTATTTATTTCGTGCGACATATTAAGAAAAGAACTAGTTGAATATTCACACTCTTAGTTACATCTTTATTAGAACGGACAGAGTGTAAAATATATGCAACATTTTTGCCAGCAAACATTTGTATGGTTCGTCCACTATTTTTAAATATTATTAAAATAAGTTTCATAGATGCGAAAATGCAATAAAAGAACTGAATATCCAAAAAATATTGAAATATTTAGTCCTGTGGAGTTTTTTAAACTAATACGTCGAGTCATATTGTGTCATCTACAAAATCACAAGTGTTTTCAAGAGAATCGCGTCTCTTTCTTTCATTATTTATTTTTTCATTTATAACGCCAAAATGTGCCATATATTTCAAAGTGAGAGTACACAATATATTTTTAATAAATATTTTCCACTAAGTAGGGTAAACTTTGTTTCATGTTTGGCCTTGTTTATGCAACACTGTTTAAGAACAACCAGGAGCCGACAAATTGTATAATAAAATTTATATTTGAACGTTGGCTGTATTTAAAAAAATAATAATTTTAATCGTCGATATAACAATTTTAAGTCCTTAAGAATCTGAGCTTCAGAAAAAATTACTCTTTTTGCAAACAGTGGTGTGATGATAATCGATTTTGAAAACGAAACAATTTAAAGCCTATGGTGTGAGGTGCTGCTAATTATTTTAGTTTTGTACATATTTTGAAAGAGGTCAATGACACATCTTCATAAATTTTTAATACGTTTTGTAGCTAAATGCTTTAATAAAATTGTTGTATTAATTTTTGTCAGTTGTAATGTCGCCTTTTCCTATTTGGCAATTTTTGATGCTATCGTAGTCATTGATTCAAAAATACGTCTGCGGGATAATTCAACTTCATTCATGTGTGTGGATTCTACATGACTCCCTCATGCGGCAACAGATTATTTTTTGTAGTATTTACAATCAGTTGGGTTTTTATATATTCTATGGTCCCAGTCGGCATGCATGTTAGATATCGTAATAAGTCAGAACAAATTAAATATCACGAAAGTTTGAATAACTAGGTCGGTATTCACAAAAAATCTTTCTCTCGGACGTTGTAAGTAGTCAGTCAAATCTGAATTTTGAAAAGAAATTCACAGCAACCAGATTTACCCTTGTAGCATAATATCAATAATCCCTAACTACCTGATATTGTTTAAGAAGTTAAAGTTAAAAGCATTCATTTGTTTAATTTAAATGCATTGATACGCAGTTTTTAAAAATAATAATAAAAAGAAAGTTTAATAAAGTAAAATAAGAAAATATATCATACATATACATGGTGTCTCGGCAATGGCGCATGTTAATAAGGACCAACAGCAGCAGAATTTAACGTTTTGTGTTGAAAGCCGTTTAACACTTGCTAACTTTGTAATATTTGTTTAACTTTCTAATATGGAAACAAATTATGGAAAAAACGTTACCAAACTACTAGGTTGCTTAGAAATTAGATGATACCATACACAATAAGACCTTGGTCCACATCTTGGTCTCAGTACTTTTATCGGCCGGAATTTTTGAGCAGGAACTAGGCCTTATTTTCACATTTATGAATCTGTGCGGATATCAACTAACAGGAATTGTTTCTTTTTAATTCTGGTATTGTTTCTATTTTAAGAAATCATGAAAAATTTCGACAAGTGCTTATGGTGTTAGAACAATTCTCTTGATAATTTTGTTAATTAGAAGATATTGTACTTATCAACTAATTCAAAATTCATTTTAAATTTAATTTCGTAAATAGTTTAGTATGAACACCTTGAAGTTTTAAAATTAAACCTAGGCTTTTCTACTATGCATATTTGGGCAGATGTGACGCCGACGGCAATTTTGAAACAGCGCCTTATGTATGCGGCTGAATCATTTTAAATAAGATCTCTCGAATCCGAGCTACCACAAGAAGCCTCAGCGGACATTTGAGCAGAGTCGTATTCCACATATAACGGCCTTTCAACTGGAAAATAATTTAGTTAATACCCCACATAGAGATTTTATAACAGAAATTAATTTAACCCTATATATTTGATAAAATCATCAAATCATATCATCATAGATATGCAGCATAACGATTAAAATTTTAGCTCTAACAGAAATATGAGATTAATTTTCGATTTGAAAACTTATCTTTTCACGCTTCAATTTATAAGTGCAACACCCTCAAGTGTTTTAAGAATAAAATTTCGATGCTTAAGACAAATATTAAATACGAATAATTATACTAAATTTGTATTTAATTAAAAAAGGGTTTACATGATGTCTTTTACTAACAGCAATTATTACGGATATGGTGAAAAAAGCGTAATAAAAAAATATTTAAAGATTCCATATTTGTTCTTCATTTAACTACTTAGGATAAATAAATCATAGAGTTATCTCTACGCATTTTAATACTCTTAATATTTATTAAGTTTTTAGAGAAACATCAAGTTGTTTAAAATAAAATTTTAATATTCTGTGCCCGATTGTGCCTGATTGTGCATGGTTGCAAATGTATATCTCTTTCTATGTATTGACAAGCAACAACTAAATTTATGTCATTTTATCGAATGTAAACAATATGTCCGCCAGGACACAAAAACGTATATTATTTTACAAGTTTTAAATTGTTAAACAACATTATCAACAACAAAAACACAATTTTTATTAATCACAACAGAAACAGTGTTACAGAAAAATCAAGAGAAATAACAACTTCAATGGCAATAACATCAATTACAATAACAACAAAAACATTATTACTATTTGTAACATTATCATCGAGAAAATTATCCATGCTAAATTAAATCGAACAAACTTTACAAAACATTCACAATATTATTCAGGTTGTGTGTAAATTTATTTTTAAAAATGCATACAGTGGTGTTCAAAGTTATAGCGTACTTGATTATTAAAATTCACTTTTTCATTGTTTCTGTTTGCTACATTCTCTAAATGAAATTATATTTTATAAATAAACATCGATAATTGATAAAATCTAATTTTTAATAGAGTTTGTCGGAGTAATTGCTAGCGGTTGAAAATCTTGTGTGGTAAAATTTGTTTGCCAACATATGCTCTTGCAGCAATGAAAGCATTTTCTCTGCGGGGTTTTTACTATTAAAAATAAAAGACAAATAATAATAAAAATTCTTTGTAGAATATTTCGATTTCGTCTACTTTCTTTCAAAATAAATGTGCCTTTTTAAACAAGAAATAAATTTCATTTAATGCAATTTTAATCAAAACGATAGTACAATTGAGCACGTCCACATAATTGACACTGTTAGATCTCTATTTGAAAATAAACAATATTGTTCAGCTTTGTTTATTGATATTTCCCAGGCATTTGATGAAGTGTGGCATGCTGGGCTACTTACGAAAATAACTCGAGTTCTACCCGAAAATTCCCACAAACTTCTTTAGAGCTATTTCACAAATATTACGGTAAGGTCAAAGAATAAATTTTCTAACAAAGCAGAAACCTCTGCAGGGGTCCCTGAAGGAAGTATACTAGGGCCGTTATTATATCTCATCTATACAACGGATATGCCAACAAGCGCAAATACATAAGCGCCAACGTTTGCAGACGACACTGCATTTATACGTGTTAGTAATGATCCGAAGGTTACATCTCATGACGTATTGAAAAATTGGAGAATAAAGTAAACCCATCGACATGTGTTTACGTAACGTTTTCCCTCAGAAGGAAAAATTGCAAAGAAGACAGTCTAGGATTTTGCGGCTTATCGTGTGCGCCCCCCAATATATAAGAAATGAAAATATCCATAGAGAAGGGAGGAAGTGGCAAAAACATACTAGTCCAAATACGTAAGCAATCTATTGGTCCATCCCAACACTCTAGAGCGCGATTTACTGCACTGAAAGCTGACACATTGAGCTTGGCGAGATCGTCTTTTATTATTAAGATTCGAATACAATAAACTAATTATTACATTGGTAATATCTAATAAAAAATAATTTGGAGATAAGATTTGAATACCTATTCTAAATTTCTCTAAATAGAAAGATTCCATAAAACAAGATTAAAGTTAAAAAAATTTATTGCAACTTAAATTTTAAGGATATCTTTGATCCAATAGTGCTTTAGCTTGAAGAATTCTTTGTAAAAATATCATTTGACTTCTTTACGGCATTTCAGTGTTGAAACTTTCAAACACAAAAATAAAAACATTTGCATTGGCTGTTATTTATATTTATTTGTTTATTTTTAAATAAATACCCTTTAGTTCTGATGCTAATTTAACCACTGCTTAGCAAATTAATTTTGTATTATTATTTTATCATGTGATTTGCTAACTTGTTGCTAACTTGCAGTTGTTAATTAACGGTAAATTCACTGCCTATTCCCAAAACAAATCTATATTGGGAGTATACATTTTGCGTTGCTACCTTTCGAGACTGCGGGCACTTTCTTTAGTTTGGTTCTTTTGTAGTTGATGTGTAACATAATAGAGGCACATTAATATTATTGCTGCAAGTTGTTTCTGTTCATGTCTTTTTTTTCATTGTTTTTTAATTTGTGTGCACAAATAAAGCAGTCTGTTGTCATTACATACCGTTTTTATTTCGTTGCTGTTGTTTAATGCTTTTATATCCCCAATATTATGCCACACTTTTATTGTTTATTTTATTGTTGTGCTTTCCCTGTTCTTTTGTTGTGGATGAGTGTGTATAAAAGTTTTGTTCAGCAAAAAAGTCGTTGTGCTGGTTTCGTTTCAAAGCCTATTGTTGAGAATATTCCCTTTTTAAATTTAAGGATAACGAAACACATTTTTCATAGTTAATGGTTTGTGTAATGTAAAAGCCTTAATTTATATTTTTAATAATATTTTGAAGAAAGTTATAACACAATAAGTTAAATTATTTCAATAAGTTTAAATTATGCATAGCTTTGTTTTGCAACCATTAAGAACGATTTAAGAAAAATTAATACGATGCTTTGTACAAATGTTTGCAATGTATTTTCTGCGCTTATATAAGTGAATGTATTGAGGAGGTGTGTTTTTAGGAAACAAGTATGTAACTCAGCTGTTACTCAAATCGATTAGGGTAGGTGCATATTAACAAAGGCATGCCACTGTTGCACTCCCTGGCATCGATTTTTTTATTTATTGATAGACACATTAGAATAATTATAATGTTTCAGCTTAGAATTAAATAGGCTTAAATCCTTTGAATTTATATGTTAGATGAGGGTTGAAATCCCTATTTTGCAAACTTAAGCATTTTTTTTAATTAATGTATTTAAATTTTATCTGAGTATAAAATTATAAGTAGAGTAGAAGGGTTCAGTATTCATGCAAATTAAGCGTTCGATAGTTAAAATATTTAACAATTTTAAATTTATGCAGAAATTTTTTTTGCCTAAATAAACAATTCCTGTCAGCAACTAATTAAAATATGTGGAAATGTTTAAGGGAAGGAATGATATATTTCCATTTATTATTTAATTAAAAAGTATTTTTATATTTACGTGTGTATTTATTTATATACCTGTGGATAGTTTTGTAGGTTTGGTACTCTACCTGTTCATATTTCTCTTCGTCTTAAAAGAGGGTGCCCAGACACCCCTCACCAACAATTCGAGCTCGATCGAGAACTTAATACAAACAATGAATAATTTCATGACAACTATGCAGGGTATGTTTCAGGAAATGATGCGAACCCAAAACATGCTTCTGTTAGTTTTGCTTAGCAAAAAATGCACCAGTTAAAAATATGCTTCTAGAACGCTAACGGGCTCTCCCAACATAAATATGAAGTAGAACACTTCCTGCTAGCACATGATATAGACATACTGTTAGTCTCTGAAATACACTTTACTATAAAAAACTGCTTTAGAATTGATGGGTTTTTTATATATGACACAAAACACCAAAGCGAAAGGGCATGTGGTGGGACTGCCATTATAGTCCGAAAAAACGTAAGGAATTTCCCATTGCCTGAATTCAGGGAAGACTTTTTGCAAGCCACGACCATAAATAGATTTTAAAATTGTAGTCTCATCAGTGTATTGCCCGCCTAGGCATAAAATCGAACACCATGAATTTGCCAAATTTATTGCCGCTGGCGAGTACAATGCAAAGCACACATATTGGGGATCCAGACTCCTTAGTCCTAGAGGTACGCAGTTGTATTATACAGTTCAAGCAAACAAGCTTGACGTTGTATCTGCCGGTAAACCCAACTTTAATAAGTTGCCAGACCTTATTGATTTTGCTATAGTAAAAAACATCAAACGCGATCAACTCTTAGTTACTTCATCCTATGATCTTCTGATCATTCACCTACAATTGTTATTTTACAAGACAGTTTTGTCACTGCACCTAAAACCCTTAGTTTCTACCCGAACAGAAACACGAATTGGTTAAAATATAAAATGTATGTGAGCTCTCACTTACCATTGAACATCCCACTGAGAAATCCAGCTGATATTCAAGCAGCTGTAAATCATTTTACAGAAGTCGTGACTGCCGCAGCCATAGCTGCAACGTCAAGAAAGCCATCAGCTAAAATAATATCGTACCAGGCCACAGCAGATATTCAGATGATCGTCATTGAGAAAAAAAGACTAAGAAGACAATGGCAAAACAGTCGTTCTCCACACATAAAAATGCAAATGAACTTATGCCAAAAAAACTTACGCAGTAAATTGAGACAGAAACACGAATTCGCTATCGACAACTTTTTAAAAAACTTGGATCCAATTAAAAATACGGATATGAAGAAATCACCTGGACCTGATCGTATAACAGGATTAATGAAAAAAAACTTACCTAATTCAGCTGTAAGAATTTTACTTTACATATTTAATGCCATGTTGCGCGTTGGCTTCTTCCCATGCTCTTGGGAGATGTCTGAAATTGTTATGATCCCGAAACCAGGAAAGGACTCAAGCCAGATTACATCCTACAGGCATATTACCCTACTGTAAGTTTTGTCAAAGATATTTGAAAAATGATTCGTCTCGAGTGTAACTCTTTTTCTAAGTGAACAAAACGTTATCCCAGATCATCAGTTTGGTTTTCGAGCAAGGCATAGTACGATTGCACAGGTCCATAGATCGGCTTTTGAAAGAAAGCAATACTGTTCAGCTTTATTTATAGACATTTCCCAAGCATTTGATAAAGTCTGCCATGATGGGCTACTTACTAAAATAGTTCGGGTTCTACCTGAAAACACCCACAAGCTTATAAAAAGCTATTTGTCCGATAGAACTTTTAAAGTAAGGTCAAAGGACCAGCTTTTAAGAAATGGGAAAATCAGTGCAGGAGTACCTCAAGGTAGTGTGCTAGGGCCGCTATTATACATCATCTATACAGCGGATATGCCGACAAGCCCACATACATATACATCAACCTTTGCAGACGACACTGCAATTATAAGTGTCAGTAATGATCCAAAGGATGCATCTGAAAAGCTGCAGTCCCATATTCATAAGCTAGAAGACTGGCTAAAACAGTGTAGAATAAAGGTAAATCCATCAAAATGTGCTCATGTAACGTTTTCCCTTAGAAGGCAAAATTGTCCACCAATCACAATAACTAATACCACGGTTCCAGCGGAAACGCACGTTAAATATTTAGGTATCCACCTAGATCGTCCTAACTCAACTTTGGCTTTGGAGTATAAAGTCCTTTTATACAAATCCGTTATAAAGCCAATATGGTCATATTGTATTCAGCTGTGGGGTACTGCCTGTGTATCAAACATCCAAAAGTTACAGAGAAGACAGTCTAGCATTTTACGTCTTATCGTATGCGCCCCCTGGTACATAAGAAATGAAAATATACATAGGGATCTCAAAGTTCCCTCTATCCACGAAGAAGTTAAAACGTACACGTCCAAATACGTTAACAAACTAGTCGCACATCCCAACACTCTAGCACGCAATTTATTGCAATTTGACGGCCACCAGAGACTAAAAAGAACTGACACATTGAGCCTGGCGAGGCGGCTCTCTCTACACAATAGAAGATAAATTTTTAAGATTTGAATACAAAAAATTAGTTATTACATTGGTAATAACTAGTAAATAATAATTTAGAAATAAGATTTGAATACTTATTGTGAATTTCTTTTAATAGAAAGATTCAATAAAATAAAATACAGTATAAAAAAAATATTTCTCTTGCATGCTAGATTCAGTGAAAGTGTCAATAAATAGTAAAACAACAACTTTCTGGCTTAACTTGTACGAATGAATTTGATTTGAATTGCTACTCATAAAGGCATATATTCGCTTTCCTTTATAGGCTTTTCATTGCAAGCCGTTAACTTTTCCACCTTCATTTCTCGTTTGCATTTGCCCTAAATTAAATCATCCCAAAAACATAAGTGTGTAAGTGGTCAAGTCCCGAGAACAAAATGAGGACCAAGTTCTTGGTGTGTATAAAACCATCTCATTTCTAGGTCAGTCGCTAGTTTAGTACATTTTTTTTCATAATTCTTTCTATATTACAAAGTTCAAAAAATATTGCCAAGCTAGTAAAAGTATTGTACATGTTAAGAAATGCAGAGTCCTAAACAACGGCAAGCTTAGTGAATCAACTGCACCTCCGATGTAAGACAAGGTTGAATTTTATCACCGCTGCTGGTTATCACTGTTCTAGATTGCGTACTACAAATCTTTGACTGCGCTATTAACAAGCGAGGAATAACATGGCGTCTGAAAGGATGCTACGAATATCATGAGTACGCAGACGACTTAGTTTTGCCCTCGCACTCGCATCAGGACATGCAACAAAACTAGATGACTTACAGCAGGAGTCGGTAAAGGTTGACCTTAAAATTAATATAAACAAAACAGAATCATTACGAATTAAATCATCCAACGATATAACATTCACTATAATCGGCCATAACATAGCAAACGTAAAAGTTCACACACTTGGGTAGTGTTCTTTCAAGCAATGGAGGAGCTAAACAGGATATGTTAAGGCGCATACAGAAGGGTCGTACGACTAGAACTAGAACTAAATTTTTAATGGCTGCGTGAAGTCTCTGCGCACAGACATGGTTATTTACGGAAGAAACGAAAACAAATATTCAGATCTTTATAAAGCGCTGTCCCCGAATTATCTACAAATATGGTGGTCCGAAACTATAGGGAATGAAGATCTATAGAGAACTACTCACCAGAAAAAATAGAAAATATGGATGGATTGGGAACACTCTGCGAAAACTTTACGATGACCCTTTCCATGCTGCTCCGGTCTAGAACCCGAAAACTGTACGACGTCGTGAAAGACCACAACCGACATGGCGCCGAACTGTTTTAAGCGAAATCGTTAAATCGATAACCGAATAAAAATTAGTAGCACGCTAGAGATATAACTGGAAATCTTTTGTAGAAATCTTAAGCTCCTAAGCATGGAGTATGAATTTTAATAATATAACAATAACATCAAGAACATGATCGTCATATTGATCTTGGCTTTTTTCACATCTATAGCTTTGTGCGGATCTGACTCGGTTTTTCTAAGTTATCTGTTTTTGTAAGTGTGTAAAACTTCTTTAAACTTGAAGCTTACAGTCGGTTGGGTTATACCTAATTTTATAGCTATGGTGGAAGTGTCCCACACCAATAAGGGGGCACTTTGTCCCCCTATAGAAAATGTATCCGTTTTCAGATTATTTGGAGTGCTTATTCCCCAAGACCAACTTTTATCTCTCTAGCTATAGTGGAAGTTTCCCATAATATCGATGAGTGAGTCAGTGAATAGATACCGAAATATCCACTTTTTGCATCTTCATATCACGGGTTTGATTTTATGGTAAGGTTTTCAAGCCTCTCTTATGATGTTATATTTCACTATAATCATAATATGAAGCAAAGTTATGATGGGGGTAAAAATAGCACAAATGGTTTCGTGTACAAATACGCACTGTGTGCAATGACCGATCCTTTTAATTGAAACAATTTTAATGAATTTATAGCACGAATGTAAGCATGTGTGGTAGTGTTTTCTCTTGACTTCTTGCAGGATTGTAATCGATTGTGGCGAGGATTGAACATAAATGAAATAAAGATTTTATAGGCATAATTGCTTTTGGGCTGGTGTGTTCGTAGTTAAAATTACGTGCACAGAATGAATAGAAGAGGAATTTATTTATGCATTATAACCAATTAAAGTCAAGTCATGCGTATAACCAGATTAATTCCGTGATAAATATTTCAAACGAAGATGCATATTACCTTAGATTTATTTGTTATTTGTCCTGTTTGTTAAGTGACTACAAATAGAAAGGATATTTAATTCCTTGTCTTTGAGTTAAAATATGTTTTTTATGTTTTTCATTGGCTTAGTGAGCTTTATGAAATTAAATTCATAGTCGATACTATATCCAGATATATACTTAGCAAATTGTAACACATGCTATAACAAAATATTGAAAAATAAAATATTTACTATCCTTGTCCACATGTTTTGGCATTATCTGACAAATGTGTTTGTGTGCTTAACATTCATATGGCTGTATTTACATACGCATTATTTAATTTCATAGCAAGAAAACAAACATCACAAATTAGTAGCGAATAACATATAGCGTTTGATTTTCTGACAAAAATGTTGCATATATTCAATGCTTTGTAAGTTAATGTGTTGCTTCCTGAAAAAATGCAAGTTTCTGAGTCAACAATGGATTCTTTTCTAAATATGCTGCACGAGGAAGTGCAATATATGCAACATGTTTTACATTTTTTAAGGGTTACTTGCTACCCTTGTCATCTTAACTGCTCTTTGTTATTACAAGTAGTCAGTGACGTTAATGTTAGTTGATAACCCCATAATAGTTAAATGTCTAGAACAAAAGTTATGCAATTCAATATTTGAAAAAGCTTTATATACAATACCGTCAAATGTTAACACTTGTAAAAATTTACAAATCATATTGTTCTATTAAAATCATAAAAATGCATGATTTTGAGAAATTGCGGGTAATCGTAAAAAATATCAGCTCAAAAACATCAACATGAAAATATGGTCAAGTTCCTATGGTAACATTATTCCTATAGGTATACTCCTCTCCGATATTAGAAAGTAAAAAAAATGTTCCAAGCTAGCAAGTTGCCTAGAAACGGGATGGTATGGTACATATGAAGAACATGGTCCTACTCATGACTTTTTACGGAAAAAATTTGGGATAAGAACTTGGTTATTTTTGCTTGTATAAATATACTTTTAACTTAAAGCTTACATACGGTTGGGTTATACTAAATTTCAGCTCTCTAGCTATAGTGGAAATGTTCCATACAAAAAAGAGGGAACCCTAGTCCCCTAAATGAAGAGTGGCCACTTTTTTCATTACTTATTCTCCAAAGCAAGTTTCAACTTTCGAACTCCAGTGGAAGTGCCCTATAATATTATTGAGTAAGTCAGTCAGTAAATGTGTACTAAAATATTGTTACAAAGTTATAGTCAAAGATGTGCGAAACGGCCTATTGTACAGATACGCAATATTATAAACATAAAGCAAAAACAAATTGCGTAGCAGAAATTCCCCGAACCGCGGTTCAACGTAGAAACAAAACAACTTCTACAACAAGAAAAATTAAACAGAAGAAACACTAACACATACAAACACACATACTAAGCCAGCAAATGAAATAAATGATGCGCAATTTCGCGTATGTTCGGGTCATTTCAAGAAGCGGCCGTGATCTGTATATAAAAGCGCCGTTGACTTTGAGATTTCATAGAGTGAATATATGTCCGTACAAAAGTGTTAAGTGTACAGTGTAAATTAGACTGAACAGTTGTAAATAGAGTCTTAGTTTCCGAATAAAGTTGTGTACTGATAAATCATATTTTAATATTTGCAATTAAACGAACCCTACAACTTAACGTTTATTGTGGTAATAAACGTAACAATATGAAGCTTTTACACCTCCATACCTCGGTAAGCTTTAATGGAAAAATTCAAGTTCGGGCTATGAGACCACCTATAAATAAGTGCAGTACTTACGTTTCAAGTTTTATTTTTTTATGATTAAAGGAAGCAGAGTTATGAGGGGATAAAAACAGCGCGGGTGGTTTCGTGTAATGTACACACTGTGTGGTCTTAATTACCCAGTACTAACGCAGCATTATTTTTCTAAGAAAAAACATAATTAATGCCATTCGTTAATTTTTATCCAAACTTAGGAGTTGCAATGAAGTGTATTTTATTAATAGAAGTAAGGGCCTAAATAAGAAATAAATAAAAACGCGGTATCCAGGCAGAAGCGTCGTAGCACATTTGTTCGCTGGGATCGTGTTTAACGAATCTTTAATCCTAGTGGTGTTTCGAACCAACCTAATGTTGATTCAGCTAAAAAAGAGCACCATTACTAAACCGGATATTGCGATGAAACAGTGGGTAACATTCCCGAACTCAGACACAATTTTCGAAATCAATTCAAAAGAGTTGTTCTGCTGTTAGTTTTTTTATTATAAAATTGCAATCTCTGCCAGAAAACAAAATCTTTAAAAAATTCCACTTATTTTGGAAGTTTGGTGTTTTTCGAATCGATGAAGATAGTGATAAAAACAGGAAATCACTATCCACCAAAAAAATGAAAGTCCCTAAGTACACAACAACGATTGTTGTAAATTTATTGACAAATCGTTACCCAAATCCAAACGACACAAGTTCCTACATAAAATGGAAAATACATGCAAGTATATGCGGGGAAAGAAAAAATATACATAAATATAACAAATGCTTTATGGTGATGTGCTTGTGAAACACACAACACGAAACACCAAATAGTAAAAATTTTATGGCAAAAAAAATGCTTTAACAAACCTAATGGCCGCCGGGCCATGACAATTTTCTGCTCGAGAACGGAAAACAGTTACCAAATATTTTTTTTTCATAAAAAAACAGCAATTCAATTTAAAAAAAGAAAACCAACCAAAATATCACCAGTAGTGCAATACAATAGTGATTCGTTTTCAATTTATTTTAACAATGATAAAATGACATTTGCGACAAGTCGCATGCTGCTAAGTTTTGACATTTCATGCAAATGTGAAAAAACTTATCCAAGTTGTTTTCCAAAAAAGGATAAGCTACAATAACGAAATTATACGACCATAAATTGCTTATTTTTGTTTTATTTTTCTTTTTTTCGAATTAGAACAAAAAGTTGTTTGGGAAAACTTGAGAGTTCGCTTGTGTTTGAGTTCGGCGAAAGGAAATGTAAAATCAATTATGGAGCAATTTCTGTGGGTGTATTAATGTTTTTAAATACTTGTTGTCATTTATTATTCTCGTATTTTATTATTTTTTTTAACTATAAGCGGCCCTAATAAGATAATTGAAAAGCTATCAGATTTCATAGCACGGATTTTGTGTCAGTAGCATAGCAAAAAATAGCAAAAAATTTAATTAAGAAGACTTAATTTTATTCATGAAATTGGTTTTAAAACACTTGAGTACCTTTAAAAAAAATTATTCTTTAACATGTAGTATTGCTTACTTACACCAAGCGAGAGTAAAAGTTGGGGCATATATGTGAGTGGTATCTACTTTATTTACACCGCTGTTCGCAAGGAATGTAATATCTTAGATTTTATTCAATCCAGCTAATCGAACTTCAAAGAAGTGTATACATATATTTTTTAGGCGGTTTATAATAATATTCTATTTAAATGGCGTTCAGTTTATACGTCCATTTTATTGGCTAAAAATATAATATAAATTTGCAGAAATAGTATAAACTTTATTTATTTATTTTTTTTATTTTTTGATATATAAACTTATATGCCCTTATCTGTCATTGTTGAAAGTCAAAGGGAAATGTCTAATAAAATATCAGCAATGTAACACCAAGAGGTGCAGTTGGCTATTCGCTTGCCTTTCCATAACGTTTGTAATAATATTTTCAGACATGCACAGGCATGCATCTCAAAGTTTGATAATGGATTCGTAATGGTTTTTCAACTACTGTTGCCAGATTTTAAGATTTAGTGTCATTTAGACGATTTTTTCATCAGAAAAATACCTTCAAAAGATTTGGCGATTTTCCATTAAATTTGAAGATTTTTTTCATCATTAATTTAGTTGAGTGTTCCTGATTGCTTTATTTATTTCCTGGGTTCTTTCGCTTCCGAAACAGTTTAATTTTTATTTGTATCTTTCGTTTGCAGCTAAACTGTCAACAACATGTTGTTGAAACCGTTGGTGACAGATGGTGTCAAGGATTTGAATGTGAAATTTGTTTATAATATTTGTTTTGAGCCGAGCTGGAATATTCTTTTATAATTTTTAGTAAGAGAACTTGTAGTATTTTTTTGTCAAATTAATTGGTTGGTTATGTAATACGAATACGTTTTCAGAGAGAGAGGGGTGATATCATATTTTGGAGCAATCGTATTACTTATGACTTTATTCTTTTTGTAAAAATTACATGTATGTTTCTTTAAAGAAAACATTGTCTTGCTTCAAATAAAAAAGTAACTTAAAAGAAAAGAATTTAGTAGCTCCATTAAAGAACAAACGTAAAAATCTTAAATATTTCATCTCTCTCTCTCTTTCATAGCTAGGGTAGATAATAAAAACGTGTAAACTTTTCATTAATATTTCGGGTTTTTTTTATCACTCTTCTCTTTTCCAGAACTTTTTTGTTTTTTAAGTCCATGTTTTGCTTAAAGCCTTTAGGGTATATTTTTCTTGTGCAACCTTTAAACTGAAAAGCACTGGTTAAGTGCTACTCTATACTGGCTTCCTATTTGGTTTTTTCCAATTTGGTGCCATACGTAAAAATTATGTATATGCGTGTTTGTCAAGTGTGTCTGAGGCACTGCCGTATTTTCCGAACTGTTAATTCTCATAACAACTTTTAAGGTTCGTGTGTTGAAAACACAGATGTGAGATACAAAATTACACAGTTATTGTTTCTTTGCTTGTCTGCGTTTCAAAAAGCGGTTTTCCAATATAATATTATATTTTTATTGCCGTTAGGGGAGTAAATTAAATATAAAAAAAGATTTTAAATTAAAGAGTTGTGCAATGCTTAATGAAATTAACAGAAGAGAAGAACACTTTGATGAGTTTTTGCGGAGAATTTAATTTACTCTAATTTCCTTTTAAAATATTCCTATTTAATGACGCAAATTGTTTATTTAATTAAAATTATTTTTGCCTACCAGTAGTTATGCCAAATTATTATTTTTATTTTCTTCACCGTGTGTTTACATACCTGAAATAAAAAAATACGTATACAAAATTAGTAAAATTAATTGTTAATTTTTTGATTAGGTCTACAGAGTTATAATAATTTAGTCAGTAAATTTATGCATAGCATTTTTCGACTTTTTTGAAAATTCGTATTCAACTTTCATGGGTAATTATTCCTTGAACAATTGTTTCCATGACTTTTGTTTTAATGACTTTTAACATTTTCAAAATTAAATTTTATTTTATATTTAATGTTCGTTGTCATTTAATCAACTTAAATTTCATTAGCACACGTGTTGCGTATTAGTGATATTTATGGGGTGAATAGAAAATAAAATATTCTTCATACGCTCCTTCAGACTTGTTACTTTCAATCCTACTGTGAATAACCAAAAAATATACGTTAGTCAATAACCGGGTACCCCAGTACCCCTATGTAGTTTTTTGCATTTGTGTACTAAAAATTATAATGTAAGATCGAGAATATACCGATTATTTTGTCATTCGTATTAATAGCTACGTAAAAACCAACTTGTTAAAAAAGTTCACTTCAGAATTTTTGTTATTCCCTTAATTTTTACTTCGCCTTCTGTTTCTAAGCTATTGTAGATATGAATACTCTTCAGCTCATATACCTATACGCAAAGAATTGTTTTTCATTCACTTTTGATAACTGTAAATTTTATTCACATTGTGAAATAAGTCTTTGCGTGTTGCTCTTGTGTATGACTGATTGTGTCTATTGGTCTTCCAATTGAAAGAAGTAGCGGTACTGCGTTTGTGTATTTTAAAAAAACAAAGTCATTGAAAAATTTGAAATAGAAAATTTTACAGCATCTGTGTCATATAAATTTAAAGATTTGTAAAGTCGAATTGCTATCACAAAGACAATACAAAAATTTATCAGATGAAGCAAAAGCTAATTATATCTCATCTATTTTCGATGATATGGTCGATTATGAGCAGTTGTCAGAAAGAGAAGACGAAGAAACATCATGTGGAAATGTCTTATGCAGAAGATGAGCCAGGTAATGAGGGTGCTGCTATGTCCAATAATAATATATCAGATGACGCCACATATAAAAGTGATGACGAAGGCGATGATGCAAATATCAGTGGCATAAATTACATTGCCTGTGATGGAACTGAGTGCCCGAAACACAATTTTCCATCCCATCAAACTAGTAGTTTTAATTCAAAAGCTGAAACATTTAAATACTACTTGAGTGTAAAAATGGTAGACATAATAGTGCGCCAGACAAATAAAGAGGCACATGTCACTTATACGTCCCACAATGAAAAACCACCTCTAGATTGGAAAGATGTAACTGTAGACGAAATGTTCGCCTTTATTGGCATATTAATAATGACAGATGAAAATCAATTATTTAATGATAATACGAAAGACTTGTGGATCACCACATCTTATCCACTATACCGAGCGACAATAGGTATTAACAGATTCTGGTCGTTACTACGTTTTATACGCTTCGACGATGCAAACACAAAAGCCGAAAGAATATTTACTGATAAAGCTGCTCCAATCCGTGATATATATATGGACAATGCAAATCTTTCAACATATTACAAGCCCAGTGAGAATTTGACGTTCGATGAGCAGCTTTTCCCGTATTGCGGCAGAACTAAGTTCACCCAATACTTTCCTTCAAATCCAGCAAAATATGGAATTAAGTTCTGGTGGATATGTGATGCAAAAGTGCCTATACGCTTGAAGGGCAACTGTATACCGGAAAATCAGCGATGGGTCGTGAGACTCGACAAGCAGAAAGACTGGTCAAGGAATTAACAGATGCTTTCCTCGGTAGTGGACGCAATATCACAATCAATAATTTTTTTACAACTCTTGATTTGGCGGAACATTTGCTTTTAAAGAAACTGACAATGGTGGGAACGCTGCGCAAAAATAAACCATATATTCCAGATACAATGAAGGACAAAAACAAATTATTGGATCTTCGATATTTGCTTTCAGGAGAAACGTAACTATGTTTTCATATGCACAAAGAAAAACAAATTCTCTAATAGTGCTCTCCACAATGCATGAAAATAACAGCATTGGTAATAATGGTAAATCAGATTTCATCACATCTTATAATCAAACTAAAGGAGGCGTGGATATCATGGATCAAATGCTGGGCCAATATACAACACAACGGCAACCAAAACGGTGGCTGCTGTCTCCCTTTTATAATATAATAGTTATCAGTGCATTTGCTGCGTATACAATATATTTTGAAAAAAACAACACTATGCCATATAAAAGCACACAAAGAAAATGTTTTTTGCAAGCGCTAAGCGAGGAGCTTTGTATGCCACTCATTGAACAACGAGCTGCAAATAGCCAAATTATACGCTACTTTACATCTAAATCTGCCATTGAATGTCATTTGGGTAAATCAATACTTACGAACATGGCTTTTCAATCAATACCCAACGATCTCTTAGCCGTGTTCAAGGAAGAAAACCCATAGTTGGGTTCTGTTTCTTGTGTCTTACATTACCACAGAAAAGAAGAAGAAAAACCAGAAAAGCGTGCAGAACATGTAAAAAGCCGATATGCGACCAACATACTAAAACAATTTCAACATGCTTTGAGTGTATGTAATTAGGCACTTATATATGTAATTAAGTATGTATTTTTATTTAAAGTGTATAAAAATAAAAATGAATTGAAATAAAAAACTTCAACAGTCTAGTATTTAGAATTATAAATAAAGAAAGAGTGAAAAACTATGTAGAAAAGCAAATAAAATGTGTGAGGGTACCGCGGTACTCGGTCAATGACTCGTATGCAAAACGATTTTACACAAAGTTTTAACGAAAAATATGTAATTTTTTTAACATTTTATTGTCTTAAACGATCTCAATAGCGACGGTATAAAGTTTCGTAACAATTTTTCTATTACAAAAATATTGCGAACATTTTTAAATTTAAAAAGGTACCCGGGTACCCGGTTATTGACCTTAGGGTTAAAGAAGCTCTTTGTAAGACTACTGGTGATTAGTTCTGTATTTGATATATGTTCTCTTTAAGGACTTCGAGAGTAGGGGATGTATTCATAAAATCCGACTGCAAAGAAATCCAACGCAGTTGGATATGGTAAATGTGCCGGCCAGTGATTATCTCTTAAATACGATATCATACCGCCTGGTCAACTGGCAAGAGCCAGTAGAACACCTCGTTAAATATTTTGGTATCCATCTAGATCGATGCTCGATTTCGCCGCCTGGTTAATGGGCCCTATCGCAATCCAGGCCTTTGAATAAAAAGTGATTTTATAAAAATCTATTATATGGACATATAGCATTGAGGACCTATATGGTACTGCTTACGTATCAAACATCCAGATGTTACAAAGAAGACAAATACGTAAAAAATGAAAATATTCACAGAGATCCTATATGTTGTCACTACCCCAGAAGAGGTTGAAAAATACTCGTTTATATATCTAAAAACCTAAAAGGCCTAAAAACTAAAAGACCATCCCAGTTATTTTGTAGGAGCTTTATTGAATTTTGATAGGCACCGGAGATTAAGAAAAACGATTTGAATGCAATAATTTAATTTTAAGATTGCTTATAGTTAATGTATAACAATCTAGTGCTAAGGCTTGGATGATGTTGTTGGGCCTTTTACTATATTGTGAGCAACAGAAGCTATATTCTGGGCAAAGTCTACGATTATACAATGTACCTCCTGTTGAGCCATGCTCATGAATTCGAGTGGATAAATGCTTCATCGGACGACCGGTGGCTATTGAACGAATAGAAAACCAAAATCGAAGCTGTGTAGAACGCACAAATAAATAATTCTGCTTAAGACACAATTATTCTGTATTCTTCAGGAGTATAGCATTCCGTGGTTCTTGATAACAAATCCTTATTATGTTTACTTTACAAATGTGAAAAATGAATAGATTTCATATTTTAAAATGAAAACTATTTCAGCCACTTTGTTTTTCAAATCTCAATGTTAATAAATTAACTTTTTTATAGCCGACTAAAATTACAAACACTAATTGCTCGAATTGAGCATTACGACATTATAAAAAATTATAATGTAAGGTGGTATAAATGATAACTTTTGTCTAATTAGAAAATAACTAATGTGAGAACTTTTGTGAATAAAACAAATTAGCGAATGATTCTTGTTTTGATATTCTACCAGGGTGTTTTGATATAAAATTTTGAAATGAGTTTCCGTCATACCTGGTCAGTTTGGTTTGGAGACAAACCGGGTTCGGCTATGTGCCATCTTTAGTGTCCTTTTTCGTCCGAAACCGGTTTGTTTCCAAACTAAACTTGACCAGGTATGACGGAAATCCGATCCAAAAATCTACAAATAAGCGAATCCGTATCGAAATCTTGTAGGTTTGAGATACTTTTATTACTTCGTTAGCATCGTCAGTAACAACTAAGAATATTTGTGGTATCATTTGTGCATATTGTTGTATTATTTTACCCTTAAAATCAGAATAATTATTTTGTGGCACAGTTGTGATAGACACTTTGTGTAAAATGAAAAAAAAATATTAAGTCTTTACTTTTAACCAAGTGGAAAATTAAATTCAACTAGAGCTGACATTGTGATTAAACTTTTCTATTGTTGTTGTTGTTGCTTATGTCTGTTCTTTTAAACAAGTAATAGCTGACTTCAGCTGTCACGGTTTGCTGAATAAAAGAAGAAAAAAAAACAATTTAAAAGGAGTGCGCCTTTTTCCGCGTCTCTTTGTGTTTCTATGTTGAAGAGTTTGTTGTGGATATTATTGTAGTTTTTGTTTTAGTTTCCTGTTTATTTTTTGGTTGTTTTGACAAAATTCACACCAACTTTATTGTTTTAACTTTAACAGCATTTGTGTTGCGTTTGTTCTAATTTCAGTATTTTAACAATTACGGCGAGTGTTTGAGTGAGAAATAATAAAGTTGCCTCTTAATTGTAAAATATTTATGCAATATCTAGAAGTAAGAAAGTTGGCGGTTAGGTTTTTTTTTTTTTTAAATTGTGTTTCTTTGGAGTGATCTCAAGCTTAAATCTAATTTTTGCAACAATAAAAGCTACAAAAAATTTTCATTTTCACCTTTTCGATTTGCTATCTTCCTCCCACTTTATGTCGCTTTCTGAATTTCCTTTTTTTATATCGCAAAGTAGGTAGTTTTTAAATGCCTACTAATCATTTTTCGAATAATTTTGCTTTTTTTTGGAAAGAAATACACTGGAGAAGACAGTGAAATGGAGCGGATAGAATAAAGTTTCAATCTTTACAACTCTGCAATTGCGAATTGTTTATATTTGAAAGAGTGGCTGCAGTTGCTGCATTAGTTTTATGTGGGCGTATTACTGGTATAACCATTTGGAAAGTTATTTTACATCGCCGACGATTTAGTACTCTAGAGTTACACCGACGATGTGATATAATATATGTAACTAGTATGAATAAAACCTAGTACACATCAGAAAATCGTATGTTCTTAATTAAAATGTCCGGCATCGACTGGGATACGAAAACCTTCATGTCGAAAGACATCAGAATGCTCAAGAGTCAACCCGCACAATTTTGTGCGGCTTTTAAAATTTGCGAATATATTTAAGGGCCACGCTCGAATTAAAAAGTTTACTAAAAGAAACTAGCTGAGTGACTATATTAATAACAAGCCCGTTTCAAGACATATGAAAAAGACATAATAAAAATTTGTCATTAAATTAATTGAAGAGATTTAAGACAATAAAACCTTTATGAACAAACCGCCTCACAATTCAAATTAAATACCTCAAATTAATATTGCTACGAGACTTGTTAAACAAAAGGATACATTTCTGTTACTTAGTTTAAGACGTGTAGTTAAGATAGAATAATCCGTAACATGATTGGTGATAAATCGAATCCAGAAAACTACTTCCCTACTGAAGAGCATAAAAAAATTAGTATTCATAATTATCATGGAAATACAAACGTAATGTATTTCTGGTATCCATCTTGGAAGCTAAAATAAAAAAAGAGACCCAGTGTGATATAAAATATTGAATTAATTTTCATTATATCTAAGCACGCGCTGGTGTGTAACAAATACTACTCGTTATAAGTTTTACATTTTCATATTTTGTAAAGGAAATGGGGAAAAATAACTAACATTTTGTTGAAACTCCCTGAAGCACCTTAAGGGAAACTTAAGGTTGTGTTTCGTTGATTTAGCGTTTGGTAGAATTTGCTTTTGTAGCATTTGTTGCGTGACTACGTACGATGCAAATGCTAATTTGCACTTGACTAAAAGTGCGCCATTACTCTTTTGATTACTTTGAATTAAATTAGTGACTTCGAAACTTTTGAAAATTATTCTATTATACTTAACACATTGAATTGAATAATGCTTTAAAAACGGAATATATTTTACAAATGGAGCACTAGAATTTTCTTTAGCCCAAACATTGCACTGTGAAACGTTGTTTTTACGTTGGTGTTACAAAAAAGTAACTATTTCGCCTCCAGGTGAATCTCGTGTGGGTTGGTGAAATCCAAACATCTCTTTGACTTGCTGCTCCCTCTCTAACTGGCCATGGTGATTTGGCTGCAACGACTAAATAATGAACAACAGATCTGTCAACACAGACAACATTAATGCAATAGACAGCCGATTTAAACCAAAAAACATTTTACTTCGAAAATCAAGTTTGGTCATATTAACCAGTTGAATTCTTCTAAGTTTTATGGCCATTATTTTTGCCTCCATATGGCGAGACTAAGCCTGCCGTCTATCTGTGGATACTCATATATTTGACGCGAGTTTCCGCTGTGACAGTTTTAGTTGTTAAATTAATTGGTGGACAATTTTCATTCTGAGGGAAAAAGAACACATTTCCATGGACGTACCTTAATCCTCCACTTTTTTTAGCCAATCTTCTAGTGCATGAATGTGGAACTGACGTGTCGTCTGCAAACTTTAACGTATGCGTATTTGTACTTGTTGGCAAATTCGCTTTATAGATGATATATAATAACGGCCCCAGTTTACTACCTTAAGATACTCCTGCAAAATTTGCCCATTTTTTGAAAGGTGATCCATTGACCTTACTTCAAACGTTCTATCAAATCAAATTAAAAAGTTTTTAAGAAGATTGTGAGAGTTTTAAGGCAAAACTCGTGCTATTTAGTGAGTAGTTTATCATGCCAGACTTTGTCGAACGCCTGAAAATGTCTATAAATAAAGTTTTTTTTTTCATTTATTTATTTGCAATCTTTTTATAAAAGTTTACAATATTAAGCAAATTTTAGGATAGACTAATACGTTACATTTGTTTTAATCTCCAGTGAGACCAAAACATGCAAGTAAAACAATATATATAACAATATAGTATATACATAAAATTTTCTATGAATGTTTAATAATACTTGAAAAAAAATATATAAAATAACATATGTACATATTATCAAAACATTATTTTCTAAAAGGCAAATCTGAAACATGAAACCTTTTCAACCGTACAACTTCTTCACTATCATCTAATAAGGCAATAGCCAAGACATTACTATGATTACTGAGCCTATCGAGGTATCTTTTGCTGAATCTATTGATTTCGTCCTTGACAGAGGGTATATTTAAGTCTCGATGAATGTTTCCATTCTTCATGTACCACGGAGAATAAATAAAGTTGACCAGTATAGTTTATTTTCAAAAGCCGATTGTTACGATTCTATGAACTTCCTTAATAGTGATATACTATATGCTTGAAAACAAAAATAATGGTCTGATATAATGTTAAGCTCAGTAAGGTAAGGTAAGGTAAGGTAAAAGGCAAAAGGAATAATGTTTCAAACAACCTTTATAAAGCTGACAGTAGGCTAATGGCCTATAAGATGTCACCTGACTAAAGTCCTTTCCTGTGTTAGGGATTATAACAATTTCAGACTTCTTCCAAGAGCATGGGAAAAAAGCCAACTCGCAACATGCAATAAAATATAATTTTCACAGCGGAATCAGGTAAGTTCATTTGCGATTTTATGTGTGGAGCACGACTATTTGGTCATTGGCTTTTTCTTCGCAATTACAAGCGTCAGTAAAACTGCTGTTACCTGGTCCTGGTACGATTTTATTTTAGCTGATGACTTTGTTCACGTTGTAGCTTTGGCTACGGCAGTCGCGACGTCTGTAGAATCATATATCACTTAGAGTTATTCCCAGAAACAGAACAATTTCCGTTTCTCGATTAGCATCTGATACTACTATTGAGGAGGTTCGATCCTATATAAATTTTAAATGTAGTTCTGACGTATTTACTTCAGTCTACAAATTATCGTATTCCGAATCAAGGATGATTGCATCTTTTAAGATTGCTGTAGCGGATGAGCTTTTTAACCGTGTTATAGCGCCTGATTTTTGGCCTACAGGTACTAATGTACGGGAATTTATATTTAAGGCAAAACAAGGAATTTCTGTACATCTGCCTACGTCTGTAACAAATGTCCAAAAAAAAAGAACTAGAAGATTATGTTGAAAACATTACTGTTGTATATCAGGATATTCGTGGTATTAACACTAAATTATCTTTTTTATTTAATCAGAGTTACTCATTTAACTTCCAAATTATAACATTTATTGAAACTTGGCTTACTGATAGCGTATTGGACACAGAAATACTATGCGCTCATTATATAATATACAGGTGTGACCGAGGTAATAATATAAAAGGAGGTGGAGTATTAATTGCGGTTTCAAGCTTGCTTACATCTGAAGCTTTAGTATTTTCTCCCAAGCTCGATATTGAATTTATTGCTGTTTTAGTAAAACTTAGGCATAAAAGAATTTTTGTTACTTGATCCTATATCCCTCCCAACTCATCTGAAACAGTTTACCAAAAACACGCCGATGTAATTTCTACTGTTGTAAATATGTTTCATCTAACAGATACTATCATTGTAATTGGTGATTTTAATATGCCTATGATTTCTTTGGACTTTTCAACTGACAATGGTCACTTTACACCTTTTAATACTGGCTGTAACAATAAATATACTGATTTTATTAACTCCTTGCTGGATTTGAATCTCTACCAGATAAATGGAATTTTCAATGTTAACAATAAACTTTTGGATCTAGTTATTATGAATGAATGTGTGGACGCATCTGTCATTCGCTCAGATCCAGTAACTATCCCAAAAGACTGTCATCACCCTAGAATCGAAGTTAATTTATCATTTCCATCAAATCAGTTTGCTGCCAACGGATCTAATTTCAGAAGTTTTTGGTTTAAAAAAGCTGAATATTGCAGAATTAACGAATTGCTTTTTAGTACAAACTGGATAAATTTGCTATCTTTTTCAAACGCTGCCAACAACACCGATGCCATACATCATATCGTTATGAAATTTTATGACAGGATATACTGTACCATGAACTTATGCATTCCAAAACAAATCGTTAGTAGTTCCTCGGGTCCCCCATGGAATTCTAAATGCCTCTCTTATATTAAAAATCGGAAAAATAAATATTACAAGATGTATAAAAGATCAGGATCATCCTTGGACTTTGCTAAATACTCTCCTGTTCGCACTGTATATAACAAATTAAATCAAGAATGTTATAGGAGATAAGTAATTTATTTGCTGATTTCTTTTCATCTACATACACGGATGATCAAATGTTTTTCTCGAACTCTGGAAATCAACCTATTTTAATACCATATTTATCAATCAATTTTTGTACTGACATCAGAAATTATAGAGGAATTGCCAAATTAAGTATCATAACAAAACTTTTTGAGAAACTTATTACTGATCATTTATGTCATCATGTGTCATCATTATTATCTCCCAGTCAACATGGTTTCCGTAAAGGTTGTTCAACTGTTACTAACCTTCTACAATTCTGTACTTTAGTTAATCAGGGTTTTGTCAATAAAAAACAGACAGATGTAATTTATACTGATTTCAGTAAGGCGTTTGACAATGTGAACCATAAATTACTTTTAAGAAAACTACACTACATGGGGTTTACACAAAATTGCTTAAATTGGATCAATTCATATCTTACTAATAGGAAGCAGAACGTTCTTTTTAAAAATTTTACTTCTAAGCCTATTGCCGTTACATCTGGTGTTCCTCAAGGAAGCCATCTTGGACCACTGCTATACTCATTGTTTATCAATGATTTACCTAATGTGATAAAGAATTCGTCCATACTATTGTACGCCGATGATGTAAAAATATTTTTGAGCTACAATGACTATAACGATCATGTATATCTTCAGGATGATTTAGATTCCTTATACTCATGGTGTGAGTATAATGCAATTGAATTTAAAAAATGCAAGTATATGTGTTTTTTCCGAAGGAGCCGTTTGAACGTTAAATACTTCTTGAGTGGATTTGAGCTGGAAAATGTTAGTACTTTTACAGACCTTGGGATTTTACTTGATCCTAAACTTAATTTTATACAACATATTACCTTAATTGTAAGTAAAGCAAGATGTCTGCTTGGTTTCATCAAACGTTGGGCTAAGGAATTTGACGACCCGTATATTACAAAATAACTGTTTACATCTATAGTTCGTCCTGTTCTGGAATATGGGTCAATGATATGGGATCCATCATACAATATTTATATTAACGCAATTGAATCCGTTCAAAAACAATTTTTACTATTTTGCCTACGCAGACTTCACTGGGATCCACTCTTCCCTCGTATAAGGCTAGACTTGCTCTTATTAAGCTACCATCCTGTTGCAGAACTATGCTAAATGTTATGCTCATTTTAAATATAATTAATGGTAAAACTTGCTCAGATTTTTTAACTGCAAATATATCTTTTTGTGTTCCACAGCGCTCTACACGCTACTATTCTCTACTTTCCATTAAATCCTTTAGAACAAACTATGCCAACTCTGATCCCTTCATTATATGCTGCAGAGATCTCAATAAACTTTATTCTTATGTCGATTTTTCCATGAATTATAATTTGATAAAAAGTAGCATTATATTTTCTTTAAATAATTAAAACTTATTATTAAAATAAATGAGAGCTCACATACATTTTATATTTTAACCAATTCGTGTTTCTGTTCGGGTAGAAAATAAGGGTTTCAGGCGCAGTGGCAAAACTGTCGTGTAAAATAACAATTGTAGGTGAATGATCAGAAAATAGGTTATAGGATGAACTAACTAACAGCTAATCACATTTGATGTTTTTTACAATAGCAAAAATCAATAAAGTCTGGCAGCTTATTACAGTCTGTAGGCCAATAGGTGGGCTTACCACCAAATACGACGTCTAGCTTGTTTGCTTGAATAAGGAGTCTGGAACTCCAATATGTGTGGTTTCCATTGTAATCGCCGGCTGCAATCAAATTGTGTCCTAGTGTAGCAAAGAACCTGGCAAATTGATGGTGTTCGATTTTATGCCTAGGCGGGTAATACCCTGACCAGACTACAATTTTAAAATCAGTACGATTTATAGTGATCGCTTGTAAAAAATTGTCGCGTTGGGAAATGCCTTACTTTTTTGCGGACTATAATGTCAGCGGCACCACATGCCCTTTCGCTTGCATAATATTTCAATAAATCGAAATCTTAAAAAATTGCGAAAATAATAAATTTATTATTTACTACAATTAAAAAAAAAACGATTAAAACTGGAGGCCAAAATTAAAGATCGCAAACAATCCTTTGCGCCGGGAAAAATCTGTATCATATTTCTAGTAGTTCATACTTTTCTCAAGGGTGTATAAGATTCGGTACATCTGAATTTACCTCTATTTTTTCGTTTTATAATAATTAAAACAATTCTTCTCCAGTTATTTATTTTTATATGAAATGAATTACAACTTTCGTTAATTAATAATTAAATCAATAATATACCTGGGGCTTTAATACTGCATTTTTCAATTACTTACAAATTCATTTATTATTGAGTTTATGCGTCAAAATACTTGAATAATTTCTGTACTTTTTTATTTCAATTTAAGGCAGGTAAATTCAAAACTTTTCAAGTGCTTTTTCTACGCATATGAATAACTTGCGTGAAGATCTTTTGTTTTTCATATTTGATGAATGCTTTTTTTTGTTAAGGTTATGTTCGTTATTAACGTGCTTAGCACTAAAAAACTACTCATGGCCACTGTAATTGTGCAACTAAAATACAAAGTTTATGCATTGCGAGATATAAAATATGAATAAAAGTTTTAATAATTGATAAGTTCTAACTATATTTTACAGTGCTAATGCAAAAGTCGCTTAAGGTGGAGGGAGGTACATAACGCATCAAAGCGTTTCTTGCTTTTTATTCATGCAACGCTTGCGTTAGACATTTTTTCTTTTAAATCTTTTTTATGAAAACGGACAATGAAATGAGTTTGCTTTAAGTTTTTTCTGGATTTTTTGATTTTGTTCAATAAATTTATAATGCATGAAGAACAAATAAATGAAGATGTTACGCACAAACACTCCACCGTCTAGTTAAAATTTTCTGATGTTCTTTAGAGGTTGGGAGGGACCTTATTTTGAATAAATGGAAAATATTACATTATTATCTTAAGCAAATGTACAGCGTACATAGTTTGTCCTACTAAAGCGTATTGCGCCTTATAAAGGGGTTTTCCCTGGTATTTTGACGTTCCTCAGAATGAAATGAGTTTGCTTTAAGTTTTTTCTGGATTTTTGATTTTGTTCAATAAATTTATAATGCATGAAGGACAAATAAATGAAGATGTTACGCACAAACACTCCACCGTCTAGTTAACATTTTCTGATGTTCTTTAGAGGTTGGGAGGGACCTTATTTTGAATAAATGGAAAATATTACATTATTATCTTAAGCAAATGTACAGCGTACATAGTTTGTCCTACTAAAGCGTATTGCGCCTTATAAAGGGGTTCTCCCTGGTATTTTGACGTTCCTCAGAATCTCCAATTACATGTTGTTTCTACCCTGGGATCTTAGAAATTTCCACTCAGACAAATGTGAAGTTAATAAAATAAAAGTATAGGGGCGAAAGACCAATCGAATCATCTAGTAGCTGGTTCCCTCCGAAGTTTCCCTCAGTATAGCTGGTGCATTTAAAAATTACTTAAAATAATTTTATCTGGTAAAGCGAATGATTAGTGGCCTTAGGGTCAAAATGATTTTAACCTATTCTCAAACTTTAAATGGGTAAGACCTCACCTTTCTTGGTAATGAAGGTTTTGGCACTGATATAATGTGCCCAGTGGGCCACTTTTTGTAAGCAGAACTAGCGCTGTGGGATGAATCGTTATTTTATTAAAATACCCATGTTCGTTTTGTTTTAATAAAAAATTGTCAAATATTGTTCAAGTCCTATTAAAATCCCAAAGAAGAACTTAAAAAGATAAAATAGTTTCGTATGAATGTGGACTCCTAATTTTAGTTGAGGGAATATCGTCAAAGAACGTTCACGTTCGCTTGAAACAGATGTAAATTATATTTTCAACATAGCCTTAAACAATTCACATATATATTCTCTTTTCGATCAGTTCTCTTTAATAATCGTTAATCTTTCTGAACATGTGGACTAGCAGGGTAATTTTTAAGATTCCGGTCTAGTAAGCCAACTTAATTTGTTCATAATAATAAAAATTCTGCGAGTTATATCCTAGTTTGCAATATTGCATAGAAGACGAAATACGAGAAAACTCGTAGTTGACAGCCAACTACGTGTTATTAAAATTTGTAGGGGTCTTTGCGTTTGATATGGGACTTTGATTCACTATTAAAAATTCCTTTAAAAGCTTTATCATTTTTGATACCACTGTATTCAATGCTAAATTTTTAATATTTTCCTTCTTTTAATATTCTCATACAAACCAATTACCTTCTTCCGCCTAAAAAATAAATGTTTGTACAGCAATAACTCAAAACTTAAAATACGTAGGTACGTTTCACTTAGAAAAACAACATTTCACTTACTTAGCCCCTCTTTTGCGAGAAATTATACTTAATTGAATTTCTGCTCATCTTTTTCATTTGGAACAATAACTGAACTTAACTTAAAATTTTGTTAGGAATAAGATCTTGAAAGAAATAATTTGTTTTGCAAATTCGGGTTTTTCGCAAACGAAGTTAATGACGTGACTAAGAAAGCTTAAAAGTGCTCTCCTGATAAGCGACAAAAACACGCTCCAAACCAAAGTTGACAAGGGAGGGCTGAAATTCGTTCCAAAAATCTACATTAAAACAACCTGTCGGAATATCAAATCAAGAATCACTCCAGCACTTTTTCATTATTGACTGGCAGGTTGCCTACAAAGAGGTGTACATATCAAGAACTTGGCCCTCATTTTGATCTTAGTATTTTTATCGACCGAAATATTTGGATAGGAACTTGGTATTACAAGGTACTGGCAAGAATTAAAGTGCAATATTCTTCTTTATCTTCTCATGTTATATGTGATTGATGTGCTTGCCGACAGCTGTATCAAATAATAATAAATTTCCTAAATAAAAACTACATTAATTTAAGCCGCCACTGAATTAGGTTTAATAAATTTTAAGCAATTAACTCTACCATTTCAGCCAATGCAACCAATGCAACCACTTTTGTGGCTTATGGTTTTTTTCTCCGTCGCGTAGTTAGTAAAAATAAAGTACAAAATAAATTATGTTTGATGTTGTTAGTCCATCTCCAGTAGGACATGAACTGAAGGATAATTCAAGTTGGGTTTTCACATAAGAGTGTCAAATATTTTTCAAACATTTTCAAAATGAAATTAATATTCTAACAATGAAAAAAAAAACCTCTGCGGAATATCCAGGCGTATTAAGAACACGGTCGATCGAGAAAAGAAAATGCACGTCGTACTTTTAATGAATACTTTGGTGTACAAAATCGACTTTGTGAGGGAACAGTTTGGGATTTATTCGAGAAGGCCCAACAAAAATGACAACACCTCAGCATGCTTGGCCACGTGGCGACTGTTCATTGGTTGTAAAACGTTTGATTCGGTTGTTTATTACGAAACGATTATGACTGTGGCAGACGTGTGGTAATGCTGGCATGTAGGACAGTTTCTACTCATTCTCTGCAGGTTTTGCTAGGTGCGGCCCTTATTGACATTGACTGCCACTTCTAGAGTATTATTGGTACCACAATCAGCAAAAAGAGTTGAGATAACATGAATTTAAAATAGTTTTTTTTCGAAATATTTTTGTTTCGAGCTCTTAGAATCAAGAATTGATACCATCCTCTGTACTTTAGCTCATGCAAAAAAAGTATTTTTTTTTAGATTTGTGTCATGTCATGTCGCAGCTCACGAAGTGGGTGGCTGTTTTTGTTCTAAAATTAATAATCTTTGCATGATATATTTAGTCTGGGTAAGGTTAATGTGCCCTACTCTGCGAATTCCCTTTTGGTCAAGGCTTGAATTTCAAACTTTTAAATAGAGAAGAGAATTCAAATGCCCGAAAATAAACCTGAATCCATTTTAAGGATTAATATTTGCTAGTAGAGCTGTTGAAAGTCCTGCATGGAACACTTTCAATTCTTTCGTTTTTTGTTTAAATTCTTCATGAATTCACTTTGACATGTCATTTGTTTGGACATTTTTGTTGTTGCGTTTACTGTTGCTATGTACGGAATTGTTTTTCTACGTTTTGCAAAGAATTCATAACGAATATTTACAATAAGTTTCTTTGTGTCAGCTTTGAAATATCGTAAAAAAAAACTTTATTGTAAAACAAGAATAGTTTTTATTCTACAAATACATTTTTTGCGAAAAGTAATTCTAGACGTGTTGTGTATTATGATAAAATGCAAACAACTGCTAGATTTCTTTTTAAAAATTGTGCTTAACGAAAGCCAGGTCAATCAAAATGTCTTTTATTTGTTTCAAATTTTTTTACTCTCATTTATTGAGTCGAGGAATTTGAAATTGTTAAGTTTTATTCTCATGTTTATGCTACAAGTCTTTAAAGTTCACTGTATGTCACACAAACAATTTAATGCTTATTAAGTTTTCAGCCATTTAGTTACAGGTTCTTAACTTTTTCTCTCCATCCTGTGTTCTGCGAAAATAAAACTCCTTGTTAAGCTTAAAATCTCTTCGTTTACAAGGAAACTAAAGAAACAAAGTTAAATATGGTTTTCATTTTTCTTTTCGTTTTTTGCAACAAACCATTATTTTCGCTAGAACTTAAGTTGAAATTATGTTGAACTAAATTGCTGAAACTGCGGGTTTTTTTGAGACATTTTCTAATAAATCATTTAATCGCATTACATGCATGTGAAAAGGAAGTACCTTTTTTTGGGCTGAATACTTAAAGAAAAGAAAAAATTTCGATTAATAGCGACTAATCGACTGATAAAGGTCTGAAATTTCAGCAGAGGAGGTAAATTTACTCGTTTCTTGCTCTAAAGACTAAACAAAATGTATTTAGTACTAAATACCTTTTTAGTCATTACCTTTTTTCATCTGTATACACGTAATTCATTAAAAAAAACGTCTTTGGGCATTCGATATAAATTTTCCTTGAAAGTGACAGAAAAGACATTTGCCGCCTAGAGAACGAGGTTTTCCTGTAGTAGATTATGCGGTCCACTGGCCAAAGTACCACGAACGGATCGGCATTTAGTGTAGAACAAATTATACGCACATATCTAGCAAAATTTGGATCTGTGGAGGATTTCTGTGGCCCAGAACAAAGATTTGCGCTGGGGAGTGGCCTAGTTCGATCTAAAGTCCTCCAATAATAAACTCATTACACCTGAAAAGGCGGCCACCATATACAGACAGGCACGAATAGTGCTCAAAGTGCTCCCGCAGATTGGGCAGTAAAGTGATTACATATAATAGGGTACCTTAAGCTGGATAACTGCGTTGGTGACAGGCCATGGAAACTTTAAGTATTTTTTGGCCATGATGAAAATCATAGCAAAAGATACTTGCAGACTGTGACTGGAAGAGGCTAAGACGTTGGCGCACATTGTTTGTGAATGTCCTGCACTGGATAGTGTAAGGCTTAGGACCACGGGCAGACACAAGAGATTCCGGGATGAGGAGGAATGTCTACAGTTATCATTCGACAGTCTGAAATTACTATAGTCAAGTGTAAACGCAAGTGTTAGTACGAGACTCAAAGTCGTCACTAAAGTGTTTCCAATCATTGTACGCGAATGTTTTTCCTGGAAATAAGTCGTATTGAATTATTAGCAACACGGGATAAATATACAAAGTGTTGATTTGTTGTTGCATATGATGTGTTTTTCATCTTGACGTTTGATCTAAACAGAACTATTTTTTGTTTGTGAAGTAACCAAAGGAAATTTATTATAAGTTTTGATTTTTTTTCTTTATTTATTGTTTTAGTTTTGTAAATTCATCTCCCTTTTTTTGTCATTGACAAAAACATTATTCATGTTCATAAATGCATAAAAGACCGACTTATTAAAAGAGTATTCCCTTGTCAAAAAATGATATTAGGGTAATGACTTGAATTTTTTTTGCAAATATCAGATCCAATAGAGCATAAAAAGTAAGAAAAAATATCGTATTTTTTCGAGGACGTTAAAAAAGGCACGAACCATGAGAGTCGGTCAAACACAAAAATAAACAATCATCCAAGAATTTTCGATGAAACACAAAAAAAAAATTATCCCAATCACCCAAATAATTCGCTTTGAGTTAGTGATTAATCATCTAATTAGTTTGCAGTACTTTTAGGGCGCTTCAGTCGTTTCTTATGTCAGCAGGAAACTTTTCCCGGCTTTACACCTACCCTAGATGAGAAGAGCTTTACTAACTAAAGATTTGGCGGCCTGTACAGATGTCGTTTTTAACAATAGTTTAGTTAGTTGTAACCACAAATAATTACACAAGGTGCTGCATTAACAGTTTCTTCTATTTTAAATCAAGAACTTGTCAACGTTACTTAAAACACCTCGTATTCCAGGCCAACTCCTTCTGTCCTTTATGCACTAGTGTTTTGTTCTCAAAGAAACACAACATTGATTATCCTTGAAATGCTGTTCATTACATCTGAGAAGACTTCCGTTTTAAAGTTTTGGTAAATTTTGTTTGAGTGCCAAGTTTCCGTAAACATTCTCATAAACATTGAAATAAGCCTCTTTAAAAAGTCATTTACTTGTGTTCAAATACAAACACACATACACACATTTATATGAATTTTTAAATGGAGCCAAAAGCTTCCGTTGCTCACATTTTATTTTATATTTAGTTTATTTCTAGAGATGACGTCTAATTTCCGTTTTAGAAAAACATAATGAGCCTGCCACTAAACCTCAGTGGCTACAAAAATAATTATTCGGCGCAAGTGTGTTTGTGTAAATATTTTATGAAAAAGGCAATAAAACAAAACAAGACTTTATTGTAGAATTTCCCCAAAAACACTTGTGGACAAAACGTTTGGTGGTTTGAAGAGGTGGGTATATTATTCATAAGTAATTGTGGTGAAAAGAAATCGTTTTATTGAAGCTAGCGTTTCGTAAGAGCTAGTATTAAAATTCTTAAGTACATTTTGTTCTGAGAGACGATAAATATTTCACTATCTTAAATTAATTATATTTAGTCGTAGAACAGTAAATAATAAAGTATTTGCCACTAAAGTCGTACGAGTCATCCGAGAGAATTCTGTCTCACTAAAAAAACACACAACAAAATTAATTTTCGATGCCAAAATATCGTACACAAAATGCAACTCTGATTGTATAGAAAATATTATTTTATGAAATCGTGCAGACCTGTAGAATAATTTTTTTTGCGATTATATCATATCTGGGCTGATATAGGAAAAAATAAAAACTCTTTCGGAAACCACATAGAATTTCGAAACCGTGTATTTTGTGCAAATTTCGAGTTTTACTCACTTAAGCAATTTTGATGGAGCTGATCAGTAGCTATGCTTTACGCAAGAGCTGTGTCTCAATTAAATTTTGTGACAGTTTTTGTCGTGGCAACTCTGATTTTTAACAGCTGTCATCTATAATTGTCCGAGTTATTGAGCCAAAAACTGACTCTGGAGCAAGAAAATGTAGTAACTGTGGCGGAAACCATACCGCAAATTATAGAGGGTGCCCTGTATATACCCATTTTAAGCACTCAATGACTAAAAAATCATCAGTTGCTCCGCAGCAACCTCAGCAGTTACATGTTGTTTCCAGTAACAATTTTCCCCAAACAATCAAGCCAACCAACCATATTAACGTTCATACTCCTGGACACATTTCTTATGCTAATGTATTAAAATCTAATACAGCAAACCGGAATCCAGAACCCAAATCTCTCACCTCTGAGCCAAATTTTAGCAACCTTGAGGCAACATTACAGACTCTTGTTCAGTCGATAAATACTTTTACTGCCTCTATGACCACCATGATGCAAGAAATGCTGAAAATGCAATCAACCATTTTGCAGGCAATTTTAAATAAATGATTTGTTTAAAAATATGTTTCTGGAATGCGAACGGCATCCGCCAACACAAAAAGGAACTTGTTTACTTCCTTAAGGAAAAACAGATCGATGTAATGATGATTGCTGAAACCCACCTAACGTCAACTAGCTACTTTATAATAAATGGTTACGTTCTATACGATATTAAAGACCCCCGAGGAAGAGCTTGCGGAGGCTCGGCAATTCTGATAAAATCCAGAATTAAACACTTTTTCTTTAATGACAAATGCGAGGATTATCTCCAAGCTACAAGTATTTGCATAGATAAGTTCTATAGTAAATTAGTTATTTCATCGATTTATTCACCGCCCCGATTTTCGGTGACAGAAAATCAGTACTCAAATTTTTTCAATTCGCTTGGTCCTTGCTTTCTCGCAGCTGGCGACTACAACGCAAAACATACATTTTGGGGTTCACGGTTAATGTCCCCCAAAGGTCGCGTGCTGTTTGATACTATTTCCCGTATGGGTTTAAAGGTAATTTCAAGCGGGCATCCCACATATTGGCCCACAGACCGGCGAAAGATTCCAGACGTTATTGATTTTGGAGTTGCGAAAAACATCCCTCTAGAATGGCTGCAAGTGGAGCCTTCATTTGATTTGTCTTCCGATCACTCACCCACAATTATATCCATATGCTTCCCTCGAGAAATTGGGTCACCGCTAAATGACTTAGCTTTAACAGTCTCTCGAGTGAACTGGCTAAAATATAAAAAATATATAAGTACACATTGTACCGAAAATATTGTTTTAAGAACGCCTGAAGATATTGATTTGGCAACTAATAATTTTACCCGGAACCTTAAACAAGCCGTGCAACATGCTACTACTAGTCATGCAGTGTCCAGAAATGTAAGCAGTAGGACTTATTCTTTAGAAATAGAACAACTTGTGTCAGAAAAAAGAAGAGCAAACTTGCCGGTGTCCTCAGTCAAAAAGTAGGCTACGGGAATGCACACATCGACTTAGAAACCTGCTTGAAATTCAACGATCCGCTTTCCTTAAAACTTATTTGGAAGGCCTGGATGGTACTCCTCAGTCTGATTATTCGTTATGGCGCGCGACAAGAGGTTTAAAACGACCAGTTAGGGCAAAGCCGCCTTTGCGAAATCCAACTGGGGACTGGGCTAGAAACGATTCCGAAAAGGGGAACTTATTTGTAAACCATTTAAGAAATGTTTTTGCTTTAAACGCATCTGATGCGGCAGCTGATTTGCCGCCTTTTGCCAGCAGATCTCCTGTGCCTCTACATTTTAATTTTCGAGATGTCGAAAACGCAATTTGTAATCTAAAACTGACAAAAGCTCCAGGTATTGATACAATTAGTAACAAAATGCTGGTGCAGTTACCTATAGTAGCTAGAAGAGTTATGCTTTTTATTTTTAACGCTATATTACGCCTGGAGTATTTTCCTGCAGAATGGAAGTTGTCTATAATTACAATGATACCTAAACCCGGGAAGGATCCCACCAAAGTAGAATCCTATAGGCCAATAAGCTTACTGCCGACAATTTCTAAATTGTTCGAAAAATTGTTGATAATGAAGTTGACTCCCGTACTAAATGCTGCAGGATGTATCCCCAACCATCAATTCGGTTTTAAGGCTAAGCACAGCACTATTGAACAAACACACAGATTAGTCAATGTCATAAGAAAATCTTTTGAAGAGAAAACATATTGCTCAGCTCTTTTCATTGACGTTGATCAAGCTTTTGACAAAGTGTGGCACGACGGCTTACTTCACAAAATAAAGCTAAATTTCCCAATAAACACCCACAAACTTTTGGAAAGTTACTTATATGGTCGCCTATTTGTCATCAGAGAAGGCGATTTCACAAGCTCCCCTCAGCCAATTGAAGCAGGAGTCCCACAAGGCAGTATACTGGGTCCTACCTTGTATTTAATCTATGCGTCTGACATGCCAACAGAATCCCAAATCCACACTTCAACTTTTGCAGATGATACAGCATTTCTCAGCGTTAATAAAAATCATCAATTAGCCTCGCGAAATTTGCAGGAACATATTGAAAATTTAGAGAAATGGCTAAAACTCTGGAGAATCAAGGTAAACGAACAAAAATGTACTCATGTGACATTCACACTGCGCAGGGAAACATGCTCGCCGATCAAGATCAACAATCAAGTAATTCCGCAGCACAATGAAGTCAAGTACCTTGGCATTCACCTCGACCGCCGGCTAACGTGGAAGTCTCATATTGATGCAAAACTGACTCAGATGAAACTAAAAGCAGTTCAACTAAATTGGCTTATAGGCAGAAACTCTTCCTTGAAATTGGATTGCAAACTCTTGTTGTACAAAGCGATTATAAATCCAATCTGGTGCTATGGAATTCAATTATGGGGTACCGCCTCGATATCAAATATTAAAAAAATTCAAAGGCAACAAAACAAAATTCTCCGTATGATTATAGCAGCTCCTTGGTATGTTAAAAACTCCCGAATTCACGAAGACCTAAGCGTGCCTATGGTAAAAGTAGAATTCGCCAGGTACGCGATAAAGTATATCAACAAACTTGAAACTCACCCGAACCCACTCGCACGTAGCATCCTTAATTTTGGCGGCCATACTCGGCTGAGAAGGAGAGATACCCTTGCTGTCATCCGAGCACAAAACAGATGACCTTTCATATATAGTACCCATTGAAACATAATTTTGTTGTCTAGCATTGGCTAGCCTCAAATGATTTTTTTTATAGTATTAAGATCTGTATACTTACTGTTAGTTCATTATTTGAAGATTCAATAAATAAATAAATGTAATAAAAAAAATTGAAAATGCATCACTATATAAAAGGCAGACGCTTTAGTTATCACTGGTAAAAACCCATTAAGTTGTGGTTGAAAAAACTGGATCGATTATGGATAGGCTTCTATCCGATGGCCTAATGGTCAGTCTCTTCATAACACTGTTGTTATAAACGAGATTGTCTCCTAAAGCTCGAAAACATCAGTTCGGCAGTTACTATGAACAGCATTTGATATAGGTACATGCTAACGGAATTATTATAGCGTCAGCCGGACGGCGCCACCGGCCCAGAGCGAAACCACCGACTTATTTCAAAAATGATTTACATAGTGCACCTTATTGCGACACTCAATAATTGTCTGCAGATATGAAATGATTTTGTTTTTTTAAGAATTTGTTAACCAAAAGCGTGCTTATGGTCCAAATGAGTTTGAATTGTGATATTTCTACTGACAAAAACTTGTATGAAACTGCTTATTTCTTTTGAAGAAAGAAAGCGTTTTTTAACTATATTTTATTTTTTCCCATGCCAAAGTAATCTATTGAATAAATTTTAATATTTAATAATTCTGCTCAGAAGGCGATAACTTAAGAATTTTATTGACTTTATTTCACTAATATCAAAATTCATCTAACCTTGGCTGAGTGACTCCAACCCTTTCGTACGAAACTCCCCACAATGAGTTGTTTTCATTTGAAAACATATTTTGTATTTTTAAGAAACCTTAATTCTCTGTCATCCTGTGCTTTAGTAGCAATGTTTACTGTTTGTCGTAGCCACGTTGCAGTGGCAAGAATTTATATATTTTTTGGCACAATTTTGTTGTTCAAATGGCTGGCTGTAATCACGCTAATAACTAGTGATTTTATAGTTCTTTTTTTCTTTGTATGAGAATAATGTTGTTTTGCAAGTACTTCGTACAAGTATTTAATACATGTATGAGTTTCATTTATTCGTGCGCGCACACACACACAGTCACACAAAAACTTATAATTAGCCATGTTTTAAAGTTGGCTTAAATGCCTTAAAATGCAAATGCAAACATCGTCGTTGTGTTGCATCAATAAAAGCAACACAGTAATTGCTTTAGCTGCTAATTTTTTAGATGTTGTTTAAAATTTGTTTATATATTTTTAAATTTGATTAAAATTATAGCTGTTCTTGACCTTTTTTTAAATTTAAATTATTAAAATTGTCCATAAAAAATTATAATTTTATTTTTCGATATTTCCCTACTCCATTGTGTAGCATCATCAGGAAATAAAAATAACGAACCAATTATATATTAATGAAAAAATTATTCTGACAAAAATTCAAAAATTTTCCAAAGTTAACATAAAACAAAAATAACATGAGGTTTTTAAAATATTTAAAAAAATGTAAATACAGTTAACGAAACTTAACATTAAAAATGTTGTTAAAATAATGTTACAATTTTATTAACATGTGTACCAAACTTATTTAAATAATATAACATACTTCAAAAAACCTCTAAAAACATACTTATATTAATTATATTATTCTATGAACTAAGTGTTTCTAGACCTGTGCAACATTATCTGTGTCTGCCTTAAAATTAATTCTTTGTGTACTAGGTGTATTAACAATTTGTAACATTTCTAATATAAAACCACGCTTATAATTAATTTCTGTATTCAAAACCGATGCGTTTTCAAAGCTAGGATAATGATTTGATTCAAAACAATGAGAAGATAATGCTGTATTAAGGGAATGTCTGCAATTAAGATTTGATTTATGTCCAGCTATCCTAGTCTTCAGGTTATTTTTTGTTGTCCCTACATAAACCTTATTACAAGTCTCCTGATCATTTCCTTTACAAGGAATTTTATAAACTATATTTGTCTTATCCAATTTATGAATCCTATCTTTGGTTTTACCAAACAATCTACTCAAAGTATTATAAACCTTGAAAGTCATTTTGTATTTCTCCTTATCAAAAAATTCAGTCTTCTTTAACCGCTCTGTTATTCCTGGTATATATGTAAACGTCTTGTGTATATTTGGCTCCAATACGTTGCTTATATTACGTTCTATCCTAACATTATACTGAATAATTAATTTATAAATCAGCTCCTTTGGAAAACTATTCTCGTCTAATATATTCCTAATCTTTTCTTTATTCTTTCTATGAAATTCTTTTTCACTTATAGTAAGCACTCTATTTATAAAATTCTTAGCTGTGTTTATAATAATAGCTTTATTGTGCTTTGAATAATAGTTAATAATTCTTCCCGAAGCTGTTGGCTTCTGGTACCAATCCATTTTAATATCATGCTGGTCGTTTGTATGAGTTTTATTTAAAATATGAGGATATACTTTGTGGAAAATTAAGTTATTTTATATCAGTTACATTGTATAAGTTTTTCATTTTTTATTTGTGGTTCCCATTTGTTTGGGTAGGTCTAACAGCCCGGTGTCTGTTGGCCTATTTTATTGAACAGTTTTATCTTTTACTCAAAATTTTAAATTGTTTTCCCTCGCATTTAATGCTTATCCTACTCTTCTAATCGTTTATATGTACCACAGCGAGCATAACTACTCTCATTAAATAAAGTTTTTAAGGTAAGAGTAAAACCAACAACGTAGAGTTACAAAATAAGCGTAACCACTATTTTTGGCAAAAGTTTATTCAATCTTACGTGCGCACGTATAGAATAATAAGAGATTAAATAAGTTAACAATCAATCTCTGTATATTTGCTGAAAACAAACGAATGTATAAATCATGTATATTGTGGTTACGTTTACTTTGTCAAATATTTGCCTCGTCCGAACATAGCTTTAGCAATATTTATTATTAAAATGCATAAAATCACATAAATGATTAAACAACAAAGAAAATTAAAGAATTATTACTTATACATAGTGTACTAAACCTCTCAGTTATTCGGGCCAACTTCAGATCCTTTTCCAAAAGGAAATCAGCTTTCAAGTTACAGGATTACGTAAAATAAAGAATTGAAACTCACCTGCAAAGAAAGGTAAAACAGAAAAATACTTTAGTTGTAATGAATGGATTTTGTCTGGGCATTTTACTTAGTATTATTAAAATTTTCCAATTGCTGTTTATAAATTGATTTACTGAAACTAATTTGATGGGGGATAAACTAGTGTATGTATGCAGTTTAACCAAAATTTCTACACTTTTCTACCCTACTTAAAAGACTAAATGTAGATACTTAAGCATTTTCAAGAACAACTCTAATGTATTGAAGCTTAGGGGAATATGGAACTCAGTAAATGTAAATGTGTTGCAAATGTATTTTACTTCGTGTTGCGGTATGCTAGCTAGTACTAGTATTTTTCATCTCCTTGCCGTGAGAGCTCTTTTTCGTTCAGCTCTCCTAACTTAACTAGTTCGCGCAATTAGCTTAGTAGTTCTGTAGTGTGGATTGTAGCAACACCTCATAGTTCTTTGTACAAACGGTTTGTATTAGAAATACTAGAATACGAAAGAGAAAATTATTATAAAATACTTTAACAATAAAAAACATAAGCAGAAAGCAACCGAAAAACGAGATATCTATATTAATACGTTCCCTGCTGCGTTGGACGCGTACGCCCTAGCGCTGGACTTTCCATTCAAGCCATTTGGTTTTATCATTGCAAAATGAAGAATTTTTTTAAAATTCATTATGCAGTCAGTTATGGGCATCTTAATATTACTGCTGATGCCCTCATTTAATCGTGGATCGTATACGCCCCACGCGTCCTGAATGGGAATTCTTCAAGAAACGGTCTGACAGGGAACTTGTTAAACAAAAAGTGTATGAGAAAAGAAACATGCAAGAAACAAATATGAACAACGTTCTACTGAAACGTTTAGTACTGACCTATTGCTAAAGAGCATAAACGAAAAAGGAACATCAACACTAAACTTATTTGTATTATTTTAGCTAAGAACATTCAGTATCGTTAAACTATTGGTGTTAGTTACTTAAAACGTATTAACGAAAGCAAATGAGTTAGCTCATGACATAGTTTGATGTTCTACCCGAAAAATCTTTTTTCTATAGATTTTTACGTTACGAAAGTCAAGTTGCATATTAGATAAATAATAACGCGCTTAATTTTGTCATTTGATCCATCACAGCATGGCACGAATCTACCATAAGTTCAGTTGTGTGAATAATTTAATTGTCGAATAACCATCGTTTTTGTCATAGCTGTGGAGATCATCCGAGCACTGTTACACCCACAAAGAGGCACTATTTGCTGTCCTTAATACGGCAGTGAGATCGCTGGGTGTTACTTCTTTAACAGAAGGCCGTCGTTTTTCAGTGGCGCCACATGCTGTACAGCACGTCAAACAATCGTTTAACTAAGGAAAGCATGTTGCGAACGTATTTCTAGAATATGGTCCAGAACATTGGCCACCAGCTCGTGCGGCTTAACAACTCCATTTATTTTCTCTAGGGTTACATGATGTCATTAGTTAATGCGAACAAACCAGTAACTTTAGATGAATTGTAAGGCTTCCAGAATGTGCTACATCCGAGCCAGTCGCGGCGCATACATGCCGGAAATTATATTTAAACACTATCCTTTATAACATACAAATTTCGTCGTCGTTCATTTGCGAAGAAAATATTGTTTATTCAATGTAAAAAACTTCATAAGATCTAATTTTTTCATATTTTTCAAACATTCTTATAATAAGGCAATGTGGCATTAATAACTCCTTATCTACATAAATAGACGCCGTTGTGCATTAAAACCACAGAAGGACATTACAATAATCGACAGTTATTAAACTTTTCTCTGTGTGTATCTATACAGAAGCATAATAGCGTTATTTGACGGAATACGTACGTCTCAAAACCGACAATAAAATTATGCTGGAAAGACAGTAGTCGTGATGGGTGTGTGTCAACATGAGTGTATGCTTTTTTCCGTATGCACACCAGTACGTATGTATTTGCTAGGTTAAGGGAATTTATGTATCCAACATTATCTGTGTGAACATATTATTAATATACTTTAGTGTAAAAAAGTTAAAATGACAAGCGTGTGAAATGTTTTTCTGTGCGTCAGTCATATTGTCTTTCTTCTCTTTTTGCCAGCCACTGAGAAGTGTGTATGTGTGAAAGAAACTTAAATTTTCAGACATACCATTTCATATGCGAAATTATCATAAGAGAATGTGTAAAAGAAAAACCATAAATATACATCAATACTAACACAAATACAAGTGCTTACATATGGCAAAACCATAATTTTCCCTTTCTTTCATTTTTTTATTTTTTTGCAGAACAACTACCCGTTGCACAGCGGGCATGTTGTTATTGGTTGTGTTATATTTTACCACGTATTTAACTAACACTTACAAGTGGTTTTATGCATAAAACTACGAGGGTCACGGCTGCATAATGATTTAGTTCTGAATTAAAACGTTGGTAGTTTCTGCAAATGCAGCACAAGATAGGGTGGCCAGACAGTAATTACTATTAAGCCACATTTATTTTAAATATTCAATAAGGCTTGAATTTTGTCATCATGTCCTCAGTGCGCAGGCAATTCGTCACATCGTGGAAAAGTTTGAGCGTGACTTCAGTCCTTTTAACCTGAAGTCACCAATCAGACAGAGATTAGTGCGAAGTGAAGAAGACATAGCTGCTGTAATCACCAGTTTTGAAGAAGACCCAAAAATGTGGATTCGGCGCCGACACCGCCACAGTGTCAACCCGACTTCTTTTTAGTTGGATTTGTTTAAATCACGAAATAAATCTTGTATAGCTGTTTATAGATCGATAGACTAAGGCCCGCAAGCTTCTAGACGTAATGGACATTCTAAAAGTTTAGATCGTTATAAATTTACTGTAAGTTTTGCTATGAAAATTGAATGGGGCCTGGGTCCGTCACTTCTTAGAAACATGGCAAATAAAGTTGGCTACTGTACCATCGACATATCAGATCATTGCAGCTATATCTAGAGTAGTATAATTTCTAATGTTTACCTTCTAAAAGAGAAGTCAATAGTAATAAAATCAATACGAATAAGTCGAATTTGGCATAATTTAAAGTGCTTTTCTTCTAGATGATGCTGTTGGCATTTTCTTTCTCGCAAGCTGTTGACTTTTTCGCGAAATTTAAAAGATATCGCGAGGATGAAGGAATTCGAACATTAACTTAATGCTGTTGAATCGAAAACATTAAGCTGCCGTCTTTGCTATGTTGCTCAATTCAGAAACAGCCCTCGTACTAATTTATACATACACACCTTTAAAATTAAAGGTGTATTTTCCTCCATAGTGTGTTCTTAACATATACCCCAACACAACCAAAATGCTCGGTTAATTACTCCAGTTTACATTTGTTCGAACAAAAGTTCGAATTTTTTTTCTATTCCAAGAGGTAAATGAAATTTATAATTATTCGAATATTCGAACAAATTAATCGAATTTAAAACGAGAAACGCATATTAGTTTAACTTTTTATTGAAAACAAAAATATTTCACTACAAAAGAATAACAAATATTGCATTAACGAAAAACAACCGTCTCTTGTAAAAATACATATGCCCATACACTGTATTTTATAGCAGAAGCAATACTACATATTGTCTTTTAATTGTATCTACTGGTCTGTCACACATTTCGGTCAAAATGCTTTTAATGGTGTAATCGCATTTGATTTTGTTCCTCTAGATTATTATCTATATTGTTTATTGCAAAAAGTTCTAAAAATATATTTTATATGGCAACGTTTCGCATATGAATCAAATACAAAAATATATATCAATATTTTCGTTAATGAAAATTGGTTATATATACGGATTCGCGGTTTATAGTATTAAAAAAATAATTCCACTTAAAAACCTAAAAACTTTCGTTTTTCTATGATGTTTTTGCAATTTAAAAACTCTGAACTATAGTTTGGTGTTGTAAAGAATTTTCGGAGTTTGGTGAATTCCCAAATTATGGTAAAATTTCCTTAATTTTCAGAATAATTGAGATTTTTTATAAAATTTGTAATTTTTTTATTTAATTTTTTTTTAATTTTTTCAGTAAATTATTGATTTTAATATGTTTGCTAAACATCGATTTTGATGAGATTTTATCTAAAATATTGAATTTTCGAGATTACCCGGCTTTTCGTCGAAATTTTTGTGGTAAATATTAAAAATTTGGTGAATTCTTTGTTTTATTTTAATATTTGTAACTAAAATTTGGGTTTTGTATTGAATTTTGATTTTTTGCAACAAAAAAAAATTTTTTTTGTATAATTTCCTTTTTGGAGAAGTAAAACGACAGTGCCAATATAATTTTTGGAAAACATTTGCCCTATTCACAAGCCCCCTAGTACGTGCTAAGTGCTAACAAAATACAACGGTGCTAGCTGTGTTGTTGGTAATTTTCATGCAAACATGCGGTACAACACTTAGTACTTTTTTTCATATGTTTTTCAAACGTTGTATTTTTTAATGTGATTTTTGTTTTATGTTTTTTTTATGTTTAAATGTTTTATATTTAAATGAATTATTATTTTTGTGTTCATGTGTGAATTATATTAAATTAAATTGAATTAAAAGATATTTTTATTAGTTTTATTTATTTAATTCATTGATTTGACTGATTTATTAGAAAGTGAAATAAGTCATTTCTGTTGTATATAGTAGGAGTGGGTATATTGGAAACATATCTTAAGGTTTCTTCTCTGCCACCTTGTTCTAAATTATATTTAATAATAATGTTATGAAGAATGCAGCAAGCCATTATCCAATCATTGCATCTTTTCTTATTTTGTGCTGATAGCATTCTAAAACAAGCTGAGTTCGCTCCTCTTCATTGGGCCAATATAAAAACTGTTCTTTAAGATTTAATATTGCTTTAATGACTCGATTTCTAATATTTTGTATGGTACCGCCATCACCTATACCAAAAAGAGATGCTATATTACGAACACAAGCACCATTTCCTGAAGATCCCAAGCAGTAAAGTACAATTTTAAGCTGCAAGTCAATGCGTAGTTGGAGCCTTTCGCCAATTGTGTGAAAAACATCGTCATTTTTTATAAGGTTGAATGGACTACGGCCAGAGGAATTTGCCTATATAATTTCTGTTTTCTCCCCCATTTGGCTTATAAATAACAAATGATGAATAGCACTTTTCTTCTTCTTATTTAGTTTTTGACGTATGAAGTACAATGTACAATGGCACATTGATACAATGGTTGTTCACAAAGAAGTAAACAAAAGGTAGTATGCAATACTACCTACACCTTAGCAGAGCTTGTGAATACGGTAATTATATTGTTCAGATTCGGGTCTTCGTACTATTGTCGCCTTTTTACATGCTGAAAGACACTTCAGCTCCTATAATTTGAAGTGTGGTGCTCTCCTCAATTACATTTTTTTTAGCTTTGAATCAATTTTGAAAGAAATACATTCGGAAGTTCGGTGGGCATCGCCGCAAACCACGCATACTGATGGTAACTTGCAATAAGTTCTGGTATGTATGAATTCCTGCAATTGGTGCACGAACGAGGACCATTATATTTTAATGGCTCTTCTACAGTTATTCGTCTGTTGGAGAGCTTCTATAGTATTTTTTATTTCCTGAGTAGGAACAAAACTATCAATATCCATTATGACAACTATCAAACCTTTTGCACTTTTTAGCTGGTACGGATAATAACTATTCTTGTCAGCGTCACACGTCTCCGTGTCGGCTTGGATCTTGGTTTCTTGCATCTGTGCTCTTCGTAAAGAAGCGACATAGAAATGTTCCTACCAGTTAGAACAAGTTAACAATGGAATTTGATGTTTGCTTGCACAAGTAAATTGGTGGGAACTTTTAATTTACTATTGCTCACAATATTTATTATGATGTTGTTGCTTATTTTTATTTATTTATGTTTTTTCTTGTGACTGTTCACTTTGTCCCTGCACTTGTTCAAATAAATTTTATTATATTACGAATAAAATTATGCGCTTAATATGACGTACATCTGTTTTTAAACATGGTCACAACTAAACTCGATTAATTATTTGTTAGAAAACAGTTTAGTTCAATTATTCTCGTTTTAGTGACCTTTATTTCAAGCCAAAATATGTTGACACTATTTTTGTTGATGCAAATATTTATTATGAAAGAGTAGTGCATTCTGTTTAATATACCGGGTGTCCGCCGGGAAGGTATACTACTTTGTTTGTTTATAATTTTTAATTAAATGAAAGAGAATGGATCGTATATTGATAAAAGGTTTATAGAATGTCGGCAATTATGTATGGAATACAATATCAGATAAATGTCTGCCTCTGTTAGCCTCACTAATCTGAGCCCTTTTGAACACATTCCTTGAAATAACTTGTTGTGGAAAGAGTTCTCGCAGTAATTCCATTGTAATCCTGGCTGTATGCAATGTGGCACCGTCTTGTTTTCAATTACATCACACATCATTACATCGCTCCCCATTGACAGTTACCGTTACACCGTTTTCAGTTTCAAAGAAGTATGGTCGAATGATTCCTCCTGACCAAATTTCACACCAGACTGTCACTTTTAATGGATGCAAAGGTGACTGATGAATAAGTTGAAGGTTTTCCATTGCCCAGAACCGACTATTCACATATACATATATTCAAATGAAAATGTGCCTCGTCACTCATTATGAGCACGGTGTCGAATTGAGGTTGATGGATTATTTTGAACACTTTCTTGAACAGCAGTAATGTTTTCAGCCGATCTTGCAGTACATTGCGGTCCATGCTTGGGCCTATCAGCTACAGTTCCTGATTCATCATTCACTACACGATAAATAGTACGTCTTGTTGGCACGTTCTTTCTTCCAAAAATTTCACGTATTTTTCTCATCGTCACAGTAATCGATGATTGAATTTAATTAAATGTTTTAACGATTAAAACACGTTGATTTACTAAATATTTTTCCGTTATAAATTTGCCACGCCTCTACTTCACGACTGCAAAATATGAACTGTTATGACTAATGTTTACCAAAATGGCGGCAAAAGAATGTAGTACACCTTCCGGGCGGACACCCTGCACTTCAGTTTTGCACCGACTTTACCCTACTCTATTTCAAAATAAGGGGAATGAGTGTCTCATTAAGTAAAACCAGTTAAATCTGTGTACAATGTGCCAGTCGTTACTTCAAATATAAATGGTTTATTGATTGAAGTTTATGTAAGCTTTATCGAAATTAAAAGAAGTGGAGTTTCTTAAGTTAATAGGAAAGGTAAAATAAGTCAGCAAGTTGTAGTTTTTAGTTTTTCTTAAACATTTAACATTTCATTAGAAAAAATCAGAATAATTATCTAATCCAAACTATTTTTGTGTTAAATATTATTTTGCGATACATTACGCTTAACATATAGATAATATTTTACCAAATCAAAAGAATTAAGCTTTGAGTTTGCTATTTCTTGTTATAATTTGAAATAATACTTTTACTTCTTAATTGATCTTAAAACATTTGGTGTAGAAAAAAATTGCCCCATTTAAGACAAATTTAATTTCAATTTATGTAAATTTTTTCTACCTTTTTTCATACCAAGTTTAATAATTAATTTTCTACAATTTTACACCGAAATTTCAAGTATCAATTTTCCATCTTTTTATTCACTAAGGATCGCATAATATTCTACGAAAGTAAATTTTGTTTAAACTTATTTATTTTCGCGCACTCCAACACACTTAAACTTTCATGTATCCATCTGAAGAGACTCGACATGATGAAGAAGTTGACTAGAAATGTAAAGAATATTCTCAAAAACTATATGAATTGCTAAAAAAAAAGTAATACTTTTTATAAATAATTAGCAGTGCCTTACGAAAAGTAAAGAATCTTAAACAATTGGAAGGTCAGGATCTTGTTAATGATGACTACTCATTTAAGCACCACTTTTTATGGGAATATCTAAGAAAATATTTAAAGATGAAATTGTGCTTGCTTTGAAACAGAATAAGTGGGAAGTATATTTTATGAGACGCAGTAAACAATTTACTAAACACAATCTTGAAGTCTTGCTATTTCGAGGTAACTAACTTGTTATTTAAATTTGTACTTTTTAATTTAATATGTGGAATTCATTTTAATCTGGTGCCCTAAGTAAGTATATAAGTAGCAGAGCTAGGATTAGATAATTTGCCATTAAAAATTTTTAATCACGATTACTTGTGATTTGTAACTAAGATATTGACCGTACTTGACACTCTCGTATAAAAAACCCTAATCCACGGTGGAACAGTATACGCCAGGGATGCACGGCCATAAGGGTGCTTGGTCTCAAGTATGCGAACTTTGGATACCATTCGATCTCCAGCTTTAATACAGATTTACCCCTTCATATGGAGCTCCTCCATTAGAGGAATGAAGCCTCACAAGAGGCGGAGATGTTAACTTTTGCAGAAACTACGGTTTTATTTCGCCAAAGCTGGAATTCGAAAAAGAAGGACAAGAATACCTCGCGAGGGGTGAACAGCTCAATCTTTAAAGGTACTTCTAAGGCGTTAAATCGTGAGATTGCGATTGTCCGAATGGAGAATGAAGCCTCGCACGAGGTGGAGGGATTAATCTCTGTGGGAACTCTAGTGGTTATCGGCCAATGGAGGAATTCTGACGAGTTAGATAAGAAAACCTCCCAAGGGGTGGAAGGATCTGCTTCGAAAGATACTCCTGCGGAAGAGACTGAGACGGTAACATACATTGTGTGTGAATGTCCAGCACTTGCTAGGAAAATATTTAGGACCACGGGCAGACACTTGTTAAGTGTAAATGCCATGGTGAACCTAAGCCTTAAACAAATACTAGCAGTAACAAGCGGTTACGTGATGAGGAACGAGGTCGACAGTCCCCAGTCACCAGTCTGAAATCACTATAGTCGATAGTAATGGCTAGGGGTAGTACGAGAAAAGAAGCAGGTAGAAAAGGGGTCCATACAGTTAGTGGTCTGCTTCGATATCCCCCTTACATTGACTTTTATTGCAGTTTTAATTTCTATAGCATAGAATTTTAATTAAAAGGTTCAAATTACAATTGAAAGATTCCCATTACATGCTATTGTAATCAAAACTCGGCTAATAAAAATTAATTCTATTTATCATTAGAAATCTTTAAACTAGAAATTGCAAGGAATTTTATTGAAATCCCTAAATTAAAAATTACAAATAAATGTAATTGAAAAAATTACTTTACAATTACACGTCGTTGAAAAAAATAATACCACTAATGATTATTTATAAAAAACGCAATTATTACTTTTCTATTATTAAGCTATGAAAACTATGAATTCCGTATTGGTCAAAAGTTCGAAAATAAAAGCAATAATCACATAAAAAAACAATGAAGCATGTTTCGATAACATAATAGAATTTTGTTAAATTACAAGTGAATATTTGTTGCCTAATTACAATAAATTGTAATGTGTAATTTTACGTTCCAATTATGATTATTTTACAAGTGCAGTTGTGAAGTTTACAGTACTCAACAAATTTCCAACTATTTATTTTATTTGAGGCCGCATTAAGCGATTATTTCCCTTGCCATTTATATAATAAAAATACGTGCATAAACATTTTTTATCACATCTTAATTTCAAGGTAAGCGGCCATTTTTTAAGTGAAGAATTTATCATAAATTTTTTCGTGTTTTTTTTTTTGGAATGACTAGGCTTCCTTGTGTACTGCAATTCAGTGGCACCTCTAATAAGGCTCCGACAGTAATTTCCTATCTATCATGAAAGCGTCTTTTAAAGGCAACGACATCTTGATGAAAGCGTTTTCCATGTTCATCAATGACTGGCCCCATATTTTTAGGCAAAAAATTCAAATTTTATACCATTTTTAGTAGCAGTCAAGTTAAACTTTTATTTTTCACGTAAGTTATCTGATTTCATGTTCAAAAAATTTTGTTACATCAATAATTGTGTAGTCTCACTGGAAGACAGAGGCTGAGACGCACATAGTGTGTGAATCTTCAGCGCTGGCTTGGGACCACGGGCATTCACTTGTTAAATGTGAATGCCACTGGGGACCTTAATGCAAGAGAAATGCTAGCAAATACAAGACACTTTGTGATGAGGAAAAAGATCGGAATTTACCAGTCGACAAAAATAAAGGCTAGTGTTAGGACGAGGCCCACTGAAATTAAGGTATTTGTTTAAAAACCATTGGATGAACGAAGGGGACCTTAGAGGGACCTATAAATTAAGCGGTCGGTTTCGTGCCATTTTCCGAGACATAATTTGGATCTTCACAATTTTTACTATCCTCCGAACTTGAGTTATTCCCTTTTTCAATTTAATTTTGATCTCACAAGCAACTCGTCGAAAAAAATTTCGCAAAAAAAGCATTCGAAATAAGGAACAAGAGAACAAGAAACTTTTAAAATGTTTTTAATTTTTAAAATTAATAGTGCCGCACCAAAAAAAAAAAACAAGAGACAAAAATTAATAAATTTAAAATTTTAATTTGGATATAAATACTCTAACGTCGTGTTTTCACAGTTAGCGAGTAGAGCTCGCGGCACCCAGGGTTCATTACAAGGAAAGATTTATTTGTTTTTGTTTTCTTATAATCTTTAGTGTTCAACTTAAATTACGAAGAACAGCACGGCTTGAAATACACTATAGACCTTCGGTGTCCATAGACATAATCGCTGGTATTTTCATCAGCTGCTCACACAATCGACGCTCACATAAGATATCGCCACTATTCGTTGCGAGTGCGCTTGAGCTGATTAAATAAGATAAATAAGATTTTGACCAGAAAGTAAGAGAAATCGTCTTGTCCGGTTGAGGCGAATAATATTCCGGATCAACCATTCGCCGCCGGAAAGCTTGTTTACTCATGATGCGCCTAAACCAATTAGGACGAATTCAATTTTGGCCAAAACGTATGGCTTCTCTTCTCAGGGCGAATAATATTCTGGCCTGACTCGACAATACCAGAAGCTCTGTGCCTCTTACTCTGATGGGACACTCTTCGTCTGGCTGCTGCTCTAGATGAAGGGAAAAGATTGACTCTCTTGTCGGGGCGAATACAACTCTGGGTCAACCACCTGACTAGCCACAGGCTGACTGACTTCTCTACTGTATACGCGTTGCTATTATACATGCGTATTGATTTTGCTCATTTTCAATTTGTTTCTATTTTTATTCAGTCAGTTTACATAAATTTATCATTTATTTTCAATTAAATGTCGTAATGTTTATTAAAACAAGGGCAAATTTTGTTGGTTTACACTGTCATATATGTATGTTCGTTAGTATATGTGCGTTGAGATATGCCCTTCTGAAAATGTTTACATTGAGTGCAAATGATTTTTAATCAGCCTGCTTCTGATGCATTTTACAACCGAACCAAACTAGAAATTTCACACGTTCTTTTCCATTTTCTGTTTACAGTTTAACTTTAAACCGTGGATGCTGGCGTGTGTGTGTGCGATGTGTTTGGGTGTGTGTGTGACATTCAATTCTATACTGGTTATAAATTGTCATCATATATTTTGCATTTCTATGCAATGACTTTATTCATTGTTTGTAAAACCCTAACACTTTGATCTCATAACCCACCACGGGGTATAAGGAGGGATACAACTTTACATGTGGTTTTTCTTTAACAGTAAACGAATTGTAAACACAGTATAAACTTTTAATTGTAAAATTTTCAGTTAAAGGTCATTAATAAATAGTGGAATCGAATGATAAGGTTTCTAGCTGAATCAGAATGCAATACACTATTTTCTCTTACAATTACTGCATTTAAAGTGTCAGATCTTAACAGGTTAAAATAAATTACAACACGATACTTAAACTTGTTATACCCTTCACATTTCTACAATATTTATTTCCGACCCAACAAAGTATATACATTATATGTAAGGAGGTTTAATAACTATGTCATCTGTTCGATGTTGAATTCAATTTTGTGACGCCAAAAGATCTTGAAACGTCCATTTGATCATTGAGTTCAAAATTAGCCTCATCTGTTTACAAGTTTCTGAGGTATGGGTTTTTTATTGTTGATATATTCACTATTGCGAGGAAACGTTTTTGCACAAGCCAATAAAATTTGCATATTCTGAAAGTTTCATCACGAGGCTGGAATAAAACATGTTATTTTTGTAAAAAAAATCAAAATTCAATGAAAACCCAAACTTTAACAAACATCAAAAATTCACCAAATTTTGAATATTCACCACAATTTTGTAATTGCGCCGTAAAGTCCAAATATCACAAAAAACCCGATATTTTATGAAAAACATCAACTATCACCAAAAGCGAAGTTTAATAAATATGTAAAAAAGAAAAATTAACCACAATAGTTTATTAAAAAAAAATATCAAAATTTATCAAAAAATTAAAAATTTTAAAACATATTTAAGAAAAATCATAAAATTATTTATTAACGATTTTATCAAACTGAGCATTTTTGACAATTAACACGAATAATTTTATTCAGGCTTATGCTTTATTTACGTTTGTTATTCTTCCGATTAAGAAAGAAAGAACTGTTGATATTAGTAAGGCAATTTTTCTAGAATACTGAAAAAGATACGTTTTGAACACTAACTGAATGGAATACATCTATTTTCTATACCCCCCCTAAACACGTTATGAGCATTATCTGTGTCTTTGTACTGATTAGTGTGTATTGCAAACATAATCTGTTTAACCCTCCTAATGATGAAATATTTAATACAAGAGCTTCTCATAAATTTCATAGTTTTCGATAATTTTTCTGTTGGGTTAGAATGAAGTTTGCGTCACTGTAACTTTACTCATTGTATTCCTAATCATAGACTTTTTGAAATTTTCTGCTTTAGTGAGCTTTCAGCGTTGAAAGCAAGTATTAATTATGATTAATGTTACCTCTTTTATTTGTGAATATGTTTCGCCGGGCTGTGCGAATTTTAAATTATTTGTTTACGTTTTTTCGAACGAATAATTTTTAATAATAAATACAAATAATTTTATTCAGGCTTAAGTTCGCACTTTTTCAGGCTTTAAAAACAGAAATTGCACCAAAAAGTTATGAACAAAAAAATTATAAAAAATTTGGCAAAATTTTATAGTAACGAAAACGTCGAAAATTCACCATAAAATTAAAAAACGAATAAAACGAAAAAACTACAAAAATACCACAAACACCGAAATTCACCAAATTTTAAAATTTCAAAACGAAATTTATAATTTCACCAAAATTTTGCATTTTGCTCAAATTTAATTTGCAATTTTAACAAAATCTTGTTTACAGAACGTTCAAAAGACATATCTTACAAAACTAAACTTCGCCATATTTTGAAATTTTACGAAAAACCCACTTCCGCTATTATCTACAATTCGCGAAAAAAAAATCCAGAATTTATTAAAAACTACTAAGCATTCAGAGAAAAGAAAACCGATCGAAAATGTTTATATTAAGACGAAAAGAGAGTTTAAATGTAAAACAATACGTCCAAAATCGGAGTCCAAAATTAAATATCTCAAACAATCCTTTGCACCGGGAACAATCTGTAGTAGATTTTTAGTATTTCATACTTTTGTGAAGGGTGTATAATATTCGGCACAAACGAATATAGATCTTTTAAAGGAAAAAAATTGCTGTATGGGTTTCCAACTGAGATGGTTTGAATAAAATTTACAACATTTAAATGTAAATGTTACACCATTCAATTTATGTTTCTTTACAAACACAATCATGTGGTTTAAACCAGCTAGGACAGCATTTGCATACGATTATTATTCGAAACAAAGTAAACAACTCATTCTGTAGGGCCTTGTTCAAGAAATTGTAATTGAAAATAAACTGAATTTTTGCAGAATTTAATGTAACATTGTTATATCAAATGATAAAGCGTTCAAGTACTCAGTGAGAGAGAGAGATAGAGGGAGTTATGATCCAATCTTTATATAGTTTAGAATTCGTGAAGACTTTTAACTTGTTTTGTTTAGAATAAGGATAAAGATAATAGATGTGATACTAGAACGTTCCACATGCCAGTATTTTGCAGCCCCAAACTTAATAAGTAAAGAGCTCCTCGACAATTATTTTATCTGTGATCGGTGATTTCCGCGAAATTTTGCAGCGAATTTTATAAAGAAATCGAATAACACAAATCAAAATTACTTTATTTCGATACATATGAGTAAAATAAAATTTAGAAGTTTAAAAATGTGATGAATGTTTCAATAATCGGGCAGTGAGTACAAGCTGGGGCAAAGCAAAGGATACTTTTAAAATATATTTCTGAAATTTGATTGATTGCACAGATATTGCCGTTATTATTAGCGACGTAGAAAAAGAAAAGAAATGATCGAATGAATTTCCAGTAGTATATTCCTATCAGCTTAGACTAAAACACGATGTGTTTTTAAATTGAGTAAATAAAAAATGAAAAATAAAATCAAAATACGACTACGATCGACGTGTGAGTCGACGAATTATTCGAGAGTTTCTGGAATAGACCAGAACTAAGAAATTTAGGGATATTTTCAACCTTTTGGACATCGAATTTGTATCTTATTAAAGATGTTTTCCTATTTTTATGCCACCAGAACATTCTATAATTTTATGATTTTCTTCCATTAGCGAAAACAACCTTTCGATATCTCACGATCCATAAAGTTAACAGAAATAGATTAAAATGTGCCTAAAAGCAGAAAAAAATCAAAAGCAAAGTTTTATCCAAATGAAATTTGGACACGCAATGAAAATTTCAACAGTGTTGCAAACTCGTATTCGGCATTCTATATTCGATCAGCCCAATGAAATTAAAATTCATAGTGACGCTTTTATTAGGCCTACTCATAGTCTAATTATTTTACGTTACAAATATTTAACAGAAAAGTTATTATTTTATTATTCATCTCATTATATTTTTTTATTTATTAAATTTTTTTTGTTAGGACGCGTACTCAACACTGCATTCAAGTGACGAAAAACCTGTTGGGAACAAATACATCGAGAGTAGTGTTTATGAACATTCGATTTAAATTTTCTTCAATTGAAGTTGGCAGGAAAGATCTCTGCCAGGCACTTAATGAAGAACATGTTTACGCTTATATCATCAGGTATCAGGAACTAGTTCCCTAATTTAACCGGAGCAGAGTTCGTATAAATATAAAACAGTCAAATGGAGCATACTTTGCGTAGATGTTTCATTGAGTCTATAGAGTCGCATTTCCATTCGGCCGAGGATCTCCGAAAAAGATGCCGACTAAAAACTTCGAAAAGCTTGGTGTAAAATAATATCTCGAGTTGGAAGTTTGATAAAGGCCGCTTAGAAAAATAAGTAGACGAAAAAAGAAAAATGGGCACAGGCTTCCGGTACCCCTGAATTATTCTCTAACTCTATGAATAGTTAATAAATGTAAATGTTTCTACCAGGAAGGATCGCGATCTGACACTGATTATACTTCCCTTTATGTAACCGCCTACATGTTATTTCTTGGTATCAACATTAAACTTCTGTGAAAAACTGCATACGTAGTCCCGGCAGAAGTTGTCAGATGCAGACCCATTTGCTGATTGAATATCCTAGTACTTATCTCCTTCCTTTTACAACTATTTTGTTCCCCCTAACGCGGCTTTTAGAAACGAAAAACGTTTCTATTCCACTTTGCTTAAAGTTAACTATGGGACCAGAGGATTTGTTTTTAATTTAAATCGAACACGTTTTGTTGTTTTCAGCAATTTTTGTTAATAAAGCTATGAGAATTGGCAGAATATTTTGCCCTTTACACTTTTTAGGTTATAGACAGTATTTTCTTTTTGAAGTATTTTTTTTTTTGCTTACTATGCAAATATTCTTATCTTTTATATAAAAAGTCAAATAAAAACTAAAATTCTTATAACATAAATTAAAAAAAAAATATACACATATTGCAAAGGATAAATTTTAAACCACACAACAGACATGATCTCTTGACCAGAAACCCAGCCAAGCAGCCAACCAAACACTCTAAAAGCAAGGAAAACAACAAAGTAACCATCATGTTGTAACGTGTTTAACTATATGCAGTCACTAATACTAATACGAAACTATTGCTTAAACGCTCACACATGCACACACACCCATAATCAAAAAACAAATTATAAAACTTAATGCTAAAGCACAAAGTGCAAGTTCTAGTGTATGGCAACCATTGTATCTCTTATATAAACTATGAGGTTGTAAAACCAGTACATAGCAGGTTTGTCTACAGAGCAGCGGTCGGGGTAAAAGAGCGTGAATTTTATATTTTTTATTTAAATACTTTTATTATTCCTTTTTAATAAAACAAAATCATAAAATAAGGTTTAGATTAATTTCCTTTATTTAATGTAGGTATCGAATCGGTTGCGTGATTATGTAGAACTAAAACTTATTGTTTAAAAACTTAGAAGCTTAACTTAAAAACAAAGAGAAAGAACTCGAAGACAAAGGAAAAGAAGAAATACATTTTGTTTATTCAAAATGTACTTTGTCGTTTTCAATTTTGTTTACTTCAATTTTAAACAAGATATTTAATATCTTGTTTATGTCAGCGTTTCTTGGCTTTGGATAACCAAGGGAAACACATTTGAGCTGTTATCAGCAACTTTGTATATAACTCGCTCTCCCTTTAAATTCGAGTCCCTTCGAATTTTCTTATTTTTTAACAAGCATCTTAAAGTACAGCTTATTATAATAACAATAATCAAAACATAAATCGTATAAAAATTAAAATTATTTTCTTTGTTCACAATATTTTTTATTTCATCAATGTTAGTAAAATTAGGTAATCTTGGAGTCAATAATAAACTTCCATTTAGTCTTTGCAAATTTGGTATTACAATATTTAGTTTACTAGAAAATCTTTTTAGTACGAATTCATTTATTCGAACTTCACATGAATCAAATTTAATCAAATAATGTCCTTCCAGACGGTAAGTATAATTATTACAAGTATTCAAAAGACTGGCATTGCCATTTATAACTAAAAGGTTTCCTAAATCTATTTCTTCAATTGCTTGCTGTGTATTCAATTTTTTGGTACAATTTGTAAAAGTGTTATTCAGCAAGTTTTCAATACAATTGCTTGCTCTATTCATTTTTTTAACATAAACTTCGTCACTGGCAGTATACACAACATTTTCTATTAGCACAATTTTAACTATTCCAACATCGACCTGCATAAATTCTCTATTGGGAATTGGCAAAACAATTCTCGATTTAAACGGCTCCTCATAAAAGTCGGGTATCATTATAACAAATATCAATTTCGAATCCAAAACCGAACCAAAACTACATTTTATGTGTTTCAATTTCAGACTATCTACTCTATAAAAGTCAATTTCTTCGTTCGTAAGAATAATTCTGTTCATTAAATCATGCTTCGATGTCATTATATTTTCCTGAATTCTTTCTATTCTATCAGCCACTTGGTTTATTAGCAACAAATAATTATTATATTTCGACATTCTTATACTCTGCATTACCTCTTTCGTATAATTCAAACCAAAAACTTCCTTATGCTCCTCAATCACCATATTAATGCCCCGTAAGTACTTCTGTATATCGTCGTTAATTTTTATCTGCTTATTCATATTACCTATCAAATTTTTCTGATTGATGTCTAAAGTTCTAAATTGCTGGTCAATCAGCAATCTGTCCTCATCGTCCATGTTTCCGAACAACCATTTAACCGCTCTACCACCTATGTCAATTAGAGCTCTTTTTCCTCTCGTATGAAGTGATAATGTCAACATGCTATGCTCTAGCTCCTCAATTCTATTCTGTACATTCAAGAGCATCCAGTGGCTCTCATTATTTTCAAAATCTTTGGCTACACCTATTCTTATTTTTTGTATTGTATACCTTAGTTCCTCGATGTCAATAACATGAATTAATCTCGAATAGCTTTCAATTATCCAAATCGGCTCACTCTCCATTAAAATATATCCTCCGGATGTTTCGATCTTACTAACCTCCAGGCTTCCCTGTACGAACATTGCCATTACCATCAGCACCATTGCCATGAATAGCACCTGTAAATGTTTTTAAAGGTCTTTTTATTTGTGTTACATCAATCCTATTAGGATTATTGCGATTGTAAATATTAAATCTTTTTGCTGTTTTGTTCCTTAGAGCTTTAGGATTTTTTATATATATTTTGCGATTGCCTAAGCTCGGAACAGGCTCTCTATTGGCGTTAATTCTTCTAATAGCATTCTCTTTATTCCCTTTCATAGTCTCTCTAATTTTAACCATATTTATGTCCCTATGATTAATAAAATCCATGGGTTTAACTCCAATTGTGGAGTGAACGGTATTGTTGTAAAAACCCACCGCTCTGATAATCAATTCTTCTACATTCACGTTTTCATTATCTCGTTTCAATATTCTAACATGTTCTAACAATGACAAGTGAAATCGTTCTATATCCGCATTTCCGGTATGCGAATTCGGGGTTGTAAAATGAGTTAATATATTTTTCTCTTGGCAGAAAAATCTAATCAATGTATTATTAAATTCATTATCCATTATCAGAAGATTCGGCTTACCAAGATAAGCCATTCTCTCTTCCAACTTTGACCTAATTGTGACCATATTTTTATCACTCAGCTTGTGCACACTGGCGAGCTTAGTAAATCGGTCAATAGTCGTGAGAAAATACATTTTATGCATATGGAATATGTCCATATGAACTATCTCGTTAGGCTCAGACGGTGTATCTGTTATATTAAATTGTTTCCTGATTGGCTTTCTGTCATATTTATTTTCTCCGCAAGTAGTGCAACTGTTTATATATTTATTAATAAATTTAATAAGATTAGGATGATAGTATTTATATTTTATTTCTTCAAAATTTTCCAGAACTCCTCTATGGTTTGTTTCTAGATGGATTTTCTCCACAATCGTTAACAACTCTTCTTCATCTGATACATTTATCGCTTTTTGTGTGCACTTAATAAACCTTACATTACGATCACCACTAAATAATTCTATAAGCTTCTGTTGTACAATATGATATTTACTGTCCTCCAATTCAGAGTAGACACCGATTGTTCCTCTTTTTATATTTCTCCTAAACAAGTCATTCAAATAGTGGTTGTTGATCAAATCAGATTCCTGTACATATATGATCCTATATTTTCTTAAAACCACTTCTACTTCTATTATCTTTGATTCCACTACATGAACCTGCGTTCTGTACTTGTTCACTATACCTTCGCTAATAGGGAAATGATCATGCAAATCTTCCATTCCGGAGTGCATTGATTCACCATCTGTCATAGTTTCTTCAACCCTTTCCTCCGAAATCTCAAAGATCGACTTCAGGTCGTAACTTTCAATCTCTGGGCTCTCAAGATTCTCTGTCCCACTCAAAAAATCAGCAACCTTGTTATCCTTGCCCTTTATATAATCAACATCGAAGTCAAATTCGCCCAATAAAATTCTCCAGCGAATGACTCTTTGGTTCGGCTCCTTAAGAGAGCAAAGCCACTTCAATGGCTGATGATCCGTCAGGATCAAAAACTTTCGCCCATACAAATAAGGCCTAAAATAACGCACAGCCCATACAATCGCCAACAACTCTTTTTCCATTGTTGTATAGTTCCTTTCATGTCCATTCAACGTCCGGCTTGCATAACAGACTGGCTTGCCTTCTTGGCTCAAAACGGCCCCCAAAGACACATTGCTCGCATCTGTTGTCAGTACAAATTTTTTATTGAAATTAGGAAAGGACAGAATTGGATAGCTCGTGATTAAAGTCTTTAACTTCTCGAAAGCGTTCTCATATTCAATATCGCTTCCAATTTGTTTCAGATTGGAGCCTTTTCTTAAATATTTTATCATTGGGTTAGCCACCATTGAATAATTCTGTATAAACTTCCTATAATACCCTGTCAACCCTAGAAAGGACTTTATACCTTTTTCCGTTCCAGGCATTGTCAAGCCTGTAATAGCCTTGATCTTTAAAGGGTTAGGCTTGATTCCTTCAGATGTTATAATATGCCCCAGAAAATCTGTCTGTCTGCGCAAAAATTGGCATTTATTCATCTGGATTTTTAAATTATATTCGTTCAGTTTCTGAAACATTTTATTTAATGTTTCAAAATGTTCATTCAAAGATGTGGAGAAAACTAGTATGTCGTCCATATATACTACGCATGATCTATTAATCAGATCCCGTAGCACAAAATTTATCATCCGCTGAAAAGTAGCGGGTGCATTTTGGGACCAAAAGGCATTCGAATATACTCGAAATGACCCATCGGTGTCGAAAACGCTGTCTTCTCTCTATCGCTTTGGTTCATCAATATCTGATGAAACCCTTTGGCTAAATCCAAAGTCGAAAAATAGTTCGCACGACCCAGCTTATCAAACAAAAACTCAATGTTGGGCATAGGGAATTTGTCGTCTATTGTGATCTTATTTAAATTCCTATAGTCTATAACGACCCTCCATTTTTTTTCATGAGTATCTGATTTTTTCGGCACTAACCACAAAGGCGAACTATAAGGAGATTTACTCTCCCGAATAATTCCCTGGCCAAGCATATCATTGATTTGCTTTTCAATCTCCTCATTATGAACCTGAGGGTAGCGGTAAATCTTGGAATATACTGGTTGATTCGAATTCGTCACAATCCTATGTCGTACACAATTGGTAGCGGTCAATACTTGTCCTTCGTCATAAAATGTTTTTCTATTTGTTTTCAAAAATGCTTGAAGCCTTTCTTTCTCTTCTTTATTAAGATCGTCACTTAACAATTCATTTATATTAATAGTTCCCTTTTCCAAATAATTAATTTCGTCATAACCAAATGGTGGTTCTTTTTCTTTATTAATTATTATCTCATTATTATTTATTACTATCATATTATTTAAAAAATCAAATTTCGCTCCTATAGGGGATAAAATGTTGCAGCCAATAATACAATCGAATGGCCTCTTTGAGAAGTCCGTTATTTTCACAGACATAGTTTTTCCTTGCTCATTAAATTCTATTGGTAAGGGCACTATAGCCTCCTCAGTTACAGTTGAACATCCTGACAATGTTCTTATAATTATTGGTATCTTTAATTTCTGTATTAACGGGAATTTTGAAAAAATTGTATAATCGCCTAGTGTAGTAGCAGCTCCTGTATCTAAAAGGCATCTAACTTTAATGTTACTTATATGAAGATCTACTATGGGTAGTCTGCATTTAGGCAGGACCCCTGAAAATTTGAGGTTTCTGTTAAATCTACCTCCATTGGCACTGGGTTGGGTGCTCTATTGTCGCTCTGTCTATAATTATTTTTATTATAATTATTATTTCCAAAACTGTTGTTTCTGAAATTATTATGTCCATTAAATTGACCTGACGTATTCCAATTACTATTCCTAAAATTTCTATCATTATTCCTATAATTACCTGAGGTATTCCAATTATTACTTCTGAAATTTCTAACATCATTTCCATGATGACCTGACGTATTAAAATTATTAGTTCTGAAATTTCTGACGTTATTATTTCCATTATTTCTAAAATTTTGATTATTATAACGAATTTCTTTATTTTGATTTTGTGTGTTGTTAATCAATTTAATATCTTTTAAAATATTATTTTGTATATAAAAAGTATTAGCTGATTCTATAGTTGAAATATTGTTTTGTAAAAGTAGGGATCTAATATATAAGGGTAGGAAATTTGTATATATATCAAAAATAATCTTTTCGTTATTAGTAGGAGTGTAGGAAATGTCTACAGGGTTTAGATTAAATTTTGTGTTCATCTCTGCTAATACCTTTCTTAATTTATAGTGCAGCTCTTCAATATTACTTGCCTTCGTATTTAGCGCTTCAGTTCTAAGTTGAAAGAATGATCTTTTGACACCTAATTCCTCCTTGAGCTTTCTTAATATCACCTCCCACGTTGGATTTTCTAGAGTTTCTATGGCTCTCAAGGCTTTTCCTTGCAGCTTATTGATGAGTACTGTTTTGACTACCAGATGATGCTCCTCGGCAGTAATATGTAGCACGGAATTCACATCACGTAAATAATTAGATAGGGTGTATTCGCCGTTTCCGTTGAAAACCGGAACGCTCCTCGCCTCACGCAAACTTTCACTCAGTGATAATGACATTTTTCTGTTTTTTATTAAAAGTTTTAATTTTATTTCTATTATTTTTATTTAATTTCTATTTTATTTCACTTCTTTTAAACTTTAGAATCGTTCTTTCTAGTTATATATGTATATATATTTTTGTTTTAATTTTATTAAAAACTTTAAAATCGTTCTTTATATATTTTAATTTGATAAACTTTAAAATCTTTGTTTTATTTTTTCACAATTGGTATAGCTATTTTTCACTTAGCTATCCCATCCTCGTCGCCAATTTTATATTTTTTATTTAAATACTTTTATTATTCCTTTTTAATAAAACAAAATCATAAAATAAGGTTTAGATTAATTTCCTTTATTTAATGTAGGTATCGAATCGGTTGCGTGATTATGTAGAACTAAAACTTATTGTTTAAAAACTTAGAAGCTTAACTTAAAAACAAAGAGAAAGAACTCGAAGACAAAGGAAAAGAAGAAATACATTTTGTTTATTCAAAATGTACTTTGTCGTTTTCAATTTTGTTTACTTCAATTTTAAACAAGATATTTAATATCTTGTTTATGTCAGCGTTTCTTGGCTTTGGATAACCAAGGGAAACACATTTGAGCTGTTATCAGCAACTTTGTATATAACTCGTGTGCAAATATGTAGTAACGTGTGCACTATGTAAAAGAAAATTGTAATGTTTGAGTTTTTCGTCATCGTGTATTTAAGCAAAAGATGCGACATGCAGTAGTTGAAAACTTGCAGTGAAATCTAAGCTTTTTTAAAGCATGAATATGTAATGAAACTTTCGAGTAAAACGCGCCTGAATACACCGTAAAATTCAGCAATGGGCATAACATCGAAGCCATTTTGACAAAAGTCAATGAATCAAATTTTAATAATTTATGGCGTTGCCTACAATGTTGCATAAAAAGAAGAAATATGTTCGGTATTTTTATTAGTGGTGGAGGGCAGAAATACAATTGAAACAAATAAATTTTACAAATAGGGAAACACGAGTTAAGGGATGCTAAAGTTCTTTGATTTTATTTTTAATTAAATTTTTGATTTTGATTACACAAATAGGGCCACTTATATAGTTGTCAGAGTTCCCCCCTTATCGCTTACCGTAGGCATGAGTGAGCCGTAAGCGATAATATAAGCGCTTCTTATTTTTTTAAGTATAATTGATTACGAGGACTTTGTAAAAGTGTTTTGTGCTGAGGACTTAGTAAAAACAATCTTTCGATTAATCGATTATAGTAATAAAATTGCTTGAATGCATAAAATATCATATTTTGGATAACCCAATAATCTTCAAACTCAATAAATATTTTGAATTTGCGCACTTAAAAGAAATTGGAAAAATAATTTAGCAAAAGAACAACAAAATAAAACTTATTTCGGTGTCGCAAACACAAGTTAATTTTTTTTTTTTGTATTTTTGGTGGGCGAATCGGAGATTGTGAAGAATATTGGTTGCCCAATGATAAAACGTCAAGAATTGTGCTGTCATCATTTGATATTTATTTAGTACAATCCTGGAAAATTTTACATGCATTTTTACACGCATAAACAGCGAATTCTAGTGGTGAAAACTTACTTTTGGAAAACTTGGAAACGAAAACAACATAGTATAGTGGTGAGTACCATTTGCATTATGGTCCAAATTTGTGTGGCCACTACTGACCACATATTTTTATCAGTGATCTTTGATTTCAGCAAGATGGCGCCATAAGCCACACAGCCGTTCAGTCTATTAAGTCATTGCATGCTCCCGAATTGGCGATGTCAATAGGCTGCATCGTGTTGTAGTTTAATGTAGCTGGACTATTTTCTCTAGGATCATTTGAAAGACCGAGCTTACGTAAACAAACCACGACCAACGGATGCTTTGAAAGATGAACTTCTGCGCTATGTGAACGAGACATTTTATGAAAACAGCGGACGTCTTCTGAAGAGGTGGACACCGTTAATTCTTAAATGTCTACTTTACATTGGAGTCAATAAAATCGAATTTGTAAAAGATACTGTATTTTTCTTCCAATTTACTTCATAACTTTAAATTTGCTCACCCCATAGGCTGGTTACACTAGTTTTTTTCTCCATAACTCGATAACAGAGTTGGTACGATTTTGATAAGTAAATAAAACACCGAAAGATTCGACATATAAAAACATTATTGTTATTATTTTTATGTGTTCAAGAGTTGCAGAGTTATTAAAACGTGAGTAGCGAAAACAACTTTAACTACCACAGCCACTAATTTCTGAAAAACTGCGAAACTGTTGAGCATATAAAAAAATAATGTTGCCTTCTTCGGTGTCTTGTTTTGTAGCAACTCTTCTCGAGTTATAGTGAATCTAAGTAGTGTAAACGAGGGATCATATTACCGACGTCCATTAAGAAAATTTACGCATTATAGGAAAAATATAAAGCAGGGCTTTTAACCCTTCATATTCATCTTATTTGCATCCATATAAATAAGTGTAAGTAGCTTGGCTTTACTCCGTGTCTTCCACAGAGTTGAAAGTGTCTTATTTTCTAACAATAGGCTGTCAAGTCGACGAAATTATTGCCAGTTAGCAAAATATATATATTTACGTGTATGGTAAAGGTCTTTAACTTCAAACTTATTTATTCATACATATGTAGACACAATGTTAATAAATAATTAAATCAGGATTACTGAAGATTACTTTTGATTGTTTCTGATTACTTGAAAGTAGTCGAATTATATGCCTGATTATTTGATAGTAATTCCTGAACATTTTTAGAGTAATCGGTTAGTAATAATGTGAAATTGAAAATAATTGCAATCGCAAATCACTACAGCAAAAGCAGCAGTCATCGGAAGAAATTTTTTGTTCTTTCCATTGCGTAGGTACTCCGAACTACATACGGTTTCATTGACCGCCAACCCATTTTCTCAAGTGTTCATATAATTCTAGATTTTGGAACGAATTTCCGACATCCCTTAGCAAATCTGGTTTGAAGACAAACCGGTTTCGGCTATCCGTGTCATTTTTCATGATGGCACACAGCTGATCTTATAGTTCATTGATTTATGATCAGAGGAGCAAAATATGGGCGAAATAAGCGTTATTCAATACTGCGTGCCATTCATAGGACACAACGGGAAAAAGAATAACATAAACTTGATGTGCTTCCCAATGTTATAACTAAGTTTTGTGAAAATAAAAAAATGATTATTATATATTCGACTTCGTCTGATCAAGCCTTTAGTCTACTTAGTATACCGAGCTTCAAAAAACGTCTTTTAATGCTAGATACGTATTTCATTTATCTTTGATGGTAGCGCCGATTCTGATTTCCTATTTAGTGTTAAAATTAACTTTAGTGTTCCAGCGAGGGCAACTTGAAACTTCCAGCTACCTGAATCTTAAATGCCTTAGATTAGCATATGCTCACAATGACTACTTTGGCTGTATTTGGGAAAATTTCAATAAATTTTTTCATATTTTTTGACAGTAATGAAAGCTTGGAAGAAAGAAGAAATATATTTATATTGAAAAACATACTAAATTAATTAATTTTGTATTATTATCATTTTTGTTAAGGGATTTATTAATTTGGAATATAATTAATAAAATAAAGAATTTTAAGACATAGACTTTAATGAAATTTTTTTCATAACATATTTTTTTGGTTTTTGATTTATATTAATACTTTGCGGATGGTTTATTTGTCAAATCTTACCCATTTTAGTTTCTTGGAAGTATTATAGTCGCATACCTGAACCGACAAAAGAAAAATTATTGAAAATGTGATGCTAATAGGTAATAGGAAATAAAAGCAAAAGTTGAGCGTCGATTTTAATACCTTAATTCCTAAATGTAGTTTTTTTTTTAAATTGCATGAAAAACCTTGATTTGCAACAACTTCTTGATAATCTTCGAAGCTATTGAGTAAATATGAAAAGGATATTAAGGCAAATTGTAGGGAATTTCAGTACAGATTCTAAAGTGATAATTTTTAGCTAATGAACTTAGGTAATAACTTGTAAATGGTTAATTTCCTTTTAGACCAACAAAGTGGCATTCGAGACGAACAACACTATTTGGCATAAACTGGAAGTAGGTACAAAAAATATCACAAAAATGCTTTGGCATAATAAAACAATTTGTAAAAGCCTTTGAAAAAAGTGGCGAATGTTTCAAATTTGCCTCCCGCAAGTAGGGTGAAAGACTATCGGACAATGGAAGAGTATTATAAAGGAATGTGCTACTCCTGAAGTTGTTGTTTCTAGGAAAATCACATAAGAAATCTTTATATATATATATATATATATATATATAAGTAAATCTATTAGCAAGCATCCTAACAGTCGCCAATGACTGCAAAGAATCTTTTGTTGACCAGTTTAATTTGTTTAAAATACGTAAAATGGAGTTGGCCATTGTTACGTGTTTATAAGTCATATTTATTTCATCGATGGTAAGATGCATGTAACACATACATCAATAAAAGAGTAAATAATTTTCTAAAATATTGTTTGTCATCACAACATACATGTGCACAGGCTAATGACATCAAAACAAATCCTCTTTTAAGCATAAGCTCAACAACAACTTTACCCTACATATACACTTAATAACAACTTTGCCCTAAATATTTTTAAGTTGTTTGACAACTTGCTGGTGAACACTTTGAGTTTTGAAAAGAAAAACAAATTTACAATTGACATACTCTATTTGTGTTGCAAAAAGCCCTCTTAAACGTGTGTATAACGTCCTATGTTTTTTTGTTTTCTCCATTAAAAGAACTTGGTAAAATAGCAACACTTTGCTACTAAAAAATATTTCTGAAGGGGCTAATACTGTGTTTCCACATAAATTCAATGAAAGTTTTTGATGGCAAGAATTGTTGTTGCTGCTCTTATTTCTAAAATAAGTACTTGGGTACATACGATAACTATTAGCTCATAGAAAACCCTGTATAAAGCAAGTATTTTACGCAAACATATTAAAATATGTTTCTTTTGTTCAAATCACTTATTAAAAATGACGTAATCGGTTTATGCTCTTATTTACACGATAGCTTTCTCCCCAAGCTATTTTCATAATGCATTTATTACCGCTTTGCACTTTTATTCTTACCATTTTTTCAACAAAAGAAACTGAAATTAGAAGTTGATAATTGAGTACTTGCTTTGGAGTCCTTAGAATTTTATCGGTTATTCGCAAGCGAGTGGCTTAATTTGATATTCATCCTAAGAAATCTTAGCAGTTGACCGGTACCCATTAGCTGGCAATACTGTCAGAAGTGCGAATTATACTTAGCACTGGTGCCGATCGGCAGCAGGTCACTGGCATGCTGGGTAAGTAAATCGGGTGTAACAAAAAAACTTTAACACATTTGTCTAATCCACGCTGGAACGGCATATGCCAAAGCGACCGGAGCAACATAGAGCTCAACACGTGCAGATCTTGCTTCTACTTTGTAGTGTTGGGGAGTGTCGAATAAGATAGTTCCTTTACCGGAAATCATTAAAACAGGTGATAAAGGGTACGACGAAGGAAGTAGTAGGATAGTAAAGAAGATTTACGGGCGCCGCCTTTGGAAACTCCACCCTCTACCAACTTCGGAAAAAAATCTTCTCGTGCTGACGTCTCACAGCAATGGATTACTTCAAAGTTCTGAATTCAAATCAAATTTTCTACAAAGTTCTGTGTAGCGAGGCATCCAGATAATTTATAGACCCAAATATAGGCGAAATTTTAAATCTTTGAAAAAATTTAAGAAAACTAACAAAGAAAACCCAATTCCCTGAAATGTCACAAATTAAAATTTGAAAACATTTTTAATACACAACTACATCTACTGTAGTGTGACCAGTCTGCCTGCATAAAAAATATAAAACAACAGCAATAAAATATTAATACTGATTACCAATATATTTGTGCACACTTATAAAAAATTGTCAAATTGACAAAATACTATATTCGGTAAGCAAACAAGTACATTGCACTCAGCAATTACATATATTTATATTTGTGTTATATAAGACAGGAATCATATTACACTTAAGAAATTATAGTTTAAGTATAGAATTAGGGTTGAGTGAAAATAAGTTGGTACCTCAACCAAATAGTATATAAGGAATTGTAAAAATAATTTTAGAACAATTCAAAATAAACCAAACAACTTAGGAGCTCGCATTTAGCTCTAAGTTGAATAAATTAAAAATAAAATATCTATCAATTCTACACTACCTCAATTTACCAAAAAGGCAAAATACAAAAAAAATATTATACACAAATTTTAATTTTCCTGAAATTTTGTAATTTTACCAAAAACATAAAAAAATAAAAATAATCTATATTTTACGACAATCGTCGAAATTTTAACAAAATTGATAAATATCAAAAAAATCAAATTTTACCACAATTAAAAAAAAATACCAAAAAATAAAAAAATTTGAAAAAGTGGAATAAACTTTAGTTTTTGGCAAAAAAATCGAAATTCAATAAAAATCGAAATTTTACACAAATAAAAAAAACACAAATTTACAAAATTTTGAAATTTCACCACAAAAATGTAAATTTCACCAAAAAGTTGAAAAACGGAATATTTTATGACAAACGTCGAAATTTTACATAACTTGTGTTAATTACATGGATAAATAAATAAAACTTCTCCACAAATCGTGAATTCCCAAACAAAATTTAAAAATTCACCAAAAAGTTTAAAAATTATACAAATTTTAAATTTTACCAAAATTATCAAATAATCTGAAAAAAACGAAATTTTACCATTGTTCAGAAATTTACCAAAATACGAAAATTTACAACAAATCCAAACCAACAAAAAAATTGCGATATTTGACAATATTAACCTAAATTTTTAATTTCACCATAATGTTGTAAAAATTAATATTTTATGAAAAAAATCACAACTTTAACAAACTCAAGTTCATGCTATTGTGAAGGGTATATAAGATTCTGCTTGGCCGTTCACTTATTTTTTCTGCAACAGTGAGGTGAAACTCTTAGCTGTTATGTGTATTTTGTTGGTGAAATGTCTTTTACTTTAGATATATTCTCTTCAGTTAAAACGTTCGCACATCTACACACAATTGTGCACAAGTTTATTTGTACAACACTTGCTGTTACTCTTGTCATTTTTAAGTACAAAGCAGAGATGGGATATACTACCACGACATAACAAGTGTTTTTTTCAATTGCAATAACTAAGATAACGATTTTCAAATAAAAACATACTAACATTTTGCATGGAATTTATTAATCTGTATATTTCGTGTAGGTTTAACATCTTCCAGTCACTCACGTACAGCTTTACTTGACAGTTATATCTGTCAGTTGTGGGCGTCTCAATCTTAGTTAATTGTGAAGTTTAACTGAGGAAAATATAATTTAAATACTTTTAACTAAAAGTATTGACTTTCTTAAAGAATACAGATTTGGGTTCTCTAGCGCTAACGCGTTTATAGCGAATTGATTATATTGTTATATTGCTGAGTCAGTATAAAAACATTATTAGCATATGTCGAGATTAACTTTGCCTTTAAAAAGGAAAGCTTCTGAAGTTTATTACTGTGCTAAAAAGATGTTGCTTATATTAAGGAATCTGTGGTATCAAAATACGCAGCTTTTGCTGCTGCTCCTTTAACCACTCTTTACGCTTTATTGAAGTCTTGTTAGTTTTTTTTTTTTAGAATTAAGGTCGAGTTTATAGTAAAGGCAAGTACTATCATACTTAGTGGTGGGATCTGTCAAAAGTATGTAGATTACATAAAAGCGAATGAGTGTGAACATTTTTCCGACATGTCCGCTTGATTTGTTAATGTTTTAAAAAATTTTATATGATAATATTTTCTATGCGATTAATGTCGCAAATATCTCGTGTTTGTAAAATTTTGCAAATAATCGGGGAGATAAATTTGCTAGTAGTCACAATTAATTCCGATTGCATGCGTACAATTCGTTTATAAAAATCTTCCTTATGCGGTATTTTTCAAATCTAAGCTTCACACATATTTAAGTTTTTAGCACAATTTTCAACCTTCTTTAAAATATCAAGTTTCCATGTTAGGCATGAAATGTAGGTGTGCGTATTCTCTCCACATATTACCCTGCAACCCACCACTTTCAATACGGGCACTAAATACAATCAAATGTTTACGTGCATTTAAGTATTCTTTAAGTACTTTTGAGTGCTATTAAGCTTGGAAAATATATTTAAGTTGTCGAATGAATGACAGGGATATTGTTGCTTTCGTACTTTCTCATATGGTCACCTAACTATGTCCTTCTGTAGGTTGTATCTTTGCAGGGACTTTGTAAATGCGGTTTATGCGGAAAAGTTTTCAAAAACCAACATAAATTCTACATGACACTTTTAATTTATATTTAAAAATGTTATTTGAAATAGAATAAAAAGTGGAAGTTAACTTCGAAGTGACCACAAGTACATGATTACAAGTGCATGAGTTGTTTACTCAACCTTAACCTTTTTATTAAAAGAAATTTAAATCTTATCTCTAAAATATTATTTATTAACTATAACTAATGTAAAACTGAACTTACTGTATTCAACCCTTAATAAACTTTTCAGTGTTGGGATGGACCACTAGCTTGCTTAAGTATTTGGACGAATATGTTTTTGTTTCTTCCTGGCTAGTTCGGAGTTCTATATATTTTGATTTCCTATGTAGCCAGAGGCGCAGATGATAAGTCGTAAAATCCAAGTACGTCTTCTTTGTACCTTCTAGTTGTTTTATGTGCAAGCAGTACCCCACATCTAAATGCACCATTTTGCCTCCTGGGAGAAAACGTTGCGTGAGCATATTTCGAAGGATTTACCTTAATCTGCCTCATTATTAACTAGCCCTTTAGTTTATTAATGTGGGCCTGAAGTGGTTCAAGAGCAACCTTTGGATCATTACTGACACTTATAAATGCAGTATCGTTGGCAAACGTTGATGTATTTGTATATGGGCTTTTCAGCATATCCGATGTATGGATGATATATATTAGCGGACCTAGCACACTACCTTGAGTGACTCCTGCACAAATTTTTCCATTTTTTAAAACTGATCCGTTCACCTTACTTTAAGCACTATCATCTTTTCTACCCAAATTACTACATTTTCACCTACACGCTCTTACCTACAGCGGCCTGAGGGATGGAAAAAGCTTCCTTTCTAAAAAACTTTTTTTAGGGTCTGCACTATTTGAATCATTTCATTTTGGGAATAATATGTTTTGGAAATAATATAAATTTCGAACTGGTTACGTAATCTGAGCAAATAAGTTTTCTTTCACTTGCATTTCACCTGTCATAGACTGGGAAGTTTTAAAAAGTATAATATTTACAAAAGCTCTTATGTTTGCACTATTAAAAATCACCTTCCTTTTTTTGATATTGATGGTTGTTGTATTTCTAAAGTCTTTCTTTCATTGCTGTCATGCACACAAGTTAAACTTGTCATTGTGGGCTATTAAGAGACAGAAACGAAGAAAGAGTAAATTGATGTGACCAACAGGAAGCAAACTAAGTGAATAAGGATATTTAAAAAAGACAAAACTACATGTATACGACTAGTTTGCCACGGTAGAAGTAACCAAAATGAAACAAAAAGTTACAGTGTAAAGTGTTTGAATCTAGGACGTGTAGGGCTAAAGGAAAGTAGATAAAACATTTAATGTAGATACGAACACATGTTGCCAACTGGTACCTCTTTGTTTCGATGTAAAAAAAATGTTATTTCAACAAAGTGTTTTCTAAGAAAAATTATTTTTAACGGTTTATTGGAGTTCGGAATACATGAAACTATTGATGCAGGCTCTTATTCGTTCAGAAACAAAATCATGTTTCCTGGATTATTTTGTTCTGACGCTTGGCCGAGTTCTAAAAACCTATTGTAATTTTCCTGGATTCCTTTACATAACTTTTTAATATCTGTGAACGTCATTCAAGCAGTAACATTGAAATAATATTTTAAGTTTAAGAATAAGGTGAAGAATAAGGTGAAGATATTAAAAAAAAATAATAAGGAACACCTCATGTGATTAAAATACATTTTAATGTAAACAACAGCTCGCAAACTGTATGCATTAGAAGGTTTTTCTAAAGCTTTATTAAAATTTTATATTGGCAACTTCTACAGCATAAACGCGGCTTTCAGTGACATTATTATGCTTAAGTAAACTTTTTGTCCAAAAATTACGGATTACTAAAATCTGCTTAACGTACGACGCACAGTGGTACATGTGGCGAGAAGGCGGTCAATCCGTAACTTTTGCTTTACTTTTTTAAGCTTAAAAGTAACAAGGGCCAAAGGTTGGTTTTATTAAACAGCCTTTCGAAATAAAAAATTTTTAAAAAGTTAAAATTTTCTTAATAACGAAAAATTTTAATGAAAAAATCCTATTTTAGTTAAAGTTTTATTTTATTTTTAAATATTTCTATAACAATTTCTAAAATAAATATTGATTAATTTACATACATACGTATACGTTCAAATCAAAGAGCCACTATACATTAAGCAATTTTAGTAAACATTTCTTCTAAATAGCATTGATTTTCATCTTTAGCCTCCTCTTCTAATTCGACTGGAGTTGTTTTCCATTTTTGTCGAATGTTGGACATATGTGGATCTGAAGTACACAACAAAATTGTGATAAGGTCTTCATTAGTACAACATCTAGACATATTTCTTGTGCTATGTAGTCTTTGTTCCTTTTTTCTTGCTCTTCTTCAGACAGATCTCCTATTGGTAGCATATTATGTTGAATGATTTGTTCTCCATGATACAAAATTTTATGAACCGTTGAACACATATATCTGCAACAGTATTTTTCATTGTATAGTGCAGCTCTTTTATTGGCGTGATCTCCAAATTTTTTGCATTTATCTTTCTGCTGCATGCTAAGACTTGTAATATGATTTTGAATCGTTTTATTAACTCATAATCTACACCTGTGATAGATGCTGCAGTTTCTGGATCGGGAAAAAATCTTCTTGCAGTATTTCCATCATTCGAATTTCCTTCTACTTGTTTAGGTTGGTCGATTATAAGGCCTAGCTGAAGATATCTTTCCTAAATGTGTTCTTTTTTTTCTTTCGTTTTTCTGCATTTTCTTTACTGTTTCTTATGGTTTCGCCTGAAGAACCAAATTCCAAATCTTAATCCAATTTAAGAATATGCTCCATAAAACAAATCCTAATATGAAGACGCGACAACCCAAATTCGTAAGCTTCCTTAAAGCTATCGTCTTATGCTGGAGGTTGATTTAATTGGTTTGATGTCTTTTGGCATATAATGCAGCTTGACGACGACTTTGTTTCCGTTAAAACTTGCGCAACTTTTCCATCAATCATTGTTAGACACATTTTAAAATTTACTTCGATGTCTTTTTTTGTTTAATAGAAATTTTTTGTGCAATTAGTATGCGTATCTCGTTTTGCGAACACTTTAAGACTAATACGGACACGATTTTTTTTAATATTTATATAATAATTTTACCCACATGCAGTTACACATTATAACCTTTGTGACCAAAAAATAAACAGGTACTAAGAATAATCCGGTACAGATCATCCCATGCAGTGTGTGCGCACATTGTGTTATTCAATTAAGCAATGAATTAGCTTACATTTCCTTACCTATGTGGTAATAAAACTTACATTTGAAAGATTTATTTAAGACTTCCTTTTTAATTATTTTTGATTCATAATTCTTTATGATCTTATTGTTTTATAATATATTTGTCATTACCAACTCTAATGGGTAACCAAAATTTCATTGCATATTTAGATTTTGCAAATGCGATAGGTACAATATAGTGCATTTGTATATGACTAGATTCCATCGCAAAAGTTATAACCGCCATCTTTCAAGGAGATTTGAAAAAAATTTGGCTTTACCTTTGTGTTAAAAAGTTAAAGTAATTCAAAAATAACTCTGTACAAAAATTTTTTTTTTTTTAAATTTCGTATGTATTGATAATTTTTGTACAAAATACCTGACCTTTGGTTAGAAAAATTCCTCTGGTGCACACGGATGCAACCTGGCGCACATATAATGGGGTATAGGTGTGTAGGGGATGCTTTGGGATATAACACTGAGAAATATCTTTTTGACGTGGTTTGACGGGAGGGACGAGAGACGGGAGCACGAGATTTTTGAAGAATTTTGACCTTTTTTAAAATAAAATATTTAAAAACTTCTAAATAACGTAAAGACTTTGTTTTGCTAGCACTAATAACTAACAAACTGCATAATTAAAAACAATTTATTTTGATTTGATATCTTTTAAAACAAAAAAGTTATAGTAATTTGAAAATTAGAATTTACTAAAAAAAATTCATTTTAACAAAATATTCAGAAAGTCTATTTTGGATCACCCCGTTCAGTGTGTTATAGTTGGAACAGAGTTCTAAATTTTTGCCTCTCGAGGTTTGCTGGTATTTACTTTCAAATGAATAAGAAAATACTAAGATCGGTAACCACAAAAAGAAAAAGATTTTTGGCCGCCTTCTCAAAATATGTGCCACTGTGCGACGGGATACTTGTGTAAGGTGCGTTTTACTTACTATTTGGGAATTTTTTCCGTTTGGATTTTGTAGTTTTCTTTTACTTATTAAATTTAAATTTTATTTTGTTAAAAAATCCCTCGATGGAAATTTGCTGTGATCCTTTTATTTAAATCCTTTAATAAGCATTGTATCTTTTAATACGACTCTTATAACTTAAACTTTTCCTTTTCACTGACAAATTGTAGATGAAAATTAAAAAAAAACAAACACTTTTCACCTACAGTTTCTTGCGTTTAGAAACATTTTAGGTCAGAAGTGAACAGCTTATGAACGTGGAAATTTGTGTGAAAAAAGTGAACGAATTAAAAAAAAAAAACATGTAATCGTAAAACATAGAATAGTTGGGAAAAATAGTTTATTGATTGAACAAAGTAGTAAATTTCAAGAATAAAAAAATTTGAAACGCGATTTGACTGGCCAGCTTCAAACAGTTGTAGGACTGGTTGTAATGAGTTTGCAAGAAATTTTCAACAAGTTAATTTTCTTACTTCTAAAAATGTAAAAATATTTTTAGGAATATTATACGTTGATTTTATTTTGTATTTCCTGTTATTGCTCTTTGCTTGAAATAGTTAAATCAACAGCTTTTAAATTAAGAAGGAGCGTTGTTTAAATTTGCAAAAAAAAACTTCTAAGTAAAAATTGTTTAAATTCATTTTTAAATTTTTGTAAAACTTTTTAATTTTTTCGTACTTGTTTGTTCACTTTCCCTATGAGAAATTTTAGTTGAAATACGAAATCGTACCAGTAAAGTAAAATGTGAAAAACACCTACCAGCAACAACAAATATAATTTCAAAGTTAAAATTATAGTTTTTTCTGCTGCTTTAGTACAACACCAATCAGGAAAATAACCGCAGAAACCAAAATAAAATAAGGTTTCTATTTGAAAATTCTGTGAGAAATTAAATAAAACATGCAAAAATAGCAAAAACTGGGGATTTATAGAGGAAAGGAGAAACAGGAAAGGGAAACCCTTTTTTAATTTACTAAGCAGCCAAACAAAGCAGCGGTTAATTACTTTTGATCTGTGGAAAAAATACATCCAAATAAAACAGCAGGATCTAAGTAATGAAAAAAAATGCTTACACTCGGTCATAGTTGCAGTCCCATAATGATCTTAACTTTTTAGGAACTTGTAACAAACCATACATAGAATTCTAATTCATTCATATGACGTGTTCAAAACACCATAATTGTCAATAAGTCTTTCACACGAAGGCATGGAACCCGCTGTGTTGTTTCTAATTATGCTGCTAGTTATTTTTGTCTCTGAGACGGATATTCTTAATCTTTAACATATTGTTTAGCTTCAGCAACAATATTACAATCTTTCAAGAGTCAAACATACGGTGACTTTGGCCAGCACAATTCTTTAAAAAAAATGAAAATAGTGATGCAAAATTGCACGTCAAAACACTTATTTGCGCTTCAAGAGATATGAGAAAACCAGCCAGATCGTATTACAGGATCAATGCAAAGAAACTTGGCTAACTAATAGGATTTGACTTAATTCTATGTTGCGCGTCGGCTTCTGCCCATGCTCTTAGAAGAGGAAAGGACTCCACTCACATTACATCTATCATGCCCATTAGCCTACCCTCAGTTTTGTAAAAGATATTTCAAAAATTATTCGCCTCGAGTCTAATTTCTCATTTTAATGAACATCACAGATTATTCGTTTGGTTTTCGAGTACTATTGAGCAAGTCCATAGAATTGTCACGCTTATTAGATCGGCATATGAAACTAAGCAATACTCTTCAGCTTTAGTTATCGACATTTTCCAGGCGATCGTTAAAGTCTGGGATGATATGCTACTCACAAAAATAACTCGAATTCTTCCTGAAAACTCCCACACGCTTCTTAAGATATATTTGACAAATGTACGTTTAAAGTAAGGTCTAAAAATTTAAAAATTTATGCAGGACTTCCCCAAGGTAGTATTCTGGGACCGCTGTTACATGTCCATATACAGCAGATATGTCAAAAAGGCCAAATACATATACGTAAACGTTTGCAGACGACACGGCATTCATAAGAGTTCATGGAGATGCAAAGGTTGCATCCAAACAACTTCAATCTCATATTAATGAGCTAGAAAACTGGCTGAAAAAGTGGAGAAAAAAGGTAAATCCATCGAAATCTGCTCACGTAACGTTTTCTCTTAGAAGACGAAATTGTCCACGTATAACAATAACAAATACCACGGTTCCAGCGGGAACCTACGTTAAATATTTGGGTATCTACTTGGATCAACGCCTAACTTGGTCCAGCCTCATTTAGGTAAAATTAACGGCCATCATACTTAGAACAAATCAACTATCCTGGTTAATAGTTCCTAACACTACCCTGGTTTTGGAATACAAAGGCCTTTTATGCAAATTGCATTCAGCTGTGGGGTACTGCGTGTACTTCAAACATCCAGAATGCTTGCCCTTGGTATATACAAAATCAAAATATCCATAGAGACCTAGAAGTTCCGACTATTCAGTAGGAAGTAAAAAGAAACTTATGCAAATACGTAAACAAACTAGCGGACCATCCCAACACTGTTCTACTCAATTTATTGCAATTCAATTGTCCCCAGAGGCTAAAAAAAACACTTGAGCCTGCCGAGGCGGCTCTCGCTACTTAATAGTAAATACCTTTTTTAGATATTACATTGGTGATAATTACTACATAATATTTTAGAGATAAGATTTGAACAATTATTGTGAATTTCTTTTGGAAAGATGCAATGAAATAAAATAAATATAAATTTGGCTTGTGCATTTTGTCGTGGTGACTTGGCAACGCTTAATACGACTTTGAAAGACGATGCCATAGTAGTTTCTACAAAATTTTTTTTATTATTTTCCGCTGATTTATTACACCCTGCACAAATTATTTTCACAATCAATTTATAAACTACCTGTCTATTTAGAAAACTATCTTTAACGACTATGTTCATGGGCTGTGGCTTTGACGACCGTCACGAACTTGTGGCAATTCCGAGACCATTAGATTAGACTGTGATTTTGCGATTCACTTAAATCTTTATAATGTTGTCCTACATTTAGTAGCTGGTCTTATTTGCAGTTTCTAATGCCACGGAGAGCTGTGGTTTTTTTGTAGAAACAAAAACCAAATTGTGTGAAAAAAATTTTAAAACCTAAAATACCACCAATATCAACATTTCAGTACAAAGAGCAACACCACAAACAAATCCACAAAAATGCTTAAAACTTCAACAAATTTGTTGCAACAACAAACAAATCATTGTGAGAATCATTGTTAAGACTTGAATTAAAATTTCAAAACCTTTGCGAGAATGCACTTTAGCTTCCTCTGTATTTTTGGGAATCTTAAAAGGAAAAAAGAAAAGCACGAATGAAAGGTAAGCATAGGGTGTCTCAATAAGAACGTACCAATTATTACAAATGAAGTGATGCTGAAACGAAAATTCGTTTAATTAGTAAAGGAGGAAAGGGAAGTGCATCTCTATCCGAATAGTTTCATGCATAACCACAATTTTCAGAATGGTGGTCACGAGCAACCACAATGAGCAACTGTCTGGTGCGGATTATGGTCAAACAGCATACGTGAAAGAGCAATCGCTTCGCCATAAGACACAGCCGCTTGAAAAACCACCAAGAACGAAGCCGTTTTCAAAGTACTACAAATGGCAACGCAGTGTACAAAAAAGAAGAAGCCAGGGCAAAATAAATTTTGTTCTGTAACTGTTTTTAACTAATCTCTAATCCTAATGATACTTGGCTCAACTTGTTTTTTGTATGCGAACCGAATCACCTTGTTGCCTACGTAACAGTGCAAAAAAAATATCACAACTCGCTCAAAAAATATTTGTTTAATTTTTAAATGAAACAGTACATTCTTATTGACACACCCTTTAGTTAATGAAAAAACTTTATAGAAAAATGTTAAGCTTCATTTAAGTTCAGCAAGAAACCACTTAGAAGCTGAGGAACACTAGAGAAACACAAAAGTCAAAATATAACTTACTAGCAATGTGTTGGTATAAACGATTTTGCCAAATGCCCTACATAACAACTTACATATAGATAGTGAGGAAAGCAAAACAAGATATTAGCAATGTAAAGTATGAAACAATATCACTAATTTAACATACCATTCTTCACCACGTCCTACATACTCGTGTAAGACTCTCTGAAATGCAATTCACGTACATGCTTAGTGTTCATTGTCTTTAGCAAGAATACGATAAATGTGCAGAAACACAAACGCAAGCACCAATTTGCTCAAGAGTTTCTCTTATTAAGAAAGACATATAATAAGAAAATAAATTTAAAAATATAATAAAATTTAAGAAAAATACGCCAACATGGCTTCTTATGAGTAATGAAATGAGTAATAAAATTTAAACCCGCAAGTCTAGGAAAAAGGCAGACATCGGCACCGGCAACATGCGATACAAAACCAAATGTAATGGAAAGAAAGTGTGAATGACCAAAACCACAGGCGAGACATTTATAAAAAAAAAGCAGCAAAAGACTTAATTGTATAAATAGTGCAATGCTGCTTCAACAGCTTCTGCTGTGGCTGCAGCTGAATAGTGGGTTGCAAGGAGTAAGAGAAACGCGCTTGCACATGCACTTGTACTACACATTCACATGGTTTAATGTTTTTTAATAATTCATCTTATGCTAGCAGCAGCAGAAAAGACAATAACAATCATAACAATTGTAAGTGCTACGTCATCAAATTACATTATTGTAGAAACGAAATGCTTGATTGATTTTATTACTTATTTACGTTGCAATTAATTTTTTTCTAGTTTGTCACTTTATTTTGGTCAGATTGTAATATGCATACGAGCGTTCTTTAAACCGTGGAGCTAAAAATCCATATATGTATATGAATATGTCTGTCTCACGTAGCATCTTTCCGGCGCTGATGATGCCACAAGAGAGTGTATTAAAGGGGTTTCGTGCTCCTCTATAGCACCTCCGGCGTGTAGACGAGCTTTGCTATTGGCCTCACCAATTGATTGCTCGGGTGGTGTTATGACCCCTCCACATCACCACTCTATCGAAGGTGTGTTTCCTTCTACGCGATAGCAAATCCGGCCTGCTAGGAGTTGCTTCTAGTCTTTAGCTCCACTGTCCAGACAGCCTATCGAATGCTCGACAAACCTCTAGCCTAGAAACAAAATCAGCCATAGGGTGTCGTTCCACGAATAGTAATTCATCGGTATCGTTAAGACTTTGCTACATCAGAAGATTCACCACAGAATTTCATACCGTAGCGTGAGCTGCCAGGCAACTGTCGTTTGTTCAGCGATCACTCGGTTTTTATACCTGTTTGGATGTACACACACGAATACACGTACACACTTACTAATAATAATAAAATACAACATCAATACACACTGTGTCATAGCCCATAAGCAACTAATTCAATTACGCCGTCAAAAACACATATGGTTGTCAGACCCAGTGATGTATTAATGCAGAGGATACATAAAACTCCATTAATGTTAAATAAATTAACAAATTTCCCTTTGTAAAAAATTATTATAATTTTATTTAATTTTTTTAATAACTCAGTACAAAATAAAATATTTATTAAACTTATAATAATTTAATATATTGCAGTTTAATAATGGTGTGATTAAAACGTGTAGGTGACTTTAATCGTCACAAGACTACCTATCAAAGTCTTATCCGGAGGCATTCTCACTACCAACACCAGCTCGAGATCAATCTAAATACACCATCCAGGGGGAAGATAGATAGGATATTTCCTCCACCAATATGATTAAAAATAATATTCGATATATTATCAACGATCATTAAACAATGGGTCGGATAACAGGTTAATAAAAGCGGATATAGTTGCTTCAGATACTAAATATAGATGTCTACAGAAAAAACGAAGAGGATTTAAAACTACAGGAATATTAACGCGGCTCTAAAAATACCCGTGGCGGAGCTAACGGCTGTTTTCATAAATTGCTGATATCTGAAGGCAACTTAAGCTAATGTGAGAATTAAAGTGACCTTTAAACGGATTCAAAGTGTAATTAGTAATGACGACGGTCAGTTACCTGATACTATCTGCAAAACATAATGTAATAAAATCGAAATGTGCAAAGAAGGAACACGCTTTAGTTTCAAAGGTAGAGATAATGAACAACGGGACGTTTATTTTAGGACGCCTTATAGTTTTTGTATTCTTGTAAAACACAAACTTGAAAGTATGGCTAGCGTACTGCAAAACCGATTACCTTTAACTAATTAATGCAACACATAGTGGCAATTTAAAAACATGAAAAAGTAGCAACTGGCATCGCAAAAGGTCTAAAAATTAATAAAAATAATAAATCTAAAATAACGATGCCGGAAAAAAGACTTTTACGCGAAGGTACCAAAAGGGCCAGAATCGCTATAAAAAAGTGCTGCTATAAAAACGTTCAAAATGACATAACAACTTGATTAAAAGAGAAAAAATATATGCCATATTATGGCGACAGAAAGAAGATGCATGAGGAAGACTTAGCTCTTACAATTGGTATAGACAAGCTATGCAGAATTGCGATCAAAAAACGAAAATGTTATTGAAAGCAAAAAACACACACACACATTACTTGGGAACAATTGCGATGCAAAGTTGTTTCATTCTGCGCAGCAATTCCAAATTGTGATATGATTTTATATCTATTAAAATCTAAAATTTCATAAATTCTACGTTAAAAGTATGAACTTCGTAATACCCTACTGTACAAATTAGGGTACATTTTAAGTTTCTCAGCCTCTTATTTAACATAACCAGATTTGTGAGAAATTTTCATTAAGCTGTTCAAAAAACAAAGCCCAAACACCCAGACTAAGTAAAGGCACAAAAACAATATTTTACGTAATTGGAAAATTGCTTACATATACATGTACATATGTATGTACTATATATGTCAATATGTATATGCAACTTTTGTAAACACATATGTACATAGAAATATATATGTGAGAAAATTCAATGACACAAGAGAAAATAACTCTGCAGTAAAATCATGCAAAATTTGATTTTTTTCTTATAAATGGAAACTTTTTAAAAATTAAATTACTGTTAAGCAAAAGTCTTTGTTCGTCATGTGAAAGAAAGATAAATAAATTAATATAAAAACATGGTGATGGATAATAAGAATTGGTTTCGTTTTTTTGCATAAATTAATTTTTATACAAATTGAATTTATATTTTAAAGATAATACAACAAATTTGTTAACTGTAACCTTTTTTACTATTTGGTGGTTGCTATAAACAAATAATTAAATTAAAAAGAATTGTGGATGACTTTGAAAATTGTTCTAACTATGTTTAGAAAGGGTTCGTTTCCAAAATAATTTTTTATAAAAAATATAGAAATAATTCAATTTATTTAATTTAAAATAAAAAATTTAATTCTAAAAATATGTTTAGCGTTTTTTTCTAAAGTTCACCCTTACTAATATCAGAATGCATGGCACTTTGTGCACCCTATAATTTTTTGAATTAAAAATAAAAAATGGATCTCACTACATTCCACATGTAATATTTGTTCTATTCTCGTCAAAGGTAACGTTTTATTTATGCAACGAAATCGCCGAGAGTCTTGTACTTTATATATATTTAAGTTTGCTTAAGTTTTCATAAAAGAGCCCAGCTTAGTGTAAAATATCAGAGTGCACAAAGAGATGAAAGGAAAATAAAGTATATTAGTTTAAAAAATTAAAGTGTAAATAAATTTTAAAGAAAATTAATGGTGTTTTCTGTTCTAGAAAAAAGTGAAAAAACTTTTGCCTTTTATTTTTAAAATGTTATTTAGAATTTTTTGTTAAATTGTTTACGCCTTAATATATTTTTATATTTGTATATTTTTTCTAATAAGGGCACCCATACTGATGGTAGAAGGCATTACACTTTATGCATGGTATAAAATATAGGATTGGGCAATATCCAGAAATCAATTGATAATTTGACACATATTAGTACTGAGAATTAGTACTCGAGAAGTTAGCTGACTTGTTGAATAAAAACCGAAATTAAAACTTTCTGGGTGGTAAATTTTCCGTAGTTTTCTAAAAATCACTAACAAACAGATTTGGTTCCCATCGCCATAAAACTAATAATTTATGAGATATCAATGTGATTAATATGAATAGATCCTGGTCGGATAGCTGCAAATGTAGTCACCATAAAAAAACATGGAAAGTGATGTACTTTTTCTTCAATTTATAGGGAAAACATGGCGAGGACGTTTTTTGCTACAATTTCTATACATCGCCAAATGTCGACAGACTTTTAGATAGATTTTTGAACTCCGGTCTAGCTCTTCTGGGAACAAATTTGGATCAAATGCAAACGAGTAGATGTATGGTTCTTGGTTTTCTGTAATCGAAGTACTCTTTAGTGTCATATGTACCGAAAAGGCTAAAGCTGTCATATTTTTCGCTATACACCTTCAGCAAATGCTCTGATACTTTAAAAGTACAATAAGTCACAAGATATCCTTGACTACAACGAGACTAACGGAGCCGCTGATGGGATATCAAAAATTCTCTCCGTATATTCAACTAAACGCAGAATTTTGCGCTGATCCTTGGTAAACTTGTCTACCATCCTATACAGCTTTTTATGCCAGTAATTCAGCATTCTTCTAAAATTCAAAACCGAGCAGATATAGTTTAAAGCTGTGGTTGAGGTTATAACACTAAGACTTTGGAAGTCTTGTACCAGAAACACTAGTAAAAACTTTGAGGAAAACAATCCTTAAAAAAAGGAACGACTTTGGTAACTTTTCACAGTTAAGAAAGCCATTTCTAACTACTCTATAGCAATCAACAGTTAGTTACGTTGGGGCAGTAAAAATATATACAAACAAAATTCTCTTTGGTGCCGATTCTGTGCGGGCGGCCTCATTGGTTTGTATTTCTTCAAAAACCATGATGGTGAGGTCAGTACTTTCAACGCAAGTGCTAAAAATCAATGTAATCCAATTTGGATATACGGTTCCAACACAAGGGTGCTACGAGTCATACAACAAACATAACAATAGGAATTCTGTGGTATAGGTACTCTCGCAGTGAGGACGTGCTAACGCGATCATGCACTTTGAATCAGATTATCCACGGTTAAAAATCATACCTGTCCGGTCTGTACTATTGTTTGACACAGCGGTGGAAATTTGAACCATTATCATATTGTATACATAGTGCCATACATGGGCATTTCAAGTCACAAAAGAATTGCGTTAGTAGCTCTCATTATGATTACTTTCAGAAAATTCCTGCCACTGGCACCTAATCCCAAAAATTGATTTTCACCTAAAATAATTACACTAATTGACGAAAATAAAAGAGACTTGCAGCAATAAATAAAAAAAAAAACCTATTATACACATTTTCTTAAAGTGATGCGTTCTAGGGAGTTCAATAGAAGAAAAAATAATCTTTTTTTGCAACCGTTGCTGACATTTACAATTAATGACTATTTAGCATTTCGAGTATTTAGTTAAATTGTTCATTGATTATTGATGTTTAACCAACTTTAAGCAATTTTTAACACACGGCTATAAGCTTGCCAACGATCGGTAACATCGGTGATAATTTATAACAATCAGTGGTTACGCTTTTCAAACAATAAGAAAAATTTTGCGTTGAAAAAAGGGTAGTGTACGTTACTTAACCCTAAATAAAATTGGGTTATATTGTATTATGTTGCAATTTTTCACTTCTTTGTCATATTTAAAATAGATCCTGCAATTAATTCCCACTTTTATACAGGTCACACACGTTGGACCGGTGCCAGTTGGTACAACTCATATTGTTGGGCGTTTGGGCACAGACAATACAACTTTGTCTACAAACGAAGAGAACAGCTTTATTATTTAAACAAAAAATTTTAAATGAAAATGGCAAACAAAACTCGTTAATGGGGTCGCTAATTTATTCAGAGAGCCTACACACTTTGCAATGTAGTGCACAATATCCTCAGAAAGCAAAACAAAAACTTGCATCGTGAAAAATATAGGCAACAGCTTTTGTCAGAAAAGAAAACGCAATTATAGTTTAATTTCTGTTTTTGTTCATACATCCGCACGAAATGCATAAATACTGATGCATTATTGTGCACTTATGAACGTGTATGTAAAGTGTGAATCAATAAATAAATATAATTTATGCGGATTTTAATGAAAGTGTTTATAACAATTTATTAACTACATAAAACTATAAATGTTTTTTTTTTTGGAGATTCCATAAATGTTACTCGCTTCGCTGCTGTGTTCATGTGATAACTTGTGCAACTGAACTCCCATAATTATAACTTTATCTCTAGCGCAGTGGTGGTATATATGAAATAATGTTTTAATATTAAATGGTTTATTAGGTCGATACTCATAAATCTCATTTAATATTTATTTTTTGGAAGTTATTTTTTCAGAAATGCCAAAAAAGATATATTTACATTTCTTTTTACCGTTTGTAACGCAGGAAACTATTTGGGCAAAACCAATGAGTTCCTGGATCTCTAAAAAACAAAACATTTTCAAGAGCAGATTTAAACAAAGAAACAAAAAGTTCTTTGTTCAGCCAATAACTGCAAAACATGTTCAAATAAATAATATAATTATCTTAATAACTCTCTAGTAAATTTGCCTCCCGTACTTCAAAGTTGCTATTAAATTTATTATTTCCACCCAAGATAAGTAAGTGTGTAGAGTGCTCGATAGTTTTATGTCTATCAAGCATATTTAACTTTTTCTTTTTGAATGCAGTTTTTCATTTGCATTGGTTTTCGTTTATTTAATTAACTTAATAGCACTTAAGTCTGATATATTACTAATATGCGGGTGACTGTATGTGTAACGCACACATGCACATTTAAACCCTGCTGCTACTAGATATGTGTATATTTTAAGGGAATTATAAAATGTTTTGTGGGTTTGCCAGGACCACCAAATCACATAAATGTGAATTGTTCATGGTGGGTCAGTAATTAATTAGTGACGCGGTTGAATAAAATCCAAATGGAGAAATAACAACTAAAACTAAATGCTCCATGGCTACATTGTAAACTTTTATCACTATGTATATACGGGGAATTGTCTAATTAAAGTGATAAAATTAAGTGACGTTTGCTTGTTTTTTGAACATAATTTAAACCAAATTCGCTTCATATTTTTTGTACTAAACTATAGGGGTAGTTAATTATTTTGTTTCATTGCGAGAGGGAGGGGAATTTTAACCAAACTGCATAATTATTTTACTGAAGTATTATTTTCACTTTTTAATATAAATAACCACGTACAGTTTATAGTCTGACGAGAAGTATGCGAATACAATAAATATTAAACTGGAACGAAGAACTAAATTCCATATAAAAATAGGCAATAATTTTTTTATATTTTCTACAATGTATCTAGAAATGTGATGCGCAGTTCCAGCGGTAATGCGGATTCAATTCCAATGGGTTGTTAATGCGAGTGATCTTTACCCCAACGAAAGTAGATCATCTGCTAAGGGATAGTACAATGTGCAAGCTGATGAAAGTCAATAAATTCCGATACATTCAAGGTAGTTATATGGTAATTTTTTAATGAAGGTTTGCTTTTGAAGATATAACGGCTGGAAGCTTCGCCCTATAGACAATTTTAGAACAATGCAGAACATTCGTGACTTTTCGAGTACAACACGGAAGATCCCAGATCATTGAGGAACATTACAGAATACTTTGAAATGTATCCAAGAAAATCCGGAAATGTCGATTAAGACCCGATAAGCTGAGCTGGCCATCGCAAGAGTGACAATCCGGCTTATTTTGCGCCGAGATGTATTTTTGGCTCAGCGGCTATATCAATTAAAAAGATTGTCGTTATTGGACCGAACACAGTCCACAGTGGCCCAGCAGCACTGTACGAGTATCTAAAAAGGTAGACTGTTTGCTACAGTTTATGGCATGACAACATCATCGGACTTTATTTCTTTCGATGTTGTGATAGAGCCACTGTTACCGCCAATGGATGTCAGTATAGAGCGGTGTTAGCAAAAGTTGAGAGATTTCAAAACAAAAAATTGTTTGCAATGCCCCCAACTATATTTTGAGATTATTAATTTTCAATTCTGTATATGGTTCTTAACAGCTGCAATCGACAACATTGAACAGTGCAAGGTCAATGCTCTTTTTCAAGGAAAAAACTTAATTTGTAAAAATTTTATTTTACGGAAATAGAACTTTACAGAACAGCTTTATTTCATCTTTAGAATGTCATATAAAATAACTTTTTGAATATTTTATATTATTGGTATTTAATAAAAACAAAGTAAACAAAAATTATTCATATTTATTTGCTTTTTTACAAACAGTAAATTTTTTTCTCTTTTATCTCTGGCCACAATTTAAATGTAAATAAATATTTCAGTTTTGATTTTTAAATCTAAATTTTTTCATGGTTCCACTTAACGAGCGACTTTAATTAAATTTTATTTGCATTCATTTCATTTAGTCAGCGAAATGTAATAAAAAACAAAACGATTCAAATTAATTCAAAAATTTTATTAATTAAAACAGCATTTTAATACTTTATAACATTGTGAATATTTTGAAAGCATCTAATTTTATCGCTTTAATTTGGTGATGGTTTAAGAGTTTAATTCTTTTTATTACTACGCACTTTCTTACTTTTGACCAAATCAGGGTTTCTTATTAATTCTCTTAAACTTAACTAGAAACTAGCTTTGTTCCTTTCTTTTTTTATTTTACTTTCCAGCGTTAACTTGTTTGTTGTTACTTTTGCTTTCCTCATTAACATTTTAAGAGGTTTGCAGCAAAGTATACGATTAGAGATAAAAACGTCAAAAAGTTTTAAATAAAAGGTAGAAAAGAAAAACTGGCAGTTTATTATTATTTTTATTTTTGCATAAAATCCCAGTTTATTAATATTTTAAGAAAAATAGCATTATTCGGTTTGACCTTATTTTCTTAATTTCTATTTTAATTAGTTTTGGAAAGAGTTTTAATGATAATCAAAATATATATTTTTTCATGCTTATAAACTGTCTACAAGTATTTGAGGCAAAAGAAATTGTATTGAAATAACTCACAAAATCTATGAGAAAATGAAGTGTTTCTGTTAAAAGGGCATTGGATGAAAGTTTACCGCTTAATGCGCGATTCTATATCCTACGTTGTCGTGCAGAACGCGAAAACAAAATACAACTCTTCTAATCGCATAGAAAAATTATTTTTATAGAACTCCAGCTCTGCAATATTAATGCGGCCAACTTTGCTCATATATTTAATTAACAGGTTTAGGGGAAAACCCCTTAGTTCAGTTTTTGATAGTTATACAGAAAAACCAGAACTAAGATCAAGTAAACGCTAGACAACGTGGACAAACTTGTATACAAGTCAGAAAGCTTATTATTTGGCAGAAGTCATTCAACTGTACACGACATCATAAAACGTTTCGAAGTCAATAAAACGGTGCAAGGTAGACCAAGGCATACCTACAACGAAACATTTTCTGAGGCAGAAGAACGTTTTCTTGTAAGAAAAATAAGAGCTAATCCCTTTCTAAGCGCTGAAAGTGACTATGGTAAGAAAGCATTGGTCTGAATGATAGAAGAGCTAGACCAAAGCATCTTATTAGTAACCGTAATCAAACCATAAGGACTCAATTTGCAAAAAGGCACGAAAATAAAGATTTTTCGTTTTGGAAAAACGTAATGTATACCGACGAAAGCAAATTTAACTTATTTGGACCGGATGGTAGACCCATAGTATGAAGGGGACAAAATCAGAAACTACGTTTAAATCACTTGAAACCTACAGTAAATCATAGTTATACAGTGTTGGTTCGGGGCTCATTTTCTACAGCAGGACCAGGATCTTTGCATTTTATTGACACAATCATGGATCAAAATGTTTATTCAAACATTTTAAAAGAAAACTTGCCGAAAAGTGTGAATAAGCTTGCTCTAGATAACGGTTGGTACTTTTAGCAAGATAATGATCCTAAACACAAGACCCACAAAGTAAGATCTTGGCTGCCATGTAATGTGCCCCACGTCATGGAAACACCACCCCAGAGCCTTGATATAAATTCGAATGAAAATTTGTGGGATTACCTCAACAAAAAAGTTCAGCAGCACTAGGTTTCAAGCAAATCTAGATTTAAAGGCATATATTAGAAGAATGGGAAAAAATACCAGCAAGCTACTGTCAAAAATTAGTCGAATCTATTCCCAAGAGACTCCAAATGGTTGTAAAAAGCAAGAGTCTGCACACAAAATATTAATTTAATAATATTAAATACTATTCTCATTTATTTATGTAGTCGTCCGATTTTCGCTTGCGCAGTTTTTTTAATTGAATTTTTTTTCCCTTGTTATTTGAATTAGTTGGATTTTTATCAACAAATTAGTTAATTATGGCCATTGGAAATCAATCACCTTTTTCCGGCTACGACTGGAAATACTCGTAGCAGAACAACTCGTCTTTTTTAACTTTAATTTTCAAATTCTCAAAGCTGTTTATAGGATTCTTTACCTTTGGTTCTAGATGTAATATTTGGATGTTTTATTTTATGCCTATCAAGCATTTTTAAAAATACATTTTATTTCATTTTATTTTAATAAAACAATATTTCTTACGTAACGTCCCTAACTAGAAGCACAAGTTGTCGATCATTTTAATGTCTAATTTTAAATTTATAAAAATAAATAAAATAAATTTAAATATTATTCGATATGACGAAAAAGTACTCTAGAAGTATCAAGCCGGAAGAAGTAAATCGCACTATGTTTTTTAATATCTAACGGCCATATTGAAAAAAAAAATTATTCTAGGCTTAAAGTACACAATAGCTAAAAAACACTTTAATAATGCTTTAATAAGACACTGTATTCATAAACAGTTTTTAACAAATATTTATTTTTAAATTTCTGTACTGTTGCTGGTGTCACAACTTTAAACAAATGTTGCCTAAATATGTTTCAATTGATCCAAGTAGTCGGATTTATAAGTAGGTTTTTATTGTTTTAAAATAAAAAAAAACTTTTGTTTTCTTATTTGAAAATTCACAAAAATTTTTGTATTAAGTAAAATTAACAAAAATTAAATGAATACGTAACAATTTATACAACTTATTTTGGTAAGGGATAAAAATTGTATTCGAATCACCAAAATTATTTTTTATTCAAAGTGCCTTTTTTGATTAGTTTTATGGAAAACCAATAAAAAATAGAAATTGTTCGGAGCTATCTAATCTCCTGCTGTCAACGAATGACAATTGACAGCTTGCGTTGCAATGTAACACCACATCGGTCCTGCAGTGAACCTCCCCCCCTTGGGTATAACTACAACCACCACGTACAACCCCGAAGGAGCCTCACCAACAACCAGTCTGGAACCGAAGTTCCCGGGGCTACTAGTTCCCGTGGCACAAGTTTATTTCTCTCGCTACTGGTCGAACTTAGAAGTCTTACCTTCTTCCAGTTTTAGGCTCCTGACAAGCATAAGGAACTGGGTTCCCTGTTTCCCCCAAGAAGATATACCCCTTGGGAGAGGGTGATCTTAAACCTACAATAAAATTCTTTCATAACAATCGTTTTTTAATATAATATTACTTTTTAATGGTTGGGATACGGCCATAAACATTTGACATTGTTGTCATAATACATGCATCTTGATAGAATCCATTTCTTCACATATTTAGAATATCGCTCAACATACCTTTGAATTTGTTCTTTGAACTATTTTTATATAGATTTTCTAACTAATTTTAACAGTATTTTTTTTTAATTTTGGAGTTTTTAATGCATTTTGGATTTTAAGTGCACTTTTCTTGTAGAATATCAAGAATTAAAAAAAATTTTAAAGATATATGTGAATACTTTTAAAAATATTCCTAAAAGAATTGTCAAAGTGACAATAAGTCCCCCAAATCCGGCAACAGTGAAATTAAGTGAGCACAATATTGTCAGGACGATAGCATTTGTTATTAAATTACCCTCCAGAAGTATTTAGAAGTATTAAAGTTGATGAAATAATATCGATGTTAGTCAGAGATTGCAATAGGGATAATTTATTTTTCTATTACCTACTTAGTGCTGACTACACTTGCAATATAAAATTAAAAACAATTTAAAGAAAATCATGTAACAAAACAATTTTTAATGCAATAACTTTTTTACATTAAAGATTTTTTTTATAAAATTTCTAGATTTTTATAGAAATATTCTTTTATTTTAAACGTAACAAGCAAATGCATCTAAATATATTGTTACAGTATCTCTTCAGTGTTTAAATCTGTAAGAATCATGTAAAAAATCAATTACACAAAAACAAAAATATGAAAGCAAAGCAATAAGTTGAAGTCATCAAACTCTTTATCGTACAGGTCATTGTGCCATATTTTTATATATTTAGAAACGTATGTGCAAGTAACAATTGTACACACACACTCACACAGTTATTATTATATTTTGTTAATTTGTTTCTTCAAACGCCATCTTTTAATTTATTAATGGATCTGCACGTAAATACTGCAGAGATGGATGTGTGAATGGAGTTATTAATTTCTAAGGTATATTTGTGTCTGCAAACATGTGAGATAACTCAACAGATATGTCTGTCTGTACACTTGTTTATTGAAGCTTGATGTTAATCAAAGTTTTTATTTTTTATCTTTCAGAGCAGCAAAATAACTGAATATAAAAAAGAAATCAAAATTATAATAAAAAGCAACAAAAACATTAAACAACTAATAATTGCGAAAAAAAAAATCGGACCAGAGCTTAAGCATGAAGGTTGTTCAATCACGTTGCAAACTTAACTCAGCTAAACTCCAAATATTTCAAACAATAGGCACAGAAAATATAAAATTAATAATACCCACCAACTTTTTAAGCAATATTAGATAAAATTAAAAAAAAATTATTTGTATTTCTTATTTTATTACATCGATTCAGGTTTAAATTAAAACGTTAAATGAAAATACCGGGCGGTTAAAAACTTACTCGTATTCAAAAGTACTTTATTACCTCTTCTGAGCCGACTTTTGTGTTGAGTTCAAGGTTATACTGCAATTACTTGGAATACATACATTTACATTGGTGTGTGCAATTTTCAAATATAATATTTAATTTGTGTTCACCAAATTACAAAGTCATTCGAATCGTGCAGGTAGAAATAAAATACCTACAATTTAAACAAAACTTGTGTGATCCGCATGTTAAATGTTATTAAAAAAATTTTATAATGAACGTATTTCAATGAACGAGGAAGTGTGTAAAACTAAATAAAAAAAGAAACAAAAGCTGTATGAAAAATATAATATTTTATACCACTTTGAAAAGCCGCACACTGGGTTCGATCGCCCACAAAGTGGTGCTAAATTAATTTTATATTTTAAAGTTCCTTCGTAAAACTGGGTACTGAATAAAGAAGGATAAAGTTAAATAACACTTTCCCATACGCCCTTTATTGTAGGTCGCACACCAATACGATGCGTTCAAAATTGGAAATTTGTGATATTTATGCAAAAAGCAAAATAAACTTAAATTTTTATTAAATTAAAGCCATATATATTTCCTCAAGCGTGTTAAATCTTGAGGTAGTTTGCTCCACGGTTAATACATTTAAAATTAGATTTTTTTTTAAATTATTATCATTGTTTTCTTTTTCAAATACTTCAAAGTCAGGAGTCACGAACATCAAACAAAAACAGCAGGTCCCAATTACAGGCAGCCACGTGGAGAGAAAAAAAAATTACATATAACATCTACCTGCCATCCGAAAACACAAATTCTGATGCAATACAAAGCCATAAAACAGTCATCACTTACATCTACCAATCCGTACAAAACAGCCGACTTACAAGCGTTACCTGCTACCTGCTCACACCTTACAGATGCTCACACTTTACAGAGCTCACATGGCAAATAGATACCTGACACACAATAAAACACTAACGAATTGATGCAAACTTTTCAGAACAAAAAATGACACTGAAGATGGCACATAGCCGAAACCAGTTTGTCTCCAAACCAAACTTGACAAGGAATGACGGAAATTCGTTCCAAAATTCTACATCAAACAAATACTTCGAAGTCAGAGGCACGAACATCTTAATAATAAACCAAATCGCAGTTTTCTCGGGTTCTCCAGATTTACGGCTTATAGACATATGTTAGCGAGTTTCCAAAATCCACAAAAAACTTCACGTTACCTTCACTTGAGATAAACATAGCTTCATATCGTTCATGACGAATGTCATTGTGATGTTCGCTGTTTGGCACATGGTGCCATCTCTGCGTCCATATTAAAAGAAATAAATGTTCTCTAGAGTTCGCCGTTGACTGTGGTTACTCTAATGATTTCATTTTCAAAGTAGTTCAGTCCAGTGATGCCTCCAGACCAACGTCTGTACTTAACAGTAATTTGTTTGAATGCATTGTCACATAGTGAACCTAGTGAGATGGAAATTTTGCTTTTTAAGACAGGTAGTTATCATAAGTGTTAGACGAGAAGATATTCGACGCTTTTTAAGAGCGAATTCGCCAAAATGACGATGGACGAGTTTTTGTGCATAATTTACTTTATTCGCTTATTAATAGTTTATATTCCTCTTGTGAGTTTTCATGAATGCCGCCCTTATACCATCATTACAAAAATAGTTATGGTCTGCTCAACTGTGTAATTGGTGATAGTAATTTAGCGTCCATGACTGAATAACAACCAACAAATTTGACAGACGATGACAGAACGTGGACCCCATAGACTGCCAACATCTAACCCTTATATTGTGGTCAGACGAGGTGAATATTTGAGATTGATTACTCCTGACCACTAAGTCCTCTTGGTAAGTTGTGGAAAACTAAGTCAAAGCCATTAACCTAAATTAAAAAATATTGCATAAAACTTATAAAATTGCAAATAAAGATTCTTTCATTTCGAGACAAATTGAAACTCATGTAGACAATTTGTGCGGCCATGGAGATTATGAAAGTAAACACAGAGATAAATTGAGCCCAGCAAAATTTACTGCAAGGATGTGATCAAAGGCTGCATAATCTTTAGTGTTAATTGGTCGGCAGTTTAAATTTTATTTAAACTTATTGCAATTTTAAAAAAGCCTGCATAAAAATTTAAAATATTTTGAAGTGAAAGATTTCAAAATCTATTACTGCAACTTCACAGGTTTAGATACGATTAGAGCTTTTCCAGTTTTGAAAATTTACTAAATTGGTTTGCATGTTCATTTATTTGGAATCTAAATACGTTTGCATATTTATTTGTTTGAAATACTTTTAAATAATAGTCTTTATTCTATTTACCAAGAGAAAAAACAAAAGCTCTTTTCTAAACAATTTAATTTTATAATCTACAAATATTCAAATATTTTGTCAATGGAATCTACAAAATTTGTTGCCTGATGTTGTTATTTCCTATTTAGTTTTGCTGCGATACAACTGACCATGTTAATGGGTATGCAAATTCCTATTTTGTTTCAAATTCCAGTATAAATAAACAGCAATTTGTTGCAAATGTATACAATTATCAGTACAATGTTTATTAGGGTTGGTCAATTTGTTCGGGTCGAAAACAAAAATTTTAGTTTGGGATATTAAAAAAAAAAAGCGTAGATTAAATGGAAAACAATATGTTATCACTAAATCCAAACGTAATATGCAATTAATTTGGGTTTTTTTAAAAACAAATTTTATGAGTTTTATTAATCTGCTTTCATTTTGGTAAAATTTGATTACTTTCCCGTGTTTTATTAAAGCTTTGATTATGAAAAATAAAAAAAACAGCAATTTCTGGTACATCACAACAAAACATAAATATTGTTTCTCTTTTTATACCATTTTGTCTTGAATCTTATTTGATTACAAATAAATTATTGTGGTCCCACTAAGTATTACTCAAGAAATATGGCATATTGTTCTTGCATCGATATTATTTAAAAAGAGGACGATTTTGTTAAGCTCGGCTTTTTTCCTTTAAAAAGTTTAATTTAGTATTCAAAAAAATAACACTCGTATGCAAGATTTTCTCCGATGATTTAAATTAATATTTCACTGATAAATAGAAAAAGCATTAAAAAAAAAACTAAATACATTTCTAAACAAATACTATAAAGGGGTTAAAAACGTATTCGGTGTTTGAGATATCGATGCGTAATGTGTTTGATATCGGCAAATGCAACTGCAAAGAAAAAACAATGCTATACTCTTGTTGATTAATCCCTGATCCTCTCGAAGCATTCATGATTGACCAACACACCAGCGGAAATAATGCAGCGAACTTACAGCTAGCTTCGATCCTTCGTAGAGGTTCGATTCTTCACAAATCGAATTTTTAAGGAAGCCGATTATGCCCAAAAGTGAACTCTACGCTAAGAGATACGAAGAAATTAATTTTGCTATGATGTGTGATATATTCGGCTACAGATTTATTTAAACATATTTGCTTTTCTGATGAAAATGAGGAACCAATTATTGTGTATAAATCCAAAGTAGCTCGTGAAGAAATAAAAAGCAGGGAGTACGTTCATCGTATGCAATTAAACGCATTCCAAAAATATTAAGAAAAGTATATTTTGGTATCAGTGTCTTTTTACCTGCCACTATGTTTCCATTAATATCTCAGGATCCAATCCACTCTCTATTCTGAAAATTTAAACTTAAGTAGTATAGAAAATCTATATTATCATAAGTTTCTTTAATAGTTTGTAAAAAAGCGCTTTCAATATATAGCTTTCTAAAACTTAAGATTCCACCAATTACCTTTGAACTTTATTTAGAAAAAGTTTTGAAGGTTCTTTTATTATTTGAAACCTAACTGAGGTCTGCATCCTGAGTACTTTTTGAGATAGCAGCATTTATGTCAAATCTAAACGTTTTAATCCAATTTCCAAGATTCCATTATTTCTCTCGGCGAGAGCTAGGTTTCGATTTCAGACCCATAGTTTCTTATAATTTATTGTACATTACGTTTTTTCTATTAGCGTATTTACAAAAATATTTTACCCACCCACCCCCTAATGTTTTTAAATTTTAGAATTAGTTAAATTTGTTATTGTAATATAATTTGTAAATATTATCACTGGATAAATGATACAATTAAATAAATTAAGTTGCGATTACTTCTGAAGTTGGCCGTTACTAATATCTATTTGTTTGGTCTATAGAAATTTGTTACTGTTTTTACTTATAATTCGTAAATAATATAGATTGCAGTCAGGGGGAAAAATATATGGTGGGATATACACACAAAAGTGATTTAGTGAAGTGTGCTCTCTTATAGTTTTGTTTTAGTAAGAAATCACTAAGGAGTAGGTTAACACGCAGCGTGATTTACATATATACACTATTTTTAAATTGAAACATAACGTAGCTATAACTGATCGAGTAAAACATATCCACGACATCCCCAAAATAGTGTTAAATCCTCTCTTTTAATTCTTGGGTGGATATAGGCATATTGATATGATCTGGTACGACAATCAATGATACGAGAGAGTACGAGAGCAAGAAATGTCTCACGTTAGATCTCAATTGTTCCATGAGCTCTCCCCTCTGAGCACGTCTATTTGGTATTCTTACCAACTTTATGCTTTGCTAACCAAGTGGCTTGTATGAGACTTTTAAAAGAGAACTTTCGAGGTTCGTAACTAAACGACTGGTACCACGTGAGTCAGTATCTCCTCGAACGATATGTTTTGGACTAGTTGTTGGCGAGACTACTATACTCTACTACTCAAGTCGAGGGTAGATTAGGATTCATGTTCAATGTGGCGTTGCACTGCAACGCAAGCTGTTAATAGAAATATTAACGAAATGAGAGTAGATAGTTCCGTACACCTCAGAAAGTGGTAAGTTTATAATTCAAGCATGCCCCAGTTGTTTTACTGTAACCCATACAAATATAAAGGTGTTAGTAATCGCACTTAAGTCGATATCATTCAAATTAGGTGGAAAGAACTCAGTTATCATCGCACTATAGCGAACAGCTGTAATTATGACTGCATGCAAGGCCATTATCATTTTCAAAGAGGCAATAATAATATATTAATGGGTCAATAAATCCTCCAATATGCCAAATAATGAAAAATGTGATTTGGCCGAACCGCGAATTCGGCTAACTTAACAAAGCAACCAAGGTGAAAAATTCACTTAATCGCTAAGGATGATTATGCTCGACAAATCAGTTTACGTTCAAGAATCCTTCTGACGAATTCTCTTCGCTGTTCAGGGTACCATGAGGGTTTATAATTCAGAAGACTTCTTGAAATTCGTAGTTTTCCAAGACTTTAACCGACTCTCTTATGAGGATGTTGGTTTTTACAATGTATGAATTTAATCAATATTTCGACAAAATTTTGTAAGAAATTCACATATTTACCAGATAAGTGCTGGGTAGATCTAATGCATTTGTGTTTAAATACAAAAAGTTAGGGATAGCCTGAGCACGTATAAGATATATTTATCGATCAATAACGCCATTCGACTGAGCCAAGTCTAATATAACGTTCATCAAAATACGAAGTAGTAAATATCGGCACAAGAATATAAATGTGAAAATTCGGCCAAGTTCACCTCCAAAGATTACGGCCGTTAAAAGTACTGAGATCAAAATGAGAAAAAAGTTCGTGATATATGCAGCACCATCTCTTTCTAGGAAACCTGCTGGTTTGATAAAATTTTTTCATTATTCTTTCCCCCAGTGCTCCCTATACATTGTATTGGTTCATTTATAGGTCTATGGCTATCTGGACCACAGACCCCCTGTTTGGAGCTACTTATTTTTCTACCGTCAGTAGCTTCTTTATTGACGGCTTGTGTTATTAACATATACCTGATATGGAGAATTTTGGATCGATTACGGATCGTGACTGTTTTATTGCTTATATTATGTTAACTATATACTTTGTGTTTTGGTTTTTGGGAGCAATGATACAAAACTACAATCCGAACCGTAATTTCTATGTCCTGTCCATGTCATACGAATGAGAAAAGTTATGTAAAGTAATTTTTTTCTAATTCTGCAAATTTTGTACGCTTATTATGCCAGAAATATACGAGACCTTACCGTGCAAAAACTACTGTTGCGCCATCAGCAACTATGTAATGGAACCTGCCTACATACGACATGATATTTGTTCTCGATGTCTCAGTTTAAAGCATTTCTTTTTAAGCACTTATTTCAGCGCATCGTAGGCATTTGGAGATTCACTGAATGACTACTACTGTTTTGTCGTGTTCTGTTCGTAACTCGTCCTGAAATTTATAATTTTGTATTGCATTTATATAAGCAATATATAAGTTCTTACCATTGGTGTACCAGAAAAATTATGTACTGGTTGTTTGGCATTAGAAACATGAATGAATTCCCGGAAAATCTTTAACTTGAAATCATTAAAATTTAGACTCTTAATTTGCTTTCATAAGTGTTGCGAACCTTTGCAGAAATAAAAGCGCTATAAGCAGTTGTCAAACTGGATAACGAATGAGGAATTAAAAGCGTGGTAACTCCGACGTTCAGAATGTAATATAAGTATCGCAACGGTTTATTTCATTACAAACATTTGCGTTTAAAATCTAAGCGCTAATATGATGAACTAAAAAGTAGGTGGCCTTGATTTAAAAGGAAGCTGAAGCTTTTACGAAAAGCTTTTGCGTGGATTTGTTATTCTCAAGCTTGTTTGTTTCACTATGTCGCAATCTGTTGCTATACTAAGCATTCACTATTGACTATGGCAGTTAATAGATAATACTTTTGAAGTAAATACCCGCTTTTTTTTAATTGGAATAATATGCGCATTATCTTCTTGACTCCCATTAGTAATTTTTTAACAGAAAATATTTAAAAGTTTTAGCGCATAATTTTTCCTCCTTAATACGGAAGCTTTTGTTCGGTGTATGTTAATTTTTTTTTATTGTATACTAAAACATTTTGGCCAATGACCTACCTAATTAGATTAAGTTCTTACACTTTACACTTCATGACACACAAATACTTTTCAATGCCACATAAAATGATAATTTGCAGCAATTATTCAAATTAAAGAATAGAGATTTCCATAAAGTACTTTAATTAACTACAAATAAAAACAACTGTGCTCAACCTTCTGTAATTCTTTTGTCAATGTTGATGATGTTACTCACAATAAACGACAACAATAATAGTATGGACTCAAAAATCTTTTTATTATTTCCATGCTCATTAAGAATGTCAGCTAAATATGAATTTATGACAAATACTGATTTTATTTTTAGTTTCCTTGCACTTGGCTTGAACTAAATATTCTCTGCTTCCTTTATTATTCTTTTTTGTTTTTGTACTTCATTTGTCATGATTTGCGAAAGTATATGAAAATAAAGCATTTACAACGTGAAGAACTTATTACGAACTTAATTAAGAACTTAATGCTACGAAAGCAGCAAGAAAACATACATTAAATTAAAAATAACAATAAACTTTTTACATTGTAGTTTAAATAAGTGTATAGGGTGGTACTTCAAGCGTTGGTGAGAAAGATAAATTTGTGCTTTTGAAAAATAATTTAGTTTAAATTTTTTCAAAGCTTCGAAAGGCCCATTTTAAAATACAGTTAGTATCTCGCTAAGAACGCATGATAAGTTGCTCGCCAAACTCAGCAATAGGTTCACTGTTTCACATGCTGTGCGCGTTGTCTTGCTAAGTTCATATGTCACCCAATACAAGCTTTTGGGTCTTGTAATCTTAAGGAGCGCGGCTCCTTAAAGGAACAAAAAGGACAAACCTAAGCCGATAGCAATTTTTTAACTCATTTTGCACGTGATTAAAATTTTGCCTTTATTACAAAGTTATAGACAATTGTTATTAACCATAATATTTGGAAATATTATTAGGCAAATAAAATTAATTTTTTAAATTGTAAATTTTTTTTACAATCTCAAATAAATTTTTAAAATTGGGCAAAATACGTTCGTACTAAACTTAAATGACCCTATTGCAAGACAAAATAATTTTAGAAAATCGCTTCAAATGACAGTTCAGAGTTAAATTGATTAGAATTTGTGTGAAGAAGCCATATAATGCTATATTCCTTAAGAACGCAAATTGGTTGTGGTTATTTTCATACGAAATAATTCGTTTGTGATTTTGACACTTTGTGAATTTTATCTTTGTTTTTATAATCACCTAAAGCCCACTGCAAATTATTTCGGCATTTAGCCTCTCGATTTCAAAATACACGTGCTCGCTCTGCTCAGAACATCGCTACTGTTGCGCAAGATGTGGTGGAAGACAACAAAATATCCGAGAGACGGCGCACAGTACTTTGTGCCCATATAATGATGGGATAAAAATAGAAAGAATTGTCGTTATTAAGGTTTGCTACACGAGTATAAGAGACTTTTGTCAGGCAAAATAAAGGTTTTTGATCAAATTCGACCAAGGACACGCTTGCCTATCATATATCGTTAAAATTTAAAATGTTACTTCAGCTACATATGTGAATGCAAAGTTATGAAAATTTGCGCGTATGATACACACAATAGGAGCGTTGAATGTGTAAATTTTCAAACTATTCGCAGCAAGGATCCTACAAAATTCACCCGATTACTGCAAATTTGTCATTGTAGGAAATGTTGTTGTTTTCCAAACGCATCTTTGAACGAAATGTGAATAAAATCAGATCAATAGTTAAGAATATAAAAAACTATTTTTTTAATAGTAGCACAAATTTAAAAAGATATATATATATATATATATATATATATATATGTATATCTGAACGATGAAATAACATTAGCCTCATAACATAATCTCCAGTGAGTTTTTACATTTCAATTCATACCCAAATTATGGGGTTGCGAAACAAAAATTGGCCCGCCGTATTTAAGAGTTTGCCATATTGGGTTTATTATTTTTGGAACTATTCTTTTTTTCATATTATTTTTGGAATTTAATTAATAATATTAAATATTACAGCATCAGATTTCCCGTCCTTAATTGCCATCCAATTTTTATAATCATTATGTTCCTCTTTGAAAATAATATCGGATCTGGAGACAACAGTAATCTTTCTAGATTTATGTAATTGGCTTACATAACTTCTTCGGAAAGCACCCTACAATACAATTTTTTTTTTAAATCAGGTCTTATAAATAGTAATAGGTCAGCATAATCTACCAAATGTGTTCATGATCGGGAGAATTGTACGCAAATTTCAGGAAACGGGTTCTGTTGGAAATTTAAAAAAACCTGTGCATGCTCGCCGGCCATAACTAATCTTAGAACCAGAAATATGCCTTTTGTACGCTCTCTATCCAAGAGCCTAGCAACAAATTCTCCAGTCAAATCTAAATTGTCTACCACAACGTAATGAATTTTATTAGTAGGAAATCTTGGCAGTGGCCTTGAAATGTTGATATCATCTTGTTATGTCCTGCTTCCATAGCGCCCAATTTTTAACTAAGTCCTAGTTGCTTTAAATTCTAATAATAAAGCATGAACTAATTAATAAAAATCATGAATTTATAAAAATTGTTGATGTGCAATTATTTGTACGATAATACATAAAATATCAAAATGCCACAAAGAAACTATTAAAAGTTCTGCTTCGAAGGAATGCAAGATGAAAAAATCACCCTATAAAAGTTTTATGTTGAATAAAAGTTGTAGTTGTTTCCAGTAAACTCGTTATATTTAAGACGACTTGTAAAAATCGTTAAATACAAAGAAATAATAAAGAAAATTTCTCTATACAAAACAACAAGTAACAATAAACTGCATAAAGGCAACAAAAGTTTAACTTCTGTATGAATAACAAGGGACAGAAGTATATTTGGCCGTATCTTATACACCCTTCAAAAAAGTCCGAACTACTAAAAAAATACTAGAGTTTTTTTTCCGGTCAAAAAGGATTGTTTGCAATATTAATTATTAATTTAGCGTCCGGTTTAAGATGTCTTATTTTACATTTAAACTCTCCTTTCGTTTTAATATAAATATTTTCCATTAGTTAATAGACGAGATGTTTCCTTTAAGTTTCGTCTACTTTAATTTGTTTTTTTACTCTGAATTTTTGATGAATTCTCGATTTGTTTATGAATTGGGGGTAAATTTGAGATTACGGTGCAATCGCAGCCATTGAGTTATTTTAGTCGTTAAATTTCAAAATGTGGTAAAGTGTGTTTTTGGTTGCTTTCTTGTAAAAATTACGTTCTTTGGACCTTGTATAACATCGATTTGGTCAAAACTGCAAAGTTTTTTTATGAAATACTGGCTCTTTTGCAAATTTTAAAAAAAAAACTGAACAATTTTGATAAAATTAAAAATTTAGTTTTGAAATTTTAAAAAAGGTTTGTTGATTTTATTGTGAATTTTCGAATTTTTGGTAAATTTCAATTTTGCTAAGTTTTTGGTGAAATTTCGGGTTTCTTAAAGCTTCGCTTTTTTGGAAAATTTTCTTATTTTGGTAATTTACAATTTTCAGACTAAAGTTTCGTTTCTTGAAAAATGTGAAAATTTGTGTGAATTCAAAACTTTTATAAATTTCAATTTTTCAGTTTAATTATTAATTATTTTGTTAAAATATTTAATATTTAAGATTTTTAATTTTTATGGTGAATTTTAACCTTTTTGGTAAATTTAAAATTTTTTTTTTTGTTTAATTCACGATTTATAATGAAGTTAGATGTTTGTATATAATTCTGTAATATTTTTCAAATTTTGTATTTTTGGTTAGTTTTCGGATCAATTTCGGTGTTTAAACTCTGATTTTTGGGAAATTTTTTTGAATTTGTAATTTTAAATTTTTCGCCTATAGTTTGTTTTTTTTTCTGAATTCCCATATTATATTAAAATTTAGTTTTATCTTTAGATTTCTGGTGAAATAATTTTGGTCTTTATAGTTTTTGGTAAATTTTTAACTTTTTGGTTAATATTTTAATTTTTGAATTCCCCATTTGTGACGAAATTTGACATTTTTGTACCGTTCATAAAAACTAAGAGGAGATACATACAGGTTTGTCATTCTGTTTATAATTTCGACAATATTCCTTTCCGACCCAATAAAGTATTTGTATTCTGGATCCTTATAAGTAAGGAAGTTCAATTAGCTTTCCAACGGCTCTTTAAATTTGAACCATATGATCAGTAAGTCTGGATATTAAAATCAGCTATTTAATTTCAGCCACATCGGTCCGAATGTTCCCGATATATGGGCGAAAACCGATTTTTATGTTTATTGTAGTTTTACTCTGGCGCAAGCCCATCAAATTTGAATATTTGGAATGCTTATCCGAATTGTTATCTTCCAGAGGCCCTTAATAATTAAAGATATATATATAGGACCGCATTCAAAAATTAGTTAAAATCCCCTAAAACTAATAAGGAAAATCAAATCCTTTCAAAACCCGAAATTGCACAAGCTTCAAAAAATTTTTCAACATTTAAAATTCACCACTTATACAAATTCCAAAATTCACCATAAATTCGAAAAACAGAAAAAGAATTCGTTTTGCCAAAAAATAAAAATTCAGCACAGAGCCGAAATTTTCAAAACAAAGAAAAAACAAAAAATCGCAAAATGTCGCAATTTCACTAAAAAGACGATAGCTCGCATAAATCATTGCTTTACAAAATTTAAAAACAAACTATGCTAAACAAATAAAGCAAACAAAATAAACTCATTTCACCACAAATGGGGGTTTCAGTAAAGATTAAAAAATTCGCAAAAAAAAATTTTATATCACAAAAGTTGTAAATTTTACAAAAAATCTAATATAATCTGAAAACATACTTAGTCTCACCATTTGGAAATTCACCAAAATTCCAAAATTTACAACATGTTTATACAGTACAAAAAATAAAAGTTAATATTTAAAGATTAAAAAAGGCAAAGTTTCAAGAAGACCGATATTGCGCCAATAAATTATAATAATAATACAAAATTTTATTTTTTCCAAAACATCGAAAATTTACCACAAAACAGAAAACCGAATAAAACAAAATAATTTCAAAATTACCACAAACACCAAAAGTCTCCTGATTTTAAAACTTCAAAACAAAATTTTTTGTTACCACAAAATTTCGCATTTTTGTCAAAGATTACAAAAACCCAATAATTTAAAAAAACCGTCGCAATTTTAACAAAATCGATGAAACACAATGTCCATAAGGCATATATCTTACAAAAAACTTAATTTACTTAAGCAAGAAACAAAAAACAAACTTCACCATATTTTGAAATTTTACGAAAACATTTACCCAAAGGCTGAAATTGCACAAAAAACTTTTAAAAAAGTTTTATTAAATATTAGAAATTTTACTAAAAACCTAATTTCTTTATCATCCCAATTCATAAAAATCGAGAATTGATAAACAATTGATAAGCAATAAGAAAAAAAACAAACCGAGACCAATCGGATTCAAGGATTTTTATTACTTTTTTTTGCTAAGTCGATTTCGGTGATGTTTTGGTGTGTTTTTTAGCGGGTGTTTTAGAATTCGATTCCGATCTGAGTCTGTAGGTGACGCTGCTAGCAGGTTCTATAATAATTGTTTCCATTTTTTTATGAAAGGAAAAAGTTTTACCGAAAACTAAACCACTATAATGGTAGAAAATCTTCTGTCCTGGACACACTAGTTTTATAGAAAATAACTCAAGTAATCAAATCGGAATGATTAGTAGAGAATAGACGTTGCAATTTAGTCCAAATAAATTATTTAAAACATTTTAGAAATTTTAAAATATTCTTATCTTAGTGGAGTCATAATTAAAAATATAAAAATTTGCATGAGCTTGAACGATGGTTAGCTGACTATAATTTATTCGTAGATTTCTTATGTGCAACATGCACGTTTTCTTTTCCAATAACAGAAATTGAAAAAAAATTAACAATTTCAAATTAAATTCTATTCTGGCTAAATTTGTTTGTGTTGTAGTCATTGATTTGGTTGTTTATTATCTAAAAAATAATGAATATCTGCCACTTCGAATTTTTTTAATTTGTTTTTTAACAAAAACCTTTTAAGCTGAGTTACACTAAAGATAAAACAATGCGAATGTGAGAGAATAAATCTTCTTGTTTCCGTTTTTATACAAACGTTTTTAAGCCACAACGAGGCTAAACGTTCGTTTTGTCATACGCACTAACTTTTTATTTGTGTTTGCAGCTCATAGAGTTAGTGTAAAAAACTTATTCCAATTTCGAATATTGTCACTTACACAAAACACTCAAAAACAAACTCCTGCATATAAACAAAGCACTTAAATTTAAGTCACTAACACGCAGAAGGTGATTCAAATTCAATTTATATTTTAATCGAGTGAATCAATCAATATACGAACGAATGAATACCTGATTGACTAAACACGAGTATAAAAGAGAAAAGACAGATAAAGCGACAACTATTTTGATGCTAATTGTTTAAAAATTGACGTTTTATTAATCAACGGAAAGGTGGCAGGGAAAGCGCAAATTTAAAATGATTAATGCAAAAAATTTAATATATTTCTTTTCTAAATGAAGAGTAATTTCTGTGTGCTCTAAATATGATAGTGACTGATATTTTCGAAATAATTCAATCAGTTACTATTAACAAAAACTATAAAATAGTATAAATCTATGGACTATAATTCCCGTTAATATTTTGTTTAAAGTGCTGATTTCAATTTGAAAAAATTAACTCCACTAACTTTTAGCTGGATTTTAGTAGCAGGATATGACTTGATAAGATAAGACTGAAATTGGTATTTGAATTTGTATGCAGACTCACTTCCTGTCTAATAAAACTTTCAAAATACATTCAATTTTCGCAAACTAACAAACCCTCTAACTATTTAGACGTTTAAGGGCTCACATATTTCACATAAGAAAAAAATATTATATTTTCTTAACTTAAACAAAAGATTTATTTCTCCTTTAAGTAAATATAGAATGGGTATGAGAGGTTATGCTTAATAAAATCTGTTTTCAGTTTTCTTCTATCTGGTACAGATCTTTTTAATGGGCATGATAAGGCTGCTAATTATGTTAATGAGTATAATAGGAGAAAACAAAATATTTTAAATGGGCAGTAAATGGAAAAAAACCTATATTTGTAAGGTAGACGATTATAGAGCAACAGATTTGTTTAAATAATTTTGCGGACAAAACTAAAAACTAAAAACTAAAATTTTGGAGAGTTGTTTTCCATCTGTAAAATAAAAAAATATATAATGAAACCTTTAGTAGCTTAGGCATTTTTATATTTATTACGTGAAAATCCAAAAATGTTCCAAAATTAACCAAAGTGGCGATTATTTCAATATTTTTGTTATAAAAACCAGTCAAGGCGATCGAATACACCTTTGAAAATTCAGTTCGAGGTGCTTAATATTTTAAATATGTTACATGAAAAAGCTGTTTAAGTCTCGGTTGTGTAAACTTTGAGAAACTATTGGTAAAAAAAATTGCATTTCATCACTAAAGCTAAAGGAATTTTGATTAATAATGCTAATGCTTATTACACAGGGCAGCAGTGATTGTGTGACACTTTCCGACACTGTTCGAGTTAAACTAACATATGTGTGACAAGCTCCTTAATTTTTCCTATAACATGGCGTCTTGACTAGCCATAAATCTGTTCACCCATCGTACATTTTGCTGCTCGCACACGAATTCGCCCAGTGAAGACCGTCGCCTTTTGATGGTCGGGTCGTGTTCAAACAATTGTTATGCCATTACACAAATGAAATACAGACAGGCAAAATAAAAAATGTGTATGTGTGGGCTTGTCTTTAAGTACACGTACAAAAACTATGCTGAGAGCATCGAAACGATCTCGATGAGGGACACAAAACTATGCTCAAACTGAACAGGAACATCTAAACGTATTCTCCAAAAAGAAGACCAAGTTTTTTGCAGACGATCTCTTTATGTGCGAACAAAAAAAATGTATGGCTAGTCAAGACGCGATGTAACGGTTTTTTACACTGACCGAGTTAAGCTAACATTTCTATATAGCGGCTTATCAGAGCTAATTCCTAAAATATAACCTGTATGTTGAGAACTTCAGTTGCATACATATTTATCAATATTGACCGAGAAACCTTGAGCAGGAAAAAAAATTGTTCGTCCTGTGTTATTCTCCTTTTTTTGAAGAAATGCTTTTGGTCATAACAATACTGGTTTTGTGCCATTGGCTGCGGATGCCAATAATTTCCTACTTTTTCTTTTTTAGTAATTTCCTATTTATTTGGTAAGACCTTAACAATTGAGTCCACTGTTTGATTATTTCTTCAATACATTCAACGTAGCACAAGAATTGTTCTATAATTTCAAAATCATAAGCTAAAAATACAATAAACACAACTTTTTTAATGCAGCTTAAGTAGAAAAATATCTACTTCTCTGCCGTGAAAATTGTCGCTTCACAGTTGGTGTTTGATTGCCAAGGAAAAAAAACAAGCTCGACTGTTGTAGTAGTTGGATTAAAATTGTTCAGAAAAATGTATCCACCCACATACCTTGAATTTTCCCTGTTTATGATGAATTTAAACAAATACTCATCAACAGGGTATTTATAAACTTTAAGCTTTTTTAAGAGTACATCTATGTCAGGTGAAATAGGTACGGAAAATGAATTTAATCAATAATAAAAAATGTTAAAAAACCCCTACATAAACCGGTACAACACATTTTGCGAAGCCCACTTCTGACAATTTAAATATATTTGTATTTGTTATAAAATTCGAATATATTTTTCTCTTGATAGATATCCTGATATCCCCTCAAAAACTCCACAAAAAATTAATTTGCAATATTTGTATTAAAAACTGAAATAAAAAATCCTTTTAAATTATTTTGTATTTGCTTCTGCTTATTTAAGACAAAAAATATTCAAAAGCTCACCCTTTAAAAGTTTACAAAACAAATGTATTTATTTTTTGTGTTAAAGAAAAGTTTTTTTTTTCAAACTGCAGCATTTATTATTTTATATTTTAAGTTGTATGAAAAACACTGCCATTTACTGGATTTTTTACATCCGACAAAAAGCAGTCGTTTACTGGTACGAAGGCTTACCTAAAAAGAGAAGAGAGAAATTTTAAATAAATGTTTTAGTTTTATTTAAAAAAAAATAGTTTTGTTAGTTTTGTCTTTAATACAACAGTTTGTAAATTTAATAAAACAAATAAATAGTGCAAAGCAAAATTCCACTATAGTAGCAGCCATTAAAACAATGTAAAATATTTATAAATTTTTGTTGTTGTTGTCTTAAACAAAGGAAACAAATAGAAACAATAGTAAATAGAGATATTCCGGGTAACTAGAGATGTGAAGCAATCGATAGTATTATCGATAGTTCTCTTTTCTTTGAATATCGTTATACAGTCTTAGCAAAATGCGAATAAACTCGATAAAAAGTATAAAAAGAAAAAAGTATAAATTCAAATTTGGGTTTCTATCTGACAACGACGGGTAAGTTTCGGATTTTGTAGTTTAGTGTTCTGTTGACAGAATACAGTTGACGCTGGGATCATACCTAAAAATAAATTAAACAAAAATGATCAATATTATTAAATAACCTAATTATTACTATAAATCAGAAAAGGACGGGTCTGAAAATAATTGATTTTCTTAAATTTGAACACATTAACAATTCTTAGAAACAAATTGGTACTGTATGCGCTATCGATAGATTTCCAACAAACTATCGAAAATATTGAATGTTTGTCAGCTGCAGGAATAAGGCCAAAGCAAAATCTGTATGCAATTAATATAGCTGTTAGCTAGAAGGCTTAAGTGTAGTATACTCTGATGTAGACGTTATTTAAATTTTAGTTAAAAAAACTTGTTCTATCTTTGAATATTAAGTGATTTCCTTCTTCTCCTTCTGCACAGCGAACTATATAATAGAATTCCTCAAGAACTATCATTGTAAGTCCCATCGCTCTCCTTTTAAATGCAGTGTATATATGTGTAAAAGAGATTTCGTTAACAAACTTAAATACGAATGTTGCTGATGATGGCTGCACAACAAATCTTATCAATTTGGCCCTAAAGATACAGGCAATTCTACTCAAGCTAAAAAATACGATAAAAGCAATATCATGCATATTTAAAAATATCCATTTACAACTGCAAACAAATTCATTTTAAAATCCTACACCATCAGACATAGCAACTTTGCAGGTCCATGGGAATTTGATATGATTTTTGTACACAACTTTTTCTAAGTTCTCTGTTGGTCTGTAATTGAAGGCGTTTAGATTACTGATTGAATTGAATACAAAAGGAAAGTTAAATAAAAATGGGGATACTCTTACTCTGTATTAAAATTAAATGCCAATATTTTGTCCGAGGATGTATATCAGGCGCTTAAATGACGGTAGCAATTTCAGATTCAACTGCTATCCATGTTGCAGCATATTACTTTAGGCCTAAGAACGTCGGACATATTACAATAAAACTTCGTAGCAATCCAAATTAGTTATATAAAGACACATTATGGTTGAGACAACTGGGTACTAAAACTTACATCGCTATACTTAAGTTACCACTTTCATTCCTATGACAGCTATGTCAGAGAAACAACACTAAAACAGGACCTTTCACAGGACCAAATACACTAAATTTTTTGCTTTGATTTAATTCACTATATTATGCTTCACACATTATTTCGCTTTTATAAAGTTCATTTTATTGTTTTTTCTAGTGTCTTTTTCGTTTATTCCTTCCATGCCTTGCACATAATAATTTTAGACTTTGCGTGGATCCTACTTGTGTTGTCTTGAAGTATTTATGGCAAAAATAAAATTGTGCATTGTTTATTTGTTTCTAGCCTTAGAAACTTTACTAAAGAGAATAAACTTCAAATAGACAATACTTCCATGTGCCCAGATATAGCACCATTTCCTGGAAGTTACATTATAAAATATTGATTATATTGTTATACCGCATTTTTAGAAACAGAATTTCACATATAATACAGGGTGTCCGCCGGGAAGGTATACTACTTTATGGGATACAATATCAGATAAGTGTCCGCCTCTGTTAGCCTCATAAATGCGAGCCCTTTTGAACACACTTTACATTACATTCTCACACATTCCACGCGGTATTTCATTTATTTCATCACGAATATTTTGTTTGAGTTGCTCCAGCGCTTCTGGTTTGTTTGCATAAAACTTTCCTTTCAGATATCCCCACAAAAAGAAGTCCGGAGCAGTCAAATGGGGCGACCGTGGAGGCCAATCAACATCACAATTCCTTGAAATAACTTGTTTTGTTCAAACCACATGTTAGTCAAGCCCAAACCATGCAGTTGTGGCGTTAAAAAGTTTTCAATCATATCACGATATCGCTCCCCATTGACAGTTACCGTTACGCCGTTTTCAGTTTCAAAGAAGTAAAGTCCAATGATTCCTCCTGCCCGAATTGCACACCAGACTGTCAAGTTTAATGGATGCAAAGGTGACTGATGAATAATTTGAGGGTTTTCCATTGCCCAGAACCGACTATCCATTCAAATGAAAATGTGCCTCGTTACTCATTATAATTTTTTCATGAAAATCGGGGTCGTTATGGGCGAACTGTAGCATCCTATTGGCATATGTACAGCGGCGTAATTAGTCTTCTGGAAGAAGCTCTTGTGTCAACTGAATCTTAAATAGAAAACGAATGCAAATCTTTGTGCAAAATTGTAGCCAAAGTTGTTCTTTGAAGACCAAACTCCTGAGCACGGTGTCGAATTCAGGTTGATAGATTGTTTTGAACACTTTCTTGAACAGCAGTAATGTTTTCAGCCGATCTTGCAGTACGTTGTGGTCCATGCTTGGGCCTATAAGCTACAGTCCCTCTTTCATCGAAATCATTCACTACACGGTTGTTGTTCCTTTACTTTAAATAAAACACAAATGTATGACTATCTTCACATTTGTGACTGTGAGCGAAAACGTCCCTGTACATGTATTTGTATTTATTTTACAGAAATTTTACAATTTTACATTTTTTACATAACATGCAGTGGTCGAAACATATGAAACTATAAAACGTTAACGCGAGCTATAATTTCACATCAGGTTGGCAGTTTGTTATGGTGTGTTAATAAAATTCCGTTAAAAATAAAATATATTAGGGAATAACTATATAAATCCGCAGAAAAACATTAAAATAAGACCAAGTTCCTATTCCATAATTTCGGCTGTTAAAAGTACTGTTCTTGATACGTAGAATACCATCATCTAGGCAAAGTGCTAGTTTTCCCATTCTTTCCCATATAAAACTCTCAACCTTGTCAAATGAGGTAACCTCTATGTATAGATCTTATGTTTCAAGTCTCATTCTTTTATGATTAAATGTAGCAAAGTTATGAGGGCGGTAAAAACAGTTCAAATGATTTCGTGTAATATACACACTGTGTGCATTAGGAAATTGGCATGACGCACTACCGTGCGCCTTGATACCACCAGAATCACAAGTATCTAAGCCGCCTGTAGAATTTTTCAAAAATCTGATTGGTGGAACTTTATTAATTTCGATATTTTGTTTACAGGACCGAAAAATGTCTCGGCGATGTCAGGCAGTTTAAAATAAAAGCTGTGCTACAATATACTGCACTATGGGTTGGCATGATGCAGATTTTTAGTCTTTGGATAATGCCTTCTGGTTAAGGAAATGCCAGCCCATATTAAAGCTTTTTGTATGTAAATGCTTATTGCAGCTAATTAATGCCACCGTTTTGGTGTAACAATATTAGATTCATATATTACATACCTTATGGCTACCACTGTATCTTGATAAATTATCTTAAGAAATTTTTCCGTTTTCACGTTTATACCCAGCAAAAAGAATATAATATCAGTCAGCAGTAAGATTACTTTCCAATCCAAAACCGAATCATTTCGATATCGAGTGAGCCATCACTGAATTTATCATGCAGCTGTCATAAAAAAGTGATCTAGCTACTGATAGGTTATAAAACCCTTCTATAGACCTTCTGGATATAACATGGTCCTTCAAGCAGAAGTAAAATGGCTTCGTGAGACCTCAAGGCAAAAGAGCGTTTAAAGATTACTCAAAAATAGTAGACGGCTCTTCATCTGAAACCGTGGCCGGCAGGGAGTATTTGGTAATGAACCAACAATAACTCTACCAATTAAAAATAAACTCCAAAAATGCTAAGCGTTTGGTTGATACTAGGGCACAATATGGATACCATTCGCGTCCCAAGTAGAAACCAGTAAACGTGGTAAATGTCAGATTTAATATTAATACAAAATTAATTTCGTTACAACTCTTAACAGTAAATAGGTGGATTGAAACTTACATGTATTTTTCAGCTCTGTTTTTGTATAAAATATTTGGTTTATTTCAATTCCATTCATTTTTTAAAATTCCTTTTTATTGTTGGCCGGTTTCACGTCCTGTGTCAATAAGCCAATGCAGGGATATATAAAATAAAATTTATCTTTTATGACTTGACTATAGTTAAAAAACACATTATTCACAGCTCTCAGCTCAAAAGGATAATAAAAACGTGTTAATAAAACAAGTGTCAACCATTATTTATTAATTTATGAGAGTGTTTGGCAAATAACAAAATGAATGGAAACCCGTGGCAACGAAAATGTGAGTGAAGGCCGACCATATGATAGACATTTGTTCCATTATAGAGAAATTTATCTGCAATTTGCAATATTTGAGGCCATGTTTGTGAAAAAGCAAGCCTATTATTTATAAAATTTAATCAAAAATATTTCTAAACGCCAATCCCTATGAGATTTTTATTTACACAAGTTTACATTTGCAGAGCAACTTATGGACTGGAGCACGTGAAAGCCCTTTTGGATTGGTTATAGTTTTTGCTATATGCTGTTCTATACGCAATGAAGTAAGTTGCACACATATGTATATTGGCATATTTCGAGGACGATTTGTTCCATTGAATTATCCAAAAATACAGAACTCGATATTAAAGCTACCTTTAAGTCGTACTAAATTTTAAAAATAAAATGATTTAAATTCATAAAAAAAGTTTAACAAAAATTACTTTTATACAATTTTGCTCTAGGGGACTACATTTGTTAGGGATACTGAAGGACGTGTTGACCCGTAGTTCACCTAAACACTAGTTTTTTTGTATATGCAAATAGTGTTCTGCACCGTTTAGTATTACTTATGCTATCATACCAGACCAACCATGGGATTTCGGGCTACTAAAAAGTATTAGTGATATCAAGATTGTCGTTTCTTTTTAAATTCTAGGAAATAAAGAATAAGTGATTAATTCGACTTAAGCTGAAAATGAGTTAATAGCTTCACTTTGATTTCCTAATTGCAAAGTGCCAAATAAAAATTTTCCTTATATAGCTCTATTTTTCAAGAAGTTATATTAAAATAAATTTCTGCTTTCATTTAAAACATTAACATATCTTAACTTACAATTTCGTTAGATATAAGATCTTCAAAGAACATAAGTGGTTTATAAAATCAGAATTGTTTCTGTTTTTTGAAATTGACTTGAAAATTAATATCCTGTAAAACGACAAAATTACACTTAAGCCCTTTTGCTTTATTGGCACAGAATCATATATATGCGGAATAGATTGTATAGAACAAAAGATATGGATCAAAGTTATAGATATCGCTAGAACATAGAAATTTACCGCAATCATTTTTCTGTAGCAGAGAATCTACGTTCACAAAATTAGGCCTGGTAATTTTTGAAAATTAATTCAAAATATTTAAAGCGCACTCAATAACATTGGAGAGTTTTTAACGACGGGAATCACAATCTAACGTTTTTTTTTACCTAAGTCCCCTTCACACTATTACACAAGTGTTTTGACTTTCATGAGAGTTTTGTAGACAGAAATCAAATGATAATTGTTCTAACTTTCAAGAAAATCAAAACTAAAATATTCTGTAAAAATGCGACCCTAATAAAAAGAAAAGAAACTCTGAAAAGTTAAAAAAATGGTGGGAGCCAAATTTTCATCCGTATTTGTTTAATAGCATATTTTGAATTTTTGACAAGTCGTTTTACTCAATCTAGTAGTGTCAAAGGGCCTTTGTTAACGGCGTACAACCTTCACTCGCGCATTTAAATATTGTAAAGCGCGAAAAGTGACGCGTGCTACAAATGTTTAGGTAATATGTGCCTACATCAGCGATCCTTCTTACTTCTCTCACTAAAGAAAAATTAAAAATATTGTTTACGTGCTTTTTGTACAAATATATTGCAAAAAATTTGTTAATATTTCGAATATCATTTATATAGTCTTTTACAATGAATCACAATTAGCAGAATTATAATAGCGGTATTGAGTGCTTGGTGCAAATGGTTTTGCAAAACTGCAAATATTATATGGTTTTTATGAAATTCGACAGAAATTTTGTATATTTTGTTATTGCATTTCATAAAAAAGTTATGGCTTATGGCTTAGAATATGGCTTATATACACTAAACAATTTTATTACTTTTGCTTTTAATGTAATTATTTTATTGTCGTCATAAATAAACACAATACTGGCCATACTTAAAATTAGAACATAGCTTTATTATGTATTTTATTTATACGAATATTTCCTTTATATTCATGTAAACAATGAATGACCAAATTTATACGCTAAGCAATAATCAAATTGAGAAAACTAAAATAAATTTAATAAAATGATAGAAGATGGAGGTAAAATGACAGAAGACTGTCCTCATAAATATATAAATATTCACGTATATTAATTTTGATCAGAATCAAGATAACACAATTTTATCACCATCATCGTAGCCAGCACTTAAGCAAACACTCATTTATAGAACTACAAAAAATTGATACGTAAACACGAGTATCAAATACAACTGAATGATAAAGAAAACAGAGCACTTTGTTCTCCCTATACCAACATTCGTATAATGTGGCTTGGGCCAGCCCGTCACTATTTTTCGATAATGGTCTTTGGAATTAAGTTCATGATTAACAGTGCCGCCAAAAGCGCTGTTTTTAACTACGATTTAATTTTGTTTTTCAAATATTTTAGATTTTTTTCCAGTAATGGGTCAATTGACTAACCCTTGGAACAACTTTTACATAAAGGGTTTATTATGGATCTGGTTCCTGTTTTCTATTTTAGGCTTCTTAAATAAGGTCAAAATTACTTCCTCTGTTAAATTGCTAACACAGCTCTATTGAGTGCAAAATCAGCCATGTTAAAAAATCCGGTTTGTGTCTCTGCTAGTTAAATTGGAATTTCTCTTCACACACATCAAAAAATCTAAAGTAAAATATTCTTTTTATATTGTGCGTCTACTGTATCTCACTTTAAATTAAAATGCCGCGTTTTTTTTTTTACTTTGGGCAAGTAGCAGAGGAAGAAGCTTAAGCCATAACTGCAGCAGCAATGGCTGTGGAATTTCGGGTAGGTAGTGACGACGGGGGCTCTTAAAAATGTTTACATGGACAAGTTTTGATATATACTTTTTTGTAAATAACTAGCAGTATGAAGTGGTAAACAAGTACAAACATTTTCGACAGTCGACTTGTTTATTTGTACAACAGCTGATTTTGGTTTTTTCTTCTTTGGATCATTTAAAAAGGAAAGTCTCACTGTGTAAAAATGTTTCTATAAATAATGATAGCCATACGACTGTCAAATGTCCATCCGTATTTTTAAACAATCTAAATATATATTACCTTGTATAATTCTTTTGTATGTTTTATGCTTTTTCAATGATATAGAACATTTTTCCAAGTCATTTTATCTGATCTATTAGTATGAAGGAAGCTGAGGTAGATACAGATTACATAAAAATAACTTAAATAAACTCAAAAGAGTTCCAAATACCCGCATCGCCCATAATTCTCATCAATTGAAAGATATTTGATAAGCGAAATAAGGTATAACAATCTACTGCCATGAACATATTGTTGTTATGTTTTATTTTTACGCGCAACTTTTGAATAAATTCGAGTAAATTTGTGTATCACTTAAAATATATTGTATATTTATTAAGACTTCCGGGTTTGAAAACTGCTCCAGTTTTGTTAAAATATTTGTATGTAAATTTTGTGACTAGTGTTACAAAGAAATTATTTGCTTTAACAGAACGCAACTAGTATAAACTCTACGTATTTAATAACTCACAGTGTGTAGTGCATTTGAATTTATTAGCGGGTCCATCACAACGTTTAATAAATGCCTTAATAGCATAAAAACAAAAATGTACAAAAAGGTAGAGAAATTTAAATGATATTCACTTCTACCTGTCTCATTCTACAAGTAAACCACAAATAACTTGTGTAGTGTAGTAGTTCGGTCTGAGGTTTCCATATGTAAAATAGTTCAGCTTGTTAATGTAGGCCTTCAAATGTAGAAAACTTAATACTTCTTGTACACAACCAGACAAGAACATACCAGTACAACTACTGCTGATAACAAATTTAATGCATCAAAACACCAAACAGTAGTAAATGTATTAAATATTCCTTGCAAATGAACAATGCCATTGTCGGTTTCGCTTGTGGTGAAAATATAAAGACCCTGTAGGAAAAATGTACATAAGTAATTTGTTCAAGTATTCTATGATTTTAAGCAAGAGTGCTTTTGAAGTTTCTGCGATTCTTATTTAAACATGATGCATGTGGAATACGAGTCTATTGAATTAATTGATTAAAATCAATAAGCAGAATTCACGGGCAGCGTTACCATTGGTCATGTTTTCCCTTTTTGCCAAATGTTTGAGATGCTATAAAGTTTTCGTATTATTTTAATAAAGTTTAATTCCTGCACTTTTCTCTGTTTTAATGAGTTTAAAATACTCTGTTTAAATTAAAACTAGAAACTTTAATATTGAATTCAATATTTCTCCGCTAGGTATACGACAAGTATATTATTGTTGTGGCAAATATATTATGATTAATTCAAAATGTTTTAAACAATACCGAGATTTAATTTACTAGATTATTTTTAACAAAACTCTGATTATAATGTATTAATTTGCCCTCAGATCAACAATAAATTATAAATTTAAATTACATGAAAAAATAAGAACTAAAACTTCAAAAGTTTGCAAAGTTTTACATTAACTCGTAAATTGGAATTGTTACGAATCTTAAGTTATATCTGATTTTGTTGTTGATGAAACAACAATATTATGAATATATTAAAAAACATTATTTAATACCTGATGTGGCCGTCAGTTGGCAGGCACAAATATATGGTTTGCCGTAACTAAGTACATCGCCAGAAGTTCTAACTAATATCTCCTCGTGGTGGCGGGGGTAATAGGTCCCTGTCTCTGTAAGGAGTCTGAATAAATAGGTCGAGTAGAGAGGAGTTGACACCCTCTTTTAAAAAATCCCTAACCCACGGTGGAACAGCATACGCCAGGAATGCGTGGCCAAGAGGGTGCTTGGTATGCTAGGTATGCTAACTCTGGATACCAGTCGATCTCCAGACTTACCCAGGTGAACATCTTTTTCTCCATTACAGGGACGAATCAGGAAGCCTCTCAAGAGGCGGAGAGAGAAATCTCTGCAGAAACTTTGGTTTTGATTTGCCAAGGAAGGAATCTGGAAACGATGGACAAGAATGCCTCGCAAGGGGTGGACCGGTCATAGGTATTGGATTGTGGGATTCCGATAAGATAAGGATAGACAGTGGAGCCTCGCAAGAGGTGGAGAGGTTAGTCTCAGTAGGAACTCAAGTGTTTATTGGCCAATGGAGGAATTTTGAAGAGATTGACTGGATAACCTGGGAAGAGATGGACGGGTCAGTTTGCAAAGGTAGTGCTGCGGAAGAGGCTGAAACGGTAGCACACACTGTATGCGAATGTCCAGCTCTGGATAGCATAAGGCTTAGGATCACAGGCAGACACTTGTTAAACATAAAAGCCATGGGAGGCCTAAGCCTTAGACAAATGCTAGCAATTAAAAGGAACTCCGTGATGAGGAAGAAGGCCGGCAGTCAACTGTCGACAGTTTCAAATCACTACAGTCAAGAGTAAAGGCTAGAGGTAGTCATAAATTACAAAATGGTGGCTGAAATGAAGACGAGAAAAAAACTGTGTCCAAAAGGAACCCATAAATTTAGCCCATCTACATTAATAAAAAAAATAATACCTGACGTTGTCCTATATATATCTTGCACACACTAGAGGGTTTTCAGTTAGACGTTTCTCCTAAGCAACTGACAGATCATACTGCATGTCTTAATTCACCATTCAAGCACACAGAAGTGTTCTTCATAAATTATGTTGGTCCCAAGCGAATAAATTTTGTCTTCTTCTAGTTAAGTATAAACGAATTTAGCCGGACGAATTCAAAAATTACAGCTATATCTCTCTCAATATTAATTTTCAATACTAAGTCGTTCTTGTATGGAAACAGTACACATGCATATGTCGTCAGCATACATACGAGTACATGTATAATTGTCCCCGTGATAATAGATTTAGTAAAATATTTTAATAAATAGAGAATAAGAGAGTGCCCAATCCACTGCCATGAGAAAGCCCATATTGCACGTCGCCAACAAAACTTTTGAATAGTTTATTTCCACATATTGTATACGATAAGACAATTTCTGCAGTAATATTTGGTGATGAACCAGATCGAGGACATATGCAAAATCAACGAATCATTCTAGAAAAAGCGATCGATGTCCTACATTATAAGTATTTCGACACAAATGGCTTGTAAACACTCGTATAAAGCCTATTATTTGTTTGAAATTATGTCATCGTGAAATAATGTAAATGAAATAATATAACACATTTTCTGAAAACAGTCGCGTGCACCAGAATCAATGTTTAGGTCCAAATATATGGGGTCACATTTCTCGGTGGTAATAAACTTTGATTGGCAGCAAATAGGGTGATCTTGCGAAGATATAAGTGGTGCAAACAACATAAAAGTTGTATAACAGATAAAACTCATTTTCAGTTGTGTTACTATAGTAAAAGACTCTAGCTTTAGGAGCTAATTTGTGTGGTGTAAAATAAATACTTTCTGATTTTATCGGACATAATTATAAAAATGAGGCTTCAGAATTCGCTTCCGCATTGTGTCTATTCATGTTTATAAAGGTTATTAACAATTAGAAAAAATAGAAAAAAAAATTAAAATAGGACAGTTTGTGCTGACTGGAAGCAGTGTTGCCTGAATAGGAAGAGCAAAGAAATTGTCTTTTGAAAAAGTACAGAACAAGTTAAATTATTCAAGTTAAAGTAAAAAGGTAAAGTAATGTCAATTTATTTAAGAATTAAAATCGGCACTCTGAAAGTTGTTTTAAAATGTGATAACTTCGGCTAGTTTAGATATTTGGGAAAGTACTTAGAAGACTTAACAAAGCTAACGAAACTCCTGTTTAAACATTTTTAATTAATTAATTAATTTTAATTAAAAACTCATTTCTTAAACAATAGCATATCTGAAATAGGCATTATTAAAGGGTTTGCTACGAAAAAAAAATGTAGTACAATACAGTTTTAAATTTTGTGGTCTCCGCTAAATAGTTACTCTCGCGTTGCGATAACTTTGAAGAATATTTATAACATGTTTTATTTCCAATTAATTTTTTTAAAAAAGAAACTCAAAATTTGTAATACAGTGATTATTTTTAAAGTTATTTAACTTTACTTTAAAAGTCTTCACTAGGACCAAGCTGAAAAAGTAGATGAGAATTAGTTTTCTTATTTAAAGTCATAAGTTAAGGGACAAATAGGAATAATCCACACGAAGGCTTAAAAATTATTCAAAACATTTATTAGGTGTTGATTGATATAAACAGTTGTCATACATATATTCCATATTGATTTCGCAACTTGCAGATCAGTGAAACGATTTTGAGAAATTTAAGCATGAAATTAGCCACCTGTTTCTTTATAACAAACTAGCGAACATCCAGAAAACGTCTGTACAAATTTTCTATACAGTCGCTTACTGGTAATAAAGAAACAGGCTATAGATTAATTGAAGAAAAGTTTAAGGACATTTTCAAAATTTAAAAAAGTCTAAAAAAGTCACAAAGCTAAACAAATAAATTTTAAAGCTAAAATTATGACTAAATTTAGCATCGACGAAAAACCTTAACTGGCAACGCTGGTTGCAAGTAGCTGTGGGATGAAAGTATATGTAAATTCGTATTAGTTTCGATTCAGCCATCATCATTGCCAGTATTGCTGTTATTTACGGTACAAGTGTGCGGTGGTAAATGTAGTTGTGTTCAAACTACTTTTACTTTGGATATTTTAGCATACTCATATTGTATTAAATGCCTTGTGACAGTTCTGAGTGACAGTTACTTTGACTAATTGTAACAATGGAAATTGTACTTAAATAGATGTGTCAAAATTTTGTTATGAATTCCAGATATGTTTGTATGTATGTACAGGGTGTCCGCTGGGAAGGTATACTACTTTGTTTTGCCGCCATTTTGGTAAGCATTAGTCTTGACAGTTCATATTTGGCAGTCGTGAAGTAGAGACGTGGCAAATTTATTACGGAAAAATATTCGGTAAACCAACGTTTTTATTCGTTAAAACATTTTATCAAATTCAATCATCGATTACTGTGACGATGAGAAAGTTACGTGAAATTTTTGGGAGAAACACCGTGCCAACAAGACGCACTATTTATCGTGAAGTAAATGATTTCGAAGGGAGTCGCACTGTAGCTAATAGGCCCAAGCATGGACCAGAACGTACTGCAAGATTGGCTGAAAACATTACTGCTGTTCAAGAAAGTGTTCAAAATAATCCATCAACCTCAATTCGACACCGTGCTCAGGAGTTTGGTCTTCAAACAACAACCTTGGCCACAATTTTGCACAAAGATTTGCATTTGTTTCCATTTAAGATTCAGTTGACACAAGAGCTCTTTCCAGAAGACCATTTACGCCGCCGTACATATGCCAATAGGATGCTACAGCTCGCCCATAACGACCCCGATTTTCATGAAAAAATTATAATGATATAATTATATAAAGGCACATTTTTATTTGAATGGATATTCGGTTCTGGGCAATGGAAACCCTCAACTTATTCATTAGTCACCTTTGCATCCATTAAAAGTGACAGTCTGGTGTGCAATTCGGTCAGGGGTAATCATTGGACTTTACTTCTTTGAAACTGAAAACGGCGTAACGGTAACTGTCAATGAGGAGTGATATCGTGATATGATTGAACACTTTTTAACGCCACAACTACATGGTTTGGGCTTGACTAACATGTGGTTTGAACAAGACGGTGCCACATCGCATACAGCCAGGATTATAATGGAATTACTGCGAAAACTCTTTCCACAACAAGTTATTTCAAGGAATGTGTTCAAAAGGGCTCGCATTTGTGAGGCTATCAGAGGCGGACATTTATCTGATATTGTATTCCATACATAATTGCCGACATTAAATAAAATATTTATCAATATACGATCCATTCTCTTTCATTTAATCAAAAACTTTAACAAACAAACAAAGCAGTATACCTTCCCGGCGAACACCCTGTATTTAAATGAGACTGTGGAGTATTTATATTTTTATACACTTATTTTCTTTTTCATTTCTAATGTTCAATACTAAAATATGCATCATATATTTACTACATTACTCCGTTGGTATGCATGCCTACGTAAAGTAAAGCAAAGTTACGAATGAATATTCATTGAATATCAAACCGTTGTTGTTAAAAATGAGCTAACTCCAGTATAAAGCAGCTTATTGGTTATTGTTTTTAAAAATAGCTCAGTATAAATTTGAAAAACATATTTGTATAAAATTTGAAAAATATATTTGTCGGTTGTAACACATAAGAAAAAATAAGCGCATGCTCAAATAAAATCGCCGTTTTTCAAATGGCAAGGTAGTTGAAATTCGCAATAACTTGCGAAATTATTAACTAGTTTTAAATCGGTTGGCTCCAGAGTAAATTCGTAGACCGTAAATAATTGATATCATTTGAAAATTGAATAGGAATAATCGCAAATAAAAACCCAATAACATGTTTATTCAAACTTATTTAGGCGACACTTCCATACAATTTTAGTGAAATGCGGATTTCCAAAACAAAAGTGTGGAAATAAAGTTTCTTTAACTTTAATTGATGATGCCTCATTCTTTAGGACCGAGTGTCACAAGAAGCGTACTTCGCAACAGTGTGAATTTTAAGAAAGTTCTTCAAATAATGGAAGAGGAGTGGATCAATTACTAAGATAAGTGGTCCGAATTCATGCAAACATATAAAGACCTTAACAGCAAATACCAGATACCTGATAGGGTTTCGTCCTAACTTAGTGTATATCCCTAACTTCGGAAAGTCAAAGTTTCAAATGTGAGTAGTAGAATTCGAGGATCTTGTGTCCTAGCTTTTCTTTCCTTCTTTCAACGCAACTCCTTATTGTCACGCTCTTCATAACCTCTCAGATATTTTGTTAAAAATTAGCTTAGTCAACCGTTAACTAAGAGTGAATCTATTGTGTTTCTTTTTCCATTTTCTCAAATCTCGTGAAGACATATTTTTAAAGCTGCTATATTTAGTACTGTTATCTTATGTAACGAATTCTACAAGCTGTCCGAAAAGATTATAGGGTGTTTAATAGGAAAACAAAATAAATAATTTAACTCATGAAATACAAAGGTTGTTTGTTTTTTCTTGATTTGATATTCCGACAGGGGGTTTTGATGTAGAATTTTGGAACGAATTTCCGTCATCCCTTGTCAAGTTTGGTTTGGAGACAAACCGGTTTCGGCTATGTGCCATCTTCAGTGTCATTTTTCGTTCTCAGAAACTTGACAAGGGATGACGGAAATTCGTCCCAAAATTCTACGTTGTTTGTTTTATTTGGGGGCACTGAATTACAAAATTATTTTGCCTAGATGCTGACTATCACGCTGCTGGTACTCCTCTAATCTCGAACAATGATTGGTAATAACGCGTTGATACAGTGCTCGCGATAATACCGCCATTTCTGATATAGTATTATGCTTGCCTTATGACATAGCTGTTGGGTATCCCCACCGAAAACAATTAAGAGAACGGGAATCGGGCCTCTTGGGAGGCCAGTTAATGGTGCTTTTACTTAAAATCACTTTGTTCGCGAATAATTCGTTTACCTAAGCAACTGATAAGTCAGAAGTATGGAAAGTTGATGCGATTATTTTTTTCCCTCTTACCGATTGTAGTCGACCTATATCTGCGTTTGAATTTTAATAGTGGAGCCGGTATTTTCGAACATTTAAACCAATTTTTTGGTCCATTACGAGATTGATATTCCGCACCGGGGCTGCTAATTATTAAGCCGCCATTTTGGTAATAGGCGCGCATTCAAACACCGCGAAGCGTGAACCAAGTAGTGCGTGAAGCTCGAGACCCCGCACCAATCGTTTAAAACTACCACATAAAAATAAAACCTCGACAAATTGTCTCCTTGTACTGTGATGTGCACTTCAGAGAACGGTAACTATGCCTCAAATGAGTGAGTACTGTAAGTGCTCATCTGCATACTCATGCGTAATTTTCACAAAAAAGTAACCAAAAACAAACTTCACCAAATTTTAAAACTTAACAAACAAAAATTCCCCCAATGACTGAAATTGCACCGAAAACAATAATATTAGCAAATACTCAGAATTTTACTATAAACCTATATCCGCTATATCTACAATACACTATAAAATCGAGAACTTATCAAAAATTGATCAGCATTTAAGAGAAAAAAATACACCTACAGAAATGGCTGAGTATTTTTCTTATATGGAATTTGATATGTAATCAATTTAAAAAAATCCTCAGCTGTGCTGGTGTGTCAACTTGTTATAATTCGCCTTGCTATTGATGTAGAGAGGATGTTTTTAATTAATGCACTTTTGTGTTTTGCGGCGAAACTTTATAACATAATTCTTGCTCAAGTGTCAAAGCTACACTGAATTATGGTGCTTGTAAGTGCTGTACAGTATTAACCTATAGAAGGTCTTCTGCAGCTGTTTAGTGTACAACTACTTTACAATACTTCAATGATTATTATTTTTGCTTACAGCTTTGCTGAATGGTCTATAAAGATGTGCTAAGCTTTTTTTTAATTTTCATATTCACATTTTAAGAGTTTTAATTGTTGAGCGATTTGCTAGTACACGTATTTATGGAGCATGTAATTTCAATGGTATTTTTGTTTTCAATTCATCAGTTACTAGTTGTAGTTGTTCTTTATTGCTATTTTGTGAATTAACAATAAGTCAATTAAAAATAATCTTTTGTGTTAAATTCCGTTGAAGTTATAACGAGTTTGTACTTTAAGTTACGACTTTGTTTAAAAATAGCAATTAAATATTGGAAAAACACACTTGAAGTGTGAAATAATATATTCTGCTTTTAACAGCAATGTGCTGCCGCGGGCACGTAATATAAAAACGTTTCAGTTAATATTTGGCGTAACGAGTTTTATATATTAAAAATTACAGCAAGATAGTCAATGAAAAATTGAATCGCTGTGTCAGTGTCGAAAACTCTAAAGTAAGCCAGCGTAGGTACAACTTAAGATTGGATGTACGAAAAACCTAACAGTTGTTGTGTTTTGTCAAGTTCTAAAGTCAGAAAGTGCATGGGCATGCCGCACTATATGATTATATCTTGTGCTTATTTTAGTAGTAACTCAATAGCAAAAAAATATATTTTATATGAGTTTTATTTACTGTTTTTATTCAACTCGACTTGTTTAAAACATAAAGTTGTGCAATGAGATATTGTACTGTATGTGAACAAAACGCCCGAATTGATTGTCAACCGAATTCTATCAACGTCCTCAACGTGTAGGCTGACATAAGAGAATTTTTAGGCCTGATAAAATTTGATCCCCGTTTTGTGGTCTTACAGTACTTCTAATTAAGAACTCAGTTACAATAGTAGGAAGCTGGTGAACATTTTACACTTTGACATTTGATGGCAAACAAATTGCATTGGACATTCAGTTGTGGCCTTTAACACTAAATGATGCAGATATTCCACGACAGCCTATTAAGTAACCGCTAACTAAACATATAAGATCAAAAATCGTAAGTTTTTACGACGACTTTACATAATTTATCACCTGAGACATACATGAGAGTGGTTATTATTTTATAATTAGTCCACTCACAACCTTTTTTAGTTTTGTATCATGAACTGAAACACACTTTTAGTTTATTTAATTGTAAGTTTTGCATTTGCGTATTACGTAATGTCAAATAATAAACAAGTAGAAGCAAAAAATTGCATTTCCTAAAATAACTATTTATTTTTAAACTTGTTACATTAACTGCCTTGTTTGTCATTTTAAGTCAAGTAACTTTTATTTAATATAAATGTCGAGAAACAAAATTCATCATTATTATTCGGAGTGTTAAAGGATAAGCACTCCTTGTAGATTGATACCATATTATGAAACAATTCAGTGATTACAGCGAATTTATAAAAAGGCAAAAGACTAAACGAACATAATTTTGTGTTCCTATAGAGCAACATTTGGATGATTAACTTAAATTAAAAACTCCGCACTTATTTTATCATTAGATTCAAACAGTTAATCCAGCTGCTATTTTTTTTACTCTGCTTTTAAAATACTTTACCTTAATCTAATAGTTCAGACTTGTACACCTCTATTTAGTAAAATTACGGTCAATCTTTTCTATAATTTTTTGTTGTCTACTCTCGTCAAAAATAAATAAAAACCGCTTATATGTAAGTATATAGTAGATGATTCTAAAGAACTGAACGTATCACCTTGTAACTGGTACATTTGAATATAATAGAATAAAAATACTTTAAATCTTCTTTAGTCACCTTTTCCACAAATACAAAGAAATTACAAAACTAATCATTCAAATGCCAGTATGCAATAAAGAAATACATGCACATACGTACAAATAATAATCCATACAACAAACACACACGGATGCACAACCAGCCAGATTCAAACGAATGAATGAATGAACGAGTGACTGAATGCCATGACACACTCAATTTAACAAAGTAAGATGAAGTGGTTTTGGTAGCTATAAAAAACAAACACAAGTGATAGAGCTATATTCGGCTATGCGGAATCTTATATACGCCGGTGCAAAGGATTTGTTTTTTAATATTTGATAAAATTAAGAGTTTTCGTGGCAAATTCAGCCTTTGGGTAAATTTTTTCGTTAAAATTCAAAATATGATGAAGTTTCTTTTTGGTTCCTTGTTTATTGAAACTTGTGTAACATCGATTCTGTTAAAATTGCTACGCTTTTCATAAAATACTTAACATTGGTTTGTTTGGATACTTTTTGGTAAAATATTGGTTTTGTATTGAATTTTTATTTTATAGGAATTAATTGTTTTTTATCTATTGTAAATCTTCGAATTTGAGGTAAATTTAAAATTTTTCCGAAATTTCGAAATTTTAGCAATTTTATCGTTCAGCTTCGATTTTTTAAAATTTAGATTTTTTTGGATAATTATATTAGTTTTGTAAATTAAAATATTCGACCAGTAGTTTAGTTTCGTGGTGTATTCCCAAGTTATCGTAAAATTTCGTTTGTTTTCATATTTCAGATTAATTCAGTTTTAATAAAATTTATGACTTTAAAATGTTTAAATATTCTGGTGAATTTTTAGTATTTTTGGGAAACTTTTTTTTTAGCAACTCACCACTTGTGGTGAATTTTTTATCGATTTTACTCGTATTAAAATTTCTACTCTTTGCATAAAATATTGATTTTTTTGGTAAAACTACAAAATTGTGGTAAAATTTAAACTTTTGTGATGAGTACTCAAAATTTGGTAAAATTTTGGTTTTTCGTTGAATTTTAATTGGCGAACTAAAATTTTTGGCAAAATTTCGAAATTTTCTAAATTTTTTTTCAACCAAAATATAGTTTTTTGAATGAATTCGGCATGGCATTTTGAGGTTTTTTTAAACAAGTTTTAATTCAGTCCGATGTTTAGGTCCGTAGTTTATATGGGCGCCTCAGGACGATCATTTCTAGTTAAGAATATGCAAAGTTCTTGGGCCTGTGTTACCCCAAAATCGTGAAAAACAAAAAACCAAAAAAGCGGTTTTTGGCTGACTTCAATTAAGGAAAATTTGCCAAACCCACTAATTAAATTTCAAGACACTAGGTTCTAGCCAACCTCCGTCAAAAAGTTGATTTCAGCATCGGACAATCGTTAATTGAACTCTCTTACCCATAAGGGTCCAGAATATATATACTTTGTTGGGTCGGAAATAAATATTGTAGCACTTAGAAAGGGAATGACAAACATTTATATACAGGTTTCATTTTTGTAAAGGGTATAAAAATAGTTTTCCATGTCAGATAAATGGCAACATCAACAGCAGTAACTCACTTGGTTTGTAGTATTATCTCTCTCTCTCTCTCTCTCTCTCTCGCTCACTACCTAGCTCTCTTTTTTTATCACTCGCCTAAGATTTTAAAATGTTAAAACTTAAACTATTGCTAAGACTTTCGCATCATCATACTTGAATATACTTTTCAAGAGAAGAATTAATATGAAAATTGTCTTATTTAAGACGACTTGACGTAGGTAGGAAAGAAACGAAACAATTTATAACAAATTTATTTTTTTATTATTCAACATTTCTTTTCTTTACAGCTCAGTTTATTAACAAGAGCATAACAACATATTTGCACATGGATTGGCTATAATTTCAACAAACACGTTAAACGTTTTTATATAATTTTTGTTATTTTATAAACTATTACTTTAGCTTTAGCTCCGATTTCACTCATTTTACGAGTATTTTACATTTTGACTCTTATTTCGTTTTCTTGTACGGATTTCAATCGGTTAATACAAGTTTTTCCGATTTTTAGAATATATTTCCAATTTAGAATTAGTTCACTTCATTATTATGTAAAACTTATGTTATTTTTATGACTTATGATATTTTAAAATTTCGGTTTACTTTTGATTTTTGGTGTAGTTTATATTTTTCTAATGATTCTGAATTGGACATAAAGAACAAAATAAAATTGGGAAGTTTTTTAAAAATAGCTTTGTTCGAGAACCCAATAATTATCAATAATTATGCATAAACTTTACTAAATTGCGTTCGAGTACAAAAAGTTTAGTAGATGAGAACACAGTTTGAGAGCGTAAAATGACAGTTCGATGGCTGAGCAATTGCAAAATCTGCTAAAGAAGTTTTTGTTAGTAGAATTTAGTCGGGTGAAAAAACATGTTTTAAAATGTAAACAAACAAAAAATTTTTACGGAGTTGTTAAAATTTTTGTGAAAATATGGAAAACTAAAGCAAACTCAAGTAAATGGGGATTTGAAAACAGTAAAGTCTACCAATTTACGTTTGCATACAAGAATAAGTGTTTTTTGCTTAAGTTACTCTTTCCACAGCAGCTTAATTAGGATTTAGGAAAAAAAATTATTTTGTTTCATTGTTTATTTACTTCTTTAGTGTTGTAGAAATGATGAATACTTCGGAATATAGTAATTGCATATTCATACTAATCAATAACAAAAACGAGTAATAATGAACTATTTAACAAATTTAATCCGGAAAAACTTACAATAAAAATAAAATAAAAAGAAAAAACTTATAAAGCAACACAAGTTACGTTTTTTCCGTAAGAATTGTAGACAATAAATTGTGCTGTACCGAGTACGAACAACAAAAAGAGTCGAGTAGTCAAAGGAATACATTTTTTACAACACTGCATTCATTTTCAATCAGCTGTTGGATAAATTTTACTAAATTTCCATTCGCGTACTTTTTGGACAAAATTTATTTTGGGAGAGTAAATTGAAAAATTTACTCAGTTACTAAACTCTACTAAAAAAGTACTCGAATGAACCTAATGTAAATTTCTTTATTTTATAAAATAAATTACAATTGACTATTTGATATCTTTGTAAAAAATATATATTTTTAGTTTTTCCCACCCATTTTCACCATAATTTTATGGCTTTTCCTTTATGACAAGTAAACTAGTATCAGTGTTTTTTTATTATTTTTTTTTTTTTTTTGGGAATGAATGGATATTTTGTAAAAACTTTAATTTACAAAAACTTTATTAAAAAAAAAACATATTTTTTTAATATTTTGTTTTGCTTTATGCATATTGCATACTAATGCGAATACGTATGAATATCCGTGTACAGTTGCCGGATAATAGTTTTTATGGTGGCCGTGTTAGTTTGGCTGACTGCTAGGTTGGTTGCTGTGCTGTCTGTTTTCAATGGTTGCTGGTAGTTGCATGTTGGCTGGCTGCTGATTTATTTGTGTATTTTTGTTAATTTAGTTTGGTCTATCAGTTGGGTGGACAAGTGACGTGGCTTGGCTTGGTATAACGTTTAAGGTTTTAGTTCTATTCACATTATTTTAGTATGATGATCCATTCATTTAATACTAAATATGTGTGATGCATATTAAATATGTTTGGCTTTGGTTGTTATATGAAAAACATTGCTATCTATTCCTGTTAGCTGTTATAAATCCATAATATATGTATGTATACTATATATGCATGTATGCAGCAAATTTAACACTTAATGAAAAAAGTTGTACATAGAATAAAGATCATTTTCAGTGAAAATAAGTTTTCTAGTTGTACAACTCGCACGCAGAATAAACTTCTTGCACTTTTAATGTAGGAAAATTAAAATCGAAAGTCTAAACAAAAACAAGTATTCAAATTCCAATTTTTCGCCATTCGATTGAAAATAAAGAATGTTCAGACAAAAAATGTTTTGTCTAAAAAAATTTTTTGTAAACAAAAAATCCTTTCATATTTAAAGAATTATTTATTTTGAGGCGTTGGGTACATCTCACACATTCGCTTTTCTACTTTACCAAAATCTTCACTACTCAATCAAAGGAAAAAAGTTATTGTAGTCCTTCTTCTATTCGCCTTTTGTTTTAATAATTTTGCATTAAAAGTCGTTAAATCGAGAGCTACATTCGGCTGTTCCGAATCTTATATACCCTTCACAAATGTACATTTATTTGGAGTTTTGGTGAAATTTATAAATTTTATGAAAGGTTTTTTAATTTTTTACTAAAATCCCCATTTGTGATTTTGTTTTGTTTGATATATTTGCTTAGCATAGATTTTATTAAAATTTTGTAAAATACTAACTTTTGTGAATTTTTCGGTGTTTTGGTGAATTTAAAATTTTGTGGTGAAACTTTAATATTGATAAATCTCTATATTCCCTAATTTTTGGTAAAATTTCAGTTTCTTAAATATTAATTTTTTAGCAACTAAATTTTGCGATTCCAGTTTTTCGATTTTATAGCGAGATTTCGGATTTGTGGTGAATTTGAAAGTTTCGTTTTTTTAATATTATTATAAATTTGTAATTTGAAATTTATGAATTATAGTTTGCCGTTGTGGTAAATTTACGGATTTTGGAGAATTCCCAAATTATGGTAAAATTTGTTTTATTTTTCAGTTTAGTTGAGATTTTTGATAAAATTTGTAATCTTCCAATTTTTCTGAGAATTCACCATTTGTGGTGAAATTTTGATTTTTATTGTTTGTTAAGCATTAATTTTGTTAAAATTTCGACTTCTTTCATGAAATATAGATTTCTTGTGATATTTCGGTTTTTCGTCAAAATTATAATGTTTGTGGTTGTGCTTATTCAAAATTTAGTGAGTTTGGTTGTTTCGCATTTTTCTTTTAATTTTGATTTTTTGAAGAAAAAATATTTTTTCATCCGTTTTTCGATTTTGTGGTGACTTTTTGAATTTGTGATGAATTTAAAATATTGGCAAATTCCTTTATTATTTTGATATTCTTTTGTGACATTTCCGTTTTTGTAGGAAATCGGTTTTCTGTGTTAGTTTTTTTAATTTTTTAATTTAGTCCCACACTTAGGTCCGTAGGTTATCTGGTGAGCTCGGGATAATAATTTATGTAGGAAAACTTTATAGAAAACTTGAACAGGATTGCGAATATGACAATTGTATGGATGTGTGTACAAGGAGTGAAAATACCAAAGAAAATTAATTTAACCATAGGGCATGCGGACATCATTTCTTGAACTTTTCTACCGGATCCAAAATATTTATATTTTGTTGGGTCGGAAATGTATGTTGTAGAAATTACAAACGAAATGGCAAACCTATTCATTTTTGTAAAGGGTATAACAATATGTTTATACTCATATCTTATCCGTTTTACCTATCAGTGTCTCGTCTGCATACGAGAATATTTTATGTATGTAAAGCATCAAAGGAACTTAAGAAGAGTACAATTTGTTTGAGTTTGCCTGGAGGGATTTTCATTTGAACGTCAAAATTTTTTATGAGTATTCACGATGATTTTTTCTAAAGTACGTTTACATTTGTAGGTTACTTTAAAGAGTTTTGACAGAATATAAATTGCTGAAGATTCGTTTTTTACCACGTAGCGTTTTAAATGTGGTATGAAAATATACTCCAGCATAAGAATATTACAGCAAAATATTATTTCGCATGGTTTTAATTATAAAAAATCAGAATGTAAGAGTCAATTACGCTTACTATTTTTTTAAAGGTTTAGCTCAAAGCTTTTAAAAATGTGTGCAGCATTCTAAAATATTTGGGAGAACACACTAATTAAGTAACAGAGGTCGCTTGATAGGATAAGTTTAAATTGTGTAACCAGGGGCGTCAAACTTTTGTTGGCGAAACATCGTAGAATTTGTCGAAAAAAAAGGTAAAATTCGTCATGTTAAAAAATGTATCATGTGGAAATGATCTTTTAGGTAAAACCAATAATAATAGTATGAAATTTATCAAAATGACAGTCTTTTATTTGTCAAAAAAAAAAAAATCTACGGCTAAAAAATTAGTGGAATTATTATAATTTTTTGTAACATTTTGAGAATATTTTTAGATAAGCCCTTGAAAATAATATTCTTTCAATCGTTTCTAATAACAAATTTTTAATCTTGATTTTATTAAAATTTATTTGTTATTTGAACGAAGTTTTTCGATCTGAAATTTGTATACATTCTTAAATGAAAATTCTTTTAATTTTTTTAGTCTGACTTTCTTCCTTTCGATTAATAAAGAAAAATTTCTTAGCATTAATACGATAACTTTTATGATTACGGAATAAGTAAAGTAGATACCAGCAGAATGGAATGTGATTTTTATGTGCCTCTGCGCACGTCATCAGCATCCTCTGCTTTTCTATTATTTAATATATTATTTAAAACGTCTATTTAAAAAACATAATGCGAAAATTGATTCAGAGATACGTCTTCTCAATATTTCATAATTCCGATAATTTTTGTGTTGGGTTAGAACGAAAAAGAATTTCATTAAATTTTAGGAATTTCGGAATTTTATTTGTATTTTAGGTAAATTTTCGTTTTTTTTTTATATAAATATTGATTTTGTAGCAAATAATTTTTGTTATTCTAGTTTTTCGAATTTATGTGAATTTTAAATTTTTGCAACTTTGTAAATTTGTGGTGCAATTTAGATTTTCGGCAAACTTCAAATTTTTTGTTTGGAAAATTTTGTTGTTATTGTAACTTAACATTTTTTGACTACAGTTTTGATTTGTGGTGAATTTTCGAATTGTGGTGAGCTTCCAAATTATGGTGAATTTTTTTTTTATATTGATAAATTTTGAATATTTTGGGAATTCACCACCTGTGAAGATTTTGATTTTCGTTTTTATATGTTTTTTAAAGCTTTTGTTTTTGGCTTTTTTTTTTGTTATTTCCATATTTCCTGCGAAACGCTTACACCCAATTCAATAAAATTTGCATATTCTGAATGTTTATCAAATTTGCTATGAGCTCCCCTTGGAGAAATTATCATCCCGAGCTTTCAAATAACCTAAGGATCTAAATTTCAAAAACTAACAACAAAACTTTTATTCCTTCAAAAACCGACATTTTACGAAAAATTTCTAAAAAAAACTCGAAATTTTGCCAAAATTTTAAATTAACAAATTTAAAAAGTCACCAAAATATCGAAAAATTGAAACAACAATTTATCAAAAAATCCAAAATCTCAAAAAAAAACATATTTCATTAAATGTTGAATACTCTCCACAAAAATGTAAATTTTACCACAAATTTGTATTTTCGCCAAAAAGCCGACAAATCTCAAATGACAAAAATCAACATTGTATCAAAACCATTGTTTAGCAAACATTTAAAAAGCAAATCAAAAACTCACTACTAGAGGGGAATTCCCAAAAAAATTTCAAAATCCCCAACAAATTTAAAATTTACCAAAATATTTAAAAATCATAAAAAATTTATCAAAAACATTAATTAATCTCAAAAATGAAAAAAAAGAACATTTTGCAATAATTTAGATATAACAACATCCGAAAATTCACAACCAAACTGTGGTTCAAAAATTTTATACTACAAATTTTATATTATAATTTTATAAAAAATCAAATTTTTAAAAATGTTATCCTCATAATTCCAAATAACACAAGTACGCTAAAATTTTTCAATTTAACTAGCAATTTGCAAAAGATTTGTATTTCATGGAAAACGTAGCAATTTTAACAAAATGGATTACACAAAGTCCATAAAATTTACTTTTGATTAACAAAGAACAAAAAAAAAACTTCACAATATTTTCAAATTTAACGACAAAATTTACGCAAAGGCTGAAAGTATACCTAAACTTTTACATTTTATCAAATATTCAAAAACGAATACTTTGCACCGGGAAAAATCTGTAGTATATATTTAGAAGTTTATACTTTGTATAAGATTCCGCACAGCCGAATATAGCTCCCTTAGTTGTTTAACTATAGTTTGGTTTTGTGGTGAATCTACGGATTTTTGCGATTAATTGAAGTTTTAATAAAATGTATAATTTTTATAATGTTTAAATATTTGTTCAGGTTTTCTTTGTTTTTGGTGAATTTTTAAACTTTTCATAATAAGTCAATATTGCGAAATCGTAATTTTTGTTTTTATATGTCTGTTAACATCGATTTTGTTAACATTTCGACGTTTTTCATGAAATATTGATTTTTTGTAATGTTTCAGCTTTTCGTCGTGAAATTAAAATTTTTGTGGTAAATAATCAGATTTAGTGATGTTGGTTGTTTTGTTTTTTTAATGTAAAAAAAAAATCAATAAATTTTCACGTCTATTTTTTTTATTTGGCAAAATCGAGAAGATATGGCAGCATATTAAAGTCTGTTATCCAATAGGTAGCTTTACTTCCACATATGACGTATAGCTATTTTGCTTGAACGGTATTCTACTGTTGCCTCCCCTTGAGCTAAGAAGTCGGGCCTCAAAAAGTGTACTTTGCATAATAGTCGCCAGCTCCAATAAACGTTTGCCCTAGTGTAGCAAAGAACGTGGCAAATTAATGGCGTTCGGTTTTGTGCCTGAAATTTTGAAATCAGTAAGATTTATAGACGGAGCTGGTATAGAATCTTCGCTGAATTCCGGCATTGCAGAGGTCTTACGTCTTTGCGCTTTATGGCAGTGGTGCCGACACAGGCCTCTCCACTCGGATGCTTAGTATCGAATGTGAAAAATCCATTGACTCTAGAACAATTTTTTAGAGTAAAATGTGATTCAGAGGCGAAGAGTATGTCTAATTCCTGTGTTAGTAGGATATGTTCCACTTCATGTTTTTGTTGGGAGAGCTTATGTTCCAGAAGCATATTTTCAACTGGTTCAATTTCTCTTTTAAGTTAAACTTTTAAGCTTAACTTGTTCAATTCAAGTTGCCAAAACAACTAATTTTAATTCGGTTTTGCAATTTTGTTTTATATTAAAGAGTTAGAGCATAATAAAGTAGTCGGTTGTCAAAAAGATTAATTATATTTTACACGGAAGTTGGATTAACGAATAATAGTTAAAAATTAATTTATTTCTCACATTAGTTAAGGTCACATATTGCTAACAGGAACTTTAAATAAAATGAAATCACACGGCTTATTTTTGCAAGGTATACGAACTTTTTTTTGTCCGTTGTTAGTATTTGTACATCACTAAAATATAGGTTTATGCAAAACCAATAAATATATTTAAAAGTTGAAAGGCTTATAGCCTTTCTGGAAAAACATCGCTTCTAAAGCAATTATTTCAAAAAAAGCAATTACTTCGAAAGAATTTTAACTTAGGTAGACACTTACAGTAAACCTTCAATAAAAGCCTTCCACAATAATCGTTTTTAAATACAATTTTGCTTATTAAGGGTTTAATAACCATATGTAACTTTTTTTGAATACGTCCGTAAAGCTTTAAAATGATGCGGTAGCTAGTTGTTTTTTTTTTTAATGGAAAAATATGTTTTCTTCAGCTTAACTTTTAAATTAAAAATGTGTTTCTAATATTTGCAATTTACATGCACTTCATTTTCCACGAAATATTTATTTTTTTAGTAAACGCTTGTTCGATTGGAACAATAGTATTTCCATCAAGATATAATGTTTAAAGGAAGTTTTGCTACTCTTGCAAAACAGATTCGAAAAGGGCAAACTCGGTTTACCCAGCCAATTTATTAATTTCTAGTACCACAACAAATTTATGAAACAAAAATGTATGTAAAAGCCAGTGAAAAATGTATTTGAATTCACACGTTTTTATACTGCCACCCGATTTGCTATTAATACTGTTTCTGTGTACAAAAGATTAAAAAAATTCAAAATTAAAACGAGATGCCAGTGCCGCCTATTTCCCGTCTGATTAGAAAAAAATATATTTTATAATCAATTTTTTTTTCTAATTTCCATTTTAATGTTGCATCTAATGCCAACAGACCAATTCACACAAATACATGCATACACAAGTACAGTTCCAATGCAGCCACAATTAACAACCGGCTTTAACTTCATGCAACTAAAACAACAACTATAATCATAACAACAACAGCAGAGCTGCCAAAATGACAAACCAACCGACCGAACAAACGAACTAACATCGACCAAAACCAGTAAACTGGTTTGATTTTTATGTTGCACAAATGTGTTAGTTTGACGTTATTATTTTCTATTTTGTTTTAGTTTTTATATTCTGTAATAATTGTTTAAACCACCAAATGCATTATGAAATGTACTATCTTGCGAATCCCGGGGACCAACAGGAATTTTAGAAAGCCCGTTTTGAGAAGTTATATGAAAATATGCCGCTGGAACTGAATATACCTGGGATGAAAAAGTACATACGCATCAGTGACCTTATCCTTAAAAAATCTGTTAAGTGAACTCATTTTTCGATGTTGGGTCTTTGAGCATTTTATGTCTCCCTCTCTCATATTATTGAATGCTAAGACTTTGACTAAATTTTCGTGTAGTGTTTAATTGGGTAGATTAGCATATAAAGTTCGGAAAAGTACTTTAGGGCACAATAAAAACCTAGAAGTATAGGACGATTGACAGTTCAGGGCATGGCAAAAACAGCCACTCACTATTTTTCTATTGATGTACTTAATTATAAAGCAAAAGCTATATTTCGAAATTCTTTCATAAATTGTTGTTCATAGAATTTGAAATTAAGGAAATTTTACAGTTATAAATGAAATTTACACAATGAGTGCCGATATCTCAGAATGTTCGCACACAGTTTCGAAGCTGTGACGATACAATTTTTAAAAGGGATATATCCCAAGCCAACTTTTTGAAACAATATTTTTTCCAATGGTTATATTTTAGAAGTTACTCATTCAGTTTGACAACCAGTTGTTACTGTACGGATTGCCATTTAATTATTAAAAAATATGGCCAAGAGGGTGCTTGGTCTCAAGTATGCGAACTCTGGATAACAATCGATCTCCAGTTTTAACACAGACTTGCACGTGTATATGGAGCTCTGTGTGGATGGACATCTTTTCTCCATTACAGGGATGAATCACAAAGCCTCGCGAAGAGTTCTGAAGAAACTGCGATTTTATTTCGCAAGTGGCGAACGAGTCATCGCAAGCCGTGGAGTGGTTAATATCTGTAGGAACTACGGCCCATAGAGGAACTCGGAAGGGATGGTCTAGAAAAGCTCGCAAGGGGTGAACGGGCCAATCTCCAAATATAGTCCTAAGGAAGGGGCTGAGACGGTAGCGCACATTGTGTGTGAGTGCCCAGCACCGGCTAATATAAGGCTTAACACTACGGACACTAGTTAAATGTGAATGGCATGGAGGACGACCTAAGACTTACACGAATGCTAGCAATTACAAGAGACTCCGCTTTTAGCAGGATGGTCGACAGTCACCAGTCGACAGTCCGAAATCACTACGGTCGAGATTAAAGGCTAGTGGTAGTACAAGACTTGAATGAGAAAAAGGTAATCGTAAATTACAAATCGGCTTCCTAAAATCAATTTGAGAAAAGAGGTGGTTGAAAAGGGGCCCATAAAATTAACGGTCCGCTTTGTTATTCCCCCAACATTAATTAAAAAAAATATTAAAATTATAACGTCTGTCTGATTTGTAAATACGCAATGTTAATTTCGTTTTAAGGTTGGTAGTCATCATGGCTTCAGTATTTAGATAATTCATAGCACCGTGGAAGTTCAAGCGTGGGTATACACTTTTGAACCTTAACTCACCAACCAGACAGAGATTGGTACAATGCGAAAAAAACCATGGTAATGTCGATCTAGATTTTGTAAAAAATACATCTTGAAGCCAGAGTCAACTTGATATCTTACTCCGTGGTTGATTTATTCAAATTTATTTTCCTATGATGTTTATCGTGCCACCCTATAAGACTCTACATCATTCCTTCATGTGGCACATAAAAGCCGTTAGTTTCGTTCCTTACACCACGAACACTTTTCTCATAACAAACAATCGTTCTTTAGAAATGAGATGGTATGGGATAATGTGGAAATCTCCCAATTGCATCTAAAGCGGACCAGGATGGGTAGTACAGAAAACTGGAAATATCTTTTTCTTTAGAGGTATGACCACAAATTTGCCTGCCCTGTCTAGAGTTAAAAGTTGCTAGAATGTTTGTTGTTGGCTGCTGATTTGTTTCGGCCGGCTGGCACGCAAAGTAGGTTTACTGATGAATTGTTGTTGTACTTATATTGTTGCCACTGCTAATAATTTTATTGCCAACTCTTGTACAGCAGCAACAGCAGCTACCGATGTTAATGTCGCTATTGCAATTTGAGGTTAAAGTAATAGAGGGAAATCGAATACTTGTGCAAACTTAATCACAGAAACGGTAACAAAAAACAACTCGTATAATTATTACAACGACACAGCCAAGCATTTGCGAAAGAAGAAAATAACAAAATATAATGGAAGAAAATATAAACCTGTATATTCGTAGAAAGTAGGAAAAAATTGTAGTTTGTATTTGCACAACATTTGCAAACATTGATCAAGCGCAACGAATATTTAAGTTTGGTTTTTTTTTACTTTCTGTATTTTTTAAATGCGATTCTACATGTATTAAAAATGTATCTAGATACATATACATATGCATGTGTCGAACTATATATAATTGGGTTAAATAAAAAAATCGGTGCTTCGCTACGACATGTCGCATTTCTAATGTATCTTCTAGTCGTTACGCTTGGCGGCATGTAAATTTGCCGTTGCTTAATTGAACAAATTAATGACAATGATGTAGAGACCTTCATTAATAGTAAACATCATTATGATGCATCATGATGGTTGGAAATAACAAATGTGGATACAAATCAGACGTAATTTCGTTTTATTACAAAATAGTTACGAAAATAAGTAACAAAATTAATGATGGTTGATATTATTCAATTAAACGAATATTTTTAATGGATTTCTACTAGGAGGCTGAGTTTTGGCGAAAATTACCTCATTTATATTGCTGTTGAATTTTGTATTGGTTGCTGTACGTGTGTTGTCAAACTTTCTTTTAGAATATTTGATATTATTTACACATCTTATGTATGTTGCCATACGAAAGAGGGCCAAATTCATGACGAAATATTTTTCTATTCTGTCTTCATTAGAACTTTCACTTCAGCTAAAATGGTGAGACAAAAACATGGTCGCATATTATGAACAATCTTATTTCTAATGAAGAATATTTTGCTACACTACAAGTGTTCGTCTTTTAATGATCGAAACTTACTGCTTGTGTGTGCTTCCTGAAATAATGATGAGGAGAAGTTTTGAGTCACTCGAATCCTGTACGAAGTTGCATTGAAGTTGGTCATAATATAGGACAATGTTAAATGATCCTATATGATGCATTCATGCCTTTGAGTGCTCTTTAAAGAATTGACACAACATAGATGAAAGGTCCTTCCCAAGGACATTGTAATGTTAAATCAAATCCATGTACTTGATACATTTCGGCTACTTCCATGCATGTACATATGGACTAGACGCGCCTTTTGCAGGGTCAAATTAGTTCTGCACAAGTGAATATATGGCAACCTGTTTTAATTAAAAGTTCAAACAAAAAACCCAACTTAAGCCGCTCATTGCAAACTGTCAATACTTAAAGATTTTCAAAATATTCGGTTCAGTAAATCGCAAGTGAGATCGCTCTTTTCTTTATTTCAGGCCGTGATTTATTATCAGGTTCAGTCCTTAGATTTTAAAGTGAATATGAATGGCAGATTGAGAGATCTGTCATATTTGCAAATGGTTTAAAAAAAATTATAAAATAATATTTTCTAGTGTGGAAGCGAAGTAACATATTGTTACTATATTTGCCAGTGAGACAGAATTATATAAAAAAATTTTCTAACCAAAACATTTTTAGCTGTCAATAGCCAACTGAATACTACATTTTACATATGAACATTTTGCTATTCATGGCAACTGTAAAACTATATACACAAAAAGTTAAAACAAATTATCCCTAAAATTTTATATGTTCATGGAGTTTTATATCTGCCTAAAAATAAAATAGCTGTATTGATGATTCCTTCAGATGTGCAGCTCCTTCATTGAATTCTTTTCACAATAAATTGTGAAATGCATATACGAGTATGTATACATTTGTATGTAAACTATGTGAAATCTAGAACAGCTTATTGCCGAATTATTAGATTCCGAGAGTTTTTACAATTCCACACGTTTGTATTCCTCTCGGAATATAGAACAGGGACGTTTAATACATAAAATTAATCTTTAATTATAGTTCCATGTTGATTTGCCGCAGCACAACACTTTAATATTGTGTGTACGCCAAAACTTCTTCTTTGTATTTATGTAAATACATATACATACATATTATTTAAGGAGTGGAGGTCATTAAGCCGACTTAAAGTTTGTTTGCACATAGCGCTCTTTTTACAACTCCCTCTCTTTTACAGATCTATGGTTCTCTTTCTTAGACTACATGAGATGTTTTGTTTACTGTTGTTGATCGTAACTTTAATTGAGTATTTTTTGCACATTATGAATGTGTTGTGTTTTCAGGCCGTCGGTCTGTCTGTCTGGCTGTAGTTCTGTCGTTTCGTCCGTCCATCTCGTACACATGATGCTAGACTAGTATTGTGTAGTCGTCGCGTCATACGGTATGTAGTAGATTTGTTTATTGTTTTCGTTGTCTGTTTTGAAAATAAAATCGTGCCTGGTACGATGATCGCCGTTTCAGGCAACGACTTTACTTGGCATCCATATTTCAGGTTTTTTTCTCTACGTGATTGTTGCTTTAGTGTGCATATGTGTACACATACACACCACTTAACTAACTAATATTATTATATTTATAGTTGTTGTTGGCGTAGTATTGTTATTAGTATAGTATGCGGTATAGTTATTGTTTAGAGTACAATTCAATTCACATCCAAATATTTTGCAAGCATACATACATACCTAGATGTGTACATGCGATTGAATTTGCACATTGGGCATATGTATAATACATACATAAATGTGTACATACGTACGTACGTATTATTTGCAATGAATTTTTGTCATTTTTGTTTGAATATTGTGTAAGCAGACGATGTATGCCACACTGTTCAATTGACTGCTTGACAAAATAAACGACGGCTTTAAATTTCTTTAGCTAATTTTTTTTATTAAATATAAAATTCATGAAATTCTTAATATTATCTCTATACAAGAAAATCAACTATGCAATCAGTAATAAATAATGTCAAGAACTTAAATAATTTTAAGTTATTAAAACCTGTTTGGAATAAAAAATACATTTTTATTATGTACATACATACATATATGTATATGCATGTGTGTATGTACACTCCTGGAGAAAGTTTTTTTTTTTGGGAATTCTGTTCTGTGACACCGTACCAAAAGCAGTGGTTTACAGCAAAGCGTCTACTTTTGTCAGAGGAAATTATAAAAATTGTCAGATTTTCTGGACAGAATTCGGATGGAATTTTTTGGGTAACTTTGGTATTTCTGAACGATACTGAAAAGAAGGTCAGACTAGCATTTTATTTAATTTTCGTCTATTTTTGGAAAATTGTAATATTTTACATAGTAATCGGATTTTCCTCAGAAAACGGATTTCGGAAAATATAAATATTTGCTGATAAACTGCAAAAAAAAAAAAAAATAATTTTTATTCGACAGAATAGACTCTCATAAATCAAAAGAAGATTTCGACTCAATGTCAAAAGAAATTTAGACATGTTTGTTAATTGTCTACTAAACTTTCAGATTAATTCTAACATCAGATAAGTATGTTGCAAAGAAACGTACATATGTAAGTTAACACAACACCACATTTCCAAGAGGGTGTTTAAAATATTTAAAATACTAAAAGCCAACGGCCTCATTGCGCTTTGTCAGCTATATTTTCTGAATTGCGAAAGAATGAAATAAATAAACATTTATTATGGATAAGCAATAAGCAGACGCAGAGTCAGCATAAATTGGATATGAGGTTGCTTACTATATTTTTGTAATTTAGTTTTAAGTCAGTTGTTTTTAAGTATTAAAAGAATGAGTTAACTAGTAAAAGAATAAAGTTGATTTTATAATTTTATTTTTTAATAAAAACCTAACAAAAACTAAGACCCTGTTTTGTTAATTAATAATATCTGTGTAAAGATAGGGTTTTTGAACTGTGAGAAAATAAACAAATAATTTAGTGCAAACGAGAATTGTTTCTTGTTTATTAATTATTGGCCAACGTTATTTGTTTTGTATTTGTGTAATATTTGTTAATTAGCTGGTGAGGCCTAACATTTGTATATGTCTATAATTTTTAAATAATTAAAATTTTTTTTAACGAGTTGTTGGCTCCTTCAGAAGGAGTTTATTTTATAAGCAAACTTTTTGTGAAAGTTTTGTTAGTTTTATGAACAGTGAAATTAGCGCACTGTTGGAAAAATTCGAAAAATTAGTGGTTTCAAGCGAAATGTCTATAACACCCGAGCAACTGAAGGCTATTGTGGAAAGTGCCGTTTCCAGTGCTCTTGTGGTGCAGGAAAGGCAGTTTGAAAAAAAGTTAGGTGAACTACAACAGACAATAAATAATCTGAACATTATTGCTCCAGAAATTGAGACTTACGAAGAGGCTCAAATTAGGGACAACGTAGTGTGCAAAGAGACCCTAGACATTGCCAAATCTTTGCCAGATTTTGAAGGAAAGCATGAAACTTATGTTTCATGGCGAAAGGCGGCACACACCGCTTATAAAGTTTATGAAAAATTTGATGGGAGTTCCATCCATTTTCAGGCTTTGGGAATCATTAGAAATAAAGTTAGGGGTACGGCCGACATGATTTTGGCTTCTTTCGACACCCCTCTGAATTTTAAGGCCATTATTAATAGACTCGATTTCACCTATGCGGACAAGAGACCCATTTATTTAGTAGAACAAGAGATGTCTACCCTTCGACAGGGAAATCTAAGTCTTTTAGAGTATTATGATGAAGTGGAGCGGAAACTCACACTTCTAACAAATAAAACAATAATGAGTTATGATAGTGATCTGGCTGCATCATTAAATGAAAAATATCGAATGGATGCATTACGCGTGTTCATTTCAGGGGCAAAAAAATCTTTAAGCGACATTCTTTTTTCGGCAAAGCCAAAGGATCTTCCATCAGCGCTGGCATTGGCCCAAGAGGTTGAATCAAACCATGTGCGCTATAATTTTGCTAGCAATTATGCTAAAAGTATGGAGGAAAAAACACAACAGAAATTTTTTTCTAAAAACGCTAGGTTTGCTAATAATAATAACACACAAAGGAAAAATCCTTATTATGACAGACGACAGGATAGCTCAAAAGAACGAAAGCAGGAGGTGGAACCGATGGATATCGATCCATCATCAAGGTTCAAACAGCCCCAAAAAATTAACAATCAATGGCGAGCCCAACCGAACATAAACGTGAGCCCGGCAATAAAAAGACCAAATAGTGGTGCCACCAGGTTCACAGGCTTGAAGCAGCAGCGGGTCAATCATATGGCGCATGAAAAAAATGGTCATGTAGATAATAATTATCAGTATGAGGCTGATACAGAAGTGTCTAATATAGAAAATGAAATTTCAGAATATGACCAAATTAATTTTTTAGTCACGACTCCCTGCTCCCGTACATAGAAAGGATTATAGCAGGGAGGAAAATTAAATTATTGATAGATACCGGCGCGTCAAAAAACTATATAAGACCATTACCAGAATTAAAACATGTGAGGAATGTTGATGAGACATTTATGGTGAAGTCACTTCATGGCTTTAATTCCATAAAACATAAATGCACTATTAATCTTTTCAATATAAATACTACCTTTTTCATTCTTCCAAACCTGACGTCGTTTGACGGAATTATAGGACTTGATTTATTAAAAATCGCAGACTCTAAGCTCGATTTGAAAAATAAAAAGCTGATATACAAGACTGGATCAGAACCAATTCAGTTTTTTAAATGTAGGAATGTAAATTTTACAAGTGTGGAAAAAATTGAGGTACCTCAGGAGGTATCCGAGAGATTTCGAAATATGATAGAAAAAAGAAAGGGTGTCTTCGCTGAACCTGATGAAGCATTACCCTTTAACACAAATATCATTGCGACTATTCGCACTGAGGATGAGAATCCAATATATTCAAAGTTATACCCATATCCAATGGGTGTAGCAGATTTCGTAAATACAGAAGTTCGTAACCTTTTAAAGGATGGCATCATCCGCCCATCCAGATCACCCTACAATAACCCTGTCTGGGTGGTAGATAAAAAAGGGACTGATGAATATGGAAACATTAAAAAACGACTTGTTATGGATTTCAGAAAACTAAATTCGAAAACTGTGTCTGATAGGTATCCCATTCCAAATGTAAGTGTTATATTATCAAATTTGGGTACGGCTAGATATTTTACTACTCTAGACCTTAAATCGGGATTTCATCAAATATTATTGGCAGAAAAGGACCGTGAAAAAACAGCCTTTTCAGTAGGAAACGGGAAATATGAATTTTGCAGATTACCGTTTGGGCTTAAAAATGCACCGAGCATTTTTCAGAGAGCCATTGACGATGTTCTTAGGGAACAAATAGGAAAGTCGTGCCACGTTTACGTTGACGACGTTATAATTTTTTCAAAGGATATGGAAACCCATGTCGACCACATCGCTTGGGTCTTGGATAAACTCTGTGATGCCAATATGAGAGTTTCTCGCGAAAAATCAAACTTCTTCAAAGAAAAGGTTGAGTTTTTAGGATTTGTAGTATCGCGAGGTGGCATAACAACGAGCCCTAGTAAGATAGATGCAATAAAAAACTATAAACAACCCTGTACAGTTTTTGAGTTAAGATCCTTCTTGGGACTGGCAAGCTATTATAGATGCTTCATTAAGAACTTTGCATCGATTGCAAGGCCTTTGACCGATGTACTGAAAGGTGAAAATGGCAAGGTTAGCGCCAGTCAGTCTAAAAAAATAGTTGTGAATTTTGACGAAAAGCAACTTCAGGCTTTTAATAAACTTAAAGAGGTCTTAGCATCCGAAGATGTTATTTTACTTTACCCCGATTACGGAAAATCGTTTGACCTAACGACTGATGCTTCGGCCTATGGACTTGGTGCGGTTTTGTCTCAAAATGGCAAACCAATAACCATGATTTCAAGAACTCTGAAGGATAGGGAATTAAATTTTGCCACCAATGAACGGGAGTTACTGGCAATTGTATGGGCTTTGAAAAGCCTTAGGAATTATTTATATGGCGTTAGGAATCTGAATATCTTTACAGACCACCAACCGCTTACATTTGCGGTTTCGGATCGTAACCCTAATTCGAAAATAAAAAGGTGGAAAGCATTTATCGATGAGCACAACGCTCAAATTTATTATAAACCGGGAAAGGAAAATCACGTCGCCGATGCTTTATCGCGACAAAACCTGCTTACTTTACAGGGTGTTCATACCCTACAAAATAACACTTTTGGTAAGAGTTCAAGCTCTGATATTGCAACAATACATAGCGAAGTCTCTTTATCTTATACTATTGAATCAACTGATAAACCGATTAATTGTTTTAGAAATCAGATAGTGATTGAAGAGGGTACAGAGCTGCCAACAAGAACATTTGTTTTGTTTGGAACAAAAACGAGACACATAATAAACTTTACAGATAGGGCACTTTTAATGGATAAAATTTTTGATGCTGTAAAAGAAGATGTAGTGAATGCAATTCATTGCGAACTACCAATTTTGGCTTTAATACAACACAGACTAATTGAAACATTTCCCTCAACAACATTTCGTTATGCAAAAAATTTAGTTGTGGATATCACAAATAAAGATGAGCAAAGGGAAATTGTTGTAACTGAACATAATAGAGCTCATAGAGCAGCTCAAGAAAATTCCAAACAAATTTTGGAAGACTATTTTTTCCCAAAAATGACACAGATAGCAAAGGAGGTGGTCATAAATTGTAAAGTTTGCAAAAAAGCTAAATACGATCGCCATCCGCAAAAACAAGTGATTGGTGCAACACCAATTCCATCATATGTAGGGGAAATTTTACATATTGATATATTCTCAACAGATAAAAAATATTTTTTAACTTGTGCAGACAAACTCTCCAAGTTTGCAATTGTTCAACCTATAGATTCGAGAACTATAATAGATGTAGAATCACCGATTCTACAGCTGATGAATTTTTTCCCTCGTACGAAAATAATATTTTGTGACAATGAACCGTCATTTAATTCTGAAACAATAAAATCAATGCTGAGTAATAATTTTGGTGTGGAAATTGTCAATGCACCACCGCTTCATAGTACTTCGAATGGACAGGTCGAGAGATTACATAGTACTATTTTAGAAATTGCTAGATGCCTTAAGCTAGAAAAATCCATTAGTAATACAGTACAATTAATATTACTAGCAACTATAGAATATAATAAAACAATTCATACGGTCACAAACAAAAGGCCTATTGATGTAATTCATTCTAATTCATTGGAGCTTGAAATTGATGTGAGAAACAAGGTACAGAAAGCCCAAGAGTCTCAAATGAGACGATTAAATGAAACACGACAGAATCGAACATTTGAAGTGGGTGAAAAAGTTCTTGTTAAAACAAATAGAAGATTAGGCAATAAGCTTACACCATTATATATTGAGGAAACGGTAGAAGCCGATTTGGGGACAACCGTTCTCATTAAAGGGAGGGTGGTCCATAAGGACAATTTAAGATAGTTTAGTTTTATTCATTTTTATTTTTATATAATCCTAGGACTCTTATGGTGCTACTTTTTATTGCGCAAGTAACTGCAAAATTAACTGATTATTCTGGTTCAGACTACATACCTGTTTCGGACGGCTCCGCAATGATTTGGCAAAGTTTTGATTATTTACGGCACACAACAAATCTTACAATGTATGCTGAGATGGTTGAGAATACAGAAAAATTAAAGAACCATTTTCCTCGGTCGCATATGAAAAAGATACTGGATGCAGACATAGGGCACATAAACACATTACTAGCCACAATAAATGTCCATCACAGGAACGCAAGAAGTATAAACATCTTGGGTACTGCTCTAAAGATAGTCGCCGGGACACCAGACCATGATGATTTTGAAAAATTAGAATTTAAACAGAGGGAGCTCATCGACGCAGAAAATAGGCAGATTTTAATAAACACAAAGCTACAGCAAAAAATAAATAACTTAACAGACATTGTAAATATTATTATTAACAAAGCAAAAGATAAGGTAATTGATACAGAGCACTTATACGAGACTCTGCTTGCAAGAAATAGAATTTTGATCTCAGAACTAGAAAGCCTTATGCTTTCGATTACTCTCACAAAAGTTGGTATTGTTAATCCACAGATTTTGGACTCTAATGATTTAAATATTATGATTAATGAGCACTCTACAAATATAACTATAACAGATTTAATGGAAGTTGCTAATATAAGAGTCTTATTAGATAATAAGTTTTTACATTTTTTAATTAAGTATCCTAAACCAGATATAGTTTGTAAAAAAGTAACCTTGTATCCGGTTCAACACAACAATACAATTCTCCATTTCGATGACGCAAACAGTGTGGCGGACTGTGGAAATCGAATTCTAGCAATCGGAAATTGCAGTGCTACGCTGACAACATCATTCTGTAGAAGACTGAATTATTCAACATGCGCTCAACAACTTCATTCTGGCGGTCACGCATATTGTACCACTCGGCCATCTCATCTAGAACCCATTACAGTTATTGACGAGGGCGTAATCATCATCAATGATCAAACTGTCACAATTGAAACAAATGATGGTGTAGAGAAGACTGTCACTGGTACATTTTTACTCACCTTTAGTGACGAAACAAGAATTAATGGGACCCTATATAGAAATCAAAGGAATATTGTAAAGAAATTACCAGGATCACCAACATCCGCTCTTTTGAACATTACGGACCATCAGGAAATATTAAGCTTACCGTATCTTCAAAGATTAAACGCAGAAAACTTGCGGCATATAGAAAATATAAAAATGAAGGTGATAACTGTCCCTTTGCTGTCTACCACTTTCGTTTTCATTGTTCTAATTATCAGTTTTGCCTGCTTTAAGGCCCATCAAAAAATAAAGAAAAGCCGTCGTCAGCATGTCATTCAAACTGCTATTGAAGATCTGAAGAAGTCCGGGGACGCCCTTCACTTAAGTGAGGGAGGAGTTAACACAACACCACATTTCCAAGAGGGTGTTTAAAATATTTAAAATACTAAAAGCCAACGGCCTCATTGCGCTTTGTCAGCTATATTTTCTGAATTGCGAAAGAATGAAATAAATAAACATTTATTATGGATAAGCAATAAGCAGACGCAGAGTCAGCATAAATTGGATATGAGGTTGCTTACTATATTTTTGTAATTTAGTTTTAAGTCAGTTGTTTTTAAGTATTAAAAAGGATGAGTTAACTAGTAAAAGAATAAAGTTGATTTTATAATTTTATTTTTTAATAAAAACCTAACAAAAACTAAGACCCTGTTTTTGTTAACTTGTATGTGAGTATGAGCGCAAAATATAGCATATGAATTATGTATTTGAAATTTTGCCTATGTATCAAGCACCAATGATGTCATAAGAATTGAATAGCTTTCACCTAATCTCTAGAATAGGAAATTCTATCAAAGAAAATAAGAACTAAAAATAAATTTATATTATTGCAGCTGTTTTTACCGAATTGAAATATAAATTATTAAAATAAAATTATAATTTAAAATTACAAGCAAAACCGTTTAGTAATCTTGCGAACTGCCCTAAAGTAAACTGAACTGGCACAGCGCTTGTCACGTGATTGGGTCTTTGGGGATAGGGACCGATTCAAGTTCTAAGACTTTCCATAAACGGGACCGGCCACTTTAACATGGCGTTGTTAAAGAAGGAGAAAATGATATCTTTTAGAAACTGTGTGACATGTTATTGAATGGGCGTAAAGAGTCTTATCCACTGGTCTCAGTCATAATTTTTTTTATTAAATACATGTATTCAGAAGTATTAAAAGTTTAATAATTACCAAGTAATACTACAAATGTAGTTCAGTGATATGTGTTCTTTTCACTGTGGTCGCAGAAAGTTACTTTTAGTGTTAGAGCCGTTTTGACAAGTCACGGGACAAGTGTGCCTAGATCAATTGACAAACATTTGTAAGACAAACTGACCCCTTTTGAAGATAGAAAGGATTGCCCCGGGTCATGTATTAGTTATTTATTTTTCGTTTTTGAATGTCATGTTATTTTTTAGGAGTAAAATGAAGTTGTTAAATTAAATAAGACTTTTGCGTAGAAGACTGATACGCGTGCTTTTTAACTTCCATTGATTTTAGATTAAAATTTAAAAGGGCTACAGAACTTTGACTTGAAGAAGGAACCATTTGCTGTATCAGTATTATACCGGTTTATTTTTAAAATCATAAAACTTGAGTTCAAAGGAAATTGAAAGAGATTGAGCACACAAACACATGCGGGTCCATGCTTAAGTTTTCAGAGGGGGGAGTTTAACGAAAAAATTTGATTCATCAATTTCTTTTTTTACTTTTTCTTAAGGAAAATGGACGCTCGAGAAGAATGCAAATCGTGCTTTACGCATATATTTCGGTGTACATAATCGCCTACTTGAGCGCTCAATTGGGAAGTTATCCACGACTTCGAACAAACTTGGTCAGTATGTGACATGGGAATACCACAGCATGTCCGGCGAAGTTGTTCGAACGACAATATTAATAGAGCTCCTGGAGGTATGGCAGACGACCAGGCAGGTCGACTTTCGTGTCCAAAAAAAGGTCATTTTGACTAAGGAATTGCATTTACAAGAACTGAAGTCCCAAGACTGTCAACAGCGTCGTGTATTTTCTGAACGGATGTTGGCCCACTTCTTGTATTTATAGACAAAAGAATTTGGTCAGTGATTAGGCAAATTGCTGCATATGGTGACTGTAAAATTAGAGACATATTTACCAACATGAAATGCACGCTCAAGGTGTAAATGGTGATGTGCATTGTAGTCTCAAAGCGCAATGCGCCTATTGAAAATATTTAATAAAAATAATTTAATCTGGAATCCCGAATTGGTTCACCTTTTATATATTTTGTTCGTTAATTCAGAATTTAAATTGTGTATGGTCGAAATAATACTTCATAATAAAACTTTATTAAACCTAAACATGTTGAAATTTGCTATCATAAACTATAGATTTTATTTTAACAAGCTGTGTCAAGATTTTGTTTTGTTGAATTCACGTAGGTACACATATGTATGTGCATATAAAGCATCGCTGTGATCGAACGTAGCACGTTCTAGTAAGTAATAATAATTTTTTTTTCTTATTTCCTCTAAAATTTTAGGTGTTAACAATTTTTTTATGTTTTGTTTGGTTTCTTTTATTTATATTTATTTGTATTCATATGATTAATTGTATTTCATTACTTAACTATTTTTTTCCAGTTAAGAGTTGTTGTTAGTATTTTGCATTTCGTGTCAATTTAATTAAATACTTCGCAATAAATAATAAAATTGATTAAAGGTAATAGCAACATTCAGTGTAATTATAATAATAAATTTTTAATATTATGAAAGCACGATTTTTGTTTATACTCGTAGCAAACTTGCCTGAAAGTTGTTTTCACATAAAGAAAAGTTATACCTGTAATTGATATTTAATTTGATTTACTTTTCGGTATTTCACTGGTTGGTTAAACCAGCTCAGAATTAAACTTATACCAGTTCTGTAAGAACAGGTAGCAATGCCTTCTTCAAACTAAATGAGAGTTATTCAAAGTTAAAATAGAACACAAATATTTGGAACGAAGTTCTGTCAACCCGTGTCTAGTTTGGTTTGCAGACAAACCAGTGTCATTGTTCATGCTGAGACACTCAGTCGTTCCAAATCAGGTAAAGTATGGATTGAGTCAATTATAAATATACATATTATCTCCAATGAAACATTTCAATTGCTTCGAGTTACTGGTAACAATTCCTACGTATGTGGAGGCAGTGTAACCTTGACATAGCGTTTTTATACCCATCACAAAAATGAAAACGGTATATATAGGTTTGTCATTCCGTTTGTACTTTCTGCAAAATTCATTTCCGACCCAACAAATTAATATATTATGGATCCTTATAGACCAGGAAGTTCAATTAAAGTTGTCTCTCTGGCACTAGACAACCTAGGATCTTGAAACTTGGACCACTTCATCAGTGAATTCGGCGAATTTTCCCAAATTCAGCCGTATATGTCCACAATTTCCCGAGATATGGGTAAAAAACCTTTTTTCTGGGGGTTTTTCGGTATTTTCACTCTTGCGGGTGAACGCTTATACATATACTTTGCTATAAAGTAAACCTCCGGAAATTATCATCCTGAAGCCCACAGATAACCTACGGATCTCAATGTTGGACCGCATTAAAACTTTTTTTAAAAAAGCTCAAAATTTCAAAAACTAATAAAGAAAGCCCAAATTTCATTACAAAATTCATACAAGTTCGAAATTTCGTAAAAATTTTAAATTTGAAAAACTGGATTAAATTTTTTTTAACAAAAATTAAAATTTAATAAAAAAAACCGAAATTTTAGGAAAAAAAATTCGGTATTTTTTTTAACATTCGCCACAATTTTGTAATTTCGCCGAAAACTCACACAAAATCAATATTTTATGAAAGCCAAGAAAATTGTATTATAATTTGGAAATTTAGTTCCAACATTTTTAACTACAAAAATATCAAAATTGAAAAACCTAAATTTTCATGAAACCGAGTTTTCATAAAAAAGTTTAAATATTAAAATTTTGCTAACAATTCCAAAATTCATGTCAAAAAATCAAAATTGAATGAAAAACCGAAATTTTAAGAAAAAAAAAATTACCAAATTCACCACAAAAATTCACCTCAATTTTGTAATTTGACAAAAAGCCGAAAAAGCGCAAAAATCAATACTTTATAAAAAACATCTAAATTTTAACAAAATCGATGTGTAAAAAACACAAAAATATGTATAAAAAATTCACCCCAAGTCGTTAATTTCTCAAAAAAATTCAAAATTCCCCAAAATATTTACGAATATTAAAATTTTTAAATTTTATAAAAAATATCATTTAATCTGAAGAATAAAAAACGAAACGAAATTTTACCATAATTTATAATTTCACCAAAATCCGAAAATTCACCACAAAACCAAACTATAGTTAAAAATTTTAAAGTACAAAAATATTCTAATTTTCAAAAACCAAATTTTAAAGAAACCGGAGCTGCACAAAAAAATTGCCAAAAATTCTAAATTTTGCGAAAATTTTTAATTCCTCACAAATTGGAAAACTATAAAATCGAAAAACTGGATCAAAAAATCAAAATTCAAAACGAAACAGAAATGTACCAAAAAAATATCACAACAAACTAATATCCAGTATTTTATGAAAAACGTAGCAATTGTAATAACATCGATGTTACACAAGGTCCAGTAAACATAATTTTCACAAGCCAGGAACTTGAAACAATTAACGGCAAAATTTACTCAAAGGCTGAAATTGCCCCGAATACTCTAAATTCTATTAAATATTAAAAAAACAAATCCGTCGCACCTGCAAAAACCTGTACTATATATTTAGTAGTTTATATTTTTGTGAAGGGTATATAAGATTCGGCACAGCCGAGTATCGCTCACTTACTTTTTATTTATGAAACGAATCCAGAAAATGTGACGCTACACCAAGAACATATAAACATGAAGAACGAGGTTTAATAACTCTCTCAAATATATTTCGCAACATAAATTGATTTTTTTATTATGCAATACCCTGACACCATAGCAAATGCTTATTTATGAATGAAACAACTATTGCTCAGGTACATTAAATATGAATTTCGTGGTTCTCTTACTGTTTGCTTCAGCTTATCAAAAATGGCAACCAATTAGGAATGGAATTCGCGTTTTAAAGTCCTGGCACCTTCTGATGTTGTTTGGTATCTTTTATAACTTTTAACCCCTCAGCGTTAGGAAATGGGGGTAGATGTAATATATACAACTACATATACAGAGTAAAGGCCATATATTAAGCGACTGGCACATGTGACACTTGAGTTGGCAAAAGATGAAAATAATAAAAGCAGAACAACTTAAACAATATTTTCGGTTTGTTGTTGAACAGTTTTAACACGCTCAAATGATTAATGGAAATTGTTGGTGAGCTGGTGAGGTACACTGCACAGTGGTACATGTTACCAAAATTACGACACACAAGTTTTTTTCAATATAAAGAATTTTTGAGACTTTACTCATTGTATTTCAAGAATTTTTCCAACTTTATCATTTTCTCCCTACTAATTTTATTTAAAAAATGCAATATATTTATTGATGCAACTTTCGCAGGCTTTTTAAGCTTCTTCATCAGGAAACCTTTTAGAAAACCAAATAAAAAATCTAAATAATCTCAAAAACAAACTATTAAAGTTTTAACGGAAAGCCTCCACATGAAGCGAATTGATATTTTACTTTTCTTAATTGGTTGATTGTTTTCCAATTCTTGTTTTGCGGTGTCCCAGAAGCAGAATGAAGTTGTATTCAACATATTATCTGTTACTATATTTTGTGTGAAAATTTTAAAATTGGGTGTCATCTAGTCGTGTTAAAAAGGGATTTTATTAAATTACTTTTATCTATGATACTTAATATTGGGTACATCTTCTAGTTTTAATTATTTTTCGGTTGGGACACTACCCAGGGGATGGCTCCTACTTAAGCATTGGATCTAGGAAAAAATAAATATTCTTACTCGTATATTGAAGGTAAAGGGAAAGACTTCAGCAAGGAATTCCAAATGCGATTAGTACTTATAAAGAACGAGTTTTTTTTTTGTACGAACGGATGAGCTTTCAATTCAATTTTCAGCTTCCTAATTTCATTGCAGTACATTGCGTTGTACATGGGAGTTGTATACCATATTGGGTCAGTTATATGCAGGTGATATAAATAGTGAGAAGGGCAGATGCAGTGATGTATCTCTTGCACTATTAAAAAACCGAAACACTTGATCTTTTCCCTTGCGATCTGACGAATGGTTTTAGTCCATTGAACATTACACTGGATTTATTTTTATCAAGAGCTTGCGTAACATTGGGTCTTAGGTGCATTTAAATCGATCATATTCGCACGAATCCAAGATTGCTACAAGTGCAACATTCATATTTTGTCTAATAGCCCTATTAGAAGTAACAGAAAATGCAGCTGTCATCTGCAAAAGAAATTGACAGGGTTGGAAGTTCGACATAGAAGGTCAATTAGAAAAACAAGAATTAGCGTAGGAGAAAGTTCCTTAATCTCTGTTGATTAATCTTGGTTGTGGACCGTACTCTTGGTACTCTTAACTGGTTTTTTTTCAGTTTAGTTGGCGAGCATGTGCGAATTTCTGTAACTTTCCTGCCAGAGATGAAACTAGTATTTTACATGTATAAAAATCACGAGTACTAGCTCTCGTCTGTAAACTTTCCTATGCCATCTTAATGCTCATTTGGCGGGAATCCTTTCCATCACATTTGGCGGGAATCCTTTCCATCACACGTATTTGTGTGTTTCAAATCTAAAAGAAATCGTCGGAAACTTTTGCCAAATAACGCCACATTTGTGGTAGATATATTGAAAGCATCGCAAAAAATCTTTTCAACTGTACAGATTATGACGAAAACCGAGTAACACACTGCACCAAAAATCAATATCTTGAAATAATCGGATATTGCTGACAGATACTGGTAAATCTTCTCCTACAAAAAATACTAATAACAGTGTCGAGGGTTCAAAACAATAAGCTTTTTATCCTCTCTTTCCACACTGTGCATTGCTAACAGCTGAAAAATGAAATAATAAGGAAAAATTTTTTTTTCACTTTTCTACTTTTCTTGGCTTATAAGTAGACAACAAACTTCTGCATTTCTAAAAACATTAAGACCTTTTGTGTTGCTCACCTGTTTGTAATGGTAGAATACGGGTATTTTCACGTTGGGCGGATGCGGACGCTTGTGTTGTTGGCAGAAAACCGGCAAAATTATTTAAAATAACCACAACTAAGAAACAAACGATAAAACTTAGATTACAGCTGGTAAGATGGTAACGATTGCAGTATGGTGGTCTTAGCCATAATGGTGACGATAAATATGCTGGTGTTGGTTTGGAGGAATTTTCGGTGTGGGTGGTTAATGATGACACTTTTATAATGTTCTTGTTTTTAAATCTGAGAAATTTTTTACTTTTACTTGTTGACATTGCTGACGGCTTGGTTACTGCATTTATTTTTGATAAACGTATTGGTTGTTGCAGCCTGAATCCATTGCCAATAGGCGGATCCATATTCGGCTAAAGCACGCAAAACGCTTAAAGCGTTTTTATCAGTGAAATTTATATAAAATTATTATTATTAATTTTCTTTAAAACACTAGTGTAGAGATTGAAAACACTTTTATATGATGCGATTTGAACACTTTGGATAAGTAATAAAACAGAATTAATTTAGAGAACTGATTTTAATTAACAAATAATTAACAAAATTTGTAAACAAGCTTTCTTTAAAAGCTTTTCCTTCTATTGCTTATTTAGTTTTTTTTTTTTTTTTTTGAATCAAATTTTTTCTTTTTTTTTTTCAAGATAATTTTTTTTCAAACCACTTTTTGTGTTGAATTATTTTTGCTCCTTATGTTAAATTTGTTTGTATTTGTTAGGTAAGAAATATTGCACTTATGCGCCACGCCTTCTGTAAAAAAAGTAGAAAACAGGAAATTTAATAAGCAGAAAATCGAAATTAAATTTATTTTCTTAAGTTTCTTAATGCTCTAAGTTTTTCTGGTTTAACGTGTATTTTTAGAAAAGGAAATCATATAAATGAAATTATTATTTTTTTATTTAATGCTAGTTTTTTTCATTTTAGTATTTTCAGCTATAACGTGTATTTTAGCTGTAAAAATTCTTCTGGCTGATTTCTGTACTGGTTGCGTTTCTTTCCTTACGCTTTTTTATGTGTCAATGTGTTTGTGCCTGTGGCCGAGAGTGCCTGCATGGTAGTACTTAACACAAAGGGAAACCGGAAGTTAACTTTAGCTGCTGGTAATTACGTGCATGGCATCTATAAAGAGCTAGAAAGAAAAAGAAAGCCATTAATTATTATTTTCACAACCTATGTTTGTTTTTATTTTTTAGATTATTTAACTTAAATTATAAAGTGATTATAAAGAACTTGCATAGGTATATTGTGGCGCGCAAAATTGTGAAGGATATTAAACTCAGCTGTGTTAAATTATTATTATACATAAATTTATGTTTATATTAGTATTAAGAATGAAACCATTTTTAGCCGGCTCTAAGGTGCTAGAGTATTTATTAGTATAAAAATTTAGAATTTAAGTAACAAATTAATTAATGGCGTGTTGTTACTGAGAAACGTTAAAATAGGAAATAAAGAAAAAAATAAGATAATATAATTCTTAAATTAATATATTAATAAAATTAACAAGCTTAGTTGACTTAAGCAGTTAGTTTGGCAAGTGTTTGCTATTTGAAATCAGCCATATACGTCCACTAATTCTTTAGATATGGGCCAAAAACCATTATTCTGGTTTTTTTTTATTTTTATTTAGATATTTTCACACTTGTCGGGAAAAGTTTGTACACAAGCCCGTAACTTTCGCATATTCTAAACTACTTCATCAAATTTGGTATAAAGTGCCTCTACAGACATTATCATCCCGAAAACCCTAGATAACCTGCGGGCATAAATGTAGCACCGAATTTAAAAATAAAAAAAACCTCAAAATTCAAAAACTAACAAAGACAATGAAAGTGGTCCAAAAACCGAAACTTCACAAAAAAAATTTAAAGAATTCGCAATTTTGCCAACATATTAAATTCTTCACAAATTTGCCAAATTTTGAATATACGACACAAAAAGTTGAATTTCACCACAATTTGGTAATTTCGGCAAAAAACCGGAAAAAAAATTTTATGAAAAGCATCGATATTTTACAAAAATTTTTATAAAACGTATAAAAACAATAATCAAAAATTCACCACAACTGGTAAATTCCTAAATAATAAATAAATAAATTTTCCAATATAGTGAAACATGGTAAAAATAATAAATTTTATCAAAAATCTTAATTAATCTGAAAATTTAAAAAGAGCGAAATTGTGCCATAACTTGAATATATAACAAAGTCCAGAAATTAACCACAAATTTGTTAATTCAAAGTTCACCACTAAATCTCAAACTCGCCACAAAATGGAAAAACTGGATTAAAAAATATTTTACAAAAAATTAAAAATCAATACAAAACCGAAATTTTACCACAAAATATCAAAATCTCCCAAAATGCATAAAATTTTAAATATTCACCACTAAAATTGTAATTTCATCACAATATTGTAATTTCGCCGAAATGCCAAAAAATCACAAGAATCAATACTTTATAAAAAAAACGTCGAAGTTTTAACAAAATCGATGTTTAACAAACATAAATAAGAAAGTAAAAAGTTCACCACAAGTGGTGAATTCACAATAAAATTCACCAAAATATGTAAAAATCAAAAAATTCTAAATTTTGCGAAAATTTTAAATTCACCACAAATTCAAAATTTCACTATAAAATCAAAAAACTAGATTACAAAAATTAATTGATACAAAATCAATATTTAATAAAAAATCAAATCCTTTGCCAAAATTACTCAATTTAAGAATTTCACTACACAAACTTTAACTTAACGAAAATTCTGCAAATTCACCTAAAAGCCAAAAATTAAAAAAAGCAAACAAAATTTTATGAAAACTTCAAAATAATTCACTTCACCAAAAACTCTAAAACTGTAAAAAAATTTAGATTTCAACAAATTAAAAATTCTTCACAAACATTACATTGCATTGTCTAAAAATTTTAAATTACCAAAATAACAAAATTTTCCAAAACGTTGACTTTAAGGAAACCGAAAATGCTCCAAAAAACTACGAATAATTAAAAATTTCTAAGATTCACCATGAAATCGAAAAACTAAATTGAAACCAAATAATCCCAAGAGGACACAAAAACCAAAATTGATCAAGTTTTTAAAAATTTCCAAACTAAATTTTAATCTTATCAAAATTTTGTAGGTTCACCAAAAATTTTTAAAAAAATCCATATATTATGAAAAACTTCGCAATTTTAACAAAAGCGATATAACAGAAGTTCCAAAGAAATTCCGATATCTTACAAAACATGTATTTTTGAAATCTAATGACAAAAATTTACCCAAAGGCTGAAATTACACCGAAAACTCTAAATTTTAGCAAATACACAGAATCTTACTACAAACCTATATCCGCTATATCTACAATTCACTAAAAAATCGAAAACTTATAAAAAATTGATCAGCATTCGGGGAAAAGAAAAAAAACAAGTCGATATAAAATGCTTATATTGAGACGAAAGGAGAGTTTAAATGTAAAATAATACGACCAAAACCGGAGGCCAAAATTAAATATCTCAAACTATTCTTATCTAAGGCCTTCGGGATGATAACTCCTGTAGGGAAACTTTATAGCAAACTTTATAAGGATTCATAATAAAAATATAACACCGATCATAGTTGCACCTTTGTTAGATGTGATGGTTTTTGACAAATAAATATGTTATTGAAAAGGGTCATTTACTTATTACACATTCATGAGCAAGGGGCACATAAAAGGTAAAATCTCTACCAAACACCCCGCACCACTAACACTAAGAGCAGCAATAGACACAATGACTAATAATAATGGTAAGCTAATAAAAAGGGACCCTGTTAGAAAAACTAGAGTACATATTTTTTGATGTATTTCTTTTCAGCTCTTTTTCTTTTTCGTTGCATAATAACGTCGCTGAGCGCTAGATAAAAATAGAAAAACAACTACACCTATAGTGTTATTCTCGTTAATGTGTTAGTTACTGGCAATTTCTATTTGGCTGATGGTTTTTAAGTAACAATTTTCTTTTGGCTTTTTCTCTTCTTTCCCTCTTTAAGTATTTGTACTGCTACTTGTGCCTTTTTATTCAATGTAATATTTAATTTTTTTCTTTCATTACTTTCTACCAATGTTGTTAATTGAGTGGCAAGCAGTCAGCCAGGTTGTGTTTTTTTTTTTTGTATTCATGCACCGTTTATTTTCTGTTTCAACATCAGCATGTTTGACATGTTACTGGTGTTAAGTAAGGCTCCATAAATTTATCGTAATATAAATCTTTTACTTCAGTCTAAGCTTCCAGGCTTTATAGTCTCTTTGTATAAATAAACGAAGGAACATTCGAGGAAACATGCTTCCGAAACCAGAAGACAGAAGATGCAACCATAGAATTCTTTGGGAGTAACGAGTAAACTATTAAACAAATATATGCGGAGGTGTGATAGCTGCAATCATTATTGTTGAAGAACTGTTGTATGAAAGTGAAGAAGAGGTGATACAACTAAAAAGAAAAAATATCGTCGAAAAATTGCCTTTATCTTTTACTGTTTTCAATCCGCTAATCAAACAACGATCACCACAGAACGACTTACACCATACAAATTATAATCGAATTTTGAAATTTAGGGAACAAAAAATGGAACAAAGCAGCAGTCAATGCAACATTAGTTTCCTTAATGTGCCTTCGTGTGTATCTACCATTAATTTGCACTATCAACACTGTCTAAAGCAAGAAAGAAAGAGATAGAGAGAGAGAGCATTAAACACAATACTCGTTTGCTCCCTAGTTTTTAATAATATGTTGGGGGTTTGGATCTATTAAAGATACAGTCAGACGGGGTTAATAATAGGAGAAATGAGCGTAATTTAAGTAATTGTAATTCAATATATTCTTATTTATCCCTCCCATCTTCTCGGCCTACTTTAAAATATGCGTTTTATGACCACGTGTTTATTAATCAAAATATTTCTTCGTACCTGTAATAAAATTTGCAGCTGTAAATTGCAATGACTCCACTTTTAAGAGTTTAGTATGAGGATAAAATGTTTTCAAGTCAATATGAAAGACTGCCAAATAAATAAAAGTACAACAAATAATATTTAAAATCACAGATAACTGTGGAAATATTTCTTCTATACGCATCCCTTTAAATTACAGCATTGTCATATTTTAATTTTATGCAGCAACAAAAAAAAAAAACCACAGAACAATACGCCATGTTAGTTGTTGTCATTTTACTGAAATTAAATCAGGGAGAGCTTTTTATACATTTGAACGTAATTTATGCTACCTGTCGCCATGCAGCACTCTCTCGCCAATCAAGGGAAGAAACAAATGCTTTAAACAACAATTGCTCGCAAAAGAAAACAAAATAAAATGAATTCTTTTATGCAAATTTTCTAAAATTATTGGGAATAAAAGAAGGTGTGGGTGCTGTAAGTGTGGGAAGATTGATGGTTTTTTTTTGAACTCACTCACAGTTTGATTTCATTCTTAATACCGCGATTGAGGAGGGAGTGTTTGTTTCTAAATTGAAATTCCCTCCTGGTATTTTCAAATTAACAAAAACAAAAAAAAAAGATTCCCCTGCAAATACTAGCGCAGTTATTACCACATTTAATTTTAAAATTTATATTCACATTGATTTTTTCTGCAGAGAGTTTAATTTCAAAATATATAATTTTTTTATCTGCACCAAATATTTTTTTAAATTGATTACAGCTTCTGGTTACTGCTCTTTACCACAATTTATTATAAATAATTAAAAAAAATATATTTACTCTCTAACAGAGAACTCCAACATATTGAATATGCGACTATATATATATCATTTGTTTTGCCGCACCACACTACATCACAACTCCCACAATAAATTTTTCGTTCAGATAAATTATAGGGTCCGCCAAATAACTTTTGTTTTTTCAAAATGCTAAAAAATGCCTTTTTTTTATTTGAAAGTACAATCCTTCCGGTTATTAATTTCATTAAAATGGCTGCCTCGGCTGGCCATGCAGTAGCCTACACGATCGGTCCAATTTTTAAGCAGATTATCGATTGTGTGCAGCTCTATTTAACCAATGGCTTCACGAATATTGTCCTTCAAAGCGTCAATTGTCTCTGGCTTGTCGGCGTAACACCCACAAATAATAGTCCAACGGTATCAAATCGCAGCTCCGAGGTGGCCCAACGACATCAGCTCTGCGGCTGATATTGCGATGTGCAAAAACAGGGCGCAAAACATCGAGTGTAGCTTCGGCTGTGTGGCACGTAGCGCAGTCCTGTTGAAATCAAATGTTGCCAATATCCTCCTCTTAAATTTTTGTGGAAAAAAATTCGTTCAACATGGCCCGATAACGATCGCCATTGACTGTAACGGCCCCTCCTTGCACATTTTCGAAGAAAAATGGCCCAATTATGCCTCAGGACCAAAATCCGCACCAAACAGTAACTCGTTTTCGGTGCGTCGGCTTTTCACTGTATGCGTGCAGGTTTTCTGTGCCCCAAATGCGACAATTTTGCTTGTTTACATACCCGCCAAGATCAAAATGAGCTTCATCTGAAAGGATGATTTTTTTTTTGGCAAAATCGGCAAAAGAAAAATCTGTAAGTCCATTGCAGGCCCACTTAGCGAAGCGAAAATGCATTGGATGGTCAGTTGGCTTCAACTCCTGAAACAATTGGACTTTATGTGGCGTCATACCAAGGTCTTTATGCAAAATTCGTCTCAATGATGTCTCCCAAATGTTCAATTGTTGACAACGACGGTGAATTGATGTTAATGCCGCACACTTTCTGCCACAGTAGCAATTTTCTCGGGTGTACGCACAGTTTTTGTCTTTTCACGCTTTGGTTTATCGATGAGGATGCCAGTTTCTTTCACTTTTTTCACAACATAACGAACATACAGAGCCGACGGTGCTTCTCTTCTTCCAAAATCTGTACGCAATTTTCGCACACATTCTGCAACATTACCATGATTTTCAAAGTAATATCGTAATGTTCCCAGCGTTGTTCAACCATACACAACCATATTCGTTCAGCGGAAGGATAAAACTAATTATCTGTCGAATCAGACATGAGCTAAGTGTTACCATTCACGAAATAAGCACTAGTTGAAAAAAAAAGTTAGATGGCGGGCCCTGTACAAATTGTGAATAAAATACATAGGTGGTAACCGAAAACGCCAAATTGCAGGCGATGTGTTCACAGAATTGCTTTCGTTTGTCTTATTTAAATTTGTATAAGAAACTTTTGAAGCACTCACACTCTTGTCGAAAGGATGCTTTTGCGAAGGAAAAAAATTATAAATTGGCAAAACAAATTTTTAGCGTGAACAGATAGGCAGATGTCATCAGCTAATATACATTTTGTAGGTACTTATAATTTTTCCTTTGTCATTTTATTATTGTGTTGTTTAATTATTTTTTATATTAAAAACTCAGTTCCCCTGTTTATATTTTAACAAATTTTAATAAAACGTATTCATTTCATGATTCCCGGTTGAAGAGAATACATTGTGATATATAAAGATTAAAAGCAAATGCATAAATATAAACATCGACATCACAATATCAAAAAAGAGTTTGTGTAGTATGTGTGTGTGTGTTTTATTTGGTTGGCAATTTGAGCAAATTCATTTATTCTACAGGGTGCCGAGATAGGAATGACAGTTTTTCCAACTGCACAAGCTTTCAGAGTTACCAATGCCATCCAGCTGTAGAATATTTCATTAGGGGTTTTCAATTGATTATGCACCGTTTCTCAGCTGCCGTACGTGTGGAAATTATTGAAAAAATATCGAAATACCGGCTCAGTTGTAAACACACAACGTGAATTTTATCATGAGGTCGGCCGCTATCATAGCTTTTTATTTAGCTTTAGCAGGCAATTCGCCGGACCGTGAGAAAATTTGAGCGTAGGTACACTAGCGATTCGACGTCGATAAGTCGAATTGGACGTCACCAATGACTCAGTTTATTTGACTTACATACATGTAAGATTGCACTTATACAGGACTTCCTAGAAAAGGCCTTAAGTTTTCTAATTGGCCGCTCAATATTTTGACCATAGATTCGAATTTTTATAAAAAAAAATCATCTTGAAAAAATTGCGAAGCCAAGTAAACATCAAAACGACCGATACTACAAAATCGCCTATCAGAGAAAACAGTGCTGTTAATATATCGCAAGAAAACATCAATTAATACAATAGCAGTATGTAGCATCAACCAAGATCTCAATAGATCATCCAACATTTCGAAATACATACATTTAAAATTTTAACGAAAGAAATTGCAAGGAGATCCATATTTACTTGCCCATTTTAAAACTTCAACTTGGAATTGCCGCGGATAAAAACGAAACGTATTAAAAACCAAACTGGCTTTCATTAGCTGGTGAAATGTTTACTGGTGTGAAACAAGTGTATCTAACGGCTATTCAATAGCTAAGATCGAGTTCTGCGTTCCAGCAATGCGAAACAATATTTCATATAGCGCGTCAGCAAAATTCATAAAAATTTGTGTCTTTGAATGTGCATTATAGATGTGGAATTTTGCTGCTAGATTATTTTCTATTTTGGGGTGTAAGATCGTACATTTTGCCGATAAACTAGAGCCAATACGTGACTTGTTAAATAAAAAGAAACGCAAAATGATGCAAAACTTGATCGAAGTGAACAGCAAAGTTGCTAAAAAACGATAATAATATTTTTCTCCATTTCATTTTAAAATCAACTTCCTCTAAAATTTTGTAGTTAACAAAAGTCATGTTGCTTCCGTAATTTTTTTCAAAAACCGTATTGTTTTTAAAACAACGAGTCTATGAACTTTTTCTGTGACATTTAAAATTGCATTCTCGTGCACATGGAACGTAATTAATATTTAGTTCACCATACAAAATCTATGCGAGAATATTGGTAAACATAATAAATAATTCTTTGACATCCCACCGGAGTTTTTATGTATGAGATGTAATTCACTTATTTTGAACATTCACTTGCTTTATTTAAAATTTGAATTTGTTTATTTAATAATTACAGGCACATGTACGTCAACCACATAGAGAGTTTATTTTTTAATTAAAATGTGTCTTACTTTTCCATCTTCACGACTTAGTAATTGAAAATTTATTTATGCGTATCGGTTAAATTTCTTCGGATCGAGCATCAGTTTCCTCTTCTGCCTGTTGATTTTCTCAAAAATATTCTCTTACTTCAGCAATATTTTAGGAACAATGTAATTATAAGTATTGGCCTGCACTAGCTGTGACACTTTCCCATCTTTTTATGTAGTGAATTGCGCGCCAAAAGAACAGCTCAATATTATATGGGTCATAAAGTTCTCAGGAAAATTTTAGATACTTTCATTTGAACGAAAACATATTCCAGCCAGATTGTTCTGCTTCGCTATAAGCAAATGGCAGTCAAAAGAGACAAGTTCGGAGGGTATAAGGTATGCAGTGTACAATTTTCCGTCCAATGTTTTCAAAATAATGATACATTAACATGAGGACGAACATTGGCATAATCGATAATTCCAGCTTCGTTTCTGCATATTCTGGACGTTTTTTATTTTAATATTTGCAATTAAATTAAATTTTTGATTTTTAAATTTTGGCAATTTTGTAAATTTTGATTTTTGTTTCGAAAATTTTGTTATTTTTCCAATATAAAACTTTTAGACTATGGTTTGGATTTGTGGCTAATTTCCAAATTATGGTGAAATTATTTTTTTTATTTCCACGTTAATTTAGATATTTGATAAAACTTAGAAATTTTATAATACATTTGATTAGATTTTTTTTAAATGTTGTAAAATACTAATTTGTGTGAATTTTCGGCTTTTTGGTGTATTTAAAGTTATGACAAAATTTGGATTTTTTGAAGTTTGTTTGCGTAGCTTCAACTATAATTTGGTGTTGTGGTGAATTTTCAGATTTTCGATAATTCCCAAATCATGGTAAAATTTTATTGTATTAAATCTTTATGTAGCTTTTTTTTAATAACGCTCTTAATTATGAGCAGTGGTTCACACTGGCTTTATTTTTCATGTTATTAATATACATATAACCTGTGACCATTTGTGTTTCCAATAATTATGTTATTATTAAATTATCATCTGGTGATAATTATCTTGTTGCACATTATTTATATTTGTTTTATAGAAACAATTTATATAAATTATATGATTTTCTGATAATTATTAGCGCTGTTAATTTATGTTGCTGCTTAAATTAATGCAGCCATAAATCATCACAAGCAGATAATTAAATTATGTATACCCTACAATAGCATAAGCAGAGAGGGCATAATATATTAGTGAGAATGGATGTCTGTAATGGAAAATTATATTTTTAATTCAAATTATTGCCAATGAAACTCTTCGGAAAATTTCGCCATCTACCTAAGTCTACTTATAATGAGTACCTAATGATTGGATTTTTCTGATCTGTTGGACAAGGCTACATCCCCATGGCCGATTCCGAGGGTGATTTATAAAACCAAAAACTCAACTCGGTTTTACAGTCCGAACTATAAAATTTATTTGTGGGAGGTTGTTGTTATTGGGTTTCTTACATCTCTTACACATGTCGGAAATAAAGATATTAACACAAACAATTTCGATATTCAAGAATTTCTTGCTATGGCTAAAACCTCTCTGAAATCGCTCTTGAAGTACCTGTTAGTGGGTTGTATTAAAATTTTTAATAAAACAAATAAAAGGCAACACTTTTATCAATGTAGTCTTTCGATGAAACAGCGCAGCAAAATCAAACTTTTCAATATTTCTTTATACAGATACTGCTTAAATACAGGTCGAGTCTGTTTACATTTTAAGAAAATCTTCATATTTTTTAAAATGGGATTATCAAGAAGGCACCGCATTAATAACAAAAGTATACAAGGTTTTGTACTGGAGCAACTGAAATTTGATTCTTATGTAATTTGGGGGAATGGATTTAAATCTGCAGTCAATTTTTTTTGTACAGGGTATTTACTGGGAATCATGTTTTTGTATTGGAGAGTACACAGTAAGTCGTGAGTGGATGCCGGTTGGGAAGGTCCTAATATATGGAGAGGAGCTGAAAATTTCAGGTACACTCGAGATGAGGGACCTTGATCAGCGATCTTTTTTTAGTCCGAGGCTCAAGCCCGTCGTCGAGGCTTCAATGTTTTGACGTGTGGATGAATTCCGGATCGTAAGACAATTTTTATTGAAAAAGGACCCATAAATATAACGGTTTGCTTCGGTATCTCCCCTACATTAACACATTTTTGAGGTGGATGCAGGAACCATTCGAAGCGAATTCCAAGCCTCTCAACAAAAAGTATTACAAGGTGAAATGCGTAATTTCAGGGAACGTCTGAAAACATGTGTTCAAACGGAATATCGAGCTTGTAAAATACGTTGCTTAAAAAGATAACTTTTAGGCGCAACATTTTTTGCTTTTTAAAAACCATACAATTCCCGGAAACACCCTGCATAAGTTGAGAACAGTTTATAACATACGGTATCTGCATTAAAATTGCTTGTAGAATTGGAAACTGCCCTGGGTTTCTTCAGATAGATTCTTGTTCTCGGGATATGCCGATGTGTTAAAAAGGAAGCACTTGGACGATATATATTTATTTCTGTGCCCAATTTCTTAACCCAATCCTGGCTTAACATTTGTTTTAACTTTTTTTTACCCTCTGGAAGTATTTTTCATCACTCCTTTTCAGTCGAATAATGTCCTTGTCCTGACTCCTTCAAATTTAATTGCCTTGATCTTCAGTGAGCTTTGTGCTTTGACTTCTCGGTCTCACGTAGCCATCGCATAGTCAAGAAGTCGGAATTACGTGTCGGTCTCTGATGATTAAAAACTATTTCACCGAGATATGTGGGTTATGAAGGAACAATTCCAGATCCTTTATAAATCACATCGCTCGTATATAGTTACGTATATATCGTGGGCCCTATGGCCTCTCATATACATTTCTTACTTTTAAATTATGTCTTTTAGAGAAAACAAAACATGTAAATTTTTAGTCACAAGTATCAGGATACTTCTATTTGCCACTCTTTTTATTTTAATTATGAACAGAAGTTTTGAAATTTTATATTTTTAAATTTTATTTATTGTGCCTCTAAGTGAACAACAACCAGACCGTGTTAAGTACTTTTAGTATTAAAACTACTCAATTAAATTTCGAGCACAAAATTTTCAATATTAATTTCCATTATCACCATTCATTTTTACAATAGCATTTTCCCAAAGAGCTTTTAACTTTTCCAATAGTCTTAACAAAAGTCGTCTTATTAAAAATAAGATCTTCAAAAAGGATTAAATTGCGTCTTCAGATAAAGGAGAAACCACAGCCCATCAAGAAGATGAGGACGCATATAAACTCTTAAAAAAATCCACATGCTCAGCAAGTAACTATTAGATAACCCTTGAGAAAAAAATGGCACAATAAGAAAATAAACTGCTACGGCTGTAAGAAGCAGCAAAGAAAATCAAACAAATTAACATTTGGGCCCTAAGGAAGTCAAAGGTGATTATGTGCCAAGGGCATCAAAGAGAAACTACAATAATTGCAAAGCTGTAGCAAAGGATGTAATAATAAAAAAGCCAAGAAAACGACAGCTCAACCAACCGATAAGAACGAATATTGTTAGATAACACCTAATTGCATTTCCCATTTTCTCCTACAAAAAAGAAAAAGAGACACGCAATGACATGTTCACAAACTGTTAGCATTAAAGTGAAAGACAACAGCAGGATTCAAGGCAAAAAAATTCTTAAAATGTTTATGATTAAAAATTTACTAAAATTAAAAGCAACTTAAGCTTAATTTTTCGTATTTTAAGATCGTTGAAAAAAGATTAATTGCAATGGATTGGTATTACTTTTCTTAAGATGATATTAACTGTATGGAGCAAGGAACAGTACAATACTCCCTCTTTCATCTTTTAACACAAATTAAATTTTTAAATTGACTTTTTCATTTAACATATGGCTTGTCCATTAATGCTACAGAAGAAGAGCTTTTTGCATTGGAATTCTACTACCGCTAAAAATTTGAAGCAAACAATTTAGAGGAAACCCTGTTACCTGACACGTCTTTGCGTTCCGGTACAAATGAAAATAATGGATGACACAAATTAAAATAATAGCACAGATTTTGCCGCCCTTAACAATCACTTGGTGGCGATCGATTCAAAACTACCTGACGAAGGTATATAAAATTGACTTAACTCGTATCTGGCTTTAAAGGGCGAGTATTGTCTCTTGCGCAAATTTAACCATTTAATAACCATATAAGGCCATACATAGCAGCTAATTGAAAAGTTTCGAATTTTATTTTTAAAAGGAAAAATTCAACCTTTAAAAGCCATTCTTTTAAAAAAGTATTTAAAACTTTATATATAGCCGTTTCAAATTCCAACCGTCTGATGACCTATCCTTTCTTTGCTACTCCAAGATTGCTTGATGACTTTCACCAGCTGCTAGTTTTTTAAGGCAATTATCTCTCTGATACTTTTTTATTGTCAGCATAAACTTCTTATTTGCTTTGGAAAGGGATTGAGGCGAAAGTACATTTGGAATAGCAAATACACCTAGCAGGCCGTTATACATAATTCCGCTATAGCGCATTGAAATGTAGATGGATCTCTCAGGTATAGTTTAAATAGAAGCTTATTTATATCAAAAAACAGCAATTTCATTTATTTCGTGCCTTTTATTTTTAGTAAAATTCTTTAAAAATTTAAAATTACATTTTGACATTCTAAAATAAATCTTTTAATTTGATTTAAATGTTGATCATAGTTTCTGAGGTTACGATATTTTTACTTCCTATGAGACTTGCGAGACTCTGCTTTCAAAATTAAATCCAACACCTGTTTGACATTTTATTAAATTAGAAATTAATCTAAAACCAAACTCGAAAAAATTTTGTCATCTTGAATCATCTTAGTACTCACTTAATTTTATAGAATAATATCCAGAAAATATTGATATTTACCTGAAATATTAAAAAAAAGAAATATGTCAATAAAGTACATTTTAAATAAAATGAAAATACTTTGAATAAAAACTGTTAAAATAAAACATTAAAATTTAAGTAAATGCAAGTTAGATCATGAGATTGTAAATATTCAGCACGTTCTTTAATTCTTTCTCTATCAATCACATCTCCTTTAAACAAAATGGCTTGATGAACACAAGGAAATAATTTATTTCCAAGTAGGAATCAAACAAATTGTAGGATGCTTTCTATGTATGTGGCTAGTTGACGTCAGAACTTCGTAAAATAATTCGGTCTGAATATTCCACACATTTGCTTGTTCACGAAGCCATTCAGATGGCAATTCACCTCAGTTCGCTCTCCATAATGCTTCATAAAATTTTGGTTTGTTACCATGTTATCAATAAAATATTGAATTTTAGTTTTTTGGTATTCTGGGAAATTAATTTATTTTGCTCCACTTTTTCGATTTTATGGTGAATTTTCAAATTTTTGATTTTGCATAATTATTTAGTGCACTTTCAGGTTTCTTAAAACTTCGTTTAAAAAAAAAAATGTATTATTTAAAATTTTTCCACTATAGTGCGGTTTTGTGAAGAATTTTAAAGTTATTGTGATTTCGTAAATTGTGTTGATATTCCGATTTTATTTATTTTTCAGTTCAATTAAGATTACTGGTAAAATATAATAATTTTTATGAGTTTAAAATTTCTTTTTGACGAATTCTTAAATTTTTTGTTAAAGTCCTGATTTGTGCTGAAATTAGATGTTTTTATTTAATTGCATGAAATATTGCAAAATTTTGGACTTTTCGTATTTTAAAATTTTTTTCTTAATTATTGTCATTTAAAATTTTTGTACTAGAGTTTAGCTTTGTGGTGAATTTTGGTAAATTCCGAAATTATAAAAAAATAATTCCGATTTTTTCTAAAATTTATGAGGCCTTTAAATTTTTTGGTGAGATTTTATCTTTTTGGTAAATTTATGAATTTTTCGGTGACTTTCCCATTTGTGTAAAAAGATGTATTTTTTGGGATATATTTATTTAACATCAATTTAGTTAAAATATCGTAAAAAAGTGATTTGATGTACATTCTCGGTTTCTTCGTGATACTAAGAAATTTGTGAAAATTCACAATTTTGAAAGTTAAAAATTTTTTTTCTTTAATTTTAGTATTTTAATAAATATTGGTTTTTTAAATTGGTGATTTATGGTGATTTTTCAAATTTGTAGTGAATTTAAAATTTCAGAAAAAGTTTTGAATTTTTTGTAAAATTTAGATTTTTGGAGGAGTTTTCTTTGTTAATTTTTTAAATTTTGAGGGTTTTTTAATTTGGATCAAAATCTAGATCCATAAGTTATCAACCAAGTCCGTATCTCGGAAATTCGTGGACCTATATGTCTGATTTCAAACAGCGATCAAGTGGTCCTAGATTCAAGACCCTAGGTTGTCTAGTGCCCTCAGAAAGTTGATTTCAACATCGTTAATTGAACTTTCCTATAAGGATTATATTTATATACTTTTTTAGGTCATAAAATTACGGTTATAATAGGTTTCTATTAGATTATAATTACCTCAACTATGGTTTTCTTTGCATGCAATTAACTAATTTATTTAAATAACTGTGTACTAAATATACGAGTATTTTAGTCCTGCGGAACAAAATATCTGAAGGCTCAAAAACAAATGAAATTTTTGTCAATTAATCTTTTTCATGGTAACCTCTACTAAACATTAAATAAATAAAACCAAATTATGGGGATTTATGATCGTAGGAAATCAATAATAAAACAAAAGCTCCAACAAAAACTCCATTCAGCCATAAAATCGTATAAAAAGCAGAAACAAAAAAAAATAAATAAAAAATTGCAACAATTTCATTATTTAACCATACTTAAACTTCACCCAGTAACATACTTTTATTAATAAATAAAGTTATGAAAACCTACTTACTCACAGTTGGTTTAATAGCACATTCATAAAGTCACTTAATGTGAACATTTTTTGAGTTCTTGGTTTATTTCTTTTTTTTAAATTCCCTTGTGTGGTTTAGCTAACTTCTGATTAACTCGTTATTTTTTTAATTTGGGTTTTTTAGTTTACTTATGTTTCAGTTATACAGACATTTAGTCCAAATTGTCAACGGGCTGGCTGACTAGTAGTTTCAATGGGAAATGAATTTCCAAAAAAATTATGGCAGTAGAGAAAACTGAACACGAAAAAATATTTCTCAAACCTACATTAAATACAGGTGGAAGTTTATTACAGCTTCCAAAATACCAGTACGATGCAGCGAGAGAAAAATATTAACGACAAACGTAGACAGAATCTATTAGCATTTTAATTTTTTCTTGTTTACTATATTTTTCTGTACCTCTGGTAAAATGTGGTGGTAAGAAAGAACAAGTAGTACTCCTATGCACACACATACTACAAACGCAGAGGCATTTGGAAATTTGTTAAAAATTAGTTTTCTTTTTTTCAGCAAACTGTGTAATTTTTAAATACTATAGATATCAAACGTATGTATCTCCAGTTTAGCAAGTATTCAATTTAATTTTACTGGCCTAGATATCGAACATCTAATTACCACATTTTTTTCAGAGTATTTTCAAGATTGTTTATGAAGATTTTTTTTTATTACTAAAGCTAAAAGTATGATATCGGCTTTAAAATTTAAAAATGCAACTCCCGGACACCCTCTGGACTGGCTCAACTGATAACTTTGTTTTGTACTCGGGATTGAAGTGTTACAAGCGACGTCCGGCAGTAACATTTTATGACAGTCTCCTCGTGTTCAAACACAATTGTCCGAACAGTTGTTCGCACAACGCTGTTCTGCCATTACGCAAGCAAAAGATACAAAAGCAAAATAAAAAATTTGTGTGTCTGCGCTCGTCTGTAAACACCTGTGCATAAACTATACTGATAACATTGAAACACTATCGATGACAAAGAAAAAATTATGCTTAAATTGTGCAGAAACAGCTACACGTATTCTCCACACAGAAGACCGCTACTAATTTCTTCTCGTTATTCTACCGACGATCTCTCTATGTGCGAACTGTGAACAAGTGAAAATTAGTTTGAATTGGAGGAAATATGGCAACTCCAAATGAATAAAACTTGCGTTAAAAGTAGGGGCCAGTATGATGCCGATTCTTAAACAAAACTATAGTCCGTAATATACAGATATGCTAAGGAATTAATGTTTTGATATTACTTGACGCGCTTACCTTATCAACTAGAGAACATTTTTGGGGGTTTGAATTTATAATTGTTTTTGATTTAATGTGCGATACCTCTTTGTCAATATATCGTTATATCGGCAATCAATATATCGCCGATTCCGATATATCTGAAAACCTGAACTATCGCCGTTATATCAATATCGGGTTAGGATAAATCCATAGTTAAAGATATAGATAAGGTTATCTGCCCGTTAGATTGAAATAACCATATGCATATTATCTATCCGATAGCGACCTTAGTTAAGCTATTGGTAATTTATAAATATGGCCCTTAATGTATTTGATTTTGTTCTCCTCTGTCTGCCTCTAGAGAGTGTATGACCGAGAAAATTGCAAGCTTGTATACAAAACACTTTACTGTTTTAATGACCCTGTTTATGCATACAGAAGTAATAAAACGTCAGCAACAAAGCCAACAAGATCATAATGTTTTGCTGACATTTTCAAGTTTGTTGTTGCTGCAGCCACAATAAATCCAAATTACATACGCTAAACAAAAATTAACTTTTCCCATTAAAATACAATTTTCTAAACAATAGATTTTTTGCCAATGTTAAACTTCAGAGTCTGTGTATAATAAATACTAAAAAAAAATGATAAAAAATAAACACTGTTGTGATTTTTAATTAAAAATAATGGAAAAAATGTCGCTTTTTAACATTAATCTGAGCAAAGTCTTGCAAATTAACTTTTGATGGTTAAAATAAGAAGAAGGAGCAGAATAATTTTGTATCGGGAACTGAGACAAGTTATCTTTGTCTAGAATAAATTGGTATTAAGATTCACCCAAATCGGTAGAGTACAAAAGAGAGAGAGAGAGAACGGAAAAATTAAGGCGTGTTGTCGTTTTCCTATTAGTTCTCATATACAAGCTATCGAAGCAGTTACTTACACTTTTAAAATTGATGAGAGTTGGCCCCAAATATTTTTCTAACATTCATAAATGCCAACAGAATGACAGTATTCATATTTTTATTATTATCATTGCTATTATTATTTATCAATTAAATAATGAAGCTTTAAGGCCATAAATAAAAACGTTTATCCTCTAAATATTTGTATTCACACTCGATATTTCGCTATGCCTTTATGTAGCATCATCAGGAAATAAAATATTTTATAAACTATAAAATATGAAAATAAGTTTATCACAAAATTTCAAACTTTACCACAAACAAACAAAATATTTTTATATTTGTGTTTGTATGTTTGTGTACAGAAGGTATTTTAAATAACATAAATCAAACTACTGTAAATGTTACTCGTTGTGAGCAACATTATCTGTATCTGGTTTAAAATTAATTCTTTGAGTGGTGGGTGAGTTAACAATTTGCAACACTTCTATTTTAGAACAATCTTTATAATTCATTTATTTATTTAAAACTGAAGCATTGTCAAAGTTAGAATAATCATTTAGTTCAATACAATGGGAAGATTATATTACTTATTTTGAACTCGATTTATATCCAGCTATTCTAGTTTTCAGTTTATGTTTCGTTGCACCTACGGGTACTCTAGTACAAACCTCCTAAACTTTTTCTTTACAAGATATTTTGTAAACTATATTTAACTTAGACCATTTTTGAATTCTATCCTTAGTTTTACTAAAAAACCTATTTAATGTATTAGTAATTTTGAAAGTCATTTTATATTTATCATTGTAGAAAAGCTTTGGTTTTTTAACAGCTCGGAAATACCTGGTACATAAGTTTACGACATGTATATCTTAGGCTCAGTTACGTTACGTACAGTGCGATATATTGTTTTTTCTATTATACTGGTTAGTTAATAAATAAATAAGTTGAATAGGAAAATTATTCTCTCTTACCATATAAATCGAATCTATTATTTTTTCTTCTTGTGAAATGGTCTGTCACTTATCGCAAGTGCTCTTTATATTAAATTGTTAGCAGTATTAATAATAATGCTTTTCTTGTCTTTAGAATAATAAATAGTAATCCATCCCCGAAGGTGTTGGCGTCTGGTACCAACCAATTAATAAATCACTACCTTGTTTTGTTATTAAATTATCTAAATAAGGAAGTTTCGAATCAAGTTTTTGTTCAATTGTAAATTTAATGATACTATTATATGAATTAAATATATCCAACACATTATCAATTCAGGCATAATACAGAATAGATCATCTACGTATTGAGCCTAATAGGTCCTCCATATCTATGTCTGCTACAATTGGTGCAGCGTGAGAACCCATAAGAAGCCCTTTCTTTTGCTCAAATGTCCTTGCTTTAACTATTGTCTTGTATATAGAATTTAAGAATACGTAAAAATAAGCTCCTTTTAATATTCTTGTGTTCCTTAATCGCATTCCATTTTGCATTTCTTATAATTTATAGCGAACTGTACTGGCATACTTGGAAATAAAGACACCACATTAAAACAAACTAACCTTTTATTGTTTTCTATTGCTTGTTCCAAAACCAGGGGAATAGATTTAAAAAAAATTGGTCTTAAGAAAAATGTTCCTTGCCCATACAATATAGGTGCAATAGCAATAACTGTTTTAATTTTGTTGCTATCAATATTTGTTATAATTTTTAGTTTAAAAAGTTCCTCAACAATTTTATTGTTCATCTTCTGCAATTTGTTTGTGGGATCCTTACTAACCAACTTAAATTTAGTAATATCTCTCACAATATTGTTAATACGTGTGTAATAATCCTACTATTTTAAAGCTTCAGTGCTACCTTTATATGTTTTTAAAATAAGTATATCCCGATTTCCTTAGAAGAATTTTTCCGTTAAGTTACCTTTGTCTAACATTAACATATTTCTATTTGTTATCTTCAGTTTCAAAATGTTTCAGTTTTAAATAAAGAAATGAATTATAAAGATCGTTTTTAACACATCCGCAAAGCAAAGAATTAATTTTAATACACCCGCCGACATTTTCGCGAATTGATGCCTTGATCTCACTTTAAGTTTTCTATATGTCATGTCTTATTCATAAGTCAAATAATCCTTAGCGTCTTACTTACTGTACTCGTTTATTAAATTTTTATTTATATCCAAATAATTTTTTTTTAATTTATAAACATAAAAATTTCATACAAATTCCATGCAACAAAAAGATTAATCAAGTCGCTAAATTGAATTTATTTCCGTTTTAAAGCTCTTTCTCAAATTAGCGATAGTTTGGCACCTTTTAATTCTAAAATACTCCAAAAAGTAAAATTATAATCCATAATATATAATTTAAATTTTTAAATCTTATGTAAAATTTTTTACAGTTCTTATTTCGCATGATAAGTACGATTGTTAGCATACGAGTACATTATTGTGTGCTCTCTGATATGAAATCAGATAATATTTTTAATAAAACTTATTGTGCTGACAAACAAGCAAAAATCATTTTCGCACACAAAGGCCTCTTAACGGCTTCTTTGTGTGAAAGAAGGGAAAAAATTAAGTAGAAAAGTAGATGGGTATGATGTTTTTAGGAAAACCTGAAACCCATTATTGCACAAAAAAATAGAAATCAGAATACATGAAATACAAAACCAAAACAATTTTCTTGTGTTTTTGTTCTTGTTTAATAACAGAAAGGGCTTTACAAAAATTATGTACCAAACTAAATTGTAATCAAATTCTTTTTATTTTTTCTTCAAATTTTTTGTTATTGTCTTTCGTGAGTAAAGCAAAGGAGTTACATACCGCAGCATAGAACAAATTTAATTTACAAATTTTGTTTATAGATGAAACAATATTTCTTTATTATTCTAGCATTTGGTTGATCCACTTGGGGTAAAATTACTACTTTTACATTGGCGCTGAAAAATTCTCTATAATATCGGATGTTTTTTCAGCAAAACAAGAACAATTTACCGCAGCTTCTTATGTCACATTTTCGTACGAATTTTTGCACAGTAACTTATCAGGTGTAAATCCAGTAATTGCTTGGGGAAATTACTTTATCTTCGGGCATAATAAAATAAAAAAGCCAGACTCGAAAAACGGGCGCAATATTCCACGGGTCCTTATTAAATATTGATTTTATAGTCTCAAACTATCACAAATGGCGTCATGTTATGGCCTGATAGGGTTTGCTATCAATCGTAGCTGCGCATATTATAACATTGCTAACACCATGCTTTAAGGTTGCTATAATATTCTTGGGATCAAGTCCCACATGTGGTTTTTTCTAAATTCAAACTGGTTTTAATTTCCGATAATTATATAAATCGATTGCAAGAGTGTTCTTGGAGTAATCCCATTATCTCCTTGAATGAATGTACTGCTTGTTAAGCTAAATTAATATTCTTTGTTCTTAATGCTATATTCGTTGGTAAAAGGTGCAACACTATATGGTTTTAATCCTGCAATTAATGTTAAAGGATTTTGTATTGATATAAATTTACTTTAATTACCGCTCTTAAATCCATAAAACTTCAACATCACTTCGGTGTATGTAAACTTTTTGCCTTTACTGTAAAGCTATACTTTCTATTGCGAGAACGAAAAAATAATAATTTGTTCAAATAAACAAATGCCAAGAAATCGTTCAGGTAATATAATCTAGGAGAATGTGCGCTTCAATACGTATTAAAATAATAACAGTTAAGGGCAAGGAAATATTTACCGTATTCCTCAAGTTATTTGAATGTTAATTGTTCTATACGAAACCAGTGCAAGCAAACAATTTCTAATATATAATAAATAAATTATTAATATACTTGGTGTCATCTTCATAGTACGAGGTCTATAGTGAATTATTGCTTTTGTTTACTGTTAGATGTTCGGTTTTCGCCTCTATGGGTAAATGTCTTAATGTAGCAGGTTAAAGATAGTTAGAAGACAAGCTTTTCGTTTGCAGGCTTAATTAGTTACCGAATTGCACATAAAATTGTAATCGACCTTTACACATACTTTAAAGTCGTTATAATTTATGTTCTCTTTAGGTTCTTGATTTCACATAATTTATTACATTTTACGTTTTGGTTTGAGAAAGAAAACTCGGAAACCGCTTTATTAAAATAAATATGCAGAGTTGTTATCACATTTCACACAAACACATATTTAGTTTTTCATATACAAAATGTTCTTCTTTTCTCTATGGAAAAAATCCTAATAGGATTTTCTGATTTAAAGCTAGTACTGAAAACTCTTGATGATGTTGCGGCCTTTCTGAAGCACAATACCATTTCTTTGAAATATTTAAACATTGCACCTAAAAGCGTTTCAACAGAAATATAAGAATATCTTTCTATTCGTGACGAGCACTGAATTTGGATATATGTTGAATTTCCCGACATGGACTAAACGCTCATGCAGTTGTCAGAACCTTTTTTTAAATTTTATGATGAATAAGAGAACTTCAGCACAAAGCTTTGAATTACATAAGTTTATATGCAAAAACGTGGTTAAGTTGGGGAGTGTAGTATGAGCGACTAAATAATGTAGTACAGTGCACACCAAAGAAGTAATTGTTACAGTGATTGTTGTCATTATCAACAATTACTTGGGACTGAACTGGATGACATGTTTGCTGACAATATTCTTCCAAGCAGGACGGCGCCACATGCCATACAGCGCGTCGAACATGCCACTTTCTAAAGAAATTATTGGGCGAGGGTGTTATTTCTCCAAATCCTGCAGTCAATTGTCCACCAAGATTACACGATCTAACACCTTCGGATTATTGCCTTTTGGGATACGTGGACTCATTTGTTTATGCAAACAAACCAGCAGCATTGAGGTATTGGAATTAAATATTATGCGGCCCATTTCCGGGATCCCAAAGTCTTGAAAAAGTAGTCGCAAACTGGCCAGAATGCGCAACATCTGTGGCAGCTCAGCGCCCACTTCCCCAAAATTAAATTAAATCTCGAACGGCATAAAGTTATCCTTCAAAAAGGGCCAATTTATTGTGTAATAGCTTGTAATCTCAGTATATTTTTTTAATTAAAAGTTGTACACCTTTCGAAAAACGCTCTTCAAATTTGCGAGTGTTTATGACACATTTATGAATCAACGTACTCACCAAAATTCAGAGCAGATAAAACAAGTTTCGAATTAACTGTGCTTCACTTTTGCTCTTTGTTACCAAACAATTTCACAAGCTCGAATTGAACTGAAGTAATCCAAAATCAGCAATGTGTTTGGCATACATGCAATTGAAAAGCCATTCAGAACATCGTGGAATAAAAAGAACTTAGAAATGCGGTTTAGTTTCACAAATAACTACAGCAAAACGAAAATTAATTTAAAAATATATAAAGAGGCATGAAATGAATTTGTACACAAGAGCTGATCACTGGCAACGGTGTCATCCAGCTTTAAGGGTATTGCTGATGACTGTGCTAATGGTGGCAGCTTAGGCTGAGAGCAAACTTCACCACTGTTGAACGAAAGAAAAACTAACCCACCATAGACGTATTATTAACAATATGAGCAACAATTGTAACATAAATCATCTAATAACTTTACCTGTTTATAATTGCAAAACAAGTGGCAAGAGAAACGTGAAAAACACTTGAAATTGTTGACTACTTCCAACGATATTGAGAAAAGTGTATTTTTTGTACGAGTTTTCGTATCGAAGATGGAAAATATAAATAATAAACAACTAAAAGAGATTCAAGTATCAGGAGCATTATTATTTTTGTTTTCTTATGGCCAACGACTGACTCAAATATTCAAAATAATAAATGCTTAGAGGTAGGTGGAGCTGATGTTGTCCCTGTAGTGGAAAAGCTGTTGAAATATAAGAGGCAATTGAATGTCTTTGGACAAGAAGGTCAGCTTAGAAACGTTGTGTTATGGCAAATATTTAAAGGTGTTGGGGTTTATTTAACAATAAACAAGAACACAAAAAAAAATTCGAATGGAATTATTTAATATTCTTGCTACCCCTAATCTTATATGGTCTACCATTTCATTCCTATGTCCTCAGTTGTACTATTAAGCAAACACGAAACCACATAAAGCCTTATGGCCGAAACCAACAACACCTACAAGTTCCTCTTAATAAAAATCATCTCTTCCCCTTATAGAAGCCTTTAAAAACAGGTGTTTTTTTAACACTAATAAGGGCACAGAAGAAAGCAGTAAGTTATAAATATTTTCCCATATTAGAAAGTTAACAAATATTTCCAAGCCAGCAGTTTGCTTAGAAATCAAGAACTAGGTCCTCTTTTCGAACTTAGTGAATTTAATGGCCGAAATTTTAGGATAGGAACTTAACCTTAATTTCACATTTATGGTCTTGTGCAGATCTGACTCCTTTTTTAAAGAATTTTTAACTTAAATATTACAGATTGGGTTGTACCAAATTTCAGCTCTCTATCTATAGTGGAAATGCCTCATACAAAGGCGAAGCCAAGTCGCATTAATGAAAAATGCACGCTTTCAGTTTTTTCTCATTACTTATTCCTCAAGAGCAATCTGTATACCAAATTTCAGTTCTCTAGCTGTGGTGAAAGTGTCCCATATAAATAATGGGGCACCCTAGACCCCCTACAGCTTTGGTGAGTATTTATTTCCCAAGACTTACCTGTATATTTATCTCTCTAGCTAGAGTGGAAGTGCCCAATAATATTTAAGAGTGAGTCAGTGAGTAGATGTAATATTACTTTTTACGCGTTCATATCTCGGCAAGCGTTTATGGTAAAGCTTGACCTATGAGGTTACATGTGGTATCCTTATGTTTCATTATTTCATTATTAAGGGAAGAAAGGTTATGAAGGGGGTAAAAATAGTGCGATTGGTTTCGTGTAATAAACACACTGTGTGCACTAGGCCTAAACTTAGCCTGTGACCCGCCCTACTGTGCGGCTTATTATAATTTCTTAATAGCATTAAACACTATTTTAGAGTCTCTAGTGCAAAATGCATTCAAATTGCTTAAAAGCTTGTATTAAAAGGAACCCTTATTAACGCTCTACTGATAATTCAAGAAGAACACCAAATAATTCAAAATAAAATACATATTTTCTGTAAAAATTGATAAATACGTTTACATTTATTTGTTAAGGGAACTGCTTGCATAAAAGCCCAAGAGATGCTTACGATTTTCTTTATATATTAAATATTCAATCAGATTTAAATTTTTAAGAAGAAAGTTGTAGTATTATTGTAGTTTTAATATTTCTCCCAGTCTGTAAGCTTCTTCGGTTCCAAATCGTGCCCCAACGGCTGAATTTTTCGGACCGCAGAAATATTTTTCTTCAGAAATTGATTAGAATTAGTCTTGCCATTTGCCGTTTTAGCGAAGTTTCTATTGAATTCCGATTTAAATTTTAGACATTCTATGTATATTGGTACAAATTTCGAAACTATTTAATTTTAGGAATTTTATTCCATGTTCGCTTTTTTGTCAAATGTATATGACACAATGAAGCTTGCAACGGAGAAACAAGGGGAGAAAAAATTGTCTTGAGAAATGTTTTTCGATTTTACTAACTCTAGCCGCAGTTTACACGCTATTATGCATTTAAATAAAATTAGAAAAAATAGAAGTTCAAACAAAGTGTTGCTAAAAAAATGACGCCAAAGTTCATAATTAAAAAAAAAAATTATTCGATTTTTCACCGATAATAGTTCTTCCAAAGATTGATCGATTTAAAATTGTTTAAAAGTAATACAGAAGCCTAACTTCTCCTCTATTCAACACCAAGGAAAATTACAAAATCTTTGCAAAAAATACTTAATCTTTAATCGAATTTCTAAGAATGACAAGATCATCTTCTCAAGTAGGCCTACAACCTTCACTAAGTCATTTCAAAAGTACACACCGTGTAACAAGCAACTCCACCATAGTAACACGGTAACGATATCAATCAGAAGTACGCAGGCTAAAAAGGCATAAATTGCTTGGCCTTCCGTATAAATAATTGAAGGCGTAGAGAAGCAAAACTACCAAATTGAAAAATGAACCTAAAGATAAAATTTCTTTTTTATGTAGAATTTGTGTTTGCAAAAAAGAAAAATTATATTTCTTTACCAGGTAGTCTTATATTTTAAAATACAAATAATATACTAATAAGCTCATATATATTGGAAGTTTAGCGCTTGCTTTTTAGCTGGAAATAAAGTTTCTATGAAAATGTCACAAGTTGTTTTTCCAGAAGTGAGAGAGATCTAAAAATAAATGTAAGGTTTTTTAAGTACATTGACAGCAGATCTTCATCATAGTTCAATTTTAGAATTATTCTAGTAGTAGTACTCAAAAGCTTATTGCTTAAAATTAACTTGGACACATTTCTACCATTTGTGGTTTGCCAGAAAATTAATAAATATATAATAAAGATGGTAGCGGGTGTTGCGACGTTTTTGTATGCAACTTTTTGATAAATTTCAAGATGGATGCATTATAAAACTGCTTCGTACGAGGGCGGATCAATAAGTCCGTGACTTTTTGAATGAAACACAGTTTTTTTTTGCAAAACTTAGTCCAACGTTTCTCCAGTATTTGTGTCCCTTCCAAAAAATATGATTTTTCGAGGACCTTAAAATAAGCATTTGTTTGGTCAATAATTTCATCGTTGGAGCTAATTCCTTTAGGTTTGGAAATAGGAAGTAGTCACTAGGGGTTAAATCCGGAGAATATGGCAGATCAAGTACCAATACGTAGCCCAATTCATAGAGTTTTGCCATTGAGACTGCACACGTGTGCACCCGTGCAAGTTCTTGATAAAAAAAATAACTTTTTTCTTGGCCATATGGGGTCGTTTTCTTTTTAAATCCTCATTAAATCGGTCCAATAAGTTGGCATAATATTCGCCGTTTATTGTTTTTCCCTTTCGAAGGTAATCGATGTGAACTATCCCGCGTGCATCCCAAAAAACTCTTGCCATCACTTTATTGGCCAACAAACTTACCTTAATCTTCTTCGGAGCAGGTTCACCCGTAGAAAGCCATTGTTTAGACTGCTGCTTGGTATCCGGAGTACAGTAGTGGATCTTTGTTTCATCCACAGTTACAAAACGCCGCAAAAACTTATTCGAATTGCGGTTAAACAACTCCAAACAATCCTTTGAAGTTGTCACACGTTTCCGTTTATGGTCAATTGAGAGCAACCGCGGCACCAATCTTGCAGACAACTTTCTTAAACCCAGCTGATTACTTAAAATCGAAACCACACTGCCATATGAAATGCCTATATCATCAACAATCTCACGCACTTTTACTCTTCGTTGGATTTTTTTTTGACATTTTCGGGTGTACTGACCTCAATTGGCCGTCCAGAACGTTCAGCGTTACTTGTACTACTGCGACCACAACGAAAGTCAGTAAACCAATTTTTTACCATTGAAATCGATGGTGCATATTTAGTATTTATAGTATTTATCGAGCTTTGCCTTGGTTTGATTGACGGTTTTTTTTCCCAAAAAATAATGTTTAATGAGCACTCGAAATTCAGTTTTTTCCAGCTTTGGACAAATACACGTGGCTGTACGTTTAGAACAGCTGTTAAACGCAAAGTAAATGACGACACTTGATCCAAATTGGACAGTAGTATATTAATAGGTGGTACTTGATCGGAACACTGTTGCATATCATATAAGTACGAGTGAAGTTCGAAAAGTCACGGACTTATTGATCCGCCCTCGTATTTTGATTGCCTTTCTTTATAAACAGGATTTTTTTGTTAGCAAATAACAACCCATAAAACTTTCATTATGAAGTTCAAGATTTATGACGTTCTTAAGCTTTGTAGTCTATTGAGTGAATATGTGCTGAAGGGTGGTTGTATTTTATTGGTAAATGGTAAAAAATAAATCATGCAGATTGTAACCCATAATGAGGTGTTTCAAACCAGAGCTTTTGGTTTTTTATTTTCATTTCATATTTTAAAATATTTTTTTTGTCCTTTTTGTTTCTGCCACAAGCAAAATTGCTGAGAACAAAATTGTTCATTATAAGATTATAGAAATTTGTCAATAGAATACAAAAATTGTTTAAGTAATTATAAAAAAAAAACAAATTTAAAAGTTCTATTGCAGAAATGTAAGTAGGTATTTTCGAAGGAAGAACACGAAACTGATACACAGCTACACAGGTATTGTTTTATTAAAAATCTGATGAGTACTATAATACGGGGCTTAATTCCTCATAAAAATGGTACTGTGGTATTGGTAACACATTTTTCAGATCAGAAAAAAAGCATTCAAGTGCCTTGATTTTTAAAACGGTGTAAAAAATACTTGATTTGGAATCATATCCTTATTATAGGCAGCCCGATTCGATATATGGAAGTTCGGTCTTTAGCCGCACTGTTCGTATGTGGAATTAACTTCCTACACAAGCCTTTGTTGCCGCTTTCAACTTTTAATCGAATATTTACTAACACTACTCTCGCCATTCTGCTTACCACAACATTTTTCCTAATTCCTGCATAATGCACTGCAAGGGCAGAGATCACTCACTGAGTACTGGACCAAAGAAAACAAAAAAGTGGTTACCTTTTAAAAACGTTTTATTTTTAAATAAACACACTAACAAAGTTACAGTTTATACACTTGACTATTTAACCTGTTGGACACGATACATACATTTTTCCAATACGTGTATTTACTTAAACTACTCTTGTTTACTTTATTACACTGAGATCACATCTGAAAAGAATTGCCTACATCTGAGGCTGCTTTTAGACTTGAAAGTGATTTTCTCGAAAATTGAAGATAAGTCATCAGTAAGTAGGTATATTGAACTCTACAATGGCTCTTGAGTCTATGAGTAAACATTTTCTTAATTGAATTTAATTTCAGTATGCGTTATTTTTAATATCTATTTTTGCAGGCTTATGTTTTCAATATCTTGATTTTTTGTTTATTAAAATGTTTAAGCTTTGTCTTGCTGAATATTTTTTTTTCGAAGTTCTTTTAAATCCTTTAGGGGCTTCTATATATCAACACATTAAATGAATTTTCTTTTTGAAAACGTACATGTCAAATACATACTTATATGCTTAGCTTTCAAATAAAAAAACAATTCTTTAGAAATTTCTTGCCACAGTAAAGAAATAGAAAACCAGTCGAAGACCAACTGATTGTGATTATAAATTTTTTTTGTGGTATTCAAATTTACCTGTGCGTTTCGAAACTGTAAAGATACTTCGATGAACACTATGCAGTTACACATGTTTAAGGTGGTTTTCCTATTTCTTTAAATTTTCTGTAATAAAGTATGCTTCTTTGTCGGGGCATTTAATTCATGGTTGCTTTATAAGTTCCTACACTTTTCAAGAGTTTCTGTGTTGTCGTTGGTTTCCAAATTAAATCGATTCTTTATTAAAAAGAAAATGTATTTACCCTGCAGATGCACATTTCTATATCTAATTTAAACGTCCATAATTGCATCTGTGTAGTTAAGTTTATTTCCAGTGCGTTTATGATATACAAATGTTGGTATGTAGAAAATTAATTCGGATAATTGTCTGCATAGTATACACTGTATATCTATGTAAAGTGGGCGTTATATATTCTAAGTTAAAAAAAGGCAAGTAAAATATCAATAAAATGTTTTTCCTATGCAATAAATAAGTTGATAAACCCTAATAGGCCTTGGCTCTTTGGATCAAATCAAAAAATTTTTTCATTTGTATCCTTATTGTTTGCGCTTGAGAACTGCTTACGATGATTTTATTCCTTTTAGAAATGGCAACAGTATTATCATTGAAATCTACTTAATGAGATTGGCAACAAATTCGACTTTTACAAAGAATTTGTTTTCGCTGTGTAGGTGATTACTATCGCCCATTGTGCACCGTATGATTGTTTAAAAAAAAGACTTAACAAATAAATCTACTACTTAGTTTTATTAAAATATCATTTTTTTACATAATATTTTTTCACGCAAGACATCCCCTAATATATCTTACGAATTTATACATTTTTAAGCCGGATTTTGGAATTGCCTGCAGTAATGTCATATTAAAACATATTTTTTGAGTTGTTTAGAAATTTGTTTCTTAAAAAAATTCAATAGTCACAGTATTCAATAGTTTATAATTCGGCAGCTGTATAACAGCTTGAACAATTTAACAGGGTTATTGGTTATATGCTTACTCACTTCCTTAGTCTTGCAGTAAAATTACAGCCAGTCACTCACTCACTTAATTTGTAACTTATATAGGAATTCAGCCATTAAATAAGTCGCATTGTATTTTCTAGCACAAATGTAAAAATTACCTTCAAAAGGAATAAATAAATACAATTATTTGGCATCACATTTTGTAAATAATTCTTTACTTTACGAAAGAAATTTGAATACAAAATTACAGTTTAGTTACTCGTATCTTAAGTTTCACTTGCCCTCCATTCAAGGCAATAAAAACATTTGCAGGTAATTTTAAGATTCCTGCAAGTTTAATTTAATTTAATGTTATTCAATCATTACACGAAGCCGTGAACAGTCTTAAAAGTTAGGAGGCACGAGTATACACCCCTGTTCAATTGATTAGAGCTATGTGTTTTACTACCAGCGCTCGAAAGCAAATCAAAAATATGTTGAAAGCTATATGCATCGGTAGTTTGAGCATAATTTTTTCGAAATATTAAAAAAGGTTAATATTCTCGTTTATTAGATTATACATACTTTGAATTTTAAAGTTTTTTTTTTCAAATAGAAAGCCTTGATTTGCAATTTAGACTATACGCTTATAAAGCTTGCTAATTTATAATTAACAATTGATAAATTTTCAAAAACTCAAAATTCTAAGCCAAGCGGAACGTTCTAAGGTCGTCATATTATTCCTGTCGTTCCATCGGCCGCGAAATTGGACAAAACCATAAAATAGCGCTCCGATACATAAAGGCAAAATAAATTGATGGAAAAAAGTACCAACACAGAGTTGTAACAGCTTTAATAGCGGCAGAATCGAGACAAGCTCGCAGAATTGCGGCGAACTTAATTCTTTCAATATCAAAACTTAGGACGGAAGCTGGGATACAAGCAAGTATCTCTACAGTACGTAGAGTCATCATAAGTATATGACGTGGGTGTAGGGGAAAGGAGTCACCTTAATAACTGGAGAGTTTTGGTTTTCACTGATGAGAAGTAGTTAAACTTGGACGGACCAGACCAGATATATTTATTATTGCCATTGAACAGTAAAATAACATTTGCCAAGCTGTAGGGTGACTGCGGAAATCTAGTTTTGGACCGATTAAATGGATTCTACAACAGGATAATGCTCCTATACTAAATCCCAGAGCAAATGTTTAAACTATTATAAATAATATAATTAATTTGTCTTAATAATGAATAAAAACGTTTTTAGGTGAAATTAGTTTAATGGTAAATTTTTCAAAAAAATACAGTTGCTTTAAACTTTGAAACATTTTTGATATGCTTTTGAGCTTAATCAAATACTTTGTTTGATGTAGACCTATGTAGCCTGCTAAGTAACATGAATTACGTGGGTCTAATTAATTGCACAGGAGTGTAAGTATGTACAAACAAATTCTGTTGTACGAAAATTCAATCAAGCAAATTTTTACAGTTTGGGAATGCAAAAACCCAAACAGATGTATTAAGAGGAAATGTATGTTCAAACAGTGACTTTTTGGTGTTTTCTCGTGGTCTGAAGGCGTAATTGGCCCATAGTATCGTAAAGAATATGATATTACGCTCAATGGTGTGCGCAATCTTAACAACATAATGAACTTCCTGTGAGACCAAAATGCGGACCTCTGCCACCATTTAGCAGAAACATTTTAGAGCTCTACACCAAATGTCTAAGCCGAATTATATTACTACACGGTGACAAAAATTGGACTCTGAGATTATGTTATTTTATACGCCCCTATTTCTTTCTCTAGGGCTATAAATAATCGACAATGAATCTCCGCTTTGCGGAAATGTCGTTGTTATAACAATCGCATAACGTCAGGCTGCATGAAAGATCTTAATAAAACCTTTTTTCAATAATTAATATGAAAATTATGACAAAGCTGTCGTATTTAATTATTCATCATTATATGGGTTAAATAGATGATGTCTGCAATAGACCCTAATCAGCAGAAAGACACAGAGAATGTGGCACAGAAAAAACATCTATTCCATTCTGCTTGTGTTCAAAACTTAAATTTTTCCAGTATTCTACAAAAAATTATCTTATTACTAAAATCAAATTTTTTTTTCTAAATTTAAAGACTGAATCATGAAACGAACTAAAGCCTAAAATAAATTAATTCATATGAAATATTAAAAATTTTCATTTCAATAAAATTATAAAAACGAATAGAACCTATTTTCTTTCTAAAACTCATGGTTTTCCCAATAATTTAATGTGGAAGTCCTAATTTAGCCCTTAACTTTGGTAATAAAAATCTAATTTGATTTCCAAAAGCATTTTGGTATTTTTTATTTAAAGCCTTGAATAAAACTAACTTTTAATTTATAAATGGTTATAACTTCTATAATATGTATTTAGATGACCCCAAGATATGGTCATAATATTACACACTTAACTGGATGGCTTCCCTTTTGTAGTTAGAAAAAATTACGCCTGTACAAATCACAATTATATTTTTTAAATTATTAAATATATAATTTAGAATTTTATAAAAATTTCTTCCAGTGTATTATTATGTAAATGTATCTTGTTGTTTTTGAAGTTATAAACTCTTTCTAAAGCTTTAGGCATTTTTTCCATAACAGTTGACATTTCGAACGAACATAGTTTGCAATCATAATTTGTTTGTTTTGGGGGCATTTATTTTACAGAAAGTTTTTGCAACCTTTTATAAAAAATATAAGTACTTTGCCATATTTTTCACAATACTGCCAAAGATACAATTATATATATGCATTTTATATTCACAACAGACATATGCACAAGTAGTCGTTGCTTTTTTATTTTTGTTGTTAAAAACATCAAACTAATACTTTCGACTTCTCCTGTTGTTGGAGCTTAACATTATGATACAAAGTTGAATGTTATTTAAATAGAGTACAACAAAGGCAAGGGGGAATAAGAAATATGTTGTTCAAAAACAAAATTATTTTAAACTTTTCCGTTTTTAATATTGAGTTCCACAATACAAGATGTTGCAAGTAACAAACAGACGAACAATAATCTTACAATTTTTTGGGAAGAGTTTGGTTAAATCTGCTTTATTTTTGCCAACTGAAAGAAAACGAGGGAAAGTTTTCGATCTTAAAAAACACGCTCTATATCGCTTAGCAAAATTATATATTTTAAACTACTTATTTTGACTAAGCTAATGATAAGAAAGCATTACATATATAAGCATTTAAAACCCTTGCTATAAAACGAAGAAGTTCAAGTTATATTGATTTCAGAAGAGCAATCTTATCAAGCAGTAACATTTTATTAGTAAAAACACTTAAAGAAGAAACCAATAAATTCAGCCTTAATGATAACCAAACTCATATAATATATTATTCGAATATGTTGTTGAGATGAAACTGAATTAATTATTAATACAAGACCGGTAATAGGTTCCTGTCTCTGCAAGGAGTCTGCCTAAATAAGTCGAGCGGAGAGAAGTTAACACTTTCGTATAAAAAATCCCTAATCTACGGTGAAACAGCATACGCTAGGGATGCGTTGCCAAGAGTACCAGTCGATCTGCAATTTTAATAGAGACTTACACGTTCATATGGAGCTCTGTTTGAGTGGACATATTTTCCTCCATTAGAGGGATGAATCAGGAAACCTCGCAAGAGGCGGAGCGGTTAATCTCTGCAGAAACTACGGTTTTATTTCGCCAAAGGAAGAATCCGGAGAAGATGGACAAGAATGCCTCGCAAGAGGTGGACGTACGGTACTTCTAAGACGATAGGCCATGAGATTCTGACAGCGATGGACAAAGAACGAGATGGAGAGGTAAATTTCTGTAGGAACTCCGGTGCTTATCAGCCACCTGAGGAATTTTGTAGGGTTGGACAAGAAAACCTCGCAAGGGGTGGACGGGACAGCTTCTAAAGATACTCCTAAGGAAGAGGCTGACCACACGTTGTGTGTGAATGTCTAGTACTGGCTACCATAAATTATAGGACCACGGCCAGTCAGTTGTTAAGTGCAAATGCCATGTTGGACGTAGGCCTTAAACAAATGCTAGCAATTTGAAGTAACTCCGTGGTGAGGAAGAAGGTCTACAATAGTCTACAGTATGAAATCACTATAGTCGATAGTAAAGGCTAATGTTAGCATGGGACTTCTTAGAGATTAAGGTAATCGCAAATAACAAATCAGTAGTCTGAAATCAATTCGAGGAAAGAAAGGGGTCGAAAAGGGATCCATAAACTTAGTGGTCTGGTTCGGTATCCCCCTACATAAAAAATGTAATGTTTAGTTATAATTTCCAATAACAATTACAATTGCAATTTTCTATAAAAAAAATCAATAAATCAGAGTCAATATTTACGAGTATACCTTTATTATAAACTATATAGAGAGTACGGGCAGATATTTTAATGTCACTTTAATATTTAATTTAATTTTTTAAGATGCCTTTCTCAATGTCGTTGAAACAAATAGACATCATGAATCAAATGTTCCACAAAGGTATCCGAATTTTAACATAGACGATACAGAAAACCAATCAATTTTTAACTCGAATGTTTTCAGAACATAAAATTAAATATCTTGGGAGAATGTCGTATCTCTATCTGGTAGGGTGTTCAAGAAATTGCTCTTAAAAATTTTAAACTTAAAAATATAATTTCGCGAAATTCTGACGTTCTACACAATTTCTCTTTGGTACAACATAAAATTTTATTTTAATGAGCAAGAGCTTCCACGGGTTCTGTGGTTATGAATTCATGTCCTATATTCATTAATAAAATTCCATGTGTATTTAATATCACAAGAAAGTTTATTTAACCTCAAAAATTATTGCTGGACCTTCAAATTGTAGTTGCATCATTATCTGTAATATAGATTACTAAGAATAATATTGACATAAACATGCTGAATTGACTGCAGATAAAACTTAGTTCCTCTCGTAAAGTCTCGAGAAGCACTATTGTCACATTGTTTGAAACCGGCGACCAACATTTGCTTATATTTTGAAATATATAAAACTACTATTTCACTACTACCAGCAAATGTAACCCCTTGATATACATGTACGTATATATGCATATATACTTATGTTGTAATTCAAAATAAAGCTATTTTTGGCTTGTAAGTAAAACGAGTCGTGTATTTAAATAGAAATAAATTGTTTCATATGTTAAGAATATTTCTACCCTTAAGGGACTTCCATTAAGAACTTATAAAAAATATATCACCTTGCAAAAAATCGTAAAACTTAACGACAGAAAACAACCAATGATGTCACTTTGAAATTACGTATTTACACTTGTATAAGCCATATTTACCGACTACGTAATGCATCAGTTAAAATCTTTTGCAGGTTTTGTTTGCTACTTTTGTTTTTAATTTATAAAATAAATAAGAACAACAAAGCTCCATCCCAGGTAGAATACCAGCAATATTATACTTGGTGGCATTTAAGTGAAAAGGCGGCTGCTGCATTACAAAAGATTTCCCCTTATGTGTCTCTTTCCATATTAAATCCTCTTAAAAAGAATATTATGGGATTTTTAGGCTTAATCTAAACACGAAATCGTTCCCCAGACGTCGTATTAGTCGCCTTGCCGAAAGACTGTAAAAGTTTCATGTTACCATAGCCAGAGATGTTTCCATCACCAGGAAAGCTCTGCGACTGAATTTCAAGTCCTAATTAAAAAACTTATGACTTTACGAACTTTTCGGGGACACTATGGAATTTCTTTCAACGAATCGTTGGTAAACTACGGCTGACGTAATTTGGTTCCAAACTTTTTATTTACAATAACTTCTATGACTTCCATGCGATATTGGTGTTCATTAAACAAAGTTTCCTAATTTTTTGCGGTTTTAAATAAATATTATTTGTTGACGTAATTGGTGACATAAAAAAACAATATTTTCCATTCTATTCTTAACAATAAAAAATTTATTATTATTATTTTTTTCATTGTTGGTATTTCCATGTTTAATAATTATTAAATCAATAGTGTTAGCATTACTACTACATGAATATCTACCACACATACATATGGATTTGTTAAAAGATATGTGTAGCTTTGGTTGTGTAAGTTTAACAGAAAAAATCAATAGTTATTATTTCACCAAAAACTACATATATAGATTTGTCATTCTGTTTGAAATTTCTGCACAAAATATATATATATTGCACTTAGTATATATATTCTGGATCCTTAATGGTAGAGATGTTCAATAACCGATGTCTGCCTGTTCGATGTTGAAATCAACTTTCAACAATAACTTTATCAAAAATCTTAATTAATCTGAAAAATAAGAAACCAAATTTGACCAAAATATGAGAATTCAGCACAATTCGAAAATCCTCTAGAAAACCGAACCGAAGTTCAAAAATGTTATAACCGAGACAACTGGAATAATAAAAATGTAATTGCAAATATATAAATATTGAACAAAAAATACAAAAAAAAAAACAAATTTAAGAAATGTTGAAAGTTTACCACCAAAATTTAAATTTTACCGAATATAATTTGAAAAATTTTCTAATATTACGAAGTTTAAAAAAATCTATGTTAGACAAATATATAAAAAAAAATTGAATTTCACCAGCGGAATTCATTAAAAATTAAAAATTCACCATCAAATTTTAAAATTATAAAAACTAAATATTTAAAAAAAATTTAATTAAACTGAAAAATAAAAAAATCGCAATTTCAAAACGCTTTAGGAAGGAATTTACCAAAATTCTTAAATTTTTACAAAACCAAAATAACAAAATCCTCACAGAAAGCAATGTAAAATAAGACGACTAAGACCTGACGACAAAGTTAAACAGCGTCTTGCACCGCTTTGCACTTGCATCGTAGTTCATACTTTTGTATCTAGGTCTCCTCCTCTTGTAGTAAATTGAGGCCAATAAAATTTTCCATTCATTTGGTTTTCATAAATTTTTTATATTCATGGAAAAAAATTTAATTTCAAATTAATTTTTTATTTCTAACTTAAAGCCAGACGTCTTGTTGAGACTGAAGTAAGAACCAAAAAAAAAGTTTTATTTTAATATTCATAAGTGAGATAAAATGGTTGGCAGCTAATAATAAATATGAAAATTTATCGTAAAAAGTATCTTCGTTTTGAAAAATTTCAAAAACAAAAAGTGTTGTTTTAATGTCAGGCTTGAGGTCGTTTTTCAAATAAAGTAGAAATGCTATATATTGTTTTTATTTATTTAATTTAACTAATGTGTCGACCCACTTTGTTAGTCCCCTTCAGGGAAGTATATGAGCAAAAACGAATTTCATAAATGCAATAACAAATTTAAAAACAATAATATATACATTTCTTCCTAATAAAAAGCACAACACTATCCACAAATATCGATTTTATTTCCTTATTCAATGTAGCTACTAAAGACGTTCAACAAATTGCATTCGATATTTGATTAAAATTGATTTTAAAAGCAACGCGATATGAATATAATTTTATGTTGATTCATTCGAATAGCAATTTTTTCAAATATGTATTTCATAAAATGTCTTAATAAAAACTAAGTGCAAACATTGTAGAGGAATCTATATAATTAATTTATGTTTAGTTCATGTGTAAACTAGAGTGTTATATTTGCTTAAAATATATTCTCCTTCAAAATGCTGCTTAAGAAGAAAGTAGCGCCTTAATGTATGCTTCAGCATTCGTATATAATAATGAAGTGCCCATATAAAATTCCGATACAATGAACGTACTTATGATTGCAGCGCCTTGCATAGCAACAAATAAATAAATTTATGGCGTATAACAATCATATAAACATACGAGGTTGTTTCATTACCAGATATTTAAATAGTAAAAGATGATAAAAAATGTATATTTTCGCTAAGATCTGACACTGGTTTATGTCTATAGAATGGATAAATATGGGTAACCTATTGTTTAGACAATAGGGAAATAAAAATGATAACAAAAAGCATGCTGTCCCTACCGTCGTCCAATCAAGTGCTTGTTTTAGAGAAAAGTATCGTCCATAGTTAAAAATTTTGAACAGCAAGCGTAAACAAATAAAAATTGATTTAAAATAAAGAACCCTAAATTGAAATTCATATTTTTTTTTTTTTTTGAATAAGAGAGATGTTTTTTTTTTCTCTCTACCAAGATAAATAGTCGAATATTCTAAAAAATATTAACTTAAATTTGGTTTGAAGCTTAGCAATTTTCATGTACACTTCGTTTGCTTATTTAATTATTTTAAACACATTTCAAAATTCAAAAGAAAAACATCTTGAGAAAAATGGAAAAACCTTAAACTTAAATTGTTAAACGACATAATCTTAGCACGTACACACGTTTTACCTTAAACCTTTATACACACAAAAATCATAATTTTTAAGTTATATTTTAGCGGGAAATCACTTTCTGGCTGTTACACACACCAATATGTATGAAATTATATAATTAAGTTTAATTAAAGATAAAGCTGTACACATACCTTTATATTAAAATAAATAATCAGCATGCTAAATTTTAAGACCATGAAAGATTGAATTAAGTTTACATACATTTATACAGAATTCATGCAATTGTGAATTTAATAAAAAATATCTCTAATTAATGCTAATAAAATTGCTGTTTTTTCGCTTGAAAACGTAGGAATTTAAAACAAACATTGATTCGTTGCGCTACAAGTCGTGATAGCTATGACAGTTCATGTGTTTTTTATACCCTTCACAAAAAGGGAACCGGCTTAGCGTTAGCTTTGTCATTCCGTTTCTAATATCTTATTACCAACCCATCAATATATCCCTATAGGTAGGGAAGATCAAAAAGCGCTATCTGTCTGTTGGATGTAAAAACTAACTTTCCGTCTACAGTAGCCTACCTAGAGTAATTTAATCAGCGTGTTTGGTGAACTTTAAGTTTAAGTGATTGACCGAATGAAAAAAGAAAACATTAGAATTGAAAAAACCAACAAAGAAAACCAAATTATGTCAAAAACTGAAATATTAGACAAATATAGCAAATTGGCAAAATTAAAATTCAACCGAAATTTGAAAATTTACCATAAAATCGAAAAACTGGTATAAAAATTTAAATTAAAAAAAATTATATTTTATGAAATTAGAAAATTTCAATAGATTCGATGCTAGATAATTATATCCCAAAAACAAAATTTCCCCACAAATCGAAAATTTACCAAAAAGGTTAAAAGATTCACTGCAGAATTTAAAATTCGCCAAAAAGTTATACAAATTAAAAAATTTTACCAAAAAAATAAATTAATCTAATAAAAAAACAACATTTTAGGCAATTTGCGAGTTCACTTGAACTCGAAAATTCACTACAAAGTCAAACTACAGTCGAAAAATTTACCACCAGATCGAAATTACAAAGAAAAAAAACTAAATTGCAAAATAATAAGAAACCTCCAAAATTTTGCCTAAAAATAAAGTTGACCACAAATTGGAAAATTCAAAGAGATCAATATATAATAAAAATAGACAATTTAACATGCAATAAATTGTAAAAATCGCCAGGCACGGCGAAAATACATGTAGATGTTTATTTCATTTCAATCGATTCGATACTAAAATAAAATCCACAGAGATGAAACACGAATGCTCACAATTAGCTTTCAGTGCTAACCGATAGCAAATAGTATTTGATACCAAAGTATACAAATAACAAAAAGCTAAACTGTAAACTTCGTTCTAACCAAAGACTGGGTTAAATATATAATGTTTACAGTGGACATAAAATTAGTAGAAAGGCACAAAGAATGTTGTTTTGCTAAAAACGTTAAAATGCAATTTGTTAAATGCTGATAAAATTATTACACAATTATTCTTATATCTTTTTTGTTATATTTTAATTTAATCGTGGATAAAACTAAAATTTGTGCCTCGATTTTGATGACATGTGGCGTTTTATACTCGCCTAGCTTTATAAATATTTGCAAAAACTAATACTTTTTGCTGTTTTAAATTTATTATGAATTTGAAAAAAAAATTTTAATTTTCTACGAAGCAATTTTTGTTTGCCACTTATTTCCGAATAATGTTGAAACTGGTGAGGACAAAAAAAATTGCTAGACAACGAAAAGATAATGGGACTAGCTGAACTCGAGTTATAGTGCAATAAGCTTGTGTAACTGCCGTTGTAAGAGGATCACATTTGCCACGCCCATTGAAAAAATCTGTACGTGATAGAAAAAAATACTGAAAGATATTTGTTGCGCAAGTTAAATTCTTTATTTTATTCCAAGAAGGCAAACATTTTTGTTTTGCAGAACAGTGTTATTTGTATTGTACCATTCACATTTTTTTACCACTAGTTTTTCTCTTTTTTAAAATAATTAATTAAATTATTTTTTAATTATTTTATTAAATGATTTCCCGTTAGAAAAGAAAACAAAAACAAATTATGTTAGGCACGAAGAGGAGGTTACATTGCTGTTAAGTCACACACGCCATTTAATCTTTATGTCAATAATTATATTTGTTATTTTTGCATGCCCAGTGTTTTAGCATACACGCACACATATATACCCGCACTTGAAACAAAAATATATTAAAATGTTGTTAGAATTTCGTGATGTGCACTATTGTGATTAAATGTTATTGTGTATTATCCCCGATGTTGTTCGATGATAATGAAAATAACAACAACAGCGAAAAACAGATAGTAATTATAATTGAAATAATTTAAACTTATTATAGTGAATTTTATATGATTATTATCCGTATCCGGCTTTGAAATATTTATGGAAATGAAGTTTCTATTTCTACCCAGCAATAACTACTGACTCACCCTCAGTAGCTTTGTGACGGATTGGTATGGCATGCTATTTGTTCGCGATGTCCCACTTTGGAGCATTTCTTTATAAGTGCTTATTTCAGCACTTCGTTGGCATTTAGCGATTCATTGTATGATTACTATCGTTTGGTCGTGTTCTGTTCGTAACTCGTCACGAAATGTATAATTTGTGTTCACTGCCTACCAGTAGTGCATTCTGCCATACAGTATTGCATTCATTAAGGCAAAATATATGTGCTTCCTTCGAAGTGCGTTTGTATGCCAGATAAAGTTTGCACTACTTCCAAAGTGATGTTTATTTTTTTCATGGGGAGGTAGACGACAACGTTTCTCACAAAGATGATGTTTCTGTTTCAGCACCCATTGATATTACGAATGATAAATGTTGATTAGAGCAGCGTGTGCGGTATTTCAGGCTGGCCTTTTTGGTTTATTATGTTATTTCCTTTTTGTTTTTACTTCAATAATTATTATAATGTCTACATGGCCATATTTATGTACATATATTTATTTACATACATTCGTATGTAGGTTCCTTAAATACGTTTTAAATTTTTTATACACAAAGAACTATGTAAATGAAGTGCAAAATAAGTAAACAAATTGATTAAAAAATTGAATATTTGGAAAGTAGGAATTATTGATGAAACCAGCTTTGTGGAAATACTGCTGCTATAGTGTTCATGGCAAAGCGGTTCTTACTCCAATTTTCTGCTTGCATTTAAACACGATCTTAATCAATTTGAAGTGAAGGGAACTTAAACTTTGCGGTAATACTCCTTAACTAAACATGCAGTGCTCAAATATTGATATCATATCAATACTAAAATGGTTCGTTAAAACAAATCGAACTTTCAAAAGTCAAATCGGAGTTCTGACTTAACCCAGAATTATGAAATTATTTAACGTGTTCGCTCAAAAAACTACTGCAAAGCTGTGCATTGGAAGTACTATTAACAGCTGATGAGCAATTAGCCAGCGAGCACTTTCAATTCAACTTTTTATACTTTCTCAAAAAAAAAAAATCATTCGTGATTTTTTCAGTTGCTCTTGGTAAATTGAATAATTTTTTTTCGCTCGTCTACAGATATTTTTTCAAGCAAACATGTTAATATGGAAAAAATGTTCAATTTTAGCAACAAATTGAGACCATTGAGTAATGAAATCGGGAATTATGCCAGGATTGCGTTGGTTTCATAGAGGAACATTTTTAACAATCGAAAAAATATTTTTTTGTCAAGACTTTTTGAGAATGTCTTTACAAAAGTTCTGACTGTGAATGATCACACAAAATGGGGTTTTCCGATAGTATTGACACCTGTCAACAATTTTCATTACTCATCGCATTGTCTTATTTACCACAACATTGATTTTTATTGCAATGAATATTCAATTTCTATCCAAAAAGTATTTTGGAGAGAATTTTGTTTTATATTCTCAACGAAGAAAAAATGCTGCACTAGGCCACCGCATGCTTCTGAAAGCTTACGGCGATTATGTTCAATTTGAACCCACTTGAAAAGGTAGGTTTCAACGTTTGGAAGGTAGTGATTTTAATCTTGAAGGTGACGAACGTTTGTAGAGGCCACAAGGATTTGATTACAGAGAATTAGGGGTATTAGTCGATTAAACATATGAGATATGCGAGAAAACCAAGGTATTTTTGGGACTGATTGTGACTGACGATGAAATATAGATCTATAACGATAATTTCAGGCGCATACCAAAAGCGTCACCAAGGAGCAATCGCATGTTAAATTGCTTTCCGATTTGGCAAATTTACATCAGTCAAGTAATATAAGGTATTTGAGGTAGGCACAATAGGCACATTTGTATACGTAAAGTACACGTGTAGCGGCAGAGCATGAAGACATACTCGAAGTAAAAAAGAGCACTACTTAACGAAATAAACAAAACATTACGCATGCATGTTTACCTATTTTTGGTACCGCATACGAAGTGTATAGTGTTCATATGTACTCAGCTGCGTTCGTTTCAGGCATACTATATGATACTTCACATGCACAGCAGGTACTAGATCAACAAAATGTTCCACGTTCAGTGCGACAAAGAGATTACTTGCTGTTATTATGAATTTTTGCCTTAACATATGAAATGGACACACAAGAAGTTGGCTTAAATTTATAAAATAAAAAAAATAATATTTTTGGTCGTGAAACAAATTTTCTATACAAGTGAGTTTTAAAATTATTTTATAAATCAAAATAATTTTTAGTAATGAGGTCATTAACAAAAAAACTTCTTTTATTAACGAGGCAACTTCAAACATTTTGAAGCTGCTTACTGTACTAATTTCAGATCTGTCACGTACATACGAATTACATATATATGTAAATAATATGCATTTAAGTAGTACAACAAAAAACAAACATAATTTTTGCAGTACTGTATTTTTCATGTTCACATATTCACACAGAGCATTTTGAATATTGATTAAATTAAGTAAATATTTTCAGCAATTAACTGCTACAGTTGGAATTTGAAATAAAAAAAAACTTAATCATAACTTTCGTTCATGGTATTCGCCAATTTTCCAACTTGTATAAAAATAACTTTTGTTATCTTTGAAGCTTATGCTACTTTCTTCACTGGCATAATTTAAGTACTTGAAAGAACCCAAAAAAACATATGAAATTAAACAAATTGAACATGGAAAACGGGGGCTACAAAAGGAACTGAATACTTTGGGTATTATGTTAAAAGATGCAATTGAATAATCAAAAAATTTCTTTTTTCAAGATTAATAAAGAACACAAAAAAGAATTCAATAACTAAAGAAAAGCAAATCAAGTGGTACATTGTCTTCAGTAGGAAATAGAAAGATTTTAATTACTAGAAGACAAGTAAAATTTTTACAAGAACTCAATGAGCTATTGAAACTAATAGTTTAAATTAAACAATGGAAAATTGTTAAGCAGCAACGAATGAATAAAATCCAAAGAAACAAGTTTCAACAAGAAACCTAGCACCCTCGCAGAGCATTACAACTACAGAAGTGAGAAAGAACAAGAAATGTTAAGCTTTACGAACAACATTATTATATTTGCCATCATCACCCGCATTGTCATTTCGAACCATCATAAATATTAACTTCATCGTCATCAACTTGTGGTAGATGTAGATGATGTATCGATCAGATAAAAAGCATGAATAGCAGTTACAGAAAATGGCAAATAAACCAGTGTTTTCCACTTTGGTTTAGACATTTAAAAACACATACAACACAATGTATTCAATAGAAACTCTCTCGATGATGTTACAATAAGGAGAGTTTGTATGGAATACATTGCCTTATATGTATTTGTGTATGTCTGTACCATAATACACTCTTTGTAGCAAGCAAAGAAAAAAATATTTCTACATGCACTTGATTGCTTCATACTTATTGTACAGCAAAGAAAACCTCATGGGAACCAATTCTTTTTTGAAAGAACTTACAAACTACACATAGGTATGTGAATTAGATACATTGATACATACTCAGCCACACAAGCCCACACCAAAGCTACGAGCAACAAATTAAAACCCATTACCACCATACGCTTTCAAACAAGAAAAAAATCCTGACTAATAGATGCTAACAAGAAGTTTAAAAACTTTAACAAGCTCTCATCTGAAAAAATAGATATTTAAAGAGAAACCCACGTTAAAACGTTTCGTGGTTTAACGCGTATAACAAATGGCTTCGTCAAAAAATCTACATCAAATTTAACGGCAAAAGAGAAAAAGCAGAATCACCAAGTCTTATAGTTTCACAAAAAAATTCGAAAATTTGCAAAAGCTTGTATTTTACAAAATTAAAAAAAATCATTAAAAAAATAACAAATTCACCAAAAAAATTATAAATTTTACCAATAATCTAACTTATTCTGAAAACAACAGAATTTAAAATTTCACCACAAATTCAAACTCTAGTCCAAACATTTTAAATTACAAGAACAAAAAAATCCGAAATGTTCGAAATTGGCAAAGAGAACTGAAATTGCCAAAATTTCAAATTTATTAAAAATTCCAAAAATATAGCATTAATCTTACAACTGGTATCAAACAAAATAACTCCAAAAATACCACAAAACCTAAAATTCACCGAAATTTTAAATTGCAAATTCCTTAAAATTCAGTTTCACCAAAAATTTGCAAAACAATAAGTATTTTGTGAAAAAACTTAAAAATTTTAACAAAATCGGTGTTAGAAAAGGTCGAAAAAACCTACTTTCACAAACAAGGAAAGAAAACAAACTTCACCATAATTTAAGATTTAATGACAAAATTTACCAAAAGACGAAAACTCTGAATTTAATCAAATATTAAGAACCAAATCCTTTGCACCGGGAAAAATTTTTAGTGCATATTTTGTAAAAATTCGGCACATCCGCATATAGCTCCCTTACTTGTTTATATAAGGGATAAGGCCTAATACTTATATTATTGCTTACCATACGCAACTGGTGGTGGTTATTGTTATAAGTGATCAGTGATCACTAAACTATATTGAAAGACTGTTAATCAATAAAAAAATTCAATTCGAGTATTAGAAATGGTAAATGCTCTTTAATAATACATGTCAACAGTTGTAAAAACAATAAATTATTTTTGTTCTATTGAAATTATAAAGGTCACCATCACTTTAAAAGGTGCGAGTAATCTGTTAGAACTATTAACCAATCGTAAGTCAGCATTTCTTTTCCAATAAAGAAACCGCCTTCCTTTTTTACGGTTATTTGCTTTTCGAAGATGACTTATTTTCTATTAAATTATATATTCTATATATTTCTATTTAATTTTATTTTAACTAATTGGTAATTTTTTGAAATAGCATTGGTTATGCTTATTTTATCCTACTCGAATTTTATAGCTTTTGTAACCAATTGATTAGTTACAGCAAACGTCTCACATTTTTTAATTAAAATAAACAATATTTTAATTAAAATTACCAATAGAGAGTTATAACTTTAAAACTGAATTTAATTTTATAGTCGAATGTTTATAAACATTAATTTTTAGGTGCAAATCGGATAAATTAATTTATTATAGAATTGCGAAGATTGAATTATATTTTGGCTAACCAAACATACAATTATTGCAGGTAATAATAATGTGGAACTCTCACAACGAAAAGCAAAAAATGTATGTTAATGATTGGCAGCGGCTGGGGTACGAACACCACAACAGCGCCCTCATACATTGATCAAATACCTAAAGAATATTACATATCATGTTTATTGAGAACATTTTATGGTTAGAGTTATTATATTATTTTTGTATAGTTAAAATACTTTGTTGCTAGAATTTAAAAAAAAAAGTTGTATTGTAACGAAACCATGTTGCTATTTTTCTGGATGGAGAACATTTAATAATTTAATAACTTGTTTATCGGAATTTACAATGTTTTCTTATAACCATTACATTTTTGCCATAACATATTGTTGTTGACAACATAATAGAGCTTTTATGACTATGATATAAGCAAGTTTTTTCTTTGCGTGAATGCTTTCATTTTCTAATATTTCATGATATAAATAATATCTTATTAAAAATGCTTATTACCTGGAATAAGTTTTCAGATTACACTATAAAATAAGTATAACTCAAACCGATATTTATACAGAAGATGCTCACCGCCTCTAGAGCTTTGGACTATTTGATATTTATTGCCTCCATGATGTCAAGTCAAAAATGTAATTAAGCGCAATGTGAATACCAAATTAACTTTGCCATAGCAAATAACTATCGTTATATATTTTACCTGCCGGCTATTCGCTTTAGCAAATTTTACTAGTTTCTTTAATTTAAAAATCACATCCTTGTTTGTTCTGCAATGCAAAAGATACAAACAATCCTGGATATAATTGTGTACATGCTACGCCTGTTTACATGAAAATAATAGATTACTGGAATAAGAAAATAAAAGAGAAAATGAAGAAAACATATTGACTGATACAAATATCAAGATTGTATTAGACAATTGGACAGAAGCCATTTCTACATGGTAGGTCCCAAGAGTTGATAAGTTTTAATGATTTCAAAGTCTTGAACACAATGTAACTAGACAAACAAATTTGAAGCTTATAAAAATTGTTAAGGCCATTTTCTTGTTTCCTACAAAGTAAACAATTTAATATATTAACAACCTTGAATTGTAGTATATACTTGCTAGGAAAACACCACCATTATTATATTATGTTATAGAATAAATTGATACCACAGAAGAGAATTCATTATTTACAGAATATTTGGCAGTAATGGATGGCTGCATGAATAACCACCAAAGGGAAAATTGTTCAAGAATTCTGAGTGACTCACCAAACCCCCCAAGAAAATGCGCCCGGGTTCTGTAAATCACTTTATTTAAAAAAATCGCCAAAAGTGTAATTTTCGGCAATTTAGTGTTCTTATAATCGCTAAGTGATTTTTAAAGCAGAACTTCATTTCCAAATTGTTTCTGCCGTTTTTTCACATAATTGTAGTATTCTGCCAACAGATTTTGCTGCAAAAAACCGTATTTTAATCAGTTAGTCGCCAGCAGTGCGAAATAAACACTTTTTAAGAAAATATATTAAATTACTTGTGGCAAATAAATTAAACAAGACAAAAAATTAAATGTAAGTATTAAATAATTTTTTTTATTTATCAGAAAATTATATTTATATGTATATATATATGTGTGTGTGTGTGCGTACATTTATATTAAAGGGGAAAATACAAAAATGCAGAACAAGAAGAAATTTTCGTGGACTTTATGGAAAAACATCCAGAGTTAGCGAAAGGATTTAGAAGGTGATGAAGCCATGATCTCTTATCTCCATTTTCGTAGTTTCTTATTAGGTTTTGTATCTCATAGCTTAATTTCCATATGAACGAATCATGGCACTGTCCAGGACGACATGCATTCAGTGCTATGATATTCATTTTATAATCACAAACATAGGAAACAGAATTATTAAAAGAATTAATAATAAGTGGATGTATTTATAATGTATTTATAAAAAAAATTGAATACTAACAATCATAGCGTTTATGCTTTTCTATTCCAGAATAAACTAGAATTGTTTGATGGTGTCTTAATTTTTATATGGGTACCGTCCACACATCCAATTATTCCCGTTATTTAAAACTTATTGTTTTTATTTTATTATTATTATTATTATCTTTTTGACTTTGAAATTTCTTCTTCACTTTTTTGAAAGCATATCCATTTAACTTCTAATATAATAAAAAGGTTTATCAAAACTTTTGACACAGTACTTCTTCCCATGGCAAGACTAGAATCTTTGCCAATCATTTGTTGGGCACTCACCTGTCCAAAATAACGAAGTGCTGTAATCAGTTGTAAAATTATTGGAATGCTGGTTTTCTTCACTTTCGATAATATTTCATTTAACAGCATAGAAAAAGCTTCTTTGTTTAACATAAAATATGCTATAAATCTTTTTCTTTTTTAAGAAAATGTTGAATAAAATCGGTGTATTTACTTATGGCTGCTCTGGTAGTTCAAAAGGATTGGACCAGTCGCGAAGCCTTTTTCTCTGCATCCTTTCCATTCGCTCTTTTTCTTTTTCCAATAAATAAATAAATGGTTCATTTTAAAATTTTAATAATTTTAATTTTAGTTATTTTTAATAATCAAATTTTATTTTTCTATGAACTGTCAATTATCATAGTGAATGTTAATCATTCACAATACTAGAACAATTGTTTTATTTCTCTTTGTTTCAATTACTTGTTAAAAACAAAATAAAATCAAAATCGCAGCGAAAAAACAGTTTCATACGATTTGCAGAACACAGTGAAATCTCTTTTGTGAAATTAAAATCGATTTCACTTTAAATTCGCAGTGAAATTCAGAACCTGGGTGATAATTTAAAAAAAATTCCGAAACTACAAGCTTTCAGAATTTGAGGCAATAGGTCATTACGTTAAATTACCGATATTTGAGTGAACAATGGCCCGAAAAATATTTTCGGCAATTGAACATTTTTAAAAATGTCGGCAATAGTTTGTGAACAAATGCCCAAATATTTAATAAATTAAAATCAACCAAAGTTTGTGAATAATCGCCCCACTTCTTTTGGAGTTTCTTTAATAGTTCTCGTTTAGGCAATTCTAACTTAAGCGCTTAGTTCATACAGCCGATGATGCAGAGCACCAATGTGAAACGTCAAATTATCTCATACTAAATACACTTAAGAATTCAAAAGAACATGCCCAAATTTCATTTAAGCCTATATTTTATTGCTTATCTTATTATCTATTTATTACTTTATTTTTGAAACCCTTGAAATATCTGTTTTTTTATTCTTAGTATAGTATCACTGTAAACCACGGGATCAAGCTCTACAGTTAAATGACTCTACAAGACAGTCAGAAACAATTGCAATCATGTCTTGGATACGCTTCTTTAACACTCCATGACTACATTGCGAGACGTCGGTAGCGTTAAAAAAATTACTTTCAAAAAGGTTATGGTGTTGCCCCACTGTGTACTAAAACACAAAATTGGTAATAAAAGAAAAACAGAACAAATAACAAACAGTTTACTAAACGAAACAGAAGGCTAAAGAGAAAGAGTATAAACTATAATGGCACGAAAATCCAACAACATTTTGTACATTGTAAAACATACGACAGGCAACAATTTTATTACACAGTTCATATACATTTGCAAAAAGAACAACAATTACAACAACATCTTTAATAAAAGTCGGAAATAAAAAGGCAAACAGCAGCAACAACAACAACAACACTTTACGTACAGATTAAATAGTTACTCTTAAATTGTTGTGAAAACAAAGTCCTTAAGTCCTTTAAAAGAGAGTGCACGTGCGTATGTAATCACGAGTTGGACCTATAAAATTACATCGTGCTGAGTAGTTGATGATGGTATTTTTGTCTATTCAGAATTGCTTGCATTGTTATGTTGTTGTGTGTGCTATACATAGGGGTTTTAAGGGACCGTAAGCAGCAATGGTGTCTAACAAGACAATTCTAACTATATAAACTTCGTACCCTATATTTGGTAATTAACTGGCAAACATGTTGGGAACTATCGTTAAATTAACTGTTCATACTTTTGCTGAGGAGTACAATATAAGCTACTCGTAGCGTCCATTACTAACTTTAGCAGTAATGGCGCTTTTCACTTCATAAAGTTGAATAAAAAAAAATGGGGCCAAAGTTATGCCTCTATCTTTTTGAACGTAAAGATGAAACAAAACTTAAAGTACAATTTTTCTTAATATTGATGGTTAGTGTACGAGGGCGGATCAATAAGTCCGTGACTTATTGAATGAAGCACAGTTTTTTTTTGTTGAAAAATTTATTTTTCAACATAATCTCCTTTTAACTTAATCCAACGTTTCTCCAGTTTTTGTATTTTAAAGGGAGACTCAAGTATACATAGTTTCCACATGCCAGTTGCAAATATATCAAAAACATGGCATATGCATCGCTTACAAAATGTAATTATTATTCTAGGTACCTGCAGAAAATTAGTCATGAAACAATACACAACGGAAGGACGTGTTCGAATTATTCAAGCGTGTTATGAAAATAGGCTCTCGAAAATAAATGCACATTGTGCTTTATGTGCATATTTTCGTGCACATAATCAAGGGAAATTCGGGCCAGAAAAAAGAAAATTTTGCGGCAGCCCAAAATTAAGCATCTTCTACAAGTTGCGTAACACCTAATGTAGGGTATTTAAGTCAGCAGGACCTTTTACTTTAAACGAAATGTAATAAGAACTATTTTATTATTTTGTCTTGCTAAGACTTTTTGCGAGTGTACCTCCTCTGATAATGCATAAATGTTTTCCGCATTTCAAAACTCAAGGTATGAATCTCAACACACACATCAGCCTACAGTAAACAAGTTAAAGTGTTGCCATTTGATGTTTGTGCAATTAAGGCACTTTTACACAAATTTTCTATGATGATTATAACAACAAGAACTTGCAACAAAATATAGATTTTGGAAAAAAAGCATGTGGTAGTCAAGTCTTTTACATAGTAGGTAGAAAGTGCTTAGAGCTCTATTACAGTTCCAACAATTTCTTCTTAAAATGTAAAATACAAGGGGTAAGAGTGCAGAAAAATGTTTAAATTGTAAAACGTAGAAAAATAATTTATAAAAAAAAAAAATAACGAAAAAGAGAAGAGAAGAGAAATGAACTTAAATACCGGTATTTATTAACTAGTTATAACTAGTTTTTCACTTACCTCTCAATGTGTTTTGCCAGCAAGTGAGTGAGTGTGCACGACAGACGAGTATCGGTTTAAGCTACAGACGGTGAAATTCAGCCAGATGAACTTGAATCCATGTAAAGTGTGCAAAAGCCAGCACATATTCTTACACACAAAACTCTCCGAAAAGTAATTTTTTTCAATTATTTTCTACATTTTTTCTCATAACTTTATTAATTTTTTAATACGTTTTAATCTGGGTTAGAGTTGTGCAAAAGAAAATTATCACTGTTTTTTATGTTTTTCTTTTTAATAAAGCTTCACTTTGTATGGGATTTTCTTAATTTTAAAACGAAGGTTTTTTCCGTTCTAAAGCTTTGGGTCACCTTAAACTCTTTTGTTTTTCTTTCTATAAAATCTTGAAGAACTTTTGTTTTTCTTTATGACTTTTAACTGTTTTTATTTAAGCTATAGATTTATTAACTAGTTTTTAACTTCTTGTGCAGCACTACACTTTTTAATGCTTTTCTTTGTCAGATTTATTATTATTTTTAGCTAAAGTTGCTAAAGCAAAACAAAAAAGTCTTACACACAGTTTGCTAAACAAGTTTGGCTTTCGTTTCAGATGTATTTTAATTTTTTTTTTTTGCCAAATTTAAGTCATTTAACATTCATTAGATACTTGCTTGTGCTTGTGGTATAAATTAAAAAATTTTGATATTTGTTAAGGAAAAATTGTTTACGTTAATGCACACACACACAGGCACACACAACCAACAAAATGTCATTCTTTCCAACTTATGAATGGGTATTCATTCTAAAGTTATTCATTCGGTTATTTAGAACATATTAGTATATCAGAAGATATATTTTGTAAATAAAACTTGTTTATCTGCATTAACTTATTTTGTAGTTTATAGGATCCATGAATTTAGTTTAAAAATAATTAAAACTTTAATGTTCGAAATTTTTGCCAAACACATGTTTACATTTAACAACAAATGTTCACACGTAATTTAATCTAAAAAAGCACATCCACAAACTAATACTAACGAATATTTCAATTCAGGTTAAAAAGAGTAATTTCATCAATTAAAAACAAGAAATAAACATTTTTATTAATCTGTTTGTTTTTGTTCCTTCTAAACAATTTATTTATTGTTCATTTACATTTTATCTGCCAAATAAACAATAGTTAAGCCATGAATACCAATTGTTCATCATCTTTTTGCTATTGCGCAGTTGTAGTACAGCGAGTCACCGTCAAATCTTTTATTCACTTTTGCGTTTTAATACGAATACAAACTACAACAACAATGTCTTGCGCATAGTTAAACATTTATTTTTAATTTATAAAATTATTTGATAAAATTTTTGTTACTTATTTCTCACATGGGAACATTTTTGATGGTATGCGAAATTTAACAAAATAAATTTTTTGAAGCGCAAATTCGTGATAAAGTTGGTTGAAAACAAAGGTGTTAAATTATTTTTAATTGTAAGAAGAAAACTGCAAATGAGTCAGATTTTTGGACAGCAAATTATTAAAAAAATAGTAGAAATATATCTTCAAATTTTTTTACCTGGTTACAAAACTAGATTTCTTTGTTTATTTCTATTGTTTTACAGCACAAATAATAGTAAAATTTGGTCTGTGGCAGATATACACATATATGTATATAAATCTTAGGATTTTTCTACACGTAACAATTTTTAGTTTGATCACACTTGATCAGACATACGATAGTATTGACAGTGTAAATATTGACGATACTAATTGGTCGAGCAAATAAACACTTATCATTTGTGCCCTATTTGGCCGAGTTAAGGCTCCGCAAGATGTTGAAAATTTTGTATGTGGCTGGAAAAATGATAGGAGCCAATTTAGATCCCTTTCCACTTTTAATGTAACAGTGTTGAGCCATTTGCACCATATTATTATAGTTTTTCAAGGGTGGCTAGCAATTTCGATTATTTTTGTTGTTGTTGCAAGTCAACCTAGTGACACAGAAGAAAAATATCAGATTTTTATAAGGAAATTCTCCTATCTCTGTGGTCTGCTATAAACCGTTAAATTTTTTCGGGAACTTCGGCACCAGTTACTTCTTTTATAGTGACCGAAAACATAATTCTTAAATTGGCAGATAAGTAACCACAAGGAAAGTATGCCATGTTAAATAAGAAATTATTATTTCATGATATTTTCGATCTTAAAGCCTTACATAAGAAGATTTAGTTTAACAAATTCTAATAATATAAATTCAATTTCTTTTACAGTACCAAAAGAGCAGCTCTGTTAGCTCCTACCCACCGTTCGTGTGTTTTGTGAGTCCACATAGGGAGAATTCACATTAATGCATATTCATATTCTATCCATCTATTGACCTCTCTTCTCTCACTTTCTCACTCTCTCCTATCTATCTGCTTACTATGATTTATTTTCGAACACAAATAATGCTGGTCGAAAGTGTTGATACTGCTGCAAGTTGTTTGGGTTCAACGCTTTTTGATATTTTTAGTTCAACAAATAAAGTTTTAGTTTGTGTCTTTTGAATTCTTCAAAAATCTTGAAATAAAGTCCATCTGGCAAGTCTAGGGGGTAGGCAGATATCTATTGTCAGATACATAGACAGTGCCACTTCCCGGTGTTAGTCGCAAATCTAAAAAATCTCATATAATTCCATCAAAATCGATATAGCCTTAAGCCTTTTGGGGGAAAGTAATTATAAAAACAAACAATTCTAAAATTTATATATAGAGGGAGGAAATTTTATTTTTCACCCTCCTGGATAAAACCTAAGTAATTGTAATTTAAATTTAGAGTCGATTTAAAAGTTCAGTTTTCTTTTAACGAGCAGAGAATTCTTTTTTATAAACTATTAATTATAAGGTCGTAAACAGAGTTTTAAGGAGAAGGAAGGACTAGAAATGGCGACTTTTGTGGCTGCTCTCTATCTCTCTCTCTCTTTGTTCTCGTTCCCCAATTTCGTTGGCGAAATTCATAATTTCGTCATAATTTCCACCTCATGTGACTTTTGTCTTGTTAACTCTCAGTACATTAATGTATTTGTTATTTAAAAAAGACTAACGTCCTGCATTACTCTCTAATTTTGGATATTTAAAATATCTCTATGATACAGAAACAACAGCACTGTCTCTGGCATAATACAAAAATTGTTTCCAGCCTATATAAAACATTGCTTCGCATTCTCACAGCAATTAGCAGTTCCAACCAAATATTTCCAATATTTATGTACAATTTTTACCAACAACATGTCGTTAAAATATTTTGCATGAGTTGTTACAAAAAACTGTTACTAAAATCGGTTAAAATATCTTAACAGATCATAATTTCAAAACAAAAGTTGTTGAACGTTATAACATTAGATGTGCTGTTAAGACCCCATATGACATTTAAAAGCCGTGTGCCGGTCACGTTGCTAATATATTTGATGAACACCGAACCAAACATGTGTGTACTATGTAAGTACCTAATGTCTCAACTTACGTGGTCATGTAGTTGCTGTCACTGTACTTGTTACCTTAAAGCCATTGAACTTACACAAATCGATTGAATTTTTTTATTAAGGCCTTTCAAGTAAATTTCTGTAAAAACATTGAACTTTGAAATTATATAACTCCGTTTTTTAAATATATCTTGTTCAGTTCTATAATTCTTTATAACAATACTAATCTTTTTTTAATCTTAGCACGTTGTTTATGTTAAGGTTTAAATCAAACATTTAAAAAAATATAAATATCGATATAGCCTTAAGCCTTTTGGGGGAAAGTAATTATAAAAACAAACAATTCTAAAATTTATATATAGAGGGAGGAAATTTTATTTTTCACCCTCCTGGATAAAACCTAAGTAATTGTAATTTAAATTTAGAGTCGATTTAAAAGTTCAGTTTTCTTTTAACGAGCAGAGAATTCTTTTTTATAAACTATTAATTATAAGGTCGTAAACAGAGTTTTAAGGAGAAGGAAGGACTAGAAATGGCGACTTTTGTGGCTGCTCTCTATCTCTCTCTCTCTTTGTTCTCGTTCCCCAATTTCGTTGGCGAAATTCATAATTTCGTCATAATTTCCACCTCATGTGACTTTTGTCTTGTTAACTCTCAGTACATTAATGTATTTGTTATTTAAAAAAGACTAACGTCCTGCATTACTCTCTAATTTTGGATATTTAAAATATCTCTATGATACAGAAACAACAGCACTGTCTCTGGCATAATACAAAAATTGTTTCCAGCCTATATAAAACATTGCTTCGCATTCTCACAGCAATTAGCAGTTCCAACCAAATATTTCCAATATTTATGTACAATTTTTACCAACAACATGTCGTTAAAATATTTTGCATGAGTTGTTACAAAAAACTGTTACTAAAATCGGTTAAAATATCTTAACAGATCATAATTTCAAAACAAAAGTTGTTGAACGTTATAACATTAGATGTGCTGTTAAGACCCCATATGACATTTAAAAGCCGTGTGCCGGTCACGTTGCTAATATATTTGATGAACACCGAACCAAACATGTGTGTACTATGTAAGTACCTAATGTCTCAACTTACGTGGTCATGTAGTTGCTGTCACTGTACTTGTTACCTTAAAGCCATTGAACTTACACAAATCGATTGAATTTTTTTATTAAGGCCTTTCAAGTAAATTTCTGTAAAAACATTGAACTTTGAAATTATATAACTCCGTTTTTTAAATATATCTTGTTCAGTTCTATAATTCTTTATAACAATACTAATCTTTTTTTAATCTTAGCACGTTGTTTATGTTAAGGTTTAAATCAAACATTTAAAAAAATATAAATATAAAAAAAATTTCACTGTTTCTAAACCTGCAAAAAAACATCACTTTGATATCACAAGTTGGCTATCAGCCAAAAAAAACCAAGTTTACTTTTAGCCAGATAACTTTAAGCCATTAAAGTATCTCTTTTCTAATTTCTTTTTTCTTCCTTTCTTAATATTAACATATATATGTACAATCACTTATATATAAAGCACTTAAGGTATTTTTCCATTCAATGATTTGGAGAATATTTTTGTTTTTTGCAATTTATTATACAATTAAATCAAACTTTGTTTACTTCTTACTTTTTTCCTTTGATGGAATAAAATCACACTTTTTGAAATTATATTTTTTTATAAAAAAAAATAATTAAAACCGCTTATAAATTTGAAATGTTTGCATGTTTCAACCACGTCTTTACACCAACTGAATTTAAGCCGTTTAAACAATTGTTGGCTGGCTCAAGCTGTGGGGTTTCAGCTGACTAGAGTAGAGAGTGAGAGACTAGTACGTGTTTGATTTTTTGTTTGTTAATTTTTTACCTAAATGATGATTGTGGTAGTAATGACGATAGCTACATCATCATCATCATAATGAACATAGAAAATATATAATAAACATCAACAAAAATTATACCCAAGTAATACTGCTTTATAAATGCTAATGAAGATCAGGTAAAAAAGAATATTTAAAAACAGACACACACACACACACACACACACACTCACATACATACTCAACTTGTTGTTAACTAAAACATAATAGCATTACCATGTTTATAGAGCGGGAGAGATCCATTTAAGTGTCTCTTTTCCCAATACTTCTTTAGGCCGGTATTTTTGTTTTCTCTAATTACAATAATGAAAATGGTATTTAGAGGTTCATCGTGCCGTTTGTAATTTCTACAATATTCATTTCCGGCATAACAAAATGTATATATATTCTTGGTTCTTATAGGTAGAGAAGTTCTATTAACGACGTCCATCTATCCGTTGCTGAAATCAACTTTCTTAGAGCATTATGATCTTGAAACTTGGCCCACTTTATCAGTGAAATCAGCCATATGGTTTACAAGTTATTTTCACTCTTCTGGAAAACGCCCAGGCATACGCAAATAAAATTTGCATATTCTGAATTCAATTGGAAAACTTCTATAAAGTCCCCCTAGATAAATCAACCCTAGGCCTCCAGATACGTTAGTGACCTAAATATTAGACCGAATTAAAAGTTATAAAAGAAAAATAAATAAAAATTTTAAATATTAAAAAAAACCACCAAAATTTAACAAACAAATTTGAAAAAATTCATAATTTACCACAAAATGGCGTAAAAATTTGTTTTCCGAAAAATTCATAATTACAAAAAACGACATTTTGCAAAACAAAATTCACCAAACTTTTTTACCGCAAAAATTTAAATTTCATCAACATTTTGTAATTTCACTAAAAATCGTCGAAATTTTACCAAAATCGATGTTTAGCGAATAAATAAAAAAATTAATTTTAGCATTATTTGACAATTTAACAAATTTCGAAAATTCTCCACAAAACAAAGCTTTAGTTCAAAAATTTTAATTTACAAAAAATTATAATTTTCCGAAAGATCCAAATTAAAAAAAAACCGATGCGCTAAAAACTGACAATAAATCCAAATTTTTCCAAAATTTAAAATTCATCACAAATTTAAAAAAAATCACCATAAAAACTTTACCAAAAAATAACAAACAAAAACAAAATTTACCAAATTTTAAATTTTTACCACAAAATTGTAATATCACCGAAATGCAGAAAAATTACAAATATATGTATTTATATTTTATAAAAAAATAAAGTCGTAATTATAACAAAATCGGTGTTAAACAAATATATCAAAAACGAAATTTCACCACAAATGGTGAATTCACAAAAAAATTTTAAAACTCACTAAAATTTTATCAAAAATCTCAATTAATCTGAAAAATTAAAAACAAATTTTACTATAATTGGAGAGTTCACAAGAATTCACTTCGAAACCAAACCGTTATTCAGTAATTTTAAATTACAAAAATTTCATAATATTCCAAAAAGCCGTAATTAAAAAAAAAACAGAAATGCACAAAAAAAAAATCCTAAATTTTGCCAAAATACGAAAATTCACTACAAAATTCTAATTTCGAAAAATTTGACCAAAGAGCCAAAACTGAAAAAATAGTATTTTGCCAAAAATTTCCAAGTCAAAATTGGCATTTTATGAAAAACATCACAATTTTAACAAAATCGATGCTCTCACGAACAGGAAACCAAAAACAAATTTCACTATATTTTGAATTTTAGCGGCAAAATTTACTCAAAGGCTGAAATTACATCAAAAACTCTAAAATTTATAAAATATTGGAAGTTTTCCTAAAATTTAAATTCCGCTATCATCTACAATTCACCAAAAAGGAGTGTTAAAATGTAAAATAAGACGACTACAACTGGAGTCCAAAATTAAAGAATATAAACAATCCTTTGCTCTGGGGAAAAACTGTAGTACACTCTTATTGAATCATACTTTTGTGTAGAGTACATAAGATCGCGCACGGCCGAGTAAAGCAATCTTACTTGTTTTTGGAATCGTGTTCTTTTGGTATTTGTTTGTTGTTACTTTGTTTTTGCCTCTGCCCATTCCTCTCTCCGTAAATATTTACAAAAGTTATGTACGGCCCTATTACTTGATGTTTTAACATTTTACAATTTAATTGTTGTTGTTGGCTTTGCGGTGGCGTGGTAAATCGTGAGTTCATACAATAACAACGAAAAACAAATCGGGTCGATTGGCTTCTACGCTTGCGTGTTCTGTTCTCTATTAATTCTTGTTTTTTTGATTTTTTATTTCATTTACGTTTTCTTTTCCTTTCTTATTTTTTTTTTGAGTTTTAAAGTTTTTTTGTGTCTCTCTTTTACTACTGATTGTTATTGGTGTTGTCTACCTGTATTTTATTATGCTTGTATTTGTTGCGTTTCGTTTTTAATATGATTAAATATTTATTCTTTTTGTTATATCATCATATAAGAATATTTTGGTTGAAAAGGAATTCCGAGAATATGTGGTGGATATAATTAAATTTTTTCTTCTTGTTTATAGACTTTGGCTTTTATACCAAAGAATATTGGGAAGGCAAACTAATACAGTAGAAAATTTCAGTGCAACTTTCTATCGAAAATTGGCTTTTTCCTCTGGAAATATTCCACAAAAATGTTTTAGACTTTGTGGAGCAAATAGTTTTTGTTATCAAAGAAATTTGACATGGAAAATTGTTTTTTTTTTAAATAAATTTTGTCTCCTTTCGAGTGAAATTTCAGTTGTCTTACCGAAAACTTTCCACAAGAACCCTGGATATATTTCTCTAGAAAAAAAACCTCGGCTTTCGGAGGTTTTTTTTAGAGAAAATTATGTATATTTTATATACAGAAAAAGTACATATTTAAAAGTATTTAATTGTTTCCTAATTAGTTTTCTAGGAGAACATTATATGTTTAAGGCGGACGGTATTCGCCAGGCCAAGCACACAGTGTGTGTATTACACGAAACCATTCGCGCTGTTTTTATCCCTCTCATAACTTTGCTTCCTTTTTAATCATAAAATAAAGAAACTTGAAACATAAGGACTCTACGTATACGTAACCTCGTAGGCCAAATAGCCTCCCGAGATATGAAGGTGTAAAAAGTGCACTTCCGCTTTAGCTAGGGAGCTGAAAATTGGTACGTAGGTAGCCTTGAAGTATAAATAATGAGAAAAATGGGTAATTTTCATCTAGGGTACGAGGTTTCCATACATAGATACATTAACGAACAAAAATAACTTGGAAAAAAGGGCACAGAACCGCACAAAAACTTAATGTGAAAATAGTTCCTATCCAAAAATTTCGGTAGTAAAAAGTGCTGAGATTAATCATTTCTAGGCAAATTGCTAGCTTGGCAAATTTTCTTATAACTTTCTAATATTAGAAAAGATTATAGAAAAAATGTTACTAAGCTTGCAAGTTCCCTAGGAAAGGGATGGTATTGTTCATCTCAGTGCTTTTTACGGCCGAAACTTTTGGGTAGGAACTTTGCTTTATTTTCTCATTTTTGTGCGGATTTATAAGTTACACACGTGTTGAAAATTCTGAAAAAGAAGAAACATATGTGTGTTTTCGAAATACACGAAATTCAGATCACATTTTTGCATATTTTATTTTGTATATTTCGTAAAGCTCAAACAAAGCGGAAAGATTTATGTAGATTTGTATATAAAATTTTAAAAATTTAAATACCTCTATTCTGTACTCATGGCAAAAACATTTTAAAACTTTATATAAAAAATAGAATAAAAGTTATTTAGTAGTTTTGACTCAACTTTAACTGGTACTGATTATTACAAGTACGTGTATTTAAAAATGTTTAAAATTTTTTTTTGTAAGATTGAATATTTCTAGGTCGGCCAAAAAATTCAAGTTAAGCACGCTCGTTTAGATGCACGTAGTGGAAATATTTGCCTAATTATATGTATGTGAGTGGGTTCGTAGAAAATACCATTAAAGTTTTTTTGTGGTTGAATAATTATTAATAATAATTAATTTTTTTTATTTATAGTTTTTATACTTAGAATTTTGTGTTAAAAGTTGAAATGAAAATACTTAATTCTAAATAAGGATTTTATTTTGCTACACAAATATTCTTTAAGCCTCATTTGCACTATTTTTTATTTTTTGCCTTTGGATTTTGTAATTCTAAAATTAAACGATAATTTTTCTGATTGACCAAAAAGTAAAGGTACAGCTTTTTTGAGCTCTTAAATTTTTGAATATGAACCATTCTTTTAAACAAACTTTGAATATTTTAAGCCCTGTCATGAACAAAATATATTTGTAACTGATAAGGGCTGCAGTTGTTCTTAAGTCGGTGTAAACCATATATAAATCATTGGCAGAGGCGCGCCATCAGCTGCGATATGGTCGGCTTGTGTCTTTGTTCAACGGCTGCTAATGTTATTTTCTTCAGCGAAATTGCAAAATTGAATTGGCGTTTATGGGAATTTACAAAAATAGGAATCTAAGTGAATATGGAAATGGGGAACATAAAATTGATGGCAATGGAAATGTTAATATTAAGGTAATCGACGCGGAGTTTACCGTCGGTTTTCTTAAAGTATTGATTTTTTAAAATGTCGGATAGTCCGTTTTTTATTTATTTTTTTTTTTTTTGGAAATAGAACCGGCTTTCTCGAATACTTTTCGAAAGAAAAAATATATACTCTCCAAAGCTTTCAAACTGTATTTTCAAGACAATATTTCAAGCAAAATAATTAACAAATTCTTTAAACTTAAGTATGTCATAATAAGATCTTATTCTATATACATTTTATGAATTTATATGTAAAGGGAATAAATGGAAACATAGCTTTTAGTTCTAAGATTAAAGTATATCAAATAGAGTTATTATGGGTATAACGCATTGGGCAAATGGGTTCCACGCTTCAGCTAGCACTTATGCACTATTCATCAATTCAGATCCATACCAAAAATCAGCTCTTACTACAATCATATTTAACCAGTAAGTACTTATGATTAATATCAAGAGCTGATTTTTATTGTATATATATTTGCTATATGCATTAATATTTTGCTCGGGCACCTAAAAAATATTTTAAATTTTTTTTATAGTTGATAGAACAAATTTAAAATAAAATCTTGTAGAAGAGTTTTTGGTTGACCGGGTTTATCTGATTTTTTAAGCCTCTAGCTGGCTTTTTTTATTTTAACTACTCGAACTCTTAGACACGCGGTTTTCGCAGAGATCTAAATCCCTAATTCTTCTGGTAAGGTTATTAAGAGTACTTTCATTTAATTTTATTTTAGAAACTAAGGTCACTGCGAGCACATTACTCATAGTTACTTAGCCATAAACTGTGACTTAACTAATTCTTTTATACGTTGATGACGCAAAATTTCTCATTTATTTAAAAAAAATGTTCATCTGGTTATTCCTACAGTCTAGCAGTTTTAGAGGCATCTATGCTGAGACTAAAAAACTAACTGAAATTGACTTCAAAAATATATATCTTTTTATAAGGATTCACACATACATAAACAGAATATTACATATACACAGCTATCATCAAAAGGAAAAACTTGGCCAAACTAATACTGACAGAACAAGAAATATTTCTAGAAACATAATAATTCCAAAAGACTTTCCTCAAAAAATAAGACTGGAACAAATAGTGAATATTTAATAACAACAGTTTCTGTGAAGATAAAAAGTCTTTCTCAGACCACCTCTTTTATTAAAAAAGAAAGAGCTGCGCCTATTGTCTTAAAAAATTATGGTTTTATATATTAAAGAAATCTCTATTTGATACTAGAGCAACGTTCTATGGCAACATGTATTCCATGCAAGATTCTAGAAAAAAAAATTTTCCTGGTGGATGACAGATTTTTTTGTCGTTAGACAAATTTTTTGTGAATTTTACAGCGAGTACCATAGCAAAAATAATCCAGATTTTGTAAGCAATACATACTTTTTCTAGGGCACAAAGGCGCTTCCTAATAAGCACTTATGTATAGCCATGATAAATGCAATATCGGATGGCCGAAAATGTAGTACATTTTCTATTTGTGGGTATAATTTTTAGAAGTGCAGAAAAAAAATTATATCTTCACACATTCGCTTATATTCGGCAATCCCATAATGAACTACTGTACGGCAATGGACCCAAAATTATATATTTCTCGACGAGTTACAAACATAACAAGACAAAACGTTAACATTCATTCAGTGAATCTCCAAATTCGTATGAAAATTTCAAATCAACACTTAAAAAGCAATTTTCCAAGGTAGGACAGATTCGTGTGCAATGCCAACTCCATATTCCATTACAGGGTACTGATGGCGAATCGGTAGTTTTTGCTGAAATATTTTTGAACCTATGCAACTAACACTAATGATCAGTTGTGTTACTTACAATAAAATTGCACTTAATACGATTTTGGATTTGTTATATGTATATACACTGTATATTATACACTCACCTCGCTACGGTGTTCACATTAAACTAAACTCCTACTAATGAAAATTATATGCGGTCCAAGGCGATGTTATTAGATACGTTACAGAATTTGCACAAAATGCAGTTCTGTTTCGGTTTGTACGTTTTATTGCAATTAATATAATATAAACGGACAATATTTTTATTTTCAAAATTTCCGGATATAACCAACTGATTAACTATCAGTAAAACCAACAATGTTACTAAACCGCAAAAAGAGCGAATAATGACTGCCCACCAGTGAGTATTTGCTAATGAACCAGCGAATGCTTTTTAAATTAACGCCAGAGAATTACAAGCAATAATACTGAGTTAAAAATTGTGCAAAGGTGACCCATATCGCAGTGGGCAAAAATTAAACGGTGTAAAAAGTTACAAGAAACTTATGAGATGATCCAAACGCACATAAAACGAAGAGCCTTTTGAAATCGAACTATGCCGAAATTATTTAAAAAGGCACCTACGAATTTTCACACCTACGAATTTTAATTTGATTAGCGGGATCCTATATCTCGCAAAAGTCTATTTCAGGGTCCCTTAATGAGAGTCCACAACAATTCTAACAACTGCGGTCGGTGTATGTCCATGGGCATGAAATCAATATATTCTAGCCTCTTTTTGTCACTATTAATTATTTCAAATGGCATCGGTCGCTTTAAATTTACAGGATGGTTTTTAATATTGTTTAAATTTACTTGCTTGTCCAATTTTTATTTTACTTCAGTATTTCCAATTACGCAGTTGGTCTGAAATACATACGGTTGAGTCAACCAAAATATTTGTGTCTATTAAATTTACAATTTGCTTTGTTGAAAGTAAATATTAATCAACAGGTTTGTAAACAGCGAACTCATATTGCGCTTTCATTTTAACTTCAGAACAATTTTAATTTCAATTCCAAGAAAAAGTCACAATACAATTTCAAACTGATTTTGGTTTGTAATTGTAGAAGTTGAAGTGTGCGCAAAATTATTTATTTTAACTATTTTCTAATGAAAAGAATTGATGGGATTTTGTTTCAAATATTTTTTCCAGCTAATATTATTCCATTTGACTTTATTATAAAAATTCAAAATTAAGTGTTTTCTGAATTATAATTTAATGACATTTGTTAGGTTTGAATCATAATTTTAATTGATTTTTCCTTATTATTCCAGCACCATCAGTAGCTAATTAAGGTACGAGTATGTAAGGGAAGTTGATAAAGCGATTGAAAAAACCAATACAGGTTTAAATGATTTTTTTTTTTAATTCGTCAGTAACTAAAATGAAAGAAGAAGACAATTTGCAGGCAACAGATTTTGATTTAGAGCTTTTAGCTATCAAATGATCATGTGATTGGTTTAAATTCTTTTTTATTTTAATTTCACAGTATCATTTACACACAAACACATTTCCACACAAACATATATTCCTTCCTAGAAAAAAATATAAAAATCAGCATATTCTGTGTTTTTTTAAGAACAAAGAAAGAAGAACCAGAAACATAATTATTAAACTGTAGATACAATAAACAGTACTGACTTTCATACAATCAAACAACAGCATCAAGGACAACTTTTTACACACCATGAATAGAAGAAGTTATAGGACAAAGCACTGGCAACAAAAAAAAACGCTTTAAAGACAAGTCAAATAGTAGACTTTTTTCTACGAATCATACAAAAGTTTTTTAGTCTCTTTTCTTCTTTGTCTTCCATAAGAAATTTCTTTCTATCTTTAAAACTGTTCGCCAACACAAAAGTAGAGAGAAGTAAGAAAAACTTTCACCAAATAATATCATACACATATTTACGTATATGGTTAACACCGCGCACTCCAGCAGCGCCATAATGTGGAAATATTGGCATGAAATATAGAGTGTTGCAATAATGAATAAATATGAATAAGAGCATCAGCAACAATTTTTACGGTTGGTTTTAGTTTTTTCTAATCAGCGTCGCCGCCCATTGCACTTGTATTAATCATTTTCTACCAATTGTCGGTGGGCAAAAGACCGAAACATAGAATAGTTTATACAAACAAGTGATAATTAGAGATGTCGGGAAAGATACTATGTACCTTCAAGCTCAGTCATGATTCTAAGAGCAAATAAGTTAGACCCCTTTCAGACCAGCAAAGTTTTCTTAGCAAAGTCTTGAGTTTGTGGATGAGAGAGGAAAGGAGGGCTGCTACAAAACTTGTTGTACTCGCAAATTCCTTTTGGGTTTTTAGTTCGTAAACCGAATTAATATGTTTATTAATTATTAATTATTAATTAAATTATTAATTAATTATTTGACAAACATACAAACAAAAGAAGCAGACTTTGTCAAAGTAAAATTATCCTGTCTGACCACAAGACAAAGTTTAAAAGAGAATTCAAGAAACTTTGTCAAAGAAAACTTTGCTGGTCTGAAAGGGGTCTTAACACAATGACATATCCGTTCAGCTGTCGACTTGAAATATATATGCTTCCTGGACAGCATGTGGATACCGTGGTACTTGTCGGATAAGTCGCGAAGGGGTTTATCTATCAGTTTCAGGATCCAAATAAACTTCGCGGAATGGCTTCCCCTTTCCCCAGTTTAGCAATTTTCGAAAACCAATAATGAATATAATTTCAAAGGCCTATATTTAAAATTCGAAGTCGCTCGTGAAATGATCGTCAATTGTTAAAATGTTATAGTTGTCTAGCTAGTATAGTATAGTACTAGCTCCTAAGGACTTATAATACAATTTTCCTAATAACCAACAAGACATTGATCTTTTAAAGAAATTAAAAAGAAAAATAAAACTCTTTCTTGTGTATTTAACTAAACTAATCCCAGATTCCAGCGTGACTTAATTTAACCGCGTTATTAAAGGGTCAAGTGTGATTTGTGATAAAACCAGTGCGAATGTTATTTACTTTAAATGGTTAGTGGTCTTATTTTTTTATTTTATTTTTTATATTTATAAATTTTCTTATAAAATAAATTTTTATTCCGTGTTTTTTTTTAGGTTTAAATTCTTTTTTATTTCTCTCAGTTGGAGTGTTAAAGATGGGAGAGTTAGCCGACATTTAAAGTTGTTTGCAAATAATTTCCTTCCTTTAAGTTGGATTTTTGTTTGGTTTGATTTTTATTTGGAGACTCATTATCCTTGTGATCCATAAATAATCAAGAAAGTAGTAGATAAAACGGGATTATACGACATTTGTAAACATAAACTTTTTCAATTTGTTTTTTTTTGTTTGTTTGCTAGTTACTTCTTGTTTTCTCCCGTATCTTAACGGAAAATTTATTAAATTCTTAAAACAATTTTACACGCACTTTAGCTACTAAAAGACCGCAAATGCAATTACACAACTCAACACAAAAGGACATTTGAACTTACAAAACTAAAACTATGAGGATTTCCTTTTTTTTAATTTCTAAACAACTTTTTTTTTCTTTATTCCATTAACTTGCTAGATTGGTGTTTAAATTAAATTTGCTTACTTTTCTCGGAGGTTTAACAGGGGCAGCGTTATATTTTAATACAAATTCTCCACAATTTCAATTAAAACTTGGCGAGACGTTCACTTTAATATTAAAAAAAAAATTAAGTAAATTGAAAACGAAACAGAAACAAATAATGCGTCCGTATTGTCGTCTCCACTGGACCATAAATTGCTACTGGTCACTTTCTTTCAAACTTCCTTTTTTGTTGTTTAATATAAATTTTTTGTTTCTTTTGACTTCAGTACAGGTTTGTGACACTAATTTGAGTTTCGTTGGTTATTTTTTCAATTTGTTACTTGTGCTGAGTAAACGTTTCACTCAATTTATCCCGTCTTTGATTTGTCAAATCAAGAAAATTCGAAAAATTTTCTTCAACTTCTCTTTTTTGTAGAGCATTTACGTTTTTAAATACCGTTCACGTTAACGCTCGGAGAGCGACTGAAGCTGTTGCTGGCAGGTTGTATTATTGACCTGTGTGGTTTTTTACTGTCTTTGCTCTATGTCATCGTTTTGTGTGTGTTTTGGTATGGGTGTATCTGTGTGTCTTAACATTTCCAGGTTGGCTGTTGTCAGCGTTGCCAAATATGCTGACTTTTGAGTGTTTGAGTTGGTTGAAAGTTTTCCTGTTTTTGTTACAACAATTTTTGTTTTTATAAGAAGAAAAAGTCTATTAAAGGCTTATTTAATGCAGCAAGCAAAACTAATGATCATGTAAAATAATATTGTATCCTCTTTCTCAACTAGTATCAAGGTATGCATATTAGAGAGTGAAAAACTGTGAATGGTTTTTTCATAATTTACATTTTGGGTTTAACAGTTAAAATACCTTCCTGGTTATATACCTGATTGTTAAGCTTAAAAAGATTTGTCTGGACTTAAATAACTAAGTCTTTAGTTTTAAGATTTAAGTAATTAATGGTAGTTATATATTAAGAACAAAATAAATGAAATATGAGAAAAATAAATATATAGAAAATATTAAATTAAATGATGGTTTCCTGTTATGGGAACCTAGGTTTTCAAAACATACGGCAACACTGCCCGTTATCTTTTCCATTTGCACACTAAGCGAGTTTTTTGTATGACATGCATTGTGTATCTTACTTTGCAACATGTTTGATGTTTTGGTTTTGGCATGCCGCTACTTGTTGAAGGTAAATTGATTGTTTTGTTAAATATAGTGTTTGGATTTCTTTTGGTCGCATATGAAGCAGTGTTAGTAAGTGATTAAATTTACTCAACTAATTTACAGACGTTAATAGTAACTTGCTCATTTGAGTTTACATTAAAACGTTTTTCTAAAACATTTGATTTCTGTTATTACTTTTAACAATATTTCAGTATGCGAAAATGGAAGGAAATTTCCTTAAAGCAAAAGATTGAGGAGTGTGAGCAAAATTACTTACTACAATACAGAAATTAAATGCAGACACGAAAGAGGAATCAGAAGTGTGGACTACAAAACATTGTAACACTGCGGATGCTTTCAGGTCTAAACGATTGTTGACGGTTTTAATTTTTGGTTGCGAATTTTGTCGATTTATTTTATTTTAAATTTTAACTCTTATTTTGTTTTATTTTAGATCGCTCCTTTAGATAATTTCGCTTTAAAGGGGATGCGAAATTTTAAAAATTCCATGTGGAGATAAAACAGAATTGATATTTTAAGAAAATATAAAATTAAGTCCCTTAGTTCCTTCACCTTACACCTACAATAATGTCCCTTTAATGCCGTTCTGTTATTTTTACGGGTTTAGGAAACATGATTCTTTTAATAGTGTAATTTTTATAAATATATTACAAAAATATGGGCCAAATAAGACGGGCTCAGATAGACATGTGGGGGAAAATATTAAATCTGAAATAATTTGTTCGTTATGTCCGCTTAAAAGGAGTTTCGAGTTTGACTCATAATTTTTGAAGTCATGAAATTTTAAGCTATGGTGAAATGCGTTTTCGGTTATCCCTTTGTTACATTTTGATTTTGTCTTGCAAAATATATTCTTCCGCCGATTATAAAATTTTTTATGAATTATCGTGAAATTTATTTTTATAGTTTTTATTTTTTTTAGGAATTTTTGATTTTGGGTGTGTTATTATATTTTGGTTATTTATTCCTTTTCATTTTTTTTTGTTTCTAGTACAATTAATAGTTTTTAAGTATTTTTTAATACTTTAATGGTGTTTAATTTTTTTAGCGTTTTCGATTATAATTCTGTTATAAAATAAAGTTTTTATAATTTTGTTGCTAAAATATTGAATTTCGTCAAAATTTATTTTTTTTTAATTTTTTGGCGAAATTTCATAGTTTTGTGGAATCTGTCTTTTTGAATTGGCGATTTTTCGGAAAACTATGTTCTATCGTATTCAATTTGTTGGGAATTTTCTTTTTTTGTGTTTAATTAGCAATCTTTTGCAAATTATTAAAGTTGAGTGAAATTTCGTTTTTCATATTACTTTTGGTAAAATTGTTAGTTTTTCATAATTTATACGTATCAGAAAATTGTAGAATTTTGGAACGAATTTCCGTCATCCCTTGTCAAGTTTGGTTCTAGAGAACGAAAAATGACACTGAAGATGGCACATAGCCGAAACCGGTTTGTCTCCAAACCAAACTTGACAAGGGATGACGGAAATTCGTTCCAAAATTCTACATCAAAACACCCTGTCGGAATATCAAATCAAGAATTATCAGAAAATTGTTGTTTTTATTTTTGTGGTAAAATTTAAATATTTTATGAATTTCCCCAATTTCTCAATTTGTTGAGGAAATAATTTAACATTCGGCAATTTTTTTTTTAATTTTTCAGAAATATGGAGTTTTTGTAAATCTTTGCGTGGTTTATCTTAGTAAAATTTCGATTCTTTCTGGTGGATAATTTATATAAGAGAACTTAAAATACATCCAAAATAAAAATTTTGAATAAATATATTTTATTGTTTTCATATGTCGCTGATTTCAAATAGCAAAAGTCTGCCAAATATGAAACAGACTGCTTATAGATCGAATTTTGTAAGTTATATGAGAGCTTTCAAAATCCGATATCAGTACAGGACAGGCGGACATAGTTAACTGAAATCCACTACTTTAAATAAATTGCAAATGTAATGCAACATTTTATATAAACCCTTTGGTCCTTTAGAGCAGGGTATAGAAAACGGATGCAGGAAATTCTACAGGTAATGATGGCTGAAGCAATTTTCGCTGAAGCAGCAATAATAGTTTTAACCGTGGATATTTCTCTAACCGTTTAGCGTCAATAGAAAAATAAACAAAAACATTTAGTGGAGGTGCTACGTTAAAGTCGTGTAAAGTGAATTAACATTTATCAAATATTTTATAAATTTAGAAAGCAAATGAAGTTGTTCAGAATATTATTTATGAATTTTACTCTAAGGTAAAATTTAATTATCTTAATGAAAACTAAAATATAAAAGGTGTCTCAAAAGAAAGTTTATATTTGCTTGATTTTCAATCATTTTAAAAGTTAAACTAGAATTATTTTTTACAAACTCTTAAACAGAGCTCAGTACATAGCAAGGCGTATCTAAATATGCCTTGGTACATAGCATTCAGCTATATAGATTATTTTAAATTTAAAAGAAAAGTAAATTCAATATCGCTGGAATAATAAGAGTAAACAAGTTCGCCAATCCCCACATACCAAGTGAAAAAGGACGAGAAGCAATATTCGCTGGTATGACAATAAAACAAGTACAGTTTTAGGTTTCAATTTTGTTGACATCGGGAAAGTTGATAAATTCCAGCATTGGGATAAAAATAAAAACGGATGTGTAGTCAGTGATCTTTCTTAAGTGGTTCAAATGTGCAACAAAATTATGGGCGGAGCACATTTGTTAGATTCAAGATGCAACATTACAGAATAAATATTAGCACCATCAAGTGTACACTACAAGTCAAAATGCCCTCCGTTGATTTTGGCTTTAGCTGTGGAATGGATGGAATACTGTAAAGACTACATACATGTCCTCAACAGTAAATTCCTAAATTCGTCTACAACCGCCTTCTGTAATAATACCACCTCCTATCACCTGATCTACAAAGTCACTCGGGCTATTATTTGTTACGGTTACGTGACATCAATCATGGTAAGCCGTATTTTATATTTATAACAATTTTCTATAACTCTCCGTGCGTTTATACTCTGGTGAGTTTAAACTTATATTTATTTTTCTTAGTATTGAGGTCCAAGCCGCAGTATCGCGGCAGCAGATTAGTGTGTTTTCAAAGTTTTGCATTACAAACTATCCATAGAACTGTGCTTAAATATTTTGTACAATTGTGATATATAGGATCAGGGTTTTTTAGACAGTTATCTGTTTTTTAAATATTGCGACAACGCAATTGGGTTTATCCCACATGCCTTCAAATAAGCATTAAGGTATGAATACCATGAGATAAACACAATTCATGGGCAAATACATTTCATAATGAATTTATTTCCAAAATCATTCCTTATTAATCTGTCAACAATGGGTTTTCCTATCACTTCTGGCACACCATCTGCTGCGAAACCATAAAATTCCTTTTTGTATCAAATATTATTTTTATCAAAATAATTTATTCTGCAATAAAATATTGTGGAAAAGTCATAATTTTTCGCTTGAATTGAACAATAAGACACAAGAAGAGATTATGATACATGCAATTTCATTTCGTTGACAAATTTTTTTTTTTTTTTATAACATTTATTTATTTATTGAATCTTCAAATAATGAACTAACAGTAAGTATACAGATCTTAATACTAAAAAAAATTATTTGAGGCTAGCCAATGCTAGACAACAAAATTATGTTTCAATGGGTACTATATATGAAAGGTCATCTGTTTTGTGCTCGGATGACAGCAAGGGTATCTCTCCTTCTCAACCGAGCATGGCCGGTAAAATTTAGGATGCTACGTGCGAGTGGGTTTGGGTGAGTTTCAAGTTTGTTGATATACTTTATCGCGTATCTGGCGAATTCTACTTTTACCATAGGCACGCTTAGGTCTTCGTGAATTCGGGAATTTTTAACATACCAAGGAGCTGCTATAATCATACGGAGAATTTTGTTGTGTTGCCTTTGAATTTTTTTAATATTTGATATCGAGGCGGTACCCCATAATTGAATTCCATAGCCCCAGATTGGTTTTATAATCGCTTTGTACAACAAGAGTTTGCAATCCAATTTCAAGGAAGAGTTTCTGCCTATAAGCCAATTTAGTTGAACTGCTTTTAGTTTCATCTGAGTCAGTTTTGCATCAATATGAGACTTCCACGTTAGCCGGCGGTCGAGGTGAATACCAAGGTACTTGACTTCATTGTGCTGCGGAATTACTTGATTGTTGATCTTGATCGGCGAGCATGTTTCCCTGCGCAGTGTGAATGTCACATGAGTACATTTCTGTTCGTTTACCTTGATTCTCCAGAGTTTTAGCCATTTCTCTAAATTTTCAATATGTTCCTGCAAATTTCGCGAGGCTAATTGATGATTTTTATTGACGCTTAGAAATGCTGTATCATCTGCAAAAGTTGAAGTGTGGATTTGGGATCCTGTTGGCATGTCAGACGCATAGATTAAATACAAGGTAGGACCCAGTATACTGCCTTGTGGGACTCCTGCTTCAATTGGCTGAGGGAAGCTTGTGAAATCACCTTCTCTGATGACAAATAGGCGACCATATAAGTAACTTTCCAAAAGTTTGTGGGTGTTTATTGCCACACTTTGTCAAAAGCTTGAGCAACGTCAATGAAAAGAGCTGAGCAATATGTTTTGTCTTCAAAAGATTTTCTTATGACATTGACTAATCTGTGTGTTTGTTCAATAGTGCTGTGCTTAGCCTTAAAACCGAATTGATGGTTGGGGATACATCCTACAGCATTTATTACGGGAGTCAACTTCATTATCAACAATTTTTCGAACAATTTAGAAATTGTCGGCAGTAAGCTTATTGGCCTATAGGATTCTACTTTGGTGGGATCCTTCCCGGGTTTAGGTATCATTGTAATCATAGACAACTTCCATTCTGCAGGAAAATACTCCAGGCGTAATATACCGTGAAAAATAAAAAGCATAACTCTTCTAGCTACTATAGGTAACTGCACCAGCATTTTGTTACTAATTGTATCAATACCTGGAGCTTTTGTCAGTTTTAGATTACAAATTGCGTTTTCGACATCTCGAAAATTAAAATGTAGAGGCACAGGAGATCTGCTGGCAAAAGGCGGCAAATCAGCTGCCGCATCAGATGCGTTTAAAGCAAAAACATTTCTTAAATGGTTTACAAATAAGTTCCCCTTTTCGGAATCGTTTCTAGCCCAGTCCCCAGTTGGATTACGCAAAGGCGGCTTTGCCCTAACTGGTCGTTTTAAACCTCTTGTCGCGCGCCATAACGAATAATCAGACTGAGGAGTACCATCCAGGCCTTCCGAATAAGTTTTAAGGAAAGCGGATCGTTGAATTTCAAGCAGGTTTCTAAGTCGATGTGTGCATTCCCGTAGCCTACTTTTTGACTGGGGAGACCTGCAAACTTGCCACTCTCTTCTTTCTCTTCTTTTTTCTGACACAAGTTGTTCTATTTCTAAAGAATAAGTCCTACTGTTTACATTTCTGGACACTGCAGGACTAGTAGTAGCATGTTGCACGGCTTGTTTAAGGTTCCGGGTAAAATTATTAGTTGCCAAATCAATATCTTCAGGCGTTCTTAAAACAATATTTTCGGTACAATGTGTACTTATATAGTTTTTATATTTTAGCCAGTTCACTCGAGTGACTGTTAAAGCTAAGTCATTTAGCGGTGACCCAATTTCTCGAGGGAAGCATATGGATATAATTATGCGTGAGTGATCGGAAGACAAATCAAATGAAGGCTCCACTTGCATCCATTCTAGAGGGATGTTTTTCGCAACTCCAAAATCAATAACGTTTGGAATCTTTCGCCGGTCTGTGGGCCAATATGTGGGATGCCCGCTTGAAATTACCTTTAAACCCATACGGGAAATAGTATCAAACAGCACGCGACCTTTTGCGTTGTAGTCGCCAGCTGCGAGAAAGCAAGGACCAAGCGAATTGAAAAAATTTGGGTACTGATTTTCTGTCACCGAAAATCGGGGCGGTGAATAAATCGCTGAAATAACTAATTTACTATAGAACTTTTCTATGCAAATACTTGTAGCTTGGAGATAATCCTCGCATTTGTCATTAAAGAAATAGTGTTTAATTCTGGATTTTATCAGAATTGCCGAGCCTCCGTAAGCTCTTCCTCGGGGGTCTTTAATATCGTATAGAACGTAACCATTTATTATAAAGTAGCTAGTCGACGTTAGGTGGGTTTCAGCAATCATCATTACATCGATCTGTTTTTCCTTAAGGAAGTAAACAAGTTCATTTTTGTGTTGGCGGATGCCGTTCGCATTCCAGAAACATATTTTTAAACAAATCATTTATTTAAAATTGCCTGCAAAATGGTTGATTGCATTTTCAGCATTTCTTGCATCATGGTGGTCATAGAGGCTGTAAAAGTATTTATCGACTGAACAAGAGTCTGTAATGTTGCCTCAAGGTGGCTAAAATTTGGCTAAGAGGTGAGAGATTTGGGTTCTGGATTCCGGTTTGCTGTATTAGATTTTAATACATTAGCATAAGAAATGTGTCCAGGAGTATGAACGTTAATATGGTTGGTTGGCTTGATTGTTTGGGGAAAATTGTTACTAGAAACAACATGTAACTGCTGAGGTTGCTGCGGAGCAACTGATGATTTTTTAGTCATTGAGTGCTTAAAATGGGTATATACAGGACACCCTCTATAATTTGCGGTATGGTTTCCGCCACAGTTACTACATTTTGTTGCTCCAGAGTCAGTTTTTGGCTTGTTACATTGTGTCATGCCGTGGAGTTCACCACACACGACACACACTGTGGGCAACTTGCAGTAGGCCCTAGTGTGGCCGAATTCCTGGCAGTTCATACACTGAACGGGTCCCAAGCGTTTATGCGGTTCCTATACGGTGATTCTACGATGTAGAAGGAATTTGAGATTGTAGATTGGGTGTGTCTCATTCTTTTTTAAAACCACATCCCCGGGTTCAAACTCTACCTTAAACATGGGCTGAGGGTATTTATCGCGGTTTCTGATGTTCAAAACGTTTTTAACTTTAAAACCTTTATCCAGCAATCCAGTTTTAACATCTTCAGGTTCTACGCAATGGTCAATACCCTTTATTACAACCTGAAGCCCTTTAGCACTTTTCAGCTGGTATGTATAAAAACTTCTTCTGACAAATGACTACAATTTATTAAAAAAAATATTAATCCCATAGAAAAGTCAAAATTTTATAACGTCATGAAGATATGATTTCAAATCGAAAAGAGTTGTGTTGTGCTCATTATTTACGTTCTTAATGCAGAACTTGTTATCTCAATTCTTTTGCATCATATGAATTCTATCTTCTGGTATGCAATTTGGGTTACACCAATTAGTCTATATAATGGAGAATATGGTTTCGCTACCTGCATCAATATCGGTCCTCAAAACGATATCGGTTGACAACTTTCATTTACCGCTAATAATTTTTGCAATCATCTTGTTAATAATTTATTTGATTTCGTTTTCTTCATACCGATAGTGCTATTAACAATAATAATTATAATAAATTAACATTATTGACGTTCACATAAAAACAAGTGAATAAACAATTTTTGATGCGGGTTTTTTTAACAACTTTTTGTTTTGTTTAAACGAAACATCAATATTTCATTTGATAATAAAAAATCCCATCATAAATCGCAGATGTACCTGGCTTTTACCAGTTGAATCGTTTTTTGTTTAATTATAGTACTGTTTTTTAATAATTACTTATTTCAATAATAAATATATTTTAAAAATAACTAATAAACAACTTTTTTCTCGCTTTACGTAAAAAAAATACGATTTAACGTTAATAGTTTACGAAAACGTTAATAGTTTTTCACATTAATTATTAATAAAATTGTATTTTAACAAAATGAATAGGAATGAAACTTCAAACGGGTTCTTGTAATGGCAAGGATGCCTAAATTGAGCAGACTAAAATCACAACATGCACCAGCACAAATTGGACAAAAATGTTTACATTCACATTTTATTGCAATTCAAATATGCAATGGCAGTTGAGAAGACAGGCGAGTTATGTCGCAAATTTTATATTTGGAATAGCCGTAGTTAAATAAAAAATAATTCAGAAAGGTCGCCTTATTTTATACTTTTGTGTTGCACAGCCTCGTGCAGTAAAAAAAAGGGGAATAAATATGCCACTTCTAAACTACTTAGAAAAATCTTTCTAAGTTTTTGTCGGGAATAATCTACTCTGTAAGCAAATTAAAGCATAATTTTACTCACAATAAATTCTCTGTAACAATAAGCGAGTAGTGTGCCTTTTTTGACTCTTCAATCATCCCATTAACAAGCTTTTAAGAATACAATTATTTCAAATAAACAAACTAAGATTATTTCTCAATAGCTCCCGAAATCTCCCACAATCCGGTCTGTTCAATTGTTCTGAACTATAATTGGCAGGCTGAGTGTACGATTTTTCGATTCTCTTTCCTACAGCAATATTAACTTTTCTATTAAAAAGTTTTGAGAAAACGGTTCGCTTTCGAGCGCTGATAAATGCTATATATCTGGGTAAAAATCCTTTAAAATAATTAACACTGGCGAAAACTTTTTGTTGATTTAATTCAATAATTAATTTCAAGGTTTTACGCAAATTTTACTTAGAAATTTAAGCACAGGTTTTTGGCTTTTAATTTTCGTAGTAGGCAGAATGGGTCTGTAAGTATTGATTGGATTGGAAGATTAAAATACAAAAAAATTTCTTTTGAAATAAAGGCATTTCCAAATTTTCTTCTATAGTTTAGAAGATATTTTGCTGTTGACTTTGTTTTGTTTTTCGAAAATAATATATTTTCAAAATATAGCATCACAACTTTCTGATACTTTGTTTAATTTTATTAAAAAAGTGCACTTAAATTACATTACATTTGGAATTCTAAGCCAGCGAATACAGCACGTTCGCGAGCAAACCTCATTCTATCCATCCACCTGTGGCCTTGAAATTATTAAATACTTCTATATATGTACGTGTATGAATGTATGTTCCTGATTTATATAATGTTAATGTTATAAATATACGACAAAAAGTATGCTTTAATTTATGTTCCACTTGCAATTTAAAAATAATTCAAATTATAGTTTAGGCATCATGTGCAAGGAAAATAATCATTAATCAAGTATGTGAAAGAAATCGAGCGATTTGAAATATTTTAGAATTATTATAATTGAAAATACAGACAACGAAATAAAATTCATATGAGACAACAGAACTAAGGTTTTTAAATCGTTTCTTTTTCAAAATTTTTATCCATTATGTGACCGATGACGCGTCACATTCAGCTTCAAGTAATATGTAATAGTCCGTTGAATGTGACCGTTATTTTTGTTTTACTTTGAAAATTTTTCTTTTTTGGAATTGGAAAAAGAAACGGCCAGTAATTGATATTAGAAATTTGCTTTACTTGGTTGCATTAACTTTAAAATTCAATTTATTTTCTCAATATCGTAAATTGTTTCATGTGTTATATTCTCACACCGTCAACAACATTGCAAATAAAATCTCTGTTTATCTGTTACCAGAGCTGTTTTATTTCTCTTACAAACATTTCTACATAAATTCGAAACATCAAACATGTTAATGTTCGAGTTTGAAAGTTAGCAGTAGCAACTGGCTACATTAAGTTCGAAACGAACTTTGAACTACGTACTTTATAGCATGATATAATTCTGGTGACAGAGAAAATCAGTATAACAAACCTACAAATGTAGATAACTTCTGTTATTTAATTTAACGACATGAAACGTGCAACTATTTAGGTAAATTAGTTACGCACATACATATCAAACAAAGAGCATTGAATGCTTCTGTTGCCGTAGAGGCGGGGTAAACACATGTTTTGCTGTATCTAAAGTTCTTTCACAGATACTGACGTATATAGTAGAGGCAATGGGTATTTTAACAATAGATTCCTGTAGAAAAGTCACTACGAAAAAATACTGCCAACATTAAAAGTTACAAAGTGACCAAATTTAAACCGTTTTTATATAACTGGATTTAAATATTTATTAGCTGAAGAAAGTTATTAATTGAAATTTAATTAGTTTTCGGCATATAAAGGTAGAATTACGCCAAGTAAAACGGTCATTTGTTTTTTGGTAAACCAACTGTGTTTTCAGATTTTAAAATGTAATAGGGCGAAAGATAAGATATCTTCACCAAAGCGCCAGCGAGCAGGCACTCATAAAATTATCGTTTGAAAATTGTTTAAGAGTACAGCAAACAGTTTTTCGATTATTATCAAAACATCGCAACGTTTTTCGGCACATTTTGTATACATTTTTTTTTGAATTGACCCTGCTTCTCGAGATACACCGTTATACAAAAAATTAAAAAGGCTGCAGCACGTAATTGGCCACAACTCGAAAACCAGCCGTTCGATTTATGTAAATTAAATTGAATAAAATTGGCAATAAATCTACCATCAAATTATAACAGTTCATGTAATAAAAAAAAAACTAAATTTTAACAAAATTCCATTTAATTATTCAACATAGTTGCATTCGAGGGCGATACAACGAATATATGGATTTTACAACTTTTCGACACCACTTTTATATCATCATTCTTCTTTCTCAACAAAACAGTCCTCAGTTTCAGCGATTACTTCAGCATTGGTGTTTTGTTGAGATCTGAAAACAGGAAAAAGTCGCTGGGGGCTACAACTGGATAATACGGTGCCTGGGTAAACAACAAAGCACAATTCATTCAATTTTGTCATCATTTTCATCGATTTGTGACACGGTGCATTGTCTTGGTGAAACAACACTTTTTTCTTTTGCGAATGTGACCATTTCTTTGCCTTTCGTGAAAAATTGTAACAATACTACCATCTGATATCTTTACAATGTCAGTTAGCTCGTGCACCTTCAATTTGCGAACATTAATAACCAATTTGCCAATTTTTCTGATGTTTTCTGGAATCACAGCCTCTTTTAGGCGACTACTGCACTCTTCATCATGTGTGCCGGTACGACCGCATTTAAATTAAATGTCTCGCTTTCTAGTTCGATGAAGACACCCTTTTTGTTGCAGTCTTCACTAGAGAACAGTAGATAATTCGTTCTAAAAGTTGAATCCTCAAACTAAATCGTTTAACCTGAGAAAAGCCTATAAATATAGCATTGCGTTCTTCAAAGGTGCCTTCTTTACTTTGAAAATCTAGCATTTGAAAATCATTGCAGTTATTGTGTGGTAAGGAAGTAAATACCGGTATTGTAGTGAAATTGCAAAAATATGGTTAAAATTTGATAAAAAAATTGGCAAACTTTTCGGAACTTTCGGTTCCTGTGTTTGGTAAAATTTCGGTTGTTTTTGATTTATTGTTTTTGTTGTATTGATTTATTTTCAATTAAATTTTTATATTCCAGCGTTTGTTTTAGGGCATATTTCCGAAATTTTGCTGAAAGTAAATGTAGGAAATTTCATAATTTTTTTGTGCTATTGCTGTTTTTTTTTTTTTTTTTTTTTGTAAATTTGGATTTGGTGAATTTCCAAACTATTGTGAAAATAAAATTTTTTATTTCCAGATAAATTTCGATTTTTGGTAAAATTTATAATTTTTATGATATTTAGTTTTTTGGTGAATGTTTTAATTTTTCACTGAATTCCTAAGTTGTGGCGATGTGATTTTTTGTTGTTGTTGTTGATACGAGTATATTTGTTAAACATAGATTTTTTTAAATTTGGAAAAAAATACTTTCTGTGAATTTCAAAATTTTTGGTAAAAATAAAATTCTAATTTTTAGAGGAATATATTTTCTCCGTTTTTTATTAAATATTAATTTTTAAGCATTTAAATTATTTGTTCCAGATTTTCGATTTATAATAAATTTAGAATCTGAGCTGTATTTATTATTTTGGCTAAATTTCGAATTAATTTTTTTTCATAGTTCAGAATTGTAATAAACTCACTGATTTAATATGTTAAATATACATTTATTTATTAGGTGTTTTCAAGCAGAGGTCTTCTTACTTTGCTAGTTGCTGAGACATTAAATAAAAGACTATAATCATTTTATTTTATAATTTTGAATTTTTTTTATTGTTTTGACCACTTGTGGTGATTTTTTGTTTTTAAATGTTTGCTTAACATCGATTTTGCCAAATTTATATTTTTTTCATAAATTATTGATTTTTTGTTATTTTTCAGATTTTAGGCGAAATTACAAAATTTTGGGGAAACTTAAATTTTCTGGTGAGTCTTTAAAATTTGGTGAGTTTTTTTTTTTTTTTTGTAAAATTTCGGGTTTTAACCCTTAACTACCCAGTATGCTTTTGTAACGTAACTGACCAGTAGTGTCCAACGGACTCATCAAAGCAATTAATGACACTTAAAGAAAAACAATGAAAGTATACATTAGAGAAATATTTTATTGATATTATTTACTGACGTATTTTATTTATTTAACTTTAATTACCTATTTTTTAAACAAACATTATAAATAATATTTTTTATAGAGTGTTAAGAACAGACATTCCGTTTGCATTTCCCGCAGCACTGCTTGGAATTTCTAGATATTTTTGAGGGGCAAATGTGACAACGCTTCTTTCTTTTCGAATCAGGTTCAGATGCATGACCAGCTCCTTTATCAATGGCAGGATCAGATGATCGCACATCTTTGATGGCTGCTAAGTGATAACTCGTTAGTCCTTTCGTGTTCCGTCTTCGTATATGAGGCGTTATCAACTCATGTGCTACTTCTCGCAAAAAAAGTTTTCTTTGCATGTTCTTATAATGTTGGTTCCAAGCAGGATATATGTTTTTCCATATTACAAGTGATGCGACTCGCACAACATCTACTACATTTTGAAAAAATGCAGCAGGTCATCTATTTGTTTTGCGTCGAACTGTATACTCATGAACCATTTGATCAAGGGTATCAACACCGCCCTTGGTGCAGTTATAATATAAATTTATTTCAGATTTATTTTTATTGCTAACGTCTATTTTTTTACTATGATGCATCGAAGACAAAAAAATAACAGCACGATTTCTCGTCGGTACATACGACACCAAAGTCATATTATTAGAAAAACCAAAGACGTTAAATTCGATGTCGCGATTTCGGTTGGGTTGAAAAAGTGGTGGTATGCAAGTCTTCTTTTTTCTTATGGTTCCAACTACTGTGACACCCTTTTTGTGGTCAGTGTTTTGGAACTTCAAGGCTTCTAAAATAATTGTCAAAGGTAACATTTCTGTTGGCACGGAAGTATGGCTCACATAGTTGGTTGACTACATTGTATGCCAAATTTTCCGCTCTATTTGGTCCTTCTTTTCCATGATATGGTATACCAAACAGATAGTAACTGGTTTTGCTATCACATATCCACCAAATACCGTACTTGTCAGGTTTGCTGGGTAGATACTGTTTGAATGACACTCGTCCTCGAAAAGGTACTAGTTGCTCATCAATTGTTAGATTTTCTCCAGGCAAATAAAACTTTTTCAAGTTTAGATTAACACATTCCCACAGTTCTCTAATAGGTGCCAGTTTGTCTTCTGACTTTCTGATCTTGTATTTTTATCAATTGTATAAAACTTGGCCGACTCGATTCAAATAATATATTAATGTGTCTATTGGACACTTGTGGGCTTATGCGCTACTATTTTTGTTTATTGAAAATAAATAATAATAAACTATTTATGCTACAAATATTTTTATTGCGAATTTCTATTATCAAGACTATCGGGGTAGAATAGGTAAAATGGGGTTTCGCAAAAATAAATATTTTAGCTTTTATAGGCAATGGAATTCGAAAATGTGTCCGCGAGACACTTGTGGGTAGTTAAGGGTTAATCAAATTTAGATTTTTTTGTAAAAGAAAACTTAATCATATTTTCAGGGTTGTGGTGAATTAAAAATTTTGGAAAAAATTCGAATATGATGAAAATTTTTTGTGATTCTCGGTTTTCGAAAGAATTTGATTTTCTTTAATATTTCTTAAAACTTTGAAGTTTTCTTGAAAATTTTTGTAATTTGGTCCAACATGATAATTTATGTAGGGGGACTTTATAGGAAATTTGATAAGGATTTAGAAAATGTGAATTTTACGAGCTTTTGTATAAGTGTTTTCCCGCAAGAGTGAAAATATAAAAAAAACTGAAAAATGGTCCATAAATTGACATATATCTCGGGAACTTCGAAGGTTTTCTAGTGAGAAAGTTAACATCAACATCGAATTGTGCGTCCGTTCGTTAATTGAGCTTCCCTACCTATAAGGAGTTAGAATATATTTACACTGTTTGGTCGGAAATGCATATTCTAGAATATACAAATGAAATGATAAGCCTATATATTCCCCCTTCATTTCATATTGAAATATCATGAACATTGTATTGATGTGTTTGCTTGATGTATTTGTGTGAATGTTTTGTCGCCAACTGGTATAAAAGTACTCGCATATATGAGCTCGAAAACCGTTGGTGTGTGGACTGTCTATAGGTAAGAGTGGAGTTTCGCTCCTATATTTCTTATCAACAGTTCGAGCGCTAAATGCCGGTAGATGTGGGTTTTCCTCGTATTATACTTTGCCATCGTGATCACCTGCTAGTAGACGAGTGGTAATAGCTGAGTTGTGTAAAAAATATACTTCTGTATGGGTTTTTCCTTTAGTATTACCTAATCATAGATTCAACATAGCTGAACTGAGTGAAATGGTGTGCTTCTGTGTGGGTTTCCACCTTTATTTATTTCTTTACAGATCCGGCTGAGCCGTGGGCATCGTTGGCTACTGGTGAACGAATATTTCGCGTGGGTTTCTCCTTTAGTATTCAAGTACAACAATCAACGGCAGTAGCATAACATAGAAGTCATATTATCCACACGGCGTTACTACGTAAGCTGACGGAAACCAGCACAACTGCAGTAACTGCAATTATATTAAATGCAGTGAACTCTTAATGGAAACGTTTGCAAAATAAGTTTGTGTTATCCAATAACCCTGAGCTGCGCTGAACATACCCCAGCAAGTAGCAAAAACGTGTCACTGCAACATGTTTAGAAAAATATTCTTAAATTAAAATTTTATTGTAAATCTTTTTGTTTGAATCTTAAGAATAGTATGACACAAAAATGTATGCTACTTTTATATTATTTCTGTATTCATTCTCACAGAACCTCTTGTTTTTACTGTAAAATCATCATGGTACGTGTATTGCCTTAGAGGAGGTCGTGTAAAGTGATTCGCAGCGCCACAAAAATACAGAAAACTTTTTCTTTTTAAATAAATAAACATGTGTTAACAAATTCCCCCCATGCTATTTGAAACTGGTTTAAATAAATAATAATACAAAAAAAATTAATGAACGTGCACACATGCAAATGCTGCATAAAACAAACACAGTAATGCAAATTAGAAAAATAAATAAAAAGTTAAGACAGTAGGATACAAAATTGCAGAAAACATAATAAACTCAAGTGGGCGGATAATATAAACAAAGTTCGAACCCACAAATTGTCTACATTGAGTGACGAATAAAAAAAATTAAATCTTTAATTACTTTTACTCAACTAAGCCAACAACAGTCTGCAACAAAAGTCAAAATACTATTGAAATTACGACGAAGATTATAAAGGAGCCCGTAGAGCAAAAATAACTAATATGTGGTTAGAAGTATACACACTAGTTTTTCCCCATCTATTCTTTTTTCGTATAACGAAATATCGATTTTTACATTATGCTATTTTAGGAACTCCACTAGTGCATTTGTATAAAGTTGCAGCACTAATTATGAGATTGCTGGTAAGTGGATATAGCAGAAGCTGTTATAATTAGCAGGATGAGGAGACATTATTTAATTTTCTGCCCTCCTTCGCCAGCTCCCCGAAGGCATAGTTTTGACATTGACACTTGCTACCTATCTTATCTGTCATTTAATCTTCGCATTATTCTTCATTTTCAACCGCAAATTAACCAAAACGAACTTAACCTAACCTAATGCCTTTAACTGACAGTTTGTAAAATTTATTGTTGCGGTATCAGAATAGTATGGAAGAAAGCACAATTGCATCCAATCTATTGTACTTGTTTCAAATAGAAAGTACGACAATTATTTCGGGTGTTTTCTTCCTGAAAGTCCACTTGATGTGTGAAGTCGCCAAACACACGCGTATGTTAAGTGCTTAGCGGCTGCGGCAACCCTGCAAAAATCGTTGGGCTACGTAGTCCGTTTTAAATCAAATGGACACTTTATTATGTAATCGGGAACCAATTCAACTGTTTCTTTTATTACACGATACGCTTTAGCGGACAAAATTATTTCCTTGTGAGAACTCTAGAGTATATTCGAGTTAATTCTATGACATCGTAACTTTAAGTGGACCAAATTTACTTTATGAATATGGGCTAACTTTGGAGTACTTCTGTTTTCTTTTAGAGTATTCTCTGCATGAATTAATGAACTGTACACTATTTTTGGTAGATTAACTACTGATGCATTTCAGTTCAAAAATACCTTATTTCTGGTTCATGCGTTTTGAGCTTTACAAGGATGAATCCTTGCATACCACACCTGTTCTGCTGTAGGGTACAATGAGTCAATATCCAATTGCAGTAGGTAAAATAGCCCTTTCAGTTTTACTAATCTAATTATTGAAATGTGACATTGGGCAATCTATATTGTATATTAAATTACCAAGACACAGGAAGTCTTTACGTGACTTCACTAGTTTACTGTAAAAAAACAAAACAAAACGAAAAATTTTTTCGTTAAAAGGAATAAGGCCTCAATCTTGGTTATTTTGATTCTATCGTCAAATGTGAATGTTAGATTGTTAACATTTTTTAAATGTTTTGCATGTCTTATGATGTGACATTGTCGAAACAATGACGTCTAAATGCAGCTCTATGTATGTATGTACGTATGAATATAGAATTTTACCATATGTTTCATTTTTAATTTTGCAAAAGCAGTAAAAATTGGAGTTACCTCTGAAAATTTTATTTCTCTAGTTTCACCACTATGGGAATGAAATACACAATATATAATAATAATGTAAAACAAACGAAAAAATAACAATAAACCATTCATGAAAAGAGAAAATAAATTAAGTTGCAACTAAAAATGCAATTAAAAGTTAAACAAAACAACAATAGTTCATAATTGTTATGACGAAGAAATGCACTCAGCTACAGGCAACACTTTCTTCCGAGAAGAAAATAACAAACACTACTCTTGGAAACAAATAAAATGTTGTTTGGCATAATTTTAGTTTTGCATAGTGAACGAAACTGTGGGAGAATAGAAATGAATGTCAATGACTTAGTAGCTGTTTTTTGTTACACTACAATTTGTTTACTTTTTTCTTGCAGCTTATTGTTGCACACTACCACTGTTAGATGTTGCATTTGCTTTTGAAATGAGTAAACTATTCTGGGGTTTAGTAAAATAAAAGAAAGTTTTTACATTTAGACCTAAAAATAACATTAAACAATTATAAATTGGATTTATTTGAAAGTTGTATTTCTCCCATTTTTAATTGAAAGTAATTTCTAACACATCGTCAACGAATTTCAGAAAAAAAAATTTTTCGGCTATTAAACATATTTTTCGTGAACAATTTAAGTCAATAAACAAAATAAACGCATTTGGAGCGAAAATAATCAATCTTCGACCTTGAATTGCATCGCCTTGAATCGGAAGCATTAAAGAGTCAACAAGATGGTGTAACATCTCACATAGCCATCGCCACTATTAGCGAAGGCAGATAAAATATTAACGGATTAATAATTGTATGATGAACTAAATTAAGTAGTGGTTAGGTACAATCAATTCCAGGAAATAGCCGATTATTCGGTTAATTGAAAGACAATATACAAGATCATGTATTCTAGTACACATCTCATGTATCCATGGAGTACGAACAGTACCAATGACACAACTCTGCTCGCCGAATCTTACTATAGTAATGATTGGCAGTGGTTCGGGATAATAATCTTCACATCCGTTACTAGCGGTGGAAAACCTAGTCAATTTGTGTAGGCAGAACGGTGTGGTGTAAGCCATGGATTGTGATATCAACTTGCACAACAGAGCGTGGGGTAGTATAGCCGATAACTGCAGATGACAACTATGATTGGAATATGAGAACGGTACAATTTGCTGGTACAAAACAGCAGGGTAGAGCCCATTTTTGTTGAACTCATGGGACTGTTATAAGGAAAAAAGAGCTGGAGAGAAGTATATATATTCGGAAGCGGATTATGTGAAGGAAATTTTGCTCTAATATGATAAATGCATCTGCAGAGTACAGAAGATAGTATCTATGAACCATGTCCCTAAGATTAAACTAATTCCTAAAAGCGATAGTCACATACCTGAGACGATGAAGGAAACTTTGCAGTCTCTTGTGGAGGGTCACTTTCTTGGAAGCTTCAGTTCGAATGACTCATGCACTCCTGTTCATTGGCTAGTGAAAAGATGATGGATGATGCAGTACTATCTCCTGCATCATTTAAAGAGTCTGAAATCGATGGAAATTTCCCTGCCTTATTACAGTAGGGTATAAACATTCGTATTCTGCTTACCGATAGGATATATCTTCGTTGCTTGCAAAGAAACCAAGGATGGTTTTCTTCTCAAAATGGGTAAGAGGGAAGCTGACTTGTCTCCCTTTATCGATATTAAAGCTGCCTTTGACAAGATCTCTTGCGCAAATGCTCAACGCTATGCTTCGGGTCGACGGCAAGAAATATGAGATTTTGATGTGCCAAAATCCTGGTAGAGTAGTCAGGTGTTGCCTCTTTTGTGTAACACATGTAGACATACTCGAATGGTGCTCAAAGAGCCCCTCGGCAGGAAGGACACTAAGATGCTTACATATAATGGGGGTACTTTTAGGTGGATACTGCGTTAGAAACTTCAAATATCATGTGGCCTAGGAGAGGCTGAGACTAGCTAACATAAGTGTTGGGACCACGGGCAAGTAGCCAATTATTAAATGTGAATTCCATTAAGGATTTTAACCTTAGACATATGCTAGCAATTACAGGAGACTCTGTAATGAGAAAGGAGGTATACAATTACCAACTGGCAGACTCAAATCACTACACTCAAGAGTAAATGCTAGTGTTAACACAAGAAATCCGTTGAATGAAATCAATTTGGGGAACGAAGGGCTTCGAAAATGGACCCATAATGCAAGCGGCATGTTTAGGTATCCCGCCTTCATTATATAAAAAAAAAATTGTTTACGGGAGTTATTTTCGAACCATGTGTATTTTTTTGATATAAAATATGTTCAGGGCAATTTGTAAAAAAACAATCATTTTAATTACATTTTGAAAAATTTCTTTCTATGCATGACAATGATGACACTGGATAGAACACCAAAATTCTTGGTTACTTCTTATTGTTTCTTCAATTTATTTCATTGTATTTGTATTATTCCAAAATTTGGTTGTAGTCACACAATTAATTAACGATGACAAAAACTTCTGCTCCAAATAATGACAATTTTAATAAAACTCAAATTATAGTTTTTTTCTATTAAATAAAAGGTACATTAAAGTAACATTTATTACTAAAAGACACTACATAACCTTTTTTTTTTATTCACCAATATTTGTATAATTCACTAAAAATCCAAATATATAAATGTAAAATTTAAGTTATCAAAAAATATATATTTAAAAAAAAATTATATAAATTCAAGAAATATTTAAGTTTGAAAAAAGAATTAAAAAAATATAAATTGCCAAAAGATTTCATTTAATAAAAATTTAGAAAAAACAAATATTTCTAAATTAAGCTGAGAGACCATAAAAAATCCAATTTTTCCAAAAATTTCATAAAGTTACCTAAGCTCACCACAAAATTCCAAAGAAATATTTAAAAAAATAAAATTTCACAAAAAAACCCTAAATTACAGTTTCAGTTAACACCGAATTTTTACAAGTTTCGTTTCCGATTAATTGCAGAATTTCGGGTACTTTCGATATTTAGGATAATATTTTGTGATTTCAGATAATTCTATAATTTATAATCGTCAACCAACAAATTTAGAAAAACTTAAAGAGACTATCTCTCCCCCTACAATTAAATTGTTACTTTTTATAAAATAATTGGAATAAATATTAGCAAGAAAACAGTTTTTGCAACAACAGTGAAAACATCCCATGAGTTATGGGCAATAGAAATAAAATATTAATAAAATAATCTGGCGTTACCAAAAAGTACAAGTTACAGAACAGATTAAAAAATTTGAAAGACCCCTTTCAGACCAGCAAAGTTTTCTTTGACAAAGTTTCTTGAATTCTCTTTTAAACTTTGTCTTGTGTTCAGACAGAATAATTTTACTTTGACAAAGTCTGTTTCTTTTGTTTGTATGTTTGTCAAATATAAAGAGCAGCCATATTAATTCGGTTTACGAACTAAAAACACAAAAGGAATTTGCGAGTACAACAAGTTGTGTACCAACCCTCGCTCTCTTTTCCTCTCTCCTTCACAAACTCAAGACTTTGCTAAGAAAACTTTGCTGGTCTGAAAGGGGTCTAACTTCTATAAATTTGTCTCTACTCCTAATGAAAATGTCTTAATGCCATTTATTTGAAATATTTTAATTTCTTTCAACAAATTATTTAATACAATCAAGTATCAGACCGTACATGACGCTCTTAATAAAATGAACTTCTTAAAATTTTAATGTTAATTTAATTTAGGTTCAAAAACAAACAAAAATCACACACATCCAATCACTATCAAATGAACACTCAATATCAATAAAGAGGTAACACATATTCACACAACTCACAATAAATTTATTCGATCTGTAGCATGTGCCAAAGACTCATCATAAAAATCTTCGTATGTAAATAATGAAAACATGACACATCATGACATTCAGTCATACAAAGTTGCAAGAAGACATACATATGTATAATGAAATCAAAACTACACACCGTACATCGTGCCTACAATTTATTTGCAATAGTTCAAGGTGAAGAATTTTACTTGAACTTAATGAAAAAGAAGAAATGAAAGTATAAAACGAGGACAATGTAACTTGCAAACTTAATCAATGTTTTTTTATTGTCAATGAACGAAAGTATTTTTGCCATAAACACATTTGACAACGCCAATAGAATTGATAGTTTTGGAGACGTTTATCCAATTGCTACAACGATTTATATTTCTAAGTAATAAAATAATTAATTATGTATCGTGGATTTTTGACAGCAAATTTAAAGTCCAAGTAAATAGCTCAAAATACGTTTCAGTTTAGAGTCATGAATATTGAGTGGAAAGCGAGTTAATAAAATTTTCGAAGATTCAGGCACTGAAAATCCAAATATTTTATGTGTTTCTAGATCACCTAATATTATTAAGTAATAAATACCGATTATTCGCAAGGAAATAAACGCTAATTATTTACATATATGTGCTAAAGTTTTAGTCTTAAATATTATAATTTTATTATTCACAATATTTTAAATTAAATATGTAGATATTGTGTTCTTTTGTGTTTTTTTCCTTTGCAAATTCTTGTTCTTGTTATGGTTTTGGTTTGAAAAATAGGTCAATTAGTTGAACGTGTAGTAAAAGAGGCATACGTTTATAAATTTCTTATATAAATCTTGCCGGTGTTGCCAGCTAGATATGTTTCAGAAAAAAGACAACAAAAAAAGGTAAAACGGATGGCCAAAAACTTTTTTCAACAAATAAGTCGTGCTTATGAAAAAATTTTTATTTTAATATTTTAGATTGGATATTGAATTTTTGGAGATTTCGCAATGCATTGTAGAGTATGTAAATTTTCACACCCCAACCAACAGTGAAACATTTACAGTTTGTCATGAAACTGTTTTTACAATGTAAAAACATTATTGTTAAGCAATTACACATTTTGGGGTACTTTTGCATAAAAGTCCATTCTTCTTTGTTACAGTAGGTACCTGTAAGGGATTTTCCAAAAAAAAAAACGTCATAGTGTTGGTAATTACAAACATGCAAACATTTTAAAATATAATAAATCGTGCTCAAAGTTAAGAAAGACTAGAATTGAAGTCAAGAACTGGTCGTCCACGTAAAATATCCGAAAGAGCTGTTGAAAAACCAGGTCTTTCGCTAAAGAGCTTCCGGTAGAATGAAGTATTATTGTTTCTCAGGAAACAATGTTCTAAACGAAAACAAATACACATCAAAAGTTGCGAGAAAAAAACTATTATTTGTTATGCAAAATATTGAAAAACGATGCATGCTGTTCAGCCCAAAGAATATTGGGCTGCCGGTTATACTATAATATTGGTCCTAAAAAAGTGTGACCGGCAGCCTTTAGAAGCATTATAGAATCGCAACAATGTTCCTACTGTAAAATTTGGAAAAATGGTGTAGGACTGTATTTCAAGCAAAAGAGTTGGAGATTTGTTTTAATGGAAAATACCATGGATGCACAACAATATTTTAACATTTTAATATGTAATATAAATAAATTAATGTTAGTAAGGGCCAACAAACCAACACTTAATTAATAAACTAAAAATTAAATGAAAAGGAGATTGCAAGTAGTAAGACATGCTACAGGTCGTCATTTTAAATATTAAGTTGCGATAAATCAAGAATTTATTTGCTTTTTTATTAAAGAAAAAGAAATTCTTTACGTAAAAATTAAAATATGATTGGTTTTTGTAATTTTTTACCGTTTACTTATATGATATTTTATTTTTTACTACGTATTATTGAATGTATATTATTCATCTTATCGTTCTTAAAAAATTTTTAATTAAACAAAACGAAATTACTTTTTAAGCCTAAACTTAAAAAAAGTAATGTTTTATTTTACTGTAATAACAATTACAAGAAAAACTGTGTAACGATGCTTCTCTACTGGGGTACAACTCGCCGCTCCAGGAGGTACTGTCGAAACACGTTGTTCGTTAATTAATCACTCTTTATTTACCGCCTCTTACAGTCCTATACTATGCTAGGTACAACACAGCCACTCTCTTGACGTAATTGGCTACCACTTCCTTCACGGATCCTTATTTGCCCGCCACTATCTGACAGAGAGCTCTTTGGCTAAACTGAGCCCGTGCTACGCCACGGGAACAGTTTCGAAACCGTTGACAGAAACACGCTCTCTTACAGTGAGTATATTACCTCTGGGAGACTCCACGGACGCAATATCTCACTCAGCGCTGACAGGATTGAGGAGGTGAACCGGTGGAAGCCACCTGCACACTACCACACCTTACAGCGATGTCAGAGAAACTTTTCTGCCGACCGGTGTACTGAGTCAGTGGACGCCACTGACGCTCTACCCCGATGTAGCTGTTGCTTAAGATAGGTGGATTGTTCCTGGTAGACACCACGGGGACACTACTCCTCTCTTAAAGTTAGCTAAGCTCTCTTTAACGACGGCTGATGTACTGAATCTAGGAGCGCCACAGACACAATACCTCAACGCAGTTAGACGAGATGGTATCTTACGTGATACAGATGTAGGTATGGCACCTGGGCGACGCCGCGGGTACCCTACCTTTATCTGGAATAGAGAATTTGTAAAATGGTGGACGTCACTAAATTTCTTATCTTCCAACATTCCCCTCAAACTTGGTAATAATTTTCTATAGGGGAGACACCACCAATACTAAGCTCTTACCTCGATCGCAGCCGAGCGCAGACTCTAAAATCTATCACAACACGTTTTTTTATACCCCTTTTGTGGCTACAAAAATTAGTTGCATCATTTTGTACTTATCATGGTTGTATAAAAGACGTGTTTGTGTTAATAATTAATTTGTAAAATTATTCCTAGGTGGTGCCAATATTAACTAAAGCCGTTAAATTCAAATATTTAAAGATTATCTAACTTTGTGAAGCATGTCTTAAGAAGGCTGACTTTATACAATGAAATTTGTATAGAGAATTAATTCAAAATAGTCATGTGAGTCGTAATCTCACTTTTGTGACTTATGTTACCATATAAAATATTAAATTCTTGTTAATAGTAATGTATAATTAACGAGTTATTATACAAGAATTAATAATTGACATTCTTGTAAATAATTTCAATGAAAATCATTAAAGTAATAATAATTACAATAATAATTAAAGAAATAATAATACAAACATATGAAAATCCAACAACACAAACTGAATGTCTTCGGTTTTGTTGTTGGTAATGTGTGGTAAAATCGAGCCACCGACTTTCATCGTCAGAACTGTATGTGGATTGCATATTTTGCTTTCTTTAGAGGGAAAAAATCACCAACAATATTAGAAAAGGCTGGGTAAAAATGAGTAGACACAATAAAAGTTGCATCTGACAGATCGCATCATCATACAGTTTAGTAAATTATTTCAACCTACATACACCCCGAGAAAAATTATGAGGTAACCAAAGATTAATAAATTGACTATAATGGAATATGGTATGACTACAACTCATACCATATTCTTTTTTAATATTATAATACTATGATCACATTGTAGTCATCGTGGTCATTATTCATTTAAAACTGATAATATTGTGTCTACAGATGATTGTAATTATTTCACTGCTTCTTAGTCATAATGGAATTTTGTGGTAAAAAAAGTTTTTTTTTTGTACGAAAGGCAATCATTTTGTGTCCAAGTGCAAATAAGTACTTTGGCTGTCGTTACGCTGGATTTACAAATGCAAGTAGTGGCATGCAATGGTTGTGTACGTAGTGTCACCGAAAAATTCTTCGAAATGGTCGAATCTCATGCCATTTGTTTTTGTGTTTACACATGCAAGTGTAATTTCATTTTTAAAATGTCGTCGAAGCGTAAACTTTGGAAATTTTGTTTACTTTTAAAATTAAAAAAAATGTTTATCAGGAAATGAGAAAGAAAAATTTGGGAGGACGATGTCAAAGATTTTAATAATTTGTTTAATAATCTCTTGGCTCAATTTTGGTTCCATTTTAACTTTTTGTTTTCTTTTTAAAATAGAGTTACCTAGTTCACCATATAGGCATATTTTTGGGGAAACGATTTACATTTATTATTGATAGTCATATTTTATTATTATTACTAATATTATTGCTCTTTAATTAACGAACGTGAATTTTTTTTGCGCAATTTAAGAAATAAATCATAACAATGCATTTAAAATGGTAAAACTTTACAATTTAACCACAATCCAGTAAATTTACATTTAGTATTGAACAGGGCAATATTGTCTATCGTTTTGACATTTAGTGGCATGCAAATTTTCCTCGCATGCAATTTTAGCTACCACTGGAGCTGCCATTGCGAGAAATGTAAGTGTATTAGTGAAAATGTGTGAGTGTATTGAGTTTTTCGAACTTGTAGTGGCAGGTTGTAAGCGCTAGGTTACTAAAATAACATTTCCATATTTCGCATGCGATTGTAATATATCCCCGAAACCTTTGAAAATAATATTCTAGAAAAGGATAAATTGGCAACACTGATTTGTACATAAATAATGTTTTAAGACTATTGGAGACAAAGATGTTGAAGGCTTCTTTCTAGAATAAGCATATTGAAATATTGTTTGGAAAAATGTATACCGGTATTAAATTTTTTTTTCATAATACCGTCTTGGTATTTATAGCAGCCTAATCACGTTCCAATCAAATGAAATTAAAATTACAAATAAATAAAGACGTGCAGAAAAACATTAATAGTTTGATCAGTAATCAATATAGGGATGGGTTTAAATGGTTTTATCGTTACTTCAATGGAATGCTTTCTAATGGATTTAGGGGACTAGTTCCTGACAAACAAAAGGGTGTTGGTCGCCTGACTGGAAAAGCTTCTAATTCAAAATTACATAAATGATCAGACAAAACTAAAAACATAAAAATGTAAAACGGGAAAGTTTAAGTTGGAAATACAATAATGAAAAAATATGCAAAAATCGACGAGGAGTATTTACTAATAGAGAAAATTTGTATTTGAAAGCTAATTTCATAAATTAAGTAATAATCAAATGATTATTTTATGAAAGGAATTTGTGTTCAAATAAATCTGAATATTTTTTATATCACATAAAGTTAATGAGCGCTTTATTTTATTTAAGGTACTAATGAAGTGGAATAACAGTCAAAATTGCAAAATATATTGACAAGTACATGTTCATATACATGTATGTATGTATTTACAACAGGAAAAGTGTTTGCTTTTAACACAATTACTTCATTTATCCTTAAGGCGTGTTTAAACACGTGTTTAGATAACCTCATTAACACAACATTACGGACACTATAGTGTAAAGTTTATTATAGTACGCAATTAAAATATTTTTTAACAAAGATACATAATAAATACTATACACTTAGTTTTAAAGACCTTACACAACGCGAACATTTTACAGACAAGATGTCTGCTGGCAAATTTATATTTTTAAATATGATTATTTCAAAAATTATTAAACGGTTTGGAAGGAGGTTGGTGCCGTTGGAATGGCCGATTGTGCGGATTTGTCAGTCACGATGTCGCAGTGGTCGAGTGAGCATCCCGCGTTCGCTGTGGAGATATTTTTTAAGAGTAATGATTCTTACGTAATTGCTCGTCGACAACTTTGTTGAAAGTTCGGTATTCGGCAAATACGTGATGGATCGAGTGTAAATTTAATTCGTTCGTGGGTGCAGGGAGTCCGCGCAACTGCTTCGGCTATGAATGTTTAACCATCATAATACCGTCATAAAAAATATAAAAACAATTTTTTGAACTCGATATTTAATTGATTACATTTTTGCGCATATAAATTTGTGATGTTGTTCGTATATATTCTTCATGAAGAACTTTTTCCAGGCGTTGAACTATAAGGCCGTTGCAATTTCTTTTTATTCCCTTCGTATATTTGGGAAGCAAATACGCCTTTAGCTATTTCTCGTAGATAGAACTTTCAAGCTCTATTGGCTAGGGTTCGCTTTCAACTCGGATGTGAATTGTTAGAAGGTACGCACTCAGCATTTCAAATTCCATAAAATATAAACTGCCATCGATTAGATTTTCCTAGATCAGTGAAACTATGTTTAACTTGATCCAAAGTGTCAACTGTTTCATTTGATTGATTGTAGTGCAAATTTATTTCAGACTTTTTGCTTTATGCATCGATATTTGGTGACATATGCATATGAAACTAAAGTCATATTGTTTATTGGTAGAACTAAATTAATTGGTTTCAAGTTTCCCTTATTTTAATTTTAATCAAAGTTCTGTATATGTAAAGACATATGTTGGTAGTTTTAGGACTATTTTTCTGTTTGGACTTACAACATACATATATTAGAACTTAATATGATTTACCATTCCTCCTATCTAGGTAGGCAGAGTAGATAAAACATCACTAAATTCAATATATTACATGTTATCGGAGTATGTTGGAAACATCATCTACAACTTCCACTACTATTCACTTTTGCTTCTTGTTAATTATAAATATAGCAACTTAAGTTTTATCGATATAAATGAAATCTACGAGTATGTAGATAATTATTTTGTGTCTTTCATAAAAAAATAAATTACATATCTTACACCGACCCGATTTACTTGCGTGAGCAAGCGTTCAATGCCATTTGTAAACATGTTGTCGCAACTCGTAGGAAAGGAAACTTTCTACGGAGCCTCCATTCGACGTTGGCAAATCCAAGAAACAAAGACCCAACCACATACAAAAAAATTATCGGCTCATCGTAAGCTATTATACGTATCAAATAAAAAGTGGTAAAGGTTTGAGTATTGTTGTAAAGGGCATAGTCAGTTCCGTTCCTACTGAGGAAATAAAAAGAGCCAGTGCACCAATTGCCAGGAATTCGGGCTCAAGAAAACTTACTGCAAACTACCATCCGTATGCGTTGTTTGCGGGGACGCCTACCGAACTTCGGAGTGCACTTTTTCCAAAACTGATCACAAGTTAAAAAAATGCAGCAACTGTTGCGAAAATCACAGTGCAAACTATAGGTGCTGCATAGTCTTCCAATACGTAAAAAATATTTCAAAAAGCAAAAGTTGAAAATATGCTTCTGGAACGCAAACGGACTCTCCCAACATAAATATGAAGTTGAGCGTTTTCTGCTAACGCAGGAAATATACATACTCTTGGTCTTTGAAACACTATATATATACTTTCAGTTTTAGAGTCAATGATTTTTCACATACGACATTAGCATCCTAGTGGAAGGGCATGCTGCCGTCATAGTGCGCAATAACGTAAGGCAGTTTCCAATGCCAAAATTCAGCGAAGTTTTTTTACAAGCTTCGTCTATAAATCTTACTGATTTCAAAATTATAGTCTCATCAGTTTACTGTCCGCCCAGGCACAAAATCGAACACCATCAATTCGGCACGTTCATTGACACACTAGGACAGAAGTTTATAGCAGCCGGTGATTACAATGCAAAGCACACCTTTTGGAGGTCCAGACTTCTAAGCCCAAGAGGGAGACAACAGCAAATAAGCTAGACGTCGCATCTGGAGGTAAACCCATAGATTTTATTAATTTTTTCCATTGTAAAAATTATATGTCAGTTCGTTCTATGACATATCTTCTGATCATTCACCTACAAACTTTATTTTACACGACAGTATTGTCCTGTACACGAATAGGTTGAAATATGAAATGTATGCTAAAAAATCCGCCTGATATTCAAGCAGCTGTGGATCAGTTTACGGATGTCGTGATGGCAGTAGTCAGAAATGCATCACTTATCAAGCTATCAGAGAAAAGAAATTCATACCAATCGTCGCCTGATGTAAAACTCTCGCCAGTGGAAAGAGAAGGCTCAGAAGGCAATGGCAACATAGTAGCTTTCCTGCTATTAATACCCAAATGGAAGTATGTCAGGGAACTTTACGCATGAAACTGAGACAGAAACACGACTCCGCTATAGAGATATATTTAAAAAATGCTACAAAAAACACGGACTATAGCCTGTGAAAAGCCGTAATGCACTTAAAATGTACGATTGCCTACGAATTCCTACTATAACTTGATAACTGTGCATGGGCTAAAAACTCAATAGAAAAGGTAAATGCCTTCGCAAATCACTTAGAAAAGGGTTTCACACCACATGACACAATTAGCTTCACTATTCCAAATATCATTGACACTGTTATTAATCCTATAAAATGTCAGCTATCTTTATTAAAGTCCATAATTAAAAATATAGATATAAAAAATCACCCGGATCTGATCATATTACCGGAGCAATAATAATGAATTTATCTTATTATGCTGTGAGAATTTTACGATTCGTATTTAATGCCATGTTACCAGTTGGCTTCTTCCCATGCTTTGGGAACATATCTGAAAAAAAGAAAATTCTCTGCAAGCGTCGGTCAAGGCAGATACTAGGGCCGTTATTTATACAGCCCAAATACGTATAAGTCAACGTTTGCAGATGATACTGAATTTATAAGTGTTAACAAAGAACCGAAAGTGGCGTCCGAACAACTTCAGTCTCATATTAATTGAGCTAGAACATTGCCTAAAAACGTGGAGAATACAGGTAAATCCATCGAAATGTGCTTATGTAACGTTTTCCCTCAGAAGGGAAAATTATCCACCTATAACAGTAACAACTGCCACTGTTCCAGTGGAAACCCTCGTGAAATATTTGGGTATCCACGTTGATCGACGCCTAAGTTGGTCTCGTCAGATCGAGGCAAAAATAACTGCCATAAAACTGCGAACAACTTAACTACACTGGGTAATTGGTCCTCACTCAACCTTGGCTTTGGAATACAAAGTCCTCTTATACAAGCCCGTTATAAAGCCAATATGATCATGTGGCATTCAGCTGTGGGATACTGCCTACGCATCAGACATTCCGAAGTTAGAAAGAAGACAGACTAGGATTTTACGACTTATTGTATGCGCCCACTAGTATATAAGAAGTAAAAATATCCATAGCGATCTAGAAGTTACTTCTATCCAGGAAGAAGTAAAAACATTCAAGTCAAAATACGTAAAGAAACTAGGGGTCCACCCTAACACTCTTGTTTGCAAAATATTTCGTTTTCGCAGGCACCAAAGACTTAAAAAGACTGACATATTGAGCTTGACGAGACGGCTAACCCAACCCAATAATAGATAGTGTTTTTCCTTAATATTTTTTAAGGAATTAGAGTATAAAAAAAATTTAAAAGTTTATTATTAAAAGTTTATAATTAGGAAACTGTACTCTAAAATGGCTAATATAATTCTCGCTTTAATAATTTGTACACGACCGGGTGGTATTATTGGTAGTTCAACAATTATTATTGATTTCATAATGGTTTCTTAGACTAACTTAAATATAACAGATTTAAAGTAAATTTCCCCAGTAAAATGACATTTACATTTTTCCAGAGAAGGAAATGCTTTTCTTATCATATGACTAAACACCGGCCCCATTGAAGGACCAACGGTCTTCAATCCATTGGAAGTAGTGCCAGCTTGTGGATGGGTCGTTTAAGAACACCGTTTTTAGTCTTCACTTCGACTACTCACTCCACTACCGCCTGAACTCGGCCTGTCAACCACTGCATTGGTGGCATGTTGTCCTCGTGAACGATGATGAGCTTGCCTACGGCGAGATCTGTTTTTACGTCTGCCCATTTGGTCTTCACTTGGAGGCTGCGGACGTAATCTTTCTCCCAAGATTGCCAGAACCTCTGCTTGATTTCGGAGGTAAGTCGCCATCTCTTGCAGCACGTTAGCTTGCCCACTTCTCTTTAAGGCGATTCTTGCGGCAGCGCGAGTAGGCTCTCTCCTATTAGCATATGCCCCGGAGTTAGCGCTTCGCCGTCGATGGGATCGTTGCTGATGGGATCGTTGCTGATGGGGGCGATTGGCCTGTAGTTCAGTACGGCTTCCACCTGGACCAAAACTACGGTTAAAACTACTGCCCATATTGTTCTGAGCAGCAGACCCTTGGCAGACTTGACGGCCGCCTCCCATAGACCGCCGAAGTGTGGTGCACGTGCTGGAATGAACTGGAAGCTGTTCCCTTTGTTAGCAGCAAACAGCTGCAATTCGCTGGCATGGCTGCGTATTGCGTCTCGTAGCTCCAGTAGCTCTCGGCTGGCGCCGACAAAATTGGGGGCGTTGTCGCAGTAAATCCACTCTGGGAGACCTCTTCTGCCGACAAACCTTTGAAGACAAAGAATAAAAGAATTTGAAGACAAATCAGTGACTAATTCTATGTGCACAGCCTTTGAAGAAAAACACACAAATATAGCAATATAGATTTTAATGGGTGGGCGGCCACGAATTTTTTGAGTAACATTAATTGGCCCACAAAAATCTACGCCACATACTTTGAACGGGCGTAGAGCTCTCACCCTATCAGCAAGCAAATTTCCCATAATTTGGCCCATTAGCTTAGGTTTGTATCGGAAGCAATGCAAACACCTATGAACTATTCTTCTGCACTCTTCTCTGGCATTTATTAGCCAAATTTTATCTCGCAAAGGAGATACTAATGCCTTCCCCCCTGCATTATTCAAGTGTAAGTGTCGCAAATAAAGTGTCATAAAATGCAATTTTTTTGGCATCAAAAGAGGCAATTTAGCATCATACGCAATTGGTGCGTTTAGCAACCGCCCACCCACTTTAAGTAGTGAAAATGAACGATGTTCGTCTTTAAATTTATGAACAAATGGACTTAGTTTTTGCAAATTAGAAGGCAGAACTTGTGACTTACTTAACTTTACCAGCTCTTTAGCCTATTCAAGCTTCTGAAAGAACTCAATTAGCTGTAGAAAAGTCCAGTTCATTTCCTTCGCTGTAGGAATTCCTAAGTTGCGACATTTATTACCTCGAGCAATGTCAAGAAAACGAAAAACATATGTAAATACTCGGATAATTTTCGAGCAATCTTTGAATATAATTTTTGATTTTTCTAGCGACTCTTCTTCGGCGGTCAACGTAAAATGAGTGTTAACTGGCCACTCTTGTATTTCTTTGACGAGAAACTTCGGACCATTGAACCAAATTGAGTCTATTAATTCGTCTACATTACATTCTCTTGAAACTATATCCGCTGGATTTTCCTTAGATGGAACATGTTTCCAAGTGACTTGGTCTGATAGTTCTTGGATTTCTGCAACTCGATTTGATACAAATGTAGCCAGTGTTGATGGATGAGTTTTAATCCAGTACAATGTAATTTCGGAATCTGTCCAAAAGGTCACGTTTTCGATCTCAAACGACATCATAGGTTTTATTTTAGACCACAACTTGGCCAGTAAATGTGCTGCGCATAACTCAAGTCTCGGTAGAGACTTAGTCTTCAGAGGAGCAACTTTTGACTTTGCCGTTAGCAATGACAAGAATTCTTGCCAGAAGCTCTACTCCTGATAAAAATGCAGCAGCCGTAAGCTCGCATTGAGGCATCGGAAAACCCATGGATTTGACATTTACTTCTGGAAGTGGTTAAGACATATCTGGGAATTTCTAATCGATCAATTTGTATTAAATCTGTTTGGAAATTTTCCCACGAAGTGTCAAGACGAGTAGGCATCGATTCATCCGAATCCAGTTTCATTAGCCAAAGTTCTTGAAGAAGAACTTTTGCTTTAATTACTAAAGGGCACAAAAGTCCGAGTAGATCGAAAAGTCTTGCCGCAACGGATAATATGTTACGTTTCGTTGCTTTTAGATTACAAAACGAATCATCTAAATGATATTCTAAATGACATCATTCTTCGGATGCCAATAAGTGCCTAAAGTTTTCGTGAGATCGGGATCTATCTGGATAGACCTTTCTAACATAGACGAACTAGCTTGCCGATTGTAATTGGAAACCTATTTTGTAAGGTTGAAGCCGGCAGATTGTAGTATTTCTGTGACTTGAGACCTAATTGTACTGAGTTCTTCAACTGAATCGGCACCAGTCAATAAATCATCGACATAAAAATCGTTTTTGATAATGTCAGATCCGATCGGTAATGAATTTTGGAATAGTTCGCTTAAATAGGTAAGGCATCGTATTGCCAAAAATGGAGCTGATGAAGTGTCATAAGTCACTGTATTTAATTTGTATATCTCAAGATTTTGAGACGGATTTTCACGCCATAATATTAGTTGAAAATTCCGGTCAGCCTCGTCAATTAACACTTGACGGTACATTTTCTCAATGTCAGCCGTAATTGCGTATTTATGCATTCTAAATCGAAGTAGCGTAGAATATAATTCTTCTTGAATCGTAGGGCCGATCATTAGTAGATCATTTAGAGTAAGTTGAGTAGACGTCTTACAAGAGGCATCGAAAACCACCCGAAGCTTAGAAGTAGAACTTTGCGGGCGTAGTACACACTGATGTGGTATGAAATAATGAGAAGTATCGGGAACTTTATTGTCTGCAATAGACATATGCCCTAAATTGACGTATTCTTTCATGAATGCATTATTATACATTTCTTTAGTTTTTGGGTCCTTTGATAACCGACGTTCTAAAAAAAAAAAAAACGCCTTTTAGCAGTTTCAAAGGAAAGACCCAACGATTTTGGATCTGCTTTAAATGGTAGCGCCACTTTAAATCTACCTGAAGGAATTCTCGTAACAGAATTCTGAAACTTCATCTCACATTGTTGTGGTTCTATCGACAGAATATTTGCCTCTCTTGGAATTTCTTCTAACTCCCAAAAACGACGAACTACACAGTCTAGTGAACTTTCTTCTTCTTTCAGTGAACTTAATGGCATGAACTCACCTTACAATCTTTTAATTCTTTATATTTTCCTGAGACAATCCAACCTAGTAACGTCTTTTGCAATGTTGGAATGTTAGGATTCTGTTTGATTTGACCAACGCATGGAAACATGTTCTTCGATAATTAAATGCTCTTTATTTACCGTCTCTTATAGTCCCATACTATGCTAGGTACAACACAGCCATCCTAATGACGTAATTGGCCACCACTATCTGATAGAGAGCTCTTCGGCTTAACTGAGCCGGTGCTACGCCACGGGAACAGTTTCAAAACCGTTGACAGAAACACGCTCTCTTACAGTGAGTATATTGCCTCTGGGAGACAGCACGGACGCAATATCTCACTTAGCGCTGACAGGATTGAGGAGGAGAACCGGTGGAAGCAACCTGCACTCTACCACACCTTACAGCGATGTCAGAGAAACTTTTCTGTCGACCGGTGTACTGAGTAAGTGGACTCCACTGACGCACTAGGTGGATTGTCCCTGGGAGACACCACGGGAACACTACACCTCTCTTACGTTAGCTAAAGCTCTCTTAAATGACGGCTGATGTATTGAGTCTAGGAGCGCCACGGACACAATACCTCAACGCAGTTAGACGAGATGGGATCTTACGAGATACAGATGTAGGTATGGCACCTAGGAGACACCACGGTTACCCTACCTTTATCTGGAATAGAGAATTTGTACAATGAGAAAAATGGTGGACGCCACTAAATTTCATATCTAAAGGGGAGAGACCACCAATATTAAGCTCTAACCTCGATCGCATCCGAGCGCAGACTCCAAAATCTGTCACAACACGTTTTTTTATACCTCTTTTGTGGCTACAAAAATTAGTTGCATCATTTTGTACTTATCATGGTTGTATAAAAGACGTGTTTGTGTTAATAATTAATTTGTAAAATTATTCCTAGGTGGTGCCAATATTAACTAAAGCCGTTAAATTCAAATATTTAAAGATTATCTAACTTTGTGAAGCATGTCTTAAGAAGGCTGACTTTATACAATGAAATTTGTATAGAGAATTAATTCAAAATAGTCATGTGAGTCGTAATCTCACTTTTGTGACTTATGTTACCATATAAAATATTAAATTCTTGTTAATAGTAATGTATAATTAACGAGTTATTATACAAGAATTAATAATTGACATTCTTGTAAATAATTTCAATGAAAATTATAAAAGTAATAATAATTATAGTAATAATTAAAGAAATAATAATATAAACATATTATAATTTAACAACACAAACTGAATATTGTTGGCTTTGTTGTTAATTCTGTGTGGTGAAAACGACCCACCGACTTTTATCGTCACAACGATAGTATGACTCTTTTGCTCATTTAAAGTTGCAAAGTAAGTGATATTAATTAATATATTAAAAAAACCTGACTATTATTCGTTTAAAATAAAATTAAAATAGCTTAAAGCAATTAGGTAATATAATATGTGTTTTTAATACGCTTTATATGGTATACTTGCAGATTGTAGTGCGATACAAAGTGTGTGATTTTTAACAAATTAGAGTAACATAATCAACATAGAAAATTCCGTAGGGTAGACAGATCAACAATGAGCAATTTCCTTACATTAACGAAAATTTAAGACATTTTGAGTTGTGTTAAGTTTACAGTGGGTGCGCGATATGTACTTGCTTACTACAAAACACATGCATGTGTTTTTGTGGAACAGAATACTATGAACATGTTCACACATATTTTGTACTTTAACGAAGAGTAAATTTATTTATTTCATCCACGCGAAGTGTCATTGTCCCAATAAATCAAATAGCAAGAAAAAATTAGAATAAGTTCGTAATTCCTACTAGATCTGCAGAAGTGATGCATACTATTAGGCATTGATGTAATATATACAGGGTGTCCGCCGGGAAGGTATACTACTTTGTTTTGCAACCATTTTGGTAAACATTAGTCTTGACAGTTCATATTTGGCAGTCGTGAAGTACAGGCGTGGCAAATTTATTATGGAAAAATATTCGGTAAACCAACGTGTTTTATTCGTTAAAACATTTTATCAAAATCAATCATCGATTACTGTGACGATGAAAAAGTTACGTGAAATTTTTGGAGCAACAACGCAACAAGACGCACTATTTATCGTGTAGTGAATGATTTCGAAGAAAGAGGGACTGTAGCTGACACAAGATCTTCTTCCAGAAGACCATTTTCGCCGCCATACATATGCCAATAGGATGGTACAGCTCGCCCATGACAACCCCGATTTTCATGAACAAATCACAATGAGTGACCAGGCATATTTTCATCTGAATGGATATGTGAATAAACAGAATAGTCGGTTCTGGGCAATCGAAAACCCTGAATATATTCATCAGTCATTTTTTCATCCATTAAAAGTAACAGTCTGGTGTGCAATTTGGTCAGGAGGAATTATTGGACCTTAATTCTTTGAAACTTTTTAACGCCACAACTGCATTCTTTAAGCTTGACTAACATGTGGTTTCAACAAGACCGTGCCACATAGCATATAGCCAGGATTACAATAGAATTATTCCGAGACCTCTTTCCACAACAAGTTATCTCAATGAATGGTGATGTTGATTGGCCTCCACGGTCGCCTGATTTGACTGCTCCGGACTTTTTTTTATGGGGATATCTGAAAAGCATGGTTTATGCAAACAAACCTGAAACGCAGGACCAACTCAAACAAAATATTCGTGATGAAATTAATAAAATACCGCGTGAAATGTGTGAGAATGTAATGGAAACAGTGTTCAAAAGGGCTCGCATTTGTGAAACTAACAGATGCGGACATTTATCTGATATTGTATTCCATACATAATTGCCGACAATAAATAAAACATTTATCAATATACGATCCATTCTCTTTCATTTAATGAAAAATTAGAAACAAACAAAGTAGTATACCTTCCCGGCGGACACCCTGTAGTTATTTTATTAGGATTTTTGCGTTAATGTTTTTCTAGATCCTATGAAAACTGAAATCAAAACAGAATTTCTGAATTGAAATGAATGTTACTTTATATCTTGTCTTATTATTTTTTTTAAAGAATAGTAGAATACAAATAGTGTTGGAATTTTACATAGCAGTTGCTCTTTAAGATTCTATTACATAGAAACAATCATTTATAGATATAAGAACTGACAAAAACTCTCCATAACTATATATAAAGTCATCCATTACACGACAAACCAAATATAAATGGCTAATTAATGGTATAATATAAAACAACCGATAGTTTTTTTTATGGTTAAATCTGAAAATCGTGCTTTTTCTGTCGCTATAAACAGCTTATTCGCAATATCTGCTATTTCTTAACAGGTTTTATGCAAATACCTGGACGTATAAGAAAAGTCTCGCTGTACAAAACCAATTCCATACTAACAAGACACAAAATTGATTTCATTTAAAACCGAATTATCTTTTTCACAACATTATATATTTTAGTTGCATTGATAATATTTAAATTCGAACCGAAAAAGTGCGGGGATAAAGTAATAAAACTTTGTAGCGATTTCTACACAAATTCTTTAAACCAGTCGCTTACTCGTGTTATAGAAAGAGGCGGCTAAAAAATAAATAATATTTGCACAGATACTGATTGATATAAACCATTGCAGCAGAAAAATACAATTAGGCTGATTATGAAATTTTAAAATGTTATTTATGTTTATAATATTGGCTCTGCTGTTTTTACACATTGTTGGAATATGTTTTAACGAAGTGGTTTCTGTGGTTTTTAAACATAATTTTGATGTAAGAGCGACGAAGGTGGTTGGACGCTTCAATTAACGAATAATTTTTTTAACACAAAAATCTGATAAAGGAAGTTCATCAAAAACTGCTGTAGTTGTTTGGAATGATTGCAATCAAAAATAAATTTTAGTGATTATTTTATATATTTGTAATACTTGCTATTTAGTGTGGCAGAATTTTCAGTTCCTTTATAATTCGCTATAGGCGACAAAGTCCGCTAGGATTAGAATTTTATAATGTATGCCTACTAACTTAGCAATGTTTTTAAAGGTCGTCGTAATAGTTTCGCAGGTTAATGTATTTTTCTTTGATGTAGATAATGCAGACGCCTCTATGTTGAAGTTATAATATGATGAAGTACTACGATAAAAATCATATTATACAATTTTTAAGTTATGAGTGACTTTGTTTTATTTCCAATAATAAAATAAATTTTGTCACACTGCTCTTAAAAAAAATTAATTTTCGAATACCAGTTTTTAAACTTTACAAAGCGTCCTCCATAACGTGTAACATAGGACACAAGCCTTTGTACCGGATTACACTAAATTTATTTGCTCAAAAACTTATTTGAAAGAATATTCGTTTGGATTTAGATTCACTCTGTTTAACCAACGTAACAAGCTCTCGTTTCAAACTAAGGCAAGTACTTTTTAAGGCGGAAATTTGAATAGGTACTTGACCTAATTTTCACATTTATATACATTTTCCATGTTGTTTTTTTAATGTATGTATAAAACCTTGTTTAACGTAAAGCTTACATACATATGGGTTATATCATATTTCAGACTTCTACCTATAGTAGAAATGCTCCATACAAATAAGAGGGACCCCTAGTCCATTAGATGAAAAGTGTGCATTTTTCTCACTACTGATTGTCCTAGGCCTGCATACAAAATTTCTGCTCTCTAGCTACAATGGAAGTGCCTCATAATTTTGCTTTTGTGCATACCCAAATATGCACTTTTAACACATTCATATCTCGGGACGCTTTTACGGTAAAACTTTCAAACTATGAGATATACGATGGTTAGGGGAGCAAAGTTATGAGGTGGGTAAAAACAGCGCGAATTGGGTCATGTAATATACACACTGTGTGCATTAAGCCTGAACTTGGCCTGGCGTACTACCATGCGCCTTAATGATGATAAGTTTTAATCAGAAATAATGGAGGGAACTCCGGTCAATGGGGATTGGTAATAACTGTATGAATATTAAAATTTGCAAATATACCAATGCCAAAAGCAATCCTTACGTATTATAACTCTACTAATGCACATCCGTTAAGTTTTGAATTCATGAATGTTACACAGGAAGACGTTTAAAAGTCAGATTAGGTTAGACATGATGGTATCCATCCCAAGTTTATTACAGTTACGTCAAACATGCATGTACATGTTTACTTCATCACAATCGGTTTGATACAAAAATATAATCTGTCCAGGTGAAAAAAACATACATACAATGCTTTCATTGGCAACCGATGGTTGGCTGAAGTAAAGTGCATATGATAGTAAAGAATTCAGAAACAGAAAGATAAAGTCGTGTAAACTTTGCTCTAACCAAAAAAAAGGCAGGAACATGAAATTATAATGTATTCTCTCTCATGTTTCATTTGTCTTGATTATTGGGTTAAATAAATTATATTTACAATGGCCACAAAGTTAGTAGAAGGAAAAATAATATTTTCCTTCTTAACGGAATGAATAAAAAAAACCTACTTACAAATAAAGTATTTAATTTCAATATTTTTTATATAAAACAAGGATGTAATTTTCGAGATCAAATAGCAAGTACAGAATAAAATCTATTCGATACCGGAAGTTGGTATCTGAAACACACTTCTTTGCAAATGTCATCTTTCTCTGGAACGAACTCCAACATATTATACAAACTTTGAACAATGCTAGGCACTTTGGTTTGGAATATTTTCATAGTTCGGTTAAACAAATAATCTGTTGTTAACTTTTTATAAAAATATTTTAATATATTGTTAATATTTTTGTATAAATTTCTCTGTAAAATATCAAGAAGAGTTTGCCATTCTATCATCAATACTACTAAAAAGGATTAAGTCTTGTTGTACTAATGATTAATAATTGATTTTAGTTGTCGTGTAAAAGCAGGCGGAGGTAGTTAACGATTACCAGAAAAAAGATGAACAAGACCCAAACTGCCGTTTGGTGAAGTGATTTAGCAGCATATATAAAATAACATTTTATTTAGCCTTTATTGTCCGAAGATAGTGAGTCATCGGAGGAAAACATTAGGATGAGGCTTATATTAGTGTCCAAGAAGATCACCTAAAAGTTATAGTCATGATATACCTTTTAGTATATAACAGCATCATATACATATGTACCGAACAAGAAGAAGAACAAGACAAGAAGCTAACGAACTGGGTTCCGCCTACAAATTTGGTCATAGTGCAAAAAATGGGATAAACGAATTTCTCATTCAATACCAAATAACACTAGTAAAAAATAATTTTTTTATATATAAGACATATACCAATAAACCTATCAAAAGGTTGGCACCTATTATCAGTTCCTGAAAAATGCAGGTCCAAAAATTATAATTAACCATTTAAACACACAAAAATGTCACCCAGTTTCCGACGGAAATGCTAGTCGGTATTTTCGCAGCTAAAAGAGATCGTTTGGTAAGTAGGTTTATTTGCTAAACATATTGTTTCTTATTATATATATTTGTAACAATATTTTTGAGAGATTAGCTTGAAATATTAGCTTTTACCAAAATATTACATTTAGTTTCCAAATTTTAAGTTCTGATTGAGGATGCCCCTTTTTGTTTTGTATTAGTTGTGTTTTTTTGATTGAGGTACTGAAAGAAGTTTCAAGAGTCTATGATTTCACATACGTAAGTCTTTAAAGAGTCACTTAAAAATAAATTATCGGTATACATATTTATTGAGCTCCAAAAATGTAATTAATAGTCGTAGATTTCCATCTTTTAATGATAAAATGTAAACAAGAATTTGTTTATTGCAACGAAAATATTGGTTTAAAAGTTTTCAAAAAACCATTACGTTCATTACAACAATAAACGTTAATTTGTAAGGTTCGTTTAATTGCAAATATTAAAATACACAGTCCTTTATGATTTTATCAGCACACAACTTTATTCGGCAATTAAAGCTCTATTTACAACTCATCAGTACTAATTTACACTGTACACTTAACACTCTTTTCTACATACAGATTTTTACTCTATGAAATCTCAAAGTCAACTAGCTCTTCTGCGGTGGACGGCGCATTTATATGCAGATCACCGTCACTTCTTGAACTGTCCCGAACATACCTGAACTTGCTGGCTTAGTGCTCTTGTGTATGTGGTTGTGTGTGTATATATTTTGTTTGCTTTTTTCTTCTATAGAAGTTGTTTTTTTTTACATTGAATCGCGGTTCGGGGAATTTCCCCTACGCAATTGTTTTTGCTTTATGTTTATAACATTGCGTATTTGTACAATAGGTCATTTGACACATCTTTGATTATTACTTCGTAATAATACGTTTGCCACAACAATGGATAGTAGAGACCATAATAAGCTGATTCCATATTTTGCAGTTTTCTTAACTTTTTGTCCTATGAATAGTAAAGAATCTAACTTTTATTCTGTACATATGAAACATCCACCATTTCGTTTACTCATTTATTTATTCAGCCAGTCTGTTAGTAAGGCAGATACTTGCAGTTATACATCGAAATGTAGCCAATATTTGCTACTAGATGTTCACATTCCACAATAAATTCACATGTAAAACCAAGTTTACTTTTGGATGCACAATTATCCCTATGAACTCGTTTGATGTAGAATCAAAAATGTTGATTCTGCGAACTTGATACACTTCTACCTCTTTCTTACTGCATTGATTGCATGTAGATTCTTAAGTTTACTTTTTTGGCAGCCAACGTAACTGAATACGTTTTTTTTCTTCTTTTTAATAAATTCTTTTCCCTCTACTACTTTATTCTCCAATTGTGTGTTTTTCAGCTGAATAGAAACGTACAAACTAGTAGATGAATATAGAATTGTTGCGAGTTACTTTTTTGCTAGAAGTCTTATGGTATGAATAGACAAGGCAAAAACTTTGACGGAAAAAATTCAACCAGTAATAATACATACACTCTTTTCATTAATTTAAATGTGTTTCTATGCAACATACTGGAAGTACAATAAGGACTTGGCAAAATACTTGCACCGTCGGACTAAACCTTTTTTGGTTGAAATTCCTATGCAAATATATATTCGGAAATATTTTTAGTAAATTGTAAAATGCCTTTTTTGTAGACTTTTTAGCTTCACACTTTTCTACTGACAACTAAAAAAATCCACGACTTTATTGGAAAGTCAATTGTAGTTTCGAAAGCATTTAACAAAAACATTAAAGATACCTTTGAGAGCAGCCAATAACTAGCATATATTCTTTAACAAATTATGGATTAGGTTTTCTATTTGAAAATCTTTCATTTTCTGAATGACAAAACTATATATATCCTTTCTGTTTTCGTGAAGGATATAACTAATCCATGTGAGGATTACTTTTAAGCATATTGACCTCAGATTCATTAATCTAGAGTCAGTAAAATAACATTCGACATACTAAGTTAATTAAAACCGTATCAGCTTTATTTCTGCATTGCTGCCTTTGTTACTTATCAACATCTTTTGTATTAAATTTTTATATTTTTACTTAAAAAATTATTGTTTAGTGATAAAAATAAAGTTGCTGTACAAGTATACAATTGCTTGCATTCACTTTCCTTCAGGCAGTCCTGTCAGTGCACACTGGTTCCCCTTGAATATTTCCAATATTTTTTTTTTAGTTTCTATATACTTTGCTCTCAGTGCTGACATAAAATTACAAATAATTATTTATTTTTTTTTGTGTTTGACAAAAACTTGCTTCTGTTTTGCGGCAAAGCTTGGAGTATCACAAGAGGTAAGCAAAGGAAGTAAGAATTGTTAAAAATAATAACTTAATGCCAAACGACAGGCTTATACAAATGCTTTACGTAATTGGAATTTAATCTCGTTTACTAATACTTTACATAATACCATAATTTAGCTTCGCCAAAAGTGGTTACCGCTCGCGGTGCATAAAGTGCATATTATTAAAAAAAACCAATGAAGTTGGATGAAACAGTTCAGTAAAAGTGCTTGATTACGCACACGGCCAGTGCAAAATGTTGTAACCTTTTTTAATTTTTACTTCTTTATTCCGGCCTTCTATCTGATTTATTTTACTTTATCATCTACTACATCCTATTTCTGTTATCTCTGACATCAAAAATTTGTGAAGAATGAGTTTTATATCTGGAGGATCCTGATGCTTCGTATGGTACTTCATATTGGTACTCGTAAATACTTTTCCTAAAGTCAGCTACTTTACGATTGTTTATATAATACCAATCTGTTTGCAATGGCAACGCTCAAACGGAACTCGAAAGCTATTTTCTGATACCATCGGATAGTTTTACGTAAAAGAGGGAAATAACTGTCCTCATAAATTGATATCTTGTTTTACTGAATTGTATTCAATTATCATTTCAAGCTTCTTGATGTTCTCATTGTTCCTATCCTTTTTTAAGTAGAAACGTCATGGAAATCCAGTACGGTACTTAGCATGACTATTTCTCTTTTTGCAGCTACCATTTGTAAACACTCATAGTTATGCTCTAGTAACATCTTTAGGTTACCAAGCCTGTTCTTTCTTAGGATTGTAAATAAATGTGTTATGCGACAATACACTCGCTAAAGAAATAGATGTATAAAAGTTACCCGTGACCAGTGATCTTCCCTTGCCGAGATAAGGCTCAGCTAGACCCAAGGCGACTTGCGTACTATGAGAAATACCGGGTGTTGGTTGCCTTCGGCTTCCAGAATTATCTGTCTTAGATCAATATACGTAATTGGTATAAGTGTAACCAAGTGGATCACAAAATTTGATTAATCTTACTCCATACTTATGCGACTTTTCGGAGTATATTGCCGGAATTAAAGCCTACCACGTCACGAAGTCATACTTTCATCCACCGCCATTATTTCAGCAGTACAATTCCGTTCCATTTTATCTATTATTTGCCTTACTTTATTCAAGCGGTTATTTTCCCTTGGTTTCATTAGCAAATAATATTTACTTTAGTGACTGATATCTGTTCCTTGACATAATTTCTGGGACAAATGAATTCTTATAAAATATATCCTTGAAGGACGCTTTACAATTCATAACAATTCCCAGATACTGTGTTGTTGCTTTAGAACAAGTCGACAAGAGAAATCCGATCGTTGGAACTAAAAGTTGGAAGGGGTTATTTGCTGACATGCAGAACTAATTTCTCTCTTCTGTCAAGTCTTTTGTTCTGAATATAAAAGTTAATTATTGAAAGGGAAGTGTTTGGCAGTGAATGAAATACATCTCATTGTGTATTATTATTAAAACTGTAAGCAAGATTTAAAAAATCTAAAATTTTGTATTTATGGGAAATCTTCTCGCAGGTACCATTTACCACAAGATTTACATAGTGTAAGCCCTAAAACTATTAAAAATAATTTGAAAAGTTTATAGGCGTTATACGTACGGAATTGCCGGAACCCTTTTGAAAGTGTCGAGTTCGTCTGCGCGTCTTAGGTACCTTAAAACCTTCTTGAATAAGGTAAAAGAAAAGACTTTGACAACCTGACATAAATTTAAAGGTATATGCAATGTTAGTTTCCTTTTTATCTATAATTTTAAATGTATTAAGTTTTTTGAGGCTGGCCTAAGAAGTTTTTATTGTTCTTCAGAATAAGTGATAGTAACGCATTCGATTATAAAGTTTATCTGAAATAAACAACCATATAGAACTTTAGAAGATTTACTATACTTTTTTGATAGTAAACAATTAATAGTCTGTCTGTCAGATATCCAGTTTGCAGATTAAATATTTTGTATTGCTCACTTGGTATGGATACGTCTAAGCCTCATTCTCGAACACTTTGTTTAAGCAATTCTGGAGCTGCTTCGCAATGATTTAAATCTCGCTGCAGTATTCTCTTTTTTATCTCTTTTCGGTTTATCACTATCAACTCTTTCACGATCCAGCTCTTCTGCGAACTACATATACACAGCTTGTGCGTCAAGTGACCTCGTAACTATTTCCTTGTGCACGTTAGTATGAATCTTAAGTTGCGATATTTTCTCGTCCAATTTCTTAACGTTACTAATGTGAGAACTACTGTTATTCGGCAGTGTTTCGATGCAGTAGCAGGATATCTCATGTTCACTGACCTTTTAAATGCGTGATTCATACCTACCCTATTTCTTTCCACCTCTTCCTTGCTCTGCTTGTTCTTTATGTTGTTATATTTGTTCATAATTTCTACGCCGTCCAAATTCAAAGCCGCTATATCCGGTGGGTGTGCATTTACGTCAAAATCCCATGGGTTCCTTTGCATGCAGTCACGTGCATTCGAGGTTCGATGGACGGAATTAGTGAACCCTTCCTCCTGAGTAGGATCCATGCACATCGAGAGAGAACATCATAATCTGCACCTAACTAAACGGTGACAACTTTGACCCATGCGAGGTTTTAACGGAACTGAGGATGCTGTGGCATTACTCCGAAAGCCATTCTGTAGAGTTTCACGACTTCAAAATCAGGTTCCAGGTACTACAGCCATCAGCCTAGGGTTCGTCAGTTCCAAATCGTTCTCCAGTAATGCATTAATCAAGATCGTACTGGGCTTGATTTTCATGCCTTGCGGCGCCAAACTATGCGAGTAGAAAACCACAAAGTCGTCATGCTACATGCCACACCTATCTTGCGGGGTGGTTCCATGGTAGAATACCTTATTCACTCGCGCAGCCACAGGAGTACTTGCACCATTTCAATACGATCTCCAAGACTGCCAAAACTAGGGTTCAGAAACATATGTTCATACGTATGTATATGTGTATGTCTGTATATATGAATGGTGAATTTTTTCAAATATTAAAGTTATGAACAAAATAAAAAACAGTTTTTGGTTAATTTCTAATTTTTACACTTTTAAAATTTCTTGCACTTATGATATTCATAGAGGCAAGTTTGATTAAAATAAACACTCAAATTTTATTCACATTACAAGCACTACTAAATTGTTTCTCAAAGCTTGTGTTTTGTTCAGCTTTTCAGTTTACTTAACAAGCAAGGAAAATTAAATACAAAAACTTTGTATTTTTTATTAAACATATTAATTCAACTGTGCGTTTGTGTATGAATACTCTTGTATGTGTATATGTTAAAGTAGTTGTTTAATTAAACAAAAAAAACTTTTTTCTTTTAGAGTCTTGGCTTTTTTGAATCAGTTGAGTTTCTTTTTTTCCCTGTTATTTTACGGCAACGTAAAAGTTGTCTGGTTTTCAAATAGTTTTTTGGTTGGAAGCAACCTGTGGGCGAAGCAAATAATAGAACTGAGACTTAGCTGCAAAAAGGTCTCGTATGTAAGTGTAAATTCTAAGTAAGATATGTATGTATGTACGATTATATGATGCTGGAATCTTATGCTTTGATTGCTTAAGAAAATTGGTAACTCCCAAATATTTCTGTGAGAGTTGCCAATTGTCTTGTGGTTGCTGAAACCAACAAAAAAATTTCAACATTTTCAAAACAACTTGAATTTCTTATGTTTTTTCTGTCATATTTGTATTTGAAAAATCATTAAATGAAAATTTTGTAATCTAATGGAATAAAAGGAGTATCCAATTGTCAACAAAAGGTTTTAATCTGACAATTGAGGAATAGTCCTTAAATTTTTTTTATTTCAAAACATATTTTACAAAAATATCAAAGATTGGCACACGATCGATAATTTAAAAAAAAAAAACTCTATATCAAAATTCCGACTTCTGAAAAAAGTAATTTGAACTTCCAATGTATTTTAACAAAATTGTTTATGGAAAATTTAAATTAACTTGAAATCCAATTTTTTATTAATGCGGCAGTAAATGTTTCAAGGTAAAGATTTATCCTGCAGTTATTTAGCAAAGTAGTTCTTCTTACGAAACTGAAAAGTTGTTCGATGACAATCATAAAATAAATATGTCATAATATCTGTATGATACTCCTTTCAATGCAGTCCAAGTGCATTCAAACGTAAATATTGCTCTGTGTTCGCATAGTATTATATTTCAAAAGATAAAGTTTTTTGCTTAGATAATTGTTTGACAATTTTAATTAAAAGTAAAAAGTTTTAAATTGTTAAAAACCTGTTATTTTTTTGAAAAGTTGATCAACTTAAATTTTTCAGGAGAGGATATTTGTTGATTTCTTTTATTTCGCTGACACTGCTTTTAATAAAAACGTAATTTCTTTAATGAAAGGGTTATATATTGGTCACATACGATAAATATGCCCACAATGTTTTTAAAAGTGTTTGGTATTTTTAGTACTTAAGATAGTTTTTAACAGAATTAAAATTACACTTGCATCATATTAAATACATAATAGTAAATGAAATTGTATAAATTAAATTTTAACTTAAAGTGATTTTAGTATAATAAAGTAATTACGTAGGTAATAAGATAAATATTATCAAGACTTACTCATTGTCCTCGATTTCATTTAATGCGTCCTTTACTCTTGCGGATTAGAGTTTTTAAATCAGTAAATTTCTCTGTTAAGATAGATAAACGATTACTGTATAAGGAAGTTATATGGTAGGTGTAATGAAGCCAGAAATAAGATTTTTTTTCAAATTCGCATAGTATTAAAGTATTTTTAAATAGTGGCGATACAAAGTTGATTAAAGTTAATTTTAATTTTGTTGTGCAATAACGAGCCTGCAAATTCTAAATTTTGAAGACGGTAGCTTTCGTGGTTTGACTATTGTAAATAATAGTCGACTATTCAGTAGTTGCCCAAATAGTTGGATTTCGTACAAAGCATTTAGCTGCGCTAAGTATGTATGTTCCGGAAGTAAATATGTAGCCTAAGTTTCATAAACATAATTTGAAGAATTTAAAAAAAATGCGGTTTTGGCCAGCGCAACTGTCACAATACAGACTGAACCCATTAACTGTCTCTTCTACAAAAATCCATTTGAAAATTCAGTTGGACACGAGAGAGTCACATTCATTTTTTTCTTTCATGTCCTGCGTGTTGAACTTATAAAAATTTTTAACATTTCCTAAATTCTTGTGAAAAATTAATTTGCGTACTTTTTACCCTAGAATAAAATTGATGTATTTTATGTTCCTCTTTTTTTTAGTGAGGTTAGGTTTGCCTTGACTGCATTTTCCTGTTCAATCGCGTATCAGAGCTCTACTTGCTTAAAGTTACCAAAATACATTTTTGACATACTTTATATGTGTGTCTTCAAGTTCACTTTTTTTGAAGATCTTCTCCATCGATTTATTGGCTTTGGATTCCATCAGGATAAAAGACAGGCGTTTCTCCTTGTTCGTGACATACCCTAAAAGTGCTGATTTTAATTCTCTTGAACAGTTTAGTAGAAACGACCACAGTCGTTACAACAGTTCTTATGTAAGCATGGATTTCGTAGCATTTGTCTGCTTCTTTTTTGAATTAATTTGATACCTGGGGCCAAATCGTCGTATTCGTGATCGAATGAATTCGATCGAAATTTTACTTTTTGGGATTGTAACATTCGATAACGTATAAAATGTATCGAAATGGGATCATGGCATTCGATAACTAGTTCTCGATCGAATGCTTTCTCTCGAAAAGGTTTCGATAGATAAAGAGCTATCGTAAACAAGCTCATATGTGTTTATAAATGAAAATAAAATTTGCATTGTGCATAAAAGACGACAATAAGTAACTACTTTTTAATAAATTATAACAAATGTAAGTATAATAACTGTTTACTCTATATATACTATTATATATATCATACGTATTTGTTTAGGACAAATATAAATAAAATAAATGGCAAGCAGAAGGAAGTTATGGCACAATATATGGCGGATCACCCGAGCTTGGCGAAACAATATGACGTAAAATCCTAGACTGTCTTCTCTGTAACTTCTGGATGTTTGATGCACAGGCAGTACCCCACAGCTGAATACCATATGACTTTATAACGGATTTGTGTAATAGGACTTTATATTCCAAAGCCAAAGTTGAGTTAGGACTTATTAGCCAATGCAGTTGATTTGTTCGAAGCTTTATGGGCGTTATTTTTGCCTCAATGTGACGGGTCCAAGTTAGGCGCCGATCTAGGTGGATACCTAAATATTTGACGTGCGTTTCCGCATGAACCGTGGTATTAGTTATTGTGATTGGTGGACAATTTTGCCTTCTAAGGGAAAACGTTACATGAGCACATTTAGATGGATTTACTTTTATTCTCCACTGTTTTAGCCAGTCTTCTAGCTTATGAATATGGGACTGCAGCTTTTCAGATGCATCCTTTGGATCATTACTGACACTTATAATTGCAGTGTCGTCTGCAAAGGTTGATGTATATGTATGTGGGCTTGTCGGCATATCCGCTGTAGAGATGATATATAATAGCGGCCCTAGCACACTACCTTGAGGTACTCCTTTGACCTTACTTTAAAAGTTCTATCAGACAAATAACTTTTTATAAGCTTATGGGTATTTTCAGGAAGAACCCGAGCTATTTTAATAAGTAGCCCATCATGGCAGACTTTGTCAAATGCTTGGGAAATGTCTATAAATAAAGCTGAACAGTATTGCTCTCTTTCAAAAGCCGATCTAATAATGGTAACGATTCTATGGACCTGTTCAATCGTACTATGCCTTGCTCGAAAACCAAACTGATGATCTGGGATAACGTTTTGTTCATTTAGGAAAGGAGTTACACTCGAGACGAATAATTTTTCAAATATTTTTGACAAAACTGACAGTAGGCTAATTGGCCTGTAAGATGTAATCTGGTTTCAGTCCTTCCCAGGTTTCGGGATCATAACAATTTCAGACATCTTCCAAGAGCATGGGAAGAAGCCGACGCACAACAATGCATTAAATATGTAAAGTAAAATTCTTACAGCTGAATAAGGTAAGTTTCTTATCATTGATCCTGTTATACGATCAGGTCCAGGTGATTTCTTCTTATCCATATTTTTAATTGTCGATTTTAAAGAAGACAACCGAAATTTCATAGGATCATTCACGATGTCGCTAATAATTGGAATAGTGGAATTACTTATATCATGTGGTGCGAAAACCTTCTCTAAGTGCTTTGCGAACGCATTTGCCTTTTCACTTGAGTTTTTAGCCCAAGTACGGTCTTTAAGTCTTAGTGGGGATTCGTAAGCAATAGGACATTGTAAGTGCTTTACAGCTTTCCACAGACTATAATCCGTTTTTTTTCATTGGATCCAAGTTTTTTAAAAAGTTGTCGATAGCGAGTTGGTGTTTCTGTCTCAATTTACTCCGTAAGTTTTTTTTTTTTGGCATAAGTTCATTTGCATCTTTATGTGTGGTGAACGACTATTTTGCCATTGTTTTCTTAGTCTTCTTTTCTCAATGACGAGCATCTGAATATCTGCTGTTGCCTGGTACGTTATTATTTTAGCTGATGGCTTTGTTGGCGTTGCAGCTATGGCTGCGGCAGTCACGACGTCTGTAAAATGGTCTACAGCTGCTTGAATATCAGCTGAATTTCTCAGTGGGATGTTCAAAGGTAAGTGAGAGCTCACATACATTTTATATTTTAACCAATTCGTGTTTCTGTTCGGGTAGAAACTAAGGGTTTTAGGTGCAGTGACAAAAATGTCGTGTAAAATAACAATTGTAGGTGAATGATCAGAAGATAGGTCATAGGATGAATGACCTAAGAGTTGATCGCGTTTGATGTTTTTTACTATAGCAAAATCAATAAGGTCTGGCAACTTATTAAAGTCTGTGGGCCAATAGGTGGGTTTACCGGCTGATACGACGTCAAGCTTGTTTGCTTGAACTGTATAATACAACTGCCTACCTCTAGGACTAAGGAGTCTGGATCCCCAATATGTGTGCTTTGCATTGTAATCGCCAGCGGCAATAAATTTTTGCCCTAGTGTAGCAAAGAACCTGGCAAATTCATGGTGTTCGATTTTATGCCTAGGCGGGCAATACACTGAGGAGACTACAATTTTAAAATCTGTAAGATTTATAGTCGTGGCTTGCAAAAAGTCCTCCCTGAATTCAGGCAATGAAAAATGCCTTACGTTTTTTCGGACTATAATGGCAGTCCCACCACATGCCCTTTCGCTTGGGTGTTTGGTGTCATATATAAAATACCCATCAATTCTAAAGCAGTAATAGTATGTCTATATCATGTGCTAGCAGGAACAGTTCTACTTCATATTTATGTTGGGAGAGCCCGTTAGCGTTCCAGAAGCATATTTTTAACTGGTTCATTTTTTGCCAAGCAAAATTTGCAGAAGCATGTTTTGGGTTCGCATCATTTCCTGAAACATACCCTGCATAGTTGTCATGAAATTATTCATTGTCTGTATTAAGTTCTCGATCGAGCTCTTGGTGAGGGGTGTCTGAGCACCCTCTTTTAAGACGTGGGCATATGAATGTTTATGCGCATTAGAACTTTTGACATTCGCATTAGGTTAATCATTTCTCAATGTTTGGGCATATGAAAAGTTTGGCTTAGTATGTGGCTGTGTAGCTTGTGTACTAGCAACAGAACCAGAATGAAGCCGAGGAAATTGGGAAGCTTTATATTGCTCATATTCAGGTTTACGTACGACCTTCGCATTATCTTTTACATATTGAAATACTTTGCAGCCCCTGTAATTTGCTGTATGGTTTTCACCACAGTTGCTGCATTTTTTGACCTTTGGGTCTGTTTTGGAAGAAGTGCATTCCAAAGTCCGGTGCGCATCACCGCAAACAACGCATACAGATGGTAGCTTGCAGGAGGTTTTCGTGTGTCCGAATTCCTGGCAGTTGGTACACTGACGGGGACCGTTACGTTTTAGAGGCTCTTCCACTGTTATTCTTCAGTTTAATAGGTAGCGCAAATTAGATATAGGATGAACCGAGTTTTTTGATTTAAGCTGCGATGCATTAAACACGATTTCAACACGATGCATAGGTTGGGGAACTTTATTCTTATATAGAATATTGTGCACTGACCTTACGACATAACCTTCCACCTCTATTACACTTTTTATCTCCTCAGTGGGAACAGAACTGTCAATGCCCTTTATAATGACATTCAAATCTTTAGCACTTTTTAGTTGATACGTATAATAGCTCTTATTATCTGCATCGAGACGACTTGCGATTAGGCGATAATTCTTCTCAGTGTGGGCTTGGATCTTCGTTTCTTATATCTGTCCTCTTCGTACAGAAGCCACATATAAATTTTCTTTACCTACGAGCAAATTTACAGTGGCATTTGATGTTTGTTCGCGCAAGTAGATTGGTGGGGGTTTTTGTTCCCTTACAGTGGGTTCGGCATTTTCATTATCCGGGGTAGCAAGGACAGAAAATCTATTTTCACTTACCGATGTTGCAGCTACTTGATGAGAACCTTTATATTGCTTGGCGGTTCGCTCTGGTTGTGAAGACTTAGGACTCGCCTTCCTCTTCGTTATGGTTATGTACCGATCCATACCAGTTTGCACGCGTTTAGATACAGTACCTGGTTCTTTTTCTTGTGATATTTTGTGTATTATTTGTTTCTTTCTTTTTATTTGTTGAATTCATTGTTTCTGTAGCAAATATATTTATATTTGCTGATAATGAACGCGTTCGGTCAATTGGCCTGGCGGTTAAAAAAGCACTGTCATTTTTTTTATTATTTATATTGTTTATTGCATTATTAGCATTTGTGTAAGAAAAAGAGTAATAAGCATTGTTGTTATTACCTTTTGTATTTCTTTCGTTAATTGTTTGGTGCGCTCATGCACTCACTATTAATTGTTTAAACAGGTTTATCCATGCACTTTGTTATTGTATTTTTTATCACACACTATATTATAATGCTTTTTATTTTTTGTTATTTATTATGTTGTTGTTACTAACTGTTAACTGTGTCTCTGCACTTGTTCAATTTTTAAAATAAAAAAAGTCACCTTAAATGAATATAAATTATGCGCTTAAAGTGAAGTACGTCTTTACTCAAACGAAGTAGAAAACCTAATGAAAAATTTAATTCCAAATTGTGGGCAAGGGAAAACAGTCGCTAAAAGGTTATGGGAGGAACTGACAAATAAACTTAACTGTGAAAGAGGCGCCGGCTTGGCGTAAAGTATGTACATACATTTTTTAAACAAATTTGTAATCACATTACAAAATTCCTTTAATTTGTAGGTTTACGCAGACCAAAAACCTCACGCTAAAAAAAGTTTTCATTTAACAAAGAGTCTAAAAGAAAAACCGGTGGTGGACCATACGAGGGGATGTTTTTATCACCAGCAGAGGAATAAATAATTTATTTATTACTTACGCTGTATCGGGCAATGATAGAGGATCGCTTATGCTTCGCCTTACTCTTCTGGTGCGCATGACACTTTCATCGTCTTCTTCAGATGAAGACAAGTAAAATAAAAATAGAGGGTCCATTTTCTACTAAATAAAAGCTTTAAAAACGAGAGAAAACGTCTAAAGCTTACGAATTTATTATTTGTTTGCTTCTTTTTTAAAATATTTGTAATTTCTTTGTTTACATTTTAAGCAAACACATGTTTTCTTCTACTGCAATGGAAAAAAAATCTATTACATTTCTTAATAAATTTCGATTCGAGAGCTATCGAATGCCACGATCCGGTTATTCGATACGTTACGTAATTTCATTCGATACGTAACCTCACCCGATCACGTTTACGACGATTTGGCCCCTGGAGTTTTTATGTAACCTTGTTTTTCAACGCAAACTTCCTTCTTATATTTATCACTGTCAAAACGATTCAGATTATAAACAAAAACAGCAGCTAATCTAGTTTACATTTCCACTCTCATAATTACGGCAATTTCGGTGATATCAACAACTATGATTAATATCGCTTTAATATTTTATCAGATGATGAGCTTGTGACTTTAATTGCATAAAAGAATCGATTTCCAGAAAATTTAACATACAATAGTTTCGCCCAAAAGGTGCGATGTGAATAACCCGAGTAAAAAGGCAAAAACAAGAAATTTTAAAAATGTCCCCAAAATCCATTTGCCTCGATTATTAGGTTAAGTAGACGTTTTATAAATGTTTAAACTTTTACTGTATTCAAAGTTACCATATAAAACAAAATTTTTCTTTCTTAACAGAAAAAGTAAAAAAAAACTAAATTAAGGCCAACAGTTAAAATGGATAATTTTAATATTATATCATATAGATGCTAACTTATCGTAACTAAAAAAAATGTTCAAAATATTTTTAAATAACCTCAATCTGTTTGCCAGAACTATAGTGTTGTAGAGAACATTTTATATTTGTCATGATGATGCCAGTATCATATACTATATACGCTAAGCACTTACTGTAATTTTCCCTTTTCACCTTTGTCCTTTTGATTAACCTTGAAACGTATAATGCTTTCTAGTGAACAAAACTTGTGAAAATTAAAAAATTTGATAACATTAAGAATTGTAATACAGTAAAACCAATCTGTCTTTCAAGGATGCAACACAAGAATCCTTAACTTGATATACCGACCGGGTGATTGGATGAAGAACGAAAAATTATACTGCGTAATACGGCATATAGCCGAGACCGGTTTGTCTCCAAACAAAACTTCACAAGGGCTGACGGAAATTCGTTCAAAACAAAATACTAGAACTTAGTTGCTTGGAATAATGAATTTTAATCGGAAGGATTAGTTAATTGTGGTTTATGGGAGATGTATTGCTCGCAGTGGCTCCTTTTTGTTAACATTACAAAAGACTAAAGGGACTTTATATGCCTGCTATAGTCAACTCAACGCACTGAAGTATGCAGACATTACAATATAGAACATGTCGACATTTAGAATATAAATGGATCAAAAGATATGATTTTTTGACCAAAAACAATACCCTCATTGTACCTCACCCACCTTATTCACCAGACTTGACACCCAGCGACTTTTTCCTATTCCCAAAACTGAAGAAACTAATGAAATGATGCCGTTTTTCTACAATTTATGAGATAAAGTCAGAATCGAAGAACGAGCTGATGGCCATACCGAGAAGCGCCTTTTCGAAGTGCTTTGAGGATTGGAAGAAGCGCTGGCCTTAGTGCAGTATTTCTGAGCGAATTAGTTTAAAGGGGACGAAGTGAATATTGATGAATAAATAAATACTTTTCCAAAAAATTCAAATTTTTCTTTTTCTTTTGAACAAACCGCTACGCACTTGGCTTTAAATTTGTATTGGAAATGAAAGTCTTCCCAGTTAAATTTTTTTCTTAAGGTACATGTTTACAATTAAAATACGTGTAATAAGTAGGATGAAACTTTTAAGAAGACAAACAATGAGTTTAAAAGTATTATGACAACGATGAAAATGTAGAACACATTCAGTCATAAGAATTGGCAAAATATGTTTGTTTTTAAGAACAAGGGCTTTAACGTCTTGCAAAATTCTTATAATGTTTTGAACTGTATCCAAGTTAGTTAGAAATATATTCTGTCCCCAAATAATTTCGGTTTTGATAATAATTATACGCATACGCGTCAACAATTCACCTAGTTTGCGGTGAAAACTTTTCAAATGAAACAAAGTTATCGATAATTATTTTACCTTTACTAATGAAGATAAAATATATAGTTTACGTCGCCTCGACAGAGAGAGGGTATAATACTCCTTCTTCACATCGATTCATGTCAATACTTATGTAAACACATTCACAAAACGTATGTTTAACCAAACAAAGTAAAATACGTACATATCATTTCTGGAATGCCCACAAATATTTTTGCCACTATAACTGCTGACTAATGGCTACATGATATCATAATATTTGCATGTAATTCAGGATGAGACGAGGTGAAAACAAAAATTCACCTGGAAATGTGTAAAAAGGATACACTGCGAGGAAAGCCATTAAAAAGTTTTTGCAATACTTATCGAAAGTTAGAAAAAGCATAAAGTGCGTGTTACCTTCCAATCGAAAAACGGTGTCATGAATGTGGAGTATATTGTAAGTTATTCAATCAGGTTTTTAAGGTCGCACAAACTGTCACAAAAAGTCCGTTGCGAAACATAAATACACAACGCTTGTATGGTGGGTAAAGGCACGCTGTAAAGAAACTGATGCTGAATGTCATCTAAGCAATTATTCGTAATAGGGAGTCGATTATGTGATTATTCCGATCAATCGTAACATTCCTATCGACGCGCAATTATAAAATACTAAATTTCTTAACACTATAACATATAACAAGATAAAAATGTTAAATCTGTGTCATATAAAAAAAGAAAATTAGCCATAAACGATTAAATATGATTTAGTAAATTTGGTTAAATTGCTTCCCAAATGGAAATGATTTCGATATCTGTTTCAAGAGCATACTTTGAGAGATGAGCAATTGTTTGGATAATGAATTGTAGAAAATTAGGAAGCAGAATACGACCGCAACTTCAACCACTAATAATGCCCACAATAAGGGCTGCAACCGTAGACACAAGTGCTGTCATTTTTTGGCACATAAACTTAAACTTAATAAATATATTGCAACATTGTTGCTAGCGTTGGCGTTACAAAATGAGAGCGCAAGAAAAAACACCCACATCATAATATTAGATGTTATTACTTGTTATGCCTTAGTTTTGCTTCATCAGTATTCATTATCTACAGACTTGTTAAAAACTGAGGCGTATAAGTTACGTGTATTTGAAGTAGATACGGATAAACTATCACTCATACGCCAAGCCTCTTATGAAAGAGAGACTGCTGGTGATTGAATAACTCGTATGGGTGCATTTTATTAAATCGTTTTCACTTAACATGCAGTCAAATACAAATTATAGATTCACTTCACCTATTTTAATTCAATTTATTCAAATTTTGAAGCTCCACAAAAAAAATATCCAAAAATTATTTCAATATTTACAGAAAACAAAAACTTAACATTAAAATTGAAATAATTTTACATTTGGATTAATATGTGTACAAGACCTATTTAAATATCATAACAAAAATCAAAACTTTATAATTAACTATATCATTTTATGAACTAAGTGCATAATTATTTACGCAATATTGTCTGTATCTGCTTAAAAATAAATTCTTTGTGTAGTAGGTGTGTTAAGAATTTGCAACATTTCTAATTTAGAACCTCTGCATTCAAAACCGATGCGTTTTCAAAGTTAGGATAATGAATAAATTCAAAACTATAAGAAGATAAAGTTGTACTAAGGGAATATCTGCGACTTTTTCGTTGTCGCTACATCAATCTTTTTATAATTTTCCTCATCATGTTCCTTACAAGGAATTCTCGATTTGTTCAATTTATGAATTCTATCCTTAGTTTTAGTGAACAATCTATTCAATGTATTATAAAATTTGAATGTCATTTTGTATTATTTTATATTTAAAAATTTGGTGTTTTTCAAATGCTCTGGAATTCCTGGTACATTCGTTAACGTTTTGTATACCTTTGGTACTAATACGTTACCTATATTACGATCCCTCCTAACATTATGCTGATTAAATAATTTATAAATAAGATGATTTGGAAAACTGTTCTCGCCTAATATATCAAATATTTTCATTATCAGACAACTTCAATTTTAGAGCACATAGAATTTTGTTCCAGGTAGACTTTAAGTCAAGTCTAACAATACATATAACAAAACAATTTTTATAATAAATCTTTACACATTTATATTATAATATTGTCAAAAAAACATACACGTATTTAGTTATATGTATTTAATTCTGTATCTCTACAGATAACAGATATTGTTTTTTTATTTTTTAAAATTTTTATGAATATTTTTATACAATAAAAGAAAGAAAATTAAGATAATTTTAATAAAAAAATATGCAATATTATATCTTACAAGACTATACGTGTTCGCCTTGTATACAAAGAGAATAGATGTTGATAATTTAGTTGCATTATTCTGGCGACGTTTATGTGATTAGTGCGATTCAGTATTCTTCTTAAACAATTATCGCATCGTTAAAAATTTGTAACAGCGAAATTAACGATATTGTTAGTCAGTGCCTTTTTTTACACAATAATCGCTATCGTTTAGTCAGCTGCTGGTCTTAGCTAAACGATAGTAGACAAAAATAAGCGCCGTTTATATCTGAGTTGATGAATTATTCGGCAAATAAAAATTCATGCCATATTTTAGGGGCAGCGGTAATTGGTTTATAAATCAGTTATAGATAATATTTTTAATGAACAAGGCAGTAAGTAGGTATATATATATAAGTAGGAACGGACGTAACGGACAAGAGAACTTAACGTGTACAGTTAGAGATAGAACTTAACGAGTGAACTGACAGACGAAGACAGACAGAGGACAGAATAAAAAGACGAGACAGAGTTTATGTGACCGTCGAGTTGAGTGGAGTGAGTTTAAGTAAAGGATTGTGATTTCGTGAATAAAATAAAAAAAAGTCAAAGAATTAGAAACTGTATCTATTTTTAACTCTTAAAAATATTAAATAAAAACTTAGTAATAATAAAAAACATATATGTATGCTACATGCGGAAAAAGCTTCGTGTTTTACTTAAATAGCTAAACACAAAAAAATTTGTACCCATAAAATCTTGGTTTATTTCATTCTTCTTTGTACTATTCATTTATTTGATATATTTTTAACATAAATGCCACCTAATATAAAAGTAAGTAAGTAGAAAATTAACGATGTCTACAATCGCTTACGAGCAGTTATTGAATCACACAGTTCTGCAAGGTATGCACGCATTTAAAAAATGCTTTACCAAGAAAGCAGTAAAGCTATTTTTATCAAATATTCAACATTAAGTGGCATATATAGAAAAGGGGGTTACTCTCTATTGCGGTGCGAAAGCAAGTTCGATGCGATAAGTAAATGCGATTAGAGAACAAATTGGTACTCGGTATCTATTATGCAAACGCTTTCGCAAAGTAATTATAAAAGGAAGCAACACTGGCATCGTAAAGTAAACAATAACGAAGAAGAACAAAATAAAATGTCAAAACTTTTAAAAAAAATTTTAATAAATTTGTTGTGCAGTTCGGGTTTTGTGCTTAAAATAGTTTAACTACATATTTTTATTTGTTTTATTGAAAATAAAATAAACTGCGTTGGATTCCATAGCTTTATGGTTGGAAGCCGAAAACAAACGTGTGGACCGAATTGCATGAAGAATATTAAGAGATAAATCCGACATACTCTCCTTAAATGACCGCATGTAAGAAAAAATAAATCGATTGTGGAAAATGTTTTAAAATATTGTTTGTTTCAGCTTTATACAAAATTTCCGTTTAAACGCTATTCAGCCCGAGTTGAAAGCTCTAAGAAGATCCACAGGAATTTCAAGTGTAATAAAACTGGGCGCTGCATTAAAATTGCTTGGTCAGCACCAAATTGGTCAAGACCATTTTTAGGGCTACCTCAACAGTCAATGTCTCGTTGTTTGAGAGAGGTTTGCGCCGTTATTGAGAGAGTACTTTATGCCAAGAATTTTACCAAAAGATCATTTTACCACACATGCAGCATTTCTGGCGTGATTGGAGCAGTGGATGGCACTCACATCCAAATGGTTAGACCGTTCAAAATGGAGCACTTATACTTTAATAGAAAATTAAAGCATAGTATGAACGCTATGGTGGTGAGTTCTCTTCTTTATTAATTGGGATATTTACCTTTATCTTGATTGTACTTTTTTAGATATGTAATCACAAAATGATCAACGCATTTGTAGATTGCCGAAACGGTGGTGCCTGCCATGACTCACATGTTTGGAGTCTTTCCAGTGCAAAACAAAAGCTAAAATAGCGTTTTGAAAGAGGAGAGAAGGGCTTTTCGTTTATTGGTATTTAATTTAAAAATATACATACATATTCGAATTTTTTTTATTTTTAATTTTGTCAAAGCGATTCGGGATACCCTTTGGAGCCTTGGCTATTAACACCATATAGAAACGCTGCGGAGAATTCTGTCGAGGCATATTTTAATGACAAGTTTACCAAGGGAAGGTCCATTATCGAAAGGATGTTTGGTGTTTTAAAGGGAAGATTCCGGTGCCTGTTAGCAGCTCGCGAATTACATTATGCGCCAGAAAAAGTTGTTCAAATAATGAACGTTGGCTGTGCGTTACACAATATTTGCGTGAAATTCAACATGCATTTGCCACTAAACGAAGTTGCTGGAACAGAAACCCTGAATGGGATCGTATTTGCCGTTCATAGCAATGAGGCCAATAACGATCAAATAAGCATTGCGAGACAAATAAAAAATGAAATAAAAAACAATTTAACTTTAAGATCATAAATTTATTTATTGTATGAATTTAATTATTAACAGAAAAACAACTAAATTAAAAATTACACTTCATTAGCAAAGGCTATTGCCTATAGCTACAAACTAAAATAAAAACTTCATTAAAAATACTTATATAAAATAATATACTTAATATATCACATTGTTAAATTAAAAAAGGCACTTCGTTAGCATATGCGGAAAATTTGTTTAAAATAAAAATATGACATTCTAGTCTCCAATTCAAAAATTCTTTTTTTAATTCGAATTTTTATAATTTTAATTGTTGTGTTTGAATTTCGCATTCTTTTTGAAACTTAAATTTTTCTTTGGCAAAAGACAGCTTCTTCTCCTTTAGCTCAATGATTTTTCTGTTATACCTTACCAGTTTTTTAAATCACTCTTTATTTCGCCAAGTACTTTAGCTGTTTCTTTATGAAAGAAGCGCTGATTTTCTACTTGGGTTTTCAGAAGATTATCACGCTCATTGATGTTAGAAAGTCGTGGCCATTTGGCAGCATGAAGATTTTCATTCAATATGCTTTCTGTGAAGGTTCCAAATTTTCTTGCAAAACATCCTTTTCAACTAATGGCGCATCGCTAGTGTTTTCGCCGTTTGTACCAAAACATTTCGCCATTAGTATGCCGCCAACAGTATCTTCCATATTAAGAAGACTTACTATTTGTTCTTTTGTCGAAGAAAGCGGGGCTGAAGGACCACCACCTGTGCTACAAATACTCAATTTATTTTTTCACATTTTTATTTTTGTGTGGTTTTTTAAATCGGACCAAACATATATACATATATGTATGTAGGTACAAGCACAATTAAAAATTATCAACTTTACATTTCATATACATACAATAAATTAAACCAATCAATATTACCTTCTTCCAGCCAGCTATATATCTTACAGGAGGTCCATTACAGTTAAGGTCATCTGACAATTTCGTCTATAAATTATGTTCGACTTGTTTGGCATTTGGTGTCTGTAAATGTCCCTTGGCCAATTCCTTGTGTTGCACCATGAAATCAACCAAAATTTTAAACTGTCGCTGTTTAGTGTGAAACTTCTTTGGTTTTTCCCTGAAAATATTAATATACATATATTTATTTAAAAAATAAATAATTTTCCAACTACTAACATCTTTTTCGTTATTTGCGCTTGGTATTTTACTATCGCAAGATATTTGTATTTATCAAACGATTTTGACATACGCTTTCGCTTTACAGAGTACCGTGCTGCCAGTTTTGCGAAAATAAGGTAAACTAAATGCGAAAGGCAAATGCACAAACGCATTAAAGAGTACCAATTGTTCGATTTCGTACGATTTTTCCTTCGCATCGCAATAGAGAGTAACCCCCCAGAATGAAGTTTAATAATATAAAAATTAGACTATGTTGCCCTGCAAGTTCAGTAGAAATTTTTCTTACAAAAGGAACATTTGTTTAAAGGAAACTTTTTTAAAATCTTTTTTCTACTAAAATAAATTTGCTCTAGAATATTATTTATTAATTACTACTAATGTAAAAATAAACTTATTTTATTAAAATCTTATTGTCTACCTATATTTGGGTTGATAGAGCCGACTCACCAGAATTAATGTGTCTAAAATTGCAATAAGTTTAGTTCTGGATAGTTGGGATGGATCAATAGTTTGTTTATGTATTTGTAGGAGTATGATTTTATTTGCTCCTGGATAGTGGCAACTTTCAGATCTCTATGGATATTTTCACTTTTTACTTACCAAGGGGGCCAGAGGATAAGTCGTAGGATCCTAGACTGTCTTGTTTGTAGCTGAAGAATATATGATTCACAAGCTGTACCCCACAGCTATTCCGTATTGGAATCATAATGGATTTGCATTAAAGCACTTTGTATAAAGCCAGTGTTGAGTTAGAATGTATTACTTAGTGTAGTTGAATTATTGTAGGGTTTATGATCTTTATTTTTGCCTTAATATGGGGAAAGCAAGTTAGGCGTTAATATACTTGGATACCCAAGTATTTCACGTAGGTTTCTGCCGGGAGAGTGGTATTTGTTATTATTATTATTATTTTTTTTATTGGATAACTTGAGCACATTTTCACTTTTTTAGGCAGCCTTTCAGCTAATGAATGTGGGACTAAAGTTATTCAGATGCAGCTTTCGGATCATTGTTAATACTTATACATGCAGTGTCATCTGCAAGCGGTGTGTATGTGTATTAGCGCTTGTGAAATATCCGCTGTATAGATGATAGATTGGAGTTACCTTGATGTACTCCTGCATAGATTTTCCCAAAGAGTCTAGCTCTTTTATTGAGTAGTCCAATATGCATGGACAACAACATAGAAAATGTCTATAAATAAAGCTAAACAGTATTGCTTGTTTTCAAAAGCCGATCTAGTAAAGGTCACGAACCTATACACTTGCTATGCCTTGTTCAAAAACCAAGCTGATGGATTGATATAATGTAAGATACGATTGTTGGGACGAAAAGAATAATTTTTCAAACAACTTTGATAGAGTTGACAGAATGCTAATGGCCTATAAGATGCAATCTGACTTAAGCCCTTTCCTGTTTTAGGATTAATAATAATTTCAGGCTTCTTTCAAGAGCATTAAATAATAATTCTCTGAGCAGCGATAAATAAGCTTTTTATCACTGATACTGTACTACAATCAGGTCCATTTGATTTCCTCATATCTGTATTTGTAATTGCCGCTTTAAAAAAAAATACCCCAAAATTTCATAGGATCATTCAAGGTGCCACTGATAATTGTAATAGTGGAACTACTTATGCATTTAGATTTTTATATTTAGCGAAATGCCGTTCTGCATTGCATCTAAGCCTTCTCTTCCCAATGGCGAGCATCTATGTGTGAGTTGTTGACTGTTTCAATTTTCTTTCAACTGATGGTTTTGCTGCCAATGTAGCGGTGGCTGCAACATGGCATCTGTAAAATGGTCTACAGCTGCTTGACTACCGCCTAATTTTTCAGTGGGATGTTCGAAGATAAATACGAGCTCACATAAATTCTATATTTCAACCAAGGCTTGGTTTCAAGTGCAGTGACAAAACTGTCACGTTAAAAAACAATTGGAGGTGAAAATGCAAAAGATAGGTAATAAGATGAATCGGCAAGTCTGCTGCCATATCTATTCAATTTGAATTTTGTAGGGGAATAAGTTCAAATACTTATATTATATTGTCTGTAAAGTGTGCCAACTGACACCCTTTTGAACAGATAATCTCACAGCTAGAGCAGCAATAATTTGTTCTGTTCTAATGGAAGGGTTTCAACAATAAAGCCTTCTTGCAACTGTCCCATGCTCTGCAAAAATATTCACTAGTCTTATAGTGGTCATTCTACTCGGAGGGTCGCCGCCAAAGGTGTGCCTATATTATCTTTGAACAAAAACTACAGACTGCAATGTGTGCTAAGGGCGGACAACCAGATTTGTTTTTAAGTGTCCCAGTTTCCTATTCTTATTTAATCTAAGAATCAATCTACAAAAATAAAAGAAATAAAGTATCCAATTTTTTGGTAGCGGCTTTCATCAGCCTGTATTATGACGAAAAGAGAGTTTAACAAAAATAATATGAGGTGAGAATTAAATATCTCAAGGAAGCCCTTGCATCGGGATAAATCTGTAGTACATTTTCAGTATTTCACACTTTTGTGAAGGGTGGATAAGATGCGGCATAAATAAATATCTTGGTTTTAAAAATTGTTTTTGACTCGGTTAATGGGTTTTCTGTGGTAAATTCATTAGACAGCAAAAGTCAAGAAATTTTATAATCATTATTAAAATTTGTTTTTTGAAAAAGTATGAGAATATTGTCTGGCTTTCAAGAAAAGGGTTGAAGGTTTCTACGAAGCATTTTTTAGTCCAGAAGACTATATCCTGCTTCCTATGCTTGCCGGTACAATGCTTTCAAATGAAATGCTACATGAGTTTTTCGAATTAAATAAAAAATCGAATGATTTAAAACATTGCTCTGGTGTAAATTAACTGGAAAAGTAAGAAAAAGAAAATCAGCTTAGAAAAGATTATAACAAAACACGCTAATGAAAAATGATGCTATCAGTATCGGACTCATTTAGTTAATAAACACCTCTATCGCGAATATTATCGGAATAAGTTGTTTGGGAGAAAAATTTTATTCCCATCCCTAACAAATTGATATCGCGAATATTTTGGGAATAAAAGTTTTTATTTTGAATTGTTTGTTTTCATTTAACAATTAATTTTTGTGCGACTTATTTTGCGGTGTTTTAATAAACAATTAAAGTTATTGAAGAAAAAATGATAAATAGCGTTTATTTTGCGTTTTCTGTTGCTGGAAAAGGAAAAGCAAACCATAGAACGGCTGCAACGAAGACAAATACGTGATGAATCTGATCCGCTAGCGTTAACAAATACAAAGTAAAAGTTATAGTTTTCAATACGTTTTTTTTCTAAATCAAATGTTTTTTTTTACAGATTTCAGCAATATTACAGATTGAATAAAGATGCATTCCGATTCCTATTGAGCGTATTAGAGGATTACCTCCCTCCCAGCGGTAAGTTGTTTGCGGTACCCCCTATAGTGAAGTTGGCAAGTATCATAAGATTTTTGGCGGAAGGTAGCTACCAAAAGGGGGTGGGCAGACAAGTCGATGTCGGTTTGGCACAATCCACATTCAGTGAGGTCAGAACAGAAGTCTTAGAAATATTTGAGAGACTAGTGTGGCCATCTCATGAAGAAAACAAAGGATATAGCGAAGTGGTTCTACACAAAATATCGAATACCAGGTGTCGTAGGTTGTATAGACGGCACACAAATAAGGATTATCGCTCCGTCAAAAAACCGGCATTTATTTTAGAACAGAAAAGGTTTCAATAGTTTGAATGTTACAATTGAAAGTATCGTATTTATTTACATATGTATAATTATGAGCCGATTTGTTTTTAACATTTAAAATTAATTTAGGCAGTTGATAATAATGCCACGATTCGATACGTGGACGGCAGTCATGGTGGAGCTACCCATGATGCTTCAATTTGGGCTACAAGTTCATTGAGGGCTTCCATAGAGCAAGACTATCACGAAGTACATACAAGATTTTGGTTATTAGGTAAGCTATTATACGATATATTAAAATTTTTAATAATACTGATTAATATATTTTAAATAAATAATAAAAAATTTGGGGGACGCTGGTTATCCTTCAGAGCCATGGTTGCTGGTGCCCTACGGAAATGTCAGAGAATGATATATTGAGGCAAAACTTAATGAAGTGCATTCGAGCGCACGAAATATAGTGGAAAGAACCAACGGAATTCTTAAAAATAGATGGCGATGTTTGCTTGGCGCTCGAGAGCTTCATTATTAGCCAGAGAAAAGTGCGAAAGTTATTAATGTATGCAGTGCTCTACATAACATATGTATACATTATAAGTGTGGACGCACATTTGAAGAAATGCACGAGGAAGAAAATGATGATAGTGTACAAGGCTCCCGTGTGGATGAAGCACAACGCATTCGTTGTACTGCCTGTATATATTTGACTTTTCTCGACAAAATAAAATTTCTAAATGTTATTCTATTCAAATTGAATAAATATGTATCTTTTGGAACGAACAAGTCTTATTTAAACTGCGTCTTTTTTCATTAATTAAAAAAAAAATCATTTTATTTGAATGCTTAATAATTTCATCACATTTCGTTGCATGTTTATACATACATAATTATAAAAAAGTCGTTTTGTTTTTTCCAGTATATCCTTCTGTGATTCCACTAGTTGCTTATCTTCTTCAGCCCGTAATCAATTTCTTTAAAGTGGTCACGACATATTTTCTTACACTCTTCAATGGTTACACATATCTTTTTCTGTGTGTCTAATTCTTCTGTTAAAATCACGCTCGGATCCAACTTACATATCTTGACTTTTGGTTTTGTGATAGGTGTTAAGTTTTCTGTATTTCTCGAAGCACTTGGACCAGCGCTTGTCTGATAATTTTGTATAGCTGTTTCATGTTCTTCATTTTCCATTTCTATATTTATTATTTTTGTACTATTTACCGGGGCCCCAAAAACTTCCGCTTCCAAGCCCTCAATACTTTCCATCAGCGATAATAGATTAAATATTGCTTGTTCATTTGAAGAAAAAACAAATTCACGGTTTGGACCACCACCAGTTTTGTTGCGGTTTTTGTTTGTTTTCCGTTAGTTCTTTTCTTATATACCGTTTTTGGTCGATCCACACCTATACATGTTAAATTTGAGTTACGCCTATTAAACTAAAAATTAACATTTTATACAAGAACTTACCTTTTTCCACTCGGCTACAGATTTTGTAGGCGGGCCGCGACTGTTCAATGTGGTGCTCAGGTCATTCCAAAATTTACCCACATCCTCTTTTTTATCCTTTTGGAATCCTTTTCCATATGCTGGATTCGCACACATTGCTTCAACCATACAATTTAGTTGTTCTTTATTAACACTCCTGTGTTAATAAATAAAAGAAATAACTGATTCCATGGAGCTCTTGATTAAGACACAAATTGCTACTTACATGTTCACTACTTGTTCCCACTTTCAATTGTTGTGAATTATTTCAGTCAAATTATTCGCGGAAGTAAACATTGACGATGCAATATTTTTAAGGTATGGAAATTCATTCCCAAAACAAATTTATGGGAATCATTCACGATGTTAAACCATAACATTTTTAATAAAGTTTTTGGATGGGAATATTTATTCGCGATAGGGGTGAATATATTTCAATTCCTTATTTCAAATTTTAAAGTTCAAAAAAAAAGGTAAAAGTTATATTTTTAGAAAAATAGATGTTTAGCATTCGTATCTAACCACTGTAGAAATTTACACACCCTTTGAAAAAACTAAAATCAATTATATTTCCCCTTCAACGTAAAATCAAATCTACTAAAAAAATTTCAAATTTTAATTTAACACGATATTGTTGCACGAGTGCGATGTACGTAGTTTTAAATTAAATTTACTTAAATAAAATAATATATATAAATGGCTTCAAACTACATTTATTTATGTAATGGCTACCTGACCTTAAAATGTTGTTAGAGACCTAAAAATTTGAAATTATCTTCTATTAGTTCAAAATTAACATTTTTCTTATGCCGCAAACGGAACTTAAAACACAGTTTTGGGTTGGCTTCCGCTTTATAAAATTGGCAATTGTTATCATTTAGAACTTTATTTCCGTTTAATTTATTCAATTATGTCTAAATGCAACACAACCTCGCACTGTAAGTTGAATACTTACACATATCTAATAAACGCGAGCATCATTGCAAAATTTTTTAAAATGCACATAAATATCACGCTTTATTTTGAAATGTGGTTGCATTGCAGCTGAGTCATTGATTCCAAGCTCTGAGGAAAAATAGAAAATATGGCAACCGATTTTTTATCGGTTCCTTTTTATTTTAAAGCTGTTGAATATTAACTTTAGTGGGTTGGTTTTATACATATTTTGACGAATGTTTCTTTTGCCTGACCAAAAATATTATTTTATAAACATTTCGCTACTGCCTGATCTCACGATGCAAACAAATCAATATGTTTTAATGTTTACCTAAACTATTGCAACTTATTCGCACGTATCTGTTTGCACAAGTAAGGAGTGTGTTTGTACTTTGGTGTTCGTTCTCGTAGTTGTGGAAATCATGCATCGTAGTACGTGCAAGCCTTACAAAAAATATGAATACAATTATACTGCGCTACAACTATTACGGCAATACATTTACACACTCGTATTAAGTCATACTCATCGCCTTTAAAACAAAGTAGCGAAGTTTTTATGAAGGACTCTAACTTTGTGATGTTGTGGAATTTTTAATTGTGTTACTAGCGACGCACTGTGGAACATTTTGTGAATAAGCAGTAAAGTTCCTTTTATGGTAACCTGAATTTAAACTCATATGATAGATAACACAAGAGAAATGTGTTTTTAACAAAAGACAATTGTTAAGCGAATATAACGGCATTTTTATAGGTACAACGATTTTATCCACATTTGGTCCTTATCTGGAATGCGAGCAAAATGACGTTTTACTTGAAGCAATATATCCACTGATCCGTACGATGCACTGAAACTACTTCTTAGTATTTCTCACAAAATTGCCGCAAACTATTTTAATTTTATAATTTTATTGCTCTTTGTTGTGAGGTTATTCTTAGACCCTCTAACATAACTAGGAGCCTAAAACGGTGGCTCTTCCTCGAAATTTCCTAGTGTGCTTTTGAAGATGAATATATCAAAATATGAAATTCAAACCAAAAATGCCTACTAACTAACGTTAACGCACATATTTTTGGGGCATAAATGCATGTAATTTGTGTCAAGCAAATTCTTGTGGCACTTTATGGTTTTGTTGCGTTTTGCTTTTTTGCGTATTTGAATGATTCTATGTTCGCTTTTGAATATTTGGGAAGACATATCGTTACATTAAATACAATTGGCCACTGCGAAAAATCTTCTGAATCAATCAATAAGATTCTATCAATCGTCTTATTAAACTCGAACAACTGGACCAGCCCACTCTCCATAATAAAATTAAAATAATAAAAGATTTCCACAGTTTTAACTAGGTTTATTATCTCCATAATAAGTCGTATGATTGTTAAAATATCAACTTTGTTTTATATTTCACTTTGCATTTGCTTTAGTTGTTGTAGTATGCTTGTTTTTTAGTTTCAATTGTTATAATTTATTTTTTCACTCAAAGATATTATTTTGTATTAGTATAAAAATAAAATCGCATTGAACACACGAATGTGCTCCTGCTTCTTATTAACGGAATTTCCAATAGTAATAGATATAAACAAATTATATAGTATATGTTTCATTTCAAAATCTCTAAGTCATCAACAATTGTTGAAGTACTAGATATAAAGCAAAGAAATATTTTGTGTAATTCGTGCTAATTTTAAAAATCAGAAGAGAACTACAGGCTGACTTCCTATACGGATATTTACTAAGACAGTTTAAATAAAGTGTTTCTACATAATATAGTTACTTTTATAATACGCTTTGCAACTAAATTTTTTTGGATGCGTAGTTTGGGAACAAAACACATTGTCAAAATTTGAAGGGTTACATTTACGAATAGGTTGCCATGTATTACTACCTAACAATCAGCCATTCTGACTAAAAGAAACAAAAACTAGACAAAACTCACCTCCTCTTCTTACAAACATATAATTGATTATCTACTTATTCTTTCCTATATTAGAAAGTTAAATAAAATTTTGCCAATATAGCAATTTACCTAGAAATTTGGGATAAGAACTTGGCCTTATTTTAAGATTTAAGATTTATTATAAGACCTGAGTCCTTTATGCCAAATTATTTTTGTTTGCTCATGTAAACCTACGTAAAAAACCCTCTTTTTACTTAAAGATTTCAGACGGTTGTGTTATATTAAATTTCAACTCTCTACCTATAGTTGAAATGCTCCATACAAATAAGAGGGAAACCTAGTGCCCTAGATGAAAAGTTCCCATTTTTAAAGCCATCTAGCTATACTGAAAGTGTCCCATATAAATAAGGGGGAACCCTCCCAGATAAAAAGCGCCCGTTTTAAGTTTTTTTGTGTACTGATTCCATAAGGCCTACCTACATACCAAGTTTCAGCTCTGTAGCCATAGTGGAATCTGTTTGCCAAATAGTTCATAAAAATTTTAGCATTTAATATTTCAGATTCTAAGTAGTAAACAAATTAATTTAAATAAGCCGTGAGTTCAGGGCTCACGTTATATTTTCGTTATGTTAAACTATCTTATTTAGCAATCTTTCGACGAAACCAAAGCCTCTGCGACTATTTACTGCGCGGCAAAAAGTTACGCCTTCAGTACCATTGTATGCATTTGTTTGGCAGACTCTTAATCATTTGAAAAAATAAATCTCTTAAATTATAAATATAAAAACTTTATAAATCTTGTTTCATCCCGAAATACTTGTGAGTTTATTTATATCTGTGTTAATAGCTAGCGTATTAAAATAAATTATAAACGTTTCATTACTTGCAACATCTACTGCAACCGTAATAATAATTTAAGTGCCACTCACTCAAGTATTCACTTGCTGTGTGACTATAGCTACGCAATTGCAGAAATAACAGGTGCTTATAACATCGACAGTCGAGTGCTAGAATACACAAGTAACTCGCCTTTGTAATTAAAGTATTAATACGAATTGATTGCACCATTTTTATTCCTAATACCATTAATAAATATGTCAGTTTGAGATGACTTTTGTAAAGATGGAACTCAAAAATGACTAAAAGAACACCGTTTAAAAAAATAAAACTTACTAGTTTAACTTTATTTTCCACACGACAATGGCAAATACGTACCTTCAAATTACCTTTCATAAAAATTTGTAATGGAGCATAACACAACGCACACAAGTATTCGCATTATCCAAGCTCATTTTAAGCATGATCCCATAACTTATTTACCGTCATCCGTCTTTTAGCAAAATGTTTTTGGCCAACATATGTCCTATGTAATGCAATATATACATGTATGCTATTTTACGGAGCCTACATACACAAATTAAATTAACTATTTTTCTTTTATATAAAATTCAAAAAACTTTTTTCGCACTTAAATAGTTTTCTCAGCGCAGGATGAGTGGTTGATTACTCGATGTCGACTGCTGTCATCCCAAATACCGATACATTTTATTCGATATCAATGTCATGATACAATCGTATGGGGTAATAGTTCCATAGCTCCACAGCTAAATAGTTGCGAACAAAGTTTTTAGCTATTTTTTGTGTAATTTGTTTGAAAAAAGTTAAGAATAAAAGAAAGTTAAAGTGTTTAATAAAATGAGCAAATGAATAACTCAACAGCATAATGTTGCAAAAATATCCGTAACTCAAAAAAAAAACACATCAGCGAAGTCATACATCCAAAAGTAAGTATATTACACGCAATTTAGATTGAAAATACAGATGTAACAATGTTTTCTTTTCTGATGAAATGTTCTACCATAAAATCATGTAACATTTTTTAAATGCTATCTACACCACAAAAAAGAGAAATGTATAATTAATTCTAAGTAATGATTTGACTGACTGTCAACGTTTTTCTCGAGAGTTTGTTTATAGCCCACGAAGGAAAAAGTTGAAAATTCAGCTAAAAACTAAAAAAGAATCTACTTATATAGTATTTCCGTTTCCCAACTCACAAAATTGGAAAACTTAAGTATAAAAATGATGTTAATTAACATTTGTTAAAATAAACAAGATACAAGTGAATACCATGGCATAATAAAATATTTGGTTTTTATATGCCGCAATAGCAATCGGTGCACCTCAAATTGCAGTTAACGTTCCTATGAGCGGTGACATGTGAGGTTGCAAATAAAGCGTAAGAGTCTGGTCAGATCAGATACAGATAAATGACCACAGGTTGGCTAAATCTCTTTGAATATATGTTTAGTACATACACACGTAGTATATGTATATAACTACATAGTATAAAACAAAGTCGCTTTCTCTGTCCCTATGTCCCTATGTATGCTTAAATCTTTAAAACTACGCAACGAATTTTGATACGGTTTTTGTTAATAGATAGAGTGATTGAAGTATAATAACATCCTTTAAATAGTGGAGAAATACTGTTTTTTTTTTGAGGTACTAAGTATTGTACACATTGAAAAAAGTAAATAAGTACAAATGTTGTGTATGAATTTAGATATTCCAAAGATAGCAGGAAATCTTCATGGTTTAGGGAAAGAAGAATTGTGACTGCCAATTGACTGCTTCTGACATTTACGTTCGTAGAGGTGACAATTCTCCATAAAAACTTTAAGGTTTTCGACGACTCACGGCTTGAGTCATCAATACAATTCTTATATATTATCAAATGATTAAAACATAGACGAAAGAAACAGCCTACTGAATCTAATCATGGCCTAGGCTAATCGAAGAGTAGATGCGTTATGTAAAAGTAAAAAAAAACATGCTGGCGAAGATGTAATTAATCACTACTTTATACTTACACCTGTTAAAGTTCATTCAATAAGTTACTTCCATCTCTCTCTTTTGCTTTATTGCAATTTGATTAAAATGCTTATGAACGATAAATTCGTCTGTGTATAATTTAAGAGAATTTATTTCACAAAGCTTTAATCTGTTTAATTGTTGATCATTTCATTGCCCCATTGGTATTAAAGTGTCTGTGTTTTTAAGCTATGCTAAGTGTTTGTATTCATACATTCAGTATGTATATAGTGGATCGAAATGAGTTTCATATTAAATGTTATTTGTGCTTTGCTTTGTAGTTTTAATTTAGGGCGATTAATTTTGAACAAAGTTTTCATAACGAGTTGCACTTTGCAACGCAAACGAGGAAGGGAGAATTAATTATTCTTTTGATCATAAATAAATTTGATTTTAGAATAGTGAATGCTAAAAGCTGGCAACAAAGCCAACAATATGCACATCGCTGTCGACGAGAAGACTAAGATTAGTTTGGTCACTTGACATGCAAATGTAGTCTACGGATTTTTCTCGACTACACTTACATGTAATTTTGAAGTTAAAATTTTAAGTTACTCACTTCCAAGTAAATGAGATAATTGATTTTTACTTCGGTTTTAAATACATGTAAATGTCATGTGTAATTAATCACTAAACATGAGAAACCACCGGCTGAGATAAGCAATATCACTAAAAGCCTATTAAAAAAGTCAATAAATGTAGATTAGAGGAGAACAGAGGGTGGCTAACCCAATAACAGATAAGATTTGATTGCACAAATCGACTGTATTTCACACCATTAGCGCAACAGGGATATGGATGCTAAGTTCACAGTGGGATGTGCGTTTAGTACTCATTAATTATGACTTTCCATACGGTCCTGTATTCATTGCTTCTATCCTTCAGGACATAACAACAATAGGTAGACTAACAACTATAAAGCTTCTTAAACATTTATTACAAAAAATATTTCAAATGATTAAAATAATGCATAATTTTCGAAGACATTTAAGAAGATTAATTGTAGATATTTATAAAGAATGTGACAATAAATAACTGCATTCGAGATTAACAAATGATGATAGCAGAAATATCTCTTCCTTGGAGAGCAAATATATGCTGTTAAAGGCAATGCCTGAAATAAAAATTATTTATTTAAGTTTGTCTAATTTTCCCGAGCTCCAGGTCTTCTATAAAATTTCCTTTATTATAAAGTATAATAAATATAAAATAAATAAAATTATTGAAACATTTTTTCATATACAATGAAAAATGTTTCAATCTATCTTCCCATTGTTCTGAATTGATTCACTGTCCTAACTTTGAAAATGTGTCAGTGGTAAATATTCAGAAGAAGAATTATAAGAAACACAACATATTGGAAATGTTACAAATTTGTAAAACACCAATGTCTCAAAGAATTAATTACAAAGCGGTTACAGATAATGTCGATAATATATATATATAGGCATTTAAGACATAAGATAGTATGATGTAATTTAGGATTATACATATGTATTGTTTTACATATGTACATACATACATCTACACATTAATGTAGAACATTTTTTAGTTTTTTTTGATATGTTTATATTTGTGTTTTTGAAAATTTGAAACATTTTTCATTGAAAAATTTTTCAATAAATTTCACAATTTGATTGAAGGTTGTTTTGGTTATTGTTACTCATAATTATTATTATTCTATTTTGTTTTTGACTTTTTTTTAATAATGATGATTGAGAAATAAAATAAAACATAACACAGATGAACAAAAGCAATAAATACTAAGAAAATATGTTCGTATGCAAAGAATGCGAAGATATGTGAAAATTTCGCTCTTATTTTTTAATTTGTTTTTTTCTGGATTAAATATTAACATTGTTCACTAGATATAGCTCTAGAATATTTGTGAATAAAGTTTTTCTCTAAAATAAATATTACTGAAGTTATGAACAATTAAAGCGAGCTATAGTCAGAAAAATAGCATTTTTACCAAACTTTGTGGGCTCAAGGCACGTCCAATAATTATGCAAACGATCTAAAATTTTTTATATATAATTTTTTTCTAATTTGGAATCAATCCAAGGAGTTTGCCAAGTAAAAATACGCAAAAAAAATTTATCATATAACTTGCGGTCACACTAATGCACACCCATAGACAGTAAATGAAACTATTTTAGTTGACAACTATCAAACGATTTTTTTTCTATTGGGTTTTTTAGTGCAAAAAAAGATGTCACTAATAGCAATTCCAAAAATATTCTATAAGGTTTGCCATTTCATCATAAATAGGCTAACAAACGAACAACCCTCGCAGATCATTAAATTTTATTATCAAAACTCATGCTTTTGTTGTTGTCTACAAAATATTGACTTCAGCAACGAAACTCATATGTCAAAAAACATAATTTCCGAATTTGCTGTGAAGAGCAGCTAAAAGTAGTTCAATAGTTGCCAGTGCGCCATAAAAGATTCACCCTTTGTGAGCCGTCGACATCATTAGACCGTATTTCTTCAAGAACGATAAAAATCAAACCTTTACAATCAATTAAGCAAGTTACCGTACGATGATTATTTACCCAAAATGAAAGAATTTGCCTTGGTTGTCATGCGGTTTTAACAAGACGATTACACATGCTACACGGCTCGCGAAACTATGAACCTATTGAGAGGGGAGTTTGGTGAGCATTTCATCTCAAGTTTTGGATCAGTCTATTGGCCGCCAAGACTATGCGATTTGACCCCAATAGACTATTTTTCATGGCGTATAGCCATAAGCCAGCCACAATTCCTTCACTGGAAGAAAGTATGCTAAAATGGGAGCTCACAGATGGACAACCTACGGCGTAGTCGCGGGCAACATGTATATACAACGTTGACCCGATTTCAAAATGCGGTTTTAAAGAGTATTATGTATTAATAACTGTTAGAATCGATATTTGTTTTCTTACTCGTTCAAAAAACCGATTTGTATTTAGCCGATTTGTATTTGACCAATTTGTATTTAGCCAAATGCCAACATTTTCCATGTCCTTTTCAAGATTAATATAACATTGACTTTCTGATATCCTTCAGTGAAAATTAGCGTACCATCCGCATATAATATTATTTCTAATTTATTCAGTATGCTCTGCATATTATTTATGCATATATTGAATAATAGTGGTCCTAAAATTAATCCTTGTCGTACCCCGCAATCGTTGTTAATTATGCTCGAGTTAAGGTTGTTTCCTTTAGTAATCTGATCTTTGCCTCGTAAATATGTTTTGAACCACTTTAGTTGCTATATCTCGAATGCTGTACTTATTAAGTTTCTCTAGCATTATATTTCGATCAATCGTAAAAACGTTTTTTTTAATTCCTTTTCATCGATTTATTATCCTTAAGTTTCATATGCAAATTTGTTGTTCACTACTGTTTCTAATATTTTGTTGCAAGTTTTTAATTTGTCCATCTGACGAAATTCCTCACATTTTCTTGTCGATTAGTGTTGCTGCTGACGTTTTACAATTCTCGTGGAGAACTCCTGCCTCCAAGCTCTAATTGATAATTTTAGTAGATACTATTTCGAAGTACCTCTTATTTTTTAAGTTCTTACTTCTATTTCTTAATTCCTCTAAAATAGTTGCAGAAAATTGGGATATTATGTGAGGTCTCTTATCAACATATATCGCATATTTTAACCTATTCCTTGTCGATTTGGTACCATTGTTATATTCTTTATAATAGAATATCAAAGCATAAATTTCATTCTAAGTTTTTCTTAATATTAGGTTTTTGATTTTATAAAGTTCGCTTACCTTTTCAACGTGTTGAAATCGTATTTAACGCATCTTTTGAACAGAAGAATAACGGTAGAAGAGCTTTTGAAATGTAATCGTATCCGTCAGTGCTATTTGCGGCGATGCGCACCGAACTTTGGAATGCACTGCTTCCAAATTGTGGTGAAAAACAAAACGGGAAGTTGACTGGAATCTCGAGTTGCTTGAGCTATCTAATTGTAGAATTTTAATTAGTAATCTTATTTATATTCTTCTAAACACGGGTCAAGACAAATACTTCGTAAGAAGCGTCTACTCTATCCCATCTTGCTTCCAAGTCTTTTAACTTCAGCTCTTAAGTAGTTTCACTTGGCTCTTCCACAGGGTCTCATTAAATTTCTTACAAAATTTTAGCAAGTGCCCACAATCACTGCATTAATTTGGCAATGGATATTAGGCCATTACTTAACAGTTCAAGGCATAATAGGGACGATTTCAGATCAGAATGGCCGAACTGTGGTAATTCTATATGAAAAACAATAGTAGAAAACAAAGAAATGTAAACTGTAAAGCGAAAGGAAAATGTATAAAATAAGTTTAGAATTAGAATCTGAATCAAATTGTAAAGACCTAACAAAATATATTGGCTTTAATAGAGTTACTGTTGGGTTTTATTAAAAGGATTTGTGAGGACCACATAAACAAAATTTATTACTGTTCTCATTTTAATGTGCTGTTTGTCATCAATGTAGTTTTTTTTAAGAAACTACACTATTAAGCTTCTATATACAGTCCAGATCACCATGAAGTAATATACATATATTATTTTTAAACAAAGATTTAATACGCCAAACACATTGATTTACATACCCACCTTAAGGAATTTAGGCCTGAAACTAACAAAACACTTTCTACTGTGAAAATGAATGCAAAATTTTCAAGCAAATGCCAACAAAACTTGTAAGTTTATTTACATATCGTTAGGCATCACCAGAGGAAGCCACCTCAAACATATAGAATGGCTACATAAGCACCGTACTACCTCCCACACATACACAAGTTCGCAGTACACACTAGCGACAAAATAAAATATACAAAAATGAATTTAACACACTTTAGGTGAAAATGCTATTGTAGGAAACACAAAAGAAAACAAACACACCAAAAAAATAAATTGAATGAATAAAAAATGCTTTAACAGGGCTAACGGCTATAGAATAACAATTTGCCTTAAACTTCTGGAAAAGTGATGTAAAAATACTTTCCTCTACTCTTCCATGAAAAACAAACAATTCGTGATGAAACAAAGCGTCAAAATGTCAACAAAATTACAAAGAGAGTCAAAACATTTGAAAAATTCTTTGACAATTTACTTTTAACGGTAGTTAAATGACGTGTACGTCAACTCAAATGCTAAAAGCTTTTCAAAGTTTATGTACAAGGAAGGTTTGCAAATTATAGCGAAGTAAGATTGAAAATGTATACGTTTGTGTAGAATTTTGTTTTGTTTAATTCTGGAAGCTGGGAAAAACTCAATGTTGTTAAGGATAATGTTCGTTCTAATGTAATACAAATTCATATCCAGAGTAGTTAAAATCCATACAACGGTTTGCAGTCCTTCATTGTCTTCAGTTTCATTAAACTTTTAAATCACGAAATTATAAGATCTGGGCCATGGAAAGGGATGACATAACAAATGTTGTTTGTGTTTCCGCCAATTAAAAAAGGAACAAACAGTTATTGAATCTTGAAAATAACCAACTTTGGTTCTTAATTTGATATTCTGATAAGGTGATTTGATGTAGAAGCCGGCTACTTGCCACCTTCATTCATTAATTTTTCATTAAATTAACAAACCAGCCAAGAAAAGAGATGACGGAAATTTGTCCGAAATATACTCGTATATATCAAATCAGCCTGTCGAAAATTTAATCATGAAAAATGTTCGCGGATATTTACTTGTAGAGAGACATACTTGACTATATTCGAGCATATATAAGATAGTTCTATTTCCATTTTGTACAATTGAAATGTTGTTCCACTCGTATACGCAAAATATTCTTTGATTAATTATATCAGTCTGAAAAATGTAATTTTTTTGCTGGATTCATACGATCAAATACTTTATTTAAAGTTCTATATTTAAATACATACATGTGTACTATAATATACAAGTATCCCTGATATTACTCGGTACTTTTACCACACGAACTCGCTCTGGCACTATTAACAAATTATGAATCATGTTCATATAAAGCAGCGCTCCTATAACATGCCTTCACTCTAACACCGTTTAAAATTCTTGATTTGATATTCCGACAGGGTGTTTTGATGTAGAATTTTGGAACGAATTTCACTGAAGATGTCTCCAAACCAAACTTGACAAGGGATGACGGAAATTCGTTCCAAAATTCTACCGTTTAAAATTGTAATCATGCCTGCATTACATGGTTTTTAAATAGAACATATACAGCAATAAAAATGAATTTGTAATAAATACTACTAAAACAGAACTTCAGAAGAGCTTAGCACCTAAAGAAATATATACGAAGCTTTCAAGTAGAAAAAGGCTGTTTGACAAAAGAAAGACGAGAGATAAATGTTAAAATGTAATTTTCTTTTTTGGAATCTTTTCTCTGCTTCTCACCAAACGATTATTTTTTAAACTTCAGCTCTTCTTTTGTACCGGTTCTATGCTTCGTTAAATGGTGGTCTTATATTTTGCACCAATCCCGTTCTTTGTTATAGTTCTTGGATTCCTACTACGCAAATTCGTATAGCACGTCACTTTTCTGAAACGTATGTGTTATTGGAAGATAACATACAGGTATTGTTTGTTGATTAAAAATATTTTCGGTAAGAAGCGCATCAACCAGAGATAATTGTGTGAATTTTATCGAACTGTAATTTTTAATAAATAAGAGAATAATTTATTCGATATTTATTCTTTTAATTATTAAAATAATTTATTTTATTACGGTAAATTTTATACTGAAACAGTTAAATTTTGAACACAAGCAAAATAGAACACACTTCTTTCTTTATTGAAAGCATAAAATATGAAATTAAACTAAATAGACTATGCACTTTGCTATCAAAATTATTAATTTAATAAATAAATTTTTCACTAAATATTCATATATACAATGAGTCAAGTTCTTTATAAGACATATCGAAAGAGATAAAATTCAATTTTTTTTGTGATTTAAGATTGTAGCAAGTCTAATTTCAAATTTAAAAGAGAGACTGTCGCCAACACATAACAACTCCAGAAATATTAGATGATATCAATGGCTTTATAATGTTTGAAAGGCAATGTTGCCAAATTTTTCAGTTTGGGTAATATCAGCAATTTGAAAATGTTCATTCCTAAAATTTTTCAAAACCGATTAACTTATGCCCAAGGAACCACACTAAAAATATTATTACAATGCCTTAAAACCTTTTAAGTGTCAGGATATCAGTGCATATTTTACCGACTTAAAAGTTTTTCTGCAAGCTTAACAAGTTTGTTGCGTTAAATTTTGTAATTAGGAAAATCTTAATATAAAAAATTTTCTTAACAAAATTACTAAATGAATATCCGTTTTTTAATATTGTGATAATGATAAGTGCAAACAAATATGTATTCAATGTACAGAAGGTTCTAGAAATAAAGAGTACGACAAGATTTGTCAACCACTGTACAGACAGCGCTGTAACAACATAAAACACAACACCTATAAGCTCAGACAAGTTTCTAGGAAAGTAAATACACACAGAGCAACAACAATGACATATAAATCTACACCAGCAACACCATAAGAAACAGAGAAGACAGTAGTTACAAAAACAAATTTCATAATGAAAAACACAGTACTAAAGATGTTTATAGCTGTAGAAGTATCCACTGGATTCTTGCATATTCTACAAGTTTCTGGAGACTAGACGACTACTATAAAAAGAATTGGATGGTCAAGCTAACAGTCAGTATCGGGTAAACCGTTAAAATGTGAACAGTGATTATAAAGGAGAGTTGACTTTAACTGTTAAAATAAATAAAGTAGCCTTTTGTAAAAATAAAATTATGCCGTTTATATAATTGAAATAGATTTTTCGAATTAAAAGAACTTACGAATAAATAGACACGTTTTAAAAAATGTTAAAATGTAACAATATAAAATATATAGTATTCCAAAATGCAAAAACACATTTACAAAACTTTATTGCAATAGAATGTTTTTCTGTGCTGACAGATTTCCGTGAACTAGACCTAATCAACCGTCATACAAAACAAAATTTGCACCAGTCACACGCTAGGATGAAATTTTCGCCACACCTATAAATACAGCTCATTTAGTTGTTTTCACTGTGTCGCTATTTTGAGTACGATCCCAACCAATAGCACATATCGCTTATAATGGCTTGAAAATAGCTTTAGCTTTGTACTGGGTAATTTTTGAATCTTGATGTCCGATTGAAAAGTCGCCCGGAAGCAATTTAGCAATTTGGGATTAAAACCACGGTGATTATCCCAAATAAAAATGCGTTTATTAAGTTGGCGCAGAAACTAAACAGGGATTTTGTTTTAAACAAACCTTTCTTATTTTGCAAAATCAAATGACAACTCGATTAAAAAAAAGTACTTATTTCTACTTAAAACTTTTCCTTAATGTGCAATAAATACGAAAAAGTTATCCGCTAAGTAAATGCTTCTCTGTGAAACATTAAATGTAGTCAGTTTATATGTGAATAAAAAAAAACTGAGTTTTGTATTGTGGCTGCAAAAAAACAATGGAAATTATTTTACCCCTTTCTCTTTCAGCAGCATTTCAGCGACTATTCATACGTTCTACTAATGTAATTTTTTTGTATTTTGACTTTAGTTTTTTATTTGCTTTTAAACCTCCAAAGTTTAAATTTTACTTTCATTTAACGTATGTTTCCGTTAAAGTTCACAATGCGGACTTTGCTGGAATGAAAAAGTTTGCACAAGAGTTTATGTATTTCTATACAAGTTTGCATAGGGCATTTGAGGTTACACATTTTTTTATTTTCTTCTTACCAATATCTCACAACGACTTTTAAGGTATGTGTGTGGAGAAACGGAGTAAGTAAATAAAATAAAATAATTTTACTGGATTCTTTTATTTTTTCAACTCTAGAATTATTTAAGAAAAAGTTTAGAAAAATTATCGAGAAATCTAATGCATTTACTTCAAAAGCTATGAACATCAGTATGTGCGCATGTACAAAATAGAATAAACAGGTAAACCCACCAGCGCATTTGAGTATTTTTTTAAACTTATTGGATGTCAAAATCCTTATTTGTTTGACATCGGTAAAGAAACTGGCAATACTTTAAATTCGCCGGTGTGTTTGGTTGTTATTAATTTGCCTTAATATATATATATATTTCACAAAAGTCTGAAGAAAATCGAAAAAACGTAAAAAATGAAATATAAATTTTACTGAAAATTTCACAGAAAAAGTTGGGTTTCATCACAAAGTCAAAAAATATATATTTTACCAAAAATCATAAAAAAATTTAACTCTCACCACATAAACGCAAATTCTCCAATAAATTTTAAAAACTATGAATTCCATCAAAAACTGGTAAAAGTGGAAATTCACTAATTATAAAAAACAACTTAATTAAAAAAAATAATAATACCGAGCAGGCTTTTTTTTCTTTAATTGAACATTTTATTAAGTTATTTATTTGCTTATGAAGTGACGAAAATTACATTTCAAATTAAGTTATTATTTTCAAATTGATTTAATATATAGTATAAACCATTTGCAAACAGTACATGTGACATTTATTCAGTGAACTGCAAAATAAATATTGTTACAAAGTAATAGTCAAAGGTGTGTGAAACGACCTATTGTACAAATGTACAAATACGCAATATCACAAACACAAAGCAAAAACAAATTGCGCAGCAGAAATTCCATGAAGCGCGATTCAATAAAAACAATTTCTACAGCAAGCAAAAAGTAAACAAAGACACACACACACACACAAACACATATACAAGACTACTAAGCCAGCAACTGAAATAACAAATGCGCAATTTCGCGTATGTTCGGGACATTTCAAGAAGCGGCCGTGATCTGTATATAAAGGCGCCGTCCACCGCAGAAGAGTTAGTTGACTTTGAGATTTCAAAGAGTGAATACCTGTGCGTACAAAAGTGTGAAGTGTACAGTGTAAATAAGTACTTAGTATAGTTGTAAAAAAGAGTGTTAAGTACCTAATAAAGTTGTGTTCTGGTAAAAATCATTAAGGACTGTGTAATTTAATTATTGCAATTAAACGAACCCTTCATAATCACGTTTATTGTGGTAATAAACGTAACAATATTTATCATACGCTTAGTGCGATTTGTTTGTTTTAATGATTTGTAATTTGCAACTAAATAAAGTGAACTGTATCTTATGTTTAAAAAATATTTATTCAAATCACGTATTTTGTTGGATAATTTAGTATTATTTTTTTCATGAATTATTTCTAGCTTATTCTTCTACCCCAACTCTATATATTAAAAAAATTTTGTCTCTATGTATTTACTTTAAAAATTATGCGAAATTAGATATTGTAGGGAAACCTTAAGATATTGCCGTTATCAAAAAATTAAAAAGACATACATTGATTAATGGTTTCTTCTTAGAACTATTTGAAAATATTATCGCAGCCTTAAGCCGGGAAGGATTAGTGTATAAGATTTATTTCTAGTTGTGAATGAACAACACCTTTTACTTGCAGTAGTTTTCGCTATAGTAGTTGAATATTGTATATTTGATTTTATTATATTTTGGTTAACTTTATTGATTTTTTTAATATTGACAATAGAAGTAGCATTTTTGCTGAATTTAATATTAGTAATTGTTGCTTTCGCTTTTATCTGAGACAAAATATTTATAAGGATTTTTTTTATTTTTTGAGTTTTTCTTCTTACTAATATTTTTCTTTTAGTTTCAAATATAATCACTGAGTTATTGAGTGCGTTTGTTGACTTCACTTGAAATTTACTTATTTTAAGGTCTTTATAACCATTAAAAGGAAAAAAATATTTATACTATTTACATTTAAGTGTTATAATATGTCTGTAAAATTATACAGTATATTTATATTTAGGCTTTTATAAAATTCCAGCAGCGTGGTTGAATTGCACTGGACCAAAATTGTATAACCGTCTGGCAGCTAAACTGGAAAAAAGGAACTAGCGAAACGTGTTCAGAAATAACTAAATATTCTTAGTTTGATATTTGTATGTTGAAAATGGAGCATAAAGAAATTTTCGTCAGAAAAAAGTTTACTGTAATCTGTAAAGTTAATTTTTTGATTCCAGAAAAAAATTATTTTTGTTAAAACAATTCTAGTGTTGAACATGTTGTAGTCTAACTGTTTTTTCAAATTTCTTGTTGGAACAAACTAATTATACTCGTATGCTCTGATATCGGGGCAAAAACAAACAACTTGTAAATGCAAGGGGAAAATCCTACGTGCCTACTTTTTTATTTCGATTGTTATGGATGTAAGTGAAAATAGAGTTTATTAAATATTTCAGTGTTACAATTCTGAGCATTGATTTGTACGTTTTAGTTTCGAACTGAACACAATATTAGCAGTCGATTAAAACAACTTGAAAAAAATATGCCAGCCGCTTCTAACGAAAAAATTTAACGTTTCTGTTGTAGCTGTGAATTTCTTATTTACGCTTCATACGGAAATAAGTAGTAGTAAATAGCTTATTGTGTTACTATGTTTATTAATAATATTTAATTGTTACAAATATTAAATTATTTTTGAGGTTAAAATTTTAGTGAGTAATAAAAACGTTAGCAGTACATAATTTTTCAATTATGGCTTCTTTTTGCAATTCTTACGTATAACTTGATAATTTTTGTTTTAAAAAATTTAATGCTGAATTTGTTTTATGATTCCCTTAGCTTTCTTAAGATGGTCCAATATATAATGCTGTAAAACCCAAAAAAAGCAGCAGACATCTCGGTAGGTTTCGTTGAAAAAACACACTTTTCTAACCCTGCTAAGTAAACAAAGGATATATTATATTCTCATTTATTAGACCATTAGAACTTTTGAATCGAGAGTATTATAATTGAAAAATTAGACGTTTAGAAAGGTCCAACCAAAAATATTAGTAGTTCAGGACGTATGATTAATATTTAATTGTTGGCTTCAGATCATATTAATACGCATACGTATTGGAAATACTTAATGATCACCATTAATTGAAAACTGAAACTGGTGTATTAAATCATCGAAAATCTTCTAGCACCTTATTACAATTTTAAATGATTTGGAAACATATTCATAATTTCTTTACCTTTTTCAATCCACAAAGCAACTTAATATTATAGTTGTCAAAGGCAATCATAAGGTACACATAAGCAACAATATTCTTTGGTTTCGTGATGAAATCCAAATTATGAAAAGAATGTTGTCAAATCAATTACTTACTTTATATTTTATTATAATTACCGTGCTAACTTTGCAAAATATGTTTGACTAAAAATTCAAAGAAATGTATTGCTTGAAAGAATTCTCAGGTTACCTTTAACAAAAATCTTACACGTAAAGGAAATAGATTCATTGACAATCGAAATTATCGGTTGTTTGCTTACTAATATAATTCGAGTACAATTACTGAAAGAACTTTGGTGATAAGTGGAATACATTTCTCAGGCGGTGACTTCAGCCTGTATAATGGTTTGTAAAAATTGGCAACGCTTGCTATTTTCTTTTCACAAAAATAAAACGGGTATATATGTATATATTTATATAAGAAACTATATCTGTCTGTCCGATGTTAAAATCAACTTTTTAACGGCAATAGACAACCTAATTTATACTTGTATGTTTTTCCAAATATCAAAATTTTTCAAAGATCTAAATATTGCCAACATTTTAAATTCGACACAAATTTTAATTGTCAAAACATCAAAATTATATGAAAAACCGAAATTTTCCCATTAAATACAAAAACAAATTTACCAAAGTTAAGATTTTATTTGACAAATTTATAAACATTCGAAGAAAAAAGGAACACTAATTAAAAGAACCGCAATTAGAAAAGAATCCAAAATGATCATATTAAATCAAAATGAGCGTTGAAATATAAAATAAGACGTTTGAAACTGGAGGCCAAAAATAAATATCTTAAACAATTCTTTGCACTTGGAAAACCCTGTAGTACATTTTTGGTCGATAATACTTTTGTTTATTGCGAAGACTTAGTTCGGGGTGGTCTTTCTCTTGGTTTATATACAGTACCTGTTTCTTTATCTTGTTGTAATATTTTTTGTGCAGCACGTAATATTTTTTGTGCATATTTGCTGATAATGAAGCTGAACGAAAAAAACTTGCCAAATGTTTTAAATTCACCATAAAATTGCCAAACTGGAATTAAAAAAAGTTTTTGTAAAAAAAATAAATTCATTAAAAACCAAATTTACGAAAAAATTTTGAAAATTCAACACAAAAATTTAAATATCACCACAATTTTGCCGTAAAATTACAAGAAATCAATATTTTATGAAAAACGTCGACATTTTAATAAACACGATGCTTAACAAACATATTAAAAGAAAAATTCACCAAAAGTGGTGAATTCCCAAAAGAATTGAAAAATCAAAATTCACCAAAATATTCAAAAACTAAAAAATTATACATTTTCACAAAAACCTTAATTGATCTGAAAAATGGAAAAAAACAAAATTTTAACATAATTTGGGAATTAACCAAAAACCGATAATTCACCACAAAACCAAACTATACTTCAAAAATATTATAATTTTCGAAAACAACGACATTTTACCAAAAATTTTTAATTCACCACAATTTCAAAAATTTACTATAATAACGAAGAAGTGGAATAAAAAAATTTAATTGCTAAAAAAACTAAATTCAATACAAAACCGAAATTTTACCAAAAAATATCAAAACAAACCGAAATTTACCAAATTTTTAATATGCTGCACAAAAATTTAATTTCATCACAACCTTGTAATTTCGCAGAAGAGCGGATAATCCAATATATAAAAAATAAGAAAAAATATATTTTAACAAAATCGACAATTAACAAACATATAAAAATCAAATAAGCTTTAATTTTTTTTTTTTAAATTGTGTTGTCATTATTTGATTTGGATGTTGCTTTAAAGGCATCAGAATGCGTAGCATATAGTGTCGCTTATGTGTTGTTTTGAGGAGAATAATCAAAAAAAAAAATTGTGCTTGACTTCCGGAGTGTTAAGAATGAGATAGTTTTTGTTGTCATTTTCTTTTGCATTATTAATGGTTAATGGATTCTCAGTAACTTGCATGCGGTAATTCTTGGCAGTAGGCACATTTAGCTGGTAGTTTCTTGTTTTTTTGAGAATTCCGTTTTTAAATGAATTTCTCCGCATTTTACGCATTTATATGATTTGTTGCAGTATGATCGGATATGCCCTCAATTCAGACATCGGTGATATTCGCAAATCTCTAATTCCGCGAGTCGGCTCGATTGTATTAGTAAAAATTTTAATATGAGTTATGTTCTTCTTTTACTGCCATTTGGATCGATATCGAGAAAGAACATGGACAGTGGTTGTTTGGAGACATTACTTCTTGTGTTGGAAATATTTCTTACAATATGCCCAGCTTTTTCAATACATACGTTGATCTCATCTATGTTAGTCGAATGCTCTTTCCTGTTTTGTTGAAATATGAAAACTTACTTTTGTCAGCTTAAGAATTGTAAAAAATGTCCTGTATGCACTAATAATTTTAATCACAACAGTAACGTGACCTGACTGCTCTGCAAAAATAATCCCCTCAAAATATATTTAATATTTCATACATTTGGAATACACAACGGTAGTAGTTTTCGTGTTATTTATACATTTAAATATGTTTTCTATTTATTTGGAAATATTTACAGTGTTCGGCTTTCAATCTTTTAATTCTATTATTACAATGGGAAGCCCTAACATTTGCATCTCCTGATATTATTTTTAACAAGTGCCTAATTATTTGTAACCAGAAATAATTACACAAATTTTTTCATTTATAGCTTCATTCAATTGAATTCAAGCTTGTTAACGTTACTTAAAACTACTCGTATTGCTCGATGACAGTCCTTCTGCTTTCTGCACTTGCCAAAGTAGCGTTTTGTTCTCAAAGAAACACTCCATTAATTATCCTTAAAAGACTCATTACATCTTAGCAGACTTTCGTTTTAAAGTTATGCCGCTATTATTACAATTCGTTTGAGTGCCAAGTTTTCGTAAACATTATAAAAACATTGAAATAAGTTTCCTTAATAGTCGTTTACTTGTGGGCAAACACACACATATTCTCGCTAAATTTTTAAATGGCGGCAAAAAGTTTCCTATTTAAATTTTATTTAATTTTGTTGTTGTCATTATTTAAGATACCATGAATTCAGACAAACATAATGCGATTGTATATAGATAGACCTTAGTGGCTAAAAAATAATTATTAAAAAATGTGTTTGCATATGTGTTTGTGTTTTAGGGAAAAAGCATTAAAAGCGAATCAAGCCATAACTGGAAAATTTTCCCAAAAACAAATGTTGGAAAAACCTATTATGGTTAGAGAGGTGATATTATTATATATAAACTACGAACAATTGTGGTGAAAATGGCAGAGAAATTACAACGTTTGTTGAATAGAGTGTTTCATAGGCGATAGAATTAAAATTGTTTAGTACATTGAATCTTGATTTGATCGAATTTTCGTTCTTCTTTGTCTAGGTTGGTTTGGAGACAACCCGGTTTCGGCTATGTCCGTTTTTCATTTGTTTAAATTGTTCTTGCGTTCTGGAGAAGAGAACGGGGAAAACATTCTTTTATAAAAATCATTTTCTATATGTGTATTAAGTCAATAATTCTATACAACAACATTCCGCTACAGATGCAAGTTTTGCACCTTACAGGTGTTAAATTTATTTGTAGAGCAGTAAAGAGTAAAGTATTAACTTTAAGGCAGTACATAGTAGAACGAGTCAACCGGAGACAACGCTGACAGATATTTTTCTCAGAAAAAACATAACAGCATGATTTTTCGATGCCACACAATAAGATGCAAAAGAAGTAAAAGAGCTACATTCGGCTGAGCAGAATCCTATATACCCTTCACAATAGTATGAACTACTAAACATACGCTACATGTTTATTCCAATGCAAAGCATTGTTTGCGATCCTTAATTTTGGCCTTCGGTTTAAACCGTCTTTAGTTTCTTGTTATTCTACATTTAAACTCTTCTTTCGTTTTAATTTAAGCCCTTTCAGTTTGGTTTTCTTTTGAAAACTTATAAATTTTGGATAAATTCTAGTTTTTTTGAAATAGCAAAATTGGCTTTTTCGCAAAATTTCGAATATTTGATAACATTTTGAGTTTTCAGTGCCAATTCAGCCTCTGTCGTTAAATCTAAAAATATGGTGAAGTTTGTTTTTGGTTTCTTGTTTGTGAAAATTATGTTTTTCGAAAGATATAGGTCTATAGGACCTTGTATGTTATTGATTTTGTTAAAATTGCGATGCTTTCCACAAAATACTAAGGTTTTTGGTGCAATTTCAGAACTTTGGTAAACTAAAAAATTTAGTCTTGAAATTTTAAAATTTTATATTTTTGCAATAATTTTGTTTTATTCTAATTTTTTTACTTTATGGGGAATTTTCTTACTTTTGGTAAATTTAAAATTGTTGCAAATTTTGTATTATATTTATTTTCAATATATTTGTGCAATTTTGGATTCTTTTTAATTCGCATTTTTTAGAAAATTTGATTTTTATGGTAGTTTAAATTTGTTTAGACAATAATTTGGTTTCGCCAAAAATTTTCAATTTTTATTTCTTTTTTTTTTATAACTCAGTTTAATTCAGATTTTTTCAATTGAATTAAATTTGTTTAGGTGAATTTCCCATTTGTGCTGAAATTAGGAGCCTGTTTATAATTGATTGAAATTTTGCACTTTTGACAATTTTCGGCACGATTTCCATTTTTTTGGGCAAATTTTGTTTTATTTGTAATTAAAAATTTTTTGGTTTAGTTTTGTGGTGGATAATTGAATTTTAGCGAATTCTCAAGCAATGGTAAATTTTATAATTTTTAAATTTTGTGGTAAATAAAAAATTAAAAAACATTGAGTAAAATACTAAATTTATTAGAAACATTCAACGTTTAGGTTAATTAAAAAACTGAGGAAACTCTAATTTTTGTAGTGGACTTTCCCAAACTCGTAAATTTTGATTATTTCGGGTCAAATGTTGGTGATTTTTAAAATTTGTAGTGAATTAAATATTTTGGTATAATATTGAATTTTTTAGATTTTTTTGAAATTTTGTTTTTTTGAACATTTTGTTATTTTTGTAAATTACAATTTTTTAACTGTAGTTTGGATTTGAGGTAAATTTTCAAATTATGATAAAATGTTGTTTATTAATACCAATTTAGATTTTTGGCATAGACTATAATTTTTATATTTTCTGGTAAATTTCGCATTTGTGGTAAAATGTTATTTTTTATGTATTCGTTTAACAGGGTCTAAGGATTCTTTCAGGTTTTAGCCCGGAAATTAAAAAGATTCTGACTTTTCGTTAAAAAAGAAAGTTTTCTTCCAAAAAACTGTTGTCATTTATTCTGGTCCAAATATCAAAAACCATTAAAACAAGAATTTGTGTGACCAATAGTTTGAGCAATTGACACATATCTCAAGTTTCTAATGCACTTTAGATTATCTTATATGAAAGTTTGTACTACTTATTTCTGCTGATGAAGTATTATATATTTGTTTTAGGAAAAACTAAAACAATTCAAATTATCAAAACTCTCTCGCTCTTTAAGACGCATGAATTATAAATATATTCTATTTCTTTAGAAATAAAAACACCTTTAATTTCCTTTATAAGAAATTTTGTTGTCTATTGAGTTAAATTTAAATTAAAACTAAACTTTACAATATTTGTCATTCATTTATGAACCTTAGTTTTTGATTATTTTATAGTATTTGTGCTTATTTTTATTATTTTATTTAAACATAAATTGAATCTTTAAAAAATGCAACTAAGCTAAAAATTTCTGTAAGAACGAAAATTGTTTGTCAAACAAATTTCAAAATTTCTGTGGGAACGGAAATTATGAAATCTACTCTGAATTGTATTTTTCTACAATTGCCTTCCAAACAGATTTTTTATTATTTTCAGGGTTAGGGTTATAAGATATAACTCATGTACCACAATAAATCATAGCAGTATTACCAAAAGATATATTCAAAATTACATCTAGTTGGAGCTCAAATTACCCAATTTAAATAAATTATACCTAATGTTATATTAACAGTTTCTTTCATAAAAGTTTGATGAAAACAGCAAATAATTACATTTGTATGTACGTATTTATATTAAAAGAAATTCAATGTTTGTTACCATTTTTTTTAGAATAATTAACAACAAGTAAACAAAATAAAGAAGAAGCAATTAAAGCTTATGTGTATTAAAGGAAGCAGTTTTACAATCGAAAAAATACATGTAAGATAGCTATATATATTTTTATATACCCTTTACAAATGTTTGAAGTTACTTTTGGGTCTTTGTTTGTGAAATTTTTTTTATATTTCGGATCTTGTGTAACATCGATTTTGTTAAAAATGCTACGTTCTTCATAAAACATATTTTTTTGTTAAACTTTTAGTTTTGTATATAATTTTTAGAAATTAAGTTCTTTTATTCATTTTTTAATTTTAAAGTAAATTTTTGAATTTGTGGTGAATTTAAAACTGTGTCAAAATTTAGAGTTTTAGCAATTTTTTCGATTTTTTGGAAGATTTAAATATATTATTTAAATATATTTGTACATTAAAATTTTTGAACTTTGCTAATTTTGACAAACCAATTTGTTTATTTTAGTTTTTCGATTTTGTGGTGAATTTAAATTATAGATTTATTTGTGAAGTTTTAGTTTTTCTAAATTCGAATTTTTCGAATTATAGTTTTAAAATTAAAAGTTTTTGAAAATATAGTTTGGGTTTGTGGTGAATTTTTAGATATTGTTTAATTCCCAAATTATGTTAATTTTTATTTTTAGTTTTGAGATTTTTGACCAAATTATAATTTTAAAATATTGTAGTGAATTTTAGAATTTTTGGGTTAATATGTTCTTTAAACATCGATTTTGTTAAGTGAAATTATAAAATTTAGATATTAGTGGCGAATATTCAAAATTTTAAAAATTTGTTTTTTTTCTTACAATTTTCTTCGGTTTTTCATTGAATTTTTAAATTTTTACAAAAATTTTTCCGGATTTCCACTTTTGTAGTGAATTTTTGAATTTGTTCTGAATGTAAAATTTTGGCAAAATTTTGAATTTTTTGGAAAATTCGGATTTCCTTATAATATAGATTTTTTAAAAATCTATAATAGTTTTTCTTACATTTTTTTTTTTAATTTAGAGATTTTTAAAAAAATTTATAATATTCAAATATTTTGGTGAATCGTAAGTTTTTTCGGGATGTTTTAATTTTTTGTGGAGGGATTTCGGATTTTTGTTTTTATATTTTTTTAAACATCGATTTGTCAAAAAATTCGATGTTTTTCATAAAATATTGTTTTTTTGGTATTATTGGGCTTTTCAGCAAAATACAAAGTTGTGGTGAATTTTAAAATTTGTGCTGAATTTAAGTTTGGAATTTTTCTAACTTTTTTTTCGAAACTTCGGCTTTCTTAAAAAAATTTTAATTTTCCAACATTTAGTTCCGTAGGTTATCTGGAGGCCCCGCGATGATAATTTCTGAATTTATAGTAATATATTAAGAGATTGTGTATACGAGATTCCCCGAGCTTCAAATATCAAAAATTCGTCAAAAGTTGATTTCAACATCGGACAGACATCGTTAATTGAACTGCCCTACTTTTAAAAATCCAGAATATATATACCTTGTTGCGTCGGATATGAATACTATAGAATTTGCAACGGAATGAGAAACCTATGTATACCCTTTTCATTTTTGTAAATGGTATAAAATGATTTGTATTGACAAAACAAATCTAGTTTTAGCCACCAACAGTCGAAAAATATTCTTGAAATCTTGTATATTTTTATTTTATTGTATAACTTGTATTGAATATAGAGCCTAGATTTCGAAATAAGTCCTCCAAACAAAACGGTAATTTTGTACATGGCTTTGATGGCGCTAAATGAATTAGATGGCAAGAGCATTTTAGCATTGCAAAGCCTTTACGCCTTTTATTCAGTTTGCGGCTGAATTATACTACTTTTGGAGTATCTGAAGCGAAACCCACTAAATTTTTCGAATTTGTTTTCCAGTAATGACAATTTTAGTATTTTAAATATTTCTTTGGCTGTCGATGAAACCTAATCATTCATATCGGAAAACGAATATTGTACACCTGATTAAAATATATAACACAAAATGCAATTTGCTTCGTCGGAAAACTATATTTAAGGATAGAAACAAGATCATCTACTAATCTGAAAGCAAAAATATTATTAGCTAACAAACCACTGAACAGCTGATTTTTTAGATTTTAGAATTAACCTCACCCTAATAACAATTTATTTATTTATTACGGTATTGAGATTTTTGTTTTTTCCAATGAACTAATCATAGAGAAACAAAATAAAATGGATCGTTATACTTCTTTGCATTATTTGCTATTGCGAATGTCAAACTGCATAGGAAAAAAATATGTAAGTACTTTTGTTATATGATTTTTATGGATGAAGTTTGTTGAACGCATGAGAAAAAACCTCTAGGTTTCGGTAAACTTTTTCACAGAGTTGCATTAAAAGTACTTTTTTGCTGTATACGTGTGGACCACATTTTATTTTTTGAGGTTGTATGTGTACAACGTACATGACAAAAAAAAATAGGGGTTTTAAATGCAATCTCATTTCGTTATTTTAAAATTAAAAACTGGATTTAATAGCTTTAAGGGCGGTACATTTTACAGCTGTCACTTTTCCCAGTTGGAAAATATAGGAATTATGGATCACCAAACTAACCTGTATCCTTTATGATTTAAGAAGAGAAAACACGAGTTAAAACCGGTACTTATCTTTTATTATTATTTTTATTCATGAAAACTTAACTGTAGAACTATTCTAAACAAATTCTCTATTCTTGGCCTAGACATTCCATCTCTTCCGTACGAAACTCACCCCAATGATTTGTGTTTATTTGCAAACAATTGTTTTATTTTTTATATATCAAAAAATCTTAATACTTTGTCGTCCTGTGCAATAGTAGCAATGTTTTCTGTTTGTCGTAGCCTCCTTGCAGTGGGAACAATTAATATATTTTTGTTGGCAGAGTTTTGTTGTTCATATGGCTGGCTGTAATCACGCTTATAACTGGTGATTTCGATAGGTTTTTTGTTTGTATGAAATTAATGTTAGTTTGCAAGCACGAGTGTTTAACACAAGTATGAGTTATATTTTTTTGGGCGAAAAGTTATAATTAGGCATGTGTTAAAGTTGGCTTGTATGCAGAAATTGGCAAATGCTTATGCCGTCGTTTTATTGCAGTAATAATAGCATTGTGCTTCAGCTGTAAAGTTTTGAGTTGTTGCTTAAAGTTTAATTTTGATTTTATTGTTTGTTAGAGTTTTAGTTAAAGTTTAAACAACACAAAAACTATGTTCCAGGCACTTTGTTGAAATTTTTTATAAATTTTTTTCTATATGTACCTTTTATATGTTTGCCGTTAATTTATTAACTATATTACATTTCCTGTAGATTTAAGATTTTCCATACACACACTCACTGTACGTGCTTTCCTCTGTATCTTTTGCAGTTTCAGTAGCGCGGAAGAGTTAATCAGGACGTAGGGTTAGGGAAATTAACTTATTTTACATCGGTTACAGTGTATAAGTTGCTCCTCTATATATTTGTTATTTTGTTTGATTGAATTTCTTAGGGACGATTTGGTTTTGGTCAGTCAGCCTGCCAGTTAGCTGTAGGCCTATATTGTTCATAATAGTTTTACCGTTTACTTATACTTTTATATTGTGCACTCTCTCATTTCGTACTTACCATAGACTTCTAAAGTCTGGTATATATCTGGGAGCACAATTATTTTCAAGAAACTTGTCTAAGTTAATGATTATTTGCTTAAAACGAACGAAAATAAACATTGTAGAATGTGTAGGGTAATTGTTTGTCTTCTTAGCTCTTATTTTGATCACTATGATCAAAATCAAAAGTAAACACTTGAGAGCTAAATAGCTGACAATAAAGAAATTAACTCTATTTATTTTATTTTCAGAAAGACTGCAGCATAGTTAATTTGTTGCTTTAAATAAATATATGTATGTTCATATGTAATCGTATGCATACCTATTATTGCATGCAGAGTGGTTACGTTTTCTTCCTCAAATATTTTCGACATAAGAACGAAAGAAGTATTACTTCTATTAGAAACTACTCCGATATTATTACTTTTCTTTTTGTTAATTTTTTCCAAAATCAAAGATGCCTTCAAAGAAGGATAAAGAAGAATAAAATACTTGTTACTATGAAAATATTATTCGGAAATTTTATTTATTTTTATTATATTTAATAAAACTTTTATCCTGCAGATTTTAAATTAGTCTTTAGTAATTAATATGATTCATGGTTTTTACTCACGTATTTTAATTTTTTGTAATTTACAAACGTAATAAAAGAGCTGACATGAAGTACATTTATTTTGGGCCACCTTGTATTCGCAAAAATATGGGTGTTGCAGGATGAAGATCTGCTTTATTATGCTTATTAAATTAAATTAGAAACTAATGCGCACAAAAGTAAATTATTTCTTCATTTATAAAGTTCATTTCCTATTATAAATCATGTTGTTTAACCCTTGTTGTTGAAAGGATATAAAAATAAAACGATAAAATTCTTAAACTTCTTTACAACTTGTCATATTATTGAAACAGAATTGCGCAACATCGCGTCACACAATCGACTTACTTCTTCAGTACATTGATTACTAAGAATGTGCGACTTAACGCCTTGCTTTATTTTCCTTTTGATTACATCGTTAGACTCTGCGAACAAAGCTGCAGCATTAGATGCATTTAGAGACGACTTTGAGCAAATCATTGCCAAGATGCGGCCAAACGCTTGATAAATAGGTTTTCCAGGGTACTCCACATTCGTGCCTGTCCCGGCGATCACATGGATATAAGGATAAAAGCATAATTTAACTGTGGACTTACGTACCAAACATATAATAAAATTACCATGGAATGACAATGGTAGTGATGATTGTGTCGCAACATGAGTATATGTGTGTGTAAACATATAATTAATACGCTTTAGGGTAAAAAACTTAAAGTGACAAGCGTGTGAAATATGCGAAAACACTATAAGAGATTGTGTGAAAGAAAAACCATGAAACTTGTAACATTTCCACAAATATTCCCATATAGAAGTACTTACACTGGGAAAATCCATTATTTATACTGTTACAGCTTTTATTTGCACACCACTACGAGGGTAGTTTTAGAAGTGGTCAGCTTTACGTTGTGACTCACGGTCATGTTTTAACATGCAAACATTAAGTCATTCTTGTGTAGGTAATTACTTTTACATTAAAAGTGTTTGATATTCCATCATGCATCATTTCTTGCCTGCCCATCATGTGGAAATTGTTCAAACATTTTATGGAAATTGTGGCTCATTTGCAAATACGTATCGTAAATTTCATTGTTATCACAGCATCAGTGCGAAGGCAGTTCGTTGCATCGCAGAAAAGGTTGTTTCGGGACTGATCATCTGAATTGGAAGAAGAAATATGGCTTATTTTGCGGATGGATTTGGGCCCACATCCGCATAAGATTGTGCAGACTTCCGAAATTAAGCCGGACCAACGTTGCCTCTACATGTTGAGATGCTGATAATATACTTAACTCAATAAACGAAAGTGATAAAAATGAATGCTTTTTATACATAATTAGCAATGACTTGGAAAAAATATGGTATTTTTAATTTTAATCACGACAAAATTTTGCAAAAACCTTAAAAAAAGTTCAAAAGCGGAAGAGTCTTTTCTTCTAAAATTTTAAAACAAAATAAGCTAATTTTGTCTGTTATACAATAGTAGGAAATATAATTTTAATTATTTTACTAAATACAGTCTTGATATTTAAAGAAAAAGAAACTTCGCTACAAGAGCATAAATTTGTAACTTTTATTTAATTTGAGTTTAATTTAGTTTAATCAGGTGACTTGAGTAATTTTATACGAAATAGAAAAGGGTGGCCTCTGTTACAAATTTTTGTTTCAAAATAATTCTATTTTAAAACATTCAGTTACAAAGTACCAATTCAAAACATAAATTAAATTACAACATATAATTGTAAAAATATTGTATTCATTGAGTGATTGTAGCAAAATCAAGTACATAATTACTACGGCACTATTACTCTAATACAAATATAATTGTTTGATAAAAAACGTTAAAAATAAAAGGAACTTGTGTAATTAACTGAGAAGTTATACGGTCGGACTACTCTTTAGTGGACTCCAATGCGAGGAAACTACACCCAATATTAGTAAACTTCAAAGCTATAGCTTTATCGTTCCAATTTTGGGGAATTCCTTTTTACAATGAAAAAAATCTGCTGCTGTAAAAGTTCGAACCTTTGTGAAGATAGGAAGCAATACGGAATCGCACTACAGGTCTGATAAATACGTGCCCATGTTGTGATTTTGTTAACAGCCTAATTTTTGTTTTTCTGTATTTAAATCTCTTCTTAGGTTGAGGAACCATTTCTCCGAATAATTTCAAAACAGTTTTGTAACTAGTAAACAAGGTTACCGTTGAAAAATTTCAACGATCATGACAAAACGAAGAATTTTTTTTTATGTCATGCCATATAACTAAGCTTTATAACATATGAGGCTTAATACACCAGATATTACAATTTCAGCAACGATTGATAGGAAAAATATGCATTCCTTTTGCTTGCGTTGTGCTTTGCAAAATTGAAAATAGGACTGGATAGCTTCTCTGTAGCCTGATCATTAGATCCAGTCATTTGTTTGAGTTTTGTTTTCTTCAAGGTCGTAGAACTACTCGTTTGGTTGTGTAACTGTTATATTTCTAAAAAGTTTTTTATTTTTCGGTCTTCTATAAAAGTTCTTAATAAATTGCTTCTATTGCGAGCTGCCTCTTCAACCAACATACCCTATTCATTAAATTTTTAACTTTTGAGTAGCAGAATGTCTGGTTTTCCTTCCAATTCCAACTTTATGTTAGTTTTATGTTGAAGCTTTAATGTTTTCTTTGAGTCTGCTTAATTCTTATGGAAGCTTTAATATAAGATATTTTTTGTTTCTTGCCTGCTACAAAATTTAAATAAATTCATTACAAACTATTAAAAGCAAACTTTTCAAATTTTAATTATTATTGATAAGAGGGGAAAACATTTAGGTTTCTGTAATTATTTATAACATTTTGTTATAACCTCATATATACTTTTTAGTAAGTGTGCGTATGAGCATGTTTTGTAAATAGTTATATTTAATAAAAGTTTGTAATGATTTTTAAGCTGTGACTTTTAATCTGTACTCGTTATATATTGTCATCATATATTCTAATATTTTTAAGCAATGACTATTTTCTTTCTTTGGAAAACCCTAACACCTAGATCTCATAACCCTCTCAAAGTGGGAATAAAACTGTATCCGGTTTCTGTTTAATAATAAGCGACCATTAAACAGAGTAACACTTAATTGGAAGAGATTCACAATTTTTTTAAACGTCTGCTATTGATTTCATTTAACAAAATTTTCTAACCAAAATTAAAATTAACTAAAAGGCTCTTTCTTCGAGTTATTGTATTTGGTGTACTAGCTTCATCAGGCTAAAACAAACTTGGCATGATATCTGAATTTGTTCTTAAATCCTTTGTCTCGTCGACTGTAGCTCTTTATTTAAAGAAACAAAACGTTATCCCAGATTATCAGTTTGGTTTTCGAGCAACGCACAGTAGTATTGAACAAGTCCCTAGAGTCGTTACCATTATTAGATCGGCTTTTGAAAGAGAGCAATACTGTTAAACTTTATTTATAGACGTTTCCCAAGCATTTGATAACGTCTGCCAAGATGAGCTACTCAATAAAATAGCTCACATACATATACATCAACCTTTGCAGACGACACTGCAATTATAAGTGTCAGTAATGATCCAAAGGATGCATCTGAAAAACTGCAGTCCCATATTCATAAGCTCGAAGACTGGCTAAAACAGTGGAGAACAAAGTGAAATCCATCGAAATGTGCTCACGTAACGTTTTCCCTTAGAAGGCAAAATTGTCCACCAATCACAATAACTAATACCACGGTTCTAGCGGAAACGCACGTTAAATATTTAGGTATCCACCTAGATCGGCGCCTAACTTGGACCCGTCACAATGAGGCAAAAATAACGTCCATAAAGCTTCGAACAAATCAACTGCATTGGCTAATAAGTCCTAACTCAACTTTGGCTTTGGAGTATAAAGTCCTTTTATAGAAATCCGTTATAAAGCCAATATGGTCATATGGTATTCAGCTGTAGGGTACTTCCTGTGCATCAAACATCCATAAGTTACAGAGAAGACAGTCTAGGATTTTACGTCATATCGTATGCGCCCCCTGGTACATAAGAAATGAAAACATATATAGGGATCTTAAAGTTCCCACTATCCACGAAGAAGTTACACCTCTAAATACGTGAACAAACTAGTCGCACACCCCAACACTCTTTCACGCAATTTATTGAAATTTGACGCGCACCACAGACTAAAAACAACTGACACATTGGGCCTGGCGCGGCGGCTCTCTCAACCCAAAAGTAGATATTTTCTAAAAATTTCAATATAGAAAACTCGTTACTACATTGGTAATAAGTAGTAAATAATATTTTAGAAACAAGATTTGAATATTGTTTTAAATTTCTTTTAGAAAAATTTAATAAAATATAGTTAAAGTTAAAAATAAAAAAAATTTAATTTTTTTTAATTTTTGGGTGCCGTTTCAGTTTACTTGAAGCTTCCCTTTTTATTAACTTAAAACTTTTCAACTACAGTTTGGTTTTGTGTTGAATTTTCAAATTTTGGTATATTCCCGAATTATGGTAAATTTTATTTATGAATTTTTTTTCAGAGTAACTGAGATTTTTGGATATATTTTTTTAATTTTTGGTGAATTTATGATGTTTACAGTTGACACAAAATAAGTAGAAAAGTAACAATGAATATTGAAAACGTGTATAGTGGCATAGAAAATGCATTCCATTCTGCTAGTTGCCTAATAAAATTTTAACGTTTACTGTAATCGAGAAAGTTACATCGAACAATATATATATATGACTTAAATATGTAATGTTCAATAGAAATAATAAGAGTGTAAATTAAAAAAAAAATTAAGCGATTCATTCATTCTGAATAATAGTAAAGAAATAGAAAGAAATGTTGGCAAGTGTTATTTGTTTCAAATAAATAAAATAAAGTAGGCCGGCCATTGTTACGTATACGACGTGTATAAAAAAATAAATAATTATTGGGTGTAATGGTAACGTAAATGTGCAGAGTCTTATAACAGTATTACAAATGCTCCTTGAAACATAAACTGAACAATAACTTTGCCCTAAATATTTTTTAAGTATTTTGAAAACTTGCTGGGAAACACTTTGAAATTTAAAAAGAAAAACAAATTTACAATGCACGAGTACATACTATGTCTGTGTTACACTTAAGACGTTCTTTTGATTTTCGGCAGTAAAAGAAACTTACAAAAAATCAACACTTTAGCACTGCAAAATATTTCATAAGTGTTGGTGCTGTCTTTGATTGGTTACAACAATTGATATTGCTACTAATTTTTCTGTAATAAATATTTTTCCACATACCACAAGTACGAGCTAACAGAAACCCTTGGTACAAATCAAATATTTTACGCAAAAATATTTGTTTTTCTTCAAGTCAATTATTAAAGTTGCCATGTACAGTTTATTGTTAGCTTAAAAAAAAATTAAGTTATTGCAACTTTATACTTTTATTCTTACTAGTTTTCTCTTCGCCAAACCCTTGCTTGGAAGAGAAAAAACTTACACACGACACAAAGCGGAATTGGGAAGTTGATAACTTAGTACTTTCCGACAGACTTCATTCTATTTAATGTTATCAGTTGTCACGTATCCCGCATCGGCGGATACAGCGAAAAGTGCGAATTATTGTTTGTAGTACTTGTGACTGGAAGCAAGCCACCAAATGGGTTGCTGACCAAGTAAGTCGAGCGACAATTAACTCACGCAAGGGCTAGTATTCAACGTAAAACACAAAATTAGTTGGCAAAGGAGGCGACTTCGGGTTTCAGTATCAATTAACTTGAATTTGTGTCGCGTCACAGCAACTTCATTCTGAATTTACGAGTCAAAATTACGCATGTTAATGTAAATCTATATATTTCATTTTGTGTTTAACGCTAAATAAAAAATTAAAAAGTTAATATGTGCTACTGACATGACAATTGCTGCCTTACGTCAGATAAATATTCTCTTATTCTTAAGTGCCAAAGTTTTGTAAACAAACATTAATCCATTTTTTCAAGTGTCAGTTACTTTAATTAAAGTTTACTAAACTCTGAACAAAAGAAGAGTACTTTCCTAGAAAATGAGTTCTTAACTATTGCGATTTTGCGCACTTTTAGTGAGAACTTCATTCCCATGGAATAAATTCCAAGAAATTTTTATGTTAGCAAGAGTGGTCCAGAAGTTTTGAACTAGACAAATTCAAAATTAATTTTACATCTCCGCGATAAACAAAGATCAGATTCGATTCACTAAATTGAATGGTGCTAAAAAAAATTCACTCGGTCACAAAGCGTTGCATACTCGCAGATCGAACAAAAGATTTAGAAACAAAATAAAAAAAACTTTGAAATAAAAAATAACATTCTTAAATTTATAGTTTACGAGATTTCTTCAAAAATGCATGAATTTATAGGTGGAATCCTTATACAAACTTCTAAATACACACGTTCGAATTTTCAACTGACTGTGTTTGTGGAAACTGTTTTCTAGGAAGGGCAATAACAAAACAATTAATTTCACTTACTTAAACACACAAATCATTCTAAAGTTTTTAGTTCCCTCGTTACTTTACAGTAAGACTTAGTGGATTTCTTTTTCTTCCTACTCCTAGAAATCCATAGTTTACTGGCCAGCTACCTGTTTCTAATGTAGGTATGTGTATCTGTTTTAGCTTGACGGCTTAGCCGTTTTGTTGGTTAAATGTGTTTTACTGTTGATATATTGTTCAGTTTAAATGTTCGCACATTTACACAAAATGGCGCACAAATTTATTTGTACAACAGCTACCGCTTGCTACCCTTTGTGCTTCTAAGTATAAAACAGGGATGGGATAACTATGGCATAAAATGTGCATTTTCTTACCAAAATAATGAAGAAAGTAATCTTTAAACTAAAAGCAATACCCAAATTTTGCATTGAGTTTATTAACCCGTACTTTTGCATTAATTTTTATGTTTCACTCACGTACACTTTTAACTGACAGATATAACTGTCAATTGTGGGTGTCTTAGACTCAGTTCAACTCGAATGTGACAAAGACGAATAAAGTTTTAATTGTTTTAGCTGAACGTATTGAATCAGCCAAAAATGAGTATTTTAATCGCTGAGTGATGTAGCTTAAACAAAATCAAGAGCTGGTATATTTTATTGACTGCTATCGATCTGAAACTTGCTTGTGACCGGACTAAAAAAGATGATGTTTATTACAAAAACTAGCAAAAATATTAAAAGGATTAGATTCCGATCTGTGAAGATCTGTGGTACCAAAACTAATAAGCTTATGATAGATTTTCTTTTAGCAGCCACTTTCTGCACAATACTTTACGCTTCATCGATGACTTATGAATTGTTTATAGAACTACACAAAATAAACCATAGACGCCATAGTCATCCTGCCCGTTCGAATCTATGATTCGCGATTAGCTTTAGTCGTTAGACCTATTAAAAATCGTACTGGAGCTCAAAAGATACAAGGTAGCGTAAATGTTGTGACCATATGCTAAGATGCTATAATTGTTCCATATGACGGCAAGTTCCAATTCTGCTTTGATAGTTGTAAAGTAAACAGATGCAAAATATATGTCAACAAAATATAGACCCCTCAATATATCGGAATAATAGTTTCGACAGACGTTTCCGGTTATTTGCAAAAATTATTTTCGTGATTGCGTTGCATAAAAATTTTATTATGTTGATTCTTTTTTGAGCGGAACAGAGTTCGATCAGGTTTTTTTGTGATTCAGTCTTTCGGATTTGTAGAATGTTTAATAATCGAACTAGACGTGTGTGTTTAGCTCAGTTTACAGCTTAATCTGATAGGTGTAACAGTACAAAATTTAAAACTGTATGTGATCCTGATTTTATTCCTTCAATTAAGGAAAGAAAAATTTTATTAAACGATAATTTTTAAACCACTAAAAGAGTTAAGTTGAAGAAAGTGTGGCAAACTCGTTTTAACCTAATGGTGGGTAAAAAAGATGATGTTTGAAATAGACACAACACAGCAGAAAGACTCAGGGAATGCTGATGACGTGCGTTTCGGCTAAGAAAGTTCACGAATTCTATTCGGCTACTGTCTAATAGGTTATTTTCTCAGTATTCTAAAAATAATCGTAATAAGAAAATTGTTCTTCTTTAATTGAAGTAATAAATTATGCACTTAGTAATTTACTTTTGAACTTTAAAAACTACGATTTCAACATATCAAGTTTCCGTGTCATGCATAATGTATAGACTGATGTTACCAATGCATTCTCTCTATATATAATCCTGCAATTATTCCCACCACTTTCACTACATGCATAAATATAACCAACTGTTTCGTACATTTAATTATTCCTTAAGTACTTTTGAGTGCATTTAAGCTTAGAAAATATATTTCTCTTGTCCATTGCTTGACAGGGACAACTGCTGGTCTTATATTTTTATGAATGTATAATTGACTGTGGCACCGTGTGTTGTACCCTTTTTAATTTCAAAAACTGATAAAAAAATCTGCATGACGTTTTTAAATTAAAAATAATATATTTTTAATAAACTTTATTCTAGTTTTTTGACCTTTATTGTTATTATGATGTCTAATTTTTCTAAGCTCCAGGTCATCAATAAAATCTTCCTTATTATAAATTATAATAAAAATTAATTTTATTTTTTCCAATATTTCGCTACGCCTTTTTTTTTTTTTTATTTTTTTTTTTTTTTTTATTTTATTTTATTTCCTGACGATGCTACACAAAGGCGTAGCGAAATATTGGAACAAATAAAATTAATTTTTATTATAATTTATAATAAGGAAGATTTTATTGATGACCTGGAGCTTAGAAAAATTAGACATCATAATAAAAATAATATAAATTGAATAAGTCAAATTAACACGAGCTGAGAACTCACAAGTGAAGGAAAGATATTATTTCTACGTGCTGTTGCTTTACATATTTTCTGTAAGAACGGCTCTAACTGTGAACAAAATCTAAAGTGAAATATTCTCATTACATTGTGTGTCAAAACTGTCGCACTTAAAATAAAATGAAAATGACGTATTTGTTTACTTGGAGTAAGTGGCGTAAAAAGAAGCTGAACTAGTACTTTGGAAGGAAGGCTACAGCTCATTTCGGGTAGGTCGTGGTGGTTCTTGAAAATGTTCAGCGACTCAAGTTTTGATATATTTTTGTTTTTTTTAAAGTTGGCAAATAAAGGGGGAAAGAGTTCACAATTTTTTAGCACAATGGTAGCTTTCGTGCCTGTGCAAGAGAAAAAAAACTCCGGTAGCATGCTGTCGGCGGCGAACCAGTCGGCTTGTTTATTTTTTCAACAGCTGCTTTTGGTATTTTCTTCGTTTGGTTATGTAAATTACAACCCTGATAAAGAGAAATTAAATTATTCTAAAAATAATGTGAGTAATACGAGTGTATAACATGCGTTAATGTTCTTTTATATTGATGTTTCCATTGCATTCATGCACAACCATTTACACAAAAAAACATTGTCATGGTGCGGCATAAAGTAACAGAAACGAAAAATGGGACGGTTAACGTGATCAACCTGAATCAATTCAATAAAAAAATGCATGTTAAGTACAAATGGATATTTGTAAAAGAGGATAAAAATATTAACTGTTAATAATGGTAAAACAGATGTGATCTAAAGGACTCATAGGCTTAGCTGGTAATGAAGGAGCGGACGAACTAGTAAAGACTGGATCTACTGTAAATTTCTGTTCTTGATCAGAACCCACAGGTACACTGTAGTATAGCCTAGTGGGAGCAAAAATTATACAATGGTTACACTTATTATACCTGAAAAGTGGAGGTAGAAAGCCTCGAATGATGTTCAAAGAGCCCGTCTGCAGAAGGGCCAGTAGGGTGCTTAGATATGATAGGAGTACCTAAGATGCATTACTGCGTTAGCGACAGGTCATGGAAACCTCAAGTATCATTTGGCCATGATGAAAATCGGAGAATATGATACATAAAGGTGCGGACCACGGACAGACACTTATTAACTGGGAATGCCATGGGGGACATAAGTCTCAGACAAATGCTGGCAATTACAAGAACTCTGTGATAAAGAAGAAGGTCTACAGTTATCAGTCGATAGTCTGAAATCACTACAGTCAACAGTAATGGATAGTTTTAGCATGAGACTCGATGAAGTTAAGTTAGTCGAGAAATACAAATTGGTTGCCAGAAATCAACTCGCGGGATAAAGAGTTCAAAAAGGAACCCATAAATCAGTTTCTTTCAATATCCACTTATATTAATAAAAAAAACAATAGAACGGAAGTGCCAGAAGCGAAAGAAAACCCCTACAGTCTATAATTGCGCAGAAGGTAAGTGCAAATATAATATACAGGGCTACGAATATTTTACGTCGTTTAGACGTGTTGCCAAATAAACTATTTTTTAATGTAAGACCAACGAACCTTAGCCTAACAATATAATCATTTCATTTTAATAATTCATGAAAATTGAAAATATTTATTCTCGTATTACTTTTGTCTTGATTACTGGGTAAAATATATCTTGTTCACAGTCGACTCAAAAATTAGTAGAAAGACACAAAGAATGTGTCGTGCATAGCGTCAATGAAAACGCATTACATTCTCCTAAATCTCCAAAAATTTACTTTCTCAACAGAAACGGTGAAAAACAAACTAAAACCTAACAATAAAATTACTTAATAAGAAGAACCTTTTTTATTTTAACAATTTGTTTTCTAAGAAGAAGTTTGTTGAATGTGCGATTTTTAAAGTGAGCTGATGCTTGGTAAGTTATTTAACGGAATAGTGGCATATTGAGATTGGAATAAAACATAAATATTGATACTTATTCACACATTATATAGGATGGTCCAACCATAATGCGCGATGTTAATTATGAGTCATACCCGCGAAATGATAACGGACTTAGTGTGGCTATAAATTCAGGATATTGACTTGGATGATATGCAGGTGGTTCCAACAGGATAATGCCAAGTTGCCATACAGCCAACGAAACATTAGCTCTGTTGCGCGAGAAATTCAATGGCGTTGTTAATTGGCCGTCACGATCGTGTGAATTGACACCGCTTGACTTCTTTGGTGATATTTAAAAGAAAAATTCCAGAGCTAAAGGATGAGATAATTCGGCACAGTAACGACATTGTACCTCACTTATGTCTCAGAGTCATTGAACATATCGACTATCGGATAAATATATGCCACCGAAGCCGTGACACATAATTGCTATAGATCCTTCTTTTTGTTTTATTTACAATTATCATCGTGCGTTTTGGTTGTGCAAGATTACGGTTTGTGTATAATTTGAAACTTATTTCCAGCACAACTCCTTGCTTTTATTGCTTTTCCGCTTCTTTTAATTTACTTTTAACTTGTTTTTGTTAAAAACATTAAAAGTTAATCTGCTCTGATCCTTTTATTTAAATTCTTTAATAAACTTCTACTCTCTAACTTTGTTTAACTAACAATTTGTATTAAAAAATAAAAAAAAAATTAAAAAAACAAATTTCTTTAACAATTTTTTTGTTTAGCGTAACGATTTTCTAGGAGTGAACACGAAAAAACTGCTTTTGAGCGTCGCCATTTGTGTGAAAAATGAACAAGATTGAAAAAAGTCATAGTAAAGCAATTTCTAACTTATCAAACTTTTCATGAAATATTAAGTCGCAACAAGACACAAGCCAGTCATAATTGTTTAACAAGTTGATATTCTCGAATTGCGCAAAAAAGGAATGCTTGACATTAATTATGGCAGTAGAACATGGATGAGTTCAAAAACTCGTTTTATATTTATTTATTTTTGGCAGGGTAATATACATACGTATGTGTGTCCCTAAAGTATTATTTTAAGTGAAGAAGTTTAACTATCATATTGTGTAATGGTTTATTTAAAATATAAAAGACAAAGGATTTTTATAAGAAATTTACATCCAAACTTTCACCCAGTCAAGGCGCGGTCTTTGAAAATATTTAACTAAAATCCATAAAATAAAACGGTTTTCAGATCTGCAAAATTCTGTTATCATTTGTAGTCGATTTGGTTTGATATTTTGTCATAAATTGCCTAGCGTCAGAACAACGCCGAACGAGAAAATTAATTTCGAAAGTCGGGAATATTATCGTGCGTTATGTCCAGCTTACCGAGCGACTAATTCGATTAACGATTGACCGTTTCCACATCACGTATACTACAAATCATAACAATCATTCGCAAGGACGCCGTACATTATGAATCGAAGAAGCAATTTGCTTGGTATTAAGGAGGATCCAAATGAGTCGATTTGCCACCCACGCAGCAACTGGAGCCGTGTCCTCCACTTTATTGAAGGTAAAGGTCACATCATACCAATTTATTAGACCTAGCTGATGCAAGAAATAAAATCGATTCCTCATGGTTTGCGCTGTACATTCGATCAATTGGCTGAAAATAAACCCGAAGTCAACCCACAGTGTTACCGTAACATTCTGCTCAGTGGTATGGCTCACTTTTATGTCAATAATAAAAATTGCAATGAAAGTGAAAAAATCCACCAGACTTTCCTCAAGCACCGAACCATCCGCAAAATAGTCACTGTTTGGCGCACATTTATTGGGCAATGTTATCACTGCTTCTTACTTCTTTAAAATTGTATCTGGTGAGAAAGTTGCTGTGCACGGAATTCGATTTATAGCCATGACTATCAAAAAAAAAATTATGTATTGGCAACAGGACGGCGCCACATGCTAATCAAGCGAATCAAGAAATCAACTTAATATAGGAAATATTTTGTGAACGCGATATTTATCGAAATGGTGAAATGATTTAACACCTTTGCTTTTTTTTTTTTCTGGTAACGTCAAATCCTTAGTTTATGTAATCAAACCAGCAACTTTGGACGAATTAGAATATAATGTTGTGTGCACTATTGCGTATCTTACGTTTTCAAATGTTTACAAAAGGGTTAGAAAATTGGAATTACCGAGACGCTACTTTCCACCCAGCAGCGGGGCTCAAACCAATGACATAAGGTTATTCTTCTAGTAAAGCCAATTATTTGTTTAAAAGTTTCTGATTTAAGGATATTATTTTAGTTAAATCTGTGCACCTCCAAAACACTATTTAATATAAATATTGATAGAACAAAGTAGCAAACTTCATCTTGAAATGAAATTTGACTTGCCACCTTCAACCAGAAATAACATTAGTTGAAATAAGTTTTTGATGAATTTTTAAACACCAACATTTCGTAACTTCTACAACAACTTTAAACTTCAGGGAAAAATGACACTGAAGATGGCACATAGCCGAAACCGGTTTGTCACCGAACTAAACTTGACAAGGGATGACTGAAATTCATTTAAAAAATCTACACAGGAAAATTTCATGTTGATTTTTATTTATTTAATATTTGTCGTTATTTGAATTCGCATCAGCAACAACTTTTTAATTAAATGAGAGTATTCTTTTCTGTAATTGCAACAAAACTATTTCATAATAAAAACTCCCATTAAGTGAAAATTGCTTAAATGACTTTTTGATTTTCTATAAAATTTGTTATGAGTTTTCTTTCGGACATGTGTGTTTACTTTCACTATATTTAATTTCAGTTGAAATACCAAATAATACCAGCAAAGTAAAATATAAAACATGAAGCCAGTGACAAAAAATCCAAAACAAATATTATTTAAAAGTAAAAGTCATGGTTTTTTTCCTGTTACTTCATGAAGAGTAACCACAGCAACAGAATCAATATGAAAAGATCTGAAAAAATAAAATGAAATAGCAAACAGTACAATATAAAACTTTAAATTATGTACAGAAACAAGAATCAAACAGAGAAAATTGTTTTTTTATTTTAATTTACTAATCAGTCAACAAAAACTTTTGAGCTGTGAAAAAAAAAAATTAAACTCAAAGCAGCATCTATTTGACTAAAAAATGCTTGCACTAGCTGATGGTTTCAAGTTACACTAAATTTCTAAGAACTTGGAAAAAAACATATATACCCAGAGAAAAACTGGCGCCATCCGCATTCAAACTGATTACATTCGTTGTCCAAAATGAATCAACCACGTTTGTGTTCAAATTGTACATGTCATTGCCAACCAGACAATGGCGTGTACAAGTTAAGGTGTCTCATATGTCGCATTTTTGTTATTCTTTAATAAAATTAAATTCATGTTTTTCACATCATTTATGCTGACGACATGTCTAGCAAAATAAACAACTATTAAGTTTCATAATTTATTTTCCCACAAAATTGCTGTATTTGCATAATGCAGATAAACAGTTATGAGTATTAATTATGATGATTGCAATTAGATTAAGTCAGTCTTAAGTAGATTCTTAAAGCTAGATGTACAAAATAAAATAAAAAATAAAATTTTATTTTTTTTAAAAAACAAAAGACTACAAGAATTAATTTACACACACATATCACAAATGTGTACAAATTGAAATCGTATTAGAATGAAATTGACACTATGGCGTTGCTCAATGGATACCATGTCATTTCATCGTCCTACAAGTTTATTATTACTAATGGCGTAAAAATATCGTTTCCTGTTAGTCCGCCATATTCGTCGTGAAAATTGCAACAACAAGTATATTCCATTTTGAGAGGAATATACCAGGGTTAATAATTGAGTGGGAAGCTACCGTAGCGACTAAACATTTTGAATATCCTAATTTGTTTTTTGCAGTTATATGCGGTAGTTTTTCCGTCACGCCGTTAATTGAAAAAATATCATGAGTTTGATTATTCTGGGCAATTTGTATGATATTTACATCCATAGGTTCTTGTTGATCGTTTCGTTTGTAAATTTGTATCAAAGTTTGATCGATTATAATAGTTTGAAGAGTTCCTCTGAGGATTAAAATTAGGTCTAAATTGTGGGTTTGCGTAGGGTCTTTGTTGGTTATTTTGATAGTGGTTATTGTTGGAGTTGGTTCTATATTGTGGATTTTTGTTGATTATTATTATTTTTTTCTAATTTTGCTGTGGTTGTTGATCGTTATAGATATACCTCTGTCTGGTTACTTGTGTACTAGAATTTTGTTGAGATTTATGTTTTGGCAGATTTGGCTGTGTTTCTTTTTATAATCTAAATTATGTTTTGAGCGTTCTGGGTGGAAACGACCTTCTCTACCTACTCTATCATATTCGTTTTCGTACAATATATCCATAGTATGTTCGAATGAATTTGAATTTCGACATGCCAGTATAGTTTCCATAGCTTCCGGTATTTTGCTTTTAAAAAGGCTTCACCTTTTCCTAGCGTAATTGTCATTTTATTATTTAAATGTCTTAGAATCTATTTGATATCGTTAAAAAAATCGACAACATTAGATTGAAAACTTACAGCTCTCCACTCATCGAAAAGTTGGTCACTACTTTTCCTTTCAACGAACTTGTTTTGCAAAATGGTTTTGCTGTTGTGACGACATGTGCAGTCAGAAATGTTATGAAAAGAGGAATGCGCTAGTTATATTCTTTGGTTTATGTGTTGATGGCATATCATTTTTGTTGTTCTGTGTATTTCATTTCCTGGTAACTTGTATCAACTTATGTGTGTTGTGAGTATTATTGTTACAGCGTAGCGCTTGCTGTACAGTGGGCACTAAAAGTATTCATGCCCTTCAAATCTGTAACTTTCTGTACAGTGTGTGCCACAAGTATTCGTACCAGCCAATTCTTACGGCCAAAAATACTTGTTTACTCTTATATTCGTAAATACATTATAGTGGCAGGGAAAACTTCTCAAGTATGCAGATAGGACTGTTTATTACAGGATAGATGTTGCAATTTAATCTAATCAAATCTAATCTAATCAAATGCTGTGACTTAGCTATAGTAGTAGACCTCGTAGGTATAACATGTATTTTCTCCTTTAAAAAATTAATTTAAAAAAATCATATTCAATCAAAATTTGTTGTTGGTAAAAAAGTTTTCGTACTGTATTCGTAGATTTTATTGTTTACATTCTAAAATTTAATTGATTTTTTGCCACTTGTTTCTGAGTTTTTTATTTCGTTTTTTTTTGTATCCTACAACGAAGTTTTTAACAAAATCTTTTTATCCTGGGTCACACTATATATTGGAAAGGTAAAACAATGCGAGTGTGAGACAGCAAGTTTTGGTTTCCGTTTGGTTTTTATACAAACGTTTTTAAAACAGAACAGCTCTACATATTCATTTGATCAAATGCAATAACTTTTACACTTGGGTTTGTAGTTCACAAAGTTACACAAAACACTCAAGCAACCAAGGCATTTGAATTTAAGTCACCAAAACAAAAAAGGTGAGTCAAATCAATTTATATTTTAGTCGAGGGAATCAATGAATACAAGAAAGAAAAGATTGATAAACCAACAATTTCTTGGTCGTTTCACATTGTTTAATTAATTGATTAGAAATTATTGTTTTAAGCAAAGGTGGCATTGAAAGTATAGATCCAAACTGATTAATGAAATAATTTGAAATATTTGTTAATGTGTCTCTTAAATAAAAGGTAATTAATATGTACCCTAAATATGATAATCAGGTAAGTGATGAAAAACGATTTAGACGCATAATAATTTGAAAACGATAATTGATGTGATGTGTTTGTTAGAATTTCTAATTCCATTTTGTTTCTAAGAAAATACTAATTTTAAACTACATATGTGATATAAAGACATAAATCAAATATATAAGTTTGTGTAAAAACTCTCTGCAAAATTAGCTCTCTTTCCTCATGACGTCAAAATTAATATGATATTTGAGTATTTGTTCATATTCTTAATTACGGGAGAAATAAATTTACACACCTATATTTTGCTAATAGCATACGTTTCCATTTTTAGTCTTATCTCCTATTTGGTCAAGTTTTTTTATTTGTACGCGATTTTGCACATTGGGATTTGGGTTCACATGAAAATCTTCCAGTACCAAATTCTAAGAACATTTTAAATTTTATGTTTTCTTTTATATGATCGACTGAGTATGTGCAATGAAGACTCCATGAGACATTCAACACTTTTATTCATCCAGAGCTCGAAACCGTACCCATACGTCCATTTTCTGTATTCCGAGTAGAATAATTACAGGTGAAATTGTAAAAACAAAGAAAACCATTAAAACTTTAATAAAAAATTTTCATTTTTATACACTTCGTAAAAATATATAAATATGTAAATTCTACAATATTCATTTTTGATCTAGCAAAGTATATACACTATACACTATATATTAGAGGTGGGGAAGTTCAATTAACAATGACTTTCTGTATGTCCGACCATTTGATCAGCGTGTTTTTGCGAATTTCAAATCAGCCATATCGGTCCACAATTTCCCGTGAAATGGACAAAAAACCATTGTTCTGGGTCCTTTTTGGTACATTCTCTATTACGGAGAAATGTTAGGCCGAAATAAGAAATGTAAAAAGTACCTCGAAATTTTTAAAAGTAACAAACAAAGCCAAATTCCTGCAAAAAAATATCTAAATATTTCCAAAAAATCACAAATTAATAAAAAACCGACATTTTACTAAAAACTACAAAAACGAAATAAACATGCACTAAATTTGCACTAAATTCATCAAAAACCCGAAAAATCAGTATGCTTTGTAAATCCTAAATTATAAATTTGACCAAAAATTAATTCAATTAATCTGAAAAGTATTCACCAAAATTTAAAAATACACCACAAACATATTATAGCTCACATGTTTTAAATTACAAGCGTGTCATAATATTATGAAAAATCTAAATTAAAACAAACGAAACTTTATTCGGAATTGTGCAAAAATTTGCAACAACTTTAAAAATGCACAAAAAAAACCGAAAAACTGGAATAAAAAAAATGTAAGTGCTTACAAATCAATATATAATAACAAACCAAAAAAAAAAACTAATTCGTCCATCTTTTTTTTATATTTATATTTCCGCAAATTTCGTAATTTGACTAAAAGGCCGAAAAATCATAAAAATCTGTATTTTATGAAAAACGTCAAACTTTTAACAGAAACGATAACTAAACCAATATATCAAAGACAAAAACACAAATTTCACCGCAAATGGGGAATTCACAAAAATAATTAATATCCAATTTTACCGAATTCTCAATTAGTCCCAAATTTACCACAAAACCTAAAGATAGTTCAAAAGTTTTAAATCTTAAAAATGACATAATATTCCAAAAACACGAAATTAAAAAAAAAACGCAAATTGCACAAAAATTACTACATATGCGAAATTTCACTATAAAACCGAAAAACTGTAATAAAAACGTTAATTGCAGGAAAATTTACGTTTGATATTAATTGGACAAATGCGGAACACACAAAAAATTTATGAAAAATTTAAAATCTTAATTAAACTGAAAAAAACAATAAAAAATCCCAACTTCAACACAATCTAGGAATTCACCAAAATCCAAACATTCGTCACAAAACTAAAATATAGCCTTAAAATTATAAATGGCTACAGAAACAAGTTTCAAAAAAACTGGACAAAAGAAAATACGAAAAATCGGAAATTTTAAATTCACCAAAAGTTTAAGAAATCACCAAAAAAAAAAAATTGAAAAATTGGAATAAAAAAAAAAAAATGCATAAATACTACAAACAAAAAATTTCAAAACTAAATTTTTAATTTCACCAAAATTTTGTAGTTTTACGAAACTTGTGCTAAAAATCAATATTTTAAGACAAAAAATTTTTGTAGTGAAATTTTTAAAAACTAAGATAGTCATTGTTTTATACCCTTCACAAATATGAAGAGAGCATAGGTTTGTCATTCTATTTGTAACTTCTAACATATTTTTTATATATCCGTTCATCACGGGAATCAAAGTCAAATGCAAATATGTAACTTTTATGATCACAACTTCATGGACATTAGTATGTGTCAATATTCAATAAAAACTTCCGAGCCATTAAAAAAAATTTTTGTCGTCTTGTGTTATTCTTCCTTTCTGAGAAAACGCTTGTGGTTATAGAAATACTGGTGTCATGACATTATTTGGTAATAGCAATATCTTTATTTTTATTGTCGTTCGACAAAAGAACGACATCTACTTTTTGGCAACTGCGATTTTCGCTTCGCAGCTGGTACCCGATTTGATTTACCGCTCCATGTTTGACTGTGAAAGCAAAGACGTTCAAAAACGTACTTATTGCTATAACGGATACTTAGAATTTATTTATTTCGAATTCCTAAAATTTCAAGCCTAGACTTGTAGTCGACTTAATATAGAAAAACAATATGGCTTAACGTGACATATATTTTTGTTTTAGTTGTTGCAATTTTTAATTTGTCTTCCTTATGGTCATTAAATAATTACTAATGTTTGCAATACTAACATAAGTTCTTCTGTCTGGTGAATTAGTCCTGGTAAATAAATTTAATCAATAGATAGCATTTAAGACCCCATACAGAACAAATACATTCTGTGAGATCCACTCCTGATAATTTCAATGCATTTGTATTTTTTATAAAATTCAAATTTATTTTTTCTTGGCATCCCTTTAATAACAACAAATATCAACAAAAACAAAAAATATATAACAATGTAAAATAAAAATCCTTTTAATTCATATCGTTTTTTATTTGCTTATTTAAGAAAAAAATATTCAAAAGCTCACCCAAAAAGTGTTAACAAAACAAAAGTGTTAAATGTTTGTGTACAAAAATATTATAAATTTTTTCTTTTTGAATTTTTATGGCAAAAAGGGCCATTTACTGTATTTTCAGCACAATCGTTGGTTATATGTTATGTTTTTCTGTAACTGAAAAAAGTATCACTTGCTAATACGAGTGCATACCTAAAAAGAAAAGGGAGCAATTTTAAACAAATAACAACAGTTTGCTAATGCAATAAAATAAATAGTGCAAAGAAAAATAATAGAATAAAAGCAGTCATTAAAACATTGTGTTGTTGTCGTTGGCGACTTACATAAAAGCTTTTTCATGGGGTGAAAAAAAATCAAATAAGAGAGCAGTATTCGGCTGAGCCGAATCTTATATACCCTTCACAAAACTATGAACTACTAAAAATGTACTACATATTTTTCTTTTAAACTTTCTTTTAATATTAGGACGAAAGGAGACGTCCTAATATGAACATTTTCTATCCGTGTGTTATCCTTTTCTCTGAATACTTATCAATTTTTTTATATATTCTCGAATTTTTGGTGAAATGTATATAATACTAGTGGAATAGGGTTTATAGAGAATTTGGTGGAATTTTTGCATTTGTTTTTTTAAGATGTAGGTCCTTTGGAACTTTTGTAACATCGGTTTTATTAAAATTGTCATGTTTTCAATAAAATATTGACTTTTTGCTGAAACTGCAAAATTTTGGTGAAATTAATATTTAGCTTTGAAATTTAAAAATTTGGTTAATATTGTATTTTGTGTAATTTGTTTGAATTATTAGTTTTATTCCAGTTTTTAGATTTTGTGGTAAATTTGTGAAGTTTTAGTGCAAGTTAAATTTTTTTGCCAAATTTGGGCTTTTTGGAAAATTTTGTCAATTTGATAATTTAAACATTATCAGAGTTTAGTTGGTTTTTTTAGGAATTTTTAAATTTTCATGAATTTTTGATTTCTGCTGCGATTTCACCTGTTTATAACTTAAACTTTTTTTGCAAAACTTTTAGTTTTTGGTGGATTTTTAAATTTTTTCCTGAATTCCCGATTTGTGATGAAATTATGGGTCTTTTACATTAAATTTTTTTATTTTATTGTTTATTTACTAAAAATTAAGTCACAGCAAATATGACAAATTACCGACTGGCATCAAGGCCTTCGCTTCTCCCGCGTACATTAGGTTATGTTTCTCCTAATAGTTGTTTCATACATGTTAACTTAATACATACTTAGTGTTCTTATGATAATATATATATATATAGATATATAGATATATATAGATATGTAAATATTATATATATATAGATATGTAAATATATATATATAGATATGTAAATATTAGGGAAATAAAATTTAGATGTTATTAAGTATTTCTGGTAGTAAATGTTTTTTTATTAGCTTATAATCGAAGTTTTCTATGGCGTCTTTTAAATTTGTTTGCGTGTTGTTGTTAAAACGTGTTGAATGTGGGACATGGTTAGATTGTTGTTGCATTTTGGACATCTCGGTGGATTTAAGAAGATGTTTGTGTGTGAGTTTTGAATGCCCTAGCCATAGTGTCGTTAATAGATTTCGTTGTTGTTTTGTAAGGCTTTTGGGATAAGCTGCTTGGTTTAAAAAAGAATTTATAATTTTGTAATACCTGTTTGGCGAAATGTTATTTATGTATTTTTGGTATGCTAGTTACTATCAACCTCCTGATTACATAAACTTAATTTGAAAAAAACCAATACTTTTTGTATTTAAGATTAAAATATAAAGTCAATCTATTGCAAATTTTTATTTTAAATTATTATGGTACATTTCGAAACATTTTAGATGCAATGTAACATTACATTTTTTACACTGATATACAGTCTGTGAGTGGCATTCACTTCATCTTTTCCGTTTCCCATCAGGAGTTTTCCAAGTAATGTGCTCTCGAATATTTCCACGGGGTAAGTTGTTTATATTGTCTGAATTCTGTAGCTCTATATCTGTTTCAGGGGTTTCTTGAAAAAGTAGCAATTTGGTAGCTTTCTCGGCTTTAAAATAAATTTGAGATAGTAGTTTGCTTCTTTCGGCTTTAGCAATTAGACGATGGATTTTCCAAGCATTTACTGTGGTGCTATTAATTGCATTTGTCCATAAAGACCACCACTATTTTTTTCAGAACAGTAGTCGTATTCATGTTTATTGAGACTGGTACCTGTAGCAAGGATATCATTTGCTCCTCTAAGGCGATTAGATCTAACTGTTCCAGTTGCTCGAAACTTTCTTTCCCTTTGTAAGCAGAATAGGTAGTATGACGAGAAGAAATTATCAAAATACACTGCATGCATTTCTGGGCTTGAAATTGATTCTAACAATTTCAAAACAACGGAAGCTCCTAAGCCATTAGTTTTATCGTAGGTTGAGGCTGACCCAGCATATGGATTAGCTTCAAACAGATACCCAGTATCGGAACAAACACATCAATACTTAAATCGAAAACGTATTGGTTTACCACGAATAAACATTTTGCAGTTTTGTATTCCGAAATATGGGATCATTTGCTCATCTATTGATAAAAACGTTGAAAATATGCCAAACTGTTAATACTTTCCATCAATCAATGGACGTACTTTAGCGAATCTGTCAGAAACGTCCATTTCAATGCTGTCCATTATGTGAAATACAGATTAAATTTTTTGCAACATATTGCGAGATAATGATTGCTTCACGATTGGCACACACAATGAAGATTGAGTGGACCAATAATGTTGAAAGTGGGGAACAGTATGGTATACTGAGAGAATCAGAATACCTATAAAGCGGTACAAATTCTCTTTAGTGATTTTCACTGACATATTCTTTTGACTAGCATAAATATTGGAATATTTCAAAGCATATCCACAATTTCTTTGTTAAAATTTTGCAGGAATAACTCTAAAGGTGATTTTCCAGCTACATTTATAAATTGCAAATATAATGATATATACAAACATAGATATATTTCACATAAATTTACCCATTGATTCTACGATTTTGTTCTGAAGTTGCTTGACTGAAGACTCTTCTGGATATTCAAAGCTAAAATTGATCCGATTTGATTTCACCCATTTTGGAATATCAAATTTTATTTCTTGCGTATACTTTCCACATGTAGCCTGCGTAGCCTCTCACTTTTACTCAAAACTGATTTAAAGTCAATCTACAACAACATAGCAACTATAGTTTTGCTCAAAAATGATATAGAAAATAATAAAATAAAAAACTCTCTCGCATAAACAGAGAGCGCAGGTGAAAAAAAAGATTAAATAGAAAAAAGTGTTTTTTAAAAGATTGTAGTGAATGAACTGGTTTATATTTCGATAACTATTCTTCGATACTTTCTCAAGCTAAGTTTAAATAAAAAAAAATAATTATATACATATATGCGCATTATGTCGGTTTTAGAAAAAACATTTTTTACACTTTTTAAAACTTGTAAATCTAAACTAATAAAAGCAGGAGTGTCATTCTTAAAACATATTTTAGATAGAAAAGTCCTTAAACTACTGATATAAAAACTAAAATATTCAAATTAAAGAGTTTGAAATATTTTAAAATGCATCTAGATATAGTGTTGCAAAAACGCAACAGTGGGACAAAATGGGTTAAGCATAGTTATTTATTAGAAACGATGGCGATCTATTTGTATATTTAGCAATTCTATTTGCAAATTCGTTTCCCAAGATATACATGTGGGCGGGCGTGTACATGATTTTTGTCTTCTTATTGCAAATACGGGTTTCCCTTATTCGTTTTATTAATGGGCCTGTAAGTTTCCACGATTTTAAAGCATTTATTGATGAGAGGCTATGGGTATATAATAAATGATTTCTTTCTGATGATTCTATTTTAATGGCTTCTTCATTTGCTGTGATTTCTGAGGTAAAATTAGAGGTAAAAGGTGTCACAACTCCTGTCTTAATTATTTTTTTTATTATATTCTACTATAGCAAAGGAATTGGTGGTGTCGTTTTGGATCCATCGCAGTACTTTATTGTGTAAATGTTGTCCATATAGGTATTTAATTGCTGTAGATGCTATTGCTGAATTTGCTCCCGGATTGCATCATTTTTATTAATTTGAGGTATTATTACAAATAGGCTATCAATGTTGATCCAACGATAAGCGATATGGGACGGTATAATTGTGTAAGATATAATATTTAAATTTTTATAAATATTTTCTTATAATTTTCGGATTTTAGGTTAGGTTATACCTTTATATGAAATTCTTAATTGTTTTATTTTTTCTAATTATTTTTCTAATTAATTTCATACTATCTCATTTCATAATATCTCACCATTGATGTCAAAATTACACGGTATAGTTCGACCTAATTTTGTCCCCTATTTAATATTAAACAATTTCAATTTATTATATACTCATGAACTTTATTGCGTTGCGTTTTTATGTAAATATGACAAACTCTTCATTTAATCAATTCGGTCCCAGAGATGGTAATTATAACATGATTCGAATTTTACCTAATCGGCATCCGGGGTTTAAAGTCATTCATATAAATGCGGAAAGTCTTTTACCAAAAAATCGATGAATTCCGTTTTCTTTTTGAAAATTCATGCATTGATGCAATGTGTATTTGGGAAACATGGTTTGTACCTGAAATTTATGACAGTGTATACAAGATAGATGGTTATCGTATTTTTAGATCAGATAGGCGTAACAATGGCGGAGGTGTAGCAATTTACATTAGGAACACCATCTCATGCAAACTTATTTGTTCATATAATGAACCTGGTGATGATGAATTTATTTTTATTGAGGTTAACTATCGTGCGAACAATATGCTACTTGGCTGTGTCTATAGGCCAGATAAGTATATGCAATTAGACACACTTGTTGATAAATTAGAAAATATTTCTTAACTTATTCTGAAGTTATTATAACTAGTGACTTCAATTGAAATTTGCTTGAAAATTAAAATCTAACTACTATCATGTCTACACTAAATTTGTCCGCTGTTAATACTTTTAGGCCTACGCACTTCTCGACCACCAATAGTACATTACTCGATTTAGGTTTTGTAAGCAACGAACAAAATGTGTTACTATATGAGCAGTTAGGTATACCTACTTTTTCCAAACATGATTTAATGTTTATGTGCTATAAATTTACAGTGGAGATAGGAGTAAGAACATTTAGTTTTCGAGATTTTAAAAGTATTGCTTTAGAAAACTTATATCGTGATCTTATCAACTCTGAATGGGATCAAATTTTCTATTTACCTACGGCTGATGAGCAAGTTACCGTTCTCAATACATTAATACTTCAGATTTATGACAATCACGTGCCGATAAAAATTAAGACGGTTAAAAATAGAGCTAAGCCGTGGTTCACAAATGAAACTAAATTGTTAATAAAAAAACGTGATGATCTATACCACATGTGGAAACGATACAGAACACCCGAACTGCACAATGAATTTTGCGTAGCGCGAAAAGCCGTTGTTTCAAAAATCAGACATGATAAGTCTTCGTACTATTTCAATAAATTTAATTCGGCAGTTAGCACTAAAAGTAAATGGAAACATATACGAGATATTAGCGGAAGTAATTCAGTTGAACGTTCAGTAGAAGTTGATGTTAATTTGATTAATAAAAGCTATATGCATATTCCTTTTCCAACAGTCCAGTCCGACTTTTACGATAGAAATACACATTTAGTTTCGAGCAACCAGCTAAAATTTCAATGCGTAAATGCATCTGATGTTGCTAACGCTTTCAATGCAATTAAATCCAATGCAATAGGAATAAATAGTATTGATCCTAAGTTTGTTAAAATTATTCTGCCATGGATTATTCGATATATCACCCACCTTTTTAACACCATAATAACCACCAATAGATTCCCAATGGAGTGGAAACATGCCAAAATTATTCCAATACCTAAAACCGGATCTGAATATCGTCCAATTGCTATTCTGGCATATCTTTCTAAAGTTTTTGAAAATTTATTGCATAAACAAATTTATGAGCATGTCAATGCTAGCAATTTATTGACTGATCGCCAATCTGGAATTAGTCCACAACGTAGCTGTATTATAGTTCTAACTGATGTAATAGAGGAAATTCGAAATAATTTAGATGATAATAAATTAACGTTCCTTGTGTTATTAGACCATTCAAAGGCCTTTGATACTGTACACCACTCAATGATATGCATGAAATTGTCGAAACTATTTAATTTTTCAACACTAGCAACGGAATTAATATCATCGTATCTCTCAAATAGATCTCAATCAGTTGCAAACAATGGTCCGTTATCACGAGCTTTACAGGTAATAAGAGGTATCCCTCAAGGCTCTATTCTTGGACCCCTTCTATACTCTTTATATGCTAACGATCTTTCCAAACAAATCAGATATTCTAAAATACAAATGTATGCTGACGACATTCAGCTGTATCTTAGTAGCAACAGATTCAATTACGACAAGAACACAAGAATTAAATCATTATCTTGACAAAATATATACATGGGCTTTACGTCTTAATCCAAGCAAATCAAAGTGTCTAATAGTATGCAAAAAAGCAGTTCGAATAGATTTTGATATAGACGTATTGCTTTGGGATTTAAAAATTGACATTGTGGATTCAGTAAGAAACTTGGGAGTAACATTTAATAAACATCTAACTTGGTCAAATCACATTACTCAAGCGTGTGGTAGAGTATACGGTATGTTGCGTAATTTATATGCCACTCAGCACTGTACGCCTTTGAAAATAAGGATATTACTAGCAAAAGGTTATCTCTTTTTACTGGTTGTAATACAAAGGATATGAGAAAACTTACCGTTACGTACAACAACATCATTCGCTATATATAATCTTTAAAAAGGTTCGATAATGTATCGCAATATTCCTGTAGTATTTTCAGTATATCTTTTTCAAACTATTTACAATTTAAAAATCTTATTGTTCTTTACAAAATTATTATGACATAGGAGCCAGATTTCCTTTACAAAAGTTTACAGTTTACAAGATCGTACAGAGGAAAGGGTAAACTTCAATTTCGTCACCGTGACCATGCATCTGAATGTCAATTCTTTATATTAACCATACGTCTCTGGAATCAACTTCCAAATAATTTGCAAACCACTAGCAACGCAATAAGGTTTAGAAAATTGCTATTAGAATATTTTTCATAATACTTGTTTGTTTAATTCTTAACGCAAAATTATTTTATTTATGTAATTATTTTATTTGATTATTTATTATCTTTAATTCTGTAGCTTAAATTTATATTCACTGTTTTTGCAGTATCAATTTTAAATATTCAACTCAATTTGTTTAATAAAATTTGTCTGATTCTAATACTGTAATTTATAAAATTTTGTGTCTTGTTGTATTAGAAAATCTAATTAATAATAAATACAAATACAAAATACAAATTTTTTTATTGGCAATTTCGGCGTTTTTTGCTGCAATTTCTTCTTCTTTGTAAATTTCGATTTTTTATTTTGTTATTAAAACTTTTTGGACTATAGTTTGGATTTGTGGCGAATTGTGGAATTTGGATTAGTTGCCAAATTATGGTCAAGTTTAGTTTTTTTTTTTATTTTCAGAATAATTAAAATTTTTGGTAAAGTTTATAAGTTTTAAAATATTAAAATTTTTTACAAGATTTTTTAATTTTTTACTAAAGTCCCCAACTGTAGCGAAATTTGAATTTTTCGTTTGATATATTTATTTAACATTGGTTTCGTTAAAATTTTGTAAATACAAATTGTTTTAAATATTCGGCTTTTTAGTGAAATTACAAAGTTTGACGCAATTAAAATTTTTGTGGTGAAACCGTTTTTCTGTATTTTTAGCTGTTTAATTTTTTTTTATTCTAGTTTTTTGATTTTATAATAAATTTTCAAATTTTGTTTTGTGCAGTTTAGATTTCTTTGGTAATTTAAAATTTTTTATGTATAAATTTGTGTTGTAATTTTTTGATAAAATTTATTATTTTAATGGTTTTTAAATATTTTGGTGATCATTTTAATATTTTGGGAAATTCACCACTTGTGGTGAATTTTTATTTTGCATTTATACTATATCCAATGTTGTTAAAATTCCAACGGATTTCGGCTTTTCGGCAAAATTTACAAATGGGTGATGAAATTTAAATTCTTATGGTGAATATTCAAAATTAGGTAAATGGCGCCTTTTTTAATTTTTCATATAAAATTTAGATTTTTAATTAAAAATTGTGTTATAATTTTTTGAATTTGTTTGCGAAATTTCAGTTATTAGAGGAATTCTGTGTTTTTTGGTAGTTTTTGAAACTGATCCAAGTTTCAAGATCCTAGTTGTCTAGTTTTGAACGACAAACCTATATATACCCATTGCATTTTTTTGAAGGGTATAAAAACAACAGTTAATATAAATATGACAGTTGTGAACGCAAAACACTTATCGAAACACGTACTAATTGGTTTCAAGTGATAAAGCCGTTTGTTAGCAGGCTTAAATTAAGTAGACACTGGTCTAGACTATATTATATTTCCTTAGTTAGTTCCAAAAATTCTTCTTATATAGTTTAAAGAAAATATTGTCGTTCAATCTCTTGAAATTAAGTATGTAATTCTTTTTGCTTATACACAGCCAACTAATCGTGTGTGTCGTTTGCATTTTAAGTTCTGTGCGTTAGCTGCAAAACAGGAAAAAATTCCCAAGATACGAAATAGGAATCATTCAAAATACTACAAAAAGACTAATTCCAAACATTTAGCGTTTATGGGAATTTCAAATAAACTTTGTATACTACAAACAACTTTTTATGAGTATTACTGTTAGTGAGGTGTTTAACGATTGATTATGAAATCAAAGGAAACTTAAACAAAGTTCAGTTCGATGATGTCTGAGCCGCAATTATTGCTATCTAAATTCGATTAGGTATCTACAACAACAAGGTGCTTGGTCTAAGAACTGTACGTAAAGTTTAACTCGCACGAGTTACATATACAAATCCCAATACATACTTAAAGATTGACCCCATAGAGGAATTTATTACAAATATAATTACAAACAAATAAAGCAAAATGTAATTTAAAACCCACTTCCGATTTCTTAAAAGAAATTATAATTAAATCAATAAATCAAAATTATTTTTCGGTCGCAATTCCAAGAATTGCAACCATCCAAATTTAATATTAAAGAATTAACTAAATTAAAGCACTGAATATAATAATATTTATTTTTCGGTCGCAATTCTAAGAATCGCAACCGTTCAAATTTAAATAACATTTCACTTATAAAATAATTTTTATTGAATATTGTCAAATTGCATTTATTGCATTTCCGTTCCCAAACGAAAATGCAATATCAAAATTCCATAGAATAATTAACAAAAAAGCAATAATTTGAATCAATAAGAAACAATTGTAATTTAGAATAAGTTAGTCTAAGTTTGAAGGTGCTCAAATAAAGAATTAAAAATAACAAAAATAGTTTTTTTTTTTAAAGAGACAATAAGCTCTCTATTTGAATGGCGCAGTCGGTAGGATTCCCAAATCGAAAAAAAGGGATTTAGTGATACGGACAAGTATAAATAAAAAATTATCCTGCGGATTCAGGATTAAAATTATAAGTGCAGTGAACATTTATTTCTAAAAACAAAAATCGCAATACTAATAAAAATAGTATACAGAAACTTTGAAAAAAAAGGAAAAATTTACACCACTTAAACAAAAGCTATGCAGTAAACTTTTCCAACTAAACTCCATGCTAACATATGAAGTGAAGTGAACAGTTGTAAATTGAATACCATACTAAAACAAAGCAAAGTGTAGTGGACAAAAGTTTTTGAACACCACTTGAAGAAAAAAAAAAAAATATTATTTTTGTGAAAAAAAAAAAATCAAAATACTTCATCATTAGAGCATCAAGGCAACGAAGATTCGATCAACAAAGAAGAATGGAACAACAACAACAAAATGGACCACAGGCTCTGCCGAACATGTTTCCAGCCGACATATTAGAACAATTAAACCGCAGAGAACAACAACTAGAACAATTAAGAAATGCTTATATAGAACTTCAACAACGGCAACCAAACCAACTGGAACACATAAATAAAAATGTAGCACATATTCCAACATTCACGGGAACTGGTGATATAACAATAAATTCATTTATCAGCAACGTGGAATACCTACTGGGTACTATTGCACATGAAGAGATGAAAAAGGAAGCGACAAAAGCTGTTTACTATAGAAGTATCCAAGGGGAAGCCAAAAACATCATTATAAACATCCCACAACCAGACAACTGGGAGACGATAAAAAGAGCGCTGAAATTAAGATACCGATCAGACATTGAACCCCACCAAATATATAAAAGGATTTACAATTTAAGAATTAATAATGTAAGTGAATTAAGTATTGAAATACAAAATATTAAATACAAAGCGGATGAACTAAGTGCTTATTATCGAGAAGATCATTGTATTGACAATTTATTAATTATCACAGTTAAGGAAATTAATTGACACAGTTAAGGAAATGACTCAGGGAATACTACTTGACAAAATTTATGACGAAAGGAACTTAGGAAATATTATTGATATAATGAATAGGAGGAGATTCGAGGACAGTTGTATAAGACCAGAATATAAAAAATACGAAAGAGAAGGGAACCGCAAGAATCAGTATCATAACAGGTCAAATTTTAATAATCAAAATAGAACATATAATCAAAATAGAGAATTCAAAAATAATCGACAGCATCAGGAAGGAAATAATTATCCTAATTTTTATAAACAAAACAGTTTCAATAATAATTCTTGTAATAATTCGGGTAGATATAAATTCCAAAATGAAGTTAGAAATAATAATGCTTCAGGGAATTTTCAACAGTGGCAACCAATGAGACACCCTAGACCGAATTCCAACCAAGCTCGTTGGAATCCACCTAGACCAAACCGAATAGAACCCATGGGGGTAGATAATATTGAAAGAAATCACAGCGATCCTCAAGTGGTAGGACACCCTAATCGTAAGTTTGGCCAAAATCGCTTAAACTACGATAGGCAAGGCCCAGAAGGACCTGAAATTAATTATTGTGAGGAAGTGAATAACACGGTTTTTTTTATGAAGCAGCCGCAGAATGCTTGCCAAAAATAACACTTAATATAAATAATAAAACATACATAGCATTAATAGATACTGGAGCTAATCTCAGCTTAATTACTAGTGAGATAAATGATTTAAAAAAAATTAAATTGAGACGCCCAATTACCTTTAGTACATTAACGAATAAAGATAGAATTGATTACGAAGTACATACAGAAGCGCGGAATGAATTTAATCAGCCTAACAACGCAAGGATTCATTGGAAGGTCACACCATTAACAGGGAGATTATATGACTTTATTATAGGAATTGACATTTTGAATTTTCTAAATTTCCAAATAAATATTGAAAAAGGAGAAATAACGCTTAACGGAAAAGTGAGTAATTTTTTGAACAACCCTTATGAATTTAAGCAAATCTGTAATCTTGAAGTTAGTGACTCGAATTTAGAAAGACTTGCATTGGATCATTTGAATGAGGAAGAGCGTAAAGAAATTATTAATTTATTGAACCGATATAACAAATTACTATATAAAGAAGGCGACAAATTAACTAATACCACAGAAATTCAGCATGAGATTAGAACTACTACCCAACAACAGATTAATTCAAAATTATATAGATACCCACCTCAACACGAGATGGAAGTCAGAAAACAAATCAAGGAAATGGTAGAACAAGGTATCATCCAAAAAAGCTATTCAAGATATTCAAGTCCACTCATAGTTGTACCAAAAAAAATAGACAACTCAGGTGAAAAAAAATACCGCCTAGTAATAGATTACAGGAAACTTAATGAGGTTACTATAGATGATAAATTCCCTTTGCCGAATATAGATTCAATATTGGATAAACTGGGCAGAGCTCTGTATTTTACAACATTGGATTTGGCAAAGGGGTACCATCAAATTCTTGTAAAGAAGGAGAACAGAGAAAAAACGGCAATCGTAACACTGCATGGGTTATACGAATTTATAAGGATGCCTTTGGCCTCAAAAATGCGCCAGCCACATTTCAAAGACTGATGAATGAAATTTTGAGGGATTATATAAACAAAACGTGTGTAGTATACTTAGACGACATTTTAATTTTTAGTGCATCTCTAGCAGAGCATATTAAAGCAATAGGAGACATTTTTAAAGTTCTTGAGAGTAAAAATCTGAAAATTCAAATAGATAAGTGCCATTTTTTAAAAAAAGAAACAGAATTCTTAGGGCATATATTAACCAAGGACGGCATGAAGCCAAATCCAAACAAAATTGAAATTATTCAAAATCTAGAATTACCAAAAACTGAGAAACATATAAAAAGTTTCTTGGGTTTGACGGGATATTACCGCAAGTTTGTAAAAGACTATGCAAAGATAGCCCAGCCAATTACGAAATATTTAAAAAAAGGTACGAAAATTAATGTAAAAGACCCAACCTATATTGAAGCCTTCGAGAAGTTAAAGGTATTAATTAGTACACATCCTGTTTTACGCTATCCCGATTTCGAAAAACAATTTACCTTAACAACAGATGCATCCAACTACGCGATTGGTGCAGTGTTAGCACAGGAAGGACACCCAGTGTGCTACGCTTCAAGGACTTTGAACAACCACGAGAAAAATTATTCTGCGACGGACAAAGATTTTCTAGCAATAATGTGGATTGTCAACTATTTTAAGCCCTACATTTACGGCAGAAAATTCAAAATTCTTACTGATCACCAGCCAATTAAGTACTTGCATTCCAAATACAGAGGAAAGGATATGTCACCCAGACATCAGCGATGGCTATTAAAATTAGGTGAATATCAATTTGAAATAGAATACTTGAAAGGAAGAGAAAATAAAGTAGCGGATTTTTTGAGCAGAATAGAAAATAGTGAGGACACTATTTCGGAACAAGCGGGGGGTAAAGATACCAAAGTTGAAAATAACAGCATCTTAAATTTTTTTTCAGTTAACAATTTAGAAGACGATGCCACAATGGCAACAGTACATTCAGCCGATGAAGAATTGGGAGATCATTTTTTTATAAAAGAGGAAATTGTGAACAAGTACAAAACACAAATAATTCTGACAAATAACAGAGTAGAAGAATTTAAGAAAATACATGGGAAAAGGATTATATTTGTTTCTGAAAGCGATTTTGATCAAATGGGAGAAATTTTTAGGAGATACATATCGAAAGGGAAAGTAGGAATATTTTCGGAACTATCTGAACATAACTATAATATAGTACAAGACAAATTAATAAGTATGTATTCAAACGATAATCAAGTTAATTTCACTAAGTGCACTATGCGGGCACAGGACATTGAAACTGAAGTGGAGGCAGTTAAACAGATATCATTGTACCACATGAGAGAGAGTATGCATTCAGGTATCCTTGAAACATACAACCAGATCAAAAATAAGATCTATTATCCAAAATTAATGGAATTGATCCAAATAGTTATCAATCAATGTGAAATTTGTCAAGAAGTAAAGTACGATAGAAAACCAATCAAACCAAAATTACATTTTACAGAGACCCCAACAAATAAAAATGAAATTATACACATAGATACGTACGTCATGAAAAAATATCACTCTCTAACGATTATAGATAAATTTTCAAAATTCGGCGCAGCCTATGCGTTGAACGACAGGAATCATATTACTATTATTGAACAACTAGAAGATCACTTTGCTAAATTAGGGAAACCAAGGAAAATAATTGCAGACAATGAATTCAAAGCAGCAAGGATAAAAGAATTTTTAGACAAAGAGAATATAGAGCTTCACTTGACAAAACCTAATAGCCATACAGGCAACTCCGATATTGAAAGGTTTCATAGTACAATAGCGGAAAAGTTTAGGATATTGTACAAGATAGAAAAAGGGTTGTCAGTGAAACAATTAATTCAGAAGGCGATTCGAAACTATAATAACAGATTCCATTCGACAATAAAATGTACACCAAACGAAGTGCAGGAAAATAAAATAGACCTCGGAATTGTAAAGAAGAACTTGGAAACAGCGAAAAATAAAATTATAAATAAATTGAATGAAAGCAGGAAAAATTATGAGGAAAAAAGGAAAGTATAGGAAAGAAAAATTAAAAAATATTCACCCTATCAACATTAAAAAACCACTCAAATTTTCAGACATTAATTATGATACTGGTTCTGCTAACTGCGATACAGCCGAGTGACAGCAGAATGACCCGAACTGAACTTGTAGACCAAACAGGATTTGTTGACCTACAAATGAGAGACCAGGAAATAGTCAAGGACAGTGACATAGTATTACACATAATTGACGTTAAACAAATAGAAAATATTATTAACGAAATGACGGACAACATTATATTAGCGAAGACAAGTAACAAGGACATATTACAAGCCGAATTATTAGAAGCAAGAAATAAATTAATAACTTTAATACCAACTGAAAAAAGACAAAAAAGAGGACTTATAAACGCAATAGGTACTGTAGCTAAATGGACAATTGGAACAATGGACGTTGAAGATAGACAAACGATAGAAAAACATTTATCACAGACTGACAAAACACTAGACGAACAGGTACATATAAACAATCACTTTAGTTTAGTTATAAATCAAATAAAAAATATTGTAAAAGATGATACGAAAGAAATTCAAAAAGGTATTAATACCATTAATAAAATTGTAGACGAAGAATATCAACAACACATGTATTTACAACAAATGTCAAAAATCCAATTAATAAAAAGTAAAATAGAACAAATCCAAGACAATGTAGTCTCAGCCAAATACGGATTAGTTCATCCAAATATTTTGACAAATCATGAAATTGAAAAATATAATATTGACTTTAATAAATTAAAATATTTACAATTAGGAATAGCAACTTTTAATAATACTTATTTAATATTAAGCATTAAAATACCTAAATCGATCATACAAGTAAAAATAAGAAAAATTATACCATTACCAAATAAAAATCAAAAAGAAATAGAATTCAGAATAGAGGAAATTTTTACGTATGAAAATAAAACTATGCAATTTGAAGAGAATAAACATTTTAGACAATTAAAACCCAGCAATCATTGTGTATTAACAAAAAATTGTAAAGTAATAACAAATAAAGAATTAGAAATCATAACATTAGATGAAACAAATTTCTTGATTAAAAACGCAATAAATTTATTCGTAAACAATACATGTAATGAAAATAATAACACTATTTTAAACGGAAATCATGTAATTCAAAATTAACGATTACTATTATTCTAATTTAGTTGAAAAATTTGAAGGAAATATAATGAGTTTGCAATACAACGATATAAAGAATTTTACTGAAAAACTTACGTTTGAACAATTAGATGAAAAAAATGAAATAAATTTTAAAAACATTTCTAACTTGAAAACCCATAATAAAGTAATATACGGATGCAATTTATTAATAATTATTTTGATAATAATTTTATGTTGTATTTTTTGTGTTAAACATAGATACATAAAAATAAAATTAAATAACAAAATTCAGGAGAATTTTGATCAAAAGGAGGGAGAAGTTACATACAAATCCCAATACATACTTAAAGATTGACCCCATAGATGAATTTATTACAAATATAATTACAAACAAATAAAGCAAAATGTAATTTAAAACCCACTTCCGATTTCTTAAAAGAAATTATAATTAAATCAATAAATCAAAATTATTTTTCGGTCGCAATTTCAAGAATTGCAACCATCCAAATTTAATATTAAAGAATTAACTAAATTAAAGCACTGAATATAATAATATTTATTTTTCGGTCGCAATTCTAAGAATCGCAACCGTTCAAATTTAAATAACATTTCACTTATAAAATAATTCTTATTGAATATTGTCAAATTGCATTTATTGCATTTCCGTTCCCAAACGAAAATGCAATATCAAAATTCCATAGAATAATTATCAAAAAAAGCAATAATTTGAATCAATAAGAAACAATTGTAATTTAGAATAAGTTAGTCTAAGTTTGAAGGTGCTCAAATAAAGAATTAAAAATAACAAAAATAGTTTTTTTTTTAAAGAGACAATAAGCTCTCTATTTGAATCACGCGTCTTTTGAGTTGATATAATTGGCCAGTTTTGACTTCTTCTCCCTAAATAAAGTTACTTATATGTTAACAGTAAGTATTTTCTAAGGTACCAGGCCATATAATGAAATAATTTAACAAGTAACTTTAAACTATAATATTCTTTTGCTTGAATTTTTTTTTAATGCTAAATTACGATTGAACAGTGGCGTAATCAGTTTCTTGAGAAATAGCTTCGTGTGAATATAAGCATTTGTGGTGTAAACTTACACAAGGAATGAAATAAAATCCATGACTTTTCGTACAATCTAGTAGTCCAATTACTGCTGTCAAAAACCACATCGAAAAAAAGGAGGCGTTTCTTAATTAAAGCTGCAGCGATTTTTTTTTCATAAAATATAATAAAACGAAATTTCGTACAAAACCCTTTTATTGATTAAACATTTTTAATTTTCAACGCAAGAAAATCTTTGTTATTGTAAATAAGATAATTCGGTGTGTTCTGAGTATTGCTGAAACGTATCTAAGCTCTTGTACAACTAATATTTGAATTTTAGAAATTTAAATAAATGCACTCATATCTTTTCTGTCTTATCTGCATTAAAAAAAAAAAAAACATTTTTACGATTGATTCTTGAGACTTCCTCAATACGAACGATTGTCAAACAAATAGCAATACGACAAATAATCTGTAAAATTATAAGGAATTTGTGAAATTGAGCACCATACACATCCCTTTAAATTACTGTACTGTTCTACTATTTTAATTTTGTGCAAAAATGAATCCAGAGTCATGTGTAGTTTTTATCGATATTATCAAGTGATATCAGCATCATACAATTGCAAGAAGTTAATCCTTACATGAACGTAATTGTTTGTACCTGCCACACAACATGCAGCAATCTCTGGAAAACAAGAATTGCTGCCAAGTGAGTAAAAATAAATGAATTATTTTATGAAAATTTTCGAAAATATTTGCAAATAAAATACGGAATATTGGTAGATTGTTTGGTTGTTTTCGAACTGACATTTTTATCTCATCTTATAGATGATTATGATGGCGTGATAGGGGGAGTTTTTAAAATAATATTCATTCCTGGTATTTTGAAATTAAAACCAGTAAAGGAGCTATATTCGGCTGTACCGAACCTTATACATTCTTTACAAAAGTATGAACTGCTAAACATATACTACAGATTTTTCCCTGTGCAAAGACTATGTTTTTTAATATTTGATAAAAAGTAGCGTTTTCGTTTGGGTAAATTTTGTCGTTAAATATCAATATATGGTAAAGTTTGTTTTTTGTTTCTTATTTGTGATAAGTGGGGTTTTGAGATCTTGTGTAACATTCAATTTGTTAAAATGGATAGGTTTTTCATCAAATACTGAATTTTTTCAAATTTTTGGAAATTTAATTTTTAAATCTCGAGAATTTTTGTTTTTGTGGTATTATTGTTTTATTCCAGTTTTTAGATTGTTTTATGATTTTGAACTCCGGTTTTTTTGTTTATTTTGTATAACTTTTTGGGAGTTTTGTTACTTTTGTAATTTTAAAGCTTTGGACTATTGTTTGGATTTGTGGTATACTTTTTTAATTTTTGTGCATTTCCAAATCATGGTGAAATTTAGTTTTTTTTGTTGTTTTCAGATTAGTTTAAATTGTTTATAAAATTTATAATTATAGTTATGATATATAATTTTTTTTTAGCGAATTTGTTAAGTTTTTACTGTAATAAAAATCTATATTTTTGTTTATTATGTTTGGTTTTTTTTTTAATTTTTAAAATGGCCAATTTGGCCAATTTCGCTATTTTAGTGATATTAACAAATTTGGCGAAATTGAAATTTTTTAACTGAAATTTAAATACTTATATATTAACAATTAGATTTTTTCAGCTATTCAAAGTTATAGTGAATTTAAAATTTTGTAAACATTTCGATATCTATAAGATTTTTTATGCAATTTAGTATTTTTTTATTTACATTTTTTGTAAAGGTAAGATAATTATGTAACTTGAAAATTATTTATTATAGTTCGGCTTTGTGGTGAATTTTAGTATTTTGGTATATACCTAAATTATGGTAAACTTTTCATTAAATTTTGGGGTTTTTACTATTTTCGGCTTTTCGGAAATATTACAAAATTGAGGTGAAATTAAAATTTTTTGCGTTTGAAGTTTAGGTGAATTTGGTTTCTTTGGCTTTTTTCGTAGAATTTCGGTTTTTAAGTTGATTTTTTAAGTGTCAAGATCGTAAGTTGTCTATTCTATCATTTTTGTAATCAAGTAAAATCAAGTACTTGTGTTGCCCAAACAATATTCTTTCAACTGAAAGTGTTTTAAAATAAAAGTATTTATTATTTAAATTAAAGTGTCTATAAATCTTGTATGTGACGTTTAAAACTGCATTCTGTAGCACATAAAATGTAACTAAACTTTAGTTCAGCATACAAAATCTATGCGGGAGCATTGTTAAAAGTAATAAATTAAATTTTGATATTTTACCGATGTATCTATGTACAAGATGAAATTTAAAAGGAACTGTTATTTTCTACAGTCACTTGCTTTATTTCATATATATTTAAGAAGTGCATTTTATTAATACAGGGCATATAAGATTTTAAGCCTTTTAGTAAATACCACCACATGTATGCAGGTGGTAAAGAAATTGTTTTAATTAAAATGTTTCTTGCTGTTCCATTTAGGCTCAGAGCCTTTTTTATTTTATTCTATATAATTTAGTATTATTTGCAATGACTAGTTTATAGTGTAATTGAATTCATTAATGGACTTTGGAAAAAGTTCTCAACTCAGTAATAGATAAACTATTTTCCCCTGTTGCAGGACGCTCGCTTGGCGTACAAGAACATTTTTATAACTTCTGGCAAACTTTAAAGTAAATAATTTTTATCATTAAGCGATGCAAAATAACTTGCATTGATTAAAAAGAAAAATTCAAACGCAAACATTTTTTGGTAAAAAATACATCAATAAAAGTTTCATTTACCATCTAATTAAAATTCATCGTTAGCTGTACACTTTTCTCCTCTTACTAGAAAGAGACGGAATCCGTGCTAAAAGAACTGCTTATCTTTTGAGGTGAGTTAGAACTTTCTTCCCGTTGTTTCGCAAAATTGGGTAGACCAACATGAGGACGAGCACTTTTGTGGTAAAGAATTATAGCTTCTTCTCCTTGTGTTCGGGACTTTTCCATTTATCACTAACTTCAGACAGATAAATTTGTGTCTGCATGTATGTTTGTTAGCCGCGCCTTGATTTTTCTGGTTTTTGTTTTAGATTGCCATACTTTTAATCTCCAGTCGCAATGCGATGCATAACCCCCTTCATTCTATAAAGTTTATACAGTTCTACATTGTCTTACATTAATCTTCAACGAGAAATGCCTTTGACTCTTGCATGGACTTTCCGAAACGGCCGGGACAGCATTTCCCTTCAATTTCAAATTCACCATGTTTAAAGCGTCGAAACCAATCTTTATAAGTCGTTTCAAAGAGAGCACGCTTGCCATAAAATTCCATGCGAATCCGATTACTTTCGGCAGCACTTCCCTTCATAAAAAATATTTAATACAATTTCCCGCAAAAACACTTCTTTATTTAAACATTTTTCATTTTCTATGCACTAAAAAGCTTTGTTGTTTTATGTATGGAATATTGTTGACAGATGTCTTTTGTCCAACAGCGAGACCTTTTTTGTATAGCCAATAACAAATAGATTCTTGATTTGATTTGCCGTCAGGGTGATAGAGATATTTGAAACGATTTTCCGTCACGCCTTGTGAATTTTGGGTTAGTGAAAAACCTTTTCATCTTCAGTGTCACTTTTCGTTTTGTTGAACGAAAATCAGCGTCGCGACGATAAAGAACAATTTTCACTTCTATTGCTTGGTCGGTACAAAAAATTGATTTTGCGCCTCGTTTTCGCAGGTCAAAAATTGTGCTTTCTTTGCAAATTAAAAAGTATAAAATTATAGAAGGATTACAGAAGGAGCAAACGCATTGGTTTTCAATTGCAATTACTACACAATTAACTAGTTGGGCTTCTATAACAACTATATAGAAAAATTAACAGTTCGTGTGAAAAGGTCATATTTTAATTGTATTTCATCGACATTTTTGTGTGATTGCGTTCATAGGCAGATATGTTTATATTAATGTACTGTATTTAAATCATGATAACAAATTGACTTAGCTTAGTGCTACAGATTTGTTTTTAATATATTCAGTAAAATAATTCCTTGTTGCAAAATAATTATATTTGTTTTATTAAAACCATTAATATAAGTCGCATGATTTGACATTACAAATATTTGACTGAATTGTTTCAAATTATTAATACTATATAACAGCATAGGCAGAGAGGACATAATGCATATGTGGGCATGTGCGTATGTAAAGGCAAAGGCATAAACGGTGATTAAGCTCTTCATACAATTATATTTAATTAATAGTTTACTTCTAAATTATGTTACTTCAGAAAACATAATACATAATAATAATGTGCAACGTTGATAAATAAAATAACAATAGGACAAAGCTTTTACAGAACGGTAAAAATTTAATTTTTAACTTACACAAACTATTGTATAACATCGTTATTTATTTATTTAGTTCTTGTAGTATGAAAAAAGAAAACTATTAAGCTGGTTGAACTCCCATTAGCGTGCTTAGTCTTCCGGTTACAAGTTTTAAATATCCAAAAGTTTCCGTATTATTATTTAGAAAGAAAAATGACTGATCAATATTAACTTATATTATAACACATTAAATATTAACAACAGCAATTTCTTAATAAGCAATTTCTTAAGTTTCAAATAATTCACTTCACAACACTCATCTTATTACAAATCCGATCCTCAAATTCGATTAAATCGACCTTTGGGATATATATGAAACTCATCAAGCAAATTAGGGGGTCATCAGCTGGTCGGCACAAAGATATACCTTGCCGCAACTGAGTGCATTGTCAAAAGTCCTAACTTATACCTCCACGTGGAGGCGGCCGGTAACAGATTCTTGTCTCTGCATGGAGTCTGGCGAAATAAGTCGAGCGGAGAGAAGTTAGCACTCTCGTATAAAAAAATCCCTAATCCACGGTGGAAGAGCATACGCCAGGAATGCGTGACCAAGAGGGTGCTTGGTCTCAAGTCTGGGAACTCTGCATGCCAGTGGATCTCCAAATTTAATACAAACTTATCCCTTCATATGGAGCTCTGTGTGGGTGAAAATAGTTTTCTCCATTAGAGAAATGAATCAGGAAGCCTCGCAAGAGATGCAGCGGTTAATCCGGAGAAGATGGATAAGAATGCCTCGCAGGAGGTGGAGGGGTCAATCTTTTTAAAGTACTTCTAAGACGTTAGACCGTGAGATTCCAACAGTGATGGACAATGAAGGCTCGCACGAGGTTGTGGGGTTACTCTCTATAGAAATAATATAAAATATAAATAATATAAAAAGAATAATCTGGTGTTTACTGGCCAATGGAGGAATTCTGAAGAGTTGGACAAGAAAACCTCCCAAGAGGTGGACGGAACAGCTTCAAAAGTTACTCCTGTAGAAGAGGCTGAGACGATAGCACACAATCTATGTGAATGTCTAGCACTGGCGAGCATAAGACTTACTACCACTGGCAGACACTTGTGGGGTATTAATGCCATGGTGAACCTAAGCCTTAAACAAATGCTAGCAATTACAAGAGAATCCGTGATGAGGAAGAAGATCGACAGTCAGCAGTTGACAGTCTGAAATCACTACAGTCGATAGTAAATGCTAGTGGTAGCACAAGATTTGATTGAGACCAAGGTAATCGTAAATTACGAATCGTTTGCCTGAAATCAATTCGTGGAAAAAAGAGGATACAAGAGGGATCCATAAAGTTGGCGGTCTTTTTCGATATGCGCCCTACATAAAAAACAAATTAGGGCGTAATCAATTAACAGCTTCTTTATAAATTCGTTTCTTATTATCTTAAGCACCTACAAACACCATTAACATGTTTAATAAATAAATATTTAAAAACCCTTGAGAAAATAATGCCGTAAAAATTGTATGAAAAACGTCTCAATTTTAACAAATACGATATTGCACCAGTCCAAAAAGTCAAAAGTCTCACGAAAAACGTCACTTTTACAAACAGGTAATCAAAAACAAAATTTCAAAAGTTAACGACAAAATTTACCAAAAACTTGAAAAATCTAAATTTAATCAAATATTAGGAAATTTAACTCAAAATTCAATTTCGCTGTTATCTACAATTCACCAAAAAATCTAAAGTTTATCAAAAAGTTATAAAGAATATCAAACCGATCGAAAATTCTTATAGCAAGACTAAAACCTAATCGCAGCCCGAATTTATATCTCAAATAATCCTTTGAACCGGGAAAAATCTGTAGTGCATTTTTAGTAATTCATACTTTTGCGAAGGGTATATAAGATTCCGCACAGCCGAATATAGCTCTCTTACTTGTTCAACTGTAAAAATATTTTCAGTTTTTGTATGTGATTCTTTTTGAATTTCAAGCTTTTTTCGTAGTATTATGGCAAACTTCTTTCATATTTATTGATTGTTAGTTAAAGTACAATATATTTCCTGGAAGCGAAATATTGAATTCTATGAATGAAATTGTTTTATTAATAGAATTTAATAAAATACCTAGTGCTAAAAAATTATTGAACTAAAATATATGCATGTATTAAATTTTTAACTTTATCTTTCGCATTTACTTTAATGAAAATGGTAGAGAAATAATCTGTTTCCAAATATACAAAAATATATTGTAAAAATACCTTCAATCGGTAGAAATATTTGTTACAACCCAAACTACTAGATCTACATAGTAATTTGGTACAAGGTTTACGAGTATGATAAAGCCAGTTCGAGTCGATTTAAAGGCAAATAAGAGCCGGCACAAACCTTAATCAAACATAAGCAACTAAAGGATTTGTTCTTTTTCATTATTTTCATAACAATAGAGGAAATATTTTATAAAAAGTTCAAAATAGCAAAATATAGTTTAACCCTATTTACACAGACACAAAGAAAGGGAAACATATTCATTCTGTACTAAGTCTTTCAATGAAAATTATTCATTAAATATAAAGAGTTTCTCAATAAGAACGCAATATGACTTGCATTTAAAAATAAAACGTGGCGTCAAAAAAAGACATTAGCCAATAAAATATTGAGTAAAAATTCGGACAAAAGGTTATACGGGTCTGCTGACATGCTATTGCTCCTTTAATGCAATATACGACGACTGCTGGACAATGCTGAATCTCATCGATGACGATGACAAGAAATCGTACGACCTTACTGGCCAATTCACAACATAATTTCGCAAGATGATTTGGTCTAGAAGTCGTTGCTACAATTAATAGATTGTTTATAAGCCTTCATGAAATTTTAGGTTGTTCGAAACGATGCCGAATAAATGTGATTGGCTGCGTGGCAACACCGATACGTCGATGCAGAGGGTGACGTGTTATAATTGACCCTCGGTTTGAATTACTCGCACATGTTTTTGACCAAGAATTCCGCGAAATTTACGAGCTATGTCGGCGTAACATGGGTTTTCAGAATGACAACGCGCTCTTTTTTATGTAGCGCTGTAGGTAACAGCTGTTAAATATAAAGGTTGCCATTTTACTAACTTTACTTATGTTATTTTATTGATTTATTTCAAATACGTAAGATTTCAAGCCTCTACATGCCTACATAATCCAGAAAAGAATATGACTTAAAAAACAATTTGCACTTAGTCTCGAAGTCGATAAAAATACTAAAAACATGTTTCCATTCATTGTCATTGATTTAGTAAGAACAAATATGCACACAAGTACGCCTGTCTGTCTTACATGTTTTGTTTCGCGATTTTCTTAAAATCTGTTATGGATTTATTCAATTTCCGTTCTTCATTGGGGATGTAGTTATTCCCTACTCTTGACGCTCTAACTAAAAATTACAGAGACGAGTGTTTTGGGCAAACAACAATGTTAGTTCTCGATAATCTCTTACAAAGTTGAATTTATCCAAGAGAATTAACGGCTTACCGTACTTCATAGTTTTGTAGAAATGAAGTAGCAATCGTTTATTGACAATACTCTCGAAATCGGAACCAAATAAGCTAATTACATGCCTAGAAACGCGCTCCTTGCTTCTAGACTATATATATAACTCACTACCCGATTAAAACAGATCTTTAGCCTATCATATTCTGTTGTTACGTTCCTGAGTATATTTCAATCCCATAGAGTAATAAAGGAAGACATAATGATAAAGCCAATCTTTTTCTCACAGCCATGGGAAGATATAATCCAAAACAATACAGTTTTCTTATGGTAAATTAAATTCTGCATATAACTTAATTAAGGTGAAATGTAAAGTCCAGTTTCGTGTGAATTAAAAATCCCAAAAATTTTTGATGGGATACGAACGTAATCCGTTCATTCATTAAACATATATTTGGGAAATTATAATTATGGGAAAAATACATTGCTTTAGTCTTGTTAGGATTCAAATATAAATGATTGCGCTCAATAAGTTTTAGATCCTCATTGACGTTAATTTCAAGGAACTTTACCCCCAACCCAGAAACATCTGCTAACAACTGAATATCATCCGCATATGTATAAGATTTGCTAAACCTAATTACACTGTACATATCATATATGTACATTGAAAACAAAAGAGGTCCTAATATAGAACCTTGCGGTACACCTCTGGCAGTTCGCCTTAGAGACGATCTTGTGCCACCCATTTCAACATATTGAACTCTTTTAGTAAGGAATGACCTAATTACTCTACAGCAGGTGGAACTAAAACTGAAGTTGTTTTGAAGCTTCTGGAATGAAGTTCTTTGGCATAAAGAATCAAACGCTTTAAGATCAAAAACCAATCCTGTATTCAAATCTAAACGCTGGCTTGGGTTTATTTCTCGAATAACTCGAAAAACTACAAAAGCAAAGAAACTTTGGGTCTGAAAATGTTTTTCATAGATCATAAAACATCTTGCTCTTGGATCTTTTCTTTTAACCTTTTTAATATCCTGGTAATAGTTTAACTTGGTACCTCAGGACACTTTTTGCATAAACATGGAACTCGGGGGTGTATTTTAGTCTCCATATTTATATTACAACATAATGCGAAATAGCCCCACAAAATATTGAATGGAATCATACGATCTTTTCGACAAATTTTTTTTTTATACTTTATTTTATTTTATTGATTCTTTCTATTAAAAGAAATTCACAATAATTATTCAAATCTTATTTCTAAATTATTATTTACTAGTTATTACCAACGTAATAACTAATTTTTTGTATTCAAATCTTAAAAATTTATCATCTATTGTGTAGAGAGAGCCGATTCGCAAGGCTCAATGTGTCAGTTCTTTTTAGTCTGTGGTGGCCGTCAAATTGCAATAAATTGCGTGCTAGAGTGTTGGGATGTGCAACTAGTTTGTTGACGTATTTGGAGTGTAACTTGTTCGTGGATAGTGGAAACTTTAAGATCCCTATGTATGTTTTCATTTCTTATGTACCAGGGGCACATACGATATGACGTAAAATCCTAGACTGCCTTCTCTGTAACTTCTGGATGTTTGATACACAGGCAGTACCCTACAGCTGAATACCATATGACCATATTGGCTTTATAACGGATTTGTATAAAATGACTTTATATTCCAAAGCCAAAGTTGAGTTGGGACGTATTGGCCAATGCAGGTGATTTGTTCGAAGCTTTATGGACGTTATTTTTGCCTCAATGTGACGGGACCAAGTTAGGCGCCGATCCAGGTGGACACCTAAATATTTAACGAGCGTTTCCGATAGAACCGTGGTATTAGTTATTGTGATTGGTGAACAAATTTGCCTTCTAAGGGAAAACGCTACATGAGCACATTTTGATGGATTTAACTTTATTCTCCACTGTTTTAGCCAGTCTTCGAGCTTATGAATATGGGACTGCAGTTTTTCAGATGCATCCTTTGGATCATTACTGACACTTATAATTGCAGTGTCGTCTGCAAAGATTGATGTATATGTATGTGGGCTTTGTTAAATATAATATGGCAACCCTACGCAATGTATACGTTGCTGCATTAACATTTTATATTCTTCATTTTATTATATTCATTCTCATTTCAACCTTTAACGAATAAACATAAAATTACTTAAAACTAAAGTTTGTTTCTTATTCAACATAATAAAATTCCAACAGGTTATGGGCCCAGATGCCTACATTGTTTTTGTGTTGAATAAAAGAAGTATGAGTGCGTGTTTAATTACAATTAATACTAAAAAGTAGATAAACAAAAATGACCAGTGATGCAGATAGACAAGATGGACGACACTAATTATGATTCGTGGTCAATCCAAATGAAAAGTGTCCTTATCCATGGTGGATACTGGAAGATTGTCAGTGGACAATTAAAAAATATTGACATTGGCGAAAAGAAGGAGAAATGGGAATCCGAGGACGAGAAGGCGCTAGCGTCAATATGTCTGGGAGTGAAAGCAACACAGTTGGGATACATAAAGAATAGCAAATCTTCCTATGAAGCGTGGACGAGGCTTGAGCAAGTATACAAGCCGAGAGGGCCATTGCAAAAGGTCAGTCTATATAAAAAGTGAGTAAATCTATCTATGCAAGTAGATAGCAGCGTGGTGGTGCACATTAATGAATTTGTTGAAGTGTCTGAGAAGTTGGCTGAGAGTGGAATTCAAATTCAGGAGGAGCTCTTAGTAATTATGCTTTTATCCAGTCTTCCCAAAGAATTCTATAATTTTGTTATTGCAATGGAAACAAGGGATGAATTGCCAAATTTCACTGCATTGAAACAGAAACTTCTTGAAGAAGGCAAAAGAAGAGAAGAAAAATATGATAACGATCAGAAACTGTTAAATTCATAACAACAAGCATATCAAGCAAAAGCAACACACACAAGCAAAGATAAAAAATACAGTAAGAAATTCAAGGGCAAGTGTTTTTTATGTGGTATAGCTGGTTACTATGCTAACAAGTGCGAAAAGAGACAAAACAACAATAACAACACACAGGCCATGACAATGCTCGCAGCAGCAGACACAAATTCTTTAAACTTCAACAAATGGTATGTCGACATCGGAGCTACGTCGCATATGAGTAACAACAGAAAGCTGTTTGTTCGTTTTAAAACACATCATGAAGTCATCGCATTGGCTGGCAATAAACATATAAAGGCCTATTTAGCCTACCGTTGAAATCGTAGATGTAACGTAAATGTAAATGCAACGTAAATGTAAATGTTTGAGCGCTTATAGAATGCCTAAATCCGTGTCAGGTGTTTTTGGCACAAACAAAAAAATCAAAAATATTTCCAGATTAAATAAAAGAGAAAACTGTGTGTTTTACTTTTTATTCCGAGTGTTTTTATTAAAAATATAAAATCAAATGGATGAAGAAGATTTGTTTATTATCTTGAACCTTTTGCGTATTTGTAAAATGTACAGGGGCATAAAGAAAAAACATCATCCATTTTTTTAACAAATAACAAATAAAAAGCAATACAGCTGTTCGAAACAATGATGAGAGTACAGCATGTTTAGTATATTCGCCAAAAGTACGTAACTTATTTAAATAGTACCAAATTAAATTTACCTTTTTTAATAAAAAAAAATTTCTATAGAGTTAAATTACATACATATTATTTTTACATTATATACATATTTATTGCAGCTAAAAATATTTATATATCTTTTAATTACATACATATGTACTCGTATATTATTTTCATTATATTTCACAGGTCTAAATTTAATCTTGAACTTCTCTTTATGCTTTTAGCAGCATTTAATTTGCGTTTTAGAACGATTTTCAAAATTAATTTTTTTTTAAAAGAAATTTATGCGTATCAAATACTTTTGGAAATCGAGCGGATAAAGTCTTCGCCCTATTGTTATTGCAGAAATATTTTAAATTTGCATGTATTATCCGCAACATACCATATATTATTTACGCAGAAACGAAAACACCGCTAATTTATTAAAATATATCATGCGTGTTCGTAAATTCATCATTTGAAATTTTAAAATATCAAAAAACAAATAGTACTGCAAAAGGGTTTTTGTGCCGTCTTCTCATTCACAATAATACATACCATCACTGGCTGCATCTGTCACGTAAGCTCGTAATGAAAATCTATTTTTTACAGGTTGAGACGTTACGGTTACATTTGACTACAGTCAGATAAGCATTTTCATAGCTACTCGTATAACAAAAATTATCAGCTGATTCAGTTACATTTACGTTTCTACATTTACGTTCGGCTAAATGGGCCTTAATTGCCACTGGAAAAGGTGATGTAGTAATAAATAACAATAAATTTGAAATTTTGCTTCAAAACGTTTTATATTCTTCCGAGTTGCAGGCAAATTTTATATCTGTCAACAAGGCCGTCGACTGCGGATTGTCGGTAGTATTTAACTAGCACAGCGCAGTTATAAGGAAAACGAATAGTATTGTTGTACTTAGGGCGGAACGAAGAGACAACATGTTCGTAGCAACTAATGACCAAACGACTGAGAAAGTCTGCAGTGCTAATAATATGAATACTGTTTGGCACAATAGGTACGGTCATCTCAATTTTAAAAGTCTTCAAGATCTATTTAACAAACGCATGGTAAGGCGAATTAATGTAAATAACACGACTGAGATCTCTAAATGTAAGACATGCATGTTAAGCAAGATACATGTATTACCGTTCCCTAGATAGAGTCATACACTAACAAAAGAATTATTAGAGGTTGTACATTCAGATGTTTGTGGTCCCTTCAAAGTAAAGTCTGTAGGTGGCGCTAAATTCTTCGTTACATTTATAGATGACAAATCAAGAAGAATTTTTGTCTATTTTATAAAGAGTAAAAGTGAAGTGTTCGACAAATTCAGAATCTTTAAAGCGCATGTAGAGAAACAGACAGGCAAAAAGATTAAGACATTGTGAACAGACAACGGAGGGGAATATATAAATTCTGAATTTGATTTATTCTTGTTAGCAGAGGGAATAAGAAGAAAATTGACAGTACCTTATACGCCGCAGCAGAACGATGTGGCAGAGAGAGCCATCCGTACACTTATTGATATGGCGAGATTTATGATGGTACATGCAGGTATATAAGGATTAGATGTACTACGAACCATTTACAGGAAAAAACACCGTATGAAATATGGTTCGGCAGAAGCCCAAGTGTGCATCATCTTAGAACGTTTGGTGCCTACGCAGTAGGTTTAAATAAATCATCGGGAGATCAAAGTTTCAAGCTAAAGGCACACCGTATATAATGGTTGGGTACTCCATGACTTCTAAAGCATATCGTCTTTTTAATACAACAACACGTAACATAACTGAGAAGAGAGATGTCATTTTTGATGAGGACTTCTTTAAAGTATCGGCAGCGAACAACAACAATGTTGAAAAACCATTAGAAGCAGATGTTTATTTAATACTTTGTTTTGATGAAAACAGCAACAGTGCAGCTGTAGTTGACAACAATTGCCAACCTCCTGTACATGTACAAGTAGAGAATCAAGAGAGATTTGAAACGGCTGACGAAGGAAGTGATCCAGAAAATCTAACTGAGCAACAGATGGTAACTATTGGACCAGGCAGGCCAAAGATAATTTGTGACGGTAAACCTGGCAGACCGAAAAAACTCCGAAATATGATTCAACAAGGAAACAGCGAATTATGTATGGCGATAAATGAAAGTATTCCTCAAACTGTTGATGAAGCATTCACTAGTAAAGATAAGCAGTTGTGGAAAAAGGCTATGAAGGAGGAATTCTCAGTTTTAAGAAAAAATAAAATGTGGTCTTTAACAGATTTGCCAGAAGGTTGCAAGGCAATACCATGCAAATGGGTATTCGTTTTAAAACGGAGTGATTGAGCGCTACAAGGCGCGATTAGTAGCCAAGGTCTGTAATCAACGATTTGGTATTGATTTTAAGGAGACTTTTTCTCCAGTTGTGAGGTATTCTCCGATACGTTTACTGTTGGCATTGGCAGTTAGAAATAAGATGCACCTACATCAAATAGATGTAAGCACACCATACTTAAATAGAAACCTTCAAGATGAGGTTTATATGCAACAACCACAACAATTTGTTGACAAAAATGCACCAGAAAATGTTTTACGTTTACACAAGGCAATTTATGGACTCAAGCAGAGTGGCAAAGAATGGAATACTAAACTTGACAGCGTTTTGAGAAGTTTAAATTTTGTTCCATCCGAAAATGAGCCATGCTTATATAAGGGTAATAGAAATGGAAACCTGATCTTAATTGCAGTATACGTGGATTACCTTATAGTTGGTTGCAGCAGTTTAGCCGTTGTGGTTGATATTAAAAAACAAATAGCCAAGAATTTTGAAGTCAACGACATGGGCGTATTGCATCATTTCCTTGGAATGAAAATAGAGCGTGAAGGCGATACAGGTGAGATCAAATTAAGCCAGACCCAATATATTGTAGATATTCTGAAGCAGTATGGCATGGAAAAATGCAAGTCAGTTGCGGTACCATTAGAGGCTGGTTATCAAGTAACTAGTGATGAAAATTCTGAGAAGTTTAATCAGCATGAATACCAATCACTCGTTGGGAGCCTCATATACCTGGCAGTATCCACGAGACCTGACATTTTGCACTCAATCTCAAAGATGGCGCAACGAAACTCTGATCCAAGAGTTGAACATATGACTAAGTTGAAACACATGTTGCGATATTTAGCTGGTACAAAAGATCTAAAGTTAATTTATAAATCAAACGAACAAGGACTAGAAGGATTTGTAGATGCTGACTGGGGTGGTATTGCAGTGGACAGAAAATCTTATACAGGTTTTGCCTTTTTCTTTAATGACTGTATTATCTCCTGGGAATCGAGAAAGCAGACTTCAGTCGCACTGAGCAGTACTGAGGCTGAATATATGGCAGCGTCAGATGCATCAAAAGAAGCAGTATATCTTAAACGCTTATTAGCTGAAATCGACGCATACGATGATATTCCTGTCATTTTACACATAGATAATCAAGGTGCTCAGAAGCCGATATCTTAACTAAGAATTTACCTAGAGTTAAGCATTGCGAATTTATTAATTTGTTAAAATTACATTAATTGGTCGACAACAACATACACATTGAGGAGGAGTGTTAAATATAATATGGCAACCCCACGCAATGTGTACGTTGCTGCATTAACAATTTATATTCTTCATTTATTTATATTCATTCTCATTTCATCGTTTAACGAATAAACATTAAATTACTTAAAACTAAAGTTTGTTTCTTACTCAACATAATAAAATTCCAACAGGCTTGTCGGCATATCCGCTGTATAGATGGTATATAATAGCGGCCCTAGTACACTACCTTGAGGTATTTCTGCACTGATTTTTCCATTTCTTGAAAGCTGATCCTTTGACCTTACTTTAAAAGTTCTATCTGACAAATAGCTTTTTATAAGCTTGTGGGTGTTTTCAGGTAGAACCCGAACTATTTTAGTAAGTAGCCTATCATGGCAGACTTTATCAAATGCTTGGGAAACTTCTATAAATAAAACTGAACAGTATTGCTTTCTTTCAAAAGCCGATATAATAATGGTAACGATTCTATGGACTTGTTCAATCGTACTATGCCTTGCTCGAAAACCAAACTGATGATCTGGGATAACGTTTTGTACATTTAGAAAAGGAGTTACACTCGAGACGAATAATTTTTCAAATATCTTTGACAAAACTGACAAACTGAGCCGTCGCGCAACATGGCATTAAATTTGTAAAGCAAAATTCTTACAGCTGTTTTTTATCATTGATCCTGTTATACGATCAGGTCCAGATGATTTCTTCATATCCGTATTTTTAACTGTCGCTTTTAAAGAAGACAACCGAACTTTCCTAGGGTCGTTCACGGTGTCACTAATAATTGGAATAGTTTAATTACTTATATCATGTGGTGCGAAAACCTTCTCTAAGTGATTGGCGAACGCATTTGCTTTTCGCTTGAGTTTATAGCCCAAGTACGGCCTTCAAGTCTTAGTGGGGATTCGTAAGCAATAGGACATTGTAAGTGCTTTACAGCTTTCCACAGACTATAATCCGTGTTTTTCATTGGATCCAAGTTTTTTAAAAAGTTGTCGATAACGAATTCGTGTTTCTGTCTCAATTTACTCTTATTTTGGCATAAGTTCATTTGTATTTTTTTATGTGTGGAGAACGACTATTTTGTCATTGTCTTCTTAGTTTTCTTTTCTCAAAGACGAGCATCTAAATATCTGCTGTTACCTGGTACGATATTATTTTAGCTGATGGCTTTGTTGGCGTTGTAGCTATGGCTGTGCCAGTCACAACGTCTGTAAAATGATCTACAGCTGCTTGAATATCATGTGGATATTTCAGTGGGATGTTCAAAGATAAGCGAGAGCTCACATACATTTTATGTTTTAACTAATTATATATAATCTCCAATATTGTGAATTGTCATCGATTGACGTATGTTATAGTCCAAAATACGTATTTCGACGATACATGTGATACGTTCGCGGATGTGACGATTCCACCCCAGGTGGAATGAAAATTACGTATATGGTATCATCAGTGGAAGAATGGTGATATAGTCGACAGTACAAGATTTGTTACAAGAACGTCAAACCATTCAATTTAAACTTTTATTATACTGGTATTCATTGTATTAAAACAAAAAATTCCGCGTAATATTTTGCCATAAAAAACCGTTCTAGCCTTTCCCTTCTTGTCTATTCAATTATCTCTTTTAGTTGAAGAGCTTTTTCATCAATGGGTCTATATCAGCTTCATCTGCTTTATTATTTATATTTTCTATCTTCGATACAAATACACGCACTATAGATACAATTTTTCCAATATCGTTATGTGTAATCAACAACTTGAAGTGTTTTTCCATGTTCCTCTTTCCATTGGTTTTTTTTTCAAGTTTAAACAGGTAAAGTCATTAGAAGCTTTGTGTCGCCATTGTTACTCGTATCGTTAAGAACAACAACCATCAGCACAATCATTACCAATATCTTTTTAGCTGATGATACTGACGTCAATAATCAGCTCTCGTGCACATATTCAATTATGCTTCTTTATACATTTTTTAAAGTTTTTATTCTTTGATGTTCACGTCCAAATACGTAGACAAACTAGTCGCACATCCCAACAGTCTAGCACGAAATTTATTGCAATTTGACGGCCACCAGAGACTAAAAAGAACTTGCACATTGAGCCTGGCGAGGCGGCTCTCTCTACACAATAGAAGATAGATTTTTAAGATATTAATACAAAAAATTAGTTATTACGTAGGTACTAACTAGTAAATAATAATTTAGAAATAAGATTTGAATAATTATTGTGAATTTCTTTTAATAGAAAGATTCAATAAAATGAAATATAAGTATATATATATATATATATATATATATATATATATATTGATCAAATTTACAGTTAACAGTCTTGTACATCTTTCAAGAGCATGGGAAGAAGTCAATTCGCAACATTGCATTAAATACGAATAGTAAAATATAAATTCCTTATCATTAATCTTATAATACGATCAGTTTCGGATAATTTTTTCATATACATATATATTTTTAATTGTCGACTTTAATAAAGATAGCCGAAATTTCATGCGATTAATTAGAGCGTCACTAATATTTTAAATAGTGAAACTAATTATGTCATGTGGTGTTAAAGCCTTTTCTAAGAGATTTGCGAAGGCATTTACCTTTTCTGCTGAGTTTTTAGCCCACGTGCGGTTATCAAGTTTTAATAGGGATTCGTGGGAAATAATACTTTTTAAGTGCGTTACGGTTTTCCACAGGCTATAGTCCGTGTTTTTTGTGGGATCCAAATTTTTTAAATATATCTCAATAGCGGACTCGTGTTTCTGTCGCAGTTTCATACGTAAAGTTCTTTGACATATGTTCATTTGGGTATTGATGTCAGGAGAACGACTTTGTTACCATTGCCTTCTGATCCTTTTTTTCACTGACGAGAGTTTGTATATCAGGCGATGATTGGAATAAATTACTTTTCTGTAATCGGTGTTGCATTTCTGACTGCTGCCGTCACGACGGTAAGTGAGAACTTACATAAATTTTATATTTCAACCAATTTGTCTACTTACTTAAATAGGAAATAATGGTTTTATGTGCAGTGACAATACTGTCCTGTTAAATAAAGATTGTAGGTAAATGTAGGTTTTGATTTCCATTGTAATCGGCGGCTGCTATAAACTTTTGTTCTAGTGTAGAAAAAACATAATTGGACACTTTTTTTCTACACTAGGGCGTGGATGGTGTTCGATTTTGTGCCTGGACGGACAGTACACTGATGAGACTGTACTTTTGAAATCAGTAAAATTTATAGATGTAGCTTGTTAAAATCTTTGCTAAATTCTGGCATTGGAAAGTGCCTTATGTATTTGCGGTGCCGCCGCATGCCCTCCCACTCGGATGGTTAGTGTCGTATGTGAAAAATCCATTTACCATCCATTTTTTAGAGCTTGGGCATACGTGTAATTTGGTTTAGTGGCACTAGGTATGTTGTGTACTAGGTATGGATTCAACACGAAGCCTAGGAAATTGGGAAGTCGTATCTCGGTCATATTCGATTTTTGAAATATTTTTTACGTGTTGGAAGGCTTTACCGCCCTTATGGTTTGCAGTGTGATTTTCGCCGCAGTTTCTGAATTTTTTTTTAACTTGGGATCAGTTTTGGAAAAAGTGCACTCCGAAGTTGGGTTGGCCTCCCCGCAGTAAGTTTTTGTGTGTCCGAAGTTATGGCAATTGGTGCACTGATGGGGACCATTACGTTTTAATGGCTCTTCTACCGTTATTCTTCTGTTGACTAGGTATCGGAAGATGTAAATTGTGTGGGCGGAGTTTTTCGATTTTATCTGAGTTGCATCAAATTCAATCTCAACTCGATGCATAGGTTGGGGAACTTTATTCTTGTTTAGGAGATTGTACACTGACCGTACGACGTAACATTCCGCTTCTAAGGCACTTTTTATTTCCTCAGTGAGAACGGAACTCTTAATGCCCTTTACAACAATATTTAAACCTTTAGCCCTTTTTAATTGATACGTATAATAGCTCTTATTTTTTGATTCAAGTCGGCTTACGATGAGCCGATAATTTGTTTCGTTTGTGCTTGGATCTATGTTTTTGTCCCTGTCGAGTAAAGGCGGTGGGGATTTTTGTTCCCTGACAGCGGGTTGAGCATCTTCATTATCAGGGGTAGCAAGTATGGAGAATTTATTTTCACTTACCAAGTTTGCAGTTACTCCAGAATTTTATTTTGCTTCCCTGTGCGATCTTGTTGCGAAGACTTAGGACTGGTCTTCTTTTCGATTATGTATGTATCACCAGTCTCGTATATTTGTTTAATTTTATTTGATTCCGATGTTGAAAATATTTTTATATTTCCAGATAATGAACGCGTTCGGTTAATTGGCCTGGTGGTTAAAAAAGCACTGTCATCTTTTTTTTATTATTTAATTTGTTCATTGCATAATTAGCATCTGTATAACTAGAAGAGTAATAAGCATTGTTGTTACCACCTTTATATTTTTATTACGACTGTTTAGTACACTCATGAATTATCAGTGGAATTTTAGCCGGTTTAAATAGCCTGCACTATTTGTTTTAAACCACAATATATGATATGATGTTGTTTATTTTTGTTTTTATTTCTTCGGTTTTTTGTGTCTTTGCGCTTGTCCAATTGATTTTTTTAATAAAAACAAAGTCTCATATTAGCTATGCGCTAAATATGACATACATCTGTACTCAACCACGGTCATAACTGTTCATATAACATAATTTATATATTTTTATAACAAATTAAATACAACAATTTTAGCCAATCATATACTTGCATTGTTCGTCGGAAGTATTTCAATCAAATTTGCAAACTTTTGTCGGGAAAAAAGGATCAAAAACTTCAACTTCACCAAGAAAATATGGCACTTGATGGGGTGCGTAAAATCTTTACGGATGGTCAGATATGCAAATTGATGTGTCCAGCAAATATAGTGTGGAGATAGAGAAAGATATCCATGCTGCGGGGCCGAAGGCGTATAACCATCTCTATATGAAAGGTTTTCCAGTGATGCAAAGTTGGTGCGTAAAAATCCCAATGACAGATGAAGTGGTGAAAGTTATATTTAGCTCATGAGCCAAACAACCAATCTTTAACTGAACGATAGATCTTGAGTTGTCACATTTGACGAGATGATGGCAAGATAACCTGCAATTTACGTGGTAAGAAAACCTGCAAATATGCGGTATTCGACAGCTTCGTCTGCAAAATGAATAAAGAGTCAATGCGTCCGCAATTTAGGGTCAAGTAATCGTAACTTGTGGAAGGAATAAGGTGTAGCCACAAGTAAGTCTTAATTACATAATTATTGGAATTTAACTTACTGACTGTAGGTTTATGTGTTTTCACAGTCTGTGTTATTTATACCTTGAACTTCTAAATACATGCCGACCTGTTTCTTTTTATCAATAAAATTTCAAATATAGATTGAATATAGGTGCATAACAAAACATTTGTATTAGTACAAAAACGTTCCGGATAACAAATTTTTGGCAATTTTGAAAGAAAATGAGACTATGAATTTTTTCATTTCCTGTACAAAGTTGTGCGAACTTTTTCTTTGGGTAAATTTTGACTAGAATTAAATTATCAGCTGTTGTTTGATTAAATTAAAATAAATGGTTTTTATTTAAAATTTTTTAAAAAGCAAAATGGAAGATTTTTCAAATAAACTTGAAGTTGTAAGTACATAAACATACGAGTATACAATAATTTAACTGGCTTTTACTATTTTCAGTTTATTTTTATTCACTTTTAATAGCTGTTGCCAATAATTCTTTATAATATTTTGAATTTTAACCATCTATAATTAGTATTTCAAAATGTTCACTTGTAGTTTTTTGCGTAGCAGCAATTTTGGACAACTTTGTCATATTCAGATAATAATATTATTTTTACTCTCAACAGTCCGAACTGTCTTGTTATGCACCTGAAAACCACCTTATATCACCCAATTCAATTTGTTTGCATTTGAAAAAATATCCATATTATTGCACAAAACTTCATAGGAAGGAGGAAATTGGTAATGTTTTTTCATCGCATGACAAACATAAATTTGTTTTATTGCAGCTTCCTCGGGTGGGAAAACTTTGACATCAATATCTTCAGATGAGCTTCTTTCATTCTACATTATTTTTTTCTTTGTAGGTCCTTTTTGTTTACACTACTTGTTTTTCATGAATCATTAGAATTTGTGGGCACCATTTTTTAATGAATAAATTTTCTTGTCGTTTTAAGTTTGTTTCTTTCTTTAATACTTTTAAAATCGCCGTGGTCAGCCACTTTTGCCATCTTTAGGGAATTTTACTCAAACAAAATGCTTTTTTATTTGTATAGTTGTATTTGCTGCCGCTGTAAATCTTTCTGTTATCATATTGTCTTCGTTTAACTAATGTAAAATTTAAGACTATAGTTTAGTTTCCTGAAAAATTTTAAAAATTTGAGTAGTAAATTTTGATTTTGTTGTCAAATATTTTATATTTGTGATTTTTAAATTTTTTACTGAATTTTAAAATATTGAGAGGATTTTTGAATTTATTTTTTTTTTTTTTTGATAAATTGCCGACTTGTGGTAAAATTGTTTTGATATAAATAGTGATATTTTTATAAATTATGTTACTTTTTAAATGAAAAATTTTATTTTTTTAGTTTTAGTTTAGTTTTGGCAATACTGCGAAATTGAGCGAATTTGTCTTTTTTTTTGTTTTTAGTAATTTCTGGTAAAGTGTCGGTTTTTATAAAATATCGATTTTCTACAAATAAAATTTTTTTATTCCAGTTTTTCGAAATTCTGGTGAATTAAAAACTGCAGCATAATTTTGTACTTGGTATTTTTTTGTGCAGTTCCGGGTTTTTTTTTTAAATTTCGCTTTTTTAGAATATTATGTAATATTTATAATTTAAAATTTTTTTCGTATCTTTATGTGGTGAATATTCCAATTTTGGTGAATTCCAAAATTATTGTAAAATTACGTTTCTATTTTCATTTTTCAAATCAATATAATTTAAATTTTTATTAAATGTTTGGATGAATTTTTAATTTTTCGGTGAATTCATCATTTGTTGTAAACTTGTAATTTTTTATAATTCCTAAACATTGATTTTGTTAAAATTTTGACGTTTTTTACAAAATATTGATATTTTAGCTTTTAATATAATATTTTCGACGCTTTAGATACCATGTATAAAACTGGTTAAACGTATTCGTTCATTTCGCCTGTATACACAACCCAACCAGCATTCTTATGCGATAATAAATGACATAAACAAATTTAATATTACTCTAGTGATCTAGCTAGTGACAATAGGCGACTTCTGGCAAATATTAAAAGATATAAAATATATTACAAATATGGCCATCCTAAGAATTTAGTTTAAAGTATTCTGAAGTGCATGTATTCAGTTAAGAAACTTGTATTAAATTGTTACTTATAATCCCTACTCTCGTATAAGCCCGCCATATTTTATACTTTTTTAATTAGCATGAGCGAAGAATTGTGAAAAATGTATGGCACATATTGCAAGAAAATTTATTTGAGAAAACACACAGGTTCACATGAAAAAAATTTTCTTCTACTGGAGGATATGGCTACAATAATAACTTTAAGAGTCCACGTACCACTTGGCCATAATCCTGCAATAAAATTTTATACTATTTTGTTGCAATTGATCAGTTGCTGTGTTTGTAAAAGTGGTACTAAAGTATAAATTTTTCAACACAAGGCTTTACTTTCGGCAATATTCATTCACGAGCTCTTGGACTGTACAGATATATTAGATGATTTGCCTTTGCTACCCTGTCCAGGCGTCCTTTCATATACTGGAAGAAATTTGTCTCAAAATAGATTATCTTACTAAGTTAATATTTACTGCTTGACAACTTCTATTTAAATGGACTGATTTTAAAATACAAAATAATAACATGTTGTAAAATCATAAAACTATAAAACTTTTTTTCATATTGAATCCGCCTTTGATACACTTACACCATACATATACACCGTCAATTGTTAATACCACCATTAGGGTATCAGTTTGAGCCTTGTAAATCTCCTATAAAATACTTTATATTAAGAATAATTAACATACAAATATAATATAACATAATTACATAGTTACACGTACGTATAAAAGGCTGTTTAAATATTTATATCTTTTTTGTAATTTAATATTTAATAGAAAATGGGTAAACTCCAAATCGCTAGATATATTGTTTGCAAAGTGAAATTCAACAAACACCCAAATAATACCCACAAAGATAAATTATAAAACAATGTAAGTATTGAATACGTGCATGCATACGTATAAGCAACTTTATTTTGCATGAATTTGGGCATAAAAACAATCATACGTCCGCTTGAGGGCTGTTGCCAATTGTCAAGTATTCCTTTTTTGGCAAATAAAAATATTTTATTTTAATTTTCTTACTTCTGTTAGTACGTTTGGGTAGTATTTACCAACTCTAAATTTAGCTGTAAGCTGTTAAAAAATAAAAACAACCCAGGCTATGATTTGCTTTAGGTGGAAAAGCAAAAATTAGCATGGGTTAAAAAAATAGGTAAAAATAATTAATATTTGTGCAAACAATGGCAACACTAGATATTTTTCGCTTTTCTACCTAAAGCCTGTGTTGTTTTTGGTTTTTAATGGCTTACAGCTACATTTAGAGTTGTTAAATAGCACCCAAACGTACTAAGGCAAGTAAGAACAATAAAATAAATTTAAATAGAGAAAAATAAAATAAAAATTTTTATTGTGGGGCTTTTTTTAAAACTTTAAAGTTTTTGAGTTAGTTTTCTTTGGAATTCTCATTGGTCTAAAGAACTTCGGACATAAGAAGTTTAAGTTTTTCCAAAAAGTTATGTAAATGTTTCCTGATGAACTGGCCTAAGCAACCGCCTAATGCGCATATAAACTAGCTAATCCATCCTCAACAAATAATTGCATTATTTTATAATAAAGTCTGTTGGGATTAAGAAAATTAGCTAAAAACAATTAATTTTATTTTTAATATAAACGTTTTTTTCATTTAATTTAATAGTTTTTTACTGTTTCATAAGCAGCTAAAGGTTTTCAGTTTATCAGAAGGAACAGTAGCCCAAAAAGTTTAAGCAATTTTATTTTGTTTCATCACTGTGATAAAAAAATTTGTTATGAACGCTTTTCAATGAAAATGATAACTGATCGAAATTGCTTTTGCATTTTAAAGTCAAGCCAGTGAATTATTTTAATATAATGTCGCCATAATTACACGAAATTTTACCTAAAACTTTAAATAGCCTACCAAATACTTTGTCTTCAAAAGTGTAATGTTAACAAATATACGTCAGTGTAACACGGTTTGTTGAAATACGCCCATCTTAAACCGTATTATATGTAAGAACTTTTGGCCAAATTATCAAAGATATAATTGCGAAAATGTAGCGCAAAAATATACTTGCTACAGGTTTGAATCTACTTATAATTTTATAATTGATACGCAGTCTTACTAAATCATATAAATTACCATCACTTTCACAAATTCATTAATTTACATTCCATTTACTGTTCTGTGCAACAATGTGTTCAAGCAGCTTCATCCGCATTGCCAAAAGCAAAAGGTAAAACAAAGTATTTCAAAAAAATTAAAAATATAATTAAAGAAACAGCGTCACGTTTATTAAATGAAATTGTAAAAAGGAGAAGCAAGTATTGAAAATGACAGTTACAGACTTAAAAATATTATTTAGAGTGAAAGTATGAGAGAGAATATGACAAACTGCAAAATAATAATGATAATAAATGTCCTTTGAAAAAAAAATTATTTAAATTATTGAATTAATTATTTTGTTCACTGCTTAACCAATGAACTGTTAAATAGCTTTATATTGAATTATTATAAAAAATTAGGCTGAAATAAAGATATCAGGGGGGCCTTCGATCTGCGTGTAAACAATAGAGCTTGCTTATTGGCTTTGTGATTATTCTTCTTCGCGAACGGCTAACTGGGCTAATAGATGCACCTATCGTTTTTGACACGAAAGAATATGCTTTAACGCCTTCATCGCTCGGTATTCGAAAGTAAACACACAATATTCCTTCTTCGAAGCTTCACAAAAACTGTAAATTGGGATTGGTTAGGAGGTAGCTAAACTTATCCATCTGAGAATCCATGACGTTGAAATCAAAGGTAGATTTCAAACAAAGTAGCTCCACAATCCCAAAGTGACGGCATTATGGAACAACTGATATAACTGTAGACTCAAGATCATGAGGTCCTGTTAAGATATCATCAACATATGTTTCCTTTGCAAGGATATATACTGCTTGTGGGTATATTTCCCTCGAATAGTGGGCTAACTGAATAAGCGTCATAATGGTCAAATAAAAAGGTCAGTTGATACAAAATATGAGCGTTCTTAATGCAAAATCTCTAACAGCAGCATCTGGGTATTCGCGGAATTCGACGAAATTTAATATCTGCACCATTAATGAACATTTGGCGGTGCCTCTTCTCGATATCTTCATTGAAGACGTATCTATATAATCTCCACTTCAAAATTAATGTCCGGACATAGTTTTCTTACAGGCTTTGGAAACGACTCTCACCTTAGGGCTGCGACTTTCGGGCTTTCAGGAGAAGAGGACACACTAAGACTAAAAACGTGTAATACTTCTAACTTGAAAGAAATCTTGATTACGTAAGAACCTTCTGCATAACGAGAAGTTGTTCCCTTTCGAATGATTGTTCGTAATTTCTGTTACTAAAAAAATCAAATAAAAAAATGTTAAGCTTAAAAAAAATACCCACGTTGTTTTGTATATAAATTACGATATGGAACATAAATAATGTAGATATTTTTTAATATTTCTTATTTTTATATTAAAAACCAAATCAATTTTGAATATTTCTAATACATATAAAAACTGAAAACAATTTATAACACAAGATATGCAATTGTTTTATTTTGCCTGAGGAGTTTAAAAAATCGATAAAAGTTATAAATTAAATCACTATTCCCATTCGTATTTTGATTTTAAACAAAATTTATATCTGTGTCTCTGTTACTCAATAAAAATGTTTTTAAATTTATTCTCAGTTTTTGATTTTCGATGAAAGTATTTATGATTTATGTTGTTGTAATCCACTTAAACGATTTATGTTGTTGTAAACCATTGGCATCAACACAGACCGCCCCGGGTTTTTGTAGTTTTAGTTTCTATTCTCTTATTTTTCTTGTCTGCACAGTGTGTTAAATTGAGTACTACGAGTAGTAGCTTTTTTGTGATTTATAGAATGTTATCTGGCCTTTTTGTGTTACTCTGCTTATGTTACATTGTGGGTAATAATTTAAGTAAATATACAAATTAAACAGGCTTGAAAGGACAAGAATGCTGTATTTATTAATATGCCCAGTAACGGTACCAGTTTTCTTTCGTAGGTAATTTTGATAAATTAGTTAGTATATTTTCAACTTAGACATAAAAGAGTGAAATAAAAATTTAGAATAAAATGTATGTAATTTTTTAAGTTAATATATCCTTTCACAAAACAAGAACCAAGCTAACATGCACACTTATGCATAAGATGGAGCATATACGGGCGTGAGCCATAATGAGTCTAAATTTCTCTTATATGTTGCAGCATAGACTATAATGCCCGCTGAGGTCAATCTACGAAAAGAAATTTTGCAATTTCAGTCTGCAAGTATTTTCGAATTCCTTAAGCTATGATATTAGGTAAATTAGGAATTAATGTTGAATTAATGGAAATAATGTGCTGATGCTTGCATATGGCAATCTATGGGAACAGAAATTATAAAAAGATTAAATGTGTGTGATTATATGTATTTTATAGTTAAAATTTTACAGTCGAACGCTGAAAAACTGACAAATCTGACAAATCCATAAAAAACTAACTTTTTACGCAACAATCTGCTCGACACTTTACAAAACATAAAACATTTGCTAAAAGTGGTGCCACTACAAATCACTTGATTACAATTTCCTAAATGGGATTGAATTTATAGATACTTAAATAACTAATAAAAGCCGATTTTATTACGATTAACTTTATTTTATTGAATCTTGCTAACAAGAAATTTGTAATAAAAAGTATTTAAATCTTATCTCTAAAATATATTCCTATCTTAATCTGCTAATTGGTAGGTATTTGCACAAATATGTTTTTACTTCATGGATATTTTCATTTCTTAGATGCCAAGGGTCGCAAACGATAAGACGTAAATTTTTACACTGTCTTATTTGTAATTTCTAAAGGCGCAGGCATTAACCCACAGTCATATTGGCTTTATAACAGATTTGTAGCAAAGGTCTTTGTATTCCAAAGCCAGGGTGGAGTTAGGACCTATTAACTAACGGTACCAAGTTAGGCGTCGCTCTAAGTGGATACCCATATATTTATCGTGGTAGTATTGTGATTCACTGTGGACAATTTTGCCTTCTGGGGGTAACATTACGTGAGTACATTTTGAGGGACTTACCTTTATTTTCTACTTTTGCAACCAGTCCTCTAGGTCATGAATGTGCAACTAAAGTTTTTCTGATTATTATTAATATTTGCAAACGTAGTGTCACCTGCAAACGTTGACGTATATGTATTTGAAATTGTTGGCATATCCGTTGTATAAAATATATAAAACGGCCCAAAAGTACTAGCTGGAGAGACTCATGCGCAGCCTTTCCTATTTTTTGAAAATTGGCCCTTTGACCTTACTTAAGAAGCTTGTGGAATTTTTCAGAAAGAACTTTAGTTATTTTAGTTAAAAGCCCATCATGCCAGGCTTTATCGAACGCCTGGGAAATGTCAATAAATAAAGCTAAACCGTATTGCTTGTTTTGAAATACCAACCTAACGATGATAAATCTATAAGCCAAACTTATGATCCGGGGTAGCATTTTGCTTCGTAAGATACGGTTTTAAAGACGAAATAAATGATATTTCAAAAAGTTTTGATAAATTTAACTGTAGGCTAATGAGGCTGTGCGAGGTAATCTGGCATAAGTCCTTTCCTGTCTAAGGGATCATAATAGTTGCAGATATCTTCCAGGAGCATGGTAAGAAATACAAATAGTAAAATTCTCAATGCATAATTAGATAAGTGTCTCATCATTAATCCTCTAATACGATCAGGCCTGATAGCTTTTCTCAGACATTCAGTTCAATTTGTCAATCTTAATAGTGATAGCCGAAATTTAATAGGATTAATCACAGTGTCACTAATATTTTAAACGTCATGTGGTGTGAAAACCTTTTCGAAATAATTTGAGGCATTTGTCTTCTCTCTGGAGTTTTTGGCCCTTGATCTTCAAGTCTTAGCGGTGATTGCTAGGCAATAGGACATTGTAAGTGCCTTACATCGCTCCACAGGCTATAAGCAGTGTTTAATGTTAGATTTAATTTTTTTAAATAGCTGTCGATGGCGGAATCATGCTAATGGCTCAATTTATTACGAAAGGTTTTTTAGCATCAGTTTATTCGCATTTTTATGCGTGGACAACCACTGTTTGCCATTGCTTTCTGTTTTTATTAACGAGCATCTGTACATCTACATCTACACTTGGCGTTGCAACTCCGGCTGGCGATGATGAACTTACTTCTAATTGATCGCCTGTGATATTTTTCTCAAGGGCAAAATGAATACAGTATGGTAGGTCATTAAAATATGTAAGTCAATAAGTGGATTTACCGCCAAATAAGAAGTCTAGCTAATTTTCTTCAACTATATTGTAAAGCTGTATTCCTCTAGTGCCAGAAATCTGTTTCCCAAATAAGAGTGCTTTGCATGGTAATCGCCTGCTAAGTTAGAAATATTTATAGACATATCTAGTACATACTCCATGTTGAATTCAGCTATTGGAAAATGTTTTAGGTTTTTCCCGACTATAGGGGCAGTACCACTATATGCTTGTATGGTTGGTGTCATATGTAAAAACCCATTAACTAAAAGACTTAAAGTATGTATATCTTCTGTGTTATAAGAAAATATTTATGTTGTGAGTGTTCTCGAAGAATATTTTCACGATGCACTGGTTGAGGTATTTTTTTTATATTTGGAATACGAGTATTATGTACTGCCCATACAACGAAACCTTTTCTTACACTTCTTATTCCCTCAGTAGGAACAGACATTTATGACAATTATCAAACCTTTAGTAGTTTCTAGTTAATAGGTGTAGAAGGTGTTTTGTAATTTTGCCACTGACAAACCTAAAACTATTTTTTATGCAAAAACATACACGTATATTTAAAGCACATCATTCGATTTTTCAAGGAAACTGCGGTCAGTTGATCCTTTCCTTTTATATGTATTCAGTTTATTTATTTAGCTGCCAAGTTAGTTGCATGCTTCTCATATCTTCTTGATGTAACTTGGCTCTTTGCCCGTTTTTAGTTAGTAGCTTTCTTGTATTCATTGCGGTTGTCGTTGTTTGCGATTACGTTCTACATAATACTAAATGCAATTATAAAAATTTCATTTATTTCTCTACAATGGACTTTGTTGCAAAATCTGTAGCATTTCTGACATACTTTCCACCACCATCTAAATATGTATTTTTATAATTTTGCATTATAATGTTAGCCAATAATATTTATGCAGTCATCAGCAGATGTTGGCAATCTTTTTCATTTACCATTGCTTGACTTTGACTCCATTTAACAAGGACAATATAAAAAATGTATCTGAAAGGAGGTAGAAACTTTCTAGTATTTTGAAGAATTTATTTTTAATTGCTTAAATAAAAATTTGCAAACAAATTTATATATTTTTTTGATTTATTTATTTAAACGAATTTGTCGAACTGAAATTTTTATTTTAATATTTTAATTCGTTATAGACTTTCTTTTGAAATTGCAAAATTTATTTTGTTTTCATGAAAATGCTCCATTTTTAAAGTTATTTAATCAATTTACCTATTTACAAGTCAAATCTTAAGAAATCGAAAATAATTTCTATTTATACTCCAAATTTTCCAGTTCTATATTTCTGGGGAGTTATGAGTTCTAAGTATGAACCAAAATCTTAAAATTGAGTAGGGTATTTTCTAATTTAAAGTTTTTTGTCAAAAATTATCATTCTCTAGAATAATTTATTAGACCTTATGAAAATAAAATGCATGTTCTATACTGCGATATGAAAAATGTACGAAGATTCCTCAATTCCATTTTTTTTATCATTATTTGGGCTAAATAGATATTTAAGGTAGTCATTAACACGGTAGAAAGACAAAGACTTTTGAAGAAGTTAGTAGCGGCATGAGAAATGAGCATTCCATTCTGCTATCAATAAAAAAAAACGTACTTAAACCTATATAAGATATTCAATTATTAATTAAATAAGTTATTGTGTCCACTTAAATGCAAATTTAAGGTAGGATCAAAGGATCAATTTTGTAAAAAGGGTGAAATTTCTGCAAGGATCCCTCAAGGTGGTATACTAAGGCTGCTATTATATCTTATCTATACAGCGGATATGCTAACAAATCCAAACACACATAAGTAAACGTTTGCATATAACACTGTATTTATAAGTGTTAGTTAATAACGATCCGAAGGCTTAATTTCAACAGCTTCAGTCGCACATTCATTAAACTTTGGAAATGTATTCGCGTAAAGTTTTTCTCATAAGGTAAAATTGCCCACCAATTACAATAACAAATACTATATATCCAGCAGAAACGTACGTTCAATATTTGGGTATCCATCCAGATCGGCGCCTAATTAGGTCCCATCGTATTGATACAAAAATAACGACCATAAAGCTTCGCACAAATCGACTACACTGGCTAATAAGTTCTAGCTCAACCTAGGCTTTGTACAAATTTGTTACACAAATCTTTTATAAAGCCAATATGGTCATATCGCATTCAGCTGTGGGGTACTGCTTTTTGATTATATTTCTTTTTATCAAACTGTGTATTCACGCAAAAAAATTGCTTTATATATATAAGATAAATTAAACAAATTGCAAAAAAATACTTTATTATAGCATTTATAACGTTTCTTGCTTCCAATTTAAAAATATAAAAGTGCAGTTACGCCTGTTTGTATTAAGGAAGACGATTTAAACCAATTTATTGACCTGAAATTTTATTAAATAGGCGAATATATTATATTATTGATACGCCAATTTTAGAATAATGAAAGAAAAATAATTTTTTAGACACTGCATTTTCTGTGCCTATTTAACCCAAGGAGGGCGTTATGCGAAGACCCTTTAAATAAAAGTGCCTTACTTTAGAATAAGATATGGAATTAATGTTTGATATAAACGCGGGCATGCAAAAACCTGTAACGACAAAAGTCGACGAGAGGCCTTGTTTTTGTCTACAGCGGTTCTTATTAAATAAAATATGATTTTGTATTCTTTATTATTGTTAGCCTGACACTTATCGTTATATACTTTTGAGATTACAGTTATAATTATTCTAGGCATAATCCTGAGTGAGTAGATGAGAAGTTTCTTTAGTTAGTGAAACATTATTTAAAAATAAAGAGTTAGAATTTTAAAATATTTAAAATTAATGGAATAGATTTATAAAATTTTATTTGACAGCTGGCAGAATGGAATGCATTTTCTATGTCGGTACAGACGTTAGCAATATTCTGCGTGTTTTTTCTCCCAATTTTGTGTTAACTGTAAACATCATCTATTTATCCAAACACTAAAGACAATTAGAATATTACAATAGATATTTTCAAATGTTCATGTTCTTGCTTTTTCCTTTGGTGAGAACGCAGTTTACACTTTCTAACTTTTTTTATTATTGCATTCTTTGTTACCATATGAATTTTGATTTTAGCCAACCATTGATTAGCAATGAAAGCATTGTATGTATTTCTGTTTCATATCGGCTGATTTCATTTTATTATCGAAGCAATTGTGATGAAGAAAAATGAACAATTTTACTATAGATACATGTATAATTGGCCTTGAAGGCTTCCAATGGTTTGAAATGAACAAATAAACAAATAAATAAATAAAAAAATATGAAAATTGGGTTCATTTAAATTTGCCAAAAATAATTTTAGACGTTTTTCGGTTTTCATTCCTTCTATCTAAAATATTGTGTTTAGCTAATTCTTTTATCCTAACGCATTTAATTATAAATAATGCAAATTATTGCTGGGGGTGGTTAAGCTAGTCTCTATGCGCATTTCGAGGTTTGCATCAGGAAACCTTTACCCAACTTTTTGGAAGAGCTTAACTGTCTTATGCTCGACCAAATGAGAAATCGGAAGCAAAAAGCCCCACAACAAACAATGTAAATTTGATTTTCTATACTTATTTTATTACGTTCCGGGGGTTGTTTGCCTACTCTAAATTCAGCTGTAAGCGGTAAAAAAAATAAAAACAATAGAAGCTATGATTTGCTTTAGGTAGAAAAGCAAAAATAGCAGGTGTTGAGAATATTTGCTAGATCTATTTAATTTTTTTTTATAAGCAGAGTTTTTTTTTGCCGCACTGTGTAACATAACAATTTTAATCCTCCCATATTAAAGGATGGACCATACATTTTTTTAAATCTATATATATTTACTGATTTATGGCCGCAACTCCGTAAAATTTTGAACGTTTCTCATTTCGATGTTTCGTCTGTCTTTAAAAATGTTGTTGCGTTACCAGAGAGGATATGCGAATTTTGTAACTGTCAGAATTTGATGAATGCATTTTTATTCACATAACAACTTGTGTACGTTAGTTGCACTTTGTTGAGTCTCTGTGTGCTGTTTTTCACATATACACACAAATTTTGCTTACATGTCCTATAACCGTTTTATAATTTATTGGAATCCATATTCTTTGTTTCTTATTCTTATATTGCATTTGTTGGCTTGAAGGTTATTATGCCAATGACTGAAACTTATTGTCACAATTGCAATAATAATATTGAACTGTCCTAAATACAAAAAACTATAAACATAACAGGAAGGAAGCACTAGACTTCAATGTAATAGCAAATGCAAATTTATGTTTTTTGAAGTAACCTTTAATGGGTACCCAAATTTCTAAAAAGTGCTGAAATTTTTATTATCATAATAGAACAAATATATTGCACATCAAAATCATAAAAAAAGTCAATATCATTTTTTGCTGACCTATAACCAATCACCAAATATAAGAATTAAATTTCCCTTCTTTAAATTGAAATAATTAAATGAGCATACAAAAAGAGTAACTCACCCATCCCTAAATAAAGCTCAGCATAAAACATGTGACAAATTGTACACTTTTTCGTGCAGCATATTTGAAAAACATGGTGTTTATTCGCACTCTTGCATTATTTTCGGAAATGAAAACAAATTGTAAAATACATGTAACCTTTCTTACAGAACTTATGCCATAAAATTAAATAACTTAATACTAATAATTGTAGTTCGACAAAGTTAGGTCAAACAATAACATTACTAATTCCCGGACAAGGCGAAAAATACATATGTATATGTTAACTTCATCATAATAATCGGCATAATCGGTTCGATTGCCAATCCATGGTTGCCAAATTGCATATGGTATCCTAGAATTCAATAACAAAAAAAAGTTAGAGTGTTGTAAAACTTCGTTCGCAACCAAGGAAAAACGCAAGAACTGCATGGTCATTCAAATTGAGAAATATTCATTCTCTAGAATACGAATCTTTAGTGTTGGGTTAGAAAAAAATACGCAGAATGGTACTAACGTCTGTAGCGACATAGAAAATGCATTCCATTCATATAGTTGTGTCATAAAATGTTACTTTTTACTCTGTACTCAAAGTTATCATTTCAAAATAAATTTTCTCTCTGAATAGAAAGAATAAAGAAAACGAGCTTATGCCTAGAAGCTAAATATTACTTAGTATTAATAATTGTTGTTGGAGAAAGTTAGATCAAACAATAAAATTAAATTATTTTTTCCACTTTTTATTTTAATGCAATATTTTCGAACTTTTTTTGAATTTTAAATTTTGCCAGCCTCGTAATTTTTTGGTGCAAATTTAGCTTTATTTGATAATTTTAATTTTTTCAAAATTTTTGTGAATTTCCAAATTCTGGTGAAATTTTGCGTTTGGTTGTTTTCCGATTAATTTAGGTAATATTTATAGTTTTTATGAAATTTAAATTACTTGGTGAATTTGCTAATTTTGTATGAAATTCTCCCGTTGTGATGAATATTGTAATTTTTTTTTTTTTTTTTGGTACACTTGCTTTTTATCATTTTGTAAAATAATATTTTTTGTTAATTTTTTTTTTTCGTGAAATTACAAAATTTGATTAAATTAATTTTTTTTTTTAAATTTTAATACTTTTGTAAAGATGTGGTTTTTTATTAAATATTATTATTATTATTATTTAGCAATTTATTTTTTTTATTCTAGTTTTTCGATTTTATAGTGGATTTGCAGAATTTAAAATTATGTTAAAATTTCGAATTTTTTTTTATTTTTGTGCAGTTTTTTTTTTGTTTTAAATTTCGGTTTTTTGGAATATTATGATATTTCTATAATTTAAAATTTTTGAACTAAAGTTATGGTGAATTTATTCTTTTAGGAAAATTGCTTTTTCTTTTTTCAGATTAATAGGAATTTTAGATAAAATTCATAATTTTTTAATACTTTGGAGATTTTCTAATTTTGTGGTGAATTTTTTTATTATTTTTGGGAATTTTTTGATTTAATATGTTTGTTAAACATCGACTTTATTAAAATTTCGGCGTTTTTCATAATATATAGAATTTTGTGATTTTTCATCATAATGACACAATTGTGGTCAAATTTTTATTGAAAATTTGGTGAAGTTTGATTTGGTCTAATAAAGTATCGATGAACTAACCAATAAGAAACCTTTGCAAGACTGAATTAAAATAATTTTTTCTTCTTCAGAATACGCCAACTTCAAATCATAACCCTTACGTAAATGTTTAGGTGTAAGGAGTTCCGATTTGGCTTAAAGTATACTAATAATAACGAAAAATTAATAATCTGTGGTATACCGCCCTAATTTTCATTATTCTAAAGTTTTAATTTAACAAATTCAATTTGTCCTTTAGTTTCATCATGCTTTTATAACCGGACAGCACTCATTACTCTAATAAGCCGACAAGGGTTGTATTAAATTAGTAGTTTCTCTTTTTACCAAGTCTGTTACATATTTGTATTAATGTTAATCAAATTGATAATTCCTCTTTTAACACAAATGATTTTGATGTCGAGTATCATATACCACTGGCAACGTCTGCAAATTAACAAGAAATGGCTTTAAAGAATTTTTTATACGTATATGAAAGAGTCTGTATATAAGATGAGTGCATTGCAGTCAACCCTTGTAGCGGAGAGAAGTGAGTCTGAAGACTCTAAAACGAGGTAGATGTGAAATTACCTAATTCCATTAATTCGCATGATGAAGCATTAAAACAAATTTCCCATTTGAAGCATATTTCTAGAGATGTGGCAAACTATATAGCCACACATCAAAAATATTTTGAAACTCAGCAGCTCAAATTGAACCAACCCATGTCGATGCAATCTACTATAAAGACATTAAAATAAAATTTATTTTTCGTAAAATAACTTACGTTCGGGTTCGGGGGTAGCACAAGAATGATACAATTAGCGAGATAGAAGTGAGTTTATATAAACGAAAAACTAGGCGCCAAAAATTAGAATACAAAGGAAAAAGTCAAATTACTAAATGTAATATTGAACATACACTAGGGGTATTTCGTACGTAAACATCCCGCCCCTCTTGCACGAGTGCAACAAGGAAGGATGAGTAGCAAGAAGAAAAAGCGATAGGCATTAAAACAGTATTTTAATTCATTATAATTAAATAAAATATACATATAATAAATTCATTAAAGAATTAAATTCAATACAATTCAACATAGTTAAAATTAAATTAAATTATTATTATTATCGTCGCAGCATCTTTATGTCTCGAATTGTGTGACAATTGTTGGGGTTGTTGTGAGGGATGTTGCATTTGTTTGGATTGTTGCTGAAGCTGTTGTACTTGTTGTTTTAATTGTTGGATTTGTTGTTGAAGCTGTTGTGCTTTTTGTCTTTTGGTCGCTTTTTGTTGTGGCTCTGTTTTTTTATTTCTCCGTTTTGAGATCTGCTTGTCGGGTTTCTGCGTTTTATGTGCTAACCGGGGCTTATTTTCTTTAAAACGGCGAAGCAGGGTATGGTGTTGAGCCGAGCATTCCATACATCTTTCCCTGCTTACGCATTTGTCCCGCATGTGAGAATGTGCAAGACAGTTAAAACAGTAACGGTGTTCTGTTACTGTCTTCCATCGTTCTCCTACTGACATTTTCCGGAATTTGGGACACTTCCGAATGGCATGCTCGCTTTTGCATAAACGACTATCTCGTAAGCTCTCCTCTCGTCTGGGTTTGTCTTCTTGCTTTCCCTCTTCAGTCGCTTTGGTAGGTCGGTGAACCTCGAAACGAGCCACTTCTTTAGACATTTTGACAACCTGCGGGGTAAAGAAAAACAAACAAGGAAGAAAACTATATTAATTTTGGTCCGAATTAGGAAGGAGAACAAGCTTCACAATTGGCCGGGTAATATTGCCCGAAGCAGTTCTCACATTAGCGACTCTAACTTTCGAATCCAGGCCATAGTAAACTTTTTCTACTAGCCCGATTCTCCATAGATTCGGAGGCAAATTGTTTTGGCGAACGACCAACAAATCGCCTACGACAAAGTCCCGTTCAGGAAATTTCCACTTCATACGTTTGTGAAGTTCTTTCAAATATTCCTCTTTCCCACTTAGGGCAAGCTGGTTGTGAAGAATTTTAAGTTTTTGCCATCTGTTGGCAAGAATTATGGACATTTCCGAATGATCTGGTTCGGCACGTCCTAGTAACGGCCGACCGAACAAAAAATTACCGGGGGTTAAAGGGACTAAATCGGTAGGATTATCACTCATTGCACATAGGGGCCTAGAGTTTAAATATGCTTCAATTCGGGTTAGCATGGTTTCGAATTCAGGGTACGTAAACTACTGAAAACTCTTTTTAAATGGGTCTTAAAACTCTTTACACCAGCTTCCCACAAGCCACGCATATGAGGGGCACCGCGGGGAATAAAGTGCCACTCCAAAGACCTTTCGTAATCTAACGCAAGAACCTTATCTCTTAGTTCTTGAAGAAATTTCTTGTGGTCGGTAGCAAGTAATTTTGCAGCTCCTACGAAACCTGTTCCATTATCGGAGTACATATACCGGCGTAATGAGCGACGGGAAAATGCTGCTAAAAATGCTTCTGATGTCATATCTTCGGTCACTTCTAAGTGAATTGCCTTTGTCCCAAAGAAAACAAACACTACGACATAGCCTTTCGAAATTCGACAACCTCGTACGCTATAAGACTTAATGTCGAACGGCCCGGCGAAATCGACCCCAGTATGTTCGAATTGTTAGGCCACGGAAGTTCTTTCGGGTGGTAGGGCAGTCATCATTTGCCGACTGGTTTATTTTCGGTGAATGACACATTCTTTACAATTGTTTACTATCATTCAAACCAAATTTCGGAGTTTGGGGACCCAAAAGTCAATCCTTACTAAACGCATAAGCAATGAGCTTCCAGCATGTAATGAGTACTGGTGAACAGATTCTATATACAATCGGGTAAAAGAAGCACAATAGGGTAGTATCTTCGGGAAACGTTCATCATATCGTAAACCCATGGCTTGAGCAAGACGTCCATTCACTTTCATAATTCCGTAAGAATCGAGAAAAGGGTTCAAAGAAATTAACTTACTCCCGCGGGGCAAACTCTCATTTCATAGAAGGCAAAAGTATTCGGGGAAATAGAGCTGCTGGAATAGCATAGTTAAACGAGTTTTTACAAACACGATCTCCGATCTTGCCAACTGAGCTGAGTCAAAAATTACGGAACGTTTACGCAACCTATTATAAAATCGGAAAATATATGCTACCACTCTCATAGCTCGTGGTAGACTTGAAAACCGTTTGTGAAAATCATCTTGATTATGTTTCAGAGTAAAATTAGTGATAATATTTCTTGCTGCGAGATTTAAGTGATAAGTTATTTTAATATTGGGCCAATTTTCTCTCGGTAGACTTAACCATTGCAGGCCATGCCACCATAAAGAATTATCAATTAAATCTCGGGCCAGACATCCTCGGCTTGCTATATCAGCGGGGTTATTCTTGGATTCAACATGAGACCAATTCTCAGTGCCAATCTTTTTAAGAATCAACGCAACTCTATTCGCAACAAAAGTAGGCCTGTGGCAAGGGGGTTTCTGCAGCCAGGATAAAACTATGGTCGAATCAGTACAAAAATTAATCTTTTACCTGGCCAGATCCATTTGACTACACAACGAATCAACCATAGTCGCCAATAATGCCGCTCCGCAAAGCTCTAGACGGGGTAATGCCTCACACTTTACCGGCCCCACTTTTGTTTTTGCCATTAGTAAATGACTTTTAATCTCATTACTTGGAGTAACAGCATGAATATATAAAGTTGCAGCGTATGCCTTTTCAGAAGCATCGCAAAAGCCATGAATCTCAATATCAAAATCGGGATGAAAATTAACCCATCTGGAATGTTAATTTTCTCAATATGTGGATAGTCCTCACAAAAAGCATACCATTTATTTAGAGTTAATGGGTTCAAACAGTCATCCAAAGCTGTCTTGTCTCGCCAGATTTGTTGCATAATCATCTTAGCGACATTGATTTTGGGAGAAAGGCATCCGAATGCGTCAAATAGCTTTGCTATTCGTAACAAAATCTCTGCTTGGCTGCAATATAACTCTAAAAAAGAACTTATCTGAACTAGCATTCCATCGCAAACCAAGCGTCTTAGTCGTGCTCGCGTCCGAAAATCTCAAAAAATCTGCTGCTAGCAGATTTTCATAGGGTACATCCTCTAACAGACGTTTATGGTTTGCAGTCCATTTTCGGAGTACAAAACCAGCAGAACCAAGAACGTATGTTATATCATTTCGCCGAGTGATTACCTCCTCTAGTTCATGCGAACCAGCGAGAACATCATCGACGTACATTTCGGACACCGCTGGATTTTGAGCTTCACATTCGTTTGATAATTGAATCAATGTTCGTATGGCGAGATACGGTGCACAGTTCACTCTAAACGTAACCGTATTAAGCTCAAATTTCTTGACTGCGACTTCTGGACTTTCTCGGAATAATATCCGTTGAAAAGGGGTATGCTTGGGATGGACCAGAATTTTCCGATACATTTTTTTCAATATCAGCATTAAATACATAACGATATAGCCTCCAACGGAATACTAAAATCGTCAGGTCAGCCTGTAATACAGGTCCGGGATATAAAACATCATTTAAGCTCACGCTATTTGAAGAGGCGCTGGACGCATTAAATACAACACGAAGTTTGGTAATCGTGCTATCGGGTTTAAACACAGCATGATGGGGTAAATAATATGAAGTCGTTTTCATACTATCGGAGCCGACTTCGCCAATATGACCCAATTCAATATACTCGCCAATTACTTTATCATACTGTGATTTTAATTGCGGGTTTCGTAAAAGGCGAGCTTCATTTCTCTTAAATTGAGACAACGCATTGTCGCGGGAGTGTCCTAAAGATAGGTTTTCGGGGAACTCCTGTTTAAAGGGCAAGGAATCTACGTAACGGTTTCTATAGGTTGTCGACTGGTAATATTTTTCACAAAATTTCTCAGCATCAGTATGGGGGGCAACCTTCGAAACTTCTTCAAGTTCCAAAAACCGAGAAAGTTGATTGTCTAAATCAATGTGATTAAAATAGCATTCAACCGATTTCAAGGGGTTATCGTGAAACACTTTACCTGTTACAATCCAACCGAACATTGTGTTTTGAGCAATAAGGTTGCATTGTGGGTGCTTTCTAACTTCGGGGAGTAATATCTGAGGGAAATCGGATGAATTGATGTTGGCAACTGAGCATGTTGGCAATCGGCCGGTTAACTTTTCCACTACATAAGCTTCACATTGAATTCTAAAATTAGGGTTTGTTTTAGAACCAATCATAATAAAGCATATTTTAGAAGTTTTGACCGTTAAACTGCCGTTAAGGCAAGTAATATTTGCCATAGTAGACGAAAGTGTAGGCAAACAAAGTTTCGTTTGCAACCTTTGGGAAATAAAAGTTGCCTAAGAAGCAGGATCGATCAGTGCTCGTGTCACGTACTGAATATTGCCAACAAGAACTTCGCAAGTTGCTGTTCCTAGCAATACAGTAGAATGGGGATTTAAATTAACATGTGAGGTATATGTTTGAAATGATTGAGTTTCGCTAGAAGTTGAGGGTCCCTCATTAGGGTTGTTTTGGGGCGGACTGTAATTCGAACTATGGACTTTAGGATTTCCGGGACTATTTTCACCAAGGTGAAAACCAAGAGAATTCAAGCGGGAAGAGTTATGTGGTACAGAGGAATTCTTTATGGGATCTGGGTTTTGACTGGGGTTTTGTGCAAAAGAGAGTGGTGTTTTTGTCTACAGATGAAACAAACATGAACGCTTTTGCACGTTCTATACTCGTGGGATGACGCCAGACAATTATTACAAAACTTCAGCTTTGTACAGTTAACAAGCGTTCATCTGCCTTAAAAATATCGGACAGAGTTTAAGAGGATGTTTCTCTGGACATAAAACGCACTGACTTGAATTCTGACCCTGGTTAGTCTTATTTACAAATGCCTTAACTTTTCTGGAATCATTAGAGGGTTTTTTCGAGTGGTTAGAGTTATAACTTTTAACGGGGTTCTGAGGCGGGTTTGGATGAGATCCTTTAATATCATAAACCGATCTAGAGTCTTATAACGAGATGTTAGAAACTTGTACAATTCATCCCATAATGGCATGTCTGCATCGCGTTTTTCTGATTGTCAGGATTGTGGAGGCAATAGAGACAAAAATTACGTCCCAACTATCAGTCTTCACATTAAGCAAGGAGAGATTAGTGATACAATCGTTTATAGTTCTCTTCAGTTCTTTAATATTGGGACCAGTTTCTCTGCTGATAGGGGTGATATTAAAAAGAATTGTTAGTTGAGCATTAATGAGAACGCGTTTATTCTCATGTTTCTCCATGAGATTTTTCCATGCAATAGGAAAACCATCTCTCGTCAATGGGCAGGTACGGATCATTTTAGTATACTGTAGAAGATAATACATCTTTGAAGCGGGATCTATTCTCGGGTTATCTGCCACCATACTTTTAAATGATTCGCGAAATGAAGGCCACTTTAAATAACCTCCGTAAAAGGGATCTATTTCACACGGGGGTAAATGGGCAGATGGGATGAAGTTAAGCTCCTGCGCCTTCTCATCTTTTAAAGCTTGGTTTAAACGCTCTAAGTAATCCGAAATGAGGGATGCGCCACGAACATATGTAGTGTAGGAACTCATGTACTTTTGCTTCACCTCAATGATCTGAATATCAGGATCACTTTCAGCCAAAACTAAAAGTGAGTCATATGATTTCAAATGCGGTATAATATCAACAAATGCCAAATCAGCCAAACGATCGCAATTTCTAATCAAATCATTGACCGTTGACATCTTAAGTAATTAGAATAACGATAAGAGAAAAAAATTCAAAAATCTCCGGGTGATAATCGAAAAAAAGGGTAAACTGAAGAAAGAAAACGGGGATAAATTGCACTTAACAAAATTATTGTATAAAAGTATCTATAGATAAGTATTTATCTTGCACAAAAAACAAGCAGAATGGTATATTAGAAAAATTTTTAAATTAATTTACACTGTTGGGTTCAATTTCAATCAAGACCGATTTAAAATTTAAAAAGACAGAGTGAAAATTAAAAATTCGACAAAATATTCACTAAAGAACAAAAATTTTGTCAATTTCTAACAGTGTAAAAACAATTGTTGAGACAAAGGGTTAATTAATTAATTACAAAAGTGTAGGACGATAAAAAACACGAGTACTTAATTCGGGTAGATTATAATTGACAGTAAAAATTTTTTTTTTTCAATAAAATACCCCAAAACTATACGTAAAATAATTTTAGCACGCGTATAGTATAATATTTTATCCGATGTATTATGTCTGAGTAACCATTAATAGACAACGTAGCGGAATTGTTATGTTTTTGTGTTTTTTATAAATTGTGTAGAGCACTTCACTAATTTAAAAAAAAAATTAATATTTTACAACACGGCCGTCCATCTGTTTTGTTTAATATAGCAACGAGTAAATTTGATGGTTTTATGTGACGTTACAACTAATAAAACCGTAGTTGAACAAGCTCTGGGTATCTGCTGTTAAGAAGCTTTTATTAACAGAGTGTCAACAAACAGAAACAGATTAATTCAATCATGTGAAAAAAAAACACAAAATGTTAACCGCCGATCGTTGTCAGTATAGAATACGAGTTTTTTTCTCACTTGTTTTATGCACTTATTTATATGTATGTAAAAAATAATTTATTTTTATATTGTAACACTTTATAAAAATCACTTACCTTTTGTTTCACCAGGGATAGGAAGGGTATATACTAAAAATATGTAATACACAATTGTGTGTGTTCTCGGGTTTGCTTGGGGTGAATTCTGTAAATATAAAATATTTTTTAAGAAAAATATTTCCGTGGGATTTGGGGTAATCCGGTTCGAAGGACCAAAAAAATGTTGTGGTAATATTTTTCTCAAAAAAGTATTTAAAGTTAAATAAAAAGGGTGTTAGTTTCTTGTTTTAAATGAAATTTATTTTTCGTAAAATAACTTACGTTCGGGTTCGGGGGTAGCACAAGAACGATACAATTAGCGAGATAGAAAAAAGTGAGTTTATATAAACGAAAAACTAGGCGCCAGAAATTAGAATACAAAGGCAAAAGTCAAATTACTAAATGTAAGATTGAACATATACTAGGGGTATTTCGTACGTAAACACAGGGGAAGGACCTGCTCGAATTATGCAAACGTTTTATGAAAATGAGCACTCGCCAAAAATGCACATCGTGCTTGAAGTGAATAATTTCGACAAAATAATCTCGTCCTTTTGAGTGCGAAATTTGGAATTTATTTCAAAAGCTCCAAGAAACTTGGCTAGTATGTAACACGAAAGCACCTCAGAACTCTTGGTAAGTCTATCGGACGAGAGTGATCGTAAAAGCGAGACCAAAAAATCAGGCAAATCGATTAGTCGTCAATCGCAGCAACTATTCCTTCGTATTCACACACACAATATCCCTATCACTCAACAATGGAATGAAGCCCTGTCAACAATGTCGTGTAATTGTCGAATGTTTTGAGGAAAGTTTTGGGTAGTGATGAGACTCATTTTCACCTGAATGGATTAGTAAATACGCAAAATTGCCGCACTTTGGGGTTGAAAAATAAAATGCATTCTCATAGGGTAGCTATTCGATATGCATCGCCATCTCGTAGCATAATTGGCGCATACGATTTTGAAGATAACACCGAAACGGTGCTACAGTAAATAGTGTGAGTTATCAAATCATAAAAACGAACTTTTTGTTAAACGAGTTGGACAATGAGAATATCGATATCGAATAGCATGTCGTTTTGGTTACTTTTAACAAAAATCGGTTATTTAATTTTCCGCTGTGCACTTGTGTGCTTTTTTGACTTGGTTACTCTGTCAACCAAAAAATTTCCTTTTACAGATGTAAAATATGGCAATTTAAAGCAAACCGTTCACATTAGACCGTTGGTACAACTTGTAGAGATTGTACACGAGATTGGATAGTTTGTAGACTCGTTAAATAAAGTTGTGTTTTGGTTGTACGACAAATAAAAAATACAAGATATTTTTGGATAAGTTGTACAACTCGGTCGCTACGTAAATGGGCATATCGTATAATCTTTTTATTTATTTTGTTTGTGCTTATTTTCGTAGTGATCGCATATCAGTGGTAAAAAATCAAGATTGTGAAATGGTACTGAAATTCAAGTTAAAAGTACATTTTCCACATTACCATTCAAAAAACTCAAAGAAACAACAAGACTTGTATGTACAGACTGCTTTCTGAGTTTTTTATTAACCATAAGAAGTAGAAAATTTAAATGGCTTTTGTGATGTAAATACAGTGGCTTAACTTCAAAGTCGCACTTTTTCAAATAAAAAAAAATTCTATAATTTTCACTTTTTGCAAGAAAACGATATACAGTGCAGAAATTTTACATCACAACTCTCGAATTTTGCATTAGAAACAATATTTTCTCGTTGAACTTTATAAATAAATTTTTGAACTCCTGACCTTGATATGGAAAATTTTAAATTCGAAATTTCGATTTTTTTATAAAAAAAAACTCAGAATTTGATATGGAAAATTTTAAATTCGATTTTCGAAATTCCGAATTTTTTATTAAAAAAAAAAACTCAGGATTCCGATTTCGACTTCTATTATCTATCTTTGCCCAAAACGACTTGTTTGTAAAATAGAGTTGTACAACATGAATGTTCACAAAGTTGTATTGTTTGTGGGCAATACATCCAACTTGATTTACTAACGGTGGCAACGTGTATGGCTGGCATATACATTTTTTACAAGGTAATATAAGCGTAAATGCGCTGCCTAATAATCACGCAAAGGAAAAAATTTATTTAATTTGTAAGTTTTATCTAAGTAAGTTTATACATGTCTCACTTGTATAACAACTCATATATTTTTGATTTCAATTTCTTAGCATAAATCTTCGTTTAGTGTTCTTCTTTGGTCACTGCAAAAGTTACTGTAGTGTTGTCGCCTCAAGTTTTTCTCTCTTTTTCATAGTTTGAATTTTCTGTTTGAATATACTTCTAAGTAAAATCAACAAAATTGTTGGTTTTTCGTGAAAAATTTTAAACCTTGAGTTAATATATTATTGTTGCACAATTAGGAAATCTGATTAAATAAAACAAGAATGTTTTATTATAAATTACATATATAAATATTTTCAACTGTGAAGTACAACTAAAACAATATTTACATAAATTATTTACAAAGTTACTTTTTTCAGAAATTTGGGTTACCAATATTTTTCTGTTGTGGCCACGCCGATCGAGAACCTCTGGTTTCAACAAGACAATGCCACCTGCGACATATTAACAGACAGACTGGCGACACGGCACACCAAATTACCTAGTCACATTACTTAGCATCGGCGAGCGGGCGAATGCACAATTTCAGAACTGGGCGCCCGATAATATCTTTAATACATCATTATAATAAATTGGAAAAAAATTCAACAACATGATGTTGTAACTAAAATTGAATCTCAATTCACTTTGTTAATTTTTTTAATTAATATTTTTACACAACCTAAGCTAGAATTCATTGCCTTCAACTATGATGACTGATGAAGGCTTACTAGTAAAAATATCTTGCCAAAAAACGGTTCTCTAAGCCGCCGTTAATCTTAGAGAACTGTAATTACGACTTCGTTAGTTCGGAATATATTATAATAGTCCTTTATATTTTATGCGTTAAAAAAGCTCTCTTTAAATAAAACCGAAAATATGAATACCCTTATATAATAAACGCACAAGAAATTTAAACTTTTTGTTGCAATTGAGCAAAACGTCTTGCGATAATATTTTATTCCTTTAATTTCATGGCTTAGTAGTTTCTAGAATAATTACATGACTTCTAGTGCAAATTAAAGTCGTTTGTTCGTTTTGCCTTCGCTAGCCCAATTGTTTTCTCAACTAACATTTAAAACTTTAATACACTCAAATGCAGCAACATGCACACATACATGGACATGTGTAGACAAATTACTTTCGGTGTCTATAGAAATGCCACTTGATGTAAATCTTGACCACAGTCCGTTGTCTCATTAATGCGCACTCAGTATTGAATATTGAAAGGAAGACGACGAATAAGACGACTAAGACCACATTTTTAGAAGTTTATACTTTTGCGAAGGGTATATAAGATCAGGCACAGCCGAATATAGCTCTCTTACTTGTTATTATATTGAAGAAGTAAGTAAACCTTTCACAGTTCCAGTCTTCAATTAATATCTTTGCGCGAAGTACTTGCTGTTCATTAAAAATGTTACATGTAGTGACATGCGATGTAAACTTGCGTTTGATATATGTGTTTATCCTTCCAAATCATTTTATGGCCATTATATAATGTTGTACTCTGTCAAGTGCTCTCTGGTATGTCAAAGGAACCAATATAGAGAAGAACAATAACGTATTCATTTTACCGACACAAATGTATGTAAAAGAATTCAGTTGTCTATAATGTCCCATGTGCTGACGTGCTGTATGTTTGTAGATACCTATAGTGTTGTTATAATTGCGAAAAGATCGTTTAGCTTAAGTTTCTTAATAAGTCATATATTTGTCTTGTTAATTAACACCTGTAATTAATGTTCATATTACGATTCACTGAATTTTAAAGCTTTACATCAAGTAATTATTTCTTATTAAGCTGCTATTTCTGCAAATTGTACGCACAACAGGAAATAACATTTTAATTTACTAGTATGTGCAATATCCTTAACGAAAAGGAACCTTGCGAATTTGCATTAAAATGGGTGAGACAAAATTCAAAGAAACCCGTTTACTCTACTCTTTTACACTGACCATTTTTTTTTTTAAACTAAATCAAATACAACCAAAATTTTGGATACAGAGATAGGGAATGTATGCTAATCAAGTTCCGAACACATATTGCTGTAACTGTATCCTAGACTCTTAACAAGCGAAAAGCATCACAAGAGGGAGGCAGTTGTACTATACAGTTCAAGTAAAAAAGCTGTACGTTATATCTGGCGGTAAGCTCTCCTAATGGCCCACCGACGTTATTAAGTTGCCAATTTTACTATTGTATAAATATTTAACATGATGACCTTTTACTTCGTTTATTCCATGACCTATCTTAAGATTATTCAACTACAATTGTTGTTTAAAATCGGCAATTGAATATGGATATGAGAAAATCACCCGAACCTGATCGTATTACAGGATCAATGATAAAAAATTCTGCTGCGAGAATTATACTATTCATATTTATTGCAATGTGGCGCGTCGGCTTCTTCCCATGCTCCTGGAAGATGTCTGAAATTGTGATGATCCCTAAACCAGAAAAGACTCAAGCTAGATTACGTCATATCATATTTAAAATTATACTATTATCACTAGAACGACTATGTTCAATACGTTAATATGTACGCTCAGAATGATTTTAATCAAGACTTAATTTTTGGACAAAACAGTAACGCACTTGATGACACTGAAAATTTTCTAGTAAATACCTCACCGGACCAACCGGATACTTAGACCTAAATACACAGGGACATACATTACCACACATAAATATATTTTCCCCATTCGCCTCTTGATTATTCATAAATCCAGAATTTATGATCATGACAAATGCCAGAGTTGTGAACCAATCACGATTATCGCAATTTTAAGTAAACACTATTTGAACAAGGAAATCGGCTTCCAATTCATTATAGACTAAATAACACAAAAAATTTAATCTCTATTTGAACTCCTAGAATTAACCGCACTCTATAACTACACTAGTATTATATTTAACATAAAAATTCCAATAAAATTAAACAATAAATTCACATTATATCATATTGTTCCAGGATAAAAGAATAAATGAAACCTGCAGACAAATACAAAAATACGTGGAAAAGTTAATTATTCAGTCTTCGGGTCAGCAACAATTCTTATTCTTTATTTAATATTCCGACAGGGTGTTTTGATGTAGAATTTTGGAACGAATTTCCGTCATCCCTTGTCAAGTTTGGTTTGGAGACAACCCGGTTTCTGCTATGTGCCATCTTCAGTGTCATTTTTCGTTTTGAACGAACACAACAATTCTTATCATAATTGCAGTGACAAAAAGAAAACCAATGACAATAACATATTCACTCGACCAGAAAATTAATGAAGTTCCGACATCATATTACTCAAAGCACCTTTGTCCGTCACTTCATTTTAGGGAAGGAGGAGTTAATGATTCACCAATAATAATACTAAATTAAATACTTTCGATTACAAAGCAAAACAATTAAATACGGAAGTCAATAAAATATTACAGACAAAATTATTTGGAAATTTATTAAATGGCACAACAGTTGAAATTAATAAGGACTCAAATATTTGCAAATAAAACAACACAATAAGCACGTATATATTTGATTAACAAATTTCATTATAAAGTTGAACGAAAACAAAAGTCAGTTATTATTCAATAGCGCAAAAGAAATGTCTTTTTTAAAGATACTAGGTTAAGTTAATAACTCGTGCATATGATGTGTATTAAAAACGAAGAACTCGCAAGCATTAGAATGACCTAGCTCATTCATTCTTCATAGATTTTGTTGTAATTAGGTGTTTTAATTTTAACTTAGAGTTTTTAGAAAATAACTTGTTTGTGGAAAAAGCACGTTGTTTACAACTTAATCGACTGTTACTTAGCCATTTCCGAATCGATTTAAAATTTGTTCCTTGTTTAAAAGGCAACAATAATTCAACAAAATTATTCATGATCGGATTCAAAACAACAATCTTATGATATATTGAAGTTGCAACTTTCAAATTACCTTTATTTCACTACATTTGCTAATAAACGAACTGATCGAGAAAAACTATAAGAACTGCTCTGCTCTTGGACTTCAATAAAAAGAATGAATATTTTTCGTGTAGCACAGTAACATTTTTAATGCTCTGAGAAATCCAAGAAAAAACACATGGAACTTTAATCTAAGTCTTTTGTTAATTATACAGTAAAATATGCTCTAAGAGCTTGACTGAATACTGTGTTTTTCTACCAAATATTTCATTAAAAGAAAAAAATGTTGCCTTTAATATTTGTCAGAAATATTTGAAATTTGGCATCTTACTTTATAAGTCAACTAGACTAAAACTTTTTTAAGATATCGTAGAGTAATATAGAAAAAGAATTACGAACAAATTGAAAAACATCAAAGCTATTTTCAGCAACAATTACAAAGATTGTTAAATTTTAATAAATGTTCTGATTTTATTACAACTGTATATATTTTGTTGTTTACATTTATTACTCTAAGATATTTTTTCTAATACTCGTACCAGGGTTGGTACTTATCGCATTATACAGGTTGTCCGCCGGGAAGGTATACTACTTTGTTTGCTTATAATTTTGAATTAAATGAAAGAGAATGGATCGTACGTTGATAAATGTTTTATCTAATGTCGGCAATTATGTATGGGATACAATATCAGATAAGTGTCCGCCTCTGTTAGCCTCACAAATTCGAGCCCTTTTGAACACATTTTTCATTACATTCACACATTTCACGCGGTATTTCATTAATTTCATCACGAATATTTTGTTTAAGTTGCTCCAGCGCTTCTGGTTTGTTTGCATAAAACTTTCTTTTCAGATATCCCCACAAAAAGAAGTCCGGAGCAGTCAAATCAGATGCCCGTGGAAACCAATCAATATCACGATTCCTTGAAATAACTTGTTCTGAAAAGAGGTCTCGCAGTAATTCCATTTTAAACCTGGCTGTATGCGATGTGGCACCGTCTTGTTGAAACTACATGTTAGTCAAGCCCAAAGCATGCAGTTGTGGCGTTAAAAAGTTTTCAATAATATCACGCTATCGCTCCCCATTGACATTTACCGTTACGCCGTTTTCGGTTTCAAAGAAGTAATGATCCCTCCTGAACAAATTGCACACCAGACTGTCACTTTTAATGGATGCAAAGGTGACTGATGAATAACTTGAGGGTTTTCCATTGACTATTCTGTTTATTCACATATCCATTCAAATGAAAATGTGCCTCGTCACTCATTATGATTTCTTCATTCTATTGGCATATGTACGGCGGCGTAAATGGTCTTCTGGAAGAAGCTCTTGTGTCACTTGAATCTTAAATGGAAACAAATGCAAATCTTTGTGCAAAATTGTGGCCAATGTTGTTCTTTGAAGACGAAGCTCCTGTGCGAAGCACGGTGTCAAATTGAGGTTGATGGATTGTTTTGAACACTTTCTTGAACAGCAGTAATGTATTCAGCCGATCTTGGAGTATATTGTGTAATCGATGATTGATTTTGATCAAATGTTTTAACGATTACATGTGAATTAACCGAATATTTTTCCATAATAAATTTGCCACGTCTCTACTTCACGACTGCCAAATATGAACTGTCAAGACTAATGTTTACCTAAATGGCGGCAAATATTAAGTTTTTTTTAAAGATGTATTTTTTAATTTTAAATACCACTAAAACATGTCTGCCCGATAGTTTGAAACTATCTGTTTGCTGATCAGGCATACACACACACACACACACACACACACATCCACGTATACATAATTTGTAGTAGAAGGAGCTTAAAAAGCAGAACATGAAGTCAGTTTCAAATTGGTATTTGTGTTTGCGTAAAGAAGCAAAATGGTTAAGAAGACAAAAAAGTACAAAAGAAAAAGGCCACACGCGTTAAATATTTCAACAGATATCAAAGATTTGTTTGTGTAGAAAGCTCCGCCAACTGAAGGGGCAGAATAATATTCAAGCGAAAACTGAAAAGAATAAACGATTTTATATTGACAATTTATTGTCCATTGTTATTGTAGAAATGGCAAAAGATACAATTTAAGCAAAAAATCAAAGAGAATATTTATTTATACAAGCAAATAATATGCAGAGGAAGTTGTATACCAGGAAACGGATACAATTATTCACAGGCACGCACATATAAAGACACAACAGTTAAAAACAAAATATTAAAATTAAATAACAAGGCTTATCAATAACAATCTTTTTAAATACGGCACCGAAAGCAACAAAATAAACAATGAGAACTGAGTATGAGGGAAATATAATTAATTTTGCAAACCAATCAATTTATGACAACACAAAACTTGTATTAAAGTAATTAAATCGAAAGTATTTCAAAGTTTCTTAAACTTTATTTTTCATTCATTTCTGAAAAAATAAAAACACAAACTTCATCATGACAAACGCATTAGTGTTTTATTTGGTTCTGGTCATTTGAACTTAATACTTGTTGTCAGGAAATAAATATTCTTGAATCACTTCCTTCTCCTTCCCACTATTATTCTTAGCCGCAGACATATGCGGATATATATGTTATCAAAATTTTACCATTTATACTTGCTAAAGTTATTGTCTGCTTTTGAAATGCAACCGCAGAAGAAATGAGAAGTTTTCTATTAGCTTTTGTTGTTCAATTCTTATTTGATTTAATTTTTATGGCTGAAAAATGTCAGATGGTATTAACACTTCAATTTCCATCTTCATCTTTAGGTTGAATTTATTTTTGAATTGTTCTACTTCGTTTGAGTAAAGACGTGCTTCACTTTAAGCGCATAATTTATATTCATTTAAGGTGACTTTTTTTATTTTAAAAATTGAACAAGTGCAGAGACACAGTTAACAGTTAGTAACAACAACAATATAAATAACAAAAAATAAAAAGCATTATAATATAGTGTGTGATAAAAAATACAATAACAAAGTGCATGGTTAAACCTGTTTAAACAATTAATAGTGAGTGCATGAGCGCACCAAACATTAACGAAAAAAATACAAAAGGTAATAACAACAATGCTTATTACTCTTTTTCTTACACAAATGCTAATAATGCAATAAACAATATAAACAATAAAAAAAAGATGACAGTGCTTTTTTAACCGCCAGGCCAATTGACCGAGAGCGTTCATTATCAGCAAATATAAATATATCTGCTACAGAAACAACGAATTCAACAAATAAAACTAAAGAAACAAATAATACACAAAAAATAGCACAAGAAAAAGAACCAGGCACTGTATCTAAACGCGTGCAAACTGGTATGGATCGGTACATAACCATAACGAAGAGGAAGGCGAGTCCTAAGTCTTCACAACCAGAGCGAACCGCCAAGCAATATAAAGGTTCTCATCAAGTAGCTGCAACATCGGTAAGTGAAAATAGATTTTCTGTCCTTGCTACCCCGGATAATGAAAATGCCGAACCCACTGTAAGGGAACAAAAACCCCCTCCAATCTACTTGCGCGAACAAACATCAAATGCCATTGTAAATATGCTGTCCCAACTCGTAGGCAAAGAAAATTTCTATGTTGCTTCTGTACGAAGAGGACAGATACAAGAAACGAAGATCCAAGCCCACACTGAGAAGAATTATCGCCTAATCGCAAGTAGTCTCGATGCAGATAATAAGAGCTATTATACGTATCAACTAAAAAGTGATAAAGGTTTGATCGTCATTATAAAGGGCATAGACAGTTCTGTTCCCACTGAGGAGATAAAAAGTGCCATAGAGGTAGAACGTTATGTCGTAAGGTCAGTGCACAATATTTTAAATAAGAATAAAGTTCCCCAACCTATGCATCGTGTTGAAATCGTATTTAACGCATCTCAGCTTAAATCAAAAAACTCGGTTCATCCTATATATAATTTGCGCTACCTTTTAAACAGAAGAATAACGGTGTAAGAGCCTCTAAGACGTAACGGTCCCCGTCAGAGCCAACTGCCAGGAATTCGGACACACGAAAACCTACTGCAAGCTACCATCCGTATGCGTTGTCTGCGGTGATGCGCACCGGACTTTGGAATGCACTTCCTCCAAAACAGACCCCAAGGTCAAAAAATGCAGCAACTGTGGTGAAAACCATACAGCAAATTACAGGGGCTGCAAAGTATTTCAATATGTAAAAGATAATGCGAAAGTCGTACGCAAACCTGATTATGAGCAATATAAAGCTTCCCAATTTCCTCGGCTTCATGCTGGTTCTGTTGCTAGTACACAAGCTACACAGCCACACACTAAGCCAAACTTTTCATATGCCCAAACATTGAGAAATGATTTACCTAATGTGAATGCCAAAAGTTCTAATGCGAATAAACGTTCATATGCCCACGTCTTAAAAGAGGGTGCTCAGACACCCCTCACCAACAATTCGAGCTCGATCGAGAACTTAATACAGACAATGAATAATTTCATGACAACTATGCAGGGTATGTTTCAGGAAATGATGCGAACCCAAAACATGCTTCTGCAAGTTTTGCTTGGCAAAAATTATCCAGTTAAAAATATGCTTCTGGAACGCTAACGGGCTCTCCCAACATAAATATGAAGTAGAACACTTCCTGCTAGCACATGATATAGACATACTATTAGTCTCTGACACACACTTCACTATAAAAAACTGCTTTAGAATTGATGGGTATTTTATATATGACACCAAACACCCAAGCGAAAGGGCATGTGGTGGGACTGCCATTATAGTCCGAAAAATCGTAAGGCATTTTCCATTGCCTGAATTCAACGAAGACTTTTTGCAAGCCACGACTATAAATCTTACTGATTTTAAAATTGTAGTCTCGTCAGTGTATTGCCCGCCTAGGCATAAAATCGAACACCATGAATTTGCCAGGTTCTTTGCTACGCTAGGGCAAAAATTTATTTCCGCTGGCGATTACAATGCAAAGCATACATATTGGGGATCCAGACTCCTTAGTCCTAGAGGTAGGCAGTTGTATTATACACTTGAAACAAACAAGCTTGGCATCGTATCTGCCGGTAAACCCACCTATTGGCCCACAGACTTTAATAAGTTGCCAGACCTTATTGATTTTGCTATAGTAAAAAACATCAAACGCGATCAACTCTTAGTTAATTCATCCTATGACCTATCTTCTGATCATTCACCTACAATTGTTATTTTATACGACAGTTTTGTCACTGCACCTAAAACCCTTAGTTTCTACCCGAACAGAAACACGAATTGGTTAAAATATAAAATGTATGTGAGCTCTCACTTACCTTTGATCATCCCACTGAGAAATCCAGCTGATATTCAAGCAGCTGTAGACCATTTTACAGACGTCGTGACTGCCGCAGCCATAGCTGCAACGCCAACAAAGCTATCAGCTAAAATAATAACGTACCAGGCAACAGCAGATATTCAGATGCTCGTCATTGAGAAAACAAGACTAAGAAGACAATGGCAAAACAGTCGTTCTCCACACATAAAAATGCAAATGAACTTATGCCAAAAAAACTTACGGAGTAAATTGAGACAGAAACACCAACTCGCTATCGACAACTTTTTAAAAAACTTGGATCCAATGAAAAACACGGATTATAGTCTGTGGAATGCTGTAAAGCACTTACAATGTCCTATTGCTTACGGATCCCCACTAAGACTTGAAGACCGTACTTGGGCTAAAAACTCAAGTGAAAAGGCAAATGCGTTCGAAAAGCACTTAGAGAAGGTTTTCGCACCACATGATATAAGTAATTCCACTATTCCAATTATTAGCGACATCGTGAATGATCCTATGAAATTTCGGTTGTCTTCTTTAAAAGCGACAATTAAAAATACGGATATGAAGAAATCACCTGGACCTGATCGTATAACAGGATCAATGATAAGAAACTTACCTAATTCAGCTGTAAGAATTTTACTTTACATATTTAATGCCATGTTGCGCGTCGGCTTCTTCCCATGCTCTTGGAAGATGTCTGAAATTGTTATGATCCCGAAACCTGGAAAGGACTCAAGCCAGATTACATCGTACAGGCCAATTCTCCTACTGTCAGTTGTGTCAAAGATATTTGAAAAATTATTCGTCTCGAGTGTAACTCCTTTTCTAAATGAACAAAACATTATCCCAGATCATCAGTTTGGTTTTCGAGCAAGGCATAGTACGATTGAACAAGTCCATAGAATCGTTACCATTATTAAATCGGCTTTTGAAAGAAAGCAATACTGTTCAGCTTTATTTATAGACATTTCCCAAGCATTTGATAAAGTCTGCCATGATGGGCTACTTACTAAAATAGTTCGGGTTCTACCTGTAAACACCCACAAGCTTATAAAAAGCTACTTGTCCGATAGAACTTTTAAAGTAAGGTCAAAGGACCAGCTTTCAAGATGTGGGAAAATCAGAGCAGGAGTACCTCAAGGTAGTGTGCTAGGGCCGCTGTTATATATCATCTATACAGCGGATATGCCGACAAGCCCACATACATATACATCAACCTTTGCAGACGACACTGCAATTATAAGTGTCAGTAATGATCCAAAGGATGCATCTGAAAAGCTGCAGTCCCATATTCATAAGCTAGAAGACTGGCTAAAACAGTGTAGAATAAAGGTAAATCCATCAAAATGTGCTCATGTAACGTTTTCCCTTAGAAGGCAAAATTGTCCACCAATCACAATAACTAATAAAGCTTCGAACAAATCAACTGCATTGGCTAATAAGTCCTAACTCAACTTTGGCTTTGGAATATAAAGTCCTATTACACAAATCCGTTATAAAGCCAATATGGTCATATGGTATTCAGCTGTGGGGTACTGACTGTGCATCAATCGTCCAGATGTTACAGAGAAGGCAGTCTAGGATTTTACGTCATATCGTCTGCGCCCCTTGGTACATAAGAAATGAAAACATACATAGGGATCTCAAAGTTCCCACTATCCACGAAGAAGTTAAAACATACACGTCCAAATACGTGAACAAACTAGTCGCACATCCTAACACTCTAGCATGCAATTTATTGCAATTTGACGGCCACCAGAGATTAAAAAGAACTGACACATTGAGCCTGGCGAGGCGGCTCTCTCTACACAATAGAAGATAGATTTTTAAGATTTGAATACAAAAAATTAGTTATTACGTTGGTGATAACTAGTAAATAATAATTCAGAAATAAGATTTGAATACTTATTGTGAATTTCTTTTAATAGAAAGATTCAATAAAATAAAATACAGTATAAAAAAAAAATCTTTAGGTAAAATCTTTATAAACTATGAAAACAACAAATGCATACTACAATAGGTATAAAAGAAATTGTGCAAAGGTAAGATGAATGCCAAAATAAGAGAATCTGATAATAGTTAAAATCGTAATAAATATTTCTATATGTACAAATTTAATTGATTTAATTAGAAACCATTAGAAGTATATTTTAGAAATAAGAATGCAAGATTCTTATTTTGCACCTTACGCAATTTCGTGTTGAAATATTTTGCGTTTCATTATTTTCAAAAATTTTAAAAAAATTGTATTATTTTTTACTTCCATTAATGGAGAATATGCTTTTTCTAAATGTTATTATTTCTTCATAAATAATTATTCTTTTACATATTTCGCTACTCCATTGAGTACCATCATTAGGAAACAAAATATTTCATATAAAAAACAAATAATAGGTCTGTTCCAGGTGCAAGCAGTCCGAACTCGCACAAATTAGTCCAAAAGCGATCCAGATAACAATTTTGGTGCAATTTTGGTAGGAAATGAGTGTGTAACAATTTTCATTTCCTTTACAAAGTTGTGCGACCTTTTTTTTGGGCAAGTTTTGAATAGAATTAAATTATAAGATGTTTTTTTGTTTACATTAAAAAAAAATTGTTTTATTTAAAATTTGTTAAAAAGCGAAATTAAAAGAATAGTTGCTTTCCATTTGGCAAAAAATTATAAATACCTTTTTAAATGATTTAACTGGCTTTTACTTTTTTCAGTTTATTTTCATTCACTTTTTACAGCTGTTGTCAATGATGCAAATGGTTTGTTTTTAAAATATACATTTCGGAGTCTAAAATCACTAAAATAAAATCTATTTGAGAAAGTAAGCAGGGTTAGCATTTCAAGATGTACAATTGCTGGTTTTTGCATTCCCGCAATTTTGGACAACTTTCTCAAATTCAGAGAGTAATTTTCTTTTTTGTTATGCACCTGGAACAGACCTGAAATGTACATATGTATGTGTATAAAATAATATTTGTCATAAAAATTTACCGAAAATAAAAATTAGATGATCATCAAAAATGATCACTTAGATGATCTTCATGAATAAATTGAAATAATTTAACATTTTTATTGACTTTAGTACACTTATTACCCTTAGGAATTCTACCTTTAGTTTTACTAAACAATCTAATCAAGGTATTATGAATATTGAAAGCCATTTTCTATTTTCCTTAATCAAAGTATTTAACTGTTCTAAAACTCCTGGTACACACGTTAATACCTTGTATATTTTTGGGCCCAATGCGATTCTTATATAAATTTCCCTTCTAACTTTATGCTGGTTAATTAATTTATAGATAAGCTAATTTGGAAACTAATTTCGCCTTATATATTTCTAATCTTTTCTTTATTTTTCCTACCACCGTTAGTGAGCACTGTTTCTATAAAATTTTTAGCTGTCCTAATATAACTGTTTTATTGCGTTTTGAATAATAATTAATAATGCTGCCCGAAACTATTGGATTCTAGTACCAATCTATTACCAAATCATTACCTCGCATAATTATCAAAGTTCTAAATAAGAAAGTTTCGAATGATAGTTTGTTGCTACTGTATACTTAATCAAATTATTAAATGAGTTAAAAGTATCCGAATTGCACTTTCTAAAACAATACAAAACGCATCGCCAACATATTTCGACATTATTTTAGGGGTTTTAGCTATTTTCTCAATACGTAGGTCTAATATCTCCTCCATAACTTTCTCTGCTGCAATTGTAGAAGCTTTTGTACATCAAACCTATATTTAAACTAAAAAAATCTATTCTTCTCTATAAAAATTTAACCATATGTAAAAATAAACCATTTTATATTTTCGTGTGTTTTTTTAACGTAGGGGGGATATCAAAGCACATCGCTAACTTTATGGATCCCTTTTCGACCCCCTTTTTTCCTCGAATAGATTTCAGCCAACCGATCTGTAATTTACGAATACTATAGTTTCAATCAAATCACCTGCTACCACTAGCCTCTCTCAGGAGTATCTTACGAAGCTGTCCCGTCCACCCCTTGGGAGGTTTTCTTGTGCTACTCTTCAGAATTCATCCATTGCACCTTAGAAGTACCTTTAAAGATTGACCCGATCACCCGTTTTAATTTGCCAATTAAAACCGTATTTTCTGTAGCGATAAACATCTCCGCCTCTTGCGAGACTTCCTGATTCATCCCTGTAATGGAGAAAAGTATGTTCAACCACACATAGCTCCATATGCACGGGTAAGTTTGTATTGAAACTGGAGGAACCTGTTACCGGTCGCCACCTCGTAGAGGTATAAGTCAGAACTTCTGGCAGTGCACTCAGTTACGGCAAGCCATATCTTTGTACCTGCTATTTGACGACCATTTTTGTGTGTTACTTTCGTTATATCCTATTCTCTGATGTCTTATTCTACTTTGAAATTCTAGAGAGTACTTTCTGTTTTACTTGGAAAGTTCAAATCTTTTCTTGGTAACATACATAATATATGAAAAGGCGAATTAATAAAATAAAAAATTGGTCTTAGGGGAAAATCTTCCTTGTGAACTTTTGGAATCCCATATTACTTAGATTCAAAAGCAATACTCGTTTTCGGCTTGTTTCTATCAATTCCATTAATAACTTTCATCTTGAAAAGTTTCTAAACTTTTTCATTATTCATCTTCTGTATCGTGTTTGTCAGATCCTTACTCACCAAGCTATATTTTGTAATATCTATTACAATATTATTCTGAATAAAATCTTCCCCTCAGTTACCACATTCCTAATAGGTTGAAAGAAAGTTGATACTTATGTTCCTGGTAGACTTATTAATAAATTTCGGAATAACGCCAGCCTCATTAGAAAAGTTATTGTAGACTTCGGCCTTATAATTTTGCCACTATTCTTCTGAAACTTGTTGTATCCCATTCCACGTGCTCTTCTTATTTTAAAAAATGTTTGAACTTTTGTGACAAATTTTTTTTCATATTTATATTATTTGGTTTTTATTTTGAGGTTGTTACAAAAATATTTTGAACAGAATTAAAAATTTTTTGATAAACTTTATTCTAAGCATAGTAAAATAATTATTATGAATACAGCTCGAAATTTGGTACAAAGGGTGTTAACGATAAGTGAAAAGGAGTTTCATAGGAAGAACAAGGAAAGGATCAGGAATATATTAATTGAAAATAGTTTTCCCGAGCAACTTTCTTATAAATTAATAAATCCTTTTAGAAGTAGTAGAAATGTTAACACAAGAAGCGTTATAGAGCCCAAGATTTATAAGTCTTTAGCTTATGTGCCAGGAATATCAGAGCGACTTGAAAAATCAAAAATCTTCAATAGCGATAAATACAAAATTGCTCATAAATCTTACAATACTTTAAATAGATTATTCAGTAAAACTAAAGAAAGAATTAAGAAAATGGAAATGTCGAATGTGGTTTATAAAATACCTTGTAATGGTAATGATCAGGAGAATTGTAGTAAAGTATATGTGGGTACAACGAAAAATATGCTAAAAACTAGAATAGCCGGACATAAGTCGGACCATAGATGTAGAAATTCAAATAAAACAGCTCTATCTTCCCATTGTTCTGAATTGAATCACTGTCCTAACTTTGAAAATGTGTCAGTGCTAAATATTGAGAAAAATTATAAGAAACGTTACATATTGGAAATGTTACAAATTTGTAAAACACCAATGTCTCAAAGAATTAATTATAAAGCGGATACAGATAATGTCGCTCATATATATAGGCATTTAATACATAAGATAATATGATGTAATTTAGTATTATACATATGTATTGTTTATACATATGTACATATATACATCTACACATTTATGTAAAACATTTTTTAGTTTTTTATGATTTGTATGTATTTGTGTTTTTTGAAAATTTGAAACATTTTTCATTGTATATGGACAAATTTTTCAATAATTTTCACAATTTGATTTTTGTGAAATATTATTTTATTTTATTTCCTGAGGATGCTACACAAAGGTGTAGCGAAATATTGGAGAAAATAAAATTAATATTTATTATAACCCAGATATGCCGACCGTACTACATGTAGTACACCTGTTATGTTCAGGTTTCTGCGTTTTCTGTGCTTTAAATTTTCTAATCTACTTGTAATTGTACTACTTAATATAACGGTCAACAAAGCATGCCTTGATAAGTTTTGTCTAGAATAATTGCTTATGTGTATTTTTTAGGATCAGAAATTTCAGTTTTATGAAATTGGCAAAAGTGTGAAGATGTCACGTAATCGGTGAGAAAAAGTTGTATATAGTCACATCACACTTTAGTTTCATTATTATAAGCACATACATGTTTGTTTTATTTAATAAATTAAATAAATAACAGTCATATGAGATACAAAATTATAAATCTATAAATTAAAAAATAAAGAGTAAATAATTATAAATATATCACACCCGTCAGTTGCGTTATTATATGCATATTTTATTGTTGTTGCGTTTCTATTTTTTTTAAATTATAATAGTTGTAAAAACGAATACGTGGCAAAAATATATATGAAAAAAAGTTTATATGCGATTTTAGTTGATGTATTTGCTGACGTACTACATGTAGTACGTTCGGCATTAGTATGGAAAAATGGTGAAAACGAAAAGTTATTTTTTTCCAGATTTTTAACATTAAATGAGATAATAAATGCCTTAGAGGAAAGTGATGAAGAGTTTTTGCAAAATTCTTACGACATTTCAATTGTGCCCACTCAAGGTGCGAACAACTACGTCACAGATGAAGAATCTGGAGAAGAAGATGAAGTAAATTTTGAAAACTTACCACCCCTATTATTAAATGCTGAAGCTGAGCTTTTTCGAAATTCTTATTCTATTGATTCAGATAGTGAAGACGACATTCCACTGGCAACAGACAAGTTCGCAAAAGTTAGACCACTTTTACAAATTTTGAATAAGAGTTTCCAAAGTAATGCTCCGAAGACCACACAGCATTCAGTAGACGAGCAGATAGTTCCGTACTATGGTAGCCACGGATGTAAGCAATATATCCATGGTAAGCCTATAAGATATGGCTACAAATTTTGGGTTGGAGCAACTCATAAAGGCTACATTATTTGGTTCGAGCCATACCAGGGTGCAGGGACTTTCTTAATTAATACCTACAAGGAAATGGGAAGAACTACGCGTAAAAGGCACTGTAACAATTCGTCACAATCGGTTACGCAACTGTTCTTTGCTAAAGAAAAAAGATCTGCAGAAAAAGAGAAAGAGTGGTATGACCATCGTAAGATTTCTACCAATAATATAATTGTATGTTGTTGGAACGACAGCAGTGAAGTAAACGTTGCCTCATACGTCCATACAGTTGAACCTTCAGAGCAGATGAAAATATCAGCTTGTAGCGTGTTTCTATTCGGGGTAAAAATTAGTATTTCCCAATATTCACACACATCATTGATCTTGCAGACCACAATGCGTAGCAACTGCTAATATATACTTACGGGAAGCCCTCAGCAACGCTTCCTTCAGGATCATCATGCGACATCACATTTGATCGAAAATATCATTTACTTACTGAGAACACACGTCAAGCCGATGGAAAATATAAACAGCTACGTTGTAATCATTGCCACAATAAGACCACTACACGCTGCATCAAATGTGATGTGCCGCTCCATGTAAAGTGTAATGTGGAGTACCACACCCCCAAATAATTTTTTTTATTAATTTGTTTTTTCTTTACTTATACACCCAATAATAATAATATACGACTTTAATTAAATCACGAGAAAATACTGTCTTTTGCTTTTATATGTGCCGAGCGTACTACATGTAGTACGGACTCAAAATCCAAGTTATAAAAAAAAAATTTTTTTTATTCTTTCTTGTTTTGTAATATAATCTGTCAGAAAAATGCTATTTTAAAAAAACGAAGAAGATTGTTGCACTAGTATCCCCGTCGGCATATATGGGATAATTTATAATAAAGAAGATTTTATTGATGACCTGGAGCTCGGAAAAATTAGACAAGCATAATAAAAATTTTTTGTAAAAGGCCTTCAAACTTGAAAATTTTTATGTATGTTCTAAGTATTTTTAATGTTTATTAAACATTTTGTTTCATATAGTTAGGTGCGCGAGTCAATAAAAAAACACTTTTATCTTTTTTGATGTCACTTTATTGACTGAATCTCTATTTTATGTTTTATTCATACTTACAAGCTAAATTAAACATACAACTTAAAAGTAAAGAATTCTGTTGACGGTGCAAATTCACTCGGACAGCAGAAGCGTTCATCAAATTTCCAAACACATGTCTATATCGTGTACTTTGGGCATGAACACTTGTTTTAAATATTCGGGTTGCAAGTTGTGGATCAGCCGAATCTGCTTATTAGGCAGATTCGTTCACAAGACACACTAAACAAAAAAAATACAAAAATGTATATTTATTTAGAAGAGTTTGCTCCATATGACTATATATGTACATATTAAGGCGCACAGTAAAACGCCAGGCCAAGTTCAGGCCTAACACACAGTGTGTATAATGAAACTAGAAACATAAGGGCTCTACATACAGGTAACCATATGCCAAGTTTGAAAGTTTTACCATAAAAGCTTCCCGAGGTATGAAGGCGTAAAAAGAGCATATTTTGGTATATTTTCACTGACTGACTGACTTACTTCTCAATATTGCGGGGACTTTTGATTCCGTATATAATTTATGTGGAAAAGTCAGCGTGTTCTTTTGGAAGTGTATTAAAAACGAGTTATACGGATTATTTTCGACAGACACTTTAAAGGTGGCGATTTATATAACCGTTGTAGACAAAAAGCGTTCGGATATCCACAAAAGTATGAAGATGAACTGGAGGCAATACTAAATGTTCACCAGAAGGCCACTTTAAAAATTATTGCGAAGAAGAAATTAAATTGCTTGAATTCAGTTGCTTTAATTTAAATTCAGTGAATTTATTTAAGTTTTTAATTTACAAAACTTAATTAATGTTTTCATGCATGACTGAGTGTTCAAAGTTGTCGTATAAAAAACCAATAAATAATACCACTGGCAACATCTGCTTAAACAGCTAAATACAATTTGGCCGTCATTCGCTCAACCGTTCACTTTCAGTCTGACTATGGTTAAGTCAACAGCGTTCGTAAAAACGACAGCAGCAGCGATTGATGATACAGATGATACAGGGCATCTAGAGTAAAAAGCAGAACGTGCAACAAACATTATTATGCTTTTACTGCTACAACACTAATTGTTTGTGACATTTGTAACCCTTAGACCATTAATTATTGTCAACATAATTACAACCAAGTGTGGCAATCAATTTGCAACCGCTGTTTCTAAGAGCCGGAAACAAAAGTGTCATATACATAAAAAAAATAGTTAAACAACCCATCAATTTTCAAATAATTGCAATGATAAAATTCTTTTAAGACTTTCACTTGTTCAATAAAACAAGATTATTCAAGTTTCATTTGCAAAATATAGGTTTTCCTTTAAAGTCTTGAAACAAATTTTATGAAATTTTTGCAAAATAAAATAAAGAACTAAACATTTCTGTGAGACTATTTCTTTTGCTAAAGTCAATTGTTTTAGTAATATAAATTATTAGTGAATGTTTCTTAATCCTTTTTAAATGTACAAATGAAATTGGTAAATAAAATTATAAATCTAAGATTTAGACAATTAAAAGGAAATTGCAATTTTTTTGGGTTTTGATGTCAAATGCAAATTTGAACCACTCTTCGCATGAATTGTATCATTTTTGAGCAAATATTAAATCTATATAGATTTTCCTTTCAGTAAAATGTAATTTTAATATACTGTTTCGTTTAACCCTTTCAAATGTCTGTAATTTTTCTCAGGTTCTTTAAATTATAAAGTTTCCTTTAACTAATACACGTTAGAATTAATTTTTTACACGCACTTTTTATTTACTTTATTTAGAATTTAAATAAAACACAACGGCTACTGCGTTATCACGAAGTTCGCAGTTTACTGTTTTACTCGATACTAACTTTTCATAGCAGTCATCTATGCTTCTCCAAACGTCAAACATTTAATAGATGCTTCTTTAGCTATAACGATATTTTTTTATGTTTATGGGTGTTGTGTTTGTTGTTGTCACGGCACTGGAACCTTCCGTAGAGTGGGTGCCACAAGTATTCGTACACTTTATATCGGGAACTTTCTTGCAGTTCTTACAGACAAAAATACGCTATCTTAATTATGTATGTTGAACTGGTTTGGAGCACTACCGACACATGTTAACAAATATTTGCTAACTGACAAATTATATTTGCATAAAAGATACACAAGCGCATATGTTGGTCTTCGTAAACTCATTTACACTTTGATTACGTCTTCAGTTTGCAAGAACCAAAATCTTTTTCACCATTTTTTTTAATAACTATCTGTGTTTACATAAGTGGTTTTATCTACGATGCCTGTTACGTCAAATCAATTTATGTAAGGGTCTTATGACATACATCACTGCGTCTATTAAAAAAAAATAGAATAATATCATACCAAGCCTACAGTTATACGTGGAAACTGTATAAGAAGCTTTCTTACATTGAAGTATAAAGGCCATATTCATAAAAAATATTCCTGATTTATAAATAGTTTATTAATGAAATTTCTATATAAAATTTTTTTGGTAAGCTTTAAAAATATTGTTATAAAAAAATGTTTAAATATATTTATGACTTGTTTATTATAGATAAAGAAGAGTTAAATGGTAGAATTTAAATTAAAATAAATTAATGGTTGTATTCGGCAACATTGTCTGCTTTAAGTTACTTTCTACTTTTTTTTTTTTTTGTCAAATATAACCTTAATGCAGTTTAAAGACACCTTGATACACATCGTATTAACGGAACGCAATGATGTTTTGATTTATTTATTTTAAATATTAGGCATGAAATTAATTCAGAGACTGAGAAGATGCAAAAATTTATTTCTTATTCCGTTAGTGTTTTGATGAAATCCATTTACGTACAACTTTCTCATCAGCAGACAAAAGAGCAAAATAGGATTCATAGAATTCTAACTTAAAAAGTTTTCCAAAAAATTTATATTATGGTATATTTTACAACAAAAAGGACATAAAATTAATTATATAAGTTTTTTTTATAAAAAACTTGCTTAAGCTTGCTTAAGATTAAGCAAACTGGAATGCACTCTTCTTAACGAATTATAAATCTCTTTCTTCTTTAATAAAAATATCAGATAGTAAATAAAATCTATATGATATAAATTTATGGAAATTCTGTTATAAACTACTTTCTCTTTACACTCAGTTTAATATAAATATATATTGGAGAGAGCCTTGGAGTTTAATTGAACACCAGCCGGAAGTGAACGACAGTAAAGCTGTTAACTAAATACACGCAGAAGATGGTGGGAAAGAAATTGTCATGTTGGATTTATTGAATACTAGCCGCTCCGGCTTCGCACGCGTATAAAATATATAGCCTATGTCATTCACTGAAAAAATTATTAAAATCGATCCAGTAGTTTTGATTTATTCATTACTGCCCGTGGCCCGCACGCGTTAAATTTAGAGTAAAACAATTCTTCATTCCCTAAACCATGAAGATTTTCTGCTATACTTATTTGGAATATCTAAATTCATACGCAACATTTTTACCTTTTCAATATGTAAAATACTTAGTACCTCAAAAATAACAGTACTTCTCCACTATTTAATGGATGTTATTATACATATAAACCTTCCTCTTCAATCACTCTATCTATTAAAAAACCACATCAAAATCCGTAGATTTAAGCATACATAAGGATATAGGGACAGAGAAAGCGACTTTGTTTTATATTATGAAGTGATAGTAACCATCACTAAAACAACTACTCTCTTAACTAACTACGAAATGGCTAGCGATAAGTAGACTTAAAGAGCACACCTTGCTAAGAAAATTGTAATTGTAATGCTATCTAGCAGTAACTTACGAATACACTTAGGCAAGGGGTCAATTACCTGTAAATGTACAAAGAGTTCGACGCAAAAATTTGCAAAATGTTGCAGAACAAATAGGTCTGAGAGAGATATCGGTACTCACGAACTATTTAGAGCTGTACCAAGAGTTTTCCTAAACGACTTTTGCATTGATAAAATGAATTGGAACTTGTGGTATCGATTTCTAATAAAAACTATTAAATTAGTGACATTACCTTAACGAAAAAGTTTTGAGGATCCATGAATGTTATTTTCATTAATGAAAAAGTGAAATTTCTTACAGCAACATTTTCTTAAAAAATCACGAAATATTCTTAAAAATAGTCACATAAATTTTTTCAAAAACGTTTGAGAACACGAACTTGTTAATATATTTTCTGTGAAACTATACATAAGAATTTTGAGGAATCTAAGAGAGCTTAAGCTAGCTCTCTTAAATGGAAGATTTTTTCACAAACTTAAGGCTCAGTTATGCGAACGTAAACTTAAGCTAACGTACGTGCGTTCGTTTTTGAATGCAAACGCTTACTGAAATTAACTGTCACGTTGCGGGAACGTATCAACCTGTATAAAATAGATTTTGACTGCGCTGTTATGTGACATTCGTAAGCCAGTGATGGCACTCATAAGAATAAAATACCATTGCGACGCATTTGCCCATTTTTGGTACATTGAAATTTATACCATTTTGGTTCATAAAAGTACAAATTGTAACAGATTAAATAATAATAATAATAATAATTGATTAATTATAATAATAATTTTAAAAAAATAGTTACAATAAGAACAACAAAAACAAATAATAATAATGATAATAATTAAAATAATAATAGCAAAAACAATGATAATAATAGTTTTAATAATAAAAATAATAATATAATACAAATATTGATTATAATAATAACAATAATAATAACTATAATAATGATAACTATAAAAAAATAATAAAAATAGAAATAAATAATAACGACAAAAACAAACAGTAATAATGATAATAAAAATAATAACAACAACGAAAGCAATAATTTTAATAATAAAAATAGTAATTACAACAACTAATGAAAACAATAATAAATAAATATAATGTATAAATTACAATGTAAGACTTTATATCCCTCGAAGCCAATTTAGTACTTTTTCCAATTTCACATGTACGAAAATAATTTAACATTGCCCATCACTATACCGAAAAGCTCAACACTGTTCTGAACAGCTGACAATATTTCCATTTGTTTAATTTCTTTTTATTTTTTTTATCTAATTTAAATTAAAGGTTATTTATTAAATAAAAAGAAATGGATGACGAAAAACTATTTTTGCTTGTGCAGGCAAATGAGTGCCTGTATAATAAAAACTACATTGGATATAAGTACAAATACGACCGTACGTTAAAGTACATTAAGTTTTTCTTACATCTACATACGTTCGCATAATGTACACCAAACACCTCAAATTGCAGTGGAGTTTAGCGAAGTAAATTGAAACTTTAAAAATGCTTTAGGAGAAATATTTGGCTACAGGAAAAGCTTAAGAAACTTAGGCTAATATCAGCAACAAAACTTATACTAAAATAACGTTTCATAGAAATAACAAATATTATTGCACGATGTGTTTTTTTGCAGTTTCTTTTTTCTAATAAGCGTTTCATATTTCAATATAATAAAATTGTTATGGCTATATCATAAAACAAATGGAACGACTTATTTATAGAGTTTTAGAGTTAAGGCATGTTTTGAAAAAACTTGAAATAACTTTGTTTTTCTTATGGCAAACAATCAATTTGAAATAAAACTCTTCTCCATGTGTACTCTTCATATCAACAGTGTAAAAATAATGCAATTACAAGTGCGTATCAGAAAATAAGTTCTCCTTATTGCCGCAAAAACTACCCAGGGAGAAATATGTAAGAATATTAATTAAATTGATGTTATGTCAACAGAATAGATAGGATGTGTTACCATTTATTACTGTAAAAAATGTTTCCGAACACATATCTCATACAGGGACAAACGTGTGACCCTTACATTGCCTTAATACGAGTCTCCATATTTAAAACCATTACAAGACTTGTCAAAGTCAGATAGTTGTTGTTATTATAATGCACTAAAATGTATATACATTTATGGATGTACTAAAAGGTTGCAAGTATTATTTCATGGTTATCAATAGTACCGGACATAGTAATAAATAAGACATGTGTGTGTGTGTGTGTGAAAAATATAAGCAAAATAAATAGGTATATGATTTTATTAACACAAAATGTTCTGGTGCAAAAGTGTAAATGTAAACATGTGGTCGAATATTCAACAGAACGAAATACCGGAGAAGCATATGCAAATATAAAACAATTAATATGTCTGCATATACAAAGCGCAGCAAAACTGTTTCTTCAGAACACGTAGCTATTAATCGCTTGGTAATTTGCATGCACCACGCCATATGCATATATGTCTGTCACTTACTCAAATCGAAACATACATACATATAGGAGAATTTTGAAAGCGTACAAATCGATGACTGCCAATTATTTTTTAAGCTAATTTGTTCACTATGACTACTTTATGGCCAGAAAAAACTTGAATCACTAAATAATCTATAAAGTAATGCCCAGAAATTTAAGCCACCACAATAACTGCTAATTTTTGTTCACGGTATCACAAAACGAATACATTACAAATTCAAGGAATTATAACCACAACAGTAAGGTGTTCCCTTCTACCTCACAACATTTTTACAAATTAATTGATACAATAATCATAACAATAATCAAAAGTAATTTTTTTTTTTTTTTTTGTGTAATTTGCTGTTCTCAATTCAATTCTGGAAGTAGCACGATATATGTTAATATAACTACAGTACGGTTTGTTCTACTTGGCTGCGTCAAAAGTTTCAAAATCTGCATTAAAAACTGCATTTAAGTCACACGACCAATTTTATATATAATCCGTATTTTCAGTAAGATCGAAGTTTTATGGCGAAAAAATATATATATTAAAAATTTTAAATTTTTTGATTTTTAAAAAGTCTATGAGCATAATGCTTTATAAGTTTCAAGCAAAACGAGCCATATTTTATTAAAGTCGATGCAATTCTTCGGTTTTATTCACAGTAAAGTTAAGGAATCTTATTATAAGTAAAGTTGTCGTATGCATACAACAGTACTGCTTACAAATTTTGTTAGTTACTTTTGTTAGAAACTTTAGTGGAAACGAGATACCTTCACTTAACTATGAATAAGACAAAAGTTTTGCAACGATTTTAATGAAATATGTTACAATAAAATTATAGCTGCTCTTGACCTTTTTTTAATTTAATTTATTAAAATTGTAAAAATATAATTTTTAAAAAAAGACCTTCAAGCTTGGACAATTTTAATATATGAAATATGTTACATTGATAAGTGTGTACAAGTGAGCCCTCAATACACAGAAAGTTCCAGAAATAAAGAGTTCGACAGGATGTGTCATCCACTGTTCAGACAGCGCTGTAACGACAACAAAACACAACACCAGTAAGCTCAGACAAGTTTCCAGAAAAGTAAATTCACACAGAACAACAACAATTTAACATCAACACGAATCAAGACGAATTTCAGGTATGAATAGTATTAGAATTGAGTAGTATGAATAAACACAAACAACACCTTAAGAAACGAAGCAGACAATAGTTACAAAAACAAACATCATAATGAAAAAACAGCAAAATAGATGCCTATAGCTAAAGAAGTATCCACTGGATTCTTGTGTATTCTACATGTTTCTGGAAACAAGTCGTCTAATATAAAAATACTTGGATGGTTGATCTAACAATTAGAATTGAGTAGCACGTTAAAGTGTGAACAGTAATGATAAAGAAGTGTTGACTTTATGTGTTAAAATAAATATAGTAACAGTGTGTAAAAATAAAATTCCGCCGTGTATATTATTAAAATAGACTCTTCAATTAAAAGTACCTACGAGTATATAAAGACGTTTTAAAAAGGTAAAATTGTAACAATAGTTACCAAAAATTTGCAGAAAAAAAGGTACCTTTTTCTTTAATTTTTTATAAAACTATTGAGCAATTTAAAAAAATATTGTCAATGATAATATTGTTGGCGAATATCAGATTATTTGCTTAGCTGTATAAAACGTACCGCAGTCTAGTTATTTTAGTATTTGTCGTGCAACTGTTTTCTTTTTGCAGTATATTTCGAAGCGGTTTCGAATTCAATACCCAAACTAACATAAGAAATAGCTTTTTCTTGCTTAAGTCCAAGAGTTTATTGTAAACTTCTGCTATAGACCAGCGACCGCCTACTTTTTTTTTAATGTAGTGGGTCTTTGGACCCACTACATTAAATAAGTCCCACTTAAACTTAATATCTTACTTGCAGGAAAACGTCTGTCCGGAACCACTAGTTTTGTAATAAACTAAATATAAAATTTCTCAATAAAATTATTTTTCAATCTCTTAGAGTCAAAATTTTACCATTTAAAAAAATCCAATTTGCATGAGCTGAAATGTTACTCGACATGTATTTTCTCCTTTATAGGAGAAAAATAAAAAAACGCAATACCAATTTAAATTCAATTTCAATTTTTTTCTGCAAACAATTGTTTGTGCTGTAGTGACAGATTTTATTGTTTACATTCTAAAATTTAGTTGATTTTATGCCACTTCTTCCTGTTTTTTTATTTTGTCTTTTAGCCTAAAACGAACTTTTTAACAAAAGATATTTATCCAGGGTAACACTAAATATTGCAAAAGTAACACAGTGTGAGGAAGCGAATTTTTTTTAGTTTTATTCCCCGTTTTTTTCGCAAACGTTTTTAAGGCTGAATCCGTTTCACCAAACGTAATAACTTTCCATCGGGTTTTGCAGTTCACAGTATTAGTCAGAAAAACTTACTTCAATTTAGAATAGTGTCACTTACACAAAACACTGAATCACTCAATTCTGCACACAAACAAAGCTTTTCAATTTAAAAGCTTTTAAAGGGAAACGGAGATTCAAAATTAATTTATCAGGCATGTTCTGTAATCACGGTGACTTCAAACTGGGAACGATTTTGAAATCACGCGTATTATTTTTTGGTGTTCTGAAAATCACGGGAGTTTTATTTTTAGTCGGGATTTTATTGTTCGAAATGATGGTCTTACAGCAAATTTGCTTTGTTTATAATGACAATTTTTTATATATATTTTAGTCATTTTTTAGAAAAATATAAAATATTAAAAAGTAAATGACGTAGAATGTACAGAAAACTATAACTAGGATACAGCGACTTCGTAAATTTGTAAGTTTTTTCTGTGTAAAATAATTGATTTTATTACAAAAACAAATAAAGAATACATCATACTAAGTATATTTAATCATTTTATTACAGACTTCAAATCGGCGGACAGTAAGCTAACTAGTTTCAAAGCAAAATTGTGTATTCAGAACACTTTTTCAGGAATGACAAACATATATAAATAGTTTTAATTTTTTCTTAAATTACTGTTTTCCACTATTTTAGTTTTGTGCAAAAATTAAATCCAGACCACAGTTCTGTGTAAATTTTATTGTAAAATGTATTTATGTAAATCAGCAGCTTAGTTTTTAATTGAACGTATTTTTTTCTACCGGCCACACAATACGATTCGGAACAATCGGAAGAAAGAACTGCTTTAAAACAATTGTTGGTAAGTGAACGAAAATAAAATGAATTATTTTATGAAAATTTTTTAAAATATTTGTAAATAGAAGGAGTGGTGTAATTTGGGATGGTTTATTTCATCCTAATAGTGATTGTGATGTTAATGATGACTTATTTGTGGAACTTATTTTTTAAATTGTCATTCACGCCTTGGATTTTTAAATTAACAAAAGAGATTTCCGTGAAAATACAAACTTATTTGTTCCCACATTACATTTTAAAATTTATATTTAATTGATTTTTTCTGCAGTAAATTTAATTTCCAAATATACATATTTCTTATATCTGCTCGAAATATTTATTGAAATTAATTACATTATTACTGCAATGATCTGGTTACTGCTGTTTACCACATTTTATTATAAATAATTGAAAATATATTTAATTTCTACAAAAGAACTGGAAGAGTTGAATTACATATTGCGTATCTGTTTACATTGCGGCACCATGCCGCACCACAATATGCCCACATATATTTAAATACTTTTTAATACAAATTGTCATTTAAATCTTTAGCTTGTAACCGAAAAATTAAAATTGGCTAATGTGATCACAAAGTTTGTGTTTATCTGATTCATTTATATATAAAGAATCGCACTCTTGGTAAAGGAATCATAGGAAAAAATTAAAAGTCTTTGTAATTTTCGCAACTATTTTTTATTCCACTTTTTTTGTGAATTTTCGATTGAACTGTTGATTTCTTATCAATTAAATTTTTTTAATCCCATTTTTCGGTTTTGTAGTATATGTTCAAATTTGTGGTATATTTTAAGTTGTGCGAAATTTTTAATTTTTTGTATTTCTTTGGGCAATTTTGTAATTTTTGTAATATAAAGTTTTGGGTCTACAGTTTGCTTTTATGCTGAGATTTTTGAAGATTGATGAAAGGCAACTTTTTTGATATACATGTTTAACAAAAATATCCGTTTCCGAATATTTTTTAATCAATATTGATTTTTAGCAATTAAATTTTATATTCCGGTTTTTCGATTTTATTGTGAGTTTTTAAAATTGTGACGAAATTTAAATTCTCCCGATATTCACAATTTACAGAAATTTTTGTAAATTTTATGTTATTTTTTTAATTTAAAATTGTTGAACTATAGTTTGCTATATCCACAAATTATGGGGAAAATTTGTTTTTTAGAATATTTGAGACTTTTGGTAAAATCTAATATTTTTATGATCTTTAAATTTATTAGTGGAATTTTTTGTTTTTTATTGAATTACCCAATTGTGGTAAATTTATTTTGTTTAATGATAATTTCACTGGAAAACCATTAGAATGCGCTCTTCAACTTTTTTGATTTTGTTGATGTTGTTTTGTCTCCTCATTATTAAAAAAAATAGGAAAGATGAGTCATATGCCAACTACCATAATCATGTCCAGTAGATTATGGTAGTTGCCAACATATATTTATTTAAAATACATAAACAAACATTAAAATTATATTGCTGAGGAAATGCTAAGAACGCAAGAAATTAATAGAAATAAATGAGAAAAATTATTAGAACTAAAATTAAATAAAAAATTATATACAAAAGGTTTTGTTCTTGAAGTGATAAGATTAAAAAACCAAAGTATCAAATTAAACTTAAAAACTGAAATTTATTTCTAAAAATGAATAAATCAAAATATAAATAAATAAATAACTCTCTTTCTGAATAGAAAGAAAAACGAACTCATGCCTAAAGAATTAAAATTACTTGATTATAAATTAAGAACTAAAAAAATGTAAAGAAAAAATTTAAAACTAAAGCTTCGAACTAAAAATTAAAAAACAGAACATTAAAAAAAAATTAACGCCTAAAAGTTTATTCCGTGGTTTAGCTCTTAAATAATACCAGTAATACGTGACTTTTTTATTCAAAAATAAAATTGAACGAGTGCAACGACACGGTTAGAAAACCCCAAAGAAAAAAAATAAGTAAAAATTCTAATCGTGATGCGAAAAGTCAGTTCGCTCGACAACACTCTTATGCCCACATCTTAAAAGAGGGTCCACATATACCGTTTACAAACAATTCGAATTCAATCGATAACTTAAAACAAACTATAAACAACTTTATGACAACAATGCACATATGTTTCAAGAAATGATGCGAACCCAAAACATGCTTTTGCAAGTTTTGTTAAGCAAAAAATGAACCAGTAGAAATTATGCTTCTAGAATGCAAACGAGTTTTTCAACATAAATATGAACTTGAACATTTCCTTCCTGATACACGAAATAGACACATTATTAGTCTATGAAACACATTTTACTCTAATAAGCTCGAAATTGCATCCAAACAACTTTAGCTAGAAGATTGGGTAAAAAAGTGAAAAATACAGGTAAATTCATTGAAATGTGCTCAAAAAACATTTTCATTCAGCAGAAAAAATTGTCCACCAATAACAACAACAAATACCACCGTTTCAGCGGAAAAACGCGCGTAATTTGGTTCCGTCTTATTGAAGCAAAAATAATGTCCATAGAGCTTCGAACAAATCAACTACATTGGGTAATAAGGCCTAACTCAACCTTCGCTTTGGAATACAACTTCCTTTTATACAAACCCGTTATAAAGCCAATATGGTGATATTACATTCAGCTGTGGGGTACTGCTTGTGCATCGAACATCCAAAAGTTACAAAAAAGACAGTCGAGGATTATGCGATTTATGGTGTGCGCCCCTGATCTTTAAGAAATGAAAATATCCATAGAGTTCTAGAAGTTCCCACTGAGCAGGAAGAAGCAAAACTATATACGTCAAAATACGTAAACGAACTATAGTTTCACCCTGACACTCTTGTATGCAAATTTTTACAATTTTGCGTCACCAGACACTAAAATGACCGAATAATAAATGGTTTGTAAAGTTCGAATACAATATATTAGTTATCCCATTGTTAATAATTAATAAATAATATTTTAGAGGTTAAAGCTTTAATATTTATTGTAATTTACTTTTCTTTTAGAAAGATTCAATAAATAAAATTAAAGCTTAATATTTTTTTTTTACTTCAACAATACTTAAACAGATTTTGATAGTAACATAATTAAGGAAACATATTTTCTATATTCTTGCGTACCTCAAGTTTTTTCATATTCTTTAAGCCCCCAGAGACTGTACGCCTGATCTATTTATTTGAGTTTGTCTTCTTTGTAGTAACTTTGTGTACAATTTTATTTGGGAACCTTTCGTTTTAAATTTGAAACTTTTGCTAAATAATGGTTGTGGTAAATATTTGTAACGAATTCAAATTTTATATGAATAAGTGGTTCCAAAAATTGTATATTTGAAACATAATTATCAATATTTTTTGCACTTTATGAAAAATGTATCGTAATCCCCAAAAAAAGGAGAAGATTTGAGATTTAATATAAGGAAAGTAAAAATAAAATTAACTTCAATTTCTTAATGCTCTCAATTTTTCTGGATTTTGGGCTTGTTCAAAGATTGTTTTGTGTATTTTGAATTTTTGTTTACAGGTCTCTTCCAAATAAAATGATTATTATTTTTATTTAATTCAGTATATATTTTATTTTAGTATTTTTATCTATTCAGGCTGTAAAAATTCCTCTGGCTGATTTCAGTACTGCTTTAATCTTTCTGCTGCTGCTTTTCGCTATGAGTGAATGTGTTTGTATATATGTCCGAGAGTGCCTGTGTGTTAGTACTTAACAAAAACAAGAACCGGAAGTTATCTTCAGCCGCTAGTATTGTGGTCATGGCATTTATTAAGAGCTGCAAGGAAACAAAAAATACTTGTTAGTTTCACAATTTATGTTTGTTTTTATTACTTTAGATTAAGTATCTTAAATTATAAAGAAATTTTGACTGCTTCTTGTGGCAAATAATTTGAAAAGCTATTAAACTAGCGGTGTAGTGAATTATTATACAAAATTTACTTTTATGTTAGCAGCAGTCGCGTTTGGTTATTCAAAGTTAACAGACTATTTTTTTTCCTTACTTTGTACAAAAACAGACTTATAAAAATATGTTAATATTTTTTTCTGATTCGGGTCCTTGGTTGGTTGGTTGGTTAACATGGTAGCCTGCTGCACGCAGGCTGTCAAGTAAGGTCTGAATGACCCCGTTTTGACAAGACCATACCACTCGCCAGGTAGATGGTGTCTTAGAGCCTATGCTCGCACTAAGACTAGGGAGCTAGATCCATCCCGTAGCCGTGAGATATCTTAAAATATCATTGAAACGGCACCTAGATATCTCACTGAGATCCTCCAGTATGTAGTTTCCAAGAAATTTGTGTCTCCTGACAGCCAGCGCAGGGCATTCGCAGAGAAGGTGAAAAACCGTCTCCTCTTTCTCTATGTCCTTACAACTGCGACAGTGGTCATTATAGGGGAGTCCAAGTCGCCTGGCATGTTCTCCTAACACCCAGTGACCTGTTAATATTGCTAGCAACCTCGATAAGTTCCTCCGATCACGACCTATCAGTTGCATAGTGCGCCTAAAATCAAAATAGGGCCACATCAATTTAGAGACCCTACATGTGATCAGTCTCCGCCACCTATTATCAGCTTCTTTAAGGAAGTGACTGAAGATGCCGCTCTTAATACTCCCCAAGGGGATTGCGACTGATTCCACATTGGGAGTATTTAGAGCGGTTCCTTCTTTGGCTAGTTTGTCTGCTTGTTCATTACCAAAGTGGTCCCTATGCGCAGGGACCCAAACATTCGCCAGGCTCCCTAGCCTTGACAACTCTCTCTTACATCGACTGACTAACAGAGACGTAGTTTTGTACGATCTGAGTGACAGAAGCGCCGCCTGACTGTCGACGAAAATACCGATATTCCCACGTATATTTCTGTCGTATAAAATCCTGCATGCCTTCATAATAGCAAGTATTTCCGCTTGAAATACGCTGCAATTATCCGGAAGACGATATGAGATGCCTATCTCAAGATCACTAGAAAAGACGCCAGAGCCTACACCGCTGTTCATCTTAGAACCGTCCGTGTATATCCTGACGTTATAGTTCTCCACGAGACTACCACCGCACCACTCCGTCCTGGAGGGGATTAGTACTCTGAACACTCTATCAAAGTCTAACTGCGGCGTAGTGATTCGGGTCATAATAGAGATGTCGCTTTTATTGAAGGAATGGTCAGTGATGTTATTTCTAGGGAACCCAATAATTTATTTGTTTTTTGCAATGATTGTTCAGCCATTAATAATCAGAACTGCAACAAATTAGTACGTCTGGGTGAAGTATTGACACATTCGAAAAAAATTAATAACAAGAGATCTTGCGGGTTTGATAAAATTTCCAATTTTATCATTCGAAAACTTCCGACTAAAGCGTTTGAATATCTTACGATAATTTTTAATCACTCATATTTTCCTATCGAGTGGAAAGTTTCAAAAATAATTCCTATTAAGAAGAAGCATAATAGTACAGATATTAATCATGAAGCAAGAAATACAGATGACGCAGACGATTGTACAAAATTGAAATCTACTGCGCATGTACGTCACAAGTGGCCAGTGTGTGTGTGTGTGCTATAGCAATAGTATGAGATTTGTTGTAGAAAACGCGAAAGTTGTAAATATAATGAAAGTATAACAATATAATGAAGCGAAAATGCATTATATTTTATAGAAATGGACTGAGTTCATAATTAAACACTCTTTCCCACCATATTAGTTGTTACCTAAGAAGAAAAACCAATAAATAAAACAAGTATTTCAATTTATAATTTTTTTATTTTTCTTTTTCGAGACCTAGCGTTATCGACTAAATCTTGATTAAGATTTCTTATTTTAAAATATAATCTAGATCTGAAGAAAAGAGTTTTTATCTTCTCATCACAATGAATGTGATGAGCCTGATCTAGGAGAGACTTTAAAAATTGTTTTTTAATTAGGAGGCCATCGCCATTATTTGCCTCAAATATTTCGTGAAGTTGCTGCATTTGTTGCATCATTTTCTGCGTTGGCTTTGATAAGCCTCCCTCAGATAAATGGTTAACCCACGAATATGTTGCGTCATTTCCTGATATGGCAATATCAGGAATATCTTTTTTTAATTTGTGGCAAATGTAGCCCGCAAGGTTTTCTAGTCCATCATATTGCATGTCATTCAACTCTTGCTCGACTGGTTCTTCAACTTCTGGAGCAATATGAATACTTCCTATTATTGTTCCTGAAAATATTAATTGATTTTTTTTATAAATAAAGTTTTTAACATAATTTTTAAAATTACCCGTTAGTGACTTCTCAAACCTATCCATATCTGGAGTATCATCATACTCAACATTCCCAGCATCGGATATAACGCCATGATTCCTTCCAAGAATGATTTGCGAACCGTAGGCACAGTACCATGTTTCAATAATAGTTTTTTTGTAAAGCCTTCGTAAACATTGCAGCAATTAACAAATTTAATTAGAACTAATTCTTTAAGTAGCTGCTTACTTACCCATTTCATATTCCAACTTGTTATCAAAATCCTCCGGCCTAAAATGTTCCGTGCAGATACGTGCATTTTTCACATTAATTTTATTACCGCGGCAACAAAAACTTATCCATTGCTTTAAAACAGAAGCATTTAATGGAAAAGAAAAAAAATTTATTTTTTTACAATTATTTACACTGCTACTCTTGCAATCTTTTACTGCACACTTCATTTTATTTATTAATTTTATTATTTACACTTTATTATTCACGCTTTACTTGCAAACACGGTTGACGTCACACACAACAGCTGAGCACAAAAAGCAAATACAACAATTATAACGGACCTGCGCAATGCGGAATCTGTATTATTTGAATCATGGATATTAATAATCTTCGACCGATTTCTTTACTGTCAAATGTAGGGAAGCTTTTTGAACAAATTTGTTAAAAAGTTTTATGATGATTGGGGTGTGAGGTTAAACATCTCCAAATGTGAGGCAATATGCTTAAGAAATGCTTCAGGCAAATGTAGGGGCTTTGTGGTCCCGGAGAGTAAACGATTGAGGCTTTGCTTAAATAATAATGAAATTCCCTTTAAAAATGAGATTACTCGTAAGTAGCTAGGAATTAACTTCACTAAGCTTTTAAAGTTTAACAAACATGCTCGCATAGTACTATAAAAACGCATAGGATATTAGGTTCTTTTTCAAAAATTCTGTGTAATAGAAATTTACCCGTTAAAACTAAACTTTTGCTTTACAAAACAAGTTTAAGACCAATTATTCTATATGGATTTCCTATATGGTTTAATGCTTTACCAATTTTTATAAAGAAATAGAAATTTTCGAAAGGAAAATTTTACGAAACTGTATTGGAAAATACTTTGAATCCTTTTGCAGGCGTTATTCAAATTATTATATTTACAAGGAGTCTGAGGTTACACCTGTAGGATTTTAAGTTTGTGACATCCTTAGGAGATTTATTACAAGATCTTCTTTTCATGAAAATAAATTAATTACCGATATATACGAAAACCAAAAACGTTTTAGTTGGTCAAATATGGACTATTTATCTCCCATTGGTTATTTGAATGAAGCTGCACCATCTTTTAATTTGTCATCTTGTTTAAGACATAATTTTTTCTCAAAAAGTGTACAATGTACTCACAGAGGTTAGACAAGGCTATCCGTTTTTTTTTATTTATTCAATTTTTTTTCTATTTTTTATTTTTATTTTTTACTTTTCTCATAGTTGTAAGTTAGCCTTTAAATTAGTTTTAAGCTCATTCTAAGATAGGAGATTCTCTCTCAAGCCATGTTAAGGCCCGGGAGCAAGGGCGTAATTTTCTTTATTATTTTAAGCTAACTAATTAGTGCTAGCAGAATTTTGTAAGTAGGTTACTTTTCTTTATTTATTTTAGTTAGGATAATACTTTTTAGTCCTAAGTTTTCCTTTTTTATGTTGTTTGTCAAAATTTTATGTTTGTATATAAAGGCTCAATAAAATAAACCTTAACCTTAACCTTGCTTTCGAAACCAAATAAGTTAAATCTCGTTGAAAAGTTAACGGTTAAGTGTAAGAACACTATTATGCAGTCTGAAAGTGATGATGATGATAATTTTCTTAACTGGCAACAACAAAACGCAAAAAGACTTAAGCGATAAATAACACTTCAACAAAAAAACAAAAACAAATTGATGACGGCCCGAGTTGTTCGAACATTAATAAATTAGCTGCTCTGTACAATGATAATGATGTTACGGATACTGGTAATAATTCTGATGATAACGATAATGATTCTGTTGGTGATAAAGCTGGTAGTTCTGCAGTTAAACCTCCACCTACAGATTTTTATTAATAATGTTACTAATGTAACTAAAGTAAGTAATTTGATTAGTTCTTCTGAATTAAAATATAAAGCTTTATATGATGGTCAGGTTAAATTTAATACAAAAACAGTGAAAGTTAGTAAAGTATTATGATACCAACAACTTTAGTTATTATACCTACCAACTGAAAAATGAGCGATCTTATTAATTTGTAATTAAAGGCCTTCATTTCTCTACCAAAATTGATCTCCTATGCAAAGGCCATCTAGTCAGAAATGTATTGAATGTTAAAAGTAAATACACTAAACAGCCTTTACCTATGTTCTATGTGGATTTTGACCCCGACCCAAGTAATAAAAAGGTTTTTGAAATTCGTGGAACTAATCACTCTATGGTGCAAATTGAATCCCCTAGAAGTACGACCGATGTAGTGCAATGTCACCGATGCGAAGAATTTGGTCAAACATATTGCAGGAAACCCTTTGTATGCGTTAAATGTGGACTTGGACATCCAACACCAAATTGCCCAAATGATGTTGAAACCCCTCCTAAATATGTACATTGTTTAAAACAACATACTGCTAGTTGCAGAGGATATGAATATACCAAAATATATTAAATAAACAAATAGAACTAACAAATACACTCATTAATATGATGTCACTCCTTATTAATAAACTATGCAAGTAAACCTAAGATTGGCAGTATGGAACGCGAATGGGCTTGCGAGTACTCTAAATGAAATTGATTATTTTATGAAAGAAAAGCATATTGACATATTTCTTATTTCTGAAACCCACCTTACGTCGAAATCTTATATAAAATTAAACGGTTATGGTTTTATTTATACAAATCATCCAGATGGAAAAGTCCATGCTGGTGCTGGGTTATTTATGAAATCTTCTATTCGTTATGAGCCTGAGAAAGAACTTCAAAAAGATTATTTACAAGCCGCTGGTGTAAAAGTAACCTGTAACAATAGTCCTTTCAGTATACACATTTTCCTCCTAGACACACAGTTAAATGCGAACAATGCGAAAGCTTCTATAAATCTTTGGGACTCCGTTTTATTGTTGCTGGTAATTATAATGGAAAACACCCATGGTCGGGCTCCAGGCTCACTAACCCCAAAGGTAAAGAATTTTACAAAGGCATTTCAAAAAACAATTATCCTACACTTTTTTGGAGGAAACCAAATACTTGATTTTGCCGTGTATTCTGGGATCTCTAGGTATTCGCTAGATATTTTAGATGACGACAGCTTAAGCTCTGATCATACCCGGTGTATATTATATAATTAATTTTAATGCTAATGTCGAAATTACATCTAAAAGATCGGAAACTAATCAAACGGATTACTAACTTGGACTTCTTTAAGAATTTGTTAGAAATAATTTAAACTTAAATACCGAAATAAATACAGCGGAAGATTTAGATGACGTCACAGAATCTTTCAATTTATTAATACATGAAGCCGCATTCTTATCTACCCCACCATTATCTATTCGTACTCAGGATCTAGGTCGAAGAGTGCATGCATCCGCTACTGCTCGAGATATGATAAGACAATCTAGATGTCTAACAAGACTGTGGCACCGAACTAGAAACCCAAGGGGTAAGGCTAACTGGAATTTGGCAATTAAATTATGCTCATAGATATTGGCGAGAGAGAGAAATGAAGAAATGTCCCTATCAAAACTGATAATGATGCTTGGCTAGAATCTAGAATCAACTTTTAAGCCTCAACAAACGAGTTATTATGTTGACGATGTAGCACATTTATTAGACATAGCTTGTCAAATGGAGTTTCCTATAAAGGATGTTACAACTAATAAAACAAAAATGGAGATATGTGCCCTTAATAACAAGAAATCTACGGGATATGACAAAATAGATGCGGTTACAATAAAGTCTTTGCCTTTTAAGGGTATCTTATTCTTAACTTTAATATTTCATTCCATCTTACGTCTCTAACACTTCCCTTCACAATACAAGTGTGCTGAAATTATAATGGTTTTAAAACCAAGCAAGCCCGAAAATATAATGACGTCGTACAGGCCTATTAGCTTATTGCATATTTTATCAAAAATTTTTGAAAAATTAATTCTCAAACGTTTAAACCCAATTCTTAGGAAATGCGATATTATTCCTGATCATCAGTTCGGTTTTCGAAGTCAACATGGCACACCAGAACAGTGTCATCGAATTATTAAGGTGACAACTGACTCCTTTGAAAAACATTTTGTTCTTCTGTATTTTTGGATATACAGCAGGCTTTTGATAAAGTATGGCATGAGGGATTATTATACAAATTAAAAAACATGCTCCCTGCTCCATTATATTTATTCTTTTTATCATAATTGAAAAACAGATGTTTCTACGTCAAAGCCAACAACGATTTTTCTCATATATGTCAAATCGAAGCTGGAATACCACATGAAAGCGTCCTTGGACCAATATAAACTATATAAACTTTATACACCACTGATATGTCTACAAAAGAAGATGTAACAGTCGCTACTTATGAAGACCATCAGCTGCAGCTAAATAGTCTTTATGATTGCCTTACAAAATGGAACATTGTTGTTAACACCCAAAAATCAAGTCAGATCACTTTTACAACAAAAAGAGAAAATTGCCCAACTGTGTTTCTCAATGGCACTTCAATCCCTAGTGTTAATACTGTCAAATACTTAGGTTTACACTTAGACAGAATACTTACATGGAAAGCGCATATTAGCGCGAAAAGAAAACAACTTGACATCAAATTTAAGCTAATATATTGGATTCTGGGCCGTAAATCCCAACTTTCTATGGAAAATAAGGTCCTGCTTTATAAAACCATTTTAAAACCTATATGGACTTATGACATAGAATTATGGGGCACTGCTAGTAATTCCAATATAGAAATATTACAAAGATTTCAGTCCAAAGCTTTGCGCTCTATAACAAACGCTCCCTTTTATATAACGAACAAAGCTTTACACAATGACATGAACATATCTTTCGTCAAATCTGAAATTAGAAGATTCAGCTCCCATTACTTAGAAAGGCTTAGGAGTCATGTAAACATACTTGCAAAAGGGTTGCCGCCTTTTTTAAACATTAGTCTTGACAGTTCATATTTGACAGTCGTGAAGTAGAGACGTGGAAAATTTATTATGGAAAAATATTCGGTAAACGAACGTGTTTTTATCGTTAAAATATTTTATCAAAATCAATCATCGATTACTGTGACAATGAGAAAGTTACGTGGAATTTTTGGGAGAAACAAAGTGCCAACATGACGCACTATTTGTCGAAAGAGGGACTGTAGCTGATAGGCCCAAGCATGGACCACAACGTACTGCAAGATCGGCTGAAAACATTACTGCTGTTCAACAAAGTGTTCAAAACAATCCATCAACCTCAGTTCGACACCGTGCTCAGGAGCTTGGTCTTCAAAGTACAACTTTGGCCACAATTTTGCACAAAGATTTGCATTTGTTTCCATTTACGATTCATGTGACACAAGAGCTTCTTCCAGAAGACCATTTACGCCGCCGTACATATGCCAATAGAATGATACAGCTCGCCCACGACAACCCCGATATTCATGGAGAACTCATAATGAGTGACGAGGCACATTTTCATTTGAATGGATATTTGAATAAACAGAATAGTCGGTTCTGTGCAATGGAAAACCCTCAAATTATTCATCAGTCACCTTTGCATCATTAAAAGTGACAGTCTGATGTGCAATTTGGTCAGGAGGAAACTTTTTAACACCACAACTGCATACTTTGGGCTTGACTAATATGTGGTTTCAAAAACGGTGCCATATCGCATACAGCCAGGATGAAATACCGCGTTAAATGTGTGAGAATGTAATGAAAAATGTGTTCAAAAGGGCTTGCATTTGTGAGGCGGACTTTTATTCCATACATAATTGCCGACATTAAATAAAACATTTATCAATATATGATCGATTCGCTTTCATTTAATCAAAACTTATAAACAAACAAATTAATATACCTTCCCGGCGGACACCCTGTATGTATTACGTTAATATAGCATCAGATATCAACTTCCGAATACATAATTTTAATTATTATTAGTTATAGGTTGTAACATCGTCTTTGTTAAAATTAGTATGTTTTTTTTAAAACACTAGCTGACCCGGCAAACGTTTTTTGGCTAAAAATGTCCCATGATCTGTACTATAGATGTACGTATATGTATGTATTTATGACTAAAACATACATTGATCATATCCCTCCACCAATGAAACTGAAATGAAAAATGCTGATATAATTTGATATCTGTCTCCGTCAGGACTATACATATATCTTCAGCTTTTTTGCTCTTAACAACTCATTTGCCACGTCCCTCCGCTGATGAATCTAAGATAATAATAAAATCCGGCTTTAAAGTGATACTTCTCGTTGCCAGTACTTACTCGTATGAATTTATTTTTTCATTTATTGAATTGTATTTTCCCTCATTGAAGCACTCTGTGATAAACGATATTTTTCGTTTTGTTGTCAGGTGCGAAAACGGTCAAAGCAGAAGGTTTTCCGACACGGGAACATGCGACATACAGTTGACCGTGTAAAAAACAGTCATTTACCAGATTCAGGCCACAAACACTCAATGATTGGCCTTGTGATTTATTAATTGTCATGGCGGATGCGAGACGAATTGGAAATTGTATTCGCTTAAACTCGAATGGCATATCGGTTGCGATCATTGGAATTCTCGGAATGAGAACTTCCTCACCTTTGAATTTTCCTTTTAGTAGTCTCCCGTGAATCACATTGCTCATGAGTTTTGTGACCGCTAAACGCGTTCCGTTGCATAATATTGGTTGGTTGAGATTGCGAAGCATGATAACGACTGAACCAACCTTCAATTGTAAATTGTGCGGCGGCAAGCCAGGAACATCCAATGAATTCAAGAACCAATCGTAGTTTTGGTGGTTAGCAATGATGTTCGGAAACACTTTGTTGATGAGCTCCTCTTCCGTTGAGACGAAATTGCAAAAATTTAACGGGAATGAAATCAATCCATTCGTTGAGTCGACAGGAACACGACCATTACCGATAGTTAGCAGTTGATTGGAGAACACTTCGGCAGATGGATCGTTTAGCAATGCAACTCGCATGTTTGCCGTCAGCTGAAGTTTCTTCACATAACGCCACAATGGTGATGATTTGAGGCAAGCATTGATCTCATCGGCAGCGGTCGATCGTGGTATTACTGGTAGTGTTTGCCGGAAATCACCTGAGAGTAAAATCAATGCACCCCCAAAACATCTTGCGTCATTACGCAGATCTTTCATAGTGCGATTCAGAGCTTCTAACGCACGTTTATGCGACATTGTGCATTCGTCCCAGATAAAAATTTTGCTTGCTACCAAAACTTTGACCATTGCTGAATGTTTCGCTATGTTACATGTGGGTTCTTCAATCGCTTGAACGTTTAATGGCAATTTTAATGCAGAATGAGCGGTTCGGCAACCTTCCAGCAGCGGTGCTGCTATTCCGGAAGAAGCAACTGCTACAGCAATTTCCGATCTTGAGCGAACTGTAGCCAAAATCAATGATATGAGGAATGTCTTGCCCTTGCCACCAGGCGCATCAAGGAAAATCATGCCGCCATTTTCATATTCAATTGCATTCATCACGGTATCGTATACTTCTTTTTGTTGGGGATTCAACATAGGTACATTCGTTTGAGCCAATTGGTTTAATGCATTTGTGTCGTATTCACGCTGCAATTCTCGTTCGAATGCGTCGTTTATTCCGCGATCAGGCGATGTCATTTCTAACCTGACTAACAAACTGCCGCACATTAGGTAACACATGTCTTCTATCAAAACCAAAGCCTGGTTGTGCATCTCTTCATTCAACTCAAGATGGGGATTCTCTGAATGGGCACGAACTCGATGCAAAGTGTCTTCTGACGTGTCATCCTTGTACTTCTCCCACAATTCACGTGGATTCGATGTAAAGTAAATCTCTGAGTAAAGTAACGTACGTGCAAACAGATCACTTTGGCAAATCGAGAAGAAACTGGTCAATGTTGTCGCTGGTGGGTTCTGAGCACGTTGAGCGGCATTTTCTGCAGTGAAATAAACTCGTTGACCGTTCTCCAGATGCACTGCCAAATGTGTAACAGTCGGATAGCGTTCGTGAATGGGAAATGAGAATATACGCCAAATCGCCTCATTGCAGCTTACGTACGGACCAACTTGATAGCGCGTAATTTCATCATTGGGTCAGGAGCTTGAAGACCAAAAGCCGCCATGTCACTGCCCTTCGTGACATATTTGCAGATGTACTTGATGGGCCTCACGGAATTGCAATACTCCACGTTACAATGAGCCTTGAATGTTTTGGAACAACCCAAGAGTTGTCGACCACGAAATCATTTCCTTTTACTTTGACTGTAATTGTTCTACCGCCGTTATCAGATGATCGACGCCGATACAGTGGATAACCATCGTTGCCAGTGATGGTCTCATCAGTCAAATAACTGTCTTAAGCTGATAAAAATTTGAAAAACTGTTCAACTGTTCTGTTTATCAGAAGTTCATGCACACACCGCCATCTACTGGCAATACCGGAAACAGCATTTGAAATAATGTTCGTTTTTATGGGTTCTTGAGTTAAGATGACGTTGTAAAATCGCTCCATACAAAATGTATGGGAGAATTAATTTTCTTCATAATTTAATTTTTTTTTTTTTTGGGAAAATTTGCGGAATTTTCTTGGGTATTATCCATTTTTGGGTGGAGAGCTAACCGAATTGGTACTCATCATCGGTCAAGGCGTTCTTGAGTTATAAGCGTAGTAAGTAACATCACTCTCTTTTATATATATAGATAATAATGTTTTGAAAATGTTGGTTTTTGTGGTATTTTTAAAATATTTTGTTTTATTCCAGTTTTTGGGGTTTATGACGGATTTTTCAAACCTTCTATTTTTTTTAGAAAATTTTGTTATATTGGTAATTTATAGCTTTTGTTTAGTTCGGTTTTGTAAATTTTGGTGAATTCCTAAAATGTGTTGAAAGTTAGATTTTTTACTTTTTGAGTTTAATTTTGATTTTTGGTAATACATAAAACTTTAATGGTTTTTAAATTTTTTAGTAAATTCTCGTTCTTTTAGACTTTAATTTTTATTTTACTAAATTTTTCTATTAAAATAAATTTATAATAAGTTTTCGAATCTTATCTCTAAAGTATGTTTTATGAATTACTAAATGTAATAACTAATTTACTTTATTCAACTCTTAATAATCTATTTAAAGAGAGTCGTCTCGTCAATCTCAATGGGTCCATAAAATTGCAGTAAGTCGCGCGCTAGAGCGTTGGGATGGATCACTAGTTTGTTTACTTATTTGGCCGTGTAGGTGTTTGCTTCTTGCTGGATAGTAAAAAATTCTAGATCTCTGTGTTTATTTTCATTTCTTATATTCCAGGGGTCGCATACGACAAGTCGTAAAAGCCTCAGATGTCTTCTTTATAGCTTTTGGATGTTTGATGCACAAGCAGTACCCCACAGCTGAATGCCATATGTCAAAATTGGTTGTATAAAAGTACTTTGTAATCAATAGCCATGGTTGAGTTAAGAACTATTAGCCTGTTTAGTTTTATGGCCGCAATATTTGCCTCAATATGACGGGACAAAGATAGGCGTATATCTAAGTGGATACCTAAATAATAAACGCGAGTTACGTATGTACTTCCACAACCTTTTTCTGTTTATTTGCTTTGCAGCAGAAAATATAAATAAATAGGTCTTTTAATGTATTTATATTTTTTTAAGAAAAGAAAAGTTCAACGACAATTCAAATACAAAATTGTTGAATCAACAAACATAAACAAGAGTCGTTGAACAGAAAATATAACAAAAACAAAATCAATACTTCAATGGCCAAACAAAATCGATATTAAGAAATTTTAGGATCGATTTTGTTTGTTCAATATATTGTTCATAGAAATAAGTTTTAGACCAAGAAGAGAAATTGTATAAAAAAAGAGAAATGTATTAATAAAATTCAGTTTGATTTGAACACTCTAAAAAGGAAGATTTTTAAACTCATAATTCGAGTGTTTCTGCGTTATTCAGGGACAATTTTGTCTCCTGAAGGAAAATGTTACGTGAGCACGAAGGACTCGAATTATTTTCGTGGGTACCCCATCATACCAGACTTTATCAAAGGCCTGGGAAATGTTAATAAATAAAACTGAACAATAACGCCGAAAATTTTTTCAAATAACTCACAGCTGAATTAGGTAAGTTTCTTATCGTTGATACTGTAATACGATCAGGTCTGTGTGATTTTCTAATATTTTTATTTTTATCTTTTAAATTTATTGAAATTTCATATAATCATTTATATTGTCATATTATTGGAATAGTGAAACTATGTATGTCATATGATGTAAAAACCTTTCCTAAGTGAATTGCGAATGCATTTCCCCTTTTATTAGAGTTTTTGTCCCAGGTCCGCTCTTCAAGTTTTAGCGGAGATTCCTACCCAATAGGACAATTTAAGCGCCTTGCAGCTTTCCACAGGCTATTATTCGCGTGTTTTATGGGATCGAAATTTTTTTAATATGTTTCGATAGTGATTTTGGCAAAAGTTCATTAGTACATTTAAGCCATTGCCTTCAAGCCTCCTCTTCTCCCTGACAAATATCTGTATATCAGCTGATGACTAGTGCGAATTTCTTCTAACTGTTGGCTTTGTTGGCGTTTCACATCTGGCTGCTATATACACGGTGTATGTAGAATGGTCTACAACTGCTTGAATAGCAACAGAATTTCTCAAAGGAATGTTTTGAGATAAGTGAAAGCTTACACACATTGGAAAAACTGTCGTGTAAAATAATGACTGTATGTGAATAATCAGAAAATAAGGTCTGCCAGCTTGTTAAACTGTGTTTGCCAAGAGGTGAGTTCAACTCCAGATACGACATCAAGATTATTAGCTCTAGTTGTGTTGTAAAACAACGTTTAAAGAAAACAAAATGTTTGTTTTTTTAAACATTAATTTTCTTGAATTTTTCTATTAAAAGAAATTCGCAATAGGTAGTCGAATCTTTTCTTTAAAATATTATTTATTAATTATTACCAGATATAAGCAAGCCCTTTAAGCTGGATCACTGCGTTAGTGACAGGTCATGGAAACTTCAAGTATCATGTAGCCAAGATGAAAATCGTAAAAGATGATACTTTCAGGCAGTACCTGGAAGAGGCTGAGACAGTAGCGCACATTGTGTGTGAATGTCCAGAACTGGGTTGCGTAAGGCTTAGGACCACGGGAAAACACTTGTTAAATGCGTATGCCAAGGGGGAGCTTAGCCCTAGATAAATGCTAGCAATGTCAATAAATAAAGCTGGACGGTATTGGTTATTTTTAAATGCATATCTAATAACGACGGCAATTCTGTGGACTTGGTAAATAGAATTATGACTTGCTGGGAAACCAAACTGATGTTTTGATAAGTAAGATATGGGTTTAAACACGAAACAAATAATTTTTCAAACATTTTTGATAAAATTGACAATCCCGTAATACGATCAGGGCCGGCCGATTTTCTCATATCTAGTGTCCTAATTTACGATTTTAATAATGATTGCCGAAATTTCATGAGATCAGTCATGTGGTTAGAAAACCTGTTCTAAGTGATTTGCAAAGGTAATTATTTTTTCAATTGATCTCTTCACCCAAGCCAAAAACGAAACTCTATCAACAAATTGTATGTTCACCAAGACTTTAAAAATTCTTCTCAAAATCAAAAACTGAAATAAAATAAAATAATTCCAAAAATACCACAAAAACTAAAATTAACCAATTTTAAAAGCATAAGTAAATTTTTAACTTAAGACTATCAAACATTTTTCAGTTTTACCAAAAATTTTGAAAAAAAATGTATATTTTATGAAAAAGTTAAAATTTTAATAAAATCCGTGCTACAAAACATTCAAAAAACCTGCTTTCCACAAACAGGAAAAAAATTAAACTTCACCATATTTTGAAATTTAACGAAATTTCCCCGACAAATCGGTTGTATATATATATATATATATATATATATATATATATAGTAATTCATACTTTAGTAAAGATTCAGCACAACAGAGTGTAACTCTTTTACTTGTTATTTTTTTGATAAAATTTATAATTATTATGATTTATAAATCTATTGGTGAATTTTTAAATTTTTGGGGATTTTTTTAATTTTTTTGGAAATTCACGACTTGTGGGGAAATTAGGGATTTTTTTATATAATTGTGTAAAATGTAGATTTTTATTGAATTTAATTTTTTGGTCATTAAATTTTTTATTCCAGTTTTTCGATTTTACTGTCAATTTTCGAATTTGTAGTGAATTTAAAATCTTGAAAAAATGTCGTATTTTTCTCACTTTTTAGTGAAATTTCGGTGTATAGAGGAATTAAATTTTCTTTCTTATTATTTTTCTTTCCCTTATTTTTCACGGCTAAAATTGTTCTATGATATTGATCTCTCTCGATTATGGCTAAGAGCAATAGTATCCCTCCTTCTTAGCCGAATGTATCCTCTAACATGCAGCAAGTTACGCGCTAGTGGATTGGGATGAGTTACCAGCTTCTCTAAATATGTTGTCGCGAGTCTTGAAATCTCTGTTTTAACCAAAGGCACGTTCAAGTCCTTATGTATGTTCGAATTTTTTATATACAATGGGGCGGATGTGATCATTCGTAATATTTTATTTTGACTTCTTTGAATTTTGTCAACATTTGAAGCTCAGGCAGTGCCCCATAATTGTATCGCCTCAAATTGGCTTTCAAATCGATTTGTAAATCAGAAGTTTACAATCCAAACTAAGCGTGGAGTTTCTGCCAATTAGCCAATTTATTTGAACTGCTTTCAATTTCAATTGTGTCAATTTACCATATATGTGGTATTTCCATATTAGTCGTCGATCGAGATGTATTCCGAGGTATTTAACTTCTGCGTGTACAGGTATTACTTGATTATTTATCCGAACTGGAAGGCATGTTTCTCTACGCTAAAGTGAAAGTTATATGAGTACTTTTTTGTTCATTTACTTTTGTCTTCCATTTTGTTAACCATCCAACAGGAATATATGATTCTGTAGGTAACGAGATGCTTCTTGCGAACTTTCATGAACACTTAAGAAAGCTGTGTCATCGGCAGATGTTGATGTGTGAATTTGGTTGCTAGTAGGCATATCAGAAGTGTATAACAAATATAAAAACGGTCCCAATATGCTGCCTTGTGGAACGCCGGCTGCAATTGGTTGGGGTGAACTAAAGAAGTCGCCCTCTTTAATGACAAATTTTCGACCAGTTAGGTAGGATTCTAATAATTTATGAGTGTTTATAGGCAAAGCTATTTTCAATTTATAAATTAAGCCTTCGTGCCATACCTCGTCAAAAGCTTGAGATACGTCTATAAAAAGAGCAGAGGAATATTTTTTTTTCCTCAAAAGCGTTTTTTATCACATTAACTAGACTGTGTGTTTGTTGGATTGTACTATGTTTTTTCCTGAATCCAAATTGATGATTCGGTATACATCCATTCTCGCTCAGAAACGGGTACAACTTATTTATTAACAGCTTTTCAAATAACTTTGAGGTATTCGGTAACAGACTGATTGGTCGATAAGATTCTACCTTTGTGTGATCCTTCCCTGGCTTAGGTACCATGGTGACCAGTGAGGTTTTCCATTCTGGAGGGTAGTGCTCAAGTCGCAAAAGGGCATTAAAAATGAATAGTACTATTCTTACTGCTACACGAGGTAGTTCCAATAGCATCTTATTACTGATTTTATCCATACCAGGAGCTTTTTTTGGGGTTCAAATCAGCAATAGCTCTTTTAATCACGCGAATGTTAAATCTCAATGGTATAGTTTGTCTAGTAATAATAGGAGGCATCTCATCTGTACTGGTTGAAATATTGGGAGTGAATACTTTTTTCAGATGATTGACGTACAGATTTCCTTTTTCAGAATCGCTTCTGGCCCAATCACCGCTCAAAGTTCGTAGCGGAGGCTTACATAGGACAGGTCTCTTAAGCTTTCTGGTTACACGCCATAAAGAGTAATCTGACTGGGGAGTTACATCAAGATTTTCCAGATATTTCTACAGGGACTCAACTCGTTGTGATTCTAGCAACTTTCTTAGTTGTTTGGTGCAATCTCGTAGTTGGTTTTTTAGTTGAGGAGATCTGTGTAGTTGCCACTCTCTTCTAACTCTTCTTTTGTCAGTTAAAAGCCTTTCAACATCAACAGAAAAAATTTTATTAACTCTGGATTTTCGCTGTATACTAATAGCATGCTGGGCTGCTAATTTTAGATTTTTATCGAAATTACTAATGGCGAGATTAACGTCATGTACGTAGCTGGCTGTTATCCGAACAGTGAGCACTAATATATTTTCTATATTTTAACCAGTTTATATTTGTGCTTGACATTAAGTGTGTACTTGGTGTTGAAATTTCTTGAGGACTCCATATAGTTACTATAGTGGGAGAATGATCCGAAGATAGCTCATACGAAGCTTCGACTTGAATGACTTCCCTGGGAACGCCTTTTATCACTCCAAAATCAATAACATCGGGGATTTTCTGTCGATCAGTTGGCCAATATGTTGGTTGTCCGCTTGAAATACATCTAAACCCATTTTTGCAATTGCATCAAACAAAACACGACCTTTAGGGGTAATAAGTCGAGATCCCCAAAAGGTGTGTTTGGCGTTATAGTCTCCAGCTGCTAAGAATCGGGAACCTAATGATTTGTTGAAATTACAATATTGTTCCTCCGTGATAGAATATCTGGGAGGGGAGTATATTGATGAGATCACTAAGCTTCGATGAAAGCCTTCAAGGCAAATATTTGTAGCTTGTAAATATTCTTCGTAACAATCGGCTAGCAGATTCTGTTTAAGCCACGTTTTTATCAATATTGGAGAGCCACCACATGACCTAGCTCGTGGGTCCTTAGTATCATACAACATGTAACCATTAATCTTAAAAATGCTTCTAGACGTCAAATGAGTCTCAGCAATAAGCATTACATCAATTTGTTGATTTGTTAAAAAATATTCAAGTTCGTTTTTGTGCTGGCGGATGCCGTATGCGTTCCAGAAATATACTTTCAAGCAGTTCATGGCTTTCTTAATACAGCCTGCACAAGCATAGACTGCATTTTTACCATTTGCTGCATCACGCAACTCATGGTATTTGTGAAATTATTTACCGATTGCACTAGCGTCTCTATTGTGGCTTCAAGGCGGCTAAAATTAAAAGGTTGATCTTTTGGCGCCGACCTCAAAATAGGGTTCGGTCTATTTGTTGCTGGCACTTGCCATACTGTATCACGATTAAGCTTTAACATATCGGCATATGAAACTTGGTGAGAGTTAGGCCGCGCCACGGCAGGCTGAGGTTGAGTTGGCTGTGCTAACTCAGGAAAATTATCTTCATTGCTGAGCCTTGAGTACGTGTGGGGAATAATTGATTTCTGGATAGAAAAACGTTTAACGGCGGAATAAACGGGGCAACCTCTATAGTTAGATGTATAGTTTCCACCGCAATTGCTGCATTTTCTATACTTTGGTTCGTTTCTAGATTTAGTACATTGGGCTGAGCCGTGTAATTCACCACAGAAGCGACAAACAGTTGGCAACTTGCAACAGGCCTTAGAATGGCCAAATTCTTGGCAATTTGAACACTGGATAGGTCCTGAATTTGTATGCTGTTTTTTACCTTAAAGCCGGCATTTTACAGGGAAGCCTTTACTTACTCTGGATCTACGTTAGGTTCTATGCCTTTTATAACTACTTTTAGTCCTTTGCCACTCTTCAGCTGCTAGGTGTAGAATGCTAATGTATCTAATGATTGCTTTTTATTTATTAAACTTTGATCTTTTGATCTTTTTTTGTTATTTTCTCACATGATAAATGAGGGGAGCATGAACGAGGCCTTTCTGTCAAATACGCGCTGTCGTCAGACTTTTTATTTTTATATTGTTCGCTGCTATCATCTGCATTCACGGTCAGATAAACATTTCTGCTGCTTGCACTACTCAGTTTTTGCTTGTTGTTGCCACCACTTGAAAGGCTCATAAAAAAAGTTTTGTTTTTGTTTTCCTTTTGAAGTTATTTATTATGAAATAAACAGCTTCAAAAAGAAAAAGCAAATTCACTAAAACAATTTGTTGTGTTGTTTTTTAATAACTGTTCTACAGTTTGTTAATTTTGTATTTCACTTATTAAGAATTTGTTTGCTTTTTTTGTTTTGTTTTGTGTGGCGCTTAGTAAAAAAACACGACCGTACTCTTCAAGAGTAATTAGTTAATTGAACATCCAGAATATACCAGATTATATACTTTGTTGGGCCGGAAATGAATATTGTAGAAATTACAAACGGAATGATAAACCTATATATTCCCTTTTCATATATGTGAATGCTACAAAAACGAAAACCATCCAGTTTCTCTACTCCATTTTAAAAATGAATACCTCAACCCTTTTGTAGTTAAGTGAAATCAAGATGCTTCCGTTATTGTGTTTCCATACAAAAATATTTCCACTGTAGGTGGATTTTAATAAATATATTTAGTATTTAATTTAAAGTGTCTATAAATCTTGTCTGTGACGTTTAAAAATATATTCGGAAGCGCACAAAATGCAAATAAAATATAGTTCACCATACAAAATGTATGCGGGAGCATTGTAAAAAGTAATAAATTACATTTTGATATCTACCTGAGTATTTATGTAGAAGATGCAATGTAGCAGAAATTCTCTTATTTTGTGGAGTGACTTTCTCTATTCCAAATATTTTTCACAATATGCAGTTATTACGGGAGGTGTTCTCACACTTTAAGTCCTTAAATACTACCACACGTTTACAGGTAGCAAAAAATATTTTTTGATTTAAAATGTTTCTTCCCGTTCATTTTAAGCAGACGGAAGGTTTCGTTTATCTTTATTCTATGCAATTCAGTTGTAGTTGCAGTATTTGGTTTATAGTAGAATTTATAAATTAATAATAGATAAACTATTTATGCATATGATTAAAATTTTGTTGTATTGAAAGAACTTCCCAAAGAGACCACGCTTGCTATAAACGTCCACAAGAATACGATTACTTTCGACAGCACTTCGCTTCATACAAAATAATTAATATAATTTCCGTCAAAAACACTTCTTTGTTTCAAAATTTACCATCTTCCATGCAGTGAAAAACTATGTTGTTTTAGAGGATATTTGGTTCCGTACAGAATATTATTGACAGATATCTGTTGTCAAATAGCCAGAACTTTTGTGTATAAATTTGTGATTTTACTTTATGACAGAGATATTTGGAACAATTTTCCAACCTCGCTTGTTAAGATTGGTTTGGGTATAAACCTTTTCACCTTTAGTGTATTTTTTCGTTCTGGTGAACGAAAAAGAGCAACAATATGGTATAATCTTCCCTTCTATTGAGTTTTTTTGCTTCGTCGGTACAAAAAATTGATTTTGCGTTCGGTTTTCGTAGTTCACATATTGTGATTTCTATGAAAACTTTAAATTTTGGAATGCTTTCAGTGTAAACAGCAACGCAAAAGCTTTGTACTTTGGACCTGAACTATTAAATGATAGAAGAAGTAGCGTATATCTTGTATGGATGTATGTGCAACATATTATCAAACGCATTAGTGTACAGAGACTAGTATTACAACTACTATATGTAACTCTGTAGTAATAAACTCGTTTTATGAAAAAGGGCAGATAGGCCACTAGTAACCACGAGATTATCATAGTTATTTCATTTTTGTGTGACTGGGAAAATAGTTTGCCTACACAACACTACAACTTATATGGCATCGATTTTGCTTATTATGCTGCTTACACCTTCTACACACACCAATAAAAATTGGCATACAAATTTTTGATATTCCACCTCAGTTTTTCGTAAATTAGTTTTCCCTAAATTAATCGTTTTAAAATTTATTGCCATTGCAGTGGTGAGATGAGTAAATATTAAATCATCGAGTTATCTAGAATACAACAATTGCAGCATCGTGGTAAATATCCTTTTACAAAGATACCCAACGTGCCAAATATATTGCAGTCTGAGGTATTAATATCTATAAATTTTCTGGTATAAAGAGACATTTCTCCAAAAGAAGGCCTCATTAGGAGAATTGTTGTAGAGCACAATAATTGTTTGCTTTTAAATTATGTCAAGAAACTATTGTGTAGCAATGTTGTTTCTCTATTAAGTTCTTGTAGAATGAAAAGTGCTTGTTGAACTAACATTGACGTGTTTAAGCGTCCAGTTACAAGTTTGATAATATATTCATATGATTGTGTATTTTTACTCAGAAAGAGAAAAGTACTGAAATTGTTCATTGGGATAAATATTAAACCTCAACTCATCAAACAAATTAGAATGCAATAAATTAACAGTTTCCAAATAATTTTTTTTCTTATTATCTTGAGCACCTTTTAGCACCACTTTACAATCCCCTAGCATGTTCAATATATAAACAATTGACAACCCCTGTGAAAATAACGCCGCAAAAAAGAAGGAATTACTAGCAACAAGCAACAAGGAAAATCATGATGGACTAATGCTAAACAAATTTACACTTTAGGCCCTGAGGAACTCAAAGGTAATTTTGCGTTAAGGACATCAAAGAGAAACTGCAATAATAGTAAATATTTAGAAAAGCTAAAAATAGCAAATGTTTCTAATGTTTGCAAATATGCCATTGCATATTTATTATAAAAAGATTTTTTGCGATCTTAATTCCTTCTATTTAGAAAATTATTTTACCAAATAAGACATTTAGGTTTTTATAAAAGGTTGGGTAAACGTTACCTGATGAGCTGGCCTAAGCACCCACTGAAATGGGCATAGAAACTTAAAAAAATTTCTAAATATAATTTTTCAAAAAGAAGAAATTAAAATCCTAAAAATTCTTATAATAAAATTTTTAGTTCTTGGATTTTTTCTTTTAACATCTCAATCTCCGGGTTATAGTTTAACTTGTTGTTATCCTACGATAAGTATTGCATTAAAAAATATCAATAAAAATTTTACAATAATGTTTACCGCTGACATAAAATCGTATAAAATGTAAAAACTAAAGGCGTAGAATAATGTCTTTATTTAAACACATTTAAACTTCACCCACTTACAATGACAAAAAACAAAATTACGAAAACTTAGCTACTCGTAGTTGGCTTAATAAAACATTAATAAATTCACTTAGTCACTTAATGTAATTAATTTTTTTCTAATTGCTTTGACTAACTAGTTATTTAATTTAGGTTTTCATTTTTTTTGTTTGACTTATGCTAAAATTCATCCCAAATTGTTAACAGACAGATAGTTGTAATTAAAAATTAATTTATAAAAGTTTGTTATAGTGTGTTTTCTAGGCACCACTAAAACAGTTAACGAAGAATGTAGACAAAATCTGTTAGCATTTGACTTTTTTTTGTTTACTAAATTTCTTCCGTACCTCTGTTAATGTGTGTTAAGAACTATTTTCAAATTTCGTAGGGTACGTATATTTACACGTAAATGCTGTGTATTGTGTAAATTTCTCGAAAATTATTTTTCTTTATTTTTCAGCAATTTATGCCAATTTGAATTAGATATCAAATTTACTCGTATGTATCCCCCTGCAGTTTAGCAGCTATTCATTTTGCTAATACTGGTCATAATATAAAACATTTAATTACCATATTTGCCTGCCTATTTGTAAAATTTTTCATGTTGATGTTTTCATTACTGATGCTGAAAGTATATTATAGGTTCTGTTTTTTAAAAAAACAAAGTTTGGAAAGAAAAGTTGTACACAATGCATCTATAAATTCATATCAAATGAAATGTTTCAAATAACCGGCAAGAGTAGCTTTCCCCCAATAGATAAAATAATAATGGATTAAATTACAAGAATCATTAAAGCTTCAACTATTATTTAATTAAAATATTTCATGTACAATATTTATTTAATCAGGCATGTCTTAATTCGTTAGACATTGAAATGGAATACATTTTCTGTCCTTCTACACATTTTTTCATCATATTTCTTTTTAAGGAAGTAACGATTAGGCGACTTATGCCAAATAATTGATTGTGTTACTTTTTGTGGAGATGGATAGATTAAAAAAGACATGTACTGAAGTAGATGGACTGAAAAACTTCAATGTTTAACAAGTTCTGCTGTTTTGTCCCCACATTAATTGAATCTAGTATTGCAAAATTTTTATATTTACCACAAGTTCGAAAATTCACCTCAAAATCAAAAACTGAAATAAAAAACTTTTTGGACGAAAAAATTCAAATTTAATTAAGAACCGAAATTTTACAGAAAATAAAAAAATTAATTCACCAAATTTATAATATTTACCACAAGAGTTTAAATTTTACCACATTTTTGTAATGTTTAACAAACATATTAAAACAAATCTCAAAATTTCACCACAATTAGTGAATTCCCAAAACAACTAAAAAATTTAAAATTCATCAAAATATTTACAAATCATAAAAATTATAAATTTTATCAAAAATTAATTAATCTCCAAAATTAAACGAAATTTTGCTAAAAATTATAAATGTACCAAAATCGGTAAATTCACCACAAAACGAGACTATACTAAATTACAAAAATAGAACAATTTTCCAGAAAACCGAAGCTAAATGGAAAATTTCAAAAAATTCTGATTTCTCCAAATTTTTTAATTCACCACAAAATCGAAAAACTGGAACTACATTTTTTTCAAAATTGAATGAAAAACCAACATTTTACAAAACAATTTCACCAAATTTTGAATATTCATCAAAGACTTAAAATTTCACCACAATTTTGCAATTTCGACGAAAAGCCGAAAAATCATAAAAAAAATTTATATTTTATGAAAAACGTCGAAATTTTGACAAACACGGTGTTTAACGCAAGTGGTGCATTCCACTACGTTGTGTATACACATACAAAATATATAAAAATTGCCTTGTGCATTTTTATACTGCGACACACATTACATTAGTGGCGTGCATTTTAAGCGTTAACGAATAAGACGAGGATTTAGTAATTGAGTAAAGTTTTTTGAAATGTTTGCTTAAATACAATATATCGAATAAAATATTATACAATACGCATGTTAAAATAATTTTACTTATAGTTTTGCTAGATTTTATGAAAAAAAGTTTTTACACTCAATAATAATTTATTCTTACTATTTATTATGCTACACTTTTGTAATTAGATTTTTTATAACCTTTTGTCTAAAAAATTGCTTTTACAATGTTAGAAATTGACACAATTTGTGTTCTGTTTTATCGAATTCTTTATTTTTACTCGGTCTTTTGAAATTTTAAATCGTTCTTGATTAAAATTAAACCTCATCCTCAACCTTTGATTTCTTGTTTCTCCCAAAAATTTCACGTAACTTTCTTATCGTCACAGTAATCGACGATTGATTTTGATAAAATGTTTTAACGATTAAAACTCGTTGGTTTATCGAATATTTTTCCATAATAAATTTTCCACGTCTCTACTTCACGACTGCCAAATATGAACTGTCAAGACTAATGTTTACCAAAATGGCGGCAAAACAAAGTAGTATACCTTCCCGGCGGACACCCTGTACATATTTACTTTTGCCCTATATTTTTTCTTTCTGTTAATTGCCTTCAACCCCGTTTGAAATATTATTACCAGTGTATTTTTGAATTTTTTCATTTATCGTTATTCTAATTACACAAACCAATTTACAAGATGTCAGCGGTCAATGATTTAATTGGGAATTGTGATCGTTTGGCGGATTTTGAGGCCTTTGTAATTATCATATCCCAAGTGAACATAGCATTGCATCTTTATATATTTATGAAAAGGAATTACATCGTTTAAGGGAAGTAGTTAGGAATCCTATGCCTCTGTTAGTTTTTGCTGAAATTAATTCTGATATTGAGATCATTGAAATGAAGCAAAGGTACATGATCACTTTAAACCAATTTGTTAAAAATGAGAAGCCTTAGGAGCTTAATTTCACTCCATCTGCCCATTTACCCCCATTGGACATTGATTCCTTTTATGGAGATTATTTAAAGTGGCCTTCAATTTTTGCAGCTAACCTGCCCATCGACAACAGATGGTTTTCCTATAGTACGGAAAAACCAGACAGATATGAGAATAAACGTGCTCTCATTAACTCTCAGCTAAAAAATATTTGTAATATCGTCCCTATGAGAAGGAACACTGGCCTAAATATTGGAGTCACCTTGTTATTGTGAACTAATGCTTGTTTATTTGTTTACTATGTTATTCATGTACTTAAACCGCCATTTTCTATTTTAAAAGTTATCTATTCATTCCTCAATAAACGCTCTTTTAATAAGCAAGCTAATCACATAACCTTATTTTCTGCAACACTCAACATTAAAGAACTACAGAGGACTTTGCGTAATGGGAAGACTAATAGTTGGAACGTCAAAACTTCCCGACACCACGTTAAGTATATGGGAACAGCCAGGAAGATGCGATGGGGATACACTATTATGGTTTCGGTTTATGATATTAAATGTTCTCGTCCAAACCCGTCTCAGAATCCCGTTAAGATTTATAGGTAAATCACTCGAAAAAATCCTCTAATGATTTGTAACTAAGACCAATCAGGGTCAGAATAAAAGTCAGTGCGTTTTGTGCCCAGGGAAACATCTCCTTAGGATAGAAGCAGTGTGTTGATGACCGCTTCTTATATGAGCAAAGGCTGAAGTTTTGTACTAATTGATGGCCGATGGTCTTTACGTAGTTTGTTCATTTCAAGGAGGTTTCGTCGTAGGCGATTTATTTGTTGTTCGCAAGGACAATTTGCTTCGAATCTATGGAGAATCGGTCGATATGGTGTGAACTGCTTCCGGTGATATAACCCGGACTTGTGAAGCTTGTGTTTTTCCTAATTTGGACTCCTATGTTTGTTTTTTACTGCACAGGTTGTCAAAAGAAGCTACTCGTTTCGAGGTTCACCGTCCTACCAAAAAGGCTGAAGAGGGTAGGTAAGAAGGCAAACCCAAATGGGAAGAGCACCTACGGGATTCCCGTGTGTACACGGAAGTGTCAGGAATTTCGCAAAATGTCGCTGGGAAAACGGTGGAAGGCAGTAACGAACAACCGTTGCTGTTTTATCTGCCTTGCACATGCCCACATGCATGACAAGTGCATGAGCAGGGAAAGGTGTATAGAATGCTCGGCAGAACATCATACCCTCCATCATGGTTTTGAAGGCAAGAAGCTCAGGCCAGTACATAAAACGCGGGGATCAACTCAAACATTAACAAAAAATCCAAAAAGCAAAACTTAAGACGATGAATGGAGAAGCAAAGCCACATAAAAAAGCGTACAAAGTATAACACCGGCTCATAATAGCTTCAGCCACTAACACAACAATTAAAACAGCAGCTAGAACAGCTACAACAACCCCAACAGATTGAACATCCCTAAAAAGAACCACAACAATTGCCACAAAGAACCGCCACTATTGTGATAGACATCAACACTGGACGTGTGATGTTAAATTTTTTTTAAATTTATAATGCAACCTATTTGTTCCTTTTGCATTATAATGAATTACATTATACTTAATTAATTATTTAATTAATTTATTATATATATTTTATAAAAAATGTGCATTGTGTTCAATGAAATATATCCCTTTTTGTTTAATTGTATATTAAAAGCCGGGCAGTGGCATAGGAATTGTTCCATCGTCTCGTCGTCCTCTTTGCACTTCTCACTATCCGCATTCCCTATATGACGTAGATGTGACCGAAGTGGCCCTTAAGTACACTCACCATCATACCGATGTCAGATTTCCTTAATCACTGCATCTTCCTTTTTTTTTCTCCCCTTTTGAGTGTCCACATATATTCTTCGCTATTCTTCTACCTTGGTTTCATTCCAAAGCGCTATATGGGCCATCTTTGCTCAATCTCTTAGCTTAACTTTTGAGTGCATTTATTGCCGTTTTGGTGCTCGTCAGTTTTATTGAGCCCGTTCCGACACTCCGTGATATTCTGAAGTATATTTCGGTCTTTGGTTCGTCAAGAAAGATCCCCAATCCCGTCCTATCCCGCAGCATCGAGCAAGCTGTGAAAAAACAGATTCGATCCGTGTATTACAATCTTCGTTTCAGGTATCCGATCCGGTATATCGGCGCCTAGCGTATGCCCGACCACTGCGTTTATTCGACCACTATTTATATTAATAACTACCTGATGTGTAAAATGGAAACTGAGAAAAGAATTGTTGCGATGATTTAAATTACTTTTATATTTAATTTAATCATATATAACTTAATAAGTTTTATGTTATATTTTACGTTGTCGATAGCTGCAACTGGGAATAAGTGGAAAATAAAGGCAACATTATTATAACAAGAAAAAGATTTTTCTTCATTTGTTGAAAGCCCGGATGTTGACTCACCCGTCCCTACCTACAAGGCGAGTTTTCATTAGGATTATTGCTAACTTCTCTGTAATTGATTTAACTCACTAATACAACTTGAGAAACTTTAATAAAAAATGTTTTGAACTAAAGGGGCATAGTTTGTCCTAACAAATGAACTGAAGTTAGTGACATTTTTTAAGAACATAGAAAAATAGCAAAATAAAACTTGTAGTTTTTTGTTTTTTAAAAGAATAAAACTTTATTTTTTATTTTCTTCACTACATCTAAGTTTAAGAATCTGCTTAAAACTGACTTAATCTAATTGCAATCATCATAATTAATACTCATAACTGTTTACCCGCATTATGCAAATACAACACTTTTATGGGAAAATAAATTATGAAACTTAATAGTTGTTTATTTTGCTAGACATGTCGTCAGCATAAAAAATTTAAAAAACATGAATTTACTTTTATTAAAGAATAACAAAAATGCGACATATGAGGCATCTTAACTTGCATATACTATATTTTCCACAGAGTGGGATTATAATAACTATATACTATATGTGTGTATGTATATTCGCGCAATAAAAAGAAAGAACTTTCTAGTCTGGCCTAATTTTTGTACTTCATAGAAGGCAGAACAGCAAATAAAGTCTATCAGACTGAACATGCAGAAAGTGAACTATAAAAGAAACTTAATACTATGGGTATTATTTTAGAAGAGACAATTGAAAAATCAAAATCTTTTTTTCATAAAGTGCATAAATGCTACAAAATCGAATACAAAAACTAAACAAAATCAAACCAAGTGGTTCATTGTCTTCGATAGAGAATGTAAAGATTTTAATTACTAAATGACAAATAAAATTGTTACAAGAACTCAATCATCTGTTGTAACTAATAGTTTAAACTAAACAATAGAAAGTTGTTAAGCAACAACGAATGGAAGAGAAGCAAAGAAACAAGTTGCAACAAGAAATCTTTACCCTTCCAGAGGATTAAAACTACAAAAGTAAGCAAGAACAACATTAAAACAACATTATCTTTGCTATCATCACCAGTATTGGCATTTTCAACGGCCATAAATATAAACTTCATCATCTGCATCTTGTGGTAGATGTACATAGATGCAGTAGTGATCAGAAAATAAAGCTTCGAAGCAGTTGTAAAAAATTACAAATAAACCAGTATTTTCCATTTTGGCACAGTTATGCACAAATGCATACAAATATAATGTATTCAGCAGAAACTCTCTCGGCAATGCTACAAACACTAAAGCAGTTTCTATTGAATTTATTCTATTGTATGTATTTGTGTATATTGTTACCATAATAAACTCATAGTAACATGAAAAAAAAACAAATATCGAATAATGTCGTATTTCATAAATATCCTAATATTTAAGAGAATTTAAGATATTTCAATTATATGGATTTCAAACAAAAAATATTATAAAATGGTATGATATAAATTTTATGTCTTAATCTGCAATTTTATAACAATTTTAAAACGATACCAAATTCTCTGTCCAAATCGACCGAAATTCTTTACACTCCTTCAAAAACAGTCGTTTTAAAATCGTTCGATTTCTATCACATACCTGAGGGGTTATTCACAACAGCAATATTTGTTCATATTATTATTATTATTATTATTATTATTATTATTATTATTATTATTATTATTATTATTATTAATATTATTATTATTATTATTAATATTATTATTATTATTATTATTATTATTATTATTATTATTATTATTATTATTATTATTATTATTATTAATATTATTATTATTATTATTATTATTATTATTATTATTATTATTAATATTATTATTATTATTAATATTATTATTATTATTATTATTATTATTAATATTATTATTATTATTATTATTAATATTATTATTATTATTATTATTATTATTATTATTATTATTATTATTATTATTAATATTATTATAAAACCTATGTCCTTATGGCAGTGTATGAATTCGGCTAATATTTCAACGCGATTGATTGCTCTATACTTGTGGTGCAACAGAAGCAAGCCTCACAGGAACCAATAGTTTTTCGAAGGATATACAAACTAAATATGAATTTGACACGCTGATACACACTCAGCCACACTAGCCCACAGCACTTCTAACAGTATCAACATAAAAGCCAGTACCAGCATATGGTTTCAACTAACTAAGAGATGAGACTTTACACTGAATAATTGGGTATCTGGATAGAAAATGACATTCAAGCGTTTCGTAGTTTACGCGCGTATAATAAATGTCGTCGTTAAAGCCGTCTAAGAACATGATTAGAAATAAAATAATCAGAACGGTGACAAAGAGCTGAAATTAGGAAAATCTATAAAATATTTGATCATGTCATTTCGTTTTTTTTTCAAATCTTTTAAGCATAAAGCGGTGTTTTCAGAATGTAAAGCATACAATTAATTTTCTGTCTATTTTCCCTTTCAAAATTATAAGCAACAGTAGTTAAAATTCCATGCGATAAGTGATATGCATTCAGCATATCAGAGATTATTTATTAAAGCGACTGATTATCCACAAAATTCTTACTGTTGTTTTATAAATTGATTTTAGTTATATTCCTGCGAAGGCTTATACGAGTAGAGAGCACAAATTGGTTCTGTTACTCATATTTGATTAATTTTACATCGTCTACAGTTTGGCGTTATAGCAGACAGCAGAATTCCTTAAAAAGCGGGCATATAATATCAGGTGGAATCGACTTAGTTCAGGGTTATCAATTAAAATAATACTTTTCTATGGTACGATAAAGACTGGCTTTTTAAATGATTACAGTTTTATAGTATCGTAGTTAAAACTGTACAATAAAGAAGCAAAATTTGTCAACTGCGTTTAGTTACTTACATTGCGACAATATATTGAGCAATATTTTGAGGTCTCGAGCAATAGTGGAAGGGTCAAATACAAATAAGGGGGAACCCTAGCCATAACAGGTAAAAAATTCCCGTTTTCATATTTTTCTGTATGCTAAATTTCAGCTTGGTGGAAATACCCATGAGGTTATGTATACGTATAGTCCGTATGTTTCGAGTTTCATTATTTTATGAGTTAAGGAAGCAAATTTATGAGGGGGAAAAAACATCGCGAATATTTTCCTGTTATATACAAACTGGGTGCATTAGGCCTGAACATGGCCTGGCGCACTACCGTGGGCCTTAATAATTTAAACTCATGTCCCACTAATTTTGTTACTATGTGTTATGCTACGCAGTGGTGCCAGAAATTTTCGAAAAAAAATCTTCATTCACCGAAAAAAGTCTTCAATTGAAAGTAAGAATCTGCAACATTTTCTATTTAATTTTTTTTATATTATATAACCTATGTTTTTATGATAAAGTTACTAGACACACATACATAAACATACAGGGTATGTATTTGTGCACCGTAAAGAGCACATGCATGAATGTGTTTTTTTTTTTTTTTCATTTCACGAAATGATCAGGGATGATCAAAAATTTGTTCATTCATTTTATGTTTATGTTCTTATCAATATATGAAATGCATAATTTTGTTCTATTATTTTTTTTTTATATAAAATACTAGCAAACCTGGCGAACTCCGTTTCGCCACCAGATGGCTTCGTTTTATGTAAAATTTCGTTTGGTGATTGAAAGATGAAGAAATTTTTTTTTGTTTATATATGAAAAGGAAAAATTTTATTTCATTTCACAAAAGTAATGAATTTGTTTCGATTACAAAAATGAAGTGTTATTTAGTTGAACTTCTCTAAGTAAATGAAAGTGAATCCAAAGTAAATACTGAATCGAAGCGTTATACGTGTCCGCAAATTATCCGTTTCATTGAAGTGCTCTTTGGTAAACCACAGGGTTTCCCAACTCGTGAACACGCAACGTATAACTGCCCATGTGAAAAACAATGATTTTCTAAATTTATCCCGCAAACACTAAGCGATTGGCCTTGCGACTTGTTAATGTTTTTACGTTATTCCATAAAGGTGATGCCTTCAGGCAAGCATTCAATTCATCTGCAGGCGTTCCACAGGGAATTACTGGCAACATCTGCCTGAAATCGCCTGCCAACAGTATCATCAAGCCGCCAAAGATGTTCTGTTGTTATTTCGCCGAAGATCCTTCAGTGTGAAGTTAAGTGCTTCAAGTGATTTCTTATGTGCCATTGTGCACTCATCCCAAACAATAAGCTTTCATTGCATCAACAATTTTCCCATTGCACTGGATCGGGAAATATTGCTTGTTGGAGTATCAATTGTGTTTATATTGAGTGGCAACTTAAGCGCAGAATGTGCAGTACGACGGCCATATAGAAGAGTCGCCGCAATTCCAGATGATGCCAACGCCAAAGCTATGTCACATCTTGATCGAATAGTGGCCAAAATCAATGAAATGACGAATGTTTTCCCTGTTCCTCCAGGTGCGTCCAGGAAGAATAGACCAGAATTATTATTGTCCACCGCTTGCATTAATGTTTCGTATACTTGTTTTTGCTGTTCATTCAGCAACGGCACATTATTTCGAACGAATTCCTGCAATGTATCAACATTGTATTGCAGCTCTCGATTTAATTCTTGGTTGAATGCATCGTGCATCGATCGATTTGGCGCAATCATTCCTACTTCAATCAGTAGCTTGTTTGCAATAGTCAAGCATTGATCTTCAATCAGAATCAATCCTTCATTGTAGATTTCATCGGTTATTTGGATTATTCGTTTGAATGCGCAAGCGATGCAAGATATCTTCACATATGTCGTCTTTGTATTTGTTCCATAACAGAATTGGTTGTGAAGGAAAACATGTGGTGATGATAATTGCGAACAGCGTTCGTATTTGGTACGCATTTAATGAACCAACTGAATCCGCAAGTGTTAAATCCCAATGAGAATCGTTCTTTAGCAAACCCAATAGTTGACATGCTTCTCGATATGTTTGGCATTGGTGGCCGTTCACAGTTTTCAAATGCGCAAATGATTTTTTTCCACGTACGTTTACCAACAGCAGCCGCAAATAAAAACATTCATCATTTCTAGGATGAACAGTATACATGCGGCCTAGTGCATCAGTGGAAAACACTTGTGGCCAATCTGGAACTGGGGTTCCTTCTTTGCGACGGTGGAATTTCTTTGTTGAGTGATTCCAAGTGTAATACTTGGGCATTTCAAGGTACATCAGCGTCGCTGCGAATGGATCTGCTTCACACATTGCAAAGAAGCTAGTCAATGTTGTCGATGGTGGCCTCTCAGCTCATTGTGCCGCATTAGCCTCAGTGAAGTAAACTCTTTGTCCATTTTCCAAATGCACTGCTAAATGTATAACTGTGGCATGTCTTTCATGAATTTGGAATGAAAATAATCGCCACAGTGCTTCATTAGTACTGACGTATCTGCCCATTTGGAAGTTGCTGATTTCGTCATTCGGATTTTCCGACGCAATACCAAACACAGCCATGTCGCTGCCTTTTGTGACGTACTTGCACAAATATTTGATTGATTTGGCCGAATGACAACTCTCAACGTTTGCATGTGTTTCGAAAATTCGTGATAGCAGCGGGCAATATGGTACAATGAATTCATTTCCGATCTCAATTTCCGTCCACTTCGGATTTCATGTGAACGTAATAAATAAATCCGGTGTTCCATAATTTCGCACGTACGTCATAACGTCTTGAGCGTATTCGTGCATGTGGCGTGGGCTTCCGATATAAGATGATGGGAGAATCGTCAGACGTCCAATATTCTGAACATCACCATCTGAATGAATAGCATCACGCAAGTGTATATAGTCCTCAGATCGTAGCTTTCCCTGATTGAATCGGATGAACGCTAAACGTTCGGTCTCGACTTTGACATACATGTCGACAGCGAATTTTTGGAATAGCCGACGGCACTTCAGAATAACTTTCTCCACATGTGTACGAATCATCATACGATACGCATAGTAATTCATTACGCTTAGATTTTTATTCGTTGGTACGCCTGAAAATGCATAATTAAATGAATTATTAATGGGAACCAATAATAGCTATAATAACAATAATTAGTGTGTGAATATTGTACCTGTAATTGGATCGACCATCTTCAACGTGATGTTGTATCCGTCTTGCCCTTGCCAATAAATGATTGGATATTGTAACGCCTCGTACAAACGATGTGTCTCGTTTACGCGATGCATGATATTGCTTCTTCGCTGAACGACAAAGTCTCGTGGTTTAGTTGGATCGCCAACAATAATTGCAGCAACATCATTAACTGTGGGTGCATTGAATCTTCGCACATGTTCACCTGTTGCGGTACAATCCGCTCTTATGACAAATTTGTGAGTATCCGATGGCATTCGTTCCAATGCTGTTTTGAACATATTAACCGCTGCATTATTAGCGTGAAAAAATGCTTGCAACTGTTCAATAATTCGTCTCTTTAACTGTTGTGTTCCCTGTACATTGCACTGCACATTCAGGTGATCCACCATCGACGAAATGAAATATATTTGCAGAAATTGATGCGGTTCATCTGTTGTTGGCAGCATTGAACCACGCAAATGATATATTTGTCCTTGTATCTGTAATTGGAAACAATCATTTGTTGAAGAATACGGTGTAACTTCTGATCGTGTGATGGTGTAGTGTGTGGTGTATATGTAGTTCTTATGTGTTGCAATTCATTGTGTTGGTGTGAGTGATTGGTTATGTGTGTTTTATCTTTTACCTTGCAAGTCGGCATGAAGCCGCCGTTTTCTCGAATGATATTAGCTCCAAAGGAAGTCATGCGAAAGCAGTTATTGTATTCAAGGATGTGTTGAAGAAAATGGCTGGAATCGGGATCACTTCCATCGAACAATGGTTTCAGTGGCTGTGGTAGTGTAAGTAATGGATCCAGTTTGACTTTTCCAATTGCGCAGCACAATCCAGCCGTTTCTCTTTTGAACTTTAACGCATTGCAATATCGGCATGTAGTCGTCATTGGTCTAATATCAAAATGTTCATCATCACTGTAGTTCGCAGTGGGATCATATTGGAATGCCAAGCGATTGTATGATGCCAATGATCTTCGTGTACTCACGCCTTGTCTCAATCGGGCATTTTCTCTTATTATATTTTGTCTTTCTTCGCTTAAGTTCTGTGAATACACTTGTTGCTGACTTGCATGCCTTGTGCGGCGGCCGATGCTCGCACGTCGTCCTCTAGGCATTTTGGACTATATTTAATTTATACAGTTGTACTTACCACCTTTAAGACAAATGCCTGCTGTTGAAATTGAATAAAAATTTGCACAATACACGTGATTGATTTGATGGTTTCCAACTGAAATGTTAGGAAAGAATAACTTATTTTTTTCACAATTTCACAGTGAACACAATACCGGTTGTCACACGAAATTAACTGAGCAGAGAACAATGAGTAGCTGTCAAACAATGTATCACGCATCTACTTAAAATATTGGTTTGTAGTACATGCTATGTATCAGAGATGGCGCTGTATGTGAAAAAAGATTTTCCCGCTATTTTGTTGAAATTTTTCCTGAATTTTCTTTGCTATAAAGCTCACGGAGCCCGAGACCTTTCCAACGAATGCAAAACCTTAAAAATCGGTTCGAATTTGTTAACGTATTTTATTATTGCAAATTGCAAAAAAATTGTTATTTACTTAATTGGTTTCACTTACAGGTTTTTAACTTATGAACAACAATTAACGCAAAACAAATCAAACGCAGTCAGGGAGCAACTTAAAGCAAATTTTGTTTTAATGTACCGTTATTTTTTATCAGCGTTTGAAAAAAACTCAAAAATGTGCACAAAATGTAGGTATCATAAATGCAAGAATACACAAAGTTGTTTATTATCGATTGATAATATAATGTTATATGTTTATCTTATTGCACAATGTTGCACCTTAGTAAGCGAGTAATATTTTGTGTTATCGAATGATAAAAATATTGATATTGGATCATTATTAACATAGTTTTTTTGTAAATATTTTCGTAACTACATTACCGATTTAAGAGTTTGATATCACGTTTCGAAGAACATGACAACGGCTTTCAAGAAAAAATAAAGCCACGCCCCTTGATTTCACCACACCCCCCCGCCCACAGACCGAAAATCAGACTTCACAGTGTCACCCGCCTGAGTATTCCAAAGATTCTCTGAAAATTTCATCAAAATCGGCCCAGCGGTTTTGGCAAATTGGATTTTGCCACGCCCCTCCGCCCACAGACTGAATTTTCTTTGCTACAAACCTCACGGAGCCCGAGACCTTTCCAACGAATGCAAAACAGTGGAAATCGGTTCATGCGTTCTGGAGTTATAGCGTCAGGAAGGAAAACCCGACTTATTTTTACAGGTAGATTAATTTGGCATTGCCACTCACAAATGAAAAAAATTTACGAAAAAAGTTACCATGTAAGGTGAAAAATCGGAAGCAAAACAATATATCTTTAATAAAGAGTGAGGTGTGAGCAGTAAAAAAAACGAAAATGAAAAACAAAAAACATAAATGTGTGCTCTGAAAATACAAAAAGCAAAATTTAATATATTTCGTGAACGATCAAGATTTCATTCGTGAACAATGAAAATGAATGAACAGCTAAATGCGTACTCTGTATATATGTATGTACACAAAAACATACAAATTCAATTCATACAAATAGAATCAAACTAAGTGCGGCGGCATAGTTTACGAGGCATGTCACTAAAGTACCTAGATACATAGGACTTGATGCTTTTGTGCAAGGTCCAGACGTATCTTTATATTATCATGAGTAGAAGATGGATTCATTTTGGCAACGTGACAGTGCATATCGTTTTTTTTTAACAACGACGGATGGTTTCCGAAATAGTGCCCCAGCCCAAGTTCAGGACTGCACACAATATGTATATTCCACAAAACCATTAACGCTGTTTTTACTCACTCATAACTTTGCTTCTTTTCATAATAAAATAATGAAACTTGAAACACAAGGACTGTACGTATAGGCAACCTCATAGGCCAAGTTTGTAGCGTCCTGAGATGTGAAAAGTGCATATTTTGGTACATATTCGCTGACTTACTTACTCATTAATATTATGGGGCGCTTCCACTGTAGTTAGAGAACTTTAATTTGGTATACAGGTAGGAATTGGAAAATAAGTCATGAGAAAGATGGGCACTTTTTACCTAGGGGACTAGGGTTCCCTCTTATTTGTATGGAACATTTCCACCATATGTAGATTGGTGAAATTTGATATAACCCAACAAAAAATTACTTTGGAAAAAGAACTCAGATCCGCACAAAAGCATAAATGTGAAAATAAGGCCAAGTTCCTATGGAGAAATTTGGGCCGTAAAAAGTGCTAAGATTAAAATGGGGACCAAGTCCTTCATGTGTGCAATAACATCCTATCAATGATGGTGATGAGTAACATGGTTTTTCTTCGTCTGTCTCTTCAAAAACCAGCTTCAGTCAGATTTAAGTGTTTTTCTAATATAATTCACAAATCGTACCATTGTTTCTTCTATAAAGAGAAAGATGCCAACTGTTTTGCATAAAATTTGGCTATGCTTGATAAAAGCAAGACAGCTGCAACAACAACATCCAACAGAACAAGACATATTGCTGATACAAGTGTCAGGATTATATTAGCGAGTGAGACAGCACCCAAATTTATATGGTAAGTCCTAATAGTTGAAACTTAATTCTTTCTTTGAAGAAGAAAATTCTTGTTCCTAATTTTTTAATTTTCAAACATAAATATTTTCCCTAAAAAATGTCGCTTGTGAAACATCGAACATAATCGACCACGCAAAAATCACCACAAACCAAACACAAAAGTAAAATGCGTCTCAGTGGGAAAAATATGTCGGCCAGCATTTTAAGCAGTTTTTCATCTTACCTTTAAGCTAATCATAGCGCAGAAATGCCGAGATATTCATAATCGAGCCATTTTTAAGAAAAATATTTGGACAGTTATTTCACTCTGCTCACTTCATCAATTTTAAGTTCAGGGATTATTCGTACAGCGTAATGGACATGAATTTCCTTTCTGATGATTCAGAAAATAAATCGATAAATATATCAATTTATCTCATAAAAGTTAAGAAGAACATGCGCGTTTTGCATTTCGACATGTTTTAAATTTTCTTAATATTTGACTTCGTTGAAAGTCTTGAGAGACCTGTTGGATAAGTTTCTCTTACTTTTGATAATATCAAAGTAAACCACAAGACCAGCATCTGAAATTACTTTAGAAGACACTCAGAAATAATTGCAACTATGTTCAAAGTTTAACCCATGGTGAAAATTCAGAGAGGAGTAGTCTATACAAAATGTATTTCCAATATAGAATGAAAAATTTCCAACTGGTTACTACATCTCAAAATTGGCAGTAACACAACAAGAACAGAGAAGCAACACACAATATGCTAAATGAAGCGGAAGGCTATAGAAAAAGAGCATAAATTATAATGACACTAAAACCCAACAATATTGTATACATTGTAACGTACACGACAGGCAACAATATTATTATAAGTTCATATACGTTTACAACACCAACATCTTCAACAATAACAAGTAAGAGAGCTATATTCGGCAACGCCGAATCTTGTATATCCTTCACAATAGAATTAACTACTCGGTTTTGTTAAAATTTTAGGAATCTTTAGTAAATCTGCAAAATTTTGATGAAATTGCAAATTAGTTTTGAAATTTTAAAATTTGCTGAATTTTGGTTTTTCCACTTTGTGGTGAATTTTAGAAGTTTTAGTGAATATACAACTTTGCCAAACCTTAAGTTATTCGTGCGTTTTCAATTTGCTTTAAACATCCCTTTTTCGGAAAATTTTTATATTTTGATAGTTAAAACATTTTTGGTTTCGTGAATAATTTTTAAATTTTAGTGAATTATTAAATTGTGTAGACATTTCGATTTTTATGATTTTGATTTTTTTTTTTGTAAACTTTTAAATTTTTTGTGAATTCCCAATAAGTAGTGAAATTAGAAATTTTTTATTTAATTATGTAAGATAAATTCTATTTTGAAGTTTTCATAATTTTTTTAGGTTTTTTTGGGACCTTCGTTTTTTGTGGTATTTTGGTAAAAAGTTTTTAGATTTATGGCATATTTTTGAATTATTGGTGAATTTCAAATTTTGTAATTTAACGCGAATTTTCGAATTTCGGTGAATTTTTCAATTCTCTTTTTATTTTCAAATTAATTTAGATTTTTTAAAAAATTCTAATTTTCATGATATTTAAATTTTTTGGTAAATTTTTGAAATTTTTTACTGAATTCACAATTCGTAATGAATTGTGATTATTTTTGATATATTTAATTTGAGAAAAGTTTAAAATCGGATTTTTTTAAAATTTGAAAAATACTGATTTTAGTCAAATTGCTATTTTTCGGGTGAAATTTTAATATTTGGTGAATCTAATTATTTGTGGAATTTCGGTTTCCTTTTATTTTTTAACATTTAAATGCTTCTCATTTTGGCAAAAATTCAAATTTTGTGCAATTTCGGTTTTTTAAATAGATTATTTGAAATATTGGGATCAGTGTTGCCACGACCAAAAAATTTTTGTAAACAAATTTTTTTAAAAAATAACCAAATGAAAAAAAAATAACTAAAAGCATTATATTTATATATTTTAACGTTCTAATAAAAAAAGTAAATACTACGAACAACGATAAAATTAATATAATAAACAATTACTATATTCCCAATTTTTCTAGTAACTACATCAATTTAAAGATCATTATGGGAAAGGCATTCTCGATTGTCATTTCTTTAGGGCCACCTAAATCTTTGAAAGGCAATGTCTTTAGAATAGCTAAAGGTTATTATGCATGAAACCTTAATTACTAAATAAGACTTTTAGTCAAAATTGCATTGTACAAAATCAAAGCTTAAACAAGGCGCAATAATCAATAGTGTTGTTATTTTCATTTCTTAATTTGTTCGGTTGAATGTTTTTGAACTACATAACACAAATGAAAAAACAAAAAATAATAATAAAATAATAATAATAAAAACAGCTACAATTTAGAGTTAAAAAGTGCAATTATAATAAAGTTATTTGTGGAACTTTATTCAAATTGAATTGCAGAAGAAATAATGACACGAACTCAGAACTAGAATGCCCAATCGATTAATCGTTGCTCGAATAATGGAAGAGTAAGTAAAAGCACCCAATTTCGATTAATGAGTAGCTGGAATAACTTACGTCGGTTCATTGTAAATTCTTCTATTTTCACTAAAATATTCAACTTCTCGTTAGACGAGAAGGACACCGTCAATCATCTTTATCAAATATGATTCAAAATTTTCTCCGCATTCATCTCAGGTGAATTAAAGTTTTTAATACAATTACTTTTAATTCAACAACTATATAATAATTTTTTTTTTATTCTGAATGTAAATTTTTTTCAACGATGATGCATAGTAACATTCTTTTATGGTTGTTAAGTAATTGGTTAGAAAAAAATAACCATATTGAAAAATATATACACATGTACACATTGAAAAAAAATTAAAAAATTTTGGTTAATATTAAGCAAAACGGAAACGCTGATTGGGATATTGTTTAACAACAGTTGTGTGTTGTGGTGAATTTTCAGATATTGGTGAATTCCCATTATATTATGCAACATAAGTCGGGTCTTCGATTTGAACGCATTCTATTCTGCTTTTATCTACTTAACTCCTTTAGTATTCTAAAAAATTATCGTAAAATAATAAAAAATTTTACGTTTATAATCGAAAGAAGCCGAAAAATTTTCATTAAAAAACTATATACAAATTGTATATAAGAAGTGTTAAAGATGTTGTTGTAAAAATTATGTGTTCTTCATAATTCAATGTGGCAGACCTAATGGAAGTTCCTTTTAGAAGTTGTGTACCACCTACTGTAGGGTATCTAAAACAGAAGCACTTTTCAATTTGAACAAAATGTAACATGAGCTATTTTATTTATTTATCTTGCTAAGACTGTTTTCGGGTGTGCAAAATCTGCTATTGAATAAACGTTCCACTCATTCCAAATGAAAGTTACAAAATACACACTAATTCACGGTGTTGCCGTTCATATAGATGCAATTAAAGCGTTTTCTCGAACATTTTTTATTATGACTCTAGGAAAAGAACTTTTAACAATATGTAGATTTAGGCAAAGGAAAAACCTCTTGAAGAAATCATGTGACAATCAACTCTGCTACATTGTAGGTACAAAATGCTAAAAGCTCTATTAGAATTTTACAAATTTCAAAACAATATATTAAAAACAAACAAAAGAATTAAAAAAAAGCGAAAATAACAGGATATAATACAGGTATTCATAAACTAGTTATAACTAGTTTTTCGCTTACCTCTCAAAGTGTTTTGCCAGCAATTGAGTGTGTACAACAGACGAGTATCGTTTTAGACATACGTGCGACTTACAGATGATGAAATTCAGCCAGATGAACTTGAATCCGAATTGTAAAGTACTTATTGCCAGCACTTGCACGAACGCATTCTATTAAATATAAAAGAGTTCGCAAAGTTTTTCAATCATTTGATAAATTATTTCCTATAATTTCATAAATTTTTTTAAACGTTTTACCTTGTAATTTGTGACTAAATCATTTATTAATGGTATTTTTATATCCCTCAGATAACTAAAACGTATAAAAAGGTTTTTCATTCCATTTGGAACTTCTAATATACTAATTTCGAACCCAAAAAAGTATATATGTATATTCTGGATCCTTATAGGTAGCGAAGTTCCATTAACGATGTCCATTTGTCTGTCGTTCTATCGAATTCAACTTTTTCATGGAACTAGACACCCTAGGAAAAAATTATACCATTTGATCAGCTCGGTCCCGGCATTTTCATTATTTGAAGTCAGAAATATCGGTCCACAAGTTCACTGGATATGGGAAAAAATTTTTTTTGTTTTTATACTCTCACGGGGAAACACTTATACATAAGACCTTAAAATATTCTAAATCCTTATTAAATTTTCTATAAAGTACCCCTACAGAAACTATCAGTCCGAGGCCCCAAGATAACTTCTGAACCCAAAAAATACAAACAAAAAAATTCACCACAAAGTGGTAAAACACAATTAATATTTTATGAAATACGTAAACATTTTAACAAAATCAATGTTAAATAAATACTTAATAAAGTCAAATTTACCTACAAACGGAAAATTCACCAAAAAATTAGAAAATTGGGAAAAAAAATTTGTGCCAAAATTAACCTAAATAAAACAAAATTATACCATGTTTTGCAAACTCATAACAAAATTAATTTGTTTATAAAAATACTCTAAATTACAAAAAAACCAAAACTGCACAAAATTCGCAATTTTGCGAACATTTTAAATTTAGCAAAAGAAAAACAAATTAAAAGAGGAGTAATTAAGATAAAACATCTCATATATTGACCGATGAAAATGCTTATATTAAAACGAAAGGAGAGTTTAAAGGTTAAGTACGACGGTTAAAACCCTACCAATGGGAAATACCTGTTCACACTTTAGCTAAGGGTATATAAGATTCGGCATAGCCGAATATAGTTCTCTTACTTGTTCCTTCTGATGTTGGTTTTTAACCAAACATCACTCAGTATGTGTGTATTTTTTGTTTATTCTAAAATGTTAGGCAAACATTTTTTTCAGTAATTTACACAAACACACTCATAGGATTTTAAGGAAACACATTCATAATAGCAGTCACCAAGTCATAAGTTCTGATTTAAAGAATAAATTAAGATTTAAATTAAGGACAACACTTGTTTGAATTAATTAACAAATAACCAGACTCATAAACTAAGTTCATTACACACGTATAGACAGCAAGTACCACAAGGAAAACGTTGGTCAAATGTAAACTTTTGTAAAAACCAACAAATTAACAAAAATGTTTAACGGAGCCCAGAAGGGGTTAATTTTGTAAAAAAAAAATTATTAATTTAAAAGATCTGCATATTAAATGAGAACAGGCATTCTATTAAAATCTAGAGGAGAGGGCGCAGTCATTCATACAATGACATGAACTCCATGGTCAGGTTATTGTACGCATTATAGATTTTACGCAACATGTGGTTTTGTTTTGGGCTTTTACGTTTTGCTGGTACCAATTTTATATAAACACAATATTTTTATACTTTCATGACTGACAATGACATTATTAGACCGCAAAGAAGCGATTGCGACTATTCATCATCGGGTTGCGACTTCACCACCACTATTTCCTACTTAACCAGCAAATTCTTTGCCATTTGAAGCTTCTAGGACTGAGCTATAAAGCTAAGCAAAGATGATCAAAGTCGCACAGTGAAATATTGAAACGCTAGAAAATAATTACAAAAATTTCATGAACTGACCTAAACGCAGATAAAACGAAGTTAAAAGACTCTAAGTAGAAAACTTTATGAAATTGATATCATAACATTGTTAAAGTCTAAGTCAGTGTTTGAAAGATGGTACAGTACTCATTCCTAATTCTGGTCGCAAAAAAACCCAGCTACTCAAAAAATATTTACAACTCAAAAACTCCTTGCATCTACCAAAGATCTGCTATGCAACAAAAACTATTAAAAATCCAATCCAGTGGTTAAAAGATTCTACAGAATATGTCCCATTACTACATGGCTGGTTTTGAAAACAACACACACGAAATTGGAAGAATGCCACTTTTTCCAGTTTTCAGATACGCGGAAATTAATATTTACTATATAAGACGGGATGTCTTCAGGATTGTTCCTGCATATATACATGGTGTTTCATTTAGCCCATACCAAATCTCCCGTCTCGTGGTCGACAAATGAATGCCACATAGAAAACAAAATTAAAGAAATCATTAAACTAATATAAATTCCAAAAATATCAAGTGATATTTAGAAGAAGCCTGGAGAATTCAATGGGTAAGCGAAGATATCCCATTTAAATCTCTACTACAAATGAGCTCAATCAAGATTGTTTCAGTCTATTCTAGGAGCAACTGATTCAATACCAGATCCGTCCAGTTGCAGAGAGTAATACAAAAATCGTCGAAATTGGGTTCGGGTGTCGACGTGAAATATATGCACGCTTTTCTTAGCTGCATCCCTTACAAAGGCGCTTGGAGGAGTCTAACTTTCTATCATACTAAGAAACACAGCAAAGATCATATGATCTAATCTCCGTTTGATTTGGATTTAAACCACTGCTACCAACAACTTGTTCGTTCCATGGTCAATTAGCTCTCCGTAGTATTTGTCAGTCGCTCAAACAACGAGGGTACTAATTTTTCAATATCAAAACCCAAACAGCAGAATGGTTTCCACATATTTACCAGATAACAATACGTACGTGAGGGATCACTAAAAATAAATTTCTGAGGAGGTAAGGAACAGCAGCAGATCTTCAATTTATTTTAATTCCAGCAAACCGCCAATAAATGCAATTTCAAAGCCCTGCATTTAAAGTTGCATGACTTTTGTTGGAAATTTCATAAGTTTTCAAAAAGTCCTGAAGACTTAACTTTTTATATAATTTGTATATGTGCTTTAAATATATTTGCTCAGAAATAACAGAGCTGAAGAATATTCCAAAATATTTTTCAAATCGCTTATCATTACATCTATAGACAAACAAGCGGACGTGGAATGGGAAAACCAACCTCAGCAATACTCATGGAAGTATTTGTGCAACATCTTGAAAGACAATACATGGAACAAATGATTCGTCTCGGAGTAACGTTTTACGCACGATACGTAGATGACATAATATGTGCAATTACGGAAAATAACGAAGTTAAAATTCTAGAATACCTCAACAAACAACACAAAAACATCAAATTCACAATGGAAGCGGAAAAAGATAACAAAATAAATTATCTGGACCTGACAATAAAGATAAACAAAAGTACCAACAAACTCGAATATGAAATATACAGAAAGCCACAGACACAATAATACACAATACTTCCAACCACCCTCTGCAACACAAGCACGCGGCGATCAGACAACTAATAACTAGACTAGAACGAACACCACTAACAAAAGAAGCCTACAACAAAGAATTAAATACGATATGTACGGTAGCAGCAAAAAACGGTTACAAGAAAGACACGGTAGGCAAAATGAAGAAAGAATTTCAAAGTCTCAGAGAACACAACAGCGAGAACGAAAGAAAAACATGGACAACTTTAACTTACATCGGAAAATCAACATACAAAATAGCCAACTTTCTCAAGAAATACAACATTAATATAGCATTCAAAACAAGAAACAACCTAGGACGAATATTACAACCAACACAAATAAAGACGACTAGCTAGATAAACAGGGGGTTTACAAACTGACGTGCACCTGTCATCATAGCTACATAGGACAAACAGGACGAAAAATAAAAACCAGATTTCATGAACATATAAGAGACTAACACAAGAAGATGAGTAATCCCGGCTCGACACAAGAATCTAACTTCGCTAATCACATGTTCAACAACAAATGTAATCCAGCGCATATTAGAAAAACTACAACTACGACTCACACATCGCAAAGGACGACTACTAAACGTCCTAGAAAACATGGAAATATATAAACATAAGACATTTGACGGACGCATCATAAACGAACAAACAAACTCCGATTCAGACGCTATATTCGAACCTCTAAAATTAATCTACAAGATACACAACAATAATAACGAACAAGACGCTCCAAAAACAATAAAAACACATTACAAAAATAATAAACAAATTCATAATCCAATAATCACTGACTTCTTTCAACCCCAACGAAAAACACTATAAATAATTAAAAACAAACACAAATTCTGACGCAATCAAATAGTAATGACAATCGTCTAATCTATACAAAAACACCAGGTCCCAATTACAGGCAGCTAAGTGGAAAATAATTACCTATAACATCTACCTGTCATCCAAAACACAAATTCTGATGCAATACAAAGCAATAAAACAGTTATCACTTACATCTACCAATCCGTACAAAACACCCGGCTTACGAGCTTTACCTGTTCACACCTTTCAGATGCTTACGAGCCCACATGACAAATAGATACCTGACACACAATAAAACACTAACGAATTGACGCAAACGAAAAATTACACTGAAGATGGCGCATAGCCGAAACCGGTTTGTCTCCAAACCAAACTTGACAAGGGATTACGGAAATTTGTTCCAAAATTCTACGCTTATCCTTACCTTAGTAACGAAAAACATGTGCATCTTTACATATGATCACTAAATGCTTACCAATAGTTAAAAATGCAACGAGGTTGGGTCAAAGTTTTTTTTTTCGCTAAGTAAAAATAATGTATTTCTGACCAAAAACCATAACTACCCAATTCATATAGTATCATACAGGCATATGTTTTATAATAATAACACGTAATTACTACTGTGAATAACCCCTTATAACTTTTTGAAGGAAAGGAACACTCAGGCAATTAATGTCAACTAATCCATTTCGAATAATTATTCAACGTTCGTCGGAAAACCATGGACTATGGAGATATGTAGGTAGGGAAGAAGAGGGTATAGAAACGCTTCTGCAATTCTCTCTATGATCTATTTCGTATTTCGAAAATTTCAGTTATTTCGTATTCTTGTTTGATTGGGTGTAGTAAATTATTTGTGTTCTAAATTGTGGATGAAAAATTTTTGATTTTAATTCGCGAAAATTTTTTAAATCTTTTATGATTATTTCTCTTATGTACTCTTTCAATTTTTTCACTTAATCTATTTTCTTCTGTAATATGTTACACCTTACGACTTTGAATCCCTTTTTCTTAATCAAACATTTCTCCATTATTTTGATAAAAGTATCAAATACTGATCGTCTTTAAAAAACGCAACAATAGTTTACGTTTTCATTTTGGTTTAACGCAGTAGTGTTTGTGTTCTTGACGGCTGTGGTGGTAATAGTTTCCTCATTCATTAGAATTGATTCACACTTTAGCCAGCGCGTCTGCGTTACCGTTTAAAATTCCAAAATGTCTTTTTTGTATTTTATTTCGTAATCATATTTTTGTGAGCGTACGAGATTAGTCTACATCTAATTTATTCAAAGTTTTAAATATAAAAGCCATGTTGGCGATCCGCGGTATGTTTCTAATAAAAATGGACGTCCGAATAAATAGTTGAGTGTTGAGGGGTCCAAAATATTGCTATGGCGCTGTAATTTTTGCGTGATCATTAATTGTTATACTGGCATAGTAGATTGTGTGAATGAGATTAGGACAGCACTGCTTAGATTGCAAAATTGTTTGCATTCGTTTACAAGACAAAGTTTTCATTAAAATCTGGGTATGATAAGACAGTGAAATAATTTAGTAATTACTTCAATGTACTAAAACTTTCTTTATATTCCAGACCATTAACATCTATTTCAATATTCCTTCTCAGATACTTTTTCATAGTTCTTACAAATTTTGAGAAATCTCTGATAAACTTTCTGTAAAAACTGCAAGACCCACTAATTGTTTGATTTTATTTTGAGTTACGGAAACTTATGGGCTATGATCAATAAACCCATAAACTTTGTTTCTCGTTTCATGAATTCACTCTTATCCAACTGAATTTTTAAATTTACTTGAAACGATTAAACACTTTTCTTAGATATTCCAAACACTTTTCTTAGACATTCCAAAAATGTCGCTTGTGAAACATCGAACATAATCGACCACGCAAAAATCACCACAAACCAAACACAAAAGTAAAATGCGTCTCAGTGGGAAAAATATGTCGGCCAGCATTTTAAGCAGTTTTTCATCTTACCTTTAAGCTAATCATAGCGCAGAAATGCCGAGATATTCATAATCGAGCCATTTTTAAGAAAAATATTTGGACAGTTATTTCACTCTGCTCACTTCATCAATTTTAAGTTCAGGGATTATTCGTACAGCGTAATGGACATGAATTTCCTTTCTGATGATTCAGAAAATAAATCGATAAATATATCAATTTATCTCATAAAAGTTAAGAAGAACATGCGCGTTTTGCATTTCGACATGTTTTAAATTTTCTTAATATTTGACTTCGTTGAAAGTCTTGAGAGACCTGTTGGATAAGTTTCTCTTACTTTTGATAATATCAAAGTAAACCACAAGACCAGCATCTGAAATTACTTTAGAAGACACTCAGAAATAATTGCAACTATGTTCAAAGTTTAACCCATGGTGAAAATTCAGAGAGGAGTAGTCTATACAAAATGTATTTCCAATATAGAATGAAAAATTTCCAACTGGTTACTACATCTCAAAATTGGCAGTAACACAACAAGAACAGAGAAGCAACACACAATATGCTAAATGAAGCGGAAGGCTATAGAAAAAGAGCATAAATTATAATGACACTAAAACCCAACAATATTGTATACATTGTAACGTACACGACAGGCAACAATATTATTATAAGTTCATATACGTTTACAACACCAACATCTTCAACAATAACAAGTAAGAGAGCTATATTCGGCAACGCCGAATCTTGTATATCCTTCACAATAGAATTAACTACTCGGTTTTGTTAAAATTTTAGGAATCTTTAGTAAATCTGCAAAATTTTGATGAAATTGCAAATTAGTTTTGAAATTTTAAAATTTGCTGAATTTTGGTTTTTCCACTTTGTGGTGAATTTTAGAAGTTTTAGTGAATATACAACTTTGCCAAACCTTAAGTTATTCGTGCGTTTTCAATTTGCTTTAAACATCCCTTTTTCGGAAAATTTTTATATTTTGATAGTTAAAACATTTTTGGTTTCGTGAATAATTTTTAAATTTTAGTGAATTATTAAATTGTGTAGACATTTCGATTTTTATGATTTTGATTTTTTTTTTTGTAAACTTTTAAATTTTTTGTGAATTCCCAATAAGTAGTGAAATTAGAAATTTTTTATTTAATTATGTAAGATAAATTCTATTTTGAAGTTTTCATAATTTTTTTAGGTTTTTTTGGGACCTTCGTTTTTTGTGGTATTTTGGTAAAAAGTTTTTAGATTTATGGCATATTTTTGAATTATTGGTGAATTTCAAATTTTGTAATTTAACGCGAATTTTCGAATTTCGGTGAATTTTTCAATTCTCTTTTTATTTTCAAATTAATTTAGATTTTTTAAAAAATTCTAATTTTCATGATATTTAAATTTGTTGGTAAATTTTTGAAATTTTTTACTGAATTCACAATTCGTAATGAATTGTGATTATTTTTGATATATTTAATTTGAGAAAAGTTTAAAATCGGATTTTTTTAAAATTTGAAAAATACTGATTTTAGTCAAATTGCTATTTTTCGGGTGAAATTTTAATATTTGGTGAATCTAATTATTTGTGGAATTTCGGTTTCCTTTTATTTTTTAACATTTAAATGCTTCTCATTTTGGCAAAAATTCAAATTTTGTGCAATTTCGGTTTTTTAAATAGATTATTTGAAATATTGGGATCAGTGTTGCCACGACCAAAAAATTTTTGTAAACAAATTTTTTTAAAAAATAACCAAATGAAAAAAAAATAACTAAAAGCATTATATTTATATATTTTAACGTTCTAATAAAAAAAGTAAATACTACGAACAACGATAAAATTAATATAATAAACAATTACTATATTCCCAATTTTTCTAGTAACTACATCAATTTAAAGATCATTATGGGAAAGGCATTCTCGATTGTCATTTCTTTAGGGCCACCTAAATCTTTGAAAGGCAATGTCTTTAGAATAGCTAAAGGTTATTATGCATGAAACCTTAATTACTAAATAAGACTTTTAGTCAAAATTGCATTGTACAAAATCAAAGCTTAAACAAGGCGCAATAATCAATAGTGTTGTTATTTTCATTTCTTAATTTGTTCGGTTGAATGTTTTTGAACTACATAACACAAATGAAAAAACAAAAAATAATAATAAAATAATAATAATAAAAACAGCTACAATTTAGAGTTAAAAAGTGCAATTATAATAAAGTTATTTGTGGAACTTTATTCAAATTGAATTGCAGAAGAAATAATGACACGAACTCAGAACTAGAATGCCCAATCGATTAATCGTTGCTCGAATAATGGAAGAGTAAGTAAAAGCACCCAATTTCGATTAATGAGTAGCTGGAATAACTTACGTCGGTTCATTGTAAATTCTTCTATTTTCACTAAAATATTCAACTTCTCGTTAGACGAGAAGGACACCGTCAATCATCTTTATCAAATATGATTCAAAATTTTCTCCGCATTCATCTCAGGTGAATTAAAGTTTTTAATACAATTACTTTTAATTCAACAACTATATAATAATTTTTTTTTTATTCTGAATGTAAATTTTTTTCAACGATGATGCATAGTAACATTCTTTTATGGTTGTTAAGTAATTGGTTAGAAAAAAATAACCATATTGAAAAATATATACACATGTACACATTGAAAAAAAATTAAAAAATTTTGGTTAATATTAAGCAAAACGGAAACGCTGATTGGGATATTGTTTAACAACAGTTGTGTGTTGTGGTGAATTTTCAGATATTGGTGAATTCCCATTATATTATGCAACATAAGTCGGGTCTTCGATTTGAACGCATTCTATTCTGCTTTTATCTACTTAACTCCTTTAGTATTCTAAAAAATTATCGTAAAATAATAAAAAATTTTACGTTTATAATCGAAAGAAGCCGAAAAATTTTCATTAAAAAACTATATACAAATTGTATATAAGAAGTGTTAAAGATGTTGTTGTAAAAATTATGTGTTCTTCATAATTCAATGTGGCAGACCTAATGGAAGTTCCTTTTAGAAGTTGTGTACCACCTACTGTAGGGTATCTAAAACAGAAGCACTTTTCAATTTGAACAAAATGTAACATGAGCTATTTTATTTATTTATCTTGCTAAGACTGTTTTCGGGTGTGCAAAATCTGCTATTGAATAAACGTTCCACTCATTCCAAATGAAAGTTACAAAATACACACTAATTCACGGTGTTGCCGTTCATATAGATGCAATTAAAGCGTTTTCTCGAACATTTTTTATTATGACTCTAGGAAAAGAACTTTTAACAATATGTAGATTTAGGCAAAGGAAAAACCTCTTGAAGAAATCATGTGACAATCAACTCTGCTACATTGTAGGTACAAAATGCTAAAAGCTCTATTAGAATTTTACAAATTTCAAAACAATATATTAAAAACAAACAAAAGAATTAAAAAAAAGCGAAAATAACAGGATATAATACAGGTATTCATAAACTAGTTATAACTAGTTTTTCGCTTACCTCTCAAAGTGTTTTGCCAGCAATTGAGTGTGTACAACAGACGAGTATCGTTTTAGACATACGTGCGACTTACAGATGATGAAATTCAGCCAGATGAACTTGAATCCGAATTGTAAAGTACTTATTGCCAGCACTTGCACGAACGCATTCTATTAAATATAAAAGAGTTCGCAAAGTTTTTCAATCATTTGATAAATTATTTCCTATAATTTCATAAATTTTTTTAAACGTTTTACCTTGTAATTTGTGACTAAATCATTTATTAATGGTATTTTTATATCCCTCAGATAACTAAAACGTATAAAAAGGTTTTTCATTCCATTTGGAACTTCTAATATACTAATTTCGAACCCAAAAAAGTATATATGTATATTCTGGATCCTTATAGGTAGCGAAGTTCCATTAACGATGTCCATTTGTCTGTCGTTCTATCGAATTCAACTTTTTCATGGAACTAGACACCCTAGGAAAAAATTATACCATTTGATCAGCTCGGTCCCGGAATTTTCATTATTTGAAGTCAGAAATATCGGTCCACAAGTTCACTGGATATGGGAAAAAATGTTTTTTGTTTTTATACTCTCACGGGGAAACACTTATACATAAGACCTTAAAATATTCTAAATCCTTATTAAATTTTCTATAAAGTACCCCTACAGAAACTATCAGTCCGAGGCCCCAAGATAACTTCTGAACCCAAAAAATACAAACAAAAAAATTCACCACAAAGTGGTAAAACACAATTAATATTTTATGAAATACGTAAACATTTTAACAAAATCAATGTTAAATAAATACTTAATAAAGTCAAATTTACCTACAAACGGAAAATTCACCAAAAAATTAGAAAATTGGGAAAAAAAATTTGTGCCAAAATTAACCTAAATAAAACAAAATTATACCATGTTTTGCAAACTCATAACAAAATTAATTTGTTTATAAAAATACTCTAAATTACAAAAAAACCAAAACTGCACAAAATTCGCAATTTTGCGAACATTTTAAATTTAGCAAAAGAAAAACAAATTAAAAGAGGAGTAATTAAGATAAAACATCTCATATATTGACCGATGAAAATGCTTATATTAAAACGAAAGGAGAGTTTAAAGGTTAAGTACGACGGTTAAAACCCTACCAATGGGAAATACCTGTTCACACTTTAGCTAAGGGTATATAAGATTCGGCATAGCCGAATATAGTTCTCTTACTTGTTCCTTCTGATGTTGGTTTTTAACCAAACATCACTCAGTATGTGTGTATTTTTTGTTTATTCTAAAATGTTAGGCAAACATTTTTTTCACTAATTTACACAAACACACTCATAGGATTTTAAGGAAACACATTCATAATAGCAGTCACCAAGTCATAAGTTCTGATTTAAAGAATAAATTAAGATTTAAATTAAGGACAACACTTGTTTGAATTAATTAACAAATAACCAGACTCATAAACTAAGTTCATTACACACGTATAGACAGCAAGTACCACAAGGAAAACGTTGGTCAAATGTAAACTTTTGTAAAAACCAACAAATTAACAAAAATGTTTAACGGAGCCCAGAAGGGGTTAATTTTGTAAAAAAAAAATTATTAATTTAAAAGATCTGCATATTAAATGAGAACAGGCATTCTATTAAAATCTAGAGGAGAGGGCGCAGTCATTCATACAATGACATGAACTCCATGGTCAGGTTATTGTACGCATTATAGATTTTACGCAACATGTGGTTTTGTTTTGGGCTTTTACGTTTTGCTGGTACCAATTTTATATAAACACAATATTTTTATACTTTCATGACTGACAATGACATTATTAGACCGCAAAGAAGCGATTGCGACTATTCATCATCGGGTTGCGACTTCACCACCACTATTTCCTACTTAACCAGCAAATTCTTTGCCATTTGAAGCTTCTAGGACTGAGCTATAAAGCTAAGCAAAGATGATCAAAGTCGCACAGTGAAATATTGAAACGCTAGAAAATAATTACAAAAATTTCATGAACTGACCTAAACGCAGATAAAACGAAGTTAAAAGACTCTAAGTAGAAAACTTTATGAAATTGATATCATAACATTGTTAAAGTCTAAGTCAGTGTTTGAAAGATGGTACAGTACTCATTCCTAATTCTGGTCGCAAAAAAACCCAGCTACTCAAAAAATATTTACAACTCAAAAACTCCTTGCATCTACCAAAGATCTGCTATGCAACAAAAACTATTAAAAATCCAATCCAGTGGTTAAAAGATTCTACAGAATATGTCCCATTACTACATGGCTGGTTTTGAAAACAACACACACGAAATTGGAAGAATGCCACTTTTTCCAGTTTTCAGATACGCGGAAATTAATATTTACTATATAAGACGGGATGTCTTCAGGATTGTTCCTGCATATATACATGGTGTTTCATTTAGCCCATACCAAATCTCCCGTCTCGTGGTCGACAAATGAATGCCACATAGAAAACAAAATTAAAGAAATCATTAAACTAATATAAATTCCAAAAATATCAAGTGATATTTAGAAGAAGCCTGGAGAATTCAATGGGTAAGCGAAGATATCCCATTTAAATCTCTACTACAAATGAGCTCAATCAAGATTGTTTCAGTCTATTCTAGGAGCAACTGATTCAATACCAGATCCGTCCAGTTGCAGAGAGTAATACAAAAATCGTCGAAATTGGGTTCGGGTGTCGACGTGAAATATATGCACGCTTTTCTTAGCTGCATCCCTTACAAAGGCGCTTGGAGGAGTCTAACTTTCTATCATACTAAGAAACACAGCAAAGATCATATGATCTAATCTCCGTTTGATTTGGATTTAAACCACTGCTACCAACAACTTGTTCGTTCCATGGTCAATTAGCTCTCCGTAGTATTTGTCAGTCGCTCAAACAACGAGGGTACTAATTTTTCAATATCAAAACCCAAACAGCAGAATGGTTTCCACATATTTACCAGATAACAATACGTACGTGAGGGATCACTAAAAATAAATTTCTGAGGAGGTAAGGAACAGCAGCAGATCTTCAATTTATTTTAATTCCAGCAAACCGCCAATAAATGCAATTTCAAAGCCCTGCATTTAAAGTTGCATGACTTTTGTTGGAAATTTCATAAGTTTTCAAAAAGTCCTGAAGACTTAACTTTTTATATAATTTGTATATGTGCTTTAAATATATTTGCTCAGAAATAACAGAGCTGAAGAATATTCCAAAATATTTTTCAAATCGCTTATCATTACATCTATAGACAAACAAGCGGACGTGGAATGGGAAAACCAACCTCAGCAATACTCATGGAAGTATTTGTGCAACATCTTGAAAGACAATACATGGAACAAATGATTCGTCTCGGAGTAACGTTTTACGCACGATACGTAGATGACATAATATGTGCAATTACGGAAAATAACGAAGTTAAAATTCTAGAATACCTCAACAAACAACACAAAAACATCAAATTCACAATGGAAGCGGAAAAAGATAACAAAATAAATTATCTGGACCTGACAATAAAGATAAACAAAAGTACCAACAAACTCGAATATGAAATATACAGAAAGCCACAGACACAATAATACACAATACTTCCAACCACCCTCTGCAACACAAGCACGCGGCGATCAGACAACTAATAACTAGACTAGAACGAACACCACTAACAAAAGAAGCCTACAACAAAGAATTAAATACGATATGTACGGTAGCAGCAAAAAACGGTTACAAGAAAGACACGGTAGGCAAAATGAAGAAAGAATTTCAAAGTCTCAGAGAACACAACAGCGAGAACGAAAGAAAAACATGGACAACTTTAACTTACATCGGAAAATCAACATACAAAATAGCCAACTTTCTCAAGAAATACAACATTAATATAGCATTCAAAACAAGAAACAACCTAGGACGAATATTACAACCAACACAAATAAAGACGACTAGCTAGATAAACAGGGGGTTTACAAACTGACGTGCACCTGTCATCATAGCTACATAGGACAAACAGGACGAAAAATAAAAACCAGATTTCATGAACATATAAGAGACTAACACAAGAAGATGAGTAATCCCGGCTCGACACAAGAATCTAACTTCGCTAATCACATGTTCAACAACAAATGTAATCCAGCGCATATTAGAAAAACTACAACTACGACTCACACATCGCAAAGGACGACTACTAAACGTCCTAGAAAACATGGAAATATATAAACATAAGACATTTGACGGACGCATCATAAACGAACAAACAAACTCCGATTCAGACGCTATATTCGAACCTCTAAAATTAATCTACAAGATACACAACAATAATAACGAACAAGACGCTCCAAAAACAATAAAAACACATTACAAAAATAATAAACAAATTCATAATCCAATAATCACTGACTTCTTTCAACCCCAACGAAAAACACTATAAATAATTAAAAACAAACACAAATTCTGACGCAATCAAATAGTAATGACAATCGTCTAATCTATACAAAAACACCAGGTCCCAATTACAGGCAGCTAAGTGGAAAATAATTACCTATAACATCTACCTGTCATCCAAAACACAAATTCTGATGCAATACAAAGCAATAAAACAGTTATCACTTACATCTACCAATCCGTACAAAACACCCGGCTTACGAGCTTTACCTGTTCACACCTTTCAGATGCTTACGAGCCCACATGACAAATAGATACCTGACACACAATAAAACACTAACGAATTGACGCAAACGAAAAATTACACTGAAGATGGCGCATAGCCGAAACCGGTTTGTCTCCAAACCAAACTTGACAAGGGATTACGGAAATTTGTTCCAAAATTCTACGCTTATCCTTACCTTAGTAACGAAAAACATGTGCATCTTTACATATGATCACTAAATGCTTACCAATAGTTAAAAATGCAACGAGGTTGGGTCAAAGTTTTTTTTTTTCGCTAAGTAAAAATAATGTATTTCTGACCAAAAACCATAACTACCCAATTCATATAGTATCATACAGGCATATGTTTTATAATAATAACACGTAATTACTACTGTGAATAACCCCTTATAACTTTTTGAAGGAAAGGAACACTCAGGCAATTAATGTCAACTAATCCATTTCGAATAATTATTCAACGTTCGTCGGAAAACCATGGACTATGGAGATATGTAGGTAGGGAAGAAGAGGGTATAGAAACGCTTCTGCAATTCTCTCTATGATCTATTTCGTATTTCGAAAATTTCAGTTATTTCGTATTCTTGTTTGATTGGGTGTAGTAAATTATTTGTGTTCTAAATTGTGGATGAAAAATTTTTGATTTTAATTCGCGAAAATTTTTTAAATCTTTTATGATTATTTCTCTTATGTACTCTTTCAATTTTTTCACTTAATCTATTTTCTTCTGTAATATGTTACACCTTACGACTTTGAATCCCTTTTTCTTAATCAAACATTTCTCCATTATTTTGATAAAAGTATCAAATACTGATCGTCTTTAAAAAACGCAACAATAGTTTACGTTTTCATTTTGGTTTAACGCAGTAGTGTTTGTGTTCTTGACGGCTGTGGTGGTAATAGTTTCCTCATTCATTAGAATTGATTCACACTTTAGCCAGCGCGTCTGCGTTACCGTTTAAAATTCCAAAATGTCTTTTTTGTATTTTATTTCGTAATCATATTTTTGTGAGCGTACGAGATTAGTCTACATCTAATTTATTCAAAGTTTTAAATATAAAAGCCATGTTGGCGATCCGCGGTATGTTTCTAATAAAAATGGACGTCCGAATAAATAGTTGAGTGTTGAGGGGTCCAAAATATTGCTATGGCGCTGTAATTTTTGCGTGATCATTAATTCTTATACTGGCATAGTAGATTGTGTGAATGAGATTAGGACAGCACTGCTTAGATTGCAAAATTGTTTGCATTCGTTTACAAGACAAAGTTTTCATTAAAATCTGGGTATGATAAGACAGTGAAATAATTTAGTAATTACTTCAATGTACTAAAACTTTCTTTATATTCCAGACCATTAACATCTATTTCAATATTCCTTCTCAGATACTTTTTCATAGTTCTTACAAATTTTGAGAAATCTCTGATAAACTTTCTGTAAAAACTGCAAGACCCACTAATTGTTTGATTTTATTTTGAGTTACGGAAACTTATGGGCTATGATCAATAAACCCATAAACTTTGTTTCTCGTTTCATGAATTCACTCTTATCCAACTGAATTTTTAAATTTACTTGAAACGATTAAACACTTTTCTTAGATATTCCAAACCTTTTTTTCAAAATGAGGTTTAAAATATTTTATTGTCATCATGGTATAAGAGGCAAGTTTTGTTGATTAAGTCCTTTTTATAGTGAGACCAAATAACGTATCAAAGAACTCGTAATTACCCCCGTGTACTCTAAATTCGATTTAGGTATGTCTTTTTCGCGTATTTCTATTTGATGAAACGCCTTCGCGAGATCTAGACTCGAAAAGTATTAGCGCCTAGACGATGTTAGTGATCAGGTATGTATTGTCCATATTAACTTCATTTAGTCGGTCGGTAATCGGAAATGGCACCCAGGATTTTAACGACCTGTCTATTAACGTGATACCAGGGAAAGAATGATACAAAAACTCAACACTAAATTCTTATATTCTAGCAATTTGTTTTTTTTTTTTTGTTATTTTGGTCTCATGTCAATTAAGAATAGACCATAGTAAGCTTAATAGAAACTTGTACTTCTTGTCACAAATAAATATATATTAGCCGTATTCTGCATTTGGTACAAATGGTTTGGAAACAGTGCAAGTACTAAATATCGTAACTTTTTTGCGCAATCTATAACGAATACTAAACGTTATTGTAAAATTGTGTAAACTAGCTGATATTTTGAATTTGCACTTTTGCAAGACCATTTGCACCAAACACTGAATATCGCTTTTGTTTATTCCTTGTTTTTAAAGCACTTCGTATTGATAATAAGTTTAAATTATATAAAAATATGTATAATCTTTTTGTCGATTATATTTCTTTCTTCCGATAATACGCCGGTTCAAAATTGTTTAAGAAGAAATCTTAACGACTCTCCTACTCAATACCATTTAAATTTTGAAAATCGGTGCTAAGTTTACAACGAGGTCGTAAAAAATCTTTTTTAAGGATGTAATCTATTTTCTAAAAATTACAAATTTTATTCACTCAAGTCGGACTACAACCTACACTAGGTCATTTCCAAAGACCATCTTCACTGTCACATCGAGGGTATGAATATTAACAAATATTTTTAGATAAAGTTTTAAATGTAACAGATTTTAAATTTCTTGCATTAGAAAACTTTTCTACATAAACTACGGTATGTACGTGTATGTATGTATGTATATCACTAATGTTTTCCTCAAAGCTTGTGGTCTAAGTTTTCTTAAAAAGCAAAAAAAAAAAAGAAATACAAAACTTTTTACGTGTGTGTATTATGTACTATATGTTTTCATATGTAATGGACCTTTTGAAAATTTTGTTTATCTTATGTGTTAGGAATTTGTTTCAACGAGTATTCTTTACCATTACCACCAGAACAGAAGGATGTAGTTAAAGTAATTGTTTAATTAAACAAGAAAAGTTTTGATTTTAGAGTTTTGTCTTGTTGGGATCTGTGAAGTTTCTTTAGTTCTGTTTTTTACAGCAAATAGACAAGCTTTCTTCTTTTCCAATAGTTTATTTGTTAGAAGGAACCTACGGGCAAGACAAGGAAAAGAACTACTTTTAGATGGACGTTGTAATAAAAAATGCTAAATGAGATATGGTAAAAATAAGAATAAATTTTTAGCAAAATATATGAATGTAATGATGCCGGAAACTTAATCCCTAATGGTTTAAGGAAAATTGGCAACTCGCAAATATTTCTGTGTCACATTTTGCCAAAGAGCACTGGGGTTTGCTAAAAAGACACAAAAATATGTATTGGTATCTACTAATATCTTAAATTTCTTTTAAGAATGATTATAGATTTACATTATTTATATTATTATAAAAATTTTATTTACCTTATTGTTTGGTGTAGCTTTGTCGAACTAAAATTATTAATATTAAGTAATTTGATTCTTAGGCATAAGTTCATTTTCTTAAGCCTTTCGATTTAGAATACAGTAAAAGACAAAATTTTATTAGACAACTATGTGAATGGAATACATTTTCTATACCTCTACAGACGTTTTCAACATTTGTCATATGTTTTTTACTAATTTTATGTCAACTGTAAACATCACAAGTAAAATAAATCGAAGAATTACAAAAAAAGTAATTAAACAAAACAATTGATAAAATACCACAAAAAGAAAATTTCACAAAATTTTAAAATTTCAAAATAAATTTTACCAAAATTTTGCAGTTTCCCGAAAGTTAAAAAAATAAACCGCATTTTATTAATAACGTTGCAACTTTAACGAAATCGATCTTACGCAAAGTCGAAAAATCCGTATTTCCATAAACATGGCACGAAAAACAAACTTCCCCTTACTTTAAAATTTAACGACAAAATTTACCCAAATGCTGAAATTGCACCGAAAACTCTAAATATTATGAAATATTAGAAATTTTGATCAAAATCAAATTCCACTATTATCTACAGTTTACCAAAAAATCGAAAAATTATAAAAAATTTGTAAGCATTCAGAAAAAAGGAAAAGAAATTAAAAGAGCCGTGATTTGATCGAAAGGGGACATATATTAGTGTGGTGTCCCCGAATGGATCCAATGGGCAGGAAGCTAATATTCTTTGGTTTACTTTTCGAAAGTGTCAGCCATGTATTTCTGCTACACATGTCTGAATTTCATAGCAATCATCTTCTAAATATATTGCAACAGCTTTAAATACATAACAGCAACTATATATATATATATATATATATATATATATATATATATATATATATATATATATATATATATATATATATATATAAATAGTTGTAAAATATCTTCACTTAGGTGAGTCCCCTTTGATTTGAATGAAAATATACATTTTGGCTTTTAGTACTCATTTTCTTACATCTTGGTAATAGAAGTGACTTCTTAACAATAGCAAAGCGATCGTTTAACGTAGCAAATAATTATCAAGGTGTTGAGGAAGCTATTGAAAGCATTTTTAACGAAGACAGCGATTGTGATGCTAGTCATGATTTAGTGACGATTCCTCCAGCCCCGAGTATTCTCACGGATGAAGAAGAAGGTGATGAAGATAACGTTCAAGAGATCGGGTTTCCGCGTGATAGCCCAGGGACAGTTGAGCATATAAACAGTAATGAATGGGATAGCAGTGATGATGAACCCTTACAATCATACAGGAAAATTGATACGCAGGAACCGCATTGGCGCAAATGTGATGGCACCTACACCAACAAGTCGTTAGAGGAAAACAACGTACAAACGCGGAAAGAGAATGCTGTAAATGATAAATTATTTGATGAAGAAGTTTTTAACATGATCATCCTGAACACGAAGTTGTATGCTTCACAACACAATAATCATGACTTCCGAAGCAGTGTGGATGAGCTCAAAAAATTCGTTGGTATTCTACTCTTGTCTGGATATCATTCATTTCCACGAGAGCGATTATACTGGAGTCTAGGTGAAGACTGCAGTGTTACAATTATTTCAAAAGCAATGTCTAGAAACAGGTTTATAGAAATAAAAAAAAATTACATTTCTGTGATGTTTAAACTACAACCTCTCGCTGATTTGCTAATCCAAAAGTTCCAGCAGTACGCGCCACCAAGATCTTTCAATAGACGAATCAACGATTAAATACTTCGGACGTCATCCAGTCAAGCAATTCATAATAGGAAAGCTAGTACGGTTTGGATATAAAAATTGGATGATTGCAAGTGCCGATGGTTATTGTTATGCTTTCGTGGTGTATTGTAGGAAATCAGCAGAAGAAGCGAGTAATGAGCCGTTAGGATCGAAAGTGGTTAAGAACTTGTTGAACAAAGCAAATGTTACGCCACATGAACACACCATATATTTTGACAACTTTTTTGCCAATCACGCATTGCTGCGAGATTTACTCCAATCTGGTTATCGTGTTACGGGTACCGTCAGAGAAAATAGAACGAAGAAATGCCCACTGGAGTCTGTCGAGAATATGAAAAAGAAAGAACGATTTGATACAGCCAATGAAATTTTATGCGATGGCTTGACAATAGTGTATGTACCGTGGGTACAAACTACGATTTTGTTTATCCCCTCGGCAAGGTGAAAAGATGGAGCTGCATAGAAAAGAGAAGAGTAGACGTGAACATACGTTATGTCTTCCAGAACTACAACAAAGGCATGGGAGGCGTCGATCAAGCTGACCAAAAAAAAAGAGGCAAAAAATGGTAGTGGGTATTATTTATCTATATGCAAGATTTGTCTGTGGCTAATACGTGGCGGCTTTATCTCTTGACTGCCGAAGATAATATGGACCAGCTCCAGTTTCGCCGAAGTATATGCAGAAATTATTTGAGATATTTAGACGGTGAAAAAGCTGATGGAAGGCGCAGACCTTCATCAGTGTTAGCAGGTATGAGCTTCGATAATGTTGGACACTTCCCCCAAAAGCTGCTTAGCCAACTACGATGCGCCGTATGCCATAGTAAAGCCCGTTGGCAATGTAAGAAATGCATCAAAGCACTATACATTGAAAAAAGAATGTTTTAAAAAATTTCACATATGAGCCCATTGCGGACAGCCATATATTTTCAAACCAAAGAATATTTTTAAAATTTTTTTACTGTAAAATATTTTATTATCTTCTACTACTTATTGAAATAAAGTTATTTTCAACAATTTTCTTCTGGCTTATATTTGAGTCCAAATGGGTTAAAACGAAAGAGGACGTTAAGTGCAAGTTAAGACGACTAAAACCGGAGGCGCAAATTAAATATTGCAAAAAATCCTTCACACTGAGAAAAGCCGGAGTACATAATTATTTAGTAGTTGATGCTTTTGAGAGGGTATATAAGATTCGGCAAGGCTGCATGTAGCTCTGTAACTTGTTAAAGGACACTAGCTGTACCCACTAAACTTTTGTTCGGTATTTAGATCATTTTGACTTTCTTGATGTACGACAAACTAAACTTGGTAAATTATAGTCACCATAATTGCATGTAGTTGTATTGTTATAAACGTGACACTTATCGATACCTAATGAAACCAGACCTAACATGGTTCGACCCGAATTATGCCAAAACTTTCTAACAAACCCACTAATAAACAATTGTGCAAAAATTGATTTTCTTATAAATATAACAAGAATTATAGCGATTGCTCTGCTTTATTCGAAATTCCCTTGGTAATTTCATTTCAATTTTTTTTTGTATACTTAAAGTACAATAAAGTTTTTGGCGGTAATTATTTTTTTAATGCTTTTAATTTGGCCAACATGTTAATGTTGCAGCTGTTGCTGTAATATTTACTTTATAACATTTATTGGGTTGTATCGAACGTAACAGTGGTTATTCTACTGCAAACACAAAAGTTCTTTAAATTCTTAATTCATTCATGACAAGTGTAAGATTTCCACTCAAACCTATGATTAAAAATTGAATCGATTGCTTTTAAAAATACTTTAAACCCACTTCACAGAATATGGTTGCCGCAAATTATACGACATCCAAGAAACTGCTGGAAGCTTTCTCCTCCATGTAAGAATATCACGCTCTGGATTTTATACGAGGTGTCCAAAAAGGGCATCAGGTTGCTTTTTATGTGTTGACGTTGTGTAGAGGGGTGCGGAACGCGGGGTATGGATAAAGAAGTTGCATTTCTTATGCTACTTAAAGTGTCTTCAAACTGTACTTTAAAAATATAAAACTTAAGGTTCAGATACTAAAACTCATTATTCCTGTTTTGTGACATTTATATTTTAAAAAAATATTAATAACTGACGACACTTGCTAATAGCTGGGGTATACTCGATGTGTCCAGTAGCCCGGTCTCAATAATACTTATTGATTGACTCTTAAGAAAACAACCCCGTCATCAACTGTATAAAGCGTACTTTATTCGGCTACTATTTGAGTGCTTTTAGGCGGGAGAGTGCTCTCACTTGGTCACAGATGCGGTATCACTGTTACTGTTGAAGATCTTCTCCTTGACTTTTAGGAGAAAAATCTTGTTTAAAATTTTCTGAACTATAATGGCAAATAACAAAATATTGGAAATAGTTGACAAATTTAATGGTTACTGATCATCGGTATACAAATATGAATTTTCACTTCTAGTGATCGCGGGAGTGTATATTTTAAACATACTAATATTAATTTGAATCACGTTACTGTGGCGTTGGATAAGTTACAAGTTATAATATAATTAGGGTATTAGAATTAATTAGCATTCTAAGTTAAAAATATGATTTAATGACAATCATATAATTTATTTCTCTCTTATATTGCAGTTAGCTAAACCATGTCATTTCTATTCCTCTGTTTCAGCATCTTTGGTGTTATCCACATATTTTCCAAAATATTTTGCTTCCTCAATAAGTTAAGAAGAGAAATAAGAAACAGGCACCTATAACCGTTTGTGCTCGACGCACACGAATAAATATTCAAGGAATAAAAAAACACGTAATGATGACGATATTGGTTGAGTTTTCTTGACTAGTAGGGGAATTTGGAAAACCAATTACAGTTAGAAAAAAAATAAAAATAATTAATAACAATTTGTTTGTTATTTCATTTATACATTTTTTGTGTTAAAAATAAATGTTTTTGTTTTAATGCTCTTTAATCTTCTTATTTTGGTTTAAAGAAATTCAAGCTTAACATACTTTCAGTTTTTCTAAAAGCTTATAATAAGATTTCACGGCACCCGGTTGCAATGCAACTCCACATCGAGCTTGCGTTCTACCCGCGATTTGGGTTTAAACCACAACCACCACGAAGCTCCCCGAAGGGCCGCACCATTGCCAGGATGGAACCGAAGTTCCATGGGCTCCTGACACCTGTGGTACCAGAATTTAGTCCCCGGTCAGACCTCGTAGCCGAAGCTACTTCCAGTTGGACCCCAAAATGATCCGGGACTGGTAGGCCGCCATAACGAAAAACAAACATCAACATGGATGGACAAGGGGACAACAAGTACACACAGACAATTAACAGCCGCCCTCACGGGCGACTCATTGGTCAGAATGAGTGACCCAGCAAGGACAATACGTACAACAAATTGACAGATGATGTTGCCCTCACGGGCAAGTCAATGTCACATACTGATCCAGCAACCACAACGACGAGAGCAGCAAACAGGACCAACAGCAGTAGCAGCTACAATACGGCAATGAAAGGTAAAGACGCCGAGGTAGCAAGGACAGCAGCAGAAGTTAGCTTCTGCAACCATCATATGCATACCTACATGCCGAGGACCGACCTGGTCCCGGGTACCTCTGCGGGTAATGCTCATACCATCTAGCTCTCTAAGGTCATCATAGTCGGGACACGGTCCCCTCCCATACCCACAGTCAGCAGTTTCGGACAGGCCTCTCAAATGCAAGAATGCATTGAGAGAACCGAGCCCCGTCAGTAAGAATCCCAGGCTCATGCCGAAGCAGAAGTCCGAGCGTTGTCGTACGAAGTCCGCATCTCGTATGAATTCATACGTTACCCTCCCATGGTCACTGTTCGTCCATCTGGTCCTCCACCTAGCAACAATACACTCGTCTAAAAGTGTCCTGATGCACCTATTCTCATCTGCCAAGTCAGCAGCAGAAAGCCAGTCATGCCCCCCTTACCATGAAAGCGATAGCACGGCGTCAAGGGGGGCCACACCTGGAGAGCATCCGTAGCTGGATTAGGCAGTAGGCAATCGGCGAAATGGGCATAAAGACTAGCTTCATCTCTAACAAATATATTAAAATTTAATTCTTGATCTATAAGAATGATAGCCCAAGGTCTCTTTTGATTCTTCTCCAGGTTTTCAACGGTGGAGGAACAGCAAACAATAGCCGCATTAAACACTTATAGCACAAAATTTATACTCTAAATTACTGAAAATACTGAACTGAAAAGCATTCAACCAAATTCGATAACGAAGGATTTATTCTAATAATCTACATTCTTTTACAACAGTTAAACAACTTTGGTTTATGAAACAATTTTAGTAAAAACACCTCATTACAAACATGTGGTAGTAAATACATATTGAGAAAATATAAAAAAGTAGATTTTTGCAACGAATTTCCGTCATCCCTTGTAAAGTTTGGTTTGGATACAAACCGGTTTCTGCTATGTGCCATCTTCAGTGTCATTTTTCGTTCTGAGAAGTTTGCATCAATTCGTTAGTGTTTTATTGTTTGTCATATGGGCTCCTAGGTATCTGTAAGGTAGTTGCCTGTAATTGGGACCTGGTGTTTTTGTATAGATTAGACGATTGTGATTACTATTTTATTGCGTCAAAATTTGTGGTGCGGACGGTATGTGTTTGTTTTTAATTATTTATAGTGTTTTTTGTTGGGGTTGAAAGAAGTCAGTGATTATTGGATTATGAATTTGTTTATTATTTTTGTAATGTGTTTTTATTGTTTTTGGAGCGTCTTGTTCGTTATTATTGTTGTGTGTCTTGTAGATTAATTTTAGAGGTTCGAATATAGCGTCTGAATCGGAGTTTGTTTGTTCGTTTATGATGCGTCCGTCAAATGTCTTATGTTTATATATTTCCATGTTTTCTAGGACGTTTAGTAGTCGTCCTTTGCGATGTGTGAGTCGTAGTTGTAGTTTTTCTAATATGCGCTGGATTACATTTGTTGTTGAACATGTGATTAGCGAAGTTAGATTCTGGTGCCGAGCCGGGATTACTCATCTTCTTGTGTTAGTCTCTTATATGTTCATGAAATCTGGTTTTTATTTTGCGCCCTGTTTGTCCTATGTAGCTATGATGACAGGTGAACGTCAGTTTGTAAACCCCCTGTTTATCTATCTGGTCGTCTTTGTTTGTGTTGGTTTGTAATATTCATCCTAGGTTGTTTCTTGTTTTGAATGCTATATTTATGTTGTATTTCTTGAGAAAGTTGGCTATTTTGTATGTTGATTTTCCTGTGTAAGTTAAAGTTGTCCATGTTTTTCTTTCCTTCTCGCTGTTGTGTTCTCTGAGACTTTGAAATTATTTCTTGATTTTGTCTACCGTGTCTTTCTTGCAACCGTTTTTTGCTGCTATGGTACATATCGTATTTAATTCTTTGTTGTAGGCTTCTTTTTTTAGTGGTGTTCGTTCTAGTCTAGTTATTAGTTGTCTGATCGCCACGTGCTTGTGTTGCAGCGGGTGGTTGGAAGTATTGTGTATTATTGTGTCTGTGGCCGTAGGCTTTCTGTATATTTCGTATTCGAGTTTGTTTGTATTTTTACCTTTATTGTCAGATCTCCAAACCAATCATGGCAAGGGATGCCGGAAATTCGTTCCAAAAATCTACATCAAAACACCCTGTCGGAATATCAAATCAAGAATTAACTAACTTCAAGAAAATGTGCGATAGCACCGACGTTGTTGTTGGAAAAGAAAAACAACATTTTCGACCTGCAATAAATAGATAAAAAACGTTTATATTTCAGTACAAAAAAATATACGCAGGATTATTAAGGAAACCTTCAATTGCATTATTTTTTAATTGCACATTTCTTGAAGCTAAACAGACTAAAATCAAAAGACTCTCCGCCACTAAATTAACAACTTTCAAAAATGTAGCTACGCTCGTAATGCAGAATACACACAATCGTAAAAATTCCAATCAAAACGGAACGCAGAATATCAAACGTAGAAATTTTCAATTCGAATCGTAATGCAGAATAGAGGTGAATACATTTGTCGTGAAAACTATCAATATCATATGCATGCACTTTGACGTTTTATATATATTTTTTATAAAATACGTTAAATAGTGACATTTTTTTGTTCTAAGGTTATAATTGTACTTAGAAACCCGTTATAAATGTTTTCAAACTACCAGAAATATCCTTCCGCTCATATATTCTTTAAACTCTCCTTTATACTAGTTGTCATTTTGATTTACTTTTAAACCTTGTATTGCTTTCTAATGAAAAATACTTTTGCACTTTAAAATTTATTTTGATTATAAACTAAAAAAGATTTGTTGATATTAGAAGTTGTAGTGCAGTAAAAATAATTTGTTTTCCAGCAGCACAAAAACAAAAACTTGATTTCTTAGGATTATGAATAAGAAAAGGGAAGGTTGGTTAATCAGGATTTATGAAAAAATTATTAGACGCAAGATCTCATATTAAAATAACATTCCAAAAAAATCTCGTTAGCCTGCTATAATAATACAGAACATACTAACTGTATTTGTGATCCAGGATCAAAGCACCATAGTTTGCGGAGATAAGACATGCTTGAAAAAAGCTTTTATGGAGGGCGGAGTTTGCTAGCTTTCCGTACGGCCGAGTGACGGGTTGCCTTATTAAACAAAGTTTAGTTTTATTAGAATTTTGTTATATGCAAAGCTATTCGTTTTAGATTTTGCTATTAAAATATTATAGAGAGGACTCTTCCCAGTTAAATTTTTTAATTTTTTATTACGTACATATTTACAACGAAGACAGGTGTCATAAGCAGGAACGATGGACAGCTAAATGTTTGAGAAGAAAAATAATTAATGAAAAAGTATAATTAAAAAATGAAAATGTAGAATAAATCTAGTAATGCAAATCGTAAAAAAGGGTTTTAAAATAATGATTTACTTCTTGCAAAATGCTTTTAATGTTTGTAACGGTAGACATGTTCATAAAGAATTTATCTTGACTTAAAATAATTTCGGTTTTAACGATAATTATATGTCTATGTATGTATGTGTATGTCGTTCAACTGATTTTTGAAGGGAAAATTTTGAATGAAAAAAAGTAATTGATAATAGCTTTACGTTTACTATTGAAGTTAAAATACATAGTTTACACCGTATCGAGAGAAAGAGCAGTAAAATTATCTTTTTTATTTCGATCCATGCCAATTACATATGTACACACATTCTTAAAACGTATGTTTGTATGTATGTGCTTTCAAAGTATAATACATATATACATTTCAATTGTACAACACACTTCATTTTCTTTCGATATATCTCCTTCTCAAAAATATATGAACCGATTTGCAATGTCAAGACATCATTGCAAGATAAATGAGCTTCTATTTCCCGATCGGGTTAAAACGAAAATTCACATAGAAGTGTTTAATTCCGAAGAAGATTGAATGTGACAAAAAACATGGTGCATAAAAATGCTTTTTGAGCTAATTGAAGTCAATTATAAAACTCATTAAAGGGTTTGCGAACGTGCAATTCAAGAACAAATTGTAGGCGGTTCTGTTACCTACGAATTGGTGGACAGTGCGATAACTGCGGAGGAAATTTTAAGTTATCCAATCGAGTTTTTAAATTCGTTGGATCCTTCTGGTATGCTAATGCACAATTTGTCACCCAAAGTGCGTGTTCCAAATTATCTTCTTGAGTTTTGGAACAAGATTGCTGTGAAGATATAAATTTCAGAGTGTTTAGATAATTGTTAAACACCGAGGCGGATAAGTCACGGGTATTTGGAAAACATACGAATAAATTATTACTCATTCGTCAGAATGTGTTATGGAAAAGATTTTGCTAGTGACTGAAGAGATCATATGGCTGGATTTTATTTTCTGTCAAACAGTTTATAAAAATTGTGCACGTGTGAGTTTTTAATATTTTAGATTCTAGTTAAGTAATTAATAAATTAATTTCAATTAAATAATCGGCGAGATCAGGAGCTCTTATTTAATATAAAAATAATAAATATATGACCTATGTATTCGTGATGTAAAACTAGCGTCTTTACATCTCTCTGGCTCAAAGCAAAATCGCTCCGGCTTATATTTCATTATTTATATATATATATATATATATATATATATATATATATATATATATATATATATATAGTTAAATAAAGACGATTGAATAATTTAATTAAAACAACCTTCACAGTTTCGTTGTGAATTTAAGTCTAATTTATTTTTTCGTTTCTGATTTAATTTGTTGACAATATTTAGAATTATAAAAAATGGGTAAATAAATCATACATTTGTTTATGAAAAATAACTGAAAATAACATTGATACAAAGTAGAATAGTAGTTTATATGTTGGTGTTGGTTATTCCATAACTCCCCCAGACGAAGATCTTTGTCCATATTCCGAAGGAAGTAGGGCAAAGAGATTATTAATTTTTTTTTCACAAACATAAAATAAGTCTAAAAAGTAAATAGTTATGGGTATTTTTTCTTTAAATTACAACATTTAGGTGACTTTTTGTATATTTTATAAGTTATAATTGAGATGCGGATAATGAAAATAACGATAATATTTGCCGGGTGTTGCTAATGTTATGCTTAGCAACTTTTCAAGAGTCATATTATTATTTCGAATTTCTTCAATTTATTAACAGTTTTTTCAAGGTGTATTAAATTGTACTTAATTTGTTGTAATTTTTTCGCTTTAAGAATTGATCTTTATAAATGTGTAAATGTTTGTTTCTTGTTCTGTACCGTTTTTCGTCAATCTGTTCGACGTCAACTTTGTCCTGTCTTGCTTCCATTTTTTGAACATTAGGATTTTTTTTGAAATTTTCATTAACGTCTGCATCTTTTCTATCTTTATTCCTGTATTCTAAAGTTTTTTCCTTAATTTTTTCAATTTGATTATAGACATCTTTGAAATCAACTCTACCTCCTGAAAAATGTACGTCTATTGGCTTTCTTCTAGTTGTTAGATGGATAGTGTTGTTATAAGTGTAATTTGATTGAATAACTAAGTCAATATTGTAGGCGATATCATTTTCTTCCTCTCTTTTTTTGTACAACCTTATATTCTCATTCAGACTGCTGTGAAATCGCTCGATGTCCGAGTTTCCAGTATGTCTGTTTGGTGTTGTTAGATGTAACTCAATATTCCTTTTGTTTAGAAAGTCTTTAAATATTGCCGTGGTTAATGCTGTTTCATTATCTGTTATTAATAATTTCGGTGCTTTCATTAAATTAAACACAATTGTAAAAGCTTTAATTAAACATAGAGGCGTTCTTTCTTCTATTTCGTGCACAAGTGCGTATTTGGAGAATTTATCGATAATGGTCATATACTTCTTATCTCTGTTCATATACCAAATATCAGCATGATAAATTTCATAAGGATTTTTTGGTGTCTCCGTTTTTTCATATGGCAATTTAATTGGTCTTCGTTCTATTTTAAAATTGCATATCTCGCAATTATTAATTATTTTCGTTTTAAATTGGGGTAGTAATATACGTCTTTCAATTCCTGGTAAGTTTTCTCTATCCCGGGATGGTTATTCTCAAACTTGTGATGTCTGAAGATAATTTCCATAAGGTCTCCTAAATCAACGTTTTCTACTATTTTATACGTTCTAAGTATTTTTGGATTTTTTATACCTCTCATCCTGATGACCTCCTCTTGAATTTTTAAATAAATTTCCTCATTCTCACAATAAATTGTTACATTTTCTTCATTGTTTATGATTTCTACAATTTTTTCAACCAGTTTTTTATCTTGTTTATATGTAAATTGATATTTTCTTTTGTCAAATGTTTCTATTAATTCATACTTATCTTCATTACCGTTCAATATTAATATTTGCCTTTTGTAGTATTGCAACGGCTTATCCGTTATTGGAATGCAGTCAATACCATCTTCACTAGCACTATGTAATGTGGGTACAGGAGATTGTCCCCTTTTTGTATCATCATCGTTTATCGCAACTGTTTCTGGTTGATTATCCCTAGAATCCGTTTTGGAAAAGGATAGTTTTTGTTTTGGGTGTTGCCTTTTGAAGTGCTGTTTTAGCGAGTTTTGCATTTTGAATTGACGTTTGCATACATTGCATTCGAATCTAATGTTTTGGTGTACAATTCTTTTATGAATCCCGAGATTGGTTGCTTGGGTGTATTTCTTATTACACTTATCACACTCGAAAAGATTTACTTCACATTTGATTCTTGAAAGGGCATCAGCCACCTTATTTTCTTTACCCTCTACATGACTAATATCGAACTCGTACTCATTTAGTTTTATCTTCCATCTTATTAATTTTGAGTTGGGTTCTTTCAGTGAGGATAACCATATTAGCGGCTTATGGTCAGTATTAAGCTTAAACTTTCTACCGTAGAGGTAATGCCTGAACTGACTAGTAGCCCATACGATGGCTAATAATTCTTTTTCTATTGTACTATATTTGATTTCATGTTTGTTGAGTGTTCGTGATGCAAAAGCTATGGGTCCGTTATCTTGTGATAAAACTGCTCCTAGAGCGAAATTTCTAGCATCTGAAGTAAGGGTAAATTTTTTTGTGAAGTTTGGGTATCTTAATATCATATCAGACATTAGAATGGTCCTGAGTTTATTAAAGGATTCTATATAGTCATGATCGTTTATACTGATATTTGAATCCTTTTTAAGTCTCATAGTTAAGGGTTTAGCTATCTTGGCATAGTCAGGAATAAACTTCCTATAATAGCCACTTAGTCCAAGAAAGCTTTGGATTTCCTTAATGGTTCTTGGAATAGGAAAATCTTTGATACACTTTACTTTATTAGGATTGGGTTTGACACCGTTTGAAGTGACTACGTGTCCTAAGAAATCTATCTCTTTTTTTAGAAAATCACTATTGTTTAAAGAAACTTTCAGATTAGCTTCTCTTAAGGCTTTGAGTGCTGTACTAAGGTTGTTGATATGCTCTTGTAGGGAGGTACTAAAGACTAAAACGTCATCCATGTAAACTACACATATTTTGTTTACGTGCTCTTTGAGAACATTATTCATCATCCTCTGAAACGTTGCAGGAGCGTTTTTTAGCCCGAAAGGCATTCTCTTGAATTCGTAATGACCATCTAATGTAGAAAAAGCTGTTTTCTCTTGATCTTCAGGATTCATTTCAATTTGGTAGAAGCCTTTAGTCAAATCAAGTGTAGAAAAGTAATTTGCTCTACCCAATTTACTTAGTATATCAATAAGAGGTATAGGAAATTTATCCTCTTTTGTGACTGAATTGAGTTTACGGTAATCTATTACAATACGCCATTCCTTACTGCCCTCCTTGTCTTCTTTTTTGGGGACAATCCAAATAGGAGCATTATAAGGAGATGAACTGTTCGTAATGATACCTTGTTTTAACATTTCTTTAATCTGACGATTAACTTCTTCCTTATGAATTTCAGGATATCTGTATGTTCGTGAGTATATGGGACTTGAGTCATTTGTCGGAATGTTGTGTTTTATTTCATTCGTGAAGGAAAGGTCATCGCCTTTATGATAGAACACATCACCGTAGTTACAAACTAATTTCTTGATATTTTCTTTTTCTTCTGCATTTAAATGTTCGATTCTTAATTGTTCTGAAATTCCTAGAACGTCTAAATGAAATAACTCAGGAAGGTCAACTATCCTAACGTTTTCTTCATCTTCATTGTCCCCTTGAAAGTACAACAAAAGTTCTTGATTATTTATAATTAAGGTTTTTTTTTCATAATCAATTACTGCGTTATTTTCTTTTAATAACGTTGAACCAAATATTCCCGCAAATGTGGGATGAAATTCGAATATTCTAAATATAAGATCATTTTTTACAGTTATAGGCATTGCATTTCTTGGGACGATTGCTTCCCTATTTACCTGTATGTGTCCAGATGCCGTTTTGATTGATATCGGGTTTGAAAGATTTGTTATGTATTTTTTAGGGCAGTGTGATTCCGCCAATATATTTTCTGTGGAACCTGTGTCTACTAAAATTCTGGTCGCTCTAAACTCGTTTCTGAACAAAACATAGGGTAGTTCGGTTTTTCGTCGGGAGGTCCCGTCGAGGCCATATGACGAAAATTTTGGTGCTGATTATCATTACTTTCATTACTATGGAAATTATTATAAATATTATACGGTGAGCTACTATTATTAATATTTGGTTTTTGGAAACTTTGATTATAACTATTATTACAAATATTATATTCATCAGGAAGATAATTATTAAATGTATTATTACTTCTATACTTATCGGGGTTATCTAAATGATAATTTTGCCTCGTTTGTCCACTGACGTCCATAGGTTCCGGGGCCGGCCGTCGAGGTTGCCACTGTTGCTGTGTGTATTGTCTTTGCTGATAATTTCGTTGTGGTCGATGCTGGTATTGGTTGGGTTGATGATAATCCTGTTGCCGATGAAAGTACGGTTTCGGTTGCAATTGTTGATTTATATCCGGTTGTTTCGCCTGTTGGTCCTTTTGGGATTTTTGTTACTTCTGGTGGTTCGAAGGGTTGGCATGTACTAAGCCAGCTGTTACTAATCATAGACTACTAATTAGACGCGACAACTCGTAAAATAGTGCTGCCAATTTACCACCATTATATAAGAGGGATAGCAAATAGTGCTGTATTTTATATAACTATCCCTTTCATATGATGGTGGTAAACGTCAAACAAATAATTTGTTAAAAACCACAGAATATTCAGTGAAAGTGAAAAAAAATTTAAATAACAAAATAAAGAAGCAAAATATTTGTTAAAAAAGTGTTTTCAAGTGTTTTCAACGCGTTAAAAAGAAGAACAAACATAAGTATACATTACATATCAAGGAAGTAGCACAAGATAAAACAATGTAAGTGTGCAAAAATTTTACACATTGGCTAAAATAAAAATATTTTAACCTAATGTTTTTCAGGAGCCGTCGATGTGTAATGGGTTGCCCAAAAGGGGAGAGACTCCACAAGTTCCCGAGAGATGCGACCAGGTAAGTTCTTTCCAATTATTTTCATTCAAGTAGTAAGATCTTGGCGTTAGAAATAACTGTTTGTCTAATGCACCAAATCTTGCTGAGCATATATCAGGTTAAAATTCCAATTGGTTATGTGACCAAAAGTCAATGTAACCAAAAGGAAATGTGTAATAGTGTTTGTGTGTTTTGTACCGGGTGACGTTTTAAATAAGTCCGGTTGAATTCCAATTGGTTATGTGACAAAAAGTCAATGTAACCGAAAGGAAATGTGTAATAGTGTTTGTGTGTTTTAAACAAGTCCAGATGAACTCCAATCAAATAATCCAGGAGTAAGTGCAGCGAATATTTAATGCATGCGCATTTATAGCTTCTCCTTACCCAAGACCATCATGCGTGGTGAAGAATCACATCCTACAAGAGGTGATGCTGTTTATAGCAAAACATGATGGATCTAGACCAGATAAGGTCGAAAAAAAATCTACTATTTCTAAAATAGCACAATGTCATAAAAATTAATTTATGTTAGTAATAACGATAACTTCCCATTGCTATTTTTGCAAATTGTTTAATGTTCAATAATTTTTCAAGTTATATATTTTCAGCGTCACCAAAAAAATGAGAAAAGGGCAAAAGCTGTATAAAACGGCCCTTGTCAGGGCCAACAAAAAATTTAAAAAAGAGATAAAGCAGTTTAAAACTTGTTGACAGTGCCACACTAAAATTGAAAATAAGAAAACGCAATTTAAACCGGCCCTTCTCAGAGCCACAAAAAAAATTAGAAAAGGGCAAAAGCTGTATAAAACGGCCCTTGTCAGGGCCAACAAAAAATTTAAAAAAGAGAAAAAACAGTTTAAAACGGTCCCTATAAGGGCGATTCCTAAAATTAATCTTACAGCAGGAAAAATCGGGGTATATAATCTTTTCAGATAAGCTCTCAACCACTTAAATTGAAGTTATTTCTAACCAAGTGAACAATACGTTATTATAATTCCATTTACATATACTTTTTGTTTTTAGATAAGTAAAAAATACAATTCTTACATGCTAAAACAAATAAATGTTATTTATTGTTAAAAATAGATTAAGTAAAAATGTATATAAAATTGTTGGCAAAATATTAATTATTGTAAAAATAAAGTTTTGCAATTGTACAAATTAACAAAATTTTAAATTTGTTGGAAAAAATATATATAAAATGTTTAATTATTAAATTAAAACCAATAAAAACAATTATCAAAATATTCATATCAAAACTATTTCTTTCCTACTTGGTCTGGCTTCTATTTTCTACATTTGCAGCTGTGATTAAAACATGTTTCCTGAAAAGAATCAAAAACCAACAATTTGTATTTGGAAATATGTTTTTTTTATTTTCACATTCGTTTTTATACTTACAATTGATCCCATAATTAATAGAACACTTTTTTACATGTACAAGCGGGCTTCCACATTTGGTCTGCAATAAACACACAAAAAATATTTTGAAATTGTACAAAAATATCTATTACTATGCATTTTTACTTTAGTTTATATACTTACAATCGTTCCAAAAATGTTGGAATATTTCCTAACCACTTCCACATGTCGGGCCCCTTCAGACATTAATGACTAAAAACATGTTTTAAAACCTTTGAATTTGTTACTTTTCACATACACATTAGTACCTACATATACTCCTGGAAAGAGTTAGGACAAAAATCACGTCTCGGAGCATTATTTGGTCACCAGTTTTGTTTAGGTTCCCCAACTACACCTTCAATCTGAAAAGAAACCAAAAAAAAAAAGTTATAACATCAACTCAATATGAGCTTTTATTTTTTGCACACGATATGCTCAAAAGACACAACAAAGATTTTTAGTGTATTTTCGCTTAGGTTTTTATACTCACAGTGGAATCGAGTGTTCCAAACCACTTTTCACAGCCACTTGCACTTTAACAACTAGTTGGACTCCTACAAACATCACTGACTAAAATTAGGTTTAAGCCCGTATTATTTTTACTTTTCACATATACAAAGCACTTACCTATATTCCTGGAAAGAATAAGAGCACAAATTTTATATCGGCACATCCCTTTTGTCGTCGGTTTTGTTTGAAAGATTCCCAGAGTTCTCTAACAAAGTCTTCAGCCTGGAAAAAGCAAAAAAAAATGGTATAAAAGGAAGGCAAAATGAATTATTCTTTTTTTGAGATATTACTTACCCTTTCTGGAACGAAAGAAACAAAATTACGCAACAGAAATATTTGTTGGTATTGTTTATTTACTAGATTTTTCTCAAAATTCAATTTTTCACACATTAATTTTACACGATTTTTGTTTACTTTATTACTATCATATGTTCACAATGGGTTAGTATAGCTTATTCTTCTAACTCATTGTTGCGAACATATAGTGTAATTTTCTTATTCGTCTAAATAAACGGGGTAATCACATATGACAACAGCCTTTTTTAAACGTCATTGTTGGGTATTCTGTTTATATTCTGTGTTACTAATTCCTGTAATGCTTTTTCTAGCGATAATGGTTTTAACGCACATAACACTGTCTTTTGATGAATTGGTAACTTGTTCATAAAAACGTTAAGCGCTGTTCTGTTGTTATGGGTTATTTCTAGAAGATTTCCATCCATAGTGTTACGCTGATTTAGCAAGGATAGTTTTAATTGAATATAGCAATAAAAAGCCATAACATCACCTCGGTATTGTGAATTTCTGAGGTCCTCGTAAAGTTGTTCGGGGGAAGATAATCCTCCAAAATTTGTCTCCAACATTCTCCTTATTTCCACCCATGTCGTCAGGTGAGGATGAATATCCATGGCAGTTTTAGCTTTTCCTATTATCTTGCCTTTTACTATCGTTAGCAGCATTCTCTGTGATGGCTCCGTATACGATTCCATCATGGGTAATATGTTGTCGATGGCAGCGATGAAAGAATTTAAATTCCCACTTTGTCCGTCGAAATTTGGGATTAGACCCAGATATGTTAAGGGGGATATTTCCGCCGCCATTACGATTTTAATATTTCACGACTTTTCCTTTTTTTTCTTCACTTATTAATTAGGTTAGATCCTTTTACGGGGGATCTTAAGCCTTTTTCGTAAGGTCCTTTTTTACAGAATACCCAAAATCGTTCTGGGTATCCTACCGACTGCGCCAGTTAAATAAAGACGATTGAATAATTTAATTAAAACAACCTTCACAGTTTCGTTGTGAATTTAAGTCTAATTTATTTTTTCGTTTCTGATTTAATTTGTTGACAATATTTAGAATTATAAAAAATGGGTAAATAAATCATACATTTGTTTATGAAAAATAACTGAAAATAACATTGATACAAAGTAGAATAGTAGTTTATATGTTGGTGTTGGTTATTCCATAACTATATATATATATATATATATTTTTCTGCCCTAGTAACCTTAAATAATTATTCGTAGAGTTTCAGTTTCTAAATTATTGAAAAAACTAAATCTCTATATGTATTTGATAAAATTATAAATCCAAAAATATATTTTTTATTCAGGAATATTTGCAAGTTTATTCTTATCTGTATTGAAAGCCGACCCACTAAAATAAACGTTTCAAGGGGTGCAATCGTAATAATAATTTAATTGCCACTCACTCAAATATGCACGTACTGTCTGACTATGGTCATCCAAAAATAGCAACTGCAGTTGCTACTGATATCAACGTCAGCATAATGTTAAAATACACAACGAGCACTTCTTTGCAATTAAAGCATCACCACAAATTGGTTGTGTCATTTTTACCTCTAATGTCGTTAATTATGTCGAATGTAAATAAAATCAAGTGGGGAAGAAACTGGAAACTCTCAAAAATAAATATTATTAATCAACTTGAATTTTCATAAGACAGTGGCAAATTAGTGCCGTTAAATTATTTTTTTTATTAAAAGTTGTTATAGCAAAGGAAGAAAGTGTTTGACTAATCCTATGAAGAAATATTTTGGCGCAAATACCCCGTATTCTAAAAGAAAACTTTGCAATTTAGGACAGAACTTGAGTCATAAAGTTACCTGAAAGTGTAGTTGAACTAAAATTAGAGGTCGCCTCCATAATGAACTATCAGTATACGATATATTTTATAATGAATTGTTTTATCGATTTCATTCAAAAGGTTTAACTCAATATTAAAATATGAAAAAAAAATTTCGCTGTAATCCATTTCAGGCTCTGATGAGGAAAAAAACTAAATTTACGCAAATAATTGGAATAACTAATTAATTGATTTCAAGTTAGATTCACGGACCGTTACTCACGCCTTTGTAGCGCATTGTACTCAAAATTTTTCTAAATTGCAAAAGATATAATTTGAAAATCATCAATTGGAAAAAAACGTTTAGTATTTTAAGCCAGAAGTGCTATGGTTGGCTAACATGGCGAGACTTAGTTTGTTTACAATAAAACATAACACGAATCTCTCAAATAGCAACCAACTTATTACCGGTTGTACAACCAACTTTACTTACTGAAAATCATGTAGTTTGTTCCTAATTTTCTTCCAAAGTTACAATTTTAACCCTGTGGACTTCAAGCACATAGCCACACTCACAAAATATACATTTACGTCATCAATCTTAAAAATTCGCGAGCCACCATAATAGTCATGGCACTCATGGTATCCATGAATAAAAACGCAAACCCCTTAAACTGAAAAAATAAACTATTTTGTTTTTGCAATCGATGCGCTTCAGCTTTAAGTTTATAAGATAAATTTTTTTTAATGACTCTTAGTCTGCCCCATATTAACCCCCTCCTACGTAAATATAATATTATGTGACTGCGATACAAACTTGCTACTATGCTTGTGGATATGTTCTTCTAATTTACCATACGACGTATTACATCTAATTATTTCAAACATAATTTTCTCGATGGATGTCAATTAGTTAAAGAATTTGCGCAACGAATCTTTTGCCGACAGATTTGTCGGCCTGTATGAAATGCGTCTTTCAGTTGTGCATATAAAATTCAAATTACTAGTATTACATAAATATTTACACACAACCGGAACATACAAAATTTATTCATAATCGACAATTATTTTTCCTATAACTTTCATAAATTCTGATTTATTGAAAATTGAAATATAGAAACTAGCAGAAGTTTATAACTTAAGATCTGCAGGTATCACGCAATGTGCGTGAAAAATTAGAGTTTTGGATATTTAAAGAATTGTAAGCACTGGATTTTTTTGTTGTTTTTTTTTTGTTGTTATTTAATGAAATTATTCTGTTATCCCATTTTGTCTCAAGGTTCAAATCTCTTTTGGTTTTTAACAGGGGTAGAAACTACAAATTTATTAAATAATCATAAAAATCTTAAATGCACTTATCTTATTTGCCACAACTGTAAATTAACGCATATCAACGTATGTAGACACATATCTGTGCAAACCCAGTCGTACTAAATTAATGTATTAATTCGATTAATTATCGACCGTAATCCCTTATTGGTCTTCGTTGGTTAATATCGTGACTTTATGAAATTCAACCATTGTAAACGTCTCGCGGAGACATATTGAGACATATAGTGAGTAGTAGAATCCCAATAATATAAAATATAATTTAATTTCCTAAGAGTTAAAAGTACCAGTACATATAGGCAAAGAGAAAAAACTTCTTCATCTATATTGAATCAGGTAAATTATTATGCTACTGGCATTAGAGATCCCCCAAAGATAAACACAAAAAATTCAGAAGGGCATTCTTTTCACAGCCTCGAGGTTCTTATGTCAGTAATGGAAGATGGTCAAAACTAACTAAGAAAATATCTAGACAATCGATGTGAAAATTGATGATAATTTATTGATACTAAAATTTACGTAATAAATTTTCATTCCAATTATTATAAAAACTCTAGTTGTAACACACAAAAATAAAAGGTACTGTTGTTATTTCTTTACTTGTTAAAGAATATACAAACATAATATTCTTTCTTAGAGAGTTCTGTTGGCCACTTCCATCGTGCAATTTTATCTGCTACCAGTAGTGGACTCATTCCCGGAGCCACTACTGTGTACAGTTTTTTTCATCTCAAGAAGAAAAAAGGGATTAATGCAAGCACATGTGATAAATAGAGGGCAATATAAATAATCAAATTATAAACAAGTTCATTCATTTTATCAACGTACGCACGTTCACTATTGGTGTCAAACAACTACAAGAAAAGGGATAAAGAAGAAAAGTAAGGCGTTGGTACAAACGGAGCTTTCTATCATCTTTCCGTGACTCAATCGTCTCCAAAAGCGAGGAATCGGTCACACCCGTAATTCCAATCCATTGTCAATATTTTCCTGGTTTGATATCCAATGTTTTCGTTGATTATGTTCACAAGAAAGGTTTAGTGGAATCTATTTTAGGCACTTAAAATCTCCGTAAGATAAGTAAAAATATGAGAAGAAGCAACTAAGTTATTTGTATTATTCAATTATAAACTAATAATATATTTCCACATTTAGCTAAGCCATAAGTAAATATTGTAGTTTCAATCCCCAATAAAAATCTTTTCGCCGGCAGAACTCGGAAGTCGCAGTTTGACGAGGCCTCATCATTCAGCCGCATCGAGTAATGTGAAATAAAAAGGTGAGTGTAATGTATGTACATATTATTTAAACATAGACACCAAGCAGTACCAAGAGTACACATAAAAGAGTGATCAATATTAACAGGCGTTCACGAACTTGAACGCAACAGACAAAAAAAACTAATAAATAAATAACGAAATAAAAGTCTAAACTATAAATCGCGACATATCACTTTACACAAATTAATATATACGTATACCCCAGAGAAAAAATTTCTTTTGCTTTAACTCTCTATTCTTATGCATTCGGTTGTAATTTAATACCAATAAAAATAAATACATAAGCGTAAATATTGCTATTCCTAATTTTATTGAGACTTTTTTCTTGAAGAGAGACCGGTTTAATGATTAAGAGTCAATCTGGAAATCTATTTAAATATCCCCTAAAAGTAAAACAGAAGCAAATCTCTTCTGTTTATGTGATATTGGTAGACTGGTTATGTGTACCCTATAGTCAATTAACGGCGCATAAACGTTTATAAATAATTGAAACATTTAGCTATTAAGTTGGGGCAATTACATTATTCCTATATTATTTGTTTTTATTTAACTTTATTTTTGGAAAATTTCTATAGTTCATAAGAATGCCACATTAGTGTGCTGTATAGTGTAAGTTGAAACCTTGCAGTCTCTACCATATTTCTTAACAGTAAGAATAAAATTTGAATTGTAATAATAGAGAGATAATTTTGTTATTTACTTATGTGATGTGAGCAGCTAAGGTAAAGTTTGCTTTGTGTGTGGGGTCTTAGTTACAATCACTACGCCGTAAGATCATAGGTAGGGTGGATTATGAGGAATGATACCTATTACCATCTTGGGGATTTTCATATAATTTTAGTTTTTATAGCTGGTTGATTTCTTAGTTATAGCGATATAGTTGATTCAAACTGGATCTTTATTTCATCTTCTTCTCTAAATCAACTACCCGGACCATAATTTAGCATATTAAAGGGAGTCTACAATAATTATTTATGTTTTGACCCTTTTTTGGCAAGCGATATTCGAGTAGACAAGACCCCCCTCCTGGCTGACCGCTAGCTTACTGAATGGCTCCCGCAAGTCACTCGGTTCGCAAAGAATTACCCATCATATGCTAGCCTTAATTTAACAACTTTTACCACTTCAACTGAAGAAAAATCTTTGTTCATTACAGAATAAAAAAATTCCAAGCGATAAACTTAGAAAATTATATTCTCATAATGTTACGCGAACTGCTTAATTTTATGGGGTGATCGAGACGTAAATGAAACAAAGGGGTTACTAAATCTGAGCGAGGCCTAAGCAACCCCTAGAGTAGGTATATTTTGTGAAAAGAGAAAAAACCTGCTGGTAAATATGTCATTACACGTTATTTCTCTTACAACTGTTAAAGTCTTTGGAATGAGTTGGCGGAAATTAAAACAAATATATAACTTCCATCTTTTTCCTCCATTTTGTCTAAAATAGCTTTTCACAATAAATATGTTTGGAAATAATTTAAGGCAAGTTATTTCACAAAGTTTTAATCTGAACAAAGGAAAAAATTTGTAAAAATTGTGTGTGTATTTATTCGTAGATCCAGCATATAGTAGTCCCGAATACGTTTCATATTAAATGTCAATCATGCAGTCATTCAAAGTCAATTTTGAACAAAGTTTTCATTAGGAATTTAAGTTTTAAAGACAAAAGCGGAAACATAAATTAAATAATACTTACTGCAGAATATTCATAGCCCTGTTGTCGGGAAGACTCATATTAGTTCGGTCATTTTACATGGAAATTAAAAATAAATGGATTTTTCCAAATTCCTCTTAAATGAAACTCAGAAGTATTAATTACAAATACTTGTAGTTTTTAATTATAATGATTAATTATAATGAATTTTTACTTTAGGTTTAAAAACAATTCAACGGTGTAACTTGTGGAATTTATTAATTTTGAATATTAAAAAAATGTCAAAGAAATGTTAACTATTCCCTGGTAGATTAGAGGAGAAAATAAGTGTGCGGTTAGCAATTATTAGTAATAATTTTCCATACGGTTCTGAAATGAGAATTACTCGTTGTTTCTATCCTTCAGGGAAGCACAATAGTAAACTAATAATTATAAAGGAACTTCTAAGGATTAATTATAAATAATATTTCAAATCAGAAATAGAAAGCAACGAAAGACGGCATTGAAGAATATTTACAAAGAATGCAGCAATAAAGAAGTGAAGAAGCAGTACATAGAAATTTCATAGAAATTGCAAGTAAAAAAATATTAATTACTTGACAAAAGAAACACATTTTCTTACATAACAAAATACATTTTTTTCAACCATAATAATAAGAATAAGTAATGAAAAAAATGGGAACTTTTAATCTAGGGAAAAACAACTAATACAGAACAAATGAAATAAATGATGCGCAATATCACATATGTTCGGGACATTTCACGACCTGGCCGTGATCTGTATTTAAAGGCGCCATCCACCACAGAAGGCATAGTTGACTTTGAGATTTCATAGAGTGAACAGCTGGTTGCACACAAGAGTGTTAAGTTTAGAGTCTAAATTAGTACTGAAGAGTTGTAAATAAGAATAATAATTGCGGAATAAATTTGTGTATTGATAAAATCATCGTCGTAATAAACGTAACCGTATTTGCTTGTAGATTGTCAACAATGAAAACTATAGCGACAGCAATAACAATAAGGCAAAAACGTTACATATTAATGTCGTAGTTTGGGTTTTTACAGGTGTCTTATTTCCCATATACACATGTATTCGAAAAGGGTTTGTTCCTTTTTGCTCTAAGTTTTAGAGATTAAGTGCTATTTTTTTAGTTTTTATTTATTGAAAAATCTCCAAAGTATAACAAAACAAGAAGAGTATTAAACAAATTTCGCATGTGGTCTTACTTGTACAAAATTATTTGATCCAAAATCAAATAGGAACTGTTTCAATCTTTGCTGTGTATCACAACCGGTGTATGTTGTGTAGATTTGTACAACATATTCAAATAGAAGTAAATGCAATACATTCGATTACCTAAATTTGTGATTCTTGCGGAAATTCGAAATATTTTTTAACATGTGTTTTGAAGTTATTTTAACCTCATGCTTCCTAAAAACATAGTCTTAGGTCTCTGCCTTAAATACACTACTCTGCTTTCGAAATCCAGCCTACACCAGAATGTGTTGTTCAACTTTAAAAGTGTTACACCCGCAACATTTGAAAGTGCTTACCATCAAACGTACAAGCTTAATTCGAAACCAATTTAATCCACATAAATATTATATAAAAGATTCAAAAGCTTCTTATATCTAATAAATAATTATTTCTTAACAGAAAGACTAAAAAAACGAACTTAATACCGAACATAAAATTATAAATTATATAATAGACACGATAGTAACGTAGTTTTTTCTTCGTTATGGCGATTTTAGTTTTATCCGATTTTAGTCCACAATGTCTTACAATTTTTCATCCGAGTTAGCTATTCAATATGTTTTTAAAAGCATGAAATTTGTTATATTTTGTTGGTGAAAGAAGCTTCCAAATTGAAAATAATTGGTGAAAATTCTCAAAAATTTCATGAAATTCGATCCAGTCTAAATAAGTCGTTCACAGCAGGTTACACATTATTCACCTTCTTAGCCTTTCAAATAAAATATAAATAATTTTCGTCGAGCCAGCATGTGGCTCTGGAGAAAACTTTATAGATAAGTCCACATCGGATAACACAAATGTTAGTGATTTATCTGGCCAATATCTTAAATGAAAATTAAATTATGCTGAAAAAAGCACATCATAATTATCAAAAAAACTGCAATATTAACTTTAAATTCTCACGAACTGAAAATTTGTTAAGCAGAGTTAGCCAAAGGCTGGCTTCTTGGTATTTTAAATTTTTATAAATAAATGATAAATAATAAATAAATTTGCTTAAAAATTTTCTTAAATAATAAGTTTTTGTATCAATTAAATCAAATCACAAGGATCAAAATACTATTTGAAAAAATTTAAATGGGATGGTATTAAACGTATCAAGAATCTGGGCCTCATTTTTTTCTCAGTCCGAAATTTATGGATAGGAACTTGGCCTTACTTTCACATCTAAGTTTTTGCGCTGATTTAATTTACAAAACCCTTATTTTGTTACCGGTAGCGTATATTTTTTCACGTCCATTGTACATGTAGCATTTGATATTCAGGCAGGGTAATTTTATATATATTTGTGGAATGAACCGGGTAGATTATGTACAACCCTTAGTGTCATTTTTCGCTCTTAATATAAAAGATTGTGCTGCACAAGTGCGCTACGCAATTCAAGTAATTGCGTTCATGCATAAGCAAACACTTCTCTTTCGCAAGTTAGCGATTAAAAAAATTAAAATCTAGACAGGGTGACACAATTAGAAACACTAGGAAAAGAAAACTGTTGTTAGGCAAAACAAGGACACCAATGCATATTCTTCATACCAAAATTCATAAAAATATCGTCTTGTTCTTATCTAAGAAAATTTTCAATTATGTTGGCTACATGTGTCAACTGAAATACTTAAGTAAATTATGAGAAGGCAAGTGTAGAATTCGATTAAAGGCAAATCGACTTAACATTTACTTTTCGTCATACTCACAGATTTCTGATTCGTGACCTACGAAGTCCTCTGTTTTTTTTTTAAATTCCACACTTCTCTTATAAGTCCTGAAAGTTTCTTCCTGTCAACTTCTAAACGAGTTATATGCTAACGAGATATAGATTCGTGCGAAATAATGAAACGTATACACCGAGGCGGAGAGTAGCCAAAAATACCCAGAAATGTCGACACACGAAGTTCTACCGGGCGGTAAAAGACAACAAATTTAGTTCGCTAAAATCGCTAAAATCCTTTCTCGGGCGAAGCAAATTTTTGGCCTAGCGAACCTAATCCACAAGTGCTCGACCAAGTTCTGCATCTATAAAGATTGACTATTTGTTGCGGTGTATAACATCGAATTTTGTTTCTTTCGAAGTGAAAAAGGGAGTATAATCTAAAGCCCAAAGCAATCAATAGGCAAATAATCTGCTTTCTATAAAATCCTTAAATTTAATTTAGCAGATTCAGTTTCACTTACAAAAAAACTCAATTTTCTAAGCTAAAAAAAACTTGCACACTAACTTTTCCTTTAAAAGGAAGTTCTAGAATTAGTAACAGAATAAAATCTAATGCAGTGTTATGTCTTGTGTACAATTATTGGCATAGGACACGATAGCATTGGGAGTCGTACTTACCCATTGATAATAGAGAGCGCTTTTAAGTTTATTTTTGCCCTTGGCCTGGAACAGGCGTAATTTTAGTTCACATAAGTACACAAGTGTTCTATTGGATTAAGGTCAGGACTGTATGGAGGATGTTTATTTACTCTGGCAATCAGAGGACGCTCACTTTATCCAAGAGGATCCTAGTACATCCACTATATCTAAAAGTTAAAAGAAACTCAAACTATAAACCTTAATCCCCAGATTGCACCGAGCTTAACTTTACAGTATGCAAACCTCAAAGTAACTCTTACTTATCATACAAATATATTAGGAAGCGATTACTTTGAAACACGGTGATTTCTATCCCAGACCCAAATTGAATTTGTTTGGGTCGAATGTTGTCGTTTCATGTGGGCAAAAAAACGTCAAGTCTTAAAAAATACAAATTTTAATAACGCGCTTAAACATGGCGGCGACAACTGCTTCGTATAATAATCAGTAGGTACGAGTCCTATTGGAAATCTGTTTTTTATAAAATATGAAATAATTAGACTATTCAAAAGTACAGAAAGAAAATTTAGCACAATCAGCTGCGGAATCAAATATAATTGAAAATTATTGCCTAGTTTAAGAAAACGACCCGTAACATTATTCCTTAATGGTAGGAGACTAACTTCTATACAATGTAAACTAACGCTGGCACATCCTCCTTAGAGCCCTAATGTTTGTACGACGTTCACAATTTCGCGAGGACCAGGTTTTGGGAAAAAATAAATTAAAAAGAGCCATCCAGGATAAATGCGTAAATTTACTTCCCAATGTTATCAAAAAATAGGCCATTCAATGTGAAGAAGCCGTAAAACTATGTTCTATGCAGACCACATCAAGTACTAATTTATATTATATTACTTATTCCAGAACTTCCTTTTAAAAGAAAAATTAGTGCCCAAGTGTTTTTTCTTCTTGGTTTTGAATGTTATTTTTTGTATTAAAGTGAAATTGTTAAACTAATTTAAATTTTAGAATCTTAAAGAGCTCAAAAGACATTTTCCCACATCAAAAGAGAGAAACCAAGTGGTGTTTTTTTGTTGATTGTGTGCACAAATATTTATGTTAATAAGTAAAAATTGCTTAAGTGGGATTTTGTCGTTTTAAAAGAGATAAATTTTAAAATTTATAGTTAATTTTTGAAAAGATGATAGCATTATAAAACACTCTATTATATACTTTTAAACAAAATTTTAATTTTGTTTAACAAGTTATGTCCTTTAACACAAAATTCCTAACGAAATTATAAGTTTAGTTAAGTTAAGATAATATAAAAACTTTCCGAAAAATAGATATAAGTAAGTAAAAGACCGTTAGACACAAAGATATGGATTGCCGTAACTGAGTGCACGGTCAGAAGTTCTGACGTATACGTCCACGTGGTGGCGGCCTGTAACAGGTTCTTGTCTTTGAAAATTAGTCGAGCGGAGAGAAGTTAACGCTATCATATAAAAAATCTACGGTGGAAGAGCATACGCCAGGTATGTGTGGCCAAAGTGTGCTTGATCTCAAGTATGTGAACTCTGGATACTAGTCGATCTCCAGTTTTAATACAGACTTTCCCGTTCAAATGTAGATCTGTGTGGGTGGACATACAGGGTGTCCGCCAGGAAGGTATACTACTTTGTTTTGCCGCCATTTTGGTAAACATTAGTCTTAACAGTTCATAATTGGTAGTCGTGAAGTAGAGACGTAGCAAATTTATTATGAAAAAATATTCGAAATATTCAATCATCGATTACTGTGACGATGAGAAAGTTACGTGGAATTTTTGGGCGAAACAACGTGCCAACAAGACGCACTATTTATCGTGTAGTGAATGATTTCGAAGAAAGAGGGACTGTAGCTCATAGGCCCAAGCATGGACCACAAAAGTCCAAAAAAGTGTTCAAAACAATCCATCAACCTCAATTCGACACTGTGCTCAGGAGCTTGGTCTTCAAAGAACAACTTTGGCCACAATTTTGCACTCATATTTGCATTTGTTTCCATTTAAGATTCAGTTGACACTGGATCATCTTCCATTTACGCCGCCGTACATATGCAAAGAGGATGCTACAGCTCGCCGATGACAACCCCGATTTTCATGACAAAATCATAATGAGTGACGAGGTACATTTTCATTTGAGTGGATATGTGAATAAACAGAATAGTCAGTTCTAGGCATTGGAAAACCCTCAAATTATTCATCAGTCGCCTTTGCATCCATTAAAAGTGACAGTCTGGTCTGCAATTTGGTCAGAAGGAATCATTGGGCTTTACTTCTTTGAAACTGAAAACGGTGTAACGGTAACTGTCAATGGGGAGCGATATTGTGATATGATTGAAAACTTTTTAACGCCACAACTGCATGCTTTGGGATTGACTAACATGAGGTTTCAACAAGACGGTGCCACATCGAATACACCCGGGATTACAATGGAATTACTGCGAGAACTCTTTCCACAACAAGTTATTTCAAGGAATGGTGATGTTGATTGGCCTCCACGGTCGCCTGATTTAACTGCTCCGGATTTCTTTTTGTGGACATATTTTACACCATTATAGGGATGCATAAGGATTCTATGTGGATGCTAAGGTTGTCTAAGGTGCCTTAGACAAATGCTAGCAATTACAAGAAGTTCCGTGATTAGGAAGAAAGTCGATAGTCGCCAGTCAACAGTCAACAGTCTGAAATCACTATAGCCGATAGTAATGTCTAATGGCAGCACGAGATTTCATTGAGATTAAGATAATCGTAAATTACAAATCGGTTTTCAGCTTCAGTCGATTTATTCCTTATTGCCATAGCTATATTTGGTTTTTCATATACTAAAACTCATAATCTACAATCTACCTTTACTTTAAACAATTGTTAATAAATAATACGCGCTTTTTCTGTAGCAGTTGGAAGTATTATTAAAAAAAATTAAAAATACCCAAAGTTTATTTTCGATGAAAACAGAACATATTATTATTATATTGTGGTAGGTGTACGAAGTCTAGGAATCTGAAAATAATATTAGTGCTTAGTATAAAAGTAAACATTAATTAATTCGAAAACCATAGATAGATTTTCACAATTTATGAGCGATGAATTGTTTTATCTCTTGTTATTTATCGATCACGGTGATAGCACAATTTGACCACTTGGTAATCTTTACAAAATTTATAGTAATATTTAGAGAAAATTACATTTTTGAACTATGGAAATATGTTTCAGTAATTAAAAATATTTTTGCTTTATTTTTTATGCGTATGAGATACAAATTATAAATATGTCTACTTTAATGATTAAAATAACACACGACTCTATTACATGCACAATGCTAACAATTCACTATAAATATATGTTGCGTCAACAATTTAAAACGAAGTTTAATGCGAATAAGCAAATGAAAAAATTTCTGCATTTATAGTGAAGGTCCTATCGTATGGAGGTATAAATAAAACACAGAACAGTTTAAGCGTTAAGTGAAATAAAATAAATGGAATGGAATTCTGAAATCCTTCAAAATTGCGCTTGTGTCAATGCATATCCGTTGCACTGAATTTACAAAAGACCACCACACCAACCGTGTATTTAGCCATATAGCAAATTTTTGACTTTGCTTGCCAGATTTTGCTTAGTTGTATTTCTACAAACGTACGCACCTACAAGTTTACACATAAATAGTTCACAGCTATACAGCTAACATGCCACAAATTATCGAATCAATGCAGTGGTTCAAGTTGGCAATAATAATATTTTCAGTAATTTTGTTTTCGTCGAATAACAAGCAAACAATCTAAAAATTAAATAACAACAACTACAAAACGATAAACAAAGCCCTGCAAAAATGTCATAATTTTCACTATGACCAGCAATTACATTACACGACTACGACGCATGTTATTAACGTCAGCAGCCGATAATAAGTTTTTGTAGTAAGTGCGCTTTAAGAGATTATAAATGCTGCAAGCAAGTACTAGTGATTTCTGCATGCCGCCTTGACTAGTCATAAATATGTTCTGCCAATGTAGAGATTGCATGACACCAACAAAATACAAACAGGCGAAATAAAAAATATGTATGAATGCGGACGGCTCTAAACATCCGTGCATAAACCATGCTGAGAACAAGGAAATAATATCGTTGGCAAGCAAAACATTATGCTCAAACTGAACAGGAACATCTACACATATTCTCCACATAGAAGACCATAAACAAATTTCTTCTCATTATTCTGTCAACGCTCTGTCTACGTGCGAACAGATTTCCGGCTAGTCAAGACGGAATGTTAGCTTTGTTGTCAGTCAATGGAACCGTGTCACTGTTGCCAGATTTTGCCTTTTATCGGCACTATAGCGATTTTAGAAGAAATTTGATCTTTTAAGTATTTGATTTTTTTATTTTTTTGTTAAATTTTTTTTTAACATTCGTATCCTATAAATTAATGCAGTTGTTACGAAACCAAGAATTTTTATGAAAAATTGTTTTTGAAATTGTTTTCAAGAATTTTCAAAAGAACTTATAATATTTTTAATGAAGTTGTAAAAAGTGACCATAATTCACGCTGCAAATGTACTCGTATGATATTATTTTTTGTTTTCATGTAACTCTATAATTTTTAATAAAATCCTATTGGCTTCTCTTGACGAAGTGCTCTTAATTAAATAATCTCTTAGATTACGCACTTTGAAACTTCGTTATTATTATTGTTGTCGCTTATTTTGAAATATACTCTTAGTTCATTTTTTATAATTATATTATCACTTCTTTCAAAATCTATAAATGTACATCAGCGTATTATTTTTTATCTGAATCAACATACATGTTAAAACACTTCTTAAATATATTTTTAAACATCTGACGCGACGCGGAAAAACTTTAAGAGATCTTGACGGGTCTACCATTTTCAGCATGTAGGCAAGAATTGAAATGTCTGCAAGAATTTCGTTTTCTCATAAAAACATGGCCACAAATTGGAAAAATGTAAGCAAATATTAAGTGCACTGCTGTAGAATATATCTCAATAAGTTATATATTCAGACGGAAAAGGTCGAGTTTATATGGTCCAGATGGAAATAGAGACTGCTGTCGAGACTTGCGAAAATAGCCATTATCCTTCTCTACGAGAAATTTCGCAGTCGCATATTTTATGACATGGGGAGCCGTTTGTTGCGATGGTATTTGGAAGTACAATTTGTTTCATGTACAATGAATACTCTTGTCTACATAAAGACTTTGGAAATTGTTCTACTAACATCGTCATAAGTCGTTTTAGTTCCATTAAGACAATAATTAAAACGCTGGTTTGAATCAAGTATTTCAGATATCAAGCGGCCAAATCAGCTCGTGCTTCTTAACGTGTAAACTTATTTCGTAGATATTAACAAATAAAATTTGTTTAAGCCTTAATTTTATTTTATTGAATCTTTCTAAAAGAAAATAACAATGAGTATTCAAATCTTATCTCTAAAATACTCGTATTATTTATTAATTATTACCAATGTAATAACAAATTAATTTTATTGAAATCTTAATAGCTATATACCATTTGGTAGGGTGAGCCGCCTCACCAGGCTCAATGCGTCAAGCCTTTTTAGTCTCAGGTTCACGTCAAATTGCAATAAATTGCTTACAAGAGTGTTAAGATGGACCACTAGTGTATTTACGTTTTTGGACGTCGTAATAATAAGTCGTAACATTTTAGACTGTTTCATTTGTAACTTCTGGATGTTATATGGACAAGCAGTACACCACAGCTGAATGCCATATGACCATATTGGTTTTTTTTAACCAGATTTGTATAAAAGGACTTTGTATTACAAAGCCAAGTGAAGACTTGTTTTTGCCTCAATACGACGGGACCAAGCTAGGCGTCGATATAGGTGGATACCGAAATATTTCGCGTGGATTTTCTGTGGAACTGTGATGTTCGTTTTCGTTATAGGTGGACAATTTTGCATTCTGAGGGAGAACGTTATATGAGCACATTTCGTGCAGAATTTTGCTTTACTCTCCATTTTTTTAATCAGTCCTCTATCTCATTTATATGAGACTGAAGGTGCTCGGATGCAATATTCGGGTCTTGGTTAACACTTATAAATGAAGTGTAATCTACAAACATTGGCGTATATGTATTGGGGCTTGTTGGCGTATCCGTTGTATAGATGATATCTAATAGAGCCCCTAGTATACTGCTTTGAGGGACCTTTTTAGGAAATTTGATCCGTCGACCTTACTTTAAACATTCTGTTTGTTAAATAGCTCCTCAGAAGCTTGTGGCAGCCTACGTGTAGAGCTCGTATTATTTTCGTGAGTATTCCACTATGCTGAAAAATATTGCATATTTTCAAATGCTGATCTAATAACGGTATCATTTTTATGCACATGCTCTCTAGTACTATGCCTTGCTTGAAATCCAAATTGCTGGTCCTGGATGATATTCTGTTTGTAAAGATAAGATCTTATGAATCATTTTCAAATAATTTGGATTAAATTGAGAGTAGGCTAATGGGCTTGTAGAATTAAATCTGATTTGAGTCCTTTCCTGGTTTGAGGATCATGATAATTTCAGTTATCTTCCAAGAGCATGGGAAAAAGCCAAGTCGCAACATAGTAGTAAATGTAAACAATATAGTTGTCACAGCAAAAGTAGGTAAGTTTCTTATCCTTTATTCTGTAAAGCGATCAGGTCCAGGAGATATTCTCATATCCATATTTTTAATTGTCGATTTTAATGAAGGTATCCTATTTTTAATGGGATAATTGTCATTGTTTAACTCTTAATAGCATGTGGTCCGAAAACCATTTCTAAGTAATTAGCGAAAATATTTTCTTTTTCAGTTTAGTTTTTAGCACATGTGCGGGTTTTAAGTCTTTATCGTGATTCCTAGCATTTTGAAATAAGTTACGTACAGCTTTCCAACTGCTACTGTGTACATTTATACAAAATAAAAATAGATACCAATAATGTTACTTTATGCAATAAAACTTTTTTTCAATAATCTAGTTTTCTTATTGAATATAGTTTTAAATTTTCTATTAAATTTTATATTTAAAATTATTGATTCTTGATTTGATATTCCGACAGGGTGTTTTGATGTAGAATTTTGGAACGAATTTCCGTCATCCCTTGTCAAGTTTGGTTTGGAGACAAACCGGTTTCGGCTATGTGCCATCTTCAGTGTCAGAACGAAAAATGAAAATTTGTACCTTACATACGAACATGTACATATGTAAATGGTCACGAATTGTTTTCTATGATTGAGGCGACTTTACAATAACTTAATTTACATGATTTGTCGATAGGCCAAGTTGTTGCTACCTATGACTTGATGAAACAATAATTATTGTAGTACTGAAAAATGCATGAAAGGTATCGATGTTTTCTTTATTTGGGGGAAAAAACATAGATATCGTATGCCATAATGTTTACCCTTTACAAGAAGCTAAGAGTATTGAAAACTGTTACTTTTTGCAAAAAAAAAAAAAATATGATATGATATGAACATGAATCATCGATCAACAACATCATCTTTAACAAGTTTTAGTGATGGTTAACGTTATCTATAAAAAACTACTGTCGATAAATGAAGTAACTAATAATGAGAAATATCGGCAACGTTAGCGGCTAAGAAAACAAGTAAATGGAAAGGTGAATATACTGGGTTTTAATTTACTAAAAAACTTTTTTTAACAGTTTGAGCTGTCTAACATCGATATTAACTATTTGCTTCTTTTAGCAACAACTTTAACACCATCTTGTGCTTGTGTATAGAAACAGTGTCGCAATAACAATCGTTGACATATTTTTGTCTGTAAGCAAAAAAAAAAAAGCACAGTCAATGATGAATGACTGTTAAACATACATAAAAGTCACAACCACAAAAAGTTGCTTTCCCAAGCCATTCATGTTTGTGCATGCAGCCATATTTTATTGTTTCCGTATGGCATTTACCATAAAAACGTCGTGAAAACGGCTAAGGATTTTCACGGCTGTTTTTGCTTAGTGGCTTTATTATTTCATTTCTTATAAGATAGGGAGAGAAAATTTAATAATATAGCAACAGCAATTTGAAATTTAGGGGTATTTTGGTTCACAATGAATCAACTGATTTATTAAGCGTTGGTTTTGAATTTTGAAATATTTGCATTCCTTAAAATACAACGGAGTATATGGGTGTATTTTTTGAGAAACTCCTTGGGATAGAAAGTGCAATGTTATAAATGATACTATTGACTATTTTTATCACTTCTGAAAATCATCAGTGAAATCATAAGGAGAAATTATTTCATAATTTAAACCTTGAATTTGACATGAAATTACTATAAAGTTTCTTAATCTCCGACAACACATGTCGTTTTTATTACTTATAAAATGTTTACAACATGTAAATAACATTTCATAAATTGTTTGGTAATGATTCTACGAAACAATTTTATATATAAATTTTGTTGCTAATTTGTGACATTTAAAGAAAGTATTAAGTTACTATTTGAAACATACTGAAGATTTAAAAGTTAGTGTAAAAAATTAACGTTTTTTTTTTAATTGCCCCTGATACAAACTTAAATAATTCGTTAAATTACTTTGTAAATCACAAAATATATTACTACCTCACAGATCGATGTTTACTATTTACCTTAATTGTCTTTATAATAAGGAAATGTCTCTATCTATTTCTATTCCAATCGAATTATTACAGATATAATATCATTAAGTTGAAGGCTTACTCAGAGGTATCGTATAGGCCAGTAATTTCGCGTAATCAATAGTCTTATTTTGTCTAAGTGACGTTCAGTCTCAAACATCCAATCGTTTCTATTTTCTGGCAGATGATAACAGCATTTGTGATTTTTATTCATTCCCTAATAGATCAAACGATTCACAGACCTGACATTGATAAGTGAGTAATTAAGTAATGAATTATGACAGAATGTTAATAAATTCGTTTGAATTATAATTTTTGAGCGATTCCGGAAAATGTGGTTGTTATCTATACAACTTAAAAAAAATCAAAACATTCTATTGCTTGGCTGGTCTTTGGCCAAACGTAGACATTTTCTGCTCTGAGATAACTGCAAGTTCGGAATATATTGAATTTTCACCAACAAATCGATAAATTAAGAGAAACTGGCATTTTACTAAAAAACCACAAAAGTAATAAAAACTGCATGGAAAAGTACCAAAAAAACTGAAATTTAATTTACTAAAAGATGGTAATTTTATCAGAATCCGAAATTTTACGGCCATATTAGCAATTTCAGTACATATAGAAATTTTACTTTAAAAAATATTAGAAAACTACAATTTCACCAAAAAAGCCAAGAAAAATCGTATTTTTATCAAAAATTATAAGATGCCGTCACATCAGGTACGGCAGCAAAGCAACGTAGCCCTGAAGAACGATTATCCAAATATAAAGAAATGTTCGGTGTTGTTAAGAAGAACTTAATTCACGCTTCCGAGGCCCAATAGCGCTATTATAACCTCCGAAGCTGTGGTTTCTTTGTTACTTTTTGATTTGCGACAAAGTTCCAACTACAAACTTCAGTAAAATTTTATATTTTTGATCAAATTTAAATCTTTTTTATAAAATTTCATCTTTCGGTAAAGTTTGCAATTTTTGAAGTTTTTTTTTGTGATTTTCTTATTTTTGGTGAATTTTGGATCTCTTTTTGAATCACATACATTCCTGGATGATTGTTTTAGTGAAATATCAAATTTTTAAAAATTTTACGTTATTTTTTTTTTTTTTTTTATAAAAGATAAATTTATTGTAAAATTTAGATTTTATATGATTGGCGAAGTTTTTGATATTTGATGTTTGTTGCTAAGGTAGCTGAAACTTAATTTTTTTGGCTCAAATATACATTTGATGGCCATATTTAAGTTCTTTTGCTATATTCGGCTTTACTGGTATTTTAGAATTTATTGTGAAATTTAAACCTTTTAGAATTTTCTCTTCGCTTTGACATAATATACATAGCAGTTTCTAAAATATACAATCCTTTAAACCAATTGCTGAAATAAATTTCTTTATATATATATATATACTTTGTTGGGTCGGAAATGAATATTGTAGACATTACAAACGGACGCAAAGTTTACACAAAATATTAATATTGTTTTGTGTATAAACTACGTTATGGAACATTAATAAAAAATTTTTTTAGCATTTGTTGTTTTTATTAAAGACTAAATTTCTTGGGGATATTTCTATTAACGTATGAAAACATAAACAATTTTTATATCAAAACTAAGCAATTGCATTTTTTGCCTGAGGAGTTTTTAAAGGCAATAAAAGTTTTAAATTAAATTATTTTCGCCTTTCGTATACTTGATTTTATCCAACATAAATATGTATGTCTCTGCTACTCAATAAAAGGGTTTTAAAATTTATTTTAAGTTTTTGATTTTCGATGAAAAAGTTATGATTTATGTTGTTGTAAACCATTGGCATCAACGCAGACCGCCCTGGGTTTTTGTAGCTGTAGTTTCTATTGTTTTATTTGCCTTGTTTTTTCACTACATACAATGTCTGCACAGTTGGTTTAGTTTAATACTACAAGTAGTAGCTTTTTTGTGATTTAGAATGTTGTCTGGGCTTGTTGTGTTATTTTACTTATTTTCCATTGTGGGTAAATATTTGGGTAAATAGACGTTTAAGCAGGCTTGAAAGGACAAAAAGTATTGCATTTTTAAATATGTTCAACTAATAAAACTATTAATATTAAACCTTAAAAACTTAGGCAGGGTATATATTAGTTATTTTGTTTCAATTTAGACCTAGCGAATTAAAAATATTTCACAAAATTTATGCAAAATGCAAGATTGTATGTTCGGCGCAAATTTATCACCATTTCTTTAATACGGTGCAGCGCAAACCAGATTGTGCGCTGATTTCGAAACAAAATCGAAATCTACGACAAGAAATATGGACATTTCTATTCTGCAAGTTGTACCGACACGTTTCCGTTGGTTGCTGGGGTATGCTCAGCGGTGTCCAGAGTCGTGGAATAAAACAGACTTATTTACAAACGTTATAATAAATGTTTATTAATATTTATGTTAAAACAGCTATACTGTTCGCCGTCAGATTAAGTAGTTGCTGCGATGAGGTTTGTGCAGAATATTACACTTCTGCCCGGTAGTAATGCCGAGTGGATAATACGCCGCGTCAATGATGCTGCTGCGGTGAGATTTGTGCAGTATTTTACACTACTGCCCGTCTCAACGCCTACAGTTGAGGGTTATCGAAGAATACCAAAGGGGAAACCCACGCAGCTTCACGTACGGGTCAGCGACTCACAACGGGAAACCCACACAGAAGCACACCTTTCACTCAAATTAGCTATATCCACTTATCTAATGCAGCCGAATCTATAAGCAGAGAATACTAAAGGGAAAACCCACACAGAAGTATACACTCCACACACCTCAGCTATTCTTACTGGGCCATGATAGTTGAATCTGTGCGTAACGAATACAAAGGGGGAAACCCACACAGAAGTATTATTTTTGCAAAATATATTCAAATTTTATTTCTGAAAGGTAGCTTGTTGTATATAGTAATGATATAACTAAATTATTGCATTCCAATCTCAATAATCTGTCTACTATTGAGAGAGCCGTCTCGCCAGGCTAAATGTTCCTGTTGATTTATTCTCTGGTGCCCATGAAATTGCAGTAAATCGCGCGTTAAAATGTTACGATGAACCACTAGTTAAGTCTGAGTGTTTGCACAAGCGTATGGTTTTACTTCTTGCACGATCTTCTAGAACTATATAGATATTTTAATTTCTTATATACCAAGCGGCGCAAAAGATAAGACGTAAAATCTTCTTTGTAATTTCCGAACGCTTAATGCGCGAGTAATACCACGTATTCCATATGACAAGATTGACTTTTATATACAAGGACTTTGTATTCCACGGCCAAGGTTGAGTGAGTACTTAATAACCAGCATAGTTGACGTGATCTAAGTTTTATCACCGTTTTTTTTCATAGTAATTCGCGCCGGCATTTATTTGCCTTTTTACTGGAGTTTTTGATCCCAGTGCGGTCTTCACGTCTGAGTAGGGATTAGCACGCAATACCACTTGTACATCTCTTCACAGGCTATAATCCGTGTTTTGTGTTCAATTTATTGCGTAAAATACTCCGGCACAATTTTATTTTTATGTCTGGAATATGGCTACTCTGCCCATGTCTTTTAAGTCTTCTCTTCTCCCTGACAAGAATCTGATGACTTATGCGAATTTCTTTTTACTAGTGATTTTATTGGTGTTGCAACTCTAGCTGCGACAGTCACGACGTCTGTAAACTGATCCACAGCTTCTTGAATATTGGCCGAATTTCTCAGAACAATATTCTGAGATAGATCAGAGCGCACATACATTTTATATTACCATGCGTGCGGAGAAACTGTCGTGTAAAATAACGACTGTAGGTGAATAGTCAGAAGATAAATCGTATGATCAACTAACTAATATTTGATCACGTCTTATGCTTTTATCAATGGTAAAATCGATAAAGTCTGGCAGCTTGTTACAATCTGTTGGCAAATAGGTTTACTTCCAGATATGACTTCTAGCTTATTAGCTTATACTGTGTTATACAGCTACCTCCCTCAAGAGCTATTAAGTCTAGAGCCCCAATGGGTGTACATTAACACTGCAATCGCCGGCTACAAAAAACTCTTGTCCCAATGCAGCAAAGAACCTGGCGAATATCGATCGTGTTCAATCTTATGTCTAGAAGTAGATGAGACTGCGATTTTAAAATCAATAATATTAATAGTGGTCGTTTGTAAAAAGTCTTCACTGAATTCTGGTATTGGAAAGTGCCTTACGTTTTTGCGCACTATGACTGCGGTGTCATGGAATGCTCTTCCAATCGGATGTTAATATCGTATGTGAAAGAAGCTGATTTGTAAGGTGGAATATGTTTCTGAGACTAAAAGTGTGTCAATTTCCTGTGTTAGTAGAAACTGTTCTACTTCATGTTTATGCTGGTTGAGCCCATTAGCGTTACAGAAGCGTACTTTCAGCTGGTTAAATTTTTGCTCAGCAAAACTCGCAGAAGCATGATTTAGGTGGGCAACATTTCTTGAAAAATACACTGAATAGTTGTCATAAAATATTCATTGTTTTTATAAGATTTTCGATGGAGCTTGAATTGTTCTTTTAAGACGTTGGCATCTAAGGTTTTTTTTCGCTTTTTTTACAATAACATTAAGTAAATCATTTCAATATTTTTGCATACGTATAGCTTGGCTTATTGTGTGTTATGTTGTTGGGTTATGTACTGACAATAGAAACAGCACGAAGACTGGGAAATTGGAAAGTCTTATGCTATTGCATCGCCGTGAGCCACGCGTACTGAAGATAACTTGAAGCATGATTTTGTTTGGTCGAATCCTTAGCAAGTATTGCACTGATGGTCACCATTACGTTTTAGTCGCCCTTCTTCAGTAGTTTTTTTGTTCAGGAGGTAGCGCAAGTTGTATAGAGACGTAAACTGCTTCTATCGCACCTTTTTTTTCCTCCGTAGAAATAGAACTGCCAATGCCCTCTATGACAATTATGCAAGTAAAAAGATTAGAAATGCGGTCAGTTGATGATTTTAGTTTTGTTTCCTTTCATATGTATTCAGTTTATTTATTTAGCTGCCAAATAATTTGCAAGTCTCTTCCCTTATCTTATTGATATGACTTGGCTTTTTGCCCGCATTTACTTAGTAGCTTTCTTATACTCATTGCTGTTGTGTTTGTTTACGATTACATACGACTTAATACTGAATGCAATTATGGTAATTTCATTTATTTCTCCGCACTGGACTTTGCAAAATCTGTAGCATTACTGAAACACCTTCTTACACCATCTAAATATGTAATTTTTATAATATAGCATAATAATATTAGCCAAGTAATATTTATGAAGTCATCAGCAGATGTTGGCAATATTTCTCATTTACCATTGCTTGACTTTTACTATATTTAACAAAAACAAGAACAACAAGAAAAAATGATCTGAAAAAAAGAAGAAAAAAACAAGCTGTTTGGTATTTTTAAGGATTAATTTTAAATTTCTTAAATCGAAATGTCCTAAAGTGTTTAATCGAGTAGTTTCTTTTAAAAGGGCCAAATTTATTTGTTTTCATGAAAATGCTCAACTTTTTTTTTTAACTTTTTAAGTTATTTTATGAATTAACCTATTTACAAATCGAAACTAAATTCTATTTATACTTATTCCAAGTTGGAAAACTGCCAGTTCTGTGTTTATAGGGTGTTGCGAGATCTAAGCACGAATCGAATCTTAAAATTGAGAAGCTTAACAATTATGTTTTTTTGTGTTATGAAAGTCTAAATAAAATTGTTATTTTCTAATTTAAATTTTTTACAAGCAAAAATAATTTTAATTTTTGGCTTTTTAAAATAAAAGTTATATTATTAGACCCTAAACGAATAAAACGCATTTTTCTACCACTACTTCTCAAATCCAATTTTTATCATTAGTTAGGACTAAAATTATGTGTACAGTAGACATTAACTCGGTAAGAAGGCACATTGAATGTTGATGAAGTCTTAATTTGACATTCCGACAGGTTGTTTTGATGTAGATTTTTGGAACGAATTTCCGTCATCCCTTGGTTTGGTTTGTAGAGAAACCGGTTTCCGATATGAGCTATTTTCAGTTTCATTTTATTTGTTCTGAGAAGGTCACATCAATTCGGTGGTGTTTTATAGTCAGGTATCTCATTGCCCTGTGAGCTAGCAGCAGGTGATTCTTGTTTATTACGTCGGCATCTGTAATGGGTGACTAGGTAGCAGATAAAACTCGTAGGTCGGGATTGTTAGACGTTTGTTTTTACTGTTTTATTGTTTTGTATTGCGTCAGAATTTGTGTTTGCGGATGCCAGGTAAATGTTATAGGCACTTTTTTCTTCTGTGCCGAGTGTTTATATTAATTGGTAGACGGCCTTGATTAATATTTTATTGCACCGAAATTGTTATTTATTAGTGTTTTTCATAGCGCTTTTTGTTGGGGTTGAAAGAAGTCAGTGATTATAGGATTATGAATTTGTTTATTATTTTGGTATTGTGTTTTTATTGTTTTGTTGCTGGCTGTATCTTGTTCGTTATTTTTGTTGTGTGCTTTGTGGATTCATTTTTCAATAATTTTTTGAATTTGTAAAATATGCATACCGGCTCTATATTAAAATTAACAAAAGCCTTTTGACTGTGTACGCATCATGTAGTCTGAGGGTTCGTAGTAAACTAAAATGGAAACAATTTTCAAATGGTAACAAATTTTTACGTTGTATGAGCGGATTAGGAAAACACACCAGTTTAAGTATAAAGCAAAAATTAAATTTTATTGCTCATGCAAAATGTATATTTCATTTAGCTCCATAAATAGAATTATAAAAAGTAAGGATTCAATTATAAAGCAGTAAAAGAAAATTATTACCCAAATGGGCCGACTACCCAATTAAACGAAATTCTGTTAAGTGAGTCAGTCATTGTATCAACTAAATGTATTGAATAATGATTTTTCGATTGATTGCATCAAAATTTGTAAATTTTTGCGAAAATCAATTAAGCGGAAATTACTGCACTCATATAGTCTTAAATTTTGGATGATCTCTGCTGCCTGATTAAATTCGAATTTTAAATTCCACACTATGCATTAGTTAGAAAATAAATAATCAACTAACCAAATATTATAAGTTTATGTGCGCTCGAATGCAAAATTTTAATTTATTGAAAATAGTTTTGCTTTATGCTTCTGTTATTTGCTCTAATAAACCTAGCAACCAGTTTTAAAAAGAATCCAATTAATTCTAATATTATTTAACCGCATTGATGTTATTTATGGAAAAGTAAATCCATTGCATGGATATGTATGAATAGGTAGGATTAATAAATTCGTACACAAATAAATACATGTGTTTGTATAAAAAAGTATTATTTGTATTCTCTAAGCAAAATAACAAGAAAAAAACAACAACAAAAATTAAACGAGTTTACCAATTTCTGAATTGGCAAAATATTTGAAAAATGGAGAAGGAGATTATTTTATCCGCTTTTGTGGTTACATATGACCAATTGAAATTGAGAGACAGACAGCAATTTTAAACACTCCCGCTACCAGTTAAAAGTCTATTTGTTAATCTTTACATTATCGGTCTTAAATATTATTCCATTGCGAATTGTTTGCTTACTCTCTTAGACAGTAGCTTTGTCAACATCAAATCTTAAGTATCGTTTTTATGCACTTCAAACAAAAAAAAAATAGGTTTGTCATTCTGTTGTAATTTCTATAATAATCATTTCTGGCCCAAAAAAGTATATAAAAAAGTATATTCTTGATGCTTGACATTAAATGAGGTTATTTGGAACTAAGACCATGTGATAAACGCGTTCGGCGAATCTTAATTAGATTTTACACAATTACCAAAAGACCTATTTTTCACAAACAAGTATCTACAAACTTTGAAAAAAAGGAAAATTAATCCAAAATTGATAAGCATTTAGAGAAAAGTAAAACAGAGTTTCAATGTAATATAATAACACAACTAAAACCGGAAACCAAAATTATATGTCTCAAAAAACCGTTGAACATGGACAAATCTGTAGTAGATTTTTTATGTAGTTCATAATTTTGCGTAGGCTAATCAACACAGCCTCTCTTACTTATTTATAGTAACTTTATTTGATAAGCGTTATCGCTAGACAAAATAAAAAATTCTAAATATTTTAATTTTTCTTCAAAATTTTTCAAGTTTTGCTCTTGAATTTAAATAAAATGTGATTATCCCTTGTCATGTTTAGTTTGGAAACCTACCAGTTTCGGCTGTCCCATCTTCAGTGTAATTTTTCATTTTAACTAGTTCGTGTTTATTCCTTGGTTTCTTTTATATAGTAAAAATTTTTCATGTGTGGTCCGGTAACATGTGGAATTGGATCTTTTACCGGGTAGCAGGTAAAAGATTTTACGGTGTTTTTATGGGCTTGAATGATTTAGTTATAATGCAATAACCTTCAACCCCTACAAGAAAATCAGCTTCATACCAATTTAATTAAAAAACTAAGTGGCAAGCAATAAAACACATGCTACCGGTGACCCTTAATTCAATTAATTATTACATGAACAAAATATATAGATTATATGTATTTTTGTTTAGTCTTAACTTCTTCCCCCTAGCACAACAAGGGGCGGATATAGGTGGATGATTAGACTGCAGTTTAATGTAGGAATAATAGCCTTTCAATTAACATCATTACCAGATAGATCCCAGAAACATAACAAAAACATTTGATGTTGAAACATAGAATTAGGGTAAAAAATTGTATCATTAATTTATATCATTAATTTTTTTAAACATCAAAAATTAGTTTTTATCTTATTAACGGAAAACACATCGCAATTTGAATGATGATAAAGCTTTAAATAAGACAAAGGCGCGGCCAATAGGAAATCCAAAGAAGAATGTCTTGGGCTCCAGTCATTCAAATACGATTAGAGCCAAGTTTTATGCAACTTTGAAAACTTTTTAAAAATTGATGTATGACCGGTTAGATAAGCATAATATCCGTATGTGCATCGCATCAATCTCTAAAAAAAAACTTTAAGTAAATTTTACTTTGCCATAAAATATGAAGCTTTGATTTGCTTTTCAAAAGCCCAAAAGTTTTTATGAAAAACAAAATAATATATGTATGTATTTGAAAACCAAAAGAATATAAAATAAGACCCATATCACCTTATTTGGACACAAATCTTCTCAGTCTGGCGGCCGTACTCAAAGTTTGACGCAAAGTTGATCCTTAATTCAATTGGGCCACAATTGTATTCGTCCCAACTGAATTAACAGTATTATAGCAATAGATAAAAATGTTGCTACTCTTGTGCAGTATTGCCTTTAGATAAGTAATCACTTTTCTTGAATATATTTTTCTTCTCCCTCTGCGTTTTTAAGCCAAGTTTAAGCTTAAAACTCAAGTGTAATAAACTCGAAGACAAATCGACTAAAATAAACAGTATGTAACTTAAGCCTTATGCAGAATTAAAATAAAGAGCTAAGTTTTCAGAAACGAAATCTGTTTGTAAACCCAAGTTGCAATAATTGATATTCAAATCAAAAGGAATTTCAAAAGATTCTGATGGAAACTGAACAGCAAATATTATGTTTAACGAGGTCAACTTTATATATCAGTAATTAAAGGGGTTGGTCCTCTGTAGTGTCTGCAATACTAAAAACAAAACAGGTTTTTAATTTTATTATTCTTATTATCCAGAATGGGGATTGTCGATTATTGGTCGCCTGCGTAATAAATTTTCTTAAAATTTGCCAACAAAGTCTGTCATTTTAAGATCAAAATAATTTGTACCAGTTGTTCTGGTTAACTTTATGCAACATATTAAATATGAAGTTACTTTTCATGTTTTTTTTCACTTTGCATACAAATGCCTTAAATGAAATTAAAAAAAAACCTTTCTTAAACATTCTTTAATGTAAAAACAAACCTACTTTAAAACTATTCCTACAGTTACTCACAAAAATATTTTGCTTAAATTTTGTTCGCGTTATTTCCATTTTTGTCGGCTATTGAATTAGAAAGTATTTCATATTCAGGTAGAATTTTTTTCTCTATGAACGAAAATTATGAACCAAAAAAACCACAATTTGCATTTCGCTTATGGCTTTGTTGCTTTTCTTTTAACAACGAGGGAATTTAAGGGCCACAAAAGTATTTAGCTTAATGAGGATCGGTGTTATTTTTTATGATGTTTTGATTATCCCTTTTTGTTTTTTATCGTGGTTAATTGAAATAGTGTTCTTATTATGAAGTTTTTGTAGTTAAAATGCCTAAAGGAAAAGAACTGAATTATAAAAAAAAAATCATAGTCAGGGAAATCAATAATATAGATTTGTGGTATATTTGACCGATATCAGCAAACAAGAGAAAATATAGTTAAACCGGCGAAGGCACGTGGCAACCTTAAAAATATTCGACGAAAGGGACGTTCAAAATCATTGACTTTGAGAAACTAGAGACAAATTTTTAAAACCATGAAAATTCCCATTTATCTGTCCTGAAAATTAACGTGAAGTTTAGGAGGACACTACAAACAAATTTAGTGACAAAACGATCTGCTGATTTTAAGACCCAATTATATTTATTAACCGTCGTGTTGCAAGAAACATTTTATTTCTGAAGTCAACAGACAAGTGCGTTTATTATTTGCTGAGCTTCACAAAACTAAAACGGTTAACTTTGGAAACACATAATATTGAGTGGTGACAGTGAATTCAACTTATTTGGGTGGAACAGACGACGTATGGTGTGGAGCCAGCCAAATAAATCGGTCAATTTTAAAAATATAAAACTAACAGTGGGGCTGCATGTCGACGTCTGGAGTTGGTTTGTATTGGGACCATTATGGATAAAGCATGTGTGTCTGGTAAATTTTGAGGGAGAATCACATGATAGTGCTGGAAAAATGGGGCTATCTAGGAATGTGTGTTATTTCCAACATCATAATGACCCAAAATATACAAACCCGCACGTTAAGCTGTCCACGGTAAGCTATCTCCAGGAATATAAATATATTTTAAGTTTAAGATAAACAGAATTAAAGTTTAATTTTGCCTTTAATAATATTCAATAAAAACACACACATTTCAAAAAAATTTATTTTTATACGGGATTTTTTTCAAATTTACTTTATTTCACATAGGCAATATATTTATTTGAGTAACTGTATGTATGTGTGTATATAATATGTCCGATAATGTGGACATTCTCAATAAAAATAACAAGATAGAATAAGTTTAAAGATTCGAAAAAGGAAACAATTTGAAAATGACATTCTTGCAAATAATCATATTTAACTTTTGATTAGCCAGCCAATAAACATTTATGGCTTCGGTTAAAGTCATCATCTACCTAATTATTATATTTTCTGAAAATTCCAAGAGTGAGAGATTAACCTAAAATAAGGGGACTCTTTTTGTTTCTACCTAAAAAGCGGCTAATTTACATGTGTTAATAGATTTTATTAGCTTATGACCGCATATGCACATTAGATGCAGGTACATGCAGATTTTATTCATAAGGAAAAAGTCCAGCGCAGGTAGCTTAATAATATTCTATAAAATGTCGCACAATCGCCAGCAGTTAGTCAGTTTTATCTTGAACTTTGTGATATACGAAATGGCAGTAAATAACAATCAATATTATGGCTATGAAAATGAATTTCTTGGAATCGCGAGAGTAGAGGAAGATGCACTTTTGCCACGGCTAGAAGAAGCTCGTAAGTTTTAAATATTACCACGAATAAACTGAAACATGTGTTAATTCAAAATTGTTTAGTTCTTTACAGACGAAACCAGTATTCCGAAGACGAACTAACGGCTGCAGTTGGAATGATGTTAATTCATTATCAAGTGATAGATGAGCCTACATTTACAGCAGAAGATATGTATTTACTTCAGTATCAGAGCCCCGTAATTACCAGAGCAAATGCCCGTAACTGTCCGATAAAGCATAAAATTAGCAAGACCCCCCGCCAAAGCAATTACAGTAAGCCTTCACTTATCGCTGTCTGTAGAAATATTTTGAAAGAGTTCTAGTCTCAAAACAGTTTTTAGTCAAAGTAAAATGTTCAAAACATTAAATAATTTTAAAATATAATTTTGTAAAACTAAGTATTTTTAAGGCTTAGAAAGTAAAATTAAATAAATAAAAACGAAAATTGTGACTTCAATTTAAATAAAACAAATTTTTTAGTAAAGTTAATCAAATTTTGTGTCTTTTATTATCAGCAGTAATATATTTGATCCAAATGATACCCCGCAAAACGGTTGTTCTTTTGAACCTTGGAATCTTGAAACGAATCGACTTAAAATTCGGAGAGCTGGTTATCAATCTGACTTTGAAGAAAAATGAAATTTGGTTTCTATTTTCAAATTGTTCACTGTTTTCAAAATATGTTATGGCGCACTGTGTAACGTAATACTTTATTGTAATTGTTGCATAAATTGTATAAGCTTTCAAAGTTTGCAATGTCATCCAGATATCAAAATAATCCATTAGATTCGCCATTTAACAGTTTCACGTCTGCCGAACTTGTGGAAATTAGAAAATATTAACGGGGTACGAGCTCGGTTGTAAATTCGCAAAGTGAATGTCAATGCGCAGGCATTTCGTCGCAACGTGGAAAAGTTTGAGCGTAAGTACCCCCTTTTGGTATGATTAGACGTGAGTAAGATGTGGTGAATATTTTGAAATATTTGCCTAATGTGACCTTAAAATATTTTGATGATATAAACAAGAAATCTGCCGCTTTTCAATAATGTTTCAGTTTTAAACTTAATGCGATCAGAAGAGACAAATTTGCTCAACTGGAAAAAAAACAAAGGGAAGGGGAAAGTTTTGAAGTGATTTAATAAGTAAAAAACTATAATTTAAAGAGCCAAAAGAATTGAAATGCGCAAACGTCGGCGAATTAATAAAAAAAATGAAAACATTTACTAAAATAAAAAACTGCTAAATAAATTCTTCTTAACGGCAGCTAAGCCAATGCGTTGCAATCGTACCTTCAACATCATTATATTACTGTTGCCAAATCCAATATCTACAACTCCTTAAGAAGTTTTATGCAAATATTTCTTATTGTTTTTGTGTTTTTTTTCCTTGGCACATTTAACATTTTTTGAAACGCTGAAAAGTAACGTGTAAGAGAATGTAACAGTAGCAACAAAAGCCCCAGCGTTTTCTTTCCCCTGGGCTATTTATACTTTTTATTTTCCCTTCACATAAAGTAATTTAATTCTTCTTTTAAGTTTTATATTTTCTATTGTTTTTACCACATCCTTTTGATTTTAGCATAAAGGTGATTTTCATGTCCTCCAAGGATTTGTGGTAGTTGAAGAAGTAAAATGATAAATATATTTTTGCTAAATATACTTGAGCTGGCCTATGTAACCAGCGAAATGCGCATAGAAACTAACTTATCCACCCTCAACAATAAATGTTATTATTTTATAATAAAATAAGTTGGAGTTAAAAAAATAAGCTAAAAATATTTTTTTTTTAAATAGAAAAAATAAGATCACAAAAACTCCTATAAAAAATATGCAAAAGCTTGTTCAAACACTGGCACCAAATCATAGCCTCTGTTGATTTTATTTTTTTAGGGCTTACAGCTACATTTAGAGTTGGCAAAGAACCAACCAAACGTGGTTAGGCAAATAAGAAAAATAAAATAAAAATAGTTTGTTGTGTTGTTTTTTTTTTTTTTGCTAAAACTTTAATATTTTATTTTCTTTGGATTTTTCATTTGGTCTAAAGAATGTCCAGCTAGTTACATTTAAGATTTCCTTAAAAGTTGGGTACAGCTTTCCTGACGAGCCGGCCTAACAATATTATTGCATTATTTAAAATTAAATGAGTTGGAATTAAGAAAATTTGCTACAAAAATTGTTCTTAATATAGTTCCGTACAAATTGACAAGTCACGCGTACATATTTAATTCCACGATTTTTTGTATGAGACGAGTTTAATCCTTTGATAAATTAAATCTTTATTAACCCTGTCGCACAGCCTGAGAAGCATTTTAAATTTCTTTTTGGGTCACCAGTTTATCAATTCTGATTAGTGACATAACATTGGATCAAAGAACGCCACTAAATGGCCCTGGGTCTAAAAGAGAAGTATCAGAAGGCCGGCCAATTCATCCACTACTTCGTTGTCTTAATGCCAATGTAGCCAGATATTCAATACAAGAAAACACAACTACTAACTCGAAAAGAAACCTGATAAGGATTTCAAGGGAGCTTGGCCATCCTAGAAAATATGCTGTTTCTATACCACTAAGTCGTCGGCAAAATAAAAGAATTAATAAAATGTTGATAACAGCCTAATACCAGAAACACCATTCTAAAAATAAATGTAACGCGCAAATGCAGATAGTAAAGCACTGATGCTTTGTATCTCACATATCATCTCTAGTCTATTGATTTGCAAAGAAAGCAACACAATTAATTAGTGGGCACTAATTGCTTGAGAGTCACTTTTCTTTAAAAAATAAACCCTTCACTTTGCAAAAATTTTAATCTTTCAAACACCTTATTAAGTAAGGAAGGAACGACCAATACAATCTGAAAATAAAATTTTCTATACTTTAGTATAATACTTCAAAATAAATAATCTATATTTTTGTTTATTACATCAATTAATATGTTGCTTAAACGTAACAAGGAAATTGCTACTCTCAACTACGATTGCTGATCAAGAGTATTAGTAACAATAGTAAAACCATTAAAATGGTTCAGTATGCCATCTTTAAATAACTGTGATTGCGACTTCGCTAGTTCCAAATATAATTCACTTTCAATATAATTTAAAAATAAAATATGTAATTGAATAAAACTACAAGTAACTGGTTATGGTTTTGTTCTTAGAATTAAAGAACTTTTAAAAATCTCATTAGATTTCTGTAAGAGGCTTTATTGTGTTGCAATACACAGAATATAATTTCTTGCAATACTAAATTATTCCTTTAATTTTATGGTTTAGTAGTTTTCACACTAAGTAGATTAATTATATGGCTTCGAATACAATTTTAAGTTCTTAATTCATTTTGTCTTCGTTAAACCAATTTTGCTAACAACAAAAATTTAGTGCCATTTACACACAAGTGCAGCAACATACAAACAAGCATGCATTACCTGTAGTGTCTGTCGTAATCTCACTTGATGTAAATCATGACCACACCTTGTTGCCTCATTAATGCGTACTCAGTGCATTTTCAATTTTAATTTAAAAATAATGAGTTTATGTTGCACAATTGCTTTAATCTTAATTCTTTATTTTCACGCCAATACACTTTGGACGAGTATCTTTATTTTTATTCGAAATCCGTTTTAACATTTTACAATTGTAGTCTTCACTTAATGTCACTCTGTACGTAGTTGTGCAAAGTGCTTTTTGATTTACATATAAAATGTCATGTCACATTCAGAAATAAATAGTTAGTAATTTTCAAATAATTTTAGTAATGGTATACAATGTTCTACTCTGTTAAGTGTTCTCCGATATATCAAAGGATTCAATATTTTGAGGAACATTGCGACATTCAGTTGTCAAAAATTTCCCAATGGCCAGGCAATTTTGGGTTGTTATAATTGCTAAGAGATTTTTATGTTTAAGGCTCTTATTATGTCGCCTGTTTGTATTAATTAACACCAGTAAATAATTTTCATATTGCGTTAGATTTAGCATTCGTTTCTCACTAAGCTTCTACTGCTCCAAATTACGCGCCCAGAAGAATAGAATTTATCATTTTTAGATTGTAAAAAATCCTGAGCAATAAGGTTTTTTAATTAACATTAAAATGGGGAGAGAAATAATTAAAAAATCCGTTTTACTCTTCTCTACTACTACTTCTTAAAACTTAAGCGAATACAACGAAAAAATTATAGAGTATTTCGCTTTAACGTGATACCTTACGTCTTCACGTGATAGAGAACGCACGCTAATCAAATCCCAAGACACTTTGCTGTCACTGTACCCTACTCCCTCAACAATAGATAGGTATTTATAGACTTCATCGAAACCATTTGATGCTCTTTCCGAACTATCTCTATATATGAAGAATTAAAGTCATCCTCCAATTGAGGCGTGTTGCGAGCCCTGTCAGGAAATCATGCAAAAGAAGAAGGAAAGCACTATCAAACACATTTGTCGGTCTGGTTGCAATTTCAATATTATTCATTTCTAACCCTATAAGATGCACCCACTTATATATACTTACATATTCTGAATCGAAAATATATTTAAGGAATGCAAATGGACTCTCCCAACACAAATACGAAGTAAAACATTTCCTGCTAACAGAGAAAATAGACGTACTCTTAGTCTCTGAAACGCACTTCAATACAATAAATTGCTTTAGAATTAATGGGTTCTTTAAATATGACACCAAACACTTATGTGGAAGAGCATGTGGTGAGACTATCATTGTTGCCCGAAAAGAAAACCTAAGGCAATTTTCAATACCTAAATTCAGCAAGGACTCTTTACAAGCCACGATTGATAATCTTACTGGCTTTAAAACTGCAGTTGTTGCTTTATTATTAATGAACAAGTTTTAAAGTTTAGTCTATTTATTTTAGTTAGTCACTAGTTTTTTTTTTTAAACCAATAAAACTAATGGAAAAATTTTGTAAAGATTTAGAATCTGCAATTTACATGGATTTGCGTGTAATCGTTTTACCGTGAGAGTAAAAATACCAAAAATGGCGATATTGCTATAGAAACAATTTTCCGATAGCGCTGACCATATGGTCCAAGTTCCAAGATCCTAAATTCCAACATCGGACAGACGGATATCGTTAACTAAACAGAATATATACGAGTATAGTAGGAATTACAAACGGAACGGCAATAAAAAAAACTAATGTTCGAACAATATTACAAAATACTCGTATCTTCAATGGAAATATAAAAAGTAAACTTTTCATTTTTAGAGGCAGCGGGTCAAAATGCTAAGAAAATCACAAAATTTAAAAGAAATTCATTAATACTCTTTAAACAAAAAGATCGATATAAGTCTGGTTTTGTTTTTTTTAAGTCCCATCTGATTTAAAGATAAATAGTTATCTGATTATTAACGAAGAACTTATTCTTTTACATATATGATGGTTAGTTTTGTGTCATTAATTAATGATTTTCTCACTACTTAAAGTGTCTTCTAAGAGATTTCTTCAATAAAACACGGGGCAACAAGTTGGCACTGCTGGTTGGAACCCTTATAAAACTAAAACAATATATAATTTTTAAATTCGTTTTATATATCTTAAGCAGCCATTACTTAGATTCGATTTTAAGCAAAGTATCCTGATTAACCCATATTTGTTTATTTCACCCTTGACTTATGCAGCATTTTTTTTAATTTGATTACAAATTCAACCTTATTCTTTCATTAGTAATAAAAGTATGAAAACATATAAAGACTACAAATAAAATACGAAACTAAATTGTGCAAGGATGAAGTGATCTTTTACGTCAGAATTATCACCACAGTCTTCTTTTTGATTGCACTTGGGTGAAGCAGTAATGCACTTTAAAACATTGGCACAGCAAAATTGAACCAACCACAGGCAGTGCCCTTAAAATTCTGTTCGTCACAACCATTGTAACAATCCGAATAGCCATTATATAGTTGCTCCTTGGGTACACAAGGACCGGAGAAGTGCCTGGCATAGAAGGTTGGTAAGCCACCAGGTTGATTGCGAAATACATGGATGGATTGCCATTTTCTCTTTGCCGATTGAACACATACACAGATACCCATGTTTTATATGTAGTAACAGAAGATTAAAATGCAAGAGATGCAGATGCGTCATAGAGATGCAGATACATCATATAGCTGAAATTTGGTGTGTATTTTTGTGTAAAAAGCGCAACGGTTAAGAAGACAAACATGTGCAAGACAAAAAGGCCACATGAGTAAATACTGCAACAGATTTCAATGATTAATTTGTGTAAAAAGCTCTACAAAAAGAAGGGACAGATAAGTATTGCGTGTGTAAAGCAAAAATTTAAAAGAATAAAATATTTTATATTGATTGATTATCCATTGATATTGTATAATGGCAAAAGATAAAATGGTTGTTCGTGGTTGACAATGGCGCTGTTTGCATTTGAGTGCAGCCATTGCGATCAAGGGTCATACAAGAATACAGGAAACAAACATAATAAATTACAAAAAATAAAGTTAAAGCAAAAATAAAAAAGAAAAAATAAATAAATAAACTAGAACATTTATTGATATAAGCATTTTTTAAACTTTATAACTTTCTGTGTGCGATCGTTTATCAAAGCAAGGCGTAAAAACTAAAAATCCCTTATTTTGTTCAAGCGTTTGTTCAAGTGTGGCATCTACACAAAAATAAAAATGTAAAACTAATAAGACATAATTTTTTATATGAGCCTTACGACAATAGTTTCGCTGTTATAATTAACAACACAATCTCTTACAGCCGCATAAGCATTCATAGTATTGGTCTCTTCAGTAAGAAAAAAAAAGAAGATGGCACAGAGCTGAAACCGGTTTGTTTACAACCCAAATTTGGCAAGGAATGGCTGAAAATCCTTGTACAAATCCCTTTCTTTAGTAAGTTTATTTTCAAGTACCCAACTTGTGAAAAAAATATAGTTGGTTCCCTAAATATTTCTTGTATCGCCCTTAAATGACGGTCTAACAGTCGGCTGGTAGCTTCAGTGGTTTTATATTTTATGGTGATTTAAACGCCAAGAACCCAGTATGGAGTGATCTTACAGACCATTTTAATGGAAAAAAATATGTATAATTGGCTCCAAGAGAACACTCTGGAAGTTGGTTGTCTTTTCGACAGTAAATCTTCATATCCAAATGGCGAATCTTTTCCGGTTCACTTTCTGCTCAATCCATACCTAATCAACACCGATTGTACAAACCTTAAAATATTATCGATTTCACGTTTTCAAATCATTTACCGAAATAGATTTTACTTTTACGAAACCCCAGAGTTTTAATCTCCTAAAAAATATCAATGGAGATAACTTTGCAAAAAAAATTAAATTGACTTCTTAATAAAGCAGCTTAACACTAACCTCATCTATATCCACAATGCCTACTTAGAAAGGATTGAGCTGAAAAATAACGAAATCCTATTTGCTGAAATTATAAAAAATATTTAAAATGAAAAACAGGTGGCAGAAAGATATAAAGAAAATTTTTCATCACACAGAGAAGAGGTTAAGTTAGAAATGCAATATTGTTTGCAAGCAAATTTTACTCTTAAAAACTATTATTAAAACTGGATCAATATAAAGCAAGAAAAAATTTTATGATAAACTGGAAAAAATAAAACGTAGTCCCTTACCTTCTGAAGAAATCTACCAAATGTGGATAAAAAAAGTCGCTTTTTTGTCAAGAACTATCAGTGAATAATATAACAATTTTGAATAGGACCGAGATTAAGGAACATTTTGGTAAAATCTTTAGTTCGTTTCAAAATCACAATACTTATCAATTTGTAGAATTAAAATCTATAAAAGAAGTTATAAAAATAATTAATAATGAAAAATCATGTGGCATCGATGGAGTTTCAAATTTCTTGTACAAAAAGCTTTCGGATACATCTCTAAAGCTTCTTACCATCAATTTAATAACTGTCTCAATAAATACAACTTTCATACAATACGCTCTTTAAAACTGCTCAGTTGCATTACACAAAATTTAAGAAATAAAACTTTCACGGCTGCTATTTCCTGGGACATTAAGAAGGCTTTTAACTCTTCGTGACACAATGGTATTCTGTCCAATTTTGATAAAAATGTTCCCTAGTTATTTTTCTGACAGAGAATTTTAAATACAATTCAACCACTTATCATCAACTGTTGGTCCGTGAAAAGTGGTGTCCTGCAGGCTGCGTGCTGGTGCTATTTCTTTTCAATCACTCTCATCACAACTTTCCATATTTGCTCAAAAGTTCTACAGTCGCTCTATATGCAGACGATTCTCTAATTTATTCGCATGCTGAAACACAGGCACTGGAAAATGTCACTTTTTACCTTGTTATCGTTAATGTCAAAATGCTACAATATATAGGGTACTAAAATAAATGCTGGCAAATCGGAAGCCATTTGCTTGGTATATTTTCCGGCCTAACGAACAACAGTTATTTCCCACACAGTAAAAAGCTTCGTCTCTACAAAGTTGCCATCAAATCACCCCTGTTTATACATTTCCAAACTTAATTCGAATTTTGCCAATAGTAGCTAATGAGTTGGATATCTGTTAAAAAAGTTTTAAGAAATAGTAAAAATAAAAATTTCCAAAAGATATTCCAACACATCTATTGACGAAAAATCGGACATTGTTGCTATCTACAGATACGTCTTCTTACTTTAGAAACGTTTGTTGAAAATCTTGAGTTCCATGACAATATCCCTCATGAATGAAATATATGTATATATAAATCTGAAAAGAATTATATTTGCACTAGTGCAATTCTTTTGGTAATTGATAACAATCGGTGATATAACGTTCCACACTTTCCTCTGAGTTTAAGTGTTATATATTTTATATTGTTCTGTTTAATTTTGTAGAGCAGACTTCACTCTGTAAGACAACGTAAGTGCCGGGACCCAGGCATTGTTAAAATTTAGGTGTGTACAACATATCTTAGTTAATCAAATAGCTTTTTCGATTATTGTGTATTAAAACAAAATAAATACAGTTGTTACAGTAACCATTTGTATCCTACTTAATGTAGATGGAAGGAAAAAGACCCAACGAGCGCGCACACATTCACGCACAAGCACTAAAACTCAAGGTATTACAATTAAATTACAAAGTTTGTCATATTTACAACAAAGCAGAATAATTTTAAAGACGGAAAAGAAAGTGACTAAATAAACAATGAAAACTGAGTATCAGGAAATGTAATTAATTTTGCAAACAAAGCAATTTATGACTACATAGAACTTATCTTAAAGTAATTAAATCAATAGAATTCTGAATCATTATTTTTGTTTGTATTTCCTACAAACACAAACATAAAAAATATAGAAACTTCTACATCATCCTGCAATTTCATTCGTTTTCTATTTGGTTTTGTTCATTTGAACTTCATATTTGTTGCCAGGAAGTAAATCTTTTTCAATCACTTCCTTTTCTTCTCCGGAATTCTTTTGGAAGACAAATGCGAATGTTTTTTTTTCATTTCTACTATTTCTACTTTTTAAAGTTATTGTCTACTTTGAAATGTTACCAACGAAGAAATAACTATTTTTCTTACAGTTTTTGTTGATCAAATATTTTTTATATTTATTTTTTTTTATGGCTGATAACTGTCAGATGGTATTAACTCGTTTTCTTCATCTTCATAATGTGTGTGACAGGGCACCCTGTTAACTTTTCATTTTTAACTAAAATGATTTAATGGTTGCAGATTGCCACCTCTTGAGAACTTGCAGCTTTTTATAAGCGTGATTTTACTTTTTTAGTTTGGGAGGATGTGAAAAAACGGATAACTTTCTTCACCCTTAACAGGATGGCTGGGTTCCCAGGTATCCCTATAGTTATTGGAAATTACATTGATTACTTTAGGAACTTAATATTTATTTTAAAATCTAAAGACTTGTAAACAATTTTTTTTTTTCAATTACACACATGCGTATGTACCCAGTTGGACAGGTAGACGACATTGTCATGGATGACATCTTCAAGACTTTATATAACTTGTCATCTATAAAATACTGTTGAAGAAAATTGTGATAACATGTCGTGATTCAAGACATATTGTCGACAACATTATGAAAATGTTTTCAATATAGCCGTATTGACTACAAGGAAATGGACAACCGCTTGCAGTTTGCGGTTTGAGAAACATTTATAAACGTGAAAACTTTAAGTTGTCATTACCGTATTCTATTTGTCTTTAGGGTTGGGTTAAATGCACGATGTTTATATTTGACAGAAAATTAGTAGAAAAGACACAAAGAAGGCTGAAAACGTGTGCAGCGTCATAGAAAATGCATTTATGCAACTTTTACTGTATTCAAAGTTATCATATCAAATAAATTCTCTTTCTGAATACAGAGAATGAAGGAAACAAACTTATGTCTAAAAATTTAATTATTTCATTAAAATAATTATTTTCCAGTTTATGTTTTAAAATAAGTACAGAAACTTATATTATAAAGTGAAAAAATTGGTAAGTTATGCCAAAATCCGTTTGTAGAAAAATTGCGCGGAAGAAGAGAGAAAAAATATTTAAAAAAAGAATAAATATTTCATACATTAACCTTCCTATTCTATTGAATAAGACGACAATATAGTTGAAAATATTGTCCCGCCAAGTCTTGTAACCACATGTACTCGCTGGCTGCTGGGGTAGTCTTCCCGAAATCCAGGCTCGTTGTTAATCAGAAGAAGAAAATTTCGTAGAGTTTTGATTTAACGTTGTAACTGTCGTTTTTTGGGTTTGCAGTTTCACACCACCATAGAGATAGCCTATCGGAGTTGTGTGCTCTCCGATAGAGCATCCGGTGTGTGGATGCGATTTACTGTTGGCATCACGAACAGAAATGCCAGGAACGGTTACGACTTGGGTTACACCACCATCCAGAGTGTCTATCGAAAGGGTGTCCCGTTCATCGATATCACTTCCGCCGTATAGACGGGCTGAGGATGACATTTTGTAGTAATGTGACTCTCTCTCTTCCTACTGTTGGGAAGTATTTTCGTGTTTGGTGGTCGTTGATGGCCGCGCAGAATTTTTTCTTTGGTGTCTGCTTGTCGACCTCGACTAGTACTGGGGTTTATCGTCTTCATTTAAGAAAAGAGTACGTCTTTCTTTAGCTTTGTACCGCTGCCTATTATGAAGCGACCTCTCTCTTGCGTAATCCAGGGATATCCAAGAAGGACAATTGATTAGTTTGGTTTTTTCTGAAAGGTTTTAATTTACTAATGGACGCTCTACTCTACTCACCGTTAGTAGGACGGGGGCCAGGTATTCCTTTACAAGATGAGGTTCCCCAAATTTAGGAACTAGTTTAGCAGCAAAATTTTCGGTTGCTTCCGACAAGGGATGCTGTCGTGTTAAAACGTAGTCACCGACTGTGGATTACTACTATCGGTGGCGCAAATTGTAATGTTGTCTTTGCTTTTTTGATGCTTTCTGTAAGTTTTTGCGAACGGTATTGAAGATTTGTTGCAGTTCCGACGCTCGTTGTTCCGGCCGTTCCATTTCAACTTTGTTTCTTATATATACAAATTATATATATTCTGGATCCTTTTGCGTAGGGAAGTTCAATTAACGATGTCCATCCCCTAAAGAAATTATCACCACGAGCCCTCCAGATAACCTACGGACATAAAGGTTGGACCGAATTGAATAATTTTTACAAAACCCTCAATATTTCAAAAACTAATAACAAAACACAAATTCCTTCAGAAAACGAAATTTTACAAAAAAATTTTACAAAATCAGAAATTTTACCGAAATTTCATATACACCACAAATTCGAAAATTCAACATAAAACTTAAAAACTGGAACTAAATAAACAAAAACCGAAATTGTATGAAAAAAACCAAATGACACAAAATGTTTAAATATTCACAACAAATATTTAAATTTTACAAATTTATATTTCCACCGAAAAATCAAAAAAGTGCTATTTTTTTGAAAAAAATTAACATTTGAACAAAATCGATGTTTAACAAATATATAAAAACAAAATCCAAAAATTCACCACAAGTTGGGAATTCGAAAAAACGAAGTGATGGAGAATAACTATAAGTATTTGCGTACTCTATGATCTTCAACAAAACAGAATTTCTACATGAGGACCGCTGTATATTTTCCGTGTAGTACAAGTCTTATTATTAATTGATTTTTTAGTATAAATTGAAAATAAAAGCTTAAATCTTATTTGAAAAGTATGTCAGGTATTTGATTGTACAATATAATTAGGACTGGCTGCGTACTGGTGATATTTAAGTAGTGATAATATACTAATCATACGCTCCGCACGATTAGTTACTTTTGAATATTTTTTTATTTGCCTAAATTTTGTTGTTGTACGTAGCCAATGCGGCAAGTATTTCCTTTATTTTTATTTAACTATCATTTCGCGTTCCTAATGGGTTCCGTGGTTTCTTCACACGAGTTCTCATTGTTGTTATAAATGAACTCATATTCGACAAAATCTGCAAAATTTATACTGTTATCCGAAACACTTATTTATTTTGGGCCACTTTGTGCAGGGTGTTTTTAAGTTTGGAACTTTATTTTCCAATGATTATCCTTTGCCATTATTATTTTAATATGATCTCCGGCATATGGCTACGTCGGCTGGCTCGGTGTATTGTAACGAACCAAATGTTTCGGCCTTGAATCATAATTGAACCCCTACCGTATGTCCGAATTTACTCAAGGAAAGGGGGTGTTCTTCACGCGATAGTTTCATTATACATGCTTCCATCTGAATAAAAAAAAACAGAAAAATAAAAATGACACAATGCAAATACTGCTACATTACCTTCTGTGCTACAGCGTTTATAAAATATTAGATAACCAGTCCACCATTAATTAATCATTTTAAATATAACTGTTGGAACTGAAGACTTGAAGTCCAATATACTTTACTAAATGAAATCTAGTATGCAATGTTGTTTATATACTATATTATAAATTGTTTTATATACTTTACTTATTCAATAAACCTTTAAACAATAGGTTATGGGCCCAGCACGCTTCCACTGCGCCACTCTGCTCATTGAATAATTTGTCAGAAATAAAGTTAAAAAAAACGTTTGAAATATAATAAAATTATTATAAATTTTCTGGAAATTTTTTTTCGAATATGTCTATATCTGGTTTGCCACAAATTGAACGGCTAAAAGGCCGTGATAATTGAGAGCAATGTAAGTTTGCTGTGAAGGCTTACCTCCAAATGGAAGGCTTATGGGAGGCTGTGCTAGGAATGGAGCAAGATATCAAGAAAACTGTTATGGCTCGTTCAAAGCTGGTCTTCCCGAGTATTATCAACCAATGATAATGGGAATTGAAAGTTCTGGTGTCAAAATATCTGGATACTATGTAAAAACTAAACTTTAACAAGACATGTAGCCTACGAATTATAAATCTTCTGCCCTCTTTGGAAAGCCACTTGTAGCAAAGACTCATAACAAGAAACCTTTTAAAAAGACTCAATGTTATGGTTGTCGTGAGTATGGTGATATTAAATTAAATTGCCCTAGAAATAAATTTAGCGATAAATGTGCGGTTAAGAGAACAATGTCAGCTTTCTCAGCTAGAAATTCAATGTCAAGTGATTGGTATTTTGATTCGGGGGCAACTTCCCACATGTGTAATAACGAATCTTTATTTGACAATTTAATGGAATGTCCCGAGTTTGAAATTTTGACAGCAAATAATTCTGTGATGAAGGGGAATTTGAGGGGTGATATTAATATGAAGGTCAAAGATGGTGGTGATGCTTTTAGTGATATAGTCTTACGTAATGTGTTATATCTGGCTGATGCTCACTCGAATTTATTGTCAATTTCAAGTATAGTGAAGCATGGACACAAAGTAATTTTTGATTCTAAGGGATGTGTATTGATTCACATAATAAAATAATTGCGATGGGATCATTGATAGGAGATATGTTTAAACTTAATAGAATTAATTTAAAGAATTATTCCGCAAAATGTTTGAGTTTTGATAAATGGCATCTAAGGCTTGGACACCCTTGTAATGAGAATTTAAATAAGCTGGTCGACATGGTTCATGGAATGGAAAATGTTCGTTTAGGTCATGAAAGTTGTTCGGTGTGTCTGAAAGGAAAAATAACCCGATTACCATTTAAAGATCGTGGAACGAGAGCACAAGAAATTTTAGGTATTGTTCACTTCGACTTATGTGGTCCGATGGAAGATACCTCATTTAGTGGTTCTCGGTATCTGCTGATTTTTATAGACGATTATATTAGAAAAGTTTTGTAGTATTTTCTCAAGTCAAAGGATATGGTTGCAGAATAATTTAAAGATTTTAAAAATTTTGTGGAGAATCAAACTGGTCCAAAAATAAAAGTTCTTCGTACAGACAATGGAACTGAATTTTGTAACAGCCGCATGAATGAGATTTTAACTTCTTCTCGTATTATTCATCAAACAACTGCTCCATATTCTCCAGAACAGAATGGTTTAGCCGAGAGAATGAATCGAATCATCATTGAAAAAGCTAGGTGTTTATTAATTCAAGCTAATTTGAATAAAAAATATTGGGCAGAGGCGGTAAATACATATATATATATATATATTTGGTAAACCGCTAACCGTGTTAAGGTCATACTTGTACGCCTGTGGAATTATGGTCAGGACGTAGGCTACATTAAAACAATTAACAGTTTTTGGTTGTAAAGCTATCGTACAAATTCCGAAGGAAAGACGGAAAAAACTTGATGCCAAAGGTAGAGAATTGTTGTTTGTTGGATACTGTGATACAACTAAAGCATACAGGTTCTTCGAACCAATATCAATGGAAGTAATTATAAGTAGAAATGCCGTGTTTATGGAAAGTAAATTCATAGAAGGTGCGTATACTAAGAATACAAATATTTTTTATATTCCATTTGACAACGTATCGAATAATGTAATCTACCAAAACAAAAATGATTTAAGTAATGAAAGCGATTCAGATTTAGAAACATACTATTCGGAAGAAGATGTTGTTACAATTCCTAGTTTAGGTGTGCGAAATTCATCTGTATCCTCGTTAAGTGGTGATGAAAATATTGCAGCAGATGGTGTATTGTTCCAAGAGGCCATAAATGTTGATAACCCTGATGTATATGGTTGAGTCTTAAGGCGCTCAACCCGAGTCCGTAAAGCACCAGAACGTTACGCAAACGCAGCTTCGAACTTGAATTTAATAGAGCCCACTACAGTTGAAGAAGCACTTAGTGGACCTCAAGCTCAATTATGGAAACAAGCTATGAAAGAAGAATTTAAAGCTTTGATTGAAAACGATACTTGGATAGAATGTAAATTACCAAAGGGCAAGAAAGCAATATCAAACAAGTGGTGTTATAAAGTTATAAAGTCCGATTAGTAATAAAAGGTTATTCGCAAAAGAAGGGAATTGATTATGAAGAGACTTTCTCATCAGTTGAAGCAAGTGAGCAGGTGTTGGAATAAAAAACTTAGTAAAACTTTAGTTGAATTTGGAATGAATCAATCTAAAATAGATCATTGTATATTTTTCTATGTAGAAGGGGAATTAAAGCTATACATAGCAATATATGTTGATGATATTTTAATTTTTGCAAATAACTCTTTCCTGAAAAACAAAATTAAAAGTTATTTAATGTCCAATTTTAAAATGAAAGTTATTGGAAAAGCAAATTTGATTCTTGGCATGAATATCACACGAAATAGAGAGAATGGAAAATTGTGGATTGATCAAAAGTTGTATTTGCAAGATATTATTAAAATATTTAATATGGAGGAAAACAAAGGAGTTAGTACTCCACTAGATTGCAACCAAAAGCTGTCATTTGAATTGTCCTCAAGTTCTACAGAAGACATGAAGAATATTCCATATCAAGAAGCGGTTGGAAGTCTTTTATATGCAGCACAAGTTAGTCGACCAAACATTGCGTATGCAGTGGGGGCACTATCTAGGTTTAACAAAAATCCTGGGAAATTGCATTAGGTTGCTGTTAAGCGTGTGTTCAGGTACTTAAAAAATACCATCGAATTTAAACTTGAATTCACGAAAGAGCCAGATGGTAAAGTTACTCGGTTCACGGATGCAGACCGGGCCAATGATTTAGATAATCGCCGATCGACAACAGGCCACGCATTTTTATTTCAAGGGTCTGCCATATCCTGGAAATCTAAAAGGCAATCTACTGTGGCGCTTTCAACAACTGCAGCTGAATACATGGCTGTGGCAACGGCATGTCAAGATATAATTTGGCTTAAATCTCTATATTATGAGATCTATGCTGAAACTGAGAAGCAATGGACACTATGTTACGATAACAAGGGCGCCATTGCTTTGACACATAACAACGTTTATCACGCACGATCAAAACATGATATTCGCCATCATTGCGTTCGTGAGCTAGTTTCAAATAATTGTATACAAATAAATTATATTGGTACTGAAAATATGGTAGCTGACATCCCTAGTAAAGCATTGCCTGCTGGAAAGTTGAATGAATGCCGCAAACATCTCGGTTTAAGAGACTTCAACTCTAGTGGGGGTGCTGGAACTGAAGAGTTGAACCCCAATATACTTTACTAAATGAAATCTAGTATGCAATGTATTTTATTTACTATATTAGAAATTGTTTTATATACTTTACTTATACAATAAACCTTCAAACAATAGTAACCAAAACTGTTTTTAACATTTATTGTGAAATTGCCAATAGCTTTGCATCGTTAATACAAAGCTAAAGTTATTGTCACATACAAAAATGATTTTTATGGGCAAAAGTTTTCCTGCATGAAAATTGTATTATATGTATACAAAAACGAATTTTTCGCTAACTAATTCAACACTCGATGAGAACGGGCCTGATATCGTACTGGTTTAATGATCATTAAATTTTTCAATATTTAGCAATAAGTTCTCATGTAAATAAAAAGATTAAATTAGAATATGAACATTTTCCCCAGTTAGCACAAAATATGTTATTCGAATCGAGAGCAACCATCAAAGATCCCGAAAACTTCAGTTTTGTTCCCAAGAGTCTGGAAAGTATAATGATTCTTTAAACGGCCTCTAACTACTCGGTGTATTTTTAAAACTACTCAGAATTTTACATACATCTTACGGCTACTTATAGATAACTCTTTGCCACAATTTCCTGTTTGCTTTATTTACAACACTTTAAAAAGAACAAAATGGTTAATTAAATTATAATGTAAAAGGCTGAAATAAATTCTATTTATTTAAAAACTTATCATTAGTGAAGAAATGAAAAGTTAAAAAAAAAATTTGGTGGCATCAGCGCCAAAAAATAAAATTTAAAAAATAATAAAGTAACGTGTACACTTTCTTTTGACGGTCAATGTCTAGTAAGTTTTGTTACTATTTTAAATATAAATTTTAATTTAACGGCTATAATTTAAAGCAGTAATATCAGCTGTTTGTGAGGCAACGTACGCAATAATGCAATTCAATATATATGAAAGATGTTCGTGCGGACATTAAGGTTACTGTAGACATGGATATGTATTTTTATGTGAGCTCACGGCCATGAAAGCCACAACATTTTTCATTAATTATCAGGCTGCAAAGTGGTTAAGTGTTAAGATTTACACTAGATGCGAAGGTTAAATCCCCCAATTGTAAATCTAACTATAGCAACTGGTGAAGGCCTAGTAGTAGTACCTAACATGGGTTAAACCTCTTCCTGGCTCTATTAGTGTTACGGACGGCTAAGACAACCGCTTCCTGCCATTGCGGTCGCCTCAACTATATAGCTGAGTACACTTACGGGGAACGATTGCGGTAGCTTTGAGAGTAACGTTACCTCGTCCCGCTATACCCCATACAATCGCTCTTTCGTATAGTTCGCCCCAATAAGAATTTGTTTGTACATACAATGCCATCTTTTATTCAAAAATGTTCTTCATTGGCGTTTTTTGGCTAAAATTTGCTTAGCGATAATAAACAATAGATTTGAGATACTCAGAAAAAGCGACATGTCTGCTACAAACTGCCAACTTTCCTATGCACGTAGATATATGAAAATAATATTTAATTGTTTTATAGTTCCTTTCTGAAAAATTATGTAAACCACTCCGTTGTTAAATAAAGCGAACATTAGGTTTAAAAAATGATCCATGCATTTAGTTCAAAAAGTGTTTAAAATTATTTACGTTTTCACTATAACGGAACTAACACATAAGCATACTGTTGGAGCGTGGAGTTTTTAGGCCAATGAAGGTTTTCTCCACAACTGTCTTTTAATATACTTAGTTTTTATTATTTAAAGAATTGCTATAATTTATAATTTCAATAACAACACACTTGCAAGTTATCTTTATATGTACATTTATTTATTAAAGAAATTTGCTAATTTTCTAAAACCTAATTAACTTATAAATAAATCTAAATTACTATTATAAGAACTTAAAGTACCATTTGGAACAATTATTTAACTTACATGGAAACCCTTATTTGTTAAACACTGGAATGTAAAATATAACTGTTGTGCTGAAAAGAAAAGAATCACAATTAAACAAGAATTAATAATAAATAGTTACAGTTGTTGAATAGATACTTACCAGTGAAGACGTGTTTTATTTCGATTGTTCATAAAGTTTTTAAATCTTGTCCACCATTTTCTTAGTATTATAAAATTCATAAATTACTTGAATTTTATAGCTAATACCTTAAAAATTATTAAGGTTTTTCATTTTGGCGCCCGAGCAGGGACTTGATTTAAAAACATTTATGAGAAACTTTTTAATAAAATACGACAAATATTTAATTAATTTTTTTATTAAAAACATATATCGTGGTTGTGATAAATTATTAATTACAATCAAACCCTATTGTCAGTTTTTAATTGTGCGCGATTAAAGTGATTATATTAAAGTGCAGACCCCCATTACATACATACCTGTGGATATTGTTGCTGCTCCATGCCTCGTCGTTGCCGCTGCCGTATTTGCCGATCACACCGAACACAGGGGAGTAACAGTGATTCTGGTCTATCAGAAACAGAGGTAACAAGCGCAAAAAATATTGTGTTTCATTTCTTGTAATCTGTAAATTAATCAGATTAAAAAATTCTAAAAGTTAATTAGAATTTTTGAAATTACCGTTTAATTACGAGACACAAAATATTATTTACGCTTCATTTTGAATTACACATACATATATACACTTACTTATTATTTGTGGACAAAACGCTCTTATGTGAAAATAAATAAACGCTAGTGTTAAATATATTAACAGAATAAACACACGCACGTACACAGTGTAGTCATTTAACTCCCTATAAAATTTGTACGAAAAATAAACATTGGTCGTATTGAATTCTGACTACCATCGGCATTAAGTGATACAAAAAAAAATATATACATATGTATATATATCACGAAATTATAATAATTAGATAGTGTTTTATTAATTAATTTTAAATTAGGTACAGTTCGATCACTTGTTGTTTTCGTTGGTTCCTTTTTTGCCTTACAAGTTGTTGTTGGACATTGCTAGTTTTATTCCATTCGTTCCGTATTGCTTTATTGGTTTGGGTAGTCAAACCAATTACAGGGTGGTCGTTCACAATTCCCACAAATTTTTAAGCGAGATAATTGTGGAATAAAGTCTGGCTGGTGTTACATACGTATAGAATTTTATGAAAGAAGAAACAATATTGAAACATTTTTGGTTTATTGAGAACTAAAGTTTGTTTTGAATATCCGGCGCGTGGTGTATTGTTTTAAAATATTGTCAATACACAATATATGACCTGCGTGTCGAGATCAATTTTAAAAGATTGTGTTTCCCTATTGATTAATTTTGTTTTGTGAATTCAGAATTAGAAAAGAATAAACGATTTATTCATTCACTCGGTGGATTTAAGTGATTTTGAACAACCAAATCATCTCCACCACGTTTCCAGAGCGCTTGATTTTTCTGTTAATTCAGAGATAAAAAAAAAGAAAAAATATAATAAAAAATTAAGAATTCGAGTTCAGGCATTTTAAATAATTGTTAGTTTCGACATGACTGGGGGAAAGAAACATCAATCTACTCCTAAATTGGATGGTATTGAAAAATTAATACAGAGAAAAGCCAAAGTGGTTGGAAATATACAAAGAATAAAGGAGTCGATTCTCGAAAAAACAATTTCATTTAACCCTTTTGAGATCGACTGTCGAATGGAAATCTTAAAGGACTATATTGCTCAGGCAATGGATCTTCAGTCAGAATTGGATCTTTTAGATCCTACTGACGACGACCGATCCGAGCTTGAAGATTTGTGTGTGACCACGAAGGCCTTATTAATGAGTCTTCAGGTTAAGAATAGAAGAACGAGTTCGCAGGATACTACGTGCATGCAATCGCATCCTTCTATGCTTCCAAGTATGAAACTTCCCAAATTTAGCGGAAAATATTCCGATTACACAAATTTTATTAGCCTTTTCCAAAATTTGGTCCACAATGATGCAACATTAACAAATATCGAAAAATTCAACCACCTCATATCATGCCTATCAGATGAAGCTTTAGGTACAGTAAAAGCTTTTCAAGTTATCGAAGAAAACTATCCCAAGGCATTAGCCAGCTTGAAGAAAGTTTACGACAACGATTGTTTGATTTTTTGAAAACCATTTCAAAGTTGTTCGATCTTCCTGAGATTAGTAAACCATCAGCTCCAGCCTTGAGAGGCTTAATTGACACAGTTTCCGCTATTTACGATTCATTGTTGTCAATTGGCGATGATAAAAAGATTTCGAACGCGATTTTAATTCACTTGGTGATGTCTAAAGTTGACCCAGTTACTAAGTCCAAGTGGGAAGAACAGCTTGATTTCGAAAGGCTCCCACTGTGGTCTGACTGCGAGGCAATGTTGAATAAGAGATATCAACATATATCTGCTTATGAATCCTCAGATTCAAAACCCAAAAGTTTCAAAAACAGAAACGATTTTGTGCCTAAGAAAAACTTGAAAGCGTCTCTAACAGTAATAAAATCGAAACAAACTGCAGAAAAATGCTTATTTTGTAAATCTGGCAATCACAATGTTTACAATTGCCCTTCCTTTGTTACAATACCGGTTCTCCAAAGATTTGATTTTGTGAAAGCTGCACCCGCATGCATAAATTGCCTGAAAAAAGGCCACACAGTAGCGAGGTGTAATGCTCCAAAGTGCAAAGTTTGCGGTGGAGCTCATAACAAGCTTTTACATCGCTATGGCTCTGAGAATCAAAATTCTAACAATTCTCAAAATCATACTGCTAATTTAATCTCTGAGCAACCATCAACTTCTCGTGCATCTACAAATCACTCCCACTCAGATGGGAACGTAATTCTCGCCACAGCGGTGGTAAAGGTCAGATGTAGTGCCGGAGATTACATTTTGGCAAGAGCGTTATTAGATTCCGGTTCTCAAACTAATTTGATTACCGAGGAACTAGCTCAAAGATTAAGATTAAAGCGAAAAGCAGGCAGATTAAATTTGCTAGGCATTGGTGAAACTAATTCTGTTGCTAAGTCGAACATAGAAGTCTCCGTTATGTCGAGGCTTAATTCTACCCAATTCTCTTCAAAGTTTTGGATACTAAGTTCAATTACGAACTTTCAACCTGACCGCAGGATTTGTACTACTGATTGGAATATTCCACAAAATATTGAATTAGCAGATCCTGACTTCTATAAGCCACAAAAAGTTGATTTATTAATCGGTGGTGAAATGTTCTTTGAACTTTTATGTGTTGGCCAAATAAAATCTAGCCCAAGCCTTCCTGTTTTTCAAAAAACATCTCTTGGCTGGATTGTTTCTGGGAAGTACAATCAGTCAAAGAGCCCAAATTTAAGTGTATGCCATGTAGGCAACGTTATAGAAAACGAGGAAGCTTATGATTCGATTGTTCGCAAATTCTGGGCGCTTGAAAAGGTCACTCAGGAGTCAGAACATATGTATACTGAGGAACAATCAAAATGCGAGGAAAAATTTAAAGAATCTATACTTCGCTTGCCATCAGGACGTTTTGAAGTCTCTCTTCCTTTTAAATTGAATCCTCATGTGTTAGGCTCATCATATGAAACTGCCAAACGACGGTTTCTTGCGCTTGAACGCAAGCTTTCAGCCGACAACACCATGAGAGAGATGTATCACGACTTCATGAAAGAGTATTTTGATTTAGGTCACATGTCTATTGCAGGCAGTGATATACCTAGTTTTCCGCACTATTTTATACCGCATCAATGCGTTATAAAGCCTCAGAGTACAACTACTAAGCTTCGAGTTGTATTTGACGCTTCGAGCCGGACATCTTCAGGAGTTTCACTCAACGAGTTACTGATGGTTGGGCCTACTGTACAAGAAGAACTATACGCAACTCTTATCCGTTTTCGTTTTCATAAGTTTGTAATAACGGCTGACATTGAAAAGATGTATCGGCAGGTTTTAGTCAAAGACAGTGACAGAAATTTCCAAATGATTCTGTGGAGGCAAAATCCTTCTGATTCGCTGCAGGTGTTTCGTTTAAACACTGTAACGTATGGTACATCCTCCGCACCATTTCTAGCAATTAGATGTCTCACACATTTAAGTGAGTTATATAAGGAAACCCTACCAATCGGGGCAGAGGTCATTCGCAGTGATTTTTACGTTGACGACTTGCTAACGGGTGCCGATAGTTTTGAAGAACTTCTAACTATTCGAGATCAAGTTACTCAAATTTTGAGTTCAGCTGGATTTAATTTAACAAAATGGTTCTCAAATCACCCAAACTTTAACTTTTCTAACAATAAGGAAAAACTACTTCACACTGATTCCGTTTCGGCAAAAGCGTTAGGCTTACACTGGGTTCCGCAGAGTGATTCATTTACGTTTCACTTAGAGGATAATTTTGAAAATTTAAAGGCAACCAAAAGAAACATTTTATCGGTTTCTTCTAAACTTTTCGATCCTCTGGGACTATTGTGCCCAATAATAATAAAGGCTAAGATATTACTTCAAGAACTGTTCAAAAGCTAGACTGGGATGAAACAATACCCATGCGACTACATACTGCATGGCTAAGTTTTAGAGATAACTTATCGAAAATTAATTCCATAAAAATCCCAAGGTTCGTCCACACCACGTCATCGGTGAAAATCGAAATTCATGGATTTGCTGATGCTTCGATTCGAGCTTATGGGTGCTGCTTATACATCAGAAGTTATAACTCCAATAAAGTCTTCTGTAATTTGTTGACGGTCAAGTCAAAAGTCGCTCCACTCAAGACGAAATCTCTTCCGAGACTTGAGTTGTGTGCAGCCCACTTGCTAGCAAAGTTGTGGAATCGGATTGAAAAAACTGTCAGCTTTAAAATCGAGAGTGTAACTTTTTGGACAGATTCTGAGGTCACGTTACACTGGCTGCAAACTCATCCATCTCGCCTGGCAACGTTTGTTTCAAATAGAGTTGCTGAGGTACAAGAATGGTCAGACCGAGTTTCATGGCGACATGTTCCTACTCAACAGAATCCGGCTGATATTGTATCGAGAGGATGTGATGTAGAAGGGCTTAAGAATTCGATTTGGTTCAATGGTCCTTCATTTCTCCTGAGAGAAAAATCGATGTGGCCTGTTAATCAACATTTTGAGTTGACGGAGGGCCAAGTATCTCTTGAAAAGAGAAAAACTAATGTTCTCGTGGCAGTAAAGGATTCTACTGATTTGGAAAATGTTTTGTTAAAATTGGTTGAAGTTCATTCGTCATATATGAGAATCATAAGAATCTTATGCTACATACTAAGGTTTATTGATACTTGCAAAAAATTAGAAACCTGCAGATCGAAAAATCCTACTGCTAAGGAAATAAGTTGGGCATTCTATAGGCTTGTCGAAGTTGTTCAGAGAGAAACGTTTGTTGATGAGATTTTGAAACTACAGAAAGCTCAGGTATTGCCATCGAATATTCAAAGGCTCACACCGTTCATACATACTTTCTCAGAGAATAAACGAAACTTTTCATTAATAAGGGTAGGTGGGAGGTTACTGAATGCACCTTTACCGTATCATACGAAGTTTCCACTATTATTACCAAAGAAAAATCTATTTGTAACGCGATACTTACGTCACCTGCACCTCAACAATTGCCATGCTGGAGCAAAAGCATTGATGGCTCTGTCGAGAGAAAATATTTGGCTTATAAATGCCAAAGAAGAATGCAGTAGAATAGTACGTAATTGTGTCCACTGTTATCGCTATAAACCAAAGCTTATGACTCAAATAATGGGTAATTTACCAACCGACAGGGTCACAGCTTTGCGGCCATTTTTGATGGTTGGCGTAGACTTTTGTGGTCCCATAAATGTGTCGTTACGCATACGTGGTAGACCACCTATAAAGATGTGTATAGCCGTTTATGTTTGTTTCACGTCGAAGGCTGTCCACTTAGAATTAGTGTCTGATTTATCTTCTAATGCATTTATTCTTTCATTTAAAAGGTTCACTGCCAGGAGAGGTCTTCCCCGCAAGGTGTATTGCGACAACGCAACTAACTTCGTAGGAGCCAGCCGAACTCTCAAGGAGCAAATCGCAGCATTCGAGAAGAGCCGAGAAGACGTCGCATCCTACGCAGCGTCATACAAGGTAGAGTTCAACTTCATACCTCCCAGAGCTCCTCACTTCGGCGGGCTGTGGGAGGCAGCCGTAAAGCAGGCGAAACACCTGCTTCTGCGAGCTGTGGGCAATGCGCTACTCACGCAGGAAGAAATGGTGACCATGCTCGTAGAAGTAGAGGCTGTGCTCAACAGCAGGCCACTAGCACCGCTGTCACCAGACCCAAACGACGGGAATGCATTAACGCCGGCGCATCTTCTAATCGGCGAGGGTCTGCGTTCGCTGCCACCAGAATACGTCGGAGACGTCAACGACAACAAGCTGAGGTGTTTGAAGCGATGGCGAATGCTCTGCACTCTCAAGCAGAGGTTCTGGCGAGCCTGGTCCAAAGACTACGTACTGGGTCTACAGAACAAAGGCAAGTGGCTCAAAGAAGAAGCCAAGCTTCAAATAGGACAATTAGTTGTGGTCCACGAGGACAATCTCCCGCCACAGGAGTGGTTGACCGGGAAAGTCGTCCGCGGAACAGAAGGCCAAGACGGCAAGGTCAGAGTGGCGGAGGTAAGAACCAAAAACGGCGTCTTTAAACGACCTATTACTAAATTAGCCCCACTGCCAATTGATTGAAGACCTAAGGTCTTTCAATGGGGCCGGAATGTTGGAGCGTGGAGTTTTTAGGCCAATGAAAGTTTTCTCCACAACTGTCTTTTAATATACTTAGTTTTTATTATTTAAAGAATTGCTATAATTTACAATTTCAATAACAACACACTTGCAAGTTATCTTTATATGTACATTTATTTATTAAAGAAATTTGCTAATTTTCTAAAACCTAATTAACTTATAAATAAATCTAAATTACTATTATAAGAACTTAAAGTACCATTTGGAAAAATTATTTAACTTACATGGAAACCCTTATTTGTTAAACACTGGAATGTAAAATATAACTGTTGTGCTGAAAAGAAAAGAATCACAATTAAACAAGAATTAATAATAAATAGTTACAGTTGTTGAATAGATACTTACCAGTGAAGACGTGTTTTATTTCGATTGTTCATAAAGTTTTTAAATCTTGTCCACCATTTTCTTAGTATTATAAAATTCATAAATTACTTGAATTTTATAGCTAATACCTTAAAAATTATTAAGGTTTTTCACACACAGTTGAAAGTTATTACATATTTACAGTAAAGGTACTATTAAATCGAATCAGTTCTATGATTTAAAAGTTTCAAAACTGGTTTAGATCCTAATCAGTCAAAAACTGAGACCATAGACCATCAACAGAAGAAAATGTTGTCGGACTGGATACTCTTGAATAAAGCTATTTCGTTTTGTAGATTTATAGCATTTCGTAGCACAACAAAGTAATACCCATCCTGTGTACGTTTACCCATATCAAAGAAATACTTTTTGTAGAGTTGTGTCGTATTATTACAATTCATGAAGTGGGTGTTTTCTTTGTAAAATTAATAGCTGTTGTTAGATCTGTTGCATATTCTAGCACGATATATTTATGTTTGCAAATTTATTTTTCTGAATTTGTCTGGGACGATTTAAAATAGAAAATTTAAGGAAATTTTGTTTTGATTTGAAACTGTTAAATACAAATTTAGATCTGCTAGAATAAACATAACTTGCATTTAAATTTCTTTCAAATCCTGCATTAAACGTATTAAATTATTTCGTTTTTATTTGTTATTTTTATTTCTTTTATATGTTAGCATATAGCTTTTTTTTATACATTTACTATAATATTGTTTCCCTTTGTTTTGCGAAGACTTATATAAAAAATATTTACATTGAATTTTTATTTGTTATTGTGAAAATAAATTCCGGGTTATTCTAGTCGTGCTGTATGTCCGAATAAACATATAAATAAAATTAATTATCAAGTAATTTTAATTTTTAGGCATGAGTTCGTTTTCTTTCTATTCAGAAAGAGAATTATTTATTTTAATATGGATAACCTTGAAAACAATACGGAGGTTATCGGTCCTAAAAATTAAAATTACGTGATAATTATTAATATTTGTAGTTCGAAAAAAAAAACAATAAAAAAACATATAAATAAAACAATTTGTGAAACAGTTTTTTATTTACGACCTTAAAATACATGCTTTAAGGCCTTAAATAAAGAATGTTTCCACAAATAGAAAAAGTAGTCTAAAAAATTTATAATAAAATAAAACATTTACTAAAATTATATAAGCAGACTGCCTTAAGCGTGACGAAGCTTCAGATCGATATTTCAGATAAAATATGGGAAAAATATACGGAGGTTATCGGTCTCAAAATACTTATTCGGATATAGATTTTTTAACGAATTTCCACCATCCTTAGTCAAGTTCGGATCGGAGACGAAAACAAAAGACAAATAACATTGAAGACGACACATAGCTGAAACCGGTTTGTTCTTAAACCAAACTTAACAACAGATGACGGAAATTCGTTTCAAAAAATCTATATTAAATCACCCTGTCGGAATATTAAATCCAGAGACATATTTGGAATTAATAAAATAGGACGAGAATTAATTGAAAGTTTGTCATTAGCAGGTTTCATGAGCTTTATGAGAGTTTAGGATGAAATTTAGTTGAATTAATTACTGAAATTAGGCGTTTTCCAGAATTCTGTTATAAGGCATGTAACCATGTCACGTGCAAAAATTAAGTTCCTCTTTGGGGCTGAATACTTGAAGAAAGCAAATAAATATTTTGCGGTTAATGGCGACTGAAGAAAACCTGACATTTCCATGGAGAGTCAATTTATTCGCTTCGTGTTGGAAAGACTGAAAAAATTTTTAATATTAAATACACATTAAGTTATTGGTAAAATCAAATACATATTGTTACTCAGTTTTTTTTTTTTTTGTTTAATGTTGGCTTTTAAAATGTTCGTTAATAACTTATTAGATAAGTGCTATTTTTAACGGGCATCACTATTGTTATTATCGTAGGTAACGAATTAGTTAAATAATTATCGCAAGCTTAAGTAGCTAGTGCGTGGACTACAATACACATGATGGCTTTGATTTTCAATCGCTGCCAATGTGAGTTTTGCATGATACTTGTATATATCACAGCGCCGTCCATTGCCGATATTGCTGTAGGACACTAAATTGTCGACGTACGTCGACGTGTTGCACTGCTGCCAAACTGTTCTAACATTAAATGCGCTCCCTAACTATCTAACAACGCTATGGTTGAAAACCAACGTCTATAGCGTTTCCTAAATCGTCTAGCTATTTAAGCCAACAACATATCTAAAATATTTATGACTTTAGTTTTACAAGCTCTCCGTTTTACTGTTAGCAGTACTTTTCCCAATATTTATTTGGAAATTAGCACTATCATTAATAATAATAAAACAAAAAGCATTAAAATATATTCACCAGCGGATCGTACATATTTGTTTCGCTTGACGTTACTATTGAATCTATAGAAATGTGACAATAAAGGAAGTGAATTTTCCCTTAAGCTTCTTGCTATTACAAATAAAAACGCAAGTTTTCGCGCTTAAAATATAATATTCAAATAAGGGAAGATTTATGCGACAAAGATGGTTGCATATTAAAATAAATAAATTTTACCTACCTTGGCTAAAAAAGAATACGAAAAGTTCAAACCAAACTTAAAAAAGACGCGTAAAAAATAAAACATCTGTAGCCATTCGAAATCTCCATCTTTGAGGCACCGAAATCATGTGGCCTCAGAGGGATCATGATCTTCAGCAAGAACAGTGTTACTTGTTGCAGCCCTCTTTTTCTTAAAAATATAATGAAACAAAATTACACACAAAAATGTATTTTTTGGTGCAACGTTTTCCACTTTTAATGCAGTGAAAACTATGTTGTTGTAAATATTGTCGGCAGGTATGTATCTCTATTTTCCGTGGAAACAAATATTTGCCTTTTACTGGCAAGTAGCAAGAATAATTTTGTACATCCTATAATTTAGTATTTACATAGAAGCGGTTGAAGGTGAATTCCCTAATAAACGTTTTCGGTTGTGGTTTATTTTATACTGGATCAAGCTCATTCGCTTGATAAATAAATAATTATAACCCAGAACCTAGAAATTTGTGTGATATGCTATAATAAAATTGCTAGTTAACTAATCCCACGTTAGGGAAATCATCTTCATCTTTGCGTAGCCGAATTCATACACACCCTAGAGCAGACGAAATTTTGTTAAAAAAGCTGCTCTACATTGCTGGCGTTTAGCCGGGCGCAAGGACTTTCAATATCGTTTACGCTTGCCTGCTGCAGTGATATTCTACTGCACTTATTAAAGCTTTTCTGCAAGAAAAGCTGAAAACAACTTCTCAACCAAGGTAAAACTAAAAATATCGAATGCCTTTCCACTATCCTTTTGATACCAACTTAAGTTTATTTAAAGATTAATTAAAACGAAAATATTAGGTATAAGTTAACAACAAAAACAATTGTTTTCATTTTTTATTACACTTCCTTATTACTTTTTTATGAGTGCAGCGAACTATAAGATTAATGAACTCTAAAATACTTACCAATGTTTTTCTTGTTAAATTGTTCCAGAAAAAAATGTTAATGTCACCACTTAAGCTGACCTAATCATTATTGCTTTTTCTTCTTTTGTTTTTTTGTTAATGTAAACATTATTTTTATTGCATAGTATTGATTTTTATTGTAAGAACAAATTGTAACTTTGTATTGATTTTTATTTGTATTGATTTTTTGTATTTTATTTGGTAAAGCAGATTTTGTAATTATAAAAACATTTTTTTGGTAAATAAAGTTCAGTTGATTACAAACTCAAAAAGAAGAAACAACGTATTTTCTTCTAACTTATATTTTCGTTATAAATTTAAATTGCAAATTTGTCTTGCTTAAGTCTAAGGCGTCAACTTACATCCTTTAAGGACAAAGGATAAGTGCTGATAATGTAGCATTTGAAGCTTGTTTGTGCAAGTAGAGGAAATTAAAGTACGGAGATATAAATTTTTTTCTTTATCCTAAACAGCAAATTATAATTTTGGTAGGAAATATATCTTAATTACGAATTATATGCCGTCATAGAAAAACTTTTTTACTTAAACATCTAAACATATTTTCGATTTTATAACTGCACTGGCAAGAACTAAAATTTTTTACAAGAGTTTAATTAGTTGTAACTTAGCAGACATCACTTTTAAAGTTTTACCGCTATTGTTAGAATTTGTTTTAGTGCCAAGTTCTCGTAAGCGTTTTCATAAACATTGAAAAAGTCGTTTACTTGTATTCAAAGTCCCTACTAACACACATACAAAGTTTAAATGTAGCCAAAAGTTTCCGTTTTTTACATTTTATTTCACATTTAGTTTTTTTTTTTTTTGGCTTTTATTATTCGGGATGACATTTAATTTCCGTTTTAGAAAAACATAATGAGCCTCAAAACAAACCTCAGTGGCTACAAAAATTATTATTCAACAAATGTGTTTGTGTTTGCGTCATTGTATACATTTCAGGGAAAAGCAATAACAACAAAACAAGACATTATTGCAAAATATTTTCCAAACTAAGTGTAGTCAAAACGTATGATGGTTTGGAAAGGTGGGACTGACGGGCAATTGTGGTGAAAATGGCAGGGAAAAGAAAACGTGTTATAAAAGAGCGTGTTTCGTATACAAGAGACTTTGTACGTTTTGTGTGACTTAAGCGTGCTCGCGATCTGATATAGGGAAAGGGGGAAAATTTGCTTCAAAAAGTATCGGTTTTTAGAGTTGTACTAGGTGAGAGAGTTTATTTGTCACCAAATATTAAAACATTTTTCCTTAATTTTTTTATTGAACCTTTAAATCTTATTTCGAAGATATTGTTACGAAGTAATATTCAAAGATGTGTGAAACGACCTATTGTACAAATACACAATATTACAAACATAATGCAAAAACAAATTGCGTAGCGGAAATTCCCCGAACCGCGATTCAATGTAGAAACAATAACAATTTCTGCAGAAAGAAAGAGTAAACAAAAGATACACACACACACAAACACATATACAAGACTACTAAGCCAGCAAACGAAATAAATGATGCGCAATTTCGCATATGTTCAAGACATTTCAAGAAGCGGCCGTGATCTTTATATAATGGCGTCGTCCACCGCAGAAGAGATAGTTGACTTTGAGATTTCATAGAGTGAATACCTGTGCGTACAAAAGTATTAAGTGTACAGTGTAAATTAGTACAGAAGAGTTGTAAATTGAGTCTTAATTGCCGAATAAAGTTGTGTACTGATAAAATCATAAAGGCCTGTGTATTTTAATATTTGCAATTAAACGAACCCTACAAATTAAAGTTTATTGTAGTAATAAACGTAACAATATTAATTATCACCAATTTAATAATTAATTTATTGCACTGAAATCATAATAATAAAAAAATATCAACCTCTGTGTAGGAAAAGTCGCCACGTCAGGCTCAATATATCACTTTTTCTATAGCCTCTAATGAACATCAAATTGCAACAAATTGCGTACAAAAGTGTTGGGATGAACTAATAATACTTTCTTTACGTATTCGCACAGCTATTCTTTACTTTATATTCCAACGCCAGGGTTGAGTTAAATCATAAAAATCAGTGTAGTTGACCTGTTGCAAGTTTTATAGCCGTTATTTTCGATCAAGAGATTCCACCCTCATTAAGGACTATAATCCGTCTATTCTTCTTGCATGGAATGGAAATATGAACCTTCAGTTCGTGGCTGCTGTGCTGAATTACTATAGCTGCACAAAAACATAAATGTGAATATAAGGTCAAGTTCTGTCCAAAAATTTTAGCCATTAGAAGTCCTGAGATCAATATGACGACCAAGTTCTTGATATCACAATAAATAAATAATCTCATATCCGTGCAACTTACTAGTTTTGGCTGGCTATGATTATGTTTTTCGATTTCCAAGTGTGTTTAAAATATCAAGAGAATATTTTGTCATGTAACATAAATAAAAAAAGTTAGATAGAGTTTGAAAACTGAATCTATAGAATAAATTCTTGTTAATAAAGGAGATTTTAAAACTTAAAATTTTACCTGTTTGGCTTTATTATTTCCCCCAGGGTAGATTAATTAATACGATAAGAAGTTTAAACGTAAAATTAAATATTGTGAATGTTTTGTAATATTTAAATTCTGATCTATTTAATTTATTCTTGACCAAACTTTAAATTACTTTTATATATTTTATAAATATTAAAACAAAATTAAATAACCTTTTTATTTACCTGTCTAAAATGCTTGGACATATAAATTATAAGGAAAAGAATAGACATCATACCTTTGAACTTTAGATAAGAATTTTAAATAAATTAAGAAATAATCGCTAATGAAATTGAATTTAAATATCGTAAAAAGTTTAACTTAATTGTCAACATTAAAATTTTGGAAAGAAATATCAATTTGTAGCGGTTGCTTCCAAACCGAATTTTCTTTTTTTTTTGTTAAGTTTATGTAATTTTTAAATCAATCGCTTTTCAACCTTCGTGGCATTAACTTGTTAATTTTTTGAACTTACCACTTCTCTTTATACATACGTCTAAGTTTGTACATTTTTATATTTTACTTTTATAATAAGGCTGGAAAAAAGAAATAAGCATCACAGCTAATTAATGAATCCACCCGAAAAAAGGTCAGCACCCTCCCATTCCCTTAATGAAATACTTAACCTTAAGAAAATACTAATTCTCCCTCTTTTCTTTATCCTAAGCCCAATAATTACAATAACTCACTTATTACATATGAGTTATTATTTTTAAATAATTCTTATAGATTGGCTCCTTAATCTCTGCTGCCTGGCTATAAGCATTAAATTACTAACAACTCTTTCGTTCATTACCTTTAAATGATCTTCAGCGGTTAAAACCGCTTAAGGTTTGAAATTTAATTTTGATTTTATGGGATAAAAATTTATATTATTTTGTATTTTTTTTATATAATAATATTGTTGGTTGAGGTTGTAAGCTATATGCAAATTAAACAAAATTTGTTTTAAAATCGACCTCTTCTTTATTTGATTGTTTCCAAGCGAATGACAAAATGCAAAAATGATATACTAATATTGTAACGAAAGCTACAAAAAACTTCATGATTAAGATTACTTAACTTCATTACAACTTCCCTTACAATTATTGATAATTTGTACAATATTTTTTTCAAGTATGTACGTATATACTTACATACGTTAGTGCGTACAGAGATTAATCTAAGTAAATGCGTACTTAGATTAATGCGACTACATGCACTTAGTTACATGAATGCCTCTATATTTACTTAAAGTAAATAAAAAGTAATAAAAGCAATGTTGTAATGTTAAATAGTTTATCGTGACAAATGAATTTGTGTACCTACTGATAGCACAGTAATTACTTCGAACAATTGTATTTTAAAGTATTTTTTGCAGATTTTGAAGGTGTTTCACTAAAAAATTCATAATTTTAGCAGATTTTACCTCTAAAATTTCAGGCAACCGAGCTGGTATTAATTTTACCTTAACTAATATCTATTTTCTTGAGTTGCCTTGTAATATTTTTTTGCTAACTAATTTCGAATCTGTGGTAAATAAATTCCAATTTTATTTAAATGAGCATCTCGAATAATTTAACATTTATCAAGCAAAATCTTGAAATTATAGAACAATATCTCCACTCCTAGATAATCTTCTACGAAAGAAAAAGAACATCACAACAGAAATAAACAAAAAATGGCTTCTGCCAATGCATTTATACAGGGTCTCCGCCGGGATGATATACTACTTTGCTTGTTTAAAATTTTTGATTAAATGAAAGAGAATGGATCGTATATTGATAAATGTTTTATATAATGTCGGCAATTATGTATGGAATACAATATCAGATAAATGTCCGCCTCTGATAGCCTTACAAATGCGAGCCCTTTTGAACACATTTTTCATTACATTCTCACACATTTCACGCGGTATTTCACTAATTTCATCAGGAATATTTTGTTTGAGTTGCTCCAGCGTTTCTGGTTTGTTTGCATAAACCTTGCTTTTCAGATATCCCCACAAAAAGAAGTCGGGAGCAGTCAAATCAGGCGACCGTGGAGGCCAATCAACGTCACCATTCCTTGAAATAACTTGTTGTGGAAGGAGGCCTCGCAGTATTTCCATTGTAATCCTGTCTGTATGCAATGTTGCACCGTCTTGTTGAAACCAAATGTTAGTCAAGCCCAAACCACGCAGTTGTAGCTTTAAAAAGTTTTCAATCATATCATGATATCGCTCCCCATTGACAGTTACCGTTACGCCGTTTTCAGTTTCAAAGAAGTACGGTCCAATGATTCCTCCTGACCATGCAATCGTTGTGCAAAATTGTGGCCGAAGTTGTTCTTTGAAGACTATGCTCCTAAGGACGGTGTCGAATTGAGGTTTATGGATTGTTTTGAACACTTTCTTGAACAGCAGTAATGTTTTCATCCAATCTAGCAGTACGTTATGGTCCATGCTTGAGCCTATCAGCTACAGTCCCTCTTTCTTCGAGATCATGCACTACACGATAAATAGTGCGTCTTATTGGCACGTTGTTTCTCACAAAATTTTCACATAACTTCCTCATCGTCACAGTAATCGATGATTGATTTTGATATAATGTTTTAACGATTAAAACACGTTGGTTTACCGAATATTTTTCCATAATAAATTTTCACGTCTCTACTTCACGGCTGCCTAATATGAACTGTCAGGGCTAATGTTTACCAAAATGACGGCAAAACAAATTCCTGGCGGACACCCTATATTTTTATCCCATTTTCCACCAACTATAATAACACTGTGCATTGCTGGCTCTTGAAGAGATGAAATAATAAAGAAAACGGGTCTCTGTTTTTGGCATTAAAGGACAGAACACAATTATATTTCTAAAGACATTAAGACGTTCTCTGTGTTGTACACCAGTTTCTAATTGTAAAACACAATTATTTTCACGTTGTATTGTTGGCTTAAGAAGACAAAATTAGTTAAAACCACCACAACTTGTAAGGCGTTTGCTATTGTTGTATGTTATTGTGGTCTCTTTTGTAGTCTTAGCCATTACGATAATGATGTTGCTGTTGTTTTGCGGGACTTTAAAATGGAATCTTTAATGTTGAACACTTGTATGCTTTTTTTGTTTTTAGTGTTCAATAATATTGTACTTCGCGTTGTTGACATTGCTGCTGGAATGAATGCTTTATTTGCTTTAATTAAACGTAGAGTTTATATCTATTGAAAATATGTTTATAATCTATTGCAAATAGCACAACCCATATTTGGTATAAGGACGCAAATGCTTAAAGCCTTTTTATCAGCAACACTGATATCATTTTAAAATATTTAATTTACCTTGAGTCACCAATTTTTAATATTTTTTTCTTATTCAATAATTTTTGCGTTCTATAAAAAACTTATTTGTGTTCTTAAAAATAAAGGAATTATGAAATTTAATAAGAAGAATGTAAAAATAAAATTAACTTAGATTTTTTAATGCTCAAAACTTTTTCTTAACTTTTAAATAGTATTTTGCGAACTCTTAACTTTTGTGTTTGTACAGTTTTCTTACAACGAAAATCATAAAAACAAAATTATTATTTTTCAATTTAATGTGAGCAGGTATTTTATTTAAGTATTTGCATCTAAATCGTATACTGTCGGTATGAAAATTCCTCTGACTGAACTCAATACTAGTGCCGTTTTTATGCTAATGCTGCCTTTTGTGGGTGAATGTGTTTGTGGATGTGTCTGTGACGGAGAGTGCCTGTATTTTTGTACTTAATACTAACAGGAGCCGGAAGTTATCTTCAACCGCTGAAACTACATGCAGGACATTTAGAAAGACATCTGGTATTCATTTTGGGTTACATTAATTTTAGATTGGTTGAAAATTTAAGAAACTGAACGATATTTATTACCCCTTTCGAAACCAATCGCTTTTCATAACTTTGTTTAAATGTTTTACTAAATGCCGATATTCTAATGGAGAAAATAGTTTCTTTAACACGGGATGTAATTGTCATCGGTTGCAATGAGTTGTGTTAATATTAAATTAACAATGTTGACATTTATATGAAAAAAGGCAAAAACAATTATTGGTGTGTGTTACAACAAAAACTCTTTGTTTATGGTTAAACGATGGTTTTTGTTTAACAAATACTTGGTGAAACTATAAATATTTGCTAAAATTGAAATTTAGTTTTGAAATTTTATAATTTTGGATTTTGTGGTGAATTTTCGAAGTTTTGTGAAAAAAATATTTTGCAAAATTTTAAATTATTTGAAATTTCTTGGTGCAATTCCAGTTCTCTTGAATGTTAGCTTCTTGGAAAATTTTGTTATTTTGGCATTTTAAACATTATTAGACTACAGTTTGGTTTCGTGAAGAATTTTAAATTTAGGGAATTCCGAAAGTGTGTGGAAATTTTAGTTTTTTGCTTTTAAAATTGTTTGTCAATTTGTTGGTGAATATTTAAACTTTTTGTTAATTCCTGATTTTTGGTGAAGTCAAAGATGTTTTAAGTAATTGTGTAAGATATATTCTATTTTCACGTGTTCATAAAATTTTGTTTCTTTTTTTAAACTTTTTGCTGAATTTGCAAAATTTCGGTTATATTAAAGTTTTTGTGGTGAAGTTCAAAAGTTTGGGAAGTTGGTTTTTGTTGTATTTTTGGTAAAATGTCGGTGTGTTATTAAATGTTGATTTTGCAGCAAGAACATTTTTAATTCCAGATTTTCAATTTATAGTATATTTTAAAACCGTTAGCAATTTCTTGGTTCAAATTCGGGTTTATTTAATTGCAATTTTTTGCCACATTTTGTTATTTTTGTAATTTAAAATTTTTGAATTATAGTATGTATTTGTGGTGAGTTTTGGAATTTTGCTGGATATCCAAATTATGGTTAAATTTAGTTTATTCGATTTTCGGATTAATTATTTTAAAATTTCTTGGTGAGTTTTATAATTTTTTACTGAATTTCCTATTCGTGATGAAATTTGGGTTTATATTCTCTGATATACTTCTTTAACACAGATATTAAAAAAATTTTTGAAATGCATATTTTTTTGTAAATTGTCGGTTGTTACAAGATTTGGTAAAATTAAAATTTTGTTGGTGAAATTTTAATAATTTTTGGTAAAATTAGGTTTATTCCAGTTTTTTATTCTATGGTGAATTTGCAAATATGTGGCGAATTTGCAAATATGTGGTGAATTAGCAAATATATGGTGAATTTCAAATTTTTAAAAAATTAAGAACTTTTATAAAGTTTTTCTGCAGCGTCATTTATGTTAAATTAAGGTATTTGGAAAAATTATGATGTTTTAAATTTAAATCTTTTTAACCGTTTTGTGTTAATTTCCAAATTATAGTCATTTTTTTCAGATTAATTTGGTTTTTGATAAAATTTATAATTTGCATGACTTATAAATATTTTGATGTATTTTTAATTTATTCGGGAATTGACCACTTGCGGTGAACTTTTGATTTTAGTTTTTATATGCTCGCTAAACATCGATTTTGTTAAAATTTCGACATTATTAAAAATATTCAAAAATATTTGCTTTTCGGCAAAATTACAAAATTGTAGTTAAATTTAAATATTTGTGGTGAATATGAAAAATTTCGTGAATTTGGTGTTTTTGTTTGCAAAATTTCAGTTTTACATTGCATTGAAAAAAATATGCGAAACTAGCAAGTTGCCTAGAAATGAGTGCGGTTCTGATTCCCTTTTTCCAAGTTATTTTTGTTTGTTAGTGTATGTACAAAATGAAGATTTTTGGAACGAATTTCCGTCATCCCTTGTCAAGTTTGCTTTGGAGACAAACCGGTTTGTGCCATCTTCAGTATCATTTTGTATAAAACTCTTTAACTTAATGTTTATAAACGGTTGAATTATATAAATTTTCAGCTCTCTATCTATAGTGGAAATTCTCCACAAAAACAGTGCCAATCATTTCGTGCACCTTAGTAAGACAAAAAATCACATTTTAGATCATGTGCCATTTGAAAACAAAAATATAATAATTTAAATTCGAATTTAATTATATATTTGTATTGAAAATTAAAAAGGCGGTGTGAATTAAAGGTTATGTATTATATATAAAGCCAATTACCATTAAAATGCAACAGAAGACATTCAAGACGCGTCAGCTTCATCATTAGCAATAATTATCCCATTAAATGTTTGGCCATTATAGAAATGTTTTTTTTTTTCAAATTGTATTTTTTTTCGATTTCAATTTGTTGGATTATAGTTTAGTTTTGAGGTAAAAGTCGACAATTTGGTTATTTATGTTTTTTGGTAAAATTTCGAAAATGTTATTAAATATTGTAGCAACCCGCATTTATTTATATAATTTAAACTTAACGTTTTTATATACAACTCTGTTTATAAAAGCAACTTTACATATATATTTAAATTTAACGTTTAAGTGCGACTCTACGCTAACATTTTATCTGTATGTACTACTTATCAATACAACTATGATATTGTAAACGTTTAAAACTGCTATAAAAGCAGCTGCATTTGGTTGAATAAATTCAATTGGTATTCTGTCGTTTAACAGTGAACATCATTGTCTAGGCTTATTCTAAGTACCGGACGTGAATTTTCTGCTGAACTTGGAAAACTCCAATTAAAGTGACATTTCTTAAGTATAAATTGTGTTTAATGTTGGTAGGCAAGTTCAAATACAATCTTCGGAATAAGATTGATTCAGTATTGATTTTTTAGCATTAAAAATTTTTTTTGTTCTAGTTTTTCGATTTTATATATTTTTATATTTCGAAATTGAGGTGAATTTAAAATGTAGTAATTTCAAATTTTTTGTGCAGTTTCGGTTTGTTTTAAGATTTTGTTTTTTTGGAATATGTTATTTTTGTAAAATAAAATTTTTGAAATATATGTAGATTGGTGTTGTGTTGAATTTTTGATTTTGTTGTACAAATTTATTTTTCTTAATTTTCCAACCTAATTTTGGTGAATTTATAATTATTACATTTTTTTGACGTTTTAAGCTTATTTAATTAAATTATGCACATGGAACGAGTTCTTTAAGAAAATGTTTCCAACATTTTATTAATTATAGTCGATATTGCGAGACGCCTTTTCGTAGCATCATCAGGAACTAAATTTTAATTGCAAAAAATTCAATTAGCAATCAATTGATTACGAACAACTTTTCCATAACACTAAGAAAACCAGTTTCAAATGTCAAAAACAAAAACATGCACAAACTGAAAGTAATTTTATATATATCTATATACGTATGTATTTATATGTACATATTTAAACAAAATTTATGCTTAAGTAAAAACAACAAGCATTGCCATTTTTTTGATAACTGGTTCGGAAGTGAATATCGATACGTCCCTATAATGTCGGCAAAATTTCAAATTTCACCACAATTAGAAAATTATAAAAAGCACAAACAAATTTAAAATTCGGCAAATAATTTTAAGTTTACTATACGCTATACATTTTTCCAAAATTACATTCAGTTATAAAAACCGAAAATTCACAGAATTTAAAAAATTCACGAAAAATCGAAAATTCACTTTAAATTAATTTTGTAAAAAATTTATAAAATAGTCGAAAATTCAATAAGTCATTTAAAATTTACCCAAAAAAATTTTAAATTATTAAAAAAAATTATCTAAAAATCGCAATTTCGGAAAAATAGTGCAAATAATTAGTTACCAAGAGACCTACATTTTTCTAAAAACATTAAATTCAAACTTCGTCAAAATCCAAAATTAATTTAAAAAAAGTCAAATTTAGCTAAATCTTGCGAAAATCCAAATTGATTATATATGTTTCACTTAATATTGAAATTTCACCAAAATTCTTAATTTTTACCGAGAATTCGAAATTGGACCAAAAAGATAGGGAATTTTCATGAATTCGAAAATTCACCCGAAAATAAATTTAAATTATACCAAAAAATCGAAATTTTACCAACATATCACTCGATAAGATAAATTAAGTTGAAGATGAAAAAATCATAGAATACATAAATAAATTGAAAAATCGCACAAATTTAGCAAGAAATCTAATTTTCACATATTGCTAAAATTTAATAAAAATTTTATAACAAGTACGAAATATCAGAGAAATTTTATAATTCTTTTATTATTTCAAACCCCGAAAAATCTGAAATTTACCCAAAATTCGTAGGTATACCAAACTGTTGAAATTGGAGGAATGCGCAAACACATCTAACCAAACTAAAAGACCCGAAATTGCAGAAAACAAGTATTACCGATTGAAGTTCTTAAAATAAAACACACGACCGAATTGAAGTTCATTAACATTCGAATAAACGGGCAAAAATCAGTAGCCTTCAAGCATTTTTCGTAGTTTACAGTTGGATGAAGGGTATATAAGATTGGGCAAAGTGAAATATTATAATATTTCATTTGTTAGTGCAAAATATATGTGTTTCATATGAAGGGGATTTATGTAGCAGAAAAAAGTATTAAATGCTTCCAAAAACTGAATTATTTTTTGTTGGGATGCTTCATCAAATTAAAAGGTAGAGTTCTATATTAAATTATTTTTCATGATATCCTACTTGTAAATACTACAGTAATAATGCAATATGATTTCAACCATTAAAATTTTATTAACTTCAATGAATCTCTCTACATACAGACATAACAAGTGACCCACATTTACAGTGTGAAAATAAATTATTATTATGACGTTTAACTTCATTAACCATCTATTTGAGCCATTTTTCGCTTCTTATGGGTAGTAGGAAAATGGAAGGCATACAAAGCCTTTCATCAATAAATTTTTTTATGTTTGTTATTTTTAAAGTAGAAAAAGAAAAATGCGAATTATCATTTTTATGCCTTGTGAAAATGAATCATAATGGCGTGATAATTAATGTTCTCAAATAATAAATAAAATAATTCGCCTTTGTCTCTAAAATTTTCTAATCCCTTCGACAAGAAACAAATTTCCTTTCGAAAATGTCTTTGTCTAATACGAAAGCAAATGTTTCTAGAATTCGCATTTCATTCGAATAGCATTTTGAGTGCAGAAATAAACAGAAATCTTAAAATATAGGAAGACACATACAAATAAAGTTAATTTAATTTGTTTATGTAAAATACAAAGAGGCACATTTACGCTTTACATGCCAAGCTATAATTAAGCCTAACGGGCTTAACACAAGCCGAAAACTTCATGAAGGTCTGTTAATATTCTGATATTCTTTATGATATTCTTAATTATATAACGGCAATTTTAAAAATGCTTCCTTCTACTTTAGTGAATAAAAATTGTATTTGAATAGTTTGCAGTATAGAAACAATCTTAATGTAAAGTATTTTAAGGCTAACTAATGGCTGATTTTAGGATTTTAAATCATATTTAAATTTTACACTTTTCGAAATTCGAAAATTTTAATGCATTTTGACACACATAACCGAAATATTTTTATTTTGATGCAAAAAAGCTTTTATTTTAAGGTTTTTCTTAATTGCTAAGAAACTATTAGCTTTATAAAACCGTGGAAATCCTACCATTTTGAATACCTAATTGTCCTTTTGATGTAAAATATATTTAAATACAAATAATATATAACTATATTGAGCAATTACTTACCAATGCTTGTGCTATAGCATCTAAGAATTACGGCCAGAAATTAAAAAAAAACCAAAGGTTCTCATTTCGTTTAAATATTGCTGATGTATTTAGAAAGTTTTTTATGTAGGGGGGATATCGAAGCAGACCCCTAACTTTATGGATCCCTTTACGACCCCTGCTTTTCTCGAACTGATTTCAGGCAACCGGTTTGTAATTTACGCATACCTTAGTCTCAATCAAGTCTCGTGCTACCACAAACCTTTACTATCGGATATAGTGATTTCAGACTGTCGACTGGTAACTGTAGACCTTCTTCCTCATCAAGGAGTATCTTGTAATTGCTAGCATTTCTTTAAGGCTTAGTTTCACCTTGGCATTTACACTTTACAAGTGTCTGCATTACAAAACATTCACACACAATGTGTGCTACAGTGTCAGCGTCTTCTTCAGGAGTATCTTTCGAAGTTACCCGTCCACCTCTCGGGTGGTTTTCTTGTCAAACTCTTCAGAAATCCTCCGTTGGCCAATAAGCACCAGAGTTCCTACAGAGCTCCATATGCACTGGTAAGTCTGTATTAAAACTGCAGGTCGACTGGTATTCAGAGTTCCCATACTTGAGATCAAGTACCATCTATGCAACACATCATTGGTGTATGCTGTTCCACAATGGATTTTTTACACAAGAGTGTTAACTTCTTTCCGATCGACTTATTTAAACAGACTCCTTGCAGAGACAGGAACCTGTTACCGGCCGCCTCTACGGGGAGGTATAAGCCTGAAATTCTGACAGTGCACTCAGTTATGGCAAGCTATATTCTTGACAGCTGATAGCCGTTTTAAAACTTAATTTTCATACGTCGCGAACTTCAGTCCAATCAGGGTTGTCGCTGCTAAAATATGATCTAACCTCTAATTGATTGGCCACTTTTAGGAAAGAGTCCACTGTTAACTCGTTACGTTTCAGTATAAGAACCTCTATCGTTGCAACTTTTTTCAGATTTTGAAATATTAAGTTTTTGTATTTAGGGTATAGTTGCTTTGCTGCTTGGATTTTCTCGTCCATATCTAGTTATAAAATAGTACCGCTTTTGGAAGAGGATGAAATATTTTTCGATATTTTTAGTATACGAAAGTAAGATATGACTTACCTATTTCTTTCGGAAACGTGCCCACCATTTCCTTAATTAATACAGAAAAGTGACATTATTGCTGATTATTTCTCCTACAATGATGTTTATAAATTTACTCCAGTTTTCACCTGTCAAGTTTTGTTTTGATTGTAAAACTGGAGAATATTTTTTTTCTTTTAGTTAATTACCAAAAAAATAACACAGAAATCTGTGTTTAGTAAATTGACAAATTTTAGATGAAGAGTTTGAGGAAGTGTCTTTTGGACATTGCATAGTTTTCAGCGAAAACTCCACTTCCGTTGGCATTGACAAAGTTACATCATCTATTTCAAACTATTTAAAAAAAATTTTAAATTATTATTATAAATATTGTTTTTTTTTTGCAAAATTCCGCGCGAAGCCCTAACAGGTGAATAGCAGCTCATGTCCTCTGTTTTGCATTATCTGTAAGCTTCTATGTCACTTCCGCAGCTTAAAGATATGATAATAATGATAAATTCAAAGCAAATATATGTGTATCTCCTAACAAATATTTAGCCTTGAGTAATTCAAAATTGTATTACTTCAATAGTTTCATCAAACATTCCTCATCTTTTCTTCAAATTTGCCAATGGCACCCTGCTGAAATCTTTTTCAAATGTTTGCAATGCGAACCACGCTCCGCTTTCAATACTTGCTTCCTCCGGAACATGTAAACTTTTTCTTCGGCCTGCATAATTTCTTCATTTTCTACAATAATTCAATTATCTGTGAAGCTTCCATCAATATTAAATATTTCACAGATTTCCATTGTCAAAACTCTTGTCACTTTTAATAATTTTCAACTGTGAGAGTTATTCTTTATTACTTTTAGAAATATAAGTTTCGAAGTTAGAATTACACACTTGATATAATCTAAAATCTTAAGTCAAAACGTTTATTTGTTGTAAGATTTTTATTTTGTTTTAAGATTGTCGTTCCTGTTTTTATATATTTTTACGACTTTGGAGGTATATTATTCATAAAATTAAACAATTTTGAAATCAAGTACGACACAGTTTAATTTTAACCTACAGCTTTTTTCTGAGTGTATATGTACATATAAGCACAGGTGTGGGCAGACTATTAGCATAATATTAAAGTAAAGTTCTGCAGCAACAAAAATATCCATTCAAGCCATCTGACTAATGTTCCTTAATCCCACAGGTGCAAACAGTTGCGGAATTAGTCGTTTCTAATAAATTTCCTTGTTTACATTGGCGTTCACAACACTTGTGTTTCTTTTATCAACTTTGAATTAACCGTATCTGAACTTATCTTCTTAATAATTTGCCTGTAATGACACTAATATCACTTTTAAAATTTTTTGTTTTTTATACTTTATTAGTTTTATTTTAATTTTTACTTGAATTTAAAAAAAATTTTAACATATGCATAAAGTACAGTTAGGTGTTTAATGTGTTAAAATTTCGGTTTGCCCTTAAATGTTTAAATGCAATTGTGAAGACGCTTCGAAAGTCTTTTATATTTGAATATAATTACATATTAACCCTTCTACTTTAAAAATTAACTTAAAGGGCGTTTACACTATTCTACAAGGGCTTAGATTTTCGATGGGTTTTTGCAGAGAGAAATCTAATGAAAATCGATTTGTCTGTCAAAAAAATCTAAAGTAAAATATTGGGCCTCATGCATAAAAACGAGTAAAAGCGCTGAGTTAATGCAGGTGAGCAATTGCTCGTAAGTCGAGTTCGATCAAACAGTAACAGCTTTTGCTCAATTTCGTATGCATAAAAACAAGTTCAAACTAATTGCAATTACTTGAGCAAAGAGATATCAAACGTCTAATTGTTATTGAAGGGAAAACATGTCAAGTGAAAGTGAAGTAGAATCAAATAATAATAAAATCGAAACTGACGACATTTCTAAATTTTTAGTAGAAAAAATAAAACAAAATAAATATTTACTAGAAAATAAAAAAAAAAAACAACAATCGAGACATGTGTAACAGAAATTAAGCAAAAATTTGGCATTGAATTAACGGGCAAAAATATAATAAAAAAGTCAACAGTGTTTTGAGTCGTTCTGAAACTGATGAGACAAGGGAGTTGAATTTTCAAAGTCTGCAGAGGCTTGTTTTGTTAAAGCAAAACAAAGTGCTTTCTACAAAAATGCAGATTTGCAAGAAAAACTTGTGGAAAGAAACTTGCAGTTCCATGAATATTGAATTTTATTAGTATGTAATTAATTAATATTTATTTCCTAAAAGTGAATTATATTTATATTATTTTTACATGAAAAAGAGAATTATATTTTTAATTATATTTTTATTATAAACTAACTAGCAAACCTGCCGAACTCCGTTTCGTCACCAGATGGCTTCGTTTTATGTAAAATTTCGTTTGGTGATTGAAAGATGAAGAAAATTTTTTTTGTTTATATATGAAAAGGACAAATTTTATTTCATTTCACAACAGTAATGAATTTATTTCGATTACAAAAATTAAGTGTTATTTAGTTAAACTTCTCTAAGTAAATGAAAGTGAATCCAAAGTAAATACTGAATCGAAGCGTTATACGTGTCCGCAAATTATCCGTTTCATTGAAGTGCTCTTTGGTAAACCATATTTTTAGTTTTTTTGTCTGACGTTAACACAAACAAAGCGGATGGTTTCCCAACTCGTGAACACGCAACGTATAACTGCCCATGTGATAAACAATGATTTTCTAAATTTATCCCGCAAACACTAAGCGATTGGCCTTGCGACTTGTTAATTGTCATTGCGAACGCAAGGCGAACTGGAAATTGCAAAGTCGCGGTGGATTCAAATTACGCAATATCATAATAACTGTACCAATTTTGAGTTGCAAGTTATGTGGTGGAAATCCTGGTAACTCCAGAGAGTTCAAAAACTCCGTAGGATAATTTACTACATCATCGGGATTTGTTATAGAATCAACGGATTTGTATGTCACCAAACCGCCAGCAATTTTTGATTGAATGGTGAAATTCAGTGCGTGTACATCATTATTCTTTGCTGCAAGAATTGCTCGTTGACTTAACCAAGCATAATTCAGATAATTCTCACTAATGTTTGGGAAAATATTTTCAATAAGAGCTAATTGAGAGTCTACAAATCGGCAAAAGTCGTTGGTAAGAGTAATTAATCCAGATGTCGCATCAACTGTGACTTTTCCATTTCCAACAGCTAACAATTGTTTGGAAAATTGTGCAGCACTTTGATCATTTTGAAGTTTAACTCTCATATTAGTGGTTAGCGATAATGTTTTTACGTTATTCCATAAAGGTGATGCCTTCAGGCAAGCATTCAATTCATCTGCAGGCGTTCCACGGGGAATTACTGGCAACGTCTGCCTGAAATCGCCTGCCAACAGTATCATCAAGTCGCCAAAGATGTTGTTATTTCGCCGAAGATCCTTCAGTGTGAAGTTAAGTGCTTCAAGTGATTTCTTATGTGCCATTGTGCACTCGTCACACACAATAAGCTTGCATTGCGTCAACAATTTTCCCATTGCACTGGATCGGGAAATATTATATGTTGGAGTATCAATTGTGTTTATATTGAGTGGCAACTTAAGCGCAGAATGTGCAGTACGACCGCCATCTAGAAGAGTCGCCGCAATTCCAGATGATGCCAACGCCAAAGCTATGTCACATCTTGATCGAATAGTGGCCAAAATCAATGAAATGACAAATGTTTTCCCTGTTCCTCCAGGTGCGTCCAGGAAGAATAGACCAGAAGTATTATTGTCCACCGCTTGCATTAATGTTTCGTATACTTGTTTTTGCTGTTCATTCAGCAGCGGCACATTATTTCGAACGAATTCCTGCAATGTATCAACATTGTATTGCAGCTCTCGAATTAATTCTTGGTTGAATGCATCGTGCATCGATCGATTTGGCGCAATCATTCCTACTTCAATCAGTAGCTTGTTTGCAATAGTCAGGCATTGATCCTCAATCAGAATCAATCCTTCATTGTAGATTTCATCGGTTATTTGGATGTCAGGATTATTCGTTTGAATGCGCAAGCGATGCAAGATATCTTCACATATGTCGTCTTTGTATTTGTTCCATAACAGAATTGGTTGTGAAGGAAAACAAGTCGTGATGATAATTGTGAACAGCGTTCGTATTTGGTACGCATTTAATGAAACAACTGAATCCGCAAGTGTTAAATCCCAATGAGAATCGTTCTCCAGCAAACCCAATAGTTGACATGCTTCTCGATATGTTTGGCATTGGTGGCCGTTCACAGTTTTCAAATGCGCAAATGATTTTTTTCCACGTATGTTTACCAACAGCAGCCGCAAATAAAAACATTCATCATTTCTAGGATGAACAGTATACATGCGGCCTAGTGCATCAGTGGAAAACACTTGTGGCCAATCTGAAACTGGGGTTCCTTGTTTGCGACGTTGGAATTTCTTTGTTGATTGATTCAAAGTGTAATACTTGGGCATTTCAAGGTACATAAGCGTCGCTGCGAATGGATCTGCTTCACACATTGCAAAGAAGCTAGTCAATGTTGTCGATGGTGGTCTCTCAGCTCGTTGTGCCGTATTAGCCTCAGTGAAGTAAACTCTTTGGTCATTTTCCAAATTCACTGCTAAATGTATAACTGTGGGGTCTTTCATGAATTTGGAATGAAAATAATCGCCATAGTGCTTCATTAGTACTGACGTATCTGCCCATTTGGAAGTTGCTGATTTCGTCATTCGCATTTTCCGACGCAATACCAAACACAGCCATGTCGCTGCCTTTTGTGACGTACTTGCACAAATATTTGATTGATTTGGCCAAATGACAACATCAACGATTGCATGTGTTTCGAAAATTCGTGATAGCAGCGGGCAATATGGTACAATGAATTCATTTCCGATCTCAATTTCCGTCCATTTCGGATTGCATGTGAACGTAATAAATAAATCCGGTGATCCATAATTTCGCACGTACGTCATAGCATCTTGAGCGTATTCGTACATGTGGCGTGGGCTTCCGATATAAGATGATGGGAAAATCGTCAGACGTCCAATATGAACATCACCATCTGAATGAATAGCATCACGCAAGTGTATATAGTCCTCAGATCGTAGCTTTCCCTGATTGAATCGGATGAACGCTAAACGTTCGGTCTCGACTTTGACATACATGTCGACAGCGAATTGCTGGAATAGCCGACGGCACTTCAGAATAACATTCTCCTCATGTGTACGAATCATCATACGATACGCATAGTAATTCACTGCGCTTAGATTTTTATTCGTTGGTACGCCTGAAAATGCAAAATTAAATGAATTGTTAATGGGAACCAATAATAGCTATAATAGCAATAATTAGTGTGTGAATATTGTGCCTGTAATTGGATCGACCATCTTCAACGTGATGTTGTATCCGTCTTGCCCTTGCCACTAAATGTGTCTCGTTTACACGATGCATGATATTGCTTCTTCGCTGAACGACAATGTCTCGCGATTTAGTTGGATCGCCAACAATAGTTGCAGCAACATCATTAACGGTGGGTGCATTGAATCTTTGCACATGTTCACCTGTTGGGGTACAATCCTCTCTTATGATAAATTTGTGAGTATCCGATGGCATTCGTTCCAATGCTGTTTTGAACATATTAACCGCAGCATTATTAGCGTGAAAAAATGCTTGCAACTGTTGAATAATTCGTCTCTTTAACTGTTGTGTTCCCTGTACATTGCACTGCACATTCAGCTGATCCACCATCGACGAAATGAAATATATTTGCAGAAATTAATGCGGTTCATCTGTTGTTGGCAGCATTGAACCACGCAAATGATATATTTGTCCTTGTATCTGTAATTGGAAACAATCATTTGTTGAAGAATACGGTGTAACTTCTGATCGTGTGATGGTGTAGTGTGTGGTGTATATGTAGTTCTTATGTGTTGAAATTCATTGTGTTGGTGTGAGTGATTGGTTATGTGTGTTTTATCTTTTACCTTGCAAGTCGGCATGAAGCCGCCGTTTTCTCGAATGATATTAGCTCCAAAGGAAGTCATGCGAAAGCAGTTATTGTATTCAAGGATGTGTTGAAGAAAATGGCTGGAATCGGGATCACTTCCATCGAACAATGGTTTCAGTGGCTGTGGTAGTGTAAGTAATGGATCCAGTTTGACTTTTCCACTTGCGCAGCACAATCCAGCCGTTTCTCTTTTGAACTTTAACGCATTGCAATATCGGCATGTAGTCGTCATTGGTCCAATAGCAAAATTTTCATCATCACTGTAGTTCGCAGTGGGATCATATTGGAATGCCAAGCGATTGTATGATGCCAATGATCTTCGTGTACTCACGCCTTGTCTCAATCGGGCATTTTCTCTTATTATATTTTGTCTTTCTTCGCTTAAGTTCTGTGAATACACTTGTTGCTGACTTGCATGTCTTGTGCGGCGGCCGATGCTCGCACGTCGTCCACTAGGCATTTTGGAGTATATTTAATTTATACAGTTGTACTTACCGCCTTTAAGACAAATGCCTGCTGTTGAAATTGAATAAAAATTTGCACAATACACGTGATTGATTTGATGGTTTCCAACTGAAATGTTAGGAAACGAATAACTTATTTCTTTACTTTTTTTCACAATTTCACAGTGAACACAATACCGGTTTGTCACACGAAATTAACTGAGCAGAGAACAATGAGTAGCTGTCAAACAATGTATCACGCATCTACTTAAAATATTGGTTTGTAGTACATGCTATGTATCAGAGATGGCGCTGTATGTGAAAAAAGATTTTCCCGCTTTTTTGTTGAAATTTTTCCAAAATTTTCTTTGCTATAAAGCTCACGGAGCCCGAGACCTTTCCAACGAATGCCAAACCTTAAAATCGGTTCGAATTTGTTAACGTATTTTATTATTGCAAATTGCAAGAAAATTGTTATTTACTTAATTGGTTTCACTTACAGGTTTTTAACTTATGAACAACAATTAACGCAAAACAAATCAAACGCAGTCAGTGAGCAACTTAAAGCAAATTTTGTTTTAATGTACCGTTATTTTTTATCAGCGTTTGAAAAAAACTTAAAAATGTGCACAAAATGTAGGTATCATAAATGCAAGAATACACAAAGTTGTTTATTATCGATTGATAATATAATGTTATACATATGTTTAACTTATTGCACAATGTTGCACCTTAGTAAGCGAGTAATATTTTGTGTTATCGAATGATTTAAATATTGATATTGGATCATTATTAACATAGTTTTTTTGTAAATATTTTCGTAACTACATAACCGATTTAAGAGTTTGATATCACGTTTCGAAGAACATGACAACGGCTTTCAAGAAAAAATAAAATAAAGCCACGCCCCTTGATTTCACCACGCCACCCCCCCCCCCCCCCCGCCCACAGACCGAAAATAAAAAATCAGACTTCACAGTGTCACCCGCCTGAGTATTCTGAACATTCCCTGAAAATTTCATCAAAATCGGCCGAGCCGTTTTGGTAAATTGGATTTTGCCACGCCCCGTGGAAATCGGTTCGTGCGTTCTGGAGTTATAGCGTCAGGAAGGAAAACCCGACTTATTTTTATATAGTAGATAGATTTGATAACAAATTTGCGATCATCCTCCTTTGTTTTTTCCAGCTTCTGAATTTCCCGCTGTTTGTTGTTCGATATCATTTCTAATTGCCATACATCATTATTGTTGTAATCGTCATTGATAAGGATATAATCGTCTTTTAAAAATTTAACTATGTTATGCAAAATGAAACAACTGGCTATTACGTGGGGCGCTAACTCTGTCGATACACGAATTTTGTATTTTGTATTGAAGAAAATCTTTGTTTCAATTGCCCAAAACACCGTTCTATAATGACACGTTCCCTTGTAAACACTTTGTTGAATGTTTTTTCAATGTCAGTTGTTGGGTTCCGGAATGGTGTCATTAGCATTTTGCATTATTCTACATACCTCGCTGTTTCGTAAGATACGTGAGTCATGAACTGAACCAGGCCAGGATATGTCAACGCTTGTAAAAAGAAGAGTAGTAGCCTATTCTACAAATATACTCATCGCTTTGATTTGTGGGTATTTTATTTTTATATGAGTACAATCAATCACTCCAATTGCAAATGGAAAGCAATCATTTGCTTGCCATTTCATTTGAGCATCTTTTATTTCATCTGCATCTTTCGGGAATTTTACCCACTCGCTTGCTTTGGCAGATATCAGTTTTGCAACTTCCGCAATAGCTCGCGACACAGTTGATTGATGGACTCCAATATCTGTGGCTATACCATTTTGGAATCCAGGATCTGCACAAAACCTTAAATGCAGTCGAATTTTATCAATGTTGCTGAGGGCACCACCACGTGCTTCTTCAGACTCCTCAAAAAAGTAATTAGCCAACCAGCAAATGCTACTATCATCAAACCTATGTTTTTATCACTTTATTATTAATTATATAAAAAAAATAATAATTAAGAATACAAAACTGTATATTTTTTATCCTCACTTGCTAAATTTGTTTTACGCTGCTGATAATATTTTGTATTTCTTTGTGGCACAAAATATTCAGCTATGATTCCTTTTTAGTGTACGCGAGTCAACTATAAGGCAGGCTCTACAAAATTTGAGCATGAGCTCACAAAAGAAAGCAAAATGTTGTTTTTATGCATATGAAAATGAGCACAAGCTCATCTAACTTAGTTCAAAATGAGCAAGACGAGATCAAACGTGAGCAGTGAGTAAAAGCAAATACATCAAATTTTTTTATGCATACGACAAGCACCTTTTACACAAAAAATCGAGTCCGAGCTCACGTTTTATGCATGAGACCCATTGTCCCACTTGCAATAAAATGGAAATGCCGTAGTTATTTACTTCAATCTAGTAGCAGAGCAAAAAGCCGGTGGCAATGGCCGAGCAATTTCGAGTAGGCAGCAGCGGCGATAGCTCTTGAGAATTTCAACGGATGAAGTTTCTGATATATTTTTTTTCGTAAAAAAGCACAAAATATTCACGTGAATGAGCAAAATTAAGGACCGAAAATAACAACTATTTGTGAATTTTCAAACAATTATGGAGGCACCATGTGAAGCACTGAGTTCATCGTATTAATCTAGATTTTTAGAAAATCAAATACGATTGAAATATTTTTATATTTTTGGCAGAAATAATTCTATTCTGATTTAATTTTTTTTATTTTTTAATTTTTATTTCTTGATTTTTGTTTCTAATAGAAATAATTATTAAATTCGGAGTTATATATTTTGTGCAGAAATAAGGGTTATTTGATGAAAATTCAAAGCTACTTTAGTTAAATTAAGAATTAATTTTTATTTTTAAAATTAAAATGTAATAATTTTTTTTGCAAAAAAATTAAGCCCGAGAAACAATTGTTTCTGAAGACAAAAAGAAATAACAACTATATCTTCCAAAAAAATAAAACAAAAAATAAGAAATAAAAATTATATTTTGATGTTGATGAAAAAAGTCACAGTTATTGCGGCGGTGAACCAGTAGCATCGTTTTCTGTGTAAATTGTAGTTGAACATGGTGACTTTCGAAGATTCCAACCGCGATCCTTGGTAACACAACAATAATGCTAGAGAATTGCATTACTAAACATTAAAATCTGAGCTCCACGCTGAAATCAAAATGTAATAATGGCTTCGGAACTCCTGTTAAACTTTTTGTAAAATATGTCCTTCAGTCATTGTAAATCTTATTCTAAAAGTCGGTGCTTATTAAAGAAATGCAAATAAATAAAAATGTATTAATAAATTTACTCCCACACTACTTTAAACTGTTTTAAATAAATAATAAAAAAGTTACTTAATTAACGTGCACACAATTAAAGCTGCATAAAACAAACACACTGCACTTATGTTTTTTTTCAATTTAAAAAAAGGAAAATGAATAACGAAATAAGACAGTGTGAAACAAAATTGCAAAAAATATAATAAACTCAAGTGGTCGGAAAATAAAAACAAAGGTAAAGGAGTAGAAAGCAATTCTAGTCAGTAGCAGTCGAACACACAAATTACCTACATTTCGTAACTAACAAAAAGTTAAATTACTATAACTCTGCCAACAGCAACCTGTAACGAAAGTCGGAACACGTTTATACTTACGACGAAATTTACAAAGGAGCCAATAGTGACAAATTGTTTCCTGCAGCAAGGATAACTAATATGTGATTAGAAAACTATATTCTAGCTCTATATGAAATATTAATTTTTACTAAACTAATTCATTTGTATAAAGTTGCGTAATAGTTTCAGCACTAATGGACATTGCAGAACATGTCATAATGAGCAGGAAGAGCAGACCGTGTTTGGTGTCCTGTGTTCTTAAGCTGGCGATCCTTCCTTCTGCTCCCCTAACTATCGGCACCGGGAATGCAGATACTGGAAGCAATCTAATCTTCCATCTGCTTTCGTTTTAACATTGGCACTTGCTACTTATTTTCTCTATTCTTTAATATTTCTAATACTCTTCGTTTGCAGTCTAAAACTAAGCGAGCCTTCAGTGGCCAATTTGAAAAATTTAATACTACCATACTTTTGAGTATCATAAGGCCACCGCAAAAAGCACAATTACAACCAATTTATCGTCCCTGTTTAAAATAAAAAGAAACCTTAATTATTATGTGCCTTTTCTTCTTTAAAGTTCACTTTATGTGTAAAATCGTCAAACACTTACTAAATTTTCATGGGCAGCAGCTGCCCTGCTAAAGTTGTTGCACCATTTTGGATGGATACTTTGTTATACGCTAATGGATCAACACAATTCGAAAGAGTATTTTTTACTACACGGAAAATGTAAATTCAAATTATCTCTCTTTTATTTTATTCCTTCAGTTCCACCACTTTTTAATTTATTCATTTGATAATTTCATTCACTTTCAAAATATAAAAGAGCACTGTGAAACAATTGAATAAAATAACAACAACCCATGCGTAAGAAGAGAAAATAAATTAAGTTGAAAATAAAAATGCAATTAAAAGTTAAACCATAATTACAAACTAACAATATTTCATGATCATTATGATGAAAAAATTCACTAAGCTAAAGGCAACACTCATCATGCCGAAAGAAAAAATACAAAACAGAATCTTTGAAACAAATATAAAATGTTTTTTCATGTCATTTTTGACAAATAAATAATAAAATTAATAGTTATTATACTTTATAATAAAAGAAATTTTATTGTAGGACCTGGAGCTTAAAAAATTAGACAAAATTAATTTTAAATTATCTTCTATTAGTTCAAAATTAACATTTTCGAATGCCGTAAGCGGAACTTAAAACACAGTTTTGGCTTGCCTTCCGTTTTCTAAAACTTGCAATTGTTGTCACCTACATCGCCATTTCCGTTTAAGTCATACAATTACGCTTAAATAAACACACAACCTCACACTCTATGTTAAATACATACACATTTCTAACATGTTAATAAATATGACCCTTTATTTTCTTACGTAAAAGTTTGACAATTTCTTGCACTTTTCCCATCATAAATGTAATTTTTTTATGAAAATATATTTTTTTATACTTATATTTCATTTTATTGAATGTTCCTACTAACAGAAATTCACAATAAGTGTTTAAATTTTATTTCTAAATTATTATTTACTAGTTATTACCAATGCAATTGCCAGAACGAGTTCAGTTCAGCTAAGTATACACCTGCTCCTGCCATGCAATACATAATAGAACCATCAGTAAAAATGTTCATGTCGCTCTCCATGCACTCATTGTATATAACGGCTTCCGCAGTGAGTGCCCGTTGCAGCCTCCCGACCATTTTTCCTATATTCGAGCTATCCTTCGGCATCTAAATCTCCCTAATCCGTTTTCCAACTAAGTGCAGAATACTCTTGTGACATAAAGAATAAGTCCAACGGTAACAATCATATCATTATCTGAATGCTAATATTGATGCTGTATAACATATATTCACCCAGGCAATACTTTAGCCACCAGACCACAGTTACTATGGATCGCACCATCATCACGTAAATCCAGAATGCAGCCTTGGCGACATCCGCATATACGGCCACATACTCGTTTACGTTGATATTCAGTTAAAACAGGATTCATTAATTGACAAGGATTTCGAAAAGTTTCACAAAAAGATTTAATTTGAAAAAAGTCCCTACAAATTTTAATTTCACAAAAACATCAAAGTTTGCCAAACGATCGAAAATTTGGGCAAAAAATTTAAAAATTTATGCAAAATCCTATTTCGAAATTTCTGCAAAAAAGACATTTTTATAAAAGTTATTTTATATTTATTATCTTTTAATGCTAAGATAATAAGATGAAAGTAAAAAGTTTTAAATTGTTAAAAATATATTGTTGTTTGAAAAGTTAATAAACCTGATAAATGATCTTTGCTAATTCTTTTATTTTATTAAAGAACTTGTTAATATATTCTTTTTCTTCAAAGGAAAACCAACGAAAAAATTATTGCCCGATTAATAGTTTTGTTATATATTTAGAAGTAGGAAAACAGGTGTTATTGTTCCAGTCAATATTTTTCAACTCATTAGATTGTACGTAGTTTCAACATTGCGTTATATTTGGTTCTGGCCAATACAATATGTCCTCGGTAGCAATATATGGTTGTGGCAAACAAATTATATGCGACAAAATAATTTGTTCTTTTAAAAAACTCTTTTGCTAGTATTATCCTGACTTATTTTATTATAAATAATACTTTATCTATTAGGGGACGAGATTGTCTCTATGCGCATTTCGCTGATTGCTGAGGCCAGCTCATTATAAAAATTTGTTCATATTTCAGGTGAAACTTGAAAGGTCTTATTATTAAAGTTCTTTAAATCTAATGGGATATTTAAAAAAGCTCAACCAAACCCAATTTACTTCTTTCAGATATTGCAAACACCATGTCAGTTACAATTAGGATTTGGATTAGGATTGGCCGTCAGTTGGCAGGTACATAGCTACGGTTTTTCGTAGAGGAGTACACTGTCAGAAGTTCAGACTTATACCTCCTCGTGGTGGCGGCTGGTAACAGGTTCCTAGGTAGGTCATGTCTCTGCCAGGAGTCTGGCTAAATAAGTTGAGCGGAGAGAAGTTAACACTCTCTTATAAAAAATCCCTAATCCACGGTGGAACAGCATACGCCAGGGATGCGTGGCCAAGAGGGTGCTTGGTCTTTGGTATGCGAACTCTGGATACCTGTCGACCTCCAGTTTAAATCAGACTTACCTATGCATAAAGAGCTCTGTGCGGGTGGACACCTTTTCTCCTTTACTCGTGGGACAAAATTTATAGAAAAAATATAAATAATAAAAAACCCAAAACGGACCGAGCGAATCTGGAAGGGATGAGTCAGGAAGCTTCAAGAGAGGTGGACAGATTATTCCCTGAAGGAACTCCGGTTGTAATAGGCCCTAGGAGAAATCCGGAGATGGACAAGTGCGCCTCGCAAGGGGTAGACGAGTTAATCCTAAGGCGTTTTACCGTGAGATTCCTATAGGGACGGGCAAGGAAGCCTCGGAAAAAGCGGAGAGGTTAATCTCTGTGGGAACTCCGGTATTTGGTCAATGGAGGAATTCTAAGGGGATGGACAAGAACACCTCGCGAGGGGTGAACGAGTTAGTCGCCAAAGATACTCCTGAGGCCATGGAGGTGAATGTGAAAGAACTGGACGCACCTACCCAAGTTGGGTTAGGTAAGTCTGTTTCGGAAGCAGGAACCTCAAACCTTCCCTGCAACGCTGAGTCGGAGTCTTTGCAGCTCAAAACAAAAATTGAGAGGCAAAGGCAGAAGAGGAGACGTAAAAGGTAGAAAAAGGCTATTGAGAAGATGACAAATCGGATTGATAGCCTTTTAAGTGAGGAGACGACTCCAGAAGTTGAAAGACCTTTGAAGAGTGACATCCCTAAAGTTTCGGCAAAGGTCCGTAAACAGAAGTAGTGGTAGTACTAATGTTAGGCCGAAAGTTGGTGCAAAAGTGAGACCATCATTTGCACAAGTGGCAAATAAAGATCTCATTTTAGGTATCACTGACATATCTATGGTGGGTCCTCTGGAGAACACACATGTGAATGCCTTCAAGGCATTACTGCTGTGTGCTGTGTATAACCTTTGTGATGATGCTGGTGACATAGGTTTCGTAGGTAATGCTAAACTTGTTGATGGGTTTATTGTACTCTTGTAGCGAAATCCCTGACCAATATTTGGGAAGGGGTTAAACTAAGAGTCGATACCCTGCAGGCGCTGCGAAACGAAGTCAGGATGATCGTCGTTGCTCACGGTGCTACCGAGGGTAAAGATATTATCCTGAAAAGGCTGCTGAAGCAAAGTGGGTGCGTGAAGGACACTTCTAAATGGAGGGTTACTCGCGCAGAAAAACTGCCTAATGCAGAAAATGAGGGCGTAGTGCTCACGATATGGTGTCCGAAGGAGGATGCGGAGGCCATCAGGAAAGCAGGGGGGAAACTCAACTGCGGACTTGACCAGGCTAAGTTAAAATTCAAGAGGAATGACCAGTGAGCACGACGTCCTCCCTGGTGCGGAGGTAGACAACTCTGAAAAGAGAGGTCTATCAGGGAAGGTGGTGGGCTCATACCAGGAAAAAATAAGTATATGCCAGCTCAATCTTCATCACAGCAAATCAGCATCAGCAATGTTGGTGCGATGTTTTGAGGAGGATAAACTGGATATAGCCTTGCTACAGGAGCCCTGGATTGTCCAAGGCAATATCAGGGGCCTGTCTCAACAGACCGCCAATCTGTACCACTCACCGACTGATGGTAAATTAAGGTCATGCATCCTGGTGCGACATGGCATACGAACAGTACCTATGACACATCTCTGCTCGCCGGATCTTACGGTAGTAATGATTTACAGTGGTTCGGGATCATTTCTTATTGCGTCGGCTTACCTGCCCTATGAGACGACAGGTACACATCCGTCAGTGTAGGTGGAGAACCTGGTGAGTTTCTGCAGGCAAAAAGGTATGGCGCTGATCATGGGCTGTGATGCCAACTCGCATAATACGGTTTGGGGCAGCACAGATGATAACTACAGAGGACAACAATTGTTGGAATTTGTAGAAAGACACGATTGCTGGTACTTAACAGAGGGGTAGAACCCACCTTCGTAGATTCACGAAGGGAGGTGATCGATATCACTCTGTGCTCAGTCAACATGCTAGACAGAGTTAAGGACTGGAAGGTCGTGGACAGATTAACCATGTCCGACCACAGGGCAATCTAGTTCGATATACTGTATGGCAGTAGACGGAGGAAAGTCCGCAAACGTATAAGAATACCGAAGAATACTGATCATACCAGTTATGAAGAGTATCTGTCGGTACATAAAGGAGGTGCTCCATACAGAACACCTCGCAACACGGGCGAAATCGAGCGGAAGGTGGAACAGTTGAACTCCACGGTTAAGCTAGCTTTGCATGCTTGTCCCTTGACAGTAGTGTATGAGAAAGATCCGACACCTTGGTGGAACAGAGAAATTTAATCCATGAAAAAGGAGACAAGAAAGGCCTTTAACCGATACATGAGGGAGAGAGACTCGATCTTATGGGATGCGTATAAGGAGAAGAAGAGAGAGCTGAAGAGAACAATACGTCTTCGGAAACGAAGTACGTGGAGGGAGGGAATTCTGCTCTAATATGAGGGAAACATCTGAAGTATGTAGTAGACAGAAGATAATATCTAAAGACCCTATCTCTAGGATGGGACTAATTCGCAAGAGCGATAGTCGTATGACTGAGACAGTGGAGGAGACATTGCAATCGCTTATGGAGGTTCATTTTCCTGGAAGCTTTAGTTCGACTGACTCATGGACTCCTGTAAATAGGGCGCTAGTGAGAGAAGACGAGCTGAGGCTGAAAGGATAATGCCTCCGAATGGTGTCAGAAGTGCAATGCTATCTTTTCCACCATTCAAAGCAGCTGGAATGAATGGTATTTTGCCAGCCTTATTACAGTGGGGAATAGATACCATGATTTATAGAATTAGGAAAATATTCGTAGCCTGTCTAGCGACGGAATATATTCCGGTGGCTTGGAGGGAAATAGAAGTTGTTTTTTCCCAAACCGGGTAAGAGGGACTACACTGACGCTAAGTCCTTCAGACCGGTCAGCTTTACATCTTTTCTCTTGAAGGCAATGGAGAGGCTGACTTTATGAAGAACCATACGCTAATGGATAGGCCCTTGAGTAGATTTCAGCATGCTTATAAAGCAGGCAAATCTACTGACACCTCTCTGCACGAGCTCGTTAAAATAGCGAAAACAGAAATTGCTCTGTACGTTTTTATGGACATTGAGGGCGCGTTTGGCAAGATCTCTTTTGGGAAGGAGAGAAATGCTCTTACTGAACGTAGGGTTGACCCCATTATTATAAAATGGATAAACGCTATGCTTCGGACTAGGGCTATAAATCTCAGAGATGGGAGAACCAAGATTCGAGGTAGCGTAGATAGAGGGTGCCCACAGAGAGGTGTATTGTCACCTCTTTTGTGGAACATCACCGTAGATGGCCTTTTTTGGAGATTGGACTCAATAAGTGTCCATACGATTGCGTATGCAGACGATCAGGCACTAATGGTTGGTGGTAGGTTCATCGGGGCCATTCAAGGTTGCAAGAGACAGGCTCTCATGATGACTGAGACATGGTGCAGTGAACAGGTTCTAACCATAAATGCCAGTAAATCCGACGCTATGCTTTTCACTCGTAAGAGGAAGGGTGTAGAAGTTGAAGCATTAATGCTTTTCGGATCGGAAGTAAATTTGTCCAGGAAGGTGAATTATTTGGGCATTACCCTGGATAAGGAACTTACCTGGAATGAACACATCGAAACAAAGGTCCGGAAAGCAAAAAGGATTATGCATCAATGTAAACGAGTGTGTAGCCGTAGGTGGGGAATCTCGCCAAAGGCTGCATTCTGGATTTGCACAATGATGGTGCGACCCATTATAACTTACGCAATGCTGGTATGGTGGCCGAAGGCCTCTCAGGGCACAATTAAGCGGAAGTTGGATGGGATTCAGAAGGTTGCCTGCATGGGTATATGTGGTGCAATGCGCACGGCGCCGACTCAGGCAATCGAGGTAATGTTGGGATTGCTACCATTGGACTTATTCATTAGATCAACTGCCGCATTGTCAGCTTTGCGAATGAGGAGCGATGCGGTTTGGCATAGCTTTGGGCCGAACATCGGACATAAGAGTATCCTGGATCTCGTTGGGAAAGAGGTTTGGGTTGCTCAGATGCCAATGAAACGCATGAGTAGAAGAAAGGTAGTCGAGAGGTTGCATCGGCCACTCATTTCGGAAGGCATTATACACAATAAGTGTATGGAGAACGACATCAGCATTTTTACTGATGGTTCAGACGAACTAGCAAAAAGGGGATCTAATGTGGATTTCTGTGGACCAGAACTAAGGGTTACCCTGGGGAATGGCCTAGTGCGAGCTAAAGTTCTTCAATGGGTAAACTCATTACACCTGAATAGGTGGAGGGAGTATACCACATGTAGACAGGCTCGAATGGTGCTCAAAGAGCCCTTCGGCAGGAAGGCCAGCAAGATGCTCGGATATAATAGGGCTACTTTAAGCTGGATCACTGCGTTAGTGACAGATCATGGAAACTTCAAGTACCATCTGGCTAAGATGAAAGTCGTAGAAGATTATACTTGCAGACTATGCCTGGAAGAGACTGAGACGGTGGCGCACATTGTGTGTGAATGTCCAGTACTGGATAGCATAAGGCTTAAGACCACGGGCAGACACTTGTTAGATGTGAATACCATGGGGGAACTAAGCCTTAGACAAATGCTAGCAATTACAAAAGACTCCGTGATGAGGAAGGGTGTCGACAGTTACCAGTCGACAGTCTGAAATCACTTTAGTCAAGAGTAAAGGCTAGGGCTAGCACGAGACTCAATTGAAAGTAAGGTGGTTGTGATTACGGATCGGTTCCCTGAAATCAATCTGAGGGGTCGAAAAGGGACACAGGAAGTAAGTGGTCTGCTTCGATATCCCCCAATACATTAATAATAATAATAATAATACAATTAGGATTGCCAGTTTTTTCAAAAGCTTGAATTAATACTTATTTAAAGATCTTAAATATCTGGTCCTACTCATCCCAGGGTGCAATCTGACACTTTCTTCTCTGCAAGCCGAGTTTTTATTAAGATTTTAGCAGACTTTTTTGTTATTAATTTCATAACTAACAAATATAATTTGACAAACATTATTTACAAGAGAAATTGAACAAAAGATGTTGATCTTCGAATTTTATTTGCTAACTTAAACAAGTGCATCCATTCGATATTACATTCGTTTCTCTTTTAAATATAAGTAATTATAATCCTAATGACGATGTCGCATTAACACCTTCAGTGGCCAAAGTGAAAAAAAAACATTAACCTACACGATATGATTATAAAAGTTAGACAAATTAAATTTTAAATAAAAAGTCACGGATATTTTGACCCGCCCTCATAGTAAATAGAAACCTCGGCACTCATTGTAAATTTCCCTTTGCAGTAATTTTAATTTTCATTTACCATTAAACATCTAAAAAAAAATTTTAATATTACAATTGTAAAAACAATCTCTGTTCCCATTATACAAATCCATATTTGCGTAGAATGCTGAATTAGAAAAGGGAACCTTGGTATGAAAAAAAGTATTAATAGCGGAATCTCAAATTTGGTTAACGTTACAAAAAGTAGTAAGAAACTTTAGTAGCTCTTTATAATATTACAGAATATACTCGCGATACTCGTGACTCAAGGTCAAAGCATCGAAACTTGCCTCGTTAAACAAAATTTATCTTGTTTTAGAATTTAGAATATAAAATATTTTTAATTATTGGAACTGCAGCTATGTTAATTTAAATATATATTCTAATTTAAAACAATTTCGGTTTCGGCAGTTATCGCGTACATACATATGTGTGTATGAGTATGCGATTTACCTAATTTTCTAAGCGAACATTTTAAACGAAACAAAGTTACCGATTTACTAATGAACTCAAAATATACATTGCCCGCCATCTCGAGAGAGAGAAAGAGTAATATATAATAAATAAATCATAAATAGCTTTGCAAACGTTCATATCAAGATAAAATGTAGGCGATTCTGTTACTTACAAATCGATCGGCGGCGTGATGAATGCGGCTAAAATTTTAAGTTATGCAAACGAGAATGAAAAGTTGATGTATCTTTCTGATGTGCTGCCACAAAAATTGTCAATGAAAGTATGTGCCGCTTGTGAAGTCGAACAAGCCTCACTGTAAACAAACATACGTCGATTGACGTTTAAGTAAATATTCCTATTAGAGAGTCGAAAGGAAAAGATGTGAGTATTTCACGCAATATCAATATTCCTATTGGAATCTGCGCTAAATTGTTACACAAATTAAAATGACTTAATTAGAATTTTCCCTGCTTATACAAAGAGATTACAAATAGAATAATGAACGATAAAATTGCTTATGTGTTTTCACAATAAATTGGGTAAACTGATGAAAGAGAATGTGATATAATCTCTAATTGCTAAAAGAGAAATAGAAAGGAAGACGGCTCATAACAAGGCGACAATGGAAACCACAAGTGCAGTAATTTTATTTTATCATTTACGGTTTTCTATTGTTCTTTCTCCTTTTTTTATTTTTCGTTGCGCCGAAACTTCAAAAAAAGAAACGTTAAATTTTACGAATATAAAACCACATTGTTGCTAGAGTCAGTCTTATAGATTGTTCACACAGCCATCAAAACTAAAGTTCCGCTCTCTCATTCATGATTTGCTCAACAATCATGATTGAACCCAAATGTTTCACCATAGAAAAAATTAGAGCAAAACATCGTTCATTTTGAATCTTGCTGCGAACTACGAATAATTTACTATCATCTCCAATTTCGATAGAAAATTATAGCAAATGGCAAAAAGAGTAGTAAATAGTGAGCTTAGGTTTTTGAAGAGTCATAAATTTGTTGCCAAGTGATGGAGGAGAAATATTTGCACAAAAAATATAAATCTCAAAATTAAACAACAATCGTTTGAACACCATGGTTCGTAATTATGATTTAGAGAGCAAATTAAGTGGTTCATATGACCGTATGAACATGCTATTACAAAACGAGAGCATAAGAACAAACGTCCACAAAATAAAATATTTACTACTCACTGCGTAGCTTATATTCAAATGTCAAATTGTATGGTAAAACTCGTTCAGCGTCTTCGGAAATGGGGGCGTATAAGTCACGTGTATTTACAATAAATACGAATAAATCATCACTCGTACGTCAAAATCTCTCACGTAGAAGAGACTGCTGATAATGAATCGACACATATGGTTGCAATTTATTAAATTGTTTTTACTTCAAATGAAGGAAACTCTTTGCAAACAGTTCATAGAAACGGTAGGAACTAGCGCTTATGATTTTTTTATATTTCAGAGTAAGTTCATGGCTCATATAATGGTGAGGTTACAAACCTTATGAAAAAGTAGGGCAAATATGCAATAATTTCATGAGGTTAAACCAGCTTCTTTACAACTCTTTACCCAAAACCACGTCAGAAGCCTACGCTTTCAATAGTATTGTTTGTAGTCTTTTAATTGGAATATAAGTCTAAATAATTCGAAGAACGCATGGTGTTTTTGCTTATATACTCGTAATATTTGTATGCCCACAATAGCTGGTGTTTTTATACACTTTACCGAAATGAAAACGGTATATATAGGGCTGGTCATTTAGTTTGTAATTTTCTCAAGTCAATATAGTTCGCATAGTCTACACCCTTATCAAATTTGCTATAAATTCCCATTAGAGAGATGATTGTCCCAAGGTCTCAGATAAGCTACAAACCTAACTAAATTGAAAATGTTTTACAAAAATCTGAAAATTTCAAACACCCGAAATCCTTCAAAACCTGAAATTTAAAAAAAAATAATAAAATTTAAATTGGAAATTTTGCAAAAATATTAAATTCACCCCAAATTCGGAAATTTTCCTCAAAACCTAAAAACTGGAATAAAATATTTTAACTGCTTAGCTTAGCACAACCAAACTATAGTTTTAAAGTGTTTAAATTAACAATATAACAAAATTTTCCGAAGAAGTAAAATTTAAGGGAATCGAAATTGCACCATAAAATCGAAAAACTTGACAAATTTTGAAATTTCAAACCTAAATTTCAAGATTGCGAAAATTTTTCAGTTTCAATAAAAATCAGCAAAACTTAAGTTTTAAATGAAAAACGTAGCAGTTTTAACAAAATCGAAGTTACACAAGGTCCAAAAAACCTAATTTTCAGAAACAAGGAACAAAACGTAAACTTCACCATATTTTGAAATTTAACTAAAAATTTACTCAAACGAAATTACCGAAAATTTCGAATTTTATCAAATATTAAAAACACATAACCTGCACTACGAAAATCTGTAGTATATATTTATTGATACTTTTGTAAAGCGTATATAAGATTCGGCAAAGCCGATTATAGCACTCTTATTTGTTCTTAAATAGATTTTACCCTTTATTTTACCGACAGGCATTACCCTTCATCATCTATAGAAAATCCTAATTAATAAGATTGTGTTAAACATGTACGTTTAACCAGGGCAAAATTTTATGTAAGATACGAAAACGGCATATGTCTTTAAAAATAATAATAAAAAAACTACAAGTTTCTTTTTTTAAGCATTTATGCGTTTATTTTATTGGTATTGACAGCTGTCACATTAAAATAAAATATAAAGAAGATTCATTAGTTGCAACAGCTACAGCAACCGTTATAATAATTAATGTGCCACTCACTCAAATAGTCACTTGTTGTCTGACTTTGGTTAGCCAAAGGCAGTAATAGCAACAGCATTTGTTGTTGATATCAGCATCAGTAGAATGCTAGAGTGACAGCAATATCGTCTGTCATTAATAATTAATAAGACTGATTGAGGTGACGTTTGTAAAGAGTGAAATTAAAATTTTCTAAAGAGAGCTAATTCAGAAACAAATTAACTTGATAATTAATCTTGAGTTCCCACGTGACCGTGGCAAAGAGGTACATTTAAATTACCTTTAAGAAATGTTTGTCATTGGGAGATATGCAACGCACACAAGAGTTCGCATTATCTCTACGCATCATGATCCCATAACTTATTTATTGTAACTGATTGATACAACATTTAGAAATCTCCTACAAGGCCCATTTTTGTCCTATCGATATATGTGACCAAAACATTTCCCGTCGCTCGTAACACGCCATGCATCATAAGCTCTGCCCTAATTTTCTTTTTATTCCTTACGCTGGCGAATAGGGTGAAGTATGAGTTATTTTTCGATTTTTTAGCTTTTTGGTAGATAAAGTTATTTCTCTCTATTATTTTACGTCTTAATTGTAATTTAGCAAAAGAATTTGCATAAAAAATTTTTACCGAGAAATTCGTCTTTCGTAACAGTTGTGTTTATAACGTCAAACAACACTAATTAATAAATATTTAAGAAACAACCGAAACATTTAACTTTTATTGCAGAATTTTTGAAGTAGCTCTATGACTAAATATGGCACATAAAACTTATCTCTAAGAAATGGCTATAATTTCTGTAAATTCTGATATATACGAGTATATAAATTTATATTTAAACATAGAAAATGGCAGAAGTTTATCACGTTTTTAGCGAAAATGAAAATAATCCTGCTAGGAAATATGTATTTAATTATTATTTCATTCATAAGCCTACCAAATTCCTTAGGTGGAATTTAGCCGGAAATTAAAAAATAACTACTTTGCAGGCATCTCTTTTTGTTTCTTTGCACTTTGACTGAAATCTTTATGAACAATAAATTTGTGTAATTTAAGAGAACTTATTTCAGAAAGCTTTAATCTGTTCAATTGCTAAACACATTATTGCGTCATTAGTATTGAAGTGTTGTGTTTTTAAGCCCTGGTGTGCTTACGCATTCGCACATCTTCTTTACAGTAGTCTGGAATGCATTTCGTATTAATGTTCATCGTACTTGCATTGGCATGTAGTTTTAATTTAGGGCGATTAATTTTGACCATAAGGAATTTTAGTTTACAAGACAAAAGAGGAAGCAAGAATTAAATATCCTTTTGAGCCTAAATAATTTTGATTGCAGAATAATAAATGCTAAAAGCTGGTAATAAAGAAAACAAAAAAACATACCCCAGCAGTCGAAAAGACATATATTAGTTTGTCCACTTGACATGTAAATTAATTATCAATGAATGTTTTTCAACTACAAAAATTTTCATTTTTTTTTAAATAGATGTAAATTGTTAATTATTCTGTAGTTTTAATTTTAAGGCATGAGTTCGTTGTAAAACTTCATTATCAACCAAGGAAAAAAGACAATAATATGAAAAATTCAAAAATTGAGAAATAACTCATTCTCGTATTCCATTTGTCTAAAATGTTGGTATAAGTATAAGATCTTAAGACACAAAATTTGTGGATAAGACACGAAGAATGTTGATAACATGTGTAGCGGCATAGAAAATGCATTCCATTCAGCTAGATGTCTAATAAAATTAAAACTTTTACTGTGTTCAAGGTTTTCCATATTAAATAAATAATTACTTAATAATTAATAATAGCGGAAATCACTCCTCGTTGCATATCTGCAATTTTTGCACACTTGGTATGATTTTCTGCCACAAAGCGTGAATGTCATTTTGAAACGTTTAGCAAATTTATTACAGAGTTACATAAAGTAACTTTGACGCATGCAATAAGCTAGCCGCAGCCTATAAATAAACGGTAACGCCGCCTATAAAATGTTGACACAAAGAAAGTTTTTGGTGTGTGCATAAATTTTTTCAAAACTTCTATCAATTAATGGAGTTTTGTTTGATATTTTAATTCTTATTATTTTAGCAAACATTTTTTTATCAATCTGAGCTTCAATGTTAATTCTTCACAGGCAATTGTTTAGACGATTCTACCGCCGTGAAACTTTGTAAGCGCAGGTGTCTAGTTGTTTTGATTTAATAATAATAAAATGAAATAAACAGTTATTGCAAATTACCAATCTGCAACGATTTTTGCCATAGCATATTTGCTCAAGTGTAGCAAATCTTAGTTTCATACATTTTGTTGTTATGGTCTTGCAAAATGTAGCATATTTGCTAGACCTGCTAGATTCGCAAGGTTTGCAAAGGTTGTTTGCAACCAAGAGTGAGTTCTCCTAATATTTGTAGTTCGAAAAAAAAACAATAAAACTTATATGTAAATTGTGTAATTTCATGTACTATAATTAGTCACAAGCTGTTATTGAAACCCCCAGGTCTGATATCTGGTATCACTAGATGAACTTTAAAAAGCTCTAATAAAATGCAACAAAGAAATGTAAAGTACGCCCTGGTAGATAAGAGAAAAGCAGAAGACTGCACGTCCTTCCTATAACAGAGAACAATGGTTTTTTCCACAATATTTGACACCATCAGAATAACAGGGTATCTATGGAAAGTTCATAGTGAGGTGTGTGTTTAGAACTCATTAATAATGATTTTTAGTATGGTCCTGAATTGGCACATAATCATTGCTTCTATCCTTCAGGTCATTGTTCTATCTTTCATATAAAGCTACTTAAGAAATTAATAATATAAATTACGTAAGACAATTTTCTATTGATGAAATAACTGAGTACAATAAAAGTTACAATTTTTTATTCGACAACTAGCTGAATGGAATGCATTCTCTATGCTGATGCGCATATTCTTTGTGTCTCAACTAATTTTGTGTCCACTGTAAACATCACCTATTTAACCTAATACTTAAACCAAATGGAATATGAGAGTGAATAAGCCTGCTCGTAGGTCTGGCAGATAGTTTTAAATTAACTGACAAATCACAGAAAATTCTGTAGACATAAAACTGTAGGCCTGGGATAAAATCAAATTGATATTGTTGCATACAGACTTTATTTAGAAGGTCTAAAATCCAAAACTAACGAGTAGAAGTTATGGTAAGGTGAGTGAATTTGACTCTGGAATCAGTTGTCCAGCAGCAACCAAGAGGTAAAGTTTAAAAACCGGAAAAGTTGTAAAGTGCTAAAAGTAGTTAAGAAGTAATGTTGGAATGATAAAATATAGTTTAAGTTGTTAAGTGTTGAAAAGTGTTTTTAAAACAAACATTTTACATAATTAACGTGAAATGGTCAAACGAATTAGTTTTGTTTCTTTAAATTAAGCTATTATTCATAATAATAAAACCTCTAGAATAATCAGTATATTATAATAAACTGTTTAAATAAGAAACTTTAATTTTTTGAGTTCTATTCAGCACAACTCTTTAACTGCATGAAAAAAGCATCCTACATATATATTTATACTTGTCAATTTCTGGAATATGCTTAAAATTGATTTGTCTACACATATGTAAAATTATATTTTTTTTTTTGTTACAAATCAAAAATTTTGCCAAAAATTTAAATTCACCACAAAATTTACTTTAGTAAGAATCCGCAATTTATCTGTTGAAAGGGGGAAGTGAATAAGGAATTCATCCTTATGAGAAGAGAGCTGAACAGGTAAAGGCATTAAAAAACAATTACCATTCTCCAAATGCTTGCGAAGCACAGAATAAGCACATAAAATGAAATGCTCCCAAGTGAGACATCGTGAACAAAATTATGTATTTGGGAAGCGCGTTTCGCGAAGCCAGTGATTTTTATTAGGAGTTTTTTGTAGATTCTCTTATTTTTTGTGAAATTTCAAATCTTTTTAGGAATTTCCGAGTTATGTTGAAAATTATAAAAGCAATGTATATTTCTTAATGATTTTCTAGTAAAATATCAAATTATGTATGTGTAATTGTGACGTTTTTTTTAAAAGATTTTTTTTGTCAAATTTTGATTTTTTGGTAATATATCATATTTATCGAGAAATTCGGGTTTTAGTGCTATGGTAGTTGAAATGTTAGTTTTTTCCTAAAATTTCAATTATATAACCATTTTTAAATTTGTTTGCAATGTTTAGATTGGTGAATTTTGATTTAAGTGAATTTTGTGTAAAACTTACGACTTCTTGAGATTTTTTGGTCAAATTTCGGCGCCGAGTGTAGTATTAGCAGCAAAGGGGAGGACTAATATTCGTATTAAGACAAATGAATGTTAGCGAATAGCATTTGCTCGTAACTTGCACAAAGTGAGTAAAGCTACATTCTTCCGCCTTAAAAGCTCAATAATAGTTTTAAGGCACTTCATAAAGTTGTGGATTTAATAAACACCGCTGAGAAAAAATTCAGAGAGGTCTTTAATAGAGAGCCTGGTTAATTATACAAGCGATTCGTCTAGAGAATTCGTGCAAAAAATTAGTGTTTTTACATATGTAAATGTTAGGGAGGAGTCGCTCGGTTGGATAGCAGAAACCGTTCATTAATTTAAGCTCACGTATTTATCAAACATTATTATAGAGATGCTTGTATTATAAACCATTTAATACACTCACACACAGTAACATTAATATTATACACGAATTTCCTGTGTATACATTTTAAAATGTTCAATAAAAACAAAATAAAACAAAGTTTCCACGTCATGGTAGATATATTTTGTTGTTTTTATTTAAAGCTAAATTCATTGTGAATATCTCTATTAACGTATGCAAAGTTAAATAATTGGTAAATCGAAACAAGCGATTGTTTTCTTTTGCCTAGAGTGTTTTATTTTTACCAATCGTATTTTATAAACAAAATAAATATCAGTTTCTCTGCTACTCAATAAAAACTTTTTTATTTTTCGTTCTGAATATTAGATTTATGATTTACGTTGTTGTTAACCATTGGCAACAACACGCCACCCTGTGTTTTAGCAGTTTTAGTTTCTATTATTTTAAAAACTGACATTTATAAATTTCCTAATTCAATTTTATTACTAGAATCAACCAATGTTGGGCAATCCGTATATATAATTTTTTATAGTCGTTTGTACCTAAAATGCCACACAGGTTTGATATATATTCATATTTTTCTAGTTTTTATTTTAAATTTATCGATAAAATTGTGCATACTAACTTTTTTAAATGTAATGTACCTGCGACTTATTAATGGGGCACAAGTAATAACAAATTGTTCAAAATGTGTATACATATGTCCATTATTTTGAAGTAAAGGAAAAAATGTAAAAGAAAAAACTTACAAAACTGACAAATTGATCAGAAAACGTATTTTTACGAAAATAATCTATAAAACTGCGCATATGGCAACTTGATTTTCCTTTAAAAACCAAACAATTTTTCTAACTTTTTTTTTATAAAGTCGTATTTAACCTACTTTTATAATTACACGTCAAATTTAAATTTTAGGCATAAGTTCATTTTCTTTATTCTTTCTATTCAGAACGAAAATTAATTTGATATTATAACTTTATGAGACAACTAGGTGAATGGAATGAATTTGCTATGCCGCTACACACGTTTTCAATATTCTTTAGGTCTTTTCTACTAATTTTGTGTTCAACTGTAAGCATCATCTATTTAGTCCACCATTAGAGACAAATAGAGTACGAGAATTAATATTTCTCAATTTTAATGAACACGAAGTCCTTGCTTTTTTTCTTGGTTGAGAACGAAGTTTTATAAGACTCTAACTTTTCTTTGTTATTGAATTCTAGGTTACTATATGAAATTTGCTTTTAGCAAAACAAATGGTTGGCAATGTATGCATTATATATTTTACACCGATTGTGATAAGTTACATATATTTATATAGATATCTATATATATCCTGCTCGGCGAATAAAATTTTAACTTTTACTGTATTCAAAGTTATCATATCAAATAAATTCTCTTTCTGAAGAGAAGGAATAAAAAAAAACGAAATTATGCCTTAAAATTTAATGACTTAATATTTATAATTGTTATTTTCTGAATTAATTTTTGTTTTGCCAGATAAAGTTGTTGCCTTCTGTGTTATTTTTAGCAGAAATAGTTGTTATATCTGCTGAAAAAGTTAATTTACTAGATACTCCGAGAATGAAATGCTTAAGTACTACTAGTGTGTAATAAATTAACTCTAAAATTATCGTATCAATAAAGAATTTCTTTGTTAATTATTTATCCATTTTTTGTTTGTTATCCTTTTAATCAAGAAGGATTGTTGTTGTTGTTGATACATAAAAACACACAAACTATTTCTGATAAAAATTAGACAGCAACAATTATTTATTTATTTAGTTTATAAATCATAAAATTTCAAGTATCTACAGGCCTACTTAATCTAGAAAACATGTGACTTACATGGCTTAGAAGTAGTTAAGTTTTTGTTTACTTGTAATATAAACTTATAAATTTTATAAATTTTTTTAATTTTTGATTTTTAACTTTTGCACTTAGTCTCGAAGTCGAAAAAAATATTAAAAACATGTTGCCATTCATGGTCCTTGATTTAGTAACAACAAATATACACACAGGTACGCGTGTCTGTTTTACTAGTATTGTTTCGTGATTTTCTTAAAATCTCTTATGGATTTATTTAATTTCCGCTCTTCCTTGTGTATGTAGTTATTCCCTAATCTTGACACTCTAACTAAAAATTATCTAGTCACATACAGAGACGAGTGTTTTGGGCAAACAACAATGTTAGTGCTGGATGATCTCTTCCAAAGTTGAATTTATCCAAGAGATATAACGGCTTACCGTACTTCATAATGTTGTAGAAATGAAGTAGCAATCGTTTATTGACAATACTTTCACAGCCATGGGAAGATATAATTCAACACAATACAGTTTTCTTATGGTAAATTAAATTCTGGATATAACTTAATTAAGGTGAAATGTAAAGTCCAGTTTCGTGTGTATTAAAAACGACAACAATATTTTGGTGGGATACGAACGAAGTCCGTCCATTCATTAAACATATATTTGGTAAATTAGAATTATGGGAAAAATACATTGCTTTAGTCTTGTTAGGATTCAAATATAAATCATTGACGTTAATTTCAAGGAACTTAACCCCCAACCCAGAATCATCTGGTAACAACTGAATATCGTACGCATATTTATAACATTTGCTAAACCTTATTACACTGTATATATCATTTATATACATTGAAAACAAAAGAGGCCCTAATATAGAACCTTGCGGTACACCTCTGACAATTCTCCTTAGAGACGATCTTTTGCTACCCATTTCAAGAATGGAAGTCTTTTAGTAAGGAATGACGCAATTAAACGACAGGAAGTGGAACTACAACTGAAGTTATTTTGAAGCTTTTGGCATAAAGTTCTTTGGTATAAAGAATCAAATGCTTTACTATAGTCTAGCTAAAGCACCAGCGAATTCAACGATCTGTCCATGCTCAGCGAAAGCACCAGCGAATTCAACAATCTGTCCATGTTTGCTCTTACATTCTCTGATAGATTCAAAACCAATCCTGTAGTGTTGTACGCTACCGTTAAACCAGATTGAAATGAATTTATCAAGTTCGTGGTGCTAATATATTCGAACATTTGTCTTCTTAATATGACTTCCAATATCTTATGTTTAACACGCTTATTGGGCGATAGTCAGCATGTGAACGAAATACGTATACGTGGAATACGTATAAATTGGATTTTTGATAGATTTGTAAGGATTAGAATTGTACATACGAGTACAAAAATTTTTTAAATAACCTTGAAAATTAAATAAAACAAGATACGTGCAGCAGTGTCATAAAGAAAGCTCTATAAAAATATTAATTTTCTTGGGAATTTAATATTGGTCAATTTAAAATAATTTGTCAAAAATACAACCGAATTTTTTTTCTTTCTGCTCTCAGATGTTCTTGTCAAACAATTGTACACGAGAAGTACCACATTGCCAGCATCTGCTATTGGCTTTATAAATATTATTTGGCTAACATTATAATACCAAATTATAAAAGTGTTGCAAAGAACAATGTAGAGCAATACAAGAAACTTTCATAATTCCACTCAGTATTATGTGGTACGTTTGTCAGTTGTAAAAGTTTTTTCGTTTACATATTTCCACTTTGAAATATATTTTTTAATCTCAATACATATTTTAAACCATTAGTTATTATTTGTCCCCATTTGATAAGTATACATAAGAGTCGCATGTGCAATACATTTAAAAAAAATTATACGCAATTTTACTGATGTAGCATCTTCTAACGTTGAATGAATTTTTTTTACAAATTAAATTAAAAGTAAAACTAGAAATAATTATCTTAACTCATCCTGTGAATGTACCAATGTTGAGCAATCCGTATAATTCTTTTTTTTTTAAAACAAAGGACGTTTAAAAAAAGAATTATACGGATTGCTCAACATTGGTGCAGTCATAAGAAGGCAATAGAATTTAATACGTAAATTTATAAATCTCATATGAATATTATATATGTAATACTTATATGATATTCATGTTTTAGCAGATACCAGTTGTAGAGAAAACAAGATAAATAAAATAAAAGAAACTAAAACTAATAACATCAATGGTTAACAACAACGTAAATCATAAATTCAATATTCAAAAGGAAAAAAAATCGAAAATGTTTTTATTGAGTAGCAGAGAAATTGATATTTATTTTGTTTCAAAACAAAAATCAAAAATACGATTTCGAACAAAGTTTTTTTTTTGCTGTGAAGTCTTTTTGAATTTTCAACATAAATTGTGAAGTGTACTTTATTCTATTTAAGCTTTCTATCAAATAAATGTTTAACTTCTCTGTTTGTTACTCCTTTGTCATGTGTTACCGAGAATCTATAGACACAGTTTGATTTGAAAAGTTATAAATTCAAAATAAAATACAAAAGAAAAATGAAATTAGAAGGAGAAGAATTCTTAACTTAAGCACTCGTTTATGTACGAGTACATTCAATTCATTCTTATAAATTGTCAAGATATTATTGAAGTAAAGTTTTGTCTTTGTTAAAGTTTAAATATTTCGAAGGTCTTTTTAACAAAAACATGTTTTTAGTATTAATGCACTGACGTACATATTAACCCTTACGGCTATGGAAACTATTTTTGTCCCAATTTAGAATTGGTAACAGAAATATCTCAGAACTGTTTTCGAAACGAATTGCAATAAGACAACGAAAAAAGTAGGACTAATCTAAAATTTAGTATAGTAAAGTTTATTTATTGTTCAGAGTGGTTTTAAATATGTGCAAATTTGACAAAAATTTAGAACTTTGCTAATGAAATGGAAAGCATAGATGAAGGTAGTGCACTAACTTTATAGTGACCACTAGTACTTAGTAATTGTAGTTTTATAATATTGCACTAATTTGGTGGTGTTTAGTAGTGAATTGAAAATTTGTACCCTCAATAAACAGCGCGAATAGTGATGCTAAAAAATTTAGAATTAAAATAAAATATTTTACAACAAAAAAATCTATTCTCTCTACTAATTTTAGTGTTACATGGAAATTTAAAGCTCCAATTGATTTGTGATTATTTATGTGCTCTAGTTTAAAACCTGGAACTAAGAATTCATTAGAAAAAATCAAAGACCATGTCCACAATTAAATTTTTTTAATTTTGCAGATGAAGGTAAAAACTTAGTACGAGTCTATGAATTTCAAGGAATTCTTGTTCAGGCTGTTAGTTGTTAGTAATACATTACTGGCTTTTGTTTTAAAAGGAATGAAAATTGTAGTATTCAATTTAAAAAAAAACAATTTTTAATGTTTTTCCTTTTATTCACCAATATGTACCTTCATGCATATGTTGTGCGGCTTGTAATTTGTTGTGTTTATCCGTTTGTGTTCGTTTTCCTATTCACTTTCTTTTGCTTTCTTATATGTTAATACTAACTCTACATCCATATATACTTATATAATAAGATTTTTTTCTACACATACATATGTAAGTCATTTGTGAAATTTTAGCAAAAGTATGCTTAAATATAGATTTTTGTTTAGTGCTGCTTAAAATTTTGCCCTAATAGAGTGTAGTGCATATTTTTGCAATGCTTACTTCAATTAAAATGTTTTGCACTACTCAAAACTTTGCTGGAAATCAGATGTTTTTTATTGTCAGTTAGGAACGTTTGAATTTTTTTGTTTTTAACAGGTTCGGCCGCAATAGAGCGAAACGAAACGTAACAACTAACGTCTTATACATACTTTCTATTTGCTTAAAACTAGTCAGCTGATTCGTAACGGAACAGAAAGTTAAGACTAATTCTTAATAATTTGAACTATGATTGTCCACAACAAGGTGCCATTGTAGGTGTTTAGATATGTAACTGTAGAGATAAGTACTTTAGTTTTTTGTATTGATTATTAACGCACAAGGTAGTTCGCCAGGCCAAGTGCTAGCGTAATGTACAGAGTGTGTATATTTACACGAAATCATTCATGCTGTTTTTACCCCCTTTTAAATTTGCTTCCTTTAATCAGATAATTATGGGAAAACTGTTACCAAACTAGCCAGTTGCCTAAAAATGGGATGGTATTGTACATATCAAGAACTTGGTCCTGATTTTGATTTCAGTACTTTTAGTGGCTGAAACTTTTGGATAAGAAATTTTATTAATTTAACATTTAATTTTATGTTAACAATATATTTGAAAAAAAAAAAAAACAAATCATTGTTTTATTTGATGTACAGAGTAATACTGGCGGCGAGAATCATGGATTTTAAAAAGAACCAATTAAATAAATAAATATTAAAAAAAGGGAATCAGCATATTTTCAAAAAGAGAAAAGTTGCAGAAATTTGTAAAACTAATTAAAATTTTCAGAAAATATAACAAATATATACGAGTAATATGACATAATGGAGACTAAATACTTAAATGACAGGAAAATATGTAACAAAACTTAACTTAATATTAAGAAACACAAAACTTTATCTGAGAAATTTTCCAGCAGCAGTCCTTTGAAGCAAATAAATGGAATAACATATCGTATGGAGGGATTACAAAAAGAACAAGTATCAGGACTATATTCTGCGGTGCCGAATATTTTATATTTATACACTTGTCAAAAGTATGAATTGCTACAAATGTACTACAGATTTTCGCCGGTGTAAAGGATTGTTTGCGTGCGATGTTTAATTTTGACTTCCAGTTTTAATCGTATTATTATACATTGAAGCTCTCCTTTCAGTTTAATATACGCATTTTCGATCGGTTAATATAGGAGGTGTTTTTCTTAATTAAAGCACGTTTATTTTTTTTTTCTATTCTCTGTATTCTGTGAATAATTCTTTGGTAAATTTCCGAATTTTGGGGAATTCCAAATATTAGCCTAACTGGATTTTTAGTAAAATTTCGGATATTTGATACAGTTTACAGTTTTCGGTGACATTCCAGATTTTGTCATTAAATTTTAAAATATGTTCTTGGTTTTGGTTTCTTGTTTGTGAAAATTAGATTTCTAGTAAGATATAGGTATTTTGGACCTTGTGTATCAAACTTAAATTTAAATTTCACCGAAAAATAAATAATATGAAAGATGTCGAAATTTTACTAAAACCGAAAATTCATTAGTAATGCAAGCTATAGTCTAAAAATATTAAATTACCAAAATAACAATAATTCCCAAAAAAAACCGAAATTTCACCAAAAATTTAATGATCCCCAAAACTTTGAAATTAACGAAACAATCCAAAATCTGGATTAAAAAAAATAATTCCAAAAATACCACAAGAACCAAAATTCTCAAAATTTTAAGTTAAGTTATACTCTTAACAAACAAGGAACAAAAAATCAACTTAACCAGGTTTTGAAATTTTTCGACAAAATTTACGCAAAGGCTGAAATTGCACCGAAAACTCAAGTTTTTTCAAAAACAAATCCTCTGCACCGGGAAAAATCTGTTGTATATAATTAGTAATTCATAATTTTGTGCGAGTATATAAGATTTGGCACGGCCGAAAATAGCTCTGTTACTTGTTTATTTTATTTGCTGGCAGACTCATTTTTTTACTACATGGATTGCATGCGGGAAAAATTCCACCGGCCGCGCATGTTCACAAACTATATTAGCATTGACATATATGGGACTACATCGCCTATACAATGCAATACAATATTCATTTCCAACCAACCTAAGTATATATTCTGGATCCCTATAAGTAGGGAAGTACAGTTAACGATGTCCGTCTGTCTATTGTTGAAATCGTCTTTCTGACGGAACTAGACACCGTGTTCGGCGATTTTTTTTAAAGCAATATCGGTCCTCAAGTTCCCGATAGAAGGGCAAAAAAACATTTTTCTAGTTTAATGTTTGTATTTTTATCCTTACTAGGAAACAATTATCTGCAAGCTCATCAAATATGCATATTCACAATTTTTAATAAAGTCCCCTAAACAGAAATTATTTATCCCCGCTCCTAGATAACTTACGTACCTAAGTCAGATCTAATATAATTTTAAAAAAAAAACAAAAATACTTAAAAAAAAACAAATTTTGTCAAAATTTGAAATTCACCATTAATTCGAAAATTCACCATCAAATCGAAAATCACAATAAAAAATGTACTTTCCAAAAGAATCATACATAACAAAGATATATATTTCCCAAAAATATATATATAAAAACTAAAATTCACCGAATCTTAAAATTCCACCACAAAAATTTGTCCATTAACAAAAATAGGAATATTAAAGATAAATTTTATTGTACAAAAAGTTATACTTTTCGATAGGTAACTAAATAACCAAATAAGTTTTAAGAAACTTTTAAGGGTTATCTCTGTTTGATGCTATCAGGACGAGAATTTTCACTAAAAATAACAACACGTTTTCATTAAATAAATGTCAAAAAGTAATTTTTGAATTAGAAGAGCGAAATTTTGGTTTGTATTGCATAGTTGCATAGTGATTTCATCTTCTATAAACTGGAGCATCTGAAAGTTATTTCTTGTGTAATTTGTGGTGCTAAATTCAAATGACACTGAATTTTTTGAAACTGGTTCTGGTTTCAGATATATACAGTTGTTTCCAATAAGACATAAGAACGGTCTGTTCTGCTTCGCTTTGGTTTTTAAAAGGCTTTTAGGCGTATATGTAGTTTTATAAGTTTCAAACAAAACGAGCCATACCTTAATCAATCGATGGACAACTTTTGATTTTATTCACAATTAAATTAAGGTTCCTCCTCTTTTTAAATAAAGTTGTCATATACATACAACAGTACTCTTTACTATTTAATTTTTTAGTTAGTGTTGTGTGAACGACAACTTTTGTGCAACGAGATACCTTAAGTTAATTGTGAATAAAATCAAAAGTTGTGCGTCTTTTTATTTGGAACACGCTTGTAGTAAAAGAAGGCGATATTTGGTTCACGGGATAAAAGGATCACGTTATCTTTGTAGATATTGAACAGATTAATAAACAAAGTTAGCACGAAACAACATTTTGTTGCTCCAGTCACCAAAAAGTTGACTTCAATTGTAAATTTGTATTATAGAACAGCGAAAACCAACTTGAAATTTTGTTAATTACGTAGGTTTCTCAATGGTATATAATTAAAATTATACGATTTTTTTCTGGGCCGATTTTGATACTTCTGATTGTGTTTCAGTGGGTAACTCGATGGATTATATGCTTTCGGAGCTTATAATTGTTGTTTTATTTTGTTTAAAATTTTCCAAGGATGCAAATCGAGCCGTATAGAATATATGTTGTAATTTACTTTAACTAAATTAAAAAAAACATTTTAGAAATTAGAAATAGAAGAAATTGAAAAAAGAACTTTAATCTCAATTTAAAAACAATTTCAATTTAAATTTTTTTAGTCAAACAATTTTTTGTGCTGTAGTGATAAGTTTTATTGCTTACATTCAAAACTTAATTGTTTTTTATTTTTTTTTATTTTTATTTTGTGTTTTACCTACAACGAACTTTTGAACGAAAGCCTTCTATCCTGCGTCACACTAAAACACTGCAAAAACAATTTGGGATATGGGGATTTTATAGTTTTAGTTTCCGTTTTTTATACCATCGATTTTTAACCCAGAAATTCATTTCTTCAAGCGTAATAATGTGTAACTGTAGGTTTATAGTTCACGAAGTTAATGAAAAAAACTCATTTCAATTTCGATTAGTGTCACTTATGCAAGACAATTTAACCCACACTTCCGCCATCAAGACACAAAAGGTGACTGAAAATCCATTTATATTTTAATGGAGTGAATCAACTAACACAATAACAAGTGAATTAAGACATAATTGAATGAAAACCAGCATAAAAAATAAGACTGGTAAAACAACAACTACTTTGATGTTCAAATTGTTTTGTTAATTGCAAGGCACATTTAACTAGGTGTCATTGCTACTGCAGGTGACAATTTTTTGCTTAAATTTTCGTTTTCCTTTGTGCTACCATTCTAATGCCAAACTATTTTGTTTTGTTTACGAATAATCAAAAAATTCATTTAAATTCAAGTCTCATTGATTCAAGTGCCTTAGTGTTTTTATAGTTTGTGTATAAATAAATTAAAGTGAAGAAAAAACAAAATGTAAATTATCAATTCGTGTTCTAATTTGTACAAAATTTATAAATAAATTGGTAATTTGTATAAGAAATTTATAATTCTAAAAAGTGACTGTTTAAAAACTGTGCCAACGGAACATAATAATTTGTGCATACAATTTGTTCCTAATATTGAAAACATGCGTTCTTTTTGTTCGTTGTGCGGAAAGAAACTTGGTCCTTGTAGTGGTACATTTTGTAGTGTTCCACAAGACCAAGAAAGAAGAGATCTGTGGAGCAAGGTGTGCAAAAAAAATTTGTTAAAAGCACCCGCATATGTATCGACCATTTTTCTAAGGAGCATATTATAACCGCGGGAAGCCGACGTTTCTTAATGCCCAAGGATATTCCTGTAGTACACCAGCAGGAGAATATGCATACTAGTGAAATGCAAACAATGGCCACTAGTGAAATGCATACAAATGAAGTGCCCTTATGTCCAATATATACTAATGTGCCATTCATGTTGGCGCCATCGGGCACTTCGCAGCATGGGTTGCGTTTCTTTACCGTCAAAGAACTGACAACTACTGCGGCTTCAAGGTCTGCATATTTTAGGCTGTAAGAAACTTGTAAAAGTAAAGTTGTAGTTTCCTAAGGTAATATTTTATTTAATTTCATTTTATAAAATTATTTAATAATTAATTTTTATTAAATATATTCATTTCAGGGATCTTGTGCACTGCGGGACGTTCCAAGTGCACTGCAGGACGTTCCAAAAACACGGGAATATATTAAACTGCAGCTGCAGTCTGCATCGTCATCAAACACCAATCGGTCCTTTTCAGGACCACCAAAAATATTTAAAAAAGAGGTTTTAAATTAAATTTAAAACAGAAAGTAGATTTTGCATTAGTTAAATGACGATTACAAAAGCACCCATTAAAATGTTCCCCCTGCCCTTCAATACACTTTATAAGGTATCTTAAAAATACAAAAATAGGTACATACATACACATTTATTCAATTCACTAATTTCACCTGTTACAAAATTAGATATTTGGATCTCTTTAGACTTTTAAAACTTATTTAATTTAAATAAGCATTTTCTTAATATTCAATAATCCAGTAAAAATTAAATTGATCTTTTATTGGTATGACATTTTAAAGCTGTTAATATAATTTTCTCAAATTAATACAATTTAATAAGAAAGCTTAAATTTCAACAATAGGTTCATAACTTTGAATGTTAAAAAAAAATCTCAATTCCGTTTTACATAAGATTCAACAACGAAAATCGACAAGCAGTTCATCTGCAAAGACTTTCAATAAAAATTCTAATAAAAGACACATTGATGCTAAAGAAGTCTCTCTTTCGGCCGCAGCAGAAGATGGTATTGACATACCAGAAGAGAACTGTGATCTGCAAGCTTGGTTGGCTCAATTTCTATGTTCGGCTTTGGTTCAGTGTACAGTTGGTTTACATTTTCTTTATGTTGTGGATGCTGCTGATTACGGTGGTCAAATTATATCCATAATTTTCTTTATTGCCGTTACTTTAGAAGTAGTTACTATATGCTATTTTGGACACTGTATGAGCATGCAAAGTTTGAATTTAATGTATGCCTTTTATTCGTGTGGCCAAACGTACATTCATGTCGTCATCTTCTACTTCTACTTTTAAATTATGAATTTTATAAAATATACATACAATTTATGAAACTTACCAAACAAAATTTATTCTCCTTTTTTTCTTTTAATTTTCTTTCTTTATACAAATGTGTTTGACAGCAATATTGGCTTTTACACAAACAAAATTGCCTGCTGTTGTTGTATTGTTGTATTTGTTGTCGTAGCGAAGTCACCTAGTAAATACACCTTGGTTAATTGTTTAGAAATTTGGATTTTTTCAATCAATGCCCACGTGACAGTAAAAGTGTAAAGTCAAAATGATTAATGACAAATGTTTATACATGTATGTATAAATGTGTTTCTATATTTATAAATGAGAGAAGGTACACCGACCAATAAAATTTTATGAAATACCGCAAAATGGGGTGTAAAATTGAAGAAAAATAGGTTATTAAAAACTAACAAACTTCTTGCTAATTTTCTAAGTTTCTTTAATTTGAAAGTTATATTTTCGTTATTTATAAAATGAAATTATAATTAAAATAACAAATAATTTCAGTTAAAACTTATTAATATTGAAGAAAATTTATTCACATTAACAAATAAATTTAATTTTTTGCATTTATTTATATGTATTTATATATGTATTTGCATGTATTTATATATGTATTTATTTGTGTATGTATGTACATACTTATTATACGTGTAATACGTAATATAAGTTAAGTGTGGATTTAATTTTTGAAAACATTCAGAAATATTATGCTAGAAAAAGAATCAACTCTTTTCAAATTGTTGTTATTTATAATTCTTCTTTTTATACACTTTAAAAAGCTATATAGGTTTTTCATTCCGTTTGTGATTTCTGCTGTATTAATTTCCGAACCAACACAAATTATATATATTCTGGATCCTTATAAGTAGGGAAGTTAAATTAACAATGTCCATCTGTCCGATGTTGAAAACAACTTTCTGACGGCACTAGACAATCTTGAAACTTGGACAAATTGATCAGTGAGCTTACCAAATATGTGCGTATATTCTTTTTCCTTATCAAATTTTCTATAAAGTCCTTCTAGAGCAGTTATAAGCCCGTGGCCGCCAGATAGCTAAGATAAATGTTGGACCAAATTAAAAAAAATGTCAACAAAAACCACGAAATTTCAAAAACTAACAACAAGAACTGAAATTTTATAAAAATGTTTAAAAATCAGAAGTTTTCATTACAAAATGGAAAAACTGGGTAAAAACATCTTAAATTAAAATTCAATTTAAAGCCGAAATTTTAGAAAAACAAAAAAGGACTTGCATCAAATTTTGAAATTTCACCACTAAAATTTAAATTTCACCACAAGTTTTTAATTTCACGAAAAATCTGAAAAACGCAGCAATTTTAGCAATATCTATGTTTAGCAATCATATTGAAACCAAGGTCAAAGCATTCCCAAAAATATTAAAAATTTCACCAAAAAATTAAAAATACACTAAAATATTAAAATTATTAAAATAAGAAATAAAAAAAGGAATTTTACCATAATTATGAATTCACCAAAAACCGAAAATTCATCATAACAAGAAGTGTTGAAAAATGGGTTGGCGTAACATACTTATTTATTTTAGTTGTTAAAAACTTTGATATTTGCAAGCTGTAAAGGTAATATAATATGACAAGCTACCCCAGGAAGCATGTCGTCATGGTGATACCGCCATCTTTATGTATTGTTACCGGGGGATATGGGGGTACCAGTTCCCGGGGCCTACTGGAGCCTGAAACTGGAAGAAGGTAAATGACTTTTTAAGCTCGATCAGTAACGATATAAACACTGGTACCACGGAAACCAGTAGCCCCTAGGATACAATTCCCAGACTGGGTGTTGATGAGGCTCTTTAGGGAGTATACAGTCACCACTGTGGTTTACACCCAAATCACGGGATGATCTAGTTGCAGGATCAATGGCGTTGCACGTCAAAGGCATTTCATTGACAGCAGGAAACTGGATAACTCTAAACCCCTCAACAAGAGGTGTGATCAGGGCCAGACATCCATGATCTTCAATTGAAACTTATACGCATGTGTGGTGGTGGTCGCATTTTAATACACCCTGTGCCAAGACCACCATGAGGTTGTGCGAACATTGGGTGGTGCTCATGTAAATCTTGGATTACTTGCACCTATGACGGGTAAAATAGTTCTGGTAAATAAATTCAATCTATAGAAGGTATTTAAAAACCATCACAGTAGAAATACAATCTCCAAATCCCACTTCTAATAATTAGAATGTATTACTGTTTGTCATAAAATTTCACTTTATTTTCACCTGATATCGTTTTAATAACAACAAATATCGACAAAAAAAAACTATTTTGCAATATTTAAGTTAAAAATACAATTCCGTAAAATAAAAAGTCCCCTTAAATTATACAGTTTTTTTGCTTAACTAAAAAATTATACAAAAGCTCACCGAAAAAGTTTTAACAAAACAAACGCATTTACTTTTTGTGCATACAAACTTTTTCGTTTAATTTTCATGGCAAAAGGGGTCGTTTACTGGTTTTTCAAAAATCGATTATGTCTTTTTAAAGCAAAAAAAAAAAAAATTTTAAATTAATTTTTTTATTGTATTTTTAAAAAGCGTTGTTAGTGTTTCCGTTTTATACAATAGTTTGTTAATTTAATAAAATAAATAGTGCAAAGGAAAACACTGAAATAAAAGCAGCCATTTATAAAAAATGTTTGTGGGCGTTTTAAACACAGGACTTTTGGCTGATGAAAAAAAAACAATAGTACATAGAGATCTGGCAGCTGTGAACGTCAAAGTGGACGCTGGTTAAATTTACTTCTCGAAATATGTCAGAATTTTTTTCAAGTGATAAAACCGTTTGTTAAAAGGCTTAAGTTTAGTGTACCCTCTGGTCTAGACTTTAATTAATTTTAAATAATTGCTTTACAACTGTAAGAGCTATCGCTCGCATTTTAAATGCATAGTATACGTGTGTAAAACAGAGTCGGGTAACAAAATTATGCGCAAGAGTTAATGAAGTTGGCTGCAAAACGTATTAATACAATTTGCTTATTAAGAGACATGCAATGATACCCAAGCTAACAAGCGGGATAAACATATTAAGAATACTACAAAAATACCCATCTAACCCATTCTAAACAAATATATTTTAAAACACTACACCGACAGACAGCAACTTTAAGCGTCGATAGAATTTTTTAATGAACTATCTATACTACAGACAACTTTTTATGAGTCCTACTGTTGGTGAGAACTTTAAAGATTGATTATAGGGGCAAAGGGAACTTAACTGAACTTTGTGGGTTCAATGACGCCTGAGCCAAAATTAATTCTTTAGAGTGTTAGAGTATTTAGTTCTTAAAGAGCCAATTTTATCCTGTTCTGTTTTTTTTCTTTATATTCTTAGATGTCTTCAGCATCATAGCTAGTACTAACATGTTTTGTGTAACAACGATATGATAATTGAAAAGGTTCTAAGTGGATTCTATATGAGCGTTGCTCTCAACAGACACTTTAAGGTCTTGCAAACTTTTGAGAGTGCTATAGCTAAAGTAGTTAGTTCGTTGTCTTCAAGCATTCGATGGCGTTAGACGCCGGGTTCCGTATCACAGCCGGTACTAATCAATGACATACATTTTTCTGATAGCTTTCATTCACACTAGTATATATAACTACGCCCTCCTTCTTTCTTATCACTCTATAGCTATAAAGCGTACACTGCCTTCAAGTAATATACCTTCATAACACCAGAGCCGCTGCAACCTTGTTCTAAAAATTAAAAATAACGTGCAATTGCCGAAAACTTAAATACTGAAGCTTTTCTATCCTATCTACTTCACTAATTATTTTCTCTAGTCGATGCTTTTCCAGGGAAAGTAGCACAGATATTTAAGAAGAATAATTAGTAGGCATTAGTTGCATGAATGTCATTTCAAATTTTACATTATTTATGTGTTTCTAGCCTTTGAAACTTTCCTAAAAACAAGAAATTTAAGATAAGTATGTACATGTACAGTATTGCACAAAACAAGAACAACAAAATACTACCTTAAGACATACTGCGATATTTCAAACTTTTGCTTTCTTAAGGAAGCACTTTCTTTGCACTTCGCGAAGTGATTATAAGAGGAAACAAGTGGACAGACTCATTTTCCAATATTAGTATCAAGAAGAAAAATATGCAATTTCTTCAAAAGAGATTGTGCAAAACAAAGTCTAAGAATTCAGTTCAACCATCTAAGTAAGGTTTACTACTACATACATGAATTTTAAAAGTTAGTTTCTAGACTTTATACATACTGGTTGATGTTCAAATAATATCTAGATATAAATATTCTGGAACCTTGAAATCTCAAATAAATTTTGTTTTACAAAAGGCAGAAAAACAAGTATTTTTTGCTAAAAAGTAAGCCAAAAACGTATTAATAGTTTAACTCGACAAAAGATGTAAACTTCCGCACGTGTCGGTGGGAAAATATGCTCAAAGAACTTTTCATATATCTCAACCAAGGATCTCGATCAGCGAGCTTGGCGACATTTGAAGTTAGCCATATAGGTCCACAAGTTCCAGAGTTGTTGCCCAAAAACCATTTTTCGGTTTTTTTGGTTCTTTGAAACGCTTCTTTCACAAGTCTATGAAATTCGCATATGTTGAATCCTTATATAATATACTATAAAGTCCCCTGAGAGATATTATCATCCCGAGATCCCAGATAACGAGCGGACCTTAATGTTGTACCGAATTAAAAAAATTAAAACAGACCTCAATATTTTAAAAACAAACAAAGAAAAACGAATTCCTTCAAAAACCGTAATTTCAGAATAAAAATTACGAAAATTCGAAATTTTTCGCAAATTTTAAATTCGATACAAGATCAAAAAACCGGAATAGAAACAAATTTTTTTGTAAAAAATCAAAATTCCATAAAAAACCGAAATGTTACAAAAAAAAAAAAAAAATCTAAATTCACCAAATTTTGAACATTCACTACAACAATTTAAATTTCACAATAATTTTGTAATTTCGACGAAACGACGAAAAATCACTAAACATAAATATTTTATGGAAAATGTCGAAATTTTTACAAAATCGATGTTTAACAATTCACAACAAGTAGTGAATTCCCCAAAAAAATTCACCAAAATATGAAAAAATCATATAAATTATAAATTTTATTATATTTCCTTCATTGAATTTTAGTTCAATAATTTTCAAACACGAGGTATTTTTATAAAATTCTTTTAATAAAACAATTTTATTTATTAACTTTAATATTTTGCTCTTCTCAACCGGAAACAAATTATATTACAAAAACTTCAAATAACATTAAATAAATTAAAAAGTTCAAAAACAAATACATACACAAACCGCAAATAATTTTCCATTTTAAAAAGTGTCAAAAAACCTGGAAAAGTTTAACATTTTTAAAGACAAATAAAATAGAAACTGAAAAAAAAATTTACAAATTTAAACAAAACTTATTATTAAAAATCATAGGAAAACTAATCTTAACTATGTTATTTTATGTATTAATGAAAAATAAGTTTCCTTTGATGTAGTATTATTATTTTCTAGTATATCAGTGAAGGCCTTCCGATGTGATGGAGATGTTACTGGACACGTGTATTGGGCAAATAAATATTAAACGAAGAATGACGACTAAATACGTACATGATTTGTTTTGCATTATTTCTGAAAGTGAAATTTTTAATAATAACATTAAATTTCCGAAAGAAAATGAATATGATTCCAAAATTTCTTATTTGAATATTGTTTTTATCAGAATATATGGATGAAATCTGGCTGCAAAGATGTTGAATCAATTATAGTCTGAGCCAATCGATGAAACAAAATAAAATTTATTTTTTCTAATTTGTTTGCTCGGAAGTCGCCAAACCCAGTAGGAAATCACAGAAAGCGATGTATAGAAATAAAACAAGGAAACAAGTAGTTTGGACAAAGAATTTATTGGATAATGTTGTGGTTACCTTTCTATTCGATTGCTAGAAGAACAAGAAAGGTTTTTTAAGTTTACCAAACAGGAAACAGAATTTTTTGACAGTTTTACCAATATGACCGCCATACTAAGGCGTTATGGGAGAAATAGATAGGCAGATTAGGCAACATTCATCCTGCATATATACTAGTTACAAGGGGGACACTTTCCTCCTTCATTATAATTAATGCCAACGGCTATGAAAGCCTTTTGGCAGTAACAGATACATTAATCTTGAGACAGGGCACCGAAACAACTTTCTTATTTTAAGAATAGACAAAATCGGAATACAGGAGGCAAAATAGAGTCCAGAATTTATATCGACTGGCAATATCAAAAATTCTTAATAATGATAAATACAGAATTGCTCACAATTCTTACAACACATTCAATAGATTATTTAGTAAAACTCAAGATAAAATTGAGGAAATCGACTTTTCAAATGTAGTTTTCAAAATACGTTGTAACGGAAATGATCAGGAGAGGTGTAATAAAGTACATATGGGTACAACGATAAATATGCTAAAATCAGAATAGCCGAACTTAGATCGAACCAAAGACGTAGAAATCGACATACCTTCCCATTGTTAAATCACTATCCAAACATTGAAAGTACTTCAGTTTTATATATTGAGAAAAATTGTAAGCGAGGCTGTAAGTATATTAGAAATGTTATAAATTTGTAATACACCAATATCACAAAGGGTTAATCAGAAGGCCGATACGGATAATGTCGCTCATAAATATAGGCATTAACCCATTACTGCCCACTGTTACACATGTGTAACGACCACATGTCTTAATCTTTAAGCAGAGCGCGAAATGACTAAACAATAAACAAGTGCCTATTTATCTCTATTATGTGCATTCATGTTCAGTCTTAAGCTACAAATCAGAAAGAAGTTAGTTATACTCTTGTTGTGTTGGTAAAAGGTGGTTTTGTGAAGTGCTTAATTTTAAAACTTGAAAAAAGTCAAATATGACGACACGAAGAAGGTAAGAAAGTTTATTTTTTATATATTATTTGTTTAAAATAAAACTAATTCATGCAGACATATAGAAAACATTTTAGATTTCAATATTCAAGTAAAAAAAAACAAAAATTAGTTTTATTGTGTACGATAGAAAGAAAAAAGTTGAGGTGTTACGTATTTGTAACACTGGGCAGAACTGGGCAATAGTTGAACGATTTGTTTTACTTTACAAAAATGAATATATAGCAACATATTTTGCATTATATATATATATATATATATATATATATATATATATATATATATATATATATATATATATATATATATATACACTATATATATAACAGAAATTTTTTTCGCAGATACGGTCTTTTGACATTAGAGGAAGCTAGACAGTATCTTGAGGATCTCATGTCAGATGTAAGCCAGGAAGATGTAATTGAAAAAGTGGTCATAGAGCCACCCAGTGCAGATTACTTACCATCTGATCAAGACTCTGGAGACGAAGATAGCAGTGGACTTCCGCATAATTTACCGAAAGCTCTACTTATACAACTTTGTGAAATCACAATTCGCACGGCCGGAACATTTGGGGATGGTGAACTCCAAAATACAGAAGATGCAGAAGATATTTTGATAGAGCAAGCTTTGCAAGATGTTATGAATAATTCTTCTACTAATTTAGATACTGACTGCATTAGATCAAATGCTGCCACACCATGTAGTATGCAATCACCTGTAGAGTATCCTAAGAGAAAATCAAAGGAAAATAAGGTAAGAACCCCTTCAAAGATACCTCGTTTGCATCAGTCTGATTCGGCTTCAGGCTCTACAAAAACAGCAAGGGCATTAAAAGTTAGCTATGGAATCGAATCAGTGGATGGAAGATGATGACGTATGGTGTCAAAGTATATTCCCTGAACCCAATTTTTCTGATTGCACTGACTTGCCACCACATGTGAAATTTGAGAAGTTTTTTGACGACGAGCTAGTACAAATGCTGTGCAATGAAAGCAACAGTTATGCAGTATATAGTAGACAAGATAACCCAAATATAACAATGAATGAAAAGCGAGTTTTTATTAGTATCCTGATTGTTACAGGTTATACTTCAGCTTCTTCAAAGAGAGATTATTGGTCAACTGAAAGCGATGTGAAAAATGATCTTGTTTCTGATTCTATGCGAAGAAATCGTTTTGAAGCAATATTTCGAAATGTTCATTTTATTGATAATTCAAAACAAGTAGATGATAAAATTTGGAAACTTCGGCCATATACTGATGCTTTAAAAATACGTTTTCTGAAGCACTTCCACCCTGAGCAGTGCCTCTCCTATGACGAGTCTATGATAGAATATTATGGCCGTCACGGCTGTAAACAATTCATAAGAGGAAAGCCACTACGCTTTGGCTATATAATGTGGTGTTTAAATACTCCTCTGGAGTATTTAATAAATTTCGAAATGTACCACGGCTCGAATCCCCGTTTGAACAGGAATATTGCACAAAGTATGGGAAAAACATAACGCCGCTGTTTTGTATGCTGGATGCATTTGACGAAAGTCTTAAACAATTGGAGTTTTAAATTTTTTTCGACAATTTATTCACGACGCCTGCTGCGTTGTCTGGTCTCAAGCAACGTGGTTGCCATGGAACCGGAACCATCCGAGAAAATTCCATACCCAAATCTTGTCCTCTATCGTCCAAGGATGTCCTAAAAAAACGACAACGTGGTCATATTGAAAGTTCTAAAATGGTAGAACCTGGAATAAAAATTACGAAATGGGTTGAAAACGCAGTTGTAACGGTATCATCTACTATTCACGGTAAGTTACCAATCACCAAAATAAGTAGATTTTCTCGAATGGAAAGGAAAAGAATTATGGTTCCCCTACCACATGCCATACACGAGTATAATTTAAATATGGGTGGAACTGATAGAATGGACCAAAACGTCAATGCATACAGAATTGGTGCGCGCGGAAAAAAGTGGTGGTTTTCGATATTTACATGGCTAATAGATGTTTCCATACAAAATGCGTGGATCCTACATCGCAAAGCAGGAGGAGGCATGACGCAGAAAAACTTTCGACGAGCAATTGCTACTCGATATTGTACATCTTATGGCAAAGTAAAACCACCGCAAAGTTATCGCCGTTTAGATTCATATGAACAAGAGTACTCATGTAGGTATGATGGAATAAATCACTTTGTTGTCGAAACAAAGGACAAAAAGAGACGTCGTTGTGCAGGTTTGAACTGCCGAGTGCATCCAACTTCCATGTGCAAAAAATGCAATGTAGGCCTATGCATCAAATGCTTTAAAAAATACCATTATTTCTCAACTAACTAAATAAGATATCATTCTAAAAATTTCTTTGTATTACTTTATTTTTAAATTTTTTATTATTTTTGATTTTTGTTAAATGTGAAAATCATTTCTATTTTAAAAAAGAATGTGTTTTGATAAATTTTACTAAATACTGAATTGAAGTTTTTGTTAAGTTTTGGTTATGAGTATACAATATATGAGTTTTATTTAAAAAAAAAGGAAAACAGGTCTGTATACTGCCCACTGTTACATATATGTAACACCTCTTAAAACCCATTCTGAGGCAAAAACATGTTTTTTTTTAATTTTAATATATTGACTTAAGTCAGAATACTTCCGCTTTAAAATTTTATTAATTTATCTTGCCTAGATCGCTGTGGGCGTTAATGGGTTAATACATCGAATAGCGCACTTTGGAATAGTTCGCTTACAGTTTTTAGTAACAAGTTTTGTTTAAATATGTACATATACATACACATATGTATATACATAAATGTAAAATTATTTTCAGTTTTTACGGTATTTATCTTTAAAAATTTTAAACTTAAAAGAATTATATAAAATTATTAAACTAAAAATACAAATTATAAATTTGATCATAAAACCCAATTAATCTGAAAAAAACAAATTTTACCATAATTTGGGATTTCACCAAAATTCGAAAATTCACCACGAAACCAAACGAATATATACTAATTTTCAAAACGTCAAAATTTACGAAAAAAAATGTTGGTACATATTTACTAACTCAGTGGCTCACTTACTCATCAATATTATGGAGCACTACCTCTGTAGCTAGAGGGTTACAATTTAGTATAAAGGTAGGCTTTGGAGAATAAGTAATGAGAAAAATGTGCGCATTTCATCTAGGAGAATAGAGTTCCCTCTTATTTGTATGGAGCATTTTCCTTTTAGGCATTGAGCCGAAATTTAATATGACCCAAACGTTAAGTTGAAAGAGGGGCCGAAATTTTTGAATAGAATCTTTTCCTTATTTTCATATTTATGTCGTTGTGTGGTTTTAAATTACATGAAAATAAATTAACCATGGAAACATACTTTTGTAGGAAAAAACTCTCTTACAAACAGCGATTTTGAATTTGTGTTCAGAAGAAGCATTCCTTCAGGTTGATAAATTTTAAAATATTCATTATTTTGTTATTTCGCCTAAAAAAAGGATATATAAATAATATCAAAAGTTGTACCACTTTGCTTCTTTTGTTTAGCTATAAAAATGTGATACAGTCGTTGTTTTTTAAATACCACCGACTGTTTGTTAAATAATATTAAGTCTATTTAAATATCATCATAAACTCTTTTCTACGTCGAAATTCAATATGCAAAAGTCAATTGTTTGTGAACGATATGTATCTGAGATACGGCATAACCGAATAAGGAAATTTTTTCTGTTTTCATTTAAATTTATTTTTCCATTTTTGTGCCATTAAATGCTCCAATATGTAGTTGTATGTTTGCCTTTGATACTCATTTGTGATGAGCCAAGGCCAAAAAAAATGTTGTCTATAATCTTTCATTAGTTGAAAAGTTCTTGAGATAGACACACAAAATCGTAAGTTATACATAATTGTGTTCTTTAAATTTATAGTGTATTAATTATTTACAGTGCATAAATATTCCGCAGTCAATATTGAAATATTTTGTTCAATAAACGTGCTGTTTTCAACACCTGCATATCCAGTCACGGAGATCTTCCAAACATCAGCCATGAAATGTAGTCCTAATGACTACAATCTGTCCCCGAGGCTTTTCTAAGACCTGAAACTGTAAGAAGAGAATGTTCGAAATACTGCCAGCAACTAAGCAGTTATACTATGGGAAGCAGTACCGCCCACGATACCAACTCAGCACTGGTTGTTGGTGAGGCTCTTTCGAAGCTGCACATTTTGGCAATTGGTTAGATCCATTGAGGGAAGATCAGTCAATGATTCGTTCTCTCCAACGGCAGACGTGTTTCCGCTCATTAGCTATACTTATTCTTGTGTCCGTTTTCAAAACAAAAATAATAAACATTATTAAAACATATTTTCATATATACATATATAAATTAAACTAACAAAAACAATTACATATATTATTGAAAACAAAATAAAGCGTACATACAAAAAGGATGATGTGCATGCACATCTTACTTCAATGAATCGAAATAAAAAACATAAAAACAACAACTCTGCATCAAATGCAGACAAAAACAATTACTTTTCACCGTTACAAACCATCGATGATGATAATGATAATGAAGACGATAAAATACCAAAAGAAGGTAAAAAACACATTCCACCAATAACTATTCTAAAATGCAAGTTGGAAGAAATTCATGAGATTTGTAAAATTTCTAAAATAAATGATTATGCCATACGGAAAATTTCTATCGGTCATAAAGTTTTTTGTAATACAAAAGAAGATCTTGATTTAATTGGCAACGCTCTTGATGGTAAATACGAATTTTTCTCGTATGCTTCTAAAGAAGAAAAACCTTATAAAGCATTATGATTTGGGTTGGAAACCCAAGATCCTGCCGTGCTAAAAAACAAATTAATCGCCAAGGGACTAAAATGCCTGGACGTAAAAATTGTAAACAAGAAAACACAATATGGTGTGTATGTTATTTTCGTAGTCTACTTTCAACGCAAGACTATAACTATCAAAGAGTTAAGGCAAAACTACTCCGTAATTGACTATGTTAAAGTCAAATGGGATTTCCAAAAGACTAATTAGTCCAGAGTTACACAGTGTCACAACTGTCAAATGTATGGTCATGGCTCAAGTTACTGTAAGGTAAAAACATTTTGTGCAAAATGTGCTGGAGGCCATCCAACCGCAAATTGCAATGAGGAGGTTGTAAAATGCGCAAATTGCAATGGGCCTCATCAATCAACTGATAGTAATTGTCCCAGCAAAGCAAACTACTTACTGGTCAAGCAGCGTAACAAGCCAGTGAACAACCCTTACATTGTGAACAACCAGAACTTTCCGAATACTCTACAGCAAAATATTCCACAATCATCAGGCGTATGGCCAGCATCCAAAAACTTGCAGAGCAGTGGTAATAGCAACAATAATCAGAGTGCAAATTCTCTTGAAAATTCCGGACAATTGTTCTCCATTCAGGAATTACAAGCAATTACAATTGAATTAATCACTAAACTCCAGAATTGTAGAAATAAGCTAGATCAATTTGAGGTGATAACAAACCTCGCCACAAAATTCCTTTCATAATGGCTAGCGATGAACTAAATATAGTAGCTTGGAACGCTGAAGGCGTTCAAAATAAAAGTATTGAACTGTTTTAGTTCTTATTAAATAATAACATTCACATATGTTTATTATCTGAAAGTTGGCTTAAACCAAATTTATCCCTTAGTCACCAAGAATTTATTATACATATAAATGATAGAGAAATAAGAATAGGAGGGGGCGTAGCTATAATAGTAAAGAAAAATATTAGCCATTCGACAATCCCAATTGCAAACACTACTCTTATAGAAAATATCGGTATTAAAGTTCCAACCATTACTGGTAATATAAATATTTATGCTTGCTATTTTCCAGGTGGGCGCGCCGGCCCCGACAATTTCAAAAAGCAAATTTTCGCTTCTGATATCCATAAGCTTAGTAGGGGTGAAAAGTTTATAATGGGTGGCGATCTAAACTGTCGAGATCAAACATGGGGATGTGTACGAGCCAACTGCTGGGGCAATATCTTATATGAAAAACAAGACTCTTACAATTTAAATATATTGTTTCCTGAGGAAAGTACATACATACCTCACCAATTAAATCGTCAAAGTTCAACGCTTGATATTTTCGTAACAAATTTTACAAATAATTTATCCTCTCCCGAAGTTATCAACGATCTAAGTTCCGATCATCTTCCCGTCGAACTAGCTTTGAGAACCGATTATGTGAACAACAATCTTAACTACTTTGATTTTAAAAATGCAAATTGGAAACGGTTCTCCAAATTCATTAACAGAAATATTTACTTGCCTAGTAATAATACATATTCAACCAAAGAGATGGTTGACTCTGCACTTCGCCAATTTATTGATACCCTAAATGATGCAGTTATGCACAGTGTTCCACAAAAACAAACGAGATGCGTAAGAAAACCTTTACCAAATAACATAAAATCGTTAATTAGAAACCGTAACCACTTTCGTAGGGCATGGCTTCGTTATAGAGATGTTCGTGACTACTATGAGTTTAAAACCTTAAATTCTGTAATTAAATCGGAAATTACTAAATTCAGAAATAATTCATGGAACCAAGTATTGTCTACATTAGACAAAAACTCTTCTCCTTTTTGGAATTTAACAAAAATTTTAAGGAAGAGATCCAAAAATATCCCAATACTAAAGCATAATAATTCACGATTTTCTTCGACGGAAGAAAAATGTGAGTTATTAGCTAGTACTTTTTCGGAGAATCATTCATATTCAACTAGCATAAGTGATACTGAAACCGAAAATTTGGTTACGAATAGAATTAATGAATTCAATTCTAACTTTGTATCCACAGAAAATTGCATTGTTACGTATAAAAAAGTTTCCGATACATTAAAGGTTTTGAAAAATAAGAAGTCACCTGGGGCTGATGGCATCAATAACACAATTCTTAAAGCTCTACCAAGAAAAGGTACAAAGTTTTTGACACATTTTATAAACAGCTGCCTTAAATTAAGTTATTTCCCCAGTGAATTCAGAGAAGCAAAGGTTATTGCAATCAAAAAACCTAGCAAGCCTGCTGAGTCCCCATCCTCTTATCGTCCAATCAGCTTATTATCTTCTATAAGTAAAATTTTAGAAAGAGTCATAAAAGATATAATTATTAACTTCTTAGATTGTAGAGATATTTTACCTCCCCAACAATTTGGTTTTCGTAAAGCACATAATACAGTACACCCGTTAATACGCATAAGAAACATCGTTAAGTCTAACTTTAACCAACAAAATTCGACTGGTATGATATTGTTGGATATAAAGGCTGCATTCGACAACGTATGGCACGATGGCTTGATATTTAAATTAATACAGTTTAACTTCCCACCATATATTATAAAAATAATTCAAAGTTATTTATCTTCAAGGTCATTTAGAGTGTTCATAGGCTCGAAATGCTCAAACGTCTTTCAGATAAAGGCAGGATGCCCACAGGGATCCTGTTTATCTCCAATTTTATAAAATATATACACAGCTGATATACCTACTATAAACAACTGTGTTATATCCATGTTTGCAGACGACACCGCAGTCTTATGCTCAGGTATTTTCTCTTCAGAAATATTGGCGAACCTACAATCGGCCATTGAAATATTATTTAAATATTTTACAAAATGGAAAATAGCATTAAATTATAACAAAAGTCAAGCAATCTATTTCACCAGAAAAAGGAAATCGTGTTTTATTCCCCAAAATGGTATAAGTTTAAACAATACCGAAATCGAATGGGAAAACAACGTAAAGTATCTAGGTGTAATTCTAGACCCAAAATTAACATATAGAGATCACGTATCATATATCGTTAATAAATGTAACATACTTATTAGAACTCTTTACCCTTTAATAAATAGAAACTCATCATTGAGTATTGACAATAAAATGTTAATATTCAAACTTATATTTCAGGCAATCATATGCTATGCAGCCCCAGTTTGGGCAGAAAGTGCTAAATGCCACATAAAAAGGCTACAAATCCTTCAAAATAAACTCCTAAAGTTAATTCATAATCTTCCCACACATCATTCCACAGCAAGACTACACCAAATCGCAAACGTCGATTTGGTCGCTATTAAGATATACAAATTGTATGAAAATTTCAATACTAGATGTTCTCATTCTGAACATAATCATATAGCTGAGTTAGCCCCCGCCTTAAATTAGTCAGTTAAGTAGTTTTTAAGTTTTTATCATAATAAAAATCTCACAAGGTTTTTGAAAAGTTTCACCTTAACTTAAATACTATATTAAAAATTACTGATAACTTAAAAAACAAAACAAAACAAAACAAAATTGTATTATTAAGTAGAAAAAGGAAAAATCCTTAAACTCTTTGTAAATATATATATATACTATTGTGAGTAAATTGTAAATATCATTAGACACAATAAACTGAATTGAATTGAGGGAAGATTGTGGTGCTTGGTCGGTAGTGCGTTGCAATGCCTGTCAATAAAAACACTGTTGGCAGCAGGATCATAAATAGCTCCGAGCCTCTTAGCAAGAGGTGTGCCCACGATTTAGGCAGCCATTGGGCGCTTGGTAGTCGTATTATTTTCAAGCGGTTCTAAGACTACCGTCGGAAAATGTCGGATGTTCCGATGTTAATCCTGACGTTTACTTTAGAAGGATGGCAATTAAACGTCACATCGGTCATATATCACCATATTTAGAAACTTAGTTTCTTTGGTTTCAGCACGTCATTTGCTCAATTATTGTAATAATAGACTGCTTATTTACTGCCTGAACCTCGAAACCTTATAGAGATCGGAGATGGGGCCTTATTTACTATCGACAGCAATTCATCATCACGAAGATTATACGCAATACAGTTAGAATATAATAAAGTTGATTTTTATTTTTTTATTTTTCACTTCTCAATACGTAATCCCTCCTCGACACCAGAATCTAACTTCGCTAACCACATGTTCCGCAAAAAATCGGTACAACTACTACACACATCGCAAAGGAGGATGACTAAACTGCCTAGAAAACATGAAAATATATAAACATACGACATTTGAGGTACGAATTATAAACGGGCAACCAAACTCCAAATCCGACGTTGTATTGGAACCTCTAAAATGAACATACAAAACACATAACAAAAATAACAGACAAGATAAACAGAACAACAAAACAATAAAAACTAAATATTAAACAAATTCATAACCGAATGATAACTGACTTCTTTCAAAGTCAACAAAAAACAATAAAACCCAAAGTCTACCTGACTTCCGTAAATCCCAATTCTATTAATCCAAAAACACCGGACCTGCTACCAGGTCCCAATTACAGCAGGCTACGTTACAACCGAAGGAGAAAAAAGTGCCTACAACATTTACCTGCCATCCGCATGCACAAATTCCGACGCAATACTAAGCAACACCTTTCAAAAACATTCGACCCACGAGCTTTACTTGCTACCTTTTTACATCTTACAGATGCCTACGTGATAAACGAGAATCACCTGTTACTAGCTCACATAATAAATAGATTCCTGACGAAGAATAAAACATTAACGAATTGATGCAAATTTCTCAGAAAGAAAAAAGCCACACATATCCGAAACTGGTTTGTCTCCAAACCAAACTTGAAAAGGGATGACGGAAGATCGGTGTTTTATAATCAATCGGTTTTCATCGCATACATGATTAACAATAATCATAAATTTATCCAAAAACGGCTCCATCCAACCCTCTTGCTGACAAGCCCCATCAATTGAAAGATATATGGCTTTTCTAACAAGGGAATCAAGCTATAACAACACATATTTGTAACTAACTAAATCTGCTCCTATAAAAATATTTTTGTTATAATTTATGCTCACGTACACCTTTTCTATTAACTCCAGTATTTTATTAATAAACTTCCTGGTTAGGAAGTACGTAATAGGTATGACTTCTGTTAAAAACAAATTCTTAGATCCTCTAAATTTCCACATATTTAGTAACTCATGGCGTATAAAAATTTTCGCCGGGAATTCCCGGGAAAATTTTCGAAAATTCCCGGGAAAACGGGAAAAGTTTTAATTGGATTTTATAACAGTAATTTTTTGTTTCTTCATATTTTCATTTTGTTAAAATTAAGTATTTCATATGAGTCAATTCCACAAAAAATTGGCCAAAGACGTATTGAAAAAAGGATAGCATTAATAAATTATTTAAAAACTTCTGATGTCAATACGAAAGTATCAAAAAATTCCTTTAAATTGTATGCTGCCGCTATACAAGCGGCTGTTTGATCAATCACTTTCTGAACTGTCCAGCAGCGATACTGATCTATCTAAAAACGAAATCAATGAATGTTTTAAAAATAAACTGAAAAAGGCTATAGACTAGGCTAATCCAAAAAAGCCAAAATCAACTCACACTAATTTGTTAAGAAAAGAATTTGCTTTATATGAAGCGAGCAACATTCGAACTAAAAACTTAGATAATTTTTTAATGCTTTGCCCACAATAAAGCCAACATCGGTGGATAGTGAACGGGGTTTCTCCGTTGCTGGAAACTTTGCCACAAAAATACGAAGCCGGACATCAAGCGAGTTACTTAATGCTTTAGTAGTACTAAAAACTTATTTTTTTGTCGAAATGATGTTATAAATTTTGTTGTTTTTTTATTTAAAAATGATCTCATATTATTTCCTTAAGTTATTTGTCTGTTTCCATTACACAAATTGAATTAACATGTGCTATTTAATTAATTTTTGTTTTAAATGTATATGTACTTTATTATTTCATTTTAAATAAAACAAATTTAAAAGAAAAATTCATTGTCAAAAATTACTTGTGTCCCGGGATTCCCGGGAAATTTTATGAAATTTATGAAATTTTATGAATTCCCGGGAAGAGAAAAAGTCCGGGAATTCCCAAACCCTACGTATAACACATTTGAGAACGTTTAATTAATGCTTTAACATCACAAACACGCAAATATGCAATAAGTCCTAGGGGGTTATAATGTAATTTTATGCGAAAAGAACAATTTATGGATTCGTAAAAATTGTATTATGTGCGGTCCGAAACGTTCGAAATTTGTTTCCTCATACGAAAAACTAAAAGTTGTATTTCGTATATGTAATTAAAAGTTACGTTCAAAGGCTTATATTTTATTCAAAAGCAAATTTTTTTTTCGAAGGAAATCAAGAATCTTTATGTGTATGTAAGTATTTTTATAAAAAAAAATCTAAAGACGCGGGTTGCAAAAAAAATTTAACGAGCGAAATACAATGTAAAGTGTTGGTAGGTTGTATCTCGCAGCATCACGATTTAGCAAGAGGCCAACTATATGTTCCTAATCTTGGTCTTAGTATTAAAAGGAGTTATGGACAAAACTGACCACATATTTAAAGATGCTGCTTGCCCCATACGTCCGTACGATTTTAATAACATTAGAAAAGAAGTTAACATGTTGAATAGTTTTAAATTGTGGCTTAATTATCAAAGTCATATCAAGGGCAAATACCGGCAAAATTAAAACATTATTTCAGGGACAGTAGGTGTCCATCTTGAGAAAAAAGTCGTGGCTTCGCTACGATAGATAAAGCACTAATTTTAGGTTCACATCATTTGTAAGATGACAAAATGGAAGAAATCTCAGATATTACTTGTGATGAATCGTCCCCAGAAACCCAATAACAAATTATTTCATCTACTTCAATTAGACAAAAACAAATAAAACTTGTTGTAAGAAGTTAGAGATTTGAAACTTTTTTCAAATTCTCAGTTAAAAAATTTTTCAGTTTCTTAAAACTTCAGACATAAAATCATTATTTCTATCCTACACTGTGTGTACTTTGTATATAACATAAGGAATTTATATTTTCGTTTGTGTTGGCAGAATCTGGAGAGCTGTTAAGATTAAGGTTTATAAAAGTTTAAGTAAAATATTCTGAAAATTGTTTTAAAATCCCGTAGATATAGTGGTAGTTTAGATATTCCGCTGACGCAAGACGTAACGCCTTCAAAACACCCTTCTTTATATATAAATATTTTTTTTAATCTAAAGACATTTTAGTTACACAAAGAAATTAAATCACCTAACTTTTTAAAGCTATTTTTGCGATTTACTTCTTGAAAATCATCTCCAAATTGTTTTGTTTTTAATTTAGAACTAATTTATCTTACCCAAGCGAAAATGCGACTTAATTTTCTTATTTAAAACACTCATAAATAAGGTAAGGCAAGTCTTAAAATATATACAAAACGTTTAGCCGATTAATTAAGTGGGACTGGAAAACGCATCGTACGTCTGTTGGGAGTTGATTGATATACACGATTGTCATACATATTCCCTTTTGACTTCTGTAATAAATACTCGCAGATCAGTGTATTTACAGATATTGTAAAAGTAGAGAAATTCAAAACTTGATTAACTGAACGAAAGTAAATTTAATGAAGAAACTTAAACATAAATTTCGAGGCTCAAGGTTAAAAAATAAGATTAGATTTCACATCGAAAACGCTTAACTGGCAACGCTGGCTGTAAGTAATTGTGCAGTGAAAGTATGTGTAAATTTTTATTAGTTTTGAATGGCTTAATCTTTGAGTGTATTAAGCCATCATCATTGCCACAATGGCTGCTATTTACTGTACGAGAATGTGGTGGTAAATGTAGTTGTATTGAAACTACTTTTACTTTGCATGCGACCATACTCACTCGTATTCTATTTAATATCTTGTAACAGTTCTGAGTGGCAGTTACTTTGATAAATTGTAACCATGGACATTTTTCATAAGCCGATGTGTTGAAAGTTTGTTATAAATTATAAATGTGTATGGACGTGTGTACTTAAATAAAATTGTTGAGTGTTTATATTTTTATGAACTTACTTTCCTTTTTATTTTTGGAGTTCACTAATAAAAAAAAAATATTGACTATATTATTCGATTTGTAAGCGTCAAATTACGTACATATGTGTAGCAGCTGCTATATAATCAAACGGACGTCTTAATTCACCACGCAGTGAAGAAAAAAACCAAGGTTACCAGACATTTGGTTGCTCTGGTTTGCTGGCGTATAGCACCGGCTGGGGCTCGCCGTTCGAGGTTTTTCCTTCCAAATCTGTCTGGGTGCTATCAACGAAAAATCCTCCTCATCATATCTCTGCAAAAAATTTGTGGGCTGCTGATAAAGTGGCCTTTGGTTACGGAGAACATTATCTGCACCAGCGCTGGCTTTAAATTGCCTCTCATGATTTCAACCAGCTGTTCTTCTCCACAGGGCTTTTCTTGTTAGTTTCTTAGTTTGATGATTGCATTGTAGAAATCGTCAAATGGCTCTTGTGGTAATTGGCGACGGTTTGGAATTTTCATCTACACCTGGTACTCTTTATCAAAGCGACGGTAATTGCTGGAAGAACCGTAACCATCAATTCAGAGGGCTATGGTATGATAACAGCCTTTTTTGTCCTGCAATCTAAGATTATAAACTGGTTGATAAGTGGTATTAACAAGACGGTACCACGAGCCACACAACGACCGATTTCGGCTTTTATTTTTTAGTTTTAATTTTGTAGGTAAATTTTTGATTCTTTGCTTAATTTTAGGTTTTGAATTAAATTTCTTTAGATCAAAGTCTTATGGTAAAATTAAGATCTTTTGCTAATTTTTATTTTGTTTGAAACTTTCTTATGTAAAAGTAGATTTCCAAATTTTGGTGAAATTGATTAGTGCAAAGACGAAGCTGCTTAGAAATGTCGATTCGGCGCCGATGAGCTCAATTGAACAGGCCTACATCCGTATAAGACTGTACTCTCGCAAGCGTTGAAGCCGGACGATAATAAACAATGCTGTGATTGGGCGCCGGAACTGTTGGCGCTGGAAATTTTGGCGAAAAAAATAATCTGCCAGCAGAAACAGTCATTTCATTGATGTGCTATTTCATGGCATACAGTTTTACTACTATTTTATAAATTTCCCTTTACAATAACAAAACAAGTTTTAGTGCTTTTTATGAATGAACGAATATTTTTTATAGACTTCAATAATAAAATCTCTAGAATAAATAAAAGTTGTTAAATATTTTATTTTGTTTAATTCATATTGCTGATATTCATAATAACGCGGGCATGAATGAATGTCAGTCTGTGGTGATCGTGGTTGCTGAGCTGTCTTATTCAAACAGTTACTGCCAATTGGATGTTGGTTTTCTGTTGGCTCATTTGTATATTTTTAGTTAGTTAGGTCTGTCGCTTGGTTTGGCTTAGTATTTTTTATGGTTTTAGTTGTATTCACATTTTTTTCAGCATGATGAACCATGTATTAATGCTAAATATGTTTTTCTTTGGGTTTGGTATGAAAAACACTTCTATCTATTGTTGTTATTAAGGCTCACGGTGGTGCGTCAAGCGAAGTGTAAATATAGTGTGTACACCAAGTCATTCGCGCTGTTTTTACCCCCCTTAATCACAAAACGATGAGAATTAAGGATCCTACGTACAGGTTACCTCAAAAAAGCTTTCTTTAACTTTCTAATGTGGGAAAAATTTTACCAAACTGGCAACTTCCTAGAAATAGGATGGTCTTGCACATATGAAGAACTTGGTCCTTATTTTGATCACAGTACTTTATTTAAGGACCGAAATTTTTGGATATAAACTTGGCCATATTTTCAAATTTATGTTTTTGTACGAATTTTCTTTACCTGGTGTACATACGAGTACAAATATATATTTATGAATTAAACATTCTGTTTTTGACCAACTCTGCTTTTGCAAGAACTTGAAATTGTTGCTTAAAAATTTTTGTGTCAATTAAATAAGGTTTTAGGAATATCCCAAATTTATGTTAAAATTAAATATTTATTTATGTGAAATCAATAAATGCCTTCTTATAAAACTTTATTTTATGATTCATATATATTTTGAGTCAATGAAAAATGTAGATTTAAAGTCGCAGTTGGAACTAAAACAAATCAAGCGAAAATTTTTTATTACATCCAGTTATTGTTAACAGTTCTTATATACATATTATGTGTAGCTAGAACCACCTTGATCCAGAAACATCAACCAAAGACGATTATAAAAGCTTTTACAAATAAATTTCGTTTTTCCAATTAAATTAAAAAAATGTTTGGAATTTTTTTGATTTTAAGTTGATTTTTTATTATTCAATAGGTACCTTAAATACAGATTTGGTGCATCATTACTTTTTACTTAACAAAAATTATCTATTCACTGGAAATCTATTAGCAATACCATGCACGTTTTAATATCTTTTGGCACCTTTTGTTGATGTTGTTTTGCCTCTTTTAACGCCTCAGTATTAGGAAACTGTTGAAGATGTATCGTGTGTACTCTGGAATAGATAATGGTACTTGGTAATGCTGGCAAGGAAAAGAAAATTAAACACCTTAAATGAAACTAAAATCCTAAAATTAAAGATGAAAATCTAAAAGCTGAATTAGGACACATTTGCTGACGGGCGGCAACTCCTGTAACCCATCAGAAATTAAATACCATACGAAATGAGGCGCTGAAATAAGAAAACAAACAAATAATACCCCATATTGAAATTTTTTCATATTTTATTTGTATGAAAGAGAATTTTCACTACATATTTGCTAATAAAAACGGAATTCTATACTTAAATAGAATTGATAAAATCTTCTATTATTATATTTAAATATTTGAAGCTATCATTTAAAGAGGCGCTAATTATCATTTCCCATTTAATTGGTAATCTCAGAGTAAATGTTCCAATGAAATGAAGGAAAGATATAATTTTTTTTATATAATCACTATTTTATTTTAGGTGTAAAGTACACATTACTGAATAAACACTTCAAGCTTAGGAAGCCATTGTTAAGGAAACATATGCAAAAAAGTACTTTAACGAATTTACGATTTAGTGAATTTCTACTGGTTAAGCAAACCTTTAAAAAATACTTAAAATTGTGAAATAAAAGAACGTCTTTAAAATATAAAGAAGAAGAAAAAACTGGAACGCAGTAGTTAGTGGGAATAGTATTTTTTAAGGTGCCAATTTACTGTACAATAATATTCTTCTATAATAATTTTTTTTGAATTTAGTGTTACTTAACAGTGGTTTATAAAACACTATATTGTATACCATCGTTAGTTCGTAAAGATGTAGCATTAAGAATTTGGTGGTCTTAAACGGAAGTAAATACTGGGATAACCCAAATAAATTTAGGTTTTCTTAGCTTCAAGTAGGATGTTGACAACAACCGCCATCAACTAAAGGTAACCGCTGTAGGGGAAAATATAAGATATTAATAAGTAAGTAGATGATGCAAATTTAGACCGCGAGCTTCTACCAGAGCAAAATGGCAGCTTGCTGGCTCTTCCGACAGTCTGATTTCTTTAGGTTTTACTTAAATGTATTCTTAACTTAAAGATTCGTAGAAATCACCATCTGCCACATGTATGTAACTACAGATACGAAGTAAACATATTGTCCCAGCTTGTAGGTAAGAAAAAAATTATCGACTTGACGCAGAACATAAAAGCCAGTATATTGTCATAAAGGGCATTGACAGTTACAGCGTAAGATCAGTGCACTATACGCTTAACAAGAATTAAGTTCCTCAACCAATTCATTGCGCTGAGATTGCATTTAGTGCAACTTAGCTAAAATCTAAAAACTCCGTGTACTCCTACAACTTACGATACTATTCTCAACAGAAGATTTACTGTAGAAGAGCCATTAAAGGGTAATGACCCCCGTCAGTGCACGAACTGCCAGGAATTCGAGCAGATAAAAACTTACTGCAATGCACACGAATAAAACGTATAAAAAATGTTAAAATATTATAATTAGAATATATGAATTTATTAAATAAAACAAGCGAAAAAGCTTATAACTTGAAATAATCGAATGCCGCTTGTAAGAAACAATAAATACACATTTAGAAAGTCGTCTAAAAAGAAGGAAATCTTAACAGAAGCAGCATAGGTAGCTTTCTGCTAACGGAATTTGTGTGATAACAGTATTTACTTAATTGCCTAACTATGTATGTTTTTATCACCTTTAACGACAAACTATAACACTGTGCATTGGTGATAGTTAAATTAATAAAGAAAAAGTGTTTTCTTTTCTCTACTGTTTTTCGGCTTAAAATAAGACAACAAACTTCTATTTCTAGAGAAATGCTCACCTGTTTGCAATGATAGAACACAGGTATTTTCACGTTGTCTTGTTGGTATAAGAAGGAAAAATTAGTTAAAATCACCACAACTTGTAACACGGTTGCTATTGCTGTATTCTGATCTCTTTTCTAAACTTAGCTATAACGGCAATGATAAAGATGTTGCTGCTATTTTGCGGTAATTTTATAGCAAGTGCTGTTGTATGCTGTTGTTGTTTTTACCGTTCAATAATTTTGTAGTCCTTCTTGTTAACATGGCTGATGAAACCGTTGTTGTATTTGCATGAACCACACGTAGTAGTGCTTGCTGTTGCTGCCGGAACCTATTATAAATCGTCTGAACCATATGCAGCTTAAGCACACAAAACGCTTAAAACGTTTTTATCTGCAACACTTATATAAAATTAATATATTTAACCTTTAACTACTGTGGTGGTGGTAAATTTTACCACCACCGCAGTATCAATTTTATTGTCTTTGTATCTTCTCAAAATCCCATTACTATTATTCAGTTGTATTTTGATCGTCTTGGGCACAAAGTAGTAAACAGAGGTGAAACGACAGTATAGTGATCTTTTTCTCTATCCGTCTTGTTCCCTCAGAGCCTTAGTTTTGTTTTTAGATTTTTGTTTTTATTTTGATTTTCTTGCCGTGTTTTCCTTTATTTTTTCCTGTATTTCGTCACAAAATGCTATATTTGTCTCTAACAGAACCCATAGTAAAAAAACTGAGTTTTTTATTTTTTACCCTGTGGTCGTGGGTATCGTATAAGCGGACATTTACAGGTGCTGGTGTAAAAATTAACACTCGTCCAGGCATACGTTTTTTTTATTGGAAATATTTTTACCCCCAAATCAGAACTAGCGTAAGTATTTAATGTAAAATAAAATAGCACTCCTCAGGTTTAGCGTTAGTTTTTCATGGAATCATTTTGACTACTCGTACATTTTATCGCAATTTTTTTTTACAGACTATGTCAAATTCCAGGAAAATAAATGATTTAGAGATAGCCAGATTGCTGGAACATGATGACGAATTCAGCGACGTGATGCAGATGATGAAATAAGCATAGAAGATGAAGCAGGCAGTGAATTTGATGTTACCGATGAATATATTAATGACGAAATTGGCCAAAGTATTGCAGAAGAAAATGGAGAAGACGCAATTGAGCCATTAACAAACTATTTTTATGGAAAAAATGGGTACAAGTGGTCAGCAAAAGAACCATCACGGTACATCAAAACTCCACTACATAACATCGTGCGCTTGCCAAAAGGTTTGCAGAATCCCGAAAATGGAATAATTGGTTATTGGTCAAGATTTTTCGATAGAAATATAGAAAACATAATTCTTGAGCATACAAACACAAAACTAAAAGCTAAATTCGATCGCTCTCAAAGAAGTGAAATTAAAAATCTTGATTTTATTGAATTACGAGCGTTCTTTAGTATTCTTATTTATTCATCCGTCTTCAAATCTAACCACGAAGACACACGACATATTTTCGCAACTGATGAAACGGGCAGACAAATATTCAGATCGATAATGTCCGAGGAACGATTCCTATATATCCTTAGTTGCTTAAGATTTGATGACTCTACTGATAGAAAGCAACGTTTATTGAAGGATCGATTAGCTGCGGTTTCCGAACTATTCAAGAAATTTATAGAAAACTGCCAAAACAATTATACGATTGGTACCCATGGTTGCATCGATGAAATGTTAGTGCCGTTCCGCGGTAGATGCAAGTTTAAAATGACCAGTTGAATCTTGCTTATACGGTTTTACCAAAGACGTTACCATTTTATCATATGTGCCTCGTAAAAATAGAGCGGTTCTTTTATTATCTTCCAAGCATCACAAAAAAGAAAACGATGCTCAAAGTGGAAAACCAGCAATGATAGCAGACTACAATAACACAAAAGGGGGAGTTGACGAACTTGACAAAAAATGCTCCATATATTCATGTAGTCGACGTACACGACGCTGGCCACTTTCAATTTTTTTATAGATTAGTGGATATATGTGCTGCAAATGCTTATGTAATATACCAATCTTGTGACGAGTTTGATGGTAAATCGAGAGCAGATTTTTTAAAAAATCTAGGCCGACAATTGGTTTTACCGCACTTGCAAAGGCGAGAGCATAACCAACGACTACCTAAGTTACTTCACGATAACATAAGTAGCATTTTAGGACTAGACTCCGTAACTCCCCCTCCAGTAGAGCCGACCACAGTTGCCAGAAAGCTGTGCTACATCTGCCCTATTAGGTTAAAGCGAAATACTACACATGTTTGTCTTTTTTGTTGCAAGCCTATGTGTATGAGATGCAGTAAACGCGTATGCGTGAATTGTGCAAATAAGGAATTAGATTAGTAAAGTTCCTAAAAATGAAGTGATCTCAATTTATTTTACGATATCAATTTTCTTTGTTTTCTTTTTTATTATTAATGTTATACATTTGGCTGTGAAAAAAATGCCTTTTATGTTTTTATTTTTTATTTTATACGTTTTTTTTAAAGCTATGTTTGTTCCTTTTTTTAGTTTTAAGAAAATTGAATATGAAATCCTTGTTTTGTTTAACTATAAGATTGATTTTTTTATTTTATTACTTTATTCATTTAAAAAATGTATCATCTAGTTCCAATTAAAAGCAAAAAATTAAAAAAAAAACTTTTTTTTGGCAAAATTTTCTAAAAATTAAGAAGGGGTAAAATTTACCACCACCACAGCATATACGCCAAAATATTTCACCTCCGTAGTTAAAGGTTAAATAAATTTTCAGACACAGCTTTTCGCATTCCAATAGAGAGTAAACTCCCAGATCATAATATTTTGCTGAACTTTTTCAAGTTTGTTGTCGCAGCCACAATGAATCCAAATTACATACATTCAACATACATTAACTTTTTCCATTAAAAATTTATTAAACGATAGATTTCTTTCAAAGAAACAAATTTTGTAATAAAATGCATTATTCAAATCTAAGCATAGCGTTGATCCTTCTGTTAATTTACAATAGTTTGCGTACATTAAAATAATATTTCCATTTTTAATTACTATCAAGCAAGTGGGAAAAGCACAATAATTCTGAAATTAAGGCATCGATTATTACTTTGCAATTCGCTTTCTTAGCATCAATCATTCCTAAGATATTGTTACAAAGTAATAGTCAAAGGTGTGTGAAACGACCTATTGTACAAATGTACAAATACGCAATATCACAAACACAAAGCAAAAACAAATTGCGCAGCAGAAATTCCAAAAACCGCGATTCAAAAAAACAATTTCTATAGCAAGCAAAAAGTAAACAAAAGATACACACACACACAAACACATATACAAGACTACTAAGCCAGCAACTGAAATAACAAATGCGCAATTTCGCGTATGTTCGGGACATTTCAAGAAGCGGCCGTGATCTGTATATAAATCTGTATGAAGTGTACAGTGTAAATAAGTACTTAGTATAGTTGTAAATAGAGTCTTAATTGCCGAATAAAGTTGTGTACTGGTGAAAATCATTAAGGACTGTGTGATTTAATTTTTACAACTGGTGTCAGAAGTAGAATTGTAAAAATAAAAAGTAAGTAAAATAAAATGAAGTTTGACGAGCTGAAAGTAGATCAGCTAAAAAAAGAGCTGAGCAAGTTTGATCTGCCAACGGCGGGCAATAAGGCAGAACTGCAAAAGAGGCTAATAGAGGAATTCAAGCGACGTGGTATTGACATCGGCTTACATGAATTCGAGGAAAAAGAGGAGCTCGAGATATATACCCCTGCCACAACCACTAATATGGACTTCACCGTAATGTTTGCCGCTATGATGGAGAAAATGGAGAAATTTCAAGAAGCTTCTAAGACTAACAGCGAAAGACTCTTAGCTGAGGTTAAAGCCAACAACGAAAGACAAAAGGAGAAATTTCGAGAAGTTTCTAAGATCAACAGCGAAAGACTCTTAGCTGAGGTAGAAGAAAAATTTGAAGAAGCTTCTAAGAACAGCGAAAGACTCTTAGCTGAGGTCAGAGCCAACAACGAGAGACTAGAGGAAAGACTCTCAGCTGAGGTCAGAGCCAACAACGAGACACTGCAGGAAATTTCAGAAGTTATAGGCAAACGAGTTGAAGCTATAGAACTGAAAGTCAGTGAGCTTGATGAAAAATTATCTGGCATAACGGGAAATGTTCAAGAAAAACTCTCCGGCATAACGAGAAGTTTTGACGAAAAACTCTACGGCATAAAGACCAATGTTGACGCAGAACTTCATGAGTTAAAGAACAAGATGAGCGATCTACATATTCGAGAAGGACCGGCAAGAATAATATCGGAGCATGCCAGCAAGATAAAGGCCCCAAGCTTTGATGGTAGCGCACCTTTTAATGTCTTCAAGTTCTAGTTCGAAACGGTGGCTAGCAAAAATGAATGGGACAGTGAAGAAAAAGCTATAGAACTAATTCTTGCGTTAAAGGGAACAGCAGCAGCAATCCTTGGAAGTAAGTACGGTGGCGAACATAAGCGAGAACTGTACAGGATGGAACTACGGGGCAGAGTCCAGAAGCCGAATGAAACGCTGCAAGATTTTGCGATGGAAATTGAACGCTTGGTGCAGCTGACGTACCCAGGTGAGAACCATCCATTCCTGGACCAGTTCAAGATAGAAGCATTTGTAAATGGCATACGGGATCCAGATGATAGATATGCAGTTTGCGCTATGCAGAAGTCGTCCTTTGCGGAAACCATTTTGTACGCGCTGGCCCAGGAGACCGCAAAAGTTATATCGAAGCCACAAGTCTACAAGGTGCGGCAACTTGAGGCTGATACGCCAACCTGCGGAGACAAAAGGAGCGAGATAGAAGAGGTGGTCAAGCAAATACTAGAGGAAAAAAGCAAATCTCGCGCAAAATGCTTTAATTGCGGTAAGGTCGGCCACTTCCAGCGCAACTGCAGATTAGCAAAGAAAAGATCAAGATCTGCTTCGCCACCGAGGGAAAACAAACGGGCTAATAACACCAAAACGCATTCGTCACCGTTAAACTAGATCGAGCTAGCGCTGAGGGGCATGAGCTAGCTCCTGCAACCGATGGCCCCACAATCTCCATTTCTATCATGCAGCAAAATAACAGCAACCTTACTGCTTGTGGTCTTATCAACGGAAAGAAACAGGTCCTCACCATAGACACAGGAGCATCGCAGTCTATAATAAGGCCCGATTTGGTAAAAGGAGCAGTAGAACCGCTAAATAATATACGACTACGCACTGCTACTGGGGATTCAGCTACTGTCTATGGAAGAGCCAGGGCAAGACTGACTATCGCAAACATCAGCGTTGACCATGTGTTTGTTGTCGCCGACATATTGGATGAAGTTATTATTGGTGCAGACTTCATGATATCCCACGGGATTGAACTGCACATGGGACATCAAATAATGGTATGGCGCAATGTCGAGATACCCCTGGATGTTGGATATGAGAACAGGACCACAGTAAGGAAGCTGTTTGCCGTTGAACGCCAGAAATTACCACCTCAGGCAGAAACTATAGTATGGGCACGTGTGGAGGAAGATTGTGTGGATAACCGGTTGTGGGTTGTAGAACCAAAAGAAATAAAAGCCGAAATCCTAGATCCCTTGTGAAAGCCTGCGACGATGGACGAGTTCCTGTAAGAGTACTTAATCTGTCCAAAAGCGAAAAGACCATTGACAGAAAATTTGAGATCGGTCAATGTGAGCCGACAGGAGCCACAATTAATTGTGCGGCGAATTCAGTATGCCCCAAAACAACAGCCAAAGAACAAGATTTACTGGCAGAACAGGTGGAAAAATGGGTAGCAGGCCTGACATCTCCTGACAGAAACAAAGCTAAGCAGTTGCTTAGAAAACATGCCTCTGTCTTCGCCCTGAGTAATAAAAGCCAAGGTAGAACCTCAGTTGTGAAACACGAAATCAACACCGGCGAAGCGAGGCCTATAAAACAAGCACCCAGGAGTATTCCCCTAGCAAAGCGAAACGAGGTCAAAGAACTGGTCAACGAAATGGAGCGGAATGGAGCCATTGAGCCATCTTCTAGTCCGTGGAGCTCGCCAATAGTTTTGGTGAAGAAGAAAGACGGCAGCACCAGGTTTTGCGTTGATTACCGGAAACTCAATGACGTCACAAAGAAAGATAGTTATCCGCTGCCCAGAATTGACGATACCTTAGACACGTTGGCCGGAACGAAATGGTTCTCTACCTTGGACTTGCAGAGCGGCTATTGGCAGGTAGAGATAGCCGATAAGGACAAGGAGAAAACTGCCTTTAGCGCGAGCGATGGTCTATGGCTGTTCAAGGTGATGCCAAGGTATCAATTGGAAGACGTGCTTGGTATATCTGGATGACATAATTGTGATGGGGAAGACTTTTGACGAACACCTAAAGAACCTGGATGAGGTGTTTAAGCGTATAACAGCTGCAGGATAAGCGTTAAGAAATGCGCTTTGTTTCAAAAGGAGGTTAAGTATTTGGGGCATCGTGTAACATCAGAGGGTATATCCACTGATGAGGACAAAATACTGGCTATAAAGGACTGGCCTCGCCCACGGAATCTTCATGAGCTTCGTAGTTTTCTGGGGCTTTGCACATACTACAGGAGATTTGTGCCGAACTTTGCGCAAGTGGCTGCTAGCTTGCATGAGTTGACCAGAAAGTCGCGACCATACCACTGGAGTGAGGCAGCAGAAGAAGCGTTCCAGAGGCTTAAGGTACTTTTGTGTACAGCACCAGTCCTCGCGATGCGTACAGCACCAGTCCACGGATGCGAGCGCCTATGGAATAGGGGGAGTCCTTTCCCAGCTGTTTAATGGTGTGGAAAAGGTCATTGGCTACTACAGCAGAGTATTGTCCAAGCCCGAGCGAAATTATTGTGTTACACGACGGGAGTTTTTGGCAGTGCTGGAGCGTGTCAAACATTACCACAAATACTTATATGGTCAACACTTCACCTTAAGGACAGACCATTCTGCATTACGCTGGCTGCTGCAATTTAAGAACCCCGAAGGGCAGCTCGCACGCTGGATTGAACGTCTGCAAAGCTATGATTTTAGTATCGAGCACAGGAAAGGCGGAAAACACAATAATGCTGATGCCCTTTCAAGACGGCCATGCAGCATAGAGTGCAAGCACTGCACAAAAGTCGAGAAAAAGGAATGTGTCATTGACGTGCGGCTGACCCAAATTACCTCAGGGGAAGACTGGTGTAAGGAACAGAATGACGACCCCATTTTGGCAAAGATTATGTTGGCTAAGCATGAAAACAATAGACCGACCCGCAATGAAATATCGGCAGAAAGTCCATTAGCAAAAGCGTACTGGGCCCAGCGGAATAGCCTAAAATTAATAGATGGCTGCTTATATAGATCTTGGGAAAGTGCAGATATAGATGCAGTTCCATAACGGTCCTAGTGGCGGCCACCTGGGCATTACAAAAACTCTGGAAAAGATAAAACAGCGATTTTACTAGGTTGGATGCCAGCAGTCTGTAGCCGATTGGATAGCTAATTGCGAACAGTGTATTGCGGCCAAGGGTCCAACAAGAAGAAGTCGCGGCAAGCTTCAGCAATACATCGTAGGTGCCCTTTTTGAGCGGATAGCTATCGATGTAGCAGGCCCATTCCCTGTCAGTGACGCTGGTAACCGGTATGTAATAGTGGTAATAGATTATTTCAGCAAATGGCCCGAGGTGTATGCCATTCCAAACCAAGAATCTAAAACGGTGGTAGACGCATTTTTCAACAATTGGGTGTGTCGATACGGTGTTCCGATAGAATTGCATTCTGACCAGGGACGAAATTTTGAATCCGCCATATTTAAAGAAATGTGCGACTTATATGGCATCAAAAACACAAGAACGACACCGCTACATCCACAGTCTGATGGCATGGTAGAAAGATTCAACCGTACGCTGGAGGAATATCTCAGAAAAGTGGTTAGTACACACCAAAAGGATTGGGATGAGCATATACCTAAGCTGTTACTGGCTTAGCGGTCAGCTGTTCACGATTCCACCTCATGTAGTCCAGCGAAAATCCTGTTTGGAACGGAACTGAAACTGCCAGCGGATTTAGAGTTCGGTGTTAAACCTAAACCTGAGTGCGAAGACAATGGAAATACTCTTCAGGCACAAGAAGATCTTCACGAGCTTCATGAGTTTGTCCGTAACCGCATTAAAATGTCCAGTGATAAGGTGAAAGCCAGGTATGATCTAGCAGCAAACACGGACGGATTTGCCGAAGGACAAATGGTTCTACTGTTTAACCCACAACGCAAGAAAGGATTATCCCCTAAATTACAAACCCACTTGGAGGGACCATACAAGGTGGTTAAGAGGCTAAATGACGTAGTTTACCGGATACAGAAGTGCCATAGCCCGAGGTCCAAAATGAAGGTGGTTCACCTTGAACGACTAGCCAAATATGGAAAGGGTGATGTTGAGCCTGTTCGGGACGAAAAGGCTTAAGCCGGCGGCAGTGTTACAAAGTAATAGTCAAAGGTGTGTGAAACGACCTATTGTACAAATGTACAAATACGCAATATCACAAACACAAAGCAAAAACAAATTGCGCAGTAGAAATACCAAAAACCGCGATTCAACAAAAACAATTTCTATAGCAAGCAAAAAGTAAACAAAAGATACACACACACACACAAACACATATACAAGACTACTAAGCCAGCAACTGAAATAACAAATGCGCAATTTCGCGTATGTTCGGGACATTTCAAGAAGCGGCCGTGATCCGCAGAAGAGTTAGTTGACTTTGAGATTTCAAAGAGTGAATATCTGTGCGTACAAAAGTGTGAAGTGTACAGTGTAAATAAGTACTTAGTATAGTTGTAAATAGAGTCTTAATTGCCGAATAAAGTTGTGTAATGGTAAAAATCATTAAGGACTGTGTAATTTAATTTTTACAATTAAACGAACCCCCTGCAAAATCACGTTTATTGTGGTAATAAACGTAACAATATGCTGATTGAAAACTCTAGGTCTTAACATTATTCTCATTCGGCATTGCGAGTCGACAAAATCGGTTACGTAGAAAAATAACTTTGAAAAAATTAAATTATTCTATTTTCTTTCTTACTTTTATAAATTATTTTCTTTAAAGTAAGTAACACTGTCGTGTTTCTTGAAGGCAGTTACTAACATTTTTAAAATTTACACCTATCTGCCAGGCTGTAATTGAACTTCAATATAATTTAACCTTTATAATTATCTAAAGAATGGCAGCATATACATATATATACAGTGCTGGACAATTCAATGGAAACTTTTCTAAAAATTTATTTATTTGTTTTTAAAAGTCGAAAATCAAAAATTATTTCTAAAGAAACTTAACAAGTATTTTAGAATTTCATTTTACAGATTCTTTTTGATATATGAACAAAAAAATAATAACATAAAAATAACGTAGTTCTAAAATTATAAAGAAAAATTAAAAGTATAAAATTTTTGGGGTTCGACAAAACAATGGAAACTTTTACACTTCTGCACGAAAGATGACTAAAGCAAAATGTATTGATGAAAAAACGAGGCAAAATGCATAATAATTTACCGTTATTTTTTAAATTACTCTCTTGCCAGCTTCTTTTTTCAAATATTTTAAACACAAGAATCTTGAATACATAATTACTAAAAATGGCTAGAGTCAAGATAAGTGAAAATTTAAAAATAAAAATAATAAATGATTTTAGTGCTGGATTAAAACAAAAAACTATTTGTGATAAATATTCGATGAATAAATCAGCAATTTCGAAGATTATCAAGAAATTTCGTGAAACGGGTACTGTTAAAACTCTGCATTCAGGAGGAAGACCACGTAAAACTACTCCAAGACAGGATAATTTAATATCAAGAGAGTTCAAAAAAGACCCCCAAATGGCATCAAGAGAGGTTAAAAATGTTCTTGGATTGGATGTTAGCTCTCGAACAATTAGCCGTAGAGCCCGCGAGGCTGGTCTTGGTTGCTTCCGCCCTGCGAAAAAACCTTTGATATCGGAGAAAAACCGTGCTGCTCGTTTAAAATTTGCCAGAGAGCACATAAATTGGTCTAAAGAGAAATGGAACACTGTCCTTTTTTCAGACGAGTCCAAATATAATTTAAGGGGCAATGATGGAAGATCATTTGTAAGGCGGCCAAAGGGAAAGAGACTAGACCCAAAGTACACAAGCAAGACAGTCAAGTTTGGAGGTGGCAATATTATGGTGTGGGGCTGTTTTTCTGGGCAAGGAATGGGCCCAATTCACATTATTAAGGATACAATGACTGGTGTCGGCTACAGATCCATTTTAAACGACATAATGTATCCATATGCAGAGGAGAACATGCCACTAATTTGGAGATTTCAGCATGACAATGATCCAAAACACACCTCTAGGGTTGTAACTGACTGGTTACAATCCAATGAGGTCCGTGTTTTGAAGTGGCCTGCCCAATCCCCGGATCTCAATCCCATAGAAAATCTATGGGAAATTGTAGAACGCAAGATAAGAACTCGAAATTACACACGGAAGGAAGATTTATCCAATGCAGTTTTGAGTGAATGGCAAAAGGTACCAAAGGATACAATTGACAAATTAATTGGGTCAATGCATCGTCGCTGTGATGCAGTAATTAAAAACAAAGGATACCCAACAAAATATTAATTTTTGATAAAAGGCCGAAGGTTTTTATTGGAGTAAATTTTAAGTTTCCATTGTTTTGTCAATACCTCAAAATTTGATACTTTTAATTTTTCTTTATAATTTTAGAACTATGTTATTTTTATGTTATTTTTTTTTTGTTAATATAGCAAAAACAATCTATAAAATGAAATTCTAAAATAATGTTAAGTTTCTACAGAAATAATTTCTGATTTTCGACTTTTAAAAACAAATAAATAAATTTTTAGAAAAGTTTCCATTGAATTGTCCAGCACTGTATATATATATATATATATATATATATATATATATATATATATATATATATATATATTATATTGATTCCTTGGGTTGTTGTATTCGATCAGTTTGCTTGCTTACATTTACATGAACGGTAATGTGCCAGGCCTAATTCACACAGTGTCATGAAATAAAGAAACTTTTACCATAAACGCTTCCGGAGATATGATTATGTACAAAGTGCATATTTTGGTACATATTCACTGATCATATTCACTCCTCAATATAATATGGCACTTCCACTATAGCTAAAGAGCTGAAATTTCATATAACTCAACCGTCTGTAAGCTTTAAGTGAAAAGAGGCTTTATACATACATTATCAAACAAACAAAAATTGGAAAAAAGTACTCTGATGAGCATAAATACATAAATGTGAAAATAAGGCCAAGTTCCTATCAAAAAATTTCGCCCGTAAAAAGTACTGAGATTAAAATGATGACTAAGAAATGGGATGGTACTGGGCATATGAAGAACTTGGTCCTCATTTTGATCTTAGTACTTTTTACGGGCGAAATTTTTGGATAGGAACTTGGCCTTATTTTTACAATTATGCTTTTGTGCGGACTTGTATCTCAAGAACAGAATTACAAATAAACTCTTATTAATGAAATGGTCAACAAGGCACCAAATGTACAATGCAAGACACAGCTAATTACTTTACAAATGAATTGAGTGTAATTTCAACATTGATTTAGAATAGTAAAGTATTAAGCTGGGATATTGTATAAAATAAATAATTTTTGCAATTTTAAATTATGTAAATAGCATATAAACATTAAAGAAATCATTAAAAAAAGAACTCAATATTCTAGGTAACTGTACAAAGTTAGTCATTGGGCAATATATACTGAAGAGCGTGTTCGGTTTTTACCCAGGCGTATTATCAAAATGGCTGCCAGAGAAAAAACTCAAATCGTGCTTTATGTGAACATTTTTCTGAACATAATTTGATTCAGTAGTTCAAACAACCAGGGTCAGTATGTAATGCAAAATAGTCTCAACGTGATCGGACAGGTCGTGTGGTCGGCCACCAACGCACATCGCTTCGTTGTTGATCACTGCAATGTTATGACAAGAAAATATATTTTTCTTCATTTTTGTCAAGCCCTAAAAAATACAATTTCAGAATCATTGTATAAGCAAGTTATTGAACTAAAAGTCCATACTTTGTCTTGCCCTTAAAACTATACCTATTATCTCAAACAAGTGTTGAAATAAACTTTAGCGATTACAAACAAATTTGTTAAATTGTAGGATAAAATGGGTCAGAGTCCCAATAGAATTCGCCAATAGCCAAAAACTCTGATATACGAAAAAATATTAACTCTAATATCCTTTGCTATGTCCCAACGGATGAACTGAAGTTGGTAATATTTTGTAAGAATATACAACGTGCATATATTTCCCACAGAGAATTTAAAAGCAAAAAAAATAAATCTTAAGGCTTCGTTCATGAATATGAACTTAATGAATACTACAGTTGAGTTATTTAGTTTAACTTTGGAGATTATGATTGCCTATTTTCCAACTTTTATCTTAAATGAACTTTGTTATCATTAAAGCTTGGACTACTTTCTAGTCTGGCATAATTTTGGTACTTTACAGAAGGCAAAATAGCTTATTGCAACATGTAGAAAGCAAACTGCAAAACGAACATAATACTCTGAACATTGTATTAGAAGAGATAATTGAAAAATTAAAAGCTGAATTACATGGCATGCATAAAAACTACAAAAAAGAATACAATAACTTAACAAAAGCAAATCAAGTGGTACATTGTCTTTCATAGACGACAAGCAAAATTGTCACAAGAACTTAATGATGGCCTGTTATGTCTAATAGTTGAAATTAAATAATAGAACATTTTTAAGCAGAAACGAATGAGTGGCTACCAAAGAAACAAGTTGCAACAAGGAACCTGTAGTGTTATTCCCTAATCCTTTTTTAACGATAATCGCATTGTTAAATTATTTTAACGATTATTAACGACGTTGCTATTCAGTTACCTTTTTTTAAGGGTCGTTAAGACAGCTGTTATTATTCTCTTAACGAATATGGAAATCTAAACGACAAATGTTTTTGTTTTCTTTATTTATTTGACAAAAGAAATTCATGGCATCTTTTAGGGGCAGTCAGTATATACAAGGTAATAAGTATATGCAACATGTGAAAAAGCGTATCATGTTTTTTACTTACGTTTTGCAATAATAGCTAAACGCATGAAAAATTATACCCCTAAAATGTAACCTAACATAAATTTATTTGTTACTTTTTTTCAATTTTTCTTTGTGTTTATCGTTTATTTGATATTTTTTTGACATAGATGATGCCACTTGATATCAATTGGAATAAATCTAAAATTAACGATGGCTACTATCGTTTATTAGTAGCCAGTGTATCACACAATCATTACTGCAAGCACCAAAACTCTGTCGAAAATTGTTGCGACTGTCGAATTGTTAAAAGTTAGTGAATCGCACTACTGGCACTTTGCCATTGCAACTGCAAAGGTTACGAATAACAAGAAATGTAAGAATTTATAAACGAGAAATGTAAAGCTTACGAACACATTATATTCGCTATCATCACCCGCATTGTCATTTTCCACCATCATAAATATCGCCGGCAACTTGTGGTTTATGCAGATGCAGTATCGGTCTGATGAAAGTCATCAAGATAATCAAGTGTTTTCTATTTTGTTTTAGACAAGCACAAACACATTCAATACCATGTATTCAATAGAAACTCTCTCAATGAAGTTACAAGCACTAAAGCAGTTTCTATTGAATACATGATCTTGATTGTTTTGTGTTTTCCTGTACCACACTTACTGCTGCAAGAAAACAATATTATTTCCATGTACTTGGTTGCTTGATACTTATTATACAACAGAAAAACACTTCACAGGAACTAATCATGTAATCAATAGAGGATGGCAACATCTTTCAAAGAACATAACTTTAACTGAATAAATAAATATTTGGAGAGAAAATGACGGGAAATCGTTTTATAGCTACGCGCGTATAATTAAAGAGGTCCTTGTAGCCATCTCACATCGATAATGGTGAATCACTTTAAAAAAAACGGTTGTGACGAAGAAACTATCCGAGGACTGAAATCAGGGTTTTGAAAGAAAAAATATGTATACAAACTATTAATTTTATGTTTTACATATTTAAAGTGGAACGAAGGCTTTAAGCTTTAAAAAAAAGAAATTTTTAAAATAGTAATGAAAGCGAATAATCAGCGGAGAATCCAATGTCACAGCTGGGACTTGAACCCGTTCTTCTGTTATTTATAATCAGCCATTGAGAATAAATGTTACGCTCTTCAAGGTGCTCTTGATTGACAACATTTCACGCAAATGAGTTTCTGTTAGTTCGGTTTTGTCAAATAACTTCATAGATATCTTGAACTATTAATCTGACCACGCATAAGTCACTATTTGACAGCTTTTACATAAAAACCGTGACAACAAAAATTATATATTTTTCCTGCCGGACCCTAGGCTTAGGTGTATTCGTTTTTCCATTTTAATTTACAAATTAATTGTTCTGTAATGAGAAATATACAAACTTTAAAATAAAATCAAGAGATAACTGCAAAAGAGACATAAAAGAAGAAATGAGCAAAACATATTGACTGATACAAGTGCCAGGATTGTATTACACAGTGAAACAGAGGCCATTTTTATATCGTAGGTCCCAAAAGTTGAAAATTAATACTTTTTTGACGATGCAAATTATTGGCCTTGACCTTTTCAATTTCAAACAGTATTATTTTTCTAAAAACAAATTGATTTTGTATTTCTATGAAAGGTAGCGATACGTAAGTAATTCCAAGGCCAACGTGCTATCCATAGGTATATGCCATATGAACTTAATTCTTCAAAGAAAAATAACTAGAATCGGTACCAGATGGCGACTGATTCGACAAATATCTTCATTAGATTAAATTTAAACAGCAGAAATAACTTTCTTGCTAACAAAAGATATGACACTTACTATTCAATAATACTCTGTTGTATGAATAAATATTGTGTAAAGCGTCATAGTGAAAAAATACCCAATCTAAGAAATATACAATCACACGGAGTTTTGAGTAATTTTTCAACTTACCTAAAACTCAAACAAAAAATGCCCAACAATTATCTTAGACTTAGAGATTTAAAGTCTTTCGAAATTTAAGAACAAGTGCCCAAATATTCAAAATAGTATAATCCCCAAAAATCGGTGAATAGTCGCCCCATTTATCACCAACAGTACTTGATTTTTTTAATGAATTTTCGATCGATACAACGATCGGAAATATCAAATGATCTCATACCAAATACATTTAAAAGAGAATAGGTGCCTATTGCATTCGGGCCTGTATTAAATATTCGAAATATTCTATTTCGTTGGTTTTATTGATGTAAATCATAAGACCGGGCACTGCCAATACTCCACAAGAAGGTCAGAAATTGATACGCAGATTTGATTAATTAAGATTTTGATTTTTGGTAAAATCCATATGTTTTAATATATTAAATTTCTTGGAAAATTTGTAATTTTTTGAACGTTATAATTTTTCGGCTGAATTAATTTATGCACAATAAGGTCTTTAATAAAATTTTTCCAACACAATTTTATTAAACAATTTTTCATAATTGATTGTTAATTGAAGTTTTTGTAATTAAAATTTATTTCCTGATGATGCTACACAAACACGTAGCAAAATATCGGCTATAAATAATAAAATTGTGTCGGAAAAATTTTATTAGAAGCTTTATTGTGCATAAATTAATTAAATAATATTAATATAATTGTGTAACATATAATTTTTTTTATTTTGGGTTTTCTTTTTTATTAAATTTTGAATTTTTAGCAGTTAATATTTTTTTATTCCCGCTTATCGATTTAATGGTGAATTTTAAAATTTTTGACGAATTTTACATCTTAGTAAAATATGGCTGAGACAGTGGAGGAGACATTGCAATCGCTTATGGAGGTTCATTTTCCTGGAAGCTTTAGTGAAATACTTTCTTTTGCACCATGCAAAGCAGCTGGAATGGATGGAATTTTCCCAGCCTTATTACAGTGGCGAATAGATACCCTGCTTGATAGGATTAGGGGAATATTTGTAGCCTGTCTAGCGACGGGATATACTCCGGTGGTTTGGAGGGAAACTAAAGTTGTTTTTCTTCCCAAACCGGGTAAGAGGGACTATACTGATGCTAAGACCGGTCAGAGGTGGCTGACTTTATTGAGAACCATACGCTGATGGATAGGCCCTTGACTAGATTTCAGAATGCTTATAGAGCAGGTAGATCTATTGACACCGCTCTGCACGAGCTCGTCAGAGTAGCGGAAAGAGAAATTTTCAATGGGGGAGCTGCTCTGTCCGTTTTTATGGACATTGAGGGCGCCTTTGACAAGATCTCTTTTGGGAAGGTGAGAAATGCTCTTTCTGAACGTAGGGTTGACCCTATTATTATAAAATGGATAAACGCTATGCTTCGGACTAGGGCTATAAATCTTAGAGATGGGAGAACCAAGATTCGAGGTAGGGTAGGGTATTCTCACCTCTTTTGTGGAACATCACCGTAGATGGCCTTCTTTGGAGATTGGACTCAATAGGCGTCTATATGATTGCGTATGCAGACGATCTGGCACTAATGGTTGGTGGTAAGTTTATCGGGGCCATTCAAGGTTGCAAGAGACAGGCTCTCATGGTGACTGAGACATGGTGCAGTGAACAGGGTCTAACCATAAATGCAAGTAAATCCGACGCTATGCTTTTCACTCGTAAGAGGAAGGGCGTAGAGGTTGAAGCCTTAAAGCTTTTCGGATCGGAAGTAAATGTGTCCAGGAAGGCGAATTATCTGGGCGTTACCCTGGATAAGGAACTTACCTGGAATGAGCACATCGAACAAAGGTTTTGCATCACGCACGACGCCAACACAGGCAATCGGGGCAATGTTGGGATTGCTGCCATTGGACTTATTCATTAGGACAACGGCCGCATTGTCAGCTTTCCGAATGAGGAGCGATGCGGTTTGGCATAGTTTTGGGCCGAACATCGTGCAAAAGAGTATCCTGGACCTCGTTGGGAAAGAGGTTAGGGCAGCTCAGATGCCGATGGAACGCATGAGTAGAAGAAAGGTAGTCGAGAGTCTGCATCGGACACTCATTGCGGAAGGCATTATACACAATGAGTGTATAGAGAGGACATCAGCATTTTTACTGATGGTTCTCTTATGAGTGGCAGGGCAGGAGCAGGTGTATTCTCAGTTGAGCTGAACTTGTCCTGTAGTCTGTGTGAGGTACGTGTCAGTTTACCAAGCAGAACTGCTTAGGTTGCTGCATGCGTAGAATCACTTGCTTGAAAGCCGAGTGCATGGAAAAAGGGTTCTCATTGCACTTGACAATCAGTCAGTTATAAAACGCATGAGGCAAGGAACGTGAATTCCAAACTGGTGCTGGAATGTGTTCCGAAACTAAACAGATGTGCCACGTTTAATGAGTTAACGTTGATGTGGGTTAAGGGACACATAGGCACAGCTGGGAATGATGCAGCAGACGAACTAGCAAAAAGGGGATCTGATGCGGATTTCTGTGGACCAGAACCCAGGGTTGCCCTGGGGAATGACCTAGTGCGAGCTAAAGTTCTTCAATGGGTAAACTCATTACACCTGAATAGGTGGAGGGAGAATACCACATGTAGATAGGCTCGAATGATGCTCATAGAGCCCCTCAGCAGGAAGGCCAGCAAGGTGCTCGGATATAATAGGGCTACTTTAAGCTGGATCACTGCGTTAGTGACAGGACATGGAAACTTCAAGTACCATCTGGCTAAGATGAAAGTCGTAGAAGATGATACTTGCAGACTATGCCTGGAAGAGGCTGAGACGGTAGCGCACATTGTGTGTGAATGTCCAGCACTGGCTAGCATAATGCTTAAGACCACGGGCAGACACTTGCTAGATATGAATGCCATGGGGGAACCTTAGACAAATGCTAGAAAGACTCCGTGATGAGGAAGTGTCGACAATTACCAGTCGACAGTCTGAAATCACTTTAGTTAAGAGTAAAGGCTAGGGCTAGCACGAGACTCAATTGTAAGTTAAGTGGTTGTGATTACGGACTATAGTTTAGTTTTGACTATAGAGTAGTTTTGTAGTCCATTAACGAATTTTGCATTATTCAAATTAATTTTGATTTTGGTAAAATTTATAATTTCTAAATTTTTATCAAACTCGACATTTTTGGCAAAATTGGATTTTTGATAGAGATTTTCATCATTGATTTTTTTACTCTTCCGACTTTTTTCATACAATATAGAAATTTGTGATATTTCGGATTTTAGGTGAAATTTCAACATTTGGAAAATTTTGGTATTTTTAGGTAAAATTTCAAGTTTTCATTATATTATATTATTTCGTAAATTAAAATTTTTGAAGAATAGTTTGGTGTTGTGGTGAATCTTAGAATTTTCAAGGTCTGGTAAAATTTCCATTATTATGGTCACATTCACAATTTTTATGAATTTTAAATTTAATGTTGATTTTTTATTTTAGTAAAAATTTGGTTTTCTTTTTGTAAAATTTGTGTTTTTAATTGAATTAAATTTTTTTTCAATTATAAGTGTTTTATTCCAACTTTTAGGTTCTGTAGTAAACTTTCTAATTCGCGGTGAATTTAAAATTTGGGTTTTTTCGCAACTTTTTTGTGAAATTTATATTTTCGAAGAAATTTAGTTTGATTCGTTAGTTTGAAATTTTAAGGTTTTTTAAAAATTGTTTAATTCGGTCCAACATTTAGGTTTGTTAGTTATATGATGGCCTCGGGTTAATATTTTCTGTAAGGGCACTTTATAGCAATTTCGTTAATGATTCAGAAAATTTTATGGGCTTGTGTGTAAGTGCTTCCTAGTACGTGTGAAAATACAAACAAAAAAACAGAATTATGCATATCCTGGGAACTTGTGTACCGATATTACTTCATATAACTAGTATTTGCCGAACGTACGGATCAAATGATCTCAGAACCTACGCTCTCTGGTACCGTTGATTTCAAGATTGTACAGACAGACGGACAAGAATCATTAAGTGATGTCGATTTTTGGAATAAATTTCCGTTATCTCCGTTCAAGTTTGGTTTCTAAACAAGCCGGTGTAGTGCGTTGATCACACTTATCCACTGTTGTGTGTTGGTCACGTTTGTGCTACATAAAAGTACTTTTGATACATTTCTCAATAATAAAAACAATAATTATCAATGACTTACGAATTGTGAAGGCGTAAGAAATCAAATTGCATTGGACAAATTTGCAGCAAGCAATAATTGCAGATTAGCAAAATTAAGTTAAGTATAAACAATAGAAAATTTGGAATTAGGTCATAAGAAAGAGTATGTAAAGATTTTAGACTTAAGAAATTGATATATATATAGCTGTGAATTTGATTAATAAAAGCAGAATGAAATGGATAATCAAAACGGCTTCTTAGCCGAATAATAAATATCTTTTTCTATTCTCAACCAAAACTGCGGTTTATATAGGAAAATAATTGGTTACAACATGCCGGTACCGCCTGTCGAGCATTAGTGGAAACAATCGAACTATTGCGCACGATAATTCCAACCTTCATTATTTTACGACATGATGACATGAATGGGCTTGCCAAATCGCGTGATTTATTCCACCCAATTTTACGCTGAAACGCCGAAGAAGACACGACGTAATATAACCGTCGTTGTATTTGCGCTTTGCAAAAATAAAATCGAAATTTATGATCAGCGCATTATATCACGCTACATGAATCGCGGCCTCCATTTAATCGATATACTCTTCCATGTATAATTTAAATAAGTTAAGAAAACGGTTTTTAATAGAAGGTTAATGGTTGTTTTGTTGTAAAAATTATGTTCTTAATAAATTTAATGTGGCAGCAAACGCAAAGCAAACGCAGTCACCTATTACAAGTTCTGTATCACCTAGTGTAGGCTATCTAAAACAGCTGGACCTTCGCTTTAAACCAAATCCAACATTAACTTCGTATTTTATTATTTTATCTTGGTAAGACATTTTTTTAATGGGTGTTAAATCTGAGAATGAATCAAAGATTTACGCATTACGCCAAGCACATGGTACAATGCACATATTATAGTCTACAATATAGTAAACAAGTTAAAGTGTTGTAATTGCTGTTATTTCAATGAAGATAATTTTACACAACTTTCTTATGATGACTATAAAAAAAAGATCTTGTAATAAAATCTAGATTTAGATGAAAAAAATGTTTAACCATCTTGACTAGCCAGACATTTTTTCGCACAAGGAAAGAACGTGGGCAGAATAAGGAGAAGAATTTTTTCGTGGTCTTCATTGTGCTGGATACAGGTAGATATTCCTGTTCAGTTTGACCATAATTTTTTGTTTCGCTTTGAGATTAATTTACTTGTTCTAGGCACAGTTTATTTACAGGTGCCTACAGTCGAGCGCATACAAACATATTTTTTATTTTTCCTGTATGTATTTTGTTCATGTGATGGCAGAAAAACCTTGTGCGAGCAACTGTTATTCAAACCGACATGTAAATGAGAAAAAACATGTTGAAAGCATGTGGCAAGCAACCCTGCTACATTGTAGATAAGTAGAAAGTGCTTAAAGCTCTATTACAATTTCAATAAAATTCTTCTTAACATGGAAAATACAGCGGTGAAAGGGAGGAAAAGTTTGTTAAATGTAGAAAATAATGTATAAAAAGCAAACAAAAAATGGAAGAAGAAAATAAACTAAACTACTTTGGTAGTTTTGCGTTTTTCCAGAAAGTGAGTGTGTACGCCAGCCGATCATCATTTCTAACATACACATATACATACACACGTGCCAATTACTGATGGTGAAGTTTAGAGAGAAGTGTTCGAAAACCAGCTCATACACGAGTGAGTTGTCTTACACACAAAATAGTTTTTCAATCATTTTCCCCCACAATTTCATTAATTTGTTAACACGTTTTACCTTGAGCTAAAACTGTGGAAATGAAATTTACTACTGTCATTTTTTTCTCCTGATATTGTTTTTTAATCATTCATAATTTAGTCTGTGCTTTTCTTTAAATTTTAAACGTCAAGGGCTTATTTCGCTTTAAAATTTCTGGTAATTCGAAATTCTTTTCCACTTTTTTCTATAAATTATTTTAAAACTTTTGTTTTTCGTAAGATCTTTTTTTATTAATTAAATTACAAATTTCTTAACTAGTTTTATAACTTTTTCTGCAGTGTTCATTTCTCAGATTTATTATTAGTTTTAGCTAAAATTTGCCATAAAAAAGTCTTATAATACAGTTTGCTAAACAATAATAAATATAAATTAAAGAATTATTATATTTATTAGGCAAAAATTATTTACGCTTTTTCACACACCACACTCATAGGCACGTACTCGTACATATACGAACAATAAAGTTTTATTTTCTTTAACTTATGTATTCCAAATTTATTTAGTTCTTCAGAACATATTAGTTTTGCACCTTAACCATATTTCGAAAAACTTTTTAAATAGTTTTAATTCGAAAGCATATAAGAAGATATATTTGTTTCACAAATAAATTTATTTTACAGCTTAAACGATTTATGATAAATATATTTATAAGTGATTAGAAATTTTATGTTCGAAAACTTTTTCCAGATAGATGTGTGAATTTAAGAGCCGTTTGGGAAAATTGAACAGTGTTTAATACAAAACAAAGGAAACACACACACAGAAACTTAAATGAAAAGTAATAATTTGAATTCAGGGTTAAAAGATTAAACAACGATTTCCTCAATTAAAACCAACTAATAACAGATTTGTTGTCTAATTTTGTTTCTTCGAAACAATTTGTTGTTTATATGGGATTTATCTACCAGATAAATTAATTATGTATGTATGCATTTTACATATGTTTGTGTATGTGTGTATTATAGTGATAGATACACACGAGGGAACATTAGAGGAAACATATTTTAGGAACTTATTGTATTCAGAAACACATAAGAAAATTTCAGTACCCAAAAAGGTAACTTGATTTTTTACCAGAAAACATACCTACAGACAATGCAACATTAAGAGCAATTTGGTAATGTTTCCTCTAATGTTCCTTCTTGTGTGGCCGTTTTTATAGCTGAGCTGTATAAAAATTTATTCCTTAAATTTATCATTTATTTTTTTTTATAAAAATATTTGGTAAAATACTTGTTTCTTAAAACAAAAATTATTTCTCCCGTGCGGAATTCAACATAAAAATGTTAAGCGTCGTTAGGTTGGTTGAATACAAAGAAGGTGTTCAACTATTTTTAATGGTGCAAATTTGACTCATTTGTGTATTGCCAAATTTTATTGGATGTTAGAGAAAAACAATATATAGAAAACTGTTCCCTATTTGGACCTAGCAAACTTTATTCAATATTTGGAATTCACTTAAAGAAAATCACTTTTCTGTAGATTCATATTATCGCAACTGAACTGTATGTGCTGCAAAATATTTCAACTATGCGCCTGCTTTCAGTCTCTTTCCTAACAATACGGCTGACATTCGCAGAAATTATTGTTATTTTCGATATCGAAATTTTCAATGAGAGCTGAAACAGTTTCTATAGTTTGTTAAAAAAAAAAATTTATTATTCATTTGAGATCAGTTCGGAATAGAACCTAGTGTATTTTCATCTAATCTACAATATGACGAATACTATACATTCTACGCAATCAGATCTACATAAAACACTTTACAATTTTGACATTCTACACATTGTGTTATAGTTTATATCGTTCCTTCTGCAGAAAGTTGAAGTATTTCACGATTGTTTGATGGCAACTTATAGTCAAATAGTTTCAAAATATTTACCCTCTATAATTTTAAGAACACAATACGAAGTGGCCTAGGTTGCCACTTTAAACGTCGAAGAAGATATTTCCTGATAAAATATAAGAAAAGCTATGTTAAATTCCTGAGAAGAAAGCTTCCTTCAAAGGTAAGAACTTGCTTTTAAATCTAGTTATAATGTTACCACATAGCTTTCAGGATTGAAATCTCTTTTTGAATCTCTTAAACGATACACAAGCAAGTATATTTCCCAGTTGTGTCTCTTTAATTGCAAATTTGCTTTAGATTCCTTTTAATGGACAAAATGCTTGACCGTCTTTTAACGAGCAGACAAATATATTGTTAAGATTTAGAAATACAGCTACAGGTAGAGTTCTTGAAAAAAAAAAGAAGATTCAGATAAGTTCATTTTTTGTAGCTCCCTCTCATAAGTTCCAAAATTTAACTTTCGGGTACCTCAAATTGTCATGTAATTGGTGTCAATATTCTTGATACCCAACAGATATTGGACTTAAACAAATCGATTAAATTTTGTGTCTTATATGTTAACTATGATTCTCGTGCAGAAACCATATTCCACTTAATTTAACAAGCGCCAAAAGCCCTAAATTTTTATAATAAATAATTATTTTTCTGCTCAGATGTGGTAACATGTTGTTTAAAATAAAATTTAGAGTTTAATTAAAATATAAAAGAAAGAAAATTTCACTGTCTCTAAACCTATTTGACATCGAAAGTTATCCTCGCCAGCATCGAAAAAAGTTCTTAATGTATCTCCTTTTTAATTCCTTACATTGCATTTACTTATAAATAAAGCTTTTCTGGTATTCGTTTCATTCCTAGTTTACGCTACGAAATTCTTAAACCCATTTAGATATTTGAAATATTTACTTGTTTCAACCATGTCTCTACACCAACTGAATTTTATCTGTTTAAAAAATTGTTGGCTGGCATCAGCTGTGGCGTTTTAGCTGACTAGAGTAGAATCTGAGAGACTGGTTTGTATGTGTTTCATTTTAGTTTTTTTTTTAAATAATGATTGTGATAATAATGACGATATCTACTCGTCATAATGAACAACAGACTAGGATGAGCAGACAATAGCCTCTGCAGGGCATGCAATAAAGACATCGAACCAATGGAACATTATCTTTGCTCAGATTTTTAACAAATGAAACGTGATATTTCCCGGTCGACGCCTTATCTGAGTGGCATTGACTGGAAAACTCAGAGACATTTTGCTATCAGTACCGAGATCCTATAGATCGCAGAGGTTCATGTCCACTGTAGTGGGTGTATGCCCACGGTTAGAAAAAGAAGAAGCAGGAATATAGCTATTAAACTATTTCCTAAGTTATAAATACTACACACAGCACTGAATCTCATACAGACAAACAACAGCATCAAGGACAAGGAGATCTTTACACACAATGTATCTTTTGTCCGATAACTTTACAGGACAAAAAAATACTGACAGGAAAAAACAGCTTAAGGGTCAAAACAAAGAGTAGACTTTTCTACGAATCATCCAGGAGTGTTTTGATTAAAATCTCTCTATAATATTTCTTAATTTTCGTATTTACGACTATTTTTTTACTCAAATCCTTTTCCCCTTTTTACCTTCATAATTTTTTTTCTAGGTGTTTTGATGTAGACTTTTGAAAAGAATTTCCGTCATCCCTTCTCAAGTTTGGTTTCGTGACAAACCGGTTTCGACTGGTGGGGTGTCATAAAGCCACAGGAGCCATAATTTTGATATGGCCTTAAGTCTTATATCAATTTTAGTGGAATGGGACATAAAGCCATTATGGATTTATGTCCGATTTGATGTGTTGCGTTACAAATGCCATTCTTCCTGCTTGAGGAAAAATGGCCCCAATGAAAAATGACCCCAAAATTTTACATACATACAAAACAACAAAATGAATTTCGGTACAATTTTTCCTACTTTTTGGGCCATAGTTAAACGCACCCTAGAGTAAAAGTATTTAAAACACTGTGTTAGCGAAGCCGCAGTTCGACATGCCGTAGAGTAAAAAACCCTCCGCCCGGGCGAAGGCCGGTTACTTAAAACACTGTGTTAGCGAAGCCGGCATATCGTAGAGTAAAAACCCCTCCTCCCTGCCAAAGGCTGGGATTTTAAAACACTGTGTTTACTATACGGTATGTCGAACTCCGGCTTCGCTAACAAAATCTTTTAAGTAACCGGGCTTCGGCCGGGCGGAGGGGTTTTTACTCTACGGCATGTCGAACTCCGGCTTCGCTAACAAAATCTTTTAAGTAACCGGGCTTCGGCCGGGCGGAGGGGTTTTTACTCTACGGCATGTCGAACTGCGGCTTCGCTAACAAAATCTTTTAAGTAACCGGACTTCGGCCGGGCGGAGGGGTTTTTACTCTACGGCATGTCGAACTGCGGCTTCGCTAACACAGTGTTTTAAGTAACCGGGCTTCGGCCGGGCGGGGGGTTTTTTAACATTTTGGGGCCATTTTTCATTGGGGCCATTTTGCCTCAAGCAGGAAGAATGGCATACAGTAATTCTGAGAGAATACGAAAACAGATGAAAATGTGCACATTTTATCTGGGGATACCCTTATCAACCATATAGCTATACTATATACTCGTATTATGCTGGGAATCACCAAGCAGACATTTCCACGGACGAAAATAAAATCGCACAACAATAAATAGATAAACTTAATTCTAATAAACTGAACTTTCGTTGCAAATTTAATAATTGCACTAAAATGCTTTTGAATTGTAGAATTATTACAGTCATTGGTATTACCGGGCACTAATAAATTTTTTAAAGTCCTGCAGACTGTTTACTTGTTATACAATTTGTGTATTTAATCATAAGAATTTAATCTTTTAATGAAAAAGTATAAAACCATATACTTTTTTGGTTTTTATTTAAAGCAATTCTGGATTTCTGGACGATTCAATTAAATCGCGATGTTAAAGAATCAAGATTGATTTAGGTCGTTATAAAATTTCTGTTATTAAGTTTAAATTGTACATACAATTATGCCTCGATAAAAAGCTTTAGTTTTTTGATTCTTGATTTGATATTCCGACAGGGTGTTTTGATGTAGAATTTCCGTCACCCCTTGTCAAGTTGGGTTTGGAGACAAACCGGTTTCGGCTATGTGCCATCTTCAGTGTCATTTTTCGTTAGTTTTTTCCTTGTTGAATTCCAGGTTTAAAAAAATAAATAAATTTATCTATTAAAGTTGATCGAGAGTTAAATTGCACTTAACTTACGTAGTTTGCATATCATTTCCTTCTTTTAAATTAGAGTTTTTGTTTTTATTTGGAATTACTTCATTATTCTTGTGATCCGTAAAGAATGAAAAAAGTAATGGATTAAACTCCATTCCTTTTTTTACAACCCCTTTTCTATTTGCTTATTTCGTTTTCTAGTTGCTTGTTTTTCCTTTTTGTATGTCAGTGAAAAATTTTAGCACTTTTTTACACTCACGTGATCTACTACGAAAATACAAACACAACTACACGCCTCAACACAAAGACATATTGGAACTTATGCAACTAACTTACTAGAGTGGTGTTTCAATAAAATTTGCTCACTTTTTCCAGAGGTATAATAGAAGGGGGATGTTAAATTTTAATATAAATTTTTAACACTTGGCGACATGTTTACTTTAATTTGAAGAAGAATTAAGTAAATTGATAAGAAAACTCCACTTGACCACAAATAGCTACATGTGATTTTCTTAACTTCCTTATTTGTTGTTTAAATAAAATTTTGCTTTTGATTTCAATGCAGGCAAGGAAACGAAAATTTTCCTAAATTTTATATATACAGTTTTTTTTTTTGTAGAGAAATCCCTGTTTCCAAAGACAGTTCACGATAACACTCCGAGAGCGACTAAATCTATTGTTTGCGGGTTGTATTATTGACCTCTGTGGTTTCTCCGTACTATCTTTCATCTTTTTCTAGCAATTTTGAAGTAGTGTGTGGGTGTATCTGTGTGTCTTCAGATTTCCAGCATGGCTGTTGTCGTCGTTGTCAAATGTAGCGATTTACCCGTTTTCTTGCAGGGTTTTGAAGTTGTGAAAGAGTTTCCGTTATTTTTTTTTTTTTGTTAAAAATATATTTGTGCTTATAATTTGCTATATTTTATATCTTGTGTTTTTACTCCAGATCTTTTTATTATTTTCAATATTTCGATTGAGAAATATTGAATATCTTGGCAACATGTTTGATGTTGGTTTTTTAATAAATCCTTTTGCTTATTGCGTTGGTATGCCGATACTTGTTGAATATGAATTGAGTGTTTTGTGGAATATATGTAGTACATATATTTTGAATCAGTGTTAGTAAACGATTAAATTTACTATTCATTTTCACACGTTCCGTTATTACTTTTTACAATAGGGGATTCAGGAGTGCGACAGATCGTGAGCCACATTTAATACCCTACACAAAATTCAACTCTTGCAATAATAATTTCCGACCTAACAAAGTATTATAAAATTATTCTGGATCCTTAAAAGCAGGGAAATTCACATAAAGATGTCCGATGTTGAAATGCGTTTTCTAACGACACTAGACAGCCTAGTATCTAGCACCATTTGTTCAGTGCGTTCGACGAATTTTTGATATTTGAAATCAGCAATATCGGCCCACAAGTTTCCGAGATATAAGCAAACTTCTGGGCTTTTTTGGTATATTCACTCTTACGGGGAAACGCTTAGCATTTTCATATTCCGAATCTTATCAATACGCCCACAGAAATTATTAATCTGAGACCCCCAGAAATGGTACGGACTTAAATGTTAGACCATATTAAATAAATTTTGGAGACAACTTTAAAATTTTAAAAATTAACAATGAATACAAATTCCCCAAAAACAGAAACTGCAGAGAAATATTCCAAAATGTTTAATTCACCATAAAATCGAAAACCAGAAATAAATAAAATTTTTAATTAAAAATAATTTAATAAAAACCAAACTTTATCAAAAAAATACCACATAAACAGAAAAGCAGAAATATCACAAAAAATCAATATTTATGAAAAACTTCGAAATTTTACCAACATCGTTGTAAAAAAATAAAAAATTAAATTTATCTCTAAAACTTCTAAAAAAAATTACTAAAATTACCAAAAAAAATTAATCAAAAATCAAAATTAATTCACCGAAATTAGTTAATTCAAAATTTTTTCACAACAAAATTGAAAAACTTATCTAGATGCAATTTTAATTGCCACTCAATCAATATTAAACAAGTAAGAGAGCTATATCAGCTCTTGGGAATCTTATTAAGACGCACGGTAGTGAGTCAGTCCAAGTTCAGCACACAGTATGTGCATTACACGAAACCAATCGGGCCGTTTCACGTCTACTGTAGCTAAAGAGCTGAAATTTGGTAAACAGGTACACCTTAGAGAATAAGCAATTAGAAAAATGGGCACTTTTCTAGAAAACTGAAATTTGATATTACCCAACCGTCTGTAAGCTTTAAGTTAAAAAAGGTTTTATACATACATTAACAAACAAAAATAACTTGAAAAAATCACTCAGATCCGCACAAAAACACATATGTGAAGATAAGGTCATGTTTCCATCCAAAAATTTCGGTCGTTAAAAGCCGGGAAGGTGTACTAATTTGTTTGTTTATAATTTTTGATTAAATGAAAGGGAATGGCTCGTATATTGATAAGTGTTTTATTTAATGTCAGCAATTATGTATGGAACACAATATCAGATGAATGTCCGCCTCTGTTAGCCTTACAAATGCGAGCCCTTTTAAACACATTTTTTATTACATTCTCACACATTTCACGCGGTATTTCATTAATTTCATCATGAATATTTTGTTTGAGATGCTCTAACGTTTCTGGTTTGTTTGCATAAGCCTTGCTTTTCAGGTATCCCCGCAAAAAGAAGTCCGGAGCAGTCGAATCAGGCGACCGTGGAGGCCAATCAAAATCACCATTCCTTGAAATAACTTATTGTGGAAAGAGGTCTCGCAGTAATTCCATTGTAATCCTGGCTCTATGCGATGTGGCATGCTTTGTGGTAGTCAATCCCAAAGCATGCAGTTGTGGCATTGGAAAGTTTTCAATCATATCACGATATCGCCCCCCATTGACAGTTACCGTTACGCCGTTTTCAGTTTCAAAGAAGTAAGGTCCAATGATTCCTCTTGAACAAATTGCACACCAGACTGTCACTTTCAATGGACGCAAACTTGACTGATGAATAGTTTTAGGGTTTTCCATTGCACAGAACCATTCAAGTGAAAATGTGAAATGTGCCTCGTCACTCAATATGATTTTTTCATGACAATCGGGGTTGCCTTTGGCGAACTGTAGCATCCTATTGGCATATGTGCGGCGGCGTAAATGGTCTTCTGGAAGAATCTCTTGTGACAACGGAATCTTAAATGGAAACAAATCCAAATCTTTGTGCAAAATTGTGGCCAAAGTTGTTCTTTGAAGACCAAGCTCCTGAACACGGTGTCGAATTGAGTTTGATACTGAGATCAATATGAAGACCAAGTTCTTTCCATGTACAGTACCATCCCAATTCTAGAAAACTTGCGTGAACATTTCTTAAATTTAATTTAGCCACATGTACCGCTAGATTGGCAAAATGTGCGCTGGCTAAAGAAATTTAGGGCTAGCCGATGTTTGTAATGCTTTTTTTTGTTGGAAACCAGGCATTTTTCTTATTTTAGGTCCTTTTGGAAATTTAAAAGTTTTGAACGCTGGTCGACAAGTTACTTCTCATCATTTTTCATTGCAAGGAAAATGTTGCTAAAATTGGTACGAACAAGCAATGAATTTGTATTCAGTTGTGACCATGGTGGTTATTCACAGAACATTCCTCTGAGTAACCCAACTGATATTCAAGAAATTGTGGATTATTATACAAACACCATGACTGTAGCAGCCGGATGTGCTACGCCAGTAAAATTAAAAGAAATTCGCACCAGTAATCAACTGACATTAATATTCTTGCCATTTCGAAGAGAAAACTTAAAAGGCAATGGCGAACTCGTCGTTCTCCAGACATAAAGGTTCAAATGAACTTATGCAAGAGAATCTTACGCAATAAGTGAGGCAGAAATATAAGTCCACTACCGAGAGTTATTTAAAAAATTTGAATATAACAAAGAACACGGATTATAGTGTGTGGAGATCTGCGAAAGCGCTCAATATGTTCTGCACCTCTGCCTAAAACTCTACTCTACCACATCTTATAAATAATTTCACTATTCTAAATATTAGTGGAACTGTAAATGAATCTATGAAATTTCGGCTATCTTTAATAAAATCAACACATGAAAATATAGATACAAGAAAATCACCTGGACCTGAGGACATTACAATTCACATTCATGCCACGTTGCGCGTTAGCTTCTTCCCATACTCTTGGAAGATGTCCGAAATTGTAATGAACCCTAAAGCAGCAAAGAGTAAAACCAGATTTCGATATTAGCATGGTCACAATTTTTGTCGGAGGAAAAACTATTTATCTCAGGTATAACTTTTTATATTAATAAACAAAACATTATCCGGGACCATCAGTTTGGTTTTCGTGCGAGGCTTAGTTCAGCAAGTTTATAGAATTGTTAATGTTATTGGATCTGCATGTGCAGCAATAATTTTAGCTAAGGACTGGCCAGATGAATATGTTCTTTCTGAAAACTCCGACAAGTTTTTAAGAGCTATTGACAGAAAGTTTATAGTAAGGCGCTAGGCCTGCTAATATATGTCATATATTTATAAATATTAATAATGATCCAAAGGTTGCACCTGAAGAATATCAGTCCCAGCTCATGAGCTAGAAATGTGCACACACGTAATGTTTTTGCTTAGTAGGCAAAATTTATTTATATAGACGCCTAACATAGTGCCGCCATATTTAGGCAAAAACTGGCGCACATAGAACAGTTCAACTACACTCAAAGTGCTTTTATACAAATCCATTATAAAATCGATATGGCATTCAGATGTGGGGTACTGCTTGTATACCAAACAACCAGAAACTACAAAGAAGGCACTCTATGATTTTACGCTTATCGGCTGCGTATATAAGAAATGTATATAAGAAATGAAAATATCCATAGAGATCTAGAAGTTCCTACTATTCAAGTAGAAACAAAAACATACTCGTCCAATTACGTAAACAAACCAGTTGTCAATTACAACCCTCTGCCACGCGATTTACTGCAATTTTATGGGCACCAGAGACTAAAAAAACCATACAGATTTAGCCTGGCGAGACGGCTTTCCCTATCCAAGAGTAGATAGTTTATTATGATTTGAATACGGTAAATTAGTCATTACATTGGTAATAATTTTAGAATAATACTTTAGAGATAAGATTTGAGTACTTAGTGTAAATTTTCTTTATCAGAAGGATTCGATAAAATAAATATTAAAGTTAAAAAATATATATATTTGAAATCAATTCATAAGAGAACAGCTCCATTGCACAAAAGTTCACTAGAGAGAAGTCCGACTGTGTTACATCTCAATTAATTACATATGGTGCTCTTTTTTTGCGTGTTTTATTAAAAGTAGTTCATAATTTTTGTAATTTCATAATAGCAAAGTAGCAATTATTTACTCGATTTTGTTACAATTGCTGAATAAAAAGATTGGCCCATAATCATAGTAAAAAATAAAGTATACTTAGGAGAACTAAAGTCGACTTTACTTAAGAGTCAACTTTATGTCTTTCATAGACAAGTTAAAATATACTTTTAACGTTGAAGTCGACTTTAAATATAAAACTAGCTGTAGCTGGTTTTAATTCATTTAATAACAATATCAGCTGTTCTTTGCTAAGAAAAAAGTGTATGGAACAAATTTAAAATGTTCAGGTTACAGAGACAACTTGTAAGGCAATTATTAACAAAATAAATATGATATAACACTCACGTTTTCCATTTTTCCCATCCAAATAGTTTCTTTTTTGATTTATATTGAAGAAATATTAAAAAAATAAATTTTTCCGCTTCTTCTGTTTTTTTATAACAAGCGTCAGCTGATCAAGGATGTACTTTCTTTTATTTTGTTATCGATTGTATACAAACATATTCAACTTCAACTTAAAAAATACTTACTTTTTGTCTATGGTAGTAAAATTGTAAATAAAAACTTTTAAATTGAAACTAATTTTTTAAAAGAACCGACTTTAGTTGTTGACTATGATTATGCGCCATTATTTTTATAATCACATATTGTAATTAAAATTTTTTTTTCAATTGAAAATTTCAAATTACAATTATATTGAATAAAAAAACCAACAATTAATTTTTTCTTCGGTTGAAAAATAACATTTATATGTAAGTACTTGCATTTATGACTAATTACAAATTGTAATAGATAAGCCGCAGTCTTGGTACTGAGACAGCTACTTGTGTGACCTACTTAAATTGAATTTTACAAATTCGTTAATAAATTATAAATTTATACTTGTATAATAAAGTACTTTCAGGATTCAAAATTGTATTTAATATACTAATTAAAACATTTCACGAAATATATTTCCTACTTTTGTATAACAAACAAAATTTGAATAAAGGTTTATTAATACTTCAGAAGAAAATACTTTTATTTCTTTTGAAATTTTTTAAGGTTTTTGCAAAATAGTAGTTGCAGTATTGAATTACAATGTTTTGTGTAAGTCACTGCTAACTATGTGTAAAAAACGTTACTTATCATCATTCTAGTTTATCTACAACATCTCCTTTGAGACATTCTTTACATATGTATATATTCAACGAATTCATCAAGTCAAGTCTCTTGAGGTGGATGCTTGAAATTGTCATTGTGTTTCAGTGTGTGTACATAAATCAGTTCACACACAATATCAAGTGTCCCTCATTGAATGAATGACATAGTATGTTTCAAATTAAGGTGTGACACTGACGAATACTGATTTTGAATCCAAGCCAGCAACAAAAACTAGTTTCTAGTAAAAATATTAAATCTGAATAGTTATTTTTGTGCAATTATTGTCATATTCAAGAAAGGTTGTTTGTTAGTTTGGAAAAATCCAGAAAAAATTATTTAAAATTAAAGTTATCATAAATTATGTAATTCATTTCATACGCTGCATGACAAATAGGCAAACCGATTTGAGTTGAAAGTAATTACTTACACAATAGTGAGCAAACTTTTGCCAGTTAATTCTGGAATCTTCCTCGTATTTTTGTTCATAAATACACTTGTAAATATTATTTAAGTATGCGGTAAAATATAACTAATAAAAACATGCTCTCTCTCTCTCTCTCTCTCTCTTTCTCACTGCAGCGTGTATCTGTTCACCAAAACCAAATACGAGCAGTAACAGTATAAATAATGGTTTTGCCTTGTGTAACTGCTGGTAACATATTTGTGTTTGTGTTAATGTATATTTGTGGAAATATTACAAGTTTAAAGGGCTTTCTTTCACACTTTCTTCTATGATGTTTTTGCATATGAAATGTTATGTCTGATAATGTAAGATTCTTTCCCACATACATACATGTACATAGTTCTCAGTAGCAGACGACAAGGAAAGATAGACAATGTGACTGACAGTAAGGATAACATTTCATACGCTTGTCACTTTAAGTTCTTTACACTAAAGCATATTAATTGTATATGGGCATATGGAAAAACACATTCACTCGTGTTTAGACACAATCCTCACTACCACTGCCATTCCAGGATAATTTTATTGTTTGTTTTGACGCTATTTTTCTTCTGTCTACATATATACGGAGAAATATGATTAAATTTGGATTTTAGTTCTCCCAAGAATTTATGGGGTTGTTCTATATGATATAAAATATATTTTCTTGGTACGTGAACGATGACATTTGTGTGTTGGAAAGGATTTTTGTTGAGGTGTTCATAAGTGTTTGAATATGATTTTTAGCATTTGGGGTCGTATCTCGGCGGGTACTGGCTTGATCGCATAAACTAATGACTTAATGCAACCCCATAGAATATAATCAAAGGCGTTAGGTCGTACGATCTTTATGACCGCTTTACTCAACAATTTAGAAAAATAACGCGTTCGCAAAATGTTTCCTTTAGTAAGTCGATTGTTTGACGCATGTAGCATCAATCTGGTGGAAAAAGCATACTTGCACTAAACATGCCATTCAATTGGCTCAATATCGCTCGCCGTTGCCGGTAACATTCTCACTGGTATAATTTTAAATAAAGTAACGCCAAATGATCTTACTGGCGTATGGAGGTCGAACAGTTTTATTTAGACCGGTTTATCCGGATATTTTGCTATTATAAACCGGTTATTTTATTTTGTCTACTTATTATTGTAAATATATCCGCAATTTAGGTATTTTTTACAATTGCAACTATTAGAAAAAATGTCAAGTTAAAAATGCAAATTGTGATTTTTTGCGTGGAAGTATTCGAAATATTACATATAGTTTTATACTAATACCCTCTGAAGTGTTGGAATATTTTCAACGGGATTGACCGGACACAGGTAAGTACGTATTTTGCTAAGTTGCAAAGGATTTTCGCCGTCAAGACTTAAAAATAATCTTAAATATGTCAATATGACTGACATAAATTTTCAAAAAGAAAACTGGATTCCGTTTCAAGTAGTTCCAGTGCAGCGGCAAATAAATGTTCGCGGAAGTACGTTGCCAAATATCATGTTAGATATGCTTGTTGTATTGCCTAGGGCCCTCAGAAAAGTTGAAAGTGTTTCGAGTATTATTATTTCAAAAAACAACAAAAACTAAAAAAAAATCGTTAAATCGACCAAAGTCGTGGAACGTTTCCAAGTGTGGTGGACGAATGGATGGATATTTCATACAAACCATATGTTAATGTTACTATTAGTTTCTCTAATGCAGAAAAATATCAATTCAAAAACACAACCTTCAGTTAGAAGCTTATTTCGCAATTTAAAAAAATTTATAAATGTGTGAATCGTGCTCTGTTTTAGAAATAGGGTCGATTCCGATTAGTGACGGAGCCATTACAAGACTATAAATGAAGTGTCAGAAAACTATATATATATACTAAGTATAAGCTGAAGGTAGATTAACATTTTTGCTTTCAATATTTCCAAAAATTTTAAATCTTCTCCCGTTTGACTTACAGGAGTCCTTAAAATGAACTATTACACAACGACGAAAACACGTTAGTATTATATCTAAGAATACGATGCTTTCCCGTTAGCAAGTTATTAAGTGATATACATAGATGAGGACGTGTCAGATTCGCATGAAGAGGAGCTAGGCAGCGAAATTTACAAAATTAACTAAATAATACTTTTAAGTATTTACAAACTCCAGAATACTCTACCAAAGTTAATCATAAAGAAAACATTTCATAAGATTATTTTCATTTAGATAAGTTTCATAAGAGATCTGAAAGATTGCTTAATGCTTTGTATTCTATAAGTCCAACAAGAACGCCAAGTGAAAGTCTAGAAAAAGCAAAGAAAAAAGAATACACTTCAAACGATATTAACAGCGTCTTTTATTTTTAAAAGGTAACTAAGAAAACAAATTTTTATAAGTTTAAGTATTTTATATTTAAGTTTTCACCTGAATAATATGGACTCATTTGTGTTAAGATCTTACATATGGGTTATTTTATTTTATTTATTTGATTCCTTACTTTTGTGAATTATTTTGTTGTTTAACAAAAAAACTTTTATTTCAATAATTAATTTGATTTTTGTGATATTAAATATTTTAACAAAACCGATAAACCTAGTATTTTTGAAATTTTTAACCAAAATGCGGTTATAAAAATAGAAATTATTCGCAAACCCAAAAACCGGTTACTCGATTACTCGTAGAGTTTCCTCAATGCAAATGCGGCAACTTTTCTTACTGGCATGCTATGCACTAAAAAGGAGCCTTATTAGTGAACAGAATATTTTCCATTGAAGACGCATATCATGATTATTTGTTTATCCTTGCAAGTACATATTATAATTTTTATTATTATTGTCATTTTAATTATTTGTATTGGGTATGAAAATGAGCCATGGATAATCGAATCAGTCGCTCGAATGGATAATTGCGTCGACCGTAAATTGGAAGTAGGATACGGAACAGTCCCGAACTAAATCTCGATTGTTGCGCAATTTTTATGTATTATTCTGGCATTAGTCCACTAATGATAAAATAACAAAACTGGACACAGATTATAATAAAGTTGCTAGACCTGACTTGAAAAAATTATTTAAATTACTCATTTATTTCAAACGAATTCTTATATTGTTCTGATCGACGGTATTCATAAGACAAACTAAATCATCTTTGAGATTTTTCGTTTGCAGAGTCATGTCCCAGACATAATTATATTTTAAGGAACGTGACAAGTTATATATTTCGTAACGCGTCTTGTAAGTGCATGTATGCGTATGTTATACTTTTTTAATACAGAGTTAAACTACTTTTCTCTCCATCGAAAGAAATTTACGAATTTTATTACCATCATAAACTGGATGTTTATATAAACAATTGTAGTTTGCCAGGCCAAGTTCAGGCCTAAAGCACACAGTGTGTATATTACACGAAACCATTCGCCCTGTTTTTGTGCCCCTCATAACTTTGCTCCCTTCAATTGTAAAATAATGAAACTAGAAATATAAGGACTCTACTTATAGTTAACCCTCTAGGTCAAATTACATAAAAGCTTTCAGATATATGAAGGTGTACAAAGTGTATATTTTAGTATATATTTACTGACTTATTCAACAATATTATGAGGCACTTTCACTGTAGCTAGATAGCTGAAATTTGGTATACAGGTGGGCCTTAGGGCACAAGTAAATAGAAAAATCTGAAAACATGCACTTTTTATCAGGGCGGATTAGGCTACCCCTTATTTTTATGGGTCACTTCCACTATATCTATAGAGCTGCTTCTAGGCACCTTCCTAGCTTAGCAACATTTTTGGAACTTTCTAATATAAAAAAGGATTATGGGAAAAATGTTACCGAACAAGCAATTTGCTCAGAAATGGATTGCTATTGTACATATGAAGTACTTGATCCTGATTTTGATCTGAGTACTTTTTACGGCCGACATTTTTTAATAGGAACTTGGCCGTATTTTCATATTTATGTTTTTGTACGGATAATCTATTTGGCGCTCATGAATAACCGCGTATATTTTAAAATCAAATTTTTCAGGAGAAGCAAAATGTTTGGAACCAAGAACACAATTGGTTTTTATTGAACAAAAACGTATAGAAATCTGCAGGGTTTTTAATTATTACCTACATGTGTACATATATGAATTGAAATTTAATTAAATAATTATAAAGCATAACACACAGTAAAAATTATAATTTTTGTATGTTTTACTCTGTAATGCTTCACATTAAAAAGAACATGAAATCTAATAGGATGCTTCAACTTAAGCACTACTGTTTTCGTTATTCGAAGAGTTTCATAAACATTTTGAAATATATCCGGAATTAGTGGCAGTTAATCAATTAATGACCTTATTTTATGAAATTTATATTAAAAACAAATTTCAAAAATTTTTTAAATTTTTATTATCAATCATATGAACTTCTGGACTTTTTAAGAGGAAATCAGCGCCCCATGTTTTGAATGACAAAGCAATGTCCAAGAAATCAGCATTTTTCCTTTACAGTGAATTTAGTACATGATTGTTACCACAAGACTTTATCAATTGAACCCAATCAGAGGGATGAAATATTCCCAACGTTCGATAATAAGAGAGGACATAGCCGTCCTAAACCAAATCGTCTCTACGGATCTTAGCCAACCAACACCACAAATGCATAAAGGAGAAACTTTTATAATGTAACCGATCTAAAATAAGTTACATTCCCTCACACTACATCCAAAGTAATTGTTCCGCTCTACTAAAACTGCAAACAGTATACAAAAGGACAAGAACTGCGAAAGCATGCAAAACTAAAATCTACCGGAAGTGCAATTTAATAAATAAACAAAATCAAACTTATAAAAAATAAAATGCCTGCAACATATTTTCATGTTTTTAAACCTGTTACTAAGTCTCCAGCAAACGACAAGCGTGATGATAGAAAAAAATCAAACCAAATCAAATTTTAAGCAACAACTAAAAAATACAACAAAACGACGACATTAGCGTTTTCGTTTTCATGCATTTAAGCCAACTTCGAAACATGGCTAATTATAAATTTTGCGTGACTGTGTCTGTTTTGTTATTGCCACAAACCAACCAGCCACAAATAAATAAAACTCATACTTGTGTTAAACACTCGTACTTGCAAAACGACATTAATTTCATACAAAGAAAAAACTATGAAAATCTCTAGCTATTAGCGTGATTACCACCAGCCATTTAAACAACAAAAGTATGCCAACAAACATAAATAAATTGCTGCCACCGCAAAGAGGGTACAACAAACAGCAATCATTGCTAGTACAGCACAGGATGACAAAGTGTAAAGGTTAAAAAAAAATGTTTGCCAATGCAAACAACTCATTGTGGCGAGTTTCGTACGAAAGAGTTGAAGTTCCTCGACCAAGGAGAGAGGGATTTTTTAAAACAACGACATAATTAAGTTTTTATAAATAAAATTATTAAAATATTGCCTTCGAAATACAAAACAGTTTGAAATACAAAATTTGTTGAGTCAGTCACTTGCCATGGGAAACAGTAATATATTTTCAAGGTTTTCATAGTATAAAGATAATTGAAGACATATGCATCCTAAAGGGAGAGAAAGAGTGAATTTCAATTGGAAATGCATGACTAGAGATATCACTTGATGCGCCAAAAAATGCACTACTTGCACTATGTACTGTCGTATAGAAAGATACTGCACAGAAAAATTTGCTAAAATCTCGAAATTTTGGCAAAATTTTAAATCCAAATACTAGAAATTTCACAATAAAATCGAAAAACTTGAATAAACAAGTAAGAGAGTTATATGCGGCCATACCGAATCTCTTATAACCTTCCCAAAAGTAGGAACTACTAAAAATGTACTACAGACTTTTCTCCGATTGAAAATGCATTTAATTTTTGGCCTCCGGTTTAGTCGTCTCCTTTCGTTTTAATATAATTATTTTTGCTTGGATAATAAAGAAGATATTTCTTTTAATTATTAATTTGTTTTTCGTTTCTCTGAATGCTTAACAGTTTTTAAAAAATGCTAAATTTTTTTGGTAAATTTTAGATAAAAGCGGAATTGGATTCTGAGTAAAATTTATAATATTTGATAAAATTTTAAATTTTCGCACAAGTGCGCAAGTTTAGCTTTTGAGTAAATTTTGTTTTTAAACTTCAGAATATGGTGACTTTTGTTTTTGGTTCCTTGTTTGTGATATTTAGGTTTTTAAGCCTTTTGTAACATCGATTTTAATAAAATTGGTACGGTTTTCATGACATACTGTTTTTTTTTAATTTTGGCGAGACTGTAAAATTTTGGTAAAATTAAAATTTAAATTTTAAAATTTTATAATTTGGTTTTTGTGGTATTTTTGTAATTATTTTGTTTTATGTCAGTTTTTGATTTTATTGATTTTTTTTTTAATTTTTAGTGCAACTTCGGTTTTCTTTAAACATTGCGTTTTTAAAAACTTCTATTATTTTGGTAGAAAAATTTTAAATTGTAACATTTTTATGAATTTGTAAATTTCGACTTGTTTTGATTTCTCATTTTAATTACCGATTTGTGGTGAAATTGCATGTTTTTATATAATTGTGTAAAAATTTAAAAAAATTTTCCAAATATCTTAGTTTTTAGGTTTTTTTAGTTTCGATTTGTTGGACAATTTTGTTGTTTTTGTCAAAATACAAAAACTCTGTTCACCCTATGTATAACCTTGGCTACCTTCTCATTACACGAGTAACTGTAAACAGGCCATTAAAACATAATGGTCCCTGTCAGTGCACTAATTGTCTATAATTCGTGCACATATAAAAACCATAAGACGTGATTAAATATTCATCTTACGATTTATTTATTTTTTCTGTCCATTCACCTACAATCGTAATTTTACATGACAGTTTCTCAACAAATAAGGACACGATTTGGTTAAAATATAAAATGTGTGTGAGCTCTCACCTATCACAAAACATTTCCCTGATAAATTCGCCTAATATTCAAAAATCTGTAGACCATTTTACAGACGTCGTGACTCTTGCAGCTAGAGTTGCACCACCAACAAAACCATCTGTGAAGAGAAATTCGTGCCAGTCCTCAGCTGATATACAGACTCTTGTCAGAGAGAAGAAAGGGCTTAGAAGCCAATGTCAGATTACTCGTTCTCCAGATATAAAGAACCAAATGATCTTATGCAAGAGATTGTTACGTAATAAATTCAGGCAGAAATATAAGTCCGCTCTGGAGAATTATTTAAATAACTTTTATCCAACAAAAAATACGGATTATCGCCTATGGAAAGCGTAAGGGCGCATAAAACGTCCTATTGCATACTGTAAGAACTGTAAGAAACCCTAATTTCTACTTTAAGTTGTTGGCCTTGGCATATACTTTGTTTATAATAATCTAAATACCGTTGACATTTATTTCGTTTTGTTTGTGTTGTGTAGAAAAATTAGGTATGATTAGATTTTTTGCTTTTGTCTAATAAAGATACATTTTTGGAAAAACCTTTTGGTACAAAATTTAAAACGTTAAAAGGACAAACAGGAGTTTTGTCTTTTAATACGAATCTCTACTTAGAATGATCCTATGAAATTTCGGATATCATCGTTACAGTCACAACTAAATGTATGGGAAATCACGCCCTACCAAATAGTGGGTAGTTTATTAAGATTTAAATACAATAAATTAGATATTACATTAGCGATACCTAATTAATAACAATTCAGAGATAAAATTTGAATACAAATTGTAAATTTCTTCTGGAACGATCCAGTAAAATAAAAAATAGAGCGTCCAAACATTTTTATGATTTAAAACTTCCGAAATTTGATTTTTTCCTTATTTTGTAAAATTTCAGATTTTAATTAAATATTGATTTTTAGCAATTCAAAATTTTTATTGCCAGTTTTTAGATTTTATGATGAATTTTCGAAGCTGTGGTGAAATTAAAATGTGTGCATAATTTGGAATTTTTGGTAAATTCTTTTACAGTTTCGGTTATTATTTTTTTTTAATTCCCAAATAATGGTAAAATTAGATTTTTTCAGATTAATTAAGATTTTTGGAAATATTTATAATTTTCTATGATTTTAAAATATTTGGGTGAATTTTCAATCTTTTTTTTTGTGAAAACACCATTAATTTCACCAATTTTCATAAATTATTAACTTGTTGAAAATTTCGGCTTTTTTGTGAAATTAATCAATTGTGGTGAAATTTAAATTTTTTTGGTGAATATTATAAATTTTGTGAATTTTGATTTGTTTTGATATATTTTCGTAAAATTGAGGTTTTATGATGAATTTTGAATTTTTTTGTATAAAAAATTTAATTCCAGTTTTCGATTTTATGGTAAATTTTTGAATTTAGCAATAGTAATAGGAACAATCATTGTGTCACCGATATTTGGAATAGTGAACCTACTTATGTCATGTGGTGTGAAAACCTTTTCTAAGTGATTTGCGAAGGCATTTACCTTTTCAGTTGAACTCTTAGCCCATTATCGGTTTTCAAGTCTTAATAGGGATTTTTAGGCAATAGGACATTTTAAGTGCCTTACAACTTTCCACAGGCTATTGTCAGTGTTTTTTCTTGGATCCAAATTTTTTAAATATATCTCTATAGCGGAGTCTTGTTTGTGTCTTAATTTATTACGTAAAGTTCTTTGACATAAGTTCAATAGGGCCTTGATGTCAGGAATACGAGTATGTTGCCATTGCCTTCTGTGGGCCTTTTCTTTTTAATTACGAGAGTCAGTATATCAGCCGATGATTGGTAGAAATTACTTTTAACTGATCGTTTATTTGGTGTTGCTTTTTTATTGCGGCCATCAGGATGCTCGTAAAGTAATCCACAGCTACTTGAATATCAGTCAGATTTCTTAATGGGATGTTCTTAGGTAGGTGAGAGCTTACATTTATTTTATATTTCAAGCAAATAGTGTGTGTATTTGGATAGGAAATAAGGGTTTCATGTTCAGTCAATACTGTCCTGTAAAATAACGATTGTAGGTGAATGGTCTGAAGTTAGATCCTAGGACGAACTGACTACTACTTGATAAACGTCTATTATTTTTTACAATGGCAAAGTGAATTAGATCTGGCAACTTAAAGTCTGTTGCCCAATAGGTGGATTTACCCCCAGATACGACATCTAGCTTAATTGCTTGAACTGTATTGTACAGCTGTCTTGCTCTTGGGCTAAGAAGTCTGAATCCGCAAAAAGTGTGCTTTGCATTGTAGTCGCCAGCTGCAATAAACTTTTGTCCTAGTGTAGCAAAGAACGTGGAAAATTAATGGTGTTCGATTTTGTGCCTGGGCGGACAGTACACTGATGAGACAGCAATTTTTAAAACAGTGAGATTTATAGACGTAGCTTGTATAAGATCTTCGAATTGGAAAGTGCCTTTAGTTTTTGCCCACTAAGACGGCGGTTGCACCACATGCCCTTCCAATCGGATTTCTATAGTGAAATGTGTTTCAGAAACCAAGGGTATGTCTGTATGCCGAAAACGTTCAACTTCATATTTATGTTAGGAGTACCCGCTTGCGTTCCAGACGAACATTTCCAACTGGTTAATTTTTTGCTTTGCAAAACTTGCAGAATCATGTGTTGGGTGCACATCATTTCCTAAAAATAGCAATAATAATAAAAGTATAAGTACCGTCATGAAGAATACTGATTTGTCACGGTTTGCAACATAGTTATTATTGATGAAAAATGATATTTTTACTCATTTAGCAACTAGCAAAATAAGAAGACGACTATTTGAAAACAATTGAAGCAAAGCCGCGAATAACGTTGTAAAAGACAAATTTTGCAAAACTTGTTTTTTTGCAGAAAACCGTTAATATTACTCTCTTATATTTGTTCAAACACCAAAACATCAAAATTATGAATTTTTTCACCGTCAAAACGCAATTATTATAAGTCTGTCAGTGGAAGAACGATGTAAGTTATAAACAAAATGTTACGAACGGAATTTATTTTATTTCTATTATATTTGGTAAACTAAAATAAAAATAAAGAAAGAGATAATCAAACCTTTTAAATACGTTTATTTTTCTCTCCTGAAAAATTTTTATTTTGTCATTTGCAACGTTATTCGCGGCGATCCTTCAGTTAATGAATACATGGATACTTAATAAAATAAATCAGTTGAGTTTATTACAATTACCAATCGGAGCCATTTATATCCGAGAATACTTTTCATTATACTGCAGTGTTGATTTACCGGCATACTTACCAAATTTATTCCCATTCATTGGCTCAGAAAAAACTCTCCTTGTTGTGTTTACGTCCTTCTAAATATTTGTCTTGAATTTGAAAGTTTTGACTTCATTTTCTTTATATTTTCTTTTAAATAAACAAAATCTAAATCGTACCGCGCTTTAAATATATGTTCTACAAAGCCTCTTCTGGCTTAAAGCAAGGATGAGACAAATTCATGCTTGTGCGATTAGATAGCTTAATGCTTTCGACATGTAGTACAACTTTGTTTTCAATCAACACTTGTGAAAATTTTCCTCTAACTTCTTTGCCCTTTCTTGTTCCCATATAAAGACTAATATATTAGTTTGTGTTTTTTTTCTCATTCAGTCTTGCTAAATAAAGGAAAGTTTGTTTGGCCTCCTATATTGTTGCTGTTCAAGGCTATTAATTATTTCGCCTCTCTCCTTAGAGTGTATGCAAGATGAAATTAGCGCATGCATAGAATCTTCCACATAATATCAGAGTTGTTAAAACACTTTTATTAAATACAACTGAAGTAATGTGTAAGTCAAAACATTATCCATAATACATATATAAGAAACATAAACATTTGTACATGTAACAGGATGCTGGAATATTTGCTTGAATTTATTTTTATGTGTATTGCAAACTCTAGTATAATTTAAAATATTTAAACTGTATTTATATTTAACATATTAGAGCAGTAGACATATACAACTAGATATTTTTGTTGTTGCTGCTTATCGTGCAGTTATCGTCTATTTCACAAAGTAGGTGGTAAACACGTACGTTCTCCCAAACATTGTCAACAATGAAAATTATGGCAATAGAAAAAACAAGAAGACAAAATATAAAAACATCGTTTCGTTCTTGTTTTTGAACTTTTCAAAAAGTGCAAATACAAAATTCGCGTGTAAATGTATTAAAATTTAAAATCTTGTTTTCGTTTTAATATAAACTCCGTCGTTGCGGCACGCTGCGTTTTATAACTAAGGCCCTATGTTTTTCTTCCAAACAAATCAAATAAAGAAACAATGTTCTTTTTAAAAGAAATCAATTTTAATAAATTTATTTTTCAATTGTTACTTAACAACGAGTAAAAAACGAAACAATTATAACAAAGTACTTGAGCTGGTTACTCCTAGCGTATAATTTAGCAACAAACAATGACGCCACTTGCACACCCAACACAACTCACAAAAGAAAATTCGCTTATATTCTTTGTTTGAGACCTGTAGAAACGCACTTAAACACAGTCTGATTTCCAACAAACGACTGCTGTATAGAACTGTGGAATACACGATACAAATTGTGCCGTCTTTTTATATATTTATGCGCGTTTTAAAGTAGTAGAAGTGAACAGTGCAGCTTTAACTTGTTTCCTTCAATATTAATACTGGTTCTTTTCATATTGTACGCTAGAGTAAGTCTGTAAACAATTTTTGAATTCCAGCAGTACTAGAAAATGCACAAAATACATACCAAAATTAATGCAAACCAATGTCCATTTACTGAAGCGTACTTCTACAACAACAGCACAAATCTACATTCAGATTTTCTATTGTAATTGAGATATTTTGGAGCCATTCTGGCAACTTTTTATTTTTACTTGAGTAGTGAGAAAAGATTTATATTTATTATTTTTCTGTTCTTTTGTGAACTTAAAATATTTTTATATTCTTCACAAAAAGTGAAAAAGGTTTGTCATTCCGTTTGTAATTTCTACTATATTCATTTCTGACTCGACAAAGTATATATATGTATATATTCTGAATCTTTATAGGTTAGAAATTCCGATGAACGTTCAGTTACCGATGTCCGTTCTGACGGTACTACACAATCCCGACTGTTGAAACTTGGACGATTTGAACAGCGCGTTCGGCGAACTTTTGCCTTTGAAATCAGCAATATCCACAAGTTCCCGAAATATGGAAAAACGCTTATACCCAATCCCATTAAATTCACATATTCCGAATCCTTATCAAATTTGTTAAAAAGTCCCTCCATAGAATTTATCTTCCCGAGGCTCCCAGATAACTGATTGTGCTAACTGTTGGACCGAATTAAAAACTTTTTAAATAACCTCAAACTTTAAAAAACTAACAAATAAACCCGACATTTCTCAAAAAACTTGCGAAAAATTCAAAATTCTATTTAAATTCACCACAATTTAAAAATTTACCGCGAAATCGAGAAACAAGAACTAATTTTTTAAAAAAATCAATTTTCAATACATAACCGAAATTTTACAAAAAAAAAACAAGTTCACCAAGATTTGAATATTTGAGATTAAAGTTTTTGTATTGAAATTTCAAAATTTTGTTTTCATGATACTTTTTGAAACAATTTCGCGTTTTTAATAAATACTAAATCTTTTTTGATCTTGTTTTTTGGTTTTGTGATATATTTTCGAATTTTAGGTAAGTTTTAAATTCTAGTAAAATTTTGGCAAGTTTTGAGTTTTTTGCTGCAATTACTTTTTTCTTAAATTTCGATGTTTTGTTATTTTTGTTATATAAGATATAAGATTTGTGTACTACAGTTTGGATTAGTAGTGTATCTCTAATTGTTAGTGAATTTCCAAATTATGGTGAAATTTCGCTACATTTTGGTGAAATTTTTAGTTTCTATAATTTTTAATTTTTTTTTTTTTTTGGTATTATTAATCATTTGGTGAATTGTTTAATTATTTGGTGAATACCCCATATGTGGCGAGATGTGATTTTTATTATATTTGTTCAACATACATAATGTAAAAACTTTGTAAAATATTAAATGAATTAAAATATTTAATAAAATTAAAATGTTTGTCTTGAAATTTCAGTTCATATTCCAGTTCTTCGATTTTGTAGTAAGTTAAAGTTTTGCCAAATGTAGATTTTTTCTAACTTTTCTTACGAAATTTCGATTCTTGGAGGAATTTGGTTTTCTGTTTAAATTTTTTAAATTTGTTTTTTTTTTTTGCTGTCCAATATATAGGGCCGTAAGTTATCTGGAACCTTAGGGTTGATGAGTTTTGTAGTGGAACTTATAAATTTGATGAGGATTTAGAATATGCAAATGTTATGGGATCGTGTATAAGGGTGTCCCCGTAAGAGTGAAAATATAAAAAAAACACAATGGTTTTTGCCTATATCTCGGCAACTTATGGACCAATATGGCTGACTTCAAATTGCAAATTCGCTGAACGCGCTGATCATATGGTGCAAGTTTCAAGATCACACATTACCTAGGGCCATCAGAAAGTTATTTACACATCGAATAAAGGACATCGACAATTGATCTTCTCTATCTATGAGGATCCCTAATATATGTATATACTTTGATAGGTGGGAAATGGATATTGTAGGAATTACAAGCGCAGTGACAAAACTTTTTCAGTTTTGTTAAGGCTATAAAAAACATAAACGCAATAATTTATTCTGGGATTTATTTCCTGAAATCTCATATGGTGATGCATATTTGTACCCCTTGGCGTTAAACTAACAAAACAGCAAAAACAAACTCAAAAAGTAATGCAAGAGTGTAAAACAAACGACAAAAAAAATTGTCAATTTAGTGACACATAGTTAGTCAACACCAACCGAATCCACCACACGCATACACAATTTAATTTATATAAAATAAACACTGCAGTAGCATTCTCACATAAACATGTAAATTCACTCCCACACATGCAATCGAATACTGCCTCATACGAGCGACAAGGGTCAAAATGTTAACAATGTTGCAAGGAGAGCAAACAAAATCTTTAACAATTTAGATTTAACAGTTTGCGTCAAATTAAAAGCTAAATTGTTAAAAAAAAAACAACACAAAATACTACCCATTTATACACAAGAAAGGTTAACAGAATAACAACAAAATGAGATTGACTTAATTTGTTGTTTGTGTTCATTTTGTTAGTTTCGGGAGCTTTGAAAATGTTAATATGGGTAAAGCGTCTTTCACACGAGTTCGTTGGTTGTTTGAAAAGGGAAATCTAATGATAAACGTTCTGACTGACAAAAAACAAAAAATAAATTATTCTAATTCTATATTCACTTGTGTAAAAATGAAACTCTGATAAAATGAAAAGTCTAAGTTTTTAAACAAATTAAACGAAGTTGTGAGAGCCATACGACCACTATAATACCTATCTCATTTTATTTGAATTCTTGGCAGGGCGTTGTACTATAGACATTTTTGACAGTGCAATCAGACGCGTTCCCAAATAGTTTAAAGATAGCCTCAGGATCTGTTCCTGTGGCATAATCGAGATATTTGTCTAGAAACTTGTACAAAAATGAACAACAAAAATGTGTGTTTTTTATATAAATTTTTTGGACGAATGCTCGCTAGTGTTACAGAAATAGGCCATTAAACTTTTTACGATTGTTTATTTTTGAAGTTGTTTGGGCAAATAATAGTAGCAACTGTAAGCCCTCATTGCTCATAGATACTAAAAAAATTATATAATGCTACAGATTTTAATAAAATATAGATTGTATCTTTAAAATTGTATCTTTAAAATTAAGAAGAGCCCACAAAATAATTCTCTTTTCACTTTAAGTAATAAAAAATTTTTAATGACGCTATTAATACGTCTCAGTTATAAATTATAACAAGAAATTAAAATGTTTCATAACTGAGTATTAAGGCATAAATAGCCACTGCCAACACCATCTTTCAATAATAGCCACGGTCATTGGCAAAATATTCTTTAATTTTTTAATTATTTTTTGTAAACCTTTTTTGTTGAAAAAACATTTTTGTAAACTTTTTTGTTGTTTTTTGACGAACTATAAATAGTATTAATAGTTGGCTAAAAGCAAATTGCATATGGGAACCTAGAATTCAATAACAGAAAAAGTTAGAGTGTTGTAAAAATTCATTCTCAACCAAGGAAAAAAGACTATCATATTTTTTTTCGTTTATACTTAATTTCATTTTATTGAATCTTTCTACTAAAAGAAATTCACAATAAGTGTTCAAATCTTATTTCTAAATTATTATTTAATAGTTATTACCAATGTAGTAACTAATTTTTTGTATTCAAATCTTAAAAATCTATCTTCTATTGTGTAGGGAGAGCCGCCTCGCCAGGCTCAATGTGTCAGTTCTTTTTAGTCTCTGGTGGCCGTCAAATTGCAATAAATTGCGTGCTAGAGTGTTGGGATGTGCGACTAGATCCCTATGTATATTTTCATTTCTTATGTACCAGGGGGCGCATACGATAAGACGTAAAATCCTAGACTGTCATCTCTGTAACTTTTTGATGTTTGATGCACAGGCAGTACCCCACAGCTGAATACCATATGACCATATTGGCTTTATAGCGGATTTGTATAAAAGGACTTTATATTCCAAAGCCAAATTTGAGTTAGGACTTATTAGGCAATGCAGTTGATTTGTTCGAAGCTTTATGGACGTTATTTTTGCCTCAATGTGCCGGGACCAAGTTAGGCGGCGATCTAGGTGGATACCTAAATATTTAACGTGCGTTTCCACTGGAACCGTGGTATTAGTTATTGTGATTAGTGGACAATTTTGCCATCTAAGGGAAAACGATACATGATCACATTTCGATGGATTTACCTTTATTCTCCACTGTTTAAGCCAGCTTATGAATATGGGACTTCAGTTTTTCAGATGCATCCTTTGGATCATTACTGACACTTATAATTGCAGTGTCGTCTGCAAAAGTTGATGTATATGTATCTGGGCTTGTCGGCATATCCGCTGTATAGATGATATATAATAGCGGCCCTAGCACACTACTTTGGGGTACTCCTGCACTGATTTTCCCATTTCTTGAAAGCTGATTCTTTGACCTTACTTTAAAAGTTCTATCTGACGAATAACTTTTTATAAACTTTCTTTTAAAAGCCGATCTAATAATGGTAACGATTCTATGGACTTGTTCAATCGTACTATGCCTTCCTCGAAAACCAAACTGATGATCTGGGATAACGTTTTGTTCATTTAGAAAAGGAGTTACACTCGAGACGAATAATTTTTCAAATATCTTTGACAAAACTGACAGTAGGGCTTGGATCTTCGTTTCTTGTATCTGTCCTCTTCGTACAGAAGCCACATAGAAATTTTCTTTACCTACGAGTTGGGATAGCATATTTACAATGGCATTTGATGTTTGTTCGTGCAAGTAGATTGGTGGGGGTTTTTGTTCCCTTACAGTGGGTTCCGCATTTTCATTATCCGGGGTAGCAAGGACAGAAAATCTATTTTCACTTACCGATGTTGCAGCTACTTGATGAGAACCTTTATATTGCTTGGCGGTTCGCTCTTGTTGTGAAGACTTAGGACTCGCCTTCCTCTTCGTTATGGTTATGTACCGATCCATACCAGTTTGCACGCGTTTAGATACAGTACCTGGTTCTTTTTCTTGTGCTATTTTTTGTGTATTATTTGTTTCTTTAGTTTTATTTGTTGAATTCGTTGTTTCTGTAGCAGATATATTTATATTTGCTGATAATGAACGCGTTCGGTCAATTGGCCTGGCGGTTAAAAAAGCACTGTCATCTTTTTTATTATTGTTTATATTGTTTATTGCATTATTAGCATTTGTGTAAGAAAAAGAGTAATAAACATTGTTGTTATTACCTTTTATATTTTTTTCGTTAATGTTTGGTGCGGTCATGCAAAATATTAAAAAAAACAAAATACACCAAACTTTCACAACAAACATTTAAATTTCCCCTAAAGTACTCAAAATATTGAAATTTCACCACAAAAATTTCAATTTCACCATATTTTGTAAGTTTGCAAAAACGGGAAACTTTACAAACAGCCAATATTTTTCCATGTTAAAAACAAATATATCAGAAAACAGAAAATTCGCCAAAATATTTAAAAATCATAACAATTATAAATTTTAACAAAAATCTTGATTAATCTGAAAAATAAGAGAAATATTTACAATAAATTTAGAGTTCAACAAAATTCGAAAATTTACCATAAAACGAAACTATCAGCCATGTCATAGAGCTAACTTCCGTTCGGAAGTGGAATTGATTCCGTATTTTGCTTCTATAGAAAACGTAAAACGAAAAAATTTTCCGGAATGAAACCACTTTGAATTTCCTATGTGGAATTGATATTATAAGCATTTTCTAGGTGTATAAATTACATAGAACATCTTTTAATTACTAAAGGATGTTTTATTATTTTATCTGTCCAAAATAAGTTTACTTTGATATAACTTTGATAAAAGATTTACATTTTTCTAAATGCTTTAAAAAAAGAAGAAAATTAAACGGAATTTGTTATTTTAGTATTTTGGTTTTTGGCACTTCCACACAAATATTTTTAAAATTTTTGTTGACTTTAAAATCCGAACGAAATCTATAGAAGCTAAAACCATTTCGAACGGAATAGTAACTACGGAATCATTTCAATTCCGAACGGAATTTGTGACATGCCTGTATAGTTCAAACATTTTTAAAATATAATAATATTCCAAAAATTTATAATTAACAAACGACACAAAAAAATTGACAAAATTTAAAATTTATTACAAATTCGAAAATTTCATATAAAAACGAAAACCTGGAATAAGAAAATCCATTCGCTAAAAAATCAATATTAAATAAAAAAATAGCGTCATTTTAACAAAAAGTAAAACTCTGAAATTTAAATATAAAAATATAAATTTTACTGAAATCGTGTAAATTCGCCAAATCGTGTAAATTCGCTGCAAAGGAAAACTCATCTCATTGCGCATAAAATCTGACTTACATTGTTGTTAACGAACAAGTTCTAGTTTTAAAGAATTTTCACAGTTATTTGCGAATTTTAAGCTTCTTTAACCTTTTCAGATGTATGCGGTTCCAAAGAGATTACCTCACTTGGCTGTATTTATGTTGACAATAATTAATGGTTTTAAAGTTACAAATGTCACAAACAATTAGAGCTGCAGCAGTAAAAGCAAAATAGTGTTTGTCGCACAATTAATTTTTTTTACTTTATAATATATTGTGAATATCTGCTGTTGTTGTTGTTGTTGCCTCAACCTTAATCAGACAGCGCTTGTGAGTTTGAGAAAGTGACAGTTAAGTTGCATTTAGCTGTTTAAGCACATGCTGCCAGTGGGAAAAATTTTTTGGCTTCTTTTTATACGACATCTAAGTCATTAATTCATTTTTGTAAATTAAACATTTTAATAAGATTTTTTGAGGCAGTTTAGCAATGGAAAGAATTACATGCAAAGTTTTGCATTTTATGTGCAACGATAGTTTCTTTATTTGGGATTTTAAATAAATTACAGTTGTTTCAAAATATGTTAAAAAATTTTCATTTAATTTGTTATTAACGTATTAACCCATAGGCATTACTCGGTTCAAGTTAGAGTATGTAGGAAAAAACAAAACAATACCTTTACGCAGATGGGTATCAGACCAGACTTTTTTGGCATTAAAATATTTTTTATTTTAGTAACATGCAATAATTTTTTTGTATGATTTTAGCATAACGACCTATAATCAAAATATTCCACTCAATGAAAAAATTCGAATTATTGTTTGACGTAACTTTGTCGAACTATAATTATAATATTCATAATAGTCGTTTTAAAGTAGTTTTATTGTTAGGCTTGAATTCGTTACTTACTATTTTTGTTAAGAAAGCAAATTTGTTTGATATAATAACTTTGGATGGCGGAAGCAAAATGCATTTAATAAGAAAGAAGGCAATAACAAAAAGTTAGAGGTGCGTAAACTTCGTTCTAACTTAAGAAAAAGCAAGAAAATGAAATTTTAAAAATATTCATTCTCATGTCATATTTCTCAGGGGTATTGGGTTACATGGATGATGTTTACAGTGAGCACAAAATTAGTAGAAAGACGCAAAGAATATTGATAACAAGCGTAGCGGTATATTCTGTTGGCTGTCTTATACAAATTTAAACTTTTACTGTATTCAAAATTATCGTATCAAACAAATCTTCTTTCTTAACAGAAGCATCGGTTACTGGCGCGATAGGAAAATCATGTGCAAGTCTAAATGCTGGCTGGAACCGCCACTCTCTTTGAACTACTAACCAGGTGAGGTTACTCGCGCAATAGCAGAACCTGGTTGGAATCTGGTTGGAACTACCACTCTCTCTGGAGTACAATACTCTGGAGATAAACCACCACATGAAGAATAGCTTCGGCATTGAGATAGGAGAACCAGGTAGAGGTCTAACCTGAGGTTGGAACTACTACTCTGGAGTATATAACTCGGGAGAGTGATTAAAGAACCAAAGTAGATGTCTAGCCTCTCTCCGCAGAAATACGCTCTTCGGTTCTGCTCAGACCATTCCCACAACTCTTGGTGATATAGAGCAGCCGGTAGTTCTACGCCAGTTGTTTTGAACCTTGCTTGTACTATATGTAACTCTTGGTGATATAGAGGAGCCGGTAGTTCTACGCCAGTTGTTTTGAACCTTGCTTGTACTATATGTAATTGGGGACGCCTAAGCTCCAAGCTCCGCACCAATGTTTTGTCTTACGAATTTTGCTGCTGATGCACACAAATATTCGTGTACATGTGTTATTATTTGTCTTACACTGTTATTTATGGCTTTAGAAAGACATAGAGCGCTGCTCGGCGATTATAATTCGCTCTGCACCTATACAATAAATATACTGAATGAAATTTACTCTAGAATATAAAATATAATAAAAATTCACGGTTAATTCTTCGTCGTTGTAATTTTAAATATAACACTTATTGCCTTTTGGTTTCATATGGAATACTGTTGACGCCTTATACATTCTTCATATACAATCATGGGCCACATTCGAATTTTTAAATGATAATGTTAACCTTGAAATAAATCAATACATTAAATTAGCTTGGTATTTGGCCAAGACTAAGGCTGTTGCACTTTCCTACTTAAACAAGAATACGGTTTCGGCAAAATTCGCCGCAAAAGCAAAAACATCTAAGCTTTCGGATAAAAATATATTTTGTGACATGACAAATAGAGCTAACGCGTGAGTACTAGTTTTCCAACATCGCGGTCAACGGTCGCCTGATAAGTTGACACAAGGGTGGAAATTGTTATTTTATAGTTATATGCGGTGTTGATTTGTACCACCTTTAAATAATAAAAAAATATTTTAAAAGATTAAAGTTTCTGGCAAACACTTATTACTCTTGAAAATTATTTACAATTTAAATAAATAAAAGAACACAATATAATTTTATTAATTTCTGCTCCCTTTTAGCATCGACAACGTGTTTGATATTTAAAAACAATTTAATATAATACAAACTCACTTCATCTTTGATAAATTTGAACTCTACGTCTGGGTGTTTATTAAATAAAAGTGTTTGTAGGACGGTCTAGCAAATCAAACACAGATTTATATTTAACTTTAATATGTAACGCTTTAATCTAAAATTTTATTTCAATTTATTACAGATTCATATACAGCAGTTTTTGTAGGGTATAACAACTTTAGTAGCGCCCGAAGTCACAACAGAATTCGCAGTCGCAAACAAAGGCTTTGCCTTTGATAAATATAAAAATTTAAAAAAAATTTACAAGAAAAATTTACAAAATTGAAGTTGATTTTTTATAGCATCTGAACCTCAGCTTGTTTGCCTACTGACAACCAGAAACCTACTGTTATCTATGTATTATATCCCGAAACTAACAACTTTTTATATTACTTTTCTATGACAACGCAACAACCGCAACAAACTGTAACTTTTACAGGATATAAAGGCTTCTTAATTTATGGGTTAAAGATTACCTTCCCACCTATCAAGCAGGAATGAAGCCATTTATAAAAACAAAATTTTCTTACGAGGGTGAACCTGTCATGAACGTTTTGTTATTCATTATAGAATATTAAACCGAACTAAACTTTCCTATAGAAAAGTTATCATAATGGCAGATAATAAAAATAATAGTGCCTGCTTTAAATTTTAAAGAATTAGAAAAGGGGATTCACTGTGACACAGTTATATGAAACTTACAATAGATATGAATCGAAATAAGTGGTTAAGTATAATTTTTAACTACCTAACACCCACCCTTCACGCACATGCTCAAAGGCGTTTGCATACTTCCACTATAAATAATGTTGTGCTTTCTCTTTGTAATAAATTATTCTCTAGTTCACCAAGTGAAACTGTGTCTTTTGAAAGAAAAACTTATTTGGTGGCAATCTTCTTCATACTTCACACTATATAGATGTCAGCACCTACATACATATATAACCAAAAGAACAAGAACACAAAATTTCATGGTCGTAAAATAAATTTTATAGCTTTCAAGGGAGTGTAGCTGAAGCATGTTCAGCAATTCGCTTAGTCCTTTAAACTGAATTATTGGAAATTTTCAAAATATTTCGAACTTTCCCCTCTATTGCTGCAACTTTTCAATTCAACTTAAAAACTTTCCTTTAGTTTTCTTTGAGTTCTTTTTATATAATACAATTGTAATTTTCAATATAAACAATTTCTAGACAGAAACAGATTATAATTTTTCTTTTTAAATCAAACACTTTACTGTCCAACCTACTTTTTTTAGTAATTAGACTTAAATATTTTATAACTTTAATGAACTTTTTAATAGCTTTTACAGTCTCTCACACATTACGATTTTTTGCGCAATTTACTCTATTTATAATTTTGTTAAGAATATTCTTTCACTCGAAAGAACATTTTCTGTTTAACAATGCAAGTGGCTACTCGTGTATGAAATCACTGTTGTTTATACGTGCGTGTTATTTTGGTTCACCCCTTTCTTTTATAAATTGTTTTTTTTTTCTTTATACAAAATTCTTCTGAATAATTTGTTTTCGTTGTTAAAATGTTAGCTTGGCACAATTTCCGTTCTCTTCCATTCACCTCTTCATTCAAATAAACAGCTTTTCAAAATTAAAATTAAACATACGTTTGTAGCAGGTGCCTTAATAAGAATGCAGTATTTAAATTTAAAGGAATTTTTTTTACGGCAAGAGGCAATTCTGATATTGAACAGCTGTCACCGGTTATTAAAAATGGAGCTCTAGACATAAAATAATGCGTTATCGTTGTGATAACATATTGCAAATGAGAGAAAAATTATGAAGAGATCGTTCGAAAACTTCGCGGAATTTTTGTTTGAGAAAATGCACGTAATACTTCCAAAATTCGTAGGATGGTCAAAAAGACCGCGCATTTAAACTGGCCACAAAAATCATGCCATTAACACCAGTGTGATTATTTTCCTTCTTTGAAGCGTTGTAAAATCGTGGACTTATGTAAATAAGTCAGAAACGATTCCTGAGCTTAACACCGAGATCTAAAGCGTCATCAAAAATTTCGTGAAAAGAACCAAGAATTATCGAATAAATAAAAAGATATTTACTTAATTATGCTGTGAGAATTTTGTTGTTCATATTTAACGCAATGTTGCGAATTGGCTTCATCCAATGCTCTTGAAAGATGTTTAAAATTGTAGTGATCCCTAAACCAGGCAAAGACTTAAGTCAGATTACGTCGTACAGGCTCATTAGCCTGCTGTCTATTTTATTAAAATTGTTTGAAGAATTATTCGTTTCGTGTTAAAAGCCGTATGTGTCTTACTTATCAAAACATCACCTGGGACCATTAGTTTGGTTTTCGATAAAACCATAGTATAATTGTGCAAGTCCAAGCCAAATGTGGTCATGTGGCATTCAGCTGTGGGGTACTGCTTGCGCATCAAACATCCAGAAGCTACAAATGAGAGAGTCTGGGCTTTTACCACTTATCGTAAGCACCGCCTGGTACATAAGAAATCAAAATATCCATTGAGATATAACAGTTCCAACTATCACATATCTCTTTAAAAAAATTCGCTTCTTATTTGAAATTGACACAGTGCACCTTTATTAAGAAACCCTTTGCATTAAAACACATTAGAGGACAAAGAACCACTTTCCATTTTTGATGTAATTTAAACATTAAGAACTGCCTTAATTTTGTCCTTTCCGCCTTCACGAGAGTCACGTGTAATGGCGGCATTTCTTTACACTTGTTTTACAGTATTTAAATTATGTAGAGAATTTATGTTATAAAAAGCTAAGAAAATGTATACAATAGGTGCGATCCCGTACTTTTTAGGTAAAGTTTGGGCAAATGAGAATAAAGAAAAATAACTCCCAATTAGATACTAAAATGTTTAAAAGTAAATACGGGAACACTAAAAACCAAATTGTTAGCCCAAAAATTTGTTTCTAGATTTTTATTGTTTACTTTATGCAACAGCTGAAGGTTTTAAAATTTTACCAATGGAGCCCGAAGAAAAAGTGCGGGCTGTTTTGGGCAGGAAGAAGAAGAATATTATTCTCTCAAATTCTCTCTTACTTGCCCATACTTTGTGTACAGGAACAGTTTTGGGAAAATTTGGGAACCCGCGGGCTCCCAAAGTAAAGTACGGAATCGCACCAAATAAGAAAAACAACAACAAATTAGTTAAAAGCAAGCAACTTAGGCACCAACCACAACTGAAACAATTTTTCTTTAATTAATTTTAGGAACTTAGTTCCACAAACAAATTGTTCAAACAGGCTGTCATAGTCGAACTGTCTTTTCCACGTAGGGAATGGTGACATCTTTTTGGCCCTGAGAATTCCGATATACAGTTGCCGCAGTGTGTGCCCAATCTATGGGGATTTGGTGAGTAATGAGGCTTTAGATATTGTGGATAATTTGCGGTGCGATAAGTTTAGTGCTTCTCAAGAGTTGGAAAGATCACCCTATAGAGTTTAGCAAACCAATTACCTCTCTCACGGCATTAAGCTATCTCTTTCTCTAGGAATGAATATTCTGTGGTATATCCTAGATATTATATCTTCCATAGGCTGATGTTTGGGGGGATGGTTGTGATTTCGATGCATTAAGTTGCAACATTTTTATTTTTTCTACATTGATTTTTAGTTCCATTATTGCGGACATGCCTTCAGCAATTTATAGTACATGCTGCATGTCTGCATATCTATTTGCTAGGGGCCAGACATCATCTGCATAGCTAATTGATCAGGTGTTAGTATCAGAAACTCAAAATCGTTTGTAAGTTTTTTGCTTGTGATGTCAGAAGAGTACAACTTTGTATGTAAATATGTCTAATTGAAATTAAATAACACATCAAAAAAGTTTTAAAAATCATCAATTGTTGACATTGATAAGTTATTTTAGTATTTAATACGACCCCCTCTTGCTTTTTTTATTGCGTTAATTCCTTTTGCCATAGATTTTCTACTAATGTTTATCCACGCATTTTGAGATTATATCCATAAATCTTTAGGACAGTCGTTATGAGTATTAGAAACTGCACGCTGGACCTCAGTCCATCTATTTTTGATTGGATTGAGGTCAGTGATTGATGGTGCAAGTCAAGTACTTCAAAGCCGTGATCCCGGAACCAAATTTGAGCTACACGTCAAATGTGGTTCGGATCGTTATATTGCAGGAAGAAGGTAACCGACACACTTTTTCCACACATTTCTAGGCTCTTAAACGAATCTTGATGAAGGATATCAACATATTGATTGGCATTCTTTCGTCCAGAGACTCTGATGCACCGTACCATCCCAACCACCCTCATGCATCCCCACATCAATATGCTTCTTTCGCCATACTTCGCTGTTGGCCGAACGATACGGCTAGATAACAGCTTACATGATTTTCTCAATATCCACTGCCATCCATCTTTTCCGAGACGATTGATTTTAGTTTCGTCTGACCATATGATACGCACCCAGCCATTAAGGGTTTAGTTTTTGTATTTTTTGCAAAAGTAAGTCGTAACTTTCTTGGACGTTTTCTCAAAAGTGTTTTTTTTACTTTGACGTCTCTTCCTAATGGCTTTACTTCTAACACAGATTCAGTCAGCTGCGTCTTCTTTGGGCAGTATTTTCGTGTATATAGAATTTTATTTGTCTCACAATTGCGACATTCAAAATTGGCTTCCGTTCGGGCTTGTATTTTGGACCTAACAGGATCAACGTTTTGCGAACTTTGGATACCGTTCCAACAGAATCACCTAACCGACTTGCTATGGTGTTCAAGTCTAACAGTATCTTAATTCTTCTTATTTAGTTAAACTCAGTTTCTTTATCTGTGGTTAGCACAAATTTAATATTATTCAACAAAAAAGAACTCACGTTTCTTAAAAATTGGCTTAGGGATATTTGAAAGGCAATTATTAGAAAAACCTAAATTTTAATTTTACGAAGAAAGCTACTGGACCTAAACTGGGATATTTGCAGTAACTCAATACTAGAGAATTATTATTTCCCAATGCGTATTTGATTTGCTTAAATGTTTCCACCTATTAAGATCAGCGTCTAGATGTCCAGTGTTTCACAACTTCTGTATGATGGACAGCAAAAGCTGATTTTAGGTGATGTCATAAACAGTTCAGGTAGTAAGTTATCGCTTTCTGTAGCTTTGTTGGGTTTTAGTCTCGCTCAATTTCTAGGAAGTCTGTGCATAAAACGTTTCCTTCAAAAGTATCCCTTCACTGAATGCGGTAATGAGTTATATGTCAAGTTTCAGACATATAGCATCACTTGTAACATAACTCTGCGAGTTAAAGTGATTAGCGGATTGCAGACTATAGTTTTTATAGTTTAGTCAGACAGACGAAATATCAGAGTTATTATAAGAACCGTTTATAGTTCGGTGGCCATCAAAAGCGTAAAATGATGTTTTTCAAAGCTGTCATTTAATTAAACTGCAGTAAAATGTGGACAACTGCCAAGAAATTATAATTTCTTCAAAATTAAGAGTTTTGAATTATGTCTTAATTCCCAAATCAGCATGATGTTCGATAGAAGAAAGTAGTAATCAACTTCGAATATTTTGGTATAAATACTTCATTAAAGATGGTGCAAAAGAGATATAAATTTAATATGCCAAATAATTGTGTACAAAAAAATCAACCCCTATTAGCTGTTAAGAATGTTAAACAATAGCCGGCATATGAATTTGAGGGAGTTAACCCTTTTGCGTATGAATATGACTTTTAAGCTCTTTTTCACAATCACCATGCACACGTGAAAAAATGAGTAAAGTGGTGCTTTCGTTTTTTGTGTCTAGAGGAAAGTTTATATCACACACGTACTTGCACTTGGTTTTGCAAAAGGGAAATTTAAAACAGTTGCAAGATTTTTTTATTAAAGTAGGATTTCAAAAAGAACTGGGCAACTTAAATTTCTTTTCTTTTAAGCAATTAATAACTTTCGTAATCCAATTACATCCGCTTGATTTTTTTTAGACAAACTTCTGCAACTTTGCATTTTATTTGAATTGTTCTTGCTTCCCTTGAGTAAATTTCCTTTTTCGTCTTTGTGTTTTATTTTGGCTTTTCCGTAGGTTAGTTATTTAATTTTCTAATCTAAATGGCACAAATAAATGGTGGTTAAATGATATTAAAGTGCTCTATATACTGCTGTATAATGCTATATAAAAAAGGCGTCTGCCTCCAAGTAAATTGTCGAAAGGAAGCATTTAACCAGAATTACAAAGTTAGAACACAAAGTAATCAATATATCAGATAGTTTTTAATATTTAATATTCTTGTAAAAAAGTTCACAACAGATAATTTTTCTTTACCCTCTTTAACAAATTGCCAGAAGGATTATGTATCCACTGTTGCCCGATTTGAAGATTTATCGCCGTTTTTATTTTCGGTGACAAATATTCGTCCATCTTATTACAGCCGCATTTTACATAACATTGTGAGGCAACAATCGCCAGATGGGTGTCTATTGTTTCGCAAAAAGTGCGACGCTTTCTATTTACAAGGGTATATTAACCTGATTTATTTTTATTAATTTACCTGATTATTTTATTTGCGTATAGCTTCCAACATTCCAAGATGTTTTTTTTTTTTGCTTTGACCAGCAACTAGTAATATTAATTAAAATGACTTCATTGCAATCTGTCCAACGTGGGTAAGCAAATTTTTTAATTTGAATAAATTAAAGATGTTATGTTACCCTCATGGGTTACACAATTTATAAATAAATTGATTTTTTTAACTTTTCAACAATAAGAATTTTTTACATTTTACATATTTTAATTAATTTACAATATTTTAATATATATTTCGAGAGTAATTGTGTTTTAATCTCTTGATTTCATGGATTAAGCAGTGTTTAACAAACTAGACAACAAGTAGCAGTAGCAACGAAAAGACACAAAATAGTCTAGCTAAAAAAATTTTAAGCCTCTGAGTCGTTCATTTACTAGTACTACTGCTATCCTCAGATTTAAAACGAAACGAAAAAATTAAAATAGTCTAGTTTTTATTTTTCTGTTGCTCTTGCCACTTTTAACTTTCCTTTGAAACAGTTTTATTTTGTAATCTTAGTAGTCGTCTATGAAGAAAATGACATTAGTATCGGTGGTAGAATACCGATACCGCTATCATCAGTTATAAAAAACCAAAATAATTCAAAGCCTTCAAGTCGATAATTATTTAATAACCACGCATAAAACGTGACTCGATTTTCCAACCGAAGACTTTTCAGAAATCAGAATCTTAAAACCTTGAGCAGTACTTGAGTCCCTACGATTGGTCCCAACAAATCAAAACTATTCAAAAATCTTCAGTAGAGAAGAAAAGCCTTGTGACTTTCCTAAGGTATGCTACGCGGAAAACTATTAAGAATTTAAGCGAATGGTCAAATCCACATCGAATTGGATGAATCTATTAGCTACATTGTATGGGGAGTATCCACTCATCTGTCAGCTCATATTAGTTCAGTATGTTGACAGATAAAATGAAATTACCATTTACTTTGTATGGAGGGTACCACTCTATCCCCTTCTATGTCCTCAGGACTTTTCCGACAACCCGATACTAAATTTGAAGACTTTCCATGTGTCAGTTCTTGAGATAAATGAAAATTATAATCTACTGTGTATGAAGATATCCCTCTGCCCACTCCTTTTCCTTTAGACTTTTCTTTACGAGAACCCACTTGATATTGAAAGTGAACCACATAAAACTTAAAGACTCTAACATTTGCAGTTCTTTAGAGATGACGGGGCATCTCTCTGCCTGCTACTATTCCTTTAAGATTTTTTTCGCAATTTTTTTTTTTTAATTTCTACAAATATAGACTTTCTATTGATAGAAGAGATACAAGCAAACAAGATTCAAGGCTTTCCGGCATAGATAAGAAAACGACTCAGCTCGAAGCCAGCAGTGATAAAAAGTTTCACTGCTTTGAATATAAGATTAACAGTCTTCAGTGCTAGAACGAACTACTTCGAGTTATACCAGAAGCTGGTAATAGGACAAGGCTGCTTGCTTTTGATGGCAGCACATCATATGGAAACCAAAACGGATAAAATGCAGTGTTGCAACTGTGAAAGGTGGATCATTTCCACCACAACTGTTAGACATTCAGGAGAAGAGCGAGATCCATTTTACCACTGAGAGACAAAAGGTGTGCAACCTGGTCTGCGGCCTAGCGATCTCATATTAGCCAAAATAATACCAGCTAAAGAAAAAGCCAGCACCACAGCTCACCCGAAATTTTGAGTTTCTGACAAAAAATTTTTTTTATTCGAGTTTTTCGATTTTGTGGTGAATTTAAAATTTGTAATAAATTTCGAATTTGTTGAAATTTTTTTATGTTAGTTTTGAAATATTGAGGTATTTTTTAAAAATCATTTCATTCGGCTCAACATTAAGGTCCGTAGCGGACTTTATAGCAAATTTCATTAGAATTCAACATGTTAAAGTTTTATGGGCTTGTGTGTAAGTGTTTTCCCGCAATAGTGTAAATTGCAAAAAAACCCAAACTCGGAGCTTGTGGACCTATATGTATGATTTCAAATAGCGAAAATTCCGCAATCTAGCTAATCAAAAGATCGCAGTTTGAAGATCCTAAGTTGTCTAGCTGTCAAAAAGAAGATTTCCACATTGGACAGACGAACACGGTTAATTGAACTTCCCTACCTATAAGGCTCCAGAATATTTATGTTTTGTGGGATAGAAAAAGAATTTTGTAGAAATTACGATTGGAATGACCCCTTTTTCATTTTTGCTAAAAGTGCAAAAATGTTCTCTTTTTTTCAAATTAATAAAAATGATTTTTTAATCTTAATTACGAAATTCAACAGAAATCCGTTTACTACTTTAGGTTACATACAATTTTATTTTAAATTTTAAGCTATGTTTTTAACAGCTTTTAAATTCATTATATTCTTTTTTATATTTTAGATATGAAAACAACAACACAAGCCACTGCAATTATTTCACTCTATTTATTTACTTACTCTGTTCTTCCACACATGAACCTTAAAACTCCTTGTGGGATATTGGTAAGAGTTGGAAAATAACAGAAAAAACCCAAATATAAAATAAACAAATTTGTAGCCTCAAGGGCATCAGACAAACTTATATATAAATACGCAGACCCTGGTGCAAACTTTTTCCATTCTACCACATGACGGAAAAGGAAGAAAACAAATACGAAAACAAATATGCTCGTCATGTGAACTTAAAGAGAAACAGACAATGAAATAAAAATTAAACTCCAGAGGTTTAAAAACGAATAATCAACTTTAGACAAAGACATACAAAAATTACAATAACGGATGAGATGTATGAATGAATAGTCGCTAAAGTTAGCACTTCGAAAAAAAACCTATAAAAAGCAGAAATATTCAAGGGAAATGGGTAAAATCATTAACATTGTTTTCTTTAAAACCACAATAAAATATGACTAAATTCGTTGGATTTTTTGATAAATAAAATGTGGGCATTTCTAGTACTTCAAGAAACATGTTTAAGCCAGAAATTGAACAACTACAAGTAAGATAGCTCTATTCGGCTGTGCCGAACTTCTTAAAATGTACTACAGGTTTTTCCTGATGCAAATGATTGTTTGCGATCTTTAATTTTGGCCTCCGGTTTTAATCGTCTTGTTCTACGTTTTAACTCTCCTTTCGTTTGAATATGAACATTTTCGATCGGTTAATAGATGAAATGAATTTTCTTAATAACGGCTCTTTTAATTTGTTTTTATTTTCTCTCTTTTCTTTGAATGTTTTTCAATTTTTGATAAATTCCCGATTTTTTGGTGAGTTGCAATTTTGAATATTTGGTAAAATTTAGAGCTTTCGGTGCAATTTTAGCGTTTGGGTAAATTTAAACTGCGGTGAGGTTTGTGTTTAGTTTGTTGTTTGAGAAAATAAATTTTTTCGGATGCAGAATTTTGTTAAAATTACAATGTTTTTCATAAAATATACATTTTTTGCATATTTTTGGTGAAATTAAAAATTTCGTTTGAAATTTTAAGATTTGGTGAATTTTGGTTTTTGTGGTATTTTTGCAATTATTTTTTTCAATTCAGTTTTTCGATTTAACGCATTTGCAAATTTTTGGTAAATTAAAAACTTGCAATTTCGGGTTACTTAAAATATAATTTTTTTTCTTTATATTATTCATATTTTTTGGTGCAGTGTTTCTTTAAATTTAGCTTTATGGAAAATTGTGGAATTTTGGTAATTTAAAAAATTTTAGACTACAGTTTGGTTCCGTGAAATTAAAAAATTTACAAAATTTTTTTTAATTCCGAAATCGTTTTGAAATTGTGTTTTATGATTTAAATTTTTTTTCGGAAATTTCCCGATTTGTGGTGATAATTGTGTAAGATATATTCTATTTTGAAGTGTAGTTGCCAAATTGTTTATTCCAATTTTTCGATTCAAGGTATATTTTTCGAACTCTTGTGAGTTTTACATTTTAGTAATTTCGTAATTTTTTGGTGCAATTTTTAGTTGTTTTGTTGATTTGGATTTATTCGAAAATTTTATTATTTTTGTAATTTAAAATTTTTTGACTGTAATTTGTATTTATGGTGAATCTTGAAAATTTTCTGCATTTCTAAATTATTGTGAAATTTATAATTAGAATTTTTGGCAATTGTGAGAAATTTTAGTTTTCGTAATTTTGGTTATTTTATTTTTTTATATTTTAATTTGGTCCAATATTTAGGTCCGTCAGTAATCTTGCGTCCTGCTCGGGTTGATTATTCCCATAGGTGCACAGTATAGCAAATTGGATAAGTATTCAGAATATTTAAATTTCGTGGGCTTGTGAGCGTTTACCCGTTCCAATGAAAATACTAAAAATATCCCGGCAACTTCTGGACGGATGTGGCTGATTTAAAATAGCAAAATTGGGCGAATACGCTGATCAAGAGGTTCAAGTTGAGAAATCCAAGGTTTTCTATGACATCCGACAGACGGACATCGCTAACTAAACTTCCCTACCTATAAGGATATAAATATACATTGTTAGATTGGAAATAAAGTTGTAGAAATTACAAACGGAATGAAGAACCTATATATACCCTTTTCATTTTTGTGCGTGGTATAAAAAGAAAACATTTTAGCATTTTGAATTTATTCAAGCTGAAAAATATCAATTGTTTTAGTTTTTGCGCCAATTCAATTTAAAAATTTTTACTTGTGATGTAATTCACAGCGGACCCAATAACATTTTATTGCAATGAAATGGTATCAATATGTTTATGCATTTTGTACGTCTGACTTTCCTGAACGTCAGTTCCTAAACGTGCATATGTTTACAATGTATAGTACAGTACAGTGTTTATACGGTATTAATACTTTGTGTAGTTACTTTCACAATACATTGTGTACGCTTTGCAACAACATTTTTTGCCGCGTAGTTTTCTTCTCTGCGTTTAGATAAAACCATTCAGGCAGTTGTGAACAAAGTAGATTTTATGGTTTGAATTTACAAATTAGTTGTTATGTTTTACCACAAAGCACATGCGTTGAGGAAGTAAGCCAAACATATATTAAAATACAATATTTTACGGTGAAGCAAATTCTTTAAGATTATTTTTTATCTTCAAGATTTTAAAATTATACAATTTGGTGAGACAAGTATGCACAGCTTAAGGAAATGCTAAAATATTTTAACTCTAAAAATATGCATGCAAAAGTATGTATCGGTAAAGTATGATCGGTAGTACTTTAGTATTTTTTTTGGTATCTAGGAGCTACAAGGGCTTACGATTGGCATTATTTTTTTGCCAAATAATACATAGTGTATGTGTAGCTTCAATTTCAAAATAAACAAGTATGAGTGTGATTTTCCAATAGCCTGGCATAAAAAGTTTATTGACATATTTCTATGACAAACATTCGCTTGTAATACTGGATCTGCAGGAATTTCGAGGCTGATCTTGATCAAATTGGGCATACGATTAGAAAAACTCAGGCAGCCCCGTAGTTAACAGCAAATTTTGCTTTATAAAATATTATAAAATTTTTATTATCTGTAATATTAAATTTACATTATTTTTGCAGCTTGCCAGAAAAAGAATAGCTTATCAATCGCTATATAGGTTGGAGTAAATTTAAGAGAGTGCGTTAATTTGTCGTATCCTATCATCTTTCATATTTTTCGATATTTTTTTATAGTGAAAGGGTTAATTGCCTATTTCGGTTTCTACTAAATTTATAACGTAGAATTATTTATCGTTAACTTTCAAAAAGTTATTGAGTATAAAACGTTATGCCGTAAGGTCAGTGCACAATATTTTAAATAAGAATAAAGTTCCCCAACAAATGCATCGTGTTGAAATCGTATTTAACGCATCGCAACTTAAATCAAAAAACTCGGTTCATCCTGTATATAATTTGCGCTACCTTTTGAACAGAAGAATAAGAATAAAATGTAACGGTCCCCATCAATGTACCAACTGCCAGGAAATCGGCCACACGAAAACCTACTGCAAGCTAAATGATGCGAACCCAAAACATGCTTCTGCAAGTTTTGCTTAGCAAAAAATGAACCGGTGTGCTTCTGGAACGCTAACGGGCTCTCCCAACATAAATATGAAGTAGAACACTTCCTGCTAGCAAGAAAAGAAAAATATTTGGAAAAGATCGCATGATTCCATTCAATATTTTGTGGGGCTATTTTGCATTATGTTTTAATATAACAATGGAGACTAAAACACACACCCGAGATCCATGTTTATGCAAAAAGTGTCCTAAGGTACCAAGTTAAAGTATTACCAGGATATTAAAAAGGTTAAAAGAAAAGATCCAAGAGCAAAATGTTTTATGATCTATGAAAAACATTTTCAGACCCAAAGTTTCTTAGCTTTTGTAGTTTTTCGCATTATTCGAGAAATAAACCAAAGCCAGCGTTTAGATTTGAATACAGGATTGGTTTTTGATCTGTCAGAGAAAGTAAGGGCAAACATGGACAGGTCGTTGAATTCGCTGGTGCTGTCGCTGGACTATATAGTAAAGCGTTTGATTCTTTATGCCAAAGAACTTTATTCCAGCTTCTGTAGAGTAATTAGGTCATTCCCTACTAAAAGAGTTCAATATGTTGAAATTTGTGGCACAAGATCGTCTCTAAGGGGAACTGCCAGAGGTGTACCGCAAGGTTCTATATTAGGACCTCTTTTGTTTTCAATGTATATAAATGATGTATACAATGTGTTTAGATTCAGAAATTGTTATACATATGTGGACGATATTCAGTTGTTAGCAGATGTTTCTGGGTTGGGGGTAAAGTTCCTTGAAATTAACGTCAATGAGGATCTAAAACGTATTGAGCGCAATCATTTATGTTTGAATCCTAACAAGACTAAAGCAATGTATTTTTCCCATAATTATAATTTCCCAAATATATGTTTAATAAATGAACGGTTTACGTTCGTATCCCACCAAAAAATTTTGGGATTTTTAATAGACACGAAACTGGACTTTACATTTCACCTTAATTAAGTTATATGCAGAATTTAATTTCCCATAAGAAAACTGTATTCTCTTGGATTATATCTTCCCATGGCTGTGAGAAAAAGATTGGCTTTATCATTATGTCTTCCTTTATTACTCTATGGGATGGAAATATTTGCAGGAACGTCGCAACAGAGTGGTACTAGGCTAAGGATCTGTTTTAATCGGGTAGTGAGATATAGTCTAGAAGCAAGGACGCGTTTCTAGGCATGTAATTATCGTATTTGGTTCCGATTTCGAGAGTATTGTCAATAAAGGATTGCTACTTCATTTCTACAAAACTGTGAAGTACGGTAAGCCGTTATATCTCTTGGATAAATTCAACTTTGGAAGAGATCATCGAGAACGAACATTGTTGTTTGTCCTAAACACTCGTCTCTGTGTGTGACTAGATAATTTTTAGTTAGAGTGTCAAGATTAGGGAATATCTACATCCCCAATGAAGAGCGGAAATTGAATAAATCCATAACAGATTTTAAGAAAATCGCGAAACAAAACATGTAAGACAGACAGGCGTACTTGTGTGCATATTTGTTGGTACTAAATCAATGACAATGAATGGAAACATGTTTTTAGTCTTTTTATCGACTTCGAGACTAAGTGCAAATTGTTTTTTAAGTCATATTCTTTTCTGGATTATGTAGGCCTGTAGAGGCTTGAAATCTTACGTATTTGAAATAAATCAATAAAATAACATAAGTAAAGTTAGTAAAATGGCAACCTTTATATTCAACAGCTGTTACCTACAGCGCTACATAAAAAAAGAGCGCGTTGTCATTCTGAAAACCCATGTTACGCCGACATAGCTTGTAAATTTCGCGGAATTCTTGGTCAAAAACATGTGCGAGTAATTCAAACCGAGGGTCAATTATAACACGTCAACCTCTGCATCGACGTATCGGTGTTGCCAGGCAGCCAATCACATTTATTCGGCATCGTTTCGAACAACCTAAAATTTCATGAAGGCTTATAAACAATCTATTAATTGCAGCAACGACTTCTAGACCAAATCATCTTGCGAAATTATGTTGTGAATTGGCCAGTAAGGTCGTACGATTTCTTGTCATCGTCATCGATGAGATTCAGCATTGTCCAGCAGTCGTCGTATATTGCATTAAAGGAGCAATAGCATGTCAGCAGACCCGTATAACCTTTTGTCCGAATTTTTACTCAATATTTTATCGGCTAATGTCTTTTTTTGACGCCATGTTTTATTTTTAAATGCAAGTCATATTGCGTTCTTATTCAGAAACTCTTTATATTTAATGAATAATTTTCATTGAAAGACTTAGTACAGAATTAATATGTTTCCCTTTCTTTGTGTCTGTGTAAATAGGGTTAAACTATATTTTGCTATTTTGAACTTTTTATAAAATATTTCCTCTATTGTTATGAAAATAATGAAAAAGAACAAATCCTTTATTTGCTTATGTTTGATTAAGGTTTGTGCCAGCTCTTATTTGCCTTTAAATCGACTCGAACTGGCTTTATCATACTCGTAAACCTTGTACCAAATTACTATGTAGATCTAGTAGTTTGGGTTGTAACAAATATTTCTACCGATTGAAGGTATTTTTACAATATATTTTTTTATATTTGGAAACAGATTATTTCTCTACCGCTTTCATTAAAGTAAATGCGAAAGATAAAGTTAAATATTTAATACATGCTGACTATTAAAATATCAATATTATTACAAAAAAGGTAAACTAGCTTTTTTTGTAATTTTAATTTTTAATCTTTTGAGATATTTTAGTTCAATAATTTTTTAGCACTAGGTATTTTATAAAATTTTTTTAATAAAACAATTTCATTCATAGAATTCAATATTTCGCTTCTTTTTTTAACAGCATCAGGAAATATATTGTATTACAAAAACTTTAACTAACAATCAATAAATATGAAAAAAGTTTGCCATTATACTAAGAAAAAAGCTTGAAATTCAAAAGGAATCACATATAAAAACTGAAAATATTTTTACAGTTGAACAAGTAAGAGAGCTATATCCAGCTGTGCGGAATCGTATATACACTTCACAAAAGTATGAACAATGAAAAATCCACTATAGATTTTACCAGGTTCAAAGGATTATTTGAGACATAAATTCGGGCTCCGATTAGGTTTTAGTCTTGCTATAAGAATTTTCGGCCAGTTTGATATTCTTTCTCTGCACCTTTATAACTTTTTGATCAACTTTCGATTTTTTGGTGAATTGTAGATAACAGCGAAATTGAATTTTGAGTTAAATTTCCTAATATTTGATTAAATTTAGATTTTTCAAGTTTTGGGTAAATTTTGTCGTTAACTTTTAAAATTTAGTATTTGATTACCTGTTTGTAAAAGTGACGTTTTTCGTGAGACTTTTGACTTTTTGGACTGGTGCAATATCGTATTAGTTAAAATTGAGACGTTTTTCATAAAATTTTTACGGCATTATTTTCTCAAGGGTTTTTAAATATTTATTTATTAAACATGTTAATGGTGTTTATAGGTGCTTAAGATAATAAGAAACGAATTTATAAAGAAGCTGTTAATTTATTGCGCCCTAATTTTTTTTTTATGTAGGGTGCATATCGAAAAAGACTGCCAACTTTATGGATCCCTCTTCGATCCTCTTTTTTCCAGGAATTGATTTCAGGCAAACGATTCGTAATTTACGATTACCTTGGTCTCAATCAAATCTCGTGCTACCACTAGCATTTATTATCAACTTTAGTGATTTCAGACTATCAACTGGTGACTATCGACCTTCTTCCTCATCACGGATTCTCTGGTAATTGCTAGCATTTGGTTAAGGCTTAGGTTCACCATGTCATTTACACTCAACAAGTGTCAGCCCGTGGTAGTAAGTCTTATGCTCGCCAGTGCTAGACATTCACACAGATTGTGTGATACGGTCTTAGCCTCTTCCTAAGGAGTATCTTTTGAAGCTGTTCCGTCCACCTCTTGGGAGGTTTTCTTGTCCAACTCTTCAGAATTCCTCCATTGGCCAGTAAACACCAGATTATTCTTTTTATATTATTTATATTTTATATTATTTCTATAGAGAGTAACCCCACAACCTCGTGCGAGCCTTCATTGTCCATCCCTGTTGGAATCTCACGGTCTAACGTCTTAGAAGTACTTTAAAAAGATTGACGCATCCACCTCCTGCGAGGCATTCTTATCCATCTTCTCCGGATTAACCGCTGCTTCTCTTGCGAGGCTTCCTGATTCATTTCTCTAATGGAGAAAACTATTTTCACCCACACAGAGCTCCATATGAAGGGATAAGTTTGTATTAAATTTGGAGATCCACTGGCATGCAGAGTTCCCAGACTTGAGACCAAGCACCCTCTTGGTCACGCATTCCTGGCGTATGCTCTTCCACCGTGGATTAGGGATTTTTTTATACGAGAGTGCTAACTTCTCTCCGCTCGACTTATTTCGCCAGACTCCATGCAGAGACAAGAATCTGTTACCGGCCGCCTCCACGTGGAGGTATAAGTTAGGACTTTTGACAATGCACTCAGTTGCGGCAAGCTATATCTTTGTGCCTACCAGCTGATGACCCCCTAATTTACTTGATGAGTTGATGTTTCATATATATCCCAAAGGTCGATTTAATCGAATTTGAGGATCGGATTTTTAATAAGGTGAGTGTTGTGAAGTGAATTATTTGAAACTTAAAAAAAATATTAAGAAATTGCTGTTGTTAATATTTAATGTGTTATAATATAAGTTAATATTGATCAGTCATTTTTCTTTCTAAATAATAATACAGAAACTTTTGGATATTTAAAACTTGTAACCGGAAGATTAAGCACGCTAATGGGAGTTCAACCAGCTTAATAGTTTTCTTTTTTCATACTACAAGAACTAAATAAATAAATAACGATGTTATACAATAGTTTCTGTAAGTTAAAAATTAAATTTTTACATTTCTGTAAAAGCTTTGTCCTATTGTTATTTTATTTATCAACGTTGCACATTATTATTATGTATTATGTTTTCTGAAGTAACATAATTTAGAAGTAAACAATTAATTAAATATAATTGTATGAAGAGCTTAATCACCATTTATGCCTTTGCCTTTACATACGCACATGCCCACATATGCATTATGTCCTCTCTGCCTATGCTGTTATATAGTATTAATAATTTGAAACAATTCAGTCAAATATTTGTGATGATTTATGGTTGCATAAATTTAAGCAGTATCATAATTTGGCAGTGCTAATAAGTATCAGAAAGTCATGCGACTTATATTAATGGTTTTAATAAAACAAATATAATTATTTTGCAACAAGGAATTATTTTACTGAATATATTAAAAACAAATCAGTAGCACTAAGCTAAGTCAATTTGTTATCATGATTTAAATACAGTACATTAATATAAACATATCTGCCTATGAACGCAATCATACAAAAATGTAAATGAAATACAATTAAAATATGACCTTTTCACACGAACTGTTAGTTTTTCTATATAGTTGTTATAGAAGCCCAACTAGTTAATTGTGTAGTAGTTGCAATTGAAAACCAATGCGTTTGCTCCTTCTGTAATCCTTCTATAATTTTATACTTCAGATTCAAAATTTTCAATTTGCAAAGAAAGCACAATTTTTGACCTGCGAAAACGAGGCGCAAAATCAATTTTTTGTACCGACCAAGCAAGAAGTGCAATAGAAGTGAAAATTGTTCTTTATCGTCGCGACGCTGATTTTCGTTCAACAAAACGAAAAGTGACACTGAAGATGAAAAGGTTTTTCACAAACCCAAAATTCACAAGGCGTGACGGAAAATCGTTTCAAATATCTCTATCACCCTGACGGCAAATCAAATCAAGAATCTATTTGTTATTGGCTATACAAAAAAGTTCTCGCTGTTTGACAAAAGACATCTGTCAACAATATTCAATACGTAGAAAATTGCCCTCTTTAAAACAACAAAGCTTTTTAGTGCATCGAAAATGAAAAATGTTTAAATAAAGAAGTGTTTTTGCGGGAAATCGTATTAAATATTTTTTATGAAGGGAAGTGCTGCCGAAAGTAATCGGATTCACAGGGAATTTATGGCAAGCGTGCTCTCTTTGAAACGACTTATAAAGATTGATTTCGACGCTTTAAACATGGTGAATTTGAAATTGAAGGGAAATGCTGTTCCGGCCGTTTCGGAAAGTCCATGCAAGAGTCAAAGGCATTTGTCGTTGAAGATTAATGTAAGACAATGTAGAACTGTATAAACTCTATAGAATGAAGGGGGTTATGCATCGCATTGCGACTGGTTTGAAGGCATCTTTCATTTTGGAAAAAACTAACAAAATGGATAGCAATGATAACTGAGTAGTTTTTACTATAAAATGACGAAGAAATCGTAACCATTCTGCACGCAATTATAGCTATACATACACATAAAAATATACATATATTTATTCAAAGCAGCACTTAGAGTTAACTTCCTTATTGTCAGCTTACGAAGCGGATTATATAAAGCAAATAAAGCTAAAGAATTAATTAGCTCTGAAGTTTATACTTTTGGTGTTAATCATAGTGTGATTAAAGCTAACAAGACAAACAATTTCCCTCACACTCTATAATGCTTACTTTCGTTTAAGCAAATGATCATTAACTTAGACAAGCTTCTAGAAAATAATTGTGCTCCCAGATATATACCGGACGTTAGAAGTACGAAATGAGGGAGTGCACAATATAAAAGTACACGTAAACGGTAAAACTATTATGAACAATATAGGCCTACAGCTAACTGGCAGGCTGACTGACCAAAACCAAATCGTCCCTAAGAAATTCAATCAAACAAAATAACAAATATATAGAGGAGCAACTTATACACTGTAAGTTAATTTCCCTAACCCTACGTCCTGATTAACTCTTCCGCGCTACTGAAACTGCAAAAGATACAGAGGAAAACTCGTACAGTGAGTGTGCGTATGAAAAATCGCAAAGCTACAGGAAATGTAACTAAATTAATCAATTAACGGCAAACTTATACAAAAAATAGACAAAATCTTACAAAAAATGTTAACAAAATGCCTGTAACATATTATCTTGTGTTTTTTAAAGTTCAACTAGAATTCCAACAAACAATAAAAACAAATTAAACTTTAAGCAACAACTAAAAATTTTACAGCTGAAGCACATTGCTCTCATTATTGCAATAAAACGACGGCATAAGCATTTGCCAATTTCTACATACAAGCCAACTTTAAAACATTGCTAATTATAACTTGTCGCCAAAAAAAAAAAAATAAAACTCATATTTGTGTTAAACACTCGTGCTTGTAAACTAACATTAGTTTCATACAAACAAAAAAACTATCAAAATCACTAGTTATTAGCGTGATTACAGCCAGCCATATGAACAACAAAACTCTGCCTGCAAAAATATATTAAGGACGACAAAGTATAAAGATTTCTTGATATATAAAAAATAAAACAATTGTTTGCAAATGAACACAAATCATTGGGGTGAGTTTCGTACGAAATAGATGGAATTCCTAAACCAAGAATAGAGCATTTTTTAATTTTTTTAATTAAGTTTTCATAAATAAAAATAGTAACTCGTGTTTTCTCCATCTATCGAATGTTACTAGCCATGATGCTATACTTTGGATAAAAATTTTCTTAAATCATAATAGGTTAGTTTGGTGCTCCATAATTCCTATTTTTTGCAACTGAGAAAAGTAAAATGCAACGCACTTAAAGCTATTAATCCAGTTTTTAATTTTAAAATAAAGTTAAAAATAACGAAATTAGATTGCATTTCAGACCCCTATATTTTTCTCAAGCACGTTCTACACATCCAATCTCAAAAAATAAAATGTAGTCCCACGTATACAGCAAAAAAGTACCTTCCATGAAACTCTGTAAAAAAAATTTACCGAAACCTAGAGTTTGTTTTTTTCTCATGCGTTCAACAAAGTTCATCCATAAAAATCGTAGCACAAAAGTACTTACATAGTTTTTTGTTCCTATGAAGTTTGATGTTCTCAAATAGCATATAATGTGGTCAAAGTGTTTTCTTGTTGAGGTATATGTAACTAGTTTCAAAACAAATCCATGCAAAGAAGTATAACGATTCATTTTATTTTGTTTCTTTATGTTTAGTTTATTGGAAAAAACAAAAATCTCAGTATAGTAATAAATTGTTATTATTGTGAGGTTAATTCTACCTACGAACAGCTGATTTAAAAATCAGTGGTTAGCTAATGATAATTTTACTTTCAGATTAGTGGATGATCCTGTGTCTGTCCTTAAATATAGTTTTCCGACGAAGCAAATTGCATTTTGTGTTATATATTTTAATCAAGTGTACAATATTCGTTTTCCGATAAGAAAGATTGGGTTCCATCGACAGCAAAGAAATATTTAAAATACTGAAAACCGTCATTACTGGACAACGAATTCGAAAAGTTTTGTGGGGTTTGGTCAATATAATTCAGTCGCAAAGTTAATAAAGGGCGTAAAGGCTGAGACTGCAATGCTAAAACGGTGTTGGCATCTAATTCATTTAGCGCCATCAAAGCCATGTATAAAATTACCGACCTGTTTGGAGGACTTGTTACGAAATCTACGCTCTATATTCAATAAAACACAATAAAAATATTCAAGATTTCAAGAATATTTTTTACTGTTTACCTTTCACAAAAATGAAAAGGATATATATGGGTTTCTCATTCCGTTGCAAATTCGACAGTATTCATATCCGACGCATCAAGGTATTCTGGTACTTTGGATTCTTATATTAACGATGTCCGTCTGTCGGATGTTGAAATCAACTATAGGACAGCGTAAGACAACCTAAGAATCTCGGACCCCTTGATCACTGAGTTTGGCGAATTGTTGATATTTGAATTCAGCAACATAGGTCCACAAGTTTCTGATATATATGCTGGGGTTTTTTTGTACTTGCACTCTTGCGGGGAAACTCGTTTACACAATCTCTTAAAATTTGCATATTCTGAATGCTTATCAAGTTTACTATAAATTCCGAAATTATCATCGCGATGTTGGAAAATTTTTATTTTCATTTCCACAAAATTTTGAAGATTTACCAAAAAGTTGAAAATTCAAAAAAATTTATATGTATTTAATAATAAAAAACTCAAAATATTAACAAAAACGATGTTAAATGAATACATAAAAAAATAAAATTTTACCACAAATTCAACAGGAAATATAAAAATTCTAAATTGGTATAAATAACCGAAATTTTATCATATCAAAATTCACCACAAAACCTACACAAACTAGAGTTAAAAAAGTTTAAATTGTAATAGTTAAACATTTGTTTATTAACTGTAGCTCCTCTTGGGAGCTCAAAGTTTTATTTATTATTAAGGAGCTCTGCTAGAGAGCTCCACTTTTAATTATTGAAATTACAATGAATGTGTTATGCTTAAAACTACTCTTTTATATACAAAATTTGTGAAGCTTAAACAAATCTAGAATTCTTATAGTGATGCTTAGTACTTATTCCAAGTTCTTATATAGTATACGTTAGTGCTTAATTTTAGTTATAAGGCCCACACTAATGTGTAGTGGGAAAATAGGAATATGGAAGTAATACGACGCGTGTTTATACCGCAGTACACAGCGCACACTAAAATTGCTGCGTCAGGTGTTTACGCGGGACAGCAAACTCAAGTAATATGATTCTTAATTTAATTGCTCTACAGTACACAAGGCTTACATGTATACAAACATGAACAATTAATGCTGTCCAGTATTGTTTGGTAAAACGAAACAAAGTATTGTAATTGTTTTATTTAGTAAGTAAAGCCTACCCTGCAGTACAAAATAAAATATGTTTAGCTAACATCGCTACAAAATTACAAAAATGACAAAATATTCAAAAAAATCAATATATAAAAAAAAAAATGCATGAAAAATTGCAATAATTCAATATTTTACCAAAATATATAATTCACCAAAAATTTTCAAAACCGCCATAAAATCAAAAAAACAAACTTTTGACCTGAAAAAATCAAAATTCACGAGTTCACGAAATTTTACCACAAAAATTAGAGCTTTCCCAATTTTTAATTAACTTAAACGTTGAATGTTTCTAAGAAATTTAATATTTTACTCAATATTTTTTAATTTTTTATTTACCACATAATTTAAAAATTATGAATCTTACCATTGATTGCGAATTCACCAAAATTCAAAAATCTACCACAAATCTAAGCTATAGTCCAAAAATTTTAAATTACAAATATAAAAAAATTTGCCGAAAAAATCGGAACAAAAATGTCGAAATCGCACCGAAAAATTGCGAAAAGTACAAAATTTGACTCAATTATATAAAAGCACCTAATTTCAGTACAAATGGGGAATTCACCAAAAAAATTTCATTCAAATGAAAAAAATCTAAAATAAACTCAGAATTAAAAAAAAATAATTTAAAAAAATCTCCGCCCTGTTAGCTTCACAAATGCGAGCCCTCTTTTGAACACATTTTTCATTATATGCTCACACATTTCACGCGGTATTTCATTAAATACATCACGAATATTTTGTTTATATAGCTCCACCGTTTCTGGGTTGTTTGCATAAACCTTGCTTTTCAGATATCCCCTCAAAAAAAAGTCCGGAGCTGTCAAATCAGGCGACCGTGGAAGCCAATCAACATCACCATTCCTTGATATAACTTGTTGTGGAAAGAGGTCTCGCAGTAATTCCATTGTAGTCCTGGCTGTTTGCGATGTGGCACCGTCTTGTTGCATCTACATGTTATTCAAGCCCAAAGCATGCAGTTATGGCGTTAAAAAGTTTTCAATCACGATATCGCTCCCCATTGACAGTTATCGTTACGCCGTTTTCAGTTTCAAAGAAATAAGGTCCAATGATTCCTCCTGACCAAATTGCATACCAGACTGTCACTTTTAATGGATACCATAAAGTAAAAAAATTAGAATAAAACAAAATTATTGCAAAAATATAACATTTTAAAATTTCAAGACTAAATATAGCTCGTTTACTTCTTTTGCGTCTTATTGCGTGGCATCAAAAAATCATGCTGCTGTGGTTGACTCGTTCTGCTATGTACTGCCTTAATGGTAAATACTTTACTCTTTTTACTGCCCCACAAATAAATTTAACACCTGCAAGATGGAAAACTTTTTTTGGATTTATTTCTCTAAATAAGGGAATCGTCAGTATTGTAGCGGAATGTTGTTGAGTAGAATTATTGACTTAATACACACATAGAAAATGATTTTTTCGAAGCATGTTTTTTCCTCGTTCTCTTCTCCAGAACACAAGAACCATTAAATTAAAAGAATCTTTTCGCAAAACGTGGTAGTTTTCTAGAACGTAAAATGTCACTGAAATTGGGACATAGCCGAAACCAGGTTGTCTTCAAACTAATCTTGCAAGGAACAATGGAAATTCGTTCCAAAAATCTACATCAAATGAGTCTGGCAGAAGATCAAATCAAGATTCAATGTACTAAACAATCTTAATTCTATCGCACATGAAACACTTTATTCAACAAACGTTGTAATTTCTTTGCCTTTTTCGCCACAATTGTTCGTAGTTTATATATAACAGTATCACCTCTCTAACCATAATAGGTTTTTTTAACAATTGTTTTTAGGAAAATTTCCCAATTATGGCTTACTTTGTTTTTATTGTTTTTCCCCTAAAACACATCCATACACGCAAAGACAACAGATTTCTTTAATAATTATTTTTGTAGCCACTGAGATCTGTATACAATCGCATTATGTTTGTCTAAAACGGAAATTAGATGTCTTCTTAAATAATAACAGCAAAAAAATTAAATTTAAACAGAGAAACCTTTTGGCGACATTTACAAATTGTGTGAGAATGTGTGTGTGTGTGTGTGTTTGCCTACAAGTAAACGACTATTAAGGAAACTTATATCAATGTTTTTAGAATGAAACATTGAAGATATTTTGAAGGGATTATTTTCGCAGAGCAGTCAGGTCAGGTTATAGTTATAATTAAAATTATATGTGCTTACAGGACATTTGTTACAAGTCTTAAGCTGACAAAACTAAGTTTTCATATTTTTTAAACAAAACAGGAAAGAGTATTCGACTAACATAAATGAGATCAACGTATGTGTTGAAAAAGCTGGGCATATTGTAAGAAATATTTCCAACACAAGAAGTAATGTTTTCAAACAACCATTATCCATGTTCTTTCTCGATATCAATCCAAATGGCAGAAAAAGAAGAACATAATTCATATTAAAATTTTTATTAATACAATCGAGCCGCCTCGGAAAATTAGAGAATTGCGAATATAATATGTCAGCAGTAAGGACATATCCGATCATACTACAACAAATATAAATGCATAAAATGGGAGAAATCCATTTAACAACGGAATGCTCTTAAAAACAACAAACTACCAGCTAAAAGTGCCTACTGTCAACAATCACCGCATGCAAGTTACTGAGAATCCATTATCCATCAAGAATACAAAAGAAAATTACAACAAAAACTATCTTATTCTTAACACTCCAGAAGTCAAGCACTGATTATTCTCCTCAAAACAACACACAAGCGGCACTACATGCTGCGTATTCTGATGCCATTAAAGGAACATCCAACTCAAATAGTGACAATACAATAAAAAAATGAACTAAAGCTTATTTGATTTTTATATGCTTGTTAATTTCAGATTTGTTAAAATTTCGAAGTTTTTTATAAAATATAATTTTTTCTTATTTTTCTGCTCTTCGGCGAAATAACAAGGTTGTGGTGAAATTATATAAAAATTTTTGTTAAATTTTGGTGTTCCATTGAATTTTGTTTTTTACCATTTAAATTATTTTATTCCAATCTTTCGCTTTTATAGTAAACTAGCCGCTCGGTACGTGCTCCGCTACGTATCAAGTGAAATAGCCTTCTAGGATCTTTTTGAATTTTTGTGCTACATGCATTAGGTCCGAAGATACAATATTACCGATTTCACCCGTTTTTAGCCCTTTCACCCCTAAATTTCAAAATTTCCAAAAAGTACAAACATTAATTATAGATTGTGTTAAGGAGAGTAAAACTACGTTTTTACTTTTTTCCTCTTGCTATCCCTCTCAAAGATAAATGCTGTTAAAAAAGTACCAAAATTCAGTTTTTACCCGTTGTAACCCCTTAAAACTCAAAATTTCCAAAAAGTACCAGATACCTATCCAATTATTTTTAACAGGTTCTTTGGTCCTTTCTGAATTTTTGTGATATCTTTATTAAGCTCGGAGATACTGAGCTACCGATTTTACCCTTTTTTACCCGTAAACCGCTCGACGGATTTTGTGCAAATTTTACATAAACCATCTGCTAAATAGTCCAAACAACGAAAAGTGGCATTGAGTTTTTTATATATAGATTTTTGAAATTGTGGTGAATTTAAAATTTTGGCAAAATGTCGTTGTTTTCGAAAATTATAATACGTTTTATTTACAATTTTTGAAGTATAGTTTGGTTTTGTGGTAAATTGTCGGATTTTGGTTAATTCCCAAATTATGGTATAATTTTGTTTTTTTCCATTTTCAGATCAATTGAGGTTTTTGTGAAAATTTATAATTTTTTAATATTTTGGTGAATTTTGAATTTTGTTTTTTTGATTTTTCAATTCTTTGAGATTTCACCAGTTTTTGTGAATTTTTTTTTTTTATTTGTTTGTTAAACATCGTGTTTATTAAAATGCCGACGTTTTTCAAAAATTGATTTTGTATAATATTTCGGCAACATTGTGGTGAAATTTAAATTTTTGTGATGAATATTCAAAATTTTTGATTAATTTGGATTTTAATAAATTTTTTTTTTACAAAAACATTTTTTTAGTTCTAGTTTGTCAATTTTATGGTGAATTTAAAAAATTTTACAAAGCTTAAAATTTTTTCGTTCAGCTTCATTATCCGCAAATAGAACGAACTCTTCAAATAAAACTTAGCAAATAAATATTACAGATGCTGCACAAAAATTATTACAACAAGAAAAAGAAAGAGGTACGGTATTTAAACCAAGAGAAAGGCCAGTTCTAAGTCTTCGCAACAAAAGTATTATCTACTGAAAATGTACTACCCTGTGCATACTTGTAATTGCGAAAAAATGTGATGCAATACTTTATCATAACTTTGCATCCGGAAAAACTTGAAGGTGTAATTCTTTAAGGTGCCACTAATTTACTTTATTAGTTATATTAACATTATTAGTTATATTTTCATATTTTAAGAGGATGATGAAGCATAACCCGCTCTCAGGGAACAAAAACCTCCCCCGATTTACTTGCGCGAGCAAATATCTAATGAAATTATTAACATGTTGTCTCAGGTTGTAGGTAAGGAAATCTTTTATGTAGCTTCTATACGAAGAGGTCAAATTCAAGAAACAAAGATCCATGCCCACACTGAGAAAAATTATCGCCTAATCGCAAGTCGCCTCTATGCAGATAATAAGAGCTATTATATGTATCAATTAGTGCTAAAGGTTTGATTGTCATCGTAAAGGGCATTGACAGTTCTGTTCCCACTGAGGAGATAAAAAGTGCCATAGAGGTGGAAGCTTATGTCGTAAGGTCAGTGCACAATATTCTAAATAAAGTTCCCCAACGTATGCATCGTGTTGAAATCGTATTTAACGTATCTCAGCTTAAATCAAAAAACTCGGTGTATCCTATATACAATTTGCGCTACCTTCTGAACAGAACAATAACGGTGGAAGGGCCTCTAAAACGTAATGGTCACCGTCAATGTACTCACTGCCAGGAATTCGGATACACGAAAACCTACTGCAAACTACCATCCGTATGCGTCTACCTAATGCGAATGCCAAAAGTTCTAATGCGCATAATCATTGATATGCTCACGTCTTAAAAGAGGGTTATTTTACACGACAGTTTTGTCACTACACCTAAAACCCTTAGTTTCTACCCGAACAGAAACACGAATTGGTTAAAATATAAAATGTATGTGAGCTCTCACTTATCTATGAATATCCCACTGAGAAATCCAGCTGATATTAAAGCAGCTGTTGATGATTTTATAGACGTCGTGACTGCTGCAGCCATAGCTGCAACGCCAACAAAGCCATCAGCTAATATAATATCGTAGCAGTCAACAGCAGATATTCAGATGCTCGTCATTGAGAAAAGAAGACTAAGAAGACAATGGCAAAATAGTCCTTCTCCACACATAAAAATGCAAATGAACTTATGCCAAAAAAAACTTACGGAGTAAATTGAGACAGAAGCAGGAATTCGCTATCGAAAACTTCTTAAAAAACTTGGATCTAATGAAAAACACGGATTATAGTCCGTGGAAAGCTGTAAAGCACTTACAATGTCCTATTGCTTACGAATGCCCACTAAGACTTGAAGACCGTACTTGGGCTAAAAACTCAAGTGAAAAGGCAAATGCGTTCGCAAAGCACTTAGAGAAGGTTTTCGCACCACATGATATAAGTAATTCCACTACTCCAATTATTAGTGCCACCGTGAATGATCCTATGAAAATTCGGTTGTCTTCTTTAAAATCGACAATTAAAACTACGGATATGAAGAAATCACCTGGACATGATCGTATAACAGGATCAATGATAAAAAACTTACCTAATTCAGCTGTAAGAATTTCTCTTTACATATTTAATGCCATGTTGCGCGTCGGCTTCTTCCGATGCTCTTGGAAAATGTCTGAAATTGTTATGATTCCGAAACCAGGAAAGGAATCAAGCCATCCTACAGGCCTATTAGCCTACTGTCAGTTTTGTCAAAGATATTTGAAAACTTATTCGTCTCGAGTATAACTCCTTTTCTAAATGAACAAAACGTTATCCCAGATCATCAGAAAGAAAGCAATACTGTTCAGCTTTATTTATAGACATTTTCCAAGCATTTGATAAAGTCTGCCATGATGGGCTACTTACTAAAATAGCTCGGGTTCTATCTGAAAACACCCACAAGCTTATAAAAAGCTATTTGTCCGATAGAACTTTTAAAGTAAGGTCAAAGGACCAGCTTTCAAGATGTGGGAAAATCAGTGCAGGAGTACCTCAAGGTAGTGTGCTAGGGCCGCTATTATATATCATCTATATAGCGGATGTTTGTGGGCATAGCCCACATACAGACCTTTGCAGACGACACTGCAATTATAAGTGTCAGTAATGATCCAAAGGATACATCTGAAAAACGCAGTCCCATATTCATAAGCTAGAAGACTCGCTAAAACAGTGGAGAATAAAAATAAATCCATCGAAATGTGCTCATGTAACGTTTTCCCTTAGAAGCAAAATTGTCCACCAATCACAATAACTAATACCACGGTTTCAGCTAGGTCGGCGCCTAACTTGGTCCCGTCACATTGAGGCAAAAATAACGTCCATAAAGCTTCGAACAAATCAACTGCATTGGCTAATAAGTCCTAACTCAACTTTGGCTTTGGAATATAAAGTCCTTTTACACAAATCCGTTATAAAGCCAATATGGTCATATGGTATTCAGCTGTGGGGTACTGCCTGTACTCAAACATCCAGAAGTTACAGAGAAGACAGTCTAGGATTTTACGTCATATCGTATGCGCCCCCTGGTACATAAGAAATGAAAACATACATAGAGATCTCAAAGTTCCCACTATCCACGAAGAAGTTAAAACATACACGTCCAAATACGTGAACAAACTAGTCCCACATCCCAACACTCTAGCACGCAATTTATTGTAATTTGACGGCCACCAGAGACTAAAAAGAACTGACACATTGAGCCTGGCGAGGCGGCTCTCTCTACACAATAGAAGATAGATTTTTAAGATTTGAATACAAAATATTAGTTGTTACGTTGGTAATAACTAGTAAATAATAACACTGTGATACACAAAAAATATTCAGGGACTCTAATGTACCAATTCTATTTTGTTGGAGTCTATGGATGATGAAAATACCGTTGGTCTTTTTAGGTCACTTCATAAAGTGATTTTATAACGGTAAATGTAGAGAAAAACGCGTTTTCTTAGATTTTCAACAGTTTTAAACAGTTGTAACTTATTTGTTTCCCAACGGATTTCTTTTAACTTTTCGTTGGTTAAAAGGATCGAATGTTATCTTTCAACCAAGATATATTTTTTGTAAATCGACTAACAACTGGCTAAGTTACAGTCGTTGAAGTATACAAAAAACGCATTAAAAAAGTATTCTTTTGTTTTCCTCAGGCTAGATGTTGCTTATGAGGTACCAAATACTATAGATATTTAGGATTGAAAAAAAAGCGAAGTAAATTAGCTTTCCAAAATAAGTAATATTGGTAAAATCGAATGAAAAATAAAAGACCTATGCAAATTTTTGTACTTTAAATTTTTGGTGTTTTATTTAGAAATAACTTGTACTTCTCTACTGTTTATAATCTTCGCCGTCAGTATTCGGCTTTAAAGACCAGCAGTAGTTAGAAAACATACTGATTTTATTTTTTCCTAAATAACGCTGTTCAATTTTAAATATTTCCTGGTGAAATCGTTCACCTTATTAAAGTTTGTAGAATAATACATGCACATACGCAGAATATGTTGTTTTTGCTATATAATATTTTTTGCAGCTGCACAAAAAAATACAGGTAAGTGAAATGCAGCTCAATGAATAGCACTATATTATAGTTTTTATTTCTAATACTATACTAAATACCCTTGACCTTCTAAGCTGATACAATCCTACCGCGATATGCAAGGGTGGCTATATGACGCAAATTTTATCGATATTGAGTACCTGCGGTAAAATGTGAATAAAACTCAATTATATTATCCGATTTTCCTTAATTTTGCCAGATATGCATCTGTCATAAAAATGTAAAGTATTTTCCTTTTCTTTCTTTATTGCCCTTTTATACTACTGAATTTAGTATAAAAGGGCTACGGTTGCAAAGCTGGCACAATTTAATTTCTGCAAGTGAACAGTAAGCGTCCGAGTGATTTTGATACAAACAATAGTGGTATTTGATAAAAGTACTATTAATAAGTGAAATTGTCAAACTTTTACGTAAGCAAATAAAAGGTCATATTTATTAGCATGTTAGAAATGTGTATGTATTTAACATAAAGTGTGAGGTTGTGTGTTCATGTAAGCGTAATTGTATGACTTAAACGGAAATGGCGATGTAGGTGACAACAATTGCAAGTTTTAGAAAACGGAAGGCAAGCCAAAACTGTGTTTTAAGTTCCGCTTACGGCATTCGAAAATGTTAATTTTGAACTAATAGAAAATAATTTAAAATGTTTGTTTCCTTTGAAAACTTTTTACAGTCAGGCAGCCATCATATAAATAAAGGTAGTTTTGCGCTACTACTTACAACATAAACTATGTACTTACATATGTATATCGAACTTGAGCAACAGTACTCAACTCAAAACTTAACATTTTGTATTAGAAGGAAATAACTTATTGATTTTAAGTGTCATCAACGTAAAAATTTAAATATTAATATTTTTAAAGAGTGGGTACAAATGCAGTAAGTTTTAATAATGAATTCTAAATGTAGATTTTTCCTAAAAAGGGAAAATAAAATAAACTGTTAAGCTAACACACTAGTACTACGAGTTTGATATACAAATAATCGATTAACATAAAATTATTTAAGCAAAATATAAATTATAAAATTTATTGTTTGACGTTTTGACTCCAATTATTACCATTAAGTAATTTTAAGCTTCATGGAATACGAGTACATTATGTAGACTAAATACACGTTTTCAACATTCTTCGTATCTTTTCTACTACTTTTGTGTTTAACTGTAAACATTGTAACAACATGTTTTCACAGTTAGCTGGAGTAGAGCTCGCGGCTCCCAGGTTTCGGTACAAGAAAATATTTATTTGTTTCCAAGAGAGAGACGAGGCAGCTTATTATAATGTTTGCAATAAAGTTATAATCTTTATTCATAAACGTAAAATATTAAGTACAGCACGACACGAAATACGATAGGCCTTCGGTGACCATTGACACTTTCGCTGGTACTCTTATCAGCTTCTCACACCATCCGACGCTTACAGAAGATATCGCCACTATTCGTTGCGATTGCACATGAATCGATTCTCTCTTCGGGGCGAATAAAATTATGGCCCGATGGTAAGAGAACACTTCTTATTCTGGCCTCTCTTGTCAGGGGAATAATATTCTAGTCTGACTCGACAATACCAAAAGCTCTGTGTCTCTCACTCAGGTGGACTCTCTTCGTCTGGCTACTGCTATAGGTAAAGGCACAAGGATTGACTCTCTTGTTGGGGCGAATAAAATTCTGGGCCGAAGCTAAGAGATGTCTCCTCTGCTCACTCAACTCCGAACGCACTCGGTTGGTGCGAACAAAATTCTGGCCCGACCGTTTACCGCCTGAATAGACACTCATTCACTACTCGCCTATACTAATTGGGGCGAATAAGATTCTAGCCCAAGTTGAATAACGTCACCTTGCTTATTGGCTTCTCTTGTCAGGGCGTATAAAATTCTGGCCTGATACGAAAACACCTGCAGTTTCGCTACTGGTGGCACGAGAGACTAGCTTAACAAAGCTGAGTTAAACTCTAAAATAATTAAGATACAAGTAGTTGAGTCGAATAAAATTCTGGTCCAACTTTTTCTTGTCTGCCAAAGACTTAAATGACTGACTTCTCCACTATATACGCATTATTATTCTGCTTGTTTGGCTGAGTCCCACGTATACGCACACCATTATACGACCCATACAGCTGATGATTTGGTAGTCATGGTAGTGTTGTATTAAAACAGTGTTACCATTAAGTAGCGGTGTTACCTAAACATTTCCGTTAATATTAAACCTAAATTATTATTAATAAAACCTTAAACTAGAAAAATAAAAGACTTATAATTACATGTGGCCCAAAAACGAGTGAAAGGCCTTTTGGTCGTCACAACATATTTAACCCAACACAAAAGACCAATAGAGTACGAGAATGAATATTTCAAATTCATGTTCTTGCTTTTTCATGTTTGGTGTATTACTAGCAGTCCGCTATCCAGTAAATTCAATAGTTTATTAAGGCCATAATCATTTGGAATTTTATTCGATTCCTGTACTATGAAAGTTTTTAGTGCATTATAATTTTTTTTTACTTTTTATACTCTTACCAAAAACGAAAAGGGTATGTTTAGGTTTGACATTACTTTCGTAAGTACTACAATATTCATTTCCGACCCAACAGTGTATATATGTATATTATGGATTCCTATAGGTAGGGAAGTTCAAAAACCGATATCGGTCTGTCCGATGTTGAAATCAACTTTCTGATAACACTGGACAACTTGGGGACTTGAAACTTGCATCACAAGATCAGTGGGTTTGGCTATTTTCGCTATTTGAAATTAGCTATAAACGTCCACAAGTTCCCGACATATGGGTAAAAACCATTTTTCAAGTATTTTTCGGTGTTATCACTCTTATGAGGACACGAGCCCTATTCTGAATCTTTACTAAATTTGCTATGAAGTCGCCCTACAACAATTATCATACTATGGCCCCCAGATCACCTATGGACCTAAATATTGTACGGAATTAGAAAATTAAAAAACCCTTTAAATTTCAAAAACTAATACAAAAACCGAAATTTCACAACAAAATTTACAAGACGGTTTTTTGGTTGTAAACGACTATTCGCGGAGACAAGTGTATCTAGAATTACTTTCAGTTAAAAACGAAAAAAGGCACCTTCAAATATAGCCAATTGCATTGCAATTAATAAATTTATTATTATTTTATATCATTCAAGTCTGTACTTAAAATACAACAGCAGCACTGAGCAATAGTTTTATGTTAAGTTGCAAGAATTAATAACGATGGCCATGCTGAAAATGAAGAAAAATACCTACTCAGTTATTGGCATTCATTTATATTCTCCCACGGTTTTGTTCAGCATGCAAAACAAAAATTACGCGAAAAAACTTTTTATAATTGTTTCAAAGATTCTGTTTTGTATATTTTCTTTCGGCATGAAGAGTGTTGCCTGTAGCTGAGTAAATTTCTTCATCATAATTATTATGAAATATTGTTAGTTTGTAATTATGGTTTAACTTTTAATTGCATTTTTAGTTTAATTTTTTTGCATTTTTATTTTCTCTTTTTACGCATGGGTGGTTGTTATTTTATTCAATCGTTTCACAGTGTTCTTTTATAATGTAAAAGTGAATCAAATTATCAAATAAATAAATTAAAAAGTAGTGGAACTGAAGGAATAAAATAAAAGAGAGATAATTCGAATTTACACTTGCCGTGTAATAAAAAATACTCTTTAGAATTGTGTTGATCCATGAACGTATAACAAAGTATCCATCCAAAATGCTGCAACAACTTTAGCAGGGCTGCTGCTGCCCATGAAAATTTAGTATGTGTTTGACGATTTTACACATAAAGTGCACTTTAAAGAAGAAAAGGCACATAATAATTAAGATTTCTCTTTATTTTAAACAGGGACGATAAATTGGTTATAATTTTACTTTTTTCGGTGGCCTTATGATACTCAAAAGTAGGATAGTATTAAATTTTTCAAATTGGCCACTGAAGGTTCGCTTAGTTTTCGACTGCAAACGAAGAGTATTAGAAATATTAAAGAATAGAGAAAATAAGTAACAAGTGCCAATGTTAAAACGAAAGCAGATGGTAGATTAGATTGCTTCCAGTATCTGCATTCCCAGTGCCGATAGTTAGGGGAGTTGAGGAAGGATCGCCAGCTTAAGAATACAGCACACCAAACACGGTCTTTTCTTCCTGCTCATTATGACAGATTCTGCAATGTCCTTTAGTGTAGTAACTATTACGCAACTTTCTACAAATGAATTAGTTGAGAAAAAATTTATATTTCATATACAGCTAGAATATAGTTTTCTAATCACATATTAGTTATACTTGCTGCAGGAAACAGTTTGTCACTATTGGCTCCTTTGTAAATTTCGTCGTAGGTATAAGCGTGTTTTGACTTTCGTTACAGGTTGCTGTTGGCCAAGTTATAGTAATTAGAAATTCAACATTTTGTTAGTTAACAAATGTAGGTAATTTGTGTGTTCGACTACTACTGCCTACAATTGCTTCCTACTCCTTTACCTTTGTTTTTATTTTCGGACCACTTGAGTTTACTATGTTTTTTTGTTTCATACTTGCCCTATTCACAAGCTATGCTAAGGTGTAGGTAGTATTGCATACTACCTTTTGTTTACTTCTTTGTGAACAACCATTGTATCAATGTGCCATTGTACGTCAAGAACTAAATAAGAAGAAGAAAAGTGCTATTCATCATTTGTTATTTATAAGCCAAATGGGGGAGAAAACAGAAAAAAGTAAATTAATAAATTTTTTGTGTGAAAAATATAGTTTCGATATACATATTAATGTTTGACTCAAGTAAGTTATAACCGTTTTCCTTATTTTGTTTACATAATTTACCAAAATCATCATTATGGCATAATCGGGTTTTAAGATATTTTGATGAAAACAGATTTCTTCATATGATACGACTACGGCCAGAGGAATTTGCCTATATATTCAACCTTATAAAAAATGACGATGTTTTTCACACAATTGGCGAAAGGCTCCAACTACGCATTGACTTGCAGCTTAAAATTGTACTTTACTGCTTGGGATCTTCAGGAAATGGTGCTTGTATTCATAAGGTAGCATCTCTTTTTGGTATAGGTGATGGCGGTACCATACAAAATATTAGAAATCGAGTCATTAAAGCAATATTAAATCTTAAAGAACAGTTTTTATATTGGCCCAATGAAGAGGAGCGAACTCAGATTATTTTAGCTTCAAGAAACGAGTTACCAGGGTGTATTGGTTACATTGATGACTCCGAAATTAGACTTGCGGAAGCACCTTACTATAATCATGAGTTATACTTTTCACGTAAACGCCAATATGCCCTTAAAATACAAGCTGTGTGTGATCGCAATTTGAGTATAAGGCAGTTAACAGTTGGATACCCCGGGAGTGTACATGACGCAAAAATTTTTTTAAGATGTCCTCCTGCGAAACAACCCCATCGTTATTTATCTAGAGGCCAATGGATTGCGGGAGACAGTGCATACCCGTTGCGACCTTTTCTACTTACACCCTTTAGAAGAAATAACTCTGAACACCCCAGAGAAGAAATGGAAAAATTCAATAAAATGTTTTCCCAATATCGTGTAAGAATTGAAAATTGTTTTGGCTTACTGAAGGAAAAATTTGGAAGCTTAAAAGAACTTAAGTTTAGAATGCTATCAGTACAAAATAAGAAAAGATGCAATGATTGGATAATGGCTTGCTGCATTCTTCATAACATTATTATTAAATATAATTTAGAACAAGGTGGCAGAGAACAAACCTTAAGATATGTTTCCAATATACCCACTCCTACTATATACAACAGAAATGACTTATTCCACTTTCTAATAAATCAGTCAAATCAATAAATTAAATAAATAAAACTAATAAAAATATCTTTTAATTCAATTTAATTTAATATAATTCACACATGAACACAAAAATAATAATTCAAATACAACGTTTGAAAAACATATGAAAAAAGTACTAAGTGTTGTATCGCATGTTTGCATGAAAATTACCAACAACACTGCTAGCACCGTTGTATTTTGTTAGCACTTAGCACGTACTAGGGGGCTTTTGAATAGGGCAACTGTCTTATTTCGTTATTAATTTTCCTTTTTTTAATTAAAAAAAATATAACTGCAGTACTGCTTTTGTTTTAGGAAGCTTTGTTTGTGTGCACGTTAATTAAATAACTATTTTATTATTTATTTAAAACAATTTAAAGTAGCGTGGGAGTGAATTTATTAACACATTTTTATTTATTTGAAAAGAAAAATTGTTCCCTATTTGCATTTCTTTAATAAGCACCGACTTTTAGAATAAGATTTACAATGACTGAAGAACATATTTTACAAAAAGTTTAACAGGAGTTCTGAAGCCATTATTACATTTTTATTTCAGCGTGGAGCTCAGATTTTAATGTTTAGCAATGCAATTCTCTAGCATTATTGTTGTGTTACTAAGGCTAGTAATTTCAAGATCGCGGTTTGAATCTTCGAAAGTCACCATATTCAACTACAATTTACACAGAAAACGGTGCTACTGGTTCACCGCCGCAATAACTGTGACTTTTCTCATCAACATCAAAATATAATTTTTATTTCTTATTTTATGTTTTATTTTTTTGGAAGATATAGCTGTTATTTCTTTTTGTCTTCAGAAACAATTGTTTCTCGGGCTTAATTTTTTTGCAAAAAAAATTATTACATTTTAATTTTAAAAATAAAAATTAATTCTTAATTTAACTAAAGTAGCTTTGAATTTTCATCAAATAACCCTTATTTCTGCACAAAATATATAACTCCGAATTTAATAATTATTTCTATTAAAAACAAAAATCAAGAAATAAAAATTAAAAATATAAAAAAATAAATAAATCAGAATAGAATTATTTCTGCCAAAAATATAAAAATATTTCAATCGTATTACATTTTCTAAAAATCTAGATTAATACGATGAACTCAGTGCTTCCCATGGTGCCTCCATAATTGTTTGAAAATTCACAAATAGTTATTATTTTCGGTGCTTAATTTTGCTCAATCACGTGAATATTTTGTACTTTTTTGCGAAAAAAATATATTAGAAACTTCATCCGTTGAAATTCTTAAGAGCTATCGCCGCTGCTAATAAAGAACGAAGTATAAAAAACTAAAAATTTAAGAAAGTTATATAAGTGTCATTACGCGCAAATTATTAAAAAGATATGTTCAGATACGGTTAAGTCAAAGTTGATAAAAGAAACACAAGTGTTATGAATGCCAATGAAAAAAAGGAAAGTTATTAGAAACAACTAATTCAGCAACTGTTTGCACCTGTGGGATTAAGGAACATTAGTCAGATGGCTTGATTGGATATTGTGTTAATAGTCTGCCCACACCTGTTGTTATACATATATACTCAGAAAAAAGGTGTAGGCTAAAACCAAGCTATGTCGTACTTGATTTCAATTTTGTTTAATTTTATGAATATTAAACCTTCAAAGTCGTAAAATATATAAAAGCAGGAACGACAATCATAAAATAAATTAAAAATCGTACAACTAATACGTCTTGACTTAAGAATAAAATTCTTGATTTTAGATTATATCAAGTGTGTAATTCTAACTTTGAAACTTATACATAATTCTAAAAGTACTTAAATTCGTCCGATTTGAAAATAAGAATAACTCTCACAGTATACGATGATTTCTTTCAGTTTTGCTACCCTTTTAAAAGAGTGCACTCGTTATGGTGAAAAGTATTGAAGGTGATAAGAGTTTTGACAATGGAAATTTGTGAAATATTTAATATTGATGGAAGCTCCGAAGAAAAAGTTTACATGTTCCGGAGGAATAAAGTATTGAAAGTGAAGCGTGCTTCGCATTGCAAACATTTGAAAATATATATAAAACTAATTATTTCTTAGCAATTAGGAAAAACCTTAAAATAAAAATTTGTTTGCATCAAAATTTAAATATTTCTGGTATGTGAGTCAAAGTAATGTTTGTGGGGGTGGTGGGTTTAAAATGCATTAAAATTTTCGAATTTCGAAAAGTGTAAAATTTAAATATGATTTAAAATCCTAAAATCAGCCATTAATTAGCCTTAAAATACTTTACATTAAGATTGTTTCTATACTGAAAACTATTCAAATAAAATTTTTATTCACAAAAGTAGAACGAAGCATTATTAAAATTGCCGTTATATAATTAAGAATATCAGAATATTAACAGACCTTTATGAAGTTTTCGGCTTGTGTTAAGCCGTTAAGCTTAATTTTAGCTTGGCATGTAAAGCGTAAACGTGCCTCTTTGCATTTTAGATAAACAAATTAAATAAACTTTATTTTTATGTAACTTCCTATATTTTAAGATATATGTTTATTTCTGCACTCAAAATACTACTCGAATGAAACGCGAATTCTAGAAACATTTGCTTTTGTATTAGACAAAGACATTTTCGAAAGGAAATTTTTCTTGTCGAAGGGATTAAAAAATTTTAGAGGCAAAGCCGAACTATTTTCTTATTATTTGAGAACATTAATTATCACGCCATTATGATTCATTTTCACAAGGCATAATAATGAGAATTCGCATTTTTTTCTACTTTAAAAATAGCAAACATAAAAAATCGTAAAACAATTTATTGGTGAAAGATTTTGTATGTCTTCCATTTTTTTACTACCCATTAGAAGTGAAAGCATGGCTCAAATAAATGGTTAATGGAGTTAACAACGTTAAATGCAATTTGCTTTTAAACGTCATAATAATAATTTATTTTCACACTGTAAATGTGGGTCACTTGTTATATGTGTATGTAGAGAGATTCATTGAAATTAATAGAATTTTAATTGTTGAAATCATATTGCATTATTACTGTAGTATCTACAAGTAGGATATCATGCAAAAATAATTTAATATCGACTCTACCTTTTAATTTGATGAAAAATCCCAACAAAAAATAACTCAGTTTTTGGAAGCATTCAATACTTTTTTCTGCTACATATATGCACTTCATATGAAACACATACATATAATAAATGTAATATTATATTATTGTACAAGATATAAAAATTTTTATATATGTATCCTTACTTTTTATTAATGAAAAAAAAAAAATTATATTTAACCATTCGCTTACAGTCGAGCTTTCTGTACTTCTCTGTGACAATGAACACATTTTACGGGTGAGTTACGAACAGAACATGAAAAAACGGTAATACGTATGCAGTGAATCTCCAAAAGCCTACGAAGCACTTAAAGAAATGCTGGAAAGTCGGACGTCGCGAACAAATATTGAATTATACGTAAGCAGGTTCGTGTGCAATACCAACCCGATATTCTTTAAAAAAGCTACTACTGTTGGCCAATCTACAGTTTTTACTGGGATGTTTATAGATGACGTATTAGTGGATTAGATCTGTAAATTATTTAAATATTTCGCTTTGCCGAATCTTATATACCCTGCACCCAACAGTCAACTACAAACAATTTTCGAAGACTAAAGATTTTTGCTCGTTATTACTACTGGTACTCGGTACTCGGTTTTATTTTAAGAACTTTTGATCGTTATTACTGGTTTCTTCCAATTTTGTATCTTTTAATTTGGTTTAATGTATTTCCTTTTTTCCGATTTCATCTGTGTGTTCAACAGTTTGGTATACCAACGAATTTTTGATAAATTCCCGATTTTTTGGAATTTGAGATAATAATGGAATTATGATAATTCGTACGTGTTATGAAATTTTTTATTAAATTTCAGCAAATTCGTGAAAAAAAATTTTTTTTTTAATTATCTGTAGTAAAGTTTTGCCTTCTTGGAAGATTTGAGCGATTTTTCAATTTATTTAATAATTCTATGATTTTTTTTCATCTTGAATTTAATTTATATTTTTTAATCGAAATTTTTCCAACATATCACGTTGGCCAAATTTAGATTTTTTGGTATAATTTAAATTTATTTTCTGGTGTAATTTCGGATTCATGAAATCCCCTATATTTTTCGTAGAATTTCGAACTCTCGGTAATAATTAAGAATTTTGATGAAATTTCATTATTAAGTGAAACATATAATTTCGATTTTTCGCAAGATTTGGCTAAATTTGATTTTTTTAAAATTAATTTTGGTTTTTAACGAAGTTTGAATTTAATGTTTTTAGAAAAATGTATGTCTTTTGGTAACTTAGATAAATTTTTTGTTTTAAACAATTTAAAATTTTTTTTTGGTAAATTTTAGATGACATTGAATTTTCGACTATTTTATGAAATTACAAATTTTTTACAAAATTATTTTGTAGTGAATTTTCGTTTTTTCGTGAATTTTTTAAATTCTGTGAATTTTCGGTTTTTATGACTGAATGTAATTTTGGAAAAATGTATAGCGTATAGTAAACTTAAAATTATTTGCCGAATTTTAAATTTGTTTGTGCTTTTTATAATTTTCCAATTGTGAGAAATTTGAACTTTTGCCGACATTATAGGGACGTATTGATATTCATTTCCGACCCAGCAATTTATCAAAAAAATGGCAATGCTTGTTGTTTTTACTTATAAATTTTGTTTAAATATGTACATATAAATACATACGTATATGTATATTAGAGTGGCCATAGTGAAATTTTTTTTGAAAACTTCAATTTTTCGCACTGAAAAATATGAGGTTGGGGATACAAAAAATTATGCATATTTTAATTTTTGTTTTTTTTAGTTCCGAGTACCTCCGGGAAGAGCCCAAAGTTTTATTATATTACCCACTCATCACTATTTTTGTTCGTGTTTATATTTGAATAACAACAAAATCTGACTGTACGTTCCCAACTGAATTTCTTCGATAACTATGATAAATACCTTTCTAACGAGCCGCAATGATCTGCAGATAAACTAGGGATATACTTGACCGGAATACCCTAAAACCAAAGTTCCAAAAAATAGGTGAATTTTTTAATTTTTTTTATTATTGATAATATTATTGATAAAAAGTTTTTTCTGTAGTGCTCCACAACTTGAAGCAAGTACTGCTTATCCTCTTCGTCAATTCCCGATTAAAATCTGTAATTAGTTTTATTGATCTTTCTGCGGGGTCATTTACAACGGTTAAAGTTGGCATATTCGTTTTGCGGTGCAGTATTCTTCTTGATCCTTCCAAATTGATTGATCCAATTCAAAAAATGTCACATCGATTTGTAAACGATGGAAAAAACGCTTGGCGCGAGGAGTGACGAAAGAACTTCCATCCTTATTTTCAAACGATTCGAACCAATACGAAACATAAATACGCGTCAAGAAAATGCAAATGTTTCGAATGACTTTCAGTTCGGAGGATGTCATATTGAATTGTTCGCGAAGCAAAAAAATTTTATAGCAGTATATAGCTTTGGACATAAACCTTGCAGGAATTGTTGCGCCAGGCAAACGCAACTGTGTAAAATTTGGTACTTCCTTACCAAGAAAAATGAGCGAAAGTTGCAGCAATTCCTTATAATCGGGTCGCACATAAGGAGATTTTAACGCCTCAAGGCAAAAGTACTTGTGCGTCTCTATTTCAGCTGTTGTCAAGTTTTTTTGCACTGATTCATCCAATACTTCACTCTTGAACGTATTGATATTCATATTTTTCCAGTTTTTTGAAAAACGATAAAAGAGAGTGACTTCTGGTGCTGATGTTTTTCCGAAATTTAACTCAAACAGAGCTTTAATAAGCAATGCGCTGATATGATGGCGACACGGTGGAAAAAGTAAATCGCGACCCAATTTACGTTCAAGCAAATATGCTGAGCCTTTTTCAATACTAGTGTTTGTAGATGTTGTGTCAAAACCCACAATTTGCACTAAATTATCAATCTTCCATTTGCGTAGGAATTTTTCAATGCCTTCAGCAATATTTTCACCATAAGATTCTTCAAGTTTTGCAATGCCAAGGAGTTTTTCTTCGTTCTCTGCAGTTATAACGAGAGCCAATCGATCAACTTTGCCCTTGCCTTTCATATGTGGAAGCATTTTACCGTCCCAATGCAAGACAAATACTTCAGGAATGTGTGTTGAAATTATATATTATGTTAATTACCTTCAAGATATATATTTATATTTAATTATGTATCTTGAATTCATCTAAGACCTGTTTCGCTTGTCTGCAGCGATATTCCTTTCGCATTGTTTGAAACGATGTTCGATTAGATACGAAGTCTTCCACTTTTATGGCTTTAAAGTCAGGTTTTATTTCCTGCAACTTCCGCAAGACGGCTGCAATTGTAGCAGATGTTAAATGCATTGCATCGCGATCACTGATATGGCATTTATCCATGCTTGCTAACATTCGATCATCAACGAAATGGATTTTTCCGCGAGATCCCTGGATTTCTTGATGTTGGCTCTTCAGATAATCAACTTCCGGAGCTGAATTGTCCATTTCTACGCCTTCGTGTACAATACTTTCTGAGGTATCTGCATCAGTTGCATCTATGAATAACAAGCAATAATTAAAAATAACAATTAAAAAGATTTATTGACCAATACCTTGAACTTCCTTGCGCTTTTCTGCTTTTTCCAGTAGCTTCGCTTTGCGTTCTTGTTTTCGTCACAGCTTTAAATCCCGGCCTGACATACAACCTGGCCGACCCTTTTCTCTTTGCAACAGAAGGAAATCTATGTCCACTTCAATAGTCATCATTTCAATTGCATCCGCAGCTGCGATATCAAATATATAACTTTCGATCTTTTCACATAATTCTTTCTCATCGTTTCTATATTTTTCATATTTGCCAAATCTGTTCTTGGACAAATTTTTCCATTCGGCATAAAGTAAGTTACATTTTTTCACGCAGTTGATTTTGGTCATTGTTGGAATATTTGCTATTTGCCAAAATTCAAGAATAGAATGTATTGCATTTTTTATGCTTGCCTTCACAGGGAGTTTTTGCACTCAGGTTTCATAAAAAAATAATTGAAGAACTTGCTTCATAGTAGGCAACTTTGCGCCTTTCAGTTCACTTTCGCCTTTTCCCATCAAAAATATATCATTATCGGATCGTAGTTTCTTAGATGAGCTTGCATTATAACTGCTTATTGTTTTATTTTATATAATTTGCCTTTACTTATTGAACACTGCCCACTTATTTCTCTTATCACTTTTACTTTAAAACTGCAAAATTTTCACTATATTAATATGCATCAAATATTAAAACTTCTTAATAATTAACAACGATCCAATTTTTCCGATGATCGTATTGACACTGTATTTACACAGTGAAGCAACAGAAGTATCAAGTAATGTTCAATAGTTTTTTTATTCACAAAATTTAATTTCAAAAAACATCAATATAACGTTAGATCACTTTGTCTTGTTGTCGCAAATAGCACAAAATTTTTAGAAAGGGTGATCAATAGGTAATATAAAAAAACTTTGAGGTCAACCCGGAGGTACTCGGAACTAAAAAAAACAAAAATTAAAATATTCATAATTATTTTTATGCACAACCTCATATTTGTCAGTGCGAAAACTTTTGGATTTAACATTTTTAAATTTTTCTATATAACGCTATGGCCAGTCTAATGTATATGTATATATATATATATATATATATATATATATAAATATATATATATATATTTAGTTTTGAAATTTTAAACTTGTTTTCTTAGTGTTATGGAAAAGTTTTTTGTAGGAAAGAGGAATTACTCTTCCTTTCTATTATGTCGTTTTTTTTTTATTAATTTGGTAAAAATAAACCCAGACCAGACGATATACGTCCTAGTTGATATTCAAACTTAACTTATTACAATTTTAAAGAAATATTCCGTTAATCCTTTTATATAAGTTAAGTTGGTTATCATTCAAATAATGAAAAAACGCAACTTTTTGTTTTTTGCGATCTTTATTCTTTAAAAGATAAAATATTAATCACTTAAAAATAAATTTACTTAGCTATTTATACTACAAATTTGTTTAATTAGCATAATTGCAGCAACTTACTTTATTATTAAATTTTGCAATATTATCAGTAGTCGATGCTTGCGCAATTCGTCGGTTAATTTGGTGGCAATGCCCTTATTTTAAATTGTAACAAAAGTTTTAATGTGAAGTCAACTATTTTGGTGACAATGCATTTAGTTTAAATTGTAACAAAAGTTTTAATGTGAAGTCAGCTAATATGATGACAATGCACTTGGTTTTAAGTGAAATGAAATTTGTTGTAGTTTAAGTGTCAATGCACTTAATGTTTTGACGATATTTATTGTTTACAAAAGTATTTAAAAAATATGCTTTTAACTTTATTGTTATTAACTTATATATAATGAGTCGTTTCAAATAAGTATATTTAGATGACATTGTATTACAAAACATAGCATGAAATGAACATAAGAAATAATATGAGACAAAATAATATAAGTAAGTATATAAAAGCAAAACAATAATAACCACGTAATAAGAATAATGAGTACTTACTAAGTAACTAATTGAGAACAATGAATAAATGAGTTAAATAAAATAAGTTACAGTGTCAAACATAAATGAACACATTAATAGTAAAATTAAATTATAATGCAGGTTAATAAAGTAAATTTATGAAGAAACATAATGTTATTCTGCTACATTTTCATAATCAATTGATTGCTAATTGAATTTTTTGCAATTAAAATTTATTTCCCGATGATGCTACACAAAGGCGTCTCGCAATATCGACTACAATTAATAAAATGTTGGAAAATTTTTCTTAAAGAACTCGTTCCTTGTGCATAATTTAATTAAATAAGCTTAAAATGTCAAAAAAGTATAATAATTATAAGTTCACCAAAATTAGGTTGGAAAAATAAGAAAAAAAATTTTACAACAAAATCAAAAATTTAACACAACACCAATCTACATATATTTCAAAAATTTTATTTCACAAAAATAACATAATATTCCAAAAAGACAAAATTTTTAAAAATTCGAAATTACTACATTTTAAAATTCACCACAATTTCAAAAATATATAAAATCGAAAAACTAGAGCAAAAAAATTTTTATTGCTAAAAAATCAATATTTAATAACATTTTCGAAATTTTACCAAAAAACATAAGTAACCAAATTGTCGACTTTCACCTCAAAATTAAACTATAATCCAACAAATTGAAATCGAAAAAAAATACGATTTGAAAAAAAAAACATTTCTATAATGGCCAAGCATTAAATGGGATAATTATTGCTAATGATGAAGCTGACGCATCTTGAATGTCTTCTGTTGCATTTTAATGGTAATTGGCTTTATATATGATACCTAACCTTTAATTCACAACGACTTTTTAATTTTCAGTAGAAATATTTAATTAAATTCCTATTTAAATTATTATATTTTTGTTTTCAAATCGAACATGATCTAAAGTGTGTTGACAAGGGATGACGGAAATTCGTTCCAAAAATCTTCATTTTATACATACATTAACAAACAAAAATAACTTGGAAAAAAAGAATCAGAACCGCACTCATTTCTAAGCAACTTGCTAGTTTCGCAAATTTTTTTAAAATAATTTTTAAAGATTTTTTTTGTCAAAAAAAACAAAAATTCAATGTAAAACTGAAATTTTGCAAACAAAAACACAAAATTCACGAAATTTTTAATATGCACCACAAATATTTAAATTTAACTACAATTTTGTAATTTTGCCGAAAAGCAAATACTTTTGAATATTTTTATTAATGTCAAAATTTTAACAAAATTGATATTAAGCGAGCATATAAAACTAAAATCATTCACTAGAAGTAGTGAATTCCCGAATAAATTAAAAATACACCAAAATATTTAAAAGTCATACAAATTATAAATTTTATCAAAAATCTAAATTAATCTGAAAAATTAAAAAAAAACGAAATTTTACTATAATTTGGAAATTCACCGAAATCCGAAAATTTAACACAAAACGGTTAAAAAGGTTTAAATTTAAAAAATATTATAATTTTTCCAAAAATCTTAATTTAAAATAACCGAAGCTACAGGAAAACTTTACAAAAATTGATTCTTGATTTGATATTCCGACAGGGTGTTTTTAAGTAGAATTTTGGAACGAATTTCCGTCATCCCTTGTCAAGTTTGGTTTGTTCGTTCAGAACTGAAGATGGCACATAGCCGAAACAAATTCTACATTTATAAAAGTTCTTAATTTTTTAAAAATTTCAAATTCACCACATATTTGCAAATTCACCATAGAATCAAAAAACTGGAATAAAAAAATTTACCAAAAATTATTAAAATTTTAATTTTACCAAATTTTGTAATTTCACCAAAAAATCGACAATTTACAAAAAAATTTGCATTTTAAAAATTTTTTAAATTTCTGTGTTATAGAAGTATATCAGAGAAAATAAAACCAAATTTTATCACGAGTAGGAAATTCCGTAAAAAATTATAAAACTCACCAAGAAATTTTAAAATAATTAATCCGAAAATCAAATAAACTAAATTTAACCATAATTTGGATGTTTACCAAAATTCCAAAACTCACCACAAATACATACTATAATTCAAAAATTTTAAACTACAAAAATAACAAAATGTGGCAAAAAATTACAATTAAATAAACTCGAAATTGAACAAAGAAATTGCTAACGTTTTAAATTCACCAACGGTTTTAAAATATACTATAAATTGAAAATCTGGAATTAAAAATGTTCTTGCTGCAAAATCAACATTTAATAACACACCGAAATTTTGTCAAAAACACCACAAAAACCAACTTCCCCAACTTTTGAACTTCACCACAAAAACTTTAATATAACCGTAATTTTGCAAATTCATCAAAAAGTTAAAAAAAAGAAACAACATTTTATGAACACGTGAAAATAGAATATATCTTACACAATTACTTAAAACATCTTTGACTTCACCAAAAATCAGGAATTAACAAAAAGTTTAAATATTCACCAACAAATTGACAAACAATTTTAAAAGCAAAAAACCAAAATTCCACACACTTTCGGAATTTCCTAAATTTAAAATTCTTCACGAAACCAAACTGTAGTCTAATAATGTTTAAATTGCCAAAATAACAAAATTTTCCAAGAAGCTAACATTCAAGAGAACTGGAATTGCACCAAAAAATTTCAAATAATATAAAATTTTGCAAAATATTTTATTCACAAAAACTTCGAAAATTCACCACAAAATCCAAAATTATAAAATTTCAAAACTAAATTTTAATTTTAGCAAATATTTATAGTTTCATCAAATATTTGTTAAACAAAAACCATCGTTTAACCATAAACAAAGAGTTTTTGTTGTAACACACACCAATAATTGTTTTTCCCTTTTTTCATATAAATGTCAACATTGTTAATTTAATATTAACACAACTCATTGCAACCGATGACAATTACATCCCGTGTTAAAGAAACTATTTTCTCCATTAGAATATCGGCATTTAGTAAAACATTTAAACAAAGTTATGAAAAGCGATTGGTTTCGAAAGGGGTAATAAATATCGTTCAGTTCCTTAAATTTTCAACCAATCTAAAATTAATGTAACCCAAAATGAATACCAGATGTCTTTCTAAATGTCCTGCATGTAGTTTCAGCGGCTGAAGATAACTTCCGGCTTCTGTTAGTGTTAAGTACAAAAATACAGGCACTCTCCGTCACAGACACAGCCACAAACACATTCACCCACAAAAGGCAGCATTAGCATAAAAACGGCACCAGTATTGAGTTCAGTCAAAAGAATTTTCATACCGACAGTATACGATTTAGATGCAAATACTTAAATAAAATACCTGCTCACATTAAATTGAAAAATAATAATTTTGTTTTTATGATTTTCGTTGGAAGAAAACTGTACATAAATGTTAATAGTTCACAAAATACTATTTAAAAGTTAAGAAAAAGTTTTGAGCATTAAAAAATCTAAGTTAATTTTATTTTTACATTCTTCTTATTAAATTTCATAATTCCTTTATTTTTAAGAACACAAATAAGTTTTTCATAGAACGCAAAAATTATTGAATATGAAAAAAGTATTAAAAATTGGTGTCTCAAGGTAAATTAAATATTTTAAAATGATATCAGTGTTGCTGATAAAAATATTTTAAGCATTTGCGTGCTTATACCAAATATGGGTTGTGCTAGTTGCAATAGATTATAGTTATAAACACTACGTTTAATTAAAGCAAATAAAACATTCATTCCAGCGAAGTACAAAATTATTGAACACTAAAAACAAAAAAAGCATACAAGTGTTCAACACTAAAGATTCCATTTTAAAGTCCCGCAAAACAACAGCAACATCATTATCGTAATGGCTAAGACTACAAAAGAGACCACAATAACATACAACAATAGCAACCGCCTTACAAGTTGTGGTGGTTTTAACTAATTTTGTCTTCTTAAGCCAATAATACAACGTGAAAATACGTGTGTTTTACAATTAGAAACAGGTGTACAACACAGAGAACGTCTTAATGTCTTTAGAAATAGAATTGTGTTGTGTCCTTTAATGCCAAAAACAGAGGCCCGTTTTCTTTATTACTTCATCTCTTCAACAGTCAGCAATGCACAGTGTTATTATAGTTGGTGGAAAATGGGATAAAAATATAGGGTGTCCGCCAGGAAGGTATACTAATTTGTTTTGCCGCCATTTTGGTAAACATTTGCCTTGACAGTTCATATTAGGCAGCCGTGAATTAGAGACGTGAAAATTTATTATGGAAAAATATTCGGTAAACCAACGTGTTTCAATCGTTAAAACATTTTATCAAAATCAATCGTCGATTACTGTGACGATGAGAAAGTTACGTGAAATTTTTGCAGGAAACAACGTGCCAACAAGACGCACTATTTATCGTGTAGTGAATGATTTCCAAGAAAGAAGCACTGTAGGTGATAGGCCCAAGCATGGACCACAACGTACTGCAAGATCAGCTGAAAAGATTATTGCTCTTCAAGAAAGTGTTCAAAATAATCCATCAACCACAATTCGACACCGTGCTCAGGAGCTTGGTCTTCAAAGAACAACTTTGGCCACAATTTTGTACAAAGATTTGCATTGTTTCCATTTAAGATTCAGTTGAGACAAGCGCTTCTTCCAGAAGACCATTTACGCCGCCGTACATATGCCAATAGGATGCTACAGATCGCCCTTAACAACCCCGATTTCGGCACATTTTTATTTGAATGGATATGTGAATAAACAGAATAGTCGGTTCTGGGCATTGGAAAACCCTCAAATTATTCATCAGTCGCCTTTGCATCCATTGAAAGTGACAGTCTGGTATGCAATTTTGTCCGGAGGAATCATTGCACCCTACTCCTTTGAAACTGAAAACGGTGTAACTGTAACTGTCAACGTGGAGCGATATCGTGATATGATTGAAAACTTTTTAACGCCACAACTACATGCTTTGGGATTGACTAACATGAGGTTTCAACAAGACGGTGCCACATCGCATACACCCAGGATTACAATGGAATTATTGCGAGAACTCTTTCCACAACAAGTTATTTCAAGGAGTGGTGACGTTGATTGGCCTCCACGGTCGCCTGATTTGACTGCTCCGGATTTCTTTTTGTGGGCATATCCGAAAAGCAAGGTTTATGCAAACAAACGAGAAACGCTGGAGCAACTCAAACAAAATATTCGTGACGAAATTAATGAAATACCGCGTGAAATGTGTGAGAATGTAATGAAAAATGTGTCAAAAGGCCTCGCATTTGTGAGGCTAACAGAGGCGGACATTTATCTGATATTGTATTCCATACATAATTGCCGACATTAAATAAAACATTTATCAATATTCGTTCCATTCTCTTTCATTTAATCAAAAATTATAAACAAGCAAAGTAGTATATCATCCCGGCGGAGACCCTGTATAAATGCATTGGTAGAAGCCATTTTTTGTTTATTTCTGTTCTGATGTTCTTTTTCCTTCGTAGAAGATTATCTAAGAGTGGAGATATTGTTCTATAATTTCAAGATTTTGCTTGATAAATGTTGAATTCTTTGAGATGCTCATTTAAATAAAATTGGAATTTATTTACCACAGATTCGAAATTATTTAGCAAAAATTTCAAACAATTTATTTAAAGTTTGAAAGAATAAAAATTTCAAGGTGGCCTACAAAGATGATAAAATCAAATAACGAGGTCGATATTTAAAAAATATTACAAGGCAACTCAAGAATATAGATATTAGTTACGGTAAAATTAATACCAGCTCTGTTGCCTGAAATTTTAGAGGTAAAATCTGCTAAAATTATGAATTTTTTTAGTGAAACACCTTCAAAATCTGCAAAAAATACTTTAAAATACAATTGTTCGAAGTAATTACTGTGCTATCAGTAGGCACACAAATTCATTTGTCACGATAAACTATTTAACATTACAACATATGCACATACCTATTCACTTGCTTTTATTACTTTTTATTTACTTTAAGTAAATATAGAGGCATTCATGTAACTAAGTGCATGTAGTCGCATTAATCTAAGTACGCATTTACTTAGATTAATCTCTGTACGCACTAACGTATGTAAGTATATACGTACATACTTGAAAAAAATATTGTACAAATTATCAATAATTGTAACGGAAGTTGTAATGAAGTTAAGTAATCTTAATCATGAAGTTTTTTGTAGCTTTCGTTACAATATTAGTATATCATTTTTGCATTTTGTCATTCGCTTGGAAACAATCAAATAAAGAAGAGGTCGATTTTAAAACAAATTTTGTTTAATTTGCATATAGCCTGTAAAAAAGCTTACAACCTCAACCAACAATATTATAATATAAAAAAAAATACAAAATAATATAAATTTTTATCCCATAAAATCAAAATTAAATTTCAAACCTTAAGCGGTTTTAACCGCTGAAGATCATTTAAAGGTAATGAACGAATGAGTTGTTAGTAATTTAATGCTTATAGCCAGGCAGCAGAGATTAAGGAGCCAATCTATAAGAATTATTTAAAAATAATAACTCATATGTAATAAGTGAGTTATTGTAATTATTGGGTTTAGGATAAAGAAAAGAGAGAGAATTAGTATTTTCTTAAGGTTAAGTATTTCATTAAGGTAATAGGAGGGTGCTCACCTTTTTCGAGGGGATTAATTAATTGGCTGTGATGCATATTTCTTTTTTCCAGCCTTATTATAAAAGTAAAATATAAGAGAAGTGGTAAGTTCGAAAAATTAACAAGTTAATGTCACGAAGGTTGAAAAGGATTGCTTTAAAAATTACATAAACTTAACAAAAAAAAAGAAAATTCGGTTTGGAAGCAACCGCTACAAATTGATATTTCTTTCTAAAATTTTAATGTAGACAATTAAGTTAAACTTTTTACGATATTTAAATTCAATTTCATTAGCGATTATTTCTTAATTTATTTAAAATTCTTATCTAAAGTTCAAAGGTATGATGTCTATTCTTTTCCTTATAATTTATATGTCCAAGCATTTTAGACAGGTAAATAAAAAGGTTATTTAATTTTATTTTAATCTTTATAAAATATGTAAAAGTAATTTAAAGTTTGGTCAAGAATAAATTAAATAGATCAGAATTTAAAAATTACACAACATTTACAATATTTAATTTTACACTTAAACTTTCACTGGGTTTCAAAATACCCTTTATTGAAAATAATATATTCTAAAGATTCAGTTTTTAAACCATTTCAAAATTATTTTTATTTTAAACACACTTGGAGATCGAAAAACATAATCAGAGCCTGCCAAAACTAGCAAGTTGCACGGAAATGAGATTATTTATTTATTGATGAGAGATTATTTATCAAGAACTTGGTCGTCATTTTGATCTCAGGACTTTTAATGGCTAAAATTTTTGGACAGAACTTGACCTTATATTCACATTTATGTTTTTGTGCAGCTATAGTAATTCAGCACAGCAGTTACGAACTGAAGGTCCATATTTCCATTCCATGCAAGAAGAATAGGCGGATGATAGTCCTTAATTAGGGTGGAGTCTCTTGATCGAAAATAAAGGCTATAAAACTTACAACAGGTCAACTACACTGGTTTATAGGATTTAACTCAGCCCTGGCGTTGGAATACAAGGTCCTTTTATAATAATACAAAATGGCATTCCGCTGTAGGTTACTGCTTGCGCATCAAACACCTAGAAGTTACAAAGAAGCAGTCTAGAATTTTACTATCCAGCAAGAAGTCAAAGTATAGCTGATATTTTTTATTATTATGATTTGAGTGCAATAAATTAACTATTACATTGATGATAATTAATAAATATTATTTTCGAAATAAAACTTGAAGATCAATGAAATAAAAATTGAAATAAAAATGTTTTAATATTTGGTGAAAAATAAACTTTCTCGCCTAGTACAACTATAAAAACCGATACTTTTTGAAGCAATTTTTCCCTCTTTATCAGATCGCGAGTACGCTTAAGTCACACAAAGCTCATAAAACGTACAAAGTCTCTTGTATACGAAACACGCTCTCTTATAAAACATTTTCTTTTCCCTGCCATTTTCACCACAATTGCCCGTCAGTCCCACCTTTCCAAACCAGCATACGTTTTGACTACAATTAGTTTGGAAGAAATTTTGCAATAATGTCTTGTTTTGTTGTTATTGCTTTTCCCTGAAATGTATACAATCAAGCAAACACAAACACATTTGTTGAATAATAATTTTTGTAGCCACTGAGGTGTGTTTTGAGGCTCATTATGTTTTTCTAAAACGGAAATTTAAACTTTGTATGTGTGTGTGTGTGAGTAGGGACTTTGAACACAAGTAAACGACTTTTTCAATGTTTATGAAAACTCTTACGAGAACTTGGCACTAAAAAAATTCTAACAATAGCGGCAAAACTTTAAAAGTGATGTCTGTTAAGATGTAATGAACAGCATTTCAAGGATAATTAATGGAGTGTTTATTTGAAAACAAAACACTACTTTGGTAGTTGCATAAAGAGCGGAAGGGCTGAAATCTAGCAATACGAGAAGTTTAAAGTAACGTTGACAAGCTCTTGACTTATAATATAAGAAACTGTAAATGCAACAATTTGTGCAATTATTTGTGGTTACAACTAATTAAACTCTTGTTAAAAATTTTAGTTCTTGCCATTGTAGTTATAAAATTGAAAGACGAAAATATGTTTAGATATTTAAGTAAACAAGTTTTTCTATGACGGCATATAATTCGTAATTAAGATATATTTCCTACCAAATCTTTTCTAAAGAAAAAGTATAATTTGCTGTTTAGGATAAAGAAAAAAATATTTATATCTTCGTACTTTCATTTCCTCTACTTGCACAAACAAGCTTCAAATGCTACATTATCAGCACTTATCCTTTGTCCTTAAAGGATGTAAGTTGACGCCTTCTTTTAGACTTAAGCAAGACAAATTTGCAATTTAAATTTATATCGAAAATATACCTTATGTTTTCGTTTTAATTAATCTTTAAAGAAACTTAAGTTGGCATCAAAAGGATAGTTGAAAGGCATTCGATATTTTAGAGTTCAAGTTATGAGAAATTTAATAATTCTATAACATTTGGAGTGTCCAAATATTTATTTTCGAAATTTAATAAAATAGTATGTCCAAAACTCACATAAACTACAAACATTTTTCAAGATTTCCGCCCTTCGGCTGGGCACAAGGATTTTCTTCTTTGGGCACATCCAATATCAAGCGAATGTGCTTGAGCCAGTATAAAATAAACCACAACCGAAAACGTTTATTAGGGAATTCACCTTCAACCGCTTCTATGTAAATACTAAATTATAGGATGTACAAAATTATTCTTGCTGCTTGCCAGTAAAATGCAAATATTTGTTTCCACGGAAAATAGAGATACATACCTGCCGACAATATCTACAACAACATAGTTTTCATTGCATTAAAAGTGGAAAACGTTGCACCAAGAAATACATTTTTGTGTGTAATTTTGTTTCATTATATTTTTAAGAAAAAGAGGGCTGCAACAAGTAACAGTGTTCTTGCTGAAGTTTTAACGATCATGATCCCTCTGAGGCCACATGATTTCGGTGCCTCAAAGATGGAGATTTCGAATGGCTGCAGATGTTTTATTTTTTAAGCGTCTTTTTTAAGTTTGGTTTGAACTTTTCGTATTCTTTTTTAGCCAAGGTAGGTAAAATTTATTTATTTTAATATGCAACCATCTTTGTCGCATAAATCTTCCCTTATTTGAATATTATATTTTAAGCGCGAAAACTTGCGTTTTTATTTGTAATAGCAAGAAGCTTAAGGGAAAATTCAGTTCCTTTATTGTCACATTTCTATAGATTCAATAGTAACGTCAAGCGAAACAAATATGTACAATCCGCTGGTGAATATATTTTAATGTTTTTTGTTTTATTATTATTAATGATAGTGCTAATTTCCAAATTAGTATTGGGAAAATTACGGCTAACAATAAAACGGAGAGTTTCTAAAACTAAGGTCATAAATAATTTAGATATTTTGTTGGCTTAAATAGCTAAACGATTTAGTAAACGCTAAAGTAAGTAAACGCTAAAGACGTTGGTTTTCAACCATAGCGTTGTTAGATAGTTAGGGAGCGCATTTAATGTTAGAACAGTTTGACAGCAGTGCAACACGTCGACGTATGTCGACAATTTGTGTCCTACAGCAATAGCGGAAATAGACGGCGCTGTGATATATACAAGTATCAAGAAAAACTCACATTGGCACCGATTGAAAATCAAAGCCATCATGTGTATTGTAGTCCACGCACTAGCTACTTAAGCTAAAACACTCTCTAAAATTCATTTTTTATTTCATTTTTCATTGCGAAAAGCCTGCGATAATTATTTAACTAATTCGTTACCTACGATAATAACAATAGTGATGCCCGTTAAAAATAGCACTTATCTAATAAGTTATTAACGAACATTTTAAAAGCCAACATTAAACAAAAAAAAAAAAAAAAAAAACTGAGTAACAATATGTATTTGATTTTAGCAAGAACTTAATGTGTATTTAATATTAAAAATTTTTTCAGTCTTTCCAAAACGAAGCGAATAAATTGACTCTCCATGGAAATGTCAGGTTTTCTTCAGTCGCCATTAACCGCAAAATATTTATTTCCTTTCTTCAAAGAGGAACTTAATTTTTGCACGTGACATGGTTACATGCCTTATAACGAAATTCTGGAAAACGCCTAATTTCAGTAATTTAGTTCAACTAAATTTCATCCTAACCTCTCATAACGCTCATGAAAACTGCTAATAGCAAACTTTCAATGAATTCTCGACCTATTTTATTTATTCCAAATATGTCTCTGGATTTAATATTCCGACAGGGTGATTTAATATAGATTTTTTGAAACGAATTTCCGTCATCTGTTGTTAAGTTTGGTTTAAGATCAAACCGGTTTCAGCTATGTATCGTCTTCAGTGTTATTTGTCTTTTGTTTTCGTCTCCGATCCAAACTTGACTAAGGATGGTGGAAATTCGTTAAAAAATCTATATCCGAATAAGTATTTTGAGACCGATAACCTCCGTATATTTTTCCCATGTTTTATCTGAAATATCGATCTGAAGTTTCGTCACGCTTAAGGCAGTCTGATTATATAATTTAATAAATGTTTTATTTTATTATAAATTGTTCAGATGCTTGACAGCTCCTTGATCAATGGCAGGATCAGATGATAGCACATCTTTGATGGCTGGTAAGTGATAACTCGTTAGTCCTTTCATGTTCCGTCTTCGGATATGAGGCGTTACCAACTCAAGTGCTACTTCTCGCAAAAAAAGTTTTCTTTGCATGTTCTTTTTATGTTGGTTCCAAGTAGGATATATGTTTTTCCATATTACAAGTGACGCGACTCCCACAACATATACTACATTTTGAAAAAATGCAGTAGGCCATCTATTTGTTTTGAGTCGAACTGTATACTCATGAACCATTTGAACAAGGGTATCAACACCGCCCTTGGTGCAGATATAGTATACATTTATTTCAGATTTATTTTTATTGCTAACGTCTATTTTTTTACTATGATGCATCGAAGACAAAAAAATAACAGCACGATTTCACTTCGGTACATACGACACCGAAGTCATATTATTAGAAAAACCAAAGACGTTAGATTCGATGTCGCGATTTCGGTTGGGTTGAAAAAGTGGTAGTATGCAAGCCTTGTTTTTTTTTATGGTTCCAACTACTGTGAGGCCATTTTGTGTTTTGCCACTTCAAAGCTTGTAAAATAATTGTCAAAGGTAACATTTCTGTTGGTACGGAAGTATGGCTCAAATAGTTGGTTGACTACATTGTATTCCAAATTTTCCGCTCTATTTGGTCCTTCTTTTCCAAGATATGGTATAACAAACAGAGGGTAACTGGTTTTGCTATCATAGATCCACCAAATTTTCATACCGTACTTGTCAGGTTTGCTGGGTAGATACTGCTTGAATGACACTCGTCCTCGAATAGGTACTAGCTGTTCATCAATTTTTAGATTTTCTCCAGGCAAATAAAACTTTTTCAAGTATAGATTAACACATTCCCACAGTTCTCTAATAGGTGCAAGTATTTCGTATTTTTATCATCGAACCTCAAGAACCTTAGTAAATTAGCAAATCTATTTTATCCCATTGTGGCGTGAAATATCGGATTTCCAAATATTGGATCCCAGTACTCTCTAAAATCAACACCTCCCTGTTTGTTGACTCCTATAGTCAATAAAAGCCCTATAAATGCCTGCATTTCGATTGTGTCTGTCGGCTTCCATTGACTTTCTAAGACTCTATGCGCTTCAGAATTAGTATATTTCACTATAATTTCTAAAACTTGTTCGTTAAGAAATATGTTGAAACTGGCCACAGGATCAACTATTTTTTGGGCCGGTGGGAGCACCACCTTGTCAATACCACTGCGAATGATGTTGTGCCGTGGAGTTCTGCTAAGCTTATCAGGCTCAGATTTCCATATTGTTCCATCTCTGCCCTGATATGTTTGAACAGACATGTATTCCTGCAGCGGGGCGTCATCATCCTCACTCTATAACTGTACATCTTCACTTTCAGATGCTGCTTCTGTAGCGGCACCTCCGCTTTCGGAACAGATATCAACAGCAAAATCCGCTCCATCGCTAGGGATTTCACACCCCAAAATATCGTCATTGTCACTTTCAGAAATGGCATGTTCAATTTGTACCTGTGTTAGTTTTTTTCTTGCCATTTCTAACAATAATAATCAAAACTGCTTGTGATAAAATGTGCTCTGCGATTGATGTATTATATGTATATGTAAACAAACAACCTGTTCAGAGATACAAGAAGAAGCAAGGATCTCAACGTAGAGTACCCAGTTTCAGAACGGCGATCAATTGTATAAAACTTGGCCGACTCGATTCAGATAATATATTAACGTGTCTATTGGACACATGTGGGCTTATGTGCTACTATTTTAGTTTATTGAAAATCAATAATAAACTATTTATGCTACAAATATTTTTATTGCGCATTTCTATTCTCAAGACTATCGAGGTAGAATAGGTAAAAAGGTGTTTCGCAAAAATAAATATTTTAGCTTTTATGGGCAATGGAATTCAAAAATGTGTCCGCGAGACCTTTGTGGGTAGTTATGTGTTAAAGTATGTATTTTAAGGTCTTAAATAAAAGACTGTTTCACAAATTATTCTATTTATATGTTTATTTTCACAATAACAAATAAAAATTCAATGTAAATTAAATAAGAAGTGGTTCGTAAATAAGACAGCCATAGATATACCAAGTGAGGTTCAAGGGGTACTTTCGCTAGGACATAAACATGCCCTGCCTATTAAAAAGGAGCAATTCCCACTTTTAAAGGTGATTGCTGACGGAGAGGACTTTATTCAGACGATTAAGGGAAAAGAGGAACAGGAGGTAGCTAGAACAAGATTAAGTGTAGTAGTGGATAGTCATTTAAATAAAATGAAACTAACAGAAAGAGATAGATTTATTTTAGGTAAGGTTGAATCAGCGGAAAGGTTCTTAAAAAGAAATAGGGATATACTTATTTTAAAAGCCGATAAAGGGAACACTACTGTGGCCTTGAAACGAGAGGATTATGATACTAGAATTAATAATATTGTAAGGGATATTACAAAATATAATTTGGTGAATAAGGATCCGACAAATAGGTTACAGAAGAGGAATAATGAAATAGTTGAGAAGCTTTTTAAGTTTAAAATTATTAATGGGATGGAGAGAAATAAGATGAAAACAAGTATTTCTATTGCACCTAGGTTGTATGGGCTTCCAAAAATTCATAAGGAAGATTTTCCGCTAAGACCAATTTGTTCTTTCATTAATTCTTATGAATTGTGCAAATATGTTTCTGTTATACTGAAAAATATTACTAAGTTTTCTAAGTATAATGTAAAGGACTCTCTAGAATTTCAAAATAAAATAAGACATCAGAGAATTGAAAATAACGAAAAGTTAGTTTCATTTGACGTAGTGTCTTTATTTCCTAATATACCGGTGGACTTACCAATGGACATAATTAAAGAATTAATCAAAGAACACACGAAAATAGAAAAAAGTTTGTTTCTAGGTATGGTTAAATTTTCTATAGAGGACAATAGATATTTTCAGTATAAGGGAAGATTTTATGTACAAAAGGAAGGACTTCCAATGGGTTCTCCCGCTTCTCCAATTGTAGCAGATATAGTTATGGAGGAGTTATTAGATTCGTGTATAGAAAAATTGGATGAAAAGCCTCGAATGATGACGAAATATGTTGACGATTTATTCTGTATTATTTCTGAGGGTGCAACTAATACGATGTTGGATACTTTTAATTCGTTTAATAATAATATTAAATTTACAATAGAAAAAGAGCAGGATTCAAGACTTTCTTATTTAGATACTTGGATAATAAGGCGAGGTAATGAATTGATTGGTACCAGAAGCCAACAGCTTCGGGAAGAATTATTAACTATTATTCAAAGCACAATAAAGCTATTATTATAAACACAGCTAAGAATTTTATAAATAGAGTGCTTACTATGAGTGATAGAGAATTTCATAGAAAGAATAAAGATAAGATTAGGAATATATTAGACGAGAATAGTTTTCCAAAGGAGTTGATTTATAAATTAATTTATCAGTATAATGTTAGGAGAGAACGTAATATAAGCAACGTATTGGAGCCAAAGATATACAAGACATTTACATATATACCAGGAATATCAGAGCGGTTAATACAAAATGACTTTCAAAGTTTATAATACTTTGAATAGATTGTTTGGTAAAACCAAAGATAGGATTCATAAATTGGATAAGGCAAATATAGTTTATAAAATTCCTTGTAAGGGAAATGATCAGGAGACTTGTGTAAGGTTTATGTAGGGACAACAAAAAATAAACTGAAGACTAGGATAGCTGGACATAAATCAAATCTTAATTGCAGACATTCCCTTAATACAGCATTATCTTCTCATTGTTTTGAATCAAATCATTATCCTAACTTTGAAAACGCATCGGTTTTAAATACAGAAATTAATTATAAGCGTCGTTTTATATTAGAAATCTTACAAATTGTTAATACACCTAGTACACAAAGAATTAATTTTAAGGCGGACATGGATAATGTTGCACAGATTTATAGACACTTAGTTCATAGAATAAGATAGTTAATATAAGTATGTTTTTAGGGGTTTTTGAATTAATGTTAAGTTTCGTTAACTGTATTTACATTTTTTAAAATATTTAAAAAAACCTCATGTTATTTTTGTTTTATGTTAACTTTGGAAAATTTTTGAATTTTTGTGACAATATTTTTTTCATTAATATATAATTGGTTCGTTATTTTTATTTCCTGATGATGCTACACAATGGAGTAGCGAAATATCGTAAAAATAAAAATATAATTTTTAAAAAAAGACCTTCAAGCTTGCACAATTTTAAATAAATTAAAATTAAAAAAAGGTCAAGAACAGCTATAATTTTAATAAATTTTTTTATATAAGTCTTTGGAAAACAAAGGGAAACAATATTAAAGTAAATTTATGAAAAAAAGCTATATGCTAACATATAAAAGGAATAAAAATAACAAATAAAAACGAATAATTTAATATGTTTAATGCAGGATTTGCAAGATATTTAAATGCAAGTTATGTTTATTTTTGCAGATCTAAATTCGTATTTAACAGTTTCAAATCAAAACAAGATCTCCTTAAATTTTCTATTTTAAATCGTCCCAGACAAATTCAGAAAAATAAATTTGCAAACATAAATCTATCGTGCTGGAATATGCAACAGATCTAACAACAGCTATTAATTTTACAAAGAAAACACCCACTTCAGGAATTGTAATAATACGACACAACTCTACAAAAAGTATTTCTTTGATATGGGTAAACGTACACAGGATGGGTATTACTTTGTTGTGCTACGAAATGCTATAAATCTACAAAACGAAACAAAATAGCTTTATTCAAGAGTATCCAGTCCGACAACATTTTCTTCTGTTGATGGTCTATGGTCTCAGTTTTTGACTGATTAGGATCTAAACCAGTTTTGAAACTTTTAAATCATAGAACTGATTCGATTTAATAGTACCTTAACTGTAAATATGTAATAACTTTCAACTGTATGCTTATGTGTTAGTTCCGTTATAGTGAAAACGTAAATAATTTTAAACACTTTTTGAACTAAATGCATGGATCATTTTTTAAACCTAATGTTCGCTTTATTTAACAACGGAGTGGTTTACATAATTTTTCAGAAAGGAACTATAAAACAATTAAATTTTTTTTTTTTTTTTACTGTATTTTATTTTATTGAATCTTTCTATTAAAAGAAATTCACAATAAGTATTCAAATCTTATTTCTAAATTATTATTTACTAGTTAGTACCAACGTAATAACTAATTTTTTGTATTCAAATCTTAAAAATCTATCTTCTATTGTGTAGAGAGAGCCGCCTCACCAGGCTCAATGTGTCAGTTCTTTTTAGTCTCTGGTGGCCATCAAATTGCAATAAATTGCGTGCTAGAGTGTTGGGATGTGCCACTAGTTTGTTCACGTATTTGGAGGTGTATCTTTTAACTTCTTCGTAGATAGTGGGAACTTTGAGATCTCTATGTATGTTTTCATTTCTTATGTACCAGGGGGCGCATACGATATGACGTAAAATCCTAGACTGTCTTCTCTGTAACTTCTGGATGTTTGATGCACAGGCAGTACCCCACAGCTGGATACCATATGACCATATTGGCTTTATAACGGATTTGTATAAAAGGACTTTATACTCCAAAGCCAAAGTTGAGTTAGGACTTATTAGCCAATGCAGTTGATTTGTTCGAAGCTTTATGGACGTTATTTTTGCCTCAATATGTCGGGACCAAGTTAGGCGCCGATCTAGGTGGATACCTAAATATTTAACGTGCGTTTCCGCTGGAACCGTGGTATTAGTTATTGTGATTGGTGGACAATTTTGCCTTCTAAGGGAAAACGTTACATGAGCACATTTTGATGGATTTACCTTTATTCTCCACTGTTTTAGCCAGTCTTCTAGCTTATGAATGTGGGACTGCAGCTTTTCAGATGCATCCTTTGGATCATTACTGACACTTATAATTGCAGTGTCGTCTGCAAAGGTTGATGTATATGTATGTGGGCTTGTCGGCATATCCGCTGTATAGATGATATATAATAGCGGCCCTAGCACACTACCTTGAGGTACTCCTGCACTGATTTTCCCACATCTTGAAAGCTGGTCCTTTGACCTTACTTTAAAAGTTCTACCGGACAAATAGCTTTTTATAAGCTTGTGGGTGTTTTCAGGTAGAACCCGAACTATTTTAGTAAGTAGCCCATCATGGCAGACTTTATCAAATGCTTGGGAAATGTCTATAAATAAAGCTGAACAGTATTGCTTTCTTTCAAAAGCCGATCTAATAATGGTAACGATTCTATGGACTTGTTCAATCGTACTATGCCTTGCTCGAAAACCAAACTGATGATCTGGGATAACGTTGTGTTCATTTAGAAAAGGAGTTACACTCGAGACGATTAATTTTTCAAATATCTTTGACAAAACTGACAGTAGGCTAATTGGCCTGTAGGATGTAATCTGGCTTGAGTCCTTTCCAGGTTTCGGGATCATAACAATTTCAGACTTCTTCCAAGAGCATGGGAAGAAGCCAACGCGCAACATAGCATTAAATATGTAAAGTAAAATTCTTACAGCTGAATTTGGTAAGTTTTTTATCATTGATCCTGTTATACGATTAGGCCCAGGTGATTTCTTCATATCCGTATTTTTAATTGTCGATTTTAAAGAAGACAACCGAAATTTCATAGGATCATTCACGATATCGCTAATATTTGGAATAGTGGAATTACTTATATCATGTGGTGCGAAAACCTTCTCTAAGTGCTTTGCGAACGCATTTGCCTTTTCACTTGAGTTTTTAGCCCAAGTACGGTCTTCAAGTCTTAGTGGGGATTCGTAAGCAATAGGACATTGTAAGTGCTTTACAGCTTTCCACAGACTATAATCCGTGTTTTTCATTGGATCCAAGTTTTTTAAAAAGTTGTCAATAGCGAATTGGTGTTTCTGTCTCAATTTACTGCGTAAGTTTTTTTGGCATAAGTTCATTTGCATTTTTATGTGTGGAGAACGGCTATTTTGCCATTGTCTTCTTAGTCTTCTTTTCTCAATGACGAGCATCTGAATATCTGCTGTTGCCTGGTACGTTATTATTTTAGCTGATGGCTTTGTTGGCGTTGCAGCTATGGCTGCGGCAGTCACGACGTCTGTAAAATGGTCTACAGCTGCTTGAATATCAGCTGGATTTCTCAGTGGGATGTTCAAAGGTAAGTGAGAGCTCACATACATTTTATATTTTAACCAATTCGTGTTTCTGTTCGGGTAGAAACTAAGGGTTTTAGGTGCAGTGACAAAACTGTCGTGTAAAATAACAATTGTAGGTGAATGATCAGAAGATAGGTCATAGGATGATTTAACTAAGAGTTGATCGCGTTTGATGTTTTTTACTATAGCAAAATCAATAAGGTCTGGCAACTTATTAAAGTCTGTGGGCCAATAGGTGGGTGTACCGGCAGATACGACGTCAAGCTTGTTTGTTTCAACTGTATAATACAACTGCCTACCTCTAGGACTAAGGAGTCTGGATCCCCAATATGTGTGCTTTGCATTGTAATCGCCAGCGGCAATAAATTTTTGACCTAGCGTAGCAAAGAACCTGGCAAATTCATGGTGTTCGATTTTATGCCTAGGCGGGCAATACACTGATGAGACTACAATTTTAAAATCTGTAAGATTTATGGCCGTGGCTTGCAAAAAGTCCTCTCTGAATTCAGGCAACGGAAAATGCCTTACGTTTTTTCGGACTATAATGGCAGTCCCACCACATGCCCTTTCGCTTGGGTGTTTGGTGTCATATATAAAATACCCATCAATTCTAAAGCAGTTTTTTATAGTGAAGTGTGTTTCAGAGACTAATAGTATGTCTATATCATGTGCTAGCAGGAAGTGTTCTACTTCATATTTATGTTGGGAGAGCCCGTTAGCGTTCCAGAAGCATATTTTTAACTGGTTCATTTTTTGCCAAGCAAAACTTGCAGAAGCATGTTTTGGGTTCGCATCATTTCCTGAAACATACCCTGCATAGTTGTCATGAAATTATTCATTGTCTGTATTAAGTTCTCGATCGAGCTCGAATTGTTGGTGAGGGGTGTCTGAGCACCCTCTTTTAAGACGTGGGCATATGAATGTTTATGCGCATTAGAACTTTTGGCATTCGCATTAGGTAAATCATTTCTCAATGTTTGGGCATATGAAAAGTTTGGCTTAGTGTGTGGCTGTGTAGCTTGTGTACTAGCAATAGAACCAGCATGAAGCCGAGGAAATTGGGAAGCTTTATATTGCTCATATTCCGGTTTACGTACGACTTTCGCATTATCTTTTACATATTGAAATACTTTGCAGCCCCTGTAATTTGCTGTATGGTTTTCACCACAGTTGCTGCATTTTTTGACCTTGGGGTCTGTTTTGGAAGAAGCGCATTCCAAAGTCCGGTGCGCATCACCGCAAACAACACATACAGATGGTAGCTTGCAGTAGGTTTTCGTGTGTCCGAATTCCTGGCAGTTGGTACACTGACGGGGACCGTTACGTTTTAAATATTATTTTCATATATCTACGTGCATAGGAAAGTTGGCAGTTTCTAGCAGACATGTCGCTTTGGCTGAGTATCTCAAATCTATTGTTTATTATCGCTAAGTAAATTTTAGCCAAAAACGCCAATGAAGAACATTTTTGAATAAAAGATGGCATTGCATGTACAAACAAATTCTTATTGGGGCGAACTATACGAAAGAGCGATTGTATGGGATATAGCGGGACGAGGTAACGTTACTCTCAAAGCTACCGCAATCGTTCCCCGCAAGTGTACTCAGCTATATAGTTGAGGCGACCGCAATGGCAGGAAGCGGTTGTCTTAGCCGTCCGTAACACTAATAGAGCCAGGAAGAGGTTTAACCCATGTTAGGTACTGCTACTAGGCCTTCACCAGTTGCTATAGTTAGATTTACAATTGGGGGATTTAACCTTCGCATCTAGTGTAAATCTTAACACTTAACCACTTTGCAGCCTGATAATTAATGAAAAATGTTGTGGCTTTCATGGCCGTGAGCTCACATAAAAATACATATCCATGTCTACAGTAACCTTAATGTTCGCACGAACATCTTTCGTATGCCATCAAATTTTTTTTAACTTTTCCTTTCTTAACTAATGATAAGTTTTCAAATAAATAAAATTTATTTCAGCCTTTTACATTATAATTTAATTAACCATTTTGTGCTTTTTAAAGTGTTGTAAATAAAGCAAACAGGAAATTGTGCCAAAGAGTTATCTATAAGTAGCCGTAAGATGTATGTAAAATTCTGAGTAGTTTTAAAAATACACCGAGTAGTTAGAGGCCGTTTAAAGAATCATTATACTTTCCATGCTCTTGGGAACAAAACTGAAGTTTTCGGGATCTTTGGTGGTTGCTCTCGATTCGAATAACATATTTTGTGCTAACTGGGGCAAATGTTCATATTCTAATTTAATCCTTTTATTTATATGAGTGTATAAAAATACATAAAGTGTATAAAATTACATAATTTTATACACTATTTTATATATTATAAAATAATTTCTCTTTTTTTTATATATAAAACTGAATTTAACCGTGTTAGTCATTATAAAATCATTTCTTTGCCAACATAAAATATAATCTAAGTAATCGTAACGAACAAGTAAGACTATTGTGAATTGTTTCGAAATTCTCTTAACGAAAAATGTTAAATCAAAAAGGCTAGAAGAAGTAGAAAAAGTGTAATATGAGGTCACTTATCCTTCAGCCATCGAACTATTCAAACCACAATTATAATTAAAATTCTGTGAAATTTCCATTTACAATATAAAACTCAACTTCTATTGTCTTGAATTATCTACTGGAAATATAAGGCGAATAATAACCTCTTTTCTAATTACAATCTATTTAATTATTTGGAAAGAATTCAATCTTATCAGGTGAGATTCTTCACGGATGCACATTCTATTGTATATTAACTTATGTTCTAAATCCCTCATAATTTCTACATCTCTTTGATATAATTTCTCATGCTAAACTTCATGAGAAATTATAACTTTATGAGAAACTAGTGTTCATACAATGCCATCTACAGTCCATTAACACATCAATTGAAAGCACTAAGTTTCTGCAATGAGAACTTATTGCTAAATATTTAAAAAATTAATGATCATTAAACCAGTACGATATCAGGCCCGTTCTCATCGAGTGTTGAATTAGCTAGCGAAAAATTCGTTTTTTTTACAATTAATACAATTTTCATGATGGAAAACTTTTGCCCATAAAAATCATTTTTTATGTGACAATAACTTTGGTTTTGTATTAACGATGCAAAGCTATTGGCAATTTCACAATAAAAGTTAAAAACAGTTTTGATTACATTTAAAATGATTAATTAATGGTAATCTAATATTTTATAAACGCAGTAGCATAGAATGTAAGGTAGCGGTATTGGCATTGTGTCATTTTTATTTTTCTGTTTTTTTTTATTCAGATGGAAGCGTGTATAATGAAACTATCGCGTGAAGAACACCCCCTATACTTGAGTAAATTATGATTCAAGGCCGAAACATTTGGTTCGTTACAGTACACTGCGCCAGCCGACGTGGCCATATGCCGGAGATCATATTAAAATAATAATGGCAAAGGATAATCATTGGAAATTAAAGTTCCAAACTTAAAAACACCCTGTACAAAGTGGCCCAAAATAAACGAGTATTTCGGATAACAGTATAAATTTTGCAGATTTTGTCGAATATGAGTTCATTTATAACAACAATGAGAACTCGTGTGAAGAAACCACGGAACCCATTAGGAACGCGAAATGATAGTTGATTAAAATAAAGGAAACACTTGCCGCATTGGCTACGTACAACAACAAAATTTAAGGAAATATAAAAATCTTCGAAAGTAACTAATCGTGCGTATGATGAATATATTAGCATTACTTAATTATCACCAGTACGCAGCCAGTCCTAATTATATTGTACAATAAAATACTTGACATACTTCTCAAATAAGATTTAAGCTTTTAGTTTCGATTTATACTAAAAAAAATCAATTAATAATAAGATTTGTACTACACGGAAAATATACAGTGGTCCTCATGTAGTAATTCTGTTTTGTTGAAGATCATAGAGTACGCAAATACATAGTTATTCTCAATCACTTCGTTTTCTAGCAAATGTACTACAATAACCGTATTTTTATAGTTGCAACTTCGAAATATTAAAGGTTTGTTGTTTTGAATCCGATCTAGTTTTTCTGCGTTTGAAAGATTTCATTGCTGCATTTCAAACGAGAATCGATTCGAAATAAAAACCTGGTTTTTCAAGAAAATATAAGTTGTGTACATTTTTACATACCGTACGCGCTATTTTAAATGATTTGACACGTAATTTCTTTTCATATTTTTTACCCATTATTAAAAACAAAAACAATAAAATTTAAAAATAAAAACTATATTACGATCCCAAAAAAGGGTCATATATAATTATAAATCATTTTCCGGAATTCCCAACTTGTGGTGAATTTTTGGATTTTGTTGTTATATATTTGTTAAACATCGATTCTGTTAAAATGTTAATTTTTGTCAAAAAATAAAGCAATTTTTTGATGTTTCGGCAAAAATATAAATTTGTGAAATTGAAATATTTGTTGTGAATATTTAAAAATGTTGTGACATTTGGTTTTTTTTCATACAATTTGGGTTTTTGTTTATTAAGTTCCAGTTTTTAAGTTTTATGTTGAATTTTCGAATTTGTGGTGTATATAAAATTTCGGTAAAATTTCTGATTTTGTAAAATTTTTTTGTGAAATTTCATTCTTTGAAGGAATTTGTGTTTTGTTATTAGTTTTGAAATATTGAGGGTTTTGTAAAAATTGTTCAATTCGGTCCAACATTTATGTCCGTAGGTTATCTGGAGGGCTCGTGGTGATAATTTCTTTAAGGGATGGATATCGTTAATTAATCTTCCCTACGCAAAAGGATCCAGAATATATATACTTTGTATATATAAGAAACAAAGTTGGAATGGAACGGCCGGAAGAACGAACGTCGGAACTGCAACAAATCTTCAATACCGTTCGCAAAAACTTACAGAAAGTATCACAAAAGCAAAAACACTATTACAATTTGCGCCAACGATAGTAGTAATCCACGGTCGGTGACTACGTCTTAATACGACAGCATCCCTTGTCGAAAGCAACCGAAAATTTTGCTGCTAAACTAGTTCCTAAATTTGGGGAACCTCATCTTGTTAAGGAATTCCTGGCCCCCGTCCTACTAACGGTGAGTAGAGTAGAGCGTCCAATAGTAAATTAACACCTTTCAGAAAAAACCAAACTAATCAATTGTCCTTCTTGGATATCCCTGGATTACGCAAGAGAGAGGTCGCTTCATAATTGGCAGCGGTACAAAGCTAAAGAAAGACGTACTCTTTTCTTAAATGAAGACGACAAACCCCAGTACTAGTCGAGGTCGACAAGCAGACACCAAAGAAAAAATTCTGCGCGGCCATCAACGACCACCAAATACGAAAATACTTCCCAACAGTATGAAGAGAGAGTCACATTACTACAAAATGTCATCCTCAGCCCGTCTATACGGAGGAAGTGATATCGATGAACGGGACACCCTTTCGATAGATACTCTGGGTGGGGTGTAAACCAAGTCGTAACCGTTCCTGGCATTTCTGTTGGTGGTGCCAATAGTAAATCGCATCTACACGCCGGAGGCTCTATCGGAGAGTGGGACACAACTCCGATAGACTATCTCTGTGGTGGTGTGAAACTGCAAACCCAAAAAACGAGAGTTATAACGTTAAATCAAAACTCTACGGAATTTTCTTCTTCTGATTAACAACGAGCCTGGATTTCGGGAAGACTACCCCAGCAGCCGGCGAGTACATGTGGTTACAAGACTTTGAGGGACAATATTTTCAACAATATTGTCAATATAATAGCAAGGTTAATGTATAAAATATTTATTCTTTTTTTTAATATTTTTTCTCTCTTCTTCCGCGCAATTTCTCTACGAAAGGATTTTCGCATAACTTACCAATTTTTTCACTTTATAATATAAGTTTCTGTACTTATTTTAAAACATCACGACATGTTATCACAATTTTCTTCAACAGTATTTTATAGACGACAAGTTTTATAAAGTCTTGAAGATTTCATTCATGACAATGTCGTCTACCTGTCCAACTGGGTACATACGCATGTGTGTAATTGAAAAAAAAATTGTTTACAAGTCTTTAGATTTTAAAATAAATATTAAGTTGCTAAAGTAATCAATGTAATTTCCAATAACTATAGGGATACCTGGGAACCCAGCCATCCTGTTAAGGGTGAAGAAAGTTATCCGTTTTTTCACATCCTCCCAAACTGTCACACACATTATGAAGATCAAGAAAACGAGTTAATACCATCTCACAGTTATCAGCCATAAAAAAAATAAATATAAAAAGTATTTGATCAACAAAAACTGTAAGAAAAATAGTTATTTCTTCGTTGGTAACATTTCAAAGTAGACAATAACTTTAAAAAGTAGAAATAGTAGAAATGAAAAAAAACATTCGCATTTGTCTTCCAAAAGAATTCCGGAGAAGAAAAGGAAGTGATTGAAAAAGATTTACTTCCTGACAACAAATATGAAGTTCAAATGAACAAAACCATCTACATTAAGTAGGATACAAATGGTTACTGTAACAACTGTATTTATTTTGTTTAAATACACAATAATCGAAAAAGCTATTTGATTAACTAAGATATGTTGTACACACCTAAATTTTAACAATGCCTGGGTCCCGGCACTTACGTTGTCTTACAGAGTGAAGTCTGCTCTACAAAATTAAACAGAACAATATAAAATATATAACACTTAAACTCAGAAGAAAGTGAGGAACGTTATATCACCGATTGTTATCAATTACCAAAAGAATTGCACTAGTGCAAATATAATTCTTTTCAGATTTATATATACATATATTTCGTTCATGAGGGATATTGTCATGGAACTCAAGATTTTCAACAAACGTTTCTAAAGTAAGAAGACGTATCTGTAGATAGCAACAATGTCCGATTTTTCGTCAATAGATGTGTTGGAATATCTTTTGGAAATTTTTATTTTTACTATTTCTTAAAGCTTTTTTAACAGATATCCAACTCATTAGCTACTAATGGCAAAATTCGAATTAAGTTTGGAAATGTATAAACCGGGATGATTTGATGGCAACTTTGTAGAGACGAAGCTTTTTACTGTGTGGGAAATAACTGTTGTTCGTTAGGCCGGAAAATATACCAAGCAAATGGCTTCCGATTTGCCAGCATTTATTTTAGTACCCTATATATTGTAGCATTTTGACATTAACGATAACAAGGTAAAAAGTGACATTTTCCAGTGCCTGTGTTTCAGCATGCGAATAAATTAGAGAATCGTCTGCATATAGAGCGACTGTAGAACTTTTGAGCAAATATGGAAAGTTGTGATGAGAGTGATTGAAAAGAAATAGCACCAGCACGCAGCCTGCAGGACACCACTTTTCACGGACCAACAGTTGATGATAAGTGGTTGAATTGTATTTAAAATTCTCTGTCAGAAAAATAACTAGGGAACATTTTTATCAAAATTGGACAGAATACCATTGTGCCACGAAGAGTTAAAAGCCTTCTTAATGTCCCAGGAAATAGCAGCCATGAAAGTTTTATTTCTTAAATTTTGTGTAATGCAACTGGGCAGTTTTAAAGAGCGTATTGTATGAAAGTAGTATTTATTAAGACAGTTATTAAATTGATGGTAAGAAGCTTTAGAGATGTATCCGAAAGCTTTTTGTACAAGAAATTTGAAACTCCATCGATGCCACATGATTTTTCATTATTAATTATTTTTATAACTTCTTTTATAGATTTTAATTCTACAAATTGATAAGTATTGTGATTTTGAAACGAACTAAAGATTTTACCAAAATGTTCCTTAATCTCGGTCCTATTCAAAATTGTTATATTATTCACTGATAGTTCTTGACAAAAAAGCGACTTTTTTTATCCACATTTGGTAGATTTCTTCAGAAGGTAAGGGACTACGTTTTATATTTTCCAGTTTATCATAAAATTTTTTCTTGCTTTATATTGATCCAGTTTTAATAATAGTTTTTAAGAGTAAAATTTGCTTGCAAACAATATTGCATTTCTAACTTAACCTCTTCCCTGTGTGATGAAAAATTTTCTTTATATCTTTCTGCCACCTGTTTTTCATTTTAAATATTTTTTATAATTTCAGCAAATAGGATTTCGTTATTTTTCAGCTCAATCCTTTCTAAGTAGGCATTGTGGATATAAATGAGGTTAGTGTTAAGCTGCTTTATTAAGAAGTCAATTTAATTTTTTTTGTGTCTGCTTGCAGGCTGACGAAAAAAATATCCGTTTCACGTGCAAAGTTATCTCCATTGATATTTTTTAGGAGAATAAAACTCTGGGGTTTCGTAAAAGTAAAATCTATTTCGGTTAATGATTTGAAAACGTGAAATCGATAATATTTTGAGGTTTGTACAATCGGTGTTGATTAGATATGGATTGAGCAGAAAGTGAACCTGAAAAGATTCGCCATTTGGATATGAAGGTTTACTGTCGAAAAGACAACCAACTTCCAGAGTGTTCTCTTGGAGCCAATTATACATATATTTTCCATTAAAATGGTCTGTAAGATCACTCCATACTGGATTCTTGGCGTTTAAATCACCATAGAATATAAAACCACTGAAGCTACCAGCCGACTGTTAGACCGTCATATAAGGGCGATACAAGAAATATTTAGGGACCAACTATATTTTTTTTCACGAGTTGTGTACCTTAAAATAAAGTTACTGAAGACATGGATTTGTACAAGGATTTTCAGACATTCCTTGCCAAATTTGGGTTGTAAACAAACCGATTTCAGCTCTGTGCCATCTTCGTTTTATTTTTCTTACTGAAGAGACCAATACCATCAATATTTATGCGGCTATAAGAGATTGTGTTGTTAATTATTACAGCGACACTATTGGCTAAGTTACATATAAAAAATTATGTCTTATTAGTTTTACATTTTTATTTTTGTGTAGATGCCACACTTGAACAAAGGCTTGAACAAAATAAGGGATTTTTAGTTTTTACGCCTTGCTTTGATAAACGATCGCACACAGAAAGTTATAAAGTTTAAAAAATTCTTATATCAGTAAATGTTCTAGTTTATTTATTTTTTCTTTTTTATTTTTGCTTTAACTTTATTTTTTCTTTTTTGTAATTTATTATGTTTGTTTCCTGTATTCTTGTATGACCCTTGATCGCAATGGCTGCACTCAAATGCAAACAGCGCCATTGTCAACCACAAACAACAATTTTATCTTTTTCCATTATAAAATATCAATGGACAATCAATCAATATAAAATATTTTATCCTTTTAAATTTTTGTTTTACACACGCAAAACTTATCTGTCCCTTCTTTTTGTAGAGCTTTTTACACAAATAAATCATTGAAATCTGTTGCAGTATTTACTCATGTGGCCTTTTTCCCTCGCACATGTTTGTCTTCTTAACCGTTGCGCTTTTTACACAAAAATACACACCAAATTTCAGCTGCATCTCTATGACGCATCTGCATCTCTTGCATTTTAATCTTCTGTTACCACATATTTAACATGGGTGGCTGTGTATGTGTTCACTCAGCAAAGAGAAAATGGCAATCCATCCATGTATTTCGCAATCAACCTGGTGGTTTACCAACCTTCTATGCCAGGCACTTCTCCGGTCCTTGTGTACCCAAGGAGCAACTATATGATGGCTATTCGGATTGTTACAATGGTTGTGACGAACAGAATTTTAAGGGCACTGCCTGTGGTTGGTTTTTTTTTTTGCTGTGCCAATGTTTTAAAGTGCATTACTGCTTCACCCAAGTGCAATCAAAAAGAAGACTGTGGTGATAATTCTGACGTAAAAGATCACTTCATCCTTGCACAATTTAGTTTCGTATTTTATTTGTAGTCTTTATATGTTTTCATACTTTTATTACTAATGAAAGAGTAAGGTTGAATTTGTAATCAAATAAAAAAAAATGCTACATAAGTCAAGAATGAAATAAACAAATATGGGGTAATCAACGAATTTAAAAATTATATATTGTTTTAGTTTTATCAGGGTTCCAACCAGCAGTGCCAACTTGTTGCCCCGTGTTTTATTGAAGAAATCTCTTAGAAGACACTTTAAGTAGTGAGAAAATCATTAATTAATGACACAAAACTAACCATCATATATGTAAAAGAATAAGTTCTTCGTTAATAATCAGATTTATCTTTAAATCAGATAGGACTTAAAAAAACAAAACCAGACTTATATCAATCTTTTTGTTTAAAGAGTATTAATGAATTTCTTTTAAATTTTGTGATTTTCTTAGCATTTTGACCCGCTGCCTCTAAAAATGAAAAGTTTACTTTTTATATTTCCATTGAAGATACGAGTATTTTGTAATATTGTTCGAACATTAGTTTTTTTTATTGCCGTTCCGTTTGTAATTCCTACTATACTCGTATATATTCTGTTTAGTTAACGATATCCGTCTGTCCGATGTTGGAATTTAGGATCTTGGAACTTGGACCATATGGTCAGCGCTATCGGTGAATTGTTTCTATAGCAATATCGCCATTTTTGGTATTTTCACTCTCACGGTAAAACGATTACACGCAAATCCATGTAAGTTGCAGATTCTAAATCTTTACAAAATTTTTCCATTAGTTTTATTGGTTTAAAAAAAAAACTAGTGACTAACTAAAATAAACAGACTAAACTTTAAAACTTGTTCATTAATAATAAAGCAACAACTGCAGTTTTAAAGCCAGTAAGATTATCAATCGTGGCTTGTAAAGAGTCCTTGCTGAATTTAGGTATTGAAAATTGCCTTAGGTTTTTTTTCGGGCAACAATGATAGTGTCACCACATGCTCTTCCACATAAGTGTTTGGTGCGTTTCAGAGACTAAGAGTACGTCTATTTTCTCTGTTAGCAGGAAATGTTTTACTTCGTATTATTAAATATATTTTCGATTCAGAATATGTAAGTATATATATGGGGGTGTATCTTATAGGGTTAGAAATGAATAATATTGAAATTGCAACCAGACCGACAAATGTGTTTGATAGTGCTTTCCTTCTTCTTTTGCATGATTTCCTGACAGGGCTCGCAACACGCCTCAATTGGAAGATGACTTTAATTCTTCATATATAGAGATAGTTCGGAAAGAGCATCAAATGGTTTCGATGAAGTCTATAAATACCTATCTATTGTTGAGGGAGTAGGGTACAGTGACAGCAATATATCTTGGGATTTGATTAGCGTACGTTCTCTATCACGTGAAGACGTAAGGTATCACGTTAAAGCGAAATACTCTATAATTTTTTCGTTGTATTCGCTTCAGTTTTAAGAAGTAGTAGTAGAGAAGAGTAAAACGGATTTTTTAATATTATTTTTCTCTCCATTTTAATGTTAATTCGGGAAATTTTTGACAACTGAATGCCGCAATGTTCACCAAAATATTGAATCCTTTGACATATCGGAGAACACTTAACAGAGTAGAACATCGTATATTACTTAAATGATTTGAAAATTACTAACTATTTATTTCTGAATGTGACATGACATTTTATATGTAAATCAAAAAGCACTTTGCACAACTACGTACAGAGTTACATTAGGTGTAGCCTACAATTGTAAAATTTTAAAACGGATTTCGAATAAAAATACTCGTCCAAAGTGTATTGGCGTGAAAATAAAGAATTAAGATTAAAGCAATTGTGCAACATAAACTCATTATTTTTAAATTAAAATTGAAAAAGCACTGAGTACGCATTAACGAGGCAACTAGGTGTGGTCATGATTTACATCAAGTGAGATTACGACAGACACTACAGGTAATGCATGCTTGTTTGTATGTTGCTGCACTTGTGTGTAAATGGCACTAAATTTTTGTTGTTAGCAAAATTGGTTTAACGAAGACAAAATGAATCAAGAACTTAAAATTGTATTCGAAGCAATATAATTAATCTACTTAGTGTGGAAACTACTAAACCATAAAATTAAAGGAATAATTTAGTATTGCAAGAAATTATATTCGGCGTAGTACAGGAATCTAATGTAATTTTTAAAAAATCTTTAATTTTGATAAGAAAACACTAAATTAATACTTGTAGTTTTATTCAATTACATAATTTATTTCTAAATTGTATTGAAAGTGAATTGTTTTAAAATCCATAAAATATGAATTACCATTAAAATATATTTAATGAGCCATTTTTCTGGTTTTTCTATTGTTACTAGTACTCGTACGTCTTGATCAGCTATCGTAGTTGAGAGTAGCTAAAGTATAGAAAATTTCATTTTCAGATTGTATTGGTCGTTCCTTCCTTACTTAATAAGGTGTTTGAAAGATTAAAATTTTTGCAAAGTGAAGGGTTTATTTTTTAAAGAAAAGTGACTATCAAGCAATTAGTGCCCACTAATTAATTGTGTTGCTTTCTTTGCAAACGAATAGACTAGAGAAGATATGTGGGACACAAAGCTTCAGTGCTTTACTATCTGCATTTGCGCGTTACATATATTTTTAGAATGGTGTTGCTGGTATTAGGCTGTTATCGACATTTTATTAATTATTTTATTTTGCCGACGACTTAGTGGTATAGAAAGAGCATATTTTCTAGGATTGCCAAGCTCCTTTGAAATTCTTTCCATGCTTCTTTTCGAGTGGTTTGAAATACTGCAGAAATTGGCTTTCTTGTATTGAATACCTGGCTACAGTAACATCAAGACAACGAAGTAGTGGATGAATTGGCCGGCCTTCTGATACTTCTCTTTTAGGCCCAGAGCCATTTGGGGGCGTTCTTTATAGTTATGTCACTAATCAGAATTAATAAACTGGGGATCCAAAAGGAAGTGTAAAATGCATCTCAGGCTATGCGACAGGCTTAATAAAGATTTGATTAATCAAATGATTAAACTCGTCTTATACAAAAAATCGTGGAATTAAATATGTACGCTTGACTTTCGACTTATGATTAGTTTCTTGTCCGGTCAATTTAATCTGAACTATTGTAATAAAAATATTTGTAGCAAATTTTGTCAATCAAACAAATCTCATTTTATTTTAAAATGATGTAATTTATTGTTAGGCTAGCTTGTCAGGAAATCTCCAACATATAAAATTAAAATATATACTCTAATATATAATTGAGTAAAATAATAAAATAAAATTTAAGTTGAAACTTCAAACATTTTCCATTCTAAAATAAACTTTTTTGTAGTTTTTTGTGACCATAAATAAATTTTTATTTATTTTGTATTTTTATTCAACGTTTTTCACAGTTCACTGTAATCATAAGGAAAAGTATTAGCAAGTAGAAGTAGCAAAAATATATTTATCATTTTACTTCTTCAACTACAACAAATCCTTGGAGGACATGAAAATCACCTTTATGCTAAATACCAAAAGGATGTGGTAAAAACAATGGAAAATATAAAACTTAAAAGAAGAAATGAAATTACTTATTGTGAAGCGAAAATAAAAAAATATAAAATACAGCAGGGAAGAGGAAACGCTTTCTACAAATACAGATTTTGTGTAGTAAATGAGGCTTTTGCTACTGTAACATTCTATTCCACGTTACCTTTCAGTTCTTTCCTAACCATCAAACTAGCGTTTAAAAAATGTTAAATGTATCAAGGAAAAAAACCACAAAAGCAATAAGAAGATATTTGCATAAAACTTGTTAAGAACTTGTATTTGGCAACAGTAAAACAATGATGTTGAAGGTGCGATTGCAACGCAATTCGCTTAACTGCCGTTTAGAAAAATTTACTTAGCAGTTTTTTATTTTAGTAAATGTTTTAATTCTTTTATTTTGTTTTAGTTAATTCGCCCACGTTTGCATATTTAATTTATCTTGGCTCTGTCAATTATAGTTTTTTAGTTATTAAATACCGAATATGTCACTTCAAAACTTTCCCCCTTCCTTTTGTGTTTATTTCCAAGGCTGTAGCGACAAAAAGTGGAGCAAATTTGTCTCTTCTGATCGCATTATGGTTAAAACTGAAACATTATTGAAAAGCGGCAGATTTCTTGTTTATATCATGAAAATATTTTAAGGTCACATTGGGCAAATATTTGAAAATATTCACCACATCTTAGACACGTCCAACCATACCAAAAGGGGGTACTCACGCTCAAACTTTTCCACGTTGCGACGAAATGCCTGCGCACTGAAGTCATGATTACAATGACATTCACTTTGCGTATTTACAACTGAGCTCGAACCCCGTTAATATTTTTTCTAATTTCCACAAGTTCAGCAGACGTGAAACTATTAAATGGCGAATCTAATGGATTATTTTGATATCTGGATGACATTGCAAACTTTGAAAGCTTATACAATTTATGCAACAATTACAATAAAGTATTACGTTACACAGTGCGCCATAACATATTTTGAAAACAGTGAACAATTTGAAAATAGAAACCAAATTTCATTTTTCTTCAAAGTCAGATTGATAACCAGCTCTCCGAATTTTAAGTCGATTCGTTTTAAAATTCAAAAGTTCAAAACAACAAACAGCAACCATTTTGCGGGGTATCATTTGGATCAAACATCTTACTGCCGATAATTAAACACACAAAATATTATTTGATTAACTTTAGTAAAAAATTTGTTTTATTTAAATTGAAGTCACAATTTTCGTTTTTATTTATTTAATTTTACTTTCTAAACCTTAAAAATACTTAGTTTTACAAAATTATATCTTAACATTATTTAATGTTTTGAACATTTTACTTTGACTAAAAACTGTTTTGAGACTAGAACTCTTTCAAAATATTTCTACAGACAGCGATAAGTGAAGGCTTACTGTAATTGCTTTGGCGGGGGGTCTTGCTAATTTTATGCTTTATCGGACAGTTACGGGCATTTGCTCTGGTAATTACGGGGCTCTGATACTGAATTAAATACATATCTTCTGCTGTAAATATAGGCTCATCTATCACTTGATAATGAATTAACATCATTCCAACTGCAGCCGTTAGTTCATCTTCGGAATACTGGTTTCGTCTGCAAAGAACTAAACAATTTTGAATTATCACATGCTTCCGTTTATTCGTGGTAATATTTAAAACTTACGAGCTTCTTCTAGCCGTGGCAAAAGTGCATCTTCCTCTACTCTCGCGATTCCATGAAATTCATTTTCATAGCCATAATGTTGATTATTGTTTACTGCCATTTCGTATATCACAAAGTTCAAGATAAAACTGACTAACTGCTGGCGATTGTGCGACATTTTATAGAATATTATTAAGCTACCTGCGCCGGACTTTTTCCTTATGAATAAAATCTGCATGTACCTGCATCTAATGTGCATATGCGGTCATAAGCTAATAAAATCTATTAACACACGTAAATTAGCCGCTTTTTAGGTAGAAACAAAAAGCATCCCCTTATTTTAGGTTAATCTCTCACTCTTGGAATTTTAAGAAAATATAATAATTAGGTAGATGATGACTTTAACCGAAGCCATAAATGTTTATTGGCTGCCTAATCAAAAGTTAAATATGATTATTTGCAAGAATGTAATTTTCAAGTTGTTTTTCTTTTCGAATCTTTAAACTTATTCTATCTTGTTATTTTTATTGAGAATGTCCACATCATCGGACATATTATATACACACACATACAGTTACTCAAATAAATATATTGCCTATGTGAAATAAAGTAAATTTGAAAAAAATGCCTTATAAAAATAAATTTTTTTGAAATGTGTGTGTTTTTATTGAATATTATTAAAGGCAAAATTAAACTTTAATTCTGTTTATCTTAAACTTAAAATATATTTATATTCTTGGAGATAGTTTACCATGCACAGCTTAACGTGCGGGTTTGTATATTTTAGGTCATTATGATGTTGGAAATAACACACATTCCTAGATAGCCCCATTTTTCCAGCACTATCATGTGATTCTCCCTCAAAATTTACCAGATACACATGCTTATCCATAATGGTCCCAATACAAACCAACTCCAGACGTCGACATGCAGCCGCACTGTTTGTTTTATATTTTTGAAATTGGCCGATTTATTTGGCTTGTTCCACACCATACGTCGTCTGTTCCACCCAAATAAGTTGAATTCACTGTCACCACTCAATATTATGTGTTTCCAAAGTTAACCGTTTTAGTTTTGTGGAGCTCAGCAAATAATAAACGCATTTGTCTGTTGACTTCAGAAATAAAATGTTTCTTGCAACACGACGGTTAATAAATATAATTGGGCCTTAAAATCAACAGATCGTTTTGTCACTACATTTGTTTGTAGTGTCCTCCTAAACTTCACGTTAATTTTCAGGACAGATAAATGGGAATTTTCATGGTTTTAAAAACTTGTCTCTAGTTTCTCAAAGTCAATGATTTTGAACGTCCCTTTCGTCGAATATTTTTAAGGTTGCCACGTGCCTTCGCCGGTTTAACTATATTTTCAATTGTTTGCTGATATCGGTCAAACATACCACAAATCTATATTATTGATTTACCTGACTATGATTTTTTTTTTTATAATTCAATTCTTTTCCTTTAGGCATTTTAACTACAAAAACTTCACGTATGCGCATAATAAGAACACTATTTTAATTAACCACGATAAAAAACAAAAAGGGATAATCAAAACATCATAAAAAATAACAGCGATCCTCATTAAGCCAATACTTTTGTGGCCTTTCAATTCCCCTGTTGTTAAAAGAAAAGCAACAAAGCCATAAGCGAAATGCAAGTTGTGGGTTTTTTGGTTCGTAATTTTCGTTCAACGCGTACAACGGTGTTTTTTGTATAATGAAAAAAAATTCTACCTGAATATGAAATACTTTCTATTTCAATAGCCAAAAAAATGAAATTAGAGAAAATGTAAGCAAAATATTTTTGTGAGTAACTGTAAGTTAAGTTTTAAAGTAGGTTTGTTTTTACATTAAAGAGTGTGTAAGAAATTTTTTTTTTAATTTTATTTAAGGTAGTTTTATGCAAAGTGAAAAAAAAAACATGAAAAGTAACTTCATATTTAATATGTTGCATAAAGTTAACCAGAACAACTGGTACGAATTATTTTGATCTTAAAAGAATAGACTTTCTTGGCAAATTTTAAGACAATTTATTACAATCCCCATTCTGGATAATAAGAATAAGAAAAATAAAAAACCTATTTTGGTTTAAGTATTGTATACACTACAAAGGACCAACCCCTTTTATTACGGAAATATTAAGTTGACCTCGTCTAAACATAACATTTGCTGTTCAGTTTCCATCAGAATCTTTTGAAATTCCTTTTGATTTGAATATCAATTGTTGCAACTTGGGTTTACAAACAGATTTCGTTTCTGAAAACTTAGCGCTTTATTTTAATTCTGCATAAGGCTTAAGTTACATACTGTTTATTTTAGTCGATTTGTCTTCGAGTTTATTACACTTGAGTTTTAAGCTTAAACTTGGCTTAAAAACGCAGAGGGAGAAGAAAAATATATTCAAGAAAAGTGATTACTTATCTAAAGACAATACTGCACAAGAGTAGCAACATTTTTATCTATTGCTATAATACTGTTAATTCAGTTGGGACGAATAAAATTGTGGCCCAATTGAATTAAGGATTAACTTTGCGTCAAACTTTGAGTACGGCCGCCAGACTGAGAAGATTTGTGTCCAAATAAGGTGATATGGGTCTTATTTTATATTCTTTTGGTTTTCAAATACATACATATATTATTTTGTTTTTCATAAAAACTTTTGGGCTTTTGAAAAGCAAATCAAAGCTTCATATTTTATGGCAAAGTAAAATTTACTTAAAGTTTTTTTTTAGAGATTGATGCGATGCACACACGGATATTATGCTTATCTAACCGGTCATACATCAATTTTTAAAAAGTTTTCAAAGTTGCATAAAACTTGGCTCTAATCGTATTTGAATGACTGGAGCCCAAGACATTAATCCTCTCGATTTCCCATTGGCCGCGCCTTTGTCTTATTTAAAGCTTTATCATCATTCAAATTGCGATGTGTTTTCCGTTAATAAGATAAAAACCAATTTTTGATGTTTAAAAAAATTAATTGGAATGATACAATTTTTTACCCTAATTCTATGCTTCAACATCAAAAGTATTTTGTTATGTTTCTGGGATCTTCCCGGTAATGATGTTAATTGAAAGGTTATTGTTCATACATTAAACTACATTCTAATCATCCACCTATATTCGCCTCTTGTTGTGCTAGGGGAAAGAAGTTAAGACTAAACAAAAATACATATAATCTATATATTTTGTTCATGTAATTATTAATTGAATTAAGGGTGACCGGTAGCAGGTGTTTCATTGATTTACCTGCTAGCGGATAAACGCCGACTCCACATGTTACCGGACCGCACATGAAAAATTGTTTCTATATAAAAGAAACCAAGGAATAATCACGACTAGTTAAAATGAAAAATTACACTGAAGATGGGACATAGCCGAAACTGGTAGGTCTCCAAATTAAACATGAAAAGGGATAATCACTTTTTATTTAAATTCAAGAGCAAAACTTGCCAAATTTTGAAGAAAAATTAAAATATATAGAAAATTTTATTTTGTCTAACGATAACGCTTATCAAATAAAGTTACTATAAATAAGTAAGAGAAGTATACACGGTTGTGTTGAATAGCTTGCGCAAAATTATGAACTACATAAAAAATCTACTACAGATTTGTGCATGTCCAAAAGTTTTTTGAGACATATAATTTAGGTCTCCGGTTTTAGTTGTATTATTATATTACATTTAAACTCTGTTTTTCTTTTCTCTAAATGCTTATCAATTTTGGATTATTTTATTTTTTTTCGGTGCAATTTCAGCCTTTTTGTAATTTTTTTTTTTTTGTAAAATTTCAAAGTTTTTGGATATTTGTTTGTGAAAAATAGGTCTTTGGGAAATTGTGTAACATTTGATTAAGATTCGCCGAACGCGCTTATCAAATAACCTTATTTAATGCAGTCAAAAAGTTGGTTTCAACCCCGGACACAACGTCCTAGCGCATAAAAGCGGTACTTAAGATTTGACGTTGACAAAGCTACTGTCTAGGAGAGGAAACAAACAATTCGCAATGAAATAATATTTCAGATCGCTATGTAAAGCTTAACAAAAGACTTTTAACTGGTAGCGGGAGTGTTTAAAATTGCTGCCTATCTCACGCTTTCATATGGTCAAACGTAACCGCAAAAACCATGAAATAATCCCTTGAAAGATAAAACTCGCGCCCCATAGTTTTTTCTCCAATAATATAAATTTACAAAAACCGAACAAAAAAGGACAATATATGTGTATATAAAGGAAAACCCTTCTCTATAACTTGATTTAATTTCTATAGTAAACAAATCTACTTTGTCATTTGCCGCTTTAAATTATGTCGAGTACATTTGTCTATCAAAATAATTTGGAGTGGCCCTTTAACTTATCTTGGCGTCTGGCATAGACTAGTCTATCTAGAAGCGATAAAATTAAATTCCTTTCAAGTAATTAATTGATATCTTTCCCAACTTGTTTTTGTTTATATATGATTTAATGAATAAAGTTAATAAAATTATGCAGAAATAAAAAACTTATAATAAAATGGAAAATAGAAGACTTTAAAATTTAATTCATAATTTTAAAGTTTTCCAGCGCCTACTAACAGGATATTGCTTGCTTATTTCCAGTGTTTCGGAATAATCCTCGTCAACTCCAGTGCTTATCTATGAAAAGCTTGTTGTCAAGAATATTTCATAAATTTTATAAGAGGCAAACAATATGCAAACTACCTGTTTTAAGTAACGTTTTTTTTTTTTATTATTTTCGCCTGTATTATAATTTCTTTATAAATACTTTTCTATTTTTTAGCTTTTTCTGTTGGTTTTCCTTGAAGTTGATTTGTGGCCCAAACTCTAAGAACTTGTTATTCTAGTAAATTTTGAATAAAAACAACCCGATATTTACCTATGCGCAAAATAAAGGTTCTTTTTGTAAATAATGTAAAATTTCGAACATTGAGCCCAAGTTCATTTCCAAATTGCGCATGGAAGAGGCGAACATTGCAAAAGGTAGTAAAAAAATCAAAAGTTTCTACAATGTCTAAAGTTTAGTAACTAGTTGGGACTTCAAAAGCTTATATTGCGTTCAATATATTTAAGAAGTTCGTGCGGGTGGTACTGAGAGTTACATATAACGATAAAAGTTATCTCTCTCTTAGCGAGAACCATATATGACTTTACAAAACGGTTATGGAACAAACGTCTACACATGCTCCAGTAAATCCTTGATTTTCATAGTCCATGTGTTTAAGCATGATTTTATAAAATATTCTCTTTCTGCATTTTTCAAATGTTTTGCAAATTCAGAAATTGGTAAACTCTTTCATTTTTGTTATTGGTAGATAAGAATAAAAATAATACACTTTTATACAAACACATGTATGTATTTTATTTATTAATCCTACATATTCATACATATCAATGCGCTTTATGCGATGGATTTACGTTTCCATAAATCACATCAATGCGCTTTAATTTATATTAGAAATAATTGGTTTCTTTTAAAAACTGGTTGCTAGGTTTATTAGTGCAAATAACAGAAGTATAAAGCAAAACTATTTTAAATAAATTAAAAGTTTGCATTCGGGCGCACATAAACTCATATAACCACCGTCACAACATATTAAGTGACTTGATTATTTATTTTCTGAATAATAGTGTGGAATTTCCGCTTAATTGATTTTTCCCAAAAATGTAAAGATTTTGATGCAATCAATCGAAAAATCATTATTCAATACTTTTAATTGATTCAATGGCTGACTCACTTAACATAATTTCGTTTAGTTGGGTAGTCTGCCCTATTGGGCAAAATGCCCAATTAAATAGAGCATTTTCTTTTACCGCTTTACAATTCAATCCTTACTTTTTATAATTCTGTTTATGGTGGCTTTGGAACTAAATGAAATATACATCATACAATTATGATTCGTTTAGTGGGACGCACAAATTTGTGACCATTGGACAATTTTTTCATTTTAGTTTATTACGAACCCTCAGACTGTATAATGCGTACACAGTCGAAAGGCTTAGATTAATTTTAATATCGAATCGATGTGCATATTAAACAAACACAAAAAATTATTCAGAAATACATTTTAGTATAATTTTATATTTTTATGGTGTTAATATTATTCCTCAAAAACTAAACTACAAAATTTTGGAATAATTCAATTTCAAAATAGTCTAAAAAATTACCTATTAAAGTTTCATTAGCAAAACATATGCTAACATTTTAAAATTTTTTCATAGAATTTATTAAAGTTTTAAAAGAAGAAAAGCGAGTAATTTCTCCACTTGATTCTTCTTTTACATTTCTTCTATTTGATTTGTTTACGTTCAAGTTTAATGTGATTTCTTCGACATGTGTATATAAATAGTTCGCGAACAAATCAGACGCACGACGACTTTACACTCGGTTTGTCTCACATAGATGTTCATACTAGTTTTTATCGAAACAAATATAGAAAATGGACGATATTTTATTTTTGGAAAAAGCTATTTAATTGACAGTTAAACGGCATTTTTTGCGTGTGATTCCCAAAAAGCGTTTTACATTCATGACTCAAGAGGGTAATACAATTAAACGAAACGAACTCATTTGAGCGGGACTTTCTCTACATATTTTGAATTAGGAACATTTTATTTATCCTAATCAATTGTGTGAGAATCAACTAAGTGAAAACTAATGTACAACGAAGGTCCTTTCTATGTTTAGCTCGTATCTAGCATAGCAAAGCATAATCATAAATTTCCGGATATCAATAAAAATATTTATTGTTACATATTTTGATGAATAAAACTTTTATCATTTATTGTTACTTAATTCATGTAAATATTAAAAATAAATGTTAACCTAAACAGTCGACAGGCGCTAAATTTGTCGAGCATTTTTGTTGTTGGTGTAGTACCGATTCACTAACTATACGATAGTATACCACTGTTAGTTTTCTGTCTAATTTTGCAACTGATAAATAAAAATATTTAATGATTTTACAAATATAATATAAGCTTACTGACTTGTTTATAAGAAAATATTTTTGGTTTATAAAATATTGGTAAAACAAACAACACTGCCTCTGTAAAGAATTTTCGTTTGTCGATTAAGTAAAGAACTACGTCTGACCAAAAGGATAGCGAATATGGCTTAAAAAACTACTACCAAATAGCAACTTCGGTAATTTCTCTAGATTATCGTTAAAAAAGAACAGTGAATCGAGCTTTTAACTTTAGTTTTGACACGTTTAGAAACCAGTAACAAGACAATACGGTCACCTTAATAATTTCGGTGGTACTACCGGTACCAACGACGGTTCTTAATTCGAGAATATAAATACAAGAAAAATAAAAAAAATCTCTCAAAAACCAAGATCTCTCATCGTACACTCGGTGCAAATGTATCCAAATTGGCGCTCAATTAAATTTTCGTCCAAACAACTTCTACCGAATAAAAGAATAAACAATTCTATGTCATTATAAGAAAGAGCAGTTATCTACGTTGTGTACTCACGCTACAGTAAGCTGACACAGTCAGTTATAATACTTAAAGCGTTGCATTTTTAGGACGGATCCTTTCTGTTTTAAGTATTAAATAAAATTGTTTTGGAAATATTTGTAATATTAAAAAAAAGGTCCATAATTTCGTATTTTTCATATTTGACAGATCAGAAGTATTAACTTAGTTGAACTTTAACTCAGGGGTTCAGTTTTTCCGCAAATATGTATTCTCCAATTGAAATTCCAGAAAAGAAAGTATGGCTCACTTTTAGAAATTGGAAAATTATCAGCAGAAGTTCAAGTAGAAAGGATGGTAAAAGTTTATAAAAAAAAAATTCTCACGGAATAAACTAGTAATCATACAGGTCTACCAATCAATTCGAGAACACCCGACCGAAATAAACTGCCTATAACATTTACCTGTCATCCGCAAATACAAATTCTTATACAATACAAAGCGATAAAACATTTAATTGCAAACTGACACCAATCCTCACAAAAACAGGCGACCTACGAGCTTTACCTGCTACCTGCAGATGCCAACGTGATAAACGAGATTCACTTGCTGCTAGCTCACATAACAAATAGATACCTAACAAACTATAAAACACCAACGAATTGATGTCAGCTTCTCAGAATCCGAAACCTGTTTATCTACAAACCAAACCAAGGGATGACGGAAATTCGTTCCAAAGATCTACTTATAAAAAATCCATTAAAAAGTATAAAATCTTATTTAAGTTGTATGAGCAAGTTTTTTTACATAATAAAATGATAAAGAATGACTTTCACTAATAATTATTACTATTAAAATCAATTTCTAAAATATAGTTATGAGTTTAGAAAAACTACAATATTTTTATATTACACGCATTGTTAAGCCTTAGAGTAATTTGCTCTTTTACATTTATGATTATGAGGACGCGAGTAGTCTATCCTTGTCATCCTAGCTCTTGTCACGATTCCCTATTGGTAGAGAGTTATCTTCAATCAAATTAAGTTGATGACACAAATGGTTCGTAATTAAGCATCTCTGGGTATAAATGTGAAGATCCAAATTATGTCGCAGAAAATGCATCGAAGCCGAATCAAACTGACTTGATGAGAGACGTAACCCATTGATAAAGTAGAATTAAGATTTCAGCAATGGAATTTATGTGATTCGGATCTGAACGTAACTTTCTATGTTGATTTTTTTTTAACGAATTTCCGTCATCTCTTGTCAAGTTTTGGCTTGGTTACAAACCAAAAGCCATAACTCACTGGTTCCGTACTAATCCAAAGAAAATAGCTTGAATTTTTAGCAATGATGTTAATGACAGCTGAAGAAGCCAAAATCAGTTTTATTGCATACTTGAAATAAGCTACTATATTTGTCGCTAGCTTATAGTGCTAATTTGAGAGAGACTTATGATTTTATAAAACTCGTGTCAGAAAAAATATAATACAGAGAACAGATCTTAAAGTGGTTTCTTTGTTAACATGTTTGCAGTCCCGCTTTTCAAAATATTGCTGGTTTCTCTACCAGTGCGATAGCCGGCGTCTAGTGGGCCAAAAAATTTTAAATTTGAAGCTTTGGTTGAGTCACACGAAATTATTTTACCGGCATTCCATATTGTATAACAAATATTGTAAAAAAAAAGTTTAGCAATGACGGTTCTGCATTCCAGTTTCTCAAGCAAAATTACCTCAAGTTTAGTGGCGCTGCTCAAGACTTAGAAAAAAATTAATTTAAGAAATATCTTTTTAATCTTCTCTCAACGATACTGAAAAACAATCACGGAACGCTATTATTAACGACACAACAATTTCCTTCCTAACAAAAAAGCAGATGATGTAAAAATTAAAGATTTTATGAAGTGCTACTATAAATGGGATGTAACACGTCACTGAAATTAAATCTTTTTCATTCGCATTTGAATATTTTACACGCAAATATGGGTTCAGTCAGTGACGAACATGGAGAACGCTTTCACCAAGATGTCGATGCATTTCAAAGGCGCCTTCAAGGTAGATGGCAGCCTGTTTTGCTCAGACATTACTGTTCAATCCTTAATAGAGATACCCTTGAAGCGCCGTTGAAGAACAAAACTAGTCACTACAGAAAACGCATTCCGTTTCAAAAAGGATAAATTCGATATTAAAACATGGCTGTTTAACTGGAAATTAAAATATGATACAAAGTGTTTATTCGCGTATTTTTATTACATCAATGGCAAAGAAAATAACAACATACAATAAAAAGTTGGAAATTTGTTGTATAGTGATATTAATTAATAGCCGATTAATTGATTGGAAAGAGCACGACAACAATACAACGAGTAAGTGACAGCTCTAACTCAACAAGAATAAAACGAGCCATAATCAATAAAAAACTTGATTTTGAATTTTTCTCTAGTTACGTCACTTTGCTGTTTAGGCTTAAGTTCGTTTTTATTTTTTTGATTAAGAAAGAAATTGTTTTTATTAATACGGTAGTTTTAGAATACGGAAATATTCATATCCAAAAATTTCAGCCAATCAAAGTACTGAGATCAATATAAATTCCAAATTTTTTATATGTGCAATACCATCCCATTTCTAGGCAACTTGGTAGTTTGGTAACACTTTTCTCTAATTTTTTCCCATATTACAAATTTAAACAAATTTTTCGAAGCTTGTAAGTTGCCTAGAAATGGCATGGTATTGCACATATAAAAAACTTGGAATTTATTTTGATCTCAGTACTTTGATTGGCTGAAATTTTTGGATTAGAACTTGGCTGTATTTCCAGATAATTGTTTTTGTACAGATCTGAGTTCTTTTTTCCAAGTTATTTTCGTTTGTTATTATATGTATGAAAGATCTTTTAACTTAAAGCATACAGACGGTTGGGTTACATCAAATTTCAGCTGTCTAGCTATATCGGAAGAGTACCATACAAATAAGGGGGGTCCCTATTCCCCATTTTCAGATTATTTTTTATTCTATTCGCCCAGGCGTATGTGCATACCGAATTTCAGCTCTCTAGTTATAATGGAAGTGTCAGATCATATTGACGTGACAAAATATGCATCACAAACAAACAACCAAACTCCAATTCAGACGTTATATTCGAACCTATAAAATTAATCCACAAAATACATAACAAAAAACACGAACAAGATACGCACAAATAATAAAAACAACTTTACCAAAATAATAAACAAATTCATAGTTCAATAATCACTGACTTTATTCAACCCCAACAAAAAACACTGTAAATAATAAAAACAACGTTTACCTGTCCAACAAAAATACCAATTCTGGTGCAATAAAATAGTAATCAAGGCCGTCTACCAATTAATACAAAAAATACCCGGCCCAGAAGAAAAAAAGTGCCTTAAACATTTACCTGTCATCCGCAAACACAAGTTCTGATCCGTACAAAACACCCGACCTACGAGCTTTATTTGCTACCTGGTCACCCCTTACGGATGCCTACGTGATAAACGAGATTCTCCTCCTGCTAGCTCACAGGACAATTAGATACCTAACAAACTATAAAACACCAACGTATTGATTTCAGCTTCTAAGAACAAATAAAATGAAACTGAAAATAGGGCATATCCGAAACTGGTTTGTCTACAAACCAAATCAAAGGATGACGGAAATGTCAAATTAAAACTTCATCAACATTCTTTGTGCCTTCCTACCGAGTTAATGTCTACTGTACACATACATTTGAGAAGTAGCGATAGAAAAAATGCATTTTATTCTTTTAGGGTCTAATAAAGAAACTTTTTCAGTATTTTAAAAAGCCAAAAGGTTAAAATTATTTATGCTTGTAAAAAATTTAAGTTAGAAAATAACAATTTTATTTAGACTTTCATGAAAAAAAATATTGTTACGCTCCTGAATTTTAAGATTCGATTCGTGCTTAGATCTCGCAACTCCCTATAAACACAGATCTAGAAATTTTTCAACTTGGAATAAGTATAAATAGAATTTAGTTTCGATTTGTAAATAGGTTAATTGAGAAAATAACTTAAAAAGTTAAAAAAAAAGTTGAGCATTTTCATGAAAACAAATAAATTTGGCCCTTTTAAAAGAAACTACTCGATTAAACACTTTAGGACATTTCGATTTAAGAAATTTAAAATTAATTCTTAAAAATACCAAATAGTTTGTTTCTTTCAGATAATTTTTTCTTGTTGTTCTTGTTCTTGTTAAATATAGTAAAAGTCAAGCAATGGTAAATGAGAAATATTGCCAACATCTGCTGATGACTTCATAAATATTACTTGGCTAATATTATTATGCTATATTATAAAAATTACATATTTAGATGGTGTAAGAAGGTGTTTCGGTAATGCTACAGATTTTGCAAAGTCCAGTGGGAGAAATAAATGAAATTTTCATAATTGCATTTAGTATTAAGTCGTATGTAATCGTAAACAAACAAAACAGCAATGAATATAAGAAAGCTACTAAGTAAAAACGGGCAAAAAGCCAATTCATATCAATAAGATAAGGGAAGAGTCTTGCAAATTATTTGGCAGCTAAATAAATAAACTGAATACATATGAAAGGAAACAAAACTAAAATCATCAACTGACCACATTTCTAATCTTTTTACTTGCATAATTGTCATAGAGGGCATTGGCAGTTCTATTTCTACGGAGGAAAAAAAAGGTGCGATAGAAACCGTTTACGTCTCTATACAACTTGCGCTACCTCCTGAACAAAAAAATTACCGAAGAAGGGCGACTAAAACGTAATGGTGACCATCAGTGCAATACTTGCTAAGGATTCGACCAAACTAAATCATGCTTCAAGTTATCTTCAGTACGCGTGGCTTACGGCGATGCAATAGCATAAAGGCCCATTTAGCCGACCGTAAATGTAGAAATGTAAATGTAGCTGTGTCAGCTGATCGTTTCTGTTATATACGACTGCATGAAAATGCTTACTTGACCGTAGCCGTAATGTTTGAACCTGTAGAAAATAGAAAATTATGTACGAGCTTACGTGTCAGATGTAGACAGTGATGGGATGTATGTATGTTGTATAGGAGTGTGGCACATTAACCCCTTCTTTGGTACTATTTAGGTTCTGATATTTGAACAGTTTTTGTTGTTAAATTTGCATAAATACATGGAATTTATTTTCTTTAAACGAATTGTTTCTTTATCAAATGTAGCAAGATAGTTTCCAGCAAAAAAAATTATTTTGAAATAATAGCAATAAACTAATATAATAAGAAATACACAAACAATTAAGAAAGTATTATACAGCAATGTACATACGCATGCATAACTGTTTGCATAGAGCTAAAATTAAAATTTTACTCATTTTAAAATATACTACATGCCTATACGCATAAAACAATATCTTGGTACAATAAGAACATTTTGGTACTTTTTCCGCATTTATCATCATTTATGTGAACGAATTGATATCACATCAATGTTTCGAACAGGTGATGTGCATTTTATTTGATCATTTAAAAAAAGGGAAATGGACGACGAAAAATTATTATTATTAGTTCAGGCAAATGAATGCCTATATAATAAATATTGTTCTGGGAGACATACGCGTGTGTACAAAGAACTGTTCTTTGTCACACTTTTTAATGGTTCGGAAAACTTTTTTGTTGTATCCCGCGACAATATAGTCTCTGTTTATGGGTCGAACACCCCACCTTCGTACCCTGCGTGTACGTTTATTTTTATTAAAAAAAGTTTGCCAAGCGTAAGAAATTTAAATTTACAAACAAATCGTCGATCTCCATTATATTGTATTTTTTTTTTTTTGTAAGAGCACCTTGAAAGAAATAAAAACTGTTTTCTTATCTGTTGAATATTTTATTTTATTTGTATTTTTTTGCTTATGTTAAAAACACATGACACGACTTTAAGCATTCTATAAGCGCTCAAACATTTACATTTACGTTGCATTTACATTTACGTTACATCTACGATTTCAACGGTCGGCTAAATAGGCCTTAAGACTTTGAAATTTCCCAGTCTCCGTGCTGTTTCTATTGCCAGTACACAACCCAACAACATACCACACAATAAGCCAAGCTATACGTATGCAAAAATATTGAAATGATTTACTTAATGTTATTGTAAAAAAAGCGAAAAAAAACCTTAGATGCCAACGTCTTAAAAGAACAATTCAAGCTCCATCGAAAATCTTATAAAAACAATGAATAATTTTATGATAACTATTCAGTGTATTTTTCAAAAAATGTTGTCCACCTAAATCATGCTTCTGCGAGTTTTGCTGAGCAAAAATTTAACCAGCTGAAAGTACGCTTCTGTAATGGGCTCAACCAGCATAAACATGAAGTAGAACAGTTTCTGCTAACACAGGAAATTGACACACTTTGAGTCTCAGAAACATATTCCACCTTACAAATCAGCTTCTTTCACATACGATTTAACATCCGATTGGAAGAGCATGCCATGACACCGCAGTCATAGTGCGCAAAAACGTAAGGCACTTTCCAATACCAGAATTCAGTGAAGACTTTTTACAAACGACCACTATTAACATTATTGATTTTAAAATCGCAGTCTCATCTACTTCTAGACATAAGATTGAACACGATCGATTCGCCAGGTTCTTTGCTGCATCGGGACAAGAGTTTTTTGCAGCCGGCGATTGCAGTGTTAATGTACACCCATTGGGGCTCTAGACTTAATAGCTCTTGAGGGAGGTAGCTGTATAACACAGTATAAGCTAATAAGCTAGAAGTCATATCTGGAAGTAAACCTATTTGCCAACAGATTGTAACAAGCTGCCAGACTTGATCGATTTTACCATTGATAAAAGCATAAGACGTGATCAAATATTAGTTAGTTGATCATACGATTTATCTTCTGACTATTCACCTACAGTCGTTATTTTACACGACAGTTTCTCCGCACGCATGGTAATAAATGTATGTGCGCTCTGATCTTTCTCAGAATATTGTTCTGAGAAATTCGGCCAATATTCAAGAAGCTGTGGATCATTTTACAGACGTCGTGACTGTCGCAGCTAGAGTTGCAACACCAAAAAAATCACTAGTAAAAAGAAATTCGCATAAGTCATCAGATTCTTGTCAGGGAGAAGAGAAGACTTAAAATACATGGGCAGAGTAGCCATATTCCAGACATAAAAATAAAATTGTGCCGGAGAATTTTACGCAATAAATTGAACACAAAACACGGATTATAGCCTGTGAAGAGATGTACAAGTGGTATTGCGTGCTAATCCCTACTCAGACGTGAAGACCGCACTGGGATCAAAAACTCCAGTAAAAAGGCAAATAAATGCCGGCGCGAATTACTATGAAAAAAAAAACGGTGATAAAACTTAGAACACGTCAACTATGCTGGTTATTAAGTACTCACTCAACCTTGGCCGTGGAATACAAAGTCCTTGTGTATAAAAGTCAATCTTGTCATATGGAATACGTGGTATTACTCGCGCATTAAGCATTCGGAAATTACAAAGAAGATTTTACGTCTTATCTTTTGCGTCGCTTGGTATATAAGAAATTAAAATATCTATATAGTTCTAGAAGATCGTGCAAGAAGTAAAACCATATGCTTGTGCAAACACTCAGACTTAACTAGTGGTTCATCGTAACATTTTAACGCGCGATTTACTGCAATTTTATGGGCACCGGAGAATAAATCAACAGGAACATTTAGCCTGGCGAGACGGCTCTCCCAATAGTAGACATATTATTGAGATTGGAATGCAATAATTTAGTTATATCATTAGTAATATACAACAAGCAACCTTTCAGAAATAAGATTTGAATATATTTTGCAAAAATAATACTTCTGTGTGGGTTTCCCCCTTTGTATTCGTTACGCACAGATTCAACTATCGTGGACCAGTAAGAATAGCTGAGCTGTATGGAGTGTATACTTCTGTGTGGGTTTTCCCTTTAGTATTCTCTGCTTATAGATTCGGCTGCATTAGATAAGTGGATATAGCTGATTTGAGTGAAAGGTGTGCTTCTGTGTGGGTCTCCCGTTGTGAGTCGCTGAACTGTACGTGAAGGATACCTCTGCGTGGGTTTCCCCTTTGGTATTCTTCGATAAACCTCAACTGTAGGCGATCAGACGGGCAGTAGTGTAAAATACTGCACAAATCTCACCGCAGCAGCATCATTGAAGCGGCGTATTATCCACTCGGCATTACTACCGGGCAGCAGTGTAATATTCTGCACAAACCTCATCGCAGCAACTACTTAATCTGACGGCGAACAGTATAGCTGTAGCAGTAACTGTCGTTAGTTTTAACATAAATATTAATAAACATTTATTATAACGTTTGTAAATAAGTCTGTTTTATTCCACGACTCTGGACACCGCTGAGCATACCCCAGCTACCAGCGGAAACGTGTCGGTACAACTTGTAGAATGGAAATGTCCATTTTTCTTGTCGTAGATTTCGATTTTGTTTCGAAATCAGCGCACAATCTGGTGTGCGCTGCATCGTATTATAGAAATTATGACGAATTTGCGCCGAATATAGAATCTTGCAAATTTTCCATAAATTTTATGAAACATTTTTAATTTGCTCTTCTAGGTCTAGATTGGAACAAAATAACTAATATATCAATCCTGCCAAAGGTTTTAAGGTTTAGAATGAATAGCTTTATTGTACAAAAGCAAACTGGTAGTTTTCTTTTGAATATATTTAAAAATGCACCATTTTTGGTCCTTTCAAGCCTGCTTAATACGTGTATTTACCCAAGTAATTATCCACAAGGCAAAATAACACAACCAAGCTAGACAATATTCTAATTCACAAAAATGCTCATAGTACTAAACTAAACAAAATGTTCAGACATTTGTTGTATGTAGCGTAAAAACAAGACAAATAAAACAATAGAAACTTCAACTACAAAAACCCAGGGCGGTCTGTGTTGATGCCAATAAATCATAAATATTTCATAGAAAATCAAAACCTAAAAATAAGTTTAAAACCCTATTTAGTGAGTAGCAGAGACACACATATTTATGTTGGATAAAGTCAAATATACGAATGGCAAAAATAATTTAATTTAAAACTTTTATTGCCTATAAACTCCTCAGGCACAAAAACGAAAAGCGTATATGTAGGTTTGTCATTTCGTTTGTAATTTCTACAATATTTATTTCCGACCCAACAAAGTATATATATATATGTATATATATATATATATATATATATATATATATATAAATAATACAATATTAAAGTTTCTATATGAGATTGTAACGAAAATTATGAAATATAAGTACAATAAACATTTCGGTCTTTAACCGTGTTTAAAGATTTCACCACATGTGCTTAAATTACTGGTCTGATTCTGTACCACTAGTTAGCCACGCGTTCATTTTTTTTTCTATACAAATTCGCTTATGAAACATAAACGGTTACTAATTTTCAATAATCCTTTGATATATATCGAAAGGCTGACATTCGATATTTCTTTTTGATTGATAGTTTATTAAATCCAAAACTTCAAGTAGAGCTTTAAAGAAATTTATTTCACTAATTGCTAGTTTAAAGGCTTGTATAGTATATTTTATAAACTGCTATGTATATTATGTCAAAGCGAAGAGAAAATTCAAAAAGGTTTAAATTTCACAATAAATTCTAAAATACCAGGAAATCCGAATATAACAGAAGAACTTAAATATGGCCATCAAATGTATATTTGAGCCAAAAAAATTAAGTTTCAGCTACCTTAGCAACAAACATCAAATTTCAAAAACTTCGTCAATCATATGAAATCTAAATTTTACAATAAATTTATCTTTTACCAAAAAAAAAAAAAAATAACGTAAAAATTTTAAAAATTTGATATTTCACTAAAACAATCATCCAGGAATGTATGTGATTCAAAAAGAGATCCAAAATTCACCAAAAATAAGAAAATCACAAAAAAAAAAACTACAAAAATTGAAAACTTTACCGAAAGATGAAATTTTATAAAAAAGATTTAAATTTGATCAAAAATATAAAATTTTACTGAAGTTTGTAGTTGGAACTTTGTCGCAAATCAAAAAGTAACAAAGAAACAACGGCGTCGGAGATTATAATCGCGCTTTTGGCCCTCGGAAGCGTGAATTAAGTTCTTCTTAACAACACCGAACATTTCTTTAAATTCGGGTAATCGTTCTTCAGGGCTACGTTGCTTTGCTCCCGTACCTGGTGTGACGTCATCTTATAATGGATCTAGATTTTTGATAAAAATTCGATTTTCCTGGCCTTTCTTTCGTGAAATTGTAGTTTTCTAGTGTTTCTATATGTACTGATATTGCTATTATGGCCCTAAAATTTCGGTTTCTGATAAAATTACCATATTTTAGTAAATTAAATTTCAGTTTTTTGTTACCTTTCCATGCAATTTTTGTTACTTTTGTGGTTTTTTTTAGTAAAATGCCAGTTTCCGCTTAATTTATCGATTTGTTGACGAAAATTCAAGATATTCCGAACTTGCAGTTATCTTAGAGCAGAAAATCTTTGCGTTTTGCCAAAGACCAGCCAAGCAAAAAAATGTTTTGTACTTACTTTAAAGTTGTATGGATAACAACCACCTGTTCAAAAAATAGGTTACTATTCACATACTTTGAGCGATTATTCTCACTTATCAATACTTTTCCAGTCTGTGAATCGTTTGATCTATTAGGGAAGAAATACAAATTACACATGCTGCTGTCATCTGCCAATAAATTGATACGATTGGACGTTTGAGAGTTAAGGTCACTTAGAGAAAATAAGACTATAGACTACGCGAAAGAACGGGGCCGTTCGATTCAACTCGTTTAATGATAGTATATCTGCAATAATTCGCTTAGAATAGAAATAGCTAGAGGCATTTCCTTATTATAAAGACAAATAAGGTAAGATCTGTGTGGTAGTAATCGGGCATGTTCTGACACTCGAAAGAGTGTCAAGTCGCATGCGAGTAGCAAATCGCCAAACTTATTTCTGCTTATTATGCAACTCATGCCAATCGCCTTACTTATTTCTGCTTGTTATGCAACTCATTTTTTGTTTACGTTTAATATATTTTATATAGAGATGTCACATTTTTCACTTTTGAGTAACGGTGCAAAAAATATTTTTTAGTTTTTGTATGAACTTACTTTTACAAAATGTTTATCTCTAATACTGGCATTAAAAATAACACTGTGATACACAAAAAATATTCAGGGGTTCTATTTTGTTGGAGTCCATGGATGACGAAAATACCGTTGGTTTTTTTAGGTGCTTCATAAGAGATTTTATAACGGTAAATGTAGTGAAAAACGGGTTTTCTTATATTTTCAGTTTTAAACTCTTCTAACCTCTTTGTTTCCCAACGGATTTCTTTAACTAACAAATGGCTAAGTTACAGTCGCTGAAGTGTACAAAAAACGCATTAAAAAAGTATTCTTTTGTTTTCCTCAGACTATAATTTGCTTATAAGTTACCAAACACTATAGATATTTACGATTGCAAAAAAAGGAAACTAAATTAGCTTTCCAAAATAGGTAATAACGGTAAAATCTGATAAAAAATAAAAGACTTATGCAAATTTTTGTCCCTTAACTTTTTGGTTTTTTATTTAGCAATAACTTGTATTTCTGTATGACGCAAATTTTATCGATATTGAGTACCTGCGTTAAAATGTGAATAAAACCCAATTATATTATCCGATTTACCTTAATTTTGCCAGATATGAATCTGTCATAAAAATGTAAAGTATTTCCTTTTCTTTTTTATTGCGCTTTTATACTGCTGAATTTAGTATAAAAGGGCTATGGTTGCAAAGCTGGCACAATTTAATTTTTGCAAGTGAACAGTAAGCGTCCTAGTCATTTTAATACAAACAATAGTGGTATTTGATAAAAGTTCTATTAATAAGTGAATTAATACAAACTGTTAGTCTTTAAATTTTGCAAAGATAAGAAACTTAACTATATGCGATAACAATGTGTGATAAAAGCGACAATTTTTGTTTTGTATGTGGATTCAATCAGTGACCGTGTTTGAGTACAGACGTACATCATATTTAACGCATAACAAATATACATTTTTTTTAAGAATTCAATTGAACAGTGAACAGTTAGTAATAACAAAGAAATAACAAAAAATAAAAACAATATAATATACTGCGTGTAAAACAAAACAACAATATATAGTGCATGGTTAAACCGGTTTGAACAATTGATAGTGAGTGTATGAGCGCACCAAATATTAATGAAAAAAATATAAAAGGTTATAACAACAATACTTATTACTCTTTTACTTACACAAATGCTAATAATGCAATGAACAATACAAATAATAGAAAAAAAGATGAAAGTGCTTTTTTAAGCGCCAGGCCAATTGACCGAACGCGTTCTTTATCCGGAAATATAAACTTATCTTCGCAAGCATTAACACCAGAAGAAATTACAATTCAACCAAAAAACAATTCAGGTACCATATCAAAAATAGTACAACGAAACAGGTAATTTAAAAAACCCCGTAAAAAAGTGCAAACAGGTATGGATCGTTATATAACCATAACCAAAAGGAAGGCCAGTCCTAAGTCCTCGCAGCAAGAGCGCACTGCTAAACAATATAAAAGCTGCCCAAGTACTGTAATGCCGGTAAGCGAAAACAGATTCTCTGTACTTGCTACAGCGGATGATGAAGCTGAACCCGCTGTAAAGAAGCAAAAACCTCCGCCGATTTACTTGCGCGAGCAAACATCTAACGAAATTGTTAACATGTTGTCTCAGCTTGTAGGTAAGGAAAGCTTTTATGTTCATCCTATATATAATTTGCGCTACCTTTTAAACAGAAGAATAACGGTGGAAGAGCCTCTAAAACCTAACGGTCCCCGTGAGTGTACCACCTGCCATGAATTCGGACACACGAAAACCTACTGGCAGCTACCATATGTATGCGTTGTTTGCGGTGATGACCACCGGACTTTGGAATGCACTTCTTCCAAAACAGACCCCAAGGTCCAAAAATGCAGCAACTGTGGTGAAAACCATACAGCAATTTACAGGGGCTGCAAAGTGGTTCTATTCTATGCTGGTTTTATTGTTAGTACACAAGCTACACAGCCACACACTAAGCCAAACTTTTCATATGCCCAAACATTGAGAAATGATTTACCTAATGCGAATGCCAAAAGTTCTAATGCGCATAAATATTCATATGCCCACGTCTTAAAAGTGGGTGCTCAGACACCCCTCGCCAACAATTCGAGCTCGATCGAGAACTTAAACAGACAATGAATAATTTCATGACAACTATGCAGGGTATGTTTCAGGAAATTATGCGAACCCAAAACATGCTTCTGCAAGTTTTGCTTGGCAAAAAATGAACGAGTTAAAAATATGCTTCTGGAACGCTAACGGGCTCTCCCAACATAAATATGAAGTAGAACACTTCCTGCTAGTACATGATATAAACATACTGTTAGTTTCTGAAACTCACTATAAAAAACTACTTTAGAATTGATGGGTTTTTTATATATGACACCAAACACCCAAGCGAAAGGACATGTGGTGGAACTGCCATTATAGTCCGAAAAAACGTAAGGCATTTTCCATTGCCTGAATTCAGGGAAGAGTTTTTGCAAGCCACGACCATAAATCTTACAGATTTTAAAATTGTAGTCTCGTCAGTGTATTGCCCGCCTAGGCATAAAATCGAACACCATGAATTTGCCAGGTTCTTTGCTATGCTAGGACAAAAATTTATTGCCGCTGGCGATTACAATGCAAAGCACACATATTGGGGATCCAGACTCCTTAGTCCTAGAGTTAGGCAGTTGTATTATACAGTTCAAGCAAACAAACTTGACGTCGTATCTGCCGGTAAACCCACCTATTGGATCACAGACTTTAATAAGTTGCCAGACCTTTTTGATTTTGCTATAGTAAAAATATCAAACGCGAGCAACTCTTAGTTAGTTCATCCTATGACCTACCTTCTGATCATTCACCTACAATTGTTATTTTAAACGACAGTTTTCTCACTGCACCTAAAACCCTTAGTTTCTACCCGAACAGAAACACGAATTGGTTAAAATATAAAATGTATGTGAGCTCTCACTTATCTTTGAACATCCCACTGAGAAATCCAGCTGATATACAAGCAGCTGTAGATCATTTTACGGGCGTCGTGACTGCCGCAGCCATAGCTGCAACGCCAACAAAGCCATCAGCTAAAATAATATCGTACCAGGCAACAACAGATAATCAGATGATCGTCATTGAGAAAAGAAGACTAAGAAGACAATGGCAAAATAGTCGTTCTCCACACATTAAAATGCAAATGAACTTATGCATTAAATTGAGACAGAAGCACGAATTCGCTATCGACAACTTTTTAAAAAACTTGGATCCAAGGAAAAACACGGATTATAGTCTGTGGAAAGCTGTAAAGCACTTACAATTTCCTATTGCTTACGAATCCCCACTAAGACTTGAAGACCGTACTTGGGCTAAAAACTCAAGTGAAAAGGCAAATGCGTTCGCAAAGCACTTGGAGAAGGTTTTCGCACCACATGATATAAGTAATTCCACTATTCCAATTATTAGTGACACCGTGAATGATCCTAGGAAATTTCAGTTGTCTTCTTTAAAATCGAAAATTAAAAATACGGATATGAAGAAATCACCTGGACCTGATCGTATAACAGGATCAATGATAAAAAACTTACCTAATTCAGCTGTAAGAATTTTGCTTTACATATTTAATGCCATGTTGCGCGTCGGCTTCTTCCGATGTTCTTGGAAAATGTCTGAAATTGGTATGATCCCGAAACCAGGAAAGGACTCAAGCCAGATTACATCCTACATGCCTATTAGCCTACTGTCAGTTTTGTCAAAGATATTTGAAAAATTATTCGTCTCGAGTGTAACTCCTTTTCTAAATGAACAAAACGTTATCCCAGATCATCAGTTTGGTTTTCGAGCAAGGCATAGTACGATTGAACAAGTCCATAGAATCGTTACCATTATTAGATCGGCTTTTGAAAGAAAGCAATACTGTTCAGCTTTATTTATAGACATTTCCCGAGCATTTGATGAAGTCTGCCATGATGGGCTACTTACTAAAATAGCTCGGGTTCTATCTGAAAACACCCACAAGCTTATAAAAAGCTATTTGTCCGATAGAACTTTTAAAGTAAGGTCAATGGACCAGCTTTCAAGATGTGGGAAAATCAGTGCAGGAGTACCTCAATGTAGTGTGCTAGGGCCGCTATTATATATCATATATACAGCGGATATGCCGACAAGCCCACATACATATACATCAACATTTGCAGACGACACTGCAATTATAAGTGTCTGTAGTGATCCATAGGATGCATCTGAAAAGCGCATATTCATAAGCTAGAAGACTGGCTAAAACAGTGGAGAATAAAAGTAAATCCATCGAAATGTGCTCATGTAACGTTTTCCCTTAGAAGCAAAATTGTCCACCAATCACAATAACTAATACCACGGTTCCAGCGGAAACGCGCGTCAAATATTTAGGTATCCACCTAGATCGGCGCCTAACTTGGTCCCGTCACATTGAAGCAAAAATAACGTCCATAGAGCTGCGAACAAATCAACTGCATTGGCTAATAAGTCCTAACTCAACTTTGGCTTTGGAGTATAAAGTCCTTTTATACAAATCCGTTATAAAGCCAATATGGTCATATGGTATTCAGCTGTGGGGTACAGCCTGTGCATCAAACATCCAGAAGTTAGAGAGAAGGCAGTCTAGGATTTTACGTCATATCGTCTGCGCCCCTGGTACATAAGAAATTAAAACATACATAGGGATCTCAAAGTTCCCACTATCCACGAAGAAGTTAAAACATACACGTCCAAATACGTGAACAAACTAGTTGCACATCCCAACACCTTAGCACGCAATTTATTGCAATTTGACGGCCACAAGAGACTAAAAAGAACTGACACATTGATCCTGGCGAGGCGGCTCTCCCTACACAATAGAAGATAGATTTTTAAGATTTGAATACAAAAAATTAGTTATTACATTGGTAATAACTAGTAAATATTTATTTAAAAATAAGAGTTGAACACTTATTGTGAATATCTTTTAATAGAAAGATTGAATAAAATAAAATACAGTATAAAAAAAACGGAGTTTATATTTAACATAGCTATATGAAGAATACTTTAGTCGTTGCTTAGTACGGGGGAAATGGTATATACCATCAGTTTGTTGTTCAGCGTGTTACGCAACACTAAGATCCTGGAAAAACGATCCACGGGGTTCTTTTGCATTGGCGTTTATTGAACTTGTCAACTGGCTTCCACTACGTGTGCATATAGAAAGTAGTTGATATTTCTTTTTATCAAAAACGAAAGGATATCAGTTCAAAATAAGACAACAGATTAAACACGCAAATGTTGATAGTGTTATTAAGGCTGTACTGCGTTAAAGAAATATCACCAGATTCATCTGAGTTTGAACCATCTTCAAGCCAAGCTATGAGCCCCGCATGAGAATATGTTCTACCTGAAGGAGAATTGAATAAACAACACTTTGTTTCCCAAGCGAATTTCATGATCCTGTTCGAGATCTAGAATTGTCGAAAAGGCAGACCGAGCTCTTAGGTCCCAGATTAAAACAGTGGAAGTATTTGCAAAAAAATGTAAACATTACATTTCGGAGGACCGAGGAAACTACTTGTTTGGATCAATATTCAACGAAAGCACTGAAAATAGTGATTTGACTTACTGCAGTGAAGTAAATAAATTGTTTGAACAACTTGGTTATAATCATGTCCCACAAGAGTGGCGATTATTTATTGATGGTTCAACAAAAAGTAATATAAAAAGTTCTTTTAATCTCATATTTTATTAATATATGTATGTTTATCTTCTGTTTTAAGGTTTGAAAGCAGTACTTTTGTAGCAGATTTGAAGGTACTATCAATTTTGAATAGAATGCAAGGTGGTAACACAAAGTATCCCTGCTATTTTTGTGAATGGGACAGCCGAGACTTCTCCAAACATTACAGAGAAATTGGAAACCGCGTACAAAAAAAATAGCATAAATATCCCATTAGTCAATCCAACAGATATTATTTTACTTCCGCTGCACATAAAGTTGGGCTTGATAAAGCAATTCGTGAAAGCACTTGATAAAAATGGACCCACATTCAAATATCTTGAACAGGTTTTTCCACGAATAACGAGTGTAAAATTAGAAGAAGGCAAAAATATATTATGAACGCATGCGCAATAAAAATGAACTTATAATCAAGTATCTTTATTGGTCCGCAAATACGGAAATTAGTAACAGATGAAAATTTCATGCAACAAATGACACTTGCAGAAAAAAAAAATGCATGGAATGGCTTCGTTTCAGTGTGTGGAAATTTCCTTGGAAACACAAAATAGAAAACTATGAGCAAATTGTAAATAATATGCTGTCTGCCTACCATGCGATGGGTTGCAAAATGTCAATAAAACTACACTATCTGCATGCTCACTTGGTAAGATTTCCAGCAAATTTAGGGCAGATGAGTGATGAACAAGGTGAACGATTTCACCAGGCTGTTAATGCCAAAAGGCTTTTCATAGCCGTTGACATTAATTATAACGAGGGACGAAAATGTCCCCCTTGTAACTAGTATATATATGCAGGCTGATTGTTGCCTAATCTGCCTGGCTATTTCGCCCATAACGTTGAAGTGTGCCTGTCATATTGGCAAAACTGTCAAAATTGCTGTTTCCGGTTTGGTAAACCAAAAAACCTTCCTTGTTCCTCTAGCCGCCGAATAGAAAGGTAACCACAGCATTATTCAATAAATCATTTGTCCAAACCACTAATTTCATTGTTTTATTTTTTCTTCACTGCTTTCTGTGATTTCCTACTGGGTTTGGAGACTTCCGAGCAAACAAAATAGAAAACATAAATTTTATTTTGTTTCATCGATTGGCTCAGAGTCTAATTGATACAATCATTTTCCAGCCAAATTTCATCCCTGTATTCCGACAGAAACATTTGGTCCTTCGAACCGGATTGGAAAATAATCAACATCAATACTCTGAGAGTTCAACTTTGGATTGCGTGTGGTTATTATAGAATTCCAAATTCATTTACTCTACAAAAGGTACGTTCTGTTTTTTTGCTTGTTACCTAATTTAGTAAGTAAAGTGCATTTCAACAACGTGCTAATAATCGGGTCCCTTAAAACTATAAAAATTAAAATTTCCAAAATAAATATATAAAACCTAAAAAAGGTATATGTATATAAAATCCAAATAAACCATAAAATTAATTGATTAAATAATATTAAAAGAATATATATTTAAAACCAAAGTAAAATAAAAAGAAAGAAATTATTATCAAAAGAGAGAAAAGTTAAAACAACAATAAAACCAATAAAAAATATTCATGTCGTGTCAGAGTCGTACGTGAAAGAGGATTTATTTGATCACTACCAGCAGCAGGTAATATTGCAAAATCCTCATACAAAACTAGTAAAAACAAAAAATAAATAAATAATTCAAAAATTAAATTGGTAAAAATTGTTTTAAGTCGGTGTGTCAAAGTCGCGGCATTTAAAGTTTTTTTTCTTCCCCTTTTCCATTTTTTCTATTTTGCATTGGTCAGACTCATGTATGCATGATTGTGCTTTATTTAACATTTTTTCAGCTCCAGATCTATTTTCTTAATTTCAATTGCTTCATTAAACACTCTTAATTATTGGATTTTACAAGTGTTCATTTGTTCGTGCTCTCTCTTTTTTTTAATTACAATCCACATGCAGTTTTATCAAAAAGCGTAAGTGTTAAGCGGTTTAATATATTACTCATAGAGACTCTTAACCTTTAACATGAAATATCTCTTTATAAAAATTTAATTCTGCAATACTCTTAAACCATATTACTTAATAATCTGTTTTGTTGGTACGCTCTTCTCATTTTTTCCATTCATCCAGTCGTTGTTACGAAAGTGTTACCGTAGTGCTATAAGACTTACACTCCCAAAATAAAATTAAAATTTTATATATTTGTGAAAAATCCAGCCGTTTCATGCATCTGCATACCTGGTCCTCCACCAGCGGATAACTTATAACACCTTTTTTTTTTAATTCGATGGTTATCAACACCGGCGTGCCGTGTAATACGCTTAGGTCGTTAGTTGTTAAATAAACGAATCAAATTTGTTTTTTGGTTTTCGGATTTTAGCATTCAAGAAGCTTAAAAAGTGCTCCGCGGTAACATTGTTTCATATAAATAAAAAACTTGGAATATTTGTTAAGCAACTGGAAATATTGAGCGAAAAAGGGATTTTGCATGCCATACACAATAGGTTGGTTCGCATCCGTATCCATTTAAAACTATATTTACTCAAAAAGTGAATTCAAATAAATTTTCTACATAGCTAAACTAAATTTTAAAGTGGGGACGAGTTACGATTATTTGAATCCTACTGGAATAGCGAATAAATAATAAGGATCAAATTAAAATCTGTTTAATTTCCTTGCTTTTTCTCTTCATTGGAAATCTGGTCGCTTTGGGTTGCGTTTACAGAATTAGTGTGTGTAAAATATTTTACTCATCATCTCTTAGTAAGAATTTATTTTCTGTTACTTCATGTTGGGGTGATATAAGTATACGAAATCACCGTATATTCCATATAATAAAAGTTCTCTTTCCAATAAACGAAAGGGTGAATGAACTTAAAAAATAATTCGAATTGAACAGCTGATCTGCATTCCAGCAATTTAAACGTGTGAAATCTTTTTTGGATGAGGCACTTAAATATATGCATTCGTCAAGTATTTTGTAATCTAGAGTTTGAAACGAATGATTTTCAATGCATCGAAATTATTTTTCTTAATTTGATTTCTTGACTTAATTTATCAATTTTTTCTTTTCTGAAAGTTTTACCGATTCTTTTCTTTTGCGTTCTTTCGCATTCGATCTTGTATTTATAATACCACTCTAATTCCAACTACAACTTTTCGAACTTTCGAGTGCATTTTGTCTCAATTTTTTTCTTTTGTTTCCGGAGTTTGAATTTTAAATAAAAGTCCAATAATGTCTTTGGATCAGTTTATACGCCTAGCCGACAGCATAGTCGAATTCGAAGCCGACCTGAATGATAATATTTTCCCGATGACTTCAGTTCATGCGCTTGAAGTGCATAGGTATGAACTAAAGACAATTTGGAGTCGAGTCAAGGCAGCCTACGAAAAGTTTCTAGGAGAGGCTGATAAAGAGGCTGATGAGGGCGACGATCCAATGGACCTCGAATCAGTCAAACTTAAGTATAAAAGTACTTATACTACATATTGTAGTTGTGCGGTCAAATTATCCGAAATCGTTGAAGCCCTCAAATTACCGGTCACTTCTAATCCAGACGTTGGCACGCGTCAGGTTGATACTTCTTCTAAGAATTTGGCGGCTACTAATTCTCATTCATACGATACACGTAGCCTACCTTTGCCTCCTATAGAGATTGAACCCTTTAATGGTGAATATGCGTCCTGGCCCACTTTTCGTGACCTTTTCACCGCCGTCGTTTTCAATTCAAAGGCCAGTAATATTGAGAAGTTATTTTATTTAACTCAAAAAACAAAAGGTGAGGCCAAGGAAATTGTCCAAAAGAGTCCCCTTACCAATCAAGGGTTTGACCTAGCGTGGAAAAACCTGTGTTCGCGCTACGAGAACCGCAGAGTCTTGGTCAATGGCCAGTTGAAAATCCTTTTCAACCTTCAGGTCATACATTCAGAAACGGGCAAGGCATTGAAGCAATTACAACGAGAAATAAACTCGTGTATTTCCATTTTGACTCTGTACAGTATCGACGTGGCAAGTTGGGATCCGATTTTTGTTTTTATTTGTACAAATCGACTACCTGATAACACGCTTACGTTGTGGGAACAGGAGTTAAAGGATAAGACGGCTATTCCGAGTTGGTCTGATCTTGATGCATTCCTTACCAGTCGTTACGGAACGCTAGAGTCCGTATCCGAAATTCGAGGTTCAAAATATTCGCAGGATTCTGAATCAAAACAAAAAAAATCCTCCTTTTCAAAGGCCAACAAAAGGATTCATAGTTTTCAGGCGAACGTAGCGGGTCCTAAGTGCCAGCTGTGCCCTAAGGAACACCATGCCATTCGCCTTTGCCCTAAATTTATTAAAATGAATCACCAACAAAGACTCAGCGAAATTAAAAAGGAAGGGTTATGTTTGAACTGCTTTTCCAAAACACACACGGTAAAAAATTGTAGTAGTAGAAATAATTGTTTTAAGTGTCAGAAAAGGCATAATACCCTCTTGCATAGGGAAGAAGAGCCCTCGAGCTCAGCTTCACATGGCGCGAACGACCATAAAATTTCGAAACTGAATCCGAATTCGGTTCCATATTCTCGCCCAAATCCTAACTTTATACAGTCCACTACCACTTCAGGATCAGGCAATGTTCAATCTTGTTTTGCTACCAATTCAAAATGCGTTTTATTGGGAACTGCCTGGGTCAATATTTGTTATTCAGGAGTTAAATATAAGGCCCGCGCCTTGATAGACTCAGGTTCAGAGGGAACCTTTGTTTCAGAACGCCTGATCAATCTTCTTAAGCTACCCTTTCAAAGTACAAATGCGCAAATTTCTGGATTGAATAACACTGTTTCAGCCAAAGTTCACCGTCAGTGCTCCCTTGTGTTATGCCCCCTAGAGAATGACAATATGGAGATTTCTGTTGATGCCCTCGTGGTCCCTCAACTTTCGAGCAACCTTCCTTCCCAAAACATTTCATTTGCCATGTTTTCAAACCTTCCTGACATTCAGTTAGCTGATCCTAAGTTCTATTGCAGTTCCAAGATAGATCTGTTGATTGGAGGTGACATCTTCCCTTCCATCGTTCGTACAGGCATAATCCATAATGTTTGTGAATCCTTAATAGCCCAAGAAACCATTTTCGGCTGGATCCTTACAGGTCCGGTCTCAAGAAACTCAAATCACAGCCGTACACTCGTGTCACATTTTTGTGAAATCTCCTTAGATAAGCAGATTTCACGATTTTGGGAGGTGGAGAATCTTCCGAAGAAGAACTTCATGTCTCCCGCTGATAAATCATGTGAGGATTTATATTTAAGGACGACAACGAGAAATCCTGACGGAAGATATATAGTTTCTTTGCCCTTTAAGGAAGGGTTTCCTGATAATTTAAATATCGGCCATTCGCGATCCAATGCAATGGCGCAGTTCTTCCGAAATGAGGCCAGACTTCTTCGATCTCCAAATCTTAAACGTACTTATGACAACGTGGTTCAAGAGTATGAAGATTTAGGTCATATGGTTAAAATTAAAGTACCTACCTCCTTTGAATTTTCAAAAGTTTACTATTTACCACATCATGCGGTAGTAAAACCCGATAGTACTACCACGAAAGTGCGGGTGGTATTTAATGCTTCCGCTCTTTCATCCAATGGACTAAGCCTAAATTCCTTACTTCACACCGGACCAGTTCTTCAAAATGATATAACAATTCTAATGTTAAAATGGCGATTTTTCCGATTTGTTTTTAATGCGGACATACAGCAGATGTACAGACAGATTTTGGTGAGTCCCAAGCATACTCCTTACCAGCGAATTTTATTTCGAAGTAATCCAAATAATCCGATTTGCGATTACGAGCTGAAAACGGTAACGTTCGGTGTCAATTGCGCACCATATCTAGCTATTCGGACCTTACTACAGTTAGCCAATGATGTCGAAACTATTTATCCTATAGCAAGTTCCATACTTCGAAGTTCTATGTATGTTGATGATGTAATTGCCGGATCTCACACAAAACATGAGGCCATAAAAGCGAAGACTGAGCTCGTCCATGCTCTAAATTCTGCGGGATTTTCACTAAGAAAGTGGACGTCCAATTTCAAAGATATCTTAGCGGATATTCCATCCGGTCATCTTCTAAATGAAGACTTCCTGAAGTTTACGGATAGCAGTTCAGCGAAAACATTGGGCATCAGATGGAATGCACGCTTGGATGAATTCTACTTCTCTGCTAATCCATGGACAGAGAATTCACCCTATACTAAAAGAGAAGTTCTATCCAACATTGCCAAACTCTTTGATCCTGCTGGTTGGTTGGCACCATGTGTGGTACAAGCGAAAATCTTGATGCAGCAAATATGGATGGATCGCACCGATTGGGATGAAATTCTAGCTCCAAATACACTTTCACAATGGAAAGCTTTTCAATTCAATTTTTCAGTGATCAATACCATTCGAATTCCTCGATGGGTTGATTTTTGTCCAAATGCCGATGTCCAATTCCATGGATTCTGTGATGCTTCTGAGAAGGCATACGCAGCGGCATTATATGTACGTATAGCACATGCTGGCTCCATTTCTACCCATTTATTATTGTCAAAAACTAAAGTAGCTCCTATAAAAACACTCTCTATTCCGAGATTAGAATTATGCGGAGCGGTTCTCCTAGCTGAAATGGTGGATAACCTTATACCACAATTAGATGTCGAAAAGTACGTTGTATATTGTTGGACGGATTCAACGATAGTGTTATCATGGCTTGCAAAACCACCCTGTAGCTGGTTGACCTTTGTGGCGAACCGAGTCTCAAAAATATCTCAGGTTCTAAATTATTCACAATGGAATCATGTTAGCTCGGAATTGAATCCTGCAGATCTCGCCAGTCGCGGTGTTTGTCCAAAGGAACTAATAGACAATGAGCTTTGGTGGTTTGTGCCGCAATGGCTTAGAAGTTCCAAATCACATTGGCCCTGTTCTACCTTATCCGATATTCCTAACACTAACCTCGAAATTAAACCAATTAAGGTATATTTCTCATATTTTGCGGATTTCGAGGATTTACTAGATAGATTTTCCTCATTTCATAAAGCGCTGCGCGTAATGGCATACGTTTACAGGTTTCTCCACCGCACTCATCATCGTTACAAACTGGATTTTTCTCAGAACACCCACATATTATCTAGCTCTGAACTTACTCTGGTTAAGTGCAAGCTTATATCTGTCGCTCAAAAGGCATGGTATCCCAATGAGTACCAAGCTCTTTATGCCAGGCAAACCATACCAAAATCCAGCACTATATTGAATTTAAACCCATTTTTGGACTCTGAAGGGATAATACGTTCTTGTGGTCGACTGCAATCTTCACCTGGACTTACGTATAATGAAAAAAATCCAATCATCATCCCTTACAATTCCCAATATTCAAGGCTTTTGGTTCAATTTGTTCACGACGTGAGTCTACATGGGGGAAATCAACTAGTCCTGAGATTACTGAGAACACAATTCTGGATTCCGAAGGCAAAAAACTTAATAAAAGCAACTATCAACAAATGTAAGATTTGCCTTATCTACAAGAAAAAATGTCAAAAGCAAATAATGGCGGCACTTCCAGCAGAAAGAACTGAAATAACGCGACCATTTACCCATACTGGTTTAGATTTTACTGGTCCATTCGACGTAAAAAGTTATTCTGGACGTTCTTGTCGCATTTCAAAAGGATACGTGTGCGTTTTCGTGTGCTTCGCGACCAAAGCCATACACTTGGAAGCCACTTCTGATTTGTCCACACAATCGTTTTTAGCAGCGTTTAGTCGTTTCGTCTCACGCCGAGGTTGTCCACTTCATCTGCATTCCGATAACGGATCAAACTTCGTTGGTGCCTCTAAAGTCTTAGCCAGAGAATTTCTTACCACTTCCAAACAGCGTATACAAAGTAATTACGCTCATCAAAATATTTCCTGGCACTTTATTCCACCAGGGGCCCCTCACATGGGCGGATTATGGGAAGCTGGGGTCAAAAGTTTCAAGACCCACTTCCGAAAGATCGCCGGTAGCTGCAAATATACCTATGAGGAACTTTCAACTCTATTATCCAAGGTTGAGTCCTGTTTGAATTCCAGACCTATTTCCCCTATATCGACGGATCCTACCGATCTTTGTGCGTTGACCCCAGGACACTTTCTCATAGGTTCGCCAATATTAGCTCCAGTGGATCCTGAGATAAAGAACTCATCAATGTCCATGATAAATCGATGGCAAAGACTAAACTTAATTCAGCAGAACTTCTGTTCAAGATGGAAAAACGAATATTTAAGGGAAATGAATAAGAGAGTTAAATGGCAACGACCAGAAGAGAATATTAAAGAGGGAGCTATGGTAGTGATCAAAGACGAAAACCTCCCCCCAAATTGTTGGCGACTTGGCCGAGTTGTAAAAATTTATACGGGTGGTGATAGTCGCGTAAGAGTCGCCGATGTTCTTACTCAGCGTGGCTTGATTACCAGGCCTATAGTCAAACTCATACTGTTACCCGTTTCATTTTAGGGTTCCTTTAAAGTATATTTTTTACAGCATATCTCTTTTTTTTCTAGCCCAAGATGCCAAAAATTTCCACTGTATCTACAAAATCCAAAAGTTTTCTTGATACCTACAACTCTTTTCCTTGCCGTCTTTGTTACCGCCCCCATCCGCTCCGTGCCTGCAGAAAATTCCTGGCCATGAATATGTCCGATCGTATTCGTGCGGTACGAGAGAACCAATATTGTCCTAACTGTTTGGCACACGAACATTCACAGGGGAAATGTTTCTCTAAACATGGATGTAAATACTGTACAAAATTCCATCATACTTTGCTGCATGTCCACCCTAAGCTGGTGAAAGGTCTTTTAACGTCGCGTTCTGAATCCCGCTCAAGATCTAGGTCGCCGCAATCAAGACCATCTACATCGTCCAAAAATCGTGGTTTGCCAGCCGCTAAGCCGACAATCGTATTATCGCCAGCAACAAGTACGAAAGCATCTTCTTTGACGTCTATACTATACCAAAATACGCTAGTCCTTCTACCTACCGTACTGGTGAAAGTGGGTTCCACCACGTCACACGCGCGATGCTTATTAGATTCCGGATCACCGATAAGTCGAGTTTCGAAAGCGTTAATTGATAAACTGCACTTAACTGCTTACACCCTACGCGATGAGACAATATGTCCGATGATACTAAAGTCAAGATTTGACTCCACTTCCAAGATCGAGGGTACCTTCAGGGTAGACCCTCGTATAGCAATCCGAACCCCTTCGCAGTCACTTCCTGAATCCTACAAAAAACACTTTAAGGATTTATTTTTATCGGACTCCCATTTTCATGAGTCTGCTGCAATAGATATAGTCATTGGAGTTGATTTATATCCTAAGATCATGTTCCAGGGAGTTTTCTCGAGAACTGGATTTCCAACAGCTCAAAGCACCTTATTTGGATGGACAATTTATGGTCCATGCAGTCTGTAGATTTTCGAATAATGCACTTTAACTTTCTATCTATAACATATGGTCAGTAACAAGCAAATAACAAAACGAAATCCTGTAGTTTAAGTTTACTTATAAATTTTCATTTCTGAGATTATTTGAATTAAAATCTTATTATTATAATTAATTTCTATTGTATACATACAACACACATAAAGAATTCCTTGTAGTCAATTAAGAACAAAAATGAATTATACTTACTCCTAAGATTACCTTTTTAAATCGGTTTATAATTTCTTCTGAACAGCATTTTTGACAGGACCAAAATTGACATCTATTTTTCATTGCACATACTGCAAGGGGGCCGGCAATGTTAATGCCAAAAGGCTTTTCATAGCCGTTGACATTAATTATAACGAGGGACGAAAATGTCCCCCTTGTAACTAGTATATATATGCAGGCTGATTGTTGCCTAATCTGCCTGGCTATTTCGCCCATAACGTTGAAGTGTGCCTGTCATATTGGCAAAACTGTCAAAATTGCTGTTTCCGGTTTGGTAAACCAAAAAACCTTCCTTGTTCTTCTAGCCGCCGAATAGAAAGGTAACCACAGCATTATTCAATAAATCATTCGTCCAAACCACTAATTTCATTGTTTTATTTTTTCTTCACTGCTTTCTGTGATTTCCTATTGGGTTTGGAGACTTCCGAGCAAACAAAATAGAAAACATAAATTTTATTTTGTTTCATCGATTGGCTCAGAGTCTAATTGATACAATCATTTTCCAGCCAAATTTCATCCCTGTATTCCGACAGAAACAAGGCAATATTTAAAATTGAACAGCGTTATTTAGGAAAAAATAAAATCAGTATGCTTTCTAACTACTGCTGGTCTTTAAAGCCGAATACTGACGGCGAAGATTATAAAAAGCAGAGAAATACAAGTTATTTCTCAATAAAAAAACCAAAAAGTTAAAGCACAAAAATTTGCATAGGTCTTTTATTTTTTATCCGATTTTCCCGTCATTACCCATTTTGGAAAGCGTTTTTTGTACACTTACGACTGTAACTTAGCCATTTGTTAGTCGATTTACAAAAAATATGGGAAACAAAGAAGTTACAACTGTTTAAAACTGAAAATATAAGAAAACCCGTTTTTATCTACATTTACCATTATAACATCACTTTATGAAGTGACCTAAAAAAACCAACGGTATTTTCGTCATCCATGGACTCCAACAAAATAGAATTGGTACATTAGAACCCCTGAATAATTTTTTTCTCAAATTTTGTATCACAGTGTAATTGTGTAACATATATTCTTAAAATATATTTTTTTGGGCTTTTTTTTTATTAAATATTGAATTTTTAGCAGTTAATATTTTTTTATTCCCGCTTATCCATTTAATGTGAATTTTAAAATTTTCACGAAATTTTTGACGAATTATTAGTAAAATATGGTTTTTTATACAATTTACGCTTTTTAAAAATTTTATTGTTTAGAATATATTGTTATTGAGCTTATTTTTTGACTAGTGTTTAGTTTTATAGTTCATTATCGAATTTTGCGAATTTGCAAATTATTTTGATATTTTTTTTTTTTTTTTGCATTATTCAGATTAATTTCGATTTTGGTAAAATTTGATTTATAAGCTTTTTAGTGAATTCGACATTTGTGGCGAAATTAGATTTTTGATAGATATTTTTATCGCTGATTTTATTACTCTTCCGACGTTTTTTTTTGTGATATATCGGCTTTTATGTGAAATTAAAAATTGTTTGTGGTGAAATTTCAACATTTGGAAAATGTTGGTTTTTTTAGGTAAAATTTCAAGTTTTCATTTGTAAATTAAAATTTATGAACAGAAGTTTGGTGTTGTGGTGAATCTTAGAATTTTGGTGGATTTTCAAGGTATGGTCAAATTTCCTTTATTTTTATTTTTTATATTTTTTAGACTAAATTTCATTTCTGATCACATTCAAAATTTTTATGAATTTTAAATTTACTTTAGTTAAAATTTGGTTTTCTTTTTGAAAAAATTATGTTTTTATTGAATTTAATTTTTTTTGTCAATTATAAGTTTTTTATTCCAATTTTTAGAATCTGTAGTAAACTTTCTAATTCGCGGCGAATTTAAAATTTGGGCAAACTATCGATTTTTGCGCAACTTCTTTGTGAAATTTCTATTTCTGAAGAAATTTGGTTTGCTTCGTTAGTTTGAAATTTTAAGGTTTTTTAAAATTTTTTTAATTCGGTCCAACATTTAGGTCCGTAAGTTATCTGGTGGGCTCGATTTAATATTTTCTATAAGAACACATTATAGCAAATTTGTTAAGGATTGAGAAAATTTTATGGACTTGTAAGTGCTTCCTAGTAAGATTGAAAATACAAACAAAAAAAACAGAATTATACATATTCTGGGAACTTGTGGACCGATATGTCTTATTTCATATAACTAATATTCGCCGAACGTACGTATCAATGATCTCAGAACCTAGGCTGTTTGGTACCATCAGAAATTTCAACATCGTACATACGGACAGACAGGAATCATTAAGTGATGTCGTTTTTTGGAACAAATTTCAGTTATCCCTTCCACAAAATCAGTAAAAATAAAAGTAGAACAGAAGACAAACAAACAATTTACTAAACGAAGCAAAAGGCTAAAGGGAAAGTCTATAAGCAATTATGACCCTAAAATTTAACAGCACTTTCTACATTGTAACATATACGACAGGCGACAACTTCATTATAGAGTTAATATACATTTACAACAACTACAACAACCTCGTTAGCAAATATCAGCAATAAAAAGGCAGACTAACACAATATTTTACATACAGCAAATTATTGCGAAAACAAAGTCAACATAGTGCATTCACAAGTTGGACCAATAAAAATACATCGTTCTGAGATGTTGCTGACACATCGATTTCTTGTCGATCGCTGCGGCTTCCGTATTTCATTACGCAACGAAGTTAGACAAATAATTTACATTTACACGATAACAAGATCCAACTGACTCACAACTGAGGCCTAGAGACTATGAATAGCGTCGTGTATTTGTCGAAAGAATGCGAGAATAAAAAGTAAGGCTTTCGTAGAAAATTTATTCATTGCTGCAGATTTACGAAAAGGAAATGCATCCTCCAGCTGTAAGTTTTTGTTCTACCTTGTGGTGTGAACCCATTCATGGCCAATACTTTTATGAAGATAATTCGAAAAATTCCGTAACAGCTAATGATGTGCGTTATAGAAACATAACTGGTTAATGCCTGTCGAGCATTAGTGGAAACAATCGAACTATTGCGCACCATAATTCCAGCCTTCATTATTTTACGACATGGTGATATGAATTGGCTTGCCAAATCGCGTGATTTATTCCACCCAATTTTACGCTATGGAGAAAATTTAACACAATTGCCGTAATATAACCGTCGTCGAATTTGAGCTTTGCAAAATTTATGACAAGCGCATTTATCACGCCACAAGAATCTTGCCCTTCATTTAACCGATATACTCTTCCACGTATAATTTAAATATGTTAAGAAAACGGGTTTTAATAGAAGGTTAGAGGTTGTTTTGTTGTAAAAATTATGTGTTCTTAATAAATTTAATGTGGCAGCCCAAACGCATTCACCTATTCCAAGTTCTGTATCACCTAGTGTAGGCTATCTAAAACAGTAGCACCTTCGCTTTAAACAAAATGCAACATGAACTTCTTATTTTATTATTTTATCTTGGTTAGACATTTTTTGAGTGTGTTAAATCTGATAATAAATCAAAGTTCTACGCATTACGCAAAACACATGGTACAATGCACATATTATAGTTTACAGCACAAGTTAAATTGTTGTAATTACTGTTATTGCAATTAAGACAATTTTAGACTATAAAAAAAAAACTTGCATCAAATGTAGATTTAGGTAAAAAAATTGTTTAACACACCATCTTGACTAGCCAGAAATTTGTTCGCACATGGAAAGAACGTGGACAGAATAAGGAGAAGAATTTGTTGCATGGTCTTCTTTGTGGTGTATACAGGTCGATGTTTCTGTGCAGTTTGCGCATAATTTTTTGTTTCGCCTTGAGATTATTTTACTTGTTCTCAGCATACTTTATTTACGGGTGTTTATAGTCGAGCGCATAAAAACATATTTTTTATTTTGCCTGCATGTATTTTGTTCATGTGATGACAGAACAGTGTTTTGCCAGCAACTGTTCGGACAAAGTCGTTTGAACAGAAACAGACCACGGACAGCGACAGCCTTCATGAGCCAAATTTCAGTGCGAACAGGAATTTGTATGTTGGCAGGACAGATCTATGGCTATTTAAATCGACATGTAAATGAGGAAAAACAAATTGAAAGTATGTGGCATTCGCCTCTGCTACATTGTAGATAAGTAGAGAGTGCTTAAAGCTCTATTACAACTTCTTACAAATCCTTCTTAAAATGTAAAATACTGCGGTGAGAGAGGGGAAAAAGTTTGTGAAATGTAGAAAATAATTTATAAAAAGCAAACAAAAAATGGAAAAAAAATACACTAAAATAGTAAGTGAAAAACTACCAAACTAGTTTTTCACTTACATCTCAATGCGTTTTTCCAGCAAGTAAGTGTGTACGCCAGCCTATTATCATTTTTACATACCCATATACATATACACGTGCCAATTACAGATATTGAAGTTTAGAGAAAAGTATGCGAAAGTCAGCTCATGCACGAGTGAGTTGCCTTAAACACAAAATTATTCGAGAAATTTTTCAATAATTTTCTACATTTTCCCCCATAATTTCATAAATTTGTTAACACGTTTTACCTTGGGCTAAAACTGTGGAAATGAAATTTACTACTGTTATTTTTTTCTTCTTATGTTGTTTTTTAATCATTCATAATTTAGTCTGTGTTTTTCTTTCATTTTTAAACGTTAAGGGCTTATTTCGCTTTCAAATTTCTGGTAATTCGAAATTCTTTTCCACTTTTTTCTATAAAATATTTTAAAACTTTTGTTTTTCTTTAGATCTTTTTTTATTAATTAAATTACAAATTTCTTAACTAGTTTTCTAACTTTTTCTGCAGTGTTCATTTCGCAGATTTATTATTAGTTTTAGCTAAAATTTGCCATAAAAAAGTCTTATAATACAGTTTGCTAAACAAGTTTGTCTTTCGTTTTTGCCAACTCTAAGTTATTAAACACTTATTAGATGATTATGGTATAAATTAAAGAATTATTATATCTATTACGCAAAAATTATTTACGGTTTTTCACACACCACACTCATAGGCACGTACTCGTACATATACGAACAATAAAGTTTTATTTTCTTTAACTTATGTATTCCAAATTTATTTAGTTCTTCAGAACATATTAGTTTTGCACCTTAACCATATTTCGAAAAACTTTTTAAATTGTTTCACAAATAAATTTATTTTACAGCTTAAACGATTTATGATAAATATATTTATAAGTGATTAGAAATTTTATGTTCGAAAACTTTTTCCAGATAGATGTGTGAATTTAAGAGCCGTTTGAGAAAATTGAACAGTGTTTAATACAAAACAAAGGAAACACACACACAGAAACTTAAATGAAAAGTAATAATTTGAATTCAGGGTTAAAATATTAAACAACAATTTCCTCAATTAAAACCAGCTAATAACAGATTTGTTGTCTAATTTTGTTTCTTCGAAATAATTTGTTGTTTATATGGGATTTATCTACCAGATAAATTAATTATGTATGTATGCATTTTATATATGTTTGTGTATGTGTGTATTACAGTGATAGATACACACGAGGGAACATTAGAGGAAACATATTTTAGGAACTTATTGTATTCAGAAACACATAAGAAAATTTCAGTACCCAAAAAGGTAACATGATTTTTTACCAGAAAACATACCTACAGACAATGCAACATTAAGAGCAATTTGGTAATGTTTCCTCTAATGTTCCTTCTTGTGTAGCCGTTTTTATAGCTGAGCTGTATAAAAATTTATTCCTTAAATTTATCATTTATTTTTTTTATAAAAATATTTGGTAAAATACGTGTTAAAATAAATTCGATTGTGCGGAATTCCACATAAACATTTTAAGCGTCATTAGGTTGGTTGAATGGATTGGATGTATGTTATTTACAGTGGGGATATTAATAGGAATTATTGGAGAAAAAAGACGGTTACCATCTGTTATCGTTAGAGAAAAACAATATATAGAAAACTGTTCCCTATTTGGACCTAGCAAACTTTATTCAATATTTGGAATTCACTTAAAGAAAATCACTTTTCTGTAGATTCATATTATCGCAACTGAACTGTATGTGCTGCAAAATATTTCAACTATGCGCCTGCTTTCAGTCTCTTTCCTAACAATACGGCTGACATTCGCAGAAATTATTGTTATTTTCGATATCGAAATTTTCAATGAGATCTGAAACAGTGTCTATAGTTTGTTAAAAAAAAAATTTATTATTCATTTGAGATCAGTTCGGAATAGAACCTATTGTATTTTCATCTAATCTACAATATGAATTTTAGCTGCCATATTCCTAAAGTTGGTTATTGCATTCAGACGAATACTATACATTCTACGTAATCAGATCTACAGAAAACACTTTACAATTTTGACATTCTACACATTGTGTTATAGTTTATATCGTTCCTTCTGCAGAAAGTTGAAGTATTTCACGATTGTTTGATGGCAACTTATAGTCAAATAGTTTCAAAATATTTACCCTCTATAATTTTAAGAACACAATACGAAGTGGCCTAGGTTGCCACTTTAAACGTCGAAGAAGATATTACCTGATAAAATATAAGAAAAGCTATGTTAAATTCCTAAGAAAAAAGCTTCCTCCAAAGGTAAGAACTTGCTTTTAAATCTAGTTATAATGTTACCACATAACTTTCAGGATTAAAATCTGTTTTTGAATCCCTTTAAACGATACACAAGCAAGTATATTTCCCATCGAGAGTTGTGTCTCTTAAATTGCAAATTTGCTTTAGATTCCTTTTGATGGACCAAATGCTTGACCGTCTTTTAACGAGCAGACAAATAAGGTTTAGAAATACAGCTACAGGTAGAGTTCTTGAAAAAAAAAACTTTTCAATAGGAGGTCGTAAATTGTAATAAAAGAAGATTCAGTTAATTTTTTGTAGCTCCCTCTCATAAGTTCCAAAATTTCGTTGTTTAAGTTCTCCATAATGCAATACTATTCACAATTTTCACGTACTGTTAAATTTAGCTAAAACTCACATCAATGGTATTGTAAATTTTTGTTACAAGAATAAATGCAAGATTCATTATTTAAAACGATCAAAAATAAAAAAATCAATTTATGCGATCTACAACCGGCAACACTGTGCTGTGTTTGTAATAACAAAAATAATTCTTGCAAATCTCCATGAAACTCAAAATTGCGTATCATTCACTTGCCACCAAATCAATTTTTGTATATGATTGTGAAAATATTTTGCTTTATAAAAAACTGTTATTAAAATAGTTGAAAATATCTAGTCTTCATAATTACAAAATAAAATCTGAAAACCATTTCAAAAAGAAACCAACAGGTTCTAATATATTTGGTGTACACCGAACCAAACATGCAGTTATCTAACTATCGGGTACCTCAATTTGTCATGTAATTGGTGTGAATGGGTCTCATGCATAAAACGTGAGCTTGAGCTCGGACTCGATTTTTTGTGTAAAAGGTGCTTTTCGTATGCATAATAAAATTTGATGTATTTGCTTTTAGTCACTGCTCACGTTTGATCTCATCCTGCTCAGTTTGAACTAAGTTAGATGAGCTTGTACTCATTTTCATATGCATAAAAACAACCTTTTGCGCTCTTTTGTGAGCTCATGCTCAAATTTTGTTGAGCCTGCCTTATAGTTGACTCGCGTACACTAAAAAGGAATCATGGCTGAATATTTTGTGCCACAAAGAAATACAAAATGTTATCAACAGCGTAAAACAAATTCAGCAAGTGAGGATAAAAAATTATACAGGTTTGTATTCTTAATTATTTTTTATATAATTAATAATAAAATGATAAATACATAGGTTTGTTGATAGTAGCATTTGCTGGTTGGCTAATTATTTTTTTGAGGAGTCAGAAGAAACACGTGGTGGTGCCCTCAGCAACATTGATAAAATTCGACTGCATTTAAGGTTTTGTGCAGTTCCTGGATTCCAAAATGGTATAGCCACAGATATTGGAGTCCATTAATCAACTGTGTCGCGAGCTATTGCGGAAAACTTATATCTGCCAAAGCAAGCGAGTGGGTAAAATTCCCGAAAGATGCAGATGAAATAAAAGATGCTCAAATGAAATGGCAAGCAAATTATTGCTTTCCATTTGCAATTGGAGTGATTGATTATACTCATATAAAAATTAAAATACCCACAAATCAAAGCGATGAGTATATTTGTAGAAAAGGCTACTACTCTTCTTTTTACAAGCGTTGACATATCCTGGCCTGGTTCAGTTCATGACTCACGCATCTTACGAAACAGCGAGGTATGTAGAATAATGCAAAATGCAACGAACGATGCATTACTTCTCGGAGATGAAGGCTATGGAATATGCCCATGGCTAATGACACCATTCCGGAACCCAACAACTGACATTGAAAAAACATTCAACAAAGTGTTTACAAGGCAACGTGTCATTATAGAACGGTGTTTTGGGCAATTGAAACAAACATTTTCGATACTTTAATACAAAATTCGTGTATCGACAGAGTTAGCGCCCCACGTAATAGCCAGTTGTTTCATTTTGCATAACATAGCTAAATTTTTAGAAGACGATTATATCCTTATCAATGACGATTACAACAATAATGATGTATGGCAATTAGAAAATGATATCGAACAACAAACAGCGAGAAATTCAGAAGCTGGAAAAAACAAAAGGAGGATGATCCCAAATTTGTTATCAAATTAGTTTATAATAAAAATAAAATTAAAAATATAATTCTCTTTCATGTAAAATTAATATAAATATAATTCACTTTTAGGCAATAAATATTAATTAATTACATACTAATAAAATTCAATATTCATGGAACTGCAAGTTTCTTTCCACAAGTTTTTCTTGCAAAATCTGCATTTTTGTAGAAAGGACTTTGTTTTACTTTAACAAAACAAGCCTCTGCAGACTTTGAAAATTCAACTCCCTTGTCTCATCAGTTTCAGAACGACTCAAGACACTGTTGACTTTTTTATTATATTTTTGCCCGTTAATTTAATGCCAAATTTTTGCTTAATTTCTGTTACACATGTTTCGATTGTTTTTTTTTATTTTCTAGTAAATATTTATTTTGTTTTATTTTTTCTACTAAAAATTTAGAAATCTCGTCAGTTTCGATTTTATTATTATTTGATTCTACTTCACTTTCACTTGACATGTTTGCCCTTCAATAACAATTAGACGTTTGATCTCTCTTTGCTCAAGTAATTGCAATTGGTTTGAACTTGTTTTTATGCATACGAAATTGAGCAAAAGCTGTTGATGTTTGATTGAACTCGACTTACGAGCAATTGCTCACCTGCATCAACTCAGCGCTTTTACTCGTTTTTATGCATGAGACCCAATGTTCTTGTTACCCAAGAGATATTGGACTTAAACAAATCGATTAAATTATATGTTAACTATGCTTCTCGTGCAGAAACCACATTCCACTTAATTTAACAAGCGCCAAAAGCCCTCATTTTTATAATAAATAATTATTTTTCTGCTCAGATGTGGTAACATGTTTAAAATAAAATTTAGAGTTTAATTAAAATATAAAAGAAAAAAAATAAATAGAAAGAAAATTTCACTGTCTCTAAAACTATTTGATATCGAAAGTTATCCTAGCCAGCATCAAAAAAAGTTCTTCTGTTGTTTTTAGTAAATAAACTTTAAGCGATTAATGTATCTCCTTTTTAATTCCTTACGTTGCATTTACTTATAAATAAAGCACTTCTGGTTTTCTTTTTATTCATTGTTTACGCTACAAAATTCTTAAACCCATTTAGATGTTTGAAATATTTGCTTGTTTCAACCATGTCTCTACACCAACTGAATTTTAGCTGTTTAAAAAATTGTTGGCTGGCATCAGCTGTGGGGTTTCAGTTGACTAGAGTAGAATCTGAGAGACTGGTTGGTATGTGTTTTATTTTAGTTTTTTTTTTAAATAATGATTGTGATAATAATGACGATATCTACTCGTCATAATGAACAACAGACTAGGATGAGCAGGCAATAGCCTCTGCAGGGCATGCAATAAAGACATCGAACCAATGGAACATTATCTTTGCTCAGATTTTTAACAAATGAAACGTGATATTTCCCGGTCGACGCCTTATCTGAGTGGCATTGACTGGAAAACTCAGAGACATTTTGCTATCAGTACCGAGATCCTATAGATCGCAGAGGTTCATGTCCACTGTAGTGGGTGTATGCCCACGGTTAGAAAAAGAAGAAGCAGGAATATAGCTATTAAACTATTTCCTAAGTTATAAATACTACACACAGCACTGAATCTCATACAGACAAACAACAGCATCAAGGACAAGGAGATCTTTACACACAATGTATCTTTTGTCGGATAACTTCACAGGACAAAAAAAAGACTGACAGGAAAAAACAGCTTAAGGGTCAAAACAAAGAGTAGACTTTTCTACGAATCATCCAGGAGTGTTTTGGTTCAAACCTCTCTATAATATTTCTTAATTTTCGTATTTACGACTATTTTTTTACTCAAATCCTTTTCCCCTTTTTACCTTCATAATTTTTTTTTCTATTTTTAAAACCGTTTGCCAATACAAAGGTGAAGCAGCAAGAACGACTTCGATTCTTGATTTGATATTCCGACAAGGTGTTTTGATGTAGATTTTTGAAACGAATTTCCGTCATCCCTCCTCAAGTTTGGTTTCGTGACAAACCGGTTTCGGCTATGTTCCATCTTCAGTGTCATTTTTTGTTCTCAACGAGAATGACTGAATGAATAAATCTTGAAACATAAGGACTTTGAAAGATTTACCATAAAAGTTTCCCGAAATATGAAGTTGGTAAAAGTTCATATCTTGGTACCTATTCAATAACTCAGAGCTGAAATTTGGTATACAGTAGTTCTGATAGAATAAGTAAACAGATGAAAATGTGCACTTTTTATCTGGGGATACCCTTATCAACCATATAGCAATACTATATACTCGTATTATGATGGGAATCACCACGAAGACATTTCCACGGAAGAAAATAACATCGCACAACAATAAATAGATTAACTTAATTCCAATAAACTGAACTTTCGTTGCAAATTAATTATTGCACATTGCACTTAAATACTTTTGAGCTTTTGAATTGTAGAATTATTACAGTCATTGGTATTACCGGGCACTAATAAATTTTTTAAAGTCCTGCAGAATGTTTATTTGTTATACAATTTGTGTATTTAATCATAAGAATTTAATCTTTTAATGAAAGTGTATAAAACCAAATACTTTTTTGGTTTTTATTTAAAGCAATTCTGGATTTCTGGACGATTCAATTAAATCGCGATGTTAAATAATCAAGATTGATTTATGTCGTTATAAAACTTCTGTTATTACGTTTAAATTGTACATACAATTATGCCTCGATAAAAAGTTTTAGTTTTTTGGTTCTTGATTTGATATTCCGACAGGGTGTTTTGATGTAGAATTTTGGAACGAATTTCCGTCATCCCTTGTCAAGTTTGGTTTGGAGACAACCCGGTTTCGGCTATGTGCCATCTTCAGTGTAATTTTTCGATAGTTTTTCTTGTTGAGTTCCAGGTTTAAAAAAATAAATAAATTTATCTATTAAAGTTGATCGAGTGTTAAATGACACTTAACTTACGTAGTTTGCATATCATTTCCTTCTTTTAAATTAGAGTTTTTGTTTTTATTTGGAATTACTTCATTATTCTTGTGATCAGTAAAGAATGAAAAAAGTAATGGGTAAAACTCCATTCCTTTTTTACAACCCCCTTTCTATGTATGTAAGTGAAAAATTTTAGCACTTTTTTTACACTCACTTGATCTACTACGAAAATACCAACACAACTACACGCCTCAACACAAAGATATATTTGTATTTATGCAACTAACTTACTAGAATGGTGTTTTAATAAAATTTGCTCACTTTTGCCAGAGGTGTAATAGCAGGGGGATGTTAAATTTTAATATAAATTTTTACCACTTGGCGACATGTTTACTTTAATTTAAAAAAGAAGTAAGTAAATTGATAAGTCGAGCGGAGACAAGTTCAAACTCTCTTATAAAAAATCCATAATCTACGGTGGAACAGCATACGCCAGCGATACGTGGCCAAGATACCTGTCGACCTCCAGTTTAAATCAGACTTACCCATGCATAAGGAGCTCTGTATGGGTGGACACTTTTTCTCCTTTACTCGTGGGACAGAATCAATGAAACGCAATATAAAAAATAATAAAAAACCCAAAACGGACCGAGAGAATCTGGAAGGGATGAGTCAGGAAGCTTCGAGAGAGGTGGACAGATTAATCCCTGAAGGAACTCCGGTTGTAATACGCCATAGGAGAAACCCGGAAATGGACAAGTGCGCCTCGCAAGGGGTGGACGAGTTAATCTGTAAAGGTACTCCTAAGGCGTTGTACCGTGAGATTTCTATAGGGACGGACAAGGAAGCTTCAGAAGAGGCGGAGAGGTTAATCTCTGTAGGACCTCCGGTATTTGGCTAATGGAGGAATTCTAAGGGGATTGACAAGAACACCTCGTGAGGGGTGGACGAGTTAGTCGCCAAAAATACTCCTGATGCCATGGAGGTGCATGTGAAAGGACTTGACGCACCTGCCCAAGTTGGGTTAGGTAAGTCTGTTTCGGAAGCAGGAACCTCAAACCTTCCCTGCAACGCTGAGTCGGAGTATTTGCAGCTCAAAACAAAAATTGAGAGGCGAATGCAGAAGAGGAGACGTAAAAGGGAGAAAAAGGCTATTGAGAAGATGACAAATCGAATTAATACCCTTTTAAGTAAGGAGACGACTCCAGAAGTTGAAAAACCTTTGAAGAGGTTTAATAGTGACAACCCTAAAGTTTCGGAAAAGGTCCGTTAACAGAAGGAGAAGAATCCCCGAAAAAATCCGATTGGACAACCCTCAAAAGTTGTCGAAATGAATGTGGATAAAAAGGCGACTAACCAAAAGCCGAACAGTAGTGGTAATACTAACGTTAGGCCGAAGGTTGGTGCAAAAGTGAGACCATCGTTTGCACAAGTTGCAAATAAAGATCTCAATTTAGGTCTCACTGACATATCTATGGAGGGTCCTCTGGAGAACACACATGTAAATGCCTTCAAGGCATCACTGCCGTGTGCTCTGGATAACCTTTGTGATGATGCTGGTGACATAGGTTTCGTAGGTAATGCTAAACTTGTTGATGGGTTTATTGTACTCATGTGCAAAAACAAATCGACGAAGAGCTGGGTGATCGAACTAGCGAAATCCCTGACCAATCTTTGTAAAGTGGTCAAACTAATAGTCGATACCCTACAGGCGTAGCGAAACGAAGTCAGGATGATCGTCGTTGCTCACGGTTCTACCGGGGGTAAAGACATTATCCTGAAAAGGCTGCAGAAGCAAAATGGATGCGTGAAGGACACTTCTAAATGGAGGGTTACTCGCGCATAAAAATTTGCTAATGCAGATAATGAGGGCGTAGTGCTCACGATATGGTGTCTGAAGGAGGATGCGGAGGCCATCAGGAAAGCAGGGGGGAAACTTAACTGCGGACTTGACCAGGCTAAAGTAAGATTCAAGAGGAATGACTAGTGAGCACGACGTCCTCCCTGGTGCGGGGGTAGGAAACTCTGAAAAGAGATGTCTATCAGGGAAGGCGGTGGGCTTATACCAGGAAAAAATAAGTATATGCCAGCTCAATCTTCATCACAGCAAAGCAGCATCAGCAATGTTGGTGCGATGTTTTGAGGAGGATAAGCTGCATATAGCCTTGCTACAGGAGCCCTGGATTGTCCAAGGCAATATCAGGGGCCTGTCTCAACAGACCGCCAATCTGTACCACTCACAGACTGATGGTAAATTAGGGTCATACATCCTGGTGCGACATGGCGTACGAACAGTATTTATGACACATCTCTGCTCGCCGGATCTTACGGTAGTAATGATTGGCAGTGGTTCGGGATCATTTCTTATTGCCTCGGCTTACCTTCCCTATGAGACGACAGGTACACATCCGTCACTGGAGGTGGAGAACCTGGTGAGTTTCTGCAGGCAAAGAGGTATGGTGCTGATCATGGACTGTGTTGCCAACTCGCATAATACGGTTTGGGGCAGCACAGATGATAACTACAGAGGACAACAATTGTTGGAATTTGTAGAAAGACTCGATTTGCTGGTACTTAACAGAGGGGTAGAAGCCACCTTCGTGCATTCACGAAAGGCAGAGGTGATCGATATCACTCTGTGCTCAGTCAATATGCTAGATAAGGTTAAGGACTGGAAGGTCGTGGACAGATTAACCATGTCTGACCACAGGGCAATCCAGTTCGATATATTGTATGGCAGTAGACGGAGGAAGGTCCGCAAATACCGATCATACCAGTTATGAAGAGTATCTGTCGGTACATATAGGAGGTGCTCCATACAGAGCACCTTGCAACACGGGTGAAATCGAGCGGACGGTGGAACAATTGAACTCCACGGTTAAGCTAGCTTTCGAGCATGCTTGTCCCTCGACAGTAGTGGATGAAAAAGATCCGACACCTTGGTGGAACGGAGAAATTGAATACATGAAAAAGGAAACAATAAACCGATACATGAGGGAGAGAGACTCGATCTCATGGGATGCGTATAAGGAGATGAAGAGAGAGCTGAAGAGAACAATACGTCTTCGGAAACGAAGTACGTGGAGGGAATTCTGCTCTAATATTAGGAATACATCTGAAGTATGTAGAATACAGAAGATAATATCTAAAGACCCTGTCTCTAGGATGGGCCTAATTCGCAAGAGCGATGGTCACATGACTGAGACAGTGGAGGAGACATTGCAATCGCTTATGGAGGTTCATTTTATTTTGTCTACTTATTATTGAAAATATATCCGCAATTTAGGTATTTTTACAATTTCAACTATTAGATAAAATTTCGAGTTAAAAATGCAAATTGTGATTCTTTTTAATGGAAGTATTCAAAATATTACATATAATTTTATACAGCTGCCCTCTGTAGAGCTGAAATATTTTAGCGGGATTGACCGGACCGGATTTGCCCTAAACTGCTAAGTTGCAAAGGTTCTTCGCCGTCAAGACTTAAAAATAATCTTAAATATGTCAATATGACTGACATAAATGTCCATAAAGAAAGCTGGATTCCGTTCCAAGTAGTTCCAGTGCAGCGGCAAATAAAAGTTCGATATGTTTGTTGTATTGCCTAGGGCCCTCAGAAAAGTTGAAAGTATTTCGAGTATTATTATTTCAAAAAACAACAAAAACTAAAAAAAAATCTTTAAATCGACCAAAGTCGTGGAACGTTTCCAAGTGTGGTGGACGAATGGATGGATATTTCATACAAGCCATATGTTAATGTTACTATTAGTTTCTCTAATGCAGAAAAATATCAATTCAAATACACAACCTTGAGTTAGAAGCTTATTTCGCAATTTAAAAAAATTTATAAATGTGTGAATCGTGCTCTGTTTTACAAATAGGGTCGATTCCGATTAGTGACGGTATGTAATGGCTTTCAACATAGTAGGCTGGAGCCATTACAAGACTATAAATGAGGTGTCAGAAAACTATATATATATTAAGTATAAGCTGAAGGTAGATTAACATTTTTGCTTGCAATATTTCCAAAAATTTAAAATCTTCTCCCGTTTGACTTACAGGAGTCCTTAAAATGAACTATTACACAACGACAAAAACACGTTAGTATTATATCAAGCAAGTTATTAAGTGATATACATAGATGAGGGCGTGTCAGATTCGCATGAAGAGGAACTAGGTAGCGAAATTTACAAAATTAACTAAATAATACTTTTAAGTATTTACAAACTCCAGAATACTCTACCAAAGTTAATCATAAAGAAAACATTTCATAAGATTATTTTCATTTAAATAAGTTTCATAAGAGATCTGAAAGATTAGAAAGATTGCTTAATGCTTTGTATTCTATAAGTCCAACAAGAACGCCAAGTGAAAGTCTGGAAAAAGCAAAGAAAAAAGGATACACTTCAAACGATTTTAACAGCGTCTTTTATTTTTAAAAGGTAACTAAGAAAACAAATTTTTATAAGTTTAAGTATTTTATATTTAAGTTTTCACCTGAATAATATGGACTCATTTGTGTTAAGATCTTACATATGGGTTACTTTATTTTATGTATTTGATCCCTTACTTTTGTGAATTATTTTGTTGTTTAACAAAAAAACTTTTATTTCAATAATTAATTCGATTTTTGTGATATCAAATATTTTAACAAAACCGATAAACCTATAATTTTTGAAATTTTTAACCAAAATCCGGTTATAAAAATAGAAATTATTCGCAAAACCAAAAACCGGTTACTCGATTACTCGTAGAGTTTCCTCAATGCAAATGCGGCAACTTTTTTTACTGGCATGCTAAGCACCAAAAAGGAAGACGCATATCATGATTATTTGTTTATCCTTGCAAGTACATATTATAATTTTTATTATCGTCATTTTAATTATTTGTATTGGGTATGAAAATGAGCCATGGATAATCGAATCAGTCGCTCGAATGGATAATTGCGTCGACCGTAAATTGGAAGTAGGATACGGAACAGTCCCGAACTAAATCTCGATTGTTGCGCAATTTTTATGTATTCTTCTGGCGTTAGTCCACTAATGATAAAATAACAAAACTGGACACAGATTATAATAAAGTTGCTAGACCTGACTTGAAAAAATTATTTAAATTACTCATTTATTTCAAACGAATTCTTATATTGTTCTGATAGACGGTATTCATAAGACAAACTAAATCTATTATCTCTGTATACTTCCGACATCATCTTTGAGATTTTTCATTTGCAGAGTCATGTCCCAGCCATAATTATATTTTAAGGAACGTGACAAGTTATATATTTCGTAACGCGTCTTGTAAGTGTATATCGAAAGAAATTAACGAATTTTAATACCATCATAAACTGGGATGTTTATATAAACAATTGTAGTTTGCCAGGCCAAGTTCAGGCCTAAAGCACACAGTGTGTATATTACACGAAACCATTCGCCCTGTTTTTGTGCCCCTCATAACTTTGCTCCCTTCAATTGTAAAATAATGAAACTAGAAATATAAGGACTCTACTTATAGTTAACCCTCTAGGCCAAATTACATAAAAGCTTTCAGATATATGAAGGTGTTCAAAGTGTATATTTTAGTATATATTTTCTGACTTATTCAACAATATTATGAGGCACTTTCATTGTAGCTAGATAGCTGAAATTTGGTATACAGGTGGGCCTTAGGGCACAAGTAAATAGAAAAATCTGAAAACATGCACTTTTTATCAGGGAGGATTAGGCTACCCCTTATTTGTATGGGTCACTTCCACTATATCTATAGAGCTGCTTCTAGGCACCTTCCTAGCTTAGCAACATTTTTGGAACTTTCTAATATGAAAAAGGGTTATGGGAAAAATGTTACCGAACAAGCAATTTGCTCAGAAATGGATTGCTATTGTACATATGAAGTACTTGATCCTGATTTTGATCTGAGTACTTTTTACGGCCGACATTTTTGAATAGGAACTTGGCCGTATTTTCATATTTATGTTTTTGTACGGATAATCTATTTGGCGCTCATGAATAACCGCGTATATTTTAAAATCAAATTTTTCAGGAGAAGCAAAATGTTTGGAACCAAGGACACAATTGGTTTTTATTGAACAAAAACGTATAGAAATCTGCAGGGTTTTTAATTATTACCTACATATGTACATATATGAATTGAAATTTAATTAAATAATTATAAAGCATAACACACAGTAAAAATTATAATTTTTGTCTGTTTTTTTATTTTACGAGTATAAAAGAACATATGTAATAACCAACAAAAATTACTCTGTAATGCTTCACATTAAAAAGAACATGAAATCTAATAGGAACTTAAGCCCTACTGTTTTCGTTATTCGAAGAGTTTCATAAACATTTTGAAATATATCCGGAATTAGTGGCAGTTAATCAATTAATGACCTTATTTTATGAAAGGTAATGCCTGAATTTATATTAACCCATTACAGCATAACATCCGATAAATCGGACAGCAGTAAATTGCGTATTTTCAAAAAATAAAAAAAAAAATTTCTTGCCTACTTGATGGTAACAGAAAGTTTAGAGTATTAGTTGAAGTTTGACAACATCGCTTGTAAAGACTAAAAGTAATTTAGCAGTTGTTTTTCATCATTGTTTGAAATGTCTGATCGCGGTTGCAGTGTTTTGAAGAAGAGGTAAGATTAATTATAATTTTGTTAAATTTAACGATACATTATTGCAAATAATGCTCTTCTTTTATAAAACAATTCTATTTCTACATAGAAACAAACATTATTCTTTACAAAAATTATTATTTTCATTTTTATATGTGGTTTTTTTAAAGCGTCCGATATATCGGACGTTATGCATTACAAACTTTTGAGTGTGATTATTTGTTGATATTTTTTTAGCTTGTAAGTGCATGAAATATTAGCTATATTAGAATGTGAAGATGAAACAGAGACTTCAGAGCGTTTAATTTATGTTGAACCACCCTTTGAGCAGAGCGGACAGGCAACAGATGAAGACAGCGACAAGTCTGACGATGAGCACGTGGGGAACCTTAGCTGCTTGGGGCGCACATTGCTTCATACCAACTGCAAACTTCAAAGTTCAGCTCGGAAGGGAGACGATACCAATAAAACCACAACTTTAGATGAAAAGGCATTGAAAGATGAAGCTGATAGCGACGATGATGTACCGCTATCTTCTTATAAAAAAGGAATACAAAAGTTTCAATCCAAAAAGAGAAAAATAGTGCATTGGGAAAAACATCTACCAAGCTTCACAAATTCAGAATTTTTCGGAAAATCAACTTCGCTGGAAAGTAAAAGTTGTCAAGATCCATTTTGACTACTTCCAACTTTTTTTTCACAAGGATCTAATAAAAAAATATAGTTGATCAAACCAATCTGTACGCTGGCCAAAAAAACCGGCCTTTTGGGGTAACTGAATACATGGTGGCTTTTAGTATTTATACTGGTAAAAGTGCAGAAAAAAAGGACTTTGGTTTAGGCGGAGATGTAGTTTTGAATCTGATATATCGCTCAGATTTACCAAGTCAAAGTCGAGTAAAAATATACTTCGACAACTACTTCACATTATTGCAATTGATGAGGCAGCTCAAAGTACTAGGTTATTGCGCAACTGGAACAATAAAGGCGAACCGTGTTGAAAGCTGTTCTCTATTAGACGTCAATCAGTTCAAACGAGAAAAACGCGGCATGTATGATTACAGCTCATCCGAAGAAGTTTTTGTATGTCGATGGAACTACAACAACGTTGTTACAGTAGCAACAAATTTTGAAAACTGGACGTTAACACCTGCCACACGTTGGTCTAATGAAAAAAAAGCGAAAGTTTCTGTTCCTCAGCCTTCTCTTATTGCCAGCTATAATAAACATATGGGCGGAGTTGATAAATGCGACCAAGCTGTCGCGAATCTTCGTACAAGAATGCGTGTAAAGAAATGGTGGTGGCCAATTTTTGCGTATTTTTTAGATGTATCGGTTGTAAATGGATGGCTATTAGCTAGAAAGAATAATTGCAATAAAGGTACGGAATCTTTGTTTGCATTTAGAAGATATGTAGCTCAAAGTCTACTTATTAAATATGGAACTCCACCACGCCAAGGACGAAAACCAGCCAAACCCTTATCCACAACACAGTATGATGGCGAAGGCCATTGGATTGTGCCCATAAGCACTGAACGCCGCTGTGCTAATAAATGTGGTGGAAAATCGAAGTTTAAATGTATAAAATGTGATGTTGGCCTTCATCGTAAATGTTTTATGGGATACCATGTAATAGGTTCTGCAACATAAAATATACTATTAAAATATTTTGCTCATATGTAAACATATTTTTAACACAAATAAAACCGTTTTGTTAAAAACAATATTTTTTGTTTATTGGTGTGCTGTGCATAGCGTCCGATATATCGGACGGCTTGTAAAATCTGAATTATAAACAACTCATTGTGGCGAGTTTCGTACGAAAGAGTTGAAGTTCCTCGACCAAGGAGAGAGAGATTTTTTAAAACAACGACATAATTAAGTTTTTATAAATAAAATTACTAAAATATTGCCTTCGAAATACAAAACAGTTTAAAATACAAAATTTGTTGAGTCAGTCACTTGCCATGGGAAACAGTAATATATGAAGTTGTAATATATTTTCAAGGTTTTCATAGTATAAAGATAATTGAAGACATATGCATCCTAAAGGGAGAGAAAGAGTGAATTTCAATTGGAAATGCATGACTAGAGATATCACTTGATGCGCCAAAAAATGCACTACATGCTATGTACTGTCGTATAGAAAGATACTGCACAGAAAAATTTGCTAAAATCTCGAAATTTTGCCAAAATTTTAAATCCAAATACTAGAAATTTCACCATAAAATCGAAAAAGTAGAATAAACAAGAGAGTTATATGCGGCCATACCGAATCTCTTATACCCTTCCCAAAAGTAGGAACTACTAAAAATGTACTACAGATTTTTCTCCGGTGCAAAATGTTGCTTACGACATTTAATTTTTGGCCTCCGGTTTAGTCGTCTCCTTTCGTTTTAATATAATTATATTTGCTTGGATAATAAAGAAGATATTTCTTTTAATTATTAATTTGTTTTTCGTTTCTCTGAATGCTTAGCAATTTTTGAAAAATGCTAAATTTTTTGGTAAATTCTAGATAAAAGCGGAATTAGATTCTGAGTAAAATTGAGAAAGTAATGTTGAACTTCAAAATATGCTGACTTTTGTTTTTGGTTTCTTGTTTGTGATATTTAGGTTTTTTAAGCCTTGTGTAACATCGATTTTATTAAAATTGCTACAGTTTTCATAAAATACTGCTTTTTTTTGGAAAAAATTTGGCGAGACTCCAAAGTTTTGGTAAAATTAAAATTTAAATTTTATAATTTGGAATTTGTGGGGTTTTTGCAATTATTTTGTTTTATGTCAGTTTTTGATTATATTGATTTTTTTTAATTTTTATTGCAACTTCGGTTTTCTTTAAACATTGCGTTTTTAAAAACTTCTTTTTTTTTGGTAACAAAAATTTAAAATTTTAACATTTTTATGAATTTGTAAATTTCGACTTGTTTTGATTTCTCATTTTAATTCCCGATTTGTGGTGAAATTTTACGTTTTTTATAATTGTGAACATTTTTTTAAAAATATCTATATTTCTTAATTTTTATGTTTTTTTTTTAATTTCGATTTGTTGGACAATTTCGTTATTTTTGTAAAAATACAAAAACTCTGTTCACCACATGTATAACCTTGGCTACCTTCTCATTACACGAATAACTGTAAACAGGCCATTAAAACATAATGGTCCCTGTCAGTGCACTAATTGTCTATAATTCGTGCACATATAAAAACCATAAGACGTGATTAAATATTCATCCTACGATTTATTTTTTCTGTCCATTCACCTACAATCGTGATTTTACATGACAGTTTCTCAACAAATAAGGACACGATTTGGTTAAAATATAAAATGTGTGTGAGCTCTCACCTATCACAAAACATTTCCCTGATAAATTCGGCTAATAATAAAAAATCTGTGGACCATTTTACAGACGTCGTGACTCTTGCAGCCAGAGTTGCACCACCAACAAAACCATCTGTAAAAAGAAATTCGTGCCAGTCCTCAGCTAGTATACAGATTCTTGTCAGAGAGAAGAAATGGCTTAGAAGCCAATGTCAGATTACTCGTTCTCCAGACATAAAGAACCAAATGATCTTATGCCAGAGATTGTTACGTGATAAATTCAGGCAGAAATATAAGTCCGCTATGGAGAGTTATTTAAATACCTTTTATCCAACCAAAAATACGGATTATCACCTGTGGAAAGCTTAAGGGCGCATAAAACGTCTTATTGCATACGAATGATCCGATGAAATTTCGGATATCATCGTTATAGTCACAACCAAAAGTATGAGAAATCACGCGGACATAATCACGCCCTACCAAATAGTAGGTAGTTTATTAAGATTTAAATACTATAAATTAGTTATTACATTAGCGATACCTAATTAATAACAATTCAGAGATAAAATTTGAATACAAATTGTAAATTTCTTCTGGAACGATCCAGTAAAATAAAAAATAGAGCGTCCAAACATTTTTATGATTTAAAACTTCCGAAATTAGATTTTTTCCTTATTTTGTAAAATTTCAGATTTTAATTAAATATTGATTTTTAGCAATTCAAAATTTTTAATGCCAGTACTCCCAAAGCTTGTCAACAATGAAAATTATGGCAATAGCAAAAATAACAAGACGAACTAGAAAAACCTCGTTTAGCTCTTATTTTAGATCTTTTTAAAAAGTATAAGTACAAAATACACCTCTAAATGTAGTAAATGTCGTTGCGACACGCTTCGTTTTATAAAATAAGGCCTTATGTTTTTCTTTCAAGCAAGTATAATAAAAAACAATATACTTTTTTTAGGCAAATAAATTGTAACAAATTTATTTTTGAATTGTTATTTAACAACGAGCAAAAAACGAAACAATTATAACAAAGTACTTGAAATTGATACACGTGGCGTATAATTTAGCAACGAACAATGGCTTTATTAATCATACGCTACTTGCACACCCAACACAACTAACAAAATAGAATTCGCTTAAACTTTGTTTGAGACCTGTAGAAAGGCACTTAAACACAGTCTGATTTTCAACAAACGACTGTGGAATACACGATGCAAATTGTGCCGTCTTTTTATATATTTATGCGCGTTTCAAAGTATTTGAAAATATACAACCGATTTTAACTGAAGTGAACAGGTGCAGCTTTAACTTGTTTCCTTCAATATTAATACGGGTTCTTCTTATATTGTACGCTAGAGTAAGTATGTCTGTATGTCCATTTACTGAAGCGTACTTCTACAACAACAGCACAAATCTACATTCAGATTCTATTGTAAATGAGAAATTTTGGAGCTGCTCTGGCAACTTTTTGTTCTTACTTGAGTAAGCCAATTACTGTTCATTATAGGAGTGAGAAAAATTAATATTTATTATTTTTTTGTTCTTTTGTGAACTTAAAATATTTTTATATTCTTCACAAAAAGTGAAAAAGGTTTGTCATTGCGTTTGTAATATCTACTATATTCATTTCTGACTCAACAAAGTATATATATATATATATATATTCTGAATCTTTATAGGTTAGAAATTCCGATGACCGTTCAGTTACCGATGTCCGTTCTGACGGTACTACACAATCTTGGCTGTTGAAACTTCGACGATTTGAGCAGCGCGTTCGGCGAACTTTTGCCTTTGAAATCAGCAGTATCGGTTCACAAGTTCCCGAAATATGGAAAAACGCTTATACGCAATCCCATTAAATTCACATATTCCGAATCCTTATCAAATTTGTTAAAAAGTCCCTCCATAGAATTTATCATCCCGAGGCTCCCAGATTGTGCTAACTGTTGGACCGAATTAAAAACTTTTTAAATAACCTCAAACATTGAAAAACTAACAAAAAACTCTCAAAAAACTTGCGAAAAATTCAATATTCACCACAATTTAAAAATTTACCGGGAAATCGAGAAATAAGAACTAATTTTTTTTAAAAATTAATTTTCAATACATAACCGAAATTTTACGAAAAAAAAACAAGTTCACCAAGATTTGAATATTTGAGATTAAAGTTTTTGTATTGAAATTTCAAAATTTTGTTTTCATGATACTTTTTGAAACAATTTCGCGTTTTTAATAAATGCTTAATCTTTTTTGATCTTGTTTTTCGCTTTTGTGATATATTTTCGAATTTTAGGTAAATTTTAAATTCTAGTAAAATTTTGGCAAGTTTAGAGTTTTTTGCTGCAATAACTTTTTTTCTTAAATTTCGATGTTTTGTTATTTTTGTTATATAAGATTTGTGTACTAAAGTTTGGATTAGTAGTGTATCTCTAATTGTTAGTGAATTTCCAATTTATGGTGAAATTTCGCTACATTTTGGTGAAATTTTTAGTTTCTATAATTTTTAATTTTTTTTTTTTTTTGGTATTATTAATCATTAGGTGAATTGTTTAATTATTTGGTGAATACCCCATATGTGACGAGACGTGATTTTTATTATATTTGTTGAACATACATAATGTAAAAACTTTGTAAAATATTAATTTGTCGGGTTTTTTATGAATTAAAATGCTTAGTAAAATTTAAATGTTTGTATTGGGTTTCTGTGTAAATTTTTTAAATTTGTTTTTTTTTTGCTGTCCAATATTTAGGGCCGTAAGTTATTTGAAACCCTAGGGTTGATGAGTTTTGTAGTGGAACTTATAAATTTGATAAGGATTTAGAAAATGCAAATGTTATGGGATCGTGTATAAAGGTGTCCCCGTAAGAGTGAAAATATAAAAAAACACAATGGTTTTTGCCAATATCCCGGCAACTTATGGACCAATATGGCTGACTTCAAATAGAAAATTTGCTGAATGTGCTGATCAAATGGTGCAAGATCCTACATTGCCTTGGGCCATCAGAAAGTTGTTTCAACATCGGAAAAAGGACATCGTCAATTAAACTTCTCTATCTATGAGGATCTGGACTATATATACTTTGTTGGGTGAGAAATAGATATTGTAGAAATTACAAGTGCAGTGACAAGACTTTTTAAGTTTTGTTAAGGTTATAAAAAAACATGAACGCAATAATTTATTCTGGGATTTATTTCCTGAAATCTCATATGGTGATGCATATTTGTACACCTTGGCTTTAAACTAACAAAACAAACGACAACGGAACTTGTTAATTTAGTGACACATCGATAGTCAACACCAAACGAATCCACTACTACTCTCTCATATACATGAAGTCCACTCCCATACATGCAATCGAATGCTGGCTCATACAAGCGACAATATTGTTGACAAAAAAATATAAATGAATTTAACAAGGACATCAGAGAGATGTGTTATTGTAAAAAATAAACCACAAGGCAGAAACACCAACAATAAAAATTGAATGAATAAAAAATTCGCCTTAAAGTTCTGAACAAATATGGAAAAACCCTCTATTTTTCATCAAAAAAAGTTCATGATGAAACAAAGATTCAAAATGTTAATAATGTTACAAAGAGAGCGAAACAAAATCTTTGACATTTTAGTTTTAACGGTTTGCGTCAAATTGAATGCTAAATTGTTTTCAAAAAAACAACAAAATACTAAAAATGTATACAATAGAAAGGTTAAGAGAATAACAACAAAATAAGATTGAATTAATTTGTTATTTGTGTTGATTTAGTTAGTTTCGGGAGCTTGGAAAATGTTAATATGGGTAAAGCGTCTTTCACACGAGTTCGTTGGTTTTTTCGCAAAGGGAAATCTAATGATAAACGTTCTGATTGAAAAAAAATCAAAATTAAATTATTCTTATTCTATATTGCACTTGTGTAAAAATGCAACTCTGATAAAATGAAAAGTCTAAGTTTTTAAACAAATTAAATGAAATTGTGAGAGCCGTACGACTTTCAAATATCGATACGCTTCTATTAGATTCCTGATTTGTCGTTTTCACACTTTAATACTACCTCACTTTATTTGAATTCTTGGCAGGCCGTTTTACTTAATCTACTGCTATGAAGGAGCCTTAAGGATGACCTTTACTCCTTCTATATATGTGTGAAAAATATTGCGGCAATATGAATTGACATTCCATGTAGTTAAAATGTATGTAGCTGTTTCTTGTCTTTATTTTTCTTGAGTTTACTTAACTGTTTAAATCGCTAAATTAAAACAACAAAAGAAGTTAAAAACAAGTATTGAATCCTGAGAATAACCATGTAGATGTTTTTCAACTTTAATAAAAGTCGTTTACGAATGACATTAGATACAGGAAGTTATTAACTGGGATTTTTGGGTACTTAAATAGAATAACGTTCTATTTTGAACTATTATGAACAATTGAAAAATTAAAAAAATAATATTAGTTGCACTTTGGACATTTTTAACAGTACAATCAGACGAGATCTCAGATAGTTTAAAGATAGCCTCAGGATCTGTTCCTGTGGCATAATCGAGATATTTGTCTCGACAACGAATGCTCGCTAGTGTTACAGAAATGGGCTAATAAACTTTTTACGTTTGTTTATTTTTGAAGTAATTTGGGCAAATAATAATAGCAACTGTAAGCTAAATAGTTTATGTTTTTTTTTAATTTGTTTGTTAAAAAAATTGTTGTAAACATTTTGTATAAATTTTTAATATTTTTTTCTGGCGTAATCTTTTCTACAGTTTTTCTCCTAGCTCAAGTTTTACGGGCTGCTTTAATGAGAAGACATTTGTCCAAGTTTCTTCTAGTTATGCATTTTTGCAGCATTTAACATTTCACTCCATAAAAAAATTTTTATATTTTTCATATGACAGTTTTGAACTCTTCCTACTTGGCGAAAAAAATTATTTTTTTTATATTTTTATTGCAACTGTTGCAACGCTGCTTAGCAGATGTTGTAAAAAATTTGTGTCAGCTATTTAAGTGTAAAATTCGTTTGGCAGCAGCATTGCGGCCCCAAATTAAAATTTATATAAAAACAATTTTGCAAAAATGACGATTTTTAAAAATTGAAACGTTTTTGTAATTTAAAATTCTTGAACTATCGTTTGGTTGTATAGTGATTTTAAAGATTTTGGTGAAATCCCAAATTATGATAAAATTTCGTTTGTTTTTTGATTTTTTAGCTCAATTGAGATTTCTTTAATTTTTATGATTTTAAATATTTTGGTGAATTTTGAATTTTTTGCGAATTTTTCTTTGTTTTGGGAATTCGCTACGTGTGGTTTATTTTTGAGGTTTTTTTATGTTTGTTAAACAACGATTTTGTTAAAATATCAAAGTTTTTCATAATTATTTTTTGTGAGTTTTCGGGTTTTCGGCGGAACTACAATATTGTGTTGAAAATTAAATTTTTGTGCTGAAAATTCCGGTTTCTTATTGAAGTTTGATTTTCAAAAAAAAAAAAAAAAAATTTATTTATTCCAGTTTTTCGATTGTGGCTAATTTTTGAATTTGTGGTGAATTAAAAATTTAGTTCCGCAGATTATCTTGGAGATGATATTTTCTAGATCCTAGGATGTCTAGTGCCGTCAGAATGCTAATTTCAACATCGGAGAGAGGGAAAGGCGGACAGATGGACATCGCTAATTGAACTTGCCAAGCTATTAGGATACAAAATACTCTGTGGGGTCGAAAAGGAATATTGTAGAAATTACAAACGGAATGACAAACCTATATATACCCTTTTCACTTTTGTACGTGGTATAAAAAGAAAACATGTTAGCATTTTAAATTTAATCAAGTTGAAAAAATCCCAATTGTTTTAGTTTTTGCGCCAATTCAATTTAAACATTTTTACTTGTGCTGCAACTCACAGCAGAACCAATACTAAATCTAGAAGAACAAAATTATAAAATATTTCGAAGTGAAGTTTTAATATTGCTCTGCAGTTACCCAGTGTTTTTTTGAACAACAAATTACAAACCATTTGCCAACAAGAGATAACATTTTCTTGCAATAAAATTTTATTAATAATGATTTTGCATTTTATATGTATATAGGCTGACTTCCTAAACGTGAATAAGTTTTCAACATACAGTACCATACGTACAAAAATGAAAAGGATATATATAAGTAATTCATTCCGTTTGTAATTTCTACAAATTCATTTCCGGCCTAACAAAGTATATTTATATCCTTATGGTAGAAAAGTTAAATTAACGATGTCCTTGTGTCGGATGTCGAAATCAACTTTCTGACGGCACTGGACAACTTCGGATCTTCAAACAACGAACACTTGATCAGCTAACCTGTTAAACTTGTATTATTTGATCAGCTCATACGGCCAATTTTCGCTATTTAAAATCAACCGTTTCTGTCAAGAAGTTGCCGAGATATTTTTTATTATTTTTACTGGAACGGGTAAACGCCGGCGAAATGTACATATTCCGAATCCTTATCCAATTCGCTATACTGCCACATTACTTACGGACCTAATAGTCGGACGAAATTAAAAATTTATAAAAAAAAGACTCAAAATTACGAAAACTAAAATTTCACTCAACAGTTACCAAAAATTGTAAATATTCCAATTATAAATTTCACAATATTTTGGAAATGTAGCAAAATTCCAAGATTCATCATAAATTTTGAATTACAAAAATAATAACATTTTCCAAAGAAATCTAAATTTACAAAACAGCGGAAAATTGCACCAAAAAAAATACGAAATTACTAAAATGAAAAATTCACAAGAGTTCGAAAAATATACATTGAATTAAAAAAATTAAATACAAATTTTGGCAAATACACTTCAAAAGAGACCTATCTTACACAATTATCACCACAAATCGGGAATTTACCAAAAAAATTAATATCATAAAACAAAATTTCAACACGATTCACTAAAATTTAAAAATTCACGGAACCAAAAAATTTTTAAATTACCAAAATACCACAATTTTCTAAAAAGCTAATTTTAAAGAAAAATGAAATTGCACCAAAAAATTCAACCCTTGGCAAAATTTTATATTTACCAAAAATTAGGAAATGCTTCATAAAATCGAAAAACTGAATTAAAACAAAATACTTGCAAAAATTCCACAAAAACCAAAATTCACCAAATGTTAAAATTTAAAATGAAATTTTTAATTTTACAAAAAATTTGCAGTTTTGCCAAAAATTTGCAAAAAATCTATACTTTATGAAAAACGTAATTTTAACCAAATCCTATAATATAAAAAAAATATTTTCACAACAACAAATTAAAATATAGTGATAAAAAAATCCACCGAATTTAATCATATTTTATTGTGGCTTTAAAGAAAACAATGTTAATGTTTTTACCCATTTCCCTTGAATATTTATGCTTTTTATATGTTTTTTACGAAGTGCTAACTTTACCGACTATTCATTCATCCGTTATTATAATTTTTGTATGTCTTTGTCTAAAGTTGATTATTTTTAAACCTCTAGAGTTTAATTTTTATTTCATTGTCTGTTTCTGTTTAAGTTCACATGACGAGCATATTTGTTTTCGTATTTGTTTTCTTCCTTTTCCGTCATTTGGTAGAATGGAAAAAGTTTGCACCAGGGTCTGCGTATTTATATATAAGTTTGTCTGATGCCCTTGAGGCTACAAATTTGTTTATTTTATATTTGGGTTTTTTCTGTTATTTTCCAACTCTTACCAATATCCCACAAGGAGTTTTAAGGTTCATGTGTGGAAGAACAGAGTAAGTAAATAAATAGAGTGAAATAATTGCAGTGGCTTGTGTTGTTTTTTTTTTCATTATAAATGGAAAAATTTAAAAAAGAGTAAACCAAGTAAACCAAGTAAACCAAAAAAAATACCACATTTTTAGATTTTTTTTATAAATTCCTCAAAAAAAGGTTCTTTAGTTAAGAAATCACCATTGTCATGATTTTGTTTATATCTCAAGATGTCTAGCTTCCATTTCTATTTTAAAATTCTGGAATCGGTTAAAAATTGCAAAAGATATCGTCTCCTGAATATGGGATCTTTTGTGCCTTTAAATAAGTGAACCGGAGTGTACATAAATAAAATTGAATATAACTTAAAGTGGGAAACGGATTTCTGCTCAATTCCGTAACTAAGATTACACCCTTCATAAAAATAAAAAACGGATCATTCCAATCGTAATTTCTACAATATTTTTTTCTGAACCCACAAAGTATATATATTCTGGGTCCTTATAGGTAGGGAAGTTCAATTAACCGTGTCCGTCTGTCCAATGTGGAAATCAACTTTTTGACAGCACTAGGCAACTTAGGATCTTCAAGCTGCGATCTCTTGCTTAGCTTTTCGTTATTTAAAATCATCCATATACATATGTCCAAAGTTCCCGAGTTTGTGTTTTTTTTGCAATTTATACTCTTGCGGGGACACACCTATTCACAAGCCCATAAAATTTCAATATGTTAAATCCTAATGAAATTTGCTATGAAGTCCGCTTACAGTAGCTACTATCCCGAGGGCCCCAGATAACCAACGGCCTTAAATGTTGAGCCGAATGAAATAATTTTTAAAAAATACCTCAATATTTCAAATCTAACATAAAAAAATTTTAAAAAATTCGAAATTTGATAAAAATTTTAAATTCACAACAAAATCGAAAAACTGGAATAAAAAAATGTTTTTTCAGAAACTCAAAATTTCGGGTGTGGTGCTGTGGTGCTGTGGTGCTGGCTTTTTCTTTAGCAGATATTATTTTGGCTAATATGATATCGTTCGGCTAGGCTGCAGACCAGTCTTCCTTGGAATCTATACGCGTTAGTCGAACCTCGACAACATATCTCTTATTTTTGGCCGTGACACAATTCGTGCCCTCCTGGTTGCAAGGCCGTCGCGTTTTGGTTTTGTGTCTGGATGACAAAACGTATCTCGCTCTTCTCCTAAATATCTTACAGTTGCGGTGGAAATTCTCCACCTTTCGACAGTTGTAACAGTTGTGCTGCCATCAAAAGTAAGCAGCTTTGTCCTATTACCAGCTTCTGGTATAATTCGCAGTGGTCCGCCCTGGCACATACGACTGCTAATTTCATGTTCCAGGCTGTGAAACATTTTTTCACTGGTGACTTCAAGCTGAGTCGGTTTCTTATCTTGTTTGCTTGTATTTCAATCTACTCTTCTATCAGTAGAAAGGCTATATTTGTAGAAACATAAAAGAAAAGTTACATCGATTTACCCCCGGGAAAAAGGGACTCATAAAACTACTATGCACAAAGATAAATTTTTCATATGTAGTCTTCAAGAAAGCAAAAAGAAAGACATAATCGTCTTTTTGATTTTATATGTGGAAAAAAGTTGAACACATTCTCCATATTACCCTAGTTACTATACTACTATACTATCGGTTTGATGAATTGTAAGTTTGCTACCAAACTTTCTGCATCAATTGGACAATTAGTTTAGGCGTTCAAAAATACGCAAATATACGCAAAGGTCCATCAATAAATTTTATGTTTTCTGTATGACGCAAGTTTTCTGCGTTTAATCTCTGAAGATATGGCAAACTCAATATTTCCTGATGGTCCGTAATGTTGAGAAGAGCAGATGTTGGGGATCCTGGTAACTTTCCTACAATATTTCTTTAGTTTCTATATAGGTATCCGTTAATTTTTAATTCATCAGTAAATGTGAGTAGAAATGTACCAGTTACAGTCTTCTCTACACCATTGTTTGTTGCTATAGTGACAGTTTGCTCATTGATAATGATAATCCCTTCGTCGATAACTGTGAGGGCTTATAGATGAAGTTGTTGAGCGCATGTCGGATAATCCAATATTTTGCAAAATGATGTGGTCAGAGTAGCACGGCAATTTCTGATAGCCAGAATTTGATTTCTACAGTCTGCAACACTGTTTGCTTTATCAAAAGAAAGAATTGTGTTATTGTGTTGAACAGGGTACAGGGTTACTTTTCTACAAACTAAATCTGGTTTTAGATACTTAATTAAATAATGTAAAAACTTGTCATCCAACAAGACAACTTCCACTAGATCTGCTACAGCTACATTTGCAGAGTGCTCATTTAAGTGCTTATTTAACTTACTAAATCGTTAGAATCAAGAATTTGCGGGTTAACAATACCGACCTTTGTGAGGGTAATCGAAAGCACTATTCTTGCTAGTTCTGAGATTAATATTCTATTTCTCGCAAGTAGAGTCTCATAGAAATGCTCTGTATCTATTACTTTAGCTTTTGGTTTGTTAACAATAATATTAACAATGTCTGTTAAGTTGTTTATTTGTTGTTGCTTCTTTGTATTTATAAGAACCTGTCTATTTTCTGCGTCAATGAGTTCTCGTTGTCTAAATTCTAAATTTTCGAAGTCGTCATGGTCTGGTGGACCGGCGACTATCCTAAGGGCTGTACCAATAACATTTATACTCCTTGGCTCCTGTGGTGAACACTTACCGCAGTAAGCAATGCGGAAAATGGCTCCTCAACAATTTTGTTTTCTCAACCATCTCCGCAAACATTGAAAGATTTGGAGAGTGCCGTAAGTATTCAAAGTTTTGCCAAATCATCGCGGAACCGTCCGAAACAGGGATATAGTCCGATCCAGAATAGTCAGTTAGCCTTGCAGTTGCTGATACAACAAAAAGAAACAAGAGTCCTAGGATTATACATAACCCAAATCAATAAAACTGAGTTATATTAAATCGGCCTTGTGGACCACCCTCCCTTTAATAAGAACCGTTGTTCCCAGATCGGTTTCAATAGTCGCTTCTACATATAAAGGTCTACATATAAGGCCTAATCTCCTATTTGTGTTCACGAGGACCTCTTTGTCTACTTCGAACACCCTATTTTGCCCTTTTTTCATTTAGTCGCTGTAATTGAATTTCCTGTGCTCTTTGTAATCTATTTTTCATACCGTTCTCAAGTTCTGGCGGCATTGATTGAATAACGTCAATAGGTTGTTTATTTGGGACGGTATGAATTGTTTTATTATACTCAATGGTAGCCATAAGTATCAATTGTAGTGTATCATTCATAGATTTTTCAAGTTTGAGACACCGGGCAATTTCTAAAAGTGTACTATGTATTCTTTCTACCTGCCTATTTGGTGTACTGTGAAGTGGTGGTGCATTTTGTTGTTCACCAGGAGCGACCAAATTGTTTCTTCAAATTCAAATTCAAACAGGGTTCATTGTCACAAAACATTGTTCTTGTACGATGATTAAAGTTCATTAGTTGGAGTTCATTAGCTGGTTCAACATCTACAATAGTTCTTGCTGCTATAGGTTGGACAACTGCAAACTTAGACAGTTCGTCAACACACGTTAGAAAATATTTTTTGTCCATGGAAAATATATCCACATGTAGAATTTCCCCATCACACGAAGGAACAGGCGTTTCACCGATTAATTGTTTTTGTCGATGACGATTGTATTTTGCTTTTTTGCAAATTTTACAATTTGCGACGACCTCATTTGCTAAATGGGTCATTTTTGGGAAAAAGTAATCCTCCAAAATCTGTTTTACATTTTCTTGCGTCGCTCTATGCACCCTATTATGTTCCAATGTTAGAGGCTGATGGTCTGTGAAAATGTTCAAATATTTCACACCATAGAGATCATTTCTAAGGCTTTTTAGAGCCCAAACAATTGCAAGTAATTCGCGCTCGTTAGTTGCAAAATTTGATTCCTTTTCCTTGCGAGTTCTCGAAATCATCGTAATAGGCTTTCTATCCTGGGACAAAACTGCCCCAAGCCGTGAGCCGAGGCATCAGTTGCAAGATCGAACGGTTTGTCTGTTAAAGGTCTTGCTATTGAGGCAAAGGTCTTGCTAATGAAGCATCTATAATAACTTGCAACCACGAAATGATCTAAGACTGAAAAGCGTAGTAGGCTATTCATAGTTCCGTATTGCTTTTACCTTATCGGCGCTTTTTGAAATTCCCCCTTGAGATACCACAGAGCCCAAGGATTCCACGTTTTCTTTAAAGAAATTAGACTTTTCGCGAGAAACTCGCATATTGGCTTCATACAATCTATCCAAGACCCAAGCGATGTGCTCGACATGGTCTTTCATATCTTGTGAAAAAATCATAAAGGGCTGTCTGCAAAATTCATATTTTCCATTTCCGACCAAAAAGGCAGTTTTTTCCCTATCCTCCTCAGCCAGCGAAATCTGGTGGAATACTTATTTTAGGTCCAATGTGGAGAAGTATTTTGCCTTCCCCAGGTTTGACAAAATTACATTCATATTTAGAATAGGATATTTGTCAGAAATTATTTTAGAGTTCAATTTTCTAAAATCTATTACAGGTCCATTTTTTTATTTCCAAAGTCCTCAGTACCTTTTTTGTCAACCACCCATACAGGGTGATTGTAGGGTAATCTAGATGTTAGGATTACGCCATCTTTTAAAGATTTTGAATTTTCGTATTCACAAAATCCACTAGACCCATTGGATATGGATATAGTTTCGAATATATAGGATCTTCATTCTGTGTACGAATCGTTGCGACAATATTTGTATTAAAGGGTAATGCCTCGTTTGGCTCAGCAAAAACTCTCATTCCTCTATCAATCATTCTTCGAAACTCCTCAGATATAGCCTGATTTTCCGATGCTTACGAAAATGACATTTATACATTTAAGAAACTGAATCTGTACTGACCCAGTAGTACTTTCTAGCTTTGTGTTTTTAAAATCTACTTTTGAATTAGTTTCTATTAGCAAATCGAGTCCAATTATTCCATCAAATGTTTTAAGATTAGGCAGAATAAAAAAATACGCATTAGTCTCGAGAAAATTCAAAACACATTTTTGTGTAATTGAATTGAAGCCATGCAGTGACTTCACCAAAAAGTATTGATCAATGTTATTTATGTGCTTTAATTCTTTCAATGGCTTTATATAATTTTTTGACGTACCTGTGTCTATTAATAATTTGATAATTCTCCCTGCTATTATTCTTTCGATGAGCGGAAGCAGGGAATTATTTCTAAAAAATGTATTTGATCCAAAAATTCACAATCATTATTTTCGACTTCTAAATCTGCCTCAGTTCGATAATTTAATTCCCCTTCATTTTGTGTCAAGTGATTAATCCTCTTCTGTTTTGGCCCTGCAAATCTTGCAATGCCACTGTAGGGTTTTTTTATTGCAGGATTTATTTTATTATGTGGCTGGTTTCGCCACTGATTATTGAATTTTTTGGGCGGTCTGAACCGTGATGATGAATCAATATCCATTGGGTCTACTTGTTGTGCTTGTTGATTTTTATTGGCGGATCGCCAGCTAAAATATGGGTTCTTATATTTTATCTGTTGCCCCTGTTGGGCTTTATCCTCAGTGCTCCTGGCATAAGTGCTAGCAAAAGCATAAAAAAGATGATTTGCTTATGGTTAAGCGATGAGCTTGTTTTAATATTTTATGCTTTCGATTCTTAAAATAAACTTAAACTTAATACTGTCGCGTTTGCGTCCGGTATTCTATTGCTTTGTAATTGTTTACTTCAACAATGTGAGGAATATTGCTGATTGCGTAACATAAGCGTGTTGATAAAGTTGAATAATCTAAACACCCTGTTAGGAATTCATATATATATATATATATATATATATATATATATCTAGAAATGTGTGGAAAAAGTGTATCGAACAGCAACTTCCAGTTTTTGCTAGGCTCCAGGTCATGGATGTCCCCCTCAATCCCTCAATTCGAACGAAAATGCATGGACTGAGGTCCAGCGTGCAATTTCTAATACTACTAATGACTGGCCTAGGAATTTATGTATAAAATCCCAGAATGTGTGGAAAAACATTAGAAACGAATCTGTGCCAAAACGAATTGACGCAATAATATAGCAAGAGGGAGTCCTATTAAATACTAAAATAACAAACTTGTCAATGTCAACAATTGATCATATTTACATGCCAAATTTCGCTTTGACAAGATCTCTTTTGGGAAGGTGAGAAATGCTCTTACTGAACGTAGGGTTGACCCCATTATTATAAAATGGATAAACGCTATGCTTCGGACTAGGGCTATAAATCTCAGAGATGGGAAAACCAAGATTCGAGGCAGGGTAGTTAGGGGGTGCCCACAGGGAGGTGTATTGTCACCTCTTTTGTGGAACATCACCGTAGATGGCCTTCTTTGGAGATTGGACTCAATAGGCGTCCATACGATTGCAGACGATCTGGCACTAATGGTTGATGGTAAGTTCATCGGGGCCATTCAAGGTTGCATGAGACAGGCTCTCATGGTGACTGAGACATGGTGCAGTGACCAGGGTCTAATCATAAATGCCAGTAAATCCGACGCTATGCTCATCAGTCGTAAGAGGAAGGGTATAGAGGTTGAAGCCTTAATGCTTAATGGATCGGAAGTAAATTTGTCCAGGAAGGTGAATTATCTGGGCATTACCCTGGACAAAGGTCCGGAAAGCAAAAAGGATTATGCATCAATGTAAACGAGTGTGTGGCACTAGGTGGTGAATCTCGCCAAAGGCTGCATTATAACTTACGCATCGCTGGTGTGGTGGCCGAAGGCCTCTCAGGGCACAATTAAGCGTAAGTTGGATGGGATTCAGAGGGTTGCCTGCATGGGTATAAGTGGTGCAATGCGCACGGCGCCAACACAGGCAATCGAGGCAATGTTGGGATTGCTGCCATTGGACTTATTCATTAGGTCAACGGCTGCATTGTCAGCTTTGCGAATGAGGAGCGATGTGGTTTGGCATAGCTTTGGGCCGAACATCGGGCATAAGAGTATCCTGGACCTCGTTGGGAAAGAGGTTAGGGTTGCTCAGATGCCGATAGAACGCATGAGTAGAAGAAAGGTAGTCGAGAGGCTGCATCGGACACTCATTGCGGAAGGCATTAGACACAATGAGTGTATGGAGAACGACATCAGCATTTTTACTGATGATTCTCTTATGAGTGGCAGGGCAAGAGCAGGTGTATTCTCAGCTCAGCTGAACTTGTCCTATAGTCTGCGTCTAGGGAGGTACGTGTCAGTTTACCAGGCAGAACTGCTTGGGTTGCTGCATACGTTGGATCACTTGCTTTAAAGCCGAGTGCATGGAAAAGGGTTCTCATTGCACTTGACAATCAGTCAGTTATAAAACGCATGAGGCAAGTGAACGTGTATTCCAAACTGGTGCTGGGATATGTTCTGCAACTAAACAGATGTGCCTCGTTGAATGAGGTAATGTTGATGTGGGTTAAGGGACACATAGGCACAGCTGGGTATGAAGCAGCAGACCAACTAGCGAAAAGGGGATCTGATGTGGATTTCTGTGGACCAGAACCCAGGGTTGCCCTGGGGAATGGCCTAGTGCGAGCTAAAGTCCTTCAATGGGTAAACTCATTACACCTGAAGAGGTGCAGGGAGAATACCACATGTAGACTGGCTCGAATGATGCTCAAAGGGCCCCTCGGCAGGAAGGCCACCAAGGTGCTCGGATATAATAGGGCTACTTTAAGTTGGATCACTGCGTTAGTGACAGGACATAGAAACTTCAAGTACCATCTGGCTAAGATGAAAGTCGTAGAAGATGATACTTGCAGACTATGCCTGGAAGAGGCTGAGACGATAGCGCACATTGTGAGTGAAATTCCAGCACTGGCTAGCATAAGGCTTAAGACTACGGGCAGACACTGGTTAGATGTGAATGCCATGGGGGAACTAAGCCTTAGACAAATGCTAGCAATTACAAAAGACTCCGTGATGAGGAAGAGTGTCGACAGTTACCAGTCGACAGTCTGAAATCACTTTAGTATAGAGTAAAGGCTAGGGCTTGCACGAGACTGAATTGAAAATAAGGGTGTTGTGATTACGGATTGGTTCCCTGAAATCAATTTGAGGACCGAAATGGGGGTCGAAAAGGGACCCAGAAAGTAAGTGGTCTGCTTCGATATCCCCCCATACATTAATAATAAATACATGCCAAGTTTTACTCTTCTGACATCACAAACAAAAAGCTTACAAACGATTTTGAGTTTCTGATACTAACACCTGATAAATTAGCTATGCATATGATGTCTGCCCCCTAGCAAACAGATCTGCAGATATGCAGGATATACTATAAATGGGTGAAGACATGGTCGCAATAATGACACTAAAAATCAATGTAGAAAGAATAAAAATGTTGACACTCAATGGAATATACAATATCAGGGATGTATGTATATAGAGATAGCTTAATAAAATGAGAGAGGCAATTAGTATGCTATACCCTGTATGGTGATCCTACCAACTCTTCAGAAGCATTATACTTAAATCCTCAACTATAGTTTCTGATATGTGGCTAGAAATGTTACACCGAGATATCAACAATATCCAAAGTCTTGTTACTAGTTGCCTCCATAAAATTTCACTTATATTTCTGCAGAAATGCCCCAGGAAAACTAATCTATGCAAATTACTTCCCAAATCTCCATCCAAGTCGAGATACGTAATACAAAATAGCAATAGATTGGGCACACACTGCGGAAACTATACATCGAAATTCTTACGGTCAAATGTGTGTCTGAAGACCATTCCCTACGTGGAAAAGACAGTTCGACTATGAACTAAAAACTACTGGACATAGCTGTACCAAACTAAAGTATCTCGTGAATAAGACCGAGAGATCTCGTGAATAAGAAAATTGCTTGCCCTTATCTAATTTGTTGTTGTTTTTCTAATTGTATACATTTTGTCAACTTTTTATAACATAAATTCTCTGCATAATTTAACTACCGTAAAACAAGTGTAAAGAAATGCGGCCATTACAAATCAAAGCAGTTCTTAATGTTTAAATTACGTTAAAAAATGGAAAGTGGTTCGTTGTATTCCAAAGCCAAAGTTGAGTGAGGACCTATTAGCCAGTGTAGTTGTGTAGTTCGCAATTATATGGCAGTTATTTTTGTCTCAATACGGGACCCAGATAGGCGTCGAACAAGTTGGATACCCATATATCTCACGTGGGCTTCCACTGGAACAGTGGCATTTGTTATTGTTATTGGTGAGCAATTTTTCCTTCTGATGGAAAACGATACATGAGCACATTTCGGTGGCTTAACCTTTACTCTTCACTTTTCAACCAGCCCTGTAGGTCATGAATATGCGACTGAAGTTGTTGAGATGCCACCATTATTAATACTTATAAACGCAGTGCTGTCTGTACTCGTAAACTTTGAAGTATATGTATTAGGGATTGTTGGCATATCCGCTGTATAGATGAGGTATAATAGCTGCAGTAGTTACTGCCTTGAGCCTGCACAGGGATCCTTAATAACGGTGTCTTGGACTTGCACAATTATACTATGGTTTGCTCGAGAACCAAACAGGTGATGTTGTGATAAGTAAGATAAGGCTTTTAACACGAAACGAATAATTCTTCAAACAATTTTAATAAAATAGACAGCAGGCTAATGAGCCTGTACGACGTAATCTGACTTAAGTCTTTTCCTGGTTTAGGGATCACTACAATTTTAAACATCTTTCAAGAGCATTGGATGAAGCCAATTCGCAACATTGCATCAAATTTGAACAATAAATTCTCACAGCATAATTAAGTAAATATCTTTTCATAGATCCGATAATACTTGGCTGTTTTTACGAACTTTTTGATGACGCTTTAGATCTCGGTGTTAAGCTCAGGAATTGTTTCTGACTTATTTACATAAGCCCACGATTTTACAAGGATCCAAAGAAGAAAATAAACGCACTGGTGTTAATCACATGATCTTTGTGGCTAGTTTAAATGCGCGGTCTTTTTGACTATCCTACGCATTTTGGAAGTATTACATGCATTTTCTCAAATAAAAATTCCGCGAAGTTTTCGAACGATATCTTTATAATTTTTCTCACATTTGCAATATGTTTTCATAACGATAACGCATTATTTTTATGTCTAGAGCTCCATTTTTAATAACCGGAATAATAATAGGTGAAAGCTGTTCAATATCAGCATTCTTATTAAGGCACCTGATACACATGTATGTTTAATTTTAATTTTGAAAAGCTGTTTATTTTAATGAAGAGGGAGGTGAATGGAAGAGAACGAAAATTGCGCCAAACTAAAATTTTAACAACGAAAACAAATTATTCAGAAGAATTTTGTATAAAGAAAAAAACAAAAAAAAAAAAAACAATTTGTAAAAGAAAGAAATGGGTGAACCAAAATAAGACGCACGCATTAACAACAGTGATTCCATACACGAGTAGCCACTGGCATTGTGAAACAAACAATGTTCTTTCGAGTGAAAGAATATACTTAACAAAATTATAAATAATGGAAAATGCGCAAAACATCGTAATGCGAGAGATTTTTTTTATAATTTTTTTGCACCTTTGGAATTTGAGGAAATACTGCAAAAACTATTAAAAAGGGAATTAAAGTTATAAAATATTTAAGTTTAATTACTAAAAAAGGGAGGTCGGACAGTAAAGTGTTTAATTCAAAAAGAAAAATTATAATCTGTTGCTGTCCAGAAATTGTTTATATTGAAATTTACAATTATATTTTATAAAAAGCACTCAAAGGAAGGTAAAGGGAAAGTTTCAAAATTGGATTGAAAAATTACACCAATAGAGGGAAAAGTAGTCAGAAATACTTGTTAAATTTTCAATAATTTAGTTCAAATGACTAAAAGACTTGTTGAACTTGCTTCCATATTCTTGTAAACTTAAAACCTATAAAATTAAGTTTATGAGCATGAAATTTTTCGTTCTTGTTATTTTGGTGATATACATGTAGATATATAGAGTCAAACATCTTAAGTTGATTGCCACCAAATTAATTTTGTTTTTCAAAAGACACACATTCACTTGGTGAAACAGAAAATAATTTATTACAAAGAGAAAGCACTAAATGACTAAACTAAAGTTGAAGTGAACGAATGGTATAATTTATGTTGCAAGTATCTAAGCGCCTTTGAGCGTGTAAGTAAGGGGTGGGTGTTAAGTAGTTAGAAATTATACTTAACCAATTGAACAATCTTTCGTTTTCGATTCATATCTATTACAAGTTTCACCTCGATTCACAGTGAATCCCCTTTTCTAATTCTTTAAAATTTAAAGCAGGCACTATTATTTTTATTATCTGCCATTATGATAACTTTGATATAGGGAAGTTTAGTTCGGTTTAATATTCTATAATGAACAACAAAACGTTCATGACAGGTTCACCCTCGTAAGAAAATTTTGTTTATACATATGGCTCCATTCCTGCTTGACAGGTCGGAAAGGTAATCTTTAACCATAAATTAAGAAGCCTTCATATCCTGAAAAAGTCACAGTTTGTTGCGCTTGTTGCGTTGTTAAAGTCATATGACCTGTTCATAGAAAAGTAATATAAAAAGTTCTTAGTTTCGGGATAGAATAGATGACAGCAGATGACAGTTTCTGGTTGTCAGTAAGCAAGCAAGCTGAGGTTCAGTTGCTATAAATAATGAACCCATAAGACTTAAATTGTAATAAGTTTATCCAAATTTTTATATTTATCAAAGGCAAAGTCTTTGCTTGTGACTGGCAAATTCTGTTGTGAATCCGGGCGCTACTACATTACAAAGCACTGATCTATATGAAATCGTAATAAATTGTAATAAAATTATATATTAAAGCGTTACATATTCACCTACGTCACCTATAAAGGCGAATAAGTCACAACAAGCAATCATACGCTTCAGTGCTTTGGTAGAAAGGTGTTAGATAGAGTTCCAATTTATCAGAGATGAAGTGAGTTTGTATAATATTAAATTTTTTTTTAATTGTCAAACACGTTGTCGGTGCTAACAGGGAGCAGCAAATAAGACAATTAAAGCTATGTTGTTTTATTTACTTAATTTGGGATTCGAACAAAATTTTAAAAAATTGCAAGAGTAATTAGTGTTTGCCAGAAAATTTAATCTATTAAAATATTTTTTTTTTATTGAAAGGTGGTACAAATCAACACCGCATAACTATATATAACTATAAAATAACAATCCACACCCTTGTGTCAACTTATCAGGAGACCGTTGACCGCGATATTGGAAAACTAGTACTCACGTGTTTGCTCAATTTGTCATGTCACAAAATATTTTTTATCCGAAAGCTTAGATGTTTTTGCTTTTGCGGTGAATTTTGCCGAAACTGTATTCTTGTGGAAGTATAAGACCGACAAACCCTCCACAAAAAATACTTGTGTAGATTTAAAGTGCAGCAGCTTTAGTATTACCCAAATTCCAAGCAAATTTAATGTATTGACTTCAGTTCAAGGTTAACAATATCATTTTCAACTTCGCATGTAGCCCATGTATGTATAAGAAGAATGTATAAGGCGTCAACAGTATTCTATATGAAACCCAAAGGCATTTATTTTTTATATTGTATTTTATTTTATTGAATCTTTCTATTAAAAGAAATTCACAATAAGTATTCAAATCTTATTTCTAAATTATTATTTACTAGTTAGTACCAACGTAATAACTAATTTTTTGTATTCAAATCTTAAAAATCTACCGCGCTAGAGTGTTGGGATGTGCGGCTAGTTTGTTCATTATGGACGTTATTTTTGCCTCAATGTGACGGGACCAAGTTAGGCGCCGATCTAGGTGGATACCTAAATATTTAACGTGCGTTTCCGCTGGAACCGTGGTATTAGTTATTGTGATTGGTGGACAATTTTGCCTTCTAAGAGAAAACATTACATGAGAACATTTTGATGGATTTACCTTTATTCTCCACTGTTTTAGCCAGTCTTCTAGCTTATGAATATGGGACTATAGCTTTTCAGATGCATCCTTTGGATCACTACTGACACTTATAATTGCAGTGTCGTCTGCAAAGGTTGATGTATATGTATGTGGGCTTGTCGGCATATCCGCTGTATAGATGATATAGAATAGCGGCCCTAGCACACTACCTTGAGGTACTCCTGCACTGATTTTCCCACATCTTGAAAGCTGGTCCTTTGACCTTACTTTAAAAATTCTATCGGACAAATAGCTTTTTTTTATAAGCTTGTGGGTGTTTTCAGGTAGAACCCGAGCTATTTTAGTAAGTAGGCCATCATGGCAGACTTTATCAAATGCTTGGGAAATGTCTATAAATAAAGCTGAACAGTATTGCTTTCTTTCAAAAGCCGATCTAATAATGGTAACGATTCTATGGACTTGTTCAATCGTACTATGCCTTGCTCGAAAACCAAACTGATGATGTGTTGTTCATTTAGAAAAGGAGTTACACTCGAAACGTAATGTAATCTGACTTGAGTCCTTTCCTGGTTTCGGGATCATAACAATTTCAGACATCTTCCAAGAGCATGGAAAGAAACCGACGCGCCACATGGCATTAAATATGTAAAGTAAAATTCTTACAGCTGAATTAGGTAAGTTTTTTATCATTGATCCGTATTTTTAATTGTCGATTTTAAAGAAGACAACCGAATTTTCATAGGATCATTCACGGTGTCAATAATAATTGGAATAGTGGAATTATTTGTATCATGTGGTGCGAAAACCTTCTCTAAGTGATTGGCGAACGCATTAGCCTTTTCGCTTGAGTTTTTAGTCCAAGTACGGCCTTCAAGCCTTAGTGGGGATTCGTAAGCAATAGGACATTGTAAGTGCTTTACAGCTTTCCACAGACTATAATCCGTGTTTTTCATTGGATCCAAGTTTTTTAAAAAGTTGTCGATAGCGAATTCGTGTTTCTGTCTCAATTTACTGCGTAAGTTTTTTTGGCATAAGTTCATTTGCATTTTTAGGTGTGGACAACGACTATTTTGCCATTGTCTTCTTAGTCTTCTTTTCTCAAATATGAGCATCTGAATATCTGTTGCTGCTTGGTACGATATTATTTTAGCTGATGGCTTTGTTGGCGTTGCAGCTATGGCTGCGGCAGTCACAACGTCTGTAAAATGATCTACAGCTGCTTGAATATCAGCTGGATTTCTTACTGGGAGGTTCAAAGGTAAGTGAGAGCTCACATACATTTTATATTTTAACAAATTCGTATTTCTGTTCGGATAGAAACTAAGGGTTTTAGGTGCAGTGAGAAAACTGTCGTGTAAAATAACAATTGTAGGTGAATGATCAGAATGTAGGTCATAGGATGAACTAACTAAGAGTTGATCACGTTTGATATTTTTACTATAGCAAAATCAATAAGGTCTGGCAACTTATTAAAGTCTGTGGGCCAATAGGTGGGTTTACCGGCAGATACGACGTCAAGCTTGTTTGCTTGAACTGTATAACACAACTGCCTACCTCTAGGACTAAGGAGTCTGGATCCCCAATATGTTTGCTTTGCATTGTAATCGCCAGCGGCAATAAATTTTTGTCCTAGCATAGCAAAGAACCTGGCAAATTCATGGTGTTCGATTTTATGCCTAGGCGGGCAATACACTAATGAGACTACAATTTTAAAATCAGTAAGATTTATAGTCGTGGCTTGCAAAAAGTCTTCGTTGAATTCAGGCAATGGAAAATGCTTTACGTTTTTTCGGACTATAATGGCAGTCCCACCATATGCCCTTTCGCTTGGGTGTTTGGTGTCATATATAAAAAACCCATCAATTCTAAAGCAGTTTTTTATAGTGAAGTGTGTTTCAGAGACTAATAGTATGTCTATATCATGTGCTAGCAGGAAGTGTTCTACTTCATATTTATGTTGGGATAGCCCGTTAGCGTTCCAGAAGCATATTTTTAACTGGTTCATTTTTTGCTCAGCAGAACTTGCAGAAGCATGTTTTGGGTTCGCATCATTTCCTGAAACATACCCTGCATAGTTGTCATGAAGTTATTCATTGTTTGTATTAAATTATCGACTGAACTCGAAATGGTAGTAATGAGGGGTGTCTGTGCACCCACTTTAAGGACGTGGGCATATGAATGTTTATGCGCATTAGAACTTTTGGCATTCGCATTAGGTAAATCATTTCTCAATGTTTGTGCATACGAATAGTTTGGTTTATTCTGTGGCTGTGTATCTTGTGTACTAACAATAGAACCAGCATTAAGCCGAGGAAATTGGGAAGATCTATATTGCTCATATTCAGGTTTACGTACGACTTTCGCATTATTTTTTACATGTTGAAAAACCCAAAGGCATTAAGTAAAGTGTTATATTTAAAATTAAAACGACGAATCAGTTGTAAATAATTAAGAGTGAAAGGCTCTTTTTTCATTCTTGTTTTTTCCTACATACTCTAACTTGAAACGAGTAATGCCTATTGTTAATACGTTAATAACAAATTAAATGAAAATTATCGGAAATATTTTGAAACAACAACTATAATTTATTTAAAATCCCAAATAAAGAAACTATAGTTGCACATAAAATGCAAAACTTTGCATGTAATTCTTTCAATTGCGAAAATGCCTTAAAATAATCTTATTAAAATGTTTTATTTACACAACTGAATTAAAGATGTCGTATAAAAAGAAGCCAAAAAATTTTTCCCAATGGCAGCATGTGCTTAAAGAGCTAAATACAATTTAACTGGCACTTGCTCAAACTCACAAGCGCTGTCTGACTAAGGTTGAGGCAACAGTGGTTACAACAACAACATCAGCAGATAATCACAATATAATATAAAGTAAAAAAAAATAATTGTGCGACAAACACTATTTTGCATTTACTGCTGCATCTCTAATTGTTTGTGACATTTGTAACTTTAAAACCATTAATTATTGTCAACATAAATACAGCCTAGTGAGGTAATCTATTTGGAACCGCATACATCTGAAAAGGTTAAAGAACCTTAAAATTCGCAAATAACAGTGAAAATTCTAGAACTTGTTCGTTAACAACAATGTAAGTCCGATTTTATGCACAATGGGATGAGTTTTCCTTTGCAGTTTTTTGGCAAAAGTACAGAATTTCAATGAAATTTATATTTTTGTATTTTAATTTCAGGATTTTACTTTTTTGGTAAAATGACACTTTTTTTTTATTAAATATTGATTTTTTAGCGATTAGATTTTTTCATTCCAGTTTTTCGTTTTTATATGGAATTTTCGAATTTGTAATAAATTTTAAATTTTGTCAATTTTTTTGTGTCGTTTGTTAATTATAAATTTCTGGAATATTATATTTTAAAAATGTTTGAATTATAGTTTGGTTTTATGGTAAATTTTCGAATTTTGTTGAACTCTAAATTTATTGTAAATATTTCTCTTATTTTTCAGATTAATTAAGATTTTTGTTAAAATTTATAATTTTTATGATTTTTAAATATTTGGGCGAATTTTCTGTTTTCTGATATATTTGTTTTAACATGGAATTTATTAATATATCTTAAAATATTGGCTGTTTGTAAAGTTTCCCGTTTTTGCAAAATTACAAAATATGGTGAAATTGAAATTTTTGTGGAGAAATTTCAATATTTTGAGTACTTTAGGGGAAATTTAAATGTTTGTTGTGAAAGTTTGGTGTATTTTGTGTTTTTTTAATATTTTGTATTGCAATTTGATTTTTTGGAAAAATAAAATTTTTTATTCCAGTTTTTCCTCTTTATGGTGAATTTAAATATTTTTGGTGCATTTAAAATTTCGAATTTTTTTTTTTTTTTGGAAATTGCGGGTTTTGTTGGCTAAAAGCAAAATGCATATGATTACAAAGAATGCAATAGCAAAAAAATAGTTAGAGTGTGTAAACTTGGTTCTCACCCAAGGAAAAAGCAAGAACATGAAAAATTAAAAATATTCATTCTCATACTCTATTTGTCTTTAGAGTTGGGTTTTGACTGTTGACCCAAAATTAGTAGAAAAGACACGAAGAATGTTTATTACCAGAAACAGAAAATAATGAACTCCAGCCTAACAATTAAATTGCGTAATATTAATAATTAAATAAATTCATATCTAAATATTTATTTTCATTGTTTATTTCATTAATTCTTCTGCGAATTTCAAATTTTTTATGTCAGTTACGTTATTGTTACGAATACACAAAAAGGTGGATGCCGTTTTCATTAAAATTGAAAGGCTTGTATTTCTAAATATAAAATTATATTGATCGAACTCAAGCTTGATTCAAACAAATATTTTTCAAAGAATTTTAATTTTTTTAAATTTGTTAACATAGAACTAATTACTTATAAAGTGTTTCTAATAAAAACTGAATTATTTCGTTGGGCTTTAGTTTAAGGAAGATGCGTTCGTTCTAGTTAACAGCAAAATCAAAGACAATTTTAACCAATTCATAGTTGACTGTGCCTAATGAATTATAAACGCCTTCATTTTGTTGTTGAAAAATTCAGTTTTCAACCTTTTGGAGTGATTCCCGAACTAGACGACGATTTTCGGAATAAATTTGTATAATTTACAGGAACTGTTCTGGCGTTAGTCTATTCATGATAAAATAACAAACCAAACTGAGCCAGTTAAATATCTACCGAAAATTTGGAATCTTTAAAAAAATATGAGCAGAAAATGGTGTTAAAAATATTTTCATATTGAATATTCGTCTGCGTCGATAATTATATTAAAAACTAAATAATAATCCATACAATAAATAATATTCTAATTTTAAAATGACAAAGCACACTCTAGAATAAAATTAACACACAGTGAGATATAAAATATTCAAATAGTAATGCTTCCTTGCATTAACACACAAATACACTTAGGGAAAGAATGATAACATTTTCAATATTTTCTATTTAATTATTGAATATTTAATTCAACTTAATTGAGAAAGAATTCTATGCGAGCATTTGTGAAATGTTTCATCGCAAGAGAGTGGGAGAGAAACATCTGCACTTGCAATGAAATCTAGCGCCGTATAATGAGGTTACTGAAAAGGCTTTCGCATTGATAAATAGGATTTTGTGAAGTGAACCCAACGATTTTTTATAAAAGGATATGAGTTGATTCTTGATTTGATATTCCGACAGGGTGTTTTGATGTAGAATTTTGGAACGAATTTCCGTCATCCCTTGTCAAGTTTGGTTTGGAGACAAACCGGTTTCGGTCTTCAGTGTAATTTTTCGTTCATTTTCATTTCAGAACGAAAAATGACACTGAAGATGGCTCATAGCCGAAACCGGCTTGTCTCCAAACCAAACTTGACAAGGGATGACGGAAATTCGTTTCCAAATTCTACAGGATATGAATTATTTATTGAGATTGATTTTTCACTAAAAAAGTTTTCGAAATACGAAGTTATATGTATTTGTAGAAAGCATTAAAGCGTGTGACATTATTTTAAATGTTTAAAGAAAATCTTCGATTAGCGTAAAAGCTTAGAAAGTTGACTCAATACCTTCCTTAAAACATACAGTAAAAAAAACTTTACGCAGAGCTAAAAGACTGTAAACATATATGTCTAATCGTTTTATAAGTTATCAATTTTTTTTAATAAAAAAATCAAAATTTACACAGATATCTAGAGGTTCCCACTGTCCAGGAAGTAGCAAAAACATACTCGTCCAAATACGTAATCAAATTAGTGGTCCATCTTAGCACTCTAGCGCGTGATTTACTGCAGTTTCATGGGCACCAGAGACTGAAAAAAACTGACACATTGAGCTTGGCGAGACGGCTTTCACAATAGTAGATAGTCGTTTATTATTAAGATTTAAATACAATAGACTAGTTATTACATTGGTAATACCTAATAAACAATAATTTAGAGATGAGATTTGAATACATATTGTAAATATCTTTAAATAAAAAGATTCAATAGAACATAAAGAAAGTTAAAAAAATAAAAGAATTTCTGGTTATTCTTGATATAAGGAGAATCGAGTTGTTTATCACACCAGCAACTCATATATTAATATGAAACAAAACTTTTCTCCGTTTATAATATTCATATCAACAATGGAAAAATAATGCATTGCAAGTGCGTAGTTTAAAATTACCTCGTCTTATTACCGCAAAAACTACCCAGTGAGAAATACAATAATCAATTTTGTGTTACGTCAACACGATAGATAGGAAATGACTACAGAAAAAAAATTTATGGAAATACATCTAGCGTACAAATACAACAAAATTAATGTGCGTTAAGTTGCCTTAATAGTAGTGTCGTTATGTTTAAGCATTGCAAGGCATGTCAGTGGCAGTAGATAAATCCATACAGTGACAAGATTGGTGTTGCTGAAGTTGTTATTATTATTATAATGCACAGAAGTATATGAATGTGCGGAAATAAAGGCAAACATTGCGTATTTTATGTACATCACAAGTATCGCGCAGAATAATAAACCGCACATGTGTGCATGAGTGTGTAAGAGACCCACAGATAAATATACATGTATGTAAATTTACTGACATAAACAAATGTGTAGTAAAAGTGTCAATGAAAACATGTGGTTGGAAAGTTAGCAAAATCAAATATCACAGCAAAATTGCTTTGTCAGGCTGATAAATAACTTGAGAATACAATCATTGTCATATGTCTACATGATTATCAATTTATTTAACCTTCTCCCCATACGTAGCCATTACTCGTTGCAACGCATGGTAATTTTAGCAGATCATAACAAGTGTTTATAGAACTCTGCAGCTAAAAAAAGGACATGTAATTCACTTATAAGGGTTCTTTGCTGCAAAATGTTGCCTTAAGATTAGGTAATACTTTTTTCAGATTATTTACACTCTCTGAAAGCGACGTCTTTTTATGATTTCAACAGAACAAAACTAATTTCTTGACTTGATATTTAACATTTATATATAGATTTACCGTCTTATATATTGAATGGCGTGTTTTATTAATTTGCGATATTTAAGTGGTTTTTAATACGCAATTATGTGTTTGGTAATGACCATATCTAAAGTTCTAAAAGAAGTTAGCATACAGAGTATTTAAAATTATAATATGTTCACATATACATATTAATTAAGGCAATTATAATTTAAACTGAGCTTTAGACTTTGGTGTTCGCATTTATGCAATTTCGCTCATTCATCTAGAATCTGAAAATGTGTCCATTTTGTTCGCGAAACCCCTTGTTAGCGAATTTTGCAAAATTGGAAAAAATTCGGCTTGAAAAGATTTCTTTTAAAGAAATGAATTGATTTAAAAAAAAACAATTAATTACTTAAAACGTATGTTCTTCAAAAAACTTACAGCCATACCTAAATAAGAGCGTTGCGTTAGCAGCAGGGCACGTAGCCATAGTACATTTGATGTAAAATGTATGTCTCTGAAAGCTTTGTAGCTGCGTAACCTGCTGCTAACGCAACGCTCTTATTTAGATATTTTAGCTGCCAATTTTTTGAGTTTTCTTTTAATTTGTTTTATATAGAGAGTTTGACAACTGCCATGACAAGTAAATTGTAGTTGTGTTGGTGATGCAGTTACCTTATTGAAGTATCTTGATTTTGTCTTTGGACACAGTTTTTCTGCTAGCTAAATAAATTTCATTTGACAATTAATGGTACAATTTGACTCAATTAATGGGACAAATATTAATTGCGAAAATTATTAATTGAATTCTTTTGTGTTAAATTGAGTTCAATTAAGCACTTAATTGCGTAAAACTCCTATTTGCACAATTAAGGCATATATGTGAACATACTATTTTATAATATTTAAGTTAAAATCTTTTACGCTTCTTCTTGCGACAAGTAGTGTAAAATAAAGGCATTTATTAGAAAAGAAATCCCCAGTAGATCTACACACACGACTTTTGAAGGATGTAAGTAACTTTTGTTGTCGCATATATAAATTAATAGCTGCCAATTGCGGTTTAAAAATAATTTCACACCCGACCGTGACTAATACAATAGTAAACCATGCGACTCTTACAAGTTGCGACCACAGTTACTATTATTCCACTCAAAACGAGTCTTATATTTATTTTTAAGAAAAAATTGAAACCTCTAACTTAACGTAACTTTACAAATAGTGGTCACGACACCTCAAACTTTAGAAGTTCCTAATTCGCCGGCTCTAAACTGCAATAAATGATCTGTCAATAAAATAAAATTACGTGTTCTGTCCACAGCATAATGCTGTCATTCCAAAATTACAAATATTTATGAAACCACATTAACATGCAGCAAATATAGTGGTGCATATTTTGCATGGTTTGGCTAATTTTAAATTTTCCAAACGTTGCTCAATTTTGTTTACTAACTTTCATATTGCATAAAAAGCCAGTATGAATCTCGCACATTTGCAAAATGTACTGTGTAGAGGCAAATCTATTTATTATAATTTAGACAGCGAACCGTAAGAATAGAATAGTTGTGTAGTTTTGTGGGAAAGGTGGTAACATTTTGTGTTTTTAAACTTCGTACAGTTTATTCTAGATGGAATCGCCACCTGCCTTTTAATAAAACTAGTTTTATCATATGCTTGGAGTAATAAATTGGAAAGCTTTAAGAATAATAACTCTCTAAATCGCATAGTACCCCTGATGTGTACTCTCTTATTTTTTTCACAAACGCGATAATATTATTTTCTTAGTAAAGGGAGCAGTGAAATACATGGGCTATAATTGATTTATAATTTTTTTTATTTTGCTCCTAATTTATCAAACTTATGCTTTAATATTAGTATTTGAACTTGGTAGATTGCTTAAAAAATAAGCTTTTTTACTATATTGTTTGTAAAAAATTGTCTAAGAATAAACCAATGCAATACTAGGATAATATGGTAACTTTCATATTCTTGGCTGCTGGTAAATCAGAGCTTAAATCAGAATCACAAGGATCTATTTATGTTTTTCGACTTGGTGGAAAAAAATATAATTTGAAATATTATCGCATAATTTGTTCAAACATTTGTAAAAGTTGCCCGCAACATTTTCAAGTCAGTCTAAAATTTATTAAATAAGTTATGGTTTATGTAAAGTTTTATCAACAAGGGACATGAAAAAATAACAAAATTAAAGAATATCCCATTAAAAAAATGATCCTATGAATTTTACTCAAGTATTACCTCTCACTCACACTCAATAGACAGCAAAGAATATAAGAGGAATTGTACATACGAAACAAGATTAGGTATATTAGATTACAGGTAAGTAAACATATAAACACTGAGCGTATGAATTTTGTATGTAAAAAAATTCTTTATTAATTTGAACCAAAATTGATTGTGTTTATTACCAATGAAGAGATGTGAAGTTTTCTTACTATGAGTAAGCAGTAGTGGTTATAACGGCAGTTTAAATACACACTATTTTTCGATTTATTTTTCGTATTACATTTTAAAAGGGTTTTTACCCTTCACAAAAATTCAAAGGGAATATATTGGTTTGTTATTCCATTTGTAATTTCTACAGTATTAGTTTTGGACAAAACAATATATATATTGGATCCTTATAGGTAGGGAACTTCAATTATCACAGGATCTTGATACTTCGAGTTCGATGAATTTTCGATATAAAAAATTAGCTGTTTCTCTTTTTTTTGTATTTTTCAATTTTGCGGGGGAACGCTTCCAAATACGCTCGTAAAATTTGCATATTCTGAATCCTTATCAAAGTTGTTATAAAGTACTTCTACAAAAGGGCTCCAGATCACTCACGGACGTCAATATTGGACCAAATTAAAAAAATTTGTAAAATTTGGCATATTCAACACAAGCATTAAAAATTCACAAAATTTCCTCAAAGAGCCGAAAAATAGCAAAAAAGTCAACGTCGAACCACAGGTAGTGAACTCAAAAGAAAGTTTAAAAATTCAGCAAAAAATTAAAAAATAGTCAAAATATTTAAAAATCATAAAAATTCAATCAAAAAATACAACAAAACACATATTTCGCCATGTTCTAAAATTATAAAACTAAATTTTTAATTGCAAAGAAGTTTTGGAGTTTTACCACAAACTTGCCAAAATATCAGTATTTTATAAAAAGCGTTAAAATCTTAACGAAACCGATGTTAAGGAAGGTCCAAATGAACTAATTTTCACAAATGATGAAAGTGTAAGTTCAAATCTAACGACAACATTTCGCGAAAGGCTGAAATTGCATCGAAAAGTCTAAATTTTATCACAATTTTACTCACAAGAAATACAGAATTTATCAAAAATTAATAAGTATTTAGAAAAAAGAACAATAAATTTAATGAGGCGTAAGTTACGAAATCATCTCGTCTATTTACCGAACGAAAATATTTATATTAACACTAAAGGAGAGTTTAAACGTAAAATAAGACGAGTAAAATCAGAGGCCGAAATTAAAAGATCCTTTGTACTAACAAAACATCTGTAGTACATTTTTAATATTTCATACTTTTGTGAAAGGTATATAATATTCGACACTGACAAGTATAGCTCTCTTGCTAACATTCATTACAAAAAGTAATGAAAGTTTTTTTTTGTTATATTGTGTGACCAGGAATTACATAGAATTTTTGAATTTAAAAAAAAAATCCAAGAATAAAAAACTGCTCTTAAAAATTTTGGCGTATAGACATAATTGGTGTCAAATTATATCACAATTACGAAAAGTATAAGAACTTTCAGAATTAAGTTTTACAAATATAATTGCCACCAAATACTTGTACACTTCAGGTAAGATTATCTTTAAAAAAACTATCAATTATTCTGCGCAATTTTATAAAAGAAAATCTTGATTTCTTTGTAGATATAGTTTAAGGCTGTCGAAAAGAAAATGTTTAAGGATGTAAAATTATAGATTGAAAAAATCACAAATTCCAGAATACAAATTCTAGAATACAATTAATTTCTCGTTTCATATTTTACAATTTTTAATTTAATTTTATTTGACAACTTGCTATTTAAGTTTATTATTTTACTACCTTAAAAAAAATCTAAACATATTTCCAGGCATGTGTACAAATGAAGCGAAATAACGTTTTGTCTGGTACTTAAAATCATTAAAATAATGCTTTAGCTCCATCATCATTCAAAATAATTAAATAATAAATTTGTTTAAATTACAACATAGCTACATTGTGCAATTGTGCTCTAAAAGCAGTTCTGTTACCTTAAAAAGTATATAAATAAAAGCGAAATGTAATAAAAAAAAAGACATTTTGTAAAAGTTGTGAAGCAGAAAACTTCATAAGATTTTCATTACGAACACCTTATTTCATTCAATGAATGACAGCACACTTTCAGGAAGTGAAATTCTTTTTTGCGGTGTTCATTTCAATAAGAAATACAATATGTAGAGGTCAAAGAAGTGGCAATAGAAAAATATTTTAGATGCGACTAAAATGTGCTTAATATTATTTCTTTTATTTGTTATTAGATTTAATTTCGGTATTTCGTTAAGAAATCTTACCGAATTTAAATATCTCGAGTTTTAGATATATTTTTCTAAATGTAGCCAGAGAACAAAAATTATCAACTATGCTGTATTGCCAGATATTATGTGCTGACTAATTTCAGTTCATTCTATGAACTATTTGTGACATCTCGATAAAACACGTCACGATCGGAATTCTAAGTTCATCCCATAAATCTGCCAAATATTGATTTTCCACAATACGCTTTAGAGAGCGACAAAGGGAAAATGTACGTAACTGTTACAAAATTTATTGGAATAGATACTCAACTTTATAACAACCATTATTATATTATTTCAACAAGCTGCCGATATTTACAGCAGTTGAATTATTACATAAAAACATGGGACAAAGGAGTTTTGATAATAAAAATGTGCTCTAAACCTAATAAATTAATGAACACTATAAGAATTTTAAATATATTACGAAGGTTTCGTCAAGAAAGTGTATCTTTAATCATTATAGTGCATTCTATGCTGTAACAATTCGTCCACAACACAATAAGCGACAGTTTTTAATGCAGATCAAAAAATTAGAAACTGTTTCAGATTAAAGCATTATTCCTAAATATTTTTTAGACATGTCTCAGTAAAAAGTTTTACAGACATTTAATGCAACACAAATAAGTATAACTTTAAATTTCTGTTAATTATTTTGTTTTAAATTGTTTGTTTATTTTCATTAAAGAAAAGGTTACTTATTGCACTGTGTCTCATCCGCTTTGTCTTCGCAATCTTCTGTCATACCACATCGAAAATGCGGTGGTATACAATAAGTTTTGTTAAATACATATTGGCCGCAATTTATTTGACCCGGCTCACATTCGGGCGGTGCTTAAAAAAAAAGAGGAAATAACTGAAACAATTACTCTTCTTAATATTCGAAAATACTTACGGAACGATTGTTGTGCATCTTCACCACCCTCGCAATCTTTCTGATAATTACACACCCATAATGATGTGATGCATTTACCATTATTGCAGCGAAATAGCCCCGGATAACATGGCACATTTGGTGTGGCTATGGAACTTAAAATACCGCCATGTATACCACTACTATTACCAAAACCAATACGGCCGCCATCTGCTAAACCACCTGTAATGAGATAAATCAAAAGGTATTTTCAATTAAATTTAAACATGTTTCGTTTAACGAGTAAAGTTTATTAGATGTATTTTGTTTCGTTGAAGTAAAATTACAGCGAGTAGTTCCCCACGTATATAAATGTAATGTATTAATGCAAAATTTTAAAGTGCTATTTAAGAAGTGTAATTACCAACTGTACTCAACACAAATTTTTACATTTTCATTTAAATTTATAGAAATTTAAAAATATTTTTGCTTCAAGTTTATTATCACACCAGTCTGTTGTTGTTTTTGTTGATGACATGAGTGAAATCATAGTTCAATGGTTGGGGACTGAACATACAATGCATGACGAGAGAGCCCTACCATCAACAATAAGAACAATTAGACAAAACCAACGAAAAATATATTGAGATCAAGCCAAACACAACTAAATGTTCAATCCACATTTAAAGAGCAAACATACATAAAGAGGATTGTAGTACTTTGAATATATACTTTACAGCTCAGATATGCTGACATAAATATTTTAATGAATAAAATGAGTTTTTTTCTTTCTCTTCTTAAAACAAATTCGCTTCGGTAGATAACCAAGGGTAGTTTATTTTTAGAAGTTGGCTAAAATGGCTTCAAAAGGGTCTTGGCAGATTAGAAAGCTTAAAAATCGATTGAAAAACATAATTATTGCAAGATACACCTTAACCGAATTCTATACCGCAATACGTTTTACTGATTTTTTTTAAATAAATCGTGTCGTCACAAAGAACTTACAGGTATATATTACAACATTTGAAATATTTTGCCAATAATCTTAGGGAATCTGTCAATTGCCTGTGTGAATATAAATTTTCTCGTCTGTTACCGCAAGATTTTGTCAACCTTAAAATGACCTGTTAAACTAAGTTGAAAACTACTAATTAATAAAGTTTCCAATCTTACGATAGAACCATTTCGCCAAAAAGCTTTCATGGGAATAAATTGTAAATAAAAACAACAAAATCACAATTTCACGAATTTTATTCTAAAATCAAAATAGTCCTGCTTTCATTTTTTAAGCCCTGGTGCCAATTGTAATGTGTGTAACATAGATCACATACATACGGTCGCTTTAGAAATAATAATACTCTCCATTTGCGTACTGGTTAAAATTCTCAGTCAGTTCGTATTGCTGTATTGAGAAGTGTTGAAAGTTTTGAACTATTCGTGGTAGCTCATATACAAGTAAACAACATTGCTGAAACCAGCAATTAAATTTATTTTAAGTTGTAGAACTTTTTATGTCATTAAACTTTTTATACTATTGAACCTTTAAATATCGAATTACATTTCCTGGTTTATGAGAATTGCGAAATATAAAATTTGCTTAATATGATTTTCAATACAATGTAAATTGGGTCAATATAATTTTTGCTTATTAATCTTTTCAATATATTTTAACTTTGATCGATTTAACCAATAGGAAATCGAATTGATTGATTTTTGGTAACTAAGCAATTTATTGTAAAAGAATTCTAAGTCTTCTTTAAGCTTAAAAGAAATGAAACGGGCAGTCTTTGCTGCATATCGATTGTGAACGGTTGAAATAAAATTAAATATTAAAATTTGTAAAATAAAATTGTTTTCAAAGTTTAAGTTTAAAAAAGTGTTTTTCATTTGTGAAATAAAATTGTATTTGAAGTTTGAAGTTTAAAAAAGTGTTTTTATTTATTTACACCTAGCAAGGAAACGTAACTGGCGCCCGAGCAGGGACCTGATTTAAGGTCTCCTTATAAAAAATAAAAAATTTCTGCAATCTCTACGGAGCTCTCCAGAAATAAAATAAATTAATAAATATCCTGCGATCTCTACGGAGCACTCCAGGATCTATAAAAAAATTAATTATTATAATAAAATTAATCAAAGGCATCCTCCTTCACCAAACTGATATTCCTGGTGATTCCAATTTAACAAAAAATCACGAAAGGTTATCAGAGTGAAAGTGAAGCAATCCGTACTGCAGTAGGCTCCCGCGAAAATCAAAGTGGGGTGCCAAAAAGGAAAAATACGGACCTTCCGCGAGGATAACAGGTTTCCTAGCTAGATCGCGTCGGTAGCAGCAAGGACTCACAGGGGATATTATCCCTCTGAAAAAATGTAATTTTTTTTATTAAATAAAGTTTATAGAAGTGTGAATTGAGAAAATTTGTTTTTTAATTGAAAAATTTAATTCAAAAAATTAAATTGGAAAAAATTTTTTTTTAAATGAAAAAGTTAATTGAAAATTAAAATTAAAAATTGAAATTGAAAAATTGAATTAAAAAAATTTTAAATTGAAAAATTGTATAAAAAATTTTTTTAAATGAAAAAAGTAAACTGAAAAATTCAGATTAAAAATTAAATTGAAAAAATTAAATTAAAAAAATTAAATTGAAAACATTGAATCGGAAAATTCAATTGAAAGAGTTTAATAAAAAAAAATAATAAATAAAAAAAATTAAAAAAGCATTGCAGTTTATCAAAAAAGAAAATTTTAAAAAAATATAAGTATAAACTAAAAATTACAAAAAATTTTTTCATAAAGTGAAAAAAATTAAAATATAAAGGAAGTGGAAGTGTATCCAATCCCGTTGCTGATAAATTTTTCAGGTGAGTGAATCCTTTTACCACATTTCTTTTTTTTACAAAGTAATTATGGACGAAATAAGAGATACTGTTACTGCCCTCACTGGAGCGGTTAATCGATTGTTAGAACAGGCAAAGTCTATGGAAAATAGATTAGCTAGGATAGAGCAGGCTAATGATTTAAATGAGCTTAGGATTAGAATAAATTCGTTGGAGCAAACGGGGCGAAATGAATTTGCTATTGTAGAAGAAGCGGCTCCAATTTTGCAGCCACCATGTAACGAAGAGGATCTTAAAACTATAAGTAGGTTACCTGATAGTGTGAAGGAGCTTAGAACTTTTGATGGCAATCCATTACAATATGTATCATGGGTACATGCCGTCGAGATGGTATTAAAGGATTTTGCTATTGTGAGGGATAAACCAATCTATCGCTCTATTATGCAGAGCATAAGACAGAAAGTAATAGGAGAGGCAGATGCTGCTTTGGTCTCCTACAATATCTTCGATAGTGATTGGCAAGATGTAAAAAGGATACTCTCGCTTCACTACGCAGATAAGAGGGACATTCAAACCCTCGAACATCAACTTAACCAACTTTCACAAGGCTCATCAAAAGTAGATGAGTTCTATTCGACAGTTAACCATCAACTGTCATTGATAATAAATAAGCTCAAAACTGAATCATTTAGTGAAGAAACGGTTAATGCTTTGATAACCACCCATAGAAATAGGGCGTTAGACATTTTTATACGTGGACTTAACCCCGAATTATCAAAAATGGTTATAATTCAGCGTCCAAAGACCTTACCAGAGGCATACTCGGCATGTTTAGAACTGCAAAATCTTACCATGAGAAATAATATTCTACATCCAAAAAGTCAACCGCGACCAAACCTTCATGTGCAACCTCAACAGGTCACAACCACTCCACCAAGACCCCCTAAAGCTTTTCTCACCAATAACAGACCTAATAACTTTAATTGGCAGCATAGGAATAATAATTACCGTTATAACTCATTCGATTCAAGGTTTAAACCAGCACATTTCCCCAGAGCTAATAATCACAACGCCGAACCAATGGATATAGACCGATCAATCCAGACTCGTAAAATTGATTATATGAATCGCCCAAAATTAACGGAAAAAAGAACTGCGACAGAAATGTACAGAAAGGACAAACAACCACGTCTGTTTCATTTGAACTCCCTTCATGATCAGGAAGAATCAGCTCCTAAACAGGAAGACGAATTACTTCATGATTTTGATAGCCTTGCAGCAGAGAAAAATTTTATGGAGGTAGGCCCTCAAGCCTACCTTACATAGAATACGTAACAAAAAAACCAAATTCAGACGGTGAAAAACAATACCGTCTTGTCATCGACTACAAGCGCTTAAATGCTGTAACCGTCGCCGATGCCTACCCCATTCCAGGTATCAACGCAACTTTGGCAAGTCTAGGCAATGCCAAATATTTCACTACGATTGATTTGACTTCAGGTTTTCACCAGGTTCCCATGAAGAGCTCAGACATTCCAAAAACCGCATTTTCAACTATGAATGGCAAATTCGAGTTCCTCCGCCTGCCATTCGGTCTGAAGAATGCGCCTGCGATCTTTCAACGAATGATTGATGACGTCTTAAAGGAATATATAGGAAAAATGTGCTACGTCTACATAGACGATATAATTGTGTTTGGGCGTAGTGAGGTGGAAACTTTATACAATGTGGAAACAATTTTTAAAAGATTGGAAGAAGCAAATCTAAAAGTGAACATTGAAAAAACTCATTTTCTGCAGACAGAAGTGGAATTTTTAGGCTACCTGGTCAGTTCCGAAGGTATAAAGCCAGACCCAAAAAAAGTTGACGCTATTGAAAAACTCCTGCCTCCTTGCAACTTAAAAGAGCTTAAAAGCTTTTTAGGAATGACATCCTATTACAGGCGCTTCATTAGGGACTATGCCAAGGTGGCAAAGCCTCTAACAAATTTGACGAGCGGCGAAAACGCGCAGGTTAAAGCTACGCAATCGAGAAAGGTACCAATAACATTGGATGGCGAGACACTCTTGGCTTTTCAAAAATTAAAAAATCTTTTAACTACAGCTGATATTCTTGAATTCCCTGATTTCGATAAACCATTTAACCTAACCACTGATGCCTCCAACTACGCAATTGGAGCTGTTCTTTCACAGGGCGAAATCGGTAAAGATAAACCTATCGCATACATATCTAGGTCGCTAAATAAAACAGAAGAAGGATATGCCACAAATGAAAAAGAAATGTTGGCTATTATATGGGCACTAGACAATCTCAGAAATTATTTATATGGTGCGAAAAAAATAAAAATTTACACCGACCATCAGCCTCTTACTTTTGCCTTAGGTAACAGGAATTTTAATGCAAAATTAAAAAGATGGAAGGCACGCATAGAAGAGTATAATCACGAATTAATCTACAAACCAGGTAGATCAAATTTTGTTGCAGATGCTCTCTCTAGATTGAAAACTAGTGTTAACCATATCAGCGACGAATCTACTGAAACAGCCAGCGAAGGTGATTCACAGCGTACCGAAACAGCCTCTGAGGTAGAAGATAAACACTCAGAAACTACAAGAACAGCATCAGAAGCAAGAGATTATGATACTGAATCAACTGACTCAACTGTACACAGCGCCGATCAAGATGGATCTGACCTTATGCCGCATGTAGAAGTTCCAATCAATGTTTTCAGAAATCAAATAATTTTTAAATTTGGCCCCGATTTGCAATCACAAGAAACGCCTCATAATAACGTTCATCGACACTACGTTTCATCGCCCGAATGGAATAAAGAAAAGCTTCTAAGCATTCTCAGAAAATTTTTGAAGCCTAATATAATTAATGGTATTAAAGCTCCCGAAATATGCTTACAAACTCTGCAGGACATCTATTTACAACATTTTTCTGGGTATAAAATTAGAATTGCACAAAAAGTAGTCACCGACATTAGTTTGGAAGACCACCAATTCGAATTAATTCAGAAAGAACATCAAAGAGCGCATAGAAACGCCAAAGAAAATAGGAAACAGATATTAGATAAATATTACTTCCCTAGAATGTACGCTTTGATAAAAAGTTTTGTAGATCGTTGTGAAATATGCAAAGGCAATAAATACGACAGAAACACTTTCAAACCTCAATTTCAAGAAACACCCATCCCACTTATGCCATGTGTAATTTTGCACATGGATATATTTGAGATACAAGATCAAAAATTCTTGTCTGTGCTAGACAAATTCTCCAAGTTTGCAAAACTTTTTCACATAAGTGACAGGTCTGTATTACACATCAGAGAAAAATTAGTTAAAATTCTTCACTATTTTACAGCACCGAAGATTTTAGTAACAGACAATGAAAGAAGTTTTCTTAGTCCTTTGATTAGGGACTTCCTAGAAAGATTAGGAATAAAAATTTACCTGACGCCATCGCAACGTAGTGAAGTAAATGGACAAGTGGAGCGTCTGCACTCAACGCTAATTGAAATCTATAGGTGTTTGAAGACAGATTATTCCGAACTTAGCGTACAAGAATTAATATATGTCGCGGTAGACAGATACAATAGTACTATACACTCAGTAACTGGCAAAAGACCCAGCGATGTGTTCTTTAACAGAATAGGAACTTCTGATATGGACAAGCTGATTGAAGCACGTTCTAAAATTAATAAAGACCTCCGAAAACTTATTAAAATAAATGTAAAAGAAAGAACCAAACGTATGAATAAAAAACGTTCTTTGCCTAGAAAATACAAAAAAGGTGACGCAATATTTGTTAAAATAAAAAATATAAAAGCCAAAAATAAGCCAGTTTACAGAAAAGAGATAGTAGAAAAAGACAACAGGGTAACAGTACGAACGGCAAGTGGTAAAAGGATCCATAAAGCTCACATTAAAAATCTTAAAAAGAACGTATAAGAAGATTAAATTTAAAATATATTCCTTTACTTCCTTTCACAATATAATGAAAATAAAAAGCGCAATTGACGCGTAAAATTGAAAAATGTATTATATAATTGTCATATAACATAATATAGAGAACATCAGCTAGGCCTGGACAGTATTCGGGAGATGAGCTGATGCTCTGCTTGGTAAGTTGCATAAAGGCATATATATGCAACGGCGGCAGGGTATAAGTTCATCACTTAGTGTTCCGAGTGAACCAAGAAACTATTCAAAAACTGGCTGATGCAGAATTATAAAAAAAAAAAAAAAAGAGAATATTTATGACAAAAAAATCACTAAATAAATTAGGAAAAAATACCTAAATATTTATAAGAAAAAAATAAAAAAAAAAAAAAAAAAAAAAAAAAACTGCTTTGCATTTATGTACATACCCTTAGTATTTCCTAACCATTAAGAATTATTATTTTACAGAAAATGTTTCTACCAATATATATTTTCACCCATACACATGGGTATTAACACATCGAGTGCAGCACAGGTATACCATTACGACGCCCCCATAGTCACCATACGAGCAGGCAACGCATGGACAATCAACGGCAACTTTAAGCTGGTTCATGTTGCAAATCTAGATGAGTATACGAAGATTGCTGAGAATGTCACGTTGTTGGTTGAAAAGCTAATACCTCCAAGCAAAACCAAAGAAATTATCAACTATCATCTGGGTCAAGTACACGATAGGCTAATGGAACTGGGGAGTGTACAAAGGAAAATAAGAAGATCAATTGATTGGATAGGTTCCGCCTGGAAATGGGTAGCAGGCAACCCAGACGCAGCAGACTGGAATGCAGTTTTGAAAAGCCAAAACGAAATAGTTCACAACAATAATGAACAGTATAAAATAAATTCACAACTCCTTAAGACCACGGACGACATCGTGCGGAAAACCAACAGTCTTATCAACAAAATGAATGAAATAAGCAATGGCAAAGAAGTTGAGCGAGTCGGACAAGACACTGTTAACCAAGTCCTTATTCTTAAGGATATCATTAATGAAATTGTGCGAGCGTGCCAACTGGCCAAAAGCGGAATCGTTAACACGAACTTATTGGATAGGGCGGAAGTCGAAAACATAATCACCGAATTGGAAACCTTGCCCTACGCCAACGCAGTAGAAGCTATAGAATACGGCAATCCATCTATATATACTAATGGGTCTCTTTTGCTATACGTCTTATCCATACCAAAGCTGAAGGCAAGCCCCTATCACCGACTTATTGCCCGAACAACAATTAGAGGAGGGAAGCAAATTGAATTACCATATAATGAAATTTTAATTAGCCAGAATGAAACGTACGGTGTGAAAAGTCAATGCCTAACTATAAACCAAGCAACGGTTTGTGAAAAATCATCTCTTGCTCAACTGGCTGAAGAAACCTGCATACCTCGAATTCTTAAAGGAGGTAACGCTAGCTGCCGCTACAGTATCACGCAAAATCAAATTGTTGAAATGTTAACACCAGACACTATTTTCCTAACCAACTTCGTGGGTTTAATAAAAGGTCCGTATCAAACTGAAATATTAAATGGCACCTACCTGATTCAACTTTCTAATGAAACGCTACTAATCGGCAACGAGACATTCTCCAGCACATCGAGTATCAAAACGCAACCACTTCCTCCTGTCCTAACAAGCGTAACAGACGAGAAGTTGTTGGTTAATATCGAACAAGTTCACAACATCAGCCTCACCAATATCGATAGCCTACAACACCTTGGAACCAAGATGAATTTGACCTTTTTTAGCCAAACTGGCATAATAATCATCCTAGGAATCTGTATCGGAGTGTTGTGGTACAAAATGACGAGGAATCTGAATTTGCCCGTTGTCCAAGCTATTGCCTTAACTGGAGTCACTTCTCAACCAACACACGTGATCTGCGGGACGCAGATTTTTAAAGAGGGAGGAGTAAACAACATTGCTGAAACCAGCAATTAAATTTATTTTAAGTTGTAGAACTTTTTATGTCATTAAACTTTTTATACTATTGAACCTTTAAATATCGAATTACATTTCCTGGTTTATGAGAATTGCGAAATATAAAATTTGCTTAATATGATTTTCAATACAATGTAAATTGGGTCAATATAATTTTTGCTTATTAATCTTTTCAATATATTTTAACTTTGATCGATTTAACCAATAGGAAATCGAATTGATTGATTTTTGGTAACTAAGCAATTTATTGTAAAAGAATTCTAAGTCTTCTTTAAGATTAAAAGAAATGAAACGGGCAGTCTTTGCTGCATATCGATTGTGAACGGTTGAAATAAAATTAAATATTAAAATTTGTAAAGTAAAATTGTTTTCAAAGTTTAAGTTTAAAAAAGTGTTTTTCATTTGTGAAATAAAATTGTATTTGAAGTTTGAAGTTTAAAAAAGTGTTTTTATTTATTTACACCTAGCAAGGAAACGTAACTTACACCAAGGATCTTGAACATAACATGTAGATAAATATCATTTGCGTAATTGCAGAGCCTTCTTATATCGATTTATTGGGTAATGCCTCAATCTAGGTTTGGACTTTGGCTGTGCGTTGTAATTGAAGCTCATTCTTAATTTCTTTCAGGTGAATTTTTTGCGACCTTGTTTATGTTGGCAATTAATTTTGTTTTTCTCACCTAAAACTGATTCAGTCGTTCAGCAAAGCAGATGTTTAAGCCTAAAATATTATTACTATTATTATCATTTTGTATCTAGTTAAAGAAGTATTAAGCACGTAAGTAAATGCAAATTTAAACCAGGCAAACAATTATGAAAACTATCTTTTTTGTTTATATTTTTGAAATGAATTTACTTTCTATTTTTTTAACAATATTGTACGTTAAGAACTATTTTCGTTTTATTATTCGGGTTTATTGTCTATATATTTATTTCAGAAATTTCTTTAAGAACCATACGGCCTTATTGTCTAAATATTAATGAATTTCTTTTGTTTAATTTATTTTGATTTGCCTACATTTATTTTCTCTCATTTCCATATTTTGCATTTCCTTTGTTTGAAACAAAGGAAATTGTTCCTTTAGTTTCCCATTTTCTTCATTTTTTTTCGCCATCAATTCTTTTAGCTTTTGATTTAGTTTTGTGTGCTCAGGTGAGCAAAAAGCAACCTTGGCTTTTTTACTGCTAACAAAGCCATATTGTATTTATAAATTTATTTGCTGTGCTGTTGTTGTAGTTGCTCTGTTTTCTAATGGTGACCATCATATTCTATTGTTTATTTTTATATCTCGATCACACGTAGAAGTGTTAGTACTCTTCTCTCCTATCATTTTTTGATGAATGATGTTTTAGTAAAACATTTTCATTAACTCTTTAAGAAAAGTTGTTTAGAGATTTAATGTTCGTTTTATTCTTTCGGTTATGAACGAGAAATATAAACTTTTTTACGATAATTTTTTAAATTATAGAAAAAGTTTTGTTATTACACAATAAAATAATGAAAACTTAGATTTTTGTAAACATTAAAACTGAATAATATTTTTAATTGGATAATAAAATTATTTTTAAATTAAGATTAGATTTAAGTTATATAGAAAAAGCAAATCATTCGTCTCATACCCGTGGTTTTACATTTAATCAAGTGCTATTGTCGGCTTTCCTTTATGAAGAAATTTTTTTAGAATATCTTTGAGAGGGATTAAATATGATTGATGAACATTGCATAATGAAAATAATTTAGCAGAAGCCATGAAATAAATTAGATGTCTTAACCGTTAACTTAACACTGATAAGGTATTGACGGGTCCCTATAGAACATTTATATCAAATAGTCTAGCCGCACTCGTGAAAAGTTGCTTTAAACCGAAGAGCAACGATCCGTGTCCGCTATATAAATTATTTAAAATTGTTTTATGTCTATATGTATGTAAATATATACTTTAATTACATACATAACATAGTTAAACTAGATTGAAACTGGACAAGGCTCCTTACGTCTATTCAGTAACCAGCTACACAATGTCTAAAATGATGTGTGTTAGAGCTTTCATGGAAAGAACTGTTCCATATCCCTAAAGGACCAGACACGTGACAAGTTCGCTACTATGCCCTCCAGGGTTAATAAACAAAAAAGATATCACGATATTGTTTTTTTTTTAAATTTGAAATTACTAAATGTATATTCAAACTCTCTGACATAAGAAGCTGAAGAATTATCATATCAGACGACCGTCTGAACAACCGTCGTATTATGGGTATGTGGTTGGAAAGTTCCACCTGTGCAGCAGCTACTCGCTTGTCACTAGCAATAGTGGAGATTAAATGAATAGTGATTGGACTTGTTTCTCTCTGTTATTTTGCAGTTCTATATCTTTTGCCATACTGCAGGGACACATTAAGATATTTTTGTTGCAACACTAAATAAAACGGTGCGAAAAAATAATAATACAAATCAGTGTCATGATGAAACACTATTTTTGTTGATTGTTCTTTTTATTTGTTTGTGGAAAATACCACTTCTTTTTTAAATTATGAAGAATGTTTAGAGTCATGGGGCATGGGTTTAAATACACCCTATAAATTGGGCCATAATAAGCCTTGGGAAAGACCTTAAATTCATATTCCAGTTTGCGATTTATTTACTATTCCTTTCGCTGCTAAGACTTGTTATTGTTATACATAGGGGAACTCGAATGTTGACTTCAGAATTCCCAAAGAATGTGGCAGTCTAGACGCTGATATATCGGCGGTGGTAAAAGTAGCAATCTATGGAATATTTGATGGAAACCTGTAAATCTTCAACGCAAGCTGTGTCGCAATTAGGTCCCCGGTAGGTGCCTACGCGACACCTAACCTGCCCCAGAATACCTGGCGAGCTTAAATCGGATGGCGAAACATGGAACAAATACTTGCAACTGAATGGCCGATACACGGCAAAGATGGGAGCGGGGCTGCAGAACTCGCAGACTGTAAAATTCTGTGTCATTCTATTCTAGGCCTGCAATAGGCGAATTAATAAAGCTTTATATGATATGCCTCAGAACAGATAGTGGAAATAGCCCACATGCGGAAACATGAAGCTTCTAATGCCTAAACTAGACCAGGTTAAAACTAGAAACGTTTTACGACTGCTACTGGATGTCGAAGATTTGGCATTCACGCTGTGCTTGGGGATGCCAACAAATAATACAGAGCTGCCACGATGAAGAAAAAAGAAGACAGTATTTCATCTGCTGTGCTTTGCCGTGTCTAGGGAACCTACGCCGGATTCAACTGCGGCAGATGTCCATTGTTAGCACAATTATCAGAAATAGATTCAATAATTAGCCTCCCCCACTCTAACCCTTGCTTATATCTTCCAACTCTCTTTCATTGTCTCTTCTTTACTACATTTTCCTTCTTCTCTTCCCTCTTCAGCTCATACCGAAGGCGTAAGCGTGTGATGCCGGGCTAACCTCCCCTAAAACTATATCCGAAAATATAACCAAAACGATTCAGTGGAAGCGGGGCGGCTTGCTACAATTTGATACTGAAGTTGTTAGCCATATCAACAGCAGCTGGTAAAGAAAATAGTTTTAGCAAACGTGCTTATCCTAAAATCGTGCGCAGAGCATTACGGAAGCACGGGTACGCAAGTAGATTTAGACAAAATCATGTAATACTGTTACTTTCAGAGACGGAAATAAAGCAAAACTGGATGGACCCTTGTTGCTTCAACAAGTTTAGCTAAAACCTAAAACTGAAAAGAAAACTCCGAAGCACGTTGCCGGCAATGTCAGTGGGGAGCAACAGTTTGTGTTTTTTTTATGGTGTACAAGATCATTATCAACATAAAAGCATATTGCAGTATAATTTTTGTTTTACATTTGAATATCGTCTTAATCTTTAAATTAGAATCTGCCCAAATTAAGAAAAACAGCAATTCCATCGGTAGCAAGTGTACATTATAACTCCTTTTTGCATCCTTAATTATTACCCTATAGTAAAATTGTAAAACCAAATCAATTTTTCTGGCTAAACTTAAATGCATAAACAATTATTTTTAAATTTCTAAACACTTGATTTGAGGAAGACAAATTTATTTAATTTTAAGAAGCAGAAGAAAATAGCATTTTATTTTTTTAACAACGTCAACAGCTTCACATAATGTGTACACATTAATGACATTAAATAACACACTCATAAGTAGAATAGAGTAGGTGCTCTAAGCACTGAGGCAGCAGCCAGTACCGACTATTTTTTCTGTGCCCTGCAGTTCTGGCGCAATTAATTTGCGCCACGTAAGATTAAAAAAATCAAAACCAATTGCTCGGTTTCAGATTGTAGAAAAAATAGGAAGATACCACTAATCCTGTAGTTTTTATGACTACATAGGCAATTTAGCTACGAGATTGCGGAAGGCGTCACATTTTAACTATAAGAATTGCGTGGTTTTGTGTGTACACAAAGCTATATTTGCTTTAAGTTCTCTTTAGGGTATAATTTCATAGACTTTTATTCCTGTTTATTATTGTTCCCGCTAAGGTTGTTTGTAGACCTCTGTAACCACTTTTTATTCATTTATTCGCTTACTCGTTCGTGTATTTTAATACAACTGTTGAGTTTATAAACACACACATGCTTTGCCAACATGACATCATTTTTTCCTGATTGTTTTCTTTTTAATTAAAAAAAAGAAGGAAATCATAGGAATTCAGTGCTACGTAATTAAAAAAGGGCTTAAAACAATGTGTCCTAATTAATAATATGTATTCCGCAACTACTGAATTGAAATTGTCACATTTTCCTAGGCATTGAAATTGTCTCATTTTCCGAGGCATATACATATGTTGATCCGATGTGAACTTTCAATCTCTCATATATTACCTCAAAGCTGTTAAGACCTTCTCCTCTTTACTCTGGCATGATTGAAGATATGAAAAGAGCACGGAAATTGTTAAAGGTAAACTATTCTTAACCCAACGAATGGTTCAAAAACGTGTTCTTGTCTAACTAAATACAAACAGTAATGACACAACCATAATTATTCCCATGTATTTTTAAGAGAAGAAAGCTTAACATACTGTACATGTGGAATGAAATATGTGCACACATTTAATATAAAACAAAATAAATACTCTAACACCATTAAATAATAATGGTAGACTTTTGTAAAAGAAATCATTTTCTATAAATTCTGGGAATTTTATTTTGTTTAAACGAATTTGATTCTTATTTTATGTTTTTCTTAATTCGAAGCGCGCATTGCAAAATAAAATTACTAGAGTAACTTAATAACTTAATGCTAATAAAATTTATAAATTAATAAAGGTGATGCACATGCTTCCGTGGGGCATTGTTATCTTTGTCATGCTGAACTGGTTACCTGCTAAGGACAGATACCCGCACAAAATTATAACTATTGATATTTTGGAAAATAAATTTTTTACTAACCCCGCTTTCCATACCGCACATAAAATAATATATTTTTGCTGACACCCCATATAATAAGAAAGAGAATGCGATATTGCGTGTCTTTCTTCTTTTTCTGCTGCCTTTGTAGTTAATACTTGACCTGACAGATTCCAATATCGATTTTGGTTCTTAAACAAAATAGTGCCTTGTTAAACGGTACATATTTAACTCTTGATTTGATATTCCTACAGGGTGTTTTGATGTAGGTTTTTGGAACGAATTTCCGTCATCCATTTTCAAGTTTGGTTTGGAGACAAATCGGTTTCGACTATATGCCATGTTCAGTGTCATTTTTCGTTCTCATATTTCGTTCATATATTTACCACATCCTTGTTATATGTGATTCGAAATAAACACATTTCGAGTATAACAAAAGTGGACATTTTTTCATTTTTTCTAGAAAAGAAATTGCTATTGAAGGCAATCCAAGCCTAAAATAATAATAATCTGATAAAATAATTTTCTCATTCCTATGTCTGGGTTTTACTCAAATCAAACGGTCCTATCTATGTATTAAAATTGAGGTACATGGAAATAGATGGATCGAGATGCTCAAAAATACGTGTCTCTCTGCTAGCTATTATGTAGATATAGAACCTAAAGAATAAAGCGCATGATGTTCGAAAATAGTCAAATCAACTAAACTTTAACCAAATTAGTTTTCATAAAATTAAATTTGTCTTTAACATTAGTATTATTATAATTATGCAGAAGTATAATTATTCCCCACGTGGAAGCTCCTTGTGATAAGGTCTTAAGGTGAATAAGTTCGACTAAAACAACTATCGACTCCTTGGGTCACATCTATCTTACATTTGTTTATTTATTTTATTTCATTTATTTATTTTAATTCAGGGATTCAAATAAAATTTTATTTAAATCACCACAACTAAGTACAGTTGGTTTGGATCTATATTTACTCAAAATAACAACGGCTTCCTGAAATCGCATTAGACGCTATTTATTTTTCGTAAGTAATTAACGGGACAAATTATCCAGCTCGCTTATTTCTTGTTTAAATATTTATAAATTTTACTATCCTTTCCCTTATCTAAAACAGTTACAGTACAACTAAGAGTGTAGTAAGTGAAGTTACTTGATTCAAGATCATCTTCGCATAGTTTAATAAAAAATATAACAATATAAATTTTGCAAAAGCCCATTTGTATTTATCTACATTTATGCATCTATAATTAGTTATATTTATTAACATAAATATACTTTTTTGTCTATATTTCCTACTTTATCTCAACCAGTTTCTCCACCAGATTCTGTTACAACAATTTGATCCTTCAAGCAAGGGCGAAGTTATAAGAAAATCATTAAAATTCCGTCCGCATTGCCAATGGCAGCATTTTATATCAACAAACAAAACGAAAAATAAAATAAGAGGGAGCAGAAAAATTCTACGTCCGCAAACTAAATACAAAAAAAAATATATTTAAAAAAATGAATCAACAATTGTCATTCTTTAATGCGAGCAGAAAACAGTTAGAGAAGGAAGAATAATAAACTGATCAAACAAAAATCATCTGTAAAAAAAAAGCAAAGGAGAAATTTAGGAAACTGTTTAATAACAATAGCGATTAAATTAAAGTTTTTGCCATTTTATTCTTTCTTTTAAAAAAATAAAATGCATTATTTTTAGCGTATTTTTTTACTCCCAACTCATTTTTTATTATTTCTTGCGGTAGGGCTTTTTGTTAAATCTTTAAGATTTTTGTCTTGATTTTCTTGGATTTCTCATTTGGTCTAAGGAAGATAAGATGTTTAAGGTATTCTTTAAAATTGGTTAAGGTTCCGCGATGAGCTGGCCTCGGCAACCAGCGAAATGCGTCTTATTTTATAATAAAAAAATAGTTGAAAAAAAAAATAGTAAAGAACGATAGCGAATACTTGTAATTGAAAAAGAAATTGTACAATTTAATTGGAGTGTTAATTTTGCTATCGTTGCCAGAAATTTGAAAATAATAAAGTCGCCTAGGAGAAATAATTAAAATGTATGTTAATTCCAAAAGGTAAATAAGGAAAAAAAAATTAAAGAATAGAAAACAAAATTCTGCAGTTTCGACAGAAGAAAATAAATACTTATTATTAGAGGAGACTTTAGTGTTTTGTTAGGCTTGTAAACCAAATGTCCTTTCTACAAATAAGCTTTTTCAAAAAATAACTTTTACTAAGAAGGACTATTCTTGTTAAAGATGTTACTTGACAAAAAGTACTATCTAAAAAAAAACTAATTAAAAGAAGATTAACCTTTCGTACAAGATTGGTACAAAAGCTCTTTTAACGACAACTTTCTTCAAAAATGCCGAGAAAACAATTTTGAATGTAATTATTTATTTTGTTAAAACCTGTAGAATATTTTATTTTGAAAGTACCTTTAGAAAATTACCAAAGGTGTATTTCCAAAAAAGTACGGAATTAAGGCAGTTACTTTTTTATTATTATGTAAGTTTTTTAAGGGTACCCATAAATTATATTCTAAGTAACGTTCGTAGCATGAACTTTGATACTCTACCTTTTGGTCAATTTCTGAATTGATAACAAAGGAAGCGAGAACTGCTCCAAGGTTATATGGTTTTGTTTTCACTTTCGCCTAACTGCTTTTGCATCTGTTCTGCCAAATAAACATATAAACAAATAATGCATTCACAAAATAGTTAAATTTTGTCACAGGCCCATACAAATGCTGACTGGATATTCTCTACTTACTTTGGTGTATTCATTCTTTTACTTTGCAACTGTATGTGCGGAAATAAATTGAATATTAATGGCATTCCTTGTGGTAAAATACGAAATGTAAAATTCCAAATAGTCATGATATGAGTTTTTAGTGCCTGTAACCTTAATGATTGAGAGGGCATTATTTGAGATTATTTTTGATTAAAAATATAAACAAACATTTTTTATGAAATTTAATTTCCAGTTTTGTTGTTGTGTTTTACACAACTTAATTAAATTGTAACATTTTTCATTGATTTTTGGTTTATGTTAAAATGTTAAACAATATAAAATTAATAAATTATATTTTTATTCTTTTGAATTAGTAAATGCCCTCGTGATATTATTCACGTTTTTTGCCAATTGCATCGAAACTATTTTAGAGCCAGTTTAGCATAACTTTTACGGCATCAAGGATCAAAAAGAACACAAAAACTCATCCGAATGTACAAGCGAGTATAATAATTGTAAATGAAAGCACATCAACTCAGTTAAATTGAAGTCATTTTGCGTTAAAAAAGTTTGAAGTGTCGACAAAAGTTATCCTGAAATGAGGATTATCATTCGGCGGGGAGAGGAAAAATACCTAGAATAGTCAAATAAATTTCGATTGAGATGAAATAATTTTATGCTTAAGTAAAAATCGTTTTCTTTCCGAATTTAATCTTACAATAACATTTCCATTTAAACTTTTACTGTGTGATTCTTTAAGAAAAAAATTAGTTTTATTTTTGTTTAATTCCAAAACAATTATAAAGATTTACAGTTCGACTTCGACAGCTAAAGAGAATAGACGTATACATACTAAACTACATTCTACCTCGCGTTTTTTTTTATTAAATAAAATAATAAAATGGATGAACCACCAGATAGTGGTGGGACACCCCAACCTCCGATAGTGATAGACAGAAACAAAACTCTTAATATATTAACCGCCGGACCAAAGTACCTGGTTATGTCCAGAGTTAAAAGTGATGATACCCTCTTAAAAGTGTCACCGTTCTTGATTAAAAAAGTAATCGACTCCATCGTTGAAGGTGAAGTTACCAGTTGTAATAAGTTAAGAAATGGAACAATCTTAATTAAAACGAAAAATCTCAGCCAAGCCAATAAATTAATAAAATTATGCTCACTTTCCACCTCTATAGAGGTAGAAGTTTCTGAGCACAACACCCTCAACTTTTCCAAGGGAGTCATTTATTCTAATGACCTGCGAGGAATACCCGAAGAAGAATTTCTTGAAGAGCTCAAACAACAAAATGTAAGTAAAATTGATAAAATAAAACGTAAAACCACAGAGTGTAATCTTGTAGAGACTGGGTTGATTATAATAACTTTTAACACAATCTCCCTACCAACCGAAATATGCATTGGATATGAAAGAGTTAGAATCCGCACGTACGTGCCATTGCCTCTTCGTTGTAGAAATTGCTTCAGGTATGGTCACATTGGAAAAACATGCAAAAATATTAAATTGTGTTCAAGCTGTTCACAAGAATTCCACATTTGTGAAGAATCAGAGGAAGTATGCGAAGCCACAAAATCATGCATTAATTGCAAAGAGCAAAATGAAGATTTCGATCATGCCGCAACCGATAAAAAATGTCCTATATTTCTCAAGGAGAAAGAAATTCAAGCGATCGTCGCGCTTGAAAAAGTTAGCAAAAAGAAAGCTACTAGCTTGTATAAGGAACGTCACCCGAATATGCATCAATCATATGGATTTGTACTGAAAAACACATCTACCTTAAATGGTGCACCTTCTCAACAAACCGCTATGTCCCAAGAAATTCATAAAAATGAAAACATAATGAACAATATCCGTAACAACAACAATTCCCTACTAACAACAGAGGAACCTTCACAACGGGTATTAAAAGATTACTCTACTCTGATTTCTGATGCAGAAATACAAGAGTGCGAAGCAAATGATATAGAACTACACAGTGTATCCTCGATTTCCGCTACTGACTCAACTGCAAACGAACAAAAAACAAGCAACGTATTTCTCCTCCCAAAAACGACGTCGAACACAAATATACAGAAACTAAAGAAAAAGCGTGTTACAGGAGCACTCAAGAAAAAATAAAAATTATCTTATTAATAAACACACATAATGTATATTCTCTTAATGTTAATTATTATTTTTAATACATTCACCTTCCGACAAACAATAACAACACCTAGAAAAAGACATCTAAATATTCATAACTCTCTTTTAACTATACTCGTATTTCATATTCACTTGCTAAAAATTATATTCATACTCTTAATAATTAAAAAATGACTCACTACATTTAAAATTTTATATAGATCTCTCCGAACAACATTAACAGTATACATATCAAATAATCCCTTACTGCTATCTCTTTCAATAAGTTTATATATTTACGCATTTTTATTATTCTCTTTTATTTCAAAACAATTACTGTACATTTTGAAAAATTTGCTTTATTGGAAAGATATAACAACTAACAATTTACACTCAAAAGCATTCGACTATACACAAAAACTACTTCTACAATTTATTAATCAACTTAACTATAATTTAAAAGAACACCATACACTTATGCTAAACTACCCCTGAAAATGTGATTAAAAATAATTCAATGGAATATAAATGGTTATCTTCATAATTACAATAAATTGTTACTACTAATAAACAAACATTCCCTGGAAGTAGAATCAGGAATCAAATTCAAAATTGTTAGTGCTTATATTCCACCTCAAACCAAACTACAAATTAAAAACTTAGAAAATGTTTTCGAAAACCTCAACGCACCATACCTTAATGGCTGGCACAAATCCTGGGGATCTCCAGCTAATAACTCACGTGGAAAAATTATTGAAAATTACATAACAAACTCCCCTTTTTTCATGACAAACGATGGATCGGCAACACACTTAAGCAGCCATGGCAGTTTTTCGCATATAGACCTCACATTTTGCTCACCATCAATAGCCCCAATACTCGATTGGAAAACCGAAAATATCCTGTTCGGCAGCGATCATTTTCCCATCTTAATCACGTTCCATTTTCAACAAACAACAGAGCGACAAGTGTCTTACAAACCTATATTTAAAACACAGCAATCAGACTGGCCAAAATTTAGTAGAATTTGCTCCAGACTAAATTTAGATAAGCCTATGGTAAATGAAGTTAACAAAGAAGCTGCAAATATACGCAGAATAATAATTCAAGCCGCGAGCTATGCTATTCCGCAAATCTCTATAAATCCCAAGAAAAAAACTGTCAAATGGTGGAACCAAGACCTTGAAAATTTAAAAAAACAAAAAAACCGCGCTTGGAACCTATTCAAACGCAATATTAATAGCCAATCTTATAAATTTCAAAAAATTTAATGCAAAACTAAAGAAAAAATTAAAATAGCAAAAAGAAAATCAATGGAAACATTTACATCCAATATAAACCCAACCTCGCGAATAGATACTCTCTGGAAAATTTTAACATATTCACTGGATACAAAACTAATATCAATATACACAGTTTGCAAACAGAAAACATACCTTCTACTCTTACTACTAACAAATGCGATATAGCAAATATTTTATGTAAATTCTGGTCAGAAAACTCGTCAGATTCTAATTTTCCAAATGAATTCCAACACTATAAAAAAGTAACCAAATTACCTTCCATAATTCCAACAGCTACAGCTAACATAATCGAACAAGACATAAGTCTTTTTGAACTCAATGGAATTCTTCATACATTGAAAGGAAAAACACCCGGCTTAGACAGGATTTCATATCCAATGTTAAAGCAAATGCCCACCGCAATGAAACACAGACTACGAGAACTTTATAATAACATACTTAGCACTGCAATCCCCCAACAATTTAAGACAAGCGTTGTAGTTCCTATACCTAAGCTAAAAGTAGACAAGACGTTAGCAAACTCGTATCGACCAATATCTCTTAATTCTTGCTTATCAAAAGTTCTCGACAAAATCATTGCAAATAGGCTATGGTGGCTTGTAAAGACATAGAAGCTTCTCGATAGTCGACAATTTGGATTCACAAAAGGCAAATCTACAACTGATTCTCTACTATATGTAGATTTTCATATTGCAAATAGCCTTTCATTAAAGAAACATCTTACAATAATATCACTCGACTTTGAAAAAGCGTTTGACAAAATCGGAATACACACAATTATAGATCAACTACTTGCCTGGCAAATTGGCCCAAGGATTATAACATATATCAAGAACTTCATATCAAACAGAAAAATAATAACTAGAGTTGGTAAATACTATTCAAGTTGTTTCCCACTACAAAACGGGATCCCCCAGGGATCTTCACTTTCAGTAATATTATTTTTAATAGCCTATAACAAAATATGCTCTATTATTTCTCTGCACAAAAATATAGATTTTACGGCCTACGCCGATGACTTTAATCTAATAATTCGATCAAATTGCAAAAACAATTCTATAATCAATGTCGATGACCTCTTTCGGGATATTTACGAATGGTGCAAATATTCAGGTGCAAATCTATCTAGTTCTAAATGTAAAGCCCTTAAAATATGCAGGAAGAAAGCTTGCACACACATGTAGCAACTTTTCAATTACAGAGGTAGAGAACCTAAAGATACTTTGATTGCATATCAACAACAAATATAAATGGACCACTCATATAGATCACCTTGCAACATCGCTAACTAAACAGCTCAACATTATTAAATGCCTATCCAGCCAAAAATTCAACTGCAATATATTTACGCTGATATCGATAGTAAAAACTTTGCTTTTAACCAAAATAAACTACTCACTTCCATTCTACGGCCATAGTCCCAAAACATTGTTTAGAAAAATAAAAACGAAAATTAATGCAGCTATAAGAGCTGTAGCATTTCGTACAACACCGATTTACAATATGCTTTTTGAAAGCAATATACAACCATTGGAGGTACAGAGAGATCTAATAACAGCGAGACTTTTTAAGTGCATATACAATAATCAGGATACCCCATCAAAGATATTATAAAACAATGTTTAAAAAGTAAAAAAAATCCAAAAATACCATCTGTAATACATAGAATATTACGTAACTTTAAACTCCATAATCTGCCTCTTCCAAATAAATTACACATCCAAAAAAACAAGCCACCCTGGAATTTTACAGATACAATAATAAATACTACTCTTCATAAATATGTAAAATCCAACACTAATCCATCAATATTTAGAAATTTATTTCAAGAAATACAATCCCAACACAAAAATTGTACCTTTATATTTACGGATGCATCAAAAATAAATGAGCTAGTAAGCTTTAGTGTTACCCACAATCACAAAATAATTAAAAACTTTATTCTACCAAGCTATACCTCAATTTATACTGCAGAAATTATCGCTGTAATGGAAGCCATCAAATCAATTAATAACAAAAATGGATATTTTGCAATTTGCACTGAATCCTTATCGGCCTTAGAAGCTATAAAATATAAAAAGAAATTTGCCCTAAATGTATGCTTCACTAAAGAAAAAACTTTAACCAACGCATCATACTATCAAGAAGAGTAGATATTAGGTTTTATTTTAAGAAAATCATTTATTAAAAATAGATTCTGAAGTTTGTGTCAAATCGACTCACTATATTTATACATCAACTGCGTATAGACAATTTAAGACTGCAATTTTATGTCACTTTTTATGGAGCCATAAAAATATGCACAACCCTTAAATAGTATAAAATAACTGATGGTTTCAAGAAAATATTACAATGTATGTGTAACAATCTTAAATGGATCAGTATAAAAATGAACATCTGTTTACTTTTTAGACACGTTCTCCGCAACTAACAGAGTTATAAATATTGCATGAGTAGTCGTACGTGTGCTTGCCGTAAAATTTTTATAAGGAAGATGTAGTAAATACATAGTTATAAGTTAGTAGTTTTGTGTTTATTTATACCCAGTGAATATTTGGAAGGCTGTTTTACCAAAAATCTTCTTCAACTACTTTTGATGAGCAAAAATTGATTAGTATGTAGCGAGCTTAAATAAAGACTCACCGTTAATTCACATTTATTTATAAAAGGTACTTGTTGATATTTGTGTGAATTATTGTTTACATTAGTATGTAAGTCAGTGCACTCGTTGTATTAACATATATATACAATTTTTCTGTACGTATGTATATAATTGAACTCATACTAAGCGGCTGGACCGCTTTGGTATAATATTGGGTGGAGGGTTAGTTGAGTGAGTCCCGTCATAGTTTATATTCGGAACTAGGCCCGGCAGGTGATGGGGTCCAAAGTTTTTTTGATTTCTTTTCGATGTATTTCAAATGCATCAAATATCTGTGACTGTCAGTCTCAAATATAGACGGCGGTCTACGCAAGACAGCGTGACTAAATTTAAACAATCTTATGTAAGCCAAAAAACGAGCAATATATTCTAGAGATTCTAACGGAAGATTTACAAAAATTTTACGATGAATTACAAAAAATATAGACAAGATTATATCCTGAGGTATCGTCTTGATATAAGTCATAACAATTTACAGAAAAATTTAAATGCAAGAGGTTGGCATAATTTCTAGAAGCCGTGGATCGAAAAGTATTTTCGGGCGAATTTGTTACTCTATACAGCTTGATGCGAACTCGCATGAAGCCAAGTCGGGAACAATTTGAATGCGCAAAACGCCGTGCTACAAAGGCACACTGTGGATGCAATAGACAGGATAACAGAATTCGAATTAAAAATATTTATTGAATGGCTAATGTGTATGTTTTCTTTTTAAGTGTAAAGAGTTTTACTTTAAATAAACTTTATTTAACTAAATTTGGACGCATAACAAAAGTCAATGAAATATTATATTTTTGGTAGAAATACGACCGAAAAGAGACTCACAAATAATTATCAATAGTAGCGAAAAGCATCACGAAACTGATTAAAACTTCTGTCACTTAAATAATCTTTAAGAGGAGTCACAGGTAGTATGTCATTTTTACCCTAAGAAATAATCTTTTATGATAACAAAATAGGTGCATGTGCACATTGAGAAAATTAGCACAAAAGGACTAGAATATTGTCGGTAATTTCATAAAATACTGATGAGTGGTCGTATTTACATACTTATTCTAGTAAATGGATCAATTGTGCACAACATTTTAAAATTGAAACACATATTGCTTTTTGAAAACTTTGCTAACATTAAACTAAAATAAAATTTCGAAAACATCACTATGTTCTAGTCACATGAAAAAAATTGTTTTTATTACTACAATTATTTATATGAAGTTGTTCATTCTTACTAAATCCTTTTTCTAATAATAATTGCTTGTATTTGTTTCAACGTTATGCAATATAGCTTAAGTAGAGTTTATTATGGAAGGAAACCAAGAATAAATACATCAAAAAATTTATTTAAGAAAAACTTGTTTGGTTTGTGGAAAATTTATATATTCTTAACTAGCAATTACGACCAAAGATGATCAAAACTGAAGCATAAAATATAATTAAGAAAGTTTTTGTATTTCAAAAACGTCATCATTTTTAAAACCGAATATTGATGGATGCGCCATACCTTAACTTGTCGTCAATATAGTCAATATTGGACCAATCTGGATGAGTGTTAAGTTTTACTAGTTATGATTTTTTATCTTCTTTCTCTTTCAGCCTCACACTCTTACGAGCTGTGTTCAATAATAATAAAAAGGAAATATGAAAAAAAAAATTTCACGGGCAGTATAAAAAATTGAGCCTTAGAACAAAATGAAAACATCATAATTCTAATATAAAAAGGCTCAAAGCAACAAAGGACTAACTTGAAATGTTGATACAAATACAAAGAACAAATCAGGTTAGTAAAAGCTTACTTGGATATTTACTGAATTATTAATCAAAAATGTTTGCGTCATCCCTTGTCAAGTTTGGTTTTATTTCCCTTTTAAACTCAGTATCAAGTTAACTTTTCATTGAATAATTTTGAATAACAGTATTGGAAATTCCGTAAATAAGAAGCAGGAGCACATTCGTGTGTTTAATACGATTTTATTTTTAAACTAATACAAAATAATATATTTGAGTGAAAAAATAAATTATAACAATTGAAACTAAAAAAAGCATACTACAACAACTAAAGCAAATGCAAAGTGAAATATAAAACAAAGTTGATATTTTAATACTCCCCCTCATTTGCGCTTTACTCCAGACATATTACGTAATGTGGTTAGCTTTGCTGCTGGTAGAGGTTTCGTTAACCCATTACTTACCTGCGTGTGTTTGAACACACGTTTATCACTTTCCCAACTTTGAGTTAAATAAAATACAGAAGAGCTTATATAATTACATATTTGGGGTATTTATATTAAAGTTTGAGGTCTTACAAATAACAAATTGTTTTCGGTAAATTTTCGCAAGGTTCCCATCCCTCCATTGGATGTGATTTATAAAGTGTCCAAAAGTAGACTTTTTTTAAATTAATTTTATAAAATGTATATAAAAATCAGAATCACTATATATGTGTTACCCTGTATTATCAAACCATCAAAAAGTTATCTGATATCATTTTACCCCCCCACAGGCCGATATATTTGGCACTAGAGGGCAGTAAAGAACACCGTGTGTTTCAACACACGCTGGTACTGTCGTTGCATTTAGTACTTTTAGCGCGCTTTTTTGTTGAACAGGTGTTTTCTTTGTGCAACAATACAAATAATCACATTTCTATTGTAATTAGGAGTGAAACTGTGCAAAATGTCTCGTCGGGAGTATCTTTCAAATGCAGAATTAGAATATATCATCGATAACTGGAGCGATGATGACACTGACCAAGAGGAGAGCGCTTCCGCGATTGAATCTGTGATTTGTTTACCTCCTGATAATACTGCTAATGATTCCGATTGTGAAGCATTTGATGATGATATTATTTCAACGAATATTACAGCGATGAAAATCCTTTCTCCGAGGTATCAGGTATTATTTTTCTTCAATTTCTTTTTGAATCAGGTTGGTAATTGCGTGCTTTTGTAGGCACAATTGAAGTCATTTACACATCTGCTTCTAAAGACTATGGTTCTCCATATGTTGAAAACCAACAGGAGAGAGCTACACAATGAACGTCAAAGGAGCAACCCAAATATACGTATCGTCCAGTGGCTGATTCCAAACCGGGTTGGAAAAAAACTAAGCAAACTTTCTACAATATTCAGCCTGAACACGAGCCATTGAAAAAGAAAAAGCAAGAGCCACTGCTCCAAGCTATAAGCGAGAAATTCCCATTTGAAATATTTAGATTGTTTTTTGACGATGAAATAATGACATTGCTTGTAGATGAAACAAATCGATATGCTGCTCAAAATAATATCAGCCAAATATGTGGCAAATATCATATGCTACGTTTCATTGGAATTCTTTTGTTTTCTGGATATCACAATGTCCCCCACACCAATTTATATTGGAGCATAGATCCAGCGTTCGGTATTCCATTGATTCGACAAACAATGTCTCGTAATAAGTTTACGAAATTGAAAGCGAACTTTCATATCGCTGATAAGTTTGCGAAGGTGCGGCCGTTGTTTGCATGCTCAATAAACGTTTTATGCAGTTTGGTATTTTTGTGGAACATTTATCCATTGACGAGACGATGGTTCCCTACTTCGGCCGCCATTCGGCGAAAATGTTTATACGTGGAAAGCCCATACGTTTTGGATATAAACTGTGGGCGCTTTGCTGTGACAAGGGCTACATGTTTCAGTTTATCACATATTCAGGTGCATCCAGCATTTACAATAAGAGCTTGGAACTCGGTGCTTCCGTCGTACTGGATCTATTATCACATTGTGAGCATCCATTACAACACACCATACTTTGACAACTTTTTCACCTCCCATTATTTACTTTGCCTGCTGAAAGAGAGAGGATTCTGCGCAACTGGCACGGTTCGACCAAACCGTATTACCGCCTTTAAAAACTGGCAAAAAACAACTTGCAAAATACGATATCGATTACGCATACGATACAAAGAATGACGTTATGGTAGTTCGTTGGATGGATAATTCTGAAGTTACTTTAGCAACTAATTATGACACCATCAATCCACTGGCCACAGTACAACGATATAGCAAGGAGAAAAAGAAAAAAGTTAGTGTTCAACAACCTCTCGCCTTCAACAATTAGAATAAGTATATGGGCGGTGTGGACTTACACGACAATGCTGTTTCCAATTACCGCATTGGCATTCGAGGCAAAAAGTGGTGGTGGCCGCTCTGGGTTCAATGTTTAGATAGCGCTGTCGTCAATGCTTGGAAGCTGCATTGTTTTTTTGAAACTTCGAAAAATGCGAAAGCCTTTGTCACAGCTTGACTTCAAAAATTCTGTAACAAAATCTCTATTGCTTTCGTCGAATGATGCAATGGACGAACTATCACCTAATGAGGACTCAGACACAGATTATAAGCAAGACAATCTTCCGAGAGTAGATGGCTTGCATGTTCCTTTAAAAAGCAGTGATCGTCGTCGTTGCATTGGTGCCTATTATGAGCAACTTTCGATTTTCGACTGTAGTCGAAAGAGCTGATCGAACGAATTTTCATTTGGTAGTATGGTGCACATTCGATGAAAATAGTGCTACTGTGAATTTTACTCAATTGGATTATTCACAATAGTACATTTTTATCAGCTGACACCATAAATAAATATTATTAGTAAAACAAATTTATAAACGAAAAATTTAAATAATTATTAATAAATATGACTACGACGGAATTATGGTTCGATGATTCGTCTGATGAAGATGAACGCACGTTGGAACTGGCCAGAAGCAGAAAGAGGTTGAGAGATTCTTCCAATATTTTGGAAATGGATTCCACCACGTAAGTATAATAAGCTTTAACAAGGGTATAATTTAAACAGTTGGTTTACAGATTTATAGCAAATTTTCGACTGTGTAAGGAGGCATTTATGGAATTACTGTCTACCACAGATGAATTGCTGCAGCAATGCACACAGGGCAGATCAATCCCAAGCTTGTTAAAATTGGCAACAGCTTTGCGTTTTTTGCGCACAAGGGTCGTACCAACTGAGCCTTGGCAATGAAAATATGCTTGGTCTTGCACAACCCACGGTATCTGTAGTGCTGTCAGAGGTACTACAAGTTTTGGAAAATTGTATTTGTAAAATAATTTACATAAAAAATAAAATTGATTTACATAAAAAACAAAAAAATAATTTATATAAAAAACAAAAATTCACAAATACTTACATTTTCAATAAGTTTTACAAACTGACGCAAACCATCGAAAGCAAAATTGTGTTCGATTGAAAATTCGTTGTGCAACGAAATTTTCGACAGTGCTACCCAAGAATGATAAACTAAAGATTACGCCTTGCGCATGATTTCCCGTTAGATGACGTAGTTGGGCTATTTGAAAGGTTTCCAAGTATTTTTCATATGTGAAAATTAACATTTCTTCTGAAAAATGTGTGCATTACGTGATAGTTGGCAGCCCTGGAATATAAATTACATTGACAGTTTTCAAAAAATATTTATTTATTCTTGAAATATACATCGAATTTTGTGCAAAATTTAGTGAAAAAGAACGTTAAAAAATTAGCATTATAAAATAAATTAGTGAAATTTCTTAAAAAAAGCTACAAAGCAAAGAAAAACTAAAAAGAAATATTGCCGGAAAATAACAACATGAAGTGTGCAGTGGGCAAGTGCAAGCAAAATAGTGGTAAAAAACAAGTGAGAAATTAAAAAAAAATAATTTATCCCGTATTTTTAATGAAATTTTAATAATTTTTAAAATGATATAGATGTATCATTTTATAAATTTCCAAAAAATGCAGTTCAAAGGAATTCTTAGGTACACTTTTGCAACAGGTGGAAAGCCATAAATGTTGAAAAGGAGAAAATTTGTTCCTTACATTTCACCCAAGAAGATTTTGAAAGAAATTTAAAATTTGAAATGGGTAAGTTCCACAATATAAATTTAGGAGTCCTTTACTTAATAGTTAAGAACAGGATTTAGCAACCGGCGTACACCAAAATTAAAACCGGGAGCAGTTCCGACCATAAATACGGTCGATACAGCAAAGGAAACTGAAATTGCAAACAATGCTGAAATTCCATACAAAGTTAAAACTGCAAACGAAGTTGAAATTGAAAACAACGGTGAAATTCTAAAGTGCGACGAGAAAAGCTCTCCAATGGCGACCGAAATTCAAGAAGACAGTTTACAACAGTACATAAAAAGTTTGGAAATGAAAATGTATGTAAGTTTTTGAAAAAAATTACAAATGCTTATTTAAAATTATTTTTAGAGATGCATTGCGCCAGGAGAATAGTATTCTGAAAATGTCACAAGGTCAATCAGCCATCACCATAAAAAATTTGACTTGGCAAGTTCAGAGCTTAAGTTCTTCAAACGGAAATTTGGAGAATTCATTGAAATGTTTATTTACAAAAGGCCAAATAAAAAAACTTAAAAATGGGGATAAAAGGCAAAGTTTTACAGAGGCAGATATTGCCCAATCCATTACTTTGTATTCCACAAGTGTGGCTTACAGGTTGTTAAGGAAAAAGCATTTTCCTCTTCCCTCGGTGAGAAAGTTGCAAAGATGGTCGCAACAATTGGATATGACAACGGGTATTTTGGAGCCTGTTGTTAAAATATTGTCTGCGGCTAACCAAATGTCAGAAAAAGAAAAGCTATGTGTATTGAGTTTTGACGAAATGAAAGCGAAAAAAAAGTACTGCTACGACAAGCCAACAGACTCTATGCTAGCTCCAGCTAATTACATCCAAGTAGCTTTGCTGAGAGGTCAGTTACTTATGTCAACTTAAAGTTTTTTAATATAACGTTTTTCTAGCTACCAAACTTTTCTCACATACAATTGCACAATCTATTACGCGAGCTGTCAGTTTAGGATATTTGGAAAATCAAAATTGGAGCGAGTGTCATAAATTGTTTAAACTGGTAATAACATTTTTTTTAAATAATTCCATAAATGATTTTGTGATTTTTCTTCCCTAGACAAATAACTGGTTTGATGTCATGAATTCAAGAGTGCCAAGACATGATTCAAGAGAACGATCCCACGCATACGGGTTGGCGCCAGAAATACAAAATGATATTTTAAACAATATATCGCAAATGATCTCAGAGATACGTGTGAATGGGAAAAATATACTGTTACCATTTCAAAAAGGTATAATTTTATACTTTTAAAATTATTTGACTAACATATTATTTCACAGGCATAATTCAATCAAACAAGGCTTTAAAAATGCTCTACATTGAAATGAAAAAAAATATAATATTGAATTTATTTTAACATATCGCCAAAATCAGGATGTCCTGGAAATTTTTTTTGGAATAATTAGATCGAAAGGCGGTCTCCACGATCACCCTGATCGTCAAGAATTCAATTATAGACTTCGGTCATATATTCTGGGCTATAACGAAGGCATTTTAGCTGCCAATGCAAATGTGGAGGTCGAAAATACTCGCGATTTAGAAGTACATAATTCTTTAACTGGTAAATCTCGACATACTATTTAAAATAAAGGTGTTTAATTTTCTTTCTGGTTTCTACAGGTACTATATTTAAAAACATTAAGGACATATATATTTAAGAACATTAAGGACATATTACACGAAAATAATGAAATAGAATTAGAAGACCTACAGTATGACGGTTTAGAGAATTTGGTCGGATATATTTGTCACAAGTTAAAAAACGAAAACCTCAATCTTGCAATGAATCCTTTAGAGAACTCGACGTATACATGGGTCAACCACCTAAGTGAAGGTGGGCTAAGTAAGCCATCAGATGCACTAATGAAAACATTAAAATCGTGTGATGCCATTTTTTTTGAAATTAAATGCAGAACAATTGATGATTACGAGAGGGTATATCCAAAAACACTTGTTGGAAGCAAAGGACATTGAAGGAAAGGATGAAGTGAAAAAACTTTTTTTTAGATGTAGAATGTACTTTAGAATGAGATTATTAAATACTGAAATTTCTCAAAATATTAACAAAAGGAAAATGAATAAAATAATAACATAAAAAACCTTTTTTCACTTTATTTTATTTTCATATAATATTTCAATTAATAAAATATTGCTGGATAATTTTTATTTATTGAGTTTTCAATAAATACATTTTTGAAAAAAAAGTTTTTGCTAATAAATAATTTTGTAGAAACAAAAGTTAAATTGTCCCACTGTTATATTTACATATAAATATAATAGTTTGACAGTCGAAAATCGTTAGCCAATAGGAACACAAATTGCGTGACGTCATTGATTCAACATGCGCAGAAAGATTTAATTTTGTGTGAGTGATGGCATAATCTTTAGTTTATCATTCTTGGTGCTACCAACTCATAATATGAATTTGACATTCGATTTTCGATGTTCGTTAGCCAGCGAAGATCGAAAACGAATGCAACTCATAATAGGGGCCATTGTTTGCACACCAAAAGCCACAATATTTAAGTGTGAAAAGTATAATGTCCACCTTCACTCAGAGAATTGCTTCAAATTATTTCACGAAGACAAACCATTTTATTTAAAACGACGTGCCACACGTTCTACCAAAAAACCAAGAATTGAATAATTTCATAAATTACTTTTTTTATAACAATTAATTGAAATATAAAAAATATAAACTTGCTTTTTTACTAATGTTGTTTTATTTATAACTAAGCAGCAAAAATGAGAAACTATTAACAGTACCAGCGTGTGGTCAAACACACGTCAATTTTTAACAAAACTACTCTTCGAAAAAAAAAATTTGTTTTAGTAAAATGTTTAATATGTTCCTATTAAACGTTGCTGAAATGGGTTAACATATCAGCTAACATTTCTTCTGTAGGACAGTATATGCATTTTATAATTTTCTTATCTACATAGTCTTTGACAAAATGAAACTTCGTATCGATATGCTTCGATCTATTACTGAGACGTTCTTCTTTGATTAAATTGAGACAGCTTTGACTATCTTCTATTATCAATGTAGGAGTTGTTTGACAGCAATCGAAATCTTGAAGAATTATGCGGATCCATATAGCTTCTTTCGCTGCTTCTGACAATGCGATAAATTTCGCTTCGCTTGTAGACAATGAAACACAAGTCTGTTTTTTGCACGCCCAGCTAACTGCACCTCCGTTCATCATAAAAATATAGCCATAGTTTGACTTTCTGTCGACCTTGTTTTCTGCCAATTTAGCATCTGCAAATCCGACTAAGGTATCTTTTACCTCTAAAGAATTGCTTAATTACAGGTATAGATCACGTGTTCCAAGCAAATACTTCAACACTCTTTTTAACTCGCTCCAGTCTTCTTCTGTAGGATTGACTGTTTTACAGGCTAAGATTGCAACACTTGCAGCTATATCTGGCCTAGTATTTACTGCGATATATAGCAAAGAGCCAAGTAAGCTTTGATATTTTTCGTTGTTAAGTAAGGGTACTGACTCCGCTTTTCCATACGATGGATTGAGTGGATAAGCTGATGGTTTAGCGTTTTCAAGTCCAGGCCTCGTCGCAATATTTTCAATGAAATGTTTTTGGCGTAACGTAAATGCGGTTTCGTTTGACCGCACAATCTCCATTCCTAAATATTGATGAATAGACCCAGGTCCTTAACTTCAAATTTTTTGTTTAATAAATCCTTAATCTGTTTTATAGAGCCCTTATTTGAAGCAGCAACAACGAAATCATCTACGAATACCAATACATAAACTCCCTCCCTGTTGATTATTTTGTTGTACAAACACGGATCAGCTTTGCTTTGTGTAAAATCTCCTTCAGTTAGTGCGTCGTTAAGTGCTTTATTCCACACACTGGCTGCTTGCTTTAATCCATAAATGCTCTTTCTTAATTTACATACCAGATTACCTTCACCTTTGACAAAACCCGGAGGTTGCTTCATATAGATAGTTTCTTTCACTGTTCCGTTAAAAAAACACATTTTATGTCCATATGATTAACAAACATTTTTCTTTCACCTGCTAAAGATAAGAGTATACGAAATGTTGACTGACGTGCTACTGGCGCAAATACTTCGTCGTAATCGCAACCGAATTTCTGACTATAACCTTGTGCTACGAGTCTGGCTTTGTAACGATGTATTTCTCCATCTGCATTTCGTTTTAGTTTGTAAGTCCACTTACATCCAACAATATTTGATTTCGCAGGTGCTTCTGCTTCCCATGTTTGATTTCTCTTTAAGGATTATATTTCTTCCTTCATTGCCTTCTTCCATTCAAGGGATTGATTAGATAGTAAGGCATCTTTGTAACTTCTAGGTTCGCTAATACAACCTGTTTTCACCACATTTACATTTCAGGAAAACGTTTCGGAGGAATCCCTTTTGTGCCTCTAAAAGACTTTCGCACAATTTGTGGCGAACTTTGGTGAAAATCCTGGACAGTATTCTCTACCGTTGTATGTGGACTAAAACCTTCATTTAGACTGCAGAAGGAATCATCAGAATCACAAACCTCAACATTATCGGTCTCATTTGATACATGAGATCGTGATTGAGAATCTTTATTTTGACACTTAGAAAATATTTGTACTTCGATTTCATTGTTCTCGATTTCTTTCGGGATTTTCTTTTTTAACTGTTTTATAAAACTGAAGTCTCTACTAACTGTAACTTTATTAGTTAATAAATCAACAAAACGCAATCCTTTTGATTGGTCGACATAACCAACAAATACCTTAAGCTCGGCTTTATTATTCAATTTTCTCATTTTTTGTTCAGGAATTAGAACATAGGCTGCGGAACCAAACAACTTAAACTCGCTAATGTCAGGTTTCTTTCCTTCGTGCAAGAAATCGCTATACTTACTGAACGGTTTCGAATATAATTAGCTGTAATTATAGCTTCTGCCCAAAACGTGTATGTCATTTTAGCTTCCAGTAGCATACAACGAGCCATTTCGATCAAGTATCTATTTTTTCTTTCAGCGACGCCGTTCTGCTGAGGGCAGTATGGCAAGGTAAATTGTGAACCTATACCATTTCGAAGGAGAAACCTTTTTATCGTTTTAGATTTGTACTCACAACCATTGTCAGAGCGAATGTGTTTTGGAACTTTTCCAAATTTATTTTTAACCATCGCGACATAAGCTTGTAGTTTAGCAAAGTACTCCGATTTTTCACGCAGAAAGTATACTACGGTAAAACGACCATAATCGTCGATAAAAGTTAAGAAATACCTATTTCCACTTGGACTGACAGTTTGCATTGGACCACATATATCAGAGTGGACTAATTCGAGAACTTCTGTAGTATTAGTTTTAGACATTTTATTAAATGGTTTCTTAGATAGTTTGCATTTAACGCAGACGTCGCAACTTTTCCGAATCCCACAGTCAAAAAATTTTAAATTGCTTACCAATTTTTTAGATTGCATTCGCTTAAGTGCATTTATGTCTCTATGAACAACATCTAATGCCAAAAGTGCTGACAGTCCTTGGAATTGCATTCTACCTGCAGTGCTTTTTGATCTGCTTTGAGGCGTAGCTAGATCTGCAATACCGATTTCTTGATCTTTTGCTAATATTCTGCAACTTGATCCAGAGAAGATCACCTGAAACCCTCTGGCGGATAGGCATTTAACCGAAAGCAAATTTCCTTTAAACGCTGGTATATATAAAACATTTTCTAAACGAATGCGGGTTTCATGTCCTGCCCCATTTATAACTTTTAAAATACAGCAACCCTTCCCTAAAGCGTTTACCACATGACCATTGGCAAATGTTACACTGTCACGATTTAACTCATCCAAACTTATGAATGCACTTTTGTTGCCCGAAATATGACACGTTGCTCCGGAATCCACAACCCAGCGTGATCTTTTTGAATCAACCAGGAAACAAAACTGTTCAGGTGCAGGAGTTTTCTCAACCTCATGCACTTTCTGCTGGTTTTTTGATTTATTCCTTAACTTCAAACAATTCTTACGAATATGTCCGACACCCTGCCAATGGTTACATACAATGACTTTCTTTACATTATTGTTGGATATTTTCAAGACAGAATCCTCACTGACGAGACGTTTAGTCTACTTTTCATACTCCTCCAAAAGTTTGGATTCAACTAAAGCCATAGTTAAATCTTTTTCGTTTCGTACTTCCAACGCAGTAATTAAGGTATCATAACACTCAGGAAGACTACTTAGCAACATAGAGATGATCCATGATTCAGCAATAGTTTCGCCTAATGATTGTAATCGCGAAAAAAGAATTTTCATTTGTATGATGTGTTTATCCATATCACACCCAGGTTGCAATTTGAGACTGCAAATTGCACGCATCAGTTTTACTTTATTGCTCAAGGAATCTTTTTCATGATATGAGCGCAAAACGTCCCAAGCATCTTTTACTCTTTTACATTTGCTAATTCGAAATGTTTCGGAATCTTCCACCGACAATCCGAATTAAATAGACGCATCTGTATCTCGTTGGATCCAAGCTGCATTTTTAATTTCAGAAACAGGATCGTTGACGACATCCCAGACTTTTTCCTTTTTCAAGACGAGTTGCATGCGATATTTCCAAAGCTCGTAATTGTCCCTATTAAGTTTAGGGATATTATTAAGCTTAAAATCAGCCATGATGATGAACACTGACGAAAAATAATAAAATTAATTATTTGCTCCAAGAAGACAATTATACTTAATGTTGAAGTCCTTATTGTCTTATATGCAATGGCATATAACCTATTGGAAATTCCGTTAATAGGAAGCAGGAGCACATTCGTGTGTTTAATACGATTTTATTTTTAAACTAATACAAAATAATATATTTGCGTGAAAAAATAAATTATAACAATTGAAACTAAAAAAACAAGCATACTACAACAACTAAAGCAAATGCAAAGTGAAATATAAAACAAAGTTGATATTTTAACAAGCAGTGTAAAAATTTGCAATCTGTACTATTTACAATTATACAACAAATTTCATAAATTTTTCAACTTTAGAATTGATTAAAAAAAGTTAAATAACGTATTTAGGACAATTGAACAACAAATAGTTTTCATAACTTTTATTTTTATATCTTTGTTTATCTCACATTGGCTGAATCTGATGGTGATTTTTTGCTTTTAGATTTCCAAATCATTTATTTACTATACGAACTGAATATATTTTATTTACTTAATTAATGAGTTATAATATTTTTGTCATAAATGACTTAAAAGTCAGGACCTAGAATCCCTGCTACGATTACGTTGAAAGTTGGCTAGCTTGTTGTTGCTGTTATTTGTATCCATTTTTTCGATTTTCAGATCTTTGCGTTTGCACATGTAGCTAAATTAACATTTTGAAATTTTTTAACATATGGGAGGTAGGCGTGTACACGGTCCGATTTTTCCAAAAATCAATATTCTTCCTCATTATAGGATTTTATGATACGGTATCAAATATAAAAACCCTATGAAAACTCCTTATATTTTTGCCCCGTCCTTCTTTGAGATCAAAGCACTGTGCGCCGTATTAGTGGCGCATTTTCATGATGGAAAAACTCGTTGTTCGTTATATTTTTGTTTATAACACACAAAACTTAAAGAGAAAAAAATATTTTTTAACAAGCATTATCCTGACACAATTTTTTCTGCTTACTTCCTTTTTCAAGCAAAATCATGACAGTATCAAGACGAAGAATTTGAAGAAGAAGATATGAAAACATCAAAATTTCTTTACATGCATATAGTTCGTTGTTGTAGTTGTTTTCCTTAATAATATTGATGCCCTTTAATATTGTATGTGTGTGTGTATGTGTATTCGTCTATTGGCATGTATAAGTTTTCTTATGTAATGTAAAACAAAATGGCAAAGTATACGTGGAATATTTTAACTTTGCTTCGATAATTTTTCATTTTTAAACTTAATTTTTTCTTAAATTTAAATTTGTACAATGTAATTTAAATACTTAAGTCCTTTAGGATTTTCTTTGCAATTATGCAAATTTACAAATTTTGTTTTGCCGTTCTGAGTTCAAATTAAAAATATTTTTTTTTTTTTTTTTTGGAAAGAAAACTTTTGCTTAAAGTAGTTTTTTTATATTAAATTATTGCCGTCAATTTATTTATCAGCAATGTTTTACTATCTAATTATTCAATTATTCTTTGTGAACAATGGCGAGCTCATTATTTAAAGTTAAAGCTTCTAAGAATATTCATAGATTATTGTTACACCCGATGGTGTAACATCAAAGTAACATCAAGTTGTTTAAAGTAAAATTTTAATATTCTGTGCCCGATTGTGCATTATTGTACATGCTTGCAAATGTATATCACTTTCTATGTATTGACAAACAACAATTAAACTTACGTAATATTATAGAATGTAAACAATATGTCCGCCAGGACACGAAAACGTATATTATTTTACAAGTTTTAAATTGTAAAACAGTATTATCAACAACTAAAACACAATTTTTAATAATAACAACAGAAACAGTGTTACAAAAAAATCAAGAGAAAAAACAACTTCAATTGCAATAACATCAAATACAATAACAACAAAAACATTATTACTATTTGTAACATTATCATCGAGAAAATTATCCATGGTAAATTAAATCGTACAAACTTTACAAAGCATTCACAACATTATTGAGGTTGTATGTAAATTTATTTTTAAAAATGCATACAGTGGTGTTCAAAATTGTAGCGTATTTGATTATTAAAATTCGCACAAAAAACTAAAAAAAAATTAATGTAAAATATTCGAAATTTTCTTCCTTCATGGAAGGAAAATGTGCTTTTACTATAAAAATTTAAATAATTAAAGCAACATTTTATTTTCTCAATTATAAACTTAATTGTAATTAAATAAGTTCATATAAGAAAAAAACGGTCTTTATTTTAAACTATTTCGGACGAAATGCAATCACTTTTTAATTGTTTCTGTTTGCTACATTCTCTAAATGAAATTATATTTTATAAATAAACATCGATAATTGATAAAATCTAATTTTTAATAGAGTTTGTCAGAGTAATTGCGGTTGAAAATCTTGTGTGGTAAAATTTCTTTGCCAACACATGCTCTTACAGCATTATCTGTGCGGGGTTTTTACAATTGAAAATAAAAGACAAATAATAATAAAAATTATTTCGATTTCGTCTACTTTCTTTCCAAATAATTGTGCTTTTTTAAACAAGAAATAAATTTCATTTAATGCAACTTTAATCCAAACGATAGTACAATTGAGCAGGTCCACATAATTGACACTGTTATTAGATCTCCATTTGAAAATAACCAAGATTTTTCAGCTTTGTTTATTCATATATCCCGGGCGTTTGAAAAAGTCTGGCATGATTTCTGGAAAAGGGGAAAACTCTGTATTCAACAGGATAAAGGGGCCACCATGATGTGTAACGGACAAGTGGTGACCAATGAAAGGGAAGGCGATAGGAGCAGATATCTGACTCCCTCTGAGAAAGGTGTGTTTGCGTTTAGATGACAACAAGTTTTCAATTATTGTGGCAGCCTTGGGCTATAATGGGAGAGATTCATACCCAGACAGGATTTTAAGGCATATCATGTGCGCCCCCCGATATATAAGAAATGAAAATATCCATAGAGAAGAGACGAAGTGGCAAAAACATACTCGTCCAAATACGTAAGCAATCTATTGGTCCATCCCAACACTCTAGCGCGCAATTTACTGCACTGAAAACTGACTCATTGAGCTTGGCGAGATGGCGAGATAATTAGTAAGAGTTAAAAAAACTTAACTCAACTTAAATTTTAATCTTAAGGAGATCTTTGATCCAACAGTGCTTTAACTTAAATTCTTTGCAATTTCTTTGCAAAAATAAAATTTTACTCCTTTATGGCATTTTAGTGTTGAAATTTCCAAACACAAAAATGAATAAAATATCTTATTTAAAATATTTGCATTGGATTTTATTTATATTTATTTTTTTTTTTTGTAAATAAACACCCTTTAGTTCTGGCGTGATCTACTGAACTGTTGATTTAACCACTACCAGTTGTTAATTGACAGTCAATTCACTGCCTATTCCCAAAACACATCTATATTGGGAGTATATGTACATTTTGCGTTGCTACCTTTCGAGACTGCGGGCGCTTTCTTTAGTGTGGTTCCTTTGTAGTTGATGTGTAAAATAATAGAGGCACATTTATATTATTGCAGCGAGTTGTTTCTGTTGATGCCTTTTTTTCTTTTGTTTTTTAATTTGTGTGCACAAATAAAGCAGTCTGTTGTCATTACATACCGTTTTTATTTCGTTGCTGTTGTTTAATGATTTTATATCCCCAATATTATGCCACACTTTTATTGTTTATTTTATTGTTGTGCTTTGCCTGTTCTTTTGTTGTGTATGTGAGTTTTGTTCAGGAAAAAAGTCGTTGTGCTGGTTTCGTTTCAAAGCCTATTGTTAAGAATATTCCCTTTTTTAAATTTAAGGATAATGAAACAGATTTTGCATAGTTAAGGGTTTGTGTAATATAAAAGCATTAATTTATATTTAAAATTCTTCTAGTGATAATAATAATAATTTGAACACAAATTAAATTATTTCAATAACATTTAAAGTTTAAATTATGCCTAGCTTTGATTTGCAACCATTAAGAGCGATTTAAGAAAAATGAATACGATGCTTTGTTCAAATGTTTGCACTATATTTTCTGCGTTTATAAACGTGAATGTATTGAGGAGCTGTGTATTTAGGGAGCAAGTATGTAATTCAGCTTTTATTCCAATCCATTAGGGTAGGTGCATATTAACAAAGGCATGCCACTGTTGCAGTCCCTGGCATCGATGTGGTTGCCAGTTTTTTTTATTGATAGACACATTAGAATAATTATAATGTTTCAGCTTAGAATTAAAGAGGCTTAAATCCTTTGAATTTATATGTTAGATGAGGGCTGAAATCCCAATTTTGCCAACTCAAGCACTTTTTAATTAATGTATTTAAATTTTATCTGAGTATAAAATTATCAATAATAAGTGGAGTGGAAGGGTCTAATATTTATGCAAATTAAGCGTTCGATAGCTAAAATATTGAACAAATTTATATTTATGCAGATTTTTTTTTCCTAAATAAACAACTCCTGTCAGCAACTAAATTAAATATTTATAAATGTTTATGGGTTGGAATTATATAATTCCATATATTATTTAATTAAAAACTAGGTTTATATTCACGTGTGTATTTGTATACCTGTAGATAGTCTTGTAGCTTTGGTACTCTACCTGTTCATATTTCCTTGCATGATAGATTCAGTGAAAGTGTCAATAAATAGTAAAACAACAACTTTCAGGCTTAACTTGTACGAATGAATTTGATTTGAATTGCTACTCATAATGGCATATATTCGCTTTCCTTTATAGGTTTTTCATTGCAAGCCGTTAACTTTTCCACCTTCTTTGTCGTTTGCATTTGCCGTAAATTAAATCTTCCCAAAAACATAAGTCTGCAAGTGGTCAAGTTCCGAGATCAAAATGAGGACCAAGTTCTTGGTGTGTATAAAACCATCTCATTTCTAGGCCACTTGCTAGCTTAGTAAAAATTTTTCCATAATTCCTTAGAAAGTTAAAAAATATTGTCAAGCTAGTAAGTTGTCTAGATATGAAAAAGTATTGTACATATCAAGAAATGAAGAAGTCCTAAACAGCGGCAAGCCGCCTCCGGTGTAAGACAGGGATGAATATTATCACCGCTGCTGTTTATCAATGTTCTAAATCTTTGACAATGCTACCAATAAGAGGAGAATAACAAGGCGTCTGAAAGAATGCTTTGAAGATCATGAGTACGCGGATGACGTAGTTTTGCGCTTGCACTCGCATCAGCACATGCAAACAAAACTAGATGACTTACAGCAGGAGTCGGTAAAGGTTGACCTTAAAACCAACATAAACAAAACAGAATCGTCGCGAATTAAATCATCCAACGACATAACATTCACTATAAATGGCCATAACATAGCAGACGTCAAAGGCTTCACATATTTGGGTATTTTCTTTCAACCAATGGAAGAGCTAAAGAGGATATCTTAAGGCGCCTACAGAAGGCTCCTACGATGTTTGCCAAGCTGCGAAGTGTATGGCGTGCAAATAACATAAACACTAGAACTAAATTTTTAATGGCTGCGTGAAGTCTCTGCGCACAGACATGGTTATTTACGGAAGAAACGAAAACAAATCTTCAGATCTTTATAAAGCGCTGTCGCCGAAATATTCTACAAATATGGTGGCCCGAAACTATAGGGAATGAAGATCTATGGAGGACTACTCACCAGAGAAAATAAAAATATGGATTGTTTGGGCACACTCTGCGAAAACCTTACGATGACCCTCCCCATGGTGCACTGTACAACGTTGTGGAAAACCACAACCGACATGTCGCCGAACTGTTTTAAGCGAAATCGTTAAATCGATAACCGAATAAAAATTAGTAGCACGCTACAGAAGTAACTGGAAATCTTTTGTAGAAATCTTAAGCTCATAAACATGGCGTATGGATTTTAATATTGATCCTGGCCTCATTTTCATATTAATGTTTTTGTTCGGATCTGACTTCTTTTTTCTAAGCTATTTTTTTGTAAATCTGTAAAAATTCTCTTAATTTAAAGTTTACAGGCGGTTGGGTTATAGCAAATTTCAGCTCTATAGCAATGGCGGAAGTGTCCACCAATAAGGAGGCACCCTTGTCCCCCTATATAAAATGTGTCCGTTTTCAGATTTTGAGTGCTTATTCCCCAAGACATATCTGTACACCAACTTTTATCTCTCTAGCTATAGTGGAAGTTCCCCATAATATCGATGAGTGAGTCAGTAAATAGATACTAAACTATCCACTTTTTGCACCTTCATATCCCGGGGAGATTTTATGGTAAGATTTTCAAGCCTATCCTATGATGTTACGTTTCACCATTTTATGATTAAATGAAGCAAAGTTATGATGGGGGTAAAAATAGCGCGAATGGTTTCGTGTGCAAATACACACTGTATGTAATGACCGATCCTTTTAATTGAAACAATTTTAATGAATTTATCGCACGAATGTAAGCATGTGTGAAAATGTTTTTCCTTGACTTCTTGCAGGATTGTAATCGTTTGTGGTGAGGATTGAACATAAATGCAATAAAGATTTTATAGGCATATTTGCTTTTTGGCTGGCGTGTACGTAGTTAATATTACGAGCACAGAATAAATATAAGATTCATTTATTTCTGCATTATAACCAATTAAAGTCAAGTCATGCGTATAACCAGATTAATTCCGTGGTAAATATTTAAAAAGAAGCTGTATATTACTTTAGATTTATTTGTTATTTGTCCTGTTTGTTAAGTGACTACAAATAGAAAGAATATTTAATTCCTTGTCTTTGAGTTAAGATATGTTTTTGTATGTTTTTTATTGGCTTAGTGAGCTTTATGAAATTAAATTCATAGTCGATACTATTTCCAGATATATACTTAGCAAATTGTAACACATGATTTAACAAAATATTGAAAAATAAAATATTTATCTAATATCTTTGTCCACATGTTTTTGCATTTTCTAGCAAATGTGTTTGTGTGCTTAACATTCATGTGGCTACATTATTTAATTTAATAGAAAGAAAATAAACATGAAAAATTAATAGCGAACAACATATAGCGTTTGATTTTCTGACAAAAATGTTGCATATATTCTATGCTTTGTAAGTTAATGTGTTGCTTTCTGAAAAAATGCTAGTCTATGAGTCAACAATGGATTCTTTTCTAAATATGCCTCACGAGGAAGTGTAATTTATGCAACGTATTTTACATTTTTTTAAGGGTTACTTACTTTGCTACCCTTGTCATCTATATAGCTCTTTGTTATTACAAGTAGTCAGTAAAGTTAGAATAAAAATTATAATAAAAATTATGCAATTCGATATTTGAAAAGCTTTATATACATTACCGTCAAATGTCAACACTTGTAAAATTTAACGAATAATATTGTTCCATTGAAATCATAAAAATGCATGATTTTGAGAAATTTCGGGTAATAAATATCAGGTAAAAAATATCAGCTCAAAAACATCAACATTAAAATATGGCCAAGTTCCTATGGTAACATCACTCCTATAGGTATACTCCTTTCCGATATTAGAAAGTAAAAAAAAAAATTTTTCCAAGCTAGCAAGTTGCCTAGAAATGGGATGGTACGGTATATATGAAGAACATGGTCCTACTCATGACTTTTTACGGAAAAAATTTGGGATAGGAACTTGGTAATTTTTGCTTGTATAAAAATACTTTTAACTTAAAGCTTACAGACGGTTGGGTTATACTAAATTTCAGCTCTCTATCTATAGTGGAAATATTCCATACAAATAAGAGGGAACCCTAGTCCCCCAAATAAAATGTGGCCATTTTTTTCATTACTTATTTTCAAAGGCCTACTACCTGTAAACCAAATTGCAGCTCTCTAGTTCCAGCGGAAGTGCCCTATAATATTAGTTAGAAAGTCAGTCAGCCAGTGAGTCAGTGAATATGTACTAAAATATGAAGCTTTACACCGCCATATCTCGGTAAGCTTTTATGGAAAAAGTCAAGCTCATGAATCCATCTATACGTGCAGCACTTACGTTTCAAGTTTCACTATTTTATGATTAAAGGAAGCAGAGTTATGAGGGGATAAAAACAGCGCGGGTGGTTTCGTGTAATATACAAACTGTGTGCTTAAGGCCTAGCGCACCACCGAAGGCCTTAATTACCCAGTACTACGCAGCATTATTTTTCTAAGAAAAAACATAATTAATGCCATTCGTTAATTTTTATCCAAACTTAGGAGTGGAAAATTTTCAACTGGGGGTGTCACAGGGTGCTGTGTTGAAGGCAATAGGATCACACACATATACACACACACACACACACACATGTAAGTATATGCGGGGAGACAAAAAAATATACATATATATAACAAATGCTTTATGGTGGTGTGCTTGTGATACATAAAATGCAAAACACGAAAAACCAAATAGTAAAAATTTTATGGCTAAAAAAATTGCTTTAACAAACCTAATGGCCGCCGCGCCATGACAATTTTCTGCTTGAGAACGGAAAACAGTTACCAGAAATTAAAACAGGAATTCAATTAAATTAAAAAAAAAAGAAAACCAACCAAAATATGAGCAGTAGTGCAATACAATAGTGATTCGTTTTCAATTTATTTTAACGGCGATAAAATGTCATTTGCGTCAAGTTACAGGCTGCTAAGTTTTGACATTTCATGCAAAAGCGAAAAAAAACTTATCTAAGTTGTTTTTCTAAAAAAGGATAAGCTACAATAACAAAATTATACGACCATAAATTGCTTATTTTTGTTTTATTTTTCATCCTTTTAGAATAAGAAAACTAAGTTGTTTGGAAAAACTTGAGAGTTCTCTGGTATTTGCGTTTGGCGAAAGGAAATGTAAAATCAACTATGGAGCTTTTTCTGCTGGTGTATGTGGGCATATGCAAAATTTTTGCCTAATAAAACTTGACATCCAAGAAGAAGAATTCAGGTTTTTAAGTACTTTTTGTGATTTATTATTTTCATATTTCATAATGGACTTCGATATTTACGTCTAAAGGCTTCGTTTGCTTTGAAAAATAAAATAAAATAAAATAAAATAAAATAAAAATTTATTTCAATTTTAATAAAATATAAAAATTTAAATTTGCGATTCGTTTTCGCATTACAAACATTAAGCCTCTGTTATATTTGCTTTGTATATAGTATTAAAAATTTATCTTTATAAATGTGCATAAGTGTAATACAAATTACAAAAAATAAAGCAGTCCCTATGGCTAGTACTAGTGCCGTTGGCTCTGGTGCTAGTGCACATAAAATTGATGACGACCAAAAGGGTAACGGGTTAGAATGGCAAGCTGTTTCAAACTCTAGAAAACGTCCCAACTCGCCAATGTTGTATGTAAATAAACGAAGACAAATTATCAACAATGTTGTATCCTCAAAATCGAGCAGCAATAGGTTTATCGACCTTTCCGTTGAAGATTCCGAAAATATAAACATTTCAAAACCCACCGAACCAAAACCACCACCATTATACATATATCCCAAATGTAACAAATATTAAAGATATGACCAAATATTTTTCTAATGTTATTCCTGCAGACCAATATTCCTATAAGGCTCTTAAAGACGGCCAAGTTAGAGTTATGGTTAAATCTATTAGTGCGTATCGAACATTTGTCTCAAGTCTTAAGCTTAAAAAAATAAGTTTTCATACATTTCAAACAAAACAGGAAAGAGCGTACAGAGTGATAATAAAAAATTTACACTACTCAACCAACGTAAATGATATTAAAGACTTCATTGAAAATCATGGCCATAAAGTAAGAAATATTTCTAATATTAGAAGTAATATTACCAAACAACCACTTTCCATGTTTTTTCTGGATCTTGAAGCAAGTGACAATAATAAAGAAATTTATAACTTGACCGTTACCAATAATGCTATTATCACAATTGAACCTCCTCGGAAATCTAGAGATATTCCTCAATGTCACCGATGTCAACAATATGGACATACCCGCTCATACTGCAACAAACCATATAAATGTGTAAAATGCGGAGAAAATCATTTATCAGCTGAATGTACAAAAAGCAAGACATTGCCAGCCAAATGTGCAAACTGTCAAGAATCACACCCTGCAAGTTGCAGAGGATGTATTATACATCAGGAATATAAAAGGATGTTACAGCAAAAAATTTCTAATTTTCCTCATGCCAAAAACAAAACATCGTTATTTTCCGAATACCCCCCTCAAAATATCAACCCCCAATCAACACCAAATTTTTCCTATTCTGATGCCGTAAAAGGAGCGTATATCTCAAACAATGACAACGTCACTTTACAAAAAATTGAGAGCTTATTAACGAAACAGATGGAGTTAACAAACTCCCTTCTTAATATGATGTCAGTTCTATGTACCAAATTATGCCAATAGATCTTCGATTAGCAACATGGAACGCTAACGGTCTCTCTAATCATTTACGAGAGGTTGAAGCATTTTTGCTGTCAAACAGTATCGATATATTTTTAATTTCAGAAACGCATTTTACTAGCAAGTCATTTTTTAAGATTAAAGGATACGATTTGATAAATGCTAACCATCCCAATGAAAGAGCTCATGGTGGCTCAGCAATTTTAATCAAATCGTGTATCAAATATGATCAAGAAGAACATTTCATCCAGGAAAGTATACAAGCTACTATCATTAAAATTAAATGTAACATGCTCTCAGTATCTATATGTGCAATTTATTTTCCACCTCGTCATAACATTAGTTGTGACGACTTTAACAATTTTTTTCAAATACTTGGTCCACGGTTTATTGTTGGAGGAGATTTCAATGCAAAGCATCCTTGGTGGGGCTCGCGTCTAATAAATCCAAAAGGCAGAGAACTTTATGCGAGTCTGACTTCAAAGAACTATTCTGTACTTTCAACTTGTAAACCAACTTATTGGCCCTCCGACCCTTCTAAAATTCCGGACTTAATTGATTTCTTTGCTTATGCTGGAATACCTGCAAGTCAATTTAGTACCTTAGATAATTACGATCTTAGCTCAGACCACTCACCAGTATTATTAACGTATAATTCATCTCCGCAACTTAATAGTACAACTCAAAAGTTGGTAACAAATAGAACTGATACAGAATCTTTTTCTTATTGGATTGATCGAAATTTAAATTTAAGCCTGCATATAACAAATGATTTTGAGCTAGATAATGCAGTTGAGTACTTTACAAAATTAATCCATGAAGCTGCTTTCTTGTCGAATACATCAAGCACTTTACCTGTTATTCAGAATAGAGTTCAAATCTCTTCACAGATTCGTGAACTTATTCGAGTTAAAAGAAGGCTCAGAAAAGCTTGGCAGATTAGTAGAAATCCCTTGGACAAAAGACGCCTAAACCAAGCAATAAAAAATCTTAAACGTCATTTAGATAGCTTAAAAAACAAATCTATTGGTGAATTTTTCGACAACATTAATATGGCATCAAGTAACAACAATCACAATTTATGGAAAGCTACAAGGTACTTAAAACGACCAGCAAAAAGAAATCCTCCTTTTAAAGATAATAATGGTACGTGGTGTAAGTCAGACGCAAAAAAGGCACAGGCATTTGCGCAATACCTTTATGATATTTTTAAAACTCATCAAATCGGCAATCCTACAGAAGATGAAGAAATATTAGAATTCTTAGATGTACCTTATCAAATGTGTTTACCAATAAAGCATATTTCTCCTTCTGAAGTCAAGTTTCAAGTTAAAAACCTAAATTCAAAAAAGTCTCCTGGATATGATAATATTGATGCCAGAGTTGTTAAGAATCTACCACAAAAGGCCATTCTATTTTTGACATTAATTTTTAATTCTATTCTGCGCTTAAGTCACTTTCCATCTCAGTGGAAATGTGTTGAGATTATAATGCTTAAGAAGCCAAGCAAACCGGAAAATGAAAGAACTTCGTACAGACCGATTAATCTATTAAGTATTTTTTCAAAAATTTTTGAAAGAATTTTCTTGAGCCGTTTATCACCAATTCTTGAAGATTTGTATATTGTTCCCGATCATCAATTTGGATTTAGACAAAATCATGGGACTCCTGAACAGTGCCATAGAGTAATCAACGTCATTCGTAAATCATTTGAGGAAAAGAAATACTGCATAATGGTCTTTTATTTAAATTAAAAAAGTTTCTTCCAGCTACATATTTTTCTATCATAAAATCTTATATACAAAACAGAACCTTTTATGTAAAAATCGCAGATGAGAGATCGGATATTTTTGGTATTAGAGCAGGGGTCCCTCAGGGCAGCGTACTAAGTCCGGCGTTATATACGATTTTCACAGCCGACCTGCCAATTTTAGAAAATGTTAATGTTTGCACATATGCAGATGACACAGCAATTTTAGCAGCAGATAACTCTGCTTTAATTGCATCTAATATTGTACAGAATGAGTTAAATCTAATTGAATTGTGGCTAAAGAAATGGAAAATAAAAGTAAATTCAGAAAAATCTGTACATGTCACTTTTACACTTAGAAAGGGAGATTGTCCTAATCTTTTTATTAATAATGTTCAGATTCCTAAAAATGACTATGTTAAATATCTTGGCTTGTATATGGATCGTCGACTTACGTGGAAACAACATATAAAAAATAAGCGTCAGCACTTAAATTTAACAAATAAAAAACTCTACTGGTTAATTGGTCATAAATCTCAACTTAATATTGAAAACAAATTAAAACTTTATAAAGCTATTTTAAAACCTGTGTGGACCTACGGAATTCAGTTATGGGGAACTGCAAGTCATTCAAATATTGAAATAATACAAAGATACCAGTCCAAGACGCTAAGACTCATAGTTCAATCACCTTGGTATATTACTAACGAAGCAATTCACAATGACCTCAAGATTAAAACGGTAAAAGATACAATTAATTCCTTTAGTGAAAAATATTTATTAAGACTTAGTAATTATGTAAACCCCTTGGCAATTACTCTGCTAGATGAAACTGATGAAATAAATAGACTTAAGAGATATCATATCTTAGATCTTCCATTCCGGAACTAACAAAGATAATGTTAATACATATTTATTTATTTATTTTTTTATTTTTTTTTTATTTTTTTTTTTTATTAACTTTTAGTTTTTCTTTTTAGTTTAATTGTTGTTAACACTTAATATTATACGATATATATACTATTTTGTTATAAATTAATCATTTGAAAGTAATATTCATAAAAATATATTTATTATTGTTAATTTTGTTAACCATAAGATTTTTTTTTTATAGTTGTACTTGTATGTAAAAGTTCAACTTCAATTGTCATATTTATGTTTCAACAAATTTGCTTATTATCAGTATATACTGATAGATTGCAATTTAAATAAAAATATAAAAAAAATAAAAAAAAAAATATTTCATAATAAGATAATGGAAAAGCTTTCAGATCCCAAAGCACGGATTTTGTGTCAGTGGCATAGCGAAAAATAGCAAAGAAATTAAATTAAGACGACTGAATTTTATTCGTGAAACTGGTTTTAAAAGACTTGGGTACCTTTAAAGGAATTCTTCTTTAACATGAAGTATTGCTTTCCTACACCAAGCTGAAAACTAGGCGAGAGTAAAAGTTCGGACATGTACGTGAGTGGTATCTGCTTTATTTTCACTGCTGTTCGCAAGAAAATTAATATTTTATTCAATCTAGCTAATCGAACTTGAAAGCAGTGTATATATATATTTTTCAGGCGTTTCAGAATAATTTTCAATTTAAATGGCATCAGTTGGTACGTCCATTTTACTGCCTAAAAATATAACATAAATTGAGAGAAATAGTATTAATTTTTTTTATATATATAAACTTATATGCCATTGTTGAAAGTCAAAGGGCACAGTTGGCTATTCGCTTGCGTTTCGATAACGTTTGTAATAATATTTTCAGACATGCATAGGTATGTATCTCAAAGTTCGATAATGGATTCGTAATGGTTTTTCAACTACTGGTGCCAAATTTTAAGATTTAGTGTTACTTAGACTATTTTTCACCAGAATACATTGAAGAAATTTGATGCCTTTCCACTAAAATTGAAGATTTTTTCAGCTTGAATTCAGTTGAGTGTTCCTCATTGCTTTATTTATTTCCTAGGTTATTTCATTTCCGAAACAGTTTAATTTTTATTTATATCTTTCGTTTTTAGCTAAACTGTCAACAAAATGTTGTTGAAACCGTTGGTGACAAGGATTTGAATGTGGAATTTATTTTAACAGTTAGTTGGTACACGAACAGTTCAATATTTGTTTTGCGCCGAGATAGAATATTGTTTTATAATTTTTGGTAAGAGAACTAGTAGTATTTTTTTTTTCAAATAAATTGGTTGCTTATGTAATACGAATACGTTTTCAGAGAGAGAGGGGTGATATCATATTTTGGAGCAATCGTATTACTTATGACTTTATCCTTTTTGTAAAAATTACATATGTATGTTTCTTTAAAGAAAACATTGTCTTGCTTCAAAAAAAAAAGTAACTGAAAAGAAAAAAATTTAATAGTTCCCTTTAAAAACAAACCAAAAAATCTTAGATATTTTATCACCCTCTTTCATAGCTGGGGCAGAAAAAAAGCTGTAAATTTTTCAATAATATTGCGAGGTTTTTTAATCACTCTTCTCTTTTTCAGAACTTTTTTGTTTTTTAAGTCCATTTGTTGCTTAAAGCCTTTAGGGTATATTTTTCTTGTGCAACCTTTAAACTGAAGAGCGTTGGTTAAGTGATGCTCTATGCTGGCTTCCTATTTGGTTCTTTTCGCATTTGGTATATGCGTATGTGTCAAGTGTGTCTGAGGCACTGCCGTATTTTCCGAACTGTTAATTCTCATAACAACTTTTAAGGTTCGTGTGGTGAAAACACAGATGTGATATACAAAATTACACAGTTGTTGTTTCTTTGCTTGTCTGTGTTTCGAAAAGCGCTTTTCCAATATAATATTATATTTTTATTGCCGTTGGGGGGTTAAATGAAATATAAAAAAAGATTTTAAATTAAAGAATTGTGCACTGCTGAATGAAATTAACAGAAAAGAAAGAACACATCGTTGAGTTTTTGCCGAGAATTTAATTTACTCTAGTTTCCTTTAAAAATATTCCTATGTAATGAAGCCAATTGTTGATTTAAATAAAATTATTTTTGCCTACCAAAAGTTACGCCAAATCATTATTTTGTATTTTCTTCACCGTGTGTTTACATACCTGAAATGAAAAAAAGACGTATAAAAATTAATTCGTAATTGTTTGCTAAGGTCTACAGAGTTATAATAATTTAGTCAGTAAATTTAGGCATCGCATTTTTCGACTTTTTTTAAATTCGTATTCAACTTTCATGGGTAATTATTCCCTTGACAATTGTTACCAATTCAATAATGACTTTTAACATTTTCAAAATTAAATTTTATTTTATATTTAATGTTCGTTGTTTTACTTAATCACCTTAAATTTCATTAGCACACGCTCCGTATAAGTGATATTTATTAAAAAATATAATCTTGGTCATACGCTCCGCGATACTTGTTAATTTTAAAGAAGCTCTTTGTAAGCAGCTAAACCGGCAAGCTTTTCGTTTATTTTCGTTTTTTCTGTACAAACACACATCACACATATTATTAAATATGATTCCGCAAGATGCTGGTGTGTTCTTTTAAATATTTATATGAATAGAATTTATTACAAGACTTCTGGTAATTAGTTCTGTATTTGACATATGCTCTCTTTAAGGACTTCAAGAGTCTGATGTGTATTCATAAAATCCGACTGCAAAGAAATCGAACGAAGCCCTTTGCTGGCTTAACCCACTTAATATCAATAATCTTAAACTTTATGTTGAGTCCGAAGACTATTAGTATCTGATTTAAGGTAAATTTATATTGATTAATTTTTTCTTTAATGTCACAATAAAATTTAAAATTTTGTTATAAATTAATTTACCGATTCACAGCAAGATTCTGATAAAAATATTATTTTGCCTCAATTATTGTGAATGAATTTATATAGCGTCTCTTAATAAGAGTGTACTATGGAAATCATTGCTGCAATAATTCGATTGTTTCATGCACGATACGGTACGTTGCGTATCGTCTCGATCCACGCGTTTTTCCTTTATGAACTAGCATATGTGAAAGCAGTTATGTATCAGAGATGCCACCTGCACAAAAAATGTTCTAAATGTATATAGTGCAGTCTTATTGAGCCACCTTAAGGATGCAGGTATTCAAAAAATTTTTCGACTCACCACTTAAATGAAGTGATTAGGAAAATTATTGCGTAGGTTTTTTAAATATTTCTCCTATTAGAATATCATAAAAGCTAGTTAAACTTAGTATTCATTAGAAGAATTTAGTAGAAGGAAAAATTGGACAGAATATTTCCCAAGAAAAATGTTGGCAAATTTCTAAGTACAATGTTATTTAATTTCAGGCTTCGCCTCCAGAAATTTAAGTACTGGCTATGCTTGCGTGTAGAAATAACACTATACAAATGTTCTCCATAGATTTTCGTTTCAATTTTTCCGTTTAGGGCAACTCAATATTTAAATCCGCTTATTGCCTTCGGTTTGTGTGTCTTCAGAATTAAAAATATTCGAGTATAGACGTAACATTTTCCTAATTGTATTTTTTATCATTTATGTATATTTTGTTTACACAAATTGTTGATTAATCCAAAACTAATGGTAACTTTTTAGTTTAATGACACATTCCAAATATTGAAACCAAAATTCGTTCTGCATTCAGTGCAATGAAAAAGAATACAATAAAAAAAACTCGAATCATATTTAAAAAATCATTTCATTTTTTAAAACGTAAAGGCTTCGTTTACGCCATTAATGTGTTTATCATTTTTAGATTTGGAAAATCTTCATTTCATTCAATTAATTTCAATGATTTTCAATCACGAATTGATTAGTTCTCAATGCCATTCAACTAATTTTATATTAAATTTGGTTTGAATTCTATCAAATTACAAATTCAATCAAATAAAGATTATTAAAATCCGTATTTTTGGTTATATACTTTAAAATTTAAAAAAAAAAAATAAAAATGCAAAATTAAGTTTAGGGCGCCACAGAATATGGAATAAAACAATTAACAAATATTTTGTACAATGACTGGTTTAAGGCCTGATATAAGAATAGATGCCACAAGAAAGTAAATGGAATAAAGCTCTCAATTCAGTTTGCCAGATTCAAATACATTCGCTTGACATTCGATTAACATCAGCTTGATTTTCCAAACAAAACTTGACACCGGAAAGTATGTGTACAATAGCCGAAATTTTAAAATCTTAATACATTTAAAATTTATTTAACATTAAAAATAAAGAGTAAAACAAAATATTTTCCAACCTTTATTTTCACAGAAATGCTTTTCACAAAGTATTTTTTCACTATGTTGTTAAATGGTGTATGGTGGTCACAAACTTAACTAATGTGTAACCGTAGATTTAACGGAAATATTAACCATTTATCAGTGATGAAAGGAAAATCGTGTTAGATTTAAAAATGCAATAGATGACACCCGTCCACTTGACTCAACATTTATTAACTTTTTTTTATTAATCTTTTTGTAGATAAGTTTTTATTGTTCTTTCGGAACTAGAAATATTATTAATTATGAAAAATTAAAATTACTTAATAATTATTATTTTTGTAGATATTTCTTCTTAACTGTGTATAAACCTTTTTTATTGAAAATATCATTTCAGGTTGTAACTTGAGAACACCTGACAATTGAGCAAATGCAAGAGCGTCTGGAAAGCCCGGTTTTATTCTTCAAAGAACGGTCATTCGCAGTACATCTGGTCCTCTTCTTATAATACAAGTTTCTTGAAGTTTTTTACATAAGATAAAGTCGTATTTTAATTAGCAGCATTCTTTGTTGATGTGTTGATATAAATTGAAAAATCCAAAGAAAATTACAAAACATGCTTCAGCGTAGAGCTTTGTTGAAGCTAAAAAATAATTGATTCTTGAATTGATATTCGGGGCCATTCGATGTAGATTTTTGGAACAAATTTCTGTCATCCCTTGCTTCGTTCTCCGAAAAATGACACTGAAGATGGCACATAGCCGAAATCGGTTTGTCTCCAAACCAAACTTGACAAGGCATGACGGGAATTCTTTCCAATAATTTACATTAAAAATAATTATTTATTTGAGCGACTTTGTCGAACTGCAATTTTTAGTAATTAAGTGAATAATTTATCTGCGCTTAAGTTCATGTTTATTCTTTGTATTAAGAAAAAATTTCACCCATATATACGAATCCTTTTTTTTCAGATAATGCAAAATGTTAAGTATTAGACTCTATCAGACTGGAAATGCGTGCTAGAGAATGCTGATGCCAATTATAATCTATTTAATCCAGCTAATGATGAAAATTGAATACGGGAGTCTTCTCACATTTTCAATATTTTCTATAATTTTTTGCTGGGTTCTCTTTCTTTAACAATGTTAAATAATAAAATATGATGTTAAGCCTGAATAAATTGGTCTCTTATTTAAAAGAAAATATTTTTAAATCGTTGGTTCGGGATAAATCGCAGATGGTTAGTTACGGTAAATGTGCCGGCCAGTGATTATCTCTCAAATACGACACCAAAGCGCCTGGTCACCTGGCAAGAGCCAGTAGAACACCACGTTAAATATTTTTGTATCCACGTAGATAGATATCCAATTTGGTTCCGCCTGGTAAATGGATCCTATCACAATCCAGGCATTTTGAAAAAAAATGCTTTTATAAAAATCTATTATAAAACCAATATGGACATATGGCATTGAGCTGCGTAGTACTGCTTGCGTATCAAACATCCAGAAGTTACAAAGAAGACAAATAAATGAGAATATTCACAGAGACCGAAATGTTTTCACTACCCAAGAAGAGATTAAAAAATACTCGTTTATGCATCTAAAACCCCAAAAGACCTAAAAACTAAAAGACCATCCCAATTTGTTCATATTTTATTGTATTTTAATGGGCACCAGAGATTATGAAAAACGATTCGAATGCAATAATTTAAAAGATCTAGATCTAGGGCTTAAAGACTTATTGTAAACTTCTTTTCAAAGGGGCCGCACATCGTCTGGATGGTGATGTTGGGCCTTTTACTACATCTTGAACAACAGAAGCTATACTCTGGGCATAACATTCAATTCAAAGTCTTCGATTGTACAATGTACCTCCTGTTTAGCCATGCTCATAAATTCGTGTGTATAAATGCCGGCTTCTTCATCCGGTTGATATTGAACGAAAAGAAACCAAAATTCACGCTGTGTAGAATGCACAGATAAATAACTCTGCTCAAGACACAATTATTCCGTATTCTTCAGGAGTATAGCATTCCGTGGTATTTGATAACAAATGATTATTATGTTTACTTTACAAATCTAATAAATGAATTGATTACATATTTTAAAATGAAAACTATTTCAGCCACTTAATTTTTCAAATCTCCAGCGAATACTCTCTAGCCGAGGCAGACAGTTGAATAATGTTGTATTTTATTATTAAATGTAAAAGCTTATTAATTTTTTATAGCCGATTAAAGTTCCAAACATTAGAAGGTTTACCGGTTACAATTAATTGGTCGAATTGAACACTATGGTATTACAATAAATTAAAGTTTAAGGAGATACAAATAATGACTTTTGTCTTGTGTGAGAACTTTTGTGAATAAACAAATTAGCGAATGCTTATCGATATCTTGTAGGTTTGAGATACTTTTATTACTTCATTAGCATCGTCAGTAACAACTAAGAGTATTTGTGGTATCATTTGTGCATTATTTTACGCTTAAAATCAGAATAATTATTTTGTAGCACAGCTGTAATATATTTATCCTCTAAATAGACACTTTGTGTAAAATGAAAAAGATAATTAAGTCTTTACTTTTAACCAAGTGGAAAATTAAATTCAACTTGTGATTAAACGTTGCTATTGTTGTTGTTGTTGCTTATATCTGTTCTTTTAAACAAGTAATAGCTGACTTCAGCTGTCACGGTTTGCTGAATAAAAGAAGAAAAAAAAAACAATTTAAAAGGAGTGCGCCTTTTTCCGCGTCTCTTTGTGTTTCTATGTTGAAGAGTTTGTTGTGGATATTATTGTAGTTTTTGTTTTAGTTTTCTGTTTATTTTTTGGTTGTTTTGAAAAAATTCACACCAACGTTATTGTTCTAACTTTAAAAGCATTTATGTTGCATTTGTTCTAGTTTCAGTGTTTTAACAATTACGGCGAGTGTTTGAGTAAGAAATAACAAAGTTGCCTCTTAATTGTAAAATATTTATACAATATCTAGAAGCAAGAAAGTTGGTGGTTAGATTTTTTAAAAATTGTGTTTCTTTGGAGGGGGTCAAGCTTAAATCTAATTTTTGCTGCGATAAAAGCTACAAAAAAATTTTCATTTTCACCTTTTCGATTTGCGATCTTGCATTTGCATCTTGATATTTGCATCGTTTTGTTTTGCGTCGGGTTATCCTTTTTTAATAACGCAAAGTAATAACCTACTAATAATTTTTCGAATAATTTTGCTTTTTTGGAAGGAAATACACTAGAGAAGACAGTGAAATGGAGCGGATAGAACAAAATTTAAATCTGTACAGCTCTGCAATCGCGCGTTGCTTATATTTAGAAGAGTGGCTGCAGCTGCCGCCTTTGTTTTATATGGGCGCATTACTGGTATAACCATTTTCAAAGTTATTTTACATCGCCGACAAGATTTGAAATTGTGGAGTGACACCGACAATGTGACATAATATATGTAACTAGTATGAATAAAACCTAGTACACATCAGAAAATCGTATGTTCTTAATTAAAATAAAACAACGCGACTACATTTTGTGCGGTTTTGTAAATTTACGAGTTTATTTAAGAGCCACGCTCGAATTAAAAAGTTTACTAAAAGAAACTAGCTGAATGTCGATATTAACAACAAGCCCGTTTCAAGCTCCTATCTTAGTAGCAGTACGTAGACCTAACGTCCGATTTGATGAAGACATAATAAAAATTTGTCAATAAAATTAATTGAAGAAATTTAAGACAATAAAGCAAAAAATGACTTTAAAGCTAAAACTTTTATGAATAAACCGCCTGATAATTCAAATTAATTAACTAAAATTAATATTGTTATGAAACTTGTTAAACTAATAGATACATTTTTGTTACTTAGTTTACGACGTGTAATTAAGATAGAATAATTCTTAAAATTATTGGTGATAAATCAAATCCAGGAAACGACTTCCCTACTGTAGAGCATAAAAAATTAGTATTCATAATTATCATGGGAAAGACAAACGTAATGTATTCCTGCTATCCATCTTAGAAGCCAAAATAAAACAAGAGACCCTGTGTGATATAAAATATTGAATTAATTTTAATTATACCTAAGCAAGCGCTGGTGTGTAACAAATACTACTCGTTATAAGTTTTGCATTTTCATGTTTTGTAAAGGAAATGGGGAAAAATAACTAACATTTTGTTGAAACTCCCTGAAGCACCTTAAGGAAAACTTAAGGTTGTGCTTCGTTGATTTGGCGTTTGGTAGAATTTGCTTTTGTAGCATTTCTCTTCGGTTGCGTGACTACGTACGATGCAAGTACTAGTCTACACTTGACTAAGAGTGCGCCATTACTCTCTTGATTACTTGATATTAAATTAGTGACTTCGAAACTTTTGAAAATTATTCTGTATTAAATTGAGTCCCTGCTATGTAATAAATTAGTTTATTATACTCAACACATTGACTTGGATTATGCTTTAAAAACGGAAACTATTTTACAAATGGAGCACTAGAATTTTCATTACCTCAAACGTCGCACTGTGAAACGTTGCTTTTAAAGAAGTAACGAAAGATCATAGTGGCCACAAATTTGCACAAAAAGGAAACTATTTCGCCACTAGGTGAATCTCGTTTGGGTTGGTGACGTCGATATAAATCAATCATCATAAAGATGGCCATTTGAGCCCACTTCCATACATCTCTTTGACTTGCTGCTCCCTCTCTAACTGGCCACGGTGATTTGGCTGCACCGACTGCATAATGAGGAACAGATCTGTGAACACAGCCAAGACAACATGAATGCCACAGACAACCGACATAAACCAAAAAACATTTTACTTCGAAAACCAAGTCTGCCGTCTATCTGTGGATACTCAAATATTTGACGTGAGTTTCCGCTGTGACAGTTGTAGTTGTTAAATTAATTAGTGGACAATTTTCATTCTGAGGGAAGAAGAACTCATTTCTATGGATGTACTTAATCCTCTACTTTTTTTAGCCAATCTTCTAATGCATGAATGTGGAACTGACGTGTCGTCTGCAAACTTTAACGTATTCGTACTTGAACTTGTTGGCATATTCGCTTTATAGATGATATATAACAGCGGCCTCAGTTTACTAAATTGAGATACTCCTGCAAAATTTTCCCATTTTTTTAAAGCTGATCCTTTGACCTTACTTCAAACGTTCTATCAAATCAAATTAAATAGCTTTTTAGAAGATTGTGAAAGTTTTCAGGCAAAACTCATGCTATTTAGTAATTAGTTTATCATGCCAGACTTTATCGAACGCCTGAAAAATGTCTATAAATAAAGCTGACCAGCATTGCTTAATTTTTAAAGCCGATGGTTACGATTCTATGGACTTGCATAATAGTGATATACGCTCGAAAACGAAAATGATGGTCTGGGTTAATGTTAAGCTCAGTAAGGTAAGGTATTAAAGACGAAAGTAAGAATTTTTTAACAACATTTATAGAGTTGACAGTAGGCCTATAAGATGTCATTTTACTTAAGTCTTTCTTATTTTAGGGATCATAACAATTTCAGACTTCATCCAAGCATGGAATAAAACCATCTCGCAGCATGGCATTGAATATAATCCTCACAGCGGAATCTGGTAAACTTTTATCATTGATGTTATAATTAGATTAAGTCCGGGTTATTTCCTCATTCTCATATCAGTATTCATTAAAGATTTTAAGGAAGATATCCGAAATTTCATAGGATCATAGATGGTGTGACTGCTAGTTGCAGTAATGGTCCAAGCACGATCTTCAAGTCTGAATAAGGAATCGTAGAGGTAAAAGGGCGTTGTAAGTACCTTACAGTTTTCCACAGGCTATAAACCGGGTATTTCGTTGGGTGTAAGTTTTTTAAGAAGCACTCGATAGCAGAATCATGTTGTGTCTCAACTTGTTACGTAAGGAATTTTCGCATAAGTTCATTTGCGTTTTTATGTGTGGAGCACGACTATTTTGCACTTGCCCTCTTAGCATTTTCTTCACAATGACGAGCATATGTATATCTGCTGATACCTGGTACGATTTTATTTTAGCTGATGACTTTGTTCGCGTTGTAGCTTTGGCTACGTCAGTGACGACGTCTATAGAATGATATACAGCTGCTTGAATATCAGGTGGATTTCTTAGTGGGATGTTCAGAGATAAGCGAGAGCTCACATACATTTTATATTTTAACCAATTCGAGTTTTTATTAGGGTAGAAAATAAGGGTTTCAGGCGCAGTGACAAAACTGTCGTGTAAAATAACAATGGTAGGTAATTGATCAGAAAATAGGTTATTGGATGAACTAACTAACAGCTGATCACATTTGATGTTTTTTACAATAGCAAACATCAATAAAGTCTGGAAGCTTATTAGAGTCTGTAGGTCAATAGGTGGGCTTACCACCAAATACGACGTTTAGCTTGTTTGATTGAACTGTATAATACAACTGCCTTTCAACTTTTGTCCTAGTGTAGTAAAGAACCTGGAAAATTGATGGTGTTCCATTTTATGCCTAGGCGGGTAATACACTGACGAGACTACAATTTTAAAATCATTATGATTTATAGTGATTGCATGAAAAAAATTGTCGCTGAATTCAGGCGTTGGGAAATGCCTTACGTTTTTGCGGACTACAATGTCAGCGCCACCACATGCCCCTTCGCTTGCACAATATTTCCAATAAATCAAAATCTTAAAAATTGACGAAAATTATAAATTTATTATTCACTACAATTAAAAAAAACGATTAAAACCCGAGGTCAAAATTAAAGATCGCAAACAATCCTTTGCGCCGGGAAAAATCTGTAGTATATTTCTAGTAGTTCATACTTTTCTCAAGGGTGTGAAAGATTCGGTACAGCCGAATTTAGCTCTCTTTTTCGATTTATAATAATTAAAATAATTCTTCTCCAGATATTTATTTTTATATAAAATTAATTACAATTTCTTTAATAAATAATTAAATTACTTAAATTACTTAAAAATTCATTTATTATTCAGTTTATGCGTCAAAATACTTGAATAATTTCTGTACTTTTGTATTTCAATTTAAGGCAGGTAAATTCAAAACTTTTCAAGTGCTTTTTCTACGCATATGTATAACTTGCATGAAGATCTTTTGTTTTTCATATTTGATGAATGCTTTTTTTTGTTAAGGTTATGTCAGTTACTACCGTGCTTAGCACTAAAAAGCTACTCATGGCCACTGCAATGGTGCAACTAAAATACAAAGTTTATGCATTGCAAGATATAAAATAAACAAAATATGAATAAAAGTTTTAATAATTGATAAGCTCTAACTATATTTTACAGTGCGATAGCAAAAGTCGCTTATGGTGGAGGGAGGTACATAACGCATCAAAACGTTTATTGCTTTTTATTCATGCAACGCTTGCGTTAGATATTTTTTTCTTTTAAATTTTTTTTATGAAAACGGACAATGAAATGAGTTTGCTTTAAGTTTTTTCTGGATTTTTTGATTTTGTTCAATAAATTTCTAATGCACCAAGAACAAATAAATGTAGATGTTACGCACAAACACTCCACCGTCTAGTTAAAATTTTCTGATGTTCTTTAGAGGTTGGGAGGGACCTTATTTTGAATAAATGGAAAATATTACATTATCATCTTAAGCAAATGTACAGCGTACATTGTTTGTCCTACTAAAGCGTATTGCGCCTTATAAAGGGTTTTTTCCCTCGTATTTTGACGTTCCTCAGAATCTCCAATTACATGTTGTTTCTACCCTGGGATCTTAGAAATTTCTACTCAGACAAATGTGAAGTTAATAAAATAAAAGTATAGGGGCGAAAGACCAATCGAATCATCTAGTAGCTGGTTCCCTCCGAAGTTTCCCTCAGCATAGCTGGTGCATTTAAAAATTACTTAAAATAATTTTATCTGGTAAAGCGAATGATTAGAGGCCTTAGGGTCAAAATGATTTTAACCTATTCTCAAACTTTAAATGGGTAAGACCTCACCTTTCTTGGTAATGAAGGTTGTGGCACTGATATAATGTGCCCAGTGGGCCACTTTTTGTGAGCAGAACTAGCGCTCTGGGATGAATCGTTATTTTATTAAAATACCCATGTTCGGTTTCTTTTAATAAAAAATTGTCAAATATTGTTAAAGTCCTATTAAAATCCCAAAGAAGAACTTAAAAAGATAAAATAGTTTTATATAAATGTGGACTCCTAATTTTAGTTGAGGGAATATCGTCAAAGAACGTACACGTTCGCTTGCAACAGATGTAGATCATATTTTCAACAAAGCCTTGAACAATTCACATATATGTATATTCTCTTTTCTATCAGTTCTCTCTAATAATTGTTAATCTTTCTGAACATGTGGACTAGCAGTGTACTTTTTAAGATTCCGGTCTAGTAAGCCAACTTAATTTGTTCATATTAATAAAAGTTCTGCGATTCTAGTTTCCGTTATTGCCTCGATGACGAAATACGAAATAACTCGTAGTTGGCTGTCCACGAGTTATTAAAATTTGTAGGGGTCATTGCGTTTGATATGGGACTTTGATTAACCAATTATCTTCTTCCGCCTAAAAAATAAATGTTTGTACAGCAATAACTCAAAACTTAAAAAGGCTTGTGGCTCTGGATTCACTATTTTCTACGTTTCACTTAGAAAAACAACATTTCACTTACTTAGTCGCTCTTTCGCGAGAAGTTATACTTAAATGAATTTCTGCTTATCTTTTTCATTTGGAACAATAACTGAACTTAACTTAAAATTTTGTTAGGAATAAAATCTTGAAAGAAATAATTTGTTTTGCAAAATCGATTTTTTCCAAACGAATTTAATGACCTGACTTAGAAAGCAATTACGTTTTACGTTAAGTTCAAAAGTGGTCTCCTGAAAAGCGACAAAAACACGCTCCAAACCAAAGTTGACAAGGGAGGGCTGAAATTCGTTACAAAAATCTACATTAAAACACCCTGTCGGAATATCAAATCAAGAATCATTTAAGCACTTTTTCATTATTGACCAGCAGGTTGCCTAGAAAGAGATGTACATATCAAGAACTTGGTCCTCATTTTGATCTTAGTATTTTTATCGACTGAAATATTTGAATAGGAATTTGGTATTACAAGCTACTGGCAAAAATTAAAGTGCAATATTCTACTTTATCTTCTCATGTTATATGTGATTGAAACCTTTTGATGTGCTTGCCGACAGCTGTATCAAATACTAATAAACTTCGTTAATAAAAACTACGTTAATTTAAGCCACCACTGAATTAGGTTTAATAAATTTTTAACTCTACCATTTTAGCTGCTGCAACCAATGCAACCACTTTTGTGGCTTATGGTTTTTCGGGTCGCGTAGTTAGTAAAAATACAGTACAAAATAAATTATGTGTGGTGTTGTTTATTCCATCTCCAGTAGGACATCAACTGAAGGATAATTCAAGTTGGGTTTTCACATAAGAGTGTCAAATATTTTTTAAACATTTTAAAAATGAAATTAATATTCTAACAACGAAAAAAAAACGTTTGCGGATTATCCAAGCGTATTATGAACAGGGCCAATCGAGAAAAAATGTACGTCGTACTTTTGGTGAATACTTTGGGGTAAGAAATCGATTTTGTGAGGGAATAGTTTGGGATTTGTTTCAGAAGTTAGAACAAAAATGACAACACTCCATCACGCTTGGCTCCATGGCGGCTGTTCGTTGGTTGCAAAACGTTAGGTGCGCCAGTTACGTCAGAGACACCTCCGACTCCACATAAAATAAACGTAGACTGGCAAAAATAGCAAAGAGGTCAATTGCCCAACCAAAGTTGTGCAACTGACACACTTTGCAAATTCAGCACTTCCGGTAAAAGAACTGAGCTACTTGTCAATAACCTAATTACATTTCCTTAGTTTAAGAAAATACAAATAATTAACAATAAGCATTTTTTAATTCAACCTTAATTACACTTCCTTAGTTTAAGCAAATACAAATAATTAACAATAAGCATTTTTTATTAAATAAAACAAAAACAAATTAATCAATAGAATAAGCACTTTTAAGTTTAATAGTTAATTTTAAACCTAGAGTAAAATTGTAACAGTCAGTCTAAACTCAAACTTAAATAAATAAAGTGCAAAGTCGCAAAGCAGAAGCTTTTGGATTTCTTTATTTTTCCTAAAAATTCCTTTAGAGAATTTAACTCGCCTGTGTATTACGAAACGATTATGACTGTGGCAGGCGGATACAAGGTTTTGAGGTGGCTACGTGTGGTAATGCTGGCATGTAGGACAGTTTCTACTCAGGCTCTGCATTTTTTGTTAGGTGCGGCCCCTATTGATTTTTAGATAACACGTCGTGCTGCTGATTTCAAGATCACGAAAGTACTGGTACTTTCAGAGTATTATTGGTGCCACCATCAGCAAAAAGAGTTGCGATAACATGAATTTAAAATAGTTTTTTTTCTAAATACTTTTGTTTCAAGCTTTTAAAATCAAGAAATGATACCACCCTGTGTACTTTAGCTCATGCAAAAGAAGTATAATTTGTTGATTTGTGTCATATAGTCGCAGCTCATGAAGTGGAAGAAATTCATAACGAATATTTACAATAAGTTTCTTTATGGCAGCTTTGAAATATCGTAAAAAAAACTTTATTTTTAAACAAAAATAATTTTCATTCTAAAAATACATTTTTTGCGGAAAGTGATTCTATACGTGTTGTACAACAGGAACAAAATAAAGAATTTTGAATTTTTTAAATTAAATAACGAAGTAAATATAAATGTTTACTTCACCGCTCGTGATGAAGTTTAAGAGTGAAAGTTTCATATGAGACCTGAGAAAACTGTATGATATCTATTTTCAGAATTTTGCTAATATTTATGACAGAATGCAAACAACTGCCAGATTTCTTTTTAAAAATTGTGCATAACGTAAGCCAGGTAAATCAAAATGTCTTTTATTTGTTTCATTTTTTTTTTTTACTATTATTTATTGAGTCGAGCACTTTCAAATTTATTCTCATATTTATACTACAAGTCTTTAAAGTTCACTGTATGTCACACACACAATTTAATGCTTATTAAGTTTTCAGCCATTTAGTTACAGGTTCTTAACTTTTTTCTCACCATCCTGTTTTCTGCGAAAATAAAACTCCTTGTTAAGCTTAAAATCTGTGCGTGTAGAAGGAAACTAAAGAAACAAAGTTAAATAATGTTTTCATTATTCTGTTCGTATTTTGCAACAAACCATTACTTTCTCTAGAACTTAAGTTGAAATTATGTTGAACTAAATTGCTGAAACTGGGGGTTTTTTTTTTGACATTTTCTAATAAATCATATAATCGCATTACATGCATGTGGAAAGGAAGTACCTTTTTTGGGCAGAATACTTAAATACTTACTTTCGATTAATAGTGACTAATCGACTGATAAAGGTCTGAAATTTCAGTAGAGGAGATAAATTTACTCGTTTCTTGCTCTAAAGACTAAACAAAATATTTTTAGTATTAAATACTCTTTTAGTCATTACACTTTTTCATCTGTATAATTCATTCAGAAAAACGAGGTTAATGTCTGTGGGCATTCGACATAAATTTTCATTGAAAGTGAAAGAAAAGGCATTTGCCCCCTAAAGAACGAGATTTTCCTGTAGTAGCTTATGGAGTCCACTGGCCAAAGTACCTCGAACGGATGGGTCTTTAGTGTAGAGCAAATTATACGCACATATCTAGCAAAATTTGGATCTGTGGAGCATTTCTGTGGCCCAGAACACAGATTTGCGCTGGGGAGTAGCCTAATGCGAGCTAAAGTCCTCCAATGGATAAACTCATTACACCTGAAAAGGTAGCCACCACATACAGACAGGCTCGAATGGTGCTCAAAGTGCCCCCCGCAGAAAAGCCAGTAAAGTGCTTACATATAATAGGGTTACCTTAAGCTGAGTCACTGCGTTAGTGACAGGTTAAGGAAACTTCATGTATCATCTGGCTAAGATGAAAATCCTAAAATATGAGATTTGCAGATGATGTTCGACTGAAGACAGTCGACAGTATTAAATTACTATAGTCAAGGGTTAGCACTAGACTCAAAGTCGTCACTAAAGTGTTGCCAATCATTGTACGCGAATGTTTATTCTTAGAAATAATCCGTATTGAATTATTAGCAACACGGGCCCGCATGTGATATTTGTGATAAATATAAAAAGTGTTGATTTGTTGTTGCATATGATTTTCATCTTGACGTTTGTGTGATTTTGCTATAAATAAGTTGCTGTTAGTTGCATGTGGCAGATCTATACAGAACTATTTGTTGTTTGTGAAGTAACCATTGGGAAATTATTATAAGTTTTGATTTTTTTGTTCTTTATTTATTGTTTTATTTTTGTAAATTCATCTCCTTGTTTTTTTTTGTCATTGACAAAAAGATTATTCATAAATGCATAAAAGACCGACTTATTAAAAGAGTATGTATTCCCTTGTCAAAAAATGTACATTAGGGTAATGACTTGAATTTTTTTTTAAATATCAGATCCAAGTAAGAAAAAATATGTTTTTTTTTGAGGATGTTAAAAAATCGAAGACCATATTCGTTTGCGGGTTTTAATACTTATTTTGAATGCTTGTTTAGGTCATTTATTTCAAATGGGCAACAAAGTAGCATTTGCGCGAAAGGTGCAATTAAAATAGTGAAAGAAATTCCGCCATTATGCAAATCCCCACGAGTTTTAAATATAAATTTTATTTTATATAATAAATGAAAAATATCAATTTTAAAACCGTTTTGGATGTGTGAACTTTTTTAACCCAAAAGACCTTAGAGCGTTTTTAAGTACTTTTACAACAATGGCTACGACGATTTATGATCGAAATTAGGTACGATCCTAATGTACATACACGTATGTATATCTCAATAATGCCGCAAAAAAATATATTTACTTTATGTCCAGAACAAACCTTAGTGCAGCAGCAGAAAAAAGAGGAACAAGAAATTTGGAAATCTCCTTTGTAAGCATTTTAAAAATAAATAAATATATAGAGTATTTGGAAAATAATACTGCAATGCTAAAGCGAAAATAGTTTCAGTTTTAATTTAAACCAAAGTGTATGGGAAAGAAAACAATATTCAAATAGTCCGGAAAAAGCCGACCACTTTTATATTAGACAAATTAATTTTTTAGTCAAATAGAAATCAGATGAGAATATAATTTTTTCTAGGGATTTTCATTAATATTTTCATTATACAATGAGATCCAAAAAAATTGCGGTCAGTGTAGATGTAGATGTTACATACGAAATATTAACATCCACAAGGATCTCAATATTGCTACCATCCGAGAAGAGATAAAAAAATTGTGCACGAGCTACGTTGCAAAAGTTACTAATCATCCCAATCCATATGCGAGGGACTTACTTTTATTTGAGGGCCATCGGCGTCTCAAAAGAGTGCAGACTTTTGATTTGGTATGATAAACTTTCGATCTAAATGCTGAGTCCTGCAGTAGCAGTAACAGCTTAAGTATTTTTTTTAGGTTAAGATTTTAATACCTATTGTAAATGTCGTTTAGACAGATCCAATAAATAAAAATAAAAAGTTAAAAAAAAAGTGTAGATGTCATATTAGTTGTATGTATTCGAATTTTCTTGATTTATATAGCAGGCTACAATTTTGGGTCAAATTTTCTAGTAAAGTGTGTGCGCCTGAATAAGTTGTTGATGTTAAATATTCAAGTTTCCCATATGAACTTGTCTGCCTAAATAAATAACGTTGCGTAGTCATCGTTGTTGGCTTATATAATTCGACTAAGTTAAGTTAAGAAAAATAGTCAGTAATTTTGCTTTTATATATTTGTCACATCCTAAGGATTGCCGTCAGTCTTCTTCAGTACCATCTTTATATTTTTTTAGGAGTTTGTAGATGTAAAAGAATTTTTTTTTTAATAATTTTTCCTTGTGATTCAAGTCAAAGAAAATTTCAAGGTTATCAGCAGCTGATGGCAAATTTTACTTCTTCATATTACTTGACTTTTACTAGCAAAATAAAGAAATCTAAAAAAACATGAAGAGTACAGGATATTAAATTTAAATTAATCATGTTAAAGACTTAGTCTTCATTAGCTGTGCTGATGACTTTCACGCCAAAACAAGTACACAAAATTTGAGGCCACAAAAGAATCAAAACAAATGTTGATGAAGTTAAGCGTATTCCAGTCAGATTGTTCTGTATTGATGTTATTACCGCAGTTTCCAGTGGGACAACATGAGGTCGAGTATTGGTATGATGAGAAAGTATAGTGTTAATTGTTGTCTGTTCAGTTTTCCTATGATAGTCCTACCAGGATTTTAGCAGTTAATAATATGAAATACTTTTCCAGAATGTTCCTTGTCACCAGCTAAACCAAGTGCTCTTAAAAAGAGCATAATCTACATAAACTTTCTCAAGAATGCGGGTGACTTTCTGCCGCAATTTTATTTAAAAAAATAAAAGAAGTAATCATTTATTCAGATTCAAGTTCATATTTTATTCACTTAATTAAGAAATAAAAATTTATTTTTATTAATACGATAATTTTTAGAAAACTGAAAAATTTACGTTATTAGACACCAACAGAATGGAAAACCTCTTAATTACTGAGTAATTACTGAGAAGTGAGTGATGAAAAGTTAAATACAAGGGTTTTTTTTATATTTTCGAACACTTTTCTTTTGGGTGAGAACGATAAACGAACGGACGATAACGAAATAAAAAAAGCATGTTGTTGTGAAAAGGGTAATTCACTGTGCACTGAATATTATTGACAGATGCAAAGTTTTTGTGTAGCAAATAATACAGTCGTTTTTAGTTTTTACATAGAAGAGATTGAAGTTAAATTCCGAAATAAATTTTGTTGCAAAATGCCTGTGGTTTTTTTATATTGCCTCACGGATATTCGGCCGAGTGAGAATCGGTCAAACTCAAAAATAAACAATCATCCAAGAATTTTGGATGAAACGCAAAAAAAAAATTATCCCAGTCACCCAAATAATTGACGTTGAGTTAGTGAATAATCATCTAATTTGTTCGCAATAATTTTAGGACTCTTCAGTCGTTTATTATGTCAGCAGGAAACTCCTCCCGACTTTACACTTACCCTAGATGAGAGGAGCTTGACTAACTAATGGTTCGGCGTCGTTTATAACAATAGTTTAGTTAGTCGTAACCACAAATAATTACACAAGTTGTTGCACTTACAGTTTCTTCTATTTTAAATCAAGATCTTGTCAACGTTACTTAAAACAATTCGTATTCCAGGCGAATTCCTTCTGTCCTTTATGCACTTGCCAAACTAGTGTTTTGTTCTCAAAGAAACACAATATTAATTATTCTTGAAATTCTGTTCATTACATCCGAGAAGATTTCCGTTTTAAAGTTTTGTTAAATTTTGTTTGAGTGCCAAGTTTTCGTAAACATTCTCATAAACATTGAAATAAGCCCATTTAAAAAGTCATTTACTTGTGTTCAAACACACACACACACACATAATATATACACATTTATATGAACTTTTAAATGGAACCAAAAGCTTCCGTTGCTCACATTTTGTTTTTTATTTAGTTTATTTCTTTGCTTTTATTATTTTTCGAGATGACGTCTAATTTCCGTTTTAGAAACACATAATGAGCCTGCCACTAAACCTCAGTGGCTACAAAAATAATTATTCGGCGCAAGTGTGTTTGTGTAAATATTTTAGGAAAAAGGCAATAAAAACAAAGCAAGACTTTATTGTAGAATTTCCCCAAAAAGACTTGTGGACAAAACGTTTGGTGGTTTGAAGAGGTGGGTATATTATTCATAAGTAATTGTGGTGAAAAGAAAACCTTTTATTGAAGCTAGCGTTTCGCAGGAGGTAGTATTAAAATTCTTTAGTACATTTTGTTCTGGGAGACGATAAATATTTCACTATCTTAGATAAATTATATTTAGTCTTAGAACAGTAAATAATAAAGTATTTGCCACTAAAGTCGAACGAGTCATCCGAGAGAATTCTGTCTCACTAAAAAAACACAACAAAATGAATTTTCAATGCCAAAATATCGTACACAAAATGCAACTCTGATTGTATAGAAAATATTCTTTTATGAAATCGTACAGACCTGTCAAGAAATCTGTCCCCTTGAAGAAAACCCTATATTAACAATAATGTAGAATAATTTTTTTTTGCTATTATATCATATCTGGGCTCATACAGGAAAAAATAAAAACACTTTCGCAAACCATATAGAATTTCGATACAATGTATTTTGAGCAAATTTTGAGTTTTACTCACTTAAGCAATTTCGATAAAGCTGTTAAGTAGCTATGCTTCACGCAAGAGCTATGTCTCAATTAAATTTTGTAACAGTTTTTCTCATGCAAGTAGTAACACTGATTTTTGACAGCTGTCATCTATAATTGTCCGAATTATTGAAAACGCATCACTATATAAAAGACAAACGCGTTAGTTATCACTGGCAAAAATATTGTGGTTGGAAGAACTAACTATAGTGTCTTGATAACACTGTTGCTGTAAACGAGATTGTCTCCTTAAACTCGAAAACATTAGTTCGGCAGTTACTATGAACGGCATTCGTTATAAGGACATGCTAACGGAATTATTGTAGCGTTAGCCGGACTGCGCCACCGGCATTGATTTATTTCAAAAAAGTTACATTGTGCATCTTATTGCGATACCCAATGACTGTGTCTACAGATATGAAATTAATTTTCTTTTGAAGAACTTGTTAAACAAAGGCGTGCTTATGGTCTAAATGAATTTGAATTGTGAAATTTTTGTCAAGTATCTACTGACAAAATCGTATATAAAACCTGCTTATTTCTTTTGAAAAGTCAAAGCGTTTTTCTAACTATATTTAATTTTTTTACATGCGAATTGCCAAAGTAATCTATTAAATAAATTTTTATATTTAATAATTCTGCTCAGAAGGCGATAACTTAAATTTTTTTTCACTAATATAAAAATTCCTTGGCTGAGTGACTCCATTCCTTTCGTACGAAACTCTCCACAATGAATTGTTTTCATTTGCAAACATTTTTTTTTCTTTTTAAGAAACCTTAATTCATTGTCATCCTGTGCTATAGTAGCAATGTTTACTATTTGTCGTAGCCACGTTGCAGTGGCAAGAATTTATATATTTTTTGGCACAATTTTGTTGTTCAAATGGCTGGTTGTAATCACGCTAATAACTAGTGATTTTTATAGTTTTTTTTCTTTTTATGAGAATAATGTTGTTTTGCAAGTACTTCGTACAAGTACTTAATACATGCATGAGTTTTATTTATTCGTACACACACACACACACTGTCACACGAAAACTTATAATTAGCCATGTTCTAAAGTTGGCTTATATGTATTAAAATGCAAAGCAACATAGTAATTGCTTTAGCTGTTAGTGTTGTTAGGTATTGCTTAAAATTTGTTTATATATTTTTAAATTTTATTTTAATATCATGCTGGTCGTTTGTAGGAGTGTTAGTTAAAATATAAAATAGTGCAATATTTATTTCAAGCATTTTGCTTAAATTTTTTATGAGGTTTCTTATTTTATATAAATATGTTCTTGTGTATGTTTTTACAGTTTTAATAGAGCGAAAGAATTACTCAGGATGTACTTTGTGGAAAATTAAGTTATTTTAGATCAGTTACATTGTATAAGTTTTTCCTTTTTTATTTGTGGTTCGCATTTGTTTGGGTAGGTTTAAAAGAGTACCTTTTACTTACAATTTTAAATTGTCTTCCCTCTCCTTTAATTCTTATCCTACTTTTCTAACATCCTTTATATGTATATCTGCGAGTATAACTACTCTCATTAAATAAGGTAGGAGTAAAGTAAGAGTAAAACCAACAACGTGGAGGACGAAATAAGCGTAACCACTATTTTTGGAAAAAGTTTATTTAATCATACGCGGCACGTATATAATAATAAGAGATTAAATTAGTTAACAATCAATCCCTGTATATTTGCTGAAAACAAGCGAATGTATAAATTATGTATTCGACCACTGTTTGAGGCATTGTTAGTGTATTTTTATTTTCTGCCTTTGGGTCTAAGTGCACTTTAAATTCTATGCGTTCGTGAAGAGATTCCGGTATATTTACCGTGATTTTCCTCTTTTGACACACTAGTAATGTTTTGCTTCTTAATTCTGCAAAGAAAGCATCTGCAGCTGTTTGGTGAGCTTTGGTTAACCTAAAGTAATTAGCGTTAAATAGGACTCTAATTTTCTCTAACGTTTCTAAAATGGTATTGATATGTTTTTCTACTGTTTCCGTCTTAATATCTCTCTCGACATTTAGACACTTGTGAGATTTATAGAATCTCTCACTTAAGTCTCTTGCCTTTCGAACGATATGTTCCCATTCCATAAATGGGTTATTAAAATGGCTTTCTGGCAATTTATTGTTTAGACCTTATTGGGATTATCTGTGGAAGGCAATCTTCCGGTATAATTCTTTTTTATTGAAGTTTTTAGGGAACTGGCCTCACTAGACCTTGTCCAAATTATTCGCCAACGATGCATTTCTAATGTAATTCTTTCTTAATGATCTTTTATGTAATTGATAGACCGTTATCAAGAGCTGTGTGGCTAACAGAACAATGATTATAATAACGTAAACGGACGGAAAATCAACCTTAACCACAATGTCGTTTACGACATTAGCATTTGGTTTTTCAATAATTGAAAAACTAAACGCCGTAGAGATTACAGAAAACACGAAATTAATATCATTCGATATTAAAGATCTATGTCCATCGATACCCATAGCAGAAACTACAAACATAGTGCACAAAACAATACTGAGAAACACGAAAGACAAAGACCTTGTTTCACAACTCACAAATACCTTAAAAACTACACTACAATAAAACTACTTCCAATTCAACAACGCCATATATAGACAAACAAACGGACTTGGAAAGGAAAACACAACCTCGGCAATACTCATGGAAGTATTTATGCAACATCTGGAAAGCCAATACATGGAACACATGATTCGCGTCGGAGTAACGTTCTACGCACGATACGTAGATGACATAATATGTGCAATTACGGGAAATAACGAGGTTGTAATACTAGAACACCTCAACAAACAACACAAAAACATTAAATTCGCAATGGAAGCGGAAGAAGATAACAAAATAAATTATCTGGACCTGACAATAAAGATAAACAAAAATAACAACAAATTCGAACACAAACAATGACGCAATTAAATAGTAGTCACAATCGTCTAATCTATACAAAAACACCAGGTCCCAATTATAGGCAGCTACGTGGAAGAAAAAAAAATTACCTATAACAAAGTCATAAAACAGTCATCATTTACACCTACCAATCCGTACAAAACACCCGACTTGCAAGCGTTACCTGCTACCTGCTCACACCTTACAGATGCTCACACTTTACAGAGCTCACATGACAAATAGATACCTGACACACAATAAAACACTAACGAATTGATGCAAACTTCTCAGAACGAAAAATTACACTGAAGATGGCAAATAGCCGAAACCGGTTTGCCTCCAAACCAAACTTGACAAGGATTGACGGAAATTCGTTCCAAAATTCGTCATCAAAACACCCTGTGGGAATATCAAGAATCGTAGAATTATTACTTGTACATAGTGTACTCAACCTCTCAGTTATTAGGGCCAACTTCAGATCCTTTTTCAAAAGGAAATTAGCTTTCAAGTTACAGGATTAAGTAAAATAAAGAATAGAATGGTGCTTAAAACTCACCTGCAAATAAAGGCAAAACAGAAAATTACTTTTGTTGTAATGAATCAATTTCGTCTGGGCATTTTACTTAGTATTATTAAAATTTTCCAATTGCTGTTTATAAATTGATTTACTGAAACTAATTTGATGGGGGATAAACTAGTATCTGTATGCAGTTTAACCAAAATTTCTACACTTTTCTACTCTACTTAAAAGACTAAATGTAATTGATCTTTCCCAGCCAAATAAACTCTACACTAAGAAATTCCGAACATTTTCAAGAACAATTTTAATGTATTGAAGCTTAGGGAAATGTAAATGTGTTACAAATGTATTTTACATAAATAGTTATGGGCATATTAATACTACTGCTGATGCCCTCATTTAATCGTGGATCGTATACGCCCCCGCGTTCTGAACGGGAATTCTTCAAAACACGGTCTGGCAGAGAACTTGTTATGCATGAAGTGTACGAGAAAAGGAACATGCAAGAAACAAACATGAACAACGTACTACTGAAACGTTTAGTACTGATCTATTGCTAAAGAGCATAAATTGCAATAAATTGCAATAAATTGCGTGCTAAAGTGTTGGGATGTGCGACTAGTTTGTTTACGTATTTGGACGTGTACGTTCTAACTTCTTCGTGGATAGTGGGAACTTTAAGATCCCTATGCGTGTTTTCATTTCTTATGTACCACGGGGCGCATACAATATGACGTAAAATCCTAGACTGTCTTCTCTGTAACTTCTGGATGTTTGATGCACAGGCAGTACCTCACAGCTGAATACCATATGACCATATTGGCTATATAACGGATTTGTATAAAAGGAATTTGTATTCCAAAGCCAAAGTTAATTGTTCGAAGCTTTATGGACGTTATTTTTGCATTAATGTGACGGGACCAAGTTAAGCGCCGATCTAGGTGGATACCTAAATATTTAACGTGCGTTTCCGCTGGAACCGTGGTATTAGTTATTGTGATTGGTGGACAATTTTGCCTTCTAAGGGAAAACGTTACATGAGCACATTTAGATGGATTTACCTTTATTCTCCACTGTTTTAGCCAGTCTTCTAGTTTATGAATATGGGACTGCAGCTTTTCAGATGCATCCTTTGGATCATTACTGACACTTTTAATTGCAGTGTCGTCTTGAAAGGCTGATGTATATGTATGTGGGCTATGCGCACAAATATCCGCTATATAGATGATATATAATAGCAGCACTAGCACACTACCTTGAGGCACTCCTGCACTGATTTTCCCACATCTTGAAAGCTGGTCCTTTGACCTTACTTTAAAAGTTCCATCTGACAAATAACTTTTTATAAGCTTATGTGTGTTTTCAGGAAGAACCCGAGCTATTTTAGTAAGTAGCCCATCATGGCAGACTTTATCAAATGCTTGGAAATGTCTATAAATAAAGCTGAACAGTATTGCTTTCTTTCAAAAGCCGATCTAATAATGGTAACCATTCTATGGACTTGTTCAATCGTACTATGCCTTGCTCGAAAACCAAACTGATGATCTGGGATAACGTTTTGTTCATTTAGAAAAGGAGTTACACTCGAGACGAATAATTTTTCAAATATCTTTGACAAAACTGACAGTAGGCTAATTGGCCTGTAGGATGTAATCTGGCTTGAGTCCTTTCCAGGTTTCGGGATGATAACAATTTCAGACATCTTCCAAGAGCATGGGAAGAAGCCGACGCGCAACATGGCATTAAATATGTGAAGTAAAATTCTTACAGCTGAATTAGGTAAGTTTTTTTATCATTGATCCTTTAATTGTCGATTTTAAAAAAGACAACCGAAATTTCATAGGATCATTCACGATGTCACTAATAATTGGAATAGTGGAATTACTTATATCATGTGGTGCGAAAACCTTCTCTAAGTGCTTTGCGAATGCATTTGCCTTTTCACTTGAGTTTTTAGCCCAAGTACGGTATTCCAGTTTTAGTGGGGATTCGTAAGCAATAGGACATTGTAAGTGCTTTACAGCTTTCCACAGACTATAATACGTGTTTTTCATTGGATCCAAGTTTTTTAAAAAGTTGTCGATAGCGAATTGGTGTTTCTGTCTCACTTTTCTGCGTAAGTTTTTTGGCATTAGTTCATTTGCATTTTTATGTGTGGAGAACGACTATTTTGCCATTGTCTTCTTAGTCTTCTTTTCTCAATGACGAGCATCTGAATATCTGCTGTTGCCTGGTACGTTTTTATTTCAGCTGATGGCTTTGTTGATGGCTATGGGTGCGGCAGTCACGACGTCTGTAAAATGGTCTATAGCTGCTTGAATAGCAGCTGGATTTCTCAGTGGGATATTCAAAGTTAAGTGAGAGCTCACATACATTTTATATTTTAACCAATTCGTGTTTCTGTTCGGGTAGCAATTAAGGGCTTTAGGTGCAGTTACAAAACTGTCATGTAAGACAACAATTGTAGGTGAATGATCAGAAGATAGGTCATAGGATGAATTAACTAAGAGTTGATCGCGTTTGATGTTTTTTACTAAAGCAAAATCAATAAGGTCTGGCAACTTATTAAAGTCTGTGGGCCAATAAGTGGGTTTACCGGCAGATACGACGTCAAGCTTGTTTGTTTCAACTGTATAATACAACTGCCTACCTCTAGGACTAAGGAGTCTGGATCCCTAATATGTGTGCTTTGCATTGTAATCGCCAGCGGCAATAAATTTTTGCCCTAGCGTAGCAAAGAACCTGGCAAATTCATGGTGTTCGATTTTATGCCTAGGCGGGCAATACACTGATGAGAGTACAATTTAAAATCTGTAAGATTTATAGTCGTGGCTTGCAAAAAGTCTTCGTTGAATTCAGGCAATGGAAAATGCCTTATGTTTTTGACTATAATGGCAGTCCCACCACATGCCCTTTCGCTTGGGTGTTTTGTGTCATATATAAAAAACCCATCAATTCTAAAGCAGTTTTTTATAGTGTAGTGTGTTTCAGAGACTAATATTATGTCTATATCATGTGATAGCAGGAAGTGTTCTACTTCATATTTATGTTGGGAGAGCCCGTTAGCGTTCCAGAAGCATATTTTTAACTGGTTCATTTTTTGCCAAGCAAAACTTGCAGAAGCATGTTTTGGGTTCGCATCATTTCCTGAAACATACCCTGCATAGTTGTCATGAAATTATTCATTGTCTGTATTAAGTTCTCGATCGAGCTCGAATTGTTGGTGAAGGCATATGGATGTTTATGCGCATTAGAACTCTTGGCATTCGCATTAGGTAAATCATTTCTCAATGTTTGGGCATATGAAAAGTTCGGCTTAGTGTTTGGCTGTGTAGCTTGTGTACTAGCAATAGAACACTGAACTTATTTGTATTATTTTAGCTTAGAACATACAGTATCGTTAAACTATTGGTGTTAGTTACTTAAAACGTATTAACGAAAGGAAATTAGTCAGCTCATGACATAGTTTGATGTTCTATCCGAAAAATCTTTTTTCTATCGATTTTTACGTTATGAAAGTTAAGTTGCATATTAGATAAATAGTAACGCGCTTTATTTTATCATTTGATCCATGACAGCATGGCACGAATCTACCATAAGTTCAGTTGTGTGAATACTTTAATTGAACTACTTTTTTTATGAACTACACAACTCTAGTTAGTAGTACAAGGCGACCCAATAAAAGACCAATGTTCTTTGTCTATATCATGTGAATTATTTTGTTACCTGATGTTTTGAAGACGATATCAGTCAAGTGACCGCCGGCATTATTTTTTAACACTTGGACTTGTATTATGAAATTTTTCATGTTTTTTTTTTTGTAACACGACCGGTGACGACCCCTGAATTTCTTAAAGGCTTCAAAAGAATGGGGATTACTCACATATTTAAACCCGTGACTATATAAAACTCTACAGAAAAAAGCCTGCGATTACTACATGTGTAGATGCTGCCGGCCAGTGAGTGTCGCTAAAACGCCATATGAAACGATCTGGTCAGCTGGCAATAACTGATAGATTGTCTGCACCTTGTAAGGTTGCATGTTCAAATATTTATTTTAAATGCGCTGCAGATACCAACATGAAAGGGCCAATTGTATTATACGTCGACTGTTTGATATTGTGCGGCCTTCCACCACATTTTGAACAAGGTCTTTACATAAATTTCAACGTTTCCATGCAAAAGCTTCAGTGAATTAAAATTCTACGCCTATCCAACCCATCTGCTATAAGGGCTATTTATTTTAGGCCATATTGCATTAGTACGTTCGATTCCCGCCAAAGACCCTGACTTCTTACACTACTAAAACCTTCGATGTAATTGCTAAGTTGTATTAAATATAAATTGTATATGTTATTTAAATAAAAAACAAGAAAATATTTCTCTATCTATAAAGTTTTTTCTACAAATCATGTTGCATAATATTTTTATATTAATATCACAACAATTATTCATATAAACCATAATTGTTCAAAGGATATAAAAATAAAAGAGAAATGATGATGGCAATAAAATTTTAAATCCTCTTTAAATGGATTAATTAAAAAAATTGTTTAATGTTGTATTCTGACAATAAAAACTCACCCGCACATACTAACACACAAGAAGAATTGTGAAATATACAACTTGTCACGTTGTTTAAAATGTGATTCCGTATGGTACATGAGTCTGCAAACAAAAAATCCCAAGTACACAGAGAAAATAGATTTCAGTGTGGCAAAAGAATTTTGTCAAGTACAAAAACTATAGATTAAAATGTTACACAGTTGTCAGATTTGGCAAATCTATTATCCTATGGGCTCAGTTTGGTTTGCCAATTTGTCAAGACCAGACTATAGCCTGAACAACGCTTGCAAATTGTGCAAATATATTTCGAAAATTGAGTGTCAGTTCCGATATGTTACCTACCGTATGCTACATCTAATTTACAGTCGACCGAATTGTCCACCCGAGAGACTATTTCGATTAACCATGTATCATCTTCGAATCTCGTATACTCCAAATAATGAAATACCAAAGAAATAATTGCTGAGGGGGCCAAACAAGCCGTTTCGGCGAATAACCATCGATTTCGTCATAGCTGTGGAGATCATCCGAGCACCGTTACACCGTGTCATAAAGAGGCACTATGTGCTGTCCTTAATACAGCAGTGGGATCGCTGGGTGTTACTTCTTTAACAGAAGGCCGTCGAGAACATTACTGTCAACGGCAAACGATACGGAGCCATGATGACCAATTTTTTGATACTCCATTGGGGTAGGATGTTTACTGAAGACATGTTTCTCCAATAGGATGGCCCACGTGCTGTACAGCACGTCAAACAATCGTTTAACTAAGGAAAACATGTTGCGAACGTATTATTTCTAGAAATGCTCCAGAAGATTGGTCACCAGATCGTACGGCTTAACAACTCCATTTATTTTTTCTGGGGTTACATGAAGTCATTAGTAAATGCGATCAAACCAGTAACTTTAAATGAATTGGAAGACTTCCAGAATGTGCTACATCCGAGCCTGTCGCGGCGAACAAATGCCGGAAATTATATTGAAACACTAATGTACACTTTGCAACAAATATTTTTTATAACATACAAATGTCGTCCTTCTTGTACGAAGAAAATATTGTTTATTCGATGTAACAAAACCTTCATAAATTCTCATTTTTTCATATTTTCCAAACATTTTTATAATGAGGCAATGTGCCATTAATAAATCCATATCTACATAAATAGACGCCGTTGTGCATTAAGAGCACAGAATGACATTAAAATAATCGAAAGTTATTAAACTTTTCTCTGTGTGTCTCTATACAGAAGCATAATAGCGTTATTTTACTGTTTACGTACGTCTCAAAACCGACAATAAAATTATGCTGAAAGTACAGTAGTAGTGATGGGTGTGTGTCAACGTGAGTGTATGCTTTTTTCCGTATGCACACGAGTACGTATGTATTTGTTAGGTTAAGGGAATTTATGTATCCAACATTATCTGTGTGAACATATTATTAATATACTTTAGTGTAAAAAAGTTAAAATCACAAGGGTGTGAAATGTTTTTCTTTGTGTCAGTCATACTGTCATTCTTCTCTTTTTTGTCAGCCACTGAGAAGTGTGTATGTGTAACAGAAACTTAAATTTTTAGACATACTATTTCATATGCGAAATTATCATAAGATAATGTGTGAAAGAAAAACCGTACATATACTCGACCATCAATACGAGTACTAACACAAATACAAGTGCTTACACATGGCAAAACCATAATTTTCCCTTTCTTTAATTTTTGTTATTTTTTTGCAGAACAACTACCCGCTGGTTGTGTTATATTTTACCACGTATTTAACTAATACTTACAAGGGGTTTTATGCATAAAACTACGAGGGTCACGGCTGCGTAATGATTTAGTTTTGAATTAAAACGTTGGTAGTTTCTGCAAAAGCAGCAGAAGATAGGGTGGCCAGACAGTAATTACTATTAAGCCACATAGCTTTTAAATATTCAATAAGGCTTGCAGTCTCATAATATATTGTTTGAATTTCGTCATAATCATGATTTCAGTGCGTGGAAAAATTTGAGCGTGACTTCAGTCCTTTTAACCTGAAGTCATCAATCAGACAGAGACTAGTGCGAAGTGAAGAAGACATAGCTGCTGTAACCACCAGTTTTGAAGAAGACCCAAAAATGTGGATTCGGCGCCGACACCGCCACAGTGTCAACCCGACTTATTTTTAGTTGGATTTGTTTAAAATCACGAAGTAAATCTTGTGTAGCTGTTTATGGATCGATAGATTAAGGTCCGCAAATTTCTAGACGTAATGGCCATTCTAAAAGTTTAGATCGTCATAAAATTACAGCAAAGTTTGACATGAAACATAAATGCGGCCTGGGTCCGTCACTTCTTAGAAACATGCCAAATAAAGAGAAGTCCACAGTAATAAAATCAATACGAATAAGTCGAATCTGGCATAATTTAAATTGCTTTTCTTCCAGATAATGCTGTTGGCAAAATGATTCGTTCAAATTAAGAACTGATTTTCCACACAAGCTGTTGACTTTTTCGCAAAACATAAAAGATACCGCGGCGATGAAGGAATTCGGACATTAGCTTGATGCTGTTGAGTCAAAAACATCAAGCTAAAGGATGGGATAAAATTTAAAAATATAACGTCTTCATTCCCGGCTTATTTGCGTCTTCTTTGCTATGTTGCTCAATTCAAAAACCGCCCTCGTACTAACTTATACATACATACCGTTAAAGTTACAGGTGTATTTTCCCCCCATAGTGTGTCCTAACATATACCCCAACACAACAAAAATACTTAGTTAATTATTCGAGTTTACATTTGTTCGAACAAAAGTTCGAAATTTTTTTCTGTTCGAAGAAGCGAATAAAATTTAATAATTATTCGAATATTTGAACAAATTAAACAAATTTAAAAAAAGAAACGCATATTAGTTTTACTTTTTATTGAAAACAAAAAGAACTCAATACAAAAGAATAACAATTATTGCATTAACAAAAAACAACTGCCTCTTATAAAAATATATATGAATTTTACAACAGAAGCAAAACTACTTTTTCAGGGGTGTCATAGAAACCTATCTTATCGGAATTGGATTTGAAACCGAAAAAAAAATATTTTTGTTGTCATGAAATCCAATGTTATCAGTTTTATGTTCGAAGTAGAATCAGTGTCGTTTTTAAGTGTCACAGAATCCAATGTTATTGCTTCCAGATGTCTGATTTCATTTGCCCTTTTTTTGTTTTTTCTTATTTGCTAAATTTTTTTATTAAAATGTAAGTAAATTCATGTTTATTTTGTAAATAAAAATATTTATACATTAAAATTTTTTATTCCTATAAGAGGTAAGCATAAAAATGAAACACAAAACGACATAATCATGGATTTTATGGAAAAACATCCAGATATTGCAAAAGGTTTTACAAAGAGGGATAAACCAACACTGGAATCCCTTTGGCAACAATTGGCAGTGCAGGCCCTCCGCAAAAAGACATAAATGGATGAAAAAAGGTATGTAACTAAAATTTGTTTCAAATTAAATTGTATTATACAGTTGAATTGTGCTGTTTTATTTTTGAAGGCATGGACTGAGTGGAAGTGTGACGTTAAACGTAAGCTAAGGTGGAGGACCTTTTTCAAAATATACGCTAAAAGAAATTGAAGAGGCAATAGTGCGTATATGTGGCATTGCGCAGTCTGTGAAAGGTGTGGCTGGCATTGCGATTGGCCTTAGCGAAGCTATGGATAAGGATGAAATGCCGTCAACGTCACTAAAGAAGCCAATGTCCCCACTTTTAGTGGAAATAACTGGTGAGCGTTTACAAAAATTTTTAAATGACGATAGCAACGGGAAGTTGGAAATAAATAAAAAGTTGGACGAGCCCATTAAAATTAATAAGGAAAATGCAAGCAGCCTCAGACGCGTATACAGAACAGTTGAAAAGGGCAATGAATCTATCGCAGATGCAGTAATTGATTTAAAAAACGAATTTGTCCGTACTACTTCAATAATTTTACAAAAAATTCAAAAAAAAAAATGATTTAAAAAGAAAACAACTAGATCTGGAAATACAAAAGTTTGAATACCAAAAAAAAAACGTGAATTTTAATATTAAATAATTTTATAAAAATTGTGTGTGTTCTTAGATGTACAATAATTTCTACAAGTGGATTTAGTGTTAAAGTTCCAAACACATTTACATTTGTACCTGTTTAATGTTTGTGCTATACATATGTACTTACAAGATCATTTAATGTAGTTACTTTAGTATTTGAGTAAAAGACTGAATAATAATAATTTTGTTTTTTATAAGAAATAAAATATTTTCTAATAAAAATTTTTATTATGTTTCTTTTTTTCTTTATTTTGTAACTTATAAACTATTTGCTATTTCGTCTCTGATCCTCTGTCCTTCATTTTGTAGTGATGTACTTGTTTGCAATATTATATTGTCTTCAATGTCGTTGGATTGTAAATTTATTTCATTTTCTTTGCATTCTCCTTGTAAAATCTGCAAATGTTGTGCAAAGCGCAGCAAACATTGATTATTTGCACCACCTTCTCTGGTCGATAATGCAACGTGCTTAGTAAGCAGCGAAACCAGCTCTTCAGTACTCCAATAGTTCGCTCTATAATATTATAATTATAGCGCGTATCTCTATATGGCGTTAACAAAAAGGGCTCAACACCATATCCACATATAACGCTCGAATTTTCATTTCACCATCGCAAATCTATGTATTAATACATATGTATGTATACAAGTATTTTATTATTAAATAAAGAGATTTATATAGATATATATTACTTACAAACATGGCATTCATACCATAGTATCCTTTCCGATTAAAGTATAAATGCTCGTCAATTCTTGGCTTTATAATTTTTATATGGGTTCCGTCAATACAACCAATTATTGAAGGTATTTCATATTTGTTGTAGAAATGGTCTCTTGACCTGCATTTTTCATTGCTGTTCATTACCAATTGCACCCACTGCGGGCATATATATCGTTCCATAGCCTTGGGCACATCACCCAAAAGGGTTGATACTGTGGATCTACCAACACATATGCTAGAGTCATTTCCAACCGATCTTTGGTATGACCCTTCAGCAAAAAAACGTAACGAAGCTGCAAGTTGGTGCAATGTCGGAATCTTACTATGGGAAATGTGTTCTTTTATTGTTTCTAGGACAACACAGAAAGCGTTTTTGTTTAACCGGTAGTACCCTATAAACCTGCAAAGAACCTTAACGAACGCACGGTATAAAAATAATGTACTTACGCCGTGTCTGGCAGCTCAAGTGGATTGCTGCCATCTCTTAAAATTCGTCATCTCACTTTTTCTGACTGCTCTTTCTCTAATAGTAAATATGTAACAATAGCAATACTCATTTTATTTATTTAGTTCTTGTATTATTTAAAACTACACCAATTTTTTATTATTTTCAATGAAAAAAAACAAAAATAAGAATTATAATTATAAACAATTTTACAAATGTAAACAACAGCTGATTCGAATATTGGTTTTGTTTGTCGTCGAAAGTAACAAAACCTGCTTGTTTTTATGACACCAAATGAAACCAATATTGTTTTGGAAAAACGACAATCAGCAAAACCGACTTGGATTCTATGACACCCCTGATTGTCTTTTAATTGTATCTACCGGTCTGTCACACATTTCGGTCAGAATGTTATTAATGGCGTAATTGTAATTCCCATCGCATTTGATTTTGTTCCTCTAGATTATCATCTATATTGTTAATTGCAAAAATATATTTTATAGGATTTTATATTGCAACGTTTCGCATAAGTATCAAATACAAAAATATATATCAATATTTTCGTTAATGAAAATTGGTTATATATACGGATCCGCGGTTTATAGCATTAAAAAAATAATTCCACTTAAAAACCTAATAGAGGTTTAATTCCGGAGCACCTTTCGTTTTTCTAAGAATCAATTTGCGGCACTTTCGACCGGAGTGAAATACTGTGACAATGCTGAGAATGCAGCAACTAAGTCATTTCCGCTTGATGTATTATTATTCTATTTATTTTTAGTGTTTGAGAGAAATTTGGCGAACAATATCTAACCACCGTTAACGGCCTGCTCGTTGAAAATAATAAAAACTTTTCCACCAAGACTGCGACAGAAAGTAGCGTAAATAAAGTACTTAGAGAAAAAACAAGTAAGAGGGCTATATTCGGTTGTGCCGAATCTTACATACCCTTTACAAAAGCATCAACTACTAAAAATGTACTACAGAACTCTCCAGGTGCAAAGGGTTGTTTGAGATATATATGTTGAGCCTCCCGTTTTAATCGCATTATTTTACAATTAAATTTGTAATTTTTGTTAATATTAAGAGTTTTTGGTGCAATTAGGTTTTGATAAGATTGCAAAGTTTTTCATAAAGTATTGGTTTGTTGCAAGTTTTCTGTAAAACTGCAAAACTTTGATGAAATTTAAATTTTGTTTTGAAATTTTTAAATTTGGGTTTTGTGGTATTTCTGGAATTATTTGGTTTTATTTCAGGTTTTTGGTCTTGTGCGAAATTTTTAATTATTCGTTTTATTTTTATTATTTGACAAATTATGTTATTTACTTATTATAAATATTGTTAGACTACAGTTTGGTTTGGTGTGAAGGATTTTTATATTTTATTAAATCCTAAATTACGTTAAATTTGCTTTTTTTATGATTTAAAAAATTTTTTTTTTAAGTTTTTATTTTTCTGTGAATTCCCGACCTGTGATGTAATTAGAGATTTTTTATTTAAGATACATACATATACTCTATTCCGAAGTTTTAATAAATTTTTTTTAATTTTCGGTTTTGGTGAATTTGCAAAATCTTGGTGCGTTCAAAGTTTTTGTAGTGAAATTCCAAAATTTAAGAATTTTGGTTTTTGTGGTATTTTTGGTAAAGTTTTGGTTTTATTAATTATTGATTTTGTAGCAATCAGTAAACTGAAATTAAGCAGTTTTTCGTATTTTTGTTGAATTTTAAAAGACAATTTCGTTATTTCTTTGATGCATTTTCGGTTTTTTTTTTAATATCGATTTTTGGAAAATGTTATTAATTATTTAATTTAAAATTTGTGAGTGTTTATTGAATTTTGGTGAATTCCCAAATTATAGTGAAAATTAGTTTCTTTTATTTTCAGATCATTTGAGGTTTTTGGTAAAATTTATAATTTTTATGATATCCAATTTTTTTGTGTGAATTTTCTGGGCTTCGGTTTGTTTTGAATTTCGAATTTTTTGATTAACATATTATGATGTTTTTGCAATTTAAAAATTCTGAACTATAGTTTGGTGTTGTAATGAATTTTCGGAGTTTGGTGAATTCCCAAATTATGGTTGAATTTCCTTCTTTAATTTTCAGAATAATTGAGATTTTTTATAAAATTTGTAATTTTTTGATTTAAAATTTTTTTTTAATTTTTTCAGTAAAGTTTTGATTTTAATAATATGTGTCCTAAACATCGATTTTGATGAAATTTTATCTAAAATATTGAATTTTCGAGATTACCCGGCTTTTCGTCGAAATTACAAAATTGCGGTGATATTTAAATTTTTGTGGTAAATATTAAAAATTTGGTTAATTCTTTGGTTTGTTTTAATATTTTTAACAAAAATTGCAAAAAATCTAAATTCAATTTTTCAATTTATTGAATTTAGATTTTTTGCAACAAAAAAAGAACGATTTTTATTATAGTGAAATTGAAAATTTGAGGTGAGCTTTACATTTTGGAAAAATTCAGGATTTTTCGAAATTTGTTTGTATAATTTCCTTTTTGGAGAACTAAAACGACAGTGCCAATACAATTTTTGGAAAACATTATATTGTTAAGATTCGGGTCTTCGTACTATTGTCGCCTTTCTACATGCTGAAAGACACTTCAGCTCCTATAATTTGAAGTGTGGTGCCCTCCTCAATTAGATTTTTTTTTTAGATTTGAATCAATTTTGAAAGAAATGCATTCGGAAGTTCGGTGGGCATCGCCGCAAACCACGCATACTGAAAGTAACTTGCAGTAAGTTCTGGAATGTATGAATTCCTGCAATTGCTGCACGAACGAGGACCATTATATTTTAATGGCTCTTCTACAGTTATTCGTCTGTTGGAGAGTTTCTATAGTACTTTTTATTTCCTGAGTGGGAACAAAACTATCAATATCCATTATGACAACTATCAAACTTTGCATTTTTTTGCTGGTACGGATAATAACTATTCTTGTCAGCGTCAAGTCTACTTGCAATGAACCGATAATTCTTCTCCGTGTGGGTTTGGATCTTGGTTTCTTGTATCTGTCCTCTTCGTAAAGAAGCGACATAGAAATTTTCCTGCCAGTTAGAACAAGTTAACAATGGAATTTGATGTTTGCTCGCACAAGTAAATTGGTGGGAACTTTTATAATTATGTTGTTGTTTATTTTTATTTATTTATGTTTTTTTTTCTTCTGACTGTTCACTTTGTCTCTGCACTTGTTCAAATAAATTTTATTATATTACGAATGAAATTATGCGCTTAATATGACGTACATCTGTTTTTAAACATGGTCACAACTAAACTCGATTAATTATTTGTTAGAAAACAGTTTAACAGTTTAATTCAATTATTTTCATTTTAGTGACCTTTATTTCAAGTCAAAATATGATGACATTATTTTTGTCAGTCTTAACCATAGTGCGATCACTAATGATAAACTGTTTACAAAACAAATTATTAAAACCAAAGAAAAAAAACAATATAAAGCAAGTCCAAAATATTTGTCAAAAAACTACATATATAAATTTACAAGTGACGTGCAATAACAACTACGTACACTGTATGCGCGTTGAACAGTCTAACATTCTTGTTGACAACAACAAGGCTATACTGCATGCATAAACATGGCAAGCAGTGAAGTTAAAAAGCAAAAACAAAATACTGAAAAAGTAAATCAGACTAGCAATGGTTATAATAGTAGTAATAATAATGATGTTTATGATGCGAATCTAAGTGATAGCAGTTCTGATGTAGAGTTTAGCTGGCAGTATGTACCCGTTAAAAATCTTAAGAGAGCACATTTACAATCACCTCAAATGAACAAATCAAAACGACATCAGCTAGAAACAGGTCCATCTAACCGATTTGCAGCTCTTTCCTCAGAAAACAATGAAAGCACTAATGAAGTCACATCACCTCAAGAATCTCAACAACCAAAACCTCCACCAATTCTTATTCCAAATGTCGGTGACATTGCTAAAATGGTATATAAATTAAGCAAAATAGTTGAACACAATGAATTTTACTATAACTCGTACAGTGACGGACAGGTTCGTTTAAACGTTAAGACAGTTGATTCTTACCGAAAAATAACTAAATATTTTGACGATAATAACATAATATTTCATACTTATCAACTGAAACAAGAACGGAACATACAACACCAATTGATGATATAAAAGCTAAGTTGATATTGTTAGGACATCAAGTAAGAAGTGTAAGAAGTATAAAAAGCCTTATAACAAAGAACCCTCTGCCAATGTTTTTCGTTGACTTAGACCCCAAGTCTAACAATAATGAAATTTATAATATAAAGGCATTTGGTAATGCCACTGTTGTTATAGAAGCTCCTAAAAAATTCAATGATATTGTTCAGTGTTTTAGATGTCAACAATTCGGGCACACGAAGTCATATTGTAGAAAGCCATATTCATGTGTTAAATGTGGACTAGAACATCCCACCAATGAATGCACCAAGTCGTCAACTACTCCACCGCAATGTGTTCATTGTTTAGGGAATCATACTGCGAACTATAGAGGCTGTATAGTTTATCAAAACCTGGTCACTAAACGCAATAATATAAATAAAAGAAGTGTGATAAATGAAAACTACAACTTTAACCCTAATATCCCTGTTGCTACTCAGAATAGTGGTCAGTTGGCATATGCCCAAGCCGTCAGAGGTACAAATGATGGAGTAAATAATGTCCTACAAAAAATTTAGTCGATGTTAGAAAAACAAATTGAACTAAACAATACATTGATGAACATGATGTCAATGTTAATGACAAAACTATGCAAATAGATCTCATAATTGCAGAATGGAATGCTAATGGCATTTTGAACCATATAAATGAAGTAGAAATATTCCTAAAAACCAATTTTATTGATATTTTATTAGTTTCGGAAACACACCTTACCAGTAAATCCCTTTTTCGGATAAGAGAATTCGACTTAATAACAGCCAATCAACAGGGCTATCGTCATAAAATCCACTATTAAATATGAAATATTAGAACCAATAACTGAAGCACATATGCAAGCTGCCGGAGTGAAAATAATTTTCAATAATTGTAGTGTGTCTATTTATTCTGTCTATTCACCGCCAAGATACAGTATTAAGTGTGATCAATATGAAAACTTTTTTAAAAGCATTGGCAATAGATTCATAGTTGGTGGAGACTATAACGCCAAACACACATGGTGGGGATCACGTTTAATTAACCCAAAAGGTAAAGAACTTTTCAAATGCATAACCAAAAACAATTACAGTTCGTTATCGGCTGGAGCACCCACTTACTGGCCAGATGATACTAACAAAATACCAGATCTTTTAGATTTCTGTATTTATAATGGGATTCCTCCCAACTCGCTTGACATTGTTTCTAATGATGACTAAAGTTCTGATCACAGTCCAATTATTGTAATCTTTTCAACTGTTTGTAAAAAACGAATTAAAAATACAAAGATTATTTCTCCAAACACCGATCTCAATTGTTTTCAACAGGTCATTGAAGCAGAACTTGATTTAAATTTGTCGTTGAAAATCGGATTTGAAATTGACATGGCAATTGAAAATTTTTCAAAACTAATTCATGAAGCTTCGTTTGTATCAACTCCACAGGCTAACACTCACACTTCTAATTTTCAGCTATCTTTTGAAATAAGGCAACTTATCGCTATGAAAAGAAGGCTACGTAAAATCTGGAAAAGAAGGAGGTTACCTTCAGATAAAACAAGTTGAATTGTGTGGCTAATATTTTGAAAAAAGATTAAAAGATTTGAAAAATGAGTCTATTGGTAAATATTTAAATAAATTAAGTCCGAATCATACAAATGAATACAATCTTTGGAAAGCCACAAAATATCTTAAAAGCGCTCAAAAACGAAATGTTCCAATAATTAACTTAAACTCTAACAGCCGAATATTGTTATTATCTTTCGTTCTATTCATTTATGTTATCATAATTATATTTTTAATATTTTATTGTAATTCTTTATTTATATGTTAAATGATTAAATTCTTTTAAATTGCGTTATAATTTTTTGCCTTTGCTGTATTTTATATATATATATATTATATATATATATATATATATATATATATACATACATATACATACATATATAGATAGGATATATATATAGATAGGAGTATATATCTCTGAATGTAAAATACTCAATTTCTCTTACATTTTAACTTTTGTTTCACTCATGTTTTACTCATTAATGTTTTATTTTGTAATATTGTTATAATTAACTGTTTACTTCTAAATATATGTATTGTACTCAATTCTTTAATTTCATTTTGTACCACTTTTGCAAGATCTGATTATAAAAAGCCAATTAAAGATTCAAAAAGATTCATTAATTTAAAAACTGTCATTGAATAAAGACCAACTTACTTTAACCAAATAAATAACTTTTGTTTCAAATATAAATTAATAATATATGAGGGCGAATATAACGTTATCCAGTTTGTTCAAGCCCCATATATTTATAATCATTAAAAGAAATATTAAAATATTGAGGTCAATTATGACGATCCGTCTGGCTTAGACCCTTTGTTTTAATATATTTTTAATCATTTCGAGTCTCATTCCCTACATTGGCGCCCAACTCAAAAAACCTACAACTATTCCTTAAAAATTTCCAAGCTTGAAGAAATTCTTCGCAGAAGCGTGCAGATTTGTTGTTGCCTTGGAAAAAACCTACATTGGACTTTAAACAGACTCCGTTAAAGAGTGTTGTTTTTGTTTTTGAATATTAAAAATATTGTCTTTGGTCGTAACTGTACCTTGGCTGCTATTTTGCTTCACAACTATTGATTTTGAGTGATAATTGTTACGAGTGTCAGCTCTCACATGAAATTTTTGTACAATTGATGTAAAGGAAGAGAAACGGTTATTTTCTGCGATATAAACGACAAATTAATATAAAAAAAATTTTACAGGGTGTTGAGAGGATTTTGATACGGTAGATCAAATCAAGATCAGTCTTCATTTTTGTAACAAAAAGATAATTATCTGAAGTTGTGAAATACAATTTATTTTCGCTTCTTTCTGTTAAACAAATCTTACAATGCGAAGAAGTCCACGTAACACACCAAATTATTCGCAAAGCTCATCTGTCCTACAGAATGCTTCCGGTAATCAAAACCAGATTCCAGTTTGTCCACGAACTACAACAGAGGCACAAAATTTTCTTTTTAAGAAACAAACCACGGTTAATGCTCAAAATTCAACTGATTGTTCAGAAAATTGTATACAAACAACAACCAGTAGTTCTGCCAACATTATATTAACTCAAGGGCAATTTACTGAATTACTAGGCAGTTTAAACATTAGGCAAGAATCAAAAACAACTTTCGTAAACTGTAGTGCCAGATTTAATGGTGGTAGAAGTGCCACTAAGGTTGAAGACTTTATTGCAACAATATTAGTTTTTAAGGCAGCAGAAAATGTATCTGATGTCATGGCTTTGACAAGTTTTCCTTTATTGTTAGAAGGCTACGCTTCCACTTGGTGGCAAGGTGTCCAAAATGAAGCTAAAAACTTTGATATGGCAATAGATTTGCTGCGAAAAGCCTTTTCTCCACCGAAGCCAGATTGGCGCATATTTTCAGAAATCAGTCAAGAAGAGCAAAATATCTTTGAATCCACTGACAGTTTCATATGTAAAAAACGCAGACTTTTTGCTCAACTGTCGGAGCTGTTGTCAGAAAACACAATGCTCAATATAGTTTTTTCACAACTACTTCTTCCAATTAGAGAAAAAATTTCTAGAGAAAGTATAATTTCTTTCCAAGAGTTATTGCTAGAGGCTAGAGAGGTTGAAATGCTTATACAAGAAAATAAAGAACCCAGACAGAAAATAGCTAATACTGCTGATAAGTCATTGGTTCGTTGTTCCTTTTGCAGAAAAAAGAATCATACATCAGAGTCATGCTACAAAAAGTTAGAAGCTGATCGAAAAAGAAACCCTAAAACTAAGGAAACCAATTTAAGTTGTTACGGTTGTGGTTAAGCAGGATATTATCGATCAAACTGTCCAAATTGCAACAAAAAAGACCCTATAAATAGCCCAGAGAAGCTAGATTTCAATGCAATTCATAATACCATAGTTGGAAGAGATGTTCCCACGGTCGATATATGTATAAACGGCTTAAATGGAGAAGCATATTTTGACACTGCAGCTCGCACGAGTGTTGCCGGTTATTCTTTGTTTCAAAAATTAAAGCAGAAAGATGTGGAATTTCAACAAGTCTCAGCAGAAATTATCTTAGCGGATGGTATATCACGTGAAGAAATCAACAATTCAGCAATTGTTAATATTTTGATCGGAAAACGTTTCAAACGAATTCGATTCATATGTTTGCCTAAAGCACGAACAAATCGAACTCTAATTGGCATTGATTTTCTTGAACAAGCAGGAATTGTGTTAGATTTAGCTCAAAGAGTTTGGCATTTCAAACCACAATCCTAATACACATTTTGAATTTAAGAAGACAAAACCAAACTTAATTAAATCCATACCACTTACCCAAACCAATATTATTGAACATGATACCATTGATAATTTTCTTACAATGTTCGAAAACTCTAACAAAAATCCACATAATGGTGAATTCACACCTAGGAGTATAGACAATACATCAACATATGATTATTCCCCTGGCGGCATAAATAAAATCTTTGAAGGAAGTATTCCAGATGGTTTAGAAACTGACGTTTATGATTGGGATCATTTCGAGTCTCATTCCCTACAAAAAGGAGTTTGATCCGATCATAGTAAAGCGGCTGCTTTTAAGGCTCAACTTGAAAATACATTTACCCCATTTTCCTTCTGTACAGCAGAAGAAGATGCGGAAGTCAATAATTTTTTAGACGTTGCATGTCAAATGAGTAAACCAATCAAGCCTTTCAGATATCGTGAAATCGAAGACGAAATTAGTAAACTAAATTCAAAAAAATCTCCAGGATATGGCAATATAGATGGCAAAACTCTTAAAACTTTACCTAAGAAGGCTATGATTTTTCTCACAGTTGTGTTTAATGCTATTCTGCGACTCTCATATTTCCCAACTCAATGGAAGCACGCTAAAATTATAATGATACCAAAGCCTAACAAGCCTGAAAACTCCATTGAATCTTATCGACCTATTAGTTTGCTACCAGTTTTATCGAAATTATTCGAAAGACTTTTTCAAAAAAGGTTAATGCATATACTAGCATTTCTAAAAATTATACCCGATCATCAATTTGGTTTTTGAAGCAAACATGGGACTCCCGATCATTGCCATAGAGTTGTAAAAACAATAAGAGACGCTCTTGAAAAGAAACACTACTGTTCATAAGTATTTCTTGATGTAAAACAAGCATTTGATAGAGTATGGCATAATGACCTTTTATGTAAATTAAAACATATGCTGCCAGCTCCATTTTACATCCTGCTCAAGTCATATCTTAGTGATCGTAGTTTTTATGTCAACATCAATGATGAAGATTCAGAAATAGGGTTCATTAAGGCTGGTGTACCACAGGGAAGCGTATTGGGTCCAACCCTGTACACATTATTTACTTCTGATATGCCGACAAACAACGATGTAGTAGTTGCAACATACGCTGATGATACCGCTATACTAGCACCCAACGAATCCGCAACCACCGCAACAAATATTGTTCAAACGCAGCTTGACTTAGTTGGTAATTGGCTAAAAAAGTGGAATATGAAAGTAAATGCAGAAAAATCCACCCACGTGACATTTACACTTAAAAATGGAGACTGCCCTGATGTCAACTTAAATGGTGACGTAATACCCAAGTCAAATGAAGTCAAATATTTAGGTCTTAACATCGATCGACGCTTAACTTGGAGAACGCATATAAAAATAAAAAGAAAACAACTAAAAATAAAAACAAACAATATGTACTGGCTGCTTGGTCCAAGATCGGAGTTAAACATAAACAACAAATTACTATTATATAAGACAGTATTAAAACCTATATGGACTTACGGTATCCAATTATGGGGAACCGCTTCCTACTCCAACATTGATATAATTCAAAAATATCAGTCAAAAACTTTAAGATTAATTATAGCTGCTCCTTGGTTTATAAGAAACACTTCAATTCACAATGATCTCAATATTCCAAATATAAAGGATGAAGTTAAAAATTATAGTACAAATTATTTGAAAAGACTAAGCGACCACCAAAACATTCTTGCAATAACTCTTTTAGACGACAGTGATGAAGTTAGACGGTTAAAACAAACGCACATATTAGATCTCCCATTTAAAAATTTTAAACTGTATTAGCTCTTTGAATGTATAGATAATATTCGAGTAATTCTTTAATATTGATAAATTTTAAATTGTTAAATTCAATGGAATTTAATGCTACTGTTATTAATAGTTAATGTATTTATTAAATTTGCTTATTATTACATTGTAAATAGATTGCAAATAAAAACATAAAAAAAAATTATTTTTGTTGATGCAAATATTTATTATGAAAGAGTAGTGCATTCTGTTTAATATACTTTGTTTGTTTATAATTTCTAATTAAATGAAAGAGAATGGATCGTATATTGATACATGTTTTATTTAATGTCGGCAATTATGTATGGAATATAATATCAGATAAATATATGCCTCTGTTAGCCTCACAAATGCGAGCACTTTTGAACACATTCATTATATTCTCACACGTTTCACGCGGTATTTCATTAATTTCATCACGAATATTTTATTTGAGTTGCTCCAGCGTTTCTGGTTTGTTTGCATAAACCTTGCTTTTCAGATATGCCCACAAAAATAAGTCCGGAGCAGTCAAATCAGGCGACCGTGGAGGCCAATCAACGTCACCATTCCTTGAAATAACTTGTTGTAGAAAGAGGTCTCGCAGTAATTCCATTGTAATCCGGGGTGTATGCAATGTGGCACCGTCTGGTTCTCAATCACATCACGATATCGCTCCCCATTGGCAGTTACCGTTACGCCCCTTCATATGGAGCTGCTCAATTAAAGGAATGAATCAGGAAGCCTCGCAAGAGGCGGAGATATTAATTTTTTCCAGAAACTACGGTTTTATTTCGCCAAAGCTGGAATTCGAAAAAAACGGACAAGAATACCTCGCGAGGGGTGAACAGCTCAATCTTTAAAGGTACTTCTAAGGCGTTAGATCGTGAGATTGCGATTGTCCGAATGGAGAATGAAGCCTCGCACGAGGTGAAGGGATTAATCTCTGTGGGAACTCTAGTGGTTATCGGCCAATGGAGGAATTCTGACGAGTTATATAAGAAAACCTCCCAAGGGGTGGAAGGATCTGCTTCGAAAGATACTCCTGCGGAAGAGACTGAGACGGTAACATACATTGTGTGTGAATGTCCAGCACTTGCTAGGAAAATATTTAGGACCACGGGCAGACACTTGTTAAGTGTAAATGCCATGGTGAACCTAAGCCTTAAACAAATACTAGCAATAACAAGCGATTACGTGATGAGGAACGAGGTCGACAGTCCCTAGTCACCAGTCTGAAATCACTATAGTCGATAGTAAATGCTAGGGGTAGCACGAGAAAAGAAGGGGGTAGAAAAGGGGTCCATACAGTTAGTGGTCTGCTTCGATATCCCCCTTACATTGACTTTTATTGCAGTTTTAATTTCTATAGCATAAAATTTTAATTAAAAGGTTCAAATTACAATTGAAAGATTCCCATTACATGCTATTGTAATCAAAACTCGGCTAATAAAAATTAATTCTATTTATCATTAGACATCTTTAAACTAGAAATTGCAAGGAATTTTATTGAAATGCCTAAATTAAAAATTACATATAAATGTAATTGAAAAAATTACTTTACAATTACACGTCGTTGAAAAAAATAATACCACTAATGATTAATTATAAAAAACGCAATTATTACTTTTCTATTATTAAACAATGAAGCATGCTTCGATAACATAATAGAATTTTGTTAAATTACAAGTGAATATTTGTTGCCTAATTACAATAAATTGTAATGTGTAATTTCACTTTCCAATAATGATTATTTTACAAGTGCAGTTGAGAAGTTTACAGTACTCAACAAATTTCCATTTATTTATTTTATTTGAGGCCGCATTAAGCGATTATTTCCCTTGCCATTTATATAATAAAAATACGTGCATAAACATTTTTTATCACATCTTAATTTCAAGCTAAGCGGCCATTTTTTAAGTGAAGAATTTATCATAAATTTTTTCGTGTTTTTTTTTTTTTTGGAGTGACTGGGCTTCCTTGTGTACTGCGATTCAGTGGCACCTCTAATAAGGCTCCGACAGTAATTTCCTATCTATCATGAAAGCGTCTTTTAAAGGCAACGACATCTTGATGAAAGCGTTTTCCATGTTCATCAATGACTGGCCCCATATTTTTAGGCAAAAAATTCAAATTTTATACCATTTTTAGTAGCAGTCAAGTTAAACTTTTATTTTTCGCGTAAGTTATCTGATTTCATGTTCAAAAAATTTTGTTACATCAATAATTTTGTAGTCTCACTGGAAGACAGAGGCTGAGACGCACAGTGTGTGTGAATCTTCAGCGCTGGCTTGGGACCACGGGCATTCACTTGTTAAATGTGAATGCCTTAATGCAAGAGAAATGCTAGCAAATACAAGACACTTTGTGATGAGGAAAAAGATCGGAATTTACCAGTCGACAAAAATAAAGGCTAGTGTTAGCACGAGGCCCACTGAAATTAAGGTATTTGTTTAAAAACCATTCGATGAACGAAGGGGACCTTAGAGGGACCTATAAATTAAGCGGTCGGTTTCGTGCCATCTTCCGAGACATAATTTGGATCTTCACAATTTTTACTATCCTCCGAACTTGAGTTATTCCCTTTTTCAATTTAATTTTGATCTCACAAGCAACTCGTCGAAAAAAATTTCGCAAAAAGAGCATTCGAAATAAGGAACAAGAGAACAAGAAAGTTTTAAAATGTTTTTAATTTTTAAAATTAATAGTGCCGCACCAAAAAAAAACAAGAGACAAAAATTAATAAATTTAAAATTATTTTGGAATAGCAACTGTTGTTCTGATTAATTAATTAATTTGTATTATGCTAATTTCCCTATTAGTATTTTAAGGTAAATATATTCAAATTAATTAGCTGTTGGTTGTGCTTGTTTTTTTGTTTTTTTTTTTTTTTGTTTTAATGTTTCTTTTGATTACTTTCTATAACTGCGTTATGAGTTGAAAAACACTGACTTAGCAAAAACTAAATTGTGAAATATTTATTTTATTTTTGTTGAAGCTTCATAAACAACTCTCATTTGGTATTCGAAATTTTGCACGGTAGTTTTTCCAGATACATCACTGTCAAAAATAAAGTGTAAGTTCACAAACAGAAAAATATTCTTAATAGTCCTACGAAATGTTTAAAATCACGTAATTATTTAATTCAAAACTCTATTAGGAAGCGACACATTTATTTTTAAAAACACAAGCTAAGTCAAGCAAGAATTGTGTGTATTTTTAGAGATTGGTTACTTTAGTAAATTCTTACTGAATTTAGTTAAAGGCGACGTTGTTATTAAAACAATTTTTATTACGCAAAGTTGGAAATCGGGTTTTTCCTGTATGTACATCAACATGAACATACATACAGTTGCATATGTATTATGATTTAGATTTATTTACTCTGCCGTGCATTCAAGAAGAGCAATATGGGATATTTCTCGCCCCAAAAACGATACACCCACACAAAAAGTTTTGAAACATCTTAAAATTGATTTCACTTCAGTTTAACTTACAACAGCTTCGTAGTTATATAAGTCCATGTGTAATTAAAGAATTGCAAAGTGTAATTGAGACAGACTTCTCTGGGTACATCATGAACATGAATTTAAATTTGTTTGAAAACTATTGCGGCGTTTTTATTGTTTTATTGATTTTTTAAAAATTATACAAACCCTCGCCACAACAAAAAAAAAACATACGTAATAATAAAATTATTTGTTTTTATAACTCATTAGGTGCACCAAACTACACATAAGTATGTGTGTAGGGATGGGCGTAATTAAGAATAAATTTAATTATTGAATCCATTTTTTGATAACGTGTTTTTTTCATTATTTTTTCGGAGTTATTTTTACTCAGTGCAGTACGAAGAAACAAAGTTGTAAAATTTTATTTGGAAAGTCAGCATTCCATGTTCAGGCACAAAGATATTATCGAAATTTCTGTCATGTTTAAATGCACCTACCGTTCGAAAAATCTATCGATGGGTTCAGCATATTCTATGATCTTTTGCATGCTGGAAGACCGCGTTTAGTTCGAGATAATGACAACATGGCTCGGGTGTAAGGATATATTGAGAAAATGTTGAAACTTGCACCAGGTGACATTCTCAGGTGATATCTAGGCGATCTTTGCAAAAATATTACATATATTACACCTTTTCCCATATAAAATTTTGTTGACTCAAGACAACAACAAATTAATTCTAAATATCATTCGAATATACCCTGAAAGACAAAACAAAATATTTTAATAAAGAGCTCTGGTGAATATAAATTTCAACTTAATAGTAAATCTTCGGGATCCTATCATCTTCTATTTTGAACCATTTGTAGTATGTCGAACGTTTTGTATGTTGGTGTAAAATGTATAGAAAAAAGTGGGATAATAAACAAAAAACATTCGTTGTTCCCTCTGAGCTTGTCTGAAAATAACATAGGGCTAAGTAGTAGACACAATGAGCCCAATAATGCCATTTAAAGAAGTAGTTTCAAGATGTAAAGGAGTAGTAACAAATAGAAACACGCCCTTATGAAAACTGCAAGGAAATAAAAATGTATATACATATACGATTACTTGAACAGATTTAGACCCGGTTGTAGTAAAAAAAAAACATAAAAAACTATAAGCATTCTATATGTTGGCCATATCTTTATTGAATCTGTGAAATTATTTCTTCAAAAATATGATCTATTTTTGTTTTGTAACGACACGTTTCCCCTGGTTGCTGGGGTATGCTCAGCGGAGTCCATGGTCGTGGAATAAAACACACATATTTGTAAACGTTATAATAAATGTTTATTATATTTAATATAATGAAAGTTACTACATATGTGCTACCGCTGCGATGAGGTTTGTAGAGTATATCACACTGCTGCCCGGTAGTAACGTCGTGTGGATGATATACCACGCCTGTGCAGCCCGTCTGAACGCCTGCAGTTGACTGTCGGTGACGAATACTAAGGGGGAAACCCACGCAGAATTATGCGTTCACCACAGGTCAACGATGCCTACGGCTCAGCCGGATCTGTAGAAGAGGAACACAAAAGCGGAAACCCACACACACGTATCCTTCACGTACAGGTCAACGGAAACCAACAAAAAAGCTTAACTTCCACTCAGATCAGCAATATTCACTGATCTAGGATAGTTGACTTCGCGGGCAGAGAACAGTTCAGCTATTCCTACTGGTCGAAGATATTTGAATTGGAGAGAAAGGAACACAAAAGGGGAAACCCACACAAAACTACACCTTCTCCACAGCTCAGCTATTTCCGCCAGCCTACTAGCAGTTAAACTTGATGTCAAAAGTATTATCTTTTGTTGGCAATTAGCGCTCAAACTGTTGATAAGAAAAATAGGAGGAAGACCCACGCGCCAGTATTGTTCTTATCTACAGGCGGTTTATGCACCAAATTCTCTCGAGCTCATGAATGCGCGTGCTTTTATACTTATTCGTGGGCACACATACACACACACACACACACATAAACAGAAAGCACTTATTTTCTTACACGGCTGACATCTTTCTACATATGACAACCATGTTCTTACAATAAATATTTGCATATGAAGTGGCACATAGATGGCGTTGCTAATTAATCTACCGTTGAACTTAATTTTATTCCTCAATACTAATACCGGATGGAATCATATAGTGGAACAAAGGTAAATAACATTCATTTAAGAAAAATCAAAAATATACTTAATAATAATACCAAAAATTAATACAATTCAATTATAAAATAAAAAGGTAATGCATAAAATTAATCATTCTTCATGTAGTATCATCACAGTTTTGTGGGTTAGTATTTGTAAGTAAAAACTGGTATAAAAAGTTATCAAACACATATGTTATTTGATATGTGAAATTCATATGTGCATATTTGCATATTGCGTGTATAACACGTATGCCTTTTAATTGTAACAATTAAATGTAACAATTATTTAACTTAAGGTTTAGAAAGTAGTTAAAACTTTTTTTTAACCAATTGAACAATTTTCTAGTCTGATATACAAAATTATTAAACATTTTATATTATAAGACTTCTGTTCGATTTTTTGTTAGGAAAAATTTAAATAAACTCGTGTGCTCACTTTTGTAGAACGTGCAAAGATTTTGACCTAGAACCTGAATAAGAAAAAAATTTTAATTTGGATATAAATACTCTAACGTCGTGTTTTCACAGTTAGCGAGTAGAGCTCGCGGCTCCCAGGGTTCATTACAAGGAAAGATTTATTTGTTTTTGTTTTCTTATAGTCTTTAGTGTTCAACTTAAATTACGAAGAACAGCACGGCTTAAAATACACTATAGACCTTCGGTGTCCATAGACATAATCGCTGGTATTTTCATCAGCTGCTCACAAATTCGACGCTCACATAAGATATCGCCACTATTCGTTGCGAGTGCGCATGAGCCGATTAAATAAGATAAATAAGGTTCTGACCAGAAAGTAAGAGAAATCGTCTTGTCCGGTTGAGGCGACTAATATTCCGGGTCAACAATTCGCCGCCGGAAAGCTTGTTTACTCATGGTGCGCCTAAACCAATTAGGACGAATACAATTTTGGCCAAAAGGTCTGACTTCTCTTCTCAAGGCGAATAATATTCTGGCCTGACTCGACAATACCAGAAGCTCTGTGCCTCTCACTCTGATGGCACACTGTTCTTCTGGCTGCTGCTCTAGGTGAAGGGTAAAGATTGACTCTCTTGTCGGGGCGAATAACACTCTGGGTCAACCACCGGATGGGTGTTTATCCACATTTCGCCAACAATAATTGGAGCGAATAATATTCTGGCCCATGTGGTATAGCGTCACCTTACTCACTGGCTTCTCTTGTCAAGGCGAATGGAATCCTGGCCTGACATGACAACACCAGTGGTTTCCCTGCCAGTTGGTGGCGCGAGTGTCTAGCTTCATTAAGTTGAGTAAACCTCTAAAGTAATTAAGCTACAACTAGTTAAGTCGAATAAGATTCTGGCCCAACTATTTGCTGTCTGCCAAAGACTTAAATAATAAGATTAAAAAAAACTCTAAAATTATTAAATAGATTCCGCCTGACTAGCCACAGGCTGACTGACTTCTCTACTGTATACGCATTGCTATTATACATGCGTATTGATTTTGCTCATATTCAATTTTTTTATATTTTTATTCATTTTTTCACAGTTGTATTATGCAAAGATTCTAAGTGAACTGCTTTCAAAAGGATCCACCTGTTAAGCTTGACTCCACTTTTCTTTTAACCCTTCAATTTTTGCATGACTGATATTATCGTGTCAGTATTTTCTTCCCTTTTAAGCTACGTCAAAGCTTCAATGTTCTCCATGAACGTGCTCATTCCTAATTGCTTTCAAAGAAGCTTTGATATACGATATTTCTTATAAGGAAGTAACTATTATTAACTTTATTATAAAAATTTAAATTCTAAATTCTTTAGTGCAGGATAGTGTGTAAATTTTGCATTTATTTTCAATTAAATGCCGTAATGATTATTAAAACAGGGGAAAACTTTGTTGGTTTACACTGTCATATATGTATGTTCGTTAGTATATGTGCGTTGAGATATGCCCTTCTGAAAATGGTTACATTGAGTGCAAATGATTTTTAAGCAGCCTGCTTCTGATGCATTTTACAACCGAACCAAACTAGAAAAATCACACGTTCTTTTCCATTTTCTGTTTACAGTTTAACTTTAAACCGTGGATGCTGGCGTGTGTGTGTGCGATGTGTTTGGGTGTGTGTGTGACATTCAATTCTATACTGGTTATAAATTGTCATCATATATATTGCATTTCTATGCAACGACTTTATTCATTGTTTGTAAAACCCTAACACTTTGATCTCATAACCCACCACGGAGTATACGAAGGAATACAACTGTACATGTGGTATTTCTTTAACAATAAACGAATTGTAAACCCAGTATAAACTTTTAATTGTAAAATTTTCAGTTAAAGGTCTTTAATAAATAGTGGAATCGAGTGATACTTTGCACATAAGGTTTCTAGCCGAATCAGAATGCAATACACTATTTTCTCTTACAATTACTGCATTTAAAGTGTCAGATCTTAACAGGTTAAAATAAATTACAACACGATACTTAAACTTGTTATACCCTTCACATTTCTACAATATTTATTTCCGACCCAACAAAGTATATACATTATATGTAAGGAGGTTTAATAACTGTGCCATCTGTTCGATGCTGAATTCAATTTTGTGACATCTTGAAACGTCAATTTGATCATTGAGTTCAAAATTAGCCTTATCTGTTTACAAGTTTCTGAGGTATGGGTTTTTTGTTGTTGATATATTCACTATTGCGGGGAGACGTTTTTGCACAAGCCCATAAAATTTGCATATTTTGAATGCTTCCCAAATTACTATAAAGTCCACCTACAGAAATTTTCATCACGAGGCTGGAATAAAACATGTTATTTTTGTAAAAAAATCAAAATTCAATGAAAACCCAAACTTTAACAAACATCAAAAATTCACCAAATTTTGAATATTCACCACAATTTTGTAATTGCGCCGTAAAGCGCAAAAATCACAAAAAACCCGACATTTTATGAAAAACATCAACTTTAACCAAAAGCGAAGTTTAAAAAATATGTAAAAAAGAAAAATTAACCACAATAGTTAATTAAAAAAAAAAAATATAAAAAATACATCAAAAAATTAAAAATTTTAAAACATATTTAAGAAAAATCATAAAATTATTTATTAACGATTTTATCAAACTGAGCATTTTTAATAATTAACACGAATAATTTTATTCAGGCTTATGCTCGTTTATTATTCTTCCGATTAAGAAAGAAAGAACTGCTGATATTAGTAAGGCAATTTTTGTAGAATACTGAAAAAGATACGTTTTGAACACTAACTGAATGTAATACATCTATTTTCTATACCCCCCTAAACACGTTATGAGCATTCTCTGTGTCTTTGTACTAATTAGTGTCTATTGCAAACATAATCTGTTTAACCCTCCTAATGATGAAATATTTAATACAAGAGCTTCTCATAAATTTCGTAGTTTTCGATAATTTTTCTGTTGGGTTAGAACGAACTTTGCGTCACTGTAACTTTACTCATTGTATTCTTAATCATAGACCTTTTTAAATTTTCTGCCTTAGCGAGCTTTCAGCTAGCGTTGAAAGCAAGTATTAATTATGATTAATGTTACCTCTTTGATTTGATGCAATAAATGCGATGAAGTGAATATGTTTCGCCGGGCTGTGCGAATTTTAAATTATTTGTTTACATTTTTTCGAACGAATAATTTTTAATAATAAATACAAATAATTTTATTCAGGTTAAGTTCGCACTTTTTCAGGCTTTAAAAACAGAAATTGCACCAAAAAGTTATGATTAAAAAAATTATGAAAAATTTGGCAAAATTTTATAGTAACGAAAACGTCGAAAATTCACCATAAAATTAAAAAGCGAATAAAACGAAAAAACTACAAAAATACCACAAACACCGAAATTCACCAAATTTTAAAATTTTAAAACCAAATTTTTAATTTCACCAAAATTTTGAATTTTGCTCAAATTTAAAAAAAAATAATATTTTACGAAAAACGTCGCAATTTTAACAAAATCTTGTTTACAAAAGGTTCAAAAGACATATCTTACAAAAGTAGGCTTCGCCATATTTTTAAATTTAACGAAAAAATTTATCCAAAGGCTGAAATTGTACAAAAAATTTAAAATTTTATCAAATATCAGAAATTTTACTAAAAACCCACTTCCACTATTCAGAGAAAAGAAACCCGATCGAAAATGATTATATTAAGACGAAAAGAGAGTTCAAAAGTAAAACAATACGTCCAAATTCGGAGTCTAAAATTAAATATCTCAAACAATCCTTTGCACCGGGAACAATCTGTAATAGATTTTTAGTATTTCATACTTTTATGAAGGGTACATAAGATTCGGCGCAAACGAACATAGTTCTCTTAAAGAAAAAAATACTGTATGGGTTTCCAAGTGAGATGGTTCGAATAAAGTTTACAGCATTTAAATGTAAATGTTACACCATTCAATGTATGTTTCTTTAGAAACACAATCATGTGCTTTAAACCAGCTAGGACAGCATTTGCATACGATTATTATTCGAAACAAAGTAAACAACTCATTCTGTAGGGCCTTGTTCAAGAAATTGTAATTGAAAATAAACTGAATTTTTGCAGCATTTAATGTAACATTGTTATGTCAAATGGTAAAGCGTTCAAGTACTCAGCGAGAGAGAGAGAGATAGAGGGAGTTAGGATCCAATCTTTATATAGTTTAGAATTCATTTGCTTTATTGTGTTTATATGCGAATTTCTGTCATAACAATAATAAAATTGGTAAACAAAAAGAAAAAACTTATTGTTTTTTTTAAGACTTTTGACTTGTTTTGTTTATTATAAGGATAAAGATAATAGATGTGATACTAGAACGTTCCACATGCCAGTATTTTGCAGCCCCAAACTTAATAAGTAAAGAGCTCCTCGACAATTATTTTATCTGTGATCTGTGATTTCCGCGAAATTTTGCAGCGAATTTTATAAAGAAATCAAATAACACAAATCAAAATTACTTTATTTCGATACATATGAGTAAAATAAAATTTAGAAGTTTAAAAATGTGATGAATGTTTCAATAATCGGGCAGTGAGTACAAGCTGGGGTAAAGCAAAGGATACTTTTAAAATATATTTCTTAAATTTGATTGATTGCACAGATATTGCCGTTATTATTAGCGACGTAGAAAAAGAAAAGAAATGATCGAATGAATTTCCAGTAGTATATTCCTATCAGCTTAGACTAAAATACGATGTGTTTTTAAATTGAGTAAATAAAAAATGAAAAATAAAATCAAAATACGACTACGATCGACGTGTGAGTCGACGAATTATTCGAGAGTTTCTGGAATAGACCAGAACTAAGAAATTTAGGGATATTTTCAACCTTTTGGACATCGAATTTGTATCTTATTAAAGATGTTTTCCTATTTTTATGCCACCAGAACATTCTATAATTTTATGATTTTCTTCCATTAGCGAAAACAACCTTTCGATATCTCACGATCCATAAAGTTAACAGAAATAGATTAAAATGTACCTAAAAGCAGAAAAAAATCAAAAGCAAAGTTTTATCCAAATGAAATTTGGACACGCAATGAAAATTTCAACAGTGTTGCAAACTCGTATTCGGCATTCTATATTCGATCAGCCCAATGAAATTAAAATTCATAGTGACGCTTTTATTAGGCCTATTCATAGTCTAATTATTTTACGTTACAAATATTTAACAGAAAAGTTATTATTTTATTATTCATCTCTTTATTTTTTTTTTATTTATTTAATTTTTTTTGTTAGGACGCGTACTTAGCCGTTTACGCCTACTCATGCAAAACACTGCATTCGAATGCCGAAAAAACTGTTGCGAAGAAATACATCGAGAGTAGTGTTTATGAACATTCGATTTAAATTTTCTTGAATTGAAGTTGGCAGGAAAGATCTCTGCCAGGCACTTAATGAAGAACATGTTTACGCTTATATCAGGTATCAGGAACTAGTTCCCTAATTTAAGCGGGGCAGAGTTCGTGTAAATATAAAACAGTCAAATGGAGCATACATTGCGTAGATGTTTCATTGAGTCTATAGAGTCGCATTTCCATTCGGCCGAGGATCTCCGAAAAAGATGCCGACTAAAAACTTCGAAAAGCTTGGTGTAAAATAATATCTCGAGTTGGAAGTTTGATAAAGGCCGCTTAGAAAAATAAGTAGACGAAAAAAGAAAAATGGGCAGAGGCTTCCGGTACCCCTGAATTAATCTCTAACTCTATGAATAGTTAATAAATGTAAATGTTTCTACCAGGAGGGATCGTAATCCAACACAGATTATACTGCCCTTTTGTAACCGCCTAGATGGTATTTCTTGGTATGAAGATTAAACTTCTACGAGAAACTGCATACGTAGTCTCGACAGTAGCTTCGTTTTACAACTATTTTGTTCCCCCTAGCGCGGCTTTTAGGAAAGAAAAACGTTCCTATTCCACTTTCCATACAGTTAACTATGGGAACAGATGCTTTGTTTTTAATTTAAATCGAACACATTTTGTTGTTCTCAGCAATTTTTTGTTAATAGAGCTATGAGAATTGGCAGAATATTTTGCCCTTTACACTTTTTAGATTACAGACAGTATTTTCTCTTTGAAGTATTTTTTTTTTTGCTTACTATGCAAATATTCTTATCTCTTATACAAAAAATCAAATAAAAAGTAAAATTCTTATAATATAAATTAAAAAAAAAAAATACATATGTATATTGCAAAGGATAAATTTTAAACCACACAATAGACATGATCTCTTGACCAGAAACCCAGCCAAGCAGCCAACCAAATACTCTAAAAGCAAAAAAAGAGCAAGGAAAACACCAAAGTAACCATCATGTTGTAACATGTTTAACTTTATGCAATCACTAATACTAATACTCACACATGCACACACACACACACACACACAATCAAAAACAAATTATAAAACTTAATGCTAAAGCACAAAGTCCAAGTTCTAGTGTATGGCAACCGTTGTATCCTTTATATAAACTATGAGGTTTTAAAACCAGTACATGGCAGGTTTGTTTACAGAGCAGCCGTCGGGGTAAAATAGTGTGTGTAAATATGTAGTAACGTGTGCACTATGTAAAAGAAAATTGTAATGTTTGAGTTTTTCGTCATGGTGTATTTATGCAAAAGATGCTACATGCAGTTGTTGAAAACTTGCAGCAAAATCTAAGCTTTTTTAAAGCAGCAATATGTAATGAAACTTTCGAGTAAAACGCGCCTGACTACACCGTAAAATTCAGCAATTAGCATAACATCGAAGCCATTTGGACAAAAGTCAACGAATCAAATTTTAATAATTTATGGCGTTTCCTACAATGTTGCATAAAAAGAAGAAATATGTTCGGTATTTTTATAAGTGGTGGAGGTCAGAAATACAATTGAAACAAATCAATTTTACAAATAGGGAAACACGAGTTAAGAGATGCTAAAGTTCTTTGATTTTATTTTTAATCAAATTTTTGATTTTGATTACACAAATAGAGCCACTTATATAGTTGTCAGAGTTCCCCCCTTATCGCTTACCGTAGGCATGAGTGAGCCGTAAGCGATAATGTAAGCGCTACTTATTTTTTGAAGTATTATTGATTACGAAGACTTTGTTAAAGTGTTTTGTGTTAAGTACTTAGTAAAAACAATCTTTCGATTATTCGATCATAATAATAAAATTTTTGAATGCATAAAATATCATATTTTGAATAACCCAATTATCTTCAAACTAAATAAATATTTTGAATTTGCGCACCTAAAAGAAATTGGAAAATTAATTTGGCAAAAGAAAGACAAAATAAAACTTATTGAATAAAACTTATTTAGGTGTCGCAAACACAAGTTAATTTTTTTTGTATTTTTGGTGGCAGAATCGGAGGTTGTGAAGAATATTGGGTGTCGAATGATAAAACGTCAAGAATTGTGCTGTCATCAATTGATATTAATTTGGTACAATCCTGGAAAATTTTACACGCATAAACAGCGAATTCTAGTGGTGAAAACTTAATTTTGGAATACCTGAATGAAAACAACATAGTATAGTGGTGAGGACCATTTGCATTTATCCAGGGAAACCCATACAGAGAAAGTGCCTGTATGGTGCAGTATATGGTCAGGTGGTCCGAATTTTTTCTAAAATAAGCAGTGAACTCCCGTCAGTGATCTCTGATTTTAGCAAGATGGCGCATTAAGCCACACAGCCGTTCAATCTATTCAGTCATTGCATGCTCCCGAATTGGCGATGTCAATAGACTGCATCGTGTTGTAATTTAATGTCGCTGGACTATTTTCTCTAGGATCATTTGAAAGACCGAGCTTATGTAAACAAACCACAACCAACGGATGCTTTGAAAGATGAACTTCTGCGCTATGTGAACGAGACATTTTGTGAAAACAGCGGACGTGTGTGTTCTGAAGAGCTGGAGGTGGACACCGTCAATAAAATCGAATTTGTAAAAGATACTGTATTGTTCTTCCAATTTACTTCATAACTTCAAATTTTCCCACCCCATAGGCTGGTTACAGTAGTTTTTTCTCCATAACTCGATAACAGAGTTGGTACGATTTTGATAAGTAAATAAAACACCGAAAGATTCGATATATAAAAACATTATTGTTATTATTTTTATATGTTCAAGAGTTGTTAAAAGTTGAGTAGCGAAACAACTGTAACTACCACAGCCACTAATTTCTGAAAAACTGCGAAACTGTTGAGCATATAAAAAAATAATGTTACCTTCTTCGGTGTCTTGTTTTGTAACAACTGTTCTCGAGTTATAGTGAATCAAAGTAGTGTAACCATATTACCGACGCCCATTAAGAAAATTTACGCATTATAGGAAAAATATAAAGCAGGGCTCTTAACCCTTCATACCAGGAAAAAATAAGTATATGCCAGCTCAATCTTCATCACAGCAAAGCAGCATCAGCAATGTTGGTGCAATGTTTTGAAGAGGATAAGCTGGATATAGCCTTGCTACAGGAGCCCTGGATTGTCCAAGGCAATATCAGGGGCCTGTTTCCACAAACCGCCAATCTGTACCACTCACAGACTGATGGTAAATTAGGGTCATACATCCTGGTGCGACATGGCGTACGAACAGTATTTATGACACATCTCTGCTCGCCGGATCTTACGGTAGTAATGATTGGCAGTGGTTCGGGATCATTTCTTATTGCCTCGGCTTACCTTCCCTATGAGACGACAGGTACACATCCGTCACTGGAGGTGGCGAACCTGGTGAGTTTCTGCAGGCAAAGAGGTATGGCGCTGATCATGGGCTGTGATGCCAACTCGCATAATACGGTTTGGGGCAGCAGAGATGATAACTACAGAGGACAACAATTGTTGGAAATTGTAGAAAGACTCGATTTGCTGGTACTTAACAGAGGGGTAGAACTAACCTTCGTGGATTCACGAAGGGCAAAGGTGATCGATATCACTCTGTGCTCAGTCAATATGCTAGACAGGGTTAAGGACTGGAAGGTCGTGGACAGATTAACCACGTCTGACCCCAGGGCAATCCAGTTCGATATACTGTATGGCAGTAGACGGAGGAAAGTCCGTTATGAAGAGTATCTGTCGGTACATATAGGAGGTGCTCCATATAGAGCACCTCGTAACGCGGGCGAAATCGAGCATACGGTGGAACAATTGACATGCAAGCTTTCGAGCATGCTTGTCTCTTGACAGTAGTGGATGAAAAAGATCCGACACCTTGGTGGAACGGAGAAATTGAATCTATGAAAAAGGAAACAAGAAAGGCCTTTAACCGATACATTAGGGAGAGAGACTCGATCTCATGGGATGCGTATAAGGAGAAAAAGAGAGAGCTGAAGAGAACAATACGTCTTCGGAAACGAAGTACGTGGAGGGAATTGTTCTCTAATATGAGGGATACATCTGAAGAATGTAGAATACAAAAGATAATATCTAAAGACCCTGTCTCTAGGATGGGACTAATTCGCAAGAGCGATAGTCACATCACTGAGACAGTGGAGGAGACATTGCAACCGCTTATGGAGGTTCATTTTCCTGGAAGCTTTAGTTCGAGTGACTCATGGACTCCTGTAAATAGGGGGGCTAGTGAGAGAAGACGAGCTGAGGCTGAAAGGATAATATCTCCGAATGGTGTCAGAAGTGCAATACTATGTTTTTCACCATTCAAAGCAGCTGGAATGGATGGAATTTTCCCAGCCTTATTACAGTGGGGAATAAATACCCTGCTTGATAGGATTAGGGGAATATTCGTAGCCTGTCTAGCGACGGGATATATTCCGGTGGCTTGGAGGGAAACTAAAGTTGGTTTTCTTCCCAAACCGGGTAAGAGGGACTATACTGACGCTAAGTTCTTCAGACCGGTCAGCCTAACATCTTTTCTGTTGAAGACGATCGAGAGGGCTGACTTTATGGAGAACCATACGCTGATGGATAGGCTCTTGAGTAGATTTCAGCATGCTTATAGAGCAGGTAGATCTACTGACACCGCTCTGCGCGAGCTCGTCAGAGTAGCGGAAAGAGAAATTTTCAATGGCGGAGCTGTTCTGTCCGTTTTTATGGATATTGAGGGCGCCTTTGACAAGATCTCTTTTGGGAAGGTGAGAAATGCTCTTACTGAACGTAGGGTTGACCCCATTATTATAAAATTTATAAACTCTATGCTTCGGACTAGGGCTATAAATCTCAGAGATGGGAGAACCAAGATTCGAGGTAGAGTAGTTAGGGGGTGCCCACAGGGAGGTGTATTGTCACGGGCAGACACCGGGGGGAACTAAGCCTTAGACAAATGCTGGCAATTACAAAAGACTCCGTGATGAGGAAGAGTGTCGACAGTTACCAGTCGACAGTCTGAAATCACTTTAGTCAAGAGTAAAGGCTAGGATTAGCACGAGACTCAATTGAAAGTAAGGTGGTTGTGATTGCGGATCGGTTCCCTGAAATCAATTTGAGGAGCGAAATGGGGTTCGAAATGGGACCCAGAAAGTAAGTGGACTGCTTCGATATCCCCCCATACATTAATAATAAATAATAATAAAACTTCATATTTATATTATTGCAAGTTGTCACGCAAACGTTCAACCGTACGGTCGTGTTCAAAAAAGCGGACAAACAAATGCGAGTGCATATAATAAACAAAGTAAAAATTAACACATAAAAAATAAAAACAACAGAACAACAAAAACTGTGGCAAAAAAAACTCATTTTAAAAGAAAAAAAAAAACAACGGGAATATAAAATCTTTAAAAAAAATCTTAATAGTAAAAACAAAAACAATTAAACAAGTGCAGTCAGTGGTAGTGCATTAACTTTGTTGTTGTTGTCAAATAGCAACATACACAGTGAAGCGCATAACTTTAGAGGCAAGTCAAAAAACATAAACTGTATGAGTGCTCCCATCAGAAGTAATTCTGAGAAAGAGCTTAGCTCCACCAGAAAAACTTTATGGATTTCTGAGGAAGAATCCTTAAAAAGGACTGTAGAAAATCTTCTTACAGTAAGAGATAAAAATCGTCCCCGCTCCTTCTCGCCTAACATTTTAGTTACAGCTGATAACAAAACATCCCCTATTTTAGTCAACATTAATAAACCCAAAATGCTACACAAAGGCGTAGCGAAATATTGGAAAAAATAAAATTAATATTTATTATAATTTATAATAAGGAAGATTTTATTGATGACCTGGAGAAAAATTAGACATCGTCGACTAGCTACTTTATAATAAATGGTTACGTTCTATACGATATTAAAGACCCCCGAGGAAGAGGTTGCGGAGGCTCGGCAATTCTGATAAAATCCAGAATTAAACACTATTTCTTTAATGACAAATGCGAGGATTATCTCCAAGCTACAAGTATTTGCATAGATAAGTTCTATAGTAAATTAGTTATTTCATCGATTTATTCACCGCCCCGATTTTCGGTGACAAAAAATCAATACTCAAATTTTTTCAATTCGCTTGGTCCTTGCTTTCTCGCAGCTGGCGACTACAACGCAAAACATACATTTTGGGGTTCATGGTTAATTTCCCCTAAAGGTCGCGTGCTGTTTGATACTATTTCCCGTATGGGTTTAAAGGTAATTTCAAGCGGGCATCCCACATGTTGGCCCACAGACCGGCGAAAGATACCAGACGTTATTGATTTTGGAGTTGCGAAAAACATCCCTCTAGAATGGATGCAAGTGGAGCCTTCATTTGATTTGTCTTTCGATCACTCACCCACAATTATATCCATATGCTTCCCTCGAGAAATTGGGTCACCGCTAAATGACTTAGCTTTAACAGTCACTCGAGTGAACTGGCTAAAATATAAAAAATATATAAGTACACATTGTACCGAAAATATTGTTTTAAGAACGCCTGAAGATATTGATTTGGCAACTAGTAATTTTACCCGGAACCTTAAACAAGCCGTGCAACATGCTACTACTAGTCATGCAGTGTCCAGAAATGTAAACAGTAGGACTTATTCTTTAGAAATAGAACAACTTGTGTCAGAAAAAAGAAGAGCAAGAAGAGAGTGGCAAGTTTGCTGGACTCCCCAGTCAAAAAGTAGGCTACGGGAATGCACACATCGACTTAGAAACCTGCTTGAAATTCAACGATCCGCTTACCTTAAAACTTATTTGGAAGGCCTGGATGGTACTCCTCAGTCTGATTATTCGTTATGGCGCGCGACAAGAGGTTTAAACGACCAGTTAGGGCAAAGCCGCCTTTGCGAAATCCAACTGGGGACTGGGCTAGAAACGATTCCGAAAAGGGGAACTTATTTGTAAACCATTTAAGAAATGTTTTTGCTTTAAACGCATCTGATGAGGCAGCTGATTTGCCGCCTTTTGCCAGCAGATCTCCTGTGTCTCTACATTTTAATTTTCGAGATGTCGAAAACGCAATTTGTAATCTAAAACTGACAAAAGCTCCAGGTATTGATACAATTAGTAACAAAATGCTGGTGCAGTTACCTATAGTAGCTAGAAGAGTTATGCTTTTTATTTTTAACGCTATATTACGCCTGGAGTATTTTCCTGCAGAATGGAAGTTGTCTATGATTATAATGATACCTAAACCCGGGAAGGATCCCACCACAGTAGAATCCTATAGGCCAATAAGCTTACTGTCGACAATTTCTAAATTGTTCGAAAAATTGTTGATAATGAAGTTGACTCCCGTACTAAATGCTGTAGGATGTATCCCCAACCATCAATTCGGTTTTAAGGCTAAGCACAGCACTATTGAACAAACACACAGATTAGTCAATGTCATAAGAAAATCTTTTGAAGAGAAAACATATTGCTCAGCTCTTTTCATTGACGTTGCTCAAGCTTTTGACAAAGTGTGGCACGACGGCTTACTGCACAAAGTAAAGCTAAATTTGCCAATAAACACCCACAAACTTTTGGAAAGTAACTTATATGGTCGCCTATTTGTCATCAGAGAAGGTGATTTCACAAGCTCCCCTCAGCCAATTGAAGCAGGAGTCCCACAAGGCTGTATACTGGGTCCTACCTTGTATTTAATCTATGCGTCTGACATGCCAACAGGATCCCAAATCCACACTTCAACTTTTGCAGATGATACAGCATTTCTCAGCGTCAATAAAAATCATCAATTAGCCTCGCGAAATTTGCAGGAACATATTGAAAATTTAGAGAAATGGCTAAAACTCTGGAGAATCAAGGGAAACGAACAGAAATGTACTCATGTGACATTCACACTGCGCAGGGAAACATGCTCGCCGATCAAGATCAACAATCAAGTAATTCCGCAGCACAATGAAGTCAAGTACCTTGGTATTCACCTCGACCGCCGGCTAACGTGGAAGTCTCATATTGATGCAAAACTGACTCAGATGAAACTAAAAGCAGTTCAACTAAATTGGCTTATAGGCAGAAACTCTTCCTTGAAATTGGATTGCAAACTCTTGTTGTACAAAGCGATTATAAAACCAATCTGGTGCTATGGAAATCATTTATGGGGTACCGCCTCGATATCAAATATTAAAAAAATTCAAAGGCAACAAAACAAAATTCTCCGTATGATTATAGCAGCTCCTTGGTATGTTAAAAACTCCCGAATTCACGAAGACCTAAGCGTGCCTATGGTAAAAGTAGAATTCGCCAGGTACGCGATAAAGTATATCAACAAACTTGAAACTCACCCGAAGCCACTCGCACGTAGCATCCTTAATTTTGGTGGCCATGCTCGGTTGAGAAGGAGAGATACCGTTGCTGTCATCCGAGCACAAAACAGATGACCTTTCATATATAGTACCCATTGAAACATAATTTTGTTGTCTAGCATTGGCTAGCCTCAAATAATTTTTTTTTTAGTATTAAGATCTGTATACTTATTGTTAGTTCATTATTTGAAGATTCAATAAATAAATAAATGTAATAAAAAAAAATAAATATTATTGCATTCATATGAATAATTAGCTTGGCTTTATTCCGTGTCTTCCACAGAGTTGAAAGTGTCTTATTTTCAACAATAGGCTGTCAAGTCGACGAAATTATTGCCAGTTAGCAAAATATATATGTACTTGTATGTTAAAGGTCTCTAACTTCAAACTTATTTATTTATACATATGTAGACACAATGTTAATAAATAATTAAATCAGGATTACTGAAGATTACTGTTTATTGTTTTTGATTTCTTGAAAGTGGTCGAGTTATATGCCTGATTATTTGATAGTAATTCCTGAACATTTTTAGAGTAATCGGTTAGTAATAATGTAAAACTGGATATATTCGCAATCTAATCAACTACCCTTTTAAATGAAAGTAATTCATTAACAAATCATTACTTATCATTTAGCTATGAGTCATACTACCTCCCATACAAATGGCTTCTCGATATAAAAATATAAGCGATAATAGAAATTTCGCCTTATTCGAATTTCCGATAATGGGCAGTAATTCTACTATTTTAATTAAATTCTACTCCTTAATTTCCCGTGGATTGATGGTTAGGGAGATATCGATAAACAAATCAGCGATTTTAGTGATTTTAAACAACCTGTTTGTTTAATCATCTAACCTGAGATTTTATTTTTTTATTGTATTGCAGCTTATTATTTTATAATTCCGATGATTGTTCGGTTACTTGAAAATCTATCTACGTAAGTTTGCATGCATTCATAAATTGATGAATTTCCAAAAGTATGATGCTGCTACAGTCATATAAACACAAACACATGCGTTATACAAACAGACAGACACATTAGGGCAAGGAAAAAAGGATAAAAATATCAATCACATCCCTTAATTCTGGCAAGTCTTAATGTGGCTTTAAACATTTTGCATAAGAAGGTCGTTACATTCCTTTCTCTTGCATTTGCAACAGAGATTTATATTAGTAGATCGAACAAAAAATAATATAGTTGCGAAGCGAAATTTTTTATTAGTTAAGTAGTTTCTCTTTTGTATGTTTACGTAAAATATAAAGACTGTATAATAAATTTAATGATCACTTAAAATAGTTTGATAGATCTCAACTGGCCCACCAACGTTTTAGGAGGTGGATAAACATTTTCGAGAATTCTTTAATGAAACAAAACATCCAGTTCATACTTTTGTGAAGGGTGTATTTTTCTCTCCCTGAATCGTGCATCTTTTATTAAAACTTTATTCACTTGGATGTCGGTGAAAATGTTCAGATAACCCTCGTATTACAATATTTAAGAATCTTTAGTTGCCATAGTTGTTTGTTGGTTGTAATAACAGACCCAAAACTCTTCTTAGTAAATGTTCTTCAATTTTAGAAGAGAAAATAAGGGTTTAACTACAAAAGCAAAAAATTTAGGTTTGTTGGTCCATTAATTTCTTTGATATGAGAATACAATATGTTTTAAAATGACCAATGATAACATTTGTGTACAGTTTAAAGAAAGGAATCACACAGTAGTGACCTTGAAATATTAGATAGAAAATTATGTTTAACAAATTAGCCATCAAGGCATTAATCTAAATTTATCTAAATAATTAAATTCTCTACAATTTTCATAAGTGTCGTAAAACATATTGATGGCTTGACAGCTAATGTTTCCAAGAACTTTTGGTGTTTTTTAAATTAATTCATTTTTAATTCTCCAGTTTATTAAAAGTATATAAAAAATTGTATATTTCTTTTGATATTTATTTTTATCAAATGTCTATTCAACTCTTCGCCTAATATAGAAATTAAAATGGGTATCAATAACACTAGATTTGGTGCCCAAAAGCTGTTTTTTATCTCGATTTCATACGTGTAGATTTACAAATTTTCACCTATATAGAGGAAAAATAATTAATACCTAAAAACTTCCTTGACCGCCACTTTCGCGTTGCATTCCCTAACAGTAGTCAGCCATCATATGCCGCTTCCATCGGCCTTGGTACCTCTCTTTCATAGTTTTTAGGTGCTGATGAAATCGCTACTGTTGTTCTAAACGATAGGGTCCAATATTCTCTGGGAATTGACTTGTGATTTCGGAGAAAGTTTTTAGTAACTTCAACAAACGACGTTTTCGCAAGTCGTTCCAAATCGTTCCTTAATATTATGAAGTCAGTATCTTTTACTAATAATTTTTTTGGGGTCATCTAATATTCTGGCTTTTATATTTTCTCGTCACATAAGAAAACTATTGTTTATTTTCATCAAGCACCTGTTATCTCTTGCAACTCTCTCTTGGTATCAGTGTAATTTTTCATGATGGCACACAGCCGAAATCGATTTGTCTTTAAACCAGACTTGCGAAGGGATGTCGGAAATTAATTCCAAAAATGTTCATATCAATTACTTTTATGAAATTCATGCTACAGCGTTCATAGGCCGGATTTATGCCATGTTTTTCAAGACGTCTTTATTTTAATTCTCATTAAAAAAACATATTAAAACCCTCTGGCATTTATGCGATGTTATTTAAGAGAAATCTTCTTTTGTGCAGTGTTGAGTTATCAACATATACTTTGTTAATCTTCGGGTCATCACCTTAAAATTTGTAAAAGAATAGAACAAAATAAGGAGAAGAAGAACTAGAGTAAAGAACAATACAAAAAAAAAAAACATAGTAAACAGAAATTGTTGTTCTTTATCTACTTCACTTTCTTCTCTAACCCGTACGAGGACAAATAAAATTTACGTGATTTAAAAAGATGTCAATAAAGCATCGTGTAAATTGGGTCATACAAAAAAGATCAAGCCAGTCAAAAGTAGTTTTTGATATTTTGTTTACCTGGACGTGGTTGGTAGTCATATTTGCTACCGTTAGAAGTTCATAAATTTATGATCAGACAAAAAATTTATAAAATAAGCGTTATTCAATATTGGGTGCCATATATAGGACACAATGTGAATGTGAAGTAATAACATAAACTTGATGTGCTTACCATTGTGTTAACTAAGTTTTGTGAAAATAAAAAATGTAATTATTATATAGCCGACTTCGTGTGATCGAACCATTACTCACCTTAGTATACCGAGCTTCAAAAAACGTCTTTTAATGCTAGATACGTATTTCATTTATATTTGATGGTAGCGCCGATTCGGATTTCCTATTTAGTGTTAAAATTAACTGTAGTGTTCCAGGGAGAGCAACTTGAAACTTCCAGCTACCTGTATTTAAAATGCCTTAGATTAGCTTATGCTCACAATGACTACTTTTACTGTGTTTGTGGAAATTTCAATAAATACTAAATTAATTAATTTTGTATTATTATCACTTTTGTTAAGGAATTTATTAATTTGGAATATAATTAATAAAATAAAAAATTTTAAACTCTACGTCTTTAATGAATTTTTTTATAATATATTTTTTTCTTGAATATTCAATATTTCCCTACGTCTTTGTGTAGCACCATCAGGAAATAAATTATTTTAATTAAGAGAATTTTATTAAAGATCTTTGTACCTACTGTGCTATCAGTAGGTACACAAATTCATTTGTCACGATAAATTATTTAACATTACAACATATGCACATACCTATTCACTTGTTTTATTACTCTTTATTTAGTTTAAGTAAATATACAGGCATTCATGTACCTATGTAAGTGCAAGTAGTCACATAATCTTGTACGCATGTACTTAGGTTAATCTCTGTACGCACTAACGTATGTAAGTATATACGTACATAACGGAATTTTTAATTAAGTTTAATAATCTTAATCATGAAGTTTTTTGTAGCTTTCGTTTCAATATTATTTTTGCAATTTGTTATTCGCTTGGAAGACGTGGATTTTAAAACAAATTTTGTTTAATTTTGTGTATAGCCTATAAAAAGCTTACAGGCTCAAACAATCTTAATAATTAGTTAATAAATTAAAATTATAATAAGAGGTCAAATAATTGTAATAAAGTTTAAAATATATTTATTTTATGTCCTTGTCAAGTAGGCTGTTGCAAAATTAAGGTTTTTGATTTATATTAAAACTTTGCAGATATTTTATTTGTCATATCTTACTTATTTTGGTTTTTAGAGAAGTATTTTGGTCACGTACCTGAAACGATAAAAGAAAATTTAAATTTGATTTATTTTCTGTATAGGCCTGGGAAATCTTAACTTCACTAAGTATAATTAGAAGAACATCAATTTCACATTATAAATATCAGTGTGGCAGCTTTTTTCAAAATGTGATGTTTTAACCATAATAATACATAAAATCAAAAGTTGTGCGTCGATTTTAATGATACATGGCTCGTTTTATTTTCAAAAGATCTACCTTAATTTTTAAAAGTAAATTATTTTTCAAATTTGCACGAAAAATAACCTTGATTTGCAACAACTTCTTGATTATCTTCGAATCTATTAAGTAGATACAAAAATTGTATTAAGGCAACTTGTAGGGAATTTCAGTACAGATTCTAAAGTGATAATTTTTAGGTAATGAACTTAGGTTTTAACTTGTAAATGGTTAATTTCTTTTTAGACCAACAAAGTTCCCTTGTATTAAGTATCTCTGTGGCATTCGAGACGAACAACACTATTTGGCAGAAACTGGAAGTAGGTACAAAAATTACTTTGGCATAATAAAACAGTTTGTAAAAGCCCTTGAAAAAAGTGGCGAATGTTTAAAATTTGCCTCCCGCAAGTACCCACGGCATTCAAAGGCAGAGTGATAGATAATCGGTCAATGGAATAGTATTATAAGGGTTGTGCTACTCCTGAAGATGTTCTTTCTAGGAAATCACATAAGAAATGATTTGATAGGCAGGGATGGATAGAAATTTTATTTAAATATATCAAGAAGTAAATCTGTTAGCAAGCATCTATTATTTTTTCTCATTTAGAGTCCTAACAGTCCGCAATGACTGCAAACAATCTTTTGTTGACCAGTGCTATTTGTTTAAAATACTTAAAATTGAGTAGGCTATTGTAACGTATTTATAAGTCATATTTATTTCATCGATGGTAAGATGATTGTAAGTTTCAATTTGTAACACATACATATTTACATGCATAAAAATGTAAATGATTTTCTAAAATATTGTTTGCCATCGCTACATACATGTGCACAGCCTGATGACATCAAAACAAATTCTCTTTTAAGCATAAGCTGAACAACAACTTTACCCTACATATAAACTTAATAACAACTTTGCCCTAAATATTTTTAAGTTGTTTGACAACTTGCTGGTGAACACTTTGAGTTTTGAAAAGAAAAACAAATTTACATTGACATACTCTATTTGTGTTGCAAAAAGCTCTCTTAAAACTCTTAATGCGTATGTATAACGTCCTATGTTCTTTTGTTTTCTCCATTAAAAGTAGCTTGTAAAATAGCAACACTGTGTCACTAAAAAATATTTCTGAAGTGGCTAATACTGTGTTAGCACAAACACTCAATGAAGGTTTTTGATGGCAAGCATTTTTATTGCTGCTCTTATTTCTATAATAAATACTTGGGTACATACGATAACTATTAGCTCATAGAAAACCCTGTATAAAGCAAGTATTTTACGCATACATATTAAAATGTGTTTCTTTTGTTCAAATCACTCATTAAAGATGATGTAACCGGTTTATGCTCTAATATACACAATAGCTTTCTCCCCAAGCTATTTACACTTTTATTCCTACCATTTTTTCAACACTGTCTGTACAAAACACTTTGAAATTATTAGTACTTGCTTCAGAGTTCTTAGAGTTTTATCGGATATTCGCAAGTGAGTGGCTTAGTTTGCTATTCATCCTATGAAATGTTAGCAGTTGACCGGTACCCAGTAGCTGGCGATGCTGTCAGAAGTACGACTTATACTTAGCACTGGTGGTCACCTAGTGGCATGTTGGGTAAGTAACACGGGCGTAACAAAAAAAAACTTTAACATATTTGTCTAATCCACGCTGGAACGGCATATGCCAAAGGATACTTAGCGACCGGAGCAACATAGAGCTCAACACGTGAATATCCTACTTCTACTTTGTAGCGTTGAGGAGTGGCGAATAAGATAGACAATTAAATACCGCATGATATGGAACGGTAACTTCAGTTCAAGCTGATTATGTACAATTTTGGAACAAATTTCCGTCATCCCTTGTCAAGTTTGGTTTGGAGAGAACGAAAAATGACACTGAAGATGGAAATCGGTTTGTCTCCAAACCAAACTTGACAAGGGATGACGGAAATTCGTTTCAAAATTCTACATCAAAAAAGGGTACGACGACGGAAGTAGTAGGATATTAAAGAAGATTTACAGGCGTCGCCTTTGGAAACTCCACCCTCTACCAACTTCGGAAAAAAATCATCTCGTGCTGACGTCTCACAGCAATTGATTTCTTCAAAATTCGGAATTCAAATCAAATTTGCTACAAAGTTCCGTGTACCGAGGCATCCAGGTAATTTATAGACCCAAATATAGGCGAAATTTGAAATCTTTGAAAAAATGTAAGAAAACTAACAAAGAACACCCAATTCCCAGAAATTTCCACAAAAAATTTGCCAACATTTTTAATACACTACATATACGAAAATCTATCGCAATATACCAAAAAGGCAAATACAAAAAAAATATTTATTATTTACACAAAAATTTTAATTTCCCTGAAATTTTGTAATTTTACCAAAAAGATAAAAAATTAAAAATAATCTACATTTTACGATAATCGTCGAATTTTAACAAAATTGAAAAATATCAAAAAATCAAAATTTTACACAAATTTACCAAATTTTGAAATTTCACCACAAAAATTTAAATTTCACCAAAAAGTTTAAAAACCCGATAATTTATGACAAACGTCGACATTTTACATAACTTCTGTTAATTACATAGATAAATAAATAAAAATTCACCACAAATCGTGAATTCCCAAACAAAATTTAAAAAATCACCAAAAGGTTTAAAAATTATAAACATTTTGAATTTTACCAAAATTATCAAAAAATCTGAAAAAACGAAATTTTACCATTATTCAGAAATTTACCAAAAAACGAAAATTTACCACAAATTCAAACTATAGTCCAAAGGTTGTAAATAACAAAAATATTATAATTTTCAAAAAATAAACTCACCAAAAATTCACCTTAAAATCGAAATACTGGAATAAAAAAAGTGTAATTGCTAAAAAATCAATACTTAATTAAAAAGCCTAAATTTTGTTAAAAAAGATAATAAAGAAATCAAAATTCACCAGACTTTGAAGTTTCACAACAAAAATTTAAAAATCAAAAAAAAACAAAAAAAAGAAACTACCAAAATTTGGGAATTCACCATAATTAATCGCAAAAGCAAACTATAGTCCAAAAATTCTGATTTATTAAAATAAACAGAATTTCTCAAATAACCAAAATTTAAAAGAAACATAAGTTGCATAAATAAATTATGAAAAGGTTAAATTTTAAAAACCTTAAAACAATAACATACTATAAAGTCTAAAAACAGAAATTTCAGCACAATACTTGAATTCGATAATATTTAGAAATTCTTCACAAAACCGAATTATAGTCTGGTTGGTTTACATAGTAGCCTGCGGCACGCAAGCTGTCAAGTAAGGGCTGAATCACCCCGTTTTGACAAGACCATCCCACTCGCCAGGTAAATAGCGTCTTAGAGCCTATGCTCGCACTAAGACTAGGGAGTTAGATCCATCCCGTAGCCGTGAGATATCTTAAAATATTGTTGAAACGGCACCTAGATATCTCACTGAGATCCTCCAGTATGTAGTTTCCAAGAAGTTTGTGTCTCCTGACAGCCAGGGCAGGGCATTCGCAGAGAAGCTGAAAAACCGTCTCCTCTTTCTCTATGTCCTTACAACTGCGACAGTGGTCATTATAGGGGAGTCCAAGTCGCCTGGCATGTTCTCCTAACACCCAGCGACCTGTTAACATTGCCAGCAACCTCGATAAGTTCCTCCCATCACCACCTACCAGTTGTAAAGGGGGCCACATCAATTTAGAGACTCTATATGTGCTCAGTCTCCGCCACCTCTTATCTGCCTCCCCAAGGAAAATGCGATTGATACCACATTGGGAGTATTTAGAGCGGATCCTCCTTTGGTAAGTTTGTCTGCTTGTTTATTACCAAAGTGGTCCCTATGCGCAGGGACCCAAACCAAGGTAACATCTCCCTAGCCTTGACAACTCTCTCTTACATTGACTGACTAACAGAGACGTAGTTTTGTACGATTTGAGTGACAGAAGCACCGCCTAACTGTCCACGAAAATACCAATATTCCCACGTATATTCCTGTCGTATAAAATCCTGCATGCCTTCATAATAGCAAGTATTTCAGCTTGAAATATGCTGCAATTATCCGGAAGACGATATGAGATGCCTATCTCAAGATCACTAGAAAAGACGCCAGAGCCTACACCGCTGTTCATCTTAGATCCGTCCGTGTATATCCTGAAGTTAAAGTTCTCCACGACACTACCACCGCACCACTCCCTCCTGGAGGGGATTAGTACTCTGAACACTCTATCAAAGTCTAACTGCGGCGTAGTGTAGTCAGGGAGTTAATTTATATCCGGAGGCAGTACGCCCAAAATATTCGCATGGCCGTACGTCTTCGCACGCCAACTTCCCGTCGCCTTTAGCCTAACTGCACTACTAGCAGATATGGCCACGATGTGAAGATATGTAGGAATAATGTGCAGTATATGGTGGACTAGTACGCAGAGCACCTGTAATGCCAATGCATGCTGATCTTTGAACTCTGTACAGTAGGTCCAACACATATTTCCTCCTTTTCGCAGGCCACCAAACCAAAGACCCATATGTAAGAATCGGACGTACAATGGCTGTGTACATCCATCTAACTACAGAAGGACTAAGTCCCCATTTTGCACCGAACATCCTACGACAGGTGTAATAAGTTACTGTAGCCTTCTTGACTCTGTGCTGAATATTCAGCCTCCATGACAACTTAGAGTCAAGGATGACACCAAGATATTTCGCACTGTTCGTAATAGGAATATCGCGGTTTCCTAACCGCGGTAGTCTGAAGCTAGGGATTTTGGTCCTTGTTGCAGATATTACCAAACTGGTTTTGTCCGGGTTTACTCATATGCCAATCCTCATCGCCCAGTTGCTAAGTAGCCCCAGCGCATCAGATATGATATTTCTTATCACGTCCGGGAACAGTCCTGATACCAAGATCACAACATCATCAGCATATGCGACGACCTTTATACCTTTGTCGTCTAATTGCATAAGAATCGTGTTAACAACCATAAGCCAGAGTAGCGGAGAGATTACACCACCCTGAGGTGTACCTCTATTCACTAGTTTTGACATATTGCTGTTACCAAGATTTGCAGTGACTATTCTTGAACTCAACATGGACACCAGCCAGTTACTGAGGTACTCCTCACCTCGCAGACTAGTAAGAGCATGTTGAGTGGCCACAGTGGTCACGTTATTGAAGGCTCCCTCTATATTCACGAAGGATGCCATTGTGTATTGTCGGTATTCAAGGGTCCTTTCTATGACCCCTACCACCTCATGTAGGGCTGTTTCCGTAGATCGACCCTTAAGGTAGGCAAATTTGTAATTACCAAAATAACAATATTTTTTAAAAAAAGCGAAGTTTCATAAAACATAAATTGCCCCAACAAATTAAAAAAAATTAAAAATTTTAAATTCACAAAAAATTAGAAACTTTAAATATAAGCGAAAACCTTGAGAAAACTAATTAATTGCAAAACAAAAAAAATCGCGATATTTGACAATATTAACCTAAATTTTTAATTTCACCATAATGTAAAAATTAATATTTTATGAAAAAAGTCACAACTTTAACAAACTCAATGTTGCACAAGGTCCGTAAGTCAAAAAGCTAATTTTCAAAAACAAGTAACATTTTTTTTATACAAAGGCCAACGTATTACATTTAGTAGTAAGGCATTAATTACGTACTATATAATATTATAATGTTAAGTTTTAATTAGTAAATATGTGAATGTTAATATTTCCAGATTAAACAAATATGTGTCTGTGCTAATTTTTTTGCTTTAGGGTGAGGTTGGATGTGAGGTGAGTACGTTGAAGTAAGTGCGTGTATATTTAGGGGACACCAAGGTGAAGGTTGGGTGGGCAAGTGCTGAACTGTAAAAGCTTGTTCTCCCTCGAAAGTGTGTTTCCGTTTGTCATCGTTTTGTTTTATGTAGTTTTTTTTGCTGTTTCTTTTTATTTTGTTGTGCTTGTCTCTGGGCTGAAGTTGTTGGTTGGAACCTACCCTGAAGGTACGTGTGAGCTGGTTGGATAACAACTGCAGGGCCCTGAGGGACACGTAACAATACAACAATACAAACTTCAACATATTTTAAAATTCAACGAAAAATATTATCCATAGGTTGAAACTGCATCAAAAACTCTAAATTTTATCACATATTAGAAATTTTTTTAAATAAAATTCCAATTCCGCTTTTATATATAATTTACCAAAAATGAAAAATTGATAAGAGAAAGAAATGAAAACAGCCATAATTAGGAAAACAAAATCCCATCTATTAACGGATCGAAAATGCTCATATTAAAACGAAAGGACAGTTCATATATACAACACGGAAACAATGCTTTGTACCGGGAAAATCTGTAGTACATTTTTAGCAGATCATGCTATTGTGAAGGGTATATAAGATTCTGCTTGGCCGTTCACGTATTTTTTGTGCAACAGAGAGGTGCAACTCTTAGCTGTTATGTGTATTTTGTTGGTTAAATATCTTTTACTTTAGATATATTCTCTTCAGTTAAAGTGTTCGCACATCTACAGAAAATTGTGCACAAGTTTATTTGTACAACACTTGCTGTTACTCTTGTCATTTTTAAGTCCAAAGCAGAGATGGGATATACTACTACGATACAACAAGTGTTTTTTTCAATTGCAATAACTAAGATAACCATTTCCAAATAAAAAGTAATACTAACATTTGCATGGAATTCATTAATCTGTATATTTCGTGTAGGTTTAACATCTTCCAAATCTTACAATCACTCACGTACAGATTTACTTGACAGTTATATATGTCAGTTGTGGGCGTCTCAATCTTAGTTCTAATTAGTTGTGAAGTTTAACTGAGGAAAATATAATTGAAATACTTTTAACTAAAAGTATTGACTTTCTTAAAGAATACAGATTTGGGTTCTCTAGCGCTAACGCGTTTATAGCGAATTGATTATATTGTTATATTGCTGAGTCAGTATAAAAACATTATTAGCATTTGTCGAGATTAACTTTGCCCTTAAAAAGGAAAGCTTCTGAAGTTTATTACTCCGCCAAAATAATGTTACTTATATTAAGGTATCTGTGGAATAAAAATTCGCAGCTTTTGCAGCCGCTTCTTGCACCACTCTTTACGCTTTATCGAAGTCTTATTAGTTTTTTTAGAATTAAAGTCGAGTTTATAGTAAAGGCAAGGACTATCAGACTTAGTGGTTGGATCTGTCAAAAAGTATGACAGTAGTATGTAGATTGCATAAAAGCGAATGTGTGTGAAAATTTTTCCGACATGTCCGCTTGATTTGTTAATGTTTTAATAAATTTTATATGATATGCGATTAATGTTGGCTTTCGCAAATATCTTGTGATAGTAAAATTTTGCAAATAATCGGGGAGATAGATTTGCAAGTAGTCACAATTTATATAAATCTTCCTTATGCGGTCTTTTTCAAATCTGAACTTCACACATATTTACGTTTTTAGCACAATTTTCAAGCTTCTTCAAAATATCAAGTTTCCATGTCCGGCATGAAATGTAGGTGTGCGTATTCTCTCAACATATTACTCTGCAACCCACCACTTTCAATACGGGCACTAAATACAATCAAATGTTTACGTGCATTTAAGTATTCTTTAAGTACTTTTGAGTGCACTTAAGATTGGAAAATATATTTAAGTTGTCGAATGAATGACAGAGATATTGTTGCTTTCGTACTTTCTCATGTGGTTACCTAACTATGTCTTTCTGTAGGTTGCATCTTTGCAGGGACCTCGTAAATGCGGTTTATGCGGAACAGTTTTCAAAAACCAACATAAATTCTACATGACATTTTTAACTTATATTTAAAAATATTATTTAAAATAGTATAAAAAGTAAAAATTAACTTCGAAGTGACCACAAGTACATGATCACAAGTGCATGAGTTGTTTACTCAACCTTAACCTTTTTATTAAAAGAAATTGAAATCTTATCTCTAAAATATTATTTATTAACTATAACTAATGTAATAATGAACTAACTGTATTCAAACCTTAATAAACTTTTCATAGTGGTACCCTTTAAATTGCTGGGTGTTGGAATGGGCCACTAGCTTGTTTAGGTATTTGGACGAATATGTTTTTGTTTGTTCCTGGCTAGTTCGGACTTCTACATATTTTTATTTCTTATGTAGCCAGAGGCGCAGATGATAAGTCGTAGAATCCAAGTACGTCTTCTTTGTACTTTCTAGATGTTTTATGTGCAAGCAGTACCCCACAGCTAAATGGACCATTTTGCCTCCTGGGAGAAAACGTTGCGTAAGCATATTTCGAAGGATTTACCTTAATCTGCCCCATTTTTAAATAGCCCTCTAGTTTATTAATGTGGGCCTGAAGTGGTTCAAAAGCAACCTTTGGATCATTACTGACACTTATAAATGCAGTATCGTTGGCAAACTTTGATGTATTTGTATATGGGCTTTTCAGCATATCCGATGTATGGATGATATATATTAGCGGACCTAGCACACTATCTTGAGGGATTCCTGCACAAATTTTTCCATTTTTTTAAACTGATCCTTTCACCTTACTTTAAGCACTAGCATCTTTTCTCCCTAAATGACTACATTTTCACCTACACGCTCTTACCTACAGCGTCCTGAGGGATGGAAAAAGCTTCATTTCTAAAAAACTTTTTTTAGGGTCTGCACTATTTGAATCATTTCATTTTGGGAATAATATGTTTTGGAAATAATATAAATTTCAAACTGGTTACATAATCTGAGCAAATAAGTTTTCTTTCACTTGCATTTCACCTGTCATAGACTGGGAAGTTTTAAAAAGTATAATATTTACAAAAGCTCTTATGTTTGCACTATTGAAAATCACCTTCCTTTTTTTGATATTGATGTGTGTTGTATTCCTAAAGCGTTTCTTTCATTGCTGACATGCACACAAGTTAACCTTGTCATTGTGCGCCATTAAGAGACAGAAACGAAGAAAGAGTAAATTGATGTGACCAACAGGAAGCAAACTAAGTGAATAAGGATATTAAAAAAAGACAAAACTACATGTATACGAGTAGTTTGCCACGGTAGAAGTAACCAAAATGAAACAAAAAGTTTCAGTGTAAAGTGTTTGAATCTAGGACGTGTAGGGCTAAAGGAAAGTAGATAGAACATTTAATGTAGATACGAACACATGTTGCCAACTGGTACCTCTTTGTTTCGATGTAAAAAAATGTTATTTCAACAAAGTGTTTTCTAAGAAAAATTATTTTTAACGGTTTATTGGAGTTCGGAATACATGAAAATATTTATGCAGGCTCTTATTCATTCAGAAACAAATTCATGTATCCAGGATTATTTTCTTTTCCGAGAAATTTACTTCTTACCTGTGGCCGAGTTTTAAAAACCTATTGTAATTTTCCTGGATTCCTTTACATAACTTTTTAATATCTGTGAACGTCATTCAAGCAGTAATTTATTACTCCAAATATTGAAATAATATTTTAAGTTTAAGAATAAGGTGAAGTACAAATAGATAAAAAAAACAAATTATTAAGGAACACCTCATGTGATTGAGATACATTTTAATATAAACAAGAGCTCGCAAACTGTAGTCATTAGTAGGTTTTTCTAAAGCTTTTCGTTTACTAAAATTTTATATTGAGAGCTCCTACAACAGAGACTTGTCTTTCAGTGGCATTATACTATACTAGGATGATAACTTTTTGTCCAAAAATTACGGATTACTAAAATCTGCTTCCTTAACGTACGACGGGCTACTTGTGTAAGGTGCATTTTACTTACTATTTAAGAATTTTTTCCGTTTGGATTTTGTAGTTTTCTTTTACTTATTAAATTTAAATTTTAAATAATCTCTCGAAGGAAATTTGCTGTGATCCTTTTATTTAAATCCTTTAATAAGCTTTGTATCTTTTAATACGACTCTTATAACTTTAACTTTTCCTTTTCACTGACAAATGGTAGATGAAAATTAAAAAAAACAAACACTTTTCAACTACAGTTCCTTGCGTTTAGAAACATTTTAGGTCAGAAGTAAACAGCGCTGTGACAATTTGGGTGAAAAAAGTGAACGATTAAAAAAAAATTTAAAAAAATATAATAATAAACAAAGTAGTAAATTTCAACAATAAAAAGAAAATTAAACGCGATTTGACTGGCCAGCTCCAAACAGTTGTAGGACTGGTTGAAATGAGTTTGCAAGAAATTTTCAACAAGTTCCTTTTCTTTTAAAACTTAAAACTAAAACTTTTGAATTTTTTTCGCACTTATTTGTTCTTTTTCACTTTGAAAAATTTCAGTTGAAATACTAAATCGTACCAGTAAAGTAAAATGAAAAACACCTAACAGCAACAACAAATATAATTTCAAAGTTAAAATTATAAGTTTTTCTGCTGCTATTGTACAACACCAATCAGGAAAAGTAACCGCAGAAACAAAAATAAAATAAGGTTTTTATTTGAAAATTCTGTGAGAAATTAAATAAAACATGCAAAAATACCAAAAACTGGGGATGTATATAGGAAAGGAGAAACAGGAAAAGGAAACGCTTTTTTAATTCACTAACCAGCCAAACAAAGCAACGGTTAATTACTTTTGATCTGTAGAAAAAATACGTTCAAATAAAACAGCAGGATCTGAATAATAAAAAAAAGCTTACACTCGGTCATAGTTGCAGTCCCATAATGATCTTAAATTTTTAAGAACTTGTAACGAATCACACATAAGATTCTATTTCATTTATCTGACGTGTTCAAAACACCATATTTAGGCTGTACTCAAGAGTTTTCGCTGTTTATTTTTTGTCAAAAAAGTCTTTCACACGTAGGCATGTAACCCGCTGTGTTATTTCTAATGATGCTGCTAGTTCTTTTTGTCTCTGAGACGGATATTTTTAATCTTCAACATATTTTTTTAGCTTCAGCAACAATATCACAATCTTTCAAGAGTCAAAAATACGGTGACTTTGGCCAGCAAAATTCTTTAAAAGAAAGCAAAAATAATGATCAAAATTGCATGTAAAAACACGTATTTACAATTTAAAAGAAATGAAAAAACTCGACGAATGGTATTACAAAATCAATGCAAAGAAACTTGGCTACTTCAAGCAATAGGATTTGACTTAATTTTATGTTGCGCGTCGGCTTCTTCCCATGCTCTTGGAAGATGTCTGAAATTGTTATGATCTCCCAAAACCAGGAAAGGACTCCACTCAGATTACATCCAATATGCCCATTAGCCTACCCTCAGTTTTGTCAAAGATATTTCAAAATTATACGTCTCGAATCTAATTTCTCATCTTAATGAACATCCCAGATCACTAGTTTGGTTTTGAGCACGTCCATAGAATTGTCACGCTTATTAGATCGGCATTTGCCGATACTGTTCAGCTTTACTTATCGACATTTCCCAGGCGATCGTGAAAGTCTGGGATGATATGCTACTCACAAAAATAACTCGAATTCTTCCTGAAAACTCCCACAAGCTTCTTAAGATATATTTGACAGATGTACGTTTAAAGTAAGGTCTAAAAATTTAAAAATTTATGCAGGAGTTCTCCAAGGTAGTATTCTGGGGCCGCTGTTACATGTCCTTATACAGCAGGTATGCCAAAAAGCGTCAACGTTTGCAGACGACACGGCATTCATAAGACTTCAAGGGGATCCAAAGGTTGCATCCGAACAACTTAATGAGCTAGAGAAGTGGCTAAAAAGTGGAGAATAAAGGTAAATCGATCGAAATGTGCTCACGTAACGTTTTCTGTCCAAAGACGAAATTGCCCACGTATAACAGTAACAAATACCACGGATCCAGTGGAAGCCCACGTTAAATATTTAGGTATCCACTTAGATCGACGCTTTACTTGGTCCCGCTACATTGAGGTAAAATTAAAGGCCATCATACTTAGAACAAATCAAATATCCCGGTTAACCCTGGCTTTGTAATACAAAGCGCTTTTATGCAAATTGCATTCAGCTGTGGGGTACTGCCTGTACATCAAACATATAGAAATTACAGATAAGACAGTCTAGGATTTTGCGTCTTATCATATGTGCCCCTTGATAAAATACGAAATGAAAATATCCACAGAGACCTAGAAGTTCAAACAATCCAGCAAGAAGTAAAAACATACTTCTGCAAATACGAAAACAAATTAGTGCTCCATCTCAACACTCTTCTACGCATTTTACTACAATTTGATTGTCCCCAGAGGCTAAAAAAACTAACACTTGATCCTTTCGAGACGGCTCTCGCTACATAGTAGTAAATAGTGTTTTTCTTAATATTAAGATTTTAATACAAGAAATTGGTTATTACATTGATGATGATTACTATATAATATTTTAGGGATACGATTTGAACAATTATTGTGAATTTCTATTGGAAAGATGCAATAAAATAAAAAAAAATATAAATTTGGGTTGTGTATTTTGTCGTGGTGACTTGGCAACGCTTAATACGATTTTGAAAGACGATGTCATAGTAGTTTCTACAACACTTTTTTTTTTTATTATTGTCCGCTGATTTATTACGCCCTGCACAAATTATTTTTACAATAAATTTATAAACTACCTGTCTATTTAGAAAAAATATCTTTAACGACTATGTTCTCGCTCATTCGCTGTTCATGTGTGACTTTGACGACTTTGAGACTGTGATTTTGCGATTCACTTAAATCTTTATAATGTTGTCCTACCTTTAGTAGCTGGTCTTTTTTGCAGTTTCTAATGCCACGAAGAGCTGTGGTTTTTTTGTAGAAACAAAAACCAAATTGTGTGAAAAAATTTTAAAACCTAAAATACCACCAATATCAACATTTCAGTACAAAGAGCAACACCACAAACAAATCCACAAAAATGCTTAAAACTTCAACAAATTTGTTGCAACAACAAACAAATCATTGTGAGAATCATTGTTAAGACTTGAATTAAAATGTCAAAACCTTTGCAAGAATGCACTTTAGCTTCTTCTATATTTTTGGGAATCTTAAAAGGAAAAAAGAAAAGCACGAATTAAAGATAAGCATAGAGTGTCTCAATAAGAAGGTTCCAATTATCAAAAAATAAGTGATACTAAAAATTCGTTTAATTAGTAAATGAGGAAAGGAAAGTGCTTCTCTATCCGAATAGTTTCATGCATAACCACAATTATCAGAATGGTGATCACGAGCAGCCACAATGAGCAACTGTCTAGTGCTGATTATGGTCAAACAGAATACGTGAAGGAGCAATCGGTCCGCCATAAGTCACAGCCGATTGAAAAACCACCAAGAACGAAATTGAAGCCGTTTTCAAAGTACAACAAATGGCAACGCAGTGTACAAAAAACAAAGAGGCAAAGCAAAAGATATTTTGTTCTGTAATTGTTTTCAACTAATGTTTAATCCTAATGGTAACTGGCTCAAATTTTTTTTTTTTTTTTTTGTATGCGAACCGAATCACCTTGTTTTGTTGCCTACGTAACAGTGCAAACAAATATCACAACTCGCTCAAAAAATACTGCTTTAATTTGTACCCTTTAGTTAATGAGAAAACTTAGTAGAAAAATGTTGAGCTTCATTTAAGTTCAGCAAGAAACCACTTAGAAGCTGAGGAACACTAGAGAAACACTAAAGTCATAATATAACTTTCTAGCAATATGTTGGTATAAACGATTTTGTCAAATGCCCTACATAACAACTTACATATTGATAGTGAGGAAAGCAAAACAAGATATTAGCAATATTAAATATGAAACTTAACTGGCTTCTGGTAACGAGTTTGTTACAAACAATATCACTAATTTAACATACCATTCTTCACCACATCCTACATACGCGTGTAAGACTCTCTGAAATGCAATACACGTACATACTTAGTGTTCATTCTCTTTAGCAAGAATACGACAAATGTGTAGAAACACTTACGCAAGCACCAATTTGCTAAAAAGTTTCTCTTATTAAGAAAGACATATAATAAGAAAATAAATTTAAAAATAAAATAAAAGTTAATAAAAATACGCTAACATGGCTTCTTATGAGTAATGAAATGAGTAATAAAATTTAAACCCACAAGTCTAAGAAAAAGGCAGACATGATCATGACAGCGACACCGGCAACATGCGATACAAAACCAAATGTAATGGAATGAAAGTGTGAATGACCAAAACCCCAGGCGAGACATTTATAAAGAAAAAGCAGCAAAATACTTAATTGTATAAAAAGTGCAATTCAGCTTCTGCTGTGTAAGGAGTAAGAGAAACGTGCTTGCACATGCACTTATACTACACATTCACATGGTTTAATGTTTTTTAATAATTCATCTTATGCTTATGAACACCAACACTAGCAGCAGCAGAAAAGACAATAACAATCATAACAATTGCAAGTGCTACGTCATAAAATTACATTATTGTAGCAACGAAATGCTTGATTGATTTGACTACTTATTTACGTTGTAATTAATTTTGTTCTAGTTTGTCACTTTATTTTGGTCAGATCGTAATATATATGTATATGAATATGTCTGCCTAACATAGTATCTTTCCGGCGCTGATAAGACCACAAGAGAGTGTATTAAAGGGGTTTCGTGCTCCTCTATAGCACGTCCGGCGTGTAGACGAGGTTTGCTATTGGCCTCACCAATTGAAGGCTCGGGTGGTGTTATGACCCCTACACATCACCTCTATCGAAGGTGTGTCCCTCTACTCGATAGCAAATCCGGCTTATAGACGGGCCCCACCAAGAGAAGGCCCCGATGTGTCGATATATCAACGGCCTGCTAGGAGTTGCTTCTAGTCTTTAGCTCCACTGTCCAGATAGCCTATCGAATGCTCGACAAACCTCTATCCTAGGAACAAAATCCGCCATTGATCGGGTGTCCCTCCACGAATAGTAATTCATCAGTACTGATAAGACTTTGCTACATCGGAAGATCCATCACAGAAGTTCTTACCGTAGCGTGAGCTGCCAGGCAACTGTCGCTTGTTCAGGTTTTTATACCTGTTTGGATGTACACACACGAGTATACATACACACTTACTAATAATAAAAATCAAAATGAATACACACTGTGTCGCCGTCAAAAACACATATGGTTGTCAGACGCAGTGATGTATTAATGCAGAGGATACATAAAACTCCATTAATTTTAAATAAATTAACGAATTTCCCTTTGTAAAAAATTATTATAATTTTATTTAATTTTTTTAATAACTCAGTACACAATAAAATATTTATTAAAATTATAATAATTAAGTATATTGCAGTTTAATAATGGTGTGATTAAAACGTGTAGGTGACTTTAATCATCACAAGACTACCTATCAAAGTCTTATCCGGAGACTTTATCACTACCAACACCAGCTCGAGATCAATCTAAATACACCATCCAGGGGGAAGATAAATAGGATATTTCCTCCACCAATATGATTAAAAATAATATCCGAACTATTATCAGCGATCATTAAAAATGGGACGGATGACAGGTTAATAAAATCGGATATAGTTGCTTCAGATACTAAATATAGATGTCTACAGAAAAAAAAGAGGCTTTAAAACTTCAAGAATATTAACGCGGCTTTAAAAATGCCCGTGGCGGAGCTAACGGCCGTTTTCATAAATTGCTGATATCTGAAGGCAACTTAAGCTAAAGTGAGAATTAAATTGATCTTTAACAACACGATGGCGCAAAATCATTTATCCTATTCGAAGATGAAATAACTTCTAAAAATAGTAGTTCAATTATGGCATTTCTATAGAATTTATGTGAAAAACTACAGAATAATTGACTTGTGATTTTGTAACAGCAGGAAATCCGTCTTTGTTTTCCTAGTCGGCCAATGCCGATTTGACGAAATCTTTGGAGTTTATCTACTCGACTCGAAGAGATTGGATGAACAACAGTTTTATTCCACAATGTAAGACCTCGAACTGCGCACTCGGCTCAGAATATCAATTCTGTGCCCGTTTGATATCGCATTTTGCCGATATTCAATGGCCGTAAAACTCAACGGGTCACAGGTTTATGGGAATAAGACAAAGCCTTTTGAAGCCCTGAACGAAAATATGCATCAACAAAAACAGAACTTATCACCAGCGATGTTGTAAAAATCCATGGACACGCCACTAAACGGCTTCAAAGTGTAATTAGTAATGGCGACGGTCAGTTACTTGATACTATCTTCAAAACATAATGTAATAAATTCGAAAAGTGCAAAGAACGAACACGCTTTAGTTTCAAAGGTAGAGATAATGTACAAACGGGATGTTTATTTTAGGACACCTTATAGTTTTTGTATTCTTGTAAAATACAAACTTGAAAGTATGGCTAACGTACTGCAAAACCGATTACTTTTAACTAATTAATGCAACACATAGTGGCAATTTAAAAACATGAAACAGTAGCAACTGGCATCGCAAAAGGACTAAAAATTATTTAAAAAACAAAATCTAAAATTACGTTGCCGGAAAAAAGACCTTTACACGAAGGTACCAAAAGGACCAGAATCGCTAAAAAAATTTTGAAAACGTTCAAAATTAAAAAAGAAAAAATATATGCCATATTATGGCGACAGAAAGAAGATGCATCAGGGAGACTTTGCTCTTACAATTGCAAAATTGCGATCAATAAATGAAAATGTCATTGAAAGCAAAAAACACACACACACATTACTCATTCTGCGCAGCAAGACCTTTTATTTTTATTGTTTTTCATTCCAAATGCATGTCGAAGGATTTTGATATGATCTTATATCTATTAAAATCTAAAATTTCATAAATTCTACGTTAAAAGTAGGAACTTTGTAATACCCTACTGTACAAAGTAGGGTATTAAGTTTCTCAGCCTCTTATTTCACATAACCAGTTTTGTGAGAAATTTCCATTAAGCTGTTCACAAAACAAAGCCCAAACACCCAGACTAAGTAAAGGCACAAAAACAATAATTTACGTAATTGTAAAATTGCTTACATATACATGTACATATGTATGTACTATACATGTCACACATGTACATAGAAATATATATGTGAGAAAATTCAATGACACAAGAGAAAATAACTCTGCAGTAAAATTGTGCAAGATTTACTTATTTCCCTATAAATGAAAACTTTTTAAAAATTAAATTACTGTTAAGCAGAAGTCATTGTTCGTCATGTAAGAAAGAAAGACAGATAAATTAATATAAAAACATGGTGATGGATAATAAGAATTGATTTCGTTTTCTTTTTTTGCATAAATTAATTTTTTTATAAATGAATTTATATTTTAAAGATAACACAACAATTTTGTTATCTGTAACCTTTATTATTATTATTTGGTTTAAATAGGGAAATAATTAAGTTAAAAACAAATGTAAATGGCTTTGAAAATTGTTCCAAATATGTTTAGTGTTACCGCCTCTGCCCAACTCTGCACTTTATGTGTTATATATACTTGTTTTTGTTTACTTAATTGTTTTTTATTATTAATTCTGTAATACGTTTAGTCTGTAATTTAAACACAAACGTTAGACAAAGATAAAATATATGTCAAAATCTTTATCTAAAACGTGTATAGCCAATGAATATTGCGGCATTTTATCTAAAAGTAATTTCCTGAAAGGCAACTTACATGAGAACAAGGCTTAACTTGTATAGCTCAATATTCCTGGCTTTTGCACTAAAATGTAAGTGAATTAACACATTAAAATTTAATATTATTTAAAATTGTATTTAACCTATAGGAAATTTAATGCAGTCTAGTGAAATAAATTAGCAACTAAAAACGTGCGTTTCATTTCTTAAGGACTCATTCAAATTTGGAAGCAAAAACCAGGAACTAATCGGAGTAAACGACTTTCTCGTTTCTGTTTTCAAAATAATTTTTTATAAAAAATAAAGAAATTCAATTTATTTTATTTAAAATAAAAAATTAAATTCCAAAAATATGTTTAGCGTGTTTTTCTAAAGTTCACCCTTACTAATGGCAAAACGCTTGGCACTTTTTGCACCCTATAAATTTTTGAATTAAAAATAATAAAAGGACCTCACTACTTCCCACATACATATAATATTTGTTCTATTCTCGTCAAATGTAACGTTTTATTTATGCAACGAAATCGCCGATAGTCTTGCACCTTATATATATTTAATAATATATTTAAGTTTGTTTAAGTTTTCATAAAAGAGCCCAGTGTAAAATATCAGAGTGCACAAAGAGATGAAAAGAAAATAAATTATATTAGTTTAAAAAATTAAAGTGTAAATTAAGTTTAAGGAAAATTAATGGTGTTTTCTCTTCTAGAAAAAACTGAAAAATCTTTTGCCTTTTGTTTTTAAAATGTTATTTAGAATTTTTTGTTAAATTATTTACGCCTTAATGGTTTGTATATTTAAAAAAAAAAGACACCCTTACTGATGGTAGAAGGCATTACACTTTATGCATGGTATAAAATATAGGATTGGGCAATATCCAGAAATCAATTGATAATTTGTCACATATTAGTACTGAGAATTAGTACTCGAGAAGTTAGCTGACTTGTTGAATAAAAACCGAAATTAAAACTTTCTGGGTGGTAGATTTTGCGTAGTTTTCTAAAAATCACTAACAAACAGATTTGGTTCGCTTCGCCATTAATCCAGTTTGGGTATACGGTTCCAACACAAGTGTGCTACGAGTCATACAACAAACATAACAATGGGAATTCTGCGACGTGACGGTATAGGTATTCGCGAAGTGAGGACGTCCTAACGCGATCATGCACTTTGAATCAGATTATCCACAGTTAAAAATCATAACTGTCCGGTCTGTACTATTGTTTGACACAGCGGTGGATATTTTGATCATTATCATATTCTATACATAGTGCCATACATGGGCCTTTCAAGTCAGAGAAGAATTTCGTTAGTACCTCAAATTATGCTTACTTTCAGAAAATTCCTGCCACTGGCAAATAAGTCCCAAAAATTGATTTTGACCTAATATAATTACACTAATTGACGAAAATAAAAGAGGCTTGCAGCAATAAATAAAAAAAAAACAAAAAAAACCTATTATCCACATTTTCTTAAAGTGATGCCTTGTAGGGAGTTCAATAGAAGAAAAAATAATCTTTTTTTCAATCGTTACTGACATTTACAATTTTAATGACTATTTAGCATTTCGAGTATTTAATTAAATTGTTCATTGATTATTGATGTTTAACCAAGTTTAAGCAATTTTTAACACACGGCTATAAGCTTGCCAACGATCGGTACAATCGGTGATAATTTATAATAATAATCAGCGGTTACGCTTTTCAAGCAATAATAAAAATTTTGCGTTGAAAAAAAGTGCTAGTGTACGTTACATAACCCTAAATAGAATTGGGTTATATTGTATTATGTTACAATTTTACACTTCTTTGTCATATTTAAAATAGATCCTGCAATTAATTCCCACTTTTATACATGTCACACACGTTGGGCCGGTGCCAGTTGGTACAACTCATATTGTAATCAAGTTGGGCGTTTGGGCACAGACAATACAGCTTTGTGTACAAACGAAGAGAACAGCTTTATTATTTAAACAAGAAATTTTAAATGAAAATGGCAAACAAAACTCGCTAATGGGGTTGCTACTTTATTCAGCGAGCCTACACACTTTGCAATGTCGTGCACAATCTCCTCAGAAAGCAAAACAATAATTTGCATCGGGTAAAATATAGGCAACAGCTTTTGTCAGAAAAGAAAACACCATTAGATTTTAAATTCTGTTTTTGTTCACACATCCCCACTAAATGCCTAAATACTGATGCATTATTGTGCACTTATGAACGTGTGTGTAAAGTGTGAATCAATAAATAAATATAATTTATAAGGATTTTAATGAAAGTGTGTATAACAATTTATTAACTACATAAAACTATAAATTTTTTTTTTGAGATTCCATAAATGTTACTCGCTTTGCTGCTGTGTTCATGTGATAACTTATGCAATTGAATTCTCGTAATTACTAAAATGTTTTTTTAACTCATAACTTTATATCTAGCGCAGTGGTGGTATATATGAAATAATGCTTTAATATTAAATGGTTTATTAGGCCGATAGTCATAAATCTCATTTAATATTTAATTTTTTGGGAGTTACTTTTTCAGAAATGACAAAAAAAGGTATATTTACATTTCTTTGTACGGTTTGTATCGCAGGAAAATTTTTTGGCAAAACCAATCAGTTCCTGGATCTCTAAAAAAACAAAAAACTTTCAAGAGCAGATTCAAACAAAGAAACTAAAAGTTGTATGTTCAGCCAATAAGAACAAAACATGTTCAACTAAATAATACAATTATCACAATAAAACTCTAGTTACTTTGCCTCCCGTACTTCAAAGTTGCTATTAAATTTATGATTTCCACCCAAGATAAGTATGTAAGTGTGTAGAGAGCTCGATAGTTTTATGTTTACCTAGCATATTTTACTTTTTTTTCTTGGATGCAGTTTTTCATTTGCATTGGTTTTCGTTTATTTAATTAACTTAATAGCACTTAAGTGTGATATATTTCTAATATGCGGGTGATTGTATGTGTAACGCACACATGCACATTTAAACCCTGCTGCTACTAGATATGTGTATATTTTAAGGGAATTATAAAATGTTTTATGGGTTTGCCATGACCACCAAATCACATAAATGTGAATTGTTCATGGTGGGTCAGTAATTAATTATTGACGCGGTTGAATAAAATCCAAATGGAGAAATAACAACTAAAACTAAATGCTCCAGGGCTACATTGTAAACTTTTATCGCTATGTATGTACGCGGAACTTCTCTAATTAAAGTGATAAAATTAAGTAACATTTGTTTGTTCTGAAATACAATTTAAATAAAAAATCGCTTGATATTTTTTGTACTCAACTATAGTGGTAGATAACTATTTTGTTTCATTGCGGAGGAAGGGGAATTTTAACCAGATTGCATAATTATTTTACTGAAGTATTGTTTTAAATTTTTGTTATAAAAAAACGCGTACAGTTTATAGTCTGACGAGAAGTAAGCGAATACAATGAATATTGAACTGGAACGAAGAACTAAATCCCATATAAAAAAAGCAATGATTTTTTATATTTTCTGATATATAATAATAAAAATGTATCTAAAAGTGTGATGGGCAGTTCCAGCGGTAACGCGGATTCAATTCGTAGCGGTTGTTAAAGTGAGTGATCTTTACCCCAACGAAAGTAGATCATCTGCTAAGGGATAGTACAATGTGCAAGCCGATGAAAGTCAATAAATTCCGATACATTCAAGGTAGTTATATGGTAATTTTTTTAATGAAGGTTTGCTTTTGAAGATATAACGGCTGGAAGCTTCGCCCTATAGAAAATTTTAGAACAATCCAGAACATTCCTGACTTTTCGATTACAACACGGAAGATTCCAGATCATTGAGGAACATTACAGAATACTCTGAAATGCATGAAAAAATCCGAAAATGTCGTTTAGAACCCGATCAGTTGAGCTGGCCATCGCAAGACTGACAACCTGGCTTGCTTTGCGCCGATGTGTATTTTTGGTTCAGCGGGTATGTATTGGACCGAACACAGTGGCCCAGCAACACTGTACGAGTATCTTCAAAGATTGATTGTTTGCTTCAGTTTATGGCATGACATCATCGGACCTTATTTCTTTCGATGTGATGATAGAGCCACTGTTACCATAAATGAATGTCATTATAGAGTGGTATTATCAAAATTTGAGAGATTTCAAAACAAAAAATTGTTTTCAATGCCCCCAGCTATATTTTGAGATTATTCATTTTCAATTCTGTATATGGTTCTTAACAGCTGCAATCGGCAACATTGAACAGTGCAAGGTCAATGCTCTTTTTCAAGGAAAAAACTTAATTTGTAAAAATGTGTACAAATTTTATTTTACAGAAATAGAACTAAATAACTTTTTGAATATTTTATATTATTGGTATTTAATAAAAACATAGCAAACAAAAATTATTGATATTTATTTGCTTTTTTACAAACAGTAAATTTGTTTCTCTTTTAACTCTGGCCACAATTTAAATGTAAATAAATATTTCAGTTTGGATTTTTAAATCAAAACTTTTTCATGGTTCCACTTAACGAGCGACTTTAATTAAATTTTATTTGCATTCGTTACATTTAGTCAGCGAAATGTAATAAAAAAACAAAACGATTCAAATTAATTCAAAAATTTAATTAATTAAAACAGCATTTCAATACTTTATAAAATTGTGAATATTTTGAAAACATTGCAGTTAAGTTGGTGATGGTTTAAGAATTTAACTCTTTTTATTACTACGCACTTTTTTACTTTTAGTCAAATCAGGGTTTCTTATTAATTCTCTTAAACTTAATGAGAGACTAGCTTTGTTCCTTTCTTGTTTTATTTTACTTGCCAGCGTTAACTTGTTGCTACTTTTGCTTTCCTCATTAACATTTTAATTAGAGATAAAAACGTCAAAAAGTGTTAATTGAAAGGTAGAAAAGAAAAACCGGCAGTTTATTATTATTATTATTTTTTTTCCAATTCAACAGTGACCGTGTTTGAGTACAGACGTACGTCATATCGAACGCATAACAAATATACATATATATATATATTTTTTTAAAGTATTCAATTGAACAGTGAACAGTTAGTAATAACAAAGAAATAAAGAACAAAAAATAACAACAATATAATATATTGTGTGTAAAAAAAAAACAATAACAAATAGTGCATGGTTAAACCGGTTTGAACAATTGATAGTGAGTGTATGAGCGCACCAAATATTAATGAAAAAAATATAAAAGGTAATAACAACAATGCTTATTACTCTTTTTCTTACACAAATGCTAATAATGCAATGAACAATACAAATAATAAAAAAAAAGATGACAGTGCTTTTTTAAGCGCCAGGCCAATTGACCGAACGCGTTCTTTATCCGGAAATATAAACTTATCTTCGCAAATAAAAACACCAGAAGAAATTACAATTCAAACAAAAAACAATTCAGGTACCATATCAAAAATAGTGCAACAAACAAACGAAACAGGTAATTTGAAAAATCCCGTAAAAAAAGTGCAAACAGGTATGGATCGTTATATAACCATAACCAAAAGGAAGGCCAGTCCTAAGTCTTCGCAGCAAGAGCGCATTGCTAAACAATATAAAAGCTCCCAAAGTACTGTAATGCCGGTAAGCGAAAACAGATTCTCTGTACTTGCTACAGCGGATGATGAAGCTGAACCCGCTGTCAAGGAGCAAAAACCTCCGCCGATTTACTTGCGCGAGCAAACATCTAACGAAATTGTTAACATGTTGTCTCAGCTTGTAGGTAAGGAAAGCTTTTATGTAGCTTCTATACGAAGAGGACAAATTCAAGAAACAAAGATCCAAGCGCACACTGAGAAGAATTACCGCCTAATCGCAAATCGCCTCGATGCAGATAATAAGAGCTATTATACGTATCAACTCAAAAGTGCTAAAGGTTTGATTATCATTGTAAAGGGCATTGACAGTTCTGTTCCCACTGATGAAATAAAAAGTGCCATAGAGGTGGAAGGCTATGTCGTAAGGTCAGTGCACAATATTCTAAATAAGAACAAAGTTCCCCAATCGTGTTGAAATCGTATTTAACGCATCGCAACTTAAATCAAAAAACTCGGTTCATCCTATATATAATTTGCGCTACCTTTTAAACAGAAGAATAACGGTAAGACGTAACGGTCCCCGTCAGTGTACCAACTGCTAGGAATTCGGACACACGAAAACCTACTGCAAGCTACCATCTGTTTGCGTTGTTTGCGGTGATGCGCACCGGACTTTGGAATGCACTTCTTCCAAAACAGACCCCAAGGTAAAAAAATGCAGCAACTGTGGTGAAAACCACACAGCAAATTACAGGGGCTGCAAAGTCTTTCAACATGTAAAAAATAATTCGAAGGTCGTACGCAAACCTGATTATGAGCAATATAAAGCTTCCCAATTTCCTCGGCTTCATGCTGGTTCTGTTGCTAGTACACAAGCTACACAGCCACACACTAAGCCAAACTTTTCATATGCCCAAACATTGAGAAATGATTTACCTAATGCGAACGCCAAAAGTTCTAATGCGCATAAACATTCATATGCCCACATCTTAAAAGAGGGTGCTCAGATACCCCTCACTACCAATTCGAGCTCAATCGATAATTTAATACAAACAATGAATAATTTCATGACAACTATGCAGGGTATGTTTCAGGAAATGATGCGAACCCAAAACATGCTTCTGCAAGTTCTGCTGAGCAAAAAATGAACCAGTTAAAAATATGCTTCTGGAACGCTAACGGGCTATCCCAACATAAATATGAAGTAGAACACTTCCTCTTAGCACATGATATAGACATACTATTAGTCTCTGAAATACACTTCACTATAAAAAACTGCTTTAGAATTGATGGGTTTTTTATATATGACACAAAACACCCAAGCGAAAGGGCATGTGGTGAGACTGCCATTACAGTCTGAAAAAACATAAGGCATTTTCCATTGCCTGAATTCAACGAAGACTTTTTGCAAGCCACGACTATAAATCTTACTGATTTTAAAATTGTAGTCTCGTCAGTGTATTGCCCGCCTATGCATAAAATCGAACACCATAAATTTGCCAGGTTCTTTGCTACGCTAGGACAAAAATTTATTGCCGCTGGTGATTACAATGCAAAGCACACATATTGGGGATCCAGACTCCTTAGTCCTAGAGGTAGGCAGTTGTATTATTCAGTTGAAACAAACAAGCTTGACGTCGTATCTGCCGGTACACCCACCTATTGACCCACAGACTTTAATAAGTTGCCAGGCCTTATTGATTTTGCTATAGTAAAAAACATCAAACGCGATCAACTCTTAGTTGACCTATCTTTTGATCATTCACCTACAATTGTTATTTTACACCACAGTTTTGTCACTGCACCTAAAACCCTTAGTTTCTACCCGAACAGAAACACGAATTGGTTAAAATATAAAATGTATGTGAGCTCTCACTTACCTTTGAACATCCCACTGAGAAATCCAGCTGATATTCAAGCAGCTGTAGACCATTTTACAGACGTCGTAACTGTCGCAGCCATAGCTGCAACGCCAACAAAGCCATCAGCTAAAATAATAACGTACCAGGCAACAGCAGATATTCAGATGCTCGTCATTGAGAAAAGAAGACTAAGGAGACAATGGCAAAATAGTCGTTCACCACACATAAAAATGCAAATGAACTTATGCCAAAAAAACTTACGGAGTAAATTGAGACAGAAACACCAACTCGCTATCGACAACTTTTTAAAAAACTTGGATCCAATGAAAAACACGGATTATAGTCTGTGGAAAGCTGTAAAGCACTTACAATGTCCTATTGCTTACGAATCCCCACTAAGACTTGAAGACCGTACTTGGGATAAAAACTCAAGTGAAAAGGCAAATGCGTTCGCAAAGCACTTAGAGAAGGTTTTCACACCACATGATATAAGTAATTCCACTATTCCAATTATTAGCGACATCGTGAATGATCCTAGGAAATTTCGGTTGTCTTCTTTAAAATCGACATTTAAAAATACGGATGTGAAGAAATCACCTGGACCTGATCGTATAACAGGATCAATGATAAGAAACTTACCTAATTGAGCTCTAAGAATTTTACTTTACATATTTAATGCCATGTTGCGCGTCGGCTTCTTCCCATGCTCTTGGAAGATGTCTGAAATTGTTATGATCCCGAAACCAGGAAAGGCCTCAAGCCAGATTACATCCTACAGGCCTATTAGTCTACTGTCAGTTTTGTCAAAGATATTTGAAAAATTATTCGTCTCGAGTGTAACTCCTTTTCTAAATGAACAAAACGTTATCCCAGATCATCAGTTTGGTTTTCGAGCAAGGTATAGTACGATTGAACAGGTCCATAGAATCGTTACCATTATTAGATCGGCTTTTGAAAGAAAGCAATACTGTTCAGCTTTATTTATAGGCATTTCCCAAGCATTTGATAAAGTCTGCCATGATGGGCTACTTATTAAAATTGCTCGGGTTCTTCCTGAAAACACCCACAAGCTTATAAAAAGCTATTTGTCAGATAGAACTTTTAAAGTAAAGTCAAAGGATCAGTTTTCAAGAAATGGGAAAATCAGTGCAGGAGTGCCTCAAGGTAGTGTACTAGTGCCGCTATTATATATCATCTATACAGCGGATATGCCGACAAGCCTACATACATATACATCAACCTTTGCAGACGACACTGCAATTATAAGTGTCAGTAATGATCCAAAGGATGCATCTGAAAAGCTGCAGTCCCATATTCATAAGCTAGAAGACCCACTAAAACAGTGGAGAATAAAGGTAAATCCATCTAAATGTGCTCATGTAACGTTTTCCCTTAGAAGGCAAAATTGTCCACCAATCACAATAACTAATACCACGGTTCCAGCGGAAACGCACGTCAAATATTTAGGTATCCACCTAGATCGGCGCCTAATTTGGACATTGAGGCAAAAATAACGTCCATAAAGCTTCGAACAAATCAACTGCATTGGCTAATAACTTTGGCTTTGGAATATAAAGTCCTATTATACAAATCCGTTATAAAGCCAATATGGTCATATAGTATTCAGCTGTGGGGTACTGCCTGTGCATCAAACATCCAGAAGTTACAGAGAAGACAGTCTAGGATTTTATGTCATATCGTATGCGCCCCCTGGTACATAAGAAATGAAAACATACATAGGGATCTCAAAGTTCCCACTATCCACGAAGAAGTTAAAACATACACGTCCAAATACGTGAACAAACTAGTCGCACATCCCAACACTCTAGCACGCAATTTATTGCAATTTGATGGCCACCAGAGACTAAAAAGAACTGACACATTGAGGCTGGTGAGGCGGCTCTCTCTACACAATAGAAGATAGATTTTTAAGATTTGAATACAAAAAATTAGTTATTACGTTGGTACTAACTAGTAAATAATAATTTAGAAATAAGATTTGAATACTTATTGTGAATTTGTTTTAATAGAAAGATTCAATAAAATAAAATGCAGTAACAAAAAAAAAATTTTTTTTTATTTTTTGCAAAAAATCCCAGTTTATAAATATTTTAAGAAAAATTGCATTTTTGTTTTGACCTTATTTTCTTAGTTTCTATTTGAATTAGTTTTGGAAAGAGTTTTAATGATAAATCAAAATATATATTTTTTCATGCTTATAAACTGTCTACATGTAATTGAGGCAAAAGAAATTGTATTGAGAAAACTCACAAAATCTATGAGAAAATGAAGTGTTTTTGTTAACAGGGCATTGGATGAAAGTTTACCGCTTAATGCCGCGATTCTATATCCTACTTTGTCGTGCAGAACGCGAAAATAAAATACAACTCTTCTAATCGCATAGAAAAATTAATTTAATAGAACTCCAACTCTGCAATATTAATGCGACCAACTTCGCTCATATATTTAATTAACATATTTAGGGGAAAACCCCTTAGTTCAGTTTTTGATAATTATGCAGAAAAACCAGAATTAAGATCAAGTAAACGCTAGACAACGTGGACAAACTAGTATCCAAGTCAGAAAGCTTATTACAGAGCATGCATTTCAAAAATATTTTGCAGAAGACATTCAACATCATAAAACGTTTTGAAGTCAACAAAACGGTGCAAAGTAGACCAAGACATATATACCTACAACGATAAATTTTCTGAGCCAGAAGAACGTTTTCTTGTAAGAAAAATAAGAGCTAATCCCTTTCTAAGCGCTGAAAGTGACTTTGGTAAGAAAGCATTGGTCTGAATGGTAGAAGAGCTAGACAAAAACATCTTATTAGTAAGAGTAATCAAACCATAAGGATTGAATTTGTAAAACGGCACGAAAATAAAGATTTTTCTATCTGGAAAAACATAATGGATACCGACGAAAGCAAAAGTAACTTATTTGGGTCGAATGGTAAACCCATAGTATGAAGGGGACAAAATCAGGAAATACGTTTAAAAACCTTGAAACCTACAGTTAAGCTAGGGGTGGCTCAGTGTTGGTTTGGGGCTCATTTTCTGCAGCAGGATCAGGATCTTTGCATTTTATAGACATAGTCATGGATCAGAATGTTTATTTAGACATTTTAAAAGAAATCTTGCCGGAAAGTGTGAACAAGCTTGCTATGGATAACGGTTGGTACTTTTACCAAGATAATGATCCTTAACACAAGGCCCACAAAGTAAGATCTTGGCTGCCATATGCCCCACGTCATGGAAGCACCACCCCAGAGCCCTGATATAAATCGTATTGAAAATTTGTGGGATTGCCTCAATAAAAAAGTTCAGCAGCACTAGGTTTCAAGCAAATCTAGATTTAAAGGCATATATTAGAAGAATGGGAAAAAATACCAGCAAGCTACTGTCAAAAATTAGTCGCATCTATTCCTAAGAGACTCCAAATGGTTGTAAAAAGCAAGAGTCTGCACACAAAATATTAATTTAATAATATTAAATATTATTATCATTTATTTATGTAGCCGTCCGAGTTTCGCTTGTGCTACGACTAGAATACTCTTATAAGAACAACTCGTGTTTTCTAACTTTCATTTTCAAATTCTCAAGGTTTTTTTTAGGATCTTTTACCTTTGGTTCTAGATTTGATATTTGGATATTTTATTTTATGCCTATCATGCATTTTGGAACATACATTTTATCCTATTTTAATAAAACAATAATTCTTACTTAAAATCCCTAACTAGAAGCACACGTTGTTGATTTTTTTAGTGTCTAATTTTAAATTTATAAACATAAATAAAAATTTTTAAATATTATTCGCCATAACGAAATAGTACTCTTGTAGTATCAAGCCGGGAGAAGTAAATCGGACTATGTATTTTAATATCTAATGGCCATATTCATAGAAAACAATTATTATACGCTTAAAGTACACAATAGTTAACAACCACTTTAAGGCTAATGCTCCTGTAATAAGAAAATGTATTCATAGACAATTTTTAACAAATATTTATTTTGAAATTTCTGTTCTGCTGATGGTGTCACATTTTTAAGCAAATGTTGTACAAAAATGTTTCAATTGATCCTATTCGTCGGATTTATAAATAGGTTTTTATTGTTTTAAAATAAAAAACTTTTGTTTTATTAATGAAAATTCACAAAAAATTTTATATTAGGTAAAACTAACAAAAATGAAATGAATACGTAACAATTTACACCACTTATTTTGGTAAGGGATAAAAATTTTATTCGAATAACGTGTCTTAACGTGTCGTACATCATCAAAATTATTTTTGTATTCACAGTGCCTTTTTTGATTTGTTTTATGGAAAACCAATAAAAAAATAGAAATTGTTCGGAGCTATCTAATCTCCTGCTGTCAACAAATGACAATTGACAGCTTGCGTTGCAATGTAACGCCACATCGGTCCAGTGTACCTCCCCGCTTTGGGTATAACCACAGCCATCACGTGCAACCCCGAAGGAGCCTTACCAACAACCAGTCTGGAACCGAAGTTCGAGGGGCTACTAGTTCCCGTGGTACCAGTTGTGTTCGCTACTGGTCGAACTTAGAAGTCATACCTTCTTCCATTTTAGGCTCCTGACAAGCCTCAGGAACTGGTATCCCTGTTTCCCCCAGTGGGAATTCATCAAGGAGTGGAAATCACCAAGACAATATGCTCCCGGGGGGAGGGTGATTTTAAACCTACAATAAAATTCTTTCATAATAATCGTTTTTTAATATAATTTTACTTTTTAATGGTTGGGATACGGCCATAAACATTTTACATTGTTGTCATAATACATGCATCTTACTAGAATCAACTTCTTGACACATTTAGAATATCGCTCAACATACCTTTGAATTTGTTCAAACTGTTATTTTGCTACTTTGTTTGAAAAGGGACGAACTAGAAAATATAGGATGTGAAGTAGAAGGGATAGAAAAGCTTCAGTTGTTTAACAACCCTGCTATTGGGCGATAGGTTTATTTTTAGAAATATGTAGGTAGCCGCATTATTCGAAGCCAGTATAACCATTTTAACAATTATTTTACTTCGGCCACGATTTAGTGCTATAGAGTGATACCAATTATGTATGTTTGTTTCAGAATTCATTTGAATCCACTTTTAGACAGGCAGAAAATCATTTTAACTTGAATTTGCTGATGTGTGTTCACATCATGATAAAAGTAAGTTTTCATATCACTTGTCAGGTTAGTTTTTATTTTTGGTGATTTGTTGATTTTTATTTGGCGAAATTCTGCTTTTTGAGAATTTTTTATTTAGATTTTCTTAGTAATTTTAACAGTTTTTTTTTCAATTTTGGAGTTTGTAATGAGTTTTTGATTTTAAGTGCAGTTTTCTTGTAGAATATCAAGTGTGAAAGATATATGTGAATACTTTTAAAAATATTCCTAAAATTTAACACAAACGTCGTCAATTCACATAGTGTTTCTCGAGTGCAAGAATTGTGTAAAGTGACAATAAGTCTCCAAATCCGGCAACAGTGGAATTAAGTGAGCACAATCTTGCCAGGACGATAGCATTTGTTATTAAATTAATCGCCAGAGGTATTTAGACGTCTTAAAGTTGATGAAATTATATCGATGTTAGTCAGAGATTCAAATAGGGACAATTCATTCTTCTGTTACGTACTTAGTGCTGACAACACTTGCAATATAAAACTAAAAACAATTTAAAGAAAATCATGTAACAAAACAATTTCTAATGCAATAACTTTTTTTACATTAAAGATTTTTTATAAAATTTCGAGATTTTTAAACAAATATTGTTTTATTTTAAACGCAACAAGCAAACGCATCTACATATATTGTTACAATATCTCTTCAGTGTTTAAATCTGTAAGAATCATGTAAAAAATCAATTACACAAAAAACAAAATATGAAACAAAGCAATAACTTGAAGTCATCAAACTCTTTATCGTACAGGTCATTGTGCCACATTTTTATATATTTTGAAACTTATGTACTACCAACAATTGTACACATACACTCACACACTTATTATTATATTTTGTTAATTTGTTTCTTCAAACGCCATCTTTTAATTTATTCATAAATATACTTGGATGTGGCACGTAAATAATGCAGAGATGGATGTGTGAATAGTGTTGTTAATTTCTAAGGTATATTTGTGTATTAACTCAACAGTAATAAGTCTGTCTGTACATCTCTTTTGCTAGTGCTTGAAGCTTGATGTTAACCAAAATTTTTATTTTTTATATTTCAGAGAAGCAAAACAACTGAATATAAAAAAGAAATCAAAATTATAATAAAAAGCAACAAAAACATTAAACAACTAATAATTGCGAAAAAAAAAATCGGACCAGAGCTAAGCATGAAGGTTGTTCAATCACGTTGCAAACTTAACTCAGCTAAACTCCAAATATTTCAAACAATAGGCACAAACGGTCAATGAGTTGTGAAAAATATAAAATTAATAATACTTTCCAACTTTTTAAGCAATATTAGTTAAAATTAAAAAAAAAATATGTATTTCTTATTTTATTACATCGATTCAGGTTTAAATCAAAACGTTAAATGTAAATACCGCCCGGTTGAAAACTTACTCGTATTCAGAAGTACTTTATTACCCCTTCTGAGCCGACTTTTGTGTTGAGTTCAAGGTTATACTGCAATTACTTGGAATACATATATTTCAATTTGTGTGTGCAATTTTCAAATATTATATCTAATTTGTGTTCACCAAATTACAAAGTCATTCAAATCGTGCAGGCAGAAATAAAATACCTACAGTTTAAACAAAACTTGTGTGATTCGCATGTTAAATGTTATTAAAAAAATTTGATAATGAACGTATTTCAATGAACGGGGAAGTGTGTAAAACTAAATAAAAAAACAAACAAAAGCTGTATGAAAAATATAATATTGTATACCACTTTGAAACGCCGCACACTGGGTTCGATCGCCTACAAAGTGGTGCTAAATTATTTTTTTATTATAAATTTCCTTCGTAAACCTGGGTATTGAATAAAGAAAGATAAAGTTAAATAACACCTTCCCATGCGCCCTTTATTGTAGGTCGCACACCAACACGATGCGTTAAAAATTGGTAAATTTGTTACATTTTTGCAATAAGCAAAATAAAGTAAAATTTTCATTAAATTAAAGCCATATATATATATATATATATATATATATATATATATATATATATATATATATATATATATATATTTCCTCAAGCGTGCTAAATTTTGGGGTAGTTGCTTCACGGTTAATACATTTAAAATTAGATTTTTTTGTAAAATTATTATTGTTATTTTCTTTTTCAAATACTTCAAAGTCAGAGTCACGAACATCTTAATAATAAGCCAATCGCAGTTTTCGCGGGTTCTCCAGATTTGCAGCTTATAGACACATGTTAGCGAGTTTCGAAAAATCCACAAAAAACTTCACGTTACCTTCACTTGAGATAAACACAACTTGATATCATTTATGCCGAATGCCATTGTGATATTCGCTGTTTGGCACATGGTGCCATCTCAGTAGAATGGCATTATCGTCTGCGTCCATATTAAAAGAAATAAATGTTCTCTAGAGTTCGCCGTTGACTGTGGTTACTCTAATGATTTCATTTTCAAAGTAGTTCAGTCCAGTGATTCCTCCAGACCAACGTCTGTACTTAACAGTAATTTGTTTGAATGCATACATGGGAATTTTGCTTGTTAAGACAGGTAGTCTACATAGGTGTTATACGAGACGATTTTCGACGCGTTTTTAGAGCGAATTCGCTGAAATGAATGAAAAAATGACGAGTTTTTGTGCATAATTCACTTCATTCGCTTATTAATAGTTTATATGCCTCTTTTGTGAGCTTTCATGAATGCCGCCTTTATACCATCATTACAAAGTCATGGTCTACTCAATTGTGTAATTGGTGATAGTAATTTAGGGTCCATGACTGAATAACAACCACCAAATTTGACAGATCAACGTTGACCCCATAGACTGCCAACATCTAACCCTTATATTGTGGTCTGACGAGGTGAATATTAGAGATTAATTACTCCTGATGACTAAGTCCTCTTGCTAATTTGTGGAAAACTAAGTCAAAGCCATTAACCTAAATTAAAAAAATATTCCATCTGAAATAATTGCTTAAATTGTACAAAACATTCACATATACAGATCCATATGCAGTTAAGATGCAACATTGATAATAACACAAAATATATTTGTTCCTCTTGTCTCCCAAAGGATCCCATTTATTTGTTATTTACAAGACTTATAAAATTGCAAATAAAGATACTTTCATTTCGAGACAAATGTAAACTTATGTAGACAATTTGTGCGGCCATGGAGATTATAAAAGTACACACACAGATAAATTAAGCCCAGCAAAATGTGCTGCAAGGGTGTGATCAAAGGCTGCATAATTAGTGTTAATTGGTCGGCAGCTTAAATTTTATTTAAATTTATTGCAATTATTAAAAAGCCTGCATAAAAATTTAAAATATTTTGAAGTGAAAGATTTCAAAATCTATTACTGCAACTTCACTGGTTTAGCTACGCTTAGAGCTTTTCCATTTTTGAAAATTTACTAAATTTGTTTTCATATTCATTTATTTGGAATCTAAATACGTTTGCATGTTTATTTGTTTGAAATACTTTTAATAATAGTATTTATTCTATTTACCAAGAGAAAAAACAGAAGCTCTTTTCTAAACAATTTAATTTTATAATCTACAAATATTTAAACATTTTTTCTCAATGGAATTTACAAAATTTGTTGCCTGATATTGTTATTTCCTATTTAGTTTTGCTGCTATACAACTGACCATGTTAATGGGTACAAATTCCAGTATAAATAAAAAACAATTTGTTGCAAATGTATACAATTATTAGTACAATGTTTATTAGGGTGGTCAATTTGTGCGGGTGAGAAAAAATGTACTAGGCGCATTGTAAAATCCAAATCTATACACAATCCTAAGAAAATTACTCCTAGAAACTATTGGTCTAAAATGAAAACCTATCTCTCGTCGAGAGGCATGAAGATTTTAGTTTAAGTTATTTTAAAAAACTGCGTAGATTTTATGGAAAACAACATGTATCACTAAATTCAAACGTAATATACAGAAAATTTGGCTTGTTGTAAACCAAATTTTATTTCATTTTATTAAAATGTTGATTACTATCCCGTGTTTTATTAAAGGTTTGATTATAAAAAATAAAAAAAAACAAGCAACGCAAATATAGTTGCTTCTTTTGGACATAATTATCCCATCTTTTCTTGAATCTTATTTGATTACAAATAAATTATTGTAGTCCCACTCTAAAAATATAGTCTTGTATTGGCATTAAAGGTTTTCCAAACGCATTTTTGAACGAAATGTGAATAAAAATATATCATTAATTAAAAGTATAAAAAGCTTCTTCTTAAGTAGTATCACAAATATAAAAAAAATATTCGTGAACGTATTATTATTTTTGGAATTTCACTTATTTTCTTTCTTTATTCTAGTTCTTTGACCTTTTTTTATAATAATGATTGCTTAATTTCTCAAGCTCTAGGTCTTCAATAAAATTTTCTTTATTTACACCAACATCGAAATCATGGTGCCAAAGTATTAACAAATCGCACAGAATCAGGTGAATAACTTGAAAGAAACGCACTGATGTCAAAATTCCTAAGACACTGAACTTCATAAGAAATCGTATATCCGAGATAGTTACATATTAAAGGTTCCTCATCTCCTCCTGTGCGAAATTATTTTGAGTTATCTCAAATGGTTCATACGCCACCAATCGGATCAAGGATTTTTATTACTTTTTTTGCTGAATCGATTTCGGTAATGTTTTAGATTGCGATTACGATTTGAACCTGTAGCTGATGCTGCTAGCGGGTTTTATATAATTGTTTCCATTTTTTTATGAAAGGAAAAAGTTTTACCGAAAACTAAACCACTATAATGGTAGAAAAACTTCTGTCCTGGTCACACCAGTTTTATAGAAAATATCTCAAGTAATCAAATCGGAATGATTAGTAGAGAATAGACGTTGCAATTTAGTCCAAATAAATTATATAAAAAATTTTAGAAAATTAAAATATTCTTAGCTTAGAGGAGTCATAACTAAAAATATACAAATTTGCATGCGTGCAACATCCTTTTTTACTTTTAAAACAACAGAAATTGAAAAAAAAACAATTTCAAGTTAAATTCTATTCTGCTAAAATTATTTTATGTTGTAGTCATAGATTTGGTTGTTTATTATATAAAAATTAATTGAATTTCTCCCACTTAAAATTTTTAAAATAGTTTTTTAACAAAAACCTTTTAAGCTGAGTTACACTAAAAAGAGAATAAATCTTCATGTTTTAGTTTCCGTTTTTATACAAACATTTTTAAGCCACAACGAGGCTAAACGTTCGTTTTGTCATACGCACTAACTTTTTATTTGTGTATGCAGTTCATAGAGTTAGTGTAAAAAACTTATTCCAATTTCGAATATTGTCACTTACACAAAACACTCAAAAACACACTCCTGCATACAATCAAAATTTTATTTTAAAATTGAAGTCACTAAAACACAGAAGGTGATTCAAAATCAATATATATTTTTTATCGAGTGAATCAACCAATATACGAACGAGTGAATACCTGATTGATTAAACACGAGTATAAAAGAAAAAGGACAGATAAAGCAACAACTATTTTGTTGTTAATTGTTTAGAAATTGACGTTTTATTAATCAACGGGAAAGTGGCAGGGAAAGCGCAGATTAAAAATGTTTAATGCAAAAATTTAAAATAATTGTGTTCTAAGTGAAGAGTAATTTCTGTATGCTCTAAATATGATAAATGATATTTTCCAAATAATTCAATCAGTTACTATTAACAAAAACTATAAAACAGTATAAATGTATGTTCGTATATTGGTTTGACACGAAACCCAGAGGCGCCTCAGCGAAAATCTAAAAAACGTTAAGGACAATAATTCGCATTGATATGTTGTCTAAAGTGCTGTTTTCAATTTGAAAAAATTAATTTCACTAACTTTTAGCTGGATTTTAGCAGCAGTATATGACTTTATAAAACAAGACTGAAATTGGCCTTAGAATTTTTATGCAGACTGACTTCCTGTCTAATAGAACTTTCAAACAATACTTTTTTTTTTTGCAAATTAACAAACTCACTAACTATTTTAAAAGTCTAAATGCTCATACATTTAACATAAATGCTTTCATAAGAAAGAAAATTTTACATTTTCTTTACTTAAACAAAATAGTTATTTCTCATTTAAGTAAATTTAGGATGGGTATGAGAGGTTATGCTTAATAAAATCTGTTTACAGTTTCTGGAAAAAATCTATATTTGTAAAGTAGACGATTATAGAGCAACATATTTGTTTAAATAATTTTGCGATCGAAACTAAAATTTTGGAGAGTTGTTTTCCACCTATAAAATAAAAAAAATATATAATAAAACGTTTAGTAGGTAGGCTCTTTCATATTTATTACGTGAAGATCCAAAAATGTCCCAAAATTAGCCAACGTGGCGATTATTTCAATATTTTTGTTATAAAAACCAGTCAAGGCGATCGAATACACCTTTGTAAATTCAATTCGAGGTGCTTAATATTTTCAATATGTTACATGAAAAAGCTGTTTAAGTCCCGGTTGTGTAAACTTTAAAAACTATTGGTAAAAAATGTGTATTTCATCACTAAAGCTAAAGGAATTTTGATTAATAATGCTAATGCTTATTACACAGGGCAGCAGTGATGGTGTGACACTTTGCGGTACTGTTCGAGTTAAACTAACATATGTGTTTCATTTTTTCTATAACATGACGTCTTGACTAGCCCTAAATCTGGTCGCCCATCGTACATTTTGCGCACACGAATTTGGCCAGTGAAGACCGTCGCTGTTGATGGTCGGGTCGTGTTCAAACAATTGTTATGCCATTACACAAATGAAATACAGACAGGCAAAATAAAAAATGTGTATGTGTGGGCTTGCCTTTAAGTACACGTACAAAAACTATGCTGCGAGCATCGAAACGATCTCGATGAGAGACACAAAACTATGCTCAAACTGAACAGGAACATCTAAACGTATTCTCCAAAAAGAAGACCCAGTTTTTTGCAGACGATCTCTTTATGTGCGAAGAAAAAAATTTATGGGTAATCAAGACGCGGTGTAACGGTTTTTTACACTGACCAAGTTAAGCTAACATATGTGTGGCAACCGCCTTCATTTCTATATAACGGCTTATCAGAGCTAATTCCTAAAATGTAACCTTTATGTTGAGAACTTCAGTTGCATACATATTTATCAATATTGACCGAGAAACCTTGAGCAAGAAAAAAAATTGTTCGCGCTGTGTTATTCTCCTTTTTTGAAGAAATGCTTTTGGTCATAACAATACTGGTTTTGTGCCATTGGCTGCGGATGCCAATAATTTCCTACTTTTTCTTTTTTAGTAATTTCCTATTTATTTGGTAAGACCTTAACAATTGAGTCTAATGTTTTGATTATTTCTTCAATACAGCCAACGTAGCACAAGAACTGTCCTATAATTTCAATAGCATAAGCTGAAAATGCAATAAACAAAACTTTTTTAATGCAGCTTAAGTAGAAAAATATATACTTCTCTGTCGTGGAAATTATCGCTTCACAGTTGGTGTTTGATTGTCAAAAGAAAAAAACAAGCTCGACTGTTATAGTATTTGGATTAAAATCGTTCAGAAAAATGTATCCACCCACATACGTTGAATTTTCCCTGCTTATGATGAAATTAAACAAATACTCATCAACAGGGTATTTATAAACTTTAAGCTTTTTTAAGAGTACATCTATGTCAGGTGAAATAGGTACGGAAAATGAATTTAATCAATAATAAAAAGTGTTAAAAACCCCTACATAATCCGATACAACACACTTTGCAAAACCCACTTCTGACAATTTAAATGTATTTCTATTTGTTATAATATTCGATTTTATTTTCTCTTGATATCCCCCCAAAAACTCCACAGAAAATTAATTTGCATTATTTGAATTAAAAAGTGAAATAAAAAATCCTTTTAAATTATTTTGTATTTGCTTCTGCTTATTAAAGACAAAAAATATTCAAATGCTCACCCTTTAAAAGTTTACAAAACAAATGTATTTGTTTTTTGTGTTAAAGAAATTTTTTTTTTCAAACTGCAGCATTTATTATTTTATATTTTGAGTTGTATGAAAAACACGGCCATTTACTGGATTTTTTACATCCGACAAAAAGCCAGTCGTTTACAAGTACCGGAGCATAACTAAAAAGAGAAGACAGACATTTTAAATAAATGTTTTTGTTTTATTTATAAAAAATAGTTTTGTTAGTTTTGTCTTTAATACAACAGTTTGTAAATTTAATAAAACAAATAAAGAGTGCAATGGAAAATTCTAGCATAGTAGCAGCCATTAGAGCAATGTAAGATATTTATAAATTTTTATTCTTGTTGCCTTAAACAAAGAAAACAAATAGAAACAATAGTAAATAGAGATATTCCAGCGGTGAACACAAACGAGGAGTAACTAGAGATGTTAAACAATCGATAGTACTATCGATTTTATCGATATTTTATTTATTGAATTTTAAGTGATGCCCTTCTTCTTCTGAACAGCGAACAATATAATAGAATTCCTCCAGAATTATCGTTGCAAATTCCATCGCTCTCATTTTAAGTGCAGTGTTTGTCTGTAAAAGATATTTCGTTAACAAACTTAAATACGAATGTTGCTGATGCTGGCTGCATAACAAATCTACACAATTTGCCCATAAAGATACAGGCAATTCTACTCAAGCTAAAAAATACGATAAAAGCAATATCATGCATATTTAAAAATAACCATTTACAACTGCAAACAAATTCATTTTAAAATCCTACACCATCAGACATAGCAACTTTGCAGGTCCATGGGAATTTGATATGATTTTTGTACACAACTTTTTCTAAGTTCTCTGTTGGTCTGTAATTGAAGGCGTTTAGATTACTGATTGAATTGAATACAAAAGGAAATTTAAATAAAAATGCTTAAAATTAAATGCCGAAATTTAGTTCGGAGATGTCTATCAGCCGCTTAAATGACGGTAGCAATTTTAGATTGAACTGCTATCCATGTTAGTGCATATTGGCTTAGGTCTAAGAACGTCGGACATATTACAATAAAATGTCGTCACAATCTACATATGTTATATAAAGACTGCCACAAAATGGTCGAGATAACTGGGTACTAAAATTTACACAGCCATACTTAAGTTACCACTTTTATTTCTATGTGGCTGCTAGAGAAACAGCACTAAAACACGACCTTCCACACGACCTTTTACAAAACATTTTTTTGCTTTGATTTGATTCACTAGGTTATGTTTCCTCACATCATTTCGCTTTTATAAGGTTAATTTTATCCTATCTTTCTCTTCTCTTCATTTTATTTCTCCTTTGTCTTGTACATAATAGTTTTGTGCAATAAGGATATCATAATTTTAGATACTTTGTGTGGATCCTACTTGTGTGGTCTTAAAATATTTATGGCAAAGAATTATACTGAGTCCAATAAATAGTGCATTGTTTATTTGTTTCTAGCCTTAGAAACTTTACTAAAGAGAATAAATTTAGAATAGACAATACTTCCATGTGCCCAGATATAGCACAATTCCTAGGAAGTTACATTATAAAATATTAATTATATTGTTATACCGCATTTTTAGAAACAGACCATTTTACAAACTTAATATCAAATATACATATCTTTGCACTTCAAAGCAACAGGTAAATTATTCCTACTAGAGTGCAATCTTTCTTACTAATTACCACTGCATATTCTTTCACCTATAACTCTACTCTGAGTACTATCATAACTCCTCATGCAAGTTCAAAATCTGTCCACAAAAGTCAGTTCTTTGTGGAGGGTATCTGAGATACGGCACAGCCGCATAAAGAAACTTTAGCTATTTTTATTTAAAAATTTGTTTAAATTTTTGGACCATTAACTTAAATTGGTTGGCGGGTCTTTACTTTAAATAAAACACATTTCCTTGTAGGCAAATGTATGAGTATCTACACATTTGTGACTGTGTGCGAGAATGTTCGTGTACATGTATTTGTTGTTATTTTATAGAAATTTTACATGTTCTAGGCATACCAACGGATAAAGCAATTGCATTGTTGGTGTTCTCCGACCATTTAATTTTTTTATTTGATAATATACAGTGGTCGAAATACGAAACTATAAAACGTTAACGCGAGCTATAATTTCACATCAGGTTGTCAGTTTGTTATAGTGTGTTAACAAAATTCCGTTAAAAATAAAATATATAAGGGAATAAGTATATAAATCCGCAAAAAAACATGAAAATAAGACCAAGTTCCTATTCCATAATTTCGGCTGTTACAAGTACTCTTCTTGATATATAGAATACCATCATCTAGGCAAAGTGCTAGTTTTCCCATTCTTTCCCGTATAAAATTTTCAGCCTTGAGCTATGAGGTAACCTCTATGTAGATTTCTTATGTTTCAAGTTATGATTACGGTAAAAACATCTCAAATGATTTCGTGTAATATACATACTGTGAGCATTAGGAAATTGGCCTGACGCACTACCGCCTTGATAACGCCAGAATCACAAATATCTAAGCCGCATGTAGAATTTCTGAAAACTCAGAATTGTGTAACTATATTAATTGGATATTTTGTTTACAGGATCGAAAAGTTTCGCGGCCATGTCAGGCAGTTTAAAATAAAAGCTTTGCCACAATATACTGCACTATGAGTTGGCATTTTGCAGATTTTTTGTGTTTGGCTAATGGCTTCTTGTTAAGGAAATGTCAGCCCATATTAAAGCTTATTGCAGCTAATTGATGCTACCAGTTTGTTTTAACAATATTATATTCATATATTACATACCTTATGGCTATCACGTTTATACCCAGCAAAAAGAATATCATATCAGTCAGAAGTAAGATCACTTTCCAATCCAAAACCGAATCATTTCAATATCGAGTGGGCCATCACTGAATTTATCATGCAGCTGTCATAAAAAAGTGATCTAAGCTACTGATAGGTTAGAAAACCCTTCTATAGACCTTCTGGATATAACATGATCCTTCCAGCAGAAGTAAAATGGCTTCGTGAGACCTCAAAGCAAAAGAGCGCCTAAAGATTACTCAAAAATAGTGACGGCTCTTCATCTGGAACCGTGGCCGACTCCAAAAATGCTAAGCGTTTGGAGGATACTATGGCATAATATGGATACTATTCGTGTCCCAAGTAGAAACCAGACAAAATTAATTTCGAGACAACTCTTAACAGTAAATAGGTGGAATGAAACTTACATGTATTTCTCAGCTCTGTTTTTGTATAAAATATTTGGTTTATTTCAATTCCATTCATTTTTTAAAATTCCTTTTTATTGCTGGCCGGTTTCACTTCCTGTGTCAATAAGCCAATGCAGGGATATATAAAATAAAATTTGCCTTTTATAACTTGACTATAGTTAAAAAGCACATTATTCACAACTCTCAGCTCAAAAGAGTAATAAAAACGTGTTAATAAAACAAATGTCAACCATTATTTATTAATTTATGAGAGTGTTTGGCAAATAACAAAATGAACGGAAACCCGCGGCAACGAAAATGTGACAAATCTTCAGTAACTGAAGGACGACCATGTGATACTATATAATAGGTGCAAGTGTATAGACATTTCTTCAATTATAGAGCAAGTTCTTTTCAATTTGCAATCAAATCTATAAAATATGAAACTCATGACAATATTTGAAGCCGTGCTTGGGAAAAACAAACAATCCTATTATTTATAAAATTTAATAAAAAAATACTTCTAAAAGCCAAATCGTATGAGATTTTTATTTACACAAAACTTTTGGACTGGAGGCTGTGAAAGGTCTTTTGAATTGGTTATAGTTTTTGCTTTATGGCGTTATATACGCAATGAAGTAAATTGCAGACATATGTATGTATATTGGCATATTTCGAAGACGATTTGTTCCATTGAATTATAGAAAAGTACGAAAATCGGTACCTTTAAGTCATACTAAATTTTAAAAATAAAATGATTTAAATTCATAAAAAAAGAGTTTAACAAAAATTACTTTTATACAATTTTGCTCTAGGGGACTACATTTGTTAGGGATACTGAAGGACGTGTTGACCCGTAGTTCACCTAAACACTAGTTTTTTTGTATATGCAAATAGTGTTCTGCGCCGTTTAGTATTACTTATGCTATCATACCAGACCAACCCTGGGATTTCGGGCTACTAAAAAGTATTAGTGATATCAAGATTGTGGTTTCTTTTTAAATTCTAGGAAAGAAAGAATAAGTGATTAATTCGACTTAAGCTGAAAATGAGTTAATAGCTTCACTTTGATTTCCTAATTGCAAAGTGCCAAATAAAAATTTTCCTTATATAGCTCTATTTTTCAAGAAGTTATATTAAAATAAATTTCTGCTTTCATTTAAAACATTAACATATCTTAACTTACAATTTTGTTAGATATAAGATCTTAAAAGAACATAAGTGGTTTATAAAATCAGAATTGTTTCTGTTTTTTGAAATTGACTTGAAAATTAATATCCTGTAAAACGACAAAATTACACTTAAGCCCTTTTGCTTTATTGGCACAGAATCATATATATGCGGAACAGATTGTATAGAACAAAAGATATGGATCAAAGTTATAGATATCGCTAGAACATATAAATTTACCGCAAACATTTTTCTGTAGTAGAGAATCTACGTTCACAAAATTATCTAAAGCGCACTCAATAACATTGGAGAGTTTTTAACGACGGGAATCACAATCTAACGTTTTTTTTTTACCTAATTCCCCTTCACACTATTACACAAGTGTTTTGACTTTCGTGGGAGTTTTATAGAGAGAAATCAAATGATAATTGTTCTAACTTTCAAGAAAATCAAAACTAAAATATTCTGTAAAAATGCGACCCTAATAAAAAGAAAAGAAACTCTGAAAAGTTAAAAAAATGGTGGGAGCCAAATTTTCATCCGTATTTGTTTAATAGCATATTTTGAATTTTTGACAAGTCGTTTTACTCAATCTAGTAGTGTCAAAGGGCCTTTGTTAACGGCGTACAACCTTCACTAGCGCACTTAAATATTGTAAAGCGCGAAAAGTGACGCGTGCTACAAATGTTTAGGTATATGTGCCTACATCAGGGATCCTTCTTCCTTCTCTCACAAAAGAAAAATTAAAAATATTGTTTACGTGCTTTTTCTACAAAAATATTGCAAAAAATTAGTTAATATTTCGAATATCATTTATATAGTCTTTTACAATGAATCACAATTAGCAGAATTATAATAGCGGTATTCAGTACTTGGTGCAAATGGTTTTGCAAAAGTGCAAATGCAAAATATTATAGCTTTTTTTTTAATTTAACAGAAGTTTTGCCTACTTTGTTATTGGATTTCCATGAAACAGTGAATGTGGCTAATATTATTTTTTTATAAAATACTAAACAATTTTATTCCCTTCGCTTTTAATGTAATTATTTTATTGTCGTCGTAAATAAACACAATACTGGCCATACTTAAAATGAGAACATAGCTTTATTATGTATTTTATTTATACGAATTTTTTCTTTATATTCATGTAAACAAAGACTGACCAAATTTATACGCTAAGCAATAATGAAATTGAGAAAACTAAAATTAATTTAATAAAATGATAGAAGATGGAGGTAAAATGAAAGAAGACTGCCCTCATAAATATATGAATATTCTCGTATATTAATTTTGATCAGAATCAAGATAACACAATTTCATCACCATCATCGTGGCCAGCACTTAAGCAAACACTCATTTATAGAACTGTGGTGTAATCATAGCCGCTTGTTGAAATTTACTTACGTTTACCATCACTCTATTTATATACAATTTTATATTTTCTACGTTAGGCAACACTAACGAAAAATACTTATTACTTTTTACTTTTTTCCTTGCCTGAAACAGCTACGTGTCCATACATACATTTTAAAATTAATATTTTTGTAATTAACAAACATTGGAATCAGAGTTTATACTTTTATTATTGTTGTTTTATTGAACACGAACACCCCACAGAACTACAAAAACATCGATACGTAAATATCAAATACAAACTAATGACAAAAAACACAGAAAACTTTGGTAATTTATTTGTAGCAAGAGAAGGTAAACGATTCACACATGTGTATATTGTTGTAAAATTACAATTGGCGTTAAGCATAATGCAGGTGATAATGCTACCAACCAAAGAATACAATTCATCCATTAACGCCGCTGTGTATTTTGCGTTCACTGATAGCGGTAATATCATTATGGCGCATCGACCAAATACTTTTTAAGATCTCCGAAAGTTATGTCATGCCATATCTTCTTCGTGATCCTCAACCTTAATGTGTTGCTATCCGAGGGATAGGGAGGAAAAAGTCTCTGTGGATTTTCCAAAACCTGAAACTGGAAGAAGAGAACCTTCAAAGTTGGAGTAGTAACTAAACGGCGCACACCACGGAAATCAGTAGCCTTCGGGATTTAAGTCCCGCACCGGTTTTTGGCTAGGCTCTTTCGGAGCTGAATGTGGCTGTAGCTTAGACCTAAATCGAGGAAGTACGTAAAGAGTCTTGGGTAGTCGCATTATTTTCATCTGGTGCTACAATTATAGTCGGATAACGTTGCAAGAAATATGAGATTATTAATGTCATATACTAGAGACGGCTTACCATGCAAGGCTACATCGGTCGTCGTTTAAATCCAGTTAGGGAATTGTGATATTAGACTGATACTGCTTGGCTTATACTGCCGATAGCAATATTTTTATGTGGCAAGAATCCTTAAGGACCCTTTCACGCTAATTTACAAGTGTTTGGATTTTCATTGGATGGCTTAGGCCAGCCCATCAAATTTTAAAAAATTAGTCCTTTTTTTAATTTTTTTTTACTCGGATTCTGAAATTATTTTAGATATCCCACCCTTATAGCTCCATTGAATTCTCCCTGTACCACCACTTATATATAGTGGCTTGGGCCAGCCAATCACTATTTTTCGATAATGGTCTCTGAAATTAAGTTCGTGATTAACAGTGCCGCCAAAAGGGCTGTTTTTAACTGCGATTTAATTTTGTTTCCCAAATATTTTACATTTTTTTCCAATAATGGGTCAATTATCTCACCCTTGGAGCAACTTTTACATAAAGGGTTTATTATGCATGTGGTTCCTGCTTTCTATTGTGCGCTTCTATAAATAAGGTCAAAATTACTTCCACTGTTAAATTGCTAACACAGCTCTGTTGAGTACAAAATCAGTCATGTTAAAAAATTCGGTTTGTGTCTCTGTTAGTTAAATTGGAATTTATCTTCACACACATCAAAAAAGTTAAAATATTCTTATTATATTGTGCTTCTATGTATCTCGAAATGAAAATGACGTGTTTTTTTTTTACTTTTCGCAAGTAGCAAAGAATGGCTGAGGAATTTCGGGTAGGTAGTGACGACGGGGGCTCTTAAAAATGTTTACCTGGTCAAGTTTTGATGTATACTTTTTTGTAAATAACTATCAGTATGAAGTACTGCATTTTCGACAGTCGACTTGTTTATTTGTACAACAGCTGATTTTGGTTTTTTCTTCTTTGGATTATTTAAAATCCAACTCTGACAAAATGAAAAGTCTCACTGTGTAAAAATGTTTCTAAAAATAATGAGAGCCATACGACTGTCAAATGTCTATCCGTATTTTTTGACAATCTAAATATATATTGCCTTGTATAATTATTTTGTATGTATAATGCTCTTTCAATGATATACAACATTTTTCCAAATCATTTTATCTGATCTATTAGTATGAAGGGATCTGAGGTAGATACAGATTATAGTAAAAATAACTTAAATTGACACAATTGTGATAATCGAATATTTGTCCCAAAAGAGTTCCAAATACCCGCATTGCCCATAATTCTCATCAATTGAAAGATATTTGGTAAGCGAAATAAGGTATAACAATCTACTGCCATGAACATATTTTTGTTATGTTTTATTTTTACGCACTCCTTTTGAATAAATTCCAGTAAGTTTGTGTATCACTTAAAATATATTGTATATTTATTAAGACTTCCGGGTTCGAAAACTGCTCCAGTTTTCGCAAATTATTTGTATGTAAAAGTTGTGACTAGTGTTACAAAGAAATTATTTGCTGCTCTAAATTTAACAGAGCGCAACATATATAAACTCTACATATTTAATAACTCACAGTGAGTAGTGCATTTGAATTTATTAGCGGGTCCATCACAACGTTTAATAAATGCCTTAATATCATAAAAACAAAAATGTACAAAAAGGTAGAGAAATTTAAATGATTTTCTCTTCTACCTGTCTCATTCTACAAGTAAACCACAAATAACTTGTATAGTGTAGTAGTTCGGTCTGAGGTTCAGCTTGTTAATGTAGGCCTTCAAGTGTAGAAAACTTAAAACTTCTTGTACACAACCAGAGGAGAACATATCAGTACAACTACTGCTGATAACAAATTTAATGCATCAAAACACCAAACAGTAGTAAATGTATTAAATATTCCTTGCAAATGAACAATGGCATTGTCGGTTTCGCTTGTAGTGAAAATATAAAGACCCTGTAGGAAAAATGTACATAAGTAATTTGTTCAAGTATTCTATGACTTTAAGCAAGAGTGCTTTTGAAGTTTCTGCGATTCTTATTTAAAAATGATGCATGTGGAATACGAGTCTTTTGAATTAATTGATTAAGATCAATAAGCAGAATTCCCGGGCAACGTTACCATTGGTCATGTTTTTCCCTTTTTGCCAAATGTTTGAGATGCTATAAAGTTTTCATATTATTTTAATAAAGTTTAATTCCTGCAGTTTTCCCTGTTTTAATGAGTTTAAAATACTCTGTTTATATTAAAACTAGAAACTTTAATATTGAATTCAATATTTCTCCGCTAGGTATACGACAAGTATATTATTGTTGTGGCAAATATATTATGATTAATTCAAAATATTAATTAATTTGCGCTCAGATCAACAATAAATTATAAATTTAAATTACATGAAAAAATAAGAACTAAAACTTCAAAAGTTTTCAAAGTTTTACATTAACTCGTAAATCGGAATTGTTACGAATCTTAAGTTATATCTGATTTTGTTGTTGATGAAACACTCCGCTGCCCAATATTATGAATATATTAAAAAACATTATTTAATACCTGATGTGGCCGTCAGTTGGCAGGCACAAATATATGGTTTGCCGTAACTAAGTACATCGCCCGAAGTTCTAACTAATATCTCCTCGTGATGGAGGGGGTGATAGGTCCCTGTCTCTGTAAGGAGTCTGAATAAATAGGTCGAGCAGAGAGGAGTTGACACCCTCTTTTAAAAAATCCCTAACCCACGGTAGAACAGCATACGCCAAGAATGCGTGGCCAAGAGGGTGCTTGGTATGCTAACTCGGGATACCAGTCGATCTCCAGACTTACCCAGGTGGACATCTTTTTCTCCATTACAGGGACGAATCAGGAAGCCTCTCAAGAGGGGGAGAGAGAAATCTCTGCAGAAACTTTGGTTTTGATTTGCTAAGGGAGGAATCTGGAAACGATGGACAAGAATGCCTCGCAAGGGGTGGACCGGTCATAGGTATTGGATTGTGGGATTCCGATAAGGATAGACAATGAAGCCTCGCAAGAGGTGGAGAGGTTTGTTTCAGTAGGAACTCAAGTGTTTATTGGCAATGGAGGAATTCTGAAGAGATTGACAAGATAACCTGAGAAGAGGTGGACGGGTCAGTTTCCACAGCTAGTGCTGCGGAAGAGTCTGAGACGGTAACACACATTGTATGCGAATGTCCAGCTCCGCCAGTTTGAAATCACTGCAGTCAAGAGTAAAGGCTAGAGGTAGTCATAAATTACAAAAGGGTTGACTGAAATCAAGACGAGAAAAGAAGGGGGTTCAAAAGGAACCTATAAATTTATCCGTGAGTTTCGATATTCCCCCTACATTAATAAATAAAATAATACCTGATGTTGCCTTTCATATATATTACTATACAGAAAAAGTTAAAAAAAAGTAATAGGTAAATTATATACGATCTTTAGTAACATATTTTGCAAATACTAGAGGGTTTTCAGCTGGAAGTTTCTCCACAGCAACTGACTGAGCGTACTTTATGTCTTGAATCACCATTAAAGCACACAGAAGTGTTGTTCTAAAATTATGTTGGTCCCAAGCGAATAATTTTTGTCTTTTTTGAGTTAAGTATAAACTAATTTAGCTGGGTGAATTTAAAAATTACATTTGTATCTCTTTCAATATTAAGTTTCAATAATAACTCGTCTTGTATGGAAAAAGTACACATGCATATGTCGTCAGCATACATTTGAGTACATGTATAATAGTACCCGTGATCATAGATTTAGAAAAAATTTTTTAATTAATAGAGAATTAGAGGAACCCCAACGTGCCATGAGGAACCCCACCTTGCACGTTGCCAACAAAAAATTTTAATAGTTTATTTCCACATATTGTGTTTCGCGACATTTGATTAATAAAAACTCACGACCTTGTATACCATAAGACAATTTCTGCAGTAGTATTTGGTGATGAACCAGATCGAAGGCATATGTAAAATCAACGAATCATTCTAGAAAAAGCGATTGATGCCCTACATTATATTTAGACACAAATGGCTTGTTAACATTCGTATAAAGCCTATTATTTGTTTGAAATTATGTCATCTTGAAATAATGTAATCTCGGTATGTTATTCTAATTCAAAGTTTTTAACAAAATTAAAAATATTTAATACTAAATTGAACGTTTAATAACACATATTCTGAAAACACTTGCGTGCACCATAGTCAATGTTTATGTCCAACTGTAAGGTGCCATATTTCTCGGTGGTAATAAACTTTGATTTTCAGCAAATAGGGTGATCTTGCGAAGATATAAGTGGTGCAAACAACATAATAGTTGTATAACAGATAAAACTCATTTTCAGTTGTGTTACTATAGTAAAAGCCTGTAGCCTTAGGAGCTAATTTGTATGGTGTAAAAATATTAACAAATTCTAGAAAGTAATATATGAAACTAACATTTCTTAAGGAAAATTGATTAAAGGCTAGATTAAAACCCGCGAAGCAGAAAAAAATGGAATGTTAAAACAAAACAAATGCAATTTTAATAAAAATATGCAACACAACGCTAAGTATTTCCTAATAGACCTTCTGATGTTAGCATAACTCTTTCTGCTTGTCAGCTTCTTCTGTTTCGCCATCTCCGTTTACAGCTACATAAGCTAACAATTTATTATTTTATGCCTGCCTGACTAAATGGCTAACTTGTTTGTCAGGTTGACATGCTGACGTTTAGAAACATGAATTATATCTTTTTCTATTCTCTACTCCGCAAGTAACATATTTACATAGTTTACACATAGGTAACCGTTCAGCACATACATAAGTATATGCCGGCAATTTCAATAAAAACTGGCATTTTCGTTTCATACATAAAATGTTGCCCTGTTAAGGAGTACATGCTTAATGCACCCCAATTATTAGGCATTTTAAACAGTTTATAAAGGGCAATGCCTTTCGCCATTACTAAGGGTCAAATTAAACACCACGTTTTGCGTGTGTAAACATATTTCAATTACAATCTTTAAAATTAAAACATATGGCCACCCGCTCACTTTATGGAGATTTATACTTCTTTAATAAATTAAAACTCGTGATTTAGGGGTTAAACCCTTTCGTGGTTTATTTTGTTAAGGGCGAGATTAAAAAAGAGTTGAATATCAGATCCGGCGATTAGGCCGGTCAATTCAAAACTTCGAATTGCTCGAAAATGCAGCGCCATTGCTCTTTCATTGTTGCAATCGTTTCACTTAAGTAGGAGCGGTGGTTCTAGCATACTGCTAACACTTAAGGAGGTTAGCTTAAGGAGCATTCTGAAAGTTAACTCTGTAAATTTCCCCAAAGGTGTGTTTTTGTATTTATATTGAAGAAATCGCCTGATATTGCTTAAACTTCTTTTACACTATTCTACACGTGTAAAAAATATCTAAAGTAAAATATTCATATTTGTTTACTTCAAGCAAGTAAATGAGAAAATTTCGAACACATACCTTTGGCGGCAATGGCGAAGAAATTTCGTGGTAGCGCCGGCAGTAGCTCTTTTCTGCGGCTCGACTTTTTGAAAACCTTATCAAAATGAAATAGGAAAAAAGTACATTATTATCACTAGAGTGAAAAACTGCAACCATTTTTGAGCCAGTGCAAGCTGAAAACAAAAATATTTGCGACAATGTGTTGTCGGCAGCTAAGCAGGCGACTTGTTTTTCGTTTAATACCAGCTTTAGAAATTTTTTTAGCTTCCTTCTGTAGAAATTTTCCAAAAATAATGATAGCCACGCGACTGTCAAATTTCCATCCATGTTTTTGACGGTATGATTACACATTGCTTTCCCACTAAAATACTTTCTGATTTTACTTAAGTTTTTGACAAGTCGTTTTATCAGATGTAATAGTGTAAATGGGGCTTCAGAATTTGCTTCCGCATTGTTCCTATTCATGTTTTTAAAGGTTGTTAAGAATTAAAAAAATAATAGGAAGAAAAAAGAAAATTGTCTTTTGAAAAAGTACAGAACAAGGTAAATAGTTCAAAATAAGTAAAAAAAGCTAAAGTAATGTTAATTTATTTAAAAATTAAATTCGGCACTCTGAATACTTCGGCTAGTTTAAATATTTGGGAAAGTAATTAGAAGACTTAACACAGCTAACGAAACTCCTATTTAAAAATTTTCAATTAGTTAATTAATTTTAAAAAATCTTAAAAATTCATTTTCTAAATAAATTTAAATAATAGCATAAAGTTGTTACTATGAAAAATAAATTTAATACAATACAATTCTAAATTGTATGGTCTCTGCTAAAAAAGAAACTCAACATTTTTTAAATAGAATGATTATTTTAAAAGTTATTCGACTTTACTTGAAGAGTTCTCAATAGGACCAAGCCGAAAAAGTAGATGAGAATTAGTTTTCTTATTTAAAGTCATAAGTTAAAGGATAAATGGGAATAATCCACACGAAGGCTTAAAAATTATTCAAAACATTTATTAGGTGTTGATTGATATAAACAGTTGTCATACATATATTCCATATTGATTTCGCTGCTACTTGCAGATCAGTGAAACGATTTTGAGACATTTAAGCATGAAATTAGCCACTTGTTTCTTTATAACAAACTAGCGAACATCCACAAAATGTCTATACAAATTTTCTATACGAGTCGCTTACTGGTAATATAGAAACAGGCTATAGATCAATTGAAGAAAAGTAAATTTAGAGAGTTTGAGAACATTTTCAAAATTGAAAAAAGGCTAAAAAAGTAACAAAGCTAAACAAATAAATTTTAAAGCTAAAAAGATGGCTAAATGTAACATCGAAGAAAAGCCTTAAGTGGCAACGCTGGTTGCAAGTAACTGTGGGATGAAAGTATGTGTATATTCGTATTAGTTTCGATTCAGCCATCATCATTGCCATTATTGTGCTGTGGTAAATGTAGTTGTGTTGAAACTACTTTTACTTTAGATATGTGCATACTCATATTGTATTAAATGCCTTGTGACAGTTCTGAGTGACAGTTATTTTGACTAATTGTAACAATGGAAATTGTACTTAACTAGATGTGTCAAGGTACTACTTTATTTTGTGCCATTTTGGTAAGCATTAGTCTTGACAGTTCATATTTGGCAGTCGAGAAGTAGGACGTGGCAAATTTATTATGGAAAAATATTCGGTAAACCAACGTGTTTTAATTTTTAAAACATTTTATCAAAATCAATCATCGATTACCGTGACGATTAGAAAATTACGTGAAATTTTTGGGAGAAACAACGTGCCAACAAGACGCACTATTTTTCGTGTAGTGAATGATTTCGAAAGGGACTGTAGTTTATAGGCCCAAGCAATGACTACAACGTACTGCAAGATCGGCAGAAAACATTACTGCTGTTCAAGAAAGTGTTCATAACAATCCATCAACCTCAATTCGATACCGTGCTCGGGAGCTTGGTCTTCAAAGAACAACTTTGGCCTCAATTTTGCACAGAGATTTGCATTTGTTTCCATTTAAGATTCAGTTGACACAAGAGCTTCTTCCAGAAGACCATTTACGCCGCCGCACATATGCCAATAGGATGATACAGCTCGCCAATGACAACCCCGATTTTCATATAAAAATCATAATGAGTGACGAGGCACATTTTCATTTGAATTGATATGTGAATAAACAGAATAGTCGGTTCTGGGCAATGGAAAACCCTCAAATTATTTATCAGTCACCTTTGCATCCATTAAAAGTGACAGTCTGAAGTGCAATTCGGTCAGGAGGAATCATTGGACCTTACTTCTTTGACGCCCCAACTGCATGCTTTGGGGTTGACTAACATGTGGTTTCAACAAGGCGGTACCACATCGCATACAGCCAGGATTACAATGGAATTACTGCGAGAACTCTTTCCACAACAAGTTATTTCAAGAAATGGTGATGTTGATTGGCCTCCACGGTCGCCTTATTTGACTGCTCGGAACATTTTTTTGTGGGGATATCTGAAAAGTAAGGTTTATGCAAACAAACAAGAATCGCTGGAGCAACTCAAACAAAATATTCGTGATGAAATTAATGGAATACGTGAAATGTGTGAGAATGTAATGAAAAATGGGTTAAAAAGGGCTCGCATTTGTGAGGCTATCAGATGCGGACATTTGTCTGATATTGTATTCCATACATAATTGCCAACATTAAATAAAACATTTATCAATATACGATCTATTCTCTTTCATTTATTCAAAAATTATAAACAAGCAAAGTACTATACCTACCCGGCGGACACCCTGTACATATGCATGTGTGTGTATATTAGGGGAACTCACTCTTGGTTGCAAACAACCCTTGCAAACCTTGCAAATGTAGCAAGTCTAGCAAATATGATACATTTTGCAATACCATAACAACAAAATGTATGAAACTAAGATTTGCTACACTTGAGCAAATATGCTATGGCAAAAATCGTTGCAGATTGGTAATTTGCAATGCTAAAACAACTGTTTATTTCATTTTATTATTATTAAATCAAAACAACTAGACACCTACGCTAACAAAAACTTTCTTTGCGTAAACATATTAGAAGCGGTGTTAACGTTTATTTATTGGCTGCGGCTAGCTTATTGCATGCGGCAAAGTTACTTTATGTAACTCTGTAATAATTTTGCCAAACGCTTAAAAATTACAATCACGCTTTGTGGCAGAAAATCATACTAAATGTGCAAAATTGCAGATATGCAACGAAGAGTGATTTCCGCTATTAATACATAAATGGTAAAAACTATCGTCTTTTATTTACGGTTTATTTTATATGGGAGTCATTTTAATTCAACATTAAATACAACAGAACGTAACAATATCTTTAATTTAAAATTAATTTTATGTTAAGTCAACATCTAAATCAACATAAATTTAAAATTTTTTCATGTTGAATGAGCACTCTAACTAAATTGATTCTTCAGGTAGAATTCACGTTGTTTCAATTTGAAATAACTTTGATTCAACAAGATTCGTCATGTTATTTCAAACATTAAGTCATTTTGCTTTAACTGTACTGAAATATTAAACTATCCTGAAATATGGTTATTTTGAAAGAAAAAAAGGTTCTTTTCAGATTGTTGTAAAAACATGTTAAATTAACGCGAAATAGCTATGAAGCAAAATCACTACCGAAAACTGTAAAATCAAATTTATTTGAAAGAATTTACATTCATTTTTTTCTGTGTGTAGTAGCATTTACACTATTATGAAACAATTCAGTGATTACAGCGAATTTCTAAAAACGCAAAAGACTAAACGAACATAATTTTGTGTTCCTACAGCAACATTTGGATGACTAACTTAAATTTAAAACTCCGTACATATTTTATCATTAGATTCAAACAGTTAATCCAGCTGCTATTACTTTTACTCTCCTTTTAAAATACTTTACCTTAATCTAATAGTTCAGACTTGTACACCTCTGTTTAGTAAAATTACGGTTAATCTTTTCATTAATTTTTTGTTGTCTACTCTCGTCAAAAATAAATAAAAACCGCTTATATGTAAGTATATAGTAGATGGTTCTAAAGAACTGAAAGTATCACCTTGTAACTGGTACATTTGAATATAATAGAAATAAAAATACGTTTAATCTTCTTTAGTCACCTTTTCCACAAATACAAAGAAATTACAAAACTAATCATTCAAATGCCAGTATGCAATAAAGAAGTACATGCATACACGTACAAATAATAATTCATACAACAAACACACACGGATGCACAACCAGCCACATTCAAATAAATGAATGAACGAGTGACGGAATGCCATGACAGACTCAATTTAACAAAGTAGGATGAAATGGGTTTGGTAGCTATAAAAAAAAAACACAAGTGATAGAGCTATATTCGGCTATGCCGAATCTTATATACGCCGGTGCATAGGATTTGTTTTTTAATATTTGATAAAATTAAGAGTTTCCGTGGCAAATTCAGCCTTTGGGTAAATTTGTTCGTTAAAATTCAAAATATGGTGAAGTTTCTTTTTGGTTCCTTGTTTATTGAACCTTGTGTAACATCGATTCTGTTAAATTTGCTACGTTTACTTTTTGGTAAAATATCAGTGTTTCTGTAAATTTTTGAATTTAGGGTGAATTTAAAATTTTGCCAAAATTTCGAAATTTTAGCAATTTTGTTGTGGATTTTGTGGAAAAATATACGATTTTTGTACTTTAATATTTTTGACCTGTAGTTTATTTTCGTGGTGAATTTGCGGATTTTGGTGTATTCCCAAATTATGGTAAAATTTCGTTTGTTTTCATATCTCAGATTTATTCAGATTTTTAATAAAATTTATGACTTCTTAAATATTATGGGAATTTTGATTTTTTCCGGGAAACTTTTTTTTGTAACTCACAACTTGCGGTGAGTTTTTAATTTGTATAAGCTTACAAATGATCGATTTTACTCGTATTAAAATTTCTACTTTTTGCATAAAATATTGATTTTTTTGGTGAAATTACAAAATTGTGGTAAAATTTACATTTTTGGTGATTATTAAAAATTTGGTGAATTTAGGTTTTTCTCGTAAAATTTCAGGTTTTCGTTAAAAATTAATTTTTGAACAAAAAAAATTGTTCTTAAGGATTTTGGATTTTGTGGCGAATTAATATTGTTGCCAAAATTTCGAATTTTTCAAAATTTGTTTGTGTAATGTTAGTTTTTGTTTGAATTCGGCTTGCTGAGTTAGGTCTTGCAATTTTGAGGTTTTTTTTTTAAAAAAGGTTCTAATTTGTTCCGGTTTAGGTCCGTAGGTTATATGGGCGCTTCAGTATGATCATTTCTGATTAAGAATATTCAAATTTTTTGGGCCTGTGTTACCCCACGGGAAAATACCAAACAAAAAACCAGAAAAGTGGTTTTTGACTAATATTTCGGAAACTTATGGACCTATATGGCTGACATCAATTAACGAAAATTCAAGACACTAGGTTTTAGACAACCACCGTCAGAAAGTTGATTTCAATATCGGACAATCGTTAATTGAACTTTGTTTCCTATCAGTGTCCAGAATATATACTTTATTGGGTTGGAAACGAATATTGTAGCAATTACAAAAGGAATGACATAACCATATTTACAGTTTTCATTTTTGTAAAGGGTATAAAAATAGTTTTCCATGTCAGATAAATGGCAACATCAACAGCAGTAACTCACTTGGTTTGTAGTATTATCTCTTTCTCTTTATCTAGCTCTCTTTTTTTATCACTCGCCTAAGATTTTAAAATGTTAAAACTTAAACTATTGCTAAGACTTTCGCATCATCATGCTTGAATATACTTTTCAAGAGAAGAATTAATATTAAAATTGTCTTATTTAAGACGACTTGACGTCGGTAAGAAAGAAACGAAACAATTTATATCAAATGTCAAATGTAAAGTTAATTTTTTTCATTACTCAAGGTTCCTTTTCTTCACAGCTCAGTATATTAACAAGAGCTTAACAACATATTTGCACATGGATTGGCTACAATTTCAACAAACACGTTAAACGTTTTCATATAATTTTTGTTATTTAGCTTTAGCTCCGATTTCACTCATTTTACGAGTATTTTACATTTTGACTCTTGTTTCGTTTTCTTGTACGGATTTTAATCGGTTAATACAAGTTTTTCCGATTTGTAGAATAAATTTCAAATTTTGAATTAGTTCTCTACATTATTATGTAAAACTTAGATTATTTTTAAAATTTCGATTTACTTTTGATTTTTGGTGTAGTTTATATTTTTCTAATGATTCTAAATTGGACATAAAGAACAAAATAAAATTAGGAAGTTTTTTAAAAATAGCTTCGTTCGAGAACCCAATAATTATCAATAATTATGCCTAAACTTTACTAAATTGCGTTCGAGTACAAAAAGTTTAGTAGATGAGAACACAGTTTGAGAGCGTAAAATGACAGTTCGATGACTGAGCAATTGCAAAATCTGCTAAAGAAATTGTTGTTAGTAGAATTTAGTGGGCTGCAAAAACATGTTTTAAAATGTAAACAAACAAAAAATGTTTATGGAGTTGTTAAAATTTTTGTGAAAATAAGGAAAACTAAAGCAAACTCAAGTAAATGGGGATTTGAAAACAGTAAAGTCTACTAATTTACGTTTGCATACAAGAATAAGTGTTTTTTGCTTAAGTTACCCTTTCCACACCAGTTTAATGAGGATTTAGAAAAAAAATTATTTTGTTTCATTGTTTATTTACTCCTTTAGTGTTGTAGAAGTGATGAATACTTCGGAATATAGTATTTGGATATTCATACTAATCAATAACAAAAACGAGTAATAATGAACTATTTAACAAAATAAAAAGAAAAAACTTATAAAGCAACACAAGTTACGTTTTTTTTTCCTAAGAATTGTAGACAATAAATTGTGCTGTACCGAGTACGAACAACAAAAAGAGTCGAGTAGTCAAAGGAATACATTTTTTACAACACTGCATTCATTTTCAATCAGCTGTTGGATAAATTTGACTAAATTTCCATTCGCGTACTTTTTGGACAAAATTTATTTTGGGAGAGTAAATTGAAAAATTTACTCAGTTACTAAACTCTACTAAAAAAGTACTCGAATGAACCTAATGTAAATTTCTTTATTTTATAAAATAACTTACAATTGACTATTTGATATCTTTGTAAAAAATTTATATATTTTTAGTTTTTCCCACCCATTTTTACCATAATTTTGTGGCTTTTCCTTTATGACAGGTAAACTAGTATCAGTGTTTTTTTATTTTTTTTTTTTTTTTTGGGAATGAATGGATATTTTGTAAAAACTTTAATTTACAAAAACTTTATTTCAAAAAAAAACATATTTTTTTAATATTTTGTTTTGCTTTATGCATATTGCATACTAATGCGAATACGTATGAATATCCCTGTACAGTAACCGGATAATAGTTTTTATGGTGGCCGTGTTAGGTTGGCTGACTGCTAGGTTGGTTGCTGTGCTGCCTGTTTAAATGGTTACTGGTAGTTGCGTGTTAGCTGACTGGTGGTTTATTTGTGTATTTTTGTTAAGTTAGTTTGGTCTATCAGTTGGTTGGACAATTGACGTGGCTTGGCTTGGTATAACGTTTAAGGTTTTAGTTCTATTCACATTATTTTAGTATGATGATCCATTCATTTAGTACTAAATATGTGTGATGCATATTAAATATGTTTGGCTTTGGTTGTTATATGAAAAACATTGCTATCTATTCCAGTTATTTTCTTTAGCTGTTATAAATACATAACATATGTATGTATATTATATATATACTATATATAATTTAACACTTAATGAAAAAAGTTGCACATAGAATAAATATCATTTTCAGTGAAAATAAATTTTGTAGTTGTACAACTCGCACGCAGAATTCTTGCACTTTTAATGTAGGAAAATTAAAATCGAAAGTCTAAACAAAAACAAGTATTCAAAGTCCAATTTTTCGCCATTCGATTGAAAATTCAGAATGTTCAGACAAAAAATGTTTTGTCTAAAAAAACTTTTTGTAAAAAAAAATCCTTTCATATTTAAAGAATTATTTATTTTGAGGCGTTGGGTACATCTCACACATTCGCTTTTCTACTTTACCAAAATCTTCACTACTCAATCAAAGGAAAAAAGTTATTGTAGTCCTTCTTCTATTCGCCTTTTTTTTTAATAATTTTGCATTAAAAGTCGTTAAATCGAGAGCTACATTTGGCTGTTCCGAATCTTATATACCATTCACAAATGTACATTTATTTGGAGTTTTGGTTAAATTTATAAATTTTATGAGAGGTTTTTTAATTTTTTACTAAAATCCCCATTTGTGATTTTGTTTTGTTTGATATATTTGCTTAGCATAGATTTTATTAAAATTTTGTGAAATACTAACTTTTGTGAATTTTTCGGTGTTTTGGTGAATTTAAAATTTTTGTGGTGAAATTTTAATATTGATAAATCTCTATATTCCCTAATTTTTGGTAAAATTTCAGTTTCTTAAATATTAATTTTTTAGCAGCTAAATTTTGTGATTCCAGTTTTTCGATTTTATAGCGAGATTTCGGTTTTGTAGGGAATTTGAAAGTTTCGTTTTTTTTAATATTATTATAAATTAGTAATTTTAAATTTTAAATATTTTTGTAACTTTAAACTTTTGGAATACAGTTCGCATTTGTGGTGAATTTCCGAATTGTGGTGAATTTTTTTTATATTGATGAATTTTGAATATTTTGGGATTTTAAAATCTTCTTGGGAATTCACCACCTGTGAAGATTTTGATTTTCGATTTTTTATGTTTGTTAAACATCGATTTTGTTAACATTTCGATATTTTTCATAAAATATAAGTTTCTTGTGATATTTCGTGTTTTTGTAAAATTACAGAATAGTGGTGAAATTGAAATTTTTGTAGTGAGTATTAAAAATTTGGGCCTTTTGGGAGTTATTCGTTAAATGTCGGTTTAGAATTTTTGAGAAAACATTTTTTTATTCAATTTTTTCGATTTTGTGGTAAATATGAAATTTGGCTGAAATTTCAGGTTTTCTTACTTTTCTTAGTAAATTTTTTTTAAAATATTGATTTATATTCTGGATTCTTATAGGTAGGGAACTTCAATTAACGATTTTCATTTGTCCGATGTTTAAAATAACTATCGAACGCTGTTTTGAAACAGCGGTAGTGGTCCACAAGTTTGGTCATAAGCTTTTTTTGGCTTTTTTGTTATTGTCATATTTCATGCGAAACGCTTACATCCAAGCCAATAAAATTCGCATATTCTGAATCTTTATCAAATTTGCTATGAACTGTTAAAATTTTAGATTTACAACAAATTTGAAAAGTCACGAAAAAACCGAAAAATTGGAATGAAGAATTCAAAAAAACATATTTCATCAAATTTTTAATACTCACGACAAAAATATAAATTTCACCACAAATTTGTACTTTTGCCAAAAAGCAGACAAACCTCAAATGATAAAAATAAACACCTTATCGAAATCATTGTTTAACAAACATATCAAAACTAAAATCAAAAAGTCAACACAAGTAGTGAATTCCCAAAAAAAAAAATTCAAAATACCCAAAAAATTTAAAATTTACAAAAATATTTAAAAATCATAAAAATTTTATTAAAAATCTTAATTAAGCTCAAAAAAAAATCAAATTATACCATAATTTGGCAATTTACCAAAATTCGAAAATTCACCACAAAACCAACTTTTCAAGCAAATTTAAACAACAAAAATATTATAAATTTTTAAAAAATCTAAATTTAAAAAAAAACAAAAGATCAAATTTTAAGTTTACCACAAATTCCAAAATTCACCACAAACTGGAAAAGCTGGAACTAAGAAACTTTTTGGCCACAAAAATAAAAATTCTATTAAAAACCGAAATTTTACGAAAAAAAAAACCCAAAGAAACCTAAATTCACAAATATTTTTGATATTCACTACAAATATTTAAATTTTACCACAATTTTGTACTTTCGACAAGAAACGAAAAACAACATTTTATAGAAAAAATTAACTTTTAACAAAAATCGATGTTTAACGCACACATAAAAATAATAAACAAAATTTCATCACAAGTCATGAATTCCCAAAAAAAAAAAAAAAATTAAAACAATCCCCAAAAAATTAAAACTTCATCAAAATATTTAAAAATCATAAACATATCATCAAAAACCTTAATTAATCTCAAAAATTAAAAAAAAAAACATTTTACCATAATTTAGATGGACCAACATCCGAAAATTCACAACAAAACCAAAGTGTAGTTCAAAAATTTTATATTACGAATTTTATATTATAATTTTACAAAAAATCTAATTTTTAAAAATGTTATGCTCATAATTCCAAATATAACAAGTACGCTAAAATTTTTCAGTTTAACTAGCAATTTGCAAACGATTTGTACTTTATGGAAAACGTAGCAATTTTAACAAAATCTATTACACAAAGTCCTAAAAATTTACTTTTCACAAACAAGGAACAAAAAACAAACTTCACAATATTTTCAAATTTTACGTCAAAAATTATGCAAGGGCTGAAATTACACCGAAATTGTAAAAAAAATTGAGGTTTTTAATAAAATTTATAATGTTTCAATATATTTGTTAAGTTTTTTTAGTTTTTGCTGAATTTTTAAATTTTTTGGAGAATTTGCTAATTATGGTGAAATCTTAATTTTTGGTTTTTTTATGAATATTCAGATTTAGTGAATTTGGTTGTTTTGTTTTTTTAAATGTACAAAAAATCAAGTTTGTTTGGTGTTGCATGTTTTACCGCTACCGTTGCAGCTTGAAAATTATCCAGATTTCTCAGTGCGATGTTCGGAAGTAAGTGAGCCCTCACACTCATTTTTACAACAACTTGTGTTTTTATTGGATTGGAAATATACTTACGATTGTACGTCAACTGTTCACGTCTAATATTTTTTATAATGGCAAAATCGAGAAGATATGGCAGCATATTAAAGTCTGTTATCCAATAGGTGGGTTCACTTCCACATATGACGTGTAGCTTTTTTGCTTGAACTGTATTCTACTGCTGCCTCCCCCTTGAGCTAAGAAGTCTGGAACCCCAAAATGTGTGATTTGCATAATAGTCGCCAGCTCCAATAAACTTTTGCCCTAGTGCAGGAAAGAACGTGGCAAATTAATGCTGTTCGGTTTTGTGCCTGCAATTTTGAAATCAGTAAGATTTATAGACGGAGCTGGTATATAATCTTCGCTGATTTACGACACTGCAGAGGTCTTAGGTTTTTGCGAACTACAGCAGTGGTGCCGACACATGCCCTTCCACTCGAATGCTTAGTATCGAATGTGAAAAATTCATTGACTCTAGAACAATTTTTTAGAGTAAAATGTGATTCAGAGGCCAACAGTATGTCTAATTCCTGCGTTAGTAGGATATGTTCTACTTCATGTTTATGTTGGGAGAGCTTATGTTCCAGAAGCATATTTTCAACTGGTTCAATTTTTGTTAAGTTAAACTTGTAAACTAAACTTTTGCAATTCAAGTTGGCAAAACAACTAATTTTAATTCAGTTTTGCAATTTTGTTTTATATTAAAAAGCTAGAACATATTTTTGGAGACACTCTTCACGAACGTAAGTATGGTTTGTTTTTTTTTCGAGTAAACAAATAAATGAAAGTACGTCGTTGCCACTGTGTATTTTAAAGGATCAAATTAATTTTTGAAAAGTAGTCGGTTGTCAAAAAGATTAATTATATTTTACAAGGAAGTTGGATTAACGAATAATAGTTAAAGATTAATTTATTTCTCACATTAGTTAAGGTCACATATTGCTAACAGGAACTTTAAATAAAATGAATTCACACGGCTTATTTGTTTTATCCGTTGTTATTATTTGTACATTACTAAAATATAGGTTTAGGCAAAACCAATATATATTTAAAAGTTGAAAGGCTTACAGCCTTTCTGGAAAAACATCGCTTCTAAAGCAATTATTTCGAAAGAATTTTAACTTAGGTAGACACTAGACAGTAAACCTTCAATAAAAGTCTTCAACCATAATCGTTTTTAAAAACAATTTTACTTATTAAGGGTTTAATAACCAAATAATGGTTTATATGTAACTTTTTATGAATACGTCCGTAAAGCTTTAAAATTATGAAGTAGCTCGTTTTTTTTTAATGGAAACAAATTAATAGAAAAATATGTTTTCTTCAGCTTAACTTTTAAGTTAAAAATGTGTTTCTAATATTTGCAATTTACATGCACTTCATTTTCCACGAAATATTTTTTTTAGTAAACGCTTGTTCGATTGCAACAATAGTATATCGTTCAAAGTATAATATTTAAAGAGAGTTTTATTAATCTTGCAAGACAGATTCGAAAAGAGCAAAATCGGTTTACCCAGCCAATTTATTAATTTCTAGTACCACAACCAATATATGAATATACCTGAGTTGAAAAATTACATACGCTTCAGTGACCTTATCCCTTAAAAGCCTGTTAAGTGAAGCCATTTTTCGAAGTTGGGACTTTGAGTACTTTATTTCTGCTGTACATAATTATAAAGTAAAAGCTATATTTCGAAATTCTTTCATAAAGTTTTGTTCATAGAATGTAAAATGTAGGAAATTTTACAGTCATATATGAAATTTACACAATGACTGCAGATACCTCAGAATGTTCGCACACAGTTTCGAAGCTGTGATGGTACAATATAGGATATATCCCAAGCTAACTTTTTGAAACAATATTTTTTCCAATGGTTATATTTTGGAAGTTACTTATTCAGTTTGACAACCAGGTGCCCAAATATCCTGTAAGGATTGCCATTTTATCATGAATCGTTTCACGCCTACCGATCTTGTGAAAGTTATACAAAAATATGACCGCCAGGGATTCGTGGCCAAGAGGGTGCTTGGTCTCAAGTACGCAAACTCTGGATAGCAGTCGATCTCCAGTTTTAATACATACTTACCCGTGCATATGGAGCTTTGTGTGGATGGACATATTTTTTCCATTACAGTGAGGAATCACGAAGCCTCGCGAAGAGGTCTGAAGAAACTACGGTTTTATTTGACAAGTGGTGAACGAGTCATCGTAAGCCGTGGAGTGGTTAATATTTGTAGGAACTATGGCCCATAGAGGAACTCGGAAGGGATGGTCTAGAAAAGCTCGCAAGGGGTGAACGGGCCAATCCACAAATATACCCCTAAGGAAAGGGCTGAGACGGTAGCGCACATTGTGTGTGAGTGCCCAGCACTGGCTAATATAAGGCTTAACATCACGGACACTAGTTAAATGTGAATGGCATGGACGACCTAAACCTTACACGAATGCTAGCAATTACAAGAGACTCCGCGTTTAGCAGGATGGTCGACAGTCACCAGTCGACAGTCCGAAATCACTACGGTCGAGATTAAAGGCTAGTGGTAGTACAAGACTTGAATGAGAAAAAGGTAATCGTAAATTACAAATCGGCTTCCTAAAATCAATTTGCGAAAAGAGGGGGTTGAAGAGTGGCCCATAAAATTAGCGCTCCGCTTTGTTATTCCCCCAATATTAATAAAAAAAATATTAAAATTAGAACGTCTGTCTGATTTGTAAATACGCAACGTTAATTTCGCCTTAAGGTTGATTGCCATTATGGCTTTAGTGTTCAGATAATTCACAGCACCATGGAAGTTCAATTGTGGTTACACACTTTTGAACCTTAAGCCACCAACTATACAGAGATTGGTGCGATGCGAATAAAAACATAGAAATGTCGTTCTAGATTTTGTATAAAATACATCTCTAAGCATTGCCAGCAAAGCCGAGACCATACAAAATGGTATAAATTTAGCTTAACCTTTATGTCGACAACCAAAAATTTTCCTGTAAACATACAACCAACATACCCGGGTAGTTTGGTAGTGGATTTCTTCTGATAGATCTTTTGTTTTAAATTTTTCTGGGAAAATTAAATAACACGGTCTATGTTATGAAAACTTACGCCGTTGTTATTATCGCAGTGGCTTCTTTTCCTTGTATGGTATAATTAAGAGGAATTCCCTTGCTAAAAAATTGTACGAAAATTTGGCTTTTTATGAAAAGTACGTGTTTTTGCAACGACACTTTTTTGCTCCTTGCTCCAAATGCAGCTTTAAGTCGTTCGATGCTTACGTTTGTGTGTTTGCCATTCATATTGATTTTATAAAATTTTTCATAGCGCCTGATTACGGCAAAAGGGCCGTCATAAGGTGGCTGTAGCGGTCGACGAACTGCATCTGTGCGTACAAAAATTGCTGGAGTTGTCGCCGTTTGTTGTGGTTTAATCTTTTGCATTTTTATGCGGAGGTCATTAACAAAGTCACTATCTGAGATGATTTTCTTTGACCTAGACTCGTCCCGAAATTCACCGAGAACTCGAAGTGTACATCCATAAACCAATTCTGCAGGACATGCTTTAATATCTTCTTTAAAGGAAACGCGTAAGCCAAGTAGTTTGAGTGGCAATACCTCCACCCATTTTTCGGTTTCGTAGCATTTAATTGTGGCTTTTACAACACGATGGTATCGTTGAATTAGGCCTTTAGCATCTGGATGGTATGCAGTTGTTCTCAGGTTTTTGATACCCGAAAGATTATTGAGGTCGCAAAATAAGTTAGATTCGAACTGCCTGTCTTGATCTGTAGTAATTCTTAACGGAACGCCAAATCGTGATAGCCAATGCTGGTAAAATATAAATGCTATAGTCTCAGTAGAAATATCCTCTAAAGGAAATGCTTCAATCCAGCGAGTAAAGCGGTCAACACATGTGAGACAATAACGGTAGCCCTTGGATGGTGAAAGGGGTCCTACTATATCGATGTTGATATGTTCAAACATTGGTTGAGGGAGATCATAGGTGAAAAGTGGTGATTTATTATGACGATATGGCCATGCAAAATTGAAATCACGTGGAATATGATCCATGAATCGTTGAAATGTTTGTCCGGCGTTACGTAAGCCGAAACACATGTGGGTAAACTCATATAAGCCAAAGGGAGTTGTTATGGCTGTTTTGGGTATGTCTTCCGGTTCTACAGGTATCTGATGATACGCTCTACGAAGATCGATGGTAGAAAAAGTTTTGCAACCGTGTAGTAAATGAGCAAAATCCTGGATGTGAGGTATAGGATAACGGTCAGGCTCTGTTATACTATTAAGTTGACGGAAGTCCCCACATGGCCTCCATTCTCCATTTTTCTTGTGAACCATATGCAAAGGGCTTGCCCATGGGCTTCGTGACGGACGACATATACCCAGGTCCATCAACATTCTTATTTCCGATTTTGCTACTTTTAATTTTTCAGGGCATAAACGTCTAGGTTTGGCAAAAACTGGTTGACCTTTAGTAATGATGTGGTGAGTTACGTCAAGTTTAATAACTTTGGTGTTTAAATTACTCTGGGTGATGTCCTTGAATTCGTTGAGCAAGTCCTTGAAAGGATCGTTTTGATTAATAAATGAAAGCTTCTTATAATACTCACCCTTTCTATTTAAAGAGCAATTCATACGGACATTTGTTACGTTATCAGTAAGCCTTCGTTGACGTACATCGACCAATAACTTGTAGTATGACAAAAAATCTGCGCCTATAATTGGCTGCGTGACGTCAGCTATAATAAATTTCCATTTAAAATCACGATGTAGTCCCAGGTTAAGTGTTAATGTTGTGTCACCATACGTTTTTATTGGTGAATGATTAGCGGCGTATAAATATGAGTCGGTTTCTGGATGCTTTTTGTGTTTGTATGTTGCGGGTATTACGCTGACTTCGGCACCCGTGTCGATTAAAAACATGAGTGTTGAATTCTTATCGTAAATAATAAGACGGCAGTTTCCTGCAACTAGTCTGTCGTTAGCCATCACGTCGGACAGACTATTTAGTTTTTTGCATTTCGGCAGGGTTGACGACACTTTTTTGCTTTGTCGCCAAACATACGATGGTACCAGCAAAATTCCTCTGCATCGGGTCGGCCATGTGATCGGGATCTACTACGCGAACGTTAATTAAATTTTGTTTTCAATTCAGCTACTTCTTTCACAAGTAAACTGATTTGTTTTTCAAGTGACGTTTGTATCGGTGATCCGGTTTGTGGCGATAAAACAGCGTTAATATGTGGAATGTCGCTTACTTCAAATATCTTGTCAGCGAGTAGAGCTAATTTATCAGACGAGCCGCTGCTTATAGAAATTATGGAACGCACGTTTGGTGGTAGACGACTTATCCATACAGATTTCAGCATATTGTCGTTCATTTCGTTACCTGCAAGATCTCGCATCTCACGAAGTAATTGAGATGGGCGCATATCCCCAAGTTCCAATTCCTGTAAAAGCTTTTTTATTCGTGTTTGCTCGGAGTCTGCGTATCGTACTAAAAGTTGTGATTTAAGAGCGTCATACATATGGTCTCCAGGAGGATTGAGTACTATGTCACTGATTTGCCCTAATACTTTGCTTTCGATAGCTGCCACAACGGTGTGGTACTTTGTTCGGTGGTTTGTTATTCCTGCAGCAGCAAATTGGGATTCTATTTGTGCGATCCATAGAGCTGGTTTAGCGTGCCAAAATGGAGGAATACGTACAGAAACTCTTGCAACTTGGTGAGAGTTGTTTCCATCATTTTGTTACTGATTGGCGTTAACATTTACTGCTGCATCTTCACCGTCGGCCATTCTGTATTTATGTAATAAATATTAAACTGTCTATATTTATGAAATTTTTCTTCTTAAAATCGGATTTCTTTTAAATCACGCCGGGGTCACCATTTATGGTATACACAAGTTCGTGGTTGTTCTAAAACTAACTTTTATTCATATCTTTTCATACAGGGATGTCAATTTCAGTACATTCAAATAAACGTTAAATTAAAAATCAGAGTTAAATAAAAAGTATTCATTGTATGTGGGACAGTGATGCCACACGTCGTATGTGTTAATTTTTTTACAAGCTACAATTTGGCCTCGACTTTCATGTTGGACTATAATTTATCCATATGAGGCACAGTAAACAAAAGAAGAACATTTGTTCCAGCTGAGTTTGCTAATCCAAGAGGAAGAGAAATTGAATCATCAATCTTTGGATTTAGCAACAACATAAGTATGTGCTCTTATGTTCCAAAGTAAAATAGATCGGTAGTACTTATCTCCACATCTCATTATAACACCGAGGTTGAAGGTAAAAAAAAGCCAGTAATGATACTGGATTACAATAAACACAAGGGTGGAGTTTATAATATGAACAGATCATGGCCTTTAGCGTTTTTTATAATATTATCGATGCAGCAGCATTTGCCGCATTTGTTGTATATATGGAAAATAATACTTATCTAAAATCAACAAGCCGTAGAAGAATGTTTATTCAAAACTTGAGTGAACAATTAGCTGCGAAGAAAATTCAGAGTCGTTCACAAAATCCACAAATAATGCGACATTTTTCTTTACGCATTGGAATAGAAAGTGGGTCAACCAGTAGTATCAACTAATGAAAATCATCCAGTTCGTTCGCAAGAAGAACGATACAATTCCAGAAGAAAAAAGCATAAGGGAAATTGTTACATATGTGTCATTCAGAAAAGCCTTGTGCGCAACACTCAGAGGATGTTGCTATTTGTCACAGATGTTCAAACTAATATTATAGTTTAAAAAAAGGGGTAAGTTTTAGAAACAGCTTATTGATTTTCTTAAAAACAATTTTTTTTGCGTTGTTTAATTGTTCGCCAAAAAAAAAAAACAATATTTTGGAAGCATATTTAAAATTTCAAGTCGATATCGCTACAGGAAGTTAAACTATATCGAACATAAAATGAAAAATCTGCCCCGGTAGGTGGTTGTCGACATAAGGGTTAAAAATAAACCCAGAGTCAACTTGATATCTTATTCCGTTGTTGATTTATTCAAATTTATTTCCTATGATGCTTATCGTGCCACCCTGTAAGACTCTGTATTATTCCTTCATGTGGCACATACAAGCAGTTAGTTTCATTCCTTACACCACGAACACTTTTCCCATAACAAAAAATCGTTCTTAAGATGGTATAGGGTAACGTGGAAATCTCCCAATTTCATCTTAAGCGGACCAGGATGGGTAGCACAGATAACTGGAAATATATTTTTCTTTAGACGTATGACCACAAATTTGCTCTGCCCTGTCTAGAGTTAAAAGTTGCTAGAATGTTTGTTGTTACCTACAGCTTTGTTTGAGAAGGCTGGCACGCAAAGTAGGTTTACTAATGAAATATTGCTGCCACTGCTAATAATTTTATAGCCAACATACCGATGTTAATGTCGCTATTTGAGGTTAAAGTAATAGAGGGAAATCGGATACTTGTGTAAACTTAATCACAGAAACAGTAACAAAAAACAACTCGTATAATTATTACAACGACAAAGCCAAACATTTGCGAAAGAAGCTACGCAAATAAAAAAATATAGTCGTCAAAAAGCAACAAGTTTTTTAATAAAATTTTTGACAAAAAGTGGTAAAGGTTTTTTATTATAAACTCTTTGTTTTTTAAGGAAATATAAAAGAACAAAAAGAATAAAATTTCAACTAAAAAAGGGTAAGTAAACTTTTGGTTACATACTTGTAAAAGGGCCTTTTCATCTTTATAATAGTATCATTTTAATTGCTTAAAATCTTAGCGTTAAAATGACAACAGGCCTGAAGTTCCAACAACTGGTTAGTTGTATGGAGGAGTTCTCACACTTGGCCACAGACGCTCCACAGTTTGGTAGCAGTAAAACTGCAATGGAATATACTTGGGATACGGTGGCAACCAAAGTCAGCGCGTACGGCCCTCCATTAAGAACTGGTAGTGAGTGGAAGAAGGTACGTACTTATATCAAAATGTTTTATTTAAATGCTTAAAGGCAAGTTTTTATACTCGTAACTATGAATTCAATTTATTTTAGGTCTGGAAAGATCTCAAAGGCAGGCTAAAAAAATGGCAAAAATTTAAAAGAAACTGGTGGTGGGCCTTGTCGCGTTAGTAAATTAACAGCACTGGCAGTAGACATCGACCGAATATGTCATATTTAGGTTACAGCGGCCCTAAGCGGAGTTCCCAAACAACCGATTTTTTAAGTAACTCCGTCCAGAGGTTGTTACACCTACATCATCTTCAGTCGGCAAATACAATGTAGGAGATGAAACTTTTCCGCGGCAATGGGTGACCTTTGAAGAAAACTCTTACAACCAGCCAACAACATCAGAAAGCGCTAAGCTGTATCGAATGTCTACCTCCACCCCAAAAGCAACAACTTTGCCGCTGAGAAAACAAAAAAAAAATTGCGAAACAAGTGCTTCGGAAGGCAAAAGAGAGTCAAATTTTTGAGCTAGCAATGCGAGCTTCATTCGAAAATCTTAGAGGCCATCAAGTCACAATCAGAAAGTGCAAAAGAGGTAGCAGCAGCTGTGACAGAAAGCACAAAAGCCATTAGAGTGCAATCAAATTCATTGCATGCTATAAGCAAGTCAATGGAGCTGATGTCAAAATCCATTGTTGAATTGTTGACATATTGTAGCATATTACTGAAAAGTAATAAAACATTAATTAAATATATCGTCATTTAAATTCAAAAACGCCCTAAGTCACATTGAAAACAATTTTGTTTTTAATTAATTTAAAAGTTATTAATGTCCTATTATATATTAATGAATGTAATTTGCATTTCTTTATATAAAATAAAAATATTTTCTTTAAATAAAAATAATAAAAATGTTTTATATGTAAATAAATATTACAATATACATAAAATAGAAATTAAAACTTTGATTTGATTTTTTGATTGTTGCTGAATATTATTTTAATTCTGTATAATGTTGAAAAAGTCTAAAATCTCTTTTAAAAGCGTGTTTGTGGTCCTGAAAAGGACCGATTTTGTCTGTTGAAAATTTTATTTTGTAGTTGACTACTTCCAAGGCTTGCAATTTTAAACGCTTACAAGCTTTGCGCTATACGATCCCTTATAGTGTTTGCAACAACCATATTCTCCGAATGATCTTTCTCCGCTTCTTCGTCTTCTTCATTAGTCTCAGTTGTTGATATGCAGTCAAGTTCCGTCCAATTATTTTTGTAAAATATACACATATTGTGTAGTGCACAACACACATTTACAATTTGTGTTACTTTTGCTGGCAAATAATGAAACCCTCTAGATCCAGTCAAACTCCTTAACCGATTTTTGAGAACTCCAAAACAGCGCTCAACCACATTTCGCAGCTTACAGTGCTTATCGTTGAATAGATTTTCATGAGGTGCAGTTGGATTTCTACAGGACTTCATCAAATACGGCTGTAGTTTGTAACCAGCATCACCTGCAAAGAATAGGAAACATTTGTTTATTTGATAATAAAATTTGGTTACCTAACTAGAAGCCAGGTATTTGTTTTTCCATTTAAATAACTAGATCGGAAATAAGCATGAGCTGCACTATGTTCCCATACGAAAGCTTCATGATTACGTCCGGGATGTCTGGCGTCTACAAACAAGATAACCATATTGTGATCACATATCTCAAAACTGCATACATATGTACATAGTGAATTAAAATTCTAAAAGTAAAATATTTATACATATGCAAATATTTGTAGAGTCAACTATAATAGATACTTATTACCATTAAGTTAATACTATAGAAGCCTTTATAATTGTGGTAAAGGTGCATTAAATTTGGACCTGGAGACTTAATGCGTATATGGGTACCATCAACACATCCTACAACACCGGGAATACCACCTTTGTTGTAAAAATTTTCTTTAATTTGGTTTTCCTTCTCACCCTTTTACCTAAAACTATCCACATGCAACAAAGGAGTTCTTAAAAAATGTTTAAACAATCTGCTATTATTTTGCACACTTGCGACTTGCACATTGAAGAAGACAACTCGTTGCCAATGGATGTTTGGTAGCTTCCGGTAGCAATAAATGAAAGAAATGTTGCAAGTGTGGTTGATGGCAAAATGTGGGTATTTTTGAAAGGAGTTTTTAACTTTGGGGTCATCTGGTCCAACAACGTTTTAAAAACTTCTTTATTTACGCGGAAGTTCGCTACGAAGCTACATACATACATAGAAAATGTATCAGTATGACCATAAAGGTATATTGCTTATAAAAACTTATCGTTCTTCCGGCAATTCCAAAACGTTTGAAGCGTCACTTATATTTCTTCGGCATAAGCTGGTGTCTTCATTATTGTTTTCGCTGGAGTCACTCGAAAATCCCAATTCCACGGACGAGAACATTCTCTTATCAAAAGAATGTTGTTAAGATAAATACTTTCTTCACTTTGTAAATACATGATATGAAGGTACTGCATGCACATACATATGTATGTAAACACATATTTAAAAATAAAACTTACGTATTGGATAAAAAACACGATTTAAAAAACTTTTCAAATAAATTCTAAAATTTTTCACAAAATTATATTGTTTTGCTAATTTGTTTACATATGGATAACAGGTGTGCCAAGAACAGGGTTACCTTACATTTGTTTTTGTTGAAAAAGAAGTTTGATATGAAAAAAATCAAGCAAATTGTATTAAATAACATAATGGCAACAATACGATTTCAGTAATATTTGACATATACGCGAGTTAACGTAAGTTGGACGACATGACCAAGTCGCGTACTCGCCCATCAATTGGCTCGTCGCGAGTGAGATTTATCGTGTCCTATAAACAGGCCTTAAGTTGTTTTTTTTACTTTCTGTATTTTGTAAATGCGTACTATATGTATTAAACATGTATCTAAATACATGTACATATGTGTGTGTCGAACTATATAATTGGGTTAAATAAAAAATTCTGTGCTTCGCTACGACATCTCGTATTTTTAATGTACCTTCTAGTCGTTTCGCTTGGCAGCATGTAAATTTGCTTAATTGAACAAATTAATGACAATGATGTAGAGACCTTCGTTAATAGTTAATATCATTATGATGCATCATGATGGTTGGAAATAACAAATGTGGATGCAAATCAGACGTAAGGGCTTGGGCATGTGGATGCATTGAATCATGATATAAATTTTAATTTATTTCGTTTTATTACAAAATCATTACGAAGTCAAAAATAAGTAACAAAATTAATGATGGTAGAAATTATTCAATACACGTGTTCGTCTTTTAACGAAAGAAACTATCTTCTTGTGTGTGCTTCCTGAAATAATGACAAGAAGTTTTGAGTCACTCAGAGTCCTATACAAAGTTGAATTGAATTTGGTTATGATGCATTCTTGCCTTTGAGTGCTCTTTGAAGAATTGACGCAACATAGATTGGAGGTCCTTTCCAAGGATATTGTAATGTTAAATCAAATCCATGTACTTGATGCATTTCGGCTACTTCCTAATATGCGTACATGGACTAGACGAGCCTTTGGCAAGGACGAATCAGTTCTGCTCAAGTGAATATATGGAAACTTGTTTTCGTTAAAAATTAAAACAGAAAACCCAACTGAAGCCGCTCATTGGAAACTATCAATACTTAAAAGATTTTGCAAATATTGAGTTTAAATCCCAAGAAAGTAAGATTGCTCTTTTGTTTGTTTCAGGCCGTGATTTATTATCAGGTTCCGTCGTTAGTTTTTAAAGTGAATATTTGCAAATGGTTTAAAAAAAATTATAAAATAATATTTTCTAGTGTGGTATTGTTACTATTTTTGCCAGTGGGACAGATTTCTATATAAAATTTTCTAATTGAATGGTACCGCAACCAAACATTTTTAGTTGCCACTAGCCAACTGAATACTACATTTTACATACATTCGAACATTTTGCTTTTCATGGCAACTGTCAAACTTTATACACAGAAAGCTAAAACAAATTATCACTGAATTTCTAAATGTTCATGGAGTTTTATAATTGCCCAAAAATAAAATAGCTGTGTTGATGATTTTTTCAGATGTGCAGCCCCCTCATTGAATTCTTTTCACAATAAATTGTGAAATGCATATACGAGTATGTATACATTTACATGTAAGATATGTGAAATCTAGTCAGCTTATTTCCGAATTATTAGATTCCGAGAGTTTTTACAATTCCACACGCTTTTATTCCTCTCGAAATATAGAACATGGACGTTTTATACATAAAATTAATCAATAATTAGAGTTCCATGTTGATTTGCCGCAGCACAACACTTTAATATTGTGTGTACGCCAAAACTTCTTCTTTGTATTTATGTAAATACATATCCATACATAGTATTTAAGGAGTGGAGGTCATTAAGCCGACTTAAAGTTTGTTTGCACATAGCGCTCTTCTTACAACTCCCTCTCTTTCTTATACTACATGAGATGTTTTGTTTACTGTAGTTGATCATAATTTTAATTGAGTATTTGTTTGTACATTATGAATGTGTTTCGTTTTCAGTCAGTCAGTCACTGTATCTGTCTGATCCGTCCATCTCGTACACATGATGCTAGACTAGTATTGTGTAGTCGTCGCGTGATACGATTTTGAAAACAAAATCGTGCTTGGTACGATGATCGCCGTTTCAGGCAACAACTTTACTTGGCATCCATATTTCAGTTTTTTTTCTCTACGTGATTGCTGCTTTAGTGCAGTGATGTGCAAATATAAAAATGAAGATTTATTGGTGAGAGAACTAACCAAGCAAACATAATGTCAAACACTTAAAATTAAAACAAGGAAAAAATGTAGATTTATAATTTTTGTCACATATAACCAACATATTAAATGAATGTAAGTTAAATTTTAAAGAAAAGAAAGAATATACATTACACGGGCGAAAATTTCTTAAATTTATTTTTTGAAGATTTATATGACATAAAAAATTATACTAAAAAGTTTGACCATGTGCCATTCCTTATTATAATTATTAAAATCGCTTTAAAGATTTTAAATTAAATTTTCCATGTTAATAGTTGGATGACAGTTGCGAATTAGTAAAATATTTTTTAAATTCGACGAGATGATTCTATTGCGCTGCTTGGAACAAATGTTTTTCATGTCTGACAAATTTTGTTCACATAAGTAAGTAGATGGAAAAAAGATAAATAATTTAAATACATTTTTTGAGGTGGGGACATATTGCACCATTTAAATTTTTCTAAAACTCAAGAGTATTCATTTTATCGAAAGCTTTTACCTCAGATCTAAGTATTATTAGCTCTGATTGAATCTGTAAATCGAACTTGCTGATGTCACAACTTAAAGGATTTTTGAATACATCAAGCAAAGGCTGTATGCATTCAAAATCATTAAAGCGGTCTTGGAAATTATAAAAAAGAGTTTCTAATAAATAAGAGAAGTTTTGGTAAAATTACAAAAATCATCAGATCGAATTTCTGGTAGCAGCAAAAATAATTTTGTTTTGAAATTCAAAAAAATTTCAGACATATCAAGTGTTTTATATTTTCTTTGAAGTTTTAAATTAAACTCATTAAAAAGTGTGTTATATCTGACAAAAAAGCTAAATCTAAGGTGAATTCGTAATCTTTTAATAATTGTACTTCGCACATATCTATACTTTCTATCTCTAAAAACTCTACCACCTCTTTCCTTATGTCAAACAGTATATTCAGGCAATCACCTCGGCTAAGCCATCGAACTGACCCCTTTTGAAGATATAAAGGGTTACCACAGATCATATATTAGTTATTTATTTATCGGTTTTGAATGTCATGTTTTTTTAGCAGTAAAATGAAGTTGTTACATTTAATAAGAGTTTTACGTAGAAGACTGATTAGCAAGCTTTTTAACTTCCATTGATTTTAGACTAAAAGCGCTTAGTGAAAATGTTTACTAAAATAGTACTGTTCGTTAAAAATAATTTAATCTGGAAGCACAAATTGGTTCACCTTTTCTATATTGTTCGTTAATTATGAATTTAAATATTGTATGGTCGTTTTAAAACTACATAATAAAACTTTATTAAATCCAAACATGTTGAAATTTGCTATCATAAACTATAGATTTTATTTCCACAAGTGTTGCAAGATTTTGTATTGTTGAATTCTCGTAGATACACATACATACATATAAAGCATCACTGTGATCGAACGTAGCACGTTCTAGTAAGTAATAATAATTTTTTTCTTATTTCCTCTAAAATTTTAGGTGTTAAAATTTTTTTTATTTTTTGTTTGGTTTTTTTATTTATATTTATTTGTATTCATATGATTAATTGTATACTATTACTTAATGATTTTTTTCCAGTTAAGAGTTGTTGTTAGTATTTTGCATTTCGTGTCAATTTAAATTAATACTTCGCAATAAATAATAAAATTGATTAAAGGTAATAGCAATATTCAATGTAATTATAATAATAAATTTTTAATATTATGAACGCACGATTTTTGTTTATACTCGTAGCAAACTTGCCTGAAAGTTGTTTTCACATAAAGAAAAGTTATACCTGTAATTGATATTTAATTTGATTTAATTTTCGGTATTTCACTGGTTGATTAAACCAGCTCAGAATAAAACTTTTACCAGTTATGTAAGAACAGGTAGCAATGCCTTCTTCAAACTAAATGAGAGTTATTCAAAGTTAAAATAGAACACAAATATTTGGAACGAAGTTCTGTTAACCCGTGTCAAGTGTGGTTTGCAGACAAACCAGTGTCATTGTTCATGCTGAGACACTCAGTCGTTCCAAATCAGGTAAAGTATGCATTGAGTCAATTATAAATATACATATTGTTTCCGATGAAACCTTTCAATTGCTTCCAGTTACTGTTAATAGTTCCTACGTATGTGTAGGCAGTGTAACTTTGACACAGAATTTGTATACCCTTCACAAAAATGAAAAGGGTATATAGAGGTTTTTCATTCCGATTGTACTTTCTGCAAAATTCATTTCAGACCCAACCAAGTACATATATTATGGATCTCTATAGGTCGGGAAGTTCAATTAAAGTCGACCCTCTGTCCGAAGTTAAAAACAACATTTGGCGGCACTAGACAACCTAGGATCTTGAAATTTGGTCCGCTTCATCAGTGAATTTGGCGTATTTTCCCAACTTCAGCCGTATAGGTCCACAAATTCCCGAGATATGGGCAAAAAACCTTTTTTCTATTTTTTCACTTTTGCGGGGGAACGCTGATAAAATGCTATAAAGTAAACCTCCGGAATTCCGAAGCGTACAGATAACCTACGGACCTCAACGTTGGACCGCATTAAAACTCTTTTAAAAAAAACTCAAAATTTCAAAAACTAAAAAAGAAAGCCGAATTTCACAAAAAAATTTAGAAAAATTCGAAATTTCGGAAAAATTTTAAATTTGCCACAAAATAAAAAAAGTGAATTAAAATTTTTTTTTTTCTAAAAACCAAAACTTAATGAAAAACTGAAATTTTAGGAAAAAAAATCGGCATTTTTTGAATATTCGCCACAATTTTGTAATTTCGCCGAAAAACCCATCAAAATCAATATTTCAAGAAAACCATGGAAATTTTACCATAATTTGGAAATTCAACAAAATCCAACAATGCGCCACAGAATCGAATTGTAGTTCCAAAATTTATAACTACAAAAATATCATAATTGTCCGAAAAACCTAAATTTTCAAGAAACCGAGTTTTCATAAAAAAGTTTTAAAAATATTAAAATTTCGCTACCAATTCCAAAATTCATGTCAAAAAATCAAAATTGAATGAAAAACCGAAATTTTAAGAAAAAAAATTACCAAATTCACCACAAAAATTAACCTCAATTTTGTAATTTGACAAAAAGCCGAAAAAGCACAAAAATCAATACTTTATAAAAAATATTTAATTTTTAACAAAATCAATGTGTAAAAAACATAAAAACAAAAATAAAAATTCACCAAAAAAATTCAAAATTCCCCAAAATATAGAATTATAAAATTTTATAAAAAATATCATTTAATCTGAAAAATAAAATAACAAAACAAACTTTTACCATAATTTATAAATTCACCAAAATCCGAATATTCACCACAAAACCAAATTATAATTCAAAAATTTTAAGGTACAAAAATATTCTAATTTTCGAAAAACCAAATTTTAAAGAGTCGGAGTTGCACGAAAAAAATTGCAAAAATTCTAAATTTAGCCAACAATTTAAATTTCTTACAAATTGGAAAACTATAAAATCGAAAAACTGGATGAAAAAAATGTAATTCCTAAAAATCTAAATTCAATTCAAAACAGAAATTTTACAAAAAAAAAAATCACAACAAACTAATATCCAGTATTTTATGAAAAACGTAGCAATTGTAATAACATCGATGTTACCCAAGGTCCAGTATACATAATTTTCACAAGCCAGGAACTGAAAACAAACGTTACAAAATTTTGACATTTAATATTTAATATTCTATTAAATATTAAAAAACAAATCCGTCGCACCTGCAAAAACCTGTACTATATATTTAGTAGTTTATATTTTTGTGAAGGGTATATAAGATTCGGCACTGCCGAGTATCGCTCACTTACTTTTTATTTATGAAACGAATACAGAAAATGTGACGCTACACCAAGAACATATAAACATGAAGAACGAGGTTTAATAACTCTCTCAAATATATTTCGAAACATAAATTATGAATGAGACAACTATTGCTCAGGTACATTAAATATGAATTTCGTGGTTCATTTACTGTTTGCTTCAGCTTATCAAAAATGGCAACCAATTAGGAATGGAATTCACGTTTTAAATTCCTGGCACCTTCTGATGTTGTTTGGTATCTTTTATAACTTTTAACCCCACAGCGTTAGGAAATGGGGGAAGATGTAATATATACAACTACATATGCAGAGAAAAGGCCATATATTAAGCGACTGGCACATGTGACACTTGATTTGGCAAAAGATGAAAATAATAAAAGCAGAACAACACAAACAATATTTTCGCCTTGTTGTTGAACATTTTTAACATGTTCAAATAATTAATGGAAATTGTTGGTTGATAGCTGGTGAGGTACACTGCACAGTGGTACATGTTAGCAAAATTACCACACACAAGTTTTTTCCTATATAAAGAATGTTTGGGACTTTTCTCATTGTATTTCAAGAATTTTGTTAAAAAAATGCAATATATTTACTGATGCGAATTTCGCAGTCTGCTTAAGCTTCTTCTTCAGGAAACCATTTAGAAAACCTTAAATGGATTTCGTACGAACCACTTCAGACCAAATAAAAAATCTAAATAACCTCATAACCTCAAATTATTAAAGTTTTAACGGAAAGTCTTCACATGAAAGGAATTGATATTTTACTTTTCTTAATTGCTTGATTGTTTGCCAACTCTTGTTTTGAGTTGTCCCAGAAGCAGAAGGAATTCATATTCAACATATTATCTGTTACTATTTTTTTGTGTAAAAATTTTCAAATTTAGTGTCAAAAAGGGATTTCATTAAATTATTTTTATCTATGATACTTAGCATTGGGTACATCTTCTAGTTTGAAGTTTTTTGGGTTAGGTCACAACTCAGGGGATGGCTCCTACTTAAGCACAGCATTGTGTTGGGTCTAGGAAAAATATTCTTATATTGAAGGTAACGAGAAAGACTTACGCAAGGAATTCCAAATGCGATTAGTACCTATAAAGAACGAGTTTTTTTTTTGTACGAACGAATGAGCTTTCAATTCAATTTTCAGCTTCCTAATTTCATTGCAGTACATTGCGTTGTACAAGGGAGTTTTATACCATATTGGGTCAGTTGTATGCAGGTGATATAAATAGTGAGAAGGGTAGATGAAGTGATGTATCTCTTGCACTATTAAAAAAAACCGAAACACTTGATCTTTTCCTTTGCGATCTGATGAATGGTTTTAGTCTATTGAACATTACACTGGATTTATTTTTATCAAGAGCTTCCGTAATCAAACAACATTGGGTCTTAGGTGCATTTAAATCGACCATTTCGCAAGAATCCAATATTGTTACAAGTGCAACATTCATATTTTGTCTAATGGACCCATTAGAAGTCATGGAAAATACAGCTGTCATCTGCAAAAGTAATTGACAGGGTTGGAAGTTCGACATAGAAGGTCATTTAGAAAAACAAGAATTAGCGTAGGGGAAAGTACTCCTGCCTTAACCTCTTTTGATTCATCTAGGTTGTGGACCGTACTTTTGGTACTTTTAACTATTTTTTTCCATGTGCGAATTTCTGTTACTTCCCTGCCAGAGATCAAACTAGTATTTTATGCCACCTTAATGCTCAAATAAGCATCGCGTGTTCTTGGAAAGTCATTAGTATTATCGATAGGTAGATGTATTCTAGTACACTTGGCTTTTGGCGGGAGTCCTTTCCATCACATGTATGTATGTATTTCAAACCTAAACGAAATCGTCGGAAATTTTGAAACTGAAAGCATCATAATTTTATATGAAAAAGTCTTTTCAATTGCACATATTTATGTAGAATTCTTTGTACAATTTAAAATGTTTTTATTTAAATTTATTCATTTATGCGAAATTGTTATATATTTTCTTAATTTTAGTAGGTATAATATTAATTTAATAGAACAATGTGAAGTAAATAATTTAATAAGTTTTTTATTCTTTAAAGTTTGCTGTTTGGCTGCTACTGAAGAACTGAACTCAGAGTCAAATTTTTGCTGTCATAAATTCTACTTGTTAGTTTTGGATTCTAGATTATTCTACACTCAGTATATTGGTCTCTGTCCTTCTCATGTTTTATTCCAGGCCTACTGTTGTGTCCGTAGAATTTTCTACGTTTTGTAAAGTAATTTTAAATAAACTTAACCCTTTTAAAATCGTCTGCCAGACCTAGTGGTACGATTAGGATGCAATCCCACATTTATGACGTAAACCGAGTAACACACTGCACCAAAAATCAATATCTGGAAATAATCGGATATTGCTGACATGCACTAGTAAATCTCCTCATACAAAAAAGACCATAATAATAAAACAGAACTTATTGAAAAGCCTACTAAATAACTTATTGAAAAGCCTACTTTTCCACAAGCTATAACACTGTGCATTGCTGACAGCTGAAAAATGAAATAATAAAGAAAAAGTTTTTTTTCACCTCTCTACTTTTCTTGGCTTATAAGTAGACAACAAACTTCTGCATTTCTAAAAACATTAAGACGTTTTATGTTGCTTACCTGTTTGTAATGGTAGAATACGGGTATTTTCACGTTGGGCGGATGCGGACGCTTGTGTTGTTGGCAGAAAACCGGCAAAATTATTTAAAATAATAAAACTTAGATTATAGCTGGTAAGATGGTAACGATTGCAGTATGGTGGTCTTAGCCACAATGGTGACGATAAATATGCTGGTGATGGTTTGGAGGCATTTTCGGTGTGGGTGGTTAATGATGACACTTTTATAATGTTCCTGTTTTTAAATCTCAGAAATGTTTTACTTTTACTTGTTGACATTGCTGACGACTTAATTATTGCATTTATTTTTAATAAACGTATTGGTTGTTGCAGTCTGAATCCATTGCCAATTGGCGGATCCATATTCGGCTAAAGCACGCAAAGCATTTATAGCGTTATTATCAGTGAAATTTAATTATAATAAAACTGAATTAATTTAAAGAACTGGTTTTCATTAACAACAAATAATTAAAAAAATTGTTAAACAAACTTTTTTTAAAAGCTCTTCCTTTTATTGCTTAGTTAATTTTTTTTTTCTTTTTTGAATCAAATTTTTTCTTTTTTTTCAAGATAAATTTTTTTTCAAACCACTTTTTGTGGTGAATTATTTTTGTTCTTTATGTTAAATTTGTTTGTATTTGTTAGGTAAGAAATATTGCTCTTATACGCCTTCTCTAAAAATAGGAGAAAACATGAAATTTAATAAGCAGAAAATCGAAATTAAATTAATTTAAGTTTCCTAATGCTCTAAGTTTTTCTGGTTTAACGTGTATTTTTTGAAATTGAATTATTATTTTTTTATTTAATGCATTTTTTTTTATTTTAGTATTTTCAGCTATAACGTGTATTTTAGCTGTAAAAATTCTTCTGGCTGATTTCTGTCCAGGCTGCGTTTCTTTTCTTATGCTTTTTTTATGCGTCAATGAGTTTGTGCCTGTGTCCGAGAATGCCTGCATGGTAGTACTTAACACAAAGGGGAACCGGAAGTTAACTTTAGCTGCTGGTAATTACGTGCATGGCATTTATAAAGAGCTGGAAAGGAAAAGAAAGCAATTAATTATTATTTTCACAACCTATGTTTGTTTTTATTTTTTAGATTATTTAACTTAAACTATAAAGTGATTATAAAGAACTTGTATACGTTTCTTGTGGAGCGCAAAATTGTGAAGGCTATTAAACTCAGCTGTGTTTAATTATTATTATACATAAATTTATGTTTATATTAGTATCAAGAACGAAACCAATTTTAGCTGGCTCTAAGGTGCTAAAGTATTTTTTAATGTAAAGAATCCAGAGCATAAGTAACAAACTATTAATTGCGTGTTATTACAGAGAAACGCTAAAGTAGGAAATCAAATAAAAACAAGACAATGTAATTCTAAAAGTAATATATGAGACGTTCCCTAAACAAGCTTGGACGACTTAAGCAGTTAGTTTGGCAAGTTTGGCTATTTGAAATCAGCCATAGACGTCCACTAGTTCTTTAGATATGGGCCAAAAACCATTTTTTGGTTTTTGGTAATTTCACACTTGTCGAGAAAAGTTTTTACAGAAGCCCGTAACTTTCGCATATTCTAAATTACTTTATCAAATTTGGTATAAAGTCCTTCTACAGATATTATCATGCCGAGGCCCTAGATAACCTGTGGATCTAAATGTAGCACCGAATTAAAAAATAAAAAATAAAACTCAAAATTCAAAAACTAACAAAGACAATATAATTCGTCAAAAACCCGAAACTTCACAAAAACAATTTAAAGAATTCGCAATTTTGCCAACATATTAAATTCGTCAAAAATTCACTAAATTTTGAATATACGACACAAAAAGTTAAATTTCACCACAATTTGGTCATTTTGGCGAAAAGCCTGATAATCAATATTTTATGAAAAGCATCGAAGTTTTAGAAAAAACGAAAAAAAATCACTAATTCACCACAAGTGGTAAATTCCTAAATAATATTAAATTCTCCAATATAGTTAAACATCGTATAAATTGCAAATTTTATGAAAAATCTCAATTAATCTGAAATTTGAATATACAACAAAGTCCAGAAATGTACCACAAAACATGCACTATAGTTCAAAAATTGTAAATTACAAAAATTTCATAATTTTTAAAAAAAATCGAAATTTTACAAAAGAAAATTAGCAAAAAGTCTAAATTTTTTTTAAATTTAAAGTTCACAAAATCCCAAACTCGGCATAAAATGTAAAAACTGGATTAAAAAATTATTTTACAGAAAATAAAAATTCAATACAAATAAAAATTCAAAAATTGTAATTTCATCACAATATTGTAATTTCGCCGAAATGCCAAAAAATCACAAAAATCAATACTTTATGAAAAACGTCGAAGTTTTAACAAAATCGATGTTTAATAAACATAAATAAGAAAATTAAGAGTTCACCACAAGTGGTGAATTCACAATAAAATTCACCAAAATATGTAAAAATCAAAAAATTCTAAATTTTTCGTAAATTTTAAATTCACCACGAATTTAAAATTTCACTATAAAATTAAAAAAACTAGACTAAAAAAATTGATTGGTACAAAATCAATATTTAATAAAAAACAAATCTTTTACCCAATTTGGGAATTTCACCACAAAAACTTTAACTTAACGAAAATTCGGCAAATTTGCCTAAAAGCCAAAACTAAAAAAACACAAACAAAATTTTATGACAACTTCAAAATAAAATATATCTTGGGCTATTGTATAAAAAACTGTAATTTAAAACCAAGTCTAGATTTCAACAATTTACAAATTCTTCGCAAAAGTCACAATTTACAGTCTAAAAATTTTAAATTACCAAAATAACAAAATATGTCAAAAAGTTAACTTTAAAGAAACCGAAATCGCTCCACAAAATTACTAATAATTAAAAATTTTGCTAAATTTTACATTAACGAAAACTTCAAAGGTTCTTTAGGAAATCGAAAAACTAAATTGAAACCAAATAATTCCAAGAAGATAAAGTTTTTAAAAATTTCCAATCTAAATTTTGATTTTATCAAAATTTTGTAGGTCCACCAAAAATTTTAAAAAAATCCACATTTTATAAAAAATGTCGCAATTTTAACAAAAGCGATATAATAGAAGTCGCAAAGAAGTTCCGATATCTTAAAAAGCACGTATTTTTCAAATTTAATGACAAAAATTTACCCAAAGGCTGAAATTACATTAAAAACTCTAAATTTTATCAAATATTAGAAATTTAACTACAAACCCAATTCCTCTATTATCTACAATTTACCAAGAAATCTAGAATTTATTATATATTATCTCTTGTTAGTTGTAAATCAATATAGGTATTTTCAAACTCGATTGCACACATCCCTATATGAATAATTCAAATCGTTTGTTGGGAAAAATACAAATAAAATTTATCCATAGGTATGACCTTTTTTATTAAAATATTCAAACTTATTGATACAATATTTTTATTACAAAACTAACTATATACACGTATAAAAAAAAGATGTGCGATTTGCGCCACTTTCGTTTGTTCCGTATTAACGACAGAAATCGCAGTCTTACTCTACTTGTGCTATATATTTGTTTGCTCACTTCACTCTACCAGAGTTATAGGCTTTATACAGGCGCTGTGCCAGCTTAGGATTTTGCGGGCGGGAATAATACTTGAATAAACAATTCTTACATTTTTCTACACTTTTTGTATGAGAAAATGTTAATTTTAATGGTTTGGGAGAAGGGTAAACATTCCTTTTTACCCACTTCAGCCCCCCGTTAAATTTTAATATATGGTGAAGTTTTATTTTTGTTACTTACTATTAAAAATTAGGTTATTGTAAGATATGTTTTGTTTTGCAACTTGCGTAACATCGGTTGTGTTTAAGTTGCGATATCTATACATATATATAAATGAAGTGTCCGAAACGATGTTATCCTATAACTCGAGATTGGCTGAACCGATTTTGATTTGTACTTTGTTGGAAAGGGGCGTGGTAGCTCCCATACAAATTACAAATTAAAAATTCATTATTTCTGCTCCTGCTAACGGTATTTGAACAAAATTTGGACAAAGGGGTGTGGTAGATCCCATACCGGGAGCTACCACAGCCATCGGTAATGGTAAAGTTCCGGTCGATGTCACAACCGGTTTGGCTTCCAAGCGAAGCCGAGTAGACAGCTAGTTTTTCATAAAATATTGTTTTTTTTTAAATTTTGGCGAAACAAAGTTTTTATATAATTAAAATATGGTTCATAAATTTTAAAATTTGATCAATTTTAGTTTTTGTGTCTTTTTGGAATTATTTTGTTTTATTTCAGTTCTTCCATTTCTTGGTGCAATTTCGTTTTTTTTTTTTTTTTTGCTTTTTAGGAAAATGATTTGATTTTGGTAATTTAACAATTTTAGACTATGGTTTCGTTTTTTGAAGAATTTCTAAATTTTGGTCAATTTCGGATGTGTAGTAACATTAGAGATTTTTTATACAATCGTGTAAAACATGCAAATTCTGTTTTTACGTTCTCATAAAATTTTGTTTTATTTAATTTTCGTCTTTTTGATGAATGTACAGAATTCTGGTTAAATTAAAGCTTTGTGCTGAAATTTAACAATTTGGGTTTTAAGAAATTGTTGGGTAGAATTTCGGTATTTTAATAAATATTGAGTTTTAACAATTAATTTTTTATATTTAAGTTTTTCGATTTATGGTAAATTTTCAAATGTTTGATGTATCTTTTGTAATTTTTAAAGGAAGTTTCGATTTTATGGAAAATTTTGTTAGTTTTGTAATTTATAATTTTTGGACTATAGTTTGTATTTGTGGTGAATTTTCAAATCATAATGAAATATAGTAGTTTTTAGAAGTTTTTATTAGCAAAAAAAATTATATATTTCAATCTATACACATCCCTTTAAATTACAGCATTGTCATATTTTAATTCTATGCAACAACAAAAAAAAAAAACACAGAACAGTAAGCAATGTGTAGTTGTTGTCGTTTTACTGAAATTAAATCAGCGAAAGCTTTTTATACATTTGAACGTAATTTATGCTACCTGTCACACAGCATGCAGCACCCTCTCGCCAATCAAGGGAAGAAACAAATGCTTTAAACAACAATTGCTCGCAAAAGAAAAAAAAAGAAAATGAATTCTTTTATGCAAATTTTCTAAAATCATTGGGAATAAAAGAAGGTGTGGGTGCTGTAAGTGTGACAAGATTGATGGTCTCTTTTTGAACTCACTCACATTTTGATTTCATTCTTAATACCGCGATTGAGGAGGGAGTGTTTGTTTTTAAATTGAAATTCCCTCCTGGTATTTTCAAATTAACAAAAAAAAAAAAAGATTCCCCTGCAAATACTAGCGCAGTTGTTACCACATTTAATTTTAAAATTTATATTCACATTGTTTTTTTTTTGAAGAGAGTTTAATTTCAAATTATATAATTTTTTTATCTGCACCAAATATTTTTTAAAATTGATTACAGCTTCTGGTTACTGCTCTTTACCACAATTTATTATAAATAATTAAAAAAATATATTTACTCTCTAAAAAAGAACTGCAACATACTGAATATGCGACTATGTATATATCATTTGTTTTGCCGCACCACACTACATCACAACTCCCACAATAAATTTTTCGTTCAGATAAAATATAGGGTCCGCCAAATAACTTTTGTTTTTTGAAAATGCTAAAAAATTTCTTTTTATTTAAAAGTACAATCCTTCCGGTTATTAATTTCATTCAAATGGCTGCCTCGGCTGGCCATGCAGTAGCCTACACGATCGGTCCAATTTTTAAGCAGATTATCGATTGTGTGCAGCTCTATTTCACGAATATTGTCCTTCAAAGCGTCAATTGTCTCTGGCTTGTCGGCGTAACATTTATCTTTGACGGCACCCCACAAATAATAGTCGAACGGTATCAAATCGCAGCTCCGAGGTGGCCCAACGACATCAGCTCTGCGGCTGATAATACGATCTGCAAAAACAGGGCGCAAAACATCGAGTGTAGCTGCGGCTGTGTGGTACGTAGTGCAGTCCTGTTGAAACCAAATGTTGCCAATATCCTCCTCTTCAATTTTTAGGAAAAAAATTCGTTCAACATGCCCCGATAACGATCGCCATTGACTGTAACGGCCACTCCTTGCTCATTTTCGAAGAAAAATGGCCCAATTATGCCTCTGGACCAAAATTCGCACCAAACAATGACTCGTTTTGGGTGCGTCGGCTTTTCAATGTATGCGTGCGGGTTTTCTGTACTCCAAATGCGACAATTTTGCTTGTTTACATACCCGCCAAGATCAAAATGAGCTTCACCTGAAAAGATGATTTGTTTGGCAAAATCGGCATCTTCTGTATATCGATCGCAGGCCCACTTAGCGAAGCGAAAACGCATTGGATGGTCAGTTGGCTTCAACTCCTGAACCAATTGGAGTTTGTGTGGCGTCATACCAAGGTCTTTATGCAAAATTTGTCTCAATGATGTCTCCGAAATGTTCAATTGTTGACAACGACGGTGAATTGATGTTAATGCCGCTTCACGCACACTTTCTGCCACAGTAGCAATATTCTCGGGTGTACGCACTGTTTTTGGCTTTTCACGCTTTGGTTTATCGATGAGGATGCCAGTTTCTTTCAATTTTTTCACAAGATAACGAACATACGGAGCTGACGGTACTTCTCTTCTTCCAAAATCTGTACGCAATTTTCGCACACATTCTGCAACATTACCATGATTTTCAAAGTAATATCGTAATATTTCCCAGCGTTGTTCAACCATACACAACCATATTCGTTCAGCGGAAGGATAAAACTAATTATCTATCAAATCAGACATGAGCTAAGTGTTACCGTTCACGAAATAGGCACTAGTTGAAAAAAGCGTTAGATGGCGGACCCTGTACAAATTGTGAATAAAATACATAGGTGGTAACCGAAAACGCCAAATTGCAGGCGATGTGTTCACAGAATTGCTTTCGTTTGTCTTATTTAAATTTGTATAAGAAGCTTTTGAAGCACTCACACTCTTGTCGAAAGGATGCTTTTGCGAAGGGAAAAAATTATAAATTGGCAAAACAAATTTTTAGCGTGAACAGATAGGCAGATGTCATCAGCTAATATACATATTATAGGTACTTATAATTTTTCCTTTGCCATTTTATTATTGTGTTGATTAATTATTTTTTATATTAAAAACGCAGATCCCCTGTTTATATTTTAACAAATTTTAATACAACATATTCATTTCATAATACGGGGTTGAAGAGAAAATATTGTGATATATAAAGATTAAAAGCAAATGCATAAATATAAACATCGACATAACAATATCACAAACGAGTTTGTGTAGTATGTGTGTGTGTTTAATTTGGTTGGTAATTTGAGCAAATTCATTTACTCTACAGGGTGCCGAGATAGGAATGACAGTTTTTCCAACTGCACAAGCTTTCAGGGTTACCAATGCCATCCAGCTGTAAAATATTTCAGTAGGGGGTTTCAATTGATTATGCACCGTTTCTCAGCTGCCGTACGTGTGGAAATTATTGAAAAAAATATCGAAATTCCGGCTCATTTGTAAATACACAACGTGAATTTTATCATGAGGTCGGCCGCTATCATAGCTGCAGTGCGCAGGCGACTCGCCGGAACGTGAGAAAATTTGAGCGTACCTACACTTGCGATTCGACGCCGATCAATTGAATTGGTCGTCACCAATGACTTAGTTGATTTAGTCTACATACATATAAGATTGCACTTTCACAGGACTTCCATAGAAAAGGCCTTAAGTTTTCTACTTGGCCGCTAAAAATTTTGACCATAGATTCGAATTTTTATAAAAAAAAAATCATCTTGAAGAAATTGCGAAGCCAAGTAAACATCAAAACGACCGATACTATAAAATCGAGTATCAGAGAAAACAGTGCTGTAATTCATCAAAAGAAAACACTAATTAAAACAGTAGCATTATGTAAAATCAACCAAGATCTCAATAGATCATCTAACATTTCGAAATACATACATTAAAAATTTTAACGAAAGAAATTACAAGGAGATCCATATTTACTTGCCCATTTTAAAACTTCAACTTGGAATTGCCGCGGATAAAAACGAAACGGATTAAAAACCAAATTGGCTTTCATTAGCTGGTGAAATGTTTGCTGGTGTGAAACAAGTGTAACTAACGGCTATTCAATAGCTAAGATCGAGTTCAGCAATGCGAAACAATATTTCATACAGCGAACGCGTCAGCAAAATTGATAAAAATATATGTCCATGAATGTGCATTATGGATCAAGAATTTCGCGATTACGAGCAGAATATTATAGGCTGCTAGATTATTTTCTATTTTGGGGTGTAAGGTCGTACATTTTGCCGATAAACTAGAGCCAATTCGTGACTTGTAAAATAAAAAGAAACGCAAAATGATGCAAAACGTGATCGAAGTGTAGAGCAAAGTTGCTAAAAAACATTCTCGTGCACATGGAGCGTAATTAATATTTAGTTCACCATACAAAATCTATGCGAGAATATTGGTAAAAATAATAAATAATTCTTTGACATCCCACCGGGGTTTTTATGTATGAGATGGAATTTAAAAGCAGTTCACTTATTTTGAACATTCACTTGCTTTATTTAAAATTTGGATTTTTTATTTAATAAAACACAGTACATTTTGTAATTATTATGGAGAGGTGCTGATACCTGAAGCCCTTAATTACAAGCACATGTACGTCAACCACATAAAGAATTTATTTTTTAATTCAAATGTGTCCCACTTTTCCATCTTCCCAACTTAGTAATTGAAAATTTATTTATGCGTATCGGTTAAATTTCTTCGGAGCGAGTATCATTTTCCTCTTCTGCCTGTTGATTTTCTCAAAATAATTTCTTACTTCAGCAATATTTTAGGAACAATGTAATTATAAGTATTGGCCTGCACTAGCTGTGACACTTTCCCATCTTTTTATGTAGTGAATTGCGCGCCAAAAGAACAGCTCAATATTATATGGGGCATAAAGTTCTCAGGCAAACTTTAGATACTTTCATTTGAACGAAAACATATTCCAGTCAGATTGTTCTGCTTCGCTCTAAGCAAATGGCAGTCAAAAGAGTCAATTTCGGAAGGTATAAGGTATGCAGTGAACAACTTCCTGCCCGATGTTTTCGAAATAATGATACATAAACATGAGGATGAACATTGCTAAAATCGAAAATTCTAGCTTCGTGTCTGATAGCATATTCTGGACGTTTTCCATTGATTTGACTATTCAAACGACTTATTTGTTAGTCTTTAAACTTCTGAAAAATGAATTAAAATTATTCAGTTTTAAATACAAACATTTATTGCATCAACCTTTTTATATTAAATGCAACGAAAACTAACCAATAAATATAACAATAATTAAATGAGAGAGCTATATTCGGTTGTACCGAATCTTATATACTTTATTTTATATACCCTTCATTTAATTTTTTGAATTTCAAAATTTGGTTAAGTTTGTTATTGGTTACTTGTTCGATACAATTACGTTTTTGTAAGATATAGTAGGTCTTTTGGAACTTGTGTTATATCGGTTTTGTTAAAATTTACGTTTTTCATAAAATATGGACTTTTTGCTGAAACAGCAAAATTTTGGTGAAGTTCAAGTTTAGTTTTGAAATTTTCAAATTTATTAAATTTTGGTTTTTATTTTTATTCCATTTTTAAGATTTTGTAATTTTTGGTAAATTTTCGAAGTTTTGGTGAATATAACATGCTGCCACATTTTCAATTATTCGTAAATTTTTCGTGCAATTTCGATTTTTTTTAAACTTTCTTTTTTTGGAAAATGTTGTCACTATGGTACTTTAAACATTTATCGACTAGAGTTTGGTTTTTTTATTATGTATTGGTTGTGTAGCAACTAAATTTTTTTATATTATTTTTTCATTACATTGGCAATAACTAGTAAATAATAATTTAGAAATTGTAATTTTCTTTTAGAAGAAAAATTCAATAAATTAAAATTATTGTTACGCAGTAATAATCGGAAAAACAATGCGTAGCAGAAATTCCCCGAACGGCGATTCAACGTAGAAACAGAAACAACTTCTACAGAAAGAAAAAGTAAACAAAAGATACAGACACACACCAACACATACACAAGACTACTAAGCCAGCAAATGAAATAAATGATGCGCAATTTCGCGTATGTTCGGGACATCTGTATATAAGAACGCCGTCCACCGCAGAGAGATATAGTTGACTTTGAGATTTCATAGAGTGAATATCTGTGTGTACAAAGGAGTGCTAAGTGTACAGTGTAAATTAATACTGAAGAGTTTTAAATAGAGTCTTAATTGTCGAATAAAGTTGAGTACTGATAAAATCGTTAACGACTGCGTATTTTAATATTTGCAATTAAATTAAATTGTTGATTTTTAAATTTTGGCAATTTTGTAAATTTTCGGTTAAATTTCGGTTAGTTTGTAAATTTTGATTTTTGTTTCGAAAATTTTGTTATTTTTCCAATATAAAACTTTTAGACTATGGTTTGGATCTGTGGCTGATTTCCAAATTATGGTGACATTATTTTTTTTATTTCCACGTTAATATTTGATCAAATTTAGAAATTTTATAATACATTTGATTAGATTTTTTTTAAATGTTGTAAAATACTAATTTGTGTGAATTTTCGGCTTTTTGGTGTATTTAAAGTTATGACAAAATTTAGATTTTTTGAAATTTTTTTGGCGTATCTTCAACTATAGTTTGGTATTGTGGTGAATTTTCAGATTTTCGATAATTCCCAAATCATGGTAAAATTTTATTTTATTAAATCTATAAGTAGCTTTTTTTAAATATCGCTCTAAATTATGAGCGGTGTTTCATAGTGGCTTTATTTTTCATGTTATTAATATAAAACCTGTGACCATTTGTGTTTCCAATAATTATGTTATTATTAAATTATCATCTGGTGATAATTATCTTGTTACACATTATTTTTATTTCGTTTATAGAAACAATTTATATAAATTACATGATTTTCTGATAATTATTAGCGCTGTTAATTTATGTTGCTTCTTAAATTAATGCAGCCATAAATCATCACAAGCAGATAATTAAATTATTTATACCCTACAATAGCATAAGCAGAGAGGGTATAATACATTAGTGGGAATGGATGTCTGTAATGGAAAAATATATTTTTAATTCCAATCATTGCTAATGAAACTCTTCGGAAAATTTCTCCATCTACCTAACTCTACTTATAATGAGTGCCTATTGATTGGATTTTTTCTGATCTGTTGGACAAGGCTACATCCCCATGGCCGCTTCCGATGGTGATTTATAAACCCAAAAACTCAACTCGGTTTTACAGTCTGAACTATAAAATTTATTTGTGGGAGGTTGTTATTATTGGGTTTCTTACATATCTTACATATGTCGGAAAAAAAGAAATTAACACAAACAATTTCGATATTCAAGAATTTCTTGCTATGGCCAAAACCTCTCTGAAATCGTTCTTGAAGTACCTGTTAGTGAGTTGTATTAAAATTTTGAATGAAACAAATAAAAGGCAGCACTTTTATCCCTATAAGCCTTTCGATGAAACAGCGCAGCAAAATCAAACTTTTCAATATTTCTTTATACAGATACTGCTTAAATACAGGTCGAGTCTGTTTACATTTTAAGAAAATCTTCATATTTTTTAAAATGGGATTATCAAGAAGGCACCGCATTAATAACAAAAGTATACAAGGTTTTGTACTGGAGCAACTGAAATTTGATTTTTATGTAATTTGGGGGAATGGATTTAAATCTGCAGTCTATTTTCTTTTGTACAGGGTATTTACTGTGAATCATGTTTTTGTATTGAACGGTACACAGTAAGTAGTGAACGGATGGCGATTGGGGCGGTCCCAATGTATGGAGGGAAGTTCAAAATTTCAGGTACACTCGAGATGTTGGATCTTGATCAGCGATCTTTTTTTAGTCCGAGGCTCAAGCCCGTCGTCGAGGCTTCAATGTTTTGACGTGTGGGTGAATTGCGGATCGTAACACAATTTTTATTGAAAAAGGACCCATAAATTTAGCGGTTGCTTCTGTATCTCCCCTACATTAACACATTTTTGAGGTGGATGCAGGAACATTCGGTATCTGCATTAAAATTGTTTGTAGAATTGGAAACTGCACTGGGTTTCTTCAGATTGATTTTTGGCTTAGCTTTTTTTAAAACTTGTTTACCCTTTGGATTTAATTGATTTGTGTAGTTGCTCGCTGATTACCAAGTTTTGCCTGGAATGATACCTAGATGATAGCCAATATACTATTTCTCGAAGTATTTTTAATCACTCCTTTGCAGTCCAATAATGTCATTGTCCTGACTCCTTCAAATTTTATTGCCTTGATCGTCAGTGAGCTTTCAGTAAAGATGTTACTTGCTTTGATTTCTTGGTCTCACGTAGCCATCGCAAAGTCAAGAATTCGGAATTATGGGCCGGTCTCTGATGATTAAAAACTATTTCATCGAGATATGCGGATTATGAAAGAAAAATTCCAGATCCTTTATAAATCATATCGCTCGTATATAGTTACGTATATGTCGTGGGCTCTAATGGCCTCTCATATACATTTCTTACTTTTAAATTATGTCTTTTAGAGAAAACGAAATATGTAAATTTTTAGTCACAATAAATTTAGCAAGTATCAGGATACTTCTATTTGCCACTCTTTTTATTTTAATTATGAACAGAAGTTTTGAAATTTTATATTTTTAAATTTTATTTATTGGATAACGATATTCTTTATTGTGGCTCTAAGAAAACAATAACCAGACCGTATTAAGTTCTTTTAGTATGAAAACTACTAAATTAACTTGCGAGCATAAATGCCTTGCAATCTTTTTTTATTTTGTTGCTGAGAAAGAGCAAAGAAAAATTTTCAATATTAATTTACATTATACCACCACTAATTTGTACAATAGCATTTTCTCAAAGTGCTTTTAACTTTTCCATTAGTCTTGACAAAAGTCGTCTTATTAAAAATCAGATCTTCAAAAGAGATTAAATTGCTTCTTCAGATAAAGGAGAAACCACAGCTCATCAAGAAAATGAGGACGCATATAAAGTGACAATTTATAGCTGATGTCTTTTCTTATACTTACACTTTCCAAACTCTTAAAAAAAATCCACATGCTCAGCAAGTAACTATTGGATAACCCTTGAGAAAAAAATGGCACAATAAGAAAATAAACTGCTACGGCTGTAAGAAGCAGCAAAGAAAATTAAACAAATTAACATCTTGGCCCTAAGGAAGTCAAAGGTGATTTTGTGCAAAGGACATCAAATAGGAACTACAATAATTCCAAAGCTGTAGGAAAGGATGTAATCATAAAAAAGCCAAGAAAACGACAGCTCAACCAACCGATAAGAATGAATATTGTTTGAACACACCTAATTGCATTTCCCATTTTCTCCTACAAAAAAGACAAAGAGACACGCAGTGACATGTTCACAAATTGTTAGCATTAAAGTGAAAGACAACACCAGGATTCAAGACAAAAAAATTCTTAAAATGTTTATGATTAAAAATTTACTAAAATTAAAAGCCACTTAAGCTTAATTTTTCGTATTTTAAGATCGTTGAAAAAAGATTAAAGGCAATGGACTGGTATTACTTTTCATAAGATGATATTAATTGTATGGGGCGAGGAACAGTACAATAATCCCCCTTTCAACTTTTAACACAAATTAAATTCTGAAATTGACTTTTTCATTTAACATGGCTTGTCCTTTAATGCTACAGAAGAAGAGCTTTATGCATCGGAATTCTATTACCGCTAAAAATTTGAAGCAAACAATTTAGAGGAAATCCTAAGAAATATGTTACCTGATACAAATAAATAACTTTCCACTAGACTCGTCTTTGCGATCCGGTACAAATGAAAATAATGGATGACACAAATTATAGTAATAGCACAGATTTTGCCGCACTTATCAACCACTTGGTGGCGATCGATTCAAAACTACCTGACGAAGGTATATGAAATTGACTTAACTCATATCTGGCTTCAAATGGCGAGTATTTTCTCTTGCGCAAATGTAACCATTTAATAACCATATAAGGCCATACATAGTAGCTAATTGAAAAATTTCGAATTTTATTTTTAAAAGGAAAAATTCAACCTTTAAAAGCCATTCTTTTAAAAAAGTATTTAAAACTTTTTATATAGCCGTTTCAAATTCCAACCGTCTGATGACCTATCCTTTGCTACTGCAGGATTGCTTGACGACTTTCACCAGCTGCTAGTTTTTTTTTAGGAAACTAGCTCTCTGACACTTTTTTTTGTCAGCATAAACTCCTTATTTGCTTTGGAAAGGGATTGAGGTGAAACTACATTTGGAATAGCAAATACACATAGCAGGCCGTTATACAGAATTCCGCTATAGCGCATTGAAATGTAGAAGGATCTCTCAGGTATAGTTTAAATAGAAGCTTATTTATATCAAAAAGCAGCAATTTCATTTATTACGTGCCCAGGTTTTTCATAAAACCCTTTTATTTTTAGTAAAATTCTTAAAAATTTTAAATTACATATCGACATTCTAAAATAAATCTTTTAACTTGATATAAATGTTGATAGTTTCTGAGGTTACGATATTTTTACTTCCTATGAGACTCGCGAGACTCTGCTTTCAAAATTAAAGCGAACACCTGTTTGACATTTTATTAAATTAGAAATTAATCTAAAACCAAACTCGAAAACAGTTTGTCATCTTGAATCATCTTAGTACTTACTTAATTTTATAGAATAATATCCAGAAAAGATTGATATTTACCTGAAATATTAAAAAAAAGAAATATGTCAATAAAGTACATTTTAAATAAAATGAAAATACTTTGAATAAAAACTTTTAAAATAAAACATTAAAATTTAAGTAAATGCAAGTTAGATCATGAGATTCTAAACATTCAGCACGTTCTTTAATTCTTTCTCTATCAATCACATCTCCTTTAAGAAAAATGGCTTGATGAAATCAAGGAAATAATCTATTTCTGAGTAGGAATCAAACAAATTGTAGGAAAAAATCTGTTCGCCGTAAACCAAACTGAAGTTCAACTTCTGTTTAAGCAAATACATTCAAAATCCACTAATTTTATACAACGTTTATGATAATGCCAGGCCAATATCTCAAACACGTAAAGAATGCATTCTATGTATGTGGCTAGATGACGTCGTAAGATAATTCGGTCTGGATGTTCTACACATTTGCTTGTTCACGAAGCCATTCAGATGGCAATTCACTTCACTTTGCTCTGCATAATGCTTCATGAAATTTTAGGTTGTTACCAATGTTATCAATAAAATATTGAATTTAAGTCGTTTGGTATTCTGGGCAATTATTTTATTTTGCTCCACTTTTTCGATTTTATGGTGACTTTTAGATTTTGCATAATTATTTGGTGCACTTTCAGGTCTCTTTAAGTTTCGCTTTTTTAAAAAATTTATTATTTAAAATGTTTACACTATAGTGTGGTTTTGTGAAGAATTTTAAAGTTATTGTGATTTCGTAAATTGTGTTGATATTCCGATTTTATTTATTTTTCAGCTCAATTAAGATTACTGGTAAAATATTTAATTTTTATGAGTCTAAAATTTCTTGGTGAAATTTAAATTTTTTGACGAATTTTTAAATTTTTTGGTAAATTCCTGATTCTGTGCTGAAATTAGATTTTTTATTTAATTGCATGAAATATTGCCAAATTTTGGACTTTTCGTAAATTAAAATTTTTGTCTTAAATATTATCATTAAAAATTTTTGTACTAGAGTTTAGCTTTGTAGCGAATTTTGGTAAATTCTGAAATTATAAAAAAATAATTTCGATTTTTGGTTAAACTTATGTGATTTTTAAATTTTTTGGTGACATTTAACTTTTTGGTAAATGTATGAATTTTTCGGTGACTTTCCCATTTGTGTAAAAATATGTATTTTTGGGATATATTTATTTAACATCAATTTAGTTAAAATATCGTAAAAAGTGATTTGACGTACATTTTCGGTTTTTTCGTGATGCAAAGAAATTTGTTGAAATTTCACAATTTTGAAAGTTTTAAATTTTTTTCTTTAATTTTATTATTTAATAAATATTGTTCTTTTTTTTAATTGGTGATTTATGGTGATTTTTCAAATTTGTGGTGAATTTAAAATTTCAGAAAAATTTTTGAATTTTTTGTAAAATATCGATTTTTGGAGGAGTTCGGTTTTCTTTGTTAATTTTTAAAATTTGGAGAGTTTTTTTAACATTTTTTAATTTGGATCAAAATCTAGATCCGCAAGTTATCAACCAAATCCATATCTCGGAAACTTGTGGACTTATATGCCTGATTTCAAACAGCGAAAATTCACTGATCAAGTGGTCCTAGATTCAACACCCTAGGTTGTCTAGTGCCCTCAGAAAGTTGATTTCAACATCGGTAATTGAACTTCGCTATCTATAGGGATCAAGAATATGTTTTTAGGGCGGAAATGAATATTGTAGAAATTACAAAGGGAATGACAAATCTATATACCCTGCTTGGAATTAGTATGGATAAAACGGAGGAAATCTTTATGTTGTATAATCTTGTTAGTTTCTGGAATATTATTGCATTTAAAGCATTTTTTTCATAAAAATTAAAACGTAATTAAAGTAGGTTTATTTCAGGTGTCTACCTACTTTATACCTACACTAAAATTCTTCGATAATAATTGTTTTTGAATACAGGTTTGCTTAAGAATGGCTTATGAAGCGTTTTAGATTTTCTTTGAATACGGCCGTTAAATATTTGAACTATACAAATGTAGTGTTATAAATCAAACCCTTAAATGTCATAAATAATCGCAGTATATACATTTTTTCATAAAATTACCGTTATAATAGGTTTCTATTAGATTATGATTACATCAACTATGTTTTTCTTTGCATGCAATCAACTAATTTAGTTAAATAACTGTGTACTAAATATACGAGTATTTAGTCCTGCGGAAAAAAAATCTGAGGGTCAAAAACAAATGAAATTTTTGTCAATGAATCTTTTTCATGGCAACCTCTACTAAACAATAAATAAGCAAAACCAAATTATGGGGATTTATGATCGTAGGAAGTCAATAATAAAACAAAAACGTCAACAAAAACTCCATTCATCAAAATCATGAGAATGTTTATAATAATGTTTAGTTTTGCCATAAAATCGTATAAAAAAAGAAACAAAAAAAATAAATAAAAAATTACAACAATTTCATTATTTAACCACACTTAAACTTCACCCAGTAACATACTTTTATTAATAAATAAAGTTATGAAAACCTACTTACTCACAGTTGGTTTAATAGCACATTCATAAAGCCACTTAATGTGAACATTTTTTGAGTTCTTGGTTTATTTCTTTTTTTTAAATTCCCTTGTGTGGTTTAGCTAACTTCTGATTAACTCGTAATTTTTTTAATTTGGGTTTGTTAGTTTACTTATGTTTCAGTTATACAGACATTTAGCCCAAATTGTCAACGGGCTGGCTGACTAGTAGTTTCAATGGGCAATGAATTTGCAAAAACTATTATGGCAGTAGAAAGAACTGAACACGAAAAAATATTTCTCAAACCTACATTAAATACAGGTGGACGTTTGTTTCAGCCTCCAAAATACCAGTACGATTACAAGTGCAGCGAGAAAAAAAATATTAACGAAAAACGTAGACAGAATCTATTAGCATTTTACTTTTTTCTTGTTTACTATATTTTTCTGTACCTCTGGTAAAATGTGGTGGTAAGAAAGAACAAGTTTCAAACATCACAGTACTCCTATGCACACACATACTACAAACGCAGAGGCATTTGGAAATTTGTTAAAAATTAGTTTTCATTTTTCAGCAAACTGTGTCATTTTCAAATACTATAGATATCAAACGTATGTATCTCCAGTTTAGCAAGTATTAAATTTAATTTTACTGGCCTAGATATCGAACATCTAATTACCACATTTTTTCAGAGTATTTTCAAGATTGTTTATGAAGATTTTTTTATTACTAAATCTGAAAGTATAATATCGGCTTTTAAATTTAAAAATGCAACTCCCGGACACCCTCTGGACTGGCTCAACTGTTAACTTTGTTTTTTACTCGGGATTGAAGTGTTCCAAGCGACGTCCGGCGGTAACATTTTATGACAGTCTCCTCGTGTTCAAACACAATTGTCCGAACAGTTGTTCGCACAACGCTGTTCTGCCATTACGCAAGCAAAATATACAAAAGCAAAATAAAAAAATTGTGTGTCTGCGCTCGTCTGTAAACACCTGCGCATAAACTATAGTGGTAACATTGAAGCACTATCGATGACAAAGAAAAAATTATGCTTAAATTGTGCAGAAGCAGCTACACGTATTCCCCACACAGAAGACCACTACTAATTTCTTCTCGTTATTCTACCGACGCTCTCTCTATGTGCGAACTGTGAACAAGTGGAAATTAGTTTGAATTGGAGGAAATATGGCAACTCCAAATGAATAAAACTTGTGTTAAAAGTAGGGGCCAGTACGATGCCGTTTCTTAAACAAAACTATAGTTGGTACTATACCGATATGCTAATGAATTAATGGTTTGATATTACTTGCCGCGCTTACCTTATCAACTAAAGAATATTTTGGGGGTTTGGATTTGTGACTGTTTTTGATTTAATGTGCGATACCTCTTTGTCAATATATTGTTATATCGGCAACCAATATATCGCTGATTCCGATATATAGGAAAACCTGAACTATCGCCGTTATATCAATATCGGTTTAGAATAAATCCATAGTTAAAGATATAGATAAGGTCATCTGCCCGTTAGATTGAAATAACCAAATGCATATTATCTATCCGATAGCGACCTTAGTTAAGTTCTTGGTAACATATAATTATGGCCCTTAATATATTTGATTTTGTTCTCCTCTGTCTGACACTCTGTATGACCGAGAAAATTGCAAGCTTGTATAAAAAAAGTTTACTGTTTTAATGACCCTGTTTATGCATACAAAAGTAATAAAACTTCAGCAACAAAGCCAACAAGATTATAATGTTTTGCTGACATTTTCAAGTTTGTTATTGCTGCATACACAATAAATCCAAATTACATACGCAAAACAAAAATTAACTTTTCCCATTAAAATACAATTTTCTAAACTATAGATTTTTTGCCAATGTTAAACTTCAGAGTCTGTGTATAATAAATACTAAAAACAAATGATAAAAATAAAACAATGTTGTGATTCTTTATTAAAAATAATGGAAACAAAATTCCGCTTTTCAACATTAATCTGAGCAAATTCTGGTAAATTAACTTTTGATGGTTAAAATAAAAAGAAGGAGCACAATAATTTTGTATTGGGAACTGAGGCAAGTTATCTTCTAAAATTGATAAATGCCAACAGAATGACAGTATTCATATTTTTATTATAATCATTGCTATTATTATTTATCAATTAATTAATGAAGGTTTAAGGCCATAAATAAAATCGTTTATCCTCTAAATATTTTTATTCACACTCGATATTTCGCTATGCCTTTGTGTAGCATCAGCAGGAAATAAAATATTTTATAAACTATAAAATATGAAAATAAGTTTATCACAAAATTTCAAACTTTACCACAAAGAAACAAAATATTTTTATATTTGTGTGTGTATGTATGTGTACAGAATGTATTTTAAATAACATAAATCAAACTACTGTAAAATGTTACTCGTTGTGAGCAACATTATCTCTATATGTTTTAAAATGAATTCTTTGAGTTGTGGGTATGTTAACAATTTGCAACATTTCTCTTGTAGAACCACCTTTATAATCCATTTATTTATTTAAAACTGAAGCATTGTCAAAGTTAGAATAATCATTTAGTTCAATACAATGGGAAGATTATATAAGACATTTTGAATTCGATTTATATCCAGCTATTCTAGTTTTCAGTTTATATTTCGTTGCACCTACGTGTACTCTATTACAAACCTCCTGAACTTTTTCTTTACAAGATATTTTGTAAACTATATTTGACTTAACCCATAGTTAATGTGTTATTAATTTTGTAAGGCATTTTATATTTGTCATTGTCGAAAAGTTTTGATTTCTTAACTGCTTAGAAATTCCTGGTACATAAGTTTACGACTTGTATATCTTAGGCTCAATTACGTTACGTTTGGTATGATTTTTTCTTCTATTATACTGGTTAATTAATAAATAAATAAGTTGAATGGATAAATTATTTTTTCGCAAGTACTCTTTATATTAAATTGTTAGCAATATGAATAATAATTCTTTTATTGTCTTTGGAATAATAATTAATAATCCATCCCGAAGCTGTTAGCGTCTGCTACCAATCCATAAATAAATCACTACCTCGTTTTGTTATTAAATTATCTAAATAAGGAAGTTTCGAATCAAGATTTTGTTCAATTGTAAATTTAATGCTACTATTAAATGAATTAAATATATCCAACATATTATCAATTCAGGCATAATACAGAATAAATAATCTACGTATTGAGCCTAATAGCTCCTCCATAACTATATCTGCTACAATTGGTGCAGCGTGAGAACCCATAAGAAGCCCTTTCTTTTGCTCAAATGTCCTTACTTTAACTATTGTCTTCTATACAGAATTTAAGAATACGTAAAAATAAGCTCCTTTTAATATTCTTGTGTTCCTTAATCGCATTCCATTTTGCATTTCTTATACATTTATAGCCAACTGTACTGGTATACTTGGAAATAAAGACACCACATCAAAAGAAACTAACCTTTTATTATTTTATATTCTCTGATCCAAAACCAGGAGAATAGATTAAAAAAAATTGGTCTTAAGAAAAATGTTCCTTGTGAATCTTAGCAAGCCCATACAATCTAGGTACAATAGCAATATTTGTTTTAATTTTGTTGCTATCAATATTTGTTATAATTTTTAGTTTAAAAAGTTCCTCAACTATTTTATTGTTCATCTTCTGTAATTCGTTTGTCCGGATCCTCAATAACCAATAATATCTAGTAATATCTCTCACAATATTGTTAACACGTGTGTCATAATCCTGGTGTTGTAAAGCTACAGTAGTGCTACCTTTATATGTTTTTAAAATAAGTATATCCCGAACTTTGTCTAACATTCACATATTTCTATTTGTTATCCTAAGTTTCAAAATGTTTCAGTTTTAAATAAAGAAATTAATTATAAAGGTCGTTTTTAACACATCCACAAAGCAAATAATTAATTTTAAAACAAATTTTTATTGAGTTCATTATAATTTTTGGCAAATAGATATAGGTAGTCAAATAATCCTAAGCTTATTAGTTTCTGTATAGTTCGCTTATTAAATTTTTATTTATATCCAAATAATTTTTTTTATTAATTGTTAAGTAATTTCAATCTTTAGGCATGAGTTCGTTTTTTCTTTCTATTCAGAAAGAGAATTATTTATTTAATATGGACAACCTTTTTTGAAAACAGTAAAAGTTTTAATTCTATTAGACATCTAGCTGAAGGAATGCATTTTCTATCAACATTCTTCGTGTCTTATCTACAAATTGTGTGTCTAAAGAACTTCTATTTATACCAACATTTAAGACAAATGGAATACGAGTACGAGCAATTTCTCATGCCTAAAGATTGAAATTACTTAACAATTAATAATATTTGTAGTTCGGAAAAACAATAAAAACTTACTAATCGCTGGGCACGGCGAGAAATTTATATACATAATAATATATAAATGTTTCCTTCATCATAATTAATTGGATACTAAAATAGATCCAGGATGAAACTGGAAAAAATACATACAATGCTTTCATTGCCAACCAATGGTTGGCTAAAAGCGAAAAATTGCATATGGTAACCTAGATTTCAATAACAGAAAAAGTTAGAGTGTTGTAAAACTTCATTCTCAACCAAGGAAAAGACTATAATATGAAAAATTCAAAAATTGAGAAATTGCTCGTACTCGTATTCCATTTGTCTTAAATGTTGGTATAAACAGAAGTTCTTTAGACACTTAATTTGTAGATAAGACACGAAGAATGTTGATAACGTGTGTAGCGACATAGAAAATGCATTCCATTCAGCTAGATGTCTCTTAGAATTAAAACTTTTACTGTTTTCAAAAAAGGTTGTCCATATTAAATAAATAATTCTCTTTCTGAATAGAAAGAAAAAACGAACTCATGCCTAAAGATTGAAATTACTTAACAATTAATAATATTTGTAGTTCGGAAAAACAATAAAAACTTAATAATTTTTTTTATTAAATTTATAAACAAAAACACAAATATCCAGCCCTGCAATATAAACATAAAAATTTCATAAAAATTTTATGCAATAAAAATATTAATCCAGTCGTTTTCATTTTGTAGCTCTCTGTTGATTGAAAATTATTTGCTTTTTGTCCTCAAATTGGGGAAAGTTTGGCACCTTTCAATTCCGCAATATTCCACAAAGTAAAATTATAATCCAAATATTTAATTTAAACTTTTAAGTCCTATGTAAAATTATTTACAGTACAAGTACATTATTGTGTTCTCTATGATATGAAGTCAGATAATATTTTTAATAAAACTTGTGCTGACAAACAAACAAAAAAATCATTTTTGCACACAAAAGCCTCTTAACGGCTTCTTTGTGTGAAAGAAGGGAAAAAATGAAGTAGAAAAGTGCAGGGGAATGATGTTCGTAGGAAAACCTGAAAACCATTATTGCACAAAAAATAGAAACCAGAAATGCAATACAAAACCAAAGCAATTATTCTTGTGTTTTTGTTGTTGTTTAATAACAGAAAGGGCTTCACAAAAATTAAGGTCCCAAACTAAATTGTAATCAAATTCTTTTTATATTTTCTTAAATTTTTTTGTTATTGACTTTCGTGAGTAAAGCAAACATATACAGACAAGCAAAAGAGTCTACATACCGCAGCATAGAAAAAATTTAATTATAGATGAAACAATATTTCTTTATTATTCTAGCATTTGGTTGGGGTAAAATTACTACATTGGCGCTGAAAAATTCACTGTAATATCGGATGTTTTTCAGCAAAACCAGAACAATTTATCGCAACCTCTTATGTCACATTATCGTACGAATTCTTGCACATTATCTTATCAGGTGAAAATCCAGTAACTGCTTTGGTAAATTATTTTATCTTCGGCATAATCAAATAAGAAAGCCAGACTCGAAAAACGGGCGCAATATTCCACGGGTCCCTATGTTGTTTAAAAAATATTGATTTTGAAGTCTCAAACTAACGCAAATGTCGTCCTATTATGGCTGATAGGGTTTGCTATCAAACGTAGCTTCGCATATTATAACATTGCTTACACCATGTTTGAAGGTTGCTATAATATTTTTGGGATCAAGACCCACATGTGGTTTTTTGCAAATTCAAACTGGTTTTCATTTCCGATAATGTACTTAATTTGCCGATAAATATAAATCGATTGAAAGAGTGTTTTTGGAGTAATCCCATTATCTCCTTGAATGATTCTACTGCTTGTTAAGCTAAACTAAGATTCTTTGTTCTTAATTCTATATTCGTTGTGAAAAGTTAACACACTATATGGTTTGTTCAACAAAAAAAAAATCCTGCAAATAATGTTAAAGGATTTTGTATTAATATAAATTTATTTTAAATGGCACTCTTAAATCCATGAAACTTCAATTTCACTTCCGTGTATGTAAACTTTTTGCCTTGACTGTAAGGCTATACTTTCTATTGCACGAATGAAAACAACAATTAATTTGTTCAAATAAAAAATGCCAAGAAAAAGTCGAAAACATACGACTATAATGAACAAACATTTCAAATCGTTCAGGTTATATAATCTAGGAGAATGTGCGCTTCAATACGTACTAAAATAATAACAGTTAAGGACAAGGAAATATTTATCGTATTCCTCAAGTTATTTTAATGTTAATTGTTCTATACGAAACCAGTGCAAGCAAACAATTTCAAATATAAAATGAATAAATTATTAACATACTTTGTGTCATCTGCATAGTATGAAGTCTATAGTAAATTGTTCCTTTTGTTTATAATTTATGTTTTCTTTAGGTTCTTGATTCCATATAATTTATTGTATCTTGCCGTTATTAAAATTAATATGCAGAGTTGTTATCACATTTCACACAAACACATATTTAGGTTTTCATATCCAAAATGTTCTTCTTTTCTCTATGCAAAAAATCCTAATAGGATTTTCTGATTTAAAGCTAATACTGCGGCCTTTCTGAAGCACAACACTATTTCTTTGAAATATTTAAACATTGCACCTAAAAGCGTTTCAACAGAAATATAAGAATCTCTTTCTATTCCTAATGTTGAATTTCCCGACATGGATTAAATTCTCATGCAGTTGCTAAAACCTTTTTTTAAATTAAATTTGGATTGCCATTTTATAATAAATAAGATAACTTCAGAACAAAGCGTTTCAACAGAAATATAAGAATCTCTTTCTATTCCTAATGTTGAATTTCCCGACATGGATTAAATTCTCATGCAGTTGCTAAAACCTTTTTTTAAATTAAATTTGGATTGCCATTTTATAATAAATAAGATAACTTCAGAACAAAGCTTTAAATTGCGAAATTTTATTAGCAAAAACGTGGCCAAGTTGGGGAGTGTAGCCTGAGCGACTAAATAATTTAGTACAGTGCACACCAAAGAAGTAATTGTTACAATATATTGCCATGATCACCAATTACTTGGGGCTCAACTGGATCACATGTTTGCTGAAAATATTCTTCTAAGCAGGACGGCGCCACATGCCATACAGCGCGTCGAACATGTGATTTTCTAAAGAAATCATTGGGCGAACGTGTTATTTCTCCAAATCCTGCAGTCAAGTGTCCACCAAGATTGCACGATCTAACGCCTTCAGATTATTGCCTTTTGCGATACGTGGACTCATTTCTTTATGCATTGGGGTATTGGAATAAAACATTATGCGGCCCATTTCCGGGATTCGAAAGTCCTGAAAAAGTAGTCGCAAACTGGCCAGAATGCGCAACATCTGTGGCAGCTCAGCACCCACTTCCCCGAAATCAAATTAAATCTCAAATGGCATAAAGTTATCCTACGAATAAGGCCAGTTTATTGTGTACAATTTTGTAATATCGGTATATTATTTAAATTAAAACCTTTTGGAAAACGCTCTACAAACATGCGAGTGTTTATGACACATTTCTGTATCAACGTACTCACCCAAATGCAGAGCAGATAATAGACGTTTCGAATTAACTGTGCTTCAATTTTGCTCTTTGCTGTTACCAAATAATTTCACAAGCTCGAATTGAACTGAAGTAATCCAAAATCAGCAATGTGTGTGGCATACATGCAATTGAAAAGCCATTCAGAACATCATGTAATAAAAAGAACTTAGAAATACGGTTTAGTTTCACAAATAACTACAGTAAAACAAAATTAATTTAAAAATATATAAATAGGCATGAAATTAATTTGTACACAAGAGCTGGTCACTGGCATCGGTATCATCCAGCTTTAAAGGTATTTCTAATGACTGTGCTAATGGTCGCGGCTTAGGCTAAGAGCAAACTTCACCACTGTTGAACGAAAGAAAAACTAACCTACCATAGACGTATTCTTAACAATATGAGCAACAATTGCAACATAAATCATCTAATAAATTTACCTGTTTATATTTGCAAAACAAGTGGCAATAGAAACGTGAAAAACACTTGAAATTGTTGACTACTCCCAGCGATATTGAGAAAAGTGTATTTTTTGTACGAGTTTTCGTATCGAAGATGGAAAATATAAATAATAAACGACTAAAAGAGATTCAAGTATCAGGAGAATTATTATTTTTATTTTCTTATGGCCAACGACTGACTCAAATATTTAAAAAAAATATGCTTAGAGATAGGTGGAGCTGATATTGTCCCAGTGGTGAAAGAGCTGTTGAAGTATAAGATGCAATTGAATGTCTTTAAAAAAGAAGGCGAGTTTAGAGACGTTATTTTATGGCAAATATTTAAAGGTGTTGGTTGCTATAAGACAAAAAACAAGAGTACAATAAAAAATATAAATGGAATTATTTTATATTCTTGCTACCCCAAATTTTCTATGGTCTACCATTTCACCTTCCTTATGCACACAGTTATACTATTAAGCAAACACGAAACGACATAAAGCCTTATATCCGAAACTGACAAGTTCCAGCTACAAGTTCCTCTTAATAAAAATCATCTCCTCCCCTTATAGAATCCTTTAAAAACAGGTGTTTTTTAACACTAATAAGGGCACATATTAGAAAATTAACAAATATTTCCAAGCCAGCAGTTTGCTTAGAAATCAAGAACCAGGTCCGCTTTTTGAACTCAGTGAATTTAATGGCCGAAATTTTAGGATAGGAACTTGACCTTAATTTCACATTTATGGTCTTGTGCAGATCTGACTCCTTTTTTAAAGTAGTTTTGTGATTATATACATTTGTATGTATGTGTAAACATTGTTTTAACTTAAATATTACAGATTGGGTTGTACCAAATTTCAGCTCTCTATCTATAGTGGAAATGAATCATACAAATAAGGGCGCACCCTAGTCACTTTGATGAAAAATGCCCGCTTTCAGATTTTCTCGTTACTTATTCCTTAAGAACAATCTGTATACCAAATTTCAGTTCTCTAGCTGTAGTGAAAGTGTCCCATATAAATAAGGAGGCACCCTAGACCTCCTATATAAAAAGTGCCCGTTTTCAGATTTTGGTGAGTATTTATTTCCCAAGACTTATCTGTATATTTATCTCTCTAGCTAGAGTGGAAGTGTCAGATAATATTTTTGAGTGAGTCAGTGATTGGGCGTAATATTACTTTTTACGCCTTTATGTCACGGGAAGCGTTTATGGTAAAGCTTGACCTATGAGGTTACATGTAGAAGAAAGGTTACGAGGGGGGTAAAAATAGTGCGATTGGTGCACTAGGCCTAAACTTAGCATGTGACCCGCCCTACTGTGCGGCTTATTATACTTTCTTATGCCATATACCGCATTCAATACAATTTTAGAGTCTCTAGTGCAAAATGAATTTAAATTGCTTAAAAGCTTGTATTAAAAGGAATCCTTATTAATGCTCTACTGAGAATTCAAGATGAACACGAAAGAATGCAAAATAAAATATTTTCCGTAAAAATTGATAAATACGTTTACATTTGTTTATGGCAATAACTGCTTGCATAAGAGCTAAGAGATACTTACGTTTTTCTTTATATATTTAATTTTCAATCAGATTTAAATTTTTACGAAGAAACTTATATTAAGAAATCTGCCTGTAAGCTTTCTCGGTTCCAAATCGCGCCCAAACGGCTGAATTTTTTGGACCGCAGAAATATTTTTCTTCAGAAAATGATGAAGGGTATATTTTTTCACGTATTTTTATTCCCTTGGCCATTTTTGCAGTTTAAATATTAGGGATTCTATATATATTGGTACAAATTTCGAAAGTTTTTAACTTTAGGATCTTTGCTCCATGTTGTCAAATGTATATGATACAATGAAGCTTGCAACGGAGAAACAAGGGAGAAAAATTTGACTTGATAAATGTTTTTTTCGATTTTACTAACTGTAGTCGCAGTTTACACGCTACTATGCCTTTAAAGAATATTAGAAAAAATAGAAGTTCAAACCAAGTGTTGCAAAAAAATGACGCCAAAGTTCATAATTAAAAAATATATATTCAATTTTTCACCGATTATAGTTTTTCAAAAGCTTGGGCGATTCAAAATTACTTAAAAGCAATAGAGAAGCCTAACTTCTCCTCTATTCAACACCATTGAAAATTACAAAATCTTTGCAAGATTTACTTAGTCTTTGTTCGTCGCATAATTTCGATTTTTATCGTTAACTATAAATTTTGAGGGTGTTATCGAATTTCTAACAATAACAAGATTATCTTCTCAAGTAGGCCTACAATCTAGACGCTGTGTTATTATCGATTACAACAAAGGGTTATAACAAGCAACTCCACCATAGTAACACTGTAACGATATCAATCAAAAACTCTTAGGATGATAGTAGATTCGTTATGGTTTGTAATAAACTATACGATCCCTAGAGAAATATATATAACAGAGGTAAAAAATCAAATAAACGAGCTCAGCTCGAGATACCTTGGAAGACCATTCAAATCCCGTAGCTCTTGAGTTACTAGATGATAGTGAGGAAGTACGTAGGCTAAAAAGGCATAATTTGCTTGGCCTTCCCTACAAATAATTGAAGGCGTAGAGAAGCAAAACTAACAAATTGAAAAATTAACCTAAAGATAAAATTTCTCTTTTATGTAGAATTTGTGTTTGCAAAAAAAAAAAAAAAATTCCTTTACCAGGTAGTCTTATATTTTAAAATACAAATAATATACTAATAAAGGCATATATTGGAAATCTAGCGCTTGCTTTTTAGCTGGAAATTCAGTTTTTATGAAAATGTCATAAGTTGGTTTTCCAGAATATTGATATCACATGTGACTTTATGACATTACAAGTGAGAAAGTTCTAAAAATAAATGTAAGGTTTTCTAAGGCCATTATAAAACTGCTTTATATTTTGATTGCCTTTGCTTATAAACAGGTTGTTTTTTATTTAATAAATTACAACTCATAAATCTTTCATTATTAAGTTCAAGATTTATCCTACACAAGTCTTTGCTGCCGCTCTCAAGGTAAATTTTAATCGAATTTTTACTAAAACTACTCTCGCTATACCTCTTACCACAAAAATTTCCTAATTCATGCATAATGCACTCCAAGGCCAGAGATCACGCACTGATTACTGGAGCAAAGAAAAGAAAGACATTTTATTTTTAAGCAAACACGAACATAAAATAAACACACTAACAAAGTTACAGTTTATACACTTGACTATTTAACCTGTTAGACACGATACATACATTTTTCCAATACGTGTCTTTACTTAAACTACCTTTGTTTACTTTATTACACTGAGATCACATCTGAAAAGAATTGCCTATACCTGAGGCTGCTTTAAGAATTGAAAGTGATTTTCTCGAAATTTGAAGATAAGTCTAAAATTATCTAAAACATTCCACCGCCTGTTATCTACACATTTTTGCGCTAACAGTTACTACTAGCAAAAGAACATGAGCGGTATGAGTTCATCACTAAGTAGGTATATTGAACTCCATAATGGGTCTTGAGTCTCTGAATAATCATTTTCTTAATTTACTTCAATATGTGTTCATTTTAATTTCTATTTTTGCAGGCTTATATTTTCAATATCTTGATGTTTTGTTTATTAAATTGTTTAATCTTTGTCTTGCTGAAGATTTTGTTTATGTAGGAAATTATTTCGAATAATTGTGTGTATACTTATGTACAGTGGACGTTATATATTCTAAGTTAAAAAAAAGCCAAGTAAAATATCAATAAAATGGTTTTCTTACGGTATAATAAAGTTGATAAACCCTAATAGGCCTTGGCTTTTCGGATCAAATTAACAATTTTTTTTATTTGTATCCTTATTGTTTGCGCTTGATAACTGCTTACGATGATTTTATTCCTTTTAGAATTGGCAACAGTATTATCATTGAAATCGACTTAATGAGATTGGCAACAAATTCGACTTTTACAAAGAATTTGTTTTCTCTATGTAGGTGTTTACTATCGTCTATTGTGCACCGTATAATTGTTAAAAAAAAAAGACTTAACAAATAAATCTACTACTTAGTTTTATTAAAATATCCTTTTTTACATAATATTTTTTCACGCAAGACATCCCCTAATACATCTTACAAATTTATACATTTTTAAGCAGGATTTTGAAATTGCCTGCAGTAATGTTTTTGAGTTGTTTAGAAATTTGTTTCTTAATAAAATCAATAGTCACAGTATTCAATTTTTTATAATTCGGCAGCTGTATAACAGCTTGAACAATTTAACAGGGTTATTGGTTATATGCTTACTCACTTCCTTATTCTTGCAGTAAAACTGCAGCCAGTCACTCACTCACTTAATTTGTAACTTATATAGGAATTCAGCCATTAAATAAGTCGCATTGTATTTTCTAGCACAAATGTAAAAATTACCTTCAAAAGGAATAAATAAATACAATTATTTGGCCTCACATTTTGTAAATAATTCTTTACTTTACGAAAGCAATTTGAATACAAAATTACAGTTTAGTTACTCGTATCTTAAGTTTCACTTGCCCTCCATTCAAGGCAATAAAAACATTCGCAGGTAATTTTAAGATTCCTGTAAGTTTAATTTAATTTAATGTTATTCAATCATTACATGAAGCCGTGAACAGTCTTAAAAGTTAGGAGGCACGAGTATACACCCCTGTTCAATTGATTAGAGCTACGTGTTTTACTACCAGCGCAGAGTGTTAATTTAGCTCGAAAGCAAATCAAAAATATTTTGAAAGCTATATGCATCGGTAGTTTGAGCATAATTTTTTCGAAATATTAAGAAAGGTTAATATTCTTGTTTATTTGATTATACATACTTTGAATTTTAAAGTTTTTTTTTCAAATAGAAAGCCTTGATTTGCAATTTAAACTACACGCTGATAAAGCTTGTTAATTTAAATTTAACAATTGATAAATTTTCAAAAACTCAAAATTCCAAGTCAAGCGGAACGTTCTAAGGTCGTCATATTATTCCTGTCGTTCCATCGGCCGCGAAATTGGACAAAACCATAAAATAGTGCTCCGATACATAAAGGCAAAATAAATTTATGGAAAAACCAACACAGAGTTGTAACAGCTTTAATGGCGACAGCACGCAGAATTGCGGCGAACTTAATTCTTTCCATATCAAAACTTAGGACGGAAGCTGGGATACAAGCAAGTATCTCTACAGTACGTAGAGTCATCATAAGCATATGACGTGGAGTGTAGGGGAAAGGAGTCACCTTAATAACTGGAGAGTTTTGTTTTTAACTGATAAGAAGTAGTTGAACCTGGACGGACCAGACCAGATATATTTATTATTGCCATGATTTGAAGAAACAAGAGCCGTATTAGAAATATTGAACAGTAAAATAACATTCTTCAAGCTGTAGGGTGACTGCGGAAATCTAATTTTGGACCGATTAAATGGATTCTACAACTGGATAATGCTCCTGTCCCAGAGCAAATGTTTAAACTATTATAAATAATATAATTAATTTATCTTAATAATGAATAAAAACGTTTTTAGGTGAAATTAGTTTAATAGTAAATTTTTCTAAAAAATACCGTTGCTTTAAACTTTGAAACATTTTTGATATGCTTTTGTGATTAATCAAATACTTTATTTGCTGTTGACATATGTAGCCTGCTAAGTAACATAAATTACGTGGGTCTAATGAATTGCACAGGAGTGTAAGTCTGTACAAACAAATTCTGTTGTACCAAAATGCAAACAAGCAAATTTTTACATTTTGGGAATGTGAGACCAAAATGCGGACCCCTGCCACCATTTAGCAAAAACATTCTAGAGCTCCACACCAAGTGTCTACGCCCCTATTTCTTTCTTTAAAGCTATTTGTAAAGTAGGGGCTACGACATTGAACCAACCGAACACGATGGCAAAATTGAAACAAGTAATGTCGTAGAAAATGATAACAATCATGATTAGGTGGGTTAAATAGATGATGTTTGCTATAGACCCTAATCAGCAGAAAGACACATAGAATGCTGCTGACGTGTGCAGCGGCACAGAAAAAACATCTATTCCATTCTTCTTGTGTTCAAAACTTAAATTTTCTAGTATTCTACAAAAAATCATCGTATTATCAAAATTAAAATTTTTCTCTCTTAATTGAAAGACTCATAATGAAACGAACTAAAGCCTGGAATAAATTAATTCATATTAATTATTAAAAATTTTCATTTCAATAAAATTATAAAAACGAATAGAACCTATTTTCTTTCTAAAACTTATGGTTTTCTCAATAATTTAATGGGGAAGCCCTAATTTAGCGCTTACGTTTGGTAATAAAAACCTAATTTGATTTACAAAAGCATTTTTGTATTTTTTATTTAAAGCCTTGAATAAAACTAACTTCAAATTAATACATAGTTACTCGTTTTGTATTTAGAAAAAATTACGCCTGTACAAATCACAATTATATTTATTAAATTATTAGATATATAATTTCGAATTTTATAAAAATTTCTTCCAGTGCATTATTATGTAAATGCATATTGTTGTTTTTAAAGTTATAAACTCTTTCTGAAGCTTTAGGCATTTTTTCCCCATTACAGTTGACATTTCGAATGATTATAGTTTGCAATAATAATTTGTTTGTGTTGGGGGCATTTATTTTATAGAAAGTTTTTGCAGCCTTTTATAAAAAATATTAGTACTTTGCCATATTTTTCACAATACTGCCAAAGATACAATTATGCATATGCATTTTATATTCACAACAGACATATGCACAAGTAGTCTTTGCTTTTTTATTTTTGTTGTTAAAAACATCAAACTAATACTTTCGACTTCTCCTGTTGTTGAAGCTTAACATTATGATACAAAGTTGAATGTTATTTAAATAGAGTACAATAAAAGCAAGAGGGAAATAAGAAATATGCAGTTCAAAAACAAAATTGTTTTAAACTTTTCTGTTTTTAATATTGAGTTTATTTTTGCCAACTGAAAGAAAACTAGGAAAAGTTTTCCGATCTTAAATAACACGCTTTATATCGCTTATCAAAATTATCTATTTTAAACTACTTATTTAAACTAAGCTAATGATAAGAAAGCATTACATATCTTAGCATTTAAAACGATTGCTATAAAACGAAGAAATTCAAGTTATATTGATTTCAGAAGAGCAATCTTATCAAGCAGTAACATTTTATTAGTAAAAACACTTAGACAAGAAACCAATAAATTTAGCCTTATTGATAACCAAACTCATATAATATATTATTCGAATATGTTGTTGAGATGAAACTGAATTAATTATTAATACAAGACCGGTAATAGGCTCCTGTCTCTGCAAGGAGTCTGGCTAAATAAGTCGAGCGGAGAGAAGTTAACACTTTCGTATAAAAAATCCCAACTCCACAGTGAAACAGCATACTCTAGGGATGCGTTGCCAAGAGTACCAGTCGATCTCCAATTTTAATACAGACTTACACGTTCATATGGAGCTCTGTGTGAGTGGACATGTTTTTCTCCATTAGAGGGATGAATCAGGAAACCTCGCAAGAGGCGGAGCGGTTAATGTCTGCAGAAACTACGGTTTTATTTCGCCAAAGGAAGAATCCGGAGAAGATGGACAAGAATGTCTTGCAAGAGGTGGACGTACGGTACTTCTAAGACGTTAAACCATGAGACTCCGACAGCGATGGACAATGAACGAGATAGAGAGGTAAATTTCTGTAGGAACTCCGGTGTTTATCAGCCACCTGAGCAATTCTGAAGGGTTGGACAAGAAAACCTCGCAAGGGGTAGACGGGACAGCTTCTAAAGATACTCCTAAGGAAGAGGCTGAGACGGTATCGCACATTTTGTGTGAACGCCAAGTACTGGCTAGCATAAATCTGAGAGGACCACAGGCAGACACTTGTTAAGTGTAAATGCACATGGTAGACCTAAGCCTTAAACAAATGCTGGCAATTTGAAGATGATGAAGAAGGTTGACAGTCACCAGTCGACAGCATGAAATCACTATAGTCGATAGTAAAGCCTAGTGTTAGCACGAGACTTCATAGAGAGTAAGATAATCGTAAATAAGAAATCGGTTGTCTGAAATCAATTTGGGGTAGGAAAGGGGTCGAAAGGGGATCCATATAGTTACCGGTCTGCTTCGTTATCTCCCTACACAAAAAATATAAAAATTCTAGATCTGGGAGATCTCAATAACATTTAAAATTTCATGTAATGTTTAATTATAATTTCCAATAACAATTACAATTGCAATTTTCTATAAAAAAAAACTCAATAAATCAGAGTCAATATTTACAAGTATACCTTTATTATAAACTATAAAAAGAGCCCGGGCAGATATTTTACTGCGACTCCAGTATTTAATTAAAAAACTTCAGTTTTTTAAGACGTCTTTCTCAATGTCGTTGAAACAAATAGAAATCATGAATCAAATGCTCCAGAAAGAGATACAAATTTGAACATAAACCATACAGGAAACCAATCAATTTGTAACTTGGTATTTTTTAACACATAAAATTACACATACTGACAAAATTTCGTCTGACGTGCTACAGAATTGTTTCTCTTTGGTACAACATTAAATCTTATTTTAATGAGCAAGTGCTTCCACGGGTTCTGAATTGACTGCAGAAGAGACTAAGTGACTCTCGTGAATTCACGAGATTCACTATTGTCACATTGACTTATAAAGCAATATGTGGCAACGTTAAACTATGTATTCTATCATCTACAGCGTTTGTTTCTGAATCTTTCCGAAGTTAAATAAAAAGGTTTTGTATTGGATAAGACAATATCTCCCTAGTCTTGGCTACTCGTAACTTATGAAAACTGCACTAAATTTTTTTTATATTATAAAATAAGTCATTTTATCACTACTACCAGAAAAAACATTACTTTGATATATACAGATTTTATAATTTTAGAAAAGAAATAATCTAAATAATCGGTTAATATAAGAAATTTAAACATATTTAATATAAATATAATTGTAATAGTTAAAAATATAAGTTCTTAATAATAAACTTCTATTATATAAATGTGTAATTGAAGAATGCGCTATTCGTTTATTTAATTTTTCTAATACTCCAATTTAAGTTGAAAATATAATAATGAATTTAATCATCTTAATCCTTTTATTACATTAGAAAATCAAAAATGAAAAGGTGCTGAAAGAAGAGTTGAAAGATAATCTTGTCTATAAAATAATTGTTATAAGATTTTATATTTAAATTTGATATAAACAAAATTACTACAAATAATAGAATAGAAGAGGCTACTGCTTGTACTTAGAAATACTTTAAAGAAGATTCTGTTGATATTAATTTCCTTTCTATTATTAGGGATATAAAAGCTAATAAATTAATTTCTAAACCTATACAAGCAGTTATTCATAAATTAACTGAAAGAGAAATTAAAGTTCCTATTATTAAAATTATTATTCATATAATTTTTTATTAATTAGTAAAAATCAAAAAGAAAAGATTTAATCCTTTATCAGGCAATTCATTAACCGTTAGTTTTACTTGATTTACACGTATATTTGAGTGGTAATTCACGCTAAAGCTATTATCGCATTGCAAGTGAAACGAGTAGTGTATTTAAATCGACACAAATTGCTTCATATATTAAGAATATTTCCACCCTTAAGGGTCTTCTATTAAGAACTAATAAAAAAATATATCACCTTGCGAAAAATCGTAAAACTTGACGACAGAAAACAACCAATGATGTCACTTTAAAATTACGTAGTTACACTTGTATAAGTCGTATTTACAGACTACGTAATGCATCAGTTACAAATTTTTGCAGGTTATGTTTGCTACTTTTGTTTTTAATTTATAAAATAAATAAGAACAACAAAGCTTGATCCCAGGTAGAAAACCTGCAATATTATACTTGGTGACATTGAAGTGAAAAGTCGGCTGCTGCGTTACAAAATATTTCCCGCTATGTGTCGCTTTCCATATTAAATCCTCTTAAGGAACATTATGGGAGTTTTTAGGCTTAATCTAAACACGAAATCGTTCTCCAGACGTCGTATTAGCCGCCTTCCCGAAAGACATGTTACCATAGCCAGAGATGTTTCCATCACCAGGAAAGCTCTGCGACTGAATTTCAAGTCATAATAAAAAACTTATGACTTTACGAAGTTTCCGGGGACACTATGGAATTTCTTTCAACGAATCGCTGGTAAACTACGGCTGACGTAGTTTGGTTCTAAACTTTTTATTTAAATTAATTTCCATGACTTCCATGTGATATTGGTGTTCATTAAACAAAGTTTCCTAATTTTTTGCGGTTTTAAATAAATATTATTTGTTGACGTAATTGGCGACATAAAAAAACAATATTTTCCATTATATTTTTAAAAATAAAAAATTTATTATTATTTTTTTTTTCATTGTTGGTATTTCCATATTTAATTATTATTAAATCAAAAGTGTTAACATTACTACTACATGAATATCTACCACACATACATATGAATTTGTTAAAAGCTATGTGTAGGTTTGGTTGTGTAATTTTAACAGAAACAATCAGTAGTTATTTCACTAAAAAGTACATAAATAGGTTTGTCAATCTGTTTGGAATGTCTGCACAAAATGTTATATATATTCTGGATCCTTACTGGTAGGGAAGTTAAATAACCGATGTCTGTCTGTTCGATGTTGAAATCAACTTTCAACAACAACTTTACCAAAAATCTCAATTAAACTGAAAAATAAAAAACCAAATTTTACCAAAATATGAGAATTCACCACAATTCGAAAATCCTCCCCAAAACCGAACCGAAGTTCAATAATTTTAAATTACAAAAATCACATAATATTCCAAAAAAATGTAATTTAAAAAAGCGAAGTTGAACAAAAGACTCGACAATTTATTAAAATTCTTAATTCATCCGAAAATCTGACAACTGCAATAAGAAAATGTGATTGCAAAAATATAAATATTGAACAAAAAATACAAAAAAAAACAAATTTAGGAAATGTTGAAATTTTACCACAAAAAGTTAAATTTCACCGCATAAAATTTGAAAAATTTTCTAACATTACGAAGTTTAAAAAAAATCTATGTTACACAAATATATAAAAAAATAGAATTTCACCTCAAAAGCGGAATTCATTAAAAATTAAAAATTTACCAGCAAATTTTAAAATTATAAAAACTAAATATTTAAAAAAAAAATTTAATTAAACTGAAAAATAAAAAAACGGAATTTCAAAACGCTTTAGGAAGGAATTTACGAAAATTTTTTAATTTTTATAAGACCAAAATAACAAAATCCTCCCAGAAAGCAATGTAAAATACGACGATTAAAACCTGACGACAAAGTTAAATATCGCTTTGCACTTGCATCCTAGTTCATACTCCCCTTGTAGTAAAGTGAAGCCAATAAAATATTCAATTCATTTGGTTTTTATATATTTTTTATGTTCATGGAAAAAATTAAATTCTAAATTAATTTTTTATTTCTAACTTAAAGCCAGACGTCTTGTAGAAACTGAAGTAAGAAGCTAAAAACAAACGTTTTATTTTATTATTTATAAGTTAGAAAAAATGGTTGGCAGCTAATAATAAATATGAAAATTTAACGTAAAAAGTATCTTCATTTTGAAAATTTCAAAAACAAAAAGTGTTGTTTTAATGTCAGGCTTGAGGTCATTTTTCAAATAAAATCTAAAAACTATATATTGTTTTTATTTATTTATTTAATTTAACCAATATATCGACCCACTTTGTAGGCTATCTCCAGGGAAGTATATGAATAAAAACGAATTTCATAAATGCAATAACAAATTTAAAAACAATAATATATACATTTCTTCCTAATAAGAAATCACAACACTATCCAGAAATATCGATTTTATTTCCTTATTCAATGTAGCTACTAAAGACGCTCAACAAATTGCATTAGATATTTGATTAAATTTGATTTTAAAAGCAACGCGATATGAACATAATTTTATGTTCATACATTCGAATAGCAATTGCTTGAAATATTTCATAAAATTCCTAATAAAAACTAAATGCAAACATTGTAGAGGAATCTATATAATTAATTTATGTTTAGTTTATGTGTAAACTAGAGTGTCATATTTGCTTAAAATATATTCTCCTTCAAAATGCTGCTTAAGAAGAAAATAGCGCCTTAATGTATGCTTCAGCATTTGTATATAATAATGAAGTGCCCATATAAAATTCCGATACAATGAACGTACTTATGATTGCAGCGCCTTGCACAACAACAAATAAATAAATTTAACATTTGGGTGTTGGTACTAAAATTTAGTTAACACGTTGAGTGCCACGTCAGCCACTGGTGACTGACACCGACTTTTCCGTTTAGGCCGCGACAGTCACCGGTGACTGACAGTATAAAATATGATAATAAAGAAAAAAAGTGAACATTTTTTCAGAAAACTTTAATGGATTTTATTGAAACAAGGTAAACATAAAAATGACTGTTGGTCAAATTTTGTGCTATTCTTCTGCCACTCTGTGCCGTATTTTCTTCATAGACTGACGGGGAAGTCGCTATAAAACCACATGGCACTCAACGTGTTAAAAGATTATCTATCTGATCTGTGTGGTTTGAGATATAAAACTTTGAAACGTTCTCGCATAAAACATTGAATTTGTGTAGAAGAATCATATAAACATACGAGGTTTTTGCATAACGAGATATTTAAATAGTAAAAGATGATAAATAATTTATATTTTCGCTAAGATCTGACACTGGTTTATGTCTATAAAATGGATAAATATGGGTAACCTATTGTTTAGACAATAGGGAAATAGAAATGATAACAAAACGCATGCTGTCCCTACCGTCGTCCAAAAAAATTTTGAACAGCAAGCGTAAACAAATAAAAATTGATTTAAAATAAATAACCGTAAATTGGAATTTTTTTAAAGAGAGATATTTTTTTTCTCTCTACCAAGATAAATATTCCAATATTCTAAAAAATTAACTTAAATTTTGTTTGAAGCTTAGCAATTTTCATGAAAACTTCGTTTGCTTAGTTAATTATTTTAAACACATTTCAAAAAGAAAAACATCTTGAGAAAAAAGGAAAAACCTTAAACTTAAATATTTAAACTACATAATCTTAGCACGTATACACGTCTTACCTTAAACCTTTATACACACATATGAAATTATAGAATTAAGTTTAATTAAAGAGGAAGCTGCACACATAACTTAATATTAAAATAAATAATCAAAATTCAAAATTTAAAGACCACGAAAGATTGAATTAAGTTTACATAAAATTGATGTTTCTTCGCATGAAAACTTAGGAATCTACAATAAACATTAATTCGTTGCGCTACAGGTCGTGATGGAAAACACGCGGACTTTGACAGTTCATGTGTTCTTATACCCTTCACAAAAAGGGAAAAGGTTAGCGTTAGTTTGGCCATTCCGTTTCTAATATCTTATTTCCAACCCATCAATATATCCTTATAGGTGGGGAGGATCAAGAAACGTTTTTTGGCTGTCCGATGTATAAATCAACTTTCCGTATACAATTATATACCAAAAACAAAATTTCCCCACAAATCGAAAATTCACCAAAAAGATTAAAAGATTCACTGCAGAATTTAAAATTCGCCAAAAAGTTATACAAATTAAAAAATTTTACCAAAAAAAATAAATTAATCTAATAAAAAAAAACAACATAATAGTCAATTTGCGAGTTCACTTGAACTCGAAAATTCACTACAAAGTCAAACTACATTCCAAAAATTTACCACCAGATCGAAATTACAAAGAAAAAAAAACTAAATTGCAAAATAATAAGAAACCTTCAAAATGTTGCCTAAAAATAAAGGTGACCACAAATTCGAAAATTCAAAGAGATCAATGTATAATAAAAATAGACAATTTAACAAGCAATAAATTGTAAAAATCGCCAGGCACGGCGAAAATACATGTACATGTTTATTTCATTTTAATCGATTCGATACTAAAATAGAATCCACAGAGATGAAACACGAATGCACGCAATTAATTTCATTGCTAACCAATAAAAAAAGCATTTGATACCAAAGTATACAAATAACAAAAAGCTAAACTGTAAACTTCGTTCTAACCAAAGACTGGGTTAAATATATAATGTTTACTGTGGACATAAAATTAGTAGAAAGACACAAAGAATGTTGTTTTGCTAAAACGATAAAATGCAATTTTTTAAATGCTGATAAACTTATTACACAATTTTTCTTTTTTGTTATATTTTTATTTAATCGTGGATAAAACTAAGATTTCTGCCTCGATTTTGATGACTTATAGCATTTTATATTCGCCTCTCTTTACGAATATTTACAAAAACTAATAATTTTTGCTGTTTTAAATTTATTATAAATTTGAAAAAAAAATTTAATTTTGTACGAAGCAATTTCCGAATAATGTTGAAATTGGTGAGGACAAAAAAAATTATTACACAACGAAAAGATATGGGACTAGCTGCCCTCGAGTTATAGTGCAATAAGCTTGTGTAACTGTCGTTGTAAGAGGGTGACATTTGCCACGCCCATTGAAAAAATCTTTACGTGATAAGAAAAAAACTGAAAGATATTTGTTGCGCAAGTTAATTTCTTTAAATTAAAGTGGCTTTCTGAGGAATTAAAAGTGGCTTTTACAAAAAATTAAAGCGACTTTCTGAGGAATTAAAAGTGACTTTCAGAGAAAACAAAAGCGGCTTTTAGGAAAAATTAAAGTGGCTTTTTGAGAAAACAAAAGCGGCTTTTAGAAAAAATTAAAGCGACTTTCTGAGGAATTGAAAGTGACTTTTAGAAAAAATTAAAGCGACTTTCTGAGAAAACAAAATCGGTTTTTAGAAGAAATAAAAGTGGCTTTTTGAGAAAACAAAAGCGGCTATTAGAAAAAATTCAAGTGGTTCTTTGAGAAAATAAAAGCGGCTTTTAGAAAAAATTAAAGTGGCTTTCTGAGGAATTAAAAGTGACTTTTAGGAAAAATTAAAGCGACTTTCAGAGAAAACAAAAGCGGCTTTTAGATAAAATTAAAGTGGCTTTTTGAGAAAACAAAAGCGGCTTTTAGAAAAAATTAAAGTGGGTTTTAGAGAAATTAAAAGTGGTTTTTAGAAAAAATTAAAGCGACTTTCTAAGAAAACAAAACCGGTTTTTAGAAGAAATAAAAGTGGCTTTTTGAGAAAACAAAAGCGGCTTTTAGAAAAAATTAAAGTGGCTTTTTGAGAAAACAAAAGCGGCTTTTAAAAAAAATTAAAGCGACTTTCTGAGGAATTAAAAGTGACTTTTAGGAAAAATTAAAGCGACTTTCAGAGAACCCAAAAGCGGCTTTTAGAAAAAATTAAAGTGGCTTTTTGAGAAAACAAAAGCGGCTTTTAGAAAAAAATAAAGTGGGTTTTAGAGAAATTAAAAGTGGCTTTTAGAAAAAATTAAAGCGACTTTCTGAGAAAACAAAACCGGTTTTTAGAAGAAATAAAAGTGGCTTTTTGAGAAAACAAAAGCGGCTATTAGAAAAAATTAAAGCGACTTTCTGAGGAATTAAAAGTGACTTTTAGGAAAAATTAAAGCGACTTTCAGAGAAAACAAAAGCGGCTTTTAGAAAAAATTAAAGTGGCTTTTTGAGAAAACAAAAGCGGCTTTTAGAAAAAATTAAAGCGACTTTCTGAGGAATTAAAAGTGACTTTTAGAAAAAATTAAAGCGACTTTCTGAGAAAACAAAATCGGTTTTTAGAAGAAATAAAAGTGGCTTTTTGAGAAAACAAAAGCGGGTATTAGAAAAAATTAAAGTGGCTTTTTGAGAAAACAAAAGCGGCTTTTAGAAAAAAATAAAGTGGGTTTTAGAGAAATTTTAAAGTGGCTTTTAGAAGAAATTAAAGCGACTTTCTGAGAAAACAAAACCGGTTTTTAGAAGAAATAAAAGTGGCTTTTTGAGAAAACAAAAGCGGGTATTAGAAAAAATTAAAGTGGCTTTCTGAGAAAATAAAAGCGGCTTTTAGAAAAAATTAAAGTGGCTTTCTGAGGAATTAAAAGTGGCTTTTAGAAAAAATTAAAGCGACTTTCTGAGGAATTAAAAGTGACTTTTAGGAAAAATTAAAGCGACTTTCTGAGAAAACAAAATCGGCTTTTATAAGAAATAAAAGTAGCTTTTTGAGAAAACAAAACCGGCTTTTAGAAAAAATTCAAGTGGTTTTTTGAGAAAATAAAAGCGGCTTTTAGAAAAAATTAAAGTGGCTTTCTGAGGAATTAAAAGTGGCGTTTACAAAAAATTAAAGCGACTTTCTGAGCAATTAAAAGTGACTTTTAGAAAAAATTAAAGCGACTTTCTGAGAAAACAAAATCGGCTTTTATAAGAAATAAAAGTAGCTTTTTGAGAAAACAAAAGCGGCTTTTAAAAAAATTAAAGTGGCTTTTTGAGAAAACAAAAGCGGCTTTTAGTAAAAATTAAAGTGGCTTTTTGAGAAAACAAAAGCGGCTTTTAGAAAAAATTAAAGTAGCTTTTTGAGAAAACAAAAGCGGCTTTTAGTAAAAATTAAAGTGGCTTTTTGAGAAAACAAAAGCGGCTTTTAGAAAAAATTAAAGCGACTTTCTGAGGAATTAAAAGTGACTTTTAGGAAAAATTAAAGCGACTTTCAGAGAAAACAAAAGCGGCTTTTAGAAAAAATTAAAGTGGCTTTTTGAGAAAACAAAAGCGGCTATTAGAAAAAATTCAAGTGGTTTTTTGAGAAAACAAAAGCGGCTTTTAGAAAAAATTAAAGTGGCTTTTTGAGAAAACAAAAGCGGCTTTTAGAAAAAATTAAAGCGACTTTCTGAGGAATTAAAAGTGACTTTTAGAAAAAATTAAAGCGACTTTCTGAGAAAACAAAATCGGCTTTTATAAGAAATAAAAGTAGCTTTTTGAGAAAACAAAAGCGGCTTTTAGAAGAAATTAAAGTGGTTTTTTGAGAAAACAAAAGCGGCTTTTAGAAAAAAACAAAGCGACTTTCTAAGAAAACAAAACCGGTTTTTAGAAAAAATTAAAGTGGCTTTTTGAGAAAACAAAAGCGGCTTTTAGAAAAAATTCAAGTGGTTTTTTGAGAAAACAAAAGCGGCTTTTAGTAAAAATTAAAGTGGCTTTTTTAAAAAACAAAAGCGGCTTTTAGAAAAAATTAAAGCGACTTTCTGAGGAATTAAAAGTGACTTTTAGAAAAAATTAAAGCGACTTTCTGAGAAAACAAAATCGGCTTTTATAAGAAATAAAAGTAGCTTTTTGAGAAAACAAAAGCGGCTATTAGAAAAAATTCAAGTGGTTTTTTGAGAAAACAAAAGCGGCTTTTAGAAAAAAATAAAGCGACTTTCTGAGAAAACAAAACCGGTTTTTAGAAAAAATTAAAGTGGCTTTTTGAGAAAACAAAAGCGGCTTTTAGAAAAAATTAAAGTGGCTTTTTGAGAAAACAAAAGCGGCTTTTAGAAAAAATTAAAGTGGCTTTTTGAGAAAACAAAAGCGGCTTTTAGAAAAAATTAAAGCGACTTTCTGAGGAATTAAAAGTGACTTTTAGAAAAAATTAAAGCGACTTTCTGAGTAAACAAAATCGGCTTTTATAAGAAATAAAAGTAGCTTTTTGAGAAAACAAAAGCGGCTTTTAGAAAAAAATAAAGTGGGTTTTAGAGAAATTAAAAGTGGGTTTTAGAAAAAATTAAAGCGACTTTCTGAGAAAACAAAACCGGTTTTTAGAAGAAATAAAAGTGGCTTTTTGAGAAAACAAAAGCGGCTATTAGACAAAATTAAAGTGGCTTTTTGAGAAAACAAAAGCGGCTTTTAGAAAAAATTAAAACGACTTTCTGAGAAAACAAAACCGGTTTTTAGAAGAAATAAAAGTGGCTTTTTGAGAAAACAAAAGCGGCTTTTAGAAAAAATAAGTGCGGTTTTTTGAGAAAACAAAAGTGACTTTTAGAAAAAATTAAAGCGACTTTCAGAGAAAACAAAATCGGCTTTTAGAAGAAATAAAAGTGGCTTTCTGAGGAATTAAAAGTGGCTTTTACAAAAAATTAAAGCGACTTTCTGAGGAATTAAAAGCGACTTTCAGAAAAAATTAAAGTGAATTTTTGAGAAAACAAAAGCGGCTTTTAGAAAAAATTAAAGTGGCTTTCTGAGGAATTAAAAGTGGCTTTTAGAAAAAATTAAAGCGACTTTCTGAGGAATTAAAAGTGACTTTTAGGAAAAATTAAAGCGACTTTCTGAGAAAACAAAATCGGCTTTTATAAGAAATAAAAGTAGCTTTTTGAGAAAACAAAACCGGCTTTTAGAAAAAATTCAAGTGGTTTTTTGAGAAAATAAAAGCGGCTTTTAGAAAAAATTAAAGTGGCTTTCTGAGGAATTAAAAGTGGCGTTTACAAAAAATTAAAGCGACTTTCTGAGGAATTAAAAGTGACTTTTAGAAAAAATTAAAGCGACTTTCTGAGAAAACAAAATCGGCTTTTATAAGAAATAAAAGTAGCTTTTTGAGAAAACAAAAGCGGCTTTTAAAAAAATTAAAGTGGCTTTTTGAGAAAACAAAAGCGGCTTTTAGTAAAAATTAAAGTGGCTTTTTGAGAAAACAAAAGCGGCTTTTAGAAAAAATTAAAGTAGCTTTTTGAGAAAACAAAAGCGGCTTTTAGTACAAATTAAAGTGGCTTTTTGAGAAAACAAAAGCGGCTTTTAGAAAAAATTAAAGCGACTTTCTGAGGAATTAAAAGTGACTTTTAGGAAAAATTAAAGCGACTTTCAGAGAAAACAAAAGCGGCTTTTAGAAAAAATTAAAGTGGCTTTTTGAGAAAACAAAAGCGGCTATTAGAAAAAATTCAAGTGGTTTTTTGAGAAAACAAAAGCGGCTTTTAGTAAAAATTAAAGTGGCTTTTTGAGAAAACAAAAGCGGCTTTTAGAAAAAATTAAAGCGACTTTCTGAGGAATTAAAAGTGACTTTTAGAAAAAATTAAAGCGACTTTCTGAGAAAACAAAATCGGCTTTTATAAGAAATAAAAGTAGCTTTTTGAGAAAACAAAAGCGGCTTTTAGAAGAAATTAAAGTGGTTTTTTGAGAAAACAAAAGCGGCTTTTAGAAAAAAACAAAGCGACTTTCTAAGAAAACAAAACCGGTTTTTAGAAAAAATTAAAGTGACTTTTTGAGAAAACAAAAGCGGCTTTTAGAAAAAATTCAAGTGGTTTTTTGAGAAAACAAAAGCGGCTTTTAGTAAAAATTAAAGTGGCTTTTTTAAAAAACAAAAGCGGCTTTTAGAAAAAATTAAAGCGACTTTCTGAGGAATTAAAAGTGACTTTTAGAAAAAATTAAAGCGACTTTCTGAGAAAACAAAATCGGCTTTTATAAGAAATAAAAGTAGGTTTTTGAGAAAACAAAAGCGGCTATTAGAAAAAATTCAAGTGGTTTTTTGAGAAAACAAAAGCGGCTTTTAGAAAAAAATAAAGCGACTTTCTGAGAAAACAAAACCGGTTTTTAGAAAAAATTAAAGTGGCTTTTTGAGAAAACAAAAGCGGCTTTTAGAAAAAATTAAAGTGGCTTTTTGAGAAAACAAAAGCGGCTTTTAGAAAAAATTAAAGTGGCTTTTTGAGAAAACAAAAGCGGCTTTTAGAAAAAATTAAAGCGACTTTCTGAGGAATTAAAAGTGACTTTTAGAAAAAATTAAAGCGACTTTCTGAGTAAACAAAATCGGCTTTTATAAGAAATAAAAGTAGCTTTTTGAGAAAACAAAAGCGGCTTTTAGAAAAAAATAAAGTGGGTTTTAGAGAAATTAAAAGTGGCTTTTAGAAAAAATTAAAGCGACTTTCTGAGAAAACAAAACCGGTTTTTAGAAGAAATAAAAGTGGCTTTTTGAGAAAACAAAAGCGGCTATTAGACAAAATTAAAGTGGCTTTTTGAGAAAACAAAAGCGGCTTTTAGAAAAAATTAAAACGACTTTCTGAGAAAACAAAACCGGTTTTTAGAAGAAATAAAAGTGGCTTTTTGAGAAAACAAAAGCGGCTTTTAGAAAAAATAAGTGCGGTTTTTTGAGAAAACAAAAGTGACTTTTAGAAAAAATTAAAGCGACTTTCAGAGAAAACAAAATCGGCTTTTAGAAGAAATAAAAGTGGCTTTCTGAGGAATTAAAAGTGGCTTTTACAAAAAATTAAAGCGACTTTCTGAGGAATTAAAAGCGACTTTCAGAAAAAATTAAAGTGAATTTTTGAGAAAACAAAAGCGGCTTTTAGAAAAAATTAAAGCGACTTTCTGAGGAATTAAAAGTGACTTTTAGGAAAAATTAAAGCGACTTTCAGAGAAAACAAAATCGGCTTTTAGAAGAAATAAAAGTGACTTTCTGAGAAAACAAAAGCGGCTTTTAGAAAAAAATAAAGTGGGTTTTAGAGAAATTAAAAGTGGCTTTTAGAAAAAATTAAAGCGACTTTCTGAGAAAACAAAACCGGTTTTTAGAAGAAATAAAAGTGGCTTTTTGAAAAACAACAACGGCTATTAGAAAAAATTAAAGTGGCTTTTTGAGAAAATAAAAGCGGCTTTTAGAAAAAAATTAAAGTGGCTTTCTGAGGAATTAAAAGTGGCTTTTACAAAAAATTAAAGCGACTTTCTGAGGAATTAAAAGCGACCTTCAGAAAAAATTAAAGTGAATTTTTGAGAAAACAAAAGCGGCTTTTAGAAAAAATTAAAGCGACTTTCTGAGGAATTAAAAGTGACTTTTAGGAAAAATTAAAGCGACTTTCAGAGAAAACAAAATCGGCTTTTAGAAGAAATAAAAGTGGCTTTCTGAGAAAACAAAAGCGGCTTTTAGAAAAAAATAAAGTGGGTTTTAGAGAAATTAAAAGTGGCTTTTAGAAAAAATTAAAGCGACTTTCTGAGAAAACAAAACCGGTTTTTAGAAGAAATAAAAGTGGCTTTTTGAGAAAACAAAAGCGGCTTTTAGAAAAAATAAGTGCGGTTTTTTGAGAAAACAAAAGTGACTTTTAGAAAAAATTAAAGCGGCTTTCTGAGAAAACAAAATCGGCTTTTAGAAGAAATAAAAGTGGCTTTCTGAGGAATTAAAAGTGGCTTTTACAAAAAATTAAAGCGACTTTCTGAGGAATTTAAAGGGACTTTCAGAAAAAATTAAAGTGAATTTTTGAGAAAACAAAAGCGGCTTTTAGAAAAAATTAAAGCGACTTTCTGAGGAATTAAAAGTGACTTTTAGGAAAAATTAAAGCGACTTTCAGAGAAAACAAAATCGGCTTTTAGAAGAAATAAAAGTGACTTTCTGAGAAAACAAAAGCGGCTTTTAGAAAAAAATAAAGTGGGTTTTAGAGAAATTAAAAGTGGCTTTTAGAAAAAATTAAAGCGACTTTCTGAGAAAACAAAACCGGTTTTTAGAAGAAATAAAAGTGGCTTTTTGAGAAAACAAAAGCGGCTTTTAGAAAAAATAAGTGCGGTTTTTTGAGAAAACAAAAGTGACTTTTAGAAAAAATTAAAGCGGCTTTCTGAGAAAACAAAACCGGCTATTAGAAAAAATTAAAGTGGCTTTTTGAGGAATTAAAAGTGACTTTTAGAAAAAATTAAAACGACTTTCAGAGAAAACAAAATCGGCTTTTAGAAGAAATAAAAGTGGCTTTCTGAGGAATTAAAAGTGGCTTTTACAAAAAATTAAAGCGACTTTCTGAGGAATTAAAAGCGACTTTCAGAAAAAATTAAAGTGAATTTTTGAGAAAACAAAAGCGGCTTTTAGAAAAAATTAAAGCGACTTTATGAGGAATTAAAAGTGACTTTTAGAAAAAATTAAAGCGACTTTCTGAGAAAACAAAACCGGTTTTTAGAAGAAATAAAAGTGGCTTTTTGAGAAAACAAAAGCGGCTTTTAGAAAAAATAAGTGCGGTTTTTTGAGAAAACAAAAGTGACTTTTAGAAAAAATTAAAGCGGCTTTCTGAGAAAACAAAAGCGGCTATTAGAAAAAATTAAAGTGGCTTTTTGAGGAATTAAAAGTGACTTTTAGAAAAAATTAAAACGACTTTCAGAGAAAACAAAATCGGCTTTTAGAAGAAATAAAAGTGGCTTTCTGAGGAATTAAAAGTGGCTTTTACAAAAAATTAAAGCGACTTTCTGAGGAATTAAAAGCGACTTTCAGAAAAAATTAAAGTGAATTTTTGAGAAAACAAAAGCGGCTTTTAGAAAAAATTAAAGCGACTTTCTGAGGAATTAAAAGTGACTTTTAGGAAAAATTAAAGCGACTTTCAGAGAAAACAAAATCGGCTTTTAGAAGAAATAAAAGTGGCTTTCTGAGAAAACAAAAGCGGCTTTTAGAAAAAAATAAAGTGGGTTTTAGAGAAATTAAAAGTGGCTTTTAGAAAAAATTAAAGCGAATTTCTGAGAAAACAAAACCGGTTTTTAGAAGAAATAAAAGTGGCTTTTTGAGAAAACAAAAGCGGCTTTTAGAAAAAATAAGTGCGGTTTTTTGAGAAAACAAAAGTGACTTTTAGAAAAAATTAAAGCAGCTTTCTGAGAAAACAAAAGCGGCCATTAGAAAAAATTAAAGTGGCTTTTTGAGGAATTAAGAGTGACTTTTAGAAAAAATTAAAGCGACTTTCTGAGGAATTAAAAGCGACTTTCAGAAAAAATTAAAGTGAATTTTTGAGAAAACAAAAGCGGCTTTTAGAAAAAATTAAAGCGACTTTCTGAGGAATTAAAAGTGACTTTTAGGAAAAATTAAAGCGACTTTCAGAGAAAACAAAATCGGCTTTTAGAAGAAATAAAAGTGGCTTTCTGAGAAAACAAAAGCGGCTTTTAGAAAAAAATAAAGTGGGTTTTAGAGAAATTAAAAGTGGCTTTTAGAAAAAATTAAAGCGACTTTCTGAGAAAACAAAACCGGTTTTTAGAAGAAATAAAAGTGGCTTTTTGAGAAAACAAAAGCGGCTTTTAGAAAAAATAAGTGCGGTTTTTTGAGAAAACAAAAGTGACTTTTAGAAAAAATTAAAGCGGCTTTCTGAGAAAACAAAAGCGGCTATTAGAAAAAATTAAAGTGGCTTTTTGAGGAATTAAAAGTGACTTTTAGAAAAAATTAAAGCGACTTTCAGAGAAAACAAAATCGGCTTTTAGAAGAAATAAAAGTGGCTTTCTGAGGAATTAAAAGTGGCTTTTAGGAAAAATTAAAGCGACTTTCTGAGGAATTAAAAGTGACTTTCAGAAAAAATTAAAGTGAATTTTTGAGAAAACAAAAGCGGCTTTTAGAAAAAATTAAAGCGACTTTCTGAGGAATTAAAAGTGACTTTTAGGAAAAATTAAAGCGACTTTCGGAGAAAACAAAATCGGCTTTTAGAAGAAATAAAAGTGGCTTTCTGAGAAAACAAAAGCGGCTTTTAGAAAAAAATAAAGTGGGTTTTAGAGAAATTAAAAGTGGCTTTTAGAAAAAATTAAAGCGACTTTCTGAGAAAACAAAACCGGTTTTTAGAAGAAATAAAAGTGGCTTTTTGAGAAAACAAAAGCGGCTATTAGAAAAAATTAAAGTGGCTTTTTGAGAAAACAAAAGTGACTTTTAGAAAAAATTAAAGCGGCTTTCTGAGAAAACAAAAGCGGCTATTAGAAAAAATTAAAGTGGCTTTTTGAGGAATTAAAAGTGACTTTTAGAAAAAATTAAAGCGACTTTCAGAGAAAACAAAATCGGCTTTTAGAAGAAATAAAAGTGGCTTTCTGAGGAATTAAAAGTGGCTATTAGAAAAAATTAAAGCGACTTTCTGAGGAATTAAAAGCGACTTTCAGAAAAAATTAAAGTGAATTTTTGAGAAAACAAAAGCGGCTTTTAGAAAAAATTAAAGCGACTTTCTGAGGAATTAAAAGTGACTTTTAGGAAAAATTAAAGCGACTTTCAGAGAAAACAAAATCGGCTTTTAGAAGAAATAAAAGTGGCTTTCTGAGAAAACAAAAGCGGATTTTAGAAAAAAATAAAGTGGGTTTTAGAGAAATTAAAAGTGGCTTTTAGAAAAAATTAAAGCGACTTTCTGAGAAAACAAAACCGGTTTTTAGAAGAAATAAAAGTGGCTTTTTGAGAAAACAAAAGCGGCTATTAGAAAAAATTAAAGTGGCTTTTTGAGAAAATAAAAGCGGCTTTTAGAAAAAATTAAAGTGGCTTTCTGAGGAATTAAAAGTGGCTTTTACAAAAAATTAAAGCGACTTTCTGAGGAATTAAAAGCGACTTTCAGAAAAAATTAAAGTGAATTTTTAAGAAAACAAAAGCGGCTTTTAGAAAAAATTAAAGCGACTTTCAGAGAAAACAAAATCGGCTTTTAGAAGAAATAAAAGTGGCTTTCTGAGAAAACAAAAGCGGATTTTAGAAAAAAATAAAGTGGGTTTTAGAGAAATTAAAAGTGGCTTTTAGAAAAAATTAAAGCGACTTTCTGAGAAAACAAAACCGGTTTTTAGAAGAAATAAAAGTGGCTTTTTGAGAAAACAAAAGCGGCTATTAGAAAAAATTAAAGTGGCTTTTTGAGAAAATAAAAGCGGCTTTTAGAAAAAATTAAAGTGGCTTTCTGAGGAATTAAAAGTGGCTTTTACAAAAAATTAAAGCGACTTTCTGAGGAATTAAAAGTGACTTTTAGGAAAAATTAAAGCGACTTCCAGAGAAAACAAAATCGGCTTTTAAAAGAAAAAAAAGTGGCTTTCTGAGAAAACAAAAGCGGCTTTTAGAAAAAAATAAAGTGGGTTTTAGAGAAATTAAAAGTGGCTTTTAGAAAAAATTAAAGCGACTTTCTGAGAAAACAAAACCGGTTTTTAGAAGAAATAAAAGTGGCTTTTTGAGAAAACAAAAGCGGCTATTAGAAAAAATTAAAGTGGCTTTTTGAGAAAATAAAAGCGGCTTTTAGAAAAAATTAAAGTGGCTTTCTGAGGAATTAAAAGTGGCTTTTACAAAAAATTAAAGCGACTTTCTGAGGAATTAAAAGCGACTTTCAGAAAAAATTAAAGTGAATTTTTAAGAAAACAAAAGCGGCTTTTAGAAAAAATTAAAGCGACTTTCTGAGGAATTAAAAGCGGCTTTTAGAAAAAATTAAAGCGACTTTCTGAGGAATTAAAAGTGACTTTTAGGAAAAATTAAAGCGACTTTCAGAGAAAACAAAAGCGGCTTTTAGAAAAAATAAAAGTGGCTTTTTGAGAAAACAAAAGCGGGTATTAGAAAAAATTAAAGTGGCTTTCTGAGGAATTAAAAGTGACTTTTAGAAAAAATTAAAGCGACTTTCTGAGAAAACAAAACCGGTTTTTAGAAGAAATAAAAGTGGCTTTTTGAGAAAACAAAAGCGGGTATTAGAAAAAATTAAAGTGGCTTTTTGAGAAAACAAAAGCGGCTTTTAGAAAAAAATAAAGTGGGTTTTAGAGAAATTAAAAGTGGCTTTTAGAAAAAATTAAAGCGACTTTCTGAGAAAACAAAACCGGTTTTTAGAAGAAATAAAAGTGGCTTTTTGAGAAAACAAAAGCGGCTATTAGAAAAAATTCAAGTGGTTTTTTGAGAAAATAAAAGCGGCTTTTAGAAAAAATTAAAGTGGGTTTTTGAGAAAACAAAATTGGCTTTTAGAAAAAATTAAAGTGGCTTTTTGGGAAAACAAAAGCGGCTATTAGAAAAAATTCAAGTGGTTTTTTGAGAAAATAAAAGCGGCTTTTAGAAAAAATTAAAGTGGCTTTCTGAGGAATTAAAAGTGGCTTTTAGAAAAAATTATAGTGGCTTTTTGAGAAAACAAAAGCGGCTATTAGAAAAAATTAAAGTGGCTTTTTGAGAAAACAAAAGCGGCTTTTAGAAAAAAATAAAGTGGGTTTTAGAGAAATTAAAAGTGGCTTTTAGAAAAAATTAAAGCGACTTTCTGAGAAAACAAAACCGGTTTTTAGAAGAAATAAAATTGGCTTTTTGAGAAAACAAAAGCGGGTATTAGAAAAAATTAAAGTGGCTTTTTGAGAAAATAAAAGCGGCTTTTAGAAAAAATTAAAATGGCTTTCTGAGGAATTAAAAGTGGCTTTTAGAAAAAATTAAAGCGACTTTCTGAGGAATTAAAAGTGATTTTTAGGAAAAATTAAAGCGACTTTCAGAGAAAACAAAAGCGGCTTTTAGAAAAAATTCAAGTGGTTTTTTGAGAAAATAAAAGCGGCTTTTAGAAAAAATTAAAGTGGCTTTCTGAGGAATTAAAAGTGACTTTTAGAAAAAATTAAAGCGACTTTCTGAGAAAACAAAATCGGCTTTTATAAGAAATAAAAGTAGCTTTTTGAGAAAACAAAAGCGGCTTTTAGAAAAAAGTAAAGTGGGTTTTAGAGAAATTAAAAGTGGCTTTTAGAAAAAATTAAAGCGACTTTCTGAGAAAACAAAACCGGTTTTTAGAAGAAATAAAAGTGGCTTTTTGAGAAAACAAAAGCGGCTTTTAGAAAAAATTAAAGCGACTTTCAGAGAAAACAAAAGCGGCTTTAAAAAAAAATTAAAGTGGCTTTTTGAGAAAACAAAAGCGGCTTTTAGAAAAAATTAAAGCGACTTTCTGAGGAATTGAAAGTGACTTTTAGAAAAAATTAAAGCGACTTTCTGAGAAAACAAAATCGGCTTTTATAAGAAATAAAAGTGGCTTTTTGAGAAAACAAAAGCGGCTATTAGAAAAAATTAAAGTGGTTTTTTGAGAAAATAAAAGCGGCTTTTAGAAAAAATTAAAGTGGCTTTCTGAGGAATTAAAAGTGACTTTTAGGAAAAATTAAAGCGACTTTCAGAGAAAACAAAAGCGGCTTTTAGAAAAAATTAAAGTGGCTTTCTGAGGAATTAAAAGTGACTTTTAGGAAAAATTAAAGCGACTTTCAGAGAAACCAAAAGCGGGTATTAGAAAAAATTAAAGTGGCTTTTTGAGAAAATAAAAGCGGCTTTTAGAAAAAATTAAAGTGGCTTTCTGAGGAATTAAAAGTGACTTTTAGGAAAAAGTAAAGCGACTTTCAGAGAAAACAAAAGCGGCTTTTAGAAAAAATTAAAGTGGCTTTCTGAGGAATTAAAAGTGACTTTTAGGAAAAATTAAAGCGACTTTCAGAGAAACCAAAAGCGGGTATTAGAAAAAATTAAAGTGGCTTTTTGAGAAAATAAAAGCGGCTTTTAGAAAAAATTAAAGTGGCTTTCTGAGGAATTAAAAGTGGCTTTTACAAAAAATTAAAGCGACTTTCTGAGGAATTAAAAGTGACTTTTAGGAAAAATTAAAGCGACTTCCAGAGAAAACAAAATCGGCTTTTAAAAGAAAAAAAAGTGGCTTTCTGAGAAAACAAAAGCGGCTTTTAGAAAAAAATAAAGTGGGTTTTAGAGAAATTAAAAGTGGCTTTTAGAAAAAATTAAAGCGACTTTCTGAGAAAACAAAACCGGTTTTTAGAAGAAATAAAAGTGGCTTTTTGAGAAAACAAAAGCGGCTATTAGAAAAAATTAAAGTGGCTTTTTGAGAAAATAAAAGCGGCTTTTAGAAAAAATTAAAGTGGCTTTCTGAGGAATTAAAAGTGGCTTTTACAAAAAATTAAAGCGACTTTCTGAGGAATTAAAAGCGACTTTCAGAAAAAATTAAAGTGAATTTTTAAGAAAACAAAAGCGGCTTTTAGAAAAAATTAAAGCGACTTTCTGAGGAATTAAAAGCGGCTTTTAGAAAAAATTAAAGCGACTTTCTGAGGAATTAAAAGTGACTTTTAGGAAAAATTAAAGCGACTTTCAGAGAAAACAAAAGCGGCTTTTAGAAAAAATAAAAGTGGCTTTTTGAGAAAACAAAAGCGGGTATTAGAAAAAATTAAAGTGGCTTTCTGAGGAATTAAAAGTGACTTTTAGAAAAAATTAAAGCGACTTTCTGAGAAAACAAAACCGGTTTTTAGAAGAAATAAAAGTGGCTTTTTGAGAAAACAAAAGCGGGTATTAGAAAAAATTAAAGTGGCTTTTTGAGAAAACAAAAGCGGCTTTTAGAAAAAAATAAAGTGGGTTTTAGAGAAATTAAAAGTGGCTTTTAGAAAAAATTAAAGCGACTTTCTGAGAAAACAAAACCGGTTTTTAGAAGAAATAAAACTGGCTTTTTGAGAAAACAAAAGCGGCTATTAGAAAAAATTCAAGTGGTTTTTTGAGAAAATAAAAGCGGCTTTTAGAAAAAATTAAAGTGGGTTTTAGAGAAATTAAAAGCGGCTATTAGAAAAAATTATAGTGGCTTTTTGAGAAAACAAAAGCGGCTATTAGAAAAAATTAAAGTGGCTTTTGGAGAAAACAAAAGCGGCTTTTAGAAAAAACTAAAGTGGCTTTTTGAGAAAACAAAATTGGCTTTTAGAAAAAATTAAAGTGGCTTTTTGGGAAAACAAAAGCGGCTATTAGAAAAAATTCAAGTGGTTTTTTGAGAAAATAAAAGCGGCTTTTAGAAAAAATTAAAGTGGCTTTCTGAGGAATTAAAAGTGGCTTTTAGAAAAAATTATAGTGGCTTTTTGAGAAAACAAAAGCGGCTATTAGAAAAAATTAAAGTGGCTTTTTGAGAAAACAAAAGCGGCTTTTAGAAAAAAATAAAGTGGGTTTTAGAGAAATTAAAAGTGGCTTTTAGAAAAAATTAAAGCGACTTTCTGAGAAAACAAAACCGGTTTTTAGAAGAAATAAAAGTGGCTTTTTGAGAAAACAAAAGCGGGTATTAGAAAAAATTAAAGTGGCTTTTTGAGAAAATAAAAGCGGCTTTTAGAAAAAATTAAAATGGCTTTCTGAGGAATTAAAAGTGGCTTTTAGAAAAAATTAAAGCGACTTTCTGAGGAATTAAAAGTGATTTTTAGGAAAAATTAAAGCGACTTTCAGAGAAAACAAAAGCGGCTTTTAGAAAAAATTCAAGTGGTTTTTTGAGAAAATAAAAGCGGCTTTTAGAAAAAATTAAAGTGGCTTTCTGAGGAATTAAAAGTGACTTTTAGAAAAAATTAAAGCGACTTTCTGAGAAAACAAAATCGGCTTTTATAAGAAATAAAAGTAGCTTTTTGAGAAAACAAAAGCGGCTTTTAGAAAAAAGTAAAGTGGGTTTTAGAGAAATTAAAAGTGGCTTTTAGAAAAAATTAAAGCGACTTTCTGAGAAAACAAAACCGGTTTTTAGAAGAAATAAAAGTGGCTTTTTGAGAAAACAAAAGCGGCTTTTAGAAAAAATTAAAGCGACTTTCAGAGAAAACAAAAGCGGCTTTAAAAAAAAATTAAAGTGGCTTTTTGAGAAAACAAAAGCGGCTTTTAGAAAAAATTAAAGCGACTTTCTGAGGAATTGAAAGTGACTTTTAGAAAAAATTAAAGCGACTTTCTGAGAAAACAAAATCGGCTTTTATAAGAAATAAAAGTGGCTTTTTGAGAAAACAAAAGCGGCTATTAGAAAAAATTAAAGTGGTTTTTTGAGAAAATAAAAGCGGCTTTTAGAAAAAATTAAAGTGGCTTTCTGAGGAATTAAAAGTGACTTTTAGGAAAAATTAAAGCGACTTTCAGAGAAAACAAAAGCGGCTTTTAGAAAAAATTAAAGTGGCTTTCTGAGGAATTAAAAGTGACTTTTAGGAAAAATTAAAGCGACTTTCAGAGAAACCAAAAGCGGGTATTAGAAAAAATTAAAGTGGCTTTTTGAGAAAATAAAAGCGGCTTTTAGAAAAAATTAAAGTGGCTTTCTGAGGAATTAAAAGTGACTTTTAGGAAAAAGTAAAGCGACTTTCAGAGAAAACAAAAGCGGCTTTTAGAAAAAATTAAAGTGGCTTTCTGAGGAATTAAAAGTGACTTTTAGGAAAAATTAAAGCGACTTTCAGAGAAACCAAAAGCGGGTATTAGAAAAAATTAAAGTGGCTTTTTGAGAAAATAAAAGCGGCTTTTAGAAAAAATTAAAGTGGCTTTCTGAGGAATTAAAAGTGGCTTTTAGAAAAAATTAAAGCGACTTTCTGAGGAATTAAAAGTGACTTTTAGGAAAAATTAAAGCGACTTTCAGAGAAAACAAAAGCGGCTATTAGAAAAAATTAAAGTGGTTTTTTGAGAAAATAAAAGCGGCTTTTAGAAAAAATTAAAGTGGCTTTCTGAGGAATTAAAAGTGACTTTTAGGAAAAAGTAAAGCGACTTTCAGAGAAAACAAAAGCGGCTTTTAGAAAAAATTAAAGTGGCTTTCTGAGGAATTAAAAGTGACTTTTAGGAAAAATTAAAGCTACTTTCAGAGAAACCAAAAGCGGGTATTAGAAAAAATTAAAGTGGCTTTTTGAGAAAATAAAAGCGGCTTTTAGAAAAAATTAAAGTGGCTTTCTGAGGAATTAAAAGTGGCTTTTAGAAAAAATTAAAGCGACTTTCTGAGGAATTAAAAGTGACTTTTAGGAAAAATTAAAGCGACTTTCAGAGAAAACAAAAGCGGCTTTTAGAAAAAATTAAAGTGGCTTTTTGAGAAAACAAAAGCGGCTATTAGAAAAAATTCAAGTGGTTTTTTGAGAAAATAAAAGCGGCTTTTAGAAAAAATTAAAGTGGCTTTCTGAGGAATTAAAAGTGGCTTTTACAAAAAATTAAAGCGACTTTCTGAGGAATTAAAAGCGACTTTCAGAAAAAATTAAAGTGAATTTTTGAGAAAACAAAAGCGGCTTTTAGAAAAAATTAAAGAGACTTTCTGAGGAATTAAAAGCGGCTTTTAGAAAAAATTAAAGCGACTTTCTGAGGAATTAAAAGTGACTTTTAGGAAAAATTAAAGCGACTTTCAGAGAAAACAAAAGCGGGTATTAGAAAAAATTAAAGTGGCTTTTTGAGAAAATAAAAGCGGCTTTTAGAAAAAATTAAAGTGGCTTTCTGAGGAATTAAAAGTGGCTTTTAGAAAAAATTAAAGCGACTTTCTGAGGAATTAAAAGTGATTTTTAGGAAAAATTAAAGCGACTTTCAGAGAAAACAAAAGCGGCTTTTAGAAGAAATAAAAGTAGCTTTTTGAGAAAACAAAAGCGGCTTTTAGAAAAAATTAAAGTGGCTTTTTGAGAAAATAAAAGCGGCTTTTAGAAAAAATTAAAGCGACTTTCAGAGAAAACAAAAGCGGCTTTTAGAAAAAATTCAAGTGGTTTTTTGAGAAAATAAAAGCGGCTTTTAGACAAAATTAAAGTGGCTTTCTGAGGAATTAAAAGTGACTTTTAGAAAAAATAAAAGCGACTTTCTGAGAAAACAAAATCGGCTTTTATAAGAAATAAAAGTAGCTTTTTGAGAAAACAAAAGCGGCTTTTAGAAAAAAGTAAAGTGGGTTTTAGAGAAATTAAAAGTGGCTTTTAGAAAAAATTAAAGCGACTTTCTGAGAAAACAAAACCGGTTTTTAGAAGAAATAAAAGTGGCTTTTTGAGAAAACAAAAGCGGCTATTAGAAAAAATTCAAGTGGTTTTTTGAGAAAATAAAAGCGGCTTTTAGAAAAAATTAAAGTGGGTTTTAGAGAAATTAAAAGCGGCTATTAGAAAAAATTATAGTGGCTTTTTGAGAAAACAAAAGCGGCTATTAGAAAAAATTAAAGTGGCTTTTGGAGAAAACAAAAGCGGCTTTTAGAAAAAACTAAAGTGGCTTTTTGAGAAAACAAAAGTGGCTTTTAGAAAAAATTAAAGTGGCTTTTTGGGAAAACAAAAGCGGCTATTAGAAAAAATTCAAGTGGTTTTTTGAGAAAATAAAAGCGGCTTTTAGAAAAAATTAAAGTGGCTTTCTGAGGAATTAAAAGTGGCTTTTAGAAAAAATTAAAGCGACTTTCTAAGGAATTAAAAGTGACTTTTAGGAAAAATTAAAGCGACTTTCAGAGAAAACAAAAGCGGCTTTTAGAAAAAATTAAAGTGGCTTTTTGAGAAAACAAAAGCGGCTTTTAGAAAAAAATAAAGTGGGTTTTAGAGAAATTAAAAGTGGCTTTTAGAAAAAATTAAAGCGACTTTCTGAGAAAACAAAACCGGTTTTTAGAAGAAATAAAAGTGGCTTTTTGAGAAAACAAAAGCGGGTATTAGAAAAAATTAAAGTGGCTTTTTGAGAAAATAAAAGCGGCTTTTAGAAAAAATTAAAATGGCTTTCTGAGGAATTAAAAGTGGCTTTTAGAAAAAATTAAAGCGACTTTCTGAGGAATTAAAAGTGATTTTTAGGAAAAATTAAAGCGACTTTCAGAGAAAACAAAAGCGGCTTTTAGAAAAAATTCAAGTGGTTTTTTGAGAAAATAAAAGCGGCTTTTAGAAAAAATTAAAGTGGCTTTCTGAGGAATTAAAAGTGACTTTTAGAAAAAATTAAAGCGACTTTCTGAGAAAACAAAATCGGCTTTTATAAGAAATAAAAGTAGCTTTTTGAGAAAACAAAAGCGGCTTTTAGAAAAAAGTAAAGTGGGTTTTAGAGAAATTAAAAGTGGCTTTTAGAAAAAATTAAAGCGACTTTCTGAGAAAACAAAACCGGTTTTTAGAAAACAAAAGCGGCTTTTAGAAAAAATTAAAGCGACTTTCAGAGAAAACAAAAGCGGCTTTAAAAAAAGATTAAAGTGGCTTTTTGAGAAAACAAAAGCGGCTTTTAGAAAAAATTAAAGCGACTTTCTGAGGAATTGAAAGTGACTTTTAGAAAAAAATTAAAGCGACTTTCTGAGGAATTAAAAGTGACTTTTAGAAAAAATTAAAGCGACTTTCTGAGAAAACAAAATCGGCTTTTATAAGAAATAAAAGTGGCTTTTTGAGAAAACAAAAGCGGCTATTAGAAAAAATTAAAGTGGTTTTTTGAGAAAATAAAAGCGGCTTTTAGAAAAAATTAAAGTGGCTTTCTGAGGAATTAAAAGTGACTTTTAGGAAAAATTAAAGCGACTTTCAGAGAAAACAAAAGCGGCTTTTAGAAAAAATTAAAGTGGCTTTCTGAGGAATTAAAAGTGGCTTTTACAAAAAATTAAAGCGACTTTCTGAGGAATTAAAAGTGACATTTAGGAAAAATTAAAGCGACTTTCAGAGAAAACAAAAGCGGCTATTAGAAAAAATTAAAGTGGTTTTTTGAGAAAATAAAAGCGGCTTTTAGAAAAAATTAAAGTGGCTTTCTGAGGAATTAAAAGTGACTTTTAGGAAAAAGTAAAGCGACTTTCAGAGAAAACAAAAGCGGCTTTTAGAAAAAATTAAAGTGGCTTTCTGAGGAATTAAAAGTGACTTTTAGGAAAAATTAAAGCGACTTTCAGAGAAAACAAAAGCGGCTTTTAGAAAAAATTAAAGTGGCTTTCTGAGGAATTAAAAGTGGCTTTTACAAAAAATTAAAGCGACTTTCTGAGGAATTAAAAGTGACTTTTAGGAAAAATTAAAGCGACTTTCAGAGAAAACAAAAGCGGCTTTTAGAAAAAATTAAAGTGGCTTTTTGAAAAAACAAAAGCGGCTTTTAGAAAAAATTAAAGCGACTTTCTGAGAAAACAAAATCGGCTTTTATAAGAAATAAAAGTGGCTTTTTGAGAAAACAAAAGCGGCTATTAGAAAAAATTAAAGTGGTTTTTTGAGAAAATAAAAGCGGCTTTTAGAAAAAATTAAAGTGGCTTTCTGAGGAATTAAAAGTGGCTTTTACAAAAAATTAAAGCGACTTTCTGAGGAATTAAAAGTGACTTTTAGGAAAAATTAAAGCGACTTTCAGAGAAAACAAAAGCGGCTTTTAGAAAAAATTAAAGTGGCTTTTTGAGAAAACAAAAGCGGCTTTTAGAAAAAAATAAAGTGGGTTTTAGAGAAATTAAAAGTGGCTTTTAGAAAAAATTAAAGCGACTTTCTGAGAAAACAAAACCGGTTTTTAGAAGAAATAAAAGTGGCTTTTTGAGAAAACAAAAGCGGCTATTAGAAAAAATTCAAGTGGTTTTTTGAGAAAATAAAAGCGGCTTTTAGAAAAAATTAAAGTGGCTTTCTGAGGAATTAAAAGTGGCTTTTACAAAAAATTAAAGCGACTTTCTGAGGAATTAAAAGTGACTTTTAGGAAAAATTAAAGCGACTTTCAGAGAAAACAAAAGCGGCTTTTAGAAAAAATTAAAGTGGCTTTTTGAGAAAACAAAAGCGGCTTTTAGTAAAAATTAAAGTGGCTTTTTGAGAAAACAAAAGCGGCTTTTAGAAAAAATTAACGCGACTTTCTGAGGAATTAAAAGTGACTTTTAGAAAAAATTAAAGCGACTTTCTGAGAAAACAAAATCGGCTTTTATAAGAAATAAAAGTAGCTTTTTGAGAAAACAAAAGCGGCTTTTAGAAAAAAATAAAGTGGGTTTTAGAGAAATTAAAAGTGGCTTTTAGAAAAAATTAAAGCGACTTTCTGAGAAAACAAAACCGGTTTTTAGAAGAAATAAAAGTGGCTTTTTGAGAAAACAAAAGCGGCTATTAGAAAAAATTCAAGTGGTTTTTTGAGAAAATAAAAGCGGCTTTTAGAAAAAATTAAAGTGGCTTTCTGAGGAATTAAAAGTGGCTTTTATAAAAAATTAAAGCGACTTTCTGAGGAATTAAAAGTGACTTTTAGGAAAAATTAAAGCGACTTTCAGAGAAAACAAAAGCGGCTTTTAGAAAAAAATTAAAGTGGCTTTTTGAGAAAACAAAAGCGGCTTTTAGAAAAAATTAAAGTGGCTTTTTGAGAAAACAAAAGCGGCTTTTAGAAAAAATTAAAGCGACTTTCTGAGGAATTAAAAGTGACTTTTAGAAAAAATTAAAGCGACTTTCTGAGAAAACAAAACCGGTTTTTAGAAGAAATAAAAGTGGCTTTTTGAGAAAACAAAAGCGGCTATTAGAAAAAATTCAAGTGGTTTTTTGAGAAAATAAAAGCGGCTTTTAGAAAAAATTAAAGTGGCTTTCTGAGGAATTAAAAGTGGCTTTTACAAAAAATTAAAGCGACTTTCTGAGGAATTGAGAGTGACTTTTAGAAAAAAATTAAAGCGACTTTCTGAGGAATTAAAAGTGACTTTTAGGAAAAATTAAAGCGACTTTCAGAGAAAACAAAAGCGGCTTTTAGAAAAAAATTAAAGTGGCTTTTTGAGAAAACAAAAGCGGCTTTTAGAAAAAATTAAAGTGGCTTTTTGAGAAAACAAAAGCGGCTTTTAGAAAAAATTAAAGCGACTTTCTGAGGAATTAAAAGTGACTTTTAGAAAAAATTAAAGCGACTTTCTGAGAAAACAAAACCGGTTTTTAGAAGAAATAAAAGTGGCTTTTTGAGAAAACAAAAGCGGCTTTTAGAAAAAATTAAAGCGACTTTCAGAGAAAACAAAAGCGGCTTTAAAAAAAGATTAAAGTGGCTTTTTGAGAAAACAAAAGCGGCTTTTAGAAAAAATTAAAGCGACTTTCTGAGGAATTGAAAGTGACTTTTAGAAAAAAATTAAAGCGACTTTCTGAGGAATTAAAAGTGACTTTTAGAAAAAATTAAAGCGACTTTCTGAGAAAACAAAATCGGCTTTTATAAGAAATAAAAGTGGCTTTTTGAGAAAACAAAAGCGGCTATTAGAAAAAATTAAAGTGGTTTTTTGAGAAAATAAAAGCGGCTTTTAGAAAAAATTAAAGTGGCTTTCTGAGGAATTAAAAGTGACTTTTAGGAAAAATTAAAGCGACTTTCAGAGAAAACAAAAGCGGCTTTTAGAAAAAATTAAAGTGGCTTTCTGAGGAATTAAAAGTGGCTTTTACAAAAAATTAAAGCGACTTTCTGAGGAATTAAAAGTGACATTTAGGAAAAATTAAAGCGACTTTCAGAGAAAACAAAAGCGGCTATTAGAAAAAATTAAAGTGGTTTTTTGAGAAAATAAAAGCGGCTTTTAGAAAAAATTAAAGTGGCTTTCTGAGGAATTAAAAGTGACTTTTAGGAAAAAGTAAAGCGACTTTCAGAGAAAACAAAAGCGGCTTTTAGAAAAAATTAAAGTGGCTTTCTGAGGAATTAAAAGTGACTTTTAGGAAAAATTAAAGCGACTTTCAGAGAAAACAAAAGCGGCTTTTAGAAAAAATTAAAGTGGCTTTCTGAGGAATTAAAAGTGGCTTTTACAAAAAATTAAAGCGACTTTCTGAGGAATTAAAAGTGACTTTTAGGAAAAATTAAAGCGACTTTCAGAGAAAACAAAAGCGGCTTTTAGAAAAAATTAAAGTGGCTTTTTGAAAAAACAAAAGCGGCTTTTAGAAAAAATTAAAGCGACTTTCTGAGAAAACAAAATCGGCTTTTATAAGAAATAAAAGTGGCTTTTTGAGAAAACAAAAGCGGCTATTAGAAAAAATTAAAGTGGTTTTTTGAGAAAATAAAAGCGGCTTTTAGAAAAAATTAAAGTGGCTTTCTGAGGAATTAAAAGTGGCTTTTACAAAAAATTAAAGCGACTTTCTGAGGAATTAAAAGTGACTTTTAGGAAAAATTAAAGCGACTTTCAGAGAAAACAAAAGCGGCTTTTAGAAAAAATTAAAGTGGCTTTTTGAGAAAACAAAAGCGGCTTTTAGAAAAAAATAAAGTGGGTTTTAGAGAAATTAAAAGTGGCTTTTAGAAAAAATTAAAGCGACTTTCTGAGAAAACAAAACCGGTTTTTAGAAGAAATAAAAGTGGCTTTTTGAGAAAACAAAAGCGGCTATTAGAAAAAATTCAAGTGGTTTTTTGAGAAAATAAAAGCGGCTTTTAGAAAAAATTAAAGTGGCTTTCTGAGGAATTAAAAGTGGCTTTTACAAAAAATTAAAGCGACTTTCTGAGGAATTAAAAGTGACTTTTAGGAAAAATTAAAGCGACTTTCAGAGAAAACAAAAGCGGCTTTTAGAAAAAATTAAAGTGGCTTTTTGAGAAAACAAAAGCGGCTTTTAGTAAAAATTAAAGTGGCTTTTTGAGAAAACAAAAGCGGCTTTTACAAAAAATTAACGCGACTTTCTGAGGAATTAAAAGTGACTTTTAGAAAAAATTAAAGCGACTTTCTGAGAAAACAAAATCGGCTTTTATAAGAAATAAAAGTAGCTTTTTGAGAAAACAAAAGCGGCTTTTAGAAAAAAATAAAGTGGGTTTTAGAGAAATTAAAAGTGGCTTTTAGAAAAAATTAAAGCGACTTTCTGAGAAAACAAAACCGGTTTTTAGAAGAAATAAAAGTGGCTTTTTGAGAAAACAAAAGCGGCTATTAGAAAAAATTCAAGTGGTTTTTTGAGAAAATAAAAGCGGCTTTTAGAAAAAATTAAAGTGGCTTTCTGAGGAATTAAAAGTGGCTTTTATAAAAAATTAAAGCGACTTTCTGAGGAATTAAAAGTGACTTTTAGGAAAAATTAAAGCGACTTTCAGAGAAAACAAAAGCGGCTTTTAGAAAAAAATTAAAGTGGCTTTTTGAGAAAACAAAAGCGGCTTTTAGAAAAAATTAAAGTGGCTTTTTGAGAAAACAAAAGCGGCTTTTAGAAAAAATTAAAGCGACTTTCTGAGGAATTAAAAGTGACTTTTAGAAAAAATTAAAGCGACTTTCTGAGAAAACAAAATCGGATTTTATAAGAAATAAAAGTAGCTTTTTGAGAAAACAAAAGCGGCTTTTAGAAGAAATTAAAGTGGCTTTTTGAGAAAGCAAAAGCGGCTTTTAGAAAAAAATAAAGTGGGTTTTAGAGAAATTAAAAGTGGCTTTTAGAAAATATTAAAGCGACTTTCTGAGAAAACAAAACCGGTTTTTAGAAGAAATAAAAGTGTCTTTTTGAGATAACAAAAGCGGCTATTAGAAAAAATTAAAGTGGCTTTTTGAGAAAATAAAAGCGGCTTTTAGAAAAAATTAAAGCGACTTTCTGAGGAATTAAAAGTGACTTTTAGAAAAAATTAAAGCGACTTTCAGAGAAAACAAAATCGGGTTTTAGAAGAAATAAAAGTGGCTTTTTGAGAAAACAAAAGCGGCTTTTAGAAAAAATAAGTGCGGTTTTTTGAGAAAACAAAAGTGACTTTTAGAAAAAATTAAAGCGGCTTTCTGAGAAAACAAAAGCGGCTATTAGAAAAAATTAAAGTGGCTTTTTGAGAAAACAAAAGCGGCTTTTAGAAAAAATTAAAGCGACTTTCTGAGGAATTAAAAGTGACTTTTAGAAAAAATTAAAGCGACTTTCTGAGAAAACAAAATCGGTTTTAAGAAGAAATAAAAGTAGCTTTTTGAGAAAACAAAAGCGGCTATTAGAAAAAATTAAAGTAGCTTTTTGAGGGAACAAAAGCGGCTATTAGAAAAAATTAAAGTGGCTTTTTGAGAAAACAAAAGCGGCTTTTAGAAAAAATTAAAGCGACTTTCTGAGAAAACAAAACCGGTTTTTAGAAGAAATAAAAGTAGCTTTTTGAGAAAACAAAAGCGGCTTTTAGAAAAAATAAGTGCGGTTTTTTGAGAAAACAAAAGTGACTTTTAGAAAAAATTAAAGCGGCTTTCTGAGAAAACAAAAGCGGCTATTAGAATAAATTAAAGTGGCTTTTTGAGAAAACAAAAGCGGCTTTTAGAAAAAATTAAAGCGACTTTCTGAGGAATTAAAAGTGACTTTTAGAAAAAATTAAAGCGACTTTCAGAGAAAACAAAATCGGCTTTTAGAAGAAATAAACGTGGCTTTTTGAGAAAGCAAAAGCGGCTTTTAGAAAAAAATAAAGTGGGTTTTAGAGAAATTAAAAGTGGCTTTCAGAAAAAATTAAAGCGACTTTCTGAGAAAACAAAACCGGTTTTTAGAAGAAATAAAAGTGGCTTTTTGAGAAAACAAAAGCGGCTATTAGAAAAAATTAAAGTGGCTTTTTGAGAAAATAAAAGCGGCTTTTAGAAAAAATTAAAGTGGCTTTCTGAGGAATTAAAAGTGGCTTTTACAAAAAATTAAAGCGACTTTCTGAGGAATTAAAAGCGACTTTCAGAAAAAATTAAAGTGGCTTTTTGAGAAAACAAAAGCGGCTTTTAGAAAAAATTAAAGCGACTTTCTGAGGAATTAAAAGTGACTTTTAGAAAAAATTAAAGCGACTTTCTGAGAAAACAAAATCGGTTTTTAGAAGAAATAAAAGTAGCTTTTTGAGAAAACAAAAGCGGCTATTAGAAAATATTAAAGTAGCTTTTTGAGAGAACAAAAGCGGCTATTAGAAAAAATTAAAGTGGCTTTTTGAGAAAACAAAAGCGGCTTTTAGAAAAAATTAAAGCGACTTTCTGAGAAAACAAAACCGGTTTTTAGAAGAAATAAAAGTGGCTTTTTGAGAAAACAAAAGCGGCTTTTAGAAAAAATAAGTGCGGTTTTTTGAGAAAACAAAAGTGACTTTTAGAAAAAATTAAAGCGGCTTTCTGAGAAAACAAAAGCGGCTATTAGAAAAAATTAAAGTGGCTTTTTGAGAAAACAAAAGCGGATTTTAGAAAAAATTAAAGCGACTTTCTGAGGAATTAAAAGTGACTTTTAGAAAAAATTAAAGCGACTTTCAGAGAAAACAAAATCGGCTTTTAGAAGAAATAAAAGTGGCTTTTTGAGAAAGCAAAAGCGGCTTTTAGAAAAAAATAAAGTGGGTTTTAGAGAAATTAAAAGTGGCTTTTAGAAAAAATTACAAAACCGGTTTTTAGAAGAAATAAAAGTGGCTTTTTGAGAAAACAAAAGCGGCTATTAGAAAAAATTAAAGTGGCTTTTTGAGAAAATAAAAGCGGCTTTTAGAAAAAATTAAAGCGACTTTCTGAGGAATTAAAAGCGACTTTCAGAAAAAATTAAAGTGGCTTTTTGAGAAAACAAAAGCGGCTTTTAGAAAAAATTAAAGCGACTTTCTGAGGAATTAAAAGCGACTTTCAGAAAAAATTAAAGTGGCTTTTTGAGAAAACAAAAGCGGCTTTTAGAAAAAATTAAAGCGACTTTCTGAGAAAACAAAATCGGTTTTTAGAAGAAATAAAAGTAGCTTTTTGAGAAAACAAAAGCGGCTTTTAGAAAAAAATAAAGTGGGTTTTAGAGAAATTAAAAGTGGCTTTTAGAAAAAATTAAAGCGACTTTCTGAGAAAACAAAACCGGTTTTTAGAAGAAATAAAAGTGGCTTTTTGAGAAAACAAAAGCGGCTATTAGAAAAAATTAAAGTGCCTTTTTGAGAAAATAAAAGCGGCTTTTAGAAAAAATTAAAGTGGCTTTCTGAGGAATTAAAAGTGGCTTTTACAAATAATTAAAGCGACTTTCTGAGGAATTAAAAGCGACTTTCAGAAAAAATTAAAGTGGCTTTTTGAGAAGACAAAAGCGGCTTTTAGAAAAAATAAAAGCGACTTTCTGAGGAATTAAAAGTGACTTTTAGAAAAAATTAAAGCGACTTTCTGAGAAAACAAAATCGAATTTTAGAAAAAATAAAAGTAGCTTTTTGAGAAAACAAAAGCGGCTTTTAGAAAAAAATAAAGTGGGTTTTAGAGAAATTAAAAGTGGCTTTTAGAAAAAATTAAAGCGACTTTCTGAGAAAACAAAACCGGTTTTTAGAAGAAATAAAAGTGGCTTTTTGAGAAAACAAAAGCGGCTATTAGAAAAAATTCAAGTGGTTTTTTGAGAAAATAAAAGCGGCTTTTAGAAAAAATTAAAGTGGCTTTCTGAGGAATTAAAAGTGGCTTTTACAAAAAATTAAAGCGACTTTCTGAGGAATTAAAAGTGACTTTTAGGAAAAATTAAAGCGACTTTCAGAGAAAACAAAAGCGGCTTTTAGAAAAAATTAAAGTGGCTTTTTGAGAAAACAAAAGCGGCTTTTAGAAAAAATTAAAGCGACTTTCTAAGAAAACAAAACCGGTTTTTAGAAGAAATAAAAGTGGCTTTTTGAGAAAACAAAAGCGGCTTTTAGAAAAAATTAAAGTGGCTTTTTGAGAAAACAAAAGCGGCTTTTAGAAAAAAATAAAGTGGGTTTTAGAGAAATTAAAAGTGGCTTTTAGAAAAAATTAAAGCGACTTTCTGAGAAAGCAAAACCGGTTTTTAGAAGAAATAAAAGTGGCTTTTTGAGAAAACAAAAGCGGCTATTAGAAAAAATTAAAGTGGTTTTTTGAGAAAATAAAAGCGGCTTTTAGAAAAAATTAAAGTGGCTTTCTGAGGAATTAAAAGTGGCTTTTACAAAAAATTAAAGCGACTTTCTGAGGAATTAAAAGTGACTTTTAGGAAAAATTAAAGCGACTTTCAGAGAAAACAAAAGCGGCTTTTAGAAAAAATTAAAGTGGCTTTCTGAGGAATTAAAAGTGGCTTTTAGGAAAAATTAAAGCGACTTTCAGAGAAAACAAAAGCGGCTTTTAGAAAAAATTAAAGTGGTTTTTTGAGAAAATATAAGCGGCTTTTAGAAAAAATTAAAGTGGCTTTCTGAGGAATTAAAAGTGGCTTTTACAAAAAATTAAAGCGACTTTCTGAGGAATTAAAAGTGACTTTTAGGAAAAATTAAAGCGACTTTCAGAGAAAACAAAAGCGGCTTTTAGAAAAAATTAAAGTGGCTTTCTGAGGAATTAAAAGTGGCTTTTAGGAAAAATTAAAGCGACTTTCAGAGAAAACAAAAGCGGCTTTTAGAAAAAATTAAAGTGGTTTTTTGAGAAAATATAAGCGGCTTTTAGAAAAAATTAAAGTGGCTTTCTGAGGAATTAAAAGTGGCTTTTACAAAAAATTAAAGCGACTTTCTGAGGAATTAAAAGTGACTTTTAGGAAAAATTAAAGCGACTTTCAGAGAAAACAAAAGCGGCTTTTAGAAAAAATTAAAGTGGCTTTTTGAGAAAACAAAAGCGGCTTTTAGAAAAAATTAAAGCGACTTTCTGAGAAAACAAAACCGGTTTTTAGAAGAAATAAAAGTGGCTTTTGAGAAAACAAAAGCGGCTATTAGAAAAAATTCAAGTGGTTTTTTGAGAAAATAAAAGCGGCTTTTAGAAAAAATTAAAGCGACTTTCTGAGGAATTAAAAGTGACTTTTAGGAAAAATTAAAGCGACTTTCAGAGAAAACAAAAGCGGCTTTTAGAAAAAATTAAAGTGGCTTTTTGAGAAAACAAAAGCGGCTTTTAGAAAAAATTAAAGCGACTTTCTGAGGAATTAAAAGTGGCTTTTAGAAAAAATTAAAGTGGCTTTTTGAGAAAACAAAAGCGGCTTTTAGAAAAAATTAAAGCGACTTTCTGAGGAATTGAAAGTGACTTTTAGAAAAAATTAAAGCGACTTTCTGAGGAATTAAAAGTGACTTTTAGAAAAAATTAAAGCGACTTTCTGAGAAAACAAAATCGGCTTTTATAAGAAATAAAAGTGGCTTTTTGAGAAAACCAAAGCGGCTATTAGAAAAAATTAAAGTGGTTTTTTGAGAAAATAAAAGCGGCTTTTAGAAAAAAATAAAATGTCTTTCTGAGGAATTAAAAGTGGCTTTTACAAAAAATTAAAGCGACTTTCTGAGGAATTAGAAGTGACTTTTAGGAAAAATTAAAGCGACTTTCAGAGAAAACAAAAGCGGCTTTTAGAAAAAATTAAAGTGGCTTTTTGAGAAAACAAAAGCGGCTTTTAGAAAAAAATAAAGTGGGTTTTAGAGAAATTAAAAGTGGCTTTTAGAAAAAATTAAAGCGACTTTCTGAGAAAGCAAAACCGGTTTTTAGAAGAAATAAAAGTGGCTTTTTGAGAAAACAAAAGCGGCTATTAGAAAAAATTAAAGTGGTTTTTTGAGAAAATAAAAGCGGCTTTTAGAAAAAATTAAAGTGGCTTTCTGAGGAATTAAAAGTGGCTTTTACAAAAAATTAAAGCGACTTTCTGAGGAATTAAAAGTGACTTTTAGGAAAAATTAAAGCGACTTTCAGAGAAAACAAAAGCGGCTTTTAGAAAAAATTAAAGTGGCTTTCTGAGGAATTAAAAGTGGCTTTTAGGAAAAATTAAAGCGACTTTCAGAGAAAACAAAAGCGGCTTTTAGAAAAAATTAAAGTGGTTTTTTGAGAAAATATAAGCGGCTTTTAGAAAAAATTAAAGTGGCTTTCTGAGGAATTAAAAGTGGCTTTTACAAAAAATTAAAGCGACTTTCTGAGGAATTAAAAGTGACTTTTAGGAAAAATTAAAGCGACTTTCAGAGAAAACAAAAGCGGCTTTTAGAAAAAATTAAAGTGGTTTTTTGAGAAAACAAAAGCGGCTTTTAGAAAAAATTAAAGCGACTTTCTGAGAAAACAAAACCGGTTTTTAGAAGAAATAAAAGTGGCTTTTTGAGAAAACAAAAGCGGCTATTAGAAAAAATTCAAGTGGTTTTTTGAGAAAATAAAAGCGGCTTTTAGAAAAAATTAAAGCGACTTTCTGAGGAATTAAAAGTGACTTTTAGAAAAAATTAAAGCGACTTTCTGAGAAAACAAAATCGGCTTTTATAAGAAATAAAAGTAGCTTTTTGAGAAAACAAAAGCGGCTTTTAGAAAAAAATAAAGTGGGTTTTAGAGAAATTAAAAGTGGCTTTTACAAAAAATTAAAGCGACTTTCTGAAGAATTAAAAGTGACTTTTAGGAAAAATTAAAGCGACTTTCAGAGAAAACAAAAGCGGCTTTTAGAAAAAATTAAAGTGGCTTTTTGAGAAAACAAAAGCGGCTTTTAGAAAAAATTAAAGCGACTTTCTGAGGAATTGAAAGTGACTTTTAGAAAAAATTAAAGCGACTTTCTGAGGAATTAAAAGTGACTTTTAGAAAAAATTAAAGCGACTTTCTGAGAAAACAAAATCGGCTTTTATAAGAAATAAAAGTGGCTTTTTGAGAAAACCAAAGCGGCTATTAGAAAAAATTAAAGTGGTTTTTTGAGAAAATAAAAGCGGCTTTTAGAAAAAAATAAAGTGTCTTTCTGAGGAATTAAAAGTGGCTTTTACAAAAAATTAAAGCGACTTTCTGAGGAATTAAAAGTGACTTTTAGGAAAAATTAAAGCGACTTTCAGAGAAAACAAAAGCGGCTTTTAGAAAAAATTAAAGTGGCTTTTTGAGAAAACAAAAGCGGCTTTTAGAAAAAAATAAAGTGGGTTTTAGAGAAATTAAAAGTGGCTTTTAGAAAAAATTAAAGCGACTTTCTGAGAAAGCAAAACCGGTTTTTAGAAGAAATAAAAGTGGCTTTTTGAGAAAACAAAAGCGGCTATTAGAAAAAATTAAAGTGGTTTTTTGAGAAAATAAAAGCGGCTTTTAGAAAAAATTAAAGTGGCTTTCTGAGGAATTAAAAGTGGCTTTTACAAAAAATTAAAGCGACTTTCTGAGGAATTAAAAGTGACTTTTAGGAAAAATTAAAGCGACTTTCAGAGAAAACAAAAGCGGCTTTTAGAAAAAATTAAAGTGGCTTTCTGAGGAATTAAAAGTGGCTTTTAGGAAAAATTAAAGCGACTTTCAGAGAAAACAAAAGCGGCTTTTAGAAAAAATTAAAGTGGTTTTTTGAGAAAATATAAGCGGCTTTTAGAAAAAATTAAAGTGGCTTTCTGAGGAATTAAAAGTGGCTTTTACAAAAAATTAAAGCGACTTTCTGAGGAATTAAAAGTGACTTTTAGGAAAAATAAAAGCGACTTTCAGAGAAAACAAAAGCGGCTTTTAGAAAAAATTAAAGTGGCTTTTTGAGAAAACAAAAGCGGCTTTTAGAAAAAATTAAAGCGACTTTCTGAGAAAACAAAACCGGTTTTTAGAAGAAATAAAAGTGGCTTTTTGAGAAAACAAAAGCGGCTATTAGAAAAAATTAAAGTGGTTTTTTGAGAAAATAAAAGCGGCTTTTAGAAAAAATTAAAGTGGCTTTCTGAGGAATTAAAAGTGGCTTTTAGGAAAAATTAAAGCGACTTTCAGAGAAAACAAAAGCGGCTTTTAGAAAAAATTAAAGTGGTTTTTTGAGAAAATATAAGCGGCTTTTAGAAAAAATTAAAGTGGCTTTCTGAGGAATTAAAAGTGGCTTTTACAAAAAATTAAAGCGACTTTCTGAGGAATTAAAAGTGACTTTTAGGAAAAATTAAAGCGACTTTCAGAGAAAACAAAAGCGGCTTTTAGAAAAAATTAAAGTGGCTTTTTGAGAAAACAAAAGCGGCTTTTAGAAAAAATTAAAGCGACTTTCTGAGAAAACAAAACCGGTTTTTAGAAGAAATAAAAGTGGCTTTTTGAGAAAACAAAAGCGGCTATTAGAAAAAATTAAAGTGGCTTTCTGAGGAATTAAAAGTGGCTTTTAGGAAAAATTAAAGCGACTTTCAGAGAAAACAAAAGCGGCTTTTAGAAAAAATTAAAGTGGTTTTTTGAGAAAATATAAGCGGCTTTTAGAAAAAATTAAAGTGGCTTTCTGAGGAATTAAAAGTGGCTTTTACAAAAAATTAAAGCGACTTTCTGAGGAATTAAAAGTGACTTTTAGGAAAAATTAAAGCGACTTTCAGAGAAAACAAAAGCGGCTTTTAGAAAAAATTAAAGCGACTTTCTGAGAAAAGAAAACCGGTTTTTAGAAGAAATAAAAGTGGTTTTTTGAGAAAATAAAAGCGGCTTTTAGAAAAAATTAAAGTGGCTTTCTGAGGAATTAAAAGTGGCTTTTAGAAAAAATTAAAGCGACTTTCAGAGAAAACAAAAGCGGCTTTTAGAAAAAATTAAAGTGGTTTTTTGAGAAAATATAAGCGGCTTTTAGAAAAAATTAAAGTGGCTTTCTGAGGAATTAAAAGTGGCTTTTACAAAAAATTAAAGCGACTTTCTGAGGAATTAAAAGTGACTTTTAGGAAAAATTAAAGCGACTTTCAGAGAAAACAAAAGCGGCTTTTAGAAAAAATTAAAGTGGCTTTTTGAGAAAACAAAAGCGGCTTTTAGAAAAAATTAAAGCGACTTTCTGAGAAAACAAAATCGGCTTTTATAAGAAATAAAAGTGGCTTTTTGAGAAAACAAAACCGGGTTTTAGAAGAAATAAAAGTGGCTTTCTGAGGAATTAAAAGTGGCTTTTAGAAAAAATTAAAGCGACTTTCTGAGGAATTAAAAGTGACTTTTAGGAAAAATTAAAGCGACTTTCAGAGAAAACAAAAGCGGCTTTAAAAAAAAAATAAAGTGGGTTTTAGAGAAATTAAAAGTGGCTTTTAGAAAAAATTAAAGCGACTTTCAGAGAAAACAAAACCGGTTTTTAGAAGAAATAAAAGTGGCTTTCTGAGGAATTAAAAGTGGCTTTTACAAAAAATTAAAGCGACTTTCTGAGGAACTAAAAGTGACTTTTAGGAAAAATTAAAGCGACTTTCAGAGAAAACAAAAGCGGCTTTTAGAGAAAATTAAAGTGGCTTTTTGAGAAAACAAAAGCGGCTTTTAGAAAAAAATAAAGTGGGTTTTAGAGAAATTAAAAGTGGCTTTTAGAAAAAATTAAAGCGACTTTCTGAGAAAACAAAACCGGTTTTTAGAAGAAATAAAAGTGGCTTTCTGAGGAATTAAAAGTGGCTTTTAGAAAAAATTAAAGCGACTTTCTGAGGAATTAAAAGTGACTCTTAGGAAAAATTAAAGCGACTTTCAGAGAAAACAAAAGCGGCTTTTAGAAAAAAATAAAGTGGGTTTTAGAGAAATTAAAAGTGGCTTTTAGAAAAAATTAAAGCGACTTTCTGAGAAAACAAAACCGGTTTTTAGAAGAAATAAAAGTGGCTTTCTGAGGAATTAAAAGTGGCTTTTACAAAAAATTAAAGCGACTTTCTGAGGAACTAAAAGTGACTTTTAGGAAAAATTAAAGCGACTTTCAGAGAAAACAAAAGCGGCTTTTAGAAAAAATTAAAGTGGCTTTTTGAGAAAACAAAAGCGGCTTTTAGAAAAAAATAAAGTGGGTTTTAGAGAAATTAAAAGTGGCTTTTAGAAAAAATTAAAGCGACTTTCTGAGAAAACAAAACCGGTTTTTAGAAGAAATAAAAGTGGCTTTCTGAGGAATTAAAAGTGGCTTTTAGAAAAAATTAAAGCGACTTTCTGAGGAATTAAAAGTGACTTTTAGGAAAAATTAAAGCGACTTTCAGAGAAAACAAAAGCGGCTTTTAGAAAAAAATAAAGTGGGTTTTTGAGAAATTAAAAGTGGCTTTTAGAAAAAATTAAAGCGAGTTTCTGAGAAAACAAACCAGGTTTTTAGAAGAAATAAAAGTGGCTTTCTGAGAAAACAAAATCGGCTTTTAGAAAAAATTAAAGCGACTTTCTGAGAAAACTAAAGCGGCTATTAGAAACAATTAAAGCGACTTTCTGAGAAAACAAAATCGGCTTTTAGAAAAAATTAAAGCGACTTTCTGAGAAAACAAAACCGGTTTTTAGAAGAAATAAAAGTGGCTTTTTGAGAAAACAAAAGCGGCTTTTAGAAAAAATTAAAGTGGGTTTTAGAGAAATTAAAAGTGGCTTTTAGAAATTATTAAAGTGGCTTTTTGATAAAACAAAAGCGGCTTTTAGAAGAAATTAAAGTTGCTTTTTGAGAAAACAAAAGCGGCTTTTAGAAAAAATTAAGTGGGTTTCTGAGAAAACAAAACCGGTTTTTAAAAGAAATAAAAGTGGCTTTCTGAGAAAACAAAAGCGGCTATTAGAAAAAATTAAAGTGGTTTTTTGAGAAAATAAAAGCGGCTTTTAGAAAAAATTAAAGTGGCTTTCTGAGGAATTAAAAGTGGCTTTTACAAAAAATTAAAGCGACTTTCTGAGGAATTAAAAGTGACTTTTAGGAAAAATTAAAGCGACTTTCAGAGAAAACAAAAGCGGCTTTTAGAAAAAATTAAAGTGGCTTTCTGAGGAATTAAAAGTGGCTTTTAGGAAAAATTAAAGCGACTTTCAGAGAAAACAAAAGCGGCTTTTAGAAAAAATTAAAGTGGTTTTTTGAGAAAATATAAGCGGCTTTTAGAAAAAATTAAAGTGGTTTTTTGAGAAAATAAAAGCGGCTTTTAGAAAAAAATAAAGTGTCTTTCTGAGGAATTAGAAGTGGCTTTTAGAAGAAATTAAAGTGGGTTTTAGAGAAATTAAAAGTGGCTTTTAGAAAAAATTAAAGTGGCTTTTTGATAAAACAAAAGCGGCTTTTAGAAGAAATTAAAGTGGGTTTTAGAGAAATTAAAAGTGGCTTTTAGAAAAAATTAAAGCGACTTTTAGAAAAAATTAAAGTGGGTTTTTGAGAAAACAAAATCGGCTTTTAGAAGAAATAAAAGTAGCTTTTTGAGAAAACAAAAGCGGCTATTAGAAAAAATTAAAGTGGCTTTTGGAGAAAACAAAAGCGGCTTTTAGAAGAAATTAAAGTGGGTTTTTGAGAAAACAAAATCAGCTTTTAGAAGAAATAAAAGTAGCTTTTGAGACAACAAAAGCGGCTATTAGAAAAAATTAAAGTGGCTTTTTGAGAAAACAAAAGCGGCTTTGAGAACAAATTAAAGAGGCGGTTTTGAGAAAACAAAAGCGGCTATTAGAAAAAATTAAAGTGGGTTTTAGAGAAAACAAAAGCAGCTTTGCGAACAAATTAAAGAGGCTTTTTGAGAAAACAAAAGCGGCTTTTAGAAAAAATAAAAGCGACTTTCTGAGAAAATAGAAGAGTCTTTTAGAAAAATTAAAGTGCCTTTTTGAGAAAACAAAAGCAGCTTTTAGAAAAAATTACAGCGACTTTCTGAGAAAACAAAACCGGTTTTTAAAAGAAATAAAAGTGGCTTTCTGAGAAAACAAAAGCGGCTTTGAGAACAAATTAAAGAGGCTTTTTGAGAAAACAAAAGCGGCTATTAGAAAAAATTAAAGTGGGTTTTAGAGAAAACAAAAGCAGCTTTGCGAACAAATTAAAGAGGCTTTTTGAGAAAACAAAAGCGGCTTTTAGAAAAAATAAAAGCGACTTTCTGAGAAAATAGAAGAGTCTTTTAGAAAAATTAAAGTGCCTTTTTGAGAAAACAAAAGCAGCTTTTAGAAAAAATTACAGCGACTTTCTGAGAAAACAAAAGCGGCTTTTAGAAAAAATTAAAGTGGCTTTCTGAGGAATTAAAAGTGGCTTTTAGGAAAAATTAAAGCGACTTTCAGAGAAAACAAAAGCGGCTTTTAGAAAAAATTAAAGTGGTTTTTTGAGAAAATATAAGCGGCTTTTAGAAAAAATTAAAGTGGTTTTTTGAGAAAATAAAAGCGGCTTTTAGAAAAAAATAAAGTGTCTTTCTGAGGAATTAAAAGTGGCTTTTACAAAAAATTAAAGCGACTTTCTGAGGAATTAAAAGTGACTTTTAGGAAAAATTAAAGCGACTTTCAGAGAAAACAAAAGCGGCTTTTAGAAAAAATTAAAGTGGCTTTTTGAGAAAACAAAAGCGGCTTTTAGAAAAAAATAAAGTGGGTTTTAGAGAAATTAAAAGTGGCTTTTAGAAAAAATTAAAGCGACTTTCTGAGAAAGCAAAACCGGTTTTTAGAAGAAATAAAAGTGGCTTTTTGAGAAAACAAAAGCGGCTATTAGAAAAAATTAAAGTGGTTTTTTGAGAAAATAAAAGCGGCTTTTAGAAAAAATTAAAGTGGCTTTCTGAGGAATTAAAAGTGGCTTTTACAAAAAATTAAAGCGACTTTCTGAGGAATTAAAAGTGACTTTTAGGAAAAATTAAAGCGACTTTCAGAGAAAACAAAAGCGGCTTTTAGAAAAAATTAAAGTGGCTTTCTGAGGAATTAAAAGTGGCTTTTAGGAAAAATTAAAGCGACTTTCAGAGAAAACAAAAGCGGCTTTTAGAAAAAATTAAAGTGGTTTTTTGAGAAAATATAAGCGGCTTTTAGAAAAAATTAAAGTGGCTTTCTGAGGAATTAAAAGTGGCTTTTACAAAAAATTAAAGCGACTTTCTGAGGAATTAAAAGTGACTTTTAGGAAAAATTAAAGCGACTTTCAGAGAAAACAAAAGCGGCTTTTAGAAAAAATTAAAGTGGCTTTTTGAGAAAACAAAAGCGGCTTTTAGAAAAAATTAAAGCGACTTTCTGAGAAAACAAAACCGGTTTTTAGAAGAAATAAAAGTGGCTTTTTGAGAAAACAAAAGCGGCTATTAGAAAAAATTAAAGTGGTTTTTTGAGAAAATAAAAGCGGCTTTTAGAAAAAATTAAAGTGGCTTTCTGTGGAATTAAAAGTGGCTTTTAGGAAAAATTAAAGCGACTTTCAGAGAAAACAAAAGCGGCTTTTAGAAAAAATTAAAGTGGTTTTTTGAGAAAATATAAGCGGCTTTTAGAAAAAATTAAAGTGGCTTTCTGAGGAATTAAAAGTGGCTTTTACAAAAAATTAAAGCGACTTTCTGAGGAATTAAAAGTGACTTTTAGGAAAAATTAAAGCGACTTTCAGAGAAAACAAAAGCGGCTTTTAGAAAAAATTAAAGTGGCTTTTTGAGAAAACAAAAGCGGCTTTTAGAAAAAATTAAAGCGACTTTCTGAGAAAACAAAACCGGTTTTTAGAAGAAATAAAAGTGGCTTTTTGAGAAAACAAAAGCGGCTATTAGAAAAAATTAAAGTGGCTTTCTGAGGAATTAAAAGTGGCTTTTAGGAAAAATTAAAGCGACTTTCAGAGAAAACAAAAGCGGCTTTATAAAAAATTAAAGTGGTTTTTTGAGAAAATATAAGCGGCTTTTAGAAAAAATTAAAGTGGCTTTCTGAGGAGTTAAAAGTGGCTTTTACAAAAAATTAAAGCGACTTTCTGAGGAATTAAAAGTGACTTTTAGGAAAAATTAAAGCGACTTTCAGAGAAAACAAAAGCGGCTTTTAGAAAAAATTAAAGCGACTTTCTGAGAAAACAAAACCGGTTTTTAGAAGAAATAAAAGTGGTTTTTTGAGAAAATAAAAGCGGCTTTTAGAAAACATTAAAGTGGCTTTCTGAGGAATTAAAAGTGGCTTTTAGGAAAAATTAAAGCGACTTTCAGAGAAAACAAAAGCGGCTTTTAGAAAAAATTAAAGTGGTTTTTTGAAAAAATATAAGCGGCTTTTAGAAAAAATTAAAGTGGCTTTCTGAGGAATTAAAAGTGGCTTTTACAAAAAATTAAAGCGACTTTCTGAGGAATTAAAAGTGACTTTTAGGAAAAATTAAAGCGACTTTCAGAGAAAACAAAAGCGGCTTTTAGAAAAAATTAAAGTGGCTTTTTGAGAAAACAAAAGCGGCTTTTAGAAAAAATTAAAGCGACTTTCTGAGAAAACAAAATCGGCTTTTATAAGAAATAAAAGTGGCTTTTTGAGAAAACAAAACCGGTTTTTAGAAGAAATAAAAGTGGCTTTCTGAGGAATTAAAAGTGGCTTTTAGAAAAAATTAAAGCGACTTTCTGAGGAATTAAAAGTGACTTTTAGGAAAAATTAAAGCGACTTTCAGAGAAAACAAAAGCGGCTTTTAAAAAAAAAAAATAAAGTGGGTTTTAGAGAAATTAAAAGTGGCTTTTAGAAAAAAATTAAAGCGACTTTCTGAGAAAACAAAACCGGTTTTTAGAAGAAATAAAAGTGGCTTTTTGAGAAAACAAAAGCGGCTATTAGAAAAAATTAAAGTGGCTTTTTGAGAAAATAAAAGCGGCTTTTAGAAAAAATTAAAGTGGCTTTCTGAGGAATTAAAAGTGGCTTTTACAAAAAATTAAAGCGACTTTCTGAGGAATTAAAAGCGACTTTCAGAAAAAATTAAAGTGGCTTTCTGAGGAATTAAAAGTGGCTTTTACAAAAAATTAAAGCGACTTTCTGAGGAATTAAAAGTGACTTTTAGGAAAAATTAAAGCGACTTTCAGAGAAAACAAAAGCGGCTTTTAGAAAAAATTAAAGTGGCTTTTTGAGAAAACAAAAGCGGCTTTTAGTAAAAATTAAAGTGGCTTTTTAGAAAACAAAAGCGGCTTTTAGAAAAAATTAACGCGACTTTCTGAGGAATTAAAAGTGACTTTTAGAAAAAATTAAAGCGACTTTCTGAGAAAACAAAATCGGCTTTTATAAGAAATAAAAGTAGCTTTTTGAGAAAACAAAAGCGGCTTTTAGAAAAAAATAAAGTGGGTTTTAGAGAAATTAAAAGTGGCTTTTAGAAAAAATTAAAGCGACTTTCTGAGAAAACAAAACCGGTTTTTAGAAGAAATAAAAGTGGCTTTTTGAGAAAACAAAAGCGGCTATTAGAAAAAATTCAAGTGGTTTTTTGAGAAAATAAAAGCGGCTTTTAGAAAAAATTAAAGTGGCTTTCTGAGGAATTAAAAGTGGCTTTTATAAAAAATTAAAGCGACTTTCTGAGGAATTAAAAGTGACTTTTAGGAAAAATTAAAGCGACTTTCAGAGAAAACAAAAGCGGCTTTTAGAAAAAATTAAAGTGGCTTTTTGAGAAAACAAAAGCGGCTTTTAGAAAAAAATAAAGTGGGTTTTAGAGAAATTAAAAGTGGCTTTTAGAAAAAATTAAAGCGACTTTCTGAGAAAACAAAACCGGTTTTTAGAAGAAATAAAAGTGGCTTTTTGAGAAAACAAAAGCGGCTATTAGAAAAAATTCAAGTGGTTTTTTGAGAAAATAAAAGCGGCTTTTAGAAAAAATTAAAGTGGCTTTCTGAGGAATTAAAAGTGGCTTTTACAAAAAATTAAAGCGACTTTCTGAGGAATTAAAAGTGACTTTTAGGAAAAATTAAAGCGACTTTCAGAGAAAACAAAAGCGGCTTTTAGAAAAAATTAAAGTGGCTTTTTGAGAAAACAAAAGCGGCTTTTAGTAAAAATTAAAGTGGCTTTTTGAGAAAACAAAAGCGGCTTTTAGAAAAAATTAACGCGACTTTCTGAGGAATTAAAAGTGACTTTTAGAAAAAATTAAAGCGACTTTCTGAGAAAACAAAATCGGCTTTTATAAGAAATAAAAGTAGCTTTTTGAGAAAACAAAAGCGGCTTTTAGAAAAAAATAAACTGGGTTTTAGAGAAATTAAAAGTGGCTTTTAGAAAAAATTAAAGCGACTTTCTGAGAAAACAAAACCGGTTTTTAGAAGAAATAAAAGTGGCTTTTTGAGAAAACAAAAGCGGCTATTAGAAAAAATTCAAGTGGTTTTTTGAGAAAATAAAAGCGGCTTTTAGAAAAAATTAAAGTGGCTTTCTGAGGAATTAAAAGTGGCTTTTATAAAAAATTAAAGCGACTTTCTGAGGAATTAAAAGTGACTTTTAGGAAAAATTAAAGCGACTTTCAGAGAAAACAAAAGCGGCTTTTAGAAAAAAATTAAAGTGGCTTTTTGAGAAAACAAAAGCGGCTTTTAGAAAAAATTAAAGTGGCTTTTTGAGAAAACAAAAGCGGCTTTTAGAAAAAATTGAAGCGACTTTCTGAGGAATTAAAAGTGACTTTTAGAAAAAATCAAAGCGACTTTCTGAGAAAACAAAATCGGATTTTATAAGAAATAAAAGTAGCTTTTTGAGAAAACAAAAGCGGCTTTTAGAAGAAATTAAAGTGGCTTTTTGAGAAAGCAAAAGCGGCTTTTAGAAAAAAATAAAGTGGGTTTTAGAGAAATTAAAAGTGGCTTTTAGAAAATATTAAAGCGACTTTCTGAGAAAACAAAACCGGTTTTTAGAAGAAATTAAAGTAGCTTTTTGAGGGAACAAAAGCGGCTATTAGAAAAAATTAAAGTGGCTTTTTGAGAAAACAAAAGCGGCTTTTAGAAAAAATTAAAGCGACTTTCTGAGAAAACAAAACCGGTTTTTAGAAGAAATAAAAGTAGCTTTTTGAGAAAACAAAAGCGGCTTTTAGAAAAAATAAGTGCGGTTTTTTGAGAAAACAAAAGTGACTTTTAGAAAAAATTAAAGCGGCTTTCTGAGAAAACAAAAGCGGCTTTTAGAAAGAAATAAAGTGGGTTTTAGAGAAAACAAAATCGGGTTTTAGAAGAAATAAAAGTGGCTTTTTGAGAAAACAAAAGCGGCTTTTAGAAAAAATAAGTGCGGTTTTTTGAGAAAACAAAAGTGACTTTTAGAAAAAATTAAAGCGGCTTTCTGAGAAAACAAAAGCGGCTATTAGAAAAAATTAAAGTGGCTTTTTGAGAAAACAAAAGCGGCTTTTAGAAAAAATTAAAGCGACTTTCTGAGGAATTAAAAGTGACTTTTAGAAAAAATTAAAGCGACTTTCTGAGAAAACAAAATCGGTTTTTAGAAGAAATAAAAGTAGCTTTTTGAGAAAACAAAAGCGGCTATTAGAAAAAATTAAAGTAGCTTTTTGAGGGAACAAAAGCGGCTATTAGAAAAAATTAAAGTGGCTTTTTGAGAAAACAAAAGCGGCTTTTAGAAAAAATTAAAGCGACTTTCTGAGAAAACAAAACCGGTTTTTAGAAGAAATAAAAGTAGCTTTTTGAGAAAACAAAAGCGGCTTTTAGAAAAAATAAGTGCGGTTTTTTGAGAAAACAAAAGTGACTTTTAGAAAAAATTAAAGCGGCTTTCTGAGAAAACAAAAGCGGCTATTAGAAAAAATTAAAGTGGCTTTTTGAGAAAACAAAAGCGGCTTTTAGAAAAAATTAAAGCGACTTTCTGAGGAATTAAAAGTGACTTTTAGAAAAAATTAAAGCGACTTTCAGAGAAAACAAAATCGGCTTTTAGAAGAAATAAACGTGGCTTTTTGAGAAAGCAAAAGCGGCTTTTAGAAAGAAATAAAGTGGGTTTTAGAGAAATTAAAAGTGGCTTTCAGAAAAAATTAAAGCGACTTTCTGAGAAAACAAAACCGGTTTTTAGAAGAAATAAAAGTGGCTTTTTGAGAAAACAAAAGCGGCTATTAGAAAAAATTAAAGTGGCTTTTTGAGAAAATAAAAGCGGCTTTTAGAAAAAATTAAAGTGGCTTTCTGAGGAATTAAAAGTGGCTTTTACAAAAAATTAAAGCGACTTTCTGAGGAATTAAAAGCGACTTTCAGAAAAAATTAAAGTGGCTTTTTGAGAAAACAAAAGCGGCTTTTAGAAAAAATTAAAGCGACTTTCTGAGGAATTAAAAGTGACTTTTAGAAAAAATTAAAGCGACTTTCTGAGAAAACAAAATCGGTTTTTAGAAGAAATAAAAGTAGCTTTTTGAGAAAACAAAAGCGGCTATTAGAAAAAATTAAAGTAGCTTTTTGAGAGAACAAAAGCGGCTATTAGAAAAAATTAAAGTGGCTTTTTGAGAAAACAAAAGCGGCTTTTAGAAAAAATTAAAGCGACTTTCTGAGAAAACAAAACCGGTTTTTAGAAGAAATAAAAGTGGCTTTCTGAGGAATTAAAAGTGGCTTTTACAAAAAATTAAAGCGACTTTCTGAGGAACTAAAAGTGACTTTTAGGAAAAATTAAAGCGACTTTCAGAGAAAACAAAAGCGGCTTTTAGAGAAAATTAAAGTGGCTTTTTGAGAAAACAAAAGCGGGTTTTAGAAAAAAATAAAGTGGGTTTTAGAGAAATTAAAAGTGGCTTTTAGAAAAAATTAAAGCGACTTTCTGAGAAAACAAAACCGGTTTTTAGAAGAAATAAAAGTGGCTTTCTGAGGAATTAAAAGTGGCTTTTACAAAAAATAAAAGCGACTTTCTGAGGAACTAAAAGTGACTTTTAGGAAAAATTAAAGCGACTTTCTGAGGAATTAAAAGTGACTTTTAGGAAAAATTAAAGCGACTTTCAGAGAAAACAAAAGCGGCTTTTAGAAAAAAATAAAGTGGGTTTTAGAGAAATTAAAAGTGGCTTTTAGAAAAAATTAAAGCGACTTTCTGAGAAAACAAAACCGGTTTTTAGAAGAAATAAAAGTGGCTTTCTGAGGAATTAAAAGTGGCTTTTACAAAAAATAAAAGCGACTTTCTGAGGAACTAAAAGTGACTTTTAGGAAAAATTAAAGCGACTTTCAGAGAAAACAAAAGCGGCTTTTAGAAAAAATTAAAGTGGCTTTTTGAGAAAACAAAAGCGGCTTTTAGAAAAAAATAAAGTGGGTTTTAGGGAAATTAAAAGTGGCTTTTAGAAAAAATTAAAGCGACTTTCTGAGAAAACAAAACCGGTTTTTAGAAGAAATAAAAGTGGCTTTCTGAGGAATTAAAAGTGGCTTTTAGAAAAAATTAAAGCAACTTTCTGAGGAATTAAAAGTGACTTTTAGGAAAAATTAAAGCGACTTTCAGAGAAAACAAAAGCGGCTTTTAGAAAAAATAAAGTGGGTTTTAGAGAAATTAAAAGTGGCTTTTAGAAAAAATTAAAGCGAGTTTCTGAGAAAACAAACCCGGTTTTTAGAAGAAATAAAAGTGGCTTTTTGAGAAAACAAAAGCGGCTTTTAGAAAAAATTAAAGTGGCTTTTTGAGAAAACAAAAGCAGCTTTTAGAAAAAATTAAAGCGACTTTATGAGGAATTAAAAGTGACTTTTAGGAAAAATTAAAGCGACTTTCAGAGAAAACAAAAGCGGCTTTTAGAAAAAAATAAAGTGGGTTTTAGAGAAATTAAAAGTGGCTTTTAGAAAAAATTAAAGCGACTTTCTGAGAAAACAAAACCGGTTTTTAGAAGAAATAAAAGTGGCTTTCTGAGGAATTAAAAGTGGCTTTTACAAAAAATAAAAGCGACTTTCTGAGGAACTAAAAGTGACTTTTAGGAAAAATTAAAGCGACTTTCAGAGAAAACAAAAGCGGCTTTTAGAAAAAATTAAAGTGGCTTTTTGAGAAAACAAAAGCGGCTTTTAGAAAAAAATAAAGTGGGTTTTAGGGAAATTAAAAGTGGCTTTTAGAAAAAATTAAAGCGACTTTCTGAGAAAACAAAACCGGTTTTTAGAAGAAATAAAAGTGGCTTTTTGAGAAAACAAAAGCGGCTTTTAGAAAAAATTAAAGTGGCTTTTTGAGAAAACAAAAGCAGCTTTTAGAAAAAATTAAAGCGACTTTCTGAGGAATTAAAAGTGACTTTTAGGAAAAATTAAAGCGACTTTCAGAGAAAACAAAAGCGGCTTTTAGAAAAAAATAAAGTGGGTTTTAGAGAAATTAAAAGTGGCTTTTAGAAAAAATTAAAGCGAGTTTCTGAGAAAACAAACCCGGTTTTTAGAAGAAATAAAAGTGGCTTTTTGAGAAAACAAAAGCGGCTTTTAGAAAAAATTAAAGTGGCTTTTTGAGAAAACAAAAGCAGCTTTTAGAAAAAATTAAAGCGACTTTCTGAGGAATTAAAAGTGACTTTTAGGAAAAATTAAAGCGACTTTCAGAGAAAACAAAAGCGGCTTTTAGAAAAAAATAAAGTGGGTTTTAGAGAAATTAAAAGTGGCTTTTAGAAAAAATTAAAGCGACTTTCTGAGAAAACAAAACCGGTTTTTAGAAGAAATAAAAGTGGCTTTCTGAGGAATTAAAAGTGGCTTTTACAAAAAATAAAAGCGACTTTCTGAGGAACTAAAAGTGACTTTTAGGAAAAATTAAAGCGACTTTCAGAGAAAACAAAAGCGGCTTTTAGAAAAAATAAAGTGGGTTTTAGAGAAATTAAAAGTGGCTTTTAGAAAAAATTAAAGCGAGTTTCTGAGAAAACAAACCCGGTTTTTAGAAGAAATAAAAGTGGCTTTTTGAGAAAACAAAAGCGGCTTTTAGAAAAAATTAAAGTGGCTTTTTGAGAAAACAAAAGCAGCTTTTAGAAAAAATTAAAGCGACTTTATGAGGAATTAAAAGTGACTTTTAGGAAAAATTAAAGCGACTTTCAGAGAAAACAAAAGCGGCTTTTAGAAAAAAATAAAGTGGGTTTTAGAGAAATTAAAAGTGGCTTTTAGAAAAAATTAAAGCGACTTTCTGAGAAAACAAAACCGGTTTTTAGAAGAAATAAAAGTGGCTTTCTGAGGAATTAAAAGTGGCTTTTACAAAAAATAAAAGCGACTTTCTGAGGAACTAAAAGTGACTTTTAGGAAAAATTAAAGCGACTTTCAGAGAAAACAAAAGCGGCTTTTAGAAAAAATTAAAGTGGCTTTTTGAGAAAACAAAAGCGGCTTTTAGAAAAAAATAAAGTGGGTTTTAGGGAAATTAAAAGTGGCTTTTAGAAAAAATTAAAGCGACTTTCTGAGAAAACAAAACCGGTTTTTAGAAGAAATAAAAGTGGCTTTTTGAGAAAACAAAAGCGGCTTTTAGAAAAAATTAAAGTGGCTTTTTGAGAAAACAAAAGCAGCTTTTAGAAAAAATTAAAGCGACTTTCTGAGGAATTAAAAGTGACTTTTAGGAAAAATTAAAGCGACTTTCAGAGAAAACAAAAGCGGCTTTTAGAAAAAAATAAAGTGGGTTTTAGAGAAATTAAAAGTGGCTTTTAGAAAAAATTAAAGCGAGTTTCTGAGAAAACAAACCCGGTTTTTAGAAGAAATAAAAGTGGCTTTTTGAGAAAACAAAAGCGGCTTTTAGAAAAAATTAAAGTGGCTTTTTGAGAAAACAAAAGCAGCTTTTAGAAAAAATTAAAGCGACTTTCTGAGGAATTAAAAGTGACTTTTAGGAAAAATTAAAGCGACTTTCAGAGAAAACAAAAGCGGCTTTTAGAAAAAAATAAAGTGGGTTTTAGAGAAATTAAAAGTGGCTTTTAGAAAAAATTAAAGTGGCTTTTTGAGAAAACAAAAGCAGCTTTTAGAAAAAATTAAAGCGACTTTCTGAGGAATTAAAAGTGACTTTTAGGAAAAATTAAAGCGACTTTCAGAGAAAACAAAAGCGGCTTTTAGAAAAAAATAAAGTGGGTTTTAGAGAAATTAAAAGTGGCTTTTAGAAAAAATTAAAGCGACTTTCTGAGAAAACAAAACCGGTTTTTAGAAGAAATAAAAGTGGCTTTTTGAGAAAACAAAAGCGGCTTTTAGAAAAAATTAAAGTGGCTTTTTGAGAAAACAAAAGCAGCTTTTAGAAAAAATTAAAGCGACTTTCTGAGGAATTAAAAGTGACTTTTAGGAAAAATTAAAGCGACTTTCAGAGAAAACAAAAGCGGCTTTTAGAAAAAAATAAAGTGGGTTTTAGAGAAATTAAAAGTGGCTTTTAGAAAAAATTAAAGTGGCTTTTTGAGAAAACAAAAGCAGCTTTTAGAAAAAATTAAAGCGACTTTCTGAGGAATTAAAAGTGACTTTTAGGAAAAATTAAAGCGACTTTCAGAGAAAACAAAAGCGGCTTTTAGAAAAAAATAAAGTGGGTTTTAGAGAAATTAAAAGTGGCTTTTAGAAAAAATTAAAGTGGCTTTTTGAGAAAACAAAAGCAGCTTTTAGAAAAAATTAAAGCGACTTTCTGAGGAATTAAAAGTGACTTTTAGGAAAAATTAAAGCGACTTTCAGAGAAAACAAAAGCGGCTTTTAGAAAAAAATAAAGTGGGTTTTAGAGAAATTAAAAGTGGCTTTTAGAAAAAATTAAAGCGAGTTTCTGAGAAAACAAACCCGGTTTTTAGAAGAAATAAAAGTGGCTTTTTGAGAAAACAAAAGCGGCTTTTAGAAAAAATTAAAGTGGCTTTTTGAGAAAACAAAAGCAGCTTTTAGAAAAAATTAAAGCGACTTTCTGAGGAATTAAAAGTGACTTTTAGGAAAAATTAAAGCGACTTTCAGAGAAAACAAAAGCGGCTTTTAGAAAAAAATAAAGTGGGTTTTAGAGAAATTAAAAGTGGCTTTTAGAAAAAATTAAAGTGGCTTTTTGAGAAAACAAAAGCAGCTTTTAGAAAAAATTAAAGCGACTTTCTGAGGAATTAAAAGTGACTTTTAGGAAAAATTAAAGCGACTTTCAGAGAAAACAAAAGCGGCTTTTAGAAAAAAATAAAGTGGGTTTTAGAGAAATTAAAAGTGGCTTTTAGAAAAAATTAAAGTGGCTTTTTGAGAAAACAAAAGCAGCTTTTAGAAAAAATTAAAGCGACTTTCTGAGGAATTAAAAGTGACTTTTAGGAAAAATTAAAGCGACTTTCAGAGAAAACAAAAGCGGCTTTTAGAAAAAAATAAAGTGGGTTTTAGAGAAATTAAAAGTGGCTTTTAGAAAAAATTAAAGCGAGTTTCTGAGAAAACAAACCCGGTTTTTAGAAGAAATAAAAGTGGCTTTTTGAGAAAACAAAAGCGGCTTTTAGAAAAAATTAAAGTGGCTTTTTGAGAAAACAAAAGCAGCTTTTAGAAAAAATTAAAGCGACTTTCTGAGGAATTAAAAGTGACTTTTAGGAAAAATTAAAGCGACTTTCAGAGAAAACAAAAGCGGCTTTTAGAAAAAAATAAAGTGGGTTTTAGAGAAATTAAAAGTGGCTTTTAGAAAAAATTAAAGCGACTTTCTGAGAAAACAAAACCGGTTTTTAGAAGAAATAAAAGTGGCTTTTTGAGAAAACAAAAGCGGCTTTTAGAAAAAATTAAAGTGGCTTTTTGAGAAAACAAAAGCAGCTTTTAGAAAAAATTAAAGCGACTTTCTGAGGAATTAAAAGTGACTTTTAGGAAAAATTAAAGCGACTTTCAGAGAAAACAAAAGCGGCTTTTAGAAAAAAATAAAGTGGGTTTTAGAGAAATTAAAAGTGGCTTTTAGAAAAAATTAAAGCGACTTTCTGAGAAAACAAAACCGGTTTTTAGAAGAAATAAAAGTGGCTTTTTGAGAAAACAAAAGCGGCTTTTAGAAAAAATTAAAGTGGCTTTTTGAGAAAACAAAAGCAGCTTTTAGAAAAAATTAAAGCGACTTTCTGAGGAATTAAAAGTGACTTTTAGGAAAAATTAAAGCGACTTTCAGAGAAAACAAAAGCGGCTTTTAGAAAAAAATAAAGTGGGTTTTAGAGAAATTAAAAGTGGCTTTTAGAAAAAATTAAAGCGACTTTCTGAGAAAACAAAACCGGTTTTTAGAAGAAATAAAAGTGGCTTTTTGAGAAAACAAAAGCGGCTTTTAGAAAAAATTAAAGTGGCTTTTTGAGAAAACAAAAGCAGCTTTTAGAAAAAATTAAAGCGACTTTCTGAGGAATTAAAAGTGACTTTTAGGAAAAATTAAAGCGACTTTCAGAGAAAACAAAAGCGGCTTTTAGAAAAAAATAAAGTGGGTTTTAGAGAAATTAAAAGTGGCTTTTAGAAAAAATTAAAGCGACTTTCTGAGAAAACAAAACCGGTTTTTAGAAGAAATAAAAGTGGCTTTTTGAGAAAACAAAAGCGGCTTTTAGAAAAAATTAAAGTGGCTTTTTGAGAAAACAAAAGCAGCTTTTAGAAAAAATTAAAGCGACTTTCTGAGGAATTAAAAGTGACTTTTAGGAAAAATTAAAGCGACTTTCAGAGAAAACAAAAGCGGCTTTTAGAAAAAAATAAAGTGGGTTTTAGAGAAATTAAAAGTGGCTTTTAGAAAAAATTAAAGCGACTTTCTGAGAAAACAAAACCGGTTTTTAGAAGAAATAAAAGTGGCTTTTTGAGAAAACAAAAGCGGCTTTTAGAAAAAATTAAAGTGGCTTTTTGAGAAAACAAAAGCAGCTTTTAGAAAAAATTAAAGCGACTTTCTGAGGAATTAAAAGTGACTTTTAGGAAAAATTAAAGCGACTTTCAGAGAAAACAAAAGCGGCTTTTAGAAAAAAATAAAGTGGGTTTTAGAGAAATTAAAAGTGGCTTTTAGAAAAAATTAAAGTGGCTTTTTGAGAAAACAAAAGCAGCTTTTAGAAAAAATTAAAGCGACTTTCTGAGGAATTAAAAGTGACTTTTAGGAAAAATTAAAGCGACTTTCAGAGAAAACAAAAGCGGCTTTTAGAAAAAAATAAAGTGGGTTTTAGAGAAATTAAAAGTGGCTTTTAGAAAAAATTAAAGCGAGTTTCTGAGAAAACAAACCCGGTTTTTAGAAGAAATAAAAGTGGCTTTTTGAGAAAACAAAAGCGGCTTTTAGAAAAAATTAAAGTGGCTTTTTGAGAAAACAAAAGCAGCTTTTAGAAAAAATTAAAGCGACTTTCTGAGGAATTAAAAGTGACTTTTAGGAAAAATTAAAGCGACTTTCAGAGAAAACAAAAGCGGCTTTTAGAAAAAAATAAAGTGGGTTTTAGAGAAATTAAAAGTGGCTTTTAGAAAAAATTAAAGCGAGTTTCTGAGAAAACAAACCCGGTTTTTAGAAGAAATAAAAGTGGCTTTTTGAGAAAACAAAAGCGGCTTTTAGAAAAAATTAAAGTGGCTTTTTGAGAAAACAAAAGCAGCTTTTAGAAAAAATTAAAGCGACTTTCTGAGGAATTAAAAGTGACTTTTAGGAAAAATTAAAGCGACTTTCAGAGAAAACAAAAGCGGCTTTTAGAAAAAAATAAAGTGGGTTTTAGAGAAATTAAAAGTGGCTTTTAGAAAAAATTAAAGTGGCTTTTTGAGAAAACAAAAGCAGCTTTTAGAAAAAATTAAAGCGACTTTCTGAGGAATTAAAAGTGACTTTTAGGAAAAATTAAAGCGACTTTCAGAGAAAACAAAAGCGGCTTTTAGAAAAAAATAAAGTGGGTTTTAGAGAAATTAAAAGTGGCTTTTAGAAAAAATTAAAGCGACTTTCTGAGAAAACAAAACCGGTTTTTAGAAGAAATAAAAGTGGCTTTTTGAGAAAACAAAAGCGGCTTTTAGAAAAAATTAAAGTGGCTTTTTGAGAAAACAAAAGCAGCTTTTAGAAAAAATTAAAGCGACTTTCTGAGGAATTAAAAGTGACTTTTAGGAAAAATTAAAGCGACTTTCAGAGAAAACAAAAGCGGCTTTTAGAAAAAAATAAAGTGGGTTTTAGAGAAATTAAAAGTGGCTTTTAGAAAAAATTAAAGTGGCTTTTTGAGAAAACAAAAGCAGCTTTTAGAAAAAATTAAAGCGACTTTCTGAGGAATTAAAAGTGACTTTTAGGAAAAATTAAAGCGACTTTCAGAGAAAACAAAAGCGGCTTTTAGAAAAAAATAAAGTGGGTTTTAGAGAAATTAAAAGTGGCTTTTAGAAAAAATTAAAGCGAGTTTCTGAGAAAACAAACCCGGTTTTTAGAAGAAATAAAAGTGGCTTTTTGAGAAAACAAAAGCGGCTTTTAGAAAAAATTAAAGTGGCTTTTTGAGAAAACAAAAGCAGCTTTTAGAAAAAATTAAAGCGACTTTCTGAGGAATTAAAAGTGACTTTTAGGAAAAATTAAAGCGACTTTCAGAGAAAACAAAAGCGGCTTTTAGAAAAAAATAAAGTGGGTTTTAGAGAAATTAAAAGTGGCTTTTAGAAAAAATTAAAGCGACTTTCTGAGAAAACAAAACCGGTTTTTAGAAGAAATAAAAGTGGCTTTTTGAGAAAACAAAAGCGGCTTTTAGAAAAAATTAAAGTGGCTTTTTGAGAAAACAAAAGCAGCTTTTAGAAAAAATTAAAGCGACTTTCTGAGGAATTAAAAGTGACTTTTAGGAAAAATTAAAGCGACTTTCAGAGAAAACAAAAGCGGCTTTTAGAAAAAAATAAAGTGGGTTTTAGAGAAATTAAAAGTGGCTTTTAGAAAAAATTAAAGCGACTTTCTGAGAAAACAAAACCGGTTTTTAGAAGAAATAAAAGTGGCTTTTTGAGAAAACAAAAGCGGCTTTTAGAAAAAATTAAAGTGGCTTTTTGAGAAAACAAAAGCAGCTTTTAGAAAAAATTAAAGCGACTTTCTGAGGAATTAAAAGTGACTTTTAGGAAAAATTAAAGCGACTTTCAGAGAAAACAAAAGCGGCTTTTAGAAAAAAATAAAGTGGGTTTTAGAGAAATTAAAAGTGGCTTTTAGAAAAAATTAAAGCGACTTTCTGAGAAAACAAAACCGGTTTTTAGAAGAAATAAAAGTGGCTTTTTGAGAAAACAAAAGCGGCTTTTAGAAAAAATTAAAGTGGCTTTTTGAGAAAACAAAAGCAGCTTTTAGAAAAAATTAAAGCGACTTTCTGAGGAATTAAAAGTGACTTTTAGGAAAAATTAAAGCGACTTTCAGAGAAAACAAAAGCGGCTTTTAGAAAAAAATAAAGTGGGTTTTAGAGAAATTAAAAGTGGCTTTTAGAAAAAATTAAAGCGACTTTCTGAGAAAACAAACCCGGTTTTTAGAAGAAATAAAAGTGGCTTTTTGAGAAAACAAAAGCGGCTTTTAGAAAAAATTAAAGTGGCTTTTTGAGAAAACAAAAGCAGCTTTTAGAAAAAATTAAAGCGACTTTCTGAGGAATTAAAAGTGACTTTTAGGAAAAATTAAAGCGACTTTCAGAGAAAACAAAAGCGGCTTTTAGAAAAAAATAAAGTGGGTTTTAGAGAAATTAAAAGTGGCTTTTAGAAAAAATTAAAGTGGCTTTTTGAGAAAACAAAAGCAGCTTTTAGAAAAAATTAAAGCGACTTTCTGAGGAATTAAAAGTGACTTTTAGGAAAAATTAAAGCGACTTTCAGAGAAAACAAAAGCGGCTTTTAGAAAAAAATAAAGTGGGTTTTAGAGAAATTAAAAGTGGCTTTTAGAAAAAATTAAAGCGACTTTCTGAGAAAACAAAACCGGTTTTTAGAAGAAATAAAAGTGGCTTTTTGAGAAAACAAAAGCGGCTTTTAGAAAAAATTAAAGTGGCTTTTTGAGAAAACAAAAGCAGCTTTTAGAAAAAATTAAAGCGACTTTCTGAGGAATTAAAAGTGACTTTTAGGAAAAATTAAAGCGACTTTCAGAGAAAACAAAAGCGGCTTTTAGAAAAAAATAAAGTGGGTTTTAGAGAAATTAAAAGTGGCTTTTAGAAAAAATTAAAGCGACTTTCTGAGAAAACAAAACCGGTTTTTAGAAGAAATAAAAGTGGCTTTTTGAGAAAACAAAAGCGGCTTTTAGAAAAAATTAAAGTGGCTTTTTGAGAAAACAAAAGCAGCTTTTAGAAAAAATTAAAGCGACTTTCTGAGGAATTAAAAGTGACTTTTAGGAAAAATTAAAGCGACTTTCAGAGAAAACAAAAGCGGCTTTTAGAAAAAAATAAAGTGGGTTTTAGAGAAATTAAAAGTGGCTTTTAGAAAAAATTAAAGCGACTTTCTGAGAAAACAAAACCGGTTTTTAGAAGAAATAAAAGTGGCTTTTTGAGAAAACAAAAGCGGCTTTTAGAAAAAATTAAAGTGGCTTTTTGAGAAAACAAAAGCAGCTTTTAGAAAAAATTAAAGCGACTTTCTGAGGAATTAAAAGTGACTTTTAGGAAAAATTAAAGCGACTTTCAGAGAAAACAAAAGCGGCTTTTAGAAAAAAATAAAGTGGGTTTTAGAGAAATTAAAAGTGGCTTTTAGAAAAAATTAAAGCGACTTTCTGAGAAAACAAAACCGGTTTTTAGAAGAAATAAAAGTGGCTTTTTGAGAAAACAAAAGCGGCTTTTAGAAAAAATTAAAGTGGCTTTTTGAGAAAACAAAAGCAGCTTTTAGAAAAAATTAAAGCGACTTTCTGAGGAATTAAAAGTGACTTTTAGGAAAAATTAAAGCGACTTTCAGAGAAAACAAAAGCGGCTTTTAGAAAAAAATAAAGTGGGTTTTAGAGAAATTAAAAGTGGCTTTTAGAAAAAATTAAAGTGGCTTTTTGAGAAAACAAAAGCAGCTTTTAGAAAAAATTAAAGCGACTTTCTGAGGAATTAAAAGTGACTTTTAGGAAAAATTAAAGCGACTTTCAGAGAAAACAAAAGCGGCTTTTAGAAAAAAATAAAGTGGGTTTTAGAGAAATTAAAAGTGGCTTTTAGAAAAAATTAAAGCGACTTTCTGAGAAAACAAAACCGGTTTTTAGAAGAAATAAAAGTGGCTTTTTGAGAAAACAAAAGCGGCTTTTAGAAAAAATTAAAGTGGCTTTTTGAGAAAACAAAAGCAGCTTTTAGAAAAAATTAAAGCGACTTTCTGAGGAATTAAAAGTGACTTTTAGGAAAAATTAAAGCGACTTTCAGAGAAAACAAAAGCGGCTTTTAGAAAAAAATAAAGTGGGTTTTAGAGAAATTAAAAGTGGCTTTTAGAAAAAATTAAAGTGGCTTTTTGAGAAAACAAAAGCAGCTTTTAGAAAAAATTAAAGCGACTTTCTGAGGAATTAAAAGTGACTTTTAGGAAAAATTAAAGCGACTTTCAGAGAAAACAAAAGCGGCTTTTAGAAAAAAATAAAGTGGGTTTTAGAGAAATTAAAAGTGGCTTTTAGAAAAAATTAAAGCGAGTTTCTGAGAAAACAAACCCGGTTTTTAGAAGAAATAAAAGTGGCTTTTTGAGAAAACAAAAGCGGCTTTTAGAAAAAATTAAAGTGGCTTTTTGAGAAAACAAAAGCAGCTTTTAGAAAAAATTAAAGCGACTTTCTGAGGAATTAAAAGTGACTTTTAGGAAAAATTAAAGCGACTTTCAGAGAAAACAAAAGCGGCTTTTAGAAAAAAATAAAGTGGGTTTTAGAGAAATTAAAAGTGGCTTTTAGAAAAAATTAAAGCGACTTTCTGAGAAAACAAAACCGGTTTTTAGAAGAAATAAAAGTGGCTTTTTGAGAAAACAAAAGCGGCTTTTAGAAAAAATTAAAGTGGCTTTTTGAGAAAACAAAAGCAGCTTTTAGAAAAAATTAAAGCGACTTTCTGAGGAATTAAAAGTGACTTTTAGGAAAAATTAAAGCGACTTTCAGAGAAAACAAAAGCGGCTTTTAGAAAAAAATAAAGTGGGTTTTAGAGAAATTAAAAGTGGCTTTTAGAAAAAATTAAAGCGACTTTCTGAGAAAACAAAACCGGTTTTTAGAAGAAATAAAAGTGGCTTTTTGAGAAAACAAAAGCGGCTTTTAGAAAAAATTAAAGTGGCTTTTTGAGAAAACAAAAGCAGCTTTTAGAAAAAATTAAAGCGACTTTCTGAGGAATTAAAAGTGACTTTTAGGAAAAATTAAAGCGACTTTCAGAGAAAACAAAAGCGGCTTTTAGAAAAAAATAAAGTGGGTTTTAGAGAAATTAAAAGTGGCTTTTAGAAAAAATTAAAGCGACTTTCTGAGAAAACAAAACCGGTTTTTAGAAGAAATAAAAGTGGCTTTTTGAGAAAACAAAAGCGGCTTTTAGAAAAAATTAAAGTGGCTTTTTGAGAAAACAAAAGCAGCTTTTAGAAAAAATTAAAGCGACTTTCTGAGGAATTAAAAGTGACTTTTAGGAAAAATTAAAGCGACTTTCAGAGAAAACAAAAGCGGCTTTTAGAAAAAAATAAAGTGGGTTTTAGAGAAATTAAAAGTGGCTTTTAGAAAAAATTAAAGCGACTTTCTGAGAAAACAAAACCGGTTTTTAGAAGAAATAAAAGTGGCTTTTTGAGAAAACAAAAGCGGCTTTTAGAAAAAATTAAAGTGGCTTTTTGAGAAAACAAAAGCAGCTTTTAGAAAAAATTAAAGCGACTTTCTGAGGAATTAAAAGTGACTTTTAGGAAAAATTAAAGCGACTTTCAGAGAAAACAAAAGCGGCTTTTAGAAAAAAATAAAGTGGGTTTTAGAGAAATTAAAAGTGGCTTTTAGAAAAAATTAAAGCGACTTTCTGAGAAAACAAAACCGGTTTTTAGAAGAAATAAAAGTGGCTTTTTGAGAAAACAAAAGCGGCTTTTAGAAAAAATTAAAGTGGCTTTTTGAGAAAACAAAAGCAGCTTTTAGAAAAAATTAAAGCGACTTTCTGAGGAATTAAAAGTGACTTTTAGGAAAAATTAAAGCGACTTTCAGAGAAAACAAAAGCGGCTTTTAGAAAAAAATAAAGTGGGTTTTAGAGAAATTAAAAGTGGCTTTTAGAAAAAATTAAAGTGGCTTTTTGAGAAAACAAAAGCAGCTTTTAGAAAAAATTAAAGCGACTTTCTGAGGAATTAAAAGTGACTTTTAGGAAAAATTAAAGCGACTTTCAGAGAAAACAAAAGCGGCTTTTAGAAAAAAATAAAGTGGGTTTTAGAGAAATTAAAAGTGGCTTTTAGAAAAAATTAAAGCGAGTTTCTGAGAAAACAAACCCGGTTTTTAGAAGAAATAAAAGTGGCTTTTTGAGAAAACAAAAGCGGCTTTTAGAAAAAATTAAAGTGGCTTTTTGAGAAAACAAAAGCAGCTTTTAGAAAAAATTAAAGCGACTTTCTGAGGAATTAAAAGTGACTTTTAGGAAAAATTAAAGCGACTTTCAGAGAAAACAAAAGCGGCTTTTAGAAAAAAATAAAGTGGGTTTTAGAGAAATTAAAAGTGGCTTTTAGAAAAAATTAAAGCGAGTTTCTGAGAAAACAAACCCGGTTTTTAGAAGAAATAAAAGTGGCTTTTTGAGAAAACAAAAGCGGCTTTTAGAAAAAATTAAAGTGGCTTTTTGAGAAAACAAAAGCAGCTTTTAGAAAAAATTAAAGCGACTTTCTGAGGAATTAAAAGTGACTTTTAGGAAAAATTAAAGCGACTTTCAGAGAAAACAAAAGCGGCTTTTAGAAAAAAATAAAGTGGGTTTTAGAGAAATTAAAAGTGGCTTTTAGAAAAAATTAAAGTGGCTTTTTGAGAAAACAAAAGCAGCTTTTAGAAAAAATTAAAGCGACTTTCTGAGGAATTAAAAGTGACTTTTAGGAAAAATTAAAGCGACTTTCAGAGAAAACAAAAGCGGCTTTTAGAAAAAAATAAAGTGGGTTTTAGAGAAATTAAAAGTGGCTTTTAGAAAAAATTAAAGCGACTTTCTGAGAAAACAAAACCGGTTTTTAGAAGAAATAAAAGTGGCTTTTTGAGAAAACAAAAGCGGCTTTTAGAAAAAATTAAAGTGGCTTTTTGAGAAAACAAAAGCAGCTTTTAGAAAAAATTAAAGCGACTTTCTGAGGAATTAAAAGTGACTTTTAGGAAAAATTAAAGCGACTTTCAGAGAAAACAAAAGCGGCTTTTAGAAAAAAATAAAGTGGGTTTTAGAGAAATTAAAAGTGGCTTTTAGAAAAAATTAAAGTGGCTTTTTGAGAAAACAAAAGCAGCTTTTAGAAAAAATTAAAGCGACTTTCTGAGGAATTAAAAGTGACTTTTAGGAAAAATTAAAGCGACTTTCAGAGAAAACAAAAGCGGCTTTTAGAAAAAAATAAAGTGGGTTTTAGAGAAATTAAAAGTGGCTTTTAGAAAAAATTAAAGTGGCTTTTTGAGAAAACAAAAGCAGCTTTTAGAAAAAATTAAAGCGACTTTCTGAGGAATTAAAAGTGACTTTTAGGAAAAATTAAAGCGACTTTCAGAGAAAACAAAAGCGGCTTTTAGAAAAAAATAAAGTGGGTTTTAGAGAAATTAAAAGTGGCTTTTAGAAAAAATTAAAGCGAGTTTCTGAGAAAACAAACCCGGTTTTTAGAAGAAATAAAAGTGGCTTTTTGAGAAAACAAAAGCGGCTTTTAGAAAAAATTAAAGTGGCTTTTTGAGAAAACAAAAGCAGCTTTTAGAAAAAATTAAAGCGACTTTCTGAGGAATTAAAAGTGACTTTTAGGAAAAATTAAAGCGACTTTCAGAGAAAACAAAAGCGGCTTTTAGAAAAAAATAAAGTGGGTTTTAGAGAAATTAAAAGTGGCTTTTAGAAAAAATTAAAGTGGCTTTTTGAGAAAACAAAAGCAGCTTTTAGAAAAAATTAAAGCGACTTTCTGAGGAATTAAAAGTGACTTTTAGGAAAAATTAAAGCGACTTTCAGAGAAAACAAAAGCGGCTTTTAGAAAAAAATAAAGTGGGTTTTAGAGAAATTAAAAGTGGCTTTTAGAAAAAATTAAAGTGGCTTTTTGAGAAAACAAAAGCAGCTTTTAGAAAAAATTAAAGCGACTTTCTGAGGAATTAAAAGTGACTTTTAGGAAAAATTAAAGCGACTTTCAGAGAAAACAAAAGCGGCTTTTAGAAAAAAATAAAGTGGGTTTTAGAGAAATTAAAAGTGGCTTTTAGAAAAAATTAAAGCGAGTTTCTGAGAAAACAAACCCGGTTTTTAGAAGAAATAAAAGTGGCTTTTTGAGAAAACAAAAGCGGCTTTTAGAAAAAATTAAAGTGGCTTTTTGAGAAAACAAAAGCAGCTTTTAGAAAAAATTAAAGCGACTTTCTGAGGAATTAAAAGTGACTTTTAGGAAAAATTAAAGCGACTTTCAGAGAAAACAAAAGCGGCTTTTAGAAAAAAATAAAGTGGGTTTTAGAGAAATTAAAAGTGGCTTTTAGAAAAAATTAAAGCGACTTTCTGAGAAAACAAAACCGGTTTTTAGAAGAAATAAAAGTGGCTTTCTGAGGAATTAAAAGTGGCTTTTACAAAAAATAAAAGCGACTTTCTGAGGAACTAAAAGTGACTTTTAGGAAAAATTAAAGCGACTTTCAGAGAAAACAAAAGCGGCTTTTAGAAAAAATAAAGTGGGTTTTAGAGAAATTAAAAGTGGCTTTTAGAAAAAATTAAAGCGAGTTTCTGAGAAAACAAACCCGGTTTTTAGAAGAAATAAAAGTGGCTTTTTGAGAAAACAAAAGCGGCTTTTAGAAAAAATTAAAGTGGCTTTTTGAGAAAACAAAAGCAGCTTTTAGAAAAAATTAAAGCGACTTTATGAGGAATTAAAAGTGACTTTTAGGAAAAATTAAAGCGACTTTCAGAGAAAACAAAAGCGGCTTTTAGAAAAAAATAAAGTGGGTTTTAGAGAAATTAAAAGTGGCTTTTAGAAAAAATTAAAGCGACTTTCTGAGAAAACAAAACCGGTTTTTAGAAGAAATAAAAGTGGCTTTCTGAGGAATTAAAAGTGGCTTTTACAAAAAATAAAAGCGACTTTCTGAGGAACTAAAAGTGACTTTTAGGAAAAATTAAAGCGACTTTCAGAGAAAACAAAAGCGGCTTTTAGAAAAAATTAAAGTGGCTTTTTGAGAAAACAAAAGCGGCTTTTAGAAAAAAATAAAGTGGGTTTTAGGGAAATTAAAAGTGGCTTTTAGAAAAAATTAAAGCGACTTTCTGAGAAAACAAAACCGGTTTTTAGAAGAAATAAAAGTGGCTTTTTGAGAAAACAAAAGCGGCTTTTAGAAAAAATTAAAGTGGCTTTTTGAGAAAACAAAAGCAGCTTTTAGAAAAAATTAAAGCGACTTTCTGAGGAATTAAAAGTGACTTTTAGGAAAAATTAAAGCGACTTTCAGAGAAAACAAAAGCGGCTTTTAGAAAAAAATAAAGTGGGTTTTAGAGAAATTAAAAGTGGCTTTTAGAAAAAATTAAAGCGAGTTTCTGAGAAAACAAACCCGGTTTTTAGAAGAAATAAAAGTGGCTTTTTGAGAAAACAAAAGCGGCTTTTAGAAAAAATTAAAGTGGCTTTTTGAGAAAACAAAAGCAGCTTTTAGAAAAAATTAAAGCGACTTTCTGAGGAATTAAAAGTGACTTTTAGGAAAAATTAAAGCGACTTTCAGAGAAAACAAAAGCGGCTTTTAGAAAAAAATAAAGTGGGTTTTAGAGAAATTAAAAGTGGCTTTTAGAAAAAATTAAAGCGACTTTCTGAGAAAACAAAACCGGTTTTTAGAAGAAATAAAAGTGGCTTTCTGAGGAATTAAAAGTGGCTTTTACAAAAAATAAAAGCGACTTTCTGAGGAACTAAAAGTGACTTTTAGGAAAAATTAAAGCGACTTTCAGAGAAAACAAAAGCGGCTTTTAGAAAAAATTAAAGTGGCTTTTTGAGAAAACAAAAGCGGCTTTTAGAAAAAAATAAAGTGGGTTTTAGGGAAATTAAAAGTGGCTTTTAGAAAAAATTAAAGCGACTTTCTGAGAAAACAAAACCGGTTTTTAGAAGAAATAAAAGTGGCTTTCTGAGGAATTAAAAGTGGCTTTTAGAAAAAATTAAAGCAACTTTCTGAGGAATTAAAAGTGACTTTTAGGAAAAATTAAAGCGACTTTCAGAGAAAACAAAAGCGGCTTTTAGAAAAAATAAAGTGGGTTTTAGAGAAATTAAAAGTGGCTTTTAGAAAAAATTAAAGCGAGTTTCTGAGAAAACAAACCCGGTTTTTAGAAGAAATAAAAGTGGCTTTTTGAGAAAACAAAAGCGGCTTTTAGAAAAAATTAAAGTGGCTTTTTGAGAAAACAAAAGCAGCTTTTAGAAAAAATTAAAGCGACTTTATGAGGAATTAAAAGTGACTTTTAGGAAAAATTAAAGCGACTTTCAGAGAAAACAAAAGCGGCTTTTAGAAAAAAATAAAGTGGGTTTTAGAGAAATTAAAAGTGGCTTTTAGAAAAAATTAAAGCGACTTTCTGAGAAAACAAAACCGGTTTTTAGAAGAAATAAAAGTGGCTTTCTGAGGAATTAAAAGTGGCTTTTACAAAAAATAAAAGCGACTTTCTGAGGAACTAAAAGTGACTTTTAGGAAAAATTAAAGCGACTTTCAGAGAAAACAAAAGCGGCTTTTAGAAAAAATTAAAGTGGCTTTTTGAGAAAACAAAAGCGGCTTTTAGAAAAAAATAAAGTGGGTTTTAGGGAAATTAAAAGTGGCTTTTAGAAAAAATTAAAGCGACTTTCTGAGAAAACAAAACCGGTTTTTAGAAGAAATAAAAGTGGCTTTTTGAGAAAACAAAAGCGGCTTTTAGAAAAAATTAAAGTGGCTTTTTGAGAAAACAAAAGCAGCTTTTAGAAAAAATTAAAGCGACTTTCTGAGGAATTAAAAGTGACTTTTAGGAAAAATTAAAGCGACTTTCAGAGAAAACAAAAGCGGCTTTTAGAAAAAAATAAAGTGGGTTTTAGAGAAATTAAAAGTGGCTTTTAGAAAAAATTAAAGCGAGTTTCTGAGAAAACAAACCCGGTTTTTAGAAGAAATAAAAGTGGCTTTTTGAGAAAACAAAAGCGGCTTTTAGAAAAAATTAAAGTGGCTTTTTGAGAAAACAAAAGCAGCTTTTAGAAAAAATTAAAGCGACTTTCTGAGGAATTAAAAGTGACTTTTAGGAAAAATTAAAGCGACTTTCAGAGAAAACAAAAGCGGCTTTTAGAAAAAAATAAAGTGGGTTTTAGAGAAATTAAAAGTGGCTTTTAGAAAAAATTAAAGCGACTTTCTGAGAAAACAAAACCGGTTTTTAGAAGAAATAAAAGTGGCTTTCTGAGGAATTAAAAGTGGCTTTTACAAAAAATAAAAGCGACTTTCTGAGGAACTAAAAGTGACTTTTAGGAAAAATTAAAGCGACTTTCAGAGAAAACAAAAGCGGCTTTTAGAAAAAATTAAAGTGGCTTTTTGAGAAAACAAAAGCGGCTTTTAGAAAAAAATAAAGTGGGTTTTAGGGAAATTAAAAGTGGCTTTTAGAAAAAATTAAAGCGACTTTCTGAGAAAACAAAACCGGTTTTTAGAAGAAATAAAAGTGGCTTTCTGAGGAATTAAAAGTGGCTTTTAGAAAAAATTAAAGCAACTTTCTGAGGAATTAAAAGTGACTTTTAGGAAAAATTAAAGCGACTTTCAGAGAAAACAAAAGCGGCTTTTAGAAAAAATAAAGTGGGTTTTAGAGAAATTAAAAGTGGCTTTTAGAAAAAATTAAAGCGAGTTTCTGAGAAAACAAACCCGGTTTTTAGAAGAAATAAAAGTGGCTTTTTGAGAAAACAAAAGCGGCTTTTAGAAAAAATTAAAGTGGCTTTTTGAGAAAACAAAAGCAGCTTTTAGAAAAAATTAAAGCGACTTTATGAGGAATTAAAAGTGACTTTTAGGAAAAATTAAAACGACTTTCTGAGGAATTAAAAGTGGCTTTTAGAAAAAATTAAAGCGACTTTCTGAGAAAACAAAACCGGTTTTTAGAAGAAATAAAAGTGGCTTTTTGAGAAAACAAAAGCGGCTTTTAGAAAAAAATAAAGTGGGTTTTAGAGAAATTAAAAGTGGCTTTTAGAAAAAATTAAAGCGACTTTCTGAGAAAACAAAACCGGTTTTTAGAAGAAATAAAAGTGGCTTTTTGAGAAAACAAAAGCGGCTTTTAGAAAAAAATAAAGTGGGTTTTAGAGAAATTAAAAGTGGTTTTTAGAAAAAATTAAAGCGACTTTCTAAGAAAACAAAACCGGTTTTTAGAAGAAATAAAAGTGGCTTTTTGAGAAAACAAAAGCGGCTTTTAGAAAAAATTAAAGCGGCTTTTTGAGAAAACAAAAGCGGCTTTTAGAAAAAATTAAAGCGACTTTCTGAGGAATTAAAAGTGACTTTTAGGAAAAATTAAAGCGACTTTCAGAGAAAACAAAAGCGGCTTTTAGAAAAAATTAAAGTGGCTTTTTGAGAAAACAAAAGCGGCTTTTAGAAAAAAATAAAGTGGGTTTTAGAGAAATTAAAAGTGGCTTTTAGAAAAAATTAAAGCGACTTTCTGAGAAAACAAAACCGGTTTTTAGAAGAAATAAAAGTGGCTTTCTGAGGAATTAAAAGTGGCTTTTAGAAAAAATTAAAGCGACTTTCTGAGGAATTAAAAGTGACTTTTAGAAAAAATTAAAGCGACTTTCTGAGAAAACAAAATCGGCTTTTATAAGAAATAAAAGTAGCTTTTTGAGAAAACAAAAGCGGCTATTAGAAAAAATTAAAGTGGCTTTTTGAGAAAATAAAAGCGGCTTTTAGAAAAAATTAAAGTGGCTTTCTGAGGAATTAAAAGTGGCTTTTACAAAAAATTAAAGCGACTTTCTGAGGAATTAAAAGTGACTTTTAGGAAAAATTAAAGCGACTTTCAGAGAAAACAAAAGCGGCTTTTAGAAAAAATTAAAGTGGCTTTTTGAGAAAACAAAAGCGGCTTTTAGAAAAAATTAAAGTGGCTTTTTGAGAAAACAAAAGCGGCTTTTAGAAAAAATTAAAATGGCTTTTTGAGAAAACAAAAGCGGTTTTTAGAAGAAATAAAAGTGGCTTTTTGAGAAAACAAAAGCGGCTATTAGAAAAAATTAAAGTGGCTTTTTGAGAAAATAAAAGCGGCTTTTAGAAAAAATTAAAGCGACTTTCTGAGGAATTAAAAGTGGCTTTTAGGAAAAATTAAAGCGACTTTCAGAGAAAACAAAAGCGGCTTTTAGAAAAAATTAAAGTGGTTTTTTGAGAAAATATAAGCGGCTTTTAGAAAAAATTAAAGTGGCTTTCTGAGGAATTAAAAGTGGCTTTTACAAAAAATTAAAGCGACTTTCTGAGGAATTAAAAGTGACTTTTAGGAAAAATTAAAGCGACTTTCAGAGAAAACAAAAGCGGCTTTTAGAAAAAATTAAAGTGGCTTTTTGAGAAAACAAAAGCGGCTTTTAGAAAAAATTAAAGCGACTTTCTGAGAAAACAAAACCGGTTTTTAGAAGAAATAAAAGTGGCTTTTTGAGAAAACAAAAGCGGCTATTAGAAAAAATTAAAGTGGCTTTCTGAGGAATTAAAAGTAGCTTTTAGGAAAAATTAAAGCGACTTTCAGAGAAAACAAAAGCGGCTTTTAGAAAAAATTAAAGTGGTTTTTTGAGAAAATATAAGTAGCTTTTAGAAAAAATTAAAGTGGCTTTCTGAGGAATTAAAAGTGGCTTTTACAAAAAATTAAAGCGACTTTCTGAGGAATTAAAAGTGACTTTTAGGAAAAATTAAAGCGACTTTCAGAGAAAACAAAAGCGGCTTTTAGAAAAAATTAAAGCGACTTTCTGAGAAAACAAAACCGGTTTTTAGAAGAAATAAAAGTGGTTTTTTGAGAAAATAAAAGCGGCTTTTAGAAAAAATTAAAGTGGCTTTCTGAGGAATTAAAAGTGGCTTTTAGGAAAAATTAAAGCGACTTTCAGAGAAAACAAAAGCGGCTTTTAGAAAAAATTAAAGTGGTTTTTTGAGAAAATATAAGCGGCTTTTAGAAAAAATTAAAGTGGCTTTCTGAGGAATTAAAAGTGGCTTTTACAAAAAATTAAAGCGACTTTCTGAGGAATTAAAAGTGACTTTTAGGAAAAATTAAAGCGACTTTCAGAGAAAACAAAAGCGGCTTTTAGAAAAAATTAAAGTGGCTTTTTGAGAAAACAAAAGCGGCTTTTAGAAAAAATTAAAGCGACTTTCTGAGAAAACAAAATCGGCTTTTATAAGAAATAAAAGTGGCTTTTTGAGAAAACAAAACCGGTTTTTAGAAGAAATAAAAGTGGCTTTCTGAGGAATTAAAAGTGGCTTTTACAAAAAATTAAAGCGACTTTCTGAGGAACTAAAAGTGACTTTTAGGAAAAATTAAAGCGACTTTCAGAGAAAACAAAAGCGGCTTTTAGAGAAAATTAAAGTGGCTTTTTGAGAAAACAAAAGCGGGTTTTAGAAAAAAATAAAGTGGGTTTTAGAGAAATTAAAAGTGGCTTTTAGAAAAAATTAAAGCGACTTTCTGAGAAAACAAAACCGGTTTTTAGAAGAAATAAAAGTGGCTTTCTGAGGAATTAAAAGTGGCTTTTAGAAAAAATTAAAGCGACTTTCTGAGGAATTAAAAGTGACTTTTAGGAAAAATTAAAGCGACTTTCAGAGAAAACAAAAGCGGCTTTTAGAAAAAAATAAAGTGGGTTTTAGAGAAATTAAAAGTGGCTTTTAGAAAAAATTAAAGCGACTTTCTGAGAAAACAAAACCGGTTTTTAGAAGAAATAAAAGTGGCTTTCTGAGGAATTAAAAGTGGCTTTTACAAAAAATAAAAGCGACTTTCTGAGGAACTAAAAGTGACTTTTAGGAAAAATTAAAGCGACTTTCAGAGAAAACAAAAGCGGCTGTTAGAAAAAATTAAAGTGGCTTTTTGAGAAAACAAAAGCGGCTTTTAGAAAAAAATAAAGTGGGTTTTAGAGAAATTAAAAGTGGCTTTTAGAAAAAATTAAAGCGACTTTCTGAGAAAACAAAACCGGTTTTTAGAAGAAATAAAAGTGGCTTTCTGAGGAATTAAAAGTGGCTTTTAGAAAAAATTAAAGCGACTTTCAGAGAAAACAAAAGCGGCTTTTAGAAAAAATAAAGTGGGTTTTAGAGAAATTAAAAGTGGCTTTTAGAAAAAATTAAAGCGAGTTTCTGAGAAAACAAACCCGGTTTTTAGAAGAAATAAAAGTGGCTTTTTGAGAAAACAAAAGCGGCTTTTAGAAAAAATTAAAGTGGCTTTTTGAGAAAACAAAAGCAGCTTTTAGAAAAAATTAAAGCGACTTTATGAGGAATTAAAAGTGACTTTTAGGAAAAATTAAAACGACTTTCTGAGGAATTAAAAGTGGCTTTTAGAAAAAATTAAAGCGACTTTCTGAGAATACAAAACCGGTTTTTAGAAGAAATAAAAGTGGCTTTTTGAGAAAACAAAAGCGGCTTTTAGAAAAAAATAAAGTGGGTTTTAGAGAAATTAAAAGTGGCTTTTAGAAAAAATTAAAGCGACTTTCTGAGAAAACAAAACCGGTTTTTAGAAGAAATAAAAGTGGCTTTTTGAGAAAACAAAAGCGGCTTTTAGAAAAAAATAAAGTGGGTTTTAGAGAAATTAAAAGTGGTTTTTAGAAAAAATTAAAGCGACTTTCTATGAAAACAAAACCGGTTTTTAGAAGAAATAAAAGTGGCTTTTTGAGAAAACAAAAGCGGCTTTTAGAAAAAATTAAAGTGGCTTTTTGAGAAAACAAAAGCGGCTTTTAGAAAAAATTAAAGCGACTTTCTGAGGAATTAAAAGTGACTTTTAGGAAAAATTAAAGCGACTTTCAGAGAAAACAAAAGCGGCTTTTAGAAAAAATTAAAGTGGCTTTTTGAGAAAACAAAAGCGGCTTTTAGAAAAAAATAAAGTGGGTTTTAGAGAAATTAAAAGTGGCTTTTAGAAAAAATTAAAGCGACTTTCTGAGAAAACAAAACCGGTTTTTAGAAGAAATAAAAGTGGCTTTCTGAGGAATTAAAAGTGGCTTTTAGAAAAAATTAAAGCGACTTTCTGAGGAATTAAAAGTGACTTTTAGAAAAAATTAAAGCGACTTTCTGAGAAAACAAAATCGGCTTTTATAAGAAATAAAAGTAGCTTTTTGAGAAAACAAAAGCGGCTATTAGAAAAAATTAAAGTGGCTTTTTGAGAAAATAAAAGCGGCTTTTAGAAAAAATTAAAGTGGCTTTCTGAGGAATTAAAAGTGGCTTTTACAAAAAATTAAAGCGACTTTCTGAGGAATTAAAAGTGACTTTTAGGAAAAATTAAAGCGACTTTCAGAGAAAACAAAAGCGGCTTTTAGAAAAAATTAAAGTGGCTTTTTGAGAAAACAAAAGCGGCTTTTAGAAAAAATTAAAGTGGCTTTTTGAGAAAACAAACGCGGCTTTTAGAAAAAATTAAAATGGCTTTTTGAGAAAACAAAAGCGGTTTTTAGAAGAAATAAAAGTGGCTTTTTGAGAAAACAAAAGCGGCTATTAGAAAAAATTAAAGTGGCTTTTTGAGAAAATAAAAGCGGCTTTTAGAAAAAATTAAAGCGACTTTCTGAGGAATTAAAAGTGGCTTTTAGGAAAAATTAAAGCGACTTTCAGAGAAAACAAAAGCGGCTTTTAGAAAAAATTAAAGTGGTTTTTTGAGAAAATATAAGCGGCTTTTAGAAAAAATTAAAGTGGCTTTCTGAGGAATTAAAAGTGGCTTTTACAAAAAATTAAAGCGACTTTCTGAGGAATTAAAAGTGACTTTTAGGAAAAATTAAAGCGACTTTCAGAGAAAACAAAAGCGGCTTTTAGAAAAAATTAAAGTGGCTTTTTGAGAAAACAAAAGCGGCTTTTAGAAAAAATTAAAGCGACTTTCTGAGAAAACAAAACCGGTTTTTAGAAGAAATAAAAGTGGCTTTTTGAGAAAACAAAAGCGGCTATTAGAAAAAATTAAAGTGGCTTTCTGAGGAATTAAAAGTGGCTTTTAGGAAAAATTAAAGCGACTTTCAGAGAAAACAAAAGCGGCTTTTAGAAAAAATTAAAGTGGTTTTTTGAGAAAATATAAGCGGCTTTTAGAAAAAATTAAAGTGGCTTTCTGAGGAATTAAAAGTGGCTTTTACAAAAAATTAAAGCGACTTTCTGAGGAATTAAAAGTGACTTTTAGGAAAAATTAAAGCAACTTTCAGAGAAAACAAAAGCGGCTTTTAGAAAAAATTAAAGCGACTTTCTGAGAAAACAAAACCGGTTTTTAGAAGAAATAAAAGTGGTTTTTTGAGAAAATAAAAGCGGCTTTTAGAAAAAATTAAAGTGGCTTTCTGAGGAATTAAAAGTGGCTTTTAGGAAAAATTAAAGCGACTTTCAGAGAAAACAAAAGCGGCTTTTAGAAAAAATTAAAGTGGTTTTTTGAGAAAATATAAGCGGCTTTTAGAAAAAATTAAAGTGGCTTTCTGAGGAATTAAAAGTGGCTTTTACAAAAAATTAAAGCGACTTTCTGAGGAATTAAAAGTGACTTTTAGGAAAAATTAAAGCGACTTTCAGAGAAAACAAAAGCGGCTTTTAGAAAAAATTAAAGTGGCTTTTTGAGAAAACAAAAGCGGCTTTTAGAAAAAATTAAAGCGACTTTCTGAGAAAACAAAATCGGCTTTTATAAGAAATAAAAGCGACTTTCTGAGAAAACAAAACCGGTTTTTAGAAGAAATAAAAGTGGCTTTCTGAGGAATTAAAAGTGGCTTTTAGAAAAAATTAAAGCGACTTTCTGAGGAATTAAAAGTGACTTTTAGGAAAAATTAAAGCGACTTTCAGAGAAAACAAAAGCGGCTTTTAAAAAAAAAATAAAGTGGGTTTTAGAGAAATTAAAAGTGGCTTTTAGAAAAAATTAAAGCGACTTTCTGAGAAAACAAAACCGGTTTTTAGAAGAAATAAAAGTGGCTTTCTGAGGAATTAAAAGTGGCTTTTACAAAAAATTAAAGCGACTTTCTGAGGAACTAAAAGTGACTTTTAGGAAAAATTAAAGCGACTTTCAGAGAAAACAAAAGCGGCTTTTAGAGAAAATTAAAGTGGCTTTTTGAGAAAACAAAAGCGGGTTTTAGAAAAAAATAAAGTGGGTTTTAGAGAAATTAAAAGTGGCTTTTAGAAAAAATTAAAGCGACTTTCTGAGAAAACAAAACCGGTTTTTAGAAGAAATAAAAGTGGCTTTCTGAGGAATTAAAAGTGGCTTTTAGAAAAAATTAAAGCGACTTTCTGAGGAATTAAAAGTGACTTTTAGGAAAAATTAAAGCGACTTTCAGAGAAAACAAAAGCGGCTTTTAGAAAAAAATAAAGTGGGTTTTAGAGAAATTAAAAGTGGCTTTTAGAAAAAATTAAAGCGACTTTCTGAGAAAACAAAACCGGTTTTTAGAAGAAATAAAAGTGGCTTTCTGAGGAATTAAAAGTGGCTTTTACAAAAAATAAAAGCGACTTTCTGAGGAACTAAAAGTGACTTTTAGGAAAAATTAAAGCGACTTTCAGAGAAAACAAAAGCGGCTTTTAGAAAAAATTAAAGTGGCTTTTTGAGAAAACAAAAGCGGCTTTTAGAAAAAAATAAAGTGGGTTTTAGAGAAATTAAAAGTGGCTTTTGGAAAAAATTAAAGCGACTTTCTGAGAAAAGAAAACCGGTTTTTAGAAGAAATAAAAGTGGCTTTCTGAGGAATTAAAAGTGGCTTTTAGAAAAAATTAAAGCGACTTTCTGAGGAATTAAAAGTGACTTTTAGGAAAAATTAAAGCGACTTTCAGAGAAAACAAAAGCGGCTTTTAGAAAAAATAAAGTGGGTTTTAGAGAAATTAAAAGTGGCTTTTAGAAAAAATTAAAGCGAGTTTCTGAGAAAACAAACCCGGTTTTTAGAAGAAATAAAAGTGGCTTTTTGAGAAAACAAAAGCGGCTTTTAGAAAAAATTAAAGTGGCTTTTTGAGAAAACAAAAGCAGCTTTTAGAAAAAATTAAAGCGACTTTATGAGGAATTAAAAGTGACTTTTAGGAAAAATTAAAACGACTTTCTGAGGAATTAAAAGTGGCTTTTAGAAAAAATTAAAGCGACTTTCTGAGAAAACAAAACCGGTTTTTAGAAGAAATAAAAGTGGCTTTTTGAGAAAACAAAAGCGGCTTTTAGAAAAAAATAAAGTGGGTTTTAGAGAAATTAAAAGTGGCTTTTAGAAAAAATTAAAGCGACTTTCTGAGAAAACAAAACCGGTTTTTAGAAGAAATAAAAGTGGCTTTTTGAGAAAACAAAAGCGGCTTTTAGAAAAAAATAAAGTGGGTTTTAGAGAAATTAAAAGTGGTTTTTAGAAAAAATTAAAGCGACTTTCTAAGAAAACAAAACCGGTTTTTAGAAGAAATAAAAGTGGCTTTTTGAGAAAACAAAAGCGGCTTTTAGAAAAAATTAAAGTGGCTTTTTGAGAAAACAAAAGCGGCTTTTAGAAAAAATTAAAGCGACTTTCTGAGGAATTAAAAGTGACTTTTAGGAAAAATTAAAGCGACTTTCAGAGAAAACAAAAGCGGCTTTTAGAAAAAATTAAAGTGGCTTTTTGAGAAAACAAAAGCGGCTTTTAGAAAAAAATAAAGTGGGTTTTAGAGAAATTAAAAGTGGCTTTTAGAAAAAATTAAAGCGACTTTCTGAGAAAACAAAACCGGTTTTTAGAAGAAATAAAAGTGGCTTTCTGAGGAATTAAAAGTGGCTTTTAGAAAAAATTAAAGCGACTTTCTGAGGAATTAAAAGTGACTTTTAGAAAAAATTAAAGCGACTTTCTGAGAAAACAAAATCGGCTTTTATAAGAAATAAAAGTAGCTTTTTGAGAAAACAAAAGCGGCTATTAGAAAAAATTAAAGTGGCTTTTTGAGAAAATAAAAGCGGCTTTTAGAAAAAATTAAAGTGGCTTTCTGAGGAATTAAAAGTGGCTTTTACAAAAAATTAAAGCGACTTTCTGAGGAATTAAAAGTGACTTTTAGGAAAAATTAAAGCGACTTTCAGAGAAAACAAAAGCGGCTTTTAGAAAAAATTAAAGTGGCTTTTTGAGAAAACAAAAGCGGCTTTTAGAAAAAATTAAAGTGGCTTTTTGAGAAAACAAAAGCGGCTTTTAGAAAAAATTAAAATGGCTTTTTGAGAAAACAAAAGCGGTTTTTAGAAGAAATAAAAGTGGCTTTTTGAGAAAACAAAAGCGGCTATTAGAAAAAATTAAAGTGGCTTTTTGAGAAAATAAAAGCGGCTTTTAGAAAAAATTAAAGCGACTTTCTGAGGAATTAAAAGTGGCTTTTAGGAAAAATTAAAGCGACTTTCAGAGAAAACAAAAGCGGCTTTTAGAAAAAATTAAAGTGGTTTTTTGAGAAAATATAAGCGGCTTTTAGAAAAAATTAAAGTGGCTTTCTGAGGAATTAAAAGTGGCTTTTACAAAAAATTAAAGCGACTTTCTGAGGAATTAAAAGTGACTTTTAGGAAAAATTAAAGCGACTTTCAGAGAAAACAAAAGCGGCTTTTAGAAAAAATTAAAGTGGCTTTTTGAGAAAACAAAAGCGGCTTTTAGAAAAAATTAAAGCGACTTTCTGAGAAAACAAAACCGGTTTTTAGAAGAAATAAAAGTGGCTTTTTGAGAAAACAAAAGCGGCTATTAGAAAAAATTAAAGTGGCTTTCTGAGGAATTAAAAGTGGCTTTTAGGAAAAATTAAAGCGACTTTCAGAGAAAACAAAAGCGGCTTTTAGAAAAAATTAAAGTGGTTTTTTGAGAAAATATAAGCGGCTTTTAGAAAAAATTAAAGTGGCTTTCTGAGGAATTAAAAGTGGCTTTTACAAAAAATTAAAGCGACTTTCTGAGAAATTAAAAGTGACTTTTAGGAAAAATTAAAGCGACTTTCAGAGAAAACAAAAGCGGCTTTTAGAAAAAATTAAAGCGACTTTCTGAGAAAACAAAACCGGTTTTTAGAAGAAATAAAAGTGGTTTTTTGAGAAAATAAAAGCGGCTTTTAGAAAAAATTAAAGTGGCTTTCTGAGGAATTAAAAGTGGCTTTTAGGAAAAATTAAAGCGACTTTCAGAGAAAACAAAAGCGGCTTTTAGAAAAAATTAAAGTGGTTTTTTGAGAAAATATAAGCGGCTTTTAGAAAAAATTAAAGTGGCTTTCTGAGGAATTAAAAGTGGCTTTTACAAAAAATTAAAGCGACTTTCTGAGGAATTAAAAGTGACTTTTAGGAAAAATTAAAGCGACTTTCAGAGAAAACAAAAGCGGCTTTTAGAAAAAATTAAAGTGGCTTTTTGAGAAAACAAAAGCGGCTTTTAGAAAAAATTAAAGCGACTTTCTGAGAAAACAAAATCGGCTTTTATAAGAAATAAAAGTGGCTTTTTGAGAAAACAAAACCGGTTTTTAGAAGAAATAAAAGTGGCTTTCTGAGGAATTAAAAGTGGCTTTTAGAAAAAATTAAAGCGACTTTCTGAGGAATTAAAAATGACTTTTAGGAAAAATTAAAGCGACTTTCAGAGAAAACAAAAGCGGCTTTTAAAAAAAAAATAAAGTGGGTTTTAGAGAAATTAAAAGTGGCTTTTAGAAAAAATTAAAGCGACTTTCTGAGAAAACAAAACCGGTTTTTAGAAGAAATAAAAGTGGCTTTCTGAGGAATTAAAAGTGGCTTTTACAAAAAATTAAAGCGACTTTCTGAGGAACTAAAAGTGACTTTTAGGAAAAATTAAAGCGACTTTCAGAGAAAACAAAAGCGGCTTTTAGAGAAAATTAAAGTGGCTTTTTGAGAAAACAAAAGCGGGTTTTAGAAAAAAATAAAGTGGGTTTTAGAGAAATTAAAAGTGGCTTTTAGAAAAAATTAAAGCGACTTTCTGAGAAAACAAAACCGGTTTTTAGAAGAAATAAAAGTGGCTTTCTGAGGAATTAAAAGTGGCTTTTAGAAAAAATTAAAGCGACTTTCTGAGGAATTAAAAGTGACTTTTAGGAAAAATTAAAGCGACTTTCAGAGAAAACAAAAGCGGCTTTTAGAAAAAAATAAAGTGGGTTTTAGAGAAATTAAAAGTGGCTTTTAGAAAAAATTAAAGCGACTTTCTGAGAAAACAAAACCGGTTTTTAGAAGAAATAAAAGTGGCTTTCTGAGGAATTAAAAGTGGCTTTTAGAAAAAATTAAAGCGACTTTCTGAGGAATTAAAAGTGACTTTTAGGAAAAATTAAAGCGACTTTCAGAGAAAACAAAAGCGGCTTTTAGAAAAAATAAAGTGGGTTTTAGAGAAATTACAAGTGGCTTTTAGAAAAAATTAAAGCGAGTTTCTGAGAAAACAAACCCGGTTTTTAGAAGAAATAAAAGTGGCTTTTTGAGAAAACAAAAGCGGCTTTTAGAAAAAATTAAAGTGGCTTTTTGAGAAAACAAAAGCAGCTTTTAGAAAAAATTAAAGCGACTTTATGAGGAATTAAAAGTGACTTTTAGGAAAAATTAAAACGACTTTCTGAGGAATTAAAAGTGGCTTTTAGAAAAAATTAAAGCGACTTTCTGAGAAAACAAAACCGGTTTTTAGAAGAAATAAAAGTGGCTTTTTGAGAAAACAAAAGCGGCTTTTAGAAAAAAATAAAGTGGGTTTTAGAGAAATTAAAAGTGGCTTTTAGAAAAAATTAAAGCGACTTTCTGAGAAAACAAAACCGGTTTTTAGAAGAAATAAAAGTGGCTTTTTGAGAAAACAAAAGCGGCTTTTAGAAAAAAATAAAGTGGGTTTTAGAGAAATTAAAAGTGGTTTTTAGAAAAAATTAAAGCGACTTTCTAAGAAAACAAAACCAGTTTTTAGAAGAAATAAAAGTGGCTTTTTGAGAAAACAAAAGCGGCTTTTAGAAAAAATTAAAGTGGCTTTTTGAGAAAACAAAAGCGGCTTTTAGAAAAAATTAAAGCGACTTTCTGAGGAATTAAAAGTGACTTTTAGGAAAAATTAAAGCGACTTTCAGAGAAAACAAAAGCGGCTTTTAGAAAAAATTAAAGTGGCTTTTTGAGAAAACAAAAGCGGCTTTTAGAAAAAAATAAAGTGGGTTTTAGAGAAATTAAAAGTGGCTTTTAGAAAAAATTAAAGCGACTTTCTGAGAAAACAAAACCGGTTTTTAGAAGAAATAAAAGTGGCTTTCTGAGGAATTAAAAGTGGCTTTTAGAAAAAATTAAAGCGACTTTCTGAGGAATTAAAAGTGACTTTTAGAAAAAATTAAAGCGACTTTCTGAGAAAACAAAATCGGCTTTTATAAGAAATAAAAGTAGCTTTTTGAGAAAACAAAAGCGGCTATTAGAAAAAATTAAAGTGGCTTTTTGAGAAAATAAAAGCGGCTTTTAGAAAAAATTAAAGTGGCTTTCTGAGGAATTAAAAGTGGCTTTTACAAAAAATTAAAGCGACTTTCTGAGGAATTAAAAGTGACTTTTAGGAAAAATTAAAGCGACTTTCAGAGAAAACAAAAGCGGCTTTTAGAAAAAATTAAAGTGGCTTTTTGAGAAAACAAAAGCGGCTTTTAGAAAAAATTAAAGTGGCTTTTTGAGAAAACAAAAGCGGCTTTTAGAAAAAATTAAAATGGCTTTTTGAGAAAACAAAAGCGGTTTTTAGAAGAAATAAAAGTGGCTTTTTGAGAAAACAAAAGCGGCTATTAGAAAAAATTAAAGTGGCTTTTTGAGAAAATAAAAGCGGCTTTTAGAAAAAATTAAAGCGACTTTCTGAGGAATTGAAAGTGACTTTTAGAAAAAATTAAAGCGACTTTCTGAGAAAACAAAACCGGTTTTTAGAAGAAATAAAAGTGGCTTTCTGAGGAATTAAAAGTGGCTTTTAGAAAAAATTAAAGCGACTTTCTGAGGAATTAAAAGTGACTTTTAGAAAAAATTAAAGCGACTTTCTGAGAAAACAAAATCGGCTTTTATAAGAAATAAAAGTAGCTTTTTGAGAAAACAAAAGCGGCTATTAGAAAAAATTAAAGTGGCTTTTTGAGAAAATAAAAGCGGCTTTTAGAAAAAATTAAAGTGGCTTTCTGAGGAATTAAAAGTGGCTTTTACAAAAAATTAAAGCGACTTTCTGAGGAATTAAAAGTGACTTTTAGGAAAAATTAAAGCGACTTTCAGAGAAAACAAAAGCGGCTTTTAGAAAAAATTAAAGTGGCTTTTTGAGAAAACAAAAGCGGCTTTTAGAAAAAATTAAAATGGCTTTTTGAGAAAACAAAAGCGGCTTTTAGAAAAAATTAAAATGGGTTTTTGAGAAAACAAAAGCGGTTTTTAGAAGAAATTAAAATGGCTTTTTGAGAAAACAAAAGCGGTTTTTAGAAGAAATAAAAGTGGCTTTTTGAGAAAACAAAAGCGGCTATTAGAAAAAATTAAAGTGGTTTTTTGAGAAAATAAAAGCGGCTTTTAGAAAAAATTAAAGTGGCTTTCTGAGGAATTAAAAGTGGCTTTTAGGAAAAATTAAAGCGACTTTCAGAGAAAACAAAAGCGGCTTTTAGAAAAAATTAAAGTGGTTTTTTGAGAAAATATAAGCGGCTTTTAGAAAAAATTAAAGTGGCTTTCTGAGGAATTAAAAGTGGCTTTTACAAAAAATTAAAGCGACTTTCTGAGGAATTAAAAGTGACTTTTAGGAAAAATTAAAGCGACTTTCAAAGAAAACCAAAGCGGCTTTTAGAAAAAATTAAAGTGGCTTTTTGAGAAAACAAAAGCGGCTTTTAGAAAAAATTAAAGCGACTTTCTGAGAAAACAAAATCGGCTTTTATAAGAAATAAAAGTGGCTTTTTGAGAAAACAAAACCGGTTTTTAGAAGAAATAAAAGTGGCTTTCTGAGGAATTAAAAGTGGCTTTTAGAAAAAATTAAAGCGACTTTCTGAGGAATTAAAAGTGACTTTTAGGAAAAATTAAAGCGACTTTCAGAGAAAACAAAAGCGGCTTTTAAAAAAAAATAAAGTGGGTTTTAGAGAAATTAAAAGTGGCTTTTAGAAAAAATTAAAGCGACTTTCTGAGAAAACAAAACCGGTTTTTAGAAGAAATAAAAGTGGCTTTCTGAGGAATTAAAAGTGGCTTTTACAAAAAATTAAAGCGACTTTCTGAGGAACTAAAAGTGACTTTTAGGAAAAATTAAAGCGACTTTCAGAGAAAACAAAAGCGGCTTTTAGAGAAAATTAAAGTGGCTTTTTGAGAAAACAAAAGCGGCTTTTAGAAAAAAATAAAGTGGGTTTTAGAGAAATTAAAAGTGGCTTTTAGAAAAAATTAAAGCGACTTTTTGAGAAAACAAAACCGGTTTTTAGAAGAAATAAAAGTGGCTTTCTGAGGAATTAAAAGTGGCTTTTAGAAAAAATTAAAGCGACTTTCTGAGGAATTAAAAGTGACTTTTAGGAAAAATTAAAGCGACTTTCAGAGAAAACAAAAGCGGCTTTTAGAAAAAAATAAAGTGGGTTTTAGAGAAATTAAAAGTGGCTTTTAGAAAAAATTAAAGCGACTTTCTGAGAAAACAAAACCGGTTTTTAGAAGAAATAAAAGTGGCTTTTTGAGAAAACAAAAGCGGCTTTTAGAAAAAAATAAAGTGGGTTTTAGAGAAATTAAAAGTGGTTTTTAGAAAAAATTAAAGCGACTTTCTATGAAAACAAAACCGGTTTTTAGAAGAAATAAAAGTGGCTTTTTGAGAAAACAAAAGCGGCTTTTAGAAAAAATTAAAGTGGCTTTTTGAGAAAACAAAAGCGGCTTTTAGAAAAAATTAAAGCGACTTTCTGAGGAATTAAAAGTGACTTTTAGGAAAAATTAAAGCGACTTTCAGAGAAAACAAAAGTGGCTTTTAGAAAAAATTAAAGTGGCTTTTTGAGAAAACAAAAGCGGCTTTTAGAAAAAAATAAAGTGGGTTTTAGAGAAATTAAAAGTGGCTTTTAGAAAAAATTAAAGCGACTTTCTGAGAAAACAAAACCGGTTTTTAGAAGAAATAAAAGTGGCTTTCTGAGGAATTAAAAGTGGCTTTTAGAAAAAATTAAAGCGACTTTCTGAGGAATTAAAAGTGACTTTTAGAAAAAATTAAAGCGACTTTCTGAGAAAACAAAATCGGCTTTTATAAGAAATAAAAGTAGCTTTTTGAGAAAACAAAAGCGGCTATTAGAAAAAATTAAAGTGGCTTTTTGAGAAAATAAAAGCGGCTTTTAGAAAAAATTAAAGTGGCTTTCTGAGGAATTAAAAGTGGCTTTTACAAAAAATTAAAGCGACTTTCTGAGGAATTAAAAGTGACTTTTAGGAAAAATTAAAGCGACTTTCAGAGAAAACAAAAGCGGCTTTTAGAAAAAATTAAAGTGGCTTTTTGAGAAAACAAAAGCGGCTTTTAGAAAAAATTAAAGTGGCTTTTTGAGAAAACAAAAGCGGCTTTTAGAAAAAATTAAAATGGCTTTTTGAGAAAACAAAAGCGGTTTTTAGAAGAAATAAAAGTGGCTTTTTGAGAAAACAAAAGCGGCTATTAGAAAAAATTAAAGTGGCTTTTTGAGAAAATAAAAGCGGCTTTTAGAAAAAATTAAAGCGACTTTCTGAGGAATTAAAAGTGGCTTTTAGGAAAAATTAAAGCGACTTTCAGAGAAAACAAAAGCGGCTTTTAGAAAAAATTAAAGTGGTTTTTTGAGAAAATATAAGCGGCTTTTAGAAAAAATTAAAGTGGCTTTCTGAGGAATTAAAAGTGGCTTTTACAAAAAATTAAAGCGACTTTCTGAGGAATTAAAAGTGACTTTTAGAAAAAATTAAAGTGGCTTTTTGAGAAAACAAAAGCGGCTTTTAGAAAAAATTAAAGCGACTTTCTGAGAAAACAAAACCGGTTTTTAGAAGAAATAAAAGTGGCTTTTTGAGAAAACAAAAGCGGCTTTTAGAAAAAAATAAAGTGGGTTTTAAAGAAATTAAAAGTGGCTTTTAGAAAAAATTAAAGCGACTTTCTGAGAAAACAAAACCGGTTTTTAGAAGAAATAAAAGTGGCTTTTTGAGAAAACAAAAGCGGCTTTTAGAAAAAAATAAAGTGGGTTTTAGAGAAATTAAAAGTGGTTTTTAGAAAAAATTAAAGCGACTTTCTATGAAAACAAAACCGGTTTTTAGAAGAAATAAAAGTGGCTTTTTGAGAAAACAAAAGCGGCTTTTAGAAAAAATTAAAGTGGCTTTTTGAGAAAACAAAAGCGGCTTTTAGAAAAAATTAAAGCGACTTTCTGAGGAATTAAAAGTGACTTTTAGGAAAAATTAAAGCGACTTTCAGAGAAAACAAAAGCGGCTTTTAGAAAAAATTAAAGTGGCTTTTTGAGAAAACAAAAGCGGCTTTTAGAAAAAAATAAAGTGGGTTTTAGAGAAATTAAAAGTGGCTTTTAGAAAAAATTAAAGCGACTTTCTGAGAAAACAAAACCGGTTTTTAGAAGAAATAAAAGTGGCTTTCTGAGGAATTAAAAGTGGCTTTTAGAAAAAATTAAAGCGACTTTCTGAGGAATTAAAAGTGACTTTTAGAAAAAATTAAAGCGACTTTCTGAGAAAACAAAATCGGCTTTTATAAGAAATAAAAGTAGCTTTTTGAGAAAACAAAAGCGGCTATTAGAAAAAATTAAAGTGGCTTTTTGAGAAAATAAAAGCGGCTTTTAGAAAAAATTAAAGTGGCTTTCTGAGGAATTAAAAGTGGCTTTTACAAAAAATTAAAGCGACTTTCTGAGGAATTAAAAGTGACTTTTAGGAAAAATTAAAGCGACTTTCAGAGAAAACAAAAGCGGCTTTTAGAAAAAATTAAAGTGGCTTTTTGAGAAAACAAAAGCGGCTTTTAGAAAAAATTAAAGTGGCTTTTTGAGAAAACAAAAGCGGCTTTTAGAAAAAATTAAAATGGCTTTTTGAGAAAACAAAAGCGGTTTTTAGAAGAAATAAAAGTGGCTTTTTGAGAAAACAAAAGCGGCTATTAGAAAAAATTAAAGTGGCTTTTTGAGAAAATAAAAGCGGCTTTTAGAAAAAATTAAAGCGACTTTCTGAGGAATTAAAAGTGGCTTTTAGGAAAAATTAAAGCGACTTTCAGAGAAAACAAAAGCGGCTTTTAGAAAAAATTAAAGTGGTTTTTTGAGAAAATATAAGCGGCTTTTAGAAAAAATTAAAGTGGCTTTCTGAGGAATTAAAAGTGGCTTTTACAAAAAATTAAAGCGACTTTCTGAGGAATTAAAAGTGACTTTTAGGAAAAATTAAAGCGACTTTCAGAGAAAACAAAAGCGGCTTTTAGAAAAAATTAAAGTGGCTTTTTGAGAAAACAAAAGCGGCTTTTAGAAAAAATTAAAGCGACTTTCTGAGAAAACAAAACCGGTTTTTAGAAGAAATAAAAGTGGCTTTTTGAGAAAACAAAAGCGGCTATTAGAAAAAATTAAAGTGGCTTTCTGAGGAATTAAAAGTGGCTTTTAGGAAAAATTAAAGCGACTTTCAGAGAAAACAAAAGCGGCTTTTAGAAAAAATTAAAGTGGTTTTTTGAGAAAATATAAGCGGCTTTTAGAAAAAATTAAAGTGGCTTTCTGAGGAATTAAAAGTGGCTTTTACAAAAAATTAAAGCGACTTTCTGAGGAATTAAAAGTGACTTTTAGGAAAAATTAAAGCAACTTTCAGAGAAAACAAAAGCGGCTTTTAGAAAAAATTAAAGCGACTTTCTGAGAAAACAAAACCGGTTTTTAGAAGAAATAAAAGTGGTTTTTTGAGAAAATAAAAGCGGCTTTTAGAAAAAATTAAAGTGGCTTTCTGAGGAATTAAAAGTGGCTTTTAGGAAAAATTAAAGCGACTTTCAGAGAAAACAAAAGCGGCTTTTAGAAAAAATTAAAGTGGTTTTTTGAGAAAATATAAGCGGCTTTTAGAAAAAATTAAAGTGGCTTTCTGAGGAATTAAAAGTGGCTTTTACAAAAAATTAAAGCGACTTTCTGAGGAATTAAAAGTGACTTTTAGGAAAAATTAAAGCGACTTTCAGAGAAAACAAAAGCGGCTTTTAGAAAAAATTAAAGTGGCTTTTTGAGAAAACAAAAGCGGCTTTTAGAAAAAATTAAAGCGACTTTCTGAGAAAACAAAATCGGTTTTTAGAAGAAATAAAAGTGGCTTTCTGAGGAATTAAAAGTGGCTTTTACAAAAAATTAAAGCGACTTTCTGAGGAACTAAAAGTGACTTTTAGGAAAAATTAAAGCGACTTTCAGAGAAAACAAAAGCGGCTTTTAGAGAAAATTAAAGTGGCTTTTTGAGAAAACAAAAGCGGGTTTTAGAAAAAAATAAAGTGGGTTTTAGAGAAATTAAAAGTGGCTTTTAGAAAAAATTAAAGCGACTTTCAGAGAAAACAAAAGCGGCTTTTAGAAAAAATTAAAGTGGCTTTTTGAGAAAACAAAAGCGGCTTTTAGAAAAAAAATAAAGTGGGTTTTAGAGAAATTAAAAGTGGCTTTTAGAAAAAATTAAAGCGACTTTCTGAGAAAAGAAAACCGGTTTTTAGAAGAAATAAAAGTGGCTTTCTGAGGAATTAAAAGTGGCTTTTAGAAAAAATTAAAGCGACTTTCTGAGGAATTAAAAGTGACTTTTAGGAAAAATTAAAGCGACTTTCAGAGAAAACAAAAGCGGCTTTTAGAAAAAATAAAGTGGGTTTTAGAGAAATTAAAAGTGGCTTTTAGAAAAAATTAAAGCGAGTTTCTGAGAAAACAAACCCGGTTTTTAGAAGAAATAAAAGTGGCTTTTTGAGAAAACAAAAGCGGCTTTTAGAAAAAATTAAAGTGGCTTTTTGAGAAAACAAAAGCAGCTTTTAGAAAAAATTAAAGCGACTTTATGAGGAATTAAAAGTGACTTTTAGGAAAAATTAAAACGACTTTCTGAGGAATTAAAAGTGGCTTTTAGAAAAAATTAAAGCGACTTTCTGAGAAAACAAAACCGGTTTTTAGAAGAAATAAAAGTGGCTTTTTGAGAAAACAAAAGCGGCTTTTAGAAAAAAATAAAGTGGGTTTTAGAGAAATTAAAAGTGGCTTTTAGAAAAAATTAAAGCGACTTTCTGAGAAAACAAAACCGGTTTTTAGAAGAAATAAAAGTGGCTTTTTGAGAAAACAAAAGCGGCTTTTAGAAAAAAATAAAGTGGGTTTTAGAGAAATTAAAAGTGGTTTTTAGAAAAAATTAAAGCGACTTTCTAAGAAAACAAAACCGGTTTTTAGAAGAAATAAAAGTGGCTTTTTGAGAAAACAAAAGCGGCTTTTAGAAAAAATTAAAGTGGCTTTTTGAGAAAACAAAAGCGGCTTTTAGAAAAAATTAAAGCGACTTTCTGAGGAATTAAAAGTGACTTTTAGGAAAAATTAAAGCGACTTTCAGAGAAAACAAAAGCGGCTTTTAGAAAAAATTAAAGTGGCTTTTTGAGAAAACAAAAGCGGCTTTTAGAAAAAAATAAAGTGGGTTTTAGAGAAATTAAAAGTGGCTTTTAGAAAAAATTAAAGCGACTTTCTGAGAAAACAAAACCGGTTTTTAGAAGAAATAAAAGTGGCTTTCTGAGGAATTAAAAGTGGCTTTTAGAAAAAATTAAAGCGACTTTCTGAGGAATTAAAAGTGACTTTTAGAAAAAATTAAAGCGACTTTCTGAGAAAACAAAATCGGCTTTTAGAAAAAATTAAAGTGGCTTTCTGAGGAATTAAAAGTGGCTTTTACAAAAAATTAAAGCGACTTTCTGAGGAATTAAAAGTGACTTTTAGGAAAAATTAAAGCGACTTTCAGAGAAAACAAAAGCGGCTTTTAGAAAAAATTAAAGTGGCTTTTTGAGAAAACAAAAGCGGCTTTTAGAAAAAATTAAAGTGGCTTTTTGAGAAAACAAAAGCGGCTTTTAGAAAAAATTAAAATGGCTTTTTGAGAAAACAAAAGCGGTTTTTAGAAGAAATAAAAGTGGCTTTTTGAGAAAACAAAAGCGGCTATTAGAAAAAATTAAAGTGGCTTTTTGAGAAAATAAAAGCGGCTTTTAGAAAAAATTAAAGCGACTTTCTGAGGAATTAAAAGTGGCTTTTAGGAAAAATTAAAGCGACTTTCAGAGAAAACAAAAGCGGCTTTTAGAAAAAATTAAAGTGGTTTTTTGAGAAAATATAAGCGGCTTTTAGAAAAAATTAAAGTGGCTTTCTGAGGAATTAAAAGTGGCTTTTACAAAAAATTAAAGCGACTTTCTGAGGAATTAAAAGTGACTTTTAGGAAAAATTAAAGCGACTTTCAGAGAAAACAAAAGCGGCTTTTAGAAAAAATTAAAGTGGCTTTTTGAGAAAACAAAAGCGGCTTTTAGAAAAAATTAAAGCGACTTTCTGAGAAAACAAAACCGGTTTTTAGAAGAAATAAAAGTGGCTTTTTGAGAAAACAAAAGCGGCTATTAGAAAAAATTAAAGTGGCTTTCTGAGGAATTAAAAGTGGCTTTTAGGAAAAATTAAAGCGACTTTCAGAGAAAACAAAAGCGGCTTTTAGAAAAAATTAAAGTGGTTTTTTGAGAAAATATAAGCGGCTTTTAGAAAAAATTAAAGTGGCTTTCTGAGGAATTAAAAGTGGCTTTTACAAAAAATTAAAGCGACTTTCTGAGAAATTAAAAGTGACTTTTAGGAAAAATTAAAGCGACTTTCAGAGAAAACAAAAGCGGCTTTTAGAAAAAATTAAAGCGACTTTCTGAGAAAACAAAACCGGTTTTTAGAAGAAATAAAAGTGGTTTTTTGAGAAAATAAAAGCGGCTTTTAGAAAAAATTAAAGTGGCTTTCTGAGGAATTAAAAGTGGCTTTTAGGAAAAATTAAAGAGACTTTCAGAGAAAACAAAAACGGCTTTTAGAAAAAATTAAAGTGGTTTTTTGAGAAAATATAAGCGGCTTTTAGAAAAAATTAAAGTGGCTTTCTGAGGAATTAAAAGTGGCTTTTACAAAAAATTAAAGCGACTTTCTGAGGAATTAAAAGTGACTTTTAGGAAAAATTAAAGCGACTTTCAGAGAAAACAAAAGCGGCTTTTAGAAAAAATTAAAGTGGCTTTTTGAGAAAACAAAAGCGGCTTTTAGAAAAAATTAAAGCGACTTTCTGAGAAAACAAAATCGGCTTTTATAAGAAATAAAAGTGGCTTTTTGAGAAAACAAAACCGGTTTTTAGAAGAAATAAAAGTGGCTTTCTGAGGAATTAAAAGTGGCTTTTAGAAAAAATTAAAGCGACTTTCTGAGGAATTAAAAATGACTTTTAGGAAAAATTAAAGCGACTTTCAGAGAAAACAAAAGCGGCTTTTAAAAAAAAAATAAAGTGGGTTTTAGAGAAATTAAAAGTGGCTTTTAGAAAAAATTAAAGCGACTTTCTGAGAAAACAAAACCGGTTTTTAGAAGAAATAAAAGTGGCTTTCTGAGGAATTAAAAGTGGCTTTTACAAAAAATTAAAGCGACTTTCTGAGGAACTAAAAGTGACTTTTAGGAAAAATTAAAGCGACTTTCAGAGAAAACAAAAGCGGCTTTTAGAGAAAATTAAAGTGGCTTTTTGAGAAAACAAAAGCGGCTTTTAGAAAAAATTAAAGCGACTTTATGAGGAATTAAAAGTGGCTTTTAGAAAAAATTAAAGCGACTTTCTGAGGAATTAAAAGTGACTTTTAGGAAAAATTAAAGCGACTTTCAGAGAAAACAAAAGCGGCTTTTAGAAAAAATAAAGTGGGTTTTAGAGAAATTAAAAGTGGCTTTTAGAAAAAATTAAAGCGAGTTTCTGAGAAAACAAACCCGGTTTTTAGAAGAAATAAAAGTGGCTTTTTGAGAAAACAAAAGCGGCTTTTAGAAAAAATTAAAGTGGCTTTTTGAGAAAACAAAAGCAGCTTTTAGAAAAAATTAAAGCGACTTTATGAGGAATTAAAAGTGGCTTTTAGAAAAAATTAAAGCGACTTTCTGAGGAATTAAAAGTGACTTTTAGGAAAAATTAAAGCGACTTTCAGAGAAAACAAAAGCGGCTTTTAGAAAAAATAAAGTGGGTTTTAGAGAAATTAAAAGTGGCTTTTAGAAAAAATTAAAGCGAGTTTCTGAGAAAACAAACCCGGTTTTTAGAAGAAATAAAAGTGGCTTTTTGAGAAAACAAAAGCGGCTTTTAGAAAAAATTAAAGTGGCTTTTTGAGAAAACAAAAGCAGCTTTTAGAAAAAATTAAAGCGACTTTATGAGGAATTAAAAGTGACTTTTAGGAAAAATTAAAACGACTTTCTGAGGAATTAAAAGTGGCTTTTAGAAAAAATTAAAGCGACTTTCTGAGAAAACAAAACCGGTTTTTAGAAGAAATAAAAGTGGCTTTTTGAGAAAACAAAAGCGGCTTTTAGAAAAAAATAAAGTGGGTTTTAGAGAAATTAAAAGTGGCTTTTAGAAAAAATTAAAGCGACTTTCTGAGAAAACAAAACCGGTTTTTAGAAGAAATAAAAGTGGCTTTTTGAGAAAACAAAAGCGGCTTTTAGAAAAAAATAAAGTGGGTTTTAGAGAAATTAAAAGTGGTTTTTAGAAAAAATTAAAGCGACTTTCTAAGAAAACAAAACCGGTTTTTAGAAGAAATAAAAGTGGCTTTTTGAGAAAACAAAAGCGGCTTTTAGAAAAAATTAAAGTGGCTTTTTGAGAAAACAAAAGCGGCTTTTAGAAAAAATTAAAGCGACTTTCTGAGGAATTAAAAGTGACTTTTAGGAAAAATTAAAGCGACTTTCAGAGAAAACAAAAGCGGCTTTTAGAAAAAATTAAAGTGGCTTTTTGAGAAAACAAAAGCGGCTTTTAGAAAAAAATAAAGTGGGTTTTAGAGAAATTAAAAGTGGCTTTTAGAAAAAATTAAAGCGACTTTCTGAGAAAACAAAACCGGTTTTTAGAAGAAATAAAAGTGGCTTTCTGAGGAATTAAAAGTGGCTTTTAGAAAAAATTAAAGCGACTTTCTGAGGAATTAAAAGTGACTTTTAGAAAAAATTAAAGCGACTTTCTGAGAAAACAAAATCGGCTTTTATAAGAAATAAAAGTAGCTTTTTGAGAAAACAAAAGCGGCTATTAGAAAAAATTAAAGTGGCTTTTTGAGAAAATAAAAGCGGCTTTTAGAAAAAATTAAAGTGGCTTTCTGAGGAATTAAAAGTGGCTTTTACAAAAAATTAAAGCGACTTTCTGAGGAATTAAAAGTGACTTTTAGGAAAAATTAAAGCGACTTTCAGAGAAAACAAAAGCGGCTTTTAGAAAAAATTAAAGTGGCTTTTTGAGAAAACAAAAGCGGCTTTTAGAAAAAATTAAAGTGGCTTTTTGAGAAAACAAAAGCGGCTTTTAGAAAAAATTAAAATGGCTTTTTGAGAAAACAAAAGCGGTTTTTAGAAGAAATAAAAGTGGCTTTTTGAGAAAACAAAAGCGGCTATTAGAAAAAATTAAAGTGGCTTTTTGAGAAAATAAAAGCGGCTTTTAGAAAAAATTAAAGCGACTTTCTGAGGAATTGAAAGTGACTTTTAGAAAAAATTAAAGCGACTTTCTGAGAAAACAAAACCGGTTTTTAGAAGAAATAAAAGTGGCTTTCTGAGGAATTAAAAGTGGCTTTTAGAAAAAATTAAAGCGACTTTCTGAGGAATTAAAAGTGACTTTTAGAAAAAATTAAAGCGACTTTCTGAGAAAACAAAATCGGCTTTTATAAGAAATAAAAGTAGCTTTTTGAGAAAACAAAAGCGGCTATTAGAAAAAATTAAAGTGGCTTTTTGAGAAAATAAAAGCGGCTTTTAGAAAAAATTAAAGTGGCTTTCTGAGGAATTAAAAGTGGCTTTTACAAAAAATTAAAGCGACTTTCTGAGGAATTAAAAGTGACTTTTAGGAAAAATTAAAGCGACTTTCAGAGAAAACAAAAGCGGCTTTTAGAAAAAATTAAAGTGGCTTTTTGAGAAAACAAAAGCGGCTTTTAGAAAAAATTAAAATGGCTTTTTGAGAAAACAAAAGCGGCTTTTAGAAAAAATTAAAATGGGTTTTTGAGAAAACAAAAGCGGTTTTTAGAAGAAATTAAAATGGCTTTTTGAGAAAACAAAAGCGGTTTTTAGAAGAAATAAAAGTGGCTTTTTGAGAAAACAAAAGCGGCTATTAGAAAAAATTAAAGTGGTTTTTTGAGAAAATAAAAGCGGCTTTTAGAAAAATTTAAAGTGGCTTTCTGAGGAATTAAAAGTGGCTTTTAGGAAAAATTAAAGCGACTTTCAGAGAAAACAAAAGCGGCTTTTAGAAAAAATTAAAGTGGTTTTTTGAGAAAATATAAGCGGCTTTTAGAAAAAATTAAAGTGGCTTTCTGAGGAATTAAAAGTGGCTTTTACAAAAAATTAAAGCGACTTTCTGAGGAATTAAAAGTGACTTTTAGGAAAAATTAAAGCGACTTTCAAAGAAAACCAAAGCGGCTTTTAGAAAAAATTAAAGTGGCTTTTTGAGAAAACAAAAGCGGCTTTTAGAAAAAATTAAAGCGACTTTCTGAGAAAACAAAATCGGCTTTTATAAGAAATAAAAGTGGCTTTTTGAGAAAACAAAACCGGTTTTTAGAAGAAATAAAAGTGGCTTTCTGAGGAATTAAAAGTGGCTTTTAGAAAAAATTAAAGCGACTTTCTGAGGAATTAAAAGTGACTTTTAGGAAAAATTAAAGCGACTTTCAGAGAAAACAAAAGCGGCTTTTAAAAAAAAATAAAGTGGGTTTTAGAGAAATTAAAAGTGGCTTTTAGAAAAAATTAAAGCGACTTTCTGAGAAAACAAAACCGGTTTTTAGAAGAAATAAAAGTGGCTTTCTGAGGAATTAAAAGTGGCTTTTACAAAAAATTAAAGCGACTTTCTGAGGAACTAAAAGTGACTTTTAGGAAAAATTAAAGCGACTTTCAGAGAAAACAAAAGCGGCTTTTAGAGAAAATTAAAGTGGCTTTTTGAGAAAACAAAAGCGGCTTTTAGAAAAAAATAAAGTGGGTTTTAGAGAAATTAAAAGTGGCTTTTAGAAAAAATTAAAGCGACTTTCTGAGAAAACAAAACCGGTTTTTAGAAGAAATAAAAGTGGCTTTCTGAGGAATTAAAAGTGGCTTTTAGAAAAAATTAAAGCGACTTTCTGAGGAATTAAAAGTGACTTTTAGGAAAAATTAAAGCGACTTTCAGAGAAAACAAAAGCGGCTTTTAGGAAAAAATAAAGTGGGTTTTAGAGAAATTAAAAGTGGCTTTTAGAAAAAATTAAAGCGACTTTCTGAGAAAACAAAACCGGTTTTTAGAAGAAATAAAAGTGGCTTTCTGAGGAATTAAAAGTGGCTTTTACAAAAAATTAAAGCGACTTTCTGAGGAACTAAAAGTGACTTTTAGGAAAAATTAAAGCGACTTTCAGAGAAAACAAAAGCGGCTTTTAGAAAAAATTAAAGTGGCTTTTTGAGAAAACAAAAGCGGCTTTTAGAAAAAAATAAAGTGGGTTTTAGAGAAATTAAAAGTGGCTTTTAGAAAAAATTAAAGCGACTTTCTGAGAAAACAAAACCGGTTTTTAGAAGAAATAAAAGTGGCTTTCTGAGGAATTAAAAGTGGCTTTTAGAAAAAATTAAAGCGACTTTCTGAGGAATTAAAAGTGACTTTTAGGAAAAATTAAAGCGACTTTCAGAGAAAACAAAAGCGGCTTTTAGAAAAAAATAAAGTGGGTTTTAGAGAAATTAAAAGTGGCTTTTAGAAAAAAATTAAAGCGAGTTTCTGAGAAAACAAACCCGGTTTTTAGAAGAAATAAAAGTGGCTTTTTGAGAAAACAAAAGCGGCTTTCAGAAAAAAATTAAAGTGGCTTTTTGAGAAAACAAAAGCAGCTTTTAGAAAAAATTAAAGCGACTTTCTGAGGAATTAAAAGTGACTTTTAGGAAAAATTAAAACGACTTTCTGAGGAATTAAAAGTGGCTTTTAGAAAAAATTAAAGCGACTTTCTGAGAAAACAAAACCGGTTTTTAGAAGAAATAAAAGTGGCTTTTTGAGAAAACAAAAGCGGCTTTTAGAAAAAAATAAAGTGGGTTTTAGAGAAATTAAAAGTGGCTTTTAGGAAAAATTAAAGCGACTTTCTGAGAAAACAAAACCGGTTTTTAGAAGAAATAAAAGTGGCTTTTTGAGAAAACAAAAGCGGCTTTTAGAAAAAAATAAAGTGGGTTTTAGAGAAATTAAAAGTGGTTTTTAGAAAAAATTAAAGCGACTTTCTAAGAAAACAAAACCGGTTTTTAGAAGAAATAAAAGTGGCTTTTTGAGAAAACAAAAGCGGCTTTTAGAAAAAATTAAAGTGGCTTTTTGAGAAAACAAAAGCGGCTTTTAGAAAAAATTAAAGCGACTTTCTGAGGAATTAAAAGTGACTTTTAGGAAAAATTAAAGGGACTTTCAGAGAAAACAAAAGCGGCTTTTAGAAAAAATTAAAGTGGCTTTTTGAGAAAACAAAAGCGGCTTTTAGAAAAAAATAAAGTGGGTTTTAGAGAAATTAAAAGTGGCTTTTAGAAAAAATTAAAGCGACTTTCTGAGAAAACAAAACCGGTTTTTAGAAGAAATAAAAGTGGCTTTCTGAGGAATTAAAAGTGGCTTTTAGAAAAAATTAAAGCGAATTTCTGAGGAATTAAAAGTGACTTTTAGAAAAAATTAAAGCGACTTTCTGAGAAAACAAAATCGGCTTTTATAAGAAATAAAAGTAGCTTTTTGAGAAAACAAAAGCGGCTATTAGAAAAAATTAAAGTGGCTTTTTGAGAAAATAAAAGCGGCTTTTAGAAAAAATTAAAGTGGCTTTCTGAGGAATTAAAAGTGGCTTTTACAAAAAATTAAAGCGACTTTCTGAGGAATTAAAAGTGACTTTTAGGAAAAATTAAAGCGACTTTCAGAGAAAACAAAAGCGGCTTTTAGAAAAAATTAAAGTGGCTTTTTGAGAAAACAAAAGCGGCTTTTAGAAAAAATTAAAGTGGCTTTTTGAGAAAACAAAAGCGGCTTTTAGAAAAAATTAAAATGGCTTTTTGAGAAAACAAAAGCGGTTTTTAGAAGAAATAAAAGTGGCTTTTTGAGAAAACAAAAGCGGCTATTAAAAGTGACTTTTAGGAAAAATTAAAGCGACTTTCAGAGAAAACAAAAGCGGCTTTTAGAAAAAATTAAAGTGGCTTTTTGAGAAAACAAAAGCGGCTTTTAGAAAAAAGTAAAGTGGGTTTTAGAGAAATTAAAAGTGGCTTTTAGAAAAAATTAAAGCGACTTTCTGAGAAAACAAAACCGGTTTTTAGAAGAAATAAAAGTGGCTTTTTGAGAAAACAAAAGCGGCTATTAGTAAAAATTCAAGTGGTTTTTTGAGAAAATAAAAGCGGCTTTTAGAAAAAATGAAAGTGGCTTTCTGAGGAATTAAAAGTGGCTTTTATAAAAAATTAAAGCGACTTTCTGAGGAATTAAAAGTGACTTTTAGAAAAAATTAAAGCGACTTTCTGAGAAAACAAAATCGGCTTTTATAAGAAATAAAAGTAGCTTTTTGAGAAAACAAAAGCGGCTTTTAGAAAAAAATAAAGTGGGTTTTAGAGAAATTAAAAGTGGCTTTTAGAAAAAATTAAAGCGACTTTCTGAGAAAACAAAACCGGTTTTTAGAAGAAATAAAAGTGGCTTTTTATGAAAACAAAAGCGGCTATTAGAAAAAATTCAAGTGGTTTTTTGAGAAAATAAAAGCGGCTTTTAGAAAAAATTAAAGTGGCTTTCTGAGGAATTAAAAGTGGCTTTTATAAAAAATTAAAGCGACTTTCTGAGGAATTAAAAGTGACTTTTAGGAAAAATTAAAGCGACTTTCAGAGAAAACAAAAGCGGCTTTTAGAAAAAAATTAAAGTGGCTTTTTGAGAAAACAAAAGCGGCTTTTAGAAAAAATTAAAGTGGCTTTTTGAGAAAACAAAAGCGGCTTTTAGAAAAAATTAAAGCGACTTTCTGAGGAATTAAAAGTGACTTTTAGAAAAAATTAAAGCGACTTTCTGAGACAACAAAATCGGATTTTATAAGAAATAAAAGTAGCTTTTTGAGAAAACAAAAGCGGCTTTTAGAAGAAATTAAAGTGGCTTTTTGAGAAAGCAAAAGCGGCTTTTAGAAGAAAATAAAGTGGGTTTTAGAGAAATTAAAAGTGGCTTTTAGAAAATATTAAAGCGACTTTCTGAGAAAACAAAACCGGTTTTTAGAAGAAATAAAAGTGTCTTTTTGAGAAAACAAAAGCGGCTATTAGAAAAAATTAAAGTGGCTTTTTGAGAAAATAAAAGCGGCTTTTAGAAAAAATTAAAGCGACTTTCTGAGGAATTGAAAGTGACTTTTAGAAAAAATTAAAGCGACTTTCTGAGAAAACAAAACCGGTTTTTAGAAGAAATAAAAGTGGCTTTTTGAGAAAACAAAAGCGGCTTTTAGAAAAAATTAAAGTGGCTTTTTGAGAAAACAAAAGCGGCTTTTAGAAAAAATTAAAGTGGCTTTTTGAGAAAATAAAAGCGGCTTTTAGAAAAAATTAAAGTGGCTTTTTGAGAAAACAAAAGCGGCTTTTAGAAAAAGTTAAAGTGGCTTTTTGAGAAAACAAAAGCGGTTTTTAGAAGAAATAAAAGTGGCTTTTTGAGAAAACAAAAGCGGCTATTAGAAAAAATTAAAGTGGCTTTTTGAGAAAATAAAAGCGGCTTTTAGAAAAAATTAAAGCGACTTTCTGAGCAATTGAAAGTGACTTTTAGAAAAAATTAAAGCGACTTTCTGAGAAAACAAAACCGGTTTTTAGAAGAAATAAAAGTGGCTTTTTGAGAAAACAAAAGCGGCTTTTAGAAAAAATTAAAGTGGCTTTTTGAGAAAACAAAAGCGGCTTTTAGAAAAAAATAAAGTGGGTTTTAGAGAAATTAAAAGTGGCTTTTAGAAAAAATTAAAGTGGCTTTCTGAGGAATTAAAAGTGGCTTTTAGAAAAAATTAAAGCGACTTTCTGAGGAATTAAAAGTGACTTTTAGGAAAAATAAAAGCGACTTTCAGAGAAAACAAAAGCGGCTTTTAGAAAAAATTAAAGTGGCTTTTTGAGAAAACAAAAGCGGCTTTTAGAAAAAAGTAAAGTGGGTTTTAGAGAAATTAAAAGTGGCTTTTAGAAAAAATTAAAGCGACTTTCTGAGAAAACAAAACCGGTTTTTAGAAGAAATAAAAGTGGCTTTTTGAGAAAACAAAAGCGGCTATTAGTAAAAATTCAAGTGGTTTTTTGAGAAAATAAAAGCGGCTTTTAGAAAAAATTAAAGTGGCTTTCTGAGGAATTAAAAGCGGCTTTTCAAAACATTAAAGCGACTTTCTGAGGAATTAAAAGTGACTTTTAGGAAAAATTAAAGCGACTTTCAGAGAAAACAAAAGCTGCTTTTAGAAAAAATTCAAGTTGTTTTTTGAGGAATTAAAAGTGACTTTTAGAAAAAATAAAAGCGACTTTCTGAGAAAACTAAATCGGCTTTTATAAGAAATAAAAGTAGCTTTTTGAGAAAACAAAAGCGGCTTTTAGAAAAAAATAAAGTGGGTTTTAGAGAAATTAAAAGTGGCTTTTAGAAAAAATTGAAGCGACTTTCTGAGAAAACAAAAGCGGTTTTTAGAAGAAATAAAAGTGGCTTTTTGAGAAAACAAAAGCGGCTTTTAGAAAAAATTAAAGTGGCTTTTTGAGAAAACAAAAGCGGCTTTTAGAAAAAAATAAAGTGGGTTTTAGAGAAATTAAAAGTGGCTTTTAGAAAAAAATAAAGTGGGTTTTAGAGAAATTAAAAGTGGCTTTTAGAAAAAATTAAAGCGACTTTCTGAGAAAACAAAACCGGTTTTTAGAAGAAATAAAAGTGGCTTTTTGAGAAAACAAAAGCGGGTATTAGAAAAAATTAAAGTGGCTTTTTGAGAAAATAAAAGCGGCTTTTAGAAAAAATTAAAGTGGCTTTCTGAGGAATTAAAAGTGGCTTTTAGAAAAAATTAAAGCGACTTTCTGAGGAATTAAAAGTGACTTTTAGGAAAAATTAAAGCGACTTTCAGAGAAAACAAAAGCGGCTTTTAGAAAAAATTAAAGTGGCTTTTTGAGAAAACAAAAGCGGCTTTTAGAAAAAAATAAAGTGGGTTTTAGAGAAATTAAAAGTGGCTTTAAAAAAAATTAAAGCGACTTTCTGAGAAAACAAAACCGGTTTTTAGAAGAAATAAAAGTGGCTTTTTGAGAAAACAAAAGCGGGTATTAGAAAAAATTAAAGTGGCTTTTTGAGAAAATAAAAGCGGCTTTTAGAAAAAATTAAAGTGGCTTTCTGAGGAATTAAAAGTGGCTTTTAGAAAAAATTAAAGCGACTTTCTTAGAAGAAATAAAAGTGGCTTTTTGAGAAAACAAAAGCGGGTATTTGAAAAATTAAAGTGGCTTTTTGAGAAAATAAAAGCGGCTTTTAGAAAAAATTAAAGTGGCTTTCTGAGGAATTAAAAGTGGCTTTTAGAAAAAATTAAAGCGACTTTCTGAGGAATTAAAAGTGACTTTTAGGAAAAATTAAAGCGACTTTCTGAGAAAACAAAAGCGGCTTTTAGAAAAAATTAAAGTGGCTTTTTGAGAAAACAAAAGCGGCTTTTAGAAAAAAGTAAAGTGGGTTTTAGAGAAATTAAAAGTGGCTTTTAGAAAAAATTAAAGCGACTTTCTGAGAAAACAAAACCGGTTTTTAGAAGAAATAAAAGTGGCTTTTTGAGAAAACAAAAGCGGCTATTAGTAAAAATTCAAGTGGTTTTTTGAGAAAATAAAAGCGGCTTTTAGAAAAAATTAAAGTGGCTTTCTGAGGAATTAAAAGTGGCTTTTAGAAAAAATTAAAGCGACTTTCTGAGGAATTAAAAGTGACTTTTAGGAAAAATTAAAGCGACTTTCTGAGAAAACAAAAGCGGCTTTTAGAAAAAATTAAAGTGGCTTTTTGAGAAAACAAAAGCGGCTTTTAGAAAAAAGTAAAGTGGGTTTTAGAGAAATTAAAAGTGGCTTTTAGAAAAAATTAAAGCGACTTTCTGAGAAAACAAAACCGGTTTTTAGAAGAAATAAAAGTGGCTTTTTGAGAAAACAAAAGCGGCTATTAGTAAAAATTCAAGTGGTTTTTTGAGAAAATAAAAGCGGCTTTTAGAAAAAATTAAAGTGGCTTTCTGAGGAATTAAAAGTGGCTTTTAGAAAAAATTAAAGCGACTTTCTGAGGAATTAAAAGTGACTTTTAGGAAAAATTAAAGCGACTTTCTGAGAAAACAAAAGCGGCTTTTAGAAAAAATTAAAGTGGCTTTTTGAGAAAACAAAAGCGGCTTTTAGAAAAAAGTAAAGTGGGTTTTAGAGAAATTAAAAGTGGCTTTTAGAAAAAATTAAAGCGACTTTCTGAGAAAACAAAACCGGTTTTTAGAAGAAATAAAAGTGGCTTTTTGAGAAAACAAAAGCGGCTATTAGTAAAAATTCAAGTGGTTTTTTGAGAAAATAAAAGCGGCTTTTAGAAAAAATTAAAGTGGCTTTCTGAGGAATTAAAAGTGGCTTTTCAAAAAATTAAAGCGACTTTCTGAGGAATTAAAAGTGACTTTTAGGAAAAATTAAAGCGACTTTCAGAGAAAACAAAAGCGGCTTTTAGAAAAAATTAAGGTGGTTTTTTGAGGAATTAAAAGTGACTTTTAGAAAAAATTAAAGCGACTTTCTGAGAAAACAAAACCGGTTTTTAGAAGAAATAAAAGTGGCTTTTTGAGAAAACAAAAGCGGCTGTTAGAAAAAATTAAAGCGACTTTCTGAGGAATTAAAAGTGACTTTTAGGAAAAATTAAAGCGACTTTCAGAGAAAACAAAAGCGGCTTTTAGAAAAAATTAAGGTGGTTTTTTGAGGAATTAAAAGTGACTTTTAGAAAAAATTAAAGCGACTTTCTGAGAAAACAAAACCGGTTTTTAGAAGAAATAAAAGTAGCTTTTTGAGAAAACAAAAGCGGCTTTTAGAAAAAAATAAAGTGGGTTTTAGAGAAATTAAAAGTGGCTTTTAGAAAAAATTAAAGCGACTTTCTGAGAAAACAAAACCGGTTTTTAGAAGAAATAAAAGTGGCTTTTTGAGAAAACAAAAGCGGCTTTTAGAAAAAATTAAAGTGGCTTTCTGAGGAATTAAAAGTGGCTTTTACAAAAAATTAAAGCGACTTTCTGAAGAATTAAAAGTGACTTTTAGGAAAAATTAAAGCGACTTTCAGAGAAAACAAAAGCGGCTTTTAGAAAAAATTAAAGTGGCTTTTTGAGAAAACAAAAGCGGCTTTTAGAAAAAAATAAAGTGGGTTTTAGAGAAATTAAAAGTGGCTTTTAGAAAAAATTAAAGCGACTTTCTGAGAAAACAAAACCGGTTTTTAGAAGAAATAAAAGTGGCTTTCTGAGGAATTAAAAGTGGCTTTTAGAAAAAATTAAAGCGACTTTCTGAGGAATTAAAAGTGACTTTTAGGAAAAATTTAAGCGACTTTCAGAGAAAACAAAAGCGGCTTTTAGAAAAAAATAAAGTGGGTTTTAGAGAAATTAAAAGTGGCTTTTAGAAAAAATTAAAGCGACTTTCTGAGAAAACAAAACCGGTTTTTAGAAGAAATAAAAGTGGCTTTTTGAGAAAACAAAAGCGGCTTTTAGAAAAAATTAAAGTGGCTTTTTGAGAAAACAAAAGCAGCTTTTAGAAAAAATTAAAGCGACTTTCAGAGAAAACAAAAGCGGCTTTTAGAAGAAATAAAAGTGGCTTTTTGAGAAAACAAAAGCGGCTTTTAGAAAAAATTAAAGTGGCTTTTTGAGAAAACAAAAGCGGCTTTTAGAAAAAAATAAAGTGGGTTTTAGAGAAATTAAAAGTAGCTTTTACAAAAAATTAAAGCGACTTTCTGAGAAAACAAAACCGGTTTTTAGAAAAAATTAAAGTGGCTTTTTGAGAAAACAAAAGCGGCTTTTAGAAAAAAATAAAGTGGGTTTTAGAGAAATTAAAAGTGGTTTTTAGAAAAAATTAAAGCGACTTTCTAAGAAAACAAAACCGGTTTTTAGAAGAAATAAAAGTGGCTTTTTGAGAAAACAAAAGCGGCTTTTAGAAAAAATTAAAGTGGCTTTTTGAGAAAACAAAGCGGCTTTTAGAAAAAATTAAAGCGACTTTCTGAGGAATTAAAAGTGACTTTTAGGAAAAATTAAAGCGACTTTCAGAGAAAACAAAAGCGGCTTTTAGAAAAAATTAAAGTGGCTTTTAGAGAAATTAAAAGTGGTTTTTAGAAAAAATTAAAGCGACTTTCTAAGAAAACAAAACCGGTTTTTAGAAGAAATAAAAGTGGCTTTTTCAGAAAACAAAAGCGGCTTTTAGAAAAAATTAAAGTGGCTTTTTGAGAAAACAAAAGCGGCTTTTAGAAAAAATTAAAGCGACTTTCTGAGAAAACAAAATCGGCTTTTATAAGAAATAAAAGTGGCTTTTTGAGAAAACAAAAGCGGCTATTAGAAAAAATTAAAGTGGTTTTTTGAGAAAATAAAAGCGGCTTTTAGAAAAAATTAAAGTGGCTTTCTGAGGAATTAAAAGTGGCTTTTAGGAAAAATTAAAGCGACTTTCAGAGAAAACAAAAGCGGCTTTTAGAAAAAATTAAAGTGGTTTTTTGAGAAAATATAAGCGGCTTTTAGAAAAAATTAAAGTGGCTTTCTGAGGAATTAAAAGTGGCTTTTACAAAAAATTAAAGCGACTTTCTGTGGAATTAAAAGTGACTTTTAGGAAAAATTAAAGCGACTTTCAGAGAAAACAAAAGCGGCTTTTAGAAAAAATTAAAGTGGCTTTTTGAGAAAACAAAAGCGGCTTTTAGAAAAAAATAAAGTGGGTTTTAGAGAAATTAAAAGTGGTTTTTAGAAAAAATTAAAGCGACTTTCTAAGAAAACAAAACCGGTTTTAGAAGAAATAAAAGTGGCTTTTTGAGAAAACAAAAGCGGCTTTTAGAAAAAATTAAAGTGGCTTTTTGAGAAAACAAAAGCGGCTTTTAGAAAAAATTAAAGCGACTTTCTGAGAAAACAAAATCGGCTTTTATAAGAAATAAAAGTGGCTTTTTGAGAAAACAAAAGCGGCTATTAGAAAAAATTAAAGTGGTTTTTTGAGAAAATAAAAGCGGCTTTTAGAAAAAATTAAAGTGGCTTTCTGAGGAATTAAAAGTGGCTTTTAGGAAAAATTAAAGCGACTTTCAGAGAAAACAAAAGCGGCTTTTAGAAAAAATTAAAGTGGTTTTTTGAGAAAATATAAGCGGCTTTTAGAAAAAATTAAAGTGGCTTTCTGAGGAATTAAAAGTGGCTTTTACAAAAAATTAAAGCGACTTTCTGTGGAATTAAAAGTGACTTTTAGGAAAAATTAAAGCGACTTTCAGAGAAAACAAAAGCGGCTTTTAGAAAAAATTAAAGTGGCTTTTTGAGAAAACAAAAGCGGCTTTTAGAAAAAAATAAAGTGGGTTTTAGAGAAATTAAAAGTGGCTTTTAGAAAAAATTAAAGCGACTTTCTGAGAAAACAAAACCGGTTTTTAGAAGAAATAAAAGTGGCTTTCTGAGGAATTAAAAGTGGCTTTTAGAAAAAATTAAAGCGACTTTCTGAGGAATTAAAAGTGACTTTTAGGAAAAATTAAAGCGACTTTCAGAGAAAACAAAAGCGGCTTTTAGAAAAAAATAAAGTGGGTTTTAGAGAAATTAAAAGTGGCTTTTAGAAAAAATTAAAGCGACTTTCTGAGGAATTAAAAGTGACTTTTAGGAAAAATTAAAGCGACTTGCTGAGGAATTAAAAGTGACTTTTAGGAAAAATTAAAGCGACTTTCAGAGAAAACAAAAGCGGCTTTTAGAAAAAAATAAAGTGGGTTTTAGAGAAATTAAAAGTGGCTTTTAGAAAAAATTAAAGCGACTTTCTGAGAAAACAAAACCGGTTTTTAGAAGAAATAAAAGTGGCTTTTTGAGAAACCAAAAGCGGCTTTTAGAAAAAATTAAAGTGGCTTTTTGAGAAAATAAAAGCGGCTTTTAGAAAAAAATAAAGTGGGTTTTAGAGAAATTAAAAGTGGCATTTAGAAAAAATTAAAGCGACTTTCTGAGGAATTAAAAGTGACTTTTAGGAAAAATGAAAGCGACTTTCAGAGAAAACAAAAGCGGCTTTTAGAAAAAATTAAAGTGGCTTTTTGAGAAAACAAAAGCGGCTTTTAGAAAAAAAATAAAGTGGGTTTTAGAGAAATTAAAAGTGGTTTTTAGAAAAAATTAAAGCGACTTTCTAAGAAAACAAAACCGGTTTTTAGAAGAAATAAAAGTGGCTTTTTGAGAAAACAAAAGCGGCTTTTAGAAAAAATTAAAGTGGCTTTTTGAGAAAACAAAAGCGGCTTTTAGAAAAAAAATAAAGTGGTTTTAGAGAAATTAAAAGTGGCTTTTAGAAAAAATTAAAGCGACTTTCTGAGAAAACAAAACCGAATTTTAGAAGAAATAAAAGTGGCTTTTTGAGAAAACAAAAGCGGGTATTAGAAAAAATTAAAGTGGCTTTTTGAGAAAATAAAAGCGGCTTTTAGAAAAAATTAAAGTGGCTTTCTGAGGAATTAAAAGTGGCTTTTAGAAAAAATTAAAGCGACTTTCTGAGGAATTAAAAGTGACTTTTAGGAAAAATTAAAGCGACTTTCAGAGAAAACAAAAGCGGCTTTTAGAAAAAATTAAAGTGGCTTTTTGAGAAAACAAAAGCGGCTTTTAGAAAAAAATAAAGTGGGTTTTAGAGAAAACAAAAGCGGCTTTAAAAAAAATTAAAGCGACTTTCTGAGAAAACAAAACCGGTTTTTAGAAGAAATAAAAGTGGCTTTTTGAGAAAACAAAAGCGGGTATTAGAAAAAATTAAAGTGGCTTTTTGAGAAAATAAAAGCGGCTTTTAGAAAAAATTAAAGTGGCTTTCTTAGGAATTAAAAGTGGATTTTAGAAAAAATTAAAGCGACTTTCTTAGAAGAAATAAAAGTGGCTTTTTGAGAAAACAAAAGCGGGTATTAGAAAAAATTAAAGTGGCTTTTTGAGAAAATAAAAGCGGCTTTTAGAAAAAATTAAAGTGGCTTTCTGAGCAATTAAAAGTGGCTTTTAGAAAAAATTAAAGCGACTTTCTGAGGAATTAAAAGTGACTTTTAGGAAAAATTAAAGCGACTTTCAGAGAAAACAAAAGCGGCTTTTAGAAAAAATTAAAGTGGCTTTTTGAGAAAACAAAAGCGGCTTTTAGAAAAAAGTAAAGTGGGTTTTAGAGAAATTAAAAGTGGCTTTTAGAAAAAATTAAAGCGACTTTCTGAGAAAACAAAACCGGTTTTTAGAAGAAATAAAAGTGGCTTTTTGAGAAAACAAAAGCGGCTATTAGTAAAAATTCAAGTGGTTTTTTGAGAAAATAAAAGCGGCTTTTAGAAAAAATTAAAGTGGCTTTCTGAGGAATTAAAAGTGGCTTTTCAAAAAATTAAAGCGACTTTCTGAGGAATTAAAAGTGACTTTTAGGAAAAATTAAAGCGACTTTCAGAGAAAACAAAAGCGGCTTTTAGAAAAAATTAAAGTGGGTTTTAGAGAAATTAAAAGTGGCTTTTAGAAAAAATTAAAGCGACTTTCTGAGAAAACAAAACCGGTTTTTAGAAGAAATAAAAGTGGCTTTTTGAGAAAACAAAAGCGGCTATTAGAAAAAATTCAAGTGGTTTTTTGAGAAAATAAAAGCGGCTTTTAGAAAAAATTAAAGTGGCTTTCTGAGGAATTAAAAGTGGCTTTTACAAAAAATTAAAGCGACTTTCTGAGGAATTAAAAGTGACTTTTAGGAAAAATTAAAGCGACTTTCAGAGAAAACAAAATCGGCTTTTAGAAAAAATTAAAGTGGCTTTTTGAGAAAACAAAAGCGGCTTTTAGTAAAAATTAAAGTGGTTTTTTGAGAAAACAAAAGCGGCTTTTAGAAAAAATTAAAGCGACTTTCTGAGGAATTAAAAGTGACTTTTAGAAAAAATTAAAGCGACTTTCTGAGAAAACAAAATCGGCTTTTATAAGAAATAAAAGTAGCTTTTTGAGAAAACAAAAGCGGCTTTTAGAAAAAAATAAAGTGGGTTTTAGAGAAATTAAAAGTGGCTTTTAGAAAAAATTAAAGCGACTTTCTGAGAAAACAAAACCGGTTTTTAAAAGAAATAAAAGTGGCTTTTTGAGAAAACAAAAGCGGCTACTAGAAAAAATTCAAGTGGTTTTTTGAGAAAATAAAAGCGGCTTTTAGAAAAAATTAAATGGCTTTCTGAGGAATTAAAAGTGGCTTTTACAAAAAATTAAAGCGACTTTCTGAGGAATTAAAAGTGACTTTTAGGAAAAATAAAAGCGACTTTCAGAGAAAACAAAAGCGGCTTTTAGAAAAAAATAAAGTGGGTTTTAGAGAAAATAAAAGTGGCTTTTAGAAAAAATTAAAGCGACTTTCTGAGAAAACAAAACCGGTTTTTAGAAGAAATAAAAGTGGCTTTTTGAGAAAACAAAAGCGGCTATTAGAAAAAATTCAAGTGGTTTTTTGAGAAAATAAAAGCGGCTTTTAGAAAAAATTAAAGTGGCTTTCTGAGGAATTAAAAGTGGCTTTTACAAAAAATTAAAGCGACTTTCTGAGGAATTAAAAGTGACTTTTAGGAAAAATTAAAGCGACTTTCAGAGAAAACAAAAGCGACTTTTAGAAAAAATTAAAGTGGCTTTTTGAGAAAACAAAAGCGGCTATTAGAAAAAATTCAAGTGGCTTTTTGAGAAAACAAAAGCGGCTTTTAGAAAAAATTAAAGCGACTTTCTGAGAAAACAAAATCGGCTTTTATAAGAAATAAAAGTAGCTTTTTGAGAGAACAAAAGCGGCTTTTAGAAAAAAATAAAGTGGCTTTCTGAGGAATTAAAAGTGGCTTTTACAAAAAATTAAAGCGACTTTCTGAGGAATTAAAAGTGACTTTTAGAAAAAATTAAAGCGACTTTCTGAGAAAACAAAATCGGCTTTTATAAGAAATAAAAGTAGCTTTTTGAGAAAACAAAAGCGGCTTTTAGAAAAAAATAAAGTGGGTTTTAGAGAAATTAAAAGCGGCTTTTAGAAAAAATTAAAGTGGCTTTCTGAGGAATTAAAAGTGGCTTTTACAAAAAATTAAAGCGACTTTCTGAGGAATTAAAAGTGACTTTTAGGAAAAATTAAAGCGACTTTCAGAGAAAACAAAAGCGACTTTTAGAAAAAATTAAAGTGGCTTTTTGAGAAAACAAAAGCGGCTTTTAGTAAAAATTAAAGTGGCTTTTTGAGAAAACAAAAGCGGCTTTTAGAAAAAATTAAAGCGACTTTCTGAGGAATTAAAAGTGACTTTTAGAAAAAATTAAAGCGACTTTCTGAGAAAACAAAATCGGTTTTTAGAAGAAATAAAAGTAGCTTTTTGAGAAAACAAAAGCGGCTTTTAGAAAAAAATAAAGTGGGTTTTAGAGAAATTAAAAGTGGCTTTTAGAAAAAACAAAAGCGGCTTTTAGAAAAAATTAAAGTGGCTTTTTGAGAAAACAAAAGCGGCTGTTAGTAAAAATTAAAGTGGCTTTTTGAGAAAACAAAAGCGGCTATTAGAAAAAATTAAAGTGGCTTTTTGAGAAAACAAAAGCGGCTTATAGAAAAAATTAAAGCGACTTTTTAAGAAAACAAAACCGGTTTTTAGAAGAAATAAAAGTGGCTTTTGAAGAAAACAAAAGCGGCTTTTAGAAAAAATTAAAGTGGCTTTTTGAGAAAACAAAAGCGGCTTTTAGAAAAAATTAAAGCGACTTTCTGAGGAATTAAAAGTGACTTTTAGAAAAAATTAAAGCGACTTTCAGAGAAAACAAAATCGGTTTTTAGAAGAAATAAAAGTAGCTCTTTGAGAAAACAAAAGCGGCTTTTAGAAAAAAATAAAGTGGGTTTTAGAGAAATTAAAAGTGGCTTTTAGAAAAAATTAAAGCGACTTTCTGAGAAAACAAAACCGGTTTTTAGAAGAAATAAAAGTGGCTTTTTGAGAAAACAAAAGCGGCTATTAGAAAAAATTAAAGTGGCTTTTTGAGAAAACAAAAGCGGCTTATAGAAAAAATTAAAGCGACTTTCTGAGAAAACAAAATCGGTTTTTAGAAAAAATAAAAGTGGCTTTTTGAGAAAACAAAAGCAGCTATTAGAAAAAATTCAAGTGGTTTTTTGAGAAAATAAAAGCGACTTTTAGAAAAAATTAAAGTGGCTTTCTGAGGAATTAAAAGTTGCTTTTACAAAAAATTAAAGCGACTTTCTGAGGAATTAAAAGTGACTTTTAGGAAAAATTAAAGCGACTTTCAGAGAAAACAAACCCGGTTTTTTAAAGAAATAAAAGTAGCTTTTTGAGAAAACGAAAGCGGCTTTTAGAAAAAAATAAAGTGGGTTTTATAGAAATTAAAAGTGGCTTTTAGAAAAAACAAAAGCGGCTATTAGAAAAAATTCAAGTGTTTTTTTCAGAAAATAAAAGCGACTTTTAGAAAAAATTAAAGTGGCTTTCTGAGGAATTTAAAGTGGCTTTTACAAAAAATTAAAGCGACTTTCTGAGGAATTAAAAGTGACTTTTAGGAAAAATTAAAGCGACTTTCAGAGAAAACAAACCCGGTTTTTAGAAGAAATAAAAGTGGCTTTTTGAGAAAACAAAAGCGGCTTTTAGAAAAAATTAAAGTGGCTTTTTGAGAAAACAAAAGCGGCTTTTAGAAAAAATTAAAGCGACTTTCTGAGGAATTGAAAGTGGCTTTTACAAAAATTTAAAGCGACTTTCTGAGGAATTAAAAGTGACTTTTAGGAAAAATTAAAGCAACTTTCTGAGAAAACAAACCCGGTTTTTTAAAGAAATAAAAGTGGCTTTTTGAGAAAACAAAAGCGGCTTTTAGAAAAAATTAAAGTGGCTTTTTGAGAAAACAAAAGCGGCTTTTAGAAAAAATTAAAGCGACTTTCTGACGAATTAAAAGTGACTTTTAGAAAAAATTAAAGCGACTTTCTGAGAAAACAAACCCGGTTTTTTAAAGAAATAAAAGTGGCTTTTTGAGAAAACAAAAGCGTCTATTAGGAAAAATTAAAGTGGCTTTTTTAGAAAACAAAAGCGGCTTTTAGAAAAAATTAAAGTGGGTCTTAGAGAAATTAAAAGTGGCTTTTAGAAAAAATTAAAGCGACTTTCTGAGGAATTAAAAGTGACTTTTAAAAAAAATTAAAGCGACTTTCTGAGAAAACAAAATCGGCTTTTAGAAGAAATAAAAGTAGCTTTTTGAGAAAACAAAAGCGGCTATTAGAAAAAATTAAAGTGGCTTTTTGAGAAAACAAAAGCGGCTTTTAGAACAAATTAAAGAGGCTTTTTGAGAAAACAAAAGCGGCTTTTAGAAAAAATTAAAGCGACTTTCTGAGGAATTAAAAGTGACTTTTAGAAAAAATTAAAGCAACTTTCAGAGAAAACAAAATCGGCTTTTAGAAGAAATAAAAGTGGCTTTTTGAGAAAGCAAAAGCGGCTTTTAGAAAAAAATAAAGTGGGTTTTAGAGAAATTAAAAGTGGCTTTTAGAAAAAATTAAAGCGACTTTCTGAGAAAACAAAACCGGTTTTTAGAAGAAATAAAAGTGGCTTTTTGAGAAAACAAAAGCGGCTATTAGAAAAAATTAAAGTGACTTTTTGAGAAAACAAAAGCGGCTTTTAGAACAAATTAAAGAGGCTTTTTGAGAAATTAAAAGTGGCTTTTAGAAAAAATAAAAGCGACTTTCTGAGGAATTAAAAGTGACTTTTAGAAAAAATAAAAGCGACTTTCTGAGAAAACAAAATCGGCTTTTAAAAGAAATAAAAGTAGCTTTTTGAGAAAACAAAAGCGGCTATTAGAAAAAATTAAAGTGACTTTTTGAGAAAACAAAACCGGTTTTTAGAAGAAATAAAAGTGGCTTTTTGAGAAAACAAAAGCGGCTTTTAGAACAAATTAAAGAGGCTTTTTGAGAAATTAAAAGTGGCTTTTAGAAAAAATTAAAGCGACTTTCTGAGAAAACAAAACCGGTTTTTAGAAGAAATAAAAGTGGCTTTTTGAGAAAACAAAAGCGGCTATTAGAAAAAATTAAAGTGACTTTTTGAGAAAACAAAATCGGTTTTTAGAAGAAATAAAAGTGGCTTTTTGAGAAAGCAAAAGCGGCTATTAGAAACAATTAAAGTGGCTCTTAGAGAAATTAAAAGTGGCTTTTAGAAAAAATAAAAGCGACTTTCTGAGAAAACAAAATCGGCTTTTAAAAGAAATAAAAGTAGCTTTTTGAGAAAACAAAAACGGCTATTAGAAAAAATTAAAGTGGCTTTTTGAGAAAACAAAAGCGGCTTTTAGAAAAAATTAAAGTGGGTCTTAGAGAAATTAAAAGTGGCTTTTAGAAAAAATTAAAGCGACTTTCTGAGGAATTAAAAGTGACTTTTAAAAAATTAAAGCGACTTTCTGAGAAAACAAAATCGGCTTTTAGAAGAAATAAAAGTAGCTTTTTGAGAAAACAAAAGCGGCTATGAGAAAAAATTAAAGTGGCTTTTTGAGAAAACAAAAGCGGCTTTTAGAAAAAATTAAAGTGGGTCTTAGAGAAATTAAAAGTGGCTTTTAGAAAAAATTAAAGCGACTTTCTGAGCAATTAAAAGTGACTTTTAGAAAAAATTAAAGCGACTTTCTGAGAAAACAAAATCGGCTTTTAAAAGAAATAAAAGTAGCTTTTTGAGAAAACAAAAGCGACTTTTAGAAAAAATTAAAGCGACTTTCTGAGAAAACAAAACCGGTTTTTAGAAGAAATAAAAGTGGCTTTTTGAGAAAACAAAAGCGGCTTTTAGAAAAAATTAAAGTGGCTTTTTGAGAAAACAAAAGCGGCTTTAAAAAAAGTTAAAGTGGGTTTTAGAGAAATTAAAAGTGGCTTTTAGAAAAAATTAAAGCGACTTTCTGAGAAAACAAAACCGGTTTTTAGAAGAAATAAAAGTGGCTTTTTGAGAAAACAAAAGCGGCTTTTAGATAAAATTAAAGTGGCTTTTTGAGAAAACAAAAGCGGCTTTTAGAAAAAATTAAAGTGGGTTTTAGAGAAATTAAAAGTGGCTTTTAGAAAAAATTAAAGCGACTTTCTGAGAAAACAAAACCGGTTTTTAGAAGAAATAAAAGTGGCTTTTTGAGAAACCAAAAGCGGCTTTTAGATAAAATTAAAGTGGCTTTTTGAGAAAACAAAAGCGGCTTTTAGATAAAATTAAAGTGGCTTTTTGAGAAAACAAAAGCGGCTTTTAGAAAAAATTAAAGTGGGTTTTAGAGAAATTAAAAGTGGCTTTTAGAAAAAATTAAAGCGACTTTCTGAGAAAACAAAACCGGTTTTTAGAAGAAATAAAAGTGGCTTTTTGAGAAAACAAAAGCGGCTTTTAGATAAAATTAAAGTGGCTTTTTGAGAAAACAAAAGCGGCTTTTAGATAAAATTAAAGTGGCTTTTTGAGAAAACAAAAGCGGCTTTTAGAAAAAATTAAAGTGGGTTTTAGAGAAATTAAAAGTGGCTTTTAGAAAAAATTAAAGGGACTTTCTGAGAAAACAAAACCGGTTTTTAGAAGAAATAAAAGTGGCTTTTTGAGAAAACAAAAGCGGCTTTTAGATAAAATTAAAGTGGCTTTTTGAGAAAACAAAAGCGGCTTTTAGATAAAATTAAAGTGGCTTTTTGAGAAAACAAAAGCGGCTTTTAGAAAAAATTAAAGTGGGTTTTAGAGAAATTAAAAGTGGCTTTTAGAAAAAATTAAAGCGACTTTCTGAGAAAACAAAACCGGTTTTTAGAAGAAATAAAAGTGGCTTTTTTAGAAAACAAAAGCGGCTTTTAGATAAAATTAAAGTGGCTTTTTGAGAAAACAAAAGCGGCTATTAGAAAAAATTAAAGTGGCTTTTTGAGAAAACAAAAGCGGCTTTTAGAAAAAATTAAAGCGACTTTCTGAGGAATTAAAAGTGACTTTTAGAAAAAATTAAAGCAACTTTCAGAGAAAACAAAATCGGCTTTTAGAAGAAATAAAAGTGGCTTTTTGAGAAAGCAAAAGCGGCTTTTAGAAAAAAATAAAGTGGGTTTTAGAGAAATTAAAAGTGGCTTTTAGAAAAAATTAAAGCGACTTTCTGAGAAAACAAAACCGGTTTTTAGAAGAAATAAAAGTGGCTTTTTGAGAAAACAAAAGCGGCTATTAGAAAAAATTAAAGTGGCTTTTTGAGAAAACAAAAGCGGCTTTTAGAACAAATTAAAGAGGCTTTTTGAGAAATTAAAAGTGGCTTTTAGAAAAAATAAAAGCGACTTTCTGAGGAATTAAAAGTGACTTTTAGAAAAAATTAACGCGACTTTCTGAGAAAACAAAATCGGTTTTTAGAAGAAATAAAAGTGGCTTTTTGAGAAAGCAAAAGCGGCTTTTAGAAAAAATTAAAGTGGCTTTCTGAGGAATTAAAAGTGGCTTTTACAAAAAATAAAAGCGACTTTCTGAGGAATTAAAAGTGATTTTTAGGAAAAATTAAAGCGACTTTCAGAGAAAACAAAAGCGGCTTTTAGAAAAAATTAAAGTGGCTTTTTGAGAAAACAAAAGCGGCTTTTAGAAAACATTAAAGCGACTTTCTGAGGAATTAAAAGTGACTTTTAGAAAAAATTAAAGCGACTTTCTGAGAAAACAAACCCGGTTTTTAGAAGAAATAAAAGTGGCCTTTTGAGAAAACAAAAGCGGTTTTTAGAAAAAATTAAAGTGGCTTTTTGAGAAAACAAAAGCGGCTTTTAGAAAAAATTAAAGTAGGTTTTAGAGAAAACAAAAGCGGCTTTTAGAAAAAATTAAAGTGGGTCTTAGAGAAATTAAAAGTGGCTTTTAGAAAAAATTAAAGCGACTTTCTGAGCAATTAGAAGTGACTTTTAGAAAAAATTAAAGCGACTTTCTGAGAAAACAAAATCGGCTTTTAAAAGAAATAAAAGTAGCTTTTTGAGAAAGCAAAAACGGCTATTAGAAAAAATTAAAGTGGCTTTTTGAGAAAACAAAAGCGGCTTTTAGAAAAAATTAAAGTGGGTCTTAGAGAAATTAAAAGTGGCTTTTAGAAAAAATTAAAGCGACTTTCTGAGGAATTAAAAGTGACTTTTAAAAAATTAAAGCGACTTTCTGAGAAAACAAAATCGGCTTTTAGAAGAAATAAAAGTAGCTTTTTGAGAAAACAAAAGCGGCTATTAGAAAAAATTAAAGTGGCTTTTTGAGAAAACAAAAGCGGCTTTTAGAAAAAATTAAAGTGGGTCTTAGAGAAATTAAAAGTGGCTTTTAGAAAAAATTAAAGCGACTTTCTGAGCAATTAAAAGTGACTTTTAGAAAAAATTAAAGCGACTTTCTGAGAAAACAAAATCGGCTTTTAAAAGAAATAAAAGTAGCTTTTTGAGAAAACAAAAGCGACTTTTAGAAAAAATTAAAGCGACTTTCTGAGAAAACAAAACCGGTTTTTAGAAGAAATAAAAGTGGCTTTTTGAGAAAACAAAAGCGGCTTTTAGATAAAATTAAAGTGGCTTTTTGAGAAAACAAAAGCGGCTTTTAGATAAAATTAAAGTGGCTTTTTGAGAAAACAAAAGCGGCTTTTAGAAAAAATTAAAGTGGGTTTTAGAGAAATTAAAAGTGGCTTTTAGAAAAAATTAAAGCGACTTTCTGAGAAAACAACACCGGTTTTTAGAAGAAATAAAAGTGGCTTTTTGAGAAAACAAAAGCGGCTTTTAGACAAAATTAAAGTGGCTTTTTGAGAAAACAAAAGCGGCTATTAGAAAAAATTAAAGTGGCTTTTTGAGAAAACAAAAGCGGCTTTTAGAAAAAATTAAAGTGGGTCTTAGAGAAATTAAAAGTGGCTTTTAGAAAAAATTAAAGCGACTTTCTGAGCAATTAAAAGTGACTTTTAGAAAAAATTAAAGCGACTTTCTGAGAAAACAAAATCGGCTTTTAAAAGAAATAAAAGTAGCTTTTTGAGAAAACAAAAGCGACTTTTAGAAAAAATTAAAGCGACTTTCTGAGGAATTAAAAGTGGCTTTTAGAAAAAATTAAAGCGACTTTCTGAGAAAACAAAACCGGTTTTTAGAAGAAATAAAAGTGGCTTTTTGAGAAAACAAAAGCGGCTTTTAGAAAAAATTAAAGTGGGTCTTAGAGAAATTAAAAGTGGCTTTTAGAAAAAATTAAAGCGACTTTCTGAGCAATTAAAAGTGACTTTTAGAAAAAATTAAAGCGACTTTCTGAGAAAACAAAATCGGCTTTTAAAAGAAATAAAAGTAGCTTTTTGAGAAAACAAAAGCGACTTTTAGAAAAAATTAAAGCGACTTTCTGAGGAATTAAAAGTGGCTTTTAGAAAAAATTAAAGCGACTTTCTGAGAAAACAAAACCGGTTTTTAGAAGAAATAAAAGTGGCTTTTTGAGAAAACAAAAGCGGCTTTTAGAAAAAATTAAAGTGGCTTTTTGAGAAAACAAAAGCGGCTTTTAGAAAAAGTTAAAGTGGGTTTTAGAGAAATTAAAAGTGGCTTTTAGAAAAAATTAAAGCGACTTTCTGAGAAAACAAAACCGGTTTTTAGAAGAAATAAAAGTGGCTTTTTGAGAAAACAAAAGCGGCTTTTAGATAAAATTAAAGTGGCTTTTTGAGAAAACAAAAGCGGCTTTTAGAAAAAATTAAAGTGGGTTTTAGAGAAATTAAAAGTGGCTTTTAGAAAAAATTAAAGCGACTTTCTGAGAAAACAAAACCGGTTTTTAGAAGAAATAAAAGTGGCTTTTTGAGAAAACAAAAGCGGCTTTTAGATAAAATTAAAGTGGCTTTTTGAGAAAACAAAAGCGGCTTTTAGATAAAATTAAAGTGGCTTTTTGAGAAAACAAAAGCGGCTTTTAGAAAAAATTAAAGTGGGTTTTAGAGAAATTAAAAGTGGCTTTTAGAAAAAATTAAAGCGACTTTCTGAGAAAACAAAACCGGTTTTTAGAAGAAATAAAAGTGGATTTTTGAGAAAACAAAAGCGGCTTTTAGATAAAATTAAAGTGGCTTTTTGAGAAAACAAAAGCGGCTTTTAGATAAAATTAAAGTGGCTTTTTGAGAAAACAAAAGCGGCTTTTAGAAAAAATTAAAGTGGGTTTTAGAGAAATTAAAAGTGGCTTTTAGAAAAAATTAAAGCGACTTTCTGAGAAAACAAAACCGGTTTTTAGAAGAAATAAAAGTGGCTTTTTGAGAAAACAAAAGCGGCTTTTAGAAAAAATTAAAGTAGGTTTTAGAGAAAACAAAAGCGGCTTTTAGAAAAAATTAAAGTGGGTCTTAGAGAAATTAAAAGTGGCTTTTAGAAAAAATTAAAGCGACTTTCTGCGAAAACAAACCCGGTTTTTTAAAGAAATAAAAGTGGCTTTTTGAGAAAACAAAACCGGTTTTTAGAAGAAATAAAAGTGGCTTTTTGAGAAAACAAAAGCGGCTTTTCGAAAAAATAAAAGCGACTTTCTAAGAAAACAAAACCGGTTTTTAGAAGAAATAAAAGTGGCTTTTTGAGAAAACAAAAGCGGCTTTTAGAAAAAATTAAAGTGGGGTTTTGAGAAAACAAAACCGGCTTTTAGAAAAAATTAATGTGGGTTTTAGAGAAATTAAAAGTGGCTTTTAGAAAAAATTAAACCGACTTTCTAATAAAACAAAACCGGTTTTTAGAACTAATAAAAGTGGCTTTTTGAGAAAACAAAAGCGGGTTTTAGAAAAAATTAAAGTGGCTTTTTGAGAAAACAAAAGCGGCCTTTAGAAAAAATTAAAGTGGGTCTTAGAGAAATTAAAAGTGGCTTTTAGAAAAAATTAAAGCGACTTTCTGAGGAATTAAAAGTGACTTTTAGAAAAAATTAATGCGATTTTCTGAGAAAGCAAAAGCGGCTATTAGAAAAAATTAAGTGGCTTTTAGAGAAATAAAAGTAGCTTTTTGAGAAAACAAAAGCGGCTTTAAGAAGAAATAAAAGTGGCTTTTTGAGAAAACAAAAGCGGCTTTTGGAAAAAATTGAAGTTGCTTTTTGAGAAAACAAAAGCGGCTTTTAGAAAAAATTAATGTGGCTTTTTGAGAAAATAAGAGTGGCTTTTAGAAAAAATAAAGTGGCATTCTGAGGAATTAAAAGTGGCTTTTAGAAAAAATTAAAGCGACTTTCTGAGGAATTAAAAGTGACTTTTAGAAAAAATTAATGCGACTTTCTGAGAAAACAAAAGCGGCTTTTTGAGAAAACAAAAGCGGATTTTGGAAAAAATTGAAGTTGCTTTTTGAGAAAACAAAAGCGGCTTTTAGAAAAAATTAATGTGGCTTTTTGAGAAAATAAAAGTGGCTTTTAGAAAAAATAAAGTGGCATTCTGAGGAATTAAAAGTGGCTTTTAGAAAAAATTAAAGTGGGCTTTTGAGAAATTAAAAGTGGTTTTTAGAAAAAATAAAAGTGGCTCTTTGAGAAAACAAAAGCGGCTTTTAGAAAAAATAAAAGCGACTTTCTGAGAAAATAAAAGTGGCTTTTAGAAAAAATTAAAGTGGCTTTTTGAGAAATTAAAAGTGGTTTTTAGAAAAATTAAAGTGGCTTTTTGAGAAAACAAAAGCAGCCTTTAGAAAAAATAAAAGCGGCTTTCTGAGAAAATAAAAGTACCTTTTAGAAAAAATTAAAGTGGCTTTTTGAGAAAATAAAAGTGGCTATTAGAAAAAATAAAGTGGCTTTCTGAGAAAATAAAAGTGGCTTTAAAAAAAGTGGCTATCTGAGGAATTAATAGTGGCTTTTAGAAAAAATTAAAGTGGCTTTCTGAGAAAACAAAACCAGTTTTTAGAAGAAATAAAAGTGGCTTTTTGAGAAAACAAAAGCTGCTAATAGAAAAAATTAAAGTGGGGTTTTGAGAAAACAAAACCGGCTTTTAGAAAAAATTAAAGTAGGTTTTAGATAAAACAAAAGCGGCTTTTAGAAAAAATTAAAGCGACTTTCTGAGGAATTAAAAGTGACTTTTAAAAAAAATTAAAGCGACTTTCTGAGAAAACAAAATCGGCTTTTATAAGAAATAAAAGTGGCTTTTTGAGAAAGCAAAAGCGGCTTTTAGAAAAAATTTAAGTGGGTTTTAGAGAAATTAAAAGTGGCTTTTAGAAAAAATTAAAGCGACTTTCTGAGAAAACAAAATCGGCTTTTATAAGAAATAAAAGTAGCTTTTTGAGAAAGCAAAAGCGGTTTTTAGAAAAAATTAAAGTGCCTTTTTGAGAAAACAAAAGCGGCTTTTAGAAAAAATTAAAGTGGGTTTTAGAGAAATTAAAAGTGGCTTTTAGAAAAAATTAAAGCGACTTTCTAAGAAAACAAAACCGGTTTTTAGAAGAAATAAAAGTGGCTTTTTGAGAAAACAAAAGTGGCTTTTGGAAAAAATTGAAGTTGCTTTTTGAGAAAACAAAAGCGGCTTTAAGAAGAAATAAAAGTGGCTTTTTGAGAAAACAAAAGCGGCTTTTGGAAAAAATTTAAGTTGCTTTTTGAGAAAACAAAAGCGGCTTTCAGAAAAAATTAAAGTGGCTTTTTGAGAAAATAGAAGAGTCTTTTAGAAGAAATAAAAATGGCTTTTTGAGAAAACAAAAGTGGCTTTTTGAGAAAACAAAAGCGGCTTTTGGAAAAAATTGAAGTTGCTTTTTGAGAAAACAATAGCGGCTTTTAGAAAAAATTAAAGTGGCTTTTTGAGAAAACAAAAGCGGCTTTTAGAAAAAACTAAAATGGGTTTTAGAGAAATTAAAAGCGGCTTTTAGAAAAAATTAAAGTGGCTTTTTGAGAAAACAAAAGCGGCTTTTAGAAAAAACTAAAATGGGTTTTAGAGAAATTAAAAGCGGCTTTTAGAAAAAATTAAAGCGACTTTCTGAGAAAACAAAATCGGCTTTTAGAAGAAATAAAAGTAGCTTTTTGAGAAAACAAAAGCGGCTATTAGAAAAAATTAAAGTGGCTTTTTGAGAAAACAAAAGCGGCTTTTAGAAAAAATTAAAGCGACTTTCTGAGGAATTAAAAGTGACTTTTAGAAAAAATTAAAGTGGGTTTTTGAGAGAACAAAATCGGCTTTTAGAAGAAATAAAAGTAGCTTTTTGAGACAACAAAAGCGGCTATTAGAAAAAATTAAAGAAGCTTTTTGAGAAAAGAAAAGCGGCTTTTAGAAAAAATTAAAGCGACTTTCTGAGGAATTAAAAGTGACTTTTCGAAAAAATTAAAGTGGGTTTTTGAGAAAACATAATCGGCTTTTAGAAGAAATAAAAGTAGCTTTTTAAGAAAACAAAAGCGGCTATTAGAAAAAATTAAAGTGGCTTTTTGAGAAAACAAAAGCGGCTTTTAGAACAAATTAAAGAGGCTTTTTGAGAAAACAAAAGCGGCTTTTAGAAAAAATTAAAGCGACTTTCTGAGAAAGCAAAAGCGGCTATTAGAAAAAATTAAAGCGACTTTCTGAGAAAACAAAAGCGGTTTTTAGAAAAAATTAAAGCGACTTTTAGAAAAAATTAAAGCGACTTTCTGAGAAAGCAAAAGCGGCTATTAGAAAAAATAAAAGTGGGTTTTAGAGAAATTAATAGCGGCTATTAGAAAAAATTAAAGTGGCTTTTTGAGAAAACAAAATCGGCTTTTAGAAAAAATTATAGCGACTTTCTGAGAAAACAAAACCGGTTTTTAGAAGAAATAAAAGTGGCTTTTTGAGAAAACAAAAGCGGCTTTTAGAAAAAATTAAAGTGGCTTTTTGAGAAAACAAAAGCGGCTTTTAGAAGAAATTAAAGTTGCTTTTTGAGAAAACAAAAGCGGCTTTTAGAAAAAATTAAAGCGACTTTCTGAGAAAACAAAAGCGGCTATTAGAAAAAATTAAGTGGGTTTTAGAGAAATTAAAAGCGGCTATTAGAAAAAATTAAAGTGGCATTTTGAGAAAACAAAAGCGGCTTTTAGAAAAAATTAAAGTGGCTTTTTGAGAAAACAAAAGCGGCTTTTAGAAAAAATGAAAGTGGCTTTTTGAGAAAACAAAAGCGGCTTTTAGAAAAAATTAAAGTGGGTCTTAGAGAAATTAAAAGTGGCTTTTAGAAAAAATTAAAGCGACTTTCTGAGAAAACAAACCCGGTTTTTTAAAGAAATAAAAGTGGCTTTTTGAGAAAACAAAACCGGTTTTTAGAAGAAATAAAAGTGGCTTTTTGAGAAAACAAAAGCGGCTTTTAGAAAAATAAAAGCGACTTTCTAAGAAAACAAAACCGGTTTTTAGAACAAATAAAAGTGGCTTTTTGAGAAAACAAAAGCGGCTTTTAGAAAAAATTAAAGTGGCTTTTTGAGAAAACAAAAGCGGCCTTTAGAAAAAATTAAAGTGGGTCTTAGAGAAATTAAAAGTGGCTTTTAGAAAAAATTAAAGCGACTTTCTGAGGAATTAAAAGTGACTTTTAGAAAAAATTAATGCGACTTTCTGAGAAAACAAAACCGGTTTTTAGAACAAATAAAAGTGGCTTTTTGAGAAAACAAAATCGGCTTTTAGAAGAAATAAAAGTAGCTTTTTGAGAAAACAAAAGCGGCTTTAAGAAGAAATAAAAGTGGCTTTTTGAGAAAACAAAAGCAGCTTTTGGAAAAAATTGAAGTTGCTTTTTGAGAAAACAAAAGCGGCTTTTAGAAAAAATTAAAGTGGCTTTTTGAGAAAATAAAAGCAGCTTTTGGAAAAAATTGAAGTTGCTTTTTGAGAAAACAAAAGCGGCTTTTAGAAAAAATTAAAGCGACTTTCTGAGAAAACAAAAGCGGCTATTAGAAAAAATTAAAGCGACTTTCTGAGAAAACAAAAGCGGCTATTAGAAAAAATTAAAGCGACTTTCTGAGAAAACAAAAGCGGCTATTAGAAAAAATTAAAGCGACTTTCTGAGAATACAAAAGCGGCTATTAGAAAAAATGAAGTGGCTTTTAGAGAATTTAAAAGCGGCTATTAGAAAAAATTAAAGTGGGTTTTAGAGAAAATAAAAGCGGCTTTTAGAAAAAATTACAGCGACTTTCTGAGAAAACTAAAGCGGCTATTAGAAAAAATTAAAGTGACTTTCTGAGAAAACAAAAGCGGCTATTAGAAAAAATAAAGTGGCATTCTGAGGAATTAAAAGTGGCTTTTAGAAAAAATTAAAGGTGGCTTTTGAGAAATTAAAAGTGGTTTTTAGAAAAAATTAAAGTGGCTCTTTGAGAAAACAAAAGCGGCTTTTAGAAAAAATAAAAGCGACTTTCTGAGAAAATAAAAGTGGCTTTTAGAAAAAATTAAAGTGGCTTTTTGAGAAATTAAAAGTGGTTTTTAGAAAAATTAAAGTGGCTTTTTGAGAAAACAAAAGCAGCCTTTAGAAAAAATAAAAGCGGCTTTCTGAGAAAATAAAAGTGGCTTTTAGAAAAAATTAAAGTGGCTTTTTGAGCAAATAAAAGTGGCTAGTAGAAAAAATAAAGTGGCTTTCTGAGAAAATAAAAGTGGCTTTAAAAAAAAAAAGTGGCTATCTGAGGAATTAATAGTGGCTTTTAGAAAAAATTAAAGTGGCTTTCTGAGAAAACAAAACCAGTTTTTAGAAGAAATAAAAGTGGCTTTTTGAGAAAACAAAAGCTGCTAATAGAAAAAATTAAAGTGCGGTTTTGAGAAAACAAAAGCGGCTTTTAGAAAAAATTAAAGCGACTTTCTGAGGAATTAAAAGTGACTTTTAGAAAAAATTAAAGCGACTTTCTGAGAAAACAAAATCGGCTTTAAGAAGAAATAAAAGTGGCTTTTTGAGAAAACAAAAGCGGCTTTTGGAAAAAATTTAGGTTGCTTTTTGAGAAAACAAAAGCGGCTTTTAGAAAAAATTAAAGTGGCTTTTTGAGAAAATAAAAGTGGCTTTTAGAAAAAATAAAGTGGCATTCTGAGGAATTAAAAGTGGCTTTTAGATAAAATTAAAGTGGGCTTTTGAGAAATTAAAAGTGGTTTTTAGAAAAAATTAAAGTGGCTCTTTGAGAAAACAAAAGCGGCTTTTAGAAAAAATAAAAGCGACTTTCTGAGAAAATAGAAGAGTCTTTTAGAAAAATTAAAGTGCCTTTTTGAGAAAACAAAAGCAGCTTTTAGAAAAAATTAAAGCGACTTTCTGAGAAAACAAAACCGGTTTTTAAAAGAAATAAAAGTGGCTTTCTGAGAAAACAAAAGCGGCTTTTGGAAAAAATTAAAGTGGCTCTATAAGAAAACAAAAGGAGATTTTAGAAAAAATTAAAGCGACTTTCTGAGAAAACAAAATCGGCTTTTAGAAGAAATAAAAATGGCTTTTTGAGAAAACAAAAGTGGCTTTTTGAGAAAACAAAAGCGGCTTTTGGAAAAAATTGAAGTTGCTTTTTGAGAAAACAATAGCGGCTTTTAGAAAAAATTAAAGCGACTTTCTGAGAAAACAAAATCGGCTTTTAGAAGAAATAAAAGTAGCTTTTTGAGAAAACAAAAGCGGCTATTAGAAAAAATTAAAGTGGCTTTTTGAGAAAACAAAAGCGGCTTTGAGAACAAATTAAAGAGGCTTTTTGAGAAAACAAAAGCGGCTATTAGAAAAAATTAAAGTGGGTTTTAGAGAAAACAAAAGCGGCTTTGCGAACAAATTAAAGAGGCTTTTTGAGAAAATAGAAGAGTCTTTTAGAAAAATTAAAGTGCCTTTTTGAGAAAACAAAAGCAGCTTTTAGAAAAAATTACAGCGACTTTCTGAGAAAACAAAACCGATTTTTAAAAGAAATAAAAGTGGCTTTCTGAGAAAACAAAAGCGGCTATTAGAAAAAATTAAAGTGGCTTTATGAGAAAACAAAAGCGGCTTTGAGAACAAATTAAAGAGCCTTTTTGAGAAAACAAAAGCGGCTTTTAGAAAAAATAAAAGCGACTTTCTGAGAAAATAGAAGAGTCTTTTAGAAAAATTAAAGTGCCTTTTTGAGAAAACAAAAGCAGCTTTTAGAAAAAATTACAGCGACTTTCTGAGAAAACAAAACCGATTTTTAAAAGAAATAAAAGTGGCTTTCTGAGAAAACAAAAGCGGCTATTAGAAAAAATTAAAGTGGCTTTTTGAGAAAACAAAAGCGGCTTTGAGAACAAATTAAAGAGCCTTTTTGAGAAAACAAAAGCGGCTTTTAGAAAAAATAAAAGCGACTTTCTGAGAAAATAGAAGAGTCTTTTAGAAAAATTAAAGTGCCTTTTTGAGAAAACAAAAGCAGCTTTTAGAAAATATTACAGCGACTTTCTGAGAAAACAAAACCGATTTTTAAAAGAAATAAAAGTGGCTTTCTGAGAAAACAAAAGCGGCTATTAGAAAAAATTAAAGTGGCTTTTTGAGAAAACAAAAGCGGCTTTGAGAACAAATTAAAGAGCCTTTTTGAGAAAACAAAAGCGGCTTTTAGAAAAAATAAAAGCGACTTTCTGAGAAAATAGAAGAGTCTTTTAGAAAAATTAAAGTGCCTTTTTGAGAAAACAAAAGCAGCTTTTAGAAAAAATTACAGCGACTTTCTGAGAAAACAAAACCGATTTTTAAAAGAAATAAAAGTGGCTTTCTGAGAAAACAAAAGCGGCTATTAGAAAAAATTAAAGTGGCTTTTTGAGAAAACAAAAGCGGCTTTGAGAACAAATTAAAGAGCCTTTTTGAGAAAACAAAAGCGGCTTTTAGAAAAAATAAAAGCGACTTTCTGAGAAAATAGAAGAGTCTTTTAGAAAAATTAAAGTGCCTTTTTGAGAAAACAAAAGCGGCTTTTAGAAAAGATTAAAGTGGGTTTTTGAGAAAACAAAATCGGCTTTTAGAAGAAATAAAAGTAGCTTTTTGAGAAAACAAAAGCGGCTTTTAGAAAAATTTAAAATGGCTTTTTGAGAAAACAAAAGCGGCTTTTAGAAAAAATTAAAGTGGGTTTTTGAGAAAACAAAATCGGCTTTTAGAAGAAATAAAAGTAGCTTTTTGAGACAACAAAAGCGGCTATTAGAAAAAATTAAAGTGGCTTTTTGAGAAAACAAAATGCGGCTTTGAGAACAAATTAAAGAGGCTTTTTGAGAAAACAAAAGCGGCTTTTAGAAAAAATTAAAGCGACTTTCTGAGGAATTAAAAGTGACTTTTAGAAAAAATTAAAGTGGGTTTTTGAGAAAACAAAATCGGCTTTTAGAAGAAATAAAAGTAGCTTTTTGAGAAACCAAAAGCGGCTATTAGAAAAAATTAAAGTGGGTTTTAGAGAAAACAAAAGCGGCTTTGAGAACAAATTAAAGAGGCTTTTTGAGAAAACAAAAGCGGCTTTTAGAAAAAATTAAAGCGACTTTCTGAGGAATTAAAAGTGACTTTTAGAAAAAATTAAAGCGACTTTCTGAGAAAGCAAAAGCGGCTATTAGAAAAAATTAAAGCGACTTTCTGAGAAAGCAAAAGCGGCTTTTAGAAAAAATTAAAGTGGGTTTTAGAGAAATTAATAGCGGCTATTAGAAAAAATTAAAGTGGCTTTTTAAGAAAACAAAATCGGCTTTTAGAAAAAATTATAGCGACTTTCTGAGAAAACTAAAGCGGCTATTGGAAACAATTAAAGCGACTTTCTGAGAAAACAAAATCGGCTTTTAGAAAAAATTAAAGCGACTTTCTGAGAAAACTAAAGCGGCTATTAGAAACAATTAAAGCGACTTTCTGAGAAAACAAAATCGGCTTTTAGAAAAAATTAAAGCGACTTTCTGAGAAAACAAAACCGGTTTTTAGAAGAAATAAAAGTGGCTTTTTGAGAAAACAAAAGCGGCTTTTAGAAAAAATTAAAGTGGGTTTTAGAGAAATTAAAAGTGGCTTTTAGAAAAAATTAAAGTGGCTTTTTGATAAAACAAAAGCGGCTTTTAGAAAAAATAAAAGCGACTTTCTGAGGAATTAAAAGTGACTTTTAGAAAAAATTAAAGCGACTTTCTGAGAAAACAAAATCGGTTTTTAGAAAAAATAAAAGTAGCTTTTTGAGAAAACAAAAGCGGCTTTTAGAAAAAAATAAAGTGGGTTTTAGAGAAATTAAAAGTGGCTTTTAGAAAAAATTAAAGCGACTTTCTGAGAAAGCAAAACCGGTTTTTAGAAGAAATAAAAGTGGCTTTTTGAGAAAACAAAAGCGGCTATTAGAAAAAATTAAAGTGGTTTTTTGAGAAAATAAAAGCGGCTTTTAGAAAAAATTAAAGTGGCTTTCTGAGGAATTAAAAGTGGCTTTTACAAAAAATTAAAGCGACTTTCTGAGGAATTAAAAGTGACTTTTAGGAAAAATTAAAGCGACTTTCAGAGAAAACAAAAGCGGCTTTTAGAAAAAATTAAAGTGGCTTTCTGAGGAATTAAAAGTGGCTTTTAGGAAAAATTAAAGCGACTTTCAGAGAAAACAAAAGCGGCTTTTAGAAAAAATTAAAGTGGTTTTTTGAGAAAATATAAGCGGCTTTTAGAAAAAATTAAAGTGGCTTTCTGAGGAATTAAAAGTGGCTTTTACAAAAAATTAAAGCGACTTTCTGAGGAATTAAAAGTGACTTTTAGGAAAAATTAAAGCGACTTTCAGAGAAAACAAAAGCGGCTTTTAGAAAAAATTAAAGTGGCTTTCTGAGGAATTAAAAGTGGCTTTTAGGAAAAATTAAAGCGACTTTCAGAGAAAACAAAAGCGGCTTTTAGAAAAAATTAAAGTGGTTTTTTGAGAAAATATAAGCGGCTTTTAGAAAAAATTAAAGTGGCTTTCTGAGGAATTAAAAGTGGCTTTTACAAAAAATTAAAGCGACTTTCTGAGGAATTAAAAGTGACTTTTAGGAAAAATTAAAGCGACTTTCAGAGAAAACAAAAGCGGCTTTTAGAAAAAATTAAAGTGGCTTTCTGAGGAATTAAAAGTGGCTTTTAGGAAAAATTAAAGCGACTTTCAGAGAAAACAAAAGCGGCTTTTAGAAAAAATTAAAGTGGTTTTTTGAGAAAATATAAGCGGCTTTTAGAAAAAATTAAAGTGGCTTTCTGAGGAATTAAAAGTGGCTTTTACAAAAAATTAAAGCGACTTTCTGAGGAATTAAAAGTGACTTTTAGGAAAAATTAAAGCGACTTTCAGAGAAAACAAAAGCGGCTTTTAGAAAAAATTAAAGTGGCTTTTTGAGAAAACAAAAGCGGCTTTTAGAAAAAATTAAAGCGACTTTCTGAGAAAACAAAACCGGTTTTTAGAAGAAATAAAAGTGGCTTTTTGAGAAAACAAAAGCGGCTATTAGAAAAAATTCAAGTGGTTTTTTGAGAAAATAAAAGCGGCTTTTAGAAAAAATTAAAGCGACTTTCTGAGGAATTAAAAGTGACTTTTAGAAAAAATTAAAGCGACTTTCTGAGAAAACAAAATCGGCTTTTATAAGAAATAAAAGTAGCTTTTTGAGAAAACAAAAGCGGCTTTTAGAAAAAAATAAAGTGGGTTTTAGAGAAATTAAAAGTGGCTTTTACAAAAAATTAAAGCGACTTTCTGAAGAATTAAAAGTGACTTTTAGGAAAAATTAAAGCGACTTTCAGAGAAAACAAAAGCGGCTTTTAGAAAAAATTAAAGTGGCTTTTTGAGAAAACAAAAGCGGCTTTTAGAAAAAATTAAAGCGACTTTCTGAGGAATTGAAAGTGACTTTTAGAAAAAATTAAAGCGACTTTCTGAGGAATTAAAAGTGACTTTTAGAAAAAATTAAAGCGACTTTCTGAGAAAACAAAATCGGCTTTTATAGGAAATAAAAGTGGCTTTTTGAGAAAACCAAAGCGGCTATTAGAAAAAATTAAAGTGGTTTTTTGAGAAAATAAAAGCGGCTTTTAGAAAAAAATAAAGTGTCTTTCTGAGGAATTAAAAGTGGCTTTTACAAAAAATTAAAGCGACTTTCTGAGGAATTAAAAGTGACTTTTAGGAAAAATTAAAGCGACTTTCAGAGAAAACAAAAGCGGCTTTTAGAAAAAATTAAAGTGGCTTTTTGAGAAAACAAAAGCGGCTTTTAGAAAAAAATAAAGTGGGTTTTAGAGAAATTAAAAGTGGCTTTTAGAAAAAATTAAAGCGACTTTCTGAGAAAGCAAAACCGGTTTTTAGAAGAAATAAAAGTGGCTTTTTGAGAAAACAAAAGCGGCTATTAGAAAAAATTAAAGTGGTTTTTTGAGAAAATAAAAGCGGCTTTTAGAAAAAATTAAAGTGGCTTTCTGAGGAATTAAAAGTGGCTTTTACAAAAAATTAAAGCGACTTTCTGAGGAATTAAAAGTGACTTTTAGGAAAAATTAAAGCGACTTTCAGAGAAAACAAAAGCGGCTTTTAGAAAAAATTAAAGTGGCTTTCTGAGGAATTAAAAGTGGCTTTTAGGAAAAATTAAAGCGACTTTCAGAGAAAACAAAAGCGGCTTTTAGAAAAAATTAAAGTGGTTTTTTGAGAAAATATAAGCGGCTTTTAGAAAAAATTAAAGTGGCTTTCTGAGGAATTAAAAGTGGCTTTTACAAAAAATTAAAGCGACTTTCTGAGGAATTAAAAGTGACTTTTAGGAAAAATTAAAGCGACTTTCAGAGAAAACAAAAGCGGCTTTTAGAAAAAATTAAAGTGGCTTTCTGAGGAATTAAAAGTGGCTTTTAGGAAAAATTAAAGCGACTTTCAGAGAAAACAAAAGCGGCTTTTAGAAAAAATTAAAGTGGTTTTTTGAGAAAATATAAGCGGCTTTTAGAAAAAATTAAAGTGACTTTCTGAGGAATTAAAAGTGGCTTTTACAAAAAATTAAAGCGACTTTCTGAGGAATTAAAAGTGACTTTTAGGAAAAATTAAAGCGACTTTCAGAGAAAACAAAAGCGGCTTTTAGAAAAAATTAAAGTGGCTTTCTGAGGAATTAAAAGTGGCTTTTAGGAAAAATTAAAGCGACTTTCAGAGAAAACAAAAGCGGCTTTTAGAAAAAATTAAAGTGGTTTTTTGAGAAAATATAAGCGGCTTTTAGAAAAAATTAAAGTGGCTTTCTGAGGAATTAAAAGTGGCTTTTACAAAAAATTAAAGCGACTTTCTGAGGAATTAAAAGTGACTTTTAGGAAAAATTAAAGCGACTTTCAGAGAAAACAAAAGCGGCTTTTAGAAAAAATTAAAGTGGCTTTTTGAGAAAACAAAAGCGGCTTTTAGAAAAAATTAAAGCGACTTTCTGAGAAAACAAAACCGGTTTTTAGAAGAAATAAAAGTGGCTTTTTGAGAAAACAAAAGCGGCTATTAGAAAAAATTCAAGTGGTTTTTTGAGAAAATAAAAGCGGCTTTTAGAAAAAATTAAAGCGACTTTCTGAGGAATTAAAAGTGACTTTTAGGAAAAATTAAAGCGACTTTCAGAGAAAACAAAAGCGGCTTTTAGAAAAAATTAAAGTGGCTTTTTGAGAAAACAAAAGCGGCTTTTAGAAAAAATTAAAGCGACTTTCTGAGAAAACAAAACCGGTTTTTAGAAGAAATAAAAGTGGCTTTTTGAGAAAACAAAAGCGGCTTTTAGAAAAAATTAAAGTGGCTTTTTGAGAAAACAAAAGCGGCTTTTAGAAAAAATTAAAGCGACTTTCTGAGGAATTAAAAGTGGCTTTTAGAAAAAATTAAAGTGGCTTTTTGAGAAAACAAAAGCGGCTTTTAGAAAAAATTAAAGCGACTTTCTGAGGAATTGAAAGTGACTTTTAGAAAAAATTAAAGCGACTTTCTGAGGAATTAAAAGTGACTTTTAGAAAAAATTAAAGCGACTTTCTGAGAAAACAAAATCGGCTTTTATAAGAAATAAAAGTGGCTTTTTGAGAAAACCAAAGCGGCTATTAGAAAAAATTAAAGTGGTTTTTTGAGAAAATAAAAGCGGCTTTTAGAAAAAAATAAAGTGTCTTTCTGAGGAATTAAAAGTGGCTTTTACAAAAAATTAAAGCGACTTTCTGAGGAATTAGAAGTGACTTTTAGGAAAAATTAAAGCGACTTTCAGAGAAAACAAAAGCGGCTTTTAGAAAAAATTAAAGTGGCTTTTTGAGAAAACAAAAGCGGCTTTTAGAAAAAAATAAAGTGGGTTTTAGAGAAATTAAAAGTGGCTTTTAGAAAAAATTAAAGCGACTTTCTGAGAAAGCAAAACCGGTTTTTAGAAGAAATAAAAGTGGCTTTTTGAGAAAACAAAAGCGGCTATTAGAAAAAATTAAAGTGGTTTTTTGAGAAAATAAAAGCGGCTTTTAGAAAAAATTAAAGTGGCTTTCTGAGGAATTAAAAGTGGCTTTTACAAAAAATTAAAGCGACTTTCTGAGGAATTAAAAGTGACTTTTAGGAAAAATTAAAGCGACTTTCAGAGAAAACAAAAGCGGCTTTTAGAAAAAATTAAAGTGGCTTTCTGAGGAATTAAAAGTGGCTTTTAGGAAAAATTAAAGCGACTTTCAGAGAAAACAAAAGCGGCTTTTAGAAAAAATTAAAGTGGTTTTTTGAGAAAATATAAGCGGCTTTTAGAAAAAATTAAAGTGGCTTTCTGAGGAATTAAAAGTGGCTTTTACAAAAAATTAAAGCGACTTTCTGAGGAATTAAAAGTGACTTTTAGGAAAAATTAAAGCGACTTTCAGAGAAAACAAAAGCGGCTTTTAGAAAAAATTAAAGTGGCTTTTTGAGAAAACAAAAGCGGCTTTTAGAAAAAATTAAAGCGACTTTCTGAGAAAACAAAACCGGTTTTTAGAAGAAATAAAAGTGGCTTTTTGAGAAAACAAAAGCGGCTATTAGAAAAAATTCAAGTGGTTTTTTGAGAAAATAAAAGCGGCTTTTAGAAAAAATTAAAGCGACTTTCTGAGGAATTAAAAGTGACTTTTAGAAAAAATTAAAGCGACTTTCTGAGAAAACAAAATCGGCTTTTATAAGAAATAAAAGTAGCTTTTTGAGAAAACAAAAGCGGCTTTTAGAAAAAAATAAAGTGGGTTTTAGAGAAATTAAAAGTGGCTTTTACAAAAAATTAAAGCGACTTTCTGAAGAATTAAAAGTGACTTTTAGGAAAAATTAAAGCGACTTTCAGAGAAAACAAAAGCGGCTTTTAGAAAAAATTAAAGTGGCTTTTTGAGAAAACAAAAGCGGCTTTTAGAAAAAATTAAAGCGACTTTCTGAGGAATTGAAAGTGACTTTTAGAAAAAATTAAAGCGACTTTCTGAGGAATTAAAAGTGACTTTTAGAAAAAATTAAAGCGACTTTCTGAGAAAACAAAATCGGCTTTTATAAGAAATAAAAGTGGCTTTTTGAGAAAACCAAAGCGGCTATTAGAAAAAATTAAAGTGGTTTTTTGAGAAAATAAAAGCGGCTTTTAGAAAAAAATAAAGTGTCTTTCTGAGGAATTAAAAGTGGCTTTTACAAAAAATTAAAGCGACTTTCTGAGGAATTAAAAGTGACTTTTAGGAAAAATTAAAGCGACTTTCAGAGAAAACAAAAGCGGCTTTTAGAAAAAATTAAAGTGGCTTTTTGAGAAAACAAAAGCGGCTTTTAGAAAAAAATAAAGTGGGTTTTAGAGAAATTAAAAGTGGCTTTTAGAAAAAATTAAAGCGACTTTCTGAGAAAGCAAAACCGGTTTTTAGAAGAAATAAAAGTGGCTTTTTGAGAAAACAAAAGCGGCTATTAGAAAAAATTAAAGTGGTTTTTTGAGAAAATAAAAGCGGCTTTTAGAAAAAATTAAAGTGGCTTTCTGAGGAATTAAAAGTGGCTTTTACAAAAAATTAAAGCGACTTTCTGAGGAATTAAAAGTGACTTTTAGGAAAAATTAAAGCGACTTTCAGAGAAAACAAAAGCGGCTTTTAGAAAAAATTAAAGTGGCTTTCTGAGGAATTAAAAGTGGCTTTTAGGAAAAATTAAAGCGACTTTCAGAGAAAACAAAAGCGGCTTTTAGAAAAAATTAAAGTGGTTTTTTGAGAAAATATAAGCGGCTTTTAGAAAAAATTAAAGTGGCTTTCTGAGGAATTAAAAGTGGCTTTTACAAAAAATTAAAGTGGCTTTCTGAGGAATTAAAAGTGACTTTTAGGAAAAATAAAAGCGACTTTCAGAGAAAACAAAAGCGGCTTTTAGAAAAAATTAAAGTGGCTTTTTGAGAAAACAAAAGCGGCTTTTAGAAAAAATTAAAGCGACTTTCTGAGAAAACAAAACCGGTTTTTAGAAGAAATAAAAGTGGCTTTTTGAGAAAACAAAAGCGGCTATTAGAAAAAATTAAAGTGGTTTTTTGAGAAAATAAAAGCGGCTTTTAGAAAAAATTAAAGTGGCTTTCTGAGGAATTAAAAGTGGCTTTTAGGAAAAATTAAAGCGACTTTCAGAGAAAACAAAAGCGGCTTTTAAAAAAAATTAAAGTGGTTTTTTGAGAAAATATAAGCGGCTTTTAGAAAAAATTAAAGTGGCTTTCTGAGGAATTAAAAGTGGCTTTTACAAAAAATTAAAGCGACTTTCTGAGGAATTAAAAGTGACTTTTAGGAAAAATTAAAGCGACTTTCAGAGAAAACAAAAGCGGCTTTTAGAAAAAATTAAAGTGGCTTTTTGAGAAAACAAAAGCGGCTTTTAGAAAAAATTAAAGCGACTTTCTGAGAAAACAAAACCGGTTTTTAGAAGAAATAAAAGTGGCTTTTTGAGAAAACAAAAGCGGCTATTAGAAAAAATTAAAGTGGCTTTCTGAGGAATTAAAAGTGGCTTTTAGGAAAAATTAAAGCGACTTTCAGAGAAAACAAAAGCGGCTTTTAGAAAAAATTAAAGTGGTTTTTTGAGAAAATATAAGCGGCTTTTAGAAAAAATTAAAGTGGCTTTCTGAGGAATTAAAAGTGGCTTTTACAAAAAATTAAAGCGACTTTCTGAGGAATTAAAAGTGACTTTTAGGAAAAATTAAAGCGACTTTCAGAGAAAACAAAAGCGGCTTTTAGAAAAAATTAAAGCGACTTTCTGAGAAAAGAAAACCGGTTTTTAGAAGAAATAAAAGTGGTTTTTTGAGAAAATAAAAGCGGCTTTTAGAAAAAATTAAAGTGGCTTTCTGAGGAATTAAAAGTGGCTTTTAAGAAAAATTAAAGCGACTTTCAGAGAAAACAAAAGCGGCTTTTAGAAAAAATTAAAGTGGTTTTTTGAGAAAATATAAGCGGCTTTTAGAAAAAATTAAAGTGGCTTTCTGAGGAATTAAAAGTGGCTTTTACAAAAAATTAAAGCGACTTTCTGAGGAATTAAAAGTGACTTTTAGGAAAAATTAAAGCGACTTTCAGAGAAAACAAAAGCGGCTTTTAGAAAAAATTAAAGTGGCTTTTTGAGAAAACAAAAGCGGCTTTTAGAAAAAATTAAAGCGACTTTCTGAGAAAACAAAATCGGCTTTTATAAGAAATAAAAGTGGCTTTTTGAGAAAACAAAACCGGGTTTTAGAAGAAATAAAAGTGGCTTTCTGAGGAATTAAAAGTGGCTTTTAGAAAAAATTAAAGCGACTTTCTGAGGAATTAAAAGTGACTTTTAGGAAAAATTAAAGCGACTTTCAGAGAAAACAAAAGCGGCTTTAAAAAAAAAAATAAAGTGGGTTTTAGAGAAATTAAAAGTGGCTTTTAGAAAAAATTAAAGCGACTTTCAGAGAAAACAAAACCGGTTTTTAGAAGAAATAAAAGTGGCTTTCTGAGGAATTAAAAGTGGCTTTTACAAAAAATTAAAGCGACTTTCTGAGGAACTAAAAGTGACTTTTAGGAAAAATTAAAGCGACTTTCAGAGAAAACAAAAGCGGCTTTTAGAGAAAATTAAAGTGGCTTTTTGAGAAAACAAAAGCGGCTTTTAGAAAAAAATAAAGTGGGTTTTAGAGAAATTAAAAGTGGCTTTTAGAAAAAATTAAAGCGACTTTCTGAGAAAACAAAACCGGTTTTTAGAAGAAATAAAAGTGGCTTTCTGAGGAATTAAAAGTGGCTTTTAGAAAAAATTAAAGCGACTTTCTGAGGAATTAAAAGTGACTCTTAGGAAAAATTAAAGCGACTTTCAGAGAAAACAAAAGCGGCTTTTAGAAAAAAAAAAAGTGGGTTTTAGAGAAATTAAAAGTGGCTTTTAGAAAAAATTAAAGCGACTTTCTGAGAAAACAAAACCGGTTTTTAGAAGAAATAAAAGTGGCTTTCTGAGGAATTAAAAGTGGCTTTTACAAAAAATTAAAGCGACTTTCTGAGGAACTAAAAGTGACTTTTAGGAAAAATTAAAGCGACTTTCAGAGAAAACAAAAGCGGCTTTTAGAAAAAATTAAAGTGGCTTTTTGGGAAAACAAAAGCGGCTTTTAGAAAAAAATAAAGTGGGTTTTAGAGAAATTAAAAGTGGCTTTTAGAAAAAATTAAAGCGACTTTCTGAGAAAACAAAACCGGTTTTTAGAAGAAATAAAAGTGGCTTTCTGAGGAATTAAAAGTGGCTTTTAGAAAAAATTAAAGCGACTTTCTGAGGAATTAAAAGTGACTTTTAGGAAAAATTAAAGCGACTTTCAGAGAAAACAAAAGCGGCTTTTAGAAAAAAATAAAGTGGGTTTTAGAGAAATTAAAAGTGGCTTTTAGAAAAAATTAAAGCGAGTTTCTGAGAAAACAAACCAGGTTTTTAGAAGAAATAAAAGTGGCTTTCTGAGAAAACAAAATCGGCTTTTAGAAAAAATTAAAGCGACTTTCTGAGAAAACTAAAGCGGCTATTAGAAACAATTAAAGCGACTTTCTGAGAAAACAAAATCGGCTTTTAGAAAAAATTAAAGCGACTTTCTGAGAAAACAAAACCGGTTTTTAGAAGAAATAAAAGTGGCTTTTTGAGAAAACAAAAGCGGCTTTTAGAAAAAATTAAAGTGGGTTTTAGAGAAATTAAAAGTGGCTTTTAGAAATTATTAAAGTGGCTTTTTGATAAAACAAAAGCGGCTTTTAGAAGAAATTAAAGTTGATTTTTGAGAAAACAAAAGCGGCTTTTAGAAAAAATTAAGTGGGTTTCTGAGAAAACAAAACCGGTTTTTAAAAGAAATAAAAGTGGCTTTCTGAGAAAACAAAAGCGGCTATTAGAAAAAATTAAAGTGGTTTTTTGAGAAAATAAAAGCGGCTTTTAGAAAAAATTAAAGTGGCTTTCTGAGGAATTAAAAGTGGCTTTTACAAAAAATTAAAGCGACTTTCTGAGGAATTAAAAGTGACTTTTAAGAAAAATTAAAGCGACTTTCAGAGAAAACAAAAGCGGCTTTTAGAAAAAATTAAAGTGGCTTTCTGAGGAATTAAAAGTGGCTTTTAGGAAAAATTAAAGCGACTTTCAGAGAAAACAAAAGCGGCTTTTAGAAAAAATTAAAGTGGTTTTTTGAGAAAATATAAGCGGCTTTTAGAAAAAATTAAAGTGGTTTTTTGAGAAAATAAAAGCGGCTTTTAGAAAAAAATAAAGTGTCTTTCTGAGGAATTAGAAGTGGCTTTTAGAAGAAATTAAAGTGGGTTTTAGAGAAATTAAAAGTGGCTTTTAGAAAAAATTAAAGTGGCTTTTTGATAAAACAAAAGCGGCTTTTAGAAGAAATTGAAGTGGGTTTTAGAGAAATTAAAAGTGGCTTTTAGAAAAAATTAAAGCGACTTTTAGAAAAAATTAAAGTGGGTTTTTGAGAAAACAAAATCGGCTTTTAGAAGAAATAAAAGTAGCTTTTTGAGAAAACAAAAGCGGCTATTAGAAAAAATTAAAGTGGCTTTTGGAGAAAACAAAAGCGGCTTTTAGAAGAAATTAAAGTGGGTTTTTGAGAAAACAAAATCAGCTTTTAGAAGAAATAAAAGTAGCTTTTGAGACAACAAAAGCGGCTATTAGAAAAAATTAAAGTGGCTTTTTGAGAAAACAAAAGCGGCTTTGAGAACAAATTAAAGAGGCGGTTTTGAGAAAACAAAAGCGGCTATTAGAAAAAATTAAAGTGGGTTTTAGAGAAAACAAAAGCGGCTTTGCGAACAAATTAAAGAGGCTTTTTGAGAAAACAAAAGCGGCTTTTAGAAAAAATAAAAGCGACTTTCTGAGAAAATAGAAGAGTCTTTTAGAAAAATTAAAGTGCCTTTTTGAGAAAACAAAAGCAGCTTTTAGAAAAAATTACAGCGACTTTCTGAGAAAACAAAACCGGTTTTTAAAAGAAATAAAAGTGGCTTTCTGAGAAAACAAAAGCGGCTTTGAGAACAAATTAAAGAGGCTTTTTGAGAAAACAAAAGCGGCTATTAGAAAAAATTAAAGTGGGTTTTAGAGAAAACAAAAGCGGCTTTGCGAACAAATTAAAGAGGCTTTTTGAGAAAACAAAAGCGGCTTTTAGAAAAAATAAAAGCGACTTTCTGAGAAAATAGAAGAGTCTTTTAGAAAAATTAAAGTGCCTTTTTGAGAAAACAAAAGCAGCTTTTAGAAAAAATTACAGCGACTTTCTGAGAAAACAAAAGCGGCTTTTAGAAAAAATTAAAGTGGCTTTCTGAGGAATTAAAAGTGGCTTTTAGGAAAAATTAAAGCGACTTTCAGAGAAAACAAAAGCGGCTTTTAGAAAAAATTAAAGTGGTTTTTTGAGAAAATATAAGCGGCTTTTAGAAAAAATTAAAGTGGTTTTTTGAGAAAATAAAAGCGGCTTTTAGAAAAAAAGAAAGTGTCTTTCTGAGGAATTAAAAGTGGCTTTTACAAAAAATTAAAGCGACTTTCTGAGGAATTAAAAGTGACTTTTAGGAAAAATTAAAGCGACTTTCAGAGAAAACAAAAGCGGCTTTTAGAAAAAATTAAAGTGGCTTTTTGAGAAAACAAAAGCGGCTTTTAGAAAAAAATAAAGTGGGTTTTAGAGAAATTAAAAGTGGCTTTTAGAAAAAATTAAAGCGACTTTCTGAGAAAGCAAAACCGGTTTTTAGAAGAAATAAAAGTGGCTTTTTGAGAAAACAAAAGCGGCTATTAGAAAAAATTAAAGTGGTTTTTTGAGAAAATAAAAGCGGCTTTTAGAAAAAATTAAAGTGGCTTTCTGAGGAATTAAAAGTGGCTTTTACAAAAAATTAAAGCGACTTTCTGAGGAATTAAAAGTGACTTTTAGGAAAAATTAAAGCGACTTTCAGAGAAAACAAAAGCGGCTTTTAGAAAAAATTAAAGTGGCTTTCTGAGGAATTAAAAGTGGCTTTTAGGAAAAATTAAAGCGACTTTCAGAGAAAACAAAAGCGGCTTTTAGAAAAAATTAAAGTGGTTTTTTGAGAAAATATAAGCGGCTTTTAGAAAAAATTAAAGTGGCTTTCTGAGGAATTAAAAGTGGCTTTTACAAAAAATTAAAGCGACTTTCTGAGGAATTAAAAGTGACTTTTAGGAAAAATTAAAGCGACTTTCAGAGAAAACAAAAGCGGCTTTTAGAAAAAATTAAAGTGGCTTTTTGAGAAAACAAAAGCGGATTTTAGAAAAAATTAAAGCGACTTTCTGAGAAAACAAAACCGGTTTTTAGAAGAAATAAAAGTGGCTTTTTGAGAAAACAAAAGCGGCTATTAGAAAAAATTAAAGTGGTTTTTTGAGAAAATAAAAGCGGCTTTTAGAAAAAATTAAAGTGGCTTTCTGAGGAATTAAAAGTGGCTTTTAGGAAAAATTAAAGCGACTTTCAGAGAAAACAAAAGCGGCTTTTAGAAAAAATTAAAGTGGTTTTTTGAGAAAATATAAGCGGCTTTTAGAAAAAATTAAAGTGGCTTTCTGAGGAATTAAAAGTGGCTTTTACAAAAAATTAAAGCGACTTTCTGAGGAATTAAAAGTGACTTTTAGGAAAAATTAAAGCGACTTTCAGAGAAAACAAAAGCGGCTTTTAGAAAAAATTAAAGTGGCTTTTTGAGAAAACAAAAGCGGCTTTTAGAAAAAATTAAAGCGACTTTCTGAGAAAACAAAACCGGTTTTTAGAAGAAATAAAAGTGGCTTTTTGAGAAAACAAAAGCGGCTATTAGAAAAAATTAAAGTGGCTTTCTGAGGAATTAAAAGTGGCTTTTAGGAAAAATTAAAGCGACTTTCAGAGAAAACAAAAGCGGCTTTATAAAAAATTAAAGTGGTTTTTTGAGAAAATATAAGCGGCTTTTAGAAAAAATTAAAGTGGCTTTCTGAGGAATTAAAAGTGGCTTTTACAAAAAATTAAAGCGACTTTCTGAGGAATTAAAAGTGACTTTTAGGAAAAATTAAAGCGACTTTCAGAGAAAACAAAAGCGGCTTTTAGAAAAAATTAAAGCGACTTTCTGAGAAAACAAAACCGGTTTTTAGAAGAAATAAAAGTGGTTTTTTGAGAAAATAAAAGCGGCTTTTAGAAAAAATTAAAGTGGCTTTCTGAGGAATTAAAAGTGGCTTTTAGGAAAAATTAAAGCGACTTTCAGAGAAAACAAAAGCGGCTTTTAGAAAAAATTAAAGTGGTTTTTTGAGAAAATATAAGCGGCTTTTAGAAAAAATTAAAGTGGCTTTCTGAGGAATTAAAAGTGGCTTTTACAAAAAATTAAAGCGACTTTCTGAGGAATTAAAAGTGACTTTTAGGAAAAATTAAAGCGACTTTCAGAGAAAACAAAAGCGGCTTTTAGAAAAAATTAAAGTGGCTTTTTGAGAAAACAAAAGCGGCTTTTAGAAAAAATTAAAGCGACTTTCTGAGAAAACAAAATCGGCTTTTATAAGAAATAAAAGTGGCTTTTTGAGAAAACAAAACCGGTTTTTAGAAGAAATAAAAGTGGCTTTCTGAGGAATTAAAAGTGGCTTTTAGAAAAAATTAAAGCGACTTTCTGAGGAATTAAAAGTGACTTTTAGGAAAAATTAAAGCGACTTTCAGAGAAAACAAAAGCGGCTTTTAAAAAAAAAAATAAAGTGGGTTTTAGAGAAATTAAAAGTGGCTTTTAGAAAAAATTAAAGCGACTTTCTGAGAAAACAAAACCGGTTTTTAGAAGAAATAAAAGTGGCTTTTTGAGAAAACAAAAGCGGCTATTAGAAAAAATTAAAGTGGCTTTTTGAGAAAATAAAAGCGGCTTTTAGAAAAAATTAAAGTGGCTTTCTGAGGAATTAAAAGTGGCTTTTACAAAAAATTTAAGCGACTTTCTGAGGAATTAAAAGCGACTTTCAGAAAAAATTAAAGTGGCTTTCTGAGGAATTAAAAGTGGCTTTTACAAAAAATTAAAGCGACTTTCTGAGGAATTAAAAGTGACTTTTAGGAAAAATTAAAGCGACTTTCAGAGAAAACAAAAGCGGCTTTTAGAAAAAATTAAAGTGGCTTTTTGAGAAAACAAAAGCGGCTTTTAGTAAAAATTAAAGTGGCTTTTTGAGAAAACAAAAGCGGCTTTTAGAAAAAATTAACGCGACTTTCTGAGGAATTAAAAGTGACTTTTAGAAAAAATTAAAGCGACTTTCTGAGAAAACAAAATCGGCTTTTATAAGAAATAAAAGTAGCTTTTTGAGAAAACAAAAGCGGCTTTTAGAAAAAAATAAAGTGGGTTTTAGAGAAATTAAAAGTGGCTTTTAGAAAAAATTAAAGCGACTTTCTGAGAAAACAAAACCGGTTTTTAGAAGAAATAAAAGTGGCTTTTTGAGAAAACAAAAGCGGCTATTAGAAAAAATTCAAGTGGTTTTTTGAGAAAATAAAAGCGGCTTTTAGAAAAAATTAAAGTGGCTTTCTGAGGAATTAAAAGTGGCTTTTATAAAAAATTAAAGCGACTTTCTGAGGAATTAAAAGTGACTTTTAGGAAAAATTAAAGCGACTTTCAGAGAAAACAAAAGCGGCTTTTAGAAAAAATTAAAGTGGCTTTTTGAGAAAACAAAAGCGGCTTTTAGAAAAAAATAAAGTGGGATTTAGAGAAATTAAAAGTGGCTTTTAGAAAAAATTAAAGCGACTTTCTGAGAAAACAAAACCGGTTTTTAGAAGAAATAAAAGTGGCTTTTTGAGAAAACAAAAGCGGCTATTAGAAAAAATTCAAGTGGTTTTTTGAGAAAATAAAAGCGGCTTTTAGAAAAAATTAAAGTGGCTTTCTGAGGAATTAAAAGTGGCTTTTACAAAAAATTAAAGCGACTTTCTGAGGAATTAAAAGTGACTTTTAGGAAAAATTAAAGCGACTTTCAGAGAAAACAAAAGCGGCTTTTAGAAAAAATTAAAGTGGCTTTTTGAGAAAACAAAAGCGGCTTTTAGTAAAAATTAAAGTGGCTTTTTGAGAAAACAAAAGCGGCTTTTAGAAAAAATTAACGCGACTTTCTGAGGAATTAAAAGTGACTTTTAGAAAAAATTAAAGCGACTTTCTGAGAAAACAAAATCGGCTTTTATAAGAAATAAAAGTAGCTTTTTGAGAAAACAAAAGCGGCTTTTAGAAAAAAATAAACTGGGTTTTAGAGAAATTAAAAGTGGCTTTTAGAAAAAATTAAAGCGACTTTCTGAGAAAACAAAACCGGTTTTTAGAAGAAATAAAAGTGGCTTTTTGAGAAAACAAAAGCGGCTATTAGAAAAAATTCAAGTGGTTTTTTGAGAAAATAAAAGCGGCTTTTAGAAAAAATTAAAGTGGCTTTCTGAGGAATTAAAAGTGGCTTTTATAAAAAATTAAAGCGACTTTCTGAGGAATTAAAAGTGACTTTTAGGAAAAATTAAAGCGACTTTCAGAGAAAACAAAAGCGGCTTTTAGAAAAAAATTAAAGTGGCTTTTTGAGAAAACAAAAGCGGCTTTTAGAAAAAATTAAAGTGGCTTTTTGAGAAAACAAAAGCGGCTTTTAGAAAAAATTAAAGCGACTTTCTGAGGAATTAAAAGTGACTTTTAGAAAAAATTAAAGCGACTTTCTGAGAAAACAAAATCGGATTTTATAAGAAATAAAAGTAGCTTTTTGAGAAAACAAAAGCGGCTTTTAGAAGAAATTAAAGTGGCTTTTTGAGAAAGCAAAAGCGGCTTTTAGAAAAAAATAAAGTGGGTTTTAGAGAAATTAAAAGTGGCTTTTAGAAAATATTAAAGCGACTTTCTGAGAAAACAAAACCGGTTTTTAGAAGAAATAAAAGTGTCTTTTTGAGAAAACAAAAGCGGCTATTAGAAAAAATTAAAGTGGCTTTTTGAGAAAATAAAAGCGGCTTTTAGAAAAAATTAAAGCGACTTTCTGAGGAATTAAAAGTGACTTTTAGAAAAAATTAAAGCGACTTTCAGAGAAAACAAAATCGGGTTTTAGAAGAAATAAAAGTGGCTTTTTGAGAAAACAAAAGCGGCTTTTAGAAAAAATAAGTGCGGTTTTTTGAGAAAACAAAAGTGACTTTTAGAAAAAATTAAAGCGGCTTTCTGAGAAAACAAAAGCGGCTATTAGAAAAAATTAAAGTGGCTTTTTGAGAAAACAAAAGCGGCTTTTAGAAAAAATTAAAGCGACTTTCTGAGGAATTAAAAGTGACTTTTAGAAAAAATTAAAGCGACTTTCTGAGAAAACAAAATCGGTTTTTAGAAGAAATAAAAGTAGCTTTTTGAGAAAACAAAAGCGGCTATTAGAAAAAATTAAAGTAGCTTTTTGAGGGAACAAAAGCGGCTATTAGAAAAAATTAAAGTGGCTTTTTGAGAAAACAAAAGCGGCTTTTAGAAAAAATTAAAGCGACTTTCTGAGAAAACAAAACCGGTTTTTAGAAGAAATAAAAGTAGCTTTTTGAGAAAACAAAAGCGGCTTTTAGAAAAAATAAGTGCGGTTTTTTGAGAAAACAAAAGTGACTTTTAGAAAAAATTAAAGCGGCTTTCTGAGAAAACAAAAGCGGCTATTAGAAAAAATTAAAGTGGCTTTTTGAGAAAACAAAAGCGGCTTTTAGAAAAAATTAAAGCGACTTTCTGAGGAATTAAAAGTGACTTTTAGAAAAAATTAAAGCGACTTTCAGAGAAAACAAAATCGGCTTTTAGAAGAAATAAACGTGGCTTTTTGAGAAAGCAAAAGCGGCTTTTAGAAAGAAATAAAGTGGGTTTTAGAGAAATTAAAAGTGGCTTTCAGAAAAAATTAAAGCGACTTTCTGAGAAAACAAAACCGGTTTTTAGAAGAAATAAAAGTGGCTTTTTGAGAAAACAAAAGCGGCTATTAGAAAAAATTAAAGCGGCTTTTTGAGAAAATAAAAGCGGCTTTTAGAAAAAATTAAAGTGGCTTTCTGAGGAATTAAAAGTGGCTTTTACAAAAAATTAAAGCGACTTTCTGAGGAATTAAAAGCGACTTTCAGAAAAAATTAAAGTGGCTTTTTGAGAAAACAAAAGCGGCTTTTAGAAAAAATTAAAGCGACTTTCTGAGGAATTAAAAGTGACTTTTAGAAAAAATTAAAGCGACTTTCTGAGAAAACAAAATCGGTTTTTAGAAGAAATAAAAGTAGCTTTTTGAGAAAACAAAAGCGGCTATTAGAAAAAATTAAAGTAGCTTTTTGAGAGAACAAAAGCGGCTATTAGAAAAAATTAAAGTGGCTTTTTGAGAAAACAAAAGCGGCTTTTAGAAAAAATTAAAGCGACTTTCTGAGAAAACAAAACCGGTTTTTAGAAGAAATAAAAGTGGCTTTCTGAGGAATTAAAAGTGGCTTTTACAAAAAATTAAAGCGACTTTCTGAGGAACTAAAAGTGACTTTTAGGAAAAATTAAAGCGACTTTCAGAGAAAACAAAAGCGGCTTTTAGAGAAAATTAAAGTGGCTTTTTGAGAAAACAAAAGCGGGTTTTAGAAAAAAATAAAGTGGGTTTTAGAGAAATTAAAAGTGGCTTTTAGAAAAAATTAAAGCGACTTTCTGAGAAAACAAAACCGGTTTTTAGAAGAAATAAAAGTGGCTTTCTGAGGAATTAAAAGTGGCTTTTACAAAAAATAAAAGCGACTTTCTGAGGAACTAAAAGTGACTTTTAGGAAAAATTAAAGCGACTTTCAGAGAAAACAAAAGCGGCTTTTAGAAAAAATTAAAGTGGCTTTTTGAGAAAACAAAAGCGGCTATTAGAAAAAATTAAAGTGGCTTTTTGAGAAAATAAAAGCGGCTTTTAGAAAAAATTAAAGCGACTTTCTGAGGAATTAAAAGTGACTTTTAGAAAAAATTAAAGCGACTTTCAGAGAAAACAAAATCGGGTTTTAGAAGAAATAAAAGTGGCTTTTTGAGAAAACAAAAGCGGCTTTTAGAAAAAATAAGTGCGGTTTTTTGAGAAAACAAAAGTGACTTTTAGAAAAAATTAAAGCGGCTTTCTGAGAAAACAAAAGCGGCTATTAGAAAAAATTAAAGTGGCTTTTTGAGAAAACAAAAGCGGCTTTTAGAAAAAATTAAAGCGACTTTCTGAGGAATTAAAAGTGACTTTTAGAAAAAATTAAAGCGACTTTCTGAGAAAACAAAATCGGTTTTTAGAAGAAATAAAAGTAGCTTTTTGAGAAAACAAAAGCGGCTATTAGAAAAAATTAAAGTAGCTTTTTGAGGGAACAAAAGCGGCTATTAGAAAAAATTAAAGTGGCTTTTTGAGAAAACAAAAGCGGCTTTTAGAAAAAATTAAAGCGACTTTCTGAGAAAACAAAACCGGTTTTTAGAAGAAATAAAAGTAGCTTTTTGAGAAAACAAAAGCGGCTTTTAGAAAAAATAAGTGCGGTTTTTTGAGAAAACAAAAGTGACTTTTAGAAAAAATTAAAGCGGCTTTCTGAGAAAACAAAAGCGGCTATTAGAAAAAATTAAAGTGGCTTTTTGAGAAAACAAAAGCGGCTTTTAGAAAAAATTAAAGCGACTTTCTGAGGAATTAAAAGTGACTTTTAGAAAAAATTAAAGCGACTTTCAGAGAAAACAAAATCGGCTTTTAGAAGAAATAAACGTGGCTTTTTGAGAAAGCAAAAGCGGCTTTTAGAAAGAAATAAAGTGGGTTTTAGAGAAATTAAAAGTGGCTTTCAGAAAAAATTAAAGCGACTTTCTGAGAAAACAAAACCGGTTTTTAGAAGAAATAAAAGTGGCTTTTTGAGAAAACAAAAGCGGCTATTAGAAAAAATTAAAGTGGCTTTTTGAGAAAATAAAAGCGGCTTTTAGAAAAAATTAAAGTGGCTTTCTGAGGAATTAAAAGTGGCTTTTACAAAAAATTAAAGCGACTTTCTGAGGAATTAAAAGCGACTTTCAGAAAAAATTAAAGTGGCTTTTTGAGAAAACAAAAGCGGCTTTTAGAAAAAATTAAAGCGACTTTCTGAGGAATTAAAAGTGACTTTTAGAAAAAATTAAAGCGACTTTCTGAGAAAACAAAATCGGTTTTTAGAAGAAATAAAAGTAGCTTTTTGAGAAAACAAAAGCGGCTATTAGAAAAAATTAAAGTAGCTTTTTGAGAGAACAAAAGCGGCTATTAGAAAAAATTAAAGTGGCTTTTTGAGAAAACAAAAGCGGCTTTTAGAAAAAATTAAAGCGACTTTCTGAGAAAACAAAACCGGTTTTTAGAAGAAATAAAAGTGGCTTTCTGAGGAATTAAAAGTGGCTTTTACAAAAAATTAAAGCGACTTTCTGAGGAACTAAAAGTGACTTTTAGGAAAAATTAAAGCGACTTTCAGAGAAAACAAAAGCGGCTTTTAGAGAAAATTAAAGTGGCTTTTTGAGAAAACAAAAGCGGGTTTTAGAAAAAAATAAAGTGGGTTTTAGAGAAATTAAAAGTGGCTTTTAGAAAAAATTAAAGCGACTTTCTGAGAAAACAAAACCGGTTTTTAGAAGAAATAAAAGTGGCTTTCTGAGGAATTAAAAGTGGCTTTTACAAAAAATAAAAGCGACTTTCTGAGGAACTAAAAGTGACTTTTAGGAAAAATTAAAGCGACTTTCAGAGAAAACAAAAGCGGCTTTTAGAAAAAATTAAAGTGGCTTTTTGAGAAAACAAAAGCGGCTTTTAGAAAAAAATAAAGTGGGTTTTAGTGAAATTAAAAGTGGCTTTTAAAAAAAATTAAAGCGACTTTCTGAGAAAACAAAACCGGTTTTTAGAAGAAATAAAAGTGGCTTTCTGAGGAATTAAAAGTGGCTTTTAGAAAAAATTAAAGCAACTTTCTGAGGAATTAAAAGTGACTTTTAGGAAAAATTAAAGCGACTTTCAGAGAAAACAAAAGCGGCTTTTAGAAAAAATAAAGTGGGTTTTAGAGAAATTAAAAGTGGCTTTTAGAAAAAATTAAAGCGAGTTTCTGAGAAAACAAACCCGGTTTTTAGAAGAAATAAAAGTGGCTTTTTGAGAAAACAAAAGCGGCTTTTAGAAAAAATTAAAGTGGCTTTTTGAGAAAACAAAAGCGGCTTTTAGAAAAAAATAAAGTGGGTTTTAGTGAAATTAAAAGTGGCTTTTAAAAAAAATTAAAGCGACTTTCTGAGAAAACAAAACCGGTTTTTAGAAGAAATAAAAGTGGCTTTCTGAGGAATTAAAAGTGGCTTTTAGAAAAAATTAAAGCGACTTTCTGAGGAATTAAAAGTGACTTTTAGGAAAAATTAAAGCGACTTTCAGAGAAAACAAAAGCGGCTTTTAGAAAAAAATAAAGTGGGTTTTAGAGAAATTAAAAGTGGCATTTAGAAAAAATTAAAGCGACTTTCTGAGAAAACAAAACCGGTTTTTAGAAGAAATAAAAGTGGCTTTCTGAGGAATTAAAAGTGGCTTTTACAAAAAATAAAAGCGACTTTCTGAGGAACTAAAAGTGACTTTTAGGAAAAATTAAAGCGACTTTCAGAGAAAACAAAAGCGGCTTTTAGAAAAAATTAAAGTGGCTTTTTGAGAAAACAAAAGCGGCTTTTAGAAAAAAATAAAGTGGGTTTTAGTGAAATTAAAAGTGGCTTTTAAAAAAAATTAAAGCGACTTTCTGAGAAAACAAAACCGGTTTTTAGAAGAAATAAAAGTGGCTTTCTGAGGAATTAAAAGTGGCTTTTAGAAAAAATTAAAGCAACTTTCTGAGGAATTAAAAGTGACTTTTAGGAAAAATTAAAGCGACTTTCAGAGAAAACAAAAGCGGCTTTTAGAAAAAATAAAGTGGGTTTTAGAGAAATTAAAAGTGGCTTTTAGAAAAAATTAAAGCGAGTTTCTGAGAAAACAAACCCGGTTTTTAGAAGAAATAAAAGTGGCTTTTTGAGAAAACAAAAGCGGCTTTTAGAAAAAATTAAAGTGGCTTTTTGAGAAAACAAAAGCAGCTTTTAGAAAAAATTAAAGCGACTTTATGAGGAATTAAAAGTGACTTTTAGGAAAAATTAAAACGACTTTCTGAGGAATTAAAAGTGGCTTTTAGAAAAAATTAAAGCGACTTTCTGAGAAAACAAAACCGGTTTTTAGAAGAAATAAAAGTGGCTTTTTGAGAAAACAAAAGCGGCTTTTAGAAAAAAATAAAGTGGGTTTTAGAGAAATTAAAAGTGGCTTTTAGAAAAAATTAAAGCGACTTTCTGAGAAAACAAAACCGGTTTTTAGAAGAAATAAAAGTGGCTTTTTGAGAAAACAAAAGCGGCTTTTAGAAAAAAATAAAGTGGGTTTTAGAGAAATTAAAAGTGGTTTTTAGAAAAAATTAAAGCGACTTTCTAAGAAAACAAAACCGGTTTTTAGAAGAAATAAAAGTGGCTTTTTGAGAAAACAAAAGCGGCTTTTAGAAAAAATTAAAGTGGCTTTTTGAGAAAACAAAAGCGGCTTTTAGAAAAAATTAAAGCGACTTTCTGAGGAATTAAAAGTGACTTTTAGGAAAAATTAAAGCGACTTTCAGAGAAAACAAAAGCGGCTTTTAGAAAAAATTAAAGTGGCTTTTTGAGAAAACAAAAGCGGCTTTTAGAAAAAAATAAAGTGGGTTTTAGAGAAATTAAAAGTGGCTTTTAGAAAAAATTAAAGCGACTTTCTGAGAAAACAAAACCGGTTTTTAGAAGAAATAAAAGTGGCTTTCTGAGGAATTAAAAGTGGCTTTTAGAAAAAATTAAAGCGACTTTCTGAGGAATTAAAAGTGACTTTTAGAAAAAATTAAAGCGACTTTCTGAGAAAACAAAATCGGCTTTTATAAGAAATAAAAGTAGCTTTTTGAGAAAACAAAAGCGGCTATTAGAAAAAATTAAAGTGGCTTTTTGAGAAAATAAAAGCGGCTTTTAGAAAAAATTAAAGTGGCTTTCTGAGGAATTAAAAGTGGCTTTTACAAAAAATTAAAGCGACTTTCTGAGGAATTAAAAGTGACTTTTAGGAAAAATTAAAGCGACTTTCAGAGAAAACAAAAGCGGCTTTTAGAAAAAATTAAAGTGGCTTTTTGAGAAAACAAAAGCGGCTTTTAGAAAAAATTAAAGTGGCTTTTTGAGAAAACAAAAGCGGCTTTTAGAAAAAATTAAAATGGCTTTTTGAGAAAACAAAAGCGGTTTTTAGAAGAAATAAAAGTGGCTTTTTGAGAAAACAAAAGCGGCTATTAGAAAAAATTAAAGTGGCTTTTTGAGAAAATAAAAGCGGCTTTTAGAAAAAATTAAAGCGACTTTCTGAGGAATTAAAAGTGGCTTTTAGGAAAAATTAAAGCGACTTTCAGAGAAAACAAAAGCGGCTTTTAGAAAAAATTAAAGTGGTTTTTTGAGAAAATATAAGCGGCTTTTAGAAAAAATTAAAGTGGCTTTCTGAGGAATTAAAAGTGGCTTTTACAAAAAATTAAAGCGACTTTCTGAGGAATTAAAAGTGACTTTTAGGAAAAATTAAAGCGACTTTCAGAGAAAACAAAAGCGGCTTTTAGAAAAAATTAAAGTGGCTTTTTGAGAAAACAAAAGCGGCTTTTAGAAAAAATTAAAGCGACTTTCTGAGAAAACAAAACCGGTTTTTAGAAGAAATAAAAGTGGCTTTTTGAGAAAACAAAAGCGGCTATTAGAAAAAATTAAAGTGGCTTTCTGAGGAATTAAAAGTAGCTTTTAGGAAAAATTAAAGCGACTTTCAGAGAAAACAAAAGCGGCTTTTAGAAAAAATTAAAGTGGTTTTTTGAGAAAATATAAGCGGCTTTTAGAAAAAATTAAAGTGGCTTTCTGAGGAATTAAAAGTGGCTTTTACAAAAAATTAAAGCGACTTTCTGAGGAATTAAAAGTGACTTTTAGGAAAAATTAAAGCGACTTTCAGAGAAAACAAAAGCGGCTTTTAGAAAAAATTAAAGCGACTTTCTGAGAAAACAAAACCGGTTTTTAGAAGAAATAAAAGTGGTTTTTTGAGAAAATAAAAGCGGCTTTTAGAAAAAATTAAAGTGGCTTTCTGAGGAATTAAAAGTGGCTTTTAGGAAAAATTAAAGCGACTTTCAGAGAAAACAAAAGCGGCTTTTAGAAAAAATTAAAGTGGTTTTTTGAGAAAATATAAGCGGCTTTTAGAAAAAATTAAAGTGGCTTTCTGAGGAATTAAAAGTGGCTTTTACAAAAAATTAAAGCGACTTTCTGAGGAATTAAAAGTGACTTTTAGGAAAAATTAGCGACTTTCAGAGAAAACAAAAGCGGCTTTTAGAAAAAATTAAAGTGGCTTTTTGAGAAAACAAAAGCGGCTTTTAGAAAAAATTAAAGCGACTTTCTGAGAAAACAAAATCGGCTTTTATAAGAAATAAAAGTGGCTTTTTGAGAAAACAAAACCGGTTTTTAGAAGAAATAAAAGTGGCTTTCTGAGGAATTAAAAGTGGCTTTTACAAAAAATTAAAGCGACTTTCTGAGGAACTAAAAGTGACTTTTAGGAAAAATTAAAGCGACTTTCAGAGAAAACAAAAGCGGCTTTTAGAGAAAATTAAAGTGGCTTTTTGAGAAAACAAAAGCGGGTTTTAGAAAAAAATAAAGTGGGTTTTAGAGAAATTAAAAGTGGCTTTTAGAAAAAATTAAAGCGACTTTCTGAGAAAACAAAACCGGTTTTTAGAAGAAATAAAAGTGGCTTTCTGAGGAATTAAAAGTGGCTTTTAGAAAAAATTAAAGCGACTTTCTGAGGAATTAAAAGTGACTTTTAGGAAAAATTAAAGCGACTTTCAGAGAAAACAAAAGCGGCTTTTAGAAAAAAATAAAGTGGGTTTTAGAGAAATTAAAAGTGGCTTTTAGAAAAAATTAAAGCGACTTTCTGAGAAAACAAAACCGGTTTTTAGAAGAAATAAAAGTGGCTTTCTGAGGAATTAAAAGTGGCTTTTACAAAAAATAAAAGCGACTTTCTGAGGAACTAAAAGTGACTTTTAGGAAAAATTAAAGCGACTTTCAGAGAAAACAAAAGCGGCTGTTAGAAAAAATTAAAGTGGCTTTTTGAGAAAACAAAAGCGGCTTTTAGAAAAAAATAAAGTGGGTTTTAGAGAAATTAAAAGTGGCTTTTAGAAAAAATTAAAGCGACTTTCTGAGAAAACAAAACCGGTTTTTAGAAGAAATAAAAGTGGCTTTCTGAGGAATTAAAAGTGGCTTTTAGAAAAAATTAAAGCGACTTTCTGAGGAATTAAAAGTGACTTTTAGGAAAAATTAAAGCGACTTTCAGAGAAAACAAAAGCGGCTTTTAGAAAAAATAAAGTGGGTTTTAGAGAAATTAAAAGTGGCTTTTAGAAAAAATTAAAGCGAGTTTCTGAGAAAACAAACCCGGTTTTTAGAAGAAATAAAAGTGGCTTTTTGAGAAAACAAAAGCGGCTTTTAGAAAAAATTAAAGTGGCTTTTTGAGAAAACAAAAGCAGCTTTTAGAAAAAATTAAAGCGACTTTATGAGGAATTAAAAGTGACTTTTAGGAAAAATTAAAACGACTTTCTGAGGAATTAAAAGTGGCTTTTAGAAAAAATTAAAGCGACTTTCTGAGAAAACAAAACCGGTTTTTAGAAGAAATAAAAGTGGCTTTTTGAGAAAACAAAAGCGGCTTTTAGAAAAAAATAAAGTGGGTTTTAGAGAAATTAAAAGTGGCTTTTAGAAAAAATTAAAGCGACTTTCTGAGAAAACAAAACCGGTTTTTAGAAGAAATAAAAGTGGTTTTTGAGAAAACAAAAGCGGCTTTTAGAAAAAAATAAAGTGGGTTTTAGAGAAATTAAAAGTGGTTTTTAGAAAAAATTAAAGCGACTTTCTATGAAAACAAAACCGGTTTTTAGAAGAAATAAAAGTGGCTTTTTGAGAAAACAAAAGCGGCTTTTAGAAAAAATTAAAGTGGCTTTTTGAGAAAACAAAAGCGGCTTTTAGAAAAAATTAAAGCGACTTTCTGAGGAATTAAAAGTGACTTTTAGGAAAAATTAAAGCGACTTTCAGAGAAAACAAAAGCGGCTTTTAGAAAAAATTAAAGTGGCTTTTTGAGAAAACAAAAGCGGCTTTTAGAAAAAAATAAAGTGGGTTTTAGAGAAATTAAAAGTGGCTTTTAGAAAAAATTAAAGCGACTTTCTGAGAAAACAAAACCGGTTTTTAGAAGAAATAAAAGTGGCTTTCTGAGGAATTAAAAGTGGCTTTTAGAAAAAATTAAAGCGACTTTCTGAGGAATTAAAAGTGACTTTTAGAAAAAATTAAAGCGACTTTCTGAGAAAACAAAATCGGCTTTTATAAGAAATAAAAGTAGCTTTTTGAGAAAACAAAAGCGGCTATTAGAAAAAATTAAAGTGGCTTTTTGAGAAAATAAAAGCGGCTTTTAGAAAAAATTAAAGTGGCTTTCTGAGGAATTAAAAGTGGCTTTTACAAAAAATTAAAGCGACTTTCTGAGGAATTAAAAGTGACTTTTAGGAAAAATTAAAGCGACTTTCAGAGAAAACAAAAGCGGCTTTTAGAAAAAATTAAAGTGGCTTTTTGAGAAAACAAAAGCGGCTTTTAGAAAAAATTAAAGTGGCTTTTTGAGAAAACAAAAGCGGCTTTTAGAAAAAATTAAAATGGCTTTTTGAGAAAACAAAAGCGGTTTTTAGAAGAAATAAAAGTGGCTTTTTGAGAAAACAAAAGCGGCTATTAGAAAAAATTAAAGTGGCTTTTTGAGAAAATAAAAGCGGCTTTTAGAAAAAATTAAAGCGACTTTCTGAGGAATTAAAAGTGGCTTTTAGGAAAAATTAAAGCGACTTTCAGAGAAAACAAAAGCGGCTTTTAGAAAAAATTAAAGTGGTTTTTTGAGAAAATATAAGCGGCTTTTAGAAAAAATTAAAGTGGCTTTCTGAGGAATTAAAAGTGGCTTTTACAAAAAATTAAAGCGACTTTCTGAGGAATTAAAAGTGACTTTTAGGAAAAATTAAAGCGACTTTCAGAGAAAACAAAAGCGGCTTTTAGAAAAAATTAAAGTGGCTTTTTGAGAAAACAAAAGCGGCTTTTAGAAAAAATTAAAGCGACTTTCTGAGAAAACAAAACCGGTTTTTAGAAGAAATAAAAGTGGCTTTTTGAGAAAACAAAAGCGGCTATTAGAAAAAATTAAAGTGGCTTTCTGAGGAATTAAAAGTGGCTTTTAGGAAAAATTAAAGCGACTTTCAGAGAAAACAAAAGCGGCTTTTAGAAAAAATTAAAGTGGTTTTTTGAGAAAATATAAGCGGCTTTTAGAAAAAATTAAAGTGGCTTTCTGAGGAATTAAAAGTGGCTTTTACAAAAAATTAAAGCGACTTTCTGAGGAATTAAAAGTGACTTTTAGGAAAAATTAAAGCAACTTTCAGAGAAAACAAAAGCGGCTTTTAGAAAAAATTAAAGCGACTTTCTGAGAAAACAAAACCGGTTTTTAGAAGAAATAAAAGTGGTTTTTTGAGAAAATAAAAGCGGCTTTTAGAAAAAATTAAAGTGGCTTTCTGAGGAATTAAAAGTGGCTTTTAGGAAAAATTAAAGCGACTTTCAGAGAAAACAAAAGCGGCTTTTAGAAAAAATTAAAGTGGTTTTTTGAGAAAATATAAGCGGCTTTTAGAAAAAATTAAAGTGGCTTTCTGAGGAATTAAAAGTGGCTTTTACAAAAAATTAAAGCGACTTTCTGAGGAATTAAAAGTGACTTTTAGGAAAAATTAAAGCGACTTTCAGAGAAAACAAAAGCGGCTTTTAGAAAAAATTAAAGTGGCTTTTTGAGAAAACAAAAGCGGCTTTTAGAAAAAATTAAAGCGACTTTCTGAGAAAACAAAATCGGCTTTTATAAGAAATAAAAGCGACTTTCTGAGAAAACAAAACCGGTTTTTAGAAGAAATAAAAGTGGCTTTCTGAGGAATTAAAAGTGGCTTTTAGAAAAAATTAAAGCGACTTTCTGAGGAATTAAAAGTGACTTTTAGGAAAAATTAAAGCGACTTTCAGAGAAAACAAAAGCGGCTTTTAAAAAAAAAATAAAGTGGGTTTTAGAGAAATTAAAAGTGGCTTTTAGAAAAAATTAAAGCGACTTTCTGAGAAAACAAAACCGGTTTTTAGAAGAAATAAAAGTGGCTTTCTGAGGAATTAAAAGTGGCTTTTACAAAAAATTAAAGCGACTTTCTGAGGAACTAAAAGTGACTTTTAGGAAAAATTAAAGCGACTTTCAGAGAAAACAAAAGCGGCTTTTAGAGAAAATTAAAGTGGCTTTTTGAGAAAACAAAAGCGGGTTTTAGAAAAAAATAAAGTGGGTTTTAGAGAAATTAAAAGTGGCTTTTAGAAAAAATTAAAACGACTTTCTGAGAAAACAAAACCGGTTTTTAGAAGAAATAAAAGTGGCTTTCTGAGGAATTAAAAGTGGCTTTTAGAAAAAATTAAAGCGACTTTCTGAGGAATTAAAAGTGACTTTTAGGAAAAATTAAAGCGACTTTCAGAGAAAACAAAAGCGGCTTTTAGAAAAAAATAAAGTGGGTTTTAGAGAAATTAAAAGTGGCTTTTAGAAAAAATTAAAGCGACTTTCTGAGAAAACAAAACCGGTTTTTAGAAGAAATAAAAGTGGCTTTCTGAGGAATTAAAAGTGGCTTTTACAAAAAATAAAAGCGACTTTCTGAGGAACTAAAAGTGACTTTTAGGAAAAATTAAAGCGACTTTCAGAGAAAACAAAAGCGGCTTTTAGAAAAAATTAAAGTGGCTTTTTGAGAAAACAAAAGCGGCTTTTAGAAAAAAATAAAGTGGGTTTTAGAGAAATTAAAAGTGGCTTTTAGAAAAAATTAAAGCGACTTTCTGAGAAAAGAAAACCGGTTTTTAGAAGAAATAAAAGTGGCTTTCTGAGGAATTAAAAGTGGCTTTTAGAAAAAATTAAAGCGACTTTCTGAGGAATTAAAAGTGACTTTTAGGAAAAATTAAAGCGACTTTCAGAGAAAACAAAAGCGGCTTTTAGAAAAAATAAAGTGGGTTTTAGAGAAATTAAAAGTGGCTTTTAGAAAAAATTAAAGCGAGTTTCTGAGAAAACAAACCCGGTTTTTAGAAGAAATAAAAGTGGCTTTTTGAGAAAACAAAAGCGGCTTTTAGAAAAAATTAAAGTGGCTTTTTGAGAAAACAAAAGCAGCTTTTAGAAAAAATTAAAGCGACTTTATGAGGAATTAAAAGTGACTTTTAGGAAAAATTAAAACGACTTTCTGAGGAATTAAAAGTGGCTTTTAGAAAAAATTAAAGCGACTTTCTGAGAAAACAAAACCGGTTTTTAGAAGAAATAAAAGTGGCTTTTTGAGAAAACAAAAGCGGCTTTTAGAAAAAAATAAAGTGGGTTTTAGAGAAATTAAAAGTGGCTTTTAGAAAAAATTAAAGCGACTTTCTGAGAAAACAAAACCGGTTTTTAGAAGAAATAAAAGTGGCTTTTTGAGAAAACAAAAGCGGCTTTTAGAAAAAAATAAAGTGGGTTTTAGAGAAATTAAAAGTGGTTTTTAGAAAAAATTAAAGCGACTTTCTAAGAAAACAAAACCGGTTTTTAGAAGAAATAAAAGTGGCTTTTTGAGAAAACAAAAGCGGCTTTTAGAAAAAATTAAAGTGGCTTTTTGAGAAAACAAAAGCGGCTTTTAGAAAAAATTAAAGCGACTTTCTGAGGAATTAAAAGTGACTTTTAGGAAAAATTAAAGCGACTTTCAGAGAAAACAAAAGCGGCTTTTAGAAAAAATTAAAGTGGCTTTTTGAGAAAACAAAAGCGGCTTTTAGAAAAAAATAAAGTGGGTTTTAGAGAAATTAAAAGTGGCTTTTAGAAAAAATTAAAGCGACTTTCTGAGAAAACAAAACCGGTTTTTAGAAGAAATAAAAGTGGCTTTCTGAGGAATTAAAAGTGGCTTTTAGAAAAAATTAAAGCGACTTTCTGAGGAATTAAAAGTGACTTTTAGAAAAAATTAAAGCGACTTTCTGAGAAAACAAAATCGGCTTTTATAAGAAATAAAAGTAGCTTTTTGAGAAAACAAAAGCGGCTATTAGAAAAAATTAAAGTGGCTTTTTGAGAAAATAAAAGCGGCTTTTAGAAAAAATTAAAGTGGCTTTCTGAGGAATTAAAAGTGGCTTTTACAAAAAATTAAAGCGACTTTCTGAGGAATTAAAAGTGACTTTTAGGAAAAATTAAAGCGACTTTCAGAGAAAACAAAAGCGGCTTTTAGAAAAAATTAAAGTGGCTTTTTGAGAAAACAAAAGCGGCTTTTAGAAAAAATTAAAGTGGCTTTTTGAGAAAACAAAAGCGGCTTTTAGAAAAAATTAAAATGGCTTTTTGAGAAAACAAAAGCGGTTTTTAGAAGAAATAAAAGTGGCTTTTTGAGAAAACAAAAGCGGCTATTAGAAAAAATTAAAGTGGCTTTTTGAGAAAATAAAAGCGGCTTTTAGAAAAAATTAAAGCGACTTTCTGAGGAATTAAAAGTGGCTTTTAGGAAAAATTAAAGCGACTTTCAGAGAAAACAAAAGCGGCTTTTAGAAAAAATTAAAGTGGTTTTTTGAGAAAATATAAGCGGCTTTTAGAAAAAATTAAAGTGGCTTTCTGAGGAATTAAAAGTGGCTTTTACAAAAAATTAAAGCGACTTTCTGAGGAATTAAAAGTGACTTTTAGGAAAAATTAAAGCGACTTTCAGAGAAAACAAAAGCGGCTTTTAGAAAAAATTAAAGTGGCTTTTTGAGAAAACAAAAGCGGCTTTTAGAAAAAATTAAAGCGACTTTCTGAGAAAACAAAACCGGTTTTTAGAAGAAATAAAAGTGGCTTTTTGAGAAAACAAAAGCGGCTATTAGAAAAAATTAAAGTGGCTTTCTGAGGAATTAAAAGTGGCTTTTAGGAAAAATTAAAGCGACTTTCAGAGAAAACAAAAGCGGCTTTTAGAAAAAATTAAAGTGGTTTTTTGAGAAAATATAAGCGGCTTTTAGAAAAAATTAAAGTGGCTTTCTGAGGAATTAAAAGTGGCTTTTACAAAAAATTAAAGCGACTTTCTGAGAAATTAAAAGTGACTTTTAGGAAAAATTAAAGCGACTTTCAGAGAAAACAAAAGCGGCTTTTAGAAAAAATTAAAGCGACTTTCTGAGAAAACAAAACCGGTTTTTAGAAGAAATAAAAGTGGTTTTTTGAGAAAATAAAAGCGGCTTTTAGAAAAAATTAAAGTGGCTTTCTGAGGAATTAAAAGTGGCTTTTAGGAAAAATTAAAGCGACTTTCAGAGAAAACAAAAGCGGCTTTTAGAAAAAATTAAAGTGGTTTTTTGAGAAAATATAAGCGGCTTTTAGAAAAAATTAAAGTGGCTTTCTGAGGAATTAAAAGTGGCTTTTACAAAAAATTAAAGCGACTTTCTGAGGAATTAAAAGTGACTTTTAGGAAAAATTAAAGCGACTTTCAGAGAAAACAAAAGCGGCTTTTAGAAAAAATTAAAGTGGCTTTTTGAGAAAACAAAAGCGGCTTTTAGAAAAAATTAAAGCGACTTTCTGAGAAAACAAAATCGGCTTTTATAAGAAATAAAAGTGGCTTTTTGAGAAAACAAAACCGGTTTTTAGAAGAAATAAAAGTGGCTTTCTGAGGAATTAAAAGTGGCTTTTAGAAAAAATTAAAGCGACTTTCTGAGGAATTAAAAATGACTTTTAGGAAAAATTAAAGCGACTTTCAGAGAAAACAAAAGCGGCTTTTAAAAAAAAAATAAAGTGGGTTTTAGAGAAATTAAAAGTGGCTTTTAGAAAAAATTAAAGCGACTTTCTGAGAAAACAAAACCGGTTTTTAGAAGAAATAAAAGTGGCTTTCTGAGGAATTAAAAGTGGCTTTTACAAAAAATTAAAGCGACTTTCTGAGGAACTAAAAGTGACTTTTAGGAAAAATTAAAGCGACTTTCAGAGAAAACAAAAGCGGCTTTTAGAGAAAATTAAAGTGGCTTTTTGAGAAAACAAAAGCGGGTTTTAGAAAAAAATAAAGTGGGTTTTAGAGAAATTAAAAGTGGCTTTTAGAAAAAATTAAAGCGACTTTCTGAGAAAACAAAACCGGTTTTTAGAAGAAATAAAAGTGGCTTTCTGAGGAATTAAAAGTGGCTTTTAGAAAAAATTAAAGCGACTTTCTGAGGAATTAAAAGTGACTTTTAGGAAAAATTAAAGCGACTTTCAGAGAAAACAAAAGCGGCTTTTAGAAAAAAATAAAGTGGGTTTTAGAGAAATTAAAAGTGGCTTTTAGAAAAAATTAAAGCGACTTTCTGAGAAAACAAAACCGGTTTTTAGAAGAAATAAAAGTGGCTTTCTGAGGAATTAAAAGTGGCTTTTAGAAAAAATTAAAGCGACTTTCTGAGGAATTAAAAGTGACTTTTAGGAAAAATTAAAGCGACTTTCAGAGAAAACAAAAGCGGCTTTTAGAAAAAATAAAGTGGGTTTTAGAGAAATTAAAAGTGGCTTTTAGAAAAAATTAAAGCGAGTTTCTGAGAAAACAAACCCGGTTTTTAGAAGAAATAAAAGTGGCTTTTTGAGAAAACAAAAGCGGCTTTTAGAAAAAATTAAAGTGGCTTTTTGAGAAAACAAAAGCAGCTTTTAGAAAAAATTAAAGCGACTTTATGAGGAATTAAAAGTGACTTTTAGGAAAAATTAAAACGACTTTCTGAGGAATTAAAAGTGGCTTTTAGAAAAAATTAAAGCGACTTTCTGAGAAAACAAAACCGGTTTTTAGAAGAAATAAAAGTGGCTTTTTGAGAAAACAAAAGCGGCTTTTAGAAAAAAATAAAGTGGGTTTTAGAGAAATTAAAAGTGGCTTTTAGAAAAAATTAAAGCGACTTTCTGAGAAAACAAAACCGGTTTTTAGAAGAAATAAAAGTGGCTTTTTGAGAAAACAAAAGCGGCTTTTAGAAAAAAATAAAGTGGGTTTTAGAGAAATTAAAAGTGGTTTTTAGAAAAAATTAAAGCGACTTTCTAAGAAAACAAAACCGGTTTTTAGAAGAAATAAAAGTGGCTTTTTGAGAAAACAAAAGCGGCTTTTAGAAAAAATTAAAGTGGCTTTTTGAGAAAACAAAAGCGGCTTTTAGAAAAAATTAAAGCGACTTTCTGAGGAATTAAAAGTGACTTTTAGGAAAAATTAAAGCGACTTTCAGAGAAAACAAAAGCGGCTTTTAGAAAAAATTAAAGTGGCTTTTTGAGAAAACAAAAGCGGCTTTTAGAAAAAAATAAAGTGGGTTTTAGAGAAATTAAAAGTGGCTTTTAGAAAAAATTAAAGCGACTTTCTGAGAAAACAAAACCGGTTTTTAGAAGAAATAAAAGTGGCTTTCTGAGAAAACAAAAGCGGCTATTAGAAAAAAATAAAGTGGCTTTTTGAGAAAATAAAAGCGGCTTTTAGAAAAAATTAAAGTGGCTTTCTGAGGAATTAAAAGTGGCTTTTACAAAAAATTAAAGCGACTTTCTGAGGAATTAAAAGTGACTTTTAGAAAAAATTAAAGCGACTTTCTGAGAAAACAAAACCGGTTTTTAGAAGAAATAAAAGTGGCTTTCTGAGGAATTAAAAGTGGCTTTTAGAAAAAATTAAAGCGACTTTCTGAGGAATTAAAAGTGACTTTTAGAAAAAATTAAAGCGACTTTCTGAGAAAACAAAATCGGCTTTTATAAGAAATAAAAGTAGCTTTTTGAGAAAACAAAAGCGGCTATTAGAAAAAATTAAAGTGGCTTTTTGAGAAAATAAAAGCGGCTTTTAGAAAAAATTAAAGTGGCTTTCTGAGGAATTAAAAGTGGCTTTTACAAAAAATTAAAGCGACTTTCTGAGGAATTAAAAGTGACTTTTAGGAAAAATTAAAGCGACTTTCAGAGAAAACAAAAGCGGCTTTTAGAAAAAATTAAAGTGGCTTTTTGAGAAAACAAAAGCGGCTTTTAGAAAAAATTAAAATGGCTTTTTGAGAAAACAAAAGCGGCTTTTAGAAAAAATTAAAATGGGTTTTTGAGAAAACAAAAGCGGTTTTTAGAAGAAATTAAAATGGCTTTTTGAGAAAACAAAAGCGGGTTTTAGAAGAAATAAAAGTGGCTTTTTGAGAAAACAAAAGCGGCTATTAGAAAAAATTAAAGTGGTTTTTTGAGAAAATAAAAGCGGCTTTTAGAAAAAATTAAAGTGGCTTTCTGAGGAATTAAAAGTGGCTTTTAGGAAAAATTAAAGCGACTTTCAGAGAAAACAAAAGCGGCTTTTAGAAAAAATTAAAGTGGTTTTTTGAGAAAATATAAGCGGCTTTTAGAAAAAATTAAAGTGGCTTTCTGAGGAATTAAAAGTGGCTTTTACAAAAAATTAAAGCGACTTTCTGAGGAATTAAAAGTGACTTTTAGGAAAAATTAAAGCGACTTTCAAAGAAAACCAAAGCGGCTTTTAGAAAAAATTAAAGTGGCTTTTTGAGAAAACAAAAGCGGCTTTTAGAAAAAATTAAAGCGACTTTCTGAGAAAACAAAATCGGCTTTTATAAGAAATAAAAGTGGCTTTTTGAGAAAACAAAACCGGTTTTTAGAAGAAATAAAAGTGGCTTTCTGAGGAATTAAAAGTGGCTTTTAGAAAAAATTAAAGCGACTTTCTGAGGAATTAAAAGTGACTTTTAGGAAAAATTAAAGCGACTTTCAGAGAAAACAAAAGCGGCTTTTAAAAAAAAATAAAGTGGGTTTTAGAGAAATTAAAAGTGGCTTTTAGAAAAAATTAAAGCGACTTTCTGAGAAAACAAAACCGGTTTTTAGAAGAAATAAAAGTGGCTTTCTGAGGAATTAAAAGTGGCTTTTACAAAAAATTAAAGCGACTTTCTGAGGAACTAAAAGTGACTTTTAGGAAAAATTAAAGCGACTTTCAGAGAAAACAAAAGCGGCTTTTAGAGAAAATTAAAGTGGCTTTTTGAGAAAACAAAAGCGGCTTTTAGAAAAAAATAAAGTGGGTTTTAGAGAAATTAAAAGTGGCTTTTAGAAAAAATTAAAGCGACTTTCTGAGAAAACAAAACCGGTTTTTAGAAGAAATAAAAGTGGCTTTCTGAGGAATTAAAAGTGGCTTTTAGAAAAAATTAAAGCGACTTTCTGAGGAATTAAAAGTGACTTTTAGGAAAAATTAAAGCGACTTTCAGAGAAAACAAAAGCGGCTTTTAGAAAAAAATAAAGTGGGTTTTAGAGAAATTAAAAGTGGCTTTTAGAAAAAATTAAAGCGACTTTCTGAGAAAACAAAACCGGTTTTTAGAAGAAATAAAAGTGGCTTTTTGAGAAAACAAAAGCGGCTTTTAGAAAAAAATAAAGTGGGTTTTAGAGAAATTAAAAGTGGTTTTTAGAAAAAATTAAAGCGACTTTCTATGAAAACAAAACCGGTTTTTAAAAGAAATAAAAGTGGCTTTTTGAGAAAACAAAAGCGGCTTTTAGAAAAAATTAAAGTGGCTTTTTGAGAAAACAAAAGCGGCTTTTAGAAAAAATTAAAGCGACTTTCTGAGGAATTAAAAGTGACTTTTAGGAAAAATTAAAGCGACTTTCAGAGAAAACAAAAGCGGCTTTTAGAAAAAATTAAAGTGGCTTTTTGAGAAAACAAAAGCGGCTTTTAGAAAAAAATAAAGTGGGTTTTAGAGAAATTAAAAGTGGCTTTTAGAAAAAATTAAAGCGACTTTCTGAGAAAACAAAACCGGTTTTTAGAAGAAATAAAAGTGGCTTTCTGAGGAATTAAAAGTGGCTTTTAGAAAAAATTAAAGCGACTTTCTGAGGAATTAAAAGTGACTTTTAGAAAAAATTAAAGCGACTTTCTGAGAAAACAAAATCGGCTTTTATAAGAAATAAAAGTAGCTTTTTGAGAAAACAAAAGCGGCTATTAGAAAAAATTAAAGTGGCTTTTTGAGAAAATAAAAGCGGCTTTTAGAAAAAATTAAAGTGGCTTTCTGAGGAATTAAAAGTGGCTTTTACAAAAAATTAAAGCGACTTTCTGAGGAATTAAAAGTGACTTTTAGGAAAAATTAAAGCGACTTTCTGAGAAAACAAAATCGGCTTTTATAAGAAATAAAAGTAGCTTTTTGAGAAAACAAAAGCGGCTTTTAGAAAAAATTAAAGTGGCTTTTTGAGAAAACAAAAGCGGCTTTTAGAAAAAATTAAAGTGGCTTTTTGAGAAAACAAAAGCGGCTTTTAGAAAAAATTAAAATGGCTTTTTGAGAAAACAAAAGCGGTTTTTAGAAGAAATAAAAGTGGCTTTTTGAGAAAACAAAAGCGGCTATTAGAAAAAATTAAAGTGGCTTTTTGAGAAAATAAAAGCGGCTTTTAGAAAAAATTAAAGCGACTTTCTGAGGAATTAAAAGTGGCTTTTAGGAAAAATTAAAGCGACTTTCAGAGAAAACAAAAGCGGCTTTTAGAAAAAATTAAAGTGGTTTTTTGAGAAAATATAAGCGGCTTTTAGAAAAAATTAAAGTGGCTTTCTGAGGAATTAAAAGTGGCTTTTACAAAAAATTAAAGCGACTTTCTGAGGAATTAAAAGTGACTTTTAGGAAAAATTAAAGCGACTTTCAGAGAAAACAAAAGCGGCTTTTTAAGAAAAATTAAAGTGGCTTTTTGAGAAAACAAAAGCGGCTTTTAGAAAAAATTAAAGCGACTTTCTGAGAAAACAAAACCGGTTTTTAGAAGAAATAAAAGTGGCTTTTTGAGAAAACAAAAGCGGCTATTAGAAAAAATTAAAGTGGCTTTCTGAGGAATTAAAAGTGGCTTTTAGGAAAAATTAAAGCGACTTTCAGAGAAAACAAAAGCGGCTTTTAGAAAAAATTAAAGTGGCTTTTTGAGAAAACAAAAGCGGCTTTTAGAAAAAATTAAAGCGACTTTCTGAGAAAACAAAACCGGTTTTTAGAAGAAATAAAAGTGGCTTTTTGAGAAAACAAAAGCGGCTTTTAGAAAAAAATAAAGTGGGTTTTAGAGAAATTAAAAGTGGCTTTTAGAAAAAATTAAAGCGACTTTCTGAGAAAACAAAACCGGTTTTTAGAAGAAATAAAAGTGGCTTTTTGAGAAAACAAAAGCGGCTTTTAGAAAAAAATAAAGTGGGTTTTAGAGAAATTAAAAGTAGTTTTTAGAAAAAATTAAAGCGACTTTCTATGAAAACAAAACCGGTTTTTAGAAGAAATAAAAGTGGCTTTTTGAGAAAACAAAAGCGGCTTTTAGAAAAAATTAAAGTGGCTTTTTGAGAAAACAAAAGCGGCTTTTAGAAAAAATTAAAGCGACTTTCTGAGGAATTAAAAGTGACTTTTAGGAAAAATTAAAGCGACTTTCAGAGAAAACAAAAGCGGCTTTTAGAAAAAATTAAAGTGGCTTTTTGAGAAAACAAAAGCGGCTTTTAGAAAAAAATAAAGTGGGTTTTAGAGAAATTAAAAGTGGCTTTTAGAAAAAATTAAAGCGACTTTCTGAGAAAACAAAACCGGTTTTTAGAAGAAATAAAAGTGGCTTTCTGAGGAATTAAAAGTGGCTTTTAGAAAAAATTAAAGCGACTTTCTGAGGAATTAAAAGTGACTTTTAGAAAAAATTAAAGCGACTTTCTGAGAAAACAAAATCGGCTTTTATAAGAAATAAAAGTAGCTTTTTGAGAAAACAAAAGCGGCTATTAGAAAAAATTAAAGTGGCTTTTTGAGAAAATAAAAGCGGCTTTTAGAAAAAATTAAAGTGGCTTTCTGAGGAATTAAAAGTGGCTTTTACAAAAAATTAAAGCGACTTTCTGAGGAATTAAAAGTGACTTTTAGGAAAAATTAAAGCGACTTTCAGAGAAAACAAAAGCGGCTTTTAGAAAAAATTAAAGTGGCTTTTTGAGAAAACAAAAGCGGCTTTTAGAAAAAATTAAAGTGGCTTTTTGAGAAAACAAAAGCGGCTTTTAGAAAAAATTAAAATGGCTTTTTGAGAAAACAAAAGCGGTTTTTAGAAGAAATAAAAGTGGCTTTTTGAGAAAACAAAAGCGGCTATTAGAAAAAATTAAAGTGGCTTTTTGAGAAAATAAAAGCGGCTTTTAGAAAAAATTAAAGCGACTTTCTGAGGAATTAAAAGTGGCTTTTAGGAAAAATTAAAGCGACTTTCAGAGAAAACAAAAGCGGCTTTTAGAAAAAATTAAAGTGGTTTTTTGAGAAAATATAAGCGGCTTTTAGAAAAAATTAAAGTGGCTTTCTGAGGAATTAAAAGTGGCTTTTACAAAAAATTAAAGCGACTTTCTGAGGAATTAAAAGTGACTTTTAGGAAAAATTAAAGCGACTTTCAGAGAAAACAAAAGCGGCTTTTAGAAAAAATTAAAGTGGCTTTTTGAGAAAACAAAAGCGGCTTTTAGAAAAAATTAAAGCGACTTTCTGAGAAAACAAAACCGGTTTTTAGAAGAAATAAAAGTGGCTTTTTGAGAAAACAAAAGCGGCTATTAGAAAAAATTAAAGTGGCTTTCTGAGGAATTAAAAGTGGCTTTTAGGAAAAATTAAAGCGACTTTCAGAGAAAACAAAAGCGGCTTTTAGAAAAAATTAAAGTGGTTTTTTGAGAAAATATAAGCGGCTTTTAGAAAAAATTAAAGTGGCTTTCTGAGGAATTAAAAGTGGCTTTTACAAAAAATTAAAGCGACTTTCTGAGGAATTAAAAGTGACTTTTAGGAAAAATTAAAGCAACTTTCAGAGAAAACAAAAGCGGCTTTTAGAAAAAATTAAAGCGACTTTCTGAGAAAACAAAACCGGTTTTTAGAAGAAATAAAAGTGGTTTTTTGAGAAAATAAAAGCGGCTTTTAGAAAAAATTAAAGTGGCTTTCTGAGGAATTAAAAGTGGCTTTTAGGAAAAATTAAAGCGACTTTCAGAGAAAACAAAAGCGGCTTTTAGAAAAAATTAAAGTGGTTTTTTGAGAAAATATAAGCGGCTTTTAGAAAAAATGAAAGTGGCTTTCTGAGGAATTAAAAGTGGCTTTTACAAAAAATTAAAGCGACTTTCTGAGGAATTAAAAGTGACTTTTAGGAAAAATTAAAGCGACTTTCAGAGAAAACAAAAGCGGCTTTTAGAAAAAATTAAAGTGGCTTTTTGAGAAAACAAAAGCGGCTTTTAGAAAAAATTAAAGCGACTTTCTGAGAAAACAAAATCGGCTTTTATAAGAAATAAAAGCGACTTTCTGAGAAAACAAAACCGGTTTTTAGAAGAAATAAAAGTGGCTTTCTGAGGAATTAAAAGTGGCTTTTAGAAAAAATTAAAGCGACTTTCTGAGGAATTAAAAGTGACTTTTAGGAAAAATTAAAGCGACTTTCAGAGAAAACAAAAGCGGCTTTTAAAAAAAAAATAAAGTGGGTTTTAGAGAAATTAAAAGTGGCTTTTAGAAAAAATTAAAGCGACTTTCTGAGAAAACAAAACCGGTTTTTAGAAGAAATAAAAGTGGCTTTCTGAGGAATTAAAAGTGGCTTTTAGAAAAAATTAAAGCGACTTTCTGAGGAATTAAAAGTGACTTTTAGGAAAAATTAAAGCGACTTTCAGAGAAAACAAAAGCGGCTTTTAGAAAAAAATAAAGTGGGTTTTAGAGAAATTAAAAGTGGCTTTTAGAAAAAATTAAAGCGACTTTCTGAGAAAACAAAACCGGTTTTTAGAAGAAATAAAAGTGGCTTTCTGAGGAATTAAAAGTGGCTTTTACAAAAAATAAAAGCGACTTTCTGAGGAACTAAAAGTGACTTTTAGGAAAAATTAAAGCGACTTTCAGAGAAAACAAAAGCGGCTTTTAGAAAAAATTAAAGTGGCTTTTTGAGAAAACAAAAGCGGCTTTTAGAAAAAAATAAAGTGGGTTTTAGAGAAATTAAAAGTGGCTTTTAGAAAAAATTAAAGCGACTTTCTGAGAAAAGAAAACCGGTTTTTAGAAGAAATAAAAGTGGCTTTCTGAGGAATTAAAAGTGGCTTTTAGAAAAAATTAAAGCGACTTTCTGAGGAATTAAAAGTGACTTTTAGGAAAAATTAAAGCGACTTTCAGAGAAAACAAAAGCGGCTTTTAGAAAAAATAAAGTGGGTTTTAGAGAAATTAAAAGTGGCTTATTAAAGCGACTTTCAGAGAAAACAAAAGCGGCTTTTAGAAAAAATTAAAGTGGCTTTTTGAGAAAACAAAAGCGGCTTTTAGAAAAAAATAAAGTGGGTTTTAGAGAAATTAAAAGTGGCTTTTAGAAAAAATTAAAGCGACTTTCTGAGAAAACAAAACCGGTTTTTAGAAGAAATAAAAGTGGCTTTTTGAGAAAACAAAAGCGGCTTTTAGAAAAAAATAAAGTGGGTTTTAGAGAAATTAAAAGTGGTTTTTAGAAAAAATTAAAGCGACTTTCTAAGAAAACAAAACCGGTTTTTAGAAGAAATAAAAGTGGCTTTTTGAGAAAACAAAAGCGGCTTTTAGAAAAAATTAAAGTGGCTTTTTGAGAAAACAAAAGCGGCTTTTAGAAAAAATTAAAGCGACTTTCTGAGGAATTAAAAGTGACTTTTAGGAAAAATTAAAGCGACTTTCAGAGAAAACAAAAGCGGCTTTTAGAAAAAATTAAAGTGGCTTTTTGAGAAAACAAAAGCGGCTTTTAGAAAAAAATAAAGTGGGTTTTAGAGAAATTAAAAGTGGCTTTTAGAAAAAATTAAAGCGACTTTCTGAGAAAACAAAACCGGTTTTTAGAAGAAATAAAAGTGGCTTTCTGAGGAATTAAAAGTGGCTTTTAGAAAAAATTAAAGCGACTTTCTGAGGAATTAAAAGTGACTTTTAGAAAAAATTAAAGCGACTTTCTGAGAAAACAAAATCGGCTTTTATAAGAAATAAAAGTAGCTTTTTGAGAAAACAAAAGCGGCTATTAGAAAAAATTAAAGTGGCTTTTTGAGAAAATAAAAGCGGCTTTTAGAAAAAATTAAAGTGGCTTTCTGAGGAATTAAAAGTGGCTTTTACAAAAAATTAAAGCGACTTTCTGAGGAATTAAAAGTGACTTTTAGGAAAAATTAAAGCGACTTTCAGAGAAAACAAAAGCGGCTTTTAGAAAAAATTAAAGTGGCTTTTTGAGAAAACAAAAGCGGTTTTTAGAAAAAATTAAAGTGGCTTTTTGAGAAAACAAAAGCGGCTTTTAGAAAAAATTAAAATGGCTTTTTGAGAAAACAAAAGCGGTTTTTAGAAGAAATAAAAGTGGCTTTTTGAGAAAACAAAAGCGGCTATTAGAAAAAATTAAAGTGGCTTTTTGAGAAAATAAAAGCGGCTTTTAGAAAAAATTAAAGCGACTTTCTGAGGAATTAAAAGTGGCTTTTAGGAAAAATTAAAGCGACTTTCAGAGAAAACAAAAGCGGCTTTTAGAAAAAATTAAAGTGGTTTTTTGAGAAAATATAAGCGGCTTTTAGAAAAAATTAAAGTGGCTTTCTGAGGAATTAAAAGTGGCTTTTACAAAAAATTAAAGCGACTTTCTGAGGAATTAAAAGTGACTTTTAGGAAAAATTAAAGCGACTTTCAGAGAAAACAAAAGCGGCTTTTAGAAAAAATTAAAGTGGCTTTTTGAGAAAACAAAAGCGGCTTTTAGAAAAAATTAAAGCGACTTTCTGAGAAAACAAAACCGGTTTTTAGAAGAAATAAAAGTGGCTTTTTGAGAAAACAAAAGCGGCTATTAGAAAAAATTAAAGTGGCTTTCTGAGGAATTAAAAGTGGCTTTTAGGAAAAATTAAAGCGACTTTCAGAGAAAACAAAAGCGGCTTTTAGAAAAAATTAAAGTGGTTTTTTGAGAAAATATAAGCGGCTTTTAGAAAAAATTAAAGTGGCTTTCTGAGGAATTAAAAGTGGCTTTTACAAAAAATTAAAGCGACTTTCTGAGAAATTAAAAGTGACTTTTAGGAAAAATTAAAGCGACTTTCAGAGAAAACAAAAGCGGCTTTTAGAAAAAATTAAAGCGACTTTCTGAGAAAACAAAACCGGTTTTTAGAAGAAATAAAAGTGGTTTTTTGAGAAAATAAAAGCGGCTTTTAGAAAAAATTAAAGTGGCTTTCTGAGGAATTAAAAGTGGCTTTTAGGAAAAATTAAAGCGACTTTCAGAGAAAACAAAAGCGGCTTTTAGAAAAAATTAAAGTGGTTTTTTGAGAAAATATAAGCGGCTTTTAGAAAAAATTAAAGTGGCTTTCTGAGGAATTAAAAGTGGCTTTTACAAAAAATTAAAGCGACTTTCTGAGGAATTAAAAGTGACTTTTAGGAAAAATTAAAGCGACTTTCAGAGAAAACAAAAGCGGCTTTTAGAAAAAATTAAAGTGGCTTTTTGAGAAAACAAAAGCGGCTTTTAGAAAAAATTAAAGCGACTTTCTGAGAAAACAAAATCGGCTTTTATAAGAAATAAAAGTGGCTTTTTGAGAAAACAAAACCGGTTTTTAGAAGAAATAAAAGTGGCTTTCTGAGGAATTAAAAGTGGCTTTTAGAAAAAATTAAAGCGACTTTCTGAGGAATTAAAAATGACTTTTAGGAAAAATTAAAGCGACTTTCAGAGAAAACAAAAGCGGCTTTTAAAAAAAAAATAAAGTGGGTTTTAGAGAAATTAAAAGTGGATTTTAGAAAAAATTAAAGCGACTTTCTGAGAAAACAAAACCGGTTTTTAGAAGAAATAAAAGTGGCTTTCTGAGGAATTAAAAGTGGCTTTTACAAAAAATTAAAGCGACTTTCTGAGGAACTAAAAGTGACTTTTAGGAAAAATTAAAGCGACTTTCAGAGAAAACAAAAGCGGCTTTTAGAGAAAATTAAAGTGGCTTTTTGAGAAAACAAAAGCGGGTTTTAGAAAAAAATAAAGTGGGTTTTAGAGAAATTAAAAGTGGCTTTTAGAAAAAATTAAAGCGACTTTCTGAGAAAACAAAACCGGTTTTTAGAAGAAATAAAAGTGGCTTTCTGAGGAATTAAAAGTGGCTTTTAGAAAAAATTAAAGCGACTTTCTGAGGAATTAAAAGTGACTTTTAGGAAAAATTAAAGCGACTTTCAGAGAAAACAAAAGCGGCTTTTAGAAAAAAATAAAGTGGGTTTTAGAGAAATTAAAAGTGGCTTTTAGAAAAAATTAAAGCGACTTTCTGAGAAAACAAAACCGGTTTTTAGAAGAAATAAAAGTGGCTTTCTGAGGAATTAAAAGTGGCTTTTAGAAAAAATTAAAGCGACTTTCTGAGGAATTAAAAGTGACTTTTAGGAAAAATTAAAGCGACTTTCAGAGAAAACAAAAGCGGCTTTTAGAAAAAATAAAGTGGGTTTTAGAGAAATTAAAAGTGGCTTTTAGAAAAAATTAAAGCGAGTTTCTGAGAAAACAAACCCGGTTTTTAGAAGAAATAAAAGTGGCTTTTTGAGAAAACAAAAGCGGCTTTTAGAAAAAAATAAAGTGGGTTTTAGAGAAAACAAAAGCGGCTTTTAGAAAAAATTAAAGTGGCTTTTTGAGAAAACAAAAGCAGCTTTTAGAAAAAATTAAAGCGACTTTATGAGGAATTAAAAGTGACTTTTAGGAAAAATTAAAACGACTTTCTGAGGAATTAAAAGTGGCTTTTAGAAAAAATTAAAGCGACTTTCTGAGAAAACAAAACCGGTTTTTAGAAGAAATAAAAGTGGCTTTTTGAGAAAACAAAAGCGGCTTTTAGAAAAAAATAAAGTGGGTTTTAGAGAAATTAAAAGTGGCTTTTAGAAAAAATTAAAGCGACTTTCTGAGAAAACAAAACCGGTTTTTAGAAGAAATAAAAGTGGCTTTTTGAGAAAACAAAAGCGGCTTTTAGAAAAAAATAAAGTGGGTTTTAGAGAAATTAAAAGTGGTTTTTAGAAAAAATTAAAGCGACTTTCTAAGAAAACAAAACCGGTTTTTAGAAGAAATAAAAGTGGCTTTTTGAGAAAACAAAAGCGGCTTTTAGAAAAAATTAAAGTGGCTTTTTGAGAAAACAAAAGCGGCTTTTAGAAAAAATTAAAGCGACTTTCTGAGGAATTAAAAGTGACTTTTAGGAAAAATTAAAGCGACTTTCAGAGAAAACAAAAGCGGCTTTTAGAAAAAATTAAAGTGGCTTTTTGAGAAAACAAAAGCGGCTTTTAGAAAAAAATAAAGTGGGTTTTAGAGAAATTAAAAGTGGCTTTTAGAAAAAATTAAAGCGACTTTCTGAGAAAACAAAACCGGTTTTTAGAAGAAATAAAAGTGGCTTTCTGAGGAATTAAAAGTGGCTTTTAGAAAAAATTAAAGCGACTTTCTGAGGAATTAAAAGTGACTTTTAGAAAAAATTAAAGCGACTTTCTGAGAAAACAAAATCGGCTTTTATAAGAAATAAAAGTAGCTTTTTGAGAAAACAAAAGCGGCTATTAGAAAAAATTAAAGTGGCTTTTTGAGAAAATAAAAGCGGCTTTTAGAAAAAATTAAAGTGGCTTTCTGAGGAATTAAAAGTGGCTTTTACAAAAAATTAAAGCGACTTTCTGAGGAATTAAAAGTGACTTTTAGGAAAAATTAAAGCGACTTTCAGAGAAAACAAAAGCGGCTTTTAGAAAAAATTAAAGTGGCTTTTTGAGAAAACAAAAGCGGCTTTTAGAAAAAATTAAAGTGGCTTTTTGAGAAAACAAAAGCGGCTTTTAGAAAAAATTAAAATGGCTTTTTGAGAAAACAAAAGCGGTTTTTAGAAGAAATAAAAGTGGCTTTTTGAGAAAACAAAAGCGGCTATTAGAAAAAATTAAAGTGGCTTTTTGAGAAAATAAAAGCGGCTTTTAGAAAAAATTAAAGCGACTTTCTGAGGAATTGAAAGTGACTTTTAGAAAAAATTAAAGCGACTTTCTGAGAAAACAAAACCGGTTTTTAGAAGAAATAAAAGTGGCTTTCTGAGGAATTAAAAGTGGCTTTTAGAAAAAATTAAAGCGACTTTCTGAGGAATTAAAAGTGACTTTTAGAAAAAATTAAAGCGACTTTCTGAGAAAACAAAATCGGCTTTTATAAGAAATAAAAGTAGCTTTTTGAGAAAACAAAAGCGGCTATTAGAAAAAATTAAAGTGGCTTTTTGAGAAAATAAAAGCGGCTTTTAGAAAAAATTAAAGTGGCTTTCTGAGGAATTAAAAGTGGCTTTTACAAAAAATTAAAGCGACTTTCTGAGGAATTAAAAGTGACTTTTAGGAAAAATTAAAGCGACTTTCAGAGAAAACAAAAGCGGCTTTTAGAAAAAATTAAAGTGGCTTTTTGAGAAAACAAAAGCGGCTTTTAGAAAAAATTAAAATGGCTTTTTGAGAAAACAAAAGCGGCTTTTAGAAAAAATTAAAATGGGTTTTTGAGAAAACAAAAGCGGTTTTTAGAAGAAATTAAAATGGCTTTTTGAGAAAACAAAAGCGGTTTTTAGAAGAAATAAAAGTGGCTTTTTGAGAAAACAAAAGCGGCTATTAGAAAAAATTAAAGTGGTTTTTTGAGAAAATAAAAGCGGCTTTTAGAAAAATTTAAAGTGGCTTTCTGAGGAATTAAAAGTGGCTTTTAGGAAAAATTAAAGCGACTTTCAGAGAAAACAAAAGCGGCTTTTAGAAAAAATTAAAGTGGTTTTTTGAGAAAATATAAGCGGCTTTTAGAAAAAATTAAAGTGGCTTTCTGAGGAATTAAAAGTGGCTTTTACAAAAAATTAAAGCGACTTTCTGAGGAATTAAAAGTGACTTTTAGGAAAAATTAAAGCGACTTTCAAAGAAAACCAAAGCGGCTTTTAGAAAAAATTAAAGTGGCTTTTTGAGAAAACAAAAGCGGCTTTTAGAAAAAATTAAAGCGACTTTCTGAGAAAACAAAATCGGCTTTTATAAGAAATAAAAGTGGCTTTTTGAGAAAACAAAACCGGTTTTTAGAAGAAATAAAAGTGGCTTTCTGAGGAATTAAAAGTGGCTTTTAGAAAAAATTAAAGCGACTTTCTGAGGAATTAAAAGTGACTTTTAGGAAAAATTAAAGCGACTTTCAGAGAAAACAAAAGCGGCTTTTAAAAAAAAATAAAGTGGGTTTTAGAGAAATTAAAAGTGGCTTTTAGAAAAAATTAAAGCGACTTTCTGAGAAAACAAAACCGGTTTTTAGAAGAAATAAAAGTGGCTTTCTGAGGAATTAAAAGTGGCTTTTACAAAAAATTAAAGCGACTTTCTGAGGAACTAAAAGTGACTTTTAGGAAAAATTAAAGCGACTTTCAGAGAAAACAAAAGCGGCTTTTAGAGAAAATTAAAGTGGCTTTTTGAGAAAACAAAAGCGGCTTTTAGAAAAAAATAAAGTGGGTTTTAGAGAAATTAAAAGTGGCTTTTAGAAAAAATTAAAGCGACTTTCTGAGAAAACAAAACCGGTTTTTAGAAGAAATAAAAGTGGCTTTCTGAGGAATTAAAAGTGGCTTTTACAAAAAATTAAAGCGACTTTCTGAGGAACTAAAAGTGACTTTTAGGAAAAATTAAAGCGACTTTCAGAGAAAACAAAAGCGGCTTTTAGAAAAAATTAAAGTGGCTTTTTGAGAAAACAAAAGCGGCTTTTAGAAAAAAATAAAGTGGGTTTTAGAGAAATTAAAAGTGGCTTTTAGAAAAAATTAAAGCGACTTTCTGAGAAAACAAAACCGGTTTTTAGAAGAAATAAAAGTGGCTTTCTGAGGAATTAAAAGTGGCTTTTAGAAAAAATTAAAGCGACTTTCTGAGGAATTAAAAGTGACTTTTAGGAAAAATTAAAGCGACTTTCAGAGAAAACAAAAGCGGCTTTTAGAAAAAAATAAAGTGGGTTTTAGAGAAATTAAAAGTGGCTTTTAGAAAAAATTAAAGCGAGTTTCTGAGAAAACAAACCCGGTTTTTAGAAGAAATAAAAGTGGCTTTTTGAGAAAACAAAAGCGGCTTTCAGAAAAAAATTAAAGTGGCTTTTTGAGAAAACAAAAGCAGCTTTTAGAAAAAATTAAAGCGACTTTCTGAGGAATTAAAAGTGACTTTTAGGAAAAATTAAAACGACTTTCTGAGGAATTAAAAGTGGCTTTTAGAAAAAATTAAAGCGACTTTCTGAGAAAACAAAACCGGTTTTTAGAAGAAATAAAAGTGGCTTTTTGAGAAAACAAAAGCGGCTTTTAGAAAAAAATAAAGTGGGTTTTAGAGAAATTAAAAGTGGCTTTTAGAAAAAATTAAAGCGACTTTCTGAGAAAACAAAACCGGTTTTTAGAAGAAATAAAAGTGGCTTTTTGAGAAAACAAAAGCGGCTTTTAGAAAAAAATAAAGTGGGTTTTAGAGAAATTAAAAGTGGTTTTTAGAAAAAATTAAAGCGACTTTCTAAGAAAACAAAACCGGTTTTTAGAAGAAATAAAAGTGGCTTTCTGAGGAATTAAAAGTGGCTTTTAGAAAAAATTAAAGCGACTTTCTGAGGAATTAAAAGTGACTTTTAGGAAAAATTAAAGCGACTTTCAGAGAAAACAAAACCGGTTTTTAGAAGAAATAAAAGTGGCTTTTTGAGAAAACAAAAGCGGCTATTAGTAAAAATTCAAGTGGTTTTTTGAGAAAATAAAAGCGGCTTTTAGAAAAAATTAAAGTGGCTTTCTGAGGAATTAAAAGCGGCTTTTCAAAACATTAAAGCGACTTTCTGAGGAATTAAAAGTGACTTTTAGGAAAAATTAAAGCGACTTTCAGAGAAAACAAAAGCGGCTTTTAGAAAAAAATAAAGTGGGTTTTAGAGAAATTAAAAGTGGCTTTTAGAAAAAATTGAAGCGACTTTCTGAGAAAACAAAAGCGGTTTTTAGAAGAAATAAAAGTGGCTTTTTGAGAAAACAAAAGCGGCTTTTAGAAAAAATTAAAGTGGCTTTTTGAGAAAACAAAAGCGGCTTTTAGAAAAAAATAAAGCGGGTTTTAGAGAAATTAAAAGTGGCTTTTAGAAAAAAATAAAGTGGGTTTTAGAGAAATTAAAAGTGGCTTTTAGAAAAAATTAAAGCGACTTTCTGAGAAAACAAAACCGGTTTTTAGAAGAAATAAAAGTGGCTTTTTGAGAAAACAAAAGCGGGTATTAGAAAAAATTAAAGTGGCTTTTTGAGAAAATAAAAGCGGCTTTTAGAAAAAATTAAAGTGGCTTTCTGAGGAATTAAAAGTGGCTTTTAGAAAAAATTAAAGCGACTTTCTGAGGAATTAAAAGTGACTTTTAGGAAAAATTAAAGCGACTTTCAGAGAAAACAAAAGCGGCTTTTAGAAAAAATTAAAGTGGCTTTTTGAGAAAACAAAAGCGGCTTTTAGAAAAAAATAAAGTGGGTTTTAGAGAAATTAAAAGTGGCTTTTAGAAAAAATTAAAGCGACTTTCTGAGAAAACAAAACCGGTTTTTAGAAGAAATAAAAGTGGCTTTTTGAGAAAACAAAAGCGGGTATTAGAAAAAATTAAAGTGGCTTTTTGAGAAAATAAAAGCGGCTTTTAGAAAAAATTAAAGTGGCTTTCTGAGGAATTAAAAGTGGCTTTTAGAAAAAATTAAAGCGACTTTCTTAGAAGAAATAAAAGTGGCTTTTTGAGAAAACAAAAGCGGGTATTTGAAAAATTAAAGTGGCTTTTTGAGAAAATAAAAGCGGCTTTTAGAAAAAATTAAAGTGGCTTTCTGAGGAATTAAAAGTGGCTTTTAGAAAAAATTAAAGCGACTTTCTGAGGAATTAAAAGTGACTTTTAGGAAAAATTAAAGCGACTTTCTGAGAAAACAAAAGCGGCTTTTAGAAAAAATTAAAGTGGCTTTTTGAGAAAACAAAAGCGGCTTTTAGAAAAAAGTAAAGTGGGTTTTAGAGAAATTAAAAGTGGCTTTTAGAAAAAATTAAAGCGACTTTCTGAGAAAACAAAACCGGTTTTTAGAAGAAATAAAAGTGGCTTTTTGAGAAAACAAAAGCGGCTATTAGTAAAAATTCAAGTGGTTTTTTGAGAAAATAAAAGCGGCTTTTAGAAAAAATTAAAGTGGCTTTCTGAGGAATTAAAAGTGGCTTTTAGAAAAAATTAAAGCGACTTTCTGAGGAATTAAAAGTGACTTTTAGGAAAAATTAAAGCGACTTTCTGAGAAAACAAAAGCGGCTTTTAGAAAAAATTAAAGTGGCTTTTTGAGAAAACAAAAGCGGCTTTTAGAAAAAAGTAAAGTGGGTTTTAGAGAAATTAAAAGTGGCTTTTAGAAAAAATTAAAGCGACTTTCTGAGAAAACAAAACCGGTTTTTAGAAGAAATAAAAGTGGCTTTTTGAGAAAACAAAAGCGGCTATTAGTAAAAATTCAAGTGGTTTTTTGAGAAAATAAAAGCGGCTTTTAGAAAAAATTAAAGTGGCTTTCTGAGGAATTAAAAGTGGCTTTTCAAAAAATTAAAGCGACTTTCTGAGGAATTAAAAGTGACTTTTAGGAAAAATTAAAGCGACTTTCAGAGAAAACAATAGCGGCTTTTAGAAAAAATTAAGGTGGTTTTTTGAGGAATTAAAAGTGACTTTTAGAAAAAATTAAAGCGACTTTCTGAGAAAACAAAACCGGTTTTTAGAAGAAATAAAAGTGGCTTTTTGAGAAAACAAAAGCGGCTGTTAGAAAAAATTAAAGCGACTTTCTGAGGAATTAAAAGTGACTTTTAGGAAAAATTAAAGCGACTTTCAGAGAAAACAAAAGCGGCTTTTAGAAAAAATTAAGGTGGTTTTTTGAGGAATTAAAAGTGACTTTTAGAAAAAATTAAAGCGACTTTCTGAGAAAACAAAACCCGTTTTTAGAAGAAATAAAAGTAGCTTTTTGAGAAAACAAAAGCGGCTTTTAGAAAAAAATAAAGTGGGTTTTAGAGAAATTAAAAGTGGCTTTTAGAAAAAATTAAAGCGACTTTCTGAGAAAACAAAACCGGTTTTTAGAAGAAATAAAAGTGGCTTTTTGAGAAAACAAAAGCGGCTTTTAGAAAAAATTAAAGTGGCTTTCTGAGGAATTAAAAGTGGCTTTTACAAAAAATTAAAGCGACTTTCTGAAGAATTAAAAGTGACTTTTAGGAAAAATTAAAGCGACTTTCAGAGAAAACAAAAGCGGCTTTTAGAAAAAATTAAAGTGGCTTTTTGAGAAAACAAAAGCGGCTTTTAGAAAAAATTAAAGCGACTTTCTGAGGAATTGAAAGTGACTTTTAAAAAAAATTAAAGCGACTTTCTGAGGAATTAAAAGTGACTTTTAGAAAAAATTAAAGCGACTTTCTGAGAAAACAAAATCGGCTTTTATAAGAAATAAAAGTGGTTTTTGAGAAAACAAAAGCGGCTATTAGAAAAAATTAAAGTGGTTTTTTGAGAAAATAAAAGCGGCTTTTAGAAAAAATTAAAGTGGCTTTTTGAGAAAACAAAAGCGGCTTTTAGAAAAAAATAAAGTGGGTTTTAGAGAAATTAAAAGTGGCTTTTAGAAAAAATTAAAGCGACTTTCTGAGAAAACAAAACCGGTTTTTAGAAGAAATAAAAGTGGCTTTTTGAGAAAACAAGTGGTTTTTTGAGAAAATAAAAGCGGCTTTTAGAAAAAATTAAAGTGGCTTTTTGAGAAAACAAAAGCGGCTTTTAGAAAAAAATAAAGTGGGTTTTAGAGAAATTAAAAGTGGCTTTTAGAAAAAATTAAAGCGACTTTCTGAGAAAACAAAACCGGTTTTTAGAAGAAATAAAAGTGGCTTTTTGAGAAAACAAAAGCGGGTATTAGAAAAAATTAAAGTGGCTTTTTGAGAAAATAAAAGCGGCTTTTAGAAAAAATTAAAGTGGCTTTCTGAGGAATTAAAAGTGGCTTTTAGAAAAAATTAAAGCGACTTTCTGAGGAATTAAAAGTGACTTTTAGGAAAAATTAAAGCGACTTTCAGAGAAAACAAAAGCGGCTTTTAGAAAAAATTAAAGTGGCTTTTTGAGAAAACAAAAGCGGCTTTTAGAAAAAAATAAAGTGGGTTTTAGAGAAATTAAAAGTGGCTTTTAGAAAAAATTAAAGCGACTTTCTGAGAAAACAAAACCGGTTTTTAGAAGAAATAAAAGTGGCTTTTTGAGAAAACAAAAGCGGGTATTAGAAAAAATTAAAGTGGCTTTTTGAGAAAACAAAAGCGGCTTTTAGAAAAAATTAAAGTGGCTTTCTGAGGAATTAAAAGTGGCTTTTACAAAAAATTAAAGCGACTTTCTGAAGAATTAAAAGTGACTTTTAGGAAAAATTAAAGCGACTTTCAGAGAAAACAAAAGCGGCTTTTAGAAAAAATTAAAGTGGCTTTTTGAGAAAACAAAAGCGGCTTTTAGAAAAAAATAAAGTGGGTTTTAGAGAAATTAAAAGTGGCTTTTAGAAAAAATTAAAGCGACTTTCTGAGAAAACAAAACCGGTTTTTAGAAGAAATAAAAGTGGCTTTTTTAGAAAACAAAAGCGGGTATTAGAAAAAATTAAAGTGGCTTTTTGAGAAAATAAAAGCGGCTTTTAGAAAAAATTAAAGTGGCTTTCTGAGGAATTAAAAGTGGCTTTTAGAAAAAATTAAAGCGACTTTCTTAGAAGAAATAAAAGTGGCTTTTTGAGAAAACAAAAGCGGGTATTAGAAAAAAATAAAGTGGCTTTTTGAGAAAATAAAAGCGGCTTTTAAAGTGGCTTTTTGAGAAAACAAAAGCGGCTTTTAGAAAAAATTAAAGTGGCTTTCTGAGGAATTAAAAGTGGCTTTTACAAAAAATTAAAGCGACTTTCTGAAGAATTAAAAGTGACTTTTAGGAAAAATTAAAGCGACTTTCAGAGAAAACAAAAGCGGCTTTTAGAAAAAATTAAAGTGGCTTTTTGAGAAAACAAAAGCGGCTTTTAGAAAAAAATAAAGTGGGTTTTAGAGAAATTAAAAGTGGCTTTTAGAAAAAATTAAAGCGACTTTCTGAGAAAACAAAACCGGTTTTTAGAAGAAATAAAAGTGGCTTTTTTAGAAAACAAAAGCGGGTATTAGAAAAAATTAAAGTGGCTTTTTGAGAAAATAAAAGCGGCTTTTAGAAAAAATTAAAGTGGCTTTCTGAGGAATTAAAAGTGGCTTTTAGAAAAAATTAAAGCGACTTTCTTAGAAGAAATAAAAGTGGCTTTTTGAGAAAACAAAAGCGGGTATTAGAAAAAAATAAAGTGGCTTTTTGAGAAAATAAAAGCGGCTTTTAGAAAAAATTAAAGTGGCTTTCTGAGGAATTAAAAGTGGCTTTTAGAAAAAATTAAAGCGACTTTCTGAGGAATTAAAAGTGACTTTTAGGAAAAATTAAAGCGACTTTCAGAGAAAACAAAAGCGGCTTTTAGAAAAAATTAAAGTGGCTTTTTGAGAAAACAAAAGCGGCTTTTAGAAAAAAGTAAAGTGGGTTTTAGAGAAATTAAAAGTGGCTTTTAGAAAAAATTAAAGCGACTTTCTGAGAAAACAAAACCGGTTTTTAGAAGAAATAAAAGTGGCTTTTTGAGAAAACAAAAGCGGCTATTAGTAAAAATTCAAGTGGTTTTTTGAGAAAATAAAAGCGGCTTTTAGAAAAAATTAAAGTGGCTTTCTGAGGAATTAAAAGTGGCTTTTCAAAAAATTAAAGCGACTTTCTGAGGAATTAAAAGTGACTTTTAGGAAAAATTAAAGCGACTTTCAGAGAAAACAAAAGCGGCTTTTAGAAAAAACTAAGGTGGTTTTTTGAGGAATTAAAAGTGACTTTTAGAAAAAATTAAAGCGACTTTCTGAGAAAACAAAACCGGTTTTTAGAAGAAATAAAAGTGGCTTTTTGAGAAAACAAAAGCGGCTATTAGAAAAAATTAAAGTGGTTTTTTGAGAAAATAAAAGCGGCTTTTAGAAAAAATTAAAGTGGCTTTTAGGAAAAATTAAAGCGACTTTCAGAGAAAACAAAAGCGGCTTTTAGAAAAAATTAAAGTGGTTTTTTGAGAAAATATAAGCGGCTTTTAGAAAAAATTAAAGTGGCTTTCTGAGGAATTAAAAGTGGCTTTTACAAAAAATTAAAGCGACTTTCTGAGGAATTAAAAGTGACTTTTAGGAAAAATTAAAGCGACTTTCAGAGAAAACAAAAGCGGCTTTTAGAAAAAATTAAAGTGGCTTTTTGAGAAAACAAAAGCGGCTTTTAGAAAAAAATAAAGTGGGTTTTAGAGAAATTAAAAGTGGCTTTTAGAAAAAATTAAAGCGACTTTCTGAGAAAACAAAACCGGTTTTTAGAAGAAATAAAAGTGGCTTTCTGAGGAATTAAAAGTGGCTTTTAGAAAAAATTAAAGCGACTTTCTGAGGAATTAAAAGTGACTTTTAGGAAAAATTTAAGCGACTTTCAGAGAAAACAAAAGCGGCTTTTAGAAAAAAATAAAGTGGGTTTTAGAGAAATTAAAAGTGGCTTTTAGAAAAAATTAAAGCGACTTTCTGAGAAAACAAAACCGGTTTTTAGAAGAAATAAAAGTGGCTTTTTGAGAAAACAAAAGCGGCTTTTAGAAAAAATTAAAGTGGCTTTTTGAGAAAACAAAAGCAGCTTTTAGAAAAAATTAAAGCGACTTTCAGAGAAAACAAAAGCGGCTTTTAGAAGAAATAAAAGTGGCTTTTTGAGAAAACAAAAGCGGCTTTTAGAAAAAATTAAAGTGGCTTTTTGAGAAAACAAAAGCGGCTTTTAGAAAAAAATAAAGTGGGTTTTAGAGAAATTAAAAGTAGCTTTTACAAAAAATTAAAGCGACTTTCTGAGAAAACAAAACCGGTTTTTAGAAAAAATTAAAGTGGCTTTTTGAGAAAACAAAAGCGGCTTTTAGAAAAAAATAAAGTGGGTTTTAGAGAAATTAAAAGTGGTTTTTAGAAAAAATTAAAGCGACTTTCTAAGAAAACAAAACCGGTTTTTAGAAGAAATAAAAGTGGCTTTTTGAGAAAACAAAACCGGCTTTTAGAAAAAATTAAAGTGGCTTTTTGAGAAAACAAAGCGGCTTTTAGAAAAAATTAAAGCGACTTTCTGAGGAATTAAAAGTGACTTTTAGGAAAAATTAAAGCGACTTTCAGAGAAAACAAAAGCGGCTTTTAGAAAAAATTAAAGTGGCTTTTAGAGAAATTAAAAGTGGTTTTTAGAAAAAATTAAAGCGACTTTCTAAGAAAACAAAACCGGTTTTTAGAAGAAATAAAAGTGGCTTTTTCAGAAAACAAAAGCGGCTTTTAGAAAAAATTAAAGTGGCTTTTTGAGAAAACAAAAGCGGCTTTTAGAAAAAATTAAAGCGACTTTCTGAGAAAACAAAATCGGCTTTTATAAGAAATAAAAGTGGCTTTTTGAGAAAACAAAAGCGGCTATTAGAAAAAATTAAAGTGGTTTTTTGAGAAAATAAAAGCGGCTTTTAGAAAAAATTAAAGTGGCTTTCTGAGGAATTAAAAGTGGCTTTTAGGAAAAATTAAAGCGACTTTCAGAGAAAACAAAAGCGGCTTTTAGAAAAAATTAAAGTGGTTTTTTGAGAAAATATAAGCGGCTTTTAGAAAAAATTAAAGTGGCTTTCTGAGGAATTAAAAGTGGCTTTTACAAAAAATTAAAGCGACTTTCTGTGGAATTAAAAGTGACTTTTAGGAAAAATTAAAGCGACTTTCAGAGAAAACAAAAGCGGCTTTTAGAAAAAATTAAAGTGGCTTTTTGAGAAAACAAAAGCGGCTTTTAGAAAAAAATAAAGTGGGTTTTAGAGAAATTAAAAGTGGTTTTTAGAAAAAATTAAAGCGACTTTCTAAGAAAACAAAACCGGTTTTTAGAAGAAATAAAAGTGGCTTTTTGAGAAAACAAAAGCGGCTTTTAGAAAAAATTAAAGTGGCTTTTTGAGAAAACAAAAGCGGCTTTTAGAAAAAATTAAAGCGACTTTCTGAGAAAACAAAATCGGCTTTTATAAGAAATAAAAGTGGCTTTTTGAGAAAACAAAAGCGGCTATTAGAAAAAATTAAAGTGGTTTTTTGAGAAAATAAAAGCGGCTTTTAGAAAAAATTAAAGTGGCTTTCTGAGGAATTAAAAGTGGCTTTTAGGAAAAATTAAAGCGACTTTCAGAGAAAACAAAAGCGGCTTTTAGAAAAAATTAAAGTGGTTTTTTGAGAAAATATAAGCGGCTTTTAGAAAAAATTAAAGTGGCTTTCTGAGGAATTAAAAGTGGCTTTTACAAAAAATTAAAGCGACTTTCTGTGGAATTAAAAGTGACTTTTAGGAAAAATTAAAGCGACTTTCAGAGAAAACAAAACCGGTTTTTAGAAGAAATAAAAGTGGCTTTTTGAGAAAACAAAAGCGGGTATTAGAAAAAATTAAAGCGACTTTCTGAGAAAACAAAACCGGTTTTTAGAAGAAATAAAAGTGGCTTTTTGAGAAAACAAAAGCGGCTTTTAGAAAAAATTAAAGTGGCTTTTTGAGAAAACAAAAGCAGCTTTTAGAAAAAATTAAAGCGACTTTCTGAGGAATTAAAAGTGACTTTTAGGAAAAATTAAAGCGACTTGCTGAGGAATTAAAAGTGACTTTTAGAAAAAATTAAAGCGACTTTCTGAGAAAACAAAACCGGTTTTTAGAAGAAATAAAAGTGGCTTTTTGAGAAACCAAAAGCGGCTTTTAGAAAAAATTAAAGTGGCTTTCTGAGGAATTAAAAGTGGCTTTTAGAAAAAATTAAAGCGACTTTCTGAGGAATTAAAGGTGACTTTTAGGAAAAATACAAGCGACTTTCAGAGAAAACAAAAGCGGCTTTTAGAAAAAATTAAAGTGGCTTTTTGAGAAAACAAAAGCGGCTTTTAGAAAAAAAATAAAGTGGGTTTTAGAGAAATTAAAAGTGGTTTTTAGAAAAAATTAAAGCGACTTTCTAAGAAAACAAAACCGGTTTTTAGAAGAAATAAAAGTGGCTTTTTGAGAACACAAAAGCGGCTTTTAGAAAAAATTAAAGTGGATTTTTGAGAAAACAAAAGCGGCTTTTAGAAAAAATTAAAGCGACTTTCTGAGGAATTAAAAGTGACTTTTAGGAAAAATTAAAGCGACTTTCAGAGAAAACAAAAGCGGCTTTTAGAAAAAATTAAAGTGGCTTTTTGAGAAAATAAAAGCGGCTTTTAGAAAAAAATAAAGTGGGTTTTAGAGAAATTAAAAGTGGCATTTAGAAAAAATTAAAGCGACTTTCTGAGGAATTAAAAGTGACTTTTAGGAAAAATGAAAGCGACTTTCAGAGAAAACAAAAGCGGCTTTTAGAAAAAATTAAAGTGGCTTTTTGAGAAAACAAAAGCGGCTTTTAGAAAAAAAATAAAGTGGGTTTTAGAGAAATTAAAAGTGGTTTTTAGAAAAAATTAAAGCGACTTTCTAAGAAAACAAAACCGGTTTTTAGAAGAAATAAAAGTGGCTTTTTGAGAAAACAAAAGCGGCTTTTAGAAAAAATTAAAGTGGCTTTTTGAGAAAACAAAAGCGGCTTTTAGAAAAAAAATAAAGTGGTTTTAGAGAAATTAAAAGTGGCTTTTAGAAAAAATTAAAGCGACTTTCTGAGAAAACAAAACCGAATTTTAGAAGAAATAAAAGTGGCTTTTTGAGAAAACAAAAGCGGGTATTAGAAAAAATTAAAGTGGCTTTTTGAGAAAATAAAAGCGGCTTTTAGAAAAAATTAAAGTGGCTTTCTGAGGAATTAAAAGTGGCTTTTAGAAAAAATTAAAGCGACTTTCTGAGGAATTAAAAGTGACTTTTAGGAAAAATTAAAGCGACTTTCAGAGAAAACAAAAGCGGCTTTTAGAAAAAATTAAAGTGGCTTTTTGAGAAAACAAAAGCGGCTTTTAGAAAAAAATAAAGTGGGTTTTAGAGAAAACAAAAGCGGCTTTAAAAAAAATTAAAGCGACTTTCTGAGAAAACAAAACCGGTTTTTAGAAGAAATAAAAGTGGCTTTTTGAGAAAACAAAAGCGGGTATTAGAAAAAATTAAAGTGGCTTTTTGAGAAAATAAAAGCGGCTTTTAGAAAAAATTAAAGTGGCTTTCTTAGGAATTAAAAGTGGATTTTAGAAAAAATTAAAGCGACTTTCTTAGAAGAAATAAAAGTGGCTTTTTGAGAAAACAAAAGCGGGTATTAGAAAAAATTAAAGTGGCTTTTTGAGAAAATAAAAGCGGCTTTTAGAAAAAATTAAAGTGGCTTTCTGAGCAATTAAAAGTGGCTTTTAGAAAAAATTAAAGCGACTTTCTGAGGAATTAAAAGTGACTTTTAGGAAAAATTAAAGCGACTTTCAGAGAAAACAAAAGCGGCTTTTAGAAAAAATTAAAGTGGCTTTTTGAGAAAACAAAAGCGGCTTTTAGAAAAAAGTAAAGTGGGTTTTAGAGAAATTAAAAGTGGCTTTTAGAAAAAATTAAAGCGACTTTCTGAGAAAACAAAACCGGTTTTTAGAAGAAATAAAAGTGGCTTTTTGAGAAAACAAAAGCGGCTATTAGTAAAAATTCAAGTGGTTTTTTGAGAAAATAAAAGCGGCTTTTAGAAAAAATTAAAGTGGCTTTCTGAGGAATTAAAAGTGGCTTTTCAAAAAATTAAAGCGACTTTCTGAGGAATTAAAAGTGACTTTTAGGAAAAATTAAAGCGACTTTCAGAGAAAACAAAAGCGGCTTTTAGAAAAAATTAAAGTGGGTTTTAGAGAAATTAAAAGTGGCTTTTAGAAAAAATTAAAGCGATTTTTTGAGAAAACAAAACCGGTTTTTAGAAGAAATAAAAGTGGCTTTTTGAGAAAACAAAAGCGGCTATTAGAAAAAATTCAAGTGGTTTTTTGAGAAAATAAAAGCGGCTTTTAGAAAAAATTAAAGTGGCTTTCTGAGGAATTAAAAGTGGCTTTTACAAAAAATTAAAGCGACTTTCTGAGGAATTAAAAGTGACTTTTAGGAAAAATTAAAGCGACTTTCAGAGAAAACAAAATCGGCTTTTAGAAAAAATTAAAGTGGCTTTTTGAGAAAACAAAAGCGGCTTTTAGTAAAAATTAAAGTGGTTTTTTGAGAAAACAAAAGCGGCTTTTAGAAAAAATTAAAGCGACTTTCTGAGGAATTAAAAGTGACTTTTAGAAAAAATTAAAGCGACTTTCTGAGAAAACAAAATCGGCTTTTATAAGAAATAAAAGTAGCTTTTTGAGAAAACAAAAGCGGCTTTTAGAAAAAAATAAAGTGGGTTTTAGAGAAATTAAAAGTGGCTTTTAGAAAAAATTAAAGCGACTTTCTGAGAAAACAAAACCGGTTTTTAAAAGAAATAAAAGTGGCTTTTTGAGAAAACAAAAGCGGCTACTAGAAAAAATTCAAGTGGTTTTTTGAGAAAATAAAAGCGGCTTTTAGAAAAAATTAAATGGCTTTCTGAGGAATTAAAAGTGGCTTTTACAAAAAATTAAAGCGACTTTCTGAGGAATTAAAAGTGACTTTTAGGAAAAATAAAAGCGACTTTCAGAGAAAACAAAAGCGGCTTTTAGAAAAAAATAAAGTGGGTTTTAGAGAAAATAAAAGTGGCTTTTAGAAAAAATTAAAGCGACTTTCTGAGAAAACAAAACCGGTTTTTAGAAGAAATAAAAGTGGCTCTTTGAGAAAACAAAAGCGGCTATTAGAAAAAATTCAAGTGGTTTTTTGAGAAAATAAAAGCGGCTTTTAGAAAAAATTAAAGTGGCTTTCTGAGGAATTAAAAGTGGCTTTTACAAAAAATTAAAGCGACTTTCTGAGGAATTAAAAGTGACTTTTAGGAAAAATTAAAGCGACTTTCAGAGAAAACAAAAGCGACTTTTAGAAAAAATTAAAGTGGCTTTTTGAGAAAACAAAAGCGGCTATTAGAAAAAATTCAAGTGGCTTTTTGAGAAAACAAAAGCGGCTTTTAGAAAAAATTAAAGCGACTTTCTGAGAAAACAAAATCGGCTTTTATAAGAAATAAAAGTAGCTTTTTGAGAGAACAAAAGCGGCTTTTAGAAAAAAATAAAGTGGCTTTCTGAGGAATTAAAAGTGGCTTTTACAAAAAATTAAAGCGACTTTCTGAGGAATTAAAAGTGACTTTTAGAAAAAATTAAAGCGACTTTCTGAGAAAACAAAATCGGCTTTTATAAGAAATAAAAGTAGCTTTTTGAGAAAACAAAAGCGGCTTTTAGAAAAAAAATAAAGTGGGTTTTAGAGAAATTAAAAGCGGCTTTTAGAAAAAATTAAAGTGGCTTTCTGAGGAATTAAAAGTGGCTTTTACAAAAAATTAAAGCGACTTTCTGAGGAATTAAAAGTGACTTTTAGGAAAAATTAAAGCGACTTTCAGAGAAAACAAAAGCGACTTTTAGAAAAAATTAAAGTGGCTTTTTGAGAAAACAAAAGCGGCTTTTAGTAAAAATTAAAGTGGCTTTTTGAGAAAACAAAAGCGGCTTTTAGAAAAAATTAAAGCGACTTTCTGAGGAATTAAAAGTGACTTTTAGAAAAAATTAAAGCGACTTTCTGAGAAAACAAAATCGGTTTTTAGAAGAAATAAAAGTAGCTTTTTGAGAAAACAAAAGCGGCTTTTAGAAAAAAATAAAGTGGGTTTTAGAGAAATTAAAAGTGGCTTTTAGAAAAAACAAAAGCGGCTTTTAGAAAAAATTAAAGTGGCTTTTTGAGAAAACAAAAGCGGCTGTTAGTAAAAATTAAAGTGGCTTTTTGAGAAAACAAAAGCGGCTATTAGAAAAAATTAAAGTGGCTTTTTGAGAAAACAAAAGCGGCTTATAGAAAAAATTAAAGCGACTTTTTAAGAAAACAAAACCGGTTTTTAGAAGAAATAAAAGTGGCTTTTGAAGAAAACAAAAGCGGCTTTTAGAAAAAATTAAAGTGGCTTTTTGAGAAAACAAAAGCGGCTTTTAGAAAAAATTAAAGCGACTTTCTGAGGAATTAAAAGTGACTTTTAGAAAAAATTAAAGCGACTTTCAGAGAAAACAAAATCGGTTTTTAGAAGAAATAAAAGTAGCTTTTTGAGAAAACAAAAGCGGCTTTTAGAAAAAAATAAAGTGGGTTTTAGAGAAATTAAAAGTGGCTTTTAGAAAAAATTAAAGCGACTTTCTGAGAAAACAAAACCGGTTTTTAGAAGAAATAAAAGTGGCTTTTTGAGAAAACAAAAGCGGCTATTAGAAAAAATTAAAGTGGCTTTTTGAGAAAACAAAAGCGGCTTATAGAAAAAATTAAAGCGACTTTCTGAGAAAACAAAATCGGTTTTTAGAAGAAATAAAAGTGGCTTTTTGAGAAAACAAAAGCAGCTATTAGAAAAAATTCAAGTGGTTTTTTGAGAAAATAAAAGCGACTTTTAGAAAAAATTAAAGTGGCTTTCTGAGGAATTAAAAGTGGCTTTTACAAAAAATTAAAGCGACTTTCTGAGGAATTAAAAGTGACTTTTAGGAAAAATTAAAGCGACTTTCAGAGAAAACAAACCCGGTTTTTTAAAGAAATAAAAGTAGCTTTTTGAGAAAACGAAAGCGGCTTTTAGAAAAAAATAAAGTGGGTTTTATAGAAATTAAAAGTGGCTTTTAGAAAAAACAAAAGCGGCTATTAGAAAAAATTCAAGTGTTTTTTTCAGAAAATAAAAGCGACTTTTAGAAAAAATTAAAGTGGCTTTCTGAGGAATTTAAAGTGGCTTTTACAAAAAATTAAAGCGACTTTCTGAGGAATTAAAAGTGACTTTTAGGAAAAATTAAAGCGACTTTCAGAGAAAACAAACCCGGTTTTTAGAAGAAATAAAAGTGGCTTTTTGAGAAAACAAAAGCGGCTTTTAGAAAAAATTAAAGTGGCTTTTTGAGAAAACAAAAGCGGCTTTTAGAAAAAATTAAAGCGACTTTCTGAGGAATTGAAAGTGGCTTTTACAAAAATTTAAAGCGACTTTCTGAGGAATTAAAAGTGACTTTTAGGAAAAATTAAAGCAACTTTCTGAGAAAACAAACCCGGTTTTTTAAAGAAATAAAAGTGGCTTTTTGAGAAAACAAAAGCGGCTTTTAGAAAAAATTAAAGTGGCTTTTTGAGAAAACAAAAGCGGCTTTTAGAAAAAATTAAAGCGACTTTCTGACGAATTAAAAGTGACTTTTAGAAAAAATTAAAGCGACTTTCTGAGAAAACAAACCCGGTTTTTTAAAGAAATAAAAGTGGCTTTTTGAGAAAACAAAAGCGTCTATTAGGAAAAATTAAAGTGGCTTTTTTAGAAAACAAAAGCGGCTTTTAGAAAAAATTAAAGTGGGTCTTAGAGAAATTAAAAGTGGCTTTTTGAAAAAATTAAAGCGACTTTCTGAGGAATTAAAAGTGACTTTTAAAAAAAATTAAAGCGACTTTCTGAGAAAACAAAATCGGCTTTTAGAAGAAATAAAAGTAGCTTTTTGAGAAAACAAAAGCGGCTTTTAGAAAAAAATAAAGTGGGTTTTAGAGAAATTAAAAGTGGCTTTTAGAAAAAATTAAAGCGACTTTCTGAGAAAACAAAACCGGTTTTTAGAAGAAATAAAAGTGGCTTTTTGAGAAAACAAAAGCGGCTATTAGAAAAAATTAAAGTGGCTTTTTGAGAAAACAAAAGCGGCTTATAGAAAAAATTAAAGCGACTTTCTGAGAAAACAAAATCGGTTTTTAGAAGAAATAAAAGTGGCTTTTTGAGAAAACAAAAGCAGCTATTAGAAAAAATTCAAGTGGTTTTTTGAGAAAATAAAAGCGACTTTTAGAAAAAATTAAAGTGGCTTTCTGAGGAATTAAAAGTGGCTTTTACAAAAAATTAAAGCGACTTTCTGAGGAATTAAAAGTGACTTTTAGGAAAAATTAAAGCGACTTTCAGAGAAAACAAACCCGGTTTTTTAAAGAAATAAAAGTAGCTTTTTGAGAAAACGAAAGCGGCTTTTAGAAAAAAATAAAGTGGGTTTTATAGAAATTAAAAGTGGCTTTTAGAAAAAACAAAAGCGGCTATTAGAAAAAATTCAAGTGTTTTTTTCAGAAAATAAAAGCGACTTTTAGAAAAAATTAAAGTGGCTTTCTGAGGAATTTAAAGTGGCTTTTACAAAAAATTAAAGCGACTTTCTGAGGAATTAAAAGTGACTTTTAGGAAAAATTAAAGCGACTTTCAGAGAAAACAAACCCGGTTTTTTAAAGAAATAAAAGTGGCTTTTTGAGAAAACAAAAGCGTCTATTAGGAAAAATTAAAGTGGCTTTTTTAGAAAACAAAAGCGGCTTTTAGAAAAAATTAAAGTGGGTCTTAGAGAAATTAAAAGTGGCTTTTTGAAAAAATTAAAGCGACTTTCTGAGGAATTAAAAGTGACTTTTAAAAAAAATTAAAGCGACTTTCTGAGAAAACAAAATCGGCTTTTAGAAGAAATAAAAGTAGCTTTTTGAGAAAACAAAAGCGGCTTTTAGAAAAAATTAAAGTGGCTTTTTGAGAAAACAAAAGCGGCTTTTAGAAAAAATTAAAGCGACTTTCTGAGGAATTGAAAGTGGCTTTTAGAAAAAATTAAAGCAACTTTCAGAGAAAACAAAATCGGCTTTTAGAAGAAATAAAAGTGGCTTTTTGAGAAAACAAAAGCGACTTTTAGAAAAAATTAAAGTGGCTTTTTGAGAAAACAAAAGCGGCTTTTAGTAAAAATTAAAGTGGCTTTTTGAGAAAACAAAAGCGGCTTTTAGAAAAAATTAAAGCGACTTTCTGAGGAATTAAAAGTGACTTTTAGAAAAAATTAAAGCGACTTTCTGAGAAAACAAAATCGGTTTTTAGAAGAAATAAAAGTAGCTTTTTGAGAAAACAAAAGCGGCTTTTAGAAAAAAATAAAGTGGGTTTTAGAGAAATTAAAAGTGGCTTTTAGAAAAAATTAAAGCGACTTTCTGAGAAAACAAAAGCGGCTATTAGAAAAAATTAAAGTGGCTTTTTGAGAAAACAAAAGCGGCTATTAGAAAAAATTAAAGTGGCTTTTTGAGAAAACAAAAGCGGCTTATAGAAAAAATTAAAGCGACTTTTTAAGAAAACAAAACCGGTTTTTAGAAGAAATAAAAGTGGCTTTTGAAGAAAACAAAAGCGGCTTTTAGAAAAAATTAAAGTGGCTTTTTGAGAAAACAAAAGCGGCTTTTAGAAAAAATTAAAGCGACTTTTTAAGAAAACAAAAGCGGCTATTAGAAAAAATTAAAGTGGCTTTTTGAGAAAACAAAAGCGGCTTATAGAAAAAATTAAAGCGACTTTTTAAGAAAACAAAACCGGTTTTTAGAAGAAATAAAAGTGGCTTTTGAAGAAAACAAAAGCGGCTTTTAGAAAAAATTAAAGTGGCTTTTTGAGAAAACAAAAGCGGCTTTTAGAAAAAATTAAAGCGACTTTCTGAGGAATTAAAAGTGACTTTTAGAAAAAATTAAAGCGACTTTCAGAGAAAACAAAATCGGTTTTTAGAAGAAATAAAAGTAGCTTTTTGAGAAAACAAAAGCGGCTTTTAGAAAAAAATAAAGTGGGTTTTAGAGAAATTAAAAGTGGCTTTTAGAAAAAATTAAAGCGACTTTCTGAGAAAACAAAACCGGTTTTTAGAAGAAATAAAAGTGGCTTTTTGAGAAAACAAAAGCGGCTATTAGAAAAAATTAAAGTGGCTTTTTGAGAAAACAAAAGCGGCTTATAGAAAAAATTAAAGCGACTTTCTGAGAAAACAAAATCGGTTTTTAGAAGAAATAAAAGTGGCTTTTTGAGAAAACAAAAGCAGCTATTAGAAAAAATTCAAGTGGTTTTTTGAGAAAATAAAAGCGACTTTTAGAAAAAATTAAAGTGGCTTTCTGAGGAATTAAAAGTGGCTTTTACAAAAAATTAAAGCGACTTTCTGAGGAATTAAAAGTGACTTTTAGGAAAAATTAAAGCGACTTTCAGAGAAAACAAACCCGGTTTTTTAAAGAAATAAAAGTAGCTTTTTGAGAAAACGAAAGCGGCTTTTAGAAAAAAATAAAGTGGGTTTTATAGAAATTAAAAGTGGCTTTTAGAAAAAACAAAAGCGGCTATTAGAAAAAATTCAAGTGTTTTTTTCAGAAAATAAAAGCGACTTTTAGAAAAAATTAAAGTGGCTTTCTGAGGAATTTAAAGTGGCTTTTACAAAAAATTAAAGCGACTTTCTGAGGAATTAAAAGTGACTTTTAGGAAAAATTAAAGCGACTTTCAGAGAAAACAAACCCGGTTTTTAGAAGAAATAAAAGTGGCTTTTTGAGAAAACAAAAGCGGCTTTTAGAAAAAATTAAAGTGGCTTTTTGAGAAAACAAAAGCGGCTTTTAGAAAAAATTAAAGCGACTTTCTGAGGAATTGAAAGTGGCTTTTACAAAAATTTAAAGCGACTTTCTGAGGAATTAAAAGTGACTTTTAGGAAAAATTAAAGCAACTTTCTGAGAAAACAAACCCGGTTTTTTAAAGAAATAAAAGTGGCTTTTTGAGAAAACAAAAGCGGCTTTTAGAAAAAATTAAAGTGGCTTTTTGAGAAAACAAAAGCGGCTTTTAGAAAAAATTAAAGCGACTTTCTGACGAATTAAAAGTGACTTTTAGAAAAAATTAAAGCGACTTTCTGAGAAAACAAACCCGGTTTTTTAAAGAAATAAAAGTGGCTTTTTGAGAAAACAAAAGCGTCTATTAGGAAAAATTAAAGTGGCTTTTTTAGAAAACAAAAGCGGCTTTTAGAAAAAATTAAAGTGGGTCTTAGAGAAATTAAAAGTGGCTTTTTGAAAAAATTAAAGCGACTTTCTGAGGAATTAAAAGTGACTTTTAAAAAAAATTAAAGCGACTTTCTGAGAAAACAAAATCGGCTTTTAGAAGAAATAAAAGTAGCTTTTTGAGAAAACAAAAGCGGCTTTTAGAACAAATTAAAGAGGCTTTTTGAGAAAACAAAAGCGGCTTTTAGAAAAAATTAAAGCGACTTTCTGAGGAATTAAAAGTGACTTTTAGAAAAAATTAAAGCAACTTTCAGAGAAAACAAAATCGGCTTTTAGAAGAAATAAAAGTGGCTTTTTGAGAAAGCAAAAGCGGCTTTTAGAAAAAATAAAGTGGGTTTTAGAGAAATTAAAAGTGGCTTTTAGAAAAAATTAAAGCGACTTTCTGAGAAAACAAAACCGGTTTTTAGAAGAAATAAAAGTGGCTTTTTGAGAAAACAAAAGCGGCTATTAGAAAAAATTAAAGTGGCTTTTTGAGAAAACAAAAGCGGCTTTTAGAACAAATTAAAGAGGCTTTTTGAGAAATTAAAAGTGGCTTTTAGAAAAAATAAAAGCGACTTTCTGAGAAAACAAAATCGGCTTTTAAAAGAAATAAAAGTAGCTTTTTGAGAAAACAAAAACGGCTATTAGAAAAAATTAAAGTGGCTTTTTGAGAAAACAAAAGCGGCTTTTAGAAAAAATTAAAGTGGGTCTTAGAGAAATTAAAAGTGGCTTTTAGAAAAAATTAAAGCGACTTTCTGAGGAATTAAAAGTGACTTTTAAAAAATTAAAGCGACTTTCTGAGAAAACAAAATCGGCTTTTAGAAGAAATAAAAGTAGCTTTTTGAGAAAACAAAAGCGGCTATGAGAAAAAATTAAAGTGGCTTTTTGAGAAAACAAAAGCGGCTTTTAGAAAAAATTAAAGTGGGTCTTAGAGAAATTAAAAGTGGCTTTTAGAAAAAATTAAAGCGACTTTCTGAGCAATTAAAAGTGACTTTTAGAAAAAATTAAAGCGACTTTCTGAGAAAACAAAATCGGCTTTTAAAAGAAATAAAAGTAGCTTTTTGAGAAAACAAAAGCGACTTTTAGAAAAAATTAAAGCGACTTTCTGAGAAAACAAAACCGGTTTTTAGAAGAAATAAAAGTGGCTTTTTGAGAAAACAAAAGCGGCTTTTAGAAAAAATTAAAGTGGCTTTTTGAGAAAACAAAAGCGGCTTTAAAAAAAGTTAAAGTGGGTTTTAGAGAAATTAAAAGTGGCTTTTAGAAAAAATTAAAGCGACTTTCTGAGAAAACAAAACCGGTTTTTAGAAGAAATAAAAGTGGCTTTTTGAGAAAACAAAAGCGGCTTTTAGATAAAATTAAAGTGGCTTTTTGAGAAAACAAAAGCGGCTTTTAGAAAAAATTAAAGTGGGTTTTAGAGAAATTAAAAGTGGCTTTTAGAAAAAATTAAAGCGACTTTCTGAGAAAACAAAACCGGTTTTTAGAAGAAATAAAAGTGGCTTTTTGAGAAACCAAAAGCGGCTTTTAGATAAAATTAAAGTGGCTTTTTGAGAAAACAAAAGCGGCTTTTAGATAAAATTAAAGTGGCTTTTTGAGAAAACAAAAGCGGCTTTTAGAAAAAATTAAAGTGGGTTTTAGAGAAATTAAAAGTGGCTTTTAGAAAAAATTAAAGCGACTTTCTGAGAAAACAAAACCGGTTTTTAGAAGAAATAAAAGTGGCTTTTTGAGAAAACAAAAGCGGCTTTTAGATAAAATTAAAGTGGCTTTTTGAGAAAACAAAAGCGGCTTTTAGATAAAATTAAAGTGGCTTTTTGAGAAAACAAAAGCGGCTTTTAGAAAAAATTAAAGTGGGTTTTAGAGAAATTAAAAGTGGCTTTTAGAAAAAATTAAAGGGACTTTCTGAGAAAACAAAACCGGTTTTTAGAAGAAATAAAAGTGGCTTTTTGAGAAAACAAAAGCGGCTTTTAGATAAAATTAAAGTGGCTTTTTGAGAAAACAAAAGCGGCTTTTAGATAAAATTAAAGTGGCTTTTTGAGAAAACAAAAGCGGCTTTTAGAAAAAATTAAAGTGGGTTTTAGAGAAATTAAAAGTGGCTTTTAGAAAAAATTAAAGCGACTTTCTGAGAAAACAAAACCGGTTTTTAGAAGAAATAAAAGTGGCTTTTTGAGAAAACAAAAGCGGCTTTTAGATAAAATTAAAGTGGCTTTTTGAGAAAACAAAAGCGGCTATTAGAAAAAATTAAAGTGGCTTTTTGAGAAAACAAAAGCGGCTTTTAGAAAAAATTAAAGCGACTTTCTGAGGAATTAAAAGTGACTTTTAGAAAAAATTAAAGCAACTTTCAGAGAAAACAAAATCGGCTTTTAGAAGAAATAAAAGTGGCTTTTTGAGAAAGCAAAAGCGGCTTTTAGAAAAAAATAAAGTGGGTTTTAGAGAAATTAAAAGTGGCTTTTAGAAAAAATTAAAGCGACTTTCTGAGAAAACAAAACCGGTTTTTAGAAGAAATAAAAGTGGCTTTTTGAGAAAACAAAAGCGGCTATTAGAAAAAATTAAAGTGGCTTTTTGAGAAAACAAAAGCGGCTTTTAGAACAAATTAAAGAGGCTTTTTGAGAAATTAAAAGTGGCTTTTAGAAAAAATAAAAGCGACTTTCTGAGGAATTAAAAGTGACTTTTAGAAAAAATTAACGCGACTTTCTGAGAAAACAAAATCGGTTTTTAGAAGAAATAAAAGTGGCTTTTTGAGAAAGCAAAAGCGGCTTTTAGAAAAAATTAAAGTGGCTTTCTGAGGAATTAAAAGTGGCTTTTACAAAAAATAAAAGCGACTTTCTGAGGAATTAAAAGTGATTTTTAGGAAAAATTAAAGCGACTTTCAGAGAAAACAAAAGCGGCTTTTAGAAAAAATTAAAGTGGCTTTTTGAGAAAACAAAAGCGGCTTTTAGAAAACATTAAAGCGACTTTCTGAGGAATTAAAAGTGACTTTTAGAAAAAATTAAAGCGACTTTCTGAGAAAACAAACCCGGTTTTTAGAAGAAATAAAAGTGGCCTTTTGAGAAAACAAAAGCGGTTTTTAGAAAAAATTAAAGTGGCTTTTTGAGAAAACAAAAGCGGCTTTTAGAAAAAATTAAAGTAGGTTTTAGAGAAAACAAAAGCGGCTTTTAGAAAAAATTAAAGTGGGTCTTAGAGAAATTAAAAGTGGCTTTTAGAAAAAATTAAAGCGACTTTCTGAGCAATTAGAAGTGACTTTTAGAAAAAATTAAAGCGACTTTCTGAGAAAACAAAATCGGCTTTTAAAAGAAATAAAAGTAGCTTTTTGAGAAAGCAAAAACGGCTATTAGAAAAAATTAAAGTGGCTTTTTGAGAAAACAAAAGCGGCTTTTAGAAAAAATTAAAGTGGGTCTTAGAGAAATTAAAAGTGGCTTTTAGAAAAAATTAAAGCGACTTTCTGAGGAATTAAAAGTGACTTTTAAAAAATTAAAGCGACTTTCTGAGAAAACAAAATCGGCTTTTAGAAGAAATAAAAGTAGCTTTTTGAGAAAACAAAAGCGGCTATTAGAAAAAATTAAAGTGGCTTTTTGAGAAAACAAAAGCGGCTTTTAGAAAAAATTAAAGTGGGTCTTAGAGAAATTAAAAGTGGCTTTTAGAAAAAATTAAAGCGACTTTCTGAGCAATTAAAAGTGACTTTTAGAAAAAATTAAAGCGACTTTCTGAGAAAACAAAATCGGCTTTTAAAAGAAATAAAAGTAGCTTTTTGAGAAAACAAAAGCGACTTTTAGAAAAAATTAAAGCGACTTTCTGAGGAATTAAAAGTGGCTTTTAGAAAAAATTAAAGCGACTTTCTGAGAAAACAAAACCGGTTTTTAGAAGAAATAAAAGTGGCTTTTTGAGAAAACAAAAGCGGCTTTTAGAAAAAATTAAAGTGGCTTTTTGAGAAAACAAAAGCGGCTTTTAGAAAAAGTTAAAGTGGGTTTTAGAGAAATTAAAAGTGGCTTTTAGAAAAAATTAAAGCGACTTTCTGAGAAAACAAAACCGGTTTTTAGAAGAAATAAAAGTGGCTTTTTGAGAAAACAAAAGCGGCTTTTAGATAAAATTAAAGTGGCTTTTTGAGAAAACAAAAGCGGCTTTTAGATAAAATTAAAGTGGCTTTTTGAGAAAACAAAAGCGGCTTTTAGAAAAAATTAAAGTGGGTTTTAGAGAAATTAAAAGTGGCTTTTAGAAAAAATTAAAGCGGCTTTCTGAGAAAACAAAACCGGTTTTTAGAAGAAATAAAAGTGGCTTTTTGAGAAAACAAAAGCGGCTTTTAGATAAAATTAAAGTGGCTTTTTGAGAAAACAAAAGCGGCTTTTAGATAAAATTAAAGTGGCTTTTTGAGAAAACAAAAGCGGCTTTTAGAAAAAATTAAAGTGGGTTTTAGAGAAATTAAAAGTGGCTTTTAGAAAAAATTAAAGCGACTTTCTGAGAAAACAAAACCGGTTTTTAGAAGAAATAAAAGTGGCTTTTTGAGAAAACAAAAGCGGCTTTAAGATAAAATTAAAGTGGCTTTTTGAGAAAACAAAAGCGGCTTTTAGATAAAATTAAAGTGGCTTTTTGAGAAAACAAAAGCGGCTTTTAGAAAAAATTAAAGTGGGTTTTAGAGAAATTAAAAGTGGCTTTTAGAAAAAATTAAAGCGACTTTCTGAGAAAACAAAACCGGTTTTTAGAAGAAATAAAAGTGGCTTTTTGAGAAAACAAAAGCGGCTTTTAGATAAAATTAAAGTGGCTTTTTGAGAAAACAAAAGCGGCTTTTAGATAAAATTAAAGTGGCTTTTTGAGAAAACAAAAGCGGCTTTTAGAAAAAATTAAAGTGGGTTTTAGAGAAATTAAAAGTGGCTTTTAGAAAAAATTAAAGCGACTTTCTGAGAAAACAACACCGGTTTTTAGAAGAAATAAAAGTGGCTTTTTGAGAAAACAAAAGCGGCTTTTAGACAAAATTAAAGTGGCTTTTTGAGAAAACAAAAGCGGCTATTAGAAAAAATTAAAGTGGCTTTTTGAGAAAACAAAAGCGGCTTTTAGAAAAAATTAAAGTGGGTCTTAGAGAAATTAAAAGTGGCTTTTAGAAAAAATTAAAGCGACTTTCTGAGCAATTAAAAGTGACTTTTAGAAAAAATTAAAGCGACTTTCTGAGAAAACAAAATCGGCTTTTAAAAGAAATAAAAGTAGCTTTTTGAGAAAACAAAAGCGACTTTTAGAAAAAATTAAAGCGACTTTCTGAGGAATTAAAAGTGGCTTTTAGAAAAAATTAAAGCGACTTTCTGAGAAAACAAAACCGGTTTTTAGAAGAAATAAAAGTGGCTTTTTGAGAAAACAAAAGCGGCTTTTAGAAAAAATTAAAGTGGGTCTTAGAGAAATTAAAAGTGGCTTTTAGAAAAAATTAAAGCGACTTTCTGAGCAATTAAAAGTGACTTTTAGAAAAAATTAAAGCGACTTTCTGAGAAAACAAAATCGGCTTTTAAAAGAAATAAAAGTAGCTTTTTGAGAAAACAAAAGCGACTTTTAGAAAAAATTAAAGCGACTTTCTGAGGAATTAAAAGTGGCTTTTAGAAAAAATTAAAGCGACTTTCTGAGAAAACAAAACCGGTTTTTAGAAGAAATAAAAGTGGCTTTTTGAGAAAACAAAAGCGGCTTTTAGAAAAAATTAAAGTGGCTTTTTGAGAAAACAAAAGCGGCTTTTAGAAAAAGTTAAAGTGGGTTTTAGAGAAATTAAAAGTGGCTTTTAGAAAAAATTAAAGCGACTTTCTGAGAAAACAAAACCGGTTTTTAGAAGAAATAAAAGTGGCTTTTTGAGAAAACAAAAGCGGCTTTTAGATAAAATTAAAGTGGCTTTTTGAGAAAACAAAAGCGGCTTTTAGAAAAAATTAAAGTGGGTTTTAGAGAAATTAAAAGTGGCTTTTAGGAAAAATTAAAGCGACTTTCTGAGAAAACAAAACCGGTTTTTAGAAGAAATAAAAGTGGCTTTTTGAGAAAACAAAAGCGGCTTTTAGATAAAATTAAAGTGGGTTTTAGAGAAATTAAAAGTGGCTTTTAGAAAAAATTAAAGCGACTTTCTGAGAAAACAAAACCGGTTTTTAGAAGAAATAAAAGTGGCTTTTTGAGAAAACAAAAGCGGCTTTTAGATAAAATTAAAGTGGCTTTTTGAGAAAACAAAAGCGGCTTTTAGATAAAATTAAAGTGGCTTTTTGAGAAAACAAAAGCGGCTTTTAGAAAAAATTAAAGTGGGTTTTAGAGAAATTAAAAGTGGCTTTTAGAAAAAATTAAAGCGACTTTCTGAGAAAACAAAACCGGTTTTTAGAAGAAATAAAAGTGGCTTTTTGAGAAAACAAAAGCGGCTTTTAGAAAAAATTAAAGTAGGTTTTAGAGAAAACAAAAGCGGCTTTTAGAAAAAATTAAAGTGGGTCTTAGAGAAATTAAAAGTGGCTTTTAGAAAAAATTAAAGCGACTTTCTGCGAAAACAAACCCGGTTTTTTAAAGAAATAAAAGTGGCTTTTTGAGAAAACAAAACCGGTTTTTAGAAGAAATAAAAGTGGCTTTTTGAGAAAACAAAAGCGGCTTTTAGAAAAAATAAAAGCGACTTTCTAAGAAAACAAAACCGGTTTTTAGAAGAAATAAAAGTGGCTTTTTGAGAAAACAAAAGCGGCTTTTAGAAAAAATTAAAGTGGGGTTTTGAGAAAACAAAACCGGCTTTTAGAAAAAATTAAAGTGGGTTTTAGAGAAATTAAAAGTGGCTTTTAGAAAAAATTAAACCGACTTTCTAATAAAACAAAACCGGTTTTTAGAACTAATAAAAGTGGCTTTTTGAGAAAACAAAAGCGGGTTTTAGAAAAAATTAAAGTGGCTTTTTGAGAAAACAAAAGCGGCCTTTAGAAAAAATTAAAGTGGGTCTTAGAGAAATTAAAAGTGGCTTTTAGAAAAAATTAAAGCGACTTTCTGAGGAATTAAAAGTGACTTTTAGAAAAAATTAATGCGATTTTCTGAGAAAGCAAAAGCGGCTATTAGAAAAAATTAAGTGGCTTTTAGAGAAATAAAAGTAGCTTTTTGAGAAAACAAAAGCGGCTTTAAGAAGAAATAAAAGTGGCTTTTTGAGAAAACAAAAGCGGCTTTTGGAAAAAATTGAAGTTGCTTTTTGAGAAAACAAAAGCGGCTTTTAGAAAAAATTAATGTGGCTTTTTGAGAAAATAAGAGTGGCTTTTAGAAAAAATAAAGTGGCATTCTGAGGAATTAAAAGTGGCTTTTAGAAAAAATTAAAGCGACTTTCTGAGGAATTAAAAGTGACTTTTAGAAAAAATTAATGCGACTTTCTGAGAAAACAAAAGCGGCTTTTTGAGAAAACAAAAGCGGATTTTGGAAAAAATTGAAGTTGCTTTTTGAGAAAACAAAAGCGGCTTTTAGAAAAAATTAATGTGGCTTTTTGAGAAAATAAAAGTGGCTTTTAGAAAAAATAAAGTGGCATTCTGAGGAATTAAAAGTGGCTTTTAGAAAAAATTAAAGTGGGCTTTTGAGAAATTAAAAGTGGTTTTTAGAAAAAATAAAAGTGGCTCTTTGAGAAAACAAAAGCGGCTTTTAGAAAAAATAAAAGCGACTTTCTGAGAAAATAAAAGTGGCTTTTAGAAAAAATTAAAGTGGCTTTTTGAGAAATTAAAAGTGGTTTTTAGAAAAATTAAAGTGGCTTTTTGAGAAAACAAAAGCAGCCTTTAGAAAAAATAAAAGCGGCTTTCTGAGAAAATAAAAGTACCTTTTAGAAAAAATTAAAGTGGCTTTTTGAGAAAATAAAAGTGGCTATTAGAAAAAATAAAGTGGCTTTCTGAGAAAATAAAAGTGGCTTTAAAAAAAGTGGCTATCTGAGGAATTAATAGTGGCTTTTAGAAAAAATTAAAGTGGCTTTCTGAGAAAACAAAACCAGTTTTTAGAAGAAATAAAAGTGGCTTTTTGAGAAAACAAAAGCTGCTAATAGAAAAAATTAAAGTGGGATTTTGAGAAAACAAAACCGGCTTTTAGAAAAAATTAAAGTAGGTTTTAGATAAAACAAAAGCGGCTTTTAGAAAAATTTAAAGCGACTTTCTGAGGAATTAAAAGTGGCTTTTAGAAAAAATTAAAGCGACTTTCTGAGAAAACAAAATCGGCTTTTATAAGAAATAAAAGTAGCTTTTTGAGAAAGCAAAAGCGGTTTTTAGAAAAAATTAAAGTGCCTTTTTGAGAAAACAAAAGCGGCTTTTAGAAAAAATTAAAGTGGGTTTTAGAGAAATTAAAAGTGGCTTTTAGAAAAAATTAAAGCGACTTTCTAAGAAAACAAAACCGGTTTTTAGAAGAAATAAAAGTGGCTTTTTGAGAAAACAAAAGTGGCTTTTGGAAAAAATTGAAGTTGCTTTTTGAGAAAACAAAAGCGGCTTTAAGAAGAAATAAAAGTGGCTTTTTGAGAAAACAAAAGCGGCTTTTGGAAAAAATTTAAGTTGCTTTTTGAGAAAACAAAAGCGGCTTTTAGAAAAAATTAAAGTGGCTTTTTGAGAAAATAGAAGAGTCTTTTAGAAGAAATAAAAATGGCTTTTTGAGAAAACAAAAGTGGCTTTTTGAGAAAACAAAAGCGGCTTTTGGAAAAAATTGAAGTTGCTTTTTGAGAAAACAATAGCGGCTTTTAGAAAAAATTAAAGTGGCTTTTTGAGAAAACAAAAGCGGCTTTTAGAAAAAACTAAAATGGGTTTTAGAGAAATTAAAAGCGGCTTTTAGAAAAAATTAAAGCGACTTTCTGAGAAAACAAAATCGGCTTTTAGAAGAAATAAAAGTAGCTTTTTGAGAAAACAAAAGCGGTTATTAGAAAAAATTAAAGTGGCTTTTTGAGACAACAAAAGCGGCTATTAGAAAAAATTAAAGTGGCTTTTTGAGAAAACAAAAGCGGCTTTTAGAAAAAATTAAAGCGACTTTCTGAGGAATTAAAAGTGACTTTTAGAAAAAATTAAAGTGGGTTTTTGAGAGAACAAAATCGGCTTTTAGAAGAAATAAAAGTAGCTTTTTGAGACAACAAAAGCGGCTATTAGAAAAAATTAAAGAAGCTTTTTGAGAAAAGAAAAGCGGCTTTTAGAAAAAATTAAAGCGACTTTCTGAGGAATTAAAAGTGACTTTTCGAAAAAATTAAAGTGGGTTTTTGAGAAAACATAATCGGCTTTTAGAAGAAATAAAAGTAGCTTTTTAAGAAAACAAAAGCGGCTATTAGAAAAAATTAAAGTGGCTTTTTGAGAAAACAAAAGCGGCTTTTAGAACAAATTAAAGAGGCTTTTTGAGAAAACAAAAGCGGCTTTTAGAAAAAATTAAAGCGACTTTCTGAGAAAGCAAAAGCGGCTATTAGAAAAAATTAAAGCGACTTTCTGAGAAAACAAAAGCGGTTTTTAGAAAAAATTAAAGCGACTTTTAGAATAAAATTAAAGCGACTTTCTGAGAAAGCAAAAGCGGCTATTAGAAAAAATAAAAGTGGGTTTTAGAGAAATTAATAGCGGCTATTAGAAAAAATTAAAGTGGCTTTTTGAGAAAACAAAATCGGCTTTTAGAAAAAATTATAGCGACTTTCTGAGAAAACAAAACCGGTTTTTAGAAGAAATAAAAGTGGCTTTTTGAGAAAACAAAAGCGGCTTTTAGAAAAAATTAAAGTGGCTTTTTGAGAAAATAAAAGTGGCTTTTAGAAAAAATAAAGTGGCATTCTGAGGAATTAAAAGTGGCTTTTAGATAAAATTAAAGTGGGCTTTTGAGAAATTAAAAGTGGTTTTTAGAAAAAATTAAAGTGGCTCTTTGAGAAAACAAAAGCGGCTTTTAGAAAAAATAAAAGCGACTTTCTGAGAAAATAGAAGAGTCTTTTAGAAAAATTAAAGTGCCTTTTTGAGAAAACAAAAGCAGCTTTTAGAAAAAATTAAAGCGACTTTCTGAGAAAACAAAACCGGTTTTTAAAAGAAATAAAAGTGGCTTTCTGAGAAAACAAAAGCGGCTTTTGGAAAAAATTAAAGTGGCTCTATAAGAAAACAAAAGGAGATTTTAGAAAAAATTAAAGCGACTTTCTGAGAAAACAAAATCGGCTTTTAGAAGAAATAAAAATGGCTTTTTGAGAAAACAAAAGTGGCTTTTTGAGAAAACAAAAGCGGCTTTTGGAAAAAATTGAAGTTGCTTTTTGAGAAAACAATAGCGGCTTTTAGAAAAAATTAAAGCGACTTTCTGAGAAAACAAAATCGGCTTTTAGAAGAAATAAAAGTAGCTTTTTGAGAAAACAAAAGCGGCTATTAGAAAAAATTAAAGTGGCTTTTTGAGAAAACAAAAGCGGCTTTGAGAACAAATTAAAGAGGCTTTTTGAGAAAACAAAAGCGGCTATTAGAAAAAATTAAAGTGGGTTTTAGAGAAAACAAAAGCGGCTTTGCGAACAAATTAAAGAGGCTTTTTGAGAAAATAGAAGAGTCTTTTAGAAAAATTAAAGTGCCTTTTTGAGAAAACAAAAGCAGCTTTTAGAAAAAATTACAGCGACTTTCTGAGAAAACAAAACCGATTTTTAAAAGAAATAAAAGTGGCTTTCTGAGAAAACAAAAGCGGCTATTAGAAAAAATTAAAGTGGCTTTATGAGAAAACAAAAGCGGCTTTGAGAACAAATTAAAGAGCCTTTTTGAGAAAACAAAAGCGGCTTTTAGAAAAAATAAAAGCGACTTTCTGAGAAAATAGAAGAGTCTTTTAGAAAAATTAAAGTGCCTTTTTGAGAAAACAAAAGCAGCTTTTAGAAAATATTACAGCGACTTTCTGAGAAAACAAAACCGATTTTTAAAAGAAATAAAAGTGGCTTTCTGAGAAAACAAAAGCGGCTATTAGAAAAAATTAAAGTGGCTTTTTGAGAAAACAAAAGCGGCTTTGAGAACAAATTAAAGAGCCTTTTTGAGAAAACAAAAGCGGCTTTTAGAAAAAATAAAAGCGACTTTCTGAGAAAATAGAAGAGTCTTTTAGAAAAATTAAAGTGCCTTTTTGAGAAAACAAAAGCAGCTTTTAGAAAAAATTACAGCGACTTTCTGAGAAAACAAAACCGATTTTTAAAAGAAATAAAAGTGGCTTTCTGAGAAAACAAAAGCGGCTATTAGAAAAAATTAAAGTGGCTTTTTGAGAAAACAAAAGCGGCTTTGAGAACAAATTAAAGAGCCTTTTTGAGAAAACAAAAGCGGCTTTTAGAAAAAATAAAAGCGACTTTCTGAGAAAATAGAAGAGTCTTTTAGAAAAATTAAAGTGCCTTTTTGAGAAAACAAAAGCGGCTTTTAGAAAAGATTAAAGTGGGTTTTTGAGAAAACAAAATCGGCTTTTAGAAGAAATAAAAGTAGCTTTTTGAGAAAACAAAAGCGGCTTTTAGAAAAATTTAAAATGGCTTTTTGAGAAAACAAAAGCGGCTTTTAGAAAAAATTAAAGTGGGTTTTTGAGAAAACAAAATCGGCTTTTAGAAGAAATAAAAGTAGCTTTTTGAGACAACAAAAGCGGCTATTAGAAAAAATTAAAGTGGCTTTTTGAGAAAACAAAATGCGGCTTTGAGAACAAATTAAAGAGGCTTTTTGAGAAAACAAAAGCGGCTTTTAGAAAAAATTAAAGCGACTTTCTGAGGAATTAAAAGTGACTTTTAGAAAAAATTAAAGTGGGTTTTTGAGAAAACAAAATCGGCTTTTAGAAGAAATAAAAGTAGCTTTTTGAGAAACCAAAAGCGGCTATTAGAAAAAATTAAAGTGGGTTTTAGAGAAAACAAAAGCGGCTTTGAGAACAAATTAAAGAGGCTTTTTGAGAAAACAAAAGCGGCTTTTAGAAAAAATTAAAGCGACTTTCTGAGGAATTAAAAGTGACTTTTAGAAAAAATTAAAGCGACTTTCTGAGAAAGCAAAAGCGGCTATTAGAAAAAATTAAAGCGACTTTCTGAGAAAGCAAAAGCGGCTTTTAGAAAAAATTAAAGTGGGTTTTAGAGAAATTAATAGCGGCTATTAGAAAAAATTAAAGTGGCTTTTTAAGAAAACAAAATCGGCTTTTAGAAAAAATTATAGCGACTTTCTGAGAAAACTAAAGCGGCTATTGGAAACAATTAAAGCGACTTTCTGAGAAAACAAAATCGGCTTTTAGAAAAAATTAAAGCGACTTTCTGAGAAAACTAAAGCGGCTATTAGAAACAATTAAAGCGACTTTCTGAGAAAACAAAATCGGCTTTTAGAAAAAATTAAAGCGACTTTCTGAGAAAACAAAACCGGTTTTTAGAAGAAATAAAAGTGGCTTTTTGAGAAAACAAAAGCGGCTTTTAGAAAAAATTAAAGTGGCTTTTTGGGAAAACAAAAGCGGCTATTAGAAAAAATGAAAGTGGCTTTTTGAGAAAACAAAAGCGGCTTTTAGAAAAAATTAAAGTGGGTTTTAGAGAAATTAAAAGTGGCTTTTAGAAAAAATTAAAGCGACTTTCTGAGAAAACAAAACCGGTTTTTAGAAGAAATAAAAGTGGCTTTTTGAGAAAACCAAAGCGGCTTTTAGAAAAAATTAAAGTGGCTTTTTGAGAAAACAAACCCGGTTTTTAGAAGAAATAAAAGTGGCTTTTTGAGAAAACAAAAGCGGCTTTTAGAAAAAATTAAAGTGGGTTTTAGAGAAATTAAAAGTGGCTTTTAGAAAAAATTAAAGCGACTTTCTGAGAAAACAAAACCGGTTTTTAGAAGAAATAAAAGTGGCTTTTTGAGAAAACAAAAGCGGCTATTAGGAAAAATTAAAGTGGCTTTTTTAGAAAACAAAAGCGGCTTTTAGAAAAAATTAAAGTGGGTTTTAGAGAAATTAAAAGTGGCTTTTAGAAAAAATTAAAGCGACTTTCTGAGAAAACAAAATCGGCTTTTAGAAGAAATAAAAGTAGCTTTTTGAGAAAACAAAAGCGGCTTTTAGAAAAAATTAAAGTGGGTTTTAGAGAAATTAAAAGTGGCTTTTAGAAAAAATTAAAGCGACTTTCTGAGAAAACAAAACCGGTTTTTAGAAGAAATAAAAGTGGCTTTTTGAAAAAACAAAAGCAGCTTTTAGAAGAAATAAAAGTAGCTTTTTGAGAAAACAAAAGCGGCTTTTAGAAAAAATTAAAGCGACTTTCTAAGGAATTAAAAGTGACTTTTAGAAAAAATTAAAGCGACTTTCTGAGAAAACAAAATCGGCTTTTAGAAGAAATAAAAGTAGCTTTTTGAGAAAACAAAAGCGGCTATTAGAAAAAATAAAAGTAGCTTTTTGAGAAAACAAAAGCGGCTTTTAGAAAAAATTAAAGTGGGTTTTAGAAAAATTAAAAGTGGCTTTTAGAAAAAATTAAAGCGACTTTCTGAGAAAACAAAAGCGGCTTTTAGAAAAAATTAAAGCGACTTTCTGAGAAAACAAAACCGGTTTTTAGAAGAAATAAAAGTGGCTTTTTGAGAAAACAAAATCGGCTTTTAGAAGAAATAAAAGTAGCTTTTTGAGAAAACAAAATCGGCTTTTAGAAGAAATAAAAGTAGCTTTCTGAGAAAACAAAAGCGGCTTTTAGAAAAAATTAAAGTGGGTCTTAGAGAAATTAAAAGTGACTTTTAGAAAAAATTAAAGCGACTTTCTGAGAAAACAAAATCGGCTTTTAGAAGAAATAAAAGTAGCTTTCTGAGAAAACAAAAGCGGCTATTAGAAAAAATTAAAGTGGCTTTTTGAGAAAACAAAAGCGGCTTTTAGAAAAAATTAAAGCGACTTTCTGAGAAAACAAAAGCGGCTTTTAGAAAAAATTAAAGTGGGTCTTAGAGAAATTAAAAGTGACTTTTAGAAAAAATTAAAGCGACTTTCTGAGAAAACAAAATCGGCTTTTAGAAGAAATAAAAGTAGCTTTTTGAGAAAACAAAAGCGGCTATTAGAAAAAATTAAAGTGGCTTTTTGAGAAAACAAAAGCGGCTTTTAGAAAAAAATAAAGTGGGTTTTAGAAAAATTAAAAGTGGCTTTTAGAAAAAATTAAAGCGACTTTCTGAGAAAACAAAAGCGGCTTTTAGAAAAAAATTAAAGCGACTTTCTGAGAAAACAAAACCGGTTTTTAGAAGAAATAAAAGTGGCTTTTTGAGAAAACAAAATCGGCTTTTAGAAGAAATAAAAGTAGCTTTTTGAGAAAACAAAATCGGCTTTTAGAAGAAATAAAAGTAGCTTTTTGAGAAAACAAAAGCGGCTTTTAGAAAAAATTAAAGTGGGTCTTAGAGAAATTAAAAGTGACTTTTAGAAAAAATTAAAGCGACTTTCTGAGAAAACAAAATCGGCTTTTAGAAGAAATAAAAGTAGCTTTCTGAGAAAACAAAAGCGGCTATTAGAAAAAATTAAAGTGGCTTTTTGAGAAAACAAAAGCAGCTTTTAGAAAAAATTAAAGCGACTTTCTGAGAAAACAAAAGCGGCTTTTAGAAAAAATTAAAGTGGGTCTTAGAGAAATTAAAAGTGACTTTTAGAAAAAATTAAAGCGACTTTCTGAGAAAACAAAATCGGCTTTTAGAAGAAATAAAAGTAGCTTTTTGAGAAAACAAAAGCGGCTATTAGAAAAAATTAAAGTGGCTTTTTGAGAAAACAAAAGCGGCTTTTAGAAAAAATTAAAGTGGGTTTTAGAAAAATTAAAAGTGGCTTTTAGAAAAAATTAAAGTGACTTTCTGAGAAAACAAAAGCGGCTTTTAGAAACAAATTAAAGCGACTTTCTGAGAAAACAAAACCGGTTTTTAGAAGAAATAAAAGTGGCTTTTTGAGAAAACAAAATCGGCTTTTAGAAGAAATAAAAGTAGCTTTTTGAGAAAACAATTAAAGCGACTTTCTGAGAAAACAAAATCGGCTTTTAGAAGAAATAAAAGTAGCTTTTTGAGAAAACAAAAGCGGCTATTAGGAAAAATTAAAGTGGCTTTTTTAGAAAACAAAAGCGGCTTTTAGAAAAAATTAAAGCGACTTTCTGAGGAATTAAAAGTGACTTTTAGAAAAAATTAAAGCGACTTTCTGAGAAAACAAAACCGGTTTTTAGAAGAAATAATAGTGGCTTTTTGAGAAAACAAAAGCGGCTATTAGAAAAAATTAAAGTGGCTTTTTGAGAAAACAAAAGCGGCTTTTAGAAAAAATTAAAGTGGGTTTTAGAAAAATTAAAAGTGGCTTTTAGAAAAAATTAAAGCGACTTTCTGAGAAAACAAAACCGGTTTTTAGAAGAAATAAAAGTGGCTTTTTGAGAAAACAAAAGCGGCTATTAGAAAAACTTTAAGTGGTTTTTTGAGAAAATAAAAGCGGCTTTTAGAAAAAGTTAAAGTGGCTTTCTGAGAAAACAAAAGCGGCTTTTAGAAAAAATTAAAGTGGGTTTTAGAGAAATTAAAAGTGGCTTTTAGAAAAAATTAAAGCGACTTTCTAAGAAAACAAAAGCGGCTTTTAGAAAAAATTAAAGTGGCTTTTTGAGAAAACAAAAGCGGCTTTTAGAAAAAATTAAAGTGGGTTTTAGAGAAATTAAAAGTGGCTTTTAGAAAAAATTAAAGCGACTTTCTAAGAAAACAAAACCGGTTTTTAGAAGAAATAAAAGTGGCTTTTTGAGAAAACAAAAGCGGCTTTTAGAAAAAATTAAAGTGGCTTTTTGAGAAAACAAAAGCGGCTTTTAGAAAAAATTAAAGTGGGTCTTAGAGAAATTAAAAGTGGCTTTTAGAAAAAATTAAAGCGACTTTCTGAGGAATTAAAAGTGACTTTTAGAGAAAATTAAAGCGACTTTCTGAGAAAACAAAATCGGCTTTTAGAAGAAATAAAAGTGGCTTTTTGAGAAAACAAAACCGGTTTTTAGAAAAAATTAAAGTGGCTTTTTGAGAAAACAAAAGCGGCTTTTAGAAAAAATTAAAGTGGGTTTTAGAGAAATTAAAAGTGACTTTTAGAAAAAATTAAAGCGACTTTCTGAGCAATTAAAAGTGACTTTTAGAAAAAATTAAAGTAACTTTCAGAGAAAACAAAATCGGCTTTTAGAAAAAATTAAAGTGCCTTTTTGAGAAAACAAAAGCGGCTTTTAGAAAAAATTAAAGTGGCTTTTTGAGAAAACAAAAGCGGCTTTTAGAAAAAATTAAAGTGGGTTTTAGAGAAATTAAAAGTGGCTTTTAGAAAAAATTAAAGCGACTTTCTGAGAAAACAAAATCGGCTTTTAGAAGAAATAAAAGTAGCTTTTTGAGAAAACAAAAGCGGCTATTAGAAAAAATTAAAGTGGCTTTTTGAGAAAACAAAAGCGGCTTTTAGAAAAAATTAAAGTGGGTTTTAGAGAAATTAAAAGTGGCTTTTAGAAAAAATTAAAGCGACTTTCTGAGCAATTAAAAGTGACTTTTAGAAAAAATTAAAGCAACTTTCAGAGAAAACAAAATCGGCTTTTAGAAGAAATAAAAGTAGCTTTTTGAGAAAACAAAAGCGGCTTTTAGAAAAAAATAAAGTGGGTTTTAGAGAAATTAAAAGTGGCTTTTAGAAAAAATTAAAGCGACTTTCTGAGAAAACAAAATCGGTTTTTAGAAGAAATAAAAGTGGCTTTTTGAGAAAACAAAAGCGGCTATTAGAAAAAATTCAAGTGGTTTTTTGAGAAAATAAAAGCGGCTTTTAGAAAAAATTAAAGTGGCTTTCTGAGAAAACAAAACCGGTTTTTAGAAGAAATAAAAGTGGCTTTTTGAGAAAACAAAAGCGGCTATTAGAAAAAATTAAAGTGGCTTTTTGAGAAAACAAAAGCGGCTTTTAGAAAAAATTAAAGCGACTTTCTGAGGAAGTAAAAGTGACTTTTAGAAAAAATTAAAGCGACTTTCTGAGGAATTAAAAGCGACTTTCAGAAAAAGCAAAAGCGGCTTTTAGAAAAAATTAAAGTGGCTTTTTGAGAAAACAAAAGCGGCTTTTAGAAAAAATTAAAGCGACTTTCTGAGGAATTAAAAGTGACTTTTAGAAAAAATTAAAGCGACTTTCTGAGAAAACAAAATCGGTTTTTAGAAGAAATAAAAGTGGCTTTTTGAGAAAACAAAACCGGTTTTTAGAAAAAAATAAAGTGGGTTTTAGAGAAATTAAAAGTGGCTTTTAGAAAAAATAAAAGCGACTTTCTGAGAAAACAAAACCGGTTTTTAGAAGAAATAAAAGTGGCTTTTTGAGAAAACAAAACCGGTTTTTAGAAGAAATAAAAGTGGCTTTTTGAGAAAACAAAAGCGGCTATTAGAAAAAATTAAAGTGGCTTTTTGAGAAAATAAAAGCGGCTTTTAGAAAAAATTAAAGTGGCTTTCTGAGGAATTAAAAGTGGCTTTTACAAAAACTTAAAGCGACTTTCTGAGGAATTAAAAGTGACTTTTAGAAAAAATTAAAGCGACTTTCTGAGAAAACAAAATCGGCTTTTATAAGAAATAAAAGTAGCTTTTTGAGAAAACAAAAGCGGCTTTTAGAAAAAATTAAAGTGGCTTTTTGAGAAAACAAAAGCGGCTTTTAGTAAAAATTAAAGTGGCTTTTTGAGAAAACAAAAGCGGCTTTTAGAAAAAATTAAAGTGGCTTTTTGAGAAAATAAAAGCGGCTTTTAGAAAAAATTAAAGTGGCTTTCTGAGGAATTAAAAGTGGCTTTTACAAAAAATTAAAGCGACTTTCTGAGGAATTAAAAGTGACTTTTAGGAAAAATTAAAGCGACTTTCAGAGAAAACAAAAGCGGTTTTTAGAAGAAATAAAAGTGGCTTTTTGAGAAAACAAAAGCGGCTATTAGAAAAAATTAAAGTGGCTTTTTGAGAAAATAAAAGCGGATTTTAGAAAAAATTAAAGTGGCTTTTTGAGAAAATAAAAGCGGCTTTTAGAAAAAATTAAAGTAGCTTTCTGAGGAATTAAAAGTGACTTTTAGGAAAAATTAAAGCGACTTTCAGAGAAAACAAAACCGGTTTTTAGAAGAAATAAAAGTGGCTTTTTGAGAAAACAAAAGCGGCTATTAGAAAAAATTAAAGTGGCTTTTTGAGAAAATAAAAGCGGCTTTTAGAAAAAATTAAAGTGGCTTTCTGAGGAATTAAAAGTGGCTTTTACAAAAAATTAAAGCGACTTTCTGAGGAATTAAAAGTGACTTTTAGGAAAAATTAAAGCGACTTTCAGAGAAAACAAAAGCGGCTTTTAGAAAAAATTAAAGTGGCTTTTTGAGAAAACAAAAGCGGCTTTTAGAAAAAATTAAAGCGACTTTCTGAGGAATTGAAAGTGACTTTTAGAAAAAATTAAAGCGACTTTCTGAGAAAACAAAATCCGTTTTTAGTAGAAATAAAAGTGGCTTTTTGAGAAAACAAAAGCGGCTATTAGTAAAAATTAAAGTGGCTTTTGGAGAAAACAAAAGCGGCTTTTAGAAAAAATTAAAGTGGCTTTTTGAGAAAACAAAAGCGGCTTTTAGTAAAAATTAAAGTGGCTTTTTGAGAAAACAAAAGCGGCTTTTAGAAAAAATTAAAGTGGCTTTTTGAGAAAACAAAAGCGGCTTTTAGTAAAAATTAAAGTGGCTTTTTGAGAAAACAAAAGCGGCTATTAGAAAAAATTAAAGCGACTTTCTGAGGAATTAAAAGTGACTTTTAGAAAAAATTAAAGCGACTTTCTGAGAAAACAAAATCGGCTTTTAGAAAAAATTAAAGTGGCTTTTTGAGAAAACAAAAGCGGCTTTTAGTAAAAATTAAAGCGACTTTCTGAGGAATTAAAAGTGACTTTTAGAAAAAATTAAAGCGACTTTCTGAGAAAACAAAATCGGCTTTTATAAGAAATAAAAGTAGCTTTTTGAGAAAACAAAAGCGGCTATTAGAAAAAATTAAAGTGGCTTTTTGAGAAAATAAAAGCGGCTTTTAGAAAAAATTAAAGTGGCTTTTTGAGAAAACAAAAGCGGCTTTTAGTAAAAATTAAAGTGGCTTTTTGAGAAAACAAAAGCGGCTTTTAGAAAAAATTAAAGTGGCTTTTTGAGAAAACAAAAGCGGCTTTTAGTAAAAATTAAAGTGGCTTTTTGAGAAAACAAAAGCGGCTATTAGAAAAAATTAAAGCGACTTTCTGAGGAATTAAAAGTGACTTTTAGAAAAAATTAAAGCGACTTTCTGAGAAAACAAAATCGGCTTTTAGTAAAAATTAAAGTGGCTTTTTGAGAAAACAAAAGCGGCTATTCGAAAAAATTAAAGCGACTTTCTGAGGAATTAAAAGTGACTTTTAGAAAAAATTAAAGCGACTTTCTGAGAAAACAAAATCGGCTTTTATAAGAAATAAAAGTAGCTTTTTGAGAAAACAAAAGCGGCTATTAGAAAAAATTAAAGTGGCTTTTTGAGAAAATAAAAGCGGCTTTTAGAAAAAATTAAAGTGGCTTTCTGAGGAATTAAAAGTGGCTTTTACAAAAAATTAAAGCGACTTTCTGAGGAATTAAAAGTGACTTTTAGGAAAAATTAAAGCGACTTTCAGAGAAAACAAAAGCGGTTTTTAGAAGAAATAAAAGTGGCTTTTTGAGAAAACAAAAGCCGCTATTAGAAAAAATTAAAGTGGCTTTTTGAGAAAATAAAAGCGGCTTTTAGAAAAAATTAAAGTGGCTTTTTGAGAAAATAAAAGCGGCTTTTAGAAAAAATTAAAGTGGCTTTCTGAGGAATTAAAAGTGACTTTTAGGAAAAATTAAAGCGACTTTCAGAGAAAACAAAAGCGGCTTTTAGAAAAAATTAAAGTGGCTTTTTGAGAAAACAAAAGCGGCTTTTAGAAAAAATTAAAGCGACTTTCTGAGGAATTGAAAGTGACTTTTAGGAAAAATTAAAGCGACTTTCTGAGAAAACAAAATCGGTTTTTAGAAGAAATAAAAGTGGCTTTTTGAGAAAACAAAAGCGGCTATTAGAAAAAATTCAAGTGGTTTTTTGAGAAAATAAAAGCGGCTTTTAGAAAAAATTAAAGTGGCTTTCTGAGGAATTAAAAGTGACTTTTAGGAAAAATTAAAGCGACTTTCAGAGAAAACAAAAGCGGCTTTTAGAAAAAATTAAAGTGGCTTTTTGAGAAAACAAAAGCGGCTTTTAGAAAAAATTAAAGTGGGTTTTAGAGAAATTAAAAGTGGTTTTTAGAAAAAATTAAAGCGACTTTCTAAGAAAACAAAACCGGTTTTTAGAAGAAATAAAAGTGGCTTTTTGAGAAAACAAAAGCGGCTATTAGAAAAAATTCAAGTGGTTTTTTGAGAAAATAAAAGCGGCTTTTAGAAAAAATTAAAGTGGCTTTCTGAGGAATTAAAAGTGGCCTTTACAAAAAATTAAAGCGACTTTCTGAGGAATTAAAAGTGACTTTTAGGAAAAATTAAAGCGACTTTCTGAGAAAACAAAATCGGTTTTTAGAAGAAATAAAAGTGGCTTTTTGAGAAAACAAAAGCGGGTATTAGAAAAAATTAAAGTGGCTTTTTGAGAAAACAAAAGCGGCTTTTAGAAAAAAATAAAGTGGGTTTTAGAGAAATTAAAAGTGGCTTTTAGAAAAAATTAAAGCGACTTTCTGAGAAAACAAAACCGGTTTTTAGAAGAAATAAAAGTGGCTTTTTGAGAAAACAAAAGCGGGTATTAGAAAAAATTAAAGTGGCTTTTTGAGAAAATAAAAGCGGCTTTTAGAAAAAATTAAAGTGGGTTTTAGAGAAATTAAAAGTGGCTTTTAGAAAAAATTAAAGCGACTTTCTGAGCAATTAAAAGTGACTTTTAGAAAAAATTAAAGCAACTTTCAGAGAAAACAAAATCGGCTTTTAGAAGAAATAAAAGTAGCTTTTTGAGAAAACAAAAGCGGCTTTTAGAAAAAAATAAAGTGGGTTTTAGAGAAATTAAAAGTGGCTTTTAGAAAAAATTAAAGCGACTTTCTGAGAAAACAAAATCGGTTTTTAGAAGAAATAAAAGTGGCTTTTTGAGAAAACAAAAGCGGCTATTAGAAAAAATTCAAGTGGTTTTTTGAGAAAATAAAAGCGGCTTTTAGAAAAAATTAAAGTGGCTTTCTGAGAAAACAAAACCGGTTTTTAGAAGAAATAAAAGTGGCTTTTTGAGAAAACAAAAGCGGCTATTAGAAAAAATTAAAGTGGCTTTTTGAGAAAACAAAAGCGGCTTTTAGAAAAAATTAAAGCGACTTTCTGAGGAATTAAAAGTGACTTTTAGAAAAAATTAAAGCGACTTTCTGAGGAATTAAAAGCGACTTTCAGAAAAAACAAAAGCGGCTTTTAGAAAAAATTAAAGTGGCTTTTTGAGAAAACAAAAGCGGCTTTTAGAAAAAATTAAAGCGACTTTCTGAGGAATTAAAAGTGACTTTTAGAAAAAATTAAAGCGACTTTCTGAGAAAACAAAATCGGTTTTTAGAAGAAATAAAAGTAGCTTTTTGAGAAAACAAAAGCGGCTTTTAGAAAAAAATAAAGTGGGTTTTAGAGAAATTAAAAGTGGCTTTTAGAAAAAATTAAAGCGACTTTCTGAGAAAACAAAACCGGTTTTTAGAAGAAATAAAAGTGGCTTTTTGAGAAAACAAAACCGGTTTTTAGAAGAAATAAAAGTGGCTTTTTGAGAAAACAAAAGCGGCTATTAGAAAAAATTAAAGTGGCTTTTTGAGAAAATAAAAGCGGCTTTTAGAAAAAATTAAAGTGGCTTTCTGAGGAATTAAAAGTGGCTTTTACAAAAACTTAAAGCGACTTTCTGAGGAATTAAAAGTGACTTTTAGAAAAAATTAAAGCGACTTTCTGAGAAAACAAAATCGGCTTTTATAAGAAATAAAAGTAGCTTTTTGAGAAAACAAAAGCGGCTTTTAGAAAAAATTAAAGTGGCATTTTGAGAAAACAAAAGCGGCTTTTAGTAAAAATTAAAGTGGCTTTTTGAGAAAACAAAAGCGGCTTTTAGAAAAAATTAAAGTGGCTTTTTGAGAAAACAAAAGCGGCTTTTAGTAAAAATTAAAGTGGCTTTTTGAGAAAACAAAAGCGGCTATTAGAAAGAATTAAAGCGACTTTCTGAGGAATTAAAAGTGACTTTTAGAAAAAATTAAAGCGACTTTCTGAGAAAACAAAATCGGCTTTTATAAGAAATAAAAGTAGCTTTTTGAGAAAACAAAAGCGGCTATTAGAAAAAATTAAAGTGGCTTTTTGAGAAAATAAAAGCGGCTTTTAGAAAAAATTAAAGTGGCTTTTTGAGAAAATAAAAGCGGCTTTTAGAAAAAATTAAAGTGGCTTTCTGAGGAATTAAAAGCGGCTTTTACAAAAAATTAAAGCGACTTTCTGAGGAATTAAAAGTGACTTTTAGAAAAAATTAAAGCGACTTTCTGAGAAAACAAAATCGGCTTTTATAAGAAATAAAAGTAGCTTTTTGAGAAAACAAAAGCGGCTATTAGAAAAAATTAAAGTGGCTTTTTGAGAAAATAAAAGCGGCTTTTACAAAAAATTAAAGCGACTTTCTGAGGAATTAAAAGTGACTTTTAGGAAAAATTAGCGACTTTCAGAGAAAACAAAAGCGGTTTTTAGAAGAAATAAAAGTGGCTTTTTGAGAAAACAAAAGCGGCTATTAGAAAAAATTAAAGTGGCTTTTTGAGAAAATAAAAGCGGCTTTTAGAAAAAATTAAAGTGGCTTTTTGAGAAAATAAAAGCGGCTTTTAGAAAAAATTAAAGTGGCTTTCTGAGGAATTAAAAGTGACTTTTAGGAAAAATTAAAGCGACTTTCAGTGAAAACAAAACCGGTTTTTAGAAGAAATAAAAGTGGCTTTTTGAGAAAACAAAAGCGGCTATTAGAAAAAATTAAAGTGGCTTTTTGAGAAAATAAAAGCGGCTTTTAGAAAAAATTAAAGTGGCTTTCTGAGGAATTAAAAGTGGCTTTTACAAAAAATTAAAGCGACTTTCTGAGGAATTAAAAGTGACTTTTAGGAAAAATTAAAGCGACTTTCAGAGAAAACAAAAGCGGCTTTTAGAAAAAATTAAAGTGGCTTTTTGAGAAAACAAAAGCGGCTTTTAGAAAAAATTAAAGCGACTTTCTGAGGAATTGAAAGTGACTTTTAGAAAAAATTAAAGCGACTTTCTGAGAAAACAAAATCGGTTTTTAGAAGAAATAAAAGTGGCTTTTTGAGAAAACAAAAGCGGCTATTAGAAAAAATTCAAGTGGTTTTTTGAGAAAATAAAAGCGGCTTCTAGAAAAAATTAAAGTGGCTTTCTGAGGAATTAAAAGTGACTTTTAGGAAAAATAAAAGCGACTTTCAGAGAAAACAAAAGCGGCTTTTAGAAAAAATTAAAGTGGCTTTTTGAGAAAACAAAAGCGGCTTTTAGAAAAAATTAAAGTGGGTTTTAGAGAAATTAAAAGTGGTTTTTAGAAAAAATTAAAGCGACTTTCTAAGAAAACAAAACCGGTTTTTAGAAGAAATAAAAGTGGCTTTTTGAGAAAACAAAAGCGGCTTTTAGAAAAAATTAAAGTGGCTTTTTGAGAAAACAAAAGCGGCTTTTAGAAAAAATTAAAGCGACTTTCTGAGGTATTAAAAGTGACTTTTAGGAAAAATTAAAGCGACTTTCAGAGAACCCAAAAGCGGCTTTTAGAAAAAATTAAAGTGGCTTTTTGAGAAAACAAAAGCGGCTTTTAGAAAAAATTAAAGCGACTTTCTGAGGAATTAAAAGTGACTTTTAGAAAAAATTAAAGCGACTTTCTGAGAAAACAAAATCGGTTTTTAGAAGAAATAAAAGTGGCTTATTGAGAAAACAAAAGCGGGTATTAGAAAAAATTAAAGTGGCTTTTTGAGAAAACAAAAGCGGCTTTTAGAAAAAAATAAAGTGGGTTTTAGAGGAATTAAAAGTGACTTTTAGGAAAAATTAAAGCGACTTTCTGAGAAAACAAAATCGGCTTTTATAAGAAATAAAAGTAGCTTTTTGAGAAAACAAAACCGGCTTTTAGAAAAAATTCAAGTGGTTTTTTGAGAAAATAAAAGCGGCTTTTAGAAAAAATTAAAGTGGCTTTCTGAGGAATTAAAAGTGGCGTTTACAAAAAATTAAAGCGACTTTCTGAGGAATTAAAAGTGACTTTTAGAAAAAATTAAAGCGACTTTCTGAGAAAACAACATCGGCTTTTATAAGATATAAAAGTAGCTTTTTGAGAAAACAAAAGCGGCTTTTAAAAAAATTAAAGCGACTTTCTGAGGAATTAAAAGTGACTTTTAGAAAAAATTAAAGCGACTTTCTGAGAAAACAAAATCGGTTTTTAGAAGAAATAAAAGTGGCTTTTTGAGAAAACAAAAGCGGGTATTAGAAAAAATTAAAGTGGCTTTTTGAGAAAACAAAAGCGGCTTTTAGAAAAAAATAAAGTGGCTTTTTGAGAAAACAAAAGCGGCTTTTAGTAAAAATTAAAGTGGCTTGTTGAGAAAACAAAAGCGGCTTTTAGAAAAAATTAAAGCGACTTTCTGAGGAATTAAAAGTGACTTTTAGAAAAAATTAAAGCGACTTTCTGAGAAAACAAAATCGGCTTTTATAAGAAATAAAAGTACCTTTTTGAGAAAACAAAAGCGGCTTTTAGAAAAAAAATAAAGTGGGTTTTAGAGAAATTAAAAGTGGCTTTTAGAAAAAATTAAAGCGACTTTCTGAGAAAACAAAACCGGTTTTTAGAAGAAATAAAAGTGGCTTTTTGAGAAAACAAAGGCGGCTATTAGAAAAAATTAAAGTGGCTTTTTGAGAAAATAAAAGCGGTTTTTAGAAAAAATTAAAGTGGCTTTCTGAGGAATGAAAAGTGGCTTTTACAAAAAATTAAAGCGACTTTCTGAGGAATTAAAAGTGACTTTCAGAGAAAACAAAAGCGGCTTTTAGGAAAAATTAAAGTGGCTTTTTGAGAAAACAAAAGCGGCTTTTAGAAAAAATTAAAGCGACTTTCTGAGGAATTGAAAGTGACTTTTAGAAAAAATTAAAGCGACTTTCTGAGAAAACAAAATCGGTTTTTAGAAGAAATAAAAGTGGCTTTTTGAGAAAACAAAAGCGGCTATTAGAAAAAATTCAAGTGGTTTTTTGAGAAAATAAAAGCGGCTTTTAGAAAAAATTAAAGTGGCTTTCTGAGGAATTAAAAGTGACTTTTAGGAAAAATTAAAGCGACTTTCAGAGAAAACAAAAGCGGCTTTTAGATAAAATTAAAGTGGCTTTTTGAGAAAACAAAAGCGGCTTTTAGAAAAAATTAAAGTGGGTTTTAGAGAAATTAAAAGTGGTTTTTAGAAAAAATTAAAGCGACTTTCTAAGAAAACAAAACCGGTTTTTAGAAGAAATAAAAGTGGCTTTTTGAGAAAACATTAGCGGCTTTTAGAAAAAATTAAAGTGGCTTTTTGAGAAAACAAAAGCGGCTTTTAGAAAAAATTAAAGCGACTTTCTGAGGAATTAAAAGTGACTTTTAGGAAAAATTAAAGCGACTTTCAGAGAACCCAAAAGCGGCTTTTAGAAAAAATTAAAGTGGCTTTTTGAGAAAACAAAAGCGGCTTTTAGAAAAAAATAAAGTGGGTTTTAGAGAAATTAAAAGTGGCTTTTAGAAAAAATTAAAGCGACTTTCTGAGAAAACAAAACCGGTTTTTAGAAGAAATAAAAGTGGCTTTTTGAGAAAACAAAAGCGGCTATTAGAAAAAATTAAAGTGGGTTTTAGAGAAATTAAAAGTGGCTTTTACAAAAAATTAAAGCGACTTTCTGAGGAATTAAAAGTGACTTTTAGAAAAAATTAAAGCGACTTTCTGAGAAAACAAAATCGGCTTTTAGAAAAAATTAAAGTGGCTTTTTGAGAAAACAAAAGCGAGTATTAGAAAAAATTAAAGTGGCTTTTTGAGAAAACAAAAGCGGGTATTAGAAAAAATTAAAGTGGCTTTTTGAGAAAACAAAAGCGGCTTTTAGAAAAAATTAAAGTGGGTTTTAGAGAAATTAAAAGTGGTTTTTAGAAAAAATTAAAGCGACTTTCTAAGAAAACAAAACCGGTTTTTAGAAGAAATAAAAGTGGCTTTTTGAGAAAACAAAAGCGGCTTTTAGAAAAAATTAAAGTGGCTTTTTGAGAAAACAAAAGCGGCTTTTAGAAAAAATTAAAGCGACTTTCTGAGGAATTAAAAGTGACTTTTAGGAAAAATTAAAGCGACTTTCAGAGAAAACAAAAGCGGCTTTTAGAAAAAATTAAAGTGGCTTTTTGAGAAAACAAAAGCGGCTTTTAGAAAAAATTAAAGCGACTTTCTGAGGAATTAAAAGTGACTTTTAGAAAAAATTAAAGCGACTTTCTGAGAAAACAAAATCGGTTTTTAGAAGAAATAAAAGTGGCTTTTTGAGAAAACAAAAGCGGGTATTAGAAAAAATTAAAGTGGCTTTTTGAGAAAACAAAAGCGGCTTTTAGAAAAAAATAAAGTGGGTTTTAGAGAAATTAAAAGTGGCTTTTAGAAGAAATTAAAGCGACTTTCTGAGAAAACAAAACCGGTTTTTAGAAGAAATAAAAGTGGCTTTTTGAGAAAACAAAAGCGGGTATTAGAAAAAATTAAAGTGGCTTTTTGAGAAAATAAAAGCGGCTTTTAAAAAAAATTAAAGTGGCTTTCTGAGGAATTAAAAGTGGCTTTTAGAAAAAATTAAAGCGACTTTCTGAGGAATTAAAGTGACTTTTAGGAAAAATTAAAGCGACTTTCTGAGAAAACAAAATCGGCTTTTATAAGAAATAAAAGTAGCTTTTTGAGAAAACAAAACCGGCTTTTAGAAAAAATTCAAGTGGTTTTTTGAGAAAATAAAAGCGGCTTTTAGAAAAAATTAAAGTGGCTTTCTGAGGAATTAAAAGTGGCGTTTACAAAAAATTAAAGCGACTTTCTGAGGAATTAAAAGTGACTTTTAGAAAAAATTAAAGCGACTTTCTGAGAAAACAAAATCGGCTTTTATAAGAATTAAAAGTAGCTTTTTGAGAAAACAAAAGCGGCTTTTAAAAAAATTAAAGTGGCTTTTTGAGAAAACAAAAGCGGCTTTTAGTAAAAATTAAAGTGGCTTTTTGAGAAAACAAAAGCGGCTTTTAGAAAAAATTAAAGTAGCTTTTTGAGAAAACAAAAGCGGCTTTTAGTAAAAATTAAAGTGGCTTTTTGAGAAAACAAAAGCGGCTTTTAGAAAAAATTAAAGCGACTTTCTGAGGAATTAAAAGTGACTTTTAGGAAAAATTAAAGCGACTTTCAGAGAAAACAAAAGCGGCTTTTAGAAAAAATTAAAGTGGCTTTTTGAGAAAACAAAAGCGGCTATTAGAAAAAATTCAAGTGGTTTTTTGAGAAAACAAAAGCGGCTTTTAGTAAAAATTAAAGTGGCTTTTTGAGAAAACAAAAGCGGCTTTTAGAAAAAATTAAAGCGACTTTCTGAGGATTTAAAAGTGACTTTTAGAAAAAATTAAAGCGACTTTCTGAGAAAACAAAATCGGCTTTTATAAGAAATAAAAGTAGCTTTTTGAGAAAACAAAAGCGGCTTTTAGAAGAAATTAAAGTGGTTTTTTGAGAAAACAAAAGCGGCTTTTAGAAAAAAATAAAGCGACTTTCTAAGAAAACAAAACCGGTTTTTAGAAAAAATTAAAGTGGCTTTTTGAGAAAACAAAAGCGGCTTTTAGAAAAAATTCAAGTGGTTTTTTGAGAAAACAAAAGCGGCTTTTAGTAAAAATTAAAGTGGCTTTTTCAGAAAACAAAAGCGGCTTTTAGAAAAAATTAAAGCGACTTTCTGAGGAATTAAAAGTGACTTTTAGAAAAAATTAAAGCGACTTTCTGAGAAAACAAAATCGGCTTTTATAAGAAATAAAAGTAGCTTTTTGAGAAAACAAAAGCGGCTATTAGAAAAAATTCAAGTGGTTTTTTGAGAAAACAAAAGCGGCTTTTAGAAAAAAATAAAGCGACTTTCTGAGAAAACAAAACCGGTTTTTAGAAAAAATTAAAGTGGCTTTTTGAGAAAACAAAAGCGGCTTTTAGAAAAAATTAAAGTGGCTTTTTGAGAAAACAAAAGCGGCTTTTAGAAAAAATTAAAGTGGCTTTTTGAGAAAACAAAAGCGGCTATTAGAAAAAATTCAAGTGGTTTTTTGAGAAAACAAAAGCGGCTTTTAGTAAAAATTAAAGTGGCTTTTTGAGAAAACAAAAGCGGCTATTAGAAAAAATTCAAGTTGTTTTTTGAGAAAACAAAAGCGGCTTTTAGAAAAAATAAAGCGACTTTCTGAGAAAACAAAACCGGTTTTTAGAAAAAATTAAAGTGGCTTTTTGAGAAAACAAAAGCGGCTTTTAGAAAAAATTAAAGTGGCTTTTTGAGAAAACAAAAGCGGCTTTTAGAAAAAATTAAAGTGGCTTTTTGAGAAAACAAAAGCGGCTTTTAGAAAAAATTAAAGCGACTTTCTGAGGAATTAAAAGTGACTTTTAGAAAAAATTAAAGCGACTTTCTGAGTAAACAAAATCGGCTTTTATAAGAAATAAAAGTAGCTTTTTGAGAAAACAAAAGCGGCTTTTAGAAAAAAATAAAGTGGGTTTTAGAGAAATTAAAAGTGGCTTTTAGAAAAAATTAAAGCGACTTTCTGAGAAAACAAAACCGGTTTTTAGAAGAAATAAAAGTGGCTTTTTGAGAAAACAAAAGCGGCTATTAGACAAAATTAAAGTGGCTTTTTGAGAAAACAAAAGCGGCTTTTAGAAAAAATTAAAGCGACTTTCTGAGAAAACAAAACCGGTTTTTAGAAGAAATAAAAGTGGCTTTTTGAGAAAACAAAAGCGGCTTTTAGAAAAAATAAGTGCGGTTTTTTGAGAAAACAAAAGTGACTTTTAGAAAAAATTAAAGCGACTTTCAGAGAAAACAAAATCGGCTTTTAGAAGAAATAAAAGTGGCTTTCTGAGGAATTAAAAGTGGCTTTTACAAAAAATTAAAGCGACTTTCTGAGGAATTAAAAGCGACTTTCAGAAAAAATTAAAGTGAATTTTTGAGAAAACAAAAGCGGCTTTTAGAAAAAATTAAAGCGACTTTCTGAGGAATTAAAAGTGACTTTTAGGAAAAATTAAAGCGACTTTCAGAGAAAACAAAATCGGATTTTAGAAGAAATAAAAGTGACTTTCTGAGAAAACAAAAGCGGCTTTTAGAAAAAAATAAAGTGGGTTTTAGAGAAATTAAAAGTGGCTTTTAGAAAAAATTAAAGCGACTTTCTGAGAAAACAAAACCGGTTTTTAGAAGAAATAAAAGTGGCTTTTTGAGAAAACAAAAGCGGCTATTAAAAAAAAATTAAAGTGGCTTTTTGAGAAAATAAAAGCGGCTTTTAGAAAAAAATTAAAGTGGCTTTCTGAGGAATTAAAAGTGGCTTTTACAAAAAATTAAAGCGACTTTCTGAGGAATTAAAAGCGACTTTCAGAAAAAATTAAAGTGAATTTTTGAGAAAACAAAAGCGGCTTTTAGAAAAAATTAAAGCGACTTTCTGAGGAATTAAAAGTGACTTTTAGGAAAAATTAAAGCGACTTTCAGAGAAAACAAAATCGGCTTTTAGAAGAAATAAAAGTGGCTTTCTGAGAAAACAAAAACGGCTTTTAGAAAAAAATAAAGTGGGTTTTAGAGAAATTAAAAGTGGCTTTTAGAAAAAATTAAAGCGACTTTCTGAGAAAACAAAACCGGTTTTTAGAAGAAATAAAAGTGGCTTTTTGAGAAAACAAAAGCGGCTTTTAGAAAAAATAAGTGCGGTTTTTTGAGAAAACAAAAGTGACTTTTAGAAAAAATTAAAGCGGCTTTCTGAGAAAACAAAATCGGCTTTTAGAAGAAATAAAAGTGGCTTTCTGAGGAATTAAAAGTGGCTTTTACAAAAAATTAAAGCGACTTTCTGAGGAATTAAAAGCGACTTTCAGAAAAAATTAAAGTGAATTTTTGAGAAAACAAAAGCGGCTTTTAGAAAAAATTAAAGCGACTTTCTGAGGAATTAAAAGTGACTTTTAGGAAAAATTAAAGCGACTTTCAGAGAAAACAAAATCGGCTTTTAGAAGAAATAAAAGTGACTTTCTGAGAAAACAAAAGCGGCTTTTAGAAAAAAATAAAGTGGGTTTTAGAGAAATTAAAAGTGGCTTTTAGAAAAAATTAAAGCGACTTTCTGAGAAAACAAAACCGGTTTTTAGAAGAAATAAAAGTGGCTTTTTGAGAAAACAAAAGCGGCTATTAGAAAAAATTAAAGTGGCTTTTTGAGAAAATAAAAGCGGCTTTTAGAAAAAAATTAAAGTGGCTTTCTGAGGAATTAAAAGTGGCTTTTACAAAAAATTAAAGCGACTTTCTGAGGAATTAAAAGCGACTTTCAGAAAAAATTAAAGTGAATTTTTGAGAAAACAAAAGCGGCTTTTAGAAAAAATTAAAGCGACTTTCTGAGGAATTAAAAGTGACTTTTAGGAAAAATTAAAGCGACTTTCAGAGAAAACAAAATCGGCTTTTAGTAGAAATAAAAGTGGCTTTTTGAGAAAACAAAAGCGGCTATTAGTAAAAATTAAAGTGGCTTTTGGAGAAAACAAAAGCGGCTTGTAGAAAAAATTAAAGTGGCTTTTTGAGAAAACAAAAGCGGCTTTTAGTAAAAATTAAAGTGGCTTTTTGAGAAAACAAAAGCGGCTTTTAGAAAAAATTAAAGTGGCTTTTTGAGAAAACAAAAGCGGCTTTTAGTAAAAATTAAAGTGGCTTTTTGAGAAAACAAAAGCGGCTATTAGAAAAAATTAAAGCGACTTTCTGAGGAATTAAAAGTGACTTTTAGAAAAAATTAAAGCGACTTTCTGAGAAAACAAAATCGGCTTTTAGAAAAAATTAAAGTGGCTTTTTGAGAAAACAAAAGCGGCTTTTAGTAAAAATTAAAGTGGCTTTTTGAGAAAACAAAAGCGGCTATTCGAAAAAATTAAAGCGACTTTCTGAGGAATTAAAAGTGACTTTTAGAAAAAATTAAAGCGACTTTCTGAGAAAACAAAATCGGCTTTTATAAGAAATAAAAGTAGCTTTTTGAGAAAACAAAAGCGGCTATTAGAAAAAATTAAAGTGGCTTTTTGAGAAAATAAAAGCGGCTTTTAGAAAAAATTAAAGTGGCTTTCTGAGGAATTAAAAGTGGCTTTTACAAAAAATTAAAGCGACTTTCTGAGGAATTAAAAGTGACTTTTAGGAAAAATTAAAGCGACTTTCAGAGAAAACAAAAGCGGTTTTTAGAAGAAATAAAAGTGGCTTTTTGAGAAAACAAAAGCCGCTATTAGAAAAAATTAAAGTGGCTTTTTGAGAAAATAAAAGCGGCTTTTAGAAAAAATTAAAGTGGCTTTTTGAGAAAATAAAAGCGGCTTTTAGAAAAAATTAAAGTGGCTTTCTGAGGAATTAAAAGTGACTTTTAGGAAAAATTAAAGCGACTTTCAGAGAAAACAAAAGCGGCTTTTAGAAAAAATTAAAGTGGCTTTTTGAGAAAACAAAAGCGGCTTTTAGAAAAAATTAAAGCGACTTTGTGAGGAATTGAAAGTGACTTTTAGGAAAAATTAAAGCGACTTTCAGAGAAAACAAAAGCGGCTTTTAGAAAAAATTAAAGTGGCTTTTTGAGAAAACAAAAGCGGCTTTTAGAAAAAATTAAAGCGACTTTCTGAGGAATTGAAAGTGACTTTTAGGAAAAATTAAAGCGACTTTCAGAGAAAACAAAACCGGTTTTTAGAAGAAATAAAAGTGGCTTTTTGAGAAAACAAAAGCGGCTATTAGAAAAAATTAAAGTGGCTTTTTGAGAAAATAAAAGCGGCTTTTAGAAAAAATTAAAGTGGCTTTCTGAGGAATTAAAAGTGGGTTTTACAAAAAATTAAAGCGACTTTCTGAGGAATTAAAAGTGACTTTTAGGAAAAATTAAAGCGACTTTCAGAGAAAACAAAAGCGGCTTTTAGAAAAAATTAAAGTGGCTTTTTGAGAAAACAAAAGCGGCTTTTAGAAAAAATTAAAGCGACTTTCTGAGGAATTGAAAGTGACTTTTAGAAAAAATTAAAGCGACTTTCTGAGAAAACAAAATCGGTTTTTAGAAGAAATAAAAGTGGCTTTTTGAGAAAACAAAAGCGGCTATTAGAAAAAATTCAAGTGGTTTTTTGAGAAAATAAAAGCGGCTTTTAGAAAAAATTAAAGTGGCTTTCTGAGGAATTAAAAGTGACTTTTAGGAAAAATTAAAGCGACTTTCAGAGAAAACAAAAGCGGCTTTTAGAAAAAATTAAAGTGGCTTTTTGAGAAAACAAAAGCGGCTTTTAGAAAAACTTAAAGTGGGTTTTAGAGAAATTAAAAGTGGTTTTTAGAAAAAATTAAAGCGACTTTCTAAGAAAACAAAACCGGTTTTTAGAAGAAATAAAAGTGGCTTTTTGAGAAAACAAAAGCGGCTATTAGAAAAAATTCAAGTGGTTTTTTGAGAAAATAAAAGCGGCTTTTAGAAAAAATTAAAGTGGCTTTCTGAGGAATTAAAAGTGGCCTTTACAAAAAATTAAAGCGACTTTCTGAGGAATTAAAAGTGACTTTTAGGAAAAATTAAAGCGACTTTCAGAGAACCCAAAAGCGGCTTTTAAAAAAAAATTAAAGTGGCTTTTTGAGAAAACAAAAGCGGTTTTTAGAAAAAATTAAAGCGACTTTATGAGGAATTAAAAGTGACTTTTAGAAAAAATTAAAGCGACTTTCTGAGAAAACAAAATCGGTTTTTAGAAGAAATAAAAGTGGCTTTTTGAGAAAACAAAAGCGGGTATTAGAAAAAATTAAAGTGGCTTTTTGAGAAAACAAAAGCGGCTTTTAGAAAAAAATAAAGTGGGTTTTAGAGAAATTAAAAGTGGCTTTTAGAAAAAATTAAAGCGACTTTCTGAGAAAACAAAACCGGTTTTTAGAAGAAATAAAAGTGGCTTTTTGAGAAAACAAAAGCGGGTATTAGAAAAAATTAAAGTGGCTTTTTGAGAAAATAAAAGCGGCTTTTAGAAAAAATTAAAGTGGGTTTTAGAGAAATTAAAAGTGGCTTTTAGAAAAAATTAAAGCGACTTTCTGAGCAATTAAAAGTGACTTTTAGAAAAAATTAAAGCAACTTTCAGAGAAAACAAAATCGGCTTTTAGAAGAAATAAAAGTAGCTTTTTGAGAAAACAAAAGCGGCTTTTAGAAAAAAATAAAGTGGGTTTTAGAGAAATTAAAAGTGGCTTTTAGAAAAAATTAAAGCGACTTTCTGAGAAAACAAAATCGGTTTTTAGAAGAAATAAAAGTGGCTTTTTGAGAAAACAAAAGCGGCTATTAGAAAAAATTCAAGTGGTTTTTTGAGAAAATAAAAGCGGCTTTTAGAAAAAAATTAAAGTGGCTTTCTGAGAAAACAAAACCGGTTTTTAGAAGAAATAAAAGTGGCTTTTTGAGAAAACAAAAGCGGCTATTAGAAAAAATTAAAGTGGCTTTTTGAGAAAACAAAAGCGGCTTTTAGAAAAAATTAAAGCGACTTTCTGAGGAATTAAAAGTGACTTTTAGAAAAAATTAAAGCGACTTTCTGAGGAATTAAAAGCGACTTTCAGAAAAAACAAAAGCGGCTTTTAGAAAAAATTAAAGTGGCTTTTTGAGAAAACAAAAGCGGCTTTTAGAAAAAATTAAAGCGACTTTCTGAGGAATTAAAAGTGACTTTTAGAAAAAATTAAAGCGACTTTCTGAGAAAACAAAATCGGTTTTTAGAAGAAATAAAAGTAGCTTTTTGAGAAAACAAAAGCGGCTTTTAGAAAAAAATAAAGTGGGTTTTAGAGAAATTAAAAGTGGCTTTTAGAAAAAATTAAAGCGACTTTCTGAGAAAACAAAACCGGTTTTTAGAAGAAATAAAAGTGGCTTTTTGAGAAAACAAAACCGGTTTTTAGAAGAAATAAAAGTGGCTTTTTGAGAAAACAAAAGCGGCTATTAGAAAAAATTAAAGTGGCTTTTTGAGAAAATAAAAGCGGCTTTTAGAAAAAATTAAAGTGGCTTTCTGAGGAATTAAAAGTGGCTTTTACAAAAACTTAAAGCGACTTTCTGAGGAATTAAAAGTGACTTTTAGAAAAAATTAAAGCGACTTTCTGAGAAAACAAAATCGGCTTTTATAAGAAATAAAAGTAGCTTTTTGAGAAAACAAAAGCGGCTTTTAGAAAAAATTAAAGTGGCATTTTGAGAAAACAAAAGCGGCTTTTAGTAAAAATTAAAGTGGCTTTTTGAGAAAACAAAAGCGGCTTTTAGAAAAAATTAAAGTGGCTTTTTGAGAAAACAAAAGCGGCTTTTAGTAAAAATTAAAGTGGCTTTTTGAGAAAACAAAAGCGGCTATTAGAAAGAATTAAAGCGACTTTCTGAGGAATTAAAAGTGACTTTTAGAAAAAATTAAAGCGACTTTCTGAGAAAACAAAATCGGCTTTTATAAGAAATAAAAGTAGCTTTTTGAGAAAACAAAAGCGGCTATTAGAAAAAATTAAAGTGGCTTTTTGAGAAAATAAAAGCGGCTTTTAGAAAAAATTAAAGTGGCTTTTTGAGAAAATAAAAGCGGCTTTTAGAAAAAATTAAAGTGGCTTTCTGAGGAATTAAAAGCGGCTTTTACAAAAAATTAAAGCGACTTTCTGAGGAATTAAAAGTGACTTTTAGAAAAAATTAAAGCGACTTTCTGAGAAAACAAAATCGGCTTTTATAAGAAATAAAAGTAGCTTTTTGAGAAAACAAAAGCGGCTATTAGAAAAAATTAAAGTGGCTTTTTGAGAAAATAAAAGCGGCTTTTACAAAAAATTAAAGCGACTTTCTGAGGAATTAAAAGTGACTTTTAGGAAAAATTAGCGACTTTCAGAGAAAACAAAAGCGGTTTTTAGAAGAAATAAAAGTGGCTTTTTGAGAAAACAAAAGCGGCTATTAGAAAAAATTAAAGTGGCTTTTTGAGAAAATAAAAGCGGCTTTTAGAAAAAATTAAAGTGGCTTTTTGAGAAAATAAAAGCGGCTTTTAGAAAAAATTAAAGTGGCTTTCTGAGGAATTAAAAGTGACTTTTAGGAAAAATTAAAGCGACTTTCAGTGAAAACAAAACCGGTTTTTAGAAGAAATAAAAGTGGCTTTTTGAGAAAACAAAAGCGGCTATTAGAAAAAATTAAAGTGGCTTTTTGAGAAAATAAAAGCGGCTTTTAGAAAAAATTAAAGTGGCTTTCTGAGGAATTAAAAGTGGCTTTTACAAAAAATTAAAGCGACTTTCTGAGGAATTAAAAGTGACTTTTAGGAAAAATTAAAGCGACTTTCAGACAAAACAAAAGCGGCTTTTAGAAAAAATTAAAGTGGCTTTTTGAGAAAACAAAAGCGGCTTTTAGAAAAAATTAAAGCGACTTTCTGAGGAATTGAAAGTGACTTTTAGAAAAAATTAAAGCGACTTTCTGAGAAAACAAAATCGGTTTTTAGAAGAAATAAAAGTGGCTTTTTGAGAAAACAAAAGCGGCTATTAGAAAAAATTCAAGTGGTTTTTTGAGAAAATAAAAGCGGCTTCTAGAAAAAATTAAAGTGGCTTTCTGAGGAATTAAAAGTGACTTTTAGGAAAAATAAAAGCGACTTTCAGAGAAAACAAAAGCGGCTTTTAGAAAAAATTAAAGTGGCTTTTTGAGAAAACAAAAGCGGCTTTTAGAAAAAATTAAAGTGGGTTTTAGAGAAATTAAAAGTGGTTTTTAGAAAAAATTAAAGCGACTTTCTAAGAAAACAAAACCGGTTTTTAGAAGAAATAAAAGTGGCTTTTTGAGAAAACAAAAGCGGCTTTTAGAAAAAATTAAAGTGGCTTTTTGAGAAAACAAAAGCGGCTTTTAGAAAAAATTAAAGCGACTTTCTGAGGAATTAAAAGTGACTTTTAGGAAAAATTAAAGCGACTTTCAGAGAACCCAAAAGCGGCTTTTAGAAAAAATTAAAGTGGCTTTTTGAGAAAACAAAAGCGGCTTTTAGAAAAAATTAAAGCGACTTTCTGAGGAATTAAAAGTGACTTTTAGAAAAAATTAAAGCGACTTTCTGAGAAAACAAAATCGGTTTTTAGAAGAAATAAAAGTGGCTTTTTGAGAAAACAAAAGCGGGTATTAGAAAAAATTAAAGTGGCTTTTTGAGAAAACAAAAGCGGCTTTTAGAAAAAAATAAAGTGGGTTTTAGAGAAATTAAAAGTGGCTTTTAGAAAAAATTAAAGCGACTTTCTGAGAAAACAAAACCGGTTTTTAGAAGAAATAAAAGTGGCTTTTTGAGAAAACAAAAGCGGGTATTAGAAAAAATTAAAGTGGCTTTTTGAGAAAATGAAAGCGGCTTTTAGAAAAAATTAAAGTGGCTTTCTGAGGAATTAAAAGTGGCTTTTAGAAAAAATTAAAGCGACTTTCTGAGGAATTAAAAGTGACTTTTAGGAAAAATTAAAGCGACTTTCTGAGAAAACAAAATCGGCTTTTATAAGAAATAAAAGTAGCTTTTTGAGAAAACAAAACCGGCTTTTAGAAAAAATTCAAGTGGTTTTTTGAGAAAATAAAAGCGGCTTTTAGAAAAAATTAAAGTGGCTTTCTGAGGAATTAAAAGTGGCGTTTACAAAAAATTAAAGCGACTTTCTGAGGAATTAAAAGTGACTTTTAGGAAAAATTAAAGCGACTTTCTGAGAAAACAAAATCGGCTTTTATAAGAAATAAAAGTAGCTTTTTGAGAAAACAAAACCGGCTTTTAGAAAAAATTCAAGTGGTTTTTTGAGAAAATAAAAGCGGCTTTTAGAAAAAATTAAAGCGACTTTCTGAGGAATTAAAAGTGACTTTTAGGAAAAATTAAAGCGACTTTCAGAGAACCCAAAAGCGGCTTTTAGAAAAAATTAAAGTGGCTTTTTGAGAAAACAAAAGCGGCTTTTAGAAAAAATTAAAGCGACTTTCTGAGGAATTAAAAGTGACTTTTAGAAAAAATTAAAGCGACTTTCTGAGAAAACAAAATCGGTTTTTAGAAGAAATAAAAGTGGCTTTTTGAGAAAACAAAAGCGGGTATTAGAAAAAATTAAAGTGGCTTTTTGAGAAAACAAAAGCGGCTTTTAGAAAAAAATAAAGTGGGTTTTAGAGAAATTAAAAGTGGCTTTTAGAAAAAATTAAAGCGACTTTCTGAGAAAACAAAACCGGTTTTTAGAAGAAATAAAAGTGGCTTTTTGAGAAAACAAAAGCGGCTTTTAGAAAAAATTAAAGCGACTTTCTGAGGAATTAAAAGTGACTTTTAGGAAAAATTAAAGCGACTTTCAGAGAAAACAAAATCGGCTTTTAGAAGAAATAAAAGTGGCTTTCTGAGAAAACAAAAACGGCTTTTAGAAAAAAATAAAGTGGGTTTTAGAGAAATTAAAAGTGGCTTTTAGAAAAAATTAAAGCGACTTTCTGAGAAAACAAAACCGGTTTTTAGAAGAAATAAAAGTGGCTTTTTGAGAAAACAAAAGCGGCTTTTAGAAAAAATAAGTGCGGTTTTTTGAGAAAACAAAAGTGACTTTTAGAAAAAATTAAAGCGGCTTTCTGAGAAAACAAAATCGGCTTTTAGAAGAAATAAAAGTGGCTTTCTGAGGAATTAAAAGTGGCTTTTACAAAAAATTAAAGCGACTTTCTGAGGAATTAAAAGCGACTTTCAGAAAAAATTAAAGTGAATTTTTGAGAAAACAAAAGCGGCTTTTAGAAAAAATTAAAGCGACTTTCTGAGGAATTAAAAGTGACTTTTAGGAAAAATTAAAGCGACTTTCAGAGAAAACAAAATCGGCTTTTAGAAGAAATAAAAGTGACTTTCTGAGAAAACAAAAGCGGCTTTTAGAAAAAAATAAAGTGGGTTTTAGAGAAATTAAAAGTGGCTTTTAGAAAAAATTAAAGCGACTTTCTGAGAAAACAAAACCGGTTTTTAGAAGAAATAAAAGTGGCTTTTTGAGAAAACAAAAGCGGCTATTAGAAAAAATTAAAGTGGCTTTTTGAGAAAATAAAAGCGGCTTTTAGAAAAAAATTAAAGTGGCTTTCTGAGGAATTAAAAGTGGCTTTTACAAAAAATTAAAGCGACTTTCTGAGGAATTAAAAGCGACTTTCAGAAAAAATTAAAGTGAATTTTTGAGAAAACAAAAGCGGCTTTTAGAAAAAATTAAAGCGACTTTCTGAGGAATTAAAAGTGACTTTTAGGAAAAATTAAAGCGACTTTCAGAGAAAACAAAATCGGCTTTTAGTAGAAATAAAAGTGGCTTTTTGAGAAAACAAAAGCGGCTATTAGTAAAAATTAAAGTGGCTTTTGGAGAAAACAAAAGCGGCTTGTAGAAAAAATTAAAGTGGCTTTTTGAGAAAACAAAAGCGGCTTTTAGTAAAAATTAAAGTGGCTTTTTGAGAAAACAAAAGCGGCTTTTAGAAAAAATTAAAGTGGCTTTTTGAGAAAACAAAAGCGGCTTTTAGTAAAAATTAAAGTGGCTTTTTGAGAAAACAAAAGCGGCTATTAGAAAAAATTAAAGCGACTTTCTGAGGAATTAAAAGTGACTTTTAGAAAAAATTAAAGCGACTTTCTGAGAAAACAAAATCGGCTTTTAGAAAAAATTAAAGTGGCTTTTTGAGAAAACAAAAGCGGCTTTTAGTAAAAATTAAAGTGGCTTTTTGAGAAAACAAAAGCGGCTATTCGAAAAAATTAAAGCGACTTTCTGAGGAATTAAAAGTGACTTTTAGAAAAAATTAAAGCGACTTTCTGAGAAAACAAAATCGGCTTTTATAAGAAATAAAAGTAGCTTTTTGAGAAAACAAAAGCGGCTATTAGAAAAAATTAAAGTGGCTTTTTGAGAAAATAAAAGCGGCTTTTAGAAAAAATTAAAGTGGCTTTCTGAGGAATTAAAAGTGGCTTTTACAAAAAATTAAAGCGACTTTCTGAGGAATTAAAAGTGACTTTTAGGAAAAATTAAAGCGACTTTCAGAGAAAACAAAAGCGGTTTTTAGAAGAAATAAAAGTGGCTTTTTGAGAAAACAAAAGCCGCTATTAGAAAAAATTAAAGTGGCTTTTTGAGAAAATAAAAGCGGCTTTTAGAAAAAATTAAAGTGGCTTTTTGAGAAAATAAAAGCGGCTTTTAGAAAAAATTAAAGTGGCTTTCTGAGGAATTAAAAGTGACTTTTAGGAAAAATTAAAGCGACTTTCAGAGAAAACAAAAGCGGCTTTTAGAAAAAATTAAAGTGGCTTTTTGAGAAAACAAAAGCGGCTTTTAGAAAAAATTAAAGCGACTTTGTGAGGAATTGAAAGTGACTTTTAGGAAAAATTAAAGCGACTTTCAGAGAAAACAAAAGCGGCTTTTAGAAAAAATTAAAGTGGCTTTTTGAGAAAACAAAAGCGGCTTTTAGAAAAAATTAAAGCGACTTTCTGAGGAATTGAAAGTGACTTTTAGGAAAAATTAAAGCGACTTTCAGAGAAAACAAAACCGGTTTTTAGAAGAAATAAAAGTGGCTTTTTGAGAAAACAAAAGCGGCTATTAGAAAAAATTAAAGTGGCTTTTTGAGAAAATAAAAGCGGCTTTTAGAAAAAATTAAAGTGGCTTTCTGAGGAATTAAAAGTGGGTTTTACAAAAAATTAAAGCGACTTTCTGAGGAATTAAAAGTGACTTTTAGGAAAAATTAAAGCGACTTTCAGAGAAAACAAAAGCGGCTTTTAGAAAAAATTAAAGTGGCTTTTTGAGAAAACAAAAGCGGCTTTTAGAAAAAATTAAAGCGACTTTCTGAGGAATTGAAAGTGACTTTTAGAAAAAATTAAAGCGACTTTCTGAGAAAACAAAATCGGTTTTTAGAAGAAATAAAAGTGGCTTTTTGAGAAAACAAAAGCGGCTATTAGAAAAAATTCAAGTGGTTTTTTGAGAAAATAAAAGCGGCTTTTAGAAAAAATTAAAGTGGCTTTCTGAGGAATTAAAAGTGACTTTTAGGAAAAATTAAAGCGACTTTCAGAGAAAACAAAAGCGGCTTTTAGAAAAAATTAAAGTGGCTTTTTGAGAAAACAAAAGCGGCTTTTAGAAAAACTTAAAGTGGGTTTTAGAGAAATTAAAAGTGGTTTTTAGAAAAAATTAAAGCGACTTTCTAAGAAAACAAAACCGGTTTTTAGAAGAAATAAAAGTGGCTTTTTGAGAAAACAAAAGCGGCTATTAGAAAAAATTCAAGTGGTTTTTTGAGAAAATAAAAGCGGCTTTTAGAAAAAATTAAAGTGGCTTTCTGAGGAATTAAAAGTGGCCTTTACAAAAAATTAAAGCGACTTTCTGAGGAATTAAAAGTGACTTTTAGGAAAAATTAAAGCGACTTTCAGAGAACCCAAAAGCGGCTTTTAAAAAAAAATTAAAGTGGCTTTTTGAGAAAACAAAAGCGGTTTTTAGAAAAAATTAAAGCGACTTTATGAGGAATTAAAAGTGACTTTTAGAAAAAATTAAAGCGACTTTCTGAGAAAACAAAATCGGTTTTTAGAAGAAATAAAAGTGGCTTTTTGAGAAAACAAAAGCGGGTATTAGAAAAAATTAAAGTGGCTTTTTGAGAAAACAAAAGCGGCTTTTAGAAAAAAATAAAGTGGGTTTTAGAGAAATTAAAAGTGGCTTTTAGAAAAAATTAAAGCGACTTTCTGAGAAAACAAAACCGGTTTTTAGAAGAAATAAAAGTGGCTTTTTGAGAAAACAAAAGCGGGTATTAGAAAAAATTAAAGTGGCTTTTTGAGAAAATAAAAGCGGCTTTTAGAAAAAATTAAAGTGGGTTTTAGAGAAATTAAAAGTGGCTTTTAGAAAAAATTAAAGCGACTTTCTGAGCAATTAAAAGTGACTTTTAGAAAAAATTAAAGCAACTTTCAGAGAAAACAAAATCGGCTTTTAGAAGAAATAAAAGTAGCTTTTTGAGAAAACAAAAGCGGCTTTTAGAAAAAAATAAAGTGGGTTTTAGAGAAATTAAAAGTGGCTTTTAGAAAAAATTAAAGCGACTTTCTGAGAAAACAAAATCGGTTTTTAGAAGAAATAAAAGTGGCTTTTTGAGAAAACAAAAGCGGCTATTAGAAAAAATTCAAGTGGTTTTTTGAGAAAATAAAAGCGGCTTTTAGAAAAAAATTAAAGTGGCTTTCTGAGAAAACAAAACCGGTTTTTAGAAGAAATAAAAGTGGCTTTTTGAGAAAACAAAAGCGGCTATTAGAAAAAATTAAAGTGGCTTTTTGAGAAAACAAAAGCGGCTTTTAGAAAAAATTAAAGCGACTTTCTGAGGAATTAAAAGTGACTTTTAGAAAAAATTAAAGCGACTTTCTGAGGAATTAAAAGCGACTTTCAGAAAAAACAAAAGCGGCTTTTAGAAAAAATTAAAGTGGCTTTTTGAGAAAACAAAAGCGGCTTTTAGAAAAAATTAAAGCGACTTTCTGAGGAATTAAAAGTGACTTTTAGAAAAAATTAAAGCGACTTTCTGAGAAAACAAAATCGGTTTTTAGAAGAAATAAAAGTAGCTTTTTGAGAAAACAAAAGCGGCTTTTAGAAAAAAATAAAGTGGGTTTTAGAGAAATTAAAAGTGGCTTTTAGAAAAAATTAAAGCGACTTTCTGAGAAAACAAAACCGGTTTTTAGAAGAAATAAAAGTGGCTTTTTGAGAAAACAAAACCGGTTTTTAGAAGAAATAAAAGTGGCTTTTTGAGAAAACAAAAGCGGCTATTAGAAAAAATTAAAGTGGCTTTTTGAGAAAATAAAAGCGGCTTTTAGAAAAAATTAAAGTGGCTTTCTGAGGAATTAAAAGTGGCTTTTACAAAAACTTAAAGCGACTTTCTGAGGAATTAAAAGTGACTTTTAGAAAAAATTAAAGCGACTTTCTGAGAAAACAAAATCGGCTTTTATAAGAAATAAAAGTAGCTTTTTGAGAAAACAAAAGCGGCTTTTAGAAAAAATTAAAGTGGCATTTTGAGAAAACAAAAGCGGCTTTTAGTAAAAATTAAAGTGGCTTTTTGAGAAAACAAAAGCGGCTTTTAGAAAAAATTAAAGTGGCTTTTTGAGAAAACAAAAGCGGCTTTTAGTAAAAATTAAAGTGGCTTTTTGAGAAAACAAAAGCGGCTATTAGAAAGAATTAAAGCGACTTTCTGAGGAATTAAAAGTGACTTTTAGAAAAAATTAAAGCGACTTTCTGAGAAAACAAAATCGGCTTTTATAAGAAATAAAAGTAGCTTTTTGAGAAAACAAAAGCGGCTATTAGAAAAAATTAAAGTGGCTTTTTGAGAAAATAAAAGCGGCTTTTAGAAAAAATTAAAGTGGCTTTTTGAGAAAATAAAAGCGGCTTTTAGAAAAAATTAAAGTGGCTTTCTGAGGAATTAAAAGCGGCTTTTACAAAAAATTAAAGCGACTTTCTGAGGAATTAAAAGTGACTTTTAGAAAAAATTAAAGCGACTTTCTGAGAAAACAAAATCGGCTTTTATAAGAAATAAAAGTAGCTTTTTGAGAAAACAAAAGCGGCTATTAGAAAAAATTAAAGTGGCTTTTTGAGAAAATAAAAGCGGCTTTTACAAAAAATTAAAGCGACTTTCTGAGGAATTAAAAGTGACTTTTAGGAAAAATTAGCGACTTTCAGAGAAAACAAAAGCGGTTTTTAGAAGAAATAAAAGTGGCTTTTTGAGAAAACAAAAGCGGCTATTAGAAAAAATTAAAGTGGCTTTTTGAGAAAATAAAAGCGGCTTTTAGAAAAAATTAAAGTGGCTTTTTGAGAAAATAAAAGCGGCTTTTAGAAAAAATTAAAGTGGCTTTCTGAGGAATTAAAAGTGACTTTTAGGAAAAATTAAAGCGACTTTCAGTGAAAACAAAACCGGTTTTTAGAAGAAATAAAAGTGGCTTTTTGAGAAAACAAAAGCGGCTATTAGAAAAAATTAAAGTGGCTTTTTGAGAAAATAAAAGCGGCTTTTAGAAAAAATTAAAGTGGCTTTCTGAGGAATTAAAAGTGGCTTTTACAAAAAATTAAAGCGACTTTCTGAGGAATTAAAAGTGACTTTTAGGAAAAATTAAAGCGACTTTCAGACAAAACAAAAGCGGCTTTTAGAAAAAATTAAAGTGGCTTTTTGAGAAAACAAAAGCGGCTTTTAGAAAAAATTAAAGCGACTTTCTGAGGAATTGAAAGTGACTTTTAGAAAAAATTAAAGCGACTTTCTGAGAAAACAAAATCGGTTTTTAGAAGAAATAAAAGTGGCTTTTTGAGAAAACAAAAGCGGCTATTAGAAAAAATTCAAGTGGTTTTTTGAGAAAATAAAAGCGGCTTCTAGAAAAAATTAAAGTGGCTTTCTGAGGAATTAAAAGTGACTTTTAGGAAAAATAAAAGCGACTTTCAGAGAAAACAAAAGCGGCTTTTAGAAAAAATTAAAGTGGCTTTTTGAGAAAACAAAAGCGGCTTTTAGAAAAAATTAAAGTGGGTTTTAGAGAAATTAAAAGTGGTTTTTAGAAAAAATTAAAGCGACTTTCTAAGAAAACAAAACCGGTTTTTAGAAGAAATAAAAGTGGCTTTTTGAGAAAACAAAAGCGGCTTTTAGAAAAAATTAAAGTGGCTTTTTGAGAAAACAAAAGCGGCTTTTAGAAAAAATTAAAGCGACTTTCTGAGGAATTAAAAGTGACTTTTAGGAAAAATTAAAGCGACTTTCAGAGAACCCAAAAGCGGCTTTTAGAAAAAATTAAAGTGGCTTTTTGAGAAAACAAAAGCGGCTTTTAGAAAAAATTAAAGCGACTTTCTGAGGAATTAAAAGTGACTTTTAGAAAAAATTAAAGCGACTTTCTGAGAAAACAAAATCGGTTTTTAGAAGAAATAAAAGTGGCTTTTTGAGAAAACAAAAGCGGGTATTAGAAAAAATTAAAGTGGCTTTTTGAGAAAACAAAAGCGGCTTTTAGAAAAAAATAAAGTGGGTTTTAGAGAAATTAAAAGTGGCTTTTAGAAAAAATTAAAGCGACTTTCTGAGAAAACAAAACCGGTTTTTAGAAGAAATAAAAGTGGCTTTTTGAGAAAACAAAAGCGGGTATTAGAAAAAATTAAAGTGGCTTTTTGAGAAAATGAAAGCGGCTTTTAGAAAAAATTAAAGTGGCTTTCTGAGGAATTAAAAGTGGCTTTTAGAAAAAATTAAAGCGACTTTCTGAGGAATTAAAAGTGACTTTTAGGAAAAATTAAAGCGACTTTCTGAGAAAACAAAATCGGCTTTTATAAGAAATAAAAGTAGCTTTTTGAGAAAACAAAACCGGCTTTTAGAAAAAATTCAAGTGGTTTTTTGAGAAAATAAAAGCGGCTTTTAGAAAAAATTAAAGTGGCTTTCTGAGGAATTAAAAGTGGCGTTTACAAAAAATTAAAGCGACTTTCTGAGGAATTAAAAGTGACTTTTAGAAAAAATTAAAGCGACTTTCTGAGAAAACAACATCGGCTTTTATAAGATATAAAAGTAGCTTTTTGAGAAAACAAAAGCGGCTTTTAAAAAAATTAAAGCGACTTTCTGAGGAATTAAAAGTGACTTTTAGAAAAAATTAAAGCGACTTTCTGAGAAAACAAAATCGGTTTTTAGAAGAAATAAAAGTGGCTTTTTGAGAAAACAAAAGCGGGTATTAGAAAAAATTAAAGTGGCTTTTTGAGAAAACAAAAGCGGCTTTTAGAAAAAAATAAAGTGGCTTTTTGAGAAAACAAAAGCGGCTTTTAGTAAAAATTAAAGTGGCTTGTTGAGAAAACAAAAGCGGCTTTTAGAGAAAATTAAAGCGACTTTCTGAGGAATTAAAAGTGACTTTTAGAAAAAATTAAAGCGACTTTCTGAGAAAACAAAATCGGCTTTTATAAGAAATAAAAGTACCTTTTTGAGAAAACAAAAGCGGCTTTTAGAAAAAAAATAAAGTGGGTTTTAGAGAAATTAAAAGTGGCTTTTAGAAAAAATTAAAGCGACTTTCTGAGAAAACAAAACCGGTTTTTAGAAGAAATAAAAGTGGCTTTTTGAGAAAACAAAGGCGGCTATTAGAAAAAATTAAAGTGGCTTTTTGAGAAAATAAAAGCGGTTTTTAGAAAAAATTAAAGTGGCTTTCTGAGGAATTAAAAGTGGCTTTTACAAAAAATTAAAGCGACTTTCTGAGGAATTAAAAGTGACTTTCAGAGAAAACAAAAGCGGCTTTTAGGAAAAATTAAAGTGGCTTTTTGAGAAAACAAAAGCGGCTTTTAGAAAAAATTAAAGCGACTTTCTGAGGAATTGAAAGTGACTTTTAGAAAAAATTAAAGCGACTTTCTGAGAAAACAAAATCGGTTTTTAGAAGAAATAAAAGTGGCTTTTTGAGAAAACAAAAGCGGCTATTAGAAAAAATTCAAGTGGTTTTTTGAGAAAATAAAAGCGGCTTTTAGAAAAAATTAAAGTGGCTTTCTGAGGAATTAAAAGTGACTTTTAGGAAAAATTAAAGCGACTTTCAGAGAAAACAAAAGCGGCTTTTAGAAAAAATTAAAGTGGGTTTTAGAGAAATTAAAAGTGGTTTTTAGAAAAAATTAAAGCGACTTTCTAAGAAAACAAAACCGGTTTTTAGAAGAAATAAAAGTGGCTTTTTGAGAAAACAAAAGCGGCTTTTAGAAAAAATTAAAGTGGCTTTTTGAGAAAACAAAAGCGGCTTTTAGAAAAAATTAAAGCGACTTTCTGAGGAATTAAAAGTGACTTTTAGGAAAAATTAAAGCGACTTTCAGAGAACCCAAAAGCGGCTTTTAGAAAAAATTAAAGTGGCTTTTTGAGAAAACAAAAGCGGCTTTTAGAAAAAAATAAAGTGGGTTTTAGAGGAATTAAAAGTGGCTTTTAGAAAAAATTAAAGCGACTTTCTGAGAAAACAAAACCGGTTTTTAGAAGAAATAAAAGTGGCTTTTTGAGAAAACAAAAGCGGCTATTAGAAAAAATTAAAGTGGGTTTTAGAGAAATTAAAAGTGGCTTTTACAAAAAATTAAAGCGACTTTCTGAGGAATTAAAAGTGACTTTTAGAAAAAATTAAAGCGACTTTCTGAGAAAACAAAATCGGCTTTTAGAAAAAATTAAAGTGGCTTTTTGGGAAAACAAAAGCGGGTATTAGAAAAAATTAAAGTGGCTTTTTGAGAAAACAAAAGCGGGTATTAGAAAAAATTAAAGTGGCTTTTTGAGAAAACAAAAGCGGCTTTTAGAAAAAATTAAAGTGGGTTTTAGAGAAATTAAAAGTGGTTTTTAGAAAAAATTAAAGCGACTTTCTAAGAAAACAAAACCGGTTTTTAGAAGAAATAAAAGTGGCTTTTTGAGAAAACAAAAGCGGCTTTTAGAAAAAATTAAAGTGGCTTTTTGAGAAAACAAAAGCGGCTTTTAGAAAAAATTAAAGCGACTTTCTGAGGAATTAAAAGTGACTTTTAGGAAAAATTAAAGCGACTTTCAGAGAAAACAAAAGCGGCTTTTAGAAAAAATTAAAGTGGCTTTTTGAGAAAACAAAAGCGGCTTTTAGAAAAAATTAAAGCGACTTTCTGAGGAATTAAAAGTGACTTTTAGAAAAAATTAAAGCGACTTTCTGAGAAAACAAAATCGGTTTTTAGAAGAAATAAAAGTGGCTTTTTGAGAAAACAAAAGCGGGTATTAGAAAAAATTAAAGTGGCTTTTTGAGAAAACAAAAGCGGCTTTTAGAAAAAAATAAAGTGGGTTTTAGAGAAATTAAAAGTGGCTTTTAGAAGAAATTAAAGCGACTTTCTGAGAAAACAAAACCGGTTTTTAGAAGAAATAAAAGTGGCTTTTTGAGAAAACAAAAGCGGGTATTAGAAAAAATTAAAGTGGCTTTTTGAGAAAATAAAAGCGGCTTTTAAAAAAAATTAAAGTGGCTTTCTGAGGAATTAAAAGTGGCTTTTAGAAAAAATTAAAGCGACTTTCTGAGGAATTAAAGTGACTTTTAGGAAAAATTAAAGCGACTTTCTGAGAAAACAAAATCGGCTTTTATAAGAAATAAAAGTAGCTTTTTGAGAAAACAAAACCGGCTTTTAGAAAAAATTCAAGTGGTTTTTTGAGAAAATAAAAGCGGCTTTTAGAAAAAATTAAAGTGGCTTTCTGAGGAATTAAAAGTGGCGTTTACAAAAAATTAAAGCGACTTTCTGAGGAATTAAAAGTGACTTTTAGAAAAAATTAAAGCGACTTTCTGAGAAAACAAAATCGGCTTTTATAAGAAATAAAAGTAGCTTTTTGAGAAAACAAAAGCGGCTTTTAAAAAAATTAAAGTGGATTTTTGAGAAAACAAAAGCGGCTTTTAGTAAAAATTAAAGTGGCTTTTTGAGAAAACAAAAGCGGCTTTTAGAAAAAATTAAAGTAGCTTTTTGAGAAAACAAAAGCGGCTTTTAGTAAAAATTAAAGTGGCTTTTTGAGAAAACAAAAGCGGCTTTTAGAAAAAATTAAAGCGACTTTCTGAGGAATTAAAAGTGACTTTTAGGAAAAATTAAAGCGACTTTCAGAGAAAACAAAACCGGCTTTTAGAAAAAATTCAAGTGGTTTTTTGAGAAAATAAAAGCGGCTTTTAGAAAAAATTAAAGTGGCTTTCTGAGGAATTAAAAGTGGCGTTTACAAAAAATTAAAGCGACTTTCTGAGGAATTAAAAGTGACTTTTAGAAAAAATTAAAGCGACTTTCTGAGAAAACAAAATCGGCTTTTATAAGAAATAAAAGTAGCTTTTTGAGAAAACAAAAGCGGCTTTTAAAAAAATTAAAGTGGCTTTTTGAGAAAACAAAAGCGGCTTTTAGTAAAAATTAAAGTGGCTTTTTGAGAAAACAAAAGCGGCTTTTAGAAAAAATTAAAGTAGCTTTTTGAGAAAACAAAAGCGGCTTTTAGTAAAAATTAAAGTGGCTTTTTGAGAAAACAAAAGCGGCTTTTAGAAAAAATTAAAGTGGCTTTTTGAGAAAACAAAAGCGGCTTTTAGAAAAAATTAAAGTAGCTTTTTGAGAAAACAAAAGCGGCTTTTAGTAAAAATTAAAGTGGCTTTTTGAGAAAACAAAAGCGGCTTTTAGAAAAAATTAAAGCGACTTTCTGAGGAATTAAAAGTGACTTTTAGGAAAAATTAAAGCGACTTTCAGAGAAAACAAAAGCGGCTTTTAGAAAAAATTAAAGTGGCTTTTTGAGAAAACAAAAGCGGCTATTAGAAAAAATTCAAGTGGTTTTTTGAGATAACAAAAGCGGCTTTTAGTAAAAATTAAAGTGGCTTTTTGAGAAAACAAAAGCGGCTTTTAGAAAAAATTAAAGCGACTTTCTGAGGATTTAAAAGTGACTTTTAGAAAAAATTAAAGCGACTTTCTGAGAAAACAAAATCGGCTTTTATAAGAAATAAAAGTAGCTTTTTGAGAAAACAAAAGCGGCTTTTAGAAGAAATTAAAGTGGTTTTTTGAGAAAACAAAAGCGGCTTTTAGAAAAAAATAAAGCGACTTTCTAAGAAAACAAAACCGGTTTTTAGAAAAAATTAAAGTGGCTTTTTGAGAAAACAAAAGCGGCTTTTAGAAAAAATTCAAGTGGTTTTTTGAGAAAACAAAAGCGGCTTTTAGTAAAAATTAAAGTGGCTTTTTGAGAAAACAAAAGCGGCTTTTAGAAAAAATTAAAGCGACTTTCTGAGGAATTAAAAGTGACTTTTAGAAAAAATTAAAGCGACTTTCTGAGAAAACAAAATCGGCTTTTATAAGAAATAAAAGTAGCTTTTTGAGAAAACAAAAGCGGCTATTAGAAAAAATTCAAGTGGTTTTTTGAGAAAACAAAAGCGGCTTTTAGAAAAAAATAAAGCGACTTTCTGAGAAAACAAAACCGGTTTTTAGAAAAAATTAAAGTGGCTTTTTGAGAAAACAAAAGCGGCTTTTAGAAAAAATTAAAGTGGCTTTTTGAGAAAACAAAAGCGGCTTTTAGAAAAAATTAAAGTGGCTTTTTGAGAAAACAAAAGCGGCTATTAGAAAAAATTCAAGTGGTTTTTTGAGAAAACAAAAGCGGCTTTTAGTAAAAATTAAAGTGGCTTTTTGAGAAAACAAAAGCGGCTATTAGAAAAAATTCAAGTGGTTTTTTGAGAAAACAAAAGCGGCTTTTAGAAAAAATAAAGCGACTTTCTGAGAAAACAAAACCGGTTTTTAGAAAAAATTAAAGTGGCTTTTTGAGAAAACAAAAGCGGCTTTTAGAAAAAATTAAAGTGGCTTTTTGAGAAAACAAAAGCGGCTTTTAGAAAAAATTAAAGTGGCTTTTTGAGAAAACAAAAGCGGCTTTTAGAAAAAATTAAAGCGACTTTCTGAGGAATTAAAAGTGACTTTTAGAAAAAATTAAAGCGACTTTCTGAGTAAACAAAATCGGCTTTTATAAGAAATAAAAGTAGCTTTTTGAGAAAACAAAAGCGGCTTTTAGAAAAAAATAAAGTGGGTTTTAGAGAAATTAAAAGTGGCTTTTAGAAAAAATTAAAGCGACTTTCTGAGAAAACAAAACCGGTTTTTAGAAGAAATAAAAGTGGCTTTTTGAGAAAACAAAAGCGGCTATTAGACAAAATTAAAGTGGCTTTTTGAGAAAACAAAAGCGGCTTTTAGAAAAAATTAAAGCGACTTTCTGAGAAAACAAAACCGGTTTTTAGAAGAAATAAAAGTGGCTTTTTGAGAAAACAAAAGCGGCTTTTAGAAAAAATAAGTGCGGTTTTTTGAGAAAACAAAAGTGACTTTTAGAAAAAATTAAAGCGACTTTCAGAGAAAACAAAATCGGCTTTTAGAAGAAATAAAAGTGGCTTTTTGAGAAAACAAAAGCGGCTTTTAGAAAAAAATAAAGTGGGTTTTAGAGAAATTAAAAGTGGCTTTTAGAAAAAATTAAAGCGACTTTCTGAGAAAACAAAACCGGTTTTTAGAAGAAATAAAAGTGGCTTTTTGAGAAAACAAAAGCGGCTATTAAAAAAAAATTAAAGTGGCTTTTTGAGAAAATAAAAGCGGCTTTTAGAAAAAAATTAAAGTGGCTTTCTGAGGAATTAAAAGTGGCTTTTACAAAAAATTAAAGCGACTTTCTGAGGAATTAAAAGCGACTTTCAGAAAAAATTAAAGTGAATTTTTGAGAAAACAAAAGCGGCTTTTAGAAAAAATTAAAGCGACTTTCTGAGGAATTAAAAGTGACTTTTAGGAAAAATTAAAGCGACTTTCAGAGAAAACAAAATCGGCTTTTAGAAGAAATAAAAGTGGCTTTCTGAGAAAACAAAAGCGGCTTTTAGAAAAAAATAAAGTGGGTTTTAGAGAAATTAAAAGTGGCTTTTAGAAAAAATTAAAGCGACTTTCTGAGAAAACAAAACCGGTTTTTAGAAGAAATAAAAGTGGCTTTCTGAGAAAACAAAAGCGGCTTTTAGAAAAAAATAAAGTGGGTTTTAGAGAAATTAAAAGTGGCTTTTAGAAAAAATTAAAGCGGCTTTCTGAGAAAACAAAATCGGCTTTTAGAAGAAATAAAAGTGGCTTTCTGAGGAATTAAAAGTGGCTTTTACAAAAAATTAAAGCGACTTTCTGAGGAATTAAAAGCGACTTTCAGAAAAAATTAAAGTGAATTTTTGAGAAAACAAAAGCGGCTTTTAGAAAAAATTAAAGCGACTTTCTGAGGAATTAAAAGTGACTTTTAGGAAAAATTAAAGCGACTTTCAGAGAAAACAAAATCGGCTTTTAGAAGAAATAAAAGTGACTTTCTGAGAAAACAAAAGCGGCTTTTAGAAAAAAATAAAGTGGGTTTTAGAGAAATTAAAAGTGGCTTTTAGAAAAAATTAAAGCGACTTTCTGAGAAAACAAAACCGGTTTTTAGAAGAAATAAAAGTGGCTTTTTGAGAAAACAAAAGCGGCTATTAGAAAAAATTAAAGTGGCTTTTTAAGAAAATAAAAGCGGCTTTTAGAAAAAAATTAAAGTGGCTTTCTGAGGAATTAAAAGTGGCTTTTACAAAAAATTAAAGCGACTTTCTGAGGAATTAAAAGCGACTTTCAGAAAAAATTAAAGTGAATTTTTGAGAAAACAAAAGCGGCTTTTAGAAAAAATTAAAGCGACTTTCTGAGGAATTAAAAGTGACTTTTAGGAAAAATTAAAGCGACTTTCAGAGAAAACAAAATCGGCTTTTAGAAGAAATAAAAGTGGCTTTCTGAGAAAACAAAAGCGGCTTTTAGAAAAAAATAAAGTGGGTTTTAGAGAAATTAAAAGTGGCTTTTAGAAAAAATTAAAGCGACTTTCTGAGAAAACAAAACCGGTTTTTAGAAGAAATAAAAGTGGCTTTTTGAGAAAACAAAAGCGGCTTTTAGAAAAAATAAGTGCGGTTTTTTGAGAAAACAAAAGTGACTTTTAGAAAAAATTAAAGCGGCTTTCTGAGAAAACAAAATCGGCTTTTAGAAGAAATAAAAGTGGCTTTCTGAGGAATTAAAAGTGGCTTTTACAAAAAATTAAAGCGACTTTCTGAGGAATTAAAAGCGACTTTCAGAAAAAATTAAAGTGAATTTTTGAGAAAACAAAAGCGGCTTTTAGAAAAAATTAAAGCGACTTTCTGAGGAATTAAAAGTGACTTTTAGGAAAAATTAAAGCGACTTTCAGAGAAAACAAAATCGGCTTTTAGAAGAAATAAAAGTGACTTTCTGAGAAAACAAAAGCGGCTTTTAGAAAAAAATAAAGTGGGTTTTAGAGAAATTAAAAGTGGCTTTTAGAAAAAATTAAAGCGACTTTCTGAGAAAACAAAACCGGTTTTTAGAAGAAATAAAAGTGGCTTTTTGAGAAAACAAAAGCGGCTTTTAGAAAAAATAAGTGCGGTTTTTTGAGAAAACAAAAGTGACTTTTAGAAAAAATTAAAGCGGCTTTCTGAGAAAACAAAATCGGCTTTTAGAAGAAATAAAAGTGGCTTTCTGAGGAATTAAAAGTGGCTTTTACAAAAAATTAAAGCGACTTTCTGAGGAATTAAAAGCGACTTTCAGAAAAAATTAAAGTGAATTTTTGAGAAAACAAAAGCGGCTTTTAGAAAAAATTAAAGCGACTTTCTGAGGAATTAAAAGTGACTTTTAGGAAAAATTAAAGCGACTTTCAGAGAAAACAAAATCGGCTTTTAGAAGAAATAAAAGTGGCTTTCTGAGAAAACAAAAGCGGCTTTTAGAAAAAAATAAAGTGGGTTTTAGAGAAATTAAAAGTGGCTTTTAGAAAAAATTAAAGCGACTTTCTGAGAAAACAAAACCGGTTTTTAGAAGAAATAAAAGTGGCTTTTTGAGAAAACAAAAGCGGCTATTAAAAAAAAATTAAAGTGGCTTTTTGAGAAAATAAAAGCGGCTTTTAGAAAAAAATTAAAGTGGCTTTCTGAGGAATTAAAAGTGGCTTTTACAAAAAATTAAAGCGACTTTCTGAGGAATTAAAAGCGACTTTCAGAAAAAATTAAAGTGAATTTTTGAGAAAACAAAAGCGGCTTTTAGAAAAAATTAAAGCGACTTTCTGAGGAATTAAAAGTGACTTTTAGGAAAAATTAAAGCGACTTTCAGAGAAAACAAAATCGGCTTTTAGAAGAAATAAAAGTGGCTTTCTGAGAAAACAAAAGCGGCTTTTAGAAAAAAATAAAGTGGGTTTTAGAGAAATTAAAAGTGGCTTTTAGAAAAAATTAAAGCGACTTTCTGAGAAAACAAAACCGGTTTTTAGAAGAAATAAAAGTGGCTTTTTGAGAAAACAAAAGCGGCTTTTAGAAAAAATAAGTGCGGTTTTTTGAGAAAACAAAAGTGACTTTTAGAAAAAATTAAAGCGGCTTTCTGAGAAAACAAAATCGGCTTTTAGAAGAAATAAAAGTGGCTTTCTGAGGAATTAAAAGTGGCTTTTACAAAAAATTAAAGCGACTTTCTGAGGAATTAAAAGCGACTTTCAGAAAAAATTAAAGTGAATTTTTGAGAAAACAAAAGCGGCTTTTAGAAAAAATTAAAGCGACTTTCTGAGGAATTAAAAGTGACTTTTAGGAAAAATTAAAGCGACTTTCAGAGAAAACAAAATCGGCTTTTAGAAGAAATAAAAGTGACTTTCTGAGAAAACAAAAGCGGCTTTTAGAAAAAAATAAAGTGGGTTTTAGAGAAATTAAAAGTGGCTTTTAGAAAAAATTAAAGCGACTTTCTGAGAAAACAAAACCGGTTTTTAGAAGAAATAAAAGTGGCTTTTTGAGAAAACAAAAGCGGCTATTAGAAAAAATTAAAGTGGCTTTTTAAGAAAATAAAAGCGGCTTTTAGAAAAAAATTAAAGTGGCTTTCTGAGGAATTAAAAGTGGCTTTTACAAAAAATTAAAGCGACTTTCTGAGGAATTAAAAGCGACTTTCAGAAAAAATTAAAGTGAATTTTTGAGAAAACAAAAGCGGCTTTTAGAAAAAATTAAAGCGACTTTCTGAGGAATTAAAAGTGACTTTTAGGAAAAATTAAAGCGACTTTCAGAGAAAACAAAATCGGCTTTTAGAAGAAATAAAAGTGGCTTTCTGAGAAAACAAAAGCGGCTTTTAGAAAAAAATAAAGTGGGTTTTAGAGAAATTAAAAGTGGCTTTTAGAAAAAATTAAAGCGACTTTCTGAGAAAACAAAACCGGTTTTTAGAAGAAATAAAAGTGGCTTTTTGAGAAAACAAAAGCGGCTTTTAGAAAAAATAAGTGCGGTTTTTTGAGAAAACAAAAGTGACTTTTAGAAAAAATTAAAGCGGCTTTCTGAGAAAACAAAATCGGCTTTTAGAAGAAATAAAAGTGGCTTTCTGAGGAATTAAAAGTGGCTTTTACAAAAAATTAAAGCGACTTTCTGAGGAATTAAAAGCGACTTTCAGAAAAAATTAAAGTGAATTTTTGAGAAAACAAAAGCGGCTTTTAGAAAAAATTAAAGCGACTTTCTGAGGAATTAAAAGTGACTTTTAGGAAAAATTAAAGCGACTTTCAGAGAAAACAAAATCGGCTTTTAGAAGAAATAAAAGTGACTTTCTGAGAAAACAAAAGCGGCTTTTAGAAAAAAATAAAGTGGGTTTTAGAGAAATTAAAAGTGGCTTTTAGAAAAAATTAAAGCGACTTTCTGAGAAAACAAAACCGGTTTTTAGAAGAAATAAAAGTGGCTTTTTGAGAAAACAAAAGCGGCTTTTAGAAAAAATAAGTGCGGTTTTTTGAGAAAACAAAAGTGACTTTTAGAAAAAATTAAAGCGGCTTTCTGAGAAAACAAAATCGGCTTTTAGAAGAAATAAAAGTGGCTTTCTGAGGAATTAATAGTGGCTTTTACAAAAAATTAAAGCGACTTTCTGAGGAATTAAAAGCGACTTTCAGAAAAAATTAAAGTGAATTTTTGAGAAAACAAAAGCGGCTTTTAGAAAAAATTAAAGCGACTTTCTGAGGAATTAAAAGTGACTTTTAGGAAAAATTAAAGCGACTTTCAGAGAAAACAAAATCGGCTTTTAGAAGAAATAAAAGTGACTTTCTGAGAAAACAAAAGCGGCTTTTAGAAAAAAATAAAGTGGGTTTTAGAGAAATTAAAAGTGGCTTTTAGAAAAAATTAAAGCGACTTTCTGAGAAAACAAAACCGGTTTTTAGAAGAAATAAAAGTGGCTTTTTGAGAAAACAAAAGCGGCTATTAGAAAAAATTAAAGTGGCTTTTTGAGAAAATAAAAGCGGCTTTTAGAAAAAAATTAAAGTGGCTTTCTGAGGAATTAAAAGTGGCTTTTACAAAAAATTAAAGCGACTTTCTGAGGAATTAAAAGCGACTTTCAGAAAAAATTAAAGTGAATTTTTGAGAAAACAAAAGCGGCTTTTAGAAAAAATTAAAGCGACTTTCTGAGGAATTAAAAGTGACTTTTAGGAAAAATTAAAGCGACTTTCAGAGAAAACAAAATCGGCTTTTAGAAGAAATAAAAGTGGCTTTCTGAGAAAACAAAAGCGGCTTTTAGAAAAAAATAAAGTGGGTTTTAGAGAAATTAAAAGTGGCTTTTAGAAAAAATTAAAGCGACTTTCTGAGAAAACAAAACCGGTTTTTAGAAAAAATAAAAGTGGCTTTTTGAGAAAACAAAAGCGGCTTTTAGAAAAAATAAGTGCGGTTTTTTGAGAAAACAAAAGTGACTTTTAGAAAAAATTAAAGCGGCTTTCTCAGAAAACAAAATCGGCTTTTAGAAGAAATAAAAGTGGCTTTCTGAGAAAACAAAAGCGGCTTTTAGAAAAAAATAAAGTGGGTTTTAGAGAAATTAAAAGTCGCTTTTAGAAAAAATTAAAGCGACTTTCTGAGAAAACAAAACCGGTTTTTAGAAGAAATAAAAGTGGCTTTTTGAGAAAACAAAAGCGGCTATTAGAAAAAATTAAAATGGCTTTTTGAGAAAATAAAAGCGGCTTTTAGAAAAAAATTAAAGTGGCTTTCTGAGGAATTAAAAGTGGCTTTTACAAAAAATTAAAGCGACTTTCTGAGGAATTAAAAGCGACTTTCAGAAAAAATTAAAGTGAATTTTTGAGAAAACAAAAGCGGCTTTTAGAAAAAATTAAAGCGACTTTCTGAGGAATTAAAAGTGACTTTTAGGAAAAATTAAAGCGACTTTCAGAGAAAACAAAATCGGCTTTTAGAAGAAATAAAAGTGGCTTTCTGAGAAAACAAAAGCGGCTTTTAGAAAAAAATAAAGTGGGTTTTAGAGAAATTAAAAGTGGCTTTTAGAAAAAATTAAAGCGACTTTCTGAGAAAACAAAACCGGTTTTTAGAAGAAATAAAAGTGGCTTTTTGAGAAAACAAAAGCGGCTTTTAGAAAAAATAAGTGCGGTTTTTTGAGAAAACAAAAGTGACTTTTAGAAAAAATTAAAGCGGCTTTCTGAGAAAACAAAATCGGCTTTTAGAAGAAATAAAAGTGGCTTTCTGAGGAATTAAAAGTGGCTTTTACAAAAAATTAAAGCGACTTTCTGAGGAATTAAAAGCGACTTTCAGAAAAAATTAAAGTGAATTTTTGATAAAACAAAAGCGGCTTTTAGAAAAAATTAAAGCGACTTTCTGAGGAATTAAAAGTGACTTTTAGGAAAAATTAAAGCGACTTTCAGAGAAAACAAAATCGGCTTTTAGAAGAAATAAAAGTGACTTTCTGAGAAAACAAAAGCGGCTTTTAGAAAAAAATAAAGTGGGTTTTAGAGAAATTAAAAGTGGCTTTTAGAAAAAATTAAAGCGACTTTCTGAGAAAACAAAACCGGGTTTTAGAAGAAATAAAAGTGGCTTTTTGAGAAAACAAAAGCGGCTTTTAGAAAAAATAAGTGCGGTTTTTTGAGAAAACAAAAGTGACTTTTAGAAAAAATTAAAGCGGCTTTCTGAGAAAACAAAATCGGCTTTTAGAAGAAATAAAAGTGGCTTTCTGAGGAATTAAAAGTGGCTTTTACAAAAAATTAAAGCGACTTTCTGAGGAATTAAAAGCGACTTTCAGAAAAAATTAAAGTGAATTTTTGAGAAAACAAAAGCGGCTTTTAGAAAAAATTAAAGCGACTTTCTGAGGAATTAAAAGTGACTTTTAGGAAAAATTAAAGCGACTTTCAGAGAAAACAAAATCGGCTTTTAGAAGAAATAAAAGTGACTTTCTGAGAAAACAAAAGCGGCTTTTAGAAAAAAATAAAGTGGGTTTTAGAGAAATTAAAAGTGGCTTTTAGAAAAAATTAAAGCGACTTTCTGAGAAAACAAAACCGGTTTTTAGAAGAAATAAAAGTGGCTTTTTGAGAAAACAAAAGCGGCTATTAGAAAAAATTAAAGTGGCTTTTTGAGAAAATAAAAGCGGCTTTTAGAAAAAAATTAAAGTGGCTTTCTGAGGAATTAAAAGTGGCTTTTACAAAAAATTAAAGCGACTTTCTGAGGAATTAAAAGCGACTTTCAGAAAAAATTAAAGTGAATTTTTGAGGAATTAAAAGTGACTTTTAGGAAAAATTAAAGCGACTTTCAGAGAAAACAAAATCGGCTTTTAGAAGAAATAAAAGTGGCTTTCTGAGAAAACAAAAGCGGCTTTTAGAAAAAAATAAAGTGGGTTTTAGAGAAATTAAAAGTGGCTTTTAGAAAAAATTAAAGCGACTTTCTGAGAAAACAAAACCGGGTTTTAGAAGAAATAAAAGTGGCTTTTTGAGAAAACAAAAGCGGCTTTTAGAAAAAATAAGTGCGGTTTTTTGAGAAAACAAAAGTGACTTTTAGAAAAAATTAAAGCGGCTTTCTGAGAAAACAAAATCGGCTTTTAGAAGAAATAAAAGTGGCTTTCTGAGAAAACAAAAGCGGCTTTTAGAAAAAAATAAAGTGGGTTTTAGAGAAATTAAAAGTCGCTTTTAGAAAAAATTAAAGCGACTTTCTGAGAAAACAAAACCGGTTTTTAGAAGAAATAAAAGTGGCTTTTTGAGAAAACAAAAGCGGCTTTTAGAAAAAATAAGTGCGGTTTTTTGAGAAAACAAAAGTGACTTTTAGAAAAAATTAAAGCGGCTTTCTGAGAAAACAAAATCGGCTTTTAGAAGAAATAAATGTGGCTTTCTGAGGAATTAAAAGTGGCTTTTACAAAAAATTAAAGCGACTTTCTGAGGAATTAAAAGCGACTTTCAGAAAAAATTAAAGTGAATTTTTGAGGAATTAAAAGTGACTTTTAGGAAAAATTAAAGCGACTTTCAGAGAAAACAAAATCGGCTTTTAGAAGAAATAAAAGTGGCTTTCTGAGAAAACAAAAGCGGCTTTTAGAAAAAAATAAAGTGGGTTTTAGAGAAATTAAAAGTGGCTTTTAGAAAAAATTAAAGCGACTTTCTGAGAAAACAAAACCGGTTTTTAGAAGAAATAAAAGTGGCTTTTTGAGAAAACAAAAGCGGCTTTTAGAAAAAATAAGTGCGGTTTTTTGAGAAAACAAAAGTGACTTTTAGAAAAAATTAAAGCGGCTTTCTGAGAAAACAAAATCGGCTTTTAGAAGAAATAAAAGTGGCTTTCTGAGGAATTAAAAGTGGCTTTTACAAAAAATTAAAGCGACTTTCTGAGGAATTAAAAGCGACTTTCAGAAAAAATTAAAGTGAATTTTTGAGAAAACAAAAGCGGCTTTTAGAAAAAATTAAAGCGACTTTCTGAGGAATTAAAAGTGACTTTTAGGAAAAATTAAAGCGACTTTCAGAGAAAACAAAATCGGCTTTTAGAAGAAATAAAAGTGACTTTCTGAGAAAACAAAAGCGGCTTTTAGAAAAAAATAAAGTGGGTTTTAGAGAAATTAAAAGTGGCTTTTAGAAAAAATTAAAGCGACTTTCTGAGAAAACAAAACCGGTTTTTAGAAGAAATAAAAGTGGCTTTGTGAGAAAACAAAAGCGGCTATTAGAAAAAATTAAAGTGGCTTTTTGAGAAAATAAAAGCGGCTTTTAGAAAAAATTAAAGTGGCTTTCTGAGGAATTAAAAGTGGCTTTTACAAAAAATTAAAGCGACTTTCTGAGGAATTAAAAGTGACTTTTAGGAAAAATTAAAGCGACTTTCAGAGAAAACAAAATCGGCTTTTAGAAGAAATAAAAGTGGCTTTCTGAGAAAACAAAAGCGGCTTTTAGAAAAAAATAAAGTGGGTTTTAGAGAAATTAAAAGTGGCTTTTAGAAAAAATTAAAGCGACTTTCTGAGAAAACAAAACCGGTTTTTAGAAGAAATAAAAGTGGCTTTTTGAGAAAACAAAAGCGGCTTTTAGAAAAAATAAGTGCGGTTTTTTGAGAAAACAAAAGTGACTTTTTGAAAAAAATTAAAGCAGCTTTCTGAGAAAACAAAAGCGGCTATTAGAAAAAATTAAAGTGGCTTTTTGAGGAATTAAAAGTGACTTTTAGAAAAAATTAAAGCGACTTTCAGAGAAAACAAAATCGGCTTTTAGAAGAAATAAAAGTGGCTTTCTGAGGAATTAAAAGTGGCTTTTACAAAAAATTAAAGCGACTTTCTGAGGAATTAAAAGCGACTTTCAGAAAAAATTAAAGTGAATTTTTGAGAAAACAAAAGCGGCTTTTAGAAAAAATTAAAGCGACTTTATGAGGAATTAAAAGTGACTTTTAGGAAAAATTAAAGCGACTTTCAGAGAAAACAAAATCGGCTTTTAGAAGAAATAAAAGTGGCTTTCTGAGAAAACAAAAGCGGCTTTTAGAAAAAAATAAAGTGGGTTTTAGAGAAATTAAAAGTGGCTTTTAGAAAAAATTAAAGCGACTTTCTGAGAAAACAAAACCGGGTTTTAGAAGAAATAAAAGTGGCTTTTTGAGAAAACAAAAGCGGCTTTTAGAAAAAATAAGTGCGGTTTTTTGAGAAAACAAAAGTGACTTTTAGAAAAAATTAAAGCAGCTTTCTGAGAAAACAAAAGCGGCTATTAGAAAAAATTAAAGTGGCTTTTTGAGGAATTAAAAGTGACTTTTAGAAAAAATTAAAGCGACTTTCAGAGAAAACAAAATCGGCTTTTAGAAGAAATAAAAGTGGCTTTCTGAGGAATTAAAAGTGGCTTTTACAAAAAATTAAAGCGACTTTCTGAGGAATTAAAAGCGACTTTCAGAAAAAATTAAAGTGAATTTTTGAGAAAACAAAAGCGGCTTTTAGAAAAAATTAAAGCGACTTTCTCAGGAATTAAAAGTGACTTTTAGGAAAAATTAAAGCGACTTTCAGAGAAAACAAAATCGGCTTTTAGAAGAAATAAAAGTGGCTTTCTGAGAAAACAAAAGCGGCTTTTAGAAAAAAATAAAGTGGGTTTTAGAGAAATTAAAAGTGGCTTTTAGAAAAAATTAAAGCGACTTTCTGAGAAAACAAAACCGGTTTTTAGAAGAAATAAAAGTGGCTTTTTGAGAAAACAAAAGCGGCTTTTAGAAAAAATAAGTGCGGTTTTTTGAGAAAACAAAAGTGACTTTTAGAAAAAATTAAAGCGGCTTTCTGAGAAAACAAAAGCGGCTATTAGAAAAAATTAAAGTGGCTTTTTGAGGAATTAAAAGTGACTTTTAGAAAAAATTAAAGCGACTTTCAGAGAAAACAAAATCGGCTTTTAGAAGAAATAAAAGTGGCTTTCTGAGGAATTAAAAGTGGCTTTTAGGAAAAATTAAAGCGACTTTCTGAGGAATTAAAAGTGACTTTTAGGAAAAATTAAAGCGACTTTCTGAGGAATTAAAAGCGACTTTCAGAAAAAATTAAAGTGAATTTTTGAGAAAACAAAAGCGGCTTTTAGAAAAAATTAAAGCGACTTTCTGAGGAATTAAAAGTGACTTTTAGGAAAAATTAAAGCGACTTTCAGAGAAAACAAAATCGGCTTTTAGAAGAAATAAAAGTGGCTTTCTGAGAAAACAAAAGCGGCTTTTAGAAAAAAATAAAGTGGGTTTTAGAGAAATTAAAAGTGGCTTTTAGAAAAAATTAAAGCGACTTTCTGAGAAAACAAAACCGGTTTTTAGAAGAAATAAAAGTGGCTTTTTGAGAAAACAAAAGCGGCTATTAGAAAAAATTAAAGTGGCTTTTTGAGAAAATAAAAGCGGCTTTTAGAAAAAATTAAAGTGGCTTTCTGAGGAATTAAAAGTGGCTTTTACAAAAAATTAAAGCGACTTTCTGAGGAATTAAAAGTGACTTTTAGGAAAAATTAAAGCGACTTCCAGAGAAAACAAAATCGGCTTTTAGAAAAAATTAAAGCGACTTTCTGAGGAATTAAAAGTGACTTTTAGGAAAAATTAAAGCGACTTTCAGAGAAAACAAAATCGGCTTTTAGAAGAAATAAAAGTGACTTTCTGAGAAAACAAAAGCGGCTTTTAGAAAAAAATAAAGTGGGTTTTAGAGAAATTAAAAGTGGCTTTTAGAAAAAATTAAAGCGACTTTCTGAGAAAACAAAACCGGTTTTTAGAAGAAATAAAAGTGGCTTTTTGAGAAAACAAAAGCGGCTATTAGAAAAAATTAAAGTGGCTTTTTGAGAAAATAAAAGCGGCTTTTAGAAAAAAATTAAAGTGGCTTTCTGAGGAATTAAAAGTGGCTTTTACAAAAAATTAAAGCGACTTTCTGAGGAATTGAAAGCGACTTTCAGAAAAAATTAAAGTGAATTTTTGAGAAAACAAAAGCGGGTTTTAGAAAAAATTAAAGCGACTTTCTGAGGAATTAAAAGTGACTTTTAGGAAAAATTAAAGCGACTTTCAGAGAAAACAAAATCGGCTTTTAGAAGAAATAAAAGTGGCTTTCTGAGAAAACAAAAGCGGCTTTTAGAAAAAAATAAAGTGGGTTTTAGAGAAATTAAAAGTGGCTTTTAGAAAAAATTAAAGCGACTTTCTGAGAAAACAAAACCGGTTTTTAGAAGAAATAAAAGTGGCTTTTTGAGAAAACAAAAGCGGCTTTTAGAAAAAATAAGTGCGGTTTTTTGAGAAAACAAAAGTGACTTTTAGAAAAAATTAAAGCGGCTTTCTGAGAAAACAAAATCGGCTTTTAGAAGAAATAAAAGTGGCTTTCTGAGAAAACAAAAGCGGCTTTTAGAAAAAAATAAAGTGGGTTTTAGAGAAATTAAAAGTGGCTTTTAGAAAAAATTAAAGCGACTTTCTGAGAAAACAAAACCGGTTTTTAGAAGAAATAAAAGTGGCTTTTTGAGAAAACAAAAGCGGCTTTTAGAAAAAATAAGTGCGGTTTTTTGAGAAAACAAAAGTGACTTTTAGAAAAAATTAAAGCGGCTTTCTGAGAAAACAAAATCGGCTTTTAGAAGAAATAAAAGTGGCTTTCTGAGGAATTAAAAGTGGCTTTTACAAAAAATTAAAGCGACTTTCTGAGGAATTAAAAGCGACTTTCAGAAAAAATTAAAGTGAATTTTTGAGAAAACAAAAGCGGCTTTTAGAAAAAATTAAAGCGACTTTCTGAGGAATTAAAAGTGACTTTTAGGAAAAATTAAAGCGACTTTCAGAGAAAACAAAATCGGCTGTTAGAAGAAATAAAAGTGACTTTCTGAGAAAACAAAAGCGGCTTTTAGAAAAAAATAAAGTGGGTTTTAGAGAAATTAAAAGTGGCTTTTAGAAAAAATTAAAGCGACTTTCTGAGAAAACAAAACCGGTTTTTAGAAGAAATAAAAGTGGCTTTTTGAGAAAACAAAAGCGGCTATTAGAAAAAATTAAAGCGACTTTCAGAGAAAACAAAAGCGGCTTTTAGAAAAAATTAAAGCGACTTTCTGAGGAATTAAAAGTGACTTTTAGGAAAAATTAAAGCGACTTTCAGAGAAACCAAAAGCGGGTATTAGAAAAAATTAAAGTGGCTTTTTGAGAAAATAAAAGCGGCTTTTAGAAAAAATTAAAGTGGCTTTCTGAGGAATTAAAAGTGGCTTTTAGAAAAAATTAAAGCGACTTTCTGAGGAATTAAAAGTGACTTTTAGGAAAAATAAAAGCGACTTTCAGAGAAAACAAAAGCGGCTTTTAGAAAAAATTAAAGTGGCTTTTTGAGAAAACAAAAGCGGCTATTAGAAAAAATTCAAGTGGTTTTTTGAGAAAATAAAAGCGGCTTTTAGAAAAAATTAAAGTGGCTTTCTGAGGAATTAAAAGTGGCTTTTACAAAAAATTAAAGCGACTTTCTGAGGAATTAAAAGCGACTTTCAGAAAAAATTAAAGTGAATTTTTGAGAAAACAAAAGCGGCTTTTAGAAAAAATTAAAGAGACTTTCTGAGGAATTAAAAGCGGCTTTTAGAAAAAATTAAAGCGACTTTCTGAGGAATTAAAAGTGACTTTTAGGAAAAATTAAAGCGACTTTCAGAGAAAACAAAAGCGGGTATTAGAAAAAATTAAAGTGGCTTTTTGAGAAAATAAAAGCGGCTTTTAGAAAAAATTAAAGTGGCTTTCTGAGGAATTAAAAGTGGCTTTTAGAAAAAATTAAAGCGACTTTCTGAGGAATTAAAAGTGATTTTTAGGAAAAATTAAAGCGACTTTCAGAGAAAACAAAAGCGGCTTTTAGAAGAAATAAAAGTAGCTTTTTGAGAAAACAAAAGCGGCTTTTAGAAAAAATTAAAGTGGCTTTTTGAGAAAATAAAAGCGGCTTTTAGAAAAAATTAAAGCGACTTTCAGAGAAAACAAAAGCGGCTTTTAGAAAAAATTCAAGTGGTTTTTTGAGAAAATAAAAGCGGCTTTTAGACAAAATTAAAGTGGCTTTCTGAAGAATTAAAAGTGACTTTTAGAAAAAATAAAAGCGACTTTCTGAGAAAACAAAATCGGCTTTTATAAGAAATAAAAGTAGCTTTTTGAGAAAACAAAAGCGGCTTTTAGAAAAAAGTAAAGTGGGTTTTAGAGAAATTAAAAGTGGCTTTTAGAAAAAATTAAAGCGACTTTCTGAGAAAACAAAACCGGTTTTTAGAAGAAATAAAAGTGGCTTTTTGAGAAAACAAAAGCGGCTATTAGAAAAAATTAAAGTGGCTTTTTGAGGAATTAAAAGTGACTTTTAGAAAAAATTAAAGCGACTTTCAGAGAAAACAAAATCGGCTTTTAGAAGAAATAAAAGTGGCTTTCTGAGGAATTAAAAGTGGCTTTTAGGAAAAATTAAAGCGACTTTCTGAGGAATTAAAAGTGACTTTTAGGAAAAATTAAAGCGACTTTCTGAGGAATTAAAAGCGACTTTCAGAAAAAATTAAAGTGAATTTTTGAGAAAACAAAAGCGGCTTTTAGAAAAAATTAAAGCGACTTTCTGAGGAATTAAAAGTGACTTTTAGGAAAAATTAAAGCGACTTTCAGAGAAAACAAAATCGGCTTTTAGAAGAAATAAAAGTGGCTTTCTGAGAAAACAAAAGCGGCTTTTAGAAAAAAATAAAGTGGGTTTTAGAGAAATTAAAAGTGGCTTTTAGAAAAAATTAAAGCGACTTTCTGAGAAAACAAAACCGGTTTTTAGAAGAAATAAAAGTGGCTTTTTGAGAAAACAAAAGCGGCTATTAGAAAAAATTAAAGTGGCTTTTTGAGAAAATAAAAGCGGCTTTTAGAAAAAATTAAAGTGGCTTTCTGAGGAATTAAAAGTGGCTTTTACAAAAAATTAAAGCGACTTTCTGAGGAATTAAAAGTGACTTTTAGGAAAAATTAAAGCGACTTCCAGAGAAAACAAAATCGGCTTTTAGAAAAAATTAAAGCGACTTTCTGAGGAATTAAAAGTGACTTTTAGGAAAAATTAAAGCGACTTTCAGAGAAAACAAAATCGGCTTTTAGAAGAAATAAAAGTGACTTTCTGAGAAAACAAAAGCGGCTTTTAGAAAAAAATAAAGTGGGTTTTAGAGAAATTAAAAGTGGCTTTTAGAAAAAATTAAAGCGACTTTCTGAGAAAACAAAACCGGTTTTTAGAAGAAATAAAAGTGGCTTTTTGAGAAAACAAAAGCGGCTATTAGAAAAAATTAAAGTGGCTTTTTGAGAAAATAAAAGCGGCTTTTAGAAAAAAATTAAAGTGGCTTTTACAAAAAATTAAAGCGACTTTCTGAGGAATTGAAAGCGACTTTCAGAAAAAATTAAAGTGAATTTTTGAGAAAACAAAAGCGGGTTTTAGAAAAAATTAAAGCGACTTTCTGAGGAATTAAAAGTGACTTTTAGGAAAAATTAAAGCGACTTTCAGAAAAAACAAAATCGGCTTTTAGAAGAAATAAAAGTGGCTTTCTGAGAAAACAAAAGCGGCTTTTAGAAAAAAATAAAGTGGGTTTTAGAGAAATTAAAAGTGGCTTTTAAAAAAAATTAAAGCGACTTTCTGAGAAAACAAAACCGGTTTTTAGAAGAAATAAAAGTGGCTTTTTGAGAAAACAAAAGCGGCTTTTAGAAAAAATAAGTGCGGTTTTTTGAGAAAACAAAAGTGACTTTTAGAAAAAATTAAAGCGACTTTCTGAGGAATTAAAAGTGACTTTTAGGAAAAATTAAAGCGACTTTCAGAGAAAACAAAATCGGCTTTTAGAAGAAATAAAAGTGACTTTCTGAGAAAACAAAAGCGGCTTTTAGAAAAAAATAAAGTGGGTTTTAGAGAAATTAAAAGTGGCTTTTAGAAAAAATTAAAGCGACTTTCTGAGAAAACAAAACCGGTTTTTAGAAGAAATAAAAGTGGCTTTTTGAGAAAACAAAAGCGGCTATTAGAAAAAATTAAAGCGACTTTCAGAGAAAACAAAAGCGGCTTTTAGAAAAAATTAAAGTGGCTTTCTGAGGAATTAAAAGTGACTTTTAGGAAAAATTAAAGCGACTTTCAGAGAAACCAAAAGCGGGTATTAGAAAAAATTAAAGTGGCTTTTTGAGAAAATAAAAGCGGCTTTTAGAAAAAATTAAAGTGGCTTTCTGAGGAATTAAAAGTGGCTTTTAGAAAAAATTAAAGCGACTTTCTGAGGAATTAAAAGTGACTTTTAGGAAAAATAAAAGCGACTTTCAGAGAAAACAAAAGCGGCTTTTAGAAAAAATTAAAGTGGCTTTTTGAGAAAACAAAAGCGGCTATTAGAAAAAATTCAAGTGGTTTTTTGAGAAAATAAAAGCGGCTTTTAGAAAAAATTAAAGTGGCTTTCTGAGGAATTAAAAGTGGCTTTTACAAAAAATTAAAGCGACTTTCTGAGGAATTAAAAGCGACTTTCAGAAAAAATTAAAGTGAATTTTTGAGAAAACAAAAGCGGCTTTTAGAAAAAATTAAAGAGACTTTCTGAGGAATTAAAAGCGGCTTTTAGAAAAAATTAAAGCGACTTTCTGAGGAATTAAAAGTGACTTTTAGGAAAAATTAAAGCGACTTTCAGAGAAAACAAAAGCGGGTATTAGAAAAAATTAAAGTGGCTTTTTGAGAAAATAAAAGCGGCTTTTAGAAAAAATTAAAGTGGCTTTCTGAGGAATTAAAAGTGGCTTTTAGAAAAAATTAAAGCGACTTTCTGAGGAATTAAAAGTGATTTTTAGGAAAAATTAAAGCGACTTTCAGAGAAAACAAAAGCGGCTTTTAGAAGAAATAAAAGTAGCTTTTTGAGAAAACAAAAGCGGCTTTTAGAAAAAATTAAAGTGGCTTTTTGAGAAAATAAAAGCGGCTTTTAGAAAAAATTAAAGCGACTTTCAGAGAAAACAAAAGCGGCTTTTAGAAAAAATTCAAGTGGTTTTTTGAGAAAATAAAATCGGCTTTTAGACAAAATTAAAGTGGCTTTCTGAGGAATTAAAAGTGACTTTTAGAAAAAATAAAAGCGACTTTCTGAGAAAACAAAATCGGCTTTTATAAGAAATAAAAGTAGCTTTTTGAGAAAACAAAAGCGGCTTTTAGAAAAAAGTAAAGTGGGTTTTAGAGAAATTAAAAGTGGCTTTTAGAAAAAATTAAAGCGACTTTCTGAGAAAACAAAACCGGTTTTTAGAAGAAATAAAAGTGGCTTTTTGAGAAAACAAAAGCGGCTATTAGAAAAAATTCAAGTGGTTTTTTGAGAAAACAAAAGCGGCTATTAGAAAAAATTAAAGTGGCTTTTTGAGAAAATAAAAGCGGCTTTTAGAAAAAATTAAAGTGGCTTTCTGAGGAATTAAAAGTGGCTTTTACAAAAAATTAAAGCGACTTTCTGAGGAATTAAAAGCGACTTTCAGAAAAAATTAAAGTGAATTTTTGAGAAAACAAAAGCGGCTTTTAGAAAAAATTAAAGCGACTTTCTGAGGAATTAAAAGTGACTTTTAGGAAAAATTAAAGCGACTTTCAGAGAAAACAAAATCGGCTTTTAGAAGAAATAAAAGTGGCTTTCTGAGAAAACAAAAGCGGCTTTTAGAAAAAAATAAAGTGGGTTTTAGAGAAATTAAAAGTGGCTTTTAGAAAAAATTAAAGCGACTTTCTGAGAAAACAAAACCGGTTTTTAGAAGAAATAAAAGTGGCTTTTTGAGAAAACAAAAGCGGCTTTTAGAAAAAATAAGTGCGGTTTTTTGAGAAAACAAAAGTGACTTTTAGAAAAAATTAAAGCGGCTTTCTGAGAAAACAAAAGCGGCTATTAGAAAATATTAAAGTGGCTTTTTGAGGAATTAAAAGTGGCTTTTAGAAAAAATTAAAACGACTTTCAGAGAAAACAAAATCGGCTTTTAGAAGAAATAAAAGTGGCTTTCTGAGGAATTAAAAGTGGCTTTTACAAAAAATTAAAGCGACTTTCTGAGGAATTAAAAGCGACTTTCAGAAAAAATTAAAGTGAATTTTTGAGAAAACAAAAGCGGCTTTTAGAAAAAATTAAAGCGACTTTCTGAGGAATTAAAAGTGACTTTTAGGAAAAATTAAAGCGACTTTCAGAGAAAACAAAATCGGCTTTTAGAAGAAATAAAAGTGGCTTTCTGAGAAAACAAAAGCGGCTTTTAGAAAAAAATAAAGTGGGTTTTAGAGAAATTAAAAGTGGCTTTTAGAAAAAATTAAAGCGACTTTCTGAGAAAACAAAACCGGTTTTTAGAAGAAATAAAAGTGGCTTTTTGAGAAAACAAAAGCGGCTATTAGAAAAAATTAAAGTGGCTTTTTGAGAAAATAAAAGCGGCTTTTAGAAAAAATTAAAGTGGCTTTCTGAGGAATTAAAAGTGGCTTTTACAAAAAATTAAAGCGACTTTCTGAGGAATTAAAAGTGACTTTTAGGAAAAATTAAAGCGACTTTCAGAGAAAACAAAATCGGCTTTTAGAAGAAATAAAAGTGGCTTTCTGAGAAAACAAAAGCGGCTTTTAGAAAAAAATAAAGTGGGTTTTAGAGAAATTAAAAGTGGCTTTTAGAAAAAATTAAAGCGACTTTCTGAGAAAACAAAACCGGTTTTTAGAAGAAATAAAAGTGGCTTTTTGAGAAAACAAAAGCGGCTTTTAGAAAAAATAAGTGCGGTTTTTTGAGATAACAAAAGTGACTTTTAGAAAAAATTAAAGCAGCTTTCTGAGAAAACAAAAGCGGCTATTAGAAAAAATTAAAGTGGCTTTTTGAGGAATTAAAAGTGACTTTTAGAAAAAATTAAAGCGACTTTCAGAGAAAACAAAATCGGCTTTTAGAAGAAATAAAAGTGGCTTTCTGAGGAATTAAAAGTGGATTTTACAAAAAATTAAAGCGACTTTCTGAGGAATTAAAAGCGACTTTCAGAAAAAATTAAAGTGAATTTTTGAGAAAACAAAAGCGGCTTTTAGAAAAAATTAAAGCGACTTTATGAGGAATTAAAAGTGACTTTTAGGAAAAATTAAAGCGACTTTCAGAGAAAACAAAATCGGCTTTTAGAAGAAATAAAAGTGGCTTTCTGAGAAAACAAAAGCGGCTTTTAGAAAAAAATAAAGTGGGTTTTAGAGAAATTAAAAGTGGCTTTTAGAAAAAATTAAAGCGACTTTCTGAGAAAACAAAACCGGTTTTTAGAAGAAATAAAAGTGGCTTTTTGAGAAAACAAAAGCGGCTTTTAGAAAAAATAAGTGCGGTTTTTTGAGAAAACAAAAGTGACTTTTAGAAAAAATTAAAGCGGCTTTCTGAGAAAAAAAAGCGGCTATTAGAAAAAATTAAAGTGGCTTTTTGAGGAATTAAAAGTGACTTTTAGAAAAAATTAAAGCGACTTTCAGAGAAAACAAAATCGGCTTTTAGAAGAAATAAAAGTGGCTTTCTGAGGAATTAAAAGTGGCTTTTAGGAAAAATTAAAGCGACTTTCTGAGGAATTAAAAGTGACTTTTAGGAAAAATTAAAGCGACTTTCTGAGGAATTAAAAGCGACTTTCAGAAAAAATTAAAGTGAATTTTTGAGAAAACAAAAGCGGCTTTTAGAAAAAATTAAAGCGACTTTCTGAGGAATTAAAAGTGACTTTTAGGAAAAATTAAAGCGACTTTCAGAGAAAACAAAATCGGCTTTTAGAAGAAATAAAAGTGGCTTTCTGAGGAATTAAAAGTGGCTTTTAGGAAAAATTAAAGCGACTTTCTGAGGAATTAAAAGTGACTTTTAGGAAAAATTAAAGCGACTTTCTGAGGAATTAAAAGCGACTTTCAGAAAAAATTAAAGTGAATTTTTGAGAAAACAAAAGCGGCTTTTAGAAAAAAATAAAGTGGGTTTTAGAGAAATTAAAAGTGGCTTTTAGAAAAAATTAAAGCGACTTTCTGAGAAAACAAAACCGGTTTTTAGAAGAAATAAAAGTGGCTTTTTGAGAAAACAAAAGCGGCTATTAGAAAAAATTAAAGTGGCTTTTTGAGAAAATAAAAGCGGCTTTTAGAAAAAATTAAAGTGGCTTTCTGAGGAATTAAAAGTGGCTTTTACAAAAAATTAAAGCGACTTTCTGAGGAATTAAAAGTGACTTTTAGGAAAAATTAAAGCGACTTCCAGAGAAAACAAAATCGGCTTTTAAAAGAAATAAAAGTGGCTTTCTGAGAAAACAAAAGCGGCTTTTAGAAAAAAATAAAGTGGGTTTTAGAGAAATTAAAAGTGGCTTTTAGAAAAAATTAAAGCGACTTTCTGAGAAAACAAAACCGGTTTTTAGAAGAAATAAAAGTGGCTTTTTGAGAAAACAAAAGCGGCTATTAGAAAAAATTAAAGTGGCTTTTTGAGAAAATAAAAGCGGCTTTTAGAAAAAATTAAAGTGGCTTTCTGAGGAATTAAAAGTGGCTTTTACAAAAAATTAAAGCGACTTTCTGAGGAATTAAAAGCGACTTTCAGAAAAAATTAAAGTGAATTTTTAAGAAAACAAAAGCGGCTTTTAGAAAAAATTAAAGCGACTTTCTGAGGAATTAAAAGCGGCTTTTAGAAAAAATTAAAGCGACTTTCTGAGGAATTAAAAGTGACTTTTAGGAAAAATTAAAGCGACTTTCAGAGAAAACAAAAGCGGCTTTTAGAAAAAATTCAAGTGGTTTTTTGAGAAAATAAAAGCGGCTTTTAGAAAAAATTAAAGTGGCTTTCTGAGGAATTAAAAGTGACTTTTAGAAAAAATTAAAGCGACTTTCTGAGAAAACAAAACCGGTTTTTAGAAGAAATAAAAGTGGCTTTTTGAGAAAACAAAAGCGGGTATTAGAAAAAATTAAAGTGGCTTTTTGAGAAAACAAAAGCGGCTTTTAGAAAAAAATAAAGTGGGTTTTAGAGAAATTAAAAGTGGCTTTTAGAAAAAATTAAAGCGACTTTCTGAGGAATTAAAAGTGACTTTTAGGAAAAATTAAAGCGACTTTCAGAGAAAACAAAAGCGGCTTTTAGAAAAAATTAAAGTGGCTTTCTGAGGAATTAAAAGTGGCTTTTACAAAAAACTAAAGCGACTTTCTGAGGAATTAAAAGTGACTTTTAGGAAAAATTAAAGCGACTTTCAGAGAAAACAAAAGCGGCTTTTAGAAAAAATTAAAGTGGCTTTCTGAGGAATTAAAAGTGGCTTTTACAAAAAACTAAAGCGACTTTCTGAGGAATTAAAAGTGACTTTTAGGAAAAATTAAAGCGACTTTCAGAGAAAACAAAAGCGGCTTTTAGAAAAAATTAAAGTGGCTTTTTGAGAAAACAAAAGCGGCTTTTAGAAAAAATTAAAGTGGGTTTTAGAGAAATTAAAAGTGGCTTTTAGAAAAAATTAAAGTGGCTTTCTGAGGAATTAAAAGTGACTTTTAGGAAAAATTAAAGCGACTTTCAGAGAAAACAAAAGCGGCTTTTAGAAAAAATTAAAGTGGCTTTCTGAGGAATTAAAAGTGGCTTTTACAAAAAACTAAAGCGACTTTCTGAGGAATTAAAAGTGACTTTTAGGAAAAATTAAAGCGACTTTCAGAGAAAACAAAAGCGGCTTTTAGAAAAAATTAAAGTGGCTTTTTGAGAAAACAAAAGCGGCTTTTAGAAAAAATTAAAGCGACTTTCTGAGAAAACAAAATCGGCTTTTATAAGAAATAAAAGTGGCTTTTTGAGAAAACAAAAGCGGCTATTAGAAAAAATTAAAGTGGTTTTTTGAGAAAATAAAAGCGGCTTTTAGAAAAAATTAAAGTGGCTTTCTGAGGAATTAAAAGTGGCTTTTACAAAAAATTAAAGCGACTTTCTGAGGAACTAAAAGTGACTTTTAGGAAAAATTAAAGCGACTTTCAGAGAAAACAAAAGCGGCTTTTAGAAAAAATTAAAGTGGCTTTTTGAGAAAACAAAAGCGGCTTTTAGAAAAAAATAAAGTGGGTTTTAGAGAAATTAAAAGTGGCTTTTAGAAAAAATTAAAGCGACTTTCTGAGAAAACAAAACCGGTTTTTAGAAGAAATAAAAGTGGCTTTTTGAGAAAACAAAAGCGGCTATTAGAAAAAATTCAAGTGGTTTTCTGAGGAATTAAAAGTGGCTTTTACAAAAAATTAAAGCGACTTTCTGAGGAATTAAAAGTGACTTTTAGGAAAAATTAAAGCGACTTTCAGAGAAAACAAAAGCGGCTTTTAGAAAAAATTGAAGTGGCTTTTTGAGAAAACAAAAGCGGCTTTTAGTAAAAATTAAAGTGGCTTTTTGAGAAAACAAAAGCGGCTTTTAGAAAAAATTAACGCGACTTTCTGAGGAATTAAAAGTGACTTTTAGAAAAAATTAAAGCGACTTTCTGAGAAAACAAAATCGGCTTTTATAAGAAATAAAAGTAGCTTTTTGAGAAAACAAAAGCGGCTTTTAGAAAAAAATAAAGTGGGTTTTAGAGAAATTAAAAGTGGCTTTTAGAAAAAATTAAAGCGACTTTCTGAGAAAACAAAACCGGTTTTTAGAAGAAATAAAAGTGGCTTTTTGAGAAAACAAAAGCGGCTATTAGAAAAAATTCAAGTGGTTTTTTGAGAAATTAAAAGCGGCTTTTAGAAAAAATTAAAGTGGCTTTCTGAGGAATTAAAAGTGGCTTTTAGGAAAAATTAAAGCGACTTTCAGAGAAAACAAAAGGGGCTTTTAGAAAAAAATTAAAGTGGCTTTTTGAGAAAACAAAAGCGGCTTTTAGAAAAAATTAAAGTGGCTTTTTGAGAAAACAAAAGCGGCTTTTAGAAAAAATTAAAGCGACTTTCTGAGGAATTAAAAGTGACTTTTAGAAAAAATTAAAGCGACTTTCTGAGAAAACAAAATCGGATTTTATAAGAAATAAAAGTAGCTTTTTGAGAAAACAAAAGCGGCTTTTATAAGAAATTAAAGTGGCTTTTTGAGAAAGCAAAAGTGGCTTTTAGAAAAAAATAAAGTGGGTTTTAGAGAAATTAAAAGTGGCTTTTAGAAAATATTAAAGCGACTTTCTGAGAAAACAAAACCGGTTTTTAGAAGAAATAAAAGTGTCTTTTTGAGAAAACAAAAGCGGCTATTAGAAAAACTTAAAGTGGCTTTTTGAGAAAATAAAAGCGGCTTTTAGAAAAAATTAAAGCGACTTTCTGAGGAATTAAAAGTGACTTTTAGAAAAAATTAAAGCGACTTTCAGAGAAAACAAAATCGGGTTTTAGAAGAAATAAAAGTGGCTTTTTGAGAAAACAAAAGCGGCTTTTAGAAAAAATAAGTGCGGTTTTTTGAGAAAACAAAAGTGACTTTTAGAAAAAATTAAAGCGGCTTTCTGAGAAAACAAAAGCGGCTATTAGAAAAAATTAAAGTGGCTTTTTGAGAAAACAAAAGCGGCTTTTAGAAAAAATTAAAGCGACTTTCTGAGGAATTAAAAGTGACTTTTAGAAAAAATTAAAGCGACTTTCTGAGAAAACAAAATCGGTTTTTAGAAGAAATAAAAGTAGCTTTTTGAGAAAACAAACGCGGCTATTAGAAAAAATTAAAGTAGCTTTTTGAGGGAACAAAAGCGGCTATTAGAAAAAATTAAAATGGCTTTTTGAGAAAACAAAAGCGGCTTTTAGAAAAAATTAAAGCGACTTTCTGAGAAAACAAAACCGGTTTTTAGAAGAAATAAAAGTAGCTTTTTGAGAAAACAAAAGCGGCTTTTAGAAAAAATAAGTGCGGTTTTTTGAGAAAACAAAAGTGACTTTTAGAAAAAATTAAAGCGGCTTTCTGAGAAAACAAAAGCGGCTATTAGAAAAAATTAAAGTGGCTTTTTGAGAAAACAAAAGCGGCTTTTAGAAAAAATTAAAGCGACTTTCTAAGGAATTAAAAGTGACTTTTAGAAAAAATTAAAGCGACTTTCAGAGAAAACAAAATCGGCTTTTAGAAGAAATAAACGTGGCTTTTTGAGAAAGCAAAAGCGGCTTTTAGAAAAAAATAAAGTGGGTTTTAGAGAAATTAAAAGTGGCTTTCAGAAAAAATTAAAGCGACTTTCTGAGAAAACAAAACCGGTTTTTAGAAGAAATAAAAGTGGCTTTTTGAGAAAACAAAAGCGGCTATTAGAAAAAATTTAAGTGGCTTTTTGAGAAAATAAAAGCGGCTTTTAGAAAAAATTAAAGTGGCTTTCTGAGGAATTAAAAGTGGCTTTTACAAAAAATTAAAGCGACTTTCTGAGGAATTAAAAGCGACTTTCAGAAAAAATTAAAGTGGCTTTTTGAGAAAACAAAAGCGGCTTTTAGAAAAAATTAAAGCGACTTTCTGAGGAATTAAAAGTGACTTTTAGAAAAAATTAAAGCGACTTTCTGAGAAAACAAAATCGGTTTTTAGAAGAAATAAAAGTAGCTTTTTGAGAAAACAAAAGCGGCTATTAGAAAAAATTAAAGTAGCTTTTTGAGAGAACAAAAGCGGCTATTAGAAAAAATTAAAGTGGCTTTTTGAGAAAACAAAAGCGGCTTTTAGAAAAAATTAAAGCGACTTTCTGAGAAAACAAAACCGGTTTTTAGAAGAAATAAAAGTGGCTTTTTGAGAAAACAAAAGCGGCTTTTAGAAAAAATAAGTGCGGTTTTTTGAGAAAACAAAAGTGACTTTTAGAAAAAATTAAAGCGGCTTTCTGAGAAAACAAAAGCGGCTATTAGAAAAAATTAAAGTGGCTTTTTGAGAAAACAAAAGCGGCTTTTAGAAAAAATTAAAGCGACTTTCTGAGGAATTAAAAGTGACTTTTAGAAAAAATTAAAGCGACTTTCAGAGAAAACAAAATCGGCTTTTAGAAGAAATAAAAGTGGCTTTTTGAGAAAGCAAAAGCGGCTTTTAGAAAAAAATAAAGTGGGTTTTAGAGAAATTAAAAGTGGCTTTTAGAAAAAATTAAAGCGACTTTCTGAGAAAACAAAACCGGTTTTTAGAAGAAATAAAAGTGGCTTTTTGAGAAAACAAAAGCGGCTATTAGAAAAAATTAAAGTGGCTTTTTGAGAAAATAAAAGCGGCTTTTAGAAAAAATTAAAGTGGCTTTCTGAGGAATTAAAAGTGGCTTTTACAAATAATTAAAGCGACTTTCTGAGGAATTAAAAGCGACTTTCAGAAAAAATTAAAGTGGCTTTTTGAGAAAACAAAAGCGGCTTTTAGAAAAAATAAAAGCGACTTTCTGAGGAATTAAAAGTGGCTTTCAGAAAAAATTAAAGTGGCTTTTTGAGAAAACAAAAGCGGCTTTTAGAAAAAATTAAAGCGACTTTCTGAGAAAACAAAATCGGTTTTTAGAAGAAATAAAAGTAGCTTTTTGAGAAAACAAAAGCGGCTTTTAGAAAAAAATAAAGTGGGTTTTAGAGAAATTAAAAGTGGCTTTTAGAAAAAATTAAAGCGACTTTCTGAGAAAACAAAACCGGTTTTTAGAAGAAATAAAAGTGGCTTTTTGAGAAAACAAAAGCGGCTATTAGAAAAAACTCAAGTGGTTTTTTGAGAAAATAAAAGCGGCTTTTAGAAAAAATTAAAGTGGCTTTTTGAGAAAATAAAAGCGGCTTTTAGAAAAAATTAAAGTGGCTTTCTGAGGAATTAAAAGTGGCTTTTACAAATAATTAAAGCGACTTTCTGAGGAATTAAAAGCGACTTTCAGAAAAAATTAAAGTGGCTTTTTGAGAAAACAAAAGCGGCTTTTAGAAAAAATAAAAGCGACTTTCTGAGGAATTAAAAGCGACTTTCAGAAAAAATTAAAGTATCTTTTTGAGAAAACAAAAGCGGCTTTTAGAAAAAATTAAAGCGACTTTCTGAGAAAACAAAATCGGTTTTTAGAAGAAATAAAAGTAGCTTTTTGAGAAAACAAAAGCGGCTTTTAGAAAAAAAAAAAGTGGGTTTTAGAGAAATTAAAAGTGGCTTTTAGAAAAAATTAAAGCGACTTTCTGAGAAAACAAAACCGGTTTTTAGAAGAAATAAAAGTGGCTTTTTGAGAAAACAAAAGCGGCTATTAGAAAAAATTCAAGTGGTTTTTTGAGAAAATAAAAGCGGCTTTTAGAAAAAATTAAAGTGGCTTTTTGAGAAAATAAAAGCGGCTTTTAGAAAAAATTAAAGTGGCTTTCTGAGGAATTAAAAGTGGCTTTTACAAATAATTAAAGCGACTTTCTGAGGAATTAAAAGCGACTTTCAGAAAAAATTAAAGTGGCTTTTTGAGAAAACAAAAGCGGCTTTTAGAAAAAATAAAAGCGAATTTCTGAGGAATTAAAAGCGACTTTCAGAAAAAATTAAAGTGGCTTTTTGAGAAAACAAAAGCGGCTTTTAGAAAAAATTAAAGCGACTTTCTGAGAAAACAAAATCGGTTTTTAGAAGAAATAAAAGTAGCTTTTTGAGAAAACAAAAGCGGCTTTTAGAAAAAAATAAAGTGGGTTTTAGAGAAATTAAAAGTGGCTTTTAGAAAAAATTAAAGCGACTTTCTGAGAAAACAAAACCGGTTTTTAGAAGAAATAAAAGTGGATTTTTGAGAAAACAAAAGCGGCTATTAGAAAAAATTCAAGTGGTTTTTTGAGAAAATAAAAGCGGCTTTTAGAAAAAATTAAAGTGGCTTTTTGAGAAAATAAAAGCGGCTTTTAGAAAAAATTAAAGTGGCTTTCTGAGGAATTAAAAGTGGCTTTTACAAATAATTAAAGCGACTTTCTGAGGAATTAAAAGCGACTTTCAGAAAAAATTAAAGTGGCTTTTTGAGAAAACAAAAGCGGCTTTTAGAAAAAATAAAAGCGACTTTCTGAGGAATTAAAAGCGACTTTCAGAAAAAATTAAAGTGGCTTTTTGAGAAAACAAAAGCGGCTTTTAGAAAAAATTAAAGCGACTTTCTGAGAAAACAAAATCGGTTTTTAGAAGAAATTAAAGTAGCTTTTTGAGAAAACAAAAGCGGCTTTTAGAAAAAAATAAAGTGGGTTTTAGAGAAATTAAAAGTGGCTTTTAGAAAAAATTAAAGCGACTTTCTGAGAAAACAAAACCGGTTTTTAGAAGAAATAAAAGTGGCTTTTTGAGAAAACAAAAGCGGCTTTTAGAAAAAATTAAAGTGGCTTTTTGAGAAAACAAAAGCGGCTTTTAGAAAAAATTAAAGCGACTTTCTGAGGAATTAAAAGTGGCTTTTAGAAAAAATTAAAGCGGCTTTTAGGAAAAATTAAAGCGACTTTCTGAGAAAACAAAACCGGTTTTTAAAAGAAATAAAAGTGGCTTTTTGAGAAAACAAAAGCGGCTTTTAGGAAAAATATAAAGCGACTTTCAGAGAAAACAAAAGCGGCTTTTAGAAAAAATTAAAGTGGCTTTTTGAGAAAATAAAAGCGGCTTTTAGAAAAAATTAAAGTGGCTTTCTGAGGAATTAAAAGTGGCTTTTACAAAAAATTAAAGCGACTTTCTGAGGAATTAAAAGTGACTTTTAGAAAAAATTAAAGCGACTTTCAGAGAAAACAAAATCGGGTATTAGAAAAAATTAAAGTGGCTTTTTGAGAAAATAAAAGCGGCTTTTAGAAAAAATTAAAGCGACTTTCTGAGGAATTAAAAGTGATTTTTAGGAAAAATTAAAGCGACTTTCAGAGAAAACAAAAGCGGCTTTTAGAAGAAATAAAAGTAGCTTTTTGAGAAAACAAAAGCGGATTTTAGAAAAAATTAAAGTGGCTTTTTGAGAAAATAAAAGCGGCTTTTAGAAAAAATTAAAGCGACTTTCAGAGAAAACAAAAGCGGCTTTTAGAAAAAATTCAAGTGGTTTTTTGAGAAAATAAAAGCGGCTTTTAGACAAAATTAAAGTGGCTTTCTGAGGAATTAAAAGTGGCTTTTACAAAAAATTAAAGCGACTTTCTGAGGAATTAAAAGCGACTTTCAGAAAAAATTAAAGTGAATTTTTGAGAAAACAAAAGCGGCTTTTAGAAAAAAGTAAAGTGGGTTTTAGAGAAATTAAAAGTGGCTTTTAGAAAAAATTAAAGCGACTTTCTGAGAAAACAAAACCGGTTTTTAGAAGAAATAAAAGTGGCTTTTTGAGAAAACAAAAGCGGCTATTAGAAAAAATTCAAGTGGTTTTTTGAGAAAATAAAAGCAGCTTTTAGAAAAAATTAAAGCGACTTTCTGAGGAATTAAAAGTGACCTTTAGAAAAAATTAAAGCGACTTTCTGAGAAAACAAAATCGGCTTTTATAAGAAATAAAAGTGGCTTTTTGAGAAAACAAAAGCGGCTATTAGAAAAAAATAAAGTGGGTTTTAGAGAAATTAAAAGTGGCTTTTACAACAAATTAAAGCGACTTTCTGAAGAATTAAAAGTGACTTTTAGGAAAAATTAAAGCGACTTTCAGAGAAAACAAAAGCGGCTTTTAGAAAAAATTAAAGTGGCTTTTTGAGAAAACAAAAGCGGCTTTTAGAAAAAATTAAAGCGACTTTCTGAGGAATTGAAAGTGACTTTTAGAAAAAATTAAAGCGACTTTCTGAGGAATTAAAAGTGACTTTTAGAAAAAATTAAAGCGACTTTCTGAGAAAACAAAATCGGCTTTTATAAGAAATAAAAGTGGCTTTTTGAGAAAACCAAAGCGGCTATTAGAAAAAATTAAAGTGGTTTTTTGAGAAAATAAAAGCGGCTTTTAGAAAAAAATAAAGTGTCTTTCTGAGGAATTAAAAGTGGCTTTTACAAAAAATTAAAGCGACTTTCTGAGGAATTAAAAGTGACTTTTAGGAAAAATTAAAGCGACTTTCAGAGAAGACAAAAGCATCTTTTAGAAAAAATTAAAGTGGCTTTTTGAGAAAACAAAAGCGGCTTTTAGAAAAAAATAAAGTGGGTTTTAGAGAAATTAAAAGTGGCTTTTAGAAAAAATTAAAGCGACTTTCTGAGAAAGCAAAACCGGTTTTTAGAAGAAATAAAAGTGGCTTTTTGAGAAAACAAAAGCGGCTATTAGAAAAAATTAAAGTGGTTTTTTGAGAAAATAAAAGCGGCTTTTAGAAAAAATTAAAGTGGCTTTCTGAGGAATTAAAAGTGGCTTTTACAAAAAATTAAAGCGACTTTCTGAGGAATTAAAAGTGACTTTTAGGAAAAATTAAAGCGACTTTCAGAGAAAACAAAAGCGGCTTTTAGAAGAAATAAAAGTGGTTTTTTGAGAAAATAAAAGCGGCTTTTAGAAAAAATTAAAGTGGCTTTCTGAGGAATTAAAAGTGGCTTTTAGGAAAAATTAAAGCGACTTTCAGAGAAAACAAAAGCGGCTTTTAGAAAAAATTAAAGTGGTTTTTTGAGAAAATATAAGCGGCTTTTAGAAAAAATTAAAGTGGCTTTCTGAGGAATTAAAAGTGGCTTTTACAAAAAATTAAAGCGACTTTCTGAGGAATTAAAAGTGACTTTTAGGAAAAATTAAAGCGACTTTCAGAGAAAACAAAAGCGGCTTTTAGAAAAAATTAAAGTGGCTTTTTGAGAAAACAAAAGCGGCTTTTAGAAAAAATTAAAGTGGGTTTTAGAGAAAACAAAAGCGGCTTTTAGAAAAAATTACACGACTTTCTGAGCAATTAAAAGTTACTTTTAAAAAAAATTAAAGCGACTTTCTGAGAAAACAAAATCGGCTTTTAGAAAAAATAAAAGTAGATTTTTGAGAAAACAAAAGCGGCTTTTAGAAAAAATTAAAGCGACTTTCTGAGAAAACAAAATCGGCTTTTAGAAAAAATAAAAGTAGATTTTTTAGAAAACAAGAGCGGCTTTCAGAAAAAATTAAAGTGGGTTTTAGAGAAATAAAAAGTGGCTTTTAGAAAAAATTAAAGCGACTTTCTGAGAAAACAAAAGCGGCTTTTAGAAAAAATTAAAGCGACTTTCGGAGAAAACAAAAGCGGCTTTTAGAAAAAATTAAAGCGACTTTCTGAGAAAACAAAAGCGGCTTTTAGAAAAAATTAAAGTGGGTTTTAGAGAAATAAAAAGTGGCTTTTAGAAAAAATTAAAGCGACTTTCTGAGAAAACAAAAGCGGCTTTTAGAAAAAATTAAAGCGACTTTCTGAGAAAACAAAAGCGGCTTTTAGAAAAAATTAAGTGGCTTTTTGAGAAAACAAAAGCGGCTTTTAGAAAAAATTAAAGCGACTTTCTGAGAAAACAAAAGCGGCTATTAGAAAAAATTAAGTGGCTTTTAGAGAAATTAAAAGCGGCTATTAGAAAAAATTAAAGTGGCTTTTTGAGAAAACAAAAGCGGCTTTCAGAAAAAATTAAAGTGGGTTTTAGAGAAATAAAAAGTGGCTTTTAGAAAAAATTAAAGCGACTTTCTGAGAAAACAAAAGCGGCTTTTAGAAAAAATTAAAGCAACTTTCTGAGAAAACAAAAGCGGCTTTTAGAAAAAATTAAAGCGACTTTCTGAGAAAACAAAAGCGGCTATTAGAAAAAATTAAGTGGCTTTTAGAGAAATTAAAAGCGGCTATTAGAAAAAATTAAAGTGGCTTTTTGAGAAAACAAAAGCGGCTTTCAGAAAAAATTAAAGTGGGTTTTAGAGAAATAAAAAGTGGCTTTTAGAAAAAATTAAAGCGACTTTCTGAGAAAACAAAAGCGGCTTTTAGAAAAAATTAAAGCGACTTTCTGAGAAAACAAAAGCGGCTTTTAGAAAAAATTAAAGCGACTTTCTGAGAAAACAAAAGCGGCTATTAGAAAAAATTAAGTGGCTTTTAGAGAAATTAAAAGCGGCTATTAGAAAAAATTAAGTGGCTTTTTGAGAAAACAAATGCGGCTATTAGAAAAAATTAACGTGGCTTTTTGAGAAAACAAAAGCGGCTTTTAGAAAAAATTAAAGCGACTTTCTGAGAAAACAAAAGCGGCTATTAGAAAAAATTAAGTGGCTTTTAGAGAAATTAAAAGCGGCTATTAGAAAAAATTAAAGTAGATTTTTGAGAAAACAAAAGCGGCTTTTAGAAAAAATTAAAGCGACTTTCTGAGAAAACAAAAGCGGCTATTAGTAAAAATTAAGTGGCTTTTAGAGAAATTAAAAGCGGCTATTAGAAAAAATTAAAGTGGCTTTTTGAGAAAACAAAAGCGGCTATTAGAAAAAATTAAGTGGCTTTTAGAGAAATTAAAAGCGGCTATTAGAAAAAATTAAAGTGGCTTTTTGAGAAAACAAAAGCGGCTATTAGAAAAAATTAAAGTGGGTTTTAGAGAAAATAAAAGCGGCTATTAGAAAAAATTAAAGCGACTTTCTGAGAAAACAAAAGCGGCTATTAGAAAAAATTAAAGCGACTTTCTGAGAAAACAAAAGCGGCTATTAGAAAAAATTAAGTGGCTTTTAGAGAAATTAAAAGCGGCTATTAGAAAAAATTAAAGTGGCTTTTTGAGAAAACAAAAGCGGCTATTAGAAAAAATTAAGTGGCTTTTAGAGAAATTAAAAGCGGCTATTTGAAAAAATTAAAGTGGCTTTTTGAGAAAACAAAAGCGGCTATTAGAAAAAATTAAAGTGGGTTTTAGAGAAAATAAAAGCGGCTATTAGAAAAAATTAAAGCGACTTTCTGAGAAAACAAAAGCGGCTATTAGAAAAAATTAAATGGCTTTTAGAGAAATTAAAAGCGGCTATTAGAAAAAATTAAAGCGACTTTCTGAGAAAACAAAAGCGGCTATTAGAAAAAATTAAGTGGCTTTTAGAGAAATTAAAAGCGGCTATTAGAAAAAATTAAAGTAGATTTTTGAGAAAACAAAAGCGGCTTTTAGAAAAAATTAAAGCGACTTTCTGAGAAAACAAAAGCGGCTATTAGAAAAAATTAAGTGGCTTTTAGAGAAATTAAAAGCGGCTATTAGAAAAAATTAAAGTGGCTTTTTGAGAAAACAAAAGCGGCTATTAGAAAAAATTAAGTGGCTTTTAGAGAAATTAAAAGCGGCTATTAGAAAAAATTAAAGTGGCTTTTTGAGAAAACAAAAGCGGCTATTAGAAAAAATTAAAGTGGGTTTTAGAGAAAATAAAAGCGGCTATTAGAAAAAATTAAAGCGACTTTCTGAGAAAACAAAAGCGGCTATTAGAAAAAATTAAAGCGACTTTCTGAGAAAACAAAAGCGGCTATTAGAAAAAATTAAGTGGCTTTTAGAGAAATTAAAAGCGGCTATTAGAAAAAATTAAAGTTGCTTTTTGAGAAAACAAAAGCGGCTATTAGAAAAAATTAAGTGGCTTTTAGAGAAATTAAAAGCGGCTATTAGAAAAAATTAAAGTGGCTTTTTGAGAAAACAAAAGCGGCTATTAGAAAAAATTAAAGTGGGTTTTAGAGAAAATAAAAGCGGCTATTAGAAAAAATTAAAGCGACTTTCTGAGAAAACAAAAGCGGCTATTAGAAAAAATTAAAGCGACTTTCTGAGAAAACAAAAGCGGCTATTAGAAAAAATTAAGTGGCTTTTAGAGAAATTAAAAGCGGCTATTAGAAAAAATTAAAGTGGCTTTTTGAGAAAACAAAAGCGGCTATTAGAAAAAATTAAGTGGCTTTTAGAGAAATTAAAAGCGGCTATTAGAAAAAATTAAAGTGGCTTTTTGAGAAAACAAAAGCGGCTATTAGAAAAAATTAAAGTGGGTTTTAGAGAAAATAAAAGCGGCTATTAGAAAAAATTAAAGCGACTTTCTGAGAAAACAAAAGCGGCTATTAGAAAAAATTAAGTGGCTTTTAGAGAAATTAAAAGCGGCTATTAGAAAAAATTAAAGCGACTTTCTGAGAAAACAAAAGCGGCTATTAGAAAAAATTAAGTGGCTTTTAGGGAAATTAAAAGCGGCTATTAGAAAAAATTAAAGTAGATTTTTGAGAAAACAAAAGCGGCTTTTAGAAAAAATTAAAGCGACTTTCTGAGAAAACAAAAGCGGCTATTAGAAAAAATTAAGTGGCTTTTAGAGAAATTAAAAGCGGCTATTAGAAAAAATTAAAGTGGCTTTTTGAGAAAACAAAAGCGGCTATTAGAAAAAATTAAGTGGCTTTTAGAGAAATTAAAAGCGGCTATTAGAAAAAATTAAAGTGGCTTTTTGAGAAAACAAAAGCGGCTATTAGAAAAAATTAAAGTGGGTTTTAGAGAAAATAAAAGCGGCTATTAGAAAAAATTAAAGCGACTTTCTGAGAAAACAAAAGCGGCTATTAGAAAAAATTAAAGCGACTTTCTGAGAAAACAAAAGCGGCTATTAGAAAAAATTAAGTGGCTTTTAGAGAAATTAAAAGCGGCTATTAGAAAAAATTAAAGTTGCTTTTTGAGAAAACAAAAGCGGCTATTAGAAAAAATTAAGTGGCTTTTAGAGAAATTAAAAGCGGCTATTAGAAAAAATTAAAGTGGCTTTTTGAGAAAACAAAAGCGGCTATTAGAAAAAATTAAAGTGGGTTTTAGAGAAAATAAAAGCGGCTATTAGAAAAAATTAAAGCGACTTTCTGAGAAAACAAAAGCGGCTATTAGAAAAAATTAAAGCGACTTTCTGAGAAAACAAAAGCGGCTATTAGAAAAAATGAAGTGGCTTTTAGAGAATTAAAAGCGGCTATTAGAAAAAATTAAAGTGGCTTTTTGAGAAAACAAAAGCGGCTATTAGAAAAAATTAAAGTGGGTTTTAGAGAAAATAAAAGCGGCTTTTAGAAAAAATTAAACGACTTTCTGAGGAATTAAAAGTTACTTTTAAAATAAATTAAAGCGACTTTCTGAGAAAACAAAATCGGCTTTTAGAAAAAATAAAAGTAGATTTTTGAGAAAACAAAAGCGGCTTTTAGAAAAAATTAAAGTAGATTTTTGAGAAAACAAAAGCGGCTTTTAGAAAAAATTAAAGCGACTTTCTGAGAAAACAAAAGCGGCTTTTAGAAAAAATTAAAGCGACTTTCTGAGAAAACAAAAGCGGCTATTAGAAAAAATTAAGTGGCTTTTAGAGAAATTAAAAGCGGCTATTAGAAAAAATTAAAGTGGCTTTTTGAGAAAACAAAAGCGGCTATTAGAAAAAATTAAAGTGGGTTTTAGAGAAAATAAAAGCGGCTATTAGAAAAAATTAAAGCGACTTTCTGAGAAAACAAAAGCGGCTATTAGAAAAAATTAAGTGGCTTTTAGAGAAATTAAAAGCGGCTATTAGAAAAAATGAAGTGGCTTTTAGAGAATTTAAAAGCGGCTATTAGAAAAAATTAAAGTGGGTTTTAGAGAAAATAAAAGCGGCTATTAGAAAAAATTAAAGTGGGTTTTAGAGAAAATAAAAGCGGCTATTAGAAAAAATTAAAGCGACTTTCTGAGAAAACAAAAGCGGCTTTTAGAAAAAATTAAAGCGACTTTCTGAGAAAACAAAAGCGGCTATTAGAAAAAATTAAAGCGACTTTCTGAGAAAACAAAAGCGGCTATTAGAAAAAATTAAGTGGCTTTAGAGAAATTAAAAGCGGCTATTAGAAAAAATTAAAGTGGCTTTTTGAGAAAACAAAAGCGGCTATTAGAAAAAATTAAAATGGGTTTTAGAGAAAATAAAAGCGGCTATTAGAAAAAATTAAAGCGACTTTCTGAGAAAACGAAAGCGGCTATTAGAAAAAATTAAAGCGACTTTCTGAGAAAACAAAAGCGGCTATTAGAAAAAATGAAGTGGCTTTTAGAGAATTTAAAAGCGGCTATTAGAAAAAATTAAAGTGGCTTTTTGAGAAAACAAAAGCGGCTATTAGAAAAAATTAAAGTGGGTTTTAGAGAAAATAAAAGCGGCTTTTAGAAAAAATTAACGTGGCTTTTTGAGAAAACAAAAGCGGCTTTTAGAAAAAATTAAAGCGACTTTCTGAGAAAACAAAAGCGGCTATTAGAAAAAATTAAGTGGCTTTTAGAGAAATTAAAAGCGGCTATTAGAAAAAATTAAAGTAGATTTTTGAGAAAACAAATCGGCTTTTAGAAAAAATTAAAGCGACTTTATGAGAAAACAAAAGCGGCTTTTAGAAAAAATTAAAGCGACTTTCTGAGAAAACAAAAGCGGCTATTAGAAAAAATTAAAGTGGCTTTTTGAGAAAACAAAAGCGGCTATTAGAAAAAATTAAGTGGCTTTTAGAGAAATTAAAAGCGGCTATTAGAAAAAATTAAAGTAGATTTTTGAGAAAACAAAAGCGGCTTTTAGAAAAAATTAAAGCGACTTTCTGAGAAAACAAAAGCGGCTTTTAGAAAAAATTAAAGCGACTTTCTGAGAAAACAAAAGCGGCTATTAGAAAAAATTAAGTGGCTTTTAGAGAAATTAAAAGCGGCTATTAGAAAAAATTAAAGTAGATTTTTGAGAAAACAAAAGCGGCTTTTAGAAAAAATTAAAGCGACTTTCTGAGAAAACAAAAGCGGCTTTTAGAAAAAATTAAAGCGACTTTCTGAGAAAACAAAAGCGGCTTTTAGAAAAAATTAAAGCGACTTTCTGAGAAAACAAAAGCGGCTATTAGAAAAAATTAAGTGGCTTTTAGAGAAATTAAAAGCGGCTATTAGAAAAAATTAAGTGGCTTTTAGAGAAATTAAAAGCGGCTATTAGAAAAAATTAAAGTGGCTTTTTGAGAAAACAAAAGCGGCTTTTAGAAAAAATTAAAGCGACTTTCTGAGAAAACAAAAGCGGCTATTAGAAAAAATTAAAGCGACTTTCTGAGAAAACAAAAGCGGCTATTAGAAAAAATTAAGTGGCTTTTAGAGAAATTAAAAGCGGCTATTAGAAAAAATTAAAGTAGATTTTTGAGAAAACAAAAGCGGCTTTTAGAAAAAATTAAAGCGACTTTCTGAGAAAACAAAAGCGGCTTTTAGAAAAAATTAAAGCGACTTTCTGAGAAAACAAAAGCGGCTATTAGAAAAAATTAAAGCGACTTTCTGAGAAAACAAAAGCGGCTATTAGAAAAAATTAAGTGGCTTTTAGAGAAATTAAAAGCGGCTATTAGAAAAAATTAAAGTGGCTTTTTGAGAAAACAAAAGCGGCTTTCAGAAAAAATTAAAGCGACTTTCTGAGAAAACAAAAGCGGCTTTTAGAAAAAATTAAAGTGGGTTTTAGAGAAAATAAAAGCGGCTATTAGAAAAAATTAAAGCGACTTTCTGAGAAAACAAAAGCGGCTATTAGAAAAAATTAAAGCGACTTTCTGAGAAAACAAAAGCGGCTATTAGAAAAAATTAAAGCGACTTTCTGAGAAAACAAAAGCGGCTATTATAAAAAATTAAAGCGACTTTCTGAGAAAACAAAAACGGCTTTTATAAAAAATTAAAGCGACTTTCTGAGAAAACAAAAGCGGCTATTAGAAAAAATTAAAGCGACTTTCTGAGAAAACAAAAGCGGCTATTAGAAAAAATTAAAGCGATTTTCTGAGAAAACAAAAACGGCTTTTAGAAAAAATTAAAGCGACTTTCTGAGAAAACAACAGCGGCTATTAGAAAAAATTAAAGCGACTTTCTGAGAAAACAAAAACGGCTTTTAGAAAAAATTAAAGCGACTTTCTGAGAAAACAACAGCGGCTATTAGAAAAAATTAAAGCGACTTTCTGAGAAAACAAAAACGGCTTTTAGAAAAAATTAAAGCGACTTTCTGAGAAAACAACAGCGGCTATTAGAAAAAATTAAAGCGACTTTCTGAGAAAACAAAAGCGAATATTAGAAAAAATTAAAGCGACTTTCTGATAAAACAAAAGCGGCTATTAGAAAAAATGAAGTGGCTTTTAGAGAAAATAAAAGCGGCTTTTAGAAAAAATTAACGTGGCTTTTTGAGAAAATAAAAGCGGCTTTTAGAAAAAATTAAAGTAGATTTTTGAGAAAATAAAAGCGGCTATTAGAAAAAATTAAAGCGACTTTCTGAGAAAACAAAAGCGGCTATTAGAAAAAATTAAAGCGACTTTCTGAGAAAACAAAAGCGGCTATTAGAAAAAATGAAGTGGCTTTTAGAGAAAATAAAAGCGGCTTTTAGAAAAAATTAACGTGGCTTTTTGAGAAAATAAAAGCGGCTTTTAGAAAAAATTAAAGTAGATTTTTGAGAAAATAAAAGCGGCTTTTAGAAAAACTTAAAGCGACTTTCTGAGAAAACAAAAGCGGATTTTAGAAAAAATTAAAGCGACTTTCTGAGAAAACAAAAGCGGCTTTTAGAAAAAATTAAAGCGACTTTCTGAGAAAACAAAAGCGGCTATTAGAAAAAATTAAGTGGCTTTTAGAGAAATTAAAAGCGGCTATTAGAAAAAATTAAAGTAGATTTTTGAGAAAACAAAAGCGGCTATTAGAAAAAATTAACGTGGCTTTTTGAGAAAACAAAAGCGGCTTTTAGAAAAAATTAAAGCGACTTTCTGAGAAAACAAAAGCGGCTTTTAGAAAAAATTAAAGCGACTTTCTGAGAAAACAAAAGCGGCTTTTAGAAAAAATTAAAGCGACTTTCTGAGAAAACAAAAGCGGCTATTAGAAAAAATTAAGTGGCTTTTAGAGAAATTAAAAGCGGCTATTAGAAAAAATTAAAGTAGATTTTTGAGAAAACAAAAGCGGCTATTAGAAAAAATTAACGTGGCTTTTTGAGAAAACAAAAGCGGCTTTTAGAAAAAATTAAAGCGACTTTCTGAGAAAACAAAAGCGGCTTTTAGAAAAAATTAAAGCGACTTTCTGAGAAAACAAAAGCGGCTATTAGAAAAAATTAAGTGGCTTTTAGAGAAATTAAAAGCGGCTATTAGAAAAAATTAAAGTAGATTTTTGAGAAAACAAAAGCGGCTTTTAGAAAAAATTAAAGCGACTTTCTGAGAAAACAAAAGCGGCTATTAGAAAAAATTAAGTGGCTTTTAGAGAAATTAAAAGCGGCTATTAGAAAAAATTAAAGTAGATTTTTGAGAAAACAAAAGCGGCTATTAGAAAAAATTAACGTGGCTTTTTGAGAAAACAAAAGCGGCTTTTAGAAAAAATTAAAGCGACTTTCTGAGAAAACAAAAGCGGCTATTAGAAAAAATTAAGTGGCTTTTAGAGAAATTAAAAGCGGCTATTAGAAAAAATTAAATTAGATTTTTGAGAAAACAAAAGCGGATATTAGAAAAAATTAACGTGGCTTTTTGAGAAAACAAAAGCGGCTTTTAGAAAAAATTAAAGCGACTTTCTGAGAAAACAAAAGCGGCTATTAGAAAAAATTAAGTGGCTTTTAGAGAAATTAAAAGCGGCTATTAGAAAAAATTAAAGTAGATTTTTGAGAAAACAAAAGCGGCTTTTAGAAAAAATTAAAGCGACTTTCTGAGAAAACAAAAGCGGCTATTAGAAAAAATTAAAGCGACTTTCTGAGAAAACAACAGCGGCTATTAGAAAAAATTAAAGCGACTTTCTGAGAAAACAAAAGCGGCTATTAGAAAAAATTAAAGCGACTTTCTGAGAAAACAACAGCGGCTATTAGAAAAAATTAAAGCGACTTTCTGAGAAAACAAAAGCGGCTTTTAGAAAAAATTAAAGCGACTTTCTGAGAAAACAAAAGCGGCTTTTAGAAAAAATTAAAGCGACTTTCTGAGAAAACAAAAGCGGCTATTAGAAAAAATTAAAGTGGCTTTCTGAGAAAACAAAAGCGGCTATTAGAAAAAATTAAGTGGCTTTTAGAGAAATTAAAAGCGGCTATTAGAAAAAATCAAAGTGGCTTTTTGAGAAAACAAAAGCGGCTATTAGAAAAAATTAAGTGGCTTTTAGAGAAATTAAAAGCGGCTATTACAAAAAATTAAAGTGGCTTTTTGAGAAAACAAAAGCGGCTATTAGAAAAAATTAAAGTGGGTTTTAGAGAAAATAAAAGCGGCTATTAGAAAAAATTAAGTGGCTTTTAGAGAAATTAAAAGCGGCTATTAGAAAAAATTAAAGTAGCTTTTTGAGAAAACAAAAGCTGCTATTAGAAAAAATTAAGTGGCTTTTAGAGAAATTAAAAGCGGCTATTAGAAAAAATTAAAGTAGATTTTTGAGAAAACAAAAGCGGCTTTTAGAAAAAATTAAAGCGACTTTCTGAGAAAACAAAAGCGGCTATTAGAAAAAATTAAGTGGCTTTTAGAGAAATTAAAAGCGGCTATTACAAAAAATTAAAGTGGCTTTTTGAGAAAACAAAAGCGGCTATTAGAAAAAATTAAAGTGGGTTTTAGAGAAAATAAAAGCGGCTATTAGAAAAAATTAGGTGGCTTTTAGAGAAATTAAAAGCGGCTATTAGAAAAAATTAAAGTGTCTTTTTGAGAAAACAAAAGCGGCTATTAGAAAAAATTAAGTGGCTTTTAGAGAATTTAAAAGCGGCTATTAGAAAAAATTAAAGTGGGTTTTAGAGAAAATAAAAGCGGCTTTTAGAAAAAATTACAGCGACTTTCTGAGAAAACTAAAGCGGCTATTAGAAAAAATTAAAGCGACTTTCTGAGAATACAAAAGCGGCTATTAGAAAAAATGAAGTGGCTTTTAGAGAATTTAAAAGCGGCTATTAGAAAAAATTAAAGTGGGTTTTAGAGAAAATAAAAGCGGCTTTTAGAAAAAATTACAGCGACTTTCTGAGAAAACTAAAGCGGCTATTAGAAAAAATTAAAGTGACTTTCTGAGAAAACAAAAGCGGCTATTAGAAAAAATTAAGTGGCTTTTAGAGAAATTAAAAGCGGCTATTACAAAAAATTAAAGTGGCTTTTTGAGAAAACAAAAGCGGCTATTAGAAAAAATTAAAGTGGGTTTTAGAGAAAATAAAAGCGGCTATTAGAAAAAATTAGGTGGCTTTTAGAGAAATTAAAAGCGGCTATTAGAAAAAATTAAAGTGTCTTTTTGAGAAAACAAAAGCGGCTATTAGAAAAAATGAAAGTGGGTTTTAGAGAAAACAAAAACGGCTTTTAGAGAAAATTAAAGCGACTTTCTGAGAAAACAAAAACGGCATTTAGAGAAAATTAAAGCGACTTTCTGAGAAAACAAAAACGGCTTTTAGAAAAAATTAAAGCGACTTTCTGAGAAAACAAAGGCGGCTATTAGAAAAAATTAAAGTGGCTGTTTGAGAAAACAAAAGCGGCTTTTAGAAGAAATAAAAGTGTGTTTTAGAGAATTTAAAAGCGGCTTTTAGAAAAAATTAACGTGGCTTTTTGAGAAAATAAAAGCGGCTTTTAGAAGAAATAAAGTGGGTTTTAGAGAATTTAAAAGCGGCTTTTAGAAAAAATTAAAGCGACTTTCTGAGAAAACAAAAGCGGCTATTAGAAAAAATTAAAGCGACTTTCTGAGAAAACAAAAGCGGCTTTTAGAAAAAATTAAAGCGACTTTCTGAGAAAACAAAAGCGGCCTTTAGAAAAAAATAACGTGGCTTTTTGAGAAAACAACAGCGGCTATTAGAAAAAATTAAAGCGACTTTCTGAGAAAACAAAAGCGGCTTTTAGAAAAAATTAAAGCGACTTTCTGAGAAAACAAAAGCGGCTATTAGAAAAAATTAAAGCGACTTTCTGAGAAAACAAAAGCGGCTATTAGGAAAAATTAAAGCGACTTTCTGAGAATACAAAAGCGGCTTTTAGAAAAAATTAAAGTGGGTTTTAGAGAAATAAAAAGTGGCTTTTAGAAAAAATTAAAGCGACTTTCTGAGAAAACAAAAGCGGGTTTTAGAAAAAATTAAAGCGACTTTCTGAGAAAACAAAAGCGGCTTTTAGAAAAAATTAAGTGGCTTTTTGAGAAAACAAAAGCGGCTTTTAGAAAAAATTAAAGCGACTTTCTGAGAAAACAAAAGCGGCTATTAGAAAAAATTAAGTGGCTTTTAGAGAAATTAAAAGCGGCTATTAGAAAAAATTAAAGTGGCTTTTTGAGAAAACAAAAGCGGCTTTCAGAAAAAATTAAAGCGACTTTCTGAGAAAATAAAAGCGGCTTTTAGAAAAAATTAAAGCGACTTTCTGAGAAAATAAAAGCGGCTATTAGAAAAAATTAAAGTGGGTTTTAGAGAAAATAAAAGCGGCTATTAGAAAAAATTAAGTGGCTTTTTGAGAAAACAAAAGCGGCTATTAGAAAAAATTAAAGTGGGTTTTAGAGAAAATAAAAGCGGCTATTAGAAAAAATTAAAGCGACTTTCTGAGAAAACAAAAGCGGCTATTAGAAAAAATTAAGTGGCTTTTAGAGAAATTAAAAGCGGCTATTAGAAAAAATGAAGTGGCTTTTAGAGAATTTAAAAGCGGCTATTAGAAAAAATTAAAGTGGGTTTTAGAGAAAATAAAAGCGGCTATTAGAAAAAATTAAAGTGGGTTTTAGAGAAAATAAAAGCGGCTATTAGAAAAAATTAAAGCGACTTTCTGAGAAAACCAAAGCGGCTTTTAGAAAAAATTAAAGTGGGTTTTAGAGAAATAAAAAGTGGCTTTTAGAAAAAATTAAAGCGACTTTCTGAGAAAACAAAAGCGGCTTTTAGAAAAAATTAAAGCGACTTTCTGAGAAAACAAAAGCGGCTATTAGAAAAAATTAAAGTGGGTTTTAGAGAAAATAAAAGCGGCTATTAGAAAAAATTAAGTGGCTTTTAGAGAAATTAAAAGCGGCTATTAGAAAAAATTAAAGTGGCTTTTTGAGAAAACAAAAGCGGCTATTAGAAAAAATTAAGTGGCTTTTAGAGAAATTAAAAGCGGCTATTAGAAAAAATTAAAGTGGCTTTTTGAGAAAACAAAAGCGGCTTTTAGAAAAAATTAAAGCGACTTTCTGAGAAAACAAAAGCGGCTATTAGAAAAAATGAAGTGGCTTTTAGAGAAATTAAAAGCGGCTATTAGAAAAAATTAAAGTAGATTTTTGAGAAAACAAAAGCGGCTTTTAGAAAAAATTAAAGCGACTTTCTGAGAAAACAAAAGCGGCTTTTAGAAAAAATTAAAGCGACTTTCTGAGAAAACAAAAGCGGCTATTAGAAAAAATTAAAGTGGCTTTCTGAGAAAACAAAAGCGGCTATTAGAAAAAATTAAGTGGCTTTTAGAGAAATTAAAAGCGGCTATTAGAAAAAATTAAAGTAGATTTTTGAGAAAACAAAAGCGGCTTTTAGAAAAAATTAAAGCGACTTTCTGAGAAAACAAAAGCGGCTTTTAGAAAAAATTAAAGCGACTTTCTGAGAAAACAAAAGCGGCTTTTAGAAAAAATTAAGTGGCTTTTAGAGAAATTAAAAGCGGCTATTAGAAAAAATTAAGTGGCTTTTAGAGAAATTAAAAGCGGCTATTAGAAAAAATTAAAGTGGCTTTTTGAGAAAACAAAAGCGGCTATTAGAAAAAATTAAGTGGCTTTTAGAGAAATTAAAAGCGGCTATTAGAAAAAATTAAAGCGACTTTCTGAGAAAACAAAAGCGGCTTTTAGAAAAAATTAAAGCGACTTTCTGAGAAAACAAAAGCGGCTATTAGAAAAAATTAAGTGGCTTTTAGAGAAATTAAAAGCGGCTATTAGAAAAAATTAAAGTAGATTTTTGAGAAAACAAAAGCGGCTTTTAGAAAAAATTAAAGCGACTTTCTGAGAAAACAAAAGCGGCTATTAGAAAAAATTAAAGCGACTTTCTGAGAAAACAACAGCGGCTATTAGAAAAAATTAAAGCGACTTTCTGAGAAAACAAAAGCGGCTATTAGAAAAAATTAAAGCGACTTTCTGAGAAAACAACAGCGGCTATTAGAAAAAATTAAAGCGACTTTCTGAGAAAACAAAAGCGGCTTTTAGAAAAAATTAAAGCGACTTTCTGAGAAAACAAAAGCGGCTTTTAGAAAAAATTAAAGCGACTTTCTGAGAAAACAAAAGCGGCTATTAGAAAAAATTAAAGTGGCTTTCTGAGAAAACAAAAGCGGCTATTAGAAAAAATTAAGTGGCTTTTAGAGAAATTAAAAGCGGCTATTAGAAAAAATTAAAGTGGCTTTTTGAGAAAACAAAAGCGGCTATTAGAAAAAATTAAGTGGCTTTTTGAGAAAACAAAAGCGGCTTTTAGAAAAAATTAAAGCGACTTTCTGAGAAAACAAAAGCGGCTATTAGAAAAAATTAAGTGGCTTTTAGAGAAATTAAAAGCGGCTATTAGAAAAAATTAAAGTAGATTTTTGAGAAAACAAAAGCGGCTATTAGAAAAAATTAACGTGGCTTTTTGAGAAAACAAAAGCGGCTTTTAGAAAAAATTAAAGCGGCTTTCTGAGAAAACAAAAGCGGCTTTTAGAAAAAATTAAAGCGACTTTCTGAGAAAACAAAAGCGGCTATTAGAAAAAATTAAGTGGCTTTTAGAGAAATTAAAAGCGGCTATTAGAAAAAATTAAAGTAGATTTTTGAGAAAACAAAAGCGGCTTTTAGAAAAAATTAAAGCGACTTTCTGAGAAAACAAAAGCGGCTATTAGAAAAAATTAAGTGGCTTTTAGAGAAATTAAAAGCGGCTATTAGAAAAAATTAAAGTGGCTTTTTGAGAAAACAAAAGCGGCTATTAGAAAAAATTAACGTGGCTTTTTGAGAAAACAAAAGCGGCTTTTAGAAAAAATTAAAGCGACTTTCTGAGAAAACAAAAGCGGCTATTAGAAAAAATTAAGTGGCTTTTAGAGAAATTAAAAGCGGCTATTAGAAAAAATTAAAGTAGATTTTTGAGAAAACAAAAGCGGCTTTTAGAAAAAATTAAAGCGACTTTCTGAGAAAACAAAAGCGGCTATTAGAAAAAATTAAGTGGCTTTTAGAGAAATTAAAAGCGGCTTTTAGAAAAAATTAAAGCGACTTTCTGAGAAAAAAAAAGCGGCTATTAGAAAAAATTAAAGTGGCTTTCTGAGAAAACAAAAGCGGCTATTAGAAAAAATTAAGTGGCTTTTAGAGAAATTAAAAGCGGCTATTAGAAAAAATTAAAGTGGCTTTTTGAGAAAACAAAAGCGGCTATTAGAAAAAATTAAGTGGCTTTTAGAGAAATTAAAAGCGGCTATTAGAAAAAATTAAAGTGGCTTTTTGAGAAAACAAAAGCGGCTATTAGATAAAATTAAGTGGCTTTTAGAGAAATTAAAAGCGGCTATTAGAAAAAATTAAAGTGGCTTTTTGAGAAAACAAAAGCGGCTATTAGAAAAAATTAAAGTGGGTTTTAGAGAAAATAAAAGCGGCTATTAGAAAAAATTAAGTGGCTTTTAGAGAAATTAAAAGCGGCTATTAGAAAAAATTAAAGTAGCTTTTTGAGAAAACAAAAGCTGCTATTAGAAAAAATTAAGTGGCTTTTAGAGAAATTAAAAGCGGCTATTAGAAAAAATTAAAGTAGCTTTTTGAGAAAACAAAAGCTGCTATTAGAAAAAATTAAGTGGCTTTTAGAGAAATTAAAAGCGGCTATTAGAAAAAATTAAAGTGGGTTTTAGAGAAAATAAAAGCGGCTATTAGAAAAAATTAAAGCGACTTTCTGAGAAAACAAAACCGGCTTTTAGAAAAAATAAAGTGGCTTTCTGAGGAATTAAAAGTGACTTTTAGAAAAAATTAAAGCGACTTTCTGAGAAAACAAAAGCGGCTATTAGAAAAAATTAAAGCGACTTTCTGAGAAAACAAAAGCGGCTATTAGAAAAAATTAAAGCGACTTTCTGAGAAAACAAAAGCGGCTATTAGAAAAAATTAAAGCGACTTTCTGAGAAAACAAAAGCGGCTATTAGAAAAAATTAAAGCGACTTTCTGAGAAAACAACAGCGGCTATTAGAAAAAATTAAAGCGACTTTCTGAGAAAACAAAAGCGGCTATTAGAAAAAATTAAAGCGACTTTCTGAGAAAACAACAGCGGCTTTTAGAAAAAAATAAAGTGGGTTTTAGAGAAATTAAAAGTGGCTTTTAGAAAAAATTAAAGCGACTTTCTGAGAAAACAAAACCGGTTTTTAGAAGAAATAAAAGTGGCTTTTTGAGAAAACAAAAGCGGCTATTAGAAAAAATTAAAGTGGCTTTTTGAGAAAATAAAAGCGGCTTTTAGAAAAAAATTAAAGTGGCTTTCTGAGGAATTAAAAGTGGCTTTTACAAAAAATTAAAGCGACTTTCTGAGGAATTAAAAGCGACTTTCAGAAAAAATTAAAGTGAATTTTTGAGAAAACAAAAGCGGCTTTTAGAAAAAATTAAAGCGACTTTCTGAGGAATTAAAAGTGACTTTTAGGAAAAATTAAAGCGACTTTCAGAGAAAACAAAATCGGCTTTTAGAAGAAATAAAAGTGGCTTTCTGAGGAATTAAAAGTGACTTTTAGAAAAAATTAAAGCGACTTTCTGAGAAAACAAAAGCGGCTATTAGAAAAAATTAAAGCGACTTTCTGAGAAAACAAAAGCGGCTATTAGAAAAAATTAAAGCGACTTTCTGAGAAAACAAAAGCGGCTATTAGAAAAAATTAAAGCGACTTTCTGAGAAAACAAAAGCGGCTATTAGAAAAAATTAAAGCGACTTTCTGAGAAAACAAAAGCGGCTATTAGAAAAAATTAAAGTGGCTTTTTGAGAAAATAAAAGCGGCTTTTAGAAAAAAATTAAAGTGGCTTTCTGAGGAATTAAAAGTGGCTTTTACAAAAAATTAAAGCGACTTTCTGAGGAATTAAAAGCGACTTTCAGAAAAAATTAAAGTGAATTTTTGAGAAAACAAAAGCGGCTTTTAGAAAAAATTAAAGCGACTTTCTGAGGAATTAAAAGTGACTTTTAGGAAAAATTAAAGCGACTTTCAGAGAAAACAAAATCGGCTTTTAGAAGAAATAAAAGTGGCTTTCTGAGGAATTAAAAGTGACTTTTAGAAAAAATTAAAGCGACTTTCTGAGAAAACAAAAGCGGCTATTAGAAAAAATTAAAGCGACTTTCTGAGAAAACAAAAGCGGCTATTAGAAAAAATTAAAGCGACTTTCTGAGAAAACAAAAGCGGCTATTAGAAAAAATTAAAGCGACTTTCTGAGAAAACAAAAGCGGCTATTAGAAAAAATTAAAGCGACTTTCTGAGAAAACAACAGCGGCTATTAGAAAAAATTAAAGCGACTTTCTGAGAAAACAAAAGCGGCTATTAGAAAAAATTAAAGCGACTTTCTGAGAAAACAACAGCGGCTATTAGAAAAAATTAAAGCGACTTTCTGAGCAAACAAAAGCGGCTTTTAGAAAAAATTAAAGCGACTTTCTGAGAAAACAAAAGCGGCTATTAGAAAAAATGAAGTGGCTTTTAGAGAATTTAAAAGCGGCTTTTAGAAAAAATTAACGTGGCTTTTTGAGAAAATAAAAGCGGCTATTAGAAAAAATTAAAGCGACTTTCTGAGAAAACAAAAGCGGCTATTAGAAAAAATTAAAGCGACTTTCTGAGAAAACAAAAGCGGCTATTAGAAAAAATCAAAGCGACTTTCTGAGAAAACAAGAGCGGCTATTAGAAAAAATTAAAGCGACTTTCTGAGAAAACAAGAGCGGCTATTAGAAAAAATTAAAGCGACTTTCTGAGAAAACAACAGCGGCTATTAGAAAAAATTAAAGCGACTTTCTGAGAAAACAAAAGAGGCTATTAGAAAAAATTAAAGCGACTTTCTGAGAAAACAAAAGCGGCTATTAGAAAAAATGAAGTGGCTTTTAGAGAATTTAAAAGCGGCTATTAGAAAAAATTAAAGTGGGTTTTAGAGAAAATAAAAGCGGCTTTTAGAAAAAATTAAAGCGACTTTCTGAGAAAACAAAAGCGGCTATTAGAAAAAATTAAAGCGACTTTCTGAGAAAACAAAAGCGGCTATTAGAAAAAATTAAATCGACTTTCTGAGAAAACAAAAGCGGCTATTAGACAAAATTAAAGCGACTTTCTGAGAAAACAAAAGCGGCTATTAGAAAAAATTAAAGCGACTTTCTGAGAAAACAAAAGCGGCTTTTAGAAAAAATTAAAGCGACTTTCTGAGAAAACAAAAGCGGCTATTAGAAAAAATTAAAGCGACTTTCTGAGAAAACAAAAACGGCTTTTATAAAAAATTAAAGCGACTTTCTGAGAAAACAAAAGCGGCTATTAGAAAAAATTAAAGCGACTTTCTGAGAAAACAAAAGCGGCTATTAGAAAAAATTAAAGCGATTTTCTGAGAAAACAAAAACGGCTTTTAGAAAAAATTAAAGCGACTTTCTGAGAAAACAACAGCGGCTATTAGAAAAAATTAAAGCGACTTTCTGAGAAAACAAAAGCGAATATTAGAAAAAATTAAAGCGACTTTCTGAGAAAACAAAAGCGGCTATTAGAAAAAATGAAGTGGCTTTTAGAGAATTTAAAAGCGGCTATTAGAAAAAATTAACGTGGCTTTTTGAGAAAATAAAAGCGGCTTTTAGAAAAAATTAAAGTAGATTTTTGAGAAAATAAAAGCGGCTTTTAGAAAAAATTAAAGTGGGTTTTAGAGAATTTAAAAGCGGCTTTTAGAAAAAATTAACGTGGCTTTTTGAGAAAATAAAAGCGGCTATTAGAAAAAATTAAAGCGATTTTCTGAGAAAACAAAAACGGCTTTTAGAAAAAATTAAAGCGACTTTCTGAGAAAACAACAGCGGCTATTAGAAAAAATTAAAGCGACTTTCTGAGAAAACAAAAGCGAATATTAGAAAAAATTAAAGCGACTTTCTGAGAAAACAAAAGCGGCTATTAGAAAAAATGAAGTGGCTTTTAGAGAATTTAAAAGCGGCTATTAGAAAAAATTAACGTGGCTTTTTGAGAAAATAAAAGCGGCTTTTAGAAAAAATTAAAGTAGATTTTTGAGAAAATAAAAGCGGCTTTTAGAAAAAATTAAAGTGGGTTTTAGAGAATTTAAAAGCGGCTTTTAGAAAAAATTAAAGCGGCTTTCTGAGAAAACAAAAGCGGCTTTTAGAAAAAATTAAAGCGACTTTCTGAGAAAACAAAAGCGGCTATTAGAAAAAATTAAGTGGCTTTTAGAGAAATTAAAAGCGGCTATTAGAAAAAATTAAAGTAGATTTTTGAGAAAACAAAAGCGGCTTTTAGAAAAAATTAAAGCGACTTTCTGAGAAAACAAAAGCGGCTATTAGAAAAAATTAAGTGGCTTTTAGAGAAATTAAAAGCGGCTATTAGAAAAAATTAAAGTGGCTTTTTGAGAAAACAAAAGCGGCTATTAGAAAAAATTAACGTGGCTTTTTGAGAAAACAAAAGCGGCTTTTAGAAAAAATTAAAGCGACTTTCTGAGAAAACAAAAGCGGCTATTAGAAAAAATTAAGTGGCTTTTAGAGAAATTAAAAGCGGCTATTAGAAAAAATTAAAGTAGATTTTTGAGAAAACAAAAGCGGCTTTTAGAAAAAATTAAAGCGACTTTCTGAGAAAACAAAAGCGGCTATTAGAAAAAATTAAGTGGCTTTTAGAGAAATTAAAAGCGGCTATTACAAAAAATTAAAGTGGCTTTTTGAGAAAACAAAAGCGGCTATTAGAAAAAATTAAAGTGGGTTTTAGAGAAAATAAAAGCGGCTATTAGAAAAAATTAAGTGGCTTTTAGAGAAATTAAAAGCGGCTATTAGAAAAAATTAAAGTGGCTTTTTGAGAAAACAAAAGCGGCTATTAGAAAAAATTAAGTGGCTTTTAGAGAAATTAAAAGCGGCTATTAGAAAAAATTAAAGTGGCTTTTTGAGAAAACAAAAGCGGCTATTAGATAAAATTAAGTGGCTTTTAGAGAAATTAAAAGCGGCTATTAGAAAAAATTAAAGTGACTTTTTGAGAAAACAAAAGCGGCTATTAGAAAAAATTAAAGTGGGTTTTAGAGAAAATAAAAGCGGCTATTAGAAAAAATTAAAGTAGATTTTTGAGAAAATAAAAGCGGCTATTAGAAAAAATTAAAGCGACTTTCTGAGAAAACAAAAGCGGCTATTAGAAAAAATTAAAGCGACTTTCTGAGAAAACAAAAGCGGCTATTAGAAAAAATTAAAGCGACTTTCTGAGAATACAAAAGCGGCTATTAGAAAAAATGAAGTGGCTTTTAGAGAATTTAAAAGCGGCTATTAGAAAAAATTAAAGTGGGTTTTAGAGAAAATAAAAGCGGCTTTTAGAAAAAATTACAGCGACTTTCTGAGAAAACTAAAGCGGCTATTAGAAAAAATTAAAGTGACTTTCTGAGAAAACAAAAGCGGCTATTAGAAAAAATTAGGTGGCTTTTAGAGAAATTAAAAGCGGCTATTAGAAAAAATTAAAGTGTCTTTTTGAGAAAACAAAAGCGGCTATTAGAAAAAATTAAAGTGGGTTTTAGAGAAAACAAAAACGGCTTTTAGAGAAAATTAAAGCGACTTTCTGAGAAAACAAAAACGGCATTTAGAGAAAATTAAAGCGACTTTCTGAGAAAACAAAAACGGCTTTTAGAAAAAATTAAAGCGACTTTCTGAGAAAACAAAAGCGGCTATTAGAAAAAATTAAAGTGGCTGTTTGAGAAAACAAAAGCGGCTTTTAGAAGAAATAAAAGTGTGTTTTAGAGAATTTAAAAGCGGCTTTTAGAAAAAATTAACGTGGCTTTTTGAGAAAATAAAAGCGGCTTTTAGAAGAAATAAAGTGGGTTTTAGAGAATTTAAAAGCGGCTTTTAGAAAAAATTAAAGCGACTTTCTGAGAAAACAAAAGCGGCTATTAGAAAAAATTAAAGCGACTTTCTGAGAAAACAAAAGCGGCTTTTAGAAAAAATTAAAGCGACTTTCTGAGAAAACAAAAGCGGCCTTTAGAAAAAAATAACGTGGCTTTTTGAGAAAACAACAGCGGCTATTAGAAAAAATTAAAGCGACTTTCTGAGAAAACAAAAGCGGCTTTTAGAAAAAATTAAAGCGACTTTCTGAGAAAACAAAAGCGGCTATTAGAAAAAATTAAAGCGACTTTCTGAGAAAACAAAAGCGGCTATTAGGAAAAATTAAAGCGACTTTCTGAGAATACAAAAGCGGCTTTTAGAAAAAATTAAAGTGGGTTTTAGAGAAATAAAAAGTGGCTTTTAGAAAAAATTAAAGCGACTTTCTGAGAAAACAAAAGCGGCTTTTAGAAAAAATTAAAGCGACTTTCTGAGAAAACAAAAGCGGCTTTTAGAAAAAATTAAGTGGCTTTTTGAGAAAACAAAAGCGGCTTTTAGAAAAAATTAAAGCGACTTTCTGAGAAAACAAAAGCGGCTATTAGAAAAAATTAAGTGGCTTTTAGAGAAATTAAAAGCGGCTATTAGAAAAAATTAAAGTGGCTTTTTGAGAAAACAAAAGCGGCTTTCAGAAAAAATTAAAGCGACTTTCTGAGAAAATAAAAGCGGCTTTTAGAAAAAATTAAAGCGACTTTCTGAGAAAATAAAAGCGGCTATTAGAAAAAATTAAAGTGGGTTTTAGAGAAAATAAAAGCGGCTATTAGAAAAAATTAAGTGGCTTTTTGAGAAAACAAAAGCGGCTATTAGAAAAAATTAAAGTGGGTTTTAGAGAAAATAAAAGCGGCTATTAGAAAAAATTAAAGCGACTTTCTGAGAAAACAAAAGCGGCTATTAGAAAAAATGAAGTGGCTTTTAGAGAAATTAAAAGCGGCTATTAGAAAAAATGAAGTGGCTTTTAGAGAATTTAAAAGCGGCTATTAGAAAAAATTAAAATGGGTTTTAGAGAAAATAAAAGCGGCTATTAGAAAAAATTAAAGTGGGTTTTAGAGAAAATAAAAGCGGCTATTATAAAAAATTAAAGCGACTTTCTGAGAAAACAAAAGCGGCTTTTAGAAAAAATTAAAGTGGGTTTTAGAGAAATAAAAAGTGGCTTTTAGAAAAAATTAAAGCGACTTTCTGAGAAAACAAAAGCGGCTATTAGAAAAAATTAAAGTGGGTTTTAGAGAAAATAAAAGCGGCTATTAGAAAAAATTAAGTGGCTTTTAGAGAAATTAAAAGCGGCTATTAGAAAAAATTAAAGTGGCTTTTTGAGAAAACAAAAGCGGCTATTAGAAAAAATTAAGTGGCTTTTAGAGAAATTAAAAGCGGCTATTAGAAAAAATTAAAGTGGCTTTTTGAGAAAACAAAAGCGGCTTTTAGAAAAAATTAAAGCGACTTTCTGAGAAAACAAAAGCGGCTATTAGAAAACATTAAGTGGCTTTTAGAGAAATTAAAAGCGGCTATTAGAAAAAATTAAAGTAGATTTTTGAGAAAACAAAAGCGGCTTTTAGAAAAAATTAAAGCGACTTTCTGAGAAAACAAAAGCGGCTTTTAGAAAAAATTAAAGCGACTTTCTGAGAAAACAAAAGCGGCTATTAGAAAAAATTAAAGTGGCTTTCTGAGAAAACAAAAGCGGCTATTAGAAAAAATTAAGTGGCTTTTAGAGAAATTAAAAGCGGCTATTAGAAAAAATTAAAGTAGATTTTTGAGAAAACAAAAGCGGCTTTTAGAAAAAATTAAAGCGACTTTCTGAGAAAACAAAAGCGGCTTTTAGAAAAAATTAAAGCGACTTTCTGAGAAAACAAAAGCGGCTATTAGAAAAAATGAAGTGGCTTTTAGAGAAATTAAAAGCGGCTATTAGAAAAAATTAAGTGGCTTTTAGAGAAATTAAAAGCGGCTATTAGAAAAAATTAAAGTGGCTTTTTGAGAAAACAAAAGCGGCTATTAGAAAAAATTAAGTGGCTTTTAGAGAAATTAAAAGCGGCTATTAGAAAAAATTAAAGCGACTTTCTGAGAAAACAAAAGCGGCTTTTAGAAAAAATTAAAGCGACTTTCTGAGAAAACAAAAGCGGCTATTAGAAAAAATTAAGTGGCTTTTAGAGAAATTAAAAGCGGCTATTAGAAAAAATTAAAGTAGATTTTTGAGAAAACAAAAGCGGCTTTTAGAAAAAATTAAAGCGACTTTCTGAGAAAACAAAAGCGGCTTTTAGAAAAAATTAAAGCGACTTTCTGAGAAAACAAAAGCGGCTATTAGAAAAAATTAAGTGGCTTTTAGAGAAATTAAAAGCGGCTATTAGAAAAAATTAAGTGGCTTTTAGAGAAATTAAAAGCGGCTATTAGAAAAAATTAAAGTGGCTTTTTGAGAAAACAAAAGCGGCTATTAGAAAAAATTAAGTGGCTTTTAGAGAAATTAAAAGCGGCTATTAGAAAAAATTAAAGCGACTTTCTGAGAAAACAAAAGCGGCTTTTAGAAAAAATTAAGTGGCTTTTAGAGAAATTAAAAGCGGCTATTAGAAAAAATTAAAGTAGATTTTTGAGAAAACAAAAGCGGCTTTTAGAAAAAATTAAAGCGACTTTCTGAGAAAACAAAAGCGGCTTTTAGAAAAAATTAAAGCGACTTTCTGAGAAAACAAAAGCGGCTATTAGAAAAAATTAAAGTGGCTTTCTGAGAAAACAAAAGCGGCTATTAGAAAAAATTAAGTGGCTTTTAGAGAAATTAAAAGCGGCTATTAGAAAAAATTAAAGTAGATTTTTGAGAAAACAAAAGCGGCTTTTAGAAAAAATTAAAGCGACTTTCTGAGAAAACAAAAGCGGCTTTTAGAAAAAATTAAAGCGACTTTCTGAGAAAACAAAAGCGGCTATTAGAAAAAATTAAAGTGGGTTTTAGAGAAAATAAAAGCGGCTATTAGAAAAAATTAAAGTAGATTTTTGAGAAAACAAAAGCGGCTTTTAGAAAAAATTAAAGCGACTTTCTGAGAAAACAAAAGCGGCTTTTAGAAAAAATTAAAGCGACTTTCTGAGAAAACAAAAGCGGCTTTTAGAAAAAATTAAGTGGCTTTTTGAGAAAACAAAAGCGGCTTTTAGAAAAAATTAAAGCGACTTTCTGAGAAAACAAAAGCGGCTATTAGAAAAAATTAAGTGGCTTTTAGAGAAATTAAAAGCGGCTATTAGAAAAAATTAAAGTGGCTTTTTGAGAAAACAAAAGCGGCTTTCAGAAAAAATTAAAGCGACTTTCTGAGAAAATAAAAGCGGCTTTTAGAAAAAATTAAAGCGACTTTCTGAGAAAAAAAAACCGCTATTAGAAAAAATTAAAGTGGGTTTTAGAGAAAATAAAAGCGGCTATTAGAAAAAATTAAGTGGCTTTTTGAGAAAACAAAAGCGGCTATTAGAAAAAATTAAAGTGGGTTTTAGAGAAAATAAAAGCGGCTATTAGAAAAAATTAAAGCGACTTTCTGAGAAAACAAAAGCGGCTATTAGAAAAAATTAAGTGGCTTTTAGAGAAATTAAAAGCCGCTATTAGAAAAAATGAAGTGGCTTTTAGAGAATTTAAAAGCGGCTATTAGAAAAAATTAAAGTGGGTTTTAGAGAAAATAAAAGCGGCTATTAGAAAAAATTAAAGTGGGTTTTAGAGAAAATAAAAGCGGCTATTAGAAAAAATTAAAGCGACTTTCTGAGAAAACAAAAGCGGCTTTTAGAAAAAATTAAAGTGGGTTTTAGAGAAATAAAAAGTGGCTTTTAGAAAAATTAAAGCGACTTTCTGAGAAAACAAAAGCGGCTTTTAGAAAAAATTAAAGCGACTTTCTGAGAAAACAAAAGCGGCTATTAGAAAAAATTAAAGCGACTTTCTGAGAAAACAAAAGCGGCTATTAGAAAAAATTAAGTGGCTTTTAGAGAAATTAAAAGCGGCTATTAGAAAAAATTAAAGTAGATTTTTGAGAAAACAAAAGCGGCTTTTAGAAAAAATTAAAGCGACTTTCTGAGAAAACAAAAGCGGCTTTTAGAAAAAATTAAAGCGACTTTCTGAGAAAACAAAAGCGGCTATTAGAAAAAATTAAAGTGGCTTTCTGAGAAAACAAAAGCGGCTATTAGAAAAAATTAAGTGGCTTTTAGAGAAATTAAAAGCGGCTATTAGAAAAAATTAAAGTAGATTTTTGAGAAAACAAAAGCGGCTTTTAGAAAAAATTAAAGCGACTTTCTGAGAAAACAAAAGCGGCTTTTAGAAAAAATTAAAGCGACTTTCTGAGAAAACAAAAGCGGCTATTAGAAAAAATGAAGTGGCTTTTAGAGAAATTAAAAGCGGCTATTAGAAAAAATTAAGTGGCTTTTAGAGAAATTAAAAGCGGCTATTAGAAAAAATTAAAGTGGCTTTTTGAGAAAACAAAAGCGGCTATTAGAAAAAATTAAGTGGCTTTTAGAGAAATTAAAAGCGGCTATTAGAAAAAATTAAAGCGACTTTCTGAGAAAACAAAAGCGGCTTTTAGAAAAAATTAAAGCGACTTTCTGAGAAAACAAAAGCGGCTATTAGAAAAAATTAAGTGGCTTTTAGAGAAATTAAAAGCGGCTATTAGAAAAAATTAAAGTAGATTTTTGAGAAAACAAAAGCGGCTTTTAGAAAAAATTAAAGCGACTTTCTGAGAAAACAAAAGCGGCTTTTAGAAAAAATTAAAGCGACTTTCTGAGAAAACAAAAGCGGCTATTAGAAAAAATTAAGTGGCTTTTAGAGAAATTAAAAGCGGCTATTAGAAAAAATTAAGTGGCTTTTAGAGAAATTAAAAGCGGCTATTAGAAAAAATTAAAGTGGCTTTTTGAGAAAACAAAAGCGGCTATTAGAAAAAATTAAGTGGCTTTTAGAGAAATTAAAAGCGGCTATTAGAAAAAATTAAAGCGACTTTCTGAGAAAACAAAAGCGGCTTTTAGAAAAAATTAAAGCGACTTTCTGAGAAAACAAAAGCGGCTATTAGAAAAAATTAAGTGGCTTTTAGAGAAATTAAAAGCGGCTATTAGAAAAAATTAAAGTAGATTTTTGAGAAAACAAAAGCGGCTTTTAGAAAAAATTAAAGCGACTTTCTGAGAAAACAAAAGCGGCTTTTAGAAAAAATTAAAGCGACTTTCTGAGAAAACAAAAGCGGCTATTAGAAAAAATTAAAGTGGCTTTCTGAGAAAACAAAAGCGGCTATTAGAAAAAATTAAGTGGCTTTTAGAGAAATTAAAAGCGGCTATTAGAAAAAATTAAAGTAGATTTTTGAGAAAACAAAAGCGGCTTTTAGAAAAAATTAAAGCGACTTTCTGAGAAAACAAAAGCGGCTTTTAGAAAAAATTAAAGCGACTTTCTGAGAAAACAAAAGCGGCTATTAGAAAAAATTAAAGTGGGTTTTAGAGAAAATAAAAGCGGCTATTAGAAAAAATTAAAGTAGATTTTTGAGAAAACAAAAGCGGCTTTTAGAAAAATTAAAGCGACTTTCTGAGAAAACAAAAGCGGCTTTTAGAAAAAATTAAAGCGACTTTCTGAGAAAACAAAAGCGGCTTTTAGAAAAAATTAAGTGGCTTTTTGAGAAAACAAAAGCGGCTTTTAGAAAAAATTAAAGCGACTTTCTGAGAAAACAAAAGCGGCTATTAGAAAAAATTAAGTGGCTTTTAGAGAAATTAAAAGCGGCTATTAGAAAAAATTAAAGTGGCTTTTTGAGAAAACAAAAGCGGCTTTCAGAAAAAATTAAAGCGACTTTCTGAGAAAATAAAAGCGGCTTTTAGAAAAAATTAAAGCGACTTTCTGAGAAAAAAAAACCGCTATTAGAAAAAATTAAAGTGGGTTTTAGAGAAAATAAAAGCGGCTATTAGAAAAAATTAAGTGGCTTTTTGAGAAAACAAAAGCGGCTATTAGAAAAAATTAAAGTGGGTTTTAGAGAAAATAAAAGCGGCTATTAGAAAAAATTAAAGCGACTTTCTGAGAAAACAAAAGCGGCTATTAGAAAAAATTAAGTGGCTTTTAGAGAAATTAAAAGCCGCTATTAGAAAAAATGAAGTGGCTTTTAGAGAATTTAAAAGCGGCTATTAGAAAAAATTAAAGTGGGTTTTAGAGAAAATAAAAGCGGCTATTAGAAAAAATTAAAGTGGGTTTTAGAGAAAATAAAAGCGGCTATTAGAAAAAATTAAAGCGACTTTCTGAGAAAACAAAAGCGGCTTTTAGAAAAAATTAAAGTGGGTTTTAGAGAAATAAAAAGTGGCTTTTAGAAAAAATTAAATCGACTTTCTGAGAAAACAAAAGCGGCTTTTAGAAAAAATTAAAGCGACTTTCTGAGAAAACAAAAGCGGCTATTAGAAAAAATTAAAGTGGGTTTTAGAGAAAATAAAAGCGGCTATTAGAAAAAATTAAGTGGCTTTTAGAGAAATTAAAAGCGGGTATTAGAAAAAATTAAAGTGGCTTTTTGAGAAAACAAAAGCGGCTATTAGAAAAAATTAAGTGGCTTTTAGAGAAATTAAAAGTGGCTATTAGAAAAAATTAAAGTGGCTTTTTGAGAAAACAAAAGCGGCTTTTAGAAAAAATTAAAGCGACTTTCTGAGAAAACAAAAGCGGCTATTAGAAAAAATTAAGTGGCTTTTAGAGAAATTAAAAGCGGCTATTAGAAAAAATTAAAGTAGATTTTTGAGAAAACAAAAGCGGCTTTTAGAAAAAATTAAAGCGACTTTCTGAGAAAACAAAAGCGGCTTTTAGAAAAAATTAAAGCGACTTTCTGAGAAAACAAAAGCGGCTATTAGAAAAAATTAAAGTGGCTTTCTGAGAAAACAAAAGCGGCTATTAGAAAAAATTAAGTGGCTTTTAGAGAAATTAAAAGCGGCTATTAGAAAAAATTAAAGTAGATTTTTGAGAAAACAAAAGCGGCTTTTAGAAAAAATTAAAGCGACTTTCTGAGAAAACAAAAGCGGCTTTTAGAAAAAATTAAAGCGACTTTCTGAGAAAACAAAAGCGGCTATTAGAAAAAATTAAGTGGCTTTTAGAGAAATTAAAAGCGGCTATTAGAAAAAATTAAGTGGCTTTTAGAGAAATTAAAAGCGGCTATTAGAAAAAATTAAAGTGGCTTTTTGAGAAAACAAAAGCGGCTATTAGAAAAAATTAAGTGGCTTTTAGAGAAATTAAAAGCGGCTATTAGAAAAAATTAAAGCGACTTTCTGAGAAAACAAAAGCGGCTTTTAGAAAAAATTAAAGCGACTTTCTGAGAAAACAAAAGCGGCTATTAGAAAAAATTAAGTGGCTTTTAGAGAAATTAAAAGCGGCTATTAGAAAAAATTAAAGTAGATTTTTGAGAAAACAAAAGCGGCTTTTAGAAAAAATTAAAGCGACTTTCTGAGAAAACAAAAGCGGCTTTTAGAAAAAATTAAAGCGACTTTCTGAGAAAACAAAAGCGGCTATTAGAAAAAATTAAAGTGGCTTTCTGAGAAAACAAAAGCGGCTATTAGAAAAAATTAAGTGGCTTTTAGAGAAATTAAAAGCGGCTATTAGAAAAAATTAAAGTAGATTTTTGAGAAAACAAAAGCGGCTTTTAGAAAAAATTAAAGCGACTTTCTGAGAAAACAAAAGCGGCTTTTAGAAAAAATTAAAGCGACTTTCTGAGAAAACAAAAGCGGCTATTAGAAAAAATTAAGTGGCTTTTAGAGAAATTAAAAGCGGCTATTAGAAAAAATTAAGTGGCTTTTAGAGAAATTAAAAGCGGCTATTAGAAAAAATTAAAGTGGCTTTTTGAGAAAACAAAAGCGGCTTTTAGAAAAAATTAAAGCGACTTTCTGAGAAAACAAAAGCGGCTTTTAGAAAAAATTAAAGCGACTTTCTGAGAAAACAAAAGCGGCTATTAGAAAAAATTAAAGCGACTTTCTGAGAAAACAAAAGCGGCTATTAGAAAAAATTAAGTGGCTTTTAGAGAAATTAAAAGCGGCTATTAGAAAAAATTAAAGTAGATTTTTGAGAAAACAAAAGCGGCTTTTAGAAAAAATTAAAGCGACTTTCTGAGAAAACAAAAGCGGCTTTTAGAAAAAATTAAAGCGACTTTCTGAGAAAATAAAAGCGGCTATTAGAAAAAATTAAGTGGCTTTTAGAGAAATTAAAAGCGGCTATTAGAAAAAATTAAAGTGGCTTTTTGAGAAAACAAAAGCGGCTTTCAGAAAAAATTAAAGCGACTTTCTGAGAAAACAAAAGCGGCTATTAGAAAAAATTAAAGTGGGTTTTAGAGAAATTAAAAGCGGCTATTAGAAAAAATTAAAGTAGATTTTTGAGAAAACAAAAGCGGCTTTTAGAAAAAATTAAAGCGACTTTCTGAGAAAACAAAAGCGGCTATTAGAAAAAATTAAGTGGCTTTTAGAGAAATTAAAAGCGGCTATTAGAAAAAATTAAAGTGGGTTTTAGAGAAAATAAAAGCGGCTTTTAGAAAAAATTAAACGACTTTCTGAGGAATTAAAAGTTACTTTTAAAAAAAATTAAAGCGACTTTCTGAGAAAACAAAATCGGCTTTTAGAAAAAATAAAAGTAGATTTTTTAGAAAACAAAAGCGGCTATTAGAAAAAATTAAAGGGACTTTTTGAGAAAACAAAAGCGGCTTTCAGAAAAAATTAAAGTGGGTTTTAGAGAAATTAAAAGTGGCTTTTAGAAAAAATTAAACGACTTTCTGAGGAATTAAAAGTGACTTTTAAAAAAAATTAAAGCGACTTTCTGAGAAAACAAAATCGGCTTTTAGAAAAAATAAAAGTAGATTTTTTAGAAAACAAAAGCGGCTATTAGAAAAAATTAAAGGGACTTTTTGAGAAAACAAAAGCGGCTTTCAGAAAAAATTAAAGTGGGTTTTAGAGAAATAAAAAGTGGCTTTTAGAAAAAATTAAAGCGACTTTCTGAGAAAACAAAAGCGACTTTTAGAAAAAATTAAAGCGACTTTCTGAGAAAACAAAAGCGGCTTTTAGAAAAAATTAAAGCGACTTTCTGAGAAAACAAAAGCGGCTATTAGAAAAAATTAAGTGGCTTTTAGAGAAATTAAAAGCGGCTATTAGAAAAAATTAAAGTAGATTTTTGAGAAAACAAAAGCGGCTTTTAGAAAAAATTAAAGCGACTTTCTGAGAAAACAAAAGCGGCTATTAGAAAAAATTAAGTGGCTTTTAGAGAAATTAAAAGCGGCTATTAGAAAAAATTAAAGTGGTTTTTATAGAAAACAAAAGCGGCTATTAGAAAAAATTAACGTGGCTTTTTGAGAAAACAAAAGCGGCTTTTAGAAAAAATTAAAGCGACTTTCTGAGAAAACAAAAGCGGCTTTTAGAAAAAATTAAAGCGACTTTCTGAGAAAACAAAAGCGGCTTTTAGAAAAAATTAAAGCGACTTTCTGAGAAAACAAAAGCGGCTATTAGAAAAAATTAAGTGGCTTTTAGAGAAATTAAAAGCGGCTATTAGAAAAAATTAAAGTAGATTTTTGAGAAAACAAAAGCGGCTATTAGAAAAAATTAACGTGGCTTTTTGAGAAAACAAAAGCGGCTTTTAGAAAAAATTAAAGCGACTTTCTGAGAAAACAAAAGCGGCTTTTAGAAAAAATTAAAGCGACTTTCTGAGAAAACAAAAGCGGCTTTTAGAAAAAATTAAAGCGACTTTCTGAGAAAACAAAAGCGGCTATTAGAAAAAATTAAGTGGCTTTTAGAGAAATTAAAAGCGGCTATTAGAAAAAATTAAAGTAGATTTTTGAGAAAACAAAAGCGGCTATTAGAAAAAATTAACGTGGCTTTTTGAGAAAACAAAAGCGGCTTTTAGAAAAAATTAAAGCGACTTTCTGAGAAAACAAAAGCGGCTTTTAGAAAAAATTAAAGCGACTTTCTGAGAAAACAAAAGCGGCTATTAGAAAAAATTAAGTGGCTTTTAGAGAAATTAAAAGCGGCTATTAGAAAAAATTAAAGTAGATTTTTGAGAAAACAAAAGCGGCTTTTAGAAAAAATTAAAGCGACTTTCTGAGAAAACAAAAGCGGCTATTAGAAAAAATTAAGTGGCTTTTAGAGAAATTAAAAGCGGCTATTAGAAAAAATTAAAGTAGATTTTTGAGAAAACAAAAGCGGCTATTAGAAAAAATTAACGTGGCTTTTTGAGAAAACAAAAGCGGCTTTTAGAAAAAATTAAAGCGACTTTCTGAGAAAACAAAAGCGGCTATTAGAAAAAATTAAGTGGCTTTTAGAGAAATTAAAAGCGGCTATTAGAAAAAATTAAAGTAGATTTTTTAGAAAACAAAAGCGGATATTAGAAAAAATTAACGTGGCTTTTTGAGAAAACAAAAGCGGCTTTTAGAAAAAATTAAAGCGACTTTCTGAGAAAACAAAAGCGGCTATTAGAAAAAATTAAGTGGCTTTTAGAGAAATTAAAAGCGGCTATTAGAAAAAATTAAAGTAGATTTTTGAGAAAACAAAAGCGGCTATTAGAAAAAATTAACGTGGCTTTTTGAGAAAACAAAAGCGGCTTTTCGAAAAAATTAAAGCGACTTTCTGAGAAAACAAAAGCGGCTTTTAGAAAAAATTAAAGCGACTTTCTGAGAAAACATAAGCGGCTATTAGAAAAAATTAAGTGGCTTTTAGAGAAATTAAAAGCGGCTATTAGAAAAAATTAAAGTAGATTTTTGAGAAAACAAAAGCGGCTTTTAGAAAAAATTAAAGCGACTTTCTGAGAAAACAAAAGCGGCTATTAGAAAAAATTAAGTGGCTTTTAGAGAAATTAAAAGCGGCTATTAGAAAAAATTAAAGTGGCTTTTTGAGAAAACAAAAGCGGCTATTAGAAAAAATTAACGTGGCTTTTTGAGAAAACAAAAGCGGCTTTTAGAAAAAATTAAAGCGACTTTCTGAGAAAACAAAAGCGGCTATTAGAAAAAATTAAGTGGCTTTTAGAGAAATTAAAAGCGGCTATTAGAAAAAATTAAAGTAGATTTTTGAGAAAACAAAAGCGGCTTTTAGAAAAAATTAAAGCGACTTTCTGAGAAAACAAAAGCGGCTATTAGAAAAAATTAAGTGGCTTTTAGAGAAATTAAAAGCGGCTATTAGAAAAAATTAAAGTGGCTTTTTGAGAAAACAAAAGCGGCTATTAGAAAAAATTAAAGTGGGTTTTAGAGAAAATAAAAGCGGCTATTAGAAAAAATTAAGTGGCTTTTAGAGAAATTAAAAGCGGCTATTAGAAAAAATTAAAGTGGCTTTTTGAGAAAACAAAAGCGGCTATTAGAAAAAATTAAGTGGCTTTTAGAGAAATTAAAAGCGGCTATTAGAAAAAATTAAAGTGGCTTTTTGAGAAAACAAAAGCGGCTATTAGATAAAATTAAGTGGCTTTTAGAGAAATTAAAAGCGGCTATTAGAAAAAATTAAAGTGGCTTTTTGAGAAAACAAAAGCGGCTATTAGAAAAAATTAAAGTGGGTTTTAGAGAAAATAAAAGCGGCTTTTAGAAAAAATTAAAGCGACTTTCTGAGAAAACAAAAGCGGCTATTAGAAAAAATTAAGTGGCTTTTAGAGAAATTAAAAGCGGCTATTAGAAAAAATTAAAGTGGCTTTTTGAGAAAACAAAAGCGGCTATTAGAAAAAATTAACGTGGCTTTTTGAGAAAACAAAAGCGGCTTTTAGAAAAAATTAAAGCGACTTTCTGAGAAAACAAAAGCGGCTATTAGAAAAAATTAAGTGGCTTTTAGAGAAATTAAAAGCGGCTATTAGAAAAAATTAAAGTAGATTTTTGAGAAAACAAAAGCGGCTTTTAGAAAAAATTAAAGCGACTTTCTGAGAAAACAAAAGCGGCTATTAGAAAAAATTAAGTGGCTTTTAGAGAAATTAAAAGCGGCTATTAGAAAAAATTAAAGTGGCTTTTTGAGAAAACAAAAGCGGCTATTAGAAAAAATTAAAGTGGGTTTTAGAGAAAATAAAAGCGGCTATTAGAAAAAATTAAGTGGCTTTTAGAGAAATTAAAAGCGGCTATTAGAAAAAATTAAAGTGGCTTTTTGAGAAAACAAAAGCGGCTATTAGAAAAAATTAACGTGGCTTTTTGAGAAAACAAAAGCGGCTTTTAGAAAAAATTAAAGCGACTTTCTGAGAAAACAAAAGCGGCTTTTAGAAAAAATTAAAGCGACTTTCTGAGAAAACAAAAGCGGCTTTTAGAAAAAATTAAAGCGACTTTCTGAGAAAACAAAAGCGGCTATTAGAAAAAATTAAGTGGCTTTTAGAGAAATTAAAAGCGGCTATTAGAAAAAATCAAAGTAGATTTTTGAGAAAACAAAAGCGGCTATTAGAAAAAATTAACGTGGCTTTTTGAGAAAACAAAAGCGGCTTTTAGAAAAAATTAAAGCGACTTTCTGAGAAAACAAAAGCGGCTTTTAGAAAAAATTAAAGCGACTTTCTGAGAAAACAAAAGCGGCTTTTAGAAAAAATTAAAGCGACTTTCTGAGAAAACAAAAGCGGCTATTAGAAAAAATTAAGTGGCTTTTAGAGAAATTAAAAGCGGCTATTAGAAAAAATTAAAGTAGATTTTTGAGAAAACAAAAGCGGCTATTAGAAAAAATTAACGTGGCTTTTTGAGAAAACAAAAGCGGCTTTTAGAAAAAATTAAAGCGACTTTCTGAGAAAACAAAAGCGGCTTTTAGAAAAAATTAAAGCGACTTTCTGAGAAAACAAAAGCGGCTATTAGAAAAAATTAAGTGGCTTTTAGAGAAATTAAAAGCGGCTATTAGAAAAAATTAAAGTAGATTTTTGAGAAAACAAAAGCGGCTTTTAGAAAAAATTAAAGCGACTTTCTGAGAAAACAAAAGCGGCTATTAGAAAAAATTAAGTGGCTTTTAGAGAAATTAAAAGCGGCTATTAGAAAAAATTAAAGTAGATTTTTGAGAAAACAAAAGCGGCTATTAGAAAAAATTAACGTGGCTTTTTGAGAAAACAAAAGCGGCTTTTAGAAAAAATTAAAGCGACTTTCTGAGAAAACAAAAGCGGCTATTAGAAAAAATTAAGTGGCTTTTAGAGAAATTAAAAGCGGCTATTAGAAAAAATTAAAGTAGATTTTTGAGAAAACAAAAGCGGATATTAGAAAAAATTAACGTGGCTTTTTGAGAAAACAAAAGCGGCTTTTAGAAAAAATTAAAGCGACTTTCTGAGAAAACAAAAGCGGCTATTAGAAAAAATTAAGTGGCTTTTAGAGAAATTAAAAGCGGCTATTAGAAAAAATTAAAGTAGATTTTTGAGAAAACAAAAGCGGCTATTAGAAAAAATTAACGTGGCTTTTTGAGAAAACAAAAGCGGCTTTTAGAAAAAATTAAAGCGACTTTCTGAGAAAACAAAAGCGGCTTTTAGAAAAAATTAAAGCGACTTTCTGAGAAAACAAAAGCGGCTATTAGAAAAAATTAAGTGGCTTTTAGAGAAATTAAAAGCGGCTATTAGAAAAAATTAAAGTAGATTTTTGAGAAAACAAAAGCGGCTTTTAGAAAAAATTAAAGCGACTTTCTGAGAAAACAAAAGCGGCTATTAGAAAAAATTAAGTGGCTTTTAGAGAAATTAAAAGCGGCTATTAGAAAAAATTAAAGTGGCTTTTTGAGAAAACAAAAGCGGCTATTAGAAAAAATTAACGTGGCTTTTTGAGAAAACAAAAGCGGCTTTTAGAAAAAATTAAAGCGACTTTCTGAGAAAACAAAAGCGGCTATTAGAAAAAATTAAGTGTCTTTTAGAGAAATTAAAAGCGGCTATTAGAAAAAATTAAAGTAGATTTTTGAGAAAACAAAAGCGGCTTTTAGAAAAAATTAAAGCGACTTTCTGAGAAAACAAAAGCGGCTATTAGAAAAAATTAAGTGGCTTTTAGAGAAATTAAAAGCGGCTATTAGAAAAAATTAAAGTGGCTTTTTGAGAAAACAAAAGCGGCTATTAGAAAAAATTAAAGTGGGTTTTAGAGAAAATAAAAGCGGCTATTAGAAAAAATTAAGTGGCTTTTAGAGAAATTAAAAGCGGCTATTAGAAAAAATTAAAGTGGCTTTTTGAGAAAACAAAAGCGGCTATTAGAAAAAATTAAGTGGCTTTTAGAGAAATTAAAAGCGGCTATTAGAAAAAATTAAAGTGGCTTTTTGAGAAAACAAAAGCGGCTATTAGATAAAATTAAGTGGCTTTTAGAGAAATTAAAAGCGGCTATTAGAAAAAATTAAAGTGGCTTTTTGAGAAAACAAAAGCGGCTATTAGAAAAAATTAAAGTGGGTTTTAGAGAAAATAAAAGCGGCTATTAGAAAAAATTAAGTGGCTTTTAGAGAAATTAAAAGCGGCTATTAGAAAAAATTAAAGTAGCTTTTTGAGAAAACAAAAGCTGCTATTAGAAAAAATTAAGTGGCTTTTAGAGAAATTAAAAGCGGCTATTAGAAAAAATTAAAGTAGCTTTTTGAGAAAACAAAAGCTGCTATTAGAAAAAATTAAGTGGCTTTTAGAGAAATTAAAAGCGGCTATTAGAAAAAATTAAAGTGGGTTTTAGAGAAAATAAAAGCGGCTATTAGAAAAAATTAAAGCGACTTTCTGAGAAAACAAAACCGGCTTTTAGAAAAAATAAAGTGGCTTTCTGAGGAATTAAAAGTGACTTTTAGAACAAATTAAAGCGACTTTCTGAGAAAACAAAAGCGGCTATTAGAAAAAATTAAAGCGACTTTCTGAGAAAACAAAAGCGGCTATTAGAAAAAATTAAAGCGACTTTCTGAGAAAACAAAAGCGGCTATTAGAAAAAATTAAAGCGACTTTCTGAGAAAACAAAAGCGGCTATTAGAAAAAATTAAAGCGACTTTCTGAGAAAACAACAGCGGCTATTAGAAAAAATTAAAGCGACTTTCTGAGAAAACAAAAGCGGCTATTAGAAAAAATTAAAGCGACTTTCTGAGAAAACAACAGCGGCTATTAGAAAAAATTAAAGCGACTTTCTGAGAAAACAAAAGCGGCTATTAGAAAAAATTAAAGCGACTTTCTGAGAAAACAAAAGCGGCTATTAGAAAAAATTAAAGCGACTTTCTGAGAAAACAAAAGCGGCTATTAGAAAAAATTAAAGCGACTTTCTGAGAAAACAAAAACGGCTTTTAGAAAAAATTAAAGCGACTTTCTGAGAAAACAACAGCGGCTATTAGAAAAAATTAAAGCGACTTTCTGAGAAAACAAAAGCGGCTATTAGAAAAAATTAAAGCGACTTTCTGAGAAAACAAAAGCGGCTATTAGAAAAAATGAAGTGGCTTTTAGAGAATTTAAAAGCGGCTATTAGAAAAAATTAAAGTGGGTTTTAGAGAAAATAAAAGCGGCTTTTAGAAAAAATTAAAGTGGGTTTTAGAGAATTTAAAAGCGGCTTTTAGAAAAAATTAACGTGGCTTTTTGAGAAAATAAAAGCGGCTATTAGAAAAAATTAAAGCGACTTTCTGAGAAAACAACAGCGGCTATTAGAAAAAATTAAAGCGACTTTCTGAGAAAACAAAAGAGGCTATTAGAAAAAATTAAAGCGACTTTCTGAGAAAACAAAAGCGGCTATTAGAAAAAATGAAGTGGCTTTTAGAGAATTTAAAAGCGGCTATTAGAAAAAATTTAAGTGGGTTTTAGAGAAAATAAAAGCGGCTTTTAGAAAAAATTAAAGCGACTTTCTGAGAAAACAACAGCGGCTATTAGAAAAAATTAAAGCGACTTTCTGAGAAAACAAAAGCGGCTATTAGAAAAAATTAAAGCGACTTTCTGAGAAAACAAAAGCGGCTATTAGAAAAAATTAAAGCGACTTTCTGAGAAAACAAAAGCGGCTATTAGAAAAAATTAAAGCGACTTTCTGAGAAAACAAAAACGGCTTTTATAAAAAATTAAAGCGACTTTCTGAGAAAACAAAAGCGGCTATTAGAAAAAATTAAAGCGACTTTCTGAGAAAACAAAAACGGCTTTTAGAAAAAATTAAAGCGATTTTCTGAGAAAACAAAAACGGCTTTTAGAAAAAATTAAAGCGACTTTCTGAGAAAACAACAGCGGCTATTAGAAAAAATTAAAGCGACTTTCTGAGAAAACAAAAACGGCTTTTAGAAAAAATTAAAGCGACTTTCTGAGAAAACAACAGCGGCTATTAGAAAAAATTAAAGCGACTTTCTGAGAAAACAAAAACGGCTTTTAGAAAAAATTAAAGCGACTTTCTGAGAAAACAACAGCGGCTATTAGAAAAAATTAAAGCGACTTTCTGAGAAAACAAAAACGGCTCTTAGAAAAAATTAAAGCGACTTTCTGAGAAAACAACAGCGACTATTAGAAAAAATTAAAGCGACTTTCTGAGAAAACAAAAGCGAATATTAGAAAAAATTAAAGCGACTTTCTGAGAAAACAAAAGCGGCTATTAGAAAAAATGAAGTGGCTTTTAGAGAAAATAAAAGCGGCTTTTAGAAAAAATTAACGTGGCTTTTTGAGAAAATAAAAGCGGCTATTAGAAAAAATTAAAGCGACTTTCTGAGAAAACAAAAGCGGCTATTAGAAAAAATTTAAGCGACTTTCTGAGAAAACAAAAGCGGCTATTAAAAAAAATGAAGTGGCTTTTTGAGAAAATAAAAGCGGCTTTTAGAAAAAATTAAAGTAGATTTTTGAGAAAATAAAAGTGGCTATTAGAAAAAATTAAAGCGACTTTCTGAGAAAACAAAAGCGGCTATTAGAAAAAATTTAAGCGACTTTCTGAGAAAACAAAAGCGGCTATTAGAAAAAATTAAGTGGCTTTTAGAGAAAATAAAAGCGGCTTTTAGAAAAAATTAACGTGGCTTTTTGAGAAAATAAAAGCGGCTTTTAGAAAAAATTAAAGTAGATTTTTGAGAAAATAAAAGCGGCTATTAGAAAAAATTAAAGCGACTTTCTGAGAAAACAAAAGCGGCTATTAGAAAAAATTTAAGCGACTTTCTGAGAAAACAAAAGCGGCTATTAGAAAAAATGAAGTGGCTTTTAGAGAAAATAAAAGCGGCTTTTAGAAAAAATTAACGTGGCTTTTTGAGAAAATAAAAGCGGCTATTAGAAAAAATTAAAGCGACTTTCTGAGAAAACAAAAGCGGCTATTAGAAAAAATTAAAGCGACTTTCTGAGAAAACAAAAGCGGCTATTAGAAAAAATTAAAGCGACTTTCTGAGAAAACAAAAGCGGCTATTAGAAAAAATTAAAGCGACTTTCTGAGAAAACAAAAGCGGCTATTAGAAAAAATGAAGTGGCTTTTAGAGAAAATAAAAGCGGCTTTTAGAAAAAATTAACGTGGCTTTTTGAGAAAATAAAAGCGGCTATTAGAAAAAATTAAAGCGACTTTCTGAGAAAACAAAAGCGGCTATTAGAAAAAATTTAAGCGACTTTCTGAGAAAACAAAAGCGGCTATTAGAAAAAATGAAGTGGCTTTTAGAGAAAATAAAAGCGGCTTTTAGAAAAAATTAACGTGGCTTTTTGAGAAAATAAAAGCGGCTATTAGAAAAAATTAAAGCGACTTTCTGAGAAAACAAAAGCGGCTATTAGAAAAAATTTAAGCGACTTTCTGAGAAAACAAAAGCGGCTATTAGAAAAAATGAAGTGGCTTTTTGAGAAAATAAAAGCGGCTTTTAGAAAAAATTAAAGTAGATTTTTGAGAAAATAAAAGCGGCTATTAGAAAAAATTAAAGCGACTTTCTGAGAAAACAAAAGCGGCTATTAGAAAAAATTTAAGCGACTTTCTGAGAAAACAAAAGCGGCTATTAGAAAAAATGAAGTGGCTTTTAGAGAAAATAAAAGCGGCTTTTAGAAAAAATTAACGTGGCTTTTTGAGAAAATAAAAGCGGCTTTTAGAAAAAATTAAAGTAGATTTTTGAGAAAATAAAAGCGGCTATTAGAAAAAATTAAAGCGACTTTCTGAGAAAACAAAAGCGGCTATTAGAAAAAATTAAAGCGACTTTCTGAGAAAACAAAAGCGGCTATTAGAAAAAATGAAGTGGCTTTTAGAGAAAATAAAAGCGGCTTTTAGAAAAAATTAACGTGGCTTTTTGAGAAAATAAAAGCGGCTATTAGAAAAAATTAAAGCGACTTTCTGAGAAAACAAAAGCGGCTATTAGAAAAAATTAAAGCGACTTTCTGAGAAAACAAAAGCGGCTATTAGAAAAAATTAAAGCGACTTTCTGAGAAAACAAAAGCGGCTATTAGAAAAAATTAAAGCGACTTTCTGAGAAAACAAAAACGGCTTTTAGAAAAAATTAAAGCGACTTTCTGAGAAAACAACAGCGGCTATTAGAAAAAATTAAAGCGACTTTCTGAGAAAACAAAAACGGCTTTTAGAAAAAATTAAAGCGACTTTCTGAGAAAACAACAGCGGCTATTAGAAAAAATTAAAGCGACTTTCTGAGAAAACAAAAACGGCTTTTAGAAAAAATTAAAGCGACTTTCTGAGAAAACAACAGCGGCTATTAGAAAAAATTAAAGCGACTTTCTGAGAAAACAAAAGCGAATATTAGAAAAAATTAAAGCGACTTTCTGAGAAAACAAAAGCGGCTATTAGAAAAAATGAAGTGGCTTTTAGAGAAAATAAAAGCGGCTTTTAGAAAAAATGAAGTGGCTTTTAGAGAAAATAAACGCGGCTTTTAGAAAAAATTAACGTGGCTTTTTGAGAAAATAAAAGCGGCTTTTAGAAAAAATTAAAGTAGATTTTTGAGAAAATAAAAGCGGCTATTAGAAAAAATTAAAGCGACTTTCTGAGAAAACAAAAGCGGCTATTAGAAAAAATTTAAGCGACTTTCTGAGAAAACAAAAGCGGCTATTAGAAAAAATGAATTGGCTTTTAGAGAAAATAAAAGCGGCTTTTAGAAAAAATTAACGTGGCTTTTTGAGAAAATAAAAGCGGCTTTTAGAAAAAATTAAAGTAGATTTTTGAGAAAATAAAAGCGGCTATTAGAAAAAATTAAAGCGACTTTCTGAGAAAACAAAAGCGGCTATTAGAAAAAATTAAAGCGACTTTCTGAGAAAACAAAAGCGGCTATTAGAAAAAATTAAGTGGCTTTTAGAGAAAATAAAAGCGGCTTTTAGAAAAAATTAACGTGGCTTTTTGAGAAAATAAAAGCGGCTATTAGAAAAAATTAAAGCGACTTTCTGAGAAAACAAAAGCGGCTATTAGAAAAAATTAAAGCGACTTTCTGAGAAAACAAAAGCGGCTATTAGAAAAAATTAAAGCGACTTTCTGAGAAAACAAAAGCGGCTATTAGAAAAAATTAAAGCGACTTTCTGAGAAAACAAAAACGGCTTTTATAAAAAATAAAAGCGACTTTCTGAGAAAACAAAAGCGGCTATTAGAAAAAATTAAAGCGACTTTCTGAGAAAACAAAAGCGGCTATTAGAAAAAATCAAAGCGACTTTCTGAGAAAACAAGAGCGGCTATTAGAAAAAATTAAAGCGACTTTCTGAGAAAACAAGAGCGGCTATTAGAAAAAATTAAAGCGACTTTCTGAGAAAATAAAAGCGGCTTTTAGAAAAAATTAAAGTAGATTTTTGAGAAAATAAAAGCGGCTATTAGAAAAAATTAAAGCGACTTTCTGAGAAAACAAAAGCGGCTATTAGAAAAAATTAAAGCGACTTTCTGAGAAAACAAAAGCGGCTATTAGAAAAAATTAAAGCGACTTTCTGAGAAAACAACAGCGGCTATTAGAAAAAATCAAAGCGACTTTCTGAGAAAACAAGAGCGGCTATTAGAAAAAATTAAAGCGACTTTCTGAGAAAACAAAAGCGAATATTAGAAAAAATTAAAGCGACTTTCTGAGAAAACAAAAGCGGCTATTAGAAAAAATGAAGTGGCTTTTAGAGAAAATAAAAGCGGCTTTTAGAAAAAATGAAGTGGCTTTTAGAGAAAATAAAAGCGGCTTTTAGAAAAAATTAACGTGGCTTTTTGAGAAAATAAAAGCGGCTTTTAGAAAAAATTAAAGTAGATTTTTGAGAAAATAAAAGCGGCTATTAGAAAAAATTAAAGCGACTTTCTGAGAAAACAAAAGCGGCTATTAGAAAAAATTTAAGCGACTTTCTGAGAAAACAAAAGCGGCTATTAGAAAAAATGAAGTGGCTTTTAGAGAAAATAAAAGCGGCTTTTAGAAAAAATTAACGTGGCTTTTTGAGAAAATAAAAGCGGCTTTTAGAAAAAATTAAAGTAGATTTTTGAGAAAATAAAAGCGGCTATTAGAAAAAATTAAAGCGACTTTCTGAGAAAACAAAAGCGGCTATTAGAAAAAATTAAAGCGACTTTCTGAGAAAACAAAAGCGGCTATTAGAAAAAATTAAAGCGACTTTCTGAGAAAACAAAAGCGGCTATTAGAAAAAATTAAAGCGACTTTCTGAGAAAACAAAAACGGCTTTTATAAAAAATTAAAGCGACTTTCTGAGAAAACAAAAGCGGCTATTAGAAAAAATTAAAGCGACTTTCTGAGAAAACAAAAGCGGCTATTAGAAAAAATCAAAGCGACTTTCTGAGAAAACAAGAGCGGCTATTAGAAAAAATTAAAGCGACTTTCTGAGAAAACAAGAGCGGCTATTAGAAAAAATTAAAGCGACTTTCTGAGAAAATAAAAGCGGCTTTTAGAAAAAATTAAAGTAGATTTTTGAGAAAATAAAAGCGGCTATTAGAAAAAATTAAAGCGACTTTCTGAGAAAACAAAAGCGGCTATTAGAAAAAATTAAAGCGACTTTCTGAGAAAACAAAAGCGGCTATTAGAAAAAATTAAAGCGACTTTCTGAGAAAATAACAGCGGCTATTAGAAAAAATCAAAGCGACTTTCTGAGAAAACAAGAGCGGCTATTAGAAAAAATTAAAGCGACTTTCTGAGAAAACAAAAGCGGCTATTAGAAAAAATTAAAGCGACTTTCTGAGAAAACAAAAGCGGCTATTAGAAAAAATTAAAGCGATTTTCTGAGAAAACAAAAACGGCTTTTATAAAAAATTAAAGCGACTTTCTGAGAAAACAAAAGCGGCTATTAGAAAAAATTAAAGCGACTTTCTGAGAAAACAAAAGCGGCTATTAGAAAAAATGAAGTGGCTTTTAGAGAATTTAAAAGCGGCTTTTAGAAAAAATTAACGTGGCTTTTTGAGAAAATAAAAGCGGCTATTAGAAAAAATTAAAGCGACTTTCTGAGAAAACAACAGCGGCTATTAGAAAAAATTAAAGCGACTTTCTGAGAAAACAAAAGCGGCTATTAGAAAAAATTAATGCGACTTTCTGAGAAAACAAAAGCGGCTATTAGAAAAAATGAAGTGGCTTTTAGAGAATTTAAAAGCGGCTATTAGAAAAAATTAAAGTGGGTTTTAGAGAAAATAAAAGCGGCTTTTAGAAAAAATTAAAGTGGGTTTTAGAGAATTTAAAAGCGGCTTTTAGAAAAAATTAACGTGGCTTTTTGAGAAAATAAAAGCGGCTTTTAGAAAAAATTAAAGTAGATTTTTGAGAAAATAAAAGCGGCTATTAGAAAAAATTAAAGCGACTTTCTGAGAAAACAAAAGCGGCTATTAGAAAAAATTAAAGCGATTTTCTGAGAAAACAAAAACGGCTTTTATAAAAAATTAAAGCGACTTTCTGAGAAAACAAAAGCGGCTATTAGAAAAAATTAAAGCGACTTTCTGAGAAAACAAAAGCGGCTATTAGAAAAAATTAAAGCGATTTTCTGAGAAAACAAAAACGGCTTTTAGAAAAAATTAAAGCGACTTTCTGAGAAAACAACAGCGGCTATTAGAAAAAATTAAAGTGGCTTTTTGAGAAAACAAAAGCGGCTATTAGAAAAAATTAAAGTGGGTTTTAGAGAAAATAAAAGCGGCTTTTAGAAAAAATTAAAGTGGGTTTTAGAGAAAATAAAAGCGGCTTTTAGAAAAAATTAAAGTGGGTTTTAGAGAAAATAAAAGCGGCTTTTAGAAAAAATTAACGTGGCTTTTTGAGAAAATAAAAGCGGCTTTTAGAAAAAATTCAAGTAGATTTTTGAGAAAATAAAAGCGGCTTTTAGAAAAAATTAACGTGGCTTTTTGAGAAAATAAAAGCGGCTTTTAGAAAAAATTAAAGTGGCTTTTTGAGAAAACAAAAGCGGCCTTTAGAAAAAATTAAAGTGGGTCTTAGAGAAATTAAAAGTGGCTTTTAGAAAAAATTAAAGCGACTTTCTGAGGAATTAAAAGTGACTTTTAGAAAAAATTAATGCGACTTTCTGAGAAAACAAAACCGGTTTTTAGAACAAATAAAAGTGGCTTTTTGAGAAAACAAAATCGGCTTTTAGAAGAAATAAAAGTAGCTTTTTGAGAAAACAAAAGCGGCTTTAAGAAGAAATAAAAGTGGCTTTTTGAGAAAACAAAAGCAGCTTTTGGAAAAAATTGAAGTTGCTTTTTGAGAAAACAAAAGCGGCTTTTAGAAAAAATTAAAGTGGCTTTTTGAGAAAATAAAAGCAGCTTTTGGAAAAAATTGAAGTTGCTTTTTGAGAAAACAAAAGCGGCTTTTAGAAAAAATTAAAGCGACTTTCTGAGAAAACAAAAGCGGCTATTAGAAAAAATTAAAGCGACTTTCTGAGAAAACAAAAGCGGCTATTAGAAAAAATTAAAGCGACTTTCTGAGAAAACAAAAGCGGCTATTAGAAAAAATTAAAGCGACTTTCTGAGAATACAAAAGCGGCTATTAGAAAAAATGAAGTGGCTTTTAGAGAATTTAAAAGCGGCTATTAGAAAAAATTAAAGTGGGTTTTAGAGAAAATAAAAGCGGCTTTTAGAAAAAATTACAGCGACTTTCTGAGAAAACTAAAGCGGCTATTAGAAAAAATTAAAGTGACTTTCTGAGAAAACAAAAGCGGCTATTAGAAAAAATTAGGTGGCTTTTAGAGAAATTAAAAGCGGCTATTAGAAAAAATTAAAGTGTCTTTTTGAGAAAACAAAAGCGGCTATTAGAAAAAATTAAAGTGGGTTTTAGAGAAAACAAAAACGGCTTTTAGAGAAAATTAAAGCGACTTTCTGAGAAAACAAAAACGGCATTTAGAGAAAATTAAAGCGACTTTCTGAGAAAACAAAAACGGCTTTTAGAAAAAATTAAAGCGACTTTCTGAGAAAACAAAAGCGGCTATTAGAAAAAATTAAAGCGACTTTCTGAGAAAACAAAAGCGGCTTTTAGAAAAAATTAAAGCGACTTTCTGAGAAAACAAAAGCGGCCTTTAGAAAAAATTAACGTGGCTTTTTGAGAAAACAAAAGCGGCTATTAGAAAAAATTAAAGCGACTTTCTGAGAAAACAAAAGCGGCTTTTAGAAAAAATTGAAGCGACTTTCTGAGAAAACAAAAGCGGCTAATAGAAAAAATTAACGTGGCTTTTTGAGAAAACAAAAGCGGCTTTTAGAAGAAATAAAAGTCTGTTTTAGAGAATTTAAAAGCGGCTTTTAGAAAAAATTAACGTGGCTTTTTGAGAAAATAAAAGCGGCTTTTAGAAGAAATAAAGTGGGTTTTAGAGAATTTAAAAGCGGCTTTTAGAAAAAATTAAAGCGACTTTCTGAGAAAACAAAAGCGGCTATTAGAAAAAATTAAAGCGATTTTCTGAGAAAACAAAAACGGCTTTTAGAAAAAATTAAAGCGACTTTCTGAGAAAACAACAGCGGCTATTAGAAAAAATTAAAGCGACTTTCTGAGAAAACAAAAGCGAATATTAGAAAAAATTAAAGCGACTTTCTGAGAAAACAAAAGCGGCTATTAGAAAAAATGAAGTGGCTTTTAGAGAAAATAAAAGCGGCTTTTAGAAAAAATGAAGTGGCTTTTAGAGAAAATAAAAGCGGCTTTTAGAAAAAATTAACGTGGCTTTTTGAGAAAATAAAAGCGGCTTTTAGAAAAAATTAAAGTAGATTTTTGAGAAAATAAAAGCGGCTATTAGAAAAAATTAAAGCGACTTTCTGAGAAAACAAAAGCGGCTATTAGAAAAAATTTAAGCGACTTTCTGACAAAACAAAAGCGGCTATTAGAAAAAATGAAGTGGCTTTTAGAGAAAATAAAAGCGGCTTTTAGAAAAAATTAACGTGGCTTTTTGAGAAAATAAAAGCGGCTTTTAGAAAAAATTAAAGTAGATTTTTGAGAAAATAAAAGCGGCTATTAGAAAAAATTAAAGCGACTTTCTGAGAAAACAAAAGCGGCTATTAGAAAAAATTAAAGCGACTTTCTGAGAAAACAAAAGCGGCTATTAGAAAAAATGAAGTGGCTTTTAGAGAAAATAAAAGCGGCTTTTAGAAAAAATTAACGTGGCTTTTTGAGAAAATAAAAGCGGCTTTTAGAAAAAATTAAAGTAGATTTTTGAGAAAATAAAAGCGGCTATTAGAAAAAATTAAAGCGACTTTCTGAGAAAACAAAAGCGGCTATTAGAAAAAATTAAAGCGACTTTCTGAGAAAACAAAAGCGGCTATTAGAAAAAATTAAAGCGACTTTCTGAGAAAACAAAAGCGGCTATTAGAAAAAATTAAAGCGACTTTCTGAGAAAACAAAAACGGCTTTTATAAAAAATTAAAGCGACTTTCTGAGAAAACAAAAGCGGCTATTAGAAAAAATTAAAGCGACTTTCTGAGAAAACAAAAGCGGCTATTAGAAAAAATCAAAGCGACTTTCTGAGAAAACAAGAGCGGCTATTAGAAAAAATTAAAGCGACTTTCTGAGAAAACAAGAGCGGCTATTAGAAAAAATTAAAGCGACTTTCTGAGAAAATAAAAGCGGCTTTTAGAAAAAATTAAAGTAGATTTTTGAGAAAATAAAAGCGGCTATTAGAAAAAATTAAAGCGACTTTCTGAGAAAACAAAAGCGGCTATTAGAAAAAATTAAAGCGACTTTCTGAGAAAACAAAAGCGGCTATTAGAAAAAATTAAAGCGACTTTCTGAGAAAATAACAGCGGCTATTAGAAAAAATCAAAGCGACTTTCTGAGAAAACAAGAGCGGCTATTAGAAAAAATTAAAGCGACTTTCTGAGAAAACAAAAGCGGCTATTAGAAAAAATTAAAGCGACTTTCTGAGAAAACAAAAGCGGCTATTAGAAAAAATTAAAGCGATTTTCTGAGAAAACAAAAACGGCTTTTATAAAAAATTAAAGCGACTTTCTGAGAAAACAAAAGCGGCTATTAGAAAAAATGAAGTGGCTTTTAGAGAATTTAAAAGCGGCTTTTAGAAAAAATTAACGTGGCTTTTTGAGAAAATAAAAGCGGCTATTAGAAAAAATTAAAGCGACTTTCTGAGAAAACAACAGCGGCTATTAGAAAAAATTAAAGCGACTTTCTGAGAAAACAAAAGCGGCTATTAGAAAAAATTAATGCGACTTTCTGAGAAAACAAAAGCGGCTATTAGAAAAAATGAAGTGGCTTTTAGAGAATTTAAAAGCGGCTATTAGAAAAAATTAAAGTGGGTTTTAGAGAAAATAAAAGCGGCTTTTAGAAAAAATTAAAGTGGGTTTTAGAGAATTTAAAAGCGGCTTTTAGAAAAAATTAACGTGGCTTTTTGAGAAAATAAAAGCGGCTTTTAGAAAAAATTAAAGTAGATTTTTGAGAAAATAAAAGCGGCTATTAGAAAAAATTAAAGCGACTTTCTGAGAAAACAAAAGCGGCTATTAGAAAAAATTAAAGCGATTTTCTGAGAAAACAAAAACGGCTTTTATAAAAAATTAAAGCGACTTTCTGAGAAAACAAAAGCGGCTATTAGAAAAAATTAAAGCGACTTTCTGAGAAAACAAAAGCGGCTATTAGAAAAAATTAAAGCGATTTTCTGAGAAAACAAAAACGGCTTTTAGAAAAAATTAAAGCGACTTTCTGAGAAAACAACAGCGGCTATTAGAAAAAATTAAAGTGGCTTTTTGAGAAAACAAAAGCGGCTATTAGAAAAAATTAAAGTGGGTTTTAGAGAAAATAAAAGCGGCTTTTAGAAAAAATTAAAGTGGGTTTTAGAGAAAATAAAAGCGGCTTTTAGAAAAAATTAAAGTGGGTTTTAGAGAAAATAAAAGCGGCTTTTAGAAAAAATTAACGTGGCTTTTTGAGAAAATAAAAGCGGCTTTTAGAAAAAATTAAAGTAGATTTTTGAGAAAATAAAAGCGGCTATTAGAAAAAATTAAAGCGACTTTCTGAGAAAACAAAAGCGGCTATTAGAAAAAATTAAAGCGACTTTCTGAGAAAACAAAAGCGGCTATTAGAAAAAATTAAAGCGACTTTCTGAGAAAACAAAAGCGGCTATTAGAAAAAATTAAAGCGACTTTCTGAGAATACAAAAGCGGCTATTAGAAAAAATGAAGTGGCTTTTAGAGAATTTAAAAGCGGCTATTAGAAAAAATTAAAGTGGGTTTTAGAGAAAATAAAAGCGGCTTTTAGAAAAAATTACAGCGACTTTCTGAGAAAACTAAAGCGGCTATTAGAAAAAATTAAAGTGACTTTCTGAGAAAACAAAAGCGGCTATTAGAAAAAATTAGGTGGCTTTTAGAGAAATTAAAAGCGGCTATTAGAAAAAATTAAAGTGTCTTTTTGAGAAAACAAAAGCGGCTATTAGAAAAAATTAAAGTGGGTTTTAGAGAAAACAAAAACGGCTTTTAGAGAAAATTAAAGCGACTTTCTGAGAAAACAAAAACGGCATTTAGAGAAAATTAAAGCGACTTTCTGAGAAAACAAAAACGGCTTTTAGAAAAAATTAAAGCGACTTTCTGAGAAAACAAAAGCGGCTATTAGAAAAAATTAAAGCGACTTTCTGAGAAAACAAAAGCGGCTTTTAGAAAAAATTAAAGCGACTTTCTGAGAAAACAAAAGCGGCCTTTAGAAAAAATTAACGTGGCTTTTTGAGAAAACAAAAGCGGCTATTAGAAAAAATTAAAGCGACTTTCTGAGAAAACAAAAGCGGCTTTTAGAAAAAATTGAAGCGACTTTCTGAGAAAACAAAAGCGGCTAATAGAAAAAATTAACGTGGCTTTTTGAGAAAACAAAAGCGGCTTTTAGAAGAAATAAAAGTCTGTTTTAGAGAATTTAAAAGCGGCTTTTAGAAAAAATTAACGTGGCTTTTTGAGAAAATAAAAGCGGCTTTTAGAAGAAATAAAGTGGCTTTTAGAGAATTTAAAAGCGGCTTTTAGAAAAAATTAAAGCGACTTTCTGAGAAAACAAAAGCGGCCTTTAGAAAAAAATAACGTGGCTTTTTGAGAAAACAACAGCGGCTATTAGAAAAAATTAAAGCGACTTTCTGAGAAAACAAAAGCGGCTTTTAGAAAAAATTAAAGCGACTTTCTGAGAAAACAAAAGCGGCCTTTAGAAAAAATTAACGTGGCTTTTTGAGAAAACAAAAGCGGCTATTAGAAAAAATTAAAGCGACTTTCTGAGAAAACAAAAGCGGCTTTTAGAAAAAATTGAAGCGACTTTCTGAGAAAACAAAAGCGGCTAATAGAAAAAATTAACGTGGCTTTTTGAGAAAACAACAGCGGCTATTAGAAAAAATTAAAGCGACTTTCTGAGAAAACAAAAGCGGCTTTTAGAAAAAATTAAAGCGACTTTCTGAGAAAACAAAAGCGGCTAATAGAAAAAATTAAAGCGACTTTCTGATAAAACAAAAGCGGCTATTAGAAAAAATTAAAGCGACTTTCTGAGAAAACAACAGCGGCTATTAGAAAAAATTAAAGCGACTTTCTGAGAAAACAAAAGCGGCTTTTAGAAAAAATTAAAGCGACTTTCTGAGAAAACAAAAGCGGCCTTTAGAAAAAATTAACGTGCCTTTTTGAGAAAACAACAGCGGCTATTAGAAAAAATTAAAGCGACTTTCTGAGAAAACAAAAGCGGCTTTTAGTAAAAATTAAAGCGACTTTCTGAGAAAACAAAAGCGGCTATTAGAAAAAATTAAAGCGACTTTCTGAGAAAACAAAAGCGGCTTTTAGAAAAAATTAAAGCGACTTTCTGAGAAAACAAAAGCGGCTATTAGAAAAAATTAAAGCGACTTTCTGAGAAAACAAAAGCGGCTATTAGAAAAAATTAAAGCGACTTTCTGAGAAAACAACAGCGGCTATTAGAAAAAATTAAAGCGACTTTCTGAGAAAACAACAGCGGCTATTAGAAAAAATTAAAGCGACTTTCTGAGAAAACAAAAGCGGCTATTAGAAAAAATTAAAGCGACTTTCTGAGAAAACAAAAGCGGCTATTAGAAAAAATTAAAGCGACTTTCTGAGAAAACAACAGCGGCTATTAGAAAAAATTAAAGCGACTTTCTGAGAAAACAAAAGCGGCTATTAGAAAAAATTAAAGCGACTTTCTGAGAAAACAAAAGCGGCTTTTAGAAAAAATTAAAGCGACTTTCTGAGAAAACAACAGCGGCTATTAGAAAAAATTAAAGCGACTTTCTGAGAAAACAACAGCGGCTATTAGAAAAAATTAAAGCGACTTTCTGAGAAAACAAAAGCGGCTATTAGAAAAAATGAAGTGGCTTTTAGAGAATTTAAAAGCGGCTATTAGAAAAAATTAAAGTGGGTTTTAGAGAAAATAAAAGCGGCTTTTAGAAAAAATTAAAGCGACTTTCTGAGAAAACAACAGCGGCTATTAGAAAAAATTAAAGCGACTTTCTGAGAAAACAAAAGCGGCTATTAGAAAAAATTAAAGCGACTTTCTGAGAAAACAATAGCGGCTTTTAGAAAAAATTAAAGCGACTTTCTGAGAAAACAACAGCGGCTATTAGAAAAAATTAAAGCGACTTTCTGAGAAAACAAAAGAGGCTATTAGAAAAAATTAAAGCGACTTTCTGAGAAAACAACAGCGGCTATTAGAAAAAATGAAGTGGCTTTTAGAGAATTTAAAAGCGGCTATTAGAAAAAATTAAAGTGGGTTTTAGAGAAAATAAAAGCGGCTTTTAGAAAAAATTAAAGCGACTTTCTGAGAAAACAACAGCGGCTATTAGAAAAAATTAAAGCGACTTTCTGAGAAAACAAAAGCGGCTATTAGAAAAAATTAAAGCGACTTTCTGAGAAAACAAAAGCGGCTATTAGAAAAAATTAAAGCGACTTTCTGAGAAAACAACAGCGGCTATTAGAAAAAATGAAGTGGCTTTTAGAGAATTTAAAAGCGGCTATTAGAAAAAATTAAAGTGGGTTTTAGAGAAAATAAAAGCGGCTTTTAGAAAAAATTAAAGCGACTTTCTGAGAAAACAAAAGAGGCTATTAGAAAAAATTAAAGCGACTTTCTGAGAAAACAACAGCGGCTATTAGAAAAAATGAAGTGGCTTTTAGAGAATTTAAAAGCGGCTATTAGAAAAAATTAAAGTGGGTTTTAGAGAAAATAAAAGCGGCTTTTAGAAAAAATTAAAGCGACTTTCTGAGAAAACAACAGCGGCTATTAGAAAAAATTAAAGCGACTTTCTGAGAAAACAAAAGAGGCTATTAGAAAAAATTAAAGCGACTTTCTGAGAAAACAAAAGCGGCTATTAGAAAAAATGAAGTGGCTTTTAGAGAATTTAAAAGCGGCTATTAGAAAAAATTAAAGTGGGTTTTAGAGAAAATAAAAGCGGCTTTTAGAAAAAATTAAAGCGACTTTCTGAGAAAACAAAAGCGGCTATTAGAAAAAATTAAAGCGACTTTCTGAGAAAACAAAAGCGGCTTTTAGAAAAAATTAAAGCGACTTTCTGAGAAAACAACAGCGGCTATTAGAAAAAATTAAAGCGACTTTCTGAGAAAACAACAGCGGCTATTAGAAAAAATGAAGTGGCTTTTAGAGAATTTAAAAGCGGCTATTAGAAAAAATTAAAGTGGGTTTTAGAGAAAATAAAAGCGGCTTTTAGAAAAAATTAAAGCGACTTTCTGAGAAAACAAAAGCGGCTATTAGAAAAAATTAAAGCGACTTTCTGAGAAAACAAAAGCGGCTTTTAGAAAAAATTAAAGCGACTTTCTGAGAAAACAACAGCGGCTATTAGAAAAAATTAAAGCGACTTTCTGAGAAAACAAAAGAGGCTATTAGAAAAAATTAAAGCGACTTTCTGAGAAAACAACAGCGGCTATTAGAAAAAATGAAGTGGCTTTTAGAGAATTTAAAAGCGGCTATTAGAAAAAATTAAAGTGGGTTTTAGAGAAAATAAAAGCAGCTTTTAGAAAAAATTAAAGCGACTTTCTGAGAAAACAAAAGCGGCTATTAGAAAAAATTAAAGCGACTTTCTGAGAAAACAACAGCGGCTATTAGAAAAAATGAAGTGGCTTTTAGAGAATTTAAAAGCGGCTATTAGAAAAAATTAAAGTGGGTTTTAGAGAAAATAAAAGCAGCTTTTAGAAAAAATTAAAGCGACTTTCTGAGAAAACAAAAGCGGCTATTAGAAAAAATTAAAGCGACTTTCTGAGAAAACAACAGCGGCTATTAGAAAAAATTAAAGCGACTTTCTGAGAAAACAAAAGAGGCTATTAGAAAAAATTAAAGCGACTTTCTGAGAAAACAACAGCGGCTATTAGAAAAAATGAAGTGGCTTTTAGAGAATTTAAAAGCGGCTATTAGAAAAAATTAAAGTGGGTTTTAGAGAAAATAAAAGCAGCTTTTAGAAAAAATTAAAGCGACTTTCTGAGAAAACAAAAGCGGCTATTAGAAAAAATTAAAGCGACTTTCTGAGAAAACAACAGCGGCTATTAGAAAAAATTAAAGCGACTTTCTGAGAAAACAAAAGAGGCTATTAGAAAAAATTAAAGCGACTTTCTGAGAAAACAACAGCGGCTATTAGAAAAAATGAAGTGGCTTTTAGAGAATTTAAAAGCGGCTATTAGAAAAAATTAAAGTGGGTTTTAGAGAAAATAAAAGCAGCTTTTAGAAAAAATTAAAGCGACTTTCTGAGAAAACAAAAGCGGCTATTAGAAAAAATTAAAGCGACTTTCTGAGAAAACAACAGCGGCTATTAGAAAAAATGAAGTGGCTTTTAGAGAATTTAAAAGCGGCTATTAGAAAAAATTAAAGTGGGTTTTAGAGAAAATAAAAGCAGCTTTTAGAAAAAATTAAAGCGACTTTCTGAGAAAACAAAAGCGGCTATTAGAAAAAATTAAAGCGACTTTCTGAGAAAACAACAGCGGCTATTAGAAAAAATTAAAGCGACTTTCTGAGAAAACAAAAGAGGCTATTAGAAAAAATTAAAGCGACTTTCTGAGAAAACAACAGCGGCTATTAGAAAAAATGAAGTGGCTTTTAGAGAATTTAAAAGCGGCTATTAGAAAAAATTAAAGTGGGTTTTAGAGAAAATAAAAGCAGCTTTTAGAAAAAATTAAAGCGACTTTCTGAGAAAACAAAAGCGGCTATTAGAAAAAATTAAAGCGACTTTCTGAGAAAACAACAGCGGCTATTAGAAAAAATTAAAGCGACTTTCTGAGAAAACAAAAGCGGCTATTAGAAAAAATTAAAGCGACTTTCTGAGAAAACAAAAGCGGCTATTAGAAAAAATTAAAGCGACTTTCTGAGAAAACAACAGCGGCTATTAGAAAAAATTAAAGCGACTTTCTGAGAAAACAACAGCGGCTATTAGAAAAAATTAAAGCGACTTTCTGAGAAAACAAAAGCGGCTATTAGAAAAAATTAAAGCGACTTTCTGAGAAAACAAAAGCGACTTTTAGAAAAAATTAAAGCGACTTTCTGAGAAAACAAAAGCGGCTATTAGAAAAAATTAAAGCGACTTTCTGAGAAAACAAAAGCGGCTATTAGAAAAAATTAAAGCGACTTTCTGAGAAAACAACAGCGGCTATTAGAAAAAATGAAGTGGCTTTTAGAGAATTTAAAAGCGGCTATTAGAAAAAATTAAAGTGGGTTTTAGAGAAAATAAAAGCGGCTTTTAGAAAAAATTAAAGCGACTTTCTGAGAAAACAACAGCGGCTATTAGAAAAAATTAAAGCGACTTTCTGAGAAAACAAAAGCGGCTATTAGAAAAAATTAAAGCGACTTTCTGAGAAAACAAAAGCGGCTTTTAGAAAAAATTAAAGCGACTTTCTGAGAAAACAACAGCGGCTATTAGAAAAAATTAAAGCGACTTTCTGAGAAAACAAAAGAGGCTATTAGAAAAAATTAAAGCGACTTTCTGAGAAAACAACAGCGGCTATTAGAAAAAATGAAGTGGCTTTTAGAGAATTTAAAAGCGGCTATTAGAAAAAATTAAAGTGGGTTTTAGAGAAAATAAAAGCGGCTTTTAGAAAAAATTAAAGCGACTTTCTGAGAAAACAACAGCGGCTATTAGAAAAAATTAAAGCGACTTTCTGAGAAAACAAAAGAGGCTATTAGACAAAATTAAAGCGACTTTCTGAGAAAACAAAAGCGGCTATTAGAAAAAATGAAGTGGCTTTTAGAGAATTTAAAAGCGGCTATTAGAAAAAATTAAAGTGGGTTTTAGAGAAAATAAAAGCGGCTTTTAGAAAAAATTAAAGCGACTTTCTGAGAAAACAACAGCGGCTATTAGAAAAAATTAAAGCGACTTTCTGAGAAAACAAAAGAGGCTATTAGAAAAAATTAAAGCGACTTTCTGAGAAAACAACAGCGGCTATTAGAAAAAATGAAGTGGCTTTTAGAGAATTTAAAAGCGGCTATTAGAAAAAATTAAAGTGGGTTTTAGAGAAAATAAAAGCGGCTTTTAGAAAAAATTAAAGCGACTTTCTGAGAAAACAACAGCGGCTATTAGAAAAAATTAAAGCGACTTTCTGAGAAAACAAAAGAGGCTATTAGAAAAAATTAAAGCGACTTTCTGAGAAAACAAAAGCGGCTATTAGAAAAAATGAAGTGGCTTTTAGAGAATTTAAAAGCGGCTATTAGAAAAAATTAAAGTGGGTTTTAGAGAAAATAAAAGCGGCTTTTAGAAAAAATTAAAGCACTTTCTGAGAAAACAACAGCGGCTATTAGAAAAAATTAAAGCGACTTTCTGAGAAAACAAAAGCGGCTATTAGAAAAAATTAAAGCGACTTTCTGAGAAAACAAAAGCGGCTTTTAGAAAAAATTAAAGCGACTTTCTGAGAAAACAACAGCGGCTATTAGAAAAAATTAAAGCGACTTTCTGAGAAAACAAAAGAGGCTATTAGAAAAAATTAAAGCGACTTTCTGAGAAAACAACAGCGGCTATTAGAAAAAATGAAGTGGCTTTTAGAGAATTTAAAAGCGGCTATTAGAAAAAATTAAAGTGGGTTTTAGAGAAAATAAAAGCAGCTTTTAGAAAAAATTAAAGCGACTTTCTGAGAAAACAAAAGCGGCTATTAGAAAAAATTAAAGCGACTTTCTGAGAAAACAACAGCGGCTATTAGAAAAAATTAAGTGGCTTTTAGAGAATTTAAAAGCGGCTTTTAGAAAAAATTAACGTGGGTTTTAGAGAAAATAAAAGCGGCTTTTAGAAAAAATTAAAGCGACTTTCTGAGAAAACAACAGCGGCTATTAGAAAAAATTAAAGCGACTTTCTGAGAAAACAAAAGCGGCTATTAGAAAAAATGAAGTGGCTTTTAGAGAATTTAAAAGCGGCTATTAGAAAAAATTAAAGTGGGTTTTAGAGAAAATAAAAGCAGCTTTTAGAAAAAATTAAAGCGACTTTCTGAGAAAATAAAAGCGGCTATTAGAAAAAATTAAAGCGACTTTCTGAGAAAACAAAAGCGGCTATTAGAAAAAATGAAGTGGCTTTTAGAGAATTTAAAAGCGGCTATTAGAAAAAATTAAAGTGGGTTTTAGAGAAAATAAAAGCAGCTTTTAGAAAAAATTAAAGCGACTTTCTGAGAAAATAAAAGCGGCTATTAGAAAAAATTAAAGCGACTTTCTGAGAAAACAAAAGCGGCTATTAGAAAAAATGAAGTGGCTTTTAGAGAATTTAAAAGCGGCTATTAGAAAAAATTAAAGTGGGTTTTAGAGAAAATAAAAGCGGCTTTTAGAAAAAATTAAAGCGACTTTCTGAGAAAACAACAGCGGCTATTAGAAAAAATTAAAGCGACTTTCTGAGAAAACAAAAGCGGCTATTAGAAAAAATTAAAGCGACTTTCTGAGAAAACAAAAGCGGCTTTTAGAAAAAATTAAAGCGACTTTCTGAGAAAACAACAGCGGCTATTAGAAAAAATTAAAGCGACTTTCTGAGAAAACAAAAGCGGCTATTAGAAAAAATGAAGTGGCTTTTAGAGAATTTAAAAGCGGCTATTAGAAAAAATTAAAGTGGGTTTTAGAGAAAATAAAAGCAGCTTTTAGAAAAAATTAAAGCGACTTTCTGAGAAAATAAAAGCGGCTATTAGAAAAAATTAAAGCGACTTTCTGAGAAAACAAAAGCGGCTATTAGAAAAAATGAAGTGGCTTTTAGAGAATTTAAAAGCGGCTATTAGAAAAAATTAAAGTGGGTTTTAGAGAAAATAAAAGCGGCTTTTAGAAAAAATTAAAGCGACTTTCTGAGAAAACAACAGCGGCTATTAGAAAAAATTAAAGCGACTTTCTGAGAAAACAAAAGCGGCTATTAGAAAAAATTAAAGCGACTTTCTGAGAAAACAAAAGCGGCTATTAGAAAAAATTAAAGCGACTTTCTGAGAAAACAAAAGCGGCTATTAGAAAAAATTAAAGCGACTTTCTGAGAAAACAAAAACGGCTTTTATAAAAAATTAAAGCGACTTTCTGAGAAAACAAAAGCGGCTATTAGAAAAAATTAAAGCGACTTTCTGAGAAAACAAAAGCGGCTATTAGAAAAAATTAAAGCGATTTTCTGAGAAAACAAAAACGGCTTTTAGAAAAAATTAAAGCGACTTTCTGAGAAAACAACAGCGGCTATTAGAAAAAATTAAAGCGACTTTCTGAGAAAACAAAAACGGCTTTTAGAAAAAATTAAAGCGACTTTCTGAGAAAACAACAGCGGCTATTAGAAAAAATTAAAGCGACTTTCTGAGAAAACAAAAACGGCTTTTAGAAAAAATTAAAGCGACTTTCTGAGAAAACAACAGCGGCTATTAGAAAAAATTAAAGCGACTTTCTGAGAAAACAAAAGCGAATATTAGAAAAAATTAAAGTGGGTTTTAGAGAAAATAAAAGCGGCTTTTAGAAAAAATTAAAGTGGCTTTTTGAGAAAATAAAAGCGGCTTTTAGAAAAAATTAAAGCGACTTTCTGAGAAAACAAAAGCGGCTATTAGAAAAAATGAAGTGGCTTTTAGAGAAAATAAAAGCGGCTTTTAGAAAAAATTAACGTGGCTTTTTGAGAAAATAAAAGCGGCTTTTAGAAAAAATTAAAGTGGGTTTTAGAGAATTTAAAAGCGGCTTTTAGAAAAAATTAACGTGGCTTTTTGAGAAAATAAAAGCGGCTATTAGAAAAAATTAAAGCGACTTTCTGAGAAAACAACAGCGGCTATTAGAAAAAATTAAAGCGACTTTCTGAGAAAACAAAAGAGGCTATTAGAAAAAATTAAAGCGACTTTCTGAGAAAACAAAAGCGGCTATTAGAAAAAATGAAGTGGCTTTTAGAGAATTTAAAAGCGGCTATTAGAAAAAATTAAAGTGGGTTTTAGAGAAAATAAAAGCGGCTTTTAGAAAAAATTAAAGCGACTTTCTGAGAAAACAACAGCGGCTATTAGAAAAAATTAAAGCGACTTTCTGAGAAAACAAAAGCGGCTATTAGAAAAAATTAAAGCGACTTTCTGAGAAAACAAAAGAGGCTATTAGAAAAAATGAAGTGGCTTTTAGAGAATTTAAAAGCGGCTATTAGAAAAAATTAAAGCGACTTTCTGAGAAAACAAAAGCGGCTTTTAGAAAAAATTAAAGTGGGTTTTCTGAGAAAACAAAAACGGCTTTTATAAAAAATTAAAGCGACTTTCTGAGAAAACAAAAGCGGCTATTAGAAAAAATTAAAGCGACTTTCTGAGAAAACAAAAGCGGCTATTAGAAAAAATGAAGTGGCTTTTAGAGAATTTAAAAGCGGCTTTTAGAAAAAATTAACGTGGCTTTTTGAGAAAATAAAAGCGGCTATTAGATAAAATTAAAGCGACTTTCTGAGAAAACAACAGCGGCTATTAGAAAAAATTAAAGCGACTTTCTGAGAAAACAAAAGCGGCTATTAGAAAAAATTAATGCGACTTTCTGAGAAAACAAAAGCGGCTATTAGAAAAAATGAAGTGGCTTTTAGAGAATTTAAAAGCGGCTATTAGAAAAAATTAAAGTGGGTTTTAGAGAAAATAAAAGCGGCTTTTAGAAAAAATTAAAGTGGGTTTTAGAGAATTTAAAAGCGGCTTTTAGAAAAAATTAACGTGGCTTTTTGAGAAAATAAAAGCGGCTATTAGAAAAAATTAAAGCGACTTTCTGAGAAAACAACAGCGGCTATTAGAAAAAATTAAAGCGACTTTCTGAGAAAACAAAAGCGGCTATTAGAAAAAATTAAAGCGACTTTCTGAGAAAACAAAGCGGCTATTAGAAAAAATGAAGTGGCTTTTAGAGAATTTAAAAGCGGCTTTTAGAAAAAATTAAAGTGGCTTTTTGAGAAAATAAAAGCGGCTATTAGAAAAAATTAAAGCGACTTTCTGAGAAAACAACAGCGGCTATTAGAAAAAATTAAAGCGACTTTCTGAGAAAACAAAAGCGGCTATTAGAAAAAATTAAAGCGACTTTCTGAGAAAACAAAAGCGGCTTTTAGAAAAAATTAAAGCGACTTTCTGAGAAAACAAAAGCGGCTAATAGAAAAAAATAACGTGGCTTTTTGAGAAAACAAAAGCGGCTAGTAGAAAAAATTAAAGCGACTTTCTGAGAAAACAAAAGCGGCTTTTAGAAAAAATTAAAGCGACTTTCTGAGAAAACAAAAGCGGCTAATAGAAAAAATTAAAGCGACTTTCTGATAAAACAAAAGCGGCTATTAGAAAAAATTAAAGCGACTTTCTGAGAAAACAAAAACGGCTTTTAGAAAAAATTAAAGCGACTTTCTGAGAAAACAACAGCGGCTATTAGAAAAAATTAAAGCGACTTTCTGAGAAAACAAAAACGGCTTTTAGAAAAAATTAAAGCGACTTTCTGAGAAAACAACAGCGGCTATTAGAAAAAATTAAAGCGACTTTCTGAGAAAACAAAAGCGAATATTAGAAAAAATTAAAGTGGGTTTTAGAGAAAATAAAAGCGGCTTTTAGAAAAAATTAAAGTGGGTTTTAGAGAATTTAAAAGCGGCTTTTAGAAAAAATTAACGTGGCTTTTTGAGAAAATAAAAGCGGCTATTAGAAAAAATTAAAGCGACTTTCTGAGAAAACAACAGCGGCTATTAGAAAAAATTAAAGCGACTTTCTGAGAAAACAAAAGCGGCTATTAGAAAAAATTAAAGCGACTTTCTGAGAAAACAAAAGCGGCTATTAGAAAAAATGAAGTGGCTTTTAGAGAATTTAAAAGCGGCTTTTAGAAAAAATTAAAGTGGCTTTTTGAGAAAATAAAAGCGGCTATTAGAAAAAATTAAAGCGACTTTCTGAGAAAACAACAGCGGCTATTAGAAAAAATTAAAGCGACTTTCTGAGAAAACAAAAGCGGCTTTTAGAAAAAATTAAAGCGACTTTCTGAGAAAACAAAAGCGGCTAATAGAAAAAAATAACGTGGCTTTTTGAGAAAACAAAAGCGGCTAGTAGAAAAAATTAAAGCGACTTTCTGAGAAAACAAAAGCGGCTTTTAGAAAAAATTAAAGCGACTTTCTGAGAAAACAAAAGCGGCTAATAGAAAAAATTAAAGCGACTTTCTGATAAAACAAAAGCGGCTATTAGAAAAAATTAAAGCGACTTTCTGAGAAAACAAAAACGGCTTTTAGAAAAAATTAAAGCGACTTTCTGAGAAAACAACAGCGGCTATTAGAAAAAATTAAAGCGACTTTCTGAGAAAACAAAAGCGGCTTTTAGAAAAAATTAAAGTGGGTTTTCTGAGAAAACAAAAACGGCTTTTATAAAAAATTAAAGCGACTTTCTGAGAAAACAAAAGCGGCTATTAGAAAAAATTAAAGCGACTTTCTGAGAAAACAAAAGCGGCTATTAGAAAAAATGAAGTGGCTTTTAGAGAATTTAAAAGCGGCTTTTAGAAAAAATTAACGTGGCTTTTTGAGAAAATAAAAGCGGCTATTAGATAAAATTAAAGCGACTTTCTGAGAAAACAACAGCGGCTATTAGAAAAAATTAAAGCGACTTTCTGAGAAAACAAAAGCGGCTATTAGAAAAAATTAATGCGACTTTCTGAGAAAACAAAAGCGGCTATTAGAAAAAATGAAGTGGCTTTTAGAGAATTTAAAAGCGGCTATTAGAAAAAATTAAAGTGGGTTTTAGAGAAAATAAAAGCGGCTTTTAGAAAAAATTAAAGTGGGTTTTAGAGAATTTAAAAGCGGCTTTTAGAAAAAATTAACGTGGCTTTTTGAGAAAATAAAAGCGGCTATTAGAAAAAATTAAAGCGACTTTCTGAGAAAACAACAGCGGCTATTAGAAAAAATTAAAGCGACTTTCTGAGAAAACAAAAGCGGCTATTAGAAAAAATTAAAGCGACTTTCTGAGAAAACAAAAGCGGCTATTAGAAAAAATGAAGTGGCTTTTAGAGAATTTAAAAGCGGCTTTTAGAAAAAATTAAAGTGGCTTTTTGAGAAAATAAAAGCGGCTATTAGAAAAAATTAAAGCGACTTTCTGAGAAAACAACAGCGGCTATTAGAAAAAATTAAAGCGACTTTCTGAGAAAACAAAAGCGGCTATTAGAAAAAATTAAAGCGACTTTCTGAGAAAACAAAAGCGGCTATTAGAAAAAATTAAAGCGACTTTCTGAGAAAACAAAAGCGGCTATTAGAAAAAATTAAAGCGACTTTCTGAGAAAACAAAAACGGCTTTTATAAAAAATTAAAGCGACTTTCTGAGAAAACAAAAGCGGCTATTAGAAAAAATTAAAGCGACTTTCTGAGAAAACAAAAGCGGCTATTAGAAAAAATTAAAGCGATTTTCTGAGAAAAAAAAACGGCTTTTAGAAAAAATTAAAGCGACTTTCTGAGAAAACAACAGCGGCTATTAGAAAAAATTAAAGCGACTTTCTGAGAAAACAAAAACGGCTTTTAGAAAAAATTAAAGCGACTTTCTGAGAAAACAACAGCGGCTATTAGAAAAAATTAAAGCGACTTTCTGAGAAAACAAAAACGGCTTTTAGAAAAAATTAAAGCGACTTTCTGAGAAAACAACAGCGGCTATTAGAAAAAATTAAAGCGACTTTCTGAGAAAACAAAAGCGAATATTAGAAAAAATTAAAGTGGGTTTTAGAGAAAATAAAAGCGGCTTTTAGAAAAAATTAAAGTGGCTTTTTGAGAAAATAAAAGCGGCTTTTAAAAAAAATTAAAGCGACTTTCTGAGAAAACAAAAGCGGCTATTAGAAAAAATTAAAGCGACTTTCTGAGAAAACAAAAGCAGCTATTAGAAAAAATGAAGTGGCTTTTAGAGAATTTAAAAGCGGCTTTTAGAAAAAATTAACGTGGCTTTTTGAGAAAATAAAAGCGGCTTTTAGAAAAAATTAAAGTAGATTTTTGAGAAAATAAAAGCGGCTATTAGAAAAAATTAAAGCGACTTTCTGAGAAAACAAAAGCGGCTATTAGAAAAAATTAAAGCGACTTTCTGAGAAAACAAAAGCGGCTATTAGAAAAAATGAAGTGGCTTTTAGAGAAAATAAAAGCGGCTTTTAGAAAAAATTAACGTGGCTTTTTGAGAAAATAAAAGCGGCTTTTAGAAAAAATTAAAGTGGGTTTTAGAGAATTTAAAAGCGGCTTTTAGAAAAAATTAACGTGGCTTTTTGAGAAAATAAAAGCGGCTATTAGAAAAAATTAAAGCGACTTTCTGAGAAAACAACAGCGGCTATTAGAAAAAATTAAAGCGACTTTCTGAGAAAACAAAAGAGGCTATTATAAAAAATTAAAGCGACTTTCTGAGAAAACAAAAGCGGCTATTAGAAAAAATGAAGTGGCTTTTAGAGAATTTAAAAGCGGCTATTAGAAAAAATTAAAGTGGGTTTTAGAGAAAATAAAAGCGGCTTTTAGAAAAAATTAAAGCGACTTTCTGAGAAAACAACAGCGGCTATTAGAAAAAATTAAAGCTACTTTCTGAGAAAACAAAAGCGGCTATTAGAAAAAATTAAAGCGACTTTCTGAGAAAACAGAAGCGGCTATTAGAAAAAATTAAAGCGACTTTCTGAGAAAACAAAAGCGGCTTTTAGAAAAAATTAAAGCGACTTTCTGAGAAAACAAAAGCGGCTATTAGAAAAAATGAAGTGGCTTTTAGAGAAAACAAAAGCGGCTATTAGAAAAAATTAAAGCGACTTTCTGAGAAAACAAAAGCGGCTATTAGAAAAAATTAAAGCGACTTTCTGAGAAAACAAAAGCGGCTATTAGAAAAAATGAAGTGGCTTTTAGAGAAAACAAAAGCGGCTATTAGAAAAAATGAAGTGGCTTTTAGAGAAAATAAAAGCGGCTTTTAGAAAAAATTAAAGTGGGTTTTAGAGTATTTAAAAGCGGCTTTTAGAAAAAATTAACGTGGCTTTTTGAGAAAATAAAAGCGGCTATTAGAAAAAATTAAAGCGACTTTCTGAGAAAACAACAGCGGCTATTAGAAAAAATTAAAGCGACTTTCTGAGAAAACAAAAGAGGCTATTAGAAAAAATGAAGTGGCTTTTAGAGAAAACAAAAGCGGCTATTAGAAAAAATGAAGTGGCTTTTAGAGAAAATAAAAGCGGCTTTTAGAAAAAATTAAAGCGACTTTCTGAGAAAACAACAGCGGCTATTAGAAAAAATTAAAGCGACTTTCTGAGAAAACAAAAGCGGCTATTAGAAAAAATTAAAGCGACTTTCTGAGAAAACAAAAGCGGCTATTATAAAAAATTAAAGCGACTTTCTGAGAAAACAAAAGAGGCTATTATAAAAAATTAAAGCGACTTTCTGAGAAAACAAAAGCGGCTATTAGAAAAAATGAAGTGGCTTTTAGAGAATTTAAAAGCGGCTATTAGAAAAAATTAAAGTGGGTTTTAGAGAAAATAAAAGCGGCTTTTAGAAAAAATTAAAGCGACTTTCTGAGAAAACAACAGCGGCTATTAGAAAAAATTAAAGCTACTTTCTGAGAAAACAAAAGCGGCTATTAGAAAAAATTAAAGCGACTTTCTGAGAAAACAGAAGCGGCTATTAGAAAAAATTAAAGCGACTTTCTGAGAAAACAAAAGCGGCTTTTAGAAAAAATTAAAGCGACTTTCTGAGAAAACAAAAGCGGCTATTAGAAAAAATGAAGTGGCTTTTAGAGAAAACAAAAGCGGCTATTAGAAAAAATTAAAGCGACTTTCTGAGAAAACAAAAGCGGCTATTAGAAAAAATTAAAGCGACTTTCTGAGAAAACAAAAGCGGCTATTAGAAAAAATGAAGTGGCTTTTAGAGAAAACAAAAGCGGCTATTAGAAAAAATGAAGTGGCTTTTAGAGAAAATAAAAGCGGCTTTTAGAAAAAATTAAAGTGGGTTTTAGAGTATTTAAAAGCGGCTTTTAGAAAAAATTAACGTGGCTTTTTGAGAAAATAAAAGCGGCTATTAGAAAAAATTAAAGCGACTTTCTGAGAAAACAACAGCGGCTATTAGAAAAAATTAAAGCGACTTTCTGAGAAAACAAAAGAGGCTATTAGAAAAAATGAAGTGGCTTTTAGAGAAAACAAAAGCGGCTATTAGAAAAAATGAAGTGGCTTTTAGAGAAAATAAAAGCGGCTTTTAGAAAAAATTAAAGCGACTTTCTGAGAAAACAACAGCGGCTATTAGAAAAAATTAAAGCGACTTTCTGAGAAAACAAAAGCGGCTATTAGAAAAAATTAAAGCGACTTTCTGAGAAAACAACAGCGGCTATTAGAAAAAATTAAAGCGACTTTCTGAGAAAACAAAAGAGGCTATTAGAAAAAATGAAGTGGCTTTTAGAGAAAACAAAAGCGGCTATTAGAAAAAATGAAGTGGCTTTTAGAGAAAATAAAAGCGGCTTTTAGAAAAAATTAAAGCGACTTTCTGAGAAAACAACAGCGGCTATTAGAAAAAATTAAAGCGACTTTCTGAGAAAACAAAAGCGGCTATTAGAAAAAATTAAAGCGACTTTCTGAGAAAACAAAAGCGGCTATTAGAAAAAATTAAAGCGACTTTCTGAGAAAACAAAAGCGGCTATAAGAAAAAATGAAGTGGCTTTTAGAGAAAACAAAAGCGGCTATTAGAAAAAATGAAGTGGCTTTTAGAGAAAATAAAAGCGGCTTTTAGAAAAAATTAAAGTGGGTTTTAGAGAATTTAAAAGCGGCTTTTAGAAAAAATTAACGTGGCTTTTTGAGAAAATAAAAGCGGCTATTAGAAAAAATTAAAGCGACTTTCTGAGAAAACAACAGCGGCTATTAGAAAAAATTAAAGCGACTTTCTGAGAAAACAAAAGAGGCTATTAGAAAAAATTAAAGCGACTTTCTGAGAAAACAAAAGCGGCTATTAGAAAAAATTAAATCGACTTTCTGAGAAAACAAAAGCGGCTATTAGAAAAAATGAAGTGGCTTTTAGAGAATTTAAAAGCGGCTATTAGAAAAAATTAAAGTGGGTTTTAGAGAAAACAAAAGAGGCTATTAGAAAAAATTAAAGCGACTTTCTGAGAAAACAAAAGCGGCTATTAGAAAAAATTAAAGCGACTTTCTGAGAAAACAAAAGCGGCTATTAGAAAAAATTAAAGCGACTTTCTGAGAAAACAAAAGCGGCTATTAGAAAAAATGAAGTGGCTTTTAGAGAATTTAAAAGCGGCTATTAGAAAAAATTTAAGTGGGTTTTAGAGAAAATAAAAGCGGCTTTTAGAAAAAATTAAAGCGACTTTCTGAGAAAACAAAAGCGGCTATTAGAAAAAATGAAGTGGCTTTTAGAGAAAACAAAAGCGGCTATTAGAAAAAATGAAGTGGCTTTTAGAGAAAATAAAAGCGGCTTTTAGAAAAAATTAAAGTGGGTTTTAGAGAATTTAAAAGCGGCTTTTAGAAAAAATTAACGTGGCTTTTTGAGAAAATAAAAGCGGCTATTAGAAAAAATTAAAGCGACTTTCTGAGAAAACAGCTGCGGCTATTAGAAAAAATTAAAGCGACTTTCTGAGAAAACAAAAGAGACTATTAGAAAAAATTAAAGCGACTTTCTGAGAAAACAAAAGCGGCTATTAGAAAAAATGAAGTGGCTTTTAGAGAATTTAAAAGCGGCTATTAGAAAAAATTAAAGTGGGTTTTAGAGAAAATAAAAGCGGCTTTTAGAAAAAATTAAAGCGACTTTCTGAGAAAACAACAGCGGCTATTAGAAAAAATTAAAGCGACTTTCTGAGAAAACAACAGCGGCTATTAGAAAAAATTAAAGCGACTTTCTGAGAAAACAAAAGCGGCTATTAGAAAAAATTAATGCGACTTTCTGAGAAAACAAAAGCGGCTATTAGAAAAAATGAAGTGGCTTTTAGAGAATTTAAAAGCGGCTATTAGAAAAAATTAAAGTGGGTTTTAGAGAAAATAAAAGCGGCTTTTAGAAAAAATTAAAGTGGGTTTTAGAGAATTTAAAAGCGGCTTTTAGAAAAAATTAACGTGGCTTTTTGAGAAAATAAAAGCGGCTTTTAGAAAAAATTAAAGTAGATTTTTGAGAAAATAAAAGCGGCTTTTAGAAAAAATTAAAGTGGGTTTTCTGAGAAAACAAAAACGGCTTTTATAAAAAATTAAAGCGACTTTCTGAGAAAACAAAAGCGGCTATTAGAAAAAATTAAAGCGACTTTCTGAGAAAACAAAAGCGGCTATTAGAAAAAATGAAGTGGCTTTTAGAGAATTTAAAAGCGGCTTTTAGAAAAAATTAACGTGGCTTTTTGAGAAAATAAAAGCGGCTATTAGAAAAAATTAAAGCGACTTTCTGAGAAAACAAAAGCGGCTATTAGAAAAAATTAATGCGACTTTCTGAGAAAACAAAAGCGGCTATTAGAAAAAATGAAGTGGCTTTTAGAGAATTTAAAAGCGGCTATTAGAAAAAATTAAAGTGGGTTTTAGAGAAAATAAAAGCGGCTTTTAGAAAAAATTAAAGTGGGTTTTAGAGAATTTAAAAGCGGCTTTTAGAAAAAATTAACGTGGCTTTTTGAGAAAATAAAAGCGGCTTTTAGAAAAAATTAAAGTAGATTTTTGAGAAAATAAAAGCGGCTTTTAGAAAAAATTAAAGTGGGTTTTAGAGAATTTAAAAGCGGCTTTTAGAAAAAATTAACGTGGCTTTTTGAGAAAATAAAAGCGGCTTTTAGAAAAAATTAAAGTAGATTTTTGAGAAAATAAAAGCGGCTATTAGAAAAAATTAAAGCGACTTTCTGAGAAAACAAAAGCGGCTATTAGAAAAAATTAAAGCGATTTTCTGAGAAAACAAAAACGGCTTTTATAAAAAATTAAAGCGACTTTCTGAGAAAACAAAAGCGGCTATTAGAAAAAATTAAAGCGACTTTCTGAGAAAACAAAAGCGGCTATTAGAAAAAATTAAAGCGACTTTCTGAGAAAACAACAGCGGCTATTAGAAAAAATTAAAGCGACTTTCTGAGAAAACAAAAGCGGCTATTAGAAAAAATTAAAGCGACTTTCTGAGAAAACAAAAACGGCTTTTAGAAAAAATTAAAGCGACTTTCTGAGAAAACAACAGCGGCTATTAGAAAAAATTAAAGCGACTTTCTGAGAAAACAACAGCGGCTATTAGAAAAAATTAAAGCGACTTTCTGAGAAAACAACAGCGGCTATTAGAAAAAATTAAAGCGACTTTCTGAGAAAACAAAAGCGGCTATTAGAAAAAATTAAAGCGACTTTCTGAGAAAACAAAAACGGCTTTTAGAAAAAATTAAAGCGACTTTCTGAGAAAACAACAGCGGCTATTAGAAAAAATTAAAGCGACTTTCTGAGAAAACAAAAGCGGCTATTAGAAAAAATTAAAGCGACTTTCTGAGAAAACAAAAACGGCTTTTAGAAAAAATTAAAGCGACTTTCTGAGAAAACAACAGCGGCTATTAGAAAAAATTAAAGCGACTTTCTGAGAAAACAAAAACGGCTTTTAGAAAAAATTAAAGCGACTTTCTGAGAAAACAACAGCGGCTATTAGAAAAAATTAAAGCGACTTTCTGAGAAAACAAAAGCGGCTATTAGAAAAAATTAAAGCGACTTTCTGAGAAAACAAAAACGGCTTTTAGAAAAAATTAAAGCGACTTTCTGAGAAAACAAAAACGGCTTTTAGAAAAAATTAAAGCGACTTTCTGAGAAAACAAAAGCGGCTATTAGAAAAAATTAAAGTGGCTTTTTGAGAAAACAAAAGCGGCTATTAGAAAAAATTAAAGTGGGTTTTAGAGAAAATAAAAGCGGCTTTTAGAAAAAATTAAAGTGGGTTTTAGAGAAAATAAAAGCGGCTTTTAGAAAAAATTAAAGTGGGTTTTAGAGAAAATAAAAGCGGCTTTTAGAAAAAATTAACGTGGCTTTTTGAGAAAATAAAAGCGGCTTTTAGAAAAAATTAAAGTAGATTTTTGAGAAAATAAAAGCGGCTATTAGAAAAAATTCAAGCGACTTTCTGAGAAAACAAAAGCGGCTATTAGAAAAAATTAAAGCGACTTTCTGAGAAAACAAAAGCGGCTATTAGAAAAAATTTAAGCGACTTTCTGAGAAAACAAAAGCGGCTATTAGAAAAAATTAAAGCGACTTTCTGAGAAAACAAAAGCGGCTATTAGAAAAAATTAAAGCGACTTTCTGAGAAAACAAAAGCGGCTATTAGAAAAAATTAAAGCGACTTTCTGAGAAAACAAAAGCGGCTATTAGAAAAAATTAAAGCGACTTTCTGAGAAAACAAAAGCGGCTATTAGAAAAAATTAAAGCGACTTTCTGAGAAAACTAAAGCGGCTATTAGAAAAAATTAGGTGGCTTTTAGAGAAATTAAAAGCGGCTATTAGAAAAAATTAAAGTGTCTTTTTGAGACAACAAAAGCGGCTATTAGAAAAAATTAAAGTGACTTTCTGAGAAAACAAAAGCGGCTATTAGAAAAAATTAGGTGGCTTTTAGAGAAATTAAAAGCGGCTATTAGAAAAAATTAAAGTGTCTTTTTGAGAAAACAAAAGCGGCTATTAGAAAAAATTAAAGTGGGTTTTAGAGAAAACAAAAACGGCTTTTAGAGAAAATTAAAGCGACTTTCTGAGAAAACAAAAACGGCATTTAGAGAAAATTAAAGCGACTTTCTGAGAAAACAAAAACGGCTTTTAGAAAAAATTAAAGCGACTTTCTGAGAAAACAAAAGCGGCTATTAGAAAAAATTAAAGTGGCTTTTTGAGAAAACAAAATCGGCTAATAGAAAAAATTAAAGTGGCTGTTTGAGAAAACAAAAGCGGCTTTTAGAAGAAATAAAAGTGTGCTTTAGAGAATTTAAAAGCGGCTTTTAGAAAAAATTAACGTGGCTTTTTGAGAAAATAAAAGCGGCTTTTAGAAGAAATAAAGTGGGTTTTAGAGAATTTAAAAGCGGCTTTTAGAAAAAATTAAAGCGACTTTCTGAGAAAACAAAAGCGGCTATTAGAAAAAATTAAAGCGACTTTCTGAGAAAACAAAAGCGGCTATTAGGAAAAATTAAAGCGACTTTCTGAGAAAACAAAAGCGGCTTTTAGAAAAAATTAAAGCGACTTTCTGAGAAAACAAAAGCGGCCTTTAGAAAAAATTAACGTGGCTTTTTGAGAAAACAACAGCGGCTATTAGAAAAAATTAAAGCGACTTTCTGAGAAAACAAAAGCGGCTTTTAGAAAAAATTAAAGCGACTTTCTGAGAAAACAAAAGCGGCTATTAGAAAAAATTAAAGCGACTTTCTGAGAAAACAAAAGCGGCTATTAGGAAAAATTAAAGCGACTTTCTGAGAAAACAAAAGCGGCTTTTAGAAAAAAATAACGTGGCTTTTTGAGAAAACAACAGCGGCTATTAGAAAAAATTAAAGCGACTTTCTGAGAAAACAAAAGCGGCTTTTAGAAAAAATTAAAGCGACTTTCTGAGAAAACAAAAGCGGCTATTAGAAAAAATTAAAGCGACTTTCTGAGAAAACAAAAGCGGCTATTAGGAAAAATTAAAGCGACTTTCTGAGAAAACAAAAGCTGCTTTTAGAAAAAATTAAAGCGACTTTCTGAGAAAACAAAAGCGGCCTTTAGAAAAAATTAACGTGGCTTTTTGAGAAAACAAAAGCGGCTAGTAGAAAAAATTAAAGCGACTTTCTGAGAAAACAAAAGCGGCTTTTAGAAAAAATTAAAGCGACTTTCTGAGAAAACAAAAGCGGCTAATAGAAAAAAATAACGTGGCTTTTTGAGAAAACAAAAGCGGCTAGTAGAAAAAATTAAAGCGACTTTCTGAGAAAACAAAAGCGGCTTTTAGAAAAAATTAAAGCGACTTTCTGAGAAAACAAAAGCGGCTAATAGAAAAAATTAAAGCGACTTTCTGATAAAACAAAAGCGGCTATTAGAAAAAATTAAAGCGACTTTCTGAGAAAACAAAAACGGCTTTTAGAAAAAATTAAAGCGACTTTCTGAGAAAACAATAGCGGCTATTAGAAAAAATTAAAGCGACTTTCTGAGAAAACAAAAACGGCTTTTAGAAAAAATTAAAGCGACTTTCTGAGAAAACAACAGCGGCTATTAGAAAAAATTAAAGCGACTTTCTGAGAAAACAAAAGCGAATATTAGAAAAAATTAAAGTGGGTTTTAGAGAAAATAAAAGCGGCTTTTAGAAAAAATTAAAGTGGCTTTTTGAGAAAATAAAAGCGGCTAATAGAAAAAATTAAAGCGACTTTCTGAGAAAACAAAAGCGGCTTTTAGAAAAAATTAAAGCGACTTTCTGAGAAAACAAAAGCGGCTAATAGAAAAAATTAAAGCGACTTTCTGATAAAACAAAAGCGGCTATTAGAAAAAATTAAAGCGACTTTCTGAGAAAACAAAAACGGCTTTTAGAAAAAATTAAAGCGACTTTCTGAGAAAACAACAGCGGCTATTAGAAAAAATTAAAGCGACTTTCTGAGAAAACAAAAGCGGCTTTTAGAAAAAATTAAAGCGACTTTCTGAGAAAACAAAAGCGGCCTTTAGAAAAAATTAAAGTGCCTTTTTGAGAAAACAACAGCGGCTATTAGAAAAAATTGAAGCGACTTTCTGAGAAAACAAAAGCGGCTATTAGAAAAAATTAAAGCGACTTTCTGAGAAAACAAAAGCGGCCTTTAGAAAAAATTAAAGCGACTTTCTGAGAAAACAAAAGCGGCTATTAGAAAAAATTAAAGCGACTTTCTGAGAAAACAAAAGCGGCTATTAGAAAAAATTAAAGCGACTCTCTGAGAAAACAACATCGGCTATTAGAAAAAATTAAAGCGACTTTCTGAGAAAACAAAAGCGGCTATTAGAAAAAATTAAAGCGACATTCTGAGAAAACAAAAGCGGCTTTTAGAAAAAATTAAAGCGACTTTCTGAGAAAACAAAAGCGGCTATTAGAAAAAATTAAAGCGACTTTCTGAGAAAACAAAAGCGGCTTTTAGAAAAAATTAAAGCGACTTTCTGAGAAAACAACAGCGGCTATTAGAAAAAATTAAAGCGACTTTCTGAGAAAACAAAAGCGGCTTTTAGAAAAAATTAAGGTGGCTTTTTGAGAAAACAAAAGCGGCTATTAGAAAAAATTAAAGCGACTTTCTGAGAAAACAACATCGGCTATTAGAAAAAATTAAAGCGACTTTCTGAGAAAACAAAAGCGGCTATTAGAAAAAATTAAAGCGACTTTCTGAGAAAACAAAAGCGGCTTTTAGAAAAAATTAAAGCGACTTTCTGAGAAAACAAAAGCGGCTATTAGAAAAAATTAAAGCGACTTTCTGAGAAAACAAAAGCGGCTTTTAGAAAAAATTAAAGCGACTTTCTGAGAAAACAAAAGCGGCTTTTAGAAAAAATTAAAGTGGCTTTTTGAGAAAACAAAATCGGCTTTTAGAAAAAATTACAGCGACTTTCTGAGAAAACTAAAGCGGCTATTAGAAAAAATTAAAGCGACTTTCTGAGAAAACAAAAGCGGCTATTAGAAAAAATTAGGTGGCTTTTAGAGAAATTAAAAGCGGCTATTAGAAAAAATTAAAGTGGCTTTTTGAGAAAACAAAAGGTGCTATTAGAAAAAATTAAAGTGGGTTTTAGAGAAAATAAAAGCGGCTTTTAGAAAAAATTAAAGTGGGTTTTAGAGAAATTAAAAGCGGCTATTAGAAAAAATTAAAGTGGCTTTTTGAGAAAACAAAATCGGCTTTTAGAAAAAATTACAGCGACTTTCTGAGAAAACTAAGGCGGCTATTAGAAAAAATTAAAGTGACTTTCTGAGAAAACAAAAGCGGCTATTAGAAAAAATTAGGTAGCTTTTAGAGAAATTAAAAGCGGCTATTAGAAAAAATTAAAGTGTCTTTTTGAGAAAACAAAAGCGGCTATTAGAAAAAATTAAAGTGGGTTTTAGAGAAAATAAAAGCGGCTTTTAGAAAAAATTAAAGTGGCTTTTTGAGAAAACAAAATCGGCTTTTAGAAAAAATTAAAGCGACTTTCTGAGAAAACAAAAGCGGCTATTAGAAAAAATTAAAGTGGCTTTTTGAGAAAACAAAATCGGCTTTTAGAAAAAATTACAGCGACTTTCTGAGAAAACTAAAGCGGCTATTAGAAAAAATTAAAGCGACTTTCTGAGAAAACAAAATCGGCTTTTAGAAAAAATTAAAGCGACTTTCTGAGAAAACAAAAGCGGCTATTAGAAAAAATTAGGTGGCTTTTAGAGAAATTAAAAGCGGCTAATAGAAAAAATTAAAGTGCCTGTTTGAGAAAACAAAAGCGGCTTTCAGAAGAAATAAAAGTGGGTTTTAGAGAATTTAAAAGCGGCTTTTAGAAAAAATTAACGTGGCTTTTTGAGAAAATAAAAGCGGCTTTTAGAAGAAATAAAGTGGGTTTTAGAGAAATTAAAAGCGGCCTTTAGAAAAAATTAAAGCGACTTTCTGAGAAAACAAAAGCGGCTTTTAGAAAAATTTAAAGCGACTTTCTGAGAAAACAAAAGCGGCTTTTAGAAAAAATTAAAGTGGGTTTTAGAGAAATTAAAAGTGGCTTTTAGAAAAAATTAAAGCGAATTTCTGAGAAAACAAAAGCGGCTATTAGAAAAATTTAAGTGGCTTTTAGAGAAATTAAAAGCGGCTATTAGAAAAAATTAAAGTGTCTTTTTGAGAAAACAAAAGCGCCTATTAGAAAAAATTAAAGTGGGTTTTAGAGAAAATAAAAGCGGCTTTTAGAAAAAATTAAAGTGGCTTTTTGAGAAAACAAAATCGGCTTTTAGAAAAAATTACAGCGACTTTCTGAGAAAACTAAAGCGGCTATTAGAAAAAATTAAAGCGACTTTCTGAGAAAACAAAAGCGGCTATTAGAAAAAATTAGGTGGCTTTTAGAGAAATTAAAAGCGGCTATTAGAAAAAATTAAAGTGGCTTTTTGAGAAAACAAAAGCGGCTATTAGAAAAAATTAAAGTGGGTTTTAGAGAAAATAAAAGCGGCTTTTAGAAAAAGTTAAAGTGGGTTTTAGAGAAATTAAAAGTGGCTTTTAGAAAAAATTAAAGCGACTTTCTGAGAAAACAAAAACGGCTTTTATAAAAAATTAAAGCGACTTTCTGAGAAAACAAAAGCGGCTATTAGAAAAAATTAAAGCGACTTTCTGAGAAAACAAAAGCGGCTATTAGAAAAAATTAAAGCGACTTTCTGAGAAAACAAAAGCGGCTTTTAGAAAAAATTAAAGTGGGTTTTAGAGAAATTAAAAGTGGCTTTTAGAAAAAATTAGAGCGACTTTCTGAGAAAACAAAAGCGGCTTTTAGAAAAATTTAAAGCGACTTTTTGAGAAAACAAAAACGGCTTTTAGAGAAAATTAAAGCGACTTTCTGAGAAAATAAAAACGGCTTTTAGAGAAAATTAAAGCGACTTTCTGAGAAAACAAAAACGGCTTTTAGAAAAAATTACAGCGACTTTCTGAGAAAACTAAAGCGGCTAATAGAAAAAATTAAAGCGACTTTCTGAGAAAACAAAATCGGCTATTAGAAAAAATTAGGTGGCTTTTAGAGAAATTAAAAGCGGCTATTAGAAAAAATTAAAGTGGCTTTTTGAGAAAACAAAATCGGCTTTTAGAAAAAATTACAGCGACTTTCTGAGAAAACTAAAGCGGCTATTAGAAAAAATTAAAGTGACTTTCTGAGAAAACAAAAGCGGCTATTAGAAAAAATTAGGTGGCTTTTAGAGAAATTAAAAGCGGCTAATAGAAAAAATTAAAGTGGCTGTTTGAGAAAACAAAAGCGACTTTTAGAAGAAATAAAAGTGGGTTTTAGAGAATTTAAAAGCGGCTTTTAGAAAAAATTAACGTGGCATTTTGAGAAAATAAAAGCGGCTTTTAGAAGAAATAAAGTGGGTTTTAGAGAAATTAAAAGCGGCCTTTAGAAAAAATTAAAGCGACTTTCTGAGAAAACAAAAGCGGCTTTTAGAAAAAATTAAAGCGACTTTCTGAGAAAACAAAAGCGGCTATTAGAAAAAATTAAGTGGCTTTTAGAGAAATTAAAAGCGGCTATTAGAAAAAATTAAAGTGTCTTTTTGAGAAAACAAAAGCGGCTATTAGAAAAAATTAAAGTGGGTTTTAGAGAAAATAAAAGCGGCTATTAGAAAAAATTAAAGTGGCTTTTTGAGGAAACAAAATCGGCTTTTAGAAAAAATTAAAGCGACTTTCTGAGAAAACAAAAGCGGCTATTAGAAAAAATTAAGTGGCTTTTAGAGAAATTAAAAGCGGCTATTAGAAAAAATTAAAGTGTCTTTTTGAGAAAACAAAATCGGCTATTAGAAAAAATTAGGTGGCTTTTAGAGAAATTAAAAGCGGCTATTAGAAAAAATTAAAGTGGCTTTTTGAGGAAACAAAATCGGCTTTTAGAAAAAATTAAAGCGACTTTCTGAGAAAACAAAAGCGGCTATTAGAAAAAATTAAAGTGGCTTTTTGAGAAAACAAAATCGGCTTTTAGAAAAAATTACAGCGACTTTCTGAGAAAACTAAAGCGGCTATTAGAAAAAATTAAAGCGACTTTCTGAGAAAACAAAATCGGCTTTTAGAAAAAATTAAAGCGGCTTTCTGAGAAAACAAAAGCGGCTATTAGAAAAAATTAAAGTGGGTTTTAGAGAAATTAAAAGCGGCTAATAGAAAAAATTAAAGTGGCTGTTTGAGAAAACAAAAGCGACTTTTAGAAGAAATAAAAGTGGGTTTTAGAGAATTTAAAAGCGGCTTTTAGAAAAAATTAACGTGGCATTTTGAGAAAATAAAAGCGGCTTTTAGAAGAAATAAAGTGGGTTTTAGAGAAATTAAAAGCGGCCTTTAGAAAAAATTAAAGCGACTTTCTGAGAAAACAAAAGCGGCTTTTAGAAAAAATTAAAGCGACTTTCTGAGAAAACAAAAGCGGCTATTAGAAAAAATTAAGTGGCTTTTAGAGAAATTAAAAGCGGCTATTAGAAAAAATTAAAGTGTCTTTTTGAGAAAACAAAAGCGGCTATTAGAAAAAATTAAAGTGGGTTTTAGAGAAAATAAAAGCGGCTTTTAGAAAAAATTAAAGTGGCTTTTTGAGAAAACAAAAGCGGCTTTTAGAAAAAATTTAAGTGGGTTTTAGAGAAATTAAAAGTGGCTTTTAGAAAAAATTAAAGCGACTTTCTGAGAAAACAAAAGCGGCTATTAGAAAAAATTAAGTGGCTTTTAGAGAAATTAAAAGCGGCTATTAGAAAAAATTAAAGTGGCTTTTTGAGATAACAAAATCGGCTTTTAGAAAAAATTACAGCGACTTTCTGAGAAAACTAAAGCGGCTATTAGAAAAAATTAAAGCGACTTTCTGAGAAAACAAAAGCGGCTATTAGAAAAAATTAGGTGGCTTTTAGAGAAATTAAAAGCGGCTATTAAAGTGGCTTTTTGAGAAAACAAAAGCGGCTATTAGAAAAAATTAAAGTGGCTTTTTGAGAAAACAAAATCGGCTTTTAGAAAAAATTACAGCGACTTTCTGAGAAAACTAAAGCGGCTATTAGAAAAAATTAAAGCGACTTTCTGAGAAAACAAAAGCGGCCTTTAGAAAAAATTAACGTGGCTTTTTGAGAAAACAACATCGGCTTTTAGAAAAAATTAAAGTGGCTTTTTGAGAAAACAAAATCGGCTTTTAGAAAAAATTAAAGCGACTTTCTGAGAAAACAAAAGCGGCTATTAGAAAAAATTAAAGTGGCTTTTTGAGAAAACAAAAGCGGCTATTAGAAAAAATTAAAGTGGCTTTTTGAGAAAACAAAATCGGCTTTTAGAAAAAATTACAGCGACTTTCTGAGAAAACTAAAGCGGCTATTAGAAAAAATTAAAGCGACTTTCTGAGAAAACAAAAGCGGCTATTAGAAAAAATTAGGTGGCTTTTAGAGAAATTAAAAGCGGCTATTAGAAAAAATTAAAGTGGCTTTTTGAGAAAACAAAAGCGGCTATTAGAAAAAATTAAGGTGGGTTTTAGAGAAATTAAAAGCGGCTATTAGAAAAAATTAAAGTGGCTTTTTGAGAAAACAAAAGCGGCTATTAGAAAAAATTAAAGTGGCTTTTTGAGAAAACAAAATCGGCTTTTAGAAAAAATTACAGCGACTTTCTGAGAAAACTAAAGCGGCTATTAGAAAAAATTAAAGCGACTTTCTGAGAAAACAAAAGCGGCCTTTAAAAAAAATTAACGTGGCTTTTTGAGAAAACAACATCGGCTTTTAGAAAAAATTAAAGTGGCTTTTTGAGAAAACAAAATCGGCTTTTAGAAAAAATTAAAGCGACTTTCTGAGAAAACAAAAGCGGCTATTAGAAAAAATTAAAGTGGCTTTTTGAGAAAACAAAAGCGGCTATTAGAAAAAATTAAAGTGGGTTTTAGAGAAAACAAAAACGGCTTTTAGAGAAAATTAAAGCGACTTTCTGAGAAAACAAAAACGGCTTTTAGAGAAAATTAAAGCGACTTTCTGAGAAAACAAAAACGGCTTTTAGAAAAAATTACAGCGACTTTCTGAGAAAACTAAAGCGGCTATTAGAAAAAATTAAAGTGGCTTTTTGAGAAAACAAAAGCGGCTATTAGAAAAAATTAAAGTGGGTTTTAGAGAAAACAAAAACGGCTTTTAGAGAAAATTAAAGCGACTTTCTGAGAAAACAAAAACGGCTTTTAGAGAAAATTAAAGCGACTTTCTGAGAAAACAAAAACGGCTTTTAGAAAAAATTACAGCGACTTTCTGAGAAAACTAAAGCGGCTATTAGAAAAAATTAAAGTGGCTTTTTGAGAAAACAAAATCGGCTAATAGAAAAAATTAAAGTGGCTGTTTGAGAAAACAAAAGCGGCTATTAGAAAAAATTAAAGCGACTTTCTGAGAAAACAAAATCGGCTTTTAGAAAAAATTAAAGCGACTTTCTGAGAAAACAAAAGCGGCTATTAGAAAAAATTAGGTGGCTTTTAGAGAAATTAAAAGCGGATATTAGAAAAAATTAAAGTGGCTATTTGAGAAAACAAAAGCGGCTTTTAGAAGAAATAAAAGTGGGTTTTAGAGAATTTAAAAGCGGCTTTTAGAAAAAATTAACGTGGCTTTTTGAGAAAATAAAAGCGGCTTTTAGAAGAAATAAAAGTGGGTTTTAGAGAATTTAAAAGCGGCCTTTAGAAAAAATTAAAGCGACTTTCTGAGAAAACAAAAGCGGCTTTTAGAAAAAATTAAAGCGACTTTCTGAGAAAACAAAAGCGGCCTTTAGAAAAAAATAACGTGGATTTTTGAGAAAACAACAGCGGCTATTAGAAAAAATTAAAGTGGCTTTTTGAGAAAACAAAATCGGCTTTTAGAAAAAATTACAGCGACTTTCTGAGAAAACTAAAGCGGCTATTAGAAAAAATTAAAGCGACTTTCTGAGAAAACAAAAGCGGCTATTAGAAAAAATTAGGTGGCTTTTAGAGAAATTAAAAGCGGCTATTAGAAAAAATTAAAGTGGCTTTTTGAGAAAACAAAAGCGGCTATTAGAAAAAATTAAGGTGGGTTTTAGAGAAATTAAAAGCGGCTATTAGAAAAAATTAAAGTGGCTTTTTGAGAAAACAAAAGCGGCTATTAGAAAAAATTAAAGTGGCTTTTTGAGAAAACAAAATCGGCTTTTAGAAAAAATTACAGCGACTTTCTGAGAAAACTAAAGCGGCTATTAGAAAAAATTAAAGCGACTTTCTGAGAAAACAAAAGCGGCCTTTAAAAAAAATTAACGTGGCTTTTTGAGAAAACAACATCGGCTTTTAGAAAAAATTAAAGTGGCTTTTTGAGAAAACAAAATCGGCTTTTAGAAAAAATTAAAGCGACTTTCTGAGAAAACAAAAGCGGCTATTAGAAAAAATTAAAGTGGCTTTTTGAGAAAACAAAAGCGGCTATTAGAAAAAATTAAAGTGGGTTTTAGAGAAAACAAAAACGGCTTTTAGAGAAAATTAAAGCGACTTTCTGAGAAAACAAAAACGGCTTTTAGAGAAAATTAAAGCGACTTTCTGAGAAAACAAAAACGGCTTTTAGAAAAAATTACAGCGACTTTCTGAGAAAACTAAAGCGGCTATTAGAAAAAATTAAAGTGGCTTTTTGAGAAAACAAAAGCGGCTATTAGAAAAAATTAAAGTGGGTTTTAGAGAAAACAAAAACGGCTTTTAGAGAAAATTAAAGCGACTTTCTGAGAAAACAAAAACGGCTTTTAGAGAAAATTAAAGCGACTTTCTGAGAAAACAAAAACGGCTTTTAGAAAAAATTACAGCGACTTTCTGAGAAAACTAAAGCGGCTATTAGAAAAAATTAAAGTGGCTTTTTGAGAAAACAAAATCGGCTAATAGAAAAAATTAAAGTGGCTGTTTGAGAAAACAAAAGCGGCTATTAGAAAAAATTAAAGCGACTTTCTGAGAAAACAAAATCGGCTTTTAGAAAAAATTAAAGCGACTTTCTGAGAAAACAAAAGCGGCTATTAGAAAAAATTAGGTGGCTTTTAGAGAAATTAAAAGCGGATATTAGAAAAAATTAAAGTGGCTATTTGAGAAAACAAAAGCGGCTTTTAGAAGAAATAAAAGTGGGTTTTAGAGAATTTAAAAGCGGCTTTTAGAAAAAATTAACGTGGCTTTTTGAGAAAATAAAAGCGGCTTTTAGAAGAAATAAAAGTGGGTTTTAGAGAATTTAAAAGCGGCCTTTAGAAAAAATTAAAGCGACTTTCTGAGAAAACAAAAGCGGCTTTTAGAAAAAATTAAAGCGACTTTCTGAGAAAACAAAAGCGGCCTTTAGAAAAAAATAACGTGGATTTTTGAGAAAACAACAGCGGCTATTAGAAAAAATTAAAGCGACTTTCTGAGAAAACAAAAGCGGCTTTTAGAAAAAATTAAAGCGACTTTCTGAGAAAACAAAAGCGGCTATTAGAAAAAATTAAAGCGACTTTCTGAGAAAACAAAAGCGGCTTTTAGAAAAAATTAAAGCGACTTTCTGAGAAAACAAAAGCGGCTATTAGAAAAAATTAAAGCGACTTTCTGAGAAAACAACAGCGGCTATTAGAAAAAATTAAAGCGACTTTCTGAGAAAACAAAAGCGGCCTTTAGAAAAAATTAACGTGGCTTTTTGAGAAAACAACAGCGGCTATTAGAAAAAATTAAAGCGACTTTCTGAGAAAACAAAAGCGGCTTTTAGAAAAAATTAAAGCGACTTTCTGAGAAAACAAAAGCGGCTAATAGAAAAAATTAAAGCGACTTTCTGATAAAACAAAAGCGGCTATTAGAAAAAATTAAAGCGACTTTCTGAGAAAACAAAAGCGGCTAATAGAAAAAATTAAAGCGACTTTCTGAGGAAACAAAAGCGGCTTTTAGAAAAAATTAAAGCGACTTTCTGAGAAAACAAAAGCGGCCTTTAGAAAAAATTAACGTGCCTTTTTGAGAAAACAACAGCGGCTATTAAAAAAAATTAAAGCGACTTTCTGAGAAAACAAAAGCGGCTTTTAGAAAAAATTAAAGCGACTTTCTGAGAAAACAAAAGCGGCTATTAGAAAAAATTAAAGCGACTTTCTGAGAAAACAACAGCGCCTATTAGAAAAAATTAAAGCGACTTTCTGAGAAAACAAAAGCGGCCTTTAGAAAAAATTAACGTGGCTTTTTGAGAAAACAACATCGGCTTTTAGAAAAAATTAAAGTGGCTTTTTGAGAAAACAAAATCGGCTTTTAGAAAAAATTAAAGCGACTTTCTGAGAAAACAAAAGCGGCTATTAGAAAAAATTAAAGTGGCTTTTTGAGAAAACAAAATCGGCTTTTAGAAAAAATTAAAGTGGCTTTTTGAGAAAACAAAATCGGCTTTTAGAAAAAATTACAGCGACTTTCTGAGAAAACTAAAGCGGCTATTAGAAAAAATTAAAGTGACTTTCTGAGAAAACAAAAGCGGCTATTAGAAAAAATTAGGTGGCTTTTAGAGAAATTAAAAGCGACTATTAGAAAAAATTAAAGTGGCTATTTGAGAAAACAAAAGCGGCTTTTAGAAGAAATAAAAGTGGGTTTTAGAGAATTTAAAAGCGGCTTTTAGAAAAAATTAACGTGGCTTTTTGAGAAAATAAAAGCGGCTTTTAGAAGAAATAAAAGTGGGTTTTAGAGAATTTAAAAGCGGCCTTTAGAAAAAATTAAAGCGACTTTCTGAGAAAACAAAAGCGGCTTTTAGAAAAAATTAAAGCGACTTTCTGAGAAAACAAAAGCGGCTATTAGAAAAAATTAAAGCGACTTTCTGAGAAAACAAAAGCGGCTTTTAGAAAAAATTAAAGCGACTTTCTGAGAAAACAAAAGCGGCCTTTAGAAAAAAATAACGTGGCTTTTTGAGAAAACAACAGCGGCTATTAGAAAAAATTAAAGCGACTTTCTGAGAAAACAACAGCGGCTATTAGAAAAAATTAAAGCGACTTTCTGAGAAAACAAAAGCGGCTATTAGAAAAAATTAAAGCGACTTTCTGAGAAAACAACAGCGGCTATTAGAAAAAATTAAAGCGACTTTCTGAGAAAACAAAAGCGGCCTTTAGAAAAAATTAACGTGGCTTTTTGAGAAAACAACAGCGGCTATTAGAAAAAATTAAAGCGACTTTCTGAGAAAACAAAAGCGGCTTTTAGGAAAAATTAAAGCGACTTTCTGAGAAAACAAAAGCGGCTATTAGAAAAAATTAAAGCGACTTTCTGAGAAAACAAAAGCGGCTTTTAGAAAAAATTAAAGCGACTTTCTGAGAAAACAAAAGCGGCTTTTAGAAAAAATTAAAGCGACTTTCTGAGAAAACAAAAGCGGCTTTTAGAAAAAATTAAAGCGACTTTCTGAGAAAACAAAAGCGGCTATTAGAAAAAATTAAAGCGACTTTCTGAGAAAACAAAAGCGGCTTTTAGAAAAAATTAAAGCGACTTTCTGAGAAAACAAAAGCGGCCTTTAGAAAAAAATAACGTGGCTTTTTGAGAAAACAACAGCGGCTATTAGAAAAAATTAAAGCGACTTTCTGAGAAAACAACAGCGGCTTTTAGAAAAAATTAAAGTGGCTTTTTGAGAAAACAAAATCGGCTTTTAGAAAAAATTACAGCGACTTTCTGAGAAAACTAAAGCGGCTATTAGAAAAAATTAAAGTGACTTTCTGAGAAAACAAAAGCGGCTATTAGAAAAAATTAGGTGGCTTTTAGAGAAATTAAAAGCGGCTATTAGAAAAAATTAAAGTGACTTTCTGAGAAAACAAAAGCGGCTATTAGAAAAAATTAGGTGGCTTTTAGAGAAATTAAAAGCGACTATTAGAAAAAATTAAAGTGGCTATTTGAGAAAACAAAAGCGGCTTTTAGAAGAAATAAAAGTGGGTTTTAGAGAATTTAAAAGCGGCTTTTAGAAAAAATTAACGTGGCTTTTTGAGAAAATAAAAGCGGCTTTTAGAAGAAATAAAAGTGGGTTTTAGAGAATTTAAAAGCGGCCTTTAGAAAAAATTAAAGCGACTTTCTGAGAAAACAAAAGCGGCTTTTAGAAAAAATTAAAGCGACTTTCTGAGAAAACAAAAGCGGCTATTAGAAAAAATTAAAGCGACTTTCTGAGAAAACAAAAGCGGCTTTTAGAAAAAATTAAAGCGACTTTCTGAGAAAACAAAAGCGGCCTTTAGAAAAAAATAACGTGGCTTTTTGAGAAAACAACAGCGGCTATTAGAAAAAATTAAAGCGACTTTCTGAGAAAACAACAGCGGCTATTAGAAAAAATTAAAGCGACTTTCTGAGAAAACAAAAGCGGCTATTAGAAAAAATTAAAGCGACTTTCTGAGAAAACAACAGCGGCTATTAGAAAAAATTAAAGCGACTTTCTGAGAAAACAAAAGCGGCCTTTAGAAAAAATTAACGTGGCTTTTTGAGAAAACAACAGCGGCTATTAGAAAAAATTAAAGCGACTTTCTGAGAAAACAAAAGCGGCTTTTAGAAAAAATTAAAGCGACTTTCTGAGAAAACAAAAGCGGCTATTAGAAAAAATTAAAGCGACTTTCTGAGAAAACAAAAGCGGCTTTTAGAAAAAATTAAAGCGACTTTCTGAGAAAACAAAAGCGGCTTTTAGAAAAAATTAAAGCGACTTTCTGAGAAAACAAAAGCGGCTTTTAGAAAAAATTAAAGCGACTTTCTGAGAAAACAAAAGCGGCTATTAGAAAAAATTAAAGCGACTTTCTGAGAAAACAAAAGCGGCTTTTAGAAAAAATTAAAGCGACTTTCTGAGAAAACAAAAGCGGCCTTTAGAAAAAAATAACGTGGCTTTTTGAGAAAACAACAGCGGCTATTAGAAAAAATTAAAGCGACTTTCTGAGAAAACAACAGCGGCTATTAGAAAAAATTAAAGCGACTTTCTGAGAAAACAAAAGCGGCTATTAGAAAAAATTAAAGCGACTTTCTGAGAAAACAACAGCGGCTATTAGAAAAAATTAACGCGACTTTCTGAGAAAACAAAAGCGGCCTTTAGAAAAAATTAACGTGGCTTTTTGAGAAAACAACAGCGGCTATTAGAAAAAATTAAAGTGTCTTTTTGAGAAAACAAAAGCGGCTATTAGAAAAAATTAAAGTGGGTTTTAGAGAAAACAAAAACGGCTTTTAGAGAAAATTAAAGCGACTTTCTGAGGAAACAAAAACGGCTTTTAGAGAAAATTAAAGCGACTTTCTGAGAAAACAAAAACGGCTTTTAGAAAAAATTACAGCGACTTTCTGAGAAAACTAAAGCGGCTAATAGAAAAAATTAAAGCGACTTTCTGAGAAAACAAAATCGGCTTTTAGAAAAAATTAAAGCGACTTTCTGAGAAAACAAAAGCGGCTATTAGAAAAAATTAGGTGGCTTTTAGAGAAATTAAAAGCGACTATTAGAAAAAATTAAAGTGGCTATTTGAGAAAACAAAAGCGGCTTTTAGAAGAAATAAAAGTGGGTTTTAGAGAATTTAAAAGCGGCTTTTAGAAAAAATTAACGTGGCTTTTTGAGAAAATAAAAGCGGCTTTTAGAAGAAATAAAAGTGGGTTTTAGAGAATTTAAAAGCGGCCTTTAGAAAAAATTAAAGCGACTTTCTGAGAAAACAAAAGCGGCTTTTAGAAAAAATTAAAGCGACTTTCTGAGAAAACAAAAGCGGCTTTTAGAAAAAATTAAAGCGACTTTCTGAGAAAACAAAAGCGGCCTTTAGAAAAAAATAACGTGGCTTTTTGAGAAAACAACAGCGGCTATTAGAAAAAATTAAAGCGACTTTCTGAGAAAACAAAAGCGGCTATTAGAAAAAATTAAAGCGACTTTCTGAGAAAACAACAGCGGCTATTAGAAAAAATTAAAGCGACTTTCTGAGAAAACAAAAGCGGCCTTTAGAAAAAATTAACGTGGCTTTTTGAGAAAACAACAGCGGCTATTAGAAAAAATTAAAGCGACTTTCTGAGAAAACAAAAGCGGCTTTTAGAAAAAATTAAAGCGACTTTCTGAGAAAACAAAAGCGGCTAATAGAAAAAATTAAAGCGACTTTCTGATAAAACAAAAGCGGCTATTAGAAAAAATTAAAGCGACTTTCTGAGAAAACAAAAGCGGCTAATAGAAAAAATTAAAGCGACTTTCTGAGAAAACAAAAGCGGCTTTTAGAAAAAATTAAAGCGACTTTCTGAGAAAACAAAAGCGGCTAATAGAAAAAATTAAAGCGACTTTCTGATAAAACAAAAGCGGCTATTACAAAAATTAAAGCGACTTTCTGAGAAAACAAAAGCGGCCTTTAGAAAAAATTAACGTGCCTTTTTGAGAAAACAACAGCGGCTATTAGAAAAAATTAAAGCAACTTTCTGAGAAAACAAAAGCGGCTTTTAGAAAAAATTAAAGCGACTTTCTGAGAAAACAAAAGCGGCCTTTAGAAAAAATTAACGTGCCTTTTTGAGAAAACAACAGCGGCTATTAGAAAAAATTAAAGCGACTTTCTGAGAAAACAAAAGCGGCTATTAGAAAAAATTAAAGCGACTTTCTGAGAAAACAAAAGCGGCCTTTAGAAAAAATTAACGTGGCTTTTTGAGAAAACAACATCGGCTATTAGAAAAAATTAAAGCGACTTTCTGAGAAAACAAAAGCGGCTATTAGAAAAAATTAAAGCGACTTTCTGAGAAAACAAAAGCGGCTTTTAGAAAAAATTAAAGCGACTTTCTGAGAAAACAAAAGCGGCTATTAGAAAAAATTAAAGCGACTTTCTGAGAAAACAAAAGCGGCTTTTAGAAAAAATTAAAGCGACTTTCTGAGAAAACAACAGCGGCTATTAGAAAAAATTAAAGCGGCTTTCTGAGAAAACAAAAGCGGCTTTTAGAAAAAATTAAAGTGGCTTTTTGAGAAAACAAAATCGGCTTTTAGAAAAAATTACAGCGACTTTCTGAGAAAACTAAAGCGGCTATTAGAAAAAATTAAAGCGACTTTCTGAGAAAACAAAAGCGGCTATTAGAAAAAATTAGGTGGCTTTTAGAGAAATTAAAAGCGGCTATTAGAAAAAATTAAAGTGGCTTTTTGAGAAAACAAAAGCGGCTATTAGAAAAAATTAAAGTGGGTTTTAGAGAAAATAAAAGCGGCTTTTAGAAAAAATTAAAGTGGGTTTTAGAGAAATTAAAAGCGGCTATTAGAAAAAATTAAAGCGACTTTCTGAGAAAACAAAAGCGGCTATTAGAAAAAATTAGGTGGCTTTTAGAGAAATTAAAAGCGGCTATTAGAAAAAATTAAAGTGGCTTTTTGAGAAAACAAAAGCGGCTATTAGAAAAAATTAAAGTGGCTTTTTGAGAAAACAAAATCGGCTTTTAGAAAAAATTACAGCGACTTTCTGAGAAAACTAAAGCGGCTATTAGAAAAAATTAAAGCGACTTTCTGAGAAAACAAAAGCGGCTATTAGAAAAAATTAGGTGGCTTTTAGAGAAATTAAAAGCGGCTATTAGAAAAAATTAAAGTGGCTTTTTGAGAAAACAAAAGCGGCTATTAGAAAAAATTAAAGTGGGTTTTAGAGAAAATAAAAGCGGCTTTTAGAAAAAATTAAAGTGACTTTCTGAGAAAACAAAAGCGGCTATTAGAAAAAATTAGGTGGCTTTTAGAGAAATTAAAAGCGGCTATTAGAAAAAATTAAAGTGTCTTTTTGAGAAAACAAAAGCGGCTATTAGAAAAAATTAAAGCGACTTTCTGAGAAAACAAAAGCGGCTATTAGAAAAAATTAAAGTGGCTTTTTGAGAAAACAAAATCGGCTTTTAGAAAAAATTACAGCGACTTTCTGAGAAAACTAAAGCGGCTATTAGAAAAAATTAAAGCGACTTTCTGAGAAAACAAAATCGGCTTTTAGAAAAAATTAAAGCGACCATCTGAGAAAACAAAAGCGGCTATTAGAAAAAATTAGGTGGCTTTTAGAGAAATTAAAAGCGGCTAATAGAAAAAATTAAAGTGCCTGTTTGAGAAAACAAAAGCGGCTTTTAGAAGAAATAAAAGTGGGTTTTAGAGAATTTAAAAGCGGCTTTTAGAAAAAATTAACGTGGCTTTTTGAGAAAATAAAAGCGGCTTTTAGAAGAAATAAAGTGGGTTTTAGAGAAATTAAAAGCGGCCTTTAGAAAAAATTAAAGCGACTTTCTGAGAAAACAAAAGCGGCCTTTAGAAAAAATTAACGTGCCTTTTTGAGAAAACAACAGCGGCTATTAGAAAAAATTAAAGCGACTTTCTGAGAAAACAAAAGCGGCTATTAGAAAAAATTAAAGCGACTTTCTGAGAAAACAAAAGCGGCCTTTAGAAAAAATTAACGTGGCTTTTTGAGAAAACAACATCGGCTATTAGAAAAAATTAAAGCGACTTTCTGAGAAAACAAAAGCGGCTATTAGAAAAAATTAAAGCGACTTTCTGAGAAAACAAAAGCGGCTTTTAGAAAAAATTAAAGCGACTTTCTGAGAAAACAAAAGCGGCTATTAGAAAAAATTAAAGCGACTTTCTGAGAAAACAAAAGCGGCTTTTAGAAAAAATTAAAGCGACTTTCTGAGAAAACAACAGCGGCTATTAGAAAAAATTAAAGCGGCTTTCTGAGAAAACAAAAGCGGCTTTTAGAAAAAATTAAAGTGGCTTTTTGAGAAAACAAAATCGGCTTTTAGAAAAAATTACAGCGACTTTCTGAGAAAACTAAAGCGGCTATTAGAAAAAATTAAAGCGACTTTCTGAGAAAACAAAAGCGGCTATTAGAAAAAATTAGGTGGCTTTTAGAGAAATTAAAAGCGGCTATTAGAAAAAATTAAAGTGGCTTTTTGAGAAAACAAAAGCGGCTATTAGAAAAAATTAAAGTGGGTTTTAGAGAAAATAAAAGCGGCTTTTAGAAAAAATTAAAGTGGGTTTTAGAGAAATTAAAAGCGGCTATTAGAAAAAATTAAAGCGACTTTCTGAGAAAACAAAAGCGGCTATTAGAAAAAATTAGGTGGCTTTTAGAGAAATTAAAAGCGGCTATTAGAAAAAATTAAAGTGGCTTTTTGAGAAAACAAAAGCGGCTATTAGAAAAAATTAAAGTGGCTTTTTGAGAAAACAAAATCGGCTTTTAGAAAAAATTACAGCGACTTTCTGAGAAAACTAAAGCGGCTATTAGAAAAAATTAAAGCGACTTTCTGAGAAAACAAAAGCGGCTATTAGAAAAAATTAGGTGGCTTTTAGAGAAATTAAAAGCGGCTATTAGAAAAAATTAAAGTGGCTTTTTGAGAAAACAAAAGCGGCTATTAGAAAAAATTAAAGTGGGTTTTAGAGAAAATAAAAGCGGCTTTTAGAAAAAATTAAAGTGACTTTCTGAGAAAACAAAAGCGGCTATTAGAAAAAATTAGGTGGCTTTTAGAGAAATTAAAAGCGGCTATTAGAAAAAATTAAAGTGTCTTTTTGAGAAAACAAAAGCGGCTATTAGAAAAAATTAAAGCGACTTTCTGAGAAAACAAAAGCGGCTATTAGAAAAAATTAAAGTGGCTTTTTGAGAAAACAAAATCGGCTTTTAGAAAAAATTACAGCGACTTTCTGAGAAAACTAAAGCGGCTATTAGAAAAAATTAAAGCGACTTTCTGAGAAAACAAAATCGGCTTTTAGAAAAAATTAAAGCGACCATCTGAGAAAACAAAAGCGGCTATTAGAAAAAATTAGGTGGCTTTTAGAGAAATTAAAAGCGGCTAATAGAAAAAATTAAAGTGCCTGTTTGAGAAAACAAAAGCGGCTTTTAGAAGAAATAAAAGTGGGTTTTAGAGAATTTAAAAGCGGCTTTTAGAAAAAATTAACGTGGCTTTTTGAGAAAATAAAAGCGGCTTTTAGAAGAAATAAAGTGGGTTTTAGAGAAATTAAAAGCGGCCTTTAGAAAAAATTAAAGCGACTTTCTGAGAAAACAAAAGCGGCTTATAGAAAAATTTAAAGCGACTTTCTGAGAAAACAAAAGCGGCTATTAGAAAAATTTAAGTTGCTTTTAGAGAAATTAAAAGCGGCTATTAGAAAAAATTAAAGTGGCTTTTTGAGAAAACAAAATCGGCTTTTAGAAAAAATTACAGCGACTTTCTGAGAAAACAAAAGCGCCTCTAGAAAAAATTAGGTGGCTTTTAGAGAAATTAAAAGCGGCTATTAGAAAAAATTAAAGTGGCTTTTTGAGAAAACAAAAGCGGCTATTAGAAAAAATTAAAGTGGGTTTTAGAGAAAATAAAAGCGGCTTTTAGAAAAAATTAGGTGGCTTTTAGAGAAATTAAAAGCGGCTATTAGAAAAAATTAAAGTGTCTTTTTGAGAAAACAAAAGCGGCTATTAGAAAAATTTAAGTGGCTTTTAGAGAAATTAAAAGCGGCTATTAGAAAAAATTAAAGTGTCTTTTTGAGAAAACAAAAGCGGCTATTAGAAAAAATTAAAGTGGGTTTTAGAGAAATTAAAAGTGGCTTTTAGAAAAAATTAAAGCGACTTTCTGAGAAAACAAAAGCGGCTATTAGAAAAATTTAAGTGGCTTTTAGAGAAATTAAAAGCGGCTATTAGAAAAAATTAAAGTGGCTTTTTGAGAAAACAAAATCGGCTTTTAGAAAAAATTACAGCGACTTTCTGAGAAAACAAAAGCGCCTCTAGAAAAAATTAGGTGGCTTTTAGAGAAATTAAAAGCGGCTATTAGAAAAAATTAAAGTGTCTTTTTGAGAAAACAAAAGCGGCTATTAGAAAAAATTAAAGTGGGTTTTAGAGAAATTAAAAGTGGCTTTTAGAAAAAATTAAAGCGACTTTCTGAGAAAACAAAAGCGGCTATTAGAAAAATTTAAGTGGCTTTTAGAGAAATTAAAAGCGGCTATTAGAAAAAATTAAAGTGGCTTTTTGAGAAAACAAAATCGGCTTTTAGAAAAAATTACAGCGACTTTCTGAGAAAACAAAAGCGCCTCTAGAAAAAATTAGGTGGCTTTTAGAGAAATTAAAAGCGGCTATTAGAAAAAATTAAAGTGGCTTTTTGAGAAAACAAAAGCGGCTATTAGAAAAAATTAAAGTGGGTTTTAGAGAAAATAAAAGCGGCTTTTAGAAAAAATTAAAGTGGGTTTTAGAGAAATTAAAAGCGGCTATTAGAAAAAATTAAAGTGGCTTTTTGAGAAAACAAAATCGGCTTTTAGAAAAAATTACAGCGACTTTCTGAGAAAACTAAAGCGGCTATTAGAAAAAATTAAAGTGACTTTCTGAGAAAACAAAAGCGGCTATTAGAAAAAATTAGGTGGCTTTTAGAGAAATTAAAAGCGGCTATTAGAAAAAATTAAAGTGTCTTTTTGAGAAAACAAAAGCGGCTATTAGAAAAAATTAAAGTGGGTTTTAGAGAAAACAAAAACGGCTTTTAGAGAAAATTAAAGCGACTTTCTGAGAAAACAAAAACGGCTTTTAGAGAAAATTAAAGCGACTTTCTGAGAAAACAAAAACGGCTTTTAGAAAAAATTACAGCGACTTTCTGAGAAAACTAAAGCGGCTAATAGAAAAAATTAAAGCGACTTTCTGAGAAAACAAAATCGGCTTTTAGAAAAAATTAAAGTGGGTTTTAGAGAAAATCAAAGCGGCTTTTAGAAAAAATTATAGTGGCTTTTTGAGAAAACAAAATCGGCTTTTAGAAAAAATTAAAGCGACTTTCTGAGAAAACAAAAGCGGCTATTAGAAAAAATTAAAGTGGCTTTTAGAGAAATTAAAAGCGGCTATTAGAAAAAATTAAAGTGGCTTTTTGAGAAAACAAAATCGGCTTTTAGAAAAAATTAAAGCGACTTTCTGAGAAAACAAAAGCGGCTATTAGAAAAAATTAAAGTGGCTTTTAGAGAAATTAAAAGCGGCTAATAGAAAAAATTAAAGTGGCTGTTTGAGAAAACAAAAGCGGCTTTTAGAAGAAATAAAAGTGGGTTTTAGAGAATTTAAAAGCGGCTTTTAGAAAAAATTAACGTGGCTTTTTGAGAAAATAAAAGCGGCTTTTAGAAGAAATAAAGTGGGTTTTAGAGAAATTAAAAGCGGCTATTAGAAAAAATTAAAGCGACTTTCTGAGAAAACAAAAGCGGCTTTTAGAAAAAATTAAAGCGACTTTCTGAGAAAACAAAAGCGGCTATTAGAAAAAATTAAGTGGCTTTTAGAGAAATTAAAAGCGGCTATTAGAAAAAATTAAAGTGGCTTTTTGAGAAAACAAAAGCGGCTTTTAGAAAAAATTTAAGTGGGTTTTAGAGAAATTAAAAGTGGCTTTTAGAAAAAATTAAAGCGACTTTCTGAGAAAACAAAAGCGGCTATTAGAAAAAATTAAGTGGCTTTTAGAGAAATTAAAAGCGGCTATTAGAAAAAATTAAAGTGGCTTTTTGAGAAAACAAAATCGGCTATTAGAAAAAATTACAGCGACTTTCTGAGAAAACTAAAGCGGCTATTAGAAAAAATTAAAGTGACTTTCTGAGAAAACAAAAGCGGCTATTAGAAAAAATTAGGTGGCTTTTAGAGAAATTAAAAGCGGCTATTAGAAAAAATTAAAGTGGCTTTTTGAGAAAACAAAAGCGGCTATTAGAAAAAATTAAAGTGGGTTTTAGAGAAAATAAAAGCGGCTTTTAGAAAAAATTAAAGTGGGTTTTAGAGAAATTAAAAGCGGCTATTAGAAAAAATTAAAGTGGCTTTTTGAGAAAACAAAAGCGGCTATTAGAAAAAATTAAAGTGGGTTTTAGAGAAAATAAAAGCGGCTTTTAGAAAAAATTAAAGTGGGTTTTAGAGAAATTAAAAGCGGCTATTAGAAAAAATTAAAGTGGCTTTTTGAGAAAACAAAAGCGGCTATTAGAAAAAATTAAAGTGGGTTTTAGAGAAAATAAAAGCGGCTTTTAGAAAAAATTAAAGTGGGTTTTAGAGAAATTAAACGCGGCTATTAGAAAAAATTAAAGTGGCTTTTTGAGAAAACAAAAGCGGCTATTAGAAAAAATTAAAGTGGGTTTTAGAGAAAATAAAAGCGGCTTTTAGAAAAAATTAAAGTGGGTTTTAGAGAAATTAAAAGCGGCTATTAGAAAAAATTAAAGTGGCTTTTTAAGAAAACAAAAGCGGCTATTAGAAAAAATTAAAGTGGGTTTTAGAGAAAATAAAAGCGGCTTTTAGAAAAAATTAAAGTGGGTTTTAGAGAAATTAAAAGCGGCTATTAGAAAAAATTAAAGTGGCTTTTTGAGAAAACAAAATCGGCTTTTAGAAAAAATTACAGCGACTTTCTGAGAAAACTTAAGCGGCTTTTAGAGAAAATTAAAGCGACTTTCTGAGAAAACAAAAACGGCTTTTAGAGAAAATTAAAGCGACTTTCTGAGAAAACAAAAACGGCTTTTAGAAAAAATTACAGCGACTTTCTGAGAAAACTAAAGCGGCTAATAGAAAAAATTAAAGCGACTTTCTGAGAAAACAAAATCGGCTTTTAGAAAAAATTAAAGCGACTTTCTGAGAAAACAAAAGCGGCTATTAGAAAAAATTAGGTGGCTTTTAGAGAAATTAAAAGCGACTATTAGAAAAAATTAAAGTGGCTATTTGAGAAAACAAAAGCGGCTTTTAGAAGAAATAAAAGTGGGTTTTAGAGAATTTAAAAGCGGCTTTTAGAAAAAATTAACGTGGCTTTTTAAGAAAATAAAAGCGGCTTTTAGAAGAAATAAAAGTGGGTTTTAGAGAATTTAAAAGCGGCCTTTAGAAAAAATTAAAGCGACTTTCTGAGAAAACAAAAGCGGCTTTTAGAAAAAATTAAAGCGACTTTCTGAGAAAACAAAAGCGGCTATTAGAAAAAATTAAAGCGACTTTCTGAGAAAACAAAAGCGGCTTTTAGAAAAAATTAAAGCGACTTTCTGAGAAAACAAAAGCGGCCTTTAGAAAAAAATAACGTGGCTTTTTGAGAAAACAACAGCGGCTATTAGAAAAAATTAAAGCGACTTTCTGAGAAAACAAAAGCGGCTTTTAGAAAAAATTAAAGCGACTTTCTGAGAAAACAAAAGCGGCTATTAGAAAAAATTAAAGCGACTTTCTGAGAAAACAAAAGCGGCTTTTAGAAAAAATTAAAGCGACTTTCTGAGAAAACAAAAGCGGCTATTAGAAAAAATTAAAGCGACTTTCTGAGAAAACAACAGCGGCTATTAGAAAAAATTAAAGCGACTTTCTGAGAAAACAAAAGCGGCCTTTAGAAAAAATTAACGTGGCTTTTTGAGAAAACAACAGCGGCTATTAGAAAAAATTAAAGCGACTTTCTGAGAAAACAAAAGCGGCTTTTAGAAAAAATTAAAGCGACTTTCTGAGAAAACAAAAGCGGCTAATAGAAAAAATTAAAGCGACTTTCTGATAAAACAAAAGCGGCTATTAGAAAAAATTAAAGCGACTTTCTGAGAAAACAAAAGCGGCTAATAGAAAAAATTAAAGCGACTTTCTGAGAAAACAAAAGCGGCTTTTAGAAAAAATTAAAGCGACTTTCTGAGAAAACAAAAGCGGCCTTTAGAAAAAATTAACGTGGCTTTTTGAGAAAACAACAGCGGCTATTAGAAAAAATTAAAGCGACTTTCTGAGAAAACAAAAGCGGCTTTTAGAAAAAATTAAAGCGACTTTCTGAGAAAACAAAAGCGGCTATTAGAAAAAATTAAAGCGACTTTCTGAGAAAACAAAAGCGGCTAATAGAAAAAATTAAAGCGACTTTCTGAGAAAACAAAATCGGCTTTTAGAAAAAATTAAAGCGACTTTCTGAGAAAACAAAAGCGGCTATTAGAAAAAATTAAAGTGGGTTTTAGAGAAATTAAAAGCGGCTATTAGAAAAAATTAAAGTGGCTTTTTGAGAAAACAAAATCGGCTTTTAGAAAAAATTACAGCGACTTTCTGAGAAAACTAAAGCGGCTATTAGAAAAAATTAAAGTGACTTTCTGAGAAAACAAAAGCGGCTATTAGAAAAAATTAGGTGGCTTTTAGAGAAATTAAAAGCGGCTATTAGAAAAAATTAAAGTGTCTTTTTGAGAAAACAAAAACGGCTTTTAGAGAAAATTAAAGCGACTTTCTGAGAAAACAAAAACGGCTTTTAGAGAAAATTAAAGCGACTTTCTGAGAAAACAAAAACCGCTTTTAGAAAAAATTACAGCGACTTTCTGAGAAAACTAAAGGGGCTAATAGAAAAAATTAAAGCGACTTTCTGAGAAAACAAAATCGGCTTTTAGAAAAAATTAAAGCGACTTTCTGAGAAAACAAAAGCGGCTATTAGAAAAAATTAGGTGGCTTTTAGAGAAATTAAAAGCGACTATTAGAAAAAATTAAAGTGGCTATTTGAGAAAACAAAAGCGGCTTTTAGAAGAAATAAAAGTGGGTTTTAGAGAATTTAAAAGCGGCTTTTAGAAAAAATTAACGTGGCTTTTTGAGAAAATAAAAGCGGCTTTTAGAAGAAATAAAAGTGGGTTTTAGAGAATTTATAAGCGGCCTTTAGAAAAAATTAAAGCGACTTTCTGAGAAAACAAAAGCGGCTTTTAGAAAAAATTAAAGCGACTTTCTGAGAAAACAAAAGCGGCTATTAGAAAAAATTAAACCGACTTTCTGAGAAAACAAAAGCGGCTTTTAGAAAAAATTAAAGCGACTTTCTGAGAAAACAAAAGCGGCTATTAGAAAAAATTAAAGCGACTTTCTGAGAAAACAACAGCGGCTATTAGAAAAAATTAAAGCGACTTTCTGAGAAAACAAAAGCGGCCTTTAGAAAAAATTAACGTGGCTTTTTGAGAAAACAACAGCGGCTATTAGAAAAAATTAAAGCGACTTTCTGAGAAAACAAAAGCTGCTTTTAGAAAAAATTAAAGCGACTTTCTGAGAAAGCAAAAGCGGCTAATAGAAAAAATGAAAGCGACTTTCTGATAAAACAAAAGCGCGCTATTAGAAAAAATTAAAGCGACTTTCTGAGAAAACAAAAGCGGCTAATAGAAAAAATTAAAGCGACTTTCTGAGAAAACAAAAGCGGCTTTTAGAAAAAATTAAAGCGACTTTCTGAGAAAACAAAAGCGGCCTTTAGAAAAAATTAACGTGCCTTTTTGAGAAAACAACAGCGGCTATTAGAAAAAATTAAAGCGACTTTCTGAGAAAACAAAAGCGGCTTTTAGAAAAAATTAAAGCGACTTTCTGAGAAAACAAAAGCGGCCTTTAGAAAAAATTAACGTGGCTTTTTGAGAAAACAAAATCGGCTTTTAGAAAAAATTACAGCGACTTTCTGAGAAAACTAAAGCGGCTATTAGAAAAAATTAAAGTGACTTTCTGAGAAAACAAAAGCGGCTATTAGAAAAAATTAGGTGGCTTTTAGAGAAATTAAAAGCGGCTATTAGAAAAAATTAAAGTGTCTTTTTGAGAAAACAAAAGCGGCTATTAGAAAAAATTAAAGTGGGTTTTAGAGAAAACAAAAACGGCTTTTAGAGAAAATTAAAGCGACTTTCTGAGAAAACAAAAACGGCTTTTAGAGAAAATTAAAGCGACTTTCTGAGAAAACAAAAACGGCTTTTAGAAAAAATTACAGCGACTTTCTGAGAAAACAAAAGCGGCCTTTAGAAAAAATTAACGTGGCTTTTTGAGAAAACAACAGCGGCTATTAGAAAAAATTAAAGCGACTTTCTGAGAAAACAAAAGCGGCTTTTAGAAAAAATTAAAGCGACTTTCTGAGAAAACAAAAGCGGCTAATAGAAAAAATGAAAGCGACTTTCTGATAAAACAAAAGCGGCTATTAGAAAAAATTAAAGCGACTTTCTGAGAAAACAAAAGCGGCTAATAGAAAAAATTAAATCGACTTTCTGAGAAAACAAAAGCGGCTTTTAGAAAAAATTAAAGCGACTTTCTGAGAAAACAAAAGCGGCCTTTAGAAAAAATTAACGTGCCTTTTTGAGAAAACAACAGCGGCTATTAGAAAAAATTACAGCGACTTTCTGAGAAAACAAAAGCGCCTCTAGAAAAAATTAGGTGGCTTTTAGAGAAATTAAAAGCGGCTATTAGAAAAAATTAAATCGACTTTCTGAGAAAACAAAAGCGGCTTTTAGAAAAAATTAAAGCGACTTTCTGAGAAAACAAAAGCGGCCTTTAGAAAAAATTAACGTGCCTTTTTGAGAAAACAACAGCGGCTATTAGAAAAAATTACAGCGACTTTCTGAGAAAACAAAAGCGCCTCTAGAAAAAATTAGGTGGCTTTTAGAGAAATTAAAAGCGGCTATTAGAAAAAATTAAAGTGACTTTCTGAGAAAACAAAAGCGGCTATTAGAAAAAATTAGGTGGCTTTTAGAGAAATTAAAAGCGGCTATTAGAAAAAATTAAAGTGTCTTTTTGAGAAAACAAAAGCGGCTATTAGAAAAAATTAAAGTGGGTTTTAGAGAAAGCAAAAACGGCTTTTAGAGAAAATTAAAGCGACTTTCTGAGAAAACAAAAACGGCTTTTAGAGAAAATTAAAGCGACTTTCTGAGAAAACAAAAACGGCTTTTAGAAAAAATTACAGCGACTTTCTGAGAAAACAAAAGCGGCCTTTAGAAAAAATTAACGTGGCTTTTTGAGAAAACAACAGCGGCTATTAGAAAAAATTAAAGCGACTTTCTGAGAAAACAAAAGCGGCTTTTAGAAAAAATTAAAGCGACTTTCTGAGAAAACAAAAGCGGCTAATAGAAAAAATGAAAGCGACTTTCTGATAAAACAAAAGCGGCTATTAGAAAAAATTAAAGCGACTTTCTGAGAAAACAAAAGCGGCTAATAGAAAAAACTAAAGCGACTTTCTGAGAAAACAAAAGCGGCTTTTAGAAAAAATTAAAGCGACTTTCTGAGAAAACAAAAGCGGCCTTTAGAAAAAATTAACGTGCCTTTTTGAGAAAACAACAGCGGCTATTAGAAAAAATTAAAGCGACTTTCTGAGAAAACAAAAGCGGCTTTTAGAAAAAATTAAAGCGACTTTCTGAGAAAACAAAAGCGGCCTTTAGAAAAAATTAACGTGGCTTTTTGAGAAAACAAAATCGGCTTTTAGAAAAAATTACAGCGACTTTCTGAGAAAACTAAAGCGGCTATTAGAAAAAATTAAAGTGACTTTCTGAGAAAACAAAAGCGGCTATTAGAAAAAATTAGGTGGCTTTTAGAGAAATTAAAAGCGGCTATTAGAAAAAATTAAAGTGTCTTTTTGAGAAAACAAAAGCGGCTATTAGAAAAAATTAAAGTGGGTTTTAGAGAAAACAAAAACGGCTTTTAGAGAAAATTAAAGCGACTTTCTGAGAAAACAAAAACGGCTTTTAGAGAAAATTAAAGCGACTTTCTGAGAAAACAAAAACGGCTTTTAGAAAAAATTACAGCGACTTTCTGAGAAAACAAAAGCGGCTATTAGAAAAAATTAGGTGGCTTTTAGAGAAATTAAAAGCGACTATTAGAAAAAATTAAAGTGTCTTTTTGAGAAAACAAAAGCGGCTATTAGAAAAAATTAAAGTGGGTTTTAGAGAAAACAAAAACGGCTTTTAGAGAAAATTAAAGCGACTTTCTGAGAAAACAAAAGCGGCTAATAGAAAAAATGAAAGCGACTTTCTGATAAAACAAAAGCGGCTATTAGAAAAAATTAAAGCGACTTTCTGAGAAAACAAAAGCGGCTAATAGAAAAAACTAAAGCGACTTTCTGAGAAAACAAAAGCGGCTTTTAGAAAAAATTAAAGCGACTTTCTGAGAAAACAAAAGCGGCCTTTAGAAAAAATTAACGTGCCTTTTTGAGAAAACAACAGCGGCTATTAGAAAAAATTAAAGCGACTTTCTGAGAAAACAAAAGCGGCTTTTAGAAAAAATTAAAGCGACTTTCTGAGAAAACAAAAGCGGCCTTTAGAAAAAATTAACGTGGCTTTTTGAGAAAACAAAATCGGCTTTTAGAAAAAATTACAGCGACTTTCTGAGAAAACTAAAGCGGCTATTAGAAAAAATTAAAGTGACTTTCTGAGAAAACAAAAGCGGCTATTAGAAAAAATTAGGTGGCTTTTAGAGAAATTAAAAGCGGCTATTAGAAAAAATTAAAGTGTCTTTTTGAGAAAACAAAAGCGGCTATTAGAAAAAATTAAAGTGGGTTTTAGAGAAAACAAAAACGGCTTTTAGAGAAAATTAAAGCGACTTTCTGAGAAAACAAAAACGGCTTTTAGAGAAAATTAAAGCGACTTTCTGAGAAAACAAAAACGGCTTTTAGAAAAAATTACAGCGACTTTCTGAGAAAACAAAAGCGGCCTTTAGAAAAAAATAACGTGGCTTTTTGAGAAAACAACAGCGGCTATTAGAAAAAATTAAAGCGACTTTCTGAGAAAACAAAAGCGGCTTTTAGAAAAAATTAAAGCGACTTTCTGAGAAAACAAAAGCGGCTATTAGAAAAAATTAGGTGGCTTTTAGAGAAATTAAAAGCGGCTATTAGAAAAAATTAAAGTGTCTTTTTGAGAAAACAAAAGCGGCTATTAGAAAAAATTAAAGTGGGTTTTAGAGAAAACAAAAACGGCTTTTAGAGAAAATTAAAGCGACTTTCTGAGAAAACAAAAACGGCTTTTAGAAAAAATTACAGCGACTTTCTGAGAAAACTAAAGCGGCTATTAGAAAAAATTAAAGTGACTTTCTGAGAAAACAAAAGCGGCTATTAGAAAAAATTAGGTGGCTTTTAGAGAAATTAAAAGCGGCTATTAGAAAAAATTAAAGTGTCTTTTTGAGAAAACAAAAGCGGCTATTAGAAAAAATTAAAGTGGGTTTTAGAGAAAACAAAAACGGCTTTTAGAGAAAATTAAAGCGACTTTCTGAGAAAACAAAAACGGCTTTTAGAGAAAATTAAAGCGACTTTCTGAGAAAACAAAAACGGCTTTTAGAAAAAATTACAGCGACTTTCTGAGAAAACAAAAGCGGCCTTTAGAAAAAAATAACGTGGCTTTTTGAGAAAACAACAGCGGCTATTAGAAAAAATTAAAGCGACTTTCTGAGAAAACAAAAGCGGCTTTTAGAAAAAATTAAAGCGACTTTCTGAGAAAACAAAAGCGGCTATTAGAAAAAATTAAAGCGACTTTCTGAGAAAACAACAGCGGCTATTAGAAAAAATTAAAGCGACTTTCTGATAAAACAAAAGCGGCTATTAGAAAATATTAACGTGCCTTTTTGAGAAAACAACAGCGGCTATTAGAAAAAATTAAAGCGACTTTCTGAGAAAACAAAAGCGGCTTTTAGAAAAAATTAAAGCGACTTTCTGAGAAAACAAAAGCCGCTAATAGAAAAAATTAAAGCGACTTTCTGAGAAAACAAAAGCGGCTTTTAGAAAAAATTAAAGCGACTTTCTGAGAAAACAAAAGCGGCTATTAGAAAAAATTAAAGCGACTTTCTGAGAAAACAACAGCGGCTATTAGAAAAAATTAAAGCGACTTTCTGATAGAACAAAAGCGGCCTTTAGAAAAAATTAACGTGGCTTTCTGAGAAAACAAAAGCGGCTATTAGAAAAAATTAAAGCGACTTTCTGATAAAACAAAAGCGGGTATTAGAAAAAATTAAAGCGACTTTCTGATAAAACAAAAGCGGCTATTAGAAAAAATTAAAGCGACTTTCTGAGAAAACAACAGCGGCTATTAGAAAAAATTAAAGCGACTTTCTGATAAAACAAAAGCGGCTATTAGAAAAAATTAAATCGACTTTCTGAGAAAACAAAAGCGGCTAATAGAAAAAATTAAAACGACTTTCTGAGAAAACAAAAGCGGCTTTTAAAAAAATTAAAGCGACTTTCTGAGAAAACAAAAGCGGCCTTTAGAAAAAATTAACGTGCCTTTTTGAGAAAACAACAGCGGCTATTAGAAAAAATTAAAGCGACTTTCTGAGAAAACAAAAGCGGCTTTTAGAAAAAATTAAAGCGACTTTCTGAGAAAACAAAAGCGGCCTTTAGAAAAAAATAACGTGGCTTTTTGAGAAAAAAACAGCGGCTATTAGAAAAAATTAAAGCGACTTTCTGAGAAAACAAAAGCGGCTTTTAGAAAAAATTAAAGCGACTTTCTGAGAAAACAAAAGCGGCTATTAGAAAAAATTAAAGCGACTTTCTGAGAAAACAAAAGCGGCTTTTAGAAAAAATTAAAGCGACTTTCTGAGAAAACAAAAGCGGCTATTAGAAAAAATTAAAGCGACTTTCTGAGAAAACAACAGCGGCTATTAGAAAAAATTAAAGCGACTTTCTGAGAAAACAAAAGCGGCCTTTAGAAAAAATTAACGTGGCTTTTTGAGAAAACAACAGCGGCTATTAGAAAAAATTAAAGCGACTTTCTGAGAAAACAAAAGCGGCTTTTAGAAAAAATTAAAGCGACTTTCTGAGAAAACAAAAGCGGCTAATAGAAAAAATTAAAGCGACTTTCTGATAAAACAAAAGCGGCTATTAGAAAAAATTAAAGCGACTTTCTGAGAAAACAAAAGCGGCTAATAGAAAAAATTAAAGCGACTTTCTGAGAAAACAAAAGCGGCTTTTAGAAAAAATTAAAGCGACTTTCTGAGAAAACAAAAGCGGCTTTTAGAAAAAATTAAAGCGACTTTCTGAGAAAACAAAAGCGGCTATTAGAAAAAATTAAAGCGACTTTCTGAGAAAACAACAGCGGCTATTAGAAAAAATTAAAGCGACTTTCTGAGAAAACAAAAGCGGCCTTTAGAAAAAATTAACGTGCCTTTTGAGAAAACAACAGCGGCTATTAGAAAAAATTAAAGCGACTTTCTGAGAAAACAAAAGCGGCTTTTAGAAAAAATTAAAGCGACTTTCTGAGAAAACAAAAGCGGCTATTAGAAAAAATTAAAGCGACTTTCTGAGAAAACAACAGCGGCTATTAGAAAAAATTAAAGCGACTTTCTGAGAAAACAAAAGCGGCCTTTAGAAAAAATGAACGTGGCTTTTTGAGAAAACAATATCGGCTATTAGAAAAAATTAAAGCGACTTTCTGAGAAAACAAAAGCGGCTATTAGAAAAAATTAAAGCGACTTTCTGAGAAAACAAAAGCGGTTTTTAGAAAAAATTAAAGCGACTTTCTGAGAAAACAAAAGCGGCCTTTAGAAAAAATTAACGTGTCTTTTTGAGAAAACAACAGCGGCTATTAGAAAAAATTAAAGCGACTTTCTGAGAAAACAAAACCGGCTTTTAGAAAAAATTAAAGCGACTTTCTGAGAAAACAAAAGCGGCTATTAGAAAAAATTAAAGCGACTTTCTGAGAAAACAAAAGCGGCTTTTAGAAAAAATTAAAGCGACTTTCTGAGAAAACAAAAGCGGCTATTAGAAAAAATTAGGTGGCTTTTAGAGAAATTAAAAGCGACTATTAGAAAAAATTAAAGTGGCTGTTTGAGAAAACAAAAGCGGCTTTTAGAAGAAATAAAAGTGGGTTTTAGAGAATTTAAAAGCGGCTTTTAGAAAAAATTAACGTGGCTTTTTGAGAAAATAAAAGCGGCTTTTAGAAGAAATAAAAGTGGGTTTTAGAGAATTTAAAAGCGGCCTTTAGAAAAAATTAAAGCGACTTTCTGAGAAAACAAAAGCGGCTTTTAGAAAAAATTAAAGCGACTTTCTGAGAAAACAAAAGCGGCTATTAGAAAAAATTAAAGCGACTTTCTGAGAAAAGAAAAGCGGCTTTTAGAAAAAATTAAAGCGACTTTCTGAGAAAACAAAAGCGGCCTTTAGAAAAAAATAACGTGGCTTTTTGAGAAAACAACAGCGGCTATTAGAAAAAATTAAAGCGACTTTCTGAGAAAACAAAAGCGGCTTTTAGAAAAAATTAAAGCGACTTTCTGAGAAAACAAAAGCGGCTATTAGAAAAAATTAAAGCGACTTTCTGAGAAAACAAAAGCGGCTTTTAGAAAAAATTAAAGCGACTTTCTGAGAAAACAAAAGCGGCTATTAGAAATAATTAAAGCGACTTTCTGAGAAAACAACAGCGGCTATTAGAAAAAATTAAAGCGACTTTCTGAGAAAACAAAAGCGGCCTTTAGAAAAAATTAACGTGGCTTTTTGAGAAAACAACAGCGGCTATTAGAAAAAATTAAAGCGACTTTCTGAGAAAACAAAAGCGGCTTTTAGAAAAAATTAAAGCGACTTTCTGAGAAAACAAAAGCGGCTAATAGAAAAAATGAAAACGACTTTCTGATAAAACAAAAGCGGCTATTAGAAAAAATTAAAGCGACTTTCTGAGAAAACAAAAGCGGCTAATAGAAAAAATTAAAGCGACTTTCTGAGAAAACAAAAGCGGCTTTTAGAAAAAATTAAAGCGACTTTCTGAGAAAACAAAAGCGGCCTTTAGAAAAAATTAACGTGCCTTTTTGAGAAACCACAGCGGCTATTAGAAAAAATTAAAGCGACTTTCTGAGAAAACAAAAGCGGCTTTTAGAAAAAATTAAAGCGACTTTCTGAGAAAACAAAAGCGGCTATTAGAAAAAATTAAAGCGACTTTCTGAGAAAACAACAGCGGCTATTAGAAAAAATTAAAGCGACTTTCTGAGAAAACAAAAGCGGCCTTTAGAAAAAATTAACGTGGCTTTTTGAGAAAACAACATCGGCTATTAGAAAAAATTAAAGCGACTTTCTGAGAAAACAAAAGCGGCTATTAGAAAAAATTAAAGCGACTTTCTGAGAAAACAAAAGCGGCCTTTAGAAAAAATTAACGTGGCTTTTTGAGAAAATAAAAGCGGCTTTTAGAAAAAATTAAAGCGACTTTCTGAGAAAACAAAAGCGGCTATTAGAAAAAATTAAAATGACTTTCTGAGAAAACAAAAGCGGCTTTTAGAAAAAATTAAAGCGACTTTCTGAGAAAACAACAGCGGCTATTAGAAAAAATTAAAGCGACTTTCTGAGAAAACAAAAGCGGCTTTTAGAAAAAATTAAAGTGGCTTTTTGAGAAAACAAAATCGGCTTTTAGAAAAAATTACAGCGACTTTCTGAGAAAACTAAAGCGGCCTTTAGAAAAAATTAACGTGGCTTTTTGAGAAAACAAAAGCGGCTTTTAGAAAAAATTAAAGCGACTTTCTGAGAAAACAAAAGCGGCCTTTAGAAAAAATTAACGTGGCTTTTTGAGAAAACAAAAGCGGCTTTTAGAAAAAATTAAAGCGACTTTCTGAGAAAACAAAAGCGGCTATTAGAAAAAATTAAAGCGACTTTCTGAGAAAACAAAAGCGGCTTTTAGAAAAAATTAAAGCGACTTTCTGAGAAAACAACAACGGCTATTAGAAAAAATTAAAGCGACTTTCTGAGAAAACAAAAGCGGCTTTTAGAAAAAATTAAAGTGGCTTTTTGAGAAAACAAAATCGGCTTTTAGAAAAAATTACAGCGACTTTCTGAGAAAACTAAAGCGGCTATTAGAAAAAATTAAAGCGACTTTCTGAGAAAACAAAAGCGGCTATTAGAAAAAATTAGGTGGCTTTTAGAGAAATTAAAAGCGGCTATTAGAAAAAATTAAAGTGGCTTTTTGAGAAAACAAAAGCGGCTATTAGAAAAAATTAAAGTGGGTTTTAGAGAAAATAAAAGCGGCTTTTAGAAAAAATTAAAGTGGGTTTTAGAGAAATTAAAAGCGGCTATTAGAAAAAATTAAAGTGGCTTTTTGAGAAAACAAAATCGGCTTTTAGAAAAAATTACAGCGACTTTCTGAGAAAACTAAAGCGGCTATTAGAAAAAATTAAAGCGACTTTCTGAGAAAACAAAAGCGGCTATTAGAAAAAATTAGGTGGCTTTTAGAGAAATTAAAAGCGGCTATTAGAAAAAATTAAAGTGGCTTTTTGAGAAAACAAAAGCGGCTATTAGAAAAAATTAAAGTGGGTTTTAGAGAAAATAAAAGCGGCTTTTAGAAAAAATTAAAGTGGGTTTTAGAGAAATTAAAAGCGGCTATTAGAAAAAATTAAAGTGGCTTTTTGAGAAAACAAAATCGGCTTTTAGAAAAAATTACAGCGACTTTCTGAGAAAACTAAAGCGGCTATTAGAAAAAATTAAAGTGTCTTTTTGAGAAAACAAAAGCGGCTATTAGAAAAAATTAAAGTGGGTTTTAGAGAAAATAAAAGCGGCTTTTAGAAAAAATTAAAGTGGCTTTTTGAGAAAACAAAATCGGCTTTTAGAAAAAATTAAAGCGACTTTCTGAGAAAACAAAAGCGGCTATTAGAAAAAATTAAAGTGGCTTTTTGAGAAAACAAAATCGGCTTTTAGAAAAAATTACAGCGACTTTCTGAGAAAACTAAAGCGGCTATTAGAAAAAATTAGGTGGCTTTTAGAGAAATTAAAAGCGGCTAATAGAAAAAATTAAAGTGGCTGTTTGAGAAGACAAAAGCGGCTTTTAGAAGAAATAAAAGTGGGTTTTAGAGAATTTAAAAGCGGCTTTTAGAAAAAATTAAAGTGGCTGTTTGAGAAAACAAAAGCGGCTTTTAGAAGAAATAAAAGTGGGTTTTAGAGAATTTAAAAGCGGCTTTTAGAAAAAATTAAAGTGGCTTTTTGAGAAAACAAAATCGGCTTTTAGAAAAAATTAAAGCGACTTTCTGAGAAAACAAAAGCGGCTATTAGAAAAAATTAAAGCGACTTTCTAAGAAAACAAAAGCGGCCTTTAGAAAAAAATAACGTGGCTTTTTGAGAAAACAAAAGCGGCTATTAGAAAAAATTAGGTGGCTTTTAGAGAAATTAAAAGCGGCTAATAGAAAAAATTAAAGTGGCTGTTTGAGAAGACAAAAGCGGCTTTTAGAAGAAATAAAAGTGGGTTTTAGAGAATTTAAAAGCGGCTTTTAGAAAAAATTAAAGTGGCTTTTTGAGAAAACAAAATCGGCTTTTAGAAAAAATTAAAGCGACTTTCTGAGAAAACAAAAGCGGCCTTTAGAAAAAATTAAAGCGACTTTCTGAGAAAACAAAAGCGGCTAATAGAAAAAATGAAAACGACTTTCTGATAAAACAAAAGCGGCTATTAGAAAAAATTAAAGCGACTTTCTGAGAAAACAAAAGCGGCTAATAGAAAAAATTAAAGCGACTTTCTGAGAAAACAAAAGCGGCTTTTAGAAAAAATTAAAGCGACTTTCTGAGAAAACAAAAGCGGCCTTTAGAAAAAATTAACGTGCCTTTTTGAGAAAACAACAGCGGCTATTAGAAAAAATTAAAGCGACTTTCTGAGAAAACAAAAGCGGCTTTTAGAAAAAATTAAAGCGACTTTCTGAGAAAACAAAAGCGGCTATTAGAAAAAATTAAAGCGACTTTCTGAGAAAACAACAGCGGCTATTAGAAAAAATTAAAGCGACTTTCTGAGAAAACAAAAGCGGCCTTTAGAAAAAATTAACGTGGCTTTTTGAGAAAACAACATCGGCTATTAGAAAAAATTAAAGCGACTTTCTGAGAAAACAAAAGCGGCTATTAGAAAAAATTAAAGCGACTTTCTGAGAAAACAAAAGCGGCCTTTAGAAAAAATTAACGTGGCTTTTTGAGAAAATAAAAGCGGCTTTTAGAAAAAATTAAAGCGACTTTCTGAGAAAACAAAAGCGGCTATTAGAAAAAATTAAAATGACTTTCTGAGAAAACAAAAGCGGCTTTTAGAAAAAATTAAAGCGACTTTCTGAGAAAACAACAGCGGCTATTAGAAAAAATTAAAGCGACTTTCTGAGAAAACAAAAGCGGCTTTTAGAAAAAATTAAAGTGGCTTTTTGAGAAAACAAAATCGGCTTTTAGAAAAAATTACAGCGACTTTCTGAGAAAACTAAAGCGGCCTTTAGAAAAAATTAACGTGGCTTTTTGAGAAAACAAAAGCGGCTTTTAGAAAAAATTAAAGCGACTTTCTGAGAAAACAAAAGCGGCCTTTAGAAAAAATTAACGTGGCTTTTTGAGAAAACAAAAGCGGCTTTTAGAAAAAATTAAAGCGACTTTCTGAGAAAACAAAAGCGGCTATTAGAAAAAATTAAAGCGACTTTCTGAGAAAACAAAAGCGGCTTTTAGAAAAAATTAAAGCGACTTTCTGAGAAAACAACAACGGCTATTAGAAAAAATTAAAGCGACTTTCTGAGAAAACAAAAGCGGCTTTTAGAAAAAATTAAAGTGGCTTTTTGAGAAAACAAAATCGGCTTTTAGAAAAAATTACAGCGACTTTCTGAGAAAACTAAAGCGGCTATTAGAAAAAATTAAAGCGACTTTCTGAGAAAACAAAAGCGGCTATTAGAAAAAATTAGGTGGCTTTTAGAGAAATTAAAAGCGGCTATTAGAAAAAATTAAAGTGGCTTTTTGAGAAAACAAAAGCGGCTATTAGAAAAAATTAAAGTGGGTTTTAGAGAAAATAAAAGCGGCTTTTAGAAAAAATTAAAGTGGGTTTTAGAGAAATTAAAAGCGGCTATTAGAAAAAATTAAAGTGGCTTTTTGAGAAAACAAAATCGGCTTTTAGAAAAAATTACAGCGACTTTCTGAGAAAACTAAAGCGGCTATTAGAAAAAATTAAAGCGACTTTCTGAGAAAACAAAAGCGGCTATTAGAAAAAATTAGGTGGCTTTTAGAGAAATTAAAAGCGGCTATTAGAAAAAATTAAAGTGGCTTTTTGAGAAAACAAAAGCGGCTATTAGAAAAAATTAAAGTGGGTTTTAGAGAAAATAAAAGCGGCTTTTAGAAAAAATTAAAGTGGGTTTTAGAGAAATTAAAAGCGGCTATTAGAAAAAATTAAAGTGGCTTTTTGAGAAAACAAAATCGGCTTTTAGAAAAAATTACAGCGACTTTCTGAGAAAACTAAAGCGGCTATTAGAAAAAATTAAAGTGTCTTTTTGAGAAAACAAAAGCGGCTATTAGAAAAAATTAAAGTGGGTTTTAGAGAAAATAAAAGCGGCTTTTAGAAAAAATTAAAGTGGCTTTTTGAGAAAACAAAATCGGCTTTTAGAAAAAATTAAAGCGACTTTCTGAGAAAACAAAAGCGGCTATTAGAAAAAATTAAAGTGGCTTTTTGAGAAAACAAAATCGGCTTTTAGAAAAAATTACAGCGACTTTCTGAGAAAACTAAAGCGGCTATTAGAAAAAATTAGGTGGCTTTTAGAGAAATTAAAAGCGGCTAATAGAAAAAATTAAAGTGGCTGTTTGAGAAGACAAAAGCGGCTTTTAGAAGAAATAAAAGTGGGTTTTAGAGAATTTAAAAGCGGCTTTTAGAAAAAATTAAAGTGGCTGTTTGAGAAAACAAAAGCGGCTTTTAGAAGAAATAAAAGTGGGTTTTAGAGAATTTAAAAGCGGCTTTTAGAAAAAATTAAAGTGGCTTTTTGAGAAAACAAAATCGGCTTTTAGAAAAAATTAAAGCGACTTTCTGAGAAAACAAAAGCGGCTATTAGAAAAAATTAAAGCGACTTTCTAAGAAAACAAAAGCGGCCTTTAGAAAAAAATAACGTGGCTTTTTGAGAAAACAAAAGCGGCTATTAGAAAAAATTAGGTGGCTTTTAGAGAAATTAAAAGCGGCTAATAGAAAAAATTAAAGTGGCTGTTTGAGAAGACAAAAGCGGCTTTTAGAAGAAATAAAAGTGGGTTTTAGAGAATTTAAAAGCGGCTTTTAGAAAAAATTAAAGTGGCTTTTTGAGAAAACAAAATCGGCTTTTAGAAAAAATTAAAGCGACTTTCTGAGAAAACAAAAGCGGCTATTAGAAATAATTAAAGCGACTTTCTGAGAAAACAAAAGCGGCCTTTAGAAAAAAATAACGTGGCTTTTTGAGAAAACAAAAGCGGCTATTAGAAAAAATTAAAGCGACTTTCTGAGAAAACAAAAGCGGCCTTTAGAAAAAAATAACGTGGCTTTTTGAGAAAACAACAGCGGCTATTAGAAAAAATTAAAGCGACTTTCTGAGAAAACAAAAGCGGCTATTAGAAAAAATTAAAGCGACTTTCTGAGAAAACAAAAGCGGCCTTTAGAAAAAAATAACGTGGCTTTTTGAGAAAACAAAAGCGGCTATTAGAAAAAATTAAAGCGACTTTCTGAGAAAACTAAAGCGGCTATTAGAAAAAATTAAAGCGACTTTCTGAGAAAACAAAAGCGGCCTTTAGAAAAAAATAACGTGGCTTTTTGAGAAAACAAAAGCGGCTATTAGAAAAAATTACAGCGACTTTCTGAGAAAACTAAAGCGGCTAATAGAAAAAATTAAAGCGACTTTCTGAGAAAACAAAATCGGCTTTTAGAAAAAATTAAAGCGACTTTCTGAGAAAACAAAAGCGGCTATTAGAAAAAATTAGGTGGCTTTTAGAGAAATTAAAAGCGACTATTAGAAAAAATTAAAGTGGCTATTTGAGAAAACAAAAGCGGCTTTTAGAAGAAATAAAAGTGGGTTTTAGAGAATTTAAAAGCGGCTTTTAGAAAAAATTAACGTGGCTTTTTAAGAAAATAAAGGCGGCTTTTAGAAGAAATAAAAGTGGGTTTTAGAGAATTTAAAAGCGGCCTTTAGAAAAAATTAAAGCGACTTTCTGAGAAAACAAAAGCGGCTTTTAGAAAAAATTAAAGCGACTTTCTGAGAAAACAAAAGCGGCTATTAGAAAAAATTAAAGCGACTTTCTGAGAAAACAAAAGCGGCTTTTAGAAAAAATTAAAGCGACTTTCTGAGAAAACAAAAGCGGCCTTTAGAAAAAAATAACGTGGCTTTTTGAGAAAACAACAGCGGCTATTAGAAAAAATTAAAGCGACTTTCTGAGAAAACAAAAGCGGCTTTTAGAAAAAATTAAAGCGACTTTCTGAGAAAACAAAAGCGGCTATTAGAAAAAATTAAAGCGACTTTCTGAGAAAACAAAAGCGGCTTTTAGAAAAAATTAAAGCGACTTTCTGAGAAAACAAAAGCGGCTATTAGAAAAAATTAAAGCGACTTTCTGAGAAAACAACAGCGGCTATTAGAAAAAATTAAAGCGACTTTCTGAGAAAACAAAAGCGGCCTTTAGAAAAAATTAACGTGGCTTTTTGAGAAAACAACAGCGGCTATTAGAAAAAATTAAAGCGACTTTCTGAGAAAACAAAAGCGGCTTTTAGAAAAAATTAAAGCGACTTTCTGAGAAAACAAAAGCGGCTAATAGAAAAAATTAAAGCGACTTTCTGATAAAACAAAAGCGGCTATTAGAAAAAATTAAAGCGACTTTCTGAGAAAACAAAAGCGGCTAATAGAAAAAATTAAAGCGACTTTCTGAGAAAACAAAAGCGGCTTTTAGAAAAAATTAAAGCGACTTTCTGAGAAAACAAAAGCGGCCTTTAGAAAAAATTAACGTGCCTTTTTGAGAAAACAACAGCCGCTATTAGAAAAAATTAAAGCGACTTTCTGAGAAAACAAAAGCGCCTCTAGAAAAAATTAGGTGGCTTTTAGAGAAATTAAAAGCGGCTATTAGAAAAAATTAAATCGACTTTCTGAGAAAACAAAAGCGGCTTTTAGAAAAAATTAAAGCGACTTTCTGAGAAAACAAAAGCGGCCTTTAGAAAAAATTAACGTGCCTTTTTGAGAAAACAACAGCGGCTATTAGAAAAAATTACAGCGACTTTCTGAGAAAACAAAAGCGCCTCTAGAAAAAATTAGGTGGCTTTTAGAGAAATTAAAAGCGGCTATTAGAAAAAATTAAAGTGACTTTCTGAGAAAACAAAAGCGGCTATTAGAAAAAATTAGGTGGCTTTTAGAGAAATTAAAAGCGGCTATTAGAAAAAATTAAAGTGTCTTTTTGAGAAAACAAAAGCGGCTATTAGAAAAAATTAAAGTGGGTTTTAGAGAAAGCAAAAACGGCTTTTAGAGAAAATTAAAGCGACTTTCTGAGAAAACAAAAACGGCTTTTAGAGAAAATTAAAGCGACTTTCTGAGAAAACAAAAACGGCTTTTAGAAAAAATTACAGCGACTTTCTGAGAAAACAAAAGCGGCCTTTAGAAAAAATTAACGTGGCTTTTTGAGAAAACAACAGCGGCTATTAGAAAAAATTAAAGCGACTTTCTGAGAAAACAAAAGCGGCTTTTAGAAAAAATTAAAGCGACTTTCTGAGAAAACAAAAGCGGCTAATAGAAAAAATGAAAGCGACTTTCTGATAAAACAAAAGCGGCTATTAGAAAAAATTAAAGCGACTTTCTGAGAAAACAAAAGCGGCTAATAGAAAAAACTAAAGCGACTTTCTGAGAAAACAAAAGCGGCTTTTAGAAAAAATTAAAGCGACTTTCTGAGAAAACAAAAGCGGCCTTTAGAAAAAATTAACGTGCCTTTTTGAGAAAACAACAGCGGCTATTAGAAAAAATTAAAGCGACTTTCTGAGAAAACAAAAGCGGCTTTTAGAAAAAATTAAAGCGACTTTCTGAGAAAACAAAAGCGGCCTTTAGAAAAAATTAACGTGGCTTTTTGAGAAAACAAAATCGGCTTTTAGAAAAAATTACAGCGACTTTCTGAGAAAACTAAAGCGGCTATTAGAAAAAATTAAAGTGACTTTCTGAGAAAACAAAAGCGGCTATTAGAAAAAATTAGGTGGCTTTTAGAGAAATTAAAAGCGGCTATTAGAAAAAATTAAAGTGTCTTTTTGAGAAAACAAAAGCGGCTATTAGAAAAAATTAAAGTGGGTTTTAGAGAAAACAAAAACGGCTTTTAGAGAAAATTAAAGCGACTTTCTGAGAAAACAAAAACGGCTTTTAGAGAAAATTAAAGCGACTTTCTGAGAAAACAAAAACGGCTTTTAGAAAAAATTACAGCGACTTTCTGAGAAAACAAAAGCGGCTATTAGAAAAAATTAGGTGGCTTTTAGAGAAATTAAAAGCGACTATTAGAAAAAATTAAAGTGTCTTTTTGAGAAAACAAAAGCGGCTATTAGAAAAAATTAAAGTGGGTTTTAGAGAAAACAAAAACGGCTTTTAGAGAAAATTAAAGCGACTTTCTGAGAAAACAAAAACGGCTTTTAGAGAAAATTAAAGCGACTTTCTGAGAAAACAAAAACGGCTTTTAGAAAAAATTACAGCGACTTTCTGAGAAAACAAAAGCGGCCTTTAGAAAAAAATAACGTGGCTTTTTGAGAAAACAACAGCGGCTATTAGAAAAAATTAAAGCGACTTTCTGAGAAAACAAAAGTGGCTTTTAGAAAAAATTAAAGCGACTTTCTGAGAAAACAAAAGCGGCTATTAGAAAAAATTAGGTGGCTTTTAGAGAAATTAAAAGCGGCTATTAGAAAAAATTAAAGTGTCTTTTTGAGAAAACAAAAGCGGCTATTAGAAAAAATTAAAGTGGGTTTTAGAGAAAACAAAAACGGCTTTTAGAGAAAATTAAAGCGACTTTCTGAGAAAACAAAAACGGCTTTTAGAAAAAATTACAGCGACTTTCTGAGAAAACTAAAGCGGCTATTAGAAAAAATTAAAGTGACTTTCTGAGAAAACAAAAGCGGCTATTAGAAAAAATTAGGTGGCTTTTAGAGAAATTAAAAGCGGCTATTAGAAAAAATTAAAGTGTCTTTTTGAGAAAACAAAAGCGGCTATTAGAAAAAATTAAAGTGGGTTTTAGAGAAAACAAAAACGGCTTTTAGAGAAAATTAAAGCGACTTTCTGAGAAAACAAAAACGGCTTTTAGAGAAAATTAAAGCGACTTTCTGAGAAAACAAAAACGGCTTTTAGAAAAAATTACAGCGACTTTCTGAGAAAACAAAAGCGGCCTTTAGAAAAAAATAACGTGGCTTTTTGAGAAAACAACAGCGGCTATTAGAAAAAATTAAAGCGACTTTCTGAGAAAACAAAAGCGGCTTTTAGAAAAAATTAAAGCGACTTTCTGAGAAAACAAAAGCGGCTATTAGAAAAAATTAAAGCGACTTTCTGAGAAAACAACAGCGGCTATTAGAAAAAATTAAAGCGACTTTCTGATAAAACAAAAGCGGCTATTAGAAAATATTAACGTGCCTTTTTGAGAAAACAACAGCGGCTATTAGAAAAAATTAAAGCGACTTTCTGAGAAAACAAAAGCGGCTTTTAGAAAAAATTAAAGCGACTTTCTGAGAAAACAAAAGCCGCTAATAGAAAAAATTAAAGCGACTTTCTGAGAAAACAAAAGCGGCTTTTAGAAAAAATTAAAGCGACTTTCTGAGAAAACAAAAGCGGCTATTAGAAAAAATTAAAGCGACTTTCTGAGAAAACAACAGCGGCTATTAGAAAAAATTAAAGCGACTTTCTGATAGAACAAAAGCGGCCTTTAGAAAAAATTAACGTGGCTTTCTGAGAAAACAAAAGCGGCTATTAGAAAAAATTAAAGCGACTTTCTGATAAAACAAAAGCGGGTATTAGAAAAAATTAAAGCGACTTTCTGATAAAACAAAAGCGGCTATTAGAAAAAATTAAAGCGACTTTCTGAGAAAACAACAGCGGCTATTAGAAAAAATTAAAGCGACTTTCTGATAAAACAAAAGCGGCTATTAGAAAAAATTAAATCGACTTTCTGAGAAAACAAAAGCGGCTAATAGAAAAAATTAAAACGACTTTCTGAGAAAACAAAAGCGGCTTTTAAAAAAATTAAAGCGACTTTCTGAGAAAACAAAAGCGGCCTTTAGAAAAAATTAACGTGCCTTTTTGAGAAAACAACAGCGGCTATTAGAAAAAATTAAAGCGACTTTCTGAGAAAACAAAAGCGGCTTTTAGAAAAAATTAAAGCGACTTTCTGAGAAAACAAAAGCGGCCTTTAGAAAAAAATAACGTGGCTTTTTGAGAAAAAAACAGCGGCTATTAGAAAAAATTAAAGCGACTTTCTGAGAAAACAAAAGCGGCTTTTAGAAAAAATTAAAGCGACTTTCTGAGAAAACAAAAGCGGCTATTAGAAAAAATTAAAGCGACTTTCTGAGAAAACAAAAGCGGCTTTTAGAAAAAATTAAAGCGACTTTCTGAGAAAACAAAAGCGGCTATTAGAAAAAATTAAAGCGACTTTCTGAGAAAACAACAGCGGCTATTAGAAAAAATTAAAGCGACTTTCTGAGAAAACAAAAGCGGCCTTTAGAAAAAATTAACGTGGCTTTTTGAGAAAACAACAGCGGCTATTAGAAAAAATTAAAGCGACTTTCTGAGAAAACAAAAGCGGCTTTTAGAAAAAATTAAAGCGACTTTCTGAGAAAACAAAAGCGGCTAATAGAAAAAATTAAAGCGACTTTCTGATAAAACAAAAGCGGCTATTAGAAAAAATTAAAGCGACTTTCTGAGAAAACAAAAGCGGCTAATAGAAAAAATTAAAGCGACTTTCTGAGAAAACAAAAGCGGCTTTTAGAAAAAATTAAAGCGACTTTCTGAGAAAACAAAAGCGGCTTTTAGAAAAAATTAAAGCGACTTTCTGAGAAAACAAAAGCGGCTATTAGAAAAAATTAAAGCGACTTTCTGAGAAAACAACAGCGGCTATTAGAAAAAATTAAAGCGACTTTCTGAGAAAACAAAAGCGGCCTTTAGAAAAAATTAACGTGCCTTTTGAGAAAACAACAGCGGCTATTAGAAAAAATTAAAGCGACTTTCTGAGAAAACAAAAGCGGCTTTTAGAAAAAATTAAAGCGACTTTCTGAGAAAACAAAAGCGGCTATTAGAAAAAATTAAAGCGACTTTCTGAGAAAACAACAGCGGCTATTAGAAAAAATTAAAGCGACTTTCTGAGAAAACAAAAGCGGCCTTTAGAAAAAATGAACGTGGCTTTTTGAGAAAACAATATCGGCTATTAGAAAAAATTAAAGCGACTTTCTGAGAAAACAAAAGCGGCTATTAGAAAAAATTAAAGCGACTTTCTGAGAAAACAAAAGCGGTTTTTAGAAAAAATTAAAGCGACTTTCTGAGAAAACAAAAGCGGCCTTTAGAAAAAATTAACGTGTCTTTTTGAGAAAACAACAGCGGCTATTAGAAAAAATTAAAGCGACTTTCTGAGAAAACAAAACCGGCTTTTAGAAAAAATTAAAGCGACTTTCTGAGAAAACAAAAGCGGCTATTAGAAAAAATTAAAGCGACTTTCTGAGAAAACAAAAGCGGCTTTTAGAAAAAATTAAAGCGACTTTCTGAGAAAACAAAAGCGGCTATTAGAAAAAATTAGGTGGCTTTTAGAGAAATTAAAAGCGACTATTAGAAAAAATTAAAGTGGCTGTTTGAGAAAACAAAAGCGGCTTTTAGAAGAAATAAAAGTGGGTTTTAGAGAATTTAAAAGCGGCTTTTAGAAAAAATTAACGTGGCTTTTTGAGAAAATAAAAGCGGCTTTTAGAAGAAATAAAAGTGGGTTTTAGAGAATTTAAAAGCGGCCTTTAGAAAAAATTAAAGCGACTTTCTGAGAAAACAAAAGCGGCTTTTAGAAAAAATTAAAGCGACTTTCTGAGAAAACAAAAGCGGCTATTAGAAAAAATTAAAGCGACTTTCTGAGAAAAGAAAAGCGGCTTTTAGAAAAAATTAAAGCGACTTTCTGAGAAAACAAAAGCGGCCTTTAGAAAAAAATAACGTGGCTTTTTGAGAAAACAACAGCGGCTATTAGAAAAAATTAAAGCGACTTTCTGAGAAAACAAAAGCGGCTTTTAGAAAAAATTAAAGCGACTTTCTGAGAAAACAAAAGCGGCTATTAGAAAAAATTAAAGCGACTTTCTGAGAAAACAAAAGCGGCTTTTAGAAAAAATTAAAGCGACTTTCTGAGAAAACAAAAGCGGCTATTAGAAATAATTAAAGCGACTTTCTGAGAAAACAACAGCGGCTATTAGAAAAAATTAAAGCGACTTTCTGAGAAAACAAAAGCGGCCTTTAGAAAAAATTAACGTGGCTTTTTGAGAAAACAACAGCGGCTATTAGAAAAAATTAAAGCGACTTTCTGAGAAAACAAAAGCGGCTTTTAGAAAAAATTAAAGCGACTTTCTGAGAAAACAAAAGCGGCTAATAGAAAAAATGAAAACGACTTTCTGATAAAACAAAAGCGGCTATTAGAAAAAATTAAAGCGACTTTCTGAGAAAACAAAAGCGGCTAATAGAAAAAATTAAAGCGACTTTCTGAGAAAACAAAAGCGGCTTTTAGAAAAAATTAAAGCGACTTTCTGAGAAAACAAAAGCGGCCTTTAGAAAAAATTAACGTGCCTTTTTGAGAAAACAACAGCGGCTATTAGAAAAAATTAAAGCGACTTTCTGAGAAAACAAAAGCGGCTTTTAGAAAAAATTAAAGCGACTTTCTGAGAAAACAAAAGCGGCTATTAGAAAAAATTAAAGCGACTTTCTGAGAAAACAACAGCGGCTATTAGAAAAAATTAAAGCGACTTTCTGAGAAAACAAAAGCGGCCTTTAGAAAAAATTAACGTGGCTTTTTGAGAAAACAACATCGGCTATTAGAAAAAATTAAAGCGACTTTCTGAGAAAACAAAAGCGGCTATTAGAAAAAATTAAAGCGACTTTCTGAGAAAACAAAAGCGGCCTTTAGAAAAAATTAACGTGGCTTTTTGAGAAAATAAAAGCGGCTTTTAGAAAAAATTAAAGCGACTTTCTGAGAAAACAAAAGCGGCTATTAGAAAAAATTAAAATGACTTTCTGAGAAAACAAAAGCGGCTTTTAGAAAAAATTAAAGCGACTTTCTGAGAAAACAACAGCGGCTATTAGAAAAAATTAAAGCGACTTTCTGAGAAAACAAAAGCGGCTTTTAGAAAAAATTAAAGTGGCTTTTTGAGAAAACAAAATCGGCTTTTAGAAAAAATTACAGCGACTTTCTGAGAAAACTAAAGCGGCCTTTAGAAAAAATTAACGTGGCTTTTTGAGAAAACAAAAGCGGCTTTTAGAAAAAATTAAAGCGACTTTCTGAGAAAACAAAAGCGGCCTTTAGAAAAAATTAACGTGGCTTTTTGAGAAAACAAAAGCGGCTTTTAGAAAAAATTAAAGCGACTTTCTGAGAAAACAAAAGCGGCTATTAGAAAAAATTAAAGCGACTTTCTGAGAAAACAAAAGCGGCTTTTAGAAAAAATTAAAGCGACTTTCTGAGAAAACAACAACGGCTATTAGAAAAAATTAAAGCGACTTTCTGAGAAAACAAAAGCGGCTTTTAGAAAAAATTAAAGTGGCTTTTTGAGAAAACAAAATCGGCTTTTACAAAAAATTACAGCGACTTTCTGAGAAAACTAAAGCGGCTATTAGAAAAAATTAAAGCGACTTTCTGAGAAAACAAAAGCGGCTATTAGAAAAAATTAGGTGGCTTTTAGAGAAATTAAAAGCGGCTATTAGAAAAAATTAAAGTGGCTTTTTGAGAAAACAAAAGCGGCTATTAGAAAAAATTAAAGTGGGTTTTAGAGAAAATAAAAGCGGCTTTTAGAAAAAATTAAAGTGGGTTTTAGAGAAATTAAAAGCGGCTATTAGAAAAAATTAAAGTGGCTTTTTGAGAAAACAAAATCGGCTTTTAGAAAAAATTACAGCGACTTTCTGAGAAAACTAAAGCGGCTATTAGAAAAAATTAAAGCGACTTTCTGAGAAAACAAAAGCGGCTATTAGAAAAAATTAGGTGGCTTTTAGAGAAATTAAAAGCGGCTATTAGAAAAAATTAAAGTGGCTTTTTGAGAAAACAAAAGCGGCTATTAGAAAAAATTAAAGTGGGTTTTAGAGAAAATAAAAGCGGCTTTTAGAAAAAATTAAAGTGGGTTTTAGAGAAATTAAAAGCGGCTATTAGAAAAAATTAAAGTGGCTTTTTGAGAAAACAAAATCGGCTTTTAGAAAAAATTACAGCGACTTTCTGAGAAAACTAAAGCGGCTATTAGAAAAAATTAAAGTGTCTTTTTGAGAAAACAAAAGCGGCTATTAGAAAAAATTAAAGTGGGTTTTAGAGAAAATAAAAGCGGCTTTTAGAAAAAATTAAAGTGGCTTTTTGAGAAAACAAAATCGGCTTTTAGAAAAAATTAAAGCGACTTTCTGAGAAAACAAAAGCGGCTATTAGAAAAAATTAAAGTGGCTTTTTGAGAAAACAAAATCGGCTTTTAGAAAAAATTACAGCGACTTTCTGAGAAAACTAAAGCGGCTATTAGAAAAAATTAGGTGGCTTTTAGAGAAATTAAAAGCGGCTAATAGAAAAAATTAAAGTGGCTGTTTGAGAAGACAAAAGCGGCTTTTAGAAGAAATAAAAGTGGGTTTTAGAGAATTTAAAAGCGGCTTTTAGAAAAAATTAAAGTGGCTGTTTGAGAAAACAAAAGCGGCTTTTAGAAGAAATAAAAGTGGGTTTTAGAGAATTTAAAAGCGGCTTTTAGAAAAAATTAAAGTGGCTTTTTGAGAAAACAAAATCGGCTTTTAGAAAAAATTAAAGCGACTTTCTGAGAAAACAAAAGCGGCTATTAGAAAAAATTAAAGCGACTTTCTAAGAAAACAAAAGCGGCCTTTAGAAAAAAATAACGTGGCTTTTTGAGAAAACAAAAGCGGCTATTAGAAAAAATTAGGTGGCTTTTAGAGAAATTAAAAGCGGCTAATAGAAAAAATTAAAGTGGCTGTTTGAGAAGACAAAAGCGGCTTTTAGAAGAAATAAAAGTGGGTTTTAGAGAATTTAAAAGCGGCTTTTAGAAAAAATTAAAGTGGCTTTTTGAGAAAACAAAATCGGCTTTTAGAAAAAATTAAAGCGACTTTCTGAGAAAACAAAAGCGGCTATTAGAAATAATTAAAGCGACTTTCTGAGAAAACAAAAGCGGCCTTTAGAAAAAAATAACGTGGCTTTTTGAGAAAACAAAAGCGGCTATTAGAAAAAATTAAAGCGACTTTCTGAGAAAACAAAAGCGGCCTTTAGAAAAAAATAACGTGGCTTTTTGAGAAAACAACAGCGGCTATTAGAAAAAATTAAAGCGACTTTCTGAGAAAACAAAAGCGGCTATTAGAAAAAATTAAAGCGACTTTCTGAGAAAACAAAAGCGGCCTTTAGAAAAAAATAACGTGGCTTTTTGAGAAAACAAAAGCGGCTATTAGAAAAAATTAAAGCGACTTTCTGAGAAAACAAAAGCGGCTTTTAGAAAAAATTAAAGCGACTTTCTGAGAAAACAAAAGCGGCTATTAGAAAAAATTAAAGCGACTTTCTGAGAAAACAACAGCGGCTATTAGAAAAAATTAAAGCGACTTTCTGAGAAAACAAAAGCGGCCTTTAGAAAAAATTAACGTGCCTTTTTGAGAAAACAAAAGCGGCTATTAGAAAAAATTAAAGCGACTTTCTGAGAAAACAAAAGCGGCCTTTAGAAAAAATTAAAGCGACTTTCTGAGAAAACAAAAGCGGCTTTTAGAAAAAATTAAAGCGACTTTCTGAGAAAACAAAAGCGGCTATTAGAAAAAATTAAAGCGGCTTTCTGAGAAAACAACAGCGGCTATTAGAAAAAATTAAAGCGACTTTCTGAGAAAACAAAAGCGGCCTTTAGAAAAAATTAACGTGCCTTTTTGAGAAAACAAAAGCGGCTTTTAGAAAAAATTAAAGCGACTTTCTGAGAAAACAAAAGCGGCTATTAGAAAAAATTAAAGCGACTTTCTGAGAAAACAAAAGCGGCTAATAGAAAAAATTAAAGCGACTTTCTGATAAAACAAAAGCGGCTATTAGAAAAAATTAAAGCGACTTTCTGAGAAAACAACAGCGGCTATTAGAAAAAATTAAAGCGACTTTCTGAGAAAACAAAAGCGGCCTTTAGAAAAAATTAACGTGGCTTTTTGAGAAAACAACAGCGGCTTTTAGAAAAAATTAAAGTAGCTTTTTGAGAAAGTAAAAGCGGCTATTAGAAAAAATTAATGTGGGTTTTAGAGAAAATAAAAGTGGCTTTTAGAAAAAATTAAAGCGACTTTCTGAGAAAACAAAATCGGCTTTTAGAAAAAATTAAAGCGACTTTCTGAGAAAACAAAAGCGGCTTTTAGAAAAAATTAACGTTGCTTTTTGAGAAAACAAAAGCGGCTATTAGAAAAAATTAAAGTGGCTTTTTGAGAAAATAAAAGCGGCTATTAGAAAAAATTAAAGTAGCTGTTTGATAAAACAAAAGCGGCTTTTAGAAAAAATTAAAGCGACTTTCTGAGAAAACAAAAGCGGCTGTTACAAAAAATTAAAGCGGCTATTAGAAAAAATTAAAGTGGCTTTTTGAGAAAACAAAAGCGGCCTTTAGAAAAAATTAAAGCGGCTGTTACAAAAAATTAAAGTGACTTTTTGAGAAAATAAAAGCGGCTATTAGAAAAAATTAAAGTAGCTGTTTGATAAAACAAAAGCGGCTTTTAGAAAAAATTAAAGCGACTTTCTGAGAAAACAAAAGCGGCTGTTACAAAAAATTAAAGCGCCTTTTAGAAAAAATTAAAGTGGCTTTTTGAGAAAATAAAAGCGGCTATTAAAAAAAATTAAAGTAGCTGTTTGATAAAACAAAAGCGGCTTTTAGAAAAAATTAAAGCGACTTTCTGAGAAAACAAAAGCGGCTGTTACAAAAAATTAAAGCGGCTATTAGAAAAAATTAAAGTGGCTTTTTGAGAAAACAAAAGCGGCCTTTAGAAAAAATTAAAGCGACTTTCTGAGAAAACAAAAGCGGCTGTTACAAAAAATTAAAGCGGCTATTACAAAAAATTAAAGTGGCTTTTTGAGAAAATAAAAGCGGCTTTTAGAAAAAATTAAAGCGGCTGTTACAAAAAATTAAAGTGGCTTTTTGAGAAAATAAAAGCGGCTATTAGAAAAAATTAAAGTAGCTGTTTGATAAAACAAAAGCGGCTTTTAGAAAAAATTAAAGCGACTTTCTGAGAAAACAAAAGCGGCTGTTACAAAAAATTAAAGCGCCTTTTAGAAAAAATTAAAGTGGCTTTTTTAGAAAACAAAAGCGGCCTTTAGAAAAAATTAACGTGGCTTTTTGAGAAAACAAAAGCGGCTTTTAGAAAAAATTAAAGTAGCTTTTTGAGAAAATAAAAGCGGGTATTAGAAAAAATTAATGTGGGTTTTAGAGAAAATAAAAGTGGCTTTTAGAAAAAATTAAAGCGACTTTCTGAGAAAACAAAAGCGGCTTTTAGAAAAAATTAAAGCGACTTTCTGAGAAAACAAAAGCGGCTATTAGAAAAAATTAAAGCGACTTTCTGAGAAAACAAAAGCGGCTATTAGAAAAAATTAAGTGGCTTTTAGAGAAATTTAAAGCGGCTATTAGAAAAAATTAAAGTGCCTTTTTGATAAAATAAAAGCGGCTATTAGAAAAAATTAACGTGGCTTTTTGAGAAAACAAAAGCGGCTGTTAGAAAAAATTAAAGTAGCTTTTTGAGAAAATAAAAGCGGCTATTAGAAAAACTTAAAGCGACTTTCTGAGAAAACAAAAGCGGCTATTAGAAAAAATTAAAGCGACTTTCTGAGAAAACAAAAACGGCTTTTAGAAAAAATTAAAGCGACTTTCTGAGAAAACAAAAACGGCTTTTAGAAAAAATTAAAGCGACTTTCTGAGAAAACAAAAGCGGCTATTAGAAAAAATTAAAGCGACTTTCTGAGAAAACAAAAGCGGCTATTAGAAAAAATGAAGTGGCTTTTAGAGAAATTAAAAGCGGCTATTAGAAAAAATTAAAGTGGCTTTTTGAGAAAACAAAAGCGGCTATTAGAAAAAATTAAAGTGGGTTTTAGAGAAAATAAAAGCGGCTTTTAGAAAAAATTAAAGTGGCTTTTTGAGAAAACAAAATCGGTTTTTAGAAAAAATTACAGCGACTTTCTGAGAAAACAAAAGCGGCTATTAGAAAAAATTAAAGTGGCTTTTTGAGAAAACAAAAGCGGCTATTAGAAAAAATTAGGTGGCTTTTAGAGAAATTAAAAGTGGCTATTAGAAAAATTAAAGTGGCTTTTTGAGAAAACAAAATCGGCTTTTAGAAAAAATTACAGCGACTTTCTGAGAAAACAAAAGCGGCTATTAGAAAAAATTAAAGTGGCTTTTTGAGAAAACAAAAGCGGCTATTAGAAAAAATTAAAGTGGCTTTTTGAGAAAACAAAAGCGGCTATTAGAAAAAATTAAAGTGGCTTTTTGAGAAAACAAAAGCGGCTATTAGAAAAAATTAAAGTAGCTTTTTGAGAAAATAAAAGCGGCTATTAGAAAAAATTAAAGTGGCTTTTTGAGAAAACAAAAGCGGCTATTAGAAAAAATTAAAGCGACTTTCTGAGAAAACAAAAGCGGCTATTAGAAAAAATTAAAGTGGCTTTTCGAGAAAACAAAAGCGGCTATTAGAAAAAATTAAAGTGGCTTTTTGAGAAAACAAAAGCGGCTATTAGAAAAAATTAAAGTGGCTTTTTGAGAAAACAAAAGCGGCTATTAGAAAAAATTAAAGTAGCTTTTTGAGAAAATAAAAGCGGCTATTAGAAAAAATTAAAGTGGCTTTTTGAGAAAACAAAAGCGGCTATTAGAAAAAATTAAAGTGGCTTTTTGAGAAAACAAAAGCGGCTATTAGAAAAAATTAAAGTGGGTTTTAGAGAAAATAAAAGCGGCTATTAGAAAAAATTAAAGCGACTTTCTGAGAAAACAAAAGCGGCTATTAGAAAAAATTGAAGTGGCTTTTTGAGAAAATAAAAGCGGCTATTAGAAAAAATTAAAGCGACTTTCTGAGAAAACAAAAGCGGCTATTAGAAAAAATTAAAGTGGCTTTTTGAGAAAACAAAAGCGGCTATTAGAAAAAATTAAAGTGGCTTTTTGAGAAAACAAAAGCGGCTATTAGAAAAAATTAAAGTAGCTTTTTGAGAAAATAAAAGCGGCTATTAGAAAAAATTAAAGTGGCTTTTTGAGAAAACAAAAGCGGCTATTAGAAAAAATTAAAGTGGGTTTTAGAGAAATTAAAAGCAACTATTAGAAAAATTAAAGTGGCTTTTTGAGAAAATAAAAGCGGCTATTAGAAAAAATTAAAGCGACTTTCTGAGAAAACAAAAGCGGCTATTAGAAAAAATTAAAGTGGCTTTTTGAGAAAACAAAAACGGCTATTAGAAAAAATTAAAGTGGCTTTTTGAGAAAACAAAAGCGGCTATTAGAAAAAATTAAAGTGGCTTTTTGAGAAAACAAAAGCGGCTATTAGAAAAAATTAAAGTGGCTTTTTGAGAAAACAAAATTAAAAAGATAGAAAAAATTAAAGTAGCTTTTTGAGAAAATAAAGCGGCTATTACAAAAAATTAAAGTGGCTTTTTGAGAAAACAAAAGCGGCTTTTAGAAAAAATTTCAGCGACTTTCTGAGAAAACTAAAGCGGCTATTAGAAAAAATTAAATCGACTTTCTGAGAAAACAAAAACGGCTTTTAGAAAAAATTAATGCGACTTTCTGAGAAAACAAAAACGGCTTTTAGAAAAAATTAAAGCGACTTTCTGAGAAAACAAAAGCGGCTATTAGAAAAAATTAAAGTAGCTTTTTGAGAAAATAAAGCGGCTATTAGAAAAAATTAAAGTGGCTTTTTGAGAAAACAAAAGCGGCTATTAGAAAAAATTAAAGTGGGTTTTAGAGAAAATAAAAGCGGCTTTTAGAAAAAATTAAAGTGGGTTTTAGAGAAATTAAAAGCGGCTATTAGAAAAAATTAAAGTGGCTTTTTGAGAAAACAAAATCGGCTTTTAGAAAAAATTTCAGCGACTTTCTGAGAAAACTAAAGCGGCTATTAGAAAAAATTAAATCGACTTTCTGAGAAAACAAAAACGGCTTTTAGAAAAAATTAATGCGACTTTCTGAGAAAACAAAAACGGCTTTTAGAAAAAATTAAAGCGACTTTCTGAGAAAACAAAAGCGGCTATTAGAAAAAATTAAAGCGACTTTCTGAGAAAACAAAAGCGGCTATTAGAAAAAATGAAGTGGCTTTTAGAGAAATTAAAAGCGGCTATTAGAAAAAATTAAAGTGGCTTTTTGAGAAAACAAAAGCGGCTATTAGAAAAAATTAAAGTGGGTTTTAGAGAAAATAAAAGCGGCTTTTAGAAAAAATTAAAGTGGCTTTTTGAGAAAACAAAATCGGCTATTAGAAAAAATTAAAGTGGCTTTTTGAGAAAACAAAAGCGGCTATTAGAAAAAATTAAAGTGGCTTTTTGAGAAAACAAAAGCGGCTATTAGAAAAAATTAAAGTGGCTTTTTGAGAAAATAAAAGCGGCTATTAGAAAAAATTAAAGCGACTTTCTGAGAAAACAAAAGCGGCTATTAGAAAAAATTAAAGTGCCTTTTTGAGAAAACAAAAGCGGCTATTAGAAAAAATTAAAGTGGCTTTTTGAGAAAACAAAAGCGGCTATTAGAAAAAATTAAAGTGGCTTTTTGAGAAAACAAAAGCGGCTATTAGAAAAAATTAAAGTGGCTTTTTTAAAAAACAAAAGCGGCTATTAGAAAAAATTAAAGTAGCTTTTTGAGAAAATAAAAGCGGCTATTAGAAAAAATTAAAGTGGCTTTTTAAGAAAACAAAAGCGGCTATTAGAAAAAATTAAAGTGGCTTTTTGAGAAAACAAAAGCGGCTATTAGAAAAAATTAAAGTGGGTTTTAGAGAAAATAAAAGCGGCTATTAGAAAAAATGAAAGTGGCTTTTTGAGAAAACAAAAGCGGCTATTAGAAAAAATGAAAGTGGCTTTTTGAGAAAACAAAAGCGGCTATTAGAAAAAATTAAAGTGGGTTTTAGAGAAAATAAAAGCGGCTTTTAGAAAAAATTAAAGTGGGTTTTAGAGAAATTAAAAGCGGCTATTAGAAAAAATTAAAGTGGCTTTTTGAGAAAACAAAATCGGCTTTTAGAAAAAATTACAGCGACTTTCTGAGAAAACTAAAGCGGCTATTAGAAAAAATTAAATCGACTTTCTGAGAAAACAAAATCGGCTTTTAGAAAAAATTAAAGCGACTTTCTGAGAAAGCAAAAGCGGCTTTTAGAAAAAATAAAGTGGGTTTTAGAGAAATTAAAAGCGGCTATTAGAAAAAATTAAAGTGGCTTTTTGAGAAAACAAAATCGGCTTTTAGAAAAAATTACAGCGACTTTCTGAGGAAACTAAAGCGGCTATTAGAAAAAATTTAAGTGTCTTTTTGAGAAAACAAAAGCGGCTATTAAAAAAAATTAAAGTGGGTTTTAGAGAAAATAAAAGCGGCTTTTAGAAAAAATTAAAGTGGCTTTTTGAGAAAACAAAATCGGCTTTTAGAAAAAATTAAAGCGACTTTCTGAGAAAACAAAAGCGGCTATTAGAAAAAATTAAAGTGGCTTTTTGAGAAAACAAAATCGGCTTTTAGAAAAAATTACAGCGACTTTCTGAGAAAACTAAAGCGGCTATTAGAAAAAATTAGGTGGCTTTTAGAGAAATTAAAAGCGGCTAATAGAAAAAATTAAAGTGGCTGTTTGAGAAAACAAAAGCGGCTTTTAGAAGAAATAAAAGTGGGTTTTAGAGAATTTAAAAGCGGCTTTTAGAAAAAATTAAAGTGGCTGTTTGAGAAAACAAAAGCGGCTTTTAGAAGAAATAAAAGTGGGTTTTAGAGAATTTAAAAGCGGCCTTTAGAAAAAAATAACGTGGCTTTTTGAGAAAACAACAGCGGCTATTAGAAAAAATTAAAGCGACTTTCTGAGAAAACAAAAGCGGCTAATAGAAAAAATTAAAGCGACTTTCTGAGAAAACAAAAGCGGCCTTTAGAAAAAAATAACGTGGCTTTTTGAGAAAACAAAAGCGGCTTTTAGAAAAAATTAAAGCGACTTTCTGAGAAAACAAAAGCGGCTATTAGAAAAAATTAAAGCGACTTTCTGAGAAAACAAAAGCGGCCTTTAGAAAAAATTAACGTGCCTTTTTGAGAAAACAAAAGCGGCTATTAGAAAAAATTAAAGCGACTTTCTGAGAAAACAAAAGCGGCCTTTAGAAAAAATTAATGCGACTTTCTGAGAAAACAAAAACGGCTTTTAGAAAAAATTAAAGCGACTTTCTGAGAAAACAAAAGCGGCTATTAGAAAAAATTAAAGTAGCTTTTTGAGAAAATAAAGCGGCTTTTAGAAAAAATTAAAGTGGGTTTTAGAGAAATTAAAAGCGGCTATTAGAAAAAATTAAAGTGGCTTTTTGAGAAAACAAAATCGGCTTTTAGAAAAAATTACAGCGACTTTCTGAGAAAACTAAAGCGGCTATTAGAAAAAATTAAAGTGTCTTTTAGAGAAAATAAAAGCGGCTTTTAGAAAAAATTAAAGTGGCTTTTTGAGAAAACAAAATCGGCTTTTAGAAAAAATTAAAGCGACTTTCTGAGAAAACAAAAGCGGCTATTAGAAAAAATTAAAGTGGCTTTTTGAGAAAACAAAATCGGCTTTTAGAAAAAATTACAGCGACTTTCTGAGAAAACTAAAGCGGCTATTAGAAAAAATTAGGTGGCTTTTAGAGAAATTAAAAGCGGGTAATAGAAAAAATTAAAGTGGCTGTTTGAGAAAACAAAAGCGGCTTTTAGAAGAAATAAAAGTGGGTTTTAGAGAATTTAAAAGCGGCTTTTAGAAAAAATTAAAGTGGCTGTTTGAGAAAGCAAAAGCGGCTTTTAGAAGAAATAAAAGTGGGTTTTAGAGAATTTAAAAGCGGCCTTTAGAAAAAAATAACGTGGCTTTTTGAGAAAACAACAGCGGCTATTAGAAAAAATTAAAGCGACTTTCTGAGAAAACAAAAGCGGCTAATAGAAAAAATTAAAGCGACTTTCTGAGAAAACAAAAGCGGCCTTTAGAAAAAAATAACGTGGCTTTTTGAGAAAACAAAAGCGGCTTTTAGAAAAAATTAAAGCGACTTTCTGAGAAAACAAAAGCGGCTATTAGAAAAAATTAAAGCGACTTTCTGAGAAAACAAAAGCGGCCTTTAGAAAAAAATAACGTGGCTTTTTGAGAAAACAAAAGCGGCTATTAGAAAAAATTAAAGCGACTTTCTGAGAAAACAAAAGCGGCCTTTAGAAAAAAATAACGTGGCTTTTTGAGAAAACAACAGCGGCTATTAGAAAAAATTAAAGCGACTTTCTGAGAAAACAAAAGCGGCTATTAGAAAAAATTAAAGCGACTTTCTGAGAAAACAAAAGCGGCCTTTAGAAAAAAATAACGTGGCTTTTTGAGAAAACAAAAGCGGCTATTAGAAAAAATTAAAGCGACTTTCTGAGAAAACAAAAGCGGCTTTTAGAAAAAATTAAAGCGACTTTCTGAGAAAACAAAAGCGGCTATTAGAAAAAATTAAAGCGACTTTCTGAGAAAACAAAAGCGGCCTTTAGAAAAAAATAACGTGGCTTTTTGAGAAAACAACAGCGGCTATTAGAAAAAATTAAAGCGACTTTCTGAGAAAACAAAAGCGGCTATTAGAAAAAATTAAAGCGACTTTCTGAGAAAACAAAAGCGGCCTTTAGAAAAAAATAACGTGGCTTTTTGAGAAAACAAAAGCGGCTATTAGAAAAAATTAAAGCGACTTTCTGAGAAAACAAAAGCGGCTTTTAGAAAAAATTAAAGCGACTTTCTGAGAAAACAAAAGCGGCTATTAGAAAAAATTAAAGCGACTTTCTGAGAAAACAAAAGCGGCCTTTAGAAAAAATTAACGTGCCTTTTTGAGAAAACAAAAGCGGCTATTAGAAAAAATTAAAGCGACTTTCTGAGAAAACAAAAGCGGCCTTTAGAAAAAATTAATGCGACTTTCTGAGAAAACAAAAACGGCTTTTAGAAAAAATTAAAGCGACTTTCTGAGAAAACAAAAGCGGCTATTAGAAAAAATTAAAGTAGCTTTTTGAGAAAATAAAGCGGCTTTTAGAAAAAATTAAAGTGGGTTTTAGAGAAATTAAAAGCGGCTATTAGAAAAAATTAAAGTGGCTTTTTGAGAAAACAAAATCGGCTTTTAGAAAAAATTACAGCGACTTTCTGAGAAAACTAAAGCGGCTATTAGAAAAAATTAAAGTGTCTTTTAGAGAAAATAAAAGCGGCTTTTAGAAAAAATTAAAGTGGCTTTTTGAGAAAACAAAATCGGCTTTTAGAAAAAATTAAAGCGACTTTCTGAGAAAACAAAAGCGGCTATTAGAAAAAATTAAAGTGGCTTTTTGAGAAAACAAAATCGGCTTTTAGAAAAAATTACAGCGACTTTCTGAGAAAACTAAAGCGGCTATTAGAAAAAATTAGGTGGCTTTTAGAGAAATTAAAAGCGGGTAATAGAAAAAATTAAAGTGGCTGTTTGAGAAAACAAAAGCGGCTTTTAGAAGAAATAAAAGTGGGTTTTAGAGAATTTAAAAGCGGCTTTTAGAAAAAATTAAAGTGGCTGTTTGAGAAAGCAAAAGCGGCTTTTAGAAGAAATAAAAGTGGGTTTTAGAGAATTTAAAAGCGGCCTTTAGAAAAAAATAACGTGGCTTTTTGAGAAAACAACAGCGGCTATTAGAAAAAATTAAAGCGACTTTCTGAGAAAACAAAAGCGGCTAATAGAAAAAATTAAAGCGACTTTCTGAGAAAACAAAAGCGGCCTTTAGAAAAAAATAACGTGGCTTTTTGAGAAAACAAAAGCGGCTTTTAGAAAAAATTAAAGCGACTTTCTGAGAAAACAAAAGCGGCTATTAGAAAAAATTAAAGCGACTTTCTGAGAAAACAAAAGCGGCCTTTAGAAAAAAATAACGTGGCTTTTTGAGAAAACAAAAGCGGCTATTAGAAAAAATTAAAGCGACTTTCTGAGAAAACAAAAGCGGCCTTTAGAAAAAAATAACGTGGCTTTTTGAGAAAACAACAGCGGCTATTAGAAAAAATTAAAGCGACTTTCTGAGAAAACAAAAGCGGCTATTAGAAAAAATTAAAGCGACTTTCTGAGAAAACAAAAGCGGCCTTTAGAAAAAAATAACGTGGCTTTTTGAGAAAACAAAAGCGGCTATTAGAAAAAATTAAAGCGACTTTCTGAGAAAACAAAAGCGGCTTTTAGAAAAAATTAAAGCGACTTTCTGAGAAAACAAAAGCGGCTATTAGAAAAAATTAAAGCGACTTTCTGAGAAAACAAAAGCGGCCTTTAGAAAAAAATAACGTGGCTTTTTGAGAAAACAACAGCGGCTATTAGAAAAAATTAAAGCGACTTTCTGAGAAAACAAAAGCGGCTATTAGAAAAAATTAAAGCGACTTTCTGAGAAAACAAAAGCGGCCTTTAGAAAAAAATAACGTGGCTTTTTGAGAAAACAAAAGCGGCTATTAGAAAAAATTAAAGCGACTTTCTGAGAAAACAAAAGCGGCTTTTAGAAAAAATTAAAGCGACTTTCTGAGAAAACAAAAGCGGCTATTAGAAAAAATTAAAGCGACTTTCTGAGAAAACAAAAGCGGCCTTTAGAAAAAAATAACGTGGCTTTTTGAGAAAACAACAGCGGCTATTAGAAAAAATTAAAGCGACTTTCTGAGAAAACAAAAGCGGCTATTAGAAAAAATTAAAGCGACTTTCTGAGAAAACAAAAGCGGCTTTTAGAAAAAATTAAAGCGACTTTCTGAGAAAACAAAAGCGGCTATTAGAAAAAATTAAAGCGACTTTCTGAGAAAACAACAGCGGCTATTAGAAAAAATTAAAGCGACTTTCTGAGAAAACAAAAGCGGCCTTTAGAAAAAATTAACGTGCCTTTTTGAGAAAACAAAAGCGGCTTTTAGAAAAAATTAAAGCGACTTTCTGAGAAAACAAAAGCGGCTATTAGAAAAAATTAAAGCGACTTTCTGAGAAAACAAAAGCGGCTAATAGAAAAAATTAAAGCGACTTTCTGATAAAACAAAAGCGGCTATTAGAAAAAATTAAAGCGACTTTCTGAGAAAACAACAGCGGCTATTAGAAAAAATTAAAGCGACTTTCTGAGAAAACAAAAGCGGCCTTTAGAAAAAATTAACGTGGCTTTTTGAGAAAACAACAGCGGCTTTTAGAAAAAATTAAAGTAGCTTTTTGAGAAAGTAAAAGCGGCTATTAGAAAAAATTAATGTAGGTTTTAGAGAAAATAAAAGTGGCTTTTAGAAAAAATTAAAGCGACTTTCTGAGAAAACAAAATCGGCTTTTAGAAAAAATTAAAGCGACTTTCTGAGAAAACAAAAGCGGCTTTTAGAAAAAATTAACGTTGCTTTTTGAGAAAACAAAAGCGGCTATTAGAAAAAATTAAAGTGGCTTTTTGAGAAAATAAAGCGGCTATTAGAAAAAATTAAAGTAGCTGTTTGATAAAACAAAAGCGGCTTTTAGAAAAAATTAAAGCGACTTTCTGAGAAAACAAAAGCGGCTGTTACAAAAAATTAAAGCGGCTATTACAAAAAATTAAAGTGGCTTTTTGAGAAAATAAAAGCGGCTTTTAGAAAAAATTAAAGCGGCTGTTACGAAAAATTAAAGTGACTTTTTGAGAAAATAAAAGCGGCTATTAGAAAAAATTAAAGTAGCTGTTTGATAAAACAAAAGCGGCTTTTAGAAAAAATTAAAGCGACTTTCTGAGAAAACAAAAGCGGCTGTTACAAAAAATTAAAGCGCCTTTTAGAAAAAATTAAAGTGGCTTTTTGAGAAAATAAAAGCGGCTATTAAAAAAAATTAAAGTAGCTGTTTGATAAAACAAAAGCGGCTTTTAGAAAAAATTAAAGCGACTTTCTGAGAAAACAAAAGCGGCTGTTACAAAAAATTAAAGCGGCTATTAGAAAAAATTAAAGTGGCTTTTTGAGAAAACAAAAGCGGCCTTTAGAAAAAATTAAAGCGACTTTCTGAGAAAACAAAAGCGGCTGTTACAAAAAATTAAAGCGGCTATTACAAAAAATTAAAGTGGCTTTTTGAGAAAATAAAAGCGGCTTTTAGAAAAAATTAAAGCGGCTGTTACAAAAAATTAAAGTGGCTTTTTGAGAAAATAAAAGCGGCTATTAGAAAAAATTAAAGTAGCTGTTTGATAAAACAAAAGCGGCTTTTAGAAAAAATTAAAGCGACTTTCTGAGAAAACAAAAGCGGCTTTTAGAAAAAATTAAAGCAACTTTCTGAGAAAACAAAAGCGGCTTTTAGAAAAAATTAAAGCGACTTTTAGAAAAAATTAAAGTGGCTTTTTTAGAAAACAAAAGCGGCCTTTAGAAAAAATTAACGTGGCTTTTTGAGAAAACAAAAGCGGCTTTTAGAAAAAATTAAAGTAGCTTTTTGAGAAAATAAAAGCGGCTATTAGAAAAAATTAATGTGGGTTTTAGAGAAAATAAAAGTGGCTTTTAGAAAAAATTAAAGCGACTTTCTGAGAAAACAAAAGCGGCTTTTAGAAAAAATTAAAGCGACTTTCTGAGAAAACAAAAGCGGCTATTAGAAAAAATTAAAGCGACTTTCTGAGAAAACAAAAGCGGCTATTAGAAAAAATTAAGTGGCTTTTAGAGAAATTAAAAGCGGCTATTAGAAAAAATTAAAGTGCCTTTTTGACAAAATAAAAGCGGCTATTAGAAAAAATTAACGTGGCATTTTGAGAAAACAAAAGCGGCTGTTAGAAAAAATTAAAGTAGCTTTTTGAGAAAATAAAAGCGGCTATTAGAAAAACTTAAAGCGACTTTCTGAGAAAACAAAAGCGGCTATTAGAAAAAATTAAAGCGACTTTCTGAGAAAACAAAAACGGCTTTTAGAAAAAATTAAAGCGACTTTCTGAGAAAACAAAAACGGCTTTTAGAAAAAATGAAGTGGCTTTTAGAGAAATTAAAAGCGGCTATTAGAAAAAATTAAAGTGGCTTTTTGAGAAAACAAAAGCGGCTATTAGAAAAAATTAAAGTGGGTTTTAGAGAAAATAAAAGCGGCTTTTAGAAACAATTAAAGTGGCTTTTTGAGAAAACAAAATCGGTTTTTAGAAAAAATTACAGCGACTTTCTGAGAAAACAAAAGCGGCTATTAGAAAAAATTAAAGTGGCTTTTTGAGAAAACAAAAGCGGCTATTAGAAAAAATTAGGTGGCTTTTAGAGAAATTAAAAGCGGCTATTAGAAAAATTAAAGTGGCTTTTTGAGAAAACAAAATCGGCTTTTAGAAAAAATTACAGCGACTTTCTGAGAAAACAAAAGCGGCTATTAGAAAAAATTAAAGTGGCTTTTTGAGAAAACAAAAGCGGCTATTAGAAAAAATTAAAGTGGCTTTTTGAGAAAACAAAAGCGGCTATTAGAAAAAATTAAAGTGGCTTTTTGAGAAAACAAAAGCGGCTATTAGAAAAAATTAAAGTAGCTTTTTGAGAAAATAAAAGCGGCTATTAGAAAAAATTAAAGTGGCTTTTTGAGAAAACAAAAGCGGCTATTAGAAAAAATTAAAGCGACTTTCTGAGAAAACAAAAGCGGCTATTAGAAAAAATTAAAGTGGCTTTTTGAGAAAACAAAAGCGGCTATTAGAAAAAATTAAAGTGGCTTTTTGAGAAAACAAAAGCGGCTATTAGAAAAAATTAAAGTGGCTTTTTGAGAAAACAAAAGCGGCTATTAGAAAAAATTAAAGTAGCTTTTTGAGAAAATAAAAGCGGCTATTAGAAAAAATTAAAGTGGCTTTTTGAGAAAACAAAAGCGGCTATTAGAAAAAATTAAAGTGGCTTTTTGAGAAAACAAAAGCGGCTATTAGAAAAAATTAAAGTGGGTTTTAGAGAAAATAAAAGCGGCTATTAGAAAAAATTAAAGCGACTTTCTGAGAAAACAAAAGCGGCTATTAGAAAAAATTGAAGTGGCTTTTTGAGAAAATAAAAGCGGCTATTAGAAAAAATTAAAGCGACTTTCTGAGAAAACAAAAGCGGCTATTAGAAAAAATTAAAGTGGCTTTTTGAGAAAACAAAAGCGGCTATTAGAAAAAATTAAAGTGGCTTTTTGAGAAAACAAAAGCGGCTATTAGAAAAAATTAAAGTGGGTTTTAGAGAAATTAAAAGCAACTATTAGAAAAATTAAAGTGGCTTTTTGAGAAAATAAAAGCGGCTATTAGAAAAAATTAAAGCGACTTTCTGAGAAAACAAAAGCGGCTATTAGAAAAAATTAAAGTGGCTTTTTGAGAAAACAAAAACGGCTATTAGAAAAAATTAAAGTGGCTTTTTGAGAAAACAAAAGCGGCTATTAGAAAAAATTAAAGTGGCTTTTTGAGAAAACAAAAGCGGCTATTAGAAAAAATTAAAGTGGCTTTTTGAGAAAACAAAATTAAAAAGATAGAAAAAATTAAAGTAGCTTTTTGAGAAAATAAAGCGGCTATTACAAAAAATTAAAGTGGCTTTTTGAGAAAACAAAAGCGGCTTTTAGAAAAAATTTCAGCGACTTTCTGAGAAAACTAAAGCGGCTATTAGAAAAAATTAAATCGACTTTCTGAGAAAACAAAAACGGCTTTTAGAAAAAATTAATGCGACTTTCTGAGAAAACAAAAACGGCTTTTAGAAAAAATTAAAGCGACTTTCTGAGAAAACAAAAGCGGCTATTAGAAAAACTTAAAGTAGCTTTTTGAGAAAATAAAGCGGCTATTAGAAAAAATTAAAGTGGCTTTTTGAGAAAACAAAAGCGGCTATTAGAAAAAATTAAAGTGGGTTTTAGAGAAAATAAAAGCGGCTTTTAGAAAAAATTAAAGTGGGTTTTAGAGAAATTAAAAGCGGCTATTAGAAAAAATTAAAGTGGCTTTTTGAGAAAACAAAATCGGCTTTTAGAAAAAATTTCAGCGACTTTCTGAGAAAACTAAAGCGGCTATTAGAAAAAATTAAATCGACTTTCTGAGAAAACAAAAACGGCTTTTAGAAAAAATTAATGCGACTTTCTGAGAAAACAAAAACGGCTTTTAGAAAAAATTAAAGCGACTTTCTGAGAAAACAAAAGCGGCTATTAGAAAAAATTAAAGCGACTTTCTGAGAAAACAAAAGCGGCTATTAGAAAAAATGAAGTGGCTTTTAGAGAAATTAAAAGCGGCTATTAGAAAAAATTAAAGTGGCTTTTTGAGAAAACAAAAGCGGCTATTAGAAAAAATTAAAGTGGGTTTTAGAGAAAATAAAAGCGGCTTTTAGAAAAAATTAAAGTGGCTTTTTGAGAAAACAAAATCGGCTATTAGAAAAAATTAAAGTGGCTTTTTGAGAAAACAAAAGCGGCTATTAGAAAAAATTAAAGTGGCTTTTTGAGAAAACAAAAGCGGCTATTAGAAAAAATTAAAGTGGCTTTTTGAGAAAATAAAAGCGGCTATTAGAAAAAATTAAAGCGACTTTCTGAGAAAACAAAAGCGGCTATTAGAAAAAATTAAAGTGCCTTTTTGAGAAAACAAAAGCGGCTATTAGAAAAAATTAAAGTGGCTTTTTGAGAAAACAAAAGCGGCTCTTAGAAAAAATTAAAGTGGCTTTTTGAGAAAACAAAAGCGGCTATTAGAAAAAATTAAAGTGGCTTTTTTAAAAAACAAAAGCGGCTATTAGAAAAAATTAAAGTAGCTTTTTGAGAAAATAAAAGCGGCTATTAGAAAAAATTAAAGTGGCTTTTTAAGAAAACAAAAGCGGCTATTAGAAAAAATTAAAGTGGCTTTTTGAGAAAACAAAAGCGGCTATTAGAAAAAATTAAAGTGGGTTTTAGAGAAAATAAAAGCGGCTATTAGAAAAAATGAAAGTGGCTTTTTGAGAAAACAAAAGCGGCTATTAGAAAAAATGAAAGTGGCTTTTTGAGAAAACAAAAGCGGCTATTAGAAAAAATTAAAGTGGGTTTTAGAGAAAATAAAAGCGGCTTTTAGAAAAAATTAAAGTGGGTTTTAGAGAAATTAAAAGCGGCTATTAGAAAAAATTAAAGTGGCTTTTTGAGAAAACAAAATCGGCTTTTAGAAAAAATTACAGCGACTTTCTGAGAAAACTAAAGCGGCTATTAGAAAAAATTAAATCGACTTTCTGAGAAAACAAAATCGGCTTTTAGAAAAAATTAAAGCGACTTTCTGAGAAAGCAAAAGCGGCTTTTAGAAAAAATAAAGTGGGTTTTAGAGAAATTAAAAGCGGCTATTAGAAAAAGTTAAAGTGGCTGTTTGAGAAAACAAAAGCGGCTTTTAGAAGAAATAAAAGTAGCTTTTTGAGAAAACAAAAGCGGCTTTTAGAAAAAATAAAGTGGGTTTTAGAGAATTTAAAAGCGGCTTTTAGAAAAAATTAACGTGGCTTTTTGAGAAAATAAAAGCGGCTTTTAGAAGAAATAAAGTGGGTTTTAGAGAAATTAAAAGCGGCCTTTAGAAAAAATTAACGTGGCTCTTTGAGAAAACAACAGCGGCTATTAGAAAAAATTTAAGCGACTTTCTGAGAAAACAAAAGCGGCTGTTACAAAAAATTAAAGCGGCTTTTAGAAAAAATTAAACCGACTTTCTGAGAAAACAAAGGCGGCTTTTAGAAAAAATTAACGTTGCTTTTTGAGAAAACAAAAGCGGTTATTAGAAAAAATTAAAGTGGCTTTTTGAGAAAATAAAAGCGGCTTTTAGAAAAAATTATAGCGACTTTCTGAGAAAACAAAAGCGGCTGTTACAAAAAATTAAAGCGGCTTTTAGAAAAAATTAAAGTGGCTTTTTGAGAAAACAAAAGCGGCTTTTAGAAAAAATTAAAGTGGCTTTTTGAGAAAACAAAAGCGGCTTTTAGAAAAAATTAAACCGACTTTCTGAGAAAACAAAGGCGGCTGTTAGAAAAAATTAAGGTTGCTTTTTGAGAAAACAAAAGCGGTTATTAGAAAAAATTAAAGTGGCTTTTTGAGAAAATAAAAGCGGCTTTTAGAAAAAATTATAGCGACTTTCTGAGAAAACAAAAGCGGCTGTTACAAAAAATTAAAGCGGCTTTTAGAAAAAATTAAAGTGGCTTTTTGAGAAAACAAAAGCGGCCTTTAGAAAAAATTAACGTGGCTTTTTGAGAAAACAAAAGCGGCTTTTAGAAGAAATAAAAGTAGCTTTTTGAGAAAACAAAAGCGGCTTTTAGAAAAAATAAAGTGGGTTTTAGAGAAATTAAAAGCGGCTATTAGAAAAAATTAAAGTGGCTGTTTGAAAAAACAAAAGCGGCTTTTAGAAGAAATAAAGTGGGTTTTAGAGAAATTAAAAGCGGCCTTTAGAAAAAATTATAGTGGCTGTTTGAGAAAACAAAAGCGGCTTTTAGAAGAAATAAAAGTAGCTTTTTGAGAAAACAAAAGCGGCTTTTAGAAAAAATAAAGTGGGTTTTAGAGAAATTAAAAGCGGCCTTTAGAAAAAATTAACGTGGCTCTTTGAGAAAACAACAGCGGCTATTAGAAAAAATTAAAGCGACTTTCTGAGAAAACAAAAGCGGCTGTTACAAAAAATTAAAGCGGCTTTTAGAAAAAATTAAAGCGACTTTCTGAGAAAGCAAAAGCGGCTTTTAGAAAAAATAAAGTGGGTTTTAGAGAAATTAAAAGCGGCTATTAGAAAAAATTAAAGTGGCTGTTTGAGAAAACAAAAGCGGCTTTTAGAAAAAATAAAGTGGGTTTTAGAGAATTTAAAAGCGGCTTTTAGAAAAAATTAACGTGGCTTTTTGAGAAAATAAAAGCGGCTTTTAGAAGAAATAAAGTGGGTTTTAGAGAAATTAAAAGCGGCCTTTAGAAAAAATTAACGCGGCTCTTTGTGAAAACAACAGCGGCTATTAGAAAAAATTAAAGCGACTTTCTGAGAAAACAAAAGCGGCTTTTAGAAAAAATAAAGTGGGTTTTAGAGAAATTAAAAGCGGCTATTAGAAAAAATTAACGTGGCTTTTTGAGAAAACAGAAGCGGCTTTTAGAAGAAATAAAGTGGGTTTTAGAGAAAATAAAAGCGGCTTTTAGAAAAAATTAGAGCGACTTTCTGAGAAAACAAAAGCGGCTGTTACAAAAAATTAAAGCGGCTTTTAGAAAAAATTAAAGTGGCTTTTTGAGAAAACAAAAGCGGCCTTTAGAAAAAATTAAAGTGGCTTTTTGAGAAAACAAAAGCGGCTTTTAGAAAAAATTAAAGTGGCTTTTTGAGAAAACAAAAGCGGCCTTTAGAAAAAATTAACGTGGCTTTTTGAGAAAACAAAAGCGGCTATTAGAAAAAATTAAAGTGGCTTTTTGAGAAAATAAAGCGGCTTTTAGAAAAAATTAACGTGGCTTTTTGAGAAAATAAAAGCGGCTTTTAGAAGAAATAAAGTGGGTTTTAGAGAAATTAAAAGAGGCCTTTAGAAAAAATTAACGTGGCTCTTTGAGAAAACAACAGCGGCTATTAGAAAAAATTAAAGCGACTTTCTGAGAAAACAAAAGCGGCTTTTAGAAAAAATAAAGTGGGTTTTAGAGAAATTAAAAGTGGCTATTAGAAAAAATTAACGTGGCTTTTTGAGAAAACAGAAGCGGCTTTTAGAAAAAATTAAAGCGACTTTCTGAGAAAGCAAAAGCGGCTTTTAGAAAAAATAAAGTGGGTTTTAGAGAAATTAAAAGCGGCTATTAGAAAAAATTAACGTGGCTTTTTGAGAAAATAAAAGCGGCTTTTAGAAGAAATAAAGTGGGTTTTAGAGAAATTAAAAGCGGCCTTTAGAAAAAATTAAAGTGGCTCTTTGAGAAAACAAAAGCGGCTTTTAGAAAAAAATTAAAGTGGGTTTTAGAAAAATTAAGAGTGGCTTTTAGAAAAAACTAAAGCGACTTTCTGAGAAAGCAAAAGCGGCTTTTAGAAAAAATTTAAGTGGCTTTTTGAGAAAACAAAAGCGGCTTTTAGAAAAAATTAAAGTGGGTTTTAGAAAAATTAAGAGTGGCTTTTAGAAAAAACTAAAGCGACTTTCTGAGAAAGCAAAAGCGGCTTTTAGAAAAAATTAAAGTGGCTTTTTGAGAAAACAAAAGCGGCTTTTAGAAAAAATTAAAGCGACTTTCTGAGAAAACAAAATCGGCTTTTAGAAGAAATAAAATTAGCTTTTTGAGAAAACAAAATCGGCTTTTAGAAGAAATAAAAGTGGCTTTTTGAGAAAGCAAAAGCGGCTATTAGAAAAAATTAAAGTGGCTTTTTGAGAAAACAAAAGCGGCTTTTAGAAAAAATTAAAGCGACTTTCTGAGGAATTAAAAGTGACTTTTAGAAAAAATTAAAGCGACTTTCTGAGAAAACAACACCGGTTTTTAGAAGAAATAAAAGTGGCTTTTTGAGAAAACAAAAGCGGCTTTTAGAAAAAATTAAAGTGGCTTTTTGAGAAAACAAAAGCGGCTTTTAGAAAAAATTAAAGTGGGTTTTAGAAAAATTAAGAGTGGCTTTTAGAAAAAACTAAAGCGACTTTCTGAGAAAGCAAAAGCGGCTTTTAGAAAAAATTAAAGTGGCTTTTTGAGAAAACAAAAGCGGCTTTTAGAAAAAATTAAAGTGGGTTTTAGAAAAATTAAGAGTGGCTTTTAGAAAAAACTAAAGCGACTTTCTGAGAAAGCAAAAGCGGCTTTTAGAAAAAATTAAAGTGGGTTTTAGAGAAAACAAAAGCGGCTTTTAGAAAAAATTAAACGATTTTCTGAGGAATTAAAAGTTACTTTTAAAAAAAATTAAAGCGACTTTCTGAGAAAACAAAATCGGCTTTTAGAAGAAATAAAATTAGCTTTTTGAGAAAACAAAATCGGCTTTTAGAAGAAATAAAAGTGGCTTTTTGAGAAAGCAAAAGCGGCTATTAGAAAAAATTAAAGTGGCTTTTTGGGAAAACAAAAGCGGCTTTTAGAAAAAATTAAAGCGACTTTCTGAGGAATTAAAAGTGACTTTTAGAAAAAATTAAAGCGACTTTCTGAGAAAACAACACCGGTTTTTAGAAGAAATAAAAGTGGCTTTTTGAGAAAACAAAAGCGGCTTTTAGAAAAAATTAAAGTGGCTTTTTGAGAAAACAAAAGCGGCTTTTAGAAAAAATTAAAGCGACTTTCTGAGGAATTAAAAGTGACTTTTAGAAAAAATTAAAGTGGGTTTTAGAGAAAACAAAAGCGGCTTTTAGAAAAAATTAAACGATTTTCTGAGGAATTAAAAGTTACTTTTAAAAAAAATTAAAGCGACTTTCTGAGAAAACAAAATCGGCTTTTAGAAGAAATAAAATTAGCTTTTTGAGAAAACAAAATCGGCTTTTAGAAGAAATAAAAGTGGCTTTTTGAGAAAGCAAAAGCGGCTATTAGAAAAAATTAAAGTGGCTTTTTGGGAAAACAAAAGCGGCTTTTAGAAAAAATTAAAGCGACTTTCTGAGGAATTAAAAGTGACTTTTAGAAAAAATTAAAGCGACTTTCTGAGAAAACAACACCGGTTTTTAGAAGAAATAAAAGTGGCTTTTGGAGAAAACAAAAGCGGCTTTTAGAAAAAATTAAAGTGGCTTTTTGAGAAAACAAAAGCGGCTTTTAGAAAAAATTAAAGCGACTTTCTGAGGAATTAAAAGCGGCTTTTAGAAAAAATTAAAGTGGGTTTTAGAGAAATTAAAAGCGGCTATTAGAAAAAATTAAAGTGGCTTTTTGAGAAAACAAAATCGGCTTTTAGAAAAAATTTCAGCGACTTTCTGAGAAAACTAAAGCGGCTATTAGAAAAAATTAAATCGACTTTCTGAGAAAACAAAAACGGCTTTTAGAAAAAATTAATGCGACTTTCTGAGAAAACAAAAACGGCTTTTAGAAAAAATTAAAGCGACTTTCTGAGAAAACAAAAGCGGCTATTAGAAAAAATTAAAGCGACTTTCTGAGAAAACAAAAGCGGCTATTAGAAAAAATTAAGTGGCTTTTAGAGAAATTAAAAGCGGCTATTAGAAAAAATTAAAGTGGCTTTTTGAGAAAACAAAAGCGGCTATTAGAAAAAATTAAAGTGGGTTTTAGAGAAAATAAAAGCGGCTTTTAGAAAAAATTAAAGTGGCTTTTTGAGAAAACAAAATCGGCTATTAGAAAAAATTAAAGTGGCTTTTTGAGAAAACAAAAGCGGCTATTAGAAAAAATTAAAGTGGCTTTTTGAGAAAACAAAAGCGGCTATTAGAAAAAATTAAAGTGGCTTTTTGAGAAAATAAAAGCGGCTATTAGAAAAAATTAAAGCGACTTTCTGAGAAAACAAAAGCGGCTATTAGAAAAAATTAAAGTGCCTTTTTGAGAAAACAAAAGCGGCTATTAGAAAAAATTAAAGTGGCTTTTTGAGAAAACAAAAGCGGCTCTTAGAAAAAATTAAAGTGGCTTTTTGAGAAAACAAAAGCGGCTATTAGAAAAAATTAAAGTGGCTTTTTTAAAAAACAAAAGCGGCTATTAGAAAAAATTAAAGTAGCTTTTTGAGAAAATAAAAGCGGCTATTAGAAAAAATTAAAGTGGCTTTTTAAGAAAACAAAAGCGGCTATTAGAAAAAATTAAAGTGCCTTTTTGAGAAAACAAAAGCGGCTATTAGAAAAAATTAAAGTGGCTTTTTGAGAAAACAAAAGCGGCTCTTAGAAAAAATTAAAGTGGCTTTTTGAGAAAACAAAAGCGGCTATTAGAAAAAATTAAAGTGGCTTTTTTAAAAAACAAAAGCGGCTATTAGAAAAAATTAAAGTAGCTTTTTGAGAAAATAAAAGCGGCTATTAGAAAAAATTAAAGTGGGTTTTAGAGAAAATAAAAGCGGCTATTAGAAAAAATGAAAGTGGCTTTTTGAGAAAACAAAAGCGGCTATTAGAAAAAATGAAAGTGGCTTTTTGAGAAAACAAAAGCGGCTATTAGAAAAAATTAAAGTGGGTTTTAGAGAAAATAAAAGCGGCTTTTAGAAAAAATTAAAGTGGGTTTTAGAGAAATTAAAAGCGGCTATTAGAAAAAATTAAAGTGGCTTTTTGAGAAAACAAAATCGGCTTTTAGAAAAAATTACAGCGACTTTCTGAGAAAACTAAAGCGGCTATTAGAAAAAATTAAATCGACTTTCTGAGAAAACAAAATCGGCTTTTAGAAAAAATTAAAGCGACTTTCTGAGAAAGCAAAAGCGGCTTTTAGAAAAAATAAAGGGGGTTTTAGAGAAATTAAAAGCGGCTATTAGAAAAAGTTAAAGTGGCTGTTTGAGAAAACAAAAGCGGCTTTTAGAAGAAATAAAAGTAGCTTTTTGAGAAAACAAAAGCGGCTTTTAGAAAAAATAAAGTGGGTTTTAGAGAATTTAAAAGCGGCTTTTAGAAAAAATTAACGTGGCTTTTTGAGAAAATAAAAGCGGCTTTTAGAAGAAATAAAGTGGGTTTTAGAGAAATTAAAAGCGGCCTTTAGAAAAAATTAACGTGGCTCTTTGAGAAAACAACAGCGGCTATTAGAAAAAATTTAAGCGACTTTCTGAGAAAACAAAAGCGGCTGTTACAAAAAATTAAAGCGGCTTTTAGAAAAAATTAAACCGACTTTCTGAGAAAACAAAGGCGGCTTTTAGAAAAAATTAACGTTGCTTTTTGAGAAAACAAAAGCGGTTATTAGAAAAAATTAAAGTGGCTTTTTGAGAAAATAAAAGCGGCTTTTAGAAAAAATTATAGCGACTTTCTGAGAAAACAAAAGCGGCTGTTACAAAAAATTAAAGCGGCTTTTAGAAAAAATTAAAGTGGCTTTTTGAGAAAACAAAAGCGGCTTTTAGAAAAAATTAAAGTGGCTTTTTGAGAAAACAAAAGCGGCTTTTAGAAAAAATTAAACCGACTTTCTGAGAAAACAAAGGCGGCTGTTAGAAAAAATTAAGGTTGCTTTTTGAGAAAACAAAAGCGGTTATTAGAAAAAATTAAAGTGGCTTTTTGAGAAAATAAAAGCGGCTTTTAGAAAAAATTATAGCGACTTTCTGAGAAAACAAAAGCGGCTGTTACAAAAAATTAAAGCGGCTTTTAGAAAAAATTAAAGTGGCTTTTTGAGAAAACAAAAGCGGCCTTTAGAAAAAATTAACGTGGCTTTTTGAGAAAACAAAAGCGGCTTTTAGAAGAAATAAAAGTAGCTTTTTGAGAAAACAAAAGCGGCTTTTAGAAAAAATAAAGTGGGTTTTAGAGAAATTAAAAGCGGCTATTAGAAAAAATTAAAGTGGCTGTTTGAAAAAACAAAAGCGGCTTTTAGAAGAAATAAAGTGGGTTTTAGAGAAATTAAAAGCGGCCTTTAGAAAAAATTATAGTGGCTGTTTGAGAAAACAAAAGCGGCTTTTAGAAGAAATAAAAGTAGCTTTTTGAGAAAACAAAAGCGGCTTTTAGAAAAAATAAAGTGGGTTTTAGAGAAATTAAAAGCGGCCTTTAGAAAAAATTAACGTGGCTCTTTGAGAAAACAACAGCGGCTATTAGAAAAAATTAAAGCGACTTTCTGAGAAAACAAAAGCGGCTGTTACAAAAAATTAAAGCGGCTTTTAGAAAAAATTAAAGCGACTTTCTGAGAAAGCAAAAGCGGCTTTTAGAAAAAATAAAGTGGGTTTTAGAGAAATTAAAAGCGGCTATTAGAAAAAATTAAAGTGGCTGTTTGAGAAAACAAAAGCGGCTTTTAGAAAAAATAAAGTGGGTCTTAGAGAAATTAAAAGTGACTTTTAGAAAAAATTAAAGCGACTTTCTGAGAAAACAAAATCGGCTTTTAGAAGAAATAAAAGTAGCTTTTTGAGAAAACAAAAGCGGCTATTAGGAAAAATTAAAGTGGCTTTTTTAGAAAACAAAAGCGGCTTTTAGAAAAAATTAAAGCGACTTTCTGAGAAAACAAAACCGGTTTTTAGAAGAAATAATAGTGGCTTTTTGAGAAAACAAAAGCGGCTATTAGAAAAAATTAAAGTGGCTTTTTGAGAAAACAAAAGCGGCTTTTAGAAAAAATTAAAGTGGGTTTTAGAAAAATTAAAAGTGGCTTTTAGAAAAAATTAAAGCGACTTTCTGAGAAAACAAAACCGGTTTTTAGAAGAAATAAAAGTGGCTTTTTGAGAAAACAAAAGCGGCTATTAGAAAAACTTTAAGTGGTTTTTTGAGAATATAAAAGCGGCTTTTAGAAAAAGTTAAAGTGGCTTTCTGAGAAAACAAAAGCGGCTTTTAGAAAAAATTAAAGTGGGTTTTAGAGAAATTAAAAGTGGCTTTTAGAAAAAATTAAAGCGACTTTCTAAGAAAACAAAAGCGGCTTTTAGAAAAAATTAAAGTGGCTTTTTGAGAAAACAAAAGCGGCTTTTAGAAAAAATTAAAGTGGGTTTTAGAGAAATTAAAAGTGGCTTTTAGAAAAAATTAAAGCGACTTTCTAAGAAAACAAAACCGGTTTTTAGAAGAAATAAAAGTGGCTTTTTGAGAAAACAAAAGCGGCTTTTAGAAAAAATTAAAGTGGCTTTTTGAGAAAACAAAAGCGGCTTTTAGAAAAAATTAAAGTGGGTCTTAGAGAAATTAAAAGTGGCTTTTAGAAAAAATTAAAGCGACTTTCTGAGGAATTAAAAGTGACTTTTAGAGAAAATTAAAGCGACTTTCTGAGAAAACAAAATCGGCTTTTAGAAGAAATAAAAGTGGCTTTTTGAGAAAACAAAACCGGTTTTTAGAAAAAATTAAAGTGGCTTTTTGAGAAAACAAAAGCGGCTTTTAGAAAAAATTAAAGTGGGTTTTAGAGAAATTAAAAGTGGCTTTTAGAAAAAATTAAAGCGACTTTCTGAGCAATTAAAAGTGACTTTTAGAAAAAATTAAAGTAACTTTCAGAGAAAACAAAATCGGCTTTTAGAAAAAATTAAAGTGGCTTTTTGAGAAAACAAAAGCGGCTTTTAGAAAAAATTAAAGTGGCTTTTTGAGAAAACAAAAGCGGCTTTTAGAAAAAATTAAAGTGGGTTTTAGAGAAATTAAAAGTGGCTTTTAGAAAAAATTAAAGCGACTTTCTGAGAAAACAAAATCGGCTTTTAGAAGAAATAAAAGTAGCTTTTTGAGAAAACAAAAGCGGCTATTAGAAAAAATTAAAGTGGCTTTTTGAGAAAACAAAAGCGGCTTTTAGAAAAAATTAAAGTGGGTTTTAGAGAAATTAAAAGTGGCTTTTAGAAAAAATTAAAGCGACTTTCTGAGCAATTAAAAGTGGCTTTTAGAAAAAATTAAAGCGACTTTCTGAGAAAACAAAACCGGTTTTTAGAAGAAATAAAAGTGGCTTTTTGAGAAAACAAAAGCGGCTATTAGGAAAAATTAAAGTGGCTTTTTTAGAAAACAAAAGCGGCTTTTAGAAAAAATTAAAGTGGGTTTTAGAGAAATTAAAAGTGGCTTTTAGAAAAAATTAAAGCGACTTTCTGAGAAAACAAAATCGGCTTTTAGAAGAAATAAAAGTAGCTTTTTGAGAAAACAAAAGCGGCTTTTAGAAAAAATTAAAGTGGGTTTTAGAGAAATTAAAAGTGGCTTTTAGAAAAAATTAAAGCGACTTTCTGAGAAAACAAAACCGGTTTTTAGAAGAAATAAAAGTGGCTTTTTGAAAAAACAAAAGCAGCTTTTAGAAGAAATAAAAGTAGCTTTTTGAGAAAACAAAAGCGGCTTTTAGAAAAAATTAAAGCGACTTTCTAAGGAATTAAAAGTGACTTTTAGAAAAAATTAAAGCGACTTTCTGAGAAAACAAAATCGGCTTTTAGAAGAAATAAAAGTAGCTTTTTGAGAAAACAAAAGCGGCTATTAGAAAAAATAAAAGTAGCTTTTTGAGAAAACAAAAGCGGCTTTTAGAAAAAATTAAAGTGGGTTTTAGAAAAATTAAAAGTGGCTTTTAGAAAAAATTAAAGCGACTTTCTGAGAAAACAAAAGCGGCTTTTAGAAAAAATTAAAGCGACTTTCTGAGAAAACAAAACCGGTTTTTAGAAGAAATAAAAGTGGCTTTTTGAGAAAACAAAATCGGCTTTTAGAAGAAATAAAAGTAGCTTTTTGAGAAAACAAAATCGGCTTTTAGAAGAAATAAAAGTAGCTTTTTGAGAAAACTAAAGCGGCTTTTAGAAAAAATTAAAGTGGGTCTTAGAGAAATTAAAAGTGACTTTTAGAAAAAATTAAAGCGACTTTCTGAGAAAACAAAATCGGCTTTTAGAAGAAATAAAAGTAGCTTTCTGAGAAAACAAAAGCGGCTATTAGAAAAAATTAAAGTGGCTTTTTGAGAAAACAAAAGCGGCTTTTAGAAAAAATTAAAGCGACTTTCTGAGAAAACAAAAGCGGCTTTTAGAAAAAATTAAAGTGGGTCTTAGAGAAATTAAAAGTGACTTTTAGAAAAAATTAAAGCGACTTTCTGAGAAAACAAAATCGGCTTTTAGAAGAAATAAAAGTAGCTTTTTGAGAAAACAAAAGCGGCTATTAGAAAAAATTAAAGTGGCTTTTTGAGAAAACAAAAGCGGCTTTTAGAAAAAATTAAAGTGGGTTTTAGAAAAATTAAAAGTGGCTTTTAGAAAAAATTAAAGCGACTTTCTGAGAAAACAAAAGCGGCTTTTAGAAAAAAATTAAAGCGACTTTCTGAGAAAACAAAACCGGTTTTTAGAAGAAATAAAAGTGGCTTTTTGAGAAAACAAAATCGGCTTTTAGAAGAAATAAAAGTAGCTTTTTGAGAAAACAAAATCGGCTTTTAGAAGAAATAAAAGTAGCTTTTTGAGAAAACAAAAGCGGCTTTTAGAAAAAATTAAAGTGGGTCTTAGAGAAATTAAAAGTGACTTTTAGAAAAAATTAAAGCGACTTTCTGAGAAAACAAAATCGGCTTTTAGAAGAAATAAAAGTAGCTTTCTGAGAAAACAAAAGCGGCTATTAGAAAAAATTAAAGTGGCTTTTTGAGAAAACAAAAGCAGCTTTTAGAAAAAATTAAAGCGACTTTCTGAGAAAACAAAAGCGGCTTTTAGAAAAAATTAAAGTGGGTCTTAGAGAAATTAAAAGTGACTTTTAGAAAAAATTAAAGCGACTTTCTGAGAAAACAAAATCGGCTTTTAGAAGAAATAAAAGTAGCTTTTTGAGAAAACAAAAGCGGCTATTAGAAAAAATTAAAGTGGCTTTTTGAGAAAACAAAAGCGGCTTTTAGAAAAAATTAAAGTGGGTTTTAGAAAAATTAAAAGTGGCTTTTAGAAAAAATTAAAGCGACTTTCTGAGAAAACAAAAGCGGCTTTTAGAAAAAAATTAAAGCGACTTTCTGAGAAAACAAAACCGGTTTTTAGAAGAAATAAAAGTGGCTTTTTGAGAAAACAAAATCGGCTTTTAGAAGAAATAAAAGTAGCTTTTTGAGAAAACAAAATCGGCTTTTAGAAGAAATAAAAATAGCTTTTTGAGAAAACAAAAGCGGCTTTTAGAAAAAATTAAAGTGGGTCTTAGAGAAATTAAAAGTGACTTTTAGAAAAAATTAAAGCGACTTTCTGAGAAAACAAAATCGGCTTTTAGAAGAAATAAAAGTAGCTTTTTGAGAAAACAAAAGCGGCTATTAGGAAAAATTAAAGTGGCTTTTTTAGAAAACAAAAGCGGCTTTTAGAAAAAATTAAAGCGACTTTCTGAGAAAACAAAACCGGTTTTTAGAAGAAATAATAGTGGCTTTTTGAGAAAACAAAAGCGGCTATTAGAAAAAATTAAAGTGGCTTTTTGAGAAAACAAAAGCGGCTTTTAGAAAAAATTAAAGTGGGTTTTAGAAAAATTAAAAGTGGCTTTTAGAAAAAATTAAAGCGACTTTCTGAGAAAACAAAACCGGTTTTTAGAAGAAATAAAAGTGGCTTTTTGAGAAAACAAAAGCGGCTATTAGAAAAACTTTAAGTGGTTTTTTGAGAAAATAAAAGCGGCTTTTAGAAAAAGTTAAAGTGGCTTTCTGAGAAAACAAAAGCGGCTTTTAGAAAAAATTAAAGTGGGTTTTAGAGAAATTAAAAGTGGCTTTTAGAAAAAATTAAAGCGACTTTCTAAGAAAACAAAAGCGGCTTTTAGAAAAAATTAAAGTGGCTTTTTGAGAAAACAAAAGCGGCTTTTAGAAAAAATTAAAGTGGGTTTTAGAGAAATTAAAAGTGGCTTTTAGAAAAAATTAAAGCGACTTTCTAAGAAAACAAAACCGGTTTTTAGAAGAAATAAAAGTGGCTTTTTGAGAAAACAAAAGCGGCTTTTAGAAAAAATTAAAGTGGCTTTTTGAGAAAACAAAAGCGGCTTTTAGAAAAAATTAAAGTGGGTCTTAGAGAAATTAAAAGTGGCTTTTAGAAAAAATTAAAGCGACTTTCTGAGGAATTAAAAGTGACTTTTAGAGAAAATTAAAGCGACTTTCTGAGAAAACAAAATCGGCTTTTAGAAGAAATAAAAGTGGCTTTTTGAGAAAACAAAACCGGTTTTTAGAAAAAATTAAAGTGGCTTTTTGAGAAAACAAAAGCGGCTTTTAGAAAAAATTAAAGTGGGTTTTAGAGAAATTAAAAGTGGCTTTTAGAAAAAATTAAAGCGACTTTCTGAGCAATTAAAAGTGACTTTTAGAAAAAATTAAAGTAACTTTCAGAGAAAACAAAATCGGCTTTTAGAAAAAATTAAAGTGGCTTTTTGAGAAAACAAAAGCGGCTTTTAGAAAAAATTAAAGTGGCTTTTTGAGAAAACAAAAGCGGCTTTTAGAAAAAATTAAAGTGGGTTTTAGAGAAATTAAAAGTGGCTTTTAGAAAAAATTAAAGCGACTTTCTGAGAAAACAAAATCGGCTTTTAGAAGAAATAAAAGTAGCTTTTTGAGAAAACAAAAGCGGCTATTAGAAAAAATTAAAGTGGCTTTTTGAGAAAACAAAAGCGGCTTTTAGAAAAAATTAAAGTGGGTTTTAGAGAAATTAAAAGTGGCTTTTAGAAAAAATTAAAGCGACTTTCTGAGCAATTAAAAGTGACTTTTAGAAAAAATTAAAGCAACTTTCAGAGAAAACAAAATCGGCTTTTAGAAGAAATAAAAGTAGCTTTTTGAGAAAACAAAAGCGGCTTTTAGAAAAAAATAAAGTGGGTTTTAGAGAAATTAAAAGTGGCTTTTAGAAAAAATTAAAGCGACTTTCTGAGAAAACAAAATCGGTTTTTAGAAGAAATAAAAGTGGCTTTTTGAGAAAACAAAAGCGGCTATTAGAAAAAATTCAAGTGGTTTTTTGAGAAAATAAAAGCGGCTTTTAGAAAAAATTAAAGTGGCTTTCTGAGAAAACAAAACCGGTTTTTAGAAGAAATAAAAGTGGCTTTTTGAGAAAACAAAAGCGGCTATTAGAAAAAATTAAAGTGGCTTTTTGAGAAAACAAAAGCGGCTTTTAGAAAAAATTAAAGCGACTTTCTGAGGAAGTAAAAGTGACTTTTAGAAAAAATTAAAGCGACTTTCTGAGGAATTAAAAGCGACTTTCAGAAAAAACAAAAGCGGCTTTTAGAAAAAATTAAAGTGGCTTTTTGAGAAAACAAAAGCGGCTTTTAGAAAAAATTAAAGCGACTTTCTGAGGAATTAAAAGTGACTTTTAGAAAAAATTAAAGCGACTTTCTGAGAAAACAAAATCGGTTTTTAGAAGAAATAAAAGTGGCTTTTTGAGAAAACAAAACCGGTTTTTAGAAAAAAATAAAGTGGGTTTTAGAGAAATTAAAAGTGGCTTTTAGAAAAAATAAAAGCGACTTTCTGAGAAAACAAAACCGGTTTTTAGAAGAAATAAAAGTGGCTTTTTGAGAAAACAAAACCGGTTTTTAGAAGAAATAAAAGTGGCTTTTTGAGAAAACAAAAGCGGCTATTAGAAAAAATTAAAGTGGCTTTTTGAGAAAATAAAAGCGGCTTTTAGAAAAAATTAAAGTGGCTTTCTGAGGAATTAAAAGTGGCTTTTACAAAAACTTAAAGCGACTTTCTGAGGAATTAAAAGTGACTTTTAGAAAAAATTAAAGCGACTTTCTGAGAAAACAAAATCGGCTTTTATAAGAAATAAAAGTAGCTTTTTGAGAAAACAAAAGCGGCTTTTAGAAAAAATTAAAGTGGCTTTTTGAGAAAACAAAAGCGGTTTTTAGAAGAAATAAAAGTGGCTTTTTGAGAAAACAAAAGCGGCTATTAGAAAAAATTAAAGTGGCTTTTTGAGAAAATAAAAGCGGCTTTTAGAAAAAATTAAAGTGGCTTTTTGAGAAAATAAAAGCGGCTTTTAGAAAAAATTAAAGTGGCTTTCTGAGGAATTAAAAGTGACTTTTAGGAAAAATTAAAGCGACTTTCAGAGAAAACAAAACCGGTTTTTAGAAGAAATAAAAGTGGCTTTTTGAGAAAACAAAAGCGGCTATTAGAAAAAATTAAAGTGGCTTTTTGAGAAAATAAAAGCGGCTTTTAGAAAAAATTAAAGTGGCTTTCTGAGGAATTAAAAGTGGCTTTTACAAAAAATTAAAGCGACTTTCTGAGGAAGTAAAAGTGACTTTTAGGAAAAATTAAAGCGACTTTCAGAGAAAACAAAAGCGGCTTTTAGAAAAAATTAAAGTGGCTTTTTGAGAAAACAAAAGCGGCTTTTAGAAAAAATTAAAGCGACTTTCTGAGGAATTGAAAGTGACTTTTAGAAAAAATTAAAGCGACTTTCTGAGAAAACAAAATCCGTTTTTAGTAGAAATAAAAGTGGCTTTTTGAGAAAACAAAAGCGGCTATTAGTAAAAATTAAAGTGGCTTTTGGAGAAAACAAAAGCGGCTTTTAGAAAAAATTAAAGTGGCTTTTTGAGAAAACAAAAGCGGCTTTTAGTAAAAATTAAAGTGGCTTTTTGAGAAAACAAAAGCGGCTTTTAGAAAAAATTAAAGTGGCTTTTTGAGAAAACAAAAGCGGCTTTTAGTAAAAATTAAAGTGGCTTTTTGAGAAAACAAAAGCGGCTATTAGAAAAAATTAAAGCGACTTTCTGAGGAATTAAAAGTGACTTTTAGAAAAAATTAAAGCGACTTTCTGAGAAAACAAAATCGGCTTTTAGAAAAAATTAAAGTGGCTTTTTGAGAAAACAAAAGCGGCTTTTAGTAAAAATTAAAGTGGCTTTTTGAGAAAACAAAAGCGGCTATTCGAAAAAATTAAAGCGACTTTCTGAGGAATTAAAAGTGACTTTTAGAAAAAATTAAAGCGACTTTCTGAGAAAACAAAATCGGCTTTTATAAGAAATAAAAGTAGCTTTTTGAGAAAACAAAAGCGGCTATTAGAAAAAATTAAAGTGGCTTTTTGAGAAAATAAAAGCGGCTTTTAGAAAAAATTAAAGTGGCTTTCTGAGGAATTAAAAGTGGCTTTTACAAAAAATTAAAGCGACTTTCTGAGGAATTAAAAGTGACTTTTAGGAAAAATTAAAGCGAGAAAATAAAAGCGGCTTTTAGAAAAAATTAAAGTGGCTTTTTGAGAAAATAAAAGCGGCTTTTAGAAAAAATTAAAGTGGCTTTCTGAGGAATTAAAAGTGACTTTTAGGAAAAATTAAAGCGACTTTCAGAGAAAACAAAAGCGGCTTTTAGAAAAAATTAAAGTGGCTTTTTGAGAAAACAAAAGCGGCTTTTAGAAAAAATTAAAGCGACTTTCTGAGGAATTGAAAGTGACTTTTAGGAAAAATTAAAGCGACTTTGAGAGAAAACAAAAGCGGCTTTTAGAAAAAATTAAAGTGGCTTTTTGAGAAAACAAAAGCGGCTTTTAGAAAAAATTAAAGCGACTTTCTGAGGAATTGAAAGTGACTTTTAGGAAAAATTAAAGCGACTTTCAGAGAAAACAAAACCGGTTTTTAGAAGAAATAAAAGTGGCTTTTTGAGAAAACAAAAGCGGCTATTAGAAAAAATTAAAGTGGCTTTTTGAAAAAATAAAAGCGGCTTTTAGAAAAAATTAAAGTGGCTTTCTGAGGAATTAAAAGTGGCTTTTACAAAAAATTAAAGCGACTTTCTGAGGAATTAAAAGTGACTTTTAGGAAAAATTAAAGCGACTTTCAGAGAAAACAAAAGCGGCTTTTAGAAAAAATTAAAGTGGCTTTTTGAGAAAACAAAAGCGGCTTTTAGAAAAAATTAAAGCGACTTTCTGAGGAATTGAAAGTGACTTTTAGAAAAAATTAAAGCGACTTTCTGAGAAAACAAAATCGGTTTTTAGAAGAAATAAAAGTGGCTTTTTGAGAAAACAAAAGCGGCTATTAGAAAAAATTCAAGTGGTTTTTTGAGAAAATAAAAGCGGCTTTTAGAAAAAATTAAAGTGGCTTTCTGAGGAATTAAAAGTGACTTTTAGGAAAAATTAAAGCGACTTTCAGAGAAAACAAAAGCGGCTTTTAGAAAAAATTAAAGTGGCTTTTTGAGAAAACAAAAGCGGCTTTTAGAAAAAATTAAAGTGGGTTTTAGAGAAATTAAAAGTGGTTTTTAGAAAAAATTAAAGCGACTTTCTAAGAAAACAAAACCGGTTTTTAGAAGAAATAAAAGTGGCTTTTTGAGAAAACAAAAGCGGCTATTAGAAAAAATTCAAGTGGTTTTTTGAGAAAATAAAAGCGGCTTTTAGAAAAAATTAAAGTGGCTTTCTGAGGAATTAAAAGTGGCTTTTACAAAAAATTAAAGCGACTTTCTGAGGAATTAAAAGTGACTTTTAGGAAAAATTAAAGCGACTTTCAGAGAACCCAAAAGCGGCTTTTAAAAAAAATTAAAGTGGCTTTTTGAGAAAACAAAAGCGGTTTTTAGAAAAAATTAAAGCGACTTTATGAGGAATTAAAAGTGACTTTTAGAAAAAATTAAAGCGACTTTCTGAGAAAACAAAATCGGTTTTTAGAAGAAATAAAAGTGGCTTTTTGAGAAAACAAAAGCGGGTATTAGAAAAAATTAAAGTGGCTTTTTGAGAAAACAAAAGCGGCTTTTAGAAAAAAATAAAGTGGGTTTTAGAGAAATTAAAAGTGGCTTTTAGAAAAAATTAAAGCGACTTTCTGAGAAAACAAAACCGGTTTTTAGAAGAAATAAAAGTGGCTTTTTGAGAAAACAAAAGCGGGTATTAGAAAAAATTAAAGTGGCTTTTTGAGAAAATAAAAGCGGCTTTTAGAAAAAATTAAAGTGGGTTTTAGAAAATTAAAAGTGGCTTTTAGAAAAAATTAAAGCGACTTTCTGAGCAATTAAAAGTGACTTTTAGAAAAAATTAAAGCAACTTTCAGAGAAAACAAAATCGGCTTTTAGAAGAAATAAAAGTAGCTTTTTGAGAAAACAAAAGCGGCTTTTAGAAAAAAATAAAGTGGGTTTTAGAGAAATTAAAAGTGGCTTTTAGAAAAAATTAAAGCGACTTTCTGAGAAAACAAAACCGGTTTTTAGAAGAAATAAAAGTGGCTTTTTGAGAAAACAAAACCGGTTTTTAGAAGAAATAAAAGTGGCTTTTTGAGAAAACAAAAGCGGCTATTAGAAAAAATTAAAGTGGCTTTTTGAGAAAATAAAAGCGGCTTTTAGAAAAAATTAAAGTGGCTTTCTGAGGAATTAAAAGTGGCTTTTACAAAAACTTAAAGCGACTTTCTGAGGAATTAAAAGTGACTTTTAGAAAAAATTAAAGCGACTTTCTGAGAAAACAAAATCGGCTTTTATAAGAAATAAAAGTAGCTTTTTGAGAAAACAAAAGCGGCTTTTAGAAAAAATTAAAGTGGCATTTTGAGAAAACAAAAGCGGCTTTTAGTAAAAATTAAAGTGGCTTTTTGAGAAAACAAAAGCGGCTTTTAGAAAAAATTAAAGTGGCTTTTTGAGAAAACAAAAGCGGCTTTTAGTAAAAATTAAAGTGGCTTTTTGAGAAAACAAAAGCGGCTATTAGAAAGAATTAAAGCGACTTTCTGAGGAATTAAAAGTGACTTTTAGAAAAAATTAAAGCGACTTTCTGAGAAAACAAAATCGGCTTTTATAAGAAATAAAAGTAGCTTTTTGAGAAAACAAAAGCGGCTATTAGAAAAAATTAAAGTGGCTTTTTGAGAAAATAAAAGCGGCTTTTAGAAAAAATTAAAGTGGCTTTTTGAGAAAATAAAAGCGGCTTTTAGAAAAAATTAAAGTGGCTTTCTGAGGAATTAAAAGCGGCTTTTACAAAAAATTAAAGCGACTTTCTGAGGAATTAAAAGTGACTTTTAGAAAAAATTAAAGCGACTTTCTGAGAAAACAAAATCGGCTTTTATAAGAAATAAAAGTAGCTTTTTGAGAAAACAAAAGCGGCTATTAGAAAAAATTAAAGTGGCTTTTTGAGAAAATAAAAGCGGCTTTTAGAAAAAATTAAAGTGGCTTTTTGAGAAAATAAAAGCGGCTTTTAGAAAAAATTAAAGTGGCTTTTTGAGAAAATAAAAGCGGCTTTTACAAAAAATTAAAGCGACTTTCTGAGGAATTAAAAGTGACTTTTAGGAAAAATTAAAGCGACTTTCAGTGAAAACAAAACCGGTTTTTAGAAGAAATAAAAGTGGCTTTTTGAGAAAACAAAAGCGGCTATTAGAAAAAATTAAAGTGGCTTTTTGAGAAAATAAAAGCGGCTTTTAGAAAAAATTAAAGTGGCTTTCTGAGGAATTAAAAGTGGCTTTTACAAAAAATTAAAGCGACTTTCTGAGGAATTAAAAGTGACTTTTAGGAAAAATTAAAGCGACTTTCAGAGAAAACAAAAGCGGCTTTTAGAAAAAATTAAAGTGGCTTTTTGAGAAAACAAAAGCGGCTTTTAGAAAAAATTAAAGCGACTTTCTGAGGAATTGAAAGTGACTTTTAGAAAAAATTAAAGCGACTTTCTGAGAAAACAAAATCGGTTTTTAGAAGAAATAAAAGTGGCTTTTTGAGAAAACAAAAGCGGCTATTAGAAAAAATTCAAGTGGTTTTTTGAGAAAATAAAAGCGGCTTCTAGAAAAAATTAAAGTGGCTTTCTGAGGAATTAAAAGTGACTTTTAGGAAAAATAAAAGCGACTTTCAGAGAAAACAAAAGCGGCTTTTAGAAAAAATTAAAGTGGCTTTTTGAGAAAACAAAAGCGGCTTTTAGAAAAAATTAAAGTGGGTTTTAGAGAAATTAAAAGTGGTTTTTAGAAAAAATTAAAGCGACTTTCTAAGAAAACAAAACCGGTTTTTAGAAGAAATAAAAGTGGCTTTTTGAGAAAACAAAAGCGGCTTTTAGAAAAAATTAAAGTGGCTTTTTGAGAAAACAAAAGCGGCTTTTAGAAAAAATTAAAGCGACTTTCTGAGGAATTAAAAGTGACTTTTAGGAAAAATTAAAGCGACTTTCAGAGAACCCAAAAGCGGCTTTTAGAAAAAATTAAAGTGGCTTTTTGAGAAAACAAAAGCGGCTTTTAGAAAAAATTAAAGCGACTTTCTGAGGAATTAAAAGTGACTTTTAGAAAAAATTAAAGCGACTTTCTGAGAAAACAAAATCGGTTTTTAGAAGAAATAAAAGTGGCTTTTTGAGAAAACAAAAGCGGGTATTAGAAAAAATTAAAGTGGCTTTTTGAGAAAACAAAAGCGGCTTTTAGAAAAAAATAAAGTGGGTTTTAGAGAAATTAAAAGTGGCTTTTAGAAAAAATTAAAGCGACTTTCTGAGAAAACAAAACCGGTTTTTAGAAGAAATAAAAGTGGCTTTTTGAGAAAACAAAAGCGGGTATTAGAAAAAATTAAAGTGGCTTTTTGAGAAAATGAAAGCGGCTTTTAGAAAAAATTAAAGTGGCTTTCTGAGGAATTAAAAGTGGCTTTTAGAAAAAATTAAAGCGACTTTCTGAGGAATTAAAAGTGACTTTTAGGAAAAATTAAAGCGACTTTCTGAGAAAACAAAATCGGCTTTTATAAGAAATAAAAGTAGCTTTTTGAGAAAACAAAACCGGCTTTTAGAAAAAATTCAAGTGGTTTTTTGAGAAAATAAAAGCGGCTTTTAGAAAAAATTAAAGTGGCTTTCTGAGGAATTAAAAGTGGCGTTTACAAAAAATTAAAGCGACTTTCTGAGGAATTAAAAGTGACTTTTAGAAAAAATTAAAGCGACTTTCTGAGAAAACAACATCGGCTTTTATAAGATATAAAAGTAGCTTTTTGAGAAAACAAAAGCGGCTTTTAAAAAAATTAAAGCGACTTTCTGAGGAATTAAAAGTGACTTTTAGAAAAAATTAAAGCGACTTTCTGAGAAAACAAAATCGGTTTTTAGAAGAAATAAAAGTGGCTTTTTGAGAAAACAAAAGCGGGTATTAGAAAAAATTAAAGTGGCTTTTTGAGAAAACAAAAGCGGCTTTTAGAAAAAAATAAAGTGGCTTTTTGAGAAAACAAAAGCGGCTTTTAGTAAAAATTAAAGTGGCTTGTTGAGAAAACAAAAGCGGCTTTTAGAAAAAATTAAAGCGACTTTCTGAGGAATTAAAAGTGACTTTTAGAAAAAATTAAAGCGACTTTCTGAGAAAACAAAATCGGCTTTTATAAGAAATAAAAGTACCTTTTTGAGAAAGCAAAAGCGGCTTTTAGAAAAAATTAAAGTGGCTTTTTGAGAAAACAAAAGCGGCTTTTAGAAAAAATTAAAGCGACTTTCTGAGAAAACAAAATCGGCTTTTAGAAGAAATAAAATTAGCTTTTTGAGAAAACAAAATCGGCTTTTAGAAGAAATAAAAGTGGCTTTTTGAGAAAGCAAAAGCGGCTATTAGAAAAAATTAAAGTGGCTTTTTGAGAAAACAAAAGCGGCTTTTAGAAAAAATTAAAGCGACTTTCTGAGGAATTAAAAGTGACTTTTAGAAAAAATTAAAGCGACTTTCTGAGAAAACAACACCGGTTTTTAGAAGAAATAAAAGTGGCTTTTTGAGAAAACAAAAGCGGCTTTTAGAAAAAATTAAAGTGGCTTTTTGAGAAAACAAAAGCGGCTTTTAGAAAAAATTAAAGTGGGTTTTAGAAAAATTAAGAGTGGCTTTTAGAAAAAACTAAAGCGACTTTCTGAGAAAGCAAAAGCGGCTTTTAGAAAAAATTAAAGTGGCTTTTTGAGAAAACAAAAGCGGCTTTTAGAAAAAATTAAAGTGGGTTTTAGAAAAATTAAGAGTGGCTTTTAGAAAAAACTAAAGCGACTTTCTGAGAAAGCAAAAGCGGCTTTTAGAAAAAATTAAAGTGGGTTTTAGAGAAAACAAAAGCGGCTTTTAGAAAAAATTAAACGATTTTCTGAGGAATTAAAAGTTACTTTTAAAAAAAATTAAAGCGACTTTCTGAGAAAACAAAATCGGCTTTTAGAAGAAATAAAATTAGCTTTTTGAGAAAACAAAATCGGCTTTTAGAAGAAATAAAAGTGGCTTTTTGAGAAAGCAAAAGCGGCTATTAGAAAAAATTAAAGTGGCTTTTTGGGAAAACAAAAGCGGCTTTTAGAAAAAATTAAAGCGACTTTCTGAGGAATTAAAAGTGACTTTTAGAAAAAATTAAAGCGACTTTCTGAGAAAACAACACCGGTTTTTAGAAGAAATAAAAGTGGCTTTTTGAGAAAACAAAAGCGGCTTTTAGAAAAAATTAAAGTGGCTTTTTGAGAAAACAAAAGCGGCTTTTAGAAAAAATTAAAGCGACTTTCTGAGGAATTAAAAGTGACTTTTAGAAAAAATTAAAGTGGGTTTTAGAGAAAACAAAAGCGGCTTTTAGAAAAAATTAAACGATTTTCTGAGGAATTAAAAGTTACTTTTAAAAAAAATTAAAGCGACTTTCTGAGAAAACAAAATCGGCTTTTAGAAGAAATAAAATTAGCTTTTTGAGAAAACAAAATCGGCTTTTAGAAGAAATAAAAGTGGCTTTTTGAGAAAGCAAAAGCGGCTATTAGAAAAAATTAAAGTGGCTTTTTGGGAAAACAAAAGCGGCTTTTAGAAAAAATTAAAGCGACTTTCTGAGGAATTAAAAGTGACTTTTAGAAAAAATTAAAGCGACTTTCTGAGAAAACAACACCGGTTTTTAGAAGAAATAAAAGTGGCTTTTGGAGAAAACAAAAGCGGCTTTTAGAAAAAATTAAAGTGGCTTTTTGAGAAAACAAAAGCGGCTTTTAGAAAAAATTAAAGCGACTTTCTGAGGAATTAAAAGCGGCTTTTAGAAAAAATTAAAGTGGGTTTTAGAGAAATTAAAAGCGGCTATTAGAAAAAATTAAAGTGGCTTTTTGAGAAAACAAAATCGGCTTTTAGAAAAAATTTCAGCGACTTTCTGAGAAAACTAAAGCGGCTATTAGAAAAAATTAAATCGACTTTCTGAGAAAACAAAAACGGCTTTTAGAAAAAATTAATGCGACTTTCTGAGAAAACAAAAACGGCTTTTAGAAAAAATTAAAGCGACTTTCTGAGAAAACAAAAGCGGCTATTAGAAAAAATTAAAGCGACTTTCTGAGAAAACAAAAGCGGCTATTAGAAAAAATTAAGTGGCTTTTAGAGAAATTAAAAGCGGCTATTAGAAAAAATTAAAGTGGCTTTTTGAGAAAACAAAAGCGGCTATTAGAAAAAATTAAAGTGGGTTTTAGAGAAAATAAAAGCGGCTTTTAGAAAAAATTAAAGTGGCTTTTTGAGAAAACAAAATCGGCTATTAGAAAAAATTAAAGTGGCTTTTTGAGAAAACAAAAGCGGCTATTAGAAAAAATTAAAGTGGCTTTTTGAGAAAACAAAAGCGGCTATTAGAAAAAATTAAAGTGGCTTTTTGAGAAAATAAAAGCGGCTATTAGAAAAAATTAAAGCGACTTTCTGAGAAAACAAAAGCGGCTATTAGAAAAAATTAAAGTGCCTTTTTGAGAAAACAAAAGCGGCTATTAGAAAAAATTAAAGTGGCTTTTTGAGAAAACAAAAGCGGCTCTTAGAAAAAATTAAAGTGGCTTTTTGAGAAAACAAAAGCGGCTATTAGAAAAAATTAAAGTGGCTTTTTTAAAAAACAAAAGCGGCTATTAGAAAAAATTAAAGTAGCTTTTTGAGAAAATAAAAGCGGCTATTAGAAAAAATTAAAGTGGCTTTTTAAGAAAACAAAAGCGGCTATTAGAAAAAATTAAAGTGCCTTTTTGAGAAAACAAAAGCGGCTATTAGAAAAAATTAAAGTGGCTTTTTGAGAAAACAAAAGCGGCTCTTAGAAAAAATTAAAGTGGCTTTTTGAGAAAACAAAAGCGGCTATTAGAAAAAATTAAAGTGGCTTTTTTAAAAAACAAAAGCGGCTATTAGAAAAAATTAAAGTAGCTTTTTGAGAAAATAAAAGCGGCTATTAGAAAAAATTAAAGTGGGTTTTAGAGAAAATAAAAGCGGCTATTAGAAAAAATGAAAGTGGCTTTTTGAGAAAACAAAAGCGGCTATTAGAAAAAATGAAAGTGGCTTTTTGAGAAAACAAAAGCGGCTATTAGAAAAAATTAAAGTGGGTTTTAGAGAAAATAAAAGCGGCTTTTAGAAAAAATTAAAGTGGGTTTTAGAGAAATTAAAAGCGGCTATTAGAAAAAATTAAAGTGGCTTTTTGAGAAAACAAAATCGGCTTTTAGAAAAAATTACAGCGACTTTCTGAGAAAACTAAAGCGGCTATTAGAAAAAATTAAATCGACTTTCTGAGAAAACAAAATCGGCTTTTAGAAAAAATTAAAGCGACTTTCTGAGAAAGCAAAAGCGGCTTTTAGAAAAAATAAAGGGGGTTTTAGAGAAATTAAAAGCGGCTATTAGAAAAAGTTAAAGTGGCTGTTTGAGAAAACAAAAGCGGCTTTTAGAAGAAATAAAAGTAGCTTTTTGAGAAAACAAAAGCGGCTTTTAGAAAAAATAAAGTGGGTTTTAGAGAATTTAAAAGCGGCTTTTAGAAAAAATTAACGTGGCTTTTTGAGAAAATAAAAGCGGCTTTTAGAAGAAATAAAGTGGGTTTTAGAGAAATTAAAAGCGGCCTTTAGAAAAAATTAACGTGGCTCTTTGAGAAAACAACAGCGGCTATTAGAAAAAATTTAAGCGACTTTCTGAGAAAACAAAAGCGGCTGTTACAAAAAATTAAAGCGGCTTTTAGAAAAAATTAAACCGACTTTCTGAGAAAACAAAGGCGGCTTTTAGAAAAAATTAACGTTGCTTTTTGAGAAAACAAAAGCGGTTATTAGAAAAAATTAAAGTGGCTTTTTGAGAAAATAAAAGCGGCTTTTAGAAAAAATTATAGCGACTTTCTGAGAAAACAAAAGCGGCTGTTACAAAAAATTAAAGCGGCTTTTAGAAAAAATTAAAGTGGCTTTTTGAGAAAACAAAAGCGGCTTTTAGAAAAAATTAAAGTGGCTTTTTGAGAAAACAAAAGCGGCTTTTAGAAAAAATTAAACCGACTTTCTGAGAAAACAAAGGCGGCTGTTAGAAAAAATTAAGGTTGCTTTTTGAGAAAACAAAAGCGGTTATTAGAAAAAATTAAAGTGGCTTTTTGAGAAAATAAAAGCGGCTTTTAGAAAAAATTATAGCGACTTTCTGAGAAAACAAAAGCGGCTGTTACAAAAAATTAAAGCGGCTTTTAGAAAAAATTAAAGTGGCTTTTTGAGAAAACAAAAGCGGCCTTTAGAAAAAATTAACGTGGCTTTTTGAGAAAACAAAAGCGGCTTTTAGAAGAAATAAAAGTAGCTTTTTGAGAAAACAAAAGCGGCTTTTAGAAAAAATAAAGTGGGTTTTAGAGAAATTAAAAGCGGCTATTAGAAAAAATTAAAGTGGCTGTTTGAAAAAACAAAAGCGGCTTTTAGAAGAAATAAAGTGGGTTTTAGAGAAATTAAAAGCGGCCTTTAGAAAAAATTATAGTGGCTGTTTGAGAAAACAAAAGCGGCTTTTAGAAGAAATAAAAGTAGCTTTTTGAGAAAACAAAAGCGGCTTTTAGAAAAAATAAAGTGGGTTTTAGAGAAATTAAAAGCGGCCTTTAGAAAAAATTAACGTGGCTCTTTGAGAAAACAACAGCGGCTATTAGAAAAAATTAAAGCGACTTTCTGAGAAAACAAAAGCGGCTGTTACAAAAAATTAAAGCGGCTTTTAGAAAAAATTAAAGCGACTTTCTGAGAAAGCAAAAGCGGCTTTTAGAAAAAATAAAGTGGGTTTTAGAGAAATTAAAAGCGGCTATTAGAAAAAATTAAAGTGGCTGTTTGAGAAAACAAAAGCGGCTTTTAGAAAAAATAAAGTGGGTCTTAGAGAAATTAAAAGTGACTTTTAGAAAAAATTAAAGCGACTTTCTGAGAAAACAAAATCGGCTTTTAGAAGAAATAAAAGTAGCTTTTTGAGAAAACAAAAGCGGCTATTAGGAAAAATTAAAGTGGCTTTTTTAGAAAACAAAAGCGGCTTTTAGAAAAAATTAAAGCGACTTTCTGAGAAAACAAAACCGGTTTTTAGAAGAAATAATAGTGGCTTTTTGAGAAAACAAAAGCGGCTATTAGAAAAAATTAAAGTGGCTTTTTGAGAAAACAAAAGCGGCTTTTAGAAAAAATTAAAGTGGGTTTTAGAAAAATTAAAAGTGGCTTTTAGAAAAAATTAAAGCGACTTTCTGAGAAAACAAAACCGGTTTTTAGAAGAAATAAAAGTGGCTTTTTGAGAAAACAAAAGCGGCTATTAGAAAAACTTTAAGTGGTTTTTTGAGAATATAAAAGCGGCTTTTAGAAAAAGTTAAAGTGGCTTTCTGAGAAAACAAAAGCGGCTTTTAGAAAAAATTAAAGTGGGTTTTAGAGAAATTAAAAGTGGCTTTTAGAAAAAATTAAAGCGACTTTCTAAGAAAACAAAAGCGGCTTTTAGAAAAAATTAAAGTGGCTTTTTGAGAAAACAAAAGCGGCTTTTAGAAAAAATTAAAGTGGGTTTTAGAGAAATTAAAAGTGGCTTTTAGAAAAAATTAAAGCGACTTTCTAAGAAAACAAAACCGGTTTTTAGAAGAAATAAAAGTGGCTTTTTGAGAAAACAAAAGCGGCTTTTAGAAAAAATTAAAGTGGCTTTTTGAGAAAACAAAAGCGGCTTTTAGAAAAAATTAAAGTGGGTCTTAGAGAAATTAAAAGTGGCTTTTAGAAAAAATTAAAGCGACTTTCTGAGGAATTAAAAGTGACTTTTAGAGAAAATTAAAGCGACTTTCTGAGAAAACAAAATCGGCTTTTAGAAGAAATAAAAGTGGCTTTTTGAGAAAACAAAACCGGTTTTTAGAAAAAATTAAAGTGGCTTTTTGAGAAAACAAAAGCGGCTTTTAGAAAAAATTAAAGTGGGTTTTAGAGAAATTAAAAGTGGCTTTTAGAAAAAATTAAAGCGACTTTCTGAGCAATTAAAAGTGACTTTTAGAAAAAATTAAAGTAACTTTCAGAGAAAACAAAATCGGCTTTTAGAAAAAATTAAAGTGGCTTTTTGAGAAAACAAAAGCGGCTTTTAGAAAAAATTAAAGTGGCTTTTTGAGAAAACAAAAGCGGCTTTTAGAAAAAATTAAAGTGGGTTTTAGAGAAATTAAAAGTGGCTTTTAGAAAAAATTAAAGCGACTTTCTGAGAAAACAAAATCGGCTTTTAGAAGAAATAAAAGTAGCTTTTTGAGAAAACAAAAGCGGCTATTAGAAAAAATTAAAGTGGCTTTTTGAGAAAACAAAAGCGGCTTTTAGAAAAAATTAAAGTGGGTTTTAGAGAAATTAAAAGTGGCTTTTAGAAAAAATTAAAGCGACTTTCTGAGCAATTAAAAGTGGCTTTTAGAAAAAATTAAAGCGACTTTCTGAGAAAACAAAACCGGTTTTTAGAAGAAATAAAAGTGGCTTTTTGAGAAAACAAAAGCGGCTATTAGGAAAAATTAAAGTGGCTTTTTTAGAAAACAAAAGCGGCTTTTAGAAAAAATTAAAGTGGGTTTTAGAGAAATTAAAAGTGGCTTTTAGAAAAAATTAAAGCGACTTTCTGAGAAAACAAAATCGGCTTTTAGAAGAAATAAAAGTAGCTTTTTGAGAAAACAAAAGCGGCTTTTAGAAAAAATTAAAGTGGGTTTTAGAGAAATTAAAAGTGGCTTTTAGAAAAAATTAAAGCGACTTTCTGAGAAAACAAAACCGGTTTTTAGAAGAAATAAAAGTGGCTTTTTGAAAAAACAAAAGCAGCTTTTAGAAGAAATAAAAGTAGCTTTTTGAGAAAACAAAAGCGGCTTTTAGAAAAAATTAAAGCGACTTTCTAAGGAATTAAAAGTGACTTTTAGAAAAAATTAAAGCGACTTTCTGAGAAAACAAAATCGGCTTTTAGAAGAAATAAAAGTAGCTTTTTGAGAAAACAAAAGCGGCTATTAGAAAAAATAAAAGTAGCTTTTTGAGAAAACAAAAGCGGCTTTTAGAAAAAATTAAAGTGGGTTTTAGAAAAATTAAAAGTGGCTTTTAGAAAAAATTAAAGCGACTTTCTGAGAAAACAAAAGCGGCTTTTAGAAAAAATTAAAGCGACTTTCTGAGAAAACAAAACCGGTTTTTAGAAGAAATAAAAGTGGCTTTTTGAGAAAACAAAATCGGCTTTTAGAAGAAATAAAAGTAGCTTTTTGAGAAAACAAAATCGGCTTTTAGAAGAAATAAAAGTAGCTTTTTGAGAAAACTAAAGCGGCTTTTAGAAAAAATTAAAGTGGGTCTTAGAGAAATTAAAAGTGACTTTTAGAAAAAATTAAAGCGACTTTCTGAGAAAACAAAATCGGCTTTTAGAAGAAATAAAAGTAGCTTTCTGAGAAAACAAAAGCGGCTATTAGAAAAAATTAAAGTGGCTTTTTGAGAAAACAAAAGCGGCTTTTAGAAAAAATTAAAGCGACTTTCTGAGAAAACAAAAGCGGCTTTTAGAAAAAATTAAAGTGGGTCTTAGAGAAATTAAAAGTGACTTTTAGAAAAAATTAAAGCGACTTTCTGAGAAAACAAAATCGGCTTTTAGAAGAAATAAAAGTAGCTTTTTGAGAAAACAAAAGCGGCTATTAGAAAAAATTAAAGTGGCTTTTTGAGAAAACAAAAGCGGCTTTTAGAAAAAATTAAAGTGGGTTTTAGAAAAATTAAAAGTGGCTTTTAGAAAAAATTAAAGCGACTTTCTGAGAAAACAAAAGCGGCTTTTAGAAAAAAATTAAAGCGACTTTCTGAGAAAACAAAACCGGTTTTTAGAAGAAATAAAAGTGGCTTTTTGAGAAAACAAAATCGGCTTTTAGAAGAAATAAAAGTAGCTTTTTGAGAAAACAAAATCGGCTTTTAGAAGAAATAAAAGTAGCTTTTTGAGAAAACAAAAGCGGCTTTTAGAAAAAATTAAAGTGGGTCTTAGAGAAATTAAAAGTGACTTTTAGAAAAAATTAAAGCGACTTTCTGAGAAAACAAAATCGGCTTTTAGAAGAAATAAAAGTAGCTTTCTGAGAAAACAAAAGCGGCTATTAGAAAAAATTAAAGTGGCTTTTTGAGAAAACAAAAGCAGCTTTTAGAAAAAATTAAAGCGACTTTCTGAGAAAACAAAAGCGGCTTTTAGAAAAAATTAAAGTGGGTCTTAGAGAAATTAAAAGTGACTTTTAGAAAAAATTAAAGCGACTTTCTGAGAAAACAAAATCGGCTTTTAGAAGAAATAAAAGTAGCTTTTTGAGAAAACAAAAGCGGCTATTAGAAAAAATTAAAGTGGCTTTTTGAGAAAACAAAAGCGGCTTTTAGAAAAAATTAAAGTGGGTTTTAGAAAAATTAAAAGTGGCTTTTAGAAAAAATTAAAGCGACTTTCTGAGAAAACAAAAGCGGCTTTTAGAAAAAAATTAAAGCGACTTTCTGAGAAAACAAAACCGGTTTTTAGAAGAAATAAAAGTGGCTTTTTGAGAAAACAAAATCGGCTTTTAGAAGAAATAAAAGTAGCTTTTTGAGAAAACAAAATCGGCTTTTAGAAGAAATAAAAATAGCTTTTTGAGAAAACAAAAGCGGCTTTTAGAAAAAATTAAAGTGGGTCTTAGAGAAATTAAAAGTGACTTTTAGAAAAAATTAAAGCGACTTTCTGAGAAAACAAAATCGGCTTTTAGAAGAAATAAAAGTAGCTTTTTGAGAAAACAAAAGCGGCTATTAGGAAAAATTAAAGTGGCTTTTTTAGAAAACAAAAGCGGCTTTTAGAAAAAATTAAAGCGACTTTCTGAGAAAACAAAACCGGTTTTTAGAAGAAATAATAGTGGCTTTTTGAGAAAACAAAAGCGGCTATTAGAAAAAATTAAAGTGGCTTTTTGAGAAAACAAAAGCGGCTTTTAGAAAAAATTAAAGTGGGTTTTAGAAAAATTAAAAGTGGCTTTTAGAAAAAATTAAAGCGACTTTCTGAGAAAACAAAACCGGTTTTTAGAAGAAATAAAAGTGGCTTTTTGAGAAAACAAAAGCGGCTATTAGAAAAACTTTAAGTGGTTTTTTGAGAAAATAAAAGCGGCTTTTAGAAAAAGTTAAAGTGGCTTTCTGAGAAAACAAAAGCGGCTTTTAGAAAAAATTAAAGTGGGTTTTAGAGAAATTAAAAGTGGCTTTTAGAAAAAATTAAAGCGACTTTCTAAGAAAACAAAAGCGGCTTTTAGAAAAAATTAAAGTGGCTTTTTGAGAAAACAAAAGCGGCTTTTAGAAAAAATTAAAGTGGGTTTTAGAGAAATTAAAAGTGGCTTTTAGAAAAAATTAAAGCGACTTTCTAAGAAAACAAAACCGGTTTTTAGAAGAAATAAAAGTGGCTTTTTGAGAAAACAAAAGCGGCTTTTAGAAAAAATTAAAGTGGCTTTTTGAGAAAACAAAAGCGGCTTTTAGAAAAAATTAAAGTGGGTCTTAGAGAAATTAAAAGTGGCTTTTAGAAAAAATTAAAGCGACTTTCTGAGGAATTAAAAGTGACTTTTAGAGAAAATTAAAGCGACTTTCTGAGAAAACAAAATCGGCTTTTAGAAGAAATAAAAGTGGCTTTTTGAGAAAACAAAACCGGTTTTTAGAAAAAATTAAAGTGGCTTTTTGAGAAAACAAAAGCGGCTTTTAGAAAAAATTAAAGTGGGTTTTAGAGAAATTAAAAGTGGCTTTTAGAAAAAATTAAAGCGACTTTCTGAGCAATTAAAAGTGACTTTTAGAAAAAATTAAAGTAACTTTCAGAGAAAACAAAATCGGCTTTTAGAAAAAATTAAAGTGGCTTTTTGAGAAAACAAAAGCGGCTTTTAGAAAAAATTAAAGTGGCTTTTTGAGAAAACAAAAGCGGCTTTTAGAAAAAATTAAAGTGGGTTTTAGAGAAATTAAAAGTGGCTTTTAGAAAAAATTAAAGCGACTTTCTGAGAAAACAAAATCGGCTTTTAGAAGAAATAAAAGTAGCTTTTTGAGAAAACAAAAGCGGCTATTAGAAAAAATTAAAGTGGCTTTTTGAGAAAACAAAAGCGGCTTTTAGAAAAAATTAAAGTGGGTTTTAGAGAAATTAAAAGTGGCTTTTAGAAAAAATTAAAGCGACTTTCTGAGCAATTAAAAGTGACTTTTAGAAAAAATTAAAGCAACTTTCAGAGAAAACAAAATCGGCTTTTAGAAGAAATAAAAGTAGCTTTTTGAGAAAACAAAAGCGGCTTTTAGAAAAAAATAAAGTGGGTTTTAGAGAAATTAAAAGTGGCTTTTAGAAAAAATTAAAGCGACTTTCTGAGAAAACAAAATCGGTTTTTAGAAGAAATAAAAGTGGCTTTTTGAGAAAACAAAAGCGGCTATTAGAAAAAATTCAAGTGGTTTTTTGAGAAAATAAAAGCGGCTTTTAGAAAAAATTAAAGTGGCTTTCTGAGAAAACAAAACCGGTTTTTAGAAGAAATAAAAGTGGCTTTTTGAGAAAACAAAAGCGGCTATTAGAAAAAATTAAAGTGGCTTTTTGAGAAAACAAAAGCGGCTTTTAGAAAAAATTAAAGCGACTTTCTGAGGAAGTAAAAGTGACTTTTAGAAAAAATTAAAGCGACTTTCTGAGGAATTAAAAGCGACTTTCAGAAAAAACAAAAGCGGCTTTTAGAAAAAATTAAAGTGGCTTTTTGAGAAAACAAAAGCGGCTTTTAGAAAAAATTAAAGCGACTTTCTGAGGAATTAAAAGTGACTTTTAGAAAAAATTAAAGCGACTTTCTGAGAAAACAAAATCGGTTTTTAGAAGAAATAAAAGTGGCTTTTTGAGAAAACAAAACCGGTTTTTAGAAAAAAATAAAGTGGGTTTTAGAGAAATTAAAAGTGGCTTTTAGAAAAAATAAAAGCGACTTTCTGAGAAAACAAAACCGGTTTTTAGAAGAAATAAAAGTGGCTTTTTGAGAAAACAAAACCGGTTTTTAGAAGAAATAAAAGTGGCTTTTTGAGAAAACAAAAGCGGCTATTAGAAAAAATTAAAGTGGCTTTTTGAGAAAATAAAAGCGGCTTTTAGAAAAAATTAAAGTGGCTTTCTGAGGAATTAAAAGTGGCTTTTACAAAAACTTAAAGCGACTTTCTGAGGAATTAAAAGTGACTTTTAGAAAAAATTAAAGCGACTTTCTGAGAAAACAAAATCGGCTTTTATAAGAAATAAAAGTAGCTTTTTGAGAAAACAAAAGCGGCTTTTAGAAAAAATTAAAGTGGCTTTTTGAGAAAACAAAAGCGGTTTTTAGAAGAAATAAAAGTGGCTTTTTGAGAAAACAAAAGCGGCTATTAGAAAAAATTAAAGTGGCTTTTTGAGAAAATAAAAGCGGCTTTTAGAAAAAATTAAAGTGGCTTTTTGAGAAAATAAAAGCGGCTTTTAGAAAAAATTAAAGTGGCTTTCTGAGGAATTAAAAGTGACTTTTAGGAAAAATTAAAGCGACTTTCAGAGAAAACAAAACCGGTTTTTAGAAGAAATAAAAGTGGCTTTTTGAGAAAACAAAAGCGGCTATTAGAAAAAATTAAAGTGGCTTTTTGAGAAAATAAAAGCGGCTTTTAGAAAAAATTAAAGTGGCTTTCTGAGGAATTAAAAGTGGCTTTTACAAAAAATTAAAGCGACTTTCTGAGGAAGTAAAAGTGACTTTTAGGAAAAATTAAAGCGACTTTCAGAGAAAACAAAAGCGGCTTTTAGAAAAAATTAAAGTGGCTTTTTGAGAAAACAAAAGCGGCTTTTAGAAAAAATTAAAGCGACTTTCTGAGGAATTGAAAGTGACTTTTAGAAAAAATTAAAGCGACTTTCTGAGAAAACAAAATCCGTTTTTAGTAGAAATAAAAGTGGCTTTTTGAGAAAACAAAAGCGGCTATTAGTAAAAATTAAAGTGGCTTTTGGAGAAAACAAAAGCGGCTTTTAGAAAAAATTAAAGTGGCTTTTTGAGAAAACAAAAGCGGCTTTTAGTAAAAATTAAAGTGGCTTTTTGAGAAAACAAAAGCGGCTTTTAGAAAAAATTAAAGTGGCTTTTTGAGAAAACAAAAGCGGCTTTTAGTAAAAATTAAAGTGGCTTTTTGAGAAAACAAAAGCGGCTATTAGAAAAAATTAAAGCGACTTTCTGAGGAATTAAAAGTGACTTTTAGAAAAAATTAAAGCGACTTTCTGAGAAAACAAAATCGGCTTTTAGAAAAAATTAAAGTGGCTTTTTGAGAAAACAAAAGCGGCTTTTAGTAAAAATTAAAGTGGCTTTTTGAGAAAACAAAAGCGGCTATTCGAAAAAATTAAAGCGACTTTCTGAGGAATTAAAAGTGACTTTTAGAAAAAATTAAAGCGACTTTCTGAGAAAACAAAATCGGCTTTTATAAGAAATAAAAGTAGCTTTTTGAGAAAACAAAAGCGGCTATTAGAAAAAATTAAAGTGGCTTTTTGAGAAAATAAAAGCGGCTTTTAGAAAAAATTAAAGTGGCTTTCTGAGGAATTAAAAGTGGCTTTTACAAAAAATTAAAGCGACTTTCTGAGGAATTAAAAGTGACTTTTAGGAAAAATTAAAGCGAGAAAATAAAAGCGGCTTTTAGAAAAAATTAAAGTGGCTTTTTGAGAAAATAAAAGCGGCTTTTAGAAAAAATTAAAGTGGCTTTCTGAGGAATTAAAAGTGACTTTTAGGAAAAATTAAAGCGACTTTCAGAGAAAACAAAAGCGGCTTTTAGAAAAAATTAAAGTGGCTTTTTGAGAAAACAAAAGCGGCTTTTAGAAAAAATTAAAGCGACTTTCTGAGGAATTGAAAGTGACTTTTAGGAAAAATTAAAGCGACTTTGAGAGAAAACAAAAGCGGCTTTTAGAAAAAATTAAAGTGGCTTTTTGAGAAAACAAAAGCGGCTTTTAGAAAAAATTAAAGCGACTTTCTGAGGAATTGAAAGTGACTTTTAGGAAAAATTAAAGCGACTTTCAGAGAAAACAAAACCGGTTTTTAGAAGAAATAAAAGTGGCTTTTTGAGAAAACAAAAGCGGCTATTAGAAAAAATTAAAGTGGCTTTTTGAAAAAATAAAAGCGGCTTTTAGAAAAAATTAAAGTGGCTTTCTGAGGAATTAAAAGTGGCTTTTACAAAAAATTAAAGCGACTTTCTGAGGAATTAAAAGTGACTTTTAGGAAAAATTAAAGCGACTTTCAGAGAAAACAAAAGCGGCTTTTAGAAAAAATTAAAGTGGCTTTTTGAGAAAACAAAAGCGGCTTTTAGAAAAAATTAAAGCGACTTTCTGAGGAATTGAAAGTGACTTTTAGAAAAAATTAAAGCGACTTTCTGAGAAAACAAAATCGGTTTTTAGAAGAAATAAAAGTGGCTTTTTGAGAAAACAAAAGCGGCTATTAGAAAAAATTCAAGTGGTTTTTTGAGAAAATAAAAGCGGCTTTTAGAAAAAATTAAAGTGGCTTTCTGAGGAATTAAAAGTGACTTTTAGGAAAAATTAAAGCGACTTTCAGAGAAAACAAAAGCGGCTTTTAGAAAAAATTAAAGTGGCTTTTTGAGAAAACAAAAGCGGCTTTTAGAAAAAATTAAAGTGGGTTTTAGAGAAATTAAAAGTGGTTTTTAGAAAAAATTAAAGCGACTTTCTAAGAAAACAAAACCGGTTTTTAGAAGAAATAAAAGTGGCTTTTTGAGAAAACAAAAGCGGCTATTAGAAAAAATTCAAGTGGTTTTTTGAGAAAATAAAAGCGGCTTTTAGAAAAAATTAAAGTGGCTTTCTGAGGAATTAAAAGTGGCTTTTACAAAAAATTAAAGCGACTTTCTGAGGAATTAAAAGTGACTTTTAGGAAAAATTAAAGCGACTTTCAGAGAACCCAAAAGCGGCTTTTAAAAAAAATTAAAGTGGCTTTTTGAGAAAACAAAAGCGGTTTTTAGAAAAAATTAAAGCGACTTTATGAGGAATTAAAAGTGACTTTTAGAAAAAATTAAAGCGACTTTCTGAGAAAACAAAATCGGTTTTTAGAAGAAATAAAAGTGGCTTTTTGAGAAAACAAAAGCGGGTATTAGAAAAAATTAAAGTGGCTTTTTGAGAAAACAAAAGCGGCTTTTAGAAAAAAATAAAGTGGGTTTTAGAGAAATTAAAAGTGGCTTTTAGAAAAAATTAAAGCGACTTTCTGAGAAAACAAAACCGGTTTTTAGAAGAAATAAAAGTGGCTTTTTGAGAAAACAAAAGCGGGTATTAGAAAAAATTAAAGTGGCTTTTTGAGAAAATAAAAGCGGCTTTTAGAAAAAATTAAAGTGGGTTTTAGAAAATTAAAAGTGGCTTTTAGAAAAAATTAAAGCGACTTTCTGAGCAATTAAAAGTGACTTTTAGAAAAAATTAAAGCAACTTTCAGAGAAAACAAAATCGGCTTTTAGAAGAAATAAAAGTAGCTTTTTGAGAAAACAAAAGCGGCTTTTAGAAAAAAATAAAGTGGGTTTTAGAGAAATTAAAAGTGGCTTTTAGAAAAAATTAAAGCGACTTTCTGAGAAAACAAAACCGGTTTTTAGAAGAAATAAAAGTGGCTTTTTGAGAAAACAAAACCGGTTTTTAGAAGAAATAAAAGTGGCTTTTTGAGAAAACAAAAGCGGCTATTAGAAAAAATTAAAGTGGCTTTTTGAGAAAATAAAAGCGGCTTTTAGAAAAAATTAAAGTGGCTTTCTGAGGAATTAAAAGTGGCTTTTACAAAAACTTAAAGCGACTTTCTGAGGAATTAAAAGTGACTTTTAGAAAAAATTAAAGCGACTTTCTGAGAAAACAAAATCGGCTTTTATAAGAAATAAAAGTAGCTTTTTGAGAAAACAAAAGCGGCTTTTAGAAAAAATTAAAGTGGCATTTTGAGAAAACAAAAGCGGCTTTTAGTAAAAATTAAAGTGGCTTTTTGAGAAAACAAAAGCGGCTTTTAGAAAAAATTAAAGTGGCTTTTTGAGAAAACAAAAGCGGCTTTTAGTAAAAATTAAAGTGGCTTTTTGAGAAAACAAAAGCGGCTATTAGAAAGAATTAAAGCGACTTTCTGAGGAATTAAAAGTGACTTTTAGAAAAAATTAAAGCGACTTTCTGAGAAAACAAAATCGGCTTTTATAAGAAATAAAAGTAGCTTTTTGAGAAAACAAAAGCGGCTATTAGAAAAAATTAAAGTGGCTTTTTGAGAAAATAAAAGCGGCTTTTAGAAAAAATTAAAGTGGCTTTTTGAGAAAATAAAAGCGGCTTTTAGAAAAAATTAAAGTGGCTTTCTGAGGAATTAAAAGCGGCTTTTACAAAAAATTAAAGCGACTTTCTGAGGAATTAAAAGTGACTTTTAGAAAAAATTAAAGCGACTTTCTGAGAAAACAAAATCGGCTTTTATAAGAAATAAAAGTAGCTTTTTGAGAAAACAAAAGCGGCTATTAGAAAAAATTAAAGTGGCTTTTTGAGAAAATAAAAGCGGCTTTTAGAAAAAATTAAAGTGGCTTTTTGAGAAAATAAAAGCGGCTTTTAGAAAAAATTAAAGTGGCTTTTTGAGAAAATAAAAGCGGCTTTTACAAAAAATTAAAGCGACTTTCTGAGGAATTAAAAGTGACTTTTAGGAAAAATTAAAGCGACTTTCAGTGAAAACAAAACCGGTTTTTAGAAGAAATAAAAGTGGCTTTTTGAGAAAACAAAAGCGGCTATTAGAAAAAATTAAAGTGGCTTTTTGAGAAAATAAAAGCGGCTTTTAGAAAAAATTAAAGTGGCTTTCTGAGGAATTAAAAGTGGCTTTTACAAAAAATTAAAGCGACTTTCTGAGGAATTAAAAGTGACTTTTAGGAAAAATTAAAGCGACTTTCAGAGAAAACAAAAGCGGCTTTTAGAAAAAATTAAAGTGGCTTTTTGAGAAAACAAAAGCGGCTTTTAGAAAAAATTAAAGCGACTTTCTGAGGAATTGAAAGTGACTTTTAGAAAAAATTAAAGCGACTTTCTGAGAAAACAAAATCGGTTTTTAGAAGAAATAAAAGTGGCTTTTTGAGAAAACAAAAGCGGCTATTAGAAAAAATTCAAGTGGTTTTTTGAGAAAATAAAAGCGGCTTCTAGAAAAAATTAAAGTGGCTTTCTGAGGAATTAAAAGTGACTTTTAGGAAAAATAAAAGCGACTTTCAGAGAAAACAAAAGCGGCTTTTAGAAAAAATTAAAGTGGCTTTTTGAGAAAACAAAAGCGGCTTTTAGAAAAAATTAAAGTGGGTTTTAGAGAAATTAAAAGTGGTTTTTAGAAAAAATTAAAGCGACTTTCTAAGAAAACAAAACCGGTTTTTAGAAGAAATAAAAGTGGCTTTTTGAGAAAACAAAAGCGGCTTTTAGAAAAAATTAAAGTGGCTTTTTGAGAAAACAAAAGCGGCTTTTAGAAAAAATTAAAGCGACTTTCTGAGGAATTAAAAGTGACTTTTAGGAAAAATTAAAGCGACTTTCAGAGAACCCAAAAGCGGCTTTTAGAAAAAATTAAAGTGGCTTTTTGAGAAAACAAAAGCGGCTTTTAGAAAAAATTAAAGCGACTTTCTGAGGAATTAAAAGTGACTTTTAGAAAAAATTAAAGCGACTTTCTGAGAAAACAAAATCGGTTTTTAGAAGAAATAAAAGTGGCTTTTTGAGAAAACAAAAGCGGGTATTAGAAAAAATTAAAGTGGCTTTTTGAGAAAACAAAAGCGGCTTTTAGAAAAAAATAAAGTGGGTTTTAGAGAAATTAAAAGTGGCTTTTAGAAAAAATTAAAGCGACTTTCTGAGAAAACAAAACCGGTTTTTAGAAGAAATAAAAGTGGCTTTTTGAGAAAACAAAAGCGGGTATTAGAAAAAATTAAAGTGGCTTTTTGAGAAAATGAAAGCGGCTTTTAGAAAAAATTAAAGTGGCTTTCTGAGGAATTAAAAGTGGCTTTTAGAAAAAATTAAAGCGACTTTCTGAGGAATTAAAAGTGACTTTTAGGAAAAATTAAAGCGACTTTCTGAGAAAACAAAATCGGCTTTTATAAGAAATAAAAGTAGCTTTTTGAGAAAACAAAACCGGCTTTTAGAAAAAATTCAAGTGGTTTTTTGAGAAAATAAAAGCGGCTTTTAGAAAAAATTAAAGTGGCTTTCTGAGGAATTAAAAGTGGCGTTTACAAAAAATTAAAGCGACTTTCTGAGGAATTAAAAGTGACTTTTAGAAAAAATTAAAGCGACTTTCTGAGAAAACAACATCGGCTTTTATAAGATATAAAAGTAGCTTTTTGAGAAAACAAAAGCGGCTTTTAAAAAAATTAAAGCGACTTTCTGAGGAATTAAAAGTGACTTTTAGAAAAAATTAAAGCGACTTTCTGAGAAAACAAAATCGGTTTTTAGAAGAAATAAAAGTGGCTTTTTGAGAAAACAAAAGCGGGTATTAGAAAAAATTAAAGTGGCTTTTTGAGAAAACAAAAGCGGCTTTTAGAAAAAAATAAAGTGGCTTTTTGAGAAAACAAAAGCGGCTTTTAGTAAAAATTAAAGTGGCTTGTTGAGAAAACAAAAGCGGCTTTTAGAAAAAATTAAAGCGACTTTCTGAGGAATTAAAAGTGACTTTTAGAAAAAATTAAAGCGACTTTCTGAGAAAACAAAATCGGCTTTTATAAGAAATAAAAGTACCTTTTTGAGAAAACAAAAGCGGCTTTTAGAAAAAAAATAAAGTGGGTTTTAGAGAAATTAAAAGTGGCTTTTAGAAAAAATTAAAGCGACTTTCTGAGAAAACAAAACCGGTTTTTAGAAGAAATAAAAGTGGCTTTTTGAGAAAACAAAGGCGGCTATTAGAAAAAATTAAAGTGGCTTTTTGAGAAAATAAAAGCGGTTTTTAGAAAAAATTAAAGTGGCTTTCTGAGGAATTAAAAGTGGCTTTTACAAAAAATTAAAGCGACTTTCTGAGGAATTAAAAGTGACTTTCAGAGAAAACAAAAGCGGCTTTTAGGAAAAATTAAAGTGGCTTTTTGAGAAAACAAAAGCGGCTTTTAGAAAAAATTAAAGCGACTTTCTGAGGAATTGAAAGTGACTTTTAGAAAAAATTAAAGCGACTTTCTGAGAAAACAAAATCGGTTTTTAGAAGAAATAAAAGTGGCTTTTTGAGAAAACAAAAGCGGCTATTAGAAAAAATTCAAGTGGTTTTTTGAGAAAATAAAAGCGGCTTTTAGAAAAAATTAAAGTGGCTTTCTGAGGAATTAAAAGTGACTTTTAGGAAAAATTAAAGCGACTTTCAGAGAAAACAAAAGCGGCTTTTAGATAAAATTAAAGTGGCTTTTTGAGAAAACAAAAGCGGCTTTTAGAAAAAATTAAAGTGGGTTTTAGAGAAATTAAAAGTGGTTTTTAGATAAAATTAAAGCGACTTTCTAAGAAAACAAAACCGGTTTTTAGAAGAAATAAAAGTGGCTTTTTGAGAAAACAAAAGCGGCTTTTAGAAAAAATTAAAGTGGCTTTTTGAGAAAACAAAAGCGGCTTTTAGAAAAAATTAAAGCGACTTTCTGAGGAATTAAAAGTGACTTTTAGGAAAAATTAAAGCGACTTTCAGAGAACCCAAAAGCGGCTTTTAGAAAAAATTAAAGTGGCTTTTTGAGAAAACAAAAGCGGCTTTTAGAAAAAAATAAAGTGGGTTTTAGAGAAATTAAAAGTGGCTTTTAGAAAAAATTAAAGCGACTTTCTGAGAAAACAAAACCGGTTTTTAGAAGAAATAAAAGTGGCTTTTTGAGAAAACAAAAGCGGCTATTAGAAAAAATTAAAGTGGGTTTTAGAGAAATTAAAAGTGGCTTTTACAAAAAATTAAAGCGACTTTCTGAGGAATTAAAAGTGACTTTTAGAAAAAATTAAAGCGACTTTCTGAGAAAACAAAATCGGCTTTTAGAAAAAATTAAAGTGGCTTTTTGAGAAAACAAAAGCGGGTATTAGAAAAAATTAAAGTGGCTTTTTGAGAAAACAAAAGCGGGTATTAGAAAAAATTAAAGTGGCTTTTTGAGAAAACAAAAGCGGCTTTTAGAAAAAATTAAAGTGGGTTTTAGAGAAATTAGAAAAAATTAAAGTGGCTTTTTGAGAAAACAAAAGCGGCTTTTAGAAAAAATTAAAGCGACTTTCTGAGGAATTAAAAGTGACTTTTAGAAAAAATTAAAGCGACTTTCTGATAAAACAAAATCGGTTTTTAGAAGAAATAAAAGTGGCTTTTTGAGAAAACAAAAGCGGGTATTAGAAAAAATTAAAGTGGCTTTTTGAGAAAACAAAAGCGGCTTTTAGAAAAAAATAAAGTGGGTTTTAGAGAAATTAAAAGTGGCTTTTAGAAGAAATTAAAGCGACTTTCTGAGAAAACAAAACCGGTCTTTAGAAGAAATAAAAGTGGCTTTTTGAGAAAACAAAAGCGGGTATTAGAAAAAATTAAAGTGGCTTTTTGAGAAAATAAAAGCGGCTTTTAAAAAAAATTAAAGTGGCTTTCTGAGGAATTAAAAGTGGCTTTTAGAAAAAATTAAAGCGACTTTCTGAGGAATTAAAGTGACTTTTAGGAAAAATTAAAGCGACTTTCTGAGAAAACAAAATCGGCTTTTATAAGAAATAAAAGTAGCTTTTTGAGAAAACAAAACCGGCTTTTAGAAAAAATTCAAGTGGTTTTTTGAGAAAATAAAAGCGGCTTTTAGAAAAAATTAAAGTGGCTTTCTGAGGAATTAAAAGTGGCTTTTACAAAAAATTAAAGCGACTTTCTGAGGAATTAAAAGCGACTTTCAGAAAAAATTAAAGTGAATTTTTGAGAAAACAAAAGCGGCTTTTAGAAAAAATTAAAGCGACTTTCTGAGGAATTAAAAGTGACTTTTAGGAAAAATTAAAGCGACTTTCAGAGAAAACAAAATCGGATTTTAGAAGAAATAAAAGTGACTTTCTGAGAAAACAAAAGCGGCTTTTAGAAAAAAATAAAGTGGGTTTTAGAGAAATTAAAAGTGGCTTTTAGAAAAAATTAAAGCGACTTTCTGAGAAAACAAAACCGGTTTTTAGAAGAAATAAAAGTGGCTTTTTGAGAAAACAAAAGCGGCTATTAAAAAAAAATTAAAGTGGCTTTTTGAGAAAATAAAAGCGGCTTTTAGAAAAAAATTAAAGTGGCTTTCTGAGGAATTAAAAGTGGCTTTTACAAAAAATTAAAGCGACTTTCTGAGGAATTAAAAGCGACTTTCAGAAAAAATTAAAGTGAATTTTTGAGAAAACAAAAGCGGCTTTTAGAAAAAATTAAAGCGACTTTCTGAGGAATTAAAAGTGACTTTTAGGAAAAATTAAAGCGACTTTCAGAGAAAACAAAATCGGCTTTTAGAAGAAATAAAAGTGGCTTTCTGAGAAAACAAAAGCGGCTTTTAGAAAAAAATAAAGTGGGTTTTAGAGAAATTAAAAGTGGCTTTTAGAAAAAATTAAAGCGACTTTCTGAGAAAACAAAACCGGTTTTTAGAAGAAATAAAAGTGGATTTTGAGAAAACAAAAGCGGCTTTTAGAAAAAATAAGTGCGGTTTTTTGAGAAAACAAAAGTGACTTTTAGAAAAAATTAAAGCGGCTTTCTGAGAAAACAAAATCGGCTTTTAGAAGAAATAAAAGTGGCTTTCTGAGGAATTAAAAGTGGCTTTTACAAAAAATTAAAGCGACTTTCTGAGGAATTAAAAGCGACTTTCAGAAAAAATTAAAGTGAATTTTTGAGAAAACAAAAGCGGCTTTTAGAAAAAATTAAAGCGACTTTCTGAGGAATTAAAAGTGACTTTTAGGAAAAATTAAAGCGACTTTCAGAGAAAACAAAATCGGCTTTTAGAAGAAATAAAAGTGACTTTCTGAGAAAACAAAAGCGGCTTTTAGAAAAAAATAAAGTGGGTTTTAGAGAAATTAAAAGTGGCTTTTAGAAAAAATTAAAGCGACTTTCTGAGAAAACAAAACCGGTTTTTAGAAGAAATAAAAGTGGCTTTTTGAGAAAACAAAAGCGGCTATTAGAAAAAATTAAAGTGGCTTTTTGAGAAAATAAAAGCGGCTTTTAGAAAAAAATTAAAGTGGCTTTCTGAGGAATTAAAAGTGGCTTTTACAAAAAATTAAAGCGACTTTCTGAGGAATTAAAAGCGACTTTCAGAAAAAATTAAAGTGAATTTTTGAGAAAACAAAAGCGGCTTTTAGAAAAAATTAAAGCGACTTTCTGAGGAATTAAAAGTGACTTTTAGGAAAAATTAAAGCGACTTTCAGAGAAAACAAAATCGGCTTTTAGAAGAAATAAAAGTGGCTTTCTGAGAAAACAAAAGCGGCTTTTAGAAAAAAATAAAGTGGGTTTTAGAGAAATTAAAAGTCGCTTTTAGAAAAAATTAAAGCGACTTTCTGAGAAAACAAAACCGGTTTTTAGAAGAAATAAAAGTGGCTTTTTGAGAAAACAAAAGCGGCTTTTAGAAAAAATAAGTGCGGTTTTTTGAGAAAACAAAAGTGACTTTTAGAAAAAATTAAAGCGGCTTTCTGAGAAAACAAAATCGGCTTTTAGAAGAAATAAAAGTGGCTTTCTGAGGAATTAAAAGTGGCTTTTACAAAAAATTAAAGCGACTTTCTGAGGAATTAAAAGCGACTTTCAGAAAAAATTAAAGTGAATTTTTGAGAAAACAAAAGCGGCTTTTAGAAAAAATTAAAGCGACTTTCTGAGGAATTAAAATTGACTTTTAGGAAAAATTAAAGCGACTTTCAGAGAAAACAAAATCGGCTTTTAGAAGAAATAAAAGTGACTTTCTGAGAAAACAAAAGCGGCTTTTAGAAAAAAATAAAGTGGGTTTTAGAGAAATTAAAAGTGGCTGTTAGAAAAAATTAAAGCGACTTTCTGAGAAAACAAAACCGGTTTTTAGAAGAAATAAAAGTGGCTTTTTGAGAAAACAAAAGCGGCTTTTAGAAAAAATAAGTGCGGTTGTTTGAGAAAACAAAAGTGACTTTTAGAAAAAATTAAAGCGGCTTTCTGAGAAAACAAAATCGGCTTTTAGAAGAAATAAAAGTGGCTTTCTGAGGAATTAAAAGTGGCTTTTACAAAAAATTAAAGCGACTTTCTGAGGAATTAAAAGCGACTTTCAGAAAAAATTAAAGTGAATTTTTGAGAAAACAAAAGCGGCTTTTAGAAAAAATTAAAGCGACTTTCTGAGGAATTGAAAGTGACTTTTAGGAAAAATTAAAGCGACTTTCAGAGAAAACAAAATCGGCTTTTAGAAGAAATAAAAGTGACTTTCTGAGAAAACAAAAGCGGCTTTTAGAAAAAAATAAAGTGGGTTTTAGAGAAATTAAAAGTGGCTTTTAGAAAAAATTAAAGCGACTTTCTGAGAAAACAAAACCGGTTTTTAGAAGAAATAAAAGTGGCTTTTTGAGAAAACAAAAGCGGCTATTAGAAAAAATTAAAGTGGCTTTTTGAGAAAATAAAAGCGGCTTTTAGAAAAAAATTAAAGTGGCTTTCTGAGGAATTAAAAGTGGCTTTTACAAAAAATTAAAGCGACTTTCTGAGGAATTAAAAGCGACTTTCAGAAAAAATTAAAGTGAATTTTTGAGAAAACAAAAGCGGCTTTTAGAAAAAATTAAAGCGACTTTCTGAGGAATTAAAAGTGACTTTTAGGAAAAATTAAAGCGACTTTCAGAGAAAACAAAATCGGCTTTTAGAAGAAATAAAAGTGGCTTTCTGAGAAAACAAAAGCGGCTTTTAGAAAAAAATAAAGTGGGTTTTAGAGAAATTAAAAGTGGCTTTTAGAAAAAATTAAAGCGACTTTCTGAGAAAACAAAACCGGTTTTTAGAAGAAATAAAAGTGGCTTTTTGAGAAAACAAAAGCGGCTTTTAGAAAAAATAAGTGCGGTTTTTTGAGAAAACAAAAGTGACTTTTAGAAAAAATTAAAGCGGCTTTCTGAGAAAACAAAATCGGCTTTTAGAAGAAATAAAAGTGGCTTTCTGAGAAAACAAAAGCGGCTTTTAGAAAAAAATAAAGTGGGTTTTAGAGAAATTAAAAGTCGCTTTTAGAAAAAATTAAAGCGACTTTCTGAGAAAACAAAACCGGTTTTTAGAAGAAATAAAAGTGGCTTTTTGAGAAAACAAAAGCGGCTTTTAGAAAAAATAAGTGCGGTTTTTTGAGAAAACAAAAGTGACTTTTAGAAAAAATTAAAGCGGCTTTCTGAGAAAACAAAATCGGCTTTTAGAAGAAATAAAAGTGGCTTTCTGAGGAATTAAAAGTGGCTTTTACAAAAAATTAAAGCGACTTTCTGAGGAATTAAAAGCGACTTTCAGAAAAAATTAAAGTGAATTTTTGAGAAAACAAAAGCGGCTTTTAGAAAAAATTAAAGCGACTTTCTGAGGAATTAAAAGTGACTTTTAGGAAAAATTAAAGCGACTTTCAGAGAAAACAAAATCGGCTTTTAGAAGAAATAAAAGTGACTTTCTGAGAAAACAAAAGCGGCTTTTAGAAAAAAATAAAGTGGGTTTTAGAGAAATTAAAAGTGGCTTTTAGAAAAAATTAAAGCGACTTTCTGAGAAAACAAAACCGGTTTTTAGAAGAAATAAAAGTGGCTTTTTGAGAAAACAAAAGCGGCTATTAGAAAAAATTAAAGTGGCTTTTTGAGAAAATAAAAGCGGCTTTTAGAAAAAAATTAAAGTGGCTTTCTGAGGAATTAAAAGTGGCTTTTACAAAAAATTAAAGCGACTTTCTGAGGAATTAAAAGCGACTTTCAGAAAAAATTAAAGTGAATTTTTGAGAAAACAAAAGCGGCTTTTAGAAAAAATTAAAGTGACTTTCTGAGGAATTAAAAGTGACTTTTAGGAAAAATTAAAGCGACTTTCAGAGAAAACAAAATCGGCTTTTAGAAGAAATAAAAGTGGCTTTCTGAGAAAACAAAAGCGGCTTTTAGAAAAAAATAAAGTGGGTTTTAGAGAAATTAAAAGTGGCTTTTAGAAAAAATTAAAGCGACTTTCTGAGAAAACAAAACCGGTTTTTAGAAGAAATAAAAGTGGCTTTTTGAGAAAACAAAAGCGGCTTTTAGAAAAAATAAGTGCGGTTTTTTGAGAAAACAAAAGTGACTTTTAGAAAAAATTAAAGCGGCTTTCTGAGAAAACAAAATCGGCTTTTAGAAGAAATAAAAGTGGCTTTCTGAGGAATTAAAAGTGGCTTTTACAAAAAATTAAAGCGACTTTCTGAGGAATTAAAAGCGACTTTCAGAAAAAATTAAAGTGAATTTTTGAGAAAACAAAAGCGGCTTTTAGAAAAAATTAAAGCGACTTTCTGAGGAATTAAAAGTGACTTTTAGGAAAAATTAAAGCGACTTTCAGAGAAAACAAAATCGGCTTTTAGAAGAAATAAAAGTGACTTTCTGAGAAAACAAAAGCGGCTTTTAGAAAAAAATAAAGTGGGTTTTAGAGAAATTAAAAGTGGCTTTTAGAAAAAATTAAAGCGACTTTCTGAGAAAACAAAACCGGTTTTTAGAAGAAATAAAAGTGGCTTTTTGAGAAAACAAAAGCGGCTTTTAGAAAAAATAAGTGCGGTTTTTTGAGAAAACAAAAGTGACTTTTAGAAAAAATTAAAGCGGCTTTCTGAGAAAACAAAATCGGCTTTTAGAAGAAATAAAAGTGGCTTTCTGAGGAATTAAAAGTGGCTTTTACAAAAAATTAAAGCGACTTTCTGAGGAATTAAAAGCGACTTTCAGAAAAAATTAAAGTGAATTTTTGAGAAAACAAAAGCGGCTTTTAGAAAAAATTAATGCGACTTTCTGAGGAATTAAAAGTGACTTTTAGGAAAAATTAAAGCGACTTTCAGAGAAAACAAAATCGGCTTTTAGAAGAAATAAAAGTGACTTTCTGAGAAAACAAAAGCGGCTTTTAGAAAAAAATAAAGTGGGTTTTAGAGAAATTAAAAGTGGCTTTTAGAAAAAATTAAAGCGACTTTCTGAGAAAACAAAACCGGTTTTTAGAAGAAATAAAAGTGGCTTTTTGAGAAAACAAAAGCGGCTATTAGAAAAAATTAAAGTGGCTTTTTGAGAAAATAAAAGCGGCTTTTAGAAAAAATTAAAGTGGCTTTCTGAGGAATTAAAAGTGGCTTTTACAAAAAATTAAAGCGACTTTCTGAGGAATTAAAAGCGACTTTCAGAAAAAATTAAAGTGAATTTTTGAGAAAACAAAAGCGGCTTTTAGAAAAAATTAAAGCGACTTTCTGAGGAATTAAAAGTGACTTTTAGGAAAAATTAAAGCGACTTTCAGAGAAAACAAAATCGGCTTTTAGAAGAAATAAAAGTGGCTTTCTGAGAAAACAAAAGCGGCTTTTAGAAAAAAATAAAGTGGGTTTTAGAGAAATTAAAAGTGGCTTTTAGAAAAAATTAAAGCGACTTTCTGAGAAAACAAAACCGGTTTTTAGAAGAAATAAAAGTGGCTTTGTGAGAAAACAAAAGCGGCTATTAGAAAAAATTAAAGTGGCTTTTTGAGAAAATAAAAGCGGCTTTTAGAAAAAATTAAAGTGGCTTTCTGAGGAATTAAAAGTGGCTTTTACAAAAAATTAAAGCGACTTTCTGAGGAATTAAAAGTGACTTTTAGGAAAAATTAAAGCGACTTTCAGAGAAAACAAAATCGGCTTTTAGAAGAAATAAAAGTGGCTTTCTGAGAAAACAAAAGCGGCTTTTAGAAAAAAATAAAGTGGGTTTTAGAGAAATTAAAAGTGGCTTTTAGAAAAAATTAAAGCGACTTTCTGAGAAAACAAAACCGGTTTTTAGAAGAAATAAAAGTGGCTTTTTGAGAAAACAAAAGCGGCTTTTAGAAAAAATAAGTGCGGTTTTTTGAGAAAACAAAAGTGACTTTTAGAAAAAATTAAAGCAGCTTTCTGAGAAAACAAAAGCGGCTATTAGAAAAAATTAAAGTGGCTTTTTGAGGAATTAAAAGTGACTTTTAGAAAAAATTAAAGCGACTTTCAGAGAAAACAAAATCGGCTTTTAGAAGAAATAAAAGTGGCTTTCTGAGGAATTAAAAGTGGCTTTTACAAAAAATTAAAGCGACTTTCTGAGGAATTAAAAGCGACTTTCAGAAAAAATTAAAGTGAATTTTTGAGAAAACAAAAGCGGCTTTTAGAAAAAATTAAAGCGACTTTATGAGGAATTAAAAGTGACTTTTAGGAAAAATTAAAGCGACTTTCAGAGAAAACAAAATCGGCTTTTAGAAGAAATAAAAGTGGCTTTCTGAGAAAACAAAAGCGGCTTTTAGAAAAAAATAAAGTGGGTTTTAGAGAAATTAAAAGTGGCTTTTAGAAAAAATTAAAGCGACTTTCTGAGAAAACAAAACCGGTTTTTAGAAGAAATAAAAGTGGCTTTTTGAGAAAACAAAAGCGGCTTTTAGAAAAAATAAGTGCGGTTTGTTGAGAAAACAAATGTGACTTTTAGAAAAAATTAAAGCAGCTTTCTGAGAAAACAAAAGCGGCTATTAGAAAAAATTAAAGTGGCTTTTTGAGGAATTAAAAGTGACTTTTAGAAAAAATTAAAGCGACTTTCAGAGAAAACAAAATCGGCTTTTAGAAGAAATAAAAGTGGCTTTCTGAGGAATTAAAAGTGGCTTTTACAAAAAATTAAAGCGACTTTCTGAGGAATTAAAAGCGACTTTCAGAAAAAATTAAAGTGAATTTTTGAGAAAACAAAAGCGGCTTTTAGAAAAAATTAAAGCGACTTTCTCAGGAATTAAAAGTGACTTTTAGGAAAAATTAAAGCGACTTTCAGAGAAAACAAAATCGGCTTTTAGAAGAAATAAAAGTGGCTTTCTGAGAAAACAAAAGCGGCTTTTAGAAAAAAATAAAGTGGGTTTTAGAGAAATTAAAAGTGGCTTTTAGAAAAAATTAAAGCGACTTTCTGAGAAAACAAAACCGGTTTTTAGAAGAAATAAAAGTGGCTTTTTGAGAAAACAAAAGCGGCTTTTAGAAAAAATAAGTGCGGTTTTTTGAGAAAACAAAAGTGACTTTTAGAAAAAATTAAAGCGGCTTTCTGAGAAAACAAAAGCGGCTATTAGAAAAAATTAAAGTGGCTTTTTGAGGAATTAAAAGTGACTTTTAGAAAAAATTAAAGCGACTTTCAGAGAAAACAAAATCGGCTTTTAGAAGAAATAAAAGTGGCTTTCTGAGGAATTAAAAGTGGCTTTTAGGAAAAATTAAAGCGACTTTCTGAGGAATTAAAAGTGACTTTTAGGAAAAATTAAAGCGACTTTCTGAGGAATTAAAAGCGACTTTCAGAAAAAATTAAAGTGAATTTTTGAGAAAACAAAAGCGGCTTTTAGAAAAAATTAAAGCGACTTTCTGAGGAATTAAAAGTGACTTTTAGGAAAAATTAAAGCGACTTTCAGAGAAAACAAAATCGGCTTTTAGAAGAAATAAAAGTGGCTTTCTGAGAAAACAAAAGCGGCTTTTAGAAAAAAATAAAGTGGGTTTTAGAGAAATTAAAAGTGGCTTTTAGAAAAAATTAAAGCGACTTTCTGAGAAAACAAAACCGGTTTTTAGAAGAAATAAAAGTGGCTTTTTGAGAAAACAAAAGCGGCTATTAGAAAAAATTAAAGTGGCTTTTTGAGAAAATAAAAGCGGCTTTTAGAAAAAATTAAAGTGGCTTTCTGAGGAATTAAAAGTGGCTTTTACAAAAAATTAAAGCGACTTTCTGAGGAATTAAAAGTGACTTTTAGGAAAAATTAAAGCGACTTCCAGAGAAAACAAAATCGGCTTTTAGAAAAAATTAAAGCGACTTTCTGAGGAATTAAAAGTGACTTTTAGGAAAAATTAAAGCGACTTTCAGAGAAAACAAAATCGGCTTTTAGAAGAAATAAAAGTGACTTTCTGAGAAAACAAAAGCGGCTTTTAGAAAAAAATAAAGTGGGTTTTAGAGAAATTAAAAGTGGCTTTTAGAAAAAATTAAAGCGACTTTCTGAGAAAACAAAACCGGTTTTTAGAAGAAATAAAAGTGGCTTTTTGAGAAAACAAAAGCGGCTATTAGAAAAAATTAAAGTGGCTTTTTGAGAAAATAAAAGCGGCTTTTAGAAAAAAATTAAAGTGGCTTTCTGAGGAATTAAAAGTGGCTTTTACAAAAAATTAAAGCGACTTTCTGAGGAATTGAAAGCGACTTTCAGAAAAAATTAAAGTGAATTTTTGAGAAAACAAAAGCGGGTTTTAGAAAAAATTAAAGCGACTTTCTGAGGAATTAAAAGTGACTTTTAGGAAAAATTAAAGCGACTTTCAGAGAAAACAAAATCGGCTTTTAGAAGAAATAAAAGTGGCTTTCTGAGAAAACAAAAGCGGCTTTTAGAAAAAAATAAAGTGGGTTTTAGAGAAATTAAAAGTGGCTTTTAGAAAAAATTAAAGCGACTTTCTGAGAAAACAAAACCGGTTTTTAGAAGAAATAAAAGTGGCTTTTTGAGAAAACAAAAGCGGCTTTTAGAAAAAATAAGTGCGGTTTTTTGAGAAAACAAAAGTGACTTTTAGAAAAAATTAAAGCGGCTTTCTGAGAAAACAAAATCGGCTTTTAGAAGAAATAAAAGTGGCTTTCTGAGAAAACAAAAGCGGCTTTTAGAAAAAAATAAAGTGGGTTTTAGAGAAATTAAAAGTGGCTTTTAGAAAAAATTAAAGCGACTTTCTGAGAAAACAAAACCGGTTTTTAGAAGAAATAAAAGTGGCTTTTTGAGAAAACAAAAGCGGCTTTTAGAAAAAATAAGTGCGGCTTTCTGAGAAAACAAAATCGGCTTTTAGAAGAAATAAAAGTGGCTTTCTGAGGAATTAAAAGTGGCTTTTACAAAAAATTAAAGCGACTTTCTGAGGAATTAAAAGCGACTTTCAGAAAAAATTAAAGTGAATTTTTGAGAAAACAAAAGCGGCTTTTAGAAAAAATTAAAGCGACTTTCTGAGGAATTAAAAGTGACTTTTAGGAAAAATTAAAGCGACTTTCAGAGAAAACAAAATCGGCTTTTAGAAGAAATAAAAGTGACTTTCTGAGAAAACAAAAGCGGCTTTTAGAAAAAAATAAAGTGGGTTTTAGAGAAATTAAAAGTGGCTTTTAGAAAAAATTAAAGCGACTTTCTGAGAAAACAAAACCGGTTTTTAGAAGAAATAAAAGTGGCTTTTTGAGAAAACAAAAGCGGCTATTAGAAAAAATTAAAGCGACTTTCAGAGAAAACAAAAGCGGCTTTTAGAAAAAATTAAAGTGGCTTTCTGAGGAATTAAAAGTGACTTTTAGGAAAAATTAAAGCGACTTTCAGAGAAACCAAAAGCGGGTATTAGAAAAAATTAAAGTGGCTTTTTGAGAAAATAAAAGCGGCTTTTAGAAAAAATTAAAGTGGCTTTCTGAGGAATTAAAAGTGGCTTTTAGAAAAAATTAAAGCGACTTTCTGAGGAATTAAAAGTGACTTTTAGGAAAAATTAAAGCGACTTTCAGAGAAAACAAAAGCGGCTTTTAGAAAAAATTAAAGTGGCTTTTTGAGAAAACAAAAGCGGCTATTAGAAAAAATTCAAGTGGTTTTTTGAGAAAATAAAAGCGGCTTTTAGAAAAAATTAAAGTGGCTTTCTGAGGAATTAAAAGTGGCTTTTACAAAAAATTAAAGCGACTTTCTGAGGAATTAAAAGCGACTTTCAGAAAAAATTAAAGTGAATTTTTGAGAAAACAAAAGCGGCTTTTAGAAAAAATTAAAGAGACTTTCTGAGGAATTAAAAGCGGCTTTTAGAAAAAATTAAAGCGACTTTCTGAGGAATTAAAAGTGACTTTTAGGAAAAATTAAAGCGACTTTCAGAGAAAACAAAAGCGGGTATTAGAAAAAATTAAAGTGGCTTTTTGAGAAAATAAAAGCGGCTTTTAGAAAAAATTAAAGTGGCTTTCTGAGGAATTAAAAGTGGCTTTTAGAAAAAATTAAAGCGACTTTCTGAGGAATTAAAAGTGATTTTTAGGAAAAATTAAAGCGACTTTCAGAGAAAACAAAAGCGGCTTTTAGAAGAAATAAAAGTAGCTTTTTGAGAAAACAAAAGCGGCTTTTAGAAAAAATTAAAGTGGCTTTTTGAGAAAATAAAAGCGGCTTTTAGAAAAAATTAAAGCGACTTTCAGAGAAAACAAAAGCGGCTTTTAGAAAAAATTCAAGTGGTTTTTTGAGAAAATAAAAGCGGCTTTTAGACAAAATTAAAGTGGCTTTCTGAGGAATTAAAAGTGACTTTTAGAAAAAATAAAAGCGACTTTCTGAGAAAACAAAATCGGCTTTTATAAGAAATAAAAGTAGCTTTTTGAGAAAACAAAAGCGGCTTTTAGAAAAAAGTAAAGTGGGTTTTAGAGAAATTAAAAGTGGCTTTTAGAAAAAATTAAAGCGACTTTCTGAGAAAACAAAACCGGTTTTTAGAAGAAATAAAAGTGGCTTTTTGAGAAAACAAAAGCGGCTATTAGAAAAAATTCAAGTGGTTTTTTGAGAAAACAAAAGCGGCTATTAGAAAAAATTAAAGTGGCTTTTTGAGAAAATAAAAGCGGCTTTTAGAAAAAATTAAAGTGGCTTTCTGAGGAATTAAAAGTGGCTTTTACAAAAAATTAAAGCGACTTTCTGAGGAATTAAAAGCGACTTTCAGAAAAAATTAAAGTGAATTTTTGAGAAAACAAAAGCGGCTTTTAGAAAAAATTAAAGCGACTTTCTGAGGAATTAAAAGTGACTTTTAGGAAAAATTAAAGCGACTTTCAGAGAAAACAAAATCGGCTTTTAGAAGAAATAAAAGTGGCTTTCTGAGAAAACAAAAGCGGCTTTTAGAAAAAAATAAAGTGGGTTTTAGAGAAATTAAAAGTGGCTTTTAGAAAAAATTAAAGCGACTTTCTGAGAAAACAAAACCGGTTTTTAGAAGAAATAAAAGTGGCTTTTTGAGAAAACAAAAGCGGCTTTTAGAAAAAATAAGTGCGGTTTTTTGAGAAAACAAAAGTGACTTTTAGAAAAAATTAAAGCGGCTTTCTGAGAAAACAAAAGCGGCTATTAGAAAAAATTAAAGTGGCTTTTTGAGGAATTAAAAGTGACTTTTAGAAAAAATTAAAACGACTTTCAGAGAAAACAAAATCGGCTTTTAGAAGAAATAAAAGTGGCTTTCTGAGGAATTAAAAGTGGCTTTTACAAAAAATTAAAGCGACTTTCTGAGGAATTAAAAGCGACTTTCAGAAAAAATTAAAGTGAATTTTTGAGAAAACAAAAGCGGCTTTTAGAAAAAATTAAAGCGACTTTCTGAGGAATTAAAAGTGACTTTTAGGAAAAATTAAAGCGACTTTCAGAGAAAACAAAATCGGCTTTTAGAAGAAATAAAAGTGGCTTTCTGAGAAAACAAAAGCGGCTTTTAGAAAAAAATAAAGTGGGTTTTAGAGAAATTAAAAGTGGCTTTTAGAAAAAATTAAAGCGACTTTCTGAGAAAACAAAACCGGTTTTTAGAAGAAATAAAAGTGGCTTTTTGAGAAAACAAAAGCGGCTATTAGAAAAAATTAAAGTGGCTTTTTGAGAAAATAAAAGCGGCTTTTAGAAAAAATTAAAGTGGCTTTCTGAGGAATTAAAAGTGGCTTTTACAAAAAATTAAAGCGACTTTCTGAGGAATTAAAAGTGACTTTAAGAAAAATTAAAGCGACTTTCAGAGAAAACAAAATCGGCTTTTAGAAGAAATAAAAGTGGCTTTCTGAGAAAACAAAAGCGGCTTTTAGAAAAAAATAAAGTGGGTTTTAGAGAAATTAAAAGTGGCTTTTAGAAAAAATTAAAGCGACTTTCTGAGAAAACAAAACCGGTTTTTAGAAGAAATAAAAGTGGCTTTTTGAGAAAACAAAAGCGGCTTTTAGAAAAAATAAGTGCGGTTTTTTGAGAAAACAAAAGTGACTTTTAGAAAAAATTAAAGCAGCTTTCTGAGAAAACAAAAGCGGCTATTAGAAAAAATTAAAGTGGCTTTTTGAGGAATTAAAAGTGACTTTTAGAAAAAATTAAAGCGACTTTCAGAGAAAACAAAATCGGCTTTTAGAAGAAATAAAAGTGGCTTTCTGAGGAATTAAAAGTGGCTTTTACAAAAAATTAAAGCGACTTTCTGAGGAATTAAAAGCGACTTTCAGAAAAAATTAAAGTGAATTTTTGAGAAAACAAAAGCGGCTTTTAGAAAAAATTAAAGCGACTTTATGAGGAATTAAAAGTGACTTTTAGGAAAAATTAAAGCGACTTTCAGAGAAAACAAAATCGGCTTTTAGAAGAAATAAAAGTGGCTTTCTGAGAAAACAAAAGCGGCTTTTAGAAAAAAATAAAGTGGGTTTTAGAGAAATTAAAAGTGGCTTTTAGAAAAAATTAAAGCGACTTTCTGAGAAAACAAAACCGGTTTTTAGAAGAAATAAAAGTGGCTTTTTGAGAAAACAAAAGCGGCTTTTAGAAAAAATAAGTGCGGGTTTTTGAGAAAACAAAAGTGACTTTTAGAAAAAATTAAAGCGGCTTTCTGAGAAAACAAAAGCGGCTATTAGAAAAAATTAAAGTGGCTTTTTGAGGAATTAAAAGTGACTTTTAGAAAAAATTAAAGCGACTTTCAGAGAAAACAAAATCGGCTTTTAGAAGAAATAAAAGTGGCTTTCTGAGGAATTAAAAGTGGCTTTTAGGAAAAATTAAAGCGACTTTCTGAGGAATTAAAAGTGACTTTTAGGAAAAATTAAAGCGACTTTCTGAGGAATTAAAAGCGACTTTCAGAAAAAATTAAAGTGAATTTTTGAGAAAACAAAAGCGGCTTTTAGAAAAAATTAAAGCGACTTTCTGAGGAATTAAAAGTGACTTTTAGGAAAAATTAAAGCGACTTTCAGAGAAAACAAAATCGGCTTTTAGAAGAAATAAAAGTGGCTTTCTGAGAAAACAAAAGCGGCTTTTAGAAAAAAATAAAGTGGGTTTTAGAGAAATTAAAAGTGGCTTTTAGAAAAAATTAAAGCGACTTTCTGAGAAAACAAAACCGGTTTTTAGAAGAAATAAAAGTGGCTTTTTGAGAAAACAAAAGCGGCTATTAGAAAAAATTAAAGTGGCTTTTTGAGAAAATAAAAGTGGCTTTTAGAAAAAATTAAAGTGGCTTTCTGAGGAATTAAAAGTGGCTTTTACAAAAAATTAAAGCGACTTTCTGAGGAATTAAAAGTGACTTTTAGGAAAAATTAAAGCGACTTCCAGAGAAAACAAAATCGGCTTTTAAAAGAAATAAAAGTGGCTTTCTGAGAAAACAAAAGCGGCTTTTAGAAAAAAATAAAGTGGGTTTTAGAGAAATTAAAATTGGCTTTTAGAAAAAATTAAAGCGACTTTCTGAGAAAACAAAACCGGTTTTTAGAAGAAATAAAAGTGGCTTTTTGAGAAAACAAAAGCGGCTATTAGAAAAAATTAAAGTGGCTTTTTGAGAAAATAAAAGCGGCTTTTAGAAAAAATTAAAGTGGCTTTCTGAGGAATTAAAAGTGGCTTTTACAAAAAATTAAAGCGACTTTCTGAGGAATTAAAAGCGACTTTCAGAAAAAATTAAAGTGAATTTTTAAGAAAACAAAAGCGGCTTTTAGAAAAAATTAAAGCGACTTTCTGAGGAATTAAAAGCGGCTTTTAGAAAAAATTAAAGCGACTTTCTGAGGAATTAAAAGTGACTTTTAGGAAAAATTAAAGCGACTTTCAGAGAAAACAAAAGCGGCTTTTAGAAAAAATTCAAGTGGTTTTTTGAGAAAATAAAAGCGGCTTTTAGAAAAAATTAAAGTGGCTTTCTGAGGAATTAAAAGTGACTTTTAGAAAAAATTAAAGCGACTTTCTGAGAAAACAAAACCGGTTTTTAGAAGAAATAAAAGTGGCTTTTTGAGAAAACAAAAGCGGGTATTAGAAAAAATTAAAGTGGCTTTTTGAGAAAACAAAAGCGGCTTTTAGAAAAAAATAAAGTGGGTTTTAGAGAAATTAAAAGTGGCTTTTAGAAAAAATTAAAGCGACTTTCTGAGAAAACAAAACCGGTTTTTAGAAGAAATAAAAGTGGCTTTTTGAGAAAACAAAAGCGGGTATTAGAAAAAAGTAAAGTGGGTTTTAGAGAAATTAAAAGTGGCTTTTAGAAAAAATTAAAGCGACTTTCTGAGAAAACAAAACCGGTTTTTAGAAGAAATAAAAGTGGCTTTTTGAGAAAACAAAAGCGGGTATTAGAAAAAATTAAAGTGGCTTTTTGAGAAAATAAAAGCGGCTTTTAGAAAAAATTAAATTGGCTTTCTGAGGAATTAAAAGTGGCTTTTAGAAAAAATTAAAGCGACTTTCTGAGAAAACAAAACCGGTTTTTAGAAGAAATAAAAGTAGCTTTTTGAGAAAACAAAAGCGGCTTTTAGAAAAAAGTAAAGTGGGTTTTAGAGAAATTAAAAGTGGCTTTTAGAAAAAATTAAAGCGACTTTCTGAGAAAACAAAACCGGTTTTTAGAAGAAATAAAAGTGGCTTTTTGAGAAAACAAAAGCGGCTATTAGAAAAAATTCAAGTGGTTTTTTGAGAAAATAAAAGCGGCTTTTAGAAAAAATTAAAGTGGGTTTTAGAGAAATTAAAAGCGGCTATTAGAAAAAATTATAGTGGCTTTTTGAGAAAACAAAAGCGGCTATTAGAAAAAATTAAAGTGGCTTTTGGAGAAAACAAAAGCGGCTTTTAGAAAAAACTAAAGTGGCTTTTTGAGAAAACAAAAGTGGCTTTTAGAAAAAATTAAAGTGGCTTTTTGGGAAAACAAAAGCGGCTATTAGAAAAAATTCAAGTGGTTTTTTGAGAAAATAAAAGCGGCTTTTAGAAAAAATTAAAGTGGCTTTCTGAGGAATTAAAAGTGGCTTTTAGAAAAAATTAAAGCGACTTTCTAAGGAATTAAAAGTGACTTTTAGGAAAAATTAAAGCGACTTTCAGAGAAAACAAAAGCGGCTTTTAGAAAAAATTAAAGTGGCTTTTTGAGAAAACAAAAGCGGCTTTTAGAAAAAAATAAAGTGGGTTTTAGAGAAATTAAAAGTGGCTTTTAGAAAAAATTAAAGCGACTTTCTGAGAAAACAAAACCGGTTTTTAGAAGAAATAAAAGTGGCTTTTTGAGAAAACAAAAGCGGGTATTAGAAAAAATTAAAGTGGCTTTTTGAGAAAATAAAAGCGGCTTTTAGAAAAAATTAAAATGGCTTTCTGAGGAATTAAAAGTGGCTTTTAGAAAAAATTAAAGCGACTTTCTGAGGAATTAAAAGTGATTTTTAGGAAAAATTAAAGCGACTTTCAGAGAAAACAAAAGCGGCTTTTAGAAAAAATTCAAGTGGTTTTTTGAGAAAATAAAAGCGGCTTTTAGAAAAAATTAAAGTGGCTTTCTGAGGAATTAAAAGTGACTTTTAGAAAAAATTAAAGCGACTTTCTGAGAAAACAAAATCGGCTTTTATAAGAAATAAAAGTAGCTTTTTGAGAAAACAAAAGCGGCTTTTAGAAAAAAGTAAAGTGGGTTTTAGAGAAATTAAAAGTGGCTTTTAGAAAAAATTAAAGCGACTTTCTGAGAAAACAAAACCGGTTTTTAGAAGAAATAAAAGTGGCTTTTTGAGAAAACAAAAGCGGCTTTTAGAAAAAATTAAAGCGACTTTCAGAGAAAACAAAAGCGGCTTTTAAAAAAAATTAAAGTGGCTTTTTGAGAAAACAAAAGCGGCTTTTAGAAAAAATTAAAGCGACTTTCTGAGGAATTGAAAGTGACTTTTAGAAAAAATTAAAGTGGCTTTCTGAGGAATTAAAAGTGACTTTTAGGAAAAATTAAAGCGACTTTCAGAGAAAACAAAAGCGGCTTTTAGAAAAAATTAAAGTGGCTTTCTGAGGAATTAAAAGTGGCTTTTACAAAAAATTAAAGCGACTTTCTGAGGAATTAAAAGTGACTTTTAGGAAAAATTAAAGCGACTTTCAGAGAAAACAAAAGCGGCTATTAGAAAAAATTAAAGTGGTTTTTTGAGAAAATAAAAGCGGCTTTTAGAAAAAATTAAAGTGGCTTTCTGAGGAATTAAAAGTGACTTTTAGGAAAAAGTAAAGCGACTTTCAGAGAAAACAAAAGCGGCTTTTAGAAAAAATTAAAGTGGCTTTCTGAGGAATTAAAAGTGACTTTTAGGAAAAATTAAAGCGACTTTCAGAGAAACCAAAAGCGGGTATTAGAAAAAATTAAAGTGGCTTTTTGAGAAAATAAAAGCGGCTTTTAGAAAAAATTAAAGTGGGTTTTAGAGAAATTAAAAGTGGCTTTTAGAAAAAATTAAAGCGACTTTCTGAGGAATTAAAAGTGACTTTTAGGAAAAATTAAAGCGACTTTCAGAGAAAACAAAAGCGGCTTTTAGAAAAAATTAAAGTGGCTTTTTGAGAAAACAAAAGCGGCTATTAGAAAAAATTCAAGTGGTTTTTTGAGAAAATAAAAGCGGCTTTTAGAAAAAATTAAAGTGGCTTTCTGAGGAATTAAAAGTGGCTTTTACAAAAAATTAAAGCGACTTTCTGAGGAATTAAAAGCGACTTTCAGAAAAAATTAAAGTGAATTTTTGAGAAAACAAAAGCGGCTTTTAGAAAAAATTAAAGAGACTTTCTGAGGAATTAAAAGCGGCTTTTAGAAAAAATTAAAGCGACTTTCTGAGGAATTAAAAGTGACTTTTAGGAAAAATTAAAGCGACTTTCAGAGAAAACAAAAGCGGGTATTAGAAAAAATTAAAGTGGCTTTTTGAGAAAATAAAAGCGGCTTTTAGAAAAAATTAAAGTGGCTTTCTGAGGAATTAAAAGTGGCTTTTAGAAAAAATTAAAGCGACTTTCTGAGGAATTAAAAGTGACTTTTAGGAAAAATTAAAGCGACTTTCAGAGAAAACAAAAGCGGGTATTAGAAAAAATTAAAGTGGCTTTTTGAGAAAATAAAAGCGGCTTTTAGAAAAAATTAAAGTGGCTTTCTGAGGAATTAAAAGTGGCTTTTAGAAAAAATTAAAGCGACTTTCTGAGGAATTAAAAGTGACTTTTAGGAAAAATTAAAGCGACTTTCAGAGAAAACAAAAGCGGCTTTTAGAAGAAATAAAAGTAGCTTTTTGAGAAAACAAAAGCGGCTTTTAGAAAAAATTAAAGTGGCTTTTTGAGAAAATAAAAGCGGCTTTTAGAAAAAATTAAAGCGACTTTCAGAGAAAACAAAAGCGGCTTTTAGAAAAAATTCAAGTGGTTTTTTGAGAAAATAAAAGCGGCTTTTAGACAAAATTAAAGTGGCTTTCTGAGGAATTAAAAGTGACTTTTAGAAAAAATAAAAGCGACTTTCTGAGAAAACAAAATCGGCTTTTATAAGAAATAAAAGTAGCTTTTTGAGAAAACAAAAGCGGCTTTTAGAAAAAAGTAAAGTGGGTTTTAGAGAAATTAAAAGTGGCTTTTAGAAAAAATTAAAGCGACTTTCTGAGAAAACAAAACCGGTTTTTAGAAGAAATAAAAGTGGCTTTTTGAGAAAACAAAAGCGGCTATTAGAAAAAATTCAAGTGGTTTTTTGAGAAAATAAAAGCGGCTTTTAGAAAAAATTAAAGTGGGTTTTAGAGAAATTAAAAGCGGCTATTAGAAAAAATTATAGTGGCTTTTTGAGAAAACAAAAGCGGCTATTAGAAAAAATTAAAGTGGCTTTTGGAGAAAACAAAAGCGGCTTTTAGAAAAAACTAAAGTGGCTTTTTGAGAAAACAAAAGTGGCTTTTAGAAGAAATTAAAGTGGCTTTTTGGGAAAACAAAAGCGGCTATTAGAAAAAATTCAAGTGGTTTTTTGAGAAAATAAAAGCGGCTTTTAGAAAAAATTAAAGTGGCTTTCTGAGGAATTAAAAGTGGCTTTTAGAAAAAATTAAAGCGACTTTCTAAGGAATTAAAAGTGACTTTTAGGAAAAATTAAAGCGACTTTCAGAGAAAACAAAAGCGGCTTTTAGAAAAAATTAAAGTGGCTTTTTGAGAAAACAAAAGCGGCTTTTAGAAAAAAATAAAGTGGGTTTTAGAGAAATTAAAAGTGGCTTTTAGAAAAAATTAAAGCGACTTTCTGAGAAAACAAAACCGGTTTTTAGAAGAAATAAAAGTGGCTTTTTGAGAAAACAAAAGCGGGTATTAGAAAAAATTAAAGTGGCTTTTTGAGAAAATAAAAGCGGCTTTTAGAAAAAATTAAAATGGCTTTCTGAGGAATTAAAAGTGGCTTTTAGAAAAAATTAAAGCGACTTTCTGAGGAATTAAAAGTGATTTTTAGGAAAAATTAAAGCGACTTTCAGAGAAAACAAAAGCGGCTTTTAGAAAAAATTCAAGTGGTTTTTTGAGAAAATAAAAGCGGCTTTTAGAAAAAATTAAAGTGGCTTTCTGAGGAATTAAAAGTGACTTTTAGAAAAAATTAATGCGACTTTCTGAGAAAACAAAATCGGCTTTTATAAGAAATAAAAGTAGCTTTTTGAGAAAACAAAAGCGGCTTTTAGAAAAAAGTAAAGTGGGTTTTAGAGAAATTAAAAGTGGCTTTTAGAAAAAATTAAAGCGACTTTCTGAGAAAACAAAACCGGTTTTTAGAAGAAATAAAAGTGGCTTTTTGAGAAAACAAAAGCGGCTTTTAGAAAAAATTAAAGCGACTTTCAGAGAAAACAAAAGCGGCTTTTAAAAAAAATTAAAGTGGCTTTTTGAGAAAACAAAAGCGGCTTTTAGAAAAAATTAAAGCGACTTTCTGAGGAATTGAAAGTGACTTTTAGAAAAAATTAAAGCGACTTTCTGAGAAATTAAAAGTGACTTTTAGAAAAAATTAAAGCGACTTTCTGAGAAAACAAAATCGGCTTTTATAAGAAATAAAAGTGGCTTTTTGAGAAAACAAAAGCGGCTATTAGAAAAAATTAAAGTGGTTTTTTGAGAAAACAAAAGCGGCTATTAGAAAAAATTAAAGTGGTTTTTTGAGAAAATAAAAGCGGCTTTTAGAAAAAATTAAAGTGGCTTTCTGAGGAATTAAAAGTGACTTTTAGGAAAAAGTAAAGCGACTTTCAGAGAAAACAAAAGCGGCTTTTAGAAAAAATTAAAGTGGCTTTCTGAGGAATTAAAAGTGACTTTTAGGAAAAATTAAAGCGACTTTCAGAGAAAACAAAAGCGGCTTTTAGAAAAAATTAAAGTGGCTTTCTGAGGAATTAAAAGTGGCTTTTACAAAAAACTAAAGCGACTTTCTGAGGAATTAAAAGTGACTTTTAGGAAAAATTAAAGCGACTTTCAGAGAAAACAAAAGCGGCTTTTAGAAAAAATTAAAGTGGCTTTTTGAGAAAACAAAAGCGGCTTTTAGAAAAAATTAAAGCGACTTTCTGAGAAAACAAAATCGGCTTTTATAAGAAATAAAAGTGGCTTTTTGAGAAAACAAAAGCGGCTATTAGAAAAAATTAAAGTGGTTTTTTGAGAAAATAAAAGCGGCTTTTAGAAAAAATTAAAGTGGCTTTCTGAGGAATTAAAAGAAAACAAAAAATTAAAGCGACTTTCTGAGGAACTAAAAGTGACTTTTAGGAAAAATTAAAGCGACTTTCAGAGAAAACAAAAGCGGCTTTTAGAAAAAATTAAAGTGGCTTTTTGAGAAAACAAAAGCGGCTTTTAGAAAAAAATAAAGTGGGTTTTAGAGAAATTAAAAGTGGCTTTTAGAAAAAATTAAAGCGACTTTCTGAGAAAACAAAACCGGTTTTTAGAAGAAATAAAAGTGGCTTTTTGAGAAAACAAAAGCGGCTATTAGAAAAAATTCAAGTGGTTTTTTGAGAAAATAAAAGCGGCTTTTAGAAAAAATTAAAGTGGCTTTCTGAGGAATTAAAAGTGGCTTTTACAAAAAATTAAAGCGACTTTCTGAGGAATTAAAAGTGACTTTTAGGAAAAATTAAAGCGACTTTCAGAGAAAACAAAAGCGGCTTTTAGAAAAAATTGAAGTGGCTTTTTGAGAAAACAAAAGCGGCTTTTAGTAAAAATTAAAGTGGCTTTTTGAGAAAACAAAAGCGGCTTTTAGAAAAAATTAACGCGACTTTCTGAGGAATTAAAAGTGACTTTTAGAAAAAATTAAAGCGACTTTCTGAGAAAACAAAATCGGCTTTTATAAGAAATAAAAGTAGCTTTTTGAGAAAACAAAAGCGGCTTTTAGAAATAAATAAAGTGGGTTTTAGAGAAATTAAAAGTGGCTTTTAGAAAAAATTAAAGCGACTTTCTGAGAAAACAAAACCGGTTTTTAGAAGAAATAAAAGTGGCTTTTTGAGAAAACAAAAGCGGCTATTAGAAAAAATTCAAGTGGTTTTTTGAGAAAATAAAAGCGGCTTTTAGAAAAAATTAAAGTGGCTTTCTGAGGAATTAAAAGTGGCTTTTATAAAAAATTAAAGCGACTTTCTAAGGAATTAAAAGTGACTTTTAGGAAAAATTAAAGCGACTTTCAGAGAAAACAAAAGCGGCTTTTAGAAAAAAATTAAAGTGGCTTTTTGAGAAAACAAAAGCGGCTTTTAGAAAAAATTAAAGTGGCTTTTTGAGAAAACAAAAGCGGCTTTTAGAAAAAATTAAAGCGACTTTCTGAGGAATTAAAAGTGACTTTTAGAAAAAATTAAAGCGACTTTCTGAGAAAACAAAATCGGATTTTATAAGAAATAAAAGTAGCTTTTTGAGAAAACAAAAGCGGCTTTTATAAGAAATTAAAGTGGCTTTTTGAGAAAGCAAAAGTGGCTTTTAGAAAAAAATAAAGTGGGTTTTAGAGAAATTAAAAGTGGCTTTTAGAAAATATTAAAGCGACTTTCTGAGAAAACAAAACCGGTTTTTAGAAGAAATAAAAGTGTCTTTTTGACTTTTAGAAAAAATTAAAGCGACTTTCAGAGAAAACAAAATCGGGTTTTAGAAGAAATAAAAGTGGCTTTTTGAGAAAACAAAAGCGGCTTTTAGAAAAAATAAGTGCGGTTTTTTGAGAAAACAAAAGTGACTTTTAGAAAAAATTAAAGCGGCTTTCTGAGAAAACAAAAGCGGCTATTAGAAAAAATTAAAGTGGCTTTTTGAGAAAACAAAAGCGGCTTTTAGAAAAAATTAAAGCGACTTTCTGAGGAATTAAAAGTGACTTTTAGAAAAAATTAAAGCGACTTTCTGAGAAAACAAAATCGGTTTTTAGAAGAAATAAAAGTAGCTTTTTGAGAAAACAAAAGCGGCTATTAGAAAAAATTAAAGTAGCTTTTTGAGGGAACAAAAGCGGCTATTAGAAAAAATTAAAATGGCTTTTTGAGAAAACAAAAGCGGCTTTTAGAAAAAATTAAAGCGACTTTCTGAGAAAACAAAACCGGTTTTTAGAAGAAATAAAAGTAGCTTTTTGAGAAAACAAAAGTGACTTTTAGAAAAAATTAAAGCGGCTTTCTGAGAAAACAAAAGCGGCTATTAGAAAAAATTAAAGTGGCTTTTTGAGAAAACAAAAGCGGCTTTTAGAAAAAATTAAAGCGACTTTCTAAGGAATTAAAAGTGACTTTTAGAAAAAATTAAAGCGACTTTCAGAGAAAACAAAATCGGCTTTTAGAAGAAATAAACGTGGCTTTTTGAGAAAGCAAAAGCGGCTTTTAGAAAAAAATAAAGTGGGTTTTAGAGAAATTAAAAGTGGCTTTCAGAAAAAATTAAAGCGACTTTCTGAGAAAACAAAACCGGTTTTTAGAAGAAATAAAAGTGGCTTTTTGAGAAAACAAAAGCGGCTATTAGAAAAAATTTAAGTGGCTTTTTGAGAAAATAAAAGCGGCTTTTAGAAAAAATTAAAGTGGCTTTCTGAGGAATTAAAAGTGGCTTTTACAAAAAATTAAAGCGACTTTCTGAGGAATTAAAAGCGACTTTCAGAAAAAATTAAAGTGGCTTTTTGAGAAAACAAAAGCGGCTTTTAGAAAAAATTAAAGCGACTTTCTGAGGAATTAAAAGTGACTTTTAGAAAAAATTAAAGCGACTTTCTGAGAAAACAAAATCGGTTTTTAGAAGAAATAAAAGTAGCTTTTTGAGAAAACAAAAGCGGCTATTAGAAAAAATTAAAGTAGCTTTTTGAGAGAACAAAAGCGGCTATTAGAAAAAATTAAAGTGGCTTTTTGAGAAAACAAAAGCGGCTTTTAGAAAAAATTAAAGCGACTTTCTGAGAAAACAAAACCGGTTTTTAGAAGAAATAAAAGTGGCTTTTTGAGAAAACAAAAGCGGCTTTTAGAAAAAATAAGTGCGGTTTTTTGAGAAAACAAAAGTGACTTTTAGAAAAAATTAAAGCGGCTTTCTGAGAAAACAAAAGCGGCTATTAGAAAAAATTAAAGTGGCTTATTGAGAAAACAAAAGCGGCTTTTAGAAAAAATTAAAGCGACTTTCTGAGGAATTAAAAGTGACTTTTAGAAAAAATTAAAGCGACTTTCAGAGAAAACAAAATCGGCTTTTAGACGAAATAAAAGTGGCTTTTTGAGAAAGCAAAAGCGGCTTTTAGAAAAAAATAAAGTGGGTTTTAGAGAAATTAAAAGTGGCTTTTAGAAAAAATTAAAGCGACTTTCTGAGAAAACAAAACCGGTTTTTAGAAGAAATAAAAGTGGCTTTTTGAGAAAACAAAAGCGGCTATTAGAAAAAATTAAAGTGGCTTTTTGAGAAAATAAAAGCGGCTTTTAGAAAAAATTAAAGTGGCTTTCTGAGGAATTAAAAGTGGCTTTTACAAATAATTAAAGCGACTTTCTGAGGAATTAAAAGCGACTTTCAGAAAAAATTAAAGTGGCTTTTTGAGAAAACAAAAGCGGCTTTTAGAAAAAATAAAAGCGACTTTCTGAGGAATTAAAAGTGGCTTTCAGAAAAAATTAAAGTGGCTTTTTGAGAAAACAAAAGCGGCTTTTAGAAAAAATTAAAGCGACTTTCTGAGAAAACAAAATCGGTTTTTAGAAGAAATAAAAGTAGCTTTTTGAGAAAACAAAAGCGGCTTTTAGAAAAAAATAAAGTGGGTTTTAGAGAAATTAAAAGTGGCTTTTAGAAAAAATTAAAGCGACTTTCTGAGAAAACAAAACCGGTTTTTAGAAGAAATAAAAGTGGCTTTTTGAGAAAACAAAAGCGGCTATTAGAAAAAATTCAAGTGGTTTTTTGAGAAAATAAAAGCGGCTTTTAGAAAAAATTAAAGTGGCTTTTTGAGAAAATAAAAGCGGCTTTTAGAAAAAATTAAAGTGGCTTTCTGAGGAATTAAAAGTGGCTTTTACAAATAATTAAAGCGACTTTCTGAGGAATTAAAAGCGACTTTCAGAAAAAATTAAAGTGGCTTTTTGAGAAAACAAAAGCGGCTTTTAGAAAAAATAAAAGCGACTTTCTGAGAAAACAAAATCGGTTTTTAGAAGAAATAAAAGTAGCTTTTTGAGAAAACAAAAGCGGCTTTTAGAAAAAAAAAGTGGGTTTTAGAGAAATTAAAAGTGGCTTTTAGAAAAAATTAAAGCGACTTTCTGAGAAAACAAAACCGGTTTTTAGAAGAAATAAAAGTGGCTTTTTGAGAAAACAAAAGCGGCTATTAGAAAAAATTCAAGTGGTTTTTTGAGAAAATAAAAGCGGCTTTTAGAAAAAATTAAAGTGGCTTTTTGAGAAAATAAAAGCGGCTTTTAGAAAAAATTAAAGTGGCTTTCTGAGGAATTAAAAGTGGCTTTTACAAATAATTAAAGCGACTTTCTGAGGAATTAAAAGCGACTTTCAGAAAAAATTAAAGTGGCTTTTTGAGAAAACAAAAGCGGCTTTTAGAAAAAATAAAAGCGAATTTCTGAGGAATTAAAAGCGACTTTCAGAAAAAATTAAAGTGGCTTTTTGAGAAAACAAAAGCGGCTTTTAGAAAAAATTAAAGCGACTTTCTGAGAAAACAAAATCGGTTTTTAGAAGAAATAAAAGTAGCTTTTTGAGAAAACAAAAGCGGCTTTTAGAAAAAAATAAAGTGGGTTTTAGAGAAATTAAAAGTGGATTTTAGAAAAAATTAAAGCGACTTTCTGAGAAAACAAAACCGGTTTTTAGAAGAAATAAAAGTGGATTTTTGAGAAAACAAAAGCGGCTATTAGAAAAAATTCAAGTGGTTTTTTGAGAAAATAAAAGCGGCTTTTAGAAAAAATTAAAGTGGCTTTTTGAGAAAATAAAAGCGGCTTTTAGAAAAAATTAAAGTGGCTTTCTGAGGAATTAAAAGTGGCTTTTACAAATAATTAAAGCGACTTTCTGAGCAATTAAAAGCGACTTTCAGAAAAAATTAAAGTGGCTTTTTGAGAAAACAAAAGCGGCTTTTAGAAAAAATAAAAGCGACTTTCTGAGGAATTAAAAGCGACTTTCAGAAAAAATTAAAGTGGCTTTTTGAGAAAACAAAAGCGGCTTTTAGAAAAAATTAAAGCGACTTTCTGAGAAAACAAAATCGGTTTTTAGAAGAAATAAAAGTAGCTTTTTGAGAAAACAAAAGCGGCTTTTAGAAAAAAATAAAGTGGGTTTTAGAGAAATTAAAAGTGGCTTTTAGAAAAAATTAAAGCGACTTTCTGAGAAAACAAAACCGGTTTTTAGAAGAAATAAAAGTGGCTTTTTGAGAAAACAAAAGCGGCTATTAGAAAAAATTCAAGTGGTTTTTTGAGAAAATAAAAGCGGCTTTTAGAAAAAATTAAAGTGGCTTTCTGAGGAATTAAAAGTGGCTTTTACAAAAAATTAAAGCGACTTTCTGAGGAATTAAAAGTGACTTTTAGGAAAAATTAAAGCGACTTTCAGAGAAAACAAAAGCGGCTTTTAGAAAAAATTAAAGTGGCTTTTTGAGAAAACAAAAGCGGCTTTTAGAAAAAATTAAAGCGACTTTCTAAGAAAACAAAACCGGTTTTTAGAAGAAATAAAAGTGGCTTTTTGAGAAAACAAAAGCGGCTTTTAGAAAAAATTAAAGTGGCTTTTTGAGAAAACAAAAGCGGCTTTTAGAAAAAATTAAAGCGACTTTCTGAGGAATTAAAAGTGGCTTTTAGAAAAAATTAAAGCGGCTTTTAGGAAAAATTAAAGCGACTTTCTGAGAAAACAAAACCGGTTTTTAAAAGAAATAAAAGTGGCTTTTTGAGAAAACAAAAGCGGCTTTTAGGAAAAATATAAAGCGACTTTCAGAGAAAACAAAAGCGGCTTTTAGAAAAAATTAAAGTGGCTTTTTGAGAAAATAAAAGCGGCTTTTAGAAAAAATTAAAGTGGCTTTCTGAGGAATTAAAAGTGGCTTTTACAAAAAATTAAAGCGACTTTCTGAGGAATTAAAAGTGACTTTTAGAAAAAATTAAAGCGACTTTCAGAGAAAACAAAATCGGGTATTAGAAAAAATTAAAGTGGCTTTTTGAGAAAATAAAAGCGGCTTTTAGAAAAAATTAAAGTGGCTTTCTGAGGAATTAAAAGTGGCTTTTAGAAAAAATTAAAGCGACTTTCTGAGGAATTAAAAGTGATTTTTAGGAAAAATTAAAGCGACTTTCAGAGAAAACAAAAGCGGCTTTTAGAAGAAATAAAAGTAGCTTTTTGAGAAAACAAAAGCGGATTTTAGAAAAAATTAAAGTGGCTTTTTGAGAAAATAAAAGCGGCTTTTAGAAAAAATTAAAGCGACTTTCAGAGAAAACAAAAGCGGCTTTTAGAAAAAATTCAAGTGGTTTTTTGAGAAAATAAAAGCGGCTTTTAGACAAAATTAAAGTGGCTTTCTGAGGAATTAAAAGTGGCTTTTACAAAAAATTAAAGCGACTTTCTGAGGAATTAAAAGCGACTTTCAGAAAAAATTAAAGTGAATTTTTGAGAAAACAAAAGCGGCTTTTAGAAAAAAGTAAAGTGGGTTTTAGAGAAATTAAAAGTGGCTTTTAGAAAAAATTAAAGCGACTTTCTGAGAAAACAAAACCGGTTTTTAGAAGAAATAAAAGTGGCTTTTTGAGAAAACAAAAGCGGCTATTAGAAAAAATTCAAGTGGTTTTTTGAGAAAATAAAAGCAGCTTTTAGAAAAAATTAAAGCGACTTTCTGAGGAATTAAAAGTGACCTTTAGAAAAAATTAAAGCGACTTTCTGAGAAAACAAAATCGGCTTTTATAAGAAATAAAAGTGGCTTTTTGAGAAAACCAAAGCGGCTATTAGAAAAAAATAAAGTGGATTTTAGAGAAATTAAAAGTGGCTTTTACAACAAATTAAAGCGACTTTCTGAAGAATTAAAAGTGACTTTTAGGAAAAATTAAAGCGACTTTCAGAGAAAATAAAAGCGGCTTTTAGAAAAAATTAAAGTGGCTTTTTGAGAAAACAAAAGCGGCTTTTAGAAAAAATTAAAGCGACTTTCTGAGGAATTGAAAGTGACTTTTAGAAAAAATTAAAGCGACTTTCTGAGGAATTAAAAGTGACTTTTAGAAAAAATTAAAGCGACTTTCTGAGAAAACAAAATCGGCTTTTATAAGAAATAAAAGTGGCTTTTTGAGAAAACCAAAGCGGCTATTAGAAAAAATTAAAGTGGTTTTTTGAGAAAATAAAAGCGGCTTTTAGAAAAAAATAAAGTGTCTTTCTGAGGAATTAAAAGTGGCTTTTAGAAAAAATTAAAGCGACTTTCTGAGGAATTAAAAGTGACTTTTAGGAAAAATTAAAGCGACTTTCAGAGAAGACAAAAGCATCTTTTAGAAAAAATTAAAGTGGCTTTTTGAGAAAACAAAAGCGGCTTTTAGAAAAAAATAAAGTGGGTTTTAGAGAAATTAAAAGTGGCTTTTAGAAAAAATTAAAGCGACTTTCTGAGAAAGCAAAACCGGTTTTTAGAAGAAATAAAAGTGGCTTTTTGAGAAAACAAAAGCGGCTATTAGAAAAAATTAAAGTGGTTTTTTGAGAAAATAAAAGCGGCTTTTAGAAAAAATTAAAGTGGCTTTCTGAGGAATTAAAAGTGGCTTTTACAAAAAATTAAAGCGACTTTCTGAGGAATTAAAAGTGACTTTTAGGAAAAATTAAAGCGACTTTCAGAGAAAACAAAAGCGGCTTTTAGAAAAAATTAAAGTGGTTTTTTGAGAAAATATAAGCGGCTTTTAGAAAAAATTAAAGTGGCTTTCTGAGGAATTAAAAGTGGCTTTTACAAAAAATTAAAGCGACTTTCTGAGGAATTAAAAGTGACTTTTAAGAAAAATTAAAGCGACTTTCAGAGAAAACAAAAGCGGCTTTTAGAAAAAATTAAAGTGGCTTTTTGAGAAAACAAAAGCGGCTTTTAGAAAAAATTAAAGCGACTTTCTGAGAAAACAAAACCGGTTTTTAGAAGAAATAAAAGTGGCTTTTTGAGAAAACAAAAGCGGCTATTAGAAAAAATTAAAGTGGTTTTTTGAGAAAATAAAAGCGGCTTTTAGAAAAAATTAAAGTGGCTTTCTGAGGAATTAAAAGTGGCTTTTAGGAAAAATTAAAGCGACTTTCAGAGAAAACAAAAGCGGCTTTTAGAAAAAATTAAAGTGGTTTTTTTAGGAAAATATAAGCGGCTTTTAGAAAAAATTAAAGTGGCTTTCTGAGGAATTAAAAGTGGCTTTTACAAAAAATTAAAGCGACTTTCTGAGGAATTAAAAGTGACTTTTAGGAAAAATTAAAGCGACTTTCAGAGAAAACAAAAGCGGCTTTTAGAAAAAATTAAAGTGGCTTTTTGAGAAAACAAAAGCGGCTTTTAGAAAAAATTAAAGCGACTTTCTGAGAAAACAAAACCGGTTTTTAGAAGAAATAAAAGTGGCTTTTTGAGAAAACAAAAGCGGCTATTAGAAAAAATTAAAGTGGCTTTCTGAGGAATTAAAAGTGGCTTTTAGGAAAAATTAAAGCGACTTTCAGAGAAAACAAAAGCGGCTTTTAGAAAAAATTAAAGTGGTTTTTTGAGAAAATATAAGCGGGTTTTAGAAAAAATTAAAGTGGCTTTCTGAGGAATTAAAAGTGGCTTTTACAAAAAATTAAAGCGACTTTCTGAGGAATTAAAAGTGACTTTTAGGAAAAATTAAAGCGACTTTCAGAGAAAACAAAAGCGGCTTTTAGAAAAAATTAAAGCGACTTTCTGAGAAAACAAAACCGGTTTTTAGAAGAAATAAAAGTGGTTTTTTGAGAAAATAAAAGCGGCTTTTAGAAAAAATTAAAGTGGCTTTCTGAGGAATTAAAAGTGGCTTTTAGGAAAAATTAAAGCGACTTTCAGAGAAAACAAAAGCGGCTTTTAGAAAAAATTAAAGTGGTTTTTTGAGAAAATATAAGCGGCTTTTAGAAAAAATTAAAGTGGCTTTCTGAGGAATTAAAAGTGGCTTTTACAAAAAATTAAAGCGACTTTCTGAGGAATTAAAAGTGACTTTTAGGAAAAATTAAAGCGACTTTCAGAGAAAACAAAAGCGGCTTTTAGAAAAAATTAAAGTGGCTTTTTGAGAAAACAAAAGCGGCTTTTAGAAAAAATTAAAGCGACTTTCTGAGAAAACAAAATCGGCTTTTATAAGAAATAAAAGTGGCTTTTTGAGAAAACAAAACCGGTTTTTAGAAGAAATAAAAGTGGCTTTCTGAGGAATTAAAAGTGGCTTTTAGAAAAAATTAAAGCGACTTTCTGAGGAATTAAAAGTGACTTTTAGGAAAAATTAAAGCGACTTTCAGAGAAAACAAAAGCGGCTTTTAAAAAAAAAATAAAGTGGGTTTTAGAGAAATTAAAAGTGGCTTTTAGAAAAAATTAAAGCGACTTTCTGAGAAAACAAAACCGGTTTTTAGAAGAAATAAAAGTGGCTTTCTGAGGAATTAAAAGTGGCTTTTACAAAAAATTAAAGCGACTTTCTGAGGAACTAAAAGTGACTTTTAGGAAAAATTAAAGTGGCTTTTTGGGAAAACAAAAGCGGCTTTTAGAAAAAATTAAAGCGACTTTCTGAGAAAGCAAAAGCGGCTATTAGAAAAAATTAAAGTGGCTTTTTGGGAAAACAAAAGCGGCTTTTAGAAAAAATTAAAGCGACTTTCTGAGGAATTAAAAGTGACTTTTAGAAAAAATTAAAGCGACTTTCTGAGAAAACAACACCGGTTTTTAGAAGAAATAAAAGTGGCTTTTTGAGAAAACAAAAGCGGCTTTTAGAAAAAATTAAAGTGGCTTTTTGAGAAAACAAAAGCGGCTTTTAGAAAAAATTAAAGCGACTTTCTGAGGAATTAAAAGTGACTTTTAGAAAAAATTAAAGTGGGTTTTAGAGAAAACAAAAGCGGCTTTTAGAAAAAATTAAACGATTTTCTGAGGAATTAAAAGTTACTTTTAAAAAAAATTAAAGCGACTTTCTGAGAAAACAAAATCGGCTTTTAGAAGAAATAAAATTAGCTTTTTGAGAAAACAAAATCGGCTTTTAGAAGAAATAAAAGTGGCTTTTTGAGAAAGCAAAAGCGGCTATTAGAAAAAATTAAAGTGGCTTTTTGGGAAAACAAAAGCGGCTTTTAGAAAAAATTAAAGCGACTTTCTGAGGAATTAAAAGTGACTTTTAGAAAAAATTAAAGCGACTTTCTGAGAAAACAACACCGGTTTTTAGAAGAAATAAAAGTGGCTTTTTGAGAAAACAAAAGCGGCTTTTAGAAAAAATTAAAGTGGCTTTTTGAGAAAACAAAAGCGGCTTTTAGAAAAAATTAAAGTGACTTTCTGAGGAATTAAAAGCGGCTTTTAGAAAAAATTAAAGTGGGTTTTAGAGAAATTAAAAGCGGCTATTAGAAAAAATTAAAGTGGCTTTTTGAGAAAACAAAATCGGCTTTTAGAAAAAATTTCAGCGACTTTCTGAGAAAACTAAAGCGGCTATTAGAAAAAATTAAATCGACTTTCTGAGAAAACAAAAACGGCTTTTAGAAAAAATTAATGCGACTTTCTGAGAAAACAAAAACGGCTTTTAGAAAAAATTAAAGCGACTTTCTGAGAAAACAAAAGCGGCTATTAGAAAAAATTAAAGCGACTTTCTGAGAAAACAAAAGCGGCTATTAGAAAAAATTAAGTGGCTTTTAGAGAAATTAAAAGCGGCTATTAGAAAAAATTAAAGTGGCTTTTTGAGAAAACAAAAGCGGCTATTAGAAAAAATTAAAGTGGGTTTTAGAGAAAATAAAAGCGGCTTTTAGAAAAAATTAAAGTGGCTTTTTGAGAAAACAAAATCGGCTATTAGAAAAAATTAAAGTGGCTTTTTGAGAAAACAAAAGCGGCTATTAGAAAAAATTAAAGTGGCTTTTTGAGAAAACAAAAGCGGCTATTAGAAAAAATTAAAGTGGCTTTTTGAGAAAATAAAAGCGGCTATTAGAAAAAATTAAAGCGACTTTCTGAGAAAACAAAAGCGGCTATTAGAAAAAATTAAAGTGCCTTTTTGAGAAAACAAAAGCGGCTATTAGAAAAAATTAAAGTGGCTTTTTGAGAAAACAAAAGCGGCTCTTAGAAAAAATTAAAGTGGCTTTTTGAGAAAACAAAAGCGGCTATTAGAAAAAATTAAAGTGGCTTTTTTAAAAAACAAAAGCGGCTATTAGAAAAAATTTAAGTAGCTTTTTGAGAAAATAAAAGCGGCTATTAGAAAAAATTAAAGTGGCTTTTTAAGAAAACAAAAGCGGCTATTAGAAAAAATTAAAGTGCCTTTTTGAGAAAACAAAAGCGGCTATTAGAAAAAATTAAAGTGGCTTTTTGAGAAAACAAAAGCGGCTCTTAGAAAAAATTAAAGTGGCTTTTTGAGAAAACAAAAGCGGCTATTAGAAAAAATTAAAGTGGCTTTTTTAAAAAACAAAAGCGGCTATTAGAAAAAATTAAAGTAGCTTTTTGAGAAAATAAAAGCGGCTATTAGAAAAAATTAAAGTGGGTTTTAGAGAAAATAAAAGCGGCTATTAGAAAAAATGAAAGTGGCTTTTTGAGAAAACAAAAGCGGCTATTAGAAAAAATGAAAGTGGCTTTTTGAGAAAACAAAAGCGGCTATTAGAAAAAATTAAAGTGGGTTTTAGAGAAAATAAAAGCGGCTTTTAGAAAAAATTAAAGTGGGTTTTAGAGAAATTAAAAGCGGCTATTAGAAAAAATTAAAGTGGCTTTTTGAGAAAACAAAATCGGCTTTTAGAAAAAATTACAGCGACTTTCTGAGAAAACTAAAGCGGCTATTAGAAAAAATTAAATCGACTTTCTGAGAAAACAAAATCGGCTTTTAGAAAAAATTAAAGCGACTTTCTGAGAAAGCAAAAGCGGCTTTTAGAAAAAATAAAGGGGGTTTTAGAGAAATTAAAAGCGGCTATTAGAAAAAGTTAAAGTGGCTGTTTGAGAAAACAAAAGCGGCTTTTAGAAGAAATAAAAGTAGCTTTTTGAGAAAACAAAAGCGGCTTTTAGAAAAAATAAAGTGGGTTTTAGAGAATTTAAAAGCGGCTTTTAGAAAAAATTAACGTGGCTTTTTGAGAAAATAAAAGCGGCTTTTAGAAGAAATAAAGTGGGTTTTAGAGAAATTAAAAGCGGCCTTTAGAAAAAATTAACGTGGCTCTTTGAGAAAACAACAGCGGCTATTAGAAAAAATTTAAGCGACTTTCTGAGAAAACAAAAGCGGCTGTTACAAAAAATTAAAGCGGCTTTTAGAAAAAATTAAACCGACTTTCTGAGAAAACAAAGGCGGCTTTTAGAAAAAATTAACGTTGCTTTTTGAGAAAACAAAAGCGGTTATTAGAAAAAATTAAAGTGGCTTTTTGAGAAAATAAAAGCGGCTTTTAGAAAAAATTATAGCGACTTTCTGAGAAAACAAAAGCGGCTGTTACAAAAAATTAAAGCGGCTTTTAGAAAAAATTAAAGTGGCTTTTTGAGAAAACAAAAGCGGCTTTTAGAAAAAATTAAAGTGGCTTTTTGAGAAAACAAAAGCGGCTTTTAGAAAAAATTAAACCGACTTTCTGAGAAAACAAAGGCGGCTGTTAGAAAAAATTAAGGTTGCTTTTTGAGAAAACAAAAGCGGTTATTAGAAAAAATTAAAGTGGCTTTTTGAGAAAATAAAAGCGGCTTTTAGAAAAAATTATAGCGACTTTCTGAGAAAACAAAAGCGGCTGTTACAAAAAATTAAAGCGGCTTTTAGAAAAAATTAAAGTGGCTTTTTGAGAAAACAAAAGCGGCCTTTAGAAAAAATTAACGTGGCTTTTTGAGAAAACAAAAGCGGCTTTTAGAAGAAATAAAAGTAGCTTTTTGAGAAAACAAAAGCGGCTTTTAGAAAAAATAAAGTGGGTTTTAGAGAAATTAAAAGCGGCTATTAGAAAAAATTAAAGTGGCTGTTTGAAAAAACAAAAGCGGCTTTTAGAAGAAATAAAGTGGGTTTTAGAGAAATTAAAAGCGGCCTTTAGAAAAAATTATAGTGGCTGTTTGAGAAAACAAAAGCGGCTTTTAGAAGAAATAAAAGTAGCTTTTTGAGAAAACAAAAGCGGCTTTTAGAAAAAATAAAGTGGGTTTTAGAGAAATTAAAAGCGGCCTTTAGAAAAAATTAACGTGGCTCTTTGAGAAAACAACAGCGGCTATTAGAAAAAATTAAAGCGACTTTCTGAGAAAACAAAAGCGGCTGTTACAAAAAATTAAAGCGGCTTTTAGAAAAAATTAAAGCGACTTTCTGAGAAAGCAAAAGCGGCTTTTAGAAAAAATAAAGTGGGTTTTAGAGAAATTAAAAGCGGCTATTAGAAAAAATTAAAGTGGCTGTTTGAGAAAACAAAAGCGGCTTTTAGAAAAAATAAAGTGGGTTTTAGAGAATTTAAAAGCGGCTTTTAGAAAAAATTAACGTGGCTTTTTGAGAAAATAAAAGCGGCTTTTAGAAGAAATAAAGTGGGTTTTAGAGAAATTAAAAGCGGCCTTTAGAAAAAATTAACGCGGCTCTTTGTGAAAACAACAGCGGCTATTAGAAAAAATTAAAGCGACTTTCTGAGAAAACAAAAGCGGCTTTTAGAAAAAATAAAGTGGGTTTTAGAGAAATTAAAAGCGGCTATTAGAAAAAATTAACGTGGCTTTTTGAGAAAACAGAAGCGGCTTTTAGAAGAAATAAAGTGGGTTTTAGAGAAAATAAAAGCGGCTTTTAGAAAAAATTAGAGCGACTTTCTGAGAAAACAAAAGCGGCTGTTACAAAAAATTAAAGCGGCTTTTAGAAAAAATTAAAGTGGCTTTTTGAGAAAACAAAAGCGGCCTTTAGAAAAAATTAACGTGGCTTTTTGAGAAAACAAAAGCGGCTTTTAGAAAAAATTAAAGTGGCTTTTTGAGAAAACAAAAGCGGCCTTTAGAAAAAATTAACGTGGCTTTTTGAGAAAACAAAAGCGGCTATTAGAAAAAATTAAAGTGGCTTTTTGAGAAAATAAAGCGGCTTTTAGAAAAAATTAACGTGGCTTTTTGAGAAAATAAAAGCGGCTTTTAGAAGAAATAAAGTGGGTTTTAGAGAAATTAAAAGAGGCCTTTAGAAAAAATTAACGTGGCTCTTTGAGAAAACAACAGCGGCTATTAGAAAAAATTAAAGCGACTTTCTGAGAAAACAAAAGCGGCTTTTAGAAAAAATAAAGTGGGTTTTAGAGAAATTAAAAGTGGCTATTAGAAAAAATTAACGTGGCTTTTTGAGAAAACAGAAGCGGCTTTTAGAAAAAATTAAAGCGACTTTCTGAGAAAGCAAAAGCGGCTTTTAGAAAAAATAAAGTGGGTTTTAGAGAAATTAAAAGCGGCTATTAGAAAAAATTAACGTGGCTTTTTGAGAAAATAAAAGCGGCTTTTAGAAGAAATAAAGTGGGTTTTAGAGAAATTAAAAGCGGCCTTTAGAAAAAATTAAAGTGGCTCTTTGAGAAAACAAAAGCGGCTTTTAGAAAAAATTAAAGTGGGTTTTAGAAAAATTAAGAGTGGCTTTTAGAAAAAACTAAAGCGACTTTCTGAGAAAGCAAAAGCGGCTTTTAGAAAAAATTTAAGTGGCTTTTTGAGAAAACAAAAGCGGCTTTTAGAAAAAATTAAAGTGGGTTTTAGAAAAATTAAGAGTGGCTTTTAGAAAAAACTAAAGCGACTTTCTGAGAAAGCAAAAGCGGCTTTTAGAAAAAATTAAAGTGGCTTTTTGAGAAAACAAAAGCGGCTTTTAGAAAAAATTAAAGCGACTTTCTGAGAAAACAAAATCGGCTTTTAGAAGAAATAAAATTAGCTTTTTGAGAAAACAAAATCGGCTTTTAGAAGAAATAAAAGTGGCTTTTTGAGAAAGCAAAAGCGGCTATTAGAAAAAATTAAAGTGGCTTTTTGAGAAAACAAAAGCGGCTTTTAGAAAAAATTAAAGCGACTTTCTGAGGAATTAAAAGTGACTTTTAGAAAAAATTAAAGCGACTTTCTGAGAAAACAACACCGGTTTTTAGAAGAAATAAAAGTGGCTTTTTGAGAAAACAAAAGCGGCTTTTAGAAAAAATTAAAGTGGCTTTTTGAGAAAACATAAGCGGCTTTTAGAAAAAATTAAAGTGGGTTTTAGAAAAATTAAGAGTGGCTTTTAGAAAAAACTAAAGCGACTTTCTGAGAAAGCAAAAGCGGCTTTTAGAAAAAATTAAAGTGGCTTTTTGAGAAAACAAAAGCGGCTTTTAGAAAAAATTAAAGTGGGTTTTAGAAAAATTAAGAGTGGCTTTTAGAAAAAACTAAAGCGACTTTCTGAGAAAGCAAAAGCGGCTTTTAGAAAAAATTAAAGTGGGTTTTAGAGAAAACAAAAGCGGCTTTTAGAAAAAATTAAACGATTTTCTGAGGAATTAAAAGTTACTTTTAAAAAAAATTAAAGCGACTTTCTGAGAAAACAAAATCGGCTTTTAGAAGAAATAAAATTAGCTTTTTGAGAAAACAAAATCGGCTTTTAGAAGAAATAAAAGTGGCTTTTTGAGAAAGCAAAAGCGGCTATTAGAAAAAATTAAAGTGGCTTTTTGGGAAAACAAAAGCGGCTTTTAGAAAAAATTAAAGCGACTTTCTGAGGAATTAAAAGTGACTTTTAGAAAAAATTAAAGCGACTTTCTGAGAAAACAACACCGGTTTTTAGAAGAAATAAAAGTGGCTTTTTGAGAAAACAAAAGCGGCTTTTAGAAAAAATTAAAGTGGCTTTTTGAGAAAACAAAAGCGGCTTTTAGAAAAAATTAAAGCGACTTTCTGAGGAATTAAAAGTGACTTTTAGAAAAAATTAAAGTGGGTTTTAGAGAAAACAAAAGCGGCTTTTAGAAAAAATTAAACGATTTTCTGAGGAATTAAAAGTTACTTTTAAAAAAAATTAAAGCGGCTTTCTGAGAAAACAAAATCGGCTTTTAGAAGAAATAAAATTAGCTTTCTGAGAAAACAACACCGGTTTTTAGAAGAAATAAAAGTGGCTTTTTGAGAAAACAAAAGCGGCTTTTAGAAAAAATTAAAGTGGCTTTTTGAGAAAACAAAAGCGGCTTTTAGAAAAAATTAAAGTGGGTTTTAGAAAAATTAAGAGTGGCTTTTAGAAAAAACTAAAGCGACTTTCTGAGAAAGCAAAAGCGGCTTTTAGAAAAAATTAAAGTGGGTTTTAGAGAAAACAAAAGCGGCTTTTAGAAAAAATTAAACGATTTTCTGAGGAATTAAAAGTTACTTTTAAAAAAAATTAAGGCGACTTTCTGAGAAAACAAAATCGGCTTTTAGAAGAAATAAAATTAGCTTTCTGAGAAAACAACACCGGTTTTTAGAAGAAATAAAAGTGGCTTTTTGAGAAAACAAAAGCGGCTTTTAGAAAAAATTAAAGTGGCTTTTTGAGAAAACAAAAGCGGATTTTAGAAAAAATTAAAGTGGGTTTTAGAAAAATTAAGAGTGGCTTTTAGAAAAAACTAAAGCGACTTTCTGAGAAAGCAAAAGCGGCTTTTAGAAAAAATTAAAGTGGCTTTTTGAGAAAACAAAAGCGGCTTTTCGAAAAAATTAAAGTGGGTTTTAGAAAAATTAAGAGTGGCTTTTAGAAAAAACTAAAGCGACTTTCTGAGAAAGCAAAAGCTGCTTTTAGAAAAAATTAAAGTGGGTTTTAGAGAAAACAAAAGCGGCTTTTAGAAAAAATTAAACGATTTTCTGAGGAATTAAAAGTTACTTTTAAAAAAAATTAAAGCGACTTTCTGAGAAAACAAAATCGGCTTTTAGAAGAAATAAAATTAGCTTTTTGAGAAAACAAAATCGGCTTTTAGAAGAAATAAAAGTGGCTTTTTGAGAAAGCAAAAGCGGCTATTAGAAAAAATTAAAGTGGCTTTTTGAGAAAACAAAAGCGGCTTTTAGAAAAAATTAAAGTGGGTTTTAGAAAAATTAAGAGTGGCTTTTAGAAAAAACTAAAGCGACTTTCTGAGAAAGCAAAAGCGGCTTTTAGAAAAAATTAAAGTGGCTTTTTGAGAAAACAAAAGCGGCTTTTAGAAAAAATTAAAGCGACTTTCTGAGAAAACAAAATCGGCTTTTAGAAGAAATAAAATTAGCTTTTTGAGAAAACAAAATCGGCTTTTAGAAGAAATAAAAGTGGCTTTTTGAGAAAGCAAAAGCGGCTATTAGAAAAAATTAAAGTGGCTTTTTGAGAAAACAAAAGCGGCTTTTAGAAAAAATTAAAGCGACTTTCTGAGGAATTAAAAGTGACTTTTAGAAAAAATTAAAGCGACTTTCTGAGAAAACAACACCGGTTTTTAGAAGAAATAAAAGTGGCTTTTTGAGAAAACAAAAGCGGCTTTTAGAAAAAATTAAAGTGGCTTTTTGAGAAAACAAAAGCGGCTTTTAGAAAAAATTAAAGTGGGTTTTAGAAAAACTAAGAGTGGCTTTTAGAAAAAACTAAAGCGACTTTCTGAGAAAGCAAAAGCGGCTTTTAGAAAAAATTAAAGTGGCTTTTTGAGAAAACAAAAGCGGCTTTTAGAAAAAATTAAAGTGGGTTTTAGAAAAATTAAGAGTGGCTTTTAGAAAAAACTAAAGCGACTTTCTGAGAAAGCAAAAGCGGCTTTTAGAAAAAATTAAAGTGGGTTTTAGAGAAAACAAAAGCGGCTTTTAGAAAAAATTAAACGATTTTCTGAGGAATTAAAAGTTACTTTTAAAAAAAATTAAAGCGACTTTCTGAGAAAACAAAATCGGCTTTTAGAAGAAATAAAATTAGCTTTTTGAGAAAACAAAATCGGCTTTTAGAAGAAATAAAAGTGGCTTTTTGAGAAAGCAAAAGCGGCTATTAGAAAAAATTAAAGTGGCTTTTTGAGAAAACAAAAGCGGCTTTTAGAAAAAATTAAAGTGGCTTTTTGAGAAAACAAAAGCGGCTTTTAGAAAAAATTAAAGTGGGTTTTAGAAAAATTAAGAGTTGCTTTTAGAAAAAACTAAAGCGACTTTCTGAGAAAGCAAAAGCGGCTTTTAGAAAAAATTAAAGTGGCTTTTTGAGAAAACAAAAGCGGCTTTTAGAAAAAATTAAAGTGGGTTTTAGAAAAATTAAGAGTGGCTTTTAGAAAAAACTAAAGCGACTTTCTGAGAAAGCAAAAGCGGCTTTTAGAAAAAATTAAAGTGGGTTTTAGAGAAAACAAAAGCGGCTTTTAGAAAAAATTAAACGATTTTCTGAGGAATTAAAAGTTACTTTTAAAAAAAATTAAAGCGACTTTCTGAGAAAACAAAATCGGCTTTTAGAAGAAATAAAATTAGCTTTTTGAGAAAACAAAATCGGCTTTTAGAAGAAATAAAAGTGGCTTTTTGAGAAAGCAAAAGCGGCTATTAGAAAAAATTAAAGTGGCTTTTTGAGAAAACAAAAGCGGCTTTTAGAAAAAATTAAAGTGGCTTTTTGAGAAAACAAAAGCGGCTTTTAGAAAAAATTAAAGTGGGTTTTAGAAAAATTAAGAGTGGCTTTTAGAAAAAACTAAAGCGACTTTCTGAGAAAGCAAAAGCGGCTTTTAGAAAAAATTAAAGTGGCTTTTTGAGAAAACAAAAGCGGCTTTTAGAAAAAATTAAAGTGGGTTTTAGAAAAATTAAGAGTGGCTTTTAGAAAAAACTAAAGCGACTTTCTGAGAAAGCAAAAGCGGCTTTTAGAAAAAATTAAAGTGGGTTTTAGAGAAAACAAAAGCGGCTTTTAGAAAAAATTAAACGATTTTCTGAGGAATTAAAAGTTACTTTTAAAAAAAATTAAAGCGACTTTCTGAGAAAACAAAATCGGCTTTTAGAAGAAATAAAATTAGCTTTTTGAGAAAACAAAATCGGCTTTTAGAAGAAATAAAAGTGGCTTTTTGAGAAAGCAAAAGCGGCTATTAGAAAAAATTAAAGTGGCTTTTTGAGAAAACAAAAGCGGCTTTTAGAAAAAATTAAAGCGACTTTCTGAGGAATTAAAAGTGACTTTTAGAAAAAATTAAAGCGACTTTCTGAGAAAACAACACCGGTTTTTAGAAGAAATAAAAGTGGCTTTTTGAGAAAACAAAAGCGGCTTTTAGAAAAAATTAAAGTGGCTTTTTGAGAAAACAAAAGCGGCTTTTAGAAAAAATTAAAGCGACTTTCTGAGGAATTAAAAGTGACTTTTAAAAAAAATTAAAGCGACTTTCTGAGAAAACAAAACCGGTTTTTAGAAGAAATAAAAGTGGCTTTTTGAGAAAGCAAAAGCGGCTATTAGAAAAAATTAAAGTGGCTTTTTGAGAAAACAAAAGCGGCTTTTAGAAAAAATTAAAGTGGGTTTTAGAAAAATTAAGAGTGGCTTTTAGAAAAAACTAAAGCGACTTTCTGAGAAAGCAAAAGCGGCTTTTAGAAAAAATTAAAGTGGCTTTTTGAGAAAACAAAAGCGGCTTTTAGAAAAAATTAAAGCGACTTTCTGAGAAAACAAAATCGGCTTTTAGAAGAAATAAAATTAGCTTTTTGAGAAAACAAAATCGGCTTTTAGAAGAAATAAAAGTGGCTTTTTGAGAAAGCAAAAGCGGCTATTAGAAAAAATTAAAGTGGCTTTTTGAGAAAACAAAAGCGGCTTTTAGAAAAAATTAAAGCGACTTTCTGAGGAATTAAAAGTGACTTTTAGAAAAAATTAAAGCGACTTTCTGAGAAAACAACACCGGTTTTTAGAAGAAATAAAAGTGGCTTTTTGAGAAAACAAAAGCGGCTTTTAGAAAAAATTAAAGTGGCTTTTTGAGAAAACAAAAGCGGCTTTTAGAAAAAATTAAAGTGGGTTTTAGAAAAATTAAGAGTGGCTTTTAGAAAAAACTAAAGCGACTTTCTGAGAAAGCAAAAGCGGCTTTTAGAAAAAATTAAAGTGGCTTTTTGAGAAAACAAAAGCGGCTTTTAGAAAAAATTAAAGTGGGTTTTAGAAAAATTAAGAGTGGCTTTTAGAAAAAACTAAAGCGACTTTCTGAGAAAGCAAAAGCGGCTTTTAGAAAAAATTAAAGTGGGTTTTAGAGAAAACAAAAGCGGCTTTTAGAAAAAATTAAACGATTTTCTGAGGAATTAAAAGTTACTTTTAAAAAAAATTAAAGCGACTTTCTGAGAAAACAAAATCGGCTTTTAGAAGAAATAAAATTAGCTTTTTGAGAAAACAAAATCGGCTTTTAGAAGAAATAAAAGTGGCTTTTTGAGAAAGCAAAAGCGGCTATTAGAAAAAATTAAAGTGGCTTTTTGAGAAAACAAAAGCGGCTTTTAGAAAAAATTAAAGTGGCTTTTTGAGAAAACAAAAGCGGCTTTTAGAAAAAATTAAAGTGGGTTTTAGAAAAATTAAGAGTGGCTTTTAGAAAAAACTAAAGCGACTTTCTGAGAAAGCAAAAGCGGCTTTTAGAAAAAATTAAAGTGGCTTTTTGAGAAAACAAAAGCGGCTTTTAGAAAAAATTAAAGCGGGTTTTAGAAAAATTAAGAGTGGCTTTTAGAAAAAACTAAAGCGACTTTCTGAGAAAGCAAAAGCGGCTTTTAGAAAAAAATTAAAGTGGGTTTTAGAGAAAACAAAAGCGGCTTTTAGAAAAAATTAAACGATTTTCTGAGGGATTAAAAGTTACTTTTAAAAAAAAATAAAGCGAGTTTCTGAGAAAACAAAATCGGCTTTTAGAAGAAATAAAATTAGCTTTTTGAGAAAACAAAATCGGCTTTTAGAAGAAATAAAAGTGTCTTTTTGAGAAAGCAAAAGCGGCTATTAGAAAAAATTAAAGTGGCTTTTTGAGAAAACAAAAGCGGCTTTTAGAAAAAATTAAAGCGACTTTCTGAGGAATTAAAAGTGACTTTTAGAAAAAATTAAAGCGACTTTCTGAGAAAACAACACCGGTTTTTAGAAGAAATAAAAGTGGCTTTTTGAGAAAACAAAAGCGGCTTTTAGAAAAAATTAAAGTGGCTTTTTGAGAAAACAAAAGCGGCTTTTAGAAAAAATTAAAGCGACTTTCTGAGGAATTAAAAGTGACTTTTAGAAAAAATTAAAGCGACTTTCTGAGAAAACAAAACCGGTTTTTAGAAGAAATAAAAGTGGCTTTTTGAGAAAGCAAAAGCGGCTATTAGAAAAAATTAAAGTGGCTTTTTGAGAAAACAAAAGCGGCTTTTAGAAAAAATTAAAGTGGGTTTTAGAAAAATTAAGAGTGGCTTTTAGAAAAAACTAAAGCGACTTTCTGAGAAAGCAAAAGCGGCTTTTAGAAAAAATTAAAGTGGCTTTTTGAGAAAACAAAAGCGGCTTTTAGAAAAAATTAAAGTGGGTTTTAGAAAAATTAAGAGTGGCTTTTAGAAAAAATTAAAGCGACTTTCTGAGAAAACAAAACCGGTTTTTAGAAGAAATAAAAGTGGCTTTTTGAGAAAGCAAAAGCGGCTATTAGAAAAAATTAAAGTGGCTTTTTGAGAAAACAAAAGCGGCTTTTAGAAAAAATTAAAGCGACTTTCTGAGGAATTAAAAGTGACTTTTAGAAAAAATTAAAGCGACTTTCTGAGAAAACAACACCGGTTTTTAGAAGAAATAAAAGTGGCTTTTTGAGAAAACAAAAGCGGCTTTTAGAAAAAATTAAAGTGGGTTTTAGAGAAAACAAAAGCGGCTTTTAGAAAAAATTAAAGTGGGTTTTAGAAAAATTAAGAGTGGCTTTTAGAAAAAACTAAAGCGCCTTTCTGAGAAAGCAAAAGCGGCTTTTAGAAAAAATTAAAGTGGCTTTTTGAGAAAACAAAAGCGGCTTTTAGAAAAAATTAAAGTGGGTTTTAGAAAAATTAAGAGTGGCTTTTAGAAAAAACTAAAGCGACTTTCTGAGAAAACAAAACCGGTTTTTAGAAGAAATAAAATCGGCTTTTTGAGAAAACAAAAGCGGCTTTTAGAAAAAATTAAAGTGGGTTTTAGAGAAAACAAAAGCGGCTTTTAGAAAAAATTAAACGATTTTCTGAGGAATTAAAAGTTACTTTTAAAAAAAATTAAAGCGACTTTCTGAGAAAACAAAATCGGCTTTTAGAAGAAATAAAATTAGCTTTTTGAGAAAACAAAATCGGCTTTTAGAAGAAATAAAAGTGGCTTTTTGAGAAAGCAAAAGCGGCTATTAAAAAAAATTAAAGTGGCTTTTTGAGAAAACAAAAGCGGCTTTTAGAAAAAATTAAAGCGACTTTCTGAGGAATTAAAAGTGACTTTTAGAAAAAATTAAAGCGACTTTCTGAGAAAACAACACCGGTTTTTAGAAGAAATAAAAGTGGCTTTTTGAGAAAACAAAAGCGGCTTTTAGAAAAAATTAAAGTGGCTTTTTGAGAAAACAAAAGCGGCTTTTAGAAAAAATTAAAGCGACTTTCTGAGGAATTAAAAGTGACTTTTAGAAAAAATTAAAGCGACTTTCTGAGAAAACAAAACCGGTTTTTAGAAGAAATAAAAGTGGCTTTTTGAGAAAGCAAAAGCGGCTATTAGAAAAAATTAAAGTGGCTTTTTGAGAAAACAAAAGCGGCTTTTAGAAAAAATTAAAGTGGGTTTTAGAAAAATTAAGAGTGGCTTTTAGAAAAAACTAAAGCGACTTTCTGAGAAAGCAAAAGCGGCTTTTAGAAAAAATTAAAGTGGCTTTTTGAGAAAACAAAAGCGGCTTTTAGAAAAAATTAAAGTGGGTTTTAGAAAAATTAAGAGTGGCTTTTAGAAAAAATTAAAGCGACTTTCTGAGAAAACAAAACCGGTTTTTAGAAGAAATAAAAGTGGCTTTTTGAGAAAGCAAAAGCGGCTATTAGAAAAAATTAAAGTGGCTTTTTGAGAAAACAAAAGCGGCTTTAAGAAAAAATTAAAGCGACTTTCTGAGGAATTAAAAGTGACTTTTAGAAAAAATTAAAGCGACTTTCTGAGAAAACAACACCGGTTTTTAGAAGAAATAAAAGTGGCTTTTTGAGAAAACAAAAGCGGCTTTTAGAAAAAATTAAAGTGGGTTTTAGAGAAAACAAAAGCGGCTTTTAGAAAAAATTAAAGTGGGTTTTAGAAAAATTAAGAGTGGCTTTTAGAAAAAACTAAAGCGCCTTTCTGAGAAAGCAAAAGCGGCTATTAGAAAAAATTAAAGTGGCTTTTTGAGAAAACAAAAGCGGCTTTTAGAAAAAATTAAAGCGACTTTCTGAGAAAACAAAATCGGCTTTTAGAAGAAATAAAATTAGCTTTTTGAGAAAACAAAAGCGGCTTTTAGAAAAAATTAAAGCGACTTTCTGAGGAATTAAAAGTGACTTTTAGAAAAAATTAAAGCGACTTTCTGAGAAAACAACACCGGTTTTTAGAAGAAATAATAATGGCTTTTTGAGAAAACAAAAGCGGCTTTTAGAAAAAATTAAAGTGGGTTTTAGAAAAATTAAGAGTGGCTTTTAGAAAAAACTAATGCGCCTTTCTGAGAAAGCAAAAGCGGCTTTTAGAAAAAATTAAAGTGGCTTTTTGAGAAAACAAAAGCGGCTTTTAGAAAAAATTAAAGTGAGTTTTAGAAAAATTAAGAGTGGCTTTTAGAAAAAACTAAAGCGACTTTCTGAGAAAGCAAAAGCGGCTTTTAGAAAAAATTAAAGTGGCTTTTTGAGAAAACAAAAGCGGCTTTTAGAAAAAATTAAAGTGGGTTATAGAGAAATTAAGAGTGGCTTTTAGAAAAAATTAAAGCGACTTTCTGAGAAAACAAAACCGGTTTTTAGAAGAAATAAAAGTGGCTTTTTGAGAAAGCAAAAGCGGCTATTAGAAAAAATTAAGTGGCTTTTTGAGAAAACAAAAGCGGCTTTTAGAAAAAATTAAAGCGACTTTCTGAGAAAACAAAATCGGCTTTTAGAAGAAATAAAATTAGCTTTTTGAGAAAACAAAAGCGGATTTTAGAAAAAATTAAAGTGGCTTTTTGAGAAAACAAAAGCGGCTTTTAGAAAAAATTAAAGCGACTTTCTGAGAAAACAACACCGGTTTTTAGAAGAAATAATAATGGCTTTTTGAGAAAACAAAAGCGGCTTTTAGAAAAAATTAAAGTGGGTTTTAGAAAAATTAAGAGTGGCTTTTAGAAAAAACTAAAGCGACTTTCTGAGAAAGCAAAAGCGGCTTTTAGAAAAAATTAAAGTGGCTTTTTGAGAAAACAAAAGCGGCTTTTAGAAAAAATTAAAGTGGGTTTTAGAAAAATTAAGAGTGGCTTTTAGAAAAAACTAAAGCGACTTTCTGAGAAAGCAAAAGCGGCTTTTAGAAAAAATTAAAGTGGCTTTTTGAGAAAACAAAAGCGGATTTTAGAAAAAATTAAAGTGGCTTTTTGAGAAAACAAAAGCGGCTTTTAGAAAAAATTAAAGTGGGTTTTAGAAAAATTAAGAGTGGCTTTTAGAAAAAACTAAAGCGACTTTCTGAGAAAGCAAAAGCGGTTTTTAGAAAAAATTAAAGTGGCTTTTTGAGAAAACAAAAGCGGCTTTTAGAAAAAATTAAAGTGGGTTATAGAGAAATTAAGAGTGGCTTTTAGAAAAAATTAAAGCGACTTTCTGAGAAAACAAAACCGGTTTTTAGAAGAAATAAAAGTGGCTTTTTGAGAAAGCAAAAGCGGCTATTAGAAAAAATTAAAGTGGCTTTTTGAGAAAACAAAAGCGGCTTTTAGAAAAAATTAAAGCGACTTTCTGAGAAAACAAAATCGGCTTTTAGAAGAAATAAAATTAGCTTTTTGAGAAAACAAAAGCGGATTTTAGAAAAAATTAAAGTGGCTTTTTGAGAAAACAAAAGCGGCTTTTAGAAAAAATTAAAGCGACTTTCTGAGAAAACAACACCGGTTTTTAGAAGAAATAATAATGGCTTTTTGAGAAAACAAAAGCGGCTTTTAGAAAAAATTAAAGTGGGTTTTAGAAAAATTAAGAGTGGCTTTTAGAAAAAACTAAAGCGACTTTCTGAGAAAGCAAAAGCGGCTTTTAGAAAAAATTAAAGTGGCTTTTTGAGAAAACAAAAGCGGCTTTTAGAAAAAATTAAAGTGGGTTTTAGAAAAATTAAGAGTGGCTTTTAGAAAAAACTAAAGCGACTTTCTGAGAAAGCAAAAGCGGCTTTTAGAAAAAATTAAAGTGGCTTTTTGAGAAAACAAAAGCGGCTTTTAGAAAAAATTAAAGTGGGTTATAGAGAAATTAAGAGTGGCTTTTAGAAAAAATTAAAGCGACTTTCTGAGAAAACAAAACCGGTTTTTAGAAGAAATAAAATCGGCTTTTTGAGAAAACAAAAGCGGCTTTTAGAAAAAATTAAAGTGGGTTTTAGAGAAAACAAAAGCGGCTTTTAGAAAAAATTAAACGATTTTCTGAGGAATTAAAAGTTACTTTTAAAAAAAATTAAAGCGACTTTCTGAGAAAACAAAATCGGCTTTTAGAAGAAATAAAATTAGCTTTTTGAGAAAACAAAATCGGCTTTTAGAAGAAATAAAAGTGGCTTTTTGAGAAAGCAAAAGCGGCTATTAGAAAAAATTAAAGTGGCTTTTTGAGAAAACAAAAGCGGCTTTTAGAAAAAATTAAACGACTTTCTGAGGAATTAAAAGTTACTTTTAAAAAAAATTAAAGCGACTTTCTGAGAAAACAAAATCGGCTTTTAGAAGAAATAAAAGTAGCTTTTTGAGAAAACAAAGTCGGCTTTTAGAAGAAATAAAAGTGGCTTTTTGAGAAAACAAAAGCGGCTTTTAGAAAAAATTAAAGCGACTTTCTGAGGAATTAAAAGTGACTTTTAGAAAAAATTAAAGCGACTTTCTGAGAAAACAAAATCGGCTTTTAGAAGAAATAAAAGTAGTTTTTTGAGAAAACAAAAGCGGCTATTAGAAAAAATTAAAGTGGCTTTTTGAGAAAACAAAAGCGGCTTTTAGAAAAAATTAAAGTGGGTTTTAGAGGAAACAAAAGCGGCTTTTAGAAAAAATTAAACGACTTTCTGAGGAATTAAAAGTTACTTTTAAAAAAAATTAAAGCGACTTTCTGAGAAAACAAAATCGGCTTTTAGAAGAAATAAAAGTAGCTTTTTGAGAAAACAAAATCGGCTTTTAGAAGAAATAAAAGTGGCTTTTTGAGAAAGCAAAAGCGGCTATTAGAAAAAATTAAAGTGGCTTTTTGAGAAAACAAAAGCGGCTTTTAGAAAAAATTAAAGCGACTTTCTGAGGAATTAAAAGTGACTTTTAGAAAAAATTAAAGCGACTTTCTGAGAAAACAACACCGGTTTTTAGAAGAAATAATAGTGGCTTTTTGAGAAAACAAAAGCGGCTTTTAGAAAAAATTAAAGTGGGTTTTAGAGAAATTAAGAGTGGCTTTTAGAAAAAACTAAAGCGACTTTCTGAGAAAGCAAAAGCGGCTTTTAGAAAAAATTAAAGTGGCTTTTTGAGAAAACAAAAGCGGCTTTTAGAAAAAATTAAAGTGGGTTTTAGAGAAATTAAGAGTGGCTTTTAGAAAAAATTAAAGCGACTTTCTGAGAAAACAACACCGGTTTTTAGAAGAAATAAAAGTGGCTTTTTGAGAAAACAAAAGCGGCTTTTAGAAAAAATTAAAGTGGCTTTTTGAGAAAACAAAAGCGGCTTTTAGAAAAAATTAAAGCGACTTTCTGAGGAATTAAAAGTGACTTTTAGAAAAAATTAAAGCGACTTTCTGAGAAAACAAAATCGGCTTTTAGAAGAAATAAAAGTAGTTTTTTGAGAAAACAAAAGCGGCTTTTAGAAAAAATTAAAGTGGCTTTTTGAGAAAACAAAAGCGGCTTTTAGAAAAAATTAAAGTAGGTTTTAGAGAAATTAAAAGTGGCTTTTAGAAAAAACTAAAGCGACTTTCTGAGAAAATAAAATCGGCTTTTAGAAGAAATAAAAGTAGTTTTTTGAGAAAACAAAAGCGGCTTTTAGAAAAAATAAAGTCGCTTTTTGAGAAAACAAAAGCGGCTTTTAGAAAAAATTAAAGTGGGTTTTAGAGAAAACAAAAGCGGCTTTTAGAAAAAATTAAACGACTTTCTGAGGAATTAAAAGTTACTTTTAAAAAAAATTAAAGCGACTTTCTGAGAAAACAAAATCGGCTTTTAGAAGAAATAAAAGTAGTTTTTTGAGAAAACAAAAGCGGCTATTAGAAAAAATTAAAGTGGCTTTTTGAGAAAGCAAAAGCGGCTATTAGAAAAAATTAAAGTGGCTTTTTGAGAAAACAAAAGCGGCTTTTAGAAAAAATTAAAGTGGGTTTTAGAGAAATTAAAAGTGGCTTTTAGAAAAAACTAAAGCGACTTTCTGAGAAAACAAAATCGGCTTTTAGAAGAAATAAAAGTAGTTTTTTGAGAAAACAAAATCGGCTTTTAGAAGAAATTAAAGTGGCTTTTTGAGAAAACAAAATCGGCTTTTAGAAGAAATAAAAGTGGCTTTTTGAGAAAGCAACAGCGGCTATTAGAAAAAATTAAAGCGACTTTCTGAGGAATTAAAAGTGACTTTTAGAAAAAATTAAAGCGACTTTCTGAGAAAACAAAATCGGCTTTTAGAAGAAATTAAAGTGGCTTTTTGAGAAAACAAAATCGGCTTTTAGAAGAAATAAACGCGGCTTTTTGAGAAAGCAAAAGCGGCTATTAGAAAAAATTAAAGTGGCTTTTTGAGAAAACAAAATCGGCTTTTAGAAGAAATAAAAGCGGCTTTTTGAGAAAACAAAATCGGCTTTTAGAAGAAATAAAAGTGGCTTTTTGAGAAAGCAAAAGCGGCTATTAGAAAAAATTAAAGCGACTTTCTGAGAAAACAAAATCGGCTTTTAGAAGAAATAAAAGCGGCTTTTTGAGAAAGCAAAAGCGGCTATTAGAAAAAATTAAAGCGACTTTCTGAGAAAACAAAATCGACTTTTAGAAGAAATAAAAGTAGCTTTTTGAGAAAACAAAATCGGCTTTTAGAAGAAATAAAAGTGGCTTTTTGAGAAAGCAAAAGCGGCTATTAGAAAAAATTAAAGTGGCTTTTTGAGAAAACAAAAGCGGCTTTTAGAAAAAATTAAAGCGACTTTCTGAGGAATTAAAAGTGACTTTTAGAAAAAATTAAAGCGACTTTCTGAGAAAACAAAATCGGCTTTTAGAAGAAATTAAAGTGGCTTTTTGAGAAAACAAAATCGGCTTTTAGAAGAAATAAAAGTAGCTTTTTGAGAAAACAAAATCGGCTTTTAGAAGAAATAAAAGTGGCTTTTTGAGAAAGCAAAAGCGGCTATTAGAAAAAATTAAAGTGGCTTTTTGAGAAAACAAAAGCGGCTTTTAGAAAAAATTAAAGCGACTTTCTAAGGAATTAAAAGTGATTTTTAGAAAAAATTAAAGCGACTTTCTGAGAAAACAAAATCGGCTTTTAGAAGAAATTAAAGTGGCTTTTTGAGAAAGCAAAAGCGGCTATTAGAAAAAATTAAAGCGACTTTCTGAGGAATTAAAAGTGAATTTTAGAAAAAATTAAAGCGACTTTCTGAGAAAACAAAACCGGTTTTTAGAAGAAATTAAAGTGGCTTTTTGAGAAAATAAAAGCGGCTTTTAGAAAAAATTAAAGTGGCTTTCTGAGAAAACAAAACCGGTTTTTAGAAGAAATAAAAGTGGCTTTTTGAGAAAACAAAATCGGCTTTTAGAAGAAATTAAAGTGGCTTTTTAAGAAAACAAAATCGGCTTTTAGAAGAAATAAAAGTAGCTTTTTGAGAAAACAAAATCGGCTTTTAGAAGAAATAAAAGTGGCTTTTTGAAAAAGCAAAAGCGGCTATTAAAAAATTAAAGTGGCTTTTTGAGAAAACAAAAGCGGCTTTTAAAAAAAATTAAAACGACTTTCTAAGGAATTAAAAGTGATTTTTAGAAAAAATTAAAGTGGCTTTTTGAGAAAACAAAATCGGCTTTTAGAAGAAATAAAAGCGGCTTTTTGAGAAAGCAAAAGCGGCTATTAGAAAAAATTAAAGTGGCTTTTTGAGAAAACAAAATCGGCTTTTAGAAGAAATAAAAGTGGCTTTTTGAGAAAGCAAAAGCGGCTATTAGAAAAAATTAAAGCGACTTTCTGAGAAAACAAAATCGGCTTTTAGAAGAAATAAAAGTGGCTTTTTGAGAAAGCAAAAGCGGCTATTAGAAAAAATTAAAGTAGTTTTTTGAGAAAACAAAAGCGGCTATTAGAAAAAATTAAAGTGGCTTTTTGAGAAAACAAAAGCGGCTTTTAGAAAAAATTAAAGTGGGTTTTAGAGAAAATAAAATCGGCTTTTAGAAGAAATAAAAGTAGTTTTTTGAGAAAACAAAAGCGGCTTTTAGAAAAAAATAAAGTCGCTTTTTGAGAAAACAAAAGCGGCTTTTAGAAAAAATTAAAGTGGGTTTTAGAGAAAACAAAAGCGGCTTTTAGAAAAAATTAAACGACTTTCTGAGGAATTAAAAGTTACTTTTAAAAAAAATTAAAGCGACTTTCTGAGAAAACAAAATCGGCTTTTAGAAGAAATAAAAGTAGTTTTTTGAGAAAACAAAAGCGGCTATTAGAAAAAATTAAAGTGGCTTTTTGAGAAAGCAAAAGCGGCTATTAGAAAAAATTAAAGTGGCTTTTTGAGAAAACAAAAGCGGCTTTTAGAAAAAATTAAAGTGGGTTTTAGAGAAATTAAAAGTGGCTTTTAGAAAAAACTAAAGCGACTTTCTGAGAAAACAAAATCGGCTTTTAGAAGAAATAAAAGTAGTTTTTTGAGAAAACAAAATCGGCTTTTAGAAGAAATTAAAGTGGCTTTTTGAGAAAACAAAATCGGCTTTTAGAAGAAATAAAAGTGGCTTTTTGAGAAAGCAACAGCGGCTATTAGAAAAAATTAAAGCGACTTTCTGAGGAATTAAAAGTGACTTTTAGAAAAAATTAAAGCGACTTTCTGAGAAAACAAAATCGGCTTTTAGAAGAAATTAAAGTGGCTTTTTGAGAAAACAAAATCGGCTTTTAGAAGAAATAAACGCGGCTTTTTGAGAAAGCAAAAGCGGCTATTAGAAAAAATTAAAGTGGCTTTTTGAGAAAACAAAATCGGCTTTTAGAAGAAATAAAAGCGGCTTTTTGAGAAAACAAAATCGGCTTTTAGAAGAAATAAAAGTGGCTTTTTGAGAAAGCAAAAGCGGCTATTAGAAAAAATTAAAGCGACTTTCTGAGAAAACAAAATCGGCTTTTAGAAGAAATAAAAGCGGCTTTTTGAGAAAGCAAAAGCGGCTATTAGAAAAAATTAAAGCGACTTTCTGAGAAAACAAAATCGACTTTTAGAAGAAATAAAAGTAGCTTTTTGAGAAAACAAAATCGGCTTTTAGAAGAAATAAAAGTGGCTTTTTGAGAAAGCAAAAGCGGCTATTAGAAAAAATTAAAGTGGCTTTTTGAGAAAACAAAAGCGGCTTTTAGAAAAAATTAAAGCGACTTTCTGAGGAATTAAAAGTGACTTTCAGAAAAAATTAAAGCGACTTTCTGAGAAAACAAAATCGGCTTTTAGAAGAAATTAAAGTGGCTTTTTGAGAAAACAAAATCGGCTTTTAGAAGAAATAAAAGTAGCTTTTTGAGAAAACAAAATCGGCTTTTAGAAGAAATAAAAGTGGCTTTTTGAGAAAGCAAAAGCGGCTATTAGAAAAAATTAAAGTGGCTTTTTGAGAAAACAAAAGCGGCTTTTAGAAAAAATTAAAGCGACTTTCTAAGGAATTAAAAGTGATTTTTAGAAAAAATTAAAGCGACTTTCTGAGAAAACAAAATCGGCTTTTAGAAGAAATTAAAGTGGCTTTTTGAGAAAGCAAAAGCGGCTATTAGAAAAAATTAAAGCGACTTTCTGAGGAATTAAAAGTGACTTTTAGAAAAAATTAAAGCGACTTTCTGAGAAAACAAAACCGGTTTTTAGAAGAAATTAAAGTGGCTTTTTGAGAAAATAAAAGCGGCTTTTAGAAAAAATTAAAGTGGCTTTCTGAGAAAACAAAACCGGTTTTTAGAAGAAATAAAAGTGGCTTTTTGAGAAAACAAAATCGGCTTTTAGAAGAAATTAAAGTGGCTTTTTAAGAAAACAAAATCGGCTTTTAGAAGAAATAAAAGTAGCTTTTTGAGAAAACAAAATCGGCTTTTAGAAGAAATAAAAGTGGCTTTTTGAGAAAGCAAAAGCGGCTATTAGAAAAAATTAAAGTGGCTTTTTGAGAAAACAAAAGCGGCTTTTAGAAAAAATTAAAACGACTTTCTAAGGAATTAAAAGTGATTTTTAGAAAAAATTAAAGTGGCTTTTTGAGAAAACAAAATCGGCTTTTAGAAGAAATAAAAGCGGCTTTTTGAGAAAGCAAAAGCGGCTATTAGAAAAAATTAAAGTGGCTTTTTGAGAAAACAAAATCGGCTTTTAGAAGAAATAAAAGTGGCTTTTTGAGAAAGCAAAAGCGGCTATTAGAAAAAATTAAAGCGACTTTCTGAGAAAACAAAATCGGCTTTTAGAAGAAATAAAAGTAGCTTTTTGAGAAAACAAAATCGGCTTTTAGAAGAAATAAAAGTGGCTTTTTGAGAAAGCAAAAGCGGCTATTAGAAAAAATTAAAGTAGTTTTTTGAGAAAACAAAAGCGGCTATTAGAAAAAATTAAAGTGGCTTTTTGAGAAAACAAAAGCGGCTTTTAGAAAAAATTAAAGTGGGTTTTAGAGAAAACAAAAGCGGCTTTTAGAAAAAATTAAACGACTTTCTGAGGAATTAAAAGTTACTTTTAAAAAAAATTAAAGCGACTTTCTGAGAAAACAAAATCGGCTTTTAGAAGAAATAAAAGTAGCTTTTTGAGAAAAAAAAATCGGCTTTTAGAAGAAATAAAAGTGGCTTTTTGAGAAAGCAAAAGCGGCTATTAGAAAAAATTAAAGTGGCTTTTTGAGAAAACAAAAGCGGCTTTTAGAAAAAATTAAAGCGACTTTCTGAGGAATTAAAAGTGACTTTTAGAAAAAATTAAAGCGACTTTCTGAGAAAACAACACCGGTTTTTAGAAGAAATAATAGTGGCTTTTTGAGAAAACAAAAGCGGCTTTTAGAAAAAATTAAAGTGGGTTTTAGAGAAATTAAGAGTGGCTTTTAGAAAAAACTAAAGCGACTTTCTGAGAAAGCAAAAGCGGCTTTTAGAAAAAATTAAAGTGGCTTTTTGAGAAAACAAAAGCGGCTTTTAGAAAAAATTAAAGTGGGTTTTAGAGAAATTAAGAGTGGCTTTTAGAAAAAATTAAAGCGACTTTCTGAGAAAACAACACCGGTTTTTAGAAGAAATAAAAGTGGCTTTTTGAGAAAACAAAAGCGGCTTTTAGAAAAAATTAAAGTGGCTTTTTGAGAAAACAAAAGCGGCTTTTAGAAAAAATTAAAGCGAGTTTCTGAGGAATTAAAAGTGACTTTTAGAAAAAATTAAAGCGACTTTCTGAGAAAACAAAATCGGCTTTTAGAAGAAATAAAAGTAGTTTTTTGAGAAAACAAAAGCGGCTTTTAGAAAAAATTAAAGTGGCTTTTTGAGAAAACAAAAGCGGCTTTTAGAAAAAATTAAAGTAGGTTTTAGAGAAATTAAAAGTGGCTTTTAGAAAAAACTAAAGCGACTTTCTGAGAAAATAAAATCGGCTTTTAGAAGAAATAAAAGTAGTTTTTTGAGAAAACAAAAGCGGCTTTTAGAAAAAAATAAAGTCGCTTTTTGAGAAAACAAAAGCGGCTTTTAGAAAAAATTAAAGTGGGTTTTAGAGAAAACAAAAGCGGCTTTTAGAAAAAATTAAACGACTTTCTGAGGAATTAAAAGTTACTTTTAAAAAAAATTAAAGCGACTTTCTGAGAAAACAAAATCGGCTTTTAGAAGAAATAAAAGTAGTTTTTTGAGAAAACAAAAGCGGCTATTAGAAAAAATTAAAGTGGCTTTTTGAGAAAACAAAAGCGGCTTTTAGAAAAAATTAAAGTGGGTTTTAGAGAAATTAAAAGTGGCTTTTAGAAAAAACTAAAGCGACTTTCTGAGAAAACAAAATCGGCTTTTAGAAGAAATAAAAGTAGTTTTTTGAGAAAACAAAATCGGCTTTTAGAAGAAATTAAAGTGGCTTTTTGAGAAAACAAAATCGGCTTTTAGAAGAAATAAAAGTGGCTTTTTGAGAAAGCAACAGCGGCTATTAGAAAAAATTAAAGCGACTTTCTGAGGAATTAAAAGTGACTTTTAGAAAAAATTAAAGCGACTTTCTGAGAAAACAAAATCGGCTTTTAGAAGAAATTAAAGTGGCTTTTTGAGAAAACAAAATCGGCTTTTAGAAGAAATAAAAGCGGCTTTTTGAGAAAGCAAAAGCGGCTATTAGAAAAAATTAAAGTGGCTTTTTGAGAAAACAAAATCGGCTTTTAGAAGAAATAAAAGCGGCTTTTTGAGAAAACAAAATCGGCTTTTAGAAGAAATAAAAGTGGCTTTTTGAGAAAGCAAAAGCGGCTATTAGAAAAAATTAAAGCGACTTTCTGAGAAAACAAAATCGGCTTTTAGAAGAAATAAAAGCGGCTTTTTGAGAAAGCAAAAGCGGCTATTAGAAAAAATTAAAGCGACTTTCTGAGAAAACAAAATCGACTTTTAGAAGAAATAAAAGTAGCTTTTTGAGAAAACAAAATCGGCTTTTAGAAGAAATAAAAGTGGCTTTTTGAGAAAGCAAAAGCGGCTATTAGAAAAAATTAAAGTGGCTTTTTGAGAAAACAAAAGCGGCTTTTAGAAAAAATTAAAGCGACTTTCTGAGGAATTAAAAGTGACTTTTAGAAAAAATTAAAGCGACTTTCTGAGAAAACAAAATCGGCTTTTAGAAGAAATTAAAGTGGCTTTTTGAGAAAACAAAATCGGCTTTTAGAAGAAATAAAAGTAGCTTTTTGAGAAAACAAAATCGGCTTTTAGAAGAAATAAAAGTGGCTTTTTGAGAAAGCAAAAGCGGCTATTAGAAAAAATTAAAGTGGCTTTTTGAGAAAACAAAAGCGGCTTTTAGAAAAAATTAAAGCGACTTTCTAAGGAATTAAAAGTGATTTTTAGAAAAAATTAAAGCGACTTTCTGAGAAAACAAAATCGGCTTTTAGAAGAAATTAAAGTGGCTTTTTGAGAAAGCAAAAGCGGCTATTAGAAAAAATTAAAGCGACTTTCTGAGGAATTAAAAGTGACTTTTAGAAAAAATTAAAGCGACTTTCTGAGAAAACAAAACCGGTTTTTAGAAGAAATTAAAGTGGCTTTTTGAGAAAATAAAAGCGGCTTTTAGAAAAAATTAAAGTGGCTTTCTGAGAAAACAAAACCGGTTTTTAGAAGAAATAAAAGTGGCTTTTTGAGAAAACAAAATCGGCTTTTAGAAGAAATTAAAGGGGCTTTTTAAGAAAACAAAATCGGCTTTTAGAAGAAATAAAAGTAGCTTTTTGAGAAAACAAAATCGGCTTTTAGAAGAAATAAAAGTGGCTTTTTGAGAAAGCAAAAGCGGCTATTAGAAAAAATTAAAGTGGCTTTTTGAGAAAACAAAAGCGGCTTTTAGAAAAAATTAAAGCGACTTTCTAAGGAATTAAAAGTGATTTTTAGAAAAAATTAAAGTGGCTTTTTGAGAAAACAAAATCGGCTTTTAGAAGAAATAAAAGCGGCTTTTTGAGAAAGCAAAAGCGGCTATTAGAAAAAATTAAAGTGGCTTTTTGAGAAAACAAAATCGGCTTTTAGAAGAAATAAAAGTGGCTTTTTGAGAAAGCAAAAGCGGCTATTAGAAAAAAATTAAAGCGACTTTCTGAGAAAACAAAATCGGCTTTTAGAAGAAATAAAAGTAGCTTTTTGAGAAAACAAAATCGGCTTTTAGAAGAAATAAAAGTGGCTTTTTGAGAAAGCAAAAGCGGCTATTAGAAAAAATTAAAGTGGCTTTTTGAGAAAACAAAAGCGGCTTTTAGAAAAAATTAAAGCGACTTTCTGAGGAATTAAAAGTGACTTTTAGAAAAAATTAAAGCGACTTTCTGAGAAAACAAAATCGGCTTTTAGAAGAAATTAAAGTGGCTTTTTGAGAAAACAAAATCGGCTTTTAGAAGAAATAAAAGTAGCTTTTTGAGAAAACAAAATCGGCTTTTAGAAGAAATAAAAGTGGCTTTTTGAGAAAGCAAAAGCGGCTATTAGAAAAAATTAAAGTGGCTTTTTGAGAAAACAAAAGCGGCTTTTAGAAAAAATTAAAGCGACTTTCTAAGGAATTAAAAGTGACTTTTAGAAAAAATTAAAGCGACTTTCTGAGAAAACAAAATCGGCTTTTAGAAGAAATTAAAGTGGCTTTTTGAGAAAACAAAATCGGCTTTTAGAAGAAATAAAAGTAGCTTTTTGAGAAAACAAAATCGGCTTTTAGAAGAAATAAAAGTGGCTTTTTGAGAAAGCAAAAGCGGCTTTTAGAAAAAATTAAAGTGGCTTTTTGAGAAAACAAAAGCGGCTTTTAGAAAAAATTAAAGTGGGTTTTAGAGAAATTAAAAGTGGCTTTTAGAAAAAATTAAAGCGACTTTCTGAGGAATTAAAAGTGACTTTTAGAAAAAATTAAAGCGACTTTCAGAGAAAACAACACCGGTTTTTAGAAGAAATAAAAGTAGCTTTTTGAGAAAACAAAAGCGGCTATTAGAAAAAATTAAAGTGGCTTTTTGAGAAAACAAAAGCGGCTTTTAGAAAAAATTAAAGTGGGTTTTAGAGAAATTAAAAGTGGCTTTTAGAAAAAATTAAAGCGACTTTCTGAGGAATTAAAAGTGACTTTTAGAAAAAATTAAAGCGACTTTCTGAGAAAACAAAATCGGCTTTTAGAAGAAATAAAAGTAGCTTTTTGAGAAAACAAAATCGGCTTTTAGAAGAAATAAAAGTGGCTTTTTGAGAAAGCAAAAGCGGCTATTAGAAAAAATTAAAGTGGCTTTTTGAGAAAACAAAAGCGGCTTTTAGAAAAAATTAAAGTGGGTTTTAGAGAAATTAAAAGTGGCTTTTAGAAAAAATTAAAGCGACTTTCTGAGAATACAAAACCAGTTTTTAGAAGAAATAAAAGTGGCTTTTTGAGAAAACAAAAGCGGCTATTAGAAAAAATTAAAGTGGCTTTTTGAGAAAACAAAAGCGGCTTTTAGAAAAAATTAAAGTGGGTTTTAGAGAAATTAAAAGTGGCTTTTAGAAAAAGTTAAAGCGACTGTCTGAAAAATCAAAACCGGTTTTTAGAAGAAATAAAAGTGGATTTTTCAGAAAACAAAAGCGGCTATTAGAAAAAAGTAAAGTGGCTTTTTGAGAAAACAAAAGCGGCTTTTAGAAAAAATTAAAGTGGCTTTCTGAGGAAATAAAAGTGACTTTTAGAAAAAATTAAAGTGGGTTTTAGAGAAATTAAAAGTGGCTTTTAGAAAAAATTAAAGCGACTTTCTGAGGAATTAAAAGTGACTTTTAGAAAAAATTAAAGCGACTTTCTGAGAAAACAAAATCGGCTTTTAAAAAAAATAAAAGTAGCTTTTTGAGAAAACAAAATCGGCTTTTAGAAGAAATAAAAGTGGCTTTTTGAGAAAGCAAAAGCGGCTATTAGAAAAAATTAAAGTGGCTTTTTGAGAAAACAAAAGCGGCTTTTAGAAAAAATTAAAGTGGGTTTTAGAGAAATTAAAAGTGGCTTTTAGAAAAAGTTAAAGCGACTGTCTGAAAAAACAAAACCGGTTTTTAGAAGAAATAAAAGTGGATTTTTCAGAAAACAAAAGCGGCTATTAGAAAAAAGTAAAGTGGCTTTTTGAGAAAACAAAAGCGGCTTTTAGAAAAAATTAAAGTGGATTTCTGAGGAAATAAAAGTGACTTTTAGAAAAAATTAAAGCGACTTTCAGTGAAATAAAATCGGCTTTTAGAAGAAATAAAAGTAGCTTTTTGAGAAAACAAAAGCGGCTATTAGAAAAAATTAAAGTGGCTTTTTGAGAAAACAAAATCGGCTTTTAGAAGAAATAAAAGTAGCTTTTTGAGAAAACAAAATCGGCTTTTAGAAGAAATAAAAGTGGCTTTTTGAGAAAGCAAAAGCGGCTATTAGAAAAAATTAAAGTGGGTTTTTGAGAAAACAAAAGCGGATTTTAGAAAAAATTAAAGTGGGTTTTAGAGAAATTAAAAGTGGCTTTTAGAAAAAATTAAAGCGACTTTCTGAGGAATTAAAAGTAACTTTTAGAAAAAATTAAAGCGACTTTCAGAGAAAACAACACCGGTTTTTAGAAGAAATAAAAGTAGCTTTTTGAGAAAACAAAAGCGGCTATTAGAAAAAATTAAAGTGGCTTTTTGAGAAAACAAAAGCGGCTTTTAGAAAAAATTAAAGTGGGTTTTAGAGAAATTAAAAGTGGCTTTTAGAAAAAATTAAAGCGACTTTCTGAGAATACAAAACCAGTTTTTAGAAGAAATAAAAGTGGCTTTTTGAGAAAACAAAAGCGGCTATTAGAAAAAATTAAAGTGGCTTTTTGAGAAAACAAAAGCGGCTTTTAGAAAAAATTAAAGTGGGTTTTAGAGAAATTAAAAGTGGCTTTTAGAAAAAGTTAAAGCGACTGTCTGAAAAAACAAAACCGGTTTTTAGAAGAAATAAAAGTGGATTTTTGAGAAAACAAAAGCGGCTATTAGAAAAAAGTAAAGTGGCTTTTTGAGAAAACAAAAGCGGCTTTTAGAAAAAATTAAAGTGGCTTTCTGAGGAAATAAAAGTGACTTTTAGAAAAAATTAAAGCGACTTTCAGTGAAATAAAATCGGCTTTTAGAAGAAATAAAAGTAGCTTTTTGAGAAAACAAAAGCGGCTATTAGAAAAAATTAAAGTGGCTTTTTGAGAAAACAAAAGCGGCTTTTAGAAAAAATTAAAGCGACTTTCTAAGGAATTAAAAGTGACTTTTAGAAAAAATTAAAGCGACTTTCTGAGAAAACAAAATCGGCTTTTAGAAGAAATTAAAGTGGCTTTTTGAGAAAACAAAATCGGCTTTTAGAAGAAATAAAAGTAGCTTTTTGAGAAAACAAAATCGGCTTTTAGAAGAAATAAAAGTGGCTTTTTGAAAAAGCAAAAGCGGCTATTAGAAAAAATTAAAGTGGCTTTTTGAGAAAACAAAAGCGGCTTTTAGAAAAAATTAAAGTGGGTTTTAGAGAAATTAAAAGTGGCTTTTAGAAAAAATTAAAGCGACTTTCTGAGGAATTAAAAGTGACTTTTAGAAAAAATTAAAGCGACTTTCAGAGAAAACAACACCGGTTTTTAGAAGAAATAAAAGTAGCTTTTTGAGAAAACAAAAGCGGCTATTAGAAAAAATAAAAGTGGCTTTTTGAGAAAGCAAAAGCGGCTATTAGAAAAAATTAAAGTGGCTTTTTGAGAAAACAAAAGCGGCTTTTAGAAAAAATTAAAGTGGGTTTTAGAGAAATTAAATGTGGCTTTTAGAAAAAATTAAAGCGACTTTCTGAGAATACAAAACCAGTTTTTAGAAGAAATAAAAGTGGCTTTTTGAGAAAACAAAAGCGGCTATTAGAAAAAATTAAAGTGGCTTTTTGAGAAAACAAAAGCGGCTTTTAGAAAAAATTAAAGTGGGTTTTAGAGAAATTAAAAGTGGCTTTTAGAAAAAATTAAAGCGACTTTCTGAGAATACAAAACCAGTTTTTAGAAGAAATAAAAGTGGCTTTTTGAGAAAACAAAAGCGGCTATTAGAAAAAATTAAAGTGGCTTTTTGAGAAAACAAAAGCGGCTTTTAGAAAAAATTAAAGTGGGTTTTAGAGAAATTAAAAGTGGCTTTTAGAAAAAGTTAAAGCGACTGTCTGAAAAAACAAAACCGGTTTTTAGAAGAAATAAAAGTGGCTTTTTGAGAAAACAAAAGCGGCTATTAGAAAAAATTAAAGTGGCTTTTTGAGAAAACAAAAGCGGCTATTAGAAAAAAGTAAAGTGGCTTTTTGAGAAAACAAAAGCGGCTTTTAGAAAAAATTAAAGTGGCTTTCTGAGGAAATAAAAGTGACTTTTAGAAAAAATTAAAGCGACTTTCAGTGAAATAAAATCGGCTTTTAGAAGAAATAAAAGTAGCTTTTTGAGAAAACAAAAGCGGCTATTAGAAAAAATTAAAGTGGCTTTTTGAGAAAATAAAAGCGGCTTTTAGAAAAAATTAAAGTGGCTTTCTGAGGAATTAAAAGTGACTTTTACAAAAAATTAAAGCGACTTTCTGAGGAATTAAAAGTGACTTTTAGAAAAAATTAAAGCGACTTTCAGAGAAAACAAAATCGGTTTTTAGAAGAAATAAAAGTAGCTTTTTGAGAAAACAAAAGTGGCTTTTAGAAAAAATTAAAGTGGGTTTTAGAGAAATTAAAAGTGGCTTTTAGAAAAAATTAAAGCGACTTTCTGAGAAAACAAAAGCGGCTTTTAGAAAAAATTAAAGTGGGTTTTAGAGAAATTGAAAGAGGCTTTTAGAAAAAATTCAAGTGGCTTTCTGAGGAACTAAAAGTGACTTTTAGAAAAAATTAAAGGGACTTTCTGAGAAAACAAGACCGGTTTTTAGAAAAAATTAAAGTGGCTTTTTGAGAAAACAAAAGCGGCTTTTAGAAAAAATTAAAGTGTGTTTTAGAGAAATTAAAAGTGGCTTTTAGAAAAAATTAAAGCGACTGTCTGAGAAAACAAACCGGTTTTTAGAAGAAATAAAAGTGGCTTTTTGAGAAAACAAAAGCGGCTATTAGAAAAAATTAAAGTGGCTTTTTGAGAAAACAAAAGCGGCTTTTAGAAAAAATTAAAGTGGGTTTTAGAGAAATTAAACGTGGCTTTTAGAAAAAATTAAAGCGACTTTCAGAGAAATAAAATCGGCTTTTAGAAGAAATAAAAGTAGCTTTTTGAGAAAACAAAAGCGGCTATTAGAAAAAATTAAAGTGGCTTTTTGAGAAAATAAAAGCGGCTTTTAGAAAAAATTAAAGTGGCTTTCTGAGAAAACAAAACCGGTTTTTAGAAGAAATAAAAGTGGCTTTTTGAGAAAACAAAAGCGGCTATTAGAAAAAATTAAAGGGACTTTCTGAGAAAACAAGACCGGTTTTTAGAAAAAATTAAAGTGGCTTTCTGAGAAAACAAAACCAGTTTTTAGAAGAAATAAAAGTGGCTTTTTGAGAAAACAAAAGCGGCTATTAGAAAAAATTAAAGTGGCTTTCTGAGGAAATAAAAGTGACTTTTAGAAAAAATTAAAGCGACTTTCAGAGAAATATAATCGGCTTTTAGAAGAAATAAAAGTAGCTTTTTGAGAAAACAAAAGCGGCTTTTAGAAAAAATTAAAGTGGCTTTTTGAGAAAACAAAAGCGGCTTTTAGAAGAAATAAAAGTGGCTTTTTGAGAAAACAAAAGCGGCTATTAGAAAAAATTAAAGTAGGTTTTAGAGAAAACAAAAGCGGCTTTTAGAAAAAATTAAAGTAGGTTTTAGAGAAAACAAAATCGGCTTTTAGAAGAAATAAAAGTAGCTTTTTGAGAAAACAAAAGTGGCTTTTAGAAAAATAAAAGTGGGTTTTAGAGAAATTAAAAGTAGCTTTTAGAAAAAATTAAAGCGACTTTTTGAGAAAACAAAAGCGGCTTTTAGAAGAAATAAAAGTAGCTTTTTGAGAAAACAAAAGCGGCTTTTAGAAAAAATTAAAGTGGGTTTTAGAGAAATTAAAAGTGGCTTTTAGAAAAAATTAAAGCGACTTTCTGAGAAAACAAAATCGGCTTTTAGAAGAAATAAAAGTAGCTTTTTGAGAAAACAAAAGCGGCTTTTAGAAAAAATTAAAGTGGGTTTTAGAGAAAATAAAAGCGGCTTTTAAAAAAAATTAAAGCGACTTTCTGAGAAAACAAAATCGGCTTTTAGAAGAAATAAAAGTAGCTTTTTGAGAAAACAAAAGCGGCTTTTAGAAAAAATTAAAGTGGGTTTTAGAGAAATTAAAAGTGGCTTTTAGAAAAAATTAAAGTGGGTTTTAGAGAAATTAAAAGTGGCTTTTAGAAAAAATTAAAGTGGGTTTTAGAGAAATTAAAAGTGAGTTTTAAAAAAAATTAAAGCGGCTTTCTGAGAATACAAAATCGGCTTTTAGAAGAAATAAAAGTAGCTTTTTGAGAAAACAAAAGCGGCTATTAGAAAAAATTTAAGTGGTTTTTTGAGAAAATAAAAGCGGCTTTTAGAAAAAATTAAAGTGGCTTTCTGAGAAAACAAAAGCGGCTTTTAGAAAAAATTAAAGTGGGTTTTAGAGAAATTAAAAGTGGCTTTTAGAAAAAATTAAAGCGACTTTCTGAGAAAACAAAACCGGTTTTTAGAAGAAATTAAAGTGGCTTTTTGGGAAAACAAAAGCGGCTTTTAGAAAAAATTAAAGTGGGTTTTAGAGAAATTAAAAGTGGCTTTTAGAAAAAATTAAAGTGGCTTTCTGGGAAAACAAAAGCGGCTTTTAGAAAAAATTAAAGTGGCTTTTAGATAAATTAAAAGCGGCTAATAGAAAAAATTAAAGTGGCTTTTTGAGAAAACAAAATCGGCTTTTAGAAAAAATTACAGCGACTTTCTGAGAAAACTAAAGCGGCTATTAGAAAAAATTAAAGCGACTTTCTGAGAAAACAAAAGCGGCTATTAGAAAAAATTAGGTGGCTTTTAGAGAAATTAAAAGCGGCTATTAGAAAAAATTAAAGTGGCTTTTTGAGAAAACAAAAGCGGCTATTAGAAAAAATTAAAGTGGGTTTTAGAGAAAATAAAAGCGGCTTTTAAAAAAAATTAAAGCGACTTTCTGAGAAAACAAAATCGGCTTTTAGAAGAAATTAAAGCGACTTTCTGAGGAATTAAAAGTGAGTTTTAAAAAAAATTAAAGCGGCTTTCTGAGAAAACAAAAGCGGCTTTTAGAAAAAAATAAAGTGGGTTTTAGAGAAATTAAAAGTGGCTTTTAGAAAAAATTAAAGCAACTTTCTGAGAAAACAAAACCGGTTTTTAGAAGAAATAAAAGTGGCTTTTTGAAAAAACAAAAGCGGCTATTAGGAAAAATTAAAGTGGCTTTTTTAGAAAACAAAAGCGGCTTTTAGAAAAAATTAAAGCGACTTTCTGAGGAATTAAAAGTGAGTTTTAAAAAAAATTAAAGCGGCTTTCTGAGAAAACAAAATCGGCTTTTAGAAGAAATGAAAGTGGGTTTTAGAGAAATTAAAAGTGGCTTTTAGAAAAAATTAAAGCGACTTTCTGAGAGAACAAAACCGGTTTTTAGAAGAAATAAAAGTGGCTTTTTGAAAAAACAAAAGCGGCTATTAGGAAAAATTAAAGTGGCTTTTTTAGAAAACAAAAGCGGCTTTTAGAAAAAATTACAGCGACTTTCTGAGGAATTAAAAGTGAGTTTAAAAAAAAATTAAAGCGGCTTTCTGAGAAAACAAAATCGGCTTTTAGAAGAAATAAAAGTGGGTTTTAGAGAAATTAAAAGTGGCTTTTAGAAAAAATTAAAGCGACTTTCTGAGAAAACAAAACCGGTTTTTAGAAGAAATAAAAGTGGTTTTTTGAAAACACAAAAGCGGCTATTAGGAAAAATTAAAGTGGCTTTTTTAGAAAACAAAAGCGGCTTTTAGAAGAAATTAAAGCGACTTTCTGAGGAATTAAAAGTGAGTTTTTAAAAAAATTAAAGCGGCTTTCTGAGAAAACAAAAGCGGCTTTTAGAAAAAATTAAAGTGGGTTTTAGAGAAATTAAAAGTGGCTTTTAGAAAAAATTAAAGCGACTTTCTGAGAAAACAAAACCGGTTTTTAGAAGAAATAAAAGTGGCTTTTTGAAAAAACAAAAGCGGCTATTAGGAAAAATTAAAGTGGCTTTTTTAGAAAACAAAAGCGGCTTTTAGAAAAAATTAAAGCGACTTTCTGAGGAATTAAAAGTGAGTTTTAAAAAAAATTAAAGCGGCTTTCTGAGAAAACAAAATCGGCTTTTAGAAGAAATAAAAGTAGCTTTTTGAGAAAACAAAAGCGGCTATTAGAAAAAATTTAAGTGGTTTTTTGAGAAAATAAAAGCGGCTATTAGAAAAAATTAAAGTGGGTTTTAGAGAAATTAAAAGTGGCTTTTAGAAAAAATTAAAGTGGCTTTTTGAGAAAACAAAATCGGCTTTTAGAAAAAATTAAAGTGGGTTTTAGAGAAATTAAAAGCGGCTATTAGAAAAAATTAAAGTGGGTTTCAGAGAAACTAAAAGTGGCTTTTAGAAAAAATTAAAGCGACTTTCTGAGAAAACAAAAGCGGCTTTTAGAAAAAATTAAAGTGGGTTTTAGAGAAATTAAAAGCGGCTATTAGAAAAAATTTAAGTGGTTTTTTGAGAAAATAAAAGCGGCTATTAGAAAAAATTAAAGTGGGTTTTAGAGAAACTAAAAGTGGCTTTTAGAAAAAATTAAAGCGACTTTCTGAGAGAACAAAAGCGGCTTTTAGAAAAAATTAAAGTGGGTTTTAGAGAAATTAAAAGCGGCTATTAGAAAAAATTAAAGTGGCTTTTTGAGAAAACAAAAGCGGCTATTAGAAAAAATTAAAGTGGGTTTTAGAGAAATTAAAAGTGGCTTTTAGAAAAAATTAAAGCGACTTTCTAAGAAAACAAAAGCGGCATTTAGAAAAAATTAAAGTGGCTTTTTGAGAAAACAAAAGCGGCTATTAGAAAAAATTAAAGTGGGTTTTAGAGAAATTAAAAGTGGCTTTTAGAAAAAATTAAAGTGGCTTTCTGAGAAAACAAAAGCGGCTTTTAGAAAAAATTAAAGTGGATTTTAGAGAAATTAAAAGCAGCTATTAGAAAAAATTAAAGTGGCTTTTTGAGAAAACAAAATCGGCTTTTAGAAAAAATTACAGCGACTTTCTGAGAAAACTAAAGCGGCTATTAGAAAAAATTAAAGCGACTTTCTGAGAAAACAAAAGCGGCTATTAGAAAAAATTAGGTGGCTTTTAGAGAAATTAAAAGCGGCTATTAGAAAAAATTAAAGTGGCTTTTTGAGAAAACAAAAGCGGCTATTAGAAAAAATTAAAGTGGGTTTTAGAAAAAATAAAAGTAGATTTTGGAGAAAACAAAAGCGGCTTCTAGAAAAAATTAAAGTGGCTTTTTGAGAAAACAAAAGCGGCTTTTAGAAAAAATTAAAGTAGCTTTTTGAGAAAACAAAAGGGGCTATTAGAATAAATTAAAGTGGCTTTTTGAGAAAACAAAAGCGGCTTTTAGAAAAAATTAAAGTGGGTTTTAGAGAAATTAAAAGTGGCTTTAAGAAAAAATTAAACGACTTTCTGAGAAAACAAAAGCGGCTATTAGAAAAAATTAAGTGGCTTTTAGAAAAAATTAAAGTGGGTTTTAGAGAAATTAAAAGTGGCTTTAAGAAAAAATTAAAGCGACTTTCTGAGAAAACAAAATCGGCTTTTAGAAAAAATTAAAGTGGGTTTTAGAGAAATTAAAAGCGGCTATTAGAAAAAATTAAAGTGGGTTTTAGAGAAACTAAAAGTGGCTTTTAGAAAAAATTAAAGCGACTTTCTGAGAAAACAAAAGCGGCTTTTAGAAAAAATTAAAGTGGGTTTTAGAGAAATTAAAAGCGGCTATTAGAAAAAATTTAAGTGGCTTTTTGAGAAAACAAAAGCGGCTATTAGAAAAAATTAAAGTGGGTTTTGAGAGAAATTAAAAGTGGCTTTTAGAAAAAATTAAAGCGACTTTCTAAGAAAACAAAAGCGGCATTTAGAAAAAATTAAAGTGGCTTTTTGAGAAAACAAAAGCGGCTATTAGAAAAAATTAAAGTGGGTTTTAGAGAAATTAAAAGTGGCTTTTAGAAAAAATTAAAGTGGCTTTCTGAGAAAACAAAAGCGGCTTTTAGAAAAAATTAAAGTGGCTTTTAGAGAAATTAAAAGCGGCTATTATAAAAAATTAAAGTGGCTTTTTGAGAAAACAAAATCGGCTTTTAGAAAAAATTACAGCGACTTTCTGAGAAAACTAAAGCGGCTATTAGAAAAAATTAAAGCGACTTTCTGAGAAAACAAAAGCGGCTATTAGAAAAAATTAGGTGGCTTTTAGAGAAATTAAAAGCGGCTATTAGAAAAAATTAAAGTGGCTTTTTGAGAAAACAAAAGCGGCTATTAGAAAAAATTAAAGTGGGTTTTAGAAAAAATAAAAGTAGATTTTGGAGAAAACAAAAGCGGCTTCTAGAAAAAATTAAAGTGGCTTTTTGAGAAAACAAAAGCGGCTTTTAGAAAAAATTAAAGTGGGTTTTAGAGAAATTAAAAGTGGCTTTAAGAAAAAATTAAACGACTTTCTGAGAAAACAAAAGCGGCTATTAGAAAAAATTAAGTGGCTTTTAGAAAAAATTAAAGTGGGTTTTAGAGAAATTAAAAGTGGCTTTAAGAAAAAATTAAAGCGACTTTCTGAGAAAACAAAATCGGCTTTTAGAAAAAATAAAAGTAGATTTTTGAGAAAACAAAAGCGGCTTTTAGAAAAAATTAAAGTGGCTTTTTGAGAAAACAAAAGCGGCTTTTAGAAAAAATTAAAGTGGGTTTTAGAGAAATTAAAAGTGGCTTTTAGAAAAAATTAAAGCGACTTTTTGAGAAAACAAAAGCGGCTATTAGAAAAAATTAAGTGGCTTTTAGAGAAATTAAAAGCGGCTATTAGAAAAAATTAAAGTGGCTTTTTGAGAAAACAAAATCGGCTTTTAGAAAAAATTACAGCGACTTTCTGAGAAAACTAAAGCGGCTATTAGAAAAAATTAAAGCGACTTTCTGAGAAAACAAAAGCGGCTATTAGAAAAAATTAGGTGGCTTTTAGAGAAATTAAAAGCGGCTATTAGAAAAAATTAAAGTGGATTTTTGAGAAAACAAAAGCGGCTGTTAGAAAAAATTAAAGTGGGTTTTAGAGAAAATAAAAGCGGCTTTAAAAAAAAATTAAAGCGACTTTCTGAGAAAACAAAATCGGCTTTTAGAAGCAATAAAAGTGGCTTTTTGAGAAAACAAAAGCGGCTTTTAGAAAAAATTAAAGTGGGTTTTAGAGAAATTAAAAGTGGCTTTTAGAAAAAATTAAAGCGACTTTCTGAGAAAACAAAACCGGTTTTTAGAAGAAATAAAAGTGGCTTTTTGAAAAAACAAAAGCGGCTATTAGGAAAAATTAAAGTGGCTTTTTTAGAAAACAAAAGCGGCTTTTAGAAAAAATTAAAGCGACTTTCTGAGGAATTAAAAGTGAGTTTAAAAAAAATTAAAGCGGCTTTTTGAGAAAACAAAAGCGGCTATTAGAAAAAACTAAAGTGGGTTTTAGAGAAAATAAAAGCGGCTTTAAAAAAAAATTAAAGCGACTTTCTGAGAAAACAAAATCGGCTTTTAGAAGAAATAAAAGTAGCTTTTTGAGAAAACAAAAGCGGCTTTTAGAAAAAATTAAAGTGGGTTTGAGAGAAATTAAAAGTGGCTTTTAGAAAAAACTTAAGCGACTTTCTGAGAAAACAAAACCGGTTTTTAGAAGAAATAAAAGTGGCTTTTTGAAAAAACAAAAGCGGCTATTAGGAAAAATTAAAGTGGCTTTTTTAGAAAACAAAAGCGGCTTTTAGAAATATTAAAGCGACTTTCTGAGGAATTAAAAGTGAGTTTTAAAAAAAATTAAAGCGGCTTTCTGAGAAAACAAAATCGGCTTTTAGAAGAAATAAAAGTAGCTTTTTGAGAAAACAAAAGCGGCTATTAGAAAAAATTTAAGTGGTTTTTTGAGAAAATAAAAGCGGCTTTTAGAAAAAATTTAAGTGGCTTTCTGAGAAAACAAAAGCGGCTTTTAGAAAAAATAAAAGTAGCTTTTTGAGAAAACAAAAGCGGCTTTTAGAAAAAATTAAAGTGGGTTTTAGAGAAATTTAAAGTGGCTTTTAAAAAAAATTAAAGCGACTTTCTGAGAAAACAAAATCGGCTTTTAGAAAAAATAAAAGTAGCTTTTTGAGAAAACAAAAGCGGCTTTTAGAAAAAATTAAAGTGGGTTTTAGAGAAATTAAAAGTGGCTTTTAGAAAAAATTAAAGCGACTTTCTAAGAAAACAAAAGCGGCTTTTAGAAAAAATTAAAGTGGCTTTTTGAGAAAACAAAAGCGGCTTTTAGAAAAAATTAAAGTGGGTTTTAGAGAAATTAAAAGTGGCTTTTAGAAAAAATTAAAGCGACTTTCTGAGAAAACAAAACCGGTTTTTAGAAGAAATAAAAGTGGCTTTTTGAGAAAACAAAAGCGGCTATTAGAAAAAATTTAAGTGGTTTTTTGAGAAAATAAAAGCGGCTTTTAGAAAAAATTAAAGTGGCTTTCTGAGAAAACAAAAGCGGCTTTTAGAAAAAATTAAAGTGGGTTTTAGAGAAATTAAAAGTGGCTTTTAGAAAAAATTAAAGCGACTTTCTAAGAAAACAAAAGCGGCTTTTAGAAAAAATTAAAGTGGCTTTTTGAGAAAACAAAAGCGGCTTTTAGAAAAAATTAAAGTGGGTTTTAGAGAAATTAAAAGTGGCTTTTAGAAAAAATTAAAGCGACTTTCTGAGAAAACAAAACCGGTTTTTAGAAGAAATAAAAGTGGCTTTTTGAGAAAACAAAAGCGGCTATTAGGAAAAATTAAAGTGGCTTTTTTAGAAAACAAAAGCGGCTTTTAGAAAAAATTAAAGTGGGTTTTAGAGAAATTAAAAGTGGCTTTTAGAAAAAATTAAAGCGACTTTCTGAGAAAACAAAAGCGGCTTTTAGAAAAAATAAAAGAAGCTTTTTGAGAAAACAAAAGCGGCTTTTAGAAAAAATTAAAGTGGGTTTTAGAGAAATTAAAAGTGGCTTTTAAAAAAAATTAAAGCGACTTTCTGAGAAAACAAAATCGGCTTTTAGAAAAAATAAAAGTAGCTTTTTGAGAAAACAAAAGCGGCTTTTAGAAAAAATTAAAGTGGGTTTTAGAGAAATTAAAAGTGGCTTTTAGAAAAAATTAAAGCGACTTTCTGAGAAAACAAAATCGGCTTTTAGAAAAAATAAAAGTAGCTTTTTGAGAAAACAAAAGCGGCTTTTAGAAAAAATTAAAGTGGGTTTTAGAGAAATTAAAAGTGGCTTTTAAAAAAAATTAAAGCGACTTTCTGAGAAAACAAAATCGGCTTTTAGAAAAAATAAAAGTAGCTTTTTGAGAAAACAAAAGCGGCTTTTAGAAAAAATTAAAGTGGGTTTTAGAGAAATTAAAAGTGGCTTTTAGAAAAAATTAAAGCGACTTTCTGAGAAAACAAAATCGGCTTTTAGAAAAAATAAAAGTAGCTTTTTGAGAAAACAAAAGCGGCTTTTAGAAAAAATTAAAGTGGCTTTTTGAGAAAACAAAAGCGGCTTTTAGAAAAAATTAAAGTGGGTTTTAGAGAAATTAAAAGTGGCTTTTAGAAAAAATTAAAGCGACTTTCTGAGAAAACAAAACCGGTTTTTAGAAGAAATAAAAGTGGCTTTTTGAGAAAACAAAAGCGGCTATTAGAAAAAATTTAAGTGGTTTTTTGAGAAAATAAAAGCGGCTTTTAGAAAAAATTAAAGTGGCTTTCTGAGAAAACAAAAGCGGCTTTTAGAAAAAATTAAAGTGGGTTTTAGAGAAATTAAAAGTGGCTTTTAGAAAAAATTAAAGCGACTTTCTAAGAAAACAAAAGCGGCTTTTAGAAAAAATTAAAGTGGCTTTTTGAGAAAACAAAAGCGGCTTTTAGAAAAAATTAAAGTGGGTTTTAGAGAAATTAAAAGTGGCTTTTAGAAAAAATTAAAGCGACTTTCTGAGAAAACAAAACCGGTTTTTAGAAGAAATAAAAGTGGCTTTTTGAGAAAACAAAAGCGGCTATTAGGAAAAATTAAAGTGGCTTTTTTAGAAAACAAAAGCGGCTTTTAGAAAAAATTAAAGTGGGTTTTAGAGAAATTAAAAGTGGCTTTTAGAAAAAATTAAAGCGACTTTCTGAGAAAACAAAATCGGCTTTTAGAAGAAATAAAAGTAGCTTTTTGAGAAAACAAAAGCGGCTTTTAGAAAAAATTAAAGTGGGTTTTAGAGAAATTAAAAGTGGCTTTTAGAAAAAATTAAAGCGACTTTCTGAGAAAACAAAACCGGTTTTTAGAAGAAATAAAAGTGGCTTTTTGAAAAAACAAAAGCAGCTTTTAGAAGAAATAAAAGTAGCTTTTTGAGAAAACAAAAGCGGCTTTTAGAAAAAATTAAAGCGACTTTCTAAGGAATTAAAAGTGACTTTTAGAAAAAATTAAAGCGACTTTCTGAGAAAACAAAATCGGCTTTTAGAAGAAATAAAAGTAGCTTTTTGAGAAAACAAAAGCGGCTATTAGAAAAAATAAAAGTAGCTTTTTGAGAAAACAAAAGCGGCTTTTAGAAAAAATTAAAGTGGGTTTTAGAAAAATTAAAAGTGGCTTTTAGAAAAAATTAAAGCGACTTTCTGAGAAAACAAAAGCGGCTTTTAGAAAAAATTAAAGCGACTTTCTGAGAAAACAAAACCGGTTTTTAGAAGAAATAAAAGTGGCTTTTTGAGAAAACAAAATCGGCTTTTAGAAGAAATAAAAGTAGCTTTTTGAGAAAACAAAATCGGCTTTTAGAAGAAATAAAAGTAGCTTTTTGAGAAAACAAAAGCGGCTTTTAGAAAAAATTAAAGTGGGTCTTAGAGAAATTAAAAGTGACTTTTAGAAAAAATTAAAGCGACTTTCTGAGAAAACAAAATCGGCTTTTAGAAGAAATAAAAGTAGCTTTCTGAGAAAACAAAAGCGGCTATTAGAAAAAATTAAAGTGGCTTTTTGAGAAAACAAAAGCGGCTTTTAGAAAAAATTAAAGTGGGTTTTAGAGAAATTAAAAGTGGCTTTTAGAAAAAATTAAAGCGACTTTCTGAGAAAACAAAACCGGTTTTTAGAAGAAATAAAAGTGGCTTTTTGAGAAAACAAAAGCGGCTATTAGGAAAAATTAAAGTGGCTTTTTTAGAAAACAAAAGCGGCTTTTAGAAAAAATTAAAGTGGGTTTTAGAGAAATTAAAAGTGGCTTTTAGAAAAAATTAAAGCGACTTTCTGAGAAAACAAAAGCGGCTTTTAGAAAAAATAAAAGAAGCTTTTTGAGAAAACAAAAGCGGCTTTTAGAAAAAATTAAAGTGGGTTTTAGAGAAATTAAAAGTGGCTTTTAAAAAAAATTAAAGCGACTTTCTGAGAAAACAAAATCGGCTTTTAGAAAAAATAAAAGTAGCTTTTTGAGAAAACAAAAGCGGCTTTTAGAAAAAATTAAAGTGGGTTTTAGAGAAATTAAAAGTGGCTTTTAGAAAAAATTAAAGCGACTTTCTGAGAAAACAAAATCGGCTTTTAGAAAAAATAAAAGTAGCTTTTTGAGAAAACAAAAGCGGCTTTTAGAAAAAATTAAAGTGGGTTTTAGAGAAATTAAAAGTGGCTTTTAAAAAAAATTAAAGCGACTTTCTGAGAAAACAAAATCGGCTTTTAGAAAAAAAAAAAGTAGCTTTTTGAGAAAACAAAAGCGGCTTTTAGAAAAAATTAAAGTGGGTTTTAGAGAAATTAAAAGTGGCTTTTAGAAAAAATTAAAGCGACTTTCTGAGAAAACAAAATCGGCTTTTAGAAAAAATAAAAGTAGCTTTTTGAGAAAACAAAAGCGGCTTTTAGAAAAAATTAAAGTGGCTTTTTGAGAAAACAAAAGCGGCTTTTAGAAAAAATTAAAGTGGGTTTTAGAGAAATTAAAAGTGGCTTTTAGAAAAAATTAAAGCGACTTTCTGAGAAAACAAAACCGGTTTTTAGAAGAAATAAAAGTGGCTTTTTGAGAAAACAAAAGCGGCTATTAGAAAAAATTTAAGTGGTTTTTTGAGAAAATAAAAGCGGCTTTTAGAAAAAATTAAAGTGGCTTTCTGAGAAAACAAAAGCGGCTTTTAGAAAAAATTAAAGTGGGTTTTAGAGAAATTAAAAGTGGCTTTTAGAAAAAATTAAAGCGACTTTCTAAGAAAACAAAAGCGGCTTTTAGAAAAAATTAAAGTGGCTTTTTGAGAAAACAAAAGCGGCTTTTAGAAAAAATTAAAGTGGGTTTTAGAGAAATTAAAAGTGGCTTTTAGAAAAAATTAAAGCGACTTTCTGAGAAAACAAAACCGGTTTTTAGAAGAAATAAAAGTGGCTTTTTGAGAAAACAAAAGCGGCTATTAGGAAAAATTAAAGTGGCTTTTTTAGAAAACAAAAGCGGCTTTTAGAAAAAATTAAAGTGGGTTTTAGAGAAATTAAAAGTGGCTTTTAGAAAAAATTAAAGCGACTTTCTGAGAAAACAAAATCGGCTTTTAGAAGAAATAAAAGTAGCTTTTTGAGAAAACAAAAGCGGCTTTTAGAAAAAATTAAAGTGGGTTTTAGAGAAATTAAAAGTGGCTTTTAGAAAAAATTAAAGCGACTTTCTGAGAAAACAAAACCGGTTTTTAGAAGAAATAAAAGTGGCTTTTTGAAAAAACAAAAGCAGCTTTTAGAAGAAATAAAAGTAGCTTTTTGAGAAAACAAAAGCGGCTTTTAGAAAAAATTAAAGCGACTTTCTAAGGAATTAAAAGTGACTTTTAGAAAAAATTAAAGCGACTTTCTGAGAAAACAAAATCGGCTTTTAGAAGAAATAAAAGTAGCTTTTTGAGAAAACAAAAGCGGCTATTAGAAAAAATAAAAGTAGCTTTTTGAGAAAACAAAAGCGGCTTTTAGAAAAAATTAAAGTGGGTTTTAGAAAAATTAAAAGTGGCTTTTAGAAAAAATTAAAGCGACTTTCTGAGAAAACAAAAGCGGCTTTTAGAAAAAATTAAAGCGACTTTCTGAGAAAACAAAACCGGTTTTTAGAAGAAATAAAAGTGGCTTTTTGAGAAAACAAAATCGGCTTTTAGAAGAAATAAAAGTAGCTTTTTGAGAAAACAAAATCGGCTTTTAGAAGAAATAAAAGTAGCTTTTTGAGAAAACAAAAGCGGCTTTTAGAAAAAATTAAAGTGGGTCTTAGAGAAATTAAAAGTGACTTTTAGAAAAAATTAAAGCGACTTTCTGAGAAAACAAAATCGGCTTTTAGAAGAAATAAAAGTAGCTTTCTGAGAAAACAAAAGCGGCTATTAGAAAAAATTAAAGTGGCTTTTTGAGAAAACAAAAGCGGCTTTTAGAAAAAATTAAAGCGACTTTCTGAGAAAACAAAAGCGGCTTTTAGAAAAAATTAAAGTGGGTCTTAGAGAAATTAAAAGTGACTTTTAGAAAAAATTAAAGCGACTTTCTGAGAAAACAAAATCGGCTTTTAGAAGAAATAAAAGTAGCTTTTTGAGAAAACAAAAGCGGCTATTAGAAAAAATTAAAGTGGCTTTTTGAGAAAACAAAAGCGGCTTTTAGAAAAAATTAAAGTGGGTTTTAGAAAAATTAAAAGTGGCTTTTAGAAAAAATTAAAGCGACTTTCTGAGAAAACAAAAGCGGCTTTTAGAAAAAAATTAAAGCGACTTTCTGAGAAAACAAAACCGGTTTTTAGAAGAAATAAAAGTGGCTTTTTGAGAAAACAAAATCGGCTTTTAGAAGAAATAAAAGTAGCTTTTTGAGAAAACAAAATCGGCTTTTAGAAGAAATAAAAGTAGCTTTTTGAGAAAACAAAAGCGGCTTTTAGAAAAAATTAAAGTGGGTCTTAGAGAAATTAAAAGTGACTTTTAGAAAAAATTAAAGCGACTTTCTGAGAAAACAAAATCGGCTTTTAGAAGAAATAAAAGTAGCTTTCTGAGAAAACAAAAGCGGCTATTAGAAAAAATTAAAGTGGCTTTTTGAGAAAACAAAAGCAGCTTTTAGAAAAAATTAAAGCGACTTTCTGAGAAAACAAAAGCGGCTTTTAGAAAAAAATTAAAGCGACTTTCTGAGAAAACAAAACCGGTTTTTAGAAGAAATAAAAGTGGCTTTTAGAAAAAATTAAAGCGACTTTCTGAGAAAACAAAAGCGGCTTTTAGAAAAAATTAAAGCGACTTTCTGAGAAAACAAAACCGGTTTTTAGAAGAAATAAAAGTGGCTTTTTGAGAAAACAAAAGCGGCTTTTAGAAAAAATTAAAGTGGGTTTTAGAGAAATTAAAAGTGGCTTTTAGAAAAAATTAAAGCAACTTTCTGAGAAAACAAAACCGGTTTTTAGAAGAAATAAAAGTGGCTTTTTGAAAAAACAAAAGCGGCTATTAGGAAAAATTAAAGTGGCTTTTTTAGAAAACAAAAGCGGCTTTTAGAAGAAATTAAAGCGACTTTCTGAGGAATTAAAAGTGAGTTTTTAAAAAAATTAAAGCGACTTTCTGAGAAAACAAAACCGGTTTTTAGAAAAAATAAAAGTAGCTTTTTGAGAAAACAAAAGCGGCTTTTAGAAAAAATTAAAGTGGGTTTTAGAAAAATTAAAAGTGGCTTTTAGAAAAAATTAAAGCGACTTTCTGAGAAAACAAAAGCGGCTTTTAGAAAAAAATTAAAGCGACTTTCTGAGAAAACAAAACCGGTTTTTAGAAGAAATAAAAGTGGCTTTTAGAAAAAATTAAAGCGACTTTCTGAGAAAACAAAAGCGGCTTTTAGAAAAAATTAAAGCGACTTTCTGAGAAAACAAAACCGGTTTTTAGAAGAAATAAAAGTGGCTTTTTGAGAAAACAAAAGCGGCTTTTAGAAAAAATTAAAGTGGGTTTTAGAGAAATTAAAAGTGGCTTTTAGAAAAAATTAAAGCAACTTTCTGAGAAAACAAAACCGGTTTTTAGAAGAAATAAAAGTGGCTTTTTGAAAAAACAAAAGCGGCTATTAGGAAAAATTAAAGTGGCTTTTTTAGAAAACAAAAGCGGCTTTTAGAAAAAATTAAAGCGACTTTCTGAGGAATTAAAAGTGAGTTTTAAAAAAAATTAAAGCGGCTTTCTGAGAAAACAAAATCGGCTTTTAGAAGAAATGAAAGTGGGTTTTAGAGAAATTAAAAGTGGCTTTTAGAAAAAATTAAAGCGACTTTCTGAGAGAACAAAACCGGTTTTTAGAAGAAATAAAAGTGGCTTTTTGAAAAAACAAAAGCGGCTATTAGGAAAAATTAAAGTGGCTTTTTTAGAAAACAAAAGCGGCTTTTAGAAAAAATTAAAGCGACTTTCTGAGGAATTAAAAGTGAGTTTTAAAAAAAATTAAAGCGGCTTTCTGAGAAAACAAAATCGGCTTTTAGAAGAAATAAAAGTGGGTTTTAGAGAAATTAAAAGTGGCTTTTAGAAAAAATTAAAGCGACTTTCTGAGAAAACAAAACCGGTTTTTAGAAGAAATAAAAGTGGTTTTTTGAAAACACAAAAGCGGCTATTAGGAAAAATTAAAGTGGCTTTTTTAGAAAACAAAAGCGGCTTTTAGAAGAAATTAAAGCGACTTTCTGAGGAATTAAAAGTGAGTTTTTAAAAAAATTAAAGCGGCTTTCTGAGAAAACAAAAGCGGCTTTTAGAAAAAATTAAAGTGGGTTTTAGAGAAATTAAAAGTGGCTTTTAGAAAAAATTAAAGCGACTTTCTGAGAAAACAAAACCGGTTTTTAGAAGAAATAAAAGTGGCTTTTTGAAAAAACAAAAGCGGCTATTAGGAAAAATTAAAGTGGCTTTTTTAGAAAACAAAAGCGGCTTTTAGAAAAAATTAAAGCGACTTTCTGAGGAATTAAAAGTGAGTTTTAAAAAAAATTAAAGCGGCTTTCTGAGAAAACAAAATCGGCTTTTAGAAGAAATAAAAGTAGCTTTTTGAGAAAACAAAAGCGGCTATTAGAAAAAATTTAAGTGGTTTTTTGAGAAAATAAAAGCGGCTATTAGAAAAAATTAAAGTGGGTTTTAGAGAAATTAAAAGTGGCTTTTAGAAAAAATTAAAGTGGCTTTTTGAGAAAACAAAATCGGCTTTTAGAAAAAATTAAAGTGGGTTTTAGAGAAATTAAAAGCGGCTATTAGAAAAAATTAAAGTGGGTTTCAGAGAAACTAAAAGTGGCTTTTAGAAAAAATTAAAGCGACTTTCTGAGAAAACAAAAGCGGCTTTTAGAAAAAATTAAAGTGGGTTTTAGAGAAATTAAAAGCGGCTATTAGAAAAAATTTAAGTGGTTTTTTGAGAAAATAAAAGCGGCTATTAGAAAAAATTAAAGTGGGTTTTAGAGAAACTAAAAGTGGCTTTTAGAAAAAATTAAAGCGACTTTCTGAGAGAACAAAAGCGGCTTTTAGAAAAAATTAAAGTGGGTTTTAGAGAAATTAAAAGCGGCTATTAGAAAAAATTAAAGTGGCTTTTTGAGAAAACAAAAGCGGCTATTAGAAAAAATTAAAGTGGGTTTTAGAGAAATTAAAAGTGGCTTTTAGAAAAAATTAAAGCGACTTTCTAAGAAAACAAAAGCGGCATTTAGAAAAAATTAAAGTGGCTTTTTGAGAAAACAAAAGCGGCTATTAGAAAAAATTAAAGTGGGTTTTAGAGAAATTAAAAGTGGCTTTTAGAAAAAATTAAAGTGGCTTTCTGAGAAAACAAAAGCGGCTTTTAGAAAAAATTAAAGTGGATTTTAGAGAAATTAAAAGCAGCTATTAGAAAAAATTAAAGTGGCTTTTTGAGAAAACAAAATCGGCTTTTAGAAAAAATTACAGCGACTTTCTGAGAAAACTAAAGCGGCTATTAGAAAAAATTAAAGCGACTTTCTGAGAAAACAAAAGCGGCTATTAGAAAAAATTAGGTGGCTTTTAGAGAAATTAAAAGCGGCTATTAGAAAAAATTAAAGTGGCTTTTTGAGAAAACAAAAGCGGCTATTAGAAAAAATTAAAGTGGGTTTTAGAAAAAATAAAAGTAGATTTTGGAGAAAACAAAAGCGGCTTCTAGAAAAAATTAAAGTGGCTTTTTGAGAAAACAAAAGCGGCTTTTAGAAAAAATTAAAGTAGCTTTTTGAGAAAACAAAAGGGGCTATTAGAATAAATTAAAGTGGCTTTTTGAGAAAACAAAAGCGGCTTTTAGAAAAAATTAAAGTGGGTTTTAGAGAAATTAAAAGTGGCTTTAAGAAAAAATTAAACGACTTTCTGAGAAAACAAAAGCGGCTATTAGAAAAAATTAAGTGGCTTTTAGAAAAAATTAAAGTGGGTTTTAGAGAAATTAAAAGTGGCTTTAAGAAAAAATTAAAGCGACTTTCTGAGAAAACAAAATCGGCTTTTAGAAAAAATTAAAGTGGGTTTTAGAGAAATTAAAAGCGGCTATTAGAAAAAATTAAAGTGGGTTTTAGAGAAACTAAAAGTGGCTTTTAGAAAAAATTAAAGCGACTTTCTGAGAAAACAAAAGCGGCTTTTAGAAAAAATTAAAGTGGGTTTTAGAGAAATTAAAAGCGGCTATTAGAAAAAATTTAAGTGGCTTTTTGAGAAAACAAAAGCGGCTATTAGAAAAAATTAAAGTGGGTTTTGAGAGAAATTAAAAGTGGCTTTTAGAAAAAATTAAAGCGACTTTCTAAGAAAACAAAAGCGGCATTTAGAAAAAATTAAAGTGGCTTTTTGAGAAAACAAAAGCGGCTATTAGAAAAAATTAAAGTGGGTTTTAGAGAAATTAAAAGTGGCTTTTAGAAAAAATTAAAGTGGCTTTCTGAGAAAACAAAAGCGGCTTTTAGAAAAAATTAAAGTGGCTTTTAGAGAAATTAAAAGCGGCTATTATAAAAAATTAAAGTGGCTTTTTGAGAAAACAAAATCGGCTTTTAGAAAAAATTACAGCGACTTTCTGAGAAAACTAAAGCGGCTATTAGAAAAAATTAAAGCGACTTTCTGAGAAAACAAAAGCGGCTATTAGAAAAAATTAGGTGGCTTTTAGAGAAATTAAAAGCGGCTATTAGAAAAAATTAAAGTGGCTTTTTGAGAAAACAAAAGCGGCTATTAGAAAAAATTAAAGTGGGTTTTAGAAAAAATAAAAGTAGATTTTGGAGAAAACAAAAGCGGCTTCTAGAAAAAATTAAAGTGGCTTTTTGAGAAAACAAAAGCGGCTTTTAGAAAAAATTAAAGTGGGTTTTAGAGAAATTAAAAGTGGCTTTAAGAAAAAATTAAACGACTTTCTGAGAAAACAAAAGCGGCTATTAGAAAAAATTAAGTGGCTTTTAGAAAAAATTAAAGTGGGTTTTAGAGAAATTAAAAGTGGCTTTAAGAAAAAATTAAAGCGACTTTCTGAGAAAACAAAATCGGCTTTTAGAAAAAATAAAAGTAGATTTTTGAGAAAACAAAAGCGGCTTTTAGAAAAAATTAAAGTGGCTTTTTGAGAAAACAAAAGCGGCTTTTAGAAAAAATTAAAGTGGGTTTTAGAGAAATTAAAAGTGGCTTTTAGAAAAAATTAAAGCGACTTTTTGAGAAAACAAAAGCGGCTATTAGAAAAAATTAAAGCGACTTTCTGAGAAAACAAAATCGGCTTTTAGAAAAAATAAAAGTAGATTTTTGAGAAAACAAAAGCGGCTTTTAGAAAAAATTAAAGTGGCTTTTTGAGAAAACAAAAGCGGCTTTTAGAAAAAATTAAAGTGGGTTTTAGAGAAATTAAAAGTGGCTTTTAGAAAAAATTAAAGCGACTTTTTGAGAAAACAAAAGCGGCTATTAGAAAAAATTAAGTGGCTTTTAGAGAAATTAAAAGCGGCTATTAGAAAAAATTAAAGTGGCTTTTTGAGAAAACAAAATCGGCTTTTAGAAAAAATTACAGCGACTTTCTGAGAAAACTAAAGCGGCTATTAGAAAAAATTAAAGCGACTTTCTGAGAAAACAAAAGCGGCTATTAGAAAAAATTAGGTGGCTTTTAGAGAAATTAAAAGCGGCTATTAGAAAAAATTAAAGTGGATTTTTGAGAAAACAAAAGCGGCTGTTAGAAAAAATTAAAGTGGGTTTTAGAGAAAATAAAAGCGGCTTTAAAAAAAAATTAAAGCGACTTTCTGAGAAAACAAAATCGGCTTTTAGAAGAAATAAAAGTGGCTTTTTGAGAAAACAAAAGCGGCTTTTAGAAAAAATTAAAGTGGGTTTTAGAGAAATTAAAAGTGGCTTTTAGAAAAAATTAAAGCGACTTTCTGAGAAAACAAAACCGGTTTTTAGAAGAAATAAAAGTGGCTTTTTGAAAAAACAAAAGCGGCTATTAGGAAAAATTAAAGTGGCTTTTTTAGAAAACAAAAGCGGCTTTTAGAAAAAATTAAAGCGACTTTCTGAGGAATTAAAAGTGAGTTTAAAAAAAAATTAAAGCGGCTTTCTGAGAAAACAAAATCGGCTTTTAGAAGAAATAAAAGTAGCTTTTTGAGAAAACAAAAGCGGCTATTAGAAAAAATTTAAGTGGTTTTTTGAGAAAATAAAAGCGGCTTTTAGAAAAAATTTAAGTGGCTTTCTGAGAAAACAAAAGCGGCTTTTAGAAAAAATAAAAGTAGCTTTTTGAGAAAACAAAAGCGGCTTTTAGAAAAAATTAAAGTGGGTTTTAGAGAAATTTAAAGTGGCTTTTAAAAAAAATTAAAGCGACTTTCTGAGAAAACAAAATCGGCTTTTAGAAAAAATAAAAGTAGCTTTTTGAGAAAACAAAAGCGGCTTTTAGAAAAAATTAAAGTGGGTTTTAGAGAAATTAAAAGTGGCTTTTAGAAAAAATTAAAGCGACTTTCTAAGAAAACAAAAGCGGCTTTTAGAAAAAATTAAAGTGGCTTTTTGAGAAAACAAAAGCGGCTTTTAGAAAAAATTAAAGTGGGTTTTAGAGAAATTAAAAGTGGCTTTTAGAAAAAATTAAAGCGACTTTCTGAGAAAACAAAACCGGTTTTTAGAAGAAATAAAAGTGGCTTTTTGAGAAAACAAAAGCGGCTATTAGAAAAAATTTAAGTGGTTTTTTGAGAAAATAAAAGCGGCTTTTAGAAAAAATTAAAGTGGCTTTCTGAGAAAACAAAAGCGGCTTTTAGAAAAAATTAAAGTGGGTTTTAGAGAAATTAAAAGTGGCTTTTAGAAAAAATTAAAGCGACTTTCTAAGAAAACAAAAGCGGCTTTTAGAAAAAATTAAAGTGGCTTTTTGAGAAAACAAAAGCGGCTTTTAGAAAAAATTAAAGTGGGTTTTAGAGAAATTAAAAGTGGCTTTTAGAAAAATTTAAAGCGACTTTCTGAGAAAACAAAACCGGTTTTTAGAAGAAATAAAAGTGGCTTTTTGAGAAAACAAAAGCGGCTATTAGGAAAAATTAAAGTGGCTTTTTTAGAAAACAAAAGCGGCTTTTAGAAAAAATTAAAGTGGGTTTTAGAGAAATTAAAAGTGGCTTTTAGAAAAAATTAAAGCGACTTTCTGAGAAAACAAAAGCGGCTTTTAGAAAAAATAAAAGAAGCTTTTTGAGAAAACAAAAGCGGCTTTTAGAAAAAATTAAAGTGGGTTTTAGAGAAATTAAAAGTGGCTTTTAAAAAAAATTAAAGCGACTTTCTGAGAAAACAAAATCGGCTTTTAGAAAAAATAAAAGTAGCTTTTTGAGAAAACAAAAGCGGCTTTTAGAAAAAATTAAAGTGGGTTTTAGAGAAATTAAAAGTGGCTTTTAGAAAAAATTAAAGCGACTTTCTGAGAAAACAAAATCGGCTTTTAGAAAAAATAAAAGTAGCTTTTTGAGAAAACAAAAGCGGCTTTTAGAAAAAATTTAAGTGGGTTTTAGAGAAATTAAAAGTGGCTTTTAAAAAAAATTAAAGCGACTTTCTGAGAAAACAAAATCGGCTTTTAGAAAAAATAAAAGTAGCTTTTTGAGAAAACAAAAGCGGCTTTTAGAAAAAATTAAAGTGGGTTTTAGAGAAATTAAAAGTGGCTTTTAGAAAAAATTAAAGCGACTTTCTGAGAAAACAAAATCGGCTTTTAGAAAAAATAAAAGTAGCTTTTTGAGAAAACAAAAGCGGCTTTTAGAAAAAATTAAAGTGGCTTTTTGAGAAAACAAAAGCGGCTTTTAGAAAAAATTAAAGTGGGTTTTAGAGAAATTAAAAGTGGCTTTTAGAAAAAATTAAAGCGACTTTCTGAGAAAACAAAACCGGTTTTTAGAAGAAATAAAAGTGGCTTTTTGAGAAAACAAAAGCGGCTATTAGAAAAAATTTAAGTGGTTTTTTGAGAAAATAAAAGCGGCTTTTAGAAAAAATTAAAGTGGCTTTCTGAGAAAACAAAAGCGGCTTTTAGAAAAAATTAAAGTGGGTTTTAGAGAAATTAAAAGTGGCTTTTAGAAAAAATTAAAGCGACTTTCTAAGAAAACAAAAGCGGCTTTTAGAAAAAATTAAAGTGGCTTTTTGAGAAAACAAAAGCGGCTTTTAGAAAAAATTAAAGTGGGTTTTAGAGAAATTAAAAGTGGCTTTTAGAAAAAATTAAAGCGACTTTCTGAGAAAACAAAACCGGTTTTTAGAAGAAATAAAAGTGGCTTTTTGAGAAAACAAAAGCGGCTATTAGGAAAAATTAAAGTGGCTTTTTTAGAAAACAAAAGCGGCTTTTAGAAAAAATTAAAGTGGGTTTTAGAGAAATTAAAAGTGGCTTTTAGAAAAAATTAAAGCGACTTTCTGAGAAAACAAAATCGGCTTTTAGAAGAAATAAAAGTAGCTTTTTGAGAAAACAAAAGCGGCTTTTAGAAAAAATTAAAGTGGGTTTTAGAGAAATTAAAAGTGGCTTTTAGAAAAAATTAAAGCGACTTTCTGAGAAAACAAAACCGGTTTTTAGAAGAAATAAAAGTGGCTTTTTGAAAAAACAAAAGCAGCTTTTAGAAGAAATAAAAGTAGCTTTTTGAGAAAACAAAAGCGGCTTTTAGAAAAAATTAAAGCGACTTTCTAAGGAATTAAAAGTGACTTTTAAAAAAAATTAAAGCGACTTTCTGAGAAAACAAAATCGGCTTTTAGAAGAAATAAAAGTAGCTTTTTGAGAAAACAAAAGCGGCTATTAGAAAAAATAAAAGTAGCTTTTTGAGAAAACAAAAGCGGCTTTTAGAAAAAATTAAAGTGGGTTTTAGAAAAATTAAAAGTGGCTTTTAGAAAAAATTAAAGCGACTTTCTGAGAAAACAAAAGCGGCTTTTAGAAAAAATTAAAGCGACTTTCTGAGAAAACAAAACCGGTTTTTAGAAGAAATAAAAGTGGCTTTTTGAGAAAACAAAATCGGCTTTTAGAAGAAATAAAAGTAGCTTTTTGAGAAAACAAAATCGGCTTTTAGAAGAAATAAAAGTAGCTTTTTGAGAAAACAAAAGCGGCTTTTAGAAAAAATTAAAGTGGGTCTTAGAGAAATTAAAAGTGACTTTTAGAAAAAATTAAAGCGACTTTCTGAGAAAACAAAATCGGCTTTTAGAAGAAATAAAAGTAGCTTTCTGAGAAAACAAAAGCGGCTATTAGAAAAAATTAAAGTGGCTTTTTGAGAAAACAAAAGCGGCTTTTAGAAAAAATTAAAGCGACTTTCTGAGAAAACAAAAGCGGCTTTTAGAAAAAATTAAAGTGGGTCTTAGAGAAATTAAAAGTGACTTTTAGAAAAAATTAAAGCGACTTTCTGAGAAAACAAAATCGGCTTTTAGAAGAAATAAAAGTAGCTTTTTGAGAAAACAAAAGCGGCTATTAGAAAAAATTAAAGTGGCTTTTTGAGAAAACAAAAGCGGCTTTTAGAAAAAATTAAAGTGGGTTTTAGAAAAATTAAAAGTGGCTTTTAGAAAAAATTAAAGCGACTTTCTGAGAAAACAAAAGCGGCTTTTAGAAAAAAATTAAAGCGACTTTCTGAGAAAACAAAACCGGTTTTTAGAAGAAATAAAAGTGGCTTTTTGAGAAAACAAAATCGGCTTTTAGAAGAAATAAAAGTAGCTTTTTGAGAAAACAAAATCGGCTTTTAGAAGAAATAAAAGTAGCTTTTTGAGAAAACAAAAGCGGCTTTTAGAAAAAATTAAAGTGGGTCTTAGAGAAATTAAAAGTGACTTTTAGAAAAAATTAAAGCGACTTTCTGAGAAAACAAAATCGGCTTTTAGAAGAAATAAAAGTAGCTTTCTGAGAAAACAAAAGCGGCTATTAGAAAAAATTAAAGTGGCTTTTTGAGAAAACAAAAGCAGCTTTTAGAAAAAATTAAAGCGACTTTCTGAGAAAACAAAAGCGGCTTTTAGAAAAAATTAAAGTGGGTCTTAGAGAAATTAAAAGTGACTTTTAGAAAAAATTAAAGCGACTTTCTGAGAAAACAAAATCGGCTTTTAGAAGAAATAAAAGTAGCTTTTTGAGAAAACAAAAGCGGCTATTAGAAAAAATTAAAGTGGCTTTTTGAGAAAACAAAAGCGGCTTTTAGAAAAAATTAAAGTGGGTTTTAGAAAAATTAAAAGTGGCTTTTAGAAAAAATTAAAGCGACTTTCTGAGAAAACAAAAGCGGCTTTTAGAAAAAAATTAAAGCGACTTTCTGAGAAAACAAAACCGGTTTTTAGAAGAAATAAAAGTGGCTTTTTGAGAAAACAAAATCGGCTTTTAGAAGAAATAAAAGTAGCTTTTTGAGAAAACAAAATCGGCTTTTAGAAGAAATAAAAGTAGCTTTTTGAGAAAACAAAAGCGGCTTTTAGAAAAAATTAAAGTGGGTCTTAGAGAAATTAAAAGTGACTTTTAGAAAAAATTAAAGCGACTTTCTGAGAAAACAAAATCGGCTTTTAGAAGAAATAAAAGTAGCTTTTTGAGAAAACAAAAGCGGCTATTAGGAAAAATTAAAGTGGCTTTTTTAGAAAACAAAAGCGGCTTTTAGAAAAAATTAAAGCGACTTTCTGAGAAAACAAAACCGGTTTTTAGAAGAAATAATAGTGGCTTTTTGAGAAAACAAAAGCGGCTATTAGAAAAAATTAAAGTGGCTTTTTGAGAAAACAAAAGCGGCTTTTAGAAAAAATTAAAGTGGGTTTTAGAAAAATTAAAAGTGGCTTTTAGAAAAAATTAAAGCGACTTTCTGAGAAAACAAAACCGGTTTTTAGAAGAAATAAAAGTGGCTTTTTGAGAAAACAAAAGCGGCTATTAGAAAAACTTTAAGTGGTTTTTTGAGAATATAAAAGCGGCTTTTAGAAAAAGTTAAAGTGGCTTTCTGAGAAAACAAAAGCGGCTTTTAGAAAAAATTAAAGTGGGTTTTAGAGAAATTAAAAGTGGCTTTTAGAAAAAATTAAAGCGACTTTCTAAGAAAACAAAAGCGGCTTTTAGAAAAAATTAAAGTGGCTTTTTGAGAAAACAAAAGCGGCTTTTAGAAAAAATTAAAGTGGGTTTTAGAGAAATTAAAAGTGGCTTTTAGAAAAAATTAAAGCGACTTTCTAAGAAAACAAAACCGGTTTTTAGAAGAAATAAAAGTGGCTTTTTGAGAAAACAAAAGCGGCTTTTAGAAAAAATTAAAGTGGCTTTTTGAGAAAACAAAAGCGGCTTTTAGAAAAAATTAAAGTGGGTCTTAGAGAAATTAAAAGTGGCTTTTAGAAAAAATTAAAGCGACTTTCTGAGGAATTAAAAGTGACTTTTAGAGAAAATTAAAGCGACTTTCTGAGAAAACAAAATCGGCTTTTAGAAGAAATAAAAGTGGCTTTTTGAGAAAACAAAACCGGTTTTTAGAAAAAATTAAAGTGGCTTTTTGAGAAAACAAAAGCGGCTTTTAGAAAAAATTAAAGTGGGTTTTAGAGAAATTAAAAGTGGCTTTTAGAAAAAATTAAAGCGACTTTCTGAGCAATTAAAAGTGACTTTTAGAAAAAATTAAAGTAACTTTCAGAGAAAACAAAATCGGCTTTTAGAAAAAATTAAAGTGGCTTTTTGAGAAAACAAAAGCGGCTTTTAGAAAAAATTAAAGTGGGTTTTAGAGAAATTAAAAGTGGCTTTTAGAAAAAATTAAAGCGACTTTCTGAGAAAACAAAATCGGCTTTTAGAAGAAATAAAAGTAGCTTTTTGAGAAAACAAAAGCGGCTATTAGAAAAAATTAAAGTGGCTTTTTGAGAAAACAAAAGCGGCTTTTAGAAAAAATTAAAGTGGGTTTTAGAGAAATTAAAAGTGGCTTTTAGAAAAAATTAAAGCGACTTTCTGAGCAATTAAAAGTGGCTTTTAGAAAAAATTAAAGCGACTTTCTGAGAAAACAAAACCGGTTTTTAGAAGAAATAAAAGTGGCTTTTTGAGAAAACAAAAGCGGCTATTAGGAAAAATTAAAGTGGCTTTTTTAGAAAACAAAAGCGGCTTTTAGAAAAAATTAAAGTGGGTTTTAGAGAAATTAAAAGTGGCTTTTAGAAAAAATTAAAGCGACTTTCTGAGAAAACAAAATCGGCTTTTAGAAGAAATAAAAGTAGCTTTTTGAGAAAACAAAAGCGGCTTTTAGAAAAAATTAAAGTGGGTTTTAGAGAAATTAAAAGTGGCTTTTAGAAAAAATTAAAGCGACTTTCTGAGAAAACAAAACCGGTTTTTAGAAGAAATAAAAGTGGCTTTTTGAAAAAACAAAAGCAGCTTTTAGAAGAAATAAAAGTAGCTTTTTGAGAAAACAAAAGCGGCTTTTAGAAAAAATTAAAGCGACTTTCTAAGGAATTAAAAGTGACTTTTAGAAAAAATTAAAGCGACTTTCTGAGAAAACAAAATCGGCTTTTAGAAGAAATAAAAGTAGCTTTTTGAGAAAACAAAAGCGGCTATTAGAAAAAATAAAAGTAGCTTTTTGAGAAAACAAAAGCGGCTTTTAGAAAAAATTAAAGTGGGTTTTAGAAAAATTAAAAGTGGCTTTTAGAAAAAATTAAAGCGACTTTCTGAGAAAACAAAAGCGGCTTTTAGAAAAAATTAAAGCGACTTTCTGAGAAAACAAAACCGGTTTTTAGAAGAAATAAAAGTGGCTTTTTGAGAAAACAAAATCGGCTTTTAGAAGAAATAAAAGTAGCTTTTTGAGAAAACAAAATCGGCTTTTAGAAGAAATAAAAGTAGCTTTTTGAGAAAACTAAAGCGGCTTTTAGAAAAAATTAAAGTGGGTCTTAGAGAAATTAAAAGTGACTTTTAGAAAAAATTAAAGCGACTTTCTGAGAAAACAAAATCGGCTTTTAGAAGAAATAAAAGTAGCTTTCTGAGAAAACAAAAGCGGCTATTAGAAAAAATTAAAGTGGCTTTTTGAGAAAACAAAAGCGGCTTTTAGAAAAAATTAAAGCGACTTTCTGAGAAAACAAAAGCGGCTTTTAGAAAAAATTAAAGTGGGTCTTAGAGAAATTAAAAGTGACTTTTAGAAAAAATTAAAGCGACTTTCTGAGAAAACAAAATCGGCTTTTAGAAGAAATAAAAGTAGCTTTTTGAGAAAACAAAAGCGGCTATTAGAAAAAATTAAAGTGGCTTTTTGAGAAAACAAAAGCGGCTTTTAGAAAAAATTAAAGTGGGTTTTAGAAAAATTAAAAGTGGCTTTTAGAAAAAATTAAAGCGACTTTCTGAGAAAACAAAAGCGGCTTTTAGAAAAAAATTAAAGCGACTTTCTGAGAAAACAAAACCGGTTTTTAGAAGAAATAAAAGTGGCTTTTTGAGAAAACAAAATCGGCTTTTAGAAGAAATAAAAGTAGCTTTTTGAGAAAACAAAATCGGCTTTTAGAAGAAATAAAAGTAGCTTTTTGAGAAAACAAAAGCGGCTTTTAGAAAAAATTAAAGTGGGTCTTAGAGAAATTAAAAGTGACTTTTAGAAAAAATTAAAGCGACTTTCTGAGAAAACAAAATCGGCTTTTAGAAGAAATAAAAGTAGCTTTCTGAGAAAACAAAAGCGGCTATTAGAAAAAATTAAAGTGGCTTTTTGAGAAAACAAAAGCAGCTTTTAGAAAAAATTAAAGCGACTTTCTGAGAAAACAAAAGCGGCTTTTAGAAAAAATTAAAGTGGGTCTTAGAGAAATTAAAAGTGACTTTTAGAAAAAATTAAAGCGACTTTCTGAGAAAACAAAATCGGCTTTTAGAAGAAATAAAAGTAGCTTTTTGAGAAAACAAAAGCGGCTATTAGAAAAAATTAAAGTGGCTTTTTGAGAAAACAAAAGCGGCTTTTAGAAAAAATTAAAGTGGGTTTTAGAAAAATTAAAAGTGGCTTTTAGAAAAAATTAAAGCGACTTTCTGAGAAAACAAAAGCGGCTTTTAGAAAAAAATTAAAGCGACTTTCTGAGAAAACAAAACCGGTTTTTAGAAGAAATAAAAGTGGCTTTTTGAGAAAACAAAATCGGCTTTTAGAAGAAATAAAAGTAGCTTTTTGAGAAAACAAAATCGGCTTTTAGAAGAAATAAAAATAGCTTTTTGAGAAAACAAAAGCGGCTTTTAGAAAAAATTAAAGTGGGTCTTAGAGAAATTAAAAGTGACTTTTAGAAAAAATTAAAGCGACTTTCTGAGAAAACAAAATCGGCTTTTAGAAGAAATAAAAGTAGCTTTTTGAGAAAACAAAAGCGGCTATTAGGAAAAATTAAAGTGGCTTTTTTAGAAAACAAAAGCGGCTTTTAGAAAAAATTAAAGCGACTTTCTGAGAAAACAAAACCGGTTTTTAGAAGAAATAATAGTGGCTTTTTGAGAAAACAAAAGCGGCTATTAGAAAAAATTAAAGTGGCTTTTTGAGAAAACAAAAGCGGCTTTTAGAAAAAATTAAAGTGGGTTTTAGAAAAATTAAAAGTGGCTTTTAGAAAAAATTAAAGCGACTTTCTGAGAAAACAAAACCGGTTTTTAGAAGAAATAAAAGTGGCTTTTTGAGAAAACAAAAGCGGCTATTAGAAAAACTTTAAGTGGTTTTTTGAGAAAATAAAAGCGGCTTTTAGAAAAAGTTAAAGTGGCTTTCTGAGAAAACAAAAGCGGCTTTTAGAAAAAATTAAAGTGGGTTTTAGAGAAATTAAAAGTGGCTTTTAGAAAAAATTAAAGCGACTTTCTAAGAAAACAAAAGCGGCTTTTAGAAAAAATTAAAGTGGCTTTTTGAGAAAACAAAAGCGGCTTTTAGAAAAAATTAAAGTGGGTTTTAGAGAAATTAAAAGTGGCTTTTAGAAAAAATTAAAGCGACTTTCTAAGAAAACAAAACCGGTTTTTAGAAGAAATAAAAGTGGCTTTTTGAGAAAACAAAAGCGGCTTTTAGAAAAAATTAAAGTGGCTTTTTGAGAAAACAAAAGCGGCTTTTAGAAAAAATTAAAGTGGGTCTTAGAGAAATTAAAAGTGGCTTTTAGAAAAAATTAAAGCGACTTTCTGAGGAATTAAAAGTGACTTTTAGAGAAAATTAAAGCGACTTTCTGAGAAAACAAAATCGGCTTTTAGAAGAAATAAAAGTGGCTTTTTGAGAAAACAAAACCGGTTTTTAGAAAAAATTAAAGTGGCTTTTTGAGAAAACAAAAGCGGCTTTTAGAAAAAATTAAAGTGGGTTTTAGAGAAATTAAAAGTGGCTTTTAGAAAAAATTAAAGCGACTTTCTGAGCAATTAAAAGTGACTTTTAGAAAAAATTAAAGTAACTTTCAGAGAAAACAAAATCGGCTTTTAGAAAAAATTAAAGTGGCTTTTTGAGAAAACAAAAGCGGCTTTTAGAAAAAATTAAAGTGGCTTTTTGAGAAAACAAAAGCGGCTTTTAGAAAAAATTAAAGTGGGTTTTAGAGAAATTAAAAGTGGCTTTTAGAAAAAATTAAAGCGACTTTCTGAGAAAACAAAATCGGCTTTTAGAAGAAATAAAAGTAGCTTTTTGAGAAAACAAAAGCGGCTATTAGAAAAAATTAAAGTGGCTTTTTGAGAAAACAAAAGCGGCTTTTAGAAAAAATTAAAGTGGGTTTTAGAGAAATTAAAAGTGGCTTTTAGAAAAAATTAAAGCGACTTTCTGAGCAATTAAAAGTGACTTTTAGAAAAAATTAAAGCAACTTTCAGAGAAAACAAAATCGGCTTTTAGAAGAAATAAAAGTAGCTTTTTGAGAAAACAAAAGCGGCTTTTAGAAAAAAATAAAGTGGGTTTTAGAGAAATTAAAAGTGGCTTTTAGAAAAAATTAAAGCGACTTTCTGAGAAAACAAAATCGGTTTTTAGAAGAAATAAAAGTGGCTTTTTGAGAAAACAAAAGCGGCTATTAGAAAAAATTCAAGTGGTTTTTTGAGAAAATAAAAGCGGCTTTTAGAAAAAATTAAAGTGGCTTTCTGAGAAAACAAAACCGGTTTTTAGAAGAAATAAAAGTGGCTTTTTGAGAAAACAAAAGCGGCTATTAGAAAAAATTAAAGTGGCTTTTTGAGAAAACAAAAGCGGCTTTTAGAAAAAATTAAAGCGACTTTCTGAGGAAGTAAAAGTGACTTTTAGAAAAAATTAAAGCGACTTTCTGAGGAATTAAAAGCGACTTTCAGAAAAAACAAAAGCGGCTTTTAGAAAAAATTAAAGTGGCTTTTTGAGAAAACAAAAGCGGCTTTTAGAAAAAATTAAAGCGACTTTCTGAGGAATTAAAAGTGACTTTTAGAAAAAATTAAAGCGACTTTCTGAGAAAACAAAATCGGTTTTTAGAAGAAATAAAAGTGGCTTTTTGAGAAAACAAAACCGGTTTTTAGAAAAAAATAAAGTGGGTTTTAGAGAAATTAAAAGTGGCTTTTAGAAAAAATAAAAGCGACTTTCTGAGAAAACAAAACCGGTTTTTAGAAGAAATAAAAGTGGCTTTTTGAGAAAACAAAACCGGTTTTTAGAAGAAATAAAAGTGGCTTTTTGAGAAAACAAAAGCGGCTATTAGAAAAAATTAAAGTGGCTTTTTGAGAAAATAAAAGCGGCTTTTAGAAAAAATTAAAGTGGCTTTCTGAGGAATTAAAAGTGGCTTTTACAAAAACTTAAAGCGACTTTCTGAGGCATTAAAAGTGACTTTTAGAAAAAATTAAAGCGACTTTCTGAGAAAACAAAATCGGCTTTTATAAGAAATAAAAGTAGCTTTTTGAGAAAACAAAAGCGGCTTTTAGAAAAAATTAAAGTGGCTTTTTGAGAAAACAAAAGCGGCTTTTAGTAAAAATTAAAGTGGCTTTTTGAGAAAACAAAAGCGGCTTTTAGAAAAAATTAAAGTGGCTTTTTGAGAAAATAAAAGCGGCTTTTAGAAAAAATTAAAGTGGCTTTCTGAGGAATTAAAAGTGGCTTTTACAAAAAATTAAAGCGACTTTCTGAGGAATTAAAAGTGACTTTTAGGAAAAATTAAAGCGACTTTCAGAGAAAACAAAAGCGGTTTTTAGAAGAAATAAAAGTGGCTTTTTGAGAAAACAAAAGCGGCTATTAGAAAAAATTAAAGTGGCTTTTTGAGAAAATAAAAGCGGCTTTTAGAAAAAATTAAAGTGGCTTTTTGAGAAAATAAAAGCGGCTTTTAGAAAAAATTAAAGTGGCTTTCTGAGGAATTAAAAGTGACTTTTAGGAAAAATTAAAGCGACTTTCAGAGAAAACAAAACCGGTTTTTAGAAGAAATAAAAGTGGCTTTTTGAGAAAACAAAAGCGGCTATTAGAAAAAATTAAAGTGGCTTTTTGAGAAAATAAAAGCGGCTTTTAGAAAAAATTAAAGTGGCTTTCTGAGGAATTAAAAGTGGCTTTTACAAAAAATTAAAGCGACTTTCTGAGGAATTAAAAGTGACTTTTAGGAAAAATTAAAGCGACTTTCAGAGAAAACAAAAGCGGCTTTTAGAAAAAATTAAAGTGGCTTTTTGAGAAAACAAAAGCGGCTTTTAGAAAAAATTAAAGCGACTTTCTGAGGAATTGAAAGTGACTTTTAGAAAAAATTAAAGCGACTTTCTGAGAAAACAAAATCCGTTTTTAGTAGAAATAAAAGTGGCTTTTTGAGAAAACAAAAGCGGCTATTAGTAAAAATTAAAGTGGCTTTTGGAGAAAACAAAAGCGGCTTTTAGAAAAAATTAAAGTGGCTTTTTGAGAAAACAAAAGCGGCTTTTAGTAAAAATTAAAGTGGCTTTTTGAGAAAACAAAAGCGGCTTTTAGAAAAAATTAAAGTGGCTTTTTGAGAAAACAAAAGCGGCTTTTAGTAAAAATTAAAGTGGCTTTTTGAGAAAACAAAAGCGGCTATTAGAAAAAATTAAAGCGACTTTCTGAGGAATTAAAAGTGACTTTTAGAAAAAATTAAAGCGACTTTCTGAGAAAACAAAATCGGCTTTTAGAAAAAATTAAAGTGGCTTTTTGAGAAAACAAAAGCGGCTTTTAGTAAAAATTAAAGTGGCTTTTTGAGAAAACAAAAGCGGCTATTCGAAAAAATTAAAGCGACTTTCTGAGGAATTAAAAGTGACTTTTAGAAAAAATTAAAGCGACTTTCTGAGAAAACAAAATCGGCTTTTATAAGAAATAAAAGTAGCTTTTTGAGAAAACAAAAGCGGCTATTAGAAAAAATTAAAGTGGCTTTTTGAGAAAATAAAAGCGGCTTTTAGAAAAAATTAAAGTGGCTTTCTGAGGAATTAAAAGTGGCTTTTACAAAAAATTAAAGCGACTTTCTGAGGAATTAAAAGTGACTTTTAGGAAAAATTAAAGCGAGAAAATAAAAGCGGCTTTTAGAAAAAATTAAAGTGGCTTTTTGAGAAAATAAAAGCGGCTTTTAGAAAAAATTAAAGTGGCTTTCTGAGGAATTAAAAGTGACTTTTAGGAAAAATTAAAGCGACTTTCAGAGAAAACAAAAGCGGCTTTTAGAAAAAATTAAAGTGGCTTTTTGAGAAAACAAAAGCGGCTTTTAGAAAAAATTAAAGCGACTTTCTGAGGAATTGAAAGTGACTTTTAGGAAAAATTAAAGCGACTTTGAGAGAAAACAAAAGCGGCTTTTAGAAAAAATTAAAGTGGCTTTTTGAGAAAACAAAAGCGGCTTTTAGAAAAAATTAAAGCGACTTTCTGAGGAATTGAAAGTGACTTTTAGGAAAAATTAAAGCGACTTTCAGAGAAAACAAAACCGGTTTTTAGAAGAAATAAAAGTGGCTTTTTGAGAAAACAAAAGCGGCTATTAGAAAAAATTAAAGTGGCTTTTTGAAAAAATAAAAGCGGCTTTTAGAAAAAATTAAAGTGGCTTTCTGAGGAATTAAAAGTGGCTTTTACAAAAAATTAAAGCGACTTTCTGAGGAATTAAAAGTGACTTTTAGGAAAAATTAAAGCGACTTTCAGAGAAAACAAAAGCGGCTTTTAGAAAAAATTAAAGTGGCTTTTTGAGAAAACAAAAGCGGCTTTTAGAAAAAATTAAAGCGACTTTCTGAGGAATTGAAAGTGACTTTTAGAAAAAATTAAAGCGACTTTCTGAGAAAACAAAATCGGTTTTTAGAAGAAATAAAAGTGGCTTTTTGAGAAAACAAAAGCGGCTATTAGAAAAAATTCAAGTGGTTTTTTGAGAAAATAAAAGCGGCTTTTAGAAAAAATTAAAGTGGCTTTCTGAGGAATTAAAAGTGACTTTTAGGAAAAATTAAAGCGACTTTCAGAGAAAACAAAAGCGGCTTTTAGAAAAAATTAAAGTGGCTTTTTGAGAAAACAAAAGCGGCTTTTAGAAAAAATTAAAGTGGGTTTTAGAGAAATTAAAAGTGGTTTTTAGAAAAAATTAAAGCGACTTTCTAAGAAAACAAAACCGGTTTTTAGAAGAAATAAAAGTGGCTTTTTGAGAAAACAAAAGCGGCTATTAGAAAAAATTCAAGTGGTTTTTTGAGAAAATAAAAGCGGCTTTTAGAAAAAATTAAAGTGGCTTTCTGAGGAATTAAAAGTGGCTTTTACAAAAAATTAAAGCGACTTTCTGAGGAATTAAAAGTGACTTTTAGGAAAAATTAAAGCGACTTTCAGAGAACCCAAAAGCGGCTTTTAAAAAAAATTAAAGTGGCTTTTTGAGAAAACAAAAGCGGTTTTTAGAAAAAACTAAAGCGACTTTATGAGGAATTAAAAGTGACTTTTAGAAAAAATTAAAGCGACTTTCTGAGAAAACAAAAGCGGCTTTTAGAAAAAATTAAAGTGGCTTTTTGAGAAAACAAAAGCGGCTTTTAGAAAAAATTAAAGTGGGTTTTAGAGAAATTAAAAGTGGTTTTTAGAAAAAATTAAAGCGACTTTCTAAGAAAACAAAACCGGTTTTTAGAAGAAATAAAAGTGGCTTTTTGAGAAAACAAAAGCGGCTATTAGAAAAAATTAAAGTGGCTTTTTGAGAAAACAAAAGCGGCTTTTAGAAAAAATTAAAGTGGGTTTTAGAGAAATTAAAAGTGGTTTTTAGAAAAAATTAAAGCGACTTTCTAAGAAAACAAAACCGGTTTTTAGAAGAAATAAAAGTAGCTTTTTGAGAAAACAAAAGCGGCTATTAGAAAAAATTAAAGTGGCTTTTTGAGAAAATAAAAGCGGCTTTTAGAAAAAATTAAAGTGGCTTTCTGAGGAATTAAAAGTGGCTTTTACAAAAAATTAAAGCGACTTTCTGAGGAATTAAAAGTGACTTTTAGGAAAAATTAAAGCGAGAAAATAAAAGCGGCTTTTAGAAAAAATTAAAGTGGCTTTTTGAGAAAATAAAAGCGGCTTTTAGAAAAAATTAAAGTGGCTTTCTGAGGAATTAAAAGTGACTTTTAGGAAAAATTAAAGCGACTTTCAGAGAAAACAAAAGCGGCTTTTAGAAAAAATTAAAGTGGCTTTTTGAGAAAACAAAAGCGGCTTTTAGAAAAAATTAAAGCGACTTTCTGAGGAATTGAAAGTGACTTTTAGGAAAAATTAAAGCGACTTTGAGAGAAAACAAAAGCGGCTTTTAGAAAAAATTAAAGTGGCTTTTTGAGAAAACAAAAGCGGCTTTTAGAAAAAATTAAAGCGACTTTCTGAGGAATTGAAAGTGACTTTTAGGAAAAATTAAAGCGACTTTCAGAGAAAACAAAACCGGTTTTTAGAAGAAATAAAAGTGGCTTTTTGAGAAAACAAAAGCGGCTATTAGAAAAAATTAAAGTGGCTTTTTGAAAAAATAAAAGCGGCTTTTAGAAAAAATTAAAGTGGCTTTCTGAGGAATTAAAAGTGGCTTTTACAAAAAATTAAAGCGACTTTCTGAGGAATTAAAAGTGACTTTTAGGAAAAATTAAAGCGACTTTCAGAGAAAACAAAAGCGGCTTTTAGAAAAAATTAAAGTGGCTTTTTGAGAAAACAAAAGCGGCTTTTAGAAAAAATTAAAGCGACTTTCTGAGGAATTGAAAGTGACTTTTAGAAAAAATTAAAGCGACTTTCTGAGAAAACAAAATCGGTTTTTAGAAGAAATAAAAGTGGCTTTTTGAGAAAACAAAAGCGGCTATTAGAAAAAATTCAAGTGGTTTTTTGAGAAAATAAAAGCGGCTTTTAGAAAAAATTAAAGTGGCTTTCTGAGGAATTAAAAGTGACTTTTAGGAAAAATTAAAGCGACTTTCAGAGAAAACAAAAGCGGCTTTTAGAAAAAATTAAAGTGGCTTTTTGAGAAAACAAAAGCGGCTTTTAGAAAAAATTAAAGTGGGTTTTAGAGAAATTAAAAGTGGTTTTTAGAAAAAATTAAAGCGACTTTCTAAGAAAACAAAACCGGTTTTTAGAAGAAATAAAAGTGGCTTTTTGAGAAAACAAAAGCGGCTATTAGAAAAAATTCAAGTGGTTTTTTGAGAAAATAAAAGCGGCTTTTAGAAAAAATTAAAGTGGCTTTCTGAGGAATTAAAAGTGGCTTTTACAAAAAATTAAAGCGACTTTCTGAGGAATTAAAAGTGACTTTTAGGAAAAATTAAAGCGACTTTCAGAGAACCCAAAAGCGGCTTTTAAAAAAAATTAAAGTGGCTTTTTGAGAAAACAAAAGCGGTTTTTAGAAAAAACTAAAGCGACTTTATGAGGAATTAAAAGTGACTTTTAGAAAAAATTAAAGCGACTTTCTGAGAAAACAAAATCGGTTTTTAGAAGAAATAAAAGTGGCTTTTTGAGAAAACAAAAGCGGGTATTAGAAAAAATTAAAGTGGCTTTTTGAGAAAACAAAAGCGGCTTTTAGAAAAAAATAAAGTGGGTTTTAGAGAAATTAAAAGTGGCTTTTAGAAAAAATTAAAGCGACTTTCTGAGAAAACAAAACCGGTTTTTAGAAGAAATAAAAGTGGCTTTTTGAGAAAACAAAAGCGGGTATTAGAAAAAATTAAAGTGGCTTTTTGAGAAAATAAAAGCGGCTTTTAGAAAAAATTAAAGTGGGTTTTAGAAAATTAAAAGTGGCTTTTAGAAAAAATTAAAGCGACTTTCTGAGCAATTAAAAGTGACTTTTAGAAAAAATTAAAGCAACTTTCAGAGAAAACAAAATCGGCTTTTAGAAGAAATAAAAGTAGCTTTTTGAGAAAACAAAAGCGGCTTTTAGAAAAAAATAAAGTGGGTTTTAGAGAAATTAAAAGTGGCTTTTAGAAAAAATTAAAGCGACTTTCTGAGAAAACAAAACCGGTTTTTAGAAGAAATAAAAGTGGCTTTTTGAGAAAACAAAACCGGTTTTTAGAAGAAATAAAAGTGGCTTTTTGAGAAAACAAAAGCGGCTATTAGAAAAAATTAAAGTGGCTTTTTGAGAAAATAAAAGCGGCTTTTAGAAAAAATTAAAGTGGCTTTCTGAGGAATTAAAAGTGGCTTTTACAAAAACTTAAAGCGACTTTCTGAGGAATTAAAAGTGACTTTTAGAAAAAATTAAAGCGACTTTCTGAGAAAACAAAATCGGCTTTTATAAGAAATAAAAGTAGCTTTTTGAGAAAACAAAAGCGGCTTTTAGAAAAAATTAAAGTGGCATTTTGAGAAAACAAAAGCGGCTTTTAGTAAAAATTAAAGTGGCTTTTTGAGAAAACAAAAGCGGCTTTTAGAAAAAATTAAAGTGGCTTTTTGAGAAAACAAAAGCGGCTTTTAGTAAAAATTAAAGTGGCTTTTTGAGAAAACAAAAGCGGCTATTAGAAAGAATTAAAGCGACTTTCTGAGGAATTAAAAGTGACTTTTAGAAAAAATTAAAGCGACTTTCTGAGAAAACAAAATCGGCTTTTATAAGAAATAAAAGTAGCTTTTTGAGAAAACAAAAGCGGCTATTAGAAAAAATTAAAGTGGCTTTTTGAGAAAATAAAAGCGGCTTTTAGAAAAAATTAAAGTGGCTTTTTGAGAAAATAAAAGCGGCTTTTAGAAAAAATTAAAGTGGCTTTCTGAGGAATTAAAAGCGGCTTTTACAAAAAATTAAAGCGACTTTCTGAGGAATTAAAAGTGACTTTTAGAAAAAATTAAAGCGACTTTCTGAGAAAACAAAATCGGCTTTTATAAGAAATAAAAGTAGCTTTTTGAGAAAACAAAAGCGGCTATTAGAAAAAATTAAAGTGGCTTTTTGAGAAAATAAAAGCGGCTTTTAGAAAAAATTAAAGTGGCTTTTTGAGAAAATAAAAGCGGCTTTTAGAAAAAATTAAAGTGGCTTTTTGAGAAAATAAAAGCGGCTTTTACAAAAAATTAAAGCGACTTTCTGAGGAATTAAAAGTGACTTTTAGGAAAAATTAAAGCGACTTTCAGTGAAAACAAAACCGGTTTTTAGAAGAAATAAAAGTGGCTTTTTGAGAAAACAAAAGCGGCTATTAGAAAAAATTAAAGTGGCTTTTTGAGAAAATAAAAGCGGCTTTTAGAAAAAATTAAAGTGGCTTTCTGAGGAATTAAAAGTGGCTTTTACAAAAAATTAAAGCGACTTTCTGAGGAATTAAAAGTGACTTTTAGGAAAAATTAAAGCGACTTTCAGAGAAAACAAAAGCGGCTTTTAGAAAAAATTAAAGTGGCTTTTTGAGAAAACAAAAGCGGCTTTTAGAAAAAATTAAAGCGACTTTCTGAGGAATTGAAAGTGACTTTTAGAAAAAATTAAAGCGACTTTCTGAGAAAACAAAATCGGTTTTTAGAAGAAATAAAAGTGGCTTTTTGAGAAAACAAAAGCGGCTATTAGAAAAAATTCAAGTGGTTTTTTGAGAAAATAAAAGCGGCTTCTAGAAAAAATTAAAGTGGCTTTCTGAGGAATTAAAAGTGACTTTTAGGAAAAATAAAAGCGACTTTCAGAGAAAACAAAAGCGGCTTTTAGAAAAAATTAAAGTGGCTTTTTGAGAAAACAAAAGCGGCTTTTAGAAAAAATTAAAGTGGGTTTTAGAGAAATTAAAAGTGGTTTTTAGAAAAAATTAAAGCGACTTTCTAAGAAAACAAAACCGGTTTTTAGAAGAAATAAAAGTGGCTTTTTGAGAAAACAAAAGCGGCTTTTAGAAAAAATTAAAGTGGCTTTTTGAGAAAACAAAAGCGGCTTTTAGAAAAAATTAAAGCGACTTTCTGAGGAATTAAAAGTGACTTTTAGGAAAAATTAAAGCGACTTTCAGAGAACCCAAAAGCGGCTTTTAGAAAAAATTAAAGTGGCTTTTTGAGAAAACAAAAGCGGCTTTTAGAAAAAATTAAAGCGACTTTCTGAGGAATTAAAAGTGACTTTTAGAAAAAATTAAAGCGACTTTCTGAGAAAACAAAATCGGTTTTTAGAAGAAATAAAAGTGGCTTTTTGAAAAACAAAAGCGGGTATTAGAAAAAATTAAAGTGGCTTTTTGAGAAAACAAAAGCGGCTTTTAGAAAAAAATAAAGTGGGTTTTAGAGAAATTAAAAGTGGCTTTTAGAAAAAATTAAAGCGACTTTCTGAGAAAACAAAACCGGTTTTTAGAAGAAATAAAAGTGGCTTTTTGAGAAAACAAAAGCGGGTATTAGAAAAAATTAAAGTGGCTTTTTGAGAAAATGAAAGCGGCTTTTAGAAAAAATTAAAGTGGCTTTCTGAGGAATTAAAAGTGGCTTTTAGAAAAAATTAAAGCGACTTTCTGAGGAATTAAAAGTGACTTTTAGGAAAAATTAAAGCGACTTTCTGAGAAAACAAAATCGGCTTTTATAAGAAATAAAAGTAGCTTTTTGAGAAAACAAAACCGGCTTTTAGAAAAAATTCAAGTGGTTTTTTGAGAAAATAAAAGCGGCTTTTAGAAAAAATTAAAGTGGCTTTCTGAGGAATTAAAAGTGGCGTTTACAAAAAATTAAAGCGACTTTCTGAGGAATTAAAAGTGACTTTTAGAAAAAATTAAAGCGACTTTCTGAGAAAACAACATCGGCTTTTATAAGATATAAAAGTAGCTTTTTGAGAAAACAAAAGCGGCTTTTAAAAAAATTAAAGCGACTTTCTGAGGAATTAAAAGTGACTTTTAGAAAAAATTAAAGCGACTTTCTGAGAAAACAAAATCGGTTTTTAGAAGAAATAAAAGTGGCTTTTTGAGAAAACAAAAGCGGGTATTAGAAAAAATTAAAGTGGCTTTTTGAGAAAACAAAAGCGGCTTTTAGAAAAAAATAAAGTGGCTTTTTGAGAAAACAAAAGCGGCTTTTAGTAAAAATTAAAGTGGCTTGTTGAGAAAACAAAAGCGGCTTTTAGAAAAAATTAAAGCGACTTTCTGAGGAATTAAAAGTGACTTTTAGAAAAAATTAAAGCGACTTTCTGAGAAAACAAAATCGGCTTTTATAAGAAATAAAAGTACCTTTTTGAGAAAACAAAAGCGGCTTTTAGAAAAAAAATAAAGTGGGTTTTAGAGAAATTAAAAGTGGCTTTTAGAAAAAATTAAAGCGACTTTCTGAGAAAACAAAACCGGTTTTTAGAAGAAATAAAAGTGGCTTTTTGAGAAAACAAAGGCGGCTATTAGAAAAAATTAAAGTGGCTTTTTGAGAAAATAAAAGCGGTTTTTAGAAAAAATTAAAGTGGCTTTCTGAGGAATTAAAAGTGGCTTTTACAAAAAATTAAAGCGACTTTCTGAGGAATTAAAAGTGACTTTCAGAGAAAACAAAAGCGGCTTTTAGGAAAAATTAAAGTGGCTTTTTGAGAAAACAAAAGCGGCTTTTAGAAAAAATTAAAGCGACTTTCTGAGGAATTGAAAGTGACTTTTAGAAAAAATTAAAGCGACTTTCTGAGAAAACAAAATCGGTTTTTAGAAGAAATAAAAGTGGCTTTTTGAGAAAACAAAAGCGGCTATTAGAAAAAATTCAAGTGGTTTTTTGAGAAAATAAAAGCGGCTTTTAGAAAAAATTAAAGTGGCTTTCTGAGGAATTAAAAGTGACTTTTAGGAAAAATTAAAGCGACTTTCAGAGAAAACAAAAGCGGCTTTTAGATAAAATTAAAGTGGCTTTTTGAGAAAACAAAAGCGGCTTTTAGAAAAAATTAAAGTGGGTTTTAGAGAAATTAAAAGTGGTTTTTAGATAAAATTAAAGCGACTTTCTAAGAAAACAAAACCGGTTTTTAGAAGAAATAAAAGTGGCTTTTTGAGAAAACAAAAGCGGCTTTTAGAAAAAATTAAAGTGGCTTTTTGAGAAAACAAAAGCGGCTTTTAGAAAAAATTAAAGCGACTTTCTGAGGAATTAAAAGTGACTTTTAGGAAAAATTAAAGCGACTTTCAGAGAACCCAAAAGCGGCTTTTAGAAAAAATTAAAGTGGCTTTTTGAGAAAACAAAAGCGGCTTTTAGAAAAAAATAAAGTGGGTTTTAGAGAAATTAAAAGTGGCTTTTAGAAAAAATTAAAGCGACTTTCTGAGAAAACAAAACCGGTTTTTAGAAGAAATAAAAGTGGCTTTTTGAGAAAACAAAAGCGGCTATTAGAAAAAATTAAAGTGGGTTTTAGAGAAATTAAAAGTGGCTTTTACAAAAAATTAAAGCGACTTTCTGAGGAATTAAAAGTGACTTTTAGAAAAAATTAAAGCGACTTTCTGAGAAAACAAAATCGGCTTTTAGAAAAAATTAAAGTGGCTTTTTGAGAAAACAAAAGCGGGTATTAGAAAAAATTAAAGTGGCTTTTTGAGAAAACAAAAGCGGGTATTAGAAAAAATTAAAGTGGCTTTTTGAGAAAACAAAAGCGGCTTTTAGAAAAAATTAAAGTGGGTTTTAGAGAAATTAGAAAAAATTAAAGTGGCTTTTTGAGAAAACAAAAGCGGCTTTTAGAAAAAATTAAAGCGACTTTCTGAGGAATTAAAAGTGACTTTTAGAAAAAATTAAAGCGACTTTCTGATAAAACAAAATCGGTTTTTAGAAGAAATAAAAGTGGCTTTTTGAGAAAACAAAAGCGGGTATTAGAAAAAATTAAAGTGGCTTTTTGAGAAAACAAAAGCGGCTTTTAGAAAAAAATAAAGTGGGTTTTAGAGAAATTAAAAGTGGCTTTTAGAAGAAATTAAAGCGACTTTCTGAGAAAACAAAACCGGTCTTTAGAAGAAATAAAAGTGGCTTTTTGAGAAAACAAAAGCGGGTATTAGAAAAAATTAAAGTGGCTTTTTGAGAAAATAAAAGCGGCTTTTAAAAAAAATTAAAGTGGCTTTCTGAGGAATTAAAAGTGGCTTTTAGAAAAAATTAAAGCGACTTTCTGAGGAATTAAAGTGACTTTTAGGAAAAATTAAAGCGACTTTCTGAGAAAACAAAATCGGCTTTTATAAGAAATAAAAGTAGCTTTTTGAGAAAACAAAACCGGCTTTTAGAAAAAATTCAAGTGGTTTTTTGAGAAAATAAAAGCGGCTTTTAGAAAAAATTAAAGTGGCTTTCTGAGGAATTAAAAGTGGCTTTTACAAAAAATTAAAGCGACTTTCTGAGGAATTAAAAGCGACTTTCAGAAAAAATTAAAGTGAATTTTTGAGAAAACAAAAGCGGCTTTTAGAAAAAATTAAAGCGACTTTCTGAGGAATTAAAAGTGACTTTTAGGAAAAATTAAAGCGACTTTCAGAGAAAACAAAATCGGATTTTAGAAGAAATAAAAGTGACTTTCTGAGAAAACAAAAGCGGCTTTTAGAAAAAAATAAAGTGGGTTTTAGAGAAATTAAAAGTGGCTTTTAGAAAAAATTAAAGCGACTTTCTGAGAAAACAAAACCGGTTTTTAGAAGAAATAAAAGTGGCTTTTTGAGAAAACAAAAGCGGCTATTAAAAAAAAATTAAAGTGGCTTTTTGAGAAAATAAAAGCGGCTTTTAGAAAAAAATTAAAGTGGCTTTCTGAGGAATTAAAAGTGGCTTTTACAAAAAATTAAAGCGACTTTCTGAGGAATTAAAAGCGACTTTCAGAAAAAATTAAAGTGAATTTTTGAGAAAACAAAACCGGTTTTTAGAAGAAATAAAAGTGGATTTTGAAAAACAAAAGCGGCTTTTAGAAAAAATAAGTGCGGTTTTTTGAGAAAACAAAAGTGACTTTTAGAAAAAATTAAAGCGGCTTTCTGAGAAAACAAAATCGGCTTTTAGAAGAAATAAAAGTGGCTTTCTGAGGAATTAAAAGTGGCTTTTACAAAAAATTAAAGCGACTTTCTGAGGAATTAAAAGCGACTTTCAGAAAAAATTAAAGTGAATTTTTGAGAAAACAAAAGCGGCTTTTAGAAAAAATTAAAGCGACTTTCTGAGGAATTAAAAGTGACTTTTAGGAAAAATTAAAGCGACTTTCAGAGAAAACAAAATCGGCTTTTAGAAGAAATAAAAGTGACTTTCTGAGAAAACAAAAGCGGCTTTTAGAAAAAAATAAAGTGGGTTTTAGAGAAATTAAAAGTGGCTTTTAGAAAAAATTAAAGCGACTTTCTGAGAAAACAAAACCGGTTTTTAGAAGAAATAAAAGTGGCTTTTTGAGAAAACAAAAGCGGCTATTAGAAAAAATTAAAGTGGCTTTTTTAAGAAAATAAAAGCGGCTTTTAGAAAAAAATTAAAGTGGCTTTCTGAGGAATTAAAAGTGGCTTTTACAAAAAATTAAAGCGACTTTCTGAGGAATTAAAAGCGACTTTCAGAAAAAATTAAAGTGAATTTTTGAGAAAACAAAAGCGGCTTTTAGAAAAAATTAAAGCGACTTTCTGAGGAATTAAAAGTGACTTTTAGGAAAAATTAAAGCGACTTTCAGAGAAAACAAAATCGGCTTTTAGAAGAAATAAAAGTGGCTTTCTGAGAAAACAAAAGCGGCTTTTAGAAAAAAATAAAGTGGGTTTTAGAGAAATTAAAAGTGGCTTTTAGAAAAAATTAAAGCGACTTTCTGAGAAAACAAAACCGGTTTTTAGAAGAAATAAAAGTGGCTTTTTGAGAAAACAAAAGCGGCTTTTAGAAAAAATAAGTGCGGTTTTTTGAGAAAACAAAAGTGACTTTTAGAAAAAATTAAAGCGGCTTTCTGAGAAAACAAAATCGGCTTTTAGAAGAAATAAAAGTGGCTTTCTGAGGAATTAAAAGTGGCTTTTACAAAAAATTAAAGCGACTTTCTGAGGAATTAAAAGCGACTTTCAGAAAAAATTAAAGTGAATTTTTGAGAAAACAAAAGCGGCTTTTAGAAAAAATTAAAGCGACTTTCTGAGGAATTAAAATTGACTTTTAGGAAAAATTAAAGCGACTTTCAGAGAAAACAAAATCGGCTTTTAGAAGAAATAAAAGTGACTTTCTGAGAAAACAAAAGCGGCTTTTAGAAAAAAATAAAGTGGGTTTTAGAGAAATTAAAAGTGGCTGTTAGAAAAAATTAAAGCGACTTTCTGAGAAAACAAAACCGGTTTTTAGAAGAAATAAAAGTGGCTTTTTGAGAAAACAAAAGCGGCTTTTAGAAAAAATAAGTGCGGTTGTTTGAGAAAACAAAAGTGACTTTTAGAAAAAATTAAAGCGGCTTTCTGAGAAAACAAAATCGGCTTTTAGAAGAAATAAAAGTGGCTTTCTGAGGAATTAAAAGTGGCTTTTACAAAAAATTAAAGCGACTTTCTGAGGAATTAAAAGCGACTTTCAGAAAAAATTAAAGTGAATTTTTGAGAAAACAAAAGCGGCTTTTAGAAAAAATTAAAGCGACTTTCTGAGGAATTGAAAGTGACTTTTAGGAAAAATTAAAGCGACTTTCAGAGAAAACAAAATCGGCTTTTAGAAGAAATAAAAGTGACTTTCTGAGAAAACAAAAGCGGCTTTTAGAAAAAAATAAAGTGGGTTTTAGAGAAATTAAAAGTGGCTTTTAGAAAAAATTAAAGCGACTTTCTGAGAAAACAAAACCGGTTTTTAGAAGAAATAAAAGTGGCTTTTTGAGAAAACAAAAGCGGCTATTAGAAAAAATTAAAGTGGCTTTTTGAGAAAATAAAAGCGGCTTTTAGAAAAAAATTAAAGTGGCTTTCTGAGGAATTAAAAGTGGCTTTTACAAAAAATTAAAGCGACTTTCTGAGGAATTAAAAGCGACTTTCAGAAAAAATTAAAGTGAATTTTTGAGAAAACAAAAGCGGCTTTTAGAAAAAATTAAAGCGACTTTCTGAGGAATTAAAAGTGACTTTTAGGAAAAATTAAAGCGACTTTCAGAGAAAACAAAATCGGCTTTTAGAAGAAATAAAAGTGGCTTTCTGAGAAAACAAAAGCGGCTTTTAGAAAAAAATAAAGTGGGTTTTAGAGAAATTAAAAGTGGCTTTTAGAAAAAATTAAAGCGACTTTCTGAGAAAACAAAACCGGTTTTTAGAAGAAATAAAAGTGGCTTTTTGAGAAAACAAAAGCGGCTTTTAGAAAAAATAAGTGCGGTTTTTTGAGAAAACAAAAGTGACTTTTAGAAAAAATTAAAGCGGCTTTCTGAGAAAACAAAATCGGCTTTTAGAAGAAATAAAAGTGGCTTTCTGAGAAAACAAAAGCGGCTTTTAGAAAAAAATAAAGTGGGTTTTAGAGAAATTAAAAGTCGCTTTTAGAAAAAATTAAAGCGACTTTCTGAGAAAACAAAACCGGTTTTTAGAAGAAATAAAAGTGGCTTTTTGAGAAAACAAAAGCGGCTTTTAGAAAAAATAAGTGCGGTTTTTTGAGAAAACAAAAGTGACTTTTAGAAAAAATTAAAGCGGCTTTCTGAGAAAACAAAATCGGCTTTTAGAAGAAATAAAAGTGGCTTTCTGAGGAATTAAAAGTGGCTTTTACAAAAAATTAAAGCGACTTTCTGAGGAATTAAAAGCGACTTTCAGAAAAAATTAAAGTGAATTTTTGAGAAAACAAAAGCGGCTTTTAGAAAAAATTAAAGCGACTTTCTGAGGAATTAAAAGTGACTTTTAGGAAAAATTAAAGCGACTTTCAGAGAAAACAAAATCGGCTTTTAGAAGAAATAAAAGTGACTTTCTGAGAAAACAAAAGCGGCTTTTAGAAAAAAATAAAGTGGGTTTTAGAGAAATTAAAAGTGGCTTTTAGAAAAAATTAAAGCGACTTTCTGAGAAAACAAAACCGGTTTTTAGAAGAAATAAAAGTGGCTTTTTGAGAAAACAAAAGCGGCTATTAGAAAAAATTAAAGTGGCTTTTTGAGAAAATAAAAGCGGCTTTTAGAAAAAAATTAAAGTGGCTTTCTGAGGAATTAAAAGTGGCTTTTACAAAAAATTAAAGCGACTTTCTGAGGAATTAAAAGCGACTTTCAGAAAAAATTAAAGTGAATTTTTGAGAAAACAAAAGCGGCTTTTAGAAAAAATTAAAGTGACTTTCTGAGGAATTAAAAGTGACTTTTAGGAAAAATTAAAGCGACTTTCAGAGAAAACAAAATCGGCTTTTAGAAGAAATAAAAGTGGCTTTCTGAGAAAACAAAAGCGGCTTTTAGAAAAAAATAAAGTGGGTTTTAGAGAAATTAAAAGTGGCTTTTAGAAAAAATTAAAGCGACTTTCTGAGAAAACAAAACCGGTTTTTAGAAGAAATAAAAGTGGCTTTTTGAGAAAACAAAAGCGGCTTTTAGAAAAAATAAGTGCGGTTTTTTGAGAAAACAAAAGTGACTTTTAGAAAAAATTAAAGCGGCTTTCTGAGAAAACAAAATCGGCTTTTAGAAGAAATAAAAGTGGCTTTCTGAGGAATTAAAAGTGGCTTTTACAAAAAATTAAAGCGACTTTCTGAGGAATTAAAAGCGACTTTCAGAAAAAATTAAAGTGAATTTTTGAGAAAACAAAAGCGGCTTTTAGAAAAAATTAAAGCGACTTTCTGAGGAATTAAAAGTGACTTTTAGGAAAAATTAAAGCGACTTTCAGAGAAAACAAAATCGGCTTTTAGAAGAAATAAAAGTGACTTTCTGAGAAAACAAAAGCGGCTTTTAGAAAAAAATAAAGTGGGTTTTAGAGAAATTAAAAGTGGCTTTTAGAAAAAATTAAAGCGACTTTCTGAGAAAACAAAACCGGTTTTTAGAAGAAATAAAAGTGGCTTTTTGAGAAAACAAAAGCGGCTTTTAGAAAAAATAAGTGCGGTTTTTTGAGAAAACAAAAGTGACTTTTAGAAAAAATTAAAGCGGCTTTCTGAGAAAACAAAATCGGCTTTTAGAAGAAATAAAAGTGGCTTTCTGAGGAATTAAAAGTGGCTTTTACAAAAAATTAAAGCGACTTTCTGAGGAATTAAAAGCGACTTTCAGAAAAAATTAAAGTGAATTTTTGAGAAAACAAAAGCGGCTTTTAGAAAAAATTAATGCGACTTTCTGAGGAATTAAAAGTGACTTTTAGGAAAAATTAAAGCGACTTTCAGAGAAAACAAAATCGGCTTTTAGAAGAAATAAAAGTGACTTTCTGAGAAAACAAAAGCGGCTTTTAGAAAAAAATAAAGTGGGTTTTAGAGAAATTAAAAGTGGCTTTTAGAAAAAATTAAAGCGACTTTCTGAGAAAACAAAACCGGTTTTTAGAAGAAATAAAAGTGGCTTTTTGAGAAAACAAAAGCGGCTATTAGAAAAAATTAAAGTGGCTTTTTGAGAAAATAAAAGCGGCTTTTAGAAAAAATTAAAGTGGCTTTCTGAGGAATTAAAAGTGGCTTTTACAAAAAATTAAAGCGACTTTCTGAGGAATTAAAAGCGACTTTCAGAAAAAATTAAAGTGAATTTTTGAGAAAACAAAAGCGGCTTTTAGAAAAAATTAAAGCGACTTTCTGAGGAATTAAAAGTGACTTTTAGGAAAAATTAAAGCGACTTTCAGAGAAAACAAAATCGGCTTTTAGAAGAAATAAAAGTGGCTTTCTGAGAAAACAAAAGCGGCTTTTAGAAAAAAATAAAGTGGGTTTTAGAGAAATTAAAAGTGGCTTTTAGAAAAAATTAAAGCGACTTTCTGAGAAAACAAAACCGGTTTTTAGAAGAAATAAAAGTGGCTTTGTGAGAAAACAAAAGCGGCTATTAGAAAAAATTAAAGTGGCTTTTTGAGAAAATAAAAGCGGCTTTTAGAAAAAATTAAAGCGACTTTCTGAGGAATTAAAAGTGACTTTTAGGAAAAATTAAAGCGACTTTCAGAGAAAACAAAATCGGCTTTTAGAAGAAATAAAAGTGGCTTTCTGAGAAAACAAAAGCGGCTTTTAGAAAAAAATAAAGTGGGTTTTAGAGAAATTAAAAGTGGCTTTTAGAAAAAATTAAAGCGACTTTCTGAGAAAACAAAACCGGTTTTTAGAAGAAATAAAAGTGGCTTTTTGAGAAAACAAAAGCGGCTTTTAGAAAAAATAAGTGCGGTTTTTTGAGAAAACAAAAGTGACTTTTAGAAAAAATTAAAGCAGCTTTCTGAGAAAACAAAAGCGGCTATTAGAAAAAATTAAAGTGGCTTTTTGAGGAATTAAAAGTGACTTTTAGAAAAAATTAAAGCGACTTTCAGAGAAAACAAAATCGGCTTTTAGAAGAAATAAAAGTGGCTTTCTGAGGAATTAAAAGTGGCTTTTACAAAAAATTAAAGCGACTTTCTGAGGAATTAAAAGCGACTTTCAGAAAAAATTAAAGTGAATTTTTGAGAAAACAAAAGCGGCTTTTAGAAAAAATTAAAGCGACTTTATGAGGAATTAAAAGTGACTTTTAGGAAAAATTAAAGCGACTTTCAGAGAAAACAAAATCGGCTTTTAGAAGAAATAAAAGTGGCTTTCTGAGAAAACAAAAGCGGCTTTTAGAAAAAAATAAAGTGGGTTTTAGAGAAATTAAAAGTGGCTTTTAGAAAAAATTAAAGCGACTTTCTGAGAAAACAAAACCGGTTTTTAGAAGAAATAAAAGTGGCTTTTTGAGAAAACAAAAGCGGCTTTTAGAAAAAATAAGTGCGGTTTGTTGAGAAAACAAATGTGACTTTTAGAAAAAATTAAAGCAGCTTTCTGAGAAAACAAAAGCGGCTATTAGAAAAAATTAAAGTGGCTTTTTGAGGAATTAAAAGTGACTTTTAGAAAAAATTAAAGCGACTTTCAGAGAAAACAAAATCGGCTTTTAGAAGAAATAAAAGTGGCTTTCTGAGGAATTAAAAGTGGCTTTTACAAAAAATTAAAGCGACTTTCTGAGGAATTAAAAGCGACTTTCAGAAAAAATTAAAGTGAATTTTTGAGAAAACAAAAGCGGCTTTTAGAAAAAATTAAAGCGACTTTCTCAGGAATTAAAAGTGACTTTTAGGAAAAATTAAAGCGACTTTCAGAGAAAACAAAATCGGCTTTTAGAAGAAATAAAAGTGGCTTTCTGAGAAAACAAAAGCGGCTTTTAGAAAAAAATAAAGTGGGTTTTAGAGAAATTAAAAGTGGCTTTTAGAAAAAATTAAAGCGACTTTCTGAGAAAACAAAACCGGTTTTTAGAAGAAATAAAAGTGGCTTTTTGAGAAAACAAAAGCGGCTTTTAGAAAAAATAAGTGCGGTTTTTTGAGAAAACAAAAGTGACTTTTAGAAAAAATTAAAGCGGCTTTCTGAGAAAACAAAAGCGGCTATTAGAAAAAATTAAAGTGGCTTTTTGAGGAATTAAAAGTGACTTTTAGAAAAAATTAAAGCGACTTTCAGAGAAAACAAAATCGGCTTTTAGAAGAAATAAAAGTGGCTTTCTGAGGAATTAAAAGTGGCTTTTAGGAAAAATTAAAGCGACTTTCTGAGGAATTAAAAGTGACTTTTAGGAAAAATTAAAGCGACTTTCTGAGGAATTAAAAGCGACTTTCAGAAAAAATTAAAGTGAATTTTTGAGAAAACAAAAGCGGCTTTTAGAAAAAATTAAAGCGACTTTCTGAGGAATTAAAAGTGACTTTTAGGAAAAATTAAAGCGACTTTCAGAGAAAACAAAATCGGCTTTTAGAAGAAATAAAAGTGGCTTTCTGAGAAAACAAAAGCGGCTTTTAGAAAAAAATAAAGTGGGTTTTAGAGAAATTAAAAGTGGCTTTTAGAAAAAATTAAAGCGACTTTCTGAGAAAACAAAACCGGTTTTTAGAAGAAATAAAAGTGGCTTTGTGAGAAAACAAAAGCGGCTATTAGAAAAAATTAAAGTGGCTTTTTGAGAAAATAAAAGCGGCTTTTAGAAAAAATTAAAGTGGCTTTCTGAGGAATTAAAAGTGGCTTTTACAAAAAATTAAAGCGACTTTCTGAGGAATTAAAAGCGACTTTCAGAAAAAATTAAAGTGAATTTTTGAGAAAACAAAAGCGGCTTTTAGAAAAAATTAAAGCGACTTTCTGAGGAATTAAAAGTGACTTTTAGGAAAAATTAAAGCGACTTTCAGAGAAAACAAAATCGGCTTTTAGAAGAAATAAAAGTGGCTTTCTGAGAAAACAAAAGCGGCTTTTAGAAAAAAATAAAGTGGGTTTTAGAGAAATTAAAAGTGGCTTTTAGAAAAAATTAAAGCGACTTTCTGAGAAAACAAAACCGGTTTTTAGAAGAAATAAAAGTGGCTTTGTGAGAAAACAAAAGCGGCTATTAGAAAAAATTAAAGTGGCTTTTTGAGAAAATAAAAGCGGCTTTTAGAAAAAATTAAAGCGACTTTCTGAGGAATTAAAAGTGACTTTTAGGAAAAATTAAAGCGACTTTCAGAGAAAACAAAATCGGCTTTTAGAAGAAATAAAAGTGGCTTTCTGAGAAAACAAAAGCGGCTTTTAGAAAAAAATAAAGTGGGTTTTAGAGAAATTAAAAGTGGCTTTTAGAAAAAATTAAAGCGACTTTCTGAGAAAACAAAACCGGTTTTTAGAAGAAATAAAAGTGGCTTTTTGAGAAAACAAAAGCGGCTTTTAGAAAAAATAAGTGCGGTTTTTTGAGAAAACAAAAGTGACTTTTAGAAAAAATTAAAGCAGCTTTCTGAGAAAACAAAAGCGGCTATTAGAAAAAATTAAAGTGGCTTTTTGAGGAATTAAAAGTGACTTTTAGAAAAAATTAAAGCGACTTTCAGAGAAAACAAAATCGGCTTTTAGAAGAAATAAAAGTGGCTTTCTGAGGAATTAAAAGTGGCTTTTACAAAAAATTAAAGCGACTTTCTGAGGAATTAAAAGCGACTTTCAGAAAAAATTAAAGTGAATTTTTGAGAAAACAAAAGCGGCTTTTAGAAAAAATTAAAGCGACTTTATGAGGAATTAAAAGTGACTTTTAGGAAAAATTAAAGCGACTTTCAGAGAAAACAAAATCGGCTTTTAGAAGAAATAAAAGTGGCTTTCTGAGAAAACAAAAGCGGCTTTTAGAAAAAAATAAAGTGGGTTTTAGAGAAATTAAAAGTGGCTTTTAGAAAAAATTAAAGCGACTTTCTGAGAAAACAAAACCGGTTTTTAGAAGAAATAAAAGTGGCTTTTTGAGAAAACAAAAGCGGCTTTTAGAAAAAATAAGTGCGGTTTGTTGAGAAAACAAATGTGACTTTTAGAAAAAATTAAAGCAGCTTTCTGAGAAAACAAAAGCGGCTATTAGAAAAAATTAAAGTGGCTTTTTGAGGAATTAAAAGTGACTTTTAGAAAAAATTAAAGCGACTTTCAGAGAAAACAAAATCGGCTTTTAGAAGAAATAAAAGTGGCTTTCTGAGGAATTAAAAGTGGCTTTTACAAAAAATTAAAGCGACTTTCTGAGGAATTAAAAGCGACTTTCAGAAAAAATTAAAGTGAATTTTTGAGAAAACAAAAGCGGCTTTTAGAAAAAATTAAAGCGACTTTCTCAGGAATTAAAAGTGACTTTTAGGAAAAATTAAAGCGACTTTCAGAGAAAACAAAATCGGCTTTTAGAAGAAATAAAAGTGGCTTTCTGAGAAAACAAAAGCGGCTTTTAGAAAAAAATAAAGTGGGTTTTAGAGAAATTAAAAGTGGCTTTTAGAAAAAATTAAAGCGACTTTCTGAGAAAACAAAACCGGTTTTTAGAAGAAATAAAAGTGGCTTTTTGAGAAAACAAAAGCGGCTTTTAGAAAAAATAAGTGCGGTTTTTTGAGAAAACAAAAGTGACTTTTAGAAAAAATTAAAGCGGCTTTCTGAGAAAACAAAAGCGGCTATTAGAAAAAATTAAAGTGGCTTTTTGAGGAATTAAAAGTGACTTTTAGAAAAAATTAAAGCGACTTTCAGAGAAAACAAAATCGGCTTTTAGAAGAAATAAAAGTGGCTTTCTGAGGAATTAAAAGTGGCTTTTAGGAAAAATTAAAGCGACTTTCTGAGGAATTAAAAGTGACTTTTAGGAAAAATTAAAGCGACTTTCTGAGGAATTAAAAGCGACTTTCAGAAAAAATTAAAGTGAATTTTTGAGAAAACAAAAGCGGCTTTTAGAAACAATTAAAGCGACTTTCTGAGGAATTAAAAGTGACTTTTAGGAAAAATTAAAGCGACTTTCAGAGAAAACAAAATCGGCTTTTAGAAGAAATAAAAGTGGCTTTCTGAGAAAACAAAAGCGGCTTTTAGAAAAAAATAAAGTGGGTTTTAGAGAAATTAAAAGTGGCTTTTAGAAAAAATTAAAGCGACTTTCTGAGAAAACAAAACCGGTTTTTAGAAGAAATAAAAGTGGCTTTTTGAGAAAACAAAAGCGGCTATTAGAAAAAATTAAAGTGGCTTTTTGAGAAAATAAAAGCGGCTTTTAGAAAAAATTAAAGTGGCTTTCTGAGGAATTAAAAGTGGCTTTTACAAAAAATTAAAGCGACTTTCTGAGGAATTAAAAGTGACTTTTAGGAAAAATTAAAGCGACTTCCAGAGAAAACAAAATCGGCTTTTAGAAAAAATTAAAGCGACTTTCTGAGGAATTAAAAGTGACTTTTAGGAAAAATTAAAGCGACTTTCAGAGAAAACAAAATCGGCTTTTAGAAGAAATAAAAGTGACTTTCTGAGAAAACAAAAGCGGCTTTTAGAAAAAAATAAAGTGGGTTTTAGAGAAATTAAAAGTGGCTTTTAGAAAAAATTAAAGCGACTTTCTGAGAAAACAAAACCGGTTTTTAGAAGAAATAAAAGTGGCTTTTTGAGAAAACAAAAGCGGCTATTAGAAAAAATTAAAGTGGCTTTTTGAGAAAATAAAAGCGGCTTTTAGAAAAAAATTAAAGTGGCTTTCTGAGGAATTAAAAGTGGCTTTTACAAAAAATTAAAGCGACTTTCTGAGGAATTGAAAGCGACTTTCAGAAAAAATTAAAGTGAATTTTTGAGAAAACAAAAGCGGGTTTTAGAAAAAATTAAAGCGACTTTCTGAGGAATTAAAAGCGACTTTTAGGAAAAATTAAAGCGACTTTCAGAGAAAACAAAATCGGCTTTTAGAAGAAATAAAAGTGGCTTTCTGAGAAAACAAAAGCGGCTTTTAGAAAAAAATAAAGTGGGTTTTAGAGAAATTAAAAGTGGCTTTTAGAAAAAATTAAAGCGACTTTCTGAGAAAACAAAACCGGTTTTTAGAAGAAATAAAAGTGGCTTTTTGAGAAAACAAAAGCGGCTTTTAGAAAAAATAAGTGCGGTTTTTTGAGAAAACAAAAGTGACTTTTAGAAAAAATTAAAGCGGCTTTCTGAGAAAACAAAATCGGCTTTTAGAAGAAATAAAAGTGGCTTTCTGAGAAAACAAAAGCGGCTTTTAGAAAAAAATAAAGTGGGTTTTAGAGAAATTAAAAGTGGCTTTTAGAAAAAATTAAAGCGACTTTCTGAGAAAACAAAACCGGTTTTTAGAAGAAATAAAAGTGGCTTTTTGAGAAAACAAAAGCGGCTTTTAGAAAAAATAAGTGCGGCTTTCTGAGAAAACAAAATCGGCTTTTAGAAGAAATAAAAGTGGCTTTCTGAGGAATTAAAAGTGGCTTTTACAAAAAATTAAAGCGACTTTCTGAGGAATTAAAAGCGACTTTCAGAAAAAATTAAAGTGAATTTTTGAGAAAACAAAAGCGGCTTTTAGAAAAAATTAAAGCGACTTTCTGAGGAATTAAAAGTGACTTTTAGGAAAAATTAAAGCGACTTTCAGAGAAAACAAAATCGGCTTTTAGAAGAAATAAAAGTGACTTTCTGAGAAAACAAAAGCGGCTTTTAGAAAAAAATAAAGTGGGTTTTAGAGAAATTAAAAGTGGCTTTTAGAAAAAATTAAAGCGACTTTCTGAGAAAACAAAACCGGTTTTTAGAAGAAATAAAAGTGGCTTTTTGAGAAAACAAAAGCGGCTATTAGAAAAAATTAAAGCGACTTTCAGAGAAAACAAAAGCGGCTTTTAGAAAAAATTAAAGTGGCTTTCTGAGGAATTAAAAGTGACTTTTAGGAAAAATTAAAGCGACTTTCAGAGAAACCAAAAGCGGGTATTAGAAAAAATTAAAGTGGCTTTTTGAGAAAATAAAAGCGGCTTTTAGAAAAAATTAAAGTGGCTTTCTGAGGAATTAAAAGTGGCTTTTAGAAAAAATTAAAGCGACTTTCTGAGGAATTAAAAGTGACTTTTAGGAAAAATTAAAGCGACTTTCAGAGAAAACAAAAGCGGCTTTTAGAAAAAATTAAAGTGGCTTTTTGAGAAAACAAAAGCGGCTATTAGAAAAAATTCAAGTGGTTTTTTGAGAAAATAAAAGCGGCTTTTAGAAAAAATTAAAGTGGCTTTCTGAGGAATTAAAAGTGGCTTTTACAAAAAATTAAAGCGACTTTCTGAGGAATTAAAAGCGACTTTCAGAAAAAATTAAAGTGAATTTTTGAGAAAACAAAAGCGGCTTTTAGAAAAAATTAAAGAGACTTTCTGAGGAATTAAAAGCGGCTTTTAGAAAAAATTAAAGCGACTTTCTGAGGAATTAAAAGTGACTTTTAGGAAAAATTAAAGCGACTTTCAGAGAAAACAAAAGCGGGTATTAGAAAAAATTAAAGTGGCTTTTTGAGAAAATAAAAGCGGCTTTTAGAAAAAATTAAAGTGGCTTTCTGAGGAATTAAAAGTGGCTTTTAGAAAAAATTAAAGCGACTTTCTGAGGAATTAAAAGTGATTTTTAGGAAAAATTAAAGCGACTTTCAGAGAAAACAAAAGCGGCTTTTAGAAGAAATAAAAGTAGCTTTTTGAGAAAACAAAAGCGGCTTTTAGAAAAAATTAAAGTGGCTTTTTGAGAAAATAAAAGCGGCTTTTAGAAAAAATTAAAGCGACTTTCAGAGAAAACAAAAGCGGCTTTTAGAAAAAATTCAAGTGGTTTTTTGAGAAAATAAAAGCGGCTTTTAGACAAAATTAAAGTGGCTTTCTGAGGAATTAAAAGTGACTTTTAGAAAAAATAAAAGCGACTTTCTGAGAAAACAAAATCGGCTTTTATAAGAAATAAAAGTAGCTTTTTGAGAAAACAAAAGCGGCTTTTAGAAAAAAGTAAAGTGGGTTTTAGAGAAATTAAAAGTGGCTTTTAGAAAAAATTAAAGCGACTTTCTGAGAAAACAAAACCGGGTTTTAGAAGAAATAAAAGTGGCTTTTTGAGAAAACAAAAGCGGCTATTAGAAAAAATTCAAGTGGTTTTTTGAGAAAACAAAAGCGGCTATTAGAAAAAATTAAAGTGGCTTTTTGAGAAAATAAAAGCGGCTTTTAGAAAAAATTAAAGTGGCTTTCTGAGGAATTAAAAGTGGCTTTTACAAAAAATTAAAGCGACTTTCTGAGGAATTAAAAGCGACTTTCAGAAAAAATTAAAGTGAATTTTTGAGAAAACAAAAGCGGCTTTTAGAAAAAATTAAAGCGACTTTCTGAGGAATTAAAAGTGACTTTTAGGAAAAATTAAAGCGACTTTCAGAGAAAACAAAATCGGCTTTTAGAAGAAATAAAAGTGGCTTTCTGAGAAAACAAAAGCGGCTTTTAGAAAAAAATAAAGTGGGTTTTAGAGAAATTAAAAGTGGCTTTTAGAAAAAATTAAAGCGACTTTCTGAGAAAACAAAACCGGTTTTTAGAAGAAATAAAAGTGGCTTTTTGAGAAAACAAAAGCGGCTTTTAGAAAAAATAAGTGCGGTTTTTTGAGAAAACAAAAGTGACTTTTAGAAAAAATTAAAGCGGCTTTCTGAGAAAACAAAAGCGGCTATTAGAAAAAATTAAAGTGGCTTTTTGAGGAATTAAAAGTGACTTTTAGAAAAAATTAAAACGACTTTCAGAGAAAACAAAATCGGCTTTTAGAAGAAATAAAAGTGGCTTTCTGAGGAATTAAAAGTGGCTTTTACAAAAAATTAAAGCGACTTTCTGAGGAATTAAAAGCGACTTTCAGAAAAAATTAAAGTGAATTTTTGAGAAAACAAAAGCGGCTTTTAGAAAAAATTAAAGCGACTTTCTGAGGAATTAAAAGTGACTTTTAGGAAAAATTAAAGCGACTTTCAGAGAAAACAAAATCGGCTTTTAGAAGAAATAAAAGTGGCTTTCTGAGAAAACAAAAGCGGCTTTTAGAAAAAAATAAAGTGGGTTTTAGAGAAATTAAAAGTGGCTTTTAGAAAAAATTAAAGCGACTTTCTGAGAAAACAAAACCGGTTTTTAGAAGAAATAAAAGTGGCTTTTTGAGAAAACAAAAGCGGCTATTAGAAAAAATTAAAGTGGCTTTTTGAGAAAATAAAAGCGGCTTTTAGAAAAAATTAAAGTGGCTTTCTGAGGAATTAAAAGTGGCTTTTACAAAAAATTAAAGCGACTTTCTGAGGAATTAAAAGTGACTTTAAGAAAAATTAAAGCGACTTTCAGAGAAAACAAAATCGGCTTTTAGAAGAAATAAAAGTGGCTTTCTGAGAAAACAAAAGCGGCTTTTAGAAAAAAATAAAGTGGGTTTTAGAGAAATTAAAAGTGGCTTTTAGAAAAAATTAAAGCGACTTTCTGAGAAAACAAAACCGGTTTTTAGAAGAAATAAAAGTGGCTTTTTGAGAAAACAAAAGCGGCTTTTAGAAAAAATAAGTGCGGTTTTTTGAGAAAACAAAAGTGACTTTTAGAAAAAATTAAAGCAGCTTTCTGAGAAAACAAAAGCGGCTATTAGAAAAAATTAAAGTGGCTTTTTGAGGAATTAAAAGTGACTTTTAGAAAAAATTAAAGCGACTTTCAGAGAAAACAAAATCGGCTTTTAGAAGAAATAAAAGTGGCTTTCTGAGGAATTAAAAGTGGCTTTTACAAAAAATTAAAGCGACTTTCTGAGGAATTAAAAGCGACTTTCAGAAAAAATTAAAGTGAATTTTTGAGAAAACAAAAGCGGCTTTTAGAAAAAATTAAAGCGACTTTATGAGGAATTAAAAGTGACTTTTAGGAAAAATTAAAGCGACTTTCAGAGAAAACAAAATCGGCTTTTAGAAGAAATAAAAGTGGCTTTCTGAGAAAACAAAAGCGGCTTTTAGAAAAAAATAAAGTGGGTTTTAGAGAAATTAAAAGTGGCTTTTAGAAAAAATTAAAGCGACTTTCTGAGAAAACAAAACCGGTTTTTAGAAGAAATAAAAGTGGCTTTTTGAGAAAACAAAAGCGGCTTTTAGAAAAAATAAGTGCGGTTTTTTGAGAAAACAAAAGTGACTTTTAGAAAAAATTAAAGCGGCTTTCTGAGAAAACAAAAGCGGCTATTAGAAAAAATTAAAGTGGCTTTTTGAGGAATTAAAAGTGACTTTTAGAAAAAATTAAAGCGACTTTCAGAGAAAACAAAATCGGCTTTTAGAAGAAATAAAAGTGGCTTTCTGAGGAATTAAAAGTGGCTTTTAGGAAAAATTAAAGCGACTTTCTGAGGAATTAAAAGTGACTTTTAGGAAAAATTAAAGCGACATTCTGAGGAATTAAAAGCGACTTTCAGAAAAAATTAAAGTGAATTTTTGAGAAAACAAAAGCGGCTTTTAGAAAAAATTAAAGCGACTTTCTGAGGAATTAAAAGTGACTTTTAGGAAAAATTAAAGCGACTTTCAGAGAAAACAAAATCGGCTTTTAGAAGAAATAAAAGTGGCTTTCTGAGAAAACAAAAGCGGCTTTTAGAAAAAAATAAAGTGGGTTTTAGAGAAATTAAAAGTGGCTTTTAGAAAAAATTAAAGCGACTTTCTGAGAAAACAAAACCGGTTTTTAGAAGAAATAAAAGTGGCTTTTTGAGAAAACAAAAGCGGCTATTAGAAAAAATTAAAGTGGCTTTTTGAGAAAATAAAAGCGGCTTTTAGAAAAAATTAAAGTGGCTTTCTGAGGAATTAAAAGTGGCTTTTACAAAAAATTAAAGCGACTTTCTGAGGAATTAAAAGTGACTTTTAGGAAAAATTAAAGCGACTTCCAGAGAAAACAAAATCGGCTTTTAAAAGAAATAAAAGTGGCTTTCTGAGAAAACAAAAGCGGCTTTTAGAAAAAAATAAAGTGGGTTTTAGAGAAATTAAAAGTGGCTTTTAGAAAAAATTAAAGCGACTTTCTGAGAAAACAAAACCGGTTTTTAGAAGAAATAAAAGTGGCTTTTTGAGAAAACAAAAGCGGCTATTAGAAAAAATTAAAGTGGCTTTTTGAGAAAATAAAAGCGGCTTTTAGAAAAAATTAAAGTGGCTTTCTGAGGAATTAAAAGTGGCTTTTACAAAAAATTAAAGCGACTTTCTGAGGAATTAAAAGCGACTTTCAGAAAAAATTAAAGTGAATTTTTAAGAAAACAAAAGCGGCTTTTAGAAAAAATTAAAGCGACTTTCTGAGGAATTAAAAGCGGCTTTTAGAAAAAATTAAAGCGACTTTCTGAGGAATTAAAAGTGACTTTTAGGAAAAATTAAAGCGACTTTCAGAGAAAACAAAAGCGGCTTTTAGAAAAAATTCAAGTGGTTTTTTGAGAAAATAAAAGCGGCTTTTAGAAAAAATTAAAGTGGCTTTCTGAGGAATTAAAAGTGACTTTTAGAAAAAATTAAAGCGACTTTCTGAGAAAACAAAACCGGTTTTTAGAAGAAATAAAAGTGGCTTTTTGAGAAAACAAAAGCGGGTATTAGAAAAAATTAAAGTGGCTTTTTGAGAAAACAAAAGCGGCTTTTAGAAAAAAATAAAGTGGGTTTTAGAGAAATTAAAAGTGGCTTTTAGAAAAAATTAAAGCGACTTTCTGAGAAAACAAAACCGGTTTTTAGAAGAAATAAAAGTGGCTTTTTGAGAAAACAAAAGCGGGTATTAGAAAAAAGTAAAGTGGGTTTTAGAGAAATTAAAAGTGGCTTTTAGAAAAAATTAAAGCGACTTTCTGAGAAAACAAAACCGGTTTTTAGAAGAAATAAAAGTGGCTTTTTGAGAAAACAAAAGCGGGTATTAGAAAAAATTAAAGTGGCTTTTTGAGAAAATAAAAGCGGCTTTTAGAAAAAATTAAATTGGCTTTCTGAGGAATTAAAAGTGGCTTTTAGAAAAAATTAAAGCGACTTTCTGAGAAAACAAAACCGGTTTTTAGAAGAAATAAAAGTAGCTTTTTGAGAAAACAAAAGCGGCTTTTAGAAAAAAGTAAAGTGGGTTTTAGAGAAATTAAAAGTGGCTTTTAGAAAAAATTAAAGCGACTTTCTGAGAAAACAAAACCGGTTTTTAGAAGAAATAAAAGTGGCTTTTTGAGAAAACAAAAGCGGCTATTAGAAAAAATTCAAGTGGTTTTTTGAGAAAATAAAAGCGGCTTTTAGAAAAAATTAAAGTGGGTTTTAGAGAAATTAAAAGCGGCTATTAGAAAAAATTATAGTGGCTTTTTGAGAAAACAAAAGCGGCTATTAGAAAAAATTAAAGTGGCTTTTGGAGAAAACAAAAGCGGCTTTTAGAAAAAACTAAAGTGGCTTTTTGAGAAAACAAAAGTGGCTTTTAGAAAAAATTAAAGTGGCTTTTTGGGAAAACAAAAGCGGCTATTAGAAAAAATTCAAGTGGTTTTTTGAGAAAATAAAAGCGGCTTTTAGAAAAAATTAAAGTGGCTTTCTGAGGAATTAAAAGTGGCTTTTAGAAAAAATTAAAGCGACTTTCTAAGGAATTAAAAGTGACTTTTAGGAAAAATTAAAGCGACTTTCAGAGAAAACAAAAGCGGCTTTTAGAAAAAATTAAAGTGGCTTTTTGAGAAAACAAAAGCGGCTTTTAGAAAAAAATAAAGTGGGTTTTAGAGAAATTAAAAGTGGCTTTTAGAAAAAATTAAAGCGACTTTCTGAGAAAACAAAACCGGTTTTTAGAAGAAATAAAAGTGGCTTTTTGAGAAAACAAAAGCGGGTATTAGAAAAAATTAAAGTGGCTTTTTGAGAAAATAAAAGCGGCTTTTAGAAAAAATTAAAATGGCTTTCTGAGGAATTAAAAGTGGCTTTTAGAAAAAATTAAAGCGACTTTCTGAGGAATTAAAAGTGATTTTTAGGAAAAATTAAAGCGACTTTCAGAGAAAACAAAAGCGGCTTTTAGAAAAAATTCAAGTGGTTTTTTGAGAAAATAAAAGCGGCTTTTAGAAAAAATTAAAGTGGCTTTCTGAGGAATTAAAAGTGACTTTTAGAAAAAATTAAAGCGACTTTCTGAGAAAACAAAATCGGCTTTTATAAGAAATAAAAGTAGCTTTTTGAGAAAACAAAAGCGGCTTTTAGAAAAAAGTAAAGTGGGTTTTAGAGAAATTAAAAGTGGCTTTTAGAAAAAATTAAAGCGACTTTCTGAGAAAACAAAACCGGTTTTTAGAAGAAATAAAAGTGGCTTTTTGAGAAAACAAAAGCGGCTTTTAGAAAAAATTAAAGCGACTTTCAGAGAAAACAAAAGCGGCTTTTAAAAAAAATTAAAGTGGCTTTTTGAGAAAACAAAAGCGGCTTTTAGAAAAAATTAAAGCGACTTTCTGAGGAATTGAAAGTGACTTTTAGAAAAAATTAAAGTGGCTTTCTGAGGAATTAAAAGTGACTTTTAGGAAAAATTAAAGCGACTTTCAGAGAAAACAAAAGCGGCTTTTAGAAAAAATTAAAGTGGCTTTCTGAGGAATTAAAAGTGGCTTTTACAAAAAATTAAAGCGACTTTCTGAGGAATTAAAAGTGACTTTTAGGAAAAATTAAAGCGACTTTCAGAGAAAACAAAAGCGGCTATTAGAAAAAATTAAAGTGGTTTTTTGAGAAAATAAAAGCGGCTTTTAGAAAAAATTAAAGTGGCTTTCTGAGGAATTAAAAGTGACTTTTAGGAAAAAGTAAAGCGACTTTCAGAGAAAACAAAAGCGGCTTTTAGAAAAAATTAAAGTGGCTTTCTGAGGAATTAAAAGTGACTTTTAGGAAAAATTAAAGCGACTTTCAGAGAAACCAAAAGCGGGTATTAGAAAAAATTAAAGTGGCTTTTTGAGAAAATAAAAGCGGCTTTTAGAAAAAATTAAAGTGGGTTTTAGAGAAATTAAAAGTGGCTTTTAGAAAAAATTAAAGCGACTTTCTGAGGAATTAAAAGTGACTTTTAGGAAAAATTAAAGCGACTTTCAGAGAAAACAAAAGCGGCTTTTAGAAAAAATTAAAGTGGCTTTTTGAGAAAACAAAAGCGGCTATTAGAAAAAATTCAAGTGGTTTTTTGAGAAAATAAAAGCGGCTTTTAGAAAAAATTAAAGTGGCTTTCTGAGGAATTAAAAGTGGCTTTTACAAAAAATTAAAGCGACTTTCTGAGGAATTAAAAGCGACTTTCAGAAAAAATTAAAGTGAATTTTTGAGAAAACAAAAGCGGCTTTTAGAAAAAATTAAAGAGACTTTCTGAGGAATTAAAAGCGGCTTTTAGAAAAAATTAAAGCGACTTTCTGAGGAATTAAAAGTGACTTTTAGGAAAAATTAAAGCGACTTTCAGAGAAAACAAAAGCGGGTATTAGAAAAAATTAAAGTGGCTTTTTGAGAAAATAAAAGCGGCTTTTAGAAAAAATTAAAGTGGCTTTCTGAGGAATTAAAAGTGGCTTTTAGAAAAAATTAAAGCGACTTTCTGAGGAATTAAAAGTGACTTTTAGGAAAAATTAAAGCGACTTTCAGAGAAAACAAAAGCGGGTATTAGAAAAAATTAAAGTGGCTTTTTGAGAAAATAAAAGCGGCTTTTAGAAAAAATTAAAGTGGCTTTCTGAGGAATTAAAAGTGGCTTTTAGAAAAAATTAAAGCGACTTTCTGAGGAATTAAAAGTGACTTTTAGGAAAAATTAAAGCGACTTTCAGAGAAAACAAAAGCGGCTTTTAGAAGAAATAAAAGTAGCTTTTTGAGAAAACAAAAGCGGCTTTTAGAAAAAATTAAAGTGGCTTTTTGAGAAAATAAAAGCGGCTTTTAGAAAAAATTAAAGCGACTTTCAGAGAAAACAAAAGCGGCTTTTAGAAAAAATTCAAGTGGTTTTTTGAGAAAATAAAAGCGGCTTTTAGACAAAATTAAAGTGGCTTTCTGAGGAATTAAAAGTGACTTTTAGAAAAAATAAAAGCGACTTTCTGAGAAAACAAAATCGGCTTTTATAAGAAATAAAAGTAGCTTTTTGAGAAAACAAAAGCGGCTTTTAGAAAAAAGTAAAGTGGGTTTTAGAGAAATTAAAAGTGGCTTTTAGAAAAAATTAAAGCGACTTTCTGAGAAAACAAAACCGGTTTTTAGAAGAAATAAAAGTGGCTTTTTGAGAAAACAAAAGCGGCTATTAGAAAAAATTCAAGTGGTTTTTTGAGAAAATAAAAGCGGCTTTTAGAAAAAATTAAAGTGGGTTTTAGAGAAATTAAAAGCGGCTATTAGAAAAAATTATAGTGGCTTTTTGAGAAAACAAAAGCGGCTATTAGAAAAAATTAAAGTGGCTTTTGGAGAAAACAAAAGCGGCTTTTAGAAAAAACTAAAGTGGCTTTTTGAGAAAACAAAAGTGGCTTTTAGAAGAAATTAAAGTGGCTTTTTGGGAAAACAAAAGCGGCTATTAGAAAAAATTCAAGTGGTTTTTTGAGAAAATAAAAGCGGCTTTTAGAAAAAATTAAAGTGGCTTTCTGAGGAATTAAAAGTGGCTTTTAGAAAAAATTAAAGCGACTTTCTAAGGAATTAAAAGTGACTTTTAGGAAAAATTAAAGCGACTTTCAGAGAAAACAAAAGCGGCTTTTAGAAAAAATTAAAGTGGCTTTTTGAGAAAACAAAAGCGGCTTTTAGAAAAAAATAAAGTGGGTTTTAGAGAAATTAAAAGTGGCTTTTAGAAAAAATTAAAGCGACTTTCTGAGAAAACAAAACCGGTTTTTAGAAGAAATAAAAGTGGCTTTTTGAGAAAACAAAAGCGGGTATTAGAAAAAATTAAAGTGGCTTTTTGAGAAAATAAAAGCGGCTTTTAGAAAAAATTAAAATGGCTTTCTGAGGAATTAAAAGTGGCTTTTAGAAAAAATTAAAGCGACTTTCTGAGGAATTAAAAGTGATTTTTAGGAAAAATTAAAGCGACTTTCAGAGAAAACAAAAGCGGCTTTTAGAAAAAATTCAAGTGGTTTTTTGAGAAAATAAAAGCGGCTTTTAGAAAAAATTAAAGTGGCTTTCTGAGGAATTAAAAGTGACTTTTAGAAAAAATTAATGCGACTTTCTGAGAAAACAAAATCGGCTTTTATAAGAAATAAAAGTAGCTTTTTGAGAAAACAAAAGCGGCTTTTAGAAAAAAGTAAAGTGGGTTTTAGAGAAATTAAAAGTGGCTTTTAGAAAAAATTAAAGCGACTTTCTGAGAAAACAAAACCGGTTTTTAGAAGAAATAAAAGTGGCTTTTTGAGAAAACAAAAGCGGCTTTTAGAAAAAATTAAAGCGACTTTCAGAGAAAACAAAAGCGGCTTTTAAAAAAAATTAAAGTGGCTTTTTGAGAAAACAAAAGCGGCTTTTAGAAAAAATTAAAGCGACTTTCTGAGGAATTGAAAGTGACTTTTAGAAAAAATTAAAGCGACTTTCTGAGAAATTAAAAGTGACTTTTAGAAAAAATTAAAGCGACTTTCTGAGAAAACAAAATCGGCTTTTATAAGAAATAAAAGTGGCTTTTTGAGAAAACAAAAGCGGCTATTAGAAAAAATTAAAGTGGTTTTTTGAGAAAACAAAAGCGGCTATTAGAAAAAATTAAAGTGGTTTTTTGAGAAAATAAAAGCGGCTTTTAGAAAAAATTAAAGTGGCTTTCTGAGGAATTAAAAGTGACTTTTAGGAAAAAGTAAAGCGACTTTCAGAGAAAACAAAAGCGGCTTTTAGAAAAAATTAAAGTGGCTTTCTGAGGAATTAAAAGTGACTTTTAGGAAAAATTAAAGCGACTTTCAGAGAAAACAAAAGCGGCTTTTAGAAAAAATTAAAGTGGCTTTCTGAGGAATTAAAAGTGGCTTTTACAAAAAACTAAAGCGACTTTCTGAGGAATTAAAAGTGACTTTTAGGAAAAATTAAAGCGACTTTCAGAGAAAACAAAAGCGGCTTTTAGAAAAAATTAAAGTGGCTTTTTGAGAAAACAAAAGCGGCTTTTAGAAAAAATTAAAGCGACTTTCTGAGAAAACAAAATCGGCTTTTATAAGAAATAAAAGTGGCTTTTTGAGAAAACAAAAGCGGCTATTAGAAAAAATTAAAGTGGTTTTTTGAGAAAATAAAAGCGGCTTTTAGAAAAAATTAAAGTGGCTTTCTGAGGAATTAAAAGAAAACAAAAAATTAAAGCGACTTTCTGAGGAACTAAAAGTGACTTTTAGGAAAAATTAAAGCGACTTTCAGAGAAAACAAAAGCGGCTTTTAGAAAAAATTAAAGTGGCTTTTTGAGAAAACAAAAGCGGCTTTTAGAAAAAAATAAAGTGGGTTTTAGAGAAATTAAAAGTGGCTTTTAGAAAAAATTAAAGCGACTTTCTGAGAAAACAAAACCGGTTTTTAGAAGAAATAAAAGTGGCTTTTTGAGAAAACAAAAGCGGCTATTAGAAAAAATTCAAGTGGTTTTTTGAGAAAATAAAAGCGGCTTTTAGAAAAAATTAAAGTGGCTTTCTGAGGAATTAAAAGTGGCTTTTACAAAAAATTAAAGCGACTTTCTGAGGAATTAAAAGTGACTTTTAGGAAAAATTAAAGCGACTTTCAGAGAAAACAAAAGCGGCTTTTAGAAAAAATTGAAGTGGCTTTTTGAGAAAACAAAAGCGGCTTTTAGTAAAAATTAAAGTGGCTTTTTGAGAAAACAAAAGCGGCTTTTAGAAAAAATTAACGCGACTTTCTGAGGAATTAAAAGTGACTTTTAGAAAAAATTAAAGCGACTTTCTGAGAAAACAAAATCGGCTTTTATAAGAAATAAAAGTAGCTTTTTGAGAAAACAAAAGCGGCTTTTAGAAATAAATAAAGTGGGTTTTAGAGAAATTAAAAGTGGCTTTTAGAAAAAATTAAAGCGACTTTCTGAGAAAACAAAACCGGTTTTTAGAAGAAATAAAAGTGGCTTTTTGAGAAAACAAAAGCGGCTATTAGAAAAAATTCAAGTGGTTTTTTGAGAAAATAAAAGCGGCTTTTAGAAAAAATTAAAGTGGCTTTCTGAGGAATTAAAAGTGGCTTTTATAAAAAATTAAAGCGACTTTCTAAGGAATTAAAAGTGACTTTTAGGAAAAATTAAAGCGACTTTCAGAGAAAACAAAAGCGGCTTTTAGAAAAAAATTAAAGTGGCTTTTTGAGAAAACAAAAGCGGCTTTTAGAAAAAATTAAAGTGGCTTTTTGAGAAAACAAAAGCGGCTTTTAGAAAAAATTAAAGCGACTTTCTGAGGAATTAAAAGTGACTTTTAGAAAAAATTAAAGCGACTTTCTGAGAAAACAAAATCGGATTTTATAAGAAATAAAAGTAGCTTTTTGAGAAAACAAAAGCGGCTTTTATAAGAAATTAAAGTGGCTTTTTGAGAAAGCAAAAGTGGCTTTTAGAAAAAAATAAAGTGGGTTTTAGAGAAATTAAAAGTGGCTTTTAGAAAATATTAAAGCGACTTTCTGAGAAAACAAAACCGGTTTTTAGAAGAAATAAAAGTGTCTTTTTGAGAAAACAAAAGCGGCTATTAGAAAAACTTAAAGTGGCTTTTTGAGAAAATAAAAGCGGCTTTTAGAAAAAATTAAAGCGACTTTCTGAGGAATTAAAAGTGACTTTTAGAAAAAATTAAAGCGACTTTCAGAGAAAACAAAATCGGGTTTTAGAAGAAATAAAAGTGGCTTTTTGAGAAAACAAAAGCGGCTTTTAGAAAAAATAAGTGCGGTTTTTTGAGAAAACAAAAGTGACTTTTAGAAAAAATTAAAGCGGCTTTCTGAGAAAACAAAAGCGGCTATTAGAAAAAATTAAAGTGGCTTTTTGAGAAAACAAAAGCGGCTTTTAGAAAAAATTAAAGCGACTTTCTGAGGAATTAAAAGTGACTTTTAGAAAAAATTAAAGCGACTTTCTGAGAAAACAAAATCGGTTTTTAGAAGAAATAAAAGTAGCTTTTTGAGAAAACAAAAGCGGCTATTAGAAAAAATTAAAGTAGCTTTTTGAGGGAACAAAAGCGGCTATTAGAAAAAATTAAAATGGCTTTTTGAGAAAACAAAAGCGGCTTTTAGAAAAAATTAAAGCGACTTTCTGAGAAAACAAAACCGGTTTTTAGAAGAAATAAAAGTAGCTTTTTGAGAAAACAAAAGTGACTTTTAGAAAAAATTAAAGCGGCTTTCTGAGAAAACAAAAGCGGCTATTAGAAAAAATTAAAGTGGCTTTTTGAGAAAACAAAAGCGGCTTTTAGAAAAAATTAAAGCGACTTTCTAAGGAATTAAAAGTGACTTTTAGAAAAAATTAAAGCGACTTTCAGAGAAAACAAAATCGGCTTTTAGAAGAAATAAACGTGGCTTTTTGAGAAAGCAAAAGCGGCTTTTAGAAAAAAATAAAGTGGGTTTTAGAGAAATTAAAAGTGGCTTTCAGAAAAAATTAAAGCGACTTTCTGAGAAAACAAAACCGGTTTTTAGAAGAAATAAAAGTGGCTTTTTGAGAAAACAAAAGCGGCTATTAGAAAAAATTTAAGTGGCTTTTTGAGAAAATAAAAGCGGCTTTTAGAAAAAATTAAAGTGGCTTTCTGAGGAATTAAAAGTGGCTTTTACAAAAAATTAAAGCGACTTTCTGAGGAATTAAAAGCGACTTTCAGAAAAAATTAAAGTGGCTTTTTGAGAAAACAAAAGCGGCTTTTAGAAAAAATTAAAGCGACTTTCTGAGGAATTAAAAGTGACTTTTAGAAAAAATTAAAGCGACTTTCTGAGAAAACAAAATCGGTTTTTAGAAGAAATAAAAGTAGCTTTTTGAGAAAACAAAAGCGGCTATTAGAAAAAATTAAAGTAGCTTTTTGAGAGAACAAAAGCGGCTATTAGAAAAAATTAAAGTGGCTTTTTGAGAAAACAAAAGCGGCTTTTAGAAAAAATTAAAGCGACTTTCTGAGAAAACAAAACCGGTTTTTAGAAGAAATAAAAGTGGCTTTTTGAGAAAACAAAAGCGGCTTTTAGAAAAAATAAGTGCGGTTTTTTGAGAAAACAAAAGTGACTTTTAGAAAAAATTAAAGCGGCTTTCTGAGAAAACAAAAGCGGCTATTAGAAAAAATTAAAGTGGCTTTTTGAGAAAACAAAAGCGGCTTTTAGAAAAAATTAAAGCGACTTTCTGAGGAATTAAAAGTGACTTTTAGAAAAAATTAAAGCGACTTTCAGAGAAAACAAAATCGGCTTTTAGACGAAATAAAAGTGGCTTTTTGAGAAAGCAAAAGCGGCTTTTAGAAAAAAATAAAGTGGGTTTTAGAGAAATTAAAAGTGGCTTTTAGAAAAAATTAAAGCGACTTTCTGAGAAAACAAAACCGGTTTTTAGAAGAAATAAAAGTGGCTTTTTGAGAAAACAAAAGCGGCTATTAGAAAAAATTAAAGTGGCTTTTTGAGAAAATAAAAGCGGCTTTTAGAAAAAATTAAAGTGGCTTTCTGAGGAATTAAAAGTGGCTTTTACAAATAATTAAAGCGACTTTCTGAGGAATTAAAAGCGACTTTCAGAAAAAATTAAAGTGGCTTTTTGAGAAAACAAAAGCGGCTTTTAGAAAAAATAAAAGCGACTTTCTGAGGAATTAAAAGTGGCTTTCAGAAAAAATTAAAGTGGCTTTTTGAGAAAACAAAAGCGGCTTTTAGAAAAAATTAAAGCGACTTTCTGAGAAAACAAAATCGGTTTTTAGAAGAAATAAAAGTAGCTTTTTGAGAAAACAAAAGCGGCTTTTAGAAAAAAATAAAGTGGGTTTTAGAGAAATTAAAAGTGGCTTTTAGAAAAAATTAAAGCGACTTTCTGAGAAAACAAAACCGGTTTTTAGAAGAAATAAAAGTGGCTTTTTGAGAAAACAAAAGCGGCTATTAGAAAAAATTCAAGTGGTTTTTTGAGAAAATAAAAGCGGCTTTTAGAAAAAATTAAAGTGGCTTTTTGAGAAAATAAAAGCGGCTTTTAGAAAAAATTAAAGTGGCTTTCTGAGGAATTAAAAGTGGCTTTTACAAATAATTAAAGCGACTTTCTGAGGAATTAAAAGCGACTTTCAGAAAAAATTAAAGTGGCTTTTTGAGAAAACAAAAGCGGCTTTTAGAAAAAATAAAAGCGACTTTCTGAGAAAACAAAATCGGTTTTTAGAAGAAATAAAAGTAGCTTTTTGAGAAAACAAAAGCGGCTTTTAGAAAAAAAAAGTGGGTTTTAGAGAAATTAAAAGTGGCTTTTAGAAAAAATTAAAGCGACTTTCTGAGAAAACAAAACCGGTTTTTAGAAGAAATAAAAGTGGCTTTTTGAGAAAACAAAAGCGGCTATTAGAAAAAATTCAAGTGGTTTTTTGAGAAAATAAAAGCGGCTTTTAGAAAAAATTAAAGTGGCTTTTTGAGAAAATAAAAGCGGCTTTTAGAAAAAATTAAAGTGGCTTTCTGAGGAATTAAAAGTGGCTTTTACAAATAATTAAAGCGACTTTCTGAGGAATTAAAAGCGACTTTCAGAAAAAATTAAAGTGGCTTTTTGAGAAAACAAAAGCGGCTTTTAGAAAAAATAAAAGCGAATTTCTGAGGAATTAAAAGCGACTTTCAGAAAAAATTAAAGTGGCTTTTTGAGAAAACAAAAGCGGCTTTTAGAAAAAATTAAAGCGACTTTCTGAGAAAACAAAATCGGTTTTTAGAAGAAATAAAAGTAGCTTTTTGAGAAAACAAAAGCGGCTTTTAGAAAAAAATAAAGTGGGTTTTAGAGAAATTAAAAGTGGATTTTAGAAAAAATTAAAGCGACTTTCTGAGAAAACAAAACCGGTTTTTAGAAGAAATAAAAGTGGATTTTTGAGAAAACAAAAGCGGCTATTAGAAAAAATTCAAGTGGTTTTTTGAGAAAATAAAAGCGGCTTTTAGAAAAAATTAAAGTGGCTTTTTGAGAAAATAAAAGCGGCTTTTAGAAAAAATTAAAGTGGCTTTCTGAGGAATTAAAAGTGGCTTTTACAAATAATTAAAGCGACTTTCTGAGCAATTAAAAGCGACTTTCAGAAAAAATTAAAGTGGCTTTTTGAGAAAACAAAAGCGGCTTTTAGAAAAAATAAAAGCGACTTTCTGAGGAATTAAAAGCGACTTTCAGAAAAAATTAAAGTGGCTTTTTGAGAAAACAAAAGCGGCTTTTAGAAAAAATTAAAGCGACTTTCTGAGAAAACAAAATCGGTTTTTAGAAGAAATAAAAGTAGCTTTTTGAGAAAACAAAAGCGGCTTTTAGAAAAAAATAAAGTGGGTTTTAGAGAAATTAAAAGTGGCTTTTAGAAAAAATTAAAGCGACTTTCTGAGAAAACAAAACCGGTTTTTAGAAGAAATAAAAGTGGCTTTTTGAGAAAACAAAAGCGGCTATTAGAAAAAATTCAAGTGGTTTTTTGAGAAAATAAAAGCGGCTTTTAGAAAAAATTAAAGTGGCTTTCTGAGGAATTAAAAGTGGCTTTTACAAAAAATTAAAGCGACTTTCTGAGGAATTAAAAGTGACTTTTAGGAAAAATTAAAGCGACTTTCAGAGAAAACAAAAGCGGCTTTTAGAAAAAATTAAAGTGGCTTTTTGAGAAAACAAAAGCGGCTTTTAGAAAAAATTAAAGCGACTTTCTAAGAAAACAAAACCGGTTTTTAGAAGAAATAAAAGTGGCTTTTTGAGAAAACAAAAGCGGCTTTTAGAAAAAATTAAAGTGGCTTTTTGAGAAAACAAAAGCGGCTTTTAGAAAAAATTAAAGCGACTTTCTGAGGAATTAAAAGTGGCTTTTAGAAAAAATTAAAGCGGCTTTTAGGAAAAATTAAAGCGACTTTCTGAGAAAACAAAACCGGTTTTTAAAAGAAATAAAAGTGGCTTTTTGAGAAAACAAAAGCGGCTTTTAGGAAAAATATAAAGCGACTTTCAGAGAAAACAAAAGCGGCTTTTAGAAAAAATTAAAGTGGCTTTTTGAGAAAATAAAAGCGGCTTTTAGAAAAAATTAAAGTGGCTTTCTGAGGAATTAAAAGTGGCTTTTACAAAAAATTAAAGCGACTTTCTGAGGAATTAAAAGTGACTTTTAGAAAAAATTAAAGCGACTTTCAGAGAAAACAAAATCGGGTATTAGAAAAAATTAAAGTGGCTTTTTGAGAAAATAAAAGCGGCTTTTAGAAAAAATTAAAGTGGCTTTCTGAGGAATTAAAAGTGGCTTTTAGAAAAAATTAAAGCGACTTTCTGAGGAATTAAAAGTGATTTTTAGGAAAAATTAAAGCGACTTTCAGAGAAAACAAAAGCGGCTTTTAGAAGAAATAAAAGTAGCTTTTTGAGAAAACAAAAGCGGATTTTAGAAAAAATTAAAGTGGCTTTTTGAGAAAATAAAAGCGGCTTTTAGAAAAAATTAAAGCGACTTTCAGAGAAAACAAAAGCGGCTTTTAGAAAAAATTCAAGTGGTTTTTTGAGAAAATAAAAGCGGCTTTTAGACAAAATTAAAGTGGCTTTCTGAGGAATTAAAAGTGGCTTTTACAAAAAATTAAAGCGACTTTCTGAGGAATTAAAAGCGACTTTCAGAAAAAATTAAAGTGAATTTTTGAGAAAACAAAAGCGGCTTTTAGAAAAAAGTAAAGTGGGTTTTAGAGAAATTAAAAGTGGCTTTTAGAAAAAATTAAAGCGACTTTCTGAGAAAACAAAACCGGTTTTTAGAAGAAATAAAAGTGGCTTTTTGAGAAAACAAAAGCGGCTATTAGAAAAAATTCAAGTGGTTTTTTGAGAAAATAAAAGCAGCTTTTAGAAAAAATTAAAGCGACTTTCTGAGGAATTAAAAGTGACCTTTAGAAAAAATTAAAGCGACTTTCTGAGAAAACAAAATCGGCTTTTATAAGAAATAAAAGTGGCTTTTTGAGAAAACCAAAGCGGCTATTAGAAAAAAATAAAGTGGGTTTTAGAGAAATTAAAAGTGGCTTTTACAACAAATTAAAGCGACTTTCTGAAGAATTAAAAGTGACTTTTAGGAAAAATTAAAGCGACTTTCAGAGAAAATAAAAGCGGCTTTTAGAAAAAATTAAAGTGGCTTTTTGAGAAAACAAAAGCGGCTTTTAGAAAAAATTAAAGCGACTTTCTGAGGAATTGAAAGTGACTTTTAGAAAAAATTAAAGCGACTTTCTGAGGAATTAAAAGTGACTTTTAGAAAAAATTAAAGCGACTTTCTGAGAAAACAAAATCGGCTTTTATAAGAAATAAAAGTGGCTTTTTGAGAAAACCAAAGCGGCTATTAGAAAAAATTAAAGTGGTTTTTTGAGAAAATAAAAGCGGCTTTTAGAAAAAAATAAAGTGTCTTTCTGAGGAATTAAAAGTGGCTTTTACAAAAAATTAAAGCGACTTTCTGAGGAATTAAAAGTGACTTTTAGGAAAAATTAAAGCGACTTTCAGAGAAGACAAAAGCATCTTTTAGAAAAAATTAAAGTGGCTTTTTGAGAAAACAAAAGCGGCTTTTAGAAAAAAATAAAGTGGGTTTTAGAGAAATTAAAAGTGGCTTTTAGAAAAAATTAAAGCGACTTTCTGAGAAAGCAAAACCGGTTTTTAGAAGAAATAAAAGTGGCTTTTTGAGAAAACAAAAGCGGCTATTAGAAAAAATTAAAGTGGTTTTTTGAGAAAATAAAAGCGGCTTTTAGAAAAAATTAAAGTGGCTTTCTGAGGAATTAAAAGTGGCTTTTACAAAAAATTAAAGCGACTTTCTGAGGAATTAAAAGTGACTTTTAGGAAAAATTAAAGCGACTTTCAGAGAAAACAAAAGCGGCTTTTAGAAAAAATTAAAGTGGTTTTTTGAGAAAATATAAGCGGCTTTTAGAAAAAATTAAAGTGGCTTTCTGAGGAATTAAAAGTGGCTTTTACAAAAAATTAAAGCGACTTTCTGAGGAATTAAAAGTGACTTTTAAGAAAAATTAAAGCGACTTTCAGAGAAAACAAAAGCGGCTTTTAGAAAAAATTAAAGTGGCTTTTTGAGAAAACAAAAGCGGCTTTTAGAAAAAATTAAAGCGACTTTCTGAGAAAACAAAACCGGTTTTTAGAAGAAATAAAAGTGGCTTTTTGAGAAAACAAAAGCGGCTATTAGAAAAAATTAAAGTGGTTTTTTGAGAAAATAAAAGCGGCTTTTAGGAAAAATATAAAGCGACTTTCAGAGAAAACAAAAGCGGCTTTTAGAAAAAATTAAAGTGGCTTTTTGAGAAAATAAAAGCGGCTTTTAGAAAAAATTAAAGTGGCTTTCTGAGGAATTAAAAGTGGCTTTTACAAAAAATTAAAGCGACTTTCTGAGGAATTAAAAGTGACTTTTAGGAAAAATTAAAGCGACTTTCAGAGAAAACAAAAGCGGCTTTTAGAAAAAATTAAAGTGGCTTTTTGAGAAAACAAAAGCGGCTTTTAGAAAAAATTAAAGCGACTTTCTAAGAAAACAAAACCGGTTTTTAGAAGAAATAAAAGTGGCTTTTTGAGAAAACAAAAGCGGCTTTTAGAAAAAATTAAAGTGGCTTTTTGAGAAAACAAAAGCGGCTTTTAGGAAAAATATAAAGCGACTTTCAGAGAAAACAAAAGCGGCTTTTAGAAAAAATTAAAGTGGCTTTTTGAGAAAATAAAAGCGGCTTTTAGAAAAAATTAAAGTGGCTTTCTGAGGAATTAAAAGTGGCTTTTACAAAAAATTAAAGCGACTTTCTGAGGAATTAAAAGTGACTTTTAGAAAAAATTAAAGCGACTTTCAGAGAAAACAAAAGCGGCTATTAGAAAAAATTAAAGTGGCTTTTTGAGAAAACAAAAGCGGCTTTTAGAACAAATTAAAGAGGCTTTTTGAGAAATTAAAAGTGGCTTTTAGAAAAAATAAAAGCGACTTTCTGAGGAATTAAAAGTGACTTTTAGAAAAAATTAACGCGACTTTCTGAGAAAACAAAATCGGTTTTTAGAAGAAATAAAAGTGGCTTTTTGAGAAAGCAAAAGCGGCTATTAGAAACAATTAAAGTGGCTTTTAGAGAAATTAAAAGTGGCTTTTAGAAAAAATAAAAGCGACTTTCTGAGGAATTAAAAGTGACTTTTAGAAAAAATTAAAGCGACTTTCTGAGAAAACAAAACCGGTTTTTAGAAGAAATAAAAGTGGATTTTTGAGAAAACAAAAGCGGCTATTAGAAAAAATTCAAGTGGTTTTTTGAGAAAATAAAAGCGGCTTTTAGAAAAAATTAAAGTGGCTTTTTGAGAAAATAAAAGCGGCTTTTAGAAAAAATTAAAGTGGCTTTCTGAGGAATTAAAAGTGGCTTTTACAAATAATTAAAGCGACTTTCTGAGCAATTAAAAGCGACTTTCAGAAAAAATTAAAGTGGCTTTTTGAGAAAACAAAAGCGGCTTTTAGAAAAAATAAAAGCGACTTTCTGAGGAATTAAAAGCGACTTTCAGAAAAAATTAAAGTGGCTTTTTGAGAAAACAAAAGCGGCTTTTAGAAAAAATTAAAGCGACTTTCTGAGAAAACAAAATCGGTTTTTAGAAGAAATAAAAGTAGCTTTTTGAGAAAACAAAAGCGGCTTTTAGAAAAAAATAAAGTGGGTTTTAGAGAAATTAAAAGTGGCTTTTAGAAAAAATTAAAGCGACTTTCTGAGAAAACAAAACCGGTTTTTAGAAGAAATAAAAGTGGCTTTTTGAGAAAACAAAAGCGGCTATTAGAAAAAATTCAAGTGGTTTTTTGAGAAAATAAAAGCGGCTTTTAGAAAAAATTAAAGTGGCTTTCTGAGGAATTAAAAGTGGCTTTTACAAAAAATTAAAGCGACTTTCTGAGGAATTAAAAGTGACTTTTAGGAAAAATTAAAGCGACTTTCAGAGAAAACAAAAGCGGCTTTTAGAAAAAATTAAAGTGGCTTTTTGAGAAAACAAAAGCGGCTTTTAGAAAAAATTAAAGCGACTTTCTAAGAAAACAAAACCGGTTTTTAGAAGAAATAAAAGTGGCTTTTTGAGAAAACAAAAGCGGCTTTTAGAAAAAATTAAAGTGGCTTTTTGAGAAAACAAAAGCGGCTTTTAGAAAAAATTAAAGCGACTTTCTGAGGAATTAAAAGTGGCTTTTAGAAAAAATTAAAGCGGCTTTTAGGAAAAATTAAAGCGACTTTCTGAGAAAACAAAACCGGTTTTTAAAAGAAATAAAAGTGGCTTTTTGAGAAAACAAAAGCGGCTTTTAGGAAAAATATAAAGCGACTTTCAGAGAAAACAAAAGCGGCTTTTAGAAAAAATTAAAGTGGCTTTTTGAGAAAATAAAAGCGGCTTTTAGAAAAAATTAAAGTGGCTTTCTGAGGAATTAAAAGTGGCTTTTACAAAAAATTAAAGCGACTTTCTGAGGAATTAAAAGTGACTTTTAGAAAAAATTAAAGCGACTTTCAGAGAAAACAAAATCGGGTATTAGAAAAAATTAAAGTGGCTTTTTGAGAAAATAAAAGCGGCTTTTAGAAAAAATTAAAGTGGCTTTCTGAGGAATTAAAAGTGGCTTTTAGAAAAAATTAAAGCGACTTTCTGAGGAATTAAAAGTGATTTTTAGGAAAAATTAAAGCGACTTTCAGAGAAAACAAAAGCGGCTTTTAGAAGAAATAAAAGTAGCTTTTTGAGAAAACAAAAGCGGATTTTAGAAAAAATTAAAGTGGCTTTTTGAGAAAATAAAAGCGGCTTTTAGAAAAAATTAAAGCGACTTTCAGAGAAAACAAAAGCGGCTTTTAGAAAAAATTCAAGTGGTTTTTTGAGAAAATAAAAGCGGCTTTTAGACAAAATTAAAGTGGCTTTCTGAGGAATTAAAAGTGGCTTTTACAAAAAATTAAAGCGACTTTCTGAGGAATTAAAAGCGACTTTCAGAAAAAATTAAAGTGAATTTTTGAGAAAACAAAAGCGGCTTTTAGAAAAAAGTAAAGTGGGTTTTAGAGAAATTAAAAGTGGCTTTTAGAAAAAATTAAAGCGACTTTCTGAGAAAACAAAACCGGTTTTTAGAAGAAATAAAAGTGGCTTTTTGAGAAAACAAAAGCGGCTATTAGAAAAAATTCAAGTGGTTTTTTGAGAAAATAAAAGCAGCTTTTAGAAAAAATTAAAGCGACTTTCTGAGGAATTAAAAGTGACCTTTAGAAAAAATTAAAGCGACTTTCTGAGAAAACAAAATCGGCTTTTATAAGAAATAAAAGTGGCTTTTTGAGAAAACCAAAGCGGCTATTAGAAAAAAATAAAGTGGGTTTTAGAGAAATTAAAAGTGGCTTTTACAACAAATTAAAGCGACTTTCTGAAGAATTAAAAGTGACTTTTAGGAAAAATTAAAGCGACTTTCAGAGAAAATAAAAGCGGCTTTTAGAAAAAATTAAAGTGGCTTTTTGAGAAAACAAAAGCGGCTTTTAGAAAAAATTAAAGCGACTTTCTGAGGAATTGAAAGTGACTTTTAGAAAAAATTAAAGCGACTTTCTGAGGAATTAAAAGTGACTTTTAGAAAAAATTAAAGCGACTTTCTGAGAAAACAAAATCGGCTTTTATAAGAAATAAAAGTGGCTTTTTGAGAAAACCAAAGCGGCTATTAGAAAAAATTAAAGTGGTTTTTTGAGAAAATAAAAGCGGCTTTTAGAAAAAAATAAAGTGTCTTTCTGAGGAATTAAAAGTGGCTTTTACAAAAAATTAAAGCGACTTTCTGAGGAATTAAAAGTGACTTTTAGGAAAAATTAAAGCGACTTTCAGAGAAGACAAAAGCATCTTTTAGAAAAAATTAAAGTGGCTTTTTGAGAAAACAAAAGCGGCTTTTAGAAAAAAATAAAGTGGGTTTTAGAGAAATTAAAAGTGGCTTTTAGAAAAAATTAAAGCGACTTTCTGAGAAAGCAAAACCGGTTTTTAGAAGAAATAAAAGTGGCTTTTTGAGAAAACAAAAGCGGCTATTAGAAAAAATTAAAGTGGTTTTTTGAGAAAATAAAAGCGGCTTTTAGAAAAAATTAAAGTGGCTTTCTGAGGAATTAAAAGTGGCTTTTACAAAAAATTAAAGCGACTTTCTGAGGAATTAAAAGTGACTTTTAGGAAAAATTAAAGCGACTTTCAGAGAAAACAAAAGCGGCTTTTAGAAAAAATTAAAGTGGTTTTTTGAGAAAATATAAGCGGCTTTTAGAAAAAATTAAAGTGGCTTTCTGAGGAATTAAAAGTGGCTTTTACAAAAAATTAAAGCGACTTTCTGAGGAATTAAAAGTGACTTTTAAGAAAAATTAAAGCGACTTTCAGAGAAAACAAAAGCGGCTTTTAGAAAAAATTAAAGTGGCTTTTTGAGAAAACAAAAGCGGCTTTTAGAAAAAATTAAAGCGACTTTCTGAGAAAACAAAACCGGTTTTTAGAAGAAATAAAAGTGGCTTTTTGAGAAAACAAAAGCGGCTATTAGAAAAAATTAAAGTGGTTTTTTGAGAAAATAAAAGCGGCTTTTAGAAAAAATTAAAGTGGCTTTCTGAGGAATTAAAAGTGGCTTTTAGGAAAAATTAAAGCGACTTTCAGAGAAAACAAAAGCGGCTTTTAGAAAAAATTAAAGTGGTTTTTTGAGAAAATATAAGCGGCTTTTAGAAAAAATTAAAGTGGCTTTCTGAGGAATTAAAAGTGGCTTTTACAAAAAATTAAAGCGACTTTCTGAGGAATTAAAAGTGACTTTTAGGAAAAATTAAAGCGACTTTCAGAGAAAACAAAAGCGGCTTTTAGAAAAAATTAAAGTGGCTTTTTGAGAAAACAAAAGCGGCTTTTAGAAAAAATTAAAGCGACTTTCTGAGAAAACAAAACCGGTTTTTAGAAGAAATAAAAGTGGCTTTTTGAGAAAACAAAAGCGGCTATTAGAAAAAATTAAAGTGGCTTTCTGAGGAATTAAAAGTGGCTTTTAGGAAAAATTAAAGCGACTTTCAGAGAAAACAAAAGCGGCTTTTAGAAAAAATTAAAGTGGTTTTTTGAGAAAATATAAGCGGGTTTTAGAAAAAATTAAAGTGGCTTTCTGAGGAATTAAAAGTGGCTTTTACAAAAAATTAAAGCGACTTTCTGAGGAATTAAAAGTGACTTTTAGGAAAAATTAAAGCGACTTTCAGAGAAAACAAAAGCGGCTTTTAGAAAAAATTAAAGCGACTTTCTGAGAAAACAAAACCGGTTTTTAGAAGAAATAAAAGTGGTTTTTTGAGAAAATAAAAGCGGCTTTTAGAAAAAATTAAAGTGGCTTTCTGAGGAATTAAAAGTGGCTTTTAGGAAAAATTAAAGCGACTTTCAGAGAAAACAAAAGCGGCTTTTAGAAAAAATTAAAGTGGTTTTTTGAGAAAATATAAGCGGCTTTTAGAAAAAATTAAAGTGGCTTTCTGAGGAATTAAAAGTGGCTTTTACAAAAAATTAAAGCGACTTTCTGAGGAATTAAAAGTGACTTTTAGGAAAAATTAAAGCGACTTTCAGAGAAAACAAAAGCGGCTTTTAGAAAAAATTAAAGTGGCTTTTTGAGAAAACAAAAGCGGCTTTTAGAAAAAATTAAAGCGACTTTCTGAGAAAACAAAATCGGCTTTTATAAGAAATAAAAGTGGCTTTTTGAGAAAACAAAACCGGTTTTTAGAAGAAATAAAAGTGGCTTTCTGAGGAATTAAAAGTGGCTTTTAGAAAAAATTAAAGCGACTTTCTGAGGAATTAAAAGTGACTTTTAGGAAAAATTAAAGCGACTTTCAGAGAAAACAAAAGCGGCTTTTAAAAAAAAAATAAAGTGGGTTTTAGAGAAATTAAAAGTGGCTTTTAGAAAAAATTAAAGCGACTTTCTGAGAAAACAAAACCGGTTTTTAGAAGAAATAAAAGTGGCTTTCTGAGGAATTAAAAGTGGCTTTTACAAAAAATTAAAGCGACTTTCTGAGGAACTAAAAGTGACTTTTAGGAAAAATTAAAGCGACTTTCAGAGAAAACAAAAGCGGCTTTTAGAAAAAATTAAAGTGGCTTTTTGAGAAAACAAAAGCGGCTTTTAGAAAAAAATAAAGTGGGTTTTAGAGAAATTAAAAGTGGCTTTTAGAAAAAATTAAAGCGACTTTCTGAGAAAACAAAACCGGTTTTTAGAAGAAATAAAAGTGGCTTTCTGAGGAATTAAAAGTGGCTTTTAGAAAAAATTAAAGCGACTTTCTGAGGAATTAAAAGTGACTTTTAGGAAAAATTAAAGCGACTTTCAGAGAAAACAAAAGCGGCTTTTAGAAAAAAATAAAGTGGGTTTTAGAGAAATTAAAAGTGGCTTTTAGAAAAAATTAAAGCGACTTTCTGAGAAAACAAAACCGGTTTTTAGAAGAAATAAAAGTGGCTTTCTGAGGAATTAAAAGTGGCTTTTACAAAAAATTAAAGCGACTTTCTGAGGAACTAAAAGTGACTTTTAGGAAAAATTAATGCGACTTTCAAAGAAAACAAAAGCGGCTTTTAGAAAAAATTAAAGTGGCTTTTTGAGAAAACAAAAGCGGCTTTTAGGAAAAAATAAAGTGGGTTTTAGAGAAATTAAAAGTGGCTTTTAGAAAAAATTAAAGCGACTTTCTGAGAAAACAAAACCGGTTTTTAGAAGAAATAAAAGTGGCTTTCTGAGGAATTAAAAGTGGCTTTTAGAAAAAATTAAAGCGACTTTCTGAGGAATTAAAAGTGACTTTTAGGAAAAATTAAAGCGACTTTCAGAGAAAACAAAAGCGGCTTTTAGAAAAAAATAAAGTGGGTTTTAGAGAAATTAAAAGTGGCTTTTAGAAAAAATTAAAGCGAGTTTCTGAGAAAACAAACCCGGTTTTTAGAAGAAATAAAAGTGGCTTTTTGAGAAAACAAAAGCGGCTTTTAGAAAAAATTAAAGTGGCTTTTTGAGAAAACAAAAGCAGCTTTTAGAAAAAATTAAAGCGACTTTCTGAGGAATTAAAAGTGACTTTTAGGAAAAATTAAAGCGACTTTCTGAGGAATTAAAAGTGGCTTTTAGAAAAAATTAAAGCGACTTTCTGAGAAAACAAAACCGGTTTTTAGAAGAAATAAAAGTGGCTTTTTGAGAAAACAAAAGCGGCTTTTAGAAAAAAATAAAGTGGGTTTTAGAGAAATTAAAAGTGGCTTTTAGAAAAAATTAAAGCGACTTTCTGAGAAAACAAAACCGGTTTTTAGAAGAAATAAAAGTGGCTTTTTGAGAAAACAAAAGCGGCTTTTAGAAAAAAATAAAGTGGGTTTTAGAGAAATTAAAAGTGGTTTTTAGAAAAAATTAAAGCGACTTTCTAAGAAAACAAAACCGGTTTTTAGAAGAAATATAAGTGGCTTTTTGAGAAAACAAAAGCGGCTTTTAGAAAAAATTAAAGTGGCTTTTTGAGAAAACAAAAGCGGCTTTTAAAAAAAATTAAAGCGACTTTCTGAGGAATTAAAAGTGACTTTTAGGAAAAATTAAAGCGACTTTCAGAGAAAACAAAAGCGGCTTTTAGAAAAAATTAAAGTGGCTTTTTGAGAAAACAAAAGCGGCTTTTAGAAAAAAATAAAGTGGGTTTTAGAGAAATTAAAAGTGGCTTTTAGAAAAAATTAAAGCGACTTTCTGAGAAAACAAAAGCGGCTTTTAGAAAAAATTAAAGTGGCTTTCTGAGGAATTAAAAGTGGCTTTTACAAAAAATTAAAGCGACTTTCTGAGGAATTAAAAGTGACTTTTAGGAAAAATTAAAGCGACTTTCAGAGAAAACAAAAGCGGCTTTTAGAAAAAATTAAAGTGGCTTTTTGAGAAAACAAAAGCGGCTTTTAGAAAAAATTAAAGTGGCTTTTTGAGAAAACAAAAGCGGCTATTAGAAAAAATTAAAGTGGTTTTTTGAGAAAATAAAAGCGGCTTTTAGAAAAAATTAAAGTGGCTTTCTGAGGAATTAAAAGTGGCTTTTAGGAAAAATTAAAGCGACTTTCAGAGAAAACAAAAGCGGCTTTTAGAAAAAATTAAAGTGGTTTTTTGAGAAAATATAAGCGGCTTTTAGAAAAAATTAAAGTGGCTTTCTGAGGAATTAAAAGTGGCTTTTACAAAAAATTAAAGCGACTTTCTGAGGAATTAAAAGTGACTTTTAGGAAAAATTAAAGCGACTTTCAGAGAAAACAAAAGCGGCTTTTAGAAAAAATTAAAGTGGCTTTTTGAGAAAACAAAAGCGGCTTTTAGAAAAAATTAAAGCGACTTTCTGAGAAAACAAAATCGGCTTTTATAAGAAATAAAAGTGGCTTTTTGAGAAAACAAAACCGGTTTTTAGAAGAAATAAAAGTGGCTTTCTGAGGAATTAAAAGTGGCTTTTAGAAAAAATTAAAGCGACTTTCTGAGGAATTAAAAGTGACTTTTAGGAAAAATTAAAGCGACTTTCAGAGAAAACAAAAGCGGCTTTTAAAAAAAAAATAAAGTGGGTTTTAGAGAAATTAAAAGTGGCTTTTAGAAAAAATTAAAGCGACTTTCTGAGAAAACAAAACCGGTTTTTAGAAGAAATAAAAGTGGCTTTCTGAGGAATTAAAAGTGGCTTTTACAAAAAATTAAAGCGACTTTCTGAGGAACTAAAAGTGACTTTTAGGAAAAATTAAAGCGACTTTCAGAGAAAACAAAAGCGGCTTTTAGAAAAAATTAAAGTGGCTTTTTGAGAAAACAAAAGCGGCTTTTAGAAAAAAATAAAGTGGGTTTTAGAGAAATTAAAAGTGGCTTTTAGAAAAAATTAAAGCGACTTTCTGAGAAAACAAAACCGGTTTTTAGAAGAAATAAAAGTGGCTTTCTGAGGAATTAAAAGTGGCTTTTAGAAAAAATTAAAGCGACTTTCTGAGGAATTAAAAGTGACTTTTAGGAAAAATTAAAGCGACTTTCAGAGAAAACAAAAGCGGCTTTTAGAAAAAAATAAAGTGGGTTTTAGAGAAATTAAAAGTGGCTTTTAGAAAAAATTAAAGCGACTTTCTGAGAAAACAAAACCGGTTTTTAGAAGAAATAAAAGTGGCTTTCTGAGGAATTAAAAGTGGCTTTTACAAAAAATTAAAGCGACTTTCTGAGGAACTAAAAGTGACTTTTAGGAAAAATTAAAGCGACTTTCAAAGAAAACAAAAGCGGCTTTTAGAAAAAATTAAAGTGGCTTTTTGAGAAAACAAAAGCGGCTTTTAGGAAAAAATAAAGTGGGTTTTAGAGAAATTAAAAGTGGCTTTTAGAAAAAATTAAAGCGACTTTCTGAGAAAACAAAACCGGTTTTTAGAAGAAATAAAAGTGGCTTTCTGAGGAATTAAAAGTGGCTTTTAGAAAAAATTAAAGCGACTTTCTGAGGAATTAAAAGTGACTTTTAGGAAAAATTAAAGCGACTTTCAGAGAAAACAAAAGCGGCTTTTAGAAAAAAATAAAGTGGGTTTTAGAGAAATTAAAAGTGGCTTTTAGAAAAAATTAAAGCGAGTTTCTGAGAAAACAAACCCGGTTTTTAGAAGAAATAAAAGTGGCTTTTTGAGAAAACAAAAGCGGCTTTTAGAAAAAATTAAAGTGGCTTTTTGAGAAAACAAAAGCAGCTTTTAGAAAAAATTAAAGCGACTTTCTGAGGAATTAAAAGTGACTTTTAGGAAAAATTAAAGCGACTTTCTGAGGAATTAAAAGTGACTTTTAGAAAAAATTAAAGCGACTTTCTGAGAAAACAAAACCGGTTTTTAGAAGAAATAAAAGTGGCTTTTTGAGAAAACAAAAGCGGCTTTTAGAAAAAAATAAAGTGGGTTTTAGAGAAATTAAAAGTGGCTTTTAGAAAAAATTAAAGCGACTTTCTGAGAAAACAAAACCGGTTTTTAGAAGAAATAAAAGTGGCTTTTTGAGAAAACAAAAGCGGCTTTTAGAAAAAAATAAAGTGGGTTTTAGAGAAATTAAAAGTGGTTTTTAGAAAAAATTAAAGCGACTTTCTAAGAAAACAAAACCGGTTTTTAGAAGAAATATAAGTGGCTTTTTGAGAAAACAAAAGCGGCTTTTAGAAAAAATTAAAGTGGCTTTTTGAGAAAACAAAAGCGGCTTTTAAAAAAAATTAAAGCGACTTTCTGAGGAATTAAAAGTGACTTTTAGGAAAAATTAAAGCGACTTTCAGAGAAAACAAAAGCGGCTTTTAGAAAAAATTAAAGTGGCTTTTTGAGAAAACAAAAGCGGCTTTTAGAAAAAAATAAAGTGGGTTTTAGAGAAATTAAAAGTGGCTTTTAGAAAAAATTAAAGCGACTTTCTGAGAAAACAAAACCGGTTTTAAGAAGAAATAAAAGTGGCTTTCTGAGGAATTAAAAGTGGCTTTTAGAAAAAATTAAAGCGACTTTCTGAGGAATTAAAAGTGACTTTTAGAAAAAATTAAAGCGACTTTCTGAGAAAACAAAAGCGGCTTTTAGAAAAAATTAAAGTGGCTTTCTGAGGAATTAAAAGTGGCTTTTACAAAAAATTAAAGCGACTTTCTGAGGAATTAAAAGTGACTTTTAGGAAAAATTAAAGCGACTTTCAGAGAAAACAAAAGCGGCTTTTAGAAAAAATTAAAGTGGCTTTTTGAGAAAACAAAAGCGGCTTTTAGAAAAAATTAAAGTGGCTTTTTGAGAAAACAAAAGCGGCTATTAGAAAAAATTAAAGTGGCTTTTTGAGAAAATAAAAGCGGCTTTTAGAAAAAATTAAAGTGGCTTTCTGAGGAATTAAAAGTGGCTTTTACAAAAAATTAAAGCGACTTTCTGAGGAATTAAAAGTGACTTTTAGGAAAAATTAAAGCGACTTTCAGAGAAAACAAAAGCGGCTTTTAGAAAAAATTAAAGTGGCTTTTTGAGAAAACAAAAGCGGCTTTTAGAAAAAATTAAAGTGGCTTTTTGAGAAAACAAAAGCGGCTTTTAGAAAAAATTAAAATGGCTTTTTGAGAAAACAAAAGCGGTTTTTAGAAGAAATAAAAGTGGCTTTTTGAGAAAACAAAAGCGGCTATTAGAAAAAATTAAAGTGGCTTTTTGAGAAAATAAAAGCGGCTTTTAGAAAAAATTAAAGCGACTTTCTGAGGAATTGAAAGTTACTTTTAGAAAAAATTAAAGCGACTTTCTGAGAAAACATAACCGGTTTTTAGAAGAAATAAAAGTGGCTTTTTGAGAAAACAAAAGCGGCTTTTAGAAAAAATTAAAGTGGCTTTTTGAGAAAACAAAAGCGGCTTTTAGAAAAAATTAAAGTGGCTTTTTGAGAAAATAAAAGCGGCTTTTAGAAAAAATTAAAGTGGCTTTCTGAGGAATTAAAAGTGGCTTTTACAAAAAATTAAAGCGACTTTCTGAGGAATTAAAAGTGACTTTTAGGAAAAATTAAAGCGACTTTCAGAGAAAACAAAAGCGGCTTTTAGAAAAAATTAAAGTGGCTTTTTGAGAAAACAAAAGCGGCTTTTAGAAAAAATTAAAGTGGCTTTTTGAGAAAACAAAAGCGGCTTTTAGAAAAAATTAAAGTGGCTTTTTGAGAAAACAAAAGCGGTTTTTAGAAGAAATAAAAGTGGCTTTTTGAGAAAACAAAAGCGGCTATTAGAAAAAATTAAAGTGGCTTTTTGAGAAAATAAAAGCGGCTTTTAGAAAAAATTAAAGCGACTTTCTGAGGAATTGAAAGTGACTTTTAGAAAAAATTAAAGCGACTTTCTGAGAAAACAAAACCGGTTTTTAGAAGAAATAAAAGTGGCTTTTTGAGAAAACAAAAGCGGCTTTTAGAAAAAATTAAAGTGGCTTTTTGAGAAAACAAAAGCGGCTTTTAGAAAAAAATAAAGTGGGTTTTAGAGAAATTAAAAGTTTTTTTTTTTTTTTTTTACTGTATTTTATTTTATTGAATCTTTCTATTAAAAGAAATTCACAATAAGTATTCAAATCTTATTTCTAAATTATTATTTACTAGTTAGTACCAACGTAATAACTAATTTTTTGTATTCAAATCTTAAAAATCTATCTTCTATTGTGTAGAGAGAGCCGCCTCACCAGGCTCAATGTGTCAGTTCTTTTTAGTCTCTGGTGGCCATCAAATTGCAATAAATTGCGTGCTAGAGTGTTGGGATGTGCCACTAGTTTGTTCACGTATTTGGAGGTGTATCTTTTAACTTCTTCGTAGATAGTGGGAACTTTGAGATCTCTATGTATGTTTTCATTTCTTATGTACCAGGGGGCGCATACGATATGACGTAAAATCCTAGACTGTCTTCTCTGTAACTTCTGGATGTTTGATGCACAGGCAGTACCCCACAGCTGGATACCATATGACCATATTGGCTTTATAACGGATTTGTATAAAAGGACTTTATATTCCAAAGCCAAAGTTGAGTTAGGACTTATTAGCCAATGCAGTTGATTTGTTCGAAGCTTTATGGACGTTATTTTTGCCTCAATATGTCGGGACCAAGTTAGGCGCCGATCTAGGTGGATACCTAAATATTTAACGTGCGTTTCCGCTGGAACCGTGGTATTAGTTATTGTGATTGGTGAACAATTTTGCCTTCTAAGGGAAAACGTTACATGAGCACATTTTGATGGATTTACCTTTATTCTCCACTGTTTTAGCCAGTCTTCTAGCTTATGAATGTGGGACTGCAGCTTTTCAGATGCATCCTTTGGATCATTACTGACACTTATAATTGCAGTGTCGTCTGCAAAGGTTGATGTATATGTATGTGGGCTTGTCGGCATATCCGCTGTATAGATGATATATAATAGCGGCCCTAGCACACTACCTTGAGGTACTCCTGCACTGATTTTCCCACATCTTGAAAGCTGGTCCTTTGACCTTACTTTAAAAGTTCTACCGGACAAATAGCTTTTTATAAGCTTGTGGGTGTTTTCAGGTAGAACCCGAACTATTTTAGTAAGTAGCCCATCATGGCAGACTTTATCAAATGCTTGGGAAATGTCTATAAATAAAGCTGAACAGTATTGCTTTCTTTCAAAAGCCGATCTAATAATGGTAACGATTCTATGGACTTGTTCAATCGTACTATGCCTTGCTCGAAAACCAAACTGATGATCTGGGATAACGTTGTGTTCATTTAGAAAAGGAGTTACACTCGAGACGAATAATTTTTCAAATATCTTTGACAAAACTGACAGTAGGCTAATTGGCCTGTAGGATGTAATCTGGCTTGAGTCCTTTCCAGGTTTCGGGATCATAATAATTTCAGACTTCTTCCAAGAGCATGGGAAGAAGCCGACGCGCAACATAGCATTAAATATGTAAAGTAAAATTCTTACAGCTGAATTTGGTAAGTTTTTTATCATTGATCCTGTTATACGATCAGGCCCAGGTGATTTCTTCATATCCGTATTTTTAATTGTCGATTTTAAAGAAGACAACCGAAATTTCATAGGATCATTCACGATATCGCTAATATTTGGAATAGTGGAATTACTTATATCATGTGGTGCGAAAACCTTCTCTAAGTGCTTTGCGAACGCATTTGCCTTTTCACTTGAGTTTTTAGCCCAAGTACGGTCTTCAAGTCTTAGTGGGGATTCGTAAGCAATAGGACATTGTAAGTGCTTTACAGCTTTCCACAGACTATAATCCGTGTTTTTCATTGGATCCAAGTTTTTTAAAAAGTTGTCAATAGCGAATTGGTGTTTCTGTCTCAATTTACTGCGTAAGTTTTTTTGGCATAAGTTCATTTGCATTTTTATGTGTGGAGAACGGCTATTTTGCCATTGTCTTCTTAGTCTTCTTTTCTCAATGACGAGCATCTGAATATCTGCTGTTGCCTGGTACGTTATCATTTTAGCTGATGGCTTTGTTGGCGTTGCAGCTATGGCTGCGGCAGTCACGACGTCTGTAAAATGGTCTACAGCTGCTTGAATATCAGCTGGATTTCTCAGTGGGATGTTCAAAGGTAAGTGAGAGCTCACATACATTTTATATTTTAACCAATTCGTGTTTCTGTTCGGGTAGAAACTAAGGGTTTTAGGTGCAGTGACAAAACTGTCGTGTAAAATAACAATTGTAGGTGAATGATCAGAAGATAGGTCATAGGATGATTTAACTAAGAGTTGATCGCGTTTGATGTTTTTTACTATAGCAAAATCAATAAGGTCTGGCAACTTATTAAAGTCTGTGGGCCAATAGGTGGGTGTACCGGCAGATACGACGTCAAGCTTGTTTGTTTCAACTGTATAATACAACTGCCTACCTCTAGGACTAAGGAGTCTGGATCCCCAATATGTGTGCTTTGCATTGTAATCGCCAGCGGCAATAAATTTTTGCCCTAGCGTAGCAAAGAACCTGGCAAATTCATGGTGTTCGATTTTATGCCTAGGCGGGCAATACACTGATGAGACTACAATTTTAAAATCTGTAAGATTTATGGCCGTGGCTTGCAAAAAGTCCTCTCTGAATTCAGGCAACGGAAAATGCCTTACGTTTTTTCGGACTATAATGGCAGTCCCACCACATGCCCTTTCGCTTGGGTGTTTGGTGTCATATATAAAATACCCATCAATTCTAAAGCAGTTTTTTATAGTGAAGTGTGTTTCAGAGACTAATAGTATGTCTATATCATGTGCTAGCAGGAAGTGTTCTACTTCATATTTATGTTGGGAGAGCCCGTTAGCGTTCCAGAAGCATATTTTTAACTGGTTCATTTTTTGCCAAGCAAAACTTGCAGAAGCATGTTTTGGGTTCGCATCATTTCCTGAAACATACCCTGCATAGTTGTCATGAAATTATTCATTGTCTGTATTAAGTTCTCGATCGAGCTCGAATTGTTGGTGAGGGGTGTCTGAGCACCCTCTTTTAAGACGTGGGCATATGAATGTTTATGCGCATTAGAACTTTTGGCATTCGCATTAGGTAAATCATTTCTCAATGTTTGGGCATATGAAAAGTTTGGCTTAGTGTGTGGCTGTGTAGCTTGTGTACTAGCAATAGAACCAGCATGAAGCCGAGGAAATTGGGAAGCTTTATATTGCTCATATTCCGGTTTACGTACGACTTTCGCATTATCTTTTACATATTGAAATACTTTGCAGCCCCTGTAATTTGCTGTATGGTTTTCACCACAGTTGCTGCATTTTTTGACCTTGGGGTCTGTTTTGGAAGAAGCGCATTCCAAAGTCCGGTGCGCATCACCGCAAACAACACATACAGATGGTAGCTTGCAGTAGGTTTTCGTGTGTCCGAATTCCTGGCAGTTGGTACACTGACGGGGACCGTTACGTTTTAGAGGCTCTTCCACCGTTATTCTTCTGTTCAAAAGGTAGCGCAAATTATATATTGGATGAACCGAGTTTTTTGATTTAAGCTGCGATGCATTAAACACGATTTCAACACGATGCATAGGTTGGGGAACTTTATTCTTATTTAAAATATTGTGCACTGACCTTACGACATAACCTTCTACCTCTATGGCACTTTTTATCTCCTCAGTGGGAACAGAACTGTCAATGCCCTTTATAATGACATTCAAACCTTTAGCACTTTTTAGTTGATACGTATAATAGCTCTTATTATCTGCATCGAGACGACTTGCGATTAGGCGATAATTCTTCTCAGTGTGGGCTTGGATCTTCGTTTCTTGTATCTGTCCTCTTCGTACAGAAGCCACATAGAAATTTTCTTTGCCTACGAGTTGGGACAGCATATTTACAATGGCATTTGATGTTTGTTCGCGCAAGTAGATTGGTGGGGGTTTTTGTTCCCTTACAGTGGGTTCGGCATTTTCATTATCCGGGGTAGCAAGGACAGAAAATCTATTTTCACTTACCGCTGTTGCAGCTACTTGATGAGAACCTTTATATTGCTTGGCGGTTCGCTCTTGTGAAGACTTAGGACTCGCCTTCCTCTTCGTTATGGTTATGTACCGATCCATACCAGTTTGCACGCGTTTAGATGCAGTACTTGGTTCTATTTCTTGTGCTATTTTTTGTGTATTATTTGTTTCTTTAGTTTTATTTGTTGAATTCTTTGTTTCTGTAGCAGATATATTTATATTTGCTGATAAAGAACGCGTTCGGTCAATTGGCCTGGCGGTTAAAAAAGCACTGTCATCTTTTTTTTTATTATTTATATTGTTTATTGCATTATTAGCATTTGTGTAAGAAAAAGAGTAATAAGCATTGTTGTTATTACCTTTTATATTTTTTTCGTTAATGTTTGGTGCGCTCATGCACTCACTATTAATTGTTTAAACAGGTTTAACCATGCACTTTGTTATTGTCTTTTTTATCACACACAATATTATATTGCTTTTAATTTTTTGTTATTTTGTTGTTGTTACTAACTGTTAACTGTGTCTCTGCACTTGTTTAATTTTTAAAATAAAAAAAAAAGTCACCTTAAATGAATTTAAATTATGCGCTTAAAGTGAAGTACGTCTTTACTCAGACGAAGTTTACACTGAAATTAAAAGTGGCTTTTAGAAAAAATTAAAGTGGCTTTCTGAGGAATTAAAAGTGGCTTTTAGAAAAAATTAAAGCGACTTTCTGAGGAATTTTGAGAAAACAAAAGCGGCTTTTAGAAAAAAGTAAAGTGGGTTTTAGAGAAATTAAAAGTGGCTTTTAGAAAAAAATAAGCGACTTTCTGAGAAAACAAAACCGGTTTTTAGAAGAAATAAAAGTGGCTTTTTGAGAAAACAAAAGCGGCTATTAGTAAAAATTCAAGTGGTTTTTTGAGAAAATAAAAGCGGCTTTTAGAAAAAATGAAAGTGGCTTTCTGAGGAATTAAAAGTGGCATTTATAAAAAATTAAAGCGACTTTCTGAGGAATTAAAAGTGACTTTTAGAAAAAATTAAAGCGACTTTCTGAGAAAACAAAATCGGCTTTTATAAGAAATAAAAGTAGCTTTTTGAGAAAACAAAAGCGGCTTTTAGAAAAAAATAAAGTGGGTTTTAGAGAAATTAAAAGTGGCTTTTAGAAAAAATTAAAGCGACTTTCTGAGAAAACAAAACCGGTTTTTAGAAGAAATAAAAGTGGCTTTTTGAGAAAACAAAAGCGGCTATTAGAAAAAATTCAAGTGGTTTTTTGAGAAAATAAAAGCGGCTTTTAGAAAAAATTAAAGTGGCTTTCTGAGGAATTAAAAGTGGCTTTTATAAAAAATTAAAGCGACTTTCTGAGGAATTAAAAGTGACTTTTAGGAAAAATTAAAGCGACTTTCAGAGAAAACAAAAGCGGCTTTTAGAAAAAAATTAAAGTGGCTTTTTGAGAAAACAAAAGCGGCTTTTAGAAAAAATTAAAGTGGCTTTTTGAGAAAACAAAAGCGGCTTTTAGAAAAAATTAAAGCGACTTTCTGAGGAATTAAAAGTGACTTTTAGAAAAAATTAAAGCGACTTTCTGAGAAAACAAAACCGGTTTTTAGAAGAAATAAAAGTGGCTTTTTGAGAAAACAAAAGCGGCTTTTAGAAAAAATTAAAGCGACTTTCTGAGAAAACAAAATCGGCTTTTAGAAGAAATAAAAGCGGCTTTTTGAGAAAGCAAAAGCGGCTATTAGAAAAAATTAAAGCGACTTTCTGAGAAAACAAAATCGACTTTTAGAAGAAATAAAAGTAGCTTTTTGAGAAAACAAAATCGGCTTTTAGAAGAAATAAAAGTGGCTTTTTGAGAAAGCAAAAGCGGCTATTAGAAAAAATTAAAGTGGCTTTTTGAGAAAACAAAAGCGGCTTTTAGAAAAAATTAAAGCGACTTTCTGAGGAATTAAAAGTGACTTTTAGAAAAAATTAAAGCGACTTTCTGAGAAAACAAAATCGGCGTTTAGAAGAAATTAAAGTGGCTTTTTGAGAAAACAAAATCGGCTTTTAGAAGAAATAAAAGTAGCTTTTTGAGAAAACAAAATCGGCTTTTAGAAGAAATAAAAGTGGCTTTTTGAGAAAGCAAAAGCGGCTATTAGAAAAAATTAAAGTGGCTTTTTGAGAAAACAAAAGCGGCTTTTAGAAAAAATTAAAGCGACTTTCTAAGGAATTAAAAGTGATTTTTAGAAAAAATTAAAGCGACTTTCTGAGAAAACAAAATCGGCTTTTAGAAGAAATTAAAGTGGCTTTTTGAGAAAGCAAAAGCGGCTATTAGAAAAAATTAAAGCGACTTTCTGAGGAATTAAAAGTGACTTTTAGAAAAAATTAAAGCGACTTTCTGAGAAAACAAAACCGGTTTTTAGAAGAAATTAAAGTGGCTTTTTGAGAAAATAAAAGCGGCTTTCTGAGAAAACAAAACCGGTTTTTAGAAGAAATTAAAGTGGCTTTTTGAGAAAATAAAAGCGGCTTTTAGAAAAAATTAAAGTGGCTTTCTGAGAAAACAAAACCGGTTTTTAGAAGAAATAAAAGTGGCTTTTTGAGAAAACAAAATCGGCTTTTAGAAGAAATTAAAGGGGCTTTTTAAGAAAACAAAATCGGCTTTTAGAAGAAATAAAAGTAGCTTTTTGAGAAAACAAAATCGGCTTTTAGAAGAAATAAAAGTGGCTTTTTGAGAAAGCAAAAGCGGCTATTAGAAAAAATTAAAGTGGCTTTTTGAGAAAACAAAAGCGGCTTTTAGAAAAAATTAAAGCGACTTTCTAAGGAATTAAAAGTGATTTTTAGAAAAAATTAAAGTGGCTTTTTGAGAAAACAAAATCGGCTTTTAGAAGAAATAAAAGCGGCTTTTTGAGAAAGCAAAAGCGGCTATTAGAAAAAATTAAAGTGGCTTTTTGAGAAAACAAAATCGGCTTTTAGAAGAAATAAAAGTGGCTTTTTGAGAAAGCAAAAGCGGCTATTAGAAAAAAATTAAAGCGACTTTCTGAGAAAACAAAATCGGCTTTTAGAAGAAATAAAAGTAGCTTTTTGAGAAAACAAAATCGGCTTTTAGAAGAAATAAAAGTGGCTTTTTGAGAAAGCAAAAGCGGCTATTAGAAAAAATTAAAGTGGCTTTTTGAGAAAACAAAAGCGGCTTTTAGAAAAAATTAAAGCGACTTTCTGAGGAATTAAAAGTGACTTTTAGAAAAAATTAAAGCGACTTTCTGAGAAAACAAAATCGGCTTTTAGAAGAAATTAAAGTGGCTTTTTGAGAAAACAAAATCGGCTTTTAGAAGAAATAAAAGTAGCTTTTTGAGAAAACAAAATCGGCTTTTAGAAGAAATAAAAGTGGCTTTTTGAGAAAGCAAAAGCGGCTATTAGAAAAAATTAAAGTGGCTTTTTGAGAAAACAAAAGCGGCTTTTAGAAAAAATTAAAGCGACTTTCTAAGGAATTAAAAGTGACTTTTAGAAAAAATTAAAGCGACTTTCTGAGAAAACAAAATCGGCTTTTAGAAGAAATTAAAGTGGCTTTTTGAGAAAACAAAATCGGCTTTTAGAAGAAATAAAATTAGCTTTTTGAGAAAACAAAATCGGCTTTTAGAAGAAATAAAAGTGGCTTTTTGAGAAAGCAAAAGCGGCTTTTAGAAAAAATTAAAGTGGCTTTTTGAGAAAACAAAAGCGGCTTTTAGAAAAAATTAAAGTGGGTTTTAGAGAAATTAAAAGTGGCTTTTAGAAAAAATTAAAGCGACTTTCTGAGGAATTAAAAGTGACTTTTAGAAAAAATTAAAGCGACTTTCAGAGAAAACAACACCGGTTTTTAGAAGAAATAAAAGTAGCTTTTTGAGAAAACAAAAGCGGCTATTAGAAAAAATTAAAGTGGCTTTTTGAGAAAACAAAAGCGGCTTTTAGAAAAAATTAAAGTGGGTTTTAGAGAAATTAAAAGTGGCTTTTAGAAAAAATTAAAGCGACTTTCTGAGGAATTAAAAGTGACTTTTAGAAAAAATTAAAGCGACTTTCTGAGAAAACAAAATCGGCTTTTAGAAGAAATAAAAGTAGCTTTTTGAGAAAACAAAATCGGCTTTTAGAAGAAATAAAAGTGGCTTTTTGAGAAAGCAAAAGCGGCTATTAGAAAAAATTAAAGTGGCTTTTTGAGAAAACAAAAGCGGCTTTTAGAAAAAATTAAAGTGGGTTTTAGAGAAATTAAAAGTGGCTTTTAGAAAAAATTAAAGCGACTTTCTGAGAATACAAAACCAGTTTTTAGAAGAAATAAAAGTGGCTTTTTGAGAAAACAAAAGCGGCTATTAGAAAAAATTAAAGTGGCTTTTTGAGAAAACAAAAGCGGCTTTTAGAAAAAATTAAAGTGGGTTTTAGAGAAATTAAAAGTGGCTTTTAGAAAAAGTTAAAGCGACTGTCTGAAAAAACAAAACCGGTTTTTAGAAGAAATAAAAGTGGATTTTTCAGAAAACAAAAGCGGCTATTAGAAAAAAGTAAAGTGGCTTTTTGAGAAAACAAAAGCGGCTTTTAGAAAAAATTAAAGTGGCTTTCTGAGGAAATAAAAGTGACTTTTAGAAAAAATTAAAGTGGGTTTTAGAGAAATTAAAAGTGGCTTTTAGAAAAAGTTAAAGCGACTTTCTGAGGAATTAAAAGTGACTTTTAGAAAAAATTAAAGCGACTTTCTGAGAAAACAAAATCGGCTTTTAAAAAAAATAAAAGTAGCTTTTTGAGAAAACAAAATCGGCTTTTAGAAGAAATAAAAGTGGCTTTTTGAGAAAGCAAAAGCGGCTATTAGAAAAAATTAAAGTGGCTTTTTGAGAAAACAAAAGCGGCTTTTAGAAAAAATTAAAGTGGGTTTTAGAGAAATTAAAAGTGGCTTTTAGAAAAAGTTAAAGCGACTGTCTGAAAAAACAAAACCGGTTTTTAGAAGAAATAAAAGTGGATTTTTCAGAAAACAAAAGCGGCTATTAGAAAAAAGTAAAGTGGCTTTTTGAGAAAACAAAAGCGGCTTTTAGAAAAAATTAAAGTGGATTTCTGAGGAAATAAAAGTGACTTTTAGAAAAAATTAAAGCGACTTTCAGTGAAATAAAATCGGCTTTTAGAAGAAATAAAAGTAGCTTTTTGAGAAAACAAAAGCGGCTATTAGAAAAAATTAAAGTGGCTTTTTGAGAAAACAAAAGCGGCTTTTAGAAAAAATTAAAGCGACTTTCTAAGGAATTAAAAGTGACTTTTAGAAAAAATTAAAGCGACTTTCTGAGAAAACAAAATCGGCTTTTAGAAGAAATTAAAGTGGCTTTTTGAGAAAACAAAATCGGCTTTTAGAAGAAATAAAAGTAGCTTTTTGAGAAAACAAAATCGGCTTTTAGAAGAAATAAAAGTGGCTTTTTGAGAAAGCAAAAGCGGCTATTAGAAAAAATTAAAGTGGCTTTTTGAGAAAACAAAAGCGGATTTTAGAAAAAATTAAAGTGGGTTTTAGAGAAATTAAAAGTGGCTTTTAGAAAAAATTAAAGCGACTTTCTGAGGAATTAAAAGTAACTTTTAGAAAAAATTAAAGCGACTTTCAGAGAAAACAACACCGGTTTTTAGAAGAAATAAAAGTAGCTTTTTGAGAAAACAAAAGCGGCTATTAGAAAAAATTAAAGTGGCTTTTTGAGAAAACAAAAGCGGCTTTTAGAAAAAATTAAAGTGGGTTTTAGAGAAATTAAAAGTGGCTTTTAGAAAAAATTAAAGCGACTTTCTGAGAATACAAAACCAGTTTTTAGAAGAAATAAAAGTGGCTTTTTGAGAAAACAAAAGCGGCTATTAGAAAAAATTAAAGTGGCTTTTTGAGAAAACAAAAGCGGCTTTTAGAAAAAATTAAAGTGGGTTTTAGAGAAATTAAAAGTGGCTTTTAGAAAAAGTTAAAGCGACTGTCTGAAAAAACAAAACCGGTTTTTAGAAGAAATAAAAGTGGATTTTTGAGAAAACAAAAGCGGCTATTAGAAAAAAGTAAAGTGGCTTTTTGAGAAAACAAAAGCGGCTTTTAGAAAAAATTAAAGTGGCTTTCTGAGGAAATAAAAGTGACTTTTAGAAAAAATTAAAGCGACTTTCAGTGAAATAAAATCGGCTTTTAGAAGAAATAAAAGTAGCTTTTTGAGAAAACAAAAGCGGCTATTAGAAAAAATTAAAGTGGCTTTTTGAGAAAACAAAAGCGGCTTTTAGAAAAAATTAAAGCGACTTTCTAAGGAATTAAAAGTGACTTTTAGAAAAAATTAAAGCGACTTTCTGAGAAAACAAAATCGGCTTTTAGAAGAAATTAAAGTGGCTTTTTAAGAAAACAAAATCGGCTTTTAGAAGAAATAAAAGTAGCTTTTTGAGAAAACAAAATCGGCTTTTAGAAGAAATAAAAGTGGCTTTTTGAGAAAGCAAAAGCGGCTATTAGAAAAAATTAAAGTGGCTTTTTGAGAAAACAAAAGCGGCTTTTAGAAAAAATTAAAGTGGGTTTTAGAGAAATTAAAAGTGGCTTTTAGAAAAAATTAAAGCGACTTTCTGAGGAATTAAAAGTGACTTTTAGAAAAAATTAAAGCGACTTTCAGAGAAAACAACACCGGTTTTTAGAAGAAATAAAAGTAGCTTTTTGAGAAAACAAAAGCGGCTATTAGAAAAAATAAAAGTGGCTTTTTGAGAAAGCAAAAGCGGCTATTAGAAAAAATTAAAGTGGCTTTTTGAGAAAACAAAAGCGGCTTTTAGAAAAAATTAAAGTGGGTTTTAGAGAAATTAAATGTGGCTTTTAGAAAAAATTAAAGCGACTTTCTGAGAATACAAAACCAGTTTTTAGAAGAAATAAAAGTGGCTTTTTGAGAAAACAAAAGCGGCTATTAGAAAAAATTAAAGTGGCTTTTTGAGAAAACAAAAGCGGCTTTTAGAAAAAATTAAAGTGGGTTTTAGAGAAATTAAAAGTGGCTTTTAGAAAAAATTAAAGCGACTTTCTGAGAATACAAAACCAGTTTTTAGAAGAAATAAAAGTGGCTTTTTGAGAAAACAAAAGCGGCTATTAGAAAAAATTAAAGTGGCTTTTTGAGAAAACAAAAGCGGCTTTTAGAAAAAATTAAAGTGGGTTTTAGAGAAATTAAAAGTGGCTTTTAGAAAAAGTTAAAGCGACTGTCTGAAAAAACAAAACCGGTTTTTAGAAGAAATAAAAGTGGCTTTTTGAGAAAACAAAAGCGGCTATTAGAAAAAATTAAAGTGGCTTTTTGAGAAAACAAAAGCGGCTATTAGAAAAAAGTAAAGTGGCTTTTTGAGAAAACAAAAGCGGCTTTTAGAAAAAAATAAAGTGGCTTTCTGAGGAAATAAAAGTGACTTTTAGAAAAAATTAAAGCGACTTTCAGTGAAATAAAATCGGCTTTTAGAAGAAATAAAAGTAGCTTTTTGAGAAAACAAAAGCGGCTATTAGAAAAAATTAAAGTGGCTTTTTGAGAAAATAAAAGCGGCTTTTAGAAAAAATTAAAGTGGCTTTCTGAGGAATTAAAAGTGACTTTTACAAAAAATTAAAGCGACTTTCTGAGGAATTAAAAGTGACTTTTAGAAAAAATTAAAGCGACTTTCAGAGAAAACAAAATCGGTTTTTAGAAGAAATAAAAGTAGCTTTTTGAGAAAACAAAAGTGGCTTTTAGAAAAAATTAAAGTGGGTTTTAGAGAAATTAAAAGTGGCTTTTAGAAAAAATTAAAGCGACTTTCTGAGAAAACAAAAGCGGCTTTTAGAAAAAATTAAAGTGGGTTTTAGAGAAATTGAAAGAGGCTTTTAGAAAAAATTCAAGTGGCTTTCTGAGGAACTAAAAGTGACTTTTAGAAAAAATTAAAGGGACTTTCTGAGAAAACAAGACCGGTTTTTAGAAAAAATTAAAGTGGCTTTTTGAGAAAACAAAAGCGGTTTTTAGAAAAAATTAAAGTGTGTTTTAGAGAAATTAAAAGTGGCTTTTAGAAAAAATTAAAGCGACTGTCTGAGAAAACAAACCGGTTTTTAGAAGAAATAAAAGTGGCTTTTTGAGAAAACAAAAGCGGCTATTAGAAAAAATTAAAGTGGCTTTTTGAGAAAATAAAAGCGGCTTTTAGAAAAAATTAAAGTGGCTTTCTGAGAAAACAAAACCGGTTTTTAGAAGAAATAAAAGTGGCTTTTTGAGAAAACAAAAGCGGCTATTAGAAAAAATTAAAGGGACTTTCTGAGAAAACAAGACCGGTTTTTAGAAAAAATTAAAGTGGCTTTCTGAGAAAACAAAACCAGTTTTTAGAAGAAATAAAAGTGGCTTTTTGAGAAAACAAAAGCGGCTATTAGAAAAAATTAAAGTGGGTTTTAGAGAAATTAAAAGTAGCTTTTAGAAAAAATTAAAGCGACTTTTTGAGAAAACAAAAGCGGCTTTTAGAAGAAATAAAAGTAGCTTTTTGAGAAAACAAAAGCGGCTTTTAGAAAAAATTAAAGTGGGTTTTAGAGAAATTAAAAGTGGCTTTTAGAAAAAATTAAAGCGACTTTCTGAGAAAACAAAACCGGTTTTTAGAAGAAATAAAAGTGGCTTTTTGAAAAAACAAAAGCGGCTATTAGGAAAAATTAAAGTGGCTTTTTAGAAAACAAAAGCGGCTTTTAAAAAATTAAAGCGACTTTCTGAGGAATTAAAAGTGAGTTTTAAAAAAAATTAAAGTGGCTTTTTGAGAAAACAAAAGCGGCTATTAGGAAAAATTAAAGTAGCTTTTTTGGAAAACAAAAGCGGCTTTTAGAAAAAATTAAAGTAGGTTTTAGAGAAAACAAAAGCGGCTGTTAGAAAAAATTAAAGTGGGTTCTAGAGAAATTTAAAGTGGCTTTTAAAAAAAATTAAAGCGACTTTCTGAGAAAACAAAATCGGCTTTTAGAAGAAATAAAAGTAGCTTTTTGAGAAAACAAAAGCGGCTTTTAGAAAAAATTAAAGTGGGTTTTAGAGAAAATAAAAGCGGCTTTTAAAAAAAATTAAAGCGACTTTCTGAGAAAACAAAATCGGCTTTTAGAAGAAATAAAAGTAGCTTTTTGAGAAAACAAAAGCGGCTTTTAGAAAAAATTAAAGTGGGTTTTAGAGAAATTAAAAGTGGCTTTTAGAAAAAATTAAAGTGGGTTTTAGAGAAATTAAAAGTGGCTTTTAGAAAAAATTAAAGTGGGTTTTAGAGAAATTAAAAGTGAGTTTTAAAAAAAATTAAAGCGGCTTTCTGAGAATACAAAATCGGCTTTTAGAAGAAATAAAAGTAGCTTTTTGAGAAAACAAAAGCGGCTATTAGAAAAAATTTAAGTGGTTTTTTGAGAAAATAAAAGCGGCTTTTAGAAAAAATTAAAGTGGCTTTCTGAGAAAACAAAAGCGGCTTTTAGAAAAAATTAAAGTGGGTTTTAGAGAAATTAAAAGTGGCTTTTAGAAAAAATTAAAGCGACTTTCTGAGAAAACAAAACCGGTTTTTAGAAGAAATTAAAGTGGCTTTTTGGGAAAACAAAAGCGGCTTTTAGAAAAAATTAAAGTGGGTTTTAGAGAAATTAAAAGTGGCTTTTAGAAAAAATTAAAGTGGCTTTCTGGGAAAACAAAAGCGGCTTTTAGAAAAAATTAAAGTGGCTTTTAGATAAATTAAAAGCGGCTATTAGAAAAAATTAAAGTGGCTTTTTGAGAAAACAAAATCGGCTTTTAGAAAAAATTACAGCGACTTTCTGAGAAAACTAAAGCGGCTATTAGAAAAAATTAAAGCGACTTTCTGAGAAAACAAAAGCGGCTATTAGAAAAAATTAGGTGGCTTTTAGAGAAATTAAAAGCGGCTATTAGAAAAAATTAAAGTGGCTTTTTGAGAAAACAAAAGCGGCTATTAGAAAAAATTAAAGTGGGTTTTAGAGAAAATAAAAGCGGCTTTTAAAAAAAATTAAAGCGACTTTCTGAGAAAACAAAATCGGCTTTTAGAAGAAATTAAAGCGACTTTCTGAGGAATTAAAAGTGAGTTTTAAAAAAAATTAAAGCGGCTTTCTGAGAAAACAAAAGCGGCTTTTAGAAAAAATTAAAGTGGGTTTTAGAGAAATTAAAAGTGGCTTTTAGAAAAAATTAAAGCAACTTTCTGAGAAAACAAAACCGGTTTTTAGAAGAAATAAAAGTGGCTTTTTGAAAAAACAAAAGCGGCTATTAGGAAAAATTAAAGTGGCTTTTTTAGAAAACAAAAGCGGCTTTTAGAAAAAATTAAAGCGACTTTCTGAGGAATTAAAAGTGAGTTTTAAAAAAAATTAAAGCGGCTTTCTGAGAAAACAAAATCGGCTTTTAGAAGAAATAAAAGTGGGTTTTAGAGAAATTAAAAGTGGCTTTTAGAAAAAATTAAAGCGACTTTCTGAGAGAACAAAACCGGTTTTTAGAAGAAATAAAAGTGGCTTTTTGAAAAAACAAAAGCCGCTATTAGGAAAAATTAAAGTGGCTTTTTTAGAAAACAAAAGCGGCTTTTAGAAAAAATTAAAGCGACTTTCTGAGGAATTAAAAGTGAGTTTTAAAAAAAATTAAAGCGGCTTTCTGAGAAAACAAAATCGGCTTTTAGAAGAAATAAAAGTGGGTTTTAGAGAAATTAAAAGTGGCTTTTAGAAAAAATTAAAGCGACTTTCTGAGAAAACAAAACCGGTTTTTAGAAGAAATAAAAGTGGTTTTTTGAAAACACAAAAGCGGCTATTAGGAAAAATTAAAGTGGCTTTTTTAGAAAACAAAAGCGGCTTTTAGAAGAAATTAAAGCGACTTTCTGAGGAATTAAAAGTGAGTTTTTAAAAAAATTAAAGCGGCTTTCTGAGAAAACAAAAGCGGCTTTTAGAAAAAATTAAAGTGGGTTTTAGAGAAATTAAAAGTGGCTTTTAGAAAAAATTAAAGCGACTTTCTGAGAAAACAAAACCGGTTTTTAGAAGAAATAAAAGTGGCTTTTTGAAAAAACAAAAGCGGCTATTAGGAAAAATTAAAGTGGCTTTTTTAGAAAACAAAAGCGGCTTTTAGAAAAAATTAAAGCGACTTTCTGAGGAATTAAAAGTGAGTTTTAAAAAAAATTAAAGCGGCTTTCTGAGAAAACAAAATCGGCTTTTAGAAGAAATAAAAGTAGCTTTTTGAGAAAACAAAAGCGGCTATTAGAAAAAATTTAAGTGGTTTTTTGAGAAAATAAAAGCGGCTATTAGAAAAAATTAAAGTGGGTTTTAGAGAAATTAAAAGTGGCTTTTAGAAAAAATTAAAGTGGCTTTTTGAGAAAACAAAATCGGCTTTTAGAAAAAATTAAAGTGGGTTTTAGAGAAATTAAAAGCGGCTATTAGAAAAAATTAAAGTGGGTTTCAGAGAAACTAAAAGTGGCTTTTAGAAAAAATTAAAGCGACTTTCTGAGAAAACAAAAGCGGCTTTTAGAAAAAATTAAAGTGGGTTTTAGAGAAATTAAAAGCGGCTATTAGAAAAAATTTAAGTGGTTTTTTGAGAAAATAAAAGCGGCTATTAGAAAAAATTAAAGTGGGTTTTAGAGAAACTAAAAGTGGCTTTTAGAAAAAATTAAAGCGACTTTCTGAGAGAACAAAAGCGGCTTTTAGAAAAAATTAAAGTGGGTTTTAGAGAAATTAAAAGCGGCTATTAGAAAAAATTAAAGTGGCTTTTTGAGAAAACAAAAGCGGCTATTAGAAAAAATTAAAGTGGGTTTTAGAGAAATTAAAAGTGGCTTTTAGAAAAAATTAAAGCGACTTTCTAAGAAAACAAAAGCGGCATTTAGAAAAAATTAAAGTGGCTTTTTGAGAAAACAAAAGCGGCTATTAGAAAAAATTAAAGTGGGTTTTAGAGAAATTAAAAGTGGCTTTTAGAAAAAATTAAAGTGGCTTTCTGAGAAAACAAAAGCGGCTTTTAGAAAAAATTAAAGTGGATTTTAGAGAAATTAAAAGCAGCTATTAGAAAAAATTAAAGTGGCTTTTTGAGAAAACAAAATCGGCTTTTAGAAAAAATTACAGCGACTTTCTGAGAAAACAAAAGCGGCTATTAGAAAAAATTAGGTGGCTTTTAGAGAAATTAAAAGCGGCTATTAGAAAAAATTAAAGTGGCTTTTTGAGAAAACAAAAGCGGCTATTAGAAAAAATTAAAGTGGGTTTTAGAAAAAATAAAAGTAGATTTTGGAGAAAACAAAAGCGGCTTCTAGAAAAAATTAAAGTGGCTTTTTGAGAAAACAAAAGCGGCTTTTAGAAAAAATTAAAGTAGCTTTTTGAGAAAACAAAAGCGGCTATTAGAATAAATTAAAGTGGCTTTTTGAGAAAACAAAAGCGGCTTTTAGAAAAAATTAAAGTGGGTTTTAGAGAAATTAAAAGTGGCTTTAAGAAAAAATTAAACGACTTTCTGAGAAAACAAAAGCGGCTATTAGAAAAAATTAAGTGGCTTTTAGAAAAAATTAAAGTGGGTTTTAGAGAAATTAAAAGTGGCTTTAAGAAAAAATTAAAGCGACTTTCTGAGAAAACAAAATCGGCTTTTAGAAAAAATAAAAGTAGATTTTTGAAAAAACAAAAGCGGCTTTTAGAAAAAATTAAAGCGACTTTCTGAGGAATTAAAAGTGAGTTTTAAAAAAAATTAAAGCGGCTTTCTGAGAAAACAAAATCGGCTTTTAGAAGAAATAAAAGTAGCTTTTTGAGAAAACAAAAGCGGCTATTAGAAAAAATTTAAGTGGTTTTTTGAGAAAATAAAAGCGGCTATTAGAAAAAATTAAAGTGGGTTTTAGAGAAATTAAAAGTGGCTTTTAGAAAAAATTAAAGTGGCTTTTTGAGAAAACAAAATCGGCTTTTAGAAAAAATTAAAGTGGGTTTTAGAGAAATTAAAAGCGGCTATTAGAAAAAATTAAAGTGGGTTTTAGAGAAACTAAAAGTGGCTTTTAGAAAAAATTAAAGCGACTTTCTGAGAAAACAAAAGCGGCTTTTAGAAAAAATTAAAGTGGGTTTTAGAGAAATTAAAAGCGGCTATTAGAAAAAATTTAAGTGGCTTTTTGAGAAAACAAAAGCGGCTATTAGAAAAAATTAAAGTGGGTTTTGAGAGAAATTAAAAGTGGCTTTTAGAAAAAATTAAAGCGACTTTCTAAGAAAACAAAAGCGGCATTTAGAAAAAATTAAAGTGGCTTTTTGAGAAAACAAAAGCGGCTATTAGAAAAAATTAAAGTGGGTTTTAGAGAAATTAAAAGTGGCTTTTAGAAAAAATTAAAGTGGCTTTCTGAGAAAACAAAAGCGGCTTTTAGAAAAAATTAAAGTGGCTTTTAGAGAAATTAAAAGCGGCTATTATAAAAAATTAAAGTGGCTTTTTGAGAAAACAAAATCGGCTTTTAGAAAAAATTACAGCGACTTTCTGAGAAAACTAAAGCGGCTATTAGAAAAAATTAAAGCGACTTTCTGAGAAAACAAAAGCGGCTATTAGAAAAAATTAGGTGGCTTTTAGAGAAATTAAAAGCGGCTATTAGAAAAAATTAAAGTGGCTTTTTGAGAAAACAAAAGCGGCTATTAGAAAAAATTAAAGTGGGTTTTAGAAAAAATAAAAGTAGATTTTGGAGAAAACAAAAGCGGCTTCTAGAAAAAATTAAAGTGGCTTTTTGAGAAAACAAAAGCGGCTTTTAGAAAAAATTAAAGTGGGTTTTAGAGAAATTAAAAGTGGCTTTAAGAAAAAATTAAACGACTTTCTGAGAAAACAAAAGCGGCTATTAGAAAAAATTAAGTGGCTTTTAGAAAAAATTAAAGTGGGTTTTAGAGAAATTAAAAGTGGCTTTAAGAAAAAATTAAAGCGACTTTCTGAGAAAACAAAATCGGCTTTTAGAAAAAATAAAAGTAGATTTTTGAGAAAACAAAAGCGGCTTTTAGAAAAAATTAAAGTGGCTTTTTGAGAAAACAAAAGCGGCTTTTAGAAAAAATTAAGTGGCTTTTAGAGAAATTAAAAGCGGCTATTAGAAAAAATTAAAGTGGCTTTTTGAGAAAACAAAATCGGCTTTTAGAAAAAATTACAGCGACTTTCTGAGAAAACTAAAGCGGCTATTAGAAAAAATTAAAGCGACTTTCTGAGAAAACAAAAGCGGCTATTAGAAAAAATTAGGTGGCTTTTAGAGAAATTAAAAGCGGCTATTAGAAAAAATTAAAGTGGATTTTTGAGAAAACAAAAGCGGCTGTTAGAAAAAATTAAAGTGGGTTTTAGAGAAAATAAAAGCGGCTTTAAAAAAAAATTAAAGCGACTTTCTGAGAAAACAAAATCGGCTTTTAGAAGAAATAAAAGTGGCTTTTTGAGAAAACAAAAGCGGCTTTTAGAAAAAATTAAAGTGGGTTTTAGAGAAATTAAAAGTGGCTTTTAGAAAAAATTAAAGCGACTTTCTGAGAAAACAAAACCGGTTTTTAGAAGAAATAAAAGTGGCTTTTTGAAAAAACAAAAGCGGCTATTAGGAAAAATTAAAGTGGCTTTTTTAGAAAACAAAAGCGGCTTTTAGAAAAAATTAAAGCGACTTTCTGAGGAATTAAAAGTGAGTTTAAAAAAAATTAAAGCGGCTTTTTGAGAAAACAAAAGCGGCTATTAGAAAAAACTAAAGTGGGTTTTAGAGAAAATAAAAGCGGCTTTAAAAAAAAATTAAAGCGACTTTCTGAGAAAACAAAATCGGCTTTTAGAAGAAATAAAAGTAGCTTTTTGAGAAAACAAAAGCGGCTTTTAGAAAAAATTAAAGTGGGTTTGAGAGAAATTAAAAGTGGCTTTTAGAAAAAACTTAAGCGACTTTCTGAGAAAACAAAACCGGTTTTTAGAAGAAATAAAAGTGGCTTTTTGAAAAAACAAAAGCGGCTATTAGGAAAAATTAAAGTGGCTTTTTTAGAAAACAAAAGCGGCTTTTAGAAAAAATTAAAGCGACTTTCTGAGGAATTAAAAGTGAGTTTTAAAAAAAATTAAAGCGGCTTTCTGAGAAAACAAAATCGGCTTTTAGAAGAAATAAAAGTAGCTTTTTGAGAAAACAAAAGCTGCTATTAGAAAAAATTTAAGTGGTTTTTTGAGAAAATAAAAGCGGCTTTTAGAAAAAATTGAAGTGGCTTTCTGAGAAAACAAAAGCGGCTTTTAGAAAAAATAAAAGTAGCTTTTTGAGAAAACAAAAGCGGCTTTTAGAAAAAATTAAAGTGGGTTTTAGAGAAATTTAAAGTGGCTTTTAAAAAAAATTAAAGCGACTTTCTGAGAAAACAAAATCGGCTTTTAGAAAAAATAAAAGTAGCTTTTTGAGAAAACAAAAGCGGCTTTTAGAAAAAATTAAAGTGGGTTTTAGAGAAATTAAAAGTGGCTTTTAGAAAAAATTAAAGCGACTTTCTAAGAAAACAAAAGCGGCTTTTAGAAAAAATTAAAGTGGCTTTTTGAGAAAACAACAGCGGCTTTTAGAAAAAATTAAAGTGGGTTTTAGAGAAATTAAAAGTGGCTTTTAGAAAAAATTAAAGCGACTTTCTGAGAAAACAAAACCGGTTTTTAGAAGAAATAAAAGTGGCTTTTTGAGAAAACAAAAGCGGCTATTAGAAAAAATTTAAGTGGTTTTTTGAGAAAATAAAAGCGGCTTTTAGAAAAAATTAAAGTGGCTTTCTGAGAAAACAAAAGCGGCTTTTAGAAAAAATTAAAGTGGGTTTTAGAGAAATTAAAAGTGGCTTTTAGAAAAAATTAAAGCGACTTTCTAAGAAAACAAAAGCGGCTTTTAGAAAAAATTAAAGTGGCTTTTTGAGAAAACAAAAGCGGCTTTTAGAAAAAATTAAAGTGGGTTTTAGAGAAATTAAAAGTGGCTTTTAGAAAAAATTAAAGCGACTTTCTGAGAAAACAAAACCGGTTTTTAGAAGAAATAAAAGTGGCTTTTTGAGAAAACAAAAGCGGCTATTAGAAAAAATTTAAGTGGTTTTTTGAGAAAATAAAAGCGGCTTTTAGAAAAAATTAAAGTGGCTTTCTGAGAAAACAAAAGCGGCTTTTAGAAAAAATTAAAGTGGGTTTTAGAGAAATTAAAAGTGGCTTTTAGAAAAAATTAAAGCGACTTTCTAAGAAAACAAAAGCGGCTTTTAGAAAAAATTAAAGTGGCTTTTTGAGAAAACAAAAGCGGCTTTTAGAAAAAATTAAAGTGGGTTTTAGAGAAATTAAAAGTGGCTTTTAGAAAAAATTAAAGCGACTTTCTGAGAAAACAAAACCGTTTTTTAGAAGAAATAAAAGTGGCTTTTTGAGAAAACAAAAGCGGCTATTAGGAAAAATTAAAGTGGCTTTTTTAGAAAACAAAAGCGGCTTTTAGAAAAAATTAAAGTGGGTTTTAGAGAAATTAAAAGTGGCTTTTAGAAAAAATTAAAGCGACTTTCTGAGAAAACAAAAGCGGCTTTTAGAAAAAATAAAAGAAGCTTTTTGAGAAAACAAAAGCGGCTTTTAGAAAAAATTAAAGTGGGTTTTAGAGAAATTAAAAGTGGCTTTTAAAAAAAATTAAAGCGACTTTCTGAGAAAACAAAATCGGCTTTTAGAAAAAATAAAAGTAGCTTTTTGAGAAAACAAAAGCGGCTTTTAGAAAAAATTAAAGTGGGTTTTAGAGAAATTAAAAGTGGCTTTTAGAAAAAATTAAAGCGACTTTCTGAGAAAACAAAATCGGCTTTTAGAAAAAATAAAAGTAGCTTTTTGAGAAAACAAAAGCGGCTTTTAGAAAAAATTAAAGTGGGTTTTAGAGAAATTAAAAGTGGCTTTTAAAAAAAATTAAAGCGACTTTCTGAGAAAACAAAATCGGCTTTTAGAAAAAATAAAAGTAGCTTTTTGAGAAAACAAAAGCGGCTTTTAGAAAAAATTAAAGTGGGTTTTAGAGAAATTAAAAGTGGCTTTTAGAAAAAATTAAAGCGACTTTCTGAGAAAACAAAATCGGCTTTTAGAAAAAATAAAAGTAGCTTTTTGAGAAAACAAAAGCGGCTTTTAGAAAAAATTAAAGTGGCTTTTTGAGAAAACAAAAGCGGCTTTTAGAAAAAATTAAAGTGGGTTTTAGAGAAATTAAAAGTGGCTTTTAGAAAAAATTAAAGCGACTTTCTGAGAAAACAAAACCGGTTTTTAGAAGAAATAAAAGTGGCTTTTTGAGAAAACAAAAGCGGCTATTAGAAAAAATTTAAGTGGTTTTTTGAGAAAATAAAAGCGGCTTTTAGAAAAAATTAAAGTGGCTTTCTGAGAAAACAAAAGCGGCTTTTAGAAAAAATTAAAGTGGGTTTTAGAGAAATTAAAAGTGGCTTTTAGAAAAAATTAAAGCGACTTTCTAAGAAAACAAAAGCGGCTTTTAGAAAAAATTAAAGTGGCTTTTTGAGAAAACAAAAGCGGCTTTTAGAAAAAATTAAAGTGGGTTTTAGAGAAATTAAAAGTGGCTTTTAGAAAAAATTAAAGCGACTTTCTGAGAAAACAAAACCGGTTTTTAGAAGAAATAAAAGTGGCTTTTTGAGAAAACAAAAGCGGCTATTAGGAAAAATTAAAGTGGCTTTTTTAGAAAACAAAAGCGGCTTTTAGAAAAAATTAAAGTGGGTTTTAGAGAAATTAAAAGTGGCTTTTAGAAAAAATTAAAGCGACTTTCTGAGAAAACAAAATCGGCTTTTAGAAGAAATAAAAGTAGCTTTTTGAGAAAACAAAAGCGGCTTTTAGAAAAAATTAAAGTGGGTTTTAGAGAAATTAAAAGTGGCTTTTAGAAAAAATTAAAGGGACTTTCTGAGAAAACAAAACCGGTTTTTAGAAGAAATAAAAGTGGCTTTTTGAAAAAACAAAAGCAGCTTTTAGAAGAAATAAAAGTAGCTTTTTGAGAAAACAAAAGCGGCTTTTAGAAAAAATTAAAGCGACTTTCTAAGGAATTAAAAGTGACTTTTAGAAAAAATTAAAGCGACTTTCTGAGAAAACAAAATCGGCTTTTAGAAGAAATAAAAGTAGCTTTTTGAGAAAACAAAAGCGGCTATTAGAAAAAATAAAAGTAGCTTTTTGAGAAAACAAAAGCGGCTTTTAGAAAAAATTAAAGTGGGTTTTAGAAAAATTAAAAGTGGCTTTTAGAAAAAATTAAAGCGACTTTCTGAGAAAACAAAAGCGGCTTTTAGAAAAAATTAAAGCGACTTTCTGAGAAAACAAAACCGGTTTTTAGAAGAAATAAAAGTGGCTTTTTGAGAAAACAAAATCGGCTTTTAGAAGAAATAAAAGTAGCTTTTTGAGAAAACAAAATCGGCTTTTAGAAGAAATAAAAGTAGCTTTTTGAGAAAACAAAAGCGGCTTTTAGAAAAAATTAAAGTGGGTCTTAGAGAAATTAAAAGTGACTTTTAGAAAAAATTAAAGCGACTTTCTGAGAAAACAAAATCGGCTTTTAGAAGAAATAAAAGTAGCTTTCTGAGAAAACAAAAGCGGCTATTAGAAAAAATTAAAGTGGCTTTTTGAGAAAACAAAAGCGGCTTTTAGAAAAAATTAAAGCGACTTTCTGAGAAAACAAAAGCGGCTTTTAGAAAAAATTAAAGTGGGTCTTAGAGAAATTAAAAGTGACTTTTAGAAAAAATTAAAGCGACTTTCTGAGAAAACAAAATCGGCTTTTAGAAGAAATAAAAGTAGCTTTTTGAGAAAACAAAAGCGGCTATTAGAAAAAATTAAAGTGGCTTTTTGAGAAAACAAAAGCGGCTTTTAGAAAAAATTAAAGTGGGTTTTAGAAAAATTAAAAGTGGCTTTTAGAAAAAATTAAAGCGACTTTCTGAGAAAACAAAAGCGGCTTTTAGAAAAAAATTAAAGCGACTTTCTGAGAAAACAAAACCGGTTTTTAGAAGAAATAAAAGTGGCTTTTTGAGAAAACAAAATCGGCTTTTAGAAAAAATAAAAGTAGCTTTTTGAGAAAACAAAATCGGCTTTTAGAAGAAATAAAAGTAGCTTTTTGAGAAAACAAAAGCGGCTTTTAGAAAAAATTAAAGTGGGTCTTAGAGAAATTAAAAGTGACTTTTAGAAAAAATTAAAGCGACTTTCTGAGAAAACAAAATCGGCTTTTAGAAGAAATAAAAGTAGCTTTCTGAGAAAACAAAAGCGGCTATTAGAAAAAATTAAAGTGGCTTTTTGAGAAAACAAAAGCAGCTTTTAGAAAAAATTAAAGCGACTTTCTGAGAAAACAAAAGCGGCTTTTAGAAAAAATTAAAGTGGGTCTTAGAGAAATTAAAAGTGACTTTTAGAAAAAATTAAAGCGACTTTCTGAGAAAACAAAATCGGCTTTTAGAAGAAATAAAAGTAGCTTTTTGAGAAAACAAAAGCGGCTATTAGAAAAAATTAAAGTGGCTTTTTGAGAAAACAAAAGCGGCTTTTAGAAAAAATTAAAGTGGGTTTTAGAAAAATTAAAAGTGGCTTTTAGAAAAAATTAAAGCGACTTTCTGAGAAAACAAAAGCGGCTTTTAGAAAAAAATTAAAGCGACTTTCTGAGAAAACAAAACCGGTTTTTAGAAGAAATAAAAGTGGCTTTTTGAGAAAACAAAATCGGCTTTTAGAAGAAATAAAAGTAGCTTTTTGAGAAAACAAAATCGGCTTTTAGAAGAAATAAAAGTAGCTTTTTGAGAAAACAAAAGCGGCTTTTAGAAAAAATTAAAGTGGGTCTTAGAGAAATTAAAAGTGACTTTTAGAAAAAATTAAAGCGACTTTCTGAGAAAACAAAATCGGCTTTTAGAAGAAATAAAAGTAGCTTTTTGAGAAAACAAAAGCGGCTATTAGGAAAAATTAAAGTGGCTTTTTTAGAAAACAAAAGCGGCTTTTAGAAAAAATTAAAGCGACTTTCTGAGAAAACAAAACCGGTTTTTAGAAGAAATAATAGTGGCTTTTTGAGAAAACAAAAGCGGCTATTAGAAAAAATTAAAGTGGCTTTTTGAGAAAACAAAAGCGGCTTTTAGAAAAAATTAAAGTGGGTTTTAGAAAAATTAAAAGTGGCTTTTAGAAAAAATTAAAGCGACTTTCTGAGAAAACAAAACCGGTTTTTAGAAGAAATAAAAGTGGCTTTTTGAGAAAACAAAAGCGGCTTTTAGAAAAAGTTAAAGTGGCTTTTTGAGAAAACAAAAGCGGCTTTTAGAAAAAGTTAAAGTGGCTTTCTGAGAAAACAAAAGCGGCTTTTAGAAAAAATTAAAGTGGGTTTTAGAGAAATTAAAAGTGGCTTTTAGAAAAAATTAAAGCGACTTTCTAAGAAAACAAAAGCGGCTTTTAGAAAAAATTAAAGTGGCTTTTTGAGAAAACAAAAGCGGCTTTTAGAAAAAATTAAAGTGGGTTTTAGAGAAATTAAAAGTGGCTTTTAGAAAAAATTAAAGCGACTTTCTAAGAAAACAAAACCGGTTTTTAGAAGAAATAAAAGTGGCTTTTTGAGAAAACAAAAGCGGCTTTTAGAAAAAATTAAAGTGGCTTTTTGAGAAAACAAAAGCGGCTTTTAGAAAAAATTAAAGTGGGTCTTAGAGAAATTAAAAGTGGCTTTTAGAAAAAATTAAAGCGACTTTCTGAGGAATTAAAAGTGACTTTTAGAGAAAATTAAAGCGACTTTCTGAGAAAACAAAATCGGCTTTTAGAAGAAATAAAAGTGGCTTTTTGAGAAAACAAAACCGGTTTTTAGAAAAAATTAAAGTGGCTTTTTGAGAAAACAAAAGCGGCTTTTAGAAAAAATTAAAGTGGGTTTTAGAGAAATTAAAAGTGGCTTTTAGAAAAAATTAAAGCGACTTTCTGAGCAATTAAAAGTGACTTTTAGAAAAAATTAAAGTAACTTTCAGAGAAAACAAAATCGGCTTTTAGAAAAAATTAAAGTGGCTTTTTGAGAAAACAAAAGCGGCTTTTAGAAAAAATTAAAGTGGCTTTTTGAGAAAACAAAAGCGGCTTTTAGAAAAAATTAAAGTGGGTTTTAGAGAAATTAATAGTGGCTTTTAGAAAAAATTAAAGCGACTTTCTGAGAAAACAAAATCGGCTTTTAGAAGAAATAAAAGTAGCTTTTTGAGAAAACAAAAGCGGCTTTTAGAAAAAAATAAAGTGGGTTTTAGAGAAATTAAAAGTGGCTTTTAGAAAAAATTAAAGCGACTTTCTGAGCAATTAAAAGTGACTTTTAGAAAAAATTAAAGCAACTTTCAGAGAAAACAAAATCGGCTTTTAGAAGAAATAAAAGTAGCTTTTTGAGAAAACAAAAGCGGCTTTTAGAAAAAAATAAAGTGGGTTTTAGAGAAATTAAAAGTGGCTTTTAGAAAAAATTAAAGCGACTTTCTGAGAAAACAAAATCGGTTTTTAGAAGAAATAAAAGTGGCTTTTTGAGAAAACAAAAGCGGCTATTAGAAAAAATTCAAGTGGTTTTTTGAGAAAATAAAAGCGGCTTTTAGAAAAAATTAAAGTGGCTTTCTGAGAAAACAAAACCGGTTTTTAGAAGAAATAAAAGTGGCTTTTTGAGAAAACAAAAGCGGCTATTAGAAAAAATTAAAGTGGCTTTTTGAGAAAACAAAAGCGGCTTTTAGAAAAAATTAAAGCGACTTTCTGAGGAAGTAAAAGTGACTTTTAGAAAAAATTAAAGCGACTTTCTGAGGAATTAAAAGCGACTTTCAGAAAAAACAAAAGCGGCTTTTAGAAAAAATTAAAGTGGCTTTTTGAGAAAACAAAAGCGGCTTTTAGAAAAAATTAAAGCGACTTTCTGAGGAATTAAAAGTGACTTTTAGAAAAAATTAAAGCGACTTTCTGAGAAAACAAAATCGGTTTTTAGAAGAAATAAAAGTGGCTTTTTGAGAAAACAAAACCGGTTTTTAGAAAAAAATAAAGTGGGTTTTAGAGAAATTAAAAGTGGCTTTTAGAAAAAATAAAAGCGACTTTCTGAGAAAACAAAACCGGTTTTTAGAAGAAATAAAAGTGGCTTTTTGAGAAAACAAAACCGGTTTTTAGAAGAAATAAAAGTGGCTTTTTGAGAAAACAAAAGCGGCTATTAGAAAAAATTAAAGTGGCTTTTTGAGAAAATAAAAGCGGCTTTTAGAAAAAATTAAAGTGGCTTTCTGAGGAATTAAAAGTGGCTTTTACAAAAACTTAAAGCGACTTTCTGAGGAATTAAAAGTGACTTTTAGAAAAAATTAAAGCGACTTTCTGAGAAAACAAAATCGGCTTTTATAAGAAATAAAAGTAGCTTTTTGAGAAAACAAAAGCGGCTTTTAGAAAAAATTAAAGTGGCTTTTTGAGAAAACAAAAGCGGCTTTTAGTAAAAATTAAAGTGGCTTTTTGAGAAAACAAAAGCGGCTTTTAGAAAAAATTAAAGTGGCTTTTTGAGAAAATAAAAGCGGCTTTTAGAAAAAATTAAAGTGGCTTTCTGAGGAATTAAAAGTGGCTTTTACAAAAAATTAAAGCGACTTTCTGAGGAATTAAAAGTGACTTTTAGGAAAAATTAAAGCGACTTTCAGAGAAAACAAAAGCGGTTTTTAGAAGAAATAAAAGTGGCTTTTTGAGAAAACAAAAGCGGCTATTAGAAAAAATTAAAGTGGCTTTTTGAGAAAATAAAAGCGGCTTTTAGAAAAAATTAAAGTGGCTTTTTGAGAAAATAAAAGCGGCTTTTAGAAAAAATTAAAGTGGCTTTCTGAGGAATTAAAAGTGACTTTTAGGAAAAATTAAAGCGACTTTCAGAGAAAACAAAAGCGGCTTTTAGAAAAAATTAAAGTGGCTTTTTGAGAAAACAAAAGCGGCTTTTAGAAAAAATTAAAGCGACTTTCTGAGGAATTGAAAGTGACTTTTAGAAAAAATTAAAGCGACTTTCTGAGAAAACAAAATCCGTTTTTAGTAGAAATAAAAGTGGCTTTTTGAGAAAACAAAAGCGGCTATTAGTAAAAATTAAAGTGGCTTTTGGAGAAAACAAAAGCGGCTTTTAGAAAAAATTAAAGTGGCTTTTTGAGAAAACAAAAGCGGCTTTTAGTAAAAATTAAAGTGGCTTTTTGAGAAAACAAAAGCGGCTTTTAGAAAAAATTAAAGTGGCTTTTTGAGAAAACAAAAGCGGCTTTTAGTAAAAATTAAAGTGGCTTTTTGAGAAAACAAAAGCGGCTATTAGAAAAAATTAAAGCGACTTTCTGAGGAATTAAAAGTGACTTTTAGAAAAAATTAAAGCGACTTTCTGAGAAAACAAAATCGGCTTTTAGAAAAAATTAAAGTGGCTTTTTGAGAAAACAAAAGCGGCTTTTAGTAAAAATTAAAGTGGCTTTTTGAGAAAACAAAAGCGGCTATTCGAAAAAATTAAAGCGACTTTCTGAGGAATTAAAAGTGACTTTTAGAAAAAATTAAAGCGACTTTCTGAGAAAACAAAATCGGCTTTTATAAGAAATAAAAGTAGCTTTTTGAGAAAACAAAAGCGGCTATTAGAAAAAATTAAAGTGGCTTTTTGAGGAATTAAAAGTGGCTTTTACAAAAAATTAAAGCGACTTTCTGAGGAATTAAAAGTGACTTTTAGGAAAAATTAAAGCGACTTTCAGAGAAAACAAAAGCGGTTTTTAGAAGAAATAAAAGTGGCTTTTTGAGAAAACAAAAGCCGCTATTAGAAAAAATTAAAGTGGCTTTTTGAGAAAATAAAAGCGGCTTTTAGAAAAAATTAAAGTGGCTTTTTGAGAAAATAAAAGCGGCTTTTAGAAAAAATTAAAGTGGCTTTCTGAGGAATTAAAAGTGACTTTTAGGAAAAATTAAAGCGACTTTCAGAGAAAACAAAAGCGGCTTTTAGAAAAAGTTAAAGTGGCTTTTTGAGAAAACAAAAGCGGCTTTTAGAAAAAATTAAAGCGACTTTCTGAGGAATTGAAAGTGACTTTTAGGAAAAATTAAAGCGACTTTCAGAGAAAACAAAAGCGGCTTTTAGAAAAAATTAAAGTGGCTTTTTGAGAAAACAAAAGCGGCTTTTAGAAAAAATTAAAGCGACTTTCTGAGGAATTGAAAGTGACTTTTAGGAAAAATTAAAGCGACTTTCAGAGAAAACAAAACCGGTTTTTAGAAGAAATAAAAGTGGCTTTTTGAGAAAACAAAAGCGGCTATTAGAAAAAATTAAAGTGGCTTTTTGAGAAAATAAAAGCGGCTTTTAGAAAAAATTAAAGTGGCTTTCTGAGGAATTAAAAGTGGCTTTTACAAAAAATTAAAGCGACTTTCTGAGGAATTAAAAGTGACTTTTAGGAAAAATTAAAGCGACTTTCAGAGAAAACAAAAGCGGCTTTTAGAAAAAATTAAAGTGGCTTTTTGAGAAAACAAAAGCGGCTTTTAGAAAAAATTAAAGCGACTTTCTGAGGAATTGAAAGTGACTTTTAGAAAAAATTAAAGCGACTTTCTGAGAAAACAAAATCGGTTTTTAGAAGAAATAAAAGTGGCTTTTTGAGAAAACAAAAGCGGCTATTAGAAAAAATTCAAGTGGTTTTTTGAGAAAATAAAAGCGGCTTTTAGAAAAAATTAAAGTGGCTTTCTGAGGAATTAAAAGTGACTTTTAGGAAAAATTAAAGCGACTTTCAGAGAAAACAAAAGCGGCTTTTAGAAAAAATTAAAGTGGCTTTTTGAGAAAACAAAAGCGGCTTTTAGAAAAAATTAAAGTGGGTTTTAGATAAATTAAAAGTGGTTTTTAGAAAAAATTAAAGCGACTTTCTAAGAAAACAAAACCGGTTTTTAGAAGAAATAAAAGTGGCTTTTTGAGAAAACAAAAGCGGCTATTAGAAAAAATTCAAGTGGTTTTTTGAGAAAATAAAAGCGGCTTTTAGAAAAAATTAAAGTGGCTTTCTGAGGAATTAAAAGTGGCTTTTACAAAAAATTAAAGCGACTTTCTGAGGAATTAAAAGTGACTTTTAGGAAAAATTAAAGCGACTTTCAGAGAACCCAAAAGCGGCTTTTAAAAAAAATTAAAGTGGCTTTTTGAGAAAACAAAAGCGGTTTTTAGAAAAAATTAAAGCGACTTTATGAGGAATTAAAAGTGACTTTTAGAAAAAATTAAAGCGACTTTCTGAGAAAACAAAATCGGTTTTTAGAAGAAATAAAAGTGGCTTTTTGAGAAAACAAAAGCGGGTATTAGAAAAAATTAAAGTTGCTTTTTGAGAAAATAAAGCGGCTTTTAGAAAAAATTAAAGTGGGTTTTAGAGAAATTAAAAGTGGCTTTTAGAAAAAATTAAAGCGACTTTCTGAGCAATTAAAAGTGACTTTTAGAAAAAATTAAAGCAACTTTCAGAGAAAACAAAATCGGCTTTTAGAAGAAATAAAAGTAGCTTTTTGAGAAAACAAAAGCGGCTTTTAGAAAAAAATAAAGTGGGTTTTAGAGAAATTAAAAGTGGCTTTTAGAAAAAATTAAAGCGACTTTCTGAGAAAACACAACCGGTTTTTAAAAGAAATAAAAGTGGCTTTTTGAGAAAACAAAAGCGGCTACTAGAAAAAATTCAAGTGGTTTTTTGAGAAAATAAAAGCGGCTTTTAGAAAAAATTAAAGTGGCTTTCTGAGGAATTAAAAGTGGCTTTTACAAAAAATTAAAGCGACTTTCTGAGGAATTAAAAGTGACTTTTAGGAAAAATAAAAGCGACTTTCAGAGAAAACAAAAGCGGCTTTTAGAAAAAAATAAAGCCACTTTTATTTTCTCTAAAACCCACTTTATTTTTTTCTAAAAGCCGCTTTTGTTTTCTCTGAAAGTCGCTTTTATTTTTCCTAAAAGTCACTTTTAATTCCTCAGAAAGTCGCTTTAATTTTTTGTAAAAGCCACTTTTAATTCCTCAGAAAGCCACTTTAATTTTTTCTAAAAGCCGCTTTTATTTTCTCAAAAAACCACTTGAATTTTTTCTAGTAGCCGCTTTTGTTTTCTCAAAAAGCCACTTTTATTTCTTTTAAAAACCGGTTTTGTTTTCTCAGAAAGTCGCTTTAATTTTTTCTAAAAGCCACTTTTAATTTCTCTAAAACCCACTTTATTTTTTTCTAAAAGCCGCTTTTGTTTTCTCAAAAAGCTACTTTTATTTCTTATAAAAGCCGATTTTGTTTTCTCAGAAAGTCGCTTTAATTTTTTCTAAAAGTCACTTTTAATTCCTCAGAAAGTCGCTTTCATTTTTTCTAAAAGCCGCTTTTGTTTTCTCAAAAAACCACTTTAATTTTTACTAAAAGTCGCTTTTGTTTTCTCAAAAAGCCACTTTAATTTTTTCTAAAAGCCGATTTTGTTTTCTCTGAAAGTCGCTTTAATTTTTCCTAAAAGTCACTTTTAATTCCTCAGAAAGTCGCTTTAATTTTTTGTAAAAGCCACTTTTAATTCCTCAGAAAGCCACTTTAATTTTTTCTAAAAGCCGCTTTTATTTTCTCAAAAAACCACTTGAATTTTTTCTAATAGCCGCTTTTGTTTTCTCAAAAAGCCACTTTTATTTCTTCTAAAAACCGGTTTTGTTTTCTCAGAAAGTCGCTTTAATTTTTTCTAAAAGCCACTTTTAATTTCTCTAAAACCCACTTTAATTTTTTCTAAAAGCCGCTTTTGTTTTCTCTGAAAGTCGCTTTAATTTTTCCTAAAAGTCACTTTTAATTCCTCAGAAAGTCGCTTTAATTTTTTGAAAAGCCACTTTTAATTCCTCAGAAAGCCACTTTAATTTTTTCTAAAAGCCGCTTTTATTTTCTCAAAAAACCACTTGAATTTTTACTAATAGCCGCTTTTGTTTTCTCAAAAAGCCACTTTTATTTCTTCTAAAAACCGGTTTTGTTTTCTCAGAAAGTCGCTTTAATTTTTTCTAAAAGCCACTTTTAATTTCTCTAAAACCCACTTTACTTTTTTCTAAAAGCCGCTTTTGTTTTCTCAAAAAGCCACTTTAATTTTTTCTAAAAGCCGCTTTTGTTTTCTCTGAAAGTCGCTTTAATTTTTCCTAAAAGTCACTTTTAATTCCTCAGAAAGTCGCTTTAATTTTTTCTAAAAGCCACTTTTAATTGCTCAGAAAGCCACTTTAATTTTTTCTAAAAGCCGCTTTTATTTTCTCAAAAAGCCACTTTAATTTTTTCTAATACCCACTTTTGTTTTCTCAAAAAGCCACTTTTATTTCTTCTAAGAAAGTCGCTTTAATTTTTTCTAAAAGCCACTTTTAATTCCTCAGAAAGCCACTTTAATTTTTTCTAAAAGCCGCTTTTATTTTCTCAAAAAGCCACTTTAATTTTTTCTAATACCCGCTTTTGTTTTCTCAAAAAGCCACTTTTATTTCTTCTAAAAACCGGTTTTGTTTTCTCAGAAAGTCGCTTTACTTTTTTTTTAAAGCCGCTTTTGTTTTCTCTAAAACCCACTTTATTTTTTTCTAAAAGCCGCTTTTGTTTTCTCAAAAAGCCACTTTAATTTTTTCTAAAAGCCGCTTTTGTTTTCTCTGAAAGTCGCTTTAATTTTTCCTAAAAGTCACTTTTAATTCCTCAGAAAGTCGCTTTAATTTTTTCTAAAAGCCACTTTTAATTCCTCAGAAAGCCACTTTAATTTTTTCTAAAAGCCGCTTTTATTTTCTCAAAAAGCCACTTTAATTTTTTCTAATACCCGCTTTTGTTTTCTCAAAAAGCCATTTTTATTTCTTCTAAAATTCGGCTTTGTTTTCTCAGAAAGTCGCTTTAATTTTTTCTAAAAGCCACTTTTAATTTCTCTAAAACCCACTTTATTTTTTTTTCTAAAAGCCGCTTTTGTTTTCTCAAAAAGCCACTTTAATTTTTTCTAATAGCCGCTTTTGTTTTCTCAAAAAGCCACTTTTATTTCTTCTAAAAACCGATTTTGTTTTCTCAGAAAGTCGCTTTAATTTTTTCTAAAAGTCACTTTCAATTCCTCAGAAAGTCGCTTTAATTTTTTCTAAAAGCCGCTTTTATTTTCTCAAAAAGCCACTTTAATTTTTTCTAATAGCCGCTTTTGTTTTCTCAAAAAGCCACTTTTATTTCTTCTAAAAACCGCTTTTGTTTTCTCAAAAAGCCACTTTAATTTTTTCTAAAAGCCGCTTTTGTTTTCTCAAAAAGCCACTTTAATTTTTTCTAAAAGCCGCTTTTATTTTCTCAAAAAGCCACTTTAATTTTTTCTAATAGCCGCTTTTGTTTTCTCAAAAAGCCACTTTTATTTCTTCTAAAAACCGGTTTTTTTTTCTCAGAAAGTCGCTTTAATTTTTTCTAAAAGCCACTTTTAATTTCTCTAAAACCCACTTTTTTTTCTAAAAGCCGCTTTTGTTTTCTCAAAAAGCTACTTTTATTTCTTATAAAAGCCGATTTTGTTTTCTCTGAAAGTCGCTTTAATTTTTCCTAAAAGTCACTTTTAATTCCTCAGAAAGTCGCTTTAATTTTTTGTAAAAGCCACTTTTAATTTCTCAGAAAGCCACTTTAATTTTTTCTAAAAGCCGCTTTTATTTTCTCAAAAAACCACTTGAATTTTTTCTAATAGCCGCTTTTGTTTTCTCAAAAAGCCACTTTTATTTCTTCTAAAAACCGATTTTGTTTTCTCAGAAAGTCGCTTTAATTTTTTCTAAAAGTCACTTTCAATTCCTCAGAAAGTCGCTTTAATTTTTTCTAAAAGCCGCTTTTATTTTCTCAAAAAGCCACTTTAATTTTTTCTAATAGCCGCTTTTGTTTTCTCAAAAAGCCACTTTTATTTCTTCTAAAAACCGCTTTTGTTTTCTCAAAAAGCCACTTTAATTTTTTCTAAAAGCCGCTTTTGTTTTCTCAAAAAGCCACTTTAATTTTTTCTAAAAGCCGCTTTTATTTTCTCAAAAAGCCACTTTAATTTTTTCTAATAGCCGCTTTTGTTTTCTCAAAAAGCCACTTTTATTTCTTCTAAAAACCGGTTTTGTTTTCTCAGAAAGTCGCTTTAATTTTTTCTAAAAGCCACTTTTAATTTCTCTAAAACCCACTTTTTTTTCTAAAAGCCGCTTTTGTTTTCTCAAAAAGCTACTTTTATTTCTTATAAAAGCCGATTTTGTTTTCTCAGAAAGTCGCTTTAATTTTTTCTAAAAGTCACTTTTAATTCCTCAGAAAGTCGCTTTAATTTTTTCTAAAAGCCGCTTTTGTTTTCTCAAAAAGCCACTTTAATTTTTACTAAAAGCCGCTTTTGTTTTCTCAAAAAGCCAATTTAATTTTTTCTAAAAGCCGCTTTTGTTTTCTCAAAAAGCCACTTTAATTTTTACTAAAAGCCGCTTTTGTTTTCTCAAAAAGCCACTTTAATTTTTTCTAAAAGCCGCTTTTGTTTTCTCAAAAAGCTACTTTTATTTCTTATAAAAGCCGATTTTGTTTTCTCAGAAAGTCGCTTTAATTTTTTCTAAAAGTCACTTTTAATTCCTCAGAAAGTCCCTTTTATTTTTTGTAAAAGCCGCTTTTATTTTCTCAAAAAACCACTTGAATTTTTTCTAATAGCCGCTTTTGTTTTCTCAAAAAGCCACTTTTATTTCTTCTAAAAACCGGTTTTGTTTTCTCAGAAAGTCGCTTTAATTTTTTCTAAAAGCCACTTTTAATTTCTCTAAAACCCACTTTACTTTTTTCTAAAAGCCGCTTTTGTTTTCTCAGAAAGTCGCTTTAATTTTTTCTAAAAGCCACTTTTAATTTCTCTAAAACCCACTTTATTTTTTTTTAAAAGCCGCTTTTGTTTTCTCAAAAAGCCACTTTAATTTTTTCTAAAAGCCGCTTTTGTTTTCTCTGAAAGTCGCTTTAATTTTTCCTAAAAGTCACTTTTAATTCCTCAGAAAGTCGCTTTAATTTTTTCTAAAAGCCGCTTTGTTTTCTCAAAAAGCCACTTTAATTTTTTCTAAAAGCCGCTTTTGTTTTCTCAAAAAGCCACTTTTATTTCTTCTAAAAACCGGTTTTGTTTTCTTAGAAAGTCGCTTAAATTTTTTCTAAAAACCACTTTTAATTTCTCTAAAACCCACTTTATTTTTTTCTAAAAGCCGCTTTTGTTTTCTCAAAAAGCCACTTTAATTTTTTCTAAAAGCCGGTTTTGTGTTCTCTGAAAGTCGCTTTCATTTTTCCTAAAAGTCACTTTTAATTCCTCAGAAAGTCGCTTTAATTTTTTCTAAATGCCACTTTTAATTTCTCTAAAACCCACTTTATTTTTTTCTAAAAGCCGCTTTTGTTTTCTCAAAAAGCCACTTTAATTTTTTCTAAAAGCCGTTTTTGTTTTCTCTGAAAGTCGCTTTAATTTTTCCTAAAAGTCACTTTTAATTCCTCAGAAAGTCGCTTTAATTTTTTCTAAAAGCCGCTTTTGTTTTCTCAAAAAGCCACTTTAATTTTTTCTAAAAGCCGCTTTTGTTTTCTCAAAAAGCCACTTTTATTTCTTCTAAAAACCGGTTTTGTTTTCTTAGAAAGTCGCTTTAATTTTTTCTAAAAACCACTTTTAATTTCTCTAAAACCCACTTTATTTTTTTTCTAAAAGCCGCTTTTGTTTTCTCAAAAAGCCACTTTAATTTTTTCTAAAAGCCGCTTTTGTTTTCTCTGAAAGTCGCTTTCATTTTTCCTAAAAGTCACTTTTAATTCCTCAGAAAGTCGCTTTAATTTTTTCTAAATGCCACTTTTAATTTCTCTAAAACCCACTTTATTTTTTTCTAAAAGCCGCTTTTGTTTTCTCAAAAAGCCACTTTAATTTTTTCTAAAAGCCGCTTTTGTTTTCTCTGAAAGTCGCTTTAATTTTTCGTAAAAGTCACTTTTAATTCCTCAGAAAGTCGCTTTAATTTTTTCTAAAAGCCGCTTTTGTTTTCTCAAAAAACCACTTTAATTTTTTCTAATAGCCGCTTTTGTTTTCTCAAAAAGCCACTTTAGTTTTTTCTAAAAGCCGCTTTTGCTTTCTCAGAAAGTCGCTTTAATTTTTTCTAAAAGCCGATTTTGTTTTCTCAGAAAGTCGCTTTAAATGTTTCTAATAGCCGCTTTAGTTTTCTCAGAAAGTCGCTTTAATTTTTTTTAAAAACCGATTTTGTTTTCTCAGAAAGTCGCTTTAATTTTTTCTAAAAGCCGCTTTTGTTTTCTCAAAAAACCACTTTAATTTTTTCTAATAGCCGCTTTTGTTTTCTCAAAAAGCCACTTTAGTTTTTTCTAAAAGCCGCTTTTGCTTTCTCAGAAAGTCGCTTTAATTTTTTCTAATAGCCGCTTTTGTTTTCTCAGAAAGTCGCTTTAATTTTTTCTAATATCCGCTTTAGTTTTCTCAGAAAGTCGCTTTAATTTTTTTTAAAAACCGATTTTGTTTTCTCAGAAAGTCGCTTTAATTTTTTCTAAAAGTCACTTTTAATTCCTCAGAAAGTCGCTTTAATTTTTTCTAAAAGCCGCTTTTGTTTTCTCAAAAAACCACTTTAATTTTTTCTAATAGCCGCTTTTGTTTTCTCAAAAAGCCACTTTAATTTTTTCTAAAAGCCGATTTTGTTTTCTCAGAAAGTCGCTTTAATTTTTTCTAAAAGTCACTTTTAATTCCTCAGAAAGTCGCTTTAATTTTTTCTAAAAGCCACTTTTGTTTTCTCAAAAAGCCACTTTAATTTTTTCTAATAGCCGCTTTTGTTTTCTCAAAAATCTACTTTTATTTTTTCTAAAAGCCGATTTTGTTTTCTCAGAAAGTCGCTTTAATTTTTTCTAAAAGTCACTTTTAATTCCTCAGAAAGTCGCTTTAATTTTTTCTAAAAGCCACTTTTGTTTTCTCAAAAAGCCACTTTAATTTTTTCTAATAGCCGCTTTTGTTTTCTCAAAAATCTACTTTTATTTTTAGTAAAAGCCGATTTTGTTTTCTCAGAAAGTCGCTTTAATTTTTTCTAAAAGTCACTTTTAATTCCTCAGAAAGTCGCTTTAATTTTTTCTAAAAGCCACTTTTAATTTCTCTAAAACCCACTTTAATTTTTTCTAAAAGCCGCTTTTGTTTTCTCAAAAAGCCACTTTAATTTTTTCTAAAAGCCGCTTTTGTTTTCTCAAAAAGCCACTTTTATTTCTTCTAAAAACCGGTTTTGTTTTCTCAGAAAGTCGCTTTAATTTTTTCTAAAAGCCACTTTTAATTTCTCTAAAACCCACTTTAATTTTTTCTAAAAGCCGCTTTTGTTTTCTCAAAAAGCCACTTTTATTTCTTCTAAAAACCGGGTTTGTTTTCTCAAAAAGCCACTTTAATTTTTTCTAAAAGCCGCTTTTGTTTTCTCAAAAAGCCACTTTTATTTCTTCTAAAAACCGGTTTTGTTTTCTCAGAAAGTCGCTTTAATTTTTTCTAAAAGCCACTTTTAATTTCTCTAAAACCCACTTTAATTTTTTCTAAAAGCCGCTTTTGTTTTCTCAAAAAGCCACTTTCATTTTTTCTAATAGCCGCTTTTGTTTTCTCAAAAAGCCACTTTAATTTTTTCTAAAAGCCGCTTTTGTTTTCTCAAAATGCCACTTTAATTTTTTCTAATAGCCGCTTTTAATTTCTCTAAAACCCACTTAATTTTTTCTAATAGCCGCTTTTGTTTTCTCAGAAAGTCGCTTTAATTTTTTCTAAAAGCCGCTTTTGTTTTCTCAAAAAGCAACTTTAATTTCTTCTAAAAGCCGCTTTTGTTTTATCAAAAAGCCACTTTAATTTTTTCTAAAAGCCACTTTTAATTTCTCTAAAACCCACTTAATTTTTTCTAAAAGCCGCTTTTGTTTTCTCAAAAAGCAACTTTAATTTCTTCTAAAAGCCGCTTTTGTTTTATCAAAAAGCCACTTTAATTTTTTCTAAAAGCCACTTTTAATTTCTCTAAAACCCACTTTAATTTTTTCTAAAAGCCGCTTTTGTTTTCTCAAAAAGCCACTTTTATTTCTTCTAAAAACCGGTTTTGTTTTCTCAAAAAGTCGCTTTAATTTTTTCTAAAAGCCGATTTTGTTTTCTCAGAAAGTCGCTTTAATTGTTTCTAATAGCCGCTTTAGTTTTCTCAGAAAGTCGCTTTAATTTTTTCTAAAAGCCGATTTTGTTTTCTCAGAAAGTCGCTTTAATTGTTTCTAATAGCCGCTTTAGTTTTCTCAGAAAGTCGCTATAATTTTTTCTAAAAGCCGATTTTGTTTTCTTAAAAAGCCACTTTAATTTTTTCTAATAGCCGCTATTAATTTCTCTAAAACCCACTTTAATTTTTTCTAAAAGCCGCTTTTGCTTTCTCAGAAAGTCGCTTTAATTTTTTCTAATAGCCGCTTTTGCTTTCTCAGAAAGTCGCTTTAATTTTTTCTAAAAGTCACTTTTAATTCCTCAGAAAGTCGCTTTAATTTTTTCTAAAAGCCGCTTTTGTTTTCTCAAAAAGCCTCTTTAATTTGTTCTCAAAGCCGCTTTTGTTTTCTCTAAAACCCACTTTAATTTTTTCTAATAGCCGCTTTTGGTTTCTCAAAAAGCTACTTTTATTTCTTCTAAAAGCCGATTTTGTTTTCTCAAAAACCCACTTTAATTTTTTCTAAAAGTCACTTTTAATTCCTCAGAAAGTCGCTTTAATTTTTTCTAAAAGCCGCTTTTGTTTTCTCAAAAAGCCTCTTTAATTTGTTCTCAAAGCCGCATTTTGTTTTCTCAAAAAGCCACTTTAATTTTTTCTAATAGCCGCTTTTGTTGTCTCAAAAAGCTACTTTTATTTCTTCTAAAAGCCGATTTTGTTTTCTCAAAAACCCACTTTAATTTTTTCTAAAAGCCGCTTTTGTTTTCTCAAAAAGCCATTTTAAATTTTTCTAAAAGCCGCTTTTGTTTTCTCAAAAAGCTACTTTTATTTCTTCTAAAAGCCGATTTTGTTTTCTCAAAAACCCACTTTAATCTTTTCTAAAAGCCGCTTTTGTTTTCTCAAAAAGGCACTTTAATTTTTCTAAAAGACTCTTCTATTTTCTCAGAAAGTCGCTTTTATTTTTTCTAAAAGCCGCTTTTGTTTTCTCAAAAAGGCTCTTTAATTTGTTCTCAAAGCCGCTTTTGTTTTCTCAAAAAGCCACTTTAATTTTTTCTAATAGCCGCTTTTGTTTTCTCAGAAAGCCACTTTTATTTCTTTTAAAAATCGGTTTTGTTTTCTCAGAAAGTCGCTGTAATTTTTTCTAAAAGCTGCTTTTGTTTTCTCAAAAAGGCACTTTAATTTTTCTAAAAGACTCTTCTATTTTCTCAGAAAGTCGCTTTTATTTTTTCTAAAAGCCGCTTTTGTTTTCTCAAAAAGGCTCTTTAATTTGTTCTCAAAGCCGCTTTTGTTTTCTCAAAAAGCCACTTTAATTTTTTCTAATAGCCGCTTTTGTTTTCTCAGAAAGCCACTTTTATTTCTTTTAAAAATCGGTTTTGTTTTCTCAGAAAGTCGCTGTAATTTTTTCTAAAAGCTGCTTTTGTTTTCTCAAAAAGGCACTTTAATTTTTCTAAAAGACTCTTCTATTTTCTCAGAAAGTCGCTTTTATTTTTTCTAAAAGCCGCTTTTGTTTTCTCAAAAAGGCTCTTTAATTTGTTCTCAAAGCCGCTTTTGTTTTCTCAAAAAGCCACTTTAATTTTTTCTAATAGCCGCTTTTGTTTTCTCAGAAAGCCACTTTTATTTCTTTTAAAAATCGGTTTTGTTTTCTCAGAAAGTCGCTGTAATTTTTTCTAAAAGCTGCTTTTGTTTTCTCAAAAAGGCACTTTAATTTTTCTAAAAGACTCTTCTATTTTCTCAGAAAGTCGCTTTTATTTTTTCTAAAAGCCGCTTTTGTTTTCTCAAAAAGGCTCTTTAATTTGTTCTCAAAGCCGCTTTTGTTTTCTCAAAAAGCCATTTTAATTTTTTCTAATAGCCGCTTTTGTTTTCTCAGAAAGCCACTTTTATTTCTTTTAAAAATCGGTTTTGTTTTCTCAGAAAGTCGCTGTAATTTTTTCTAAAAGCTGCTTTTGTTTTCTCAAAAAGGCACTTTAATTTTTCTAAAAGACTCTTCTATTTTCTCAAAAAGCCTCTTTAATTTGTTCGCAAAGCCGCTTTTGTTTTCTCTAAAACCCACTTTAATTTTTTCTAATAGCCGCTTTTGTTTTCTCAAAAAGCCTCTTTAATTTGTTCTCAAAGCCGCTTTTGTTTTCTCAAAAAGCCACTTTAATTTTTTCTAATAGCCGCTTTTGTTGTCTCAAAAAGCTACTTTTATTTCTTCTAAAAGCTGATTTTGTTTTCTCAAAAACCCACTTTAATTTCTTCTAAAAGCCGCTTTTGTTTTCTCCAAAAGCCACTTTCATTTTTTCTAATAGCCGCTTTTGTTTTCTCAAAAAGCTACTTTTATTTCTTCTAAAAGCCGATTTTGTTTTCTCAGAAAGTCGCTTTAATTTTTTCTAAAAGCCGCTATTGTTTTCTCAAAAAGCAACTTCAATTTTTTCCAAAAGCCGCTTTTGTTTTCTCAAAAAGCCGCTTTTGTTTTCTCAGAAAGCCACTTTTATTTCTTTTAAAAATCGGTTTTGTTTTCTCAGAAAGTCGCTGTAATTTTTTCTAAAAGCTGCTTTTGTTTTCTCAAAAAGGCACTTTAATTTTTCTAAAAGACTCTTCTATTTTCTCAGAAAGTCGCTTTTATTTTTTCTAAAAGCCGCTATTGTTTTCTCAAAAAGCAACTTCAATTTTTTCCAAAAGCCGCTTTTGTTTTCTCAAAAAGCCGCTTTTGTTTTCTCAGAAAGCCACTTTTATTTCTTTTAAAAACCGGTTTTGTTTTCTCAGAAAGTCGCTTTAATTTTTTCTAAAAGCTGCTTTTGTTTTCTCAAAAAGGCACTTTAATTTTTCTAAAAGACTCTTCTATTTTCTCAGAAAGTCGCTTTTATTTTTTCTAAAAGCCGCTTTTGTTTTCTCAAAGAGCCACTTTAATTTTTTCTAAAAACCACTTTTAATTTCTCAAAAGCCCACTTTAATTTTATCTAAAAGCCACTTTTAATTCCTCAGAATGCCACTTTATTTTTTCTAAAAGCCACTTTTATTTTCTCAAAAAGCCACTTTAGTTTTTTCTAAAAGCCGCTTTTGTTTTCTCAAAAAGCAACTTAAATTTTTTCCAAAAGCCGCTTTTGTTTTCTCAAAAAGCCACTTTTATTTCTTCTTAAAGCCGATTTTGTTTTCTCAGAAATTCGCTTTAATATTTTCTAAAAGTCACTTTTAATTCCTCAGAAAGTCGCTTTAATTTTTTCTAAAAGCCGCTTTTGTTTTCTCAAAACCGCACTTTAATTTTTTCTATTAGCAGCTTTTGTTTTCTCAAAAAGCCACTTTTATTTCTTCTAAAAACTGGTTTTGTTTTCTCAGAAAGCCACTTTAATTTTTTCTAAAAGCCACTATTAATTCCTCAGATAGCCACTTTTTTTTTTTAAAGCCACTTTTATTTTCTCAGAAAGCCACTTTATTTTTTCTAATAGCCACTTTTATTTTCTCAAAAAGCCACTTTAATTTTTTCTAAAAGCCACTTTTATTTTCTCAGAAAGCCGCTTTTATTTTTTCTAAAGGCTGCTTTTGTTTTCTCAAAAAGCCACTTTAATTTTTCTAAAAACCACTTTTAATTTCTCAAAAAGCCACTTTAATTTTTTCTAAAAACCACTTTTAATTTCTCAAAAGCCACCTTTAATTTTTTCTAAAAGCCACTTTTAATTCCTCAGAATGCCACTTTATTTTTTCTAAAAGCCACTTTTATTTTCTCAAAAAGCCACTTTAATTTTTTCTAAAAGCCGCTATTGTTTTCTCAAAAAGCAACTTCAATTTTTTCCAAAAGCTGCTTTTGTTTTCTCAAAAAGCCACTTTTATTTCTTCTTAAAGCCGCTTTTGTTTTCTCAAAAAGCTACTTTTATTTCTTCTAAAAGCCGATTTTGTTTTCTCAAAAAGCCAATTTTATTTGTTCTAAAAACCGGTTTTGTTTTCTCAGAAAGTCGCATTAATTTTTTCTAAAAGTCACTTTTAATTCCTCAGAAAGTCGCTTTAATTTTTTCTAAAAGCCACTTTTAATTTCTCTAAGACCCACTTTAATTTTTTCTAAAGGCCGCTTTTGTTTTCTCAAAAAGCCACTTTAATTTTTTCTAAAAGCCGCTTTTGTTTTCTCAAAAAGCCACTTTTATTTGTTCTAAAAACCGGTTTTGTTTTCTTAGAAAGTCGCTTTTATTTTTTCTAAAAGCCGCTTTTGTTTTCTCAAAAAGCCACTTTTATTTCTTCTAAAAACCGGTTTTGTTTTCTCAAAAAGCCACTTTTATTTCTTTAAAAAACCGGGTTTGTTTTCTCAGAAAGTCGCTTTAATTTTTTCTAAAAGCCACTTTTAATTTCTCTAAGACCAACTTTAATTTTTTCTAAAAGCCGCTTTTGTTTTCTCAAAAAGCCACTTTCATTTTTTCTAAAAGCCGCTTTTGTTTTTTCAAAAAGCCACTTTAATTTTTTCTAAAAGCCGCTTTTGTTTTCTCAAAATTCCACTTTAATTTTTTCTAATAGCCGCTTTTAATTTCTCTAAAACCCACTTAATTTTTTCTAATATCCGCTTTTGTTTTCTCAGAAAGTCGCTTTAATTTTTTCTAAAAGCCGCTTTTGTTTTCTCAAAAAGCAACTTTAATTTCTTCTAAAAGCCGCTTTTGTTTTCTCAAAAAGCCACTTTAATTTTTTCTAAAAGCCACTTTTAATTTCTCTAAAACCCACTTAATTTTTTCTAATAGCCGCTTTTGTTTTCTCAAAAAGCCACTTTAATTTTTTCTAAAAGCCGCTTTTGTTTTCTCAAAAAGCCACTTTTATTTCTTCTAAAAACCGGTTTTGTTTTCTCAGAAAGTCGCTTTAATTTTTTCTAAAAGCCGATTTTGTTTTCTCAGAAAGTCGCTTTAATTGTTTCTAATAGCCGCTTTAGTTTTCTCAGAAAGTCGCTTTAATTTTTTCTAAAAGCCGATTTTGTTTTCTCAGAAAGTCGCTTTAATTGTTTCTAATAGCCGCTTTAGTTTTCTCAGAAAGTCGCTATAATTTTTTCTAAAAGCCGATTTTGTTTTCTCAAAAAGCCACTTTAATTTTTTCTAATAGCCGCTATTAATTTCTCTAAAACCCACTTTTATTTTTTCTAATAGCCGCTTTTGCTTTCTCAGAAAGTCGCTTTAATTTTTTCTAAAAGTCGCTTTAATTTTTTCTAAAAACCGCTTTTGTTTTCTTAGAAAGTCGCTTTAATTTTTTCTAATAGCCGCTTTTGCTTTCTCAGAAAGTCGCTTTAATTTTTTCTAAAAGCCGCTTTTGTTTTCTCAAAAAGCCTCTTTAATTTGTTCTAAAAGCCGCTTTTGTTTTCTCAAAAAGCCACTTTAATTTTTTCTAATAGCCGCTTTTAATTTCTCTAAAACCCACTTAATTTTTTCTAATAGCCGCTTTTGTTTTCTCAAAAAGCCACTTTAATTTTTTCTAAAAGCCGCTTTTGTTTTCTCAAAAAGCCACTTTTATTTCTTCTAAAAACCGGTTTTGTTTTCTCAGAAAGTCGCTTTAATTTTTTCTAAAAGCCGATTTTGTTTTCTCAGAAAGTCGCTTTAATTGTTTCTAATAGCCGCTTTAGTTTTCTCAGAAAGTCGCTTTAATTTTTTCTAAAAGCCGATTTTGTTTTCTCAGAAAGTCGCTTTAATTGTTTCTAATAGCCGCTTTAGTTTTCTCAGAAAGTCGCTATAATTTTTTCTAAAAGCCGATTTTGTTTTCTCAAAAAGCCACTTTAATTTTTTCTAATAGCCGCTATTAATTTCTCTAAAACCCACTTTTATTTTTTCTAATAGCCGCTTTTGCTTTCTCAGAAAGTCGCTTTAATTTTTTCTAAAAGTCGCTTTAATTTTTTCTAAAAACCGCTTTTGTTTTCTTAGAAAGTCGCTTTAATTTTTTCTAATAGCCGCTTTTGCTTTCTCAGAAAGTCGCTTTAATTTTTTCTAAAAGCCGCTTTTGTTTTCTCAAAAAGCCTCTTTAATTTGTTCTAAAAGCCGCTTTTGTTTTCTCAAAAAGCCACTTTAATTTTTTCTAATAGCCGCTTTTGTTTTCTTAAAAAGCTACTTTTATTTCTTCTAAAAGCCGATTATGTTTTCTCAAAAACCCACTTTAATTTTTTCGAAAAGTCACTTTTAATTCCTCAGAAAGTCGCTTTAATTTTTTCTAAAAGCCGCTTTTCTTTTCTCAAAAAGCTTCTTTAATTTTTTCTAATAGCCGCTTTTGTTGTCTCAAAAAGCTACTTTTATTTCTTCTAAAAGCCGATTTTGTTTTCTCAAAAACCCACTTTAATTTTTTCTAAAAGTCACTTTTAATTCCTCAGAAAGTCGCTTTAATTTTTTCTAAAAGCCGCTTTTGTTTTCTCAAAAAGCCACTTTAATTTTTTCTAATAGCCGCTTTTGTTGTCTCAAAAAGCCACTTTAATTTTTTCTAATAACCGCTTTTGTTTTCTCAAAAAGCTACTTTTATTTCTTCTAAAAGCCGATCTTGTTTTCTCAGAAAGTCGCTTTAATTTTTTCTAAAAGCCGCTTTTAATTTCTCTAAAACCCATTTTAGTTTTTTCTAAAAGCCGCTTTTGTTTTCTCAAAAAGCCACTTTAATTTTTTCTAAAAGCCGCTATTGTTTTCTCAAAAAGCAACTTCAATTTTTTCCAAAAGCCGCTTTTGTTTTCTCAAAAAGCCACTTTTGTTTTCTCAAAAAGCCATTTTTATTTCTTCTAAAAGCCGATTTTGTTTTCTCAGAAAGTCGCTTTAATTTTTTCTAAAAGCTGCTTTTGTTTTCTCAAAAAGCCACTTTAATTTTTCTAAAAGACTCTTCTATTTTCTCAAAAAGCCACTTTAATTTTTTCTAAAAGCCGCTTTTGTTTTCTCAAAAAGCAACTTAAATTTTTTCCAAAAGCCGCTTTTGTTTTCTCAAAAAGCAACTTCAATTTTTTCCAAAAGCCACTTTTGTTTTCTCAAAAAGCCACTTTTATTTCTTCTAAAAACCGGTTTTGTTTTCTTAGAAAGTCGCTTTAATTTTTTCTAAAAGCCACTTTTAATTTCTCTAAAACCCACTTTAATTTTTTCTAAAAGCCGCTTTTGTTTTCTCAAAAAGGCACTTTAATTTTTTCTAAAAACCGCTTTTGCTTTCTCAAAAAGCTACTTTTATTTCTTATAAAAGCCGATTTTGTTTTCTCAGAAAGTCGCTTTAATTTTTTCTAAAAGCCACTTTTAATTTCTCTAAAACCCACTTAAATTTTTTTTAAAAGCCGCTTTTGCTTTCTCAAAAAGCTACTTTTATTTCTTATAAAAGCCGATTTTGTTTTCTCAGAAAGTCGCTTTAATTTTTTTTAAAAGTCACTTTTAATTCCTCAGAAAGTCGCTTTAATTTTTTCTAAAAGCCGCTTTTGTTTTATCTAAAACCTACTTTAATTTTTTCTAAAAGCCGGTTTTGTTTTCTCAAAACCCCACTTTAATTGTTTCTATTAGCAGCTTTTGTTTTCTCAAAAAGCCACTTTTATTTCTTCTAAAAACTGGTTTTGTTTTCTCAGAAAGCCACTTTAATTTTTTCTAAAAGCCACTATTAATTCCTCAGATAGCCACTTTTTTTAAAGCCACTTTTATTTTCTCAGAAAGCCACTTTATTTTTTCTAATAGCCACTTTTATTTTCTCAAAAAGCCACTTTAATTTTTTCTAAAAGGTACTTTTATTTTCTCAGAAAGCCGCTTTTATTTTTTCTAAAGGCTGCTTTTGTTTTCTCAAAAAGCCACTTTAATTTTTCTAAAAACCACTTTTAATTTCTCAAAAAGCCACTTTAATTTTTTCTAAAAGCCACTTTTATTTTCTCAGAAAGTCGCTTTTATTTTTTCTAAAAGCCGCTTTTGTTTTCTCAAAGAGCCACTTTTATTTTTTCTAAAAACCACTTTTAATTTCTCAAAAGCCCACTTTAATTTTTTCTAAAAGCCACTTTTAATTCCTCAGAATGCCACTTTATTTTTTCTAAAAGCCACTTTTATTTTCTCAAAAAGCCACATTAATTTTTTCTAAAAGCCGCTTTTGTTTTCTCAAAAAGCAACTTCAATTTTTTCCAAAATCCGCTTTTGTTTTCTCAAAAAGCCACTTTTATTTCTTCTTAAAGCCGCTTTTGTTTTCTCAAAAAGCTACTTTTATTTCTTCTAAAAGCCACTTAATTTTTTCTAATAGCCGCTTTTGTTTTCTCAGAAAGTCGCATTAATTTTTTCTAAAAGTCACTTTTAATTCCTCAGAAAGTCGCTTTAATTTTTTCTAAAAGCCACTTTTAATTCCTCAGAATGCCACTTTATTTTTTCTAAAAGCCACTTTTATTTTCTCAAAAAGCCACATTAATTTTTTCTAAAAGCCGCTTTTGTTTTCTCAAAAAGCCACTTTTATTTCTTCTTAAAGCCGCTTTTGTTTTCTCAAAAAGCTACTTTTATTTCTCTAAAAGCCACTTAATTTTTTCTAATAGCCGCTTTTGTTTTCTCAGAAAGTCGCATTAATTTTTTCTAAAAGTCACTTTTAATTCCTCAGAAAGTCGCTTTAATTTTTTCTAAAAGCCACTTTTAATTTCTCTAAGACCCACTTTAATTTTTTCTAAAGGCCGCTTTTGTTTTCTCAAAAAGCCACTTTAATTTTTTCTAAAACCCGCTTTTGTTTTCTCAAAAAGCCACTTTTATTTGTTCTAAAAACCGGTTTTGTTTTATTAGAAAGTCGGTTTAATTTTTTCTAAAAGCCACTTTTAATTTCTCTAAAACCCACTTTAATTTTTTCTAAAAGCCGGTTTTGTTTTCTCAAAACCCCACTTTAATTTTTTCTAAAAGCCGCTTTTGTTTTCTCAAAAAGCCACTTTTATTTCTTCTAAAAACCGGTTTTGTTTTCTTAGAAAGTCGCTTTTATTTTTTCTAAAAGCCGCTTTTGTTTTCTCAAAAAGCCACTTTTATTTCTTCTAAAAACCGGTTTTGTTTTCTCAAAAAGCCACTTTTATTTCTTTAAAAAACCGGGTTTGTTTTCTCAGAAAGTCGCTTTAATTTTTTCTAAAAGCCACTTTTAATTTCTCTAAGACCCACTTTAATTTTTTCTAAAAGCCGCTTTTGTTTTCTCTAAAACCTACTTTAATTTTTTCTAAAAGCCGCTTTTGTTTTCTCAAAAAGCCACTTTAATTTTATCTAAAAGCCGCTTTTGTTTTCTCAAAAAGCCACTTTTATTTCTTCTAAAAACCGGTTTTGTTTTCTCAGAAAGTCGCTTTAATTTTTTCTAAAAGCCACTTTTAATTTCTCTAAAACCCACTTTAACTTTTTCTAAAAGCCGCTTTTGTTTTCTCAAAAAGCCACTTTAATTTTTTCTAAAAGCCGCTTTTGTTTTCTCAAAAAGCCACTTTTATTTCTTCTAAAAACCGGTTTTGTTTTCTCAGAAAGTCGCTTTAATTTTTTCTAAAAGCCACTTTTAATTCCTCAGAAAGTCGCTTTAATTTTTTCTAAAAGTCGCTTTTGTTTTCTCAAAAAGCTACTTTTATTTCTTTTAAAAGCCGATTTTGTTTTCTCAGAAAGTCGCTTTAATTTTTTCTAAAAGTCACTTTTAATTGCTCAGAAAGTCGCTTTAATTTTTTCTAAAAGCCACTTTTAATTTCTCTAGGACCCACTTTAATTTTTTCTAAAAGCCGCTTTTGTTTTCTCAAAAAGCCACTTTAATTTTTTCTAATAGCCGCTTTTGTTTTCTCAAAAAGCTACTTTTATTTCTTCTAAAAGCCGATTTTGTTTTCTCAGAAAGTCGCTTTAATTTTTTAAAAGTCACTTTTAATTCCTCAGAAAGTCGCTTTAATTTTTTCTAAAAGCCACTTTTAATTTCTCTAAGACCCACTTTAATTTTTTCTAAAAGCCGCTTTTGTTTTCTCAAAAAGCCACTTTAATTTTTTCTAATAGCCGCTTTTGTTTTCTCAAAAAGCCACTTTAATTTTATCTAAAAGCCGCTTTTGTTTTCTCAAAAAGCCACTTTTATTTCTTCTAAAAACCGGTGTTGTTTTCTCAGAAAGTCGCTTTAATTTTTTCTAAAAGCCACTTTTAATTTCTCTAAAACCCACTTTAATTTTTTCTAAAAGCCGCTTTTGTTTTCTCAAAAAGCCACTTTAATTTTATCTAAAAGCTGCTTTTGTTTTCTCAAAAAGCCACTTTAATTTTATCTAAAAGCCGCTTTTGTTTTCTCAAAAAGCCACTTTTATTTCTTCTAAAAACCGGTTTTGTTTTCTCAGAAAGTCGCTTTAATTTTTTCTAAAAGCCACTTTTAATTTCTCTAAAACCCACTTTAATTTTTTCTAAAAGCCGCTTTTGTTTTCTCAAAAAGCCACTTTAATTTTATCTAAAAGCCGCTTTTGTTTTCTCAAAAAGCCACTTTAATTTTATCTAAAAGCCGCTTTTGTTTTCTCAAAAAGCCACTTTTATTTCTTCTAAAAACCGGTTTTGTTTTCTCAGAAAGTCGCTTTAATTTTTTCTAAAAGCCACTTTTAATTTCTCTAAAACCCACTTTAATTTTTTCTAAAAGCCGCTTTTGTTTTCTCAAAAAGCCACTTTAATTTTATCTAAAAGCCGCTTTTGTTTTCTCAAAAAGCCACTTTAATTTTATCTAAAAGCCGCTTTTGTTTTCTCAAAAAGCCACTTTTATTTCTTCTAAAAACCGGTTTTGTTTTCTCAGAAAGTCGCTTTAATTTTTTCTAAAAGCCACTTTTAATTTCTCTAAAACCCACTTTAATTTTTTCTAAAAGCCGCTTTTGTTTTCTCAAAAAGCCACTTTAATTTTATCTAAAAGCCGCTTTTGTTTTCTCAAAAAGCCACTTTTATTTCTTCTAAAAACCGGTTTTGTTTTCTCAGAAAGTCGCTTTAATTTTTTCTAAAAGCCACTTTTAATTTCTCTAAAACCCACTTTAACTTTTTCTAAAAGCCGCTTTTGTTTTCTCAAAAAGCCACTTTAATTTTTTCTAAAAGCCGCTTTTGTTTTCTCAAAAAGCCACTTTTATTTCTTCTAAAAACCGGTTTTGTTTTCTCAGAAAGTCGCTTTAATTTTTTCTAAAAGCCACTTTTAATTCCTCAGAAAGTCGCTTTAATTTTTTCTAAAAGTCGCTTTTGTTTTCTCAAAAAGCTACTTTTATTTCTTTTAAAAGCCGATTTTGTTTTCTCAGAAAGTCGCTTTAATTTTTTCTAAAAGTCACTTTTAATTGCTCAGAAAGTCGCTTTAATTTTTTCTAAAAGCCACTTTTAATTTCTCTAAGACCCACTTTAATTTTTTCTAAAAGCCGCTTTTGTTTTCTCAAAAAGCCACTTTAATTTTTTCTAATAGCCGTTTTTGCTTTCTCAAAAAGCTACTTTTATTTCTTTTAAAAGCCGATTTTGTTTTCTCAGAAAGTCGCTTTAATTTTTTCTAAAAGTCACTTCTAATTGCTCAGAAAGTCGCTTTAATTTTTTCTAAAAGCCACTTTTAATTTCTCTAAGACCCACTTTAATTTTTTCTAAAAGCCGCTTTTGTTTTCTCTAAAACCTACTTTAATTTTTTCTAAAAGCCGCTTTTGTTTTCTCAAAAAGCCACTTTAATTTTTTCTAAAAGCCGCTTTTGTTTTCTCAAAAGGCCACTTTTATTTCTTCTAAAAACCGGGTTTGTTTTCTCAGAAAGTCGCTTTAATTTTTTCTAAAAGTCACTTTTAATTCCTCAGAAAGTCGCTTTAATGTTTTCTAAAAGCCGCTTTTGTTTTCTCAAAAAGCCACTTTAATTTTTTCTAAAAGCCGCTTTTGTTTTCTCTGAAAGTCGCTTTAATTTTTCCTAAAAATCACTTTTAATTCCTCAGAAAGTCGCTTTTATTTTTTGTAAAAGCCACTTTTAATTCCTCAGAAAGCCACTTTAATTTTTTCTAAAAGCCGCTTTTGCTTTCTCAAAAAGCCACTTTTATTTCTTCTAAAAACCGATTTTGTTTTCTCAGAAAGTCGCGTTAATTTTTTCTAAAAGTCACTTTTAATTCCTCAGAAAGTCGCTTTTATTTTTTCTAAAAGCCACTTTTAATTTCTCTAAAAGCCACTTTAATTGTTTCTAATAGCCGCTTTTGCTTTCTCAAAAAGCCACTTTTATTTCTTCTAAAAACCGATTTTGTTTTCTCAGAAAGTCGCGTTAATTTTTTCTAAAAGTCACTTTTAATTCCTCAGAAAGTCGCTTTTATTTTTTCTAAAAGCCACTTTTAATTTCTCAAAAAGCCTCTTTAATTTGTTCTAAAAGCCGCTTTTGTTTTCTCAAAAAGCCACTCTAATATTTTTTTTAATAGCCGCTTTTGTTTTCTCAAAAAGCCACTTTTATTTCTTCTAAAAACCGGTTTTGTTTTATCAGAAAGTCGCTTTAATTTTTTCTAAAAGCCACTTTTAATTTCTCTAAAACCCACTTTATTTTTTTCTAAAAGCCGCTTTTGCTTTCTCAAAAAGCCACTTTTATTTCTACTAAAAGCCGATTTTGTTTTCTCTGAAAGTTGCTTTAATTTTTTCTAAAAGTCACTTTTAATTCCTCAGAAAGTCGCTTTAATTTTTTCTAAAAGCCGCTTTTGTTTTCTCAAAAAGCCACTTTAATTTTTTCTAATAGCCGCTTTTGTTTCTCAAAAAGCCACTTTAATTTTATCTAAAAGCCGCTTTTGTTTTCTCAAAAAGCCACTTTTATTTCTTCTAAAAACCGGTTTTGTTTTCTCAGAAAGTCGCTTTAATTTTTTCTAAAAGCCACTTTTAATTTCTCTAAAACCCACTTTAATTTTTTCTAAAAGCCGCTTTTGTTTTCTCAAAAAGCCACTTTAATTTTATCTAAAAGCCGCTTTTGTTTTCTCAAAAAGCCACTTTAATTTTATCTAAAAGCCGCTTTTGTTTTCTCAAAAAGCCACTTTTATTTCTTCTAAAAACCGGTTTTGTTTTCTCAGAAAGTCCCTTTAATTTTTTCTAAAAGCCACTTTTAATTTCTCTAAAACCCACTTTAATTTTTTCTAAAAGCCGCTTTTGTTTTCTCAAAAAGCCACTTTAATTTTATCTAAAAGCCGCTTTTGTTTTCTCAAAAAGCCACTTTAATTTTATCTAAAAGCCGCTTTTGTTTTCTCAAAAAGCCACTTTTATTTCTTCTAAAAACCGGTTTTGTTTTCTCAGAAAGTCGCTTTAATTTTTTCTAAAAGCCACTTTTAATTTCTCTAAAACCCACTTTAATTTTTTCTAAAAGCCGCTTTTGTTTTCTCAAAAAGCCACTTTAATTTTATCTAAAAGCCGCTTTTGTTTTCTCAAAAAGCCACTTTAATTTTATCTAAAAGCCGCTTTTGTTTTCTCAAAAAGCCACTTTTATTTCTTCTAAAAACCGGTTTTGTTTTCTCAGAAAGTCGCTTTAATTTTTTCTAAAAGCCACTTTTAATTTCTCTAAAACCCACTTTAATTTTTTCTAAAAGCCGCTTTTGTTTTCTCAAAAAGCCACTTTAATTTTATCTAAAAGCCGCTTTTGTTTTCTCAAAAAGCCACTTTTATTTCTTCTAAAAACCGGTTTTGTTTTCTCAGAAAGTCGCTTTAATTTTTTCTAAAAGCCACTTTTAATTTCTCTAAAACCCACTTTAACTTTTTCTAAAAGCCGCTTTTGTTTTCTCAAAAAGCCACTTTAATTTTTTCTAAAAGCCGCTTTTGTTTTCTCAAAAAGCCACTTTTATTTCTTCTAAAAACCGGTTTTGTTTTCTCAGAAAGTCGCTTTAATTTTTTCTAAAAGTCGCTTTTGTTTTCTCAAAAAGCTACTTTTATTTCTTTTAAAAGCCGATTTTGTTTTCTCAGAAAGTCGCTTTAATTTTTTCTAAAAGTCACTTTTAATTGCTCAGAAAGTCGCTTTAATTTTTTCTAAAAGCCACTTTTAATTTCTCTAAGACCCACTTTAATTTTTTCTAAAAGCCGCTTTTGTTTTCTCAAAAAGCCACTTTAATTTTTTCTAATAGCCGCTTTTGTTTTCTCAAAAAGCTACTTTTATTTCTTCTAAAAGCCGATTTTGTTTTCTCAGAAAGCCGCTTTAATTTTTTAAAAGTCACTTTTAATTCCTCAGAAAGTCGCTTTAATTTTTTCTAAAAGCCACTTTTAATTTCTCTAAGACCCACTTTAATTTTTTCTAAAAGCCGCTTTTGTTTTCTCAAAAAGCCACTTTAATTTTTTCTAATAGCCGTTTTTGTTTTCTCAAAAAGCTACTTTTATTTCTTTTAAAAGCCGATTTTGTTTTCTCAGGAAGTCGCTTTAATTTTTTCTAAAAGTCACTTTTAATTGCTCAGAAAGTCGCTTTAATTTTTTCTAAAAGCCACTTTTAATTTCTCTAAGACCCACTTTAATTTTTTCTAAAAGCCGCTTTTGTTTTCTCTAAAACCTACTTTAATTTTTTTCTAAAAGCCGCTTTTGTTTTCTCAAAAAGCCACTTTAATTTTTTCTAAAAGCCGCTTTTGTTTTCTCAAAAGGCCACTTTTATTTCTTCTAAAAACCGGGTTTGTTTTCTCAGAAAGTCGCTTTAATTTTTTCTAAAAGTCACTTTTAATTCCTCAGAAAGTCGCTTTAATGTTTTCTAAAAGCCGCTTTTGTTTTCTCAAAAAGCCACTTTAATTTTTTCTAAAAGCCGCTTTTGTTTTCTCTGAAAGTCGCTTTAATTTTTCCTAAAAATCACTTTTAATTCCTCAGAAAGTCGCTTTTATTTTTTGTAAAAGCCACTTTTAATTCCTCAGAAAGCCACTTTAATTTTTTCTAAAAGCCGCTTTTGCTTTCTCAAAAAGCCACTTTTATTTCTTCTAAAAACCGATTTTGTTTTCTCAGAAAGTCGCGTTAATTTTTTCTAAAAGTCACTTTTAATTCCTCAGAAAGTCGCTTTTATTTTTTCTAAAAGCCACTTTTAATTTCTCTAAAAGCCACTTTAATTGTTTCTAATAGCCGCTTTTGCTTTCTCAAAAAGCCACTTTTATTTCTTCTAAAAACCGATTTTGTTTTCTCAGAAAGTCGCGTTAATTTTTTCTAAAAGTCACTTTTAATTCCTCAGAAAGTCGCTTTTATTTTTTCTAAAAGCCACTTTTAATTTCTCAAAAAGCCTCTTTAATTTGTTCTAAAAGCCGCTTTTGTTTTCTCAAAAAGCCACTTTAATTTTTTCTAATAGCCGCTTTTGTTTTCTCAAAAAGCCACTTTTATTTCTTCTAAAAACCGGTTTTGTTTTCTCAGAAAGTCGCTTTAATTTTTTCTAAAAGCCACTTTTAATTTCTCTAAAACCCACTTTATTTTTTTCTAAAAGCCGCTTTTGCTTTCTCAAAAAGCCACTTTTATTTCTTCTAAAAGCCGATTTTGTTTTCTCTGAAAGTTGCTTTAATTTTTTCTAAAAGTCACTTTTAATTCCTCAGAAAGTCGCTTTTATTTTTTCTAAAAGCCACTTTTAATTTCTCTAAAAGCCACTTTAATTGTTTCTAATAGCCGCTTTTGCTTTCTCAAAAAGCCACTTTTATTTCTTCTAAAAACCGATTTTGTTTTCTCAGAAAGTCGCGTTAATTTTTTCTAAAAGTCACTTTTAATTCCTCAGAAAGTCGCTTTTATTTTTTCTAAAAGCCACTTTTAATTTCTCAAAAAGCCTCTTTAATTTGTTCTAAAAGCCGCTTTTGTTTTCTCAAAAAGCCACTTTAATTTTTTCTAATAGCCGCTTTTGTTTTCTCAAAAAGCCACTTTTATTTCTTCTAAAAACCGGTTTTGTTTTCTCAGAAAGTCGCTTTAATTTTTTCTAAAAGCCACTTTTAATTTCTCTAAAACCCACTTTATTTTTTTCTAAAAGCCGCTTTTGCTTTCTCAAAAAGCCACTTTTATTTCTTCTAAAAGCCGATTTTGTTTTCTCTGAAAGTTGCTTTAATTTTTTCTAAAAGTCACTTTTAATTCCTCAGAAAGTCGCTTTAATTTTTTCTAAAAGCCGCTTTTGTTTTCTCAAAAAGCCTCTTTAATTTGTTCTAAAAGCCGCTTTTGTTTTCTCAAAAAGCCACTTTAATTTTTTCTAATAGCCGCTTTTGTTTTCTCAAAAAGCTACTTTTATTTCTTCTAAAAGCCGATTTTGTTTTCTCAGAAAGTCGCTTTAATTTTTTTTAAAAGTCACTTTTAATTCCTCGGAAAGTCGCTTTAATTTTTTCTAAAAGCCACTTTTAATTTCTCTAAGACCCACTTTAATTTTTTCTAAAAGCCGCTTTTGTTTTCTAAAAAAGCCACTTTAATTTTTCCTAATAGCCGCTTTTGTTTTCTCAAAAAGCCACTTTTATTTCTTTAAAAAACCGGGTTTGTTTTCTCAGAAAGTCGCTTTAATTTTTTCTAAAAGTCACTTTTAATTCGTCAGAAAGTCGCTTTAATTTTTTCTAAAAGCCGCTTTTGTTTTCTCAAAAAGCCACTATAATTTTTTCTAAAAGCCGCTTTTGTTTTCTCAAAAAGCCACTTTTATTTCTTTAAAAAACCGGGTTTGTTTTCTCAGAAAGTCGCTTTAATTTTTTCTAAAAGTCACTTTTAATTCGTCAGAAAGTCGCTTTAATTTTTTCTAAAAGCCGCTTTTGTTTTCTCAAAAAGCCACTTTAATTTTTTCTAAAAGCCGCTTTTGTTTTCTCAAAAAGCCACTTTAATTTTTTCTAAAAGCCGCTTTTGTTTTCTCAAAAAGCCACTTTTATTTCTTTAAAAAACCGGGTTTGTTTTCTCAAAATGCCACTTTAATTTTTTCTAAAAGCCGCTTTTGTTTTCTCAAAAGCTACTTTTATTTCTTATAAAAGCCGATTTTGTTTTCTCAGAAAGTCGCTTTAATTTTTTCTAAAAGTCACTTTTAATTCCTCAGAAAGTCGCTTTAATTTTTTGTAAAAGCCACTTTTAATTCCTCAGAAAGCCACTTTAATTTTTTCTAAAAGTCGCTTTTATTTTCTCAAAAAACCACTTGAATTTTTTCTAATAGCCGCTTTTGTTTTCTCCATAAGCCACTTTTATTTCTTCTAAAAACCGGGTTTGTTTTCTCTGAAAGTCGCTTTTTTTTTTCCTTAAAGTCACTTTTAATTCCTCAGAAAGTCGCTTTAATTTTTTGTAAAAGCCACTTTAAATTCCTCAGAAAGCCACTTTAATTTTTTCTAAAAGTCGCTTTTATTTTCTGAAAAAACCACTTGAATTTTTTCTAATAGCCGCTTTTGTTTTTTCTAAAAGCCACTTTTAATTTCTATAAAACCCACTTTATTTTTTTCTAAAAGCCGCTTTCGTTTTCTCAAAAAGCTACTTTTATTTCTTTAAAAAACCGGGTTTATTTTCTCTGAAAGTCGCTTTAATTTTTCCTAAAAGTTACTTTTAATTCCTCAGAAAGTCGCTTTAATTTTTTGTAAAAGCCACTTTTAATTCCTCAGAAAGCCACTTTAATTTTTTCTAAAAGTCGCTTTTATTTTCTCAAAAAACCACTTGAATTTTTTCTAATAGCTGCTTTTGTTTTCTCAAAAAGCCACTTTTATTTCTTCTAAAAACCGATTTTGTTTTCTCAGAAAGTCGCTTTAATTTTTTCTATAAGCCGCTTTTGTTTTCTCAAAAAGCCACTTTAATTTTTTCTAATAGCCGCTTTTGTTTTCTCAAAAAGCCACTTTTATTTCTTCTAAAAACCGGTTTTGTTTTCTCAGAAAGTCGCTTTAATTGTTTCTAAAAGCCACTTTTAATTTCTCTAAAACCCACTTTATTTTTTTCTAAAAGCCGCTTTTGTTTTCTCAAAAAGCTACTTTTATTTCTTCTAAAAACCGATTTTGTTTTCTCTGAAAGTCGCTTTAATTTTTTCTAAAAGTCACTTTTAATTCCTCAGAAAGTCGCTTTAATTTTTTCTAAAAGCCGCTTTTGTTTTCTCAAAAAGCCACTTTAATTTTTTCTAAAAGCCGCTTTTGTTTTCTTCAAAAGCCACTTTTATTTCTTCTAAAAACCGGTTTTGTTTTCTTAAAAAGTCGCTTTAATTTTTTCTATAAGCCGCTTTTGTTTTCTCAAAAAGCCACTTTAATTTTTTCTAATAGCCGCTTTTGTTTTCTCAAAAAGCCACTTTAATTTTTACTAACAGCCGCTTTTGTTTTCTCAAAAAGCCACTTTAATTTTTTCTAAAAGCCGCTTTTGTTTTTTCTAAAAGCCACTTTTAATTTCTCTAAAACCCACTTTATTTTTTTCTAAAAGCCGCTTTTGTTTTCTCAAAAAGCTACTTTTATTTCTTCTAAAAACCGATTTTGTTTTCTCAGAAAGTCGCTTTAATTTTTTCTAAAAGTCACTTTTAATTCCTCAGAAAGTCGCTTTAATTTTTTCTAAAAGCCGCTTTTGTTTTCTCAAAAAGCCACTTTAATTTTTACTAAAAGCCGCTTTTGTTTTCTCAAAAAGCCACTTTAATTTTTTCTAAAAGTCGCTTTTGTTTTCTCTGAAAGTCGCTTTAATTTTTCCTAAAAGTCACTTTTAATTCCTCAGAAAGTCGCTTTAATTTTTTGTAAAAGCCACTTTTAATTCCTCAGAAAGCCACTTTAATTTTTTCTAAAAGCCGCTTTTAATTTCTCTAAAACCCACTTTATTTTTTTCTAAAAGTCGCTTTTATTTTCTCAAAAAACCACTTGAATTTTTTCTAATAGCTGCTTTTGTTTTCTCAAAAAGCCACTTTTATTTCTTCTAAAAACCGATTTTGTTTTCTCAGAAAGTCGCTTTAATTTTTTCTATAAGCCGCTTTTGTTTTCTCAAAAAGCCACTTTAATTTTTTCTAATAGCCGCTTTTGTTTTCTCAAAAAGCCACTTTTATTTCTGCTAAAAACCGGTTTTGTTTTCTCAGAAAGTCGCTTTAATTTTTTCTAAAAGCCACTTTTAATTTCTCTAAAACCCACTTTATTTTTTTCTAAAAGCCGCTTTTGTTTTCTCAAAAAGCTACTTTTATTTCTTCTAAAAACCGATTTTGTTTTCTCTGAAAGTCGCTTTAATTTTTTCTAAAAGTCACTTTTAATTCCTCAGAAAGTCGCTTTAATTTTTTCTAAAAGCCGATTTTGTTTTCTCAAAAAGCCACTTTAATTTTTTCTAAAAGCCGCTTTTGTTTTCTTCAAAAGCCACTTTTATTTCTTCTAAAAACCGGTTTTGTTTTCTTAAAAAGTCGCTTTAATTTTTTCTATAAGTCGCTTTAATTTTTTGTAAAAGCCACTTTTAATTCCTCAGAAAGCCACTTTAATTTTTTCTAAAAGCCGCTTTTAATTTCTCTAAAACCCACTTTATTTTTTTCTAAAAGCCGCTTTTGTTTTCTCAAAAAGCTACTTTTATTTCTTATAAAAGCCGATTTTGTTTTCTCAGAAAGTCGCTTTAATTTTTTCTAAAAGTCACTTTTAATTCCTCAGAAAGTCGCTTTAATTTTTTGTAAAAGCCACTTTTAATTCCTCAGAAAGCCACTTTATTTTTTTCTAAAAGCCGCTTTTGTTCTCTCAAAAAGCTACTTTTATTTCTTATAAAAGCCGATTTTGTTTTCTCAGAAAGTCGCTTTAATTTTTTCTAAAAGCCGCTTTTGTTTTCTCAAAAAGCCACTTGAATTTTTTCTAATAGCCGCTTTTGTTTTCTCAAAAAGCCACTTTAATTTTTTCTAAAAGTCGCTTTTGTTTTCTCTGAAAGTCACTTTAATTTTTCCTAAAAGTCACTTTTAATTCCTCAGAAAGTCGCTTTAATTTTTTGTAAAAGCCACTTTTAATTCCTCAGAAAGCCACTTTAATTTTTTCTAAAAGCCGCTTTTGTTTTCTCTGAAAGTCGCTTTAATTTTTCCTAAAAGTCACTTTTAATTCCTCAGAAAGTCGCTTTAATTTTTTCTAAAAGCCGCTTTGTTTTCTCAAAAAGCCACTTTAATTTTTTCTAAAAGCCGCTTTTGTTTTCTCAAAAAGCCACTTTTATTTCTTCTAAAAACCGGTTTTGTTTTCTTAGAAAGTCGCTTTAATTTTTTCTAAAAACCACTTTTAATTTCTCTAAAACCCACTTTATTTTTTTCTAAAAGCCGCTTTTGTTTTCTCAAAAAGCCACTTTAATTTTTTCTAAAAGCCGCTTTTGTTTTCTCTGAAAGTCGCTTTCATTTTTCCTAAAAGTCACTTTTAATTCCTCAGAAAGTCGCTTTAATTTTTTCTAAATGCCACTTTTAATTTCTCTAAAACCCACTTTATTTTTTTCTAAAAGCCGCTTTTGTTTTCTCAAAAAGCCACTTTAATTTTTTCTAAAAGCCGCTTTTGTTTTCTCTGAAAGTCGCTTTCATTTTTCCTAAAAGTCACTTTTAATTCCTCAGAAAGTCGCTTTAATTTTTTCTAAAAGCCGCTTTTGTTTTCTCAAAAAGCCACTTTAATTTTTTCTAAAAGCCGCTTTTGTTTTCTCAAAAAGCCACTTTTATTTCTTCTAAAAACCGGTTTTGTTTTCTTAGAAAGTCGCTTTAATTTTTTCTAAAAACCAATTTTAATTTCTCTAAAACCCACTTTATTTTTTTCTAAAAGCCGCTTTTGTTTTCTCAAAAAGCCACTTTAATTTTTTCTAAAAGCCGCTTTTGTTTTCTCTGAAAGTCGCTTGTATTTTTCCTAAAAGTCACCTTTAATTCCTCAGAAAGTCGCTTTAATTTTTTCTAAAAGCCACTTTTAATTCCTCAGAAAGCCACTTTAATTTTTTCTAAAAGCCGCTTTTGGTTTCTCAAAAAGCCACTTTTATTTCTTCTAAAAACCGGTTTTGTTTTCTCAGAAAGTCGCTTTAATTTTTTCTAAAAGCCACTTTTAATTTCTCTAAAACCCACTTTATTTTTTTCTAAAAGCCGCTTTTGTTTTCTCTGAAAGTCGCTTTAATTTTTCCTAAAAGTCACTTTTAATTCCTCAGCAAGTCGCTTTAATTTTTCCTAAAAGTCACTTTTAATTCCTCAGAAAGTCGCTTTAATTTTTTCTAAAAGCTGCTTTTGTTTTCTCAAAAAGCCACTTTAATTTTTTCTAAAAGCCGCTTTTGTTTTCTCAAAAAGCCACTTTTATTTCTTCTAAAAACCGGTTTTGTTTTCTCAGAAAGTCGCTTTAATTTTTTCTAAAAGCCACTTTTAATTTCTCTAAAACCCACTTTATTTTTTTCTAAAAGCCGCTTTTGTTTTCTCTGAAAGTCGCTTTTATTTTTCCTAAAAGTCACTTTTAATTCCTCAGAAAGTCGCTTTAATTTTTTCTAAAAGCCACTTTCAATTCCTCAGAAAGCCACTTTTATTTCTTCTAAAAACCGGTTTTGTTTTCTCAGAAAGTCGCTTTAATTTTTTCTAAAAGCCACTTTTAATTTCTCTAAAACCCACTTTATTTTTTTCTAAAAGCCGCTTTTGTTTTCTCAAAAAGCCACTTTAATTTTTTCTAAAAGCCGCTTTTGTTTTCTCTGAAAGTCGCTTTAATTTTTCCTAAAAGTCACTTTTAATTCCACAGAAAGTCGCTTTAATTTTTTGTAAAAGCCACTTTTAATTCCTCAGAAAGCCACTTTAATTTTTTCTAGAAGCCGCTTATATTTTCTCAAAAAACCACTTTAATTTTTTCTAAAAGCCGCTTTTGTTTTCTCTGAAAGTCGCTTTAATTTTTCCTAAAAGCCACTTTTAATTCCTCAGAAAGCCACTTTAATTTTTTCTAAAAGCCGCTTTTATTTTCTCAAAAAACCACTTTAATTTTTTCTAATAGCCGCTTTTGTTTTCTCAAAAAGCCACTTTTATTTCTTATAAAAGCCGATTTTGTTTTCTCAGAAAGTCGCTTTAATTTTTTCTAAAAGCCGCTTTTGTTTTCTCAAAAAGCCACTTTAATTTTTTCTAAAAGCCGCTTTTGTTTTCTCAAAAAGCCACTTTTATTTCTTCTAAAAACCGGTTTTGTTTTCTTAGAAAGTCGCTTTAATTTTTTCTAAAAACCACTTTTAATTTCTCTAAAACCCACTTTATTTTTTGCTAAAAGCCGCTTTGTTTTCTCAAAAAGCCACTTTAATTTTTCCTAAAAGTCACTTTTAATTCCACAGAAAGTCGCTTTAATTTTTTGTAAAAGCCACTTTTAATTCCTCAGAAAGCCACTTTAATTTTTTCTAAAAGCCGCTTATATTTTCTCAAAAAACCACTTTAATTTTTTCTAAAAGCCGCTTTTGTTTTCTCTGAAAGTCGCTTTAATTTTTCCTAAAAGCCACTTTTAATTCCTCAGAAAGCCACTTTAATTTTTTCTAAAAGCCGCTTTTATTTTCTCAAAAAACCACTTTAATTTTTTCTAATAGCCGCTTTTGTTTTCTCAAAAAGCCACTTTTATTTCTTATAAAAGCCGATTTTGTTTTCTCAGAAAGTCGCTTTAATTTTTTCTAAAAGCCGCTTTTGTTTTCTCAAAAAGCCACTTTAATTTTTTCTAAAAGCCGCTTTTGTTTTCTGAAAAAGCCACTTTTATTTCTTCTAAAAACCGGTTTTGTTTTCTTAGAAAGTCGCTTTAATTTTTTCTAAAAACCACTTTTAATTTCTCTAAAACCCACTTTATTTTTTTCTAAAAGCCGCTTTTGTTTTCTCAAAAAGCCACTTTAATTTTTTCTAAAAGCCGCTTTTGTTTTCTCTGAAAGTCGCTTTAATTTTTCCTAAAAGTCACTTTTAATTCCTCAGAAAGTCGCTTTAATTTTTTCTAAAAGCCGCTTTGTTTTCTCAAAAAGCCACTTTAATTTTTTCTAAAAGCCGCTTTTGTTTTCTCAAAAAGCCACTTTTATTTCTTCTAAAAACCGGTTTTGTTTTCTTAGAAAGTTGCTTTAATTTTTTCTAAAAACCACTTTTAATTTCTCTAAAACCCACTTTATTTTTTTCTAAAAGCCGCTTTTGTTTTCTCAAAAAGCCACTTTAATTTTTTCTAAAAACCGGTTTTGTTTTCTCAGAAAGTCGCTTTAATTTTTTGTAAAAGCTACTTTTAATTTCTCTAAAACCCACTTTATTTTTTTCTAAAAGCCGCTTTTGTTTTCTCAAAAAGCCACTTTAATTTTTTCTAAAAGCCGCTTTTGTTTTCTCAAAAAGCCACTTTTATTTCTTCTAAAAGCCGCTTTTGTTTTCTCTGATAGTCGCTTTAATTTTTTCTAAAAGCTGCTTTTGTTTTCTCAAAAAGCCACTTTAATTTTTTCTAAAAGCCGCTTTTGTTTTCTCAAAAAGCCACTTTTATTTCTTCTAAAAACCGGTTTTGTTTTCTCAGAAAGTCGCTTTAATTTTTTCTAAAAGCCACTTTTAATTTCTCTAAAACCCACTTTATTTTTTTCTAAAAGCCGCTTTTGTTTTCTCTGAAAGTCGCTTAAATTTTTCCTAAAAGTCACTTTTAATTCCTCAGAAAGTCGCTTTAATTTTTTCTAAAAGGCACTTTTAATTCCTCAGAAAGCCACTTTTATTTCTTCTAAAAACCGGTTTTGTTTTCTCAGAAAGTCGCTTTAATTTTTTCTAAAAGCCACTTTTAATTTCTCTAAAACCCACTTTATTTTTTTCTAAAAGCCGCTTTTGTTTTCTCAAAAAGCCACTTTAATTTTTTCTAAAAGCCGCTTTTGTTTTCTCTGAAAGTCGCTTTAATTTTTCCTAAAAGTCACTTTTAATTCCTCAGAAAGTCGCTTTAATTTTTTCTAAAAGCCACTTTTAATTCCTCAGAAAGCCACTTTAATTTTTTCTAAAAGCCGCTTTTATTTTCTCAAAAAGCCACTTTAATTTTTTCTAATACCCGCTTTTGTTTTCTCAAAAAGCCACTTTTATTTCTTCTAAAACCGGTTTTGTTTTCTCAGAAAGTCGCTTTAATTTTTTCTAAAAGCCACTTTTAATTTCTCTAAAACCCACTTTATTTTTTTCTAAAAGCCGCTTTTGTTTTCTCAAAAAGCCACTTTAATTTTTTCTAAAAGCCGCTTTTGTTTTCTCTGAAAGTCGCTTTAATTTTTCCTAAAAGTCACTTTTAATTCCTCAGAAAGTCGCTTTAATTTTTTCTAAAAGCCACTTTTAATTCCTCAGAAAGCCACTCTAATTTTTTCTAAAAGCCGCTTTTATTTTCTCAAAAAGCCACTTTAATTTTTTCTAATACCCGCTTTTGTTTTCTCAAAAAGCCACTTTTATTTCTTCTAAAAACCGGTTTTGTTTTCTCAGAAAGTCGCTTTAATTTTTTCTAAAAGCCACTTTTAATTTCTCTAAAACCCACTTTATTTTTTCTAAAAGCCACTTTTAATTTCTCTAAAACCCACTTTATTTTTTTCTAAAAGCCGCTTTTGTTTTCTCAAAAAGCCACTTTAATTTTTTCTAAAAGCCGCTTTTGTTTTCTCAAAAAGCCACTTTTATTTCTTCTAAAAACCGCTTTTGTTTTCTCAGAAAGTCGCTTTAATTTTTTCTAAAAGCCACTTTTAATTTCTCTAAAACCCACTTTATTTTTTTCTAAAAGCCGCTTTTGTTTTCTCAAAAAGCTACTTTTATTTCTTATAAAAGCCGATTTAGTTTTCTCAGAAAGTCGCTTTTATTTTTTCTAAAAGTCACTTTTAATTCCTCAAAAAACCACTTGAATTTTTTCTAAAAGCCGCTTTTGTTTTCTCTGAAAGTCGCTTTAATTTTTCCTAAAAGTCACTTTTAATTCCTCAGAAAGTCGCTTTAATGTTTTGAAAAGCCGCTTTTAATTCCTCAGAAAGCCACTTTAATTTTTTCTAAAAGCCGCTTTTATTTTCTCAAAAAACCACTTGAATTTTTACTAATAGCCGCTTTTGTTTACTCAAAAAGCCACTTTTATTTCTTCTAAAAACCGGTTTTGTTTTCTCAGAAAGTCGCTTTAATTTTTTCTAAAAGCCACTTTTAATTTCTCTAAAACCCACTTTACTTTTTTCTAAAAGCCGCTTTTGTTTTCTCAAAAAGCCACTTTATTTTTTTCTAAAAGCCGCTTTTGTTTTCTCAAAAAGCCACTTTAATTTTTTCTAAAAGCCGCTTTTGTTTTCTCAAAAAGCCACTTTTATTTCTTCTAAAAACCGGTTTTGTTTTCTCAGAAAGTCGCTTTAATTTTTTCTAAAAGTCACTTTCAATTCCTCAGAAAGTCGCTTTAATTTTTTCTAAAAGCCGCTTTTATTTTCTCAAAAAGCCACTTTAATTTTTTCTAATAGCCGCTTTTGTTTTCTCAAAAAGCCACTTTTATTTCTTCTAAAAACCGCTTTTGTTTTCTCAAAAAGCCACTTTAATTTTTTCTAAAAGCCGCTTTTGTTTTCTCAAAAAGCCACTTTAATTTTTTCTAAAAGCCGCTTTTATTTTCTCAAAAAGCCACTTTAATTTTTTCTAAAAGCCGCTTTTGTTTTCTCAAAAAGCCACTTTAATTTTTTCTAAAAGCCGCTTTTGTTTTCTCAAAAAGCCACTTTTATTTCTTCTAAAAACCGGTTTTGTTTTCTCAGAAAGTCGCTTTAATTTTTTCTAAAAGTCACTTTCAATTCCTCAGAAAGTCGCTTTAATTTTTTCTAAAAGCCGCTTTTATTTTCTCAAAAAGCCACTTTAATTTTTTCTAATAGCCGCTTTTGTTTTCTCAAAAAGACACTTTTATTTCTTCTAAAAACCGGTTTTGTTTTCTCAGAAAGTCGCTTTAATATTTTCTAAAAGCCACTTTTAATTTCTCTAAAACCCACTTTATTTTTTTCTAAAAGCCGCTTTTGCTTTCTCAAAAAGCCACTTTAATTTCTTCTAAAAGCCGCTTTTGTTTTCTCAAAAAGCTACTTTTATTTCTTATAAAATCCGATTTTGTTTTCTCAGAAAGTCGCTTTAATTTTTTCTAAAAGTCACTTTTAATTCCTCAGAAAGTCGCTTTAATTTTTTCTAAAAGCCGCTTTTGTTTTCTCAAAAAGCCACTTTAATTTTTTCTAAAAGCCGCTTTTGTTTTCTCAAAAAGCCACTTTAATTTTTTTCTAAAAGCCGCTTTTGTTTTCTCTGAAAGTCGCTTTAATTTTTCCTAAAAGTCACTTTTAATTCCTCAGAAAGTCGCTTTAATTTTTTATAAAAGCCACTTTTAATTCCTCAGAAAGCCACTTTAATTTTTTCTAAAAGCCGCTTTTATTTTCTCAAAAAACCACTTGAATTTTTTCTAATAGCCGCTTTTGTTTTCTCAAAAAGCCACTTTTATTTCTTCTAAAAACCGGTTTTGTTTTCTCAGAAAGTCGCTTTAATTTTTTCTAAAAGCCACTTTTAATTTCTCTAAAACCCACTTTATTTTTTTCTAAAAGCCGCTTTTGTTTTCTCAAAAAGCTACTTTTATTTCTTATAAAAGCCGATTTTGTTTTCTCAGAAAGTCGCTTTAATTTTTTCTAAAAGTCACTTTTAATTCCTCAGAAAGTCGCTTTAATTTTTTATAAAAGCCACTTTTAATTCCTCAGAAAGCCACTTTCATTTTTTCTAAAAGCCGCTTTTATTTTCTCAAAAAACCACTTGAATTTTTACTAATAGCCGCTTTTGTTTTCTCAAAAAGCCACTTTTATTTCTTCTAAAAACCGGTTTTGTTTTCTCAGAAAGTCGCTTTAATTTTTTCTAAAAGCCACTTTTAATTTCTCTAAAACCCACTTTACTTTTTTCTAAAAGCCGCTTTTGTTTTCTCAAAAAGCCACTTTAATTTTTTCTAAAAGCCGCTTTTGTTTTCTCTGAAAGTCGCTTTAATTTTTCCTAAAAGTCACTTTTAATTCCTCAGAAAGTCGCTTTAATTTTTTCTAAAAGCCACTTTTAATTCCTCAGAAAGCCACTTTAATTTTTTCTAAAAGCCACTTTTAATTTCTCTAAAACCCACTTTATTTTTTTCTAAAAGCCGCTTTTGTTTTCTCAAAAAGCCACTTTAATTTTTTCTAAAAGCCGCTTTTGTTTTCTCAAAAAGCCACTTTTATTTCTTCTAAAAACCGGTTTTGTTTTCTCAGAAAGTCGCTTTAATTTTTTCTAAAAGTCACTTTCAATTCCTCAGAAAGTCGCTTTAATTTTTTCTAAAAGCCGCTTTTATTTTCTCAAAAAGCCACTTTAATTTTTTCTAATAGCCGCTTTTGTTTTCTCAAAAAGCCACTTTTATTTCTTCTAAAAACCGCTTTTGTTTTCTCAAAAAGCCACTTTAATTTTTTCTAAAAGCCGCTTTTGTTTTCTCAAAAAGCCACTTTAATTTTTTCTAAAAGCCGCTTTTGTTTTCTCAAAAAGCCACTTTAATTTTTTCTAAAAGCCGCTTTTGTTTTCTCTGAAAGTCGCTTTAATTTTTCCTAAAAGTCACTTTTAATTCCTCAGAAAGTCGCTTTAATTTTTTGTAAAAGCCACTTTTAATTCCTCAGAAAGCCACTTTAATTTTTTCTAAAAGCCGCTTTTATTTTCTCAAAAAGCCACTTTAATTTTTTCTAAAAGCCGCTTTTGTTTTCTCAAAAAGCCACTTTAATTTTTTCTAAAAGCCGCTTTTGTTTTCTCAAAAAGCCACTTTTATTTCTTCTAAAAACCGGTTTTGTTTTCTCAGAAAGTCGCTTTAATTTTTTCTAAAAGTCACTTTCAATTCCTCAGAAAGTCGCTTTAATTTTTTCTAAAAGCCGCTTTTATTTTCTCAAAAAGCCACTTTAATTTTTTCTAATAGCCGCTTTTGTTTTCTCAAAAAGCCACTTTTATTTCTTCTAAAAACCGCTTTTTTTTTCTCAAAAAGCCATTTTAATTTTTTCTAAAAGCCGCTTTTGTTTTCTCAAAAAGCCACTTTAATTATTTCTAAAAGCCGCTTTTGTTTTCTCAAAAAGCCACTTTAATTTTTTCTAAAAGCCGCTTTTGTTTTCTCTGAAAATCGCTTTAATTTTTCCTAAAAGTCACTTTTAATTCCTCAGAAAGTCGCTTTAATTTTTTGTAAAAGCCACTTTTAATTCCTCAGAAAGCCACTTTAATTTTTTCTAAAAGCCGCTTTTATTTTCTCAAAAAGCCACTTTAATTTTTTCTAATAGCCGCTTTTGTTTTCTCAAAAAGCTACTTTTATTTCTTATAAAAGCCGATTTTGTTTTCTCAGAAAGTCGCTTTAATTTTTTCTAAAAGTCACTTTTAATTCCTCAGAAAGTCGCTTTAATTTTTTCTAAAAGCCACTTTTAATTCCTCAGAAAGCCTCTTTTATTTCTTCTAAAAACCGCTTTTGTTTTCTCAAAAAGCCACTTTAATTTTTTCTAAAAGCCGCTTTTGTTTTCTCAAAAAGCCACTTTAATTTTTTCTAAAAGCCGCTTTTGTTTTCTCAAAAAGCCACTTTAATTTTTTCTAAAAGCCGCTTTTGTTTTCTCTGAAAGTCGCTTTAATTTTTCCTAAAAGTCACTTTTAATTCCTCAGAAAGTCGCTTTAATTTTTTCTAAAAGCCGCTTTTGTTTTCTCAAAAAGCCACTTTAATTTTTTCTAAAAGCCGCTTTTGTTTTCTCAAAAAGCCACTTTTATTTCTTCTAAAAACCGGTTTTGTTTTCTTAGAAAGTCGCTTTAATTTTTTCTAAAAACCACTTTTAATTTCTCTAAAACCCACTTTATTTTTTTCTAAAAGCCGCTTTTGTTTTCTCAAAAAGCCACTTTTATTTCTTCTAAAAACCGGTTTTGTTTTCTCAGAAAGTCGCTTTAATTTTTTCTAAAAGCCACTTTTAATTTCTCTAAAACCCACTTTATTTTTTTCTAAAAGCCGCTTTTGTTTTCTCAAAAAGCCACTTTTATTTCTTCTAAAAACCGGTTTTGTTTTCTCAGAAAGTCGCTTTAATTTTTTCTAAAAGCCACTTTTAATTCCTCAGAAAGTCGTTTTAATTTTTCCTAAAAGTCACTTTTAATTCCTCAGAAAGTCGCTTTAATTTTTTCTAAAAGCTGCTTTTGTTTTCTCAAAAAGCCACTTTAATTTTTTCTAAAAGCCGCTTTTGTTTTCTCAAAAAGCCACTTTTAATTTCTCTAAAACCCACTTTATTTTTTTTTAAAAAGCCGCTTTTGTTTTCTCTGAAAGTCGCTTTAATTTTTCCTAAAAGTCACTTTTAATTCCTCAGAAAGTCGCTTTAATTTTTTCTAAAAGCCACTTTTAATTCCTCAGAAAGCCACTTTTATTTCTTCTAAAAACCGGTTTTGTTTTCTCAGAAAGTCGCTTTAATTTTTTCTAAAAGCCACTTTTAATTTCCCTAAAACCCACTTTATTTTTTTCTAAAAGCCGCTTTTGTTTTCTCAAAAAGCCACTTTAATTTTCTCTAAAAGCCGCTTTTGTTTTCTCTGAAAGTCGCTTTAATTTTTCCTAAAAGTCACTTTTAGTTCCTCAGAAAGTCGCTTTAATTTTTTGTAAAAGCCACTTTTAATTCCTCAGAAAGCCACTTTTATTTCTTCTAAAAACCGGTTTTGCTTTCTCAGAAAGTCGCTTTAATTTTTTCTAAAAGCCGCTTTTGTTTTCTCAAAAAGCCACTTTAATTTTCTCTAAAAGCCGCTTTTGTTTTCTCAAAAAGCCACTTTTATTTCTTATAAAAGCCGATTTTGTTTTCTCAGAAAGTCGCTTTAATTTTTTCTAAAAGCCGCTTTTGTTTTCTCAAAAAGCCACTTTAATTTTTTCTAAAAGCCGCTTTTGTTTTCTCTGAAAGTCGCTTTAATTTTTCCTAAAAGTCACTTTTAATTCCTCAGAAAGTCGCTTTAATTTTTTGTAAAAGCCACTTTTAATTCCTCAGAAAGCCACTTTAATTTTTTCTAAAAGCCGCTTATATTTTCTCAAAAAACCACTTTAATTTTTTCTAAAAGCCGCTTTTGTTTTCTCTGAAAGTCGCTTTAATTTTTCCTAAAAGCCACTTTTAATTCCTCAGAAAGCCACTTTAATTTTTTCTAAAAGCCGCTTTTATTTTCTCAAAAAACCACTTTTATTTCTTCTAAAAACCGGTTTTGTTTTCTCAGAAAGTCGCTTTAATTTTTTCTAAAAGCCGCTTTTGTTTTCTCTGAAAGTCGCTTTAATTTTTCCTAAAAGTCACTTTTAATTCCTCAGAAAGTCGCTTTAATTTTTTGTAAAAGCCACTTTTAATTCCTCAGAAAGCCACTTTAATTTTTTCTAAAAGCCGCTTATATTTTCTCAAAAAACCACTTTAATTTTTTCTAAAAGCCGCTTTTGTTTTCTCTGAAAGTCGCTTTAATTTTTCCTAAAAGCCACTTTTAATTCCTCAGAAAGCCACTTTAATTTTTTCTAATAGCCGCTTTTGTTTTCTCAAAAAGCCACTTTTATTTCTTCTAAAAACCGGTTTTGTTTTCTCAGAAAGTCGCTTTAATTTTTTCTAAAAGCCGCTTTTGTTTTCTCAAAAAGCCACTTTAATTTTTTCTAAAAGCCGCTTTTGTTTTCTCTGAAAGTCGCTTTAATTTTTCCTAAAAGTCACTTTTAATTCCTCAGAAAGTCGCTTTAATTTTTTGTAAAAGCCACTTTTAATTCCTCAGAAAGCCACTTTAATTTTTTCTAAAAGCCGCTTATATTTTCTCAAAAAACCACTTTAATTTTTTCTAAAAGCCGCTTTTGTTTTCTCTGAAAGTCGCTTTAATTTTTCCTAAAAGCCACTTTTAATTCCTCAGAAAGCCACTTTAATTTTTTCTAAAAGCCGCTTTTATTTTCTCAAAAAACCACTTTAATTTTTTCTAATAGCCGCTTTTGTTTTCTCAAAAAGCCACTTTTATTTCTTCTAAAAACCGGTTTTGTTTTCTCAGAAAGTCGCTTTAATTTTTTCTAAAAGCCGCTTTTGTTTTCTCAAAAAGCCACTTTAATTTTTTCTAAAAGCCGCTTTTGTTTTCTCTGAAAGTCGCTTTAATTTTTCCTAAAAGTCACTTTTAATTCCTCAGAAAGTCGCTTTAATTTTTTGTAAAAGCCACTTTTAATTCCTCAGAAAGCCACTTTAATTTTTTCTAAAAGCCGCTTATATTTTCTCAAAAAACCACTTTAATTTTTTCTAAAAGCCGCTTTTTTTTTCTCTGAAAGTCGCTTTAATTTTTCCTAAAAGCCACTTTTAATTCCTCAGAAAGCCACTTTAATTTTTTCTAAAAGCCGCTTTTGTTTTCTCTGAAAGTCGCTTTAATTTTTCCTAAAAGTCACTTTTAATTCCTCAGAAAGTCGCTTTAATTTTTTGTAAAAGCCACTTTTAATTCCTCAGAAAGCCACTTTAATTTTGTCTAAAAGCCGCTTTTATTTTCTCAAAAAACCACTTGAATTTTTTCTAATAGCCGCTTTTGTTTTCTCTGAAAGTCGCTTTAATTTTTTCTAAAAGCCGCTTTTATTTTCTCAAAAAACCACTTTAATTTTTTCTAAAATCCGCTTTTGTTTTCTCAAAAAGCTACTTTTATTTCTTCTAAAAGCCGCTTTTGTTTTCTCTGAAAGTCGCTTTAATTTTTCCTAAAAATCTCTTTTAATTCCTCAGAAAGACGCTTTAATTTTTTCTAAAAGCCACTTTTAATTCCTCAGAAAGCCACTTTAATTTTTTCTAAAAGCCGCTTTTATTTTCTCAAAAAACCACTTGAATTTTTTCTAATAGCCGCTTTTGTTTTCTCAAAAAGCCACTTTTATTTCTTCTAAAAACCGGTTTTGTTTTCTCAGAAAGTCGCTTTAATTTTTTCTAAAAGCCACTTTTAATTTCTCTAAAACCCACTTTACTTTTTTCTAAAAGCCGCTTTTGTTTTCTCAAAAATTCACTTTAATTTTTTCTGAAAGTCGCTTATAATTCCTCAGAAAGTCGCTTTAATTTTTTGTAAAAGCCACTTTTAATTCCTCAGAAAGCCACTTTAATTTTGTCTAAAAGCCGCTTTTATTTTCTCAAAAAACCACTTGAATTTTTTCTAAAAGCCGCTTTTGTTTTCTCTGAAAGTCGCTTTAATTTTTTCTAAAAGCCGCTTTTATTTTCTCAAAAAGCCACTTTAATTTTTTCTAAAATCCGCTTTTGTTTTCTCAAAAAGCTACTTTAATTTTTTCTAAAAGCCGCTTTTGTTTTCTCTGAAAGTCGCTTTAATTTTTCCTAAAAGTCACTTTTAATTCCTCAGAAAGTCGCTTTAATTTTTTCTAAAAGCCGCTTTTGTTTTCTCAAAAAGCCACTTTAATTTTTTCTAAAAGCCGCTTTTGTTTTCTCAAAAAGCCACTTTTATTTCTTCTAAAAACCGGTTTTGTTTTCTTAGAAAGTCGCTTTAATTTTTTCTAAAAACCACTTTTAATTTCTCTAAAACCCACTTTATTTTTTTCTAAAAGCCGCTTTTGTTTTCTCAAAAAGCCACTTTTATTTCTTCTAAAAACCGGTTTTGTTTTCTCAGAAAGTCGCTTTAATTTTTTCTAAAAGCCACTTTTAATTTTTCTAAAACCCACTTTATTTTTTTCTAAAAGCCGCTTTTGTTTTCTCAAAAAGCCACTTTTATTTCATCTAAAAACCGGTTTTGTTTTCTCAGAAAGTCGCTTTAATTTTTTCTAAAAGCCACTTTTAATTCCTCAGAAAGTCGTTTTAATTTTTCCTAAAAGTCACTTTTAATTCCTCAGAAAGTCGCTTTAATTTTTTCTAAAAGCTGCTTTTGTTTTCTCAAAAAGCCACTTTAATTTTTTCTAAAAGCCGCTTTTGTTTTCTCAAAAAGCCACTTTTATTTCTTCTAAAAACCGGGTTTGTTTTCTCAGAAACTCGCTTTAATTTTTTCTAAAAGCCACTTTTAATTTCTCTAAAACCCACTTTATTTTTTTCTAAAAGCCGCTTTTGTTTTCTCTGAAAGTCGCTTTAATTTTTCCTAAAAGTCACTTTTAATTCCTCAGAAAGTCGCTTTAATTTTTTCTAAAAGCCACTTTTAATTCCTCAGAAAGCCACTTTTATTTCTTCTAAAAACCGGTTTTGTTTTCTCAGAAAGTCGCTTTAATTTTTTCTAAAAGCCACTTTTAATTTCTCTAAAACCCACTTTATTTTTTTCTAAAAGCCGCTTTTGTTTTCTCAAAAAGCCACTTTAATTTTTTCTAAAAGCCGCTTTTGTTTTCTCTGAAAGTCGCTTTAATTTTTCCTAAAAGTCACTTTTAGTTCCTCAGAAAGTCGCTTTAATTTTTTGTAAAAGCCACTTTTAATTCCTCAGAAAGCCACTTTTATTTCTTCTAAAAACCGGTTTTGTTTTCTCAGAAAGTCGCTTTAATTTTTTCTAAAAGCCACTTTTAATTTCTCTAAAACCCACTTTATTTTTTTCTAAAAGCCGCTTTTGTTTTCTCTGAAAGTCGCTTTAATTTTTCCTAAAAGTCACTTTTAATTCCTCAGAAAGTCGCTTTAATTTTTTCTAAAAGCCACTTTTAATTCCTCAGAAAGCCACTTTTATTTCTTCTAAAAACCGGTTTTGTTTTCTCAGAAAGTCGCTTTAATTTTTTCTAAAAGCCACTTTTAATTTCTCTAAAACCCACTTTATTTTTTTCTAAAAGCCGCTTTTGTTTTCTCAAAAAGCCACTTTAATTTTCTCTAAAAGCCGCTTTTGTTTTCTCTGAAAGTCGCTTTAATTTTTCCTAAAAGTCACTTTTAGTTCCTCAGAAAGTCGCTTTAATTTTTTGTAAAAGCCACTTTTAATTCCTCAGAAAGCCACTTTTATTTCTTCTAAAAACCGGTTTTGTTTTCTCAGAAAGTCGCTTTAATTTTTTCTAAAAGCCACTTTTAATTTCTCTAAAACCCACTTTATTTTTTTTTTTAAAGCCGCTTTTGTTTTCTCTGAAAGTCGCTTTAATTTTTCCTAAAAGTCACTTTTAATTCCTCAGAAAGTCGCTTTAATTTTTTCTAAAAGCCACTTTTAATTCCTCAGAAAGCCACTTTTATTTCTTCTAAAAACCGGTTTTGTTTTCTCAAAAAGCCACTTTTATTTCTTATAAAAGCCGATTTTGTTTTCTCAGAAAGTAGCTTTAATTTTTTCTAAAAGCCGCTTTTGTTTTCTCAAAAAGCCACTTTAATTTTTTCTAAAAGCCGCTTTTGTTTTCTCTGAAAGTCGCTTTAATTTTTCCTAAAAGTCACTTTTAATTCCTCAGAAAGTCGCTTTAATTTTTTGTAAAAGCCACTTTTAATTCCTCAGAAAGCCACTTTAATTTTTTCTAAAAGCCGCTTATATTTTCTCAAAAAACCACTTTAATTTTTTCTAAAAGCCGCTTTTGTTTTCTCTGAAAGTCGCTTTAATTTTTCCTAAAAGCCACTTTTAATTCCTCAGAAAGCCACTTTAATTTTTTCTAAAAGCCGCTTTTATTTTCTCAAAAAACCACTTTTATTTCTTCTAAAAACCGGTTTTGTTTTCTCAGAAAGTCGCTTTAATTTTTTCTAAAAGCCGCTTTTGTTTTCTCTGAAAGTCGCTTTAATTTTTCCTAAAAGTCACTTTTAATTCCTCAGAAAGTCGCTTTAATTTTTTGTAAAAGCCACTTTTAATTCCTCAGAAAGCCACTTTAATTTTTTCTAAAAGCCGCTTATATTTTCTCAAAAAACCACTTTAATTTTTTCTAAAAGCCGCTTTTGTTTTCTCTGAAAGTCGCTTTAATTTTTCCTAAAAGCCACTTTTAATTCCTCAGAAAGCCACTTTAATTTTTTCTAATAGCCGCTTTTGTTTTCTCAAAAAGCCACTTTTATTTCTTCTAAAAACCGGTTTTGTTTTCTCAGAAAGTCGCTTTAATTTTTTCTAAAAGCCGCTTTTGTTTTCTCAAAAAGCCACTTTAATTTTTTCTAAAAGCCGCTTTTGTTTTCTCTGAAAGTCGCTTTAATTTTTCCTAAAAGTCACTTTTAATTCCTCAGAAAGTCGCTTTAATTTTTTGTAAAAGCCACTTTTAATTCCTCAGAAAGCCACTTTAATTTTTTCTAAAAGCCGCTTATATTTTCTCAAAAAACCACTTTAATTTTTTCTAAAAGCCGCTTTTGTTTTCTCTGAAAGTCGCTTTAATTTTTCCTAAAAGCCACTTTTAATTCCTCAGAAAGCCACTTTAATTTTTTCTAAAAGCCGCTTTTATTTTCTCAAAAAACCACTTTAATTTTTTCTAATAGCCGCTTTTGTTTTCTCAAAAAGCCACTTTTATTTCTTCTAAAAACCGGTTTTGTTTTCTCAGAAAGTCGCTTTAATTTTTTCTAAAAGCCGCTTTTGTTTTCTCAAAAAGCCACTTTAATTTTTTCTAAAAGCCGCTTTTGTTTTCTCTGAAAGTCGCTTTAATTTTTCCTAAAAGTCACTTTTAATTCCTCAGAAAGTCGCTTTAATTTTTTGTAAAAGCCACTTTTAATTCCTCAGAAAGCCACTTTAATTTTTTCTAAAAGCCGCTTATATTTTCTCAAAAAACCACTTTAATTTTTTCTAAAAGCCGCTTTTGTTTTCTCTGAAAGTCGCTTTAATTTTTCCTAAAAGCCACTTTTAATTCCTCAGAAAGCCACTTTAATTTTTTCTAAAAGCCGCTTTTGTTTTCTCTGAAAGTCGCTTTAATTTTTCCTAAAAGTCACTTTTAATTCCTCAGAAAGTCGCTTTAATTTTTTGTAAAAGCCACTTTTAATTCCTCAGAAAGCCACTTTAATTTTTTCTAAAAGCCGCTTTTATTTTCTCAAAAAACCACTTTAATTTTTTCTAATAGCCGCTTTTGTTTTCTCAAAAAGCCACTTTTATTTCTTCTAAAAACCGGTTTTGCTTTCTCAGAAAGTCGCTTTAATTTTTTCTAAAAGCCACTTTTAATTTCTCTAAAACCCACTTTATTTTTTTCTAAAAGCCGCTTTTGTTTTCTCAAAAAGCCACTTTAATTTTTTCTAAAAGCCGCTTTTGTTTTCTCTGAAAGTCGCTTTAATTTTTCCTAAAAGTCACTTTTAATTCCTCAGAAAGTCGCTTTAATTTTTTGTAAAAGCCACTTTTAATTCCTCAGAAAGACACTTTATTTTTTTCTAAAAGCCGCTTTTATTTTCTCAAAAAACCACTTTAATTTTTTCTAATAGCCGCTTTGGTTTTCTCAAAAAGCCACTTTTATTTCTTATAAAAGCCGATTTTGTTTTCTCAGAAAGTCGCTTTAATTTTTTCTAAAAGTCACTTTTAATTCCTCAGAAAGTCGCTTTAATTTTTTCTAAAAGTCACTTTCAATTCCTCAGAAAGTCGCTTTAATTTTTTCTAAAAGCCGCTTTTGTTTTCTCAAAAAGCCACTTTAATTTTTTCTAAAAGCCGCTTTTGTTTTCTCTGAAAGTCGCTTTAATTTTTCCTAAAAGTCACTTTTAATTCCTCAGAAAGTCGCTTTAATTTTTTGTAAAAGCCACTTTTAATTCCTCAGAAAGCCACTTTAATTTTTTCTAAAAGCCGCTTATATTTTCTCAAAAAACCACTTTAATTTTTTCTAAAAGCCGCTTTTGTTTTCTCTGAAAGTCGCTTTAATTTTTCCTAAAAGCCACTTTTAATTCCTCAGAAAGCCACTTTAATTTTTTCTAAAAGCCGCTTTTGTTTTCTCTGAAAGTCGCTTTAATTTTTCCTAAAAGTCACTTTTAATTCCTCAGAAAGTCGCTTTAATTTTTTGTAAAAGCCACTTTTAATTCCTCAGAAAGCCACTTTAATTTTTTCTAAAAGCCGCTTTTATTTTCTCAAAAAACCACTTTAATTTTTTCTAATAGCCGCTTTTGTTTTCTCAAAAAGCCACTTTTATTTCTTCTAAAAACCGGTTTTGCTTTCTCAGAAAGTCGCTTTAATTTTTTCTAAAAGCCACTTTTAATTTCTCTAAAACCCACTTTATTTTTTTCTAAAAGCCGCTTTTGTTTTCTCAAAAAGCCACTTTAATTTTTTCTAAAAGCCGCTTTTGTTTTCTCTGAAAGTCGCTTTAATTTTTCCTAAAAGTCACTTTTAATTCCTCAGAAAGTCGCTTTAATTTTTTGTAAAAGCCACTTTTAATTCCTCAGAAAGACACTTTATTTTTTTCTAAAAGCCGCTTTTATTTTCTCAAAAAACCACTTTAATTTTTTCTAATAGCCGCTTTGGTTTTCTCAAAAAGCCACTTTTATTTCTTATAAAAGCCGATTTTGTTTTCTCAGAAAGTCGCTTTAATTTTTTCTAAAAGTCACTTTTAATTCCTCAGAAAGTCGCTTTAATTTTTTCTAAAAGTCACTTTCAATTCCTCAGAAAGTCGCTTTAATTTTTTCTAAAAGCCGCTTTTGTTTTCTCAAAAAGCCACTTTAATTTTTTCTAAAAGCCGCTTTTGTTTTCTCTGAAAGTCGCTTTAATTTTTCCTAAAAGTCACTTTTAATTCTTCAGAAAGTCGCTTTAATTTTTTGTAAAAGCCACTTTTAATTTCTCTAAAACCCACTTTATTTTTTTCTAAAAGCCGCTTTTGTTTTCTCAAAAAGCTACTTTTATTTCTTATAAAAGCCGATTTTGTTTTCTCAGAAAGTCGCTTTAATTTTTTCTAAAAGTCACTTTTAATTCCTCAGAAAGTCGCTTTAATTTTTTCTAAAAGCCGCTTTTATTTTCTCAAAAAACCACTTGAATTTTTTCTAATAGCCGCTTTTGTTTTCTCAAAAAGCCACTTTTATTTCTTCTAAAAACCGGTTTTGTTTTCTCAGAAAGTCGCTTTAATTTTTTCTAAAAGCCACTTTTAATTTCTCTAAAACCCACTTTACTTTTTTCTAAAAGCCGCTTTTGTTTTCTCAAAAATTCACTTTAATTTTTTCTGAAAGTCGCTTATAATTCCTCAGAAAGTCGCTTTAATTTTTTGTAAAAGCCACTTTTAATTCCTCAGAAAGCCACTTTAATTTTGTCTAAAAGCCGCTTTTATTTTCTCAAAAAACCACTTGAATTTTTTCTAAAAGCCGCTTTTGTTTTCTCTGAAAGTCGCTTTAATTTTTTCTAAAAGCCGCTTTTATTTTCTCAAAAAGCCACTTTAATTTTTTCTAAAATCCGCTTTTGTTTTCTCAAAAAGCTACTTTTATTTCTTCTAAAAGCCGCTTTTGTTTTCTCTGAAAGTCGCTTTAATTTTTCCTAAAAATCACTTTTAATTCCTCAGAAAGACGCTTTAATTTTTTCTAAAAGCCACTTTTAATTCCTCAGAAAGCCACCTTAATTTTTTCTAAAAGCCGCTTTTATTTTCTCAAAAAGCCACTTTAATTTTTTCTAATACCCGATTTTGTTTTCTCTGAAAGTCGCTTTAATTTTTTCTAAAAGTCACTTTTAATTCCTCAGAAAGTCGCTTTAATTTTTTGTAAAAGCCACTTTTAATTCCTCAGAAAGCCACTTTAATTTTTTCTAAAAGCCGCTTTTATTTTCTCAAAAAGCCACTTTAATTTTTTCTAAAAGCCGCTTTTGTTTTCTCTGAAAGTCGCTTTAATTTTTCCTAAAAGCCGCTTTTGTTTTCTCAAAAAGCCACTTTTATTTCTTTTAAAAACCGGTTTTGTTTTCTCAGAAAGTCGCTTTAATTTTTCCTAAAAGCCGCTTTAATTTTTTCTAAAAGCCACTTTTAATTCCTCAGAAAGTCGCTTTAATTTTTTCTAAAAGCCGCTTTTGTTTTCTCAAAAAGCCACTTTAATTTTTTCTAAAAGCCGCTTTTGTTTTCTCAAAAAGCCACTTTTATTTCTTCTAAAAACCGGTTTTGTTTTCTTAGAAAGTCGCTTTAATTTTTTCTAAAAGCCGCTTTTGTTTTCTCAAAAAGCCACTTTAATTTTTTCTAAAAGCCGCTTTTGTTTTCTCTGAAAGTCGCTTTAATTTTTCCTAAAAGTCACTTTTAATTCCTCAGAAAGTCGCTTTAATTTTTTGTAAAAGCCACTTTTAATTCCTCAGAAAGCCACTTTAATTTTTTCTAAAAGCCGCTTTTATTTTCTCAAAAACCCACTTGAATTTTTTCTAATAGCCGCTTTTGTTTTCTCAAAAAGCCACTTTTATTTCTTCTAAAAACCGGTTTTGTTTTCTCAGAAAGTCGCTTTAATTTTTTCTAAAAGCCACTTTTAATTTCTCTAAAACCCACTTTATTTTTTTCTAAAAGCCGCTTTTGTTTTCTCAAAAAGCTACTTTTATTTTTTCTAAAAACCGATTTTGTTTTCTCAGAAAGTCGCTTTAATTTTTTCTAAAAGTCACTTTTAATTCCTCAGAAAGTCGCTTTTATTTTTTCTAAAAGCCGCTTTTGTTTTCTCAAAAAGCCACTTTAATTTTTTCTGAAAGTCGCTTTTAATTCCTCAGAAAGTCGCTTTAATTATTTGTAAAAGCCACTTTTAATTCCTCAGAAAGCCACTTTAATTTTTTCTAATAGCCGCTTTTGTTTTCTCAAAAAGCCACTTTTATTTCTTCTAAAAACCGGTTTTGTTTTCTCAGAAAGTCGCTTTAATTTTTTCTAAAAGCCACTTTTAATTTCTCTAAAACCCACTTTATTTTTTTCTAAAAGCCGCTTTTGTTTTCTCAAAAAGCTACTTTTATTTCTTCTAAAAACCGATTTTGTTTTCTCAGAAAGTCGCTTTAATTTTTTCTAAAAGCCGCTTTTGTTTTCTCAAAAAGCCACTTTAATTTTTTCTGAAAGTCGCTTTTAATTCCTCAGAAAGTCGCTTTAATTTTTTCTAAAAGCCGCTTTTGTTTTCTCAAAAAGCCACTTTAATTTTTTCTGAAAGTCGCTTTTAATTCCTCAGAAAGTCGCTTTAATTTTTTCTAAAAGCCGCTTTTATTTTCTCAAAAAGCCACTTTAATTTTTTCTAATAGCCGCTTTTGTTTTCTCAAAAAGCCACTTTTATTTCTTCTAAAAACCGGTTTTGTTTTCTCAGAAAGTCGCTTTAATTTTTTCTAAAAGCCACTTTTAATTTCTCTAAAACCCACTTTATTTTTTTCTAAAAGCCGCTTTTGCTTTCTCAAAAAGCCACTTTTATTTCTTCTAAAAGCCGATTTTGTTTTCTCTGAAAGTCGCTTTAATTTTTTCTAAAAGTCACTTTTAATTCCTCAGAAAGTCGCTTTAATTTTTTCTAAAATCCGCTTTTGTTTTCTCAAAAAGCCACTTTAATTTTTTCTAATAGCCGCTTTTGTTTTCTCAGAAAGCCGCTTTAATTTTTTCTAAAAGTCACTTTTGTTTTCTCAAAAAACCGCACTTATTTTTTCTAAAAGCCGCTTTTGTTTTCTCAAAAAGCCACTTTTATTTCTTCTAAAAACCGGTTTTGTTTTCTCAGAAAGTCGCTTTAATTTTTTCTAAAAGCCGCTTTTGTTTTCTCAAAAAGCCACTTTAATTTTTTCTAATAGCCGCTTTTGTTCTCTCAAAAAGCTACTTTAATTTTTTCTAATAGCCGCTTTTGTTTTCTCAAAAAGCCACTTTTATTTCTTCTAAAAACCGGTTTTGTTTTCTCAGAAAGTCGCTTTAATTTTTTCTAAAAGCCACTTTTAATTTCTCTAAAACCCACTTTATTTTTTTCTAAAAGCCGCTTTTGCTTTCTCAAAAAGCCACTTTTATTTCTTCTAAAAGCCGATTTTGTTTTCTCAGAAAGTCGCTTTAATTTTTTCTAAAAGTCACTTTTAATTCCTCAGAAAGTCGCTTTAATTTTTCCTAAAAGCCGCTTTTGTTTTCTCAAAAAGCCACTTTAATTTTTTCTGAAAGTCGCTTTTAATTCCTCAGAAAGTCGCTTTAATTTTTTGTAAAAGCCACTTTTAATTCCTCAGAAAGCCACTTTAATTTTTTCTAAAAGCCGCTTTTATTTTCTCAAAAAGCCACTTTAATTTTTTCTAATAGCCGCTTTTGTTTTCTCAAAAAGCCACTTTTATTTCCTCAGAAAGTCGCTTTAATTTTTTCTAAAAGCCGCTTTTGTTTTCTCAAAAAGCCACTTTAATTTTTTTTAAAAGCCGCTTTTGTTTTCTCTGAAAGTCGCTTTAATTTTTTCTAAAAGCCGCTTTTGTTTTCTCAAAAAGCCACTTTTATTTCTTCTAAAAACCGGTTTTGTTTTCTCAGAAAGTCGCTTTAATTTTTTCTAAAAGCCACTTTTAATTTCTCTAAAACCCACTTTACTTTTTTCTAAAAGCCGCTTTTGTTTTCTCAAAAAGCTACTTTTATTTCTTATAAAAGCCGATTTTGTTTTCTCAGAAAGTCGCTCTAATTTTTTCTAAAAGTCACTTTTAATTCCTCAGAAAGCCACTTTAATTTTTTCTAAAAGCCGCTTTTATTTTCTCAAAAAACCACTTGAATTTTTTCTAAAAGCCGCTTTTGTTTTCTCTGAAAGTCGCTTTAATTTTTCCTAAAAATCACTTTTAATTCCTCATAAAGTCGCTTTAATTTTTTCTAAAAGCCACTTTTAATTCCTCAGAAAGCCATTTTAATTTTTTCTAAAAGCCGCTTTTATTTTCTCAAAAAGCCACTTTAATTTTTTCTAATACCCGCTTTTGTTTTCTCAAAAAGCCACTTTTATTTCTTCTAAAAACCGGTTTTGTTTTCTCAGAAAGTCGCTTTAATTTTTTCTAAAAGCCACTTTTAATTTCTCTAAAACCCACTTTATTTTTTTCTAAAAGCCGCTTTTGTTTGCTCAAAAAGCCACTTTAATTTTTTCTAAAAGCCGCTTTTGTTTTCTCTGAAAGTCGCTTTAATTTTTCCTAAAAGTCACTTTTAATTCCTTAGAAAGTCGCTTTAATTTTTTCTAAAAGCCACTTTTAATTCCTCAGAAAGCCACTTTAATTTTTTCTAAAAGCCGCTTTTATTTTCTCAAAAAACCACTTGAATTTTTTCTAATAGCCGCTTTTGTTTTCCCAAAAAGCCACTTTAATTTTTTCTAAAAGCCACTTTTGTTTTCTCAAAAAGCCACTTTAGTTTTTTCTAAAAGCCGCTTTTGTTTTCTCCAAAAGCCACTTTAATTTTTTCTAATAGCCGCTTTTGTTTTCTCAAAAAGCCACTATAATTTTTTCTAATAGCCGCTTTTAATTTCTCTAAAACCCACTTTAATTTTTTCTAAAAGCCGCTTTTATTTTCTCAAAAAACCACTTGAATTTTTTCTAATAGCCGCTTTTGTTTTCTCAAAAAGCCACTTTTATTTCTTCTAAAAACCGGTTTTGTTTTCTCAGAAAGTCGCTTTAATTTTTTCTAAAAGCCACTTTTAATTTCTCTAAAACCCACTTTACTTTTTTCTAAAAGCCGCTTTTGTTTTCTCAAAAAGCTACTTTTATTTCTTATAAAAGCCGATTTTGTTTTCTCAGAAAGTCGCTTTTATTTTTTCTAAAAGTCACTTTTAATTCCTCAGAAAGCCACTTTAATTTTGTCTAAAAGCCGCTTTTATTTTCTCAAAAAACCACTTGAATTTTTTCTAAAAGCCGCTTTTGTTTTCTCTGAAAGTCGCTTTAATTTTTTCTAAAAGCCGCTTTTATTTTCTCAAAAAGCCACTTTAATTTTTTCTAAAAGCCGCTTTTGTTTTCTCAAAAAGCTACTTTTATTTCTTCTAAAAGCCGCTTTTGTTTTCTCTGAAAGTCGCTTTAATTTTTCCTAAAAATCACTTTTAATTCCTCAGAAAGTCGCTTTAATTTTTTCTAAAAGCCACTTTTAATTCCTCAGAAAGCCACTTTAATTTTTTCTAAAAGCCGCTTTTATTTTCTCAAAAAGCCACTTTAATTTTTTCTAATACCCGCTTTTGTTTTCTCTGAAAGTCGCTTTAATTTTTCCTAAAAGTCACTTTTAATTCCTCAGAAAGTCGCTTTAATTTTTTCTAAAAGCCGCTTTTAATTCCTCAGAAAGTCTCTTTAATTTTTTCTAAAAGCATCTTTTGTTTTCTCAAAAATTCACTTTAATTTTTTCTGAAAGTCGCTTTTAATTCCTCAGAAAGTCGCTTTAATTTTTTGTAAAAGCCACTTTTAATTCCTCAGAAAGCCACTTTAATTTTTTCTAAAAGCCGCTTTTATTTTCTCAAAAAACCACTTGAATTTTTTCTAATAGCCGCTCTTGTTTTCTCAAAAAGCCACTTTAATTTTTTCTAAAAGCCGCTTTTGTTTTCTCTGAAAGTCGCTTTAATTTTTCCTAAAAGTCACTTTTAATTCCTCAGAAAGTCGCTTTAATTTTTTCTAAAAGCCACTTTTAATTCCTCAGAAAGCCACTTTAATTTTTTCTAAAAGCCGCTTTTATTTTCTCAAAAAGCCACTTTAATTTTTTCTAATACCCGCTTTTGGTTTCTCTGAAAGTCGCTTTAATTTTTCCTAAAAGTCACTTTTAATTCCTCAGAAAGCCACTTTAATTTTTTCTAAAAGCCGCTTTTGTTTTCTCTGAAAGTCGCTTTACTTTTTCCTAAAAGTCACTTTTAATTCCTCAGAAAGCCACTTTAATTTTTTCTAAAAGCCGCTTTTATTTTCTCAAAAAACCACTTTAATTTTTTCTAATAGCCGCTTTTGTTTTCTCTGAAAGTCGCTTTAATTTTTCCTAAAAGTCACTTTTAATTCCTCAGAAAGTCGCTTTAATTTTTTGTAAAAGCCACTTTTAATTCCTCAGAAAGCCACTTTAATTTTTTCTAAAAGCCGCTTTTGTTTTCTCTGAAAGTCGCTTTAATTTTTCCTAAAAGTCACTTTTAATTCCTCAGAAAGCCACTTTAATTTTTTCTAAAAGCCGCTTTTATTTTCTCAAAAAACCACTTTAATTTTTTCTAATAGCCGCTTTTGTTTTCTCAAAAAGCCACTTTTATTTCTTATAAAAGCCGATTTTGTTTTCTCAGAAAGTCGCTTTAATTTTTTCTAAAAGTCACTTTCAATTCCTCAGAAAGTCGCTTTAATTTTTTCTAAAAGCCGCTTTTGTTTTCTCAAAAAGCCACTTTAATTTTTTTTTTAAAAGCCGCTTTGGTTTTCTCTGAAAGTCGCTTTAATTTTTTCTAAAAGCCGCTTTTGTTTTCTCAAAAAGCCACTTTTATTTCTTCTAAAAACCGGTTTTGTTTTCTCAGAAAGTCGCTTTAATTTTTTCTAAAAGCCACTTTTAATTTCTCTAAAACCCACTTTACTTTTTTCTAAAAGCCGCTTTTGTTTTCTCAAAAAGCTACTTTTATTTCTTATAAAAGCCGATTTTGTTTTCTCAGAAAGTCGCTTTAATTTTTTCTAAAAGTCACTTTTAATTCCTCAGAAAGTCGCTTTAATTTTTTCTAAAAGCCACTTTTAATTCCTCAGAAAGCCATTTTAATTTTTTCTAAAAGCCGCTTTTATTTTCTCAAAAAGCCACTTTAATTTTTTCTAATACCCGCTTTTGTTTTCTCAAAAAGCCACTTTTATTTCTTCTAAAAACCGGTTTTGTTTTCTCAGAAAGTCGCTTTAATTTTTTCTAAAAGCCACTTTTAATTTCTCTAAAACCCACTTTATTTTTTTCTAAAAGCCGCTTTTGTTTTCTCAAAAAGCCACTTTAATTTTTTCTAATAGCCGCTTTTGTTTTCTCAAAAAGCCACTATAATTTTTTCTAAAAGCCACTTTTAATTCCTCAGAAAGCCACTTTAATTTTTTCTAAAAGCCGCTTTTATTTTCTCAAAAAACCACTTGAATTTTTTCTAATAGCCGCTTTTGTTTTCCCAAAAAGCCACTTTAATTTTTTCTAAAAGCCACTTTTGTTTTCTCAAAAAGCCACTTTAGTTTTTTCTAAAAGCCGCTTTTGTTTTCTCCAAAAGCCACTTTAATTTTTTCTAATAGCCGCTTTTGTTTTCTCAAAAAGCCACTATAATTTTTTCTAATAGCCGCTTTTAATTTCTCTAAAACCCACTTTAATTTTTTCTAAAAGCCGCTTTTATTTTCTCAAAAAACCACTTGAATTTTTTCTAATAGCCGCTTTTGTTTTCTCAAAAAGCCACTTTTATTTCTTCTAAAAACCGGTTTTGTTTTCTCAGAAAGTCGCTTTAATTTTTTCTAAAAGCCACTTTTAATTTCTCTAAAACCCACTTTACTTTTTTCTAAAAGCCGCTTTTGTTTTCTCAAAAAGCCACTTTAATTTTTTCTAATACCCGCTTTTGTTTTCTCAAAAAGCCACTTTTATTTCTTATAAAAGCCGATTTTGTTTTCTCAGAAAGTCGCTTTAATTTTTTCTAAAAGTCACTTTTAATTCCTCAGAAAGTCGCTTTAATTTTTTCTAAAAGTCACTTTCAATTCCTCAGAAAGTCGCTTTAATTTTTTCTAAAAGCCGCTTTTGTTTTCTCAAAAAGCCACTTTAATTTTTTTTAAAAGCCGCTTTTGTTTTCTCTGAAAGTCGCTTTAATTTTTTCTAAAAGCCGCTTTTGTTTTCTCAAAAAGCCACTTTTATTTCTTCTAAAAACCGGTTTTGTTTTCTCAGAAAGTCGCTTTAATTTTTTCTAAAAGCCACTTTTAATTTCTCTAAAACCCACTTTACTTTTTTCTAAAAGCCGCTTTTGTTTTCTCAAAAAGCTACTTTTATTTCTTATAAAAGCCGATTTTGTTTTCTCAGAAAGTCGCTTTAATTTTTTCTAAAAGTCACTTTTAATTCCTCAGAAAGCCACTTTAATTTTTTCTAAAAGCCGCTTTTATATTCTCAAAAAACCACTTGAATTTTTTCTAAAAGCCGCTTTTGTTTTCTCTGAAAGTCGCTTTAATTTTTCCTAAAAATCACTTTTAATTCCTCATAAAGTCGCTTTAATTTTTTCTAAAAGCCACTTTTAATTCCTCAGAAAGCCATTTTAATTTTTTCTAAAAGCCGCTTTTATTTTCTCAAAAAGCCACTTTAGTTTTTTCTAATACCCGCTTTTGTTTTCTCAAAAAGCCACTTTTATTTCTTCTAAAAACCGGTTTTGTTTTCTCAGAAAGTCGCTTTAATTTTTTCTAAAAGCCACTTTTAATTTCTCTAAAACCCACTTTATTTTTTTCTAAAAGCCGCTTTTGTTTTCTCAAAAAGCCACTTTAGTTTTTTCTAAAAGCCGCTTTTGTTTTCTCAAAAAGCCACTTTAGTTTTTTCTAAAAGCCGCTTTTGTTTTCTCCAAAAGCCACTTTAATTTTTTCTAATAGCCGCTTTTGTTTTCTCAAAAAGCCACTATAATTTTTTCTAATAGCCGCTTTTAATTTCTCTAAAACCCACTTTAATTTTTTCTAAAAGCCGCTTTTATTTTCTCAAAAAACACTTGAATTTTTTCTAATAGCCGCTTTTGTTTTCTCAAAAAGCCACTTTTATTTCTTCTAAAAACCGGTTTTGTTTTCTCAGAAAGTCGCTTTAATTTTTTCTAAAAGCCACTTTTAATTTCTCTAAAACCCACTTTACTTTTTTCTAAAAGCCGCTTTTGTTTTCTCAAAAAGCTACTTTTATTTCTTATAAAAGCCGATTTTGTTTTCTCAGAAAGTCGCTTTAATTTTTTCTAAAAGTCACTTTTAATTCCTCAGAAAGCCACTTTAATTTTTTCTAAAAGCCGCTTTTATTTTCTCAAAAAACCACTTGAATTTTTTCTAAAAGCCGCTTTTGTTTTCTCTGAAAGTCGCTTTAATTTTTCCTAAAAATCACTTTTAATTCCTCAGAAAGTCGCTTTAATTTTTTCTAAAAGCCACTTTTAATTCCTCAGAAAGCCATTTTAATTTTTTCTAAAAGCCGCTTTTATTTTCTCAAAAAGCCACTTTAATTTTTTCTAATACCCGCTTTTGTTTTCTCAAAAAGCCACTTTTATTTCTTCTAAAAACCGGTTTTGTTTTCTCAGAAAGTCGCTTTAATTTTTTCTAAAAGCCACTTTTAATTTCTCTAAAACCCACTTTATTTTTTTCTAAAAGCCGCTTTTGTTTTCTCAAAAAGCCACTTTAATTTTTTCTAATAGCCGCTCTTGTTTTCTCAAAAAGCCACTTTAATTTTTTCTAAAAGCCGCTTTTGTTTTCTCTGAAAGTCGCTTTAATTTTTCCTAAAAGTCACTTTTAATTCCTCAGAAAGTCGCTTTAATTTTTACTAAAAGCCACTTTTAATTCCTCAGAAAGCCACTTTAATTTTTTCTAAAAGCCGCTTTTATTTTCTCAAAAAGCCACTTTAATTTTTTCTAATACCCGCTTTTGGTTTCTCTGAAAGTCGCTTTAATTTTTCCTAAAAGTCACTTTTAATTCCTCAGAAAGCCACTTTAATTTTTTCTAAAAGCCGCTTTTGTTTTCTCTGAAAGTCGCTTTACTTTTTCCTAAAAGTCACTTTTAATTCCTCAGAAAGCCACTTTAATTTTTTCTAAAAGCCGCTTTTATTTTCTCAAAAAACCACTTTTATTTCTTCTAAAAACCGGTTTTGTTTTCTCAGAAAGTCGCTTTAATTTTTTCTAAAAGCCACTTTTAATTTCTCTAAAACCCACTTTACTTTTTTCTAAAAGCCGCTTTTGTTTTCTCAAAAAGCTACTTTTATTTCTTATAAAAGCCGATTTTGTTTTCTCAGAAAGTCGCTTTAATTTTTTCTAAAAGTCACTTTTAATTTCTCTAAAACCCACTTTACTTTTTTCTAAAAGCCGCTTTTGTTTTCTCAAAAAGCTACTTTTATTTCTTATAAAAGCCGATTTTGTTTTCTCAGAAAGTCGCTTTAATTTTTTCTAAAAGTCACTTTTAATTCCTCAGAAAGCCACTTTAATTTTTTCTAAAAGCCGCTTTTATATTCTCAAAAAACCACTTGAATTTTTTCTAAAAGCCGCTTTTGTTTTCTCTGAAAGTCGCTTTAATTTTTCCTAAAAATCACTTTTAATTCCTCATAAAGTCGCTTTAATTTTTTCTAAAAGCCACTTTTAATTCCTCAGAAAGCCATTTTAATTTTTTCTAAAAGCCGCTTTTATTTTCTCAAAAAGCCACTTTAATTTTTTCTAATACCCGCTTTTGTTTTCTCAAAAAGCCACTTTTATTTCTTCTAAAAACCGGTTTTGTTTTCTCAGAAAGTCGCTTTAATTTTTTCTAAAAGCCACTTTTAATTTCTCTAAAACCCACTTTATTTTTTTCTAAAAGCCGCTTTTGTTTTCTCAGAAAGCCACTTTTATTTCTTTTAAAAACCGATTTTGTTTTCTCTGGAAGTCGCTTTAATTTTTCCTAAAAGTCACTTTTAATTCCTCAGAAGGTCGCTTTAATTTTTTCTAAAAGCCGCTTTTGTTTTCTCAAAAATTCACTTTAATTTTTTCTGAAAGTCGCTTTTAATTCCTCAGAAAGTCGCTTTAATTTTTCCTAAAAGTCACTTTTAATTCCTCAGAAAGTCGCTTTAATTTTTCCTAAAAGCCACTTTTAATTCCTCAGAAAGCCACTTTTATTTCTTCTAAAAGCCGATTTTGTTTTCTCTGAAAGTCGCTTTAATTTTTTCTAAAAGTCACTTTTAATTCCTCAAAAAGCCACTTTAATTTTTTCTAATAGCCGCTTTTGTTTTCTCAGAAAGCCGTTTTAATTTTTTCTAAAAGTCACTTTTGTTTTCTCAAAAAACTGCACTTATTTTTTCTAAAAGCCGCTTTTGTTTTCTCAAAAAGCCACTTTTATTTCTTCTAAAAACCGGTTTTGTTTTCTCAGAAAGTCGCTTTAATTTTTTCTAAAAGCCACTTTTAATTTCTCTAAAACCCACTTTATTTTTTTCTAAAAGCCGCTTTTGTTTTCTCAGAAAGCCACTTTTATTTCTTCTAAAAGCCGATTTTGTTTTCTCTGAAAGTCGCTTTAATTTTTCCTAAAAGTCACTTTTAATTCCTCAGAAAGTCGCTTTAATTTTTTCTAAAAGCCGCTTTTGTTTTCTCAAAAATTCACTTTAATTTTTTCTGAAAGTCGCTTTTAATTCCTCAGAAAGTCGCTTTAATTTTTTCTAAAAGTCACTTTTAATTCCTCAAAAAGCCACTTTAATTTTTTCTAATAGCCGCTTTTGTTTTCTCAGAAAGCTGCTTTAATTTTTTCTAAAAGTCACTTTTGTTTTCTCAAAAAACCGCACTTATTTTTTCTAAAAGCCGCTTTTGTTTTCTCAAAAAGCCACTTTTATTTCTTCTAAAAACCGGTTTTGTTTTCTCAGAAAGTCGCTTTAATTTTTTCTAAAAGCCACTTTTAATTTCTCTAAAACCCACTTTATTTTTTTCTAAAAGCCGCTTTTGTTTTCTCAGAAAGCCACTTTTATTTCTTCTAAAAGCCGATTTTGTTTTCTCTGAAAGTCGCTTTAATTTTTCCTAAAAGTCACTTTTAATTCCTCAGAAAGTCGCTTTAATTTTTTCTAAAAGCCGCTTTTGTTTTCTCAAAAATTCACTTTAATTTTTTCTGAAAGTCGCTTTTAATTCCTCAGAAAGTCGCTTTAATTTTTTGTAAAAGCCACTTTTAATTCCTCAGAAAGCCACTTTTATTTCTTCTAAAAGCCGATTTTGTTTTCTCTGAAAGTCGTTTTAATTTTTTCTAAAAGTCACTTTTAATTCCTCAAAAAGCCACTTTAATTTTTTCTAATAGCCGCTTTTGTTTTCTCAGAAAGCCGCTTTAATTTTTTCTAAAAGTCACTTTTGTTTTCTCAAAAAACCGCACTTATTTTTTCTAAAAGCCGCTTTTGTTTTCTCAAAAAGCCACTTTTATTTCTTCTAAAAACCGGTTTTGTTTTCTCAGAAAGTCGCTTTAATTTTTTCTAAAAGCCACTTTTAATTTCTCTAAAACCCACTTTATTTTTTTCTAAAAGCCGCTTTTGTTTTCTCAGAAAGCCACTTTTATTTCTTCTAAAAGCCGATTTTGTTTTCTCTGAAAGTCGCTTTAATTTTTCCTAAAAGTCACTTTTAATTCCTCATAAAGTCGCTTTAATTTTTTCTAAAAGCCGCTTTTGTTTTCTCAAAAATTCACTTTAATTTTTTCTGAAAGTCGCTTTTAATTCCTCAGAAAGTCGCTTTAATTTTTTGTAAAAGCCACTTTTAATTCCTCAGAAAGCCACTTTAATTTTTTCTAAAAGCCGCTTTTATTTTCTCAAAAAGCCACTTTAATTTTTTCTAATAGCCGCTTTTGTTTTCTCAAAAAGCCACTTTTATTTCTTCTAAAAACCGGTTTTGTTTTCTCAGAAAGTCGCTTTAATTTTTTCTAAAAGCCACTTTTAATTTCTCTAAAACCCACTTTATTTTTTTCTAAAAGCCGCTTTTGTTTTCTCAGAAAGTCACTTTTATTTCTTCTAAAAGCCGATTTTGTTTTCTCTGAAAGTCGCTTTAATTTTTCCTAAAAGTCACTTTTAATTCCTCAGAAAGTCGCTTTAATTTTTTCTAAAAGCCGCTTTTGTTTTCTCAAAAATTCACTTTAATTTTTTCTGAAAGTCGCTTTTAATTCCTCAGAAAGTCGCTTTAATTTTTTGTAAAAGCCACTTTTAATTCCTCAGAAACCAACTTTTATTTCTTCTAAAAGCCGATTTTGTTTTCTCAGAAAGCCGCTTTAATTTTTTCTAAAAATCAGTTTTGTTTTCTCAAAAAACCGCACTTATTTTTTCTAAAAGCCGCTTTTGTTTTCTCAAAAAGCCACTTTTATTTCTTCTAAAAACCGGTTTTGTTTTCTCAGAAAGTCGCTTTAATTTTTTCTAAAAGCCACTTTTAATTTCTCTAAAACCCACTTTATTTTTTTCTAAAAGCCGCTTTTGTTTTCTCAGAAAGTCACTTTTATTTCTTCTAAAAGCCGATTTTGTTTTCTCTGAAAGTCGCTTTAATTTTTCCTAAAAGTCACTTTTAATTCCTCAGAAAGTCGCTTTAATTTTTTCTAAAAGCCGCTTTTGTTTTCTCAAAAATTCACTTTAATTTTTTCTGAAAGTCGCTTTAATTCCTCAGAAAGTCGCTTTAATTTTTTGTAAAAGCCACTTTTAATTCCTCAGAAAGCCACTTTTATTTCTTCTAAAAGCCGATTTTGTTTTCTCAGAAAGCCGCTTTAATTTTTTCTAAAAGTCACTTTTGTTTTCTCAAAAAACCGCACTTATTTTTTCTAAAAGCCGCTTTTGTTTTCTCAAAAAGCCACTTTTATTTCTTCTAAAAACCGGTTTTGTTTTCTCAGAAAGTCGCTTTAATTTTTTCTAAAAGCCACTTTTAATTTCTCTAAAACCCACTTTATTTTTTTCTAAAAGCCGCTTTTGTTTTCTCAGAAAGCCACTTTTATTTCTTCTAAAAGCCGATTTTGTTTTCTCTGAAAGTCGCTTTAATTTTTCCTAAAAGTCACTTTTAATTCCTCAGAAAGTCGCTTTAATTTTTTGTAAAAGCCACTTTTAATTCCTCAGAAAGCCACTTTAATTTTTTTTAAAAGCCGCTTTTATTTTCTCAAAAAGCCACTTTAATTTTTTCTAATAGCCGCTTTTGTTTTCTCAAAAAGCCACTTTTATTTCTTCTAAAAACCGGTTTTGTTTTCTCAGAAAGTCGCTTTAATTTTTTCTAAAAGCCACTTTTAATTTCTCTAAAACCCACTTTATTTTTTTCTAAAAGCCGCTTTTGTTTTCTCAGAAAGTCACTTTTATTTCTTCTAAAAGCCGATTTTGTTTTCTCTGAAAGTCGCTTTAATTTTTCCTAAAAGTCACTTTTAATTCCTCAGAAAGTCGCTTTAATTTTTTCTAAAAGCCGCTTTTGTTTTCTCAAAAATTCACTTTAATTTTTTCTGAAAGTCGCTTTTAATTCCTCAGAAAGTCGCTTTAATTTTTTGTAAAAGCCACTTTTAATTCCTCAGAAAGCCACTTTAATTTTTTCTAATAGCCGCTTTTGTTTTCTCAAAAAGCCACTTTTATTTCTTCTAAAAACCGGTTTTGTTTTCTCAGAAAGTCGCTTTAATTTTTTCTAAAAGCCACTTTTAATTTCTCTAAAACCCACTTTATTTTTTTCTAAAAGCCGCTTTTGTTTTCTCAGAAAGTCACTTTTATTTCTTCTAAAAGCCGATTTTGTTTTCTCTGAAAGTCGCTTTAATTTTTCCTAAAAGTCACTTTTAATTCCTCAGAAAGTCGCTTTAATTTTTTCTAAAAGCCGCTTTTGTTTTCTCAAAAATTCACTTTAATTTTTTCTGAAAGTCGCTTTTAATTCCTCAGAAAGTCGCTTTAATTTTTTGTAAAAGCCACTTTTAATTCCTCAGAAAGCCACTTTTATTTCTTCTAAAAGCCGATTTTGTTTTCTCTGAAAGTCGCTTTAATTTTTTCTAAAAGTCACTTTTGTTTTCTCAAAAAACCGCACTTATTTTTTATAAAAGCCGCTTTTGTTTTCTCAGAAAGCCGCTTTAATTTTTTCTAAAAGTCACTTTTGTTTTCTCAAAAAACCGCACTTATTTTTTCTAAAAGCCGCTTTTGTTTTCTCAAAAAGCCACTTTTATTTCTTCTAAAAACCGGTTTTGTTTTCTCAGAAAGTCGCTTTAATTTTTTCTAAAAGCCACTTTTAATTTCTCTAAAACCCACTTTATTTTTTTCTAAAAGCCGCTTTTGTTTTCTCAGAAAGCCACTTTTATTTCTTCTAAAAGCCGATTTTGTTTTCTCTGAAAGTCGCTTTAATTTTTCCTAAAAGTCACTTTTAATTCCTCAGAAAGTCGCTTTAATTTTTTCTAAAAGCCGCTTTTGTTTTCTCAAAAATTCACTTTAATTTTTTCTGAAAGTCGCTTTTAATTCCTCAGAAAGTCGCTTTAATTTTTTGTAAAAGCCACTTTTAATTCCTCAGAAAGCCACTTTTATTTCTTCTAAAAGCCGATTTTGTTTTCTCTGAAAGTCGTTTTAATTTTTTCTAAAAGTCACTTTTAATTCCTCAAAAAGCCACTTTAATTTTTTCTAATAGCCGCTTTTGTTTTCTCAGAAAGCTGCTTTAATTTTTTCTAAAAGTCACTTTTGTTTTCTCAAAAAACCGCACTTATTTTTTCTAAAAGCCGCTTTTGTTTTCTCAAAAAGCCACTTTTATTTCTTCTAAAAACCGGTTTTGTTTTCTCAGAAAGTCGCTTTAATTTTTTCTAAAAGCCACTTTTAATTTCTCTAAAACCCACTTTATTTTTTTCTAAAAGCCGCTTTTGTTTTCTCAGAAAGCCACTTTTATTTCTTCTAAAAGCCGATTTTGTTTTCTCTGAAAGTCGCTTTAATTTTTCCTAAAAGTCACTTTTAATTCCTCAGAAAGTCGCTTTAATTTTTTCTAAAAGCCGCTTTTGTTTTCTCAAAAATTCACTTTAATTTTTTCTGAAAGTCGCTTTTAATTCCTCAGAAAGTCGCTTTAATTTTTTGTAAAAGCCACTTTTAATTCCTCAGAAAGCCACTTTTATTTCTTCTAAAAGCCGATTTTGTTTTCTCTGAAAGTCGTTTTAATTTTTTCTAAAAGTCACTTTTAATTCCTCAAAAAGCCACTTTAATTTTTTCTAATAGCCGCTTTTGTTTTCTCAGAAAGCCGCTTTAATTTTTTCTAAAAGTCACTTTTGTTTTCTCAAAAAACCGCACTTATTTTTTCTAAAAGCCGCTTTTGTTTTCTCAAAAAGCCACTTTTATTTCTTCTAAAAACCGGTTTTGTTTTCTCAGAAAGTCGCTTTAATTTTTTCTAAAAGCCACTTTTAATTTCTCTAAAACCCACTTTATTTTTTTCTAAAAGCCGCTTTTGTTTTCTCAGAAAGCCACTTTTATTTCTTCTAAAAGCCGATTTTGTTTTCTCTGAAAGTCGCTTTAATTTTTCCTAAAAGTCACTTTTAATTCCTCATAAAGTCGCTTTAATTTTTTCTAAAAGCCGCTTTTGTTTTCTCAAAAATTCACTTTAATTTTTTCTGAAAGTCGCTTTTAATTCCTCAGAAAGTCGCTTTAATTTTTTGTAAAAGCCACTTTTAATTCCTCAGAAAGCCACTTTAATTTTTTCTAAAAGCCGCTTTTATTTTCTCAAAAAGCCACTTTAATTTTTTCTAATAGCCGCTTTTGTTTTCTCAAAAAGCCACTTTTATTTCTTCTAAAAACCGGTTTTGTTTTCTCAGAAAGTCGCTTTAATTTTTTCTAAAAGCCACTTTTAATTTCTCTAAAACCCACTTTATTTTTTTCTAAAAGCCGCTTTTGTTTTCTCAGAAAGTCACTTTTATTTCTTCTAAAAGCCGATTTTGTTTTCTCTGAAAGTCGCTTTAATTTTTCCTAAAAGTCACTTTTAATTCCTCAGAAAGTCGCTTTAATTTTTTCTAAAAGCCGCTTTTGTTTTCTCAAAAATTCACTTTAATTTTTTCTGAAAGTCGCTTTTAATTCCTCAGAAAGTCGCTTTAATTTTTTGTAAAAGCCACTTTTAATTCCTCAGAAACCAACTTTTATTTCTTCTAAAAGCCGATTTTGTTTTCTCAGAAAGCCGCTTTAATTTTTTCTAAAAGTCAGTTTTGTTTTCTCAAAAAACCGCACTTATTTTTTCTAAAAGCCGCTTTTGTTTTCTCAAAAAGCCACTTTTATTTCTTCTAAAAACCGGTTTTGTTTTCTCAGAAAGTCGCTTTAATTTTTTCTAAAAGCCACTTTTAATTTCTCTAAAACCCACTTTATTTTTTTCTACAAGCCGCTTTTGTTTTCTCAGAAAGCCACTTTTATTTCTTCTAAAAGCCGATTTTGTTTTCTCTGAAAGTCGCTTTAATTTTTCCTAAAAGTCACTTTTAATTCCTCAGAAAGTCGCTTTAATTTTTTCTAAAAGCCGCTTTTGTTTTCTCAAAAATTCACTTTAATTTTTTCTGAAAGTCGCTTTTAATTCCTCAGAAAGTCGCTTTAATTTTTTGTAAAAGCCACTTTTAATTCCTCAGAAAGCCACTTTAATTTTTTTTAAAAGCCGCTTTTATTTTCTCAAAAAGCCACTTTAATTTTTTCTAATAGCCGCTTTTGTTTTCTCAAAAAGCCACTTTTATTTCTTCTAAAAACCGGTTTTGTTTTCTCAGAAAGTCGCTTTAATTTTTTCTAAAAGCCACTTTTAATTTCTCTAAAACCCACTTTATTTTTTTCTAAAAGCCGCTTTTGTTTTCTCAGAAAGTCACTTTTATTTCTTCTAAAAGCCGATTTTGTTTTCTCTGAAAGTCGCTTTAATTTTTCCTAAAAGTCACTTTTAATTCCTCAGAAAGTCGCTTTAATTTTTTCTAAAAGCCGCTTTTGTTTTCTCAAAAATTCACTTTAATTTTTTCTGAAAGTCGCTTTTAATTCCTCAGAAAGTCGCTTTAATTTTTTGTAAAAGCCACTTTTAATTCCTCAGAAAGCCACTTTTATTTCTTCTAAAAGCCGATTTTGTTTTCTCTGAAAGTCGCTTTAATTTTTTCTAAAAGTCACTTTTGTTTTCTCAAAAAACCGCACTTATTTTTTCTAAAAGCCGCTTTTGTTTTCTCAAAAAGCCACTTTTATTTCTTCTAAAAACCGGTTTTGTTTTCTCAGAAAGTCGTTTTAATTTTTTCTAAAAGCCGCTTTTGTTTTCTCAAAAAGCCACTTTAATTTTGTCTAATAGCCGCTTTTGTTTTCTCAAAAAGCCACTTTTATTTCTTCTAAAAACCGGTTTTGTTTTCTCAGAAAGTCGCTTTAATTTTTTCTAAAAGCCACTTTTAATTTCTCTAAAACCCACTTTATTTTTTTCTAAAAGCCGCTTTTGTTTTCTCAAAAAGCTACTTTTATTTCTTATAAAAGCCGATTTTGTTTACTCAGAAAGTCGCTTTAATTTTTTCTAAAAGTCACTTTTAATTCCTCAGAAAGTCGCTTTAATTTTTTCTAAAAGCCGCTTTTGTTTTCTCAAAAAGCCACTTTAATTTTTTCTAAAAGCCGCTTTTGTTTTCTCAAAAAGCCACTTTAATTTTTTCTAAAAGCCGCTTTTGTTTTCTCAAAAAGCCACTTTAATTTTTTCTAAAAACCGGTTTTGTTTTCTCAGAAAGTCGCTTTATTTTTTTCTAAAAGCCGCTTTTGTTTTCTCAAAAAACCACTTGAATTTTTTCTAATAGCCGCTTTTGTTTTCTCAAAAAGCTACTTTTATTTCTTATAAAAGCCGATTTTGTTTTCTCAGAAAGTCGCTTTAATTTTTTCTAAAAGTCACTTTTAATTCCTCAGAAAGTCGCTTTAATTTTTTCTAAAAGCCGCTTTTGTTTTTTAAAAAAGCCACTTTAATTTTTACTAAAAGCCGCTTTTGTTTTCTCAAAAAACCACTTGAATTTTTTCTAAAAGCCGCTTTTGTTTTCTCAAAAAGCCACTTTAATTTTTTCTAAAAACCGGTTTTGTTTTCTTAGAAAGTCGCTTTATTTTTTTCTAAAAGCCGCTTTTGTTTTCTCAAAAAACCACTTTAATTTCTTCTAAAAGCCGCTTTTGTTTTCTCAAAAAGCTACTTTTATTTCTTATAAAAGCCGATTTTGTTTTCTCAGAAAGTCGCTTTAATTTTTTCTAAAAGTCACTTTTAATTCCTCAGAAAGTCGCTTTAATTTTTTCTAAAAGCCGCTTTTGTTTTCTCAAAAAGCCACTTTAATTTTTACTAAAAGCCGCTTTTGTTTTCTCAAAAAACCACTTGAATTTTTTCTAATAGCCGCTTTTGTTTTCTCAAAAAGCCACTTTAATTTTTTCTAAAAGCCGCTTTTGTTTTCTCTGAAAGTCGCTTTAATTTTTCCTAAAAGTCACTTTTAATTCCTCAGAAAGTCGCTTTAATTTTTTCTAAAAGCCGCTTTTGTTTTCTCAAAAAGCCACTTTAATTTTTACTAAAAGCCTCTTTTGTTTTCTCAAAAAGCTACTTTAATTTTTTCTAAAAGCCGCTTTTGTTTTCTCAAAAAGCCACTTTAATTTTTACTAAAAGCCGCTTTTGTTTTCTCAAAAAGCCACTTTAATTTTTTTAAAAGCCGCTTTTGTTTTCTCAAAAAGCTACTTTTATTTCTTATAAAAGCCGATTTTGTTTTCTCAGAAAGTCGCTTTAATTTTTTCTAAAAGTCACTTTTAATTCCTCAGAAAGTCGCTTTAATTTTTTGTAAACGCCACTTTTAATTCCTCAGAAAGCCACTTTAATTTTTTCTAAAAGCCGCTTTTATTTTCTCAAAAAACCACTTGAATTTTTTCTAAAAGCCGGTTTTGTTTTCTCAAAAAGCTACTTTTATTTCTTATAAAAGCCGATTTTGTTTTCTCAGAAAGTCGCTTTAATTTTTCCTAAAAGTCACTTTTAATTCCTCAGAAAGTCGCTTTAATTTTTTCTAAAAGCCACTTTTAATTCCTCAGAAAGCCACTTTAATTTTTTCTAAAAGCCGCTTTTATTTTCTCAAAAAGCCACTTAAATTTTTTCTAATACCCGCTTTTGTTTTCTCAAAAAGCCACTTTTATTTCTTCTAAAAACCGGTTTTGTTTTCTCAGAAAGTCGCTTTAATTTCTTCTAAAAGCCACTTTTAATTTCTCTAAAACCCACTTTATTTTTTTCTAAAAGCCGCTTTTGTTTTCTCAAAAAGCCCCTTTAATTTTTTCTAATACCCGCTTTTGTTTTCTCAAAAAGCCACTTTTATTTCTTCTAAAAACCGATTTTGTTTTCTCAGAAAGTCGCTTTAATTTTTTCTAAAAGTCACTTTTAATTCCTCAGAAAGTCGCTTTAATTTTTTCTAAAAGCCGCTTTTGTTTTCTCAAAAAGCCACTTTAATTTTTTCTAAAAGCCGCTTTTGTTTTCTCTGAAAGTCGCTTTAATTTTTCCTAAAAGTCACTTTTAATTCCTCAGAAAGTCGCTTTAATTTTTTCTAATAGCCGCTTTTGTTTTCTCAAAAAGCCACTTTTATTTCTTCTAAAAACCGGTTTTGTTTTCTCAGAAAGTCGCTTTAATTTTTTCTAAAAGCCACTTTTAATTTCTCTAAAACCCACTTTATTTTTTTCTAAAAGCCGCTTTTGTTTTCTCAAAAAGCCACTTTAATTTTTTCTAAAAGCCGCTTTTGGGTTCTCTGAAAGTCGCTTTAATTTTTCCTAAAAGTCACTTTTAATTCCTCAGAAAGTCGCTTTAATTTTTTCTAAAAGCCGCTTTTGTTTTCTCAAAAAGCCACTTTAATTTTTTCTAAAAGCCGCTTTTGTTTTCTCAAAAAGCCACTTTTATTTCTTCTAAAAACCGGTTTTGTTTTCTTAGAAAGTCCCTTTAATTTTTTCTAAAAACCACTTTTAATTTCTCTAAAACCCACTTTAATTTTTTCTAAAAGCCGCTTTTGTTTTCTCAAAAAGCCACTTTAATTTTATCTAAAAGCCGCTTTTGTTTTCTCTGAAAGTCGCTTTAATTTTTCCTAAAAGTCACTTTTAATTCCTCAGAAAGCCACTTTAATTTTTTCTAAAAGCCGCTTTTATTTTCTCAAAGAACCACTTGAATTTTTTCTAATAGCCGCTTTTGTTTTCTCAAAAAGCCACTTTTATTTCTTCTAAAAACCGATTTTGTTTTCTCAGAAAGTCGCTTTAATTTTTTCTAAAAGTCACTTTCAATTCCTCAGAAAGTCGCTTTAATTTTTTCTAAAAGCCGCTTTTGTTTTCTCAAAAAGCCACTTTAATTTTTCCTAAAAGCCGCTTTTGTTTTCTCTGAAAGTCACTTTTAATTCCTCAGAAAGTCGCTTTAATTTTTTGTAAAAGCCACTTTTAATTCCTCAGAAAGCCACTTTAATTTTTTCTAAAAGCCGCTCTTATTTTCTCAAAAAGCCACTTTAATTTTTTCTAATAGCCGCCTTTGTTTTCTCAAAAAGCCACTTTTATTTCTTCTAAAAACCGGTTTTGTTTTCTCAGAAAGTCGCTTTAATTTTTTCTAAAAGCCACTTTTAATTTCTCTAAAACCCACTTTATTTTTTTTCTAAAAGCCGCTTTTGTTTTCTCAAAAAGGTACTTTTATTTCTTATAAAAGCCGATTTTGTTTTCTCAGAAAGTCGCTTTAATTTTTTCTAAAAGTCACTTTTAATTCCTCAGAAAGTCGCTTTAATTTTTTTAAAAGCCGCTTTTGTTTTCTCAAAAAGCTACTTTTATGTCTTATAAAAGCCGATGTTGTTTTCTCAGAAAGTCGCTTTAATTTTTTCTAAAAGTCACTTTTAATTCCTCAGAAAGTCGCTTTAATTTTTTCTAAAAGCCGCTTTTGTTTTCTCAACAAGCCACTTTAATTTTTACTAAAAGCCGCTTTTGTTTTCTCAAAAAGCCACTTTATTTTTTTCTAAAAGCCGCTTTTGTTTTCTCAAAAAGCCACTTTAATTTTTTCTAATACCCGCTTTTGTTTTCTCAAAAAGCCACTTTTATTTCTTCTAAAAACCGATTTTGTTTTCTCAGAAAGTCGCTTTAATTTTTTCTAAAAGTCACTTTTAATTCCTCAGAAAGTCGCTTTAATTTTTTTAAAAGCCGCTTTTGTTTTCTCAAAAAGCTACTTTTATATCTTATAAAAGCCGATGTTGTTTTCTCAGAAAGTCGCTTTAATTTTTTCTAAAAGTCACTTTTAATTCCTCAGAAAGCCACTTTAATTTTTTCTAAAAGCCGCTTTTATTTTCTCAAAAAACCACTTGAATTTTTTCTAAAAGCCGGTTTTGTTTTCTCAAAAAGCTACTTTTATTTCTTATAAAAGCCGATTTTGTTTTCTCAGAAAGTCGCTTTAATTTTTCCTAAAAGTCACTTTTAATTCCTCAGAAAGTCGCTTTAATTTTTTCTAAAAGCCACTTTTAATTCCTCAGAAAGCCACTTTAATTTTTTCTAAAAGCCGCTTTCATTTTCTCAAAAAGCCACTTTAATTTTTTCTAATACCCGCTTTTGTTTTCTCAAAAAGCCACTTTTATTTCTTCTAAAAACCGGTTTTGTTTTCTCAGAAAGTCGCTTTAATTTTTTCTAAAAGCCACTTTTAATTTCTCTAAAACCCACTTTATTTTTTTCTAAAAGCCGCTTTTGTTTTCTCAAAAAGCCACTTTAATTTTTTCTAATACCCGCTTTTGTTTTCTCAAAAAGCCACTTTTATTTCTTCTAAAAACCGATTTTGTTTTCTCAGAAAGTCGCTTTAATTTTTTCTAAAAGTCACTTTTAATTCCTCAGAAAGTCGCTTTAATTTTTTCTAAAAGCCGCTTTTGTTTTCTCAAAAAGCCACTTTAATTTTTTCTAAAAGCCGCTTTTGGGTTCTCTGAAAGTCGCTTTAATTTTTCCTAAAAGTCACTTTTAATTCCTCAGAAAGTCGCTTTAATTTTTTCTAAAAGCCGCTTTTGTTTTCTCAAAAAGCCACTTTAATTTTTTCTAAAAGCCGCTTTTGTTTTCTCAAAAAGCCACTTTTATTTCTTCTAAAAACCGGTTTTGTTTTCTTAGAAAGTCGCTTTAATTTTTTCTAAAAACCACTTTTAATTTCTCTAAAACCCACTTTAATTTTTTCTAAAAGCCGCTTTTGTTTTCTCAAAAAGCCACTTTAATTTTTTCTAAAAGCCGCTTTTGTTTTCTCTGAAAGTCGCTTTAATTTTTCCTAAAAGTCACTTTTAATTCCTCAGAAAGCCACTTTAATTTTTTCTAGAAGCCGCTTTTATTTTCTCAAAAAACCACTTGAATTTTTTCTAATAGCCGCTTTTGTTTTCTCAAAAAGCCACTTTTATTTCTTCTAAAAACCGATTTTGTTTTCTCAGAAAGTCGCTTTAATTTTTTCTAAAAGTCACTTTCAATTCCTCAGAAAGTCGCTTTAATTTTTTCTAAAAGCCGCTTTTGTTTTCTCAAAAAGCCACTTTAATTTTTTCTAAAAGCCGCTTTTGTTTTCTCTGAAAGTCGCTTTAATTTTTCCTAAAAGTCACTTTTAATTCCTCAGAAAGTCGCTTTAATTTTTTGTAAAAGCCACTTTTAATTCCTCAGAAAGCCACTTTAATTTTTTCTAAAAGCCGCTTTTATTTTCTCAAAAAGCCACTTTAATTTTTTCTAATAGCCGCTTTTGTTTTCTCAAAAAGCCACTTTTATTTCTTCTAAAAACCGGTTTTGTTTTCACTGAAAGTAGCTTTAATTTTTCCTAAAAGTCACTTTTAATTCCTCAGAAAGCCACTTTAATTTTTTCTAAAAGCCGCTTTTATTTTCTCAAAAAGCCACTTTAATTTTTTCTAAAAGCCGCTTTTATTTTCTCAAAAAGCCACTTTAATTTTTTCTAATAGCCGCTTTTGTTTTCTCAAAAAGCCACTTTTATTTCTTCTAAAAACCGCTTTTGTTTTCTCTGAAAGTCGCTAATTTTTCCTAAAAGTCACTTTTAATTCCTCAGAAAGTCGCTTTAATTTTTTGTAAAAGCCGCTTTTATTTTCTCAAAAAGCCACTTTAATTTTTTCTAATAGCCGCTTTTGTTTTCTCAAAAAGCTACTTTTATTTCTTATAAAAGCCGATTTTGTTTTCTCAGAAAGTCGCTTTAATTTTTTCTAAAAGTCACTTTTAATTCCTCAGAAAGTCGCTTTAATTTTTTGTAAAAGCCGCTTTTAATTCCTCAGAAAGCCACTTGAATTTTTTCAAAAAGCCGCTTTTATTTTCTCAAAAAGCCACTTTAATTTTTTCTAAAAGCCGCTTTTATTTTCTCAAAAAGCCACTTTAATTTTTTCTAATAGCCGCTTTTGTTTTCTCAAAAAGCTACTTTTATTTCTTCTAAAAGCCGATTTTGTTTTCTCAGAAAGTCGCTTTAATTTTTTCTAAAAGTCACTTTTAATTCCTCAGAAAGTCGCTTTAATTCTTTCTAATAGCCGCTTTTGTTTTCTCAAAAAGCCACTTTAATTTTTACTAAAAGCCGCTTTTGTTTTCTCAAAAAGCCACTTTAATTTTTTCTAAAAGCCGCTTTTGTTTTCTCAAAAAGCCACTTTAATTTTTACTAAAAGCCGCTTTTGTTTTCTCAAAATGCCACTTTAATTTTTTCTAAAAGCCGCTTTTGTTTTCTCAAAAAGCTACTTTTATTTCTTATAAAAGCCGATTTTGTTTTCTCAGAAAGTCGCTTTAATTTTTTCTAAAAGTCACTTTTAATTCCTCAGAAAGTCGCTTTAAGTTTTTGTAAAAGCCACTTTTAATTCCTCAGAAAGCCACTTTAATTTTTTCTAAAAGCCGCTTTTATTTTCTCAAAAAGCCACTTTAATTTTTTCTAATAGCCGCTTTTGTTTTCTCAAAAAGCCACTTTTATTTCTTCTAAAAACCGGTTTTGTTTTCTCAAAAAGCCACTTTTATTTCTTCTAAAAACCGGTTTTGTTTTCTCAGAAAGTCGCTTTAATTTTTTCTAAAAGCCACTTTTAATTTCTCTAAAACCCACTTTATTTTTTTCTAAAAGCCGCTTTTGTTTTCTCAAAAAGCTACTTTTATTTCTTCTAAAAACCGATTTTGTTTTCTCAGAAAGTCGCTTTAATTTTTTCTAAAAGTCACTTTTAATTCCTCAGAAAGTCGCTTTAATTTTTTCTAAAAGCCGCTTTTGTTTTCTCAAAAAGCCACTTTAATTTTTTCTAAAAGCCGCTTTTGTTTTTTCTGAAAGTCGCTTTTAATTCCTCAGAAAGTCGCTTTAATTTTTTCTAAAAGTCACTTTTAATTCCTCAGAAAGTCGCTTTAATTTTTTCTAAAAGCCGCTTTTGTTTTCTCAAAAAGCCACTTTAATTTTTTCTAATAGCCGCTTTTGTTTTCTCAAAAAGCCACTTTTATTTCTTCTAAAAACCGGTTTTGTTTTCTCAGAAAGCCACTTTAATTTTTTCTAAAAGCCGCTTTTATTTTCTCAAAAAACCACTTGAATTTTTTCTAAAAGCCGCTTTTGTTTTCTCAAAAAGCCACTTTTATTTCTTCTAAAAACCGATTTTGTTTTCTCAGAAAGCCGCTTTAATTTTTTCTAAAAGCCACTTTTAATTTCTCTAAAACCCACTTTATTTTTTTCTAAAAGCCGCTTTTGTTTTCTCAAAAAGCTACTTTTATTTCTTCTAAAAGCCGATTTTGTTTTCTCTGAAAGTTGCTTTAATTTTTTCTAAAAGTCACTTTTAATTGCTCAGAAAGTCGCTTTAATTTTTTCTAAAAGCCACTTTTAATTTCTCTAAAACCCACTTTAATTTTTTCTAAAAGCCGCTTTTATTTTCTCAAAAAACCACTTTAATTTTTTCTAATAGCCGCTTTTGTTTTCTCAAAAAGCCACTTTTATTTCTTCTAAAAACCGGTTTTGTTTTCTTAGAAAGTCGCTTTAATTTTTTCTAAAAACCACTTTTAATTTCTCTAAAACCCACTTTAATTTTTTCTAAAAGCCGCTTTTGTTTTCTCAAAAAGCCACTTTAATTTTTTCTAAAAGCCGCTTTTGTTTTCTCTGAAAGTCGCTTTAATTTTTCCTAAAAGTCACTTTTAATTCCTCAGAAAGCCACTTTAATTTTTTCTAAAAGCCGCTTTTATTTTCTCAAAAAACCACTTGAATTTTTTCTAATAGCCGCTTTTGTTTTCTCAAAAAGCCACTTTTATTTCTTCTAAAAACCGATTTTGTTTTCTCAGAAAGTCGCTTTAATTTTTTGTAAAAGTCACTTTCAATTCCTCAGAAAGTCGCTTTAATTTTTTCTAAAAGCCGCTTTTGTTTTCTCAAAAAGCCACTTTAATTTTTTCTAAAAGCCGCTTTTGTTTTCTCTGAAAGTCGCTTTAATTTTTCCTAAAAGTCACTTTTAATTCCTCAGAAAGTCGCTTTAATTTTTTGTAAAAGCCACTTTTAATTCCTCAGAAAGCCACTTTAATTTTTTCTAAAAGCCGCTTTTATTTTCTCAAAAAGCCACTTTAATTTTTTCTAATAGCCGCCTTTGTTTTCTCAAAAAGCCACTTTTATTTCTTCTAAAAACCGGTTTTGTTTTCTCAGAAAGTCGCTTTAATTTTTTCTAAAAGCCACTTTTAATTTCTCTAAAACCCACTTTATTTTTTTTCTAAAAGCCGCTTTTGTTTTCTCAAAAAGGTACTTTTATTTCTTATAAAAGCCGATTTTGTTTTCTCAGAAAGTCGCTTTAATTTTTTCTAAAAGTCACTTTTAATTCCTCAGAAAGTCGCTTTAATTTTTTCTAAAAGCCGCTTTTGTTTTCTCAACAAGCCACTTTAATTTTTACTAAAAGCCGCTTTTGTTTTCTCAAAAAGCCACTTTATTTTTTTCTAAAAGCCGCTTTTGTTTTCTCAAAAAGCCACTTTAATTTTTTCTAATACCCGCTTTTGTTTTCTCAAAAAGCCACTTTTATTTCTTCTAAAAACCGATTTTGTTTTCTCAGAAAGTCGCTTTAATTTTTTCTAAAAGTCACTTTTAATTCCTCAGAAAGTCGCTTTAATTTTTTTAAAAGCCGCTTTTGTTTTCTCAAAAAGCTACTTTTATATCTTATAAAAGCCGATGTTGTTTTCTCAGAAAGTCGCTTTAATTTTTTCTAAAAGTCACTTTTAATTCCTCAGAAAGTCGCTTTAATTTTTTGTAAACGCCACTTTTAATTCCTCAGAAAGCCACTTTAATTTTTTCTAAAAGCCGCTTTTATTTTCTCAAAAAACCACTTGAATTTTTTCTAAAAGCCGGTTTTGTTTTCTCAAAAAGCTACTTTTATTTCTTATAAAAGCCGATTTTGTTTTCTCAGAAAGTCGCTTTAATTTTTCCTAAAAGTCACTTTTAATTCCCCAGAAAGTCGCTTTAATTTTTTCTAAAAGCCACTTTTAATTCCTCAGAAAGCCACTTTAATTTTTTCTAAAAGCCGCTTTCATTTTCTCAAAAAGCCACTTTAATTTTTTCTAATACCCGCTTTTGTTTTCTCAAAAAGCCACTTTTATTTCTTCTAAAAACCGGTTTTGTTTTCTCAGAAAGTCGCTTTAATTTTTTCTAAAAACCACTTTTAATTTCTCTAAAACCCACTTTAATTTTTTCTAAAAGCCGCTTTTGTTTTCTCAAAAAGCCACTTTAATTTTTTCTAAAAGCCGCTTTTGTTTTCTCTGAAAGTCGCTTTAATTTTTCCTAAAAGTCACTTTTAATTCCTCAGAAAGCCACTTTAATTTTTTCTAGAAGCCGCTTTTATTTTCTCAAAAAACCACTTGAATTTTTTCTAATAGCCGCTTTTGTTTTCTCAAAAAGCCACTTTTATTTCTTCTAAAAACCGATTTTGTTTTCTCAGAAAGTCGCTTTAATTTTTTCTAAAAGTCACTTTCAATTCCTCAGAAAGTCGCTTTAATTTTTTCTAAAAGCCGCTTTTGTTTTCTCAAAAAGCCACTTTAATTTTTTCTAAAAGCCGCTTTTGTTTTCTCTGAAAGTCGCTTTAATTTTTCCTAAAAGTCACTTTTAATTCCTCAGAAAGTCGCTTTAATTTTTTGTAAAAGCCACTTTTAATTCCTCAGAAAGCCACTTTAATTTTTTCTAAAAGCCGCTTTTATTTTCTCAAAAAGCCACTTTAATTTTTTCTAATAGCCGCTTTTGTTTTCTCAAAAAGCCACTTTTATTTCTTCTAAAAACCGGTTTTGTTTTCACTGAAAGTAGCTTTAATTTTTCCTAAAAGTCACTTTTAATTCCTCAGAAAGCCACTTTAATTTTTTCTAAAAGCCGCTTTTATTTTCTCAAAAAGCCACTTTAATTTTTTCTAAAAGCCGCTTTTATTTTCTCAAAAAGCCACTTTAATTTTTTCTAATAGCCGCTTTTGTTTTCTCAAAAAGCTACTTTTATTTCTTATAAAAGCCGATTTTGTTTTCTCAGAAAGTCGCTTTAATTTTTTCTAAAAGTCACTTTTAATTCCTCAGAAAGTCGCTTTAATTTTTTGTAAAAGCCGCTTTTAATTCCTCAGAAAGCCACTTTAATTTTTTCTAAAAGCCGCTTTTATTTTCTCAAAAACCCACTTTAATTTTTTCTAAAAGCCGCTTTTATTTTCTCAAAAAGCCACTTTAATTTTTTCTAATAGCCGCTTTTGTTTTCTCAAAAAGCTACTTTTATTTCTTCTAAAAGCCGATTTTGTTTTCTCAGAAAGTCGCTTTAATTTTTTCTAAAAGTCACTTTTAATTCCTCAGAAAGTCGCTTTAATTCTTTCTAATAGCCGCTTTTGTTTTCTCAAAAAGCCACTTTAATTTTTACTAAAAGCCGCTTTTGTTTTCTCAAAAAGCCACTTTAATTTTTTCTAAAAGCCGCTTTTGTTTTCTCAAAAAGCCACTTTAATTTTTACTAAAAGCCGCTTTTGTTTTCTCAAAATGCCACTTTAATTTTTTCTAAAAGCCGCTTTTGTTTTCTCAAAAAGCTACTTTTATTTCTTATAAAAGCCGATTTTGTTTTCTCAGAAAGTCGCTTTAATTTTTTCTAAAAGTCACTTTTAATTCCTCAGAAAGTCGCTTTAAGTTTTTGTAAAAGCCACTTTTAATTCCTCAGAAAGTCGCTTTAATTTTTTGTAAAAGCCGCTTTTATTTTCTCAAAAAGCCACTTTAATTTTTTCTAATAGCCGCTTTTGTTTTCTCAAAAAGCTACTTTTATTTCTTATAAAAGCCGATTTTGTTTTCTCAGAAAGTCGCTTTAATTTTTTCTAAAAGTCACTTTTAATTCCTCAGAAAGTCGCTTTAATTTTTTGTAAAAGCCGCTTTTAATTCCTCAGAAAGCCACTTTAATTTTTTCTAAAAGCCGCTTTTATTTTCTCAAAAACCCACTTTAATTTTTTCTAAAAGCCGCTTTTATTTTCTCAAAAAGCCACTTTAATTTTTTCTAATAGCCGCTTTTGTTTTCTCAAAAAGCTACTTTTATTTCTTCTAAAAGCCGATTTTGTTTTCTCAGAAAGTCGCTTTAATTTTTTCTAAAAGTCACTTTTAATTCCTCAGAAAGTCGCTTTAATTCTTTCTAATAGCCGCTTTTGTTTTCTCAAAAAGCCACTTTAATTTTTACTAAAAGCCGCTTTTGTTTTCTCAAAAAGCCACTTTAATTTTTTCTAAAAGCCGCTTTTGTTTTCTCAAAAAGCCACTTTAATTTTTACTAAAAGCCGCTTTTGTTTTCTCAAAATGCCACTTTAATTTTTTCTAAAAGCCGCTTTTGTTTTCTCAAAAAGCTACTTTTATTTCTTATAAAAGCCGATTTTGTTTTCTCAGAAAGTCGCTTTAATTTTTTCTAAAAGTCACTTTTAATTCCTCAGAAAGTCGCTTTAAGTTTTTGTAAAAGCCACTTTTAATTCCTCAGAAAGCCACTTTAATTTTTTCTAAAAGCCGCTTTTATTTTCTCAAAAAGCCACTTTAATTTTTTCTAATAGCCGCTTTTGTTTTCTCAAAAAGCCACTTTTATTTCTTCTAAAAACCGGTTTTGTTTTCTCAAAAAGCCACTTTTATTTTTTCTAAAAACCGGTTTTGTTTTCTCAGAAAGTCGCTTTAATTTTTTCTAAAAGCCACTTTTAATTTCTCTAAAACCCACTTTATTTTTTTCTAAAAGCCGCTTTTGTTTTCTCAAAAAGCTACTTTTATTTCTTCTAAAAACCGATTTTGTTTTCTCAGAAAGTCGCTTTAATTTTTTCTAAAAGTCACTTTTAATTCCTCAGAAAGTCGCTTTAATTTTTTCTAAAAGCCGCTTTTGTTTTCTCAAAAAGCCACTTTAATTTTTTCTAAAAGCCGCTTTTGTTTTTTCTGAAAGTCGCTTTTAATTCCTCAGAAAGTCGCTTTAATTTCTTCTAAAAGTCACTTTTAATTCCTCAGAAAGTCGCTTTAATTTTTTCTAAAAGCCGCTTTTGTTTTCTCAAAAAGCCACTTTAATTTTTTCTAATAGCCGCTTTTGTTTTCTCAAAAAGCCACTTTTATTTCTTCTAAAAACCGGTTTTGTTTTCTCAGAAAGCCACTTTAATTTTTTCTAAAAGCCGCTTTTATTTTCTCAAAAAACCACTTGAATTTTTTCTAATAGCCGCTTTTGTTTTCTCAAAAAGCCACTTTTATTTCTTCTAAAAACCGATTTTGTTTTCTCAGAAAGTCGCTTTAATTTTTTCTAAAAGCCACTTTTAATTTCTCTAAAACCCACTTTATTTTTTTCTAAAAGCCGCTTTTGTTTTCTCAAAAAGCTACTTTTATTTCTTCTAAAAGCCGATTTTGTTTTCTCTGAAAGTTGCTTTAATTTTTTCTAAAAGTCACTTTTAATTGCTCAGAAAGTCGCTTTAATTTTTTCTAAAAGCCACTTTTAATTTCTCTAAAACCCACTTTAATTTTTTCTAAAAGCCGCTTTTATTTTCTCAAAAAACCACTTTAATTTTTTCTAATACCCGCTTTTGTTTTCTCAAAAAGCCACTTTTATTTCTTCTAAAAACCGGTTTTGTTTTCTCAGAAAGTCGCTTTAATTTTTTCTAAAAGCCACTTTTAATTTCTCTAAAACCCACTTTATTTTTTTCTAAAAGCCGCTTTTGTTTTCTCAAAAAGCCACTTTAATTTTTTCTAATACCCGCTTTTGTTTTCTCAAAAAGCCACTTTTATTTCTTCTAAAAACCGATTTTGTTTTCTCAGAAAGTCGCTTTAATTTTTTCTAAAAGTCACTTTTAATTCCTCATAAAGTCGCTTTAATTTTTTCTAAAAGCCGCTTTTGTTTTCTCAAAAAGCCACTTTAATTTTTTTTAAAAGCCGCTTTTGGGTTCTCTGAAAGTCGCTTTAATTTTACCTAAAAGTCACTTTTAATTCCTCAGAAAGTCGCTTTAATTTTTTGTAAAAGCCACTTTTAATTCCTCAGAAAGCCACTTTAATTTTTTCTAAAAGCCGCTTTTATTTTCTCAAAAAACCACTTGAATTTTTTCTAATAGCCGCTTTTGTTTTCTCAAAAAGCCACTTTTATTTCTTCTAAAAACCGGTTTTGTTTTCTTAGAAAGTCGCTTTAATTTTTTCTAAAAACCACTTTTAATTTCTCTAAAACCCACTTTAATTTTTTCTAAAAGCCGCTTTTGTTTTCTCAAAAAGCCACTTTAATTTTTTCTAAAAGCCGCTTTTGTTTTCTCTGAAAGTCGCTTTAATTTTTCCTAAAAGTCACTTTTAATTCCTCAGAAAGCCACTTTAATTTTTTCTAAAAGCCGCTTTTATTTTCTCAAAAAACCACTTGAATTTTTTCTAATAGCCGCTTTTGTTTTCTCAAAAAGCCACTTTTATTTCTTCTAAAAACCGATTTTGTTTTCTCAGAAAGTCGCTTTAATTTTTTCTAAAAGTCACTTTCAATTCCTCAGAAAGTCGCTTTAATTTTTTCTAAAAGCCGCTTTTGTTTTCTCAAAAAGCCACTTTAATTTTTTCTAAAAGCCGCTTTTGTTTTCTCTGAAAGTCGCTTTAATTTTTCCTAAAAGTCACTTTTAATTCCTCAGAAAGTCGCTTTAATTTTTTGTAAAAGCCACTTTTAATTCCTCAGAAAGCTACTTTAATTTTTTCTAAAAGCCGCTTTTATTTTCTCAAAAAGCCACTTTAATTTTTTCTAATAGCCGCTTTTGTTTTCTCAAAAAGCCACTTTTATTTCTTCTAAAAACCGGTTTTGTTTTCTCTGAAAGTCGCTTTAATTTTTCCTAAAAGTCACTTTTAATTCCTCAGAAAGCCACTTTAATTTTTTCTAAAAGCCGCTTTTATTTTCTCAAAAAGCCACTTTAATTTTTTCTAAAAGCCGCTTTTATTTTCTCAAAAAGCCACTTTAATTTTTTCTAATAGCGGCTTTTGTTTTCTCAAAAAGCCACTTTTATTTCTTCTAAAAACCGCTTTTGTTTTCTCTGAAAGTCGCTTTAATTTTTCCTAAAAGTCACTTTTAATTCCTCAGAAAGTCGCTTTAATTTTTTGTAAAAGCCACTTTTAATTCCTCAGAAAGCCACTTTAATTTTTTCTAAAAGCCGCTTTTATTTTCTCAAAAAGCCACTTTAATTTTTTCTAATAGCCGCTTTTGTTTTCTCAAAAAGCTACTTTTATTTCTTATAAAAGCCGATTTTGTTTTCTCAGAAAGTCGCTTTAATTTTTTCTAAAAGTCACTTTTAATTCCTCAGAAAGTCGCTTTAATTTTTTTGAATAGCCGCTTTTGTTTTCTCAAAAAGCCACTTTAATGTTTACTAAAAGCAGCTTTTGTTTTCTCAAAAAGCCACTTTAATTTTTTCTAAAAGCCGATTTTGTTTTCTCAGAAAGTCGCTTTAATTTTTTCTAAAAGTCACTTTTAATTCCTCAGAAAGTCGCTTTAATTTTTTCTAATAGCCGCTTTTGTTTTCTCAAAAAGCCACTTTAATTTTTACTAAAAGCCGCTTTTGTTTTCTCAAAAAGCCACTTTAATTTTTTCTAAAAGCCGCTTTTGTTTTCTCAAAAAGCCACTTTAATTTTTACTAAAAGCCGCTTTTGTTTTCTCAAAAAGCCACTTTAATTTTTTCTAAAAGCCGCTTTTGTTTTCTCAAAAAGCCACTTTAATTTTTACTAATAGCCGCTTTTGTTTTCTCAAAAAGCCACTTTTATTTCTACTAAAAACCGATTTTGTTTTCTCAGAAAGTCGCTTTAATTTTTTCTAAAAGTCACTTTCAATTCCTCAGAAAGTCGCTTTAATTTTTTCTAAAAGCCGCTTTTGTTTTCTCAAAAAGCCACTTTAATTTTTTCTAAAAGCCGCTTTTGTTTTCTCTGAAAGTCGCTTTAATTTTTCCTAAAAGTCACTTTTAATTCCTCAGAAAGTCGCTTTAATTTTTTGTAAAAGCCACTTTTAATTCCTCAGAAAGCCACTTTAATTTTTTCTAAAAGCCGCTTTTATTTTCTCAAAAAGCCACTTTAATTTTTTCTAATAGCCGCTTTTGTTTTCTCAAAAAGCCACTTTTATTTCTTCTAAAAACCGGTTTTGTTTTCTCTGAAAGTCGCTTTAATTTTTCCTAAAAGTCACTTTTAATTCCTCAGAAAGCCACTTTAATTTTTTCTAAAAGCCGCTTTTATTTTCTCAAAAAGCCACTTTAATTTTTTCTAAAAGCCGCTTTTATTTTCTCAAAAAGCCACTTTAATTTTTTCTAATAGCCGCTTTTGTTTTCTCAAAAAGCCACTTTTATTTCTTCTAAAAACCGCTTTTGTTTTCTCTGAAAGTCGCTTTAATTTTTCCTAAAAGTCACTTTTAATTCCTCAGAAAGTCGCTTTAATTTTTTGTAAAAGCCACTTTTAATTCCTCAGAAAGCCACTTTAATTTTTTCTAAAAGCCGCTTTTATTTTCTCAAAAAGCCACTTTAATTTTTTCTAATAGCCGCTTTTGTTTTCTCAAAAAGCTACTTTTATTTCTTATAAAAGCCGATTTTGTTTTCTCAGAAAGTCGCTTTAATTTTTTCTAAAAGTCACTTTTAATTCCTCAGAAAGTCGCTTTAATTTTTTCTAATAGCCGCTTTTGTTTTCTCAAAAAGCCACTTTAATTTTTACTAAAAGCCGCTTTTGTTTTCTCAAAAAGCCACTTTAATTTTTTCTAAAAGCCGCTTTTGTTTTCTCAAAAAGCCACTTTAATTTTTACTAAAAGCCGCTTTTGTTTTCTCAAAAAGCCACTTTAATTTTTTCTAAAAGTTGCTTTTGTTTTCTCAAAAAGCTACTTTTATTTCTTATAAAAGCCGATTTTGTTTTCTCAGAAAGTCGCTTTAATTTTTTCTAAAAGTCACTTTTAATTCCTCAGAAAGTCGCTTTAATTTTTTCTAATAGCCGATTTTGTTTTCTCAAAAAGCCACTTTTATTTCTTCTAAAAACCGGTTTTGTTTTCTCTGAAAGTCGCTTTAATTTTTCCTAAAAGTCACTTTTAATTCCTCAGAAAGCCACTTTAATTTTTTCTAAAAGCCGCTTTTATTTTCTCAAAAAGCCACTTTAATTTTTTCTAAAAGCCGCTTTTATTTTCTCAAAAAGCCACTTTAATTTTTTCTAATAGCCGCTTTTGTTTTCTCAAAAAGCCACTTTTATTTCTTCTAAAAACCGCTTTTGTTTTCTCTGAAAGTCGCTTTAATTTTTCCTAAAAGTCACTTTTAATTCCTCAGCAAGTCGCTTTAATTTTTTGTAAAAGCCACTTTTAATTCCTCAGAAAGCCACTTTAATTTTTTCTAAAAGCCGCTTTTATTTTCTCAAAAAGCCACTTTAATTTTTTCTAATAGCCGCTTTTGTTTTCTCAAAAAGCTACTTTTATTTCTTATAAAAGCCGATTTTGTTTTCTCAGAAAGTCGCTTTAATTTTTTCTAAAAGTCACTTTTAATTCCTCAGAAAGTCGCTTTAATTTTTTCTAATAGCCGCTTTTGTTTTCTCAAAAAGCCACTTTAATTTTTACTAAAAGCCGCTTTTGTTTTCTCAAAAAGCCACTTTAATTTTTTCTAAAAGCCGCTTTTGTTTTCTCAAAAAGCCACTTTAATTTTTACTAAAAGCCGCTTTTGTTTTCTCAAAAAGCCACTTTAATTTTTTCTAAAAGCCGCTTTTGTTTACTCAAAAAGCTACTTTTATTTCTTATAAAAGCCGATTTTGTTTTCTCAGAAAGTCGCTTTAATTTTTTCTAAAAGTCACTTTTAATTCCTCAGAAAGTCGCTTTAAGTTTTTGTAAAAGCCACTTTTAATTCCTCAGAAAGCCACTTTAATTTTTTCTAAAAGCCGCTTTTATTTTCTCAAAAAGCCACTTTAATTTTTTCTAATAGCCGCTTTTGTTTTCTCAAAAAGCCACTTTATTTTTTTCTAAAAACCGGTTTTGTTTTCTCAAAAAGCCACTTTTATTTCTTCTAAAAACCGATTTTGTTTTCTCAGAAAGTCGCTTTAATTTTTTCTAAAAGTCACTTTTAATTCCTCAGAAAGTCGCTTTAATTTTTTCTAAAAGCCGCTTTTGTTTTCTCAAAAAGCCACTTTAATTTTTTCTAAAAGCCGCTTTTGTTTTTTCTGAAAGTCGCTTTTAATTCCTCAGAAAGTCGCTTTAATTTTTTCTAAAAGTCACTTTTACTTCCTCAGAAAGTCGCTTTAATTTTTTCTAAAAGCCGCTTTTGTTTTCTCAAAAAGCCACTTTAATTTTTTCTAATAGCCGCTTTTGTTTTCTCAAAAAGCCACTTTTATTTCTTCTAAAAACCGGTTTTGTTTTCTCAGAAAGCCACTTTAATTTTTTCTAAAAGCCGCTTTTATTTTCTCAAAAAACCACTTGAATTTTTTCTAATAGCCGCTTTTGTTTTCTCAAAAAGCCACTTTTATTTCTTCTAAAAACCGATTTTGTTTTCTCAGAAAGTCGCTTTAATTTTTTCTAAAAGCCACTTTTAATTTCTCTAAAACCCACTTTATTTTTTTCTAAAAGCCGCTTTTGTTTTCTCAAAAAGCTACTTTTATTTCTTCTAAAAGCCGATTTTGTTTTCTCTGAAAGTTGCTTTAATTTTTTCTAAAAGTCACTTTTAATTGCTCAGAAAGTCGCTTTAATTTTTTCTAAAAGCCACTTTTAATTTCTCTAAAACCCACTTTAATTTTTTCTAAAAGCCGCTTTTGTTTTCTCAAAAAGCCACTTTAATTTTTTCTAATAGCCGCTTTTGTTTTCTCAAAAAGCTACTTTTATTTCTTCTAAAAGCCGATTTTGTTTTCTCAGAAAGTCGCTTTAATTTTTTCTAAAAGCCACTTTTAATTTCTCTAAAACCCACTTTAATTTTTTCTAAAAGCCGCTTTTGTGTTCTCAAAAAGCTACTTTAATTTTTTCTAAAAGCCGCTTTTGTTTTCTCAAAAAGCCACTTTTATTTCTTCTAAAAGCCGATTTTGTTTTCTCAGAAAGTCGCTTTAATTTTTTCTAAAAGTCACTTTTAATTCCTCAGAAAGTCGCTTTAATTTTTTCTAAAAGCCACTTTTAATTTCTCTAAGACCCACTTTAATTTTTTCTAAAAGCCGCTTTTGTGTTCTCAAAAAGCTACTTTAATTTTTTCTAAAAGCCGCTTTTGTTTTCTCAAAAAGCCACTTTTATTTCTTCTAAAAACCGGTTTTATTTTCTTAGAAAGTCGCTTTAATTTTTTCTAAAAGCCACTTTTAATTTCTCTAAAACCCACTTTAATTTTTTCTAAAAGCCGCTTTTGTTTTCTCAAAAAGCCACTTTAATTTTTTCTAAAAGCCGCTTTTGTTTTCTTAGAAAGTCGCTTTAATTTTTTCTAAAAGCCACTTTTAATTTCTCTAAAACCCACTTTAATTTTTTCTAAAAGCCGCTTTTGTTTTCTCAGAAAGCCACTTTAACTTTTTCTAAAAGCCGCTTTTATTTTCTCAAAAAACCACTTAAAGTTTTTCTAATAGGCGCTTTTGTTTTCTCAAAAAGCCACTTTTATTTCTTCTAAAAACCGGTTTTGTTTTCTCAGAAAGTCGCTTTAATTTTTTCTAAAAGCCACTTTTAATTTTTCTAAAACCCACTTTAATTTTTTCTAAAAGCCGCTTTTGTTTTCTCAAAAAGCCACTTTAATTTTTTCTAATAGCCGCTTTTGTTTTCTCAAAAAGCCACTATTATTTCTTCTAAAAACCGGTTTTGTTTTCTCAGAAAGTCGCTTTAATTTTTTCTAAAAGCCGCTTTTGTTTTCTAAAAAAGCCACTTTAATTTTTCCTAATAGCCGCTTTTGTTTTCTCAAAAAGCTACTTTTATTTCTTCTAAAAGCCGATTTTGTTTTCTCAGAAAGTCGCTTTAATTTTTTCTAAAAGTCACTTTTAATTTCTCTAAGACCCACTTTAATTTTTTCTAAAAGCCGCTTTTGTTTTCTCAAAAAGCTACTTTTATTTCTTCTAAAAGCCGATTTTGTTTTCTCAAAAAGCTACTTTTATTTCTTCTAAAAGCCGATTTTGTTTTCTCAAAAAGCCACTTTTATTTCTTCTAAAAACCGGTTTTGTTATCTCAGAAAGTCGCTTTAATTTTTTTCTAAAAGCCGCTTTTGTTTTCTCAGAAAGTCGCTTTAATTTTTTCTAAAAGCAACTTTTAATTTTTCTAAAACCCACTTTAATTTTTTCTAAAAGCCGCTTTTGTTTTCTCAAAAAGCCACTTTAATTTTTTCTAATAGCCGCTTTTGTTTTCTCAAAAAGCTACTTTTATTTCTTCTAAAAGCCGATTTTGTTTTCTCAGAAAGTCGCTTTAATTTTTTCTAAAAGTCACTTTTAATTTCTCTAAGACCCACTTTAATTTTTTCTAAAAGCCGCTTTTGTTTTCTCAGAAAGTCGCTTTAATTTTTTCTAAAAGCTGCTTTTGTTTTCTCAAAAAGCTACTTTTATTTCTTCTAAAAGCCGATTTTGTTTTCTCAAAAAGCCACTTTTATTTCTTCTAAAAACCGGTTTTGGTTTCCCAGAAAGTCGCTTTAATTTTTTTCTAAAAGCCGCTTTTGTTTTCTCAGAAAGTCGCTTTAATTTTTTCTAAAAGCCACTTTTAATTTTTCTAAACCCCACTTTAATTTTTTCTAAAAGCCGCTTTTGTTTTCTCAAAAAGCCACTTTAATTTTTTCTAATAGCCGCTTTTGTTTTCTCAAAAAGCTACTTTTATTTCTTCTAAAAGCCGATTTTGTTTTCTCAGAAAGTCGCTTTAATTTTTTCTAAAAGTCACTTTTAATTTCTCTAAGACCCACTTTAATTTTTTCTAAAAGCCGCTTTTGTTTTCTCAGAAAGTCGCTTTAATTTTTTCTAAAAGCCGCTTTTGTTTTCTCAAAAAGCCACTTTAATTTTTTCTAATAGCCGCTTTTGTTTTCTCAGAAAGCTACTTTTATTTCTTCTAAAAGCCGATTTTGTTTTCTCAGAAAGTCGCTTTAATTTTTTCTAAAAGTCACTTTTAATTTCTCTAAGACCCACTTTAATTTTTTCTAAAAGCCGCTTTTGTTTTCTCAAAAAGCCACTTTAATTTTTTCTAAAAGCCGCTTTTGTTTTCTCAGAAAGTCGCTTTAATTTTTTCTAAAAGCTGCTTTTGTTTTCTCAAAAAGCTACTTTTATTTCTTCTAAAAGCCGATTTTGTTTTCTCAAAAAGCCACTTTTATTTCTTCTAAAACCGGTTTTGGTTTCCCAGAAAGTCGCTTTAATTTTTTTCTAAAAGCCGCTTTTGTTTTCTCAGAAAGTCGCTTTAATTTTTTCTAAAAGCCACTTTTAATTTTTCTAAACCCCACTTTAATTTTTTCTAAAAGCCGCTTTTGTTTTCTCAAAAAGCCACTTTAATTTTTTCAAATAGCCGCTTTTGTTTTCTCAAAAAGCTACTTTTATTTCTTCTAAAAGCCGATTTTGTTTTCTCAGAAAGTCGCTTTAATTTTTTCTAAAAGTCACTTTTAATTTCTCTAAGACCCACTTTAATTTTTTCTAAAAGCCGCTTTTGTTTTCTCAGAAAGTCGCTTTAATTTTTTCTAAAAGCCGCTTTTGTTTTCTCAAAAAGCCACTTTAATTTTTTCTAAAAGCCGCTTTTGTTTTCTCAAAAAGCTACTTTTATTTCTTCTAAAAGCCGATTTTGTTTTCTCAAAAAGCTACTTTTATTTCTTCTAAAAGCCGATTTTGTTTTCTCAAAAAGCCACTTTTATTTCTTCTAAAAACCGGTTTTGTTTTCTCAGAAAGTCGCTTTAATTTTTTCTAAAAGCCGCTTTTGTTTTCTCAGAAAGTCGCTTTAATTTTTTCTAAAAGCCACTTTTAATTTTTCTAAAACCCACTTTAATTTTTTCTAAAAGCCGCTTTTGTTTTCTCAAAAAGCTACTTTTATTTTTTCTAATAGCCGCTTTTGTTTTCTCAAAAAGCTACTTTTATTTCTTCTAAAAGCCGATTTTGTTTTCTCAGAAAGTCGCTTTAATTTTTTCTAAAAGTCACTTTTAATTCCTTAGAAAGTCGCTTTAATTTTTTCTAAAAGCCGCTTTTGTTTTCTCAAAAAGCTACTTTTATTTCTTCTAAAAGCCGCTTTTTTTTTTCAAAAAGCCACTTTTATTTCTTCTAAAAACCGGTTTTGTTTTCTCAGAAAGTCGCTTTAATTTTTTCTAAAAGCCACTTTTAATTTCTCTAAAACCCACTTTAATTTTTTCTAAAAGCCGCTTTTGTTTTCTCAAAAAGCTACTTTTATTTCTTCTAAAAGCCGATTTTGTTTTCTCAGAAAGTCGCTTTAATTTTTTCTAAAAGCCACTTTTAATTTCTCTAAAACCCACTTTAATTTTTTCTAAAAGCCGCTTTTGTTTTCTAAAAAAGCCACTTTAATTTTTCCTAATAGCCGCTTTTGTTTTCTCAAAAAGCCACTTTTATTTCTTCTAAAAACTGGTTTTGTTTTCTCAGAAAGTCGCTTGAATTTTTTCTAAAAGCCACTTTTAATTTCTCTAAAACCCACTTTAATTTTTTCTAAAAGCCGCTTTTGTTTTCTCAAAAAGCCACTTTAATTTTTTCTAAAAGCCGCTTTTGTTTTCTTAGAAAGTCGCTTTAATTTTTTCTAAAAGCCACTTTTAATTTCTCTAAAACCCACTATAATTTTTTCTAAAAGCCGCTTTTGTTTTCTCAGAAAGCCACTTTAATTTTTTCTAAAAGCCGCTTTTATTTTCTCAAAAAACCACTTAAATTTTTTCTAATAGCCGCTTTTGTTTTCTCAAAAAGCCACTTTTATTTCTTCTAAAAACCGGTTTTGTTTTCTCAGAAAGTCGCTTTAATTTTTTCTAAAAGCCACTTTTAATTTCTCTAAAACCCACTTTAATTTTTTCTAAAAGCCGCTTTTGTTTTCTCAAAAAGCCACTTTAATTTTTTCTAAAAGCCGCTTTTGTTTTCTCAAAAAGCTACTTTTATTTTTTCTAAAAGCCGATTTTGTTTTCTCAGAAAGTCGCTTTAATTTTTTCTAAAAGCCACTTTTAATTTCTCTAAAACCCACTTTAATTTTTTCTAAAAGCCGCTTTTGTTTTCTCAAAAAGCTACTTTTATTTTTTCTAAAAGCCGATTTTGTTTTCTCAGAAAGTCGCTTTAATTTTTTTTAAAAGCCACTTTTAATTTCTCTAAAACCCACTTTAATTTTTTCTAAAAGCCGCTTTTGTTTTCTCAAAAAGCTACTTTTATTTTTTCTAAAAGCCGATTTTGTTTTCTCAGAAAGTGGCTTTAATTTTTTCTAAAAGCCACTTTTAATTTCTCTAAAACCCACTTTAATTTTTTCTAAAAGCCGCTTTTGTTTTCTCAAAAAGCTACTTTTATTTTTTCTAAAAGCCGATTTTGTTTTCTCAGAAAGTCGCTTTAATTTTTTTTAAAAGCCACTTTTAATTTCTCTAAAACCCACTTTAATTTTTTCTAAAAGCCGCTTTTGTTTTCTCAAAAAGCTACTTTTATTTTTTCTAAAAGCCGCTTTTGTTTTCTCAGAAAGTCGCTTTAATTTTTTCTAAAAGCCACTTTTAATTTCTCTAAAACCCACTTTAATTTTTTCTAAAAGCCGCTTTTGTTTTCTAAAAAAGCCACTTTAATTTTTCCTAATAGCCGCTTTTGTTTTCTCAAAAAGCCACTTTTATTTCTTCTAAAAACCGGTTTTGTTTTCTCAGAAAGTCGCTTTAATTTTTTCTAAAAGCCACTTTTAATTTCTCTAAACCCCACTTTAATTTTTTCTAAAAGCCGCTTTTGTTTTCTCAAAAAGCCACTTTAATTTTTTCTAAAAGCCGCTTTTGTTTTCTTAGAAAGTCGCTTTAATTTTTTCTAAAAGCCACTTTTAATTTCTCTAAAACCCACTTTAATTTTTTCTAAAAGCCGCTTTTGTTTTCTCAGAAAGCCACTTTAATTTTTTCTAAAAGCCGCTTTTATTTTCTCAAAAAACCACTTAAATTTTTTCTAATAGCCGCTTTTGTTTTCTCAAAAAGCCACTTTTATTTCTTCTAAAAACCGGTTTTGTTTTCTCAGAAAGTCGCTTTAATTTTTTCTAAAAGCCACTTTTAATTTCTCTAAAACCCACTTTAATTTTTTCTAAAAGCCGCTTTTGTTTTCTCAAAAAGCCACTTTAATTTTTTCTAAAAGCCGCTTTTGTTTTCTTAGAAAGTCGCTTTAATTTTTTCTAAAAGCCACTTTTAATTTCTCTAAAACCCACTTTAATTTTTTCTAAAAGCCGCTTTTGTTTTCTCAAAAAGCTACTTTTATTTTTTCTAAAAGCCGATTTTGTTTTCTCAGAAAGTCGCTTTAATTTTTTTAAAAGCCACTTTTAATTTCTCTAAAACCCACTTTAATTTTTTCTAAAAGCCGCTTTTGTTTTCTCAAAAAGCTACTTTTATTTTTTCTAAAAGCCGCTTTTGTTTTCTCAGAAAGCCACTTCAATTTTTTCTAAAAGCCGCTTTTATTTTCTCAAAAAACCACTTAAATTTTTTCTAATAGCCGCTTTTGTTTTCTCAAAAAGCTACTTTTATTTCTTCTAAAAGCCGATTTTGTTTTCTCAGAAAGCCGCTTTAATTTTTTTTTAAAGCCGCTTTTATTTTCTCTAAAACCCACTTTAATTTTTTCTAAAAGCCGCTTTTGTTTTCTCAAAAAGCCACTTTAATTTTTTCTAAAAGCCGCTTTTGTTTTCTTAGAAAGTCGCTTTAATTTTTTCTAAAAGCCACTTTTAATTTCTCTAAAACCCACTTTAATTTTTTCTAAAAGCCGCTTTTGTTTTCTCAAAAAGCTACTTTTATTTTTTCTAAAAGCCGATTTTGTTTTCTCAGAAAGTCGCTTTAATTTTTTTAAAAGCCACTTTTAATTTCTCTAAAACCCACTTTAATTTTTTCTAAAAGCCGCTTTTGTTTTCTCAAAAAGCTACTTTTATTTTTTCTAAAAGCCGCTTTTGTTTTCTCAAAAAGCCACTTCAATTTTTTCTAAAAGCCGCTTTTATTTTCTCAAAAAAGCCACTTTAATTTTTCCTAATAGCCGCTTTTGTTTTTTCAAAAAGCCACTTTTATTTCTTCTAAAAACCGGTTTTGTTTTCTCAGAAAGTCGCTTAAATTTTTTCTAAAAGCCACTTTTAATTTCTCTCAAACCCACTTTAATTTACTTTAATTTTTTCTAAAAGCCGCTTTTGTTTTCTCAAAAAGCTACTTTTATTTCTTCTAAAAGCCGATTTTGTTTTCTCAGAAAGTCGCTTTAATTTTTTTTTAAAGCCGCTTTTATTTTCTCTAAAACCCACTTTAATTTTTTCTAATAGCCGCTTTTGTTTTCTCAAAAAGCTACTTTTATTTTTTCTAAAAGCCGATTTTGTTTTCTCAGAAAGTCGCTTTAATTTTTTTTAAAAGCCACTTTTAATTTCTCTAAAACCCACTTTAATTTTTTCTAAAAGCCGCTTTTGTTTTCTCAAAAAGCTACTTTTATTTTTTCTAAAAGGCGCTTTTGTTTTCTCAGAAAGCCACTTCAATTTTTTCTAAAAGCCGCTTTTATTTTCTCAAAAAACCACTTATATTTTTTCTAATAGCCGCTTTTGTTTTCTCAAAAAGCTACTTTTATTTCTTCTAAAAGCCGATTTTGTTTTCTCAGAAAGCCGCTTTAATTTTTTTTAAAACTCACTTTTAATTCCTCAGAAAGTCGCTTTAATTTTTTCTAAAAGCCGCTTTTGTTTTCTAAAAAAGCCACTTTAATTTTTCCTAATAGCCGCTTTTGTTTTTTCAAAAAGCCACTTTTATTTCTTCTAAAAACCGGTTTTGTTTTCTCAGAAAGTCGCTTTAATTTTTTCTAAAAGCCACTTTTAATTTCTCTAAAACCCACTTTAATTTGTTCTAAAAGCCGCTTTTGTTTTCTCAAAAAGCCACTTTTATTTCTTCTAAAAGCCGAATTTGTTTTCTCAGAAACTCGCTTTAATTTTTTTTTAAAGCCGCTTTTATTTTCTCTAAAATCCACTTTAATTTTTTCTAATAGCCGCTTTTAATTTCTCTAAAAGCCACCTAATTTTTTCTAATAGCCGCTTTTGTTTTCTCAGAAAGTCGCTTTAATTTTTTCTAATAGCCGCTTTAGTTTTCTCAGAAAGTCGCTGTAATTTTTTCTAAAAGCCGATTTTGTTTTCTCAAAAAGCCACTTTAATTTTTTCTAATAGCCGCTTTTAATTTCTCTAAAAGCCACTTAATTTTTTCTAATAGCCGCTTTTGTTTTCTCAAAAAGTCGCTTTAATTTTTTCTAAAAGCCACTTTTAATTTCTCTAAAACCCACTTTAATTTTTTCTAAAAGCCGCTTTTGTTTTCTCAAAAAGCCACTTTAATTTTTTCTAAAAGCTGCTTTTGTATTCTCAAAAATCTACTTTTATTTTTTCTAAAAGCCGATTTTGTTTTCTCAGAAAGTCGCTTTAATTTTTTCTTAAAGCCACTTTTAATTTCTCTAAAACCCACTTTAATTTTTTCTAAAAGCCACTTAATTTTTTCTAATAGCCGCTATTGTTTTCTCAGAAAGTCGTTTAATTTTTTCTTAAAGCCACTTTTAATTTCTCTAAAACCCACTTTAATTTTTTCTAAAAGCCGCTTTTGTTTTCTCAAAAAGCCACTTTAATTTTTTCTAGAAGCCGCTTTTGTTTTCTCCAAAATCTACTTTTATTTTTTCTAAAACCCACTTTAATTTTTTTTTAATAGCCGCTTTTGTTTTCTCAAAAAGCCACTTTAATTTTTTCTAATAGACGCTTTTAATTTCTCTAAAAGCCACCTAATTTTTTCTAATAGCCGCTTTTGTTTTCTCAGAAAGTCGCTTTCATTTTTTCTAATAGCCGCTTTAGTTTTCTCAGAAAGTCGCTGTAATTTTTTCTAAAAGCCGATTTTGTTTTCTCAAAAAGCCACTTTAATTTTTTCTAATAGCCGCTTTTAATTTCTCTAAAAGCCACTTTAATTTTTTCTAAAAGCCGCTTTTGTTTTCTCAGAAAGCCACTTTAATTTTTTCTAAAAGCCACTTTTAATTTCTCTAAAACCCACTTTAATTTTTTCTAATAGCCGCTTTTGTTTTCTCAAAAAGCCACTTTAATTTTTTCTAAATGCCGCTTTTGTTTTCTTAGAAAGTCGCTTTAATTTTTTCTAAAAGCCACTTTTAATTTCTCTAAAACCCACTTTAATTTTTTCTAATAGCCGCTTTTGTTTTCTCAAAAAGCCACTTAAATTTTTTCTAATAGCCGCTTTTAATTTCTCTAAAACCCACTTTAATTTTTTCTAAAAGCCGCTTTTGTTTTCTCAGAAAGTCGCTTTAATTTTTTCTAAAAGCCACTTTTAGTTTCTCTAAAACCCACTTTAATTTTTTCTAATAGCCGCTTTTAATTTCTCTAAAACCCACTTTAATTTTTTCTAAAAGCCGATTTTGTTTTCTCAAAAAGCCACTTTAATTTTTTCTAAAAGCCACTTTTAATTTCTCTAAAACCCACTTTAATTTTTTCTAATAGCCGCTTTTATTTTCTCAAAAAACCACTTAAATTTTTTCTAATAGCCGCTTTTGTTTTCTCAAAAAGCTACTTTTATTTCTTCTAAAAGCCGATTTTGTTTTCTCAGAAAGCCGCTTTAATTTTTTTTAAAACTCACTTTTAATTCCTCAGAAAGTCGCTTTAATTTTTTCTAAAAGCCGCTTTTGTTTTTTCAAAAATCTACTTTTATTTTTTCTAAAAGCCGATTTTGTTTTCTCAGAAAGTCGCTTTAATTTTTTCTTAAAGCCACTTTTAATTTCTCTAAAACCCACTTTAATTTTTTCTAAAAGCCACTTAATTTTTTCTAATAGCCGCTTTTGTTTTCTCAGAAAGTCGTTTAATTTTTTCTTAAAGCCACTTTTAATTTCTCTAAAACCCACTTTAATTTTTTCTAAAAGCCGCTTTTGTTTTCTCAAAAAGCCACTTTAATTTATTCTAATAGCCGCTTTTGTTTTCTCAAAAAGCTACTTTAATTTTTTCTAAAAGCCGCTTTTGTTTTCTCAAAAAGCCACTTTAATTTTTTCTAGAAGCCGCTTTTGTTTTCTCCAAAATCTACTTTTATTTTTTCTAAAACCCACTTTAATTTTTTCTAATAGCCGCTTTTGTTTTCTCAAAAAGCCACTTTAATTTTTTCTAATAGCCGCTTTTAATTTCTCTAAAAGCCACCTAATTTTTTCTAATAGCCGCTTTTGTTTTCTCAGAAAGTCGCTTTAATTTTTTCTAATAGCCGCTTTAGTTTTCTCAGAAAGTCGCTGTAATTTTTTCTAAAAGCCGATTTTGTTTTCTCAAAAAGCCACTTTAATTTTTTCTAATAGCCGCTTTTGTTTTCTCAAGAAGCCACTTTAATTTTTTCTAAATGCCGCTTTTGTTTTCTTAGAAAGTCGCTTTAATTTTTTCTAAAAGCCACTTTTAATTTCTCTAAAACCCACTTTAATTTTTTCTAATAGCCGCTTTTGTTTTCTCAAAAAGCCACTTTAATTTTTTCTAATAGCCGCTTTTAATTTCTCTAAAACCCACTTTAATTTTTTCTAAAAGCCGCTTTTGTTCTCTCAGAAAGTCGCTTTAATTTTTTCTAAAAGCCACTTTTAGTTTCTCTAAAACCCACTTTAACTTTTCTAATAGCCGCTTTTATTTTCTCAAAAAACCACTTAAATTTTTTCTAATAGCCGCTTTTAATTTCTCTAAAACCCACTTTAATTTTTTCTAAAAGCCGCTTTTGTTTTCTCAGAAAGTCGCTTTAATTTTTTCTAAAAGCCACTTTTAGTTTCTCTGAAACCCACTTTAATTTTTTCTAATAGCCGCTTTTAATTTCTCTAAAACCCACTTTAATTTTTTCTAAAAGCCGATTTTGTTTTCTCAAAAAGCCACTTTAATTTTTTCTAAAAGCCACTTTTAATTTCTCTAAAACCCACTTTAATTTTTTCTAATAGCCGCTTTTGTTCTCTCAGAAAGTCGCTTTAATTTTTTCTTAAAGCCACTTTTAATTTCTCTAAAACCCACTTTAATTTTTTCTAAAAGCCACTTAATTTTTTCTAATAGCCGCTTTTGTTTTCTCAGAAAGTCGTTTAATTTTTTCTTAAAGCCACTTTTAATTTCTCTAAAACCCACTTTAATTTTTTCTAAAAGCCGCTTTTGTTTTCTCAAAAAGCCACTTTAATTTATTCTAATAGCCGCTTTTGTTTTCTCAAAAAGCTACTTTAATTTTTTCTAAAAGCCGCTTTTGTTTTCTCAAAAAGCCACTTTAATTTTTTCTAGAAGCCGCTTTTGTTTTCTCCAAAATCTACTTTTATTTTTTCTAAAACCCACTTTAATTTTTTCTAATAGCCGCTTTTGTTTTCTCAAAAAGCCACTTTAATTTTTTCTAATAGCCGCTTTTAATTTCTCTAAAAGCCACCTAATTTTTTCTAATAGCCGCTTTTGTTTTCTCAGAAAGTCGCTTTAATTTTTTCTAATAGCCGCTTTAGTTTTCTCAGAAAGTCGCTGTAATTTTTTCTAAAAGCCGATTTTGTTTTCTCAAAAAGCCACTTTAATTTTTTCTAATAGCCGCTTTTAATTTCTCTAAAAGCCACTTTAATTTTTTCTAAAAGCCGCTTTTGTTTTCTCAGAAAGCCACTTTAATTTTTTCTAAAAGCCACTTTTAATTTCTCTAAAACCCACTTTAATTTTTTCTAATAGCCGCTTTTGTTTTCTCAAAAAGCCACTTTAATTTTTTCTAAATGCCGCTTTTGTTTTCTTAGAAAGTCGCTTTAATTTTTTCTAAAAGCCACTTTTAATTTCTCTAAAACCCACTTTAATTTTTTCTAATAGCCGCTTTTGTTTTCTCAAAAAGCCACTTTAATTTTTTCTAATAGCCGCTTTTAATTTCTCTAAAAGCCACTTTAATTTTTTCTAAAAGCCGCTTTTGTTCTCTCAGAAAGTCGCTTTAATTTTTTCTAAAAGCCACTTTTAGTTTCTCTAAAACCCACTTTAATTTTTTCTAATAGCCGCTTTTATTTTCTCAAAAAACCACTTAAATTTTTTCTAATAGCCGCTTTTAATTTCTCTAAAACCCACTTTAATTTTTTCTAAAAGCCGCTTTTGTTTTCTCAGAAAGTCGCTTTAATTTTTTCTAAAAGCCACTTTTAGTTTCTCTGAAACCCACTTTAATTTTTTCTAAAAGCCGCTTTTAATTTCTCTAAAACCCACTTTAATTTTTTCTAAAAGCCGATTTTGTTTTCTCAAAAAGCCACTTTAATTTTTTCTAAAAGCCACTTTTAATTTCTCTAAAACCCACTTTAATTTTTTCTAATAGCCGCTTTTATTTTCTCAAAAAACCACTTAAATTTTTTCTAATAGCCGCTTTTGTTTTCTCAAAAAGCTACTTTTATTTCTTCTAAAAGCCGATTTTGTTTTCTCAGAAAGCCGCTTTAATTTTTTTTAAAACTCACTTTTAATTCCTCAGAAAGTCGCTTTAATTTTTTCTAAAAGCAGCTTTTGTTTTCTAAAAAAGCCACTTTAATTTTTCCTAATAGCAGCTTTTGTTTTTTCAAAAAGCCACTTTTATTTCTTCTAAAAACCGGTTTTGTTTTCTCAGAAAGTCGCTTTAATTTTTTCTAAAAGCCACTTTTAATTTCTCTAAAACCCACTTTAATTTTTTCTAAAAGCCGCTTTTGTTTTCTCAGAAAGCCGCTTTAATTTTTTTAAAAACTCACTTTTAATTCCTCAGAAAGTCGCTTTAATTTCTTCTAAAAGCCGCTTTTGTTTTCTAAAAAAGCCACTTTAATTTTTCCTAATAGCCGCTTTTGTGTTTTCAAAAAACCACTTTTATTTCTTCTAAAAACCGGTTTTGTTTTCTCAGAAAGTCGCTTTAATTTTTTCTAAAAGCCACTTTTAATTTCTCTAAAACCCACTTTTATTTCTTCTAAAAGCCGATTTTGTTTTCTCAGAAAGCCGCTTTAATTTTTTTTAAAACTCACTTTTAATTCCTCAGAAAGTCGCTTTAATTTTTTCTAAAAGCCGCTTTTGTTTTCTAAAAAAGCCACTTTAATTTTTCCTAATAGCCGCTTTTGTTTTTTCAAAAAGCCACTTTTATTTCTTCTAAAAACCGGTTTTGTTTTCTCAGAAAGTCGCTTTAATTTTTTCTAAAAGCCACTTTTAATTTCTCTAAACCCCACTTTTATTTCTTCTAAAAGCCGATTTTGTTTTCTCAGAAAGCCGCTTTAATTTTTTTTAAAACTCACTTTTAATTCCTCAGAAAGTCGCTTTAATTTTTTCTAAAAGCCGCTTTTGTTTTCTAAAAAAGCCACTTTAATTTTTCCTAATAGCCGCTTTTGTTTTTTCAAAAAGCCACTTTTATTTCTTCTAAAAACCGGTTTTGTTTTCTCAGAAAGTCGCTTTAATTTTTTCTAAAAGCCACTTTTAATTTCTCTAAAACCCACTTTAATTTTTTCTAAAAGCCGCTTTTGTTTTCTCAGAAAGCCGCTTTAATTTTTTTTAAAACTCACTTTTAATTCCTCAGAAAGTCGCTTTAATTTCTTCTAAAAGCCGATTTTGTTTTCTCAGAAAGTCGCTTTAATTTTTTTTAAAAGCCGCTTTTATTTTCTCTAAAACCCACTTTAATTTTTTCTAATAGCCGCTTTTGTTTTCTCAAAAAGCCACTTTAATTTTTTCTAATAGCCGCTTTTAATTTCTCTAAAAGCCACCTAATTTTTTCTAATAGCCGCTTTTGTTTTCTCAGAAAGTCGCTTTAATTTTTTCTAATAGCCGCTTTAGTTTTCTCAGAAAGTCGCTGTAATTTTTTCTAAAAGCCGATTTTGTTTTCTCAAAAAGCCACTTTAATTTTTTCTAATAGCCGCTTTTAATTTATCTAAAAGCCACTTTAATTTTTTCTAAAAGCCGCTTTTGTTTTCCCAGAAAGCCACTTTAATTTTTTCTAAAAGCCACTTTTAATTTCTCTAAAACCCACTTTAATTTTTTCTAAAAGCCGCTTTTGTTTTCCCAAAAAGCCACTTTAATTTCTTCTAAAAACCGGTTTTGTTTTCTCAGAAAGTCGCTTTAATTTTTTCTAAAAGCCACTTTTAATTTCTCTAAAACCCACTTTAATTTTTTCTAAAAGCCGCTTTTGTTTTCTCAGAAAGCCACTTTAATTTTTTCTAAAAGCCGCTTTTATTTTCTCAAAAAACCACTTAAATTTTTTCTAATAGCCGCTTTTGTTTTCTCAAAAAGCTACTTTTATTTCTTCTAAAAGCCGATTTTATTTTCTCAGAAAGCCGCTTTAATTTTTTTTAAAACTCACTTTTAATTCCTCAGAAAGTCGCTTTAACTTTTTCTAAAAGCCGCTTTTGTTTTCTAAAAAAGCCACTTTAATTTTTCCTAATAACCGCTTTTGTTTTTTCAAAAAGCCACTTTTATTTCTTCTAAAAACCGGTTTTGTTTTCTCAGAAAGTCGCTTTAATTTTTTCTAAAAGCCACTTTTAATTTCTCTAAAACCCACTTTAATTTTTTCTAAAAGCCACTTTTAATTTCTCTAAAACCCACTTTAGTTTTTTCTAAAAGCCACTTTAAATTTCTCTAAAACCCACTTTAATTTTTTCTAAAAGCCGCTTTTGTTTTCTCAAAAAGCTACTTTTATTTCTTCTAAAAGCCGATTTTGTTTTCTCAGAAAGTCGCTTTAATTTTTTTTAAAAGCCGCTTTTATTTTCTCTAAAACCCACTTTAATTTTTTCTAAAAGCCGCTTTTGTTTTCTCAAAAAGCTACTTTTATTTCTTCTAAAAGCCGATTTTGTTTTCTCAGAAAGTCGCTTTAATTTTTTCTAAAAGCCACTTTTAATTTTCCAAAAACCCACTTTAATTTTTTCTAAAAGCCGCTTTTGTTTTCTCAAAAAGCTACTTTTATTTCTTCTAAAAGCCGATTTTGTTTTCTCAGAAAGTCGCTTTAATTTTTTTTAAAAGCCACTTTAAATTTCTCTAGAACCCACTTTAATTTTTTCTAAAAGCCGCTTTTGTTTTCTCTAAAACCTACTTTAATTTTTTCTAAAAGCCGCTTTTGTTTTCCAAAAAAGCTACTTTAATTTTTCCTAAAAGCCGCTTTTGTTTTCTCAAAAAGCCACTTTAATTTTTTTTAAAACTCACTTTTAATTCCTCAGAAAGTCGCTTTAATTTTTTAAAAGCCGCTTTTGTTTTCTAAAAAGCCACTTTAATTTTTCCTAATAGCCGCTTTTGTTTTTTCAAAAAGCCACTTTTATTTCTTCTAAAAACCGGTTTTGTTTTCTCAGAAAGTCGCTTTAATTTTTTCTAAAAGCCACTTTTAATTTCTCTAAAACCCACTTTAATTTTTTCTAAAAGCCGCTTTTGTTTTCTCAAAAAGCTACTTTTATTTCTTCTAAAAGCCGCTTTTGTTTTCTCAAAAAGTCGCTTTAATTTTTTCTAAAAGCTACTTTTAATTTCTCTAAAACCCACTTTTATTTTTCTAAAAGCCGCTTTTGTTTTCTCAAAAAGCTACTTTTATTTCTTCTAAAAGCCGATTTTGTTTTCTCTAAAACCTACTTTAATTTTTTCTAAAAGCCGCTTTTGTTTTCTCTAAAACCTACTTTAATTTTTTCTAATAGCCGCTTTTGTTTTCTCAAAAAGCCACTTTTATTTCTTCTAAAAGCCGCTTTTGTTTTCTCAAAAAGCCACTTTAATTTTTTCTAAAAGCCGCTTTTGTTTTCTCAAAAAGCTACTTTTATTTCTTCTAAAAGCCGATTATATTTCTCTGAAAGTCGCTTTAATTTTTTCTAAAAGTCACTTTTATTTCCTCAGAAAGCCACTTTAATTTTTTCTAATAGCCGCTTTTGTTTTCTCAAAAAGCCACTTTTATTTCTTCTAAAAACTGGTTTTGTTTTCTCAGAAAGCCACTTTAATTTTTTCTAAAAACCGGTCTTGTTTTCTCAGAAAGTCCCTTTAATTTTTTCTAATAGCCGCTTTTGTTTTCTCAAAAAGCCACTTTTATTTCTTCTAAAAACCGGTTTTGTTTTCTCAGAAAGCCACTTTAATTTTTTCTAAAAGCCGCTTTTGTTTTCTCAAAAAGCTACTTTTATTTCTTCTAAAAGCCGATTTTGTTTTCTCAGAAAGTCGCTTTAATTTTTTTTAAAAGCCACTTTAAATTTCTCTAGAACCCACTTTAATTTTTTCTAAAAGCCGCTTTGTTTTCTCTAAAACCTACTTTAATTTTTTCTAAAAGCCGCTTTTGTTTTCCAAAAAAGCTACTTTAATTTTTCCTAAAAGCCGCTTTTGTTTTCTCAAAAAGCCACTTTAATTTTTTTTAAAACTCACTTTTAATTCCTCAGAAAGTCGCTTTAATTTTTTAAAAGCCGCTTTTGTTTTCTAAAAAGCCACTTTAATTTTTCCTAATAGCCGCTTTTGTTTTTTCAAAAAGCCACTTTTATTTCTTCTAAAAACCGGTTTTGTTTTCTCAGAAAGTCGCTTTAATTTTTTCTAAAAGCCACTTTTAATTTCTCTAAAACCCACTTTAATTTTTTCTAAAAGCCGCTTTTGTTTTCTCAAAAAGCTACTTTTATTTCTTCTAAAAGCCGCTTTTGTTTTCTCAAAAAGTCGCTTTAATTTTTTCTAAAAGCTACTTTTAATTTCTCTAAAACCCACTTTTATTTTTCTAAAAGCCGCTTTTGTTTTCTCAAAAAGCTACTTTTATTTCTTCTAAAAGCCGATTTTGTTTTCTCTAAAACCTACTTTAATTTTTTCTAAAAGCCGCTTTTGTTTTCTCTAAAACCTACTTTAATTTTTTCTAATAGCCGCTTTTGTTTTCTCAAAAAGCCACTTTTATTTCTTCTAAAAGCCGCTTTTGTTTTCTCAAAAAGCCACTTTAATTTTTTCTAAAAGCCGCTTTTGTTTTCTCAAAAAGCTACTTTTATTTCTTCTAAAAGCCGATTATATTTCTCTGAAAGTCGCTTTAATTTTTTCTAAAAGTCACTTTTATTTCCTCAGAAAGCCACTTTAATTTTTTCTAATAGCCGCTTTTGTTTTCTCAAAAAGCCACTTTTATTTCTTCTAAAAACTGGTTTTGTTTTCTCAGAAAGCCACTTTAATTTTTTCTAAAAACCGGTCTTGTTTTCTCAGAAAGTCCCTTTAATTTTTTCTAATAGCCGCTTTTGTTTTCTCAAAAAGCCACTTTTATTTCTTCTAAAAACCGGTTTTGTTTTCTCAGAAAGCCACTTTAATTTTTTCTAAAAGCCGCTTTTATTTTCTCAAAAAGCCACTTTAATTTTTTCTAATAGCCGCTTTTGTTTTCTCAAAAAGCTACTTTTATTTCTTCTAAAAGCCGATTTTATTTCTCTGAAAGTCGCTTTAATTTTTTCTAAAAGCCACGTTCAATTTCTCTAAAACCCACTTTAATTTTTTCTAAAAGCCGCTTTTGTTTTCTCAAAAAGCCACTTTAATTTTTTCTAATAGCCGCTTTTGTTTTCTCAAAAAGCCACTTTTATTTCTTCTAAAAACCGGTTTTGTTTTCTCAGACAGTCGCTTTAATTTTTTCTAAAAGCCACTTTTAATTTCTCTAAAACACACTTTAATTTTTTCTAAAAGCCGCTTTTGTTTTCTCAAAAAGCCACTTTAATTTTTTCTAAAAACCGGTCTTGTTTTCTCAGAAAGTCCCTTTAATTTTTTCTAAAAGTCACTTTTAGTTCCTCAGAAAGCCACTTGAATTTTTTCTAAAAGCCTCTTTCAATTTCTCTAAAACCCACTTTAATTTTTTCTAAAAGCCGCTTTTGTTTTCTCAGAAAGTCGCTTTAATTTTTTCTAAAAGCCACTTTTAATTTCTCTAAAACCCACTTTAATTTTTTCTAAAAGCCACTTTTGTTTTCTCAAAAAGCTACTTTTATTTCTTCTAAAAACCGATTTTGTTTTCTCTGAAAGTCGCTTTAATTTTTTCTAAAAGTCACTTTTAATTCCTCAGAAAGTCGCTTTAATTTTTTGTAAAAGTCACTTTTAATTCCTCAGAAAGCCACTTTAATTTTTTCTAAAAGCCGCTTTTATTTTCTCAAAAAGCCACTTTGATTTTTTCTAATAGCCGCTTTTGTTTTCTCAAAAAGCTACTTTTATTTCTTCTAAAAGCCGATTTTATTTCACTGAAAGTCGCTTTAATTTTTTCTAAAAGTCACTTTTATTTCCTCAGAAAGCCACTTTAATTTTTTCTAAAAGCCGCTTTTGTTTTCTCAAAAAGCCACTTTACTTTTTTCTAATAGCCGCTTTTGTTTCCTCAAAAATCCACTTTTATTTCTTCTAAAAACCGGTTTTGTTTTTTCAGACAGTCGCTTTAACTTTTTCTAAAAGCCACTTTTAATTTCTCTAAAACCCACTTTAATTTTTTCTAAAAGCCGCTTTTGTTTTCTCAAAAAGCCACTTTAATTTTTTCTAATAGCCGCTTTTGTTTTCTCAAAAAGCCACTTTTATTTCTTCTAAAAACTGGTTTTGTATTCTCAGAAAGTCGCTTTAATTTTTTCTAAAAGCCACTTTTAATTTCTCTAAAACCCACTTTAATTTTTTCTAAAAGCCGCTTTTGTTTTCTCAAAAAGCCACTTTAATTTTTTCTAATAGCCGCTTTTGTTTTCTCAAAAAGCCATTATTATTTCTTCTAAAAACCGGTGTTGTTTTCTCTGAAAGTCGCTTTAATTTTTTCTAAAAGTCACTTTTAATTCCTCAGAAAGTCGCTTTAATTTTTTCTAAAAGCCACTTTTAATTTCTCTAAAACCCACTTTAATTTTTTCTAAAAGCCGCTTTTGTTTTCTCAAAAAGCCACTTTAATTTTTTCTAATAGCCGCTTTTGCTTTCTCAAAAAGCCACTTTTATTTCTTCTAAAAGCCGATTTTGTTTTCTCAGAAAGTCGCTTTAATTTTTTCTAAAAGTCACTTTTAATTCCTTAGAAAGTCGCTTTAATTTTTTCTAAAAGCCGCTTTTGTTTTCTCAAAAAGCCACTTTAATTTTTTCTAATAGCCGCTTTTGCTTTCTCAAAAAGCCACTTTTATTTCTTCTAAAAGCCGATTTTGTTTTCTCAGAAAGTCGCTTTAATTTTTTCTAAAAGTCACTTTTAATTCCTCAGAAAGTCGCTTTAATTTTTTCTAAAAGCCGCTTTTAATTTCTCTAAAACCCACTTTTATTTCTTCTAAAAGCCGATTTTGTTTTCTCAAAAAGCCATTATTATTTCTTCTAAAAACCGGTGTTGTTTTCTCTGAAAGTCGCTTTAATTTTTTCTAAAAGTCACTTTTAATTCCTCAGAAAGTCGCTTTAATTTTTTCTAAAAGCCACTTTTAATTTCTCTAAAACCCACTTTAATTTTTTCTAAAAGCCGCTTTTGTTTTCTCAAAAAGCCACTTTAATTTTTTCTAATAGCCGCTTTTGCTTTCTCAAAAAGCCACTTTTATTTCTTCTAAAAGCCGATTTTGTTTTCTCAGAAAGTCGCTTTAATTTTTTCTAAAAGTCACTTTTAATTCCTTAGAAAGTCGCTTTAATTTTTTCTAAAAGCCGCTTTTGTTTTCTCAAAAAGCCACTTTAATTTTTTCTAATAGCCGCTTTTGCTTTCTCAAAAAGCCATTATTATTTCTTCTAAAAACCGGTGTTGTTTTCTCTGAAAGTCGCTTTAATTTTTTCTAAAAGTCACTTTTAATTCCTCAGAAAGTCGCTTTAATTTTTTCTAAAAGCCACTTTTAATTTCTCTAAAACCCACTTTTATTTCTTCTAAAAGCCGATTTTGTTTTCTCAAAAAGCCACTTTAATTTCTTCTAAAAGCCGATTTTGTTTTCTCAGAAAGTCGCTTTAATTTTTTCTAAAAGTCACTTTTAATTCCTTAGAAAGTCGCTTTAATTTTTTCTAAAAGCCGCTTTTGTTTTCTCAAAAAGCCACTTTAATTTTTTCTAATAGCCGCTTTTGCTTTCTCAAAAAGCCACTTTTATTTCTTCTAAAAGCCGATTTTGTTTTCTCAAAAAGCTACTTTTATTTCTTCTAAAAGCCGATTTTGTTTTCTCAAAAAGCCACTTTAATTTCTTCTAAAAGCCGATTTTGTTTTCTCAGAAAGTCGCTTTAATTTTTTCTAAAAGTCACTTTTAATTCCTCAGAAAGTCGCTTTAATTTTTTCTAAAAGCCGCTTTTGTTTTCTCAAAAAGCCACTTTAATTTTTTCTAATAGCCGCTTTTGCTTTCTCAAAAAGCCACTTTTATTTCTTCTAAAAGCCGATTTTGTTTTCTCAAAAAGCTACTTTTATTTCTTCTAAAAGCCGATTTTGTTTTCTCAGAAAGTCGCTTTAATTTCTTCTAATAGCCGCTTTTGCTTTCTCAAAAAGCCACTTTTATTTCTTCTAAAAGCCGATTTTGTTTTCTCAAAAAGCCACTTTAATTTTTTCTAAAAATCACTTTTAATTCCTTAGAAAGTCGCTTTAATTTTTTCTAAAAGCCGCTTTTGTTTTCTCAAAAAGCCACTTTAATTTTTTCTAATAGCCGCTTTTGCTTTCTCAAAAAGCCACTTTTATTTCTTCTAAAAGCCGATTTTGTTTTCTCAAAAAGCTACTTTTATTTCTTCTAAAAGCCGATTTTGTTTTCTTAAAAAGCCACTTTAATTTCTTCTAAAAGCCGATTTTGTTTTCTCAAAAAGCCACTTTTATTTCTTCTAAAAACCGGTTTTGTTTTCTCAGAAAGCCACTTTAATTTTTTCTAAAAGCCGCTTTTATTTTCTCAAAAAGCCACTTTAATTTCTTCTAAAAACCGGTTTTGTTTTCTCAGAAAGTCGCTTTAATTTTTTCTAAAAGTCACTTTTAATTCCTCAGAAAGTCGCTTTAATTTTTTCTAATAGCCGCTTTTGCTTTCTCAAAAAGCCACTTTAATTTCTTCTAAAAGCCGATTTTGTTTTCTCAGAAAGTCGCTTTAATTTTTTCTAAAAATCACTTTTAATTCCTTAGAAAGTCGCTTTAATTTTTTCTAAAAGCCGCTTTTGTTTTCTCAAAAAGCCACTTTAATTTTTTCTAATAGCCGCTTTTGCTTTCTCAAAAAGCCACTTTTATTTCTTCTAAAAGCCGATTTTGTTTTCTCAAAAAGCTACTTTTATTTCTTCTAAAAGCCGATTTTGTTTTCTCAAAAAGCCACTTTAATTTCTTCTAAAAGCCGATTTTGTTTTCTCAGAAAGTCGCTTTAATTTTTTCTAAAAGTCACTTTTAATTCCTCAGAAAGTCGCTTTAATTTTTTCTAAAAGCCGCTTTTGTTTTCTCAAAAAGCCACTTTAATTTTTTCTAATAGCCGCTTTTGTTTTCTCAAAAAGCCACTTTTATTTCTTCTAAAAGCCGATTTTGTTTTCTCAAAAAGCTACTTTTATTTCTTCTAAAAGCCGATTTTGTTTTCTCAAAAAGCCACTTTAATTTCTTCTAAAAGCCGATTTTGTTTTCTCAGAAAGTCGCTTTAATTTTTTCTAAAAGTCACTTTTAATTCCTCAGAAAGTCGCTTTAACTTTTTCTAATAGCCGCTTTTGCTTTCTCAAAAAGCCGCTTTTATTTCTTCTAAAAGCCGATTTTGTTTTCTCAGAAAGTCGCTTTAATTTTTTCTAATAGCCGCTTTTGCTTTCTCAAAAAGCCACTTTTATTTCTTCTAAAAGCCGATTTTGTTTTCTCAAAAAGCCGCTTTTATTTCTTCTAAAAGCCGATTTTGTTTTCTCAAAAAGCCACTTTAATTTTTTCTAATAGCCGCTTTTGCTTTCTCAAAAAGCCGCTTTTATTTCTTCTAAAAGCCGATTTTGTTTTCTCAAAAAGCCACTTTAATTTCTTCTAAAAGCCGATTTTGTTTTCTCAGAAAGTCGCTTTAATTTTTTCTAAAAGTCACTTTTAATTCCTCAGAAAGTCGCTTTAATTTTTTCTAATAGCCGCTGTTGCTTTCTCAAAAAGCCACTTTTATTTCTTCTAAAAGCCGATTTTGTTTTCTCAAAAAGCCACTTTAATTTCTTCTAAAAGCCGATTTTGTTTTCTCAAAAAACTACTTTTATTTCTTCTAAAAGCCGATTTTGTTTTCTCAGAAAGTCGCTTTAGTTTTTTCTAAAAGCCACTTTTAATTTCTCTAAAACCCACTTTAATTTTTTCTAATAGCCGCTTTTGCTTTCTCAAAAAGCCACTTTAATTTTTTCTAATAGCCGCTTTTGTTTTCTCAAAAAACTACTTTTATTTCTTCTAAAAGCCGATTTTGTTTTCTCAGAAAGTCGCTTTAATTTTTTTTAAAAGTAACTTTTAATTCCTCAGAAAGTCGTTAAATTTTTTCTAAAAGCCGCTTTTGTTTTCTCTAAAACCCACTTTAATTTTTTCTAAAAGCCGCTTTTGTTTTCTCAAAAAGCGACTTTATTTTTTTCTAAAAGCCGCTTTTGTTTTCTCAAAAAACTACTTTTATTTCTTCTAAAAGCCGATTTTATTTTCTCAGAAAGTCGCTTTAGTTTTTTCTAAAAGCCACTTTTAATTTCTCTAAAACCTACTTTAATTTTTTCTAAAAGCCGCTTTTGTTTTCTCAAAAAGCCACTTTAATTTTTTCTAAAAGCCGCTTTTGTTTTCTCAAAAAACTACTTTTATTTCTTCTAAAAGCCGATTTTGTTTTCTCAGAAAGTCGCTTTAATTTTTTCTAAAAGTCACTTTTAATTCCTCAGAAAGTCGCTTTAATTTTTTCTAAAAGCCGCTTTTGTTTTCTCAAAAAGCCACTTTAATTTTTTCTAAAAGCCGCTTTTGTTTTCTCAAAAAGCCACTTTTATTTCTTCTAAAAACCGGTGTTGTTTTCTCAGAAAGTCGCTTTAATTTTTTCTAAAAGCCACTCTTAATTTCTCTAAAACCCACTTTAATTTTTTCTAAAAGCCGCTTTTGTTTTCTCAAAAAGCCACTTTAATTTTTTCTAAAAGCCGCTTTTGTTTTCTCAAAAAGCCACTTTTATTTCTTCTAAAAACCGGTGTTGTTTTCTCAGAAAGTCGCTTTAGTTTTTTCTAAAAGCCACTCTTAATTTCTCTAAAACCCACTTTAATTTTTTCTAAAAGCCGCTTTTGTTTTCTCAAAAAGCCACTATTATTTCTTCTAAAAACCGGTGTTGTTTTCTCAGAAAGTCGCTTTAATTTTTTCTAAAAGTCACTTTTAATTCCTCAGAAAGTCGCTTTAATTTTTTCTAAAAGCCGCTTTTGTTTTCTCAAAAAGCCACTTTAATTTTTTCTAATAGCCGCTTTTGCTTCCTCAAAAAGCCACTTTTATTTCTTCTAAAAACCGGTTTTGTTTTCTCAGAAAGTCGCTTTAATTTTTTCTAAAAGCCACTCTTAATTTCTCTATAACCCACTTTAATTTTTTCTAAAAGCCGCTTTTGTTTTCTCAAAAAGCCACTTTAATTTTTTCTAAAAGCCGCTTTTGCTTTCTCAGAAAGTCGCTTTAGTTTTTTCTAAAAGCCACTCTTAATTTTTCTAAAACCCACTTTAATTTTTTCTAAAAGCCGCTTTTGTTTTCTCAAAAAGCCACTTTAATTTTTTCTAAAAGCCGCTTTTGCTTTCTCAGAAAGTCGCTTTAGTTTTTTCTAAAAGCCACTCTTAATTTTTCTAAAACCCACTTTAATTTTTTCTAAAAGCCGCTTTTGTTTTCTCAAAAAGCCACTTTAATTTTTTCTAATAGCCGCTTTTGCTTTCTCAAAAAGCCACTTTTATTTCTTCTAAAAACCGGTTTTGTTTTCTCAGAAAGTCGCTTTAATTTTTTCTAAAAGTCACTTTTAATTCCTCAGAAAGTCGCTTTAATTTTTTCTAAAAGCCGCTTTTGTTTTCTCAAAAAGCCACTTTAATTTTTTCTAAAAGCCGCTTTTGTTTTCTCAAAAAGCCACTTTTATTTCTTCTAAAAACCGGTGTTGTTTTCTCAGAAAGTCGCTTTAATTTTTTCTAAAAGTCACTTTTAATTCCTCAGAAAGTCGCTTTAATTTTTTCTAAAAGCCGCTTTTGTTTTCTCAAAAAGCCACTTTAATTTTTTCTAATAGCCGCTTTTGCTTTCTCAAAAAGCCACTTTTATTTCTTCTAAAAGCCGATTTTGTTTTCTCAAAAAGCTAATTTTATTTCTTCTAAAAGCCGATTTTGTTTTCTCAGAAAGTCGCTTTAATTTTTTTTTAAAGTAACTTTTAATTCCTCAGAAAGTCGTTTAATTTTTTCTAAAAGCCGCTTTTGTTTTCTCTAAAACCCACTTTAATTTTTTCTAAAAGCCGCTTTTGTTTTCTCAAAAAGCCGATTTTATTTCTTCTAAAAACCGGTTTTGTTTTCTCAGAAAGTCGCTTTAATTTTTTCTAAAAGCCACTCTTAATTTCTCTATAACCCACTTTAATTTTTTCTAAAAGCCGCTTTTGTTTTCTCAAAAAGCCACTTTAATTTTTTCTAAAAGCCGCTTTTGCTTTCTCAGAAAGTCGCTTTAGTTTTTTCTAAAAGCCACTCTTAATTTTTCTAAAACCCACTTTAATTTTTTCTAAAAGCCGCTTTTGTTTTCTCAAAAAGCCACTTTAATTTTTTCTAAAAGCCGCTTTTGCTTTCTCAGAAAGTCGCTTTAGTTTTTTATAAAAGCCACTCTTAATTTTTCTAAAACCCACTTTAATTTTTTCTAAAAGCCGCTTTTGTTTTCTCAAAAAGCCATTATTATTTCTTCTAAAAACCGGTGTTGTTTTCTCAGAAAGTCGCTTTAATTTTTTCTAAAAGCCGCTTTTGTTTTCTCGAAAAGCCACTTTAATTTTTTCTAAAATCCGCTTTTGTTTTCTCAAAAAGCCACTTTAATTTTTTCTAATAGCCGCTTTTGCTTTCTCAAAAAGCCACTTTTATTTCTTCTAAAAACCGGTTTTGTTTTCTCAGAAAGTCGCTTTAATTTTTTCTAAAAGCCACTCTTAATTTCTCTATAACCCACTTTAATTTTTTCTAAAAGCCGCTTTTGTTTTCTCAAAAAGCCACTTTAATTTTTTCTAAAAACCGCTTTTGCTTTCTCAGAAAGTCGCTTTAGTTTTTTCTAAAAGCCACTCTTAATTTTTCTAAAACCCACTTTAATTTTTTCTAAAAGCCGCTTTTGTTTTCTCAAAAAGCCACTTTAATTTTTTCTAAAATCCGCTTTTGTTTTCTCAAAAAGCTAATTTTATTTCTTGTAAAAGCCGATTTTGTTTTCTCAGAAAGTCGCTTTAATTTTTTCTAAAAGCCGCTTTTGTTTTCTCAAAAAGCCACTTTAATTTTTTCTAATAGCCGCTTTTGCTTTCTCAAAAAGCCACTTTTATTTCTTCTAAAAACCGGTTTTGTTTTCTCAGAAAGTCGCTTTAATTTTTTCTAAAAGCCACTCTTAATTTCTCTATAACCCACTTTAATTTTTTCTAAAAGCCGCTTTTGTTTTCTCAAAAAGCCACTTTAATTTTTTCTAAAAGCCGCTTTTGCTTTCTCAGAAAGTCGCTTTAGTTTTTTCTAAAAGCCACTCTTAATTTTTCTAAAACCCACTTTAATTTTTTCTAAAAGCCGCTTTTGTTTTCTCAAAAAGCCACTTTAATTTTTTCTAAAAGCCGCTTTTGCTTTCTCAGAAAGGCGCTTTAGTTTTTTCTAAAAGCCACTCTTAATTTTTCTAAAACCCACTTTAATTTTTTCTAAAAGCCGCTTTTGTTTTCTCAAAAAGCCATTATTATTTCTTCTAAAAACCGGTGTTGTTTTCTCAGAAAGTCGCTTTAATTTTTTCTAAAAGTCACTTTTAATTCCTCAGAAAGTCGCTTTAATTTTTTCTAAAAGCCGCTTTTGTTTTCTCAAAAAGCTAATTTTATTTCTTCTAAAAGCCGATTTTGTTTTCTCAGAAAGTCGCTTTAATTTTTTCTAAAAGCCGCTTTTGTTTTCTCAAAAAGCCACTTTAATTTTTTCTAATAGCCGCTTTTGCTTTCTCAAAAAGCCACTTTTATTTCTTCTAAAAACCGGTGTTGTTTTCTCAGAAAGTCGCTTTAATTTTTTCTAAAAGCCACTCTTAATTTCTCTAAAACCCACTTTAATTTTTTCTAAAAGCCGCTTTTGTTTTCTCAAAAAGCCACTTTAATTTTTTCTAAAAGCCGCTTTTGCTTTCTCAGAAAGTCGCTTTAGTTTTTTCTAAAACCCACTTTAATTTTTTCTAAAAGCCGCTTTTGTTTTCTCAAAAAGCCACTATTATTTCTTCTAAAAACCGGTGTTGTTTTCTCAGAAAGTCGCTTTAATTTTTTCTAAAAGTCACTTTTAATTCCTCAGAAAGTCGCTTTAATTTTTTCTAAAAGCCGCTTTTGTTTTCTCAAAAAGCCACTTTAATTTTTTCTAATAGCCGCTTTTGCTTTCTCAAAAAGCCACTTTTATTTCTTCTAAAAGCCGATTTTGTTTTCTCAAAAAGCTAATTTTATTTCTTCTAAAAGCCGATTTTGTTTTCTCAGAAAGTCGCTTTAATTTTTTTTAAAAGTAACTTTTAATTCCTCAGAAAGTCGTTTAATTTTTTCTAAAAGCCGCTTTTGTTTTCTCTAAAACCCACTTTAATTTTTTCTAAAAGCCGCTTTTGTTTTCTCAAAAAGCCACTTTAATTTTTTCTAATAGCCGCTTTTGTTTTCTCAAAAAACTACTTTTATTTCTTCTAAAAGCCGATTTTGTTTTCTCAGAAAGTCGCTTTAATTTTTTCTAAAAGTCACTTTTAATTCCTCAGAAAGTCGCTTTAATTTTTTCTAAAGCCGCTTTTGTTTTCTCAAAAAGCCACTTTAATTTTTTCTAAAAGCCGCTTTTGTTTTCTCAAAAAGCCACTTTTATTTCTTCTAAAAACCGGTGTTGTTTTCTCAGAAAGTCGCTTTAATTTTTTCTAAAAGTCACTTTTAATTCCTCAGAAAGTCGCTTTAATTTTTTCTAAAAGCCGCTTTTGTTTTCTCAAAAAGCCACTTTAATTTTTTCTAAAAGCCGCTTTTGCTTTCTCAGAAAGTCGCTTTAGTTTTTTCTAAAAGCCACTCTTAATTTCTCTAAAACCCACTTTAATTTTTTCTAAAAGCCGCTTTTGTTTTCTCAAAAAGCCACTATTATTTCTTCTAAAAACCGGTGTTGTTTTTTCAGAAAGTCGCTTTAATTTTTTCTAAAAGTCACTTTTAATTCCTCAGAAAGTCGCTTTAATTTTTTCTAAAAGCCGCTTTTGTTTTCTCAAAAAGCCACTTTAATTTTTTCTAATAGCCGCTTTTGCTTTCTCAAAAAGCCACTTTTATTTCTTCTAAAAGCCGATTTTGTTTTTTCAGAAAGTCGCTTTAATTTTTTCTAAAAGTCACTTTTAATTTCTCTAAGACCCACTTTAATTTTTTCTAAAAGCCGCTTTTGTTTTCTCAAAAAGCTACTTTTATTTCTTCTAAAAGCCGATTTTGTTTTCTCAAAAAGCTACTTTTATTTCTTCTAAAAGCCGATTTTGTTTTCTCAAAAAGCCACTTTTATTTCTTCTAAAAACCGGTTTTGTTTTCTCAGAAAGTCGCTTTAATTTTTTCTAATAGCCGCTTTTGTTTTCTCAGAAAGTCGCTTTAATTTTTTCTAAAAGCCACTTTTAATTTCTCTAAAACCCACTTTAATTTTTTCTAAAAGCCGCTTTTGTTTTCTCAAAAAGCCATTATTATTTCTTTCACTTTAATTTTTTCTAAAATCCGCTTTTGCTTTCTCAGAAAGTCGCTTTAGTTTTTTCTAAAAGCCACTCTTAATTTTTCTAAAACCCACTTTAATTTTTTCTAAAAGCCGCTTTTGTTTTCTCAAAAAGCCACTTTAATTTTTTCTAATAGCCGCTTTTGCTTTCTCAAAAAGCCACTTTTATTTCTTCTAAAAGCCGATTTTGTTTTCTCAAAAAGCTAATTTTATTTCTTCTAAAAGCCGATTTTGTTTTCTCAGAAAGTCGCTTTAGTTTTTTCTAAAAGCCACTCTTAATTTCTCTAAAACCCACTTTAATTTTTTCTAAAAGCCGCTTTTGTTTTCTCAAAAAGCCATTATTATTTCTTCTAAAAACCGGCGTTGTTTTCTCAGAAAGTCGCTTTAATTTTTTCTAAAAGTCACTTTTAATTCCTCAGAAAGTCGCTTTAATTTTTTCTAATAGCCGCTTTTGCTTTCTCAAAAAGCCACTTTTATTTCTTCTAAAAGTCGATTTTGTTTTCTCAAAAAGCTAATTTTATTTCTTCTAAAAGCCGATTTTGTTTTCTCAGAAAGTCGCTTTAATTTTTTCTAAAAGCCGCTTTTGTTTTCTCAAAAAGCCACTTTAATTTTTTCTAATAGCCGCTTTTGCTTTCTCAAAAAGCCACTTTTATTTCTTCTAAAAACCGGTGTTGTTTTCTCAGAAAGTCGCTTTAATTTTTTCTAAAAGCCACTCTTAATTTCTCTAAAACCCTCTTTAATTTTTTCTAAAAGCTACTTTTGTTTTCTCAAAAAGCCACTTTAATTTTTTCTAAAAGCCGCTTTTGCTTTCTCAGAAAGTCGCTTTAGTTTTTTCTAAAAGCCACTCTTAATTTTTCTAAAACCCACTTTAATTTTTTCTAAAAGCCGCTTTTGTTTTCTCAAAAAGCCACTATTATTTCTTCTAAAAACCGGTGTTGTTTTCTCAGAAAGTCGCTTTAATTTTTTCTAAAAGTCACTTTTAATTCCTCAGAAAGTCGCTTTAATTTTTTCTAAAAGCCGCTTTTGTTTTCTCAAAAAGCCACTTTAATTTTTTCTAATAGCCGCTTTTGCTTTCTCAAAAAGCCACTTTTATTTCTTCTAAAAGCCGATTTTGTTTTCTCAAAAAGCTAATTTTATTTCTTCTAAAAGCCGATTTTGTTTTCTCAGAAAGTCGCTTTAATTTTTTTTAAAAGTAACTTTTAATTCCTCAGAAAGTCGTTAAATTTTTCTAAAAGCCGCTTTTGTTTTCTCTAAAACCCACTTTAATTTTTTCTAAAAGCCGCTTTTGTTTTCTCAAAAAGCCACTTTAATTTTTTCTAATAGCCGCTTTCGTTTTCTCAAAAAACTACTTTTATTTCTTCTAAAAGCCGATTTTGTTTTCTCAGAAAGTCGCTTTAATTTTTTCTAAAAGTCACTTTTAATTCCTCAGAAAGTCGCTTTAATTTTTTCTAAAAGCCGCTTTTGTTTTCTCAAAAAGCCACTTTAATTTTTTCTAAAAGCCGCTTTTGTTTTCTCAAAAAGCCACTTTTATTTCTTCTAAAAACCGGTGTTGTTTTCTCAGAAAGTCGCTTTAATTTTTTCTAAAAGTCACTTTTGTTTTCTCTAAAACCCACTTTAATTTTTTCTAAAAGCCGCTTTTGTTTTCTCAAAAAGCCACTTTAATTTTTTCTAAAAGCCGCTTTTGCTTTCTCAGAAAGTCGCTTTAGTTTTTTCTAAAAGCCACTCTTAATTTCTCTAAAACCCACTTTAATTTTTTCTAAAAGCCGCTTTTGTTTTCTCAAAAAGCCACTATTATTTCTTCTAAAAACCGGTGTTGTTTTCTCAGAAAGTCGCTTTAATTTTTTCTAAAAGTCACTTTTAATTCCTCAGAAAGTCGCTTTAATTTTTTCTAAAAGCCGCTTTTGTTTTCTCAAAAAGCCACTTTAATTTTTTCTAATAGCCGCTTTTGTTTTCTCAAAAAACTACTTTTTTTCTTCTAAAAGCCGATTTTGTTTTCTCAGAAAGTCGCTTTAATTTTTTCTAAAAGTCACTTTTAATTCCTCAGAAAGTCGCTTTAATTTTTTCTAAAAGCCGCTTTTGTTTTCTCAAAAAGCCACTTTAATTTTTTCTAATAGCCGCTTTTGTTTTCTCAAAAAACTACTTTTTTTCTTCTAAAAGCCGATTTTGTTTTCTCAGAAAGTCGCTTTAATTTTTTCTAAAAGTCACTTTTAATTCCTCAGAAAGTCGCTTTAATTTTTTCTAAAAGCCGCTTTTGTTTTCTCAAAAAGCCACTTTAATTTTTTCTAATAGCCGCTTTTGTTTTCTCAAAAAACTACTTTTTTTCTTCTAAAAGCCGATTTTGTTTTCTCAGAAAGTCGCTTTAATTTTTTCTAAAAGTCACTTTTAATTCCTCAGAAAGTCGCTTTAATTTTTTCTAAAAGCCGCTTTTGCTTTCTCAAAAAGCCACTTTTATTTCTTCTAAAAGCCGATTTTGTTTTCTTAAAAAGCTACTTTTATTTCTTCTAAAAGCCGATTTTGTTTTCTCAGAAAGTCGCTTTAATTTTTTTTAAAAGTAACTTTTAATTCCTCAGAAATTCGTTTAATTTTTTCTAAAAGCCGCTTTTGTTTTCTCTAAAACCCACTTTAATTTTTTCTAAAAGCCGCTTTTGTTTTCTCAAAAAGCCACTTTAATTTTTTCTAAAAGCCGCTTTTGCTTTCTCAGAAAGTCGCTTTAGTTTTTTCTAAAAGCCACTTTTAATTTCTCTGAGACCCACTTTAATTTTTTCTAATAGCCGCTTTTGTTTTCTCAAAAAGCCACTTTATTTTTTTCAAAAGCCGCTTTTGTTTTCTCAAAAAGCCACTTTTATTTCTTCCATAAACCGGTTTTGTTTTCTCAGAAAGTCGCTTTAGTTTTTCCTAAAAGTCACTTTTATTTCCTCAGAAAGCCACTTTAATTTTTTCTAAAAGCCACTTTTAATTTCTCTAAAACCCACTTTAATTTTTTCTAAAAGCCGATTTTGTTTTCTCAAAAAGCCACCTTAATTTTTTCTAAGAGCCGCTTTTGTTTTCTCAAAAAGCTACTTTTATTTCCTCTAAAAGCCGATTTTGTTTTCTCAGAAAGTCGCTTTAATTTTTTCTAAAAGTCACTTTTGTTTTCTCTAAAACCCACTTTAATTTTTTCTAAAAGCCGCTTTTGTTTTCTCAAAAAGCCACTTTAATTTTTTCTAAAAGCCGCTTTTGCTTTCTCAGAAAGTCGCTTTAGTTTTTTCTAAAAGCCACTCTTAATTTCTCTAAAACCCACTTTAATTTTTTCTAAAAGCCGCTTTTGTTTTCTCAAAAAGCCACTAATATTTCTTCTAAAAACCGGTGTTGTTTTCTCAGAAAGTCGCTTTAATTTTTTCTAAAAGTCACTTTTAATTCCTCAGAAAGTCGCTTTAATTTTTTCTAAAAGCCGCTTTTGTTTTCTCAAAAAGCCACTTTAATTTTTTCTAATAGCCGCTTTTGTTTTCTCAAAAAACTACTTTTTTTCTTCTAAAAGCCGATTTTGTTTTCTCAGAAAGTCGCTTTAATTTTTTCTAAAAGTCACTTTTAATTCCTCAGAAAGTCGCTTTAATTTTTTCTAAAAGCCGCTTTTGTTTTCTCAAAAAGCCACTTTAATTTTTTCTAATAGCCGCTTTTGTTTTCTCAAAAAACTACTTTTTTTCTTCTAAAAGCCGATTTTGTTTTCTCAGAAAGTCGCTTTAATTTTTTCTAAAAGTCACTTTTAATTCCTCAGAAAGTCGCTTTAATTTTTTCTAAAAGCCGCTTTTGCTTTCTCAAAAAGCCACTTTTATTTCTTCTAAAAGCCGATTTTGTTTTCTTAAAAAGCTACTTTTATTTCTTCTAAAAGCCGATTTTGTTTTCTCAGAAAGTCGCTTTAATTTTTTTTAAAAGTAACTTTTAATTCCTCAGAAATTCGTTTAATTTTTTCTAAAAGCCGCTTTTGTTTTCTCTAAAACCCACTTTAATTTTTTCTAAAAGCCGCTTTTGTTTTCTCAAAAAGCCACTTTAATTTTTTCTAAAAGCCGCTTTTGCTTTCTCAGAAAGTCGCTTTAGTTTTTTCTAAAAGCCACTTTTAATTTCTCTGAGACCCACTTTAATTTTTTCTAATAGCCGCTTTTGTTTTCTCAAAAAGCCACTTTATTTTTTTCAAAAGCCGCTTTTGTTTTCTCAAAAAGCCACTTTTATTTCTTCCATAAACCGGTTTTGTTTTCTCAGAAAGTCGCTTTAGTTTTTCCTAAAAGTCACTTTTATTTCCTCAGAAAGCCACTTTAATTTTTTCTAAAAGCCACTTTTAATTTCTCTAAAACCCACTTTAATTTTTTCTAAAAGCCGATTTTGTTTTCTCAAAAAGCCACCTTAATTTTTTCTAAGAGCCGCTTTTGTTTTCTCAAAAAGCTACTTTTATTTCCTCTAAAAGCCGATTTTGTTTTCTCAGAAAGTCGCTTTAATTTTTTCTTAAAGTCACCTTTAATTCCCCAGAAAGTCGCTTTAATTTCTTCTAAAAATTGGTTTTGCTTTCTCAGAAAGTCGCTTTAATTTTTTCTAAAAGCCACTTTTAATTTCTCTAAAACCCACTTTAATTTTTTCCAAAAGCTACTTTTAATTTCTCAAAAAGCCACTTTTGTTTTTTCAAAAAGCCGCTTTTGTTTTCTCAAAGAGCCACTTTAATTTTTTCTAAAGGCCAATTTTAATTTCTCAAAAACCCACTGTAATTTTTTCTAAAAGCCACTTTTAATTCCTCAGAAAGCCACTTTAATTTTTTTCTAAAAGCCGCTTTTGTTTTCTCAAAAAGCCACTTTATTTTTTCAAAAGCCGCTTTTGTTTTTTCAAAAAGCCTCTTTTATTTCTTCTATAAACCGGTTTTGTTTTCTCAGAAAGTCGCTTTAATTTTTCTAAAAGCAACTTTTAATTTCTCTAAAACCCACTTTAATTTTTTCTAAAAGCCGCTTTTGTTTTCTCAAAAAGCCACTATAATTTTTTCTAAAAGCCGATTTTGTTTTCTCAAAAAGCCACTTTATTTTTTTCTAAAGGCCGCTTTTGTTTTCTCAAAAAGCCACTTTATTTTTTCTAAAAGCAGCTTTTAATTTCTCAAAAACCCACTGAAATTTTTTCTAAAAGCCGCTTTTGTTTTCTCAAAAAGCCACTTTAATTTTTTCTAATAGCCGCTTTTAATTTCTCTAAAACCCACTTTAATTTTTTCTAAAAGCCGCTTTTGTTTTCTCAAAAAGCTACTTTTATTTCTTCTAAAAGCCGCTTTTGTTTTCTCAAAATGCCACTTTAATTTTTTCTAAAAGCCGCTTTTGTTTTCTCAAAAAGCCACTATAATTTTTTCTAATAGCCGCTTTTAATTTCTCTAAAACCCACTTTAATTTTTTCTAAAAGCCGCTTTTGTTTTCTCAAAAAGCCACTTTAATTTTTTCTAAAAGCCGATTTTGTTTTCTCAGAAAGTCGCTTTAATTTTTTCTAATAGCCGCTTTTGCTTTCTCAGAAAGCTACTTTTATTTCTTCTAAAAGGCGCTTTTGTTTTCTCAGAAAGTCGCTTTAATTTTTTCTAATAGCCGCTTTTGCTTTCTCAGAAAGCTACTTTTATTTCTTCTAAAAGCCGCTTTTGTTTTCTCAGAAAGTCGCTTTAATTTTTTCTAATAGCCGCTTTTGTTTTCTCAGAATGTCGCTTTAATTTTTTCTAATAGCCGCTTTTGTTTTCTCAAAAAGCCACTTTAATTTTTTCTAAAAGCCGCTTTTAATTTCTCTAAAACCCACTTTAATTTTTTCTAAAAGCCGCTTTTGTTTTCTCAGAAAGTCGCTTTAAGTTTTTCTAAAAGCCGCTTTTGTTTTCTCAGAAAGTCGCTTTAATTTTTTCTAATACCCGCTTTTGCTTTCTCAAAAAGCCACTTTAATTTTTTCTAAAAGCCGCTTTTGTTTTTTCAGAAAGTCGCTTTAAGTTTTTCTAAAAGCCGCTTTTGTTTTCTCAGAAAGTCGCTTTAATTTTTTCTAAAAGCCGCTTTAATTTTTTCTAAAAGCCACTTTGATTTTTTCTAATAGCCGCTTTTAATTTCTCTCAAAACCAACTTAATTTTTTCTAAAAGCCGCTTTTGTTTTCTCAAAAAGCCACTTTAATTTTTTCTAAAAGCCGCTTTTGTTTTCTCAGAAAGTCGCTTTAATTTTTTCTAAAAGCCACTTTTATTTTCTCTAAAACCCACATTAATTTTTTCTAATAGCCGCTTTTATTTTCTCAAAAAGCCACTTTAATTTTTTCTAATAGCCACTTTAATTTTTTCTAAAAGCCGCTTTAATTTTTTGTAACAGCCGCTTTTGTTTTCTCAGAAAGTCGCTTTAATTTTTTCTAAAAGCCGCTTTTATTTTCTCAAAAAGCCACTTTAATTTTTTCTAATAGCCGCTTTTGTTTTCTCAAAAAGCAACGTTAATTTTTTCTAAAAGCCGCTTTTGTTTTCTCAAAAAGCCACGTTAATTTTTTCTAAAGGCCGCTTTTGTTTTCTCAAAAAGCCACTTTAATTTTTTCTAAAAGCCGCTTTAATTTTTTGTAACAGCCGCTTTTATTTTATCTAAAACCAACATTAATTTTTTCTAATAGCCGCTTTTATTTTCTTAAAAAGCCACGTTAATTTTTTCTAAAAGCCCTTTTGTTTTATCAAACAGCTACTTTAATTTTTTCTAATAGCCGCTTTTATTTTCTCAAAAAGCCACTTTAATTTTTTCTAATAGCCACTTTAATTTTTTCTAAAAGCCGCTTTAATTTTTTGTAACAGCCGCTTTTGTTTTCTCAGAAAGTCGCTTTAATTTTTTCTAAAAGCCGCTTTTATTTTCTCAAAAAGCCACTTTAATTTTTTCTAATAGCCGCTTTTGTTTTCTCAAAAAGCAACGTTAATTTTTTCTAAAAGCCGCTTTTGTTTTCTCAAAAAGCCACGTTAATTTTTTCTAAAGGCCGCTTTTGTTTTCTCAAAAAGCCACTTTAATTTTTTCTAAAAGCCGCTTTAAATTTTTGTAACAGCCGCTTTTGTTTTCTCAGAAAGTCGCTTTAATTTTTTCTAATAGCCGCTTTTATTTTCTCAAAAAGCCACTTTGATTTTTTCTAATAGCCGCTTTTATTTTCACTAAAACCCACTTTAATTTTTTCTAATAGCCGCTTTTGTTTTCTCAAAAAGCCACTTTAATTTTTTCTAATAGCCGCTTTTGTTTTCTCAAAAAGCCACTTTAATTTTTTCTAATAGCCGCTTTTGTTTTCTTAAAAAGCTACTTTAATTTTTTCTAATAGCCGCTTTTATTTTCTCAAAAAGCCACTTTAATTTTTTCTAAAAGCCGCTTTAATTTTTTGTAACAGCCGCTTTTGTTTTCTCAGAAAGTCGCTTTAATTTTTTCTAATAGCCGCTTTTATTTTCTCAAAAAGCCACTTTGATTTTTTCTAATAGCCGCTTTTATTTTCTCTAAAACCCACTTTAATTTTTTCTAATAGCCGCTTTTGTTTTCTCAGAAAGTCGCTTTAATTTTTTCTAATAGCCGCTGTTGTTTTCTCAAAGAGCCACGTTAATTTTTTCTAAAGGCCGCTTTTAATTTCTCTAAAACCCACTTTATTTCTTCTATAAGCCGCTTTTATTTTCTCAAAAAGCCACGTTAATTTTTTCTAAAAGCCGCTTTTAAATTCTCTAAAACCCACTTTATTTTTTCTAAAAGCCGCTTTTATTTTCTCAAAAAGCCACTTTAATTTTTTCTAAAAGCCGCTTTTGTTTTCTCAAAAAGCCACGTTAATTTTTTCTAAAGGTCGCTTTTGTTTTCTCAAAAAGCCACTTTAATTTTTTCTAAAAGCCGCTTTAATTTTTTGTAACAGCCGCTTTTGTTTTCTCAGAAAGTCGCTTTAATTTTTTCTAATAGCCGCTGTTGTTTTCTCAAAGAGCCACGTTAATTTTTTCTAAAGGCCGCTTTTAATTTCTCTAAAACCAACTTTATTTCTTCTAAAAGCCGCTTTTATTTTCTCAAAAAGCCACGTTAATTTTTTCTAAAAGCCGCTTTTAAATTCTCTAAAACCCACTTTAATTTTTCTAAAAGCCGCTTTTGTTTTCTCAAAAAGCCACGTTAATTTTTTCTAAAGGCCGCTTTTGATTTCTCAAAAAGCCACTTTAATTTTTTCTAAAAGCCGCTTTAATTTTTTGTAACAGCCGCTTTTGTTTTCTCAGAAAGTCGCTTTAATTTTTTCTAATAGCCGCTGTTGTTTTCTCAAAGAGCCACGTTAGTTTTTTCTAAAAGCCGCTTTTAAATTCTCTAAAACCCACTTTATTTTTTCTAAAAGCCGCTTTTGCTTTATCAGAAAGTCGCTTTATTTTTTTCTAAAAGCCGCTTTTGTTTTCTCAAAAAGCCACGTTAATTTTTTCTAATAGCCGCTTTTGTTTTCTCAAAAAGCTACTTTTATTTCTTCTAAAAGCCGCTTTTGTTTTCTCAAACAGCCACTTTAATTTTTTCTAATAGCCGCTTTTAATTTCTCTAAAACCCACTTTATTTTTTCTAAAAGCCGCTTTTGCTTTCTCAGAAAGTCGCTTTAATTTTTTCTAAAAGCCGATTTTGTTTTCTCAGAAAGTCGCTTTAATTTTTTCTAATAGCCGCTGTTGTTTTCTCAAAGAGCCACGTTAATTTTTTCTAAAAGCCGCTTTTAAATTCTCTAAAACCCACTTTATTTTTTCTAAAAGCCGCTTTTGTTTTCTCAAAAAGCCACTTTAATTTTTTCTAAAAGCCGCTTTTAAATTCTCTAAAACCCACTTTATTTTTTCTAAAAGCCGCTTTTGTTTTCTCAAAAAGCCACTTTAATTTTTTCTAATAGCCGCTTTTAATTTTTCTAAAACCCACTTTATTTTTTCTAAAAGCCGCTTTTGCTTTCTCAGAAAGTCGCTTTATTTTTTTCTAAAAGCCGCTTTTGTTTTCTCAAAAAGCCACGTTAATTTTTTCTAATAGCCGCTTTTAAATTCTCTAAAACCCACTTTATTTTTTCTAAAAGCCGCTTTTGCTTTCTCAGAAAGTCGCTTTATTTTTTCTAAAAGCCGCTTTTGTTTTCTCAAAAAGCCACGTTAATTTTTTCTAATAGCCGCTTTTAAATTCTCTAAAACCCACTTTATTTTTTCTAAAAGCCGCTTTTGTTTTCTCAAACAGCCACTTTAATTTTTTCTAATAGCCGCTTTTAATTTCTCTAAAACCCACTTTATTTTTTCTAAAAGCCGCTTTTGCTTTCTACGAAAGTCGCTTTAATTTTTTCTAATAGCCGCTGTTGTTTTCTCAAAGAGCCACGTTAATTTTTTCTAAAGGCCGCTTTTAATTTCTCTAAAACCCACTTTATTTCTTCTAAAAGCCGCTTTTATTTTCTCAAAAAGCCACGTCAATTTTTTCTAAAAGCCGCTTTTAAATTCTCTAAAACCCACTTTATTTTTTCTAAAAGCCGCTTTTGTTTTCTCAAAAAGCCACTTTAATTTTTTCTAAAAGCCGCTTTTAAATTCTCTAAAACCCACTTTATTTTTTCTAAAAGCCGCTTTTGTTTTCTCAAAAAGCCACTTTAATTTTTTCTAATAGCCACTTTTAATTTCTCTAAAACCCACTTTATTTTTTCTAAAAGCCGCTTTTGCTTTCTCAGAAAGTCGCTTTATTTTTTTCTAAAAGCCGCTTTTGTTTTCTCAAAAAGCCACGTTAATTTTTTCTAATAGCCGCTTTTAAATTCTCTAAAACCCACTTTATTTTTTCTAAAAGCCGCTTTTGTTTTCTCAAAAAGCTACTTTTATTTCTTCTAAAAGCCGCTTTTGTTTTCTCAAACAGCCACTTTAATTTTTTCTAAAAGCCGCTTTTGCTTTCTCAGAAAGTCGCTTTAATTTTTTCTAAAAGCCGCTTTTGTTTTCTCAAAAAGCCACGTTAATTTTTTCTAATAGCCGCTTTTAATTTCTCTAAAACCCACTTTATTTTTTCTAAAAGCCGCTTTTGCTTTCTCAGAAAGTCGCTTTAATTTTTGTAATAGCCGCTGTTGTTTTCTCAAAGAGCCACGTTAATTTTTTCTAAAGGCCGCTTTTAATTTCTCTAAAACCCACTTTATTTCTTCTAAAAGCCGCTTTTATTTTCTCAAAAAGCCACGTTAATTTTTTCTAAAAGCCGCTTTTACATTCTCTAAAACCCACTTTATTTTTTCTAAAAGCCGCTTTTGTTTTCTCAAAAAGCTACTTTTATTTCTTCTAAAAGCCGCTTTTGTTTTCTCAGAAAGTCGCTTTAATTTTTTCTAATAGCCGCTGTTGTTTTCTCAAAGAGCCACGTTAATTTTTTCTAAAGGCCGCTTTTAATTTCTCTAAAACCCACTTTATTTTTTCTAAAAGCCGCTTTTGCTTTCTCAGAAAGTCGCTTTATTTTTTTCTAAAAGCCGCTTTTGTTTTCTCAAAAAGCCACGTTAATTTTTTCTAAAGGCCGCTTTTAATTTCTCTAAAACCCACTTTATTTCCTCTAAAAGCCGCTTTTATTTTCTCAAAAAGCCACGTTAATTTTTTCTAAAAGCCGCTTTTAATTTCTCTAAAACCCACTTTATTTTTTTTAAAAGCCGCTTTTGTTTTCTCAAAAAGCTACTTTTATTTCTTCTAAAAGCCGCTTTTGTTTTCTCAAACAGCCACTTTAATTTTTTCTAATAGCCGCTTTTAATTTCTCTAAAACCCACTTTATTTTTTTTAAAAGCCGCTTTTGCTTTCTCAGAAAGTCGGTTTAATTTTTTCTAAAAGCCGCTTTTGTTTTCTCAAAAAGCCACGTTAATTTTTTCTAATAGCCGCTTTTAATTTCTCTAAAACCCACTTTATTTCTTCTAAAAGCCGCTTTTATTTTCTCAAAAAGCCACGTTAATTTTTTCTAAAAGCCGATTTTGTTTTCTCAGAAAGTCGCTTTAATTTTTTCTAATAGCCGCTGTTGTTTTCTCAAAGAGCCACGTTAATTTTTTCTAAAGGCCGCTTTTAATTTCTCTAAAACCCACTTTATTTCTTCTAAAAGCCGCTTTTATTATCTCAAAAAGCCACGTTAATTTTTTCTAAAAGCCGCTTTTATCTTCTCAAAAAGCCACTTTAATTTTTTCTAATAGCCGCTTTTATTTTCTCAAAAAGCTACTTTAATTTTTTCTAAAAGCCGCTTTTGTTTTCTCAAAAAGCCACGTTAATTTTTTCTAAAGGCCGCTTTTGTTTTCTCAAAAAGCCACTTTAATTTTTTCTAAAAGCCGCTTTTATTTTTTGTAACAGCCGCTTTTGTTTTCTCAGAAAGTCGCTTTAATTTTTTCTAATAGCCGCTGTTGTTTTCTCAAAGAGCCACGTTAATTTTTTCTAAAGGCCGCTTTTAATTTCTCTAAAACCCACTTTATTTCTTCTAAAAGCCGCTTTTATTTTCTCAAAAAGCCACGTTAATTTTTTCTAAAAGCCGCTTTTAAATTCTCTAAAACCCACTTTATTTTTTCTAAAAGCCGCTTTTGTTTTCTCAAAAAGCTACTTTTATTTCTTCTAAAAGCCGCTTTTGTTTTCTCAAACAGCCACTTTAATTTTTTCTAATAGCCGCTTTTAATTTCTCTAAAACCCACTTTATTTTTTCTAAAAGCCGCTTTTGCTTTCTCAGAAAGTCGCTTTAATTTTTTCTAAAAGCCGCTTTTGCTTTCTCAGAAAGTCGCTTTAATTTTTTCTAAAAGCCGCTTTTGTTTTCTCAAAAAGCCACGTTAATTTTTTCTAATAGCCGGTTTTAAATTCTCTAAAACCCACTTTATTTTTTCTAAAAGCCGCTTTTGTTTTCTCAAAAAGCTACTTTTATTTCTTCTAAAAGCCGCTTTTGTTTTCTCAAACAGCCACTTTCATTTTTTCTAATAGCCGCTTTTAATTTCTCTAAAACCCACTTTATTTTTTCTAAAAGCCGCTTTTGCTTTCTCAGAAAGTCGCTTTAATTTTTTCTAAAAGCCGCTTTTGCTTTCTCAGAAAGTCGCTTTAATTTTTTCTAAAAGCCGCTTTTGTTTTCTCAAAAAGCCACGTTAATTTTTTCTAATACCCGCTTTTAATTTCTCTAAAACCCACTTTATTTTTTCTAAAAGCCGCTTTTGCTTTCTCAGAAAGTCGCTTTAATTTTTTCTAAAAGCCGATTTTGTTTTCTCAGAAAGTCGCTTTAATTTTTTCTAATAGCCGCTTTTATTTTCTCAAAAAGCTACTTTAATTTTTTCTAAAAGCCGCTTTTGTTTTCTCAAAAAGCCACGTTAATTTTTTCTAAAGGCCGCTTTTGTTTTCTCAAAAAGCCACTTTAATTTTTTCTAAAAGCCGCTTTAATTTTTTGTAACAGCCGCTTTTGTTTTCTCAGAAAGTCGCTTTAATTTTTTCTAATAGCCGCTGTTGTTTTCTCAAAGAGCCACGTTAATTTTTTCTAAAGGCCGCTTTTAATTTCTCTAAAACCCACTTTATTTCTTCTAAAAGCCGCTTTTATTTTCTCAAAAAGCCACGTTAATTTTTTCTAAAAGCCGCTTTTAAATTCTCTAAAACCCACTTTATTTTTTCTAAAAGCCGCTTTTGTTTTCTCAAAAAGCTACTTTTATTTCTTCTAAAAGCCGCTTTTGTTTTCTCAAACAGCCACTTTAATTTTTTCTAATAGCCGCTTTTAATTTCTCTAAAACCCACTTTATTTTTTCTAAAAGCCGCTTTTGCTTTCTCAGAAAGTCGCTTTAATTTTTTCTAAAAGCCGCTTTTGTTTTCTCAAAAAGCCACGTTAATTTTTTCTAATAGCCGCTTTTAATTTCTCTAAAACCCACTTTATTTTTTCTAAAAGCCGCTTTTGCTTTCTCAGAAAGTCGCCTTAATTTTTTCTAAAAGCCGATTTTGTTTTCTCAGAAAGTCGCTTTAATTTTTTCTAATAGCCGCTTTTATTTTCTCAAAAAGCTACTTTAATTTTTTCTAAAAGCCGCTTTTGTTTTCTCAAAAAGCCACGTTAATTTTTTCTAAAGGCCGCTTTTGTTTTCTCAAAAAGCCACTTTAATTTTTTCTAAAAGCGGCTTTCATTTTTTGTAACAGCCGCTTTTGTTTTCTCAGAAAGTCGCTTTAATTTTTTCTAATAGCCGCTTTTATTTTCTCAAAAAGCTACTTTAATTTTTTCTAAAAGCCGCTTTTGTTTTCTCAAAAAGCCACTTTAATTTTTTCTAAAAGCCGCTTTAATTTTTTGTAACAGCCGCTTTTGTTTTCTCAGAAAGTCGCTTTAATTTTTTCTAATAGCCGCTTTTATTTTCTCAAAAAGCTACTTTAATTTTTTCTAAAAGCCGCTTTTGTTTTCTCAAAAAGCCACTTTAATTTTTTCTAAAAGCCGCTTTAATTTTTTGTAACAGCCGCTTTTGTTTTCTCAGAAAGTCGCTTTAATTTTTTCTAATAGCCGCTTTTATTTTCTCAAAAAGCTACTTTCATTTTTTCTAAAAGCCGCTTTTGTTTTCTCAAAAAGCCACTTTAATTTTTTCTAAAAGCCGCTTTAATTTTTTGTAACAGCCGCTTTTGTTTTCTCAGAAAGTCGCTTTAATTTTTTCTAAAAGCCGCTTTTGTTTTCTCAAAAAGCCACGTTAATTTTTTCTAAAGGCCGCTTTTGTTTTCTCAAAAAGCCACTTTAATTTTTTCTAAAAGCCGCTTTAATTTTTTGTAACAGCCGCTTTTGTTTTCTCAGAAAGTCGCTTTAATTTTTTCTAATAGCCGCTTTTGTTTTCTCAAAAAGCCACTTTAATTTTTTCTAAAAGCCGCTTTAATTTTTTGTAACAGCCGCTTTTGTTTTCTCAGAAAGTCGCTTTAATTTTTTCTAATAGCCGCTTTTATTTTCTCAAAAAGCTACTTTAATTTTTTCTAAAAGCCGCTTTTGTTTTCTCAAAAAGCCACTTTAATTTTTTCTAAAAGCCGCTTTAATTTTTTGTAACAGCCGCTTTTATTTTCTGAAAAAGCTACTTTAATTTTTTCTAAAAGCCGCTTTAATTTTTTGTAACAGCCGCTTTTGTTTTCTCAGAAAGTCGCTTTAATTTTTTCTAATAGCCGCTTTTATTTTCTCAAAAAGCCACGTTAATTTTTTCTAAAGGCCGCTTTTGTTTTCTCAAAAAGCCACTTTAATTTTTTCTAAAAGTCGCTTTAATTTTTTCTAATAGCCGCTGTTGTTTTCTCAAAGAGTCACGTTAATTTTTTCTAAAGGCCGCTTTTAATTTCTCTAAAACCCACTTTATTTCTTCTAAAAGCCGCTTTTATTTTCTCAAAAAGCCACGTTAATTTTTTCTAATAGCCGCTTTTAATTTCTCTAAAACCCACTTTATTTTTTCTAAAAGCCGCTTTTGCTTTCTCAGAAAGTCGCTTTAATTTTTTCTAATAGCCGCTTTTATTTTCTCAAAAAGCTACTTTCATTTTTTCTAAAAGCCGCTTTTGTTTTCTCAAAAAGCCACTTTAATTTTTTCTAAAAGCCGCTTTAATTTTTTGTAACAGCCGCTTTTGTTTTCTCAGAAAGTCGCTTTAATTTTTTCTAAAAGCCGCTTTTGTTTTCTCAAAAAGCCACGTTAATTTTTTCTAAAGGCCGCTTTTGTTTTCTCAAAAAGCCACTTTAATTTTTTCTAAAAGCCGCTTTAATTTTTTGTAACAGCCGCTTTTGTTTTCTCAGAAAGTCGCTTTAATTTTTTCTAATAGCCGCTTTTGTTTTCTCAAAAAGCCACTTTAATTTTTTCTAAAAGCCGCTTTAATTTTTTGTAACAGCCGCTTTTGTTTTCTCAGAAAGTCGCTTTAATTTTTTCTAATAGCCGCTTTTATTTTCTCAAAAAGCTACTTTAATTTTTTCTAAAAGCCGCTTTTGTTTTCTCAAAAAGCCACTTTAATTTTTTCTAAAAGCCGCTTTAATTTTTTGTAACAGCCGCTTTTATTTTCTGAAAAAGCTACTTTAATTTTTTCTAAAAGCCGCTTTAATTTTTTGTAACAGCCGCTTTTGTTTTCTCAGAAAGTCGCTTTAATTTTTTCTAATAGCCGCTTTTATTTTCTCAAAAAGCCACGTTAATTTTTTCTAAAGGCCGCTTTTGTTTTCTCAAAAAGCCACTTTAATTTTTTCTAAAAGTCGCTTTAATTTTTTCTAATAGCCGCTGTTGTTTTCTCAAAGAGTCACGTTAATTTTTTCTAAAGGCCGCTTTTAATTTCTCTAAAACCCACTTTATTTCTTCTAAAAGCCGCTTTTATTTTCTCAAAAAGCCACGTTAATTTTTTCTAATAGCCGCTTTTAATTTCTCTAAAACCCACTTTATTTTTTCTAAAAGCCGCTTTTGCTTTCTCAGAAAGTCGCTTTAATTTTTTCTAATAGCCGCTTTTATTTTCTCAAACAGCTACTTTAATTTTTTCTAAAAGCCGCTTTTGTTTTCTCTAAAAGCCACTTTAATTTTTTCTAAAGGCCGCTTTTGTTTTCTCAAAAAGCCACTTTAATTTTTTCTAAAAGCCGCTTTAATTTTTTCTAAAAGCCGCTTTAATTTTTTGTAACAGCCGCTTTTGTTTTCTCAGAAAGTCGCTTTAATTTTTTCTAATAGCCGCTGTTGTTTTCTCAAAGAGTCACGTTAATTTTTTCTAAAGGCCGCTTTTAATTTCTCTAAAACCCACTTTATTTCTTCTAAAAGCCGCTTTTATTTTCTCAAAAAGCCACGTTAATTTTTTCTAATAGCCGCTTTTAATTTCTCTAAAACCCACTTTATTTTTTCTAAAAGCCGCTTTTGCTTTCTCAGAAAGTCGCTTTAATTTTTTCTAATAGCCGCTTTTATTTTCTCAAAAAGCTACTTTAATTTTTTCTAAAAGCCGCTTTTATTTTCTCAAAAAGCCACGTTAATTTTTTCTAAAGGCCGCTTTTGTTTTCTCAAAAAGCCACGTTAATTTTTTCTAATAGCCGGTTTTAAATTCTCTAAAACCCACTTTATTTTTTCTAAAAGCCGCTTTTGTTTTCTCAAAAAGCTACTTTTATTTCTTCTAAAAGCCGCTTTTGTTTTCTCAAACAGCCACTTTCATTTTTTCTAATAGCCGCTTTTAATTTCTCTAAAACCCACTTTATTTTTTCTAAAAGCCGCTTTTGCTTTCTCAGAAAGTCGCTTTAATTTTTTCTAAAAGCCGCTTTTGCTTTCTCAGAAAGTCGCTTTAATTTTTTCTAAAAGCCGCTTTTGTTTTCTCAAAAAGCCACGTTAATTTTTTCTAATACCCGCTTTTAATTTCTCTAAAACCCACTTTATTTTTTCTAAAAGCCGCTTTTGCTTTCTCAGAAAGTCGCTTTAATTTTTTCTAAAAGCCGATTTTGTTTTCTCAGAAAGTCGCTTTAATTTTTTCTAATAGCCGCTTTTATTTTCTCAAAAAGCTACTTTAATTTTTTCTAAAAGCCGCTTTTGTTTTCTCAAAAAGCCACGTTAATTTTTTCTAAAGGCCGCTTTTGTTTTCTCAAAAAGCCACTTTAATTTTTTCTAAAAGCCGCTTTAATTTTTTGTAACAGCCGCTTTTGTTTTCTCAGAAAGTCGCTTTAATTTTTTCTAATAGCCGCTGTTGTTTTCTCAAAGAGCCACGTTAATTTTTTCTAAAGGCCGCTTTTAATTTCTCTAAAACCCACTTTATTTCTTCTAAAAGCCGCTTTTATTTTCTCAAAAAGCCACGTTAATTTTTTCTAAAAGCCGCTTTTAAATTCTCTAAAACCCACTTTATTTTTTCTAAAAGCCGCTTTTGTTTTCTCAAAAAGCTACTTTTATTTCTTCTAAAAGCCGCTTTTGTTTTCTCAAACAGCCACTTTAATTTTTTCTAATAGCCGCTTTTAATTTCTCTAAAACCCACTTTATTTTTTCTAAAAGCCGCTTTTGCTTTCTCAGAAAGTCGCTTTAATTTTTTCTAAAAGCCGCTTTTGTTTTCTCAAAAAGCCACGTTAATTTTTTCTAATAGCCGCTTTTAATTTCTCTAAAACCCACTTTATTTTTTCTAAAAGCCGCTTTTGCTTTCTCAGAAAGTCGCCTTAATTTTTTCTAAAAGCCGATTTTGTTTTCTCAGAAAGTCGCTTTAATTTTTTCTAATAGCCGCTTTTATTTTCTCAAAAAGCTACTTTAATTTTTTCTAAAAGCCGCTTTTGTTTTCTCAAAAAGCCACGTTAATTTTTTCTAAAGGCCGCTTTTGTTTTCTCAAAAAGCCACTTTAATTTTTTCTAAAAGCGGCTTTCATTTTTTGTAACAGCCGCTTTTGTTTTCTCAGAAAGTCGCTTTAATTTTTTCTAATAGCCGCTTTTATTTTCTCAAAAAGCTACTTTAATTTTTTCTAAAAGCCGCTTTTGTTTTCTCAAAAAGCCACTTTAATTTTTTCTAAAAGCCGCTTTAATTTTTTGTAACAGCCGCTTTTGTTTTCTCAGAAAGTCGCTTTAATTTTTTCTAATAGCCGCTTTTATTTTCTCAAAAAGCTACTTTAATTTTTTCTAAAAGCCGCTTTTGTTTTCTCAAAAAGCCACTTTAATTTTTTCTAAAAGCCGCTTTAATTTTTTGTAACAGCCGCTTTTGTTTTCTCAGAAAGTCGCTTTAATTTTTTCTAATAGCCGCTTTTATTTTCTCAAAAAGCTACTTTCATTTTTTCTAAAAGCCGCTTTTGTTTTCTCAAAAAGCCACTTTAATTTTTTCTAAAAGCCGCTTTAATTTTTTGTAACAGCCGCTTTTGTTTTCTCAGAAAGTCGCTTTAATTTTTTCTAAAAGCCGCTTTTGTTTTCTCAAAAAGCCACGTTAATTTTTTCTAAAGGCCGCTTTTGTTTTCTCAAAAAGCCACTTTAATTTTTTCTAAAAGCCGCTTTAATTTTTTGTAACAGCCGCTTTTGTTTTCTCAGAAAGTCGCTTTAATTTTTTCTAATAGCCGCTTTTGTTTTCTCAAAAAGCCACTTTAATTTTTTCTAAAAGCCGCTTTAATTTTTTGTAACAGCCGCTTTTGTTTTCTCAGAAAGTCGCTTTAATTTTTTCTAATAGCCGCTTTTATTTTCTCAAAAAGCTACTTTAATTTTTTCTAAAAGCCGCTTTTGTTTTCTCAAAAAGCCACTTTAATTTTTTCTAAAAGCCGCTTTAATTTTTTGTAACAGCCGCTTTTATTTTCTGAAAAAGCTACTTTAATTTTTTCTAAAAGCCGCTTTAATTTTTTGTAACAGCCGCTTTTGTTTTCTCAGAAAGTCGCTTTAATTTTTTCTAATAGCCGCTTTTATTTTCTCAAAAAGCCACGTTAATTTTTTCTAAAGGCCGCTTTTGTTTTCTCAAAAAGCCACTTTAATTTTTTCTAAAAGTCGCTTTAATTTTTTCTAATAGCCGCTGTTGTTTTCTCAAAGAGTCACGTTAATTTTTTCTAAAGGCCGCTTTTAATTTCTCTAAAACCCACTTTATTTCTTCTAAAAGCCGCTTTTATTTTCTCAAAAAGCCACGTTAATTTTTTCTAATAGCCGCTTTTAATTTCTCTAAAACCCACTTTATTTTTTCTAAAAGCCGCTTTTGCTTTCTCAGAAAGTCGCTTTAATTTTTTCTAATAGCCGCTTTTATTTTCTCAAAAAGCTACTTTCATTTTTTCTAAAAGCCGCTTTTGTTTTCTCAAAAAGCCACTTTAATTTTTTCTAAAAGCCGCTTTAATTTTTTGTAACAGCCGCTTTTGTTTTCTCAGAAAGTCGCTTTAATTTTTTCTAAAAGCCGCTTTTGTTTTCTCAAAAAGCCACGTTAATTTTTTCTAAAGGCCGCTTTTGTTTTCTCAAAAAGCCACTTTAATTTTTTCTAAAAGCCGCTTTAATTTTTTGTAACAGCCGCTTTTGTTTTCTCAGAAAGTCGCTTTAATTTTTTCTAATAGCCGCTTTTGTTTTCTCAAAAAGCCACTTTAATTTTTTCTAAAAGCCGCTTTAATTTTTTGTAACAGCCGCTTTTGTTTTCTCAGAAAGTCGCTTTAATTTTTTCTAATAGCCGCTTTTATTTTCTCAAAAAGCTACTTTAATTTTTTCTAAAAGCCGCTTTTGTTTTCTCAAAAAGCCACTTTAATTTTTTCTAAAAGCCGCTTTAATTTTTTGTAACAGCCGCTTTTATTTTCTGAAAAAGCTACTTTAATTTTTTCTAAAAGCCGCTTTAATTTTTTGTAACAGCCGCTTTTGTTTTCTCAGAAAGTCGCTTTAATTTTTTCTAATAGCCGCTTTTATTTTCTCAAAAAGCCACGTTAATTTTTTCTAAAGGCCGCTTTTGTTTTCTCAAAAAGCCACTTTAATTTTTTCTAAAAGTCGCTTTAATTTTTTCTAATAGCCGCTGTTGTTTTCTCAAAGAGTCACGTTAATTTTTTCTAAAGGCCGCTTTTAATTTCTCTAAAACCCACTTTATTTCTTCTAAAAGCCGCTTTTATTTTCTCAAAAAGCCACGTTAATTTTTTCTAATAGCCGCTTTTAATTTCTCTAAAACCCACTTTATTTTTTCTAAAAGCCGCTTTTGCTTTCTCAGAAAGTCGCTTTAATTTTTTCTAATAGCCGCTTTTATTTTCTCAAAAAGCTACTTTAATTTTTTCTAAAAGCCGCTTTTATTTTCTCAAAAAGCCACGTTAATTTTTTCTAAAGGCCGCTTTTGTTTTCTCAAAAAGCCACTTTAATTTTTTCTAAAAGCCGCTTTAATTTTTTGTAACAGCCGCTTTTGTTTTCTCAGAAAGTCGCTTTAATTTTTTCTAATAGCCGCTGTTGTTTTCTCAAAGAGTCACGTTAATTTTTTCTAAAGGCCGCTTTTAATTTCTCTAAAACCCACTTTATTTCTTCTAAAAGCCGCTTTTATTTTCTCAAAAAGCCACGTAAATTTTTTCTAATAGCCGCTTTTAATTTCTCTAAAACCCACTTTATTTTTTCTAAAAGCCGCTTTTGCTTTCTCAGAAAGTCGCTTTAATTTTTTCTAATAGCCGCTTTTATTTTCTCAAAAAGCTACTTTAATTTTTTCTAAAAGCCGCTTTTGTTTTCTCAAAAAGCCACTTTAATTTTTTCTAATAGCCGCTTTTGTTTTCTCAGAAAGTCGCTTTAATTTTTTCTAATAGCCGCTTTTATTTTCTCAAAAAGCCACGTTAATTTTTTCTAAAGGCCGCTTTTGTTTTCTCAAAAAGCCACTTTAATTTTTTCTAAAAGCCGCTTTAATTTTTTGTAACAGCCGCTTTTGTTTTCTCAGAAAGTCGCTTTAATTTTTTCTAATAGCCGCTGTTGTTTTCTCAAAGAGTCACGTTAATTTTTTCTAAAGGCCGCTTTTAATTTCTCTAAAACCCACTTTATTTCTTCTAAAAGCCGTTTTATTTTCTCAAAAAGCTACTTTAATTTTTTCTAAAAGCCGCTTTAATTTTTTGTAACAGCCGCTTTTGTTTTCTCAGAAAGTCGCTTTAATTTTTTCTAATAGCCGCTTTTATTTTCTCAAAAAGCTACTTTAATTTTTTCTAAAAGCCGCTTTTGTTTTCTCAAAAAGCAACTTTAATTTTTTCTAATAGCCGCTTTTGTTTTCTCAGAAAGTCGCTTTAATTTTTTCTAATAGCCGCTTTTATTTTCTCAAAAAGCCACGTTAATTTTTTCTAAAGGCCGCTTTTGTTTTCTCAAAAAGCCACTTTAATTTTTTCTAAAAGCCGCTTTAATTTTTTGTAACAGCCGCTTTTGTTTTCTCAGAAAGTCGCTTTAATTTTTTCTAATAGCCGCTGTTGTTTTCTCAAAGAGTCACGTTAATTTTTTCTAAAGGCCGCTTTTAATTTCTCTAAAACCCACTTTATTTCTTCTAAAAGCCGCTTTTATTTTCTCAAAAAGCCACGTTAATTTTTTCTAATAGCCGCTTTTAATTTCTCTAAAACCCACTTTATTTTTTCTAAAAGCCGCTTTTGCTTTCTCAGAAAGTCGCTTTAATTTTTTCTAATAGCCGCTTTTATTTTCTCAAAAAGCTACTTTAATTTTTTCTAAAAGCCGCTTTTGTTTTCTCAAAAAGCCACTTTATTTCTTCTAAAAGCCGCTTTTATTTTCTCAAAAAGCCACGTTAATTTTTTCTAATAGCCGCTTTTAATTTCTCTAAAACCCACTTTATTTTTTCTAAAAGCCGCTTTTGCTTTCTCAGAAAGTCGCTTTAATTTTTTCTAATAGCCGCTGTTGTTTTCTCAAAGAGTCACGTTAATTTTTTCTAAAGGCCGCTATTAATTTCTCTAAAACCCACTTTATTTCTTCTAAAAGCCGCTTTTATTTTCTCAAAAAGCCACGTTAATTTTTTCTAATAGCCGCTTTTAATTTCTCCAAAACCCACTTTATTTTTTCTAAAAGCCGCTTTTGCTTTCTCAGAAAGTCGCTTTAATTTTTTCTAATAGCCGCTTTTATTTTCTCAAAAAGCTACTTTAATTTTTTCTAAAAGCCGCTTTTGTTTTCTCAAAAAGCCACGTTAATTTTTTCTAAAGGCCGCTTTTGTTTTCTCTAAAAGCCACTTTAATTTTTTCTAAAAGCCGCTTTAATTTTTTGTAACAGCCGCTTTTGTTTTCTCAGAAAGTCGCTTTAATTTTTTCTAATAGCCGCTTTTATTTTCTCAAAAAGCCACGTTAATTTTTTCTAAAGGCCGCTTTTGTTTTCTCAAAAAGCCACTTTAATTTTTTCTAAAAGCCGCTTTAATTTTTTGTAACAGCCGCTTTTGTTTTCTCAGAAAGTCGCTTTAATTTTTTCTAATAGCCGCTGTTGTTTTCTCAAAGAGTCACGTTAATTTTTTCTAAAGGCCGCTTTTAATTTCTCTAAAACCCACTTTATTTCTTCTAAAAGCCGCTTTTATTTTCTCAAAAAGCCACGTTAATTTTTTCTAATAGCCGCTTTTAATTTCTCTAAAACCCACTTTATTTTTTCTAAAAGCCGCTTTTGCTTTCTCAGAAAGTCGCTTTAATTTTTTCTAATAGCCGCTTTTATTTTCTCAAAAAGCTACTTTAATTTTTTCTAAAAGCCGCTTTTGTTTTCTCAAAAAGCCACTTTATTTCTTCTAAAAGCCGCTTTTATTTTCTCAAAAAGCCACGTTAATTTTTTCTAATAGCCGCTTTTAATTTCTCTAAAACCCACTTTATTTTTTCTAAAAGCCGCTTTTGCTTTCTCAGAAAGTCGCTTTAATTTTTTCTAATAGCCGCTGTTGTTTTCTCAAAGAGTCACGTTAATTTTTTCTAAAGGCCGCTATTAATTTCTCTAAAACCCACTTTATTTCTTCTAAAAGCCGCTTTTATTTTCTCAAAAAGCCACGTTAATTTTTTCTAATAGCCGCTTTTAATTTCTCCAAAACCCACTTTATTTTTTCTAAAAGCCGCTTTTGCTTTCTCAGAAAGTCGCTTTAATTTTTTCTAAAAGCCGCTTCTGTTTTCTCAAAAAGCCACGTTAATTTTTTCTAATAGCCGCTTTTAATTTCTCTAAAACCCACTTTATTTTTTCTAAAAGCTGCTTTTGTTTTCTCAGAAAGTCGCTTTAATTTTTTCTAATAGCCGCTGTTGTTTTCTCAAAGAGCCACGTTAATTTTTTCTAAAGGCCTCTTTTAATTTCTCTAAAACCCACTTTATTTCTTCTAAAAGCCGCTTTTATTTTCTCAAAAAGCCACGTTAATTTTTTCTAAAAGCCGCTTTATTTTCTCAAAAAGCCACTTTAATTTTTTCTAATAGCCGCTTTTGTTTTCTCAAAAAGCCACGTTAATTTTTTCTAAAGGCCGCTTTTGTTTTCTCAAAAAGCCACTTTAATTTTTTCTAAAAGCCGCTTTTGTTTTCTCAAAAAGCCACGTTAATTTTTTCTAAAGGCCGCTTTTGTTTTCTCAAAAAGCCACTTTAATTTTTTCTAAAAGCCGCTTTAATTTTTTGTAACAGCCGCTTTTGTTTTCTCAGAAAGTCGCTCTAATTTTTTCTAAAAGCCGCTTTTATTTTCTCTAAAACCCACTTTATTTCTTCTAAAAGCCGCTTCTGTTTTCTCAAAAAGCCACGTTAATTTTTTCTAATAGCCGCTTTTAATTTCTCTAAAACCCACTTTATTTTTTCTAAAAGCCGCTTTTGTTTTCTCAGAAAGTCGCTTTAATTTTTTCTAATAGCCGCTGTTGTTTTCACAAAGAGCCGCGTTAATTTTTTCTAAAGGCCGCTTTTAATTTCTCTAAAACCCACTTTATTTCTTCTAAAAGCCGCTTTTATTTTCTCAAAAAGCCACGTTAATTTTTTCTAAAAGCCGCTTTTAAATTCTCTAAAACCCACTTTATTTTTTCTAAAAGCCGCTTTTGTTTTCTCAAACAGCCACTTTAATTTTTTCTAATAGCCGCTTTTAATTTCTCTAAAACCCACTTTATTTTTTCTAAAAGCCGCTTTTGCTTTCTCAGAAAGTCGCTTTAATTTTTTCTAAAAGCCGCTTTAATTTTTTGTAACAGCCGCTTTTGTTTTCTCAGAAAGTCGCTTTAATTTTTTCTAATAGCCGCTGTTGTTTTCTCAAAGAGCCACGTTAATTTTTTCTAAAGGCCGCTTTTAATTTCTCTAAAACCCACTTTATTTTTTCTAAAAGCCGCTTTTGTTTTCTCAAAAAGCTACTTTTATTTCTTCTAAAAGCCGCTTTTGTTTTCTCAAACAGCCACTATAATTTTTTCTAAAGGCCGCTTTTAATTTCTCTAAAACCCACTTTATTTCTTCTAAAAGCCGCTTTTGTTTTTTCAAACAGCCACTTTAATTTTTTCTAATAGCCGCTTTTAATTTCTCTAAAACCCACTTTATTTTTTCTAAAAGCCGCTTTTGTTTTCTCAAAAAGCTACTTTTATTTCTTCTAAAAGCCGCTTTTGTTTTCTCAAAAAGCCACGTTAATTTTTTCCAAAGGCCGCTTTTGTTTTTAAAAAAGCCACTTTAATTTTTTCTAAAAGCCGCTTTAATTTTTTGTAACAGCCGCTTTTGTTTTCTCAGAAAGTCGCTATAATTTTTTCTAAAAGCCGCTTTTATTTTCTCAAAAAGCCACTTTAATTTTTTCTAATAACCGCTTTTGTTTTCCAAAAAGCAACGTTAATTTTTTCTAAAAGCCGCCTTTGTTTTCTCAGAAAGTCGGTTTAATTTTTTCTAAAAGCCGCTTTTGTTTTCTCAAAAAGCCACTTTAATTTTTTCTAAAAGCCGCTTTTGTTTTCTCAAAAAGCCACTTTAATTTTTTCTAAAAGCCGCTTTAATTTTTTGTAACAGCCGCTTTTGTTTTCTCAGAAAGTCGCTATAATTTTTTCTAAAAGCCGCTTTTATTTTCTCAAAAAGCCACTTTAATTTTTTCTAATAACCGCTTTTGTTTTCTCAAAAAGCAACGTTAATTTTTTCTAAAAGCCGCCTTTGTTTTCTCAGAAAGTCGGTTTAATTTTTTCTAAAAGCCGCTTTAATTTTTTGTAACAGCCGCTTTTGTTTTCTCAGAAAGTCGCTTTAATTTTTTCTAATAGCCGCTGTTGTTTTCTCAAAGAGCCACGTTAATTTTTTCTAAAGGCCGCTTTTAATTTCTCTAAAACCCACTTTATTTCTTCTAAAAGCCGCTTTTATTTTCTCAAAAAGCCACGTTAATTTTTTCTAAAAGCCGCTTTTAAATTCTCTAAAACCCACTTTATTTTTTCTAAAAGCCGCTTTTGTTTTCTCAAAAAGCTACTTTTATTTCTTCTAAAAGCCGCTTTTGTTTTCTCAAACAGCCACTTTAACTTTTTCTAATAGCCGCTTTTAATTTCTCTAAAACCCACTTTATTTTTTCTAAAAGCCGCTTTTGCTTTCTCAGAAAGTCGCTTTAATTTTTTCTAAAAGCCGATTTTGTTTTCTCAGAAAGTCGATTTAATTTTTTCTAATAGCCGCTTTAGTTTTCTCAGAAAGTCGCTGTAATTTTTTCTAAAAGCCGATTTTGTTTTCTCAAAAAGCCACTTTAATTTTTTCTAATAGCCGCTTTTAATTTCTCTAAAACCCACTTTAATTTTTTCTAAAAGCCGCTTTTATTTTCTCTAAAACCCACTTAAATTTTTTCTAATAGCCGCTTTTGTTTTCTCAAAAAGCCACTTTCATTTTTTCTAATAGCCGCTTTTGTTTTCTCAAAAAGCCACTTTCATTTTTTCTAATAGCCGCTTTTGTTTTCTCAAAAAGCCACTTTCATTTTTTCTAATAGCCGCTTTTATTTTCTCTAAAACCCACTTTAATTTTTTCTAATAGCCGCTTTTGTTTTCTCAAAAAGCCACTTTAATTTTTTCTAATAGCCGCTTTTGTTTTCTTAAAAAGCCACTTTAATTTTTTCTAATAGCCGCTTTTATTTTCTCAAAAAGCTACTTTAATTTTTTCTAATAGCCGCTTTTGTTTTTTAAAAAAGCCACTTTAATTTTTTCTAATAGCCGCTTTTGTTTTCTCAAAAAGCCACTTTAATTTTTTCTAATAGCCGCTTTTGTTTTCTCAAAAAGCCACTTTAATTTTTTCTAATAGCCGCTTTTGTTTTCTCAAAAAGGCACTTTAATTTTTTCTAATAGCCGCTTTTGTTTTCTCAGAAAGTCGCTTTAATTTTTTCTAATAGCCGCTTTTGTTTTCTCAAAAAGCCACTTTAATTTTTTCTAATAGCCGATTTTGTTTTCTCAAAAAGCCACTTTAATTTTTTCTAAAAGCCGCTTTTATTTTCTCTAAAACCCACTTTAATTTTTTCTAATAGCCGCTTTTGTTTTCTCAAAAAGCCACTTTAATTTTTTCTAATAGCCGCTTTTAATTTCTCTAAAAGCCACTTCATTTTTTCTAATAGCCGCTTTTGTTTTCTCAGAAAGTCGCTTTAATTTTTTCTAATAGCCGCTTTTGTTTTCTCAGAAAGTCGCTTTAATTTTTTCTAAAAGCCGTTTTTGTTTTCTCAGAAAGTCGCATTAATTTTTTCTAAAAGCCGTTTTTGTTTTCTCAGAAAGTCGATTTAATTTTTTCTAATAGCCGCTTTAGTTTTCTCAGAAAGTCGCTGAAATTTTTTCTAAAAGCCGATTTTGTTTTCTCAAAAAGCCACTTTAATTTTTTCTAATAGCCGCTTTTAATTTCTCTAAAAGCCACTTAATTTTTTCTAATAGCCGCTTTTATTTTCTCTAAAACCCACTTTAATTTTTTCTAATAGCCGCTTTTGTTTTCTCAGAAAGTCGCTTTAATTTTTTCTAAAAGCCGCTTTTGTTTTCTCAGAAAGTCGCTTTAATTTTTTCTAAAAGCCACTTTTTATTTCTCTAAAACCCACTTTAATTTTTTCTAATAGCCGCTTTTGTTTTCTCAGAAAGTCGCTTTAATTTTTTCTAAAAGCCGTTTTTGTTTTCTCAGAAAGTCGCATTAATTTTTTCTAAAAGCCGTTTTTGTTTTCTCAGAAAGTCGATTTAATTTTTTCTAATAGCCGCTTTAGTTTTCTCAGAAAGTCGCTGAAATTTTTTCTAAAAGCCGCTTTTGTTTTCTCAAAAAGCCACTTTAATTTTTTGTAATAGCCGCTTTATTTTCTCAAAAAGCTACTTTAATTTTTTCTATCTTTTTAATTTTGTTTTCTCAAAAAGCCACTTTAATTTTTTCTAATAGCCGCTTTTGTTTTCTCAAGAAGCCACTTTAATTTTTTCTAATAGCCGCTTTTGTTTTCTCAAAAAGCCACTTTAATTTTTTCTAATAGCCGTTTTTGTTTTCTCAAAAAGCCACTTTAATTTTTTCTAATAGCCGCTTTTGTTTTCTCAGAAAGTCGCTTTAATTTTTTCTAATAGCCGCTTTTATTTTCTCAAAAAGCCACTTTAATTTTTCTAATAGTTGCTTTTAATTTCTCTAAAACCCACTTTAATTTTTTCTAATAGCCGCTTTTGGATTCTCAAAAAGCCACTTTAATTTTTTCTAATAGCCGCTTTTGTTTTCTCAAAAAGCCACTTTAATTTTTTCTAATAGCCGCTTTTGTTTTCTCAGAAAGTCGCTTTAATTTTTTCTAATAGCCGCTTTTATTTTCTCAAAAAGCCACTTCAATTTTTTCTAATAGCCGCTTTTGTTTTCTCAGAAAGTCGCTTTAATTTTTTCTAATAGCCGCTTTTATTTTCTCTAAAACCCACTTTAATTTTTTCTAATAGCCGCTTTTGTTTTCTCAAAAAGCCACTTTAATTTTTTCTAATAGCCGCTTTTGTTTTCTCAAAAAGCCACTTTAATTTTTTCTAATAGCCGCTTTTATTTTCTCAAAAAGCTACTTTAATTTTTTCTAATAGCCGCTTTTGTTTTCTCAAAAAGCCACTTTAATTTATCTAATAGCCGCTTTTGTTTTCTCAAAAAGCCACTTTAATTTTTTCTAATAGCCGCTTTTGTTTTCTCAAAAAGCCACTTTAATTTTTTCTAATAGCCGCTTTTGTTTTCTCAGAAAGTCGCTTTAATTTTTTCTAATAGCCGCTTTTGTTTTCTCAAAAAGCCACTTTAATTTTTTCTAATAGCCGCTTTTATTTTCTCAAAAAGCTACTTTAATTTTTTCTAATAGCCGCTTTTGTTTTCTCAAAAAGCCACTTTAATTTTTTCTAATAGCCGCTTTTGTTTTCTCAAAAAGCCACTTTAATTTTTTCTAATAGCCGCTTTTGTTTTCTCAAAAAGCCACTTTAATTTTTTCTAATAGCCGCTTTTGTTTTCTCAGAAAGTCGCTGTAATTTTTTCTAAAAGCCGATTTTGTTTTCTCAAAAAGCCACTTTAATTTTTCTAATAGCCGCTTTTAATTTCTCTAAAAGCCACCTAATTTTTTCTAATAGCCGCTTTTGTTTTCTCAAAAAGCCACTTTAATTTTTTCTAATAGCCGCTTTTGTTTTCTCAGAAAGTCGCTGTAATTTTTTCTAAAAACCGATTTTGTTTTCTCAAAAAGCCACTTTAATTTTTTCTAAAAGCCGCTTTTATTTTCTCTAAAACCCACTTTAATTTTTTCTAATAGCCGCTTTTGTTTTCTCAAAAAGCCACTTTAATTTTTTCTAATAGCCGCTTTTAATTTCTCTAAAAGCCACTTCATTTTTTCTAATAGCCGCTTTTGTTTTCTCAGAAAGTCGCTTTAATTTTTTCTAATAGCCGCTTTTGTTTTCTCAAAAAGGCACTTTAATTTTTTCTAATAGCCGCTTTTGTTTTCTCAGAAAGTCGCTTTAATTTTTTCTAATAGCCGCTTTTGTTTTCTCAAAAAGCCACTTTAATTTTTTCTAATAGCCGATTTTGTTTTCTCAAAAAGCCACTTTAATTTTTTCTAAAAGCCGCTTTTATTTTCTCTAAAACCCACTTTAATTTTTTCTAATAGCCGCTTTTGTTTTCTCAAAAAGCCACTTTAATTTTTTCTAATAGCCGCTTTTAATTTCTCTAAAAGCCACTTCATTTTTTCTAATAGCCGCTTTTGTTTTCTCAGAAAGTCGCTTTAATTTTTTCTAATAGCCGCTTTTGTTTTCTCAGAAAGTCGCTTTAATTTTTTCTAAAAGCCGTTTTTGTTTTCTCAGAAAGTCGCATTAATTTTTTCTAAAAGCCGTTTTTGTTTTCTCAGAAAGTCGATTTAATTTTTTCTAATAGCCGCTTTAGTTTTCTCAGAAAGTCGCTGAAATTTTTTCTAAAAGCCGATTTTGTTTTCTCAAAAAGCCACTTTAATTTTTTCTAATAGCCGCTTTTAATTTCTCTAAAACCCACTTTAATTTTTTCTAAAAGCCGCTTTTATTTTCTCTAAAACCCACTTTAATTTTTTCTAATAGCCGCTTTTGTTTTCTCAAAAAGCCACTTTAATTTTTTCTAATAGCCGCTTTATTTTCTCAAAAAGCTACTTTAATTTTTTCTAATAGCCGCTTTTGTTTTCTCAGAAAGTCGCTTTAATTTTTTCTAAAAGCCGTTTTTGTTTTCTCAGAAAGTCGCATTAATTTTTTCTAAAAGCCGTTTTTGTTTTCTCAGAAAGTCGATTTAATTTTTTCTAATAGCCGCTTTAGTTTTCTCAGAAAGTCGCTGAAATTTTTTCTAAAAGCCGCTTTTGTTTTCTCAAAAAGCCACTTTAATTTTTTGTAATAGCCGCTTTATTTTCTCAAAAAGCTACTTTAATTTTTTCTATCTTTTTAATTTTGTTTTCTCAAAAAGCCACTTTAATTTTTTCTAATAGCCGCTTTTGTTTTCTCAAGAAGCCACTTTAATTTTTTCTAATAGCCGCTTTTGTTTTCTCAAAAAGCCACTTTAATTTTTTCTAATAGCCGTTTTTGTTTTCTCAAAAAGCCACTTTAATTTTTTCTAATAGCCGCTTTTGTTTTCTCAGAAAGTCGCTTTAATTTTTTCTAATAGCCGCTTTTATTTTCTCAAAAAGCCACTTTAATTTTTCTAATAGTTGCTTTTAATTTCTCTAAAACCCACTTTAATTTTTTCTAATAGCCGCTTTTGGATTCTCAAAAAGCCACTTTAATTTTTTCTAATAGCCGCTTTTGTTTTCTCAAAAAGCCACTTTAATTTTTTCTAATAGCCGCTTTTGTTTTCTCAGAAAGTCGCTTTAATTTTTTCTAATAGCCGCTTTTATTTTCTCAAAAAGCCACTTCAATTTTTTCTAATAGCCGCTTTTGTTTTCTCAGAAAGTCGCTTTAATTTTTTCTAATAGCCGCTTTTATTTTCTCTAAAACCCACTTTAATTTTTTCTAATAGCCGCTTTTGTTTTCTCAAAAAGCCACTTTAATTTTTTCTAATAGCCGCTTTTGTTTTCTCAAAAAGCCACTTTAATTTTTTCTAATAGCCGCTTTTATTTTCTCAAAAAGCTACTTTAATTTTTTCTAATAGCCGCTTTTGTTTTCTCAAAAAGCCACTTTAATTTTTTCTAATAGCCGCTTTTGTTTTCTCAAAAAGCCACTTTAATTTTTTCTAATAGCCGCTTTTGTTTTCTCAGAAAGTCGCTTTAATTTTTTCTAATAGCCGCTTTTGTTTTCTCAAAAAGCCACTTTAATTTTTTCTAATAGCCGCTTTTATTTTCTCAAAAAGCTACTTTAATTTTTTCTAATAGCCGCTTTTGTTTTCTCAAAAAGCCACTTTAATTTTTTCTAATAGCCGCTTTTGTTTTCTCAAAAAGCCACTTTAATTTTTTCTAATAGCCGCTTTTGTTTTCTCAAAAAGCCACTTTAATTTTTTCTAATAGCCGCTTTTGTTTTCTCAGAAAGTCGCTGTAATTTTTTCTAAAAGCCGATTTTGTTTTCTCAAAAAGCCACTTTAATTTTTCTAATAGCCGCTTTTAATTTCTCTAAAAGCCACCTAATTTTTTCTAATAGCCGCTTTTGTTTTCTCAAAAAGCCACTTTAATTTTTTCTAATAGCCGCTTTTGTTTTCTCAGAAAGTCGCTGTAATTTTTTCTAAAAACCGATTTTGTTTTCTCAAAAAGCCACTTTAATTTTTTCTAAAAGCCGCTTTTATTTTCTCTAAAACCCACTTTAATTTTTTCTAATAGCCGCTTTTGTTTTCTCAAAAAGCCACTTTAATTTTTTCTAATAGCCGCTTTTAATTTCTCTAAAAGCCACTTCATTTTTTCTAATAGCCGCTTTTGTTTTCTCAGAAAGTCGCTTTAATTTTTTCTAATAGCCGCTTTTGTTTTCTCAAAAAGGCACTTTAATTTTTTCTAATAGCCGCTTTTGTTTTCTCAGAAAGTCGCTTTAATTTTTTCTAATAGCCGCTTTTGTTTTCTCAAAAAGCCACTTTAATTTTTTCTAATAGCCGATTTTGTTTTCTCAAAAAGCCACTTTAATTTTTTCTAAAAGCCGCTTTTATTTTCTCTAAAACCCACTTTAATTTTTTCTAATAGCCGCTTTTGTTTTCTCAAAAAGCCACTTTAATTTTTTCTAATAGCCGCTTTTAATTTCTCTAAAAGCCACTTCATTTTTTCTAATAGCCGCTTTTGTTTTCTCAGAAAGTCGCTTTAATTTTTTCTAATAGCCGCTTTTGTTTTCTCAGAAAGTCGCTTTAATTTTTTCTAAAAGCCGTTTTTGTTTTCTCAGAAAGTCGCATTAATTTTTTCTAAAAGCCGTTTTTGTTTTCTCAGAAAGTCGATTTAATTTTTTCTAATAGCCGCTTTAGTTTTCTCAGAAAGTCGCTGAAATTTTTTCTAAAAGCCGATTTTGTTTTCTCAAAAAGCCACTTTAATTTTTTCTAATAGCCGCTTTTAATTTCTCTAAAACCCACTTTAATTTTTTCTAAAAGCCGCTTTTATTTTCTCTAAAACCCACTTTAATTTTTTCTAATAGCCGCTTTTGTTTTCTCAAAAAGCCACTTTAATTTTTTCTAATAGCCGCTTTATTTTCTCAAAAAGCTACTTTAATTTTTTCTAATAGCCGCTTTTGTTTTCTCAGAAAGTCGCTTTAATTTTTTCTAAAAGCCGTTTTTGTTTTCTCAGAAAGTCGCATTAATTTTTTCTAAAAGCCGTTTTTGTTTTCTCAGAAAGTCGATTTAATTTTTTCTAATAGCCGCTTTAGTTTTCTCAGAAAGTCGCTGAAATTTTTTCTAAAAGCCGCTTTTGTTTTCTCAAAAAGCCACTTTAATTTTTTGTAATAGCCGCTTTATTTTCTCAAAAAGCTACTTTAATTTTTTCTATCTTTTTAATTTTGTTTTCTCAAAAAGCCACTTTAATTTTTTCTAATAGCCGCTTTTGTTTTCTCAAGAAGCCACTTTAATTTTTTCTAATAGCCGCTTTTGTTTTCTCAAAAAGCCACTTTAATTTTTTCTAATAGCCGTTTTTGTTTTCTCAAAAAGCCACTTTAATTTTTTCTAATAGCCGCTTTTGTTTTCTCAGAAAGTCGCTTTAATTTTTTCTAATAGCCGCTTTTATTTTCTCAAAAAGCCACTTTAATTTTTCTAATAGTTGCTTTTAATTTCTCTAAAACCCACTTTAATTTTTTCTAATAGCCGCTTTTGGATTCTCAAAAAGCCACTTTAATTTTTTCTAATAGCCGCTTTTGTTTTCTCAAAAAGCCACTTTAATTTTTTCTAATAGCCGCTTTTGTTTTCTCAGAAAGTCGCTTTAATTTTTTCTAATAGCCGCTTTTATTTTCTCAAAAAGCCACTTCAATTTTTTCTAATAGCCGCTTTTGTTTTCTCAGAAAGTCGCTTTAATTTTTTCTAATAGCCGCTTTTATTTTCTCTAAAACCCACTTTAATTTTTTCTAATAGCCGCTTTTGTTTTCTCAAAAAGCCACTTTAATTTTTTCTAATAGCCGCTTTTGTTTTCTCAAAAAGCCACTTTAATTTTTTCTAATAGCCGCTTTTATTTTCTCAAAAAGCTACTTTAATTTTTTCTAATAGCCGCTTTTGTTTTCTCAAAAAGCCACTTTAATTTATCTAATAGCCGCTTTTGTTTTCTCAAAAAGCCACTTTAATTTTTTCTAATAGCCGCTTTTGTTTTCTCAAAAAGCCACTTTAATTTTTTCTAATAGCCGCTTTTGTTTTCTCAGAAAGTCGCTTTAATTTTTTCTAATAGCCGCTTTTGTTTTCTCAAAAAGCCACTTTAATTTTTTCTAATAGCCGCTTTTATTTTCTCAAAAAGCTACTTTAATTTTTTCTAATAGCCGCTTTTGTTTTCTCAAAAAGCCACTTTAATTTTTTCTAATAGCCGCTTTTGTTTTCTCAAAAAGCCACTTTAATTTTTTCTAATAGCCGCTTTTGTTTTCTCAAAAAGCCACTTTAATTTTTTCTAATAGCCGCTTTTGTTTTCTCAGAAAGTCGCTGTAATTTTTTCTAAAAGCCGATTTTGTTTTCTCAAAAAGCCACTTTAATTTTTCTAATAGCCGCTTTTAATTTCTCTAAAAGCCACCTAATTTTTTCTAATAGCCGCTTTTGTTTTCTCAAAAAGCCACTTTAATTTTTTCTAATAGCCGCTTTTGTTTTCTCAGAAAGTCGCTGTAATTTTTTCTAAAAGCCGCTTTTATTTTCTCTAAAACCCACTTTAATTTTTTCTAATAGCCGCTTTTGTTTTCTCAAAAAGCCACTTTAATTTTTTCTAATAGCCGCTTTTAATTTCTCTAAAAGCCACTTCATTTTTTCTAATAGCCGCTTTTGTTTTCTCAGAAAGTCGCTTTAATTTTTTCTAATAGCCGCTTTTGTTTTCTCAGAAAGTCGCTTTAATTTTTTCTAAAAGCCGTTTTTGTTTTCTCAGAAAGTCGCTTTAATTTTTTCTAAAAGCCGTTTTTGTTTTCTCAGAAAGTCGCTTTAATTTTTTCTAATAGCCGCTTTTGTTTTCTCAGAAAGTCGCTTTAAGTTTTTCTAATAGCCGCTTTTATTTTCTCAAAAAGCTACTTAAATTTTTTCTAACAGCCGCTTTTGTTTTCTCAAAAAGCCACGTTAATTTTTTCTAATAGCCGCTTTTATTTTATCAAAAAGGCACTTTAATTTTTTCTTTTTCTTTTAATTTCTCTAAAAGCCACTTAATTTTTTCTAATAGCCGCTTTTGTTTTCTCAGAAAGTCGCTTTAATTTTTTCTAATAGCCGCTTTTGTTTTCTCAGAAAGTCGCTTTAATTTTTTCTAAAAGCCGCTTTTGTTTTCTCAGAAAGTCGCTTTAATTTTTTCTAAAAGCCACTTTTATTTTCTCTAAAACCCACATTAATTTTTTCTAATAGCCGCTTTTATTTTCTCAAAAAGCTACTTTAATTTTTTCTAAAAGCCGCTTTTGTTTTCTCAAAAAGCCACGTTAATTTTTTCTAAAGGCCGCTTTTGTTTTCTAAAAAAGCCACTTTAATTTTTTCTAAAAGGCGCTTTAATTTTTTGTAACAGCCGCTTTTGTTTTCTCAGAAAGTCGCTTTAATTTTTTCTAAAAGCCGCTTTTGTTTTATCAAACAGCTACTTTAATTTTTTCTAATAGCCGCTTTTATTTTCTCAAAAAGCCACTTTAATTTTTTGTAACAGCCGCTTTAATTTTTTCTAAAAGCCGCTTTTATTTTCTCAAAAAGCCACTTTAATTTTTTGTAATAGCCGCTTTAATTTTTTGTAACAGCCGCTTTTGTTTTCTCAGAAAGTCGCTTTAATTTTTTCTAAAGGCCGCTTTTGTTTTCTCAAAAAGCCACTTTAATTTTTTCTAATAGCCGCTTTAATTTTTTGTAACAGCCGCTTTTGTTTTCTCAGAAAGTCGCTTTAATTTTTTCTAAAAGCCGCTTTTGTTTTATCAAACAGCTACTTTAATTTTTTTTAATAGCCGCTTTTATTTTCTCAAAAAGCCACTTTAATTTTTTCTAAAAGGCGCTTTAATTTTTTGTAACAGCCGCTTTTGTTTTCTCAGAAAGTCGCTTTAATTTTTTCTAAAAGCCGCTTTTGTTTTATCAAACAGCTACTTAAATTTTTTCTAATAGCCGCTTTTATTTTCTCAAAAAGTCACTTTAATTTTTTGTAACAGCCGCTTTAATTTTTTCTAAAAGCCGCTTTTATTTTCTCAAAAAGCCACTTTAATTTTTTGTAATAGCCGCTTTAATTTTTTGTAACAGCCGCTTTTGTTTTCTCAGAAAGTCGCTTTAATTTTTTCTAAAAGCCGCTTTTGTTTTATCAAACAGCTACTTTAATTTTTTCTAATAGCCGCTTTTATTTTCTCAAAAAGCCACTTTAATTTTTTCTAATAGCCGCTTTTGTTTTCTCAAAAAGCAACGTTAATTTTTTCTAAAAGCCGCTTTTGTTTTCTCAGAAAGTCGCTTTAATTTTTTCTAAAAGCCGATTTTGTTTTCTCAGAAAGTCGCTTTAATTTTTTCTAAAAGCCGCTTTTATTTTCTCTAAAACCCACATTAATTTTTTCTAATAGCCGCTTTTACTTTCTCAAAAAGCTACTTTAATTTTTTCTAAAAGCCGCTGTTGTTTTCTCAAAAAGCCACGTTAATTTTTTCTAAAGGCCGCTTTTGTTTTCTCAAAAAGCCACTTTAATTTTTTCTAAAAGCCGCTTTAATTTTTTGTAACAGCCGCTTTTGTTTTCTCAGAAAGTCGCTCTAATTTTTTCTAAAAGCCGCTTTTATTTTCTCTAAAACCCACTTTATTTCTTCTAAAAGCCGCTTCTGTTTTCTCAAAAAGCCACGTTAATTTTTTCTAATAGCCGCTTTTAATTTCTCTAAAACCCACTTTATTTTTTCTAAAAGCCGCTTTTGTTTTCTCAGAAAGTCGCTTTAATTTTTTCTAATAGCCGCTGTTGTTTTCACAAAGAGCCGCGTTAATTTTTTCTAAAGGCCGCTTTTAATTTCTCTAAAACCCACTTTATTTCTTCTAAAAGCCGCTTTTATTTTCTCAAAAAGCCACGTTAATTTTTTCTAAAAGCCGCTTTTAAATTCTCTAAAACCCACTTTATTTTTTCTAAAAGCCGCTTTTGTTTTCTCAAACAGCCACTTTAATTTTTTCTAATAGCCGCTTTTAATTTCTCTAAAACCCACTTTATTTTTTCTAAAAGCCGCTTTTGCTTTCTCAGAAAGTCGCTTTAATTTTTTCTAAAAGCCGCTTTAATTTTTTGTAACAGCCGCTTTTGTTTTCTCAGAAAGTCGCTTTAATTTTTTCTAATAGCCGCTGTTGTTTTCTCAAAGAGCCACGTTAATTTTTTCTAAAGGCCGCTTTTAATTTCTCTAAAACCCACTTTATTTTTTCTAAAAGCCGCTTTTGTTTTCTCAAAAAGCTACTTTTATTTCTTCTAAAAGCCGCTTTTGTTTTCTCAAACAGCCACTATAATTTTTTCTAAAGGCCGCTTTTAATTTCTCTAAAACCCACTTTATTTCTTCTAAAAGCCGCTTTTGTTTTTTCAAACAGCCACTTTAATTTTTTCTAATAGCCGCTTTTAATTTCTCTAAAACCCACTTTATTTTTTCTAAAAGCCGCTTTTGTTTTCTCAAAAAGCTACTTTTATTTCTTCTAAAAGCCGCTTTTGTTTTCTCAAAAAGCCACGTTAATTTTTTCCAAAGGCCGCTTTTGTTTTTAAAAAAGCCACTTTAATTTTTTCTAAAAGCCGCTTTAATTTTTTGTAACAGCCGCTTTTGTTTTCTCAGAAAGTCGCTATAATTTTTTCTAAAAGCCGCTTTTATTTTCTCAAAAAGCCACTTTAATTTTTTCTAATAACCGCTTTTGTTTTCCAAAAAGCAACGTTAATTTTTTCTAAAAGCCGCCTTTGTTTTCTCAGAAAGTCGGTTTAATTTTTTCTAAAAGCCGCTTTTGTTTTCTCAAAAAGCCACTTTAATTTTTTCTAAAAGCCGCTTTTGTTTTCTCAAAAAGCCACTTTAATTTTTTCTAAAAGCCGCTTTAATTTTTTGTAACAGCCGCTTTTGTTTTCTCAGAAAGTCGCTATAATTTTTTCTAAAAGCCGCTTTTATTTTCTCAAAAAGCCACTTTAATTTTTTCTAATAACCGCTTTTGTTTTCTCAAAAAGCAACGTTAATTTTTTCTAAAAGCCGCCTTTGTTTTCTCAGAAAGTCGGTTTAATTTTTTCTAAAAGCCGCTTTAATTTTTTGTAACAGCCGCTTTTGTTTTCTCAGAAAGTCGCTTTAATTTTTTCTAATAGCCGCTGTTGTTTTCTCAAAGAGCCACGTTAATTTTTTCTAAAGGCCGCTTTTAATTTCTCTAAAACCCACTTTATTTCTTCTAAAAGCCGCTTTTATTTTCTCAAAAAGCCACGTTAATTTTTTCTAAAAGCCGCTTTTAAATTCTCTAAAACCCACTTTATTTTTTCTAAAAGCCGCTTTTGTTTTCTCAAAAAGCTACTTTTATTTCTTCTAAAAGCCGCTTTTGTTTTCTCAAACAGCCACTTTAACTTTTTCTAATAGCCGCTTTTAATTTCTCTAAAACCCACTTTATTTTTTCTAAAAGCCGCTTTTGCTTTCTCAGAAAGTCGCTTTAATTTTTTCTAAAAGCCGATTTTGTTTTCTCAGAAAGTCGATTTAATTTTTTCTAATAGCCGCTTTAGTTTTCTCAGAAAGTCGCTGTAATTTTTTCTAAAAGCCGATTTTGTTTTCTCAAAAAGCCACTTTAATTTTTTCTAATAGCCGCTTTTAATTTCTCTAAAACCCACTTTAATTTTTTCTAAAAGCCGCTTTTATTTTCTCTAAAACCCACTTAAATTTTTTCTAATAGCCGCTTTTGTTTTCTCAAAAAGCCACTTTCATTTTTTCTAATAGCCGCTTTTGTTTTCTCAAAAAGCCACTTTCATTTTTTCTAATAGCCGCTTTTATTTTCTCTAAAACCCACTTTAATTTTTTCTAATAGCCGCTTTTGTTTTCTCAAAAAGCCACTTTAATTTTTTCTAATAGCCGCTTTTGTTTTCTTAAAAAGCCACTTTAATTTTTTCTAATAGCCGCTTTTATTTTCTCAAAAAGCTACTTTAATTTTTTCTAATAGCCGCTTTTGTTTTTTAAAAAAGCCACTTTAATTTTTTCTAATAGCCGCTTTTGTTTTCTCAAAAAGCCACTTTAATTTTTTCTAATAGCCGCTTTTGTTTTCTCAAAAAGCCACTTTAATTTTTTCTAATAGCCGCTTTTGTTTTCTCAAAAAGGCACTTTAATTTTTTCTAATAGCCGCTTTTGTTTTCTCAGAAAGTCGCTTTAATTTTTTCTAATAGCCGCTTTTGTTTTCTCAAAAAGCCACTTTAATTTTTTCTAATAGCCGATTTTGTTTTCTCAAAAAGCCACTTTAATTTTTTCTAAAAGCCGCTTTTATTTTCTCTAAAACCCACTTTAATTTTTTCTAATAGCCGCTTTTGTTTTCTCAAAAAGCCACTTTAATTTTTTCTAATAGCCGCTTTTAATTTCTCTAAAAGCCACTTCATTTTTTCTAATAGCCGCTTTTGTTTTCTCAGAAAGTCGCTTTAATTTTTTCTAATAGCCGCTTTTGTTTTCTCAGAAAGTCGCTTTAATTTTTTCTAAAAGCCGTTTTTGTTTTCTCAGAAAGTCGCATTAATTTTTTCTAAAAGCCGTTTTTGTTTTCTCAGAAAGTCGATTTAATTTTTTCTAATAGCCGCTTTAGTTTTCTCAGAAAGTCGCTGAAATTTTTTCTAAAAGCCGATTTTGTTTTCTCAAAAAGCCACTTTAATTTTTTCTAATAGCCGCTTTTAATTTCTCTAAAAGCCACTTAATTTTTTCTAATAGCCGCTTTTATTTTCTCTAAAACCCACTTTAATTTTTTCTAATAGCCGCTTTTGTTTTCTCAGAAAGTCGCTTTAATTTTTTCTAAAAGCCGCTTTTGTTTTCTCAGAAAGTCGCTTTAATTTTTTCTAAAAGCCACTTTTTATTTCTCTAAAACCCACTTTAATTTTTTCTAATAGCCGCTTTTGTTTTCTCAGAAAGTCGCTTTAATTTTTTCTAAAAGCCGTTTTTGTTTTCTCAGAAAGTCGCATTAATTTTTTCTAAAAGCCGTTTTTGTTTTCTCAGAAAGTCGATTTAATTTTTTCTAATAGCCGCTTTAGTTTTCTCAGAAAGTCGCTGAAATTTTTTCTAAAAGCCGCTTTTGTTTTCTCAAAAAGCCACTTTAATTTTTTGTAATAGCCGCTTTATTTTCTCAAAAAGCTACTTTAATTTTTTCTATCTTTTTAATTTTGTTTTCTCAAAAAGCCACTTTAATTTTTTCTAATAGCCGCTTTTGTTTTCTCAAGAAGCCACTTTAATTTTTTCTAATAGCCGCTTTTGTTTTCTCAAAAAGCCACTTTAATTTTTTCTAATAGCCGTTTTTGTTTTCTCAAAAAGCCACTTTAATTTTTTCTAATAGCCGCTTTTGTTTTCTCAGAAAGTCGCTTTAATTTTTTCTAATAGCCGCTTTTATTTTCTCAAAAAGCCACTTTAATTTTTCTAATAGTTGCTTTTAATTTCTCTAAAACCCACTTTAATTTTTTCTAATAGCCGCTTTTGGATTCTCAAAAAGCCACTTTAATTTTTTCTAATAGCCGCTTTTGTTTTCTCAAAAAGCCACTTTAATTTTTTCTAATAGCCGCTTTTGTTTTCTCAGAAAGTCGCTTTAATTTTTTCTAATAGCCGCTTTTATTTTCTCAAAAAGCCACTTCAATTTTTTCTAATAGCCGCTTTTGTTTTCTCAGAAAGTCGCTTTAATTTTTTCTAATAGCCGCTTTTATTTTCTCTAAAACCCACTTTAATTTTTTCTAATAGCCGCTTTTGTTTTCTCAAAAAGCCACTTTAATTTTTTCTAATAGCCGCTTTTGTTTTCTCAAAAAGCCACTTTAATTTTTTCTAATAGCCGCTTTTATTTTCTCAAAAAGCTACTTTAATTTTTTCTAATAGCCGCTTTTGTTTTCTCAAAAAGCCACTTTAATTTATCTAATAGCCGCTTTTGTTTTCTCAAAAAGCCACTTTAATTTTTTCTAATAGCCGCTTTTGTTTTCTCAAAAAGCCACTTTAATTTTTTCTAATAGCCGCTTTTGTTTTCTCAGAAAGTCGCTTTAATTTTTTCTAATAGCCGCTTTTGTTTTCTCAAAAAGCCACTTTAATTTTTTCTAATAGCCGCTTTTATTTTCTCAAAAAGCTACTTTAATTTTTTCTAATAGCCGCTTTTGTTTTCTCAAAAAGCCACTTTAATTTTTTCTAATAGCCGCTTTTGTTTTCTCAAAAAGCCACTTTAATTTTTTCTAATAGCCGCTTTTGTTTTCTCAAAAAGCCACTTTAATTTTTTCTAATAGCCGCTTTTGTTTTCTCAGAAAGTCGCTGTAATTTTTTCTAAAAGCCGATTTTGTTTTCTCAAAAAGCCACTTTAATTTTTCTAATAGCCGCTTTTAATTTCTCTAAAAGCCACCTAATTTTTTCTAATAGCCGCTTTTGTTTTCTCAAAAAGCCACTTTAATTTTTTCTAATAGCCGCTTTTGTTTTCTCAGAAAGTCGCTGTAATTTTTTCTAAAAACCGATTTTGTTTTCTCAAAAAGCCACTTTAATTTTTTCTAAAAGCCGCTTTTATTTTCTCTAAAACCCACTTTAATTTTTTCTAATAGCCGCTTTTGTTTTCTCAAAAAGCCACTTTAATTTTTTCTAATAGCCGCTTTTAATTTCTCTAAAAGCCACTTCATTTTTTCTAATAGCCGCTTTTGTTTTCTCAGAAAGTCGCTTTAATTTTTTCTAATAGCCGCTTTTGTTTTCTCAAAAAGGCACTTTAATTTTTTCTAATAGCCGCTTTTGTTTTCTCAGAAAGTCGCTTTAATTTTTTCTAATAGCCGCTTTTGTTTTCTCAAAAAGCCACTTTAATTTTTTCTAATAGCCGATTTTGTTTTCTCAAAAAGCCACTTTAATTTTTTCTAAAAGCCGCTTTTATTTTCTCTAAAACCCACTTTAATTTTTTCTAATAGCCGCTTTTGTTTTCTCAAAAAGCCACTTTAATTTTTTCTAATAGCCGCTTTTAATTTCTCTAAAAGCCACTTCATTTTTTCTAATAGCCGCTTTTGTTTTCTCAGAAAGTCGCTTTAATTTTTTCTAATAGCCGCTTTTGTTTTCTCAGAAAGTCGCTTTAATTTTTTCTAAAAGCCGTTTTTGTTTTCTCAGAAAGTCGCATTAATTTTTTCTAAAAGCCGTTTTTGTTTTCTCAGAAAGTCGATTTAATTTTTTCTAATAGCCGCTTTAGTTTTCTCAGAAAGTCGCTGAAATTTTTTCTAAAAGCCGATTTTGTTTTCTCAAAAAGCCACTTTAATTTTTTCTAATAGCCGCTTTTAATTTCTCTAAAACCCACTTTAATTTTTTCTAAAAGCCGCTTTTATTTTCTCTAAAACCCACTTTAATTTTTTCTAATAGCCGCTTTTGTTTTCTCAAAAAGCCACTTTAATTTTTTCTAATAGCCGCTTTATTTTCTCAAAAAGCTACTTTAATTTTTTCTAATAGCCGCTTTTGTTTTCTCAGAAAGTCGCTTTAATTTTTTCTAAAAGCCGTTTTTGTTTTCTCAGAAAGTCGCATTAATTTTTTCTAAAAGCCGTTTTTGTTTTCTCAGAAAGTCGATTTAATTTTTTCTAATAGCCGCTTTAGTTTTCTCAGAAAGTCGCTGAAATTTTTTCTAAAAGCCGCTTTTGTTTTCTCAAAAAGCCACTTTAATTTTTTGTAATAGCCGCTTTATTTTCTCAAAAAGCTACTTTAATTTTTTCTATCTTTTTAATTTTGTTTTCTCAAAAAGCCACTTTAATTTTTTCTAATAGCCGCTTTTGTTTTCTCAAGAAGCCACTTTAATTTTTTCTAATAGCCGCTTTTGTTTTCTCAAAAAGCCACTTTAATTTTTTCTAATAGCCGTTTTTGTTTTCTCAAAAAGCCACTTTAATTTTTTCTAATAGCCGCTTTTGTTTTCTCAGAAAGTCGCTTTAATTTTTTCTAATAGCCGCTTTTATTTTCTCAAAAAGCCACTTTAATTTTTCTAATAGTTGCTTTTAATTTCTCTAAAACCCACTTTAATTTTTTCTAATAGCCGCTTTTGGATTCTCAAAAAGCCACTTTAATTTTTTCTAATAGCCGCTTTTGTTTTCTCAAAAAGCCACTTTAATTTTTTCTAATAGCCGCTTTTGTTTTCTCAGAAAGTCGCTTTAATTTTTTCTAATAGCCGCTTTTATTTTCTCAAAAAGCCACTTCAATTTTTTCTAATAGCCGCTTTTGTTTTCTCAGAAAGTCGCTTTAATTTTTTCTAATAGCCGCTTTTATTTTCTCTAAAACCCACTTTAATTTTTTCTAATAGCCGCTTTTGTTTTCTCAAAAAGCCACTTTAATTTTTTCTAATAGCCGCTTTTGTTTTCTCAAAAAGCCACTTTAATTTTTTCTAATAGCCGCTTTTATTTTCTCAAAAAGCTACTTTAATTTTTTCTAATAGCCGCTTTTGTTTTCTCAAAAAGCCACTTTAATTTATCTAATAGCCGCTTTTGTTTTCTCAAAAAGCCACTTTAATTTTTTCTAATAGCCGCTTTTGTTTTCTCAAAAAGCCACTTTAATTTTTTCTAATAGCCGCTTTTGTTTTCTCAGAAAGTCGCTTTAATTTTTTCTAATAGCCGCTTTTGTTTTCTCAAAAAGCCACTTTAATTTTTTCTAATAGCCGCTTTTATTTTCTCAAAAAGCTACTTTAATTTTTTCTAATAGCCGCTTTTGTTTTCTCAAAAAGCCACTTTAATTTTTTCTAATAGCCGCTTTTGTTTTCTCAAAAAGCCACTTTAATTTTTTCTAATAGCCGCTTTTGTTTTCTCAAAAAGCCACTTTAATTTTTTCTAATAGCCGCTTTTGTTTTCTCAGAAAGTCGCTGTAATTTTTTCTAAAAGCCGATTTTGTTTTCTCAAAAAGCCACTTTAATTTTTCTAATAGCCGCTTTTAATTTCTCTAAAAGCCACCTAATTTTTTCTAATAGCCGCTTTTGTTTTCTCAAAAAGCCACTTTAATTTTTTCTAATAGCCGCTTTTGTTTTCTCAGAAAGTCGCTGTAATTTTTTCTAAAAACCGATTTTGTTTTCTCAAAAAGCCACTTTAATTTTTTCTAAAAGCCGCTTTTATTTTCTCTAAAACCCACTTTAATTTTTTCTAATAGCCGCTTTTGTTTTCTCAAAAAGCCACTTTAATTTTTTCTAATAGCCGCTTTTAATTTCTCTAAAAGCCACTTCATTTTTTCTAATAGCCGCTTTTGTTTTCTCAGAAAGTCGCTTTAATTTTTTCTAATAGCCGCTTTTGTTTTCTCAGAAAGTCGCTTTAATTTTTTCTAAAAGCCGTTTTTGTTTTCTCAGAAAGTCGCTTTAATTTTTTCTAAAAGCCGTTTTTGTTTTCTCAGAAAGTCGCTTTAATTTTTTCTAATAGCCGCTTTTGTTTTCTCAGAAAGTCGCTTTAAGTTTTTCTAATAGCCGCTTTTATTTTCTCAAAAAGCTACTTAAATTTTTTCTAACAGCCGCTTTTGTTTTCTCAAAAAGCCACGTTAATTTTTTCTAATAGCCGCTTTTATTTTATCAAAAAGGCACTTTAATTTTTTCTTTTTCTTTTAATTTCTCTAAAAGCCACTTAATTTTTTCTAATAGCCGCTTTTGTTTTCTCAGAAAGTCGCTTTAATTTTTTCTAATAGCCGCTTTTGTTTTCTCAGAAAGTCGCTTTAATTTTTTCTAAAAGCCGCTTTTGTTTTCTCAGAAAGTCGCTTTAATTTTTTCTAAAAGCCACTTTTATTTTCTCTAAAACCCACATTAATTTTTTCTAATAGCCGCTTTTATTTTCTCAAAAAGCTACTTTAATTTTTTCTAAAAGCCGCTTTTGTTTTCTCAAAAAGCCACGTTAATTTTTTCTAAAGGCCGCTTTTGTTTTCTAAAAAAGCCACTTTAATTTTTTCTAAAAGGCGCTTTAATTTTTTGTAACAGCCGCTTTTGTTTTCTCAGAAAGTCGCTTTAATTTTTTCTAAAAGCCGCTTTTGTTTTATCAAACAGCTACTTTAATTTTTTCTAATAGCCGCTTTTATTTTCTCAAAAAGCCACTTTAATTTTTTGTAACAGCCGCTTTAATTTTTTCTAAAAGCCGCTTTTATTTTCTCAAAAAGCCACTTTAATTTTTTGTAATAGCCGCTTTAATTTTTTGTAACAGCCGCTTTTGTTTTCTCAGAAAGTCGCTTTAATTTTTTCTAAAGGCCGCTTTTGTTTTCTCAAAAAGCCACTTTAATTTTTTCTAATAGCCGCTTTAATTTTTTGTAACAGCCGCTTTTGTTTTCTCAGAAAGTCGCTTTAATTTTTTCTAAAAGCCGCTTTTGTTTTATCAAACAGCTACTTTAATTTTTTTTAATAGCCGCTTTTATTTTCTCAAAAAGCCACTTTAATTTTTTCTAAAAGGCGCTTTAATTTTTTGTAACAGCCGCTTTTGTTTTCTCAGAAAGTCGCTTTAATTTTTTCTAAAAGCCGCTTTTGTTTTATCAAACAGCTACTTAAATTTTTTCTAATAGCCGCTTTTATTTTCTCAAAAAGTCACTTTAATTTTTTGTAACAGCCGCTTTAATTTTTTCTAAAAGCCGCTTTTATTTTCTCAAAAAGCCACTTTAATTTTTTGTAATAGCCGCTTTAATTTTTTGTAACAGCCGCTTTTGTTTTCTCAGAAAGTCGCTTTAATTTTTTCTAAAAGCCGCTTTTGTTTTATCAAACAGCTACTTTAATTTTTTCTAATAGCCGCTTTTATTTTCTCAAAAAGCCACTTTAATTTTTTCTAATAGCCGCTTTTGTTTTCTCAAAAAGCAACGTTAATTTTTTCTAAAAGCCGCTTTTGTTTTCTCAGAAAGTCGCTTTAATTTTTTCTAAAAGCCGATTTTGTTTTCTCAGAAAGTCGCTTTAATTTTTTCTAAAAGCCGCTTTTATTTTCTCTAAAACCCACATTAATTTTTTCTAATAGCCGCTTTTACTTTCTCAAAAAGCTACTTTAATTTTTTCTAAAAGCCGCTGTTGTTTTCTCAAAAAGCCACGTTAATTTTTTCTAAAGGCCGCTTTTGTTTTCTCAGAAAGTCGCTTTAATTTTTTCTAATAGCCGCTGTTGTTTTCTCAGAAAGTCGCTTTAATTTTTTCTAATAGCCGCTTTTGTTTTATCAGAAAGTCGCTTTAATTTTTTCTATTAGCCGCTTTTGTTTTCTCAGAAAGTCGCTTTAATTTTTTCTAATAGCCGCTTTTGTTTTCTCAGAAAGTCGCTTTAATTTTTTCTAAAAGCCGCTTTTGTTTTCTCAAAAAGGCACGTTAATTTTTTCTAAAGGCCGCTTTTGTTTTCTCAGAAAGTCGCTTTAATTTTTTCTAATAGCCGCCTTTTAGAAAAAATTAAAGTGGCTTTTTTAGAAAACAAAAGCGGCCTTTAGAAAAAATTAACGTGGCTTTTTGAGAAAACAAAAGCGGCCTTTAGATAAAATTAAAGTGGCTTTTTGAGAAAACAAAAGCGGCTTTTAGAAAAAATTAAAGTGGGTTTTAGAGAAATTAAAAGTGGCTTTTAGAAAAAATTAAAGCGACTTTCTGAGAAAACAAAACCGGTTTTTAGAAGAAATAAAAGTGGCTTTTTGAGAAAACAAAAGCGGCTTTTAGATAAAATTAAAGTGGCTTTTTGAGAAAACAAAAGCGGCTATTAGAAAAAATTAAAGTGGCTTTTTGAGAAAACAAAAGCGGCTTTTAGAAAAAATTAAAGTGGGTCTTAGAGAAATTAAAAGTGGCTTTTAGAAAAAATTAAAGCGACTTTCTGAGGAATTAAAAGTTGTAACAGCCGAATATTGTTATTATCTTTCGTTCTATTCATTTATGTTATCATAATTATATTTTAATATTTTATTGTTATTCTTTATTTATATGTTAAATGATTAAATTCTTTTAAAGTGCGTTATAATTTTTTTTTGCCTTTGCTGTATTTTATATATATACATATATACATAGGAGTATATATCTCTGAATGTAAAATACTCAATTTCTCTTACATTTTAACTTTTGTTTCACTCATGTTTTACTCATTAATGTTTTATTTTGTAATATTGTTATAATTAACTGTTTACTTCTAAATATATGTATTGTACTCAATTCTTCAATTTCATTTTGTACCACTTTTGTAAGAGCTGATTATAAAAAGCCAATTAAAGATTCAAAAAGATTCATTAATTCAAAAACTGTCATTGAATAAAGACCAACTTACTTTTAACTAAATAAATAAATTTTGTTTCAAATATAAATTAATAATATATGAGGGCGAATATAACGTTATCCAGTTTGTTCAAGCCCCATATATTTATAATCATTAAAAGAAATATTAAAATATTGAGGTCAATTATGACGATCCGTCTGGTTTAGACCCTTTGTTTTAATATATTTTTAATCATTTCGAGTCTCATTCCCTACATTGGCGCCCAACTCAAAAAACCTACAACTATTCCTAAAAATATAAAAATTTCCAAGCTTGAAAAAAATTCTTCGCAGAAGCGTACAGCAATTATATTCCAGACGTGCAGATTTGTTGTTGCCTTGGAAAAAACCTACATTGGACTTTAAACAGACTCCGTTAAAGAGTGTTGTTTTTGTTTTTGAATATTGAAAATATTGTCTTTGGTCGTAACTGTACCTTGGCTGCTATTTTGCTTCACAACTATTGATTTTGAATGATAATTGTTACGAGTGTCAGCTCTCACATGAAATTTTTGTACACTTGATGTAAAGGAAGAGAAACGGTTATTTTCTGCGATATTAACGACAAATTAATGTAAAAAAAATTTTTACAGGGTGTTGAGAGGATTTTGATACGGTAGATCAAATCAAGATCAGTCTTCATGTTTGTAACAAAAAGATAATTATCTGAAGTTGTGAAATACAATTTATTTTCGCTTCTTACTGTTAAACAAATCTTACAATGCGAAGAAGTCCATGTAACACACCAAATTATTCGCAAAGCTCATCTGTCCTACAGAATGCTTCCGGTAATCAAAACCAGATTCCAGTTTGTCCACGAACTACAACAGAGGCACAAAATGTTCTTTTGCAGAGCCAAACCACGGTTAATGCTCAAAATTCAACTCATTGTTCAGAAAATTGTATACAAACAACAACCAGTAGTTCTGCCAACATTATATTAACTCAAGGGCAATTTACTGAATTACTAGGCAGTTTAAACATAAGGCAAGAATCAAAAACAACTTTCGTAAACTGTAGTGCCAGATTTAATGGTGGTAGAAGTGCCACTAAGGTTGAAGACTTTATTGCAACAATATTAGTTTTTAAGGCAGCAGAAAATGTATCTGATGTCATGGCTTTGACAAGTTTTCCTTTATTGTTAGAAGGCTACGCTTCCACTTGGTGGCAAGGTGTCCAAAATGAAGCTAAAAACTTTGATATGGCAGTAGATTTGCTGCGAAAAGCCTTTTCTCCACCTAAGCCAGATTGGCGTATATTTTCAGAAATCAGTCAAGAAAAGCAAAATATCTTTGAATCCACTGACAGTTTCATATGTAAAAAACGCAGACTTTTTGCTCAACTGTCGGAGCGGTTGTCAGAAAACACAATGCTCAATATAGTTTTTTCACAACTACTTTTTCCAATTAGAGAAAAAATTTCTAGAGAAAGTATAAGTTCTTTCCAAGAGTTATTGCTAAAGGCTAGAGAGGTTGAAATGCTCATACAAGAAAATAAAGAACCCAGACAGAAAATAGCTAATACTGCTGAAAAGTTATTGGTTCGTTGTTCCTTTTGTAGAAAAAAGAATCATACATCAGAGTCATGCTACAAAAAGTTAGAAGCTGATCGAAAAGGAAACCCTAAAACTAAGGAAACCAAATTAAGTTGTTACGGTTGTGGTTTAGCAGGATATTATCGCTCAAACTGTCCAAATTGCAACAAAAAAGACCCTATAAATAGCCCAGAGAAGCTAGATTTCAATGCAATTCATAATACCATAGTTGGAAGAGATGTTCCCACGGTCGATATATGTATAAACGGCTTAAATGGAGAAGCATATTTTGACACTGCAGCTCGCACGAGTGTTGCCGGTTATTCTTTGTTTCAAAAATTAAAGCAGAAAGATGTGGAATTTCAACAAGTCTCAGCAGAAATTATCTTAGCGGATGGTATATCACGTGAAGAAATCGTCTATTCAACAATTGTTAATATTTTGATCGGAAAACGTTTCAAACGAATTCGATTCATATGTTTGCCTAAAGCACGAGCAAATCGAACTCTAATTGGCATTGATTTTCTTGAACAAGCAGGAATTGTGTTAGATTTAGCTCAAAGAGTTTGGCATTTCAAAGACAATCCTAATACACATTTTGAATTTAAGAAGACAAAACCAAACTTAATTAAATCCATACCACTTACCCAAGCCAATATTATAGAACATGATACCATTGATAATTTTCTTACAATGTTCGAAAACTCTAACAAAAATCCACATAATGGTGAATTCACACCTAGGAGTATAGACAATACATCAACATATGATTATTCCCCTGGCGGCATAAATAAAATCTTTGAAGGAAGTATTCCAGATGGTTTAGAAACTGACGTTTATGATTGGGATCTTTTTCCACCCCTAAAAAGAGCTAAAATTGATAATAGGGTATTGGAAAAAGATAATGGAATGGAAATAAATTCCCTTGATTTAAAACTTAAAAATCCTGAAGGATTGAACCTTTTAAATAGCCAAAAATTAAGGTTAGAAAATTTGCTGGAAGAATTTCAAACAGTCTTTCAAAATACCAATGAAACAGTCCCACAGGTGGAACATTTTATTGATACAGGCACGCACGCTCCCATTTCATGTCCTCCATACCGCATTTCACCGGTGATGAGGGATAAACTGAAAATTGAAATTACCGATATGCTAAAAAATGAAATCATAAAAGAAGAAGAATCTCCCTGGGCATTCCCAGTTGTGCTTATTCCAAAGAAAACTGGTGGTATTAGAGTTTGTGTCGATTACCGTCGCCTAAACGCAATTACGGTTACAGATAAATATCCACTTCCACGAATGGATGATTTGTTACAAGCTGCTAAAGTATCATCTTTCATGTCTACAATTGACTTAAAAGCGGGATATTGGCAAATTAGAATGTCAGATGCAGATAAATTGAAAACTGCCTTCACAACTCCATTTGGTATTTATGTCTTTAACAGAATGCCTTTCGGGCTCAAAAATGCACCGGCGACATTTCAAAGACTTGTCGACAAATTTCGAAATGGTTTACCGCAAATTGTCATTTTAGCATATTTAGATGATATAATTATTTGCTCAAAGGATTTTGAATCCCACATCAATGATCTTCGAAGAACATTCGAAAGAATAAAAATATTTAAACTTCAATTAAATCGGGAAAAATGTCACTTCTGCAAACCGGAAGTAAAATATCTGGGCCATGTGTTAACTGTAAATGGTTTAAAACCCGATCCAGACAAAACAGCAGTTATTTTACAAAGATCACATCCTAAGAATCTAAAACAACTGATATCATTTTTACAAACGTGTTCGTGGTATCGACGATTTATACCTAATTTTGCTGACATTTCAAAGCCCTTGTCAAATCTGACTAAAAAAAATGTCAAATGGAAATGGAATGATGAAGAAAAGGAATCATTTAATAAATTAAAATATTCCTTAGTATCACCACCAATTTTACAACAAATGGATGAGAATAAACCATTTTTTTTGAAAACTGATGCGAGTAGTTATGCACTCGGAGCTGTTCTACTCCAGGGGGAGAAAGAAAATGAACATCCCATAGAATATGCTAGTCGTCTACTTCTTCCCGCAGAAAGAAACTACTCAACAACAGAGAGAGAAGCGTTAGCTGTCGTTTGGGCTGTTAAAAAATTTCGTGGGTATATAGAGGGTTCAGAAGTCTCAATTTTAACAGACCACCAACCGTTAAAGTGGCTGTTTAGTTTAAAATCACCCACTGGCCGTTTAGCACGATGGGCTCTTCAGCTACAACCTTATAATATTAAATTTGGGTATACACCCGGGAGGCAAAACGTTGTTGCAGACACTTTGTCTAGACCACCATGTCCCATAGACAACCATACAGAAGTAACATGTGAATGTTATTCTATATCTATAGATTTTCCGCAAAAAAGTTCAGCTAACATAAGAAAGGCTCAACTAGAAGATCATGATATTAAAACAATTATAACCTCATTTGAAGCTGATGAAGAAACTTCGGATAAATACACCAACCGTGGATATTTAATGATCGATGGAGTATTATATCGTTATTGCTCTGATCAAGATTCCGAAAATGGACAACTGGTAGTTCCAAAATCAATGCGAAGCACAATTCTTCAGAGATTGCACGACGATCCAACAGCAGGACATTACGGTATTCAAAGGACTATTAGCCGCATTGCTCCGCACTATTATTGGCAGGGTATGCGAGCAGATATAACATCATACGTAAAAAAGTGCACTGAATGTCAAAAATATAAAGCAACAAATCTTAAACCGGCAGGGCTACTTCGTACAGTCGCAAGCAATCAGCGCTTTGAAGTTATTGCCATAGATCTTGTTGGCCCATTACCACGCACAAATAGAGGCCATCAATGGATCCTGGTTATAGAAGATATATGCAGTCGTTGGGTAGAATTATTTGCGTTAAAAGAAGCTAGCGCAGAAAATTGCTCAATTATTATCTTAAATGAAATTGTGTTACGTTATGGAGTTCCAAGGAGAATACATACAGACAATGGTTGTCAATTTATTTCTGCAATAATGCAAAAACTTACTTTTTGCTTGGCTATTGATCAAACTTTTACACCTGTTTACCACCCTCAGGCAAACCCAGTAGAGAGGAAAAACCGGGATCTGAAAACACAATTAGCAATTTGTGTTAGAAAAGAACACACAACGTGGCACTTGAAACTACCTATGATACGTTTTGCGATGAACACATCGAAATGTGACAGCACTGGTTACTCAGCGGCTTACTTAACATTTGGCCGAGAATTAAGAAGTCCATTGGAAGCGCATTATGATTTAAGATCCATTATTGTGTCCGAAAACTTTATTCCTCAAATCACACCCCATTTATTAAGGCTAGCAGATACGCTGAAAATGGCAAAAGAAACTGTCGAAAAAACACAAGATCGAAACCAAGCCTATGTTAATGCTAAGCGCAGACCACAAATTGATTTTAATATTGGCGACAGAGTTCTAGTAGCAACTCATGTGTTAAGCAACTCTACAAAAAACATAACATCAAAATTTATTCCCCGTCGAGATGGTCCTTATCAAATAATAAGCAAAAGAGGTTCATGTTACACTATAGCTGCAGAAGACAACCAGATACCACTTGCAAATTATCATGCAACAGATCTTACACCATATGATAATTCTTCAGATAAACCAATTTATCCCATACACCGACGTGGTCGCCCTACATCAAATACAAACACTCAAAAACAATCAAATAAAATTATAAATGATTCTGGAAAATTTACTACAAATGATACTCATCCAAAAACAGATACACTCATCCCAACACACACTCCGAGCAGCAGAATTTTAAGGCCAAGGCAACACAAGAAATACAACTGAAGTCCTGCCACATCATCGTGACGATTAATGAGGCAGAGGGGGAGCCTGTAACAGCCGAATATTGTTATTATCTTTCGTTCTATTCATTTATGTTATCATAATTATATTTTAATATTTTATTGTTATTCTTTATTTATATGTTAAATGATTAAATTCTTTTAAAGTGCGTTATAATTTTTTTTTGCCTTTGCTGTATTTTATATATATACATATATACATAGGAGTATATATCTCTGAATGTAAAATACTCAATTTCTCTTACATTTTAACTTTTGTTTCACTCATGTTTTACTCATTAATGTTTTATTTTGTAATATTGTTATAATTAACTGTTTACTTCTAAATATATGTATTGTACTCAATTCTTCAATTTCATTTTGTACCACTTTTGTAAGAGCTGATTATAAAAAGCCAATTAAAGATTCAAAAAGATTCATTAATTCAAAAACTGTCATTGAATAAAGACCAACTTACTTTTAACTAAATAAATAAATTTTGTTTCAAATATAAATTAATAATATATGAGGGCGAATATAACGTTATCCAGTTTGTTCAAGCCCCATATATTTATAATCATTAAAAGAAATATTAAAATATTGAGGTCAATTATGACGATCCGTCTGGTTTAGACCCTTTGTTTTAATATATTTTTAATCATTTCGAGTCTCATTCCCTACAAAGTGACTTTTAAAAAATTAAAGCGACTTTCTGAGAAAACAAAATCGGCTTTTAGAAGAAATAAAAGTAGCTTTTTGAGAAAACAAAAGCGGCTATTAGAAAAAATTAAAGTGGCTTTTTGAGAAAACAAAAGCGGCTTTTAGAACAAATTAAAGAGGCTTTTTGAGAAAACAAAAGCGGCTTTTAGAAAAAATTAAAGCGACTTTCTGAGGAATTAAAAGTGACTTTTAGAAAAAATTAAAGCAACTTTCAGAGAAAACAAAATCGGCTTTTAGAAGAAATAAAAGTGGCTTTTTGAGAAAGCAAAAGCGGCTTTTAGAAAAAAATAAAGTGGGTTTTAGAGAAATTAAAAGTGGCTTTTAGAAAAAATTAAAGCGACTTTCTGAGAAAACAAAACCGGTTTTTAGAAGAAACAAAAGTGGCTTTTTGCGAAAACAAAAGCGGCTATTAGAAAAAATTAAAGTGGCTTTTTGAGAAAACAAAAGCGGCTTTTAGAACAAATTAAAGAGGCTTTTTGAGAAATTAAAAGTGGCTTTTAGAAAAAATAAAAGCGACTTTCTGAGGAATTAAAAGTGACTTTTAGAAAAAATTAACGCGACTTTCTGAGAAAACAAAATCGGTTTTTAGAAGAAATAAAAGTGGCTTTTTGAGAAAGCAAAAGCGGCTATTAGAAACAATTAAAGTGGCTTTTAGAGAAATTAAAAGTGGCTTTTAGAAAAAATAAAAGCGACTTTCTGAGGAATTAAAAGTGACTTTTAGAAAAAATTAACGCGACTTTCTGAGAAAACAAAATCGGTTTTTAGAAGAAATAAAAGTGGCTTTTTGAGAAAGCAAAAGCGGCTTTTAGAAAAAATTAAAGTGGCTTTCTGAGGAATTAAAAGTGGCTTTTACAAAAAATAAAAGCGACTTTCTGAGGAATTAAAAGTGATTTTTAGGAAAAATTAAAGCGACTTTCAGAGAAAACAAAAGCGGCTTTTAGAAAAAATTAAAGTGGCTTTTTGAGAAAACAAAAGCGGCTTTTAGAAAACATTAAAGCGACTTTCTGAGGAATTAAAAGTGACTTTTAGAAAAAATTAAAGCGACTTTCTGAGAAAACAAACCCGGTTTTTAGAAGAAATAAAAGTGGCCTTTTGAGAAAACAAAAGCGGCTTTTAGAAAAAATTAAAGTGGCTTTTTGAGAAAACAAAAGCGGCTTTTAGAAAAAATTAAAGTGGGTCTTAGAGAAATTAAAAGTGGCTTTTAGAAAAAATTAAAGCGACTTTCTGAGCAATTAAAAGTGACTTTTAGAAAAAATTAAAGCGACTTTCTGAGAAAACAAAATCGGCTTTTAAAAGAAATAAAAGTAGCTTTTTGAGAAAACAAAAGCGGCTATTAGAAAAAATTAAAGTGGCTTTTTGAGAAAACAAAAGCGGCTTTTAGAAAAAATTAAAGTGGGTCTTAGAGAAATTAAAAGTGGCTTTTAGAAAAAATTAAAGCGACTTTCTGAGGAATTAAAAGTGACTTTTAAAAAATTAAAGCGACTTTCTGAGAAAACAAAATCGGCTTTTAGAAGAAATAAAAGTAGCTTTTTGAGAAAACAAAAGCGGCTATTAGAAAAAATTAAAGTGGCTTTTTGAGAAAACAAAAGCGGCTTTTAGAAAAAATTAAAGTGGGTCTTAGAGAAATTAAAAGTGGCTTTTAGAAAAAATTAAAGCGACTTTCTGAGCAATTAAAAGTGACTTTTAGAAAAAATTAAAGCGACTTTCTGAGAAAACAAAATCGGCTTTTAAAAGAAATAAAAGTAGCTTTTTGAGAAAACAAAAGCGACTTTTAGAAAAAATTAAAGCGACTTTCTGAGGAATTAAAAGTGGCTTTTAGAAAAAATTAAAGCGACTTTCTGAGAAAACAAAACCGGTTTTTAGAAGAAATAAAAGTGGCTTTTTGAGAAAACAAAAGCGGCTTTTAGAAAAAATTAAAGTGGCTTTTTGAGAAAACAAAAGCGGCTTTTAGAAAAAGGTAAAGTGGGTTTTAGAGAAATTAAAAGTGGCTTTTAGAAAAAATTAAAGCGACTTTCTGAGAAAACAAAACCGGTTTTTAGAAGAAATAAAAGTGGCTTTTTGAGAAAACAAAAGCGGCTTTTAGATAAAATTAAAGTGGCTTTTTGAGAAAACAAAAGCGGCTTTTAGAAAAAATTAAAGTGGGTTTTAGAGAAATTAAAAGTGGCTTTTAGAAAAAATTAAAGCGACTTTCTGAGAAAACAAAACCGGTTTTTAGAAGAAATAAAAGTGGCTTTTTGAGAAAACAAAAGCGGCTTTTAGATAAAATTAAAGTGGCTTTTCGAGAAAACAAAAGCGGCTTTTAGATAAAATTAAAGTGGCTTTTTGAGAAAACAAAAGCGGCTTTTAGAAAAAATTAAAGTGGGTTTTAGAGAAATTAAAAGTGGCTTTTAGAAAAAATTAAAGCGACTTTCTGAGAAAACAAAACCGGTTTTTAGAAGAAATAAAAGTGGCTTTTTGAGAAACCAAAAGCGGCTTTTAGATAAAATTAAAGTGGCTTTTTGAGAAAACAAAAGCGGCTTTTAGATAAAATTAAAGTGGGTTTTAGAGAAATTAAAAGTGGCTTTTAGAAAAAATTAAAGCGACTTTCTGAGAAAACAAAACCGGTTTTTAGAAGAAATAAAAGTGGCTTTTTGAGAAAACAAAAGCGGCTTTTAGATAAAATTAAAGTGGCTTTTTGAGAAAACAAAAGCGGCCTTTAGATAAAATTAAAGTGGCTTTTTGAGAAAACAAAAGCGGCTTTTAGAAAAAATTAAAGTGGGTTTTAGAGAAATTAAAAGTGGCTTTTAGAAAAAATTAAAGCGACTTTCTGAGAAAACAAAACCGGTTTTTAGAAGAAATAAAAGTGGCTTTTTGAGAAAACAAAAGCGGCTTTTAGATAAAATTAAAGTGGCTTTTTGAGAAAACAAAAGCGGCTATTAGAAAAAATTAAAGTGGCTTTTTGAGAAAACAAAAGCGGCTTTTAGAAAAAATTAAAGTGGGTCTTAGAGAAATTAAAAGTGGCTTTTAGAAAAAATTAAAGCGACTTTCTGAGGAATTAAAAGTGACTTTTAAAAAATTAAAGCGACTTTCTGAGAAAACAAAATCGGCTTTTAGAAGAAATAAAAGTAGCTTTTTGAGAAAACAAAAGCGGCTGTTAGAAAAAATTAAAGTGGCTTTTTGAGAAAACAAAAGCGGCTTTTAGAAAAAATTAAAGTGGGTCTTAGAGAAATTAAAAGTGGCTTTTAGAAAAAATTAAAGCGACTTTCTGAGCAATTAAAAGTGACTTTTAGAAAAAATTAAAGCGACTTTCTGAGAAAACAAAATCGGCTTTTAAAAGAAATAAAAGTAGCTTTTTGAGAAAACAAAAGCGACTTTTAGAAAAAATTAAAGCGACTTTCTGAGGAATTAAAAGTGGCTTTTAGAAAAAATTAAAGCGACTTTCTGAGAAAACAAGACCGGTTTTTAGAAGAAATAAAAGTGGCTTTTTGAGAAAACAAAAGCGGCTTTTAGAAGAAATTAAAGTGGCTTTTTGAGAAAACAAAAGCGGCTTTTAGAAAAAGTTAAAGTGGGTTTTAGAGAAATTAAAAGTGGCTTTTAGAAAAAATTAAAGCGACTTTCTGAGAAAACAAAACCGGTTTTTAGAAGAAATAAAAGTGGCTTTTTGAGAAAACAAAAGCGGCTTTTAGATAAAATTAAAGTGGCTTTTTGAGAAAACAAAAGCGGCTTTTAGAAAAAATTAAAGTGGGTTTTAGAGAAATTAAAAGTGGCTTTTAAAAAAAATTAAAGCGACTTTCTGAGAAAACAAAACCGGTTTTTAGAAGAAATAAAAGTGGCTTTTTGAGAAAACAAAAGCGGCTTTTAGATAAAATTAAAGTGGCTTTTTGAGAAAACAAAAGCGGCTTTTAGATAAAATTAAAGTGGCTTTTTGAGAAAACAAAAGCGGCTTTTAGAAAAAATTAAAGTGGGTTTTAGAGAAATTAAAAGTGGCTTTTAGAATAAATTAAAGCGACTTTCTGAGAAAACAAAACCGGTTTTTAGAAGAAATAAAAGTGGCTTTTTGAGAAAACAAAAGCGGCTTTTAGATAAAATTAAAGTGGCTTTTTGAGAAAACAAAAGCGGCTTTTAGATAAAATTAAAGTGGCTTTTTGAGAAAACAAAAGCGGCTTTTAGAAAAAATTAAAGTGGGTTTTAGAGAAATTAAAAGTGGCTTTTAGAAAAAATTAAAGCGACTTTCTGAGAAAACAAAACCGGTTTTTAGAAGAAATAAAAGTGGCTTTTTGAGAAAACAAAAGCGGCTTTTAGATAAAATTAAAGTGGCTTTTTGAGAAAACAAAACGGCTTTTAGATAAAATTAAAGTGGCTTTTTGAGAAAACAAAAGCGGCTTTTAGAAAAAATTAAAGTGGGTTTTAGAGAAATTAAAAGTGGCTTTTAGAAAAAATTAAAGCGACTTTCTGAGAAAACAAAACCGGTTTTTAGAAGAAATAAAAGTGGCTTTTTGAGAAAAGAAAAGCGGCTTTTAGATAAAATTAAAGTGGCTTTTTGAGAAAACAAAAGCGGCTTTTAGAAAAAATTAAAGTGGGTTTTAGAGAAATTAAAAGTGGCTTTTAGAAAAAATTAAAGCGACTTTCTGAGAAAACAAAACCGGTTTTTAGAAAAAATAAAAGCGACTTTCTGAGAAAACAAAATCGGCTTTTAGAAGAAATAAAAGCGACTTTCTAAGAAAACAAAACCGGTTTTTAGAAGAAATAAAAGTGGATTTTTGAGAAAACAAAAGCGGCTTTTAGAAAAAATTAAAGTGGGGTTTTGAGAAAACAAAACCGGCTTTTAGAAAAAATTAAAGTGGGTTTTAGAGAAATTAAAAGTGGCTTTTAGAAAAAATTAAAGCGACTTTCTAAGAAAACAAAACCGGTTTTTAGAACAAATAAAAGTGGCTTTTTGAGAAAACAAAAGCGGCTTTTAGAAAAAATTAAAGTGGCTTTTTGAGAAAACAAAAGCGGCCTTTAGAAAAATTAAAGTGGGTCTTAGAGAAATTAAAAGTGGCTTTTAGAAAAAATTAAAGCGACTTTCTGAGAAAACAAAACCGAATTTTAGAAGAAATAAAAATGGCTTTTTGAGAAAACAAAAGCGGGTATTAGAAAAAATTAAAGTGGCTTTTTGAGAAAATAAAAGCGGCTTTTAGAAAAAATTAAAGTGGCTTTCTGAGGAATTAAAAGTGGCTTTTAGAAAAAATTAAAGCGACTTTCTGAGGAATTAAAAGTGACTTTTAGGAAAAATTAAAGCGACTTTCAGAGAAAACAAAAGCGGCTTTTAGAAAAAATTAAAGTGGCTTTTGGAGAAAACAAAAGCGGCTTTAAGAAGAAATTAAAGTAGCTTTTTGAGAAAACAAAAGCGGCTTTAAGAAGAAATAAAAGTGGCTTTTTGAGAAAACAAAAGCGGCTTTTAGATAAAATTAAAGTGGCTTTTTGAGAAAACAAAAGCGGCTTTTAGAAAAAGTTAAAGTGGGTTTTAGAGAAATTAAAAGTGGCTTTTAGAAAAAATTAAAGCGACTTTCTGAGAAAACAAAACCGGTTTTTAGAAAAAATAAAAGCGACTTTCTGAGAAAACAAAATCGGCTTTTAGAAGAAATAAAAGCGACTTTCTAAAAAACAAAACCGGTTTTTAGAAGAAATAAAAGTGGATTTTTGAGAAAACAAAAGCGGCTTTTAGAAAAAATTAAAGTGGGGTTTTGAGAAAACAAAACCGGCTTTTAGAAAAAATTAAAGTGGGTTTTAGAGAAATTAAAAGTGGCTTTTAGAAAAAATTAAAGCGACTTTCTAAGAAAACAAAACCGGTTTTTAGAACAAATAAAAGTGGCTTTTTGAGAAAACAAAAGCGGCTTTTAGAAAAAATTAAAGTGGCTTTTTGAGAAAACAAAAGCGGCCTTTAGAAAAATTAAAGTGGGTCTTAGAGAAATTAAAAGTGGCTTTTAGAAAAAATTAAAGCGACTTCCTGAGAAAACAAAACCGAATTTTAGAAGAAATAAAAATGGCTTTTTGAGAAAACAAAAGCGGGTATTAGAAAAAATTAAAGTGGCTTTTTGAGAAAATAAAAGCGGCTTTTAGAAAAAATTAAAGTGGCTTTCTGAGGAATTAAAAGTGGCTTTTAGAAAAAATTAAAGCGACTTTCTGAGGAATTAAAAGTGACTTTTAGGAAAAATTAAAGCGACTTTCAGAGAAAACAAAAGCGGCTTTTAGAAAAAATTAAAGTGGCTTTTGGAGAAAACAAAAGCGGCTTTTAGAAGAAATTAAAGTAGCTTTTTGAGAAAACAAAAGCGGCTTTAAGAAGAAATAAAAGTGGCTTTTTGAGAAAACAAAAGCGGCTTTAAGAAGAAATAAAAGTGGCTTTTTGAGAAAACAAAAGCGGCTTTTGGAAAAAATTGAAGTTGCTTTTTGAGAAAACAAAAGCGGCTTTAAGAAGAAATAAAAGTGGCTTTTTGAGAAAACAAAAGCGGCTTTTAGAATAAATAAAAGCGACTTTCTGAGAAAATAAAAGTGGCTTTTAGAAAAAATTAAAGTGGCTTTTTGAGAAAATAAAAGTGGCTATTAGAAAAAATAAAGTGGCTTTCTGAGAAAATAAAAGTGGCTTTAAAAAAAAGTGGCTATCTGAGGAATTAATAGTGGCTTTTAGAAAAAATTAAAGTGGCTTTCTGAGAAAACAAAACCAGTTTTTAGAAGAAATAAAAGTGGCTTTTTGAGAAAACAAAAGCTGCTAATAGAAAAAATTAAAGTGGGGTTTTGAGAAAACAAAACCGGCTTTTAGAAAAAATTAAAGTAGGTTTTAGAGAAAACAAAAGCGGCTTTTAGAAAAAATTAAAGCGACTTTCTGAGGAATTAAAAGTGACTTTTAATAAAAATTAAAGCGACTTTCTGAGAAAACAAAATCGGCTTTTATAAGAGATAAAAGTAGCTTTTTGAGAAAACAAAAGCGGCTTTTAGAAAAAATTTAAGTGGGTCTTAGAGAAATTAAAAGTGGCTTTTAGAAAAAATTAAAGCTACTTTCTGAGAAAATAAAAGTGGCTTTTAGAAAAAATTAAAGTGGCTTTTTGAGAAAATAAAAGTGGCTATTAGAAAAAATAAAGTGGCTTTCTGAGAAAATAAAAGTGGCTTTAAAAAAAAGTGGCTATCTGAGGAATTAATAGTGGCTTTTAGAAAAAATTAAAGTGGCTTTCTGAGAAAACAAAACCAGTTTTTAGAAGAAATAAAAGTGGCTTTTTGAGAAAACAAAAGCTGCTAATAGAAAAAATTAAAGTGGGGTTTTGAGAAAACAAAACCGGCTTTTAGAAAAAATTAAAGTAGGTTTTAGAGAAAACAAAAGCGGCTTTTAGAAAAAATTAAAGCGACTTTCTGAGGAATTAAAAGTGACTTTTAGAAAAAATTAAAGCGACTTTCTGAGAAAACAAAAGCGGCTTTTAGAAAAAATTAAAGTGGGTTTTAGAGAAATTAAAAGTGGCTTTTAGAAAAAATTAAAGCGACTTTCTAAGAAAACAAAACCGGTTTTTAGAAGAAATAAAAGTGGCTTTTTGAGAAAACAAAAGCGGCTTTTAGAAAAAATTAAAGTGGCTTTTTGAGAAAACAAAAGCGGCTTTTAGAAAACATTAAAGCGACTTTCTGAGGAATTAAAAGTGACTTTTAGAAAAAATTAAAGCGACTTTCTGAGAAAACAAACCCGGTTTTTAGAAGAAATAAAAGTGGCTTTTTGAGAAAACAAAAGCGGCTTTTAGAAAAAATTAAAGTGGCTTTTTGAGAAAACAAAAGCGGCTTTTAGAAAACATTAAAGCGACTTTCTGAGGAATTAAAAGTGACTTTTAGAAAAAATTAAAGCGACTTTCTGAGAAAACAAAATCGGCTTTTAGAAGAAATAAAAGTAGCTTTTTGAGAAAACAAAATCGGCTATTAGAAAAAATTAAAGTGGCTTATTGAGAAAACAAAAGCGGCTTTTAGAAAAAATTAAAGTGGGTCTTAGAGAAATTAAAAGTGGCTTTTAGAAAAAATTAAAGCGACTTTCTGAGAAAACAAAATCGGCTTTTAGAAGAAATAAAAGTAGGTTTTTGAGAAAACAAAAGCGGCTATTAGAAAAAATTAAAGTGGCTTTTTGAGAAAACAAAAGCGGCTATTAGAAAAAATTAAAGTGGGTTTTAGAGAAATTAAAAGTGGCTTTTAGAAAAAATTAAAGCGACTTTCTGAGAAAACAAAATCGGCTTTTAGAAGAAATAAAAGTAGCTTTTTGAGAAAACAAAAGCGGCTATTAGAAAAAATTAAAGTGGCTTATTGAGAAAACAAAAGCGGGTTTTAAAAAAATTAAAGTGGGTCTTAGAGAAATTAAAAGTGGCTTTTAGAAAAAATTAAAGCGACTTTCTGAGCAATTAAAAGTGACTTTTAGAAAAAATTAAAGCGACTTTCTGAGAAAACAAAATCGGCTTTTAGAAGAAATAAAAGTAGCTTTTTGAGAAAACAAAAGCGGCTATTAGAAAAAATTAAAGTGGCTTATTGAGAAAACAAAAGCGGCTTTTAGAAAAAATTAAAGTGGGTCTTAGAGAAATTAAAAGTGGCTTTTAGAAAAAATTAAAGCGACTTTCTGAGAAAACAAACCCGGTTTTTTAAAGAAATAAAAGTGGCTTTTTGAGAAAACAAAACCGGTTTTTAGAAGAAATAAAAGTGGCTTTTTGAGAAAACAAAAGCGGCTTTTAGAAAAAATAAAAGCGACTTTCTAAGAAAACAAAACCGGTTTTTAGAAGAAATAAAAGTGGCTTTTTGAGAAAACAAAAGCGGCTTTTAGAAAAAATTAAAGTGGGGTTTTGAGAAAACAAAACCGGCTTTTAGAAAAAATTAAACCGACTTTCTAAGCAAACAAAACCGGTTTTTAGAACAAATAAAAGTGGCTTTTTGAGAAAACAAAAGCGGGTTTTAGAAAAAATTAAAGTGGCTTTTTGAGAAAACAAAAGCGGCCTTTAGAAAAAATTAAAGTGGGTCTTAGAGAAATTAAAAGTGGCTTTTAGAAAAAATTAAAGCGACTTTCTGAGGAATTAAAAGTGACTTTTAGAAAAAATTAATGCGACTTTCTGAGAAAACAAAAGCGGCTATTAGAAAAAATTAAGTGGCTTTTAGAGAAATAAAAGTAGCTTTTTGAGAAAACAAAAGCGGCTTTAAGAAGAAATAAAAGTGGCTTTTTGAGAAAACAAAAGCGGCTTTTGGAAAAAATTGAAGTTGCTTTTTGAGAAAACAAAAGCGGCTTTTAGAAAAAATTAATGTGGCTTTTTGAGAAAATAAAAGTGGCTTTTAGAAAAAATAAAGTGGCATTCTGAGGAATTAAAAGTGGCTTTTAGAAAAAATTAAAGTGGGCTTTTGAGAAATTAAAAGTGGTTTTTAGAAAAAATAAAAGTGGCTCTTTGAGAAAACAAAAGCGGCTTTTAGAAAAAATAAAAGCGACTTTCTGAGAAAATAAAAGTGGCTTTTAGAAAAAATTAAAGTGGCTTTTTGAGAAATTAAAAGTGGTTTTTAGAAAAATTAAAGTGGCTTTTTGAGAAAACAAAAGCAGCCTTTAGAAAAAATAAAAGCGGCTTTCTGAGAAAATAAAAGTACCTTTTAGAAAAAATTAAAGTGGCTTTTTGAGAAAATAAAAGTGGCTATTAGAAAAAATAAAGTGGCTTTCTGAGAAAATAAAAGTGGCTTTAAAAAAAGTGGCTATCTGAGGAATTAATAGTGGCTTTTAGAAAAAATTAAAGTGGCTTTCTGAGAAAACAAAACCAGTTTTTAGAAGAAATAAAAGTGGCTTTTTGAGAAAACAAAAGCTGCTAATAGAAAAAATTAAAGTGGGGTTTTGAGAAAACAAAACCGGCTTTTAGAAAAAATTAAAGTAGGTTTTAGATAAAACAAAAGCGGCTTTTAGAAAAAATTAAAGCGACTTTCTGAGGAATTAAAAGTGACTTTTAAAAAAAATTAAAGCGACTTTCTGAGAAAACAAAATCGGCTTTTATAAGAAATAAAAGTAGCTTTTTGAGAAAGCAAAAGCGGTTTTTAGAAAAAATTAAAGTGCCTTTTTGAGAAAACAAAAGCGGCTTTTAGAAAAAATTAAAGTGGGTTTTAGAGAAATTAAAAGTGGCTTTTAGAAAAAATTAAAGCGACTTTCTAAGAAAACAAAACCGGTTTTTAGAAGAAATAAAAGTGGCTTTTTGAGAAAACAAAAGTGGCTTTTGGAAAAAATTGAAGTTGCTTATTGAGAAAACAAAAGCGGCTTTAAGAAGAAATAAACGTGGCTTTTTGAGAAAACAAAAGCGGCTTTTGGAAAAAATTTAAGTTGCTTTTTGAGAAAACAAAAGCGGCTTTTAGAAAAAATTAAAGTGGCTTTTTGAGAAAATAAAAGTGGCTTTTAGAAAAAATAAAGTGGCATTCTGAGGAATTAAAAGTGGTTTTTAGAAAAAATTAAAGTGGCTCTTTGAGAAAACAAAAGCGGCTTTTAGAAAAAATAAAAGCGACTTTCTGAGAAAATAGAAGAGTCTTTTAGAAAAATTAAAGTGGCTTTTTGAGAAAACAAAAGCAGCTTTTAGAAAAAATTAAAGCGACTTTCTGAGAAAACAAAATCGGCTTTTAGAAGAAATAAAAATGGCTTTTTGAGAAAACAAAAGTGGCTTTTTGAGAAAACAAAAGCGGCTTTTGAAAAAAATTGAAGTTGCTTTTTGAGAAAACAATAGCGGCTTTTAGAAAAAATTAAAGTGGCTTTTTGAGAAAACAAAAGCGGCTTTTAGAAAAAACTAAAATGGGTTTTAGAGAAATTAAAAGCGGCTTTTAGAAAAAATTAAAGCGACTTTCTGAGAAAACAAAATCGGCTTTTAGAAGAAATAAAAGTAGCTTTTTGAGAAAACAAAAGCGGTTATTAGAAAAAATTAAAGTGGCTTTTGGAGAAAACAAAAGCGGCTTTTAGAAGAAATTAAAGTGGGTTTTTGAGAAAACAAAATCGGCTTTTAGAAGAAATAAAAGTAGCTTTTTGAGACAACAAAAGCGGCTATTAGAAAAAATTAAAGTGGCTTTTTGAGAAAACAAAAGCGGCTTTTAGAAAAAATTAAAGCGACTTTCTGAGGAATTAAAAGTGACTTTTAGAAAAAATTAAAGTGGGTTTTTGAGAAAACAAAATCGGCTTTTAGAAGAAATAAAAGTAGCTTTTTGAGACAACAAAAGCGGCTATTAGAAAAAATTAAAGTGGCTTTTTGAGAAAACAAAAGCGGCTTTTAGAACAAATTAAAGAGGCTTTTTGAGAAAACAAAAGCGGCTTTTAGAAAAAATTAAAGCGACTTTCTGAGAAAGCAAAAGCGGCTATTAGAAAAAATTAAAGCGACTTTCTGAGAAAACAAAAGCGGTTTTTAGAAAAAATTAAAGCGACTTTTAGAAAAAATTAAAGCGACTTTCTGAGAAAGCAAAAGCGGCTATTAGAAAAAATAAAAGTGGCTTTTAGAAAAAATAAAGTGGCATTCTGAGGAATTAAAAGTGGTTTTTAGAAAAAATTAAAGTGGCTCTTTGAGAAAACAAAAGCGGCTTTTAGAAAAAATAAAAGCGACTTTCTGAGAAAATAGAAGAGTCTTTTAGAAAAATTAAAGTGGCTTTTTGAGAAAACAAAAGCAGCTTTTAGAAAAAATTAAAGCGACTTTCTGAGAAAACAAAATCGGCTTTTAGAAGAAATAAAAATGGCTTTTTGAGAAAACAAAAGTGGCTTTTTGAGAAAACAAAAGCGGCTTTTGAAAAAAATTGAAGTTGCTTTTTGAGAAAACAATAGCGGCTTTTAGAAAAAATTAAAGTGGCTTTTTGAGAAAACAAAAGCGGCTTTTAGAAAAAACTAAAATGGGTTTTAGAGAAATTAAAAGCGGCTTTTAGAAAAAATTAAAGCGACTTTCTGAGAAAACAAAATCGGCTTTTAGAAGAAATAAAAGTAGCTTTTTGAGAAAACAAAAGCGGTTATTAGAAAAAATTAAAGTGGCTTTTGGAGAAAACAAAAGCGGCTTTTAGAAGAAATTAAAGTGGGTTTTTGAGAAAACAAAATCGGCTTTTAGAAGAAATAAAAGTAGCTTTTTGAGACAACAAAAGCGGCTATTAGAAAAAATTAAAGTGGCTTTTTGAGAAAACAAAAGCGGCTTTTAGAAAAAATTAAAGCGACTTTCTGAGGAATTAAAAGTGACTTTTAGAAAAAATTAAAGTGGGTTTTTGAGAAAACAAAATCGGCTTTTAGAAGAAATAAAAGTAGCTTTTTGAGACAACAAAAGCGGCTATTAGAAAAAATTAAAGTGGCTTTTTGAGAAAACAAAAGCGGCTTTTAGAACAAATTAAAGAGGCTTTTTGAGAAAACAAAAGCGGCTTTTAGAAAAAATTAAAGCGACTTTCTGAGAAAGCAAAAGCGGCTATTAGAAAAAATTAAAGCGACTTTCTGAGAAAACAAAAGCGGTTTTTAGAAAAAATTAAAGCGACTTTTAGAAAAAATTAAAGCGACTTTCTGAGAAAGCAAAAGCGGCTATTAGAAAAAATAAAAGTGGGTTTTAGAGAAATTAATAGCGGCTATTAGAAAAAATTAAAGTGGCTTTTTGAGAAAACAAAATCGGCTTTTAGAAAAAATTATAGCGACTTTCTGAGAAAACTAAAGCGGCTATTAGAAACAATTAAAGCGACTTTCTGAGAAAACAAAATCGGCTTTTAGAAAAAATTAAAGCGACTTTCTGAGAAAACTAAAGCGGCTATTAGAAACAATTAAAGCGACTTTCTGAGAAAACAAAATCGGCTTTTAGAAAAAATTAAAGCGACTTTCTGAGAAAACAAAACCGGTTTTTAGAAGAAATAAAAGTGGCTTTTTGAGAAAACAAAAGCGGCTTTTAGAAAAAATTAAAGTGGCTTTTTGAGAAAACAAACGCGGCTATTAGAAAAAATTAAGTGGGTTTTAGAGAAATTAAAAGTGGCTTTTAGAAAAAATTAAAGTGGCTTTTTGAGAAAACAAAAGCGGCTTTTAGAAGAAATTAAAGTTGCTTTTTGAGAAAACAAAAGCGGCTTTTAGAAAAAATTAAAGCGACTTTCTGAGAAAACAAAAGCGGCTATTAGAAAAAATTAAGTGGGTTTTAGAGAAATTAAAAGCGGCTATTAGAAAAAATTAAAGTGGCATTTTGAGAAAACAAAAGCGGCTTTTAGAAAAAATTAAAGTGGCTTTTTGAGAAAACAAAAGCGGCTTTTAGAAAAAATGAAAGTGGCTTTTTGAGAAAACAAAAGCGGCTTTTAGAAAAAATTAAAGTGGGTCTTAGAGAAATTAAAAGTGGCTTTTAGAAAAAATTAAAGCGACTTTCTGAGAAAACAAACCCGGTTTTTTAAAGAAATAAAAGTGGCTTTTTGAGAAAAAAAAACCGGTTTTTAGAAGAAATAAAAGTGGCTTTTTGAGAAAACAAAAGCGGCTTTTAGAAAAAATAAAAGCGACTTTCTAAGAAAACAAAACCGGTTTTTAGAACAAATAAAAGTGGCTTTTTGAGAAAACAAAAGCGGCTTTTAGAAAAAATTAAAGTGGCTTTTTGAGAAAACAAAAGCGGCCTTTAGAAAAAATTAAAGTGGGTCTTAGAGAAATTAAAAGTGGCTTTTAGAAAAAATTAAAGCGACTTTCTGAGGAATTAAAAGTGACTTTTAGAAAAAATTAATGCGACTTTGTGAGAAAACAAAACCGGTTTTTAGAACAAATAAAAGTGGCTTTTTGAGAAAACAAAATCGGCTTTTAGAAGAAATAAAAGTAGCTTTTTGAGAAAACAAAAGCGGCTTTAAGAAGAAATAAAAGTGGCTTTTTGAGAAAACAAAAGCAGCTTTTGGAAAAAATTGAAGTTGCTTTTTGAGAAAACAAAAGCGGCTTTTAGAAAAAATTAAAGTGGCTTTTTGAGAAAATAAAAATGGCTTTTAGAAAAAATAAAGTGGCATTCTGAGGAATTAAAAGTGGCTTTTAGAAAAAATTAAAGGTGGCTTTTGAGAAATTAAAAGTGGTTTTTAGACAAAATTAAAGTGGCTCTTTGAGAAAACAATAGCGGCTTTTAGAAAAAATAAAAGCGACTTTCTGAGAAAATAAAAGTGGCTTTTAGAAAAAATTAAAGTGGCTTTTTGAGAAATTAAAAGTGGTTTTTAGAAAAATTAAAGTGGCTTTTTGAGAAAACAAAAGCAGCCTTTAGAAAAAATAAAAGCGGCTTTCTGAGAAAATAAAAGTGGCTTTTAGAAAAAATTAAAGTGGCTTTTTGAGAAAATAAAAGTGGCTATTAGAAAAAATAAAGTGGCTTTCTGAGAAAATAAAAGTGGCTTAAAAAAAAAAAGTGGCTATCTGAGGAATTAATAGTGGCTTTTAGAAAAAATTAAAGTGGCTTTCTGAGAAAACAAAACCAGTTTTTAGAAGAAATAAAAGTGGCTTTTTGAGAAAACAAAAGCTGCTAATAGAAAAAATTAAAGTGCGGTTTTGAGAAAACAAAAGCGGCTTTTAGAAAAAATTAAAGCGACTTTCTGAGGAATTAAAAGTGACTTTTAAAAAAAATTAAAGTGCGGTTTTGAGAAAACAAAAGCGGCTTTTATAAGAAATAAAAGTAGCTTTTTGAGAAAACAAAAGCGGCTTTTAGAAAAAATTTAAGTGGGTTTTAGAGAAATTAAAAGTGGCTTTTAGAAAAAATTAAAGCGACTTTCTGAGAAAACAAAATCGGCTTTTATAAGAAATAAAAGTAGCTTTTTGAGAAAGCAAAAGCGGTTTTTAGAAAAAATTAAAGTGCCTTTTTGAGAAAACAAAAGCGGCTTTTAGAAAAAATTAAAGTGGGATTTAGAGAAATTAAAAGTGGCTTTTAGAAAAAATTAAAGCGACTTTCTAAGAAAACAAAACCGGTTTTTAGAAGAAATAAAAGTGGCTTTTTGAGAAAACAAAAGTGGCTTTTAGAAAAAATTAAAGTGGCTTTTTGAGAAAACAAAAGCGGCTTTTAGAAAAAATTAAAGTAGGTTTTAGAGAAAACAAAAGCGGCTTTTAGAAAAAATTAAAGCGACTTTCTGAGGAATTAAAAGTGACTTTTAAAAAAAATTAAAGCGACTTTCTGAGAAAACAAAATCGGCTTTTATAAGAAATAAAAGTAGCTTTTTGAGAAAGCAAAAGCGGTTTTTAGAAAAAATTAAAGTGCCTTTTTGAGAAAACAAAAGCGGCTTTTAGAAAAAATTAAAGTGGGTTTTAGAGAAATTAAAAGTGGCTTTTAGAAAAAATTAAAGCGACTTTCTGAGAAAACAAAATCGGCTTTTATAAGAAATAAAAGTAGCTTTTTGAGAAAGCAAAAGCGGTTTTTAGAAAAAATTAAAGTGCCTTTTTGAGAAAACAAAAGCGGCTTTTAGAAAAAATTAAAGTGGGTTTTAGAGAAATTAAAAGTGGCTTTTAGAAAAAATTAAAGCGACTTTCTGAGGAATTAAAAGTGACTTTTAGAAAAAATTAAAGCGACTTTCTGAGAAAACAAAACCGGTTTTTAGAAGAAATAAAAGTGGCTTTTTGAGAAAACAAAAGTGGCTTTTAGAAAAAATTAAAGTGGCTTTTTGAGAAAACAAAAGCGGCTTTTAGAAAAAATTAAAGCGACTTTCTGAGGAATTAAAAGTGACTTTTAGAAAAAATTAAAGCGACTTTCTGAGAAAACAAAATCGGCTTTAAGAAGAAATAAAAGTGGCTTTTTGAGAAAACAAAAGCGGCTTTTGGAAAAAATTTAAGTTGCTTTTTGAGAAAACAAAAGCGGCTTTTAGAAAAAATTAAAGTGGCTTTTTGAGAAAATAAAAGTGGCTTTTAAAAAAAATAAAGTGGCATTCTGAGGAATTAAAAGTGGCTTTTAGATAAAATTAAAGTGGGCTTTTGAGAAATTAAAAGTGGTTTTTAGAAAAAATTAAAGTGGCTCTTTGAGAAAACAAAAGCGGCTTTTAGAAAAAATAAAAGCGACTTTCTGAGAAAATAGAAGAGTCTTTTAGAAAAATTAAAGTGCCTTTTTGAGAAAACAAAAGCAGCTTTTAGAAAAAATTAAAGCGACTTTCTGAGAAAACAAAACCGGTTTTTAAAAGAAATAAAAGTGGCTTTCTGAGAAAACAAAAGCGGCTTTTGGAAAAAATTAAAGTGGCTCTATAAGAAAACAAAAGGGGATTTTAGAAAAAATTAAAGCGACTTTCTGAGAAAACAAAATCGGCTTTTAGAAGAAATAAAAATGGCTTTTTGAGAAAACAAAAGTGGCTTTTTGAGAAAACAAAAGCGGCTTTTGGAAAAAATTGAAGTTGCTTTTTGAGAAAACAATAGCGGCTTTTAGAAAAAATTAAAGTGGCTTTCTGAGAAATTAAAAGCGGCTTTTAGAAAAAACTAAAATGGGTTTTAGAGAAATTAAAAGCGGCTTTTAGAAAAAATTAAAGCGACTTTCTGAGAAAACAAAATCGGCTTTTAGAAGAAATAAAAGTAGCTTTTTGAGAAAACAAAAGCGGCTATTAGAAAAAATTAAAGTGGCTTTTGGAGAAAACAAAAGCGGCTTTTAGAAGAAATTAAAGTGGGTTTTTGAGAAAACAAAATCAGCTTTTAGAAGAAATAAAAGTAGCTTTTTGAGACAACAAAAGCGGCTATTAGAAAAAATTAAAGTGGCTTTTTGAGAAAACAAAAGCGGCTTTGAGAACAAATTAAAGAGGCTTTTTGAGAAAACAAAAGCGGCTATTAGAAAAAATTAAAGTGGGTTTTAGAGAAAACAAAAGCGGTTTTGCGAACAAATTAAAGCGGCTTTTTGAGAAAACAAAAGCGGCTTTTAGAAAAAATAAAAGCGACTTTCTGAGAAAATAGAAGAGTCTTTTAGAAAAATTAAAGTGCCTTTTTGAGAAAACAAAAGCAGCTTTTAGAAAAAATTACAGCGACTTTCTGAGAAAACAAAACCGGTTTTTAAAAGAAATAAAAGTGGCTTTCTGAGAAAACAAAAGCGGCTATTAGAAAAAATTAAAGTGGCTTTTTGAGAAAACAAAAGCGGCTATTAGAAAAAATTAAAGTGGGTTTTAGAGAAAACAAAAGCGGCTTTGCGAACAAATTAAAGAGGCTTTTTGAGAAAACAAAAGCGGCTTTTAGAAAAAATAAAAGCGACTTTCTGAGAAAATAGAAGAGTCTTTTAGAAAAATTAAAGTGCCTTTTTGAGAAAACAAAAGCGGTTTTTAGAAAAGATTAAAGTGGGTTTTTGAGAAAACAAAATCGGCTTTTAGAAGAAATAAAAGTAGCTTTTTGAGAAAACAAAAGCGGCTTTTAGAAAAATTTAAAATGGCTTTTTGAGAAAACAAAAGCGGCTTTTAGAAAAAATTAAAGTGGGTTTTTGAGAAAACAAAATCGGCTTTTAGAAGAAATAAAAGTAGCTTTTTGAGACAACAAAAGCGGCTATTAGAAAAAATTAAAGTGGCTTTTTGAGAAAACAAAATGCGGCTTTGAGAACAAATTAAAGAGGCTTTTTGAGAAAACAAAAGCGGCTTTTAGAAAAAATTAAAGCGACTTTCTGAGGAATTAAAAGTGACTTTTAGAAAAAATTAAAGTGGGTTTTTGATAAAACAAAATCGGCTTTTAGAAGAAATAAAAGTAGCTTTTTGAGAAACCAAAAGCGGCTATTAGAAAAAATTAAAGTGGGTTTTAGAGAAAACAAAAGCGGCTTTGAGAACAAATTAAAGAGGCTTTTTGAGACAACAAAAGCGGCTTTTAGAAAAAATTAAAGCGACTTTCTGAGGAATTAAAAGTGAATTTTAGAAAAAATTAAAGCGACTTTCTGAGAAAGCAAAAGCGGCTATTAGAAAAAATTAAAGCGACTTTCTGAGAAAGCAAAAGCGGCTATTAGAAAAAATTAAAGTGGGTTTTAGAGAAATTAATAGCGGCTATTAGAAAAAATTAAAGTGGCTTTTTGAGAAAACAAAATCGGCTTTTAGAAAAAATTATAGCGACTTTCTGAGAAAACTAAAGCGGCTATTAGAAACAATTAAAGCGACTTTCTGAGAAAACAAAATCGGCTTTTAGAAAAAATTAAAGCGACTTTCTGAGAAAACTAAAGCGGCTATTAGAAACAATTAAAGCGACTTTCTGAGAAAACAAAATCGGCTTTTAGAAAAAATTAAAGCGACTTTCTGAGAAAACAAAACCGGTTTTTAGAAGAAATAAAAGTGGCTTTTTGAGAAAACAAAAGCGGCTTTTAGAAAAAATTAAAGTGGGTTTTAGAGAAATTAAAAGTGGCTTTTAGAAAAAATTAAAGTGGCTTTTTGATAAAACAAAAGCGGCTTTTAGAAGAAATTAAAGTTGCTTTTTGAGAAAACAAAAGCGGCTTTTAGAAAAAATTAAGTGGGTTTTAGAGAAATTAAAAGTGGCTTTTAGAAAAAATTAAAGTGGCTTTTTGATAAAACAAAAGCGGCTTTTAGAAGAAATTAAAGTTGCTTTTTGAGAAAACAAAAGCGGCTTTTAGAAAAAATTAAAGCGACTTTCTGAGAAAAGAAAAGCGGCTATTAGAAAAAATTAAAGTGGCATTTTGAGAAAACAAAAGCGGCTTTTAGAAAAAATTAAAGTGGCTTTTTGAGAAAACAAAAGCGGCTATTAGAAAAAATGAAAGTGGCTTTTTGAGAAAACAAAAGCGGCTTTTAGAAAAAATTAAAGTGGGTTTTAGAGAAATTAAAAGTGGCTTTTAGAAAAAATTAAAGCGACTTTCTGAGAAAACAAAACCGGTTTTTAGAAGAAATAAAAGTGGCTTTTTGAGAAAACAAAAGCGGCTTTTAGAAAAAATTAAAGTGGCTTTTTGAGAAAACAAACCCGGTTTTTAGAAGAAATAAAAGTGGCTTTTTGAGAAAACAAAAGCGGCTTTTAGAAAAAATTAAAGTGGGTTTTAGAGAAATTAAAAGTGGCTTTTAGAAAAAATTAAAGCGACTTTCTGAGAAAACAAAACCGGTTTTTAGAAGAAATAAAAGTGGCTTTTTGAGAAAACAAAAGCGGCTTTTAGAAAAAATTAAAGTGGCTTTTTGAGAAAACAAAAGCGGCTTTTAGAAAAAATTAAAGTGGGTTTTAGAGAAATTAAAAGTGGCTTTTAGAAAAAATTAAAGCGACTTTCTGAGGAATTAAAAGTGACTTTTAGAAAAAATTAAAGCGACTTTCTGAGAAAACAAAATCGGCTTTTAGAAAAAATAAAAGTAGATTTTTGAGAAAACAAAAGCGGCTATTAGAAAAAATTAAAGTGGCTTTTTGAGAAAACAAAAGTGGCTTTTAGAAAAAATTAAAGCGACTTTCTGAGGAATTAAAAGTGACTTTTAGAAAAAATTAAAGCGACTTTCTGAGAAAACAAAATCGGCTTTTAGAAAAAATTAAAGTGGCTGTTTGAGAAAACAAAAGCGGCTTTTAGAAAAAATTAAAGTGGCTTTTTGAGAAAACAAAAGCGGCTTTAAAAAAAAATTAAAGGGACTTTCTGAGAAAACAAAATCGGCTTTTAGAAGAAATAAAAGTAGCTTTTTGAGAAAACAAAAGCGGCTATTAGAAAAAATTAAAGTGGCTTTTTGAGAAAACAAAATCGGCTTTTAGAAAAAATTAAAGCGACTTTCTGAGAAAGCAAAAGCGGCTTTTAGAAAAAACTAAAGTGGCTTTTTGACAAAACAAAAGCGGCTTTTAGAAAAAATTAAAGTGGGTTTTAGAGAAAATAAAAGCGGCTTTTAGAAAAAATTAAAGCGACTTTCTGAGGAATTAAAAGTGACTTTTAGAAAAAATTAAAGCGACTTTTAGAAAAAATTAAAGCGACTTTCTGAGAAAGCAAAAGCGGCTATTAGAAAAAATTACAGTGGGTTTTAGAGAAATTAATAGCGGCTATTAGAAAAAATTAAAGTGGCTTTTTGAGAAAACAAAAGCGGCTTTTAGAAAAAATTAAAGTGGCTTTTTGAGAAAACAAAAGCGGCTTTTAGAAAAAATTAAAGTGGGTTTTAGAGAAATTAAAAGTGGCTTTTAGAAAAAATTAAAGCGACTTTCTGAGGAATTAAAAGTGACTTTTAAAAAAAATTAAAGCGACTTTCTGAGAAAACTAAAGCGGCTATTAGAAACATTTAAAGCGACTTTCTGAGAAAACAAAATCGGCTTTTAGAAAAAATTAAAGCGACTTTCTGAGAAAGCAAAAGCGGCTTTTAGAAAAAACTAAAGTGGTTTTTTGAGAAAACAAAAGCGGCTTTTAGAAAAAATTAAAGCGACCTTCTGAGGAATTAAAAGTGACTTTTAGAAAAAATTAAAGCGACTTTCTGAGAAAACTAAAGCGGCTATTAGAAACATTTAAAGCGACTTTCTGAGAAAACAAAATCGGCTTTTAGAAAAAATTAAAGCGACTTTCTGAGAAAGCAAAAGCGGCTTTTAGAAAAAACTAAAGTGGCTTTTTGAGAAAACAAAAGCGGCTATTAGAAAAAATTAAAGTGGTTTTTTGAGAAAACAAAAGCGGCTTTTAGAAAAAATTAAAGCGACTTTCTGAGGAATTAAAAGTGACTTTTAGAAAAAATTAAAGCGACTTTCTGAGAAAACTAAAGCGGCTATTAGAAACATTTAAAGCGACTTTCTGAGAAAACAAAATCGGCTTTTAGAAAAAATTAAAGCGACTTTCTGAGAAAGCAAAAGCGGCTTTTAGAAAAAACTAAAGTGGCTTTTTGAGAAAACAAAAGCGGCTATTAGAAAAAATTAAAGTGGTTTTTTGAGAAAACAAAAGCGGCTTTTAGAAAAAATTAAAGCGACTTTCTGAGGAATTAAAAGTGACTTTTAGAAAAAATTAAAGCGACTTTCTGAGAAAACAAAATCGGTTTTTAAAAAAAATTAAAGCGACTTTCTGAGAAAACTAAAGCGGCTATTAGAAAAAATTAAAGCGACTTTCTGAGAAAACAAAAGCGGCTATTAGAAAAAATTAAGTGGCTTTCTGAGAAAACTAAAGCGGCTATTAGAAACATTTAAAGCGACTTTCTGAGAAAACAAAATCGGCTTTTAGAAAAAACTAAAGTGGCTTTTTGAGAAAACAAAAGCGGCTATTAGAAAAAATTAAAGTGGTTTTTTGAGAAAACAAAAGCGGCTTTTAGAAAAAATTAAAGCGACTTTCTGAGGAATTAAAAGTGACTTTTAGAAAAAATTAAAGCGACTTTTAGAAAAAATTAAAGTGGGTTTTTGAGAAAACAAAATCGGCTTTTAGAAGAAATAAAAGTAGCTTTTTGAGAAAACAAAATCGGCTTTTAGAAGAAATAAAAATGGCTTTTTGAGAAAACAAAAGTGGCTTTTTGAGAAAACAAAAGCGGCTTTTGGAAAAAATTGAAGTTGCTTTTTGAGAAAACAATAGCGGCTTTTAGAAAAAATTAAAGTGGCTTTCTGAGAAATTAAAAGCGGCTTTTAGAAAAAACTAAAATGGGTTTTAGAGATTTAAAAGCGGCTTTTAGAAAAAATTAAAGCGACTTTCTGAGAAAACAAAATCGGCTTTTAGAAGAAATAAAAGTAGCTTTTTGAGAAAACAAAAGCGGCTATTAGAAAAAATTAAAGTGGCTTTTGGAGAAAACAAAAGCGGCTTTTAGAAGAAATTAAAGTGGGTTTTTGAGAAAACAAAATCAGCTTTTAGAAGAAATAAAAGTAGCTTTTTGAGACAACAAAAGCGGCTATTAGAAAAAATTAAAGTGGCTTTTTGAGAAAACAAAAGCGGCTTTGAGAACAAATTAAAGAGGCTTTTTGAGAAAACAAAAGCGGCTATTAGAAAAAATTAAAGTGGGTTTTAGAGAAAACAAAAGCGGCTTTGCGAACAAATTAAAGAGGCTTTTTGAGAAAACAAAAGCGGCTTTTAGAAAAAATAAAAGCGACTTTCTGAGAAAATAGAAGAGTCTTTTAGAAAAATTAAAGTGCCTTTTTGAGAAAACAAAAGCAGCTTTTAGAAAAAATTACAGCGACTTTCTGAGAAAACAAAACCGGTTTTTAAAAGAAATAAAAGTGGCTTTCTGAGAAAACAAAAGCGGCTATTAGAAAAAATTAAAGTGGATTTTTGAGAAAACAAAAGCGGCTATTAGAAAAAATTAAAGTGGGTTTTAGAGAAAACAAAAGCGGCTTTGCGAACAAATTAAAGAGGCTTTTTGAGAAAACAAAAGCGGCTATTAGAAAAAACTAAAGTGGGTTTTAGAGAAAACAAAAGCGGCTTTGCGAACAAATTAAAGAGGCTTTTTGAGAAAACAAAATCAGCTTTTAGAAAAAATAAAAGCGACTTTCTGAGAAAATAGAAGAGTCTTTTAGAAAAATTAAAGTGCCTTTTTGAGAAAACAAAAGCGGCTTTTAGAAAAGATTAAAGTGGGTTTTTGAGAAAACAAAATCGGCTTTTAGAAGAAATAAAAGTAGCTTTTTGAGAAAACAAAAGCGGCTTTTAGAAAAATTTAAAATGGCTTTTTGAGAAAACAAAAGCGGCTTTTAGAAAAAATTAAAGTGGGTTTTTGAGAAAACAAAATCGGCTTTTAGAAGAAATAAAAGTAGCTTTTTGAGACAACAAAAGCGGCTATTAGAAAAAATTAAAGTGGCTTTTTGAGAAAACAAAATGCGGCTTTGAGAACAAATTAAAGAGGCTTTTTGAGAAAACAAAAGCGGCTTTTAGAAAAAATTAAAGCGACTTTCTGAGGAATTAAAAGTGACTTTTAGAAAAAATTAAAGTGGGTTTTTGAGAAAACAAAATCGGCTTTTAGAAGAAATAAAAGTAGCTTTTTGAGAAACCAAATGCGGCTATTAGAAAAAATTAAAGTGGGTTTTAGAGAAAACAAAAGCGGCTTTGAGAACAAATTAAAGAGGCTTTTTGAGACAACAAAAGCGGCTTTTAGAAAAAATTAAAGCGACTTTCTGAGGAATTAAAAGTGACTTTTAGAAAAAATTAAAGCGACTTTCTGAGAAAGCAAAAGCGGCTATTAGAAAAAATTAAAGCGACTTTCTGAGAAAGCAAAAGCGGCTATTAGAAAAAATTAAAGTGGGTTTTAGAGAAATTAATAGCGGCTATTAGAAAAAATTAAAGTGGCTTTTTGAGAAAACAAAATCGGCTTTTAGAAAAAATTATAGCGACTTTCTGAGAAAACTAAAGCGGCTATTAGAAACAATTAAAGCGACTTTCTGAGAAAACAAAATCGGCTTTTAGAAAAAATTAAAGCGACTTTCTGAGAAAACAAAACCGGTTTTTAGAAGAAATAAAAGTGGCTTTTTGAGAAAACAAAAGCGGCTTTTAGAAAAAATTAAAGTGGGTTTTAGAGAAATTAAAAGTGGCTTTTAGAAAAAATTAAAGTGGCTTTTTGATAAAACAAAAGCGGCTTTTAGAAGAAATTAAAGTTGCTTTTTGAGAAAACAAAAGCGGCTTTTAGAAAAAATTAAGTGGGTTTTAGAGAAATTAAAAGTGGCTTTTAGAAAAAATTAAAGTGGCTTTTTGATAAAACAAAAGCGGCTTTTAGAAGAAATTAAAGTTGCTTTTTGAGAAAACAAAAGCGGCTTTTAGAAAAAATTAAAGCGACTTTCTGAGAAAACAAAAGCGGCTATTAGAAAAAATTAAAGTGGCATTTTGAGAAAACAAAAGCGGCTTTTAGAAAAAATTAAAGTGGCTTTTTGAGAAAACAAAAGCGGCTATTAGAAAAAATGAAAGTGGCTTTTTGAGAAAACAAAAGCGGCTTTTAGAAAAAATTAAAGTGGGTTTTAGAGAAATTAAAAGTGGCTTTTAGAAAAAATTAAAGCGACTTTCTGAGAAAACAAAACCGGTTTTTAGAAGAAATAAAAGTGGCTTTTTGAGAAAACAAAAGCGGCTTTTAGAAAAAATTAAAGTGGCTTTTTGAGAAAACAAACCCGGTTTTTAGAAGAAATAAAAGTGGCTTTTTGAGAAAACAAAAGCGGCTTTTAGAAAAAATTAAAGTGGGTTTTAGAGAAATTAAAAGTGGCTTTTAGAAAAAATTAAAGCGACTTTCTGAGAAAACAAAACCGGTTTTTAGAAGAAATAAAAGTGGCTTTTTGAGAAAACAAAAGCGGCTTTTAGAAAAAATTAAAGTGGCTTTTTGAGAAAACAAAAGCGGCTTTTAGAAAAAATTAAAGTGGGTTTTAGAGAAATTAAAAGTGGCTTTTAGAAAAAATTAAAGCGACTTTCTGAGGAATTAAAAGTGACTTTTAGAAAAAATTAAAGCGACTTTCTGAGAAAACAAAATCGGCTTTTAGAAAAAATAAAAGTAGATTTTTGAGGAAACAAAAGCGGCTATTAGAAAAAATTAAAGTGGCTTTTTGAGAAAACAAAAGTGGCTTTTAGAAAAAATTAAAGCGACTTTCTGAGGAATTAAAAGTGACTTTTAGAAAAAATTAAAGCGACTTTCTGAGAAAACAAAATCGGCTTTTAGAAAAAATTAAAGTGGCAGTTTGAGAAAACAAAAGCGGCTTTTAGAAAAAATTAAAGTGGCTTTTTGAGAAAACAAAAGCGGCTTTAAAAAAAAATTAAAGGGACTTTCTGAGAAAACAAAATCGGCTTTTAGAAGAAATAAAAGTAGCTTTTTGAGAAAACAAAAGCGGCTATTAGAAAAACTTAAAGTGGCTTTTTGAGAAAACAAAATCGGCTTTTAGAAAAAATTAAAGCGACTTTCTGAGAAAGCAAAAGCGGCTTTTAGAAAAAACTAAAGTGGCTTTTTGAGAAAACAGAAGCGGCTTTTAGAAAAAATTAAAGTGGGTTTTAGAGAAAATAAAAGCGGCTTTTAGAAAAAATTAAAGCGACTTTCTGAGGAATTAAAAGTGACTTTTAAAAAAAATTAAAGCGACTTTCTGAGAAAACTAAAGCGGCTATTAGAAACATTTAAAGCGACTTTCTGAGAAAACAAAATCGGCTTTTAGAAAAAATTAAAGCGACTTTCTGAGAAAGCAAAAGCGGCTTTTAGAAAAAACTAAAGTGGCTTTTTGAGAAAACAAAAGCGGCTATTAGAAAAAATTAAAGTGGTTTTTTGAGAAAACAAAAGCGGCTTTTAGAAAAAATTAAAGCGACTTTCTGAGGAATTAAAAGTGACTTTTAGAAAAAATTAAAGCGACTTTCTGAGAAAACTAAAGCGGCTATTAGAAACATTTAAAGCGACTTTCTGAGAAAACAAAATCGGCTTTTAGAAAAAATTAAAGCGACTTTCTGAGAAAGCAAAAGCGGCTTTTAGAAAAAACTAAAGTGGCTTTTTGAGAAAACAAAAGCGGCTATTAGAAAAAATTAAAGTGGTTTTTTGAGAAAACAAAAGCGGCTTTTAGAAAAAATTAAAGCGACTTTCTGAGGAATTAAAAGTGACTTTTAGAAAAAATTAAAGCGACTTTCTGAGAAAACAAAATCGGTTTTTAAAAAAAATTAAAGCGACTTTCTGAGAAAACTAAAGCGGCTATTAGAAAAAATTAAAGCGACTTTTAGAAAAAATTAAAGCGACTTTCTGAGAAAGCAAAAGCGGCTATTAGAAAAAATTACAGTGGGTTTTAGAGAAATTAATAGCGGCTATTAGAAAAAATTAAAGTGGCTTTTTGAGAAAACAAAATCGGCCTTTAGAAAAAATTAAAGCGACTTTCTGAGGAATTAAAAGTGACTTTTAAAAAAAATTAAAGCGACTTTCTGAGAAAACTAAAGCGGCTATTAGAAACATTTAAAGCGACTTTCTGAGAAAACAAAATCGGCTTTTAGAAAAAATTAAAGCGACTTTCTGAGAAAGCAAAAGCAGCTTTTAGAAAAAACTAAAGTGGCTTTTTGAGAAAACAAAAGCGGCTATTAGAAAAAATTAAAGTGGTTTTTTGAGAAAACAAAAGCGGCTTTTAGAAAAAATTAAAGCGACTTTCTGAGGAATTAAAAGTGACTTTTAGAAAAAATTAAAGCGACTTTCTGAGAAAACTAAAGCGGCTATTAGAAACATTTAAAGCGACTTTCTGAGAAAACAAAATCGGCTTTTAGAAAAAATTAAAGCGACTTTCTGAGAAAGCAAAAGCGGCTTTTAGAAAAAACTAAAGTGGCTTTTTGAGAAAACAAAAGCGGCTATTAGAAAAAATTAAAGTGGTTTTTTGAGAAAACAAAAGCGGCTTTTAGAAAAAATTAAAGCGACTTTCTGAGGAATTAAAAGTGACTTTTAGAAAAAATTAAAGCGACTTTCTGAGAAAACAAAATCGGTTTTTAAAAAAAATTAAAGCGACTTTCTGAGAAAACTAAAGCGGCTATTAGAAAAAATTAAAGCGACTTTCTGAGAAAACAAAAGCGGCTATTAGAAAAAATTAAGTGGCTTTCTGAGAAAACTAAAGCGGCTATTAGAAACATTTAAAGCGACTTTCTGAGAAAACAAAATCGGCTTTTAGAAAAAATTAAAGCGACTTTCTGAGAAAGCAAAAGCGGCTTTTAGAAAAAACTAAAGTGGCTTTTTGAGAAAACAAAAGCGGCTATTAGAAAAAATTAAAGTGGTTTTTTGAGAAAACAAAAGCGGCTTTTAGAAAAAATTAAAGCGACTTTCTGAGGAATTAAAAGTGACTTTTAGAAAAAATTAAAGCGACTTTCTGAGAAAACAAAATCGGTTTTTAAAAAAAATTAAAGCGACTTTCTGAGAAAACTAAAGCGGCTATTAGAAAAAATTAAAGCGACGTTCTGAGAAAACAAAAGCGGCTATTAGAAAAAATTAAGTGGCTTTTAGAGAAATTAAGAGCGGCTATTAGAAAAAACTAAAGTGGCTTTTTGAGAAAAAACTAAAATGGGTTTTAGAGAAATTAAAAGCGGCTTTTAGAAAAAATTAAAGCGACTTTCTGGCTATTAGAAAAAATTAAGTGGCTTTTAGAGAAATTAAGAGCGGCTATTAGAAAAAACTAAAGTGGCTTTTTGAGAAAAAACTAAAATGGGTTTTAGAGAAATTAAAAGCGGCTTTTAGAAAAAATTAAAGCGACTTTCTGAGAAAACAAAACCGGTTTTTAGAAAAAATTAAAGTGGTTTTTTGAGAAAACAAAAGCGGATTTTAGAAAAAATTAAAGCGACTTTCTGAGAAAACAAAAGCGGCTTTTAGAAAAAATTAAAGCGACTTTCTGAGAAAACAAAAGCGGCTATTAGAAAAAATTAAGTGGCTTTTAGAGAAATTAAGAGCGGCTATTAGAAAAAACTAAAGTGGCTTTTTGAGAAAAAACTAAAATGGGTTTTAGAGAAATTAAAAGCGGCTTTTAGAAAAAATTAAAGTGGCTTTCTGAGAAAACAAAAGCGGCTATTAGAAAAAATTAAGTGGCTTTTTGAGAAATTAAAAGCGGCTATTAGAAAAAACTAAAGTGGCTTTTTAAGAAAAAACTAAAATGGGTTTTAGAGAAATTAAAAGCGGCTTTTAGAAAAAATTAAAGCGACTTTCTGAGAAAACAACACCGGTTTTTAGAAGAAATAAAAGTGGCTTTTTGAGAAATTAAAAGCGGCTTTTAGAAAAAATAAAGTGGCTTTTTGAGAAAACAAAAGCGGCTATTAGAAAAAATTAAAGTGGGTTTTAGAGAAATTAAAAGCGGCTTTTAGAAAAAATTAAAGTGGGTTTTTGAGAAAACATAATCGGCTTTTAGAAGAAATAAAAGTAGCTTTTTAAGAAAACAAAAGCGGCTATTAGAAAAAATTAAAGTGGCTTTTTGAGAAAACAAAAGCGGCTTTTAGAACAAATTAAAGAGGCTTTTTGAGAAAACAAAAGCGGCTTTTAGAAAAAATTAAAGCGACTTTCTGAGAAAACAAAAGCGGCTTTTAGAAAAAATTAAAGCGACTTTTAGAAAAAATTAAAGCGACTTTCTGAGAAAGCAAAAGCGGCTATTAGAAAAAATTAAAGTGGGTTTTAGAGAAATTAATAGCGGCTATTAGAAAAAATTAAAGTGGCTTTTTGAGAAAACAAAATCGGCTTTTAGAAAAAATTATAGCGACTTTCTGAGAAAACTAAAGCGGCTATTAGAAACAATTAAAGCGACTTTCTGAGAAAACAAAATCGGCTTTTAGAAAAAATTAAAGCGACTTTCTGAGAAAACAAAACCGGTTTTTAGAAGAAATAAAAGTGGCTTTTTGAGAAAACAAAAGCGGCTTTTCGAAAAAATTAAAGTGGCTTTTTGAGAAAACAAAAGCGGCTTTTAGAAAAAATTAAAGTGGCTTTTTGAGAAAACAAAACCGGTTTTTAGAAGAAATAAAAGTGGCTTTTTGAGAAAACAAAAGCGCCTTTTAGAAAAAATTAAAGCGACTTTCTGAGAAAACAAAAGGGGCTATTAGAAAAAATTAAGTGGGTTTTTGAGAAAACAAAACCGGTTTTTAGAAGAAATAAAAGTGGCTTTTTGAGAAAACAAAAGCGGCTTTTAGAAAAAATTAAAGTGGCTTTTTGAGAAAACAAAAGCGGCTTTTAGAAAAAATTAAAGTGGCTTTTTGAGAAAACAAAACCGGTTTTTAGAAGAAATAAAAGTGGCTTTTTGAGAAAACAAAAGCGGCTTTTAGAAAAAATTAAAGTGGCTTTTTGAGAAAACAAAAGCGGCTTTTAGAAAAAATTAAAGTGGCTTTTTGAGAAAACAAAAGCGGCTATTAGAAAAAATGAAAGCGGCTTTTTGAGAAAACAAAAGCGGCTTTTAGAAAAAATTAAAGTGGGTTTTAGAGAAATTAAAAGTGGCTTTTAGAAAAAATTAAAGCGACTTTCTGAGAAAACAAAACCGGTTTTTAGAAGAAATAAAAGTGGCTTTTTGAGAAAACAAAAGCGGGTTTTAGAAAAAATTAAAGTGGCTTTTTGAGAAAACAAACCCGGTTTTTAGAAGAAATAAAAGTCGCTTTTTGAGAAAACAAAAGCGGCTTTTAGAAAAAATTAAAGTGGGTTTTAGAGAAATTAAAAGTGGCTTTTAGAAAAAATTAAAGCGACTTTCTGAGAAAACAAAACCGGTTTTTAGAAGAAATAAAAGTGGCTTTTTGAGAAAACAAAAGCGGCTTTTAGAAAAAATTAAAGTGGCTTTTTGAGAAAACAAAAGCGGCTTTTAGAAAAAATTAAAGTGGGTTTTAGAGAAATTAAAAGTGGCTTTTAGAAAAAATTAAAGCGACTTTCTGAGGAATTAAAAGTGACTTTTAGAAAAAATTAAAGCGACTTTCTGAGAAAACAAAATCGGCTTTTAGAAAAAATTAAAGTGGCTTTTTGAGAAAACAAAAGCGGCTTTTAGAAAAAATTAAAGTGGGTTTTAGAGAAATTAAAAGTGGCTTTTAGTAAAAATTAAAGCGACTTTCTGAGAAAACAAAAGCGGCTATTAGAAAAAATTAAGTGGCTTTTAGAGAAATTAAAAGCGGCTATTAGAAAAAATTAAAGTGGCTTTTTGAGAAAACAAAAGCGGCTTTTAGAAAAAATTAAAGTGGGTTTTAGAGAAAATAAAAGCGGCTTTTAGAAAAAATTAAAGCGACTTTCTGAGGAATTAAAAGTGACTTTTAGAAAAAATTAAAGCGACTTTCTGAGAAAGCAAAAGCGGCTATTAGAAAAAATTAAAGTGGTTTTTTGAGAAAACAAAAGCGGCTTTTAGAAAAAATTAAAGCGACTTTCTGAGGAATTAAAAGTGACTTTTAGAAAAAATTAAAGCGACTTTCTGAGAAAACAAAATCGGCTTTTAGAAAAAATTAAAGCGACTTTCTGAGAAAACAAAAGCGGCTATTAGAAAAAATTAAGTGGCTTTTAGAGAAATTAAGAGCGGCTATTAGAAAAAACTAAAGTGGCTTTTTGAGAAAAAACTAAAATGGGTTTTAGAGAAATTAAAAGCGGCTATTAGAAAAAATTAAAGCGACTTTCTGAGAAAACAAAACCGGTTTTTAGAAGAAATAAAAGTGGCTTTTTGAGAAATTAAAAGCGGCTTTTAGAAAAAATAAAGTGGCTTTTTGAGAAAACAAAAGCGGCTATTAGAAAAAATTAAAGTGGGTTTTAGAGAAATTAAAAGCGGCTTTTAGAAAAAAATTAAAGTGGGTTTTTGAGAAAACATAATCGGCTTTTAGAAGAAATAAAAGTAGCTTTTTAAGAAAACAAAAGCGGCCATTAGAAAAAATTAAAGTGGCTTTTTGAGAAAACAAAAGCGGCTTTTAGAACAAATTAAAGAGGCTTTTTGAGAAAACAAAAGCGGCTTTTAGAAAAAATTAAAGCGACTTTCTGAGAAAACAAAAGCGGCTTTTAGAAAAAATTAAAGCGACTTTTAGAAAAAATTAAAGCGACTTTCTGAGAAAGCAAAAGCGGCTATTAGAAAAAATTAAAGTGGGTTTTAGAGAAATTAATAGCGGCTATTAGAAAAAATTAAAGTGGCTTTTTGAGAAAACAAAATCGGCTTTTAGAAAAAATTATAGCGACTTTCTGAGAAAACTAAAGCGGCTATTAGAAACAATTAAAGCGACTTTCTGAGAAAACAAAATCGGCTTTTAGAAAAAATTAAAGCGACTTTCTGAGAAAACAAAACCGGTTTTTAGAAGAAATAAAAGTGGCTTTTTGAGAAAACAAAAGCGGCTTTTCGAAAAAATTAAAGTGGCTTTTTGAGAAAACAAAAGCGGCTTTTAGAAAAAATTAAAGTGGCTTTTTGAGAAAACAAAACCGGTTTTTAGAAGAAATAAAAGTGGCTTTTTGAGAAAACAAAAGCGGCTTTTAGAAAAAATTAAAGCGACTTTCTGAGAAAACAAAAGGGGCTATTAGAAAAAATTAAGTGGGTTTTTGAGAAAACAAAACCGGTTTTTAGAAGAAATAAAAGTGGCTTTTTGAGAAAACAAAAGCGGCTTTTAGAAAAAATTAAAGTGGCTTTTTGAGAAAACAAAAGCGGCTTTTAGAAAAAATTAAAGTGGCTTTTTGAGAAAACAAAACCGGTTTTTAGAAGAAATAAAAGTGGCTTTTTGAGAAAACAAAAGCGGCTTTTAGAAAAAATTAAAGTGGCTTTTTGAGAAAACAAAAGCGGCTTTTAGAAAAAATTAAAGTGGCTTTTTGAGAAAACAAAAGCGGCTATTAGAAAAAATGAAAGCGGCTTTTTGAGAAAACAAAAGCGGCTTTTAGAAAAAATTAAAGTGGGTTTTAGAGAAATTAAAAGTGGCTTTTAGAAAAAATTAAAGCGACTTTCTGAGAAAACAAAACCGGTTTTTAGAAGAAATAAAAGTGGCTTTTTGAGAAAACAAAAGCGGGTTTTAGAAAAAATTAAAGTGGCTTTTTGAGAAAACAAACCCGGTTTTTAGAAGAAATAAAAGTCGCTTTTTGAGAAAACAAAAGCGGCTTTTAGAAAAAATTAAAGTGGGTTTTAGAGAAATTAAAAGTGGCTTTTAGAAAAAATTAAAGCGACTTTCTGAGAAAACAAAACCGGTTTTTAGAAGAAATAAAAGTGGCTTTTTGAGAAAACAAAAGCGGCTTTTAGAAAAAATTAAAGTGGCTTTTTGAGAAAACAAAAGCGGCTTTTAGAAAAAATTAAAGTGGGTTTTAGAGAAATTAAAAGTGGCTTTTAGAAAAAATTAAAGCGACTTTCTGAGGAATTAAAAGTGACTTTTAGAAAAAATTAAAGCGACTTTCTGAGAAAACAAAATCGGCTTTTAGAAAAAATTAAAGTGGCTTTTTGAGAAAACAAAAGCGGCTTTTAGAAAAAATTAAAGTGGGTTTTAGAGAAATTAAAAGTGGCTTTTAGTAAAAATTAAAGCGACTTTCTGAGAAAACAAAAGCGGCTATTAGAAAAAATTAAGTGGCTTTTAGAGAAATTAAACGCGGCTATTAGAAAAAATTAAAGTGGCTTTTTGAGAAAACAAAAGCGGCTTTTAGAAAAAATTAAAGTGGGTTTTAGAGAAAATAAAAGCGGCTTTTAGAAAAAATTAAAGCGACTTTCTGAGGAATTAAAAGTGACTTTTAGAAAAAATTAAAGCGACTTTCTGAGAAAGCAAAAGCGGCTATTAGAAAAAATTAAAGTGGTTTTTTGAGAAAACAAAAGCGGCTTTTAGAAAAAATTAAAGCGACTTTCTGAGGAATTAAAAGTGACTTTTAGAAAAAATTAAAGCGACTTTCTGAGAAAACAAAATCGGCTTTTAGAAAAAATTAAAGCGACTTTCTGAGAAAACAAAAGCGGCTATTAGAAAAAATTAAGTGGCTTTTAGAGAAATTAAGAGCGGCTATTAGAAAAAACTAAAGTGGCTTTTTGAGAAAAAACTAAAATGGGTTTTAGAGAAATTAAAAGCGGCTATTAGAAAAAATTAAAGCGACTTTCTGAGAAAACAAAACCGGTTTTTAGAAGAAATAAAAGTGGCTTTTTGAGAAATTAAAAGCGGCTTTTAGAAAAAATAAAGTGGCTTTTTGAGAAAACAAAATCGGCTTTTAGAAGAAATAAAAGTAGCTTTTTGAGAAAACAAAAGCGGCTATTAGAAAAAATTAAAGTGGGTTTTAGAAAAAATTAAAGCGACTTTTAGAAAAAATTAAAGCGACTTTCTGAGAAAGCAAAAGCGGCTATTAGAAAAAATTAAAGTGGGTTTTAGAGAAATTAATAGCGGCTATTAGAAAAAATTAAAGTGGCTTTTTGAGAAAACAAAATCGGCTTTTAGAAAAAATTAAAGCGACTTTCTGAGAAAACTAAAGCGGCTATTAGAAACATTTAAAGCGACTTTCTGAGAAAACAAAATCGGCTTTTAGAAAAAATTAAAGTGGGTTTTAGAGAAAATAAAAGCGGCTTTTAGAAAAAATTAAAGTGGGTTTTTGAGAAAACAAAAGCGGCTTTTAGAAAAAATTAAAGTGGGTTTTAGAGAAAATAAAAGCGGCTTTTAGAAAAAATTAAAGCGACTTTCTGAGGAATTAAAAGTGACTTTTAGAAAAAATTAAAGCGACTTTCTGAGAAAGCAAAAGCGGCTATTAGAAAAAATTAAAGTGGTTTTTTGAGAAAACAAAAGCGGCTTTTAGAAAAAATTAAAGCGACTTTCTGAGGAAGTAAAAGTGACTTTTAGAAAAAATTAAAGCGACTTTCTGAGAAAACAAAATCGGCTTTTAGAAAAAATTAAAGCGACTTTCTGAGAAAACAAAAGCGGCTATTAGAAAAAATTAAGTGGCTTTTAGAGAAATTAAGAGCGGCTATTAGAAAAAACTAAAGTGGCTTTTTGAGAAAAAACTAAAATGGGTTTTAGAGAAATTAAAAGCGGCTTTTAGAAAAAATTAAAGCGACTTTCTGAGAAAACAAAACCGGTTTTTAGAAGAAATAAAAGTGGCTTTTTGAGAAATTAAAAGCGGCTTTTAGAAAAAATAAAGTGGCTTTTTGAGAAAACAAAATCGGCTTTTAGAAGAAATAAAAGTAGCTTTTTGAGAAAACAAAAGCGGCTATTAGAAAAAATTAAAGTGGGTTTTAGAGAAATTAAAAGCGGCTATTAGAAAAAATTAAAGCGACTTTCTGAGAAAACAAAACCGGTTTTTAGAAGAAATAAAAGTGGCTTTTTGAGAAATTAAAAGCGGCTTTTAGAAAAAATAAAGTGGCTTTTTGAGAAAACAAAATCGGCTTTTAGAAGAAATAAAAGTAGCTTTTTGATAAAACAAAAGCGGCTTTTAGAAAAAATTAAAGTGGCTTTCTGAGAAAACAAAAGCGGCTATTAGAAAAAATGAAGTGGCTTTTAGAGAAACTAAAAGCGGCTACTAGAAAAAACTAAAGTGGCTTTTTGAGAAAAAACTAAAATGGGGTTTAGAGAAATTAAAAGCGGCTTTTAGAAAAAATTAAAGCGACTTTCTGAGAAAACAAAATCGGTTTTTAGAAGAAATAAAAGTGGCTTTTTGAGAAATTAAAAGCGGCTTTTAGAAAAAATAAAATGGCTTTTTGAGAAAACAAAATCGGCTTTTAGAAGAAATAAAAGTAGCTTTTTGAGAAAACAAAAGCGGCTATTAGAAAAAATTAAAGTGGTTTTTTGAGAAAACAAAAGCGGCTTTTAGAAAAAATTAAAGCGACTTTCTGAGGAATTAAAAGTGACTTTTAGAAAAAATTAAAGCGACTTTCTGAGAAAACAAAATCGGTTTTTAGAAGAAATAAAAGTGGCTTTTTGAGAAATTAAAAGCGGCTTTTAGAAAAAATAAAATGGCTTTTTGAGAAAACAAAATCGGCTTTTAGAAGAAATAAAAGTAGCTTTTTGAGAAAACAAAAGCGGCTATTAGAAAAAATTAAAGTGGTTTTTTGAGAAAACAAAAGCGGCTTTTAGAAAAAATTAAAGCGACTTTCTGAGGAATTAAAAGTGACTTTTAGAAAAAATTAAAGCGACTTTCTGAGAAAACAAAATCGGCTTTTAGAAAAAATTAAAGCGACTTTCTGAGAAAACTAAAGCGGCTATTAGAAAAAATTAAAGCGACTTTCTGAGAAAACAAAAGCGGCTATTAAAAAAAATTAAGTGGCTTTTAGAGAAATTAAGAGCGGCTATTAGAAAAAACTAAAGTGGCTTTTTGAGAAAAAACTAAAATGGGTTTTAGAGAAATTAAAAGCGGCTTTTAGAAAAAATGAAAGCGACTTTCTGAGAAAACAAAACCGGTTTTTAGAAGAAATAAAAGTGGCTTTTTGAGAAATTAAAAGCGGTTTTTAGAAAAAATAAAGTGGCTTTTTGAGAAAACAAAATCGGCTTTTAGAAGAAATAAAAGTAGCTCTTTGAGAAAACAAAAGCGGCTATTAGAAAAACTTAAAGTAGCTGTTTGATAAAACAAAAGCGGCTGTTAGAAAAAATTAAAGTGGCTTTCTGAGAAAACAAAAGCGGCTATTAGAAAAAATTAAGTGGCTTTTTGAGAAATTAAAAGCGGCTATTAGAAAAAACTAAAGTGGCTTTTTGAGAAAAAACTAAAATGGGTTTTAGAGAAATTAAAAGCGGCTTTTAGAAAAAACTAAAGTGGCTTTTTGAGAAAACAAAAGCGGCTATTAGAAAAAATTAAAGTGGTTTTTTGAGAAAACAAAAGCGGCTTTTAGAAAAAATTAAAGCGACTTTCTGAGGAATTAAAAGTGACTTTTAGAAAAAATTAAAGCGACTTTCTGAGAAAACAAAATAGGCTTTTAGAAAAATTAAAGCGACTTTCTGAGAAAACTAAAGCGGCTATTAGAAAAAATTAAAGCGACTTTCTGAGAAAACAAAAGCGGCTATTAGAAAAAATTAAGTGGCTTTTAGAGAAATTAAGAGCGGCTATTAGAAAAAACTAAAGTGGCTTTTTGAGAAAAAACTAAAATGGGTTTTAGAGAAATTAAAAGCGGCTTTTAGAAAAAATTAAAGCGACTTTCTGAGAAAACAAAACCGGTTTTAGAAGAAATAAAAGTGGCTTTTTGAGAAATTAAAAGCGGCTTTTAGAAAAAATAAAGTGGCTTTTTGAGAAAACAAAATCGGCTTTTAGATGAAATAAAAGTAGCTTTTTGAGAAAACAAAAGCGGCTATTAGAAAAACTTAAAGTAGCTGTTTGATAAAACAAAAGCGGCTTTTAGAAAAAATTTAAGCGGCTTTTTGAGAAAACAAAAGCGGCTATTAGAAAAAATTAAGTGGCTTTTTGAGAAATTAAAAGCGGCTATTAGAAAAAACTAAAGTGGCTTTTTGAGAAAAAACTAAAATGGGTTTTAGAGAAATTAAAAGCGGCTTTTAGAAAAAATTAAAGCGACTTTCTGAGAAAACAAAACCGGTTTTTAGAAGAAATAAAAGTGGCTTTTTGAGAAATTAAAAGCGGCTTTTAGAAAAAATGAAGTGGCTTTTTGAGAAAACAAAAGCGGCTATTAGAAAAAATTAAAGTGGGTTTTAGAGAAATTAAAAGCGGCTTTTAGAAAAAATTAAAGTGGCTTTTTGAGAAAACAAAAGCGGCTATTACAAAAAATTAAAGCGACTTTCTGAGAAAGCAAAAGCGGCTTTTAGAAAAAATTAAAGTGGCATTTTGAGAAAACAAAAGCGGCTTTTAGAAAAAATTAAAGTGGGTTTTTCAGAAAGCAAAAGCGGCTATTAGAAAAAATTAAGTGGCTTTTTGAGAAATTAAAAGCGGCTATTAGAAAAAACTAAAGTGGCTTTTTGAGAAAAAACTAAAATGGGTTTTAGAGAAATTAAAAGCGGCTTTTAGAAAAAATTAAAGCGACTTTCTGAGAAAACAAAACCGGTTTTAGAAGAAATAAAAGTGGCTTTTTGAGAAATTAAAAGCGGCTTTTAGAAAAAATAAAGTGGCTTTTTGAGAAAACAAAAGCGGCTATTAGAAAAAATTAAAGTGGGTTTTAGAGAAATTAAAAGCGGTTTTTAGAAAAAATTAAAGTGGCTTTTTGAGAAAACAAAAGCGCCTATTACAAAAAATTAAAGCGACTTTCTGAGAAAGCAAAAGTGGCTTTTAGAAAAAATTAAAGCGACTTTCTGAGAAAACAAAAGCGGCTTTTAGAAAAAATTAAAGTGGCTTTTTGAGAAAACAAAAGCGGCTTTTAGAAAAAATTAAAGCGACTTTCTGAGAAAACAAAAGCGGCTTTTAGAAAAAATTAAAGCAACTTTCTGAGAAAACAAAAGCGGCTATTAGAAAAAATTAAAGTGGCTTTTTGAGAAAACAAAAGCGGCTAGTAGAAAAAATTAAAGTAGCTTTTTGAGAAAACAAAAGCGGCTTTTAGAAAAAATTAAAGTGGGTTTTAGAGAAATTAAAAGTGGCTTTTAGAAAAAATTAAAGTGGCTTTTTGAGAAAACAAAAGCGGCTATTAGAAAAAATTAAAGTGGGTTTTAGAGAAATTAAAAGCGGCTATTAGAAAACATTAAAGTGGCTTTTTGAGAAAACAAAATCGGCTTTTAGAAAAAATTAAAGCGACTTTCTGAAAAAACAAAACCGGCTTTTAGAAAAAATTAAAGTGGGTTTTAGAGAAATTAAAAGCGGCTATTGAAAAAAATTAAGTGGCTGTTTGAGAAAACAAAAGCGGCTTTTAGAAAAAATTAAAGTGGCTTTTTGAGAAAACAAAAGCGGCTTTTAGAAAAAATTAAAGTGGGTTTTAGAGAAATTAAAAGTGGCTTTTAGAAAAAATTAAACGACTTTCTGAGGAATTAAAAGTTACTTTTAAAAAAAATTAAAGCGACTTTCTGAGAAAACAAAATCGGCTTTTAGAAAAAATTAAAGTGGGTTTTAGAGAAATTAAAAGCGGCTATTTAAAAAATTAAGTGGCTGTTTGAGAAAACAAAAGCGGCTTTTAGAAAAAATTAAAGTGGCTTTTTGAGAAAACAAAAGCGGCTTTTAGAAAAAATTAAAGTGGGTTTTAGAGAAATTAAAAGTGGCTTTTAGAAAAAATTAAAGCGACTTTCTGAAAAAACAAAACCAGCTTTTAGAAAAAATAAAGTGGCTTTCTGAGGAATTAAAAGTGGCTTTTAGAAAAAATTAAAGCGACTTTCTGAAAAAACAAAACCGGCTTTTAGAAAAAATAAAGTGGCTTTCTGAGGAATTAAAAGTGGCTTTTAGAAAAAATTAAACGACTTTCTGAGGAATTAAAAGTTACTTTTAGAAAAAAAAAAGTAGCTTTTTGAGAAAACAAAAGCGGCTTTTAGAAGAAATAAAAGTAGCTTTTTGAGAAAACAAAAGCGGCTATTAGAAAAAATTAAAGTGGCTTTTGGAGAAAACAAAAGCGGCTTTTAGAAAAAATTAAAGTGGGTTTTAGAGAAATTAAAAGTGGCTTTTAGAAAAAATTAAAGCGACTTTCTGAAAAAACAAAACCGGCTTTTAGAAAAAATAAAGTGGCTTTCTGAGGAATTAAAAGTGGCTTTTAGAAAAAATTAAACGACTTTCTGAGGAATTAAAAGTTACTTTTAAAAAAAATTAAAGCGACTTTCTGAGAAAACAAAATCGGCTTTTAGAAAAAATAAAAGTAGATTTTTGAGAAAACAAAAGCGGCTATTAGAAAAAATTGAAGTGACTTTTTGAGAAAACAAAAGCGGCTATTAGAAAAAATTAAAGTGGCTTTTTGAGAAAACAAAAGCGGCTTTAAGAAAAAATTAAAGTGGGTTTTAGACAAAACAAAAGCGGCTTTTAGAAAAAATTAAACGACTTTCTGAGGAATTAAAAGTTACTTTTAAAAAAAATTAAAGCGACTTTCAGAGAAAACAAAATCGGCTTTTAGAAAAAATAAAAGTAGATTTTTGAGAAAACAAAAGCGGCTTTCAGAAAAAATTAAAGTGGGTTTTAGAGAAATTAAAAGTGGCTTTTAGAAAAAATTAAAGTGGCTTTTTGAGAAAACAAAAGCGGCTATTAGAAAAAATTAAAGTGGGTTTTAGAGAAATTAAAAGTGGCTTTTAGAAAAAATTAAAGCGACTTTCTGAAAAAACAAAACCGGCTTTTAGAAAAAATAAAGTGACTTTCTGAGGAATTAAAAGTGGCTTTTAGAAAAAATTAAACGACTTTCTGAGGAATTAAAAGTTACTTTTAAAAAAAATTAAAGCGACTTTCTGAGAAAACAAAATCGGCTTTTAGAAAAAATAAAAGTAAATTTTTGAGAAAACAAAAGCGGCTATTAGAAAAAATTTAAGTGACTTTTTGAGAAAACAAAAGCGGCTATTAGAAAAAATTAAAGTGGCTTTTTGAGAAAACAAAAGCGGCTTTAAGAAAAAATTAAAGTGGGTTTTAGACAAAACAAAAGCGGCTTTTAGAAAAAATTAAACGACTTTCTGAGGAATTAAAAGTTACTTTTAAAAAAAATTAAAGCGACTTTCTGAGAAAACAAAAGCGGCTTTTAGAAAAAATTAAAGCAACTTTCTGAGAAAACAAAAGCGGCTATTAGAAAAAATTAAAGTGGCTTTTTGAGAAAACAAAAGCGGCTAGTAGAAAAAATTAAAGTAGCTTTTTCAGAAAACAAAAGCGGCTATTAGAAAAAATTAAAGTGGCTTTTTGAGAAAACAAAAGCGGCTTTTAGAAAAAATTAAAGTGGGTTTTAGAGAAATTAAAAGTGGCTTTTAGAAAAAATTAAAGTGGCTTTTTGAGAAAACAAAAGCGGCTATTAGAAAAAATTAAAGTGGGTTTTAGAGAAATTAAAAGCGGCTATTAGAAAACATTAAAGTGGCTTTTTGAGAAAACAAAATCGGCTTTTAGAAAAAATTAAAGCGACTTTCTGAGAAAACAAAAGCGGCTATTAGAAAAAATTAAAGTGGGTTTTAGAGAAATTAAAAGCGGCTATTGAAAAAAATTAAGTGGCTGTTTGAGAAAACAAAAGCGGCTTTTAGAAAAAATTAAAGTGGGTTTTAGAGAAATTAAAAGTGGCTTTTAGAAAAAATTAAAGCGACTTTCTGAAAAAACAAAACCGGCTTTTAGAAAAAATAAAGTGGCTTTCTGAGGAATTAAAAGTGACTTTTAGAAAAAATAAAAGTAGCTTTTTGAGAAAACAAAAGCGGCTTTTAGAAGAAATAAAAGTAGCTTTTTGAGAAAACAAAAGCGGCTATTAGAAAAAATTAAAGTGGCTTTTGGAGAAAACAAAAGCGGCTTTTAGAAAAAATTAAAGTGGGTTTTAGAGAAATTAAAAGTGGCTTTTAGAAAAAATTAAAGCGACTTTCTGAAAAAACAAAACCGGCTTTTAGAAAAAATTAAGTGGCTTTCTGAGGAATTAAAAGTGGCTTTTAGAAAAAATTAAACGACTTTCTGAGGAATTAAAAGTTACTTTTAAAAAAAATTAAAGCGACTTTCTGAGAAAACAAAATCGGCTTTTAGAAAAAATAAAAGTAGATTTTTGAGAAAACAAAAGCGGCTTTCAGAAAAAATTAAAGTGGGTTTTAGAGAAATTAAAAGTGGCTTTTAGAAAAAATTAAAGTGGCTTTTTGAGAAAACAAAAGCGGCTATTAGAAAAAATTAAAGTGGGTTTTAGAGAAATTAAAAGTGGCTTTTAGAAAAAATTAAAGCGACTTTCTGAAAAAACAAAACCGGCTTTTAGAAAAAATAAAGTGGCTTTCTGAGGAATTAAAAGTGGCTTTTAGAAAAAATTAAACGACTTTCTGAGGAATTAAAAGTTACTTTTAAAAAAAATTAAAGCGACTTTCTGAGAAAACAAAATCGGCTTTTAGAAAAAATAAAAGTAGATTTTTGAGAAAACAAAAGCGGCTATTAGAAAAAATTAAAGTGGCTTTTTGAGAAAACAAAAGCGGCTTTTAGAAAAAATTAAAGTGGGTTTTTGAGAAAACAAAAGTGGCTTTTAGAAAAAATTAAAGCTACTTTCTGAAAAAACAAAACCGGCTTTTAGAAAAAATAAAGTGGCTTTCTGAGGAATTAAAAGTGACTTTTAGAAAAAATTAAAGTGGGTTTTTGAGAAAACAAAATCGGCTTTTAGAAGAAATAAAAGTAGCTTTTTGAGAAAACAAAAGCGGCTATTAGAAAAAATTAAAGTGGGTTTTAGAGAAAATAAAAGCGGCTTTTAGAAAAAATTAAAGTGGGTTTTAGAGAAATTAAAAGCGGCTATTAGAAAACATTAAAGTGGCTTTTTGAGAAATTAAAAGTGGCTTTTAGAAAAAATTAAAGCGACTTTCTGAGAAAACAAAAGCGGCTATTAGAAAAAATTAAAGCGGGTTTTAGAGAAATTAAAAGTGGCTTTTAGAAAAAATTAAAGTGGCTTTTTGAGAAAACAAAAGCGGCTAGTAGAAAAAATTAAAGTAGCTTTTTGAGAAAATAAAAGCGGCTTTTAGAAAAAATTAAAGTGGCTTTTTGAGAAAACAAAAGCGGCTTTTAGAAAAAATTAAAGTGACTTTTTGAGAAAACAAAAGCGGCTATTAGAAAAAATTAAAGTGGGTTTAGAGAAAACAAAAGCGGCTATTAGAAAAAATTAAAGTGACTTTTTGAGAAAAAAAAGGCGGCTATTAGAAAAAATTAAAGTGGCTTTTTGAGAAAACAAAAGCGGCTTTTAGAAAAAATTACAGCGACTTTCTGAGAAAACTAAAGCGGCTATTAGAAAAAATTATATCGACTTTCTGAGAAAACAAAATCGGCTTTTAGAAAAAATTAAAGCGACTTTCTGAGAAAGCAAAAGCGGCTTTTAGAAAAAATAAAGTGGGTTTTAGAGAAAATAAAAGCGGCTTTTAGAAAAAATTAAAGTGGGTTTTAGAGAAATTAAAAGCGGCTATTAGAAAAAATTAAAGTGGCTTTTTGAGAAAACAAAATCGGCTTTTAGAAAAAATTACAGCGACTTTTTGAGAAAACAAAAGCGGCTATTAGAAAAAATTAAAGTGGCTTTTTTAAAAAACAAAAGCGGCTATTAGAAAAAATTAAAGTAGCTTTTTGAGAAAATAAAAGCGGCTATTAGAAAAAATTAAAGTGGCTTTTTAAGAAAACAAAAGCGGCTATTAGAAAAAATTAAAGTGGCTTTTTGAGAAAACAAAAGCGGCTATTAGAAAAAATTAAAGTGGGTTTTAGAGAAAATAAAAGCGGCTATTAGAAAAAATGAAAGTGGCTTTTTGAGAAAACAAAAGCGGCTATTAGAAAAAATGAAAGTGGCTTTTTGAGAAAACAAAAGCGGCTATTAGAAAAAATTAAAGTGGGTTTTAGAGAAAATAAAAGCGGCTTTTAGAAAAAATTAAAGTGGGTTTTAGAGAAATTAAAAGCGGCTATTAGAAAAAATTAAAGTGGCTTTTTGAGAAAACAAAATCGGCTTTTAGAAAAAATTACAGCGACTTTCTGAGAAAACTAAAGCGGCTATTAGAAAAAATTAAATCGACTTTCTGAGAAAACAAAATCGGCTTTTAGAAAAAATTAAAGCGACTTTCTGAGAAAGCAAAAGCGGCTTTTAGAAAAAATAAAGTGGGTTTTAGAGAAATTAAAAGCGGCTATTAGAAAAAATTAAAGTGGCTGTTTGAGAAAACAAAAGCGGCTTTTAGAAGAAATAAAAGTGGGTTTTAGAGAATTTAAAAGCGGCCTTTAGAAAAAAATAACGTGGCTTTTTGAGAAAACAACAGCGGCTATTAGAAAAAATTAAAGTGGGTTTTAGAGAAAATAAAAGCGGCTATTAGAAAAAATGAAAGTGGCTTTTTGAGAAAACAAAAGCGGCTATTAGAAAAAATTAAAGTGGGTTTTAGAGAAAATAAAAGCGGCTATTAGAAAAAATGAAAGTGGCTTTTTGAGAAAACAAAAGCGGCTATTAGAAAAAATGAAAGTGGCTTTTTGAGAAAACAAAAGCGGCTATTAGAAAAAATTAAAGTGGGTTTTAGAGAAAATAAAAGCGGCTTTTAGAAAAAATTAAAGTGGGTTTTAGAGAAATTAAAAGCGGCTATTAGAAAAAATTAAAGTGGCTTTTTGAGAAAACAAAATCGGCTTTTAGAAAAAATTACAGCGACTTTCTGAGAAAACTAAAGCGGCTATTAGAAAAAATTAAAGTGTCTTTTTGAGAAAACAAAAGCGGCTATTAGAAAAAATTAAAGTGGGTTTTAGAGAAAATAAAAGCGGCTTTTAGAAAAAATTAAAGTGGCTTTTTGAGAAAACAAAATCGGCTATTAGAAAAAATGAAAGTGGCTTTTTGAGAAAACAAAAGCGGCTATTAGAAAAAATTAAAGTGGGTTTTAGAGAAAATAAAAGCGGCTTTTAGAAAAAATGAAAGTGGCTTTTTGAGAAAACAAAAGCGGCTATTAGAAAAAATTAAAGTAGCTTTTTGAGAAAATAAAAGCGGCTATTAGAAAAAATTAAAGTGGCTTTTTAAGAAAACAAAAGCGGCTATTAGAAAAAATTAAAGTGGCTTTTTGAGAAAACAAAAGCGGCTATTAGAAAAAATTAAAGTGGGTTTTAGAGAAAATAAAAGCGGCTATTAGAAAAAATGAAAGTGGCTTTTTGAGAAAACAAAAGCGGCTATTAGAAAAAATGAAAGTGGCTTTTTGAGAAAACAAAAGCGGCTATTAGAAAAAATTAAAGTGGGTTTTAGAGAAAATAAAAGCGGCTTTTAGAAAAAATTAAAGTGGGTTTTAGAGAAATTAAAAGCGGCTATTAGAAAAAATTAAAGTGGCTTTTTGAGAAAACAAAATCGGCTTTTAGAAAAAATTACAGCGACTTTCTGAGAAAACTAAAGCGGCTATTAGAAAAAATTAAATCGACTTTCTGAGAAAACAAAATCGGCTTTTAGAAAAAATTAAAGCGACTTTCTGAGAAAGCAAAAGCGGCTTTTAGAAAAAATAAAGTGGGTTTTAGAGAAATTAAAAGCGGCTATTAGAAAAAATTAAAGTGGCTGTTTGAGAAAACAAAAGCGGCTTTTAGAAGAAATAAAAGTGGGTTTTAGAGAATTTAAAAGCGGCCTTTAGAAAAAAATAACGTGGCTTTTTGAGAAAACAACAGCGGCTATTAGAAAAAATTAAAGTGGGTTTTAGAGAAAATAAAAGCGGCTATTAGAAAAAATGAAAGTGGCTTTTTGAGAAAACAAAAGCGGCTATTAGAAAAAATTAAAGTGGGTTTTAGAGAAAATAAAAGCGGCTATTAGAAAAAATGAAAGTGGCTTTTTGAGAAAACAAAAGCGGCTATTAGAAAAAATGAAAGTGGCTTTTTGAGAAAACAAAAGCGGCTATTAGAAAAAATTAAAGTGGGTTTTAGAGAAAATAAAAGCGGCTTTTAGAAAAAATTAAAGTGGGTTTTAGAGAAATTAAAAGCGGCTATTAGAAAAAATTAAAGTGGCTTTTTGAGAAAACAAAATCGGCTTTTAGAAAAAATTACAGCGACTTTCTGAGAAAACTAAAGCGGCTATTAGAAAAAATTAAAGTGTCTTTTTGAGAAAACAAAAGCGGCTATTAGAAAAAATTAAAGTGGGTTTTAGAGAAAATAAAAGCGGCTTTTAGAAAAAATTAAAGTGGCTTTTTGAGAAAACAAAATCGGCTTTTAGAAAAAATTAAAGCGACTTTCTGAGAAAACAAAAGCGGCTATTAGAAAAAATTAAAGTGGCTTTTTGAGAAAACAAAATCGGCTTTTAGAAAAAATTACAGCGACTTTCTGAGAAAACTAAAGCGGCTATTAGAAAAAATTAGGTGGCTTTTAGAGAAATTAAAAGCGGCTAATAGAAAAAATTAAAGTGGCTGTTTGAGAAAACAAAAGCGGCTTTTAGAAGAAATAAAAGTGGGTTTTAGAGAATTTAAAAGCGGCTTTTAGAAAAAATTAAAGTGGCTGTTTGAGAAAACAAAAGCGGCTTTTAGAAGAAATAAAAGTGGGTTTTAGAGAATTTAAAAGCGGCCTTTAGAAAAAAATAACGTGGCTTTTTGAGAAAACAACAGCGGCTATTAGAAAAAATTAAAGCGACTTTCTGAGAAAACAAAAGCGGCTAATAGAAAAAATTTAAGCGACTTTCTGAGAAAACAAAAGCGGCCTTTAGAAAAAAATAACGTGGCTTTTTGAGAAAACAAAAGCGGCTTTTAGAAAAAATTAAAGCGACTTTCTGAGAAAACAAAAGCGGCTATTAGAAAAAATTAAAGCGACTTTCTGAGAAAACAAAAGCGGCCTTTAGAAAAAATTAACGTGCCTTTTTGAGAAAACAAAAGCGGCTATTAGAAAAAATTAAAGCGACTTTCTGAGAAAACAAAAGCGGCCTTTAGAAAAAAATAACGTGGCTTTTTGAGAAAACAACAGCGGCTATTAGAAAAAATTAAAGCGACTTTCTGAGAAAACAAAAGCGGCTATTAGAAAAAATTAAAGCGACTTTCTGAGAAAACAAAAGCGGCTTTTAGAAAAAATTAAAGCGACTTTCTGAGAAAACAAAAGCGGCTATTAGAAAAAATTAAAGCGACTTTCTGAGAAAACAACAGCGGCTATTAGAAAAAATTAAAGCGACTTTCTGAGAAAACAAAAGCGGCCTTTAGAAAAAATTAATGCGACTTTCTGAGAAAACAAAAACGGCTTTTAGAAAAAATTAAAGCGACTTTCTGAGAAAACAAAAGCGGCTATTAGAAAAAATTAAAGTAGCTTTTTGAGAAAATAAAGCGGCTTTTAGAAAAAATTAAAGTGGGTTTTAGAGAAATTAAAAGCGGCTATTAGAAAAAATTAAAGTGGCTTTTTGAGAAAACAAAATCGGCTTTTAGAAAAAATTACAGCGACTTTCTGAGAAAACTAAAGCGGCTATTAGAAAAAATTAAAGTGTCTTTTTGAGAAAACAAAAGCGGCTATTAGAAAAAGTTAAAGTGGGTTTTAGAGAAAATAAAAGCGGCTTTTAGAAAAAATTAAAGTGGCTTTTTGAGAAAACAAAATCGGCTTTTAGAAAAAATTAAAGCGACTTTCTGAGAAAACAAAAGCGGCTATTAGAAAAAATTAAAGTGGCTTTTTGAGAAAACAAAATCGGCTTTTAGAAAAAATTACAGCGACTTTCTGAGAAAACTAAAGCGGCTATTAGAAAAAATTAGGTGGCTTTTAGAGAAATTAAAAGCGGGTAATAGAAAAAATTAAAGTGGCTGTTTGAGAAAACAAAAGCGGCTTTTAGAAGAAATAAAAGTGGGTTTTAGAGAATTTAAAAGCGGCTTTTAGAAAAAATTAAAGTGGCTGTTTGAGAAAACAAAAGCGGCTTTTAGAAGAAATAAAAGTGGGTTTTAGAGAATTTAAAAGCGGCCTTTAGAAAAAAATAACGTGGCTTTTTGAGAAAACAACAGCGGCTATTAGAAAAAATTAAAGCGACTTTCTGAGAAAACAAAAGCGGCTAATAGAAAAAATTAAAGCGACTTTCTGAGAAAACAAAAGCGGCCTTTAGAAAAAAATAACGTGGCTTTTTGAGAAAACAAAAGCGGCTTTTAGAAAAAATTAAAGCGACTTTCTGAGAAAACAAAAGCGGCTATTAGAAAAAATTAAAGCGACTTTCTGAGAAAACAAAAGCGGCCTTTAGAAAAAAATAACGTGGCTTTTTGAGAAAACAAAAGCGGCTATTACAAAAAATTAAAGCGACTTTCTGAGAAAACAAAAGCGGCCTTTAGAAAAAAATAACGTGGCTTTTTGAGAAAACAACAGCGGCTATTAGAAAAAATTAAAGCGACTTTCTGAGAAAACAAAAGCGGCTATTAGAAAAAATTAAAGCGACTTTCTGAGAAAACAAAAGCGGCCTTTAGAAAAAAATAACGTGGCTTTTTGAGAAAACAAAAGCGGCTATTAGAAAAAATTAAAGCGACTTTCTGAGAAAACAAAAGCGGCTTTTAGAAAAAATTAAAGCGACTTTCTGAGAAAACAAAAGCGGCTATTAGAAAAAATTAAAGCGACTTTCTGAGAAAACAACAGCGGCTATTAGAAAAAATTAAAGCGACTTTCTGAGAAAACAAAAGCGGCCTTTAGAAAAAATTAAAGTGGCTTTTTGAGAAAACAAAAGCGGCCTTTAGAAAAAATTAACGTGGCTTTTTGAGAAAACAAAAGCGGCCTTTAGAAAAAATTAACGTGGCTTTTTGAGAAAACAAAAGCGGCTATTAGAAAAAATTAAAGTGGCTTTTTGAGAAAATAAAGCGGCTTTTAGAAAAAATTAAAGCGACTTTCTGAGAAAACAAAAGCGGCTTTTAGAAAAAATTAAAGCGACTTTCTGAGAAAACAAAAGCGGCTATTAGAAAAAATTAAAGCGACTTTCTGAGAAAACAACAGCGGCTATTAGAAAAAATTAAAGCGACTTTCTGAGAAAACAAAAGCGGCCTTTAGAAAAAATTAACGTGCCTTTTTGAGAAAACAAAAGCGGCTTTTAGAAAAAATTAAAGCGACTTTCTGAGAAAACAAAAGCGGCTATTAGAAAAAATTAAAGCGACTTTCTGAGAAAACAAAAGCGGCTAATAGAAAAAATTAAAGCGACTTTCTGATAAAACAAAAGCGGCTGTTAGAAAAAATTAAAGCGACTTTCTGAGAAAACAAAAGCGGCCTTTAGAAAAAATTAACGTGGTTTTTTGAGAAAACAACAGCGGCTTTTAGAAAAAATTAAAGTAGCTTTTTGAGAAAGTAAAAGCGGCTATTAGAAAAAATTAATGTGGGTTTTAGAGAAAATAAAAGTGGCTTTTAGAAAAAATTAAAGCGACTTTCTGAGAAAACAAAATCGGCTTTTAGAAAAAATTAAAGCGACTTTCTGAGAAAACAAAAGCGGCTTTTAGAAAAAATTAACGTTGCTTTTTGAGAAAACAAAAGCGGCTATTAGAAAAAATTAAAGTGGCTTTTTGAGAAAATAAAGCGGCTATTAGAAAAAATTAAAGTAGCTGTTTGATAAAACAAAAGCGGCTTTTAGAAAAAATTAAAGCGACTTTCTGAGAAAACAAAAGCGGCTGTTACAAAAAATTAAAGCGGCTATTACAAAAAATTAAAGTGGCTTTTTGAGAAAATAAAAGCGGCTTTTAGAAAAAATTAAAGCGGCTGTTACGAAAAATTAAAGTGACTTTTTGAGAAAATAAAAGCTGCTATTAGAAAAAATTAAAGTAGCTGTTTGATAAAACAAAAGCGGCTTTTAGAAAAAATTAAAGCGACTTTCTGAGAAAACAAAAGCGGCTGTTACAAAAAATTAAAGCGCCTTTTAGAAAAAATTAAAGTGGCTTTTTGAGAAAATAAAAGCGGCTATTAAAAAAAATTAAAGTAGCTGTTTGATAAAACAAAAGCGGCTTTTAGAAAAAATTAAAGCGACTTTCTGAGAAAACAAAAGCGGCTGTTACAAAAAATTAAAGCGGCTATTAGAAAAAATTAAAGTGGCTTTTTGAGAAAACAAAAGCGGCCTTTAGAAAAAATTAAAGCGACTTTCTGAGAAAACAAAAGCGGCTGTTACAAAAAATTAAAGCGGCTATTACAAAAAATTAAAGTGGCTTTTAGAAAAAATAAAAGTAGATTTTTGAGAAAACAAAAGCGGCTATTAGAAAAAATTGAAGTGACTTTTTGAGAAAACAAAAGCGGCTATTAGAAAAAATTAAAGTGGCTTTTTGAGAAAACAAAAGCGGCTTTAAGAAAAAATTAAAGTGGGTTTTAGACAAAACAAAAGCGGCTTTTAGAAAAAATTAAACGACTTTCTGAGGAATTAAAAGTTACTTTTAAAAAAAAATTAAAGCGACTTTCTGAGAAAACAAAATCGGCTTTTAGAAAAAATTAAAGTAGCTTTTTGAGAAAATAAAAGCGGCTATTAGAAAAAATTAAAGTGACTTTTTGAGAAAACAAAAGCGGCTTTTAGAAAAAATTAAAGTGGGTTTTAGAGAAAACAAAAACGGCTTTTAGAAAAAATTAAAGCGACTTTCTGAGTAATTAAAAGTGACTTTTAGAAAAAATTAAAGCGACTTTCTGAGAAAACAAAATCGGCTTTTAGAAAAAATAAAAGTAGATTTTTTAGAAAACAAAAGCGGTTATTAGAAAAAATTAAAGTGACTTTTTGAGAAAACAAAAGCGGCTATTAGAAAAAACTAAAGTGGCTTTTTGAGAAAACAAAAGCGGCTTTTAGAAAAAATCAAGTGGGTTTTAGAGAAAACAAAAACGGCTTTTAGAAAAAATTAACGCGACTTTTTGAGAAAACAAAAGCGGCTATTAGAAAAAATTAAAGTGACTTTTTGAGAAAACAAAAGCGGCTATTAGAAAAAATTAAAGTGGCTTTTTGAGAAAACAAAAGCGGCTTTTAGAAAAAATTAAAGTGGGTTTTTGAGAAAACAAAAGTGGCTTTTAGAAAAAATTAAAGCTACTTTCTGAAAAAACAAAACCGGCTTTTAGAAAAAATAAAGTGGCTTTCTGAGGAATTAAAAGTGACTTTTAGAAAAAATTAAAGTGGGTTTTTGAGAAAACAAAATCGGCTTTTAGAAGAAATAAAAGTAGCTTTTTGAGAAAACAAAAGCGGCTATTAGAAAAAATTAAAGTGGGTTTTAGAGAAAATAAAAGCGGCTTTTAGAAAAAATTAAAGTGGGTTTTAGAGAAATTAAAAGCGGCTATTAGAAAACATTAAAGTGGCTTTTTGAGAAATTAAAAGTGGCTTTTAGAAAAAATTAAAGCGACTTTCTGAGAAAACAAAAGCGGCTATTAGAAAAAATTAAAGCGGGTTTTAGAGAAATTAAAAGTGGCTTTTAGAAAAAATTAAAGTGGCTTTTTGAGAAAACAAAAGCGGCTAGTAGAAAAAATTAAAGTAGCTTTTTGAGAAAATAAAAGCGGCTTTTAGAAAAAATTAAAGTGGCTTTTTGAGAAAACAAAAGCGGCTTTTAGAAAAAATTAAAGTGACTTTTTGAGAAAACAAAAGCGGCTATTAGAAAAAATTAAAGTGGGTTTAGAGAAAACAAAAGCGGCTATTAGAAAAAATTAAAGTGACTTTTTGAGAAAAAAAAGGCGGCTATTAGAAAAAATTAAAGTGGCTTTTTGAGAAAACAAAAGCGGCTTTTAGAAAAAATTACAGCGACTTTCTGAGAAAACTAAAGCGGCTATTAGAAAAAATTAAAGCGACTTTCTGAGAAAGCAAAAGCGGCTTTTAGAAAAAATAAAGTGGGTTTTAGAGAAAATAAAAGCGGCTTTTAGAAAAAATTAAAGTGGGTTTTAGAGAAATTAAAAGCGGCTATTAGAAAAAATTAAAGTGGCTTTTTGAGAAAACAAAATCGGCTTTTAGAAAAAATTACAGCGACTTTTTGAGAAAACAAAAGCGGCTATTAGAAAAAATTAAAGTGGCTTTTTTAAAAAACAAAAGCGGCTATTAGAAAAAATTAAAGTAGCTTTTTGAGAAAATAAAAGCGGCTATTAGAAAAAATTAAAGTGGCTTTTTAAGAAAACAAAAGCGGCTATTAGAAAAAATTAAAGTGGCTTTTTGAGAAAACAAAAGCGGCTATTAGAAAAAATTAAAGTGGGTTTTAGAGAAAATAAAAGCGGCTATTAGAAAAAATGAAAGTGGCTTTTTGAGAAAACAAAAGCGGCTATTAGAAAAAATGAAAGTGGCTTTTTGAGAAAACAAAAGCGGCTATTAGAAAAAATTAAAGTGGGTTTTAGAGAAAATAAAAGCGGCTTTTAGAAAAAATTAAAGTGGGTTTTAGAGAAATTAAAAGCGGCTATTAGAAAAAATTAAAGTGGCTTTTTGAGAAAACAAAATCGGCTTTTAGAAAAAATTACAGCGACTTTCTGAGAAAACTAAAGCGGCTATTAGAAAAAATTAAATCGACTTTCTGAGAAAACAAAATCGGCTTTTAGAAAAAATTAAAGCGACTTTCTGAGAAAGCAAAAGCGGCTTTTAGAAAAAATAAAGTGGGTTTTAGAGAAATTAAAAGCGGCTATTAGAAAAAATTAAAGTGGCTTTTTGAGAAAACAAAATCGGCTTTTAGAAAATATTACAGCGACTTTCTGAGAAAACTAAAGCGGCTATTAGAAAAAATTAAAGTGTCTTTTTGAGAAAACAAAAGCGGCTATTAGAAAAAATTAAAGTGGGTTTTAGAGAAAATAAAAGCGGCTTTTAGAAAAAATTAAAGTGGCTTTTTGAGAAAACAAAATCGGCTTTTAGAAAAAATTAAAGCGACTTTCTGAGAAAACAAAAGCGGCTATTAGAAAAAATTAAAGTGGCTTTTTGAGAAAACAAAATCGGCTTTTAGAAAAAATTACAGCGACTTTCTGAGAAAACTAAAGCGGCTATTAGAAAAAATTAGGTGGCTTTTAGAGAAATTAAAAGCGGCTAATAGAAAAAATTAAAGTGGCTGTTTGAGAAAACAAAAGCGGCTTTTAGAAGAAATAAAAGTGGGTTTTAGAGAATTTAAAAGCGGCTTTTAGAAAAAATTAAAGTGGCTGTTTGAGAAAACAAAAGCGGCTTTTAGAAGAAATAAAAGTGGGTTTTAGAGAATTTAAAAGCGGCCTTTAGAAAAAAATAACGTGGCTTTTTGAGAAAACAACAGCGGCTATTAGAAAAAATTAAAGCGACTTTCTGAGAAAACAAAAGCGGCTAATAGAAAAAATTAAAGCGACTTTCTGAGAAAACAAAAGCGGCCTTTAGAAAAAAATAACGTGGCTTTTTGAGAAAACAAAAGCGGCTTTTAGAAAAAATTAAAGCGACTTTCTGAGAAAACAAAAGCGGCTATTAGAAAAAATTAAAGCGACTTTCTGAGAAAACAAAAGCGGCCTTTAGAAAAAATTAACGTGCCTTTTTGAGAAAACAAAAGCGGCTATTAGAAAAAATTAAAGCGACTTTCTGAGAAAACAAAAGCGGCCTTTAGAAAAAAATAACGTGGCTTTTTGAGAAAACAACAGCGGCTATTAGAAAAAATTAAAGCGACTTTCTGAGAAAACAAAAGCGGCTATTAGAAAAAATTAAAGCGACTTTCTGAGAAAACAAAAGCGGCTTTTAGAAAAAATTAAAGCGACTTTCTGAGAAAACAAAAGCGGCTATTAGAAAAAATTAAAGCGACTTTCTGAGAAAACAACAGCGGCTATTAGAAAAAATTAAAGCGACTTTCTGAGAAAACAAAAGCGGCCTTTAGAAAAAATTAATGCGACTTTCTGAGAAAACAAAAACGGCTTTTAGAAAAAATTAAAGCGACTTTCTGAGAAAACAAAAGCGGCTATTAGAAAAAATTAAAGTAGCTTTTTGAGAAAATAAAGCGGCTTTTAGAAAAAATTAAAGTGGGTTTTAGAGAAATTAAAAGCGGCTATTAGAAAAAATTAAAGTGGCTTTTTGAGAAAACAAAATCGGCTTTTAGAAAAAATTACAGCGACTTTCTGAGAAAACTAAAGCGGCTATTAGAAAAAATTAAAGTGTCTTTTTGAGAAAACAAAAGCGGCTATTAGAAAAAGTTAAAGTGGGTTTTAGAGAAAATAAAAGCGGCTTTTAGAAAAAATTAAAGTGGCTTTTTGAGAAAACAAAATCGGCTTTTAGAAAAAATTAAAGCGACTTTCTGAGAAAACAAAAGCGGCTATTAGAAAAAATTAAAGTGGCTTTTTGAGAAAACAAAATCGGCTTTTAGAAAAAATTACAGCGACTTTCTGAGAAAACTAAAGCGGCTATTAGAAAAAATTAGGTGGCTTTTAGAGAAATTAAAAGCGGGTAATAGAAAAAATTAAAGTGGCTGTTTGAGAAAACAAAAGCGGCTTTTAGAAGAAATAAAAGTGGGTTTTAGAGAATTTAAAAGCGGCTTTTAGAAAAAATTAAAGTGGCTGTTTGAGAAAACAAAAGCGGCTTTTAGAAGAAATAAAAGTGGGTTTTAGAGAATTTAAAAGCGGCCTTTAGAAAAAAATAACGTGGCTTTTTGAGAAAACAACAGCGGCTATTAGAAAAAATTAAAGCGACTTTCTGAGAAAACAAAAGCGGCTAATAGAAAAAATTAAAGCGACTTTCTGAGAAAACAAAAGCGGCCTTTAGAAAAAAATAACGTGGCTTTTTGAGAAAACAAAAGCGGCTTTTAGAAAAAATTAAAGCGACTTTCTGAGAAAACAAAAGCGGCTATTAGAAAAAATTAAAGCGACTTTCTGAGAAAACAAAAGCGGCCTTTAGAAAAAAATAACGTGGCTTTTTGAGAAAACAAAAGCGGCTATTACAAAAAATTAAAGCGACTTTCTGAGAAAACAAAAGCGGCCTTTAGAAAAAAATAACGTGGCTTTTTGAGAAAACAACAGCGGCTATTAGAAAAAATTAAAGCGACTTTCTGAGAAAACAAAAGCGGCTATTAGAAAAAATTAAAGCGACTTTCTGAGAAAACAAAAGCGGCCTTTAGAAAAAAATAACGTGGCTTTTTGAGAAAACAAAAGCGGCTATTAGAAAAAATTAAAGCGACTTTCTGAGAAAACAAAAGCGGCTTTTAGAAAAAATTAAAGCGACTTTCTGAGAAAACAAAAGCGGCTATTAGAAAAAATTAAAGCGACTTTCTGAGAAAACAACAGCGGCTATTAGAAAAAATTAAAGCGACTTTCTGAGAAAACAAAAGCGGCCTTTAGAAAAAATTAAAGTGGCTTTTTGAGAAAACAAAAGCGGCCTTTAGAAAAAATTAACGTGGCTTTTTGAGAAAACAAAAGCGGCTATTAGAAAAAATTAAAGTGGCTTTTTGAGAAAATAAAGCGGCTTTTAGAAAAAATTAAAGCGACTTTCTGAGAAAACAAAAGCGGCTTTTAGAAAAAATTAAAGCGACTTTCTGAGAAAACAAAAGCGGCTATTAGAAAAAATTAAAGCGACTTTCTGAGAAAACAACAGCGGCTATTAGAAAAAATTAAAGCGACTTTCTGAGAAAACAAAAGCGGCCTTTAGAAAAAATTAACGTGCCTTTTTGAGAAAACAAAAGCGGCTTTTAGAAAAAATTAAAGCGACTTTCTGAGAAAACAAAAGCGGCTATTAGAAAAAATTAAAGCGACTTTCTGAGAAAACAAAAGCGGCTAATAGAAAAAATTAAAGCGACTTTCTGATAAAACAAAAGCGGCTATTAGAAAAAATTAAAGCGACTTTCTGAGAAAACAAAAGCGGCCTTTAGAAAAAATTAACGTGGCTTTTTGAGAAAACAACAGCGGCTTTTAGAAAAAATTAAAGTAGCTTTTTGAGAAAGCAAAAGCGGCTATTAGAAAAAATTAATGTGGGTTTTAGAGAAAATAAAAGTGGCTTTTAGAAAAAATTAAAGCGACTTTCTGAGAAAACAAAATCGGCTTTTAGAAAAAATTAAAGCGACTTTCTGAGAAAACAAAAGCGGCTTTTAGAAAAAATTAACGTTGCTTTTTGAGAAAACAAAAGCGGCCTTTAGAAAAAATTAACGTGCCTTTTTGAGAAAACAAAAGCGGCTTTTAGAAAAAATTAAAGCGACTTTCTGAGAAAACAAAAGCGGCTATTAGAAAAAATTAAAGCGACTTTCTGAGAAAACAAAAGCGGCTAATAGAAAAAATTAAAGCGACTTTCTGATAAAACAAAAGCGGCTATTAGAAAAAATTAAAGCGACTTTCTGAGAAAACAAAAGCGGCCTTTAGAAAAAATTAACGTGGCTTTTTGAGAAAACAACAGCGGCTTTTAGAAAAAATTAAAGTAGCTTTTTGAGAAAGTAAAAGCGGCTATTAGAAAAAATTAATGTGGGTTTTAGAGAAAATAAAAGTGGCTTTTAGAAAAAATTAAAGCGACTTTCTGAGAAAACAAAATCGGCTTTTAGAAAAAATTAAAGCGACTTTCTGAGAAAACAAAAGCGGCTTTTAGAAAAAATTAACGTTGCTTTTTGAGAAAACAAAAGCGGCTATTAGAAAAAATTAAAGTGGCTTTTTGAGAAAATAAAGCGGCTATTAGAAAAAATTAAAGTAGCTGTTTGATAAAACAAAAGCGGCTTTTAGAAAAAATTAAAGCGACTTTCTGAGAAAACAAAAGCGGCTGTTACAAAAAATTAAAGCGGCTATTACAAAAAATTAAAGTGGCTTTTTGAGAAAATAAAAGCGGCTTTTAGAAAAAATTAAAGCGGCTGTTACGAAAAATTAAAGTGACTTTTTGAGAAAATAAAAGCTGCTATTAGAAAAAATTAAAGTAGCTGTTTGATAAAACAAAAGCGGCTTTTAGAAAAAATTAAAGCGACTTTCTGAGAAAACAAAAGCGGCTGTTACAAAAAATTAAAGCGCCTTTTAGAAAAAATTAAAGTGGCTTTTTGAGAAAATAAAAGCGGCTATTAAAAAAAATTAAAGTAGCTGTTTGATAAAACAAAAGCGGCTTTTAGAAAAAATTAAAGCGACTTTCTGAGAAAACAAAAGCGGCTGTTACAAAAAATTAAAGCGGCTATTAGAAAAAATTAAAGTGGCTTTTTGAGAAAACAAAAGCGGCCTTTAGAAAAAATTAAAGCGACTTTCTGAGAAAACAAAAGCGGCTGTTACAAAAAATTAAAGCGGCTATTAAAAAAAATTAAAGTGGCTTTTTGAGAAAATAAAAGCGGCTTTTAGAAAAAATTAAAGCGGCTGTTACAAAAAATTAAAGTGGCTTTTTGAGAAAATAAAAGCGGCTATTAGAAAAAATTAAAGTAGCTGTTTGATAAAACAAAAGCGGCTTTTAGAAAAAATTAAAGCGACTTTCTGAGAAAACAAAAGCGGCTGTTACAAAAAATTAAAGCGCCTTTTAGAAAAAATTAAAGTGGCTTTTTTAGAAAACAAAAGCGGCCTTTAGAAAAAATTAACGTGGCTTTTTGAGAAAACAAAAGCGGCTTTTAGAAAAAATTAAAGTAGCTTTTTGAGAAAATAAAAGCGGCTATTAGAAAAAATTAATGTGGGTTTTAGAGAAAATAAAAGTGGCTTTTAGAAAAAATTAAAGCGACTTTCTGAGAAAACAAAAGCGGCTTTTAGAAAAAATTAAAGCGACTTTCTGAGAAAACAAAAGCGGCTATTAGAAAAAATTAAAGCGACTTTCTGAGAAAACAAAAGCGGCTATTAGAAAAAATTAAGTGGCTTTTAGAGAAATTAAAAGCGGCTATTAGAAAAAATTAAAGTGCCTTTTTGACAAAATAAAAGCGGCTATTAGAAAAAATTAACGTGGCATTTTGAGAAAACAAAAGCGGCTGTTAGAAAAAATTAAAGTAGCTTTTTGAGAAAATAAAAGCGGCTATTAGAAAAACTTAAAGCGACTTTCTGAGAAAACAAAAGCGGCTATTAGAAAAAATTAAAGCGACTTTCTGAGAAAACAAAAACGGCTTTTAGAAAAAATTAAAGCGACTTTCTGAGAAAACAAAAACGGCTTTTAGAAAAAATTAAAGCGACTTTCTGAGAAAACAAAAGCGGCTATTAGAAAAAATTAAAGCGACTTTCTGAGAAAACAAAAGCGGCTATTAGAAAAAATGAAGTGGCTTTTAGAGAAATTAAAAGCGGCTATTAGAAAAAATTAAAGTGGCTTTTTGAGAAAACAAAAGCGGCTATTAGAAAAAATTAAAGTGGGTTTTAGAGAAAATAAAAGCGGCTTTTAGAAAAAATTAAAGTGGCTTTTTGAGAAAACAAAATCGGTTTTTAGAAAAAATTACAGCGACTTTCTGAGAAAACAAAAGCGGCTATTAGAAAAAATTAAAGTGGCTTTTTGAGAAAACAAAAGCGGCTATTAGAAAAAATTAGGTGGCTTTTAGAGAAATTAAAAGTTACTTTTAAAAAAAATTAAAGCGGCTTTTTGAGAAAACAAAATCGGCTTTTAGAAGAAATAAAATTAGTTTTCTGAGAAAACAACACCGGTTTTTAGAAGAAATAAAAGTGGCTTTTTGAGAAAACAAAAGCGGCTTTTAGAAAAAATTAAAGTGGCTTTTTGAGAAAACAAAAGCGGCTTTTAGAAAAAATTAAAGTGGGTTTTAGAGAAATTAAAAGCGGCTATTAGAAAAAATTAAAGTGGCTTTTTGAGAAAACAAAATCGGCTTTTAGAAAAAATTACAGCGACTTTCTGAGAAAACTAAAGCGGCTATTAGAAAAAATTAAATCGACTTTCTGAGAAAACAAAATCGGCTTTTAGAAAAAATTAAAGCGACTTTCTGAGAAAGCAAAAGCGGCTTTTAGAAAAAATAAAGTGGGTTTTAGAGAAATTAAAAGCGGCTATTAGAAAAAATTAAAGTGGCTTTTTGAGAAAACAAAATCGGCTTTTAGAAAAAATTACAGCGACTTTCTGAGAAAACTAAAGCGGCTATTAGAAAAAATTAAAGTGTCTTTTTGAGAAAACAAAAGCGGCTATTAGAAAAAATTAAAGTGGGTTTTAGAGAAAATAAAAGCGGCTTTTAGAAAAAATTAAAGTGGCTTTTTGAGAAAACAAAATCGGCTTTTAGAAAAAATTAAAGCGACTTTCTGAGAAAACAAAAGCGGCTATTAGAAAAAATTAAAGTGGCTTTTTGAGAAAACAAAATCGGCTTTTAGAAAAAATTACAGCGACTTTCTGAGAAAACTAAAGCGGCTATTAGAAAAAATTAGGTGGCTTTTAGAGAAATTAAAAGCGGCTAATAGAAAAAATTAAAGTGGCTGTTTGAGAAAACAAAAGCGGCTTTTAGAAGAAATAAAAGTGGGTTTTAGAGAATTTAAAAGCGGCTTTTAGAAAAAATTAAAGTGGCTGTTTGAGAAAACAAAAGCGGCTTTTAGAAGAAATAAAAGTGGGTTTTAGAGAATTTAAAAGCGGCCTTTAGAAAAAAATAACGTGGCTTTTTGAGAAAACAACAGCGGCTATTAGAAAAAATTAAAGCGACTTTCTGAGAAAACAAAAGCGGCTAATAGAAAAAATTAAAGCGACTTTCTGAGAAAACAAAAGCGGCCTTTAGAAAAAAATAACGTGGCTTTTTGAGAAAACAAAAGCGGCTTTTAGAAAAAATTAAAGCGACTTTCTGAGAAAACAAAAGCGGCTATTAGAAAAAATTAAAGCGACTTTCTGAGAAAACAAAAGCGGCCTTTAGAAAAAATTAACGTGCCTTTTTGAGAAAACAAAAGCGGCTATTAGAAAAAATTAAAGCGACTTTCTGAGAAAACAAAAGCGGCCTTTAGAAAAAAATAACGTGGCTTTTTGAGAAAACAACAGCGGCTATTAGAAAAAATTAAAGCGACTTTCTGAGAAAACAAAAGCGGCTATTAGAAAAAATTAAAGCGACTTTCTGAGAAAACAAAAGCGGCTTTTAGAAAAAATTAAAGCGACTTTCTGAGAAAACAAAAGCGGCTATTAGAAAAAATTAAAGCGACTTTCTGAGAAAACAACAGCGGCTATTAGAAAAAATTAAAGCGACTTTCTGAGAAAACAAAAGCGGCCTTTAGAAAAAATTAATGCGACTTTCTGAGAAAACAAAAACGGCTTTTAGAAAAAATTAAAGCGACTTTCTGAGAAAACAAAAGCGGCTATTAGAAAAAATTAAAGTAGCTTTTTGAGAAAATAAAGCGGCTTTTAGAAAAAATTAAAGTGGGTTTTAGAGAAATTAAAAGCGGCTATTAGAAAAAATTAAAGTGGCTTTTTGAGAAAACAAAATCGGCTTTTAGAAAAAATTACAGCGACTTTCTGAGAAAACTAAAGCGGCTATTAGAAAAAATTAAAGTGGGTTTTAGAGAAAATAAAAGCGGCTTTTAGAAAAAATTAAAGTGGCTTTTTGAGAAAACAAAATCGGCTTTTAGAAAAAATTAAAGCGACTTTCTGAGAAAACAAAAGCGGCTATTAGAAAAAGTTAAAGTGGGTTTTAGAGAAAATAAAAGCGGCTTTTAGAAAAAATTAAAGTGGCTTTTTGAGAAAACAAAATCGGCTTTTAGAAAAAATTAAAGCGACTTTCTGAGAAAACAAAAGCGGCTATTAGAAAAAATTAAAGTGGCTTTTTGAGAAAACAAAATCGGCTTTTAGAAAAAATTACAGCGACTTTCTGAGAAAACTAAAGCGGCTATTAGAAAAAATTAGGTGGCTTTTAGAGAAATTAAAAGCGGGTAATAGAAAAAATTAAAGTGGCTGTTTGAGAAAACAAAAGCGGCTTTTAGAAGAAATAAAAGTGGGTTTTAGAGAATTTAAAAGCGGCTTTTAGAAAAAATTAAAGTGGCTGTTTGAGAAAACAAAAGCGGCTTTTAGAAGAAATAAAAGTGGGTTTTAGAGAATTTAAAAGCGGCCTTTAGAAAAAAATAACGTGGCTTTTTGAGAAAACAACAGCGGCTATTAGAAAAAATTAAAGCGACTTTCTGAGAAAACAAAAGCGGCTAATAGAAAAAATTAAAGCGACTTTCTGAGAAAACAAAAGCGGCCTTTAGAAAAAAATAACGTGGCTTTTTGAGAAAACAAAAGCGGCTTTTAGAAAAAATTAAAGCGACTTTCTGAGAAAACAAAAGCGGCTATTAGAAAAAATTAAAGCGACTTTCTGAGAAAACAAAAGCGGCCTTTAGAAAAAAATAACGTGGCTTTTTGAGAAAACAAAAGCGGCTATTACAAAAAATTAAAGCGACTTTCTGAGAAAACAAAAGCGGCCTTTAGAAAAAAATAACGTGGCTTTTTGAGAAAACAACAGCGGCTATTAGAAAAAATTAAAGCGACTTTCTGAGAAAACAAAAGCGGCTATTAGAAAAAATTAAAGCGACTTTCTGAGAAAACAAAAGCGGCCTTTAGAAAAAAATAACGTGGCTTTTTGAGAAAACAAAAGCGGCTATTAGAAAAAATTAAAGCGACTTTCTGAGAAAACAAAAGCGGCTTTTAGAAAAAATTAAAGCGACTTTCTGAGAAAACAAAAGCGGCTATTAGAAAAAATTAAAGCGACTTTCTGAGAAAACAACAGCGGCTATTAGAAAAAATTAAAGCGACTTTCTGAGAAAACAAAAGCGGCCTTTAGAAAAAATTAAAGTGGCTTTTTGAGAAAACAAAAGCGGCCTTTAGAAAAAATTAACGTGGCTTTTTGAGAAAACAAAAGCGGCCTTTAGAAAAAATTAACGTGGCTTTTTGAGAAAACAAAAGCGGCTATTAGAAAAAATTAAAGTGGCTTTTTGAGAAAATAAAGCGGCTTTTAGAAAAAATTAAAGCGACTTTCTGAGAAAACAAAAGCGGCTTTTAGAAAAAATTAAAGCGACTTTCTGAGAAAACAAAAGCGGCTATTAGAAAAAATTAAAGCGACTTTCTGAGAAAACAACAGCGGCTATTAGAAAAAATTAAAGCGACTTTCTGAGAAAACAAAAGCGGCCTTTAGAAAAAATTAACGTGCCTTTTTGAGAAAACAAAAGCGGCTTTTAGAAAAAATTAAAGCGACTTTCTGAGAAAACAAAAGCGGCTATTAGAAAAAATTAAAGCGACTTTCTGAGAAAACAAAAGCGGCTAATAGAAAAAATTAAAGCGACTTTCTGATAAAACAAAAGCGGCTATTAGAAAAAATTAAAGCGACTTTCTGAGAAAACAAAAGCGGCCTTTAGAAAAAATTAACGTGGCTTTTTGAGAAAACAACAGCGGCTTTTAGAAAAAATTAAAGTAGCTTTTTGAGAAAGTAAAAGCGGCTATTAGAAAAAATTAATGTGGGTTTTAGAGAAAATAAAAGTGGCTTTTAGAAAAAATTAAAGCGACTTTCTGAGAAAACAAAATCGGCTTTTAGAAAAAATTAAAGCGACTTTCTGAGAAAACAAAAGCGGCTTTTAGAAAAAATTAACGTTGCTTTTTGAGAAAACAAAAGCGGCTATTAGAAAAAATTAAAGTGGCTTTTTGAGAAAATAAAGCGGCTATTAGAAAAAATTAAAGTAGCTGTTTGATAAAACAAAAGCGGCTTTTAGAAAAAATTAAAGCGACTTTCTGAGAAAACAAAAGCGGCTGTTACAAAAAATTAAAGCGGCTATTACAAAAAATTAAAGTGGCTTTTTGAGAAAATAAAAGCGGCTTTTAGAAAAAATTAAAGCGGCTGTTACGAAAAATTAAAGTGACTTTTTGAGAAAATAAAAGCTGCTATTAGAAAAAATTAAAGTAGCTGTTTGATAAAACAAAAGCGGCTTTTAGAAAAAATTAAAGCGACTTTCTGAGAAAACAAAAGCGGCTGTTACAAAAAATTAAAGCGCCTTTTAGAAAAAATTAAAGTGGCTTTTTGAGAAAATAAAAGCGGCTATTAAAAAAAATTAAAGTAGCTGTTTGATAAAACAAAAGCGGCTTTTAGAAAAAATTAAAGCGACTTTCTGAGAAAACAAAAGCGGCTGTTACAAAAAATTAAAGCGGCTATTAGAAAAAATTAAAGTGGCTTTTTGAGAAAACAAAAGCGGCCTTTAGAAAAAATTAAAGCGACTTTCTGAGAAAACAAAAGCGGCTGTTACAAAAAATTAAAGCGGCTATTACAAAAAATTAAAGTGGCTTTTTGAGAAAATAAAAGCGGCTTTTAGAAAAAATTAAAGCGGCTGTTACAAAAAATTAAAGTGGCTTTTTGAGAAAATAAAAGCGGCTATTAGAAAAAATTAAAGTAGCTGTTTGATAAAACAAAAGCGGCTTTTAGAAAAAATTAAAGCGACTTTCTGAGAAAACAAAAGCGGCTGTTACAAAAAATTAAAGCGCCTTTTAGAAAAAATTAAAGTGGCTTTTTTAGAAAACAAAAGCGGCCTTTAGAAAAAATTAACGTGGCTTTTTGAGAAAACAAAAGCGGCTTTTAGAAAAAATTAAAGTAGCATTTTGAGAAAATAAAAGCGGCTATTAGAAAAAATTAATGTGGGTTTTAGAGAAAATAAAAGTGGCTTTTAGAAAAAATTAAAGCGACTTTCTGAGAAAACAAAAGCGGCTTTTAGAAAAAATTAAAGCGACTTTCTGAGAAAACAAAAGCGGCTATTAGAAAAAATTAAAGCGACTTTCTGAGAAAACAAAAGCGGCTATTAGAAAAAATTAAGTGGCTTTTAGAGAAATTAAAAGCGGCTATTAGAAAAAATTAAAGTGCCTTTTTGACAAAATAAAAGCGGCTATTAGAAAAAATTAACGTGGCATTTTGAGAAAACAAAAGCGGCTGTTAGAAAAAATTAAAGTAGCTTTTTGAGAAAATAAAAGCGGCTATTAGAAAAACTTAAAGCGACTTTCTGAGAAAACAAAAGCGGCTATTAGAAAAAATTAAAGCGACTTTCTGAGAAAACAAAAACGGCTTTTAGAAAAAATTAAAGCGACTTTCTGAGAAAACAAAAACGGCTTTTAGAAAAAATTAAAGCGACTTTCTGAGAAAACAAAAGCGGCTATTAGAAAAAATTAAAGCGACTTTCTGAGAAAACAAAAGCGGCTATTAGAAAAAATGAAGTGGCTTTTAGAGAAATTAAAAGCGGCTATTAGAAAAAATTAAAGTGGCTTTTTGAGAAAACAAAAGCGGCTATTAGAAAAAATTAAAGTGGGTTTTAGAGAAAATAAAAGCGGCTTTTAGAAAAAATTAAAGTGGCTTTTTGAGAAAACAAAATCGGTTTTTAGAAAAAATTACAGCGACTTTCTGAGAAAACAAAAGCGGCTATTAGAAAAAATTAAAGTGGCTTTTTGAGAAAACAAAAGCGGCTATTAGAAAAAATTAGGTGGCTTTTAGAGAAATTAAAAGTTACTTTTAAAAAAAATTAAAGCGGCTTTTTGAGAAAACAAAATCGGCTTTTAGAAGAAATAAAATTAGCTTTCTGAGAAAACAACACCGGTTTTTAGAAGAAATAAAAGTGGCTTTTTGAGAAAACAAAAGCGGCTTTTAGAAAAAATTAAAGTGGCTTTTTGAGAAAACAAAAGCGGCTTTTAGAAAAAATTAAAGTGGGTTTTAGAAAAATTAAGAGTGGCTTTTAGAAAAAACTAAAGCGACTTTCTGAGAAAGCAAAAGCGGCTTTTAGAAAAAATTAAAGTGGGTTTTAGAGAAAACAAAAGCGGCTTTTAGAAAAAATTAAACGATTTTCTGAGGAATTAAAAGTTACTTTTAAAAAAAATTAAGGCGACTTTCTGAGAAAACAAAATCGGCTTTTAGAAGAAATAAAATTAGCTTTCTGAGAAAACAACACCGGTTTTTAGAAGAAATAAAAGTGGCTTTTTGAGAAAACAAAAGCGGCTTTTAGAAAAAATTAAAGTGGCTTTTTGAGAAAACAAAAGCGGATTTTAGAAAAAATTAAAGTGGGTTTTAGAAAAATTAAGAGTGGCTTTTAGAAAAAACTAAAGCGACTTTCTGAGAAAGCAAAAGCGGCTTTTAGAAAAAATTAAAGTGGCTTTTTGAGAAAACAAAAGCGGCTTTTCGAAAAAATTAAAGTGGGTTTTAGAAAAATTAAGAGTGGCTTTTAGAAAAAACTAAAGCGACTTTCTGAGAAAGCAAAAGCTGCTTTTAGAAAAAATTAAAGTGGGTTTTAGAGAAAACAAAAGCGGCTTTTAGAAAAAATTAAACGATTTTCTGAGGAATTAAAAGTTACTTTTAAAAAAAATTAAAGCGACTTTCTGAGAAAACAAAATCGGCTTTTAGAAGAAATAAAATTAGCTTTTTGAGAAAACAAAATCGGCTTTTAGAAGAAATAAAAGTGGCTTTTTGAGAAAGCAAAAGCGGCTATTAGAAAAAATTAAAGTGGCTTTTTGAGAAAACAAAAGCGGCTTTTAGAAAAAATTAAAGTGGGTTTTAGAAAAATTAAGAGTGGCTTTTAGAAAAAACTAAAGCGACTTTCTGAGAAAGCAAAAGCGGCTTTTAGAAAAAATTAAAGTGGCTTTTTGAGAAAACAAAAGCGGCTTTTAGAAAAAATTAAAGCGACTTTCTGAGAAAACAAAATCGGCTTTTAGAAGAAATAAAATTAGCTTTTTGAGAAAACAAAATCGGCTTTTAGAAGAAATAAAAGTGGCTTTTTGAGAAAGCAAAAGCGGCTATTAGAAAAAATTAAAGTGGCTTTTTGAGAAAACAAAAGCGGCTTTTAGAAAAAATTAAAGCGACTTTCTGAGGAATTAAAAGTGACTTTTAGAAAAAATTAAAGCGACTTTCTGAGAAAACAACACCGGTTTTTAGAAGAAATAAAAGTGGCTTTTTGAGAAAACAAAAGCGGCTTTTAGAAAAAATTAAAGTGGCTTTTTGAGAAAACAAAAGCGGCTTTTAGAAAAAATTAAAGTGGGTTTTAGAAAAATTAAGAGTGGCTTTTAGAAAAAACTAAAGCGACTTTCTGAGAAAGCAAAAGCGGCTTTTAGAAAAAATTAAAGTGGCTTTTTGAGAAAACAAAAGCGGCTTTTAGAAAAAATTAAAGTGGGTTTTAGAAAAATTAAGAGTGGCTTTTAGAAAAAACTAAAGCGACTTTCTGAGAAAGCAAAAGCGGCTTTTAGAAAAAATTAAAGTGGGTTTTAGAGAAAACAAAAGCGGCTTTTAGAAAAAATTAAACGATTTTCTGAGGAATTAAAAGTTACTTTTAAAAAAAATTAAAGCGACTTTCTGAGAAAACAAAATCGGCTTTTAGAAGAAATAAAATTAGCTTTTTGAGAAAACAAAATCGGCTTTTAGAAGAAATAAAAGTGGCTTTTTGAGAAAGCAAAAGCGGCTATTAGAAAAAATTAAAGTGGCTTTTTGAGAAAACAAAAGCGGCTTTTAGAAAAAATTAAAGTGGCTTTTTGAGAAAACAAAAGCGGCTTTTAGAAAAAATTAAAGTGGGTTTTAGAAAAATTAAGAGTGGCTTTTAGAAAAAACTAAAGCGACTTTCTGAGAAAGCAAAAGCGGCTTTTAGAAAAAATTAAAGTGGCTTTTTGAGAAAACAAAAGCGGCTTTTAGAAAAAATTAAAGTGGGTTTTAGAAAAATTAAGAGTGGCTTTTAGAAAAAACTAAAGCGACTTTCTGAGAAAGCAAAAGCGGCTTTTAGAAAAAATTAAAGTGGGTTTTAGAGAAAACAAAAGCGGCTTTTAGAAAAAATTAAACGATTTTCTGAGGAATTAAAAGTTACTTTTAAAAAAAATTAAAGTGACTTTCTGAGAAAACAAAATCGGCTTTTAGAAGAAATAAAATTAGCTTTTTGAGAAAACAAAATCGGCTTTTAGAAGAAATAAAAGTGGCTTTTTGAGAAAGCAAAAGCGGCTATTAGAAAAAATTAAAGTGGCTTTTTGAGAAAACAAAAGCGGCTTTTAGAAAAAATTAAAGTGGCTTTTTGAGAAAACAAAAGCGGCTTTTAGAAAAAATTAAAGTGGGTTTTAGAAAAATTAAGAGTGGCTTTTAGAAAAAACTAAAGCGACTTTCTGAGAAAGCAAAAGCGGCTTTTAGAAAAAATTAAAGTGGCTTTTTGAGAAAACAAAAGCGGCTTTTAGAAAAAATTAAAGTGGGTTTTAGAAAAATTAAGAGTGGCTTTTAGAAAAAACTAAAGCGACTTTCTGAGAAAGCAAAAGCGGCTTTTAGAAAAAATTAAAGTGGGTTTTAGAGAAAACAAAAGCGGCTTTTAGAAAAAATTAAACGATTTTCTGAGGAATTAAAAGTTACTTTTAAAAAAAATTAAAGCGACTTTCTGAGAAAACAAAATCGGCTTTTAGAAGAAATAAAATTAGCTTTTTGAGAAAACAAAATCGGCTTTTAGAAGAAATAAAAGTGGCTTTTTGAGAAAGCAAAAGCGGCTATTAGAAAAAATTAAAGTGGCTTTTTGAGAAAACAAAAGCGGCTTTTAGAAAAAATTAAAGCGACTTTCTGAGGAATTAAAAGTGACTTTTAGAAAAAATTAAAGCGACTTTCTGAGAAAACAACACCGGTTTTTAGAAGAAATAAAAGTGGCTTTTTGAGAAAACAAAAGCGGCTTTTAGAAAAAATTAAAGTGGCTTTTTGAGAAAACAAAAGCGGCTTTTAGAAAAAATTAAAGCGACTTTCTGAGGAATTAAAAGTGACTTTTAGAAAAAATTAAAGCGACTTTCTGAGAAAACAAAACCGGTTTTTAGAAGAAATAAAAGTGGCTTTTTGAGAAAGCAAAAGCGGCTATTAGAAAAAATTAAAGTGGCTTTTTGAGAAAACAAAAGCGGCTTTTAGAAAAAATTAAAGTGGGTTTTAGAAAAATTAAGAGTGGCTTTTAGAAAAAACTAAAGCGACTTTCTGAGAAAGCAAAAGCGGCTTTTAGAAAAAATTAAAGTGGCTTTTTGAGAAAACAAAAGCGGCTTTTAGAAAAAATTAAAGCGACTTTCTGAGAAAACAAAATCGGCTTTTAGAAGAAATAAAATTAGCTTTTTGAGAAAACAAAATCGGCTTTTAGAAGAAATAAAAGTGGCTTTTTGAGAAAGCAAAAGCGGCTATTAGAAAAAATTAAAGTGGCTTTTTGAGAAAACAAAAGCGGCTTTTAGAAAAAATTAAAGCGACTTTCTGAGGAATTAAAAGTGACTTTTAGAAAAAATTAAAGCGACTTTCTGAGAAAACAACACCGGTTTTTAGAAGAAATAAAAGTGGCTTTTTGAGAAAACAAAAGCGGCTTTTAGAAAAAATTAAAGTGGCTTTTTGAGAAAACAAAAGCGGCTTTTAGAAAAAATTAAAGTGGGTTTTAGAAAAATTAAGAGTGGCTTTTAGAAAAAACTAAAGCGACTTTCTGAGAAAGCAAAAGCGGCTTTTAGAAAAAATTAAAGTGGCTTTTTGAGAAAACAAAAGCGGCTTTTAGAAAAAATTAAAGTGGGTTTTAGAAAAATTAAGAGTGGCTTTTAGAAAAAACTAAAGCGACTTTCTGAGAAAGCAAAAGCGGCTTTTAGAAAAAATTAAAGTGGGTTTTAGAGAAAACAAAAGCGGCTTTTAGAAAAAATTAAACGATTTTCTGAGGAATTAAAAGTTACTTTTAAAAAAAATTAAAGCGACTTTCTGAGAAAACAAAATCGGCTTTTAGAAGAAATAAAATTAGCTTTTTGAGAAAACAAAATCGGCTTTTAGAAGAAATAAAAGTGGCTTTTTGAGAAAGCAAAAGCGGCTATTAGAAAAAATTAAAGTGGCTTTTTGAGAAAACAAAAGCGGCTTTTAGAAAAAATTAAAGTGGCTTTTTGAGAAAACAAAAGCGGCTTTTAGAAAAAATTAAAGTGGGTTTTAGAAAAATTAAGAGTGGCTTTTAGAAAAAACTAAAGCGACTTTCTGAGAAAGCAAAAGCGGCTTTTAGGAAAAATTAAAGTGGCTTTTTGAGAAAACAAAAGCGGCTTTTAGAAAAAATTAAAGTGGGTTTTAGAAAAATTAAGAGTGGCTTTTAGAAAAAACTAAAGCGACTTTCTGAGAAAGCAAAAGCGGCTTTTAGAAAAAATTAAAGTGGGTTTTAGAGAAAACAAAAGCGGCTTTTAGAAAAAATTAAACGATTTTCTGAGGGATTAAAAGTTACTTTTAAAAAAAAATAAAGCGACTTTCTGAGAAAACAAAATCGGCTTTTAGAAGAAATAAAATTAGCTTTTTGAGAAAACAAAATCGGCTTTTAGAAGAAATAAAAGTGGCTTTTTGAGAAAGCAAAAGCGGCTATTAGAAAAAATTAAAGTGGCTTTTTGAGAAAACAAAAGCGGCTTTTAGAAAAAATTAAAGCGACTTTCTGAGGAATTAAAAGTGACTTTTAGAAAAAATTAAAGCGACTTTCTGAGAAAACAACACCGGTTTTTAGAAGAAATAAAAGTGGCTTTTTGAGAAAACAAAAGCGGCTTTTAGAAAAAATTAAAGTGGCTTTTTGAGAAAACAAAAGCGGCTTTTAGAAAAAATTAAAGCGACTTTCTGAGGAATTAAAAGTGACTTTTAGAAAAAATTAAAGCGACTTTCTGAGAAAACAAAACCGGTTTTTAGAAGAAATAAAAGTGGCTTTTTGAGAAAGCAAAAGCGGCTATTAGAAAAAATTAAAGTGGCTTTTTGAGAAAACAAAAGCGGCTTTTAGAAAAAATTAAAGTGGGTTTTAGAAAAATTAAGAGTGGCTTTTAGAAAAAACTAAAGCGACTTTCTGAGAAAGCAAAAGCGGCTTTTAGAAAAAATTAAAGTGGCTTTTTGAGAAAACAAAAGCGGCTTTTAGAAAAAATTAAAGTGGGTTTTAGAAAAATTAAGAGTGGCTTTTAGAAAAAATTAAAGCGACTTTCTGAGAAAACAAAACCGGTTTTTAGAAGAAATAAAAGTGGCTTTTTGAGAAAGCAAAAGCGGCTATTAGAAAAAATTAAAGTGGTTTTTTGAGAAAACAAAAGCGGCTTTTAGAAAAAATTAAAGCGACTTTCTGAGGAATTAAAAGTGACTTTTAGAAAAAATTAAAGCGACTTTCTGAGAAAACAACACCGGTTTTTAGAAGAAATAAAAGTGGCTTTTTGAGAAAACAAAAGCGGCTTTTAGAAAAAATTAAAGTGGGTTTTAGAGAAAACAAAAGCGGCTTTTAGAAAAAATTAAAGTGGGTTTTAGAAAAATTAAGAGTGGCTTTTAGAAAAAACTAAAGCGCCTTTCTGAGAAAGCAAAAGCGGCTTTTAGAAAAAATTAAAGTGGCTTTTTGAGAAAACAAAAGCGGCTTTTAGAAAAAATTAAAGTGGGTTTTAGAAAAATTAAGAGTGGCTTTTAGAAAAAACTAAAGCGACTTTCTGAGAAAACAAAACCGGTTTTTAGAAGAAATAAAATCGGCTTTTTGAGAAAACAAAAGCGGCTTTTAGAAAAAATTAAAGTGGGTTTTAGAGAAAACAAAAGCGGCTTTTAGAAAAAATTAAACGATTTTCTGAGGAATTAAAAGTTACTTTTAAAAAAAATTAAAGCGACTTTCTGAGAAAACAAAATCGGCTTTTAGAAGAAATAAAATTAGCTTTTTGAGAAAACAAAATCGGCTTTTAGAAAAAATTAAAGTGGCTTTTTGAGAAAACAAAAGCGGCTTTTAGAAAAAATTAAAGCGACTTTCTGAGGAATTAAAAGTGACTTTTAGAAAAAATTAAAGCGACTTTCTGAGAAAACAACACCGGTTTTTAGAAGAAATAAAAGTGGCTTTTTGAGAAAACAAAAGCGGCTTTTAGAAAAAATTAAAGTGGCTTTTTGAGAAAACAAAAGCGGCTTTTAGAAAAAATTAAAGCGACTTTCTGAGGAATTAAAAGTGACTTTTAGAAAAAATTAAAGCGACTTTCTGAGAAAACAAAACCGGTTTTTAGAAGAAATAAAAGTGGCTTTTTGAGAAAGCAAAAGCGGCTATTAGAAAAAATTAAAGTGGCTTTTTGAGAAAACAAAAGCGGCTTTTAGAAAAAATTAAAGTGGGTTTTAGAAAAATTAAGAGTGGCTTTTAGAAAAAACTAAAGCGACTTTCTGAGAAAGCAAAAGCGGCTTTTAGAAAAAATTAAAGTGGCTTTTTGAGAAAACAAAAGCGGCTTTTAGAAAAAATTAAAGTGGGTTTTAGAAAAATTAAGAGTGGCTTTTAGAAAAAATTAAAGCGACTTTCTGAGAAAACAAAACCGGTTTTTAGAAGAAATAAAAGTGGCTTTTTGAGAAAGCAAAAGCGGCTATTAGAAAAAATTAAAGTGGCTTTTTGAGAAAACAAAAGCGGCTTTTAGAAAAAATTAAAGCGACTTTCTGAGGAATTAAAAGTGACTTTTAGAAAAAATTAAAGCGACTTTCTGAGAAAACAACACCGGTTTTTAGAAGAAATAAAAGTGGCTTTTTGAGAAAACAAAAGCGGCTTTTAGAAAAAATTAAAGTGGGTTTTAGAGAAAACAAAAGCGGCTTTTAGAAAAAATTAAAGTGGGTTTTAGAAAAATTAAGAGTGGCTTTTAGAAAAAACTAAAGCGCCTTTCTGAGAAAGCAAAAGCGGCTATTAGAAAAAATTAAAGTGGCTTTTTGAGAAAACAAAAGCGGCTTTTAGAAAAAATTAAAGCGACTTTCTGAGAAAACAAAATCGGCTTTTAGAAGAAATAAAATTAGCTTTTTGAGAAAACAAAAGCGGCTTTTAGAAAAAATTAAAGCGACTTTCTGAGGAATTAAAAGTGACTTTTAGAAAAAATTAAAGCGACTTTCTGAGAAAACAACACCGGTTTTTAGAAGAAATAATAATGGCTTTTTGAGAAAACAAAAGCGGCTTTTAGAAAAAATTAAAGTGGGTTTTAGAAAAATTAAGAGTGGCTTTTAGAAAAAACTAAAGCGCCTTTCTGAGAAAGCAAAAGCGGCTTTTAGAAAAAATTAAAGTGGCTTTTTGAGAAAACAAAAGCGGCTTTTAGAAAAAATTAAAGTGGGTTTTAGAAAAATTAAGAGTGGCTTTTAGAAAAAACTAAAGCGACTTTCTGAGAAAGCAAAAGCGGCTTTTAGAAAAAATTAAAGTGGCTTTTTGAGAAAACAAAAGCGGCTTTTAGAAAAAATTAAAGTGGGTTATAGAGAAATTAAGAGTGGCTTTTAGAAAAAATTAAAGCGACTTTCTGAGAAAACAAAACCGGTTTTTAGAAGAAATAAAAGTGGCTTTTTGAGAAAGCAAAAGCGGCTATTAGAAAAAATTAAGTGGCTTTTTGAGAAAACAAAAGCGGCTTTTAGAAAAAATTAAAGCGACTTTCTGAGAAAACAAAATCGGCTTTTAGAAAAAATTAAAGTGGGTTTTAGAAAAATTAAGAGTGGCTTTTAGAAAAAACTAAAGCGACTTTCTGAGAAAGCAAAAGCGGTTTTTAGAAAAAATTAAAGTGGCTTTTTGAGAAAACAAAAGCGGATTTTAGAAAAAATTAAAGTGGCTTTTTGAGAAAACAAAAGCGGCTTTTAGAAAAAATTAAAGTGGGTTTTAGAAAAATTAAGAGTGGCTTTTAGAAAAAACTAAAGCGACTTTCTGAGAAAGCAAAAGCGGTTTTTAGAAAAAATTAAAGTGGCTTTTTGAGAAAACAAAAGCGGCTTTTAGAAAAAATTAAAGTGGGTTATAGAGAAATTAAGAGTGACTTTTAGAAAAAATTAAAGCGACTTTCTGAGAAAACAAAACCGGTTTTTAGAAGAAATAAAAGTGGCTTTTTGAGAAAACAAAAGCGGATTTTAGAAAAAATTAAAGTGGCTTTTTGAGAAAACAAAAGCGGCTTTTAGAAAAAATTAAAGCGACTTTCTGAGAAAACAACACCGGTTTTTAGAAGAAATAATAATGGCTTTTTGAGAAAACAAAAGCGGCTTTTAGAAAAAATTAAAGTGGGTTTTAGAAAAATTAAGAGTGGCTTTTAGAAAAAACTAAAGCGACTTTCTGAGAAAGCAAAAGCGGCTTTTAGAAAAAATTAAAGTGGCTTTTTGAGAAAACAAAAGCGGCTTTTAGAAAAAATTAAAGTGGGTTTTAGAAAAATTAAGAGTGGCTTTTAGAAAAAACTAAAGCGACTTTCTGAGAAAGCAAAAGCGGCTTTTAGAAAAAATTAAAGTGGCTTTTTGAGAAAACAAAAGCGGCTTTTAGAAAAAATTAAAGTGGGTTATAGAGAAATTAAGAGTGGCTTTTAGAAAAAATTAAAGCGACTTTCTGAGAAAACAAAACCGGTTTTTAGAAGAAATAAAATCGGCTTTTTGAGAAAACAAAAGCGGCTTTTAGAAAAAATTAAAGTGGGTTTTAGAGAAAACAAAAGCGGCTTTTAGAAAAAATTAAACGATTTTCTGAGGAATTAAAAGTTACTTTTAAAAAAAATTAAAGCGACTTTCTGAGAAAACAAAATCGGCTTTTAGAAGAAATAAAATTAGCTTTTTGAGAAAACAAAATCGGCTTTTAGAAGAAATAAAAGTGGCTTTTTGAGAAAGCAAAAGCGGCTATTAGAAAAAATTAAAGTGGCTTTTTGAGAAAACAAAAGCGGCTTTTAGAAAAAATTAAACGACTTTCTGAGGAATTAAAAGTTACTTTTAAAAAAAATTAAAGCGACTTTCTGAGAAAACAAAATCGGCTTTTAGAAGAAATAAAAGTAGCTTTTTGAGAAAACAAAGTCGGCTTTTAGAAGAAATAAAAGTGGCTTTTTGAGAAAACAAAAGCGGCTTTTAGAAAAAATTAAAGCGACTTTCTGAGGAATTAAAAGTGACTTTTAGAAAAAATTAAAGCGACTTTCTGAGAAAACAAAATCGGCTTTTAGAAGAAATAAAAGTAGTTTTTTGAGAAAACAAAAGCGGCTATTAGAAAAAATTAAAGTGGCTTTTTGAGAAAACAAAAGCGGCTTTTAGAAAAAATTAAAGTGGGTTTTAGAGGAAACAAAAGCGGCTTTTAGAAAAAATTAAACGACTTTCTGAGGAATTAAAAGTTACTTTTAAAAAAAATTAAAGCGACTTTCTGAGAAAACAAAATCGGCTTTTAGAAGAAATAAAAGTAGCTTTTTGAGAAAACAAAATCGGCTTTTAGAAGAAATAAAAGTGGCTTTTTGAGAAAGCAAAAGCGGCTATTAGAAAAAATTAAAGTGGCTTTTTGAGAAAACAAAAGCGGCTTTTAGAAAAAATTAAAGCGACTTTCTGAGGAATTAAAAGTGACTTTTAGAAAAAATTAAAGCGACTTTCTGAGAAAACAACACCGGTTTTTAGAAGAAATAATAGTGGCTTTTTGAGAAAACAAAAGCGGCTTTTAGAAAAAATTAAAGTGGGTTTTAGAGAAATTAAGAGTGGCTTTTAGAAAAAACTAAAGCGACTTTCTGAGAAAGCAAAAGCGGCTTTTAGAAAAAATTAAAGTGGCTTTTTGAGAAAACAAAAGCGGCTTTTAGAAAAAATTAAAGTGGGTTTTAGAGAAATTAAGAGTGGCTTTTAGAAAAAATTAAAGCGACTTTCTGAGAAAACAACACCGGTTTTTAGAAGAAATAAAAGTGGCTTTTTGAGAAAACAAAAGCGGCTTTTAGAAAAAATTAAAGTGGCTTTTTGAGAAAACAAAAGCGGCTTTTAGAAAAAATTAAAGCGACTTTCTGAGGAATTAAAAGTGACTTTTAGAAAAAATTAAAGCGACTTTCTGAGAAAACAAAATCGGCTTTTAGAAGAAATAAAAGTAGTTTTTTGAGAAAACAAAAGCGGCTTTTAGAAAAAATTAAAGTGGCTTTTTGAGAAAACAAAAGCGGCTTTTAGAAAAAATTAAAGTAGGTTTTAGAGAAATTAAAAGTGGCTTTTAGAAAAAACTAAAGCGACTTTCTGAGAAAATAAAATCGGCTTTTAGAAGAAATAAAAGTAGTTTTTTGAGAAAACAAAAGCGGCTTTTAGAAAAAATAAAGTCGCTTTTTGAGAAAACAAAAGCGGCTTTTAGAAAAAATTAAAGTGGGTTTTAGAGAAAACAAAAGCGGCTTTTAGAAAAAATTAAACGACTTTCTGAGGAATTAAAAGTTACTTTTAAAAAAAATTAAAGCGACTTTCTGAGAAAACAAAATCGGCTTTTAGAAGAAATAAAAGTAGTTTTTTGAGAAAACAAAAGCGGCTATTAGAAAAAATTAAAGTGGCTTTTTGAGAAAGCAAAAGCGGCTATTAGAAAAAATTAAAGTGGCTTTTTGAGAAAACAAAAGCGGCTTTTAGAAAAAATTAAAGTGGGTTTTAGAGAAATTAAAAGTGGCTTTTAGAAAAAACTAAAGCGACTTTCTGAGAAAACAAAATCGGCTTTTAGAAGAAATAAAAGTAGTTTTTTGAGAAAACAAAATCGGCTTTTAGAAGAAATTAAAGTGGCTTTTTGAGAAAACAAAATCGGCTTTTAGAAGAAATAAAAGTGGCTTTTTGAGAAAACAAAATCGGCTTTTAGAAGAAATAAAAGTGGCTTTTTGAGAAAGCAACAGCGGCTATTAGAAAAAATTAAAGCGACTTTCTGAGGAATTAAAAGTGACTTTTAGAAAAAATTAAAGCGACTTTCTGAGAAAACAAAATCGGCTTTTAGAAGAAATTAAAGTGGCTTTTTGAGAAAACAAAATCGGCTTTTAGAAGAAATAAACGCGGCTTTTTGAGAAAGCAAAAGCGGCTATTAGAAAAAATTAAAGTGGCTTTTTGAGAAAACAAAATCGGCTTTTAGAAGAAATAAAAGTGGCTTTTTGAGAAAGCAAAAGCGGCTATTAGAAAAAATTAAAGCGACTTTCTGAGAAAACAAAATCGGCTTTTAGAAGAAATAAAAGCGGCTTTTTGAGAAAGCAAAAGCGGCTATTAGAAAAAATTAAAGCGACTTTCTGAGAAAACAAAATCGACTTTTAGAAGAAATAAAAGTAGCTTTTTGAGAAAACAAAATCGGCTTTTAGAAGAAATAAAAGTGGCTTTTTGAGAAAGCAAAAGCGGCTATTAGAAAAAATTAAAGTGGCTTTTTGAGAAAACAAAAGCGGCTTTTAGAAAAAATTAAAGCGACTTTCTGAGGAATTAAAAGTGACTTTTAGAAAAAATTAAAGCGACTTTCTGAGAAAACAAAATCGGCTTTTAGAAGAAATTAAAGTGGCTTTTTGAGAAAACAAAATCGGCTTTTAGAAGAAATAAAAGTAGCTTTTTGAGAAAACAAAATCGGCTTTTAGAAGAAATAAAAGTGGCTTTTTGAGAAAGCAAAAGCGGCTATTAGAAAAAATTAAAGTGGCTTTTTGAGAAAACAAAAGCGGCTTTTAGAAAAAATTAAAGCGACTTTCTAAGGAATTAAAAGTGATTTTTAGAAAAAATTAAAGCGACTTTCTGAGAAAACAAAATCGGCTTTTAGAAGAAATTAAAGTGGCTTTTTGAGAAAGCAAAAGCGGCTATTAGAAAAAATTAAAGCGACTTTCTGAGGAATTAAAAGTGACTTTTAGAAAAAATTAAAGCGACTTTCTGAGAAAACAAAACCGGTTTTTAGAAGAAATTAAAGTGGCTTTTTGAGAAAATAAAAGCGGCTTTTAGAAAAAATTAAAGTGGCTTTCTGAGAAAACAAAACCGGTTTTTAGAAGAAATAAAAGTGGCTTTTTGAGAAAACAAAATCGGCTTTTAGAAGAAATTAAAGTGGCTTTTTAAGAAAACAAAATCGGCTTTTAGAAGAAATAAAAGTAGCTTTTTGAGAAAACAAAATCGGCTTTTAGAAGAAATAAAAGTGGCTTTTTGAGAAAGCAAAAGCGGCTATTAGAAAAAATTAAAGTGGCTTTTTGAGAAAACAAAAGCGGCTTTTAGAAAAAATTAAAACGACTTTCTAAGGAATTAAAAGTGATTTTTAGAAAAAATTAAAGTGGCTTTTTGAGAAAACAAAATCGGCTTTTAGAAGAAATAAAAGCGGCTTTTTGAGAAAGCAAAAGCGGCTATTAGAAAAAATTAAAGTGGCTTTTTGAGAAAACAAAATCGGCTTTTAGAAGAAATAAAAGTGGCTTTTTGAGAAAGCAAAAGCGGCTATTAGAAAAAATTAAAGCGACTTTCTGAGAAAACAAAATCGGCTTTTAGAAGAAATAAAAGTAGCTTTTTGAGAAAACAAAATCGGCTTTTAGAAGAAATAAAAGTGGCTTTTTGAGAAAGCAAAAGCGGCTATTAGAAAAAATTAAAGTAGTTTTTTGAGAAAACAAAAGCGGCTATTAGAAAAAATTAAAGTGGCTTTTTGAGAAAACAAAAGCGGCTTTTAGAAAAAATTAAAGTGGGTTTTAGAGAAAACAAAAGCGGCTTTTAGAAAAAATTAAACGACTTTCTGAGGAATTAAAAGTTACTTTTAAAAAAAATTAAAGCGACTTTCTGAGAAAACAAAATCGGCTTTTAGAAGAAATAAAAGTAGCTTTTTGAGAAAACAAAATCGGCTTTTAGAAGAAATAAAAGTGGCTTTTTGAGAAAGCAAAAGCGGCTATTAGAAAAAATTAAAGTGGCTTTTTGAGAAAACAAAAGCGGCTTTTAGAAAAAATTAAAGCGACTTTCTGAGGAATTAAAAGTGACTTTTAGAAAAAATTAAAGCGACTTTCTGAGAAAACAACACCGGTTTTTAGAAGAAATAATAGTGGCTTTTTGAGAAAACAAAAGCGGCTTTTAGAAAAAATTAAAGTGGGTTTTAGAGAAATTAAGAGTGGCTTTTAGAAAAAACTAAAGCGACTTTCTGAGAAAGCAAAAGCGGCTTTTAGAAAAAATTAAAGTGGCTTTTTGAGAAAACAAAAGCGGCTTTTAGAAAAAATTAAAGTGGGTTTTAGAGAAATTAAGAGTGGCTTTTAGAAAAAATTAAAGCGACTTTCTGAGAAAACAACACCGGTTTTTAGAAGAAATAAAAGTGGCTTTTTGAGAAAACAAAAGCGGCTTTTAGAAAAAATTAAAGTGGCTTTTTGAGAAAACAAAAGCGGCTTTTAGAAAAAATTAAAGCGAGTTTCTGAGGAATTAAAAGTGACTTTTAGAAAAAATTAAAGCGACTTTCTGAGAAAACAAAATCGGCTTTTAGAAGAAATAAAAGTAGTTTTTTGAGAAAACAAAAGCGGCTTTTAGAAAAAATTAAAGTGGCTTTTTGAGAAAACAAAAGCGGCTTTTAGAAAAAATTAAAGTAGGTTTTAGAGAAATTAAAAGTGGCTTTTAGAAAAAACTAAAGCGACTTTCTGAGAAAATAAAATCGGCTTTTAGAAGAAATAAAAGTAGTTTTTTGAGAAAACAAAAGCGGCTTTTAGAAAAAAATAAAGTCGCTTTTTGAGAAAACAAAAGCGGCTTTTAGAAAAAATTAAAGTGGGTTTTAGAGAAAACAAAAGCGGCTTTTAGAAAAAATTAAACGACTTTCTGAGGAATTAAAAGTTACTTTTAAAAAAAATTAAAGCGACTTTCTGAGAAAACAAAATCGGCTTTTAGAAGAAATAAAAGTAGTTTTTTGAGAAAACAAAAGCGGCTATTAGAAAAAATTAAAGTGGCTTTTTGAGAAAACAAAAGCGGCTTTTAGAAAAAATTAAAGTGGGTTTTAGAGAAATTAAAAGTGGCTTTTAGAAAAAACTAAAGCGACTTTCTGAGAAAACAAAATCGGCTTTTAGAAGAAATTAAAGTGGCTTTTTGAGAAAATAAAAGCGGCTTTTAGAAAAAATTAAAGTGGCTTTCTGAGAAAACAAAACCGGTTTTTAGAAGAAATAAAAGTGGCTTTTTGAGAAAACAAAATCGGCTTTTAGAAGAAATTAAAGTGGCTTTTTAAGAAAACAAAATCGGCTTTTAGAAGAAATAAAAGTAGCTTTTTGAGAAAACAAAATCGGCTTTTAGAAGAAATAAAAGTGGCTTTTTGAGAAAGCAAAAGCGGCTATTAGAAAAAATTAAAGTGGCTTTTTGAGAAAACAAAAGCGGCTTTTAGAAAAAATTAAAACGACTTTCTAAGGAATTAAAAGTGATTTTTAGAAAAAATTAAAGTGGCTTTTTGAGAAAACAAAATCGGCTTTTAGAAGAAATAAAAGCGGCTTTTTGAGAAAGCAAAAGCGGCTTTTAGAAGAAATAAAAGTAGCTTTTTGAGAAAACAAAATCGGCTTTTAGAAGAAATAAAAGTGGCTTTTTGAGAAAGCAAAAGCGGCTATTAGAAAAAATTAAAGTGGCTTTTTGAGAAAACAAAAGCGGCTTTTAGAAAAAATTAAAACGACTTTCTAAGGAATTAAAAGTGATTTTTAGAAAAAATTAAAGTGGCTTTTTGAGAAAACAAAATCGGCTTTTAGAAGAAATAAAAGCGGCTTTTTGAGAAAGCAAAAGCGGCTATTAGAAAAAATTAAAGTGGCTTTTTGAGAAAACAAAATCGGCTTTTAGAAGAAATAAAAGTGGCTTTTTGAGAAAGCAAAAGCGGCTATTAGAAAAAATTAAAGCGACTTTCTGAGAAAACAAAATCGGCTTTTAGAAGAAATAAAAGTAGCTTTTTGAGAAAACAAAATCGGCTTTTAGAAGAAATAAAAGTGGCTTTTTGAGAAAGCAAAAGCGGCTATTAGAAAAAATTAAAGTAGTTTTTTGAGAAAACAAAAGCGGCTATTAGAAAAAATTAAAGTGGCTTTTTGAGAAAACAAAAGCGGCTTTTAGAAAAAATTAAAGTGGGTTTTAGAGAAAACAAAAGCGGCTTTTAGAAAAAATTAAACGACTTTCTGAGGAATTAAAAGTTACTTTTAAAAAAAATTAAAGCGACTTTCTGAGAAAACAAAATCGGCTTTTAGAAGAAATAAAAGTAGCTTTTTGAGAAAACAAAATCGGCTTTTAGAAGAAATAAAAGTGGCTTTTTGAGAAAGCAAAAGCGGCTATTAGAAAAAATTAAAGTGGCTTTTTGAGAAAACAAAAGCGGCTTTTAGAAAAAATTAAAGCGACTTTCTGAGGAATTAAAAGTGACTTTTAGAAAAAATTAAAGCGACTTTCTGAGAAAACAACACCGGTTTTTAGAAGAAATAATAGTGGCTTTTTGAGAAAACAAAAGCGGCTTTTAGAAAAAATTAAAGTGGGTTTTAGAGAAATTAAGAGTGGCTTTTAGAAAAAACTAAAGCGACTTTCTGAGAAAGCAAAAGCGGCTTTTAGAAAAAATTAAAGTGGCTTTTTGAGAAAACAAAAGCGGCTTTTAGAAAAAATTAAAGTGGGTTTTAGAGAAATTAAGAGTGGCTTTTAGAAAAAATTAAAGCGACTTTCTGAGAAAACAACACCGGTTTTTAGAAGAAATAAAAGTGGCTTTTTGAGAAAACAAAAGCGGCTTTTAGAAAAAATTAAAGTGGCTTTTTGAGAAAACAAAAGCGGCTTTTAGAAAAAATTAAAGCGAGTTTCTGAGGAATTAAAAGTGACTTTTAGAAAAAATTAAAGCGACTTTCTGAGAAAACAAAATCGGCTTTTAGAAGAAATAAAAGTAGTTTTTTGAGAAAACAAAAGCGGCTTTTAGAAAAAATTAAAGTGGCTTTTTGAGAAAACAAAAGCGGCTTTTAGAAAAAATTAAAGTAGGTTTTAGAGAAATTAAAAGTGGCTTTTAGAAAAAACTAAAGCGACTTTCTGAGAAAATAAAATCGGCTTTTAGAAGAAATAAAAGTAGTTTTTTGAGAAAACAAAAGCGGCTTTTAGAAAAAAATAAAGTCGCTTTTTGAGAAAACAAAAGCGGCTTTTAGAAAAAATTAAAGTGGGTTTTAGAGAAAACAAAAGCGGCTTTTAGAAAAAATTAAACGACTTTCTGAGGAATTAAAAGTTACTTTTAAAAAAAATTAAAGCGACTTTCTGAGAAAACAAAATCGGCTTTTAGAAGAAATAAAAGTAGTTTTTTGAGAAAACAAAAGCGGCTATTAGAAAAAATTAAAGTGGCTTTTTGAGAAAACAAAAGCGGCTTTTAGAAAAAATTAAAGTGGGTTTTAGAGAAATTAAAAGTGGCTTTTAGAAAAAACTAAAGCGACTTTCTGAGAAAACAAAATCGGCTTTTAGAAGAAATAAAAGTAGTTTTTTGAGAAAACAAAATCGGCTTTTAGAAGAAATTAAAGTGGCTTTTTGAGAAAACAAAATCGGCTTTTAGAAGAAATAAAAGTGGCTTTTTGAGAAAGCAACAGCGGCTATTAGAAAAAATTAAAGCGACTTTCTGAGGAATTAAAAGTGACTTTTAGAAAAAATTAAAGCGACTTTCTGAGAAAACAAAATCGGCTTTTAGAAGAAATTAAAGTGGCTTTTTGAGAAAACAAAATCGGCTTTTAGAAGAAATAAAAGCGGCTTTTTGAGAAAGCAAAAGCGGCTATTAGAAAAAATTAAAGTGGCTTTTTGAGAAAACAAAATCGGCTTTTAGAAGAAATAAAAGCGGCTTTTTGAGAAAACAAAATCGGCTTTTAGAAGAAATAAAAGTGGCTTTTTGAGAAAGCAAAAGCGGCTATTAGAAAAAATTAAAGCGACTTTCTGAGAAAACAAAATCGGCTTTTAGAAGAAATAAAAGCGGCTTTTTGAGAAAGCAAAAGCGGCTATTAGAAAAAATTAAAGCGACTTTCTGAGAAAACAAAATCGACTTTTAGAAGAAATAAAAGTAGCTTTTTGAGAAAACAAAATCGGCTTTTAGAAGAAATAAAAGTGGCTTTTTGAGAAAGCAAAAGCGGCTATTAGAAAAAATTAAAGTGGCTTTTTGAGAAAACAAAAGCGGCTTTTAGAAAAAATTAAAGCGACTTTCTGAGGAATTAAAAGTGACTTTTAGAAAAAATTAAAGCGACTTTCTGAGAAAACAAAATCGGCTTTTAGAAGAAATTAAAGTGGCTTTTTGAGAAAACAAAATCGGCTTTTAGAAGAAATAAAAGTAGCTTTTTGAGAAAACAAAATCGGCTTTTAGAAGAAATAAAAGTGGCTTTTTGAGAAAGCAAAAGCGACTATTAGAAAAAATTAAAGTGGCTTTTTGAGAAAACAAAAGCGGCTTTTAGAAAAAATTAAAGCGACTTTCTAAGGAATTAAAAGTGATTTTTAGAAAAAATTAAAGCGACTTTCTGAGAAAACAAAATCGGCTTTTAGAAGAAATTAAAGTGGCTTTTTGAGAAAGCAAAAGCGGCTATTAGAAAAAATTAAAGCGACTTTCTGAGGAATTAAAAGTGACTTTTAGAAAAAATTAAAGCGACTTTCTGAGAAAACAAAACCGGTTTTTAGAAGAAATTAAAGTGGCTTTTTGAGAAAATAAAAGCGGCTTTTAGAAAAAATTAAAGTGGCTTTCTGAGAAAACAAAACCGGTTTTTAGAAGAAATAAAAGTGGCTTTTTGAGAAAACAAAATCGGCTTTTAGAAGAAATTAAAGTGGCTTTTTAAGAAAACAAAATCGGCTTTTAGAAGAAATAAAAGTAGCTTTTTGAGAAAACAAAATCGGCTTTTAGAAGAAATAAAAGTGGCTTTTTGAGAAAGCAAAAGCGGCTATTAGAAAAAATTAAAGTGGCTTTTTGAGAAAACAAAAGCGGCTTTTAGAAAAAATTAAAACGACTTTCTAAGGAATTAAAAGTGATTTTTAGAAAAAATTAAAGTGGCTTTTTGAGAAAACAAAATCGGCTTTTAGAAGAAATAAAAGCGGCTTTTTGAGAAAGCAAAAGCGGCTATTAGAAAAAATTAAAGTGGCTTTTTGAGAAAACAAAATCGGCTTTTAGAAGAAATAAAAGTGGCTTTTTGAGAAAGCAAAAGCGGCTATTAGAAAAAATTAAAGCGACTTTCTGAGAAAACAAAATCGGCTTTTAGAAGAAATAAAAGTAGCTTTTTGAGAAAACAAAATCGGCTTTTAGAAGAAATAAAAGTGGCTTTTTGAGAAAGCAAAAGCGGCTATTAGAAAAAATTAAAGTAGTTTTTTGAGAAAACAAAAGCGGCTATTAGAATAAATTAAAGTGGCTTTTTGAGAAAACAAAAGCGGCTTTTAGAAAAAATTAAAGTGGGTTTTAGAGAAAACAAAAGCGGCTTTTAGAAAAAATTAAACGACTTTCTGAGGAATTAAAAGTTACTTTTAAAAAAAATTAAAGCGACTTTCTGAGAAAACAAAATCGGCTTTTAGAAGAAATAAAAGTAGCTTTTTGAGAAAACAAAATCGGCTTTTAGAAGAAATAAAAGTGGCTTTTTGAGAAAGCAAAAGCGGCTATTAGAAAAAATTAAAGTGGCTTTTTGAGAAAACAAAAGCGGCTTTTAGAAAAAATTAAAGCGACTTTCTGAGGAATTAAAAGTGACTTTTAGAAAAAATTAAAGCGACTTTCTGAGAAAACAACACCGGTTTTTAGAAGAAATAATAGTGGCTTTTTGAGAAAACAAAAGCGGCTTTTAGAAAAAATTAAAGTGGGTTTTAGAGAAATTAAGAGTGGCTTTTAGAAAAAACTAAAGCGACTTTCTGAGAAAGCAAAAGCGGCTTTTAGAAAAAATTAAAGTGGCTTTTTGAGAAAACAAAAGCGGCTTTTAGAAAAAATTAAAGTGGGTTTTAGAGAAATTAAGAGTGGCTTTTAGAAAAAATTAAAGCGACTTTCTGAGAAAACAACACCGGTTTTTAGAAGAAATAAAAGTGGCTTTTTGAGAAAACAAAAGCGGCTTTTAGAAAAAATTAAAGTGGCTTTTTGAGAAAACAAAAGCGGCTTTTAGAAAAAATTAAAGCGAGTTTCTGAGGAATTAAAAGTGACTTTTAGAAAAAATTAAAGCGACTTTCTGAGAAAACAAAATCGGCTTTTAGAAGAAATAAAAGTAGTTTTTTGAGAAAACAAAAGCGGCTTTTAGAAAAAATTAAAGTGGCTTTTTGAGAAAACAAAAGCGGCTTTTAGAAAAAATTAAAGTAGGTTTTAGAGAAATTAAAAGTGGCTTTTAGAAAAAACTAAAGCGACTTTCTGAGAAAATAAAATCGGCTTTTAGAAGAAATAAAAGTAGTTTTTTGAGAAAACAAAAGCGGCTTTTAGAAAAAAATAAAGTCGCTTTTTGAGAAAACAAAAGCGGCTTTTAGAAAAAATTAAAGTGGGTTTTAGAGAAAACAAAAGCGGCTTTTAGAAAAAATTAAACGACTTTCTGAGGAATTAAAAGTTACTTTTAAAAAAAATTAAAGCGACTTTCTGAGAAAACAAAATCGGCTTTTAGAAGAAATAAAAGTAGTTTTTTGAGAAAACAAAAGCGGCTATTAGAAAAAATTAAAGTGGCTTTTTGAGAAAACAAAAGCGGCTTTTAGAAAAAATTAAAGTGGGTTTTAGAGAAATTAAAAGTGGCTTTTAGAAAAAACTAAAGCGACTTTCTGAGAAAACAAAATCGGCTTTTAGAAGAAATAAAAGTAGTTTTTTGAGAAAACAAAATCGGCTTTTAGAAGAAATTAAAGTGGCTTTTTGAGAAAACAAAATCGGCTTTTAGAAGAAATAAAAGTGGCTTTTTGAGAAAGCAACAGCGGCTATTAGAAAAAATTAAAGCGACTTTCTGAGGAATTAAAAGTGACTTTTAGAAAAAATTAAAGCGACTTTCTGAGAAAACAAAATCGGCTTTTAGAAGAAATTAAAGTGGCTTTTTGAGAAAACAAAATCGGCTTTTAGAAGAAATAAAAGCGGCTTTTTGAGAAAGCAAAAGCGGCTATTAGAAAAAATTAAAGTGGCTTTTTGAGAAAACAAAATCGGCTTTTAGAAGAAATAAAAGCGGCTTTTTGAGAAAACAAAATCGGCTTTTAGAAGAAATAAAAGTGGCTTTTTGAGAAAGCAAAAGCGGCTATTAGAAAAAATTAAAGCGACTTTCTGAGAAAACAAAATCGGCTTTTAGAAGAAATAAAAGCGGCTTTTTGAGAAAGCAAAAGCGGCTATTAGAAAAAATTAAAGCGACTTTCTGAGAAAACAAAATCGACTTTTAGAAGAAATAAAAGTAGCTTTTTGAGAAAACAAAATCGGCTTTTAGAAGAAATAAAAGTGGCTTTTTGAGAAAGCAAAAGCGGCTATTAGAAAAAATTAAAGTGGCTTTTTGAGAAAACAAAAGCGGCTTTTAGAAAAAATTAAAGCGACTTTCTGAGGAATTAAAAGTGACTTTTAGAAAAAATTAAAGCGACTTTCTGAGAAAACAAAATCGGCTTTTAGAAGAAATTAAAGTGGCTTTTTGAGAAAACAAAATCGGCTTTTAGAAGAAATAAAAGTAGCTTTTTGAGAAAACAAAATCGGCTTTTAGAAGAAATAAAAGTGGCTTTTTGAGAAAGCAAAAGCGACTATTAGAAAAAATTAAAGTGGCTTTTTGAGAAAACAAAAGCGGCTTTTAGAAAAAATTAAAGCGACTTTCTAAGGAATTAAAAGTGATTTTTAGAAAAAATTAAAGCGACTTTCTGAGAAAACAAAATCGGCTTTTAAAAGAAATTAAAGTGGCTTTTTGAGAAAGCAAAAGCGGCTATTAGAAAAAATTAAAGCGACTTTCTGAGGAATTAAAAGTGACTTTTAGAAAAAATTAAAGCGACTTTCTGAGAAAACAAAACCGGTTTTTAGAAGAAATTAAAGTGGCTTTTTGAGAAAATAAAAGCGGCTTTTAGAAAAAATTAAAGTGGCTTTCTGAGAAAACAAAACCGGTTTTTAGAAGAAATAAAAGTGGGTTTTTGAGAAAACAAAATCGCCTTTTAGAAGAAATTAAAGGGGCTTTTTAAGAAAACAAAATCGGCTTTTAGAAGAAATAAAAGTAGCTTTTTGAGAAAACAAAATCGGCTTTTAGAAGAAATAAAAGTGGCTTTTTGAGAAAGCAAAAGCGGCTATTAGAAAAAATTAAAGTGGCTTTTTGAGAAAACAAAAGCGGCTTTTAGAAAAAATTAAAGCGACTTTCTAAGGAATTAAAAGTGATTTTTAGAAAAAATTAAAGTGGCTTTTTGAGAAAACAAAATCGGCTTTTAGAAGAAATAAAAGCGGCTTTTTGAGAAAGCAAAAGCGGCTATTAGAAAAAATTAAAGTGGCTTTTTGAGAAAACAAAATCGGCTTTTAGAAGAAATAAAAGTGGCTTTTTGAGAAAGCAAAAGCGGCTATTAGAAAAAAATTAAAGCGACTTTCTGAGAAAACAAAATCGGCTTTTAGAAGAAATAAAAGTAGCTTTTTGAGAAAACAAAATCGGCTTTTAGAAGAAATAAAAGTGGCTTTTTGAGAAAGCAAAAGCGGCTATTAGAAAAAATTAAAGTGGCTTTTTGAGAAAACAAAAGCGGCTTTTAGAAAAAATTAAAGCGACTTTCTGAGGAATTAAAAGTGACTTTTAGAAAAAATTAAAGCGACTTTCTGAGAAAACAAAATCGGCTTTTAGAAGAAATTAAAGTGGCTTTTTGAGAAAACAAAATCGGCTTTTAGAAGAAATAAAAGTAGCTTTTTGAGAAAACAAAATCGGCTTTTAGAAGAAATAAAAGTGGCTTTTTGAGAAAGCAAAAGCGGCTATTAGAAAAAATTAAAGTGGCTTTTTGAGAAAACAAAAGCGGCTTTTAGAAAAAATTAAAGCGACTTTCTAAGGAATTAAAAGTGACTTTTAGAAAAAATTAAAGCGACTTTCTGAGAAAACAAAATCGGCTTTTAGAAGAAATTAAAGTGGCTTTTTGAGAAAACAAAATCGGCTTTTAGAAGAAATAAAAGTAGCTTTTTGAGAAAACAAAATCGGCTTTTAGAAGAAATAAAAGTGGCTTTTTGAGAAAGCAAAAGCGGCTTTTAGAAAAAATTAAAGTGGCTTTTTGAGAAAACAAAAGCGGCTTTTAGAAAAAATTAAAGTGGGTTTTAGAGAAATTAAAAGTGGCTTTTAGAAAAAATTAAAGCGACTTTCTGAGGAATTAAAAGTGACTTTTAGAAAAAATTAAAGCGACTTTCAGAGAAAACAACACCGGTTTTTAGAAGAAATAAAAGTAGCTTTTTGAGAAAACAAAAGCGGCTATTAGAAAAAATTAAAGTGGCTTTTTGAGAAAACAAAAGCGGCTTTTAGAAAAAATTAAAGTGGGTTTTAGAGAAATTAAAAGTGGCTTTTAGAAAAAATTAAAGCGACTTTCTGAGGAATTAAAAGTGACTTTTAGAAAAAATTAAAGCGACTTTCTGAGAAAACAAAATCGGCTTTTAGAAGAAATAAAAGTAGCTTTTTGAGAAAACAAAATCGGCTTTTAGAAGAAATAAAAGTGGCTTTTTGAGAAAGCAAAAGCGGCTATTAGAAAAAATTAAAGTGGCTTTTTGAGAAAACAAAAGCGGCTTTTAGAAAAAATTAAAGTGGGTTTTAGAGAAATTAAAAGTGGCTTTTAGAAAAAATTAAAGCGACTTTCTGAGAATACAAAACCAGTTTTTAGAAGAAATAAAAGTGGCTTTTTGAGAAAACAAAAGCGGCTATTAGAAAAAATTAAAGTGGCTTTTTGAGAAAACAAAAGCGGCTTTTAGAAAAAATTAAAGTGGGTTTTAGAGAAATTAAAAGTGGCTTTTAGAAAAAGTTAAAGCGACTGTCTGAAAAAACAAAACCGGTTTTTAGAAGAAATAAAAGTGGATTTTTCAGAAAACAAAAGCGGCTATTAGAAAAAAGTAAAGTGGCTTTTTGAGAAAACAAAAGCGGCTTTTAGAAAAAATTAAAGTGGCTTTCTGAGGAAATAAAAGTGACTTTTAGAAAAAATTAAAGTGGGTTTTAGAGAAATTAAAAGTGGCTTTTAGAAAAAGTTAAAGCGACTTTCTGAGGAATTAAAAGTGACTTTTAGAAAAAATTAAAGCGACTTTCTGAGAAAACAAAATCGGCTTTTAAAAAAAATAAAAGTAGCTTTTTGAGAAAACAAAATCGGCTTTTAGAAGAAATAAAAGTGGCTTTTTGAGAAAGCAAAAGCGGCTATTAGAAAAAATTAAAGTGGCTTTTTGAGAAAACAAAAGCGGCTTTTAGAAAAAATTAAAGTGGGTTTTAGAGAAATTAAAAGTGGCTTTTAGAAAAAGTTAAAGCGACTGTCTGAAAAAACAAAACCGGTTTTTAGAAGAAATAAAAGTGGATTTTTCAGAAAACAAAAGCGGCTATTAGAAAAAAGTAAAGTGGCTTTTTGAGAAAACAAAAGCGGCTTTTAGAAAAAATTAAAGTGGATTTCTGAGGAAATAAAAGTGACTTTTAGAAAAAATTAAAGCGACTTTCAGTGAAATAAAATCGGCTTTTAGAAGAAATAAAAGTAGCTTTTTGAGAAAACAAAAGCGGCTATTAGAAAAAATTAAAGTGGCTTTTTGAGAAAACAAAAGCGGCTTTTAGAAAAAATTAAAGCGACTTTCTAAGGAATTAAAAGTGACTTTTAGAAAAAATTAAAGCGACTTTCTGAGAAAACAAAATCGGCTTTTAGAAGAAATTAAAGTGGCTTTTTGAGAAAACAAAATCGGCTTTTAGAAGAAATAAAAGTAGCTTTTTGAGAAAACAAAATCGGCTTTTAGAAGAAATAAAAGTGGCTTTTTGAGAAAGCAAAAGCGGCTATTAGAAAAAATTAAAGTGGCTTTTTGAGAAAACAAAAGCGGATTTTAGAAAAAATTAAAGTGGGTTTTAGAGAAATTAAAAGTGGCTTTTAGAAAAAATTAAAGCGACTTTCTGAGGAATTAAAAGTAACTTTTAGAAAAAATTAAAGCGACTTTCAGAGAAAACAACACCGGTTTTTAGAAGAAATAAAAGTAGCTTTTTGAGAAAACAAAAGCGGCTATTAGAAAAAATTAAAGTGGCTTTTTGAGAAAACAAAAGCGGCTTTTAGAAAAAATTAAAGTGGGTTTTAGAGAAATTAAAAGTGGCTTTTAGAAAAAATTAAAGCGACTTTCTGAGAATACAAAACCAGTTTTTAGAAGAAATAAAAGTGGCTTTTTGAGAAAACAAAAGCGGCTATTAGAAAAAATTAAAGTGGCTTTTTGAGAAAACAAAAGCGGCTTTTAGAAAAAATTAAAGTGGGTTTTAGAGAAATTAAAAGTGCCTTTTAGAAAAAGTTAAAGCGACTGTCTGAAAAAACAAAACCGGTTTTTAGAAGAAATAAAAGTGGATTTTTGAGAAAACAAAAGCGGCTATTAGAAAAAAGTAAAGTGGCTTTTTGAGAAAACAAAAGCGGCTTTTAGAAAAAATTAAAGTGGCTTTCTGAGGAAATAAAAGTGACTTTTAGAAAAAATTAAAGCGACTTTCAGTGAAATAAAATCGGCTTTTAGAAGAAATAAAAGTAGCTTTTTGAGAAAACAAAAGCGGCTATTAGAAAAAATTAAAGTGGCTTTTTGAGAAAACAAAAGCGGCTTTTAGAAAAAATTAAAGCGACTTTCTAAGGAATTAAAAGTGACTTTTAGAAAAAATTAAAGCGACTTTCTGAGAAAACAAAATCGGCTTTTAGAAGAAATTAAAGTGGCTTTTTAAGAAAACAAAATCGGCTTTTAGAAGAAATAAAAGTAGCTTTTTGAGAAAACAAAATCGGCTTTTAGAAGAAATAAAAGTGGCTTTTTGAGAAAGCAAAAGCGGCTATTAGAAAAAATTAAAGTGGCTTTTTGAGAAAACAAAAGCGGCTTTTAGAAAAAATTAAAGTGGGTTTTAGAGAAATTAAAAGTGGCTTTTAGAAAAAATTAAAGCGACTTTCTGAGGAATTAAAAGTGACTTTTAGAAAAAATTAAAGCGACTTTCAGAGAAAACAACACCGGTTTTTAGAAGAAATAAAAGTAGCTTTTTGAGAAAACAAAAGCGGCTATTAGAAAAAATAAAAGTGGCTTTTTGAGAAAGCAAAAGCGGCTATTAGAAAAAATTAAAGTGGCTTTTTGAGAAAACAAAAGCGGCTTTTAGAAAAAATTAAAGTGGGTTTTAGAGAAATTAAATGTGGCTTTTAGAAAAAATTAAAGCGACTTTCTGAGAATACAAAACCAGTTTTTAGAAGAAATAAAAGTGGCTTTTTGAGAAAACAAAAGCGGCTATTAGAAAAAATTAAAGTGGCTTTTTGAGAAAACAAAAGCGGCTTTTAGAAAAAATTAAAGTGGGTTTTAGAGAAATTAAAAGTGGCTTTTAGAAAAAATTAAAGCGACTTTCTGAGAATACAAAACCAGTTTTTAGAAGAAATAAAAGTGGCTTTTTGAGAAAACAAAAGCGGCTATTAGAAAAAATTAAAGTGGCTTTTTGAGAAAACAAAAGCGGCTTTTAGAAAAAATTAAAGTGGGTTTTAGAGAAATTAAAAGTGGCTTTTAGAAAAAGTTAAAGCGACTGTCTGAAAAAACAAAACCGGTTTTTAGAAGAAATAAAAGTGGCTTTTTGAGAAAACAAAAGCGGCTATTAGAAAAAATTAAAGTGGCTTTTTGAGAAAACAAAAGCGGCTATTAGAAAAAAGTAAAGTGGCTTTTTGAGAAAACAAAAGCGGCTTTTAGAAAAAATTAAAGTGGCTTTCTGAGGAAATAAAAGTGACTTTTAGAAAAAATTAAAGCGACTTTCAGTGAAATAAAATCGGCTTTTAGAAGAAATAAAAGTAGCTTTTTGAGAAAACAAAAGCGGCTATTAGAAAAAATTAAAGTGGCTTTTTGAGAAAATAAAAGCGGCTTTTAGAAAAAATTAAAGTGGCTTTCTGAGGAATTAAAAGTGACTTTTACAAAAAATTAAAGCGACTTTCTGAGGAATTAAAAGTGACTTTTAGAAAAAATTAAAGCGACTTTCAGAGAAAACAAAATCGGTTTTTAGAAGAAATAAAAGTAGCTTTTTGAGAAAACAAAAGTGGCTTTTAGAAAAAATTAAAGTGGGTTTTAGAGAAATTAAAAGTGGCTTTTAGAAAAAATTAAAGCGACTTTCTGAGAAAACAAAAGCGGCTTTTAGAAAAAATTAAAGTGGGTTTTAGAGAAATTGAAAGAGGCTTTTAGAAAAAATTCAAGTGGCTTTCTGAGGAACTAAAAGTGACTTTTAGAAAAAATTAAAGGGACTTTCTGAGAAAACAAGACCGGTTTTTAGAAAAAATTAAAGTGGCTTTTTGAGAAAACAAAAGCGGCTTTTAGAAAAAATTAAAGTGTGTTTTAGAGAAATTAAAAGTGGCTTTTAGAAAAAATTAAAGCGACTGTCTGAGAAAACAAACCGGTTTTTAGAAGAAATAAAAGTGGCTTTTTGAGAAAACAAAAGCGGCTATTAGAAAAAATTAAAGTGGCTTTTTGAGAAAACAAAAGCGGCTTTTAGAAAAAATTAAAGTGGGTTTTAGAGAAATTAAACGTGGCTTTTAGAAAAAATTAAAGCGACTTTCAGAGAAATAAAATCGGCTTTAAGAAGAAATAAAAGTAGCTTTTTGAGAAAACAAAAGCGGCTATTAGAAAAAATTAAAGTGGCTTTTTGAGAAAATAAAAGCGGCTTTTAGAAAAAATTAAAGTGGCTTTCTGAGAAAACAAAACCGGTTTTTAGAAGAAATAAAAGTGGCTTTTTGAGAAAACAAAAGCGGCTATTAGAAAAAATTAAAGGGACTTTCTGAGAAAACAAGACCGGTTTTTAGAAAAAATTAAAGTGGCTTTCTGAGAAAACAAAACCAGTTTTTAGAAGAAATAAAAGTGGCTTTTTGAGAAAACAAAAGCGGCTATTAGAAAAAATTAAAGTGGCTTTCTGAGGAAATAAAAGTGACTTTTAGAAAAAATTAAAGCGACTTTCAGAGAAATATAATCGGCTTTTAGAAGAAATAAAAGTAGCTTTTTGAGAAAACAAAAGCGGCTTTTAGAAAAAATTAAAGTGGCTTTTTGAGAAAACAAAAGCGGCTTTTAGAAGAAATAAAAGTGGCTTTTTGAGAAAACAAAAGCGGCTATTAGAAAAAATTAAAGTAGGTTTTAGAGAAAACAAAAGCGGCTTTTAGAAAAAATTAAAGTAGGTTTTAGAGAAAACAAAATCGGCTTTTAGAAGAAATAAAAGTAGCTTTTTGAGAAAACAAAAGCGGCTTTTAGAAAAATAAAAGTGGGTTTTAGAGAAATTAAAAGTAGCTTTTAGAAAAAATTAAAGCGACTTTTTGAGAAAACAAAAGCGGCTTTTAGAAGAAATAAAAGTAGCTTTTTGAGAAAACAAAAGCGGCTTTTATAAAAAATTAAAGTGGGTTTTAGAGAAATTAAAAGTGGCTTTTAGAAAAAATTAAAGCGACTTTCTGAGAAAACAAAACCGGTTTTTAGAAGAAATAAAAGTGGCTTTTTGAAAAAACAAAAGCGGCTATTAGGAAAAATTAAAGTGGCTTTTTAGAAAACAAAAGCGGCTTTTAAAAAATTAAAGCGACTTTCTGAGGAATTAAAAGTGAGTTTTAAAAAAAATTAAAGTGGCTTTTTGAGAAAACAAAAGCGGCTATTAGGAAAAATTAAAGTAGCTTTTTTGGAAAACAAAAGCGGCTTTTAGAAAAAATTAAAGTAGGTTTTAGAGAAAACAAAAGCGGCTGTTAGAAAAAATTAAAGTGGGTTCTAGAGAAATTTAAAGTGGCTTTTAAAAAAAATTAAAGCGACTTTCTGAGAAAACAAAATCGGCTTTTAGAAGAAATAAAAGTAGCTTTTTGAGAAAACAAAAGCGGCTTTTAGAAAAAATTAAAGTGGGTTTTAGAGAAAATAAAAGCGGCTTTTAAAAAAAATTAAAGCGACTTTCTGAGAAAACAAAATCGGCTTTTAGAAGAAATAAAAGTAGCTTTTTGAGAAAACAAAAGCGGCTTTTAGAAAAAATTAAAGTGGGTTTTAGAGAAATTAAAAGTGGCTTTTAGAAAAAATTAAAGTGGGTTTTAGAGAAATTAAAAGTGGCTTTTAGAAAAAATTAAAGTGGGTTTTAGAGAAATTAAAAGTGAGTTTTAAAAAAAATTAAAGCGGCTTTCTGAGAATACAAAATCGGCTTTTAGAAGAAATAAAAGTAGCTTTTTGAGAAAACAAAAGCGGCTATTAGAAAAAATTTAAGTGGTTTTTTGAGAAAATAAAAGCGGCTTTTAGAAAAAATTAAAGTGGCTTTCTGAGAAAACAAAAGCGGCTTTTAGAAAAAATTAAAGTGGGTTTTAGAGAAATTAAAAGTGGCTTTTAGAAAAAATTAAAGCGACTTTCTGAGAAAACAAAACCGGTTTTTAGAAGAAATTAAAGTGGCTTTTTGGGAAAACAAAAGAGGCTTTTAGAAAAAATTAAAGTGGGTTTTAGAGAAATTAAAAGTGGCTTTTAGAAAAAATTAAAGTGGCTTTCTGGGAAAACAAAAGCGGCTTTTAGAAAAAATTAAAGTGGCTTTTAGATAAATTAAAAGCGGCTATTAGAAAAAATTAAAGTGGCTTTTTGAGAAAACAAAATCGGCTTTTAGAAAAAATTACAGCGACTTTCTGAGAAAACTAAAGCGGCTATTAGAAAAAATTAAAGCGACTTTCTGAGAAAACAAAAGCGGCTATTAGAAAAAATTAGGTGGCTTTTAGAGAAATTAAAAGCGGCTATTAGAAAAAATTAAAGTGGCTTTTTGAGAAAACAAAAGCGGCTATTAGAAAAAATTAAAGTGGGTTTTAGAGAAAATAAAAGCGGCTTTTAAAAAAAATTAAAGCGACTTTCTGAGAAAACAAAATCGGCTTTTAGAAGAAATTAAAGCGACTTTCTGAGGAATTAAAAGTGAGTTTTAAAAAAAATTAAAGCGGCTTTCTGAGAAAACAAAAGCGGCTTTTAGAAAAAATTAAAGTGGGTTTTAGAGAAATTAAAAGTGGCTTTTAGAAAAAATTAAAGCAACTTTCTGAGAAAACAAAACCGGTTTTTAGAAGAAATAAAAGTGGCTTTTTGAAAAAACAAAAGCGGCTATTAGGAAAAATTAAAGTGGCTTTTTTAGAAAACAAAAGCGGCTTTTAGAAAAAATTAAAGCGACTTTCTGAGGAATTAAAAGTGAGTTTTAAAAAAAATTAAAGCGGCTTTCTGAGAAAACAAAATCGGCTTTTAGAAGAAATAAAAGTGGGTTTTAGAGAAATTAAAAGTGGCTTTTAGAAAAAATTAAAGCGACTTTCTGAGAGAACAAAACCGGTTTTTAGAAGAAATAAAAGTGGCTTTTTGAAAAAACAAAAGCGGCTATTAGGAAAAATTAAAGTGGCTTTTTTAGAAAACAAAAGCGGCTTTTAGAAAAAATTAAAGCGACTTTCTGAGGAATTAAAAGTGAGTTTTAAAAAAAATTAAAGCGGCTTTCTGAGAAAACAAAATCGGCTTTTAGAAGAAATAAAAGTGGGTTTTAGAGAAATTAAAAGTGGCTTTTAGAAAAAATTAAAGCGACTTTCTGAGAAAACAAAACCGGTTTTTAGAAGAAATAAAAGTGGTTTTTTGAAAACACAAAAGCGGCTATTAGGAAAAATTAAAGTGGCTTTTTTAGAAAACAAAAGCGGCTTTTAGAAGAAATTAAAGCGACTTTCTGAGGAATTAAAAGTGAGTTTTTAAAAAAATTAAAGCGGCTTTCTGAGAAAACAAAAGCGGCTTTTAGAAAAAATTAAAGTGGGTTTTAGAGAAATTAAAAGTGGCTTTTAGAAAAAATTAAAGCGACTTTCTGAGAAAACAAAACCGGTTTTTAGAAGAAATAAAAGTGGCTTTTTGAAAAAACAAAAGCGGCTATTAGGAAAAATTAAAGTGGCTTTTTTAGAAAACAAAAGCGGCTTTTAGAAAAAATTAAAGCGACTTTCTGAGGAATTAAAAGTGAGTTTTAAAAAAAATTAAAGCGGCTTTCTGAGAAAACAAAATCGGCTTTTAGAAGAAATAAAAGTAGCTTTTTGAGAAAACAAAAGCGGCTATTAGAAAAAATTTAAGTGGTTTTTTGAGAAAATAAAAGCGGCTATTAGAAAAAATTAAAGTGGGTTTTAGAGAAATTAAAAGTGGCTTTTAGAAAAAATTAAAGTGGCTTTTTGAGAAAACAAAATCGGCTTTTAGAAAAAATTAAAGTGGGTTTTAGAGAAATTAAAAGCGGCTATTAGAAAAAATTAAAGTGGGTTTCAGAGAAACTAAAAGTGGCTTTTAGAAAAAATTAAAGCGACTTTCTGAGAAAACAAAAGCGGCTTTTAGAAAAAATTAAAGTGGGTTTTAGAGAAATTAAAAGCGGCTATTAGAAAAAATTTAAGTGGTTTTTTGAGAAAATAAAAGCGGCTATTAGAAAAAATTAAAGTGGGTTTTAGAGAAACTAAAAGTGGCTTTTAGAAAAAATTAAAGCGACTTTCTGAGAGAACAAAAGCGGCTTTTAGAAAAAATTAAAGTGGGTTTTAGAGAAATTAAAAGCGGCTATTAGAAAAAATTAAAGTGGCTTTTTGAGAAAACAAAAGCGGCTATTAGAAAAAATTAAAGTGGGTTTTAGAGAAATTAAAAGTGGCTTTTAGAAAAAATTAAAGCGACTTTCTAAGAAAACAAAAGCGGCATTTAGAAAAAATTAAAGTGGCTTTTTGAGAAAACAAAAGCGGCTATTAGAAAAAATTAAAGTGGGTTTTAGAGAAATTAAAAGTGGCTTTTAGAAAAAATTAAAGTGGCTTTCTGAGAAAACAAAAGCGGCTTTTAGAAAAAATTAAAGTGGATTTTAGAGAAATTAAAAGCAGCTATTAGAAAAAATTAAAGTGGCTTTTTGAGAAAACAAAATCGGCTTTTAGAAAAAATTACAGCGACTTTCTGAGAAAACAAAAGCGGCTATTAGAAAAAATTAGGTGGCTTTTAGAGAAATTAAAAGCGGCTATTAGAAAAAATTAAAGTGGCTTTTTGAGAAAACAAAAGCGGCTATTAGAAAAAATTAAAGTGGGTTTTAGAAAAAATAAAAGTAGATTTTGGAGAAAACAAAAGCGGCTTCTAGAAAAAATTAAAGTGGCTTTTTGAGAAAACAAAAGCGGCTTTTAGAAAAAATTAAAGTAGCTTTTTGAGAAAACAAAAGCGGCTATTAGAATAAATTAAAGTGGCTTTTTGAGAAAACAAAAGCGGCTTTTAGAAAAAATTAAAGTGGGTTTTAGAGAAATTAAAAGTGGCTTTAAGAAAAAATTAAACGACTTTCTGAGAAAACAAAAGCGGCTATTAGAAAAAATTAAGTGGCTTTTAGAAAAAATTAAAGTGGGTTTTAGAGAAATTAAAAGTGGCTTTAAGAAAAAATTAAAGCGACTTTCTGAGAAAACAAAATCGGCTTTTAGAAAAAATAAAAGTAGATTTTTGAAAAAACAAAAGCGGCTTTTAGAAAAAATTAAAGCGACTTTCTGAGGAATTAAAAGTGAGTTTTAAAAAAAATTAAAGCGGCTTTCTGAGAAAACAAAATCGGCTTTTAGAAGAAATAAAAGTAGCTTTTTGAGAAAACAAAAGCGGCTATTAGAAAAAATTTAAGTGGTTTTTTGAGAAAATAAAAGCGGCTATTAGAAAAAATTAAAGTGGGTTTTAGAGAAATTAAAAGTGGCTTTTAGAAAAAATTAAAGTGGCTTTTTGAGAAAACAAAATCGGCTTTTAGAAAAAATTAAAGTGGGTTTTAGAGAAATTAAAAGCGGCTATTAGAAAAAATTAAAGTGGGTTTTAGAGAAACTAAAAGTGGCTTTTAGAAAAAATTAAAGCGACTTTCTGAGAAAACAAAAGCGGCTTTTAGAAAAAATTAAAGTGGGTTTTAGAGAAATTAAAAGCGGCTATTAGAAAAAATTTAAGTGGCTTTTTGAGAAAACAAAAGCGGCTATTAGAAAAAATTAAAGTGGGTTTTGAGAGAAATTAAAAGTGGCTTTTAGAAAAAATTAAAGCGACTTTCTAAGAAAACAAAAGCGGCATTTAGAAAAAATTAAAGTGGCTTTTTGAGAAAACAAAAGCGGCTATTAGAAAAAATTAAAGTGGGTTTTAGAGAAATTAAAAGTGGCTTTTAGAAAAAATTAAAGTGGCTTTCTGAGAAAACAAAAGCGGCTTTTAGAAAAAATTAAAGTGGCTTTTAGAGAAATTAAAAGCGGCTATTATAAAAAATTAAAGTGGCTTTTTGAGAAAACAAAATCGGCTTTTAGAAAAAATTACAGCGACTTTCTGAGAAAACTAAAGCGGCTATTAGAAAAAATTAAAGCGACTTTCTGAGAAAACAAAAGCGGCTATTAGAAAAAATTAGGTGGCTTTTAGAGAAATTAAAAGCGGCTATTAGAAAAAATTAAAGTGGCTTTTTGAGAAAACAAAAGCGGCTATTAGAAAAAATTAAAGTGGGTTTTAGAAAAAATAAAAGTAGATTTTGGAGAAAACAAAAGCGGCTTCTAGAAAAAATTAAAGTGGCTTTTTGAGAAAACAAAAGCGGCTTTTAGAAAAAATTAAAGTGGGTTTTAGAGAAATTAAAAGTGGCTTTAAGAAAAAATTAAACGACTTTCTGAGAAAACAAAAGCGGCTATTAGAAAAAATTAAGTGGCTTTTAGAAAAAATTAAAGTGGGTTTTAAGGGAAATTAAAAGTGGCTTTAAGAAAAAATTAAAGCGACTTTCTGAGAAAACAAAATCGGCTTTTAGAAAAAATAAAAGTAGATTTTTGAGAAAACAAAAGCGGCTTTTAGAAAAAATTAAAGTGGCTTTTTGAGAAAACAAAAGCGGCTTTTAGAAAAAATTAAAGTGGGTTTTAGAGAAATTAAAAGTGGCTTTTAGAAAAAATTAAAGCGACTTTTTGAGAAAACAAAAGCGGCTATTAGAAAAAATTAAGTGGCTTTTAGAGAAATTAAAAGCGGCTATTAGAAAAAATTAAAGTGGCTTTTTGAGAAAACAAAATCGGCTTTTAGAAAAAATTACAGCGACTTTCTGAGAAAACTAAAGCGGCTATTAGAAAAAATTAAAGCGACTTTCTGAGAAAACAAAAGCGGCTATTAGAAAAAATTAGGTGGCTTTTAGAGAAATTAAAAGCGGCTATTAGAAAAAATTAAAGTGGATTTTTGAGAAAACAAAAGCGGCTGTTAGAAAAAATTAAAGTGGGTTTTAGAGAAAATAAAAGCGGCTTTAAAAAAAAATTAAAGCGACTTTCTGAGAAAACAAAATCGGCTTTTAGAAGAAATAAAAGTGGCTTTTTGAGAAAACAAAAGCGGCTTTTAGAAAAAATTAAAGTGGGTTTTAGAGAAATTAAAAGTGGCTTTTAGAAAAAATTAAAGCGACTTTCTGAGAAAACAAAACCGGTTTTTAGAAGAAATAAAAGTGGCTTTTTGAAAAAACAAAAGCGGCTATTAGGAAAAATTAAAGTGGCTTTTTTAGAAAACAAAAGCGGCTTTTAGAAAAAATTAAAGCGACTTTCTGAGGAATTAAAAGTGAGTTTAAAAAAAATTAAAGCGGCTTTTTGAGAAAACAAAAGCGGCTATTAGAAAAAACTAAAGTGGGTTTTAGAGAAAATAAAAGCGGCTTTAAAAAAAAATTAAAGCGACTTTCTGAGAAAACAAAATCGGCTTTTAGAAGAAATAAAAGTAGCTTTTTGAGAAAACAAAAGCGGCTTTTAGAAAAAATTAAAGTGGGTTTGAGAGAAATTAAAAGTGGCTTTTAGAAAAAACTTAAGCGACTTTCTGAGAAAACAAAACCGGTTTTTAGAAGAAATAAAAGTGGCTTTTTGAAAAAACAAAAGCGGCTATTAGGAAAAATTAAAGTGGCTTTTTTAGAAAACAAAAGCGGCTTTTAGAAAAAATTAAAGCGACTTTCTGAGGAATTAAAAGTGAGTTTTAAAAAAAATTAAAGCGGCTTTCTGAGAAAACAAAATCGGCTTTTAGAAGAAATAAAAGTAGCTTTTTGAGAAAACAAAAGCGGCTATTAGAAAAAATTTAAGTGGTTTTTTGAGAAAATAAAAGCGGCTTTTAGAAAAAATTGAAGTGGCTTTCTGAGAAAACAAAAGCGGCTTTTAGAAAAAATAAAAGTAGCTTTTTGAGAAAACAAAAGCGGCTTTTAGAAAAAATTAAAGTGGGTTTTAGAGAAATTTAAAGTGGCTTTTAAAAAAAATTAAAGCGACTTTCTGAGAAAACAAAATCGGCTTTTAGAAAAAATAAAAGTAGCTTTTTGAGAAAACAAAAGCGGCTTTTAGAAAAAATTAAAGTGGGTTTTAGAGAAATTAAAAGTGGCTTTTAGAAAAAATTAAAGCGACTTTCTAAGAAAACAAAAGCGGCTTTTAGAAAAAATTAAAGTGGCTTTTTGAGAAAACAAAAGCGGCTTTTAGAAAAAATTAAAGTGGGTTTTAGAGAAATTAAAAGTGGCTTTTAGAAAAAATTAAAGCGACTTTCTGAGAAAACAAAACCGGTTTTTAGAAGAAATAAAAGTGGCTTTTTGAGAAAACAAAAGCGGCTATTAGAAAAAATTTAAGTGGTTTTTTGAGAAAATAAAAGCGGCTTTTAGAAAAAATTAAAGTGGCTTTCTGAGAAAACAAAAGCGGCTTTTAGAAAAAATTAAAGTGGGTTTTAGAGAAATTAAAAGTGGCTTTTAGAAAAAATTAAAGCGACTTTCTAAGAAAACAAAAGCGGCTTTTAGAAAAAATTAAAGTGGCTTTTTGAGAAAACAAAAGCGGCTTTTAGAAAAAATTAAAGTGGGTTTTAGAGAAATTAAAAGTGGCTTTTAGAAAAAATTAAAGCGACTTTCTGAGAAAACAAAACCGGTTTTTAGAAGAAATAAAAGTGGCTTTTTGAGAAAACAAAAGCGGCTATTAGGAAAAATTAAAGTGGCTTTTTTAGAAAACAAAAGCGGCTTTTAGAAAAAATTAAAGTGGGTTTTAGAGAAATTAAAAGTGGCTTTTAGAAAAAATTAAAGCGACTTTCTGAGAAAACAAAAGCGGCTTTTAGAAAAAATAAAAGAAGCTTTTTGAGAAAACAAAAGCGGCTTTTAGAAAAAATTAAAGTGGGTTTTAGAGAAATTAAAAGTGGCTTTTAAAAAAAATTAAAGCGACTTTCTGAGAAAACAAAATCGGCTTTTAGAAAAAATAAAAGTAGCTTTTTGAGAAAACAAAAGCGGCTTTTAAAAAAAATTAAAGTGGGTTTTAGAGAAATTAAAAGTGGCTTTTAGAAAAAATTAAAGCGACTTTCTGAGAAAACAAAATCGGCTTTTAGAAAAAATAAAAGTAGCTTTTTGAGAAAACAAAAGCGGCTTTTAGAAAAAATTAAAGTGGGTTTTAGAGAAATTAAAAGTGGCTTTTAAAAAAAATTAAAGCGACTTTCTGAGAAAACAAAATCGGCTTTTAGAAAAAATAAAAGTAGCTTTTTGAGAAAACAAAAGCGGCTTTTAGAAAAAATTAAAGTGGGTTTTAGAGAAATTAAAAGTGGCTTTTAGAAAAAATTAAAGCGACTTTCTGAGAAAACAAAATCGGCTTTTAGAAAAAATAAAAGTAGCTTTTTGAGAAAACAAAAGCGGCTTTTAGAAAAAATTAAAGTGGCTTTTTGAGAAAACAAAAGCGGCTTTTAGAAAAAATTAAAGTGGGTTTTAGAGAAATTAAAAGTGGCTTTTAGAAAAAATTAAAGCGACTTTCTGAGAAAACAAAACCGGTTTTTAGAAGAAATAAAAGTGGCTTTTTGAGAAAACAAAAGCGGCTATTAGAAAAAATTTAAGTGGTTTTTTGAGAAAATAAAAGCGGCTTTTAGAAAAAATTAAAGTGGCTTTCTGAGAAAACAAAAGCGGCTTTTAGAAAAAATTAAAGTGGGTTTTAGAGAAATTAAAAGTGGCTTTTAGAAAAAATTAAAGCGACTTTCTAAGAAAACAAAAGCGGCTTTTAGAAAAAATTAAAGTGGCTTTTTGAGAAAACAAAAGCGGCTTTTAGAAAAAATTAAAGTGGGTTTTAGAGAAATTAAAAGTGGCTTTTAGAAAAAATTAAAGCGACTTTCTGAGAAAACAAAACCGGTTTTTAGAAGAAATAAAAGTGGCTTTTTGAGAAAACAAAAGCGGCTATTAGGAAAAATTAAAGTGGCTTTTTTAGAAAACAAAAGCGGCTTTTAGAAAAAATTAAAGTGGGTTTTAGAGAAATTAAAAGTGGCTTTTAGAAAAAATTAAAGCGACTTTCTGAGAAAACAAAATCGGCTTTTAGAAGAAATAAAAGTAGCTTTTTGAGAAAACAAAAGCGGCTTTTAGAAAAAATTAAAGTGGGTTTTAGAGAAATTAAAAGTGGCTTTTAGAAAAAATTAAAGCGACTTTCTGAGAAAACAAAACCGGTTTTTAGAAGAAATAAAAGTGGCTTTTTGAAAAAACAAAAGCAGCTTTTAGAAGAAATAAAAGTAGCTTTTTGAGAAAACAAAAGCGGCTTTTAGAAAAAATTAAAGCGACTTTCTAAGGAATTAAAAGTGACTTTTAGAAAAAATTAAAGCGACTTTCTGAGAAAACAAAATCGGCTTTTAGAAGAAATAAAAGTAGCTTTTTGAGAAAACAAAAGCGGCTATTAGAAAAAATAAAAGTAGCTTTTTGAGAAAACAAAAGCGGCTTTTAGAAAAAATTAAAGTGGGTTTTAGAAAAATTAAAAGTGGCTTTTAGAAAAAATTAAAGCGACTTTCTGAGAAAACAAAAGCGGCTTTTAGAAAAAATTAAAGCGACTTTCTGAGAAAACAAAACCGGTTTTTAGAAGAAATAAAAGTGGCTTTTTGAGAAAACAAAATCGGCTTTTAGAAGAAATAAAAGTAGCTTTTTGAGAAAACAAAATCGGCTTTTAGAAGAAATAAAAGTAGCTTTTTGAGAAAACAAAAGCGGCTTTTAGAAAAAATTAAAGTGGGTCTTAGAGAAATTAAAAGTGACTTTTAGAAAAAATTAAAGCGACTTTCTGAGAAAACAAAATCGGCTTTTAGAAGAAATAAAAGTAGCTTTTTGAGAAAACAAAAGCGGCTTTTAGAAAAAATTAAAGTGGGTTTTAGAGAAATTAAAAGTGGCTTTTAGAAAAAATTAAAGCGACTTTCTGAGAAAACAAAACCGGTTTTTAGAAGAAATAAAAGTGGCTTTTTGAAAAAACAAAAGCAGCTTTTAGAAGAAATAAAAGTAGCTTTTTGAGAAAACAAAAGCGGCTTTTAGAAAAAATTAAAGCGACTTTCTAAGGAATTAAAAGTGACTTTTAGAAAAAATTAAAGCGACTTTCTGAGAAAACAAAATCGGCTTTTAGAAGAAATAAAAGTAGCTTTTTGAGAAAACAAAAGCGGCTATTAGAAAAAATAAAAGTAGCTTTTTGAGAAAACAAAAGCGGCTTTTAGAAAAAATTAAAGTGGGTTTTAGAAAAATTAAAAGTGGCTTTTAGAAAAAATTAAAGCGACTTTCTGAGAAAACAAAAGCGGCTTTTAGAAAAAATTAAAGCGACTTTCTGAGAAAACAAAACCGGTTTTTAGAAGAAATAAAAGTGGCTTTTTGAGAAAACAAAATCGGCTTTTAGAAGAAATAAAAGTAGCTTTTTGAGAAAACAAAATCGGCTTTTAGAAGAAATAAAAGTAGCTTTTTGAGAAAACAAAAGCGGCTTTTAGAAAAAATTAAAGTGGGTCTTAGAGAAATTAAAAGTGACTTTTAGAAAAAATTAAAGCGACTTTCTGAGAAAACAAAATCGGCTTTTAGAAGAAATAAAAGTAGCTTTCTGAGAAAACAAAAGCGGCTATTAGAAAAAATTAAAGTGGCTTTTTGAGAAAACAAAAGCGGCTTTTAGAAAAAATTAAAGCGACTTTCTGAGAAAACAAAAGCGGCTTTTAGAAAAAATTAAAGTGGGTCTTAGAGAAATTAAAAGTGACTTTTAGAAAAAATTAAAGCGACTTTCTGAGAAAACAAAATCGGCTTTTAGAAGAAATAAAAGTAGCTTTTTGAGAAAACAAAAGCGGCTATTAGAAAAAATTAAAGTGGCTTTTTGAGAAAACAAAAGCGGCTTTTAGAAAAAATTAAAGTGGGTTTTAGAAAAATTAAAAGTGGCTTTTAGAAAAAATTAAAGCGACTTTCTGAGAAAACAAAAGCGGCTTTTAGAAAAAAATTAAAGCGACTTTCTGAGAAAACAAAACCGGTTTTTAGAAGAAATAAAAGTGGCTTTTTGAGAAAACAAAATCGGCTTTTAGAAGAAATAAAAGTAGCTTTTTGAGAAAACAAAATCGGCTTTTAGAAGAAATAAAAGTAGCTTTTTGAGAAAACAAAAGCGGCTTTTAGAAAAAATTAAAGTGGGTCTTAGAGAAATTAAAAGTGACTTTTAGAAAAAATTAAAGCGACTTTCTGAGAAAACAAAATCGGCTTTTAGAAGAAATAAAAGTAGCTTTCTGAGAAAACAAAAGCGGCTATTAGAAAAAATTAAAGTGGCTTTTTGAGAAAACAAAAGCAGCTTTTAGAAAAAATTAAAGCGACTTTCTGAGAAAACAAAAGCGGCTTTTAGAAAAAATTAAAGTGGGTCTTAGAGAAATTAAAAGTGACTTTTAGAAAAAATTAAAGCGACTTTCTGAGAAAACAAAATCGGCTTTTAGAAGAAATAAAAGTAGCTTTTTGAGAAAACAAAAGCGGCTATTAGAAAAAATTAAAGTGGCTTTTTGAGAAAACAAAAGCGGCTTTTAGAAAAAATTAAAGTGGGTTTTAGAAAAATTAAAAGTGGCTTTTAGAAAAAATTAAAGCGACTTTCTGAGAAAACAAAAGCGGCTTTTAGAAAAAAATTAAAGCGACTTTCTGAGAAAACAAAACCGGTTTTTAGAAGAAATAAAAGTGGCTTTTTGAGAAAACAAAATCGGCTTTTAGAAGAAATAAAAGTAGCTTTTTGAGAAAACAAAATCGGCTTTTAGAAGAAATAAAAGTAGCTTTTTGAGAAAACAAAAGCGGCTTTTAGAAAAAATTAAAGTGGGTCTTAGAGAAATTAAAAGTGACTTTTAGAAAAAATTAAAGCGACTTTCTGAGAAAACAAAATCGGCTTTAGAAGAAATAAAAGTAGCTTTTTGAGAAAACAAAAGCGGCTATTAGGAAAAATTAAAGTGGCTTTTTTAGAAAACAAAAGCGGCTTTTAGAAAAAATTAAAGCGACTTTCTGAGAAAACAAAACCGGTTTTTAGAAGAAATAATAGTGGCTTTTTGAGAAAACAAAAGCGGCTATTAGAAAAAATTAAAGTGGCTTTTTGAGAAAACAAAAGCGGCTTTTAGAAAAAATTAAAGTGGGTTTTAGAAAAATTAAAAGTGGCTTTTAGAAAAAATTAAAGCGACTTTCTGAGAAAACAAAACCGGTTTTTAGAAGAAATAAAAGTGGCTTTTTGAGAAAACAAAAGCGGCTATTAGAAAAACTTTAAGTGGTTTTTTGAGAAAATAAAAGCGGCTTTTAGAAAAAGTTAAAGTGGCTTTCTGAGAAAACAAAAGCGGCTTTTAGAAAAAATTAAAGTGGGTTTTAGAGAAATTAAAAGTGGCTTTTAGAAAAAATTAAAGCGACTTTCTAAGAAAACAAAAGCGGCTTTTAGAAAAAATTAAAGTGGCTTTTTGAGAAAACAAAAGCGGCTTTTAGAAAAAATTAAAGTGGGTTTTAGAGAAATTAAAAGTGGCTTTTAGAAAAAATTAAAGCGACTTTCTAAGAAAACAAAACCGGTTTTTAGAAGAAATAAAAGTGGCTTTTTGAGAAAACAAAAGCGGCTTTTAGAAAAAATTAAAGTGGCTTTTTGAGAAAACAAAAGCGGCTTTTAGAAAAAATTAAAGTGGGTCTTAGAGAAATTAAAAGTGGCTTTTAGAAAAAATTAAAGCGACTTTCTGAGGAATTAAAAGTGACTTTTAGAGAAAATTAAAGCGACTTTCTGAGAAAACAAAATCGGCTTTTAGAAGAAATAAAAGTGGCTTTTTGAGAAAACAAAACCGGTTTTTAGAAAAAATTAAAGTGGCTTTTTGAGAAAACAAAAGCGGCTTTTAGAAAAAATTAAAGTGGGTTTTAGAGAAATTAAAAGTGGCTTTTAGAAAAAATTAAAGCGACTTTCTGAGCAATTAAAAGTGACTTTTAGAAAAAATTAAAGTAACTTTCAGAGAAAACAAAATCGGCTTTTAGAAAAAATTAAAGTGGCTTTTTGAGAAAACAAAAGCGGCTTTTAGAAAAAATTAAAGTGGCTTTTTGAGAAAACAAAAGCGGCTTTTAGAAAAAATTAAAGTGGGTTTTAGAGAAATTAATAGTGGCTTTTAGAAAAAATTAAAGCGACTTTCTGAGAAAACAAAATCGGCTTTTAGAAGAAATAAAAGTAGCTTTTTGAGAAAACAAAAGCGGCTATTAGAAAAAATTAAAGTGGCTTTTTGAGAAAACAAAAGCGGCTTTTAGAAAAAATTAAAGTGGGTTTTAGAGAAATTAAAAGTGGCTTTTAGAAAAAATTAAAGCGACTTTCTGAGCAATTAAAAGTGACTTTTAGAAAAAATTAAAGCAACTTCCAGAGAAAACAAAATCGGCTTTTAGAAGAAATAAAAGTAGCTTTTTGAGAAAACAAAAGCGGCTTTTAGAAAAAAATAAAGTGGGTTTTAGAGAAATTAAAAGTGGCTTTTAGAAAAAATTAAAGCGACTTTCTGAGAAAACAAAATCGGTTTTTAGAAGAAATAAAAGTGGCTTTTTGAGAAAACAAAAGCGGCTATTAGAAAAAATTCAAGTGGTTTTTTGAGAAAATAAAAGCGGCTTTTAGAAAAAATTAAAGTGGCTTTCTGAGAAAACAAAACCGGTTTTTAGAAGAAATAAAAGTGGCTTTTTGAGAAAACAAAAGCGGCTATTAGAAAAAATTAAAGTGGCTTTTTGAGAAAACAAAAGCGGCTTTTAGAAAAAATTAAAGCGACTTTCTGAGGAAGTAAAAGTGACCTTTAGAAAAAATTAAAGCGACTTTCTGAGGAATTAAAAGCGACTTTCAGAAAAAACAAAAGCGGCTTTTAGAAAAAATTAAAGTGGCTTTTTGAGAAAACAAAAGCGGCTTTTAGAAAAAATTAAAGCGACTTTCTGAGGAATTAAAAGTGACTTTTAGAAAAAATTAAAGCGACTTTCTGAGAAAACAAAATCGGTTTTTAGAAGAAATAAAAGTGGCTTTTTGAGAAAACAAAACCGGTTTTTAGAAAAAAATAAAGTGGGTTTTAGAGAAATTAAAAGTGGCTTTTAGAAAAAATAAAAGCGACTTTCTGAGAAAACAAAACCGGTTTTTAGAAGAAATAAAAGTGGCTTTTTGAGAAAACAAAACCGGTTTTTAGAAGAAATAAAAGTGGCTTTTTGAGAAAACAAAAGCGGCTATTAGAAAAAATTAAAGTGGCTTTTTGAGAAAATAAAAGCGGCTTTTAGAAAAAATTAAAGTGGCTTTCTGAGGAATTAAAAGTGGCTTTTACAAAAACTTAAAGCGACTTTCTGAGGAATTAAAAGTGACTTTTAGAAAAAATTAAAGCGACTTTCTGAGAAAACAAAATCGGCTTTTATAAGAAATAAAAGTAGCTTTTTGAGAAAACAAAAGCGGCTTTTAGAAAAAATTAAAGTGGCTTTTTGAGAAAACAAAAGCGGCTTTTAGTAAAAATTAAAGTGGCTTTTTGAGAAAACAAAAGCGGCTTTTAGAAAAAATTAAAGTGGCTTTTTGAGAAAATAAAAGCGGCTTTTAGAAAAAATTAAAGTGGCTTTCTGAGGAATTAAAAGTGACTTTTAGGAAAAATTAAAGCGACTTTCAGAGAAAACAAAAGCGGTTTTTAGAAGAAATAAAAGTGGCTTTTTGAGAAAACAAAAGCGGCTATTAGAAAAAATTAAAGTGGCTTTTTGAGAAAATAAAAGCGGCTTTTAGAAAAAATTAAAGTGGCTTTTTGAGAAAATAAAAGCGGCTTTTAGAAAAAATTAAAGTGGCTTTCTGAGGAATTAAAAGTGACTTTTAGGAAAAATTAAAGCGACTTTCAGAGAAAACAAAACCGGTTTTTAGAAGAAATAAAAGTGGCTTTTTGAGAAAACAAAAGCGGCTATTAGAAAAAATTAAAGTGGCTTTTTGAGAAAATAAAAGCGGCTTTTAGAAAAAATTAAAGTGGCTTTCTGAGGAATTAAAAGTGGCTTTTACAAAAAATTAAAGCGACTTTCTGAGGAATTAAAAGTGACTTTTAGGAAAAATTAAAGCGACTTTCAGAGAAAACAAAAGCGGCTTTTAGAAAAAATTAAAGTGGCTTTTTGAGAAAACAAAAGCGGCTTTTAGAAAAAATTAAAGCGACTTTCTGAGGAATTGAAAGTGACTTTTAGAAAAAATTAAAGCGACTTTCTGAGAAAACAAAATCCGTTTTTAGTAGAAATAAAAGTGGCTTTTTGAGAAAACAAAAGCGGCTATTAGTAAAAATTAAAGTGGCTTTTGGAGAAAACAAAAGCGGCTTTTAGAAAAAATTAAAGTGGCTTTTTGAGAAAACAAAAGCGGCTTTTAGTAAAAATTAAAGTGGCTTTTTGAGAAAACAAAAGCGGCTTTTAGAAAAAATTAAAGTGGCTTTTTGAGAAAACAAAAGCGGCTTTTAGTAAAAATTAAAGTGGCTTTTTGAGAAAACAAAAGCGGCTATTAGAAAAAATTAAAGCGACTTTCTGAGGAATTAAAAGTGACTTTTAGAAAAAATTAAAGCGACTTTCTGAGAAAACAAAATCGGCTTTTATAAGAAATAAAAGTAGCTTTTTGAGAAAACAAAAGCTGCTATTAGAAAAAATTAAAGTGGCTTTTTGAGAAAATAAAAGCGGCTTTTAGAAAAAATTAAAGTGGCTTTCTGAGGAATTAAAAGTGGCTTTTACAAAAAATTAAAGCGACTTTCTGAGGAATTAAAAGTGACTTTTAGGAAAAATTAAAGCGACTTTCAGAGAAAACAAAAGCGGTTTTTAGAAGAAATAAAAGTGGCTTTTTGAGAAAACAAAAGCCGCTATTAGAAAAAATTAAAGTGGCTTTTTGAGAAAATAAAAGCGGCTTTTAGAAAAAATTAAAGTGGCTTTTTGAGAAAATAAAAGCGGCTTTTAGAAAAAATTAAAGTGGCTTTCTGAGGAATTAAAAGTGACTTTTAGGAAAAATTAAAGCGACTTTCAGAGAAAACAAAAGCGGCTTTTAGAAAAAATTAAAGTGGCTTTTTGAGAAAACAAAAGCGGCTTTTAGAAAAAATTAAAGCGACTTTCTGAGGAATTGAAAGTGACTTTTAGGAAAAATTAAAGCGACTTTCAGAGAAAACAAAAGCGGCTTTTAGAAAAAATTAAAGTGGCTTTTTGAGAAAACAAAAGCGGCTTTTAGAAAAAATTAAAGCGACTTTCTGAGGAATTGAAAGTGACTTTTAGAAAAAATTAAAGTGGCTTTCTGAGGAATTAAAAGTGACTTTTAGGAAAAATTAAAGCGACTTTCAGAGAAAACAAAAGCGGCTTTTAGAAAAAATTAAAGTGGCTTTTTGAGAAAACAAAAGCGGCTTTTAGAAAAAATTAAAGTGGGTTTTAGAGAAATTAAAAGTGGTTTTTAGAAAAAATTAAAGCGACTTTCTAAGAAAACAAAACCGGTTTTTAGAAGAAATAAAAGTGGCTTTTTGAGAAAACAAAAGCGGCTATTAGAAAAAATTCAAGTGGTTTTTTGAGAAAATAAAAGCGGCTTTTAGAAAAAATTAAAGTGGCTTTCTGAGGAATTAAAAGTGGCTTTTACAAAAAATTAAAGCGACTTTCTGAGGAATTAAAAGTGACTTTTAGGAAAAATTAAAGCGACTTTCAGAGAACCCAAAAGCGGCTTTTAAAAAAAATTAAAGTGGCTTTTTGAGAAAACAAAAGCGGTTTTTAGAAAAAATTAAAGCGACTTTATGAGGAATTAAAAGTGACTTTTAGAAAAAATTAAAGCGACTTTCTGAGAAAACAAAATCGGTTTTTAGAAGAAATAAAAGTGGCTTTTTGAGAAAACAAAAGCGGGTATTAGAAAAAATTAAAGTGGCTTTTTGAGAAAACAAAAGCGGCTTTTAGAAAAAAATAAAGTGGGTTTTAGAAAAATTAAAAGTGGCTTTTAGAAAAAATTAAAGCGACTTTCTGAGAAAACAAAACCGGTTTTTAGAAGAAATAAAAGTGGCTTTTTGAGAAAACAAAAGCGGGTATTAGAAAAAATTAAAGTGGCTTTTTGAGAAAATAAAAGCGGCTTTTAGAAAAAATTAAAGTGGGTTTTAGAGAAATTAAAAGTGGCTTTTAGAAAAAATTAAAGCGACTTTCTGAGCAATTAAAAGTGACTTTTAGAAAAAATTAAAGCAACTTTCAGAGAAAACAAAATCGGCTTTTAGAAGAAATAAAAGTAGCTTTTTGAGAAAACAAAAGCGGCTTTTAGAAAAAAATAAAGTGGGTTTTAGAGAAATTAAAAGTGGCTTTTAGAAAAAATTAAAGCGACTTTCTGAGAAAACACAACCGGTTTTTAAAAGAAATAAAAGTGGCTTTTTGAGAAAACAAAAGCGGCTACTAGAAAAAATTCAAGTGGTTTTTTGAGAAAATAAAAGCGGCTTTTAGAAAAAATTAAAGTGGCTTTCTGAGGAATTAAAAGTGGCTTTTACAAAAAATTAAAGCGACTTTCTGAGGAATTAAAAGTGACTTTTAGGAAAAATAAAAGCGACTTTCAGAGAAAACAAAAGCGGCTTTTAGAAAAAAATAAAGCCACTTATATGTTCTCTAAAACCCACTTTATTTTTTTCTAAAAGCCGCTTTTGTTTTCTCTGAAAGTCGCTTTTATTTTTCCTAAAAGTCACTTTTAATTCCTCAGAAAGTCGCTTTAATTTTTTGTAAAAGCCACTTTTAATTCCTCAGAAAGCCACTTTAATTTTTTCTAAAAGCCGCTTTTATTTTCTCAAAAAACCACTTGAATTTTTTCTAGTAGCCGCTTTTGTTTTCTCAAAAAGCCACTTTTATTTCTTTTAAAAACCGGTTTTGTTTTCTCAGAAAGTCGCTTTAATTTTTTCTAAAAGCCACTTTTAATTTCTCTAAAACCCACTTTATTTTTTTCTAAAAGCCGCTTTTGTTTTCTCAAAAAGCTACTTTTATTTCTTATAAAAGCCGATTTTGTTTTCTCAGAAAGTCGCTTTAATTTTTTCTAAAAGTCACTTTTAATTCCTCAGAAAGTCGCTTTCATTTTTTCTAAAAGCCGCTTTTGTTTTCTCAAAAAACCACTTTAATTTTTACTAAAAGTCGCTTTTGTTTTCTCAAAAAGCCACTTTAATTTTTTCTAAAAGCCGATTTTGTTTTCTCTGAAAGTCGCTTTAATTTTTCCTAAAAGTCACTTTTAATTCCTCAGAAAGTCGCTTTAATTTTTTGTAAAAGCCACTTTTAATTCCTCAGAAAGCCACTTTAATTTTTTCTAAAAGCCGCTTTTATTTTCTCAAAAAACCACTTGAATTTTTTCTAATAGCCGCTTTTGTTTTCTCAAAAAGCCACTTTTATTTCTTCTAAAAACCGGTTTTGTTTTCTCAGAAAGTCGCTTTAATTTTTTCTAAAAGCCACTTTTAATTTCTCTAAAACCCACTTTAATTTTTTCTAAAAGCCGCTTTTGTTTTCTCTGAAAGTCGCTTTAATTTTTCCTAAAAGTCACTTTTAATTCCTCAGAAAGTCGCTTTAATTTTTTGAAAAGCCACTTTTAATTCCTCAGAAAGCCACTTTAATTTTTTCTAAAAGCCGCTTTTATTTTCTCAAAAAACCACTTGAATTTTTACTAATAGCCGCTTTTGTTTTCTCAAAAAGCCACTTTTATTTCTTCTAAAAACCGGTTTTGTTTTCTCAGAAAGTCGCTTTTATTTTTTCTAAAAGCCACTTTTAATTTCTCTAAATCCACTTTACTTTTTTCTAAAAGCCGCTTTTGTTTTCTCAAAAAGCCACTTTAATTTTTTCTAAAAGCCGCTTTTGTTTTCTCTGAAAGTCGCTTTAATTTTTCCTAAAAGTCACTTTTAATTCCTCAGAAAGTCGCTTTAATTTTTTCTAAAAGCCACTTTTAATTGCTCAGAAAGCCACTTTAATTTTTTCTAAAAGCCGCTTTTATTTTCTCAAAAAGCCACTTTAATTTTTTCTAATACCCACTTTTGTTTTCTCAAAAAGCCACTTTTATTTCTTCTAAGAAAGTCGCTTTAATTTTTTCTAAAAGCCACTTTTAATTCCTCAGAAAGCCACTTTAATTTTTTCTAAAAGCCGCTTTTATTTTCTCAAAAAGCCACTTTAATTTTTTCTAATACCCGCTTTTGTTTTCTCAAAAAGCCACTTTTATTTCTTCTAAAAACCGGTTTTGTTTTCTCAGAAAGTCGCTTTACTTTTTTTTTAAAGCCGCTTTTGTTTTCTCTAAAACCCACTTTATTTTTTTCTAAAAGCCGCTTTTGTTTTCTCAAAAAGCCACTTTAATTTTTTCTAAAAGCCGCTTTTGTTTTCTCTGAAAGTCGCTTTAATTTTTCCTAAAAGTCACTTTTAATTCCTCAGAAAGTCGCTTTAATTTTTTCTAAAAGCCACTTTTAATTCCTCAGAAAGCCACTTTAATTTTTTCTAAAAGCCGCTTTTATTTTCTCAAAAAGCCACTTTAATTTTTTCTAATACCCGCTTTTGTTTTCTCAAAAAGCCATTTTTATTTCTTCTAAAATTCGGCTTTGTTTTCTCAGAAAGTCGCTTTAATTTTTTCTAAAAGCCACTTTTAATTTCTCTAAAACCCACTTTATTTTTTTTTCTAAAAGCCGCTTTTGTTTTCTCAAAAAGCCACTTTAATTTTTTCTAATAGCCGCTTTTGTTTTCTCAAAAAGCCACTTTTATTTCTTCTAAAAACCGATTTTGTTTTCTCAGAAAGTCGCTTTAATTTTTTCTAAAAGTCACTTTCAATTCCTCAGAAAGTCGCTTTAATTTTTTCTAAAAGCCGCTTTTATTTTCTCAAAAAGCCACTTTAATTTTTTCTAATAGCCGCTTTTGTTTTCTCAAAAAGCCACTTTTATTTCTTCTAAAAACCGCTTTTGTTTTCTCAAAAAGCCACTTTAATTTTTTCTAAAAGCCGCTTTTGTTTTCTCAAAAAGCCACTTTAATTTTTTCTAAAAGCCGCTTTTATTTTCTTAAAAAGCCACTTTAATTTTTTCTAATAGCCGCTTTTGTTTTCTCAAAAAGCCACTTTTATTTCTTCTAAAAACCGGTTTTGTTTTCTCAGAAAGTCGCTTTAATTTTTTCTAAAAGCCACTTTTAATTTCTCTAAAACCCACTTTTTTTTCTAAAAGCCGCTTTTGTTTTCTCAAAAAGCTACTTTTATTTCTTATAAAAGCCGATTTTGTTTTCTCTGAAAGTCGCTTTAATTTTTCCTAAAAGTCACTTTTAATTCCTCAGAAAGTCGCTTTAATTTTTTGTAAAAGCCACTTTTAATTCCTCAGAAAGCCACTTTAATTTTTTCTAAAAGCCGCTTTTATTTTCTCAAAAAACCACTTGAATTTTTTCTAATAGCCGCTTTTGTTTTCTCAAAAAGCCACTTTAATTTTTTCTAAAAGCCGCTTTTGTTTTCTCTGAAAGTCGCTTTTATTTTTCCTAAAAGTCACTTTTAATTCCTCAGAAAGTCGCTTTAATTTTTTGTAAAAGCCACTTTTAATTCCTCAGAAAGCCACTTTAATTTTTTCTAAAAGCCGCTTTTATTTTCTCAAAAAACCACTTGAATTTTTTCTAGTAGCCGCTTTTGTTTTCTCAAAAAGCCACTTTTATTTCTTTTAAAAACCGGTTTTGTTTTCTCAGAAAGTCGCTTTAATTTTTTCTAAAAGCCACTTTTAATTTCTCTAAAACCCACTTTATTTTTTTCTAAAAGCCGCTTTTGTTTTCTCAAAAAGCTACTTTTATTTCTTATAAAAGCCGATTTTGTTTTCTCAGAAAGTCGCTTTAATTTTTTCTAAAAGTCACTTTTAATTCCTCAGAAAGTCGCTTTCATTTTTTCTAAAAGCCGCTTTTGTTTTCTCAAAAAACCACTTTAATTTTTACTAAAAGTCGCTTTTGTTTTCTCAAAAAGCCACTTTAATTTTTTCTAAAAGCCGATTTTGTTTTCTCTGAAAGTCGCTTTAATTTTTCCTAAAAGTCACTTTTAATTCCTCAGAAAGTCGCTTTAATTTTTTGTAAAAGCCACTTTTAATTCCTCAGAAAGCCACTTTAATTTTTTCTAAAAGCCGCTTTTATTTTCTCAAAAAACCACTTGAATTTTTTCTAATAGCCGCTTTTGTTTTCTCAAAAAGCCACTTTTATTTCTTCTAAAAACCGGTTTTGTTTTCTCAGAAAGTCGCTTTAATTTTTTCTAAAAGCCACTTTTAATTTCTCTAAAACCCACTTTAATTTTTTCTAAAAGCCGCTTTTGTTTTCTCTGAAAGTCGCTTTAATTTTTCCTAAAAGTCACTTTTAATTCCTCAGAAAGTCGCTTTAATTTTTTGAAAAGCCACTTTTAATTCCTCAGAAAGCCACTTTAATTTTTTCTAAAAGCCGCTTTTATTTTCTCAAAAAACCACTTGAATTTTTTCTAATAGCCGCTTTTGTTTTCTCAAAAAGCCACTTTTATTTCTTCTAAAAACCGGTTTTGTTTTCTCAGAAAGTCGCTTTAATTTTTTCTAAAAGCCACTTTTAATTTCTCTAAAACCCACTTTAATTTTTTCTAAAAGCCGCTTTTGTTTTCTCTGAAAGTCGCTTTAATTTTTCCTAAAAGTCACTTTTAATTCCTCAGAAAGTCGCTTTAATTTTTTGAAAAGCCACTTTTAATTCCTCAGAAAGCCACTTTAATTTTTTCTAAAAGCCGCTTTTATTTTCTCAAAAAACCACTTGAATTTTTACTAATAGCCGCTTTTGTTTTCTCAAAAAGCCACTTTTATTTCTTCTAAAAACCGGTTTTGTTTTCTCAGAAAGTCGCTTTTATTTTTTCTAAAAGCCACTTTTAATTTCTCTAAATCCACTTTACTTTTTTCTAAAAGCCGCTTTTGTTTTCTCAAAAAGCCACTTTAATTTTTTCTAAAAGCCGCTTTTGTTTTCTCTGAAAGTCGCTTTAATTTTTCCTAAAAGTCACTTTTAATTCCTCAGAAAGTCGCTTTAATTTTTTCTAAAAGCCACTTTTAATTGCTCAGAAAGCCACTTTAATTTTTTCTAAAAGCCGCTTTTATTTTCTCAAAAAGCCACTTTAATTTTTTCTAATACCCACTTTTGTTTTCTCAAAAAGCCACTTTTATTTCTTCTAAGAAAGTCGCTTTAATTTTTTCTAAAAGCCACTTTTAATTCCTCAGAAAGCCACTTTAATTTTTTCTAAAAGCCGCTTTTATTTTCTCAAAAAGCCACTTTAATTTTTTCTAATACCCGCTTTTGTTTTCTCAAAAAGCCACTTTTATTTCTTCTAAAAACCGGTTTTGTTTTCTCAGAAAGTCGCTTTACTTTTTTTTTAAAGCCGCTTTTGTTTTCTCTAAAACCCACTTTATTTTTTTCTAAAAGCCGCTTTTGTTTTCTCAAAAAGCCACTTTAATTTTTTCTAAAAGCCGCTTTTGTTTTCTCTGAAAGTCGCTTTAATTTTTCCTAAAAGTCACTTTTAATTCCTCAGAAAGTCGCTTTAATTTTTTCTAAAAGCCACTTTTAATTCCTCAGAAAGCCACTTTAATTTTTTCTAAAAGCCGCTTTTATTTTCTCAAAAAGCCACTTTAATTTTTTCTAATACCCGCTTTTGTTTTCTCAAAAAGCCATTTTTATTTCTTCTAAAATTCGGCTTTGTTTTCTCAGAAAGTCGCTTTAATTTTTTCTAAAAGCCACTTTTAATTTCTCTAAAACCCACTTTATTTTTTTTTCTAAAAGCCGCTTTTGTTTTCTCAAAAAGCCACTTTAATTTTTTCTAATAGCCGCTTTTGTTTTCTCAAAAAGCCACTTTTATTTCTTCTAAAAACCGATTTTGTTTTCTCAGAAAGTCGCTTTAATTTTTTCTAAAAGTCACTTTCAATTCCTCAGAAAGTCGCTTTAATTTTTTCTAAAAGCCGCTTTTATTTTCTCAAAAAGCCACTTTAATTTTTTCTAATAGCCGCTTTTGTTTTCTCAAAAAGCCACTTTTATTTCTTCTAAAAACCGCTTTTGTTTTCTCAAAAAGCCACTTTAATTTTTTCTAAAAGCCGCTTTTGTTTTCTCAAAAAGCCACTTTAATTTTTTCTAAAAGCCGCTTTTATTTTCTTAAAAAGCCACTTTAATTTTTTCTAATAGCCGCTTTTGTTTTCTCAAAAAGCCACTTTTATTTCTTCTAAAAACCGGTTTTGTTTTCTCAGAAAGTCGCTTTAATTTTTTCTAAAAGCCACTTTTAATTTCTCTAAAACCCACTTTTTTTTCTAAAAGCCGCTTTTGTTTTCTCAAAAAGCTACTTTTATTTCTTATAAAAGCCGATTTTGTTTTCTCTGAAAGTCGCTTTAATTTTTCCTAAAAGTCACTTTTAATTCCTCAGAAAGTCGCTTTAATTTTTTGTAAAAGCCACTTTTAATTCCTCAGAAAGCCACTTTAATTTTTTCTAAAAGCCGCTTTTATTTTCTCAAAAAACCACTTGAATTTTTTCTAATAGCCGCTTTTGTTTTCTCAAAAAGCCACTTTAATTTTTTCTAAAAGCCGCTTTTGTTTTCTCTGAAAGTCGCTTTTATTTTTCCTAAAAGTCACTTTTAATTCCTCAGAAAGTCGCTTTAATTTTTTGTAAAAGCCACTTTTAATTCCTCAGAAAGCCACTTTAATTTTTTCTAAAAGCCGCTTTTATTTTCTCAAAAAACCACTTGAATTTTTTCTAGTAGCCGCTTTTGTTTTCTCAAAAAGCCACTTTTATTTCTTTTAAAAACCGGTTTTGTTTTCTCAGAAAGTCGCTTTAATTTTTTCTAAAAGCCACTTTTAATTTCTCTAAAACCCACTTTATTTTTTTCTAAAAGCCGCTTTTGTTTTCTCAAAAAGCTACTTTTATTTCTTATAAAAGCCGATTTTGTTTTCTCAGAAAGTCGCTTTAATTTTTTCTAAAAGTCACTTTTAATTCCTCAGAAAGTCGCTTTCATTTTTTCTAAAAGCCGCTTTTGTTTTCTCAAAAAACCACTTTAATTTTTACTAAAAGTCGCTTTTGTTTTCTCAAAAAGCCACTTTAATTTTTTCTAAAAGCCGATTTTGTTTTCTCTGAAAGTCGCTTTAATTTTTCCTAAAAGTCACTTTTAATTCCTCAGAAAGTCGCTTTAATTTTTTGTAAAAGCCACTTTTAATTCCTCAGAAAGCCACTTTAATTTTTTCTAAAAGCCGCTTTTATTTTCTCAAAAAACCACTTGAATTTTTTCTAATAGCCGCTTTTGTTTTCTCAAAAAGCCACTTTTATTTCTTCTAAAAACCGGTTTTGTTTTCTCAGAAAGTCGCTTTAATTTTTTCTAAAAGCCACTTTTAATTTCTCTAAAACCCACTTTAATTTTTTCTAAAAGCCGCTTTTGTTTTCTCTGAAAGTCGCTTTAATTTTTCCTAAAAGTCACTTTTAATTCCTCAGAAAGTCGCTTTAATTTTTTGAAAAGCCACTTTTAATTCCTCAGAAAGCCACTTTAATTTTTTCTAAAAGCCGCTTTTATTTTCTCAAAAAACCACTTGAATTTTTACTAATAGCCGCTTTTGTTTTCTCAAAAAGCCACTTTTATTTCTTCTAAAAACCGGTTTTGTTTTCTCAGAAAGTCGCTTTTATTTTTTCTAAAAGCCACTTTTAATTTCTCTAAATCCACTTTACTTTTTTCTAAAAGCCGCTTTTGTTTTCTCAAAAAGCCACTTTAATTTTTTCTAAAAGCCGCTTTTGTTTTCTCTGAAAGTCGCTTTAATTTTTCCTAAAAGTCACTTTTAATTCCTCAGAAAGTCGCTTTAATTTTTTCTAAAAGCCACTTTTAATTGCTCAGAAAGCCACTTTAATTTTTTCTAAAAGCCGCTTTTATTTTCTCAAAAAGCCACTTTAATTTTTTCTAATACCCACTTTTGTTTTCTCAAAAAGCCACTTTTATTTCTTCTAAGAAAGTCGCTTTAATTTTTTCTAAAAGCCACTTTTAATTCCTCAGAAAGCCACTTTAATTTTTTCTAAAAGCCGCTTTTATTTTCTCAAAAAGCCACTTTAATTTTTTCTAATACCCGCTTTTGTTTTCTCAAAAAGCCACTTTTATTTCTTCTAAAAACCGGTTTTGTTTTCTCAGAAAGTCGCTTTACTTTTTTTTTAAAGCCGCTTTTGTTTTCTCTAAAACCCACTTTATTTTTTTCTAAAAGCCGCTTTTGTTTTCTCAAAAAGCCACTTTAATTTTTTCTAAAAGCCGCTTTTGTTTTCTCTGAAAGTCGCTTTAATTTTTCCTAAAAGTCACTTTTAATTCCTCAGAAAGTCGCTTTAATTTTTTCTAAAAGCCACTTTTAATTCCTCAGAAAGCCACTTTAATTTTTTCTAAAAGCCGCTTTTATTTTCTCAAAAAGCCACTTTAATTTTTTCTAATACCCGCTTTTGTTTTCTCAAAAAGCCATTTTTATTTCTTCTAAAATTCGGCTTTGTTTTCTCAGAAAGTCGCTTTAATTTTTTCTAAAAGCCACTTTTAATTTCTCTAAAACCCACTTTATTTTTTTTTCTAAAAGCCGCTTTTGTTTTCTCAAAAAGCCACTTTAATTTTTTCTAATAGCCGCTTTTGTTTTCTCAAAAAGCCACTTTTATTTCTTCTAAAAACCGATTTTGTTTTCTCAGAAAGTCGCTTTAATTTTTTCTAAAAGTCACTTTCAATTCCTCAGAAAGTCGCTTTAATTTTTTCTAAAAGCCGCTTTTATTTTCTCAAAAAGCCACTTTAATTTTTTCTAATAGCCGCTTTTGTTTTCTCAAAAAGCCACTTTTATTTCTTCTAAAAACCGCTTTTGTTTTCTCAAAAAGCCACTTTAATTTTTTCTAAAAGCCGCTTTTGTTTTCTCAAAAAGCCACTTTAATTTTTTCTAAAAGCCGCTTTTATTTTCTTAAAAAGCCACTTTAATTTTTTCTAATAGCCGCTTTTGTTTTCTCAAAAAGCCACTTTTATTTCTTCTAAAAACCGGTTTTGTTTTCTCAGAAAGTCGCTTTAATTTTTTCTAAAAGCCACTTTTAATTTCTCTAAAACCCACTTTTTTTTCTAAAAGCCGCTTTTGTTTTCTCAAAAAGCTACTTTTATTTCTTATAAAAGCCGATTTTGTTTTCTCTGAAAGTCGCTTTAATTTTTCCTAAAAGTCACTTTTAATTCCTCAGAAAGTCGCTTTAATTTTTTGTAAAAGCCACTTTTAATTCCTCAGAAAGCCACTTTAATTTTTTCTAAAAGCCGCTTTTATTTTCTCAAAAAACCACTTGAATTTTTTCTAATAGCCGCTTTTGTTTTCTCAAAAAGCCACTTTAATTTTTTCTAAAAGCCGCTTTTGTTTTCTCTGAAAGTCGCTTTAATTTTTCCTAAAAGTCACTTTTAATTCCTCAGAAAGTCGCTTTAATTTTTTCTAAAAGCCGCTTTTATTTTCTCAAAAAGCCACTTTAATTTTTTCTAATAGCCGCTTTTGTTTTCTCAAAAAGCCACTTTTATTTCTTCTAAAAACCGCTTTTGTTTTCTCAAAAAGCCACTTTAATTTTTTCTAAAAGCCGCTTTTGTTTTCTCAAAAAGCCACTTTAATTTTTTCTAAAAGCCGCTTTTATTTTCTCAAAAAGCCACTTTAATTTTTTCTAATAGCCGCTTTTGTTTTCTCAAAAAGCCACTTTTATTTCTTCTAAAAACCGGTTTTGTTTTCTCAGAAAGTCGCTTTAATTTTTTCTAAAAGCCACTTTTAATTTCTCTAAAACCCACTTTTTTTTCTAAAAGCCGCTTTTGTTTTCTCAAAAAGCTACTTTTATTTCTTATAAAAGCCGATTTTGTTTTCTCAGAAAGTCGCTTTAATTTTTTCTAAAAGTCACTTTTAATTCCTCAGAAAGTCGCTTTAATTTTTTCTAAAAGCCGCTTTTGTTTTCTCAAAAAGCCACTTTAATTTTTACTAAAAGCCGCTTTTGTTTTCTCAAAAAGCCAATTTAATTTTTTCTAAAAGCCGCTTTTGTTTTCTCAAAAAGCCACTTTAATTTTTACTAAAAGCCGCTTTTGTTTTCTCAAAAAGCCACTTTAATTTTTTCTAAAAGCCGCTTTTGTTTTCTCAAAAAGCTACTTTTATTTCTTATAAAAGCCGATTTTGTTTTCTCAGAAAGTCGCTTTAATTTTTTCTAAAAGTCACTTTTAATTCCTCAGAAAGTCCCTTTTATTTTTTGTAAAAGCCGCTTTTATTTTCTCAAAAAACCACTTGAATTTTTTCTAATAGCCGCTTTTGTTTTCTCAAAAAGCCACTTTTATTTCTTCTAAAAACCGGTTTTGTTTTCTCAGAAAGTCGCTTTAATTTTTTCTAAAAGCCACTTTTAATTTCTCTAAAACCCACTTTACTTTTTTCTAAAAGCCGCTTTTGTTTTCTCAGAAAGTCGCTTTAATTTTTTCTAAAAGCCACTTTTAATTTCTCTAAAACCCACTTTATTTTTTTTTAAAAGCCGCTTTTGTTTTCTCAAAAAGCCACTTTAATTTTTTCTAAAAGCCGCTTTTGTTTTCTCTGAAAGTCGCTTTAATTTTTCCTAAAAGTCACTTTTAATTCCTCAGAAAGTCGCTTTAATTTTTTCTAAAAGCCGCTTTGTTTTCTCAAAAAGCCACTTTAATTTTTTCTAAAAGCCGCTTTTGTTTTCTCAAAAAGCCACTTTTATTTCTTCTAAAAACCGGTTTTGTTTTCTTAGAAAGTCGCTTAAATTTTTTCTAAAAACCACTTTTAATTTCTCTAAAACCCACTTTATTTTTTTCTAAAAGCCGCTTTTGTTTTCTCAAAAAGCCACTTTAATTTTTTCTAAAAGCCGGTTTTGTGTTCTCTGAAAGTCGCTTTCATTTTTCCTAAAAGTCACTTTTAATTCCTCAGAAAGTCGCTTTAATTTTTTCTAAATGCCACTTTTAATTTCTCTAAAACCCACTTTATTTTTTTCTAAAAGCCGCTTTTGTTTTCTCAAAAAGCCACTTTAATTTTTTCTAAAAGCCGCTTTTGTTTTCTCTGAAAGTCGCTTTAATTTTTCCTAAAAGTCACTTTTAATTCCTCAGAAAGTCGCTTTAATTTTTTCTAAAAGCCGCTTTTGTTTTCTCAAAAAGCCACTTTAATTTTTTCTAAAAGCCGCTTTTGTTTTCTCAAAAAGCCACTTTTATTTCTTCTAAAAACCGGTTTTGTTTTCTTAGAAAGTCGCTTTAATTTTTTCTAAAAACCACTTTTAATTTCTCTAAGACCCACTTTATTTTTTTTCTAAAAGCCGCTTTTGTTTTCTCAAAAAGCCACTTTAATTTTTTCTAAAAGCCGCTTTTGTTTTCTCTGAAAGTCGCTTTCATTTTTCCTAAAAGTCACTTTTAATTCCTCAGAAAGTCGCTTTAATTTTTTCTAAATGCCACTTTTAATTTCTCTAAAACCCACTTTATTTTTTTCTAAAAGCCGCTTTTGTTTTCTCAAAAAGCCACTTTAATTTTTTCTAAAAGCCGCTTTTGTTTTCTCTGAAAGTCGCTTTAATTTTTCGTAAAAGTCACTTTTAATTCCTCAGAAAGTCGCTTTAATTTTTTCTAAAAGCCGCTTTTGTTTTCTCAAAAAACCACTTTAATTTTTTCTAATAGCCGCTTTTGTTTTCTCAAAAAGCCACTTTAGTTTTTTCTAAAAGCCGCTTTTGCTTTCTCAGAAAGTCGCTTTAATTTTTTCTAAAAGCCGATTTTGTTTTCTCAGAAAGTCGCTTTAAATGTTTCTAATAGCCGCTTTAGTTTTCTCAGAAAGTCGCTTTAATTTTTTTAAAAAACCGATTTTGTTTTCTCAGAAAGTCGCTTTAATTTTTTCTAAAAGCCGCTTTTGTTTTCTCAAAAAACCACTTTAATTTTTTCTAATAGCCGCTTTTGTTTTCTCAAAAAGCCACTTTAGTTTTTTCTAAAAGCCGCTTTTGCTTTCTCAGAAAGTCGCTTTAATTTTTTCTAATAGCCGCTTTTGTTTTCTCAGAAAGTCGCTTTAATTTTTTCTAATATCCGCTTTAGTTTTCTCAGAAAGTCGCTTTAATTTTTTTTAAAAACCGATTTTGTTTTCTCAGAAAGTCGCTTTAATTTTTTCTAAAAGTCACTTTTAATTCCTCAGAAAGTCGCTTTAATTTTTTCTAAAAGCCGCTTTTGTTTTCTCAAAAAACCACTTTAATTTTTTCTAATAGCCGCTTTTGTTTTCTCAAAAAGCCACTTTAGTTTTTTCTAAAAGCCGCTTTTGCTTTCTCAGAAAGTCGCTTTAATTTTTTCTAAAAGCCGATTTTGTTTTCTCAGAAATTCGCTTTAAATGTTTCTTATAGCCGCTTTAGTTTTCTCAGAAAGTCGCTTTAATTTTTTTTAAAAGTCACTTTTAATTCCTCAGAAAGTCGCTTTAATTTTTTCTAAAGGCCGATTTTGTTTTCTCAAAAAGCCACTTTAATTTTTTCTAATAGCCGCTATTAATTTCTCTAAAACCCACTGTAATTTTTTCTAATAGCCGCTTTTGCTTTCTCAGAAAGTCGCTTTAATTTTTTCTAAAAGTCGCTTTAATTTTTTCTAAAAGTCACTTTTAATTCCTCAGAAAGTCGCTTTAATTTTTTCTAAAAGCCGCTTTTGTTTTCTCAAAAAGCCACTTTAATTTTTACTAAAAGCCGCTTTTGTTTTCTCAAAAAGCCAATTTAATTTTTTCTAAAAGCCGCTTTTGTTTTCTCAAAAAGCCACTTTAATTTTTACTAAAAGCCGCTTTTGTTTTCTCAAAAAGCCACTTTAATTTTTTCTAAAAGCCGCTTTTGTTTTCTCAAAAAGCTACTTTTATTTCTTATAAAAGCCGATTTTGTTTTCTCAGAAAGTCGCTTTAATTTTTTCTAAAAGTCACTTTTAATTCCTCAGAAAGTCCCTTTTATTTTTTGTAAAAGCCGCTTTTATTTTCTCAAAAAACCACTTGAATTTTTTCTAATAGCCGCTTTTGTTTTCTCAAAAAGCCACTTTTATTTCTTCTAAAAACCGGTTTTGTTTTCTCAGAAAGTCGCTTTAATTTTTTCTAAAAGCCACTTTTAATTTCTCTAAAACCCACTTTACTTTTTTCTAAAAGCCGCTTTTGTTTTCTCAGAAAGTCGCTTTAATTTTTTCTAAAAGCCACTTTTAATTTCTCTAAAACCCACTTTATTTTTTTTTAAAAGCCGCTTTTGTTTTCTCAAAAAGCCACTTTAATTTTTTCTAAAAGCCGCTTTTGTTTTCTCTGAAAGTCGCTTTAATTTTTCCTAAAAGTCACTTTTAATTCCTCAGAAAGTCGCTTTAATTTTTTCTAAAAGCCGCTTTGTTTTCTCAAAAAGCCACTTTAATTTTTTCTAAAAGCCGCTTTTGTTTTCTCAAAAAGCCACTTTTATTTCTTCTAAAAACCGGTTTTGTTTTCTTAGAAAGTCGCTTAAATTTTTTCTAAAAACCACTTTTAATTTCTCTAAAACCCACTTTATTTTTTTCTAAAAGCCGCTTTTGTTTTCTCAAAAAGCCACTTTAATTTTTTCTAAAAGCCGGTTTTGTGTTCTCTGAAAGTCGCTTTCATTTTTCCTAAAAGTCACTTTTAATTCCTCAGAAAGTCGCTTTAATTTTTTCTAAATGCCACTTTTAATTTCTCTAAAACCCACTTTATTTTTTTCTAAAAGCCGCTTTTGTTTTCTCAAAAAGCCACTTTAATTTTTTCTAAAAGCCGCTTTTGTTTTCTCTGAAAGTCGCTTTAATTTTTCCTAAAAGTCACTTTTAATTCCTCAGAAAGTCGCTTTAATTTTTTCTAAAAGCCGCTTTTGTTTTCTCAAAAAGCCACTTTAATTTTTTCTAAAAGCCGCTTTTGTTTTCTCAAAAAGCCACTTTTATTTCTTCTAAAAACCGGTTTTGTTTTCTTAGAAAGTCGCTTTAATTTTTTCTAAAAACCACTTTTAATTTCTCTAAAACCCACTTTATTTTTTTTCTAAAAGCCGCTTTTGTTTTCTCAAAAAGCCACTTTAATTTTTTCTAAAAGCCGCTTTTGTTTTCTCTGAAAGTCGCTTTCATTTTTCCTAAAAGTCACTTTTAATTCCTCAGAAAGTCGCTTTAATTTTTTCTAAATGCCACTTTTAATTTCTCTAAAACCCACTTTATTTTTTTCTAAAAGCCGCTTTTGTTTTCTCAAAAAGCCACTTTAATTTTTTCTAAAAGCCGCTTTTGTTTTCTCTGAAAGTCGCTTTAATTTTTCGTAAAAGTCACTTTTAATTCCTCAGAAAGTCGCTTTAATTTTTTCTAAAAGCCGCTTTTGTTTTCTCAAAAAACCACTTTAATTTTTTCTAATAGCCGCTTTTGTTTTCTCAAAAAGCCACTTTAGTTTTTTCTAAAAGCCGCTTTTGCTTTCTCAGAAAGTCGCTTTAATTTTTTCTAAAAGCCGATTTTGTTTTCTCAGAAAGTCGCTTTAAATGTTTCTAATAGCCGCTTTAGTTTTCTCAGAAAGTCGCTTTAATTTTTTTAAAAAACCGATTTTGTTTTCTCAGAAAGTCGCTTTAATTTTTTCTAAAAGCCGCTTTTGTTTTCTCAAAAAGCCACTTTAATTTTTTCTAAAAGCCGCTTTTGTTTTCTCTGAAAGTCGCTTTAATTTTTCCTAAAAGTCACTTTTAATTCCTCAGAAAGTCGCTTTAATTTTTTCTAAAAGCCGCTTTTGTTTTCTCAAAAAGCCACTTTAATTTTTTCTAAAAGCCGCTTTTGTTTTCTCAAAAAGCCACTTTTATTTCTTCTAAAAACCGGTTTTGTTTTCTTAGAAAGTCGCTTTAATTTTTTCTAAAAACCACTTTTAATTTCTCTAAAACCCACTTTATTTTTTTTCTAAAAGCCGCTTTTGTTTTCTCAAAAAGCCACTTTAATTTTTTCTAAAAGCCGCTTTTGTTTTCTCTGAAAGTCGCTTTCATTTTTCCTAAAAGTCACTTTTAATTCCTCAGAAAGTCGCTTTAATTTTTTCTAAATGCCACTTTTAATTTCTCTAAAACCCACTTTATTTTTTTCTAAAAGCCGCTTTTGTTTTCTCAAAAAGCCACTTTAATTTTTTCTAAAAGCCGCTTTTGTTTTCTCTGAAAGTCGCTTTAATTTTTCGTAAAAGTCACTTTTAATTCCTCAGAAAGTCGCTTTAATTTTTTCTAAAAGCCGCTTTTGTTTTCTCAAAAAACCACTTTAATTTTTTCTAATAGCCGCTTTTGTTTTCTCAAAAAGCCACTTTAGTTTTTTCTAAAAGCCGCTTTTGCTTTCTCAGAAAGTCGCTTTAATTTTTTCTAAAAGCCGATTTTGTTTTCTCAGAAAGTCGCTTTAAATGTTTCTAATAGCCGCTTTAGTTTTCTCAGAAAGTCGCTTTAATTTTTTTAAAAAACCGATTTTGTTTTCTCAGAAAGTCGCTTTAATTTTTTCTAAAAGCCGCTTTTGTTTTCTCAAAAAACCACTTTAATTTTTTCTAATAGCCGCTTTTGTTTTCTCAAAAAGCCACTTTAGTTTTTTCTAAAAGCCGCTTTTGCTTTCTCAGAAAGTCGCTTTAATTTTTTCTAATAGCCGCTTTTGTTTTCTCAGAAAGTCGCTTTAATTTTTTCTAATATCCGCTTTAGTTTTCTCAGAAAGTCGCTTTAATTTTTTTTAAAAACCGATTTTGTTTTCTCAGAAAGTCGCTTTAATTTTTTCTAAAAGTCACTTTTAATTCCTCAGAAAGTCGCTTTAATTTTTTCTAAAAGCCGCTTTTGTTTTCTCAAAAAACCACTTTAATTTTTTCTAATAGCCGCTTTTGTTTTCTCAAAAAGCCACTTTAGTTTTTTCTAAAAGCCGCTTTTGCTTTCTCAGAAAGTCGCTTTAATTTTTTCTAAAAGCCGATTTTGTTTTCTCAGAAATTCGCTTTAAATGTTTCTTATAGCCGCTTTAGTTTTCTCAGAAAGTCGCTTTAATTTTTTTTAAAAGTCACTTTTAATTCCTCAGAAAGTCGCTTTAATTTTTTCTAAAGGCCGATTTTGTTTTCTCAAAAAGCCACTTTAATTTTTTCTAATAGCCGCTATTAATTTCTCTAAAACCCACTGTAATTTTTTCTAATAGCCGCTTTTGCTTTCTCAGAAAGTCGCTTTAATTTTTTCTAAAAGTCGCTTTAATTTTTTCTAAAAGTCACTTTTAATTCCTCAGAAAGTCGCTTTAATTTTTTCTAAAAGCCGCTTTTATTTTCTCTAAAACCCACTTTAATTTTTTCTAAAAGCCGCTTTTGTTTTCTCAAAAAGCCACTTTAGTTTTTTCTAAAAGCCGCTTTTGCTTTCTCAGAAAGTCGCTTTAATTTTTTCTAAAAGCCGATTTTGTTTTCTCAAAAAGCCACTTTAATTTTTCTAATAGCCGCTTTTGTTTTCTCAAAAAGCTAATTTTATTTCTTCTAAAAGCCGATTTTGTTTTCTCAGAAAGTCCCTTTAATTTTTTTTTTAAGCCGCTTTTGTTTTCTCAAAAAGCCACTTTAATTTTTTCTAAAAGCCGCTTTTGTTTTCTCAAACAGCCACTTTAATTTTTTCTAAAAGCCGATTTTGTTTTCTCAGAAAGTCGCTTTAATTTTTTCTAAAAGTCACTTTTAATTCCTCAGAAAGTCGCTTTAATTTTTTCTAAAAGCCACTTTTGTTTTCTCAAAAAGCCACTTTAATTTTTTCTAATAGCCGCTTTTGTTTTCTCAAAAATCTACTTTTATTTTTTCTAAAAGCCGATTTTGTTTTCTCAGAAAGTCGCTTTAATTTTTTCTAAAAGTCACTTTTAATTCCTCAGAAAGTCGCTTTAATTTTTTCTAAAAGCCACTTTTAATTTCTCTAAAACCCACTTTAATTTTTTCTAAAAGCCGCTTTTGTTTTCTCAAAAAGCCACTTTAATTTTTTCTAAAAGCCGCTTTTGTTTTCTCAAAAAGCCACTTTTATTTCTTCTAAAAACCGGTTTTGTTTTCTCAGAAAGTCGCTTTAATTTTTTCTAAAAGCCACTTTTAATTTCTCTAAAACCCACTTTAATTTTTTCTAAAAGCCGCTTTTGTTTTCTCAAAAAGCCACTTTTATTTCTTCTAAAAACCGGGTTTGTTTTCTCAAAAAGCCACTTTAATTTTTTCTAAAAGCCGCTTTTGTTTTCTCAAAAAGCCACTTTTATTTCTTCTAAAAACCGGTTTTGTTTTCTCAGAAAGTCGCTTTAATTTTTTCTAAAAGCCACTTTTAATTTCTCTAAAACCCACTTAATTTTTTCTAAAAGCCGCTTTTGTTTTCTCAAAAAGCAACTTTAATTTCTTCTAAAAGCCGCTTTTGTTTTATCAAAAAGCCACTTTAATTTTTTCTAAAAGCCACTTTTAGTTTCTCTAAAACCCACTTTAATTTTTTCTAAAAGCCGCTTTTGTTTTCTCAAAAAGCCACTTTTATTTCTTCTAAAAACCGGTTTTGTTTTCTCAGAAAGTCGCTTTAATTTTTTCTAAAAGCCGATTTTGTTTTCTCAGAAAGTCGCTTTAATTGTTTCTAATAGCCGCTTTAGTTTTCTCAGAAAGTCGCTTTAATTTTTTCTAAAAGCCGATTTTGTTTTCTCAGAAAGTCGCTTTAATTGTTTCTAATAGCCGCTTTAGTTTTCTCAGAAAGTCGCTATAATTTTTTCTAAAAGCCGATTTTGTTTTCTCAAAAAGCCACTTTAATTTTTTCTAATAGCCGCTATTAATTTCTCTAAAACCCACTTTAATTTTTTCTAAAAGCCGCTTTTGCTTTCTCAGAAAGTCGCTTTAATTTTTTCTAATAGCCGCTTTTGCTTTCTCAGAAAGTCGCTTTAATTTTTTCTAAAAGTCACTTTTAATTCCTCAGAAAGTCGCTTTAATTTTTTCTAAAAGCCGCTTTTGTTTTCTCAAAAAGCCTCTTTAATTTGTTCTCAAAGCCGCTTTTGTTTTCTCTAAAACCCACTTTAATTTTTTCTAATAGCCGCTTTTGGTTTCTCAAAAAGCTACTTTTATTTCTTCTAAAAGCCGATTTTGTTTTCTCAAAAACCCACTTTAATTTTTTCTAAAAGTCACTTTTAATTCCTCAGAAAGTCGCTTTAATTTTTTCTAAAAGCCGCTTTTGTTTTCTCAAAAAACCTCTTTAATTTGTTCTCAAAGCCGCATTTTGTTTTCTCAAAAAGCCACTTTAATTTTTTCTAATAGCCGCTTTTGTTGTCTCAAAAAGCTACTTTTATTTCTTCTAAAAGCCGATTTTGTTTTCTCAAAAACCCACTTTAATTTTTTCTAAAAGCCGCTTTTGTTTTCTCAAAAAGCCATTTTAAATTTTTCTAAAAGCCGCTTTTGTTTTCTCAAAAAGCTACTTTTATTTCTTCTAAAAGCCGATTTTGTTTTCTCAAAAACCCACTTTAATCTTTTCTAAAAGCCGCTTTTGTTTTCTCAAAAAGGCACTTTAATTTTTCTAAAAGACTCTTCTATTTTCTCAGAAAGTCGCTTTTATTTTTTCTAAAAGCCGCTTTTGTTTTCTCAAAAAGGCTCTTTAATTTGTTCTCAAAGCCGCTTTTGTTTTCTCAAAAAGCCACTTTGATTTTTTCTAATAGCCGCTTTTGTTTTCTCAGAAAGCCACTTTTATTTCTTTTAAAAATCGGTTTTGTTTTCTCAGAAAGTCGCTGTAATTTTTTCTAAAAGCTGCTTTTGTTTTCTCAAAAAGGCACTTTAATTTTTCTAAAAGACTCTTCTATTTTCTCAGAAAGTCGCTTTTATTTTTTCTAAAAGCCGCTTTTGTTTTCTCAAAAAGGCTCTTTAATTTGTTCTCAAAGCCGCTTTTGTTTTCTCAAAAAGCCACTTTAATTTTTTCTAATAGCCGCTTTTGTTTTCTCAGAAAGCCACTTTTATTTCTTTTAAAAATCGGTTTTGTTTTCTCAGAAAGTCGCTGTAATTTTTTCTAAAAGCTGCTTTTGTTTTCTCAAAAAGGCACTTTAATTTTTCTAAAAGACTCTTCTATTTTCTCAGAAAGTCGCTTTTATTTTTTCTAAAAGCCGCTTTTGTTTTCTCAAAAAGGCTCTTTAATTTGTTCTCAAAGCCGCTTTTGTTTTCTCAAAAAGCCACTTTAATTTTTTCTAATAGCCGCTTTTGTTTTCTCAGAAAGCCACTTTTATTTCTTTTAAAAATCGGTTTTGTTTTCTCAGAAAGTCGCTGTAATTTTTTCTAAAAGCTGCTTTTGTTTTCTCAAAAAGGCACTTTAATTTTCCTAAAAGACTCTTCTATTTTCTCAGAAAGTCGCTTTTATTTTTTCTAAAAGCCGCTTTTGTTTTCTCAAAAAGGCTCTTTAATTTGTTCTCAAAGCCGCTTTTGTTTTCTCAAAAAGCCACTTTAATTTTTTCTAATAGCCGCTTTTGTTTTCTCAGAAAGCCACTTTTATTTCTTTTAAAAATCGGTTTTGTTTTCTCAGAAAGTCGCTGTAATTTTTTCTAAAAGCTGCTTTTGTTTTCTCAAAAAGGCACTTTAATTTTTCTAAAAGACTCTTCTATTTTCTCAGAAAGTCGCTTTTATTTTTTCTAAAAGCCGCTTTTGTTTTCTCAAAAAGGCTCTTTAATTTGTTCTCAAAGCCGCTTTTGTTTTCTCAAAAAGCCACTTTAATTTTTTCTAATAGCCGCTTTTGTTTTCTCAGAAAGCCACTTTTATTTCTTTTAAAAATCGGTTTTGTTTTCTCAGAAAGTCGCTGTAATTTTTTCTAAAAGCTGCTTTTGTTTTCTCAAAAAGGCACTTTAATTTTTCTAAAAGACTCTTCTATTTTCTCAGAAAGTCGCTTTAATTTTTTCTAAAAGCCGCTTTTGTTTTCTCAAAAAACCACTTTAATTTTTTCTAATAGCCGCTTTTGTTTTCTCAGAAAGTCGCTTTAATTTTTTCTAATAGCCGCTTTAGTTTTCTCAGAAAGTCGCTTTAATTTTTTTTAAAAACCGATTTTGTTTTCTCAGAAAGTCGCTTTAATTTTTTCTAAAAGTCACTTTTAATTCCTCAGAAAGTCGCTTTAATTTTTTCTAAAAGCCGCTTTTGTTTTCTCAAAAAACCACTTTAATTTTTTCTAATAGCCGCTTTTGTTTTCTCAAAAAGCCACTTTAGTTTTTTCTAAAAGCCGCTTTTGCTTTCTCAGAAAGTCGCTTTAATTTTTTCTAAAAGCCGATTTTGTTTTCTCAGAAAGTCGCTTTAAATGTTTCTAATAGCCGCTTTAGTTTTCTCAGAAAGTCGCTTTAATTTTTTCTAAAAGTCACTTTTAATTCCTCAGAAAGTCGCTTTAATTTTTTCTAAAAGCCGCTTTTGTTTTCTCAAAAAACCACTTTAATTTTTTCTAATAGCCGCTTTTGTTTTCTCAAAAAGCCACTTTAGTTTTTTCTAAAAGCCGCTTTTGCTTTCTCAGAAAGTCGCTTTAATTTTTTCTAAAAGCCGATTTTGTTTTCTCAGAAAGTCGCTTTAAATGTTTCTAATAGCCGCTTTAGTTTTCTCAGAAAGTCGCTTTAATTTTTTTTAAAAGTCACTTTTAATTCCTCAGAAAGTCGCTTTAATTTTTTCTAAAGGCCGATTTTGTTTTCTCAAAAAGCCACTTTAATTTTTTCTAATAGCCGCTATTAATTTCTCTAAAACCCACTGTAATTTTTTCTAATAGCCGCTTTTGCTTTCTCAGAAAGTCGCTTTAATTTTTTCTAAAAGTGACTTTTAATTCCTCAGAAAGTCGCTTTAATTTTTTTTAAAAGCCGCTTTTATTTTCTCTAAAACCCACTTTAATTTTTTCTAAAAGCCGCTTTTGTTTTCTCAAAAAGCCACTTTAGTTTTTTCTAAAAGCCGCTTTTGCTTTCTCAGAAAGTCGCTTTAATTTTTTCTAAAAGCCGATTTTGTTTTCTCAAAAAGCCACTTTAATTTTTTCTAATAGCCGCTTTTGTTTTCTCAAAAAGCTAATTTTATTTCTTCTAAAAGCCGATTTTGTTTTCTCAGAAAGTCCCTTTAATTTTTTTTTAAAGCCGCTTTTGTTTTCTCAAAAAGCCACTTTAATTTTTTCTAAAAGCCGCTTTTGTTTTCTCAAACAGCCACTTTAATTTTTTCTAAAAGCCGATTTTGTTTTCTCAGAAAGTCGCTTTAATTTTTTCTAAAAGTCACTTTTAATTCCTCAGAAAGTCGCTTTAATTTTTTCTAAAAGCCACTTTTGTTTTCTCAAAAAGCCACTTTAATTTTTTCTAATAGCCGCTTTTGTTTTCTCAAAAATCTACTTTTATTTTTTCTAAAAGCCGATTTTGTTTTCTCAGAAAGTCGCTTTAATTTTTTGTAAAAGTCACTTTTAATTCCTCAGAAAGTCGCTTTAATTTTTTCTAAAAGCCACTTTTAATTTCTCTAAAACCCACTTTAATTTTTTCTAAAAGCCGCTTTTGTTTTCTCAAAAAGCCACTTTAATTTTTTCTAAAAGCCGCTTTTGTTTTCTCAAAAAGCCACTTTTATTTCTTCTAAAAACCGGTTTTGTTTTCTCAAAAAGTCGCTTTAATTTTTTCTAAAAGCCACTTTTAATTTCTCTAAAACCCACTTTAATTTTTTCTAAAAGCCGCTTATGTTTTCTCAAAAAGCCACTTTTATTTCTTCTAAAAACCGGGTTTGTTTTCTCAAAAAGCCACTTTAATTTTTTCTAAAAGCCGCTTTTGTTTTCTCAAAAAGCCACTTTTATTTCTTCTAAAAACCGGTTTTGTTTTCTCAGAAAGTCGCTTTAATTTTTTCTAAAAGCCACTTTTAATTTCTCTAAAACCCACTTTAATTTTTTCTAAAAGCCGCTTTTGTTTTCTCAAAAAGCCACTTTCATTTTTTCTAATAGCCGCTTTTGTTTTCTCAAAAAGCCACTTTAATTTTTTCTAAAAGCCGCTTTTGTTTTCTCAAAATGCCACTTTAATTTTTTCTAATAGCCGCTTTTAATTTCTCTAAAACCCACTTAATTTTTTCTAATAGCCGCTTTTGTTTTCTCAGAAAGTCGCTTTAATTTTTTCTAAAAGCCGCTTTTGTTTTCTCAAAAAGCAACTTTAATTTCTTCTAAAAGCCGCTTTTGTTTTATCAAAAAGCCACTTTAATTTTTTCTAAAAGCCACTTTTAATTTCTCTAAAACCCACTTAATTTTTTCTAAAAGCCGCTTTTGTTTTCTCAAAAAGCAACTTTAATTTCTTCTAAAAGCCGCTTTTGTTTTATCAAAAATCCACTTTAATTTTTTCTAAAAGCCACTTTTAATTTCTCTAAAACCCACTTTAATTTTTTCTAAAAGCCGCTTTTGTTTTCTCAAAAAGCCACTTTTATTTCTTCTAAAAACCGGTTTTGTTTTCTCAAAAAGTCGCTTTAATTTTTTCTAAAAGCCGATTTTGTTTTCTCAGAAAGTCGCTTTAATTGTTTCTAATAGCCGCTTTAGTTTTCTCAGAAAGTCGCTTTAATTTTTTCTAAAAGCCGATTTTGTTTTCTCAGAAAGTCGCTTTAATTGTTTCTAATAGCCGCTTTAGTTTTCTCAGAAAGTCGCTATAATTTTTTCTAAAAGCCGATTTTGTTTTCTTAAAAAGCCACTTTAATTTTTTCTAATAGCCGCTATTAATTTCTCTAAAACCCACTTTAATTTTTTCTAAAAGCCGCTTTTGCTTTCTCAGAAAGTCGCTTTAATTTTTTCTAATAGCCGCTTTTGCTTTCTCAGAAAGTCGCTTTAATTTTTTCTAAAAGTCACTTTTAATTCCTCAGAAAGTCGCTTTAATTTTTTCTAAAAGCCGCTTTTGTTTTCTCAAAAAGCCTCTTTAATTTGTTCTCAAAGCCGCTTTTGTTTTCTCTAAAACCCACTTTAATTTTTTCTAATAGCCGCTTTTGGTTTCTCAAAAAGCTACTTTTATTTCTTCTAAAAGCCGATTTTGTTTTCTCAAAAACCCACTTTAATTTTTTCTAAAAGTCACTTTTAATTCCTCAGAAAGTCGCTTTAATTTTTTCTAAAAGCCGCTTTTGTTTTCTCAAAAAGCCTCTTTAATTTGTTCTCAAAGCCGCATTTTGTTTTCTCAAAAAGCCACTTTAATTTTTTCTAATAGCCGCTTTTGTTGTCTCAAAAAGCTACTTTTATTTCTTCTAAAAGCCGATTTTGTTTTCTCAAAAACCCACTTTAATTTTTTCTAAAAGCCGCTTTTGTTTTCTCAAAAAGCTACTTTTATTTCTTCTAAAAGCCGATTTTGTTTTCTCAAAAACCCACTTTAATCTTTTCTAAAAGCCGCTTTTGTTTTCTCAAAAAGGCACTTTAATTTTTCTAAAAGACTCTTCTATTTTCTCAGAAAGTCGCTTTTATTTTTTCTAAAAGCCGCTTTTGTTTTCTCAAAAAGGCTCTTTAATTTGTTCTCAAAGCCGCTTTTGTTTTCTCAAAAAGCCACTTTAATTTTTTCTAATAGCCGCTTTTGTTTTCTCAGAAAGCCACTTTTATTTCTTTTAAAAATCGGTTTTGTTTTCTCAGAAAGTCGCTGTAATTTTTTCTAAAAGCTGCTTTTGTTTTCTCAAAAAGGCACTTTAATTTTTCTAAAAGACTCTTCTATTTTCTCAGAAAGTCGCTTTTATTTTTTCTAAAAGCCGCTTTTGTTTTCTCAAAAAGGCTCTTTAATTTGTTCTCAAAGCCGCTTTTGTTTTCTCAAAAAGCCACTTTAATTTTTTCTAATAGCCGCTTTTGTTTTCTCAGAAAGCCACTTTTATTTCTTTTAAAAATCGGTTTTGTTTTCTCAGAAAGTCGCTGTAATTTTTTCTAAAAGCTGCTTTTGTTTTCTCAAAAAGGCACTTTAATTTTTCTAAAAGACTCTTCTATTTTCTCAGAAAGTCGCTTTTATTTTTTCTAAAAGCCGCTTTTGTTTTCTCAAAAAGGCTCTTTAATTTGTTCTCAAAGCCGCTTTTGTTTTCTCAAAAAGCCACTTTAATTTTTTCTAATAGCCGCTTTTGTTTTCTCAGAAAGCCACTTTTATTTCTTTTAAAAATCGGTTTTGTTTTCTCAGAAAGTCGCTGTAATTTTTTCTAAAAGCTGCTTTTGTTTTCTCAAAAAGGCACTTTAATTTTTCTAAAAGACTCTTCTATTTTCTCAGAAAGTCGCTTTTATTTTTTCTAAAAGCCGCTTTTGTTTTCTCAAAAAGGCTCTTTAATTTGTTCTCAAAGCTGCTTTTGTTTTCTCAAAAAGCCATTTTAATTTTTTCTAATAGCCGCTTTTGTTTTCTCAGAAAGCCACTTTTATTTCTTTTAAAAATCGGTTTTGTTTTCTCAGAAAGTCGCTGTAATTTTTTCTAAAAGCTGCTTTTGTTTTCTCAAAAAGGCACTTTAATTTTTCTAAAAGACTCTTCTATTTTCTCAAAAAGCCTCTTTAATTTGTTCGCAAAGCCGCTTTTGTTTTCTCTAAAACCCACTTTAATTTTTTCTAATAGCCGCTTTTGTTTTCTCAAAAAGCCTCTTTAATTTGTTCTCAAAGCCGCTTTTGTTTTCTCAAAAAGCCACTTTAATTTTTTCTAATAGCCGCTTTTGTTGTCTCAAAAAGCTACTTTTATTTCTTCTAAAAGCTGATTTTGTTTTCTCAAAAACCCACTTTAATTTCTTCTAAAAGCCGCTTTTGTTTTCTCCAAAAGCCACTTTCATTTTTTCTAATAGCCGCTTTTGTTTTCTCAAAAAGCTACTTTTATTTCTTCTAAAAGCCGATTTTGTTTTCTCAGAAAGTCGCTTTAATTTTTTCTAAAAGCCGCTATTGTTTTCTCAAAAAGCAACTTCAATTTTTTCCAAAAGCCGCTTTTGTTTTCTCAAAAAGCCGCTTTTGTTTTCTCAGAAAGCCACTTTTATTTCTTTTAAAAATCGGTTTTGTTTTCTCAGAAAGTCGCTGTAATTTTTTCTAAAAGCTGCTTTTGTTTTCTCAAAAAGGCACTTTAATTTTTCTAAAAGACTCTTCTATTTTCTCAGAAAGTCGCTTTTATTTTTTCTAAAAGCCGCTATTGTTTTCTCAAAAAGCAACTTCAATTTTTTCCAAAAGCCGCTTTTGTTTTCTCAAACAACAAAAGCGGCTATTAGAAAAAATTAAAGTGGCTTTTTGAGAAAACAAAATGCGGCTTTGAGAACAAATTAAAGAGGCTTTTTGAGAAAACAAAAGCGGCTTTTAGAAAAAATTAAAGCGACTTTCTGAGGAATTAAAAGTGACTTTTAGAAAAAATTAAAGTGGGTTTTTGATAAAACAAAATCGGCTTTTAGAAGAAATAAAAGTAGCTTTTTGAGAAACCAAAAGCGGCTATTAGAAAAAATTAAAGTGGGTTTTAGAGAAAACAAAAGCGGCTTTGAGAACAAATTAAAGAGGCTTTTTGAGACAACAAAAGCGGCTTTTAGAAAAAATTAAAGCGACTTTCTGAGGAATTAAAAGTGACTTTTAGAAAAAATTAAAGCGACTTTCTGAGAAAGCAAAAGCGGCTATTAGAAAAAATTAAAGCCACTTTCTGAGAAAGCAAAAGCGGCTATTAGAAAAAATTAAAGTGGGTTTTAGAGAAATTAATAGCGGCTATTAGAAAAAATTAAAGTGGCTTTTTGAGAAAACAAAATCGGCTTTTAGAAAAAATTATAGCGACTTTCTGAGAAAACTAAAGCGGCTATTAGAAACAATTAAAGCGACTTTCTGAGAAAACAAAATCGGCTTTTAGAAAAAATTAAAGCGACTTTCTGAGAAAACTAAAGCGGCTATTAGAAACAATTAAAGCGACTTTCTGAGAAAACAAAATCGGCTTTTAGAAAAAATTAAAGCGACTTTCTGAGAAAACAAAACCGGTTTTTAGAAGAAATAAAAGTGGCTTTTTGAGAAAACAAAAGCGGCTTTTAGAAAAAATTAAAGTGGGTTTTAGAGAAATTAAAAGTGGCTTTTAGAAAAAATTAAAGTGGCTTTTTGATAAAACAAAAGCGGCTTTTAGAAGAAATTAAAGTTGCTTTTTGAGAAAACAAAAGCGGCTTTTAGAAAAAATTAAGTGGGTTTTAGAGAAATTAAAAGTGGCTTTTAGAAAAAATTAAAGTGGCTTTTTGATAAAACAAAAGCGGCTTTTAGAAGAAATTAAAGTTGCTTTTTGAGAAAGCAAAAGCGGCTTTTAGAAAAAATTAAAGCGACTTTCTGAGAAAACAAAAGCGGCTATTAGAAAAAATTAAAGTGGCATTTTGAGAAAACAAAAGCGGCTTTTAGAAAAAATTAAAGTGGCTTTTTGAGAAAACAAAAGCGGCTATTAGAAAAAATGAAAGTGGCTTTTTGAGAAAACAAAAGCGGCTTTTAGAAAAATTAAAGTGGGTTTTAGAGAAATTAAAAGTGGCTTTTAGAAAAAATTAAAGCGACTTTCTGAGAAAACAAAACCGATTTTTAGAAGAAATAAAAGTGGCTTTTTGAGAAAACAAAAGCGGCTTTTAGAAAAAATTAAAGTGGCTTTTTGAGAAAACAAACCCGGTTTTTAGAAGAAATAAAAGTGGCTTTTTGAGAAAACAAAAGCGGCTTTTAGAAAAAATTAAAGTGGGTTTTAGAGAAATTAAAAGTGGCTTTTAGAAAAAATTAAAGCGACTTTCTGAGAAAACAAAACCGGTTTTTAGAAGAAATAAAAGTGGCTTTTTGAGAAAACAAAAGCGGCTTTTAGAAAAAATTAAAGTGGCTTTTTGAGAAAACAAAAGCGGCTTTTAGAAAAAATTAAAGTGGGTTTTAGAGAAATTAAAAGTGGCTTTTAGAAAAAATTAAAGCGACTTTCTGAGGAATTAAAAGTGACTTTTAGAAAAAATTAAAGCGACTTTCTGAGAAAACAAAATCGGCTTTTAGAAAAAATAAAAGTAGATTTTTGAGAAAACAAAAGCGGCTATTAGAAAAAATTAAAGTGGCTTTTTGAGAAAACAAAAGTGGCTTTTAGAAAAAATTAAAGCGACTTTCTGAGGAATTAAAAGCGACTTTTAGAAAAAATTAAAGCGACTTTCTGAGAAAACAAAATCGGCTTTTATAAAAAATTAAAGTGGCTGTTTGAGAAAACAAAAGCGGCTTTTAGAAAAAATTAAAGTGGCTTTTTGAGAAAACAAAAGCGGCTTTAAAAAAAAATTAAAGCGACTTTCTGAGAAAACAAAATCGGCTTTTAGAAGAAATAAAAGTAGCTTTTTGAGAAAACAAAAGCGGCTATTAGAAAAAATTAAAGTGGCTTTTTGAGAAAACAAAATCGGCTTTTAGAAAAAATTAAAGCGACTTTCTGAGAAAGCAAAAGCGGCTTTTAGAAAAAACTAAAGTGGCTTTTTGAGAAAACAAAAGCGGCTTTTAGAAAAAATTAAAGTGGGTTTTAGAGAAAATAAAAGCGGCTTTTAGAAAAAATTAAAGCGACTTTCTGAGGAATTAAAAGTGACTTTTAGAAAAAATTAAAGCGACTTTTAGAAAAAATTAAAGCGACTTTCTGAGAAAGCAAAAGCGGCTATTAGAAAAAATTACAGTGGGTTTTAGAGAAATTAATAGCGGCTATTAGAAAAAATTAAAGTGGCTTTTTGAGAAAACAAAAGCGGCTTTTAGAAAAAATTAAAGTGGCTTTTTGAGAAAACAAAAGCGGCTTTTAGAAAAAATTAAAGTGGGTTTTAGAGAAATTAAAAGTGGCTTTTAGAAAAAATTAAAGCGACTTTCTGAGGAATTAAAAGTGACTTTTAAAAAAAATTAAAGCGACTTTCTGAGAAAACTAAGCGGCTATTAGAAACATTTAAAGCGACTTTCTGAGAAAACAAAATCGGCTTTTAGAAAAAATTAAAGCGACTTTCTGAGAAAGCAAAAGCGGCTTTTAGAAAAAACTAAAGTGGCTTTTTGAGAAAACAAAAGCGGCTATTAGAAAAAATTAAAGTGGTTTTTTGAGAAAACAAAAGCGGCTTTTAGAAAAAATTAAAGCGACTTTCTGAGGAATTAAAAGTGACTTTTAGAAAAAATTAAAGCGACTTTCTGAGAAAACAAAATCGGTTTTTAAAAAAAATTAAAGCGACTTTCTGAGAAAACTAAAGCGGCTATTAGAAAAAATTAAAGCGACTTTCTGAGAAAACAAAAGCGGCTATTAGAAAAAATTAAGTGGCTTTCTGAGAAAACTAAAGCGGCTATTAGAAACATTTAAAGCGACTTTCTGAGAAAACAAAATCGGCTTTTAGAAAAAATTAAAGCGGCTTTCTGAGAAAGCAAAAGCGGCTTTTAGAAAAAACTAAAGTGGCTTTTTGAGAAAACAAAAGCGGCTATTAGAAAAAATTAAAGTGGTTTTTTGAGAAAACAAAAGCGGCTTTTAGAAAAAATTAAAGCGACTTTCTGAGGAATTAAAAGTGACTTTTAGAAAAAATTAAAGCGACTTTTAGAAAAAATTAAAGTGGGTTTTTGAGAAAACAAAATCGGCTTTTAGAAGAAATAAAAGTAGCTTTTTGAGAAAACAAAATCGGCTTTTAGAAGAAATAAAAATGGCTTTTTGAGAAAACAAAAGTGGCTTTTTGAGAAAACAAAAGCGGCTTTTGGAAAAAATTGAAGTTGCTTTTTGAGAAAACAATAGCGGCTTTTAGAAAAAATTAAAGTGGCTTTCTGAGAAATTAAAAGCGGCTTTTAGAAAAAACTAAAATGGGTTTTAGAGATTTAAAAGCGGCTTTTAGAAAAAATTACAGCGACTTTCTGAGAAAACAAAATCGGCTTTTAGAAGAAATAAAAGTAGCTTTTTGAGAAAACAAAAGCGGCTATTAGAAAAAATGAAAGTGGCTTTTTGAGAAAACAAAAGCGGCTTTTAGAAAAAATTAAAGTGGGTTTTAGAGAAATTAAAAGTGGCTTTTAGAAAAAATTAAAGCGACTTTCTGAGAAAACAAAACCGGTTTTTAGAAGAAATAAAAGTGGCTTTTTGAGAAAACAAAAGCGGCTTTTAGAAAAAATTAAAGTGGCTTTTTGAGAAAACAAACCCGGTTTTAGAAGAAATAAAAGTGGCTTTTTGAGAAAACAAAAGCGGCTTTTAGAAAAAATTAAAGTGGGTTTTAGAGAAATTAAAAGTGGCTTTTAGAAAAAATTAAAGCGACTTTCTGAGAAAACAAAACCGGTTTTTAGAAGAAATAAAAGTGGCTTTTTGAGAAAACAAAAGCGGCTTTTAGAAAAAATTAAAGTGGCTTTTTGAGAAAACAAAAGCGGCTTTTAGAAAAAATTAAAGTGGGTTTTAGAGAAATTAAAAGTGGCTTTTAGAAAAAATTAAAGCGACTTTCTGAGGAATTAAAAGTGACTTTTAGAAAAAATTAAAGCGACTTTCTGAGAAAACAAAATCGGCTTTTAGAAAAAATAAAAGTAGATTTTTGAGAAAACAAAAGCGGCTATTAGAAAAAATTAAAGTGGCTTTTTGAGAAAACAAAAGTGGCTTTTAGAAAAAATTAAAGCGACTTTCTGAGGAATTAAAAGTGACTTTTAGAAAAAATTAAAGCGACTTTCTGAGAAAACAAAATCGGCTTTTAGAAAAAATTAAAGTGGCTGTTTGAGAAAACAAAAGCGGCTTTTAGAAAAAATTAAAGTGGCTTTTTGAGAAAACAAAAGCGGCTTTAAAATAAAATTAAAGGGACTTTCTGAGAAAACAAAATCGGCTTTTAGAAGAAATAAAAGTAGCTTTTTGAGAAAACAAAAGCGGCTATTAGAAAAAATTAAAGTGGCTTTTTGAGAAAACAAAATCGGCTTTTAGAAAAAATTAAAGCGACTTTCTGAGAAAGCAAAAGCGGCTTTTAGAAAAAACTAAAGTGGCTTTTTGAGAAAACAGAAGCGGCTTTTAGAAAAAATTAAAGTGGGTTTTAGAGAAAATAAAAGCGGCTTTTAGAAAAAATTAAAGCGACTTTCTGAGGAATTAAAAGTGACTTTTAGAAAAAATTAAAGCGACTTTTAGAAAAAATTAAAGCGACTTTCTGAGAAAGCAAAAGCGGCTATTAGAAAAAATTACAGTGGGTTTTAGAGAAATTAATAGCGGCTATTAGAAAAAATTAAAGTGGCTTTTTGAGAAAACAAAATCGGCCTTTAGAAAAAATTAAAGCGACTTTCTGAGGAATTAAAAGTGACTTTTAAAAAAAATTAAAGCGACTTTCTGAGAAAACTAAAGCGGCTATTAGAAACATTTAAAGCGACTTTCTGAGAAAACAAAATCGGCTTTTAGAAAAAATTAAAGCGACTTTCTGAGAAAGCAAAAGCGGCTTTTAGAAAAAACTAAAGTGGCTTTTTGAGAAAACAAAAGCGGCTATTAGAAAAAATTAAAGTGGTTTTTTGAGAAAACAAAAGCGGCTTTTAGAAAAAATTAAAGCGACTTTCTGAGGAATTAAAAGTGACTTTTAGAAAAAATTAAAGCGACTTTCTGAGAAAACTAAAGCGGCTATTAGAAACATTTAAAGCGACTTTCTGAGAAAACAAAATCGGCTTTTAGAAAAAATTAAAGCGACTTTCTGAGAAAGCAAAAGCCGCTTTTAATTTCTCTAAAACCCACTTAATTTTTTCTAATAGCCGCTTTTGTTTTCTCAGAAAGTCGCTTTAATTTTTTCTAAAAGCCGCTTTTGTTTTCTCAAAAAGCAACTTTAATTTCTTCTAAAAGCCGCTTTTGTTTTATCAAAAAGCCACTTTAATTTTTTCTAAAAGCCACTTTTAATTTCTCTAAAACCCACTTAATTTTTTGTAAAAGCCGCTTTTGTTTTCTCAAAAAGCAACTTTAATTTCTTCTAAAAGCCGCTTTTGTTTTATCAAAAAGCCACTTTAATTTGTTCTCAAAGCCGCATTTTGTTTTCTCAAAAAGCCAATTTAATTTTTTCTAATAGCCGCTTTTGTTGTCTCAAAAAGCTACTTTTATTTCTTCTAAAAGCCGATTTTGTTTTCTCAAAAACCCACTTTAATTTTTTCTAAAAGCCGCTTTTGTTTTCTCAAAAAGCCATTTTAAATTTTTCTAAAAGCCGCTTTTGTTTTCTCAAAAAGCTACTTTTATTTCTTCTAAAAGCCGATTTTGTTTTCTCAAAAACCCACTTTAATCTTTTCTAAAAGCCGCTTTTGTTTTCTCAAAAAGGCACTTTAATTTTTCTAAAAGACTCTTCTATTTTCTCAGAAAGTCGCTTTTATTTTTTCTAAAAGCCGCTTTTGTTTTCTCAAAAAGGCTCTTTAATTTGTTCTCAAAGCCGCTTTTGTTTTCTCAAAAAGCCACTTTAATTTTTTCTAATAGCCGCTTTTGTTTTCTCAGAAAGCCACTTTTATTTCTTTTAAAAATCGGTTTTGTTTTCTCAGAAAGTCGCTGTAATTTTTTCTAAAAGCTGCTTTTGTTTTCTCAAAAAGGCACTTTAATTTTTCTAAAAGACTCTTCTATTTTCTCAGAAAGTCGCTTTTATTTTTTCTAAAAGCCGCTTTTGTTTTCTCAAAAAGGCTCTTTAATTTGTTCTCAAAGCCGCTTTTGTTTTCTCAAAAAGCCACTTTAATTTTTTCTAATAGCCGCTTTTGTTTTCTCAGAAAGCCACTTTTATTTCTTTTAAAAATCGGTTTTGTTTTCTCAGAAAGTCGCTGTAATTTTTTCTAAAAGCTGCTTTTGTTTTCTCAAAAAGGCACTTTAATTTTTCTAAAAGACTCTTCTATTTTCTCAGAAAGTCGCTTTTATTTTTTCTAAAAGCCGCTTTTGTTTTCTCAAAAAGGCTCTTTAATTTGTTCTCAAAGCCGCTTTTGTTTTCTCAAAAAGCCACTTTAATTTTTTCTAATAGCCGCTTTTGTTTTCTCAGAAAGCCACTTTTATTTCTTTTAAAAATCGGTTTTGTTTTCTCAGAAAGTCGCTGTAATTTTTTCTAAAAGCTGCTTTTGTTTTCTCAAAAAGGCACTTTAATTTTTCTAAAAGACTCTTCTATTTTCTCAGAAAGTCACTTTTATTTTTTCTAAAAGCCGCTTTTGTTTTCTCAAAAAGGCTCTTTAATTTGTTCTCAAAGCCGCTTTTGTTTTCTCAAAAAGCCACTTTAATTTTTTCTAATAGCCGCTTTTGTTTTCTCAGAAAGCCACTTTTATTTCTTTTAAAAATCGGTTTTGTTTTCTCAGAAAGTCGCTGTAATTTTTTCTAAAAGCTGCTTTTGTTTTCTCAAAAAGGCACTTTAATTTTTCTAAAAGACTCTTCTATTTTCTCAAAAAGCCTCTTTAATTTGTTCGCAAAGCCGCTTTTGTTTTCTCTAAAACCCACTTTAATTTTTTCTAATAGCCGCTTTTGTTTTCTCAAAAAGCCTCTTTAATTTGTTCTCAAAGCCGCTTTTGTTTTCTCAAAAAGCCACTTTAATTTTTTCTAATAGCCGCTTTTGTTGTCTCAAAAAGCTACTTTTATTTCTTCTAAAAGCTGATTTTGTTTTCTCAAAAACCCACTTTAATTTCTTCTAAAAGCCGCTTTTGTTTTCTCCAAAAGCCACTTTAATTTTTTCTAATAGCCGCTTTTGTTTTCTCAAAAAGCTACTTTTATTTCTTCTAAAAGCCGATTTTGTTTTCGCAGAAAGTCGCTTTAATTTTTTCTAAAAGCCGCTTTTAATTTCTCTAAAACCCATTTTAGTTTTTTCTAAAAGCCGCTTTTAATTTCTCAGAAAGCCACTTTAATTTTTTCTAAAAGCCGCTATTGTTTTCTCAAAAAGTAACTTCAATTTTTTCCAAAAGCCGCTTTTGTTTTCTCAAAAAGCCACTTTTGTTTTCTCAAAAAGCCATTTTTATTTCTTCTAAAAGCCGATTTTGTTTTCTCAGAAAGGCGCTTTAATTTTTTCTAAAATCCCCTTTTGTTTTCTTATAGAGCCACTTTAATTTTTTCCAAAAGCCGCTTTTGTTTTCTCAGAAAGCCACTTTTATTTCTTTTAAAAACCGGTTTTGTTTTCTCAGAAAGTCGCTTTAATTTTTTCTAAAAGCTGCTTTTGTTTTCTCAAAAAGGCACTTTAATTTTTCTAAAAGAATCTTCTATTTTCTCAGAAAGTCGCTTTTATTTTTTCTAAAAGCCGCTTTTGTTTTCTCAAAGAGCCACTTTAATTTTTTCTAAAAACCACTTTTAATTTCTCAAAAGCCCACTTTAATTTTATCTAAAAGCCACTTTTAATTCCTCAGAATGCCACTTTATTTTTTCTAAAAGCCACTTTTGTTTTCTCAAAAAGCAACTTAAATTTTTTCCAAAAGCCGCTTTTGTTTTCTCAAAAAGCCACTTTTATTTCTTCTTAAAGCCGATTTTGTTTTCTCAGAAAGTCGCTTTAATTTTTTCTAAAAGTCACTTTTAATTCCTCAGAAAGTCGCTTTAATTTTTTCTAAAAGCCGCTTTTGTTTTCTCAAAAAGCCACTTTAATTTTTTCTAAAAGCCACTTTTGTTTTCTCAAAAAGCCACTTTTATTTCTTCTAAAAACCGGTTTTGTTTTCTTAGAAAGTCGCTTTAATTTTTTCTAAAAGCCACTTTTAATTTCTCTAAAACCCACTTTAATTTTTTCTAAAAGCCGCTTTTGTTTTCTCAAAAAGGCACTTTAATTTTTTCTAAAAACCGCTTTTGCTTTCTCAAAAAGCTACTTTTATTTCTTATAAAAGCCGATTTTGTTTTCTCAGAAAGTCGCTTTAATTTTTTCTAAAAGCCACTTTTAATTTCTCTAAAACCCACTTTAATTTTTTCTAAAAGCCGCTTTTGTTTTCTCAAAAAGGCACTTTAATTTTTTCTAAAAACCGCTTTTGCTTTCTCAAAAAGCTACTTTTATTTCTTATAAAAGCCGATTTTGTTTTCTCAGAAAGTCGCTTTAATTTTTTTTAAAAGTCACTTTTAATTCCTCAGAAAGTCGCTTTAATTTTTTCTAAAAGCCGCTTTTGTTTTCTCTAAAACCTACTTTAATTTTTTCTAAAAGCCGCTTTTGTTTTCTCAAAAAGCCACTTTAATTTTTTCTAAAAGCCACTTTTGTTTTCTCAAAAAGCCACTTTTATTTCTTCTAAAAACCGGTTTTGTTTTCTTAGAAAGTCGCTTTAATTTTTTCTAAAAGCCACTTTTAATTTCTCTAAAACCCACTTTAATTTTTTCTAAAAGCCGCTTTTGTTTTCTCAAAAAAGCACTTTAATTTTTTCTAAAAACCGCTTTTGCTTTCTCAAAAAGCTACTTTTATTTCTTATAAAAGCCGATTTTGTTTTCTCAGAAAGTCGCTTTAATTTTTTCTAAAAGCCACTTTTAATTTCTCTAAAACCCACTTAAATTTTTTCTAAAAGCCGCTTTTGTTTTCTCAAAAAGCTACTTTTATTTCTTATAAAAGCCGCTTTTGTTTTCTCAAAACCGCACTTTAATTTTTTTTAAAAGTCACTTTTAATTCCTCAGAAAGTCGCTTTAGTTTTTTCTAAAAGCCGCTTTTGTTTTCTCAAAACCGCACTTTAATTTTTTCTATTAGCAGCTTTTGTTTTCTCAAAAAGCCACTTTTATTTCTTCTAAAAACTGGTTTTGTTTTCTCAGAAAGCCACTTTAATTTTTTCTAAAAGCCACTATTAATTCCTCAGATAGCCACTTTTTTTTTTAAAGCCACTTTTATTTTCTCAGAAAGCCACTTTATTTTTTCTAATAGCCACTTTTATTTTCTCAAAAAGCCACTTTAATTTTTTCTAAAAGCCACTTTTATTTTCTCAGAAAGCCGCTTTTATTTTTTCTAAAGGCTGCTTTTGTTTTCACAAAAAGCCACTTTAATTTTTCTAAAAACCACTTTTAATTTCTCAAAAAGCCACTTTAATTTTTTCTAAAAGCCACTTTTATTTTCTCAGAAAGTCGCTTTTATTTTTTCTAAAAGCCGCTTTTGTTTTCTCAAAGAGCCACTTTAATTTTTTCTAAAAACCACTTTTAATTTCTTAAAAGCCACCTTTAATTTTTTCTAAAAGCCACTTTTAATTCCTCAGAATGCCACTTAATTTTTTCTAAAAGCCACTTTTATTTTCTCAAAAAGCCACTTTAATTTTTTCTAAAAGCCGCTTTTGTTTTCTCAAAAAGCAACTTCAATTTTTTCCAAAAGCTGCTTTTGTTTTCTCAAAAAGCCACTTTTATTTCTTCTTAAAGCCGCTTTTGTTTTCTCAAAAAGCTACTTTTATTTCTTCTAAAAGCCGATTTTGTTTTCTCAAAAAGCCACTTTTATTTGTTCTAAAAACCGGTTTTGTTTTCTCAGAAAGTCGCATTAATTTTTTCTAAAAGTCACTTTTAATTCCTCAGAAAGTCGCTTTAATTTTTTCTAAAAGCCACTTTTAATTTCTCTAAGACCCACTTTAATTTTTTCTAAAGGCCGCTTTTGTTTTCTCAAAAAGCCACTTTAATTTTTTCTAAAAGCCGCTTTTGTTTTCTCAAAAAGCCACTTTTATTTGTTCTAAAAACCGGTTTTGTTTTCTTAGAACGTCGCTTTTATTTTTTCTAAAAGCCGCTTTTGTTTTCTCAAAAAGCCACTTTTATTTCTTCTAAAAACCGGTTTTGTTTTCTCAAAAAGCCACTTTTATTTCTTTAAAAAACCGGGTTTGTTTTCTCAGAAAGTCGCTTTAATTTTTTCTAAAAGCCACTTTTAATTTCTCTAAGACCCACTTTAATTTTTTCTAAAAGCCGCTTTTGTTTTCTCAAAAAGCCACTTTCATTTTTTCTAAAAGCCGCTTTTGTTTTCTCAAAAAGCCACTTTAATTTTTTCTAAAAGCCGCTTTTGTTTTCTCAAAATGCCACTTTAATTTTTTCTAATAGCCGCTTTTAATTTCTCTAAAACCCACTTAATTTTTTCTAATAGCCGCTTTTGTTTTCTCAGAAAGTCGCTTTAATTTTTTCTAAAAGCCGCTTTTGTTTTCTCAAAAAGCAACTTTAATTTCTTCTAAAAGCCGCTTTTGTTTTCTCAAAAAGCCACTTTAATTTTTTCTAAAAGCCACTTTTAATTTCTCTAAAACCCACTTAATTTTTTCTAATAGCCGCTTTTGTTTTCTCAAAAAGCCACTTTAATTTTTTCTAAAAGCCGCTTTTGTTTTCTCAAAAAGCCACTTTTATTTCTTCTAAAAACCGGTTTTGTTTTCTCAGAAAGTCGCTTTAATTTTTTCTAAAAGCCGATTTTGTTTTCTCAGAAAGTCGCTTTAATTGTTTCTAATAGCCGCTTTAGTTTTCTCAGAAAGTCGCTTTAATTTTTTCTAAAAGCCGATTTTGTTTTCTCAGAAAGTCGCTTTAATTGTTTCTAATAGCCGCTTTAGTTTTCTCAGAAAGTCGCTATAATAGCCGCTTTTAATTTCTCTAAAACCCACTTAATTTTTTCTAATAGCCGCTTTTGTTTTCTCAGAAAGTCGCTTTAATTTTTTCTAAAAGCCGCTTTTGTTTTCTCAAAAAGCAACTTTAATTTCTTCTAAAAGCCGCTTTTGTTTTCTCAAAAAGCCACTTTAATTTTTTCTAAAAGCCACTTTTAATTTCTCTAAAACCCACTTAATTTTTTCTAATAGCCGCTTTTGTTTTCTCAAAAAGCCACTTTAATTTTTTCTAAAAGCCGCTTTTGTTTTTTCAAAAAGCCACTTTTATTTCTTCTAAAAACCGGTTTTGTTTTCTCAGAAAGTCGCTTTAATTTTTTCTAAAAGCCGATTTTGTTTTCTCAGAAAGTCGCTTTAATTGTTTCTAATAGCCGCTTTAGTTTTCTCAGAAAGTCGCTATAATTTTTTCTAAAAGCCGCTTTTGTTTTCTCAAAAAGCCACTTTTATTTCTTCTTAAAGCCTCTTTTGTTTTCTCAAAAAGCAACTTCAATTTTTTCCAAAAGCCACTTTTGTTTTCTCAAAAAGCCACTTTAATTTTTTCTAAAAGCCACTTTTAATTTCTCTAAAACCCACTTAATTTTTTCTAATAGCCGCTTTTGTTTTCTCAGAAAGTCGCTTTTGTTGTCTCAAAAAGCTACTTTTATTTCTTCTAAAAACCGGTTTTGTTTTCTCAGAAAGTCGCTTTAATTTTTTCTAAAAGCCGATTTTGTTTTCTCAGAAAGTCGCTTTAATTGTTTCTAATAGCCGCTTTAGTTTTCTCAGAAAGTCGCTTTAATTTTTTCTAAAAGCCGATTTTGTTTTCTCAGAAAGTCGCTTTAATTGTTTCTAATAGCCGCTTTAGTTTTCTCAGAAAGTCGCTATAATTTTTTCTAAAAGCCGATTTTGTTTTCTCAGAAAGTCGCTTTAATTGTTTCTAATAGCCGCTTTAGTTTTCTCAGAAAGTCGCTTTAATTTTTTCTAAAAGCCGATTTTGTTTTCTCAGAAAGTCGCTTTAATTGTTTCTAATAGCCGCTTTAGTTTTCTCAGAAAGTCGCTATAATTTTTTCTAAAAGCCGATTTTGTTTTCTCAAAAAGCCACTTTAATTTTTTCTAATAGCCGCTATTAATTTCTCTAAAACCCACTTTTATTTTTTCTAATAGCCGCTTTTGCTTTCTCAGAAAGTCGCTTTAATTTTTTCTAAAAGTCGCTTTAATTTTTTCTAAAAACCGCTTTTGTTTTCTCAGAAAGTCGCTTTAATTTTTTCTAATAGCCGCTTTTGCTTTCTCAGAAAGTCGCTTTAATTTTTTCTAAAAGCCGCTTTTGTTTTCTCAAAAAGCCTCTTTAATTTGTTCTAAAAGCCGCTTTTGTTTTCTCAAAAAGCCACTTTAATTTTTTCTAATAGCCGCTTTTGTTTTCTTAAAAAGCTACTTTTATTTCTTCTAAAAGCCGATTATGTTTTCTCAAAAACCCACTTTAATTTTTTCGAAAAGTCACTTTTAATTCCTCAGAAAGTCGCTTTAATTTTTTCTAAAAGCCGCTTTTCTTTTCTCAAAAAGCTTCTTTAATTTTTTCTAATAGCCGCTTTTGTTGTCTCAAAAAGCTACTTTTATTTCTTCTAAAAGCCGATTTTGTTTTCTCAAAAACCCACTTTAATTTTTTCTAAAAGTCACTTTTAATTCCTCAGAAAGTCGCTTTAATTTTTTCTAAAAGCCGCTTTTGTTTTCTCAAAAAGCCACTTTAATTTTTTCTAATAGCCGCTTTTGTTGTCTCAAAAAGCCACTTTAATTTTTTCTAATAACCCCTTTTGTTTTCTCAAAAAGCTACTTTTATTTCTTCTAAAAGCCGATTTTGTTTTCTCAGAAAGTCGCTTTAATTTTTTCTAAAAGCCGCTTTTAATTTCTCTAAAACCCATTTTAGTTTTTTCTAAAAGCCGCTTTTGTTTTCTCAAAAAGCCACTTTAATTTTTTCTAAAAGCCGCTATTGTTTTCTCAAAAAGCAACTTCAATTTTTTCCAAAAGCCGCTTTTGTTTTCTCAAAAAGCCACTTTTGTTTTCTCAAAAAGCCATTTTTATTTCTTCTAAAAGCCGATTTTGTTTTCTCAGAAAGTCGCTTTAATTTTTTCTAAAAGCTGCTTTTGTTTTCTCAAAAAGCCACTTTAATTTTTCTAAAAGACTCTTCTATTTTCTCAGAAAGTCGCTTTTATTTTTTCTAAAAGCCGCTTTTGTTTTCTCAAAGAGCCACTTTAATTTTTTCTAAAAACCACTTTTAATTCCTCAGAATGCCACTTTATTTTTTCTAAAAGCCACTTTTATTTTCTCAAAAAGCCACTTTAATTTTTTCTAAAAGCCGCTTTTGTTTTCTCAAAAAGCAACTTAAATTTTTTCCAAAAGCCGCTTTTGTTTTCTCAAAAAGCCACTTTTATTTCTTCTTAAAGCCTCTTTTGTTTTCTCAAAAAGCAACTTCAATTTTTTCCAAAAGCCACTTTTGTTTTCTCAAAAAGCCACTTTAATTTTTTCTAAAAGCCACTTTTAATTTCTCTAAAACCCACTTAATTTTTTCTAATAGCCGCTTTTGTTTTCTCAGAAAGTCGCTTTTGTTGTCTCAAAAAGCTACTTTTATTTCTTCTAAAAGCCGATTTTGTTTTCTCAAAAACCCACTTTAATTTTTTCTAAAAGTCACTTTTAATTCCTCAGAAAGTCGCTTTAATTTTTTCTAAAAGCCGCTTTTGTTTTCTCAAAAAGCCACTTTAATTTTTTCTAATAGCCGCTTTTGTTGTCTCAAAAAGCCACTTTAATTTTTTCTAATAACCCCTTTTGTTTTCTCAAAAAGCTACTTTTATTTCTTCTAAAAGCCGATTTTGTTTTCTCAGAAAGTCGCTTTAATTTTTTCTAAAAGCCGCTTTTAATTTCTCTAAAACCCATTTTAGTTTTTTCTAAAAGCCGCTTTTGTTTTCTCAAAAAGCCACTTTAATTTTTTCTAAAAGCCGCTATTGTTTTCTCAAAAAGCAACTTCAATTTTTTCCAAAAGCCGCTTTTGTTTTCTCAAAAAGCCACTTTTGTTTTCTCAAAAAGCCATTTTTATTTCTTCTAAAAGCCGATTTTGTTTTCTCAGAAAGTCGCTTTAATTTTTTCTAAAAGCTGCTTTTGTTTTCTCAAAAAGCCACTTTAATTTTTCTAAAAGACTCTTCTATTTTCTCAGAAAGTCGCTTTTATTTTTTCTAAAAGCCGCTTTTGTTTTCTCAAAGAGCCACTTTAATTTTTTCTAAAAACCACTTTTAATTCCTCAGAATGCCACTTTATTTTTTCTAAAAGCCACTTTTATTTTCTCAAAAAGCCACTTTAATTTTTTCTAAAAGCCGCTTTTGTTTTCTCAAAAAGCAACTTAAATTTTTTCCAAAAGCCGCTTTTGTTTTCTCAAAAAGCCACTTTTATTTCTTCTTAAAGCCTCTTTTGTTTTCTCAAAAAGCAACTTCAATTTTTTCCAAAAGCCACTTTTGTTTTCTCAAAAAGCCACTTTAATTTTTTCTAAAAGCCACTTTTAATTTCTCTAAAACCCACTTAATTTTTTCTAATAGCCGCTTTTGTTTTCTCAGAAAGTCGCTTTAATTGTTTCTAATAGCCGCTTTAGTTTTCTCAGAAAGTCGCTTTAATTTTTTCTAAAAGCCGATTTTGTTTTCTCAGAAAGTCGCTTTAATTGTTTCTAATAGCCGCTTTAGTTTTCTCAGAAAGTCGCTTTAATTTTTTCTAAAAGCCGATTTTGTTTTCTCAGAAAGTCGCTTTAATTGTTTCTAATAGCCGCTTTAGTTTTCTCAGAAAGTCGCTATAATAGCCGCTTTTAATTTCTCTAAAACCCACTTAATTTTTTCTAATAGCCGCTTTTGTTTTCTCAGAAAGTCGCTTTAATTTTTTCTAAAAGCCGCTTTTGTTTTCTCAAAAAGCAACTTTAATTTCTTCTAAAAGCCGCTTTTGTTTTCTCAAAAAGCCACTTTAATTTTTTCTAAAAGCCACTTTTAATTTCTCTAAAACCCACTTAATTTTTTCTAATAGCCGCTTTTGTTTTCTCAAAAAGCCACTTTAATTTTTTCTAAAAGCCGCTTTTGTTTTCTCAAAAAGCCACTTTTATTTCTTCTAAAAACCGGTTTTGTTTTCTCAGAAAGTCGCTTTAATTTTTTCTAAAAGCCGATTTTGTTTTCTCAGAAAGTCGCTTTAATTGTTTCTAATAGCCGCTTTAGTTTTCTCAGAAAGTCGCTTTAATTTTTTCTAAAAGCCGATTTTGTTTTCTCAGAAAGTCGCTTTAATTGTTTCTAATAGCCGCTTTAGTTTTCTCAGAAAGTCGCTATAATTTTTTCTAAAAGCCGATATTGTTTTCTCAAAAAGCCACTTTAATTTTTTCTAATAGCCGCTATTAATTTCTCTAAAACCCACTTTTATTTTTTCTAATAGCCGCTTTTGCTTTCTCAGAAAGTCGCTTTAATTTTTTCTAAAAGTCGCTTTAATTTTTTCTAAAAACCGCTTTTGTTTTCTCAGAAAGTCGCTTTAATTTTTTCTAATAGCCGCTTTTGCTTTCTCAGAAAGTCGCTTTAATTTTTTCTAAAAGCCGCTTTTGTTTTCTCAAAAAGCCTCTTTAATTTGTTCTAAAAGCCGCTTTTGTTTTCTCAAAAAGCCACTTTAATTTTTTCTAATAGCCGCTTTTGTTTTCTTAAAAAGCTACTTTTATTTCTTCTAAAAGCCGATTATGTTTTCTCAAAAACCCACTTTAATTTTTTCGAAAAGTCACTTTTAATTCCTCAGAAAGTCGCTTTAATTTTTTCTAAAAGCCGCTTTTCTTTTCTCAAAAAGCTTCTTTAATTTTTTCTAATAGCCGCTTTTGTTGTCTCAAAAAGCTACTTTTATTTCTTCTAAAAGCCGATTTTGTTTTCTCAAAAACCCACTTTAATTTTTTCTAAAAGTCACTTTTAATTCCTCAGAAAGTCGCTTTAATTTTTTCTAAAAGCCGCTTTTGTTTTCTCAAAAAGCCACTTTAATTTTTTCTAATAGCCGCTTTTGTTGTCTCAAAAAGCCACTTTAATTTTTTCTAATAACCCATTTTGTTTTCTCAAAAAGCTACTTTTATTTCTTCTAAAAGCCGATTTTGTTTTCTCAGAAAGTCGCTTTAATTTTTTCTAAAAGCCGCTTTTAATTTCTCTAAAACCCATTTTAGTTTTTTCTAAAATCCGCTTTTGTTTTCTCAAAAAGCCACTTTAATTTTTTCTAAAAGCCGCTATTGTTTTCTCAAAAAGCAACTTCAATTTTTTCCAAAAGCCGCTTTTGTTTTCTCAAAAAGCCACTTTTGTTTTCTCAAAAAGCCATTTTTATTTCTTCTAAAAGCCGATTTTGTTTTCTCAGAAAGTCGCTTTAATTTTTTCTAAAAGCTGCTTTTGTTTTCTCAAAAAGCCACTTTAATTTTTCTAAAAGACTCTTCTATTTTCTCAGAAAGTCGCTTTTATTTTTTCTAAAAGCCGCTTTTGTTTTCTCAAAGAGCCACTTTAATTTTTTCTAAAAACCACTTTTAATTCCTCAGAATGCCACTTTATTTTTTCTAAAAGCCACTTTTATTTTCTCAAAAAGCCACTTTAATTTTTTCTAAAAGCCGCTTTTGTTTTCTCAAAAAGCAACTTAAATTTTTTCCAAAAGCCGCTTTTGTTTTCTCAAAAAGCCACTTTTATTTCTTCTTAAAGCCGCTTTTGTTTTCTCAAAAAGCAACTTCAATTTTTTCCAAAAGCCACTTTTGTTTTCTCAAAAAGCCACTTTTATTTCTTCTAAAAACCGGTTTTGTTTTCTTAGAAAGTCGCTTTAATTTTTTCTAAAAGCCACTTTTAATTTCTCTAAAACCCACTTTAATTTTTTCTAAAAGCCGCTTTTGTTTTCTCAAAAAGGCACTTTAATTTTTTCTAAAAACCGCTTTTGCTTTCTCAAAAAGCTACTTTTATTTCTTATAAAAGCCGATTTTGTTTTCTCAGAAAGTCGCTTTAATTTTTTCTAAAAGCCACTTTTAATTTCTCTAAAACCCACTTAAATTTTTTCTAAAAGCCGCTTTTGCTTCCTCAAAAAGCTACTTTTATTTCTTATAAAAGCCGATTTTGTTTTCTCAGAAAGTCGCTTTAATTTTTTTTAAAAGTCACTTTTAATTCCTCAGAAAGTCGCTTTAATTTTTTCTAAAAGCCGCTTTTGTTTTATCTAAAACCGACTTTAATTTTTTCTAAAAGCCGGTTTTGTTTTCTCAAAACCCCACTTTAATTTTTTCTATTAGCAGCTTTTGTTTTCTCAAAAAGCCACTTTTATTTCTTCTAAAAACTGGTTTTGTTTTCTCAGAAAGCCACTTTAATTTTTTCTAAAAGCCACTATTAATTCCTCAGATAGCCACTTTTTTTAAAGCCACTTTTATTTTCTCAGAAAGCCACTTTATTTTTTCTAATAGCCACTTTTATTTTCTCAAAAAGCCACTTTAATTTTTTCTAAAAGGTACTTTTATTTTCTCAGAAAGCCGCTTTTATTTTTTCTAAAGGCTGCTTTTGTTTTCTCAAAAAGCCACTTTAATTTTTCTAAAAACCACTTTTAATTTCTCAAAAAGCCACTTTAATTTTTTCTAAAAGCCACTTTTATTTTCTCAGAAAGTCGCTTTTATTTTTTCTAAAAGCCGCTTTTGTTTTCTCAAAGAGCCACTTTTATTTTTTCTAAAAACCACTTTTAATTTCTCAAAAGCCCACTTTAATTTTTTCTAAAAGCCACTTTTAATTCCTCAGAATGCCACTTTATTTTTTCTAAAAGCCACTTTTATTTTCTCAAAAAGCCACATTAATTTTTTCTAAAAGCCGCTTTTGTTTTCTCAAAAAGCAACTTCAATTTTTTCCAAAATCCGCTTTTGTTTTCTCAAAAAGCCACTTTTATTTCTTCTTAAAGCCGCTTTTGTTTTCTCAAAAAGCTACTTTTATTTCTTCTAAAAGCCACTTAATTTTTTCTAATAGCCGCTTTTGTTTTCTCAGAAAGTCGCATTAATTTTTTCTAAAAGTCACTTTTAATTCCTCAGAAAGTCGCTTTAATTTTTTCTAAAAGCCACTTTTAATTCCTCAGAATGCCACTTTATTTTTTCTAAAAGCCACTTTTATTTTCTCAAAAAGCCACATTAATTTTTTCTAAAAGCCGCTTTTGTTTTCTCAAAAAGCAACTTCAATTTTTTCCAAAAGCCGCTTTTGTTTTCTCAAAAAGCCACTTTTATTTCTTCTTAAAGCCGCTTTTGTTTTCTCAAAAAGCTACTTTTATTTCTCTAAAAGCCACTTAATTTTTTCTAATAGCCGCTTTTGTTTTCTCAGAAAGTCGCATTAATTTTTTCTAAAAGTCACTTTTAATTCCTCAGAAAGTCGCTTTAATTTTTTCTAAAAGCCACTTTTAATTTCTCTAAGACCCACTTTAATTTTTTCTAAAGGCCGCTTTTGTTTTCTCAAAAAGCCACTTTAATTTTTTCTAAAACCCGCTTTTGTTTTCTCAAAAAGCCACTTTTATTTGTTCTAAAAACCGGTTTTGTTTTATTAGAAAGTCGGTTTAATTTTTTCTAAAAGCCACTTTTAATTTCTCTAAAACCCACTTTAATTTTTTCTAAAAGCCGGTTTTGTTTTCTCAAAACCCCACTTTAATTTTTTCTAAAAGCCGCTTTTGTTTTCTCAAAAAGCCACTTTTATTTCTTCTAAAAACCGGTTTTGTTTTCTTAGAAAGTCGCTTTTATTTTTTCTAAAAGCCGCTTTTGTTTTCTCAAAAAGCCACTTTTATTTCTTCTAAAAACCGGTTTTGTTTTCTCAAAAAGCCACTTTTATTTCTTTAAAAAACAGGGTTTGTTTTCTCAGAAAGTCGCTTTAATTTTTTCTAAAAGCCGCTTTTGTTTTCTCAATAAGCCACTTTAATTTTTTCTAATAGCCGCTTTTGTTTTCTCAAAAAGCTACTTTTATTTCTTCTTAAAGCCGATTTTGTTTTCTCAGAAAGTCGCTTTAATTTTTTCTAAAAGTCACTTTTAATTGCTCAGAAAGTCGCTTTAATTTTTTCTAAAAGTCACTTTTAATTGCTCAGAAAGTCGCTTTAATTTTTTCTAAAAGCCACTTTTAATTTCTCTAAGACCCACTTTAATTTTTTTAAAACCCGCTTTTGTTTTCTCAATAAGCCACTTTAATTTTTTCTAATAGCCGCTTTTGTTTTCTCAAAAAGCTACTTTTATTTCTTCTAAAAGCCGATTTTGTTTTCTCAGAAAGTCGCTTTAATTTTTTCTAAAAGCCACTTTTAATTTCTCTAAAACCCACTTTAATTTTTTCTAATAGCCGCTTTTGTTTTCTCAAAAAGCTACTTTTATTTCTTCTAAAAGCCGATTTTGTTTTCTCAGAAAGTCGCTTTAATTTTTTCTAAAAGTCACTTTTAATTGCTCAGAAAGTCGCTTTAATTTTTTCTAAAAGCCACTTTTAATTTCTCTAAGACCCACTTTAATTTTTTTAAAACCCGCTTTTGTTTTCTCAATAAGCCACTTTAATTTTTTCTAATAGCCGCTTTTGTTTTCTCAAAAAGCTACTTTTATTTCTTCTAAAAGCCGATTTTGTTTTCTCAGAAAGTCGCTTTAATTTTTTCTAAAAGCCACTTTTAATTTCTCTAAAACCCACTTTAATTTTTTCTAATAGCCGCTTTTGTTTTCTCAAAAAGCTACTTTTATTTCTTCTAAAAGCCGATTTTGTTTTCTCAGAAAGTCGCTTTAATTTTTTCTAAAAGCCACTTTTAATTTCTCTAAAACCCACTTTAATTTTTTCTAATAGCCGCTTTTGTTTTCTCAAAAAGCTACTTTTATTTCTTCTAAAAGCCGATTTTGTTTTCTCAGAAAGTCGCTTTAATTTTTTCTAAAAGCCACTTTTAATTTCTCTAAAACCCACTTTAATTTTTTCTAATAGCCGCTTTTGTTTTCTCAAAAAGCCACTTTTATTTCTTCTAAAAACCGGGTTTGTTTTCTCAGAAAGTCGCTTTAATTTTTTCTAAAAGTCACTTTTAATTCCTCAGAAGGTCGTTTAATGTTTTCTAAAAGCCGCTTTTGTTTTCTCAAAAAGCCACTTTAATTTTTTCTAAAAGCCGCTTTTGTTTTCTCAAAAAGCCACTTTTATTTCTTCTAAAAACCGGTTTTGTTTTCTTAGAAAGTCGCTTTAATTTTTTCTAAAAGCCACTTTTAATTTCTCTAAAACCCACTTTAATTTTTTCTAAAAGCCGCTTTTGTTTTCTCAGAAAGTCGCTTTAATTTTTTTTAAAGTCACTTTTAATTCCTCAGAAAGTCGCTTTAATTTTTTCTAAAAGCCGCTTTTGTTTTCTCTAAAACCTACTTTAATTTTTTCTAAAAGCCGGTTTTGTTTTCTCAAAACCCCACTTTAATTTTTTCTATTAGCAGCTTTTGTTTTCTCAAAAAGCCACTTTTATTTCTTCTAAAAACTGGTTTTGTTTTCTCAGAAAGCCACTTTAATTTTTTCTAAAAGCCACTATTAATTCCTCAGATAGCCACTTTTTTTTTAAAGCCACTTTTATTTTCTCAGAAAGCCACTTTATTTTTTCTAATAGCCACTTTTATTTTCTCAAAAAGCCACTTTAATTTTTTCTAAAAGCCACTTTTATTTTCTCAGAAAGTAGCTTTAATTTTTTCTAAAAGCCACTTTTAATTTCTCTAAGACCCACTTAAATTTTTTCTAAAAGCCGCTTTTGTTTTCTCAAAAAGCTACTTTTATCTCTTATAAAAGCCGATTTTGTTTTCTCAGAAAGTCGCTTTAATTTTTATTAAAAGTCACTTTTAATTCCTCAGAAAGTCGCTTTAATTTTTTCTAAAAGCCGCTTTTGTTTTCTCTAAAACCTACTTTAATTTTTTCTAAAAGCCGGTTTTGTTTTCTCAAAACCCCACTTTAATTTTTTCTATTAGCAGCTTTTGTTTTCTCAAAAAGCCACTTTTATTTCTTCTAAAAACTGGTTTTGTTTTCTCAGAAAGCCACTTTAATTTTTTCTAAAAGCCACTATTAATTCCTCAGATAGCCACTTTTTTTTTAAAGCCTCTTTTATTTTCTCAGAAAGCCACTTTATTTTTTCTAATAGCCACTTTTATTTTCTCAAAAAGCCACTTTAATTTTTTCTAAAAGCCACTTTTATTTTCTCAGAAAGTCGCTTTTATTTTTTCTAAAAGCCGCTTTTGTTTTCTCAAAAAGCCACTTTTATTTCTTCTTAAAGCCGCTTTTGTTTTCTCAAAAAGCAACTTCAATTTTTTCCAAAAGCCGCTTTTGTTTTCTCAAAAAGCCACTTTTATTTCTTCTTAAAGCCGCTTTTGTTTTCTCAAAAAGCTACTTTTATTTCTTCTAAAAGCCGATTTTGTTTTCTCAGAAAGTCGCTTTAATTTTTTCTAAAAGCCACTTTTAATTTCTCTAAGACCCACTTTAATTTTTCTAAAGGCCGCTTTTGTTTTCTCAAAAAGCCACTTTAATTTTTTCTAAAAGCCGCTTTTGTTTTCTCAAAAAGCCACTTTTATTTGTTCTAAAAACCGGTTTTGTTTTCTTAGAAAGTCGCTTTAATTTTTTCTAAAAGCCACTTTTAATTTCTCAAAACCCCACTTTAATTTTTTCTAAAAGCCGCTTTTGTTTTCTCAAAAATCCACTTTTATTTCTTCTAAAAACCGGTTTTGTTTTCTTAGAAAGTCGCTTTTATTTCTTCTAAAAGCCGATTTTGTTTTCTCAGAAAGTCGCTTTTATTTTTTCTAAAGGCTGCTTTTGTTTTCTCAAAAACCCACTTTAATTTTTTCTAAAACCCACTTTTAATTCCTCAGAAAGCCGCTTTTATTTTTTCTAAAAGCCGCTTTTGTTTTCTCAAAAAGCCACTTTTATTTCTTCTAAAAACCGGTTTTGTTTTCTCAGAAAGTCGCTTTAATTTTTTCTAAAAGCCACTTTTAATTTCTCTAAAACCCACTTTAACTTTTTCTAAAAGCCGCTTTTGTTTTCTCAAAAAGCCACTTTAATTTTATCTAAAAGCCGCTTTTGTTTTCTCAAAAAGCCACTTTTATTTCTTCTAAAAACCGGTTTTGTTTTCTCAGAAAGTCGCTTTAATTTTTTCTAAAAGCCACTTTTGTTTTCTCAAAAAGCCACTTTTATTTCTTCTAAAAACCGGTTTTGTTTTCTCAGAAAGTAGCTTTAATTTTTTCTAAAAGCCACTTTTAATTTCTCTAAGACCCACTTAAATTTTTTCTAAAAGCCGCTTTTGTTTTCTCAAAAAGCTACTTTTATCTCTTATAAAAGCCGATTTTGTTTTCTCAGAAAGTCGCTTTAATTTTTATTAAAAGTCACTTTTAATTCCTCAGAAAGTCGCTTTAATTTTTTCTAAAAGCCGCTTTTGTTTTCTCTAAAACCTACTTTAATTTTTTCTAAAAGCCGGTTTTGTTTTCTCAAAACCCCACTTTAATTTTTTCTATTAGCAGCTTTTGTTTTCTCAAAAAGCCACTTTTATTTCTTCTAAAAACTGGTTTTGTTTTCTCAGAAAGCCACTTTAATTTTTTCTAAAAGCCACTATTAATTCCTCAGATAGCCACTTTTTTTTTAAAGCCTCTTTTATTTTCTCAGAAAGCCACTTTATTTTTTCTAATAGCCACTTTTATTTTCTCAAAAAGCCACTTTAATTTTTTCTAAAAGCCACTTTTATTTTCTCAGAAAGTCGCTTTTATTTTTTCTAAAAGCCGCTTTTGTTTTCTCAAAAAGCCACTTTTATTTCTTCTTAAAGCCGCTTTTGTTTTCTCAAAAAGCAACTTCAATTTTTTCCAAAAGCCGCTTTTGTTTTCTCAAAAAGCCACTTTTATTTCTTCTTAAAGCCGCTTTTGTTTTCTCAAAAAGCTACTTTTATTTCTTCTAAAAGCCGATTTTGTTTTCTCAGAAAGTCGCTTTAATTTTTTCTAAAAGCCACTTTTAATTTCTCTAAGACCCACTTTAATTTTTCTAAAGGCCGCTTTTGTTTTCTCAAAAAGCCACTTTAATTTTTTCTAAAAGCCGCTTTTGTTTTCTCAAAAAGCCACTTTTATTTGTTCTAAAAACCGGTTTTGTTTTCTTAGAAAGTCGCTTTAATTTTTTCTAAAAGCCACTTTTAATTTCTCTAAAACCCACTTTAATTTTTTCTAAAAGCCGGTTTTGTTTTCTCAAAACCCCACTTTAATTTTTTCTAAAAGCCGCTTTTGTTTTCTCAAAAATCCACTTTTATTTCTTCTAAAAACCGGTTTTGTTTTCTTAGAAAGTCGCTTTTATTTCTTCTAAAAGCCGATTTTGTTTTCTCAGAAAGTCGCTTTTATTTTTTCTAAAGGCTGCTTTTGTTTTCTCAAAAACCCACTTTAATTTTTTCTAAAACCCACTTTTAATTCCTCAGAAAGCCGCTTTTATTTTTTCTAAAAGCCGCTTTTGTTTTCTCAAAAAGCCACTTTTATTTCTTCTAAAAACCGGTTTTGTTTTCTCAGAAAGTCGCTTTAATTTTTTCTAAAAGCCACTTTTAATTTCTCTAAAACCCACTTTAACTTTTTCTAAAAGCCGCTTTTGTTTTCTCAAAAAGCCACTTTAATTTTATCTAAAAGCCGCTTTTGTTTTCTCAAAAAGCCACTTTTATTTCTTCTAAAAACCGGTTTTGTTTTCTCAGAAAGTCGCTTTAATTTTTTCTAAAAGCCACTTTTGTTTTCTCAAAAAGCCACTTTTATTTCTTCTAAAAACCGGTTTTGTTTTCTCAGAAAGTCGCTTTAATTTTTTCTAAAAGCCACTTTTAATTTCTCTAAAACCCACTTTAATTTTTTCTAAAAGCCGCTTTTGTTTTCTCAAAAAGCCACTTTAATTTTATCTAAAAGCCGCTTTTGTTTTCTCAAAAAGCCACTTTTATTTCTTCTAAAAACCGGTTTTGTTTTCTCAGAAAGTCGCTTTAATTTTTTCTAAAAGCCACTTTTGTTTTCTCAAAAAGCCACTTTTATTTCTTCTAAAAACCGGTTTTGTTTTCTCAGAAAGTCGCTTTTAAAAACAAACCGGCTTTTGTTTTCTCAAAAAGCCACTTTTATTTCTTCTAAAAACCGGTTTTGTTTTCTCAGAAAGTCGCTTTAATTTTTTCTAAAAGCCAATTTTAATTTCTCTAAAACCCACTTTAATTTTTTCTAAAAGCCGCTTTTGTTTTCTCAAAAAGCCACTTTAATTTTATCTAAAAGCCGCTTTTGTTTTCTCAAAAAGCCACTTTTATTTCTTCTAAAAACCGGTTTTGTTTTCTCAGAAAGTCGCTTTAATTTTTTCTAAAAGCCACTTTTAATTTCTCTAAAACCCACTTTAACTTTTTCTAAAAGCCGCTTTTGTTTTCTCAAAAAGCCACTTTAATTTTATCTAAAAGCCGCTTTTGTTTTCTCAAAAAGCCACTTTTATTTCTTCTAAAAACCGGTTTTGTTTTCTCAGAAAGTCGCTTTAATTTTTTCTAAAAGCCACTTTTGTTTTCTCAAAAAGCCACTTTTATTTCTTCTAAAAACCGGTTTTGTTTTCTCAGAAAGTCGCTTTAATTTTTTCTAAAAGCCACTTTTAATTTCTCTAAAACCCACTTTAACTTTTTCTAAAAGCCGCTTTTGTTTTCTCAAAAAGCCACTTTAATTTTATCTAAAAGCCGCTTTTGTTTTCTCAAAAAGCCACTTTTATTTCTTCTAAAAACCGGTTTTGTTTTCTCAGAAAGTCGCTTTAATTTTTTCTAAAAGCCACTTTTGTTTTCTCAAAAAGCCACTTTTATTTCTTCTAAAAACCGGTTTTGTTTTCTCAGAAAGTCGCTTTAATTTTTTCTAAAAGCCACTTTTAATTTCTCTAAAACCCACTTTAATTTTTTCTAAAAGCCGCTTTTGTTTTCTCTAAAAGCCACTTTAATTTTATCTAAAAGCCGCTTTTGTTTTCTCAAAAAGCCACTTTTATTTCTTCTAAAAACCGGTTTTGTTTTCTCAGAAAGTCGCTTTAATTTTTTCTAAAAGCCACTTTTGTTTTCTCAAAAAGCCACTTTTATTTCTTCTAAAAACCGGTTTTGTTTTCTCAGAAAGTCGCTTTTAAAAACAAACCGGCTTTTGTTTTCTCAAAAAGCCACTTTTATTTCTTCTAAAAACCGGTTTTGTTTTCTCAGAAAGTCGCTTTAATTTTTTCTAAAAGCCACTTTTAATTTCTCTAAAACCCACTTTAATTTTTTCTAAAAGCCGCTTTTGTTTTCTCAAAAAGCCACTTTAATTTTATCTAAAAGCCGCTTTTGTTTTCTCAAAAAGCCACTTTTATTTCTTCTAAAAACCGGTTTTGTTTTCTCAGAAAGTCGCTTTAATTTTTTCTAAAAGCCACTTTTAATTTCTCTAAAACCCACTTTAACTTTTTCTAAAAGCGGCTTTTGTTTTCTCAAAAAGCCACTTTAATTTTTTCTAAAAGCCGCTTTTGTTTTCTCAAAAAGCCACTTTTATTTCTTCTAAAAACCGGTTTTGTTTTCTCAGAAAGTCGCTTTAATTTTTTCTAAAAGCCACTTTTAATTCCTCAGAAAGTCGCTTTAATTTTTTCTAAAAGTCGCTTTTGTTTTCTCAAAAAGCTACTTTTATTTCTTTTAAAAGCCGATTTTGTTTTCTCAGAAAGTCGCTTTAATTTTTTCTAAAAGTCACTTTTAATTGCTCAGAAAGTCGCTTTAATTTTTTCTAAAAGCCACTTTTAATTTCTCTAAGACCCACTTTAATTTTTTCTAAAAGCCGCTTTTGTTTTCTCAAAAAGCCACTTTAATTTTTTCTAATAGCCGCTTTTGTTTTCTCAAAAAGCTACTTTTATTTCTTCTAAAAGCCGATTTTGTTTTCTCAGAAAGTCGCTTTAATTTTTTAAAAGTCACTTTTAATTCCTCAGAAAGTCGCTTTAATTTTTTCTAAAAGCCACTTTTAATTTCTCTAAGACCCACTTTAATTTTTTCTAAAAGCCGCTTTTGTTTTCTCAAAAAGCCACTTTAATTTTTTCTAATAGCCGCTTTTGTTTTCTCAAAAAGCCACTTTAATTTTATCTAAAAGCCGCTTTTGTTTTCTCAAAAAGCCACTTTTATTTCTTCTAAAAACGGGTTTTGTTTTCTCAGAAAGTCGCTTTAATTTTTTCTAAAAGCCACTTTTAATTTCTCTAAAACCCACTTTAATTTTTTCTAAAAGCCGCTTTTGTTTTCTCAAAAAGCCACTTTAATTTTATCTAAAAGCCGCTTTTGTTTTCTCAAAAAGCCACTTTAATTTTATCTAAAAGCCGCTTTTGTTTTCTCAAAAAGCCACTTTTATTTCTTCTAAAAACCGGTTTTGTTTTCTCAGAAAGTCGCTTTAATTTTTTCTAAAAGCCACTTTTAATTTCTCTAAAACCCACTTTAATTTTTTCTAAAAGCCGCTTTTGTTTTCTCAAAAAGCCACTTTAATTTTATCTAAAAGCCGCTTTTGTTTTCTCAAAAAGCCACTTTAATTTTATCTAAAAGCCGCTTTTGTTTTCTCAAAAAGCCACTTTTATTTCTTCTAAAAACCGGTTTTGTTTTCTCAGAAAGTCGCTTTAATTTTTTCTAAAAGCCACTTTTAATTTCTCTAAAACCCACTTTAATTTTTTCTAAAAGCCGCTTTTGTTTTCTCAAAAAGCCACTTTAATTTTATCTAAAAGCCGCTTTTGTTTTCTCAAAAAGCCACTTTTATTTCTTCTAAAAACCGGTTTTGTTTTCTCAGAAAGTCGCTTTAATTTTTTCTAAAAGCCACTTTTAATTCCTCAGAAAGTCGCTTTAATTTTTTCTAAAAGTCGCTTTTGTTTTCTCAAAAAGCTACTTTTATTTCTTTTAAAAGCCGATTTTGTTTTCTCAGAAAGTCGCTTTAATTTTTTCTAAAAGTCACTTTTAATTGCTCAGAAAGTCGCTTTAATTTTTTCTAAAAGCCACTTTTAATTTCTCTAAGACCCACTTTAATTTTTTCTAAAAGCCGCTTTTGTTTTCTCAAAAAGCCACTTTAATTTTTTCTAATAGCCGCTTTTGTTTTCTCAAAAAGCTACTTTTATTTCTTCTAAAAGCCGATTTTGTTTTCTCAGAAAGTCGCTTTAATTTTTTAAAAGTCACTTTTAATTCCTCAGAAAGTCGCTTTAATTTTTTCTAAAAGCCACTTTTAATTTCTCTAAGACCCACTTTAATTTTTTCTAAAAGCCACTTTTGTTTTCTCAAAAAGCCACTTTAATTTTTTCTAATAGCCGTTTTTGTTTTCTCAAAAAGCTACTTTTATTTCTTTTAAAAGCCGATTTTGTTTTCTCAGAAAGTCGCTTTAATTTTTTCTAAAAGTCACTTTTAATTGCTCAGAAAGTCGCTTTAATTTTTTCTAAAAGCCACTTTTAATTTCTCTAAGACCCACTTTAATTTTTTCTAAAAGCCGCTTTTGTTTTCTCTAAAACCTACTTTAATTTTTTCTAAAAGCCGCTTTTGTTTTCTCAAAAAGCCACTTTAATTTTTTCTAAAAGCCGCTTTTGTTTTCTCAAAAGGCCACTTTTATTTCTTCTAAAAACCGGGTTTGTTTTCTCAGAAAGTCGCTTTAATTTTTTCTAAAAGTCACTTTTAATTCCTCAGAAAGTCGCTTTTATGTTTTCTAAAAGCCGCTTTTGTTTTCTCAAAAAGCCACTTTAATTTTTTCTAAAAGCCGCTTTTGTTTTCTCTGAAAGTCGCTTTAATTTTTCCTAAAAATCACTTTTAATTCCTCAGAAAGTCGCTTTTATTTTTCGTAAAAGCCACTTTTAATTCCTCAGAAAGCCACTTTAATTTTTTCTAAAAGCCGCTTTTGCTTTCTCAAAAAGCCACTTTTATTTCTTCTAAAAACCGATTTTGTTTTCTCAGAAAGTCGCGTTAATTTTTTCTAAAAGTCACTTTTAATTCCTCAGAAAGTCGCTTTTATTTTTTCTAAAAGCCACTTTTAATTCCTCAGAAAGCCACTTTAATTTTTTCTAAAAGCCGCTTTTGCTTTCTCAAAAAGCCACTTTAATTTTTTCTAAAAGCCGCTTTTGTTTTCTCTGAAAGTCGCTTTAATTTTTCCTAAAAATCACTTTTAATTCCTCAGAAAGTCGCTTTTATTTTTTGTAAAAGCCACTTTTAATTCCTCAGAAAGCCACTTTAATTTTTTCTAATAGCCGCTTTTGTTTTCTCAAAAAGCCACTTTTATTTCTTCTAAAAACCGGTTTTGTTTTCTCAGAAAGTCGCTTTAATTTTTTCTAAAAGCCACTTTTAATTTCTCTAAAACCCACTTTATTTTTTTCTAAAAGCCGCTTTTGCTTTCTCAAAAAGCCACTTTTATTTCTTCTAAAAGCCGATTTTGTTTTCTCTGAAAGTTGCTTTAATTTTTTCTAAAAGTCACTTTTAATTCCTCAGAAAGTCGCTTTAATTTTTTCTAAAAGCCGCTTTTGTTTTCTCAAAAAGCCACTTTAATTTTTTCTAATAGCCGCTTTTGTTTTCTCAAAAAGCCACTTTAATTTTATCTAAAAGCCGCTTTTGTTTTCTCAAAAAGCCACTTTTATTTCTTCTAAAAACCGGTTTTGTTTTCTCAGAAAGTCGCTTTAATTTTTTCTAAAAGCCACTTTTAATTTCTCTAAAACCCACTTTAATTTTTTCTAAAAGCCGCTTTTGTTTTCTCAAAAAGCCACTTTAATTTTATCTAAAAGCCGCTTTTGTTTTCTCAAAAAGCCACTTTTATTTCTTCTAAAAACCGGTTTTGTTTTCTCAGAAAGTCCCTTTAATTTTTTCTAAAAGCCACTTTTAATTTCTCTAAAACCCACTTTAATTTTTTCTAAAAGCCGCTTTTGTTTTCTCAAAAAGCCACTTTAATTTTATCTAAAAGCCGCTTTTGTTTTCTCAAAAAGCCACTTTAATTTTATCTAAAAGCCGCTTTTGTTTTCTCAAAAAGCCACTTTTATTTCTTCTAAAAACCGGTTTTGTTTTCTCAGAAAGTCGCTTTAATTTTTTCTAAAAGCCACTTTTAATTTCTCTAAAACCCACTTTAATTTTTTCTAAAAGCCGCTTTTGTTTTCTCAAAAAGCCACTTTAATTTTATCTAAAAGCCGCTTTTGTTTTCTCAAAAAGCCACTTTAATTTTATCTAAAAGCCGCTTTTGTTTTCTCAAAAAGCCACTTTTATTTCTTCTAAAAACCGGTTTTGTTTTCTCAGAAAGTCGCTTTAATTTTTTCTAAAAGCCACTTTTAATTTCTCTAAAACCCACTTTAATTTTTTCTAAAAGCCGCTTTTGTTTTCTCAAAAAGCCACTTTAATTTTATCTAAAAGCCGCTTTTGTTTTCTCAAAAAGCCACTTTTATTTCTTCTAAAAACCGGTTTTGTTTTCTCAGAAAGTCGCTTTAATTTTTTCTAAAAGCCACTTTTAATTTATCTAAAACCCACTTTAACTTTTTCTAAAAGCCGCTTTTGTTTTCTCAAAAAGCCACTTTAATTTTTTCTAAAAGCCGCTTTTGTTTTCTCAAAAAGCCACTTTTATTTCATCTAAAAACCGGTTTTGTTTTCTACGAAAGTCGCTTTAATTTTTTCTAAAAGTCGCTTTTGTTTTCTCAAAAAGCTACTTTTATTTCTTTTAAAAGCCGATTTTGTTTTCTCAGAAAGTCGCTTTAATTTTTTCTAAAAGTCACTTTTAATTGCTCAGAAAGTCGCTTTAATTTTTTCTAAAAGCCACTTTTAATTTCTCTAAGACCCACTTTAATTTTTTCTAAAAGCCGCTTTTGTTTTCTCAAAAAGCCACTTTAATTTTTTCTAATAGCCGCTTTTGTTTTCTCAAAAAGCCACTTTAATTTTTTAAAAGTCACTTTTAATTCCTCAGAAAGTCGCTTTAATTTTTTCTAAAAGCCACTTTTAATTTCTCTAAGACCCACTTTAATTTTTTCTAAAAGCCGATTTTGTTTTCTCAGAAAGTCGCTTTAATTTTTTCTAAAGGCCACTTTTAATTTCTCTAAAACCCACTTTATTTTTTTCTAAAAGCCGCTTTTGTTCTCTCAAAAAGCTACTTTTATTTCTTCTAAAAACCGGTTTTGTTTTCTCAGAAAGTCGCTTTAATTTTTTCTAAAAGCCACTTTTAATTTCTCTAAAACCCACTTTAATTTTTTCTAAAAGCCGCTTTTGTTTTCTCAAAAAGCCACTTTAATTTTTTCTAAAAGCCGCTTTTGTTTTCTCAAAAGGCCACTTTTATTTCTTCTAAAAACCGGGTTTGTTTTCTCAGAAAGTCGCTTTAATTTTTTCTAAAAGTCACTTTTAATTCCTCAGAAAGTCGCTTTAATGTTTTCTAAAAGCCGCTTTTGTTTTCTCAAAAAGCCAATTTAATTTTTTCTAAAAGCCGCTTTTGTTTTCTCTGAAAGTCGCTTTAATTTTTCCTAAAAATCACTTTTAATTCCTCAGAAAGTCGCTTTTATTTTTTGTAAAAGCCACTTTTAATTCCTCAGAAAGCCACTTTAATTTTTTCTAAAAGCCGCTTTTGCTTTCTCAAAAAGCCACTTTTATTTCTTCTAAAAACCGATTTTGTTTTCTCAGAAAGTCGCGTTAATTTTTTCTAAAAGTCACTTTTAATTCCTCAGAAAGTCGCTTTTATTTTTTCTAAAAGCCACTTTTAATTTCTCTAAAAGCCACTTTAATTGTTTCTAATAGCCGCTTTTGCTTTCTCAAAAAGCCACTTTTATTTCTTCTAAAAACCAATTTTGTTTTCTCAGAAAGTCGCGTTAATTTTTTCTAAAAGTCACTTTTAATTCCTCAGAAAGTCGCTTTTATTTTTTCTAAAAGCCACTTTTAATTTCTCAAAAAGCCTCTTTAATTTGTTCTAAAAGCCGCTTTTGTTTTCTCAAAAAGCCACTTTAATTTTTTCTAATAGCCGCTTTTGTTTTCTCAAAAAGCCACTTTTATTTCTTCTAAAAACCGGTTTTGTTTTCTCAGAAAGTCGCTTTAATTTTTTCTAAAAGCCACTTTTAATTTCTCTAAAACCCACTTTATTTTTTTCTAAAAGCCGCTTTTGCTTTCTCAAAAAGCCACTTTTATTTCTTCTAAAAGCCGATTTTGTTTTCTCTGAAAGTTGCTTTAATTTTTTCTAAAAGTCACTTTTAATTCCTCAGAAAGTCGCTTTAATTTTTTCTAAAAGCCGCTTTTGTTTTCTCAAAAAGCCTCTTTAATTTGTTCTCAAAGCCGCTTTTGTTTTCTCAAAAAGCCACTTTAATTTTTTCTAATAGCCGCTTTTGTTTTCTCAAAAAGCTACTTTTATTTCTTCTAAAAGCCGATTTTGTTTTCTCAGAAAGTCGCTTTCATTTTTTTTAAAAGTCACTTTTAATTCCTCAGAAAGTCGCTTTAATTTTTTTTAAAAGCCACTTTTAATTTCTCTAAGACCCACTTTAATTTTTTCTAAAAGCCGCTTTTGTTTTCTAAAAAAGCCACTTTAATTTTTCCTAATAGCCGCTTTTGTTTTCTCAAAAAGCCACTTTTATTTCTTTAAAAAACCGGGTTTGTTTTCTCAGAAAGTCGCTTTAATTTTTTCTAAAAGTCACTTTTAATTCGTCAGAAAGTCGCTTTAATTTTTTCTAAAAGCCGCTTTTGTTTTCTCAAAAAGCCACTTTAATTTTTTCTAAAAGCCGCTTTTGTTTTCTCAAAAAGCCACTTTTATTTCTTTAAAAAACCGGGTTTGTTTTCTCAGAAAGTTGCTTTAATTTTTCCTAAAAGTCACTTTTAATTCCTCAGAAAGTCGCTTTAATTTTTTGTAAAAGCCACTTTTAATTCCTCAGAAAGCCACTTTAATTTTTTCTAAAAGTCGCTTTTATTTTCTCAAAAAACCACTTGAATTTTTTCTAATAGCCGCTTTTGTTTTCTCCATAAGCCACTTTTATTTCTTCTAAAAACCGGGTTTGTTTTCTCTGAAAGTCGCTTTAATTTTTCCTAAAAGTCACTTTTAATTCCTCAGAAAGTCGCTTTAATTTTTTGTAAAAGCCACTTTTAATTCCTCAGAAAGCCACTTTAATTTTTTCTAAAAGTCGCTTTTATTTTCTGAAAAAACCACTTGAATTTTTTCTAATAGCCGCTTTTGTTTTTTCTAAAAGCCACTTTTAATTTCTATAAAACCCACTTTATTTTTTTCTAAAAGCCGCTTTCGTTTTCTCAAAAAGCTACTTTTATTTCTTTAAAAAACCGGGTTTGTTTTCTCTGAAAGTCGCTTTAATTTTTCCTAAAAGTCACTTTTAATTCCTCAGAAAGTCGCTTTAATTTTTTGTAAAAGCCACTTTTAATTCCTCAGAAAGCCACTTTAATTTTTTCTAAAAGTCGCTTTTATTTTCTCAAAAAACCACTTGAATTTTTTCTAATAGCTGCTTTTGTTTTCTCAAAAAGCCACTTTTATTTCTTCTAAAAACCGATTTTGTTTTCTCAGAAAGTCGCTTTAATTTTTTCTATAAGCCGCTTTTGTTTTCTCAAAAAGCCACTTTAATTTTTTCTAATAGCCGCTTTTGTTTTCTCAAAAAGCCACTTTTATTTCTTCTAAAAACCGGTTTTGTTTTCTCAGAAAGTCGCTTTAATTTTTTCTAAAAGCCACTTTTAATTTCTCTAAAACCCACTTTATTTTTTTCTAAAAGCCGCTTTTGTTTTCTCAAAAAGCTACTTTTATTTCTTCTAAAAACCGATTTTGTTTTCTCTGAAAGTCGCTTTAATTTTTTCTAAAAGTCACTTTTAATTCCTCAGAAAGTCGCTTTAATTTTTTCTAAAAGCCGCTTTTGTTTTCTCAAAAAGCCACTTTAATTTTTTCTAAAAGCCGCTTTTGTTTTCTTCAAAAGCCACTTTTATTTCTTCTAAAAACCGGTTTTGTTTTCTTAAAAAGTCGCTTTAATTTTTTCTATAAGCCGCTTTTGTTTTCTCAAAAAGCCACTTTAATTTTTTCTAATAGCCGCTTTGGTTTTCTCAAAAAGCCACTTTAATTTTTACTAACAGCCGCTTTTGTTTTCTCAAAAAGCCACTTTAATTTTTTCTAAAAGCCGCTTTTGTTTTTTCTAAAAGCCACTTTTAATTTCTCTAAAACCCACTTTATTTTTTTCTAAAAGCCGCTTTTGTTTTCTCAAAAAGCTACTTTTATTTCTTCTAAAAACCGATTTTGTTTTCTCAGAAAGTCGCTTTAATTTTTTCTAAAAGTCACTTTTAATTCCTCAGAAAGTCGCTTTAATTTTTTCTAAAAGCCGCTTTTGTTTTCTCAAAAAGCCACTTTAATTTTTACTAAAAGCCGCTTTTGTTTTCTCAAAAAGCCACTTTAATTTTTTCTAAAAGTCGCTTTTGTTTTCTCTGAAAGTCGCTTTAATTTTTCCTAAAAGTCACTTTTAATTCCTCAGAAAGTCGCTTTAATTTTTTGTAAAAGCCACTTTTAATTCCTCAGAAAGCCACTTTAATTTTTTCTAAAAGCCGCCTTTAATTTCTCTAAAACCCACTTTATTTTTTTCTAAAAGCCGCTTTTGTTTTCTCAAAAAGCTACTTTTATTTCTTATAAAAGCCGATTTTGTTTTCTCAGAAAGTCGCTTTAATTTTTTCTAAAAGTCACTTTTAATTCCTCAGAAAGTCGCTTTAATTTTTTGTAAAAGCCACTTTTAATTCCTCAGAAAGCCACTTTAATTTTTTCTAAAAGCCGCTTTTGTTTTCTCAAAAAGCCACTTTTATTTCTTCTAAAAACCGGTTTTGTTTTCTCAGAAAGTCGCTTTAATTTTTTCTAAAGGCCACTTTTAATTTCTCTAAAACCCACTTTATTTTTTTCTAAAAGCCGCTTTTGTTCTCTCAAAAAGCTACTTTTATTTCTTATAAAAGCCGATTTTGTTTTCTCAGAAAGTCGCTTTAATTTTTTCTAAAAGCCGCTTTTGTTTTCTCAAAAAGCCACTTGAATTTTTTCTAATAGCCGCTTTTGTTTTCTCAAAAAGCCACTTTAATTTTTACTAAAAGCCGCTTTTGTTTTCTCAAAAAGCCACTTTAATTTTTTCTAAAAGCCGATTTTGTTTTCTCAGAAAGTCGCTTTAATTTTTCCTAAAAGTCACTTTTAATTCCTCAGAAAGTCGCTTTAATTTTTTGTAAAAGCCACTTTTAATTCCTCAGAAAGCCACTTTAATTTTTTCTAAAAGCCGCTTTTATTTTCTCAAAAAACCACTTGAATTTTTTCTAATAGCCGCTTTTGTTTTCTCAAAAAGCCACTTTTATTTCTTCTAAAAACCGGTTTTGTTTTCTCAGAAAGTCGCTTTAATTTTTTCTAGAAGCCACTTTTATTTTCTCTAAAACCCACTTTATTTTTTTCTAAAAGCCGCTTTTGTTTTCTCTGAAAGTCGCTTTTCCTAAAAGTCACTTTTAATTCCTCAGAAAGTCGCTTTAATTTTTTGAAAAGCCACTTTTAATTCCTCAGAAAGCCACTTTAATTTTTTCTAAAAGCCGCTTTTATTTTCTCAAAAAACCACTTGAATTTTTTCTAGTAGCCGCTTTTGTTTTCTCAAAAAGCCACTTTTATTTCTTTTAAAAACCGGTTTTGTTTTCTCAGAAAGTCGCTTTAATTTTTTCTAAAAGCCACTTTTAATTTCTCTAAAACCCACTTTATTTTTTTCTAAAAGCCGCTTTTGTTTTCTCAAAAAGCTACTTTTATTTCTTATAAAAGCCGATTTTGTTTTCTCAGAAAGTCGCTTTAATTTTTTCTAAAAGTTACTTTTAATTCCTCAGAAAGTCGCTTTAATTTTTTCTAAAAGCCGCTTTTGTTTTCTCAAAAAACCACTTTAATTTTTACTAAAAGCCGCTTTTGTTTTCTCTGAAAGTCGCTTTAATTTTTCCTAAAAGTCACTTTTAATTCCTCAGAAAGTCGCTTTAATTTTTTGTAAAAGCCACTTTTAATTCCTCAGAAAGCCACTTTAATTTTTTCTAAAAGCCGCTTTTATTTTCTCAAAAAACCACTTGAATTTTTTCTAATAGCCGCTTTTGTTTTCTCAAAAAGCCACTTTTATTTCTTCTAAAAACCGGTTTTGTTTTCTCAGAAAGTCGCTTTAATTTTTTCTAAAAGCCACTTTTAATTTCTCTAAAACCCACTTTAATTTTTTCTAAAAGCCGCTTTTGTTTTCTCTGAAAGTCGCTTTAATTTTTCCTAAAAGTCACTTTTAATTCCTCAGAAAGTCGCTTTAAGTTTTTGAAAAGCCACTTTTAATTCCTCAGAAAGCCACTTTAATTTTTTCTAAAAGCCGCTTTTATTTTCTCAAAAAACCACTTGAATTTTTACTAATAGCCGCTTTTGTTTTCTCAAAAAGCCACTTTTATTTCTTCTAAAAACCGGTTTTGTTTTCTCAGAAAGTCGCTTTAATTTTTTCTAAAAGCCACTTTTAATTTCTCTAAAACCCACTTTACTTTTTTCTAAAAGCCGCTTTTGTTTTCTCAAAAAGCCACTTTAATTTTTTCTAAAAGCCGCTTTTGTTTTCTCTGAAAGTCGCTTTAATTTTTCCTAAAAGTCACTTTTAATTCCTCAAAAAGTCGCTTTAATTTTTTCTAAAAGCCACTTTTAATTGCTCAGAAAGCCACTTTAATTTTTTCTAAAAGCCGCCTTTATTTTCTCAAAAAGCCACTTTAATTTTTTCTAATACCCGCTTTTGTTTTCTCAAAAAGCCACTTTTATTTCTTCTAAGAAAGTCGCTTTAATTTTTTCTAAAAGCCACTTTTAATTCCTAAGAAAGCCACTTTAATTTTTTCTAAAAGCCGCTTTTATTTTCTCAAAAAGCCACTTTAATGTTTTCTAATACCCGCTTTTGTTTTCTCAAAAAGCCACTTTTATTTCTTCTAAAAACCGGTTTTGTTTTCTCAGAAAGTCGCTTTAATTTTTTTTTAAAGCCGCTTTTGTTTTCTCTAAAACCCACTTTATTTTTTTCTAAAAGCCGCTTTTGTTTTCTCAAAAAGCCACTTTAATTTTTTCTAAAAGCCGCTTTTGTTTTCTCTGAAAGTCACTTTTAATACCTCAGAAAGTCGCTTTAATTTTTTCTAAAAGCCACTTTTAATTTCTCTAAAACCCACTTTATTTTTTTTCTAAAAGCCGCTTTTGTTTTCTCAAAAAGCCACTTTAATTTTTTCTAAAAGCCGCTTTTGTTTTCTCAAAAAGCCACTTTTATTTCTTCTAAAAACCGGTTTTGTTTTCTTAGAAAGTCGCTTTAATTTTTTCTAAAAACCACTTTTAATTTCTCTAAAACCCACTTTAATTTTTTCTAAAAGCCGCTTTTGTTTTCTCAAAAAGCCACTTTAATTTTTTCTAAAAGCCGCTTTTGTTTTCTCTGAAAGTCGCTTTAATTTTTCCTAAAAGTCACTTTTAATTCCTCAGAAAGTCGCTTTAATTTTTTGTAAAAGCCACTTTTAATTCCTCAGAAAGCCACTTTAATTTTTTCTAAAAGCCGCTTTTATTTTCTCAAAAAACCACTTGAATTTTTTCTAATAGCCGCTTTTGTTTTCTCAAAAAGCCACTTTTATTTCTTCTAAAAACCGATTTTGTTTTCTCAGAAAGTCGCTTTAATTTTTTCTAAAAGTCACTTTCAATTCCTCAGAAAGTCGCTTTAATTTTTTCTAAAAGCCGCTTTTATTTTCTCAAAAAGCCACTTTAATTTTTTCTAATAGCCGCTTTTGTTTTCTCAAAAAGCCACTTTTATTTCTTCTAAAAACCGCTTTTGTTTTCTCAAAAAGCCACTTTAATTTTTTCTAAAAGCCGCTTTTGTTTTCTCAAAAAGCCACTTTAATTTTTTCTAAAAGCCGCTTTTGTTTTCTCTGAAAGTCGCTTTAATTTTTCCTAAAAGTCACTTTTAATTCCTCAGAAAGTCGCTTTAATTTTTTGTAAAAGCCACTTTTAATTCCTCAGAAAGCCACTTTAATTTTTTCTAAAAGCCGCTTTTATTTTCTCAAAAAGCCACTTTAATTTTTTCTAATAGCCGCTTTTGTTTTCTCAAAAAGCCACTTTTATTTCTTCTAAAACCCGGTTTTGTTTTCTCAGAAAGTCGCTTTAATTTTTTCTAAAAGCCACTTTTAATTTCTCTAAAACCCACTTTTTTTTTCTAAAAGCCGCTTTTGTTTTCTCAAAAAGCTACTTTTATTTCTTATAAAAGCCGATTTTGTTTTCTCAGAAAGTCGCTTTAAATTTTTCTAAAAGCCGCTTTTGTTTTCTCAAAAAGCCACTTTAATTTTTACTAAAAGCCGCTTTTGTTTTCTCAAAAAGCCACTTTAATTTTTTCTAAAAGCCGCTTTTGTTTTCTCAAAAAGCCACTTTAATTTTTACTAAAAGCCGCTTTTGTTTTCTCAAAAAGCCACTTTAATTTTTTCTAAAAGCCGATTTTGTTTTCTCAGAAAGTCGCTTTAATTTTTTCTAAAAGTCACTTTTAATTCCTCAGAAAGTCGCTTTAATTTTTTCTAAAAGCCGCTTTGTTTTCTCAAAAAGCCACTTTAATTTTTTCTAAAAGCCGCTTTTGTTTTCTCAAAAAGCTACTTTTATTTCTTATAAAAGCCGATTTTGTTTTCTCAGAAAGTCGCTTTAATTTTTTCTAAAAGTCACTTTTAATTCCTCAGAAAGTCCCTTTTATTTTTTGTAAAAGCCGCTTTTATTTTCTCAAAAAACCACTTGAATTTTTTCTAATAGCCGCTTTTGTTTTCTCAAAAAGCCACTTTTATTTCTTCTAAAAAGCGGTTTTGTTTTCTCAGAAAGTCGCTTTAATTTTTTCTAAAAGCCGCTTTGTTTTCTCAAAAAGCCACTTTAATTTTTTCTAAAAGCCGCTTTTGTTTTCTCAAAAAGCCACTTTTATTTCTTCTAAAAACCGGTTTTGTTTTCTTAGAAAGTCGCTTTATTTTTTTCTAAAAACCACTTTTAATTTCTCTAAAACCCACTTTATTCTTTTTCTAAAAGCCGCTTTTGTTTTCTCAAAAAGCCACTTTAATTTTTTCTAAAAGCCGCTTTTGTTTTCTCTGAAAGTCGCTTTCATTTTTCCTAAAAGTCACTTTTAATTCCTCAGAAAGTCGCTTTAATTTTTTCTAAATGCCACTTTTAATTTCTCTAAAACCCACTTTATTTTTTTCTAAAAGCCGCTTTTGTTTTCTCAAAAAGCCACTTTAATTTTTTCTAAAAGCCGCTTTTGTTTTCTCTGAAAGTCGCTTTAATTTTTCCTAAAAGTCACTTTTAATTCCTCAGAAAGTCGCTTTAATTTTTTCTAAAAGCCGCTTTTGTTTTCTCAAAAAGCCACTTTAATTTTTTCTAAAAGCCGCTTTTGTTTTCTCAAAAAGCCACTTTTATTTCTTCTAAAAACCGGTTTTGTTTTCTTAGAAAGTCGCTTTAATTTTTTCTAAAAACCACTTTTAATTTCTCTAAAACCCACTTTATTTTTTTTCTAAAAGCCGCTTTTGTTTTCTCAAAAAGCCACTTTAATTTTTTCTAAAAGCCGCCTTTGTTTTCTCTGAAAGTCGCTTGTATTTTTCCTAAAAGTCACCTTTGATTCCTCAGAAAGTCGCTTTAATTTTTTCTAAAAGCCACTTTTAATTCCTCAGAAAGCCACTTTAATTTTTTCTAAAAGCCGCTTTTGGTTTCTCAAAAAGCCACTTTTATTTCTTCTAAAAACCGGTTTTGTTTTCTCAGAAAGTCGCTTTAATTTTTTCTAAAAGCCACTTTTAATTTCTCTAAAACCCACTTTATTTTTTTCTAAAAGCCGCTTTTGTTTTCTCTGAAAGTTTTTCCTAAAAGTCACTTTTAATTCCTCAGAAAGTCGCTTTAATTTTTTGTAAAAGCCACTTTTAATTCCTCAGAAAGCCACTTTAATTTTTTCTAAAAGCCGCTTTTATTTTCTCAAAAAACCACTTGAATTTTTTCTAATAGCCGCTTTTGTTTTCTCAAAAAGCCACTTTTATTTCTTCTAAAAACCGGTTTTGTTTTCTCAGAAAGTCGCTTTAATTTTTTCTAAAAGCCACTTTTAATTTCTCTAAAACCCACTTTAATTTTTTCTAAAAGCCGCTTTTGTTTTCTCTGAAAGTCGCTTTAATTTTTCCTAAAAGTCACTTTTAATTCCTCAGAAAGTCGCTTTAATTTTTTGAAAAGCCACTTTTAATTCCTCAGAAAGCCACTTTAATTTTTTCTAAAAGCCGCTTTTATTTTCTCAAAAAACCACTTGAATTTTTACTAATAGCCGCTTTTGTTTTCTCAAAAAGCCACTTTTATTTCTTCTAAAAACCGGTTTTGTTTTCTCAGAAAGTCGCTTTAATTTTTTCTAAAAGCCACTTTTAATTTCTCTAAAACCCACTTTACTTTTTTCTAAAAGCCGCTTTTGTTTTCTCAAAAAGCCACTTTAATTTTTTCTAATAGCCGCTTTTGTTTTCTCTGAAAGTCGCTTTAATTTTTCCTAAAAGTCACTTTTAATTCCTCAGAAAGTCGCTTTAATTTTTTCTAAAAGCCACTTTTAATTGCTCAGAAAGCCACTTTAATTTTTTCTAAAAGCCGCCTTTATTTTCTCAAAAAGCCACTTTAATTTTTTCTAATACCCGCTTTTGTTTTCTCAAAAAGCCACTTTTATTTCTTCTAAGAAAGTCGCTTTAATTTTTTCTAAAAGCCACTTTTTATTCCTAAGAAAGCCACTTTAATTTTTTCTAAAAGCCGCTTTTATTTTCTCAAAAAGCCACTTTAATGTTTTCTAATACCCGCTTTTGTTTTCTCAAAAAGCCACTTTTATTTCTTCTAAAAACCGGTTTTGTTTTCTCAGAAAGTCGCTTTAATTTTTTTTTAAAGCCGCTTTTGTTTTCTCTAAAACCCACTTTATTTTTTTCTAAAAGCCGCTTTTGTTTTCTCAAAAAGCCACTTTAATTTTTTCTAAAAGCCGCTTTTGTTTTCTCTGAAAGTCACTTTTAATTCCTCAGAAAGTCGCTTTAATTTTTTCTAAAAGCCACTTTTAATTTCTCTAAAACCCACTTTATTTTTTTTCTAAAAGCCGCTTTTGTTTTCTCAAAAAGCCACTTTAATTTTTTCTAAAAGCCGCTTTTGTTTTCTCAAAAAGCCACTTTTATTTCTTCTAAAAACCGGTTTTGTTTTCTTAGAAAGTCGCTTTAATTTTTTCTAAAAACCACTTTTAATTTCTCTAAAACCCACTTTAATTTTTTCTAAAAGCCGCTTTTGTTTTCTCAAAAAGCCACTTTAATTTTTTCTAAAAGCCGCTTTTGTTTTCTCTGAAAGTCGCTTTAATTTTTCCTAAAAGTCACTTTTAATTCCTCAGAAAGTCGCTTTAATTTTTTGTAAAAGCCACTTTTAATTCCTCAGAAAGCCACTTTAATTTTTTCTAAAAGCCGCTTTTATTTTCTCAAAAAACCACTTGAATTTTTTCTAATAGCCGCTTTTGTTTTCTCAAAAAGCCACTTTTATTTCTTCTAAAAACCGATTTTGTTTTCTCAGAAAGTCGCTTTAATTTTTTCTAAAAGTCACTTTCAATTCCTCAGAAAGTCGCTTTAATTTTTTCTAAAAGCCGCTTTTATTTTCTCAAAAAGCCACTTTAATTTTTTCTAATAGCCGCTTTTGTTTTCTCAAAAAGCCACTTTTATTTCTTCTAAAAACCGCTTTTGTTTTCTCAAAAAGCCACTTTAATTTTTTCTAAAAGCCGCTTTTGTTTTCTCAAAAAGCCACTTTAATTTTTTCTAAAAGCCGCTTTTGTTTTCTCTGAAAGTCGCTTTAATTTTTCCTAAAAGTCACTTTTAATTCCTCAGAAAGTCGCTTTAATTTTTTGTAAAAGCCACTTTTAATTCCTCAGAAAGCCACTTTAATTTTTTTTAAAAGCCGCTTTTATTTTCTCAAAAAGCCACTTTAATTTTTTCTAATAGCCGCTTTTGTTTTCTCAAAAAGCCACTTTTATTTCTTCTAAAACCCGGTTTTGTTTTCTCAGAAAGTCGCTTTAATTTTTTCTAAAAGCCACTTTTAATTTCTCTAAAACCCACTTTTTTTTTCTAAAAGCCGCTTTTGTTTTCTCAAAAAGCTACTTTTATTTCTTATAAAAGCCGATTTTGTTTTCTCAGAAAGTCGCTTTAAATTTTTCTAAAAGTCACTTTTAATTCCTCAGAAAGTCGCTTTAATTTTTTCTAAAAGCCGCTTTTGTTTTCTCAAAAAGCCACTTTAATTTTTACTAAAAGCCGCTTTTGTTTTCTCAAAAAGCCACTTTAATTTTTTCTAAAAGCCGCTTTTGTTTTCTCAAAAAGCCACTTTAATTTTTACTAAAAGCCGCTTTTGTTTTCTCAAAAAGCCACTTTAATTTTTTCTAAAAGCCGATTTTGTTTTCTCAGAAAGTCGCTTTAATTTTTTCTAAAAGTCACTTTTAATTCCTCAGAAAGTCGCTTTAATTTTTTCTAAAAGCCGCTTTGTTTTCTCAAAAAGCCACTTTAATTTTTTCTAAAAGCCGCTTTTGTTTTCTCAAAAAGCTACTTTTATTTCTTATAAAAGCCGATTTTGTTTTCTCAGAAAGTCGCTTTAATTTTTTCTAAAAGTCACTTTTAATTCCTCAGAAAGTCCCTTTTATTTTTTGTAAAAGCCGCTTTTATTTTCTCAAAAAACCACTTGAATTTTTTCTAATAGCCGCTTTTGTTTTCTCAAAAAGCCACTTTTATTTCTTCTAAAAACCGGTTTTGTTTTCTCAGAAAGTCGCTTTAATTTTTTCTAAAAGCCACTTTTAATTTCTCTAAAACCCACTTTACTTTTTTCTAAAAGCCGCTTTTGTTTTCTCAGAAAGTCGCTTTAATTTTTTCTAAAAGCCACTTTTAATTTCTCTAAAACCCACTTTATTTTTTTTTAAAAGCCGCTTTTGTTTTCTCAAAAAGCCACTTTAATTTTTTCTAAAAGCCGCTTTTGTTTTCTCTGAAAGTCGCTTTAATTTTTCCTAAAAGTCACTTTTAATTCCTCAGAAAGTCGCTTTAATTTTTTCTAAAAGCCGCTTTGTTTTCTCAAAAAGCCACTTTAATTTTTTCTAAAAGCCGCTTTTGTTTTCTCAAAAAGCCACTTTTATTTCTTCTAAAAACCGGTTTTGTTTTCTTAGAAAGTCGCTTTATTTTTTTCTAAAAACCACTTTTAATTTCTCTAAAACCCACTTTATTCTTTTTCTAAAAGCCGCTTTTGTTTTCTCAAAAAGCCACTTTAATTTTTTCTAAAAGCCGCTTTTGTTTTCTCTGAAAGTCGCTTTCATTTTTCCTAAAAGTCACTTTTAATTCCTCAGAAAGTCGCTTTAATTTTTTCTAAATGCCACTTTTAATTTCTCTAAAACCCACTTTATTTTTTTCTAAAAGCCGCTTTTGTTTTCTCAAAAAGCCACTTTAATTTTTTCTAAAAGCCGCTTTTGTTTTCTCTGAAAGTCGCTTTAATTTTTCCTAAAAGTCACTTTTAATTCCTCAGAAAGTCGCTTTAATTTTTTCTAAAAGCCGCTTTTGTTTTCTCAAAAAGCCACTTTAATTTTTTCTAAAAGCCGCTTTTGTTTTCTCAAAAAGCCACTTTTATTTCTTCTAAAAACCGGTTTTGTTTTCTTAGAAAGTCGCTTTAATTTTTTCTAAAAACCACTTTTAATTTCTCTAAAACCCACTTTATTTTTTTCTAAAAGCCGCTTTTGTTTTCTCAAAAAGCCACTTTAATTTTTTCTAAAAGCCGCTTTTGTTTTCTCTGAAAGTCGCTTGTATTTTTCCTAAAAGTCACCTTTGATTCCTCAGAAAGTCGCTTTAATTTTTTCTAAAAGCCACTTTTAATTCCTCAGAAAGCCACTTTAATTTTTTCTAAAAGCCGCTTTTGGTTTCTCAAAAAGCCACTTTTATTTCTTCTAAAAACCGGTTTTGTTTTCTCAGAAAGTCGCTTTAATTTTTTCTAAAAGCCACTTTTAATTTCTCTAAAACCCACTTTATTTTTTTCTAAAAGCCGCTTTTGTTTTCTCTGAAAGTTTTTCCTAAAAGTCACTTTTAATTCCTCAGCAAGTCGCTTTAATTTTTCCTAAAAGTCACTTTTAATTCCTCAGAAAGTCGCTTTAATTTTTTCTAAAAGCTGCTTTTGTTTTCTCAAAAAGCCACTTTAATTTTTTCTAAAAGCCGCTTTTGTTTTCTCAAAAAGCCACTTTTATTTCTTCTAAAAACCGGTTTTGTTTTCTCAGAAAGTCGCTTTAATTTTTTCTAAAAGCCACTTTTAATTTCTTTTAAACCCACTTTATTTTTTTCTAAAAGCCGCTTTTGTTTTCTCTGAAAGTCGCTTTAATTTTTCCTAAAAGTCACTTTTAATTCCTCAGCAAGTCGCTTTAATTTTTCCTAAAAGTCACTTTTAATTCCTCAGAAAGTCGCTTTAATTTTTTCTAAAAGCTGCTTTTGTTTTCTCAAAAAGCCACTTTAATTTTTTCTAAAAGCCGCTTTTGTTTACTCAAAAAGCCACTTTTATTTCTTCTAAAAACCGGTTTTGTTTTCTTAGAAAGTCGCTTTAATTTTTTCTAAAAACCACTTTTAATTTCTCTAAAACCCACTTTAATTTTTTCTAAAAGCCGCTTTTGTTTTCTCAAAAAGCCACTAAAATTTTTTCAGAAAGTCGCTTTAATTTTTTGTAAAAGCCACTTTTAATTCCTCAGAAAGCCACTTTAATTTTTTCTAAACGCCGCTTTTATTTTCTCAAAAAACCACTTGAATTTTTTCTAATAGCCGCTTTTGTTTTCTCAAAAAGCCACTTTTATTTCTTCTAAAAACCGATTTTGTTTTCTCAGAAAGTCGCTTTAATTTTTTCTAAAAGTCACTTTCAATTCCTCAGAAAGTCGCTTTAATTTTTTCTAAAAGCCGCTTTTATTTTCTCAAAAAGCCACTTTAATTTTTTCTAATAGCCGCTTTTGTTTTCTCAAAAAGCCACTTTTATTTCTTCTAAAAACCGCTTTTGTTTTCTCAAAAAGCCACTTTAATTTTTTCTAAAAGCCGCTTTTGTTTTCTCAAAAAGCCACTTTAATTTTTTCTAAAAGCCGCTTTTGTTTTCTCTGAAAGTCGCTTTAATTTTTCCTAAAAGTCACTTTTAATTCCTCAGAAAGTCGCTTTAATTTTTTGTAAAAGCCACTTTTAATTCCTCAGAAAGCCACTTTAATTTTTTTTAAAAGCCGCTTTTATTTTCTCAAAAAGCCACTTTAATTTTTTCTAATAGCCGCTTTTGTTTTCTCAAAAAGCCACTTTTATTTCTTCTAAAACCCGGTTTTGTTTTCTCAGAAAGTCGCTTTAATTTTTTCTAAAAGCCACTTTTAATTTCTCTAAAACCCACTTTTTTTTTCTAAAAGCCGCTTTTGTTTTCTCAAAAAGCTACTTTTATTTCTTATAAAAGCCGATTTTGTTTTCTCAGAAAGTCGCTTTAAATTTTTCTAAAAGTCACTTTTAATTCCTCAGAAAGTCGCTTTAATTTTTTCTAAAAGCCGCTTTTGTTTTCTCAAAAAGCCACTTTAATTTTTACTAAAAGCCGCTTTTGTTTTCTCAAAAAGCCACTTTAATTTTTTCTAAAAGCCGCTTTTGTTTTCTCAAAAAGCCACTTTAATTTTTACTAAAAGCCGCTTTTGTTTTCTCAAAAAGCCACTTTAATTTTTTCTAAAAGCCGATTTTGTTTTCTCAGAAAGTCGCTTTAATTTTTTCTAAAAGTCACTTTTAATTCCTCAGAAAGTCGCTTTAATTTTTTCTAAAAGCCGCTTTGTTTTCTCAAAAAGCCACTTTAATTTTTTCTAAAAGCCGCTTTTGTTTTCTCAAAAAGCTACTTTTATTTCTTATAAAAGCCGATTTTGTTTTCTCAGAAAGTCGCTTTAATTTTTTCTAAAAGTCACTTTTAATTTCTCAGAAAGTCCCTTTTATTTTTTGTAAAAGCCGCTTTTATTTTCTCAAAAAACCACTTGAATTTTTTCTAATAGCCGCTTTTGTTTTCTCAAAAAGCCACTTTTATTTCTTCTAAAAACCGGTTTTGTTTTCTCAGAAAGTCGCTTTAATTTTTTCTAAAAGCCACTTTTAATTTCTCTAAAACCCACTTTACTTTTTTCTAAAAGCCGCTTTTGTTTTCTCAGAAAGTCGCTTTAATTTTTTCTAAAAGCCACTTTTAATTTCTCTAAAACCCACTTTATTTTTTTTTAAAAGCCGCTTTTGTTTTCTCAAAAAGCCACTTTAATTTTTTCTAAAAGCCGCTTTTGTTTTCTCTGAAAGTCGCTTTAATTTTTCCTAAAAGTCACTTTTAATTCCTCAGAAAGTCGCTTTAATTTTTTCTAAAAGCCGCTTTGTTTTCTCAAAAAGCCACTTTAATTTTTTCTAAAAGCCGCTTTTGTTTTCTCAAAAAGCCACTTTTATTTCTTCTAAAAACCGGTTTTGTTTTCTTAGAAAGTCGCTTTATTTTTTTCTAAAAACCACTTTTAATTTCTCTAAAACCCACTTTATTCTTTTTCTAAAAGCCGCTTTTGTTTTCTCAAAAAGCCACTTTAATTTTTTCTAAAAGCCGCTTTTGTTTTCTCTGAAAGTCGCTTTCATTTTTCCTAAAAGTCACTTTTAATTCCTCAGAAAGTCGCTTTAATTTTTCTAAATGCCACTTTTAATTTCTCTAAAACCCACTTTATTTTTTTCTAAAAGCCGCTTTTGTTTTCTCAAAAAGCCACTTTAATTTTTTCTAAAAGCCGCTTTTGTTTTCTCTGAAAGTCGCTTTAATTTTTCCTAAAAGTCACTTTTAATTCCTCAGAAAGTCGCTTTAATTTTTTCTAAAAGCCGCTTTTGTTTTCTCAAAAAGCCACTTTAATTTTTTCTAAAAGCCGCTTTTGTTTTCTCAAAAAGCCACTTTTATTTCTTCTAAAAACCGGTTTTGTTTTCTTAGAAAGTCGCTTTAATTTTTTCTAAAAACCACTTTTAATTTCTCTAAAACCCACTTTATTTTTTTCTAAAAGCCGCTTTTGTTTTCTCAAAAAGCCACTTTAATTTTTTCTAAAAGCCGCTTTTGTTTTCTCTGAAAGTCGCTTTAATTTTTCCTAAAAGTCACTTTTAATTCCTCAGAAAGTCGCTTTAATTTTTTCTAAAAGCCGCTTTTGTTTTCTCAAAAAGCCACTTTAATTTTTTCTAAAAGCCGCTTTTGTTTTCTCAAAAAGCCACTTTTATTTCTTCTAAAAACCGGTTTTGTTTTCTTAGAAAGTCGCTTTAATTTTTTCTAAAAACCACTTTTAATTTCTCTAAAACCCACTTTATTTTTTTCTAAAAGCCGCTTTTGTTTTCTCAAAAAGCCACTTTAATTTTTTCTAAAAGCCGCTTTTGGTTTCTCAAAAAGCCACTTTTATTTCTTCTAAAAACCGGTTTTGTTTTCTCAGAAAGTCGCTTTAATTTTTTCTAAAAGCCACTTTTAATTTCTCTAAAACCCACTTTATTTTTTTCTAAAAGCCGCTTTTGTTTTCTCTGAAAGTTTTTCCTAAAAGTCACTTTTAATTCCTCAGCAAGTCGCTTTAATTTTTCCTAAAAGTCACTTTTAATTCCTCAGAAAGTCGCTTTAATTTTTTCTAAAAGCTGCTTTTGTTTTCTCAAAAAGCCACTTTAATTTTTTCTAAAAGCCGCTTTTGTTTTCTCAAAAAGCCACTTTTATTTCTTCTAAAAACCGGTTTTGTTTTCTCAGAAAGTCGCTTTAATTTTTTCTAAAAGCCACTTTTAATTTCTTTAAAACCCACTTTATTTTTTTCTAAAAGCCGCTTTTGTTTTCTCTGAAAGTCGCTTTAATTTTTCCTAAAAGTCACTTTTAATTCCTCAGCAAGTCGCTTTAATTTTTCCTAAAAGTCACTTTTAATTCCTCAGAAAGTCGCTTTAATTTTTTCTAAAAGCTGCTTTTGTTTTCTCAAAAAGCCACTTTAATTTTTTCTAAAAGCCGCTTTTGTTTACTCAAAAAGCCACTTTTATTTCTTCTAAAAACCGGTTTTGTTTTCTTAGAAAGTCGCTTTAATTTTTTCTAAAAACCACTTTTAATTTCTCTAAAACCCACTTTAATTTTTTCTAAAAGCCGCTTTTGTTTTCTCAAAAAGCCACTAAAATTTTTTCAGAAAGTCGCTTTAATTTTTTGTAAAAGCCACTTTTAATTCCTCAGAAAGCCACTTTAATTTTTTCTAAACGCCGCTTTTATTTTCTCAAAAAACCACTTGAATTTTTTCTAATAGCCGCTTTTGTTTTCTCAAAAAGCCACTTTTATTTCTTCTAAAAACCGATTTTGTTTTCTCAGAAAGTCGCTTTAATTTTTTCTAAAAGTCACTTTCAATTCCTCAGAAAGTCGCTTTAATTTTTTCTAAAAGCCGCTTTTATTTTCTCAAAAAGCCACTTTAATTTTTTCTAATAGCCGCTTTTGTTTTCTCAAAAAGCCACTTTTATTTCTTCTAAAAACCGCTTTTGTTTTCTCAAAAAGCCACTTTAATTTTTTCTAAAAGCCGCTTTTGTTTTCTCAAAAAGCCACTTTAATTTTTTCTAAAAGCCGCTTTTGTTTTCTCTGAAAGTCGCTTTAATTTTTCCTAAAAGTCACTTTTAATTCCTCAGAAAGTCGCTTTAATTTTTTGTAAAAGCCACTTTTAATTCCTCAGAAAGCCACTTTAATTTTTTCTAAAAGCCGCTTTTATTTTCTCAAAAAGCCACTTTAATTTTTTCTAATAGCCGCTTTTGTTTTCTCAAAAAGCCACTTTTATTTCTTCTAAAAACCGGTTTTTTTTCTCAGAAAGTCGCTTTAATTTTTTCTAAAAGCCACTTTTAATTTCTCTAAAACCCACTTTTTTTTCTAAAAGCCGCTTTTGTTTTCTCAAAAAGCTACTTTTATTTCTTATAAAAGCCGATTTTGTTTTCTCAGAAAGTCGCTTTAATTTTTTCTAAAAGTCACTTTTAATTCCTCAGAAAGTCGCTTTAATTTTTTCTAAAAGCCGCTTTTGTTTTCTCAAAAAGCCACTTAAATTTTTACTAAAAGCCGCTTTTGTTTTCTCAAAAAGCCACTTTAATTTTTTCTAAAAGCCGCTTTTGTTTTCTCAAAAAGCCACTTTAATTTTTACTAAAAGCCGCTTTTGTTTTCTCAAAAAGCCACTTTAATTTTTTCTAAAAGCCGATTTTGTTTTCTCAGAAAGTCGCTTTAATTTTTTCTAAAAGTCACTTTTAATTCCTCAGAAAGTCGCTTTAATTTTTTCTAAAAGCCGCTTTGTTTTCTCAAAAAGCCACTTTAATTTTTTCTAAAAGCCGCTTTTGTTTTCTCAAAAAGCTACTTTTATTTCTTATAAAAGCCGATTTTGTTTTCTCAGAAAGTCGCTTTAATTTTTTCTAAAAGTCACTTTTAATTCCTCAGAAAGTCCCTTTTATTTTTTGTAAAAGCCGCTTTTATTTTCTCAAAAAACCACTTGAATTTTTTCTAATAGCCGCTTTTGTTTTCTCAAAAAGCCACTTTTATTTCTTCTAAAAACCGGTTTTGTTTTCTCAGAAAGTCGCTTTAATTTTTTCTAAAAGCCACTTTTAATTTCTCTAAAACCCACTTTACTTTTTTCTAAAAGCCGCTTTTGTTTTCTCAGAAGGTCGCTTTAATTTTTTCTAAAAGCCACTTTTAATTTCTCTAAAACCCACTTTATTTTTTTTAAAAGCCGCTTTTGTTTTCTCAAAAAGCCACTTTAATTTTTTCTAAAAGCCGCTTTTGTTTTCTCTGAAAGTCGCTTTAATTTTTCCTAAAAGTCACTTTTAATTCCTCAGAAAGTCGCTTTAATTTTTTCTAAAAGCCGCTTTGTTTTCTCAAAAAGCCACTTTAATTTTTTCTAAAAGCCGCTTTTGTTTTCTCAAAAAGCCACTTTTATTTCTTCTAAAAACCGGTTTTGTTTTCTTAGAAAGTCGCTTTAATTTTTTCTAAAAACCACTTTTAATTTCTCTAAAACCCACTTTATTTTTTTCTAAAAGCCGCTTTTGTTTTCTCAAAAAGCCACTTTAATTTTTTCTAAAAGCCGCTTTTGTTTTCTCTGAAAGTCGCTTTCATTTTTCCTAAAAGTCACTTTTAATTCCTCAGAAAGTCGCTTTAATTTTTTCTAAATGCCACTTTTAATTTCTCTAAAACCCACTTTATTTTTTTCTAAAAGCCGCTTTTGTTTTCTCAAAAAGCCACTTTAATTTTTTCTAAAAGCCGCTTTTGTTTTCTCTGAAAGTCGCTTTCATTTTTCCTAAAAGTCACTTTTAATTCCTCAGAAAGTCGCTTTAATTTTTTCTAAAAGCCGCTTTTGTTTTCTCAAAAAGCCACTTTAATTTTTTCTAAAAGCCGCTTTTGTTTTCTCAAAAAGCCACTTTTATTTCTTCTAAAAACCGGTTTTGTTTTCTTAGAAAGTCGCTTTAATTTTTTCTAAAAACCACTTTTAATTTCTCTAAAACCCACTTTATTTTTTTTCTAAAAGCCGCTTTTGTTTTCTCAAAAAGCCACTTTAATTTTTTCTAAAAGCCGCTTTTGTTTTCTCTGAAAGTCGCTTGTATTTTTCCTAAAAGTCACCTTTAATTCCTCAGAAAGTCGCTTTAATTTTTTCTAAAAGCCACTTTTAATTCCTCAGAAAGCCACTTTAATTTTTTCTAAAAGCCGCTTTTGGTTTCTCAAAAAGCCACTTTTATTTCTTCTAAAAACCGGTTTTGTTTTCTCAGAAAGTCGCTTTAATTTTTTCTAAAAGCCACTTTTAATTTCTCTAAAACCCACTTTATTTTTTTCTAAAAGCCGCTTTTGTTTTCTCTGAAAGTCGCTTTAATTTTTCCTAAAAGTCACTTTTAATTCCTCAGCAAGTCGCTTTAATTTTTCCTAAAAGTCACTTTTCATTCCTCAGAAAGTCGCTTTAATTTTTTCTAAAAGCTGCTTTTGTTTTCTCAAAAAGCCACTTTAATTTTTTCTAAAAGCCGCTTTTGTTTTCTCAAAAAGCCACTTTTATTTCTTCTAAAAACCGGTTTTGTTTTCTCAGAAAGTCGCTTCAATTTTTTCTAAAAGCCACTTTTAATTTCTCTAAAACCCACTTTATTTTTTTCTAAAAGCCGCTTTTGTTTTCTCTGAAAGTCGCTTTAATTTTTCCTAAAAGTCACTTTTAATTCCTCAGAAAGTCGCTTTAATTTTTTCTAATAGCCACTTTTAATTCCTCAGAAAGCCACTTTTATTTCTTCTAAAAACCGGTTTTGTTTTCTCAGAAAGTCGCTTTAATTTTTTCTAAAAGCCACTTTTAATTTCTCTAAAACCCACTTTATTTTTTTCTAAAAGCCGCTTTTGTTTTCTCAAAAAGCCACTTTAATTTTTTCTAAAAGCCGCTTTTGTTTTCTCTGAAAGTCGCTTTAATTTTTCCTAAAAGTTACTTTTAATTCCACAGAAAGTCGCTTTAATTTTTTGTAAAAGCCACTTTTAATTCCTCAGAAAGCCACTTTAATTTTTTCTAAAAGCCGCTTTTATTTTCTCAAAAAACCACTTTAATTTTTTCTAATAGCCGCTTTTGTTTTCTCAAAAAGCCACTTTTATTTCTTATAAAAGCCGATTTTGTTTTCTCAGAAAGTCGCTTTAATTTTTTCTAAAAGCCGCTTTTGTTTTCTCAAAAAGCCACTTTAATTTTTTCTAAAAGCCGCTTTTGTTTTCTCAAAAAGCCACTTTTATTTCTTCTAAAAACCGGTTTTGTTTTCTTAGAAAGTCGCTTTAATTTTTCCTAAAAGCCACTTTTAATTCCTCAGAAAGCCACTTTAATTTTTTCTAAAAGCCGCTTTTATTTTCTCAAAAAACCACTTTAATTTTTTCTAATAGCCGCTTTTGTTTTCTCAAAAAGCCACTTTTATTTCTTATAAAAGCCGATTTTGTTTTCTCAGAAAGTCGCTTTAATTTTTTCTAAAAGCCGCTTTTGTTTTCTCAAAAAGCCACTTTAATTTTTTCTAAAAGCCGCTTTTGTTTTCTCAAAAAGCCACTTTTATTTCTTCTAAAAACCGGTTTTGTTTTCTTAGAAAGTCGCTTTAATTTTTTCTAAAAACCACTTTTAATTTCTCTAAAACCCACTTTATTTTTTTCTAAAAGCCGCTTTTGTTTTCTCAAAAAGCCACTTTAATTTTTTCTAAAAGCCGCTTTTGTTTTCTCTGAAAGTCGCTTTCATTTTTCCTAAAAGTCACTTTTAATTCCTCAGAAAGTCGCTTTAATTTTTTCTAAATGCCACTTTTAATTTCTCTAAAACCCATTTTATTTTTTTCTAAAAGCCGCTTTTGTTTTCTCAAAAAGCCACTTTAATTTTTTCTAAAAGCCGCTTTTGTTTTCTCTGAAAGTCGCTTTCATTTTTCCTAAAAGTCACTTTTAATTCCTCAGAAAGTCGCTTTAATTTTTTCTAAAAGCCGCTTTTGTTTTCTCAAAAAGCCACTTTAATTTTTTCTAAAAGCCGCTTTTGTTTTCTCAAAAAGCCACTTTTATTTCTTCTAAAAACCGGTTTTGTTTTCTTAGAAAGTCGCTTTAATTTTTTCTAAAAACCACTTTTAATTTCTCTAAAACCCACTTTATTTTTTTTCTTAAAGCCGCTTTTGTTTTCTCAAAAAGCCACTTTAATTTTTTCTAAAAGCCGCTTTTGTTTTCTCTGAAAGTCGCTTGTATTTTTCCTAAAAGTCACCTTTAATTCCTCAGAAAGTCGCTTTAATTTTTTCTAAAAGCCACTTTTAATTCCTCAGAAAGCCACTTTAATTTTTTCTAAAAGCCGCTTTTGGTTTCTCAAAAAGCCACTTTTATTTCTTCTAAAAACCGGTTTTGTTTTCTCAGAAAGTCGCTTTAATTTTTTCTAAAAGCCACTTTTAATTTCTCTAAAACCCACTTTATTTTTTTCTAAAAGCCGCTTTTGTTTTCTCTGAAAGTGGCTTTAATTTTTCCTAAAAGTCACTTTTAATTCCTCAGCAAGTCGCTTTAATTTTTCCTAAAAGTCACTTTTAATTCCTCAGAAAGTCGCTTTAATTTTTTCTAAAAGCTGCTTTTGTTTTCTCAAAAAGCCACTTTAATTTTTTCTAAAATCCGCTTTTGTTTTCTCAAAAAGCCACTTTTATTTCTTCTAAAAACCGGTTTTGTTTTCTCAGAAAGTCGCTTTAATTTTTTCTAAAAGCCACTTTTAATTTCTCTAAAACCCACTTTATTTTTTTCTAAAAGCCGCTTTTGTTTTCTCTGAAAGTCGCTTTAATTTTTCCTAAAAGTCACTTTTAATTCCTCAGAAAGTCGCTTTAATTTTTTCTAATAGCCACTTTTAATTCCTCAGAAAGCCACTTTTATATCTTCTAAAAACCGGTTTTGTTTTCTCAGAAAGTCGCTTTAATTTTTTCTAAAAGCCACTTTTAATTTCTCTAAAACCCACTTTATTTTTTTCTAAAAGCCGCTTTTGTTTTCTCAAAAAGCCACTTTAATTTTTTCTAAAAGCCGCTTTTGTTTTCTCTGAAAGTGGCTTTAATTTTTCCTAAAAGTCACTTTTAATTCCTCAGCAAGTCGCTTTAATTTTTCCTAAAAGTTACTTTTAATTCCACAGAAAGTCGCTTTAATTTTTTGTAAAAGCCACTTTTAATTCCTCAGAAAGCCACTTTAATTTTTTCTAAAAGCCGCTTATATTTTCTCAAAAAACCACTTTAATTTTTTCTAAAAGCCGCTTTTGTTTTCTCTGAAAGTCGCTTTAATTTTTCCTAAAAGCCACTTTTAATTCCTCAGAAAGCCACTTTAATTTTTTCTAAAAGCCGCTTTTATTTTCTCAAAAAACCACTTTAATTTTTTCTAACAGCCGCTTTTGTTTTCTCAAAAAGCCACTTTTATTTCTTATAAAAGCCGATTTTGTTTTCTCAGAAAGTCGCTTTAATTTTTTCTAAAAGCCGCTTTTGTTTTCTCAAAAAGCCACTTTAATTTTTTCTAAAAGCCGCTTTTGTTTTCTCAAAAAGCCACTTTTATTTCTTCTAAAAACCGGTTTTGTTTTCTTAGAAAGTCGCTTTAATTTTTTCTAAAAACCACTTTTAATTTCTCTAAAACCCACTTTATTTTTTTCTAAAAGCCGCTTTTGTTTTCTCAAAAAGCCACTTTAATTTTTTCTAAAAGCCGCTTTTGTTTTCTCTGAAAGTCGCTTTAATTTTTCCTAAAAGTCACTTTTAATTCCACAGAAAGTCGCTTTAATTTTTTGTAAAAGCCACTTTTAATTCCTCAGAAAGCCACTTTAATTTTTTCTAAAAGCCGCTTATATTTTCTCAAAAAACCACTTTAATTTTTTCTAAAAGCCGCTTTTGTTTTCTCTGAAAGTCGCTTTAATTTTTCCTAAATGCCACTTTTAATTCCTCAGAAAGCCACTTTAATTTTTTCTAAAAGCCGCTTTTATTTTCTCAAAAAACCACTTTAATTTTTTCTAATAGCCGCTTTTGTTTTCTCAAAAAGCCACTTTTATTTCTTATAAAAGCCGATTTTGTTTTCTCAGAAAGTCGCTTTAATTTTTTCTAAAAGCCGCTTTTGTTTTCTCAAAAAGCCACTTTAATTTTTTCTAAAAGCCGCTTTTGTTTTCTCAAAAAGCCACTTTTATTTCTTCTAAAAACCGGTTTTCTTTTCTTAGAAAGTCGCTTTAATTTTTTCTAAAAACCACTTTTAATTTCTCTAAAACCCACTTTATTTTTTTCTAAAAGCCGCTTTTGTTTTCTCAAAAAGCCACTTTAATTTTTTCTAAAAGCCGCTTTTGTTTTCTCTGAAAGTCGCTTTAATTTTTCCTAAAAGTCACTTTTAATTCCTCAGAAAGTCGCTTTAATTTTTTCTAAAAGCCGCTTTGTTTTCTCAAAAAGCCACTTTAATTTTTTCTAAAAGCCGCTTTTGTTTTCTCAAAAAGCCACTTTTATTTCTTCTAAAAACCGGTTTTGTTTTCTTAGAAAGTCGCTTTAATTTTTTCTAAAAACCACTTTTAATTTCTCTAAAACCCACTTTATTTTTTTCTAAAAGCCGCTTTTGTTTTCTCAAAAAGCCACTTTAATTTTTTCTAAAAACCGGTTTTGTTTTCTCAGAAAGTCGCTTTAATTTTTTGTAAAAGCTACTTTTAATTTCTCTAAAACCCACTTTATTTTTTTCTAAAAGCCGCTTTTGTTTTCTCAAAAAGCCACTTTAATTTTTTCTAAAAGCCGCTTTTGTTTTCTCTGAAAGTCGCTTTAATTTTTTCTAAAAGCTGCTTTTGTTTTCTCAAAAAGCCACTTTAATTTTTTCTAAAAGCCGCTTTTGTTTTCTCAAAAAGCCACTTTTATTTCTTCTAAAAACCGGTTTTGTTTTCTCAGAAAGTCGCTTTAATTTTTTCTAAAAGCCACTTTTAATTTCTCTAAAACCCACTTTATTTTTTTCTAAAAGCCGCTTTTGTTTTCTCTGAAAGTCGCTTAAATTTTTCCTAAAAGTCACTTTTAATTCCTCAGAAAGTCGCTTTAATTTTTTCTAAAAGTCACTTTTAATTCCTCAGAAAGTCGCTTTAATTTTTTGTAAAAGCCACTTTTAATTCCTCAGAAAGCCACTTTAATTTTTTCTAAACGCCGCTTTTATTTTCTCAAAAAACCACTTGAATTTTTTCTAATAGCCGCTTTTGTTTTCTCAAAAAGCCACTTTTATTTCTTCTAAAAACCGATTTTGTTTTCTCAGAAAGTCGCTTTAATTTTTTCTAAAAGTCACTTTCAATTCCTCAGAAAGTCGCTTTATTTTTTTCTAAAAGCCGCTTTTGTTTTCTCTGAAAGTTTTTCCTAAAAGTCACTTTTAATTCCTCAGCAAGTCGCTTTAATTTTTCCTAAAAGTCACTTTTAATTCCTCAGAAAGTCGCTTTAATTTTTTCTAAAAGCTGCTTTTGTTTTCTCAAAAAGCCACTTTAATTTTTTCTAAAAGCCGCTTTTGTTTTCTCAAAAAGCCACTTTTATTTCTTCTAAAAACCGGTTTTGTTTTCTCAGAAAGTCGCTTTAATTTTTTCTAAAAGCCACTTTTAATTTCTTTAAAACCCACTTTATTTTTTTCTAAAAGCCGCTTTTGTTTTCTCTGAAAGTCGCTTTAATTTTTCCTAAAAGTCACTTTTAATTCCTCAGCAAGTCGCTTTAATTTTTCCTAAAAGTCACTTTTAATTCCTCAGAAAGTCGCTCTAATTTTTTCTAAAAGCTGCTTTTGTTTTCTCAAAAAGCCACTTTAATTTTTTCTAAAAGCCGCTTTTGTTTACTCAAAAAGCCACTTTTATTTCTTCTAAAAACCGGTTTTGTTTTCTTAGAAAGTCGCTTTAATTTTTTCTAAAAACCACTTTTAATTTCTCTAAAACCCACTTTAATTTTTTCTAAAAGCCGCTTTTGTTTTCTCAAAAAGCCACTAAAATTTTTTCAGAAAGTCGCTTTAATTTTTTGTAAAAGCCACTTTAATTTTTTCTAAAAGCCGCTTTTGTTTTCTCAAAAAGCCACTTTAATTTTTTCTAAAAGCCGCTTTTGTTTTCTCTGAAAGTCGCTTTAATTTTTCCTAAAAGTCACTTTTAATTCCTCAGAAAGTCGCTTTAATTTTTTGTAAAAGCCACTTTTAATTCCTCAGAAAGCCACTTTAATTTTTTCTAAAAGCCGCTTTTATTTTCTCAAAAAGCCACTTTAATTTTTTCTAATAGCCATTTTTGTTTTCTCAAAAAGCCACTTTTATTTCTTCTAAAAACCGGTTTTTTTTCTCAGAAAGTCGCTTTAATTTTTTCTAAAAGCCACTTTTAATTTCTCTAAAACCCACTTTTTTTTCTAAAAGCCGCTTTTGTTTTCTCAAAAAGCTACTTTTATTTCTTATAAAAGCCGATTTTGTTTTCTCAGAAAGTCGCTTTAATTTTTTCTAAAAGTCACTTTTAATTCCTCAGAAAGTCGCTTTAATTTTTTCCAAAAGCCGCTTTTGTTTTCTCAAAAAGCCACTTAAATTTTTACTAAAAGCCGCTTTCGTTTTCTCAAAAAGCCACTTTAATTTTTTCTAAAAGCCGCTTTTGTTTTCTCAAAAAGCCACTTTAATTTTTACTAAAAGCCGCTTTTGTTTTCTCAAAAAGCCACTTTAATTTTTTCTAAAAGCCGATTTTGTTTTCTCAGAAAGTCGCTTTAATTTTTTCTAAAAGTCACTTTTAATTCCTCAGAAAGTCGCTTTAATTTTTTCTAAAAGCCGCTTTGTTTTCTCAAAAAGCCACTTTAATTTTTTCTAAAAGCCGCTTTTGTTTTCTCAAAAAGCTACTTTTATTTCTTATAAAAGCCGATTTTGTTTTCTCAGAAAGTCGCTTTAATTTTTTCTAAAAGTCACTTTTAATTCCTCAGAAAGTCCCTTTTATTTTTTGTAAAAGCCGCTTTTATTTTCTCAAAAAACCACTTGAATTTTTTCTAATAGCCGCTTTTGTTTTCTCAAAAAGCCACTTTTATTTCTTCTAAAAACCGGTTTTGTTTTCTCAGAAAGTCGCTTTAATTTTTTCTAAAAGCCACTTTTAATTTCTCTAAAACCCACTTTACTTTTTTCTAAAAGCCGCTTTTGTTTTCTCAGAAAGTCGCTTTAATTTTTTCTAAAAGCCACTTTTAATTTCTCTAAAACCCACTTTATTTTTTTTTAAAAGCCGCTTTTGTTTTCTCAAAAAGCCACTTTAATTTTTTCTAAAAGCCGCTTTTGTTTTCTCTGAAAGTCGCTTTAATTTTTCCTAAAAGTCACTTTTAATTCCTCAGAAAGTCGCTTTAATTTTTTCTAAAAGCCGCTTTGTTTTCTCAAAAAGCCACTTTAATTTTTTCTAAAAGCCGCTTTTGTTTTCTCAAAAAGCCACTTTTATTTCTTCTAAAAACCGGTTTTGTTTTCTTAGAAAGTCGCTTTAATTTTTTCTAAAAACCACTTTTAATTTCTCTAAAACCCACTTTATTTTTTTCTAAAAGCCGCTTTTGTTTTCTCAAAAAGCCACTTTATTTTTTTCTAAAAGCCGCTTTTGTTTTCTCTGAAAGTCGCTTTCATTTTTCCTAAAAGTCACTTTTAATTCCTCAGAAAGTCGCTTTAATTTTTTCTAAATGCCACTTTTAATTTCTCTAAAACCCACTTTATTTTTTTCTAAAAGCCGCTTTTGTTTTCTCAAAAAGCCACTTTAATTTTTTCTAAAAGCCGCTTTTGTTTTCTCTGAAAGTCGCTTTCATTTTTCCTAAAAGTCACTTTTAATTCCTCAGAAAGTCGCTTTAATTTTTTCTAAAAGCCGCTTTTGTTTTCTCAAAAAGCCACTTTAATTTTTTCTAAAAGCCGCTTTTGTTTTCTCAAAAAGCCACTTTTATTTCTTCTAAAAACCGGTTTTGTTTTCTTAGAAAGTCGCTTTAATTTTTTCTAAAAACCACTTTTAATTTCTCTAAAACCCACTTTATTTTTTTTCTAAAAGCCGCTTTTGTTTTCTCAAAAAGCCACTTTAATTTTTTCTAAAAGCCGCTTTTGTTTTCTCTGAAAGTCGCTTGTATTTTTCCTAAAAGTCACCTTTAATTCCTCAGAAAGTCGCTTTAATTTTTTCTAAAAGCCACTTTTAATTCCTCAGAAAGCCACTTTAATTTTTTCTAAAAGCCGCTTTTGGTTTCTCAAAAAGCCACTTTTATTTCTTCTAAAAACCGGTTTTGTTTTCTCAGAAAGTCGCTTTAATTTTTTCTAAAAGCCACTTTTAATTTCTCTAAAACCCACTTTATTTTTTTCTAAAAGCCGCTTTTGTTTTCTCTGAAAGTCGCTTTAATTTTTCCTAAAAGTCACTTTTAATTCCTCAGCAAGTCGCTTTAATTTTTCCTAAAAGTCACTTTTCATTCCTCAGAAAGTCGCTTTAATTTTTTCTAAAAGCTGCTTTTGTTTTCTCAAAAAGCCACTTTAATTTTTTCTAAAAGCCGCTTTTGTTTTCTCAAAAAGCCACTTTTATTTCTTCTAAAAACCGGTTTTGTTTTCTCAGAAAGTCGCTTCAATTTTTTCTAAAAGCCACTTTTAATTTCTCTAAAACCCACTTTATTTTTTTCTAAAAGCCGCTTTTGTTTTCTCTGAAAGTCGCTTTAATTTTTCCTAAAAGTCACTTTTAATTACTCAGAAAGTCGCTTTAATTTTTTCTAATAGCCACTTTTAATTCCTCAGAAAGCCACTTTTATTTCTTCTAAAAACCGGTTTTGTTTTCTCAGAAAGTCGCTTTAATTTTTTCTAAAAGCCACTTTTAATTTCTCTAAAACCCACTTTATTTTTTTCTAAAAGCCGCTTTTGTTTTCTCAAAAAGCCACTTTAATTTTTTCTAAAAGCCGCTTTTGTTTTCTCTGAAAGTCGCTTTAATTTTTCCTAAAAGTTACTTTTAATTCCACAGAAAGTCGCTTTAATTTTTTGTAAAAGCCACTTTTAATTCCTCAGAAAGCCACTTTAATTTTTTCTAAAAGCCGCTTATATTTTCTCAAAAAACCACTTTAATTTTTTCTAAAAGCCGCTTTTGTTTTCTCTGAAAGTCGCTTTAATTTTTCCTAAAAGCCACTTTTAATTCCTCAGAAAGCCACTTTAATTTTTTCTAAAAGCCGCTTTTATTTTCTCAAAAAACCACTTTAATTTTTTCTAATAGCCGCTTTTGTTTTCTCAAAAAGCCACTTTTATTTCTTATAAAAGCCGATTTTGTTTTCTCAGAAAGTCGCTTTAATTTTTTCTAAAAGCCGCTTTTGTTTTCTCAAAAAGCCACTTTAATTTTTTCTAAAAGCCGCTTTTGTTTTCTCTGAAAGTCGCTTTAATTTTTCCTAAAAGTCACTTTTAATTCCTCAGCAAGTCGCTTTAATTTTTCCTAAAAGTCACTTTTAATTCCTCAGAAAGTCGCTTTAATTTTTTCTAAAAGCTGCTTTTGTTTTCTCAAAAAGCCACTTTAATTTTTTCTAAAAGCCGCTTTTGTTTACTCAAAAAGCCACTTTTATTTCTTCTAAAAACCGGTTTTGTTTTCTTAGAAAGTCGCTTTAATTTTTTCTAAAAACCACTTTTAATTTCTCTAAAACCCACTTTAATTTTTTCTAAAAGCCGCTTTTGTTTTCTCAAAAAGCCACTAAAATTTTTTCAGAAAGTCGCTTTAATTTTTTGTAAAAGCCACTTTTAATTCCTCAGAAAGCCACTTTAATTTTTTCTAAACGCCGCTTTTATTTTCTCAAAAAACCACTTGAATTTTTTCTAATAGCCGCTTTTGTTTTCTCAAAAAGCCACTTTTATTTCTTCTAAAAACCGATTTTGTTTTCTCAGAAAGTCGCTTTAATTTTTTCTAAAAGTCACTTTCAATTCCTCAGAAAGTCGCTTTAATTTTTTCTAAAAGCCGCTTTTATTTTCTCAAAAAGCCACTTTAATTTTTTCTAATAGCCGCTTTTGTTTTCTCAAAAAGCCACTTTTATTTCTTCTAAAAACCGCTTTTGTTTTCTCAAAAAGCCACTTTAATTTTTTCTAAAAGCCGCTTTTGTTTTCTCAAAAAGCCACTTTAATTTTTTCTAAAAGCCGCTTTTGTTTTCTCTGAAAGTCGCTTTAATTTTTCCTAAAAGTCACTTTTAATTCCTCAGAAAGTGGCTTTAATTTTTTGTAAAAGCCACTTTTAATTCCTCAGAAAGCCACTTTAATTTTTTCTAAAAGCCGCTTTTATTTTCTCAAAAAGCCACTTTAATTTTTTCTAATAGCCGCTTTTGTTTTCTCAAAAAGCCACTTTTATTTCTTCTAAAAACCGGTTTTTTTTCTCAGAAAGTCGCTTTAATTTTTTCTAAAAGCCACTTTTAATTTCTCTAAAACCCACTTTTTTTTCTAAAAGCCGCTTTTGTTTTCTCAAAAAGCTACTTTTATTTCTTATAAAAGCCGATTTTGTTTTCTCAGAAAGTCGCTTTAATTTTTTCTAAAAGTCACTTTTAATTCCTCAGAAAGTCGCTTTAATTTTTTCTAAAAGCCGCTTTTGTTTTCTCAAAAAGCCACTTAAATTTTTACTAAAAGCCGCTTTTGTTTTCTCAAAAAGCCACTTTAATTTTTTCTAAAAGCCGCTTTTGTTTTCTCAAAAAGCCACTTTAATTTTTACTAAAAGCCGCTTTTGTTTTCTCAAAAAGCCACTTTAATTTTTTCTAAAAGCCGATTTTGTTTTCTCAGAAAGTCGCTTTAATTTTTTCTAAAAGTCACTTTTAATTCCTCAGAAAGTCGCTTTAATTTTTTCTAAAAGCCGCTTTGTTTTCTCAAAAAGCCACTTTAATTTTTTCTAAAAGCCGCTTTTGTTTTCTCAAAAAGCTACTTTTATTTCTTATAAAAGCCGATTTTGTTTTCTCAGAAAGTCGCTTTAATTTTTTCTAAAAGTCACTTTTAATTCCTCAGAAAGTCCCTTTTATTTTTTGTAAAAGCCGCTTTTATTTTCTCAAAAAACCACTTGAATTTTTTCTAATAGCCGCTTTTGTTTTCTCAAAAAGCCACTTTTATTTCTTCTAAAAACCGGTTTTGTTTTCTCAGAAAGTCGCTTTAATTTTTTCTAAAAGCCACTTTTAATTTCTCTAAAACCCACTTTACTTTTTTCTAAAAGCCGCTTTTGTTTTCTCAGAAAGTCGCTTTAATTTTTTCTAAAAGCCACTTTTAATTTCTCTAAAACCCACTTTATTTTTTTTTAAAAGCCGCTTTTGTTTTCTCAAAAAGCCACTTTAATTTTTTCTAAAAGCCGCTTTTGTTTTCTCTGAAAGTCGCTTTAATTTTTCCTAAAAGTCACTTTTAATTCCTCAGAAAGTCGCTTTAATTTTTTCTAAAAGCCGCTTTGTTTTCTCAAAAAGCCACTTTAATTTTTTCTAAAAGCCGCTTTTGTTTTCTCAAAAAGCCACTTTTATTTCTTCTAAAAACCGGTTTTGTTTTCTTAGAAAGTCGCTTTAATTTTTTCTAAAAACCACTTTTAATTTCTCTAAAACCCACTTTATTTTTTTCTAAAAGCCGCTTTTGTTTTCTCAAAAAGCCACTTTAATTTTTTCTAAAAGCCGCTTTTGTTTTCTCTGAAAGTCGCTTTCATTTTTCCTAAAAGTCACTTTTAATTCCTCAGAAAGTCGCTTTAATTTTTTCTAAATGCCACTTTTAATTTCTCTAAAACCCACTTTATTTTTTTCTAAAAGCCGCTTTTGTTTTCTCAAAAAGCCACTTTAATTTTTTCTAAAAGCCGCTTTTGTTTTCTCTGAAAGTCGCTTTCATTTTTCCTAAAAGTCACTTTTAATTCCTCAGAAAGTCGCTTTAATTTTTTCTAAAAGCCGCTTTTGTTTTCTCAAAAAGCCACTTTAATTTTTTCTAAAAGCCGCTTTTGTTTTCTCAAAAAGCCACTTTTATTTCTTCTAAAAACCGGTTTTGTTTTCTTAGAAAGTCGCTTTAATTTTTTCTAAAAACCACTTTTAATTTCTCTAAAACCCACTTTATTTTTTTTCTAAAAGCCGCTTTTGTTTTCTCAAAAAGCCACTTTAATTTTTTCTAAAAGCCGCTTTTGTTTTCTCTGAAAGTCGCTTGTATTTTTCCTAAAAGTCACCTTTAATTCCTCAGAAAGTCGCTTTAATTTTTTCTAAAAGCCACTTTTAATTCCTCAGAAAGCCACTTTAATTTTTTCTAAAAGCCGCTTTTGGTTTCTCAAAAAGCCACTTTTATTTCTTCTAAAAACCGGTTTTGTTTTCTCAGAAAGTCGCTTTAATTTTTTCTAAAAGCCACTTTTAATTTCTCTAAAACCCACTTTATTTTTTTCTAAAAGCCGCTTTTGTTTTCTCTGAAAGTCGCTTTAATTTTTCCTAAAAGTCACTTTTAATTCCTCAGCAAGTCGCTTTAATTTTTCCTAAAAGTCACTTTTCATTCCTCAGAAAGTCGCTTTAATTTTTTCTAAAAGCTGCTTTTGTTTTCTCAAAAAGCCACTTTAATTTTTTCTAAAAGCCGCTTTTGTTTTCTCAAAAAGCCACTTTTATTTCTTCTAAAAACCGGTTTTGTTTTCTCAGAAAGTCGCTTCAATTTTTTCTAAAAGCCACTTTTAATTTCTCTAAAACCCACTTTATTTTTTTCTAAAAGCCGCTTTTGTTTTCTCTGAAAGTCGCTTTAATTTTTCCTAAAAGTCACTTTTAATTCCTCAGAAAGTCGCTTTAATTTTTTCTAATAGCCACTTTTAATTCCTCAGAAAGCCACTTTTATTTCTTCTAAAAACCGGTTTTGTTTTCTCAGAAAGTCGCTTTAATTTTTTCTAAAAGCCACTTTTAATTTCTCTAAAACCCACTTTATTTTTTTCTAAAAGCCGCTTTTGTTTTCTCAAAAAGCCACTTTAATTTTTTCTAAAAGCCGCTTTTGTTTTCTCTGAAAGTCGCTTTAATTTTTCCTAAAAGTTACTTTTAATTCCACAGAAAGTCGCTTTAATTTTTTGTAAAAGCCACTTTTAATTCCTCAGAAAGCCACTTTAATTTTTTCTAAAAGCCGCTTATATTTTCTCAAAAAACCACTTTAATTTTTTCTAAAAGCCGCTTTTGTTTTCTCTGAAAGTCGCTTTAATTTTTCCTAAAAGCCACTTTTAATTCCTCAGAAAGCCACTTTAATTTTTTCTAAAAGCCGCTTTTATTTTCTCAAAAAACCACTTTAATTTTTTCTAATAGCCGCTTTTGTTTTCTCAAAAAGCCACTTTTATTTCTTATAAAAGCCGATTTTGTTTTCTCAGAAAGTCGCTTTAATTTTTTCTAAAAGCCGCTTTTGTTTTCTCAAAAAGCCACTTTAATTTTTTCTAAAAGCCGCTTTTGTTTTCTCAAAAAGCCACTTTTATTTCTTCTAAAAACCGGTTTTGTTTTCTTAGAAAGTCGCTTTAATTTTTTCTAAAAACCACTTTTAATTTCTCTAAAACCCACTTTATTTTTTTCTAAAAGCCGCTTTTGTTTTCTCAAAAAGCCACTTTAATTTTTTCTAAAAGCCGCTTTTGTTTTCTCTGAAAGTCGCTTTCATTTTTCCTAAAAGTCACTTTTAATTCCTCAGAAAGTCGCTTTAATTTTTTCTAAATGCCACTTTTAATTTCTCTAAAACCCATTTTATTTTTTTCTAAAAGCCGCTTTTGTTTTCTCAAAAAGCCACTTTAATTTTTTCTAAAAGCCGCTTTTGTTTTCTCTGAAAGTCGCTTTCATTTTTCCTAAAAGTCACTTTTAATTCCTCAGAAAGTCGCTTTAATTTTTTCTAAAAGCCGCTTTTGTTTTCTCAAAAAGCCACTTTAATTTTTTCTAAAAGCCGCTTTTGTTTTCTCAAAAAGCCACTTTTATTTCTTCTAAAAACCGGTTTTGTTTTCTTAGAAAGTCGCTTTAATTTTTTCTAAAAACCACTTTTAATTTCTCTAAAACCCACTTTATTTTTTTTCTTAAAGCCGCTTTTGTTTTCTCAAAAAGCCACTTTAATTTTTTCTAAAAGCCGCTTTTGTTTTCTCTGAAAGTCGCTTGTATTTTTCCTAAAAGTCACCTTTAATTCCTCAGAAAGTCGCTTTAATTTTTTCTAAAAGCCACTTTTAATTCCTCAGAAAGCCACTTTAATTTTTTCTAAAAGCCGCTTTTGTTTTCTCTGAAAGTCGCTTTAATTTTTTCTAAAAGCTGCTTTTGTTTTCTCAAAAAGCCACTTTAATTTTTTCTAAAAGCCGCTTTTGTTTTCTCAAAAAGCCACTTTTATTTCTTCTAAAAACCGGTTTTGTTTTCTCAGAAAGTCGCTTTAATTTTTTCTAAAAGCCACTTTTAATTTCTCTAAAACCCACTTTATTTTTTTCTAAAAGCCGCTTTTGTTTTCTCTGAAAGTCGCTTAAATTTTTCCTAAAAGTCACTTTTAATTCCTCAGAAAGTCGCTTTAATTTTTTCTAAAAGCTACTTTTAATTCCTCAGAAAGCCACTTTTATTTCTTCTAAAAACCGGTTTTGTTTTCTCAGAAAGTCGCTTTAATTTTTTCTAAAAGCCACTTTTAATTTCTCTAAAACCCACTTTATTTTTTTCTAAAAGCCGCTTTTGTTTTCTCAAAAAGCCACTTTAATTTTTTCTAAAAGCCGCTTTTGTTTTCTCTGAAAGTCGCTTTAATTTTTCCTAAAAGTCACTTTTAATTCCTCAGAAAGCCACTTTAATTTTTTCTAAAAGCCGCTTATATTTTCTCAAAAAACCACTTTAATTTTTTCTAAAAGCCGCTTTTGTTTTCTCTGAAAGTCGCTTTAATTTTTTCTAAAAGCCACTTTTAATTCCTCAGAAAGCCACTTTAATTTTTTCTAAAAGCCGCTTTTATTTTCTCAAAAAACCACTTTAATTTTTTCTAATAGCCGCTTTTGTTTTCTCAAAAAGCCACTTTTATTTCTTCTAAAAACCGGTTTTGTTTTCTCAGAAAGTCGCTTTAATTTTTTCTAAAAGCCACTTTTAATTTCTCTAAAACCCACTTTATTTTTTTCTAAAAGCCGCTTTTGTTTTCTCAAAAAACCACTTTAATTTTTTCTAAAAGCCGCTTTTGTTTTCTCTGAAATTCGCTTTAATTTTTCCTAAAAGTCACTTTTAATTCCTCAGAAAGTCGCTTTAATTTTTTGTAAAAGCCACTTTTAATTCCTCAGAAAGCCACTTTAATTTTTTCTAAAAGCCGCTTTTATTTTCTCAAAAAACCACTTTAATTTTTTCTAATAGCCGCTTGTGTTTTCTCAAAAAGCCACTTTTATTTCTTATAAAAGCCGATTTTGTTTTCTCAGAAAGTCGCTTTAATTTTTTCTAAAAGCCGCTTTTGTTTTCTCAAAAAGCCACTTTAATTTTTTCTAAAAGCCGCTTTTGTTTTCTCTGAAAGTCGCTTTAATTTTTCCTAAAAGTCACTTTTAATTCCTCAGAAAGTCGCTTTAATTTTTTGTAAAAGCCACTTTTAATTCCTCAGAAAGCCACTTTAATTTTTTCTAAAAGCCGCTTTTATTTTCTCAAAAAACCACTTTAATTTTTTCTAATAGCCGCTTTTGTTTTCTCAAAAAGCCACTTTTATTTCTTATAAAAGCCGATTTTGTTTTCTCTGAAAGTCGCTTTCATTTTTCCTAAAAGCCACTTTTAATTCCTCAGAAAACCACTTTAATTTTTTCTAATAGCCGCTTTTGTTTTCTCAAAAAGCCACTTTTATTTCTTCTAAAAACCGGTTTTGTTTTCTCAGAAAGTCGCTTTAATTTTTTCTAAATGCCACTTTTAATTTCTCTAAAACCCACTTTATTTTTTTCTAAAAGCCGCTTTTGTTTTCTCAAAAAGCCACTTTAATTTTTTCTAAAAGCCGCTTTTGTTTTCTCTGAAAGTCGCTTTCATTTTTCCTAAAAGTCACTTTTAATTCCTCAGAAAGTCGCTTTAATTTTTTCTAAAAGCCGCTTTTGTTTTCTCAAAAAGCCACTTTAATTTTTTCTAAAAGCCGCTTTTGTTTTCTCAAAAAGCCACTTTTATTTCTTCTAAAAACCGGTTTTGTTTTCTTAGAAAGTCGCTTTAATTTTTTCTAAAAACCACTTTTAATTTCTCTAAAACCCACTTTATTTTTTTTCTAAAAGCCGCTTTTGTTTTCTCAAAAAGCCACTTTAATTTTTTCTAAAAGCCGCTTTTGTTTTCTCTGAAAGTCGCTTGTATTTTTCCTAAAAGTCACCTTTAATTCCTCAGAAAGTCGCTTTAATTTTTTCTAAAAGCCACTTTTAATTCCTCAGAAAGCCACTTTAATTTTTTCTAAAAGCCGCTTTTGGTTTCTCAAAAAGCCACTTTTATTTCTTCTAAAAACCGGTTTTGTTTTCTCAGAAAGTCGCTTTAATTTTTTCTAAAAGCCACTTTTAATTTCTCTAAAACCCACTTTATTTTTTTCTAAAAGCCGCTTTTGTTTTCTCTGAAAGTCGCTTTAATTTTTCCTAAAAGTCACTTTTAATTCCTCAGCAAGTCGCTTTAATTTTTCCTAAAAGTCACTTTTCATTCCTCAGAAAGTCGCTTTAATTTTTTCTAAAAGCTGCTTTTGTTTTCTCAAAAAGCCACTTTAATTTTTTCTAAAAGCCGCTTTTGTTTTCTCAAAAAGCCACTTTTATTTCTTCTAAAAACCGGTTTTGTTTTCTCAGAAAGTCGCTTCAATTTTTTCTAAAAGCCACTTTTAATTTCTCTAAAACCCACTTTATTTTTTTCTAAAAGCCGCTTTTGTTTTCTCTGAAAGTCGCTTTAATTTTTCCTAAAAGTCACTTTTAATTCCTCAGAAAGTCGCTTTAATTTTTTCTAATAGCCACTTTTAATTCCTCAGAAAGCCACTTTTATTTCTTCTAAAAACCGGTTTTGTTTTCTCAGAAAGTCGCTTTAATTTTTTCTAAAAGCCACTTTTAATTTCTCTAAAACCCACTTTATTTTTTTCTAAAAGCCGCTTTTGTTTTCTCAAAAAGCCACTTTAATTTTTTCTAAAAGCCGCTTTTGTTTTCTCTGAAAGTCGCTTTAATTTTTCCTAAAAGTTACTTTTAATTCCACAGAAAGTCGCTTTAATTTTTTGTAAAAGCCACTTTTAATTCCTCAGAAAGCCACTTTAATTTTTTCTAAAAGCCGCTTATATTTTCTCAAAAAACCACTTTAATTTTTTCTAAAAGCCGCTTTTGTTTTCTCTGAAAGTCGCTTTAATTTTTCCTAAAAGCCACTTTTAATTCCTCAGAAAGCCACTTTAATTTTTTCTAAAAGCCGCTTTTATTTTCTCAAAAAACCACTTTAATTTTTTCTAATAGCCGCTTTTGTTTTCTCAAAAAGCCACTTTTATTTCTTATAAAAGCCGATTTTGTTTTCTCAGAAAGTCGCTTTAATTTTTTCTAAAAGCCGCTTTTGTTTTCTCAAAAAGCCACTTTAATTTTTTCTAAAAGCCGCTTTTGTTTTCTCAAAAAGCCACTTTTATTTCTTCTAAAAACCGGTTTTGTTTTCTTAGAAAGTCGCTTTAATTTTTTCTAAAAACCACTTTTAATTTCTCTAAAACCCACTTTATTTTTTTCTAAAAGCCGCTTTTGTTTTCTCAAAAAGCCACTTTAATTTTTTCTAAAAGCCGCTTTTGTTTTCTCTGAAAGTCGCTTTCATTTTTCCTAAAAGTCACTTTTAATTCCTCAGAAAGTCGCTTTAATTTTTTCTAAATGCCACTTTTAATTTCTCTAAAACCCATTTTATTTTTTTCTAAAAGCCGCTTTTGTTTTCTCAAAAAGCCACTTTAATTTTTTCTAAAAGCCGCTTTTGTTTTCTCTGAAAGTCGCTTTCATTTTTCCTAAAAGTCACTTTTAATTCCTCAGAAAGTCGCTTTAATTTTTTCTAAAAGCCGCTTTTGTTTTCTCAAAAAGCCACTTTAATTTTTTCTAAAAGCCGCTTTTGTTTTCTCAAAAAGCCACTTTTATTTCTTCTAAAAACCGGTTTTGTTTTCTTAGAAAGTCGCTTTAATTTTTTCTAAAAACCACTTTTAATTTCTCTAAAACCCACTTTATTTTTTTTCTTAAAGCCGCTTTTGTTTTCTCAAAAAGCCACTTTAATTTTTTCTAAAAGCCGCTTTTGTTTTCTCTGAAAGTCGCTTGTATTTTTCCTAAAAGTCACCTTTAATTCCTCAGAAAGTCGCTTTAATTTTTTCTAAAAGCCACTTTTAATTCCTCAGAAAGCCACTTTAATTTTTTCTAAAAGCCGCTTTTGTTTTCTCTGAAAGTCGCTTTAATTTTTTCTAAAAGCTGCTTTTGTTTTCTCAAAAAGCCACTTTAATTTTTTCTAAAAGCCGCTTTTGTTTTCTCAAAAAGCCACTTTTATTTCTTCTAAAAACCGGTTTTGTTTTCTCAGAAAGTCGCTTTAATTTTTTCTAAAAGCCACTTTTAATTTCTCTAAAACCCACTTTATTTTTTTCTAAAAGCCGCTTTTGTTTTCTCTGAAAGTCGCTTAAATTTTTCCTAAAAGTCACTTTTAATTCCTCAGAAAGTCGCTTTAATTTTTTCTAAAAGCTACTTTTAATTCCTCAGAAAGCCACTTTTATTTCTTCTAAAAACCGGTTTTGTTTTCTCAGAAAGTCGCTTTAATTTTTTCTAAAAGCCACTTTTAATTTCTCTAAAACCCACTTTATTTTTTTCTAAAAGCCGCTTTTGTTTTCTCAAAAAGCCACTTTAATTTTTTCTAAAAGCCGCTTTTGTTTTCTCTGAAAGTCGCTTTAATTTTTCCTAAAAGTCACTTTTAATTCCTCAGAAAGCCACTTTAATTTTTTCTAAAAGCCGCTTATATTTTCTCAAAAAACCACTTTAATTTTTTCTAAAAGCCGCTTTTGTTTTCTCTGAAAGTCGCTTTAATTTTTTCTAAAAGCCACTTTTAATTCCTCAGAAAGCCACTTTAATTTTTTCTAAAAGCCGCTTTTATTTTCTCAAAAAACCACTTTAATTTTTTCTAATAGCCGCTTTTGTTTTCTCAAAAAGCCACTTTTATTTCTTCTAAAAACCGGTTTTGTTTTCTCAGAAAGTCGCTTTAATTTTTTCTAAAAGCCACTTTTAATTTCTCTAAAACCCACTTTATTTTTTTCTAAAAGCCGCTTTTGTTTTCTCAAAAAACCACTTTAATTTTTTCTAAAAGCCGCTTTTGTTTTCTCTGAAATTCGCTTTAATTTTTCCTAAAAGTCACTTTTAATTCCTCAGAAAGTCGCTTTAATTTTTTGTAAAAGCCACTTTTAATTCCTCAGAAAGCCACTTTAATTTTTTCTAAAAGCCGCTTTTATTTTCTCAAAAAACCACTTTAATTTTTTCTAATAGCCGCTTGTGTTTTCTCAAAAAGCCACTTTTATTTCTTATAAAAGCCGATTTTGTTTTCTCAGAAAGTCGCTTTAATTTTTTCTAAAAGCCGCTTTTGTTTTCTCAAAAAGCCACTTTAATTTTTTCTAAAAGCCGCTTTTGTTTTCTCTGAAAGTCGCTTTAATTTTTCCTAAAAGTCACTTTTAATTCCTCAGAAAGTCGCTTTAATTTTTTGTAAAAGCCACTTTTAATTCCTCAGAAAGCCACTTTAATTTTTTCTAAAAGCCGCTTTTATTTTCTCAAAAAACCACTTTAATTTTTTCTAATAGCCGCTTTTGTTTTCTCAAAAAGCCACTTTTATTTCTTATAAAAGCCGATTTTGTTTTCTCAGAAAGTCGCTTTAATTTTTTCTAAAAGTCACTTTTAATTCCTCAGAAAGTCGCTTTAATTTTTTCTAAAAGTCACTTTCAATTCCTCAGAAAGTCGCTTTAATTTTTTCTAAAAGCCGCTTTTGTTTTCTCTGAAAGTCGCTTTAATTTTTCCTAAAAGCCACTTTTAATTCCTCAGAAAGCCACTTTAATTTTTTCTAAAAGCCGCTTTTATTTTCTCAAAAAACCACTTTAATTTTTTCTAATAGCCGCTTTTGTTTTCTCAAAAAGCCACTTTTATTTCTTCTAAAAACCGGTTTTGTTTTCTCAGAAAGTCGCTTTAATTTTTTCTAAAAGCCACTTTTAATTTCTCTAAAACCAACTTTATTTTTTTCTAAAAGCCGCTTTTGTTTTCTCAAAAAGCTACTTTTATTTCTTCTAAAAACCGGTTTTGTTTTCTCAGAAAGTCGCTTTAATTTTTTCTAAAAGTCACTTTTAATTCCTCAAAAAACCACCTTAATTTTTTCTAAAAGCCGCTTTTGTTTTCTCTGAAAGTCGCTTTAATTTTTCCTAAAAGTCACTTTTAATTCCTCAGAAAGTCGCTTTAATTTTTTCTAAAAGCCGCTTTTGTTTTTTCAAAAAGCCACTTTTATTTCTTCTAAAAACCGGTTTTGTTTTCTCAGAAAGTCGCTTTAATTTTTTCTAAAAGTCACTTTTAATTCCTCAAAAAACCACCTTAGTTTTTTCTAAAAGCCGCTTTTGTTTTCTCTGAAAGTCGCTTTAATTTTTCCTAAAAGTCACTTTTAATTCCTCAGAAAGTCGCTTTAATTTTTTGAAAAGCCACTTTTAATTCCTCAGAAAGCCACTTTAATTTTTTCTAAAAGCCGCTTTTATTTTCTCAAAAAACCACTTGAATTTTTACTAATAGCCGCTTTTGTTTTCTCAAAAAGCCACTTTTATTTCTTCTAAAAACCGGTTTTGTTTTCTCAGAAAGTCGCTTTAATTTTTTCTAAAAGCCACTTTTAATTTCTCTAAAACCCACTTTACTTTTTTCTAAAAGCCGCTTTTGTTTTCTCAAAAAGCCACTTTAATTTTTTCTAAAAGCCGCTTTTGTTTTCTCTGAAAGTCGCTTTAATTTTTCCTAAAAGTCACTTTTAATTCCTCAGAAAGTCGCTTTAATTTTTTCTAAAAGCCACTTTTAATTCCTCAGAAAGCCACTTTAATTTTTTCTAAAAGCCGCTTTTATTTTCTCAAAAAGCCACTTTAATTTTTTCTAATACCCGCTTTTGTTTTCTCAAAAAGCCACTTTTATTTCTTCTAAGAAAGTCGCTTTAATTTTTTCTAAAAGCCACTTTTAATTCCTCAGAAAGCCACTTTAATTTTTTCTAAAAGCCGCTTTTATTTTCTCAAAAAGCCACTTTAATTTTTTCTAATACCCGCTTTTGTTTTCTCAAAAAGCCACTTTTATTTCTTCTAAAAACCGGTTTTGTTTTCTCAGAAAGTCGCTTTAATTTTTTCTAAAAGCCACTTTTAATTTCTCTAAAACCCACTTTATTTTTTTCTAAAAGCCGCTTTTGTTTTCTCAAAAAGCCACTTTAATTTTTTCTAAAAGCCGCTTTTGTTTTCTCTGAAAGTCGCTTTAATTTTTCCTAAAAGTCACTTTTAATTCCTCAGAAAGTCGCTTTAATTTTTTCTAAAAGGCACTTTTAATTCCTCAGAAAGCCACTTTAATTTTTTCTAAAAGCCGCTTTTATTTTCTCAAAAAGCCACTTTAATTTTTTCTAATACCCGCTTTTGTTTTCTCAAAAAGCCACTTTTATTTCTTCTAAAAACCGGTTTTGTTTTCTCAGAAAGTCGCTTTAATTTTTTCTAAAAGCCACTTTTAATTTCTCTAAAACCCACTTTATTTTTTTCTAAAAGCCGCTTTTGTTTTCTCAAAAAGCCACTTTAATTTTTTCTAAAAGCCGCTTTTATTTTCTCAAAAAACAACTTTAATTTTTTCTAATAGCCGCTTTTGTTTTCTCAAAAAGCCACTTTTATTTCTTATAAAAGCCGATTTTGTTTTCTCAGAAAGTCGCTTTAATTTTTTCTAAAAGTCACTTTTAATTCCTCAGAAAGTCGCTTTAATTTTTTTTAAAAGTCACTTTCAATTCCTCAGAAAGTCGCTTTAATTTTTTTCTAAAAGCCGCTTTTGTTTTCTCAAAAAGCCACTTTAATTTTTTCTAAAAGCCGCTTTTGTTTTCTCTGAAAGTCGCTTTAATTTTTCCTAAAAGTCACTTTTAATTCTTCAGAAAGTCGCTTTAATTTTTTGTAAAAGCGACTTTTAATTCCTCAGAAAGCCACTTTAATTTTTTCTAAAAGCCGCTTTTGTTTTCTCAAAAAGCCACTTTTATTTCTTCTAAAAACCGGTTTTGTTTTCTCAGAAAGTCGCTTTAATTTTTTCTAAAAGCCACTTTTAATTTCTCTAAAACCCACTTTATTTTTTCTAAAAGCCGCTTTTGTTTTCTCAAAAAGCTACTTTTATTTCTTCTAAAAACCGATTTTGTTTTCTCAGAAAGTCGCTTTAATTTTTTCTAAAAGCCGCTTTTGTTTTCTCAAAAAGATACTTTAATTTTTTCTGAAAGTCGCTTTTATTTTTTCTAAAAGCCGCTTTTGTTTTCTCAAAAAGCCACTTTAATTTTTTCTGAAAGTCGCTTTTAATTCCTCAGAAAGTCGCTTTAATTATTTGTAAAAGCCACTTTTAATTCCTCAGAAAGCCACTTTAATTTTTTCTAAAAGCCGCTTTTATTTTCTCAAAAAGCCACTTTAATTTTTTCTAAAAGCCGCTTTTATTTTCTCAAAAAACCACTTGAATTTTTTCTAATAGCCGCTTTTGTTTTCTCAAAAAGCCACTTTTATTTCTTCTAAAAACCGGTTTTGTTTTCTCAGAAAGTCGCTTTAATTTTTTCTAAAAGCCACTTTTAATTTCTCTAAAACCCACTTTATTTTTTTCTAAAAGCCGCTTTTGTTTTCTCAAAAAGCTACTTTTATTTCTTCTAAAAACCGATTTTGTTTTCTCAGAAAGTCGCTTTAATTTTTTCTAAAAGCCGCTTTTGTTTTCTCAAAAAGCCACTTTAATTTTTTCTGAAAGCCACTTTTAATTCCTCAGAAAGTCGCTTTTATTTTTTCTAAAAGCCGCTTTTGTTTTCTCAAAAAGCCACTTTAATTTTTTCTGAAAGTCGCTTTTAATTCCTCAGAAAGTCGCTTTAATTATTTGTAAAAGCCACTTTTAATTCCTCAGAAAGCCACTTTAATTTTTTCTAAAAGCCGCTTTTATTTTCTCAAAAAGCCACTTTAATTTTTTCTAATAGCCGCTTTTGTTTTCTCAAAAAGCCACTTTTATTTCTTCTAAAAACCGGTTTTGTTTTCTCAGAAAGTCGCTTTAATTTTTTCTAAAAGCCACTTTTAATTTCTCTAAAACCCACTTTATTTTTTTCTAAAAGCCGCTTTTGCTTTCTCAAAAAGCCACTTTTATTTCTTCTAAAAGCCGATTTTGTTTTCTCTGAAAGTCGCTTTAATTTTTTCTAAAAGTCACTTTTAATTCCTCAGAAAGTCGCTTTAATTTTTTCTAAAAGCCGCTTTTGTTTTCTCAAAAAGCCACTTTAATTTTTTCTAATAGCCGCTTTTGTTTTCTCAGAAAGCCGCTTTAATTTTTTCTAAAAGTCACTTTTGTTTTCTCAAAAAACCGCACTTATTTTTTCTAAAAGCCGCTTTTGTTTTCTCAAAAAGCCACTTTTATTTCTTCTAAAAACCGGTTTTGTTTTCTCAGAAAGTCGCTTTAATTTTTTCTAAAAGCCGCTTTTGTTTTCTCAAAAAGCCACTTTAATTTTTTCTAATAGCCGCTTTTGTTCTCTCAAAAAGCTACTTTAATTTTTTCTAATAGCCGCTTTTGTTTTCTCAAAAAGCTACTTTTATTTCTTCTAAAAACCGATTTTGTTTTCTCAGAAAGTCGCTATAATTTTTTCTAAAAGTCACTTTTAATTCCTCAGAAAGTCGCTTTAATTTTTTCTAAAAGCCGCTTTTGTTTTCTCAAAAAGCCACTTTAATTTTTTCTGAAAGTCGCTTTTAATTCCTCAGAAAGTCGCTTTAATTTTTGGTAAAAGCCACTTTTAATTCCTCAGAAAGCCACTTTAATTTTTTCTAAAAGCCGCTTTTATTTTCTCAAAAAGCCACTTAAATTTTTTCTAATAGCCGCCTTTGTTTTCTCAAAAAGCCACTTTTATTTCTTCTAAAAACCGGTTTTGTTTTCTCAGAAAGTCGCTTTAATTTTTTCTGAAAGCCACTTTTAATTTCTCTAAAACCCACTTTATTTTTTTCTAAAAGCCGCTTTTGCTTTCTCAAAAAGCCACGTTTATTTCTTCTAAAAGCCGATTTTGTTTTCTCTGAAAGTCGCTTTAATTTTTTCTAAAAGTCACTTTTAATTCCTTAGAAAGTCGCTTTAATTTTTTCTAAAAGCCGCTTTTGTTTTCTCAAAAAGCCACTTTAATTTTTTCTAATAGCCGCTTTTGTTTTCTCAGAAAGCCGCTTTAATTTTTTCTAAAAGTCACTTTTGTTTTCTCAAAAAACCGCACTTATTTTTTCTAAAAGCCGCTTTTGTTTTCTCAAAAAGCTACTTTTATTTCTTCTAAAAACCGGTTTTGTTTTCTCAGAAAGTCGCTTTAATTTTTTCTAAAAGCCGCTTTTGTTTTCTCAAAAAGCCATTTTAATTTTTTCTAATAGCCGCTTTTGTTCCCTCAAAAAGCTACTTTAATTTTTTCTAATAGCCGCTTTTGTTTTCTCAAAAAGCTACTTTTATTTCTTCTAAAAACCGATTTTGTTTTCTCAGAAAGTCGCTTTAATTTTTTCTAAAAGTCACTTTTAATTCCTCAGAAAGTCGCTTTAATATTTTCTAAAAGCCGCTTTTGTTTTCTCAAAAAGCCACTTTAATTTTTTCTAATAGCCGCTTTTGTTTTCTCAGAAAGCCGCTTTAATTTTTTCTAAAAGTCACTTTTGTTTTCTCAAAAAACCGCACTTATTTTTTCTAAAAGCCGCTTTTGTTTTCTCAAAAAGCCACTTTTATTTCTTCTAAAACCCGATTTTGTTTTCTCTGAAAGTCGCTTTAATTTTTTCTAAAAGTCACTTTTAATTCCTCAGAAAGTCGCTTTAATTTTTTCTAAAAGCCGCTTTTGTTTTCTCAAAAAGCCACTTTAAGTTTTTCTAATAGCCGCTTTTGTTTTCTCAAAAAGCCACTTTAATTTTTTCTAATAGCCGCTTTTGTTTTCTCAGAAAGCCGCTTTAATTTTTTCTAAAAGTCACTTTTGTTTTCTCAAAAAACCGCACTTATTTTTTCTAAAAGCCGCTTTTGTTTTCTCAAAAAGCCACTTTTATTTCTTCTAAAACCCGATTTTGTTTTCTCTGAAAGTCGCTTTAATTTTTTCTAAAAGTCACTTTTAATTCCTCAGAAAGTCGCTTTAATTTTTTCTAAAAGCCGCTTTTATTTTCTCAAAAAGCCACTTTAAGTTTTTCTAATAGCCGCTTTTGTTTTCTCAAAAAGACACTTTTATTTCTTCTAAAAACCGATTTTGTTTTCTCAGAAAGTCGCTTTAATTTTTTCTAAAAGTCACTTTTAATTCCTCAGAAAGTCGCTTTAATATTTTCTAAAAGCCGCTTTTGTTTTCTCAAAAAGCCACTTTAATTTTTTCTAATAGCCGCTTTTGTTTTCTCAGAAAGCCGCTTTAATTTTTTCTAAAAGTCACTTTTGTTTTCTCAAAAAACCGCACTTATTTTTTCTAAAAGCCGCTTTTGTTTTCTCAAAAAGCCACTTTTATTTCTTCTTAAACCCGATTTTGTTTTCTCTGAAAGTCGCTTTAATTTTTTCTAAAAGTCACTTTTAATTCCTCAGAAAGTCGCTTTAATTTTTTCTAAAAGCCGCTTTTGTTTTCTCAAAAAGCCACTTTAAGTTTTTCTAATAGCCGCTTTTGTTTTCTCAAAAAGCCACTTTAATTTTTTCTAATAGCCGCTTTTGTTTTCTCAGAAAGCCGCTTTAATTTTTTCTAAAAGTCACTTTTGTTTTCTCAAAAAACCGCACTTATTTTTTCTAAAAGCCGCTTTTGTTTTCTCAAAAAGCCACTTTTATTTCTTCTAAAACCCGATTTTGTTTTCTCTGAAAGTCGCTTTAATTTTTTCTAAAAGTCACTTTTAATTCCTCAGAAAGTCGCTTTAATTTTTTCTAAAAGCCGCTTTTATTTTCTCAAAAAGCCACTTTAAGTTTTTCTAATAGCCGCTTTTGTTTTCTCAAAAAGACACTTTTATTTCTTCTAAAAACCGGTTTTGTTTTCTCAGAAAGTCGCTTTAATATTTTCTAAAAGCCACTTTTAATTTCTCTAAAACCCACTTTATTTTTTTCTAAAAGCCACTTTTGCTTTCTCAAAAAGCCACTTTAATTTCTTATAAAAGCCGCTTTTGTTTTCTCAAAAAGCTACTTTTATTTCTTATAAAATCCGATTTTGTTTTCTCAGAAAGTCGCTTTAATTTTTTCTAAAAGTCACTTTTAATTCCTCAGAAAGTCGCTTTAATTTTTTCTAAAAGCCGCTTTTGTTTTCTCAAAAAGCCACTTTAATTTTTTCTAAAAGCCGCTTTTGTTTTCTCAAAAAGCCACTTTAATTTTTTTCTAAAAGCCGCTTTTGTTTTCTCTGAAAGTCGCTTTAATTTTTCCTAAAAGTCACTTTTAATTCCTTAGAAAGTCGCTTTAATTTTTTATAAAAGCCACTTTTAATTCCTCAGAAAGCCCCTTTAATTTTTTCTAAAAGCCGCTTTTATTTTCTCAAAAAACCACTTGAATTTTTTCTAATAGCCGCTTTTGTTTTCTCAAAAAGCCACTTTTATTTCTTCTAAAAACCGGTTTTGTTTTCTCAGAAAGTCGCTTTAATTTTTTCTAAAAGCCACTTTTAATTTCTCTAAAACCCACTTTATTTTTTTCTAAAAGCCGCTTTTGTTTTCTCAAAAAGCTACTTTTATTTCTTATAAAAGCCGATTTTGTTTTCTCAGAAAGTCGCTTTAATTTTTTCTAAAAGTCACTTTTAATTCCTCAGAAAGTCGCGTTAATTTTTTCTAAAAGCCGCTTTTGTTTTCTCAAAAAGCCACTTTAATTTTTACTAAAAGCCGCTTTTGTTTTCTCAAAAAGCCACTTCAATTTTTTCTAAAAGCCGCTTTTGTTTTCTCTGAAAGTCGCTTTAATTTTTCCTAAAAGTCACTTTTAATTCCTCAGAAAGTCGCTTTAATTTTTTGTAAAAGCCACTTTTAATTCCTCAGAAAGCCACTTTAATTTTTTCTAAAAGCCGCTTTTATTTTGTCAAAAAACCACTTGAATTTTTTCTAATAGCCGCTTTTGTTTTCTCAAAAAGCCACTTTTATTTCTTCTAAAAACCGGTTTTGTTTTCTCAGAAAGTCGCTTTAATTTTTTCTAAAAGCCACTTTTAATTTCTCTAAAACCCACTTTATTTTTTTCTAAAAGCCGCTTTTGTTTTCTCAAAAAGCCACTTTAATTTTTTCTAAAAGCCGCTTTTGTTTTCTCTGAAAGTCGCTTTAATTTTTCCTAAAAGTCACTTTTAGTTCCTCAGAAAGTCGCTTTAATTTTTTGTAAAAGCCACTTTTAATTCCTCAGAAAGCCACTTTAATTTTTTCTAAAAGCCGCTTTTATTTTCTCAAAAAACCACTTTAATTTTTTCTAATAGCCGCTTTTGTTTTCTCAAAAAGCCACTTTTATTTCTTATAAAAGCCGATTTTGTTTTCTCAGAAAGTCGCTTTAATTTTTTCTAAAAGCCGCTTTTGTTTTCTCAAAAAGCCACTTTAATTTTTTCTAAAAGCCGCTTTTGTTTTATCTGAAAGTCGCTTTAATTTTTCCTAAAAGTCACTTTTAATTCCTCAGAAAGTCGCTTTAGTTTTTTGTAAAAGCCACTTTTAATTCCTCAGAAAGCCACTTTAATTTTTTCTAAAAGCCGCTTTTGTTTTCTCTGAAAGTCGCTTTAATTTTTCCTAAAAGTCACTTTTAATTCCTCAGAAAGCCACTTTAATTTTTTCTAAAAGCCGCTTTTGTTTTCTCTGAAAGTCGCTTTACTTTTTCCTAAAAGTCACTTTTAATTCCTCAGAAAGCCACTTTAATTTTTTCTAAAAGCCGCTTTTATTTTCTCAAAAAACCACTTTAATTTTTTCTAATAGCCGCTTTTGTTTTCTCTGAAAGTCGCTTTAATTTTTCCTAAAAGTCACTTTTAATTCCTCAGAAAGTCGCTTTAATTTTTTGTAAAAGCCACTTTTAATTCCTCAGAAAGCCACTTTAATTTTTTCTAAAAGCCGCTTTTGTTTTCTCTGAAAGTCGCTTTAATTTTTCCTAAAAGTCACTTTTAATTCCTCAGAAAGCCACTTTAATTTTTTCTAAAAGCCGCTTTTATTTTCTCAAAAAACCACTTTAATTTTTTCTAATAGCCGCTTTTGTTTTCTCAAAAAGCCACTTTTATTTCTTATAAAAGCCGATTTTGTTTTCTCAGAAAGTCGCTTTAATTTTTTCTAAAAGTCACTTTTAATTCCTCAGAAAGTCGCTTTAATTTTTTCTAAAAGTCACTTTCAATTCCTCAGAAAGTCGCTTTAATTTTTTCTAAAAGCCGCTTTTGTTTTCTCAAAAAGCCACTTTAATTTTTGTTAAAAGCCGCTTTTGTTTTCTCTGAAAGTCGCTTTAATTTTTTCTAAAAGCCGCTTTTGTTTTCTCAAAAAGCCACTTTTATTTCTTCTAAAAACCGGTTTTGTTTTATCTGAAAGTCGCTTTAATTTTTCCTAAAAGTCACTTTTAATTCCTCAGAAAGTCGCTTTAGTTTTTTGTAAAAGCCACTTTTAATTCCTCAGAAAGCCACTTTAATTTTTTCTAAAAGCCGCTTTTGTTTTCTCTGAAAGTCGCTTTAATTTTTCCTAAAAGTCACTTTTAATTCCTCAGAAAGCCACTTTAATTTTTTCTAAAAGCCGCTTTTGTTTTCTCTGAAAGTCGCTTTACTTTTTCCTAAAAGTCACTTTTAATTCCTCAGAAAGCCACTTTAATTTTTTCTAAAAGCCGCTTTTATTTTCTCAAAAAACCACTTGAATTTTTTCTAAAAGCCGCTTTTGTTTTCTCTGAAAGTCGCTTTAATTTTTCCTAAAAATCACTTTTAATTCCTCAGAAAGTCGCTTTAATTTTTTCTAAAAGCCACTTTTAATTCCTCAGAAAGCCATTTTAATTTTTTCTAAAAGCCGCTTTTATTTTCTCAAAAAGCCACTTTAATTTTTTCTAATACCCGCTTTTGTTTTCTCAAAAAGCCACTTTTATTTCTTCTAAAAACCGGTTTTGTTTTCTCAGAAAGTCGCTTTAATTTTTTCTAAAAGCCACTTTTAATTTCTCTAAAACCCACTTTATTTTTTTCTAAAAGCCGCTTTTGTTTTCTCAAAAAGCCACTTTAATTTTTTCTAAAAGCCGCTTTTGTTTTCTCTGAAAGTCGCTTTAATTTTTCCTAAAAGTCACTTTTAATTCCTTAGAAAGTCGCTTTAATTTTTTCTAAAAGCCACTTTTAATTCCTCAGAAAGCCACTTTAATTTTTTCTAAAAGCCGCTTTTATTTTCTCAAAAAACCACTTGAATTTTTTCTAATAGCCGCTTTTGTTTTCCCAAAAAGCCACTTTAATTTTTTCTAAAAGCCACTTTTGTTTTCTCAAAAAGCCACTTTAGTTTTTTCTAAAAGCCGCTTTTGTTTTCTCCAAAAGCCACTTTAATTTTTTCTAATAGCCGCTTTTGTTTTCTCAAAAAGCCACTATAATTTTTTCTAATAGCCGCTTTTAATTTCTCTAAAACCCACTTTAATTTTTTCTAAAAGCCGCTTTTATTTTCTCAAAAAACCACTTGAATTTTTTCTAATAGCCGCTTTTGTTTTCTCAAAATCCACTTTTATTTCTTCTAAAAACCGGTTTTGTTTTCTCAGAAAGTCGCTTTAATTTTTTCTAAAAGCCACTTTTAATTTCTCTAAAACCCACTTTACTTTTTTCTAAAAGCCGCTTTTGTTTTCTCAAAAAGCTACTTTTATTTCTTATAAAAGCCGATTTTGTTTTCTCAGAAAGTCGCTTTTATTTTTTCTAAAAGTCACTTTTAATTCCTCAGAAAGCCACTTTAATTTTGTCTAAAAGCCGCTTTTATTTTCTCAAAAAACCACTTGAATTTTTTCTAAAAGCCGCTTTTGTTTTCTCTGAAAGTCGCTTTAATTTTTTCTAAAAGCCGCTTTTATTTTCTCAAAAAGCCACTTTAATTTTTTCTAAAAGCCGCTTTTGTTTTCTCAAAAAGCTACTTTTATTTCTTCTAAAAGCCGCTTTTGTTTTCTCTGAAAGTCGCTTTAATTTTTCCTAAAAGTCACTTTTAATTCCTCAGAAAGTCGCTTTAATTTTTTCTAAAAGCCACTTTTAATTCCTCAGAAAGCCACTTTAATTTTTTCTAAAAGCCGCTTTTATTTTCTCAAAAAGCCACTTTAATTTTTTCTAATACCCGCTTTTGTTTTCTCTGAAAGTCGCTTTAATTTTTCCTAAAAGTCACTTTTAATTCCTCAGAAAGTCGCTTTAATTTTTTCTAAAAGCCACTTTTAATTCCTCAGAAAGCCACTTTAATTTTTTCTAAAAGCCGCTTTTATTTTCTCAAAAAGCCACTTTAATTTTTTCTAATACCCGCTTTTGTTTTCTCTGAAAGTCGCTTTAATTTTTCCTAAAAGTCACTTTTAATTCCTCAGAAAGTCGCTTTAATTTTTTCTAAAAGCCGCTTTTAATTCCTCAGAAAGTCTCTTTAATTTTTTCTAAAAGCCGCTTTTGTTTTCTCAAAAATTCACTTTAATTTTTTCTGAAAGTCGCTTTTAATTCCTCAGAAAGTCGCTTTAATTTTTTGTAAAAGCCACTTTTAATTCCTCAGAAAGCCACTTTAATTTTTTCTAAAAGCCGCTTTTATTTTCTCAAAAAACCACTTGAACTTTTTCTAATAGCCGCTTTTGTTTTCTCAAAAAGCCACTTTAATTTTTTCTAAAAGCCGCTTTTGTTTTCTCTGAAAGTCGCTTTAATTTTTCCTAAAAGTCACTTTTAATTCCTCAGAAAGTCGCTTTAATTTTTTCTAAAAGCCACTTTTAATTTCTCTAAAACCCACTTTAATTTTTTCTAAAAGCCGCTTTTATTTTCTCAAAAAGCCACTTTAATTTTTTCTAATACCCGCTTTTGGTTTCTCTGAAAGTCGCTTTAATTTTTCCTAAAAGTCACTTTTAATTCCTCAGAAAGCCACTTTAATTTTTTCTAAAAGCCGCTTTTGTTTTCTCTGAAAGTCGCTTTACTTTTTCCTAAAAGTCACTTTTAATTCCTCAGAAAGCCACTTTAATTTTTTCTAAAAGCCGCTTTTATTTTCTCAAAAAACCACTTTAATTTTTTCTAATAGCCGCTTTTGTTTTCTCTGAAAGTCGCTTTAATTTTTCCTAAAAGTCACTTTTAATTCCTCAGAAAGTCGCTTTAATTTTTTGTAAAAGCCACTTTTAATTCCTCAGAAAGCCACTTTAATTTTTTCTAAAAGCCGCTTTTGTTTTCTCTGAAAGTCGCTTTAATTTTTCCTAAAAGTCACTTTTAATTCCTCAGAAAGCCACTTTAATTTTTTCTAAAAGTCACTTTCAATTCCTCAGAAAGTCGCTTTAATTTTTTCTAAAAGCCGCTTTTGTTTTCTCAAAAAGCCACTTTAATTTTTTTTAAAAGCCGCTTTTGTTTTCTCTGAAAGTCGCTTTAATTTTTTCTAAAAGCCGCTTTTGTTTTCTCAAAAAGCCACTTTTATTTCTTCTAAAAACCGGTTTTGTTTTCTCAGAAAGTCGCTTTAATTTTTTCTAAAAGCCACTTTTAATTTCTCTAAAACCCACTTTACTTTTTTCTAAAAGCCGCTTTTGTTTTCTCAAAAAGCTACTTTTATTTCTTATAAAAGCCGATTTTGTTTTCTCAGAAAGTCGCTTTAATTTTTTCTAAAAGTCACTTTTAATTCCTCAGAAAGCCACTTTAATTTTTTCTAAAAGCCGCTTTTATTTTCTCAAAAAACCACTTGAATTTTTTCTAAAAGCCGCTTTTGTTTTCTCTGAAAGTCGCTTTAATTTTTCCTAAAAATCACTTTTAATTCCTCAGAAAGTCGCTTTAATTTTTTCTAAAAGCCACTTTTAATTCCTCAGAAAGCCATTTTAATTTTTTCTAAAAGCCGCTTTTATTTTCTCAAAAAGCCACTTTAATTTTTTCTAATACCCGCTTTTGTTTTCTCAAAAAGCCACTTTTATTTCTTCTAAAAACCGGTTTTGTTTTCTCAGAAAGTCGCTTTAATTTTTTCTAAAAGCCACTTTTAATTTCTCTAAAACCCACTTTATTTTTTTCTAAAAGCCGCTTTTGTTTTCTCAAAAAGCCACTTTAATTTTTTCTAAAAGCCGCTTTTGTTTTCTCTGAAAGTCGCTTTAATTTTTCCTAAAAGTCACTTTTAATTCCTTAGAAAGTCGCTTTAATTTTTTCTAAAAGCCACTTTTAATTCCTCAGAAAGCCACTTTAATTTTTTCTAAAAGCCGCTTTTATTTTCTCAAAAAACCACTTGAATTTTTTCTAATAGCCGCTTTTGTTTTCCCAAAAAGCCACTTTAATTTTTTCTAAAAGCCACTTTTGTTTTCTCAAAAAGCCACTTTAGTTTTTTCTAAAAGCCGCTTTTGTTTTCTCCAAAAGCCACTTTAATTTTTTCTAATAGCCGCTTTTGTTTTCTCAAAAAGCCACTATAATTTTTTCTAATAGCCGCTTTTAATTTCTCTAAAACCCACTTTAATTTTTTCTAAAAGCCGCTTTTATTTTCTCAAAAAACCACTTGAATTTTTTCTAATAGCCGCTTTTGTTTTCTCAAAAAGCCACTTTTATTTCTTCTAAAAACCGGTTTTGTTTTCTCAGAAAGTCGCTTTAATTTTTTCTAAAAGCCACTTTTAATTTCTCTAAAACCCACTTTACTTTTTTCTAAAAGCCGCTTTTGTTTTCTCAAAAAGCTACTTTTATTTCTTCTAAAAACCGGTTTTGTTTTCTCAGAAAGTCGCTTTAATTTTTTCTAAAAGCCACTTTTAATTCCTCAGAAAGCCAATTTAATTTTTTCTAAAAGCCGCTTTTATTTTCTCAAAAAGCCACTTTAATTTTTTCTAATACCCGCTTTTGTTTTCTCAAAAAGCCACTTTTATTTCTTCTAAAAACCGGTTTTGTTTTCTCAGAAAGTCGCTTTAATTTTTTCTAAAAGCCACTTTTAATTTCTCTAAAACCCACTTTACTTTTTTCTAATACCCGCTTTTGTTTTCTCAAAAAGCCACTTTTATTTCTTCTAAAAACCGGTTTTGTTTTCTCAGAAAGTCGCTTTAATTTTTTCTAAAAGCCACTTTTAATTTCTCTAAAACCCACTTTATTTTTTTCTAAAAGCCGCTTTTGTTTTCTCAAAAAGCCACTTTAATTTTTTCTAATACCCGCTTTTGTTTTCTCAAAAAGCCACTTTTATTTCTTCTAAAAACCGGTTTTGTTTTCTCAGAAAGTCGCTTTAATTTTTTCTAAAAGTCACTTTTAATTCCTCAGAAAGCCACTTTAATTTTTTCTAAAAGCCGCTTTTATTTTCTCAAAAAACCACTTGAATTTTTTCTAAAAGCCGCTTTTGTTTTCTCTGAAAGTCGCTTTAATTTTTCCTAAAAGTCACTTTTAATTCCTCAGAAAGTCGCTTTAATTTTTTCTAAAAGCCGCTTTTAATTCCTCAGAAAGTCGCTTTAATTTTTTCTAAAAGCCGCTTTTGTTTTCTTAAAAATTCACTTTAATTTTTTCTGAAAGTCGCTTTTAATTCCTCAGAAAGTCGCTTTATTTTTTTGTAAAAGCCACTTTTAATTCCTCAGAAAGCCACTTTAATTTTTTCTAAAAGCCGCTTTTATTTTCTCAAAAAGCCACTTTAATTTTTTCTAATAGCCGCTTTTGTTTTCTCAAAAAGCCACTTTTATTTCTTCTAAAAACCGGTTTTGTTTTCTCAGAAAGTCGCTTTAATTTTTTCTAAAAGCCACTTTTAATTTCTCTAAAACCCACTTTATTTTTTTCTAAAAGCCGCTTTTGTTTTCTCAGAAAGCCACTTTTATTTCTTTTAAAAGCCGATTTTGTTTTCTCTGGAAGTCGCTTTAATTTTTCCTAAAAGTCACTTTTAATTCCTCAGAAAGTCGCTTTAATTTTTTGTAAAATCCACTTTTAATTCCTCAGAAAGCCACTTTAATTTTTTCTAAAAGCCGCTTTTATTTTCTCAAAAAGCCACTTTAATTTTTTCTAATAGCCGCTTTTGTTTTCTCAAAAAGCCACTTTTATTTCTTCTAAAAACCGGTTTTGTTTTCTCAGAAAGTCGCTTTAATTTTTTCTAAAAGCCACTTTTAATTTCTCTAAAACCCACTTTATTTTTTTCTAAAAGCCGCTTTTGTTTTCTCAGAAAGCCACTTTTATTTCTTCTAAAAGCCGATTTTGTTTTCTCTGAAAGTCGCTTTAATTTTTCCTAAAAGTCACTTTTAATTCCTCAGAAAGTCGCTTTAATTTTTTCTAAAAGCCGCTTTTGTTTTCTCAAAAATTCACTTTAATTTTTTCTGAAAGTCGCTTTTAATTCCTCAGAAAGTCGCTTTAATTTTTCCTAAAAGTCACTTTTAATTCCTCAGAAAGTCGCTTTAATTTTTCCTAAAAGCCACTTTTAATTCCTCAGAAAGCCACTTTTATTTCTTCTAAAAGCCGATTTTGTTTTCTCTGAAAGTCGCTTTAATTTTTTCTAAAAGTCACTTTTAATTCCTCAAAAAGCCACTTTAATTTTTTCTAATAGCCGCTTTTGTTTTCTCAGAAAGCCGCTTTAATTTTTTCTAAAAGTCACTTTTGTTTTCTCAAAAAACCGCACTTATTTTTTCTAAAAGCCGCTTTTGTTTTCTCAAAAAGCCACTTTTATTTCTTCTAAAAACCGGTTTTGTTTTCTCAGAAAGTCGCTTTAATTTTTTCTAAAAGCCACTTTTAATTTCTCTAAAACCCACTTTATTTTTTTCTAAAAGCCGCTTTTGTTTTCTCAGAAAGCCACTTTTATTTCTTCTAAAAGCCGATTTTGTTTTCTCTGAAAGTCGCTTTAATTTTTTCTAAAAGCCACTTTTAATTTCTCTAAAACCCACTTTATTTTTTTCTAAAAGCCGCTTTTGTTTTCTCAGAAAGCCACTTTTATTTCTTCTAAAAGCCGATTTTGTTTTCTCTGAAAGTCGCTTTAATTTTTCCTAAAAGTCACTTTTAATTCCTCAAAAATTCACTTTAATTTTTTCTGAAAGTCGCTTTTAATTCCTCAGAAAGTCGCTTTAATTTTTTCTAAAAGTCACTTTTAATTCCTCAAAAAGCCACTTTAATTTTTTCTAATAGCCGCTTTTGTTTTCTCAGAAAGCTGCTTTAATTTTTTCTAAAAGTCACTTTTGTTTTCTCAAAAAACCGCACTTATTTTTTCTAAAAGCCGCTTTTGTTTTCTCAAAAAGCCACTTTTATTTCTTCTAAAAACCGGTTTTGTTTTCTCAGAAAGTCGCTTTAATTTTTTCTAAAAGCCACTTTTAATTTCTCTAAAACCCACTTTATTTTTTTCTAAAAGCCGCTTTTGTTTTCTCAGAAAGCCACTTTTATTTCTTCTAAAAGCCGATTTTGTTTTCTCAGAAAGCCGCTTTAATTTTTTCTAAAAGTCACTTTTGTTTTCTCAAAAAACCGCACTTATTTTTTCTAAAAGCCGCTTTTGTTTTCTCAAAAAGCCACTTTTATTTCTTCTAAAAACCGGATTTGTTTTCTCAGAAAGTCGCTTTAATTTTTTTCTAAAAGCCACTTTTAATTTCTCTAAAACCCACTTTATTTTTTTCTAAAAGCCGCTTTTGTTTTCTCAGAAAGCAACTTTTATTTCTTCTAAAAGCCGATTTTGTTTTCTCTGAAAGTCGCTTTAATTTTTCCTAAAAGTCACTTTTAATTCCTCAGAAAGTCGCTTTAATTTTTTCTAAAAGCCGCTTTTGTTTTATCAAAAATTCACTTTAATTTTTTCTGAAAGTCGCTTTTAATTCCTCAGAAAGTCGCTTTAATTTTTTGTAAAAGCCACTTTTAATTCCTCAGAAAGCCACTTTAATTTTTTTCTAAAAGCCGCTTTTATTTTCTCAAAAAGCCACTTTAATTTTTTCTAATAGCCGCTTTTGTTTTCTCAAAAAGCCACTTTTATTTCTTCTAAAAACCGGTTTTTGGTTTTCTCAGAAAGTCGCTTTAATTTTTTCTAAAAGCCACTTTTAATTTCTCTAAAACCCACTTTATTTTTTTCTAAAAGCCGCTTTTGTTTTCTCAGAAAGTCACTTTTATTTCTTCTAAAAGCCGATTTTGTTTTCTCTGAAAGTCGCTTTAATTTTTCCTAAAAGTCACTTTTAATTCCTCAGAAAGTCGCTTTAATTTTTTCTAAAAGCCGCTTTTGTTTTCTCAAAAATTCACTTTAATTTTTTCTGAAAGTCGCTTTTAATTCCTCAGAAAGTCGCTTTAATTTTTTGTAAAAGCCACTTTTAATTCCTCAGAAAGCCACTTTTATTTCTTCTAAAAGCCGATTTTGTTTTCTCAGAAAGCCGCTTTAATTTTTTCTAAAAGTCACTTTTGTTTTCTCAAAAAACCGCACTTATTTTTTCTAAAAGCCGCTTTTGTTTTCTCAAAAAGCCACTTTTATTTCTTCTAAAAACCGGTTTTGTTTTCTCAGAAAGTCGCTTTAATTTTTTCTAAAAGCCACTTTTAATTTCTCTAAAACCCACTTTATTTTTTTCTAAAAGCCGCTTTTGTTTTCTCAGAAAGTCACTTTTATTTCTTCTAAAAGCCGATTTTGTTTTCTCTGAAAGTCGCTTTAATTTTTCCTAAAAGTCACTTTTAATTCCTCAGAAAGTCGCTTTAATTTTTTCTAAAAGCCGCTTTTGTTTTCTCAAAAATTCACTTTAATTTTTTCTGAAAGTCGCTTTTAATTCCTCAGAAAGTCGCTTTAATTTTTTGTAAAAGCCACTTTTAATTCCTCAGAAAGCCACTTTTATTTCTTCTAAAAGCCGATTTTGTTTTCTCAGAAAGCCGCTTTAATTTTTTCTAAAAGTCACTTTTGTTTTCTCAAAAAACCGCACTTATTTTTTCTAAAAGCCGCTTTTGTTTTCTCAAAAAGCCACTTTTATTTCTTCTAAAAACCGGTTTTGTTTTCTCAGAAAGTCGCTTTAATTTTTTCTAAAAGCCACTTTTAATTTCTCTAAAACCCACTTTATTTTTTTCTAAAAGCCGCTTTTGTTTTCTCAGAAAGCCACTTTTATTTCTTCTAAAAGCCGATTTTTTTTTCTAAAAGCCGCTTTTGTTTTCTCAAAAATTCACTTTAATTTTTTCTGAAAGTCGCTTTTAATTCCTCAGAAAGTCGCTTTAATTTTTTGTAAAAGCCACTTTTAATTCCTCAGAAAGCCACTTTTATTTCTTCTAAAAGCCGATTTTGTTTTCTCAGAAAGCCGCTTTAATTTTTTCTAAAAGTCACTTTTGTTTTCTCAAAAAACCGCACTTATTTTTTCTAAAAGCCGCTTTTGTTTTCTCAAAAAGCCACTTTTATTTCTTCTAAAAACCGGTTTTGTTTTCTCAGAAAGTCGCTTTAATTTTTTCTAAAAGCCACTTTTAATTTCTCTAAAACCCACTTTATTTTTTTCTAAAAGCCGCTTTTGTTTTCTCAGAAAGCCACTTTTATTTCTTCTAAAAGCCGATTTTTTTTTCTAAAAGCCGCTTTTGTTTTCTCAAAAATTCACTTTAATTTTTTCTGAAAGTCGCTTTTAATTCCTCAGAAAGTCGCTTTAATTTTTTGTAAAAGCCACTTTTAATTCCTCAGAAAGCCACTTTTATTTCTTCTAAAAGCCGATTTTGTTTTCTCTGAAAGTCGCTTTAATTTTTCCTAAAAGTCACTTTTAATTCCTCAGAAAGTCGCTTTAATTTTTTCTAAAAGCCGCTTTTGTTTTCTCAAAAATTGACTTTAATTTTTTCTGAAAGTCGCTTTTAATTCCTCAGAAAGTCGCTTTAATTTTTTGTAAAAGCCACTTTTAATTCCTCAGAAAGCCACTTTAATTTTTTTCTAAAAGCCGCTTTTATTTTCTCAAAAAGCCACTTTAATTTTTTCTAATAGCCGCTTTTGTTTTCTCAAAAAGCCACTTTTATTTCTTCTAAAAACCGGTTTTGTTTTCTCAGAAAGTCGCTTTAATTTTTTCTAAAAGCCACTTTTAATTTCTCTAAAACCCACTTTATTTTTTTCTAAAAGCCGCTTTTGTTTTCTCAGAAAGTCACTTTTATTTCTTCTAAAAGCCGATTTTGTTTTCTCTGAAAGTCGCTTTAATTTTTCCTAAAAGTCACTTTTAATTCCTCAGAAAGTCGCTTTAATTTTTTCTAAAAGCCGCTTTTGTTTTTTCAAAAATTCACTTTAATTTTTTCTGAAAGTCGCTTTTAATTCCTCAGAAAGTCGCTTTAATTTTTTGTAAAAGCCACTTTTAATTCCTCAGAAAGCCACTTTTAATTCTTCTAAAAGCCGATTTTGTTTTCTCAGAAAGCCGCTTTAATTTTTTCTAAAAGTCACTTTTGTTTTATCAAAAAACCGCACTTATTTTTTCTAAAAGCCGCTTTTGTTTTCTCAAAAAGCCACTTTTATTTCTTCTAAAAACCGGTTTTGTTTTCTCAGAAAGTCGCTTTAATTTTTTCTAAAAGCCACTTTTAATTTCTCTAAAACCCACTTTATTTTTTTCTAAAAGCCGCTTTTGTTTTCTCAGAAAGCCACTTTTATTTCTTCTAAAAGCCGATTTTGTTTTCTCTGAAAGTCGCTTTAATTTTTCCTAAAAGTCACTTTTAATTCCTCAGAAAGTCGCTTTAATTTTTTCTAAAAGCCGCTTTTGTTTTCTCAAAAATTCACTTTAATTTTTTCTAAAAGTCGCTTTTAATTCCTCAGAAAGTCGCTTTAATTTTTTGTAAAAGCCACTTTTAATTCCTCAGAAAGCCACTTTAATTTTTTTCTAAAAGCCGCTTTTATTTTCTCAAAAAGCCACTTTAATTTTTTTTTAATAGCCGCTTTTGTTTTCTCAAAAAGCCACTTTTATTTCTTCTAAAAACCGGTTTTGTTTTCTCAGAAAGTCGCTTTAATTTTTTCTAAAAGCCACTTTTAATTTCTCTAAAACCCACTTTATTTTTTTCTAAAAGCCGCTTTTGTTTTCTCAGAAAGTCACTTTTATTTCTTCTAAAATCCGATTTTGTTTTCTCTGAAAGTCGCTTTAATTTTTTCTAAAAGTCACTTTTAATTCCTCAGAAAGTCGCTTTAATTTTTTCTAAAAGCCGCTTTTGTTTTCTCAAAAATTCACTTTAATTTTTTCTGAAAGTCGCTTTTAATTCCTCAGAAAGTCGCTTTAATTTTTTGTAAAAGCCACTTTTAATTCCTCAGAAAGCCACTTTTATTTCTTCTAAAAGCCGATTTTGTTTTCTCTGAAAGTCGCTTTAATTTTTTCTAATAGCCGCTTTTGTTTTCTCAAAAAGCTACTTTTATTTCTTATAAAAGCCGATTTTGTTTTCTCAGAAAGTCGCTTTAATTTTTTCTAAAAGTCACTTTTAATTCCTCAGAAAGTCGCTTTAATTTTTTCTAAAAGCCGCTTTTGTTTTCTCAAAAAGCCACTTTAATTTTTACTAAAAGCCGCTTTTGTTTTCTCAAAAAACCACTTGAATTTTTTCTAAAAGCCGCTTTTGTTTTCTCAAAAAGCCACTTTAATTTTTTCTAAAAACCGGTTTTGTTTTCTTAGAAAGTCGCTTTATTTTTTTCTAAAAGCCGCTTTTGTTTTCTCAAAAAACCACTTTAATTTCTTCTAAAAGCCGCTTTTGTTTTCTCAAAAAGCTACTTTTATTTCTTATAAAAGCCGATTTTGTTTTCTCAGAAAGTCGCTTTAATTTTTTCTAAAAGTCACTTTTAAATCCTCAGAAAGTCGCTTTAATTTTTTCTAAAAGCCGCTTTTGTTTTCTCAAAAAGCCACTTTAATTTTTACTAAAAGCCGCTTTTGTTTTCTCAAAAAACCACTTGAATTTTTTCTAATAGCCGCTTTTGTTTTCTCAAAAAGCCACTTTAATTTTTTCTAAAAGCCGCTTTTGTTTTCTCAAAAAGCCACTTTAATTTTTACTAAAAGCCGCTTTTGTTTTCTCAAAAAGCTACTTTAATTTTTTCTAAAAGCCGCTTTTGTTTTCTCAAAAAGCCACTTTAATTTTTACTAAAAGCCGCTTTTGTTTTCTCAAAAAGCCACTTTAATTTTTTTAAAAGCCGCTTTTGTTTTCTCAAAAAGCTACTTTTATTTCTTATAAAAGCCGATTTTGTTTTCTCAGAAAGTCGCTTTAATTTTTCCTAAAAGTCACTTTAATTCCTCAGAAAGTCGCTTTAATTTTTTCTAAAAGTCACTTTTAATTCCTCAGAAAGTCGCTTTAATTTTTTGTAAACGCCACTTTTAATTCCTCAGAAAGCCACTTTAATTTTTACTAAAAGCCGCTTTTGTTTTCTCAAAAAACCACTTGAATTTTTTCTAAAAGCCGCTTTTGTTTTCTCAAAAAGCCACTTTTATTTCTTCTAAAAACCGATTTTGTTTTCTCAGAAAGTCGCTTTAATTTTTTCTCAAAGTCACTTTTAATTCCTCAGAAAGTCGCTTTAATTTTTTCTAAAAGCCGCTTTTGTTTTCTCAAAAAGCCACTTTAATTTTTTCTAAAAGCCGCTTTTGTTTTCTCTGAAAGTCGCTTTAATTTTTCCTAAAAGTCACTTTTAATTCCTCAGAAAGTCGCTTTAATTTTTTCTAAAAGCCGCTTTTGTTTTCTCAAAAAGCCACTTTAATTTTTTCTAAAAGCCGCTTTTGTTTTCTCAAAAAGCCACTTTTATTTCTTCTAAAAACCGGTTTTGTTTTCTCAGAAAGTCGCTTTAATTTTTTCTAAAAGCCACTTTTAATTTCTCTAAAACCCACTTTATTTTTTTCTAAAAGCCGCTTTTGTTTTCTCAGAAAGTCACTTTTATTTCTTCTAAAATCCGATTTTGTTTTCTCTGAAAGTCGCTTTAATTTTTTCTAAAAGTCACTTTTAATTCCTCAGAAAGTCGCTTTAATTTTTTCTAAAAGCCGCTTTTGTTTTCTCAAAAATTCACTTTAATTTTTTCTGTAAGTCGCTTTTAATTCCTCAGAAAGTCGCTTTAATTTTTTGTAAAAGCCACTTTTAATTCCTCAGAAAGCCACTTTTATTTCTTCTAAAAGCCGATTTTGTTTTCTCAGAAAGCCGCTTTAATTTTTTCTAAAAGTCACTTTTGTTTTCTCAAAAAACCGCACTTATTTTTTCTAAAAGCCGCTTTTGTTTTCTCAAAAAGCCACTTTTATTTCTTCTAAAAACCGGTTTTGTTTTCTCAGAAAGTCGCTTTAATTTTTTCTAAAAGCCACTTTTAATTTCTCTAAAACCCACTTTATTTTTTTCTAAAAGCCGCTTTTGTTTTCTCAGAAAGCCACTTTTATTTCTTCTAAAAGCCGATTTTGTTTTCTCTGAAAGTCGCTTTAATTTTTCCTAAAAGTCACTTTTAATTCCTCAGAAAGTCGCTTTAATTTTTTCTAAAAGCCGCTTTTGTTTTCTCAAAAATTCACTTTAATTTTTTCTAAAAGTCGCTTTTAATTCCTCAGAAAGTCGCTTTAATTTTTTGTAAAAGCCACTTTTAATTCCTCAGAAAGCCACTTTAATTTTTTTCTAAAAGCCGCTTTTATTTTCTCAAAAAGCCACTTTAATTTTTTTTTAATAGCCGCTTTTGTTTTCTCAAAAAGCCACTTTTATTTCTTCTAAAAACCGGTTTTGTTTTCTCAGAAAGTCGCTTTAATTTTTTCTAAAAGCCACTTTTAATTTCTCTAAAACCCACTTTATTTTTTTCTAAAAGCCGCTTTTGTTTTCTCAGAAAGTCACTTTTATTTCTTCTAAAATCCGATTTTGTTTTCTCTGAAAGTCGCTTTAATTTTTTCTAAAAGTCACTTTTAATTCCTCAGAAAGTCGCTTTAATTTTTTCTAAAAGCCGCTTTTGTTTTCTCAAAAATTCACTTTAATTTTTTCTGAAAGTCGCTTTTAATTCCTCAGAAAGTCGCTTTAATTTTTTGTAAAAGCCACTTTTAATTCCTCAGAAAGCCACTTTTATTTCTTCTAAAAGCCGATTTTGTTTTCTCTGAAAGTCGCTTTAATTTTTTCTAAAAGTCACTTTTGTTTTCTCAAAAAACCGCACTTATTTTTTCTAAAAGCCGCTTTTGTTTTCTCAAAAAGCCACTTTTATTTCTTCTAAAAACCGGTTTTGTTTTCTCAGAAAGTCGCTTTAATTTTTTCTAAAAGCCGCTTTTGTTTTCTCAAAAAGCCACTTTAATTTTGTCTAATAGCCGCTTTTGTTTTCTCAAAAAGCCACTTTTATTTCTTCTAAAAACCGGTTTTGTTTTCTCAGAAAGTCGCTTTAATTTTTTCTAAAAGCCACTTTTAATTTCTCTAAAACCCACTTTATTTTTTTCTAAAAGCCGCTTTTGTTTTCTCAAAAAGCTACTTTTATTTCTTATAAAAGCCGATTTTGTTTACTCAGAAAGTCGCTTTAATTTTTTCTAAAAGTCACTTTTAATTCCTCAGAAAGTCGCTTTAATTTTTTCTAAAAGCCGCTTTTGTTTTCTCAAAAAGCCACTTTAATTTTTTCTAAAAGCCGCTTTTGTTTTCTCAAAAAGCCACTTTAATTTTTTCTAAAAGCCGCTTTTGTTTTCTCAAAAAGCCACTTTAATTTTTTCTAAAAACCGGTTTTGTTTTCTCAGAAAGTCGCTTTATTTTTTCTAAAAGCCGCTTTTGTTTTCTCAAAAAACCACTTGAATTTTTTCTAATAGCCGCTTTTGTTTTCTCAAAAAGCCACTTTAATTTTTACTAAAAGCCGCTTTTGTTTTCTCAAAAAACCACTTGAATTTTTTCTAATAGCCGCTTTTGTTTTCTCAAAAAGCCACTTTAATTTTTTCTAAAAGCCGCTTTTGTTTTCTCAAAAAGCCACTTTAATTTTTTCTAAAAGCCGCTTTTGTTTTCTCAAAAAGCCACTTTAATTTTTTCTAAAAACCGGTTTTGTTTTCTCAGAAAGTCGCTTTATTTTTTTCTAAAAGCCGCTTTTGTTTTCTCAAAAAACCACTTGAATTTTTTCTAATAGCCGCTTTTGTTTTCTCAAAAAGCTACTTTTATTTCTTATAAAAGCCGATTTTGTTTTCTCAGAAAGTCGCTTTAATTTTTTCTAAAAGTCACTTTTAATTCCTCAGAAAGTCGCTTTAATTTTTTCTAAAAGCCGCTTTTGTTTTCTCAAAAAGCCACTTTAATTTTTACTAAAAGCCGCTTTTGTTTTCTCAAAAAACCACTTGAATTTTTTCTAAAAGCCGCTTTTGTTTTCTCAAAAAGCCACTTTAATTTTTTCTAAAAACCGGTTTTGTTTTCTTAGAAAGTCGCTTTATTTTTTTCTAAAAGCCGCTTTTGTTTTCTCAAAAAACCACTTTAATTTCTTCTAAAAGCCGCTTTTGTTTTCTCAAAAAGCTACTTTTATTTCTTATAAAAGCCGATTTTGTTTTCTCAGAAAGTCGCTTTAATTTTTTCTAAAAGTCACTTTTAAATCCTCAGAAAGTCGCTTTAATTTTTTCTAAAAGCCGCTTTTGTTTTCTCAAAAAGCCACTTTAATTTTTACTAAAAGCCGCTTTTGTTTTCTCAAAAAACCACTTGAATTTTTTCTAATAGCCGCTTTTGTTTTCTCAAAAAGCCACTTTAATTTTTTCTAAAAGCCGCTTTTGTTTTCTCTGAAAGACGCTTTAATTTTTCCTAAAAGTCACTTTTAATTCCTCAGAAAGTCGCTTTAATTTTTTCTAAAAGCCGCTTTTGTTTTCTCAAAAAGCCACTTTAATTTTTACTAAAAGCCGCTTTTGTTTTCTCAAAAAGCTACTTTAATTTTTTCTAAAAGCCGCTTTTGTTTTCTCAAAAAGCCACTTTAATTTTTACTAAAAGCCGCTTTTGTTTTCTCAAAAAGCCACTTTAATTTTTTTAAAAGCCGCTTTTGTTTTCTCAAAAAGCTACTTTTATTTCTTATAAAAGCCGATTTTGTTTTCTCAGAAAGTCGCTTTAATTTTTTCTAAAAGTCACTTTTAATTCCTCAGAAAGTCGCTTTAATTTTTTGTAAACGCCACTTTTAATTCCTCAGAAAGCCACTTTAATTTTTTCTAAAAGCCGCTTTTATTTTCTCAAAAAACCACTTGAATTTTTTCTAAAAGCCGGTTTTGTTTTCTCAAAAAGCTACTTTTATTTCTTATAAAAGCCGATTTTGTTTTCTCAGAAAGTCGCTTTAATTTTTCCTAAAAGTCACTTTAATTCCTCAGAAAGTCGCTTTAATTTTTTCTAAAAGCCACTTTTAATTCCTCAGAAAGCCACTTTAATTTTTTTTAAAAGCCGCTTTTATTTTCTCAAAAAGCCACTTTAATTTTTTCTAATACCCGCTTTTGTTTTCTCAAAAAGCCACTTTTATTTCTTCTAAAAACCGGTTTTGTTTTCTCAGAAAGTCGCTTTAATTTCTTCTAAAAGCCACTTTTAATTTCTCTAAAACCCACTTTATTTTTTTCTAAAAGCCGCTTTTGTTTTCTCAAAAAGCCACTTTAATTTTTTCTAATACCCGCTTTTGTTTTCTCAAAAAGCCACTTTTATTTCTTCTAAAAACCGATTTTGTTTTCTCAGAAAGTCGCTTTAATTTTTTCTCAAAGTCACTTTTAATTCCTCAGAAAGTCGCTTTAATTTTTTCTAAAAGCCGCTTTTGTTTTCTCAAAAAGCCACTTTAATTTTTTCTAAAAGCCGCTTTTGTTTTCTCTGAAAGTCGCTTTAATTTTTCCTAAAAGTCACTTTTAATTCCTCAGAAAGTCGCTTTAATTTTTTCTAAAAGCCGCTTTTGTTTTCTCAAAAAAACACTTTAATTTTTTCTAAAAGCCGCTTTTGTTTTCTCAAAAAGCCACTTTTATTTCTTCTAAAAACCGGTTTTGTTTTCTTAGAAAGTCGCTTTAATTTTTTCTAAAAACCACTTTTAATTTCTCTAAAACCCACTTTAATTTTTTCTAAAAGCCGCTTTTGTTTTCTCAAAAAGCCACTTTAATTTTTTCTAATACCCGCTTTTGTTTTCTCAAAAAGCCACTTTAATTTTTTCTAATACCCGCTTTTGTTTTCTCAAAAAGCCACTTTAATTTTTTCTAAAAGCCGATTTTGTTTTCTCAGAAAGTCGCTTTAATTTTTTCTAAAAGTCACTTTTAATTCCTCAGAAAGTCGCTTTAATTTTTTGTAAAAGCCACTTTTAATTTCTCTAAAACCCACTTTAATTTTTTCTAATAGCCGCTTTTGTTTTCTCAAAAAGCCACTTTTATTTCTTCTAAAAACCGGTTTTGTTTTCTCAGAAAGTCGCTTTAATTTTTTCTAAAAGCCACTTTTAATTTCTCTAAAACCCACTTTATTTTTTTCTAAAAGCCGCTTTTGTTTTCTCAAAAAGCCACTTTAATTTTTTCTAAAAGCCGCTTTTGGGTTCTCTGAAAGTCGCTTTAATTTTTCCTAAAAGTCACTTTTAATTCCTCAGAAAGTCGCTTTAATTTTTTCTAAAAGCCGCTTTTGTTTTCTCAAAAAGCCACTTTAATTTTTTCTAAAAGCCGCTTTTGTTTTCTCAAAAAGCCACTTTTATTTCTTCTAAAAACCGGTTTTGTTTTCTTAGAAAGTCGCTTTAATTTTTTCTAAAAACCACTTTTAATTTCTCTAAAACCCACTTTAATTTTTTCTAAAAGCCGCTTTTGTTTTCTCAAAAAGCCACTTTAATTTTATCTAAAAGCCGCTTTTGTTTTCTCTGAAAGTCGCTTTAATTTTTCCTAAAAGTCACTTTTAATTCCTCAGAAAGCCACTTTAATTTTTTCTAAAAGCCGCTTTTATTTTCTCAAAAAACCACTTGAATTTTTTCTAATAGCCGCTTTTGTTTTCTCAAAAAGCCACTTTTATTTCTTCTAAAAACCGATTTTGTTTTCTCAGAAAGTCGCTTTAATTTTTTCTAAAAGTCACTTTCAATTCCTCAGAAAGTCGCTTTAATTTTTTCTAAAAGCCGCTTTTGTTTTCTCAAAAAGCCACTTTAATTTTTCCTAAAAGCCGCTTTTGTTTTCTCTGAAAGTCACTTTTAATTCCTCAGAAAGTCGCTTTAATTTTTTGTAAAAGCCACTTTTAATTCCTCAGAAAGCCACTTTAATTTTTTCTAAAAACCGCTTTTATTTTCTCAAAAAGCCACTTTAATTTTTTCTAATAGCCGCCTTTGTTTTCTCAAAAAGCCACTTTTATTTCTTCTAAAAACCGGTTTTGTTTTCTCAGAAAGTCGCTTTAATTTTTTCTAAAAGCCACTTTTAATTTCTCTAAAACCCACTTTATTTTTTTTCTAAAAGCCGCTTTTGTTTTCTCAAAAAGGTACTTTTATTTCTTATAAAAGCCGATTTTGTTTTCTCAGAAAGTCGCTTTAATTTTTTCTAAAAGTCACTTTTAATTCCTCAGAAAGTCGCTTTAATTTTTTCTAAAAGCCGCTTTTGTTTTCTCAACAAGCCACTTTAATTTTTACTAAAAGCCGCTTTTGTTTTCTCAAAAAGCCACTTTATTTTTTTCTAAAAGCCGCTTTTGTTTTCTCAAAAAGCCACTTTAATTTTTTCTAATACCCGCTTTTGTTTTCTCAAAAAGCCACTTTTATTTCTTCTAAAAACCGATTTTGTTTTCTCAGAAAGTCGCTTTAATTTTTTCTAAAAGTCACTTTTAATTCCTCAGAAAGTCGCTTTAATTTTTTTAAAAGCCGCTTTTGTTTTCTCAAAAAGCTACTTTTATATCTTATAAAAGCCGATGTTGTTTTCTCAGAAAGTCGCTTTAATTTTTTCTAAAAGTCACTTTTAATTCCTCAGAAAGTCGCTTTAATTTTTTGTAAACGCCACTTTTAATTCCGCAGAAAGCCACTTTAATTTTTTCTAAAAGCCGCTTTTATTTTCTCAAAAAACCACTTGAATTTTTTCTAAAAGCCGGTTTTGTTTTCTCAAAAAGCTACTTTTATTTCTTATAAAAGCCGATTTTGTTTTCTCAGAAAGTCGCTTTAATTTTTCCTAAAAGTCACTTTTAATTCCTCAGAAAGTCGCTTTAATTTTTTCTAAAAGCCACTTTTAATTCCTCAGAAAGCCACTTTAATTTTTTCTAAAAGCCGCTTTCATTTTCTCAAAAAGCCACTTTAATTTTTTCTAATACCCGCTTTTGTTTTCTCAAAAAGCCACTTTTATTTCTTCTAAAAACCGGTTTTGTTTTCTCAGAAAGTCGCTTTAATTTTTTCTAAAAGCCACTTTTAATTTCTCTAAAACCCACTTTATTTTTTTCTAAAAGCCGCTTTTGTTTTCTCAAAAAGCCACTTTAATTTTTTCTAATACCCGCTTTTGTTTTCTCAAAAAGCCACTTTTATTTCTTCTAAAAACCGATTTTGTTTTCTCAGAAAGTCGCTTTAATTTTTTCTAAAAGTCACTTTTAATTCCTCAGAAAGTCGCTTTAATTTTTTCTAAAAGCCGCTTTTGTTTTCTCAAAAAGCCACTTTAATTTTTTCTAAAAGCCGCTTTTGGGTTCTCTGAAAGTCGCTTTAATTTTTCCTAAAAGTCACTTTTAATTCCTCAGAAAGTCGCTTTAATTTTTTCTAAAAGCCGCTTTTGTTTTCTCAAAAAGCCACTTTAATTTTTTCTAAAAGCCGCTTTTGTTTTCTCAAAAAGCCACTTTTATTTCTTCTAAAAACCGGTTTTGTTTTCTTAGAAAGTCGCTTTAATTTTTTCTAAAAACCACTTTTAATTTCTCTAAAACCCACTTTAATTTTTTCTAAAAGCCGCTTTTGTTTTCTCAAAAAGCCACTTTAATTTTTTCTAAAAGCCGCTTTTGTTTTCTCTGAAAGTCGCTTTTATTTTTCCTAAAAGTCACTTTTAATTCCTCAGAAAGCCACTTTAATTTTTTCTAGAAGCCGCTTTTATTTTCTCAAAAAACCACTTGAATTTTTTCTAATAGCCGCTTTTGTTTTCTCAAAAAGCCACTTTTATTTCTTCTAAAAACCGATTTTGTTTTCTCAGAAAGTCGCTTTAATTTTTTCTAAAAGTCACTTTCAATTCCTCAGAAAGTCGCTTTAATTTTTTCTAAAAGCCGCTTTTGTTTTCTCAAAAAGCCACTTTAATTTTTTCTAAAAGCCGCTTTTGTTTTCTCTGAAAGTCGCTTTAATTTTTCCTAAAAGTCACTTTTAATTCCTCAGAAAGTCGCTTTAATTTTTTGTAAAAGCCACTTTTAATTCCTCAGAAAGCCACTTTAATTTTTTCTAAAAGCCGCTTTTATTTTCTCAAAAAGCCACTTTAATTTTTTCTAATAGCCGCTTTTGTTTTCTCAAAAAGCCACTTTTATTTCTTCTAAAAACCGGTTTTGTTTTCACTGAAAGTCGCTTTAATTTTTCCTAAAAGTCACTTTTAATTCCTCAGAAAGCCACTTTAATTTTTTCTAAAAGCCGCTTTTATTTTCTCAAAAAGCCACTTTAATTTTTTCTAAAAGCCGCTTTTATTTTCTCAAAAAGCCACTTTAATTTTTTCTAATAGCCGCTTTTGTTTTCTCAAAAAGCCACTTTTATTTCTTCTAAAAACCGCTTTTGTTTTCTCTGAAAGTCGCTAATTTTTCCTAAAAGTCACTTTTAATTCCTCAGAAAGTCGCTTTAATTTTTTGTAAAAGCCGCTTTTATTTTCTCAAAAAGCCACTTTAATTTTTTCTAATAGCCGCTTTTGTTTTCTCAAAAAGCTACTTTTATTTCTTATAAAAGCCGATTTTGTTTTCTCAGAAAGTCGCTTTAATTTTTTCTAAAAGTCACTTTTAATTCCTCAGAAAGTCGCTTTAATTTTTTGTAAAAGCCGCTTTTAATTCCTCAGAAAGCCACTTTAATTTTTTCTAAAAGCCGCTTTTATTTTCTCAAAAAGCCACTTTAATTTTTTCTAAAAGCCGCTTTTATTTTCTCAAAAAGCCACTTTAATTTTTTCTAATAGCCGCTTTTGTTTTCTCAAAAAGCTACTTTTATTTCTTATAAAAGCCGATTTTGTTTTCTCAGAAAGTCGCTTTAATTTTTTCTAAAAGTCACTTTTAATTCCTCAGAAAGTCGCTTTAATTCTTTCTAATAGCCGCTTTTGTTTTCTCAAAAAGCCACTTTAATTTTTACTAAAAGCCGCTTTTGTTTTCTCAAAAAGCCACTTTAATTTTTTCTAAAAGCCGCTTTTGTTTTCTCAAAAAGCCACTTTAATTTTTACTAAAAGCCGCTTTTGTTTTCTCAAAATGCCACTTTAATTTTTTCTAAAAGCCGCTTTTGTTTTCTCAAAAAGCTACTTTTATTTCTTATAAAAGCCGATTTTGTTTTCTCAGAAAGTCGCTTTAATTTTTTCTAAAAGTCACTTTTAATTCCTCAGAAAGTCGCTTTAAGTTTTTGTAAAAGCCACTTTTAATTCCTCAGAAAGCCACTTTAATTTTTTCTAAAAGCCGCTTTTATTTTCTCAAAAAGCCACTTTAATTTTTTCTAATAGCCGCTTTTGTTTTCTCAAAAAGCCACTTTTATTACTTCTAAAAACCGGTTTTGTTTTCTCAAAAAGCCACTTTTATTTCTTCTAAAAACCGGTTTTGTTTTCTCAGAAAGTCGCTTTAATTTTTTCTAAAAGCCACTTTTAATTTCTCTAAAACCCACTTTATTTTTTTCTAAAAGCCGCTTTTGTTTTCTCAAAAAGCTACTTTTATTTCTTCTAAAAACCGATTTTGTTTTCTCAGAAAGTCGCTTTAATTTTTTCTAAAAGTCACTTTTAATTCCTCAGAAAGTCGCTTTAATTTTTTCTAAAAGCCGCTTTTGTTTTCTCAAAAAGCCACTTTAATTTTTTCTAAAAGCCGCTTTTGTTTTTTCTGAAAGTCGCTTTTAATTCCTCAGAAAGTCGCTTTAATTTTTTCTAAAAGTCACTTTTAATTCCTCAGAAAGTCGCTTTAATTTTTTCTAAAAGCCGCTTTTGTTTTCTCAAAAAGCCACTTTAATTTTTTCTAATAGCCGCTTTTGTTTTCTCAAAAAGCCACTTTTATTTCTTCTAAAAACCGGTTTTGTTTTCTCAGAAAGCCACTATAATTTTTTCTAAAAGCCGCTTTTATTTTCTCAAAAAACCACTTGAATTTTTTCTAATAGCCGCTTTTGTTTTCTCAAAAAGCCACTTTTATTTCTTCTAAAAACCGATTTTGTTTTCTCAGAAAGTCGCTTTAATTTTTTCTAAAAGCCACTTTTAATTTCTCTAAAACCCACTTTATTTTTTTCTAAAAGCCGCTTTTGTTTTCTCAAAAAGCTACTTTTATTTCTTCTAAAAGCCGATTTTGTTTTCTCTGAAAGTTGCTTTAATTTTTTCTAAAAGTCACTTTTAATTGCTCAGAAAGTCGCTTTAATTTTTTCTAAAAGCCACTTTTAATTTCTCTAAAACCCACTTTAATTTTTTCTAAAAGCCGCTTTTATTTTCTCAAAAAGCCACTTTAATTTTTTCTAATACCCGCTTTTGTTTTCTCAAAAAGCCACTTTTATTTCTTCTAAAAACCGGTTTTGTTTTCTCAGAAAGTCGCTTTAATTTTTTCTAAAAGCCACTTTTAATTTCTCTAAAACCCACTTTATTTTTTTCTAAAAGCCGCTTTTGTTTTCTCAAAAAGCCACTTTAATTTTTTCTAATACCCGCTTTTGTTTTCTCAAAAAGCCACTTTTATTTCTTCTAAAAACCGATTTTGTTTTCTCAGAAAGTCGCTTTAATTTTTTCTAAAAGTCACTTTTAATTCCTCATAAAGTCGCTTTAATTTTTTCTAAAAACCGCTTTTGTTTTCTCAAAAAGCCGCTTTAATTTTTTTTAAAAGCCGCTTTTGGGTTCTCTGAAAGTCGCTTTAATTTTTCCTAAAAGTCACTTTTAATTCCTCAGAAAGTCGCTTTAATTTTTTGTAAAAGCCACTTTTAATTCCTCAGAAAGCCACTTTAATTTTTTCTAAAAGCCGCTTTTATTTTCTCAAAAAACCACTTGAATTTTTTCTAATAGCCGCTTTTGTTTTCTCAAAAAGCCACTTTTATTTCTTCTAAAAACCGGTTTTGTTTTCTTAGAAAGTCGCTTTAATTTTTTCTAAAAACCACTTTTAATTTCTCTAAAACCCACTTTAATTTTTTCTAAAAGCCGCTTTTGTTTTCTCAAAAAGCCACTTTAATTTTTTCTAAAAGCCGCTTTTGTTTTCTCTGAAAGTCGCTTTAATTTTTCCTAAAAGTCACTTTTAATTCCTCAGAAAGCCACTTTAATTTTTTCTAAAAGCCGCTTTTATTTTCTCAAAAAACCACTTGAATTTTTTCTAATAGCCGCTTTTGTTTTCTCAAAAAGCCACTTTTATTTCTTCTAAAAACCGATTTTGTTTTCTCAGAAAGTCGCTTTAATTTTTTCTAAAAGTCACTTTCAATTCCTCAGAAAGTCGCTTTAATTTTTTCTAAAAGCCGCTTTTGTTTTCTCAAAAAGCCACTTTAATTTTTTCTAAAAGCCGCTTTTGTTTTCTCTGAAAGTCGCTTTAATTTTTCCTAAAAGTCACTTTTAATTCCTCAGAAAGTCGCTTTAATTTTTTGTAAAAGCCACTTTTAATTCCTCAGAAAGCCACTTTAATTTTTTCTAAAAGCCGCTTTTATTTTCTCAAAAAGCCACTTTAATTTTTTCTAATAGCCGCTTTTGTTTTCTCAAAAAGCCACTTTTATTTCTTCTAAAAACCGGTTTTGTTTTCTCTGAAAGTCGCTTTAATTTTTCCTAAAAGTCACTTTCAATTCCTCAGAAAGTCGCTTTAATTTTTTCTAAAAGCCGCTTTTGTTTTCTCAAAAAGCCACTTTAATTTTTTCTAAAAGCCGCTTTTGTTTTCTCTGAAAGTCGCTTTAATTTTTCCTAAAAGTCACTTTCAATTCCTCAGAAAGTCGCTTTAATTTTTTCTAAAAGCCGCTTTTGTTTTCTCAAAAAGCCACTTTAATTTTTTCTAAAAGCCGCTTTTGTTTTCTCTGAAAGTCGCTTTAATTTTTCCTAAAAGTCACTTTTAATTCCTCAGAAAGCCACTTTAATTTTTTCTAAAAGCCGCTTTTATTTTCTCAAAAAGCCACTTTAATTTTTTCTAAAAGCCGCTTTTATTTTCTCAAAAAGCCACTTTAATTTTTTCTAATAGCGGCTTTTGTTTTCTCAAAAAGCCACTTTTATTTCTTCTAAAAACCGCTTTTGTTTTCTCTGAAAGTCGCTTTAATTTTTCCTAAAAGTCACTTTTAATTCCTCAGAAAGTCGCTTTAATTTTTTGTAAAAGCCACTTTTAATTCCTCAGAAAGCCACTTTAATTTTTTCTAAAAGCCGCTTTTATTTTCTCAAAAAGCCACTTTAATTTTTTCTAATAGCCGCTTTTGTTTTCTCAAAAAGCTACTTTTATTTCTTATAAAAGCCGATTTTGTTTTCTCAGAAAGTCGCTTTAATTTTTTCTAAAAGTCACTTTTAATTCCTCAGAAAGTCGCTTTAATTTTTTGTAAAAGCCACTTTTAATTCCTCAGAAAGCCACTTTAATTTTTTCTAAAAGCCGCTTTTATTTTCTCAAAAAGCCACTTTAATTTTTTCTAATAGCCGCTTTTGTTTTCTCAAAAAGCTACTTTTATTTCTTATAAAAGCCGATTTTGTTTTCTCAGAAAGTCGCTTTAATTTTTTCGAATAGCCGCTTTTGTTTTCTCAAAAAGCCACTTTAATTTTTACTAAAAGCCGCTTTTGTTTTCTCAAAAAGCCACTTTAATTTTTACTAAAAGCCGATTTTGTTTTCTCAGAAAGTCGCTTTAATTTTTTCTAAAAGTCACTTTTAATTCCTCAGAAAGTCGCTTTAATTTTTTCTAATAGCCGCTTTTGTTTTCTCAAAAAGCCACTTTAATTTTTACTAAAAGCCGCTTTTGTTTTCTCAAAAAGCCACTTTAATTTTTTCTAAAAGCCGCTTTTGTTTTCTCAAAAAGCCACTTTAATTTTTACTAAAAGCCGCTTTTGTTTTCTCAAAAAGCCACTTTAATTTTTTCTAAAAGCCGCTTTTGTTTTCTCCAAAAGCCACTTTAATTTTTACTAATAGCCGCTTTTGTTTTCTCAAAAAGCCACTTTTATTTCTACTAAAAACGGATTTTGTTTTCTCAGAAAGTCGCTTTAATTTTTTCTAAAAGTCACTTTCAATTCCTCAGAAAGTCGCTTTAATTTTTTCTAAAAGCCGCTTTTGTTTTCTCAAAAAGCCACTTTAATTTTTTCTAAAAGCCGCTTTTGTTTTCTCTGAAAGTCGCTTTAATTTTTCCTAAAAGTCACTTTTAATTCCTCAGAAAGTCGCTTTAATTTTTTGTAAAAGCCACTTTTAATTCCTCAGAAAGCCACTTTAATTTTTTCTAAAAGCCGCTTTTATTTTCTCAAAAAGCCACTTTAATTTTTTCTAATAGCCGCTTTTGTTTTCTCAAAAAGCCACTTTTATTTCTTCTAAAAACCGGTTTTGTTTTCTCTGAAAGTCGCTTTAATTTTTCCTAAAAGTCACTTTTAATTCCTCAGAAAGCCACTTTAATTTTTTCTAAAAGCCGCTTTTATTTTCTCAAAAAGCCACTTTAATTTTTTCTAAAAGCCGCTTTTATTTTCTCAAAAAGCCACTTTAATTTTTTCTAATAGCCGCTTTTGTTTTCTCAAAAAGCCACTTTTATTTCTTCTAAAAACCGCTTTTGTTTTCTCTGAAAGTCGCTTTAATTTTTCCTAAAAGTCACTTTTAATTCCTCAGAAAGTCGCTTTAATTTTTTGTAAAAGCCACTTTTAATTCCTCAGAAAGCCACTTTAATTTTTTCTAAAAGCCGCTTTTATTTTCTCAAAAAGCCACTTTAATTTTTTCTAAAAGCCGCTTTTGTTTTCTCAAAAAGCCACTTTAATTTTTACTAAAAGCCGCTTTTGTTTTCTCAAAAAGCCACTTTAATTTTTTCTAAAAGCCGCTTTTGTTTTCTCAAAAAGCTACTTTTATTTCTTATAAAAGCCGATTTTGTTTTCTCAGAAAGTCGCTTTAATTTTTTCTAAAAGTCACTTTTAATTCCTCAGAAAGTCGCTTTAAGTTTTTGTAAAAGCCACTTTTAATTCCTCAGAAAGCCACTTTAATTTTTTCTAAAAGCCGCTTTTATTTTCTCAAAAAGCCACTTTAATTTTTTCTAATAGCCGCTTTTGTTTTCTCAAAAAGCCACTTTTATTTCTTCTAAAAACCGGTTTTGTTTTCTCAAAAAGCCACTTTTATTTCTTCTAAAAACCGGTTTTGTTTTCTCAGAAAGTCGCTTTTATTTTTTCTAAAAGCCACTTTTAATTTCTCTAAAACCCACTTTATTTTTTTCTAAAAACCGGTTTTGTTTTCTCAAAAAGCCACTTTTATTTCTTCTAAAAACCGATTTTGTTTTCTCAGAAAGTCGCTTTAATTTTTTCTAAAAGTCACTTTTAATTCCTCAGAAAGTCGCTTTAATTTTTTCTAAAAGCCGCTTTTGTTTTCTCAAAAAGCCACTTTAATTTTTTCTAAAAGCCGCTTTTGTTTTTTCTGAAAGTCGCTTTTAATTCCTCAGAAAGTCGCTTTAATTTTTTCTAAAAGTCACTTTTACTTCCTCAGAAAGTCGCTTTAATTTTTTCTAAAAGCCGCTTTTGTTTTCTCAAAAAGCCACTTTAATTTTTTCTAATAGCCGCTTTTGTTTTCTCAAAAAGCCACTTTTATTTCTTCTAAAAACCGGTTTTGTTTTCTCAGAAAGCCACTTTAATTTTTTCTAAAAGCCGCTTTTATTTTCTCAAAAAACCACTTGAATTTTTTCTAATAGCCGCTTTTGTTTTCTCAAAAAGCCACTTTTATTTCTTCTAAAAACCGATTTTGTTTTCTCAGAAAGTCGCTTTAATTTTTTCTAAAAGCCACTTTTAATTTCTCTAAAACCCAATTTATTTTTTTCTAAAAGCCCCTTTTGTTTTCTCAAAAAGCTACTTTTATTTCTTCTAAAAGCCGATTTTGTTTTCTCTGAAAGTTGCTTTAATTTTTTCTAAAAGTCACTTTTAATTGCTCAGAAAGTCGCTTTAATTTTTTCTAAAAGCCACTTTTAATTTCTCTAAAACCCACTTTAATTTTTTCTAAAAGCCGCTTTTGTTTTCTCAAAAAGCCACTTTAATTTTTTCTAATAGCCGCTTTTGTTTTCTCAAAAAGCTACTTTTATTTCTTCTAAAAGCCGATTTTGTTTTCTCAGAAAGTCGCTTTAATTTTTTCTAAAAGCCACTTTTAATTTCTCTAAAACCCACTTTAATTTTTTCTAAAAGCTGCTTTTGTTTTCTCAAAAAGCCACTTTAATTTTTTCTAAAAGCCGCTTTTGTTTTCTCAAAAAGCCACTTTAATTTTTTCTAAAAGCCGATTTTGTTTTCTCTGAAAGTTACTTTAATTTTTTCTAAAAGTCACTTTTAATTGCTCAGAAAGTCGCTTTAATTTTTTCTAAAAGCCACTTTTAATTTCTCTAAAACCCACTTTAATTTTTTCTAAAAGCCGCTTTTGTTTTCTCAAAAAGCCACTTTAATTTTTTCTAAAAACCGGTTTTGTTTTCTCAAAAAGCCACTTTTATTTCTTCTAAAAGCCGATTTTGTTTTCTCAGAAAGTCGCTTTAATTTTCTCTAAAAGTCACTTTTAATTCCTCAGAAAGTCGCTTTAATTTTTTCTAAAAGCCACTTTTAATTTCTCTAAGACCCACTTTAATTTTTTCTAAAAGCCGCTTTTGTTTTCTCAAAAAGCCACTTTAATTTTTTCTAAAAGCCGCTTTTGTTTTCTCAAAAAGCCACTTTTATTTCTTCTAAAAACCGGTTTTGTTTTCTTAGAAAGTCGCTTTAATTTTTTCTAAAAGCCACTTTAAATTTCTCTAAAACCCACTTTAATTTTTCCTAAAAGCCGCTTTTGTTTTCTCAAAAAGCCACTTTAATTTTTTCTAAAAGCCGCTTTTGTTTTCTTAGAAAGTCGCTTTAATTTTTTTCTAAAAGCCGCTTTTGTTTTCTCAGAAAGTCGCTTTAATTTTTTCTAAAAGCCACTTTTAATTTTTCTAAAACCCACTTTAATTTTTTCTAAAAGCCGCTTTTGTTTTCTCAAAAAGCCACTTTAATTTTTTCTAATAGCCGCTTTTGTTTTCTCAAAAAGCTACTTTTATTTCTTCTAAAAGCCGATTTTGTTTTCTCAGAAAGTCGCTTTAATTTTTTCTAAAAGTCACTTTTAATTTCTCTAAGACCCACTTTAATTTTTTCTAAAAGCCGCTTTTGTTTTCTCAGAAAGTCGCTTTAATTTTTTCTAAAAGCTGCTTTTGTTTTCTCAAAAAGCCACTTTAATTTTTTCTAATAGCCGCTTTTGTTTTCTCAGAAAGCTACTTTTATTTCTTCTAAAAGCCGATTTTGTTTTCTCAGAAAGTCGCTTTAATTTTTTCTAAAAGTCACTTTTAATTTCTCTAAGACCCACTTTAATTTTTTCTAAAAGCCGCTTTTGTTTTCTCAAAAAGCTACTTTTATTTCTTCTAAAAGCCGATTTTGTTTTCTCAAAAAGCTACTTTTATTTCTTCTAAAAGCCGATTTTGTTTTCTCAAAAAGCCACTTTTATTTCTTCTAAAAACCGGTTTTGTTTTCTCAGAAAGTCGCTTTAATTTTTTTCTAAAAGCCGCTTTTGTTTTCTCAGAAAGTCGCTTTAATTTTTTCTAAAAGCCATTTTTAATTTTTCTAAAACCCACTTTAATTTTTTCTAAAAGCCGCTTTTGTTTTCTCAAAAAGCCACTTTAATTTTTTCTAATAGCCGCTTTTGTTTTCTCAAAAAGCTACTTTTATTTCTTCTAAAAGCCGATTTTGTTTTCTCAGAAAGTCGCTTTAATTTTTTCTAAAAGTCACTTTTAATTTCTCTAAGACCCACTTTAATTTTTTCTAAAAGCCGCTTTTGTTTTCTCAGAAAGTCGCTTTAATTTTTTCTAAAAGCCGCTTTTGTTTTCTCAAAAAGCCACTTTAATTTTTTCTAATAGCCGCTTTTGTTTTCTCAGAAAGCTACTTTTATTTCTTCTAAAAGCCGATTTTGTTTTCTCAGAAAGTCGCTTTAATTTTTTCTAAAAGTCACTTTTAATTTCTCTAAGACCCACTTTAATTTTTTCTAAAAGCCGCTTTTGTTTTCTCAAAAAGCTACTTTTATTTCTTCTAAAAGCCGATTTTGTTTTCTCAAAAAGCTACTTTTATTTCTTCTAAAAGCCGATTTTGTTTTCTCAAAAAGCCACTTTTATTTCTTCTAAAAACCGGTTTTGTTTTCTCAGAAAGTCGCTTTAATTTTTTCTAAAAGCCGCTTTTGTTTTCTCAGAAAGTCGCTTTAATTTTTTCTAAAAGCCACTTTTAATTTTTCTAAAACCCACTTTAATTTTTTCTAAAAGCCGCTTTTGTTTTCTCAAAAAGCTACTTTTATTTTTTCTAATAGCCGCTTTTGTTTTCTCAAAAAGCTACTTTTATTTCTTCTAAAAGCCGATTTTGTTTTCTCAGAAAGTCGCTTTAATTTTTTCTAAAAGTCACTTTTAATTCCTTAGAAAGTCGCTTTAATTTTTTCTAAAAGCCGCTTTTGTTTTCTCAAAAAGCTACTTTTATTTCTTCTAAAAGCTGCTTTTGTTTTTTCAAAAAGCCACTTTTATTTCTTCTAAAAACCGGTTTTGTTTTCTCAGAAAGTCGCTTTAATTTTTTCTAAAAGCCACTTTTAATTTCTCTAAAACCCACTTTAATTTTTTCTAAAAGCCGCTTTTGTTTTCTCAAAAAGCTACTTTTATTTCTTCTAAAAGCCGATTTTGTTTTCTCAGAAAGTCGCTTTAATTTTTTCTAAAAGCCACTTTTAATTTCTCTAAAACCCACTTTAATTTTTTCTAAAAGCCGCTTTTGTTTTCTAAAAAAGCCACTTTAATTTTTCCTAATAGCCGCTTTTGTTTTCTCAAAAAGCCACTTTTATTTCTTCTAAAAACCGGTTTTGTTTTCTCAGAAAGTCGCTTTAATTTTTTCTAAAAGCCACTTTTAATTTCTCTAAAACCCACTTTAATTTTTTCTAAAAGCCGCTTTTGTTTTCTCAAAAAGCCACTTTAATTTTTTCTAAAAGCCGCTTTTGTTTTCTCAGAAAGCCACTTTAATTTTTTCTAAAAGCCGCTTTTATTTTCTCAAAAAACCACTTAAATTTTTTCTAATAGCCGCTTTTGTTTTCTCAAAAAGCCACTTTTATTTCTTCTAAAAACCGGTTTTGTTTTCTCAGAAAGTCGCTTTAATTTTTTCTAAAAGCCACTTTTAATTTCTCTAAAACCCACTTTAATTTTTTCTAAAAGCCGCTTTTGTTTTCTCAAAAAGCCACTTTAATTTTTTCTAAAAGCCGCTTTTGTTTTCTTAGAAAGTCGCTTTAATTTTTTCTAAAAGCCACTTTTAATTTCTCTAAAACCCACTTTAATTTTTTCTAAAAGCCGCTTTTGTTTTCTCAAAAAGCTACTTTTATTTTTTCTAAAAGCCGATTTTGTTTTCTCAGAAAGTCGCTTTAATTTTTTTTAAAAGCCACTTTAAATTTCTCTAAAACCCACTTTAATTTTTTCTAAAAGCCGCTTTTGTTTTCTCAAAAAGCTACTTTTATTTTTTCTAAAAGCCGCTTTTGTTTTCTCAGAAAGCCACTTAAATTTTTTCTAAAAGCCGCTTTTATTTTCTCAAAAAACCACTTAAATTTTTTCTAATAGCCGCTTTTGTTTTCTCAAAAAGCTACTTTTATTTCTTCTAAAAGCCGATTTTGTTTTCTCAGAAAGCCGCTTTAATTTTTTTTAAAACTCACTTTTAATTCCTCAGAAAGTCGCTTTAATTTTTTCTAAAAGCCGCTTTTGTTTTCTAAAAAAGCCACTTTAATTTTTCCTAATAGCCGCTTTTGTTTTTTCAAAAAGCCACTTTTATTTCTTCTAAAAACCGGTTTTGTTTTCTCAGAAAGTCGCTTAAGTTTTTTCTAAAAGCCACTTTTAATTTCTCTCAAACCCACTTTAATTTTTTCTAAAAGCCGCTTTTGTTTTCTCAAAAAGCTACTTTTATTTCTTCTATAAGCCGATTTTGTTTTCTCAGAAAGTCGCTTTAATTTTTTTTTAAAGCCGCTTTTATTTTCTCTAAAACCCACTTTAGTTTTTTCTAATAGCCGCTTTTGTTTTCTCAAAAAGCCGCTTTAATTTTTTTTAAACTCACTTTTAATTCCTCAGAAAGTCGCTTTAATTTTTTCTAAAAGCCGCTTTTGTTTTCTAAAAAAGCCACTTTAATTTTTCCTAATAGCCGCTTTTGTTTTTTCAAAAAGCCACTTTTATTTCTTCTAAAAACCGGTTTTGTTTTCTCAGAAAGTCGCTTTAATTTTTTCTAAAAGCCACTTTTAATTTCTCTAAAACCCACTTTAATTTTTTCTAAAAGCCGCTTTTGTTTTCTCAAAAAGCCACTTTTATTTCTTCTAAAAGCCGATTTTGTTTTCTCAGAAAGTCGCTTTAATTTTTTTTTAAAGCCGCTTTTATTTTCTCTAAAACCCACTTTAATTTTTTCTAACAGCCGCTTTTGTTTTCTCAAAAATCCACTTTAATTTTTTCTAATAGCCGCTTTTAATTTCTCTAAAAGCCACCTAATTTTTTCTAATAGCCGCTTTTGTTTTCTCAGAAAGTCGCTTTAATTTTTTCTAATAGCCGCTTTAGTTTTCTCAGAAAGTCGCTGTAATTTTTTCTAAAAGCCGATTTTGTTTTCTCAAAAAGCCACTTTAATTTTTTCTAATAGCCGCTTTTAATTTCTCTAAAAGCCACTTAATTTTTTCTAATAGCCGCTTTTGTTTTCTCAGAAAGTCGTTTAATTTTTTCTTAAAGCCACTTTTAATTTCTCTAAAACCCACTTTAATTTTTTCTAAAAGCCGCTTTTGTTTTCTCAAAAAGCCACTTTAATTTTTTCTAGAAGCCGCTTTTGTTTTCTCCAAAATCTACTTTTATTTTTTCTAAAACCCACTTTAATTTTTTCTAATAGCCGCTTTTGTTTTCTCAAAAAGCCACTTTAATTTTTTCTAATAGCCGCTTTTAATTTCTCTAAAAGCCACCTAATTTTTTCTAATAGCCGCTTTCGTTTTCTCAGAAAGTCGCTTTAATTTTTTCTAATAGCCGCTTTAGTTTTCTCAGAAAGTCGCTGTAATTTTTTCTAAAAGCCGATTTTGTTTTCTCAAAAAGCCACTTTAATTTTTTATAATAGCCGCTTTTAATTTCTCTAAAAGCCACTTTAATTTTTTCTAAAAGCCGCTTTTGTTTTCTCAGAAAGCCACTTTAATTTTTTCTAAAAGCCACTTTTAATTTCTCTAAAACCCACTTTAATTTTTTCTAATAGCCGCTTTTGTTTTCTCAAAAAGCCACTTTAATTTTTTCTAAATGCCGCTTTTGTTTTCTTAGAAAGTCGCTTTAATTTTTTCTAAAAGCCACTTTTAATTTCTCTCAAAACCCACTTTAATTTTTTCTAATAGCCGCTTTTGTTTTCTCAAAAAGCCACTTAAATTTTTTCTAATAGCCGCTTTTAATTTCTCTAAAACCCACTTTAATTTTTTCTAAAAGCCGCTTTTGTTTTCTCAGAAAGTCGCTTTAATTTTTTCTAAAAGCCACTTTTAGTTTCTCTAAAACCCACTTTAATTTTTTCTAATAGCCGCTTTTAATTTCTCTAAAACCCACTTTATTTTTTCTAAAAGCCGATTTTGTTTTCTCAAAAAGCCACTTTAATTTTTTCTAAAAGCCACTTTTAATTTCTCTAAAACCCACTTTAATTTTTTCTAATAGCCGCTTTTATTTTCTCAAAAAACCACTTAAATTTTTTCTAATAGCCGCTTTTGTTTTCTCAAAAAGCTACTTTTATTTCTTCTAAAAGCCGATTTTGTTTTCTCAGAAAGCCGCTTTAATTTTTTTTAAAACTCACTTTTAATTCCTCAGAAAGTCGCTTTAATTTTTTCTAAAAGCCGCTTTTGTTTTTTCAAAAATCTACTTTTATTTTTTCTAAAAGCCGATTTTGTTTTCTCAGAAAGTCGCTTTAATTTTTTCTTAAAGCCACTTTTAGTTTCTCTAAAACCCACTTTAATTTTTTCTAAAAGCCACTTAATTTTTTCTAATAGCCGCTTTTGTTTTCTCAGAAAGTCGTTTAATTTTTTCTTAAAGCCACTTTTAATTTCTCTAAAACCCACTTTAATTTTTTCTAAAAGCCGCTTTTGTTTTCTCAAAAAGCCACTTTAATTTATTCTAATAGCCGCTTTTGTTTTCTCAGAAAGTCGCTTTAATTTTTTCTAAAAGCCACTTTTAATTTCTCTAAAACCCACTTTAATTTTTTCTAAAAGCCGCTTTTGTTTTCTCAAAAAGCCACTTTAATTTTTTCTAAAAGCCGCTTTTGTTTTCTCAGAAAGCCACTTTAATTTTTTCTAAAAGCCGCTTTTATTTTCTCAAAAAACCACTTAAATTTTTTCTAATAGCCGCTTTTGTTTTCTCAAAAAGCCACTTTTATTTCTTCTAAAAACCGGTTTTGTTTTCTCAGAAAGTCGCTTTAATTTTTTCTAAAAGCCACTTTTAATTTCTCTAAAACCCACTTTAATTTTTTCTAAAAGCCGCTTTTGTTTTCTCAAAAAGCCACTTTAATTTTTTCTAAAAGCCGCTTTTGTTTTCTTAGAAAGTCGCTTTAATTTTTTCTAAAAGCCACTTTTAATTTCTCTAAAACCCACTTTAATTTTTTCTAAAAGCCGCTTTTGTTTTCTCAAAAAGCTACTTTTATTTTTTCTAAAAGCCGATTTTGTTTTCTCAGAAAGTCGCTTTAATTTTTTTTAAAAGCCACTTTAAATTTCTCTAAAACCCACTTTAATTTTTTCTAAAAGCCGCTTTTGTTTTCTCAAAAAGCTACTTTTATTTTTTCTAAAAGCCGCTTTTGTTTTCTCAGAAAGCCACTTCAATTTTTTCTAAAAGCCGCTTTTATTTTCTCAAAAAACCACTTAAATTTTTTCTAATAGCCGCTTTTGTTTTCTCAAAAAGCTACTTTTATTTCTTCTAAAAGCCGATTTTGTTTTCTCAGAAAGCCGCTTTAATTTTTTTTAAAACTCACTTTTAATTCCTCAGAAAGTCGCTTTAATTTTTTCTAAAAGCCGCTTTTGTTTTCTAAAAAAGCCACTTTAATTTTTCCTAATAGCCGCTTTTGTTTTTTCAAAAAGCCACTTTTATTTCTTCTAAAAACCGGTTTTGTTTTCTCAGAAAGTCGCTTAAGTTTTTTCTAAAAGCCACTTTTAATTTCTCTCAAACCCACTTTAATTTTTTCTAAAAGCAGCTTTTGTTTTCTCAAAAAGCTACTTTTATTTCTTCTAAAAGCCGATTTTGTTTTCTCAGAAAGTCGCTTTAATTTTTTTTTAAAGCCGCTTTTATTTTCTCTAAAACCCACTTTAGTTTTTTCTAATAGCCGCTTTTGTTTTCTCAAAAAGCCGCTTTAATTTTTTTTAAACTCACTTTTAATTCCTCAGAAAGTCGCTTTAATTTTTTCTAAAAGCCGCTTTTGTTTTCTAAAAAAGCCACTTTAATTTTTCCTAATAGCCGCTTTTGTTTTTTCAAAAAGCCACATTTATTTCTTCTAAAAACCGGTTTTGTTTTCTCAGAAAGTCGCTTTAATTTTTTCTAAAAGCCACTTTTAATTTCTCTAAAACCCACTTTAATTTTTTCTAAAAGCCGCTTTTGTTTTCTCAAAAAGCCACTTTTATTTCTTCTAAAAGCCGATTTTGTTTTCTCAGACAGTCGCTTTAATTTTTTTTTAAAGCCGCTTTTATTTTCTCTAAAACCCACTTTAATTTTTTCTAACAGCCGCTTTTGTTTTCTCAAAAATCCACTTTAATTTTTTCTAATAGCCGCTTTTAATTTCTCTAAAAGCCACCTAATTTTTTCTAATAGCCGCTTTTGTTTTCTCAGAAAGTCGCTTTAATTTTTTCTAATAGCCGCTTTAGTTTTCTCAGAAAGTCGCTGTAATTTTTTCTAAAAGCCGATTTTGTTTTCTCAAAAAGCCACTTTAATTTTTTCTAATAGCCGCTTTTAATTTCTCTAAAAGCCACTTAATTTTTTCTAATAGCCGCTTTTGTTTTCTCAAAAAGTCGCTTTAATTTTTTCTAAAAGCCACTTTTAATTTCTCTAAAACCCACTTTAATTTTTTCTAAAAGCCGCTTTTGTTTTCTCAAAAAGCCACTTTAATTTTTTCTAAAAGCCGCTTTTGTTTTCTCAAAAATCTACTTTTATTTTTTCTAAAAGCCGATTTTGTTTTCTCAGAAAGTCGCTTTAATTTTTTCTTAAAGCCACTTTTAATTTCTCTAAAACCCACTTTAATTTTTTCTAAAAGCCACTTAATTTTTTCTAATAGCCGCTTTTGTTTTCTCAGAAAGTCGTTTAATTTTTTCTTAAAGCCACTTTTAATTTCTCTAAAACCCACTTTAATTTTTTCTAAAAGCCGCTTTTGTTTTCTCAAAAAGCCACTTTAATTTTTTCTAGCAGCCGCTTTTGTTTTCTCCAAAATCTACTTTTATTTTTTCTAAAACCCACTTTAATTTTTTCTAATAGCCGCTTTTGTTTTCTCAAAAAGCCACTTTAATTTTTTCTAATAGCCGCTTTTAATTTCTCTAAAAGCCACCTAATTTTTTCTAATAGCCGCTTTTGTTTTCTCAGAAAGTCGCTTTAATTTTTTCTAATAGCCGCTTTAGTTTTCTCAGAAAGTCGCTGTAATTTTTTCTAAAAGCCGATTTTGTTTTCTCAAAAAGCCACTTTAATTTTTTATAATAGCCGCTTTTAATTTCTCTAAAAGCCACTTTAATTTTTTCTAAAAGCCGCTTTTGTTTTCTCAGAAAGCCACTTTAATTTTTTCTAAAAGCCACTTTTAATTTCTCTAAAAACCACTTTAATTTTTTCTAATAGCCGCTTTTGTTTTCTCAAAAAGCCACTTTAATTTTTTCTAAATGCCGCTTTTGTTTTCTTAGAAAGTCGCTTTAATTTTTTCTAAAAGCCACTTTTAATTTCTCTCAAAACCCACTTTAATTTTTTCTAATAGCCGCTTTTGTTTTCTCAAAAAGCCACTTAAATTTTTTCTAATAGCCGCTTTTAATTTCTCTAAAACCCACTTTAATTTTTTCTAAAAGCCGCTTTTGTTTTCTCAGAAAGTCGCTTTAATTTTTTCTAAAAGCCACTTTTAGTTTCTCTAAAACCCACTTTAATTTTTTCTAATAGCCGCTTTTAATTTCTCTAAAACCCACTTTAATTTTTTCTAAAAGCCGATTTTGTTTTCTCAAAAAGCCACTTTAATTTTTTCTAAAAGCCACTTTTAATTTCTCTAAAACCCACTTTAATTTTTTCTAATAGCCGCTTTTATTTTCTCAAAAAACCACTTAAATTTTTTCTAAAAGCCGATTTTGTTTTCTCAGAAAGCCGCTTTAATTTTTTTTAAAACTCACTTTTAATTCCTCAGAAAGTCGCTTTAATTTTTTCTAAAAGCCGCTTTTGTTTTTTCAAAAATCTACTTTTATTTTTTCTAAAAGCCGATTTTGTTTTCTCAGAAAGTCGCTTTAATTTTTTCTTAAAGCCACTTTTAATTTCTCTAAAACCCACTTTAATTTTTTCTAAAAGCCACTTAATTTTTTCTAATAGCCGCTTTTGTTTTCTCAGAAAGTCGTTTAATTTTTTCTTAAAGCCACTTTTAATTTCTCTAAAACCCACTTTAATTTTTTCTAAAAGCCGCTTTTGTTTTCTCAAAAAGCCACTTTAATTTATTCTAATAGCCGCTTTTGTTTTCTCAAAAAGCTACTTTAATTTTTTCTAAAAGCCGCTTTTGTTTTCTCAAAAAGCCACTTTAATTTTTTCTAGAAGCCGCTTTTGTTTTCTCCAAAATCTACTTTTATTTTTTCTAAAACCCACTTTAATTTTTTCTAATAGCCGCTTTTGTTTTCTCAAAAAGCCACTTTAATTTTTTCTAATAGCCGCTTTTAATTTCTCTAAAAGCCACCTAATTTTTTCTAATAGCCGCTTTTGTTTTCTCAGAAAGTCGCTTTAATTTTTTCTAATAGCCGCTTTAGTTTTCTCAGAAAGTCGCTGTAATTTTTTCTAAAAGCCGATCTTGTTTTCTCAAAAAGCCACTTTAATTTTTTCTAATAGCCGCTTTTAATTTCTCTAAAATCCACTTTAATTTTTTCTAAAAGCCGCTTTTGTTTTCTCAGAAAGCCACTTTAATTTTTTCTAAAAGCCACTTTTAATTTCTCTAAAACCCACTTTAATTTTTTCTAATAGCCGCTTTTGTTTTCTCAAAAAGCCACTTTAATTTTTTCTAAATGCCGCTTTTGTTTTCTTAGAAAGTCGCTTTAATTTTTTCTAAAAGCCACTTTTAATTTCTCTAAAACCCACTTTAATTTTTTCTAATAGCCGCTTTTGTTTTCTCAAAAAGCCACTTTAATTTTTTCTAATAGCCGCTTTTAATTTCTCTAAAACCCACTTTAATTTTTTCTAAAAGCCGCTTTTGTTCTCTCAGAAGGTCGCTTTAATTTTTTCTAAAAGCCACTTTTAGTTTCTCTAAAACCCACTTTAATTTTTTCTAATAGCCGCTTTTATTTTCTCAAAAAACCACTTAAATTTTTTCTAATAGCCGCTTTTAATTTCTCTAAAACCCACTTTAATTTTTTCTAAAAGCCGCTTTTGTTTTCTCAGAAAGTCGCTTTAATTTTTTCTAAAAGCCACTTTTAGTTTCTCTGAAACCCACTTTAATTTTTTCTAATAGCCGCTTTTAATTTCTCTAAAACCCACTTTAATTTTTTCTAAAAGCCGATTTTGTTTTCTCAAAAAGCCACTTTAATTTTTTCTAAAAGCCACTTTTAATTTCTCTAAAACCCACTTTAATTTTTTCTAATAGCCGCTTTTATTTTCTCAAAAAACCACTTAAATTTTTTCTAATAGCCGCTTTTGTTTTCTCAAAAAGCTACTTTTATTTCTTCTAAAAGCCGATTTTGTTTTCTCAGAAAGCCGCTTTAATTTTTTTTAAAACTCACTTTTAATTCCTCAGAAAGTCGCTTTAATTTTTTCTAAAAGCCGCTTTTGTTTTCTAAAAAAGCCACTTTAATTTTTCCTAATAGCCGCTTTTGTTTTTTCAAAAAGCCACTTTTATTTCTTCTAAAAACCGGTTTTGTTTTCTCAGAAAGTCGCTTTAATTTTTTCTAAAAGCCACTTTTAATTTCTCTAAAACCCACTTTAATTTTTTCTAAAAGCCGCTTTTGTTTTCTCAGAAAGCCGCTTTAATTTTTTTAAAAACTCACTTTTAATTCCTCAGAAAGTCGCTTTAATTTCTTCTAAAAGCCGCTTTTGTTTTCTAAAAAAGCCATTTTAATTTTTCCTAATAGCCGCTTTTGTGTTTTCAAAAAACCACTTTTATTTCTTCTAAAAACCGGTTTTGTTTTCTCAGAAAGTCGCTTTAATTTTTTCTAAAAGCCAATTTTAATTTCTCTAAAACCCACTTTTATTTCTTCTAAAAGCCGATTTTGTTTTCTCAGAAAGCCGCTTTAATTTTTTTTAAAACTCACTTTTAATTCCTCAGAAAGTCGCTTTAATTTTTTCTAAAAGCCGCTTTTGTTTTCTAAAAAAGCCACTTTAATTTTTCCTAATAGCCGCTTTTGTTTTTTCAAAAAGCCACTTTTATTTCTTCTAAAAACCGGTTTTGTTCTCTCAGAAAGTCGCTTTAATTTTTTCTAAAAGCCACTTTTAATTTCTCTAAAACCCACTTTTATTTCTTCTAAAAGCCGATTTTGTTTTCTCAGAAAGCCGCTTTAATTTTTTTTAAAACTCACTTTTAATTCCTCAGAAAGTCGCTTTAATTTTTTCTAAAAGCCGCTTTTGTTTTCTAAAAAAGCCACTTTAATTTTTCCTAATAGCCGCTTTTGTTTTTTCAAAAAGCCACTTTTATTTCTTCTAAAAACCGGTTTTGTTTTCTCAGAAAGTTGCTTTAATTTTTTCTAAAAGCCACTTTTAATTTCTCTAAAACCCACTTTAATTTTTTCTAAAAGCCGCTTTTGTTTTCTCAGAAAGCCGCTTTAATTTTTTTTAAAACTCACTTTTAATTCCTCAGAAAGTCGCTTTAATTTCTTCTAAAAGCCGATTTTGTTTTCTCAGAAAGTCGCTTTAATTTTTTTTAAAAGCCGCTTTTATTTTCTCTAAAACCCACTTTAATTTTTTCTAATAGCCGCTTTTGTTTTCTCAAAAAGCCACTTAAATTTTTTCTAATAGCCGCTTTTAATTTCTCTAAAAGCCACCTAATTTTTTCTAATAGCCGCTTTTGTTTTCTCAGAAAGTCGCTTTAATTTTTTTCTAATAGCCGCTTTAGTTTTCTCAGAAAGTCGCTGTAATTTTTTCTAAAAGCCGATTTTGTTTTCTCAAAAAGCCACTTTAATTTTTTCTAATAGCCGCTTTTAATTTATCTAAAAGCCACTTTAATTTTTTCTAAAAGCCGCTTTTGTTTTCCCAGAAAGCCACTTTAATTTTTTCTAAAAGCCACTTTTAATTTCTCTAAAACCCACTTTAATTTTTTCTAAAAGCCGCTTTTGTTTTCCCAAAAAGCCACTTTAATTTCTTCTAAAAACCGGTTTTGTTTTCTCAGAAAGTCGCTTTAATTTTTTCTAAAAGCCACTTTTAATTTCTCTAAAACCCACTTTAATTTTTTCTAAAAGCCGCTTTTGTTTTCTCAGAAAGCCACTTTAATTTTTTCTAAAAGCCGCTTTTATTTTCTCAAAAAACCACTTAAATTTTTTCTAATAGCCGCTTTTGTTTTCTCAAAAAGCTACTTTTATTTCTTCTAAAAGCCGATTTTGTATTCTCAGAAAGCCGCTTTAATTTTTTTTAAAACTCACTTTTAATTCCTCAGAAAGTCGCTTTAATTTTTTCTAAAAGCCGCTTTTGTTTTCTAAAAAAGCCACTTTAATTTTTCCTAATAGCCGCTTTTGTTTTTTCAAAAAGCCACTTTTATTTCTTCTAAAAACCGGTTTTGTTTTCTCAGAAAGTCGCTTTAATTTTTTCTAAAAGCCACTTTTAATTTCTCTAAAACCCACTTTAATTTTTTCTAAAAGCCACTTTTAATTTCTCTAAAACCCACTTTAATTTTTTCTAAAAGCCGCTTTTGTTTTCTCAAAAAGCTACTTTTATTTCTTCTAAAAGCCGATTTTGTTTTCTCAGAAAGTCGCTTTAATTTTTTTTAAAAGCCGCTTTTATTTTCTCTAAAACCCACTTTAATTTTTTCTAAAAGCCGCTTTTGTTTTCTCAAAAAGCTACTTTTATTTCTTCTAAAAGCCGATTTTGTTTTCTCAGAAAGTCGCTTTAATTTTTTTTAAAAGCCACTTTAAATTTCTCTAGAACCCACTTTAATTTTTTCTAACAGCCGCTTTTGTTTTCTCTAAAACCTACTTTAATTTTTTCTAAAAGCCGCTTTTGTTTTCCAAAAAAGCTGCTTTAATTTTTCCTAATAGCCGCTTTTGTTTTCTCAAAAAGCCACTTTAATTTTTTTTAAAACTCACTTTTAATTCCTCAGAAAGTCGCTTTAATTTTTTAAAAGCCGCTTTTGTTTTCTAAAAAGCCACTTTAATTTTTCCTAATAGCCGCTTTTGTTTTTTCAAAAAGCCACTTTTATTTCTTCTAAAAACCGGTTTTGTTTTCTCAGAAAGTCGCTTTAATTTTTTCTAAAAGCCACTTTTAATGTCTCTAAAACCCACTTTAATTTTTTCTAAAAGCCGCTTTTGTTTTCTCAAAAAGCTACTTTTATTTCTTCTAAAAGCCGCTTTTGTTTTCTCAAAAAGTCGCTTTAATTTTTTCTAAAAGCTACTTTTACTTTCTCTAAAACCCACTTTTATTTTTCTAAAAGCCGCTTTTGTTTTCTCAAAAAGCTACTTTTATTTCTTCTAAAAGCCGATTTTGTTTTCTCTAAAACCTACTTTAATTTTTTCTAAAAGCCGCTTTTGTTTTCTCTAAAACCTACTTTAATTTTTTCTAATAGCCGCTTTTGTTTTCTCAAAAAGCCACTTTTATTTCTTCTAAAAGCCGCTTTTGTTTTCTCAAAAAGCCACTTTAATTTTTTCTAAAAGCCGCTTTTGTTTTCTCAAAAAGCTACTTTTATTTCTTCTAAAAGCCGATTATATTTCTCTGAAAGTCGCTTTAATTTTTTCTAAAAGTCACTTTTATTTCCTCAGAAAGCCACTTTAATTTTTTCTAATAGCCGCTTTTGTTTTCTCAAAAAGCCACTTTTATTTCTTCTAAAAACTGGTTTTGTTTTCTCAGAAAGCCACTTTAATTTTTTCTAAAAACCGGTCTTGTTTTCTCAGAAAGTCCCTTTAATTTTTTCTAATAGCCGCTTTTGTTTTCTCAAAAAGCCACTTTTATTTCTTCTAAAAACCGGTTTTGTTTTCTCAGAAAGCCACTTTAATTTTTTCTAAAAGCCGCTTTTATTTTCTCAAAAAGCCACTTTAATTTTTTCTAATAGCCGCTTTTGTTTTCTCAAAAAGCTACTTTTATTTCTTCTAAAAGCCGATTTTATTTCTCTGAAAGTCGCTTTAATTTTTTCTAAAAGCCACGTTTAATTTCTCTAAAACCCACTTTAATTTTTTCTAAAAGCCGCTTTTGTTTTCTCAAAAAGCCACTTTAATTTTTTCTAATAGCCGCTTTTGTTTTCTCAAAAAGCCACTTTTATTTCTTCTAAAAACCGGTTTGTTTTCTCAGACAGTCGCTTTAATTTTTTCTAAAAGCCACTTTTAATTTCTCTAAAACACACTTTAATTTTTTCTAAAAGCCGCTTTTGTTTTCTCAAAAAGCCACTTTAATTTTTTCTAAAAACCGGTCTTGTTTTCTCAGAAAGTCCCTTTAATTTTTTCTAAAAGTCACTTTTAGTTCCTCAGAAAGCCACTTGAATTTTTTCTAAAAGCCTCTTTCAATTTCTCTAAAACCCACTTTAATTTTTTCTAAAAGCCGCTTTTGTTTTCTCAGAAAGTCGCTTTAATTTTTTCTAAAAGCCACTTTTAATTTCTCTAAAACCCACTTTAATTTTTTCTAAAAGCCACTTTTGTTTTCTCAAAAAGCTACTTTTATTTCTTCTAAAAACCGATTTGTTTTCTCTGAAAGTCGCTTTAATTTTTTCTAAAAGTCACTTTTAATTCCTCAGAAAGTCGCTTTAATTTTTTGTAAAAGTCACTTTTAATTCCTCAGAAAGCCACTTTAATTTTTTCTAAAAGCCGCTTTTATTTTCTCAAAAAGCCACTTTAATTTTTTCTAATAGCCGCTTTTGTTTTCTCAAAAAGCTACTTTTATTTCTTCTAAAAGCCGATTTTATTTCACTGAAAGTCGCTTTAATTTTTTCTAAAAGTCACTTTTATTTCCTCAGAAAGCCACTTTAATTTTTTCTAAAAGCCGCTTTTGTTTTCTCAAAAAGCCACTTTACTTTTTTCTAATAGCCGCTTTTGTTTTCTCAAAAAGCCACTTTAATTTTTTCTAATAGCCGCTTTTGTTTTCTCAAAAAGCCACTTTTATTTCTTATAAAAACCGGTTTTGTTTTTTCAGACAGTCGCTTTAACTTTTTCTAAAAGCCACTTTTAATTTCTCTAAAACCCACTTTATTTTTTTCTAAAAGCCGCTTTTGTTTTCTCAAAAAGCCACTTTAATTTTTTCTAATAGCCGCTTTTGTTTTCTCAAAAAGCCACTTTTATTTCTTCTAAAAACTGGTTTTGTATTCTCAGAAAGTCGCTTTAATTTTTTTTAAAGCCACTTTTAATTTCTCTAAAACCCACTTTAATTTTTTCTAAAAGCCGCTTTTGTTTTCTCAAAAAGCCACTTTAATTTTTTCTAATAGCCGCTTTTGTTTTCTCAAAAAGCCACTTTTATTTCTTCTAAAAACTGGTTTTGTATTCTCAGAAAGTCGCTTTAATTTTTTCTAAAAGCCACTTTTAATTTCTCTAAAACCCACTTTAATTTTTTCTAAAAGCCGCTTTTGTTTTCTCAAAAAGCCACTTTAATTTTTTCTAATAGCCGCTTTTGTTTTCTCAAAAAGCTACTTTTATTTCTTCTAAAAACCGGTGTTGTTTTCTCTGAAAGTCGCTTTAATTTTTTCTAAAAGTTACTTTTAATTCCTCAGAAAGTCGCTTTAATTTTTTCTAAAAGCCACTTTTAATTTCTCTAAAACCCACTTTAATTTTTTCTAAAATCCGCTTTTGTTTTCTCAAAAAGCCACTTTAATTTTTTCTAATAGCCGCTTTTGCTTTCTCAAAAAGCCACTTTTATTTCTTCTAAAAGCCGATTTTGTTTTCTCAAAAAGCTACTTTTATTTCTTCTAAAAGCCGATTTTGTTTTCTCAAAAAGCCACTTTAATTTCTTCTAAAAGCCGATTTTGTTTTCTCAGAAAGTCGCTTTAATTTTTTCTAAAAGTCACTTTTAATTCCTTAGAAAGTCGCTTTAATTTTTTCTAAAAGCCGCTTTTGTTTTCTCAAAAAGCCACTTTAATTTTTTCTAATAGCCGCTTTTGTTTTCTCAAAAAGCTACTTTTATTTCTTCTAAAAGCCGATTTTATTTCACTGAAAGTCGCTTTAATTTTTTCTAAAAGTCACTTTTATTTCCTCAGAAAGCCACTTTAATTTTTTCTAAAAGCCGCTTTTGTTTTCTCAAAAAGCCACTTTACTTTTTTCTAATAGCCGCTTTTGTTTTCTGAAAAATCCACTTTTATTTCTTCTAAAAACCGGTTTTGTTTTTTCAGACAGTCGCTTTAACTTTTTCTAAAAGCCACTTTTAATTTCTCTAAAACCCACTTTAATTTTTTCTAAAAGCCGCTTTTGTTTTCTCAAAAAGCCACTTTAATTTTTTCTAATAGCCGCTTTTGCTTTCTCAAAAAGCCACTTTTATTTCTTCTAAAAGCCGATTTTGTTTTCTCAAAAAGCTACTTTTATTTCTTCTAAAAGCCGATTTTGTTTTCTCAGAAAGTCGCTTTAATTTTTTCTAAAAGTCACTTTTAATTCCTCAGAAAGTCGCTTTAATTTTTTCTAAAAGCCACTTTTAATTTCTCTAAAACCCACTTTAATTTTTTCTAAAAGTCACTTTTATTTCCTCAGAAAGCCACTTTAATTTTTTCTAAAAGCCGCTTTTGTTTTCTCAAAAAGCCACTTTACTTTTTTCTAATAGCCGCTTTTGTTTTCTGAAAAATCCACTTTTATTTCTTCTAAAAACCGGTTTTGTTTTTTTAGACAGTCGCTTTAACTTTTTCTAAAAGCCACTTTTAATTTCTCTAAAACCCACTTTAATTTTTTCTAATAGCCGCTTTTGTTTTCTCAAAAAGCCACTTTTATTTCTTCTAAAAACTGGTTTTGTATTCTCAGAAAGTCGCTTTAATTTTTTCTAAAAGCCACTTTTAATTTCTCTAAAACCCACTTTAATTTTTTCTAAAAGCCGCTTTTGTTTTCTCAAAAAGCCACTTTAATTTTTTCTAATAGCCGCTTTTGCTTTCTCAAAAAGCCACTTTTATTTCTTCTAAAAGCCGATTTTGTTTTCTCAAAAAGCTACTTTTATTTCTTCTAAAAGCCGATTTTGTTTTCTCAGAAAGTCGCTTTAATTTTTTCTAAAAGTCACTTTTAATTCCTCAGAAAGTCGCTTTAATTTTTTCTAAAAGCCACTTTTAATTTCTCTAAAACCCACTTTAATTTTTTCTAAAAGCCGCTTTTGTTTTCTCAAAAAGCCACTTTAATTTTTTCTAATAGCCGCTTTTGTTTTCTCAAAAAGCTACTTTTATTTCTTATAAAAACCGGTGTTGTTTTCTCTGAAAGTCGCTTTAATTTTTTCTAAAAGTCACTTTTAATTCCTCAGAAAGTCGCTTTAATTTTTTCTAAAAGCCACTTTTAATTTCTCTAAAACCCACTTTAATTTTTTCTAAAAGCCGCTTTTGTTTTCTCAAAAAGCCACTTTAATTTTTTCTAAAAGCCGCTTTTGCTTTCTCAAAAAGCCACTTTTATTTCTTCTAAAAGCCGATTTTGTTTTCTCAAAAAGCTACTTTTATTTCTTCTAAAAGCCGATTTTGTTTTCTCAAAAAGCCACTTTAATTTCTTCTAAAAGCCGATTTTGTTTTCTCAGAAAGTCGCTTTAATTTTTTCTAAAAGTCACTTTTAATTCCTTAGAAAGTCGCTTTAATTTTTTCTAAAAGCCGCTTTTGTTTTCTCAAAAAGCCACTTTAATTTTTTCTAATAGCCGCTTTTGCTTTCTCAAAAAGCCACTTTTATTTCTTCTAAAAGCCGATTTTGTTTTCTCAAAAAGCTACTTTTATTTCTTCTAAAAGCCGATTTTGTTTTCTCAAAAAGCCACTTTAATTTCTTCTAAAAGCCGATTTTGTTTTCTCAGAAAGTCGCTTTAATTTTTTCTAAAAGTCACTTTTAATTCCTCAGAAAGTCGCTTTAATTTTTTCTAAAAGCCGCTTTTGTTTTCTCAAAAAGCCACTTTAATTTTTTCTAATAGCCGCTTTTGCTTTCTCAAAAAGCCACTTTTATTTCTTCTAAAAGCCGATTTTGTTTTCTCAAAAAGCTACTTTTATTTCTTCTAAAAGCCGATTTTGTTTTCTCAGAAAGTCGCTTTAATTTTTTTCTAATAGCCGCTTTTGCTTTCTCAAAAAGCCACTTTTATTTCTTCTAAAAGCCGATTTTGTTTTCTCAAAAAGCCACTTTAATTTTTTCTAATAGCCGCTTTTGCTTTCTCAAAAAGCCGCTTTTATTTCTTCTAAAAGCCGATTTTGTTTTCTCAAAGAGCCACTTTAATTTTTTCTAAAAATCACTTTTAATTCCTTAGAAAGTCGCTTTAATTTTTTCTAAAAGCCGCTTTTGTTTTCTCAAAAAGCCACTTTAATTTTTTCTAATAGCCGCTTTTGCTTTCTCAAAAAGCCACTTTTATTTCTTCTAAAAGCCGATTTTGTTTTCTCAAAAAGCTACTTTTATTTCTTCTAAAAGCCGATTTTGTTTTCTTAAAAAGCCCCTTTAATTTCTTCTAAAAGCCGATTTTGTTTTCTCAAAAAGCCACTTTTATTTCTTCTAAAAACCGGTTTTGTTTTCTCAGAAAGCCACTTTAATTTTTTCTAAAAGCCGCTTTTATTTTCTCAAAAAGCCACTTTAATTTCTTCTAAAAACCGGTTTTGTTTTCTCAGAAAGTCGCTTTAATTTTTTCTAAAAGTCACTTTTAATTCCTCAGAAAGTCGCTTTAATTTTTTCTAATAGCCGCTTTTGCTTTCTCAAAAAGCCACTTTAATTTCTTCTAAAAGCCGATTTTGTTTTCTCAGAAAGTCGCTTTAATTTTTTCTAAAAATCACTTTTAATTCCTTAGAAAGTCGCTTTAATTTTTTCTAAAAGCCGCTTTTGTTTTCTCAAAAAGCCACTTTAATTTTTTCTAATAGCCGCTTTTGCTTTCTCAAAAAGCCACTTTTATTTCTTCTAAAAGCCGATTTTGTTTTCTCAAAAAGCTACTTTTATTTCTTCTAAAAGCCGATTTTGTTTTCTCAAAAAGCCACTTTAATTTCTTCTAAAAGCCGATTTTGTTTTCTCAGAAAGTCGCTTTAATTTTTTCTAAAAGTCACTTTTAATTCCTCAGAAAGTCGCTTTAATTTTTTCTAAAAGCCGCTTTTGTTTTCTCAAAAAGCCACTTTAATTTTTTCTAATAGCCGCTTTTGCTTTCTCAAAAAGCCACTTTTATTTCTTCTAAAAGCCGATTTTGTTTTCTCAAAAAGCTACTTTTATTTCTTCTAAAAGTCGATTTTGTTTTCTCAGAAAGTCGCTTTAATTTTTTCTAATAGCCGCTTTTGCTTTCTCAAAAAGCCGCTTTTATTTCTTCTAAAAGCCGATTTTGTTTTCTCAGAAAGTCGCTTTAATTTTTTCTAATAGCCGCTTTTGCTTTCTCAAAAAGCCACTTTTATTTCTTCTAAAAGCCGATTTTGTTTTCTCAAAAAGCCGCTTTTATTTCTTCTAAAAGCCGATTTTGTTTTCTCAAAAAGCCACTTTAATTTTTTCTAATAGCCGCTTTTGCTTTCTCAAAAAGCCGCTTTTATTTCTTCTAAAAGCCGATTTTGTTTTCTCAAAAAGCCACTTTAATTTCTTCTAAAAGCCGATTTTGTTTTCTCAGAAAGTCGCTTTAATTTTTTCTAAAAGTCACTTTTAATTCCTCAGAAAGTCGCTTTAATTTTTTCTAATAGCCGCTGTTGCTTTCTCAAAAAGCCACTTTTATTTCTTCTAAAAGCCGATTTTGTTTTCTCAAAAAGCCACTTTAATTTCTTCTAAAAGCCGATTTTGTTTTCTCAAAAAACTACTTTTATTTCTTCTAAAAGCCGATTTTGTTTTCTCAGAAAGTCGCTTTAGTTTTTTCTAAAAGCCACTTTTAATTTCTCTAAAACCCACTTTAATTTTTTCTAAAAGCCGCTTTTGTTTTCTCAAAAAGCCAGTTTAATTTTTTCTAATAGCCGCTTTTGTTTTCTCAAAAAACTACTTTTATTTCTTCTAAAAGCCGATTTTGTTTTCTCAGAAAGTCGCTTTAATTTTTTTTAAAAGTAACTTTTAATTCCTCAGAAAGTCGTTTAATTTTTTCTAAAAGCCGCTTTTGTTTTCTCTAAAACCCACTTTAATTTTTTCTAAAAGCCGCTTTTGTTTTCTCAAAAAGCGACTTTATTTTTTTCTAAAAGCCGCTTTTGTTTTCTCAAAAAACTACTTTTATTTCTTCTAAAAGCCGATTTTATTTTCTCAGAAAGTCGCTTTAGTTTTTTCTAAAAGCCACTTTTAATTTCTCTAAAACCTACTTTAATTTTTTCTAAAAGCCGCTTTTGTTTTCTCAAAAAGCCACTTTAATTTTTTCTAAAAGCCGCTTTTGTTTTCTCAAAAAACTACTTTTATTTCTTCTAAAAGCCGATTTTGTTTTCTCAGAAAGTCGCTTTAATTTTTTCTAAAAGTCACTTTTAATTCCTCAGAAAGTCGCTTTAATTTTTTCTAAAAGCCGCTTTTGTTTTCTCAAAAAGCCACTTTAATTTTTTCTAAAAGCCGCTTTTGTTTTCTCAAAAAGCCACTTTTATTTCTTCTAAAAACCGGTGTTGTTTTCTCAGAAAGTCGCTTTAATTTTTTCTAAAAGCCACTCTTAATTTCTCTAAAACCCACTTTAATTTTTTCTAAAAGCCGCTTTTGTTTTCTCAAAAAGCCACTTTAATTTTTTCTAAAAGCCGCTTTTGCTTTCTCAGAAAGTCGCTTTAGTTTTTTCTAAAAGCCACTCTTAATTTCTCTAAAACCCACTTTAATTTTTTCTAAAAGCCGCTTTTGTTTTCTCAAAAAGCCACTATTATTTCTTCTAAAAACCGGTGTTGTTTTCTCAGAAAGTCGCTTTAATTTTTTCTAAAAGTCACTTTTAATTCCTCAGAAAGTCGCTTTAATTTTTTCTAAAAGCCGCTTTTGTTTTCTCAAAAAGCCACATTAATTTTTTCTAATAGCCGCTTTTGCTTTCTCAAAAAGCCACTTTTATTTCTTCTAAAAGCCGATTTTGTTTTCTCAAAAAGCTACTTTTATTTCTTCTAAAAGCCGATTTTGTTTTCTCAGAAAGTCGCTTTAATTTTTTTTAAAAGTAACTTTTAATTCCTCAGAAAGTCGTTTAATTTTTTCTAAAAGCCGCTTTTGTTTTCTCTAAAACCCACTTTAATTTTTTCTAAAAGCCGCTTTTGTTTTCTCAAAAAGCCACTTTAATTTTTTCTAATAGCCGCTTTTGTTTTCTCAAAAAACTACTTTAATTTTTTCTAATAGCCGCTTTTGCTTTCTCAAAAAGCCACTTTTATTTCTTCTAAAAGCCGATTTTGTTTTCTCAGAAAGTCGCTTTAATTTTTTCTAATAGCCGCTTTTGCTTTCTCAAAAAGCCACTTTTATTTCTTCTAAAAGCCGATTTTGTTTTCTCAAAAAGCCACTTTAATTTTTTCTAATAGCCGCTTTTGCTTTCTCAAAAAGCCGCTTTTATTTCTTCTAAAAGCCGATTTTGTTTTCTCAAAAAGCCACTTTAATTTTTTCTAAAAATCACTTTTAATTCCTTAGAAAGTCGTTTTAATTTTTTCTAAAAGCCGCTTTTGTTTTCTCAAAAAGCCACTTTAATTTTTTCTAATAGCCGCTTTTGCTTTCTCAAAAAGCCACTTTTATTTCTTCTAAAAGCCGATTTTGTTTTCTCAAAAAGCTACTTTTATTTCTTCTAAAAGCCGATTTTGTTTTCTTAAAAAGCCACTTTAATTTCTTCTAAAAGCCGATTTTGTTTTCTCAAAAAGCCACTTTTATTTCTTCTAAAAACCGGTTTTGTTTTCTCAGAAAGCCACTTTAATTTTTTCTAAAAGCCGCTTTTATTTTCTCAAAAAGCCACTTTAATTTCTTCTAAAAACCGGTTTTGTTTTCTCAGAAAGTCGCTTTAATTTTTTCTAAAAGTCACTTTTAATTCCTCAGAAAGTCGCTTTAATTTTTTCTAATAGCCGCTTTTGCTTTCTCAAAAAGCCACTTTAATTTCTTCTAAAAGCCGATTTTGTTTTCTCAGAAAGTCGCTTTAATTTTTTCTAAAAATCACTTTTAATTCCTTAGAAAGTTGCTTTAATTTTTTCTAAAAGCCGCTTTTGTTTTCTCAAAAAGCCACTTTAATTTTTTCTAATAGCCGCTTTTGCTTTCTCAAAAAGCCACTTTTATTTCTTCTAAAAGCCGATTTTGTTTTCTCAAAAAGCTACTTTTATTTCTTCTAAAAGCCGATTTTGTTTTCTCAAAAAGCCACTTTAATTTCTTCTAAAAGCCGATTTTGTTTTCTCAGAAAGTCGCTTTAATTTTTTCTAAAAGTCACTTTTAATTCCTCAGAAAGTCGCTTTAATTTTTTCTAAAAGCCGCTTTTGTTTTCTCAAAAAGCCACTTTAATTTTTTCTAATAGCCGCTTTTGCTTTCTCAAAAAGCCACTTTTATTTCTTCTAAAAGCCGATTTTGTTTTCTCAAAAAGCTACTTTTATTTCTTCTAAAAGTCGATTTTGTTTTCTCAGAAAGTCGCTTTAATTTTTTCTAATAGCCGCTTTTGCTTTCTCAAAAAGCCGCTTTTATTTCTTCTAAAAGCCGATTTTGTTTTCTCAGAAAGTCGCTTTAATTTTTTCTAATAGCCGCTTTTGCTTTCTCAAAAAGCCACTTTTATTTCTTCTAAAAGCCGATTTTGTTTTCTCAAAAAGCCGCTTTTATTTCTTCTAAAAGCCGATTTTGTTTTCTCAAAAAGCCACTTTAATTTTTTCTAATAGCCGCTTTTGCTTTCTCAAAAAGCCGCGTTTATTTCTTCTAAAAGCCGATTTTGTTTTCTCAAAAAGCCACTTTAATTTCTTCTAAAAGCCGATTTTGTTTTCTCAGAAAGTCGCTTTAATTTTTTCTAAAAGTCACTTTTAATTCCTCAGAAAGTCGCTTTAATTTTTTCTAATAGCCGCTGTTGCTTTCTCAAAAAGCCACTTTTATTTCTTCTAAAAGCCGATTTTGTTTTCTCAAAAAGCCACTTTAATTTCTTCTAAAAGCCGATTTTGTTTTCTCAAAAAACTACTTTTATTTCTTCTAAAAGCCGATTTTGTTTTCTCAGAAAGTCGCTTTAGTTTTTTCTAAAAGCCACTTTTAATTTCTCTAAAACCCACTTTAATTTTTTCTAAAAGCCGCTTTTGTTTTCTCAAAAAGCCACTTTAATTTTTTCTAATAGCCGCTTTTGCTTTCTCAAAAAGCCACTTTAATTTTTTCTAATAGCCGCTTTTGTTTTCTCAAAAAACTACTTTTATTTCTTCTAAAAGCCGATTTTGTTTTCTCAGAAAGTCGCTTTAATTTTTTTTAAAAGTAACTTTTAATTCCTCAGAAAGTCGTTTAATTTTTTCTAAAAGCCGCTTTTGTTTTCTCTAAAACCCACTTTAATTTTTTCTAAAAGCCGCTTTTGTTTTCTCAAAAAGCTACTTTATTTTTTTCTAAAAGCCGCTTTTGTTTTCTCAAAAAACTACTTTTATTTCTTCTAAAAGCCGATTTTATTTTCTCTAAAACCCACTTTAATTTTTTCTAAAAGCCGCTTTTGTTTTCTCAAAAAGCCACTTTAATTTTTTCTAATAGCCGCTTTTGTTTTCTCAAAAAACTACTTTAATTTTTTCTAATAGCCGCTTTTGCTTTCTCAAAAAGCCACTTTTATTTCTTCTAAAAGCCGATTTTGTTTTCTCAAAAAGCTACTTTTATTTCTTCTAAAAGCCGATTTTGTTTTCTCAGAAAGTCGCTTTAATTTTTTCTAATAGCCGCTTTTGCTTTCTCAAAAAGCCACTTTTATTTCTTCTAAAAGCCGATTTTGTTTTCTCAAAAAGCCACTTTAATTTTTTCTAATAGCCGCTTTTGCTTTCTCAAAAAGCCGCTTTTATTTCTTCTAAAAGCCGATTTTGTTTTCTCAAAAAGCCACTTTAATTTTTTCTAAAAATCACTTTTAATTCCTTAGAAAGTCGTTTTAATTTTTTCTAAAAGCCGCTTTTGTTTTCTCAAAAAGCCACTTTAATTTTTTCTAATAGCCGCTTTTGCTTTCTCAAAAAGCTACTTTTATTTCTTCTAAAAGCCGATTTTGTTTTCTCAAAAAGCTACTTTTATTTCTTCTAAAAGCCGATTTTGTTTTCTTAAAAAGCCACTTTAATTTCTTCTAAAAGCCGATTTTGTTTTCTCAAAAAGCCACTTTTATTTCTTCTAAAAACCGGTTTTGTTTTCTCAGAAAGCCACTTTAATTTTTTCTAAAAGCCGCTTTTATTTTCTCAAAAAGCCACTTTAATTTCTTCTAAAAACCGGTTTTGTTTTCTCAGAAAGTCGCTTTAATTTTTTCTAAAAGTCACTTTTAATTCCTCAGAAAGTCGCTTTAATTTTTTCTAATAGCCGCTTTTGCTTTCTCAAAAAGCCACTTTAATTTCTTCTAAAAGCCGATTTTGTTTTCTCAGAAAGTCGCTTTAATTTTTTCTAAAAATCACTTTTAATTCCTTAGAAAGTCGCTTTAATTTTTTCTAAAAGCCGCTTTTGTTTTCTCAAAAAGCCACTTTAATTTTTTCTAATAGCCGCTTTTGCTTTCTCAAAAAGCCACTTTTATTTCTTCTAAAAGCCGATTTTGTTTTCTCAAAAAGCTACTTTTATTTCTTCTAAAAGCCGATTTTGTTTTCTCAAAAAGCCACTTTAATTTCTTCTAAAAGCCGATTTTGTTTTCTCAGAAAGTCGCTTTAATTTTTTCTAAAAGTCACTTTTAATTCCTCAGAAAGTCGCTTTAATTTTTTCTAAAAGCCGCTTTTGTTTTCTCAAAAAGCCACTTTAATTTTTTCTAATAGCCGCTTTTGCTTTCTCAAAAAGCCACTTTTATTTCTTCTAAAAGCCGATTTTGTTTTCTCAAAAAGCTACTTTTATTTCTTCTAAAAGTCGATTTTGTTTTCTCAGAAAGTCGCTTTAATTTTTTCTAATAGCCGCTTTTGCTTTCTCAAAAAGCCGGTTTTATTTCTTCTAAAAGCCGATTTTGTTTTCTCAGAAAGTCGCTTTAATTTTTTCTAATAGCCGCTTTTGCTTTCTCAAAAAGCCACTTTTATTTCTTCTAAAAGCCGATTTTGTTTTCTCAAAAAGCCGCTTTTATTTCTTCTAACAGCCGATTTTGTTTTCTCAAAAAGCCACTTTAATTTTTTCTAATAGCCGCTTTTGCTTTCTCAAAAAGCCGCGTTTATTTCTTCTAAAAGCCGATTTTGTTTTCTCAAAAAGCCACTTTAATTTCTTCTAAAAGCCGATTTTGTTTTCTCAGAAAGTCGCTTTAATTTTTTCTAAAAGTCACTTTTAATTCCTCAGAAAGTCGCTTTAATTTTTTCTAATAGCCGCTGTTGCTTTCTCAAAAAGCCACTTTTATTTCTTCTAAAAGCCGATTTTGTTTTCTCAAAAAGCCACTTTAATTTCTTCTAAAAGCCGATTTTGTTTTCTCAAAAAACTACTTTTATTTCTTCTAAAAGCCGATTTTGTTTTCTCAGAAAGTCGCTTTAGTTTTTTCTAAAAGCCACTTTTAATTTCTCTAAAACCCACTTTAATTTTTTCTAAAAGCCGCTTTTGTTTTCTCAAAAAGCCACTTTAATTTTTTCTAATAGCCGCTTTTGCTTTCTCAAAAAGCCACTTTAATTTTTTCTAATAGCCGCTTTTGTTTTCTCAAAAAACTACTTTTATTTCTTCTAAAAGCCGATTTTGTTTTCTCAGAAAGTCGCTTTAATTTTTTTTTAAAGTAACTTTTAATTCCTGAGAAAGTCGTTTAATTTTTTCTAAAAGCCGCTTTTGTTTTCTCTAAAACCCACTTTAATTTTTTCTAAAAGCCGCTTTTGTTTTCTCAAAAAGCGACTTTATTTTTTTCTAAAAGCCGCTTTTGTTTTCTCAAAAAACTACTTTTATTTCTTCTAAAAGCCGATTTTATTTTCTCAGAAAGTCGCTTTAGTTTTTTCTAAAAGCCACTTTTAATTTCTCTAAAACCTACTTTAATTTTTTCTAAAAGCCGCTTTTGTTTTCTCAAAAAGCCACTTTAATTTTTTCTAAAAGCCGCTTTTGTTTTCTCAAAAAACTACTTTTATTTCTTCTAAAAGCCGATTTTGTTTTCTCAGAAAGTCGCTTTAATTTTTTCTAAAAGTCACTTTTAATTCCTCAGAAAGTCGCTTTAATTTTTTCTAAAAGCCGCTTTTGTTTTCTCAAAAAGCCACTTTAATTTTTTCTAAAAGCCGCTTTTGTTTTCTCAAAAAGCCACTTTTATTTCTTCTAAAAACCGGTGTTGTTTTCTCAGAAAGTCGCTTTAATTTTTTCTAAAAGCCACTCTTAATTTCTCTAAAACCCACTTTAATTTTTTCTAAAAGCCGCTTTTATTTTCTCAAAAAGCCACTTTAATTTTTTCTAAAAGCCGCTTTTGCTTTCTCAGAAAGTCGCTTTAGTTTTTTCTAAAAGCCACTCTTAATTTCTCTAAAACCCACTTTAATTTTTTCTAAAAGCCGCTTTTGTTTTCTCAAAAAGCCACTATTATTTCTTCTAAAAACCGGTGTTGTTTTCTCAGAAAGTCGCTTTAATTTTTTCTAAAAGTCACTTTTAATTCCTCAGAAAGTCGCTTTAATTTTTTCTAAAAGCCGCTTTTGTTTTCTCAAAAAGCCACTTTAATTTTTTCTAATAGCCGCTTTTGCTTTCTCAAAAAGCCACTTTTATTTCTTCTAAAAGCCGATTTTGTTTTCTCAAAAAGCTACTTCTATTTCTTCTAAAAGCCGATTTTGTTTTCTCAGAAAGTCGCTTTAATTTTTTTTAAAAGTAACTTTTAATTCCTCAGAAAGTCGTTTAATTTTTTCTAAAAGCCGCTTTTGTTTCCTCTAAAACCCACTTTAATTTTTTCTAAAAGCCGCTTTTGTTTTCTCAAAAAGCCACTTTAATTTTTTCTAATAGCCGCTTTTGTTTTCTCAAAAAACTACTTTTATTTCTTCTAAAAGCCGATTTTGTTTTCTCAGAAAGTCGCTTTAATTTTTTTTAAAAGTAACTTTTAATTCCTCAGAAAGTCGTTTAATTTTTTCTAAAAGCCGCTTTTGTTTCCTCTAAAACCCACTTTAATTTTTTCTAAAAGCCGCTTTTGTTTTCTCAAAAAGCCACTTTAATTTTTTCTAATAGCCGCTTTTGTTTTCTCAAAAAACTACTTTTATTTCTTCTAAAAGCCGATTTTGTTTTCTCAGAAAGTCGCTTTAATTTTTTCTAAAAGTCACTTTTAATTCCTCAGAAAGTCGCTTTAGTTTTTTCTAAAAGCCACTCTTAATTTCTCTAAAACCCACTTTAATTTTTTCTAAAAGCCGCTTTTGTTTTCTCAAAAAGCCACTATTATTTCTTCTAAAAACCGGTGTTGTTTTCTCAGAAAGTCGCTTTAATTTTTTCTAAAAGTCACTTTTAATTCCTCAGAAAGTCGCTTTAATTTTTTCTAAAAGCCGCTTTTGTTTTCTCAAAAAGCCACTTTAATTTTTTCTAATAGCCGCTTTTGCTTTCTCAAAAAGCCACTTTTATTTCTTCTAAAAGCCGATTTTGTTTTCTCAAAAAGCTAATTTTATTTCTTCTAAAAGCCGATTTTGTTTTCTCAGAAAGTCGCTTTAATTTTTTTTAAAAGTAACTTTTAATTCCTCAGAAAATCGTTTAATTTTTTCTAAAAGCCGCTTTTGTTTTCTCTAAAACCCACTTTAATTTTTTCTAAAAGCCGCTTTTGTTTTCTCAAAAAGCCGATTTTATTTCTTCTAAAAACCGGTTTTGTTTTCTCAGAAAGTCGCTTTAATTTTTTCTAAAAGCCACTCTTAATTTCTCTATAACCCACTTTAATTTTTTCTAAAAGCCGCTTTTGTTTTCTCAAAAAGCCACTTTAATTTTTTCTAAAAGCCGCTTTTGCTTTCTCAGAAAGTCGCTTTAGTTTTTTCTAAAAGCCACTCTTAATTTTTCTAAAACCCACTTTAATTTTTTCTAAAAGCCGCTTTTGTTTTCTCAAAAAGCCACTTTAATTTTTTCTAAAAGCCGCTTTTGCTTTCTCAGAAAGTCGCTTTAGTTTTTTCTAAAAGCCACTCTTAATTTTTCTAAAACCCACTTTAATTTTTTCTAAAAGCCGCTTTTGTTTTCTCAAAAAGCCGTTATTATTTCTTCTAAAAACCGGTGTTGTTTTCTCAGAAAGTCGCTTTAATTTTTTCTAAAAGCCGCTTTTGTTTTCTCAAAAAGCCACTTTAATTTTTTCTAAAATCCGCTTTTGTTTTCTCAAAAAGCTAATTTTATTTCTTCTAAAAGCCGATTTTGTTTTCTCAGAAAGTCGCTTTAATTTTTTCTAAAAGCCGCTTTTGTTTTCTCAAAAAGCCACTTTAATTTTTTCTAATAGCCGCTTTTGCTTTCTCAAAAAGCCACTTTTATTTCTTCTAAAAACCGGTTTTGTTTTCTCAGAAAGTCGCTTTAATTTTTTCTAAAAGCCACTCTTAATTTCTCTATAACCCACTTTAATTTTTTCTAAAAGCCGCTTTTGTTTTCTCAAAAAGCCACTTTAATTTTTTCTAAAAACCGCTTTTGCTTTCTCAGAAAGTCGCTTTAGTTTTTTCTAAAAGCCACTCTTAATTTTTCTAAAACCCACTTTAATTTTTTCTAAAAGCCGCTTTTGTTTTCTCAAAAAGCCACTTTAATTTTTTCTAAAATCCGCTTTTGTTTTCTCAAAAAGCCACTTTAATTTTTTCTAAAAACCGCTTTTGCTTTCTCAGAAAGTCGCTTTAGTTTTTTCTAAAAGCCACTCTTAATTTTTCTAAAACCCACTTTAATTTTTTCTAAAAGCCGATTTTGTTTTCTCAGAAAGTCGCTTTAATTTTTTCTAAAAGCTGCTTTTGTTTTCTCAAAAAGCCACTTAATTTTTTCTAATAGCCGCTTTTGCTTTCTCAAAAAGCCACTTTTATTTCTTTAAAAAACCGGTTTTGTTTTCTCAGAAAGTCGCTTTAATTTTTTCTAAAAGCCACTCTTAATTTCTCTATAACCCACTTTAATTTTTTCTAAAAGCCGCTTTTGTTTTCTCAAAAAGCCACTTTAATTTTTTCTAAAAGCCGCTTTTGCTTTCTCAGAAAGTCGCTTTAGTTTTTTCTAAAAGCCACTCTTAATTTTTCTAAAACCCACTTTAATTTTTTCTAAAAGCCGCTTTTGTTTTCTCAAAAAGCCACTTTAATTTTTTCTAAAAGCCGCTTTTGCTTTCTCAGAAAGGCGCTTTAGTTTTTTCTAAAAGCCACTCTTAATTTTTCTAAAACCCACTTTAATTTTTTCTAAAAGCCGCTTTTGTTTTCTCAAAAAGCCATTATTATTTCTTCTAAAAACCGGTGTTGTTTTCTCAGAAAGTCGCTTTAATTTTTTCTAAAAGTCACTTTTAATTCCTCAGAAAGTCGCTTTAATTTTTTCTAAAAGCCGCTTTTGTTTTCTCAAAAAGCTACTTTTATTTCTTCTAAAAGCCGATTTTGTTTTCTCAGAAAGTCGCTTTAATTTTTTCTAAAAGCCGCTTTTGTTTTCTCAAAAAGCCACTTTAATTTTTTCTAATAGCCGCTTTTGCTTTCTCAGAAAGGCGCTTTAGTTTTTTCTAAAAGCCACTCTTAATTTTTCTAAAACCCACTTTAATTTTTTCTAAAAGCCGCTTTTGTTTTCTCTAAAACCCACTTTAATTTTTTCTAAAAGCCGCTTTTGTTTTCTCAAAAAGCCACTTTTATTTCTTCTAAAAACCGGTGTTGTTTTCTCAGAAAGTCGCTTTAATTTTTTCTAAAAGTCACTTTTAATTCCTCAGAAAGTCGCTTTAATTTTTTCTAAAAGCCGCTTTTGTTTTCTCAAAAAGCCACTTTAATTTTTTCTAATAGCCGCTTTTGCTTTCTCAAAAAGCCACTTTTATTTCTTCTAAAAACCGGTTTTGTTTTCTCAGAAAGTCGCTTTAATTTTTTCTAAAAGCCACTCTTAATTTTTCTAAAACCCACTTTAATTTTTTCTAAAAGCCGCTTTTGTTTTCTCAAAAAGCCACTTTAATTTTTTCTAAAAGCCGCTTTTGCTTTCTCAGAAAGTCGCTTTAGTTTTTTCTAAAAGCCACTCTTAATTTTTCTAAAACCCACTTTAATTTTTTCTAAAAGCCGCTTTTGTTTTCTCAAAAAGCCACTTTAATTTTTTCTAATAGCCGCTTTTGCTTTCTCAAAAAGCCACTTTTATTTCTTCTAAAAACCGGTTTTGTTTTCTCAGAAAGTCGCTTTAATTTTTTCTAAAAGTCACTTTTAATTCCTCAGAAAGTCGCTTTAATTTTTTCTAAAAGCCGCTTTTGTTTTCTCAAAAAGCCACTTTAATTTTTTCTAAAAGCCGCTTTTGTTTTCTCAAAAAGCCACTTTTATTTCTTCTAAAAACCGGTGTTGTTTTCTCAGAAAGTCGCTTTAATTTTTTCTAAAAGTCACTTTTAATTCCTCAGAAAGTCGCTTTAATTTTTTCTAAAAGCCGGTTTTGTTTTCTCAAAAAGCCACTTTAATTTTTTCTAATAGCCGCTTTTGCTTTCTCAAAAAGCCACTTTTATTTCTTCTAAAAGCCGATTTTGTTTTCTCAAAAAGCTAATTTTATTTCTTCTAAAAGCCGATTTTGTTTTCTCAGAAAGTCGCTTTAATTTTTTTTTAAAGTAACTTTTAATTCCTCAGAAAATCGTTTAATTTTTTCTAAAAGCCGCTTTTGTTTTCTCTAAAACCCACTTTAATTTTTTCTAAAAGCCGCTTTTGTTTTCTCAAAAAGCCGATTTTATTTCTTCTAAAAACCGGTTTTGTTTTCTCAGAAAGTCGCTTTAGTTTTTTCTAAAAGCCACTCTTAATTTTTCTAAAACCCACTTTAATTTTTTCTAAAAGCCGCTTTTGTTTTCTCAAAAAGCCACTTTAATTTTTTCTAAAAGCCGCTTTTGCTTTCTCAGAAAGGCGCTTTAGTTTTTTCTAAAAGCCACTCTTAATTTTTCTAAAACCCACTTTAATTTTTTCTAAAAGCCGCTTTTGTTTTCTCTAAAACCCACTTTAATTTTTTCTAAAAGCCGCTTTTGTTTTCTCAAAAAGCCACTTTTATTTCTTCTAAAAACCGGTGTTGTTTTCTCAGAAAGTCGCTTTAATTTTTTCTAAAAGTCACTTTTAATTCCTCAGAAAGTCGCTTTAATTTTTTCTAAAAGCCGCTTTTGTTTTCTCAAAAAGCCACTTTAATTTTTTCTAATAGCCGCTTTTGCTTTCTCAAAAAGCCACTTTTATTTCTTCTAAAAACCGGTTTTGTTTTCTCAGAAAGTCGCTTTAATTTTTTCTAAAAGCCACTCTTAATTTTTCTAAAACCCACTTTAATTTTTTCTAAAAGCCGCTTTTGTTTTCTCAAAAAGCCACTTTAATTTTTTCTAAAAGCCGCTTTTGCTTTCTCAGAAAGTCGCTTTAGTTTTTTCTAAAAGCCACTCTTAATTTTTCTAAAACCCACTTTAATTTTTTCTAAAAGCCGCTTTTGTTTTCTCAAAAAGCCACTTTAATTTTTTCTAATAGCCGCTTTTGCTTTCTCAAAAAGCCACTTTTATTTCTTCTAAAAACCGGTTTTGTTTTCTCAGAAAGTCGCTTTAATTTTTTCTAAAAGTCACTTTTAATTCCTCAGAAAGTCGCTTTAATTTTTTCTAAAAGCCGCTTTTGTTTTCTCAAAAAGCCACTTTAATTTTTTCTAAAAGCCGCTTTTGTTTTCTCAAAAAGCCACTTTTATTTCTTCTAAAAACCGGTGTTGTTTTCTCAGAAAGTCGCTTTAATTTTTTCTAAAAGTCACTTTTAATTCCTCAGAAAGTCGCTTTAATTTTTTCTAAAAGCCGCTTTTGTTTTCTCAAAAAGCCACTTTAATTTTTTCTAATAGCCGCTTTTGCTTTCTCAAAAAGCCACTTTTAGTTCTTCTAAAAGCCGATTTTGTTTTCTCAAAAAGCTAATTTTATTTCTTCTAAAAGCCGATTTTGTTTTCTCAGAAAGTCGCTTTATTTTTTTTTAAAAGTAACTTTTAATTCCTCAGAAAATCGTTTAATTTTTTCTAAAAGCCGCTTTTGTTTTCTCTAAAACCCACTTTAATTTTTTCTAAAAGCCGCTTTTGCTTTCTCAGAAAGTCGCTTTAGTTTTTTCTAAAAGCCACTCTTAATTTTTCTAAAACCCACTTTAATTTTTTCTAAAAGCCGCTTTTGTTTTCTCAAAAAGCCACTTTAATTTTTTCTAAAAGCCGCTTTTGCTTTCTCAGAAAGTCGCTTTAGTTTTTTCTAAAAGCCACTCTTAATTTTTCTAAAACCCACTTTAATTTTTTCTAAAAGCCGCTTTTGTTTTCTCAAAAAGCCACTTTAATTTTTTCTAAAAGCCGCTTTTGTTTTCTCAAAAAGCCACTTTAATTTTTTCTAATAGCCGCTTTTGCTTTCTCAAAAAGCCACTTTTATTTCTTCTAAAAGCCGATTTTGTTTTCTCAAAAAGCTAATTTTATTTCTTCTAAAAGCCGATTTTGTTTTCTCAGAAAGTCGCTTTAATTTTTTTTTAAAGTAACTTTTAATTCCTCAGAAAATCGTTTAATTTTTTCTAAAAGCCGCTTTTGTTTTCTCTAAAACCCACTTTAATTTTTTCTAAAAGCCGCTTTTGCTTTCTCAGAAAGTCGCTTTAGTTTTTTCTAAAAGCCACTCTTAATTTTTCTAAAACCCACTTTAATTTTTTCTAAAAGCCGCTTTTGTTTTCTCAAAAAGCCACTTTAATTTTTTCTAAAAGCCGCTTTTGCTTTCTCAGAAAGTCGCTTTAGTTTTTTCTAAAAGCCACTCTTAATTTTTCTAAAACCCACTTTAATTTTTTCTAAAAGCCGCTTTTGTTTTCTCAAAAAGCCACTTTAATTTTTTCTAAAAGCCGCTTTTGTTTTCTCAAAAAGCCACTTTTATTTCTTCTAAAAACCGGTGTTGTTTTCTCAGAAAGTCGCTTTAATTTTTTCTAAAAGTCACTTTTAATTCCTCAGAAAGTCGCTTTAATTTTTTCTAAAAGCCGCTTTTGTTTTCTCAAAAAGCCACTTTAATTTTTTCTAATAGCCGCTTTTGCTTTCTCAAAAAGCCACTTTTATTTCTTCTAAAAGCCGATTTTGTTTTCTCAAAAAGCTAATTTTATTTCTTCTAAAAGCCGATTTTGTTTTCTCAGAAAGTCGCTTTAATTTTTTCTAAAAGCCGCTTTTGTTTTCTCAAAAAGCCACTTTAATTTTTTCTAAAAGCCGCTTTTGCTTTCTCAGAAAGTCGCTTTAGTTTTTTCTAAAAGCCACTCTTAATTTTTCTAAAACCCACTTTAATTTTTTCTAAAAGCCGCTTTTGTTTTCTCAAAAAGCCACTTTAATTTTTTCTAATAGCCGCTTTTGCTTTCTCAAAAAGCCACTTTTATTTCTTCTAAAAGCCGATTTTGTTTTCTCAAAAAGCTAATTTTATTTCTTCTAAAAGCCGATTTTGTTTTCTCAGAAAGTCGCTTTAATTTTTTTTTAAAGTAACTTTTAATTCCTCAGAAAATCGTTTAATTTTTTCTAAAAGCCGCTTTTGTTTTCTCTAAAACCCACTTTAATTTTTTCTAAAAGCCGCTTTTGTTTTCTCAAAAAGCCGATTTTATTTCTTCTAAAAACCGGTTTTGTTTTCTCAGAAAGTCGCTTTAGTTTTTTCTAAAAGCCACTCTTAATTTTTCTAAAACCCACTTTAATTTTTTCTAAAAGCCGCTTTTGTTTTCTCAAAAAGCCACTTTAATTTTTTCTAAAAGCCGCTTTTGCTTTCTCAGAAAGGCGCTTTAGTTTTTTCTAAAAGCCACTCTTAATTTTTCTAAAACCCACTTTAATTTTTTCTAAAAGCCGCTTTTGTTTTCTCTAAAACCCACTTTAATTTTTTCTAAAAGCCGCTTTTGTTTTCTCAAAAAGCCACTTTTATTTCTTCTAAAAACCGGTGTTGTTTTCTCAGAAAGTCGCTTTAATTTTTTCTAAAAGTCACTTTTAATTCCTCAGAAAGTCGCTTTAATTTTTTCTAAAAGCCGCTTTTGTTTTCTCAAAAAGCCACTTTAATTTTTTCTAATAGCCGCTTTTGCTTTCTCAAAAAGCCACTTTTATTTCTTCTAAAAACCGGTTTTGTTTTCTCAGAAAGTCGCTTTAATTTTTTCTAAAAGCCACTCTTAATTTTTCTAAAACCCACTTTAATTTTTTCTAAAAGCCGCTTTTGTTTTCTCAAAAAGCCACTTTAATTTTTTCTAAAAGCCGCTTTTGCTTTCTCAGAAAGTCGCTTTAGTTTTTTCTAAAAGCCACTCTTAATTTTTCTAAAACCCACTTTAATTTTTTCTAAAAGCCGCTTTTGTTTTCTCAAAAAGCCACTTTAATTTTTTCTAATAGCCGCTTTTGCTTTCTCAAAAAGCCACTTTTATTTCTTCTAAAAACCGGTTTTGTTTTCTCAGAAAGTCGCTTTAATTTTTTCTAAAAGTCACTTTTAATTCCTCAGAAAGTCGCTTTAATTTTTTCTAAAAGCCGCTTTTGTTTTCTCAAAAAGCCACTTTAATTTTTTCTAAAAGCCGCTTTTGTTTTCTCAAAAAGCCACTTTTATTTCTTCTAAAAACCGGTGTTGTTTTCTCAGAAAGTCGCTTTAATTTTTTCTAAAAGTCACTTTTAATTCCTCAGAAAGTCGCTTTAATTTTTTCTAAAAGCCGCTTTTGTTTTCTCAAAAAGCCACTTTAATTTTTTCTAATAGCCGCTTTTGCTTTCTCAAAAAGCCACTTTTAGTTCTTCTAAAAGCCGATTTTGTTTTCTCAAAAAGCTAATTTTATTTCTTCTAAAAGCCGATTTTGTTTTCTCAGAAAGTCGCTTTATTTTTTTTTAAAAGTAACTTTTAATTCCTCAGAAAATCGTTTAATTTTTTCTAAAAGCCGCTTTTGTTTTCTCTAAAACCCACTTTAATTTTTTCTAAAAGCCGCTTTTGCTTTCTCAGAAAGTCGCTTTAGTTTTTTCTAAAAGCCACTCTTAATTTTTCTAAAACCCACTTTAATTTTTTCTAAAAGCCGCTTTTGTTTTCTCAAAAAGCCACTTTAATTTTTTCTAAAAGCCGCTTTTGCTTTCTCAGAAAGTCGCTTTAGTTTTTTCTAAAAGCCACTCTTAATTTTTCTAAAACCCACTTTAATTTTTTCTAAAAGCCGCTTTTGTTTTCTCAAAAAGCCACTTTAATTTTTTCTAAAAGCCGCTTTTGTTTTCTCAAAAAGCCACTTTAATTTTTTCTAATAGCCGCTTTTGCTTTCTCAAAAAGCCACTTTTATTTCTTCTAAAAGCCGATTTTGTTTTCTCAAAAAGCTAATTTTATTTCTTCTAAAAGCCGATTTTGTTTTCTCAGAAAGTCGCTTTAATTTTTTTTTAAAGTAACTTTTAATTCCTCAGAAAATCGTTTAATTTTTTCTAAAAGCCGCTTTTGTTTTCTCTAAAACCCACTTTAATTTTTTCTAAAAGCCGCTTTTGCTTTCTCAGAAAGTCGCTTTAGTTTTTTCTAAAAGCCACTCTTAATTTTTCTAAAACCCACTTTAATTTTTTCTAAAAGCCGCTTTTGTTTTCTCAAAAAGCCACTTTAATTTTTTCTAAAAGCCGCTTTTGCTTTCTCAGAAAGTCGCTTTAGTTTTTTCTAAAAGCCACTCTTAATTTTTCTAAAACCCACTTTAATTTTTTCTAAAAGCCGCTTTTGTTTTCTCAAAAAGCCACTTTAATTTTTTCTAAAAGCCGCTTTTGTTTTCTCAAAAAGCCACTTTTATTTCTTCTAAAAACCGGTGTTGTTTTCTCAGAAAGTCGCTTTAATTTTTTCTAAAAGTCACTTTTAATTCCTCAGAAAGTCGCTTTAATTTTTTCTAAAAGCCGCTTTTGTTTTCTCAAAAAGCCACTTTAATTTTTTCTAATAGCCGCTTTTGCTTTCTCAAAAAGCCACTTTTATTTCTTCTAAAAGCCGATTTTGTTTTCTCAAAAAGCTAATTTTATTTCTTCTAAAAGCCGATTTTGTTTTCTCAGAAAGTCGCTTTAATTTTTTCTAAAAGCCGCTTTTGTTTTCTCAAAAAGCCACTTTAATTTTTTCTAAAAGCCGCTTTTGCTTTCTCAGAAAGTCGCTTTAGTTTTTTCTAAAAGCCACTCTTAATTTTTCTAAAACCCACTTTAATTTTTTCTAAAAGCCGCTTTTGTTTTCTCAAAAAGCCACTTTAATTTTTTCTAATAGCCGCTTTTGCTTTCTCAAAAAGCCACTTTTATTTCTTCTAAAAACCGGTTTTGTTTTCTCAGAAAGTCGCTTTAATTTTTTCTAAAAGTCACTTTTAATTCCTCAGAAAGTCGCTTTAATTTTTTCTAAAAGCCGCTTTTGTTTTCTCAAAAAGCCACTTTAATTTTTTCTAAAAGCCGCTTTTGTTTTCTCAAAAAGCCACTTTTATTTCTTCTAAAAACCGGTGTTGTTTTCTCAGAAAGTCGCTTTAATTTTTTCTAAAAGTCACTTTTAATTCCTCAGAAAGTCGCTTTAATTTTTTCTAAAAGCCGCTTTTGTTTTCTCAAAAAGCCACTTTAATTTTTTCTAATAGCCGCTTTTGCTTTCTCAAAAAGCCACTTTTATTTCTTCTAAAAGCCGATTTTGTTTTCTCAAAAAGCTAATTTTATTTCTTCTAAAAGCCGATTTTGTTTTCTCAGAAAGTCGCTTTAATTTTTTTTTAAAGTAACTTTTAATTCCTCAGAAAATCGTTTAATTTTTTCTAAAAGCCGCTTTTGTTTTCTCTAAAACCCACTTTAATTTTTTCTAAAAGCCGCTTTTGCTTTCTCAGAAAGTCGCTTTAGTTTTTTCTAAAAGCCACTCTTAATTTTCTCAAAAAGCCACTTTAATTTTTTCTAAAAGCCGCTTTTGTTTTCTCAAAAAGCCACTTTTATTTCTTCTAAAAACCGGTGTTGTTTTCTCAGAAAGTCGCTTTAATTTTTTCTAAAAGTCACTTTTAATTCCTCAGAAAGTCGCTTTAATTTTTTCTAAAAGCCGCTTTTGTTTTCTCAAAAAGCCACTTTAATTTTTTCTAATAGCCGCTTTTGCTTTCTCAAAAAGCCACTTTTATTTCTTCTAAAAGCCGATTTTGTTTTCTCAAAAAGCTAATTTTATTTCTTCTAAAAGCCGATTTTGTTTTCTCAGAAAGTCGCTTTAATTTTTTTTAAAAGTAACTTTTAATTCCTCAGAAAATCGTTTAATTTTTTCTAAAAGCCGCTTTTGTTTTCTCTAAAACCCACTTTAATTTTTTCTAAAAGCCGCTTTTGCTTTCTCAGAAAGTCGCTTTAGTTTTTTCTAAAAGCCACTCTTAATTTTTCTAAAACCCACTTTAATTTTTTCTAAAAGCCGCTTTTGTTTTCTCAAAAAGCCACTTTAATTTTTTCTAAAAGCCGCTTTTGCTTTCTCAGAAAGTCGCTTTAGTTTTTTCTAAAAGCCACTCTTAATTTTTCTAAAACCCACTTTAATTTTTTCTAAAAGCCGCTTTTGTTTTCTCAAAAAGCCACTTTAATTTTTTCTAAAAGCCGCTTTTGTTTTCTCAGAAAGCCACTTTAATTTTTTCTAATAGCCGCTTTTGCTTTCTCAAAAAGCCACTTTTATTTCTTCTAAAAGCCGATTTTGTTTTCTCAAAAAGCTAATTTTATTTCTTCCAAAAGCCGATTTTGTTTTCTCAGAAAGTCGCTTTAATTTTTTTTAAAAGTAACTTTTAATTCCTCAGAAAATCGTTTAATTTTTTCTAAAAGCCGCTTTTGTTTTCTCTAAAACCCACTTTAATTTTTTCTAAAAGCCGCTTTTGCTTTCTCAGAAAGTCGCTTTAGTTTTTTCTAAAAGCCACTCTTAATTTTTCTAAAACCTACTTTAATTTTTTCTAAAAGCCGCTTTTGTTTTCTCAAAAAGCCACTTTAATTTTTTCTAAAAGCCGCTTTTGCTTTCTCAGAAAGTCGCTTTAGTTTTTTCTAAAAGCCACTCTTAATTTTTCTAAAACCCACTTTAATTTTTTCTAAAAGCCGCTTTTGTTTTCTCAAAAAGCCACTTTAATTTTTTCTAAAAGCCGCTTTTGTTTTCTCAAAAAGCCACTTTTATTTCTTCTAAAAACCGGTGTTGTTTTCTCAGAAAGTCGCTTTAATTTTTTCTAAAAGTCACTTTTAATTCCTCAGAAAGTCGCTTTAATTTTTTCTAAAAGCCGCTTTTGTTTTCTCAAAAAACCACTTTAATTTTTTCTAATAGCCGCTTTTGCTTTCTCAAAAAGCCACTTTTATTTCTTCTAAAAGCCGATTTTGTTTTCTCAAAAAGTCGCTTTAGTTTTTTCTAAAAGCCACTCTTAATTTTTCTAAAACCCACTTTAATTTTTTCTAAAAGCCGCTTTTGCTTTCTCAAAAAGCCACTTTTATTTCTTCTAAAAGCCGATTTTGTTTTCTCAGAAAGTCGCTTTAATTTTTTCTAAAAGCCGCTTTTGTTTTCTCAAAAAGCCACTTTAATTTTTTCTAAAAGCCGCTTTTGCTTTCTCAAAAAGCCACTTTTATTTCTTCTAAAAGCCGATTTTGTTTTCTCAGAAAGTCGCTTTAATTTTTTCTAAAAGCCGCTTTTGTTTTCTCAAAAAGCCACTTTAATTTTTTCTAAAAGCCGCTTTTGCTTTCTCAGAAAGTCGCTTTAGTTTTTTCTAAAAGCCACTCTTAATTTTTCTAAAACCCACTTTAATTTTTTCTAAAAGCCGCTTTTGTTTTCTCAAAAAGCCACTTTAATTTTTTCTAATAGCCGCTTTTGCTTTCTCAAAAAGCCACTTTTATTTCTTCTAAAAACCGGTGTTGTTTTCTCAGAAAGTCGCTTTAATTTTTTCTAAAAGTCACTTTTAATTCCTCAGAAAGTCGCTTTAATTTTTTCTAAAAGTAACTTTTAATTCCTCAGAAAGTCGCTTTAATTTTTTCTAAAAGCCGCTTTTGTTTTCTCAAAAAGCCACTTTAATTTTTTCTAAAAGCCGCTTTTAATTTTTTCTAAAAGTCACTTTTAATTCCTCAGAAAGTCGCTTTAATTTTTTCTAAAAGCCGCTTTTGTTTTCTCAAAAAGCCACTTTAATTTTTTCTAATAGCCGCTTTTGCTTTCTCAAAAAGCCACTTTTATTTCTTCTAAAAGCCGATTTTGTTTTCTCAAAAAGCTAATTTTATTTCTTCTAAAAGCCGATTTTGTTTTCTCAGAAAGTCGCTTTAATTTTTTCTAAAAGCCGCTTTTGTTTTCTCAAAAAGCCACTTTAATTTTTTCTAAAAGCCGCTTTTGCTTTCTCAGAAAGTCGCTTTAGTTTTTTCTAAAAGCCACTCTTAATTTTTCTAAAACCCACTTTAATTTTTTCTAAAAGCCGCTTTTGTTTTCTCAAAAAGCCACTTTAATTTTTTCTAATAGCCGCTTTTGCTTTCTCAAAAAGCCACTTTTATTTCTTCTAAAAACCGGTTTTGTTTTCTCAGAAAGTCGCTTTAATTTTTTCTAAAAGTCACTTTTAATTCCTCAGAAAGTCGCTTTAATTTTTTCTAAAAGCCGCTTTTGTTTTCTCAAAAAGCCACTTTAATTTTTTCTAAAAGCCGCTTTTGTTTTCTCAAAAAGCCACTTTTATTTCTTCTAAAAACCGGTGTTGTTTTCTCAGAAAGTCGCTTTAATTTTTTCTAAAAGTCACTTTTAATTCCTCAGAAAGTCGCTTTAATTTTTTCTAAAAGCCGCTTTTGTTTTCTCAAAAAGCCACTTTAATTTTTTCTAATAGCCGCTTTTGCTTTCTCAAAAAGCCACTTTTATTTCTTCTAAAAGCCGATTTTGTTTTCTCAAAAAGCTAATTTTATTTCTTCTAAAAGCCGATTTTGTTTTCTCAGAAAGTCGCTTTAATTTTTTTTAAAAGTAACTTTTAATTCCTCAGAAAATCGTTTAATTTTTTCTAAAAGCCGCTTTTGTTTTCTCTAAAACCCACTTTAATTTTTTCTAAAAGCCGCTTTTGCTTTCTCAGAAAGTCGCTTTAGTTTTTTCTAAAAGCCACTCTTAATTTTTCTAAAACCCACTTTAATTTTTTCTAAAAGCCGCTTTTGTTTTCTCAAAAAGCCACTTTAATTTTTTCTAAAAGCCGCTTTTGCTTTCTCAGAAAGTCGCTTTAGTTTTTTCTAAAAGCCACTCTTAATTTTTCTAAAACCCACTTTAATTTTTTCTAAAAGCCGCTTTTGTTTTCTCAAAAAGCCACTTTAATTTTTTCTAAAAGCCGCTTTTGTTTTCTCAGAAAGCCACTTTAATTTTTTCTAATAGCCGCTTTTGCTTTCTCAAAAAGCCACTTTTATTTCTTCTAAAAGCCGATTTTGTTTTCTCAAAAAGCTAATTTTATTTCTTCTAAAAGCCGATTTTGTTTTCTCAGAAAGTCGCTTTAATTTTTTTTAAAAGTAACTTTTAATTCCTCAGAAAATCGTTTAATTTTTTCTAAAAGCCGCTTTTGTTTTCTCTAAAACCCACTTTAATTTTTTCTAAAAGCCGCTTTTGCTTTCTCAGAAAGTCGCTTTAGTTTTTTCTAAAAGCCACTCTTAATTTTTCTAAAACCTACTTTAATTTTTTCTAAAAGCCGCTTTTGTTTTCTCAAAAAGCCACTTTAATTTTTTCTAAAAGCCGCTTTTGCTTTCTCAGAAAGTCGCTTTAGTTTTTTCTAAAAGCCACTCTTAATTTTTCTAAAACCCACTTTAATTTTTTCTAAAAGCCGCTTTTGTTTTCTCAAAAAGCCACTTTAATTTTTTCTAAAAGCCGCTTTTGTTTTCTCAAAAAGCCACTTTTATTTCTTCTAAAAACCGGTGTTGTTTTCTCAGAAAGTCGCTTTAATTTTTTCTAAAAGTCACTTTTAATTCCTCAGAAAGTCGCTTTAATTTTTTCTAAAAGCCGCTTTTGTTTTCTCAAAAAACCACTTTAATTTTTTCTAATAGCCGCTTTTGCTTTCTCAAAAAGCCACTTTTATTTCTTCTAAAAGCCGATTTTGTTTTCTCAAAAAGTCGCTTTAGTTTTTTCTAAAAGCCACTCTTAATTTTTCTAAAACCCACTTTAATTTTTTCTAAAAGCCGCTTTTGCTTTCTCAAAAAGCCACTTTTATTTCTTCTAAAAGCCGATTTTGTTTTCTCAGAAAGTCGCTTTAATTTTTTCTAAAAGCCGCTTTTGTTTTCTCAAAAAGCCACTTTAATTTTTTCTAAAAGCCGCTTTTGCTTTCTCAAAAAGCCACTTTTGTTTCTTCTAAAAGCCGATTTTGTTTTCTCAGAAAGTCGCTTTAATTTTTTCTAAAAGCCGCTTTTGTTTTCTCAAAAAGCCACTTTAATTTTTTCTAAAAGCCGCTTTTGCTTTCTCAGAAAGTCGCTTTAGTTTTTTCTAAAAGCCACTCTTAATTTTTCTAAAACCCACTTTAATTTTTTCTAAAAGCCGCTTTTGTTTTCTCAAAAAGCCACTTTAATTTTTTCTAATAGCCGCTTTTGCTTTCTCAAAAAGCCACTTTTATTTCTTCTAAAAACCGGTGTTGTTTTCTCAGAAAGTCGCTTTAATTTTTTCTAAAAGTCACTTTTAATTCCTCAGAAAGTCGCTTTAATTTTTTCTAAAAGTAACTTTTAATTCCTCAGAAAGTCGCTTTAATTTTTTCTAAAAGCCGCTTTTGTTTTCTCAAAAAGCCACTTTAATTTTTTCTAAAAGCCGCTTTTGTTTTCTCAAAAAGCCACTTTTATTTCTTCTAAAAACCGGTGTTGTTTTCTCAGAAAGTCGCTTTAATTTTTTCTAAAAGTCACTTTTAATTCCTCAGAAAGTCGCTTTAATTTTTTCTAAAAGCCGCTTTTGTTTTCTCAAAAAGCCACTTTAATTTTTTCTAATAGCCGCTTTTGCTTTCTCAAAAAGCCACTTTTATTTCTTCTAAAAGCCGATTTTGTTTTCTCAAAAAGCTAATTTTATTTCTTCTAAAAGCCGATTTTGTTTTCTCAGAAAGTCGCTTTAATTTTTTTTAAAAGTAACTTTTAATTCCTCAGAAAATCGTTTAATTTTTTCTAAAAGCCGCTTTTGTTTTCTCTAAAACCCACTTTAATTTTTTCTAAAAGCAGCTTTTGCTTTCTCAGAAAGTCGCTTTAGTTTTTTCTAAAAGCCACTCTTAATTTTTCTAAAACCCACTTTAATTTTTTCGAAAAGCCGCTTTTGTTTTCTCAAAAAGCCACTTTAATTTTTTCTAAAAGCCGCTTTTGCTTTCTCAGAAAGTCGCTTTAGTTTTTTCTAAAAGCCACTCTTAATTTTTCTAAAACCCACTTTAATTTTTTCTAAAATCCGCTTTTGTTTTCTCAAAAAGCCACTTTAATTTTTTCTAAAAGCCGCTTTTGTTTTCTCAAAAAGCCACTTTTATTTCTTCTAAAAACCGGTGTTGTTTTCTCAGAAAGCTAATTTTATTTCTTCTAAAAGCCGATTTTGTTTTCTCAGAAAGTCGCCTTAATTTTTTTTAAAAGTAACTTTTAATTCCTCAGAAAATCGTTTAATTTTTTCTAAAAGCCGCTTTTGTTTTCTCTAAAACCCACTTTAATTTTTTCTAAAAGCCGCTTTTGCTTTCTCAGAAAGTCGCTTTAGTTTTTTCTAAAAGCCACTCTTAATTTTTCTAAAACCCACTTTAATTTTTTCTAAAAGCCGCTTTTGTTTTCTCAAAAAGCCACTTTAATTTTTTCTAAAAGCCGCTTTTGTTTTCTCAAAAAGCCACTTTTATTTCTTCTAAAAACCGGTGTTGTTTTCTCAGAAAGCTAATTTTATTTCTTCTAAAAGCCGATTTTGTTTTCTCAGAAAGTCGCTTTAATTTTTTTTAAAAGTAACTTTTAATTCCTCAGAAAATCGTTTAATTTTTTCTAAAAGCCGCTTTTGTTTTCTCTAAAACCCACTTTAATTTTTTCTAAAAGTCACTTTTAATTCCTCAGAAAATCGCTTTAATTTTTTCTAAAAGCCGCTTTTGTTTTCTCAAAAAGCCACTTTAATTTTTTCTAAAAGCCGCTTTTGTTTTCTCAAAAAGCCACTTTTATTTCTTCTAAAAACCGGTGTTGTTTTCTCAGAAAGTCGCTTTAATTTTTTCTAAAAGTCACTTTTAATTCCTCAGAAAGTCGCTTTAATTTTTTCTAAAAGCCGCTTTTGTTTTCCCAAAAAGCCACTTTAATTTTTTCTAATAGCCGCTTTTGCTTTCTCAAAAAGCCACTTTTATTTCTTCTAAAAGCCGATTTTGTTTTCTCAAAAAGCTAATTTTATTTCTTCTAAAAGCCGATTTTGTTTTCTCAGAAAGTCGCTTTAATTTTTTTTTAAAGTAACTTTTAATTCCTCAGAAAATCGTTTAATTTTTTCTAAAAGCCGCTTTTGTTTTCTCTAAAACCCACTTTAATTTTTTCTAAAAGCCGCTTTTGCTTTCTCAGAAAGTCGCTTTAGTTTTTTCTAAAAGCCACTCTTAATTTTTCTAAAACCCACTTTAATTTTTTCTAAAAGCCGCTTTTGTTTTCTCAAAAAGCCACTTTAATTTTTTCTAAAAGCCGCTTTTGCTTTCTCAGAAAGTCGCTTTAGTTTTTTCTAAAAGCCACTCTTAATTTTTCTAAAACCTACTTTAATTTTTTCTAAAAGCCGCTTTTGTTTTCTCAAAAAGCCACTTTAATTTTTTCTAAAAGCCGCTTTTGTTTTCTCAAAAAGCCACTTTTATTTCTTCTAAAAACCGGTGTTGTTTTCTCAGAAAGTCGCTTTAATTTTTTCTAAAAGTCACTTTTAATTCCTCAGAAAGTCGCTTTAATTTTTTCTAAAAGCCGCTTTTGTTTTCTCAAAAAGCCACTTTAATTTTTTCTAATAGCCGCTTTTGCTTTCTCAAAAAGCCACTTTTATTTCTTCTAAAAGCCGATTTTGTTTTCTCAAAAAGCTAATTTTATTTCTTCTAAAAGCCGATTTTGTTTTCTCAGAAAGTCGCTTTAATTTTTTCTAAAAGCCGCTTTTGTTTTCTCAAAAAGCCACTTTAATTTTTTCTAAAAGCCGCTTTTGCTTTCTCAGAAAGTCGCTTTAGTTTTTTCTAAAAGCCACTCTTAATTTTTCTAAAACCCACTTTAATTTTTTCTAAAAGCCGCTTTTGTTTTCTCAAAAAGCCACTTAAATTTTTTCTAAAAGCCGCTTTTGCTTTCTCAGAAAGTCGCTTTAGTTTTTTCTAAAAGCCACTCTTAATTTTTCTAAAACCCACTTTAATTTTTTCTAAAAGCCGCTTTTGTTTTCTCAAAGAGCCACTTTAATTTTTTCTAAAGGCCGCTTTTAATTTCTCTAAAACCCACTTTATTTCTTCTAAAAGCCGCTTTTATTTTCTCAAAAAGCCACGTTAATTTTTTCTAATAGCCGCTTTTAATTTCTCTAAAACCCACTTTATTTTTTCTAAAAGCCGCTTTTGCTTTCTCAGAAAGTCGCTTTAATTTTTTCTAAAAGCCGCTTCTGTTTTCTCAAAAAGCCACGTTAATTTTTTCTAATAGCCACTTTTAATTTCTCTAAAACCCACTTTATTTTTTCTAAAAGCCGCTTTTGTTTTCTCAGAAAGTCGCTTTAATTTTTTCTAATAGCCGCTGTTGTTTTCTCAAAGAGCCACGTTAATTTTTTCTAAAGGCCTCTTTTAATTTCTCTAAAACCCACTTTATTTCTTCTAAAAGCCGCTTTTATTTTCTCAAAAAGCCACGTTAATTTTTTCTAAAAGCCGCTTTATTTTCTCAAAAAGCCACTTTAATTTTTTCTAATAGCCGCTTTTGTTTTCTCAAAAAGCCACGTTAATTTTTTCTAAAGGCCGCTTTTGTTTTCTCAAAAAGCCACTTTAATTTTTTCTAAAAGCCGCTTTTGTTTTCTCAAAAAGCCACGTTAATTTTTTCTAAAGGCCGCTTTTGTTTTCTCAAAAAGCCACTTTAATTTTTTCTAAAAGCCGCTTTAATTTTTTGTAACAGCCGCTTTTGTTTTCTCAGAAAGTCGCTCTAATTTTTTCTAAAAGCCGCTTTTATTTTCTCTAAAACCCACTTTATTTCTTCTAAAAGCCGCTTCTGTTTTCTCAAAAAGCCACGTTAATTTTTTCTAATAGCCGCTTTTAATTTCTCTAAAACCCACTTTATTTTTTCTAAAAGCCGCTTTTGTTTTCTCAGAAAGTCGCTTTAATTTTTTCTAATAGCCGCTGTTGTTTTCACAAAGAGCCGCGTTAATTTTTTCTAAAGGCCGCTTTTAATTTCTCTAAAACCCACTTTATTTCTTCTAAAAGCCGCTTTTATTTTCTCAAAAAGCCACGTTAATTTTTTCTAAAAGCCGCTTTTAAATTCTCTAAAACCCACTTTATTTTTTCTAAAAGCCGCTTTTGTTTTCTCAAACAGCCACTTTAATTTTTTCTAATAGCCGCTTTTAATTTCTCTAAAACCCACTTTATTTTTTCTAAAAGCCGCTTTTGCTTTCGCAGAAAGTCGCTTTAATTTTTTCTAAAAGCCGCTTTAATTTTTTGTAACAGCCGCTTTTGTTTTCTCAGAAAGTCGCTTTAATTTTTTCTAATAGCCGCTGTTGTTTTCTCAAAGAGCCACGTTAATTTTTTCTAAAGGCCGCTTTTAATTTCTCTAAAACCCACTTTATTTTTTCTAAAAGCCGCTTTTGTTTTCTCAAAAAGCTACTTTTATTTCTTCTAAAAGCCGCTTTTGTTTTCTCAAACAGCCACTATAATTTTTTCTAAAGGCCGCTTTTAATTTCTCTAAAACCCACTTTATTTCTTCTAAAAGCCGCTTTTGTTTTTTCAAACAGCCACTTTAATTTTTTCTAATAGCCGCTTTTAATTTCTCTAAAACCTACTTTATTTTTTCTAAAAGCCGCTTTTGTTTTCTCAAAAAGCTACTTTTATTTCTTCTAAAAGCCGCTGTTGTTTTCTCAAAGAGCCACGTTAATTTTTTCTAAAGGCCGCTTTTAATTTCTCTAAAACCCACTTTATTTTTTCTAAAAGCCGCTTTTGTTTTCTCAAAAAGCTACTTTTATTTCTTCTAAAAGCCGCTTTTGTTTTCTCAAACAGCCACTATAATTTTTTCTAAAGGCCGCTTTTAATTTCTCTAAAACCCACTTTATTTCTTCTAAAAGCCGCTTTTGTTTTTTCAAACAGCCACTTTAATTTTTTCTAATAGCCGCTTTTAATTTCTCTAAAACCTACTTTTATTTTTTCTAATAACCGCTTTTGTTTTCTCAAAAAGCAACCTTAATTTTTTCTAACAGCCGCCTTTGTTTTCTCAGAAAGTCGGTTTAATTTTTTCTAAAAGCCGCTTTTGTTTTCTCAAAAAGCCACTTTAATTTTTTCTAAAAGCCACTTTTGTTTTCTCAAAAAGCCACTTTAATTTTTTCTAAAAGCCGCTTTAATTTTTTGTAACAGCCGCTTTTGTTTTCTCAGAAAGTCGCTATAATTTTTTCTAAAAGCCGCTTTTATTTTCTCAAAAAGCCACTTTAATTTTTTCTAATAACCGCTTTTGTTTTCTCAAAAAGCAACGTTAATTTTTTCTAAAAGCCGCCTTTGTTTTCTCAGAAAATCGGTTTAATTTTTTCTAAAAGCCGCTTTAATTTTTTGTAACAGCCGCTTTTGTTTTCTCAGAAAGTCGCTTAAATTTTTTCTAATAGCCGCTGTTGTTTTCTCAAAGAGCCACGTTAATTTTTTCTAAAGGCCGCTTTTAATTTCTCTAAAACCCACTTTATTTCTTCTAAAAGCCGCTTTTATTTTCTCAAAAAGCCACGTTAATTTTTTCTAAAAGCCGCTTTTAAATTCTCTAAAACCCACTTTATTTTTTCTAAAAGCCGCTTTTGTTTTATCAAAAAGCTACTTTTATTTCTTCTAAAAGCCGCTTTTGTTTTCTCAAACAGCCACTTTAACTTTTTCTAATAGCCGCTTTTAATTTCTCTAAAACCCACTTTATTTTTTCTAAAAGCCGCTTTTGCTTTCTCAGAAAGTCGCTTTAATTTTTTCTAAAAGCCGATTTTGTTTTCTCAGAAAGTCGATTTAATTTTTTCTAATAGCCGCTTTAGTTTTCTCAGAAAGTCGCTGTAATTTTTTCTAAAAGCCGATTTTGTTTTCTCAAAAAGCCACTTTAATTTTTTCTAATAGCCGCTTTTAATTTCTCTAAAACCCACTTTAATTTTTTCTAAAAGCCGCTTTTATTTTCTCTAAAACCCACTTTAATTTTTTCTAATAGCCGCTTTTGTTTTCTCAAAAAGCCACTTTCATTTTTTCTAATAGCCGCTTTTGTTTTCTCAAAAAGCCACTTTCATTTTTTCTAATAGCCGCTTTTATTTTCTCTAAAACCCACTTTAATTTTTTCTAATAGCCGCTTTTGTTTTCTCAAAAAGCCACTTTAATTTTTTCTAATAGCCGCTTTTGTTTTCTTAAAAAGCCACTTTAATTTTTTCTAATAGCCGCTTTTATTTTCTCAAAAAGCTGCTTTAATTTTTTCTAATAGCCGCTTTTGTTTTTTAAAAAAGCCACTTTAATTTTTTCTAATAGCCGCTTTTGTTTTCTCAAAAAGCCACTTTAATTTTTTCTAATAGCCGCTTTTGTTTTCTCAAAAAGCCACTTTAATTTTTTCTAATAGCCGCTTTTGTTTTCTCAAAAAGGCACTTTAATTTTTTCTAATAGCCGCTTTTGTTTTCTCAGAAAGTCGCTTTAATTTTTTCTAATAGCCGCTTTTATTTTCTCAAAAAGCCACTTTAATTTTTTCTAATAGCCGCTTTTGTTTTCTCAAAAAGCCACTTTAATTTTTTCTAATAGCCGCTTTTGTTTTCTCAAAAAGCCACTTTAATTTTTTCTAATAGCCGATTTTGTTTTCTCAAAAAGCCACTTTAATTTTTTCTAAAAGCCGCTTTTATTTTCTCTAAAACCCACTTTAATTTTTTCTAATAGCCGCTTTTGTTTTCTCAAAAAGCCACTTTAATTTTTTCTAATAGCCGCTTTTAATTTCTCTAAAAGCCACTTAATTTTTTCTAATAGCCGCTTTTGTTTTCTCAGAAAGTCGCTTTAATTTTTTCTAATAGCCGCTTTTGTTTTCTCAGAAAGTCGCTTTAATTTTTTCTAAAAGCCGTTTTTGTTTTCTCAGAAAGTCGCATTAATTTTTTCTAAAAGCCGTTTTTGTTTTCTCAGAAAGTCGATTTAATTTTTTCTAATAGCCGCTTTAGTTTTCTCAGAAAGTCGCTGAAATTTTTTCTAAAAGCCGATTTTGTTTTCTCAAAAAGCCACTTTAATTTTTTCTAATAGCCGCTTTTAATTTCTCTAAAACCCACTTTAATTTTTTCTAAAAGCCGCTTTTATTTTCTCTAAAACCCACTTTAATTTTTTCTAATAGCCGCTTTTGTTTTCTCAAAAAGCCACTTTAATTTTTTCTAATAGCCGCTTTATTTTCTCAAAAAGCTACTTTAATTTTTTCTAATAGCCGCTTTTGTTTTCTCAGAAAGTCGCTTTAATTTTTTCTAAAAGCCGTTTTTGTTTTCTCAGAAAGTCGCATTAATTTTTTCTAAAAGCCGTTTTTGTTTTCTCAGAAAGTCGATTTAATTTTTTCTAATAGCCGCTTTAGTTTTCTCAGAAAGTCGCTGAAATTTTTTCTAAAAGCCGCTTTTGTTTTCTCAAAAAGCCACTTTAATTTTTTGTAATAGCCGCTTTTGTTTTCTCAAAAAGCCACTTTAATTTTTTCTAATAGCCGCTTTTGTTTTCTCAAAAAGCCACTTTAATTTTTTCTAATAGCCGCTTTTGTTTTCTCAAAAAGCCACTTTAATTTTTTCTAATAGCCGTTTTTGTTTTCTCAAAAAGCCACTTTAATTTTTTCTAATAGCCGCTTTTGTTTTCTCAGAAAGTCGCTTTAATTTTTTCTAATAGCCGCTTTTATTTTCTCAAAAAGCCACTTTAATTTTTCTAATAGTTGCTTTTAATTTCTCTAAAACCCACTTTAATTTTTTCTAATAGCCGCTTTTGTTTTCTCAAAAAGCCACTTTAATTTTTTCTAATAGCCGCTTTTGTTTTCTCAAAAAGCCACTTTAATTTTTTCTAATAGCCGCTTTTGTTTTCTCAGAAAGTCGCTTTAATTTTTTCTAATAGCCGCTTTTATTTTCTCAAAAAGCCACTTCAATTTTTTCTAATAGCCGCTTTTGTTTTCTCAGAAAGTCGCTTTAATTTTTTCTAATAGCCGCTTTTATTTTCTCTAAAACCCACTTTAATTTTTTCTAATAGCCGCTTTTGTTTTCTCAAAAAGCCACTTTAATTTTTTCTAATAGCCGCTTTTGTTTTCTCAAAAAGCCACTTTAATTTTTTCTAATAGCCGCTTTTATTTTCTCAAAAAGCTACTTTAATTTTTTCTAATAGCCGCTTTTGTTTTCTCAAAAAGCCACTTTAATTTTTTCTAATAGCCGCTTTTGTTTTCTCAAAAAGCCACTTTAATTTTTTCTAATAGCCGCTTTTGTTTTCTCAAAAAGCCACTTTAATTTTTTCTAATAGCCGCTTTTGTTTTCTCAGAAAGTCGCTTTAATTTTTTCTAATAGCCGCTTTTGTTTTCTCAAAAAGCCACTTTAATTTTTTCTAATAGCCGCTTTTATTTTCTCAAAAAGCTACTTTAATTTTTTCTAATAGCCGCTTTTGTTTTCTCAAAAAGCCACTTTAATTTTTTCTAATAGCCGCTTTTGTTTTCTCAAAAAGCCACTTTAATTTTTTCTAATAGCCGCTTTTGTTTTCTCAAAAAGCCACTTTAATTTTTTCTAATAGCCGCTTTTGTTTTCTCAGAAAGTCGCTGTAATTTTTTCTAAAAGCCGATTTTGTTTTCTCAAAAAGCCACTTTAATTTTTCTAATAGCCGCTTTTAATTTCTCTAAAAGCCACCTAATTTTTTCTAATAGCCGCTTTTGTTTTCTCAAAAAGCCACTTTAATTTTTTCTAATAGCCGCTTTTGTTTTCTCAGAAAGTCGCTGTAATTTTTTCTAAAAACCGATTTTGTTTTCTCAAAAAGCCACTTTAATTTTTTCTAAAAGCCGCTTTTATTTTCTCTAAAACCCACTTTAATTTTTTCTAATAGTCGCTTTTGTTTTCTCAAAAAGCCACTTTAATTTTTTCTAATAGCCGCTTTTAATTTCTCTAAAAGCCACTTCATTTTTTCTAATAGCCGCTTTTGTTTTCTCAGAAAGTCGCTTTAATTTTTTCTAATAGCCGCTTTTGTTTTCTCAGAAAGTCGCTTTAATTTTTTCTAAAAGCCGTTTTTGTTTTCTCAGAAAGTCGCTTTAATTTTTTCTAAAAGCCGTTTTTGTTTTCTCAGAAAGTCGCTTTAATTTTTTCTAATAGCCGCTTTTGTTTTCTCAGAAAGTCGCTTTAAGTTTTTCTAATAGCCGCTTTTATTTTCTCAAAAAGCTACTTTAATTTTTTCTAACAGCCGCTTTTGTTTTCTCAAAAAGCCACGTTAATTTTTTCTAATAGCCGCTTTTATTTTGTCAAAAAGGCACTTTAATTTTTTCTAATAGCCGCTTTTAATTTCTCTAAAAGCCACTTAATTTTTTCTAATAGCCGCTTTTGTTTTCTCAGAAAGTCGCTTTAATTTTTTCTAATAGCCGCTTTTGTTTTCTCAGAAAGTCGCTTTAATTTTTTCTAAAAGCCGCTTTTGTTTTCTCAGAAAGTCGCTTTAATTTTTTCTAAAAGCCACTTTTATTTTCTCTAAAACCCACATTAATTTTTTCTAATAGCCGCTTTTATTTTCTCAAAAAGCTACTTTAATTTTTTCTAAAAGCCGCTTTTGTTTTCTCAAAAAGCCACGTTAATTTTTTCTAAAGGCCGCTTTTGTTTTCTAAAAAAGCCACTTTAATTTTTTCTAAAAGGCGCTTTAATTTTTTGTAACAGCCGCTTTTGTTTTCTCAGAAAGTCGCTTTAATTTTTTCTAAAAGCCGCTTTTGTTTTATCAAACAGCTACTTTAATTTTTTCTAATAGCCGCTTTTATTTTCTCAAAAAGCCACTTTAATTTTTTGTAACAGCCGCTTTAATTTTTTCTAAAAGCCGCTTTTATTTTCTCAAAAAGCCACTTTAATTTTTTGTAATAGCCGCTTTAATTTTTTGTAACAGCCGCTTTTGTTTTCTCAGAAAGTCGCTTTAATTTTTTCTAAAGGCCGCTTTTGTTTTCTCAAAAAGCCACTTTAATTTTTTCTAATAGCCGCTTTAATTTTTTGTAACAGCCGCTTTTGTTTTCTCAGAAAGTCGCTTTAATTTTTTCTAAAAGCCGCTTTTGTTTTATCAAACAGCTACTTTAATTTTTTTTAATAGCCGCTTTTATTTTCTCAAAAAGCCACTTTAATTTTTTCTAAAAGGCGCTTTAATTTTTTGTAACAGCCGCTTTTGTTTTCTCAGAAAGTCGCTTTAATTTTTTCTAAAAGCCGCTTTTGTTTTATCAAACAGCTACTTTAATTTTTTCTAATAGCCGCTTTTATTTTCTCAAAAAGTCACTTTAATTTTTCGTAACAGCCGCTTTAATTTTTTCTAAAAGCCGCTTTTATTTTCTCAAAAAGCCACTTTAATTTTTTGTAATAGCCGCTTTAATTTTTTGTAACAGCCGCTTTTGTTTTCTCAGAAAGTCGCTTTAATTTTTTCTAAAAGCCGCTTTTGTTTTATCAAACAGCTACTTTAATTTTTTCTAATAGCCGCTTTTATTTTCTCAAAAAGCCACTTTAATTTTTTCTAATAGCCGCTTTTGTTTTCTCAAAAAGCAACGTTAATTTTTTCTAAAAGCCGCTTTTGTTTTCTCAGAAAGTCGCTTTAATTTTTTCTAAAAGCCGATTTTGTTTTCTCAGAAAGTCGCTTTAATTTTTTCTAAAAGCCACTTTTATTTTCTCTAAAACCCACATTAATTTTTTCTAATAGCCGCTTTTACTTTCTCAAAAAGCTACTTTAATTTTTTCTAAAAGCCGCTGTTGTTTTCTCAAAAAGCCACGTTAATTTTTTCTAAAGGCCGCTTTTGTTTTCTCAGAAAGTCGCTTTAATTTTTTCTAATAGCCGCTGTTGTTTTCTCAGAAAGTCGCTTTAATTTTTTCTAATAGCCGCTTTTTTTTTATCAGAAAGTCGCTTTAATTTTTTCTATTAGCCGCTTTTGTTTTCTCAGAAAGTCGCTGTAATTTTTTCTAATAGCCGCTTTTGTTTTCTCAGAAAGTCGCTTTAATTTTTTCTAAAAGCCGCTTTTGTTTTCTCAAAAAGGCACGTTAATTTTTTCTAAAGGCCGCTTTTGTTTTCTCAGAAAGTCGCTTTAATTTTTTCTAATAGCCGCTGTTGTTTTCTCAGAAAGTCGCTTTAATTTTTTCTAATAGCCGCTTTTGTTTTCTCAGAAAGTCGCTTTAATTTTTTCTAAAAGCCGCTTTTGTTTTCTCAGAAAGTCGCTTTAATTTTTTCTAATAGCCGCTTTTGTTTTCTCAGAAAGTCGCTTTAATTTTTTCTAATAGCCGCTGTTGTTTTCTCAAAAAGCCACGTTATTTTTTTCTAAAGGCCGCTTTTGTTTTCTCAGAAAGTCGCTTTAATTTTTTCTAATAGCCGCTTTTGTTTTCTCAAAAAGGCACGTTAATTTTTTCTAATAACCGCTTTTGTTTTCTCAAAAAGCAACCTTAATTTTTTCTAACAGCCGCCTTTGTTTTCTCAGAAAGTCGGTTTAATTTTTTCTAAAAGCCGCTTTTGTTTTCTCAAAAAGGCACGTTAATTTTTTCTAATAACCGCTTTTGTTTTCTCAAAAAGCAACCTTAATTTTTTCTAACAGCCGCCTTTGTTTTCTCAGAAAGTCGGTTTAATTTTTTCTAAAAGCCGCTTTTATTTTCTCAAAAAGCCACTTTAATTTTTTCTAATAGCCGCTTTTGTTTTCTCAAAAAGCAACGTTAATTTTTTCTAAAAGCCGCTTTTGTTTTCTCAGAAAGTCGCTTTAATTTTTTCTAAAAGCCGATTTTGTTTTCTCAGAAAGTCGCTTTAATTTTTTCTAAAAGCCACTTTTATTTTCTCTAAAACCCACATTAATTTTTTCTAATAGCCGCTTTTACTTTCTCAAAAAGCTACTTTAATTTTTTCTAAAAGCCGCTGTTGTTTTCTCAAAAAGCCACGTTAATTTTTTCTAAAGGCCGCTTTTGTTTTCTCAGAAAGTCGCTTTAATTTTTTCTAATAGCCGCTGTTGTTTTCTCAGAAAGTCGCTTTAATTTTTTCTAATAGCCGCTTTTTTTTTATCAGAAAGTCGCTTTAATTTTTTCTATTAGCCGCTTTTGTTTTCTCAGAAAGTCGCTGTAATTTTTTCTAATAGCCGCTTTTGTTTTCTCAGAAAGTCGCTTTAATTTTTTCTAAAAGCCGCTTTTGTTTTCTCAAAAAGGCACGTTAATTTTTTCTAAAGGCCGCTTTTGTTTTCTCAGAAAGTCGCTTTAATTTTTTCTAATAGCCGCTGTTGTTTTCTCAGAAAGTCGCTTTAATTTTTTCTAATAGCCGCTTTTGTTTTCTCAGAAAGTCGCTTTAATTTTTTCTAAAAGCCGCTTTTGTTTTCTCAGAAAGTCGCTTTAATTTTTTCTAATAGCCGCTTTTGTTTTCTCAGAAAGTCGCTTTAATTTTTTCTAATAGCCGCTGTTGTTTTCTCAAAAAGCCACGTTATTTTTTTCTAAAGGCCGCTTTTGTTTTCTCAGAAAGTCGCTTTAATTTTTTCTAATAGCCGCTTTTGTTTTCTCAAAAAGGCACGTTAATTTTTTCTAATAACCGCTTTTGTTTTCTCAAAAAGCAACCTTAATTTTTTGTAACAGCCGCTTTTGTTTTCTCAGAAAGTCGCTATAATTTTTTCTAAAAGCCGCTTTTATTTTCTCAAAAAGCCACTTTAATTTTTTCTAATAACCGCTTTTGTTTTCTCAAAAAGCAACCTTAATTTTTTCTAACAGCCGCCTTTGTTTTCTCAGAAAGTCGGTTTAATTTTTTCTAAAAGCCGCTTTTGTTTTCTCAAAAAGCCACTTTAATTTTTTCTAAAAGCCGCTTTTGTTTTCTCAAAAAGCCACTTTAATTTTTTCTAAAAGCCGCTTTAACTTTTGTAACAGCCGCTTTTGTTTTCTCAGAAAGTCGCTATAATTTTTTCTAAAAGCCGCTTTTATTTTCTCAAAAAGCCACTTTAATTTTTTCTAATAACCGCTTTTGTTTTCTCAAAAAGCAACGTTAATTTTTTCTAAAAGCCGCCTTTGTTTTCTCAGAAAATCGGTTTAATTTTTTCTAAAAGCCGCTTTAATTTTTTGTAACAGCCGCTTTTGTTTTCTCAGAAAGTCGCTTAAATTTTTTCTAATAGCCGCTGTTGTTTTCTCAAAGAGCCACGTTAATTTTTTCTAAAGGCCGCTTTTAATTTCTCTAAAACCCACTTTATTTCTTCTAAAAGCCGCTTTTATTTTCTCAAAAAGCCACGTTAATTTTTTCTAAAAGCCGCTTTTAAATTCTCTAAAACCCACTTTATTTTTTCTAAAAGCCGCTATTGTTTTCTCAAAAAGCTACTTTTATTTCTTCTAAAAGCCGCTTTTGTTTTCTCAAACAGCCACTTTAACTTTTTCTAATAGCCGCTTTTAATTTCTCTAAAACCCACTTTATTTTTTCTAAAAGCCGCTTTTGCTTTCTCAGAAAGTCGCTTTAATTTTTTCTAAAAGCCGATTTTGTTTTCTCAGAAAGTCGATTTAATTTTTTCTAATAGCCGCTTTAGTTTTCTCAGAAAGTCGCTGTAATTTTTTCTAAAAGCCGATTTTGTTTTCTCAAAAAGCCACTTTAATTTTTTCTAATAGCCGCTTTTAATTTCTCTAAAACCCACTTTAATTTTTTCTAAAAGCCGCTTTTATTTTCTCTAAAACCCACTTTAATTTTTTCTAATAGCCGCTTTTGTTTTCTCAAAAAGCCACTTTCATTTTTTCTAATAGCCGCTTTTGTTTTCTCAAAAAGCCACTTTCATTTTTTCTAATAGCCGCTTTTATTTTCTCTAAAACCCACTTTAATTTTTTCTAATAGCCGCTTTTGTTTTCTCAAAAAGCCACTTTAATTTTTTCTAATAGCCGCTTTTGTTTTCTTAAAAAGCCACTTTAATTTTTTCTAATAGCCGCTTTTATTTTCTCAAAAAGCTACTTTAATTTTTTCTAATAGCCGCTTTTGTTTTTTAAAAAAGCCACTTTAATTTTTTCTAATAGCCGCTTTTGTTTTCTCAAAAAGCCACTTTAATTTTTTCTAATAGCCGCTTTTGTTTTCTCAAAAAGCCACTTTAATTTTTTCTAATAGCCGCTTTTGTTTTCTCAAAAAGGCACTTTAATTTTTTCTAATAGCCGCTTTTGTTTTCTCAGAAAGTCGCTTTAATTTTTTCTAATAGCCGCTTTTATTTTCTCAAAAAGCCACTTTAATTTTTTCTAATAGCCGCTTTTGTTTTCTCAAAAAGCCACTTTAATTTTTTCTAATAGCCGCTTTTGTTTTCTCAAAAAGCCACTTTAATTTTTTCTAATAGCCGATTTTGTTTTCTCAAAAAGCCACTTTAATTTTTTCTAAAAGCCGCTTTTATTTTCTCTAAAACCCACTTTAATTTTTTCTAATAGCCGCTTTTGTTTTCTCAAAAAGCCACTTTAATTTTTTCTAATAGCCGCTTTTAATTTCTCTAAAAGCCACTTCATTTTTTCTAATAGCCGCTTTTGTTTTCTCAGAAAGTCGCTTTAATTTTTTCTAATAGCCGCTTTTGTTTTCTCAGAAAGTCGCTTTAATTTTTTCTAAAAGCCGTTTTTGTTTTCTCAGAAAGTCGCATTAATTTTTTTTAAAAGCCGTTTTTGTTTTCTCAGAAAGTCGATTTAATTTTTTCTAATAGCCGCTTTAGTTTTCTCAGAAAGTCGCTGAAATTTTTTCTAAAAGCCGATTTTGTTTTCTCAAAAAGCCACTTTAATTTTTTCTAATAGCCGCTTTTAATTTCTCTAAAACCCACTTTAATTTTTTCTAAAAGCCGCTTTTATTTTCTCTAAAACCCACTTTAATTTTTTCTAATAGCCGCTTTTGTTTTCTCAAAAAGCCACTTTAATTTTTTCTAATAGCCGCTTTATTTTCTCAAAAAGCTACTTTAATTTTTTCTAATAGCCGCTTTTGTTTTCTCAGAAAGTCGCTTTAATTTTTTCTAAAAGCCGTTTTTGTTTTCTCAGAAAGTCGCATTAATTTTTTCTAAAAGCCGTTTTTGTTTTCTCAGAAAGTCGATTTAATTTTTTCTAATAGCCGCTTTAGTTTTCTCAGAAAGTCGCTGAAATTTTTTCTAAAAGCCGCTTTTGTTTTCTCAAAAAGCCACTTTAATTTTTTGTAATAGCCGCTTTATTTTCTCAAAAAGCTACTTTAATTTTTTCTATCTTTTTAATTTTGTTTTCTCAAAAAGCCACTTTAATTTTTTCTAATAGCCGCTTTTGTTTTCTCAAAAAGCCACTTTAATTTTTTCTAATAGCCGCTTTTGTTTTCTCAAAAAGCCACTTTAATTTTTTCTAATAGCCGTTTTTGTTTTCTCAAAAAGCCACTTTAATTTTTTCTAATAGCCGCTTTTGTTTTCTCAGAAAGTCGCTTTAATTTTTTCTAATAGCCGCTTTTATTTTCTCAAAAAGCCACTTTAATTTTTCTAATAGTTGCTTTTAATTTCTCTAAAACCCACTTTAATTTTTTCTAATAGCCGCTTTTGTTTTCTCAAAAAGCCACTTTAATTTTTTCTAATAGCCGCTTTTGTTTTCTCAAAAAGCCACTTTAATTTTTTCTAATAGCCGCTTTTGTTTTCTCAGAAAGTCGCTTTAATTTTTTCTAATAGCCGCTTTTATTTTCTCAAAAAGCCACTTCAATTTTTTCTAATAGCCGCTTTTGTTTTCTCAGAAAGTCGCTTTAATTTTTTCTAATAGCCGCTTTTATTTTCTCTAAAACCCACTTTAATTTTTTCTAATAGCCGCTTTTGTTTTCTCAAAAAGCCACTTTAATTTTTTCTAATAGCCGCTTTTGTTTTCTCAAAAAGCCACTTTAATTTTTTCTAATAGCCGCTTTTATTTTCTCAAAAAGCTACTTTAATTTTTTCTAATAGCCGCTTTTGTTTTCTCAAAAAGCCACTTTAATTTTTTCTAATAGCCGCTTTTGTTTTCTCAAAAAGCCACTTTAATTTTTTCTAATAGCCGCTTTTGTTTTCTCAAAAAGCCACTTTAATTTTTTCTAATAGCCGCTTTTGTTTTCTCAGAAAGTCGCTTTAATTTTTTCTAATAGCCGCTTTTGTTTTCTCAAAAAGCCACTTTAATTTTTTCTAATAGCCGCTTTTATTTTCTCAAAAAGCTACTTTAATTTTTTCTAATAGCCGCTTTTGTTTTCTCAAAAAGCCACTTTAATTTTTTCTAATAGCCGCTTTTGTTTTCTCAAAAAGCCACTTTAATTTTTTCTAATAGCCGCTTTTGTTTTCTCAAAAAGCCACTTTAATTTTTTCTAATAGCCGCTTTTGTTTTCTCAGAAAGTCGCTGTAATTTTTTCTAAAAGCCGATTTTGTTTTCTCAAAAAGCCACTTTAATTTTTCTAATAGCCGCTTTTAATTTCTCTAAAAGCCACCTAATTTTTTCTAATAGCCGCTTTTGTTTTCTCAAAAAGCCACTTTAATTTTTTCTAATAGCCGCTTTTGTTTTCTCAGAAAGTCGCTGTAATTTTTTCTAATAGCCGCTTTTGTTTTCTCAGAAAGTCGCTTTAATTTTTTCTAATAGCCGCTTTTGTTTTCTCAGAAAGTCGCTTTAATTTTTTCTAAAAGCCGCTTTTGTTTTCTCAGAAAGTCGCTTTAATTTTTTCTAAAAGCCACTTTTATTTTCTCTAAAACCCACATTAATTTTTTCTAATAGCCGCTTTTATTTTCTCAAAAAGCTACTTTAATTTTTTCTAAAAGCCGCTTTTGTTTTCTCAAAAAGCCACGTTAATTTTTTCTAAAGGCCGCTTTTGTTTTCTAAAAAAGCCACTTTAATTTTTTCTAAAAGGCGCTTTAATTTTTTGTAACAGCCGCTTTTGTTTTCTCAGAAAGTCGCTTTAATTTTTTCTAAAAGCCGCTTTTGTTTTATCAAACAGCTACTTTAATTTTTTCTAATAGCCGCTTTTATTTTCTCAAAAAGCCACTTTAATTTTTTGTAACAGCCGCTTTAATTTTTTCTAAAAGCCGCTTTTATTTTCTCAAAAAGCCACTTTAATTTTTTGTAATAGCCGCTTTAATTTTTTGTAACAGCCGCTTTTGTTTTCTCAGAAAGTCGCTTTAATTTTTTCTAAAGGCCGCTTTTGTTTTCTCAAAAAGCCACTTTAATTTTTTCTAATAGCCGCTTTAATTTTTTGTAACAGCCGCTTTTGTTTTCTCAGAAAGTCGCTTTAATTTTTTCTAAAAGCCGCTTTTGTTTTATCAAACAGCTACTTTAATTTTTTTTAATAGCCGCTTTTATTTTCTCAAAAAGCCACTTTAATTTTTTCTAAAAGGCGCTTTAATTTTTTGTAACAGCCGCTTTTGTTTTCTCAGAAAGTCGCTTTAATTTTTTCTAAAAGCCGCTTTTGTTTTATCAAACAGCTACTTTAATTTTTTCTAATAGCCGCTTTTATTTTCTCAAAAAGTCACTTTAATTTTTCGTAACAGCCGCTTTAATTTTTTCTAAAAGCCGCTTTTATTTTCTCAAAAAGCCACTTTAATTTTTTGTAATAGCCGCTTTAATTTTTTGTAACAGCCGCTTTTGTTTTCTCAGAAAGTCGCTTTAATTTTTTCTAAAAGCCGCTTTTGTTTTATCAAACAGCTACTTTAATTTTTTCTAATAGCCGCTTTTATTTTCTCAAAAAGCCACTTTAATTTTTTCTAATAGCCGCTTTTGTTTTCTCAAAAAGCAACGTTAATTTTTTCTAAAAGCCGCTTTTGTTTTCTCAGAAAGTCGCTTTAATTTTTTCTAAAAGCCGATTTTGTTTTCTCAGAAAGTCGCTTTAATTTTTTCTAAAAGCCACTTTTATTTTCTCTAAAACCCACATTAATTTTTTCTAATAGCCGCTTTTACTTTCTCAAAAAGCTACTTTAATTTTTTCTAAAAGCCGCTGTTGTTTTCTCAAAAAGCCACGTTAATTTTTTCTAAAGGCCGCTTTTGTTTTCTCAGAAAGTCGCTTTAATTTTTTCTAATAGCCGCTGTTGTTTTCTCAGAAAGTCGCTTTAATTTTTTCTAATAGCCGCTTTTGTTTTATCAGAAAGTCCCTTTAATTTTTTCTATTAGCCGCTTTTGTTTTCTCAGAAAGTCGCTTTAATTTTTTCTAATAGCCGCTTTTGTTTTCTCAGAAAGTCGCTTTAATTTTTTCTAAAAGCCGCTTTTGTTTTCTCAAAAAGGCACGTTAATTTTTTCTAAAGGCCGCTTTTGTTTTCTCAGAAAGTCGCTTTAATTTTTTCTAATAGCCGCTGTTGTTTTCTCAGAAAGTCGCTTTAATTTTTTCTAATAGCCGCTTTTGTTTTCTCAGAAAGTCGCTTTAATTTTTTCTAAAAGCCGCTTTTGTTTTCTCAGAAAGTCGCTTTAATTTTTTCTAATAGCCGCTTTTGTTTTCTCAGAAAGTCGCTTTAATTTTTTCTAATAGCCGCTGTTGTTTTCTCAAAAAGCCACGTTATTTTTTTCTAAAGGCCGCTTTTGTTTTCTCAGAAAGTCGCTTTAATTTTTTCTAATAGCCGCTTTTGTTTTCTCAAAAAGGCACGTTAATTTTTTCTAAAGGCCGCTTTTGTTTTCTCAGAAAGTCGCTTTAATTTTTTCTAATAGCCGCTGTTGTTTTCTCAGAAAGTCGCTTTAATTTTTTCTAATAGCCGCTTTTGTTTTCTCAGAAAGTCGCTTTAATTTTTTCTAAAAGCCGCTTTTGTTTTCTCAGAAAGTCGCTTTAATTTTTTCTAATAGCCGCTTTTGTTTTCTCAAAAAGCCACGTTATTTTTTTCTAAAGGCCGCTTTTGTTTTCTCAGAAAGTCGCTTTAATTTTTTCTAATAGCCGCTTTTGTTTTCTCAGAAAGTCGCTTTAATTTTTTCTAATAGCCGCTGTTGTTTTCTCAAAAAGCCACGTTATTTTTTTCTAAAGGCCGCTTTTGTTTTCTCAGAAAGTCGCTTTAATTTTTTCTAATAGCCGCTTTTGTTTTCTCAAAAAGCCACGTTATTTTTTTCTAAAGGCCGCTTTTGTTTTCTCAGAAAGTCGCTTTAATTTTTTCTAATAGCCGCTTTTGTTTTCTCAGAAAGTCGCTTTAATTTTTTCTAAAAGCCGCTTTTGTTTTCTCAAAAAGCCACGTTATTTTTTTCTAAAGGCCGCTTTTGTTTTCTCAGAAAGTCGCTTTAATTTTTTCTATTAGCCGCTTTTGTTTTCTCAGAAAGTCGCTTTAATTTTTTCTAATAGCCGCTGTTGTTTTCTCAAAAAGCCACGTTATTTTTTTCTAAAGGCCGCTTTTAAATTCTCTAAAACCCACTTTTATTTCTTCTAAAAGCCGCTTTTGTTTTCTCAAACAGCCACTTTAATTTTTTCTAAAAGCCGCTTTTAAATTCTCTAAAACCCACTTTTATTTCTTCTAAAAGCCGCTTTTGTTTTCTCAAACAGCCACTTTAATTTTTTCTATTACCCGCTTTTAATTTCTCTAAAAGCCACCTAATTTTTTCTAATAGCCGCTTTAGTTTTCTCAGAAAGTCGCTGTAATTTTTTCTAAAAGCCGATTTTGTTTTCTCAAAAAGCCACTTTAATTTTTTCTAATAGCCGCTTTTGTTTTCTCAGAAAGTCGCTTTAATTTTTTCTAAAAGCCGATTTTGTTTTCTCAAAAAGCCACTTTAATTTTTTCTAAAAGCCGCTTTTATTTTCTCTAAAACCCACTTTAATTTTTTCTAATAGCCGCTTTTGTTTTCTCAAAAAGACACTTTAATTTTTTCTAATAGCCGCTTTAGTTTTCTCAGAAAGTCGCTGTAATTTTTTCTAAAAGCCGATTTTGTTTTCTCAAAAAGCCACTTTAATTTTTTCTAATAGCCGCTTTTAATTTCTCTAAAACCCACTTTAATTTTTTCTAAAAGCCGCTTTATTTTCTCAAAAAGCTACTTTAATTTTTTCTAATAGCCGCTTTTGTTTTCTCAGAAAGTCGCTTTAATTTTTTCTAAAAGCCGTTTTTGTTTTCTCAGAAAGTCGCATTAATTTTTTCTAAAGGCCGCTTTTGTTTTCTCAGAAAGTCGCTTTAATTTTTTCTAATAGCCGCTGTTGTTTTCTCAGAAAGTCGCTTTAATTTTTTCTAATAGCCGCTTTTGTTTTCTCAGAAAGTCGCTTTAATTTTTTCTAAAAGCCGCTTTTGTTTTCTCAGAAAGTCGCTTTAATTTTTTCTAATAGCCGCTTTTGTTTTCTCAGAAAGTCGCTTTAATTTTTTCTAATAGCCGCTGTTGTTTTCTCAAAAAGCCACGTTATTTTTTTCTAAAGGCCGCTTTTGTTTTCTCAGAAAGTCGCTTTAATTTTTTCTAATAGCCGCTTTTGTTTTCTCAAAAAGGCACGTTAATTTTTTCTAAAGGCCGCTTTTGTTTTCTCAGAAAGTCGCTTTAATTTTTTCTAATAGCCGCTTTTGTTTTCTCAGAAAGTCGCTTTAATTTTTTCTAAAAGCCGCTTTTGTTTTCTCAAAAAGCCACGTTATTTTTTTCTAAAGGCCGCTTTTGTTTTCTCAGAAAGTCGCTTTAATTTTTTCTATTAGCCGCTTTTGTTTTCTCAGAAAGTCGCTTTAATTTTTTCTAATAGCCGCTGTTGTTTTCTCAAAAAGCCACGTTATTTTTTTCTAAAGGCCGCTTTTAAATTCTCTAAAACCCACTTTTATTTCTTCTAAAGGCCGCTTTTGTTTTCTCAAACAGCCACTTTAATTTTTTCTAAAAGCCGCTTTTAAATTCTCTAAAACCCACTTTTATTTCTTCTAAAAGCCGCTTTTGTTTTCTCAAACAGCCACTTTAATTTTTTCTATTAGCCGCTTTTAATTTCTCTAAAAGCCACCTAATTTTTTCTAATAGCCGCTTTAGTTTTCTCAGAAAGTCGCTGTAATTTTTTCTAATAGCCGCTTTTGTTTTCTCAGAAAGTCGCTTTAATTTTTTCTAAAAGCCGATTTTGTTTTCTCAAAAAGCCACTTTAATTTTTTCTAAAAGCCGCTTTTATTTTCTCTAAAACCCACTTTAATTTTTTCTAATAGCCGCTTTTGTTTTCTCAAAAAGACACTTTAATTTTTTCTAATAGCCGCTTTAGTTTTCTCAGAAAGTCGCTGTAATTTTTTCTAAAAGCCGATTTTGTTTTCTCAAAAAGCCACTTTAATTTTTTCTAATAGCCGCTTTTAATTTCTCTAAAACCCACTTTATTTTTTCTAAAAGCCGCTTTTGCTTTCTCAGAAAGTCGCTTTAATTTTTTCTAAAAGCCGATTTTGTTTTCTCAGAAAGTCGATTTAATTTTTTCTAATAGCCGCTTTAGTTTTCTCAGAAAGTCGCTGTAATTTTTTCTAAAAGCCGATTTTGTTTTCTCAAAAAGCCACTTTAATTTTTTCTAATAGCCGCTTTTAATTTCTCTAAAACCCACTTTAATTTTTTCTAAAAGCCGCTTTTATTTTCTCTAAAACCCACTTTAATTTTTTCTAATAGCCGCTTTTGTTTTCTCAAAAAGCCACTTTCATTTTTTCTAATAGCCGCTTTTGTTTTCTCAAAAAGCCACTTTCATTTTTTCTAATAGCCGCTTTTATTTTCTCTAAAACCCACTTTAATTTTTTCTAATAGCCGCTTTTGTTTTCTCAAAAAGCCACTTTAATTTTTTCTAATAGCCGCTTTTGTTTTCTTAAAAAGCCACTTTAATTTTTTCTAATAGCCGCTTTTATTTTCTCAAAAAGCTACTTTAATTTTTTCTAATAGCCGCTTTTGTTTTTTAAAAAAGCCACTTTAATTTTTTCTAATAGCCGCTTTTGTTTTCTCAAAAAGCCACTTTAATTTTTTCTAATAGCCGCTTTTGTTTTCTCAAAAAGCCACTTTAATTTTTTCTAATAGCCGCTTTTGTTTTCTCAAAAAGGCACTTTAATTTTTTCTAATAGCCGCTTTTGTTTTCTCAGAAAGTCGCTTTAATTTTTTCTAATAGCCGCTTTTATTTTCTCAAAAAGCCACTTTAATTTTTTCTAATAGCCGCTTTTGTTTTCTCAAAAAGCCACTTTAATTTTTTCTAATAGCCGCTTTTGTTTTCTCAAAAAGCCACTTTAATTTTTTCTAATAGCCGATTTTGTTTTCTCAAAAAGCCACTTTAATTTTTTCTAAAAGCCGCTTTTATTTTCTCTAAAACCCACTTTAATTTTTTCTAATAGCCGCTTTTGTTTTCTCAAAAAGCCACTTTAATTTTTTCTAATAGCCGCTTTTAATTTCTCTAAAAGCCACTTCATTTTTTCTAATAGCCGCTTTTGTTTTCTCAGAAAGTCGCTTTAATTTTTTCTAATAGCCGCTTTTGTTTTCTCAGAAAGTCGCTTTAATTTTTTCTAAAAGCCGTTTTTGTTTTCTCAGAAAGTCGCATTAATTTTTTCTAAAAGCCGTTTTTGTTTTCTCAGAAAGTCGATTTAATTTTTTCTAATAGCCGCTTTTGTTTTCTCAAAAAGCCACTTTAATTTTTTCTAATAGCCGCTTTTGTTTTCTCAAAAAGCCACTTTAATTTTTTCTAATAGCCGATTTTGTTTTCTCAAAAAGCCACTTTAATTTTTTCTAAAAGCCGCTTTTATTTTCTCTAAAACCCACATTAATTTTTTCTAATAGCCGCTTTTATTTTCTCAAAAAGCTACTTTAATTTTTTCTAAAAGCCGCTTTTGTTTTCTCAAAAAGCCACGTTAATTTTTTCTAAAGGCCGCTTTTGTTTTCTAAAAAAGCCACTTTAATTTTTTCTAAAAGGCGCTTTAATTTTTTGTAACAGCCGCTTTTGTTTTCTCAGAAAGTCGCTTTAATTTTTTCTAAAAGCCGCTTTTGTTTTATCAAACAGCTACTTTAATTTTTTCTAATAGCCGCTTTTATTTTCTCAAAAAGCCACTTTAATTTTTTGTAACAGCCGCTTTAATTTTTTCTAAAAGCCGCTTTTATTTTCTCAAAAAGCCACTTTAATTTTTTGTAATAGCCGCTTTAATTTTTTGTAACAGCCGCTTTTGTTTTCTCAGAAAGTCGCTTTAATTTTTTCTAAAGGCCGCTTTTGTTTTCTCAAAAAGCCACTTTAATTTTTTCTAATAGCCGCTTTAATTTTTTGTAACAGCCGCTTTTGTTTTCTCAGAAAGTCGCTTTAATTTTTTCTAAAAGCCGCTTTTGTTTTATCAAACAGCTACTTTAATTTTTTTTAATAGCCGCTTTTATTTTCTCAAAAAGCCACTTTAATTTTTTCTAAAAGGCGCTTTAATTTTTTGTAACAGCCGCTTTTGTTTTCTCAGAAAGTCGCTTTAATTTTTTCTAAAAGCCGCTTTTGTTTTATCAAACAGCTACTTTAATTTTTTCTAATAGCCGCTTTTATTTTCTCAAAAAGTCACTTTAATTTTTCGTAACAGCCGCTTTAATTTTTTCTAAAAGCCGCTTTTATTTTCTCAAAAAGCCACTTTAATTTTTTCTAATAGCCGCTTTAATTTTTTGTAACAGCCGCTTTTGTTTTCTCAGAAAGTCGCTTTAATTTTTTCTAAAAGCCGCTTTTTTTTTATCAAACAGCTACTTTAATTTTTTTTAATAGCCGCTTTTATTTTCTCAAAAAGCCACTTTAATTTTTTCTAAAAGGCGCTTTAATTTTTTGTAACAGCCGCTTTTGTTTTCTCAGAAAGTCGCTTTAATTTTTTCTAAAAGCCGCTTTTGTTTTATCAAACAGCTACTTTAATTTTTTCTAATAGCCGCTTTTATTTTCTCAAAAAGCCACTTTAATTTTTTCTAATAGCCGCTTTTGTTTTCTCAAAAAGCAACGTTAATTTTTTCTAAAAGCCGCTTTTGTTTTCTCAGAAAGTCGCTTTAATTTTTTCTAAAAGCCGATTTTGTTTTCTCAGAAAGTCGCTTTAATTTTTTCTAAAAGCCACTTTTATTTTCTCTAAAACCCACATTAATTTTTTCTAATAGCCGCTTTTACTTTCTCAAAAAGCTACTTTAATTTTTTCTAAAAGCCGCTGTTGTTTTCTCAAAAAGCCACGTTAATTTTTTCTAAAGGCCGCTTTTGTTTTCTCAGAAAGTCGCTTTAATTTTTTCTAATAGCCGCTGTTGTTTTCTCAGAAAGTCGCTTTAATTTTTTCTAATAGCCGCTTTTGTTTTATCAGAAAGTCGCTTTAATTTTTTCTATTAGCCGCTTTTGTTTTCTCAGAAAGTCGCTTTAATTTTTTCTAATAGCCGCTTTTGTTTTCTCAGAAAGTCGCTTTAATTTTTTCTAAAAGCCGCTTTTGTTTTCTCAAAAAGGCACGTTAATTTTTTCTAAAGGCCGCTTTTGTTTTCTCAGAAAGTCGCTTTAATTTTTTCTAATAGCCGCTGTTGTTTTCTCAGAAAGTCGCTTTAATTTTTTCTAATAGCCGCTTTTGTTTTCTCAGAAAGTCGCTTTAATTTTTTCTAAAAGCCGCTTTTGTTTTCTCAGAAAGTCGCTTTAATTTTTTCTAATAGCCGCTTTTGTTTTCTCAGAAAGTCGCTTTAATTTTTTCTAATAGCCGCTGTTGTTTTCTCAAAAAGCCACGTTATTTTTTTCTAAAGGCCGCTTTTGTTTTCTCAGAAAGTCGCTTTAATTTTTTCTAATAGCCGCTTTTGTTTTCTCAAAAAGGCACGTTAATTTTTTCTAAAGGCCGCTTTTGTTTTCTCAGAAAGTCGCTTTAATTTTTTCTAATAGCCGCTGTTGTTTTCTCAGAAAGTCGCTTTAATTTTTTCTAATAGCCGCTTTTGTTTTCTCAGAAAGTCGCTTTAATTTTTTCTAATAGCCGCTGTTGTTTTCTCAAAAAGCCACGTTATTTTTTTCTAAAGGCCGCTTTTAAATTCTCTAAAACCCACTTTTATTTCTTCTAAAGGCCGCTTTTGTTTTCTCAAACAGCCACTTTAATTTTTTCTAAAAGCCGCTTTTAAATTCTCTAAAACCCACTTTTATTTCTTCTAAAAGCCGCTTTTGTTTTCTCAAACAGCCACTTTAATTTTTTCTATTAGCCGCTTTTAATTTCTCTAAAAGCCACCTAATTTTTTCTAATAGCCGCTTTAGTTTTCTCAGAAAGTCGCTGTAATTTTTTCTAATAGCCGCTTTTGTTTTCTCAGAAAGTCGCTTTAATTTTTTCTAAAAGCCGATTTTGTTTTCTCAAAAAGCCACTTTAATTTTTTCTAAAAGCCGCTTTTATTTTCTCTAAAACCCACTTTAATTTTTTCTAATAGCCGCTTTTGTTTTCTCAAAAAGACACTTTAATTTTTTCTAATAGCCGCTTTAGTTTTCTCAGAAAGTCGCTGTAATTTTTTCTAAAAGCCGATTTTGTTTTCTCAAAAAGCCACTTTAATTTTTTCTAATAGCCGCTTTTAATTTCTCTAAAACCCACTTTATTTTTTCTAAAAGCCGCTTTTGCTTTCTCAGAAAGTCGCTTTAATTTTTTCTAAAAGCCGATTTTGTTTTCTCAGAAAGTCGATTTAATTTTTTCTAATAGCCGCTTTAGTTTTCTCAGAAAGTCGCTGTAATTTTTTCTAAAAGCCGATTTTGTTTTCTCAAAAAGCCACTTTAATTTTTTCTAATAGCCGCTTTTAATTTCTCTAAAACCCACTTTAATTTTTTCTAAAAGCCGCTTTTATTTTCTCTAAAACCCACTTTAATTTTTTCTAATAGCCGCTTTTGTTTTCTCAAAAAGCCACTTTCATTTTTTCTAATAGCCGCTTTTGTTTTCTCAAAAAGCCACTTTCATTTTTTCTAATAGCCGCTTTTATTTTCTCTAAAACCCACTTTAATTTTTTCTAATAGCCGCTTTTGTTTTCTCAAAAAGCCACTTTAATTTTTTCTAATAGCCGCTTTTGTTTTCTTAAAAAGCCACTTTAATTTTTTCTAATAGCCGCTTTTATTTTCTCAAAAAGCTACTTTAATTTTTTCTAATAGCCGCTTTTGTTTTCTCAAAAAGCCACTTTAATTTTTTCTAATAGCCGCTTTTGTTTTCTCAAAAAGCCACTTTAATTTTTTCTAAAAGCCGCTTTTATTTTCTCTAAAACCCACTTTAATTTTTTCTAATAGCCGCTTTTGTTTTCTCAAAAAGCCACTTTAATTTTTTCTAATAGCCGATTTTGTTTTCTCAAAAAGCCACTTTAATTTTTTCTAATAGCCGCTTTTGTTTTCTCAAAAAGCCACTTTAATTTTTTCTAATAGCCGATTTTGTTTTCTCAAAAAGCCACTTTAATTTTTTCTAAAAGCCGCTTTTATTTTCTCTAAAACCCACTTTAATTTTTTCTAATAGCCGATTTTGTTTTCTCAAAAAGCCACTTTAATTTTTTCTAAAAGCCGCTTTTATTTTCTCTAAAACCCACTTTAATTTTTTCTAATAGCCGCTTTTGTTTTCTCAAAAAGCCACTTTAATTTTTTCTAATAGCCGCTTTTAATTTCTCTAAAAGCCACTTCATTTTTTCTAAAAGCCGCTTTTATTTTCTCTAAAACCCACTTTAATTTTTTCTAATAGCCGCTTTTGTTTTCTCAAAAAGCCACTTTAATTTTTTCTAATAGCCGCTTTTAATTTCTCTAAAAGCCACTTCATTTTTTCTAATAGCCGCTTTTGTTTTCTCAGAAAGTCGCTTTAATTTTTTCTAATAGCCGCTTTTATTTTCTCAAAAAGCCACTTTAATTTTTTCTAATAGCCGCTTTTGTTTTCTCAAAAAGCCACTTTAATTTTTTCTAATAGCCGCTTTTGTTTTCTCAAAAAGCCACTTTAATTTTTTCTAATAGCCGATTTTGTTTTCTCAAAAAGCCACTTTAATTTTTTCTAAAAGCCGCTTTTATTTTCTCTAAAACCCACTTTAATTTTTTCTAATAGCCGCTTTTGTTTTCTCAAAAAGCCACTTTAATTTTTTCTAATAGCCGCTTTTAATTTCTCTAAAAGCCACTTCATTTTTTCTAATAGCCGCTTTTGTTTTCTCAGAAAGTCGCTTTAATTTTTTCTAATAGCCGCTTTTGTTTTCTCAGAAAGTCGCTTTAATTTTTTCTAAAAGCCGTTTTTGTTTTCTCAGAAAGTCGCATTAATTTTTTCTAAAAGCCGTTTTTGTTTTCTCAGAAAGTCGATTTAATTTTTTCTAATAGCCGCTTTAGTTTTCTCAGAAAGTCGCTGAAATTTTTTCTAAAAGCCGATTTTGTTTTCTCAAAAAGCCACTTTAATTTTTTCTAATAGCCGCTTTTAATTTCTCTAAAACCCACTTTAATTTTTTCTAAAAGCCGCTTTTATTTTCTCTAAAACCCACTTTAATTTTTTCTAATAGCCGCTTTTGTTTTCTCAAAAAGCCACTTTAATTTTTTCTAATAGCCGCTTTATTTTCTCAAAAAGCTACTTTAATTTTTTCTAATAGCCGCTTTTGTTTTCTCAGAAAGTCGCTTTAATTTTTTCTCAAAGCCGTTTTTGTTTTCTCAGAAAGTCGCATTAATTTTTTCTAAAAGCCGTTTTTGTTTTCTCAGAAAGTCGATTTAATTTTTTCTAATAGCCGCTTTAGTTTTCTCAGAAAGTCGCTGAAATTTTTTCTAAAAGCCGCTTTTGTTTTCTCTAAAACCCACTTTAATTTTTTCTAATAGCCGCTTTTGTTTTCTCAAAAAGCCACTTTAATTTTTTCTAATAGCCGCTTTTATTTTCTCAAAAAGCTACTTTAATTTTTTCTAATAGCCGCTTTTGTTTTCTCAAAAAGCCACTTTAATTTTTTCTAATAGCCGCTTTTGTTTTCTCAAAAAGCCACTTTAATTTTTTCTAATAGCCGCTTTTGTTTTCTCAGAAAGTCGCTTTAATTTTTTCTAATAGCCGCTTTTATTTTCTCAAAAAGCCACTTCAATTTTTTCTAATAGCCGCTTTTGTTTTCTCAGAAAGTCGCTTTAATTTTTTCTAATAGCCGCTTTTATTTTCTCTAAAACCCACTTTAATTTTTTCTAATAGCCGCTTTTGTTTTCTCAAAAAGCCACTTTAATTTTTTCTAATAGCCGCTTTTGTTTTCTCAAAAAGCCACTTTAATTTTTTCTAATAGCCGCTTTTATTTTCTCAAAAAGCTACTTTAATTTTTTCTAATAGCCGCTTTTGTTTTCTCAAAAAGCCACTTTAATTTTTTCTAATAGCCGCTTTTGTTTTCTCAAAAAGCCACTTTAATTTTTTCTAATAGCCGCTTTTGTTTTCTCAAAAAGCCACTTTAATTTTTTCTAATAGCCGCTTTTGTTTTCTCAGAAAGTCGCTTTAATTTTTTCTAATAGCCGCTTTTGTTTTCTCAAAAAGCCACTTTAATTTTTTCTAATAGCCGCTTTTATTTTCTCAAAAAGCTACTTTAATTTTTTCTAATAGCCGCTTTTGTTTTCTCAAAAAGCCACTTTAATTTTTTCTAATAGCCGCTTTTGTTTTCTCAAAAAGCCACTTTAATTTTTTCTAATAGCCGCTTTTGTTTTCTCAAAAAGCCACTTTAATTTTTTCTAATAGCCGCTTTTGTTTTTTCAGAAAGTCGCTGTAATTTTTTCTAAAAGCCGATTTTGTTTTCTCAAAAAGCCGCTTTTGTTTTCTCAAAAAGCCACTTTAATTTTTTCTAATAGCCGCTTTTGTTTTCTCAGAAAGTCGCTTTAATTTTTTCTAATAGCCGCTTTTGTTTTCTCAAAAAGCCACTTTAATTTTTTCTAATAGCCGCTTTTATTTTCTCAAAAAGCTACTTTAATTTTTTCTAATAGCCGCTTTTGTTTTCTCAAAAAGCCACTTTAATTTTTTCTAATAGCCGCTTTTGTTTTCTCAAAAAGCCACTTTAATTTTTTCTAATAGCCGCTTTTGTTTTCTCAAAAAGCCACTTTAATTTTTTCTAATAGCCGCTTTTGTTTTCTCAGAAAGTCGCTGTAATTTTTTCTAAAAGCCGATTTTGTTTTCTCAAAAAGCCACTTTAATTTTTCTAATAGCCGCTTTTAATTTCTCTAAAAGCCACCTAATTTTTTCTAATAGCCGCTTTTGTTTTCTCAAAAAGCCACTTTAATTTTTTCTAATAGCCGCTTTTGTTTTCTCAGAAAGTCGCTGTAATTTTTTCTAAAAACCGATTTTGTTTTCTCAAAAAGCCACTTTAATTTTTTCTAAAAGCCGCTTTTATTTTCTCTAAAACCCACTTTAATTTTTTCTAATAGCCGCTTTTGTTTTCTCAAAAAGCCACTTTAATTTTTTCTAATAGCCGCTTTTAATTTCTCTAAAAGCCACTTCATTTTTTCTAATAGCCGCTTTTGTTTTCTCAGAAAGTCGCTTTAATTTTTTCTAATAGCCGCTTTTGTTTTCTCAGAAAGTCGCTTTAATTTTTTCTAAAAGCCGTTTTTGTTTTCTCAGAAAGTCGCTTTAATTTTTTCTAAAAGCCGTTTTTGTTTTCTCAGAAAGTCGCTTTAATTTTTTCTAATAGCCGCTTTTGTTTTCTCAGAAAGTCGCTTTAAGTTTTTCTAATAGCCGCTTTTATTTTCTCAAAAAGCTACTTTAATTTTTTCTAACAGCCGCTTTTGTTTTCTCAAAAAGCCACGTTAATTTTTTCTAATAGCCGCTTTTATTTTATCAAAAAGGCACTTTAATTTTTTCTAATAGCCGCTTTTAATTTCTCTAAAAGCCACTTAATTTTTTCTAATAGCCGCTTTTGTTTTCTCAGAAAGTCGCTTTAATTTTTTCTAATAGCCGCTTTTGTTTTCTCAGAAAGTCGCTTTAATTTTTTCTAAAAGCCGCTTTTGTTTTCTCAGAAAGTCGCTTTAATTTTTTCTAAAAGCCACTTTTATTTTCTCTAAAACCCACATTAATTTTTTCTAATAGCCGCTTTTATTTTCTCAAAAAGCTACTTTAATTTTTTCTAAAAGCCGCTTTTGTTTTCTCAAAAAGCCACGTTAATTTTTTCTAAAGGCCGCTTTTGTTTTCTAAAAAAGCCACTTTAATTTTTTCTAAAAGGCGCTTTAATTTTTTGTAACAGCCGCTTTTGTTTTCTCAGAAAGTCGCTTTAATTTTTTCTAAAAGCCGCTTTTGTTTTATCAAACAGCTACTTTAATTTTTTCTAATAGCCGCTTTTATTTTCTCAAAAAGCCACTTTAATTTTTTGTAACAGCCGCTTTAATTTTTTCTAAAAGCCGCTTTTATTTTCTCAAAAAGCCACTTTAATTTTTTGTAATAGCCGCTTTAATTTTTTGTAACAGCCGCTTTTGTTTTCTCAGAAAGTCGCTTTAATTTTTTCTAAAGGCCGCTTTTGTTTTCTCAAAAAGCCACTTTAATTTTTTCTAATAGCCGCTTTAATTTTTTGTAACAGCCGCTTTTGTTTTCTCAGAAAGTCGCTTTAATTTTTTCTAAAAGCCGCTTTTGTTTTATCAAACAGCTACTTTAATTTTTTTTAATAGCCGCTTTTATTTTCTCAAAAAGCCACTTTAATTTTTTCTAAAAGGCGCTTTAATTTTTTGTAACAGCCGCTTTTGTTTTCTCAGAAAGTCGCTTTAATTTTTTCTAAAAGCCGCTTTTGTTTTATCAAACAGCTACTTTAATTTTTTCTAATAGCCGCTTTTATTTTCTCAAAAAGTCACTTTAATTTTTTGTAACAGCCGCTTTAATTTTTTCTAAAGGCCGCTTTTGTTTTCTCAAAAAGCCACTTTAATTTTTTCTAATAGCCGCTTTAATTTTTTGCAACAGCCGCTTTTGTTTTCTCAGAAAGTCGCTTTAATTTTTTCTAAAAGCCGCTTTTGTTTTATCAAACAGCTACTTTAATTTTTTCTAATAGCCGCTTTTATTTTCTCAAAAAGCCACTTTAATTTTTTCTAATAGCCGCTTTTGTTTTCTCAAAAAGCAACGTTAATTTTTTCTAAAAGCCGCTTTTGTTTTCTCAGAAAGTCGCTTTAATTTTTTCTAAAAGCCGATTTTGTTTTCTCAGAAAGTCGCTTTAATTTTTTCTAAAAGCCACTTTTATTTTCTCTAAAACCCACATTAATTTTTTCTAATAGCCGCTTTTACTTTCTCAAAAAGCTACTTTAATTTTTTCTAAAAGCCGCTGTTGTTTTCTCAAAAAGCCACGTTAATTTTTTCTAAAGGCCGCTTTTGTTTTCTCAGAAAGTCGCTTTAATTTTTTCTAATAGCCGCTGTTGTTTTCTCAGAAAGTCGCTTTAATTTTTTCTAATAGCCGCTTTTGTTTTATCAGAAAGTCGCTTTAATTTTTTCTATTAGCCGCTTTTGTTTTCTCAGAAAGTCGCTTTAATTTTTTCTAATAGCCGCTTTTGTTTTCTCAGAAAGTCGCTTTAATTTTTTCTAAAAGCCGCTTTTGTTTTCTCAAAAAGGCACGTTAATTTTTTCTAAAGGCCGCTTTTGTTTTCTCAGAAAGTCGCTTTAATTTTTTCTAATAGCCGCTGTTGTTTTCTCAGAAAGTCGCTTTAATTTTTTCTAATAGCCGCTTTTGTTTTCTCAGAAAGTCGCTTTAATTTTTTCTAAAAGCCGCTTTTGTTTTCTCAGAAAGTCGCTTTAATTTTTTCTAATAGCCGCTTTTGTTTTCTCAGAAAGTCGCTTTAATTTTTTCTAATAGCCGCTGTTGTTTTCTCAAAAAGCCACGTTATTTTTTTCTAAAGGCCGCTTTTGTTTTCTCAGAAAGTCGCTTTAATTTTTTCTAATAGCCGCTTTTGTTTTCTCAAAAAGGCACGTTAATTTTTTCTAAAGGCCGCTTTTGTTTTCTCAGAAAGTCGCTTTAATTTTTTCTAATAGCCGCTGTTGTTTTCTCAGAAAGTCGCTTTAATTTTTTCTAATAGCCGCTTTTGTTTTCTCAGAAAGTCGCTTTAATTTTTTCTAATAGCCGCTTTTGTTTTCTCAAAAAGCCACGTTATTTTTTTCTAAAGGCCGCTTTTGTTTTCTCAGAAAGTCGCTTTAATTTTTTCTAATAGCCGCTTTTGTTTTCTCAGAAAGTCGCTTTAATTTTTTCTAATAGCCGCTGTTGTTTTCTCAAAAAGCCACGTTATTTTTTTCTAAAGGCCGCTTTTGTTTTCTCAGAAAGTCGCTTTAATTTTTTCTAATAGCCGCTTTTGTTTTCTCAAAAAGCCACGTTATTTTTTTCTAAAGGCCGCTTTTGTTTTCTCAGAAAGTCGCTTTAATTTTTTCTAATAGCCGCTTTTGTTTTCTCAGAAAGTCGCTTTAATTTTTTCTAAAAGCCGCTTTTGTTTTCTCAAAAAGCCACGTTATTTTTTTCTAAAGGCCGCTTTTGTTTTCTCAGAAAGTCGCTTTAATTTTTTCTATTAGCCGCTTTTGTTTTCTCAGAAAGTCGCTTTAATTTTTTCTAATAGCCGCTGTTGTTTTCTCAAAAAGCCACGTTATTTTTTTCTAAAGGCCGCTTTTAAATTCTCTAAAACCCACTTTTATTTCTTCTAAAAGCCGCTTTTGTTTTCTCAAACAGCCACTTTAATTTTTTCTAAAAGCCGCTTTTAAATTCTCTAAGACCCACTTTTATTTCTTCTAAAAGCCGCTTTTGTCTTCTCAAACAGCCACTTTAATTTTTTCTATTAGCCGCTTTTAATTTCTCTAAAAGCCACCTAATTTTTTCTAATAGCCGCTTTAGTTTTCTCAGAAAGTCGCTGTAATTTTTTCTAAAAGCCGATTTTGTTTTCTCAAAAAGCCACTTTAATTTTTTCTAATAGCCGCTTTTGTTTTCTCAGAAAGTCGCTTTAATTTTTTCTAAAAGCCGATTTTGTTTTCTCAAAAAGCCACTTTAATTTTTTCTAAAAGCCGCTTTTATTTTCTCTAAAACCCACTTTAATTTTTTCTAATAGCCGCTTTTGTTTTCTCAAAAAGACACTTTAATTTTTTCTAATAGCCGCTTTAGTTTTCTCAGAAAGTCGCTGTAATTTTTTCTAAAAGCCGATTTTGTTTTCTCAAAAAGCCACTTTAATTTTTTCTAATAGCCGCTTTTAATTTCTCTAAAACCCACTTTAATTTTTTCTAAAAGCCGCTTTTATTTTCTCTAAAACCCACTTTAATTTTTTCTAATAGCCGCTTTTGTTTTCTCAAAAAGCCACTTTAATTTTTTCTAATAGCCGCTTTTAATTTCTCTAAAAGCCACCTAATTTTTTCTAATAGCCGCTTTTGTTTTCTCAGAAAGTCGCTTTAATTTTTTCTAATAGCCGCTTTAGTTTTCTCAGAAAGTCGCTGTAATTTTTTCTAAAAGCCGATTTTGTTTTCTCAAAAAGCCACTTTAATTTTTTCTAATAGCCGCTTTTAATTTCTCTAAAACCCACTTTAATTTTTTCTAAAAGCCGCTTTTATTTTCTCTAAAACCCACTTTAATTTTTTCTAATAGCCGCTTTTGTTTTCTCAAAAAGCCACTTTAATTTTTTCTAATAGCCGCTTTTAATTTCTCTAAAAGCCACCTAATTTTTTCTAATAGCCGCTTTTGTTTTCTCAGAAAGTCGCTTTAATTTTTTCTAATAGCCGCTTTAGTTTTCTCAGAAAGTCGCTGTAATTTTTTCTAAAAGCCGATTTTGTTTTCTCAAAAAGCCACTTTAATTTTTTCTAAAAGCCGCTTTTGTTTTCTTAGAAAGTCGCTTTAATTTTTTCTAAAAGCCGCTTTTGTTTTCTCAGAAAGTCGCTTTAATTTTTTCTAATAGCCGCTTTTGTTTTCTCAGAAAGTCGCTTTAATTTTTTCTAAAAGCCGCTTTTGTTTTCTCAAAAAGCCACGTTAATTTTTTCTAAAGGCCGCTTTTGTTTTCTCAGAAAGTCGCTTTAATTTTTTCTAAAAGCCGCTTTTGTTTTCTCAAAAAGCCACGTTAATTTTTTCTAAAGGCCGCTTTTGTTTTCTCAGAAAGTCGCTTTAATTTTTTCTAATAGCCGCTTTTGTTTTCTCAGAAAGTCGCTTTAATTTTTTCTAATAGCCGATGTTGTTTTCTCAAAAAGCCACGTTAATTTTTTCTAAAGGCCGCTTTTGTTTTCTCAGAAAGTCGCTTTAATTTTTTCTAATAGCCGCTGTTGTTTTCTCAGAAAGTCGCTTTAATTTTTTCTAATAGCCGCTTTTGTTTTCTCAGAAAGTCGCTTTAATTTTTTCTAAAAGCCGCTTTTGTTTTCTCAGAAAGTCGCTTTAATTTTTTCTAATAGCCGCTGTTGTTTTCTCAAAAAGGCACGTTAATTTTTTCTAAAGGCCGCTTTTGTTTTCTCAGAAAGTCGCTTTAATTTTTTCTAAAAGCCGCTTTTGTTTTCTCAGAAAGTCGCTTTAATTTTTTCTATTAGCCGCTTTTGTTTTCTCAGAAAGTCGCTTTAATTTTTTCTAATAGCCGCTTTTGTTTTATCAGAAAGTCGTTTTCATTTTTTCTATTAGCCGCTTTTGTTTTCTGAGAAAGTCGCTTTAATTTTTTCTAAAAGCCGCTTTTGTTTTCTCAGAAAGTCGCTTTAATTTTTTCTAATAGCCGCTGTTGTTTTCTCAAAAAGCCACGTTAATTTTTTCTAAAGGCCGCTTTTGTTTTCTCAGAAAGTCGCTTTAATTTTTTCTAATAGCCGCTGTTGTTTTCTCAGAAAGTCGCTTTAATTATTTCTAATAGCCGCTTTTGTTTTCTCAGAAAGTCGCTTTAATTTTTTCTAAAAGCCGCTTTTGTTTTCTCAGAAAGTCGCTTTAATTTTTTCTAATAGCCGCTTTTGTTTTCTCAGAAAGTCGCTTTAATTTTTTCTAATAGCCGCTGTTGTTTTCTCAAAAAGGCACGTTAATTTTTTCTAATAGCCGCTGTTGTTTTCTCAAAAAGCCACGTTAATTTTTTCTAAAGGCCGCTTTTGTTTTCTCAGAAAGTCGCTTTAATTTTTTCTAAAAACCGCTTTTGTTTTCTCAGAAAGTCGCTTTAATTTTTTCTAATAGCCGCTTTTGTTTTCTCAGAAAGTCGCTTTAATTTTTTCTAATAGCCGCTTTTGTTTTCTCAAAAAGCCACGTTCATTTTTTCTAAAGGCCGCTTTTGTTTTCTCAGAAAGTCGCTTTAATTTTTTCTAATAGCCGCTGTTGTTTTCTCAGAAAGTCGCTTTAATTTTTTCTAATAGCCGCTTTTGTTTTCTCAGAAAGTCGCTTTAATTTTTTCTAAAAGCCGCTTTTAAATTCTCTAAAACCCACTTTTATTTCTTCTAAAAGCCGCTTTTGTTTTCTCAAATAGCCACTTTAATTTTTTCTAATAGTCGCTTTTAATTTCTCTAAAAGCCACCTAATTTTTTCTAATAGCCGCTTTTGTTTTCTCAGAAAGTCGCTGTAATTTTTTCTAAAAGCCGTTTTTGTTTTCTCAGAAAGTCGCTTTAATTTTCTCTAAAAGCCGTTTTTGTTTTCTCAGAAAGTCGCTTTAATTTTCTCTAAAAGCCGTTTTTGTTTTCTCTAAAACCCACTTTAATTTTTTCTAATAGCCGCTTTTGTTTTCTCAAAAAGACACTTTAATTTTTTCTAATAGCCGCTTTTAATTTCTCTAAAAGCCACCTAATTTTTTCTAATAGCCGCTTTTGTTTTCTCAGAAAGTCACTTTAATTTTTTTTAATAGCCGCTTTAGTTTTCTCAGAAAGTCGCTGTAATTTTTTCTAAAAGCCGATTTTGTTTTCTCAAAAAGCCACGTTAATTTTTTCTAAAGGCCGCTTTTGTTTTCTCAGAAAGTCGCTTTAATTTTTTCTAAAAGCCGCTTTTGTTTTCTCAGAAAGTCGCTTTAATTTTTTCTATTAGCCGCTTTTGTTTTCTCAGAAAGTCGCTTTAATTTTTTCTAAAAACCGCTTTTGTTTTCTCAGAAAGTCGCTTTAATTTTTTCTAATAGCCGCTTTTGTTTTCTCAGAAAGTCGCTTTAATTTTTTCTAATAGCCGCTTTTGTTTTCTCAAAAAGCCACGTTCATTTTTTCTAAAGGCCGCTTTTGTTTTCTCAGAAAGTCGCTTTAATTTTTTCTAATAGCCGCTGTTGTTTTCTCAGAAAGTCGCTTTAATTTTTTCTAATAGCCGCTTTTGTTTTCTCAGAAAGTCGCTTTAATTTTTTCTAAAAGCCGCTTTTAAATTCTCTAAAACCCACTTTTATTTCTTCTAAAAGCCGCTTTTGTTTTCTCAAATAGCCACTTTAATTTTTTCTAATAGTCGCTTTTAATTTCTCTAAAAGCCACCTAATTTTTTCTAATAGCCGCTTTTGTTTTCTCAGAAAGTCGCTGTAATTTTTTCTAAAAGCCGTTTTTGTTTTCTCAGAAAGTCGCTTTAATTTTCTCTAAAAGCCGTTTTTGTTTTCTCAGAAAGTCGCTTTAATTTTCTCTAAAAGCCGTTTTTGTTTTCTCTAAAACCCACTTTAATTTTTTCTAATAGCCGCTTTTGTTTTCTCAAAAAGACACTTTAATTTTTTCTAATAGCCGCTTTTAATTTCTCTAAAAGCCACCTAATTTTTTCTAATAGCCGCTTTTGTTTTCTCAGAAAGTCACTTTAATTTTTTTTAATAGCCGCTTTAGTTTTCTCAGAAAGTCGCTGTAATTTTTTCTAAAAGCCGATTTTGTTTTCTCAAAAAGGCACGTTAATTTTTTCTAAAGGCCGCTTTTGTTTTCTCAGAAAGTCGCTTTAATTTTTTCTAAAAGCCGCTTTTGTTTTCTCAGAAAGTCGCTTTAATTTTTTCTATTAGCCGCTTTTGTTTTCTCAGAAAGTCGCTTTAATTTTTTCTAATAGCCGCTTTTGTTTTATCAGAAAGTCGCTTTCATTTTTTCTATTAGCCGCTTTTGTTTTCTCAGAAAGTCGCTTTAATTTTTTCTAAAAGCCGCTTTTGTTTTCTCAGAAAGTCGCTTTAATTTTTTCTAATAGCCGCTGTTGTTTTCTCAAAAAGCCACGTTAATTTTTTCTAAAGGCCGCTTTTGTTTTCTCAGAAAGTCGCTGTAATTTTTTCTAAAAGCCGTTTTTGTTTTCTCAGAAAGTCGCTTTAATTTTCTCTAAAAGCCGTTTTTGTTTTCTCAGAAAGTCGCTTTAATTTTCTCTAAAAGCCGTTTTTGCTTTCTCTAAAACCCACTTTAATTTTTTCTAATAGCCGCTTTTGTTTTCTCAAAAAGACACTTTAATTTTTTCTAATAGCCGCTTTTAATTTCTCTAAAAGCCACCTAATTTTTTCTAATAGCCGCTTTTGTTTTCACAGAAAGTCACTTTAATTTTTTCTAATAGCCGCTTTAGTTTTCTCAGAAAGTCGCTGTAATTTTTTCTAATAGCCGCTGTTGTTTTCTCAAAAAGGCACGTTAATTTTTTCTAAAGGCCGCTTTTGTTTTCTCAGAAAGTCGCTTTAATTTTTTCTAAAAGCCGCTTTTGTTTTCTCAGAAAGTCGATTTAATTTTTTCTATTAGCCGCTTTTGTTTTCTCAGAAAGTCGCTTTAATTTTTTCTAATAGCCGCTTTTGTTTTATCAGAAAGTCGCTTTCATTTTTTCTATTAGCCGCTTTTGTTTTCTCAGAAAGTCGCTTTAATTTTTTCTAAAAGCCGCTTTTGTTTTCTCAGAAAGTCGCTTTAATTTTTTCTAATAGCCGCTGTTGTTTTCTCAAAAAGCCACGTTAATTTTTTCTAAAGGCCGCTTTTGTTTTCTCAGAAAGTCGCTGTAATTTTTTCTAAAAGCCGTTTTTGTTTTCTCAGAAAGTCGCTTTAATTTTCTCTAAAAGCCGTTTTTGTTTTCTCAGAAAGTCGCTTTAATTTTCTCTAAAAGCCGTTTTTGTTTTCTCTAAAACCCACTTTAATTTTTTCTAATAGCCGCTTTTGTTTTCTCAAAAAGACACTTTAATTTTTTCTAATAGCCGCTTTTAATTTCTCTAAAAGCCACCTAATTTTTTCTAATAGCCGCTTTTGTTTTCTCAGAAAGTCACTTTAATTTTTTCTAATAGCCGCTTTTGTTTTATCAGAAAGTCGCTTTAATTTTTTCTATTAGCCGCTTTTGTTTTCTCAGAAAGTCGCTTTAATTTTTTCTAAAAGCCGCTTTTGTTTTCTCAGAAAGTCGCTGTAATTTTTTCTAAAAGCCGATTTTGTTTTCTCAAAAAGCCACGTTAATTTTTTCTAAAGGCCGCTTTTGTTTTCTCAGAAAGTCGCTTTAATTTTTTCTAAAAGCCGCTTTTGTTTTCTCAGAAAGTCGCTTTAATTTTTTCTAATAGCCGCTGTTGTTTTCTCAAAAAGGCACGTTAATTTTTTCTAAAGGCCGCTTTTGTTTTCTCAGAAAGTCGCTTTAATTTTTTCTAAAAGCCGCTTTTGTTTTCTCAGAAAGTCGCTTTAATTTTTTCTATTAGCCGCTTTTGTTTTCTCAGAAAGTCGCTTTAATTTTTTCTAATAGCCGCTTTTGTTTTATCAGAAAGTCGCTTTCATTTTTTCTATTAGCCGCTTTTGTTTTCTCAGAAAGTCGCTTTAATTTTTTCTAAAAGCCGCTTTTGTTTTCTCAGAAAGTCGCTTTAATTTTTTCTAATAGCCGCTGTTGTTTTCTCAAAAAGCCACGTTAATTTTTTCTAAAGGCCGCTTTTGTTTTCTCAGAAAGTCGCTTTAATTTTTTCTAATAGCCGCTGTTGTTTTCTCAGAAAGTCGCTTTAATTTTTTCTAATAGCCGCTTTTGTTTTCTCAGAAAGTCGCTTTAATTTTTTCTAAAAGCCGCTTTTGTTTTCTCAGAAAGTCGGTTTAATTTTTTCTAATAGCCGCTTTTGTTTTCTCAGAAAGTCGCTTTAATTTTTTCTAAAAGCCGCTTTTGTTTTCTCAGAAAGTCGCTTTAATTTTTTCTATTAGCCGCTTTTGTTTTCTCAGAAAGTCGCTTTAATTTTTTCTAAAAGCCGCTTTTGTTTTCTCAAAAAGCCACGTTATTTTTTTCTATTAGCCGCTTTTGTTTTCTCAGAAAGTCGCTTTAATTTTTTCTAAAAGCCGCTTTTGTTTTCTCAGAAAGTCGCTTTAATTTTTTCTACTAGCCGCTTTTGTTTTCTCAAAAAGCCACGTTAATTTTTTCTAAAGGCCGCTTTTGTTTTCTCAGAAAGTCGCTTTAATTTTTTCTAAAAGCAGCTTTTGTTTTCTCAGAAAGTCGCTTTAATTTTTCCTAATAGCCGCTTTTGTTTTCTCAGAAAGTCGCTTTAATTTTTTCTAATAGCCGCTTTTGTTTTCTCAGAAAGTCGCTTTAATTTTTTCTAAAAGCCGCTTTTGTTTTCTCAGAAATTCGCTTTAATTTTTTCTAATAGCCGCTGTTGTTTTCTCAAAAAGCCACGTTATTTTTTTCTAAAAGCCGCTTTTGTTTTCTCAGAAAGTCGCTTTAATTTTTTCTAAAAGCCGCTTTTGTTTTCTCAGAAAGTCGCTTTAATTTTTCCTAATAGCCGCTTTTGTTTTCTCAGAAAGTCGCTTTAATTTTTTCTAATAGCCGCTTTTGTTTTCTCAGAAATTCGCTTTAATTTTTTCTAATAGGCGCTGTTGTTTTCTCAAAAAGCCACGTTATTTTTTTCTAAAAGCCGCTTTTGTTTTCTCAGAAAGTCGCTTTAATTTTTTCTAAAAGCCGCTTTTGTTTTCTCAGAAAGTCGCTTTAATTTTTCCTAATAGCCGCTTTTGTTTTCTCAGAAAGTCGCTTTAATTTTTTCTAATAGCCGCTTTTGTTTTCTCAGAAAGTCGCTTTAATTTTTTCTAAAAGCCGCTTTTAAATTCTCTAAAACCCACTTTATTTCTTCTAAAAGCCGCTTTTATTTTCTCAAAAAGCCACGTTAATTTTTTCTAAAAGCCGCTTTTAAATTCTCTAAAACACACTTTTATTTTTTCTAAAAGCCGCTTTTGTTTTCTCAAACAGCCACTTTAATTTTTTCTATTAGCCGATTTTGTTTTCTCAAAAAGCCACTTTAATTTTTTCTAATAGCCGCTTTTGTTTTCTCAGAAAGTCGCTTTAATTTTTTCTAAAAGCCGTTTTTGTTTTCTCAGAAAGTCGCTTTAATTTTCTCTAAATGCCGTTTTTGTTTTCTCAGAAAGTCGCTTTAATTTTCTCTAAAAGCCGTTTTTGTTTTCTCTAAAACCCACTTTAATTTTTTCTAATAGCCGCTTTTGTTTTCTCAAAAAGACACTTTAATTTTTTCTAATAGCCGCTTTTAATTTCTGTAAAAGCCACCTAATTTTTTCTAATAGCCGCTTTTGTTTTCTCAGAAAGTCACTTTAATTTTTTCTAATAGCCGCTTTTGTTGTCTCAAAAAGACACTTTAATTTTTTCTAATAGCCGCTTTTAATTTCTCTAAAAGCCACCTAATTTTTTCTAATAGCCGCTTTAGTTTTCTCAGAAAGTCGCTTTAATTTTCTCTAAAAGCCGTTTTTATTTTCTCTAAAACCCACTTTAATTTTTTCTAATAGCCGCTTTTAAATTCTCTAAAAGCCACTTCATTTTTTCTAATAGCCGCTTTTGTATTCTCAGAAAGTCGCTTTAATTTTTTCTAATAGCCGCTTTTGTTTTCTCAGAAAGTCGCTTTAATTTTTTCTAATAGCCGCTTTTGTTTTCTCAGAAAGTCGCTTTAATTTTTTCTAATAGCCGCTTTTGTTTTCTCAGAAAGTCGCTTTAATTTTTTCTAATAGCCGCTTTTATTTTCTCAAAAATCTACTTTAATTTTTTCTAAAAGCCGCTTTTATTTTCTCAAAAAGCCACGTTAATTTTTTCTAAAAGCCGCTTTTATTTTCTCTAAAACCCACTTTAATTTTTTCTAAAAGCCGCTTTTATTTTCTCTAAAACCCACTTTAATTTTTTCTAAAAGCCGCTTTTATTTTCTCTAAAACCCACTTTAATTTTTTCTAATAGCCGCTTTTGTTTTCTCAAAAAGCCACTTTAATTTTTTCTAATAGCCGCTTTTGTTTTCTCAGAAAGTCGCTTTAATTTTTTCTAAAAGCCGTTTTTGTTTTCTCAGAAAGTCGCTTTAATTTTTTCTAAAAGCCGTTTTTGTTTTCTCAGAAAGTCGCTTTAATTTTTTCTAATAGCCGCTTTTGTTTTCTCAGAAAGTCGCTTTAATTTTTTCTAATAGCCGCTGTTGTTTTCTCAGAAAGTCGCTTTAATTTTTTCTAAAAGCCGTTTTTGTTTTCTCAGAAAGTCGCTTTAATTTTTTCTAATAGCCGCTGTTGTTTTCTCAGAAAGTCGCTTTAATTTTTTCTAAAAGCCGTTTTTGTTTTCTCAGAAAGTCGCTTTAATTTTTTCTAATAGCCGCTGTTGTTTTCTCAGAAAGTCGCTTTCATTTTTTCTAAAAGCCGTTTTTGTTTTCTCAGAAAGTCGCTTTAATTTTTTCTAATAGCCGCTGTTGTTTTCTCAGAAAGTCGCTTTAATTTTTTCTAAAAGCCGTTTTTGTTTTCTCACAAAATCGCTTTAATTTTTTCTAATAGCCGCTTTTGTTTTCTCAGAAAGTCGCTTTAATTTTTTCTAATAGCCGCTTTTGTTTTCTCAGAAAGTCGCTTTAATTTTTTATAAAAGCCGTTTTTGTTTTCTCAGAAAATCGCTTTAATTTTTTCTAATAGCCGCTTTTGTTTTCTCAGAAAGTCGCTTTAATTTTTTCTAATAGCCGCTTTTATTTTCTCAAAAATCTACTTTAATTTTTTCTAAAAGCCGCTTTTATTTTCTCAAAAAGCCACGTTAATTTTTTCTAAAAGCCGCTTTCAAATTCTCTAAAACCCACTTTAATTTTTTCTAAAAGCCGCTTTTATTTTCTCAAAAATCTACTTTAATTTTTTCTAAAAGCCGCTTTTATTTTCTCAAAAAGCCACGTTAATTTTTTCTAAAAGCCGCTTTTAAATTCTCTAAAACCCACTTTAATTTTTTCTAAAAGCCGCTTTTATTTTCTCTAAAACCCACTTTAATTTTTTCTAATAGCCGCTTTTAAATTCTCTAAAAGCCACTTCATTTTTTCTAATAGCCGCTTTTGTTTTCTCAGAAAGTCGCATTAATTTTTTCTAATAGCCGCTTTTGTTTTCTCAGAAAGTCGCTTTAATTTTTTCTAATAGCCGCTGTTGTTTTCTCAGAAAGTCGCTTTAATTTTTTCTAATAGCCGCTTTTATTTTCTCAAAAAGCCACGTTAATTTTTTCTAAAAGCCGCTTTTAAATTCTCTAAAAGCCACTTCATTTTTTCTAATAGCCGCTTTTGTTTTCTCAGAAAGTCGCTTTAATTTTTTCTAATAGCCGCTTTTGTTTTCTCAGAAAGTCGCTTTAATTTTTTATAAAAGCCGTTTTTGTTTTCTCAGAAAACCCACTTTAATTTTTTCTAAAAGCCGCTTTTATTTTCTCAAAAATCTACTTTAATTTTTTCTAAAAGCCGCTTTTATTTTCTCAAAAAGCCACGTTAATTTTTTCTAAAAGCCGCTTTTAAATTCTCTAAAACCCACTTTAATTTTTTCTAAAAGCCGCTTTTATTTTCTCAAAAATCTACTTTAATTTTTTCTAAAAGCCGCTTTTATTTTCTCAAAAAGCCACGTTAATTTTTTCTAAAAGCCGCTTTTAAATTCTCTAAAACCCACTTTAATTTTTTCTAAAAGCCGCTTTTATTTTCTCTAAAACCCACTTTAATTTTTTCTAATAGCCGCTTTTAAATTCTCTAAAAGCCACTTCATTTTTTCTAATAGCCGCTTTTGTTTTCTCAGAAAGTCGCATTAATTTTTTCTAATAGCCGCTTTTGTTTTCTCAGAAAGTCGCTTTAATTTTTTCTAATAGCCGCTGTTGTTTTCTCAGAAAATCGCTTTAATTTTTTCTAATAGCCGCTTTTGTTTTCTCAGAAAGTCGCTTTAATTTTTTCTAATAGCCGCTTTTGTTTTCTCAGAAAGTCGCTTTAATTTTTTATAAAAGCCGCTTTTGTTTTCTCAGAAAGTCGCTTTAATTTTTTCTAATAGCCGCTCTTGTTTTCTCAGAAAGTCGCTTTGATTTTTTCTAATAGCCGCTGTTATTTTCTCAGAAAGTCGCTTTAATTTTTTCTAATAGCCGCTTTTGTTTTCTCAGAAAGTCGCTTTAATTTTTTCTAATAGCCGCTTTTGTTTTCTCAGAAAGTCGCTTTAATTTTTTCTAATAGCCGCTTTTAAATTCTCTAAAAGCCACTTCATTTTTTCTAATAGCCGCTTTTGTTTTCTCAGAAAGTCGCTTTAATTTTTTCTAATAGCCGCTTTTGTTTTCTCAGAAAGTCGCTTTAATTTTTTATAAAAGCCGTTTTTGTTTTCTCAGAAAGCCGCTTTTAAATTCTCTAAAACCCACTTTAATTTTTTCTAAAAGCCGCTTTTATTTTCTCTAAAACCCACTTTAATTTTTTCTAATAGCCGCTTTTAAATTCTCTAAAAGCCACTTCATTTTTTCTAATAGCCGCTTTTGTTTTCTCAGAAAGTCGCATTAATTTTTTCTAATAGCCGCTTTTGTTTTCTCAGAAAGTCGCTTTAATTTTTTCTAATAGCCGCTGTTGTTTTCTCAGAAAATCGCTTTAATTTTTTCTAATAGCCGCTTTTGTTTTCTCAGAAAGTCGCTTTAATTTTTTCTAATAGCCGCTTTTGTTTTCTCAGAAAGTCGCTTTAATTTTTTATAAAAGCCGCTTTTGTTTTCTCAGAAAGTCGCTTTAATTTTTTCTAATAGCCGCTCTTGTTTTCTCAGAAAGTCGCTTTGATTTTTTCTAATAGCCGCTGTTATTTTCTCAGAAAGTCGCTTTAATTTTTTCTAATAGCCGCTTTTGTTTTCTCAGAAAGTCGCTTTAATTTTTTCTAATAGCCGCTTTTGTTTTCTCAGAAAGTCGCTTTAATTTTTTCTAATAGCCGCTTTTAAATTCTCTAAAAGCCACTTCATTTTTTCTAATAGCCGCTTTTGTTTTCTCAGAAAGTCGCTTTAATTTTTTCTAATAGCCGCTTTTGTTTTCTCAGAAAGTCGCTTTAATTTTTTATAAAAGCCGTTTTTGTTTTCTCAGAAAATCGCTTTAATTTTTTCTAATAGCCGCTTTTGTTTTCTCAGAAAGTCGCTTTAATTTTTTCTAATAGCCGCTTTTGTTTTCTCAGAAAGTCGCTTTAATTTTTTCTAATAGCCGCTCTTGTTTTCTCAGAAAGTCGCTTTGATTTTTTCTAATAGCCGCTGTTATTTTCTCAGAAAGTCGCTTTAATTTTTTCTAATAGCCGCTTTTGTTTTCTCAGAAAGTCGCTTTAATTTTTTCTAATAGCCGCTTTTGTTTTCTCAGAAAGTCGCTTTAATTTTTTCTAATAGCCGCTTTTATTTTCTCAAAAATCTACTTTAATTTTTTCTAAAAGCCGCTTTTATTTTCTCAGAAAGTCGCTTTAATTTTTTCTAATAGCCGCTCTTGTTTTCTCAGAAAGTCGCTTTAATTTTTTCTAATAGCCGCTCTTGTTTTCTCAGAAAGTCGCTTTGATTTTTTCTAATAGCCGCTTTTGTTTTCTCAGAAAGTCGCTTTAATTTTTTCTAATAGCCGCTTTTGTTTTCTCAGAAAGTCGCTTTAATTTTTTATAAAAGCCGTTTTTGTTTTCTCAGAAAGTCGCTTTAATTTTTTCTAATAGCCGCTTTTGTTTTCTCAGAAAGTCGCTTTAATTTTCTCTAATAGCCGCTTTTGTTTTCTCAGAAAGTCGCTTTAATTTTTTCTAATAGCCGCTTTTGTTTTCTCAGAAAGTCGCTTTAATTTTTTCTAATAGCCGCTTTTATTTTCTCAAAAATCTACTTTAATTTTTTCTAAAAGCCGCTGTTATTTTCTCAAAAAGCCACGTTAATTTTTTCTAAAAGCCGCTTTTATTTTCTCTAAAAGCCACTTCATTTTTTCTAATAGCCGCTTTTGTTTTCTCAGAAAGTCGCTTTAATTTTTTCTAATAGCCGCTTTTGTTTTCTCAGAAAGTCGCTTTAATTTTTTCTAATAGCCGCTTTTATTTTCTCAAAAATCTACTTTAATTTTTTCTAAAAGCCGCTTTTATTTTCTCAAAAAGCCACGTTAATTTTTTCTAAAAGCCGCTTTTATTTTCTCTAAAAGCCACTTCATTTTTTCTAATAGCCGCTTTTGTTTTCTCAGAAAGTCGCTTAAATTTTTTCTAATAGCCGCTTTTGTTTTCTCAGAAAGTCGCTTTAATTTTTTCTAATAGCCGCTTTTATTTTCTCAAAAATCTACTTTAATTTTTTCTAAAAGCCGCTTTTATTTTCTCAAAAAGCCACGTTAATTTTTTCTAAAAGCCGCTTTTATTTTCTCTAAAAGCCACTTCATTTTTTCTAAAAGCCGCTTTTATTTTCTCTAAAAGCCACTTCATTTTTTCTAATAGCCGCTTTTGTTTTCTCAGAAAGTCGCTTTAATTTTTTCTAATATTCGCTTTTGTTTTCTCAGAAAGTCGCTTTAATTTTTTCTAATAGCCGCTGTTGTTTTCTCAGAAAGTCGCTTTAATTTTTTCTAAAAGCCGTTTTTGTTTTCTCAGAAAGTCGCTTTAATTTTTTCTAATAGCCGCTGTTGTTTTCTCAGAAAGTCGCTTTAATTTTTTCTAAAAGCCGTTTTTGTTTTCTCAGAAAGTCGCTTTAATTTTTTCTAATAGCCGCTGTTGTTTTCTCAGAAAGTCGCTTTAATTTTTTCTAAAAGCCGTTTTTGTTTTCTCAGAAAATCGCTTTAATTTTTTCTAATAGCCGCTTTTGTTTTCTCAGAAAGTCGATTTAATTTTTCTAATAGCCGCTTTTGTTTTCTCAGAAAGTCGCTTTAATTTTTTATAAAAGCCGTTTTTGTTTTCTCAGAAAGTCGCTTTAATTTTTTCTAATAGCCGCTTTTGTTTTCTCAGAAAGTCGCTTTAATTTTTTCTAATAGCCGCTTTTGTTTTCTCAGAAAGTCGCTTTAATTTTTTCTAATAGCCGCTTTTGTTTTCTCAGAAAGTCGCTTTAATTTTTTCTAATAGCCGCTGTTGTTTTCTCAGAAAGTCGCTTTAATTTTTTCTAAAAGCCGCTTTTATTTTCTCTAAAACCCACTTTAATTTTTTCTAATAGCCGCTTTTAAATTCTCTAAAAGCCACTTCATTTTTTCTAATAGCCGCTTTTGTTTTCTCAGAAAGTCGCTTTAATTTTTTCTAATAGCCTCTTTTGTTTTCTCAGAAAGTCGCTTTAATTTTTTCTAATAGCCGCTGTTGTTTTCTCAGAAAGTCGCTTTAATTTTTTCTAATAGCCGCTTTTATTTTCTCAAAAAGCCACGTTAATTTTTTCTAAAAGCCGCTTTTAAATTCTCTAAAACCCACTTTAATTTTTTCTAAAAGCCGCTTTTATTTTCTCTAAGACCCACTTTAATTTTTTCTAATAGCCGCTTTTAAATTCTCTAAAAGCCACTTCATTTTTTTTAATAGCCGCTGTTGTTTTCTCAGAAAGTCGCTTTAATTTTTTCTAATAGCCGCTTTTGTTTTCTCAGAAAGTCGCTTTAATTTTTTCTAATAGCCGCTTTTGTTTTCTCAGAAAGTCGCTTTAATTTTTTCTAAAAGCCGCTTTTGTTTTCTCAGAAAGTCGCTTTAATTTTTTCTAATAGCCGCTGTTGTTTTCTCAGAAAGTCGCTTTAATTTTTTCTAATAGCCGCTTTTGTTTTCTCAGAAAGTCGCTTTAATTTTTTCTAATAGCCGCTGTTGTTTTCTCAGAAAGTCGCTTTAATTTTTTCTAATAGCCGCTTTTGTTTTCTCAGAAAGTCGCTTTAATTTTTTCTAATAGCCGCTTTTGTTTTCTCAGAAAGTCGCTTTAATTTTTTCTAATAGCCGCTTTTGTTTTCTCAGAAAGTCGCTTTAATTTTTTCTAATAGCCGCTTTTGTTTTCTCAGAAAGTCGCTTTAATTTTTTCTAAAAGTCACTTTTAATTCCTCAGAAAGCCACTTTATTTTTTCTAAAAGCCGGTTTTGTTTTCTCAGAAAGTCGCTTTAATTTTTTCTAATAGCCGCTTTTATTTTCTCTAAAACCCACTTTAATTTTTTCTAATAGCCGCTTTTAATTTCTCTAAAAGCCACTTAATTTTTTCTAATAGCAGCTTTTGTTTTCTCAAAAAGCTACTTTAATTTTTTCTAATAGCCGCTTTTAATTTCTCTAAAAGCCACTTAATTTTTTCTAATAGCAGCTTTTGTTTTCTCAAAAAGCTACTTTAATTTTTTCTAATAGCCGCTTTTAATTTCTCTAAAAGCCACTTAATTTTTTCTAATAGCCGCTTTTATTTTCTCTAAAACCCACTTTAATTTTTTCTAATAGCCGCTTTTGTTTTCTCAAAAAGCCACTTTAATTTTTTCTAATAGCCGCTTTTAATTTCTCTAAAAGCCACTTAATTTTATCTAATAGCCGCTTTTGTTTTCTCAAAAAGCCACTTTAATTTTTTCTAATAGCCGCTTTTAATTTCTCTAAAAGCCACTTAATTTTTTCTAATAGCCGCTTTTGTTTTCTCAAAAAGCCACATTAATTTTTTCTAATAGCCGCTTTTGTTTTCTCAGAAAGTCGCTTTAATTTTTTATAAAAGCCGTTTTTGTTTTCTCAGAAAATCGCTTTAATTTTTTCTAATAGCCGCTTTTGTTTTCTCAGAAAGTCGCTTTAATTTTTTATAAAAGCCGCTTTTGTTTTCTCAGAAAGTCGCTTTAATTTTTTCTAATAGCCGCTCTTGTTTTCTCAGAAAGTCGCTTTGATTTTTTCTAATAGCCGCTGTTGTTTTCTCAGAAAGTCGCTTTAATTTTTTCTAATAGCCGCTTTTGTTTTCTCAGAAAGTCGCTTTAATTTTTTCTAATAGCCGCTTTTGTTTTCTCAGAAAGTCGCTTTAATTTTTTCTAATAGCCGCTTTTATTTTCTCAAAAATCTACTTTAATTTTTTCTAAAAGCCGCTTTTATTTTCTCAGAAAGTCGCTTTAATTTTTTCTAATAGCCGCTCTTGTTTTCTCAGAAAGTCGCTTTAATTTTTTCTAATAGCCGCTCTTGTTTTCTCAGAAAGTCGCTTTGATTTTTTCTAATAGCCGCTTTTGTTTTCTCAGAAAGTCGCTTTAATTTTTTCTAATAGCCGCTTTTGTTTTCTCAGAAAGTCGCTTTTATTTTTTATAAAAGCCGTTTTTGTTTTCTCAGAAAGTCGCTTTAATTTTTTCTAATAGCCGCTTTTGTTTTCTCAGAAAGTCGCTTTAATTTTTTCTAATAGCCGCTTTTGTTTTCTCAGAAAGTCGCTTTAATTTTTTCTAATAGCCGCTTTTGTTTTCTCAGAAAGTCGCTTTAATTTTTTCTAATAGCCGCTTTTATTTTCTCAAAAAGCCACGTTAATTTTTTCTAAAAGCCGCTTTTATTTTCTCTAAAAGCCACTTAATTTTTTCTAATAGCCGCTTTTGTTTTCTCAGAAAGTCGCTTTAATTTTTTCTAATAGCCGCTTTTGTTTTCTCAGAAAGTCGCTTTAATTTTTTCTAATAGCCGCTTTTATTTTCTCAAAAATCTACTTTAATTTTTTCTAAAAGCCGCTTTTATTTTCTCAAAAAGCCACGTTAATTTTTTCTAAAAGCCGCTTTTATTTTCTCTAAAAGCCACTTCATTTTTTCTAATAGCCGCTTTTGTTTTCTCAGAAAGTCGCTTAAATTTTTTCTAATAGCCGCTTTTGTTTTCTCAGAAAGTCGCTTTAATTTTTTCTAATAGCCGCTTTTATTTTCTCAAAAATCTACTTTAATTTTTTCTAAAAGCCGCTTTTATTTTCTCAAAAAGCCACGTTAATTTTTTCTAAAAGCCGCGTTTATTTTCTCTAAAAGCCACTTCATTTTTTCTAAAAGCCGCTTTTATTTTCTCTAAAAGCCACTTCATTTTTTCTAATAGCCGCTTTTGTTTTCTCAGAAAGTCGCTTTAATTTTTTCTAATATTCGCTTTTGTTTTCTCAGAAAGTCGCTTTAATTTTTTCTAATAGCCGCTGTTGTTTTCTCAGAAAGTCGCTTTAATTTTTTCTAAAAGCCGTTTTTGTTTTCTCAGAAAGTCGCTTTAATTTTTTCTAATAGCCGCTGTTGTTTTCTCAGAAAGTCGCTTTAATTTTTTCTAAAAGCCGTTTTTGTTTTCTCAGAAAGTCGCTTTAATTTTTTCTAATAGCCGCTGTTGTTTTCTCAGAAAGTCGCTTTAATTTTTTCTAAAAGCCGTTTTTGTTTTCTCAGAAAGTCGCTTTAATTTTTTCTAATAGCCGCTTTTGTTTTCTCAGAAAGTCGCTTTAATTTTTTCTAATAGCCGCTTTTGTTTTCTCAGAAAGTCGCTTTAATTTTTTCTAATAGCCGCTTTTGTTTTCTCAGAAAGTCGCTTTAATTTTTTCTAATAGCCGCTTTTATTTTCTCAAAAAGCCACGTTAATTTTTTCTAAAAGCCGCTTTTATTTTCTCTAAAAGCCACTTCATTTTTTCTAATAGCCGCTTTTGTTTTCTCAGAAAGTCGCTTTAATTTTTTCTAATAGCCGCTTTTGTTTTCTCAGAAAGTCGCTTTAATTTTTTCTAATAGCCGCTTTTATTTTCTCAAAAATCTACTTTAATTTTTTCTAAAAGCCGCTTTTATTTTCTCAAAAAGCCACGTTAATTTTTTCTAAAAGCCGATTTTATTTTCTTAAAAGCCACTTCATTTTTTCTAATAGCCGCTTTTGTTTTCTCAGAAAGTCGCTTAAATTTTTTCTAATAGCCGCTTTTGTTTTCTCAGAAAGTCGCTTTAATTTTTTCTAATAGCCGCTTTTATTTTCTCAAAAATCTACTTTAATTTTTTCTAAAAGCCGCTTTTATTTTCTCAAAAAGCCACTTCATTTTTTCTAATAGCCGCTTTTGTTTTCTCAGAAAGTCGCTTAAATTTTTTCTAATAGCCGCTTTTGTTTTCTCAGAAAGTCGCTTTAATTTTTTCTAATAGCCGCTTTTATTTTCTCAAAAAGCCACGTTAATTTTTTCTAAAAGCCGCTTTTATTTTCTCTAAAAGCCACTTCATTTTTTCTAATAGCCGCTTTTGTTTTCTCAGAAAGTCGCTTAAATTTTTTCTAATAGCCGCTTTTGTTTTCTCAGAAAGTCGCTTTAATTTTTTCTAATAGCCGCTTTTATTTTCTCAAAAAGCCACGTTAATTTTTTCTAAAAGCCGCTTTTATTTTCTCTAAAAGCCACTTCATTTTTTCTAATAGCCGCTTTTGTTTTCTCAGAAAGTCGCTTTAATTTTTTCTAATAGCCGCTTTTGTTTTCTCAGAAAGTCGCTTTAATTTTTTCTAATAGCCGCTTTTGTTTTCTCAGAAAGTCGCTTTAATTTTTTCTAATAGCCGCTTTTGTTTTCTCAGAAAGTCGCTTTAATTTTTTCTAATAGCCGCTTTTATTTTCTCAAAAAGCCACGTTAATTTTTTCTAAAAGCCGCTTTTATTTTCTCTAAAAGCCACTTCATTTTTTCTAATAGCCGCTTTTGTTTTCTCAGAAAGTCGCTTAAATTTTTTCTAATAGCCGCTTTTGTTTTCTCAGAAAGTCGCTTTAATTTTTTCTAATAGCCGCTTTTATTTTCTCAAAAATCTACTTTAATTTTTTCTAAAAGCCGCTTTTATTTTCTCAAAAAGCCACGTTAATTTTTTCTAAAAGCCGCTTTTATTTTCTCTAAAAGCCACTTCATTTTTTCTAATAGCCGCTTTTGTTTTCTCAGAAAGTCGCTTAAATTTTTTCTAATAGCCGCTTTTGTTTTCTCAGAAAGTCGCTTTAATTTTTTTATAATAGCCGCTTTTATTTTCTCAAAAATCTACTTTAATTTTTTCTAAAAGCCGCTTTTATTTTCTCAAAAAGCCACTTCATTTTTTTTAATAGCCGCTTTTGTTTTCTCAGAAAGTCGCTTAAATTTTTTCTAATAGCCGCTTTTGTTTTCTCAGAAAGTCGCTTTAATTTTTTCTAATAGCCGCTTTTATTTTCTCAAAAAGCCACGTTAATTTTTTCTAAAAGCCGCTTTTATTTTCTCTAAAAGCCACTTCATTTTTTCTAATAGCCGCTTTTGTTTTCTCAGAAAGTCGCTTTAATTTTTTCTAATATTCGCTTTTGTTTTCTCAGAAAGTCGCTTTAATTTTTTCTAATAGCCGCTGTTGTTTTCTCAGAAAATCGCTTTAATTTTTTCTAAAAGCCGTTTTTGTTTTCTCAGAAAGTCGCTTTAATTTTTTCTAATAGCCGCTGTTGTTTTCTCAGAAAGTCGCTTTAATTTTTTCTAAAAGCCGTTTTTGTTTTCTCAGAAAGTCGCTTTAATTTTTTCTAATAGCCGCTGTTGTTTTCTCAGAAAGTCGCTTTAATTTTTTCTAAAAGCCGTTTTTGTTTTCTCAGAAAGTCGCTTTAATTTTTTCTAATAGCCGCTGTTGTTTTCTCAGAAAGTCGCTTTAATTTTTTCTAAAAGCCGTTTTTGTTTTCTCAGAAAATCGCTTTAATTTTTTCTAATAGCCGCTTTTGTTTTCTCAGAAAGTCGCTTTAATTTTTTCTAATAGCCGCTTTTGTTTTCTCAGAAAGTCGCTTTAATTTTTTATAAAAGCCGTTTTTGTTTTCTCAGAAAGTCGCTTTAATTTTTTCTAATAGCCGCTTTTGTTTTCTCAGAAAGTCGCTTTAATTTTTTCTAATAGCCGCTTTTGTTTTCTCAGAAAGTCGCTTTAATTTTTCCTAATAGGCGCTTTTGTTTTCTCAGAAAGTCGCTTTAATTTTTTCTAATAGCCGCTGTTGTTTTCTCAGAAAGTCGCTTTAATTTTTTCTAAAAGCCGCTTTTATTTTCTCTAAAACCCACTTTAATTTTTTCTAATAGCCGCTTTTAAATTCTCTAAAAGCCACTTCATTTTTTCTAATAGCCGCTTTTGTTTTCTCAGAAAGTCGCTTTAATTTTTTCTAATAGCCTCTTTTGTTTTCTCAGAAAGTCGCTTTAATTTTTTCTAATAGCCGCTGTTGTTTTCTCAGAAAGTCGCTTTAATTTTTTCTAATAGCCGCTTTTATTTTCTCAAAAAGCCACGTTAATTTTTTCTAAAAGCCGCTTTTAAATTCTCTAAAACCCACTTTAATTTTTTCTAAAAGCCGCTTTTATTTTCTCTAAAACCCACTTTAATTTTTTCTAATAGCCGCTTTTAAATTCTCTAAAAGCCACTTCAGTTTTTCTAATAGCCGCTTTTGTTTTCTCAGAAAGTCGCTTTAATTTTTTCTAATAGCCGCTTTTGTTTTCTCAGAAAGTCGCTTTAATTTTTTCTAATAGCCGCTGTTGTTTTCTCAGAAAGTCGCTTTAATTTTTTCTAAAAGCCGTTTTTGTTTTCTCAGAAAGTCGCTTTAATTTTTTCTAATAGCCGCTTTTGTTTTCTCAGAAAGTCGCTTTAATTTTTTCTAATAGCCGCTTTTGTTTTCTCAGAAAGTCGCTTTAATTTTTTCTAATAGCCGCTTTTGTTTTCTCAGAAAGTCGCTTTAATTTTTTCTAATAGCCGCTGTTGTTTTCTCAGAAAGTCGCTTTAATTTTTTCTAATAGCCGCTTTTGTTTTCTCAGAAAGTCGCTTTAATTTTTTCTAATAGCCGCTGTTGTTTTCTCAGAAAGTCGCTTTAATTTTTTCTAATAGCCGCTTTTGTTTTCTCAGAAAGTCGCTTTAATTTTTTCTAATAGCCGCTTTTGTTTTCTCAGAAAGTCGCTTTAATTTTTTCTAATAGCCGCTTTTGTTTTCTCAGAAAGTCGCTTTAATTTTTTCTAATAGCCGCTTTTGTTTTCTCAGAAAGTCGCTTTAATTTTTTCTAAAAGTCACTTTTAATTCCTCAGAAAGCCACTTTATTTTTTCTAAAAGCCGGTTTTGTTTTCTCAGAAAGTCGCTTTAATTTTTTCTAATAGCCGCTTTTATTTTCTCTAAAACCCACTTTAATTTTTTCTAATAGCCGCTTTTAATTTCTCTAAAAGCCACTTAATTTTTTCTAATAGCAGCTTTTGTTTTCTCAAAAAGCTACTTTAATTTTTTCTAATAGCCGCTTTTAATTTCTCTAAAAGCCACTTAATTTTTTCTAATAGCAGCTTTTGTTTTCTCAAAAAGCTACTTTAATTTTTTCTAATAGCCGCTTTTAATTTCTCTAATGGCCACTTAATTTTTTCTAATAGCCGCTTTTATTTTCTCTAAAACCCACTTTAATTTTTTCTAATAGCCGCTTTTGTTTTCTCAAAAAGCCACTTTAATTTTTTCTAATAGCCGCTTTTAATTTCTCTAAAAGCCACTTAATTTTATCTAATAGCCGCTTTTGTTTTCTCAAAAAGCCACTTTAATTTTTTCTAATAGCCGCTTTTAATTTCTCTAAAAGCCACTTAATTTTTTCTAATAGCCGCTTTTGTTTTCTCAAAAAGCCACTTGAATTTTTTCTAATAGCCGCTTTTAATTTCTCTAAAAGCCACTTAATTTTTTCCAATAGCCGCTTTTATTTTCTCTAAAACCCACTTTAATTTTTTCTAATAGCCGCTTTTGTTTTCTCAAAAAGCCACTTTAATTTTTTCTAATAGCCGCTTTTAATTTCTCTAAAAGCCACTTAATTTTTTCTAATAGCCGCTTTTGTTTTCTCAGAAAGTCGCTTTAATTTTTTCTAAAAGCCGCTTTTGTTTTCTCAAAAATCTACTTTAATTTTTTCTAATAGCCGCTTTTAATTTCTCTAAAAGCCACTTAATTTTTTCTAATAGCCGCTTTTGTTTTCTCAGAAAGTCGCTTTAATTTTTTCTAAAAGCCGCTTTTGTTTTCTCAAAAAGCCACGTTAATTTTTTCTAATAGCCGCTTTTGTTTTCTCAAAAAGCCACTTTAATTTTTTCTAATAGCCGCTTTTAATTTCTCTAAAAGCCACTTAATTTTTTCTAATAGCCGCTTTTGTTTTCTCAGAAAGTCGCTTTAATTTTTTCTAAAAGCCGCTTTTGTTTTCTCAAAAATCTACTTTAATTTTTTCTAATAGCCGCTTTTAATTTCTCTAAAAGCCACTTAATTTTTTCTAATAGCCGCTTTTGTTTTCTCAGAAAGTCGCTTTAATTTTTTCTAAAAGCCGCTTTTGTTTTCTCAGAAAGTCGCTTTAATTTTTTCTAAAAGCCGCTTTTGTTTTCTCAAAAAGCCACGTTAATTTTTTCTAATAGCCGCTTTTGTTTTCTCAAAAATCTACTTTAATTTTTTCTAATAGCCGCTTTTAATTTCTCTAAAAGCCACTTAATTTTTTCTAATAGCCGCTTTTGTTTTCTCAGAAAGTCGCTTTAATTTTTTCTAAAAGCCGCTTTTGTTTTCTCAAAAAGCCACGTTAATTTTTTCTAATATCCGCTTTTGTTTTCTCAAAAATCTACTTTAATTTTTTCTAATAGCCGCTTTTAATTTCTCTAAAAGCCACTTAATTTTTTCTAATAGCCGCTTTTGTTTTCTCAGAAAGTCGCTTTAATTTTTTCTAAAAGCCGCTTTTGTTTTCTCAAAAAGCCACGTTAATTTTTTCTAATAGCCGCTTTTGTTTTCTCAAAAATCTACTTTAATTTTTTCTAATAGCCGCTTTTAATTTCTCTAAAAGCCACTTAATTTTTTCTAATAGCCGCTTTTGTTTTCTCAGAAAGTCGCTTTAATTTTTTCTAAAAGCCGCTTTTGTTTTCTCAAAAATCTACTTTAATTTTTTCTAATAGCCGCTTTTAATTTCTCTAAAAGCCACTTAATTTTTTCTAATAGCCGCTTTTGTTTTCTCAGAAAGTCGCTTTAATTTTTTCTAAAAGCCGCTTTTGTTTTCTCAGAAAGTCGCTTTAATTTTTTCTAAAAGCCGCTTTTGTTTTCTCAAAAAGCCACGTTAATTTTTTCTAATAGCCGCTTTTGTTTTCTCAAAAATCTACTTTAATTTTTTCTAATAGCCGCTTTTAATTTCTCTAAAAGCCACTTAATTTTTTCTAATAGCCGCTTTTGTTTTCTCAGAAAGTCGCTTTAATTTTTTCTAAAAGCCGCTTTTGTTTTCACAGAAAGTCGCTTTAATTTTTTCTAAAAGCCGCTTTTGTTTTCTCAGAAAGTCGCTTTAATTTTTTCTAAAAGCCGCTTTTGTTTTCTCAAAAAGCCACGTTAATTTTTTCTAATAGCCGCTTTTGTTTTCTCAAAAATCTACTTTAATTTTTTCTAATAGCCGCTTTTAATTTCTCTAAAAGCCACTTAATTTTTTCTAATAGCCGCTTTTGTTTTCTCAGAAAGTCGCTTTAATTTTTTCTAAAAGCCGCTTTTGTTTTCTCAGAAAGTCGCTTTAATTTTTTCTAAAAGCCGCTTTTGTTTTCTCAGAAAGTCGCTTTAATTTTTTCTAAAAGCCGCTTTTGTTTTCTCAAAAAGCCACGTTAATTTTTTCTAATAGCCGCTTTTGTTTTCTCAAAAAGCCACTTTAATTTTTTCTAATAGCCGCTTTTAATTTCTCTAAAAGCCACTTAATTTTTTCTAATAGCCGCTTTTGTTTTCTCAGAAAGTCGCTTTAATTTTTTCTAAAAGCCGCTTTTGTTTTCTCAAAAATCTACTTTAATTTTTTCTAATAGCCGCTTTTAATTTCTCTAAAAGCCACTTAATTTTTTCTAATAGCCGCTTTTGTTTTCTCAGAAAGTCGCTTTAATTTTTTCTAAAAGCCGCTTTTGTTTTCGCAGAAAGTCGCTTTAATTTTTTCTAAAAGTCGCTTTTGTTTTCTCAGAAAGTCGCTTTAATTTTTTCTAAAAGCCACTTTTTATTTCTCTAAAACCCACTTTAATTTTTTCTGAAAGCCGCTTTTGTTTTCTCAAAAAGTCTCTTTAATTTTTTCTAAAAGTCACTTTTAATTCCTCAGAAAGTCGTTTAATTTTTTCTAAAAGCCACTTTTAATTTCTCTAAAACCCACTTTAATTTTTTCTGAAAGCCGCTTTTGTTTTCTCAAAAATCTACTTTTATTTTTTCTAAAAGCCGATTTTGTTTTCTCAGAAAGTCGCTTTAATTTTTTCTAAAAGTCACTTTTAATTCCTCAGAAAGTCGTTTAATTTTTTCTAAAAGCCACTTTTAATTTCTCTAAAACCCACTTTAATTTTTTCTGAAAGCCGCTTTTGTTTTCTCAAAAATCTACTTTTATTTTTTCTAAAAGCCGATTTTGTTTTCTCAGAAAGTCGCTTTAATTTTTTTTAAAAGTAACTTTTAATTCCTCAGAAAGTCGTTTAATTTTTTCTAAAAGCCGCTTTTATTTTCTCTAAAACCCACTTTAATTTTTTCTAATAGCCGCTTTTGTTTTCTCAAAAAGCCACTTTAATTTTTTCTAATAGCCGCTTTTGTTTTCTCAGAAAGTCGCTTTAATTTTTTCTAAAAGCCGCTTTTGTTTTCTCAAAAATCTACTTTAATTTTTTCTAATAGCCGCTTTTAATTTCTCTAAAACCCACTTTAATTTTTTCTAATAGCCGCTTTTGTTTTCTCAGAAAGTCGCTTTAATTTTTTCTGAAAGCCGCTTTTGTTTTCTCAAAAAGCCACTTTAATTTTTTCTAATAGCCGCTTTTAATTTCTCTAAAAGCCACTTAATTTTTTCTAATAGCCGCTTTTATTTTCTCAGAAAGTCGCTTTAATTTTTTCTAAAAGCCGCTTTTGTTTTCTCAGAAAGTCGCTTTAATTTTTTCTAAAAGCCGCTTTTGTTTTCTCAAAAATCTACTTTAATTTTTTCTAATAGCCGCTTTTAATTTCTCTAAAAGCCACTTAATTTTTTCTAATAGCCGCTTTTGTTTTCTCAGAAAGTCGCTTTAATTTTTTCTAATAGCCGCTTTTGTTTTCTCAGAAAGTCGCTTTAATTTTTTCTAAAAGCCGCTTTTGTTTTCTCAGAAAGTCGCTTTAATTTTTTCTAAAAGCCGCTTTTGTTTTCTCAAAAAGCCACTTTAATTTTTTCTAATAGCCGCTTTTAATTTCTCTAAAAGCCACTTAATTTTTTCTAATAGCCGCTTTTAATTTCTCTAAAAGCCACTTAATTTTTTCTAATAGCCGCTTTTGTTTTCTCAGAAAGTCGCTTTAATTTTTTCTAAAAGCCGCTTTTGTTTTCTCAGAAAGTCGCTTTAATTTTTTCTAAAAGCCGCTTTTGTTTTCTCAAAAATCTACTTTAATTTTTTCTAATAGCCGCTTTTAATTTCTCTAAAAGCCACTTAATTTTTTCTAATAGCCGCTTTTGTTTTCTCAGAAAGCCACTTTAATTTTTTCTAATAGCCGCTTTTGTTTTCTCAGAAAGTCGCTTTAATTTTTTCTAAAAGCCGCTTTTGTTTTCTCAGAAAGTCGCTTTAATTTTTTCTAAAAGCCGCTTTTGTTTTCTCAAAAATCTACTTTAATTTTTTCTAATAGCCGCTTTTAATTTCTCTAAAAGCCACTTAATTTTTTCTAATAGCCGCTTTTGTTTTCTCAGAAAGTCGCTTTAATTTTTTCTAAAAGCCGCTTTTGTTTTCTCAGAAAGTCGCTTTAATTTTTTCTAATAGCCGCTTTTAATTTCTCTAAAAGCCACTTAATTTTTTCTAATAGCCGCTTTTGTTTTCTCAAAAAGCCACTTTAATTTTTTCTAATAGCCGCTTTTAATTTCTCTAAAAGCCACTTAATTTTTTCTAATAGCCGCTTTTAATTTCTCTAAAAGCCACTTAATTTTTTCTAATAGCCGCTTTTGTTTTCTCAGAAAGTCGCTTTAATTTTTTCTAAAAGCCGCTTTTGTTTTCTCAGAAAGTCGCTTTAATTTTTTCTAAAAGCCGCTTTTGTTTTCTCAAAAATCTACTTTAATTTTTTCTAATAGCCGCTTTTAATTTCTCTAAAAGCCACTTAATTTTTTCTAATAGCCGCTTTTGTTTTCTCAGAAAGCCACTTTAATTTTTTCTAATAGCCGCTTTTGTTTTCTCAGAAAGTCGCTTTAATTTTTTCTAAAAGCCGCTTTTGTTTTCTCAGAAAGTCGCTTTAATTTTTTCTAAAAGCCGCTTTTGTTTTCTCAAAAATCTACTTTAATTTTTTCTAATATCCGCTTTTAATTTCTCTAAAAGCCACTTAATTTTTTCTAATAGCCGCTTTTGTTTTCTCAGAAAGTCGCTTTAATTTTTTCTAAAAGCCGCTTTTGTTTTCTCAAAAAGCCACTTTAATTTTTTCTAATAGCCGCTTTTAATTTCTCTAAAAGCCACTTAATTTTTTCTAATAGCCGCTTTTGTTTTCTCAAAAAGCCACTTTAATTTTTTCTAATACCCGCTTTTAATTTCTCTAAAAGCCACTTAATTTTTTCTAATAGCCGCTTTTATTTTCTCTAAAACCCACTTTAATTTTTTCTAATAGCCGCTTTTGTTTTCTCAGAAAGTCGCTTTAATTTTTTCTAAAAGCCGCTTTTGTTTTCTCAGAAAGTCGCTTTAATTTTTTCTAAAAGCCACTTTTTATTTCTCTAAAACCCACTTTAATTTTTTCTAAAAGCCGCTTTTGTTTTCTCAGAAAGTCGCTTTAATTTTTTCTAATAGCCGCTTTTATTTTCTCTAAAACCCACTTTAATTTTTTCTAATAGCCGCTTTTATTTTCTCTAAAACCCACTTTAATTTTTTCTAATAGCCGCTTTTAAATTCTCTAAAAGCCACTTCATTTTTTCTAATAGCCGCTTTTAATTTCTCTAAAAGCCACTTAATTTTTTCTAATAGCCGCTTTTGTTTTCTCAGAAAGTCGCTTTAATTTTTTCTAATAGCCGCTTTTATTTTCTCTAAAACCCACTTTAATTTTTTCTAATAGCCGCTTTTGTTTTCTCAAAAAGCCACTTAATTTTTTCTAATAGCCGCTTTTATTTTCTCTAAAACCCACTTTAATTTTTTCTAATAGCCGCTTTTATTTTCTCAGAAAGTCGCTTTAATTTTTTCTAAAAGCCGCTTTTATTTTCTCAGAAAGTCGCTTTAATTTTTTCTGAAAGCCGCTTTTGTTTTCTCAAAAAGCCACTTTAATTTTTTCTAATAGCCGCTTTTAATTTCTCTAAAAGCCACTTAATTTTTTCTAATAGCCGCTTTTGTTTTCTCAGAAAGTCGCTTTAATTTTTTCTAAAAGCCGCTTTTGTTTTCTCAAAAAGCCACTTAATTTTTTCTAAAAGCCGCTTTTGTTTTCTCAGAAAGTCGCTTTAATTTTTTCTAAAAGCCGCTTTTGTTTTCTCAGAAAGTCGCTTTAATTTTTTCTAAAAGCCGCTTTTGTTTTCTCAAAAATCTACTTTAATTTTTTCTAATAGCCGCTTTTATTTTCTCTAAAACCCACTTTAATTTTTTCTAATAGCCGCTTTTGTTTTCTCAGAAAGTCGCTTTAATTTTTTCTAAAAGCCGCTTTTGTTTTCTCAGAAAGTCGCTTTAATTTTTTCTAAAAGCCGCTTTTGTTTTCTCAAAAATCTACTTTAATTTTTTCTAATAGCCGCTTTTAATTTCTCTAAAAGCCACTTAATTTTTTCTAATAGCCGCTTTTGTTTTCTCAGAAAGCCACTTTAATTTTTTCTAATAGCCGCTTTTGTTTTCTCAGAAAGTCGCTTTAATTTTTTCTAAAAGCCGCTTTTGTTTTCTCAGAAAGTCGCTTTAATTTTTTCTAAAAGCCGCTTTTGTTTTCTCAAAAATCTACTTTAATTTTTTCTAATAGCCGCTTTTAATTTCTCTAAAAGCCACTTAATTTTTTCTAATAGCCGCTTTTATTTTCTCTAAAACCCACTTTAATTTTTTCTAATAGCCGCTTTTGTTTTCTCAGAAAGTCGCTTTAATTTTTTCTAAAAGCCGCTTTTGTTTTCTCAGAAAGTCGCTTTAATTTTTTCTAAAAGCCACTTTTTATTTCTCTAAAACCCACTTTAATTTTTTCTAAAAGCCGCTTTTGTTTTCTCAGAAAGTCGCTTTAATTTTTTCTAATAGCCGCTTTTATTTTCTCTAAAACCCACTTTAATTTTTTCTAATAGCCGCTTTTATTTTCTCTAAAACCCACTTTAATTTTTTCTAATAGCCGCTTTTAAATTCTCTAAAAGCCACTTCATTTTTTCTAATAGCCGCTTTTAATTTCTCTAAAAGCCACTTAATTTTTTCTAATAGCCGCTTTTGTTTTCTCAGAAAGTCGCTTTAATTTTTTCTAAAAGCCGCTTTTGTTTTCTCAAAAATCTACTTTAATTTTTTCTAATATCCGCTTTTAATTTCTCTAAAAGCCACTTAATTTTTTCTAATAGCCGCTTTTGTTTTCTCAGAAAGTCGCTTTAATTTTTTCTAAAAGCCGCTTTTGTTTTCTCAAAAAGCCACTTTAATTTTTTCTAATAGCCGCTTTTAATTTCTCTAAAAGCCACTTAATTTTTTCTAATAGCCGCTTTTGTTTTCTCAAAAAGCCACTTTAATTTTTTCTAATACCCGCTTTTAATTTCTCTAAAAGCCACTTAATTTTTTCTAATAGCCGCTTTTATTTTCTCTAAAACCCACTTTAATTTTTTCTAATAGCCGCTTTTGTTTTCTCAGAAAGTCGCTTTAATTTTTTCTAAAAGCCGCTTTTGTTTTCTCAGAAAGTCGCTTTAATTTTTTCTAAAAGCCACTTTTTATTTCTCTAAAACCCACTTTAATTTTTTCTAAAAGCCGCTTTTGTTTTCTCAGAAAGTCGCTTTAATTTTTTCTAATAGCCGCTTTTATTTTCTCTAAAACCCACTTTAATTTTTTCTAATAGCCGCTTTTATTTTCTCTAAAACCCACTTTAATTTTTTCTAATAGCCGCTTTTAAATTCTCTAAAAGCCACTTCATTTTTTCTAATAGCCGCTTTTAATTTCTCTAAAAGCCACTTAATTTTTTCTAATAGCCGCTTTTGTTTTCTCAGAAAGTCGCTTTAATTTTTTCTAATAGCCGCTTTTATTTTCTCTAAAACCCACTTTAATTTTTTCTAATAGCCGCTTTTATTTTCTCTAAAACCCACTTTAATTTTTTCTAATAGCCGCTTTTAAATTCTCTAAAAGCCACTTCATTTTTTCTAATAGCCGCTTTTAATTTCTCTAAAAGCCACTTAATTTTTTCTAATAGCCGCTTTTGTTTTCTCAGAAAGTCGCTTTAATTTTTTCTAATAGCCGCTTTTATTTTCTCTAAAACCCACTTTAATTTTTTCTAATAGCCGCTTTTGTTTTCTCAAAAAGCCACTTAATTTTTTCTAATAGCCGCTTTTATTTTCTCTAAAACCCACTTTAATTTTTTCTAATAGCCGCTTTTATTTTCTCAGAAAGTCGCTTTAATTTTTTCTAAAAGCCGCTTTTATTTTCTCAGAAAGTCGCTTTAATTTTTTCTGAAAGCCGCTTTTGTTTTCTCAAAAAGCCACTTTAATTTTTTCTAATAGCCGCTTTTAATTTCTCTAAAAGCCACTTAATTTTTTCTAATAGCCGCTTTTGTTTTCTCAGAAAGTCGCTTTAATTTTTTCTAAAAGCCGCTTTTGTTTTCTCAAAAAGCCACTTAATTTTTTCTAAAAGCCGCTTTTGTTTTCTCAGAAAGTCGCTTTAATTTTTTCTAAAAGCCGCTTTTGTTTTCTCAGAAAGTCGCTTTAATTTTTTCTAAAAGCCGCTTTTGTTTTCTCAAAAATCTACTTTAATTTTTTCTAATAGCCGCTTTTATTTTCTCTAAAACCCACTTTAATTTTTTCTAATAGCCGCTTTTGTTTTCTCAGAAAGTCGCTTTAATTTTTTCTAAAAGCCGCTTTTGTTTTCTCAGAAAGTCGCTTTAATTTTTTCTAAAAGCCGCTTTTGTTTTCTCAAAAATCTACTTTAATTTTTTCTAATAGCCGCTTTTAATTTCTCTAAAAGCCACTTAATTTTTTCTAATAGCCGCTTTTGTTTTCTCAGAAAGCCACTTTAATTTTTTCTAATAGCCGCTTTTGTTTTCTCAGAAAGTCGCTTTAATTTTTTCTAAAAGCCGCTTTTGTTTTCTCAGAAAGTCGCTTTAATTTTTTCTAAAAGCCGCTTTTGTTTTCTCAAAAATCTCCACTTTAATTTTTTCTAATAGCCGCTTTTAATTTCTCTAAAAGCCACTTAATTTTTTCTAATAGCCGCTTTTAATTTCTCTAAAAGCCACTTAATTTTTTCTAATAGCCGCTTTTGTTTTCTCAGAAAGTCGCTTTAATTTTTTCTAAAAGCCGCTTTTGTTTTCTCAGAAAGTCGCTTTAATTTTTTCTAAAAGCCGCTTTTGTTTTCTCAAAAATCTACTTTAATTTTTTCTAATAGCCGCTTTTAATTTCTCTAAAAGCCACTTAATTTTTTCTAATAGCCGCTTTTGTTTTCTCAGAAAGTCGCTTTAATTTTTTCTAAAAGCCGCTTTTGTTTTCTCAGAAAGTCGCTTTAATTTTTTCTAATAGCCGCTTTTAATTTCTCTAAAAGCCACTTAATTTTTTCTAATAGCCGCTTTTGTTTTCTCAAAAAGCCACTTTAATTTTTTCTAATAGCCGCTTTTAATTTCTCTAAAAGCCACTTAATTTTTTCTAATAGCCGCTTTTAATTTCTCTAAAAGCCACTTCATTTTTTCTAATAGCCGCTTTTGTTTTCTCAGAAAGTCGCTTTAATTTTTTCTAAAAGCCGCTTTTGTTTTCTCAGAAAGTCGCTTTAATTTTTTCTAAAAGCCGCTTTTGTTTTCTCAAAAATCTACTTTAATTTTTTCTAATAGCCGCTTTTAATTTCTCTAAAAGCCACTTAATTTTTTCTAATAGCCGCTTTTGTTTTCTCAGAAAGCCACTTTAATTTTTTCTAATAGCCGCTTTTGTTTTCTCAGAAAGTCGCTTTAATTTTTTCTAAAAGCCGCTTTTGTTTTCTCAGAAAGTCGCTTTAATTTTTTCTAAAAGCCGCTTTTGTTTTCTCAAAAATCTACTTTAATTTTTTCTAATAGCCGCTTTTAATTTCTCTAAAAGCCACTTAATTTTTTCTAATAGCCGCTTTTGTTTTCTCAGAAAGTCGCTTTAATTTTTTCTAAAAGCCGCTTTTGTTTTCTCAAAAAGCCACTTTAATTTTTTCTAATAGCCGCTTTTAATTTCTCTAAAAGCCACTTAATTTTTTCTAATAGCCGCTTTTGTTTTCTCAAAAAGCCACTTTAATTTTTTCTAATAGCCGCTTTTAATTTCTCTAAAAGCCACTTAATTTTTTCTAATAGCCGCTTTTATTTTCTCTAAAACCCACTTTAATTTTTTCTAATAGCCGCTTTTGTTTTCTCAGAAAGTCGCTTTAATTTTTTCTAAAAGCCGCTTTTGTTTTCTCAGAAAGTCGCTTTAATTTTTTCTAAAAGCCACTTTTTATTTCTCTAAACCCCACTTTAATTTTTTCTAAAAGCCGCTTTTGTTTTCTCAGAAAGTCGCTTTAATTTTTTCTAATAGCCGCTTTTATTTTCTCTAAAACCCACTTTAATTTTTTCTAATAGCCGCTTTTATTTTCTCTAAAACCCATTTTAATTTTTTCTAATAGCCGCTTTTAAATTCTCTAAAAGCCACTTCATTTTTTCTAATAGCCGCTTTTAATTTCTCTAAAAGCCACTTAATTTTTTCTAATAGCCGCTTTTGTTTTCTCAGAAAGTCGCTTTAATTTTTTCTAATAGCCGCTTTTATTTTCTCTAAAACCCACTTTAATTTTTTCTAATAGCCGCTTTTGTTTTCTCAAAAAGCCACTTAATTTTTTCTAATAGCCGCTTTTATTTTCTCTAAAACCCACTTTAATTTTTTCTAATAGCCGCTTTTATTTTCTCAGAAAGTCGCTTTAATTTTTTCTAAAAGCCGCTTTTATTTTCTCAGAAAGTCGCTTTAATTTTTTCTGAAAGCCGCTTTTGTTTTCTCAAAAAGCCACTTTAATTTTTTCTAATAGCCGCTTTTAATTTCTCTAAAAGCCACTTAATTTTTTCTAATAGCCGCTTTTGTTTTCTCAGAAAGTCGCTTTAATTTTTTCTAAAAGCCGCTTTTGTTTTCTCAAAAAGCCACTTAATTTTTTCTAAAAGCCGCTTTTGTTTTCTCATAAAGTCGCTTTAATTTTTTCTAAAAGCCGCTTTTGTTTTCTCAGAAAGTCGCTTTAATTTTTTCTAAAAGCCACTTTTTATTTCTTTAAAACCCACTTTAATTTTTTCTAAAAGCCGCTTTTGTATTCTCAGAAAGTCGCTTTAATTTTTCCTAATAGCCGCTTTTGTTTTCTCAGAAAGTCGCTTTAATTTTTTCTAATAGCCGCTTTTGTTTTCTCAGAAAGTCGCTTTAATTTTTTCTAAAAGCCGCTTTTGTTTTCTCAGAAAGTCGCTTTAATTTTTTCTAATAGCCGCTGTTGTTTTCTCAAAAAGCCACGTTATTTTTTTCTAAAGGCCGCTTTTGTTTTCTCAGAAAGTCGCTTTAATTTTTTCTAAAAGCCGCTTTTGTTTTCTCAGAAAGTCGCTTTAATTTTTTCTAATAGCCGCTTTTGTTTTCTCAGAAAGTCGCTTTAATTTTTTCTAAAAGCCGCTTTTAAATTCTCTAAAACCCACTTTATTTCATCTAAAAGCCGCTTTTATTTTCTCAAAAAGCCACGTTAATTTTTTCTAAAAGCCGCTTTTAAATTCTCTAAAACACACTTTTATTTCTTCTAAAAGCCGCTTTTGTTTTCTCAAACAGCCACTTTAATTTTTTCTAATAGCCGCTTTTGTTTTCTCAGAAAGTCGCTTTAATTTTTTCTAAAAGCCGTTTTTGTTTTCTCAGAAAGTCGCTTTAATTTTCTCTAAATGCCGTTTTTGTTTTCTCAGAAAGTCGCTTTAATTTTCTCTAAAAGCCGTTTTTGTTTTCTCTAAAACCCACTTTAATTTTTTCTAATAGCCGCTTTTGTTTTCTCAAAAAGACACTTTAATTTTTTCTAATAGCCGCTTTTAATTTCTCTAAAAGCCACCTAATTTTTTCTAATAGCCGCTTTTGTTTTCTCAGAAAGTCACTTTAATTTTTTCTAATAGCCGCTTTAGTTTTCTCAGAAAGTCGCTGTAATTTTTTCTAAAAGCCGCTTTTATTTTCTCTAAAACCCACTTTAATTTTTTCTAATAGCCGCTTTTAAATTCTCTAAAAGCCACTTCATTTTTTCTAATAGCCGCTTTTGTATTCTCAGAAAGTCGCTTTAATTTTTTCTAATAGCCGCTTTTGTTTTCTCAGAAAGTCGCTTTAATTTTTTCTAATAGCCGCTTTTGTTTTCTCAGAAAGTCGCTGTAATTTTTTCTAAAAGCCGCTTTTATTTTCTCAAAAATCTACTTTAATTTTTTCTAATAGCCGCTTTTATTTTCTCTAAAACCCACTTTAATTTTTTCTAATAGCCGCTTTTGTTTTCTCAAAAAGCCACTTTAATTTTTTCTAATAGCCGCTTTTAATTTCTCTAAAAGCCACTTAATTTTATATAATAGCCGCTTTTGTTTTCTCAAAAAGCCACTTTAATTTTTTCTAATAGCCGCTTTTAATTTCTCTAAAAGCCACTTAATTTTTTCTAATAGCCGCTTTTGTTTTCTCAAAAAGCCACTTTAATTTTTTCTAATAGCCGCTTTTAATTTCTCTAAAAGCCACTTAATTTTTTCTAATAGCCGCTTTTATTTTCTCTAAAACCCACTTTAATTTTTTCTAATAGCCGCTTTTGTTTTCTCAAAAAGCCACTTTAATTTTTTCTAAAAGCCGCTTTTATTTTCTCAGAAAGTCGCTTTAATTTTTTCTGAAAGCCGCTTTTGTTTTCTCAAAAAGCCACTTTAATTTTTTCTAATAGCCGCTTTTAATTTCTCTAAAAGCCACTTAATTTTTTCTAATAGCCGCTTTTGTTTTCTCAGAAAGTCGCTTTAATTTTTTCTAAAAGCCGCTTTTGTTTTCTCAAAAAGCCACTTAATTTTTTCTAATAGCCGCTTTTGTTTTCTCAGAAAGTCGCTTTAATTTTTTCTAAAAGCCGTTTTTGTTTTCTCAGAAAGTCGCTTTAATTTTCTCTAAATGCCGTTTTTGTTTTCTCAGAAAGTCGCTTTAATTTTCTCTAAAAGCCGTTTTTGTTTTCTCTAAAACCCACTTTAATTTTTTCTAATAGCCGCTTTTGTTTTCTCAAAAAGACACTTTAATTTTTTCTAATAGCCGCTTTTAATTTCTCTAAAAGCCACCTAATTTTTTCTAATAGCCGCTTTTGTTTTCTCAGAAAGTCACTTTAATTTTTTCTAATAGCCGCTTTAGTTTTCTCAGAAAGTCGCTGTAATTTTTTCTAAAAGCCGCTTTTATTTTCTCTAAAACCCACTTTAATTTTTTCTAATAGCCGCTTTTAAATTCTCTAAAAGCCACTTCATTTTTTCTAATAGCCGCTTTTGTATTCTCAGAAAGTCGCTTTAATTTTTTCTAATAGCCGCTTTTGTTTTCTCAGAAAGTCGCTTTAATTTTTTCTAATAGCCGCTTTTGTTTTCTCAGAAAGTCGCTGTAATTTTTTCTAAAAGCCGCTTTTATTTTCTCAAAAATCTACTTTAATTTTTTCTAATAGCCGCTTTTATTTTCTCTAAAACCCACTTTAATTTTTTCTAATAGCCGCTTTTGTTTTCTCAAAAAGCCACTTTAATTTTTTCTAATAGCCGCTTTTAATTTCTCTAAAAGCCACTTAATTTTATCTAATAGCCGCTTTTGTTTTCTCAAAAAGCCACTTTAATTTTTTCTAATAGCCGCTTTTAATTTCTCTAAAAGCCACTTAATTTTTTCTAATAGCCGCTTTTGTTTTCTCAAAAAGCCACTTTAATTTTTTCTAATAGCCGCTTTTAATTTCTCTAAAAGCCACTTAATTTTTTCTAATAGCCGCTTTTATTTTCTCTAAAACCCACTTTAATTTTTTCTAATAGCCGCTTTTGTTTTCTCAAAAAGCCACTTTAATTTTTTGTAATAGTCGCTTTTAATTTCTCTAAAAGCCACTTAATTTTTTCTAATAGCCGCTTTTGTTTTCTCAGAAAGTCGCTTTAATTTTTTCTAAAAGCCGCTTTTGTTTTCTCAAAAATCTACTTTAATTTTTTCTAATAGCCGCTTTTAATTTCTCTAAAAGCCACTTAATTTTTTCTAATAGCCGCTTTTGTTTTCTCAGAAAGTCGCTTTAATTTTTTCTAAAAGCCGCTTTTGTTTTCTCAAAAAGCCACGTTAATTTTTTCTAATAGCCGCTTTTGTTTTCTCAAAAAGCCACTTTAATTTTTTCTAATAGCCGCTTTTAATTTCTCTAAAAGCCACTTAATTTTTTCTAATAGCCGCTTTTGTTTTCTCAGAAAGTCGCTTTAATTTTTTCTAAAAGCCGCTTTTGTTTTCTCAAAAATCTACTTTAATTTTTTCTAATAGCCGCTTTTAATTTCTCTAAAAGCCACTTAATTTTTTCTAATAGCCGCTTTTGTTTTCTCAGAAAGTCGCTTTAATTTTTTCTAAAAGCCGCTTTTGTTTTCTCAGAAAGCCGCTTTAATTTTTTCTAAAAGCCGCTTTTAAATTCTCTAAAACCCACTTTAATTTTTTCTAAAAGCCGCTTTTATTTTCTCAAAAATCTACTTTAATTTTTTCTAAAAGCCGCTTTTATTTTCTCAAAAAGCCACGTTAATTTTTTCTAATAGCCGCTTTTAAATTCTCTAAAAGCCACTTCATTTTTTCTAATAGCCGCTTTTGTTTTCTCAGAAAGTCGCTTTAATTTTTTCTAATATTCGCTTTTGTTTTCTCAGAAAGTCGCTTTAATTTTTTCTAATAGCCGCTGTTGTTTTCTCAGAAAGTCGCTTTAATTTTTTCTAAAAGCCGTTTTTGTTTTCTCAGAAAATCGCTTTAATTTTTTCTAATAGCCGCTTTTATTTTCTCAAAAAGCCACGTTAATTTTTTCTAAAAGCCGCTTTTAAATTCTCTAAAACCCACTTTAATTTTTTCTAAAAGCCGCTTTTATTTTCTCAAAAATCTACTTTAATTTTTTCTAAAAGCCGCTTTTATTTTCTCAAAAAGCCACGTTAATTTTTTCTAATAGCCGCTTTTAAATTCTCTAAAAGCCACTTCATTTTTTCTAATAGCCGCTTTTGTTTTCTCAGAAAGTCGCTTTAATTTTTTCTAATATTCGCTTTTGTTTTCTCAGAAAGTCGCTTTAATTTTTTCTAATAGCCGCTGTTGTTTTCTCAGAAAGTCGCTTTAATTTTTTCTAAAAGCCGTTTTTGTTTTCTCAGAAAATCGCTTTAATTTTTTCTAATAGCCGCTTTTGTTTTCTCAGAAAGTCGCTTTAATTTTTTCTAATAGCCGCTTTTGTTTTCTCAGAAAGTCGCTTTAATTTTTTATAAAAGCCGTTTTTGTGTTCTCAGAAAGTCGCTTTAATTTTTTCTAATAGCCGCTTTTGTTTTCTCAGAAAGTCGCTTTAATTTTTTCTAATAGCCGCTTTTGTTTTCTCAGAAAGTCGCTTTAATTTTTTCTAATAGCCGCTTTTGTTTTCTCAGAAAGTCGCTTTAATTTTTTCTAATAGCCGCTTTTGTTTTCTCAGAAAGTCGCTTTAATTTTTTCTAATAGCCGCTTTTGTTTTCTCAGAAAGTCGCTTTAATTTTTTCTAATAGCCGCTTTTGTTTTCTCAGAAAGTCGCTTTAATTTTTTCTAAAAGCCGCTTTTATTTTCTCTAAAACCCACTTTAATTTTTTCTAATAGCCGCTTTTAAATTCTCTAAAAGCCACTTCATTTTTTCTAATAGCCGCTTTTGTTTTCTCAGAAAGTCGCTTTAATTTTTTCTAATAGCCTCTTTTGTTTTCTCAGAAAGTCGCTTTAATTTTTTCTAATAGCCGCTGTTGTTTTCTCAGAAAGTCGCTTTAATTTTTTCTAATAGCCGCTCTTGTTTTCTCAGAAAGTCGCTTTAATTTTTTCTAATAGCCGCTTTTGTTTTCTCAGAAAGTCGCTTTAATTTTTTCTAATAGCCGCTTTTATTTTCTCAAAAAGCCACGTTAATTTTTTCTAAAAGCCGCTTTTAAATTCTCTAAAAGCCACTTCATTTTTTCTAATAGCCGCTTTTGTTTTCTCAGAAAGTCGCTTTAATTTTTTCTAAAAGCCGCTTTTGTTTTCTCAGAAAGTCGCTTTAATTTTTTCTAATAGCCGCTGTTGTTTTCTCAGAAAGTCGCTTTAATTTTTTCTAATAGCCGCTTTTGTTTTCTCAGAAAGTCGCTTTAATTTTTTCTAATAGCCGCTGTTGTTTTCTCAGAAAGTCGCTTTAATTTTTTCTAATAGCCGCTTTTGTTTTCTCAGAAAGTCGCTTTAATTTTTTCTAATAGCCGCTTTTGTTTTCTCAGAAAGTCGCTTTAATTTTTTCTAATAGCCGCTTTTGTTTTCTCAGAAAGTCGCTTTAATTTTTTCTAATAGCCGCTTTTGTTTTCTCAGAAAGTCGCTTTAATTTTTTCTAAAAGTCACTTTTAATTCCTCAGAAAGCCACTTTATTTTTTCTAAAAGCCGGTTTTGTTTTCTCAGAAAGTCGCGTTAATTTTTTCTAATAGCCGCTTTTATTTTCTCTAAAACCCACTTTAATTTTTTCTAATAGCCGCTTTTAATTTCTCTAAAAGCCACTTAATTTTTTCTAATAGCAGCTTTTGTTTTCTCAAAAAGCTACTTTAATTTTTTCTAATAGCCGCTTTTAATTTCTCTAAAAGCCACTTAATTTTTTCTAATAGCAGCTTTTGTTTTCTCAAAAAGCTACTTTAATTTTTTCTAATAGCCGCTTTTAATTTCTCTAAAAGCCACTTAATTTTTTCTAATAGCCGCTTTTATTTTCTCTAAAACCCACTTTAATTTTTTCTAATAGCCGCTTTTGTTTTCTCAAAAAGCCACTTTAATTTTTTTCTAATAGCCGCTTTTAATTTCTCTAAAAGCCACTTAATTTTATCTAATAGCCGCTTTTGTTTTCTCAAAAAGCCACTTTAATTTTTTCTAATAGCCGCTTTTAATTTCTCTAAAAGCCACTTAATTTTTTCTAATAGCCGCTTTTGTTTTCTCAGAAAGCTACTTTAATTTTTTCTAATAGCCGCTTTTGTTTTCTCAGAAAGTCGCTTTAATTTTTTCTAAAAGCCGCTTTTAATTTCTCTAAAAGCCACTTAATTTTTTCTAATAGCCGCTTTTGTTTTCTCAGAAAGTCGCTTTAATTTTTTCTAAAAGCCGCTTTTGTTTTCTCAAAAATCTACTTTAATTTTTTCTAATAGCCGCTTTTAATTTCTCTAAAAGCCACTTAATTTTTTCTAATAGCCGCTTTTGTTTTCTCAGAAAGTCGCTTTAATTTTTTCTAAAAGCCGCTTTTGTTTTCTCAAAAAGCCACGTTAATTTTTTCTAATAGCCGCTTTTGTTTTCTCAAAAAGCCACTTTAATTTTTTCTAATAGCCGCTTTTAATTTCTCTAAAAGCCACTTAATTTTTTCTAATAGCCGCTTTTGTTTTCTCAGAAAGTCGCTTTAATTTTTTCTAAAAGCCGCTTTTGTTTTCTCAAAAATCTACTTTAATTTTTTCTAATAGCCGCTTTTAATTTCTCTAAAAGCCACTTAATTTTTTCTAATAGCCGCTTTTGTTTTCTCAGAAAGTCGCTTTAATTTTTTCTAAAAGCCGCTTTTGTTTTCTCAGTAAGCCGCTTTAATTTTTTCTAAAAGCCGCTTTTGTTTTCTCAAAAAGCCACGTTAATTTTTTCTAATAGCCGCTTTTGTTTTCTCAAAAATCTACTTTAATTTTTTCTAATAGCCGCTTTTAATTTCTCTAAAAGCCACTTAATTTTTTCTAATAGCCGCTTTTGTTTTCTCAGAAAGTCGCTTTAATTTTTTCTAAAAGCCGCTTTTGTTTTCTCAAAAAGCCACTTAATTTTTTCTAATAGCCGCTTTTGTTTTCTCAAAAAGCCACTTTAATTTTTTCTAATAGCCGCTTTTAATTTCTCTAAAAGCCACTTAATTTTTTCTAATAGCCGCTTTTGTTTTCTCAGAAAGCCACTTTAATTTTTTCTAATAGCCGCTTTTGTTTTCTCAGAAAGTCGCTTTAATTTTTTCTAAAAGCCGCTTTTGTTTTCTCAGAAAGTCGCTTTAATTTTTTCTAATAGCCGCTGTTGTTTTCTCAGAAAGTCGCTTTAATTTTTTCTAAAAGCCGCTTTTGTTTTCTCAAAAATCTACTTTAATTTTTTCTAATAGCCGCTTTTAATTTCTCTAAAAGCCACTTAATTTTTTCTAATAGCCGCTTTTGTTTTCTCAGAAAGTCGCTTTAATTTTTTCTAAAAGCCGCTTTTGTTTTCTCAGAAAGTCGCTTTAATTTTTTCTAATAGCCGCTGTTGTTTTCTCAGAAAGTCGCTTTAATTTTTTCTAATAGCCGCTTTTGTTTTCTCAGAAAGTCGCTTTAATTTTTTCTAAAAGCCGCTTTTGTTTTCTCAAAAATCTACTTTAATTTTTTCTAATAGCCGCTTTTAATTTCTCTAAAAGCCACTTAATTTTTTCTAATAGCCGCTTTTGTTTTCTCAGAAAGTCGCTTTAATTTTTTCTAAAAGCCGCTTTTGTTTTCTCAGAAAGTCGCTTTAATTTTTTCTAATAGCCGCTTTTAATTTCTCTAAAAGCCACTTAATTTTTTCTAATAGCCGCTTTTGTTTTCTCAAAAAGCCACTTTAATTTTTTCTAATAGCCGCTTTTGTTTTCTCAGAAAGTCGCTTTAATTTTTTCTAATAGCCGCTTTTGTTTTCTCAGAAAGTCGCTTTAATTTTTTCTAAAAGCCGCTTTTATTTTCTCTAAAACCCACTTTAATTTTTTCTAATAGCCGCTTTTAAATTCTCTAAAAGCCACTTCATTTTTTCTAATAGCCGCTTTTGTTTTCTCAGAAAGTCGCTTTAATTTTTTCTAATAGCCTCTTTTGTTTTCTCAGAAAGTCGCTTTAATTTTTTCTAATAGCCGCTGTTGTTTTCTCAGAAAGTCGCTTTAATTTTTTCTAATAGCCGCTCTTGTTTTCTCAGAAAGTCGCTTTAATTTTTTCTAATAGCCGCTTTTGTTTTCTCAGAAAGTCGCTTTAATTTTTTCTAATAGCCGCTTTTATTTTCTCAAAAAGCCACGTTAATTTTTTCTAAAAGCCGCTTTTAAATTCTCTAAAAGCCACTTCATTTTTTCTAATAGCCGCTTTTGTTTTCTCAGAAAGTCGCTTTAATTTTTTCTAAAAGCCGCTTTTGTTTTCTCAGAAAGTCGCTTTAATTTTTTCTAATAGCCGCTGTTGTTTTCTCAGAAAGTCGCTTTAATTTTTTCTAATAGCCGCTTTTGTTTTCTCAGAAAGTCGCTTTAATTTTTTCTAATAGCCGCTGTTGTTTTCTCAGAAAGTCGCTTTAATTTTTTCTAATAGCCGCTTTTGTTTTCTCAGAAAGTCGCTTTAATTTTTTCTAATAGCCGCTTTTGTTTTCTCAGAAAGTCGCTTTAATTTTTTCTAATAGCCGCTTTTGTTTTCTCAGAAAGTCGCTTTAATTTTTTCTAATAGCCGCTTTTGTTTTCTCAGAAAGTCGCTTTAATTTTTTCTAAAAGTCACTTTTAATTCCTCAGAAAGCCACTTTATTTTTTCTAAAAGCCGGTTTTGTTTTCTCAGAAAGTCGCTTTAATTTTTTCTAATAGCCGCTTTTATTTTCTCTAAAACCCACTTTAATTTTTTCTAATAGCCGCTTTTAATTTCTCTAAAAGCCACTTAATTTTTTCTAATAGCAGCTTTTGTTTTCTCAAAAAGCTACTTTAATTTTTTCTAATAGCCGCTTTTAATTTCTCTAAAAGCCACTTAATTTTTTCTAATAGCAGCTTTTGTTTTCTCAAAAAGCTACTTTAATTTTTTCTAATAGCCGCTTTTAATTTCTCTAAAAGCCACTTAATTTTTTCTAATAGCCGCTTTTATTTTCTCTAAAACCCACTTTAATTTTTTCTAATAGCCGCTTTTGTTTTCTCAAAAAGCCACTTTAATTTTTTTCTAATAGCCGCTTTTAATTTCTCTAAAAGCCACTTAATTTTATCTAATAGCCGCTTTTGTTTTCTCAAAAAGCCACTTTAATTTTTTCTAATAGCCGCTTTTAATTTCTCTAAAAGCCACTTAATTTTTTCTAATAGCCGCTTTTGTTTTCTCAGAAAGCCACTTTAATTTTTTCTAATAGCCGCTTTTGTTTTCTCAGAAAGTCGCTTTAATTTTTTCTAAAAGCCGCTTTTAATTTCTCTAAAAGCCACTTAATTTTTTCTAATAGCCGCTTTTGTTTTCTCAGAAAGTCGCTTTAATTTTTTCTAAAAGCCGCTTTTGTTTTCTCAAAAATCTACTTTAATTTTTTCTAATAGCCGCTTTTAATTTCTCTAAAAGCCACTTAATTTTTTCTAATAGCCGCTTTTGTTTTCTCAGAAAGTCGCTTTAATTTTTTCTAAAAGCCGCTTTTGTTTTCTCAAAAAGCCACGTTAATTTTTTCTAATAGCCGCTTTTGTTTTCTCAAAAAGCCACATTAATTTTTTCTAATAGCCGCTTTTAATTTCTCTAAAAGCCACTTAATTTTTTCTAATAGCCGCTTTTGTTTTCTCAGAAAGTCGCTTTAATTTTTTCTAAAAGCCGCTTTTGTTTTCTCAAAAATCTACTTTAATTTTTTCTAATAGCCGCTTTTAATTTCTCTAAAAGCCACTTAATTTTTTCTAATAGCCGCTTTTGTTTTCTCAGAAAGTCGCTTTAATTTTTTCCAAAAGCCGCTTTTGTTTTCTCAGTAAGCCGCTTTAATTTTTTCTAAAAGCCGCTTTTGTTTTCTCAAAAAGCCACGTTAATTTTTTCTAATAGCCGCTTTTGTTTTCTCAAAAATCTACTTTAATTTTTTCTAATAGCCGCTTTTAATTTCTCTAAAAGCCACTTAATTTTTTCTAATAGCCGCTTTTGTTTTCTCAGAAAGTCGCTTTAATTTTTTCTAAAAGCCGCTTTTGTTTTCTCAAAAAGCCACTTAATTTTTTCTAATAGCCGCTTTTGTTTTCTCAAAAAGCCACTTTAATTTTTTCTAATAGCCGCTTTTAATTTCTCTAAAAGCCACTTAATTTTTCCTAATAGCCGCTTTTGTTTTCTCAGAAAGCCACTTTAATTTTTTCTAATAGCCGCTTTTGTTTTCTCAGAAAGTCGCTTTAATTTTTTCTAAAAGCCGCTTTTGTTTTCTCAGAAAGTCGCTTTAATTTTTTCTAAAAGCCGCTTTTGTTTTCTCAGAAAGTCGCTTTAATTTTTTCTAATAGCCGCTGTTGTTTTCTCAGAAAGTCGCTTTAATTTTTTCTAATAGCCGCTTTTGTTTTCTCAGAAAGTCGCTTTAATTTTTTCTAAAAGCCGCTTTTGTTTTCTCAAAAATCTACTTTAATTTTTTCTAATAGCCGCTTTTAATTTCTCTAAAAGCCACTTAATTTTTTCTAATAGCCGCTTTTGTTTTCTCAGAAAGTCGCTTTAATTTTTTCTAAAAGCCGCTTTTGTTTTCTCAGAAAGTCGCTTTAATTTTTTCTAATAGCCGCTTTTAATTTCTCTAAAAGCCACTTAATTTTTTCTAATAGCCGCTTTTGTTTTCTCAAAAAGCCACTTTAATTTTTTCTAATAGCCGCTTTTAATTTCTCTAAAAGCCACTTAATTTTTTCTAATAGCCGCTTTTAATTTCTCTAAAAGCCACTTAATTTTTTCTAAAAGCCGCTTTTGTTTTCTCAGAAAGTCGCTTTAATTTTTTCTAAAAGCCGCTTTTGTTTTCTCAGAAAGTCGCTTTAATTTTTTCTAAAAGCCGCTTTTGTTTTCTCAAAAATCTACTTTAATTTTTTCTAATAGCCGCTTTTAATTTCTCTAAAAGCCACTTAATTTTTTCTAATAGCCGCTTTTGTTTTCTCAGAAAGCCACTTTAATTTTTTCTAATAGCCGCTTTTGTTTTCTCAGAAAGTCGCTTTAATTTTTTCTAAAAGCCGCTTTTGTTTTCTCAGAAAGTCGCTTTAATTTTTTCTAAAAGCCGCTTTTGTTTTCTCAAAAATCTACTTTAATTTTTTCTAATAGCCGCTTTTAATTTCTCTAAAAGCCACTTAATTTTTTCTAATAGCCGCTTTTGTTTTCTCAGAAAGTCGCTTTAATTTTTTCTAAAAGCCGCTTTTGTTTTCTCAAAAAGCCACTTTAATTTTTTCTAATAGCCGCTTTTAATTTCTCTAAAAGCCACTTAATTTTTTCTAATAGCCGCTTTTGTTTTCTCAAAAAGCCACTTTAATTTTTTCTAATAGCCGCTTTTCATTTCTCTAAAAGCCACTTAATTTTTTCTAATAGCCGCTTTTATTTTCTCTAAAACCCACTTTAATTTTTTCTAATAGCCGCTTTTGTTTTCTCAGAAAGTCGCTTTAATTTTTTCTAAAAGCCGCTTTTGTTTTCTCAGAAAGTCGCTTTAATTTTTTCTAAAAGCCACTTTTTATTTCTCTAAAACCCACTTTAATTTTTTCTAAAAGCCGCTTTTGTTTTCTCAGAAAGTCGCTTTAATTTTTTCTAATAGCCGCTTTTATTTTCTCTAAAACCCACTTTAATTTTTTCTAATAGCCGCTTTTATTTTCTCTAAAACCCACTTTAATTTTTTCTAATAGCCGCTTTTAAATTCTCTAAAAGCCACTTCATTTTTTCTAATAGCCGCTTTTAATTTCTCTAAAAGCCACTTAATTTTTTCTAATAGCCGCTTTTGTTTTCTCAGAAAGTCGCTTTAATTTTTTCTAATAGCCGCTTTTATTTTCTCTAAAACCCACTTTAATTTTTTCTAATAGCCGCTTTTGTTTTCTCAAAAAGCCACTTAATTTTTTCTAATAGCCGCTTTTATTTTCTCTAAAACCCACTTTAATTTTTTCTAATAGCCGCTTTTATTTTCTCAGAAAGTCGCTTTAATTTTTTCTAAAAGCCGCTTTTATTTTCTCAGAAAGTCGCTTTAATTTTTTCTGAAAGCCGCTTTTGTTTTCTCAAAAAGCCACTTTAATTTTTTCTAATAGCCGCTTTTAATTTCTCTAAAAGCCACTTAATTTTTTCTAATAGCCGCTTTTGTTTTCTCAGAAAGTCGCTTTAATTTTTTCTAAAAACCGCTTTTGTTTTCTCAAAAAGCCACTTAATTTTTTCTAAAAGCCGCTTTTGTTTTCTCAGAAAGTCGCTTTAATTTTTTCTAAAACCCGCTTTTGTTTTCTCAGAAAGTCGCTTTAATTTTTTCTAAAAGCCACTTTTTATTTCTCTAAAACCCACTTTAATTTTTTCTAATAGCCGCTTTTGTTTTCTCAGAAAGTCGCTTTAATTTTTTCTAAAAGCCGCTTTTGTTTTCTCAAAAAGCCACTTAATTTTTTCTAAAAGCCGCTTTTGTTTTCTCAGAAAGTCGCTTTAATTTTTTCTAAAACCCGCTTTTGTTTTCTCAGAAAGTCGCTTTAATTTTTTCTAATAGCCGCTTTTAATTTCTCTAAAAGCCACTTAATTTTTTCTAATAGCCGCTTTTATTTTCTCTAAAACCCACTTTAATTTTTTCTAATAGCCGCTTTTGTTTTCTCAAAAAGCCACTTAATTTTTTCTAATAGCCGCTTTTATTTTCTCTAAAACCCACTTTAATTTTTTCTAATAGCCGCTTTTATTTTCTCAGAAAGTCGCTTTAATTTTTTCTAAAAGCCGCTTTTATTTTCTCAGAAAGTCGCTTTAATTTTTTCTGAAAGCCGCTTTTGTTTTCTCAAAAAGCCACTTTAATTTTTTCTAATAGCCGCTTTTAATTTCTCTAAAAGCCACTTAATTTTTTCTAATAGCCGCTTTTGTTTTCCCCAAAAGTCGCTTTAATTTTTTCTAAAAGCCGCTTTTGTTTTCTCAAAAAGCCACTTAATTTTTTCTAAAGGCCGCTTTTGTTTTCTCAGAAAGTCGCTTTAATTTTTTCTAAAAGCCGCTTTTGTTTTCTCAGAAAGTCGCTTTAATTTTTTCTAATAGCCGCTTTTGTTTTCTCAGAAAGTCGCTTTAATTTTTTCTAAAAGCCGCTTTTAAATTCTCTAAAACCCACTTTATTTCTTCTAAAAGCCGCTTTTATTTTCTCAAAAAGCCACGTTAATTTTTTCTAAAAGCCGCTTTTAAATTCTCTAAAACACACTTTTATTTCTTCTAAAAGCCTCTTTTGTTTTCTCAAACAGCCACTTTAATTTTTTCTAATAGCCGCCTTTGTTTTCTCAGAAAGTCGCTTTAATTTTTTCTAAAAGCCGTTTTTGTTTTCTCAGAAAGTCGCTTTAATTTTCTCTAAATGCCGTTTTTGTTTTCTCAGAAAGTCGCTTTAATTTTCTCTAAAAGCCGTTTTTGTTTTCTCTAAAACCCACTTTAATTTTTTCTAATAGCCGCTTTTGTTTTCTCAAAAAGACACTTTAATTTTTTCTAATAGCCGCTTTTAATTTCTCTAAAAGCCACCTAATTTTTTCTAATAGCCGCTTTTATTTTCTCTAAAACCCACTTTAATTTTTTCTAATAGCCGCTTTTGTTTTCTCAAAAAGCCACTTTAATTTTTTGTAATAGCCGCTTTTAATTTCTCTAAAAGCCACTTAATTTTTTCTAATAGCCGCTTTTGTTTTCTCAGAAAGTCACTTTAATTTTTTCTAATAGCCGCTTTAGTTTTCTCAGAAAGTCGCTGTAATTTTTTCTAAAAGCCGCTTTTATTTTCTCTAAAACCCACTTTAATTTTTTCTAATAGCCGCTTTTAAATTCTCTAAAAGCCACTTAATTTTTTCTAATAGCCGCTTTTGTTTTCTCAAAAAGACACTTTAATTTTTTCTAATAGCCGCTTTTAATTTCTCTAAAAGCCACCTAATTTTTTCTAATAGCCGCTTTTATTTTCTCTAAAACCCACTTTAATTTTTTCTAATAGCCGCTTTTAAATTCTCTAAAAGCCACTTCATTTTTTCTAATAGCCGCTTTTGTATTCTCAGAAAGTCGCTTTAATTTTTTCTAATAGCCGCTTTAGTTTTCTCAGAAAGTCGCTGTAATTTTTTCTAAAAGCCGCTTTTATTTTCTCTAAAACCCACTTTAATTTTTTCTAATAGCCGCTTTTAAATTCTCTAAAAGCCACTTAATTTTTTCTAATAGCCGCTTTTGTTTTCTCAAAAAGACACTTTAATTTTTTCTAATAGCCGCTTTTAATTTCTCTAAAAGCCACCTAATTTTTTCTAATAGCCGCTTTTATTTTCTCTAAAACCCACTTTAATTTTTTCTAATAGCCGCTTTTGTTTTCTCAAAAAGCCACTTTAATTTTTTGTAATAGCCGCTTTTAATTTCTCTAAAAGCCACTTAATTTTTTCTAATAGCCGCTTTTGTTTTCTCAGAAAGTCACTTTAATTTTTTCTAATAGCCGCTTTAGTTTTCTCAGAAAGTCGCTGTAATTTTTTCTAAAAGCCGCTTTTATTTTCTCTAAAACCCACTTTAATTTTTTCTAATAGCCGCTTTTAAATTCTCTAAAAGCCACTTAATTTTTTCTAATAGCCGCTTTTGTTTTCTCAAAAAGACACTTTAATTTTTTCTAATAGCCGCTTTTAATTTCTCTAAAAGCCACCTAATTTTTTCTAATAGCCGCTTTTATTTTCTCTAAAACCCACTTTAATTTTTTCTAATAGCCGCTTTTAAATTCTCTAAAAGCCACTTCATTTTTTCTAATAGCCGCTTTTGTATTCTCAGAAAGTCGCTTTAATTTTTTCTAATAGCCGCTTTAGTTTTCTCAGAAAGTCGCTGTAATTTTTTCTAAAAGCCGCTTTTATTTTCTCTAAAACCCACTTTAATTTTTTCTAATAGCCGCTTTTAAATTCTCTAAAAGCCACTTAATTTTTTCTAATAGCCGCTTTTGTTTTCTCAAAAAGACACTTTAATTTTTTCTAATAGCCGCTTTTAATTTCTCTAAAAGCCACCTAATTTTTTCTAATAGCCGCTTTTATTTTCTCTAAAACCCACTTTAATTTTTTCTAATAGCCGCTTTTGTTTTCTCAAAAAGCCACTTTAATTTTTTGTAATAGCCGCTTTTAATTTCTCTAAAAGCCACTTAATTTTTTCTAATAGCCGCTTTTGTTTTCTCAGAAAGTCGCTTTAATTTTTTCTAAAAGCCGCTTTTGTTTTCTCAAAAATCTACTTTAATTTTTTCTAATAGCCGCTTTTAATTTCTCTAAAAGCCACTTAATTTTTTCTAATAGCAGCTTTTGTTTTCTCAAAAAGCTACTTTAATTTTTTCTAATAGCCGCTTTTAATTTCTCTAAAAGCCACTTAATTTTTTCTAATAGCCGCTTTTATTTTCTCTAAAACCCACTTTAATTTTTTCTAATAGCCGCTTTTGTTTTCTCAAAAAGCCACTTTAATTTTTTCTAATAGCCGCTTTTAATTTCTCTAAAAGCCACTTAATTTTATCTAATAGCCGCTTTTGTTTTCTCAAAAAGCCACTTTAATTTTTTGTAATAGCCGCTTTTAATTTCTCTAAAAGCCACTTAATTTTTTCTAATAGCCGCTTTTGTTTTCTCAAAAAGCCACTTTAATTTTTTCTAATAGCCGCTTTTAATTTCTCTAAAAGCCACTTAATTTTTTCTAATAGCCGCTTTTGTTTTCTCAGAAAGCCACTTTAATTTTTTCTAATAGCCGCTTTTGTTTTCTCAGAAAGTCGCTTTAATTTTTTCTAAAAGCCGCTTTTGTTTTCTCAGAAAGTCGCTTTAATTTTTTCTAATAGCCGCTGTTGTTTTCTCAGAAAGTCGCTTTAATTTTTTCTAATAGCCGCTTTTGTTTTCTCAGAAAGTCGCTTTAATTTTTTCTAATAGCCGCTGTTGTTTTCTCAGAAAGTCGCTTTAATTTTTTCTAATAGCCGCTTTTGTTTTCTCAGAAAGTCGCTTTAATTTTTTCTAAAAGCCGCTTTTGTTTTCTCAAAAATCTACTTTAATTTTTTCTAATAGCCGCTTTTAATTTCTCTAAAAGCCACTTAATTTTTTCTAATAGCCGCTTTTGTTTTCTCAGAAAGTCGCTTTAATTTTTTCTAAAAGCCGCTTTTGTTTTCTCAAAAAGCCACGTTAATTTTTTCTAATATCCGCTTTTGTTTTCTCAAAAATCTACTTTAATTTTTTCTAATAGCCGCTTTTAATTTCTCTAAAAGCCACTTAATTTTTTCTAATAGCCGCTTTTGTTTTCTCAGAAAGTCGCTTTAATTTTTTCTAAAAGCCGCTTTTGTTTTCTCAAAAAGCCACGTTAATTTTTTCTAATAGCCGCTTTTGTTTTCTCAAAAATCTACTTTAATTTTTTCTAATAGCCGCTTTTAATTTCTCTAAAAGCCACTTAATTTTTTCTAATAGCCGCTTTTGTTTTCTCAGAAAGTCGCTTTAATTTTTTCTAAAAGCCGCTTTTGTTTTCTCAAAAATCTACTTTAATTTTTTCTAATAGCCGCTTTTAATTTCTCTAAAAGCCACTTAATTTTTTCTAATAGCCGCTTTTGTTTTCTCAGAAAGTCGCTTTAATTTTTTCTAAAAGCCGCTTTTGTTTTCTCAGAAAGTCGCTTTAATTTTTTCTAAAAGCCGCTTTTGTTTTCTCAAAAAGCCACGTTAATTTTTTCTAATAGCCGCTTTTGTTTTCTCAAAAATCTACTTTAATTTTTTCTAATAGCCGCTTTTAATTTCTCTAAAAGCCACTTAATTTTTTCTAATAGCCGCTTTTGTTTTCTCAGAAAGTCGCTTTAATTTTTTCTAAAAGCCGCTTTTGTTTTCTCAGAAAGTCGCTTTAATTTTTTCTAAAAGCCGCTTTTGTTTTCTCAGAAAGTCGCTTTAATTTTTTCTAAAAGCCGCTTTTGTTTTCTCAAAAAGCCACGTTAATTTTTTCTAATAGCCGCTTTTGTTTTCTCAAAAATCTACTTTAATTTTTTCTAATAGCCGCTTTTAATTTCTCTAAAAGCCACTTAATTTTTTCTAATAGCCGCTTTTGTTTTCTCAGAAAGTCGCTTTAATTTTTTCTAAAAGCCGCTTTTGTTTTCTCAGAAAGTCGCTTTAATTTTTTCTAAAAGCCGCTTTTGTTTTCTCAGAAAGTCGCTTTAATTTTTTCTAAAAGCCGCTTTTATTTTCTCAAAAATCTACTTTAATTTTTTCTAAAAGCCGCTTTTATTTTCTCAAAAAGCCACGTTAATTTTTTCTAAAAGCCGCTTTTATTTTCTCTAAAAGCCACTTCATTTTTTCTAATAGCCGCTTTTGTTTTCTCAGAAAGTCGCTTTAATTTTTTCTAATAGCCGCTTTTGTTTTCTCAGAAAGTCGCTTTAATTTTTTCTAATAGCCGCTTTTATTTTCTCAAAAATCTACTTTAATTTTTTCTAAAAGCCGCTTTTATTTTCTCAAAAAGCCACGTTAATTTTTTCTAAAAGCCGCTTTTATTTTCTCTAAAAGCCACTTCATTTTTTCTAATAGCCGCTTTTGTTTTATCAGAAAGTCGCTTTAATTTTTTCTAATATTCGCTTTTGTTTTCTCAGAAAGTCGCTTTAATTTTTTCTAATAGCCGCTGTTGTTTTCTCAGAAAGTCGCTTTAATTTTTTCTAAAAGCCGTTTTTGTTTTCTCAGAAAGTCGCTTTAATTTTTTCTAATAGCCGCTGTTGTTTTCTCAGAAAGTCGCTTTAATTTTTTCTAAAAGCCGTTTTTGTTTTCTCAGAAAGTCGCTTTAATTTTTTCTAATAGCCGCTGTTGTTTTCTCAGAAAGTCGCTTTAATTTTTTCTAAAAGCCGTTTTTGTTTTCTCAGAAAATCGCTTTAATTTTTTCTAATAGCCGCTTTTGTTTTCTCAGAAAGTCGCTTTAATTTTTTCTAATAGCCGCTTTTGTTTTCTCAGAAAGTCGCTTTAATTTTTTATAAAAGCCGTTTTTGTTTTCTCAGAAAGTCGCTTTAATTTTTTATAATAGCCGCTTTTGTTTTCTCAGAAAGTCGCTTTAATTTTTTCTAATAGCCGCTTTTGTTTTCTCAGAAAGTCGCTTTAATTTTTTCTAATAGCCGCTTTTGTTTTCTCAGAAAGTCGCTTTAATTTTTTCTAATAGCCGCTTTTATTTTCTCTAAAACCCACTTTAATTTTTTCTAAAAGCCGCTTTTGTTTTCTCAGAAAGTCGCTTTAATTTTTTCTGAAAGCCGCTTTTGTTTTCTCAAAAAGCCACTTTAATTTTTTCTAATAGCCGCTTTTAATTTCTCTAAAAGCCACCTAATTTTTTCTAATAGCCGCTTTTGTTTTCTCAGAAAGTCGCTTTAATTTTTTCTAATAGCCGCTTTTGTTTTCTCAGAAAGTCGCTTTAATTTTTTCTAAAAGCCGCTTTTGTTTTCTCAGAAAGTCGCTTTAATTTTTTCTAAAAGCCGCTTTTGTTTTCTCAAAAATCTACTTTAATTTTTTCTAATAGCCGCTTTTAATTTCTCTAAAAGCCACTTAATTTTTTCTAATAGCCGCTTTTGTTTTCTCAGAAAGTCGCTTTAATTTTTTCTAATAGCCGCTTTTGTTTTCTCAGAAAGTCGCTATAATTTTTTCTAAAAGCCGCTTTTGTTTTCTCAGAAAGTCGCTTTAATTTTTTCTAAAAGCCGCTTTTGTTTTCTCAAAAAGCCACTTTAATTTTTTCTAATAGCCGCTTTTAATTTCTCTAAAAGCCACTTAATTTTTTCTAATAGCCGCTTTTAATTTCTCTAAAAGCCACTTAATTTTTTCTAATAGCCGCTTTTGTTTTCTCAGAAAGTCGCTTTAATTTTTTCTAAAAGCCGCTTTTGTTTTCTCAGAAAGTCGCTTTAATTTTTTCTAAAAGCCGCTTTTGTTTTCTCAAAAATCTACTTTAATTTTTTCTAATAGCCGCTTTTAATTTCTCTAAAAGCCACTTAATTTTTTCTAATAGCCGCTTTTGTTTTCTCAGAAAGCCACTTTAATTTTTTCTAATAGCCGCTTTTGTTTTCTCAGAAAGTCGCTTTAATTTTTTCTAAAAGCCGCTTTTGTTTTCTCAGAAAGTCGCTTTAATTTATTCTAAAAGCCGCTTTTGTTTTCTCAAAAATCTACTTTAATTTTTTCTAATAGCCGCTTTTAATTTCTCTAAAAGCCACTTAATTTTTTCTAATAGCCGCTTTTGTTTTCTCAGAAAGTCGCTTTAATTTTTTCTAAAAGCCGCTTTTGTTTTCTCAGAAAGTCGCTTTAATTTTTTCTAAAAGCCGCTTTTGTTTTCTCAAAAATCTACTTTAATTTTTTCTAATAGCCGCTTTTAATTTCTCTAAAAGCCACTTAATTTTTTCTAATAGCCGCTTTTGTTTTCTCAAAAAGCCACTTTAATTTTTTCTAATAGCCGCTTTTGTTTTCTCAGAAAGTCGCTTTAATTTTTTCTAAAAGCCGCTTTTGTTTTCTCATAAAGTCGCTTTAATTTTTTCTAAAAGCCGATTTGTTTTCTCAAAAATCTACTTTAATTTTTTCTAATAGCCGCTTTTAATTTCTCTAAAAGCCACTTAATTTTTTCTAATAGCCGCTTTTGTTTTCTCAAAAAGCCACTTTAATTTTTTCTAATAGCCGCTTTTGTTTTCTCAGAAAGTCGCTTTAATTTTTTCTAAAAGCCGCTTTTGTTTTCTCAGAAAGTCGCTTTAATTTTTTCTAAAAGCCGCTTTTGTTTTCTCAAAAATCTACTTTAATTTTTTCTAATAGCCGCTTTTAATTTCTCTAAAAGCCACTTAATTTTTTCTAATAGCCGCTTTTGTTTTCTCAAAAAGCCACTTTAATTTTTTCTAATAGCCGCTTTTGTTTTCTCAGAAAGTCGCTTTAATTTTTTCTAAAAGCCGCTTTTGTTTTCTCAAAAAGCCACGTTAATTTTTTCTAAAAGCCGCTTTTATTTTCTCTAAAACCCACTTTAATTTTTTCTAATAGCCGCTTTTGTTTTCTCAAAAAGCCACTTTAATTTTTTCTAATAGCCGCTTTTAAATTCTCTAAAAGCCACTTCATTTTTTCTAATAGCCGCTTTTGTTTTCTCAGAAAGTCGCTTTAATTTTTTCTAATAGCCGCTTTCGTTTTCTCAGAAAGTCGCTTTAATTTTTTCTAATAGCCGCTTTTATTTTCTCTAAAACCCATTTTAATTTTTTCTAATAGCCGCTTTTGTTTTCTCAAAAAGCCACTTTAATTTTTTCTAATAGCCGCTTTTAATTTCTCTAAAGCCACTTAATTTTTTCTAATAGCCGCTTTTGTTTTCTCAGAAAGTCGCTTTAATTTTTTCTAATAGCCGCTTTTGTTTTCTCAGAAAGTCGCTTTAATTTTTTCTAAAAGCCGCTTTTGTTTTCTCAGAAAGTCGCTTTAATTTTTTCTAATAGCCGCTTTTATTTTCTCTAAAACCCACTTTAATTTTTTCTAATAGCCGCTTTTATTTTCTCTAAAACCCATTTTAATTTTTTCTAATAGCCGCTTTTAAATTCTCTAAAAGCCACTTCATTTTTTCTAATAGCCGCTTTTAATTTCTCTAAAAGCCACTTAATTTTTTCTAATAGCCGCTTTTGTTTTCTCAGAAAGTCGCTTTAATTTTTTCTAATAGCCGCTTTTATTTTCTCTAAAACCCACTTTAATTTTTTCTAATAGCCGCTTTTGTTTTCTCAAAAAGCCACTTTAATTTTTTCTAATAGCCGCTTTTAATTTCTCTAAAAGCCACTTAATTTTTTCTAATAGCCGCTTTTGTTTTCTCAGAAAGTCGCTTTAATTTTTTCTAAAAGCCGCTTTTGTTTTCTCAGAAAGTCGCTTTAATTTTTTCTAAAAGCCGCTTTTGTTTTCTCAAAAATCTACTTTAATTTTTTCTAAAAGCCGCTTTTGTTTTCTCAAAAATCTACTTTTATTTTTTCTAAAAGCCGATTTTGTTTTCTCAGAAAGTCGCTTTAATTTATTTTAAAAGTAACTTTTAATTCCTCAGAAAGTCGTTTAATTTTTTCTAAAAGCCGCTTTTATTTTCTCTAAAACCCACTTTAATTTTTTCTAATAGCCGCTTTTGTTTTCTCAAAAAGCCACTTTAATTTTTTCTAATAGCCGCTTTTAATTCTCTAAAAGCCACTTCATTTTTTCTAATAGCCGCTTTTGTTTTCTCAGAAAGTCGCTTTAATTTTTTCTAATAGCCGCTTTTGTTTTCTCAGAAAGTCGCTTTAATTTTTTCTAATAGCCGCTTTTATTTTCTCTAAAACCCACTTTAATTTTTTTCTAATAGCCGCTTTTGTTTTCTCAAAAAGCCACTTTAATTTTTTCTAATAGCCGCTTTTAATTTCTCTAAAAGCCACTTAATTTTTTCTAATAGCCGCTTTTGTTTTCTCAAAAAGCAACTTTAATTTTTTCTAATAGCCGCTTTTAATTTCTCTAAAAGCCACTTAATTTTTTCTAATAGCCGCTTTTGTTTTCTCAGAAAGTCGCTTTAATTTTTTCTAATAGCCGCTTTTGTTTTCTCAGAAAGTCGCTTTAATTTTTTCTAATAGCCGCTTTTATTTTCTCTAAAACCCACTTTAATTTTTTCTAATAGCCGCTTTTGTTTTCTCAAAAAGCCACTTTAATTTTTTCTAATAGCCGCTTTTAATTTCTCTAAAAGCCACTTAATTTTTTCTAATAGCCGCTTTTGTTTTCTCAAAAAGCCACTTTAATTTTTTCTAATAGCCGCTTTTAATTTCTCTAAAAGCCACTTAATTTTTTCTAATAGCCGCTTTTGTTTTCTCAGAAAGTCGCTTTAATTTTTTCTAAAAGCCGCTTTTGTTTTCTCAAAAATCTACTTTAATTTTTTCTAATAGCCGCTTTTAATTTCTCTAAAAGCCACTTAATTTTTTCTAATAGCCGCTTTTGTTTTCTCAGAAAGTCGCTTTAATTTTTTCTAATAGCCGCTTTTAATTTCTCTAAAAGCCACTTAATTTTTTCTAATAGCCGCTTTTGTTTTCTCAGAAAGTCGCTTTAATTTTTTCTAATAGCCGCTTTTATTTTCTCTAAAACCCACTTTAATTTTTTCTAATAGCCGCTTTTGTTTTCTCAAAAAGCCACTTTAATTTTTTCTAATAGCCGCTTTTAATTTCTCTAAAAGCCACTTAATTTTTTCTAATAGCCGCTTTTGTTTTCTCAAAAAGCCACTTTAATTTTTTCTAATAGCCGCTTTTAATTTCTCTAAAAGCCACTTAATTTTTTCTAATAGCCGCTTTTGTTTTCTCAGAAAGTCGCTTTAATTTTTTCTAATAGCCGCTTTTGTTTTCTCAGAAAGTCGCTTTAATTTTTTCTAATAGCCGCTTTTATTTTCTCTAAAACCCACTTTAATTTTTTCTAATAGCCGCTTTTGTTTTCTCAAAAAGCCACTTTAATTTTTTCTAATAGCCGCTTTTAATTTCTCTAAAAGCCACTTAATTTTTTCTAATAGCCGCTTTTGTTTTCTCAAAAAGCCACTTTAATTTTTTCTAATAGCCGCTTTTAATTTCTCTAAAAGCCACTTAATTTTTTCTAATAGCCGCTTTTGTTTTCTCAGAAAGTCGCTTTAATTTTTTCTAAAAGCCGCTTTTGTTTTCTCAAAAATCTACTTTAATTTTTTCTAATAGCCGCTTTTAATTTCTCTAAAAGCCACTTAATTTTTTCTAATAGCCGCTTTTGTTTTCTCAGAAAGTCGCTTTAATTTTTTCTAAAAGCCGCTTTTGTTTTCTCAAAAAGCCACGTTAATTTTTTCTAATAGCCGCATTTGTTTTCTCAAAAAGCCACTTAATTTTTTCTAATAGCCGCTTTTAATTTCTCTAAAAGCCACTTAATTTTTTCTAATAGCCGCTTTTGTTTTCTCAGAAAGTCGCTTTAATTTTTTCTAAAAGCCGCTTTTGTTTTCTCAGAAAGTCGCTTTAATTTTTTCTAAAAGCCGCTTTTGTTTTCTCAGAAAGTCGCTTTAATTTTTTCTAAAAGCCACTTTTTATTTCTCTAAAACCCACTTTAATTTTTTCTGAAAGCCGCTTTTGTTTTCTCAAAAAGCCACTTTAATTTTTTCTAATAGCCGCTTTTAATTTCTCTAAAAGCCACTTAATTTTTTCTAATAGCCGCTTTTGTTTTCTCAGAAAGTCGCTTTAATTTTTTCTAAAAGCCGCTTTTGTTTTCTCAGAAAGTTGCTTTAATTTTTTCTAAAAGCCGCTTTTGTTTTCTCAGAAAGTCGCTTTAATTTTTTCTAAAAGCCACTTTTTATTTCTCTAAAACCCACTTTAATTTTTTCTGAAAGCCGCTTTTGTTTTCTCAAAAAGCCACTTTAATTTTTTCTAATAGCCGCTTTTAATTTCTCTAAAAGCCACTTAATTTTTTCTAATAGCCGCTTTTGTTTTCTCAGAAAGTCGCTTTAATTTTTTCTAAAAGCCGCTTTTGTTTTCTCAAAAAGCCACTTAATTTTTTCTAAAAGCCGCTTTTGTTTTCTCAGAAAGTCGCTTTAATTTTTTCTAAAAGCCGCTTTTGTTTTCTCAGAAAGTCGCTTTAATTTTTTCTAAAAGCCACTTTTTATTTCTCTAAAACCCACTTTAATTTTTTCTAAAAGCCGCTTTTGTTTTCTCAGAAAGTCGCTTTAATTTTTTCTAATAGCCGCTTTTAATTTCTCTAAAAGCCACTTAATTTTTTCTAATAGCCGCTTTTGTTTTCTCAAAAAGCCACTTTAATTTTTTCTAATAGCCGCTTTTAATTTCTCTAAAAGCCACTTAATTTTTTCTAATAGCCGCTTTTGTTTTCTCAGAAAGTCGCTTTAATTTTTTCTAATAGCCGCTTTTGTTTTCTCAGAAAGTCGCTTTAATTTTTTCTAATAGCCGCTTTTATTTTCTCTAAAACCCACTTTAATTTTTTCTAATAGCCGCTTTTGTTTTCTCAAAAAGCCACTTTAATTTTTTCTAATAGCCGCTTTTAATTTCTCTAAAAGCCACTTATTTTTTCTAATAGCCGCTTTTGTTTTCTCAAAAAGCCACTTTAATTTTTTCTAATAGCCGCTTTTAATTTCTCTAAAAGCCACTTAATTTTTTCTAATAGCCGCTTTTGTTTTCTCAGAAAGTCGCTTTAATTTTTTCTAAAAGCCGCTTTTGTTTTCTCAAAAATCTACTTTAATTTTTTCTAATAGCCGCTTTTAATTTCTCTAAAAGCCACTTAATTTTTTCTAATAGCCGCTTTTGTTTTCTCAGAAAGTCGCTTTAATTTTTTCTAAAAGCCGCTTTTGTTTTCTCAAAAAGCCACGTTAATTTTTTCTAATAGCCGCATTTGTTTTCTCAAAAAGCCACTTAATTTTTTCTAATAGCCGCTTTTAATTTCTCTAAAAGCCACTTAATTTTTTCTAATAGCCGCTTTTGTTTTCTCAGAAAGTCGCTTTAATTTTTTCTAAAAGCCGCTTTTGTTTTCTCAGAAAGTCGCTTTAATTTTTTCTAAAAGCCGCTTTTGTTTTCTCAGAAAGTCGCTTTAATTTTTTCTAAAAGCCACTTTTTATTTCTCTAAAACCCACTTTAATTTTTTCTGAAAGCCGCTTTTGTTTTCTCAAAAAGCCACTTTAATTTTTTCTAATAGCCGCTTTTAATTTCTCTAAAAGCCACTTAATTTTTTCTAATAGCCGCTTTTGTTTTCTCAGAAAGTCGCTTTAATTTTTTCTAAAAGCCGCTTTTGTTTTCTCAGAAAGTTGCTTTAATTTTTTCTAAAAGCCGCTTTTGTTTTCTCAGAAAGTCGCTTTAATTTTTTCTAAAAGCCACTTTTTATTTCTCTAAAACCCACTTTAATTTTTTCTGAAAGCCGCTTTTGTTTTCTCAAAAAGCCACTTTAATTTTTTCTAATAGCCGCTTTTAATTTCTCTAAAAGCCACTTAATTTTTTCTAATAGCCGCTTTTGTTTTCTCAGAAAGTCGCTTTAATTTTTTCTAAAAGCCGCTTTTGTTTTCTCAAAAAGCCACTTAATTTTTTCTAAAAGCCGCTTTTGTTTTCTCAGAAAGTCGCTTTAATTTTTTCTAAAAGCCGCTTTTGTTTTCTCAGAAAGTCGCTTTAATTTTTTCTAAAAGCCACTTTTTATTTCTCTAAAACCCACTTTAATTTTTTCTAAAAGCCGCTTTTGTTTTCTCAGAAAGTCGCTTTAATTTTTTCTAAAAGCCGCTTTTGTTTTCTCAGAAAGTCGCTTTAATTTTTTCTAAAAGCCGCTTTTGTTTTCTCAGAAAGTCGCTTTAATTTTTTCTAAAAGCCACTTTTTATTTCTCTAAAACCCACTTTAATTTTTTCTGAAAGCCGCTTTTGTTTTCTAAAAAATCTACTTTTATTTTTTCTAAAAGCCGATTTTGTTTTCTCAGAAAGTCGCTTTAATTTTTTTTAAAAGTAACTTTTAATTGCTCAGAAAGTCGTGTAATTTTTTCTAAAAGCCGCTTTTGTTTTCTCTAAAACCCACTTTAATTTTTTCTAAAAGCCGCTTTTGTTTTCTCAAAAAGCCACTTTAATTTTTTCTAATAGCCGCTTTTGTTTTCTCAGAAAGTCGCTTTAATTTTTTCTAAAAGCCGCTTTTGTTTTCTCAGAAAGTCGCTTTAATTTTTTCTAAAAGCCGCTTTTGTTTTCTCAAAAAGCCACGTTAATTTTTTCTAATAGCCGCTTTTGTTTTCTCAAAAAGCCACTTTAATTTTTTCTAATAGCCGCTTTTAATTTCTCTAAAAGCCACTTAATTTTTTCTAAAAGCCGCTTTTGTTTTCTCAGAAAGTCGCTTTAATTTTTTCTAAAAGCCGCTTTTGTTTTCTCAGAAAGTCGCTTTAATTTTTTCTAAAAGCCACTTTTTATTTCTCTAAAACCCACTTTAATTTTTTCTAAAAGCCGCTTTTGTTTTCTCAGAAAGTCGCTTTAATTTTTTCTAAAAGCCGCTTTTGTTTTCTCAGAAAGTCGCTTTAATTTTTTCTAAAAGCCGATTTTGTTTTCTCAGAAAGTCGCTTTAATTTTTTTTAAAAGTAACTTTTAATTCCTCAGAAAGTCGTGTAATTTTTTCTAAAGCCGCTTTTGTTTTCTCTAAAACCCACTTTAATTTTTTCTAAAAGCCGCTTTTGTTTTCTCAAAAAGCCACTTTAATTTTTTCTAATAGCCGCTTTTGTTTTCTCAAAAAGCTACTTTTATTTCTTCTAAAAGCCGATTTTGTTTTCTCAAAAACCCACTTTAATTTTTTCTAAAAGCCGCTTTTGTTTTCTTAAAAAGCCACTTTAATTTTTCTGAAAGCCGCTTTTGTTTTCTCAAAAATCTACTTTTATTTTTTCTAAAAGCCGATTTTGTTTTCTCTGAAAGTCGCTTTAATTTTTTCTAAAAGTCACTTTTAATTCCTCAGAAAGTCGCTTTAATTTTTTCTAAAAGCCGCTTTTGTTTTCTTAAAAAGCCTCTATAATTTGTTCTAAAAGCCGCTTTTGTTTTCTCAAAAAGCCACTTAAATTTTTTCTAATAGGCGCTTTTGTTTTCTCAAAAAGCTACTTTTATTTCTTCTAAAAGCCGCTTTTGCTTTCTCAAAAAGCCACTTTAATTTTTCTAAAAGCCGCTTTTGTTTTCTCAGAAAGTCGCTTTAATTTTTTCTAAAAGCCGCTTTTGTTTTCTCAAAAATCTACTTTAATTTTTTCTAATAGCCGCTTTTAATTTCTCTAAAAGCCACTTAATTTTTTCTAATAGCCGCTTTTGTTTTCTCAGAAAGTCGCTTTAATTTTTTCTAAAAGCCGCTTTTGTTTTCTCAAAAAGCCACGTTAATTTTTTCTAATAGCCGCATTTGTTTTCTCAAAAAGCCACTTAATTTTTTCTAATAGCCGCTTTTAATTTCTCTAAAAGCCACTTAATTTTTTCTAATAGCCGCTTTTGTTTTCTCAGAAAGTCGCTTTAATTTTTTCTAAAAGCCGCTTTTGTTTTCTCAGAAAGTCGCTTTAATTTTTTCTAAAAGCCGCTTTTGTTTTCTCAGAAAGTCGCTTTAATTTTTTCTAAAAGCCACTTTTTATTTCTCTAAAACCCACTTTAATTTTTTCTGAAAGCCGCTTTTGTTTTCTCAAAAAGCCACTTTAATTTTTTCTAATAGCCGCTTTTAATTTCTCTAAAAGCCACTTAATTTTTTCTAATAGCCGCTTTTGTTTTCTCAGAAAGTCGCTTTAATTTTTTCTAAAAGCCGCTTTTGTTTTCTCAGAAAGTTGCTTTAATTTTTTCTAAAAGCCGCTTTTGTTTTCTCAGAAAGTCGCTTTAATTTTTTCTAAAAGCCACTTTTTATTTCTCTAAAACCCACTTTAATTTTTTCTGAAAGCCGCTTTTGTTTTCTCAAAAAGCCACTTTAATTTTTTCTAATAGCCGCTTTTAATTTCTCTAAAAGCCACTTAATTTTTTCTAATAGCCGCTTTTGTTTTCTCAGAAAGTCGCTTTAATTTTTTCTAAAAGCCGCTTTTGTTTTCTCAAAAAGCCACTTAATTTTTTCTAAAAGCCGCTTTTGTTTTCTCAGAAAGTCGCTTTAATTTTTTCTAAAAGCCGCTTTTGTTTTCTCAGAAAGTCGCTTTAATTTTTTCTAAAAGCCACTTTTTATTTCTCTAAAACCCACTTTAATTTTTTCTAAAAGCCGCTTTTGTTTTCTCAGAAAGTCGCTTTAATTTTTTCTAAAAGCCGCTTTTGTTTTCTCAGAAAGTCGCTTTAATTTTTTCTAAAAGCCGCTTTTGTTTTCTCAGAAAGTCGCTTTAATTTTTTCTAAAAGCCACTTTTTATTTCTCTAAAACCCACTTTAATTTTTTCTGAAAGCCGCTTTTGTTTTCTAAAAAATCTACTTTTATTTTTTCTAAAAGCCGATTTTGTTTTCTCAGAAAGTCGCTTTAATTTTTTTTAAAAGTAACTTTTAATTGCTCAGAAAGTCGTGTAATTTTTTCTAAAAGCCGCTTTTGTTTTCTCTAAAACCCACTTTAATTTTTTCTAAAAGCCGCTTTTGTTTTCTCAAAAAGCCACTTTAATTTTTTCTAATAGCCGCTTTTGTTTTCTCAGAAAGTCGCTTTAATTTTTTCTAAAAGCCGCTTTTGTTTTCTCAGAAAGTCGCTTTAATTTTTTCTAAAAGCCGCTTTTGTTTTCTCAAAAAGCCACGTTAATTTTTTCTAATAGCCGCTTTTGTTTTCTCAAAAAGCCACTTTAATTTTTTCTAATAGCCGCTTTTAATTTCTCTAAAAGCCACTTAATTTTTTCTAAAAGCCGCTTTTGTTTTCTCAGAAAGTCGCTTTAATTTTTTCTAAAAGCCGCTTTTGTTTTCTCAGAAAGTCGCTTTAATTTTTTCTAAAAGCCACTTTTTATTTCTCTAAAACCCACTTTAATTTTTTCTAAAAGCCGCTTTTGTTTTCTCAGAAAGTCGCTTTAATTTTTTCTAAAAGCCGCTTTTGTTTTCTCAGAAAGTCGCTTTAATTTTTTCTAAAAGCCGATTTTGTTTTCTCAGAAAGTCGCTTTAATTTTTTTTAAAAGTAACTTTTAATTCCTCAGAAAGTCGTGTAATTTTTTCTAAAGCCGCTTTTGTTTTCTCTAAAACCCACTTTAATTTTTTCTAAAAGCCGCTTTTGTTTTCTCAAAAAGCCACTTTAATTTTTTCTAATAGCCGCTTTTGTTTTCTCAAAAAGCTACTTTTATTTCTTCTAAAAGCCGATTTTGTTTTCTCAAAAACCCACTTTAATTTTTTCTAAAAGCCGCTTTTGTTTTCTTAAAAAGCCACTTTAATTTTTCTGAAAGCCGCTTTTGTTTTCTCAAAAATCTACTTTTATTTTTTCTAAAAGCCGATTTTGTTTTCTCTGAAAGTCGCTTTAATTTTTTCTAAAAGTCACTTTTAATTCCTCAGAAAGTCGCTTTAATTTTTTCTAAAAGCCGCTTTTGTTTTCTTAAAAAGCCTCTATAATTTGTTCTAAAAGCCGCTTTTGTTTTCTCAAAAAGCCACTTAAATTTTTTCTAATAGGCGCTTTTGTTTTCTCAAAAAGCTACTTTTATTTCTTCTAAAAGCCGCTTTTGCTTTCTCAAAAAGCCACTTTAATTTTTCTAAAAGCCGGTTTTGTTTTTTCAGAAAGTCGCTTTAATTTTTTCTAAAAGCCACTTTTAATTTCTCTAAAACCCACTTTAATTTTTTCTAAAAGCCGCTTTTGTTTTCTCAAAAAGCCACTTTAATTTTTTCTAATAGCCGCTTTTGTTTTCTCAAAAAGCTACTTTTATTTCTTCTAAAAGCCGATTTTGTTTTCTCTGAAAGTCGCTTTTATTTTTTCTAAAAGTCACTTTTAATTCCTCAGAAAGTCGCTTTAATTTTTTCTAAAAGCCGCTTTTGTTTTCTTAAAAAGCCTCTATAATTTGTTCTAAAAGCCGCTTTTGTTTTCTCAAAAAGCCACTTAAATTTTTTCTAATAGGCGCTTTTGTTTTCTCAAAAAGCTACTTTTATTTCTTCTAAAAGCCGCTTTTGCTTTCTCAAAAAGCCACTTTAATTTTTCTAAAAGCCGGTTTTGTTTTTTCAGAAAGTCGCTTTAATTTTTTCTAAAAGCCACTTTTAATTTCTCTAAAACCCACTTTAATTTTTTCTAAAAGCCGCTTTTGTTTTCTCAAAAAGCCACTTTAATTTTTTCTAATAGCCGCTTTTGTTTTCTCAAAAAGCTACTTTTATTTCTTCTAAAAGCCGATTTTGTTTTCTCTGAAAGTCGCTTTTATTTTTTCTAAAAGTCACTTTTAATTCCTCAGTAAGTCGCTTTAATTTTTTCTAAAAGCCGCTTTTGTTTTCTTAAAAACCCTCTTTAATTTGTTCTAAAAGCCGCTTTTGTTTTCTCAAAAAGCCACTTTAATTTTTTCTAATAGCCGCTTTTGTTTTCTCAAAAAGCTACTTTTATTTCTTCTAAAAGCCGATTTTGTTTTCTCAAAAACCCACTTTAATTTTTTCTAAAAGTCACTTTTAATTCCTCAGAAAGCCACTTTAGTCGCTTTAATTTTTTCTAAAAGCCACTTTTAATTTCTCTAAAACCCACTTTAATTTTTTCTAAAAGCCGCTTTTGTTTTCTCAAAAAGCCACTTTAATTTTTTCTAAAAGGTGCTTTTATTTTCTCAAAAAGCTACTTTAATTTTTTCTAAAAGCCGATTTTGTTTTCTCAGAAAGTCGCTTTAATTTTTTCTAAAAGCCAGTTTTTATTTCTCTAAAACCCACTTTAATTTTTTCTGAAAGCCGCTTTTGTTTTCTCAAAAAGTCACTTTAATTTTTTCTAATAGCCGCTTTTGTTTTCTAAAAAATCTACTTTTATTTTTTCTAAAAGCCGATTTTGTTTTCTCAGAAAGTCGCTTTAATTTTTTCTAATAGCCGCTTTTGTTTTCTAAAAAATCTACTTTTATTTTTTCTAAAAGCCGCTTTTGTTTTCTCAAAAAGTCACTTTAATTTTTTCTAAAAGCCGCTTTTGTTTTCTCAAAAAGCCACTTTAATTTTTTCTAATAGCCGCCTTTTTTTTCTCAAAAAGTCACTTTAATTTTTTCTAATAGCCGCTTTTGTTTTCTCTAAACCCACTTTAATTTTTTCTAATAGCCGCTTTTGTTTTCTCAAAAAGTCACTTTAATTTTTTCTAAAAGCCGCTTTTGTTTTCTCAAAAAGCCACTTTAATTTTTTCTAAAAGCCGCTTTTATTTTCTCAAAAAGCTACTTTAATTTTTTCTACTAGCCGCTTTTGTTTTCTCAAAAAGCCACTTTAATTTTTTCTAAAAGCCACTTTTAATTTCTCTAAAACCCACTTTAATTTTTTCTAATAGCCGCTTTTGTTTTCTCAGAAAGTCGCTTTAATTTTTTCTAAAAGCCACTTTTAATTTCTCAAAAAGCCACTTTAATGTTTTCTAATAGCCGCTTTTAATTTCTCTAAAACCCACTTTAATTTTTTCTAAAAGCCGCTTTTATTTTCTCTAAAACCCACTTTAATTTTTTCTAATAGCCGCTTTTGTTTTCTCAAAAAGCTACTTTTATTTCTTCTAAAAGCCGATTTTGTTTTCTCAAAAACCCACTTTAATTTTTTCTAAAAGTCACTTTTAATTCCTCAGAAAGCCACTTTATTTTTTCTAAAAGCCGGTTTTGTTTTTTCAGAAAGTAGCTTTAATTTTTTCTAAAAGCCACTTTTGTTTTCTCAAAAACCCACTTTAATTTTTTCTAAAAGCCGCTTTTGTTTTCTCAAAAAGCCACTTTAATTTTTTCTAATAGCCGCTTTTGTTTTCTCAAAAAGTCACTTTAATTTTTTCTAATAGCCGCTTTTGTTTTCTCAGAAAGTCGCTTAAATTTTTTCTAAAAGTCACTTTTAATTACTCAGAAAGTCGCTTTAATTTTTTCTAAAAGCCGTTTTTGTTTTTTCTAAAACCCACTTGATTTTTTCTAAAAGCCGCTTTTGTTTTCTCAAAAAGCCACTTTAATTTTTTCTAATAGCCGCTTTTGTTTTCTCAAAAAGTCACTTTAATTTTTTCTAATAACCGCTTTTGTTTTCTAAAAAATCTACTTTTATTTTTTCTAAAAGCCGATTTTGTTTTCTCAGAAAGTCGCTTTAATTTTTTCTAAAAGTCACTTTTAATTACTCAGAAAGTCGCTTTAATTTTTTCTAAAAGCCGTTTTTGTTTTCTCTAAAACCCACTTTAATTTTTTCTAAAAGCCGCTTTTGTTTTCTCAAAAAGCCACTTTAATTTTTTCTAAAAGCCACTTTTAATTTCTCTAAAACCCACTTTAATTTTTTCTGAAAGCCGCTTTTGTTTTCTCAAAAATCTACTTTTATTTTTTCTAAAAGCCGATTTTGTTTTCTCTGAAAGTCGCTTTAATTTTTTTTAAAAGTAACTTTTAATTCCTCAGAAAGTCGTTTAATTTTTTCTAAAAGCCGCTTTTGTTTTGTCTAAAACCCACTTTAATTTTTTCTTAAAGCCGCTTTTGTTTTCTCAAAAAGCCACTTTAATTTTTTCTAATAGCCGCTTTTGTTTTCTCAAAAAGTCACTTCAATTTTTTCTAATAGCCGCTTTTGTTTTCTCAAAAATCTACTTTTATTTTTTCTAAAAGCCGATTTTGTTTTCTCAGAAAGTCGCTTTAATTTTTTTTAAAAGTAACTTTTAATTCCTCAGAAAGTCGTTTAATTTTTTCTAAAAGCCACTTTTAATTCCTCAGAAAGCCACTTTATTTTTTCTAAAAGCCGGTTTTGTTTTTTCAGAAAGTCGCTTTAATTTTTTCTAAAAGCCACTTTTAATTTCTCTAAAACCCACTTTAATTTTTTCTAAAAGCCGCTTTTGTTTTCTCCAAAAGCCACTTTAATTTTTTCTAATAGCCGCTTTTGTTTTCTCAAAAAGCTACTTTTATTTCTTCTAAAAGCCGCTTTTGTTTTCTCAAAAAGCTACTTTTTTTTTTCTAAAAGTAACTTTTAATTCCTCAGAAAGTCGTTTAATTTTTTCTAAAAGCCACTTTTAATTCCTCAGAAAGCCACTTTATTTTTTCTAAAAGCCGGTTTTGTTTTTTCAGAAAGTCGCTTTAATTTTTTCTAAAAGCCACTTTTAATTCCTCAGAAAGCCACTTTATTTTTTCTAAAAGCTGGTTTTGTTTTTTCAGAAAGTCGCTTTAATTTTTTCTAAAAGCCACTTTTAATTTCTCTAAAACCCACTTTAATTTTTTCTAAAAGCCGCTTTTGTTTTCTCAAAAAGCCACTTTAATTTTTTCTAAAAGCCGCTTTTGTTTTCTCAAACAGCCACTTAATTTTTTAAATAGCCGCTTTTAATTTCTCTAAAACCCACTTTAATTTTTTCTAAAAGCCGATTTTGTTTTCTCAGAAAGTCGCTTTAATTTTTTTTAAAAGTAACTTTTAATTCCTCAGAAAGTCGTTTAATTTTTTCTAAAAGCCACTTTTAATTCCTCAGAAAGCCACTTTATTTTTTCTAAAAGCCGGTTTTGTTTTTTCAGAAAGTCGCTTTAATTTTTTCTAAAAGCCACTTTTAATTTCTCTAAAACCCACTTTAATTTTTTCTAAAAGCCGCTTTTAATTTCTCTAAAACCCATTTTAGTTTTTTCTCAAAAAGCCACTTTAGTTTTTTCTAATAGCCGCTCTTAATTTCTCTAAAAGCCACTTAATTTTTTCTAATAGCCGCTTTTGTTTTCTCAGAAAGTCGCTTTAATTTTTTCTAATAGCCGCTTTAGTTTTCTCAGAAAGTCGCTTTAATTTTTCTAAAAGCCTATTTTGTTTTCTCAGAAAGTCGCTTTAATTTTTTCTAAAAGTCACTTTTAATTCCTCAGAAAGTCGCTTTAATTTTTTCTAAAAGCCGCTTTTGTTTTCTCAAAAAACCACTTTAATTTTTTCTAATAGCCGCTTTTGTTTTCTCAAAAAGCCACTTTAGTTTTTTCTAAAAGCCGCTTTTAATTTCTCTAAAACCCATTTTAGTTTTTTCTCAAAAAGCCACTTTAGTTTTTTCTAATAGCCGCTTTTAATTTCTCAAAAAGCCACTTAATTTTTTCTAATAGCCGCTTTTGTTTTCTCAGAAAGCCACTTTAATTTTTTCTAAAAGCCGCTTTTGTTTTATCAAACAGCTACTTTAAGTTTTTCTAATAGCCGCTTTTGTTTTCTCAAAAAGCTACTTTTATTTCTTCTAAAAGCCGATTTTGTTTTCTCAAAAAGCCACTTTATTTTTTCTAAAAACCGCTTTTAATTTCTCAAAAAGCCACTTTTATTTCTTCTAAAAACCGGTTTTGTTTTCTCAGAAAGTCGCTTTCATTTTTTCTAAAAGCCGCTTTTAATTTCTCTAAAACCCATTTTAGTTTTTTCTCAAAAAGCCACTTTAGTTTTTTCTAATAGCCGCTCTTAATTTCTCTAAAAGCCACTTAATTTTTTCTAATAGCCGCTTTTGTTTTCTCAGAAAGTCGCTTTAATTTTTTCTAATAGCCGCTTTAGTTTTCTCAGAAAGTCGCTTTAATTTTTTCTAAAAGCCGATTTTGTTTTCTCAGAAAGTCGCTTTAATTTTTTCTAAAAGTCACTTTTAATTCCTCAGAAAGTCGCTTTAATTTTTTCTAAAAGCCGCTTTTGTTTTCTCAAAAAACCACTTTAATTTTTTCTAATAGCCGCTTTTGTTTTCTCAAAAAGCTACTTTTATTTCTTCTAAAAGCCGATTTTGTTTTCTCAAAAAGCCACTTTATTTTTTCTAAAAGCCGCTTTTAATTTCTCAAAAAGCCACTTTTATTTCTTCTAAAAACCGATTTTGTTTTCTCAGAAAGTCGCTTTAATTTTTTCTAAAAGCCGCTTTTAATTTCTCTAAACCCCATTTTAGTTTTTTCTCAAAAAGCCACTTTAGTTTTTTCTAGTAGCCGCTTTTAATTTCTCTAAAAGCCACTTCATTTTTTCTAATAGCCGCTTTTGTTTTCTCAGAAAGCCACTTTAATTTTTTCTAAAAGCCGCTTTTGTTTTATCAAAAAGCTACTTTTATTTCTTCTAAAAGCCGATTTTGTTTTCTCAAAAAGCCACTTTATTTTTTCTAAAAGCCGCTTTTAATTTCTCAAAAAGCCACTTTTATTTCTTCTAAAAACCGGTTTTGTTTTCTCAGAAAGTCGCTTTAATTTTTTCTAATAGCCGCTTTTAATTTCTCTAAAACCCACTTTAATTTTTTCTAATAGCCGCTTTTGTTTTCTCAAAAAGCTACTTTTATTTCTTCTAAAAGCCGATTTTGTTTTCTCAAAAAGCCACTTTATTTTTTCTAAAAGCCGCTTTTAATTTCTCAAAAAGCCACTTTTATTTCTTCTAAAAACCGGTTTTGTTTTCTCAGAAAGTCGCTTTAATTTTTTCTAAAAGCCGCTTTTAATTTCTCTAAAACCCATTTTAGTTTTTTCTCAAAAAGCCACTTTAGTTTTTTCTAATAGCCGCTCTTAATTTCTCTAAAAGCCACTTAATTTTTTCTAATAGCCGCTTTTGTTTTCTCAGAAAGTCGCTTTAATTTTTTCTAAAAGCCGATTTTGTTTTCTCAGAAAGTCGCTTTAATTTTTTCTAAAAGTCACTTTTAATTCCTCAGAAAGTCGCTTTAATTTTTTCTAAAAGCCGCTTTTGTTTTCTCAAAAAACCACTTTAATTTTTTCTAATAGCCGCTTTTGCTTTCTCAGAAAGTCGCTTTAATTTTTTCTAAAAGTCACTTTTAATTCCTCAGAAAGTCGCTTTAATTTTTTCTAAAAGCCGCTTTTATTTTCTCTAAAACCCACTTTAATTTTTTCTAAAAGCCGCTTTTGTTTTCTCAAAAACCCACTTTAATTTTTTCTAAAAGCCGCTTTTATTTTCTCTAAAACCCACTTTAATTTTTTCTAAAAGCCGATTTTGTTTTCTCAGAAAGTCGCTTTAAATGTTTCTAATAGCCGCTTTAGTTTTCTCAGAAAGTCGCTTTAATTTTTTCTAAAAGCCGATTTTGTTTTCTCAAAAAGCCACTTTAATTTTTTCTAATAGCCGCTATTAATTTCTCTAAAACCCACTTTAATTTTTTCTAATAGCCGCTTTTGCTTTCTCAGAAAGTCGCTTTAATTTTTTCTAAAAGTCGCTTTAATTTTTTCTAAAACCCACTTTAATTTTTTCTAATAGCCGCTTTTGTTTTCTCAAAAAGCTACTTTTATTTCTTCTAAAAGCCGATTTTGTTTTCTCAAAAAGCCACTTTATTTTTTCTAAAAGCCGCTTTTAATTTCTCAAAAAGCCACTTTTATTTCTTCTAAAAACCGGTTTTGTTTTCTCAGAAAGTCGCTTTAATTTTTTCTAATAGCCGCTTTTAATTTCTCTAAAACCCATTTTAGTTTTTTCTCAAAAAGCCACTTTAGTTTTTTCTAATAGCCGCTCTTAATTTCTCTAAAAGCCACTTAATTTTTTCTAATAGCCGCTTTTGTTTTCTCAGAAAGTCGCTTTAATTTTTTCTAAAAGCCGATTTTGTTTTCTCAGAAAGTCGCTTTAATTTTTTCTAAAAGTCACTTTTAATTCCTCAGAAAGTCGCTTTAATTTTTTCTAAAAGCCGCTTTTGTTTTCTCAAAAAACCACTTTAATTTTTTCTAATAGCCGCTTTTGCTTTCTCAGAAAGTCGCTTTAATTTTTTCTAAAAGTCACTTTTAATTCCTCAGAAAGTCGCTTTAATTTTTTCTAAAAGCCGCTTTTATTTTCTCTAAAACCCACTTTAATTTTTTCTAAAAGCCGCTTTTGTTTTCTCAAAAAGCCACTTTAATTTTTTCTAATAGCCGCTTTTAATTTCTCTAAAAGCCACTTAATTTTTTCTAATAGCCGCTTTTGTTTTCTCAGAAAGTCGCTTTAATTTTTACTAAAAGCCACTTTTAATTTCTCTAAAACCCACTTTAATTTTTTCTAAAAGCCGCTTTTGTTTTCTCAAAAAGCCACTTTAATTTTTTCTAAAAGCCGATTTTGTTTTCTCAGAAAGTCGCTTTAATTTTTTCTAAAAGTCACTTTTAATTCCTCAGAAAGTCGCTTTAATTTTTTCTAAAAGCCGCTTTTATTTTCTCTAAAACCCACTTTAATTTTTTCTAAAAGCCGCTTTTGTTTTCTCAAAAACCCACTTTAATTTTTTCTAAAAGCCGCTTTTATTTTCTCTAAAACCCACTTTAATTTTTTCTAAAAGCCGATTTTGTTTTCTCAAAAAGCCACTTTAATTTTTTCTAAAAGCCGCTTTTGTTTTCTCAAAAAGCCACTTTTATTTCTTCTAAAAACCGGTTTTGTTTTCTCAGAAAGTCGCTTTAATTTTTTCTAAAAGCCACTTTTAATTTCTCTAAAACCCACTTTAATTTTTTCTAAAAGCCGCTTTTGTTTTCTCAAAAAGCGACTTTTATTTCTTCTAAAAACCGGGTTTGTTTTCTCAAAAAGCCACTTTAATTTTTTCTAAAAGCCGCTTTTGTTTTCTCAAAAAACCACTTTAATTTTTTCTAATAGCCGCTTTTGCTTTCTCAGAAAGTCGCTTTAATTTTTTCTAAAAGTCACTTTTAATTCCTCAGAAAGTCGCTTTAATTTTTTCTAAAAGCCGCTTTTATTTTCTCTAAAACCCACTTTAATTTTTTCTAAAAGCCGCTTTTGTTTTCTCAAAAACCCACTTTAATTTTTTCTAAAAGCCGCTTTTATTTTCTCTAAAACCCACTTTAATTTTTTCTAAAAGCCGATTTTGTTTTCTCAGAAAGTCGCTTTAAATGTTTCTAATAGCCGCTTTAGTTTTCTCAGAAAGTCGCTTTAATTTTTTCTAAAAGCCGATTTTGTTTTCTCAAAAAGCCACTTTAATTTTTTCTAATAGCCGCTATTAATTTCTCTAAAACCCACTTTAATTTTTTCTAATAGCCGCTTTTGCTTTCTCAGAAAGTCGCTTTAATTTTTTCTAAAAGTCGCTTTAATTTTTTCTAAAACCCACTTTAATTTTTTCTAATAGCCGCTTTTGTTTTCTCAAAAAGCTACTTTTATTTCTTCTAAAAGCCGATTTTGTTTTCTCAAAAAGCCACTTTATTTTTTCTAAAAGCCGCTTTTAATTTCTCAAAAAGCCACTTTTATTTCTTCTAAAAACCGGTTTTGTTTTCTCAGAAAGTCGCTTTAATTTTTTCTAATAGCCGCTTTTAATTTCTCTAAAACCCATTTTAGTTTTTTCTCAAAAAGCCACTTTAGTTTTTTCTAATAGCCGCTCTTAATTTCTCTAAAAGCCACTTAATTTTTTCTAATAGCCGCTTTTGTTTTCTCAGAAAGTCGCTTTAATTTTTTCTAAAAGCCGATTTTGTTTTCTCAGAAAGTCGCTTTAATTTTTTCTAAAAGTCACTTTTAATTCCTCAGAAAGTCGCTTTAATTTTTTCTAAAAGCCGCTTTTGTTTTCTCAAAAAACCACTTTAATTTTTTCTAATAGCCGCTTTTGCTTTCTCAGAAAGTCGCTTTAATTTTTTCTAAAAGTCACTTTTAATTCCTCAGAAAGTCGCTTTAATTTTTTCTAAAAGCCGCTTTTATTTTCTCTAAAACCCACTTTAATTTTTTCTAAAAGCCGCTTTTGTTTTCTCAAAAAGCCACTTTAATTTTTTCTAATAGCCGCTTTTAATTTCTCTAAAAGCCACTTAATTTTTTCTAATAGCCGCTTTTGTTTTCTCAGAAAGTCGCTTTAATTTTTACTAAAAGCCACTTTTAATTTCTCTAAAACCCACTTTAATTTTTTCTAAAAGCCGCTTTTGTTTTCTCAAAAAGCCACTTTAATTTTTTCTAAAAGCCGATTTTGTTTTCTCAGAAAGTCGCTTTAATTTTTTCTAAAAGTCACTTTTAATTCCTCAGAAAGTCGCTTTAATTTTTTCTAAAAGCCACTTTTAATTTCTCTAAAACCCACTTTAATTTTTTCTAAAAGCCGCTTTTGTTTTCTCAAAAAGCCACTTTAATTTTTTCTAAAAGCCGCTTTTGTTTTCTCAAAAAGCCACTTTTATTTCTTCTAAAAACCGGTTTTGTTTTCTCAGAAAGTCGCTTTAATTTTTTCTAAAAGCCACTTTTAATTTCTCTAAAACCCACTTTAATTTTTTCTAAAAGCCGCTTTTGTTTTCTCAAAAAGCGACTTTTATTTCTTCTAAAAACCGGGTTTGTTTTCTCAAAAAGCCACTTTAATTTTTTCTAAAACCCGCTTTTGTTTTCTCAAAAAGCCACTTTTATTTCTTCTAAAAACCGGTTTTGTTTTCTCAGAAAGTCGCTTTAATTTTTTCTAAAAGCCACTTTTAATTTCTCTAAAACCCACTTTAATTTTTTCTAAAAGCCGCTTTTGTTTTCTCAAAAAGCCGCTTTCATTTTTTCTAATAGCCGCTTTTGTTTTCTCAAAAAGCCACTTTAATTTTTTCTAAAAGCCGCTTTTGTTTTCTCAAAAAGCCACTTTAATTTTTTCTAAAAGCCGCTTTTGTTTTCTCAAAAAGCCACTTTTATTTCTTCTAAAAACCGGTTTTGTTTTCTCAAAAAGCCACTTTAATTTTTTCTAAAAGCCGCTTTTGTTTTCTCAAAAAGCCACTTTAATTTTTTCTAAAAGCCGCTTTTGTTTTCTCAAAAAGCCACTTTTATTTCTTCTAAAAACCGGTTTTGTTTTCTCAAAAACCCACTTAATTTTTTCTAATAGCCCCTTTTGTTTTCTCAGAAAGTCGCTTTAATTTTTTCTAAAAGCCGCTTTTGTTTTCTCAAAAAGCCACTTTTATTTCTTCTAAAAACCGGTTTTGTTTTCTCAAAAAGCCACTTTAATTTTTTCTAAAAGCCGCTTTTGTTTTCTCAAAAAGCCACTTTAATTTTTTCGAAAAGCCGCTTTTGTTTTCTCAAAAAGCCACTTTTATTTCTTCTAAAAACCGGTTTTGTTTTCTCAGAAAGTCGCTTTAATTTTTTCTAAAAGCCGATTTTGTTTTCTCAGAAAGTCGCTTTAATTGTTTCTAATAGCCGCTTTAGTTTTCTCAGAAAGTCGCTATAATTTTTTCTAAAAGCCGATTTTGTTTTCTCAAAAAGCCACTTTAATTTTTTCTAATAGCCGCTATTAATTTCTCTAAAACCCACTTTAATTTTTTCTAATAGCCGCTTTTGCTTTCTCAGAAAGTCGCTTTAATTTTTTCTAAAAGTCGCTTTAATTTTTTCTAAAAGCCGCTTTTGTTTTCTCAGAAAGTCGCTTTAATTTTTTCTAAAAGCCGCTTTTGTTTTCTCAAAAAGCCTCTTTAATTTGTTCTAAAAGCCGCTTTTGTTTTCTCAAAAAGCCACTTTAATTTTTTCTAATAGCCGCTTTTGTTTTCTTAAAAAGCTACTTTTATTTCTTCTAAAAGCCGATTATGTTTTCTCAAAAACCCACTTTAATTTTTTCTAAAAGCCGCTTTTAATTTCTCTAAAACCCACTTTAATTTTTTCTAATAGCCGCTTTTGTTTTCTCAAAAAGCCACTTTATTTTTTCTAAAAGCCGCTTTTAATTTCTCAAAAAGCCACTTTTATTTCTTCTAAAAACCGGTTTTGTTTTCTCAGAAAGTCGCTTTAATTTTTTCTAATAGCCGCTTTTAATTTCTCTAAAACCCATTTTAGTTTTTTCTCAAAAAGCCACTTTAGTTTTTTCTAATAGCCGCTCTTAATTTCTCTAAAAGCCACTTAATTTTTTCTAATAGCCGCTTTTGTTTTCTCAGAAAGTCGCTTTAATTTTTTCTAAAAGCCGATTTTGTTTTCTCAGAAAGTCGCTTTAATTTTTTCTAAAAGTCACTTTTAATTCCTCAGAAAGTCGCTTTAATTTTTTCTAAAAGCCGCTTTTATTTTCTCTAAAACCCACTTTAATTTTTTCTAAAAGCCGCTTTTGTTTTCTCAAAAAGCCACTTTAATTTTTTCTAATAGCCGCTTTTAATTTCTCTAAAAGCCACTTAATTTTTTCTAATAGCCGCTTTTGTTTTCTCAGAAAGTCGCTTTAATTTTTACTAAAAGCCACTTTTAATTTCTCTAAAACCCACTTTAATTTTTTCTAAAAGCCGCTTTTGTTTTCTCAAAAAGCCACTTTAATTTTTTCTAAAAGCCGATTTTGTTTTCTCAGAAAGTCGCTTTAATTTTTCCTAAAAGTCACTTTTAATTCCTCAGAAAGTCGCTTTAATTTTTTCTAAAAGCCACTTTTAATTTCTCTAAAACCCACTTTAATTTTTTCTAAAAGCCGCTTTTGTTTTCTCAAAAAGCCACTTTAATTTTTTCTAAAAGCCGCTTTTGTTTTGTCAAAAAGCCACTTTTATTTCTTCTAAAAACCGGTTTTGTTTTCTCAGAAAGTCGCTTTAATTTTTTCTAAAAGCCACTTTTAATTTCTCTAAAACCCACTTTAATTTTTTCTAAAAGCCGCTTTTGTTTTCTCAAAAAGCGACTTTTATTTCTTCTAAAAACCGGGTTTGTTTTCTCAAAAAGCCACTTTAATTTTTTCTAAAACCCGCTTTTGTTTTCTCAAAAAGCCACTTTTATTTCTTCTAAAAACCGGTTTTGTTTTCTCAGAAAGTCGCTTTAATTTTTTCTAAAAGCCACTTTTAATTTCTCTAAAAGCCACTTTAATTTTTTCTAAAAGCCGCTTTTGTTTTCTCAAAAAGCCGCTTTCATTTTTTCTAATAGCCGCTTTTGTTTTCTCAAAAAGCCACTTTAATTTTTTCTAAAAGCCGCTTTTGTTTTCTCAAAAAGCCACTTTAATTTTTTCTAAAAGCCGCTTTTGTTTTCTCAAAAAGCCACTTTTATTTCTTCTAAAAACCGGTTTTGTTTTCTCAAAAAGCCACTTTAATTTTTTCTAAAAGCCGCTTTTGTTTTCTCAAAAAGCCACTTTAATTTTTTCTAAAAGCCGCTTTTGTTTTCTCAAAAAGCCACTTTTATTTCTTCTAAAAACCGGTTTTGTTTTCTCAAAAACCCACTTAATTTTTTCTAATAGCCCCTTTTGTTTTCTCAGAAAGTCGCTTTAATTTTTTCTAAAAGCCGCTTTTGTTTTCTCAAAAAGCCACTTTTATTTCTTCTAAAAACCGGTTTTGTTTTCTCAAAAAGCCACTTTAATTTTTTCTAAAAGCCGCTTTTGTTTTCTCAAAAAGCCACTTTAATTTTTTCGAAAAGCCGCTTTTGTTTTCTCAAAAAGCCACTTTTATTTCTTCTAAAAACCGGTTTTGTTTTCTCAGAAAGTCGCTTTAATTTTTTCTAAAAGCCGATTTTGTTTTCTCAGAAAGTCGCTTTAATTGTTTCTAATAGCCGCTTTAGTTTTCTCAGAAAGTCGCTATAATTTTTTCTAAAAGCCGATTTTGTTTTCTCAAAAAGCCACTTTAATTTTTTCTAATAGCCGCTTTTGCTTTCTCAGAAAGTCGCTTTAATTTTTTCTAAAAGTCGCTTTAATTTTTTCTAAAAGCCGCTTTTGTTTTCTCAGAAAGTCGCTTTAATTTTTTCTAAAAGCCGCTTTTGTTTTCTCAAAAAGCCTCTTTAATTTGTTCTAAAAGCCGCTTTTGTTTTCTCAAAAAGCCACTTTAATTTTTTCTAATAGCCGCTTTTGTTTTCTTAAAAAGCTACTTTTATTTCTTCTAAAAGCCGATTATGTTTTCTCAAAAACCCACTTTAATTTTTTCTAAAAGCCGCTTTTAATTTCTCTAAAACCCACTTTAATTTTTTCTAATAGCCGCTTTTGTTTTCTCAAAAAGCCACTTTATTTTTTCTAAAAGCCGCTTTTAATTTCTCAAAAAGCCACTTTTATTTCTTCTAAAAACCGGTTTTGTTTTCTCAGAAAGTCGCTTTAATTTTTTCTAAAAGCCGCTTTTAATTTCTCTAAAACCCATTTTAGTTTTTTCTCAAAAAGCCACTTTAGTTTTTTCTAATAGCCGCTTTTAATTTCTCAAAAAGCCACTTAATTTTTTCTAATAGCCGCTTTTGTTTTCTCAGAAAGCCACTTTAATTTTTTCTAAAAGCCGCTTTTAATTTCTCTAAAACCCATTTTAGTTTTTTCTCAAAAAGCCACTTTAGTTTTTTCTAATAGCCGCTCTTAATTTCTCTAAAAGCCACTTAATTTTTTCTAATAGCCAGAAAGTCGCTTTAATTTTTTCTAAAAGCCGCTTTTAATTTCTCTAAAACCCATTTTAGTTTTTTCTCAAAAAGCCACTTTAGTTTTTTCTAATAGCCGCTCTTAATTTCTCTAAAAGCCACTTAATTTTTTCTAATAGCCGCTTTTGTTTTCTCAGAACGTCGCTTTAATTTTTTCTAATAGCCGCTTTAGTTTTCTCAGAAAGTCGCTTTAATTTTTTTTAAAAACCGATTTTGTTTTCTCAGAAAGTCGCTTTAATTTTTTCTAAAAGTCACTTTTAATTCCTCAGAAAGTCGCTTTAATTTTTTCTAAAAGCCGCTTTTGTTTTCTCAAAAAACCACTTTAATTTTTTCTAATAGCCGCTTTTGTTTTCTCAAAAAGCCACTTTAGTTTTTTCTAAAAGCCGCTTTTGCTTTCTCAGAAAGTCGCTTTAATTTTTTCTAAAAGCCGATTTTGTTTTCTCAGAAAGTCGCTTTAAATGTTTCTAATAGCCGCTTTAGTTTTCTCAGAAAGCCACTTAATTTTTTCTAATAGCCGCTTTTGTTTTCTCAGAAAGTCGCTTTAATTTTTTCTAATAGCCGCTTTAGTTTTCTCAGAAAGTCGCTTTAATTTTTTTTAAAAACCGATTTTGTTTTCTCAGAAAGTCGCTTTAATTTTTTCTAAAAGTCACTTTTAATTCCTCAGAAAGTCGCTTTAATTTTTTCTAAAAGCCGCTTTTGTTTTCTCAAAAAACCACTTTAATTTTTTCTAATAGCCGCTTTTGTTTTCTCAAAAAGCCACTTTAGTTTTTTCTAAAAGCCGCTTTTGCTTTCTCAGAAAGTCGCTTTAATTTTTTCTAAAAGCCGATTTTGTTTTCTCAGAAAGTCGCTTTAAATGTTTCTAATAGCCGCTTTAGTTTTCTCAGAAAGTCGCTTTAATTTTTTCTAAAAGTCACTTTTAATTCCTCAGAAAGTCGCTTTAATTTTTTCTAAAAGCCGCTTTTGTTTTCTCAAAAAACCACTTTAATTTTTTCTAATAGCCGCTTTTGTTTTCTCAAAAAGCCACTTTAGTTTTTTCTAAAAGCCGCTTTTGCTTTCTCAGAAAGTCGCTTTAATTTTTTCTAAAAGCCGATTTTGTTTTCTTAGAAAGTCGCTTTAAATGTTTCTAATAGCCGCTTTAGTTTTCTCAGAAAGTCGCTTTAATTTTTTTTAAAAGTCACTTTTAATTCCTCAGAAAGTCGCTTTAATTTTTTCTAAAGGCCGATTTTGTTTTCTCAAAAAGCCACTTTAATTTTTTCTAATAGCCGCTATTAATTTCTCTAAAACCCACTGTAATTTTTTCTAATAGCCGCTTTTGCTTTCTCAGAAAGTCGCTTTAATTTTTTCTAAAAGTCGCTTTAATTTTTTCTAAAAGTCACTTTTAATTCCTCAGAAAGTCGCTTTAATTTTTTCTAAAAGCCGCTTTTATTTTCTCTAAAACCCACTTTAATTTTTTCTAAAAGCCGCTTCTGTTTTCTCAAAAAGCCACTTTAGTTTTTTCTAAAAGCCGCTTTTGCTTTCTCAGAAAGTCGCTTTAATTTTTTCTAAAAGCCGATTTTGTTTTCTCAAAAAGCCACTTTAATTTTTTCTAATAGCCGCTTTTGTTTTCTCAAAAAGCTACTTTTATTTCTTCTAAAAGCCGATTTTGTTTTCTCAGAAAGTCCCTTTAATTTTTTTTTAAAGCCGCTTTTGTTTTCTCAAAAAGCCACTTTAATTTTTTCTAAAAGCCGCTTTTGTTTTCTCAAACTGCCACTTTAATTTTTTCTAAAAGCCGATTTTGTTTTCTCAGAAAGTCGCTTTAATTTTTTCTAAAAGTCACTTTTAATTCCTCAGAAAGTCGCTTTAATTTTTTCTAAAAGCCACTTTTGTTTTCTCAAAAAGCCACTTTAATTTTTTCTAATAGCCGCTTTTGTTTCCTCAAAAATCTACTTTTATTTTTTCTAAAAGCCGATTTTGTTTTCTCAGAAAGTCGCTTTAATTTTTTCTAAAAGTCACTTTTAATTCCTCAGAAAGTCGCTTTAATTTTTTCTAAAAGCCACTTTTAATTTCTCTAAAACCCACTTTAATTTTTTCTAAAAGCCGCTTTTGTTTTCTCAAAAAGCCACTTTAATTTTTTCTAAAAGCCGCTTTTGTTTTCTCAAAAAGCCACTTTTATTTCTTCTAAAAACCGGTTTTGTTTTCTCAGAAAGTCGCTTTAATTTTTTCTAAAAGCCACTTTTAATTTCTCTAAAACCCACTTTAATTTTTTCTAAAAGCCGCTTTTGTTTTCTCAAAAAGCCACTTTTATTTCTTCTAAAAACCGGGTTTGTTTTCTCAAAAAGCCACTTTAATTTTTTCTAAAAGCCGCTTTTGTTTTCTCAAAAAGCCACTTTTATTTCTTCTAAAAACCAGTTTTTTTTTCTCAGAAAGTCGCTTTAATTTTTTCTAAAAGCCACTTTTAATTTCTCTAAAACCCACTTTAATTTTTTCTAAAAGCCGCTTTTGTTTTCTCAAAAAGCCACTTTCATTTTTTCTAATAGCCGCTTTTGTTTTCTCAAAAAGCCACTTTAATTTTTTCTAAAAGCCGCTTTTGTTTTCTCAAAATGCCACTTTAATTTTTTCTAATAGCCGCTTTTGTTTTCTCAGAAAGTCGCTTTAATTTTTTCTAAAAGCCGCTTTTGTTTTCTCAAAAAGCAACTTTAATTTCTTCTAAAAGCCGCTTTTGTTTTATCAAAAAGCCACTTTAATTTTTTCTAAAAGCCACTTTTAATTTCTCTAAAACCCACTTAATTTTTTCTAAAAGCCGCTTTTGTTTTCTCAAAAAGCAACTTTAATTTCTTCTAAAAGCCGCTTTTGTTTTATCAAAAAGCCACTTTAATTTTTTCTAAAAGCCACTTTTAATTTCTCTAAAACCCACTTTAATTTTTTCTAAAAGCCGCTTTTGTTTTCTCAAAAAGCCACTTTTATTTCTTCTAAAAACCGGTTTTGTTTTCTCAGAAAGTCGCTTTAATTTTTTCTAAAAGCCGATTTTGTTTTCTCAGAAAGTCGCTTTAATTGTTTCTAATAGCCGCTTTAGTTTTCTCAGAAAGTCGCTATAATTTTTTCTAAAAGCCGATTTTGTTTTCTCAAAAAGCCACTTTAATTTTTTCTAATAGCCGCTATTAATTTCTCTAAAACCCACTTTAATTTTTTCTAATAGCCGCTTTTGCTTTCTCAGAAAGTCGCTTTAATTTTTTCTAATAGCCGCTTTTGCTTTCTCAGAAAGTCGCTTTAATTTTTTCTAAAAGTCACTTTTAATTCCTCAGAAAGTCGCTTTAATTTTTTCTAAAAGCCGCTTTTGTTGTCTCAAAAAGCCTCTTTAATTTGTTCTCAAAGCCGCTTTTGTTTTCTCTAAAACCCACTTTAATTTTTTCTAATAGCCGCTTTTGGTTTCTCAAAAAGCTACTTTTATTTCTTCTAAAAGCCGATTTTGTTTTCTCAAAAACCCACTTTAATTTTTTCTAAAAGTCACTTTTAATTCCTCAGAAAGTCGCTTTAATTTTTTCTAAAAGCCGCTTTTGTTTTCTCAAAAAGCCTCTTTAATTTGTTCTCAAAGCCGCATTTTGTTTTCTCAAAAAGCCACTTTAATTTTTTCTAATAGCCGCTTTTGTTGTCTCAAAAAGCTACTTTTATTTCTTCTAAAAGCCGATTTTGTTTTCTCAAAAACCCACTTTAATTTTTTCTAAAAGCCGCTTTTGTTTTCTCAAAAAGCCATTTTAAATTTTTCTAAAAGCCGCTTTTGTTTTCTCAAAAAGCTACTTTTATTTCTTCTAAAAGCCGATTTTGTTTTCTCAAAAACCCACTTTAATCTTTTCTAAAAGCCGCTTTTGTTTTCTCAAAAAGGCACTTTAATTTTTCTAAAAGACTCTTCTATTTTCTCAGAAAGTCGCTTTTATTTTTTCTAAAAGCTGATTTTGTTTTCTCAAAAAGCCTCTTTAATTTGTTCGCAAAGCCGCTTTTGTTTTCTCTAAAACCCACTTTAATTTTTTCTAATAGCCGCTTTTGTTTTCTCAAAAAGCCTCTTTAATTTGTTCGCAAAGCCGCTTTTGTTTTCTCTAAAACCCACTTTAATTTTTTCTAATAGCCGCTTTTGTTTTCTCAAAAATCCACTTTAATTTTTTCTAATAGCCGCTTTTGTTTTCTCAGAAAGCCACTTTTATTTCTTTTAAAAACCGGTTTTGTTTTCTCAGAAAGTCGCTGTAATTTTTTCTAAAAGCTGCTTTTGTTTTCTCAAAAAGGCACTTTAATTTTTCTAAAAGACTCTTCTATTTTCTCAGAAAGTCGCTTTTATTTTTTCTAAAAGCCGCTTTTGTTTTCTCAAAAAGCCTCTTTAATTTGTTCGCAAAGCCGCTTTTGTTTTCTCTAAAACCCACTTTAATTTTTTCTAATAGCCGCTTTTGTTTTCTCAAAAAGCCTCTTTAATTTGTTCTCAAAGCCGCTTTTGTTTTCTCAAAAAGCCATATTATTTTTTCTAATAGCCGCTTTTGTTGTCTCAAAAAGCTACTTTTATTTCTTCTTAAAGCTGATTTTGTTTTCTCAAAAACCCACTTTAATTTCTTCTAAAAGCCGCTTTTGTTTTCTCCAAAAGCCACTTTAATTTTTTCTAATAGCCGCTTTTGTTTTCTCAAAAAGCTACTTTTATTTCTTCTAAAAGCCGATTTTGTTTTCTCAGAAAGTCGCTTTAATTTTTTCTAAAAGCCGCTTTTAAATCTCTAAAACCCATTTTAGTTTTTTCTAAAAGCCGCTTTTAATTTCTCAGAAAGCCACTTTAATTTTTTCTAAAAGCCGCTATTGTTTTCTCAAAAAGCAACTTCAATTTTTTCCAAAAGCCGCTTTTGTTTTCTCAAAAAGCCACTTTTGTTTTCTCAAAAAGCCATTTTTATTTCTTCTAAAAGCCGATTTTGTTTTCTCAAAAAGCTACTTTTATTTCTTCTAAAAGCCGATTTTGTTTTCTCAAAAACCCACTTTAATTTTTTCTAAAAGTCGCTTTAATTTTTTCTAAAAGTCACTTTTAATTCCTCAGAAAGTCGCTTTAATTTTTTCTAAAAGCCGCTTTTGTTTTCTCAAAAAACCACTTTAATTTTTTCTAATAGCCGCTTTTGTTTTCTCAAAAAGCCACTTTAGTTTTTTCTAAAAGCCGATTTTGTTTTCTCAGAAAGTCGCTTTAAATGTTTCTAATAGCCGCTTTAGTTTTCTCAGAAAGCCACTTAATTTTTTCTAATAGCCGCTTTTGTTTTCTCAGAAAGTCGCTTTAATTTTTTCTAATAGCCGCTTTAGTTTTCTCAGAAAGTCGCTTTAATTTTTTTTAAAACCGATTTTGTTTTCTCAGAAAGTCGCTTTAATTTTTTCTAAAAGTCACTTTTAATTCCTCAGAAAGTCGCTTTAATTTTTTCTAAAAGCCGCTTTTGTTTTCTCAAAAAACCACTTTAATTTTTTCTAATAGCCGCTTTTGTTTTCTCAAAAAGCCACTTTAGTTTTTTCTAAAAGCCGCTTTTGCTTTCTCAGAAAGTCGCTTTAATTTTTTCTAAAAGCCGATTTTGTTTTCTCAGAAAGTCGCTTTAAATGTTTCTAATAGCCGCTTTAGTTTTCTCAGAAAGTCGCTTTAATTTTTTCTAAAAGTCACTTTTAATTCCTCAGAAAGTCGCTTTAATTTTTTCTAAAAGCCGCTTTTGTTTTCTCAAAAAACCACTTTAATTTTTTCTAATAGCCGCTTTTGTTTTCTCAAAAAGCCACTTTAGTTTTTTCTAAAAGCCGCTTTTGCTTTCTCAGAAAGTCGCTTTAATTTTTTCTAAAAGCCGATTTTGTTTTCTCAGAAAGTCGCTTTAAATGTTTCTAATAGCCGCTTTAGTTTTCTCAGAAAGTCGCTTTAATTTTTTTTAAAAGTCACTTTTAATTCCTCAGAAAGTCGCTTTAATTTTTTCTAAAAGCCACTTTTAATTTCTCTAAAACCCACTTTAATTTTTTCTAAAAGCCGCTTTTGTTTTCTCAAAAAGCCACTTTAATTTTTTCTAAAAGCCGCTTTTGTTTTCTCAAAAAGCCACTTTAATTTTTTCTAATAGCCGCTATTAATTTCTCTAAAACCCACTGTAATTTTTTCTAATAGCCGCTTTTGCTTTCTCAGAAAGTCGCTTTAATTTTTTCTAAAAGTCGCTTTAATTTTTTCTAAAAGTCACTTTTAATTCCTCAGAAAGTCGCTTTAATTTTTTCTAAAAGCCGCTTTTATTTTCTCTAAAACCCACTTTAATTTTTTCTAAAAGCCGCTTTTGTTTTGTCAAAAAGCCACTTTAGTTTTTTCTAAAAGCAGCTTTTGCTTTCTCAGAAAGTCGCTTTAATTTTTTCTAAAAGCCGATTTTGTTTTCTCAAAAAGCCACTTTAATTTTTTCTAATAGCCGCTTTTGTTTTCTCAAAAAGCTACTTTTATTTCTTCTAAAAGCCGATTTTGTTTTCTCAGAAAGTCCCTTTAATTTTTTTTTAAAGCCGCTTTTGTTTTCTCAAAAAGCCACTTTAATTTTTTCTAAAAGCCGCTTTTGTTTTCTCAAACAGCCACTTTAATTTTTTCTAAAAGCCGATTTTGTTTTCTCAGAAAGTCGCTTTAATTTTTTCTAAAAGTCACTTTTAATTCCTCAGAAAGTCGCTTTAATTTTTTCTAAAAGCCACTTTTGTTTTCTCAAAAAGCCACTTAAATTTTTTCTAATAGCCGCTTTTGTTTTCTCAAAAATCTACTTTTATTTTTTCTAAAAGCCGATTTTGTTTTCTCAGAAAGTCGCTTTAATTTTTTCTAAAAGTCACTTTTAATTCCTCAGAAAGTCGCTTTAATTTTTTCTAAAAGCCACTTTTAATTTCTCTAAAACCCACTTTAATTTTTTCTAAAAGCCGCTTTTGTTTTCTCAAAAAGCCACTTTAATTTTTTCTAAAAGCCGCTTTTGTTTTCTCAAAAAGCCACTTTTATTTCTTCTAAAAACCGGTTTTGTTTTCTCAGAAAGTCGCTTTAATTTTTTCTAAAAGCCACTTTTAATTTCTCTAAAACCCACTTTAATTTTTTCTAAAAGCCGCTTTTGTTTTCTCAAAAAGCCACTTTTATTTCTTCTAAAAACCGGGTTTGTTTTCTCAAAAAGCCACTTTAATTTTTTCTAAAAGCCGCTTTTGTTTTCTCAAAAAGCCACTTTTATTTCTTCTAAAAACCGGTTTTGTTTTCTCAGAAAGTCGCTTTAATTTTTTCTAAAAGCCACTTTTAATTTCTCTAAAACCCACTTTAATTTTTTCTAAAAGCCGCTTTTGTTTTCTCAAAAAGCCACTTTCATTTTTTCTAATAGCCGCTTTTGTTTTCTCAAAAAGCCACTTTAATTTTTTCTAAAAGCCGCTTTTGTTTTCTCAAAATGCCACTTTAATTTTTTCTAATAGCCGCTTTTGTTTTCTCAGAAAGTCGCTTTAATTTTTTCTAAAAGCCGCTTTTGTTTTCTCAAAAAGCAACTTTAATTTCTTCTAAAAGCCGCTTTTGTTTTATCAAAAAGCCACTTTAATTTTTTCTAAAAGCCACTTTTAATTTCTCTAAAACCCACTTAATTTTTTCTAAAAGCCGCTTTTGTTTTCTCAAAAAGCAACTTTAATTTCTTCTAAAAGCCGCTTTTGTTTTATCAAAAAGCCACTTTAATTTTTTCTAAAAGCCACTTTTAATTTCTCTAAAACCCACTTTAATTTTTTCTAAAAGCCGCTTTTGTTTTCTCAAAAAGCCACTTTTATTTCTTCTAAAAACCGGTTTTGTTTTCTCAGAAAGTCGCTTTAATTTTTTCTAAAAGCCGATTTTGTTTTCTCAGAAAGTCGCTTTAATTGTTTCTAATAGCCGCTTTAGTTTTCTCAGAAAGTCGCTTTAATTTTTTCTAAAAGCCGATTTTGTTTTCTCAGAAAGTCGCTTTAATTGTTTCTAATAGCCGCTTTAGTTTTCTCAGAAAGTCGCTATAATGTTTTCTAAAAGCCGATTTTGTTTTCTCAAAAAGCCACTTTAATTTTTTCTAATAGCCGCTATTAATTTCTCTAAAACCCACTTTAATTTTTTCTAATAGCCGCTTTTGCTTTCTCAGAAAGTCGCTTTAATTTTTTCTAATAGCCGCTTTTGCTTTCTCAGAAAGTCGCTTTAATTTTTTCTAAAATTCACTTTTAATTCCTCAGAAAGTCGCTTTAATTTTTTCTAAAAGCCGCTTTTGTTGTCTCAAAAAGCCTCTTTAATTTGTTCTCAAAGCCGCTTTTGTTTTCTCTAAAACCCACTTTAATTTTTTCTAATAGCCGCTTTTGGTTTCTCAAAAAGCTACTTTTATTTCTTCTAAAAGCCGATTTTGTGTTATCAAAAACCCACTTTAATTTTTTCTAAAAGTCACTTTTAATTCCTCAGAAAGTCGCTTTAATTTTTTCTAAAAGCCGCTTTTGTTTTCTCAAAAAGCCTCTTTAATTTGTTCTCAAAGCCGCATTTTGTTTTCTCAAAAAGCCACTTTAATTTTTTCTAATAGCCGCTTTTGTTGTCTCAAAAAGCTACTTTTATTTCTTCTAAAAGCCGATTTTGTTTTCTCAAAAACCCACTTTAATTTTTTCTAAAAGCCGCTTTTGTTTTCTCAAAAAGCCATTTTAAATTTTTCTAAAAGCCGCTTTTGTTTTCTCAAAAAGCTACTTTTATTTCTTCTAAAAGCCGATTTTGTTTTCTCAAAAACCCACTTTAATCTTTTCTAAAAACCGCTTTTGTTTTCTCAAAAAGGCACTTTAATTTTTCTAAAAGACTCTTCTATTTTCTCAGAAAGTCGCTTTTATTTTTTCTAAAAGCCGCTTTTGTTTTCTCAAAAAGCCTCTTTAATTTGTTCGCAAAGCCGCTTTTGTTTTCTCTAAAACCCACTTTAATTTTTTCTAATAGCCGCTTTTGTTTTCTCAAAAAGCCTCTTTAATTTGTTCTCAAAGCCGCTTTTGTTTTCTCAAAAAGCCACTTTAATTTTTTCTAATAGCCGCTTTTGTTGTCTCAAAAAGCTACTTTTATTTCTTCTAAAAGCTGATTTTGTTTTCTCAAAAACCCACTTTAATTTCTTCTAAAAGCCGCTTTTGTTTTCTCCAAAAGCCACTTTAATTTTTTCTAATAGCCGCTTTTGTTTTCTCAAAAAGCCTCTTTAATTTGTTCGCAAAGCCGCTTTTGTTTTCTCTAAAACCCACTTTAATTTTTTCTAATAGCCGCTTTTGTTTTCTCAAAAAGCCACTTTAATTTTTTCTAATAGCCGCTTTTGTTTTCTCAGAAAGCCACTTTTATTTCTTTTAAAAACCGGTTTTGTTTTCTCAGAAAGTCGCTGTAATTTTTTCTAAAAGCTGCTTTTGTTTTCTCAAAAAGGCACTTTAATTTTTCTAAAAGACTCTTCTATTTTCTCAGAAAGTCGCTTTTATTTTTTCTAAAAGCCGCTTTTGTTTTCTCAAAAAGCCGCTTTAATTTGTTCGCAAAGCCGCTTTTGTTTTCTCTAAAACCCACTTTAATTTTTTCTAATAGCCGCTTTTGTTTTCTCAAAAAGCCTCTTTAATTTGTTCTCAAAGCCGCTTTTGTTTTCTCAAAAAGCCACTTTAATTTTTTCTAATAGCCGCTTTTGTTGTCTCAAAAAGCTACTTTTATTTCTTCTAAAAGCTGATTTTGTTTTCTCAAAAACCCACTTTAATTTTTTCTAATAGCCGCTTTTGTTTTCTCAAAAAGCCTCTTTAATTTGTTCTCAAAGCCGCTTTTGTTTTCTCAAAAAGCCACTTTAATTTTTTCTAATAGCCGCTTTTGTTGTCTCAAAAAGCTACTTTTATTTCTTCTAAAAGCTGATTTTGTTTTCTCAAAAAGCTACTTTTATTTCTTCTAAAAGCCGATTTTGTGTTATCAAAAACCCACTTTAATTTTTTCTAAAAGTCACTTTTAATTCCTCAGAAAGTCGCTTTAATTTTTTCTAAAAGCCGCTTTTGTTTTCTCAAAAAGCCTCTTTAATTTGTTCTCAAAGCCGCATTTTGTTTTCTCAAAAAGCCACTTTAATTTTTTCTAATAGCCGCTTTTGTTGTCTCAAAAAGCTACTTTTATTTCTTCTAAAAGCCGATTTTGTTTTCTCAAAAACCCACTTTAATTTTTTCTAAAAGCCGCTTTTGTTTTCTCAAAAAGCCATTTTAAATTTTTCTAAAAGCCGCTTTTGTTTTCTCAAAAAGCTACTTTTATTTCTTCTAAAAGCCGATTTTGTTTTCTCAAAAACCCACTTTAATCTTTTCTAAAAACCGCTTTTGTTTTCTCAAAAAGGCACTTTAATTTTTCTAAAAGACTCTTCTATTTTCTCAGAAAGTCGCTTTTATTTTTTCTAAAAGCCGCTTTTGTTTTCTCAAAAAGCCTCTTTAATTTGTTCGCAAAGCCGCTTTTGTTTTCTCTAAAACCCACTTTAATTTTTTCTAATAGCCGCTTTTGTTTTCTCAAAAAGCCTCTTTAATTTGTTCTCAAAGCCGCTTTTGTTTTCTCAAAAAGCCACTTTAATTTTTTCTAATAGCCGCTTTTGTTGTCTCAAAAAGCTACTTTTATTTCTTCTAAAAGCTGATTTTGTTTTCTAAAAAACCCACTTTAATTTCTTCTAAAAGCCGCTTTTGTTTTCTCCAAAAGCCACTTTAATTTTTTCTAATAGCCGCTTTTGTTTTCTCAAAAAGCCTCTTTAATTTGTTCGCAAAGCCGCTTTTGTTTTCTCTAAAACCCACTTTAATTTTTTCTAATAGCCGCTTTTGTTTTCTCAAAAAGCCACTTTAATTTTTTCTAATAGCCGCTTTTGTTTTCTCAGAAAGCCACTTTTATTTCTTTTAAAAACCGGTTTTGTTTTCTCAGAAAGTCGCTGTAATTTTTTCTAAAAGCTGCTTTTGTTTTCTCAAAAAGGCACTTTAATTTTTCTAAAAGACTCTTCTATTTTCTCAGAAAGTCGCTTTTATTTTTTCTAAAAGCCGCTTTTGTTTTCTCAAAAAGCCGCTTTTGTTTTCTCTAAAACCCACTTTAATTTTTTCTAATAGCCGCTTTTGTTTTCTCAAAAAGCCTCTTTAATTTGTTCTCAAAGCCGCTTTTGTTTTCTCAAAAAGCCACTTTAATTTTTTCTAATAGCCGCTTTTGTTGTCTCAAAAAGCTACTTTTATTTCTTCTAAAAGCTGATTTTGTTTTCTCAAAAACCCACTTTAATTTCTTCTAAAAGCCGCTTTTGTTTTCTCCAAAAGCCACTTTAATTTTTTCTAATAGCCGCTTTTGTTTTCTCAAAAAGCTACTTTTATTTCTTCTAAAAGCCGATTTTGTTTTCTCAGAAAGTCGCTTTAATTTTTTCTAAAAGCCGCTTTTAATTTCTCTAAAACCCATTTTAGTTTTTTCTAAAAGCCGCTTTTAATTTCTCAGAAAGCCACTTTAATTTTTTCTAAAAGCCGCTATTGTTTTCTCAAAAAGCAACTTCAATTTTTTCCAAAAGCCGCTTTTGTTTTCTCAAAAAGCCACTTTTGTTTTCTCAAAAAGCCATTTTTATTTCTTCTAAAAGCCGATTTTGTTTTCTCAGAAAGTCGCTTTAATTTTTTCTAAAATCCCCTTTTGTTTTCTTATAGAGCCACTTTAATTTTTTCCAAAAGCCGCTTTTGTTTTCTCAGAAAGCCACTTTTATTTCTTTTAAAAACCGGTTTTGTTTTCTCAGAAAGTCGCTTTAATTTTTTCTAAAAGCTGCTTTTGTTTTCTCAAAAAGGCACTTTAATTTTTCTAAAAGACTCTTCTATTTTCTCAGAAAGTCGCTTTTATTTTTTCTAAAAGCCGCTTTTGTTTTCTCAAAGAGCCACTTTAATTTTTTCTAAAAACCACTTTTAATTTCTCAAAAGCCCACTTTAATTTTATCTAAAAGCCACTTTTAATTCCTCAGAATGCCACTTTATTTTTTCTAAAAGCCACTTTTATTTTCTCAAAAAGCCACTTTAATTTTTTCTAAAAGCCGCTTTTGTTTTCTCAAAAAGCAACTTAAATTTTTTCCAAAAGCCGCTTTTGTTTTCTCAAAAAGCCACTTTTATTTCTTCTTAAAGCCGATTTTGTTTTCTCAGAAAGTCGCTTTAATTTTTTCTAAAAGTCACTTTTAATTCCTCAGAAAGTCGCTTTAATTTTTTCTAAAAGCCGCTTTTGTTTTCTCAAAAAGCCACTTTAATTTTTTCTAAAAGCCACTTTTGTTTTCTCAAAAAGCCACTTTTATTTCTTCTAAAAACCGGTTTTGTTTTCTCAGAAAGTCGCTTTAATTTTTTCTAAAAGTCACTTTTAATTCCTCAGAAAGTCGCTTTAATTTTTTCTAAAAGCCACTTTTAATTTCTCTAAAACCCACTTTAATTTTTTCTAAAAGCCGCTTTTGTTTTCTCAAAAAGGCACTTTAATTTTTTCTAAAAACCGCTTTTGCTTTCTCAAAAAGCTACTTTTATTTCTTATAAAAGCCGATTTTGTTTTCTCAGAAAGTCGCTTTAATTTTTTCTAATAGCCGCTTTTGTTTTCTCAGAAAGTCGCTTTAATTTTTTCTAAAAGCCGCTTTTGTTTTCTCAAAAAGCAACTTTAATTTCTTCTAAAAGCCGCTTTTGTTTTATCAAAAAGCCACTTTAATTTTTTCTAAAAGCCACTTTTAATTTCTCTAAAACCCACTTAATTTTTTCTAAAAGCCGCTTTTGTTTTCTCAAAAAGCAACTTTAATTTCTTCTAAAAGCCGCTTTTGTTTTATCAAAAAGCCACTTTAATTTTTTCTAAAAGCCACTTTTAATTTCTCTAAAACCCACTTTAATTTTTTCTAAAAGCCGCTTTTGTTTTCTCAAAAAGCCACTTTTATTTCTTCTAAAAACCGGTTTTGTTTTCTCAGAAAGTCGCTTTAATTTTTTCTAAAAGCCGATTTTGTTTTCTCAGAAAGTCGCTTTAATTGTTTCTAATAGCCGCTTTAGTTTTCTCAGAAAGTCGCTTTAATTTTTTCTAAAAGCCGATTTTGTTTTCTCAGAAAGTCGCTTTAATTGTTTCTAATAGCCGCTTTAGTTTTCTCAGAAAGTCGCTATAATTTTTTCTAAAAGCCGATTTTGTTTTCTCAAAAAGCCACTTTAATTTTTTCTAATAGCCGCTATTAATTTCTCTAAAACCCACTTTAATTTTTTCTAATAGCCGCTTTTGCTTTCTCAGAAAGTCGCTTTAATTTTTTCTAATAGCCGCTTTTGCTTTCTCAGAAAGTCGCTTTAATTTTTTCTAAAATTCACTTTTAATTCCTCAGAAAGTCGCTTTAATTTTTTCTAAAAGCCGCTTTTGTTGTCTCAAAAAGCCTCTTTAATTTGTTCTCAAAGCCGCTTTTGTTTTCTCTAAAACCCACTTTAATTTTTTCTAATAGCCGCTTTTGGTTTCTCAAAAAGCTACTTTAATTACTTCTAAAAGCCGATTTTGTTTTATCAAAAACCCACTTTAATTTTTTCTAAAAGTCACTTTTAATTCCTCAGAAAGTCGCTTTAATTTTTTCTAAAAGCCGCTTTTGTTTTCTCAAAAAGCCTCTTTAATTTGTTCTCAAAGCCGCATTTTGTTTTCTCAAAAAGCCACTTTAATTTTTTCTAATAGCCGCTTTTGTTGTCTCAAAAAGCTACTTTTATTTCTTCTAAAAGCCGATTTTGTTTTCTCAAAAACCCACTTTAATTTTTTCTAAAAGCCGCTTTTGTTTTCTCAAAAAGCCATTTTAAATTTTTCTAAAAGCCGCTTTTGTTTTCTCAAAAAGCTACTTTTATTTCTTCTAAAAGCCGATTTTGTTTTCTCAAAAACCCACTTTAATCTTTTCTAAAAACCGCTTTTGTTTTCTCAAAAAGGCACTTTAATTTCTTCTAAAAGCCGCTTTTGTTTTCTCCAAAAGCCACTTTAATTTTTTCTAATACCCGCTTTTGTTTTCTCAAAAAGCCTCTTTTATTTCTTCTAAAAACCGGTTTTGTTTTCTCAGAAAGTCGCTTTAATTTTTTCTAAAAGCCGATTTTGTTTTCTCAGAAAGTCGCTTTAATTGTTTCTAATAGCCGCTTTAGTTTTCTCAGAAAGTCGCTTTAATTTTTTCTAAAAGCCGATTTTGTTTTCTCAGAAAGTCGCTTTAATTGTTTCTAATAGCCGCTTTAGTTTTCTCAGAAAGTCGCTATAATGTTTTCTAAAAGCCGATTTTGTTTTCTCAAAAAGCCACTTTAATTTTTTCTAATAGCCGCTATTAATTTCTCTAAAACCCACTTTAATTTTTTCTAATAGCCGCTTTTGCTTTCTCAGAAAGTCGCTTTAATTTTTTCTAATAGCCGCTTTTGCTTTCTCAGAAAGTCGCTTTAATTTTTTCTAAAATTCACTTTTAATTCCTCAGAAAGTCGCTTTAATTTTTTCTAAAAGCCGCTTTTGTTGTCTCAAAAAGCCTCTTTAATTTGTTCTCAAAGCCGCTTTTGTTTTCTCTAAAACCCACTTTAATTTTTTCTAATAGCCGCTTTTGGTTTCTCAAAAAGCTACTTTTATTTCTTCTAAAAGCCGATTTTGTGTTATCAAAAACCCACTTTAATTTTTTCTAAAAGTCACTTTTAATTCCTCAGAAAGTCGCTTTAATTTTTTCTAAAAGCCGCTTTTGTTTTCTCAAAAAGCCTCTTTAATTTGTTCTCAAAGCCGCATTTTGTTTTCTCAAAAAGCCACTTTAATTTTTTCTAATAGCCGCTTTTGTTGTCTCAAAAAGCTACTTTTATTTCTTCTAAAAGCCGATTTTGTTTTCTCAAAAACCCACTTTAATTTTTTCTAAAAGCCGCTTTTGTTTTCTCAAAAAGCCATTTTAAATTTTTCTAAAAGCCGCTTTTGTTTTCTCAAAAAGCTACTTTTATTTCTTCTAAAAGCCGATTTTGTTTTCTCAAAAACCCACTTTAATCTTTTCTAAAAACCGCTTTTGTTTTCTCAAAAAGGCACTTTAATTTTTCTAAAAGACTCTTCTATTTTCTCAGAAAGTCGCTTTTATTTTTTCTAAAAGCCGCTTTTGTTTTCTCAAAAAGCCTCTTTAATTTGTTCGCAAAGCCGCTTTTGTTTTCTCTAAAACCCACTTTAATTTTTTCTAATAGCCGCTTTTGTTTTCTCAAAAAGCCTCTTTAATTTGTTCTCAAAGCCGCTTTTGTTTTCTCAAAAAGCCACTTTAATTTTTTCTAATAGCCGCTTTTGTTGTCTCAAAAAGCTACTTTTATTTCTTCTAAAAGCTGATTTTGTTTTCTCAAAAACCCACTTTAATTTCTTCTAAAAGCCGCTTTTGTTTTCTCCAAAAGCCACTTTAATTTTTTCTAATAGCCGCTTTTGTTTTCTCAAAAAGCCTCTTTAATTTGTTCGCAAAGCCGCTTTTGTTTTCTCTAAAACCCACTTTAATTTTTTCTAATAGCCGCTTTTGTTGTCTCAAAAAGCTACTTTTATTTCTTCTAAAAGCCGATTTTGTTTTCTCAAAAACCCACTTTAATCTTTTCTAAAAACCGCTTTTGTTTTCTCAAAAAGGCACTTTAATTTTTCTAAAAGACTCTTCTATTTTCTCAGAAAGTCGCTTTTATTTTTTCTAAAAGCCGCTTTTGTTTTCTCAAAAAGCCTCTTTAATTTGTTCGCAAAGCCGCTTTTGTTTTCTCTAAAACCCACTTTAATTTTTTCTAATAGCCGCTTTTGTTTTCTCAAAAAGCCTCTTTAATTTGTTCTCAAAGCCGCTTTTGTTTTCTCAAAAAGCCACTTTAATTTTTTCTAATAGCCGCTTTTGTTGTCTCAAAAAGCTACTTTTATTTCTTCTAAAAGCTGATTTTGTTTTCTCAAAAACCCACTTTAATTTCTTCTAAAAGCCGCTTTTGTTTTCTCCAAAAGCCACTTTAATTTTTTCTAAAAGCCACTTTTGTTTTCTCAAAAAGCCACTTTTATTTCTTCTAAAAACCGGTTTTGTTTTCTCAGAAAGTCGCTTTAATTTTTTCTAAAAGTCACTTTTAATTCCTCAGAAAGTCGCTTTAATTTTTTCTAAAAGCCACTTTTAATTTCTCTAAAACCCACTTTAATTTTTTCTAAAAGCCGCTTTTGTTTTCTCAAAAAGGCACTTTAATTTTTTCTAAAAACCGCTTTTGCTTTCTCAAAAAGCTACTTTTATTTCTTATAAAAGCCGATTTTGTTTTCTCAGAAAGTCGCTTTAATTTTTTCTAATAGCCGCTTTTGTTTTCTCAGAAAGTCGCTTTAATTTTTTCTAAAAGCCGCTTTTGTTTTCTCAAAAAGCAACTTTAATTTCTTCTAAAAGCCGCTTTTGTTTTATCAAAAAGCCACTTTAATTTTTTCTAAAAGCCACTTTTAATTTCTCTAAAACCCACTTAATTTTTTCTAAAAGCCGCTTTTGTTTTCTCAAAAAGCAACTTTAATTTCTTCTAAAAGCCGCTTTTGTTTTATCAAAAAGCCACTTTAATTTTTTCTAAAAGCCACTTTTAATTTCTCTAAAACCCACTTTAATTTTTTCTAAAAGCCGCTTTTGTTTTCTCAAAAAGCCACTTTTATTTCTTCTAAAAACCGGTTTTGTTTTCTCAGAAAGTCGCTTTAATTTTTTCTAAAAGCCGATTTTGTTTTCTCAGAAAGTCGCTTTAATTGTTTCTAATAGCCGCTTTAGTTTTCTCAGAAAGTCGCTTTAATTTTTTCTAAAAGCCGATTTTGTTTTCTCAGAAAGTCGCTTTAATTGTTTCTAATAGCCGCTTTAGTTTTCTCAGAAAGTCGCTATAATTTTTTCTAAAAGCCGATTTTGTTTTCTCAAAAAGCCACTTTAATTTTTTCTAATAGCCGCTATTAATTTCTCTAAAACCCACTTTAATTTTTTCTAATAGCCGCTTTTGCTTTCTCAGAAAGTCGCTTTAATTTTTTCTAATAGCCGCTTTTGCTTTCTCAGAAAGTCGCTTTAATTTTTTCTAAAATTCACTTTTAATTCCTCAGAAAGTCGCTTTAATTTTTTCTAAAAGCCGCTTTTGTTGTCTCAAAAAGCCTCTTTAATTTGTTCTCAAAGCCGCTTTTGTTTTCTCTAAAACCCACTTTAATTTTTTCTAATAGCCGCTTTTGGTTTCTCAAAAAGCTACTTTAATTACTTCTAAAAGCCGATTTTGTTTTATCAAAAACCCACTTTAATTTTTTCTAAAAGTCACTTTTAATTCCTCAGAAAGTCGCTTTAATTTTTTCTAAAAGCCGCTTTTGTTTTCTCAAAAAGCCTCTTTAATTTGTTCTCAAAGCCGCATTTTGTTTTCTCAAAAAGCCACTTTAATTTTTTCTAATAGCCGCTTTTGTTGTCTCAAAAAGCTACTTTTATTTCTTCTAAAAGCCGATTTTGTTTTCTCAAAAACCCACTTTAATTTTTTCTAAAAGCCGCTTTTGTTTTCTCAAAAAGCCATTTTAAATTTTTCTAAAAGCCGCTTTTGTTTTCTCAAAAAGCTACTTTTATTTCTTCTAAAAGCCGATTTTGTTTTCTCAAAAACCCACTTTAATCTTTTCTAAAAACCGCTTTTGTTTTCTCAAAAAGGCACTTTAATTTCTTCTAAAAGCCGCTTTTGTTTTCTCCAAAAGCCACTTTAATTTTTTCTAATACCCGCTTTTGTTTTCTCAAAAAGCCTCTTTTATTTCTTCTAAAAACCGGTTTTGTTTTCTCAGAAAGTCGCTTTAATTTTTTCTAAAAGCCGATTTTGTTTTCTCAGAAAGTCGCTTTAATTGTTTCTAATAGCCGCTTTAGTTTTCTCAGAAAGTCGCTTTAATTTTTTCTAAAAGCCGATTTTGTTTTCTCAGAAAGTCGCTTTAATTGTTTCTAATAGCCGCTTTAGTTTTCTCAGAAAGTCGCTATAATGTTTTCTAAAAGCCGATTTTGTTTTCTCAAAAAGCCACTTTAATTTTTTCTAATAGCCGCTATTAATTTCTCTAAAACCCACTTTAATTTTTTCTAATAGCCGCTTTTGCTTTCTCAGAAAGTCGCTTTAATTTTTTCTAATAGCCGCTTTTGCTTTCTCAGAAAGTCGCTTTAATTTTTTCTAAAATTCACTTTTAATTCCTCAGAAAGTCGCTTTAATTTTTTCTAAAAGCCGCTTTTGTTGTCTCAAAAAGCCTCTTTAATTTGTTCTCAAAGCCGCTTTTGTTTTCTCTAAAACCCACTTTAATTTTTTCTAATAGCCGCTTTTGGTTTCTCAAAAAGCTACTTTTATTTCTTCTAAAAGCCGATTTTGTGTTATCAAAAACCCACTTTAATTTTTTCTAAAAGTCACTTTTAATTCCTCAGAAAGTCGCTTTAATTTTTTCTAAAAGCCGCTTTTGTTTTCTCAAAAAGCCTCTTTAATTTGTTCTCAAAGCCGCATTTTGTTTTCTCAAAAAGCCACTTTAATTTTTTCTAATAGCCGCTTTTGTTGTCTCAAAAAGCTACTTTTATTTCTTCTAAAAGCCGATTTTGTTTTCTCAAAAACCCACTTTAATTTTTTCTAAAAGCCGCTTTTGTTTTCTCAAAAAGCCATTTTAAATTTTTCTAAAAGCCGCTTTTGTTTTCTCAAAAAGCTACTTTTATTTCTTCTAAAAGCCGATTTTGTTTTCTCAAAAACCCACTTTAATCTTTTCTAAAAACCGCTTTTGTTTTCTCAAAAAGGCACTTTAATTTTTCTAAAAGACTCTTCTATTTTCTCAGAAAGTCGCTTTTATTTTTTCTAAAAGCCGCTTTTGTTTTCTCAAAAAGCCTCTTTAATTTGTTCGCAAAGCCGCTTTTGTTTTCTCTAAAACCCACTTTAATTTTTTCTAATAGCCGCTTTTGTTTTCTCAAAAAGCCTCTTTAATTTGTTCTCAAAGCCGCTTTTGTTTTCTCAAAAAGCCACTTTAATTTTTTCTAATAGCCGCTTTTGTTGTCTCAAAAAGCTACTTTTATTTCTTCTAAAAGCTGATTTTGTTTTCTCAAAAACCCACTTTAATTTCTTCTAAAAGCCGCTTTTGTTTTCTCCAAAAGCCACTTTAATTTTTTCTAATAGCCGCTTTTGTTTTCTCAAAAAGCCTCTTTAATTTGTTCGCAAAGCCGCTTTTGTTTTCTCTAAAACCCACTTTAATTTTTTCTAATAGCCGCTTTTGTTTTCTCAAAAAGCCACTTTAATTTTTTCTAATAGCCGCTTTTGTTTTCTCAGAAAGCCACTTTTATTTCTTTTAAAAACCGGTTTTGTTTTCTCAGAAAGTCGCTGTAATTTTTTCTAAAAGCTGCTTTTGTTTTCTCAAAAAGGCACTTTAATTTTTCTAAAAGACTCTTCTATTTTCTCAGAAAGTCGCTTTTATTTTTTCTAAAAGCCGCTTTTGTTTTCTCAAAAAGCCGCTTTAATTTGTTCGCAAAGCCGCTTTTGTTTTCTCTAAAACCCACTTTAATTTTTTCTAATAGCCGCTTTTGTTTTCTCAAAAAGCCTCTTTAATTTGTTCTCAAAGCCGCTTTTGTTTTCTCAAAAAGCCACTTTAATTTTTTCTAATAGCCGCTTTTGTTGTCTCAAAAAGCTACTTTTATTTCTTCTAAAAGCTGATTTTGTTTTCTCAAAAACCCACTTTAATTTCTTCTAAAAGCCGCTTTTGTTTTCTCCAAAAGCCACTTTAATTTTTTCTAATAGCCGCTTTTGTTTTCTCAAAAAGCTACTTTTATTTCTTCTAAAAGCCGATTTTGTTTTCTCAGAAAGTCGCTTTAATTTTTTCTAAAAGCCGCTTTTAATTTCTCTAAAACCCATTTTAGTTTTTTCTAAAAGCCGCTTTTAATTTCTCAGAAAGCCACTTTAATTTTTTCTAAAAGCCGCTATTGTTTTCTCAAAAAGCAACTTCAATTTTTTCCAAAAGCCGCTTTTGTTTTCTCAAAAAGCCACTTTTGTTTTCTCAAAAAGCCATTTTTATTTCTTCTAAAAGCCGATTTTGTTTTCTCAGAAAGTCGCTTTAATTTTTTCTAAAATCCCCTTTTGTTTTCTTATAGAGCCACTTTAATTTTTTCCAAAAGCCGCTTTTGTTTTCTCAGAAAGCCACTTTTATTTCTTTTAAAAACCGGTTTTGTTTTCTCAGAAAGTCGCTTTAATTTTTTCTAAAAGCTGCTTTTGTTTTCTCAAAAAGGCACTTTAATTTTTCTAAAAGACTCTTCTATTTTCTCAGAAAGTCGCTTTTATTTTTTCTAAAAGCCGCTTTTGTTTTCTCAAAGAGCCACTTTAATTTTTTCTAAAAACCACTTTTAATTTCTCAAAAGCCCACTTTAATTTTATCTAAAAGCCACTTTTAATTCCTCAGAATGCCACTTTATTTTTTCTAAAAGCCACTTTTATTTTCTCAAAAAGCCACTTTAATTTTTTCTAAAAGCCGCTTTTGTTTTCTCAAAAAGCAACTTAAATTTTTTCCAAAAGCCGCTTTTGTTTTCTCAAAAATCCACTTTTATTTCTTCTTAAAGCCGATTTTGTTTTCTCAGAAAGTCGCTTTAATTTTTTCTAAAAGTCACTTTTAATTCCTCAGAAAGTCGCTTTAATTTTTTCTAAAAGCCGCTTTTGTTTTCTCAAAAAGCCACTTTAATTTTTTCTAAAAGCCACTTTTGTTTTCTCAAAAAGCCACTTTTATTTCTTCTAAAAACCGGTTTTGTTTTCTCAGAAAGTCGCTTTAATTTTTTCTAAAAGTCACTTTTAATTCCTCAGAAAGTCGCTTTAATTTTTTCTAAAAGCCACTTTTAATTTCTCTAAAACCCACTTTAATTTTTTCTAAAAGCCGCTTTTGTTTTCTCAAAAAGGCACTTTAATTTTTTCTAAAAACCGCTTTTGCTTTCTCAAAAAGCTACTTTTATTTCTTATAAAAGCCGATTTTGTTTTCTCAGAAAGTCGCTTTAATTTTTTCTAATAGCCGCTTTTGTTTTCTCAGAAAGTCGCTTTAATTTTTTCTAAAAGCCGCTTTTGTTTTCTCAAAAAGCAACTTTAATTTCTTCTAAAAGCCGCTTTTGTTTTATCAAAAAGCCACTTTAATTTTTTCTAAAAGCCACTTTTAATTTCTCTAAAACCCACTTAATTTTTTCTAAAAGCCGCTTTTGTTTTCTCAAAAAGCAACTTTAATTTCTTCTAAAAGCCGCTTTTGTTTTATCAAAAAGCCACTTTAATTTTTTCTAAAAGCCACTTTTAATTTCTCTAAAACCCACTTTAATTTTTTCTAAAAGCCGCTTTTGTTTTCTCAAAAAGCCACTTTTATTTCTTCTAAAAACCGGTTTTGTTTTCTCAGAAAGTCGCTTTAATTTTTTCTAAAAGCCGATTTTGTTTTCTCAGAAAGTCGCTTTAATTGTTTCTAATAGCCGCTTTAGTTTTCTCAGAAAGTCGCTTTAATTTTTTCTAAAAGCCGATTTTGTTTTCTCAGAAAGTCGCTTTAATTGTTTCTAATAGCCGCTTTAGTTTTCTCAGAAAGTCGCTATAATTTTTTCTAAAAGCCGATTTTGTTTTCTCAAAAAGCCACTTTAATTTTTTCTAATAGCCGCTATTAATTTCTCTAAAACCCACTTTAATTTTTTCTAATAGCCGCTTTTGCTTTCTCAGAAAGTCGCTTTAATTTTTTCTAATAGCCGCTTTTGCTTTCTCAGAAAGTCGCTTTAATTTTTTCTAAAATTCACTTTTAATTCCTCAGAAAGTCGCTTTAATTTTTTCTAAAAGCCGCTTTTGTTGTCTCAAAAAGCCTCTTTAATTTGTTCTCAAAGCCGCTTTTGTTTTCTCTAAAACCCACTTTAATTTTTTCTAATAGCCGCTTTTGGTTTCTCAAAAAGCTACTTTAATTACTTCTAAAAGCCGATTTTGTTTTATCAAAAACCCACTTTAATTTTTTCTAAAAGTCACTTTTAATTCCTCAGAAAGTCGCTTTAATTTTTTCTAAAAGCCGCTTTTGTTTTCTCAAAAAGCCTCTTTAATTTGTTCTCAAAGCCGCATTTTGTTTTCTCAAAAAGCCACTTTAATTTTTTCTAATAGCCGCTTTTGTTGTCTCAAAAAGCTACTTTTATTTCTTCTAAAAGCCGATTTTGTTTTCTCAAAAACCCACTTTAATTTTTTCTAAAAGCCGCTTTTGTTTTCTCAAAAAGCCATTTTAAATTTTTCTAAAAGCCGCTTTTGTTTTCTCAAAAAGCTACTTTTATTTCTTCTAAAAGCCGATTTTGTTTTCTCAAAAACCCACTTTAATCTTTTCTAAAAACCGCTTTTGTTTTCTCAAAAAGGCACTTTAATTTCTTCTAAAAGCCGCTTTTGTTTTCTCCAAAAGCCACTTTAATTTTTTCTAATACCCGCTTTTGTTTTCTCAAAAAGCCTCTTTAATTTGTTCGCAAAGCCGCTTTTGTTTTCTCTAAAACCCACTTTAATTTTTTCTAATAGCCGCTTTTGTTTTCTCAAAAAGCCACTTTAATTTTTTCTAATAGCCGCTTTTGTTTTCTCAGAAAGCCACTTTTATTTCTTTTAAAAACCGGTTTTGTTTTCTCAGAAAGTCGCTGTAATTTTTTCTAAAAGCTGCTTTTGTTTTCTCAAAAAGGCACTTTAATTTTTCTAAAAGACTCTTCTATTTTCTCAGAAAGTCGCTTTTATTTTTTCTAAAAGCCGCTTTTGTTTTCTCAAAAAGCCGCTTTAATTTGTTCGCAAAGCCGCTTTTGTTTTCTCTAAAACCCACTTTAATTTTTTCTAATAGCCGCTTTTGTTTTCTCAAAAAGCCTCTTTAATTTGTTCTCAAAGCCGCTTTTGTTTTCTCAAAAAGCCACTTTAATTTTTTCTAATAGCCGCTTTTGTTGTCTCATAAAGCTACTTTTATTTCTTCTAAAAGCTGATTTTGTTTTCTCAAAAACCCACTTTAATTTCTTCTAAAAGCCGCTTTTGTTTTCTCCAAAAGCCACTTTAATTTTTTCTAATAGCCGCTTTTGTTTTCTCAAAAAGCTACTTTTATTTCTTCTAAAAGCCGATTTTGTTTTCTCAGAAAGTCGCTTTAATTTTTTCTAAAAGCCGCTTTTAATTTCTCTAAAACCCATTTTAGTTTTTTCTAAAAGCCGCTTTTAATTTCTCAGAAAGCCACTTTAATTTTTTCTAAAAGCCGCTATTGTTTTCTCAAAAAGCAACTTCAATTTTTTCCAAAAGCCGCTTTTGTTTTCTCAAAAAGTCACTTTTGTTTTCTCAAAAAGCCATTTTTATTTCTTCTAAAAGCCGATTTTGTTTTCTCAGAAAGTCGCTTTAATTTTTTCTAAAATCCCCTTTTGTTTTCTTATAGAGCCACTTTAATTTTTTCCAAAAGCCGCTTTTGTTTTCTCAGAAAGCCACTTTTATTTCTTTTAAAAACCGGTTTTGTTTTCTCAGAAAGTCGCTTTAATTTTTTCTAAAAGCTGCTTTTGTTTTCTCAAAAAGGCACTTTAATTTTTCTAAAAGACTCTTCTATTTTCTCAGAAAGTCGCTTTTATTTTTTCTAAAAGCCGCTTTTGTTTTCTCAAAGAGCCACTTTAATTTTTTCTAAAAACCACTTTTTATTTCTCAAAAGCCCACTTTAATTTTATCTAAAAGCCACTTTTAATTCCTCAGAATGCCACTTTATTTTTTCTAAAAGCCACTTTTATTTTCTCAAAAAGCCACTTTAATTTTTTCTAAAAGCCGCTTTTGTTTTCTCAAAAAGCAACTTAAATTTTTTCCAAAAGCCGCTTTTGTTTTCTCAAAAAGCCACTTTTATTTCTTCTTAAAGCCGATTTTGTTTTCTCAGAAAGTCGCTTTAATTTTTTCTAAAAGTCACTTTTAATTCCTCAGAAAGTCGCTTTAATTTTTTCTAAAAGCCGCTTTTGTTTTCTCAAAAAGCCACTTTAATTTTTTCTAAAAGCCACTTTTGTTTTCTCAAAAAGCCACTTTTATTTCTTCTAAAAACCGGTTTTGTTTTCTCAGAAAGTCGCTTTAATTTTTTCTAAAAGTCACTTTTAATTCCTCAGAAAGTCGCTTTAATTTTTTCTAAAAGCCACTTTTAATTTCTCTAAAACCCACTTTAATTTTTTCTAAAAGCCGCTTTTGTTTTCTCAAAAAGGCACTTTAATTTTTTCTAAAAACCGCTTTTGCTTTCTCAAAAAGCTACTTTTATTTCTTATAAAAGCCGATTTTGTTTTCTCAGAAAGTCGCTTTAATTTTTTCTAAAAGCCACTTTTAATTTCTCTAAAACCCACTTAAATTTTTTCTAAAAGCCGCTTTTGTTTTCTCAAAAAGCTACTTTTATTTCTTATAAAAGCCGCTTTTGTTTTCTCAAAACCGCACTTTAATTTTTTTTAAAAGTCACTTTTAATTCCTCAGAAAGTCGCTTTAATTTTTTCTAAAAGCCGCTTTTGTTTTCTCAAAACCGCACTTTAATTTTTTCTATTAGCAGCTTTTGTTTTCTCAAAAAGCCACTTTTATTTCTTCTAAAAACTGGTTTTGTTTTCTCAGAAAGCCACTTTAATTTTTTCTAAAAGCCACTATTAATTCCTCAGATAGCCACTTTTTTTTTTTTAAGCCACTTTGATTTTCTCAGAAAGCCACTTTATTTTTTCTAATAGCCACTTTTATTTTCTCAAAAAGCCACTTTAATTTTTTCTAAAAGCCACTTTTATTTTCTCAGAAAGCCGCTTTTATTTTTTCTAAAGGCTGCTTTTGTTTTCTCAAAAAGCCACTTTAATTTTTCTAAAAACCACTTTTAATTTCTCAAAAAGCCACTTTAATTTTTTCTAAAAGCCACTTTTATTTTCTCAGAAAGTCGCTTTTATTTTTTCTAAAAGCCGCTTTTGTTTTCTCAAAGAGCCACTTTAATTTTGTCTAAAAACCACTTTTAATTTCTCAAAAGCCACCTTTAATTTTTTCTAAAAGCCACTTTTAATTCCTCAGAATGCCACTTTATTTTTTCTAAAAGCCATTTTTATTTTCTCAAAAAGCCACTTTAATTTTTTCTAAAAGCCGCTTTTGTTTTCTCAAAAAGCAACTTCAATTTTTTCCAAAAGCTGCTTTTGTTTTCTCAAAAAGCCACTTTTATTTCTTCTTAAAGCCGCTTTTGTTTTCTCAAAAAGCTACTTTTATTTCTTCTAAAAGCCGATTTTGTTTTCTCAAAAAGCCACTTTTATTTGTTCTAAAAACCGGTTTTGTTTTCTCACAAAGTCGCATTAATTTTTTCTAAAAGTCACTTTTAATTCCTCAGAAAGTCGCTTTAATTTTTTCTAAAAGCCACTTTTAATTTCTCTAAGACCCACTTTAATTTTTTCTAAAGGCCGCTTTTGTTTTCTCAAAAAGCCACTTTAATTTTTTCTAAAAGCCGCTTTTGTTTTCTCAAAAAGCCACTTTTATTTGTTCTAAAAACCGGTTTTGTTTTCTTAGAAAGTCGCTTTTATTTTTTCTAAAAGCCGCTTTTGTTTTCTCAAAAAGCCACTTTTATTTCTTCTAAAAACCGGTTTTGTTTTCTCAAAAAGCCACTTTTATTTCTTTAAAAAACCGGGTTTGTTTTCTCAGAAAGTCGCTTTAATTTTTTCTAAAAGCCACTTTTAATTTCTCTAAGACCCACTTTAATTTTTTCTAAAAGCCGCTTTTGTTTTCTTAAAAAGCCACTTTCATTTTTTCTAAAAGCCGCTTTTGTTTTCTCAAAAAGCCACTTTAATTTTTTCTAAAAGCCGCTTTTGTTTTCTCAAAATGCCACTTTAATTTTTTCTAATAGCCGCTTTTAATTTCTCTAAGACCCACTTTAATTTTTTCTAAAGGCCGCTTTTGTTTTCTCAAAAAGCCACTTTAATTTTTTCTAAAAGCCGCTTTTGTTTTCTCAAAAAGCCACTTTTATTTGTTCTAAAAACCGGTTTTGTTTTCTTAGAAAGTCGCTTTTATTTTTTCTAAAAGCCGCTTTTGTTTTCTCAAAAAGCCACTTTTATTTCTTCTAAAAACCGGTTTTGTTTTCTCAAAAAGCCACTTTTATTTCTTTAAAAAACCGGGTTTGTTTTCTCAGAAAGTCGCTTTAATTTTTTCTAAAAGCCACTTTTAATTTCTCTAAGACCCACTTTAATTTTTTCTAAAAGCCGCTTTTGTTTTCTTAAAAAGCCACTTTCATTTTTTCTAAAAGCCGCTTTTGTTTTCTCAAAAAGCCACTTTAATTTTTTCTAAAAGCCGCTTTTGTTTTCTCAAAATGCCACTTTAATTTTTTCTAATAGCCGCTTTTAATTTCTCTAAAACCCACTTAATTTTTTCTAATAGCCGCTTTTGTTTTCTCAGAAAGTCGCTTTAATTTTTTCTAAAAGCCGCTTTTGTTTTCTCAAAAAGCAACTTTAATTTCTTCTAAAAGCCGCTTTTGTTTTCTCAAAAAGCCACTTTAATTTTTTCTAAAAGCCACTTTTAATTTCTCTAAAACCCACTTAATTTTTTCTAATAGCCGCTTTTGTTTTCTCAAAAAGCCACTTTAATTTTTTCTAAAAGCCGCTTTTGTTTTCTCAAAAAGCCACTTTTATTTCTTCTAAAAACCGGTTTTGTTTTCTCAGAAAGTCGCTTTAATTTTTTCTAAAAGCCGATTTTGTTTTCTCAGAAAGTCGCTTTAATTGTTTCTAATAGCCGCTTTAGTTTTCTCAGAAAGTCGCTTTAATTTTTTCTAAAAGCCGATTTTGTTTTCTCAGAAAGTCGCTTTAATTGTTTCTAATAGCCGCTTTAGTTTTCTCAGAAAGTCGCTATAATTTTTTCTAAAAGCCGATTTTGTTTTCTCAAAAAGCCACTTTAATTTTTTCTAATAGCCGCTATTAATTTCTCTAAAACCCACTTTTATTTTTTCTAATAGCCGCTTTTGCTTTCTCAGAAAGTCGCTTTAATTTTTTCTAAAAGTCGCTTTAATTTTTTCTAAAAACCGCTTTTGTTTTCTCAGAAAGTCGCTTTAATTTTTTCTAATAGCCGCTTTTGCTTTCTCAGAAAGTCGCTTTAATTTTTTCTAAAAGCCGCTTTTGTTTTCTCAAAAAGCCTCTTTAATTTGTTCTAAAAGCCGCTTTTGTTTTCTCAAAAAGCCACTTTAATTTTTTCTAATAGCCGCTTTTGTTGTCTCAAAAAGCTACTTTTATTTCTTCTAAAAGCCGATTTTGTTTTCTCAAAAACCCACTTTAATTTTTTCTAAAAGTCACTTTTAATTCCTCAGAAAGTCGCTTTAATTTTTTCTAAAAGCCGCTTTTGTTTTCTCAAAAAGCCACTTTAATTTTTTCTAATAGCCGCTTTTGTTGCCTCAAAAAGCTACTTTTATTTCTTCTAAAAGCCGATTTTGTTTTCTCAAAAACCCACTTTAATTTCTTCTAAAAGCCGCTTTTGTTTTCTCCAAAAGCCACTTTAATTTTTTCTAATAACCGCTTTTGTTTTCTCAAAAAGCTACTTTTATTTCTTCTAAAAGCCGATTTTGTTTTCTCAGAAAGTCGCTTTAATTTTTTCTAAAAGCCGCTTTTAATTTCTCTAAAACCCATTTTAGTTTTTTCTAAAAGCCGCTTTTGTTTTCTCAAAAAGCCACTTTAATTTTTTCTAAAAGCCGCTATTGTTTTCTCAAAAAGCAACTTCAATTTTTTTCAAAAGCCGCTTTTGTTTTCTCAAAAAGCCACTTTTGTTTTCTCAAAAAGCCATTTTTATTTCTTCTAAAAGCCGATTTTGTTTTCTCAGAAAGTCGCTTTAATTTTTTCTAAAAGCTGCTTTTGTTTTCTCAAAAAGCCACTTTAATTTTTCTAAAAGACTCTTCTATTTTCTCAGAAAGTCGCTTTTATTTTTTCTAAAAGCCGCTTTTGTTTTCTCAAAGAGCCACTTTAATTTTTTCTAAAAACCACTTTTAATTCCTCAGAATGCCACTTTATTTTTTCTAAAAGCCACTTTTATTTTCTCAAAAAGCCACTTTAATTTTTTCTAAAAGCCGCTTTTGTTTTCTCAAAAAGCAACTTAAATTTTTTCCAAAAGCCGCTTTTGTTTTCTCAAAAAGCCACGTTTATTTCTTCTTAAAGCCGCTTTTGTTTTCTCAATAAGCAACTTCAATTTTTTCCAAAAGCCACTTTTGTTTTCTCAAAAAGCCACTTTTATTTCTTCTAAAAACCGGTTTTGTTTTCTTAGAAAGTCGCTTTAATTTTTTCTAAAAGCCACTTTTAATTTCTCTAAAACCCACTTTAATTTTTTCTAAAAGCCGCTTTTGTTTTCTCAAAAAGGCACTTTAATTTTTTCTAAAAACCGCTTTTGCTTTCTCAAAAAGCTACTTTTATTTCTTATAAAAGCCGATTTTGTTTTCTCAGAAAGTCGCTTTAATTTTTTCTAAAAGCCACTTTTAATTTCTCTAAAACCCACTTAAATTTTTTCTAAAAGCCGCTTTTGCTTTCTCAAAAAGCTACTTTTATTTCTTATAAAAGCCGATTTTGTTTTCTCAGAAAGTCGCTTTAATTTTTTTTAAAAGTCACTTTTAATTCCTCAGAAAGTCGCTTTAATTTTTTCTAAAAGCCGCTTTTGTTTTATCTAAAACCTACTTTAATTTTTTCTAAAAGCCGGTTTTGTTTTCTCAAAACCCCACTTTAATTTTTTCTATTAGCAGCTTTTGTTTTCTCAAAAAGCCACTTTTATTTCTTCTAAAAACTGGTTTTGTTTTCTCAGAAAGCCACTTTAATTTTTTCTAAAAGCCACTATTAATTCCTCAGATAGCCACTTTTTTTAAAGCCACTTTTATTTTCTCAGAAAGCCACTTTATTTTTTCTAATAGCCACTTTTATTTTCTCAAAAAGCCACTTTAATTTTTTCTAAAAGGTACTTTTATTTTCTCAGAAAGCCGCTTTTATTTTTTCTAAAGGCTGCTTTTGTTTTCTCAAAAAGCCACTTTAATTTTTCTAAAAACCACTTTTAATTTCTCAAAAAGCCACTTTAATTTTTTCTAAAAGCCACTTTTATTTTCTCAGAAAGTCGCTTTTATTTTTTCTAAAAGCCGCTTTTGTTTTCTCAAAGAGCCACTTTTATTTTTTCTAAAAACCACTTTTAATTTCTCAAAAGCCCACTTTAATTTTTTCTAAAAGCCACTTTTAATTCCTCAGAATGCCACTTTATTTTTTCTAAAAGCCACTTTTATTTTCTCAAAAAGCCACATTAATTTTTTCTAAAAGCCGCTTTTGTTTTCTCAAAAAGCAACTTCAATTTTTTCCAAAAGCCGCTTTTGTTTTCTCAAAAAGCCACTTTTATTTCTTCTTAAAGCCGCTTTTGTTTTCTCAAAAAGCTACTTTTATTTCTCTAAAAGCCACTTAATTTTTTCTAATAGCCGCTTTTGTTTTCTCAGAAAGTCGCATTAATTTTTTCTAAAAGTCACTTTTAATTCCTCAGAAAGTCGCTTTAATTTTTTCTAAAAGCCACTTTTAATTTCTCTAAGACCCACTTTAATTTTTTCTAAAGGCCGCTTTTGTTTTCTCAAAAAGCCACTTTAATTTTTTCTAAAACCCGCTTTTGTTTTCTCAAAAAGCCACTTTTATTTGTTCTAAAAACCGGTTTTGTTTTCTTAGAAAGTCGGTTTAATTTTTTCTAAAAGCCACTTTTAATTTCTCTAAAACCCACTTTAATTTTTTCTAAAAGCCGGTTTTGTTTTCTCAAAACCCCACTTTAATTTTTTCTAAAAGCCGCTTTTGTTTTCTCAAAAAGCCACTTTTATTTCTTCTAAAAACCGGTTTTGTTTTCTTAGAAAGTCGCTTTTATTTTTTCTAAAAGCCGCTTTTGTTTTCTCAAAAAGCCACTTTTATTTCTTCTAAAAACCGGTTTTGTTTTCTCAAAAAGCCACTTTTATTTCTTTAAAAAACCGGGTTTGTTTTCTCAGAAAGTCGCTTTAATTTTTTCTAAAAGCCAATTTTAATTTCTCTAAGACCCACTTTAATTTTTTCTAAAAGCCGCTTTTGTTTTCTCAATAAGCCACTTTAATTTTTTCTAATAGCCGCTTTTGTTTTCTCAAAAAGCTACTTTTATTTCTTCTAAAAGCCGATTTTGTTTTCTCAGAAAGTCGCTTTAATTTTTTCTAAAAGTCACTTTTAATTGCTCAGAAAGTCGCTTTAATTTTTTCTAAAAGCCACTTTTAATTTCTCTAAGACCCACTTTAATTTTTTTAAAACCCGCTTTTGTTTTCTCAATAAGCCACTTTAATTTTTTCTAATAGCCGCTTTTGTTTTCTCAAAAAGCTACTTTTATTTCTTCTAAAAGCCGATTTTGTTTTCTCAGAAAGTCGCTTTAATTTTTTCTAAAAGCCACTTTTAATTTCTCTAAAACCCACTTTAATTTTTTCTAATAGCCGCTTTTGTTTTCTCAAAAAGCCACTTTAATTTTTTCTAATAGCCGCTTTTGTTTTCTCAAAAACCTACTTTTATTTCTTCTAAAAGCCGATTTTGTTTTCTCAGAAAGTCGCTTTAATTTTTTCTAAAAGCCACTTTTAATTTCTCTAAGACCCACTTTAATTTTTTCTAAAAGCCGCTTTTGTTTTCTCAATAAGCCACTTTAATTTTTTCTAATAGCCGATTTTGTTTTCTCAAAAAGCTACTTTTATTTCTTCTAAAAGCCGATTTTGTTTTCTCAGAAAGTCGCTTTAATTTTTTCTAAAAGTCACTTTTAATTCCTCAGAAAGTCGCTTTAATGTTTTCTAAAAGCCGCTTTTGTTTTCTCAAAAAGCCACTTTAATTTTTTCTAAAAGCCGCTTTTGTTTTCTCAAAAAGCCACTTTTATTTCTTCTAAAAACCGGGTTTGTTTTCTCAGAAAGTCGCTTTAATTTTTTCTAAAAGTCACTTTTAATTCCTCAGAAAGTCGCTTTTATGTTTTCTAAAAGCCGCTTTTGTTTTCTCAAAAAGCCACTTTAATTTTTTCTAAAAGCCGCTTTTGTTTTCTCAAAAAGCCACTTTTATTTCTTCTAAAAACCGGTTTTGTTTTCTTAGAAAGTCGCTTTAATTTTTTCTAAAAGCCACTTTTAATTTCTCTAAAACCCACTTTAATTTTTTCTAAAAGCCGCTTTTGTTTTCTCAGAAAGTCGCTTTAATTTTTTTAAAAGTCACTTTTAATTCCTCAGAAAGTCGCTTTAATTTTTTCTAAAAGCCGCTTTTGTTTTCTCTAAAACCTACTTTAATTTTTTCTAAAAGCCGGTTTTGTTTTCTCAAAACCCCACTTTAATTTTTTCTATTAGCAGCTTTTGTTTTCTCAAAAAGCCACTTTTATTTCTTCTAAAAACTGGTTTTGTTTTCTCAGAAAGCCACTTTAATTTTTTCTAAAAGCCACTATTAATTCCTCAGATAGCCACTTTTTTTTAAAGCCACTTTTATTTTCTCAGAAAGCCACTTTATTTTTTCTAATAGCCACTTTTATTTTCTCAAAAAGCCACTTTAATTTTTTCTAAAAGCCACTTTTATTTTCTCAGAAAGTAGCTTTAATTTTTTCTAAAAGCCACTTTTAATTTCTCTAAGACCCACTTAAATTTTTTCTAAAAGCCGCTTTTGTTTTCTCAAAAAGCTACTTTTATCTCTTATAAAAGCCGATTTTGTTTTCTCAGAAAGTCGCTTTAATTTTTATTAAAAGTCACTTTTAATTCCTCAGAAAGTCGCTTTAATTTTTTCTAAAAGCCGCTTTTGTTTTCTCTAAAACCTACTTTAATTTTTTCTAAAAGCCGGTTTTGTTTTCTCAAAACCCCACTTTAATTTTTTCTATTAGCAGCTTTTGTTTTCTCAAAAAGCCACTTTTATTTCTTCTAAAAACTGGTTTTGTTTTCTCAGAAAGCCACTTTAATTTTTTCTAAAAGCCACTATTAATTCCTCAGATAGCCACTTTTTTTTAAAGCCACTTTTATTTTCTCAGAAAGCCACTTTATTTTTTCTAATAGCCACTTTTATTTTCTCAAAAAGCCACTTTAATTTTTTCTAAAAGCCACTTTTATTTTCTCAGAAAGTCGCTTTTATTTTTTCTAAAAGCCGCTTTTGTTTTCTCAAAAAGCCACTTTTATTTCTTCTTAAAGCCGCTTTTGTTTTCTCAAAAAGCTACTTTAATTTCTTCTAAAAGCCGCTTTTGTTTTCTCCAAAAGCCACTTTAATTTTTTCTAAAAGCCGCTTTTGTTTTCTCTGAAAGTCGCTTTAATTTTTCCTAAAAGTCACTTTTAATTCCTCAGAAAGTCGCTTTAATTTTTTCTAAAAGCCACTTTTAATTCCTCAGAAAGCCACTTTAATTTTTTCTAAAAGCCGCTTTTATTTTCTCAAAAAGCCACTTTAATTTTTTCTAATACCCGCTTTTGTTTTCTCAAAAAGCCATTTTTATTTCTTCTAAAATTCGGTTTTGTTTTCTCAGAAAGTCGCTTTAATTTTTTCTAAAAGCCACTTTTAATTTCTCTAAGACCCACTTTAATTTTTCTAAAGGCCGCTTTTGTTTTCTCAAAAAGCCACTTTAATTTTTTCTAAAAGCCGCTTTTGTTTTCTCAAAAAGCCACTTTTATTTGTTCTAAAAACCGGTTTTGTTTTCTTAGAAAGTCGCTTTAATTTTTTCTAAAAGCCACTTTTAATTTCTCTAAAACCCACTTTAATTTTTTCTAAAAGCCGGTTTTGTTTTCTCAAAACCCCACTTTAATTTTTTCTAAAAGCCGCTTTTGTTTTCTCAAAAATCCACTTTTATTTCTTCTAAAAACCGGTTTTGTTTTTTAGAAAGTCGCTTTTATTTCTTCTAAAAGCCGATTTTATTTTCTCAGAAAGTCGCTTTTATTTTTTCTAAAAACCGGTTTTGTTTTCTCAGAAAGTCGCTTTAATTTTTTCTAAAAGCCACTTTTAATTTCTCTAAAACCCACTTTAACTTTTTCTAAAAGCCGCTTTTGTTTTCTCAAAAAGCCACTTTAATTTTATCTAAAAGCCGCTTTTGTTTTCTCAAAAAGCCACTTTTATTTCTTCTAAAAACCGGTTTTGTTTTCTCAGAAAGTCGCTTTAATTTTTTCTAAAAGCCACTTTTAATTTCTCTAAAACCCACTTTAATTTTTTCTAAAAGCCGCTTTTGTTTTCTCAAAAAGCCACTTTAATTTTATCTAAAAGCCGCTTTTGTTTTCTCAAAAAGCCACTTTAATTTTATCTAAAAGCCGCTTTTGTTTTCTCAAAAAGCCACTTTTATTTCTTCTAAAAACCGGTTTTGTTTTCTCAGAAAGTCGCTTTAATTTTTTCTAAAAGCCACTTTTAATTTCTCTAAAACCCACTTTAATTTTTTCTAAAAGCCGCTTTTGTTTTCTCAGAAAGTCGCTTTAATTTTTTTAAAAGTCACTTTTAATTCCTCAGAAAGTCGCTTTAATTTTTTCTAAAAGCCGCTTTTGTTTTCTCTAAAACCTACTTTAATTTTTTCTAAAAGCCGGTTTTGTTTTCTCAAAACCCCACTTTAATTTTTTCTATTAGCAGCTTTTGTTTTCTCAAAAAGCCACTTTTATTTCTTCTAAAAACTGGTTTTGTTTTCTCAGAAAGCCACTTTAATTTTTTCTAAAAGCCACTATTAATTCCTCAGATAGCCACTTTTTTTTAAAGCCACTTTTATTTTCTCAGAAAGCCACTTTATTTTTTCTAATAGCCACTTTTATTTTCTCAAAAAGCCACTTTAATTTTTTCTAAAAGCCACTTTTATTTTCTCAGAAAGTCGCTTTTATTTTTTCTAAAAGCCGCTTTTGTTTTCTCAAAAAGCCACTTTTATTTCTTCTTAAAGCCGCTTTTGTTTTCTCAAAAAGCAACTTCAATTTTTTCCAAAAGCCGCTTTTGTTTTCTCAAAAAGCCACTTTTATTTCTTCTTAAAGCCGCTTTTGTTTTCTCAAAAAGCTACTTTAATTTCTTCTTAAAGCCGCTTTTGTTTTCTCCAAAAGCCACTTTAATTTTTTCTAAAAGCCGCTTTTATTTTCTCTGAAAGTCGCTTTAATTTTTCCTAAAAGTCACTTTTAATTCCTCAGAAAGTCGCTTTAATTTTTTCTAAAAGCCACTTTTAATTCCTCAGAAAGCCACTTTAATTTTTTCTAAAAGCCGCTTTTATTTTCTCAAAAAGCCACTTTAATTTTTTCTAATACCCGCTTTTGTTTTCTCAAAAAGCCATTTTTATTTCTTCTAAAATTCGGTTTTGTTTTCTCAGAAAGTCGCTTTAATTTTTTCTAAAAGCCACTTTTAATTTCTCTAAGACCCACTTTAATTTTTCTAAAGGCCGCTTTTGTTTTCTCAAAAAGCCACTTTAATTTTTTCTAAAAGCCGCTTTTGTTTTCTCAAAAAGCCACTTTTATTTGTTCTAAAAACCGGTTTTGTTTTCTTAGAAAGTCGCTTTAATTTTTTCTAAAAGCCACTTTTAATTTCTCTAAAACCCACTTTAATTTTTTCTAAAAGCCGGTTTTGTTTTCTCAAAACCCCACTTTAATTTTTTCTAAAAGCCGCTTTTGTTTTCTCAAAAATCCACTTTTATTTCTTCTAAAAACCGGTTTTGTTTTCTTAGAAAGTCGCTTTTATTTCTTCTAAAAGCCGATTTTGTTTTCTCAGAAAGTCGCTTTTATTTTTTCTAAAAACCGGTTTTGTTTTCTCAGAAAGTCGCTTTAATTTTTTCTAAAAGCCACTTTTAATTTCTCTAAAACCCACTTTAACTTTTTCTAAAAGCCGCTTTTGTTTTCTCAAAAAGCCACTTTAATTTTATCTAAAAGCCGCTTTTGTTTTCTCAAAAAGCCACTGTAATTTTATCTAAAAGCCGCTTTTGTTTTCTCAAAAAGCCACTTTTATTTCTTCTAAAAACCGGTTTTGTTTTCTCAGAAAGTCGCTTTAATTTATTCTAAAAGCCACTTTTAATTTCTCTAAAACCCACTTTACTTTTTTCTAAAAGCCGCTTTTGTTTTCTCAAAAAGCCACTTTAATTTTATCTAAAAGCCGCTTTTGTTTTCTCAAAAAGCCACTTTAATTTTATCTAAAAGCCGCTTTTGTTTTCTCAAAAAGCCACTTTTATTTTTTCTAAAAACCGGTTTTGTTTTCTCAGAAAGTCGCTTTAATTTTTTTTAAAAGCCACTTTTAATTTCTCTAAAACCCACTTTAATTTTTTCTAAAAGCCGCTTTTGTTTTCTCAAAAAGCCACTTTAATTTTATCTAAAAGCCGCTTTTGTTTTCTCAAAAAGCCACTTTTATTTCTTCTAAAAACCGGTTTTGTTTTCTCAGAAAGTCGCTTTAATTTTTTCTAAAAGCCACTTTTAATTTCTCTAAAACCCACTTTAACTTTTTCTAAAAGCCGCTTTTGTTTTCTCAAAAAGCCACTTTAATTTCTTCTAAAAGCCGCTTTTGTTTTCTCAAAAAGCCACTTTTATTTCTTCTAAAAACCGGTCTTGTTTTCTCAGAAAGTCGCTTTAATTTTTTCTAAAAGCCACTTTTAATTCCTCAGAAAGTCGCTTTAATTTTTTCTAAAAGTCGCTTTTGTTTTCTCAAAAAGCTACTTTTATTTCTTTTAAAAGCCGATTTTGTTTTCTCAGAAAGTCGCTTTAATTTTTTCTAAAAGTCACTTTTAATTGCTCAGAAAGTCGCTTTAATTTTTTCTAAAAGCCACTTTTAATTTCTCTAAGACCCACTTTAATTTTTTCTAAAAGCCGCTTTTGTTTTCTCAAAAAGCCACTTTAATTTTTTCTAATAGCCGCTTTTGTTTTCTCAAAAAGCTACTTTTATTTCTTCTAAAAGCCGATTTTGTTTTCTCAGAAAGTCGCTTTAATTTTTTCTAAAAGCCACTTTTAATTTCTCTAAGACCCACTTTAATTTTTTCTAAAAGCCGCTTTTGTTTTCTCAAAAAGCCACTTTAATTTTTTCTAATAGCCGCTTTTGTTTTCTCAAAAAGCTACTTTTATTTCTTCTAAAAGCCGCTTTTGTTTTCTCAAAAAGCCACTTTTATTTCTTCTAAAAACCGGTTTTGTTTTCTCAGAAAGTCGCTTTAATTTTTTCTAAAAGCCACTTTTAATTTCTCTAAAACCCACTTTAATTTTTTCTAAAAGCCGCTTTTGTTTTCTCAAAAAGCCACTTTAATTTTATCTAAAGGCCGCTTTTGTTTTCTCAAAAAGCCACTTTAATTTTATCTAAAAGCCGCTTTTGTTTTCTCAAAAAGCCACTTTTATTTCTTCTAAAAACCGGTTTTGTTTTCTCAGAAAGTCGCTTTAATTTTTTCTAAAAGCCACTTTTAATTTCTCTAAAACCCACTTTAATTTTATCTAAAAGCCGCTTTTGTTTTCTCAAAAAGCCACTTTAATTTTATCTAAAAGCCGCTTTTGGTTTCTCAAAAAGCCACTTTTATTTATTCTAAAAACCGGTTTTGTTTTCTCAGAAAGTCGCTTTAATTTTTTCTAAAAGCCACTTTTAATTTCTCTAAAACCCACTTTAATTTTTTCTAAAAGCCGCTTTTGTTTTCTCAAAAACCCACTTTAATTTTATCTAAAAGCCGCTTTTGTTTTCTCAAAAAGCCACTTTAATTTTATCTAAAAGCCGCTTTTGTTTTCTCAAAAAGCCACTTTTATTTCTTCTAAAAACCGGTTTTGTTTTCTCAGAAAGTCGCTTTAATTTTTTCTAAAAGCCACTTTTAATTTCTCTAAAACCCACTTTAATTTTTTCTAAAAGCCGCTTTTGTTTTCTCAAAAAGCCACTTTAATTTTATCTAAAAGCCGCTTTTGTTTTCTCAAAAAGCCACTTTTATTTCTTCTAAAAACCGGTTTTGTTTTCTCAGAAAGTCGCTTTAATTTTTTCTAAAAGCCACTTTTAATTTCTCTAAAACCCACTTTAACTTTTTCTAAAAGCCGCTTTTGTTTTCTCAAAAAGCCACTTTAATTTTTTCTAAAAGCCGCTTTTGTTTTCTCAAAAAGCCACTTTTATTTCTTCTAAAAACCGGTTTTGTTTTCTCAGAAAGTCGCTTTAATTTTTTCTAAAAGCCACTTTTAATTCCTCAGAAAGTCGCTTTAATTTTTTCTAAAAGTCGCTTTTGTTTTCTCAAAAAGCTACTTTTATTTCTTTTAAAAGCCGATTTTGTTTTCTCAGAAAGTCGCTTTAATTTTTTCTAAAAGTCGCTTTTAATTGCTCAGAAAGTCGCTTTAATTTTTACTAAAAGCCACTTTTAATTTCTCTAAGACCCACTTTAATTTTTTCTAAAAGCCGCTTTTGTTTTCTTAAAAAGCCACTTTAATTTTTCTGAAAGCCGCTTTTGTTTTCTCAAAAATCTACTTTTATTTTTTCTAAAAGCCGATTTTGTTTTCTCTGAAAGTCGCTTTAATTTTTTCTAAAAGTCACTTTTAATTCCTCAGAAAGTCGCTTTAATTTTTTCTAAAAGCCGCTTTTGTTTTCTTAAAAAGCCTCTATAATTTGTTCTAAAAGCCGCTTTTGTTTTCTCAAAAAGCCACTTAAATTTTTTCTAATAGGCGCTTTTGTTTTCTCAAAAAGCTACTTTTATTTCTTCTAAAAGCCGCTTTTGCTTTCTCAAAAAGCCACTTTAATTTTTCTAAAAGCCGGTTTTGTTTTTTCAGAAAGTCGCTTTAATTTTTTCTAAAAGCCACTTTTAATTTCTCTAAAACCCACTTTAATTTTTTCTAAAAGCCGCTTTTGTTTTCTCAAAAAGCCACTTTAATTTTTTCTAAAAGCCGCTTTTATTTTCTCAAAAAGCTACTTTTATTTCTTCTAAAAGCCGATTTTGTTTTCTCTGAAAGTCGCTTTAATTTTTTCTAAAAGTCACTTTTAATTCCTCAGAAAGTCGCTTTAATTTTTTCTAAAAGCCGCTTTTGTTTTCTTAAAAAGCCTCTTTAATTTGTTCTAAAAGCCGCTTCTGTTTTCTCAAAAAGCCACTTTAATTTTTTCTAATAGCCGCTTTTGTTTTCTCAAAAAGCTACTTTTATTTCTTCTAAAAGCCGATTTTGTTTTCTCAAAAAGCTACTTTTATTTCTTCTAAAAGCCGATTTTGTTTTCTCTGAAAGTCGCTTTTATTTTTTCTAAAAGTCACTTTTAATTCCTCAGTAAGTCGCTTTAATTTTTTCTAAAAGCCGCTTTTGTTTTCTTAAAAACCCTCTTTAATTTGTTCTAAAAGCCGCTTTTGTTTTCTCAAAAAGCCACTTTAATTTTTTCTAATAGCCGCTTTTGTTTTCTCAAAAAGCTACTTTTATTTCTTCTAAAAGCCGATTTTGTTTTCTCAAAAACCCACTTTAATTTTTTCTAAAAGTCACTTTTAATTCCTCAGAAAGCCACTTTATTTTTCTAAAAGCCGGTTTTGTTTTTTCAGAAAGTCGCTTTAATTTTTTCTAAAAGCCACTTTTAATTTCTCTAAAACCCACTTTAATTTTTTCTAAAAGCCGCTTTTGTTTTCTCAAAAAGCCACTTTAATTTTTTCTAAAAGGTGCTTTTATTTTCTCAAAAAGCTACTTTAATTTTTTCTAAAAGCCGATTTTGTTTTCTCAGAAAGTCGCTTTAATTTTTTCTAAAAGCCAGTTTTTATTTCTCTAAAACCCACTTTAATTTTTTCTGAAAGCCGCTTTTGTTTTCTCAAAAAGTCACTTTAATTTTTTCTAATAGCCGCTTTTGTTTTCTAAAAAATCTACTTTTATTTTTTCTAAAAGCCGATTTTGTTTTCTCAGAAAGTCGCTTTAATTTTTTCTAAAAGCCACTTTTTATTTCTCTAAAACACACTTTAATTTTTTCTGAAAGCCGCTTTTGTTTTCTCAAAAAGCCACTTTAATTTTTTCTAAAAGCCGCTTTTGTTTTCTCAAAAAGCTACTTTAATTTTTTCTAAAAGCCGCTTTTGTTTTCTCAAAAAGTCACTTTAATTTTTTCTAAAAGCCGCTTTTGTTTTCTCAAAAAGCCACTTTAATTTTTTCTAATAGCCGCCTTTTTTTTCTCAAAAAGTCACTTTAATTTTTTCTAATAGCCGCTTTTGTTTTCTCTAAACCCACTTTAATTTTTTCTAATAGCCGCTTTTGTTTTCTCAAAAAGTCACTTTAATTTTTTCTAAAAGCCGCTTTTGTTTTCTCAAAAAGCCACTTTAATTTTTTCTAAAAGCCGCTTTTATTTTCTCAAAAAGCTACTTTAATTTTTTCTACTAGCCGCTTTTGTTTTCTCAAAAAGCCACTTTAATTTTTTCTAAAAGCCACTTTTAATTTCTCTAAAACCCACTTTAATTTTTTCTAATAGCCGCTTTTGTTTTCTCAGAAAGTCGCTTTAATTTTTTCTAAAAGCCACTTTTAATTTCTCAAAAAGCCACTTTAATGTTTTCTAATAGCCGCTTTTAATTTCTCTAAAACCCACTTTAATTTTTTCTAAAAGCCGCTTTTATTTTCTCTAAAACCCACTTTAATTTTTTCTAATAGCCGCTTTTGTTTTCTCAAAAAGCTACTTTTATTTCTTCTAAAAGCCGATTTTGTTTTCTCAAAAACCCACTTTAATTTTTTCTAAAAGTCACTTTTAATTCCTCAGAAAGCCACTTTATTTTTTCTAAAAGCCGGTTTTGTTTTTTCAGAAAGTAGCTTTAATTTTTTCTAAAAGCCACTTTTGTTTTCTCAAAAACCCACTTTAATTTTTTCTAAAAGCCGCTTTTGTTTTCTCAAAAAGCCACTTTAATTTTTTCTAATAGCCGCTTTTGTTTTCTCAAAAAGTCACTTTAATTTTTTCTAATAGCCGCTTTTGTTTTCTCAGAAAGTCGCTTAAATTTTTTCTAAAAGTCACTTTTAATTACTCAGAAAGTCGCTTTAATTTTTTCTAAAAGCCGTTTTTGTTTTCTCTAAAACCCACTTGATTTTTTCTAAAAGCCGCTTTTGTTTTCTCAAAAAGCCACTTTAATTTTTTCTAATAGCCGCTTTTGTTTTCTCAAAAAGTCACTTTAATTTTTTCTAATAACCGCTTTTGTTTTCTAAAAAATCTACTTTTATTTTTTCTAAAAGCCGATTTTGTTTTCTCAGAAAGTCGCTTTAATTTTTTCTAAAAGTCACTTTTAATTACTCAGAAAGTCGCTTTAATTTTTTCTAAAAGCCGTTTTTGTTTTCTCTAAAACCCACTTTAATTTTTTCTAAAAGCCGCTTTTGTTTTCTCAAAAAGTCACTTTAATTTTTTCTAATAGCCGCTTTTATTTTCTCAAAAAGCTACTTTAATTTTTTCTAAAAGCCGATTTTGTTTTCTCAGAAAGTCGATTTAATTTTTTTTTAAAGTAACTTTTAATTCCTCAGAAAGTCGTTTAATTTTTTCTAAAAGCCGTTTTTGTTTTGTCTAAAACCCACTTTAATTTTTTCTTAAAGCCGCTTTTGTTTTCTCAAAAAGCCACTTTAATTTTTTCTAATAGCCGCTTTTGTTTTCTCAAAAAGTCACTTCAATTTTTTCTAATAGCCGCTTTTGTTTTCTCAAAAATCTACTTTTATTTTTTCTAAAAGCCGATTTTGTTTTCTCAGAAAGTCGCTTTAATTTTTTTTTAAAAGTAACTTTTAATTCCTCAGAAAGTCGTTTAATTTTTTCTAAAAGCCGCTTTTGTTTTGTCTAAAACCCACTTTAATTTTTTCTTAAAGCCGCTTTTGTTTTCTCAAAAAGCCACTTTAATTTTTTCTAATAGCCGCTTTTGTTTTCTCAAAAAGTCACTTCAATTTTTTCTAATAGCCGCTTTTGTTTTCTCAAAAATCTACTTTTATTTTTTCTAAAAGCCGATTTTGTTTTCTCAGAAAGTCGCTTTAATTTTTTTTAAAAGTAACTTTTAATTCCTCAGAAAGTCGTTTAATTTTTTCTAAAAGCCGCTTTTGTTTTGTCTAAAACCCACTTTAATTTTTTCTTAAAGCCGCTTTTGTTTTCTCAAAAAGCCACTTTAATTTTTTCTAATAGCCGCTTTTGTTTTCTCAAAAAGTCACTTAAATTTTTTCTAATAGCCGCTTTTGTTTTCTCAAAAATCTACTTTTATTTTTTCTAAAAGCCGATTTTGTTTTCTCAGAAAGTCGCTTTAATTTTTTTTAAAAGTAACTTTTAATTCCTCAGAAAGTCGTTTAATTTTTTCTAAAAGCCACTTTTAATTCCTCAGAAAGCCACTTAATTTTTTCTAAAAGCCGGTTTTGTTTTTTCAGAAAGTCGCTTTAATTTTTTCTAAAAGCCACTTTTAATTTCTCTAAAACCCACTTTAATTTTTTCTAAAAGCCGCTTTTGTTTTCTCCAAAAGCCACTTTAATTTTTTCTAATAGCCGCTTTTGTTTTCTCAAAAAGCTACTTTTATTTCTTCTAAAAGCCGCTTTTGTTTTCTCAAAAAGCTACTTTTATTTTTTCTAAAAGTCACTTTTAATTCCTCAGAAAGCCACTTTATTTTTTCTAAAAGCCGGTTTTGTTTTTTCAGAAAGTCGCTTTAATTTTTTCTAAAAGCCACTTTTAATTTCTCTAAAACCCACTTTAATTTTTTCTAAAAGCCGCTTTTGTTTTCTCAAACAGCCACTTAATTTTTTTCCATAGCCGCTTTTAATTTCTCTAAAACCCACTTTAATTTTTTCTAATAGCCGCTTTTGTTTTCTCAGAAAGTCGCTTTAATTTTTTCTAAAAGCCGATTTTGTTTTCTCAAAAAGCCACTTTAATGTTTTCTAATAGCCGCTTTTAATTCCTCTAAAACCCACTTTAATTTTTTCTAATAGCCGCTTTTGTTTTCTCAAAAAGCCACTTTAATTTTTTCTAAAAGCCACTTTTAATTTCTCTAAAACCCACTTTAATTTTTCTAAAAGCCGCTTTTGTTTTCTCAAAAAGCCACTTTAATTTTTTCTAATAGCCGCTTTTGTTTTCTCAAAAAGCTACTTTAATTTTTTCTACTAGCCGCTTTTGTTTTCTCAAAAAGCCACTTTAATTTTTTCTAATAGCCGCTTTTGTTTTCTCAGAAAGTTGCTTTAATTTTTTCTAAAAGCCGCTTTTGTTTTCTCAGAAAGTCGCTTTAATTTTTTTTAAAAGTAACTTTTAATTCCTCAGAAAGTCGTTTAATTTTTTCTAAAAGCCGCTTTTGTTTTGTCTAAAACCCACTTTAATTTTTTCTTAAAGCCGCTTTTGTTTTCTCAAAAAGCCACTTTAATTTTTTCTAATAGCCGCTTTTGTTTTCTCAAAAAGTCACTTAAATTTTTTCTAATAGCCGCTTTTGTTTTCTCAAAAATCTACTTTTATTTTTTCTAAAAGCCGATTTTGTTTTCTCAGAAAGTCGCTTTAATTTTTTTTTAAAGTAACTTTTAATTCCTCAGAAAGTCGTTTAATTTTTTCTAAAAGCCACTTTTAATTCCTCAGAAAGCCACTTTATTTTTTCTAAAAGCCGGTTTTGTTTTTTCAGAAAGTCGCTTTAATTTTTTCTAAAAGCCACTTTTAATTTCTCTAAAACCCACTTTAATTTTTTCTAATAGCCGCTTTTGTTTTCTCAAAAAGCCACTTTAATTTTTTCTAAAAGCCACTTTTAATTTCTCTAAAACCCACTTTAATTTTTTCTGAAAGCCGCTTTTGTTTTCTCAAAAATCTACTTTTATTTTTTCTAAAAGCCGATTTTGTTTTCTCTGAAAGTCGCTTTAATTTTTTTTAAAAGTAACTTTTAATTCCTCAGAAAGTCGTTTAATTTTTTCTAAAAGCCGCTTTTGTTTTGTCTAAAACCCACTTTAATTTTTTCTTAAAGCCGCTTTTGTTTTCTCAAAAAGCCACTTTAATTTTTTCTAATAGCCGCTTTTGTTTTCTCAAAAAGTCACTTAAATTTTTTCTAATAGCCGCTTTTGTTTTCTCAAAAATCTACTTTTATTTTTTCTAAAAGCCGATTTTGTTTTCTCAGAAAGTCGCTTTAATTTTTTTTAAAAGTAACTTTTAATTCCTCAGAAAGTCGTTTAATTTTTTCTAAAAGCCACTTTTAATTCCTCAGAAAGCCACTTTATTTTTTCTAAAAGCCGGTTTTGTTTTTTCAGAAAGTCGCTTTAATTTTTTCTAAAAGCCACTTTTAATTTCTCTAAAACCCACTTTAATTTTTTCTAAAAGCCGCTTTTGTTTTCTCCAAAAGCCACTTTAATTTTTTCTAATAGCCGCTTTTGTTTTCTCAAAAAGCTACTTTTATTTCTTCTAAAAGCCGCTTTTGTTTTCTCAAAAAGCTACTTTTTTTTTCTAAAAGTAACTTTTAATTCCTCAGAAAGTCGTTTAATTTTTTCTAAAAGCCACTTTTAATTCCTCAGAAAGCCACTTTATTTTTTCTAAAAGCCGGTTTTGTTTTTTCAGAAAGTCGCTTTAATTTTTTCTAAAAGCCACTTTTAATTCCTCAGAAAGCCACTTTATTTTTTCTAAAAGCTGGTTTTGTTTTTTCAGAAAGTCGCTTTAATTTTTTCTAAAAGCCACTTTTAATTTCTCTAAAACCCACTTTAATTTTTTCTAAAAGCCGCTTTTGTTTTCTCAAAAAGCCACTTTAATTTTTTCTAAAAGCCGCTTTTGTTTTCTCAAACAGCCACTTAATTTTTTAAATAGCCGCTTTTAATTTCTCTAAAACCCACTTTAATTTTTTCTAAAAGCCGATTTTGTTTTCTCAGAAAGTCGCTTTAATTTTTTTTAAAAGTAACTTTTAATTCCTCAGAAAGTCGTTTAATTTTTTCTAAAAGCCACTTTTAATTCCTCAGAAAGCCACTTTATTTTTTCTAAAAGCCGGTTTTGTTTTTTCAGAAAGTCGCTTTAATTTTTTCTAAAAGCCACTTTTAATTTCTCTAAAACCCACTTTAATTTTTTCTAAAAGCCGCTTTTGTTTTCTCCAAAAGCCACTTTAAATTTTTCTAATAGCCGCTTTTGTTTTCTCAAAAAGCTACTTTTATTTCTTCTAAAAGCCGCTTTTGTTTTCTCAAAAAGCTACTTTTTTTTTTTCTAAAAGTAACTTTTAATTCCTCAGAAAGTCGTTTAATTTTTTCTAAAAGCCACTTTTAATTCCTCAGAAAGCCACTTTATTTTTTCTAAAAGCCGGTTTTGTTTTTTCAGAAAGTCGCTTTAATTTTTTCTAAAAGCCACTTTTAATTTCTCTAAAACCCACTTTAATTTTTTCTAAAAGCCGCTTTTGTTTTCTCAAAAAGCCACTTTAATTTTTTCTAAAAGCCGCTTTTGTTTTCTCAAACAGCCACTTAATTTTTTTCAATAGCCGCTTTTAATTTCTCTAAAACCCACTTTAATTTTTTCTAAAAGCCGGTTTTGTTTTTTCAGAAAGTCGCTTTAATTTTTTCTAAAAGCCGATTTTGTTTTCTCAAAAAGCCACTTTAATGTTTTCTAATAGCCGCTTTTAATTTCTCTAAAACCCACTTTAATTTTTTCTAATAGCCGCTTTTGTTTTCTCAAAAAGCCACTTTAATTTTTTCTAAAAGCCACTTTTAATTTCTCTAAAACCCACTTTAATTTTTTCTAAAAGCCGCTTTTGTTTTCTCAAAAAGCTACTTTAATTTTTTCTACTAGCCGCTTTTGTTTTCTCAAAAAGCCACTTTAATTTTTTCTAATAGCCGCTTTTGTTTTCTCAGAAAGTTGCTTTAATTTTTTCTAAAAGCCGCTTTTATTTTCTCAGAAAGTCGCTTTAATTTTTTCTAAAAGCCGCTTTTGTTTTCTCAAAAAGCCACTTTAATTTTTTCTAAAAGCCGCTTTTGTTTTCTCAGAAAGTCGCTTTAATTTTTTCTAAAAGCCACTTTTGCTTTCTCAGAAAGTCGCTTTAATTTTTTGTAATAGGCGCTTTTGTTTTCTCAAAAAGCCACTTTAATTTTTTCTAAAAGCCGCTTTTAATTTCTCTAAAACCCACTTTAATTTTTTCTAATAGCCGCTTTTGTTTTCTCAAAAAGCCACTTTATTTTTTCTAAAAGCCGCTTTTAATTTCTCAAAAAGCCACTTTTATTTCTTCTAAAACCGGTTTTGTTTTCTCAGAAAGTCGCTTTAATTTTTTCTAAAAGCCGCTTTTAATTTCTCTAAAACCCATTTTAGTTTTTTCTCAAAAAGCCACTTTAGTTTTTTCTAATAGCCGCTTTTAATTTCTCAAAAAGCCACTTAATTTTTTCTAATAGCCGCTTTTGCTTTCTGAAAAACCCACTTTAATTTTTTCTAAAAGCCGCTTTTGTTTTCTCAAAATGCCACTTTAATTTTTTCTAAAAGCCGCTTTTGCTTTCTCAGAAAGTCGCTTTAATTTTTTGTAATAGCCGCTTTTGTTTTCTCAAAAAGCCACTTTAATTTTTTCTAAAAGCCGCTTTTAATTTCTCTAAAACCCACTTTAATTTTTTCTAATAGCCGCTTTTGTTTTCTCAAAAAGCCACTTTATTTTTTCTAAAAGCCGCTTTTAATTTCTCAAAAAGCCACTTTTATTTCTTCTAAAAACCGGTTTTGTTTTCTCAGAAAGTCGCTTTAATTTTTTCTAAAAGCCGCTTTTAATTTCTCTAAAACCCATTTTAGTTTTTTCTCAAAAAGCCACTTTAGTTTTTTCTAATAGCCGCTTTTAATTTCTCAAAAAGCCACTTAATTTTTTCTAATAGCCGCTTTTGTTTTCTCAAAAAGCCGCTTTAATTTTTTCTAAAAGCCGCTTTTGTTTTATCAAACAGCTACTTTAAGTTTTTCTAATAGCCGCTTTTGTTTTCTCAAAAAGCTACTTTTATTTCATCTAAAAGCCGATTTTGTTTTCTCAAAAAGCCACTTTATTTTTTCTAAAAGCCGCTTTTAATTTCTCAAAAAGCCACTTTTATTTCTTCTAAAACCGGTTTTGTTTTCTCAGAAAGTCGCTTTAATTTTTTCTAAAAGCCGCTTTTAATTTCTCTAAAACCCATTTTAGTTTTTTCTCAAAAAGCCACTTTAGTTTTTTCTAATAGCCGCTCTTAATTTCTCTAAAAGCCACTTAATTTTTTCTAATAGCCGCTTTTGTTTTCTCAGAAAGTCGCTTTAATTTTTTCTAATAGCCGCTTTAGTTTTCTCAGAAAGTCGCTTTAATTTTTCTAAAAGCCTATTTTGTTTTCTCAGAAAGTCGCTTTAATTTTTTCTAAAAGTCACTTTTAATTCCTCAGAAAGTCGCTTTAATTTTTTCTAAAAGCCGCTTTTGTTTTCTCAAAAAACCACTTTAATTTTTTCTAATAGCCGCTTTTGTTTTCTCAAAAAGCCACTTTAGTTTTTTCTAAAAGCCGCTTTTAATTTCTCTAAAACCCATTTTAGTTTTTTCTCAAAAAGCCACTTTAGTTTTTTCTAATAGCCGCTTTTAATTTCTCAAAAAGCCACTTAATTTTTTCTAATAGCCGCTTTTGTTTTCTCAGAAAGCCACTTTAATTTTTTCTAAAAGCCGCTTTTGTTTTATCAAACAGCTACTTTAAGTTTTTCTAATAGCCGCTTTTGTTTTCTCAAAAAGCTACTTTTATTTCTTCTAAAAGCCGATTTTGTTTTCTCAAAAAGCCACTTTATTTTTTCTAAAAACCGCTTTTAATTTCTCAAAAAGCCACTTTTATTTCTTCTAAAAACCGGTTTTGTTTTCTCAGAAAGTCGCTTTCATTTTTTCTAAAAGCCGCTTTTAATTTCTCTAAAACCCATTTTAGTTTTTTCTCAAAAAGCCACTTTAGTTTTTTCTAATAGCCGCTCTTAATTTCTCTAAAAGCCACTTAATTTTTTCTAATAGCCGCTTTTGTTTTCTCAGAAAGTCGCTTTAATTTTTTCTAATAGCCGCTTTAGTTTTCTCAGAAAGTCGCTTTAATTTTTTCTAAAAGCCGATTTTGTTTTCTCAGAAAGTCGCTTTAATTTTTTCTAAAAGTCACTTTTAATTCCTCAGAAAGTCGCTTTAATTTTTTCTAAAAGCCGCTTTTGTTTTCTCAAAAAACCACTTTAATTTTTTCTAATAGCCGCTTTTGTTTTCTCAAAAAGCTACTTTTATTTCTTCTAAAAGCCGATTTTGTTTTCTCAAAAAGCCACTTTATTTTTTCTAAAAGCCGCTTTTAATTTCTCAAAAAGCCACTTTTATTTCTTCTAAAAACCGATTTTGTTTTCTCAGAAAGTCGCTTTAATTTTTTCTAAAAGCCGCTTTTAATTTCTCTAAACCCCATTTTAGTTTTTTCTCAAAAAGCCACTTTAGTTTTTTCTAGTAGCCGCTTTTAATTTCTCTAAAAGCCACTTCATTTTTTCTAATAGCCGCTTTTGTTTTCTCAGAAAGCCACTTTAATTTTTTCTAAAAGCCGCTTTTGTTTTATCAAAAAGCTACTTTTATTTCTTCTAAAAGCCGATTTTGTTTTCTCAAAAAGCCACTTTATTTTTTCTAAAAGCCGCTTTTAATTTCTCAAAAAGCCACTTTTATTTCTTCTAAAAACCGGTTTTGTTTTCTCAGAAAGTCGCTTTAATTTTTTCTAATAGCCGCTTTTAATTTCTCTAAAACCCACTTTAATTTTTTCTAATAGCCGCTTTTGTTTTCTCAAAAAGCTACTTTTATTTCTTCTAAAAGCCGATTTTGTTTTCTCAAAAAGCCACTTTATTTTTTCTAAAAGCCGCTTTTAATTTCTCAAAAAGCCACTTTTATTTCTTCTAAAAACCGGTTTTGTTTTCTCAGAAAGTCGCTTTAATTTTTTCTAAAAGCCGCTTTTAATTTCTCTAAAACCCATTTTAGTTTTTTCTCAAAAAGCCACTTTAGTTTTTTCTAATAGCCGCTCTTAATTTCTCTAAAAGCCACTTAATTTTTTCTAATAGCCGCTTTTGTTTTCTCAGAAAGTCGCTTTAATTTTTTCTAAAAGCCGATTTTGTTTTCTCAGAAAGTCGCTTTAATTTTTTCTAAAAGTCACTTTTAATTCCTCAGAAAGTCGCTTTAATTTTTTCTAAAAGCCGCTTTTGTTTTCTCAAAAAACCACTTTAATTTTTTCTAATAGCCGCTTTTGCTTTCTCAGAAAGTCGCTTTAATTTTTTCTAAAAGTCACTTTTAATTCCTCAGAAAGTCGCTTTAATTTTTTCTAAAAGCCGCTTTTATTTTCTCTAAAACCCACTTTAATTTTTTCTAAAAGCCGCTTTTGTTTTCTCAAAAACCCACTTTAATTTTTTCTAAAAGCCGCTTTTATTTTCTCTAAAACCCACTTTAATTTTTTCTAAAAGCCGATTTTGTTTTCTCAGAAAGTCGCTTTAAATGTTTCTAATAGCCGCTTTAGTTTTCTCAGAAAGTCGCTTTAATTTTTTCTAAAAGCCGATTTTGTTTTCTCAAAAAGCCACTTTAATTTTTTCTAATAGCCGCTATTAATTTCTCTAAAACCCACTTTAATTTTTTCTAATAGCCGCTTTTGCTTTCTCAGAAAGTCGCTTTAATTTTTTCTAAAAGTCGCTTTAATTTTTTCTAAAACCCACTTTAATTTTTTCTAATAGCCGCTTTTGTTTTCTCAAAAAGCTACTTTTATTTCTTCTAAAAGCCGATTTTGTTTTCTCAAAAAGCCACTTTATTTTTTCTAAAAGCCGCTTTTAATTTCTCAAAAAGCCACTTTTATTTCTTCTAAAAACCGGTTTTGTTTTCTCAGAAAGTCGCTTTAATTTTTTCTAATAGCCGCTTTTAATTTCTCTAAAACCCATTTTAGTTTTTTCTCAAAAAGCCACTTTAGTTTTTTCTAATAGCCGCTCTTAATTTCTCTAAAAGCCACTTAATTTTTTCTAATAGCCGCTTTTGTTTTCTCAGAAAGTCGCTTTAATTTTTTCTAAAAGCCGATTTTGTTTTCTCAGAAAGTCGCTTTAATTTTTTCTAAAAGTCACTTTTAATTCCTCAGAAAGTCGCTTTAATTTTTTCTAAAAGCCGCTTTTGTTTTCTCAAAAAACCACTTTAATTTTTTCTAATAGCCGCTTTTGCTTTCTCAGAAATTCGCTTTAATTTTTTCTAAAAGTCACTTTTAATTCCTCAGAAAGTCGCTTTAATTTTTTCTAAAAGCCGCTTTTATTTTCTCTAAAACCCACTTTAATTTTTTCTAAAAGCCGCTTTTGTTTTCTCAAAAAGCCACTTTAATTTTTTCTAATAGCCGCTTTTAATTTCTCTAAAAGCCACTTAATTTTTTCTAATAGCCGCTTTTGTTTTCTCAGGAAGTCGCTTTAATTTTTACTAAAAGCCACTTTTAATTTCTCTAAAACCCACTTTAATTTTTTCTAAAAGCCGCTTTTGTTTTCTCAAAAAGCCACTTTAATTTTTTCTAAAAGCCGATTTTGTTTTCTCAGAAAGTCGCTTTAATTTTTTCTAAAAGTCACTTTTAATTCCTCAGAAAGTCGCTTTAATTTTTTCTAAAAGCCACTTTTAATTTCTCTAAAACCCACTTTAATTTTTTCTAAAAGCCGCTTTTGTTTTCTCAAAAAGCCACTTTAATTTTTTCTAAAAGCCGCTTTTGTTTTCTCAAAAAGCCACTTTTATTTCTTCTAAAAACCGGTTTTGTTTTCTCAGAAAGTCGCTTTAATTTTTTCTAAAAGCCACTTTTAATTTCTCTAAAACCCACTTTAATTTTTTCTAAAAGCCGCTTTTGTTTTCTCAAAAAGCGACTTTTATTTCTTCTAAAAACCGGGTTTGTTTTCTCAAAAAGCCACTTTAATTTTTTCTAAAAGCCGCTTTTGTTTTCTCAAAAAACCACTTTAATTTTTTCTAATAGCCGCTTTTGCTTTCTCAGAAAGTCGCTTTAATTTTTTCTAAAAGTCACTTTTAATTCCTCAGAAAGTCGCTTTAATTTTTTCTAAAAGCCGCTTTTATTTTCTCTAAAACCCACTTTAATTTTTTCTAAAAGCCGCTTTTGTTTTCTCAAAAACCCACTTTAATTTTTTCTAAAAGCCGCTTTTATTTTCTCTAAAACCCACTTTAATTTTTTCTAAAAGCCGATTTTGTTTTCTCAGAAAGTCGCTTTAAATGTTTCTAATAGCCGCTTTAGTTTTCTCAGAAAGTCGCTTTAATTTTTTCTAAAAGCCGATTTTGTTTTCTCAAAAAGCCACTTTAATTTTTTCTAATAGCCGCTATTAATTTCTCTAAAACCCACTTTAATTTTTTCTAATAGCCGCTTTTGCTTTCTCAGAAAGTCGCTTTAATTTTTTCTAAAAGTCGCTTTAATTTTTTTCTAAAACCCACTTTAATTTTTTCTAATAGCCGCTTTTGTTTTCTCAAAAAGCTACTTTTATTTCTTCTAAAAGCCGATTTTGTTTTCTCAAAAAGCCACTTTATTTTTTCTAAAAGCCGCTTTTAATTTCTCAAAAAGCCACTTTTATTTCTTCTAAAAACCGGTTTTGTTTTCTCAGAAAGTCGCTTTAATTTTTTCTAATAGCCGCTTTTAATTTCTCTAAAACCCATTTTAGTTTTTTCTCAAAAAGCCACTTTAGTTTTTTCTAATAGCCGCTCTTAATTTCTCTAAAAGCCACTTAATTTTTTCTAATAGCCGCTTTTGTTTTCTCAGAAAGTCGCTTTAATTTTTTCTAAAAGCCGATTTTGTTTTCTCAGAAAGTCGCTTTAATTTTTTCTAAAAGTCACTTTTAATTCCTCAGAAAGTCGCTTTAATTTTTTCTAAAAGCCGCTTTTGTTTTCTCAAAAAACCACTTTAATTTTTTCTAATAGCCGCTTTTGCTTTCTCAGAAAGTCGCTTTAATTTTTTCTAAAAGTCACTTTTAATTCCTCAGAAAGTCGCTTTAATTTTTTCTAAAAGCCGCTTTTATTTTCTCTAAAACCCACTTTAATTTTTTCTAAAAGCCGCTTTTGTTTTCTCAAAAAGCCACTTTAATTTTTTCTAATAGCCGCTTTTAATTTCTCTAAAAGCCACTTAATTTTTTCTAATAGCCGCTTTTGTTTTCTCAGAAAGTCGCTTTAATTTTTACTAAAAGCCACTTTTAATTTCTCTAAAACCCACTTTAATTTTTTCTAAAAGCCGCTTTTGTTTTCTCAAAAAGCCACTTTAATTTTTTCTAAAAGCCGATTTTGTTTTCTCAGAAAGTCGCTTTAATTTTTTCTAAAAGTCACTTTTAATTCCTCAGAAAGTCGCTTTAATTTTTTCTAAAAGCCACTTTTAATTTCTCTAAAACCCACTTTAATTTTTTCTAAAAGCCGCTTTTGTTTTCTCAAAAAGCCACTTTAATTTTTTCTAAAAGCCGCTTTTGTTTTCTCAAAAAGCCACTTTTATTTCTTCTAAAAACCGGTTTTGTTTTCTCAGAAAGTCGCTTTAATTTTTTCTAAAAGCCACTTTTAATTTCTCTAAAACCCACTTTAATTTTTTCTAAAAGCCGCTTTTGTTTTCTCAAAAAGCGACTTTTATTTCTTCTAAAAACCGGGTTTGTTTTCTCAAAAAGCCACTTTAATTTTTTCTAAAACCCGCTTTTGTTTTCTCAAAAAGCCACTTTTATTTCTTCTAAAAACCGGTTTTGTTTTCTCAGAAAGTCGCTTTAATTTTTTCTAAAAGCCACTTTTAATTTCTCTAAAACCCACTTTAATTTTTTCTAAAAGCCGCTTTTGTTTTCTCAAAAAGCCGCTTTCATTTTTTCTAATAGCCGCTTTTGTTTTCTCAAAAAGCCACTTTAATTTTTTCTAAAAGCCGCTTTTGTTTTCTCAAAAAGCCACTTCAATTTTTTCTAAAAGCCGCTTTTGTTTTCTCAAAAAGCCACTTTTATTTCTTCTAAAAACCGGTTTTGTTTTCTCAAAAAGCCACTTTAATTTTTTCTAAAAGCCGCTTTTGTTTTCTCAAAAAGCCACTTTAATTTTTTCTAAAAGCCGCTTTTGTTTTCTCAAAAAGCCACTTTTATTTCTTCTAAAAACCGGTTTTGTTTTCTCAAAAACCCACTTAATTTTTTCTAATAGCCCCTTTTGTTTTCTCAGAAAGTCGCTTTAATTTTTTCTAAAAGCCGCTTTTGTTTTCTCAAAAAGCCACTTTTATTTCTTCTAAAAACCGGTTTTGTTTTCTCAAAAAGCCACTTTAATTTTTTCTAAAAGCCGCTTTTGTTTTCTCAAAAAGCCACTTTAATTTTTTCGAAAAGCCGCTTTTGTTTTCTCAAAAAGCCACTTTTATTTCTTCTAAAAACCGGTTTTGTTTTCTCAGAAAGTCGCTTTAATTTTTTCTAAAAGCCGATTTTGTTTTCTCAGAAAGTCGCTTTAATTGTTTCTAATAGCCGCTTTAGTTTTCTCAGAAAGTCGCTATAATTTTTTCTAAAAGCCGATTTTGTTTTCTCAAAAAGCCACTTTAATTTTTTCTAATAGCCGCTATTAATTTCTCTAAAACCCACTTTAATTTTTTCTAATAGCCGCTTTTGCTTTCTCAGAAAGTCGCTTTAATTTTTTCTAAAAGTCGCTTTAATTTTTTCTAAAAGCCGCTTTTGTTTTCTCAGAAAGTCGCTTTAATTTTTTCTAAAAGCCGCTTTTGTTTTCTCAAAAAGCCTCTTTAATTTGTTCTAAAAGCCGCTTTTGTTTTCTCAAAAAGCCACTTTAATTTTTTCTAATAGCCGCTTTTGTTTTCTTAAAAAGCTACTTTTATTTCTTCTAAAAGCCGATTATGTTTTCTCAAAAACCCACTTTAATTTTTTCTAAAAGCCGCTTTTAATTTCTCTAAAACCCACTTTAATTTTTTCTAATAGCCGCTTTTGTTTTCTCAAAAAGCCACTTTATTTTTTCTAAAAGCCGCTTTTAATTTCTCAAAAAGCCACTTTTATTTCTTCTAAAAACCGGTTTTGTTTTCTCAGAAAGTCGCTTTAATTTTTTCTAATAGCCGCTTTTAATTTCTCTAAAACCCATTTTAGTTTTTTCTCAAAAAGCCACTTTAGTTTTTTCTAATAGCCGCTCTTAATTTCTCTAAAAGCCACTTAATTTTTTCTAATAGCCGCTTTTGTTTTCTCAGAAAGTCGCTTTAATTTTTTCTAAAAGCCGATTTTGTTTTCTCAGAAAGTCGCTTTAATTTTTTCTAAAAGTCACTTTTAATTCCTCAGAAAGTCGCTTTAATTTTTTCTAAAAGCCGCTTTTGTTTTCTCAAAAAACCACTTTAATTTTTTCTAATAGCCGCTTTTGCTTTCTCAGAAAGTCGCTTTAATTTTTTCTAAAAGTCACTTTTAATTCCTCAGAAAGTCGCTTTAATTTTTTCTAAAAGCCGCTTTTATTTTCTCTAAAACCCACTTTAATTTTTTCTAAAAGCCGCTTTTGTTTTCTCAAAAAGCCACTTTAATTTTTTCTAATAGCCGCTTTTAATTTCTCTAAAAGCCACTTAATTTTTTCTAATAGCCGCTTTTGTTTTCTCAGAAAGTCGCTTTAATTTTTACTAAAAGCCACTTTTAATTTCTCTAAAACCCACTTTAATTTTTTCTAAAAGCCGCTTTTGTTTTCTCAAAAAGCCACTTTAATTTTTTCTAAAAGCCGATTTTGTTTTCTCAGAAAGTCGCTTTAATTTTTCCTAAAAGTCACTTTTAATTCCTCAGAAAGTCGCTTTAATTTTTTCTAAAAGCCACTTTTAATTTCTCTAAAACCCACTTTAATTTTTTCTAAAAGCCGCTTTTGTTTTCTCAAAAAGCCACTTTAATTTTTTCTAAAAGCCGCTTTTGTTTTCTCAAAAAGCCACTTTTATTTCTTCTAAAAACCGGTTTTGTTTTCTCAGAAAGTCGCTTTAATTTTTTCTAAAAGCCACTTTTAATTTCTCTAAAACCCACTTTAATTTTTTCTAAAAGCCGCTTTTGTTTTCTCAAAAAGCGACTTTTATTTCTTCTAAAAACCGGGTTTGTTTTCTCAAAAAGCCACTTTAATTTTTTCTAAAACCCGCTTTTGTTTTCTCAAAAAGCCACTTTTATTTCTTCTAAAAACCGGTTTTGTTTTCTCAGAAAGTCGCTTTAATTTTTTCTAAAAGCCACTTTTAATTTCTCTAAAAGCCACTTTAATTTTTTCTAAAAGCCGCTTTTGTTTTCTCAAAAAGCCGCTTTCATTTTTTCTAATAGCCGCTTTTGTTTTCTCAAAAAGCCACTTTAATTTTTTCTAAAAGCCGCTTTTGTTTTCTCAAAAAGCCACTTTAATTTTTTCTAAAAGCCGCTTTTGTTTTCTCAAAAAGCCACTTTTATTTCTTCTAAAAACCGGTTTTGTTTTCTCAAAAAGCCACTTTAATTTTTTCTAAAAGCCGCTTTTGTTTTCTCAAAAAGCCACTTTAATTTTTTCTAAAAGCCGCTTTTGTTTTCTCAAAAAGCCACTTTTATTTCTTCTAAAAACCGGTTTTGTTTTCTCAAAAACCCACTTAATTTTTTCTAATAGCCCCTTTTGTTTTCTCAGAAAGTCGCTTTAATTTTTTCTAAAAGCCGCTTTTGTTTTCTCAAAAAGCCACTTTTATTTCTTCTAAAAACCGGTTTTGTTTTCTCAAAAAGCCACTTTAATTTTTTCTAAAAGCCGCTTTTGTTTTCTCAAAAAGCCACTTTAATTTTTTCGAAAAGCCGCTTTTGTTTTCTCAAAAAGCCACTTTTATTTCTTCTAAAAACCGGTTTTGTTTTCTCAGAAAGTCGCTTTAATTTTTTCTAAAAGCCGATTTTGTTTTCTCAGAAAGTCGCTTTAATTGTTTCTAATAGCCGCTTTAGTTTTCTCAGAAAGTCGCTATAATTTTTTCTAAAAGCCGATTTTGTTTTCTCAAAAAGCCACTTTAATTTTTTCTAATAGCCGCTATTAATTTCTCTAAAACCCACTTTAATTTTTTCTAATAGCCGCTTTTGCTTTCTCAGAAAGTCGCTTTAATTTTTTCTAAAAGTCGCTTTAATTTTTTCTAAAAGCCGCTTTTGTTTTCTCAGAAAGTCGCTTTAATTTTTTCTAAAAGCCGCTTTTGTTTTCTCAAAAAGCCTCTTTAATTTGTTCTAAAAGCCGCTTTTGTTTTCTCAAAAAGCCACTTTAATTTTTTCTAATAGCCGCTTTTGTTTTCTTAAAAAGCTACTTTTATTTCTTCTAAAAGCCGATTATGTTTTCTCAAAAACCCACTTTAATTTTTTCTAAAAGCCGCTTTTAATTTCTCTAAAACCCACTTTAATTTTTTCTAATAGCCGCTTTTGTTTTCTCAAAAAGCCACTTTATTTTTTCTAAAAGCCGCTTTTAATTTCTCAAAAAGCCACTTTTATTTCTTCTAAAAACCGGTTTTGTTTTCTCAGAAAGTCGCTTTAATTTTTTCTAAAAGCCGCTTTTAATTTCTCTAAAACCCATTTTAGTTTTTTCTCAAAAAGCCACTTTACTTTTTTCTAATAGCCGCTTTTAATTTCTCAAAAAGCCACTTAATTTTTTCTAATAGCCGCTTTTGTTTTCTCAGAAAGCCACTTTAATTTTTTCTAAAAGCCGCTTTTAATTTCTCTAAAACCCATTTTAGTTTTTTCTCAAAAAGCCACTTTAGTTTTTTCTAATAGCCGCTCTTAATTTCTCTAAAAGCCACTTAATTTTTTCTAATAGCCAGAAAGTCGCTTTAATTTTTTCTAAAAGCCGCTTTTAATTTCTCTAAAACCCATTTTAGTTTTTTCTCAAAAAGCCACTTTAGTTTTTTCTAATAGCCGCTCTTAATTTCTCTAAAAGCCACTTAATTTTTTCTAATAGCCGCTTTTGTTTTCTCAGAACGTCGCTTTAATTTTTTCTAATAGCCGCTTTAGTTTTCTCAGAAAGTCGCTTTAATTTTTTTTAAAAACCGATTTTGTTTTCTCAGAAAGTCGCTTTAATTTTTTCTAAAAGTCACTTTTAATTCCTCAGAAAGTCGCTTTAATTTTTTCTAAAAGCCGCTTTTGTTTTCTCAAAAAACCACTTTAATTTTTTCTAATAGCCGCTTTTGTTTTCTCAAAAAGCCACTTTAGTTTTTTCTAAAAGCCGCTTTTGCTTTCTCAGAAAGTCGCTTTAATTTTTTCTAAAAGCCGATTTTGTTTTCTCAGAAAGTCGCTTTAAATGTTTCTAATAGCCGCTTTAGTTTTCTCAGAAAGCCACTTAATTTTTTCTAATAGCCGCTTTTGTTTTCTCAGAAAGTCGCTTTAATTTTTTCTAATAGCCGCTTTAGTTTTCTCAGAAAGTCGCTTTAATTTTTTTTAAAAACCGATTTTGTTTTCTCAGAAAGTCGCTTTAATTTTTTCTAAAAGTCACTTTTAATTCCTCAGAAAGTCGCTTTAATTTTTTCTAAAAGCCGCTTTTGTTTTCTCAAAAAACCACTTTAATTTTTTCTAATAGCCGCTTTTGTTTTCTCAAAAAGCCACTTTAGTTTTTTCTAAAAGCCGCTTTTGCTTTCTCAGAAAGTCGCTTTAATTTTTTCTAAAAGCCGATTTTGTTTTCTCAGAAAGTCGCTTTAAATGTTTCTAATAGCCGCTTTAGTTTTCTCAGAAAGTCGCTTTAATTTTTTCTAAAAGTCACTTTTAATTCCTCAGAAAGTCGCTTTAATTTTTTCTAAAAGCCGCTTTTGTTTTCTCAAAAAACCACTTTAATTTTTTCTAATAGCCGCTTTTGTTTTCTCAAAAAGCCACTTTAGTTTTTTCTAAAAGCCGCTTTTGCTTTCTCAGAAAGTCGCTTTAATTTTTTCTAAAAGCCGATTTTGTTTTCTTAGAAAGTCGCTTTAAATGTTTCTAATAGCCGCTTTAGTTTTCTCAGAAAGTCGCTTTAATTTTTTTTAAAAGTCACTTTTAATTCCTCAGAAAGTCGCTTTAATTTTTTCTAAAGGCCGATTTTGTTTTCTCAAAAAGCCACTTTAATTTTTTCTAATAGCCGCTATTAATTTCTCTAAAACCCACTGTAATTTTTTCTAATAGCCGCTTTTGCTTTCTCAGAAAGTCGCTTTAATTTTTTCTAAAAGTCGCTTTAATTTTTTCTAAAAGTCACTTTTAATTCCTCAGAAAGTCGCTTTAATTTTTTCTAAAAGCCGCTTTTATTTTCTCTAAAACCCACTTTAATTTTTTCTAAAAGCCGCTTCTGTTTTCTCAAAAAGCCACTTTAGTTTTTTCTAAAAGCCGCTTTTGCTTTCTCAGAAAGTCGCTTTAATTTTTTCTAAAAGCCGATTTTGTTTTCTCAAAAAGCCACTTTAATTTTTTCTAATAGCCGCTTTTGTTTTCTCAAAAAGCTACTTTTATTTCTTCTAAAAGCCGATTTTGTTTTCTCAGAAAGTCCCTTTAATTTTTTTTTAAAGCCGCTTTTGTTTTCTCAAAAAGCCACTTTAATTTTTTCTAAAAGCCGCTTTTGTTTTCTCAAACTGCCACTTTAATTTTTTCTAAAAGCCGATTTTGTTTTCTCAGAAAGTCGCTTTAATTTTTTCTAAAAGTCACTTTTAATTCCTCAGAAAGTCGCTTTAATTTTTTCTAAAAGCCACTTTTGTTTTCTCAAAAAGCCACTTTAATTTTTTCTAATAGCCGCTTTTGTTTCCTCAAAAATCTACTTTTATTTTTTCTAAAAGCCGATTTTGTTTTCTCAGAAAGTCGCTTTAATTTTTTCTAAAAGTCACTTTTAATTCCTCAGAAAGTCGCTTTAATTTTTTCTAAAAGCCACTTTTAATTTCTCTAAAACCCACTTTAATTTTTTCTAAAAGCCGCTTTTGTTTTCTCAAAAAGCCACTTTAATTTTTTCTAAAAGCCGCTTTTGTTTTCTCAAAAAGCCACTTTTATTTCTTCTAAAAACCGGTTTTGTTTTCTCAGAAAGTCGCTTTAATTTTTTCTAAAAGCCACTTTTAATTTCTCTAAAACCCACTTTAATTTTTTCTAAAAGCCGCTTTTGTTTTCTCAAAAAGCCACTTTTATTTCTTCTAAAAACCGGGTTTGTTTTCTCAAAAAGCCACTTTAATTTTTTCTAAAAGCCGCTTTTGTTTTCTCAAAAAGCCACTTTTATTTCTTCTAAAAACCAGTTTTTTTTTCTCAGAAAGTCGCTTTAATTTTTTCTAAAAGCCACTTTTAATTTCTCTAAAACCCACTTTAATTTTTTCTAAAAGCCGCTTTTGTTTTCTCAAAAAGCCACTTTCATTTTTTCTAATAGCCGCTTTTGTTTTCTCAAAAAGCCACTTTAATTTTTTCTAAAAGCCGCTTTTGTTTTCTCAAAATGCCACTTTAATTTTTTCTAATAGCCGCTTTTGTTTTCTCAGAAAGTCGCTTTAATTTTTTCTAAAAGCCGCTTTTGTTTTCTCAAAAAGCAACTTTAATTTCTTCTAAAAGCCGCTTTTGTTTTATCAAAAAGCCACTTTAATTTTTTCTAAAAGCCACTTTTAATTTCTCTAAAACCCACTTAATTTTTTCTAAAAGCCGCTTTTGTTTTCTCAAAAAGCAACTTTAATTTCTTCTAAAAGCCGCTTTTGTTTTATCAAAAAGCCACTTTAATTTTTTCTAAAAGCCACTTTTAATTTCTCTAAAACCCACTTTAATTTTTTCTAAAAGCCGCTTTTGTTTTCTCAAAAAGCCACTTTTATTTCTTCTAAAAACCGGTTTTGTTTTCTCAGAAAGTCGCTTTAATTTTTTCTAAAAGCCGATTTTGTTTTCTCAGAAAGTCGCTTTAATTGTTTCTAATAGCCGCTTTAGTTTTCTCAGAAAGTCGCTATAATTTTTTCTAAAAGCCGATTTTGTTTTCTCAAAAAGCCACTTTAATTTTTTCTAATAGCCGCTATTAATTTCTCTAAAACCCACTTTAATTTTTTCTAATAGCCGCTTTTGCTTTCTCAGAAAGTCGCTTTAATTTTTTCTAATAGCCGCTTTTGCTTTCTCAGAAAGTCGCTTTAATTTTTTCTAAAAGTCACTTTTAATTCCTCAGAAAGTCGCTTTAATTTTTTCTAAAAGCCGCTTTTGTTGTCTCAAAAAGCCTCTTTAATTTGTTCTCAAAGCCGCTTTTGTTTTCTCTAAAACCCACTTTAATTTTTTCTAATAGCCGCTTTTGGTTTCTCAAAAAGCTACTTTTATTTCTTCTAAAAGCCGATTTTGTTTTCTCAAAAACCCACTTTAATTTTTTCTAAAAGTCACTTTTAATTCCTCAGAAAGTCGCTTTAATTTTTTCTAAAAGCCGCTTTTGTTTTCTCAAAAAGCCTCTTTAATTTGTTCTCAAAGCCGCATTTTGTTTTCTCAAAAAGCCACTTTAATTTTTTCTAATAGCCGCTTTTGTTGTCTCAAAAAGCTACTTTTATTTCTTCTAAAAGCCGATTTTGTTTTCTCAAAAACCCACTTTAATTTTTTCTAAAAGCCGCTTTTGTTTTCTCAAAAAGCCATTTTAAATTTTTCTAAAAGCCGCTTTTGTTTTCTCAAAAAGCTACTTTTATTTCTTCTAAAAGCCGATTTTGTTTTCTCAAAAACCCACTTTAATCTTTTCTAAAAGCCGCTTTTGTTTTCTCAAAAAGGCACTTTAATTTTTCTAAAAGACTCTTCTATTTTCTCAGAAAGTCGCTTTTATTTTTTCTAAAAGCTGATTTTGTTTTCTCAAAAAGCCTCTTTAATTTGTTCGCAAAGCCGCTTTTGTTTTCTCTAAAACCCACTTTAATTTTTTCTAATAGCCGCTTTTGTTTTCTCAAAAAGCCTCTTTAATTTGTTCGCAAAGCCGCTTTTGTTTTCTCTAAAACCCACTTTAATTTTTTCTAATAGCCGCTTTTGTTTTCTCAAAAATCCACTTTAATTTTTTCTAATAGCCGCTTTTGTTTTCTCAGAAAGCCACTTTTATTTCTTTTAAAAACCGGTTTTGTTTTCTCAGAAAGTCGCTGTAATTTTTTCTAAAAGCTGCTTTTGTTTTCTCAAAAAGGCACTTTAATTTTTCTAAAAGACTCTTCTATTTTCTCAGAAAGTCGCTTTTATTTTTTCTAAAAACCGCTTTTGTTTTCTCAAAAAGCCTCTTTAATTTGTTCGCAAAGCCGCTTTTGTTTTCTCTAAAACCCACTTTAATTTTTTCTAATAGCCGCTTTTGTTTTCTCAAAAAGCCTCTTTAATTTGTTCTCAAAGCCGCTTTTGTTTTCTCAAAAAGCCATATTATTTTTTCTAATAGCCGCTTTTGTTGTCTCAAAGAGCTACTTTTATTTCTTCTAAAAGCTGATTTTGTTTTCTCAAAAACCCACTTTAATTTCTTCTAAAAGCCGCTTTTGTTTTCTCCAAAAGCCACTTTAATTTTTTCTAATAGCCGCTTTTGTTTTCTCAAAAAGCTACTTTTATTTCTTCTAAAAGCCGATTTTGTTTTCTCAGAAAGTCGCTTTAATTTTTTCTAAAAGCCGCTTTTAAATCTCTAAAACCCATTTTAGTTTTTTCTAAAAGCCGCTTTTAATTTCTCAGAAAGCCACTTTAATTTTTTCTAAAAGCCGCTATTGTTTTCTCAAAAAGCAACTTCAATTTTTTCCAAAAGCCGCTTTTGTTTTCTCAAAAAGCCACTTTTGTTTTCTCAAAAAGCCATTTTTATTTCTTCTAAAAGCCGATTTTGTTTTCTCAAAAAGCTACTTTTATTTCTTCTAAAAGCCGATTTTGTTTTCTCAAAAACCCACTTTAATTTTTTCTAAAAGTCGCTTTAATTTTTTCTAAAAGTCACTTTTAATTCCTCAGAAAGTCGCTTTAATTTTTTCTAAAAGCCGCTTTTGTTTTCTCAAAAAACCACTTTAATTTTTTCTAATAGCCGCTTTTGTTTTCTCAAAAAGCCACTTTAGTTTTTTCTAAAAGCCGATTTTGTTTTCTCAGAAAGTCGCTTTAAATGTTTCTAATAGCCGCTTTAGTTTTCTCAGAAAGCCACTTAATTTTTTCTAATAGCCGCTTTTGTTTTCTCAGAAAGTCGCTTTAATTTTTTCTAATAGCCGCTTTAGTTTTCTCAGAAAGTCGCTTTAATTTTTTTTAAAAACCGATTTTGTTTTCTCAGAAAGTCGCTTTAATTTTTTCTAAAAGTCACTTTTAATTCCTCAGAAAGCAACTTTAATTTCTTCTAAAAGCCGCTTTTGTTTTATCAAAAAGCCACTTTAATTTTTTCTAAAAGCCACTTTTAATTTCTCTAAAACCCACTTAATTTTTTCTAAAAGCCGCTTTTGTTTTCTCAAAAAGCAACTTTAATTTCTTCTAAAAGCCGCTTTTGTTTTATCAAAAAGCCACTTTAATTTTTTCTAAAAGCCACTTTTAATTTCTCTAAAACCCACTTTAATTTTTTCTAAAAGCCGCTTTTGTTTTCTCAAAAAGCCACTTTTATTTCTTCTAAAAACCGGTTTTGTTTTCTCAGAAAGTCGCTTTAATTTTTTCTAAAAGCCGATTTTGTTTTCTCAGAAAGTCGCTTTAATTGTTTCTAATAGCCGCTTTAGTTTTCTCAGAAAGTCGCTTTAATTTTTTCTAAAAGCCGATTTTGTTTTCTCAGAAAGTCGCTTTAATTGTTTCTAATAGCCGCTTTAGTTTTCTCAGAAAGTCGCTATAATGTTTTCTAAAAGCCGATTTTGTTTTCTCAAAAAGCCACTTTAATTTTTTCTAATAGCCGCTATTAATTTCTCTAAAACCCACTTTAATTTTTTCTAATAGCCGCTTTTGCTTTCTCAGAAAGTCGCTTTAATTTTTTCTAATAGCCGCTTTTGCTTTCTCAGAAAGTCGCTTTAATTTTTTCTAAAATTCACTTTTAATTCCTCAGAAAGTCGCTTTAATTTTTTCTAAAAGCCGCTTTTGTTGTCTCAAAAAGCCTCTTTAATTTGTTCTCAAAGCCGCTTTTGTTTTCTCTAAAACCCACTTTAATTTTTTCTAATAGCCGCTTTTGGTTTCTCAAAAAGCTACTTTTATTTCTTCTAAAAGCCGATTTTGTGTTATCAAAAACCCACTTTAATTTTTTCTAAAAGTCACTTTTAATTCCTCAGAAAGTCGCTTTAATTTTTTCTAAAAGCCGCTTTTGTTTTCTCAAAAAGCCTCTTTAATTTGTTCTCAAAGCCGCATTTTGTTTTCTCAAAAAGCCACTTTAATTTTTTCTAATAGCCGCTTTTGTTGTCTCAAAAAGCTACTTTTATTTCTTCTAAAAGCCGATTTTGTTTTCTCAAAAACCCACTTTAATTTTTTCTAAAAGCCGCTTTTGTTTTCTCAAAAAGCCATTTTAAATTTTTCTAAAAGCCGCTTTTGTTTTCTCAAAAAGCTACTTTTATTTCTTCTAAAAGCCGATTTTGTTTTCTCAAAAACCCACTTTAATCTTTTCTAAAAACCGCTTTTGTTTTCTCAAAAAGGCACTTTAATTTTTCTAAAAGACTCTTCTATTTTCTCAGAAAGTCGCTTTTATTTTTTCTAAAAGCCGCTTTTGTTTTCTCAAAAAGCCTCTTTAATTTGTTCGCAAAGCCGCTTTTGTTTTCTCTAAAACCCACTTTAATTTTTTCTAATAGCCGCTTTTGTTTTCTCAAAAAGCCTCTTTAATTTGTTCTCAAAGCCGCTTTTGTTTTCTCAAAAAGCCACTTTAATTTTTTCTAATAGCCGCTTTTGTTGTCTCAAAAAGCTACTTTTATTTCTTCTAAAAGCTGATTTTGTTTTCTCAAAAACCCACTTTAATTTCTTCTAAAAGCCGCTTTTGTTTTCTCCAAAAGCCACTTTAATTTTTTCTAATAGCCGCTTTTGTTTTCTCAAAAAGCCTCTTTAATTTGTTCGCAAAGCCGCTTTTGTTTTCTCTAAAACCCACTTTAATTTTTTCTAATAGCCGCTTTTGTTTTCTCAAAAAGCCACTTTAATTTTTTCTAATAGCCGCTTTTGTTTTCTCAGAAAGCCACTTTTATTTCTTTTAAAAACCGGTTTTGTTTTCTCAGAAAGTCGCTGTAATTTTTTCTAAAAGCTGCTTTTGTTTTCTCAAAAAGGCACTTTAATTTTTCTAAAAGACTCTTCTATTTTCTCAGAAAGTCGCTTTTATTTTTTCTAAAAGCCGCTTTTGTTTTCTCAAAAAGCCGCTTTAATTTGTTCGCAAAGCCGCTTTTGTTTTCTCTAAAACCCACTTTAATTTTTTCTAATAGCCGCTTTTGTTTTCTCAAAAAGCCTCTTTAATTTGTTCTCAAAGCCGCTTTTGTTTTCGCAAAAAGCCACTTTAATTTTTTCTAATAGCCGCTTTTGTTGTCTCAAAAAGCTACTTTTATTTCTTCTAAAAGCTGATTTTGTTTTCTCAAAAACCCACTTTAATTTCTTCTAAAAGCCGCTTTTGTTTTCTCCAAAAGCCACTTTAATTTTTTCTAATAGCCGCTTTTGTTTTCTCAAAAAGCTACTTTTATTTCTTCTAAAAGCCGATTTTGTTTTCTCAGAAAGTCGCTTTAATTTTTTCTAAAAGCCGCTTTTAATTTCTCTAAAACCCATTTTAGTTTTTTCTAAAAGCCGCTTTTAATTTCTCAGAAAGCCACTTTAATTTTTTCTAAAAGCCGCTATTGTTTTCTCAAAAAGCAACTTCAATTTTTTCCAAAAGCCGCTTTTGTTTTCTCAAAAAGCCACTTTTGTTTTCTCAAAAAGCCATTTTTATTTCTTCTAAAAGCCGATTTTGTTTTCTCAGAAAGTCGCTTTAATTTTTTCTAAAATCCCCTTTTGTTTTCTTATAGAGCCACTTTAATTTTTTCCAAAAGCCGCTTTTGTTTTCTCAGAAAGCCACTTTTATTTCTTTTAAAAACCGGTTTTGTTTTCTCAGAAAGTCGCTTTAATTTTTTCTAAAAGCTGCTTTTGTTTTCTCAAAAAGGCACTTTAATTTTTCTAAAAGACTCTTCTATTTTCTCAGAAAGTCGCTTTTATTTTTTCTAAAAGCCGCTTTTGTTTTCTCAAAGAGCCACTTTAATTTTTTCTAAAAACCACTTTTAATTTCTCAAAAGCCCACTTTAATTTTATCTAAAAGCCACTTTTAATTCCTCAGAATGCCACTTTATTTTTTCTAAAAGCCACTTTTATTTTCTCAAAAAGCCACTTTAATTTTTTCTAAAAGCCGCTTTTGTTTTCTCAAAAAGCAACTTAAATTTTTTCCAAAAGCCGCTTTTGTTTTCTCAAAAAGCCACTTTTATTTCTTCTTAAAGCCGATTTTGTTTTCTCAGAAAGTCGCTTTAATTTTTTCTAAAAGTCACTTTTAATTCCTCAGAAAGTCGCTTTAATTTTTTCTAAAAGCCGCTTTTGTTTTCTCAAAAAGCCACTTTAATTTTTTCTAAAAGCCACTTTTGTTTTCTCAAAAAGCCACTTTTATTTCTTCTAAAAACCGGTTTTGTTTTCTCAGAAAGTCGCTTTAATTTTTTCTAAAAGTCACTTTTAATTCCTCAGAAAGTCGCTTTAATTTTTTCTAAAAGCCACTTTTAATTTCTCTAAAACCCACTTTAATTTTTTCTAAAAGCCGCTTTTGTTTTCTCAAAAAGGCACTTTAATTTTTTCTAAAAACCGCTTTTGCTTTCTCAAAAAGCTACTTTTATTTCTTATAAAAGCCGATTTTGTTTTCTCAGAAAGTCGCTTTAATTTTTTCTAATAGCCGCTTTTGTTTTCTCAGAAAGTCGCTTTAATTTTTTCTAAAAGCCGCTTTTGTTTTCTCAAAAAGCAACTTTAATTTCTTCTAAAAGCCGCTTTTGTTTTATCAAAAAGCCACTTTAATTTTTTCTAAAAGCCACTTTTAATTTCTCTAAAACCCACTTAATTTTTTCTAAAAGCCGCTTTTGTTTTCTCAAAAAGCAACTTTAATTTCTTCTAAAAGCCGCTTTTGTTTTATCAAAAAGCCACTTTAATTTTTTCTAAAAGCCACTTTTAATTTCTCTAAAACCCACTTTAATTTTTTCTAAAAGCCGCTTTTGTTTTCTCAAAAAGCCACTTTTATTTCTTCTAAAAACCGGTTTTGTTTTCTCAGAAAGTCGCTTTAATTTTTTCTAAAAGCCGATTTTGTTTTCTCAGAAAGTCGCTTTAATTGTTTCTAATAGCCGCTTTAGTTTTCTCAGAAAGTCGCTTTAATTTTTTCTAAAAGCCGATTTTGTTTTCTCAGAAAGTCGCTTTAATTGTTTCTAATAGCCGCTTTAGTTTTCTCAGAAAGTCGCTATAATTTTTTCTAAAAGCCGATTTTGTTTTCTCAAAAAGCCACTTTAATTTTTTCTAATAGCCGCTATTAATTTCTCTAAAACCCACTTTAATTTTTTCTAATAGCCGCTTTTGCTTTCTCAGAAAGTCGCTTTAATTTTTTCTAATAGCCGCTTTTGCTTTCTCAGAAAGTCGCTTTAATTTTTTCTAAAATTCACTTTTAATTCCTCAGAAAGTCGCTTTAATTTTTTCTAAAAGCCGCTTTTGTTGTCTCAAAAAGCCTCTTTAATTTGTTCTCAAAGCCGCTTTTGTTTTCTCTAAAACCCACTTTAATTTTTTCTAATAGCCGCTTTTGGTTTCTCAAAAAGCTACTTTAATTACTTCTAAAAGCCGATTTTGTTTTATCAAAAACCCACTTTAATTTTTTCTAAAAGTCACTTTTAATTCCTCAGAAAGTCGCTTTAATTTTTTCTAAAAGCCGCTTTTGTTTTCTCAAAAAGCCTCTTTAATTTGTTCTCAAAGCCGCATTTTGTTTTCTCAAAAAGCCACTTTAATTTTTTCTAATAGCCGCTTTTGTTGTCTCAAAAAGCTACTTTTATTTCTTCTAAAAGCCGATTTTGTTTTCTCAAAAACCCACTTTAATTTTTTCTAAAAGCCGCTTTTGTTTTCTCAAAAAGCCATTTTAAATTTTTCTAAAAGCCGCTTTTGTTTTCTCAAAAAGCTACTTTTATTTCTTCTAAAAGCCGATTTTGTTTTCTCAAAAACCCACTTTAATCTTTTCTAAAAACCGCTTTTGTTTTCTCAAAAAGGCACTTTAATTTCTTCTAAAAGCCGCTTTTGTTTTCTCCAAAAGCCACTTTAATTTTTTCTAATACCCGCTTTTGTTTTCTCAAAAAGCCTCTTTAATTTGTTCGCAAAGCCGCTTTTGTTTTCTCTAAAACCCACTTTAATTTTTTCTAATAGCCGCTTTTGTTTTCTCAAAAAGCCACTTTAATTTTTTCTAATAGCCGCTTTTGTTTTCTCAGAAAGCCACTTTTATTTCTTTTAAAAACCGGTTTTGTTTTCTCAGAAAGTCGCTGTAATTTTTTCTAAAAGCTGCTTTTGTTTTCTCAAAAAGGCACTTTAATTTTTCTAAAAGACTCTTCTATTTTCTCAGAAAGTCGCTTTTATTTTTTCTAAAAGCCGCTTTTGTTTTCTCAAAAAGCCGCTTTAATTTGTTCGCAAAGCCGCTTTTGTTTTCTCTAAAACCCACTTTAATTTTTTCTAATAGCCGCTTTTGTTTTCTCAAAAAGCCTCTTTAATTTGTTCTCAAAGCCGCTTTTGTTTTCTCAAAAAGCCACTTTAATTTTTTCTAATAGCCGCTTTTGTTGTCTCATAAAGCTACTTTTATTTCTTCTAAAAGCTGATTTTGTTTTCTCAAAAACCCACTTTAATTTCTTCTAAAAGCCGCTTTTGTTTTCTCCAAAAGCCACTTTAATTTTTTCTAATAGCCGCTTTTGTTTTCTCAAAAAGCTACTTTTATTTCTTCTAAAAGCCGATTTTGTTTTCTCAGAAAGTCGCTTTAATTTTTTCTAAAAGCCGCTTTTAATTTCTCTAAAACCCATTTTAGTTTTTTCTAAAAGCCGCTTTTAATTTCTCAGAAAGCCACTTTAATTTTTTCTAAAAGCCGCTATTGTTTTCTCAAAAAGCAACTTCAATTTTTTCCAAAAGCCGCTTTTGTTTTCTCAAAAAGTCACTTTTGTTTTCTCAAAAAGCCATTTTTATTTCTTCTAAAAGCCGATTTTGTTTTCTCAGAAAGTCGCTTTAATTTTTTCTAAAATCCCCTTTTGTTTTCTTATAGAGCCACTTTAATTTTTTCCAAAAGCCGCTTTTGTTTTCTCAGAAAGCCACTTTTATTTCTTTTAAAAACCGGTTTTGTTTTCTCAGAAAGTCGCTTTAATTTTTTCTAAAAGCTGCTTTTGTTTTCTCAAAAAGGCACTTTAATTTTTCTAAAAGACTCTTCTATTTTCTCAGAAAGTCGCTTTTATTTTTTCTAAAAGCCGCTTTTGTTTTCTCAAAGAGCCACTTTAATTTTTTCTAAAAACCACTTTTAATTTCTCAAAAGCCCACTTTAATTTTATCTAAAAGCCACTTTTAATTCCTCAGAATGCCACTTTATTTTTTCTAAAAGCCACTTTTATTTTCTCAAAAAGCCACTTTAATTTTTTCTAAAAGCCGCTTTTGTTTTCTCAAAAAGCAACTTAAATTTTTTCCAAAAGCCGCTTTTGTTTTCTCAAAAAGCCACTTTTATTTCTTCTTAAAGCCGATTTTGTTTTCTCAGAAAGTCGCTTTAATTTTTTCTAAAAGTCACTTTTAATTCCTCAGAAAGTCGCTTTAATTTTTTCTAAAAGCCGCTTTTGTTTTCTCAAAAAGCCACTTTAATTTTTTCTAAAAGCCACTTTTGTTTTCTCAAAAAGCCACTTTTATTTCTTCTAAAAACCGGTTTTGTTTTCTCAGAAAGTCGCTTTAATTTTTTCTAAAAGTCACTTTTAATTCCTCAGAAAGTCGCTTTAATTTTTTCTAAAAGCCACTTTTAATTTCTCTAAAACCCACTTTAATTTTTTCTAAAAGCCGCTTTTGTTTTCTCAAAAAGGCACTTTAATTTTTTCTAAAAACCGCTTTTGCTTTCTCAAAAAGCTACTTTTATTTCTTATAAAAGCCGATTTTGTTTTCTCAGAAAGTCGCTTTAATTTTTTCTAAAAGCCACTTTTAATTTCTCTAAAACCCACTTTAATTTTTTCTAAAAGCCGCTTTTGTTTTCTCAAAAAGGCACTTTAATTTTTTCTAAAAACCGCTTTTGCTTTCTCAAAAAGCTACTTTTATTTCTTATAAAAGCCGATTTTGTTTTCTCAGAAAGTCGCTTTAATTTTTTTTAAAAGTCACTTTTAATTCCTCAGAAAGTCGCTTTAATTTTTTCTAAAAGCCGCTTTTGTTTTCTCTAAAACCTACTTTAATTTTTTCTAAAAGCCGCTTTTGTTTTCTCAAAAAGCCACTTTAATTTTTTCTAAAAGCCACTTTTGTTTTCTCAAAAAGCCACTTTTATTTCTTCTAAAAACCGGTTTTGTTTTCTTAGAAAGTCGCTTTAATTTTTTCTAAAAGCCACTTTTAATTTCTCTAAAACCCACTTTAATTTTTTCTAAAAGCCGCTTTTGTTTTCTCAAAAAGGCACTTTAATTTTTTCTAAAAACCGCTTTTGCTTTCTCAAAAAGCTACTTTTATTTCTTATAAAAGCCGATTTTGTTTTCTCAGAAAGTCGCTTTAATTTTTTCTAAAAGCCACTTTTAATTTCTCTAAAACCCACTTAAATTTTTTCTAAAAGCCGCTTTTGTTTTCTCAAAAAGCTACTTTTATTTCTTATAAAAGCCGCTTTTGTTTTCTCAAAACCGCACTTTAATTTTTTTTAAAAGTCACTTTTAATTCCTCAGAAAGTCGCTTTAATTTTTTCTAAAAGCCGCTTTTGTTTTCTCAAAACCGCACTTTAATTTTTTCTATTAGCAGCTTTTGTTTTCTCAAAAAGCCACTTTTATTTCTTCTAAAAACTGGTTTTGTTTTCTCAGAAAGCCACTTTAATTTTTTCTAAAAGCCACTATTAATTCCTCAGATAGCCACTTTTTTTTTTTAAGCCACTTTTATTTTCTCAGAAAGCCACTTTATTTTTTCTATAGCCACTTTTATTTTCTCAAAAAGCCACTTTAATTTTTTCTAAAAGCCACTTTTATTTTCTCAGAAAGCCGCTTTTATTTTTTCTAAAGGCTGCTTTTGTTTTCTCAAAAAGCCACTTTAATTTTTCTAAAAACCACTTTTAATTTCTCAAAAAGCCACTTTAATTTTTTCTAAAAGCCACTTTTATTTTCTCAGAAAGTCGCTTTTATTTTTTCTAAAAGCCGCTTTTGTTTTCTCAAAGAGCCACTTTAATTTTGTCTAAAAACCACTTTTAATTTCTCAAAAGCCACCTTTAATTTTTTCTAAAAGCCACTTTTAATTCCTCAGAATGCCACTTTATTTTTTCTAAAAGCCATTTTTATTTTCTCAAAAAGCCACTTTAATTTTTTCTAAAAGCCGCTTTTGTTTTCTCAAAAAGCAACTTCAATTTTTTCCAAAAGCTGCTTTTGTTTTCTCAAAAAGCCACTTTTATTTCTTCTTAAAGCCGCTTTTGTTTTCTCAAAAAGCTACTTTTATTTCTTCTAAAAGCCGATTTTGTTTTCTCAAAAAGCCACTTTTATTTGTTCTAAAAACCGGTTTTGTTTTCTCACAAAGTCGCATTAATTTTTTCTAAAAGTCACTTTTAATTCCTCAGAAAGTCGCTTTAATTTTTTCTAAAAGCCACTTTTAATTTCTCTAAGACCCACTTTAATTTTTTCTAAAGGCCGCTTTTGTTTTCTCAAAAAGCCACTTTAATTTTTTCTAAAAGCCGCTTTTGTTTTCTCAAAAAGCCACTTTTATTTGTTCTAAAAACCGGTTTTGTTTTCTTAGAAAGTCGCTTTTATTTTTTCTAAAAGCCGCTTTTGTTTTCTCAAAAAGCCACTTTTATTTCTTCTAAAAACCGGTTTTGTTTTCTCAAAAAGCCACTTTTATTTCTTTAAAAAACCGGGTTTGTTTTCTCAGAAAGTCGCTTTAATTTTTTCTAAAAGCCACTTTTAATTTCTCTAAGACCCACTTTAATTTTTTCTAAAAGCCGCTTTTGTTTTCTCAAAAAGCCACTTTCATTTTTTCTAAAAGCCGCTTTTGTTTTCTCAAAAAGCCACTTTAATTTTTTCTAAAAGCCGCTTTTGTTTTCTCAAAATGCCACTTTAATTTTTTCTAATAGCCGCTTTTAATTTCTCTAAAACCCACTTAATTTTTTCTAATAGCCGCTTTTGTTTTCTCAGAAAGTCGCTTTAATTTTTTCTAAAAGCCGCTTTTGTTTTCTCAAAAAGCAACTTTAATTTCTTCTAAAAGCCGCTTTTGTTTTCTCAAAAAGCCACTTTAATTTTTTCTAAAAGCCACTTTTAATTTCTCTAAAACCCACTTAATTTTTTCTAATAGCCGCTTTTGTTTTCTCAAAAAGCCACTTTAATTTTTTCTAAAAGCCGCTTTTGTTTTCTCAAAAAGCCACTTTTATTTCTTCTAAAAACCGGTTTTGTTTTCTCAGAAAGTCGCTTTAATTTTTTCTAAAAGCCGATTTTGTTTTCTCAGAAAGTCGCTTTAATTGTTTCTAATAGCCGCTTTAGTTTTCTCAGAAAGTCGCTTTAATTTTTTCTAAAAGCCGATTTTGTTTTCTCAGAAAGTCGCTTTAATTGTTTCTAATAGCCGCTTTAGTTTTCTCAGAAAGTCGCTATAATTTTTTCTAAAAGCCGATTTTGTTTTCTCAAAAAGCCACTTTAATTTTTTCTAATAGCCGCTATTAATTTCTCTAAAACCCACTTTTATTTTTTCTAATAGCCGCTTTTGCTTTCTCAGAAAGTCGCTTTAATTTTTTCTAAAAGTCGCTTTAATTTTTTCTAAAAACCGCTTTTGTTTTCTCAGAAAGTCGCTTTAATTTTTTCTAATAGCCGCTTTTGCTTTCTCAGAAAGTCGCTTTAATTTTTTCTAAAAGCCGCTTTTGTTTTCTCAAAAAGCCTCTTTAATTTGTTCTAAAAGCCGCTTTTGTTTTCTCAAAAAGCCACTTTAATTTTTTCTAATAGCCGCTTTTGTTGTCTCAAAAAGCTACTTTTATTTCTTCTAAAAGCCGATTTTGTTTTCTCAAAAACCCACTTTAATTTTTTCTAAAAGTCACTTTTAATTCCTCAGAAAGTCGCTTTAATTTTTTCTAAAAGCCGCTTTTGTTTTCTCAAAAAGCCACTTTAATTTTTTCTAATAGCCGCTTTTGTTGCCTCAAAAAGCTACTTTTATTTCTTCTAAAAGCCGATTTTGTTTTCTCAAAAACCCACTTTAATTTCTTCTAAAAGCCGCTTTTGTTTTCTCCAAAAGCCACTTTAATTTTTTCTAATAACCGCTTTTGTTTTCTCAAAAAGCTACTTTTATTTCTTCTAAAAGCCGATTTTGTTTTCTCAGAAAGTCGCTTTAATTTTTTCTAAAAGCCGCTTTTAATTTCTCTAAAACCCATTTTAGTTTTTTCTAAAAGCCGCTTTTGTTTTCTCAAAAAGCCACTTTAATTTTTTCTAAAAGCCGCTATTGTTTTCTCAAAAAGCAACTTCAATTTTTTTCAAAAGCCGCTTTTGTTTTCTCAAAAAGCCACTTTTGTTTTCTCAAAAAGCCATTTTTATTTCTTCTAAAAGCCGATTTTGTTTTCTCAGAAAGTCGCTTTAATTTTTTCTAAAAGCTGCTTTTGTTTTCTAAAAAAGCCACTTTAATTTTTCTAAAAGACTCTTCTATTTTCTCAGAAAGTCGCTTTTATTTTTTCTAAAAGCCGCTTTTGTTTTCTCAAAGAGCCACTTTAATTTTTTCTAAAAACCACTTTTAATTCCTCAGAATGCCACTTTATTTTTTCTAAAAGCCACTTTTATTTTCTCAAAAAGCCACTTTAATTTTTTCTAAAAGCCGCTTTTGTTTTCTCAAAAAGCAACTTAAATTTTTTCCAAAAGCCGCTTTTGTTTTCTCAAAAAGCCACGTTTATTTCTTCTTAAAGCCGCTTTTGTTTTCTCAATAAGCAACTTCAATTTTTTCCAAAAGCCACTTTTGTTTTCTCAAAAAGCCACTTTTATTTCTTCTAAAAACCGGTTTTGTTTTCTTAGAAAGTCGCTTTAATTTTTTCTAAAAGCCACTTTTAATTTCTCTAAAACCCACTTTAATTTTTTCTAAAAGCCGCTTTTGTTTTCTCAAAAAGGCACTTTAATTTTTTCTAAAAACCGCTTTTGCTTTCTCAAAAAGCTACTTTTATTTCTTATAAAAGCCGATTTTGTTTTCTCAGAAAGTCGCTTTAATTTTTTCTAAAAGCCACTTTTAATTTCTCTAAAACCCACTTAAATTTTTTCTAAAAGCCGCTTTTGCTTTCTCAAAAAGCTACTTTTATTTCTTATAAAAGCCGATTTTGTTTTCTCAGAAAGTCGCTTTAATTTTTTTTAAAAGTCACTTTTAATTCCTCAGAAAGTCGCTTTAATTTTTTCTAAAAGCCGCTTTTGTTTTATCTAAAACCTACTTTAATTTTTTCTAAAAGCCGGTTTTGTTTTCTCAAAACCCCACTTTAATTTTTTCTATTAGCAGCTTTTGTTTTCTCAAAAAGCCACTTTTATTTCTTCTAAAAACTAGTTGTGTTTTCTCAGAAAGCCACTTTAATTTTTTCTAAAAGCCACTATTAATTCCTCAGATAGCCACTTTTTTTAAAGCCACTTTTATTTTCTCAGAAAGCCACTTTATTTTTTCTAATAGCCACTTTTATTTTCTCAAAAAGCCACTTTAATTTTTTCTAAAAGGTACTTTTATTTTCTCAGAAAGCCGCTTTTATTTTTTCTAAAGGCTGCTTTTGTTTTCTCAAAAAGCCACTTTAATTTTTCTAAAAACCACTTTTAATTTCTCAAAAAGCCACTTTAATTTTTTCTAAAAGCCACTTTTATTTTCTCAGAAAGTCGCTTTTATTTTTTCTAAAAGCCGCTTTTGTTTTCTCAAAGAGCCACTTTTATTTTTTCTAAAAACCACTTTTAATTTCTCAAAAGCCCACTTTAATTTTTTCTAAAAGCCACTTTTAATTCCTCAGAATGCCACTTTATTTTTTCTAAAAGCCACTTTTATTTTCTCAAAAAGCCACATTAATTTTTTCTAAAAGCCGCTTTTGTTTTCTCAAAAAGCAACTTCAATTTTTTCCAAAAGCCGCTTTTGTTTTCTCAAAAAGCCACTTTTATTTCTTCTTAAAGCCGCTTTTGTTTTCTCAAAAAGCTACTTTTATTTCTCTAAAAGCCACTTAATTTTTTCTAATAGCCGCTTTTGTTTTCTCAGAAAGTCGCATTAATTTTTTCTAAAAGTCACTTTTAATTCCTCAGAAAGTCGCTTTAATTTTTTCTAAAAGCCACTTTTAATTTCTCTAAGACCCACTTTAATTTTTTCTAAAGGCCGCTTTTGTTTTCTCAAAAAGCCACTTTAATTTTTTCTAAAACCCGCTTTTGTTTTCTCAAAAAGCCACTTTTATTTGTTCTAAAAACCGGTTTTGTTTTCTTAGAAAGTCGGTTTAATTTTTTCTAAAAGCCACTTTTAATTTCTCTAAAACCCACTTTAATTTTTTCTAAAAGCCGGTTTTGTTTTCTCAAAACCCCACTTTAATTTTTTCTAAAAGCCGCTTTTGTTTTCTCAAAAAGCCACTTTTATTTCTTCTAAAAACCGGTTTTGTTTTCTTAGAAAGTCGCTTTTATTTTTTCTAAAAGCCGCTTTTGTTTTCTCAAAAAGCCACTTTTATTTCTTCTAAAAACCGGTTTTGTTTTCTCAAAAAGCCACTTTTATTTCTTTAAAAAACCGGGTTTGTTTTCTCAGAAAGTCGCTTTAATTTTTTCTAAAAGCCAATTTTAATTTCTCTAAGACCCACTTTAATTTTTTCTAAAAGCCGCTTTTGTTTTCTCAATAAGCCACTTTAATTTTTTCTAATAGCCGCTTTTGTTTTCTCAAAAAGCTACTTTTATTTCTTCTAAAAGCCGATTTTGTTTTCTCAGAAAGTCGCTTTAATTTTTTCTAAAAGTCACTTTTAATTGCTCAGAAAGTCGCTTTAATTTTTTCTAAAAGCCACTTTTAATTTCTCTAAGACCCACTTTAATTTTTTTAAAACCCGCTTTTGTTTTCTCAATAAGCCACTTTAATTTTTTCTAATAGCCGCTTTTGTTTTCTCAAAAAGCTACTTTTACTAAAAGCCGATTTTGTTTTCTCAGAAAGTCGCTTTAATTTTTTCTAAAAGCCACTTTTAATTTCTCTAAAACCCACTTTAATTTTTTCTAATAGCCGCTTTTGTTTTCTCAAAAAGCCACTTTAATTTTTTCTAATAGCCGCTTTTGTTTTCTCAAAAACCTACTTTTATTTCTTCTAAAAGCCGATTTTGTTTTCTCAGAAAGTCGCTTTAATTTTTTCTAAAAGCCACTTTTAATTTCTCTAAGACCCACTTTAATTTTTTCTAAAAGCCGCTTTTGTTTTCTCAATAAGCCACTTTAATTTTTTCTAATAGCCGATTTTGTTTTCTCAAAAAGCTACTTTTATTTCTTCTAAAAGCCGATTTTGTTTTCTCAGAAAGTCGCTTTAATTTTTTCTAAAAGTCACTTTTAATTCCTCAGAAAGTCGCTTTAATGTTTTCTAAAAGCCGCTTTTGTTTTCTCAAAAAGCCACTTTAATTTTTTCTAAAAGCCGCTTTTGTTTTCTCAAAAAGCCACTTTTATTTCTTCTAAAAACCGGGTTTGTTTTCTCAGAAAGTCGCTTTAATTTTTTCTAAAAGTCACTTTTAATTCCTCAGAAAGTCGCTTTTATGTTTTCTAAAAGCCGCTTTTGTTTTCTCAAAAAGCCACTTTAATTTTTTCTAAAAGCCGCTTTTGTTTTCTCAAAAAGCCACTTTTATTTCTTCTAAAAACCGGTTTTGTTTTCTTAGAAAGTCGCTTTAATTTTTTCTAAAAGCCACTTTTAATTTCTCTAAAACCCACTTTAATTTTTTCTAAAAGCCGCTTTTGTTTTCTCAGAAAGTCGCTTTAATTTTTTTAAAAGTCACTTTAAATCCTCAGAAAGTCGCTTTAATTTTTTCTAAAAGCCGCTTTTGTTTTCTCTAAAACCTACTTTAATTTTTTCTAAAAGCCGGTTTTGTTTTCTCAAAACCCCACTTTAATTTTTTCTATTAGCAGCTTTTGTTTTCTCAAAAAGCCACTTTTATTTCTTCTAAAAACTGGTTTTGTTTTCTCAGAAAGCCACTTTAATTTTTTCTAAAAGCCACTATTAATTCCTCAGATAGCCACTTTTTTTTAAAGCCACTTTTATTTTCTCAGAAAGCCACTTTATTTTTTCTAATAGCCACTTTTATTTTCTCAAAAAGCCACTTTAATTTTTTCTAAAAGCCACTTTTATTTTCTCAGAAAGTAGCTTTAATTTTTTCTAAAAGCCACTTTTAATTTCTCTAAGACCCACTTAAATTTTTTCTAAAAGCCGCTTTTGTTTTCTCAAAAAGCTACTTTTATCTCTTATAAAAGCCGATTTTGTTTTCTCAGAAAGTCGCTTTAATTTTTATTAAAAGTCACTTTTAATTCCTCAGAAAGTCGCTTTAATTTTTTCTAAAAGCCGCTTTTGTTTTCTCTAAAACCTACTTTAATTTTTTCTAAAAGCCGGTTTTGTTTTCTCAAAACCCCACTTTAATTTTTTCTATTAGCAGCTTTTGTTTTCTCAAAAAGCCACTTTTATTTCTTCTAAAAACTGGTTTTGTTTTCTCAGAAAGCCACTTTAATTTTTTCTAAAAGCCACTATTAATTCCTCAGATAGCCACTTTTTTTTAAAACCACTTTTATTTTCTCAGAAAGCCACTTTATTTTTTCTAATAGCCACTTTTATTTTTTCAAAAAGCCACTTTAATTTTTTCTAAAAGCCACTTTTATTTTCTCAGAAAGTCGCTTTTATTTTTTCTAAAAGCCGCTTTTGTTTTCTCAAAAAGCCACTTTTATTTCTTCTTAAAGCCGCTTTTGTTTTCTCAAAAAGCTACTTTAATTTCTTCTAAAAGCCGCTTTTGTTTTCTCCAAAAGCCACTTTAATTTTTTCTAAAAGCCGCTTTTGTTTTCTCTGAAAGTCGCTTTAATTTTTCCTAAAAGTCACTTTTAATTCCTCAGAAAGTCGCTTTAATTTTTTCTAAAAGCCACTTTTAATTCCTCAGAAAGCCACTTTAATTTTTTCTAAAAGCCGCTTTTATTTTCTCAAAAAGCCACTTTAATTTTTTCTAATACCCGCTTTTGTTTTCTCAAAAAGCCATTTTTATTTCTTCTAAAATTCGGTTTTGTTTTCTCAGAAAGTCGCTTTAATTTTTTCTAAAAGCCACTTTTAATTTCTCTAAGACCCACTTTAATTTTTCTAAAGGCCGCTTTTGTTTTCTCAAAAAGCCACTTTAATTTTTTCTAAAAGCCGCTTTTGTTTTCTCAAAAAGCCACTTTTATTTGTTCTAAAAACCGGTTTTGTTTTCTTAGAAAGTCGCTTTAATTTTTTCTAAAAGCCACTTTTAATTTCTCTAAAACCCACTTTAATTTTTTCTAAAAGCCGGTTTTGTTTTCTCAAAACCCCACTTTAATTTTTTCTAAAAGCCGCTTTTGTTTTCTCAAAAATCCACTTTTATTTCTTCTAAAAACCGGTTTTGTTTTTTAGAAAGTCGCTTTTATTTCTTCTAAAAGCCGATTTTATTTTCTCAGAAAGTCGCTTTTATTTTTTCTAAAAACCGGTTTTGTTTTCTCAGAAAGTCGCTTTAATTTTTTCTAAAAGCCACTTTTAATTTCTCTAAAACCCACTTTAACTTTTTCTAAAAGCCGCTTTTGTTTTCTCAAAAAGCCACTTTAATTTTATCTAAAAGCCGCTTTTGTTTTCTCAAAAAGCCACTTTTATTTCTTCTAAAAACCGGTTTTGTTTTCTCAGAAAGTCGCTTTAATTTTTTCTAAAAGCCACTTTTAATTTCTCTAAAACCCACTTTAATTTTTTCTAAAAGCCGCTTTTGTTTTCTCAAAAAGCCACTTTAATTTTATCTAAAAGCCGCTTTTGTTTTCTCAAAAAGCCACTTTAATTTTATCTAAAAGCCGCTTTTGTTTTCTCAAAAAGCCACTTTTATTTCTTCTAAAAACCGGTTTTGTTTTCTCAGAAAGTCGCTTTAATTTTTTCTAAAAGCCACTTTTAATTTCTCTAAAACCCACTTTAATTTTTTCTAAAAGCCGCTTTTGTTTTCTCAGAAAGTCGCTTTAATTTTTTTAAAAGTCACTTTTAATTCCTCAGAAAGTCGCTTTAATTTTTTCTAAAAGCCGCTTTTGTTTTCTCTAAAACCTACTTTAATTTTTTCTAAAAGCCGGTTTTGTTTTCTCAAAACCCCACTTTAATTTTTTCTATTAGCAGCTTTTGTTTTCTCAAAAAGCCACTTTTATTTCTTCTAAAAACTGGTTTTGTTTTCTCAGAAAGCCACTTTAATTTTTTCTAAAAGCCACTATTAATTCCTCAGATAGCCACTTTTTTTTAAAGCCACTTTTATTTTCTCAGAAAGCCACTTTATTTTTTCTAATAGCCACTTTTATTTTCTCAAAAAGCCACTTTAATTTTTTCTAAAAGCCACTTTTATTTTCTCAGAAAGTCGCTTTTATTTTTTCTAAAAGCCGCTTTTGTTTTCTCAAAAAGCCACTTTTATTTCTTCTTAAAGCCGCTTTTGTTTTCTCAAAAAGCAACTTCAATTTTTTCCAAAAGCCGCTTTTGTTTTCTCAAAAAGCCACTTTTATTTCTTCTTAAAGCCGCTTTTGTTTTCTCAAAAAGCTACTTTAATTTCTTCTTAAAGCCGCTTTTGTTTTCTCCAAAAGCCACTTTAATTTTTTCTAAAAGCCGCTTTTATTTTCTCTGAAAGTCGCTTTAATTTTTCCTAAAAGTCACTTTTAATTCCTCAGAAAGTCGCTTTAATTTTTTCTAAAAGCCACTTTTAATTCCTCAGAAAGCCACTTTAATTTTTTCTAAAAGCCGCTTTTATTTTCTCAAAAAGCCACTTTAATTTTTTCTAATACCCGCTTTTGTTTTCTCAAAAAGCCATTTTTATTTCTTCTAAAATTCGGTTTTGTTTTCTCAGAAAGTCGCTTTAATTTTTTCTAAAAGCCACTTTTAATTTCTCTAAGACCCACTTTAATTTTTCTAAAGGCCGCTTTTGTTTTCTCAAAAAGCCACTTTAATTTTTTCTAAAAGCCGCTTTTGTTTTCTCAAAAAGCCACTTTTATTTGTTCTAAAAACCGGTTTTGTTTTCTTAGAAAGTCGCTTTAATTTTTTCTAAAAGCCACTTTTAATTTCTCTAAAACCCACTTTAATTTTTTCTAAAAGCCGGTTTTGTTTTCTCAAAACCCCACTTTAATTTTTTCTAAAAGCCGCTTTTGTTTTCTCAAAAATCCACTTTTATTTCTTCTAAAAACCGGTTTTGTTTTCTTAGAAAGTCGCTTTTATTTCTTCTAAAAGCCGATTTTGTTTTCTCAGAAAGTCGCTTTTATTTTTTCTAAAAACCGGTTTTGTTTTCTCAGAAAGTCGCTTTAATTTTTTCTAAAAGCCACTTTTAATTTCTCTAAAACCCACTTTAACTTTTTCTAAAAGCCGCTTTTGTTTTCTCAAAAAGCCACTTTAATTTTATCTAAAAGCCGCTTTTGTTTTCTCAAAAAGCCACTTTTATTTCTTCTAAAAACCGGTTTTCTTTTCTCAGAAAGTCGCTTTAATTTTTTCTAAAAGCCACTTTTAATTTCTCTAAAACCCACTTTAATTTTTTCTAAAAGCCGCTTTTGTTTTCTCAAAAAGCCACTTTAATTTTATCTAAAAGCCGCTTTTGTTTTCTCAAAAAGCCACTTTAATTTTATCTAAAAGCCGCTTTTGTTTTCTCAAAAAGCCACTTTTATTTCTTCTAAAAACCGGTTTTGTTTTCTCAGAAAGTCGCTTTAATTTTTTCTAAAAGCCACTTTTAATTTCTCTAAAACCCACTTTAATTTTTTCTAAAAGCCGCTTTTGTTTTCTCAAAAAGCCACTTTAATTTTATCTAAAAGCCGCTTTTGTTTTCTCAAAAAGCCACTGTAATTTTATCTAAAAGCCGCTTTTGTTTTCTCAAAAAGCCACTTTTATTTCTTCTAAAAACCGGTTTTGTTTTCTCAGAAAGTCGCTTTAATTTATTCTAAAAGCCACTTTTAATTTCTCTAAAACCCACTTTACTTTTTTCTAAAAGCCGCTTTTGTTTTCTCAAAAAGCCACTTTAATTTTATCTAAAAGCCGCTTTTGTTTTCTCAAAAAGCCACTTTAATTTTATCTAAAAGCCGCTTTTGTTTTCTCAAAAAGCCACTTTTATTTCTTCTAAAAACCGGTTTTGTTTTCTCAGAAAGTCGCTTTAATTTTTTTTAAAAGCCACTTTTAATTTCTCTAAAACCCACTTTAATTTTTTCTAAAAGCCGCTTTTGTTTTCTCAAAAAGCCACTTTAATTTTATCTAAAAGCCGCTTTTGTTTTCTCAAAAAGCCACTTTTATTTCTTCTAAAAACCGGTTTTGTTTTCTCAGAAAGTCGCTTTAATTTTTTCTAAAAGCCACTTTTAATTTCTCTAAAACCCACTTTAACTTTTTCTAAAAGCCGCTTTTGTTTTCTCAAAAAGCCACTTTAATTTTATCTAAAAGCCGCTTTTGTTTTCTCAAAAAGCCACTTTTATTTCTTCTAAAAACCGGTTTTGTTTTCTCAGAAAGTCGCTTTAATTTTTTTTAAAAGCCACTTTTAATTTCTCTAAAACCCACTTTAATTTTTTCTAAAAGCCGCTTTTGTTTTCTCAAAAAGCCACTTTAATTTTATCTAAAAGCCGCTTTTGTTTTCTCAAAAAGCCACTTTTATTTCTTCTAAAAACCGGTTTTGTTTTCTCAGAAAGTCGCTTTAATTTTTTCTAAAAGCCACTTTTAATTTCTCTAAAACCCACTTTAACTTTTTCTAAAAGCCGCTTTTGTTTTCTCAAAAAGCCACTTTAATTTCTTCTAAAAGCCGCTTTTGTTTTCTCAAAAAGCCACTTTTATTTCTTCTAAAAACCGGTCTTGTTTTCTCAGAAAGTCGCTTTAATTTTTTCTAAAAGCCACTTTTAATTCCTCAGAAAGTCGCTTTAATTTTTTCTAAAAGTCGCTTTTGTTTTCTCAAAAAGCTACTTTTATTTCTTTTAAAAGCCGATTTTGTTTTCTCAGAAAGTCGCTTTAATTTTTTCTAAAAGTCACTTTTAATTGCTCAGAAAGTCGCTTTAATTTTTTCTAAAAGCCACTTTTAATTTCTCTAAGACCCACTTTAATTTTTTCTAAAAGCCGCTTTTGTTTTCTCAAAAAGCCACTTTAATTTTTTCTAATAGCCGCTTTTGTTTTCTCAAAAAGCTACTTTTATTTCTTCTAAAAGCCGATTTTGTTTTCTCAGAAAGTCGCTTTAATTTTTTAAAAGTCACTTTTAATTCCTCAGAAAGTCGCTTTAATTTTTTCTAAAAGCCACTTTTAATTTCTCTAAGACCCACTTTAATTTTTTCTAAAAGCCGCTTTTGTTTTCTCAAAAAGCCACTTTAATTTTTTCTAATAGCCGCTTTTGTTTTCTCAAAAAGCCACTTTAATTTTATCTAAAAGCCGCTTTTGTTTTCTCAAAAAGCCACTTTTATTTCTTCTAAAAACCGGTTTTGTTTTCTCAGAAAGTCGCTTTAATTTTTTCTAAAAGCCACTTTTAATTTCTCTAAAACCCACTTTAATTTTTTCTAAAAGCCGCTTTTGTTTTCTCAAAAAGCCACTTTAATTTTATCTAAAGGCCGCTTTTGTTTTCTCAAAAAGCCACTTTAATTTTATCTAAAAGCCGCTTTTGTTTTCTCAAAAAGCCACTTTTATTTCTTCTAAAAACCGGTTTTGTTTTCTCAGAAAGTCGCTTTAATTTTTTCTAAAAGCCACTTTTAATTTCTCTAAAACCCACTTTAATTTTATCTAAAAGCCGCTTTTGTTTTCTCAAAAAGCCACTTTAATTTTATCTAAAAGCCGCTTTTGGTTTCTCAAAAAGCCACTTTTATTTATTCTAAAAACCGGTTTTGTTTTCTCAGAAAGTCGCTTTAATTTTTTCTAAAAGCCACTTTTAATTTCTCTAAAACCCACTTTAATTTTTTCTAAAAGCCGCTTTTGTTTTCTCAAAAAGCCACTTTAATTTTATCTAAAAGCCGCTTTTGTTTTCTCAAAAAGCCACTTTAATTTTATCTAAAAGCCGCTTTTGTTTTCTCAAAAAGCCACTTTTATTTCTTCTAAAAACCGGTTTTGTTTTCTCAGAAAGTCGCTTTAATTTTTTCTAAAAGCCACTTTTAATTTCTCTAAAACCCACTTTAATTTTTTCTAAAAGCCGCTTTTGTTTTCTCAAAAAGCCACTTTAATTTTATCTAAAAGCCGCTTTTGTTTTCTCAAAAAGCCACTTTTATTTCTTCTAAAAACCGGTTTTGTTTTCTCAGAAAGTCGCTTTAATTTTTTCTAAAAGCCACTTTTAATTTCTCTAAAACCCACTTTAACTTTTTCTAAAAGCCGCTTTTGTTTTCTCAAAAAGCCACTTTAATTTTTTCTAAAAGCCGCTTTTGTTTTCTCAAAAAGCCACTTTTATTTCTTCTAAAAACCGGTTTTGTTTTCTCAGAAAGTCGCTTTAATTTTTTCTAAAAGCCACTTTTAATTCCTCAGAAAGTCGCTTTAATTTTTTCTAAAAGTCGCTTTTGTTTTCTCAAAAAGCTACTTTTATTTCTTTTAAAAGCCGATTTTGTTTTCTCAGAAAGTCGCTTTAATTTTTTCTAAAAGTCACTTTTAATTGCTCAGAAAGTCGCTTTAATTTTTACTAAAAGCCACTTTTAATTTCTCTAAGACCCACTTTAATTTTTTCTAAAAGCCGCTTTTGTTTTCTCAAAAAGCCACTTTAATTTTTTCTAATAGCCGCTTTTGTTTTCTCAAAAAGCTACTTTTATTTCTTCTAAAAGCCGATTTTGTTTTCTCAGAAAGTCGCTTTAATTTTTTAAAAGTCACTTTTAATTCCTCAGAAAGTCGCTTTAATTTTTTCTAAAAGCCACTTTTAATTTCTCTAAGACCCACTTTAATTTTTTCTAAAAGCCGCTTTTGTTTTCTCAAAAAGCCACTTTAATTTTTTCTAATAGCCGCTTTTGTTTTCTCAAAAAGCTACTTTTATTTCTTTTAAAAGCCGATTTTGTTTTCTCAGAAAGTCGCTTTAATTTTTTCTAAAAGTCACTTTTAATTGCTCAGAAAGTCGCTTTAATTTTTTCTAAAAGCCACTTTTAATTTCTCTAAGACCCACTTAAATTTTTTCTAAAAGCCGCTTTTGTTTTCTCAAAAAGCCACTTTAATTTTTTCTAAAAGCCGCTTTTGTTTTCTCAAAAGGCCACTTTTATTTCTTCTAAAAACCGGGTTTGTTTTCTCAGAAAGTCGCTTTAATTTTTTCTAAAAGTCACTTTTAATTCCTCAGAAAGTCGCTTTAATGTTTTCTAAAAGCCGCTTTTGTTTTATCAAAAAGCCACTTTAATTTTTTCTAAAAGCCGCTTTTGTTTTCTCTGAAAGTCGCTTTAATTTTTCCTAAAAATCACTTTTAATTCCTCAGAAAGTCGCTTTTATTTTTTGTAAAAGCCACTTTTAATTCCTCAGAAAGCCACTTTAATTTTTTCTAAAAGCCGCTTTTGCTTTCTCAAAAAGCCACTTTTATTTCTTCTAAAAACCGATTTTGTTTTCTCAGAAAGTCGTGTTAATTTTTTCTAAAAGTCACTTTTAATTCCTCAGAAAGTCGCTTTTATTTTTTCTAAAAGCCACTTTTAATTTCTCTAAAAGCCACTTTAATTGTTTCTAATAGCCGCTTTTGCTTTCTCAAAAAGCCACTTTTATTTCTTCTAAAAACCGATTTTGTTTTCTCAGAAAGTCGCGTTAATTTTTTCTAAAAGTCACTTTTAATTCCTCAGAAAGTCGCTTTTATTTTTTCTAAAAGCCACTTTTAATTTCTCAAAAAGCCTCTTTAATTTGTTCTAAAAGCCGCTTTTGTTTTCTCAAAAAGCCACTTTAATTTTTTCTAATAGCCGCTTTTGTTTTCGCAAAAAGCCACTTTTGTTTCTTCTAAAAACCGGTTTTGTTTTCTCAGAAAGTCGCTTTAATTTTTTCTAAAAGCCACTTTTAATTTCTCTAAAACCCACTTTATTTTTTTCTAAAAGCCGCTTTTGCTTTCTCAAAAAGCCACTTTTATTTCTTCTAAAAGCCGATTTTGTTTTCTCTGAAAGTTGCTTTAATTTTTTCTAAAAGTCACTTTTAATTCCTCAGAAAGTCGCTTTAATTTTTTCTAAAAGCCGCTTTTGTTTTCTCAAAAAGCCTCTTTAATTTGTTCTAAAAGCCGCTTTTGTTTTCTCAAAAAGCCACTTTAATTTTTTCTAATAGCCGCTTTTGTTTTCTCAAAAAGCTACTTTTATTTCTTCTAAAAGCCGATTTTGTTTTCTCAGAAAGTCGCTTTAATTTTTTAAAAGTCACTTTTAATTCCTCAGAAAGTCGCTTTAATTTTTTCTAAAAGCCACTTTTAATTTCTCTAAGACCCACTTTAATTTTTTCTAAAAGCCGCTTTTGTTTTCTCAAAAAGCCACTTTAATTTTTTCTAATAGCCGCTTTTGTTTTCTCAAAAAGCGGCTTTAATTTTATCTAAAAGCCGCTTTTGTTTTCTCAAAAAGCCACTTTTATTTCTTCTAAAAACCGGTTTTGTTTTCTCAGAAAGTCGCTTTAATTTTTTCTAAAAGCCACTTTTAATTTCTCTAAAACCCACTTTAATTTTTTCTAAAAGCCACTTTTGTTTTCTCAAAAAGCCACTTTAATTTTATCTAAAGGCCGCTTTTGTTTTCTCAAAAAGCCACTTTAATTTTATCTAAAAGCCGCTTTTGTTTTCTCAAAAAGCCACTTTTATTTCTTCTAAAAACCGGTTTTGTTTTCTCAGAAAGTCGCTTTAATTTTTTCTAAAAGCCACTTTTAATTTCTCTAAAACCCACTTTAATTTTTTCTAAAAGCCGCTTTTGTTTTCTCAAAAAGCCACTTTAATTTTATCTAAAAGCCGCTTTTGTTTTCTCAAAAAGCCACTTTAATTTTATCTAAAAGCCGCTTTTGTTTTCTCAAAAAGCCACTTTTATTTCTTCTAAAAACCGGTTTTGTTTTCTCAGAAAGTCGCTTTAATTTTTTCTAAAAGCCACTTTTAATTTCTCTAAAACCCACTTTAATTTTTTCTAAAAGCCGCTTTTGTTTTCTCAAAAAGCCACTTTAATTTTATCTAAAAGCCGCTTTTGTTTTCTCAAAAAGCCACTTTAATTTTATCTAAAAGCCGCTTTTGTTTTCTCAAAAAGCCACTTTTATTTCTTCTAAAAACCGGTTTTGTTTTCTCAGAAAGTCGCGTTAATTTTTTCTAAAAGTCACTTTTAATTCCTCAGAAAGTCGCTTTTATTTTTTCTAAAAGCCACTTTTAATTTCTCAAAAAGCCTCTTTAATTTGTTCTAAAAGCCGCTTTTGTTTTCTCAAAAAGCCACTTTAATTTTTTCTAATAGCCGCTTTTGTTTTCGCAAAAAGCCACTTTTGTTTCTTCTAAAAACCGGTTTTGTTTTCTCAGAAAGTCGCTTTAATTTTTTCTAAAAGCCACTTTTAATTTCTCTAAAACCCACTTTATTTTTTTCTAAAAGCCGCTTTTGCTTTCTCAAAAAGCCACTTTTATTTCTTCTAAAAGCCGATTTTGTTTTCTCTGAAAGTTGCTTTAATTTTTTCTAAAAGTCACTTTTAATTCCTCAGAAAGTCGCTTTAATTTTTTCTAAAAGCCGCTTTTGTTTTCTCAAAAAGCCTCTTTAATTTGTTCTAAAAGCCGCTTTTGTTTTCTCAAAAAGCCACTTTAATTTTTTCTAATAGCCGCTTTTGTTTTCTCAAAAAGCTACTTTTATTTCTTCTAAAAACCGATTTTGTTTTCTCAGAAAGTCGCTTTAATTTTTTAAAAGTCACTTTTAATTCCTCAGAAAGTCGCTTTAATTTTTTCTAAAAGCCACTTTTAATTTCTCTAAGACCCACTTTAATTTTTTCTAAAAGCCGCTTTTGTTTTCTCAAAAAGCCACTTTAATTTTTTCTAATAGCCGCTTTTGTTTTCTCAAAAAGCCACTTTAATTTTATCTAAAAGCCGCTTTTGTTTTCTCAAAAAGCCACTTTTATTTCTTCTAAAAACCGGTTTTGTTTTCTCAGAAAGTCGCTTTAATTTTTTCTAAAAGCCACTTTTAATTTCTCTAAAACCCACTTTAATTTTTTCTAAAAGCCGCTTTTGTTTTCTCAAAAAGCCACTTTAATTTTATCTAAAGGCCGCTTTTGTTTTCTCAAAAAGCCACTTTAATTTTATCTAAAAGCCGCTTTTGTTTTCTCAAAAAGCCACTTTTATTTCTTCTAAAAACCGGTTTTGTTTTCTCAGAAAGTCGCTTTAATTTTTTCTAAAAGCCACTTTTAATTTCTCTAAAACCCACTTTAATTTTTTCTAAAAGCCGCTTTTGTTTTCTCAAAAAGCCACTTTAATTTTATCTAAAAGCCGCTTTTGTTTTCTCAAAAAGCCACTTTAATTTTATCTAAAAGCCGCTTTTGTTTTCTCAAAAAGCCACTTTTATTTCTTCTAAAAACCGGTTTTGTTTTCTCAGAAAGTCGCTTTAATTTTTTCTAAAAGCCACTTTTAATTTCTCTAAAACCCACTTTAATTTTTTCTAAAAGCCGCTTTTGTTTTCTCAAAAAGTCACTTTAATTTTATCTAAAAGCCGCTTTTGTTTTCTCAAAAAGCCACTTTAATTTTATCTAAAAGCCGCTTTTGTTTTCTCAAAAAGCCACTTTTATTTCTTCAAAAAACCGGTTTTGTTTTCTCAAAAAGCCACTTTTATTTCTTCTAAAAACCGGTTTTGTTTTCTCAGAAAGTCGCTTTAATTTTTTCTAAAAGCCACTTTTAATTTCTCTAAAACCCACTTTAATTTTTTCTAAAAGCCGCTTTTGTTTTCTCAAAAAGCCACTTTAATTTTATCTAAAAGCCGCTTTTGTTTTCTCAAAAAGCCACTTTTATTTCTTCAAAAAACCGGTTTTGTTTTCTCAGAAAGTCGCTTTAATTTTTTCTAAAAGCCACTTTTAATTTCTCTAAAACCCACTTTAACTTTTTCTAAAAGCCGCTTTTGTTTTCTCAAAAAGCCACTTTAATTTTTTCTAAAAGCCGCTTTTGTTTTCTCAAAAAGCCACTTTTATTTCTTCTAAAAACCGGTTTTGTTTTCTCAGAAAGTCGCTTTAATTTTTTCTAAAAGCCACTTTTAATTCCTCAGAAAGTCGCTTTAATTTTTTCTAAAAGTCGCTTTTGTTTTCTCAAAAAGCTACTTTTATTTCTTTTAAAAGCCGATTTTGTTTTCTCAGAAAGTCGCTTTAATTTTTTCTAAAAGTCACTTTTAATTGCTCAGAAAGTCGCTTTAATTTTTTCTAAAAGCCACTTTTAATTTCTCTAAGACCCACTTTAATTTTTTCTAAAAGCCGCTTTTGTTTTCTCAAAAAGCCACTTTAATTTTTTCTAATAGCCGCTTTTGTTTTCTCAAAAAGCTACTTTTATTTCTTCTAAAAGCCGATTTTGTTTTCTCAGAAAGTCGCTTTAATTTTTTAAAAGTCACTTTTAATTCCTCAGAAAGTCGCTTTAATTTTTTCTAAAAGCCACTTTTAATTTCTCTAAGACCCACTTTAATTTTTTCTAAAAGCCGCTTTTGTTTTCTCAAAAAGCCACTTTAATTTTTTCTAATAGCCGCTTTTGTTTTCTCAAAAAGGTACTTTTATTTCTTTTAAAAGCCGATTTTGTTTTCTCAGAAAGTCGCTTTAATTTTTTCTAAAAGTCACTTTTAATTGCTCAGAAAGTCGCTTTAATTTTTTCTAAAAGCCACTTTTAATTTCTCTAAGACCCACTTTAATTTTTTCTAAAAGCCGCTTTTGTTTTCTCAAAAAGCCACTTTAATTTTTTCTAAAAGCCGCTTTTGTTTTCTCAAAAGGCCACTTTTATTTCTTCTAAAAACCGGGTTTGTTTTCTCAGAAAGTCGCTTTAATTTTTTCTAAAAGTCACTTTAAATTCCTCAGAAAGTCGCTTTAATGTTTTCTAAAAGCCGCTTTTGTTTTCTCAAAAAGCTACTTTAATTTTTTCTAAAAGCCGCTTTTGTTTTCTCTGAAAGTCGCTTTAATTTTTCCTAAAAATCACTTTTAATTCCTCAGAAAGTCGCTTTTATTTTTTGTAAAAGCCACTTTTAATTCCTCAGAAAGCCACTTTAATTTTTTCTAAAAGCCGCTTTTGCTTTCTCAAAAAGCCACTTTTATTTCTTCTAAAAACCGATTTTGTTTTCTCAGAAAGTCGCGTTAATTTTTTCTAAAAGTCACTTTTAATTCCTCAGAAAGTCGCTTTTATTTTTTCTAAAAGCCACTTTTAATTTCTCTAAAAGCCACTTTAATTGTTTCTAATAGCCGCTTTTGCTTTCTCAAAAAGCCACTTTTATTTCTTCTAAAAACCGATTTTGTTTTCTCAGAAAGTCGCGTTAATTTTTTCTAAAAGTCACTTTTAATTCCTCAGAAAGTCGCTTTTATTTTTTCTAAAAGCCACTTTTAATTTCTCAAAAAGCCTCTTTAATTTGTTCTAAAAGCCGCTTTTGTTTTCTCAAAAAGCCACTTTAATTTTTTCTAATAGCCGCTTTTGTTTTCGCAAAAAGCCACTTTTGTTTCTTCTAAAAACCGGTTTTGTTTTCTCAGAAAGTCGCTTTAATTTTTTCTAAAAGCCACTTTTAATTTCTCTAAAACCCAATTTATTTTTTTCTAAAAGCCGCTTTTGATTTCTCAAAAAGCCACTTTTATTTCTTCTAAAAGCCGATTTTGTTTTCTCTGAAAGTTGCTTTAATTTTTTCTAAAAGTCACTTTTAATTCCTCAGAAAAGCGCTTTAATTTTTTCTAAAAGCCGCTTTTGTTTTCTCAAAAAGCCTCTTTAATTTGTTCTAAAAGCCGCTTTTCTTTTCTCAAAAAGCCACTTTAATTTTTTCTAATAGCCGCTTTTGTTTTCTCAAAAAGCTACTTTTATTTCTTCTAAAAGCCGATTTTGTTTTCTCAGAAAGTCACTTTAATTTTTTTTAAAAGTCACTTTTAATTCCTCAGAAAGTCGCTTTAATTTTTTCTAAAAGCCACTTTTAATTTCTCTAAGACCCACTTTAATTTTTTCTAAAAGCCGCTTTTGTTTTCTAAAAAAGCCACTTTAATTTTTCCTAATAGCCGCTTTTGTTTTCTCAAAAAGCCACTTTTATTTCTTTAAAAAACCGGGTTTGTTTTCTCAGAAAGTCGCTTTAATTTTTTCTAAAAGTCACTTTTAATTCGTCAGAAAGTCGCTTTAATTTTTTCTAAAAGCCGCTTTTATTTTCTCAAAAAGCCACTTTAATTTTTTCTAATAGCCGCTTTTGTTTTCTCAAAAAGCCACTTTTATTTCTTCTAAAAACCGGTTTTGTTTTCTCAGAAAGTCGCTTTAATTTTTTCTAAAAGCCACTTTTAATTTCTCTAAAACCCACTTTATTTTTTTCTAAAAGCCGCTTTTGTTTTCTCAGAAAGTCACTTTTATTTCTTCTAAAAGCCGATTTTGTTTTCTCTGAAAGTCGCTTTAATTTTTCCTAAAAGTCACTTTTAATTCCTCAGAAAGTCGCTTTAATTTTTTCTAAAAGCCGCTTTTGTTTTCTCAAAAATTCACTTTAATTTTTTCTGAAAGTCGCTTTTAATTCCTCAGAAAGTCGCTTTAATTTTTTGTAAAAGCCACTTTTAATTCCTCAGAAAGCCACTTTTATTTCTTCTAAAAGCCGATTTTGTTTTCTCAGAAAGCCGCTTTAATTTTTTCTAAAAGTCAGTTTTGTTTTCTCAAAAAACCGCACTTATTTTTTCTAAAAGCGCTTTTGTTTTCTTAAAAAGCCACTTTTATTTCTTCTAAAAACCGGTTTTGTTTTCTCAGAAAGTCGCTTTAATTTTTTCTAAAAGCCACTTTTAATTTCTCTAAAACCCACTTTATTTTTTTCTAAAAGCCGCTTTTGTTTTCTCAGAAAGTCACTTTTATTTCTTCTAAAAGCCGATTTTGTTTTCTCTGAAAGTCGCTTTAATTTTTCCTAAAAGTCACTTTTAATTCCTCAGAAAGTCGCTTTAATTTTTTCTAAAAGCCGCTTTTGTTTTCTCAAAAATTCACTTTAATTTTTTCTGAAAGTCGCTTTTAATTCCTCAGAAAGTCGCTTTAATTTTTTGTAAAAGCCACTTTTAATTCCTCAGAAAGCCACTTTTATTTCTTCTAAAAGCCGATTTTGTTTTCTCAGAAAGCCGCTTTAATTTTTTCTAAAAGTCACTTTTGTTTTCTCAAAAAACCGCACTTATTTTTTCTAAAAGCCGCTTTTGTTTTCTCAAAAAGCCACTTTTATTTCTTCTAAAAACCGGTTTTGTTTTCTCAGAAAGTCGCTTTAATTTTTTCTAAAAGCCACTTTTAATTTCTCTAAAACCCACTTTATTTTTTTCTAAAAGCCGCTTTTGTTTTCTCAGAAAGCCTATTTTATTTCTTCTAAAAGCCGATTTTGTTTTCTCTGAAAGTCGCTTTAATTTTTCCTAAAAGTCACTTTTAATTCCTCAGAAAGTCGCTTTAATTTTTTCTAAAAGCCGCTTTTGTTTTCTCAAAAATTCACTTTAATTTTTTCTGAAAGTCGCTTTTAATTCCTCAGAAAGTCGCTTTAATTTTTTGTAAAAGCCACTTTTAATTCCTCAGAAAGCCACTTTAATTTTTTTCTAAAAGCCGCTTTTATTTTCTCAAAAAGCCACTTTAATTTTTTCTAATAGCCGCTTTTGTTTTCTCAAAAAGCCACTTTTATTTCTTCTAAAAACCGGTTTTGTTTTCTCAGAAAGTCGCTTTAATTTTTTCTAAAAGCCACTTTTAATTTCTCTAAAACCCACTTTATTTTTTTCTAAAAGCCGCTTTTGTTTTCTCAGAAAGCCACTTTTATTTCTTCTAAAAGCCGATTTTGTTTTCTCTGAAAGTCGCTTTAATTTTTCCTAAAAGTCACTTTTAATTCCTCAGAAAGTCGCTTTAATTTTTTCTAAAAGCCGCTTTTGTTTTCTCAAAAATTCACTTTAATTTTTTCTGAAAGTCGCTTTTAATTCCTCAGAAAGTCGCTTTAATTTTTTGTAAAAGCCACTTTTAATTTCTCTAAAACCCACTTTAATTTTTTCTAAAAGCCGCTTTTGTTTTCTCAAAAAGCCACTTTCATTTTTTCTAATAGCCGCTTTTGTTTTCTCAAAAAGCCACTTTAATTTTTTCTAAAAGCCGCTTTTGTTTTCTCAAAATGCCACTTTAATTTTTTCTAATAGCCGCTTTTGTTTTCTCAGAAAGTCGCTTTAATTTTTTCTAAAAGCCGCTTTTGTTTTCTCAAAAAGCAACTTTAATTTCTTCTAAAAGCCGCTTTTGTTTTATCAAAAAGCCACTTTAATTTTTTCTAAAAGCCACTTTTAATTTCTCTAAAACCCACTTAATTTTTTCTAAAAGCCGCTTTTGTTTTCTCAAAAAGCAACTTTAATTTCTTCTAAAAGCCGCTTTTGTTTTATCAAAAAGCCACTTTAATTTTTTCTAAAAGCCACTTTTAATTTCTCTAAAACCCACTTTAATTTTTTCTAAAAGCCGCTTTTGTTTTCTCAAAAAGCCACTTTTATTTCTTCTAAAAACCGGTTTTGTTTTCTCACAAAGTCGCTTTAATTTTTTCTAAAAGCCGATTTTGTTTTCTCAGAAAGTCGCTTTAATTGTTTCTAATAGCCGCTTTAGTTTTCTCAGAAAGTCGCTTTAATTTTTTCTAAAAGCCGATTTTGTTTTCTCAGAAAGTCGCTTTAATTGTTTCTAATAGCCGCTTTAGTTTTCTCAGAAAGTCGCTATAATTTTTTCTAAAAGCCGATTTTGTTTTCTCAAAAAGCCACTTTAATTTTTTCTAATAGCCGCTATTAATTTCTCTAAAACCCACTTTAATTTTTTCTAATAGCCGCTTTTGCTTTCTCAGAAAGTCGCTTTAATTTTTTCTAATAGCCGCTTTTGCTTTCTCAGAAAGTCGCTTTAATTTTTTCTAAAAGTCACTTTTAATTCCTCAGAAAGTCGCTTTAATTTTTTCTAAAAGCCGCTTTTGTTGTCTCAAAAAGCCTCTTTAATTTGTTCTCAAAGCCGCTTTTGTTTTCTCTAAAACCCACTTTAATTTTTTCTAATAGCCGCTTTTGGTTTCTCAAAAAGCTACTTTTATTTCTTCTAAAAGCCGATTTTGTTTTCTCAAAAACCCACTTTGATTTTTTCTAAAAGTCACTTTTAATTCCTCAGAAAGTCGCTTTAATTTTTTCTAAAAGCCGCTTTTGTTTTCTCAAAAAGCCTCTTTAATTTGTTCTCAAAGCCGCATTTTGTTTTCTCAAAAAGCCACTTTAATTTTTTCTAATAGCCGCTTTTGTTGTCTCAAAAAGCTACTTTTATTTCTTCTAAAAGCCGATTTTGTTTTCTCAAAAACCCACTTTAATTTTTTCTAAAAGCCGCTTTTGTTTTCTCAAAAAGCCATTTTAAATTTTTCTAAAAGCCGCTTTTGTTTTCTCAAAAAGCCGATTTTGTTTTCTCAAAAACCCACTTTAATTTTTTCTAAAAGTCACTTTTAATTCCTCAGAAAGTCGCTTTAATTTTTTCTAAAAGCCGCTTTTGTTTTCTCAAAAAGCCTCTTTAATTTGTTCTCAAAGCCGCATTTTGTTTTCTCAAAAAGCCACTTTAATTTTTTCTAATAGCCGCTTTTGTTGTCTCAAAAAGCTACTTTTATTTCTTCTAAAAGCCGATTTTGTTTTCTCAAAAACCCACTTTAATTTTTTCTAAAAGCCGCTTTTGTTTTCTCAAAAAGCCATTTTAAATTTTTCTAAAAGCCGCTTTTGTTTTCTCAAAAAGCTACTTTTATTTCTTCTAAAAGCCGATTTTGTTTTCTCAAAAACCCACTTTAATCTTTTCTAAAAGCCGCTTTTGTTTTCTCAAAAAGGCACTTTAATTTTTCTAAAAGACTCTTCTATTTTCTCAGAAAGTCGCTTTTATTTTTTCTAAAAGCTGATTTTGTTTTCTCAAAAAGCCTCTTTAATTTGTTCGCAAAGCCGCTTTTGTTTTCTCTAAAACCCACTTTAATTTTTTCTAATAGCCGCTTTTGTTTTCTCAAAAAGCCTCTTTAATTTGTTCGCAAAGCCGCTTTTGTTTTCTCTAAAACCCACTTTAATTTTTTCTAATAGCCGCTTTTGTTTTCTCAAAAATCCACTTTAATTTTTTCTAATAGCCGCTTTTGTTTTCTCAGAAAGCCACTTTTATTTCTTTTAAAAACCGGTTTTGTTTTCTCAGAAAGTCGCTGTAATTTTTTCTAAAAGCTGCTTTTGTTTTCTCAAAAAGGCACTTTAATTTTTCTAAAAGACTCTTCTATTTTCTCAGAAAGTCGCTTTTATTTTTTCTAAAAGCCGCTTTTGTTTTCTCAAAAAGCCTCTTTAATTTGTTCGCAAAGCCGCTTTTGTTTTCTCTAAAACCCACTTTAATTTTTTCTAATAGCCGCTTTTGTTTTCTCAAAAAGCCTCTTTAATTTGTTCTCAAAGCCGCTTTTGTTTTCTCAAAAAGCCACTTTAATTTTTTCTAATAGCCGCTTTTGTTGTCTCAAAAAGCTACTTTTATTTCTTCTAAAAGCTGATTTTGTTTTCTCAAAAACCCACTTTAATTTCTTCTAAAAGCCGCTTTTGTTTTCTCCAAAAGCCACTTTAATTTTTTCTAATAGCCGCTTTTGTTTTCTCAAAAAGCTACTTTTATTTCTTCTAAAAGCCGATTTTGTTTTCTCAGAAAGTCGCTTTAATTTTTTCTAAAAGCCGCTTTTAAATCTCTAAAACCCATTTTAGTTTTTTCTAAAAGCCGCTTTTAATTTCTCAGAAAGCCACTTTAATTTTTTCTAAAAGCCGCTATTGTTTTCTCAAAAAGCAACTTCAATTTTTTCCAAAAGCCGCTTTTGTTTTCTCAAAAAGCCACTTTTGTTTTCTCAAAAAGCCATTTTTATTTCTTCTAAAAGCCGATTTTGTTTTCTCAAAAAGCTACTTTTATTTCTTCTAAAAGCCGATTTTGTTTTCTCAAAAACCCACTTTAATTTTTTCTAAAAGTCGCTTTAATTTTTTCTAAAAGTCACTTTTAATTCCTCAGAAAGTCGCTTTAATTTTTTCTAAAAGCCGCTTTTGTTTTCTCAAAAAACCACTTTAATTTTTTCTAATAGCCGCTTTTGTTTTCTCAAAAAGCCACTTTAGTTTTTTCTAAAAGCCGATTTTGTTTTCTCAGAAAGTCGCTTTAAATGTTTCTAATAGCCGCTTTAGTTTTCTCAGAAAGCCACTTAATTTTTTCTAATAGCCGCTTTTGTTTTCTCAGAAAGTCGCTTTAATTTTTTCTAATAGCCGCTTTAGTTTTCTCAGAAAGTCGCTTTAATTTTTTTTAAAAACCGATTTTGTTTTCTCAGAAAGTCGCTTTAATTTTTTCTAAAAGTCACTTTTAATTCCTCAGAAAGTCGCTTTAATTTTTTCTAAAAGCCGCTTTTGTTTTCTCAAAAAACCACTTTAATTTTTTCTAATAGCCGCTTTTGTTTTCTCAAAAAGCCACTTTAGTTTTTTCTAAAAGCCGCTTTTGCTTTCTCAGAAAGTCGCTTTAATTTTTTCTAAAAGCCGATTTTGTTTTCTCAGAAAGTCGCTTTAAATGTTTCTAATAGCCGCTTTAGTTTTCTCAGAAAGTCGCTTTAATTTTTTCTAAAAGTCACTTTTAATTCCTCAGAAAGTCGCTTTAATTTTTTCTAAAAGCCGCTTTTGTTTTCTCAAAAAACCACTTTAATTTTTTCTAATAGCCGCTTTTGTTTTCTCAAAAAGCCACTTTAGTTTTTTCTAAAAGCCGCTTTTGCTTTCTCAGAAAGTCGCTTTAATTTTTTCTAAAAGCCGATTTTGTTTTCTCAGAAAGTCGCTTTAAATGTTTCTAATAGCCGCTTTAGTTTTCTCAGAAAGTCGCTTTAATTTTTTTTAAAAGTCACTTTTAATTCCTCAGAAAGTCGCTTTAATTTTTTCTCAAAGCCACTTTTAATTTCTCTAAAACCCACTTTAATTTTTTCTAAAAGCCGCTTTTGTTTTCTCAAAAAGCCACTTTAATTTTTTCTAAAAGCCGCTTTTGTTTTCTCAAAAAGCCACTTTAATTTTTTCTAATAGCCGCTATTAATTTCTCTAAAACCCACTGTAATTTTTTCTAATAGCCGCTTTTGCTTTCTCAGAAAGTCGCTTTAATTTTTTCTAAAAGTCGCTTTAATTTTTTCTAAAAGTCACTTTTAATTCCTCAGAAAGTCGCTTTAATTTTTTCTAAAAGCCGCTTTTATTTTCTCTAAAACCCACTTTAATTTTTTCTAAAAGCCGCTTTTGTTTTGTCAAAAAGCCACTTTAGTTTTTTCTAAAAGCCGCTTTTGCTTTCTCAGAAAGTCGCTTTAATTTTTTCTAAAAGCCGATTTTGTTTTCTCAAAAAGCCACTTTAATTTTTTCTAATAGCCGCTTTTGTTTTCTCAAAAAGCTACTTTTATTTCTTCTAAAAGCCGATTTTGTTTTCTCAGAAAGTCCCTTTAATTTTTTTTTAAAGCCGCTTTTGTTTTCTCAAAAAGCCACTTTAATTTTTTCTAAAAGCCGCTTTTGTTTTCTCAAACAGCCACTTTAATTTTTTCTAAAATCCGATTTTGTTTTCTCAGAAAGTCGCTTTAATTTTTTCTAAAAGTCACTTTTAATTCCTCAGAAAGTCGCTTTAATTTTTTCTAAAAGCCACTTTTGTTTTCTCAAAAAGCCACTTTAATTTTTTCTAATAGCCGCTTTTGTTTTCTCAAAAATCTACTTTTATTTTTTCTAAAAGCCGATTTTGTTTTCTCAGAAAGTCGCTTTAATTTTTTCTAAAAGCCGATTTTGTTTTCTCAGAAAGTCGCTTTAATTGTTTCTAATAGCCGCTTTAGTTTTCTCAGAAAGTCGCTTTAATTTTTTCTAAAAGCCGATTTTAATTTCTCTAAAACCCACTTTAATTTTTTCTAAAAGCCGCTTTTGTTTTCTCAAAAAGCCACTTTTATTTCTTCTAAAAACCGGTTTTGTTTTCTCAGAAAGTCGCTTTAATTTTTTCTAAAAGCCGATTTTGTTTTCTCAGAAAGTCGCTTTAATTGTTTCTAATAGCCGCTTTAGTTTTCTCAGAAAGTCGCTTTAATTTTTTCTAAAAGCCGATTTTGTTTTCTCAGAAAGTCGCTTTAATTGTTTCTAATAGCCGCTTTAGTTTTCTCAGAAAGTCGCTATAATTTTTTCTAAAAGCCGATTTTGTTTTCTCAAAAAGCCACTTTAATTTTTTCTAATAGCCGCTATTAATTTCTCTAAAACCCACTTTAATTTTTTCTAATAGCCGCTTTTGCTTTCTCAGAAAGTCACTTTAATTTTTTCTAATAGCCGCTTTTGCTTTCTCAGAAAGTCGCTTTAATTTTTTCTAAAAGTCACTTTTAATTCCTCAGAAAGTCGCTTTAATTTTTTCTAAAAGCCGCTTTTGTTGTCTCAAAAAGCCTCTTTAATTTGTTCTCAAAGCCGCTTTTGTTTTCTCTAAAACCCACTTTAATTTTTTCTAATAGCCGCTTTTGGTTTCTCAAAAAGCTACTTTTATTTCTTCTAAAAGCCGATTTTGTTTTCTCAAAAACCCACTTTAATTTTTTCTAAAAGTCACTTTTAATTCCTCAGAAAGTCGCTTTAATTTTTTCTAAAAGCCGCTTTTGTTTTCTCAAAAAGCCTCTTTAATTTGTTCTCAAAGCCGCATTTTGTTTTCTCAAAAAGCCACTTTAATTTTTTCTAATAGCCGCTTTTGTTGTCTCAAAAAGCTACTTTTATTTCTTCTAAAAGCCGATTTTGTTTTCTCAAAAACCCACTTTAATTTTTTCTAAAAGCCGCTTTTGTTTTCTCAAAAAGCCATTTTAAATTTTTCTAAAAGCCGCTTTTGTTTTCTCAAAAAGCCGATTTTGTTTTCTCAAAAACCCACTTTAATTTTTTCTAAAAGTCACTTTTAATTCCTCAGAAAGTCGCTTTAATTTTTTCTAAAAGCCGCTTTTGTTTTCTCAAAAAGCCTCTTTAATTTGTTCTCAAAGCCGCATTTTGTTTTCTCAAAAAGCCACTTTAATTTTTTCTAATAGCCGCTTTTGTTGTCTCAAAAAGCTACTTTTATTTCTTCTAAAAGCCGATTTTGTTTTCTCAAAAACCCACTTTAATTTTTTCTAAAAGCCGCTTTTGTTTTCTCAAAAAGCCATTTTAAATTTTTCTAAAAGCCGCTTTTGTTTTCTCAAAAAGCTACTTTTATTTCTTCTAAAAGCCGATTTTGTTTTCTCAAAAACCCACTTTAATCTTTTCTAAAAGCCGCTTTTGTTTTCTCAAAAAGGCACTTTAATTTTTCTAAAAGACTCTTCTATTTTCTCAGAAAGTCGCTTTTATTTTTTCTAAAAGCTGATTTTGTTTTCTCAAAAAGCCTCTTTAATTTGTTCGCAAAGCCGCTTTTGTTTTCTCTAAAACCCACTTTAATTTTTTCTAATAGCCGCTTTTGTTTTCTCAAAAAGCCTCTTTAATTTGTTCGCAAAGCCGCTTTTGTTTTCTCTAAAACCCACTTTAATTTTTTCTAATAGCCGCTTTTGTTTTCTCAAAAATCCACTTTAATTTTTTCTAATAGCCGCTTTTGTTTTCTCAGAAAGCCACTTTTATTTCTTTTAAAAACCGGTTTTGTTTTCTCAGAAAGTCGCTGTAATTTTTTCTAAAAGCTGCTTTTGTTTTCTCAAAAAGGCACTTTAATTTTTCTAAAAGACTCTTCTATTTTCTCAGAAAGTCGCTTTTATTTTTTCTAAAAGCCGCTTTTGTTTTCTCAAAAAGCCTCTTTAATTTGTTCGCAAAGCCGCTTTTGTTTTCTCTAAAACCCACTTTAATTTTTTCTAATAGCCGCTTTTGTTTTCTCAAAAAGCCTCTTTAATTTGTTCTCAAAGCCGCTTTTGTTTTCTCAAAAAGCCACTTTAATTTTTTCTAATAGCCGCTTTTGTTGTCTCAAAAAGCTACTTTTATTTCTTCTAAAAGCTGATTTTGTTTTCTCAAAAACCCACTTTAATTTCTTCTAAAAGCCGCTTTTGTTTTCTCCAAAAGCCACTTTAATTTTTTCTAATAGCCGCTTTTGTTTTCTCAAAAAGCTACTTTTATTTCTTTTAAAAGCCGATTTTGTTTTCTCAGAAAGTCGCTTTAATTTTTTCTAAAAGCCGCTTTTAAATCTCTAAAACCCATTTTAGTTTTTTCTAAAAGCCGCTTTTAATTTCTCAGAAAGCCACTTTAATTTTTTCTAAAAGCCGCTATTGTTTTCTCAAAAAGCAACTTCAATTTTTTCCAAAAGCCGCTTTTGTTTTCTCAAAAAGCCACTTTTGTTTTCCCAAAAAGCCATTTTTATTTCTTCTAAAAGCCGATTTTGTTTTCTCAAAAAGCTACTTTTATTTCTTCTAAAAGCCGATTTTGTTTTCTCAAAAACCCACTTTAATTTTTTCTAAAAGTCGCTTTAATTTTTTCTAAAAGTCACTTTTAATTCCTCAGAAAGTCGCTTTAATTTTTTCTAAAAGCCGCTTTTGTTTTCTCAAAAAACCACTTTAATTTTTTCTAATAGCCGCTTTTGTTTTCTCAAAAAGCCACTTTAGTTTTTTCTAAAAGCCGATTTTGTTTTCTCAGAAAGTCGCTTTAAATGTTTCTAATAGCCGCTTTAGTTTTCTCAGAAAGTCGCTTTAATTTTTTTTAAAAACCGATTTTGTTTTCTCAGAAAGTCGCTTTAATTTTTTCTAAAAGTCACTTTTAATTCCTCAGAAAGTCGCTTTAATTTTTTCTAAAAGCCGCTTTTGTTTTCTCAAAAAACCACTTTAATTTTTTCTAATAGCCGCTTTTGTTTTCTCAAAAAGCCACTTTAGTTTTTTCTAAAAGCCGCTTTTGCTTTCTCAGAAAGTCGCTTTAATTTTTTCTAAAAGCCGATTTTGTTTTCTCAGAAAGTCGCTTTAAATGTTTCTAATAGCCGCTTTAGTTTTCTCAGAAAGTCGCTTTAATTTTTTCTAAAAGTCACTTTTAATTCCTCAGAAAGTCGCTTTAATTTTTTCTAAAAGCCGCTTTTGTTTTCTCAAAAAGCCACTTTAATTTTTTCTAAAAGCCGCTTTTGTTTTCTCAAAAAGCCACTTTAATTATTTCTAATAGCCGCTATTAATTTCTCTAAAACCCACTGTAATTTTTTCTAATAGCCGCTTTTGCTTTCTCAGAAAGTCGCTTTAATTTTTTCTAAAAGTCGCTTTAATTTTTTCTAAAAGTCACTTTTAATTCCTCAGAAAGTCGCTTTAATTTTTTCTAAAAGCCGCTTTTATTTTCTCTAAAACCCACTTTAATTTTTTCTAAAAGCCGCTTTTGTTTTGTCAAAAAGCCACTTTAGTTTTTTCTAAAAGCCGCTTTTGCTTTCTCAGAAAGTCGCTTTAATTTTTTCTAAAAGCCGATTTTGTTTTCTCAAAAAGCCACTTTAATTTTTTCTAATAGCCGCTTTTGTTTTCTCAAAAAGCTACTTTTATTTCTTCTAAAAGCCGATTTTGTTTTCTCAGAAAGTCCCTTTAATTTTTTTTTAAAGCCGCTTTTGTTTTCTCAAAAAGCCACTTTAATTTTTTCTAAAAGCCGCTTTTGTTTTCTCAAACAGCCACTTTAATTTTTTCTAAAATCCGATTTTGTTTTCTCAGAAAGTCGCTTTAATTTTTTCTAAAAGTCACTTTTAATTCCTCAGAAAGTCGCTTTAATTTTTTCTAAAAGCCACTTTTGTTTTCTCAAAAAGCCACTTTAATTTTTTCTAATAGCCGCTTTTGTTTTCTCAAAAATCTACTTTTATTTTTTCTAAAAGCCGATTTTGTTTTCTCAGAAAGTCGCTTTAATTTTTTCTAAAAGCCGCTTTTGTTTTCTCAAAAAGCAACTTTAATTTCTTCTAAAAGCCGCTTTTGTTTTATCAAAAAGCCACTTTAATTTTTTCTAAAAGCCACTTTTAATTTCTCTAAAACCCACTTAATTTTTTCTAAAAGCCGCTTTTGTTTTCTCAAAAAGCAACTTTAATTTCTTCTAAAAGCCGCTTTTGTTTTATCAAAAAGCCACTTTAATTTTTTCTAAAAGCCACTTTTAATTTCTCTAAAACCCACTTTAATTTTTTCTAAAAGCCGCTTTTGTTTTCTCAAAAAGCCACTTTTATTTCTTCTAAAAACCGGTTTTGTTTTCTCAGAAAGTCGCTTTAATTTTTTCTAAAAGCCGATTTTGTTTTCTCAGAAAGTCGCTTTAATTGTTTCTAATAGCCGCTTTAGTTTTCTCAGAAAGTCGCTTTAATTTTTTCTAAAAGCCGATTTTGTTTTCTCAGAAAGTCGCTTTAATTGTTTCTAATAGCCGCTTTAGTTTTCTCAGAAAGTCGCTATAATTTTTTCTAAAAGCCGATTTTGTTTTCTCAAAAAGCCACTTTAATTTTTTCTAATAGCCGCTATTAATTTCTCTAAAACCCACTTTAATTTTTTCTAATAGCCGCTTTTGCTTTCTCAGAAAGTCGCTTTAATTTTTTCTAATAGCCGCTTTTGCTTTCTCAGAAAGTCGCTTTAATTTTTTCTAAAAGTCACTTTTAATTCCTCAGAAAGTCGCTTTAATTTTTTCTAAAAGCCGCTTTTGTTGTCTCAAAAAGCCTCTTTAATTTGTTCTCAAAGCCGCTTTTGTTTTCTCTAAAACCCACTTTAATTTTTTCTAATAGCCGCTTTTGGTTTCTCAAAAAGCTACTTTTATTTCTTCTAAAAGCCGATTTTGTTTTATCAAAAACCCACTTTAATTTTTTCTAAAAGTCACTTTTAATTCCTCAGAAAGTCGCTTTAATTTTTTCTAAAAGCCGCTTTTGTTTTCTCAAAAAGCCTCTTTAATTTGTTCTCAAAGCCGCATTTTGTTTTCTCAAAAAGCCACTTTAATTTTTTCTAATAGCCGCTTTTGTTGTCTCAAAAAGCTACTTTTATTTCTTCTAAAAGCCGATTTTGTTTTCTCAAAAACCCACTTTAATTTTTTCTAAAAGCCGCTTTTGTTTTCTCAAAAAGCCATTTTAAATTTTTCTAAAAGCCGCTTTTGTTTTCTCAAAAAGCTACTTTTATTTCTTCTAAAAGCCGATTTTGTTTTCTCAAAAACCCACTTTAATCTCTTCTAAAAACCGCTTTTGTTTTCTCAAAAAGGCACTTTAATTTTTCTAAAAGACTCTTCTATTTTCTCAGAAAGTCGCTTTTATTTTTTCTAAAAGCCGCTTTTGTTTTCTCAAAAAGCCTCTTTAATTTGTTCGCAAAGCCGCTTTTGTTTTCTCTAAAACCCACTTTAATTTTTTCTAATAGCCGCTATTTGTTTTCTCAAAAAGCCTCTTTAATTTGTTCTCAAAGCCGCTTTTGTTTTCTCAAAAAGCACTTTAATTTTTTCTAATAGCCGCTTTTGTTGTCTCAAAAAGCTACTTTTATTTCTTCTAAAAGCTGATTTTGTTTTCTCAAAAACCCACTTTAATTTCTTCTAAAAGCCGCTTTTGTTTTCTCCAAAAGCCACTTTAATTTTTTCTAATAGCCGCTTTTGTTTTCTCAAAAAGCCTCTTTAATTTTTTCTAATAGCCGCTTTTGTTTTCTCAGAAAGCCACTTTTATTTCTTTTAAAAACCGGTTTTGTTTTCTCAGAAAGTCGCTGTAATTTTTCTAAAAGCTGCTTTTGTTTTCTCAAAAAGGCACTTTAATTTTTCTAAAAGACTCTTCTATTTTCTCAGAAAGTCGCTTTTATTTTTTCTAAAAGCCGCTTTTGTTTTCTCAAAAAGCCGCTTTAATTTGTTCGCAAAGCCGCTTTTGTTTTCTCTAAAACCCACTTTAATTTTTTCTAATAGCCGCTTTTGTTTTCTCAAAAAGCCACTTTAATTTTTTCTAATAGCCGCTTTTGTTTTCTCAGAAAGCCACTTTTATTTCTTTTAAAAACCGGTTTTGTTTTCTCAGAAAGTCGCTGTAATTTTTCTAAAAGCTGCTTTTGTTTTCTCAAAAAGGCACTTTAATTTTTCTAAAAGACTCTTCTATTTTCTCAGAAAGTCGCTTTTATTTTTTCTAAAAGCCGCTTTTGTTTTCTCAAAAAGCCGCTTTAATTTGTTCGCAAAGCCGCTTTTGTTTTCTCTAAAACCCACTTTAATTTTTTCTAATAGCCGCTTTTGTTTTCTCAAAAAGCCTCTTTAATTTGTTCTCAAAGCCGCTTTTGTTTTCTCAAAAAGCCACTTTAATTTTTTCTAATAGCCGCTTTTGTTGTCTCAAAAAGCTACTTTTATTTCTTCTAAAAGCTGATTTTGTTTTCTCAAAAACCCACTTTAATTTCTTCTAAAAGCCGCTTTTGTTTTCTCCAAAAGCCACTTTAATTTTTTCTAATAGCCGCTTTTGTTTTCTCAAAAAGCTACTTTTATTTCTTCTAAAAGCCGATTTTGTTTTCTCAGAAAGTCGCTTTAATTTTTTCTAAAAGCCGCTTTTAATTTCTCTAAAACCCATTTTAGTTTTTTCTAAAAGCCGCTTTTAATTTCTCAGAAAGCCACTTTAATTTTTTCTAAAAGCCGCTATTGTTTTCTCAAAAAGCAACTTCAATTTTTTCCAAAAGCCGCTTTTGTTTTCTCAAAAAGCCACTTTTGTTTTCTCAAAAAGCCATTTTTATTTCTTCTATAAGCCGATTTTGTTTTCTCAGAAAGTCGCTTTAATTTTTTCTAAAATCCCCTTTTGTTTTCTTATAGAGCCACTTTAATTTTTTCCAAAAGCCGCTTTTGTTTTCTCAGAAAGCCACTTTTATTTCTTTTAAAAACCGGTTTTGTTTTCTCAGAAAGTCGCTTTAATTTTTTCTAAAAGCTGCTTTTGTTTTCTCAAAAAGGCACTTTAATTTTTCTAAAAGACTCTTCTATTTTCTCAGAAAGTCGCTTTTATTTTTTCTAAAAGCCGCTTTTTTTTTCTCAAAGAGCCACTTTAATTTTTTCTAAAAACCACTTTTAATTTCTCAAAAGCCCACTTTAATTTTATCTAAAAGCCACTTTTAATTCCTCAGAATGCCACTTTATTTTTTCTAAAAGCCACTTTTATTTTCTCAAAAAGCCACTTTAATTTTTTCTAAAAGCCGCTTTTGTTTTCTCAAAAAGCAACTTAAATTTTTTCCAAAAGCCGCTTTTGTTTTCTCAAAAAGCCACTTTTATTTCTTCTTAAAGCCGATTTTGTTTTCTCAGAAAGTCGCTTTAATTTTTTCTAAAAGTCACTTTTAATTCCTCAGAAAGTCGCTTTAATTTTTTCTAAAAGCCGCTTTTGTTTTCTCAAAAAGCCACTTTAATTTTTTCTAAAAGCCACTTTTGTTTTCTCAAAAAGCCACTTTTATTTCTTCTAAAAACCGGTTTTGTTTTCTCAGAAAGTCGCTTTAATTTTTTCTAAAAGTCACTTTTAATTCCTCAGAAAGTCGCTTTAATTTTTTCTAAAAGCCACTTTTAATTTCTCTAAAACCCACTTTAATTTTTTCTAAAAGCCGCTTTTGTTTTCTCAAAAAGGCACTTTAATTTTTTCTAAAAACCGCTTTTGCTTTCTCAAAAAGCTACTTTTATTTCTTATAAAAGCCGATTTTGTTTTCTCAGAAAGTCGCTTTAATTTTTTTTAAAAGTCACTTTTAATTCCTCAGAAAGTCGCTTTAATTTTTTCTAAAAGCCGCTTTTGTTTTCTCTAAAACCTACTTTAATTTTTTCTAAAAGCCGCTTTTGTTTTCTCAAAAAGCCACTTTAATTTTTTCTAAAAGCCACTTTTGTTTTCTCAAAAAGCCACTTTTATTTCTTCTAAAAACCGGTTTTGTTTTCTTAGAAAGTCGCTTTAATTTTTTCTAAAAGCCACTTTTAATTTCTCTAAAACCCACTTTAATTTTTTCTAAAAGCCGCTTTTGTTTTCTCAAAAAGGCACTTTAATTTTTTCTAAAAACCGCTTTTGCTTTCTCAAAAAGCTACTTTTATTTCTTATAAAAGCCGATTTTGTTTTCTCAGAAAGTCGCTTTAATTTTTTCTAAAAGCCACTTTTAATTTCTCTAAAACCCACTTAAATTTTTTCTAAAAGCCGCTTTTGTTTTCTCAAAAAGCTACTTTTATTTCTTATAAAAGCCGCTTTTGTTTTCTCAAAACCGCACTTTAATTTTTTTTAAAAGTCACTTTTAATTCCTCAGAAAGTCGCTTTAATTTTTTCTAAAAGCCGCTTTTGTTTTCTCAAAACCGCACTTTAATTTTTTCTATTAGCAGCTTTTGTTTTCTCAAAAAGCCACTTTTATTTCTTCTAAAAACTGGTTTTGTTTTCTCAGAAAGCCACTTTAATTTTTTCTAAAAGCCACTATTAATTCCTCAGATAGCCACTTTTTTTTTTAAAGCCACTTTTATTTTCTCAGAAAGCCACTTTATTTTTTCTAATAGCCACTTTTATTTTCTCAAAAAGCCACTTTAATTTTTTCTAAAAGCCACTTTTATTTTCTCAGAAAGCCGCTTTTATTTTTTCTAAAGGCTGCTTTTGTTTTCTCAAAAAGCCACTTTAATTTTTCTAAAAACCACTTTTAATTTCTCAAAAAGCCACTTTAATTTTTTCTAAAAGCCACTTTTATTTTCTCAGAAAGTCGCTTTTATTTTTTCTAAAAGCCGCTTTTGTTTTCTCAAAGATCCACTTTAATTTTGTCTAAAAACCACTTTTAATTTCTCAAAAGCCACCTTTAATTTTTTCTAAAAGCCACTTTTAATTCCTCAGAATGCCACTTTATTTTTTCTAAAAGCCATTTTTATTTTCTCAAAAAGCCACTTTAATTTTTTCTAAAAGCCGCTTTTGTTTTCTCAAAAAGCAACTTCAATTTTTTCCAAAAGCTGCTTTTGTTTTCTCAAAAAGCCACTTTTATTTCTTCTTAAAGCCGCTTTTGTTTTCTCAAAAAGCTACTTTTATTTCTTCTAAAAGCCGATTTTGTTTTCTCAAAAAGCCACTTTTATTTGTTCTAAAAACCGGTTTTGTTTTCTCACAAAGTCGCATTAATTTTTTCTAAAAGTCACTTTTAATTCCTCAGAAAGTCGCTTTAATTTTTTCTAAAAGCCACTTTTAATTTCTCTAAGACCCACTTTAATTTTTTCTAAAGGCCGCTTTTGTTTTCTCAAAAAGCCACTTTAATTTTTTCTAAAAGCCGCTTTTGTTTTCTCAAAAAGCCACTTTTATTTGTTCTAAAAACCGGTTTTGTTTTCTTAGAAAGTCGCTTTTATTTTTTCTAAAAGCCGCTTTTGTTTTCTCAAAAAGCCACTTTTATTTCTTCTAAAAACCGGTTTTGTTTTCTCAAAAAGCCACTTTTATTTCTTTAAAAAACCGGGTTTGTTTTCTCAGAAAGTCGCTTTAATTTTTTCTAAAAGCCACTTTTAATTTCTCTAAGACCCACTTTAATTTTTTCTAAAAGCCGCTTTTGTTTTCTCAAAAAGCCACTTTCATTTTTTCTAAAAGCCGCTTTTGTTTTCTCAAAAAGCCACTTTAATTTTTTCTAAAAGCCGCTTTTGTTTTCTCAAAATGCCACTTTAATTTTTTCTAATAGCCGCTTTTAATTTCTCTAAAACCCACTTAATTTTTTCTAATAGCCGCTTTTGTTTTCTCAGAAAGTCGCTTTAATTTTTTCTAAAAGCCGCTTTTGTTTTCTCAAAAAGCAACTTTAATTTCTTCTAAAAGCCGCTTTTGTTTTCTCAAAAAGCCACTTTAATTTTTTCTAAAAGCCACTTTTAATTTCTCTAAAACCCACTTAATTTTTTCTAATAGCCGCTTTTGTTTTCTCAAAAAGCCACTTTAATTTTTTCTAAAAGCCGCTTTTGTTTTCTCAAAAAGCCACTTTTATTTCTTCTAAAAACCGGTTTTGTTTTCTCAGAAAGTCGCTTTAATTTTTTCTAAAAGCCGATTTTGTTTTCTCAGAAAGTCGCTTTAATTGTTTCTAATAGCCGCTTTAGTTTTCTCAGAAAGTCGCTTTAATTTTTTCTAAAAGCCGATTTTGTTTTCTCAGAAAGTCGCTTTAATTGTTTCTAATAGCCGCTTTAGTTTTCTCAGAAAGTCGCTATAATTTTTTCTAAAAGCCGATTTTGTTTTCTCAAAAAGCCACTTTAATTTTTTCTAATAGCCGCTATTAATTTCTCTAAAACCCACTTTTATTTTTTCTAATAGCCGCTTTTGCTTTCTCAGAAAGTCGCTTTAATTTTTTCTAAAAGTCGCTTTAATTTTTTCTAAAAACCGCTTTTGTTTTCTCAAAAAGCCACTTTCATTTTTTCTAAAAGCCGCTTTTGTTTTCTCAAAAAGCCACTTTAATTTTTTCTAAAAGCCGCTTTTGTTTTCTCAAAATGCCACTTTAATTTTTTCTAATAGCCGCTTTTAATTTCTCTAAAACCCACTTAATTTTTTCTAATAGCCGCTTTTGTTTTCTCAGAAAGTCGCTTTAATTTTTTCTAAAAGCCGCTTTTGTTTTCTCAAAAAGCAACTTTAATTTCTTCTAAAAGCCGCTTTTGTTTTCTCAAAAAGCCACTTTAATTTTTTCTAAAAGCCACTTTTAATTTCTCTAAAACCCACTTAATTTTTTCTAATAGCCGCTTTTGTTTTCTCAAAAAGCCACTTTAATTTTTTCTAAAAGCCGCTTTTGTTTTCTCAAAAAGCCACTTTTATTTCTTCTAAAAACCGGTTTTGTTTTCTCAGAAAGTCGCTTTAATTTTTTCTAAAAGCCGATTTTGTTTTCTCAGAAAGTCGCTTTAATTGTTTCTAATAGCCGCTTTAGTTTTCTCAGAAAGTCGCTTTAATTTTTTCTAAAAGCCGATTTTGTTTTCTCAGAAAGTCGCTTTAATTGTTTCTAATAGCCGCTTTAGTTTTCTCAGAAAGTCGCTATAATTTTTTCTAAAAGCCGATTTTGTTTTCTCAAAAAGCCACTTTAATTTTTTCTAATAGCCGCTATTAATTTCTCTAAAACCCACTTTTATTTTTTCTAATAGCCGCTTTTGCTTTCTCAGAAAGTCGCTTTAATTTTTTCTAAAAGTCGCTTTAATTTTTTCTAATAGCCGCTTTTGTTTTCTCAAAAAGCCACTTTAATTTTTTCTAAAAGCCGCTTTTGTTTTCTCAAAAAGCCACTTTTATTTCTTCTAAAAACCGGTTTTGTTTTCTCAGAAAGTCGCTTTAATTTTTTCTAAAAGCCGATTTTGTTTTCTCAGAAAGTCGCTTTAATTGTTTCTAATAGCCGCTTTAGTTTTCTCAGAAAGTCGCTTTAATTTTTTCTAAAAGCCGATTTTGTTTTCTCAGAAAGTCGCTTTAATTGTTTCTAATAGCCGCTTTAGTTTTCTCAGAAAGTCGCTTTAATTTTTTCTAAAAGCCGATTTTGTTTTCTCAGAAAGTCGCTTTAATTGTTTCTAATAGCCGCTTTAGTTTTCTCAGAAAGTCGCTATAATTTTTTCTAAAAGCCGATTTTGTTTTCTCAAAAAGCCACTTTAATTTTTTCTAATAGCCGCTATTAATTTCTCTAAAACCCACTTTTATTTTTTCTAATAGCCGCTTTTGCTTTCTCAGAAAGTCGCTTTAATTTTTTCTAAAAGCCGCTTTTGTTTTCTCAAAAAGCCTCTTTAATTTGTTCTAAAAGCCGCTTTTGTTTTCTCAAAAAGCCACTTTAATTTTTTCTAATAGCCGCTTTTGTTGTCTCAAAAAGCTACTTTTATTTCTTCTAAAAGCCGATTTTGTTTTCTCAAAAACCCACTTTAATTTTTTCTAAAAGTCACTTTTAATTCCTCAGAAAGTCGCTTTAATTTTTTCTAAAAGCCGCTTTTGTTTTCTCAAAAAGCCACTTTAATTTTTTCTAATAGCCGCTTTTGTTGTCTCAAAAAGCTACTTTTATTTCTTCTAAAAGCCGATTTTGTTTTCTCAAAAACCCACTTTAATTTCTTCTAAAAGCCGCTTTTGTTTTCTCCAAAAGCCACTTTAATTTTTTCTAATAACCGCTTTTGTTTTCTCAAAAAGCTACTTTTATTTCTTCTAAAAGCCGATTTTGTTTTCTCAGAAAGTCGCTTTAATTTTTTCTAAAAGCCGCTTTTAATTTCTCTAAAACCCATTTTAGTTTTTTCTAAAAGCCGCTTTTGTTTTCTCAAAAAGCCACTTTAATTTTTTCTAAAAGCCGCTATTGTTTTCTCAAAAAGCAACTTCAATTTTTTTCAAAAGCCGCTTTTGTTTTCTCAAAAAGCCACTTTTGTTTTCTCAAAAAGCCATTTTTATTTCTTCTAAAAGCCGATTTTGTTTTCTCAGAAAGTCGCTTTAATTTTTTCTAAAAGCTGCTTTTGTTTTCTCAAAAAGCCACTTTAATTTTTTTAAAAGACTCTTCTATTTTCTCAGAAAGTCGCTTTTATTTTTTCTAAAAGCCGCTTTTGTTTTCTCAAAGAGCCACTTTAATTTTTTCTAAAAACCACTTTTAATTCCTCAGAATGCCACTTTATTTTTTCTAAAAGCCACTTTTATTTTCTCAAAAAGCCACTTTAATTTTTTCTAAAAGCCGCTTTTGTTTTCTCAAAAAGCAACTTAAATTTTTTCCAAAAGCCGCTTTTGTTTTCTCAAAAAGCCACGTTTATTTCTTCTTAAAGCCGCTTTTGTTTTCTCAATAAGCAACTTCAATTTTTTCCAAAAGCCACTTTTGTTTTCTCAAAAAGCTACTTTTATTTCTTCTAAAAACCGGTTTTGTTTTCTTAGAAAGTCGCTTTAATTTTTTCTAAAAGCCACTTTTAATTTCTCTAAAACCCACTTTAATTTTTTCTAAAAGCCGCTTTTGTTTTCTCAAAAAGGCACTTTAATTTTTTCTAAAAACCGCTTTTGCTTTCTCAAAAAGCTACTTTTATTTCTTATAAAAGCCGATTTTGTTTTCTCAGAAAGTCGCTTTAATTTTTTCTAAAAGCCACTTTTAATTTCTCTAAAACCCACCTAAATTTTTTCTAAAAGCCGCTTTTGCTTTCTCAAAAAGCTACTTTTATTTCTTATAAAAGCCGATTTTGTTTTCTCAGAAAGTCGCTTTAATTTTTTTTAAAAGTCACTTTTAATTCCTCAGAAAGTCGCTTTAATTTTTTCTAAAAGCCGCTTTTGTTTTATCTAAAACCTACTTTAATTTTTTCTAAAAGCCGGTTTTGTTTTCTCAAAACCCCACTTTAATTTTTTCTATTAGCAGCTTTTGTTTTCTCAAAAAGCCACTTTTATTTCTTCTAAAAACTGGTTTTGTTTTCTCAGAAAGCCACTTTAATTTTTTCTAAAAGCCACTATTAATTCCTCAGATAGCCACTTTTTTTAAAGCCACTTTTATTTTCTCAGAAAGCCACTTTATTTTTTCTAATAGCCACTTTTATTTTCTCAAAAAGCCACTTTAATTTTTTCTAAAAGGTACTTTTATTTTCTCAGAAAGCCGCTTTTATTTTTTCTAAAAGCCGCTTTTGTTTTCTCAAAGAGCCACTTTTATTTTTTCTAAAAGCCACTTTTAATTCCTCAGAATGCCACTTTATTTTTTCTAAAAGCCACTTTTATTTTCTCAAAAAGCCACATTAATTTTTTCTAAAAGCCGCTTTTGTTTTCTCAAAAAGCAACTTCAATTTTTTCCAAAAGCCGCTTTTGTTTTCTCAAAAAGCCACTTTTATTTCTTCTTAAAGCCGCTTTTGTTTTCTCAAAAAGCTACTTTTATTTCTCTAAAAGCCACTTAATTTTTTCTAATAGCCGCTTTTGTTTTCTCAGAAAGTCGCATTAATTTTTTCTAAAAGTCACTTTTAATTCCTCAGAAAGTCGCTTTAATTTTTTCTAAAAGCCACTTTTAATTTCTCTAAGACCCACTTTAATTTTTTCTAAAGGCCGCTTTTGTTTTCTCAAAAAGCCACTTTAATTTTTTCTAAAACCCGCTTTTGTTTTCTCAAAAAGCCACTTTTATTTGTTCTAAAAACCGGTTTTGTTTTCTTAGAAAGTCGGTTTAATTTTTTCTAAAAGCCACTTTTAATTTCTCTAAAACCCACTTTAATTTTTTCTAAAAGCCGGTTTTGTTTTCTCAAAACCCCACTTTAATTTTTTCTAAAAGCCGCTTTTGTTTTCTCAAAAAGCCACTTCTATTTCTTCTAAAAACCGGTTTTGTTTTCTTAGAAAGTCGCTTTTATTTTTTCTAAAAGCCGCTTTTGTTTTCTCAAAAAGCCACTTTTATTTCTTCTAAAAACCGGTTTTGTTTTCTCAAAAAGCCACTTTTATTTCTTTAAAAAACCGGGTTTGTTTTCTAAGAAAGTCGCTTTAATTTTTTCTAAAAGCCACTTTTAATTTCTCTAAGACCCACTTTAATTTTTTCTAAAAGCCGCTTTTGTTTTCTCAATAAGCCACTTTAATTTTTTCTAATAGCCGCTTTTGTTTTCTCAAAAAGCTACTTTTATTTCTTCTAAAAGCCGATTTTGTTTTCTCAGAAAGTCGCTTTAATTTTTTCTAAAAGTCACTTTTAATTGCTCAGAAAGTCGCTTTAATTTTTTCTAAAAGCCACTTTTAATTTCTCTAAGACCCACTTTAATTTTTTTAAAACCCGCTTTTGTTTTCTCAATAAGCCACTTTAATTTTTTCTAATAGCCGCTTTTGTTTTCTCAAAAAGCTACTTTTATTTCTTCTAAAAGCCGATTTTGTTTTCTCAGAAAGTCGCTTTAATTTTTTCTAAAAGCCACTTTTAATTTCTCTAAAACCCACTTTAATTTTTTCTAATAGCCGCTTTTGTTTTCTCAAAAAGCCACTTTAATTTTTTCTAATAGCCGCTTTTGTTTTCTCAAAAAGCTACTTTTATTTCTTCTAAAAGCCGATTTTGTTTTCTCAGAAAGTCGCTTTAATTTTTTCTAAAAGCCACTTTTAATTTCTCTAAGACCCACTTTAATTTTTTCTAAAAGCCGCTTTTGTTTTCTCAATAAGCCACTTTAATTTTTTCTAATAGCCGCTTTTGTTTTCTCAAAAAGCTACTTTTATTTCTTCTAAAAGCCGATTTTGTTTTCTCAGAAAGTCGCTTTAATTTTTTCTAAAAGTCACTTTTAATTCCTCAGAAAGTCGCTTTAATGTTTTCTAAAAGCCGCTTTTGTTTTCTCAAAAAGCCACTTTAATTTTTTCTAAAAGCCGCTTTTGTTTTCTCAAAAAGCCACTTTTATTTCTTCTAAAAACCGGGTTTGTTTTCTCAGAAAGTCGCTTTAATTTTTTCTAAAAGTCACTTTTAATTCCTCAGAAAGTCGCTTTAATGTTTTCTAAAAGCCGCTTTTGTTTTCTCAAAAAGCCACTTTAATTTTTTCTAAAAGCCGCTTTTGTTTTCTCAAAAAGCCACTTTTATTTCTTCTAAAAACCGGTTTTGTTTTCTTAGAAAGTCGCTTTAATTTTTTCTAATAGCCACTTTTATTTTCTCAAAAAGCCACTTTAATTTTTTCTAAAAGCCACTTTTATTTTCTCAGAAAGTAGCTTTAATTTTTTCTAAAAGCCACTTTTAATTTCTCTAAGACCCACTTAAATTTTTTCTAAAAGCCGCTTTTGTTTTCTCAAAAAGCTACTTTTATCTCTTATAAAAGCCGATTTTGTTTTCTCAGAAAGTCGCTTTAATTTTTATTAAAAGTCACTTTTAATTCCTCAGAAAGTCGCTTTAATTTTTTCTAAAAGCCGCTTTTGTTTTCTCTAAAACCTACTTTAATTTTTTCTAAAAGCCGGTTTTGTTTTCTCAAAACCCCACTTTAATTTTTTCTATTAGCAGCTTTTGTTTTCTCAAAAAGCCACTTTTATTTCTTCTAAAAACTGGTTTTGTTTTCTCAGAAAGCCACTTTAATTTTTTCTAAAAGCCACTATTAATTCCTCAGATAGCCACTTTTTTTTAAAGCCACTTTTATTTTCTCAGAAAGCCACTTTATTTTTTCTAATAGCCACTTTTATTTTCTCAAAAAGCCACTTTAATTTTTTCTAAAAGCCACTTTTATTTTCTCAGAAAGTCGCTTTTATTTTTTCTAAAAGCCGCTTTTGTTTTCTCAAAAAGCCACTTTTATTTCTTCTTAAAGCCGCTTTTGTTTTCTCAAAAAGCAACTTCAATTTTTTCCAAAAGCCGCTTTTGTTTTCTCAAAAAGCCACTTTTATTTCTTCTTAAAGCCGCTTTTGTTTTCTCAAAAAGCTACTTTAATTTCTTCTAAAAGCCGCTTTTGTTTTCTCCAAAAGCCACTTTAATTTTTTCTAAAAGCCGCTTTTGTTTTCTCTGAAAGTCGCTTTAATTTTTCCTAAAAGTCACTTTTAATTCCTCAGAAAGTCGCTTTAATTTTTTCTAAAAGCCACTTTTAATTCCTCAGAAAGCCACTTTAATTTTTTCTAAAAGCCGCTTTTATTTTCTCAAAAAGCCACTTTAATTTTTTCTAATACCCGCTTTTGTTTTCTCAAAAAGCCATTTTTATTTCTTCTAAAATTCGGTTTTGTTTTCTCAGAAAGTAGCTTTAATTTTTTCTACAAGCCACTTTTAATTTCTCTAAGACCCACTTTAATTTTTCTAAAGGCCGCTTTTGTTTTCTCAAAAAGCCACTTTAATTTTTTCTAAAAGCCGCTTTTGTTTTCTCAAAAAGCCACTTTTATTTGTTCTAAAAACCGGTTTTGTTTTCTTAGAAAGTCGCTTTAATTTTTTCTAAAAGCCACTTTTAATTTCTCTAAAACCCACTTTAATTTTTTCTAAAAGCCGGTTTTGTTTTCTCAAAACCCCACTTTAATTTTTTCTAAAAGCCGCTTTTGTTTTCTCAAAAATCCACTTTTATTTCTTCTAAAAACCGGTTTTGTTTTTTAGAAAGTCGCTTTTATTTCTTCTAAAAGCCGATTTTGTTTTCTCAGAAAGTCGCTTTTATTTTTTCTAAAAACCGGTTTTGTTTTCTCAGAAAGTCGCTTTAATTTTTTCTAAAAGCCACTTTTAATTTCTCTAAAACCCACTTTAACTTTTTCTAAAAGCCGCTTTTGTTTTCTCAAAAAGCCACTTTAATTTTATCTAAAAGCCGCTTTTGTTTTCTCAAAAAGCCACTTTTATTCCTTCTAAAAACCGGTTTTGTTTTCTCAGAAAGTCGCTTTAATTTTTTCTAAAAGCCACTTTTAATTTCTCTAAAACCCACTTTAATTTTTTCTAAAAGCCGCTTTTGTTTTCTCAGAAAGTCGCTTTAATTTTTTTAAAAGTCACTTTTAATTCCTCAGAAAGTCGCTTTAATTTTTTCTAAAAGCCGCTTTTGTTTTCTCTAAAACCCACTTTAATTTTTTCTAAAAGCCGCTTTTGTTTTCTCAAAAAGCCACTTTAATTTTATCTAAAAGCCGCTTTTGTTTTCTCAAAAAGCCACTTTAATTTTATCTAAAAGCCGCTTTTGTTTTCTCAAAAAGCCACTTTTATTTCTTCTAAAAACCGGTTTTGTTTTCTCAGAAAGTCGCTTTAATTTTTTCTAAAAGCCACTTTTAATTTCTCTAAAACCCACTTTAATTTTTTCTAAAAGCCGCTTTTGTTTTCTCAGAAAGTCGCTTTAATTTTTTTAAAAGTCACTTTTAATTCCTCAGAAAGTCGCTTTAATTTTTTCTAAAAGCCGCTTTTGTTTTCTCTAAAACCTACTTTAATTTTTTCTAAAAGCCGGTTTTGTTTTCTCAAAACCCCACTTTAATTTTTTCTATTAGCAGCTTTTGTTTTCTCAAAAAGCCACTTTTATTTCTTCTAAAAACTGGTTTTGTTTTCTCAGAAAGCCACTTTAATTTTTTCTAAAAGCCACTATTAATTCCTCAGATAGCCACTTTTTTTTAAAGCCACTTTTATTTTCTCAGAAAGCCACTTTATTTTTTCTAATAGCCACTTTTATTTTCTCAAAAAGCCACTTTAATTTTTTCTAAAAGCCACTTTTATTTTCTCAGAAAGTCGCTTTTATTTTTTCTAAAAGCCGCTTTTGTTTTCTCAAAAAGCCACTTTTATTTCTTCTTAAAGCCGCTTTTGTTTTCTCAAAAAGCAACTTCAATTTTTTCCAAAAGCCGCTTTTGTTTTCTCAAAAAGCCACTTTTATTTCTTCTTAAAGCCGCTTTTGTTTTCTCAAAAAGCTACTTTAATTTCTTCTAAAAGCCGCTTTTGTTTTCTCCAAAAGCCACTTTAATTTTTTCTAAAAGCCGCTTTTGTTTTCTCTGAAAGTCGCTTTAATTTTTCCTAAAAGTCACTTTTAATTCCTCAGAAAGTCGCTTTAATTTTTTCTAAAAGCCACTTTTAATTCCTCAGAAAGCCACTTTAATTTTTTCTAAAAGCCGCTTTTATTTTCTCAAAAAGCCACTTTAATTTTTTCTAATACCCGCTTTTGTTTTCTCAAAAAGCCATTTTTATTTCTTCTAAAATTCGGTTTTGTTTTCTCAGAAAGTCGCTTTAATTTTTTCTAAAAGCCACTTATAATTTCTCTAAGACCCACTTTAATTTTTCTAAAGGCCGCTTTTGTTTTCTCAAAAAGCCACTTTAATTTTTTCTAAAAGCCACTTTTATTTTCTCAGAAAGTAGCTTTAATTTTTTCTAAAAGCCACTTTTAATTTCTCTAAGACCCACTTAAATTTTTTCTAAAAGCCGCTTTTGTTTTCTCAAAAAGCTACTTTTATCTCTTATAAAAGCCGATTTTGTTTTCTCAGAAAGTCGCTTTAATTTTTATTAAAAGTCACTTTTAATTCCTCAGAAAGTCGCTTTAATTTTTTCTAAAAGCCGCTTTTGTTTTCTCTAAAACCCCACTTTAATTTTTTCTATTAGCAGCTTTTGTTTTCTCAAAAAGCCACTTTTATTTCTTCTAAAAACTGGTTTTGTTTTCTCAGAAAGCCACTTTAATTTTTTCTAAAAGCCACTATTAATTCCTCAGATAGCCACTTTTTTTAAAAGCCACTTTTATTTTCTCAGAAAGCCACTTTATTTTTTCTAATAGCCACTTTTATTTTCTCAAAAAGCCACTTTAATTTTTTCTAAAAGCCACTTTTATTTTCTCAGAAAGTCGCTTTTATTTTTTCTAAAAGCCGCTTTTGTTTTCTCAAAAAGCCACTTTTATTTCTTCTTAAAGCCGCTTTTGTTTTCTCAAAAAGCAACTTCAATTTTTTCCAAAAGCCGCTTTTGTTTTCTCAAAAAGCCACTTTTATTTCTTCTTAAAGCCGCTTTTGTTTTCTCAAAAAGCTACTTTAATTTCTTCTTAAAGCCGCTTTTGTTTTCTCCAAAAGCCACTTTAATTTTTTCTAAAAGCCGCTTTTGTTTTCTCTGAAAGTCGCTTTAATTTTTCCTAAAAGTCACTTTTAATTCCTCAGAAAGTCGCTTTAATTTTTTCTAAAAGCCACTTTTAATTCCTCAGAAAGCCACTTTAATTTTTTCTAAAAGCCGCTTTTATTTTCTCAAAAAGCCACTTTAATTTTTTCTAATACCCGCTTTTGTTTTCTCAAAAAGCCATTTTTATTTCTTCTAAAATTCGGTTTTGTTTTCTCAGAAAGTCGCTTTAATTTTTTCTAAAAGCCACTTTTAATTTCTCTAAGACCCACTTTAATTTTTCTAAAGGCCGCTTTTGTTTTCTCAAAAAGCCACTTTAATTTTTTCTAAAAGCCGCTTTTGTTTTCTCAAAAAGCCACTTTTATTTGTTCTAAAAACCGGTTTTGTTTTCTTAGAAAGTCGCTTTAATTTTTTCTAAAAGCCACTTTTAATTTCTCTAAAACCCACTTTAATTTTTTCTAAAAGCCGGTTTTGTTTTCTCAAAACCCCACTTTAATTTTTTCTAAAAGCCGCTTTTGTTTTCTCAAAAATCCACTTTTATTTCTTCTAAAAACCGGTTTTGTTTTCTTAGAAAGTCGCTTTTATTTCTTCTAAAAGCCGATTTTGTTTTCTCAGAAAGTCGCTTTTATTTTTTCTAAAAACCGGTTTTGTTTTCTCAGAAAGTCGCTTTAATTTTTTCTAAAAGCCACTTTTAATTTCTCTAAAACCCACTTTAACTTTTTCTAAAAGCCGCTTTTGTTTTCTCAAAAAGCCACTTTAATTTTATCTAAAAGCCGCTTTTGTTTTCTCAAAAAGCCACTTTTATTTCTTCTAAAAACCGGTTTTGTTTTCTCAGAAAGTCGCTTTAATTTTTTCTAAAAGCCACTTTTAATTTCTCTAAAACCCACTTTAATTTTTTCTAAAAGCCGCTTTTGTTTTCTCAAAAAGCCACTTTAATTTTATCTAAAAGCCGCTTTTGTTTTCTCAAAAAGCCACTTTAATTTTATCTAAAAGCCGCTTTTGTTTTCTCAAAAAGCCACTTTTATTTCTTCTAAAAACCGGTTTTGTTTTCTCAGAAAGTCGCTTTAATTTTTTCTAAAAGCCACTTTTAATTTCTCTAAAACCCACTTTAATTTTTTCTAAAAGCCGCTTTTGTTTTCTCAAAAAGCCACTTTAATTTTATCTAAAAGCCGCTTTTGTTTTCTCAAAAAGCCACTTTAATTTTATCTAAAAGCCGCTTTTGTTTTCTCAAAAAGCCACTTTTATTTCTTCTAAAAACCGGTTTTGTTTTCTCAGAAAGTCGCTTTAATTTATTCTAAAAGCCACTTTTAATTTCTCTAAAACCCACTTTAATTTTTTCTAAAAGCCGCTTTTGTTTTCTCAAAAAGCCACTTTAATTTTATCTAAAAGCCGCTTTTGTTTTCTCAAAAAGCCACTTTAATTTTATCTAAAAGCCGCTTTTGTTTTCTCAAAAAGCCACTTTTATTTCTTCTAAAAACCGGTTTTGTTTTCTCAGAAAGTCGCTTTAATTTTTTTTAAAAGCCACTTTTAATTTCTCTAAAACCCACTTTAATTTTTTCTAAAAGCCGCTTTTGTTTTCTCAAAAAGCCACTTTAATTTTATCTAAAAGCCGCTTTTGTTTTCTCAAAAAGCCACTTTTATTTCTTCTAAAAACCGGTTTTGTTTTCTCAGAAAGTCGCTTTAATTTTTTCTAAAAGCCACTTTTAATTTCTCTAAAACCCACTTTAACTTTTTCTAAAAGCCGCTTTTGTTTTCTCAAAAAGCCACTTTAATTTCTTCTAAAAGCCGCTTTTGTTTTCTCAAAAAGCCACTTTTATTTCTTCTAAAAACCGGTCTTGTTTTCTCAGAAAGTCGCTTTAATTTTTTCTAAAAGCCACTTTTAATTCCTCAGAAAGTCGCTTTAATTTTTTCTAAAAGTCGCTTTTGTTTTCTCAAAAAGCTACTTTTATTTCTTTTAAAAGCCGATTTTGTTTTCTCAGAAAGTCGCTTTAATTTTTTCTAAAAGTCACTTTTAATTGCTCAGAAAGTCGCTTTAATTTTTTCTAAAAGCCACTTTTAATTTCTCTAAGACCCACTTTAATTTTTTCTAAAAGCCGCTTTTGTTTTCTCAAAAAGCCACTTTAATTTTTTCTAATAGCCGCTTTTGTTTTCTCAAAAAGCTACTTTTATTTCTTCTAAAAGCCGATTTTGTTTTCTCAGAAAGTCGCTTTAATTTTTTAAAAGTCACTTTTAATTCCTCAGAAAGTCGCTTTAATTTTTTCTAAAAGCCACTTTTAATTTCTCTAAGACCCACTTTAATTTTTTCTAAAAGCCGCTTTTGTTTTCTCAAAAAGCCACTTTAATTTTTTCTAATAGCCGCTTTTGTTTTCTCAAAAAGCCACTTTAATTTTATCTAAAAGCCGCTTTTGTTTTCTCAAAAAGCCACTTTTATTTCTTCTAAAAACCGGTTTTGTTTTCTCAGAAAGTCGCTTTAATTTTTTCTAAAAGCCACTTTTAATTTCTCTAAAACCCACTTTAATTTTTTCTAAAAGCCGCTTTTGTTTTCTCAAAAAGCCACTTTAATTTTATCTAAAGGCCGCTTTTGTTTTCTCAAAAAGCCACTTTAATTTTATCTAAAAGCCGCTTTTGTTTTCTCAAAAAGCCACTTTTATTTCTTCTAAAAACCGGTTTTGTTTTCTCAGAAAGTCGCTTTAATTTTTTCTAAAAGCCACTTTTAATTTCTCTAAAACCCACTTTAATTTTATCTAAAAGCCGCTTTTGTTTTCTCAAAAAGCCACTTTAATTTTATCTAAAAGCCGCTTTTGGTTTCTCAAAAAGCCACTTTTATTTCTTCTAAAAACCGGTTTTGTTTTCTCAGAAAGTCGCTTTAATTTTTTCTAAAAGCCACTTTTAATTTCTCTAAAACCCACTTTAATTTTTTCTAAAAGCCGCTTTTGTTTTCTCAAAAAGCCACTTTAATTTTATCTAAAAGCCGCTTTTGTTTTCTCAAAAAGCCACTTTAATTTTATCTAAAAGCCGCTTTTGTTTTCTCAAAAAGCCACTTTTATTTCTTCTAAAAACCGGTTTTGTTTTCTCAGAAAGTCGCTTTAATTTTTTCTAAAAGCCACTTTTAATTTCTCTAAAACCCACTTTAATTTTTTCTAAAAGCCGCTTTTGTTTTCTCAAAAAGCCACTTTAATTTTATCTAAAAGCCGCTTTTGTTTTCTCAAAAAGCCACTTTTATTTCTTCTAAAAACCGGTTTTGTTTTCTCAGAAAGTCGCTTTAATTTTTTCTAAAAGCCACTTTTAATTTCTCTAAAACCCACTTTAACTTTTTCTAAAAGCCGCTTTTGTTTTCTCAAAAAGCCACTTTAATTTTTTCTAAAAGCCGCTTTTGTTTTCTCAAAAAGCCACTTTTATTTCTTCTAAAAACCGGTTTTGTTTTCTCAGAAAGTCGCTTTAATTTTTTCTAAAAGCCACTTTTAATTCCTCAGAAAGTCGCTTTAATTTTTTCTAAAAGTCGCTTTTGTTTTCTCAAAAAGCTACTTTTATTTCTTTTAAAAGCCGATTTTGTTTTCTCAGAAAGTCGCTTTAATTTTTTCTAAAAGTCACTTTTAATTGCTCAGAAAGTCGCTTTAATTTTTTCTAAAAGCCACTTTTAATTTCTCTAAGACCCACTTTAATTTTTTCTAAAAGCCGCTTTTGTTTTCTCAAAAAGCCACTTTAATTTTTTCTAATAGCCGCTTTTGTTTTCTCAAAAAGCTACTTTTATTTCTTCTAAAAGCCGATTTTGTTTTCTCAGAAAGTCGCTTTAATTTTTTAAAAGTCACTTTTAATTCCTCAGAAAGTCGCTTTAATTTTTTCTAAAAGGCACTTTTAATTTCTCTAAGACCCACTTTAATTTTTTCTAAAAGCCGCTTTTGTTTTCTCAAAAAGCCACTTTAATTTTTTCTAATAGCCGCTTTTGTTTTCTCAAAAAGCTACTTTTATTTCTTTTAAAAGCCGATTTTGTTTTCTCAGAAAGTCGCTTTAATTTTTTCTAAAAGTCACTTTTAATTGCTCAGAAAGTCGCTTTAATTTTTTCTAAAAGCCACTTTTAATTTCTCTAAGACCCACTTTAATTTTTTCTAAAAGCCGCTTTTGTTTTCTCAAAAAGCCACTTTAATTTTTTCTAAAAGCCGCTTTTGTTTTCTCAAAAGGCCACTTTTATTTCTTCTAAAAACCGGGTTTGTTTTCTCAGAAAGTCGCTTTAATTTTTTCTAAAAGTCACTTTTAATTCCTCAGAAAGTCGCTTTAATGTTTTCTAAAAGCCGCTTTTGTTTTCTCAAAAAGCCACTTTAATTTTTTCTAAAAGCCGCTTTTGTTTTCTCTGAAAGTCGCTTTAATTTTTCCTAAAAATCACTTTTAATTCCTCAGAAAGTCGCTTTTATTTTTTGTAAAAGCCACTTTTAATTCCTCAGAAAGCCACTTTAATTTTTTCTAAAAGCCGCTTTTGCTTTCTCAAAAAGCCACTTTTATTTCTTCTAAAAACCGATTTTGTTTTCTCAGAAAGTCGCGTTAATTTTTTCTAAAAGTCACTTTTAATTCCTCAGAAAGTCGCTTTTATTTTTTCTAAAAGCCACTTTTAATTTCTCTAAAAGCCACTTTAATTGTTTCTAATAGCCGCTTTTGCTTTCTCAAAAAGCCACTTTTATTTCTTCTAAAAACCGATTTTGTTTTCTCAGAAAGTCGCGTTAATTTTTTCTAAAAGTCACTTTTAATTCCTCAGAAAGTCGCTTTTATTTTTTCTAAAAGCCACTTTTAATTTCTCAAAAAGCCTCTTTAATTTGTTCTAAAAGCCGCTTTTGTTTTCTCAAAAAGCCACTTTAATTTTTTCTAATAGCCGCTTTTGTTTTCGCAAAAAGCCACTTTTGTTTCTTCTAAAAACCGGTTTTGTTTTCTCAGAAAGTCGCTTTAATTTTTTCTAAAAGCCACTTTTAATTTCTCTAAAACCCACTTTATTTTTTTCTAAAAGCCGCTTTTGCTTTCTCAAAAAGCCACTTTTATTTCTTCTAAAAGCCGATTTTGTTTTCTCTGAAAGTTGCTTTAATTTTTTCTAAAAGTCACTTTTAATTCCTCAGAAAGTCGCTTTAATTTTTTCTAAAAGCCGCTTTTGTTTTCTCAAAAAGCCTCTTTAATTTGTTCTAAAAGCCGCTTTTGTTTTCTCAAAAAGCCACTTTAATTTTTTCTAATAGCCGCTTTTGTTTTCTCAAAAAGCTACTTTTATTTCTTCTAAAAGCCGATTTTGTTTTCTCAGAAAGTCGCTTTAATTTTTTAAAAGTCACTTTTAATTCCTCAGAAAGTCGCTTTAATTTTTTCTAAAAGCCACTTTTAATTTCTCTAAGACCCACTTTAATTTTTTCTAAAAGCCGCTTTTGTTTTCTCAAAAAGCCACTTTAATTTTTTCTAATAGCCGCTTTTGTTTTCTCAAAAAGCCACTTTAATTTTATCTAAAAGCCGCTTTTGTTTTCTCAAAAAGCCACTTTTATTTCTTCTAAAAACCGGTTTTGTTTTCTCAGAAAGTCGCTTTAATTTTTTCTAAAAGCCACTTTTAATTTCTCTAAAACCCACTTTAATTTTTTCTAAAAGCCGCTTTTGTTTTCTCAAAAAGCCACTTTAATTTTATCTAAAGGCCGCTTTTGTTTTCTCAAAAAGCCGCTTTAATTTTTTCTAAAAGCCACTTTTAATTTCTCTAAAACCCACTTTATTTTTTTCTAAAAGCCGCTTTTGTTTTCTCAAAAAGCTACTTTTATTTCTTATAAAAGCCGATTTTGTTTTCTCAGAAAGTCGCTTTAATTTTTTCTAAAAGTCACTTTTAATTCCTCAGAAAGTCGCTTTAATTTTTTCTAAAAGCCGCTTTTGTTTTCTCAAAAAACCACTTTAATTTTTACTAAAAGTCGCTTTTGTTTTCTCAAAAAGCCACTTTAATTTTTTCTAAAAGCCGATTTTGTTTTCTCTGAAAGTCGCTTTAATTTTTCCTAAAAGTCACTTTTAATTCCTCAGAAAGTCGCTTTAATTTTTTGTAAAAGCCACTTTTAATTCCTCAGAAAGCCACTTTAATTTTTTCTAAAAGCCGCTTTTATTTTCTCAAAAAACCACTTGAATTTTTTCTAATAGCCGCTTTTGTTTTCTCAAAAAGCCACTTTTATTTCTTCTAAAAACCGGTTTTGTTTTCTCAGAAAGTCGCTTTAATTTTTTCTAAAAGCCACTTTTAATTTCTCTAAAACCCACTTTAATTTTTTCTAAAAGCCGCTTTTGTTTTCTCTGAAAGTCGCTTTAATTTTTCCTAAAAGTCACTTTTAATTCCTCAGAAAGTCGCTTTAATTTTTTGAAAAGCCACTTTTAATTCCTCAGAAAGCCACTTTAATTTTTTCTAAAAGCCGCTTTTATTTTCTCAAAAAACCACTTGAATTTTTACTAATAGCCGCTTTTGTTTTCTCAAAAAGCCACTTTTATTTCTTCTAAAAACCGGTTTTGTTTTCTCAGAAAGTCGCTTTAATTTTTTCTAAAAGCCACTTTTAATTTCTCTAAAACCCACTTTACTTTTTTCTAACAGCCGCTTTTGTTTTCTCAAAAAGCCACTTTAATTTTTTCTAAAAGCCGCTTTTGTTTTCTCTGAAAGTCGCTTTAATTTTTCCTAAAAGTCACTTTTAATTCCTCAGAAAGTCGCTTTAATTTTTTCTAAAAGCCACTTTTAATTGCTCAGAAAGCCACTTTAATTTTTTCTAAAAGCCGCTTTTATTTTCTCAAAAAGCCACTTTAATTTTTTCTAATACCCGCTTTTGTTTTCTCAAAAAGCCACTTTTATTTCTTCTAAGAAAGTCGCTTTAATTTTTTCTAAAAGCCACTTTTAATTCCTCAGAAAGCCACTTTAATTTTTTCTAAAAGCCGCTTTTATTTTCTCAAAAAGCCACTTTAATTTTTTCTAATACCCGCTTTTGTTTTCTCAAAAAGCCATTTTTATTTCTTCTAAAATTCGGTTTTGTTTTCTCAGAAAGTCGCTTTAATTTTTTCTAAAAGCCACTTTTAATTTCTCTAAAACCCACTTTATTTTTTTTTCTAAAAGCCGCTTTTGTTTTCTCAAAAAGCCACTTTAATTTTTTCTAATAGCCGCTTTTGTTTTCTCAAAAAGCCACTTTTATTTCTTCTAAAAACCGATTTTGTTTTCTCAGAAAGTCGCTTTAATTTTTTCTAAAAGTCACTTTCAATTCCTCAGAAAGTCGCTTTAATTTTTTCTAAAAGCCGCTTTTATTTTCTCAAAAAGCCACTTTAATTTTTTCTAATAGCCGCTTTTGTTTTCTCAAAAAGCCACTTTTATTTCTTCTAAAAACCGCTTTTGTTTTCTCAAAAAGCCACTTTAATTTTTTCTAAAAGCCGCTTTTGTTTTCTCAAAAAGCCACTTTAATTTTTTCTAAAAGCCGCTTTTATTTTCTCAAAAAGCCACTTTAATTTTTTCTAATAGCCGCTTTTGTTTTCTCAAAAAGCCACTTTTATTTCTTCTAAAAACCGGTTTTGTTTTCTCAGAAAGTCGCTTTAATTTTTTCTAAAAGCCACTTTTAATTTCTCTAAAACCCACTTTTTTTTCTAAAAGCCGCTTTTGTTTTCTCAAAAAGCTACTTTTATTTCTTATAAAAGCCGATTTTGTTTTCTCTGAAAGTCGCTTTAATTTTTCCTAAAAGTCACTTTTAATTCCTCAGAAAGTCGCTTTAATTTTTTGTAAAAGCCACTTTTAATTCCTCAGAAAGCCACTTTAATTTTTTCTAAAAGCCGCTTTTATTTTCTCAAAAAACCACTTGAATTTTTTCTAATAGCCGCTTTTGTTTTCTCAAAAAGCCACTTTTATTTCTTCTAAAAACCGATTTTGTTTTCTCAGAAAGTCGCTTTAATTTTTTCTAAAAGTCACTTTCAATTCCTCAGAAAGTCGCTTTAATTTTTTCTAAAAGCCGCTTTTATTTTCTCAAAAAGCCACTTTAATTTTTTCTAATAGCCGCTTTTGTTTTCTCAAAAAGCCACTTTTATTTCTTCTAAAAACCGCTTTTGTTTTCTCAAAAAGCCACTTTAATTTTTTCTAAAAGCCGCTTTTGTTTTCTCAAAAAGCCACTTTAATTTTTTCTAAAAGCCGCTTTTATTTTCTCAAAAAGCCACTTTAATTTTTTCTAATAGCCGCTTTTGTTTTCTCAAAAAGCCACTATTATTTCTTCTAAAAACCGGTTTTGTTTTCTCAGAAAGTCGCTTTAATTTTTTCTAAAAGCCACTTTTAATTTCTCTAAAACCCACTTTTTTTTTCTAAAAGCCGCTTTTGTTTTCTCAAAAAGCTACTTTTATTTCTTATAAAAGCCGATTTTGTTTTCTCAGAAAGTCGCTTTAATTTTTTCTAAAAGTCACTTTTAATTCCTCAGAAAGTCGCTTTAATTTTTTCTAAAAGCCGCTTTTGTTTTCTCAAAAAGCCACTTTAATTTTTACTAAAAGCCGCTTTTGTTTTCTCAAAAAGCCAATTTAATTTTTTCTAAAAGCCGCTTTTGTTTTCTCAAAAAGCCACTTTAATTTTTACTAAAAGCCGCTTTTGTTTTCTCAAAAAGCCACTTTAATTTTTTCTAAAAGCCGCTTTTGTTTTCTCAAAAAGCTACTTTTATTTCTTATAAAAGCCGATTTTGTTTTCTCAGAAAGTCGCTTTAATTTTTTCTAAAAGTCACTTTTAATTCCTCAGAAAGTCCCTTTTATTTTTTGTAAAAGCCGCTTTTATTTTCTCAAAAAACCACTTGAATTTTTTCTAATAGCCGCTTTTGTTTTCTCAAAAAGCCACTTTTATTTCTTCTAAAGACCGGTTTTGTTTTCTCAGAAAGTCGCTTTAATTTTTTCTAAAAGCCACTTTTAATTTCTCTAAAACCCACTTTACTTTTTTCTAAAAGCCGCTTTTGTTTTCTCAGAAAGTCGCTTTAATTTTTTTTAAAAGCCACTTTTAATTTCTCTAAAACCCACTTTATTTTTTTTTTAAAGCCGCTTTTGTTTTCTCAAAAAGCCACTTTAATTTTTTCTAAAAGCCGCTTTTGTTTTCTCTGAAAGTCGCTTTAATTTTTCCTAAAAGTCACTTTTAATTCCTCAGAAAGTCGCTTTAATTTTTTCTAAAAGCCGCTTTGTTTTCTCAAAAAGCCACTTTAATTTTTTCTAAAAGCCGCTTTTGTTTTCTCAAAAAGCCACTTTTATTTCTTCTAAAAACCGGTTTTGTTTTCTTAGAAAGTCGCTTTAATTTTTTCTAAAAACCACTTTTAATTTCTCTAAAACCCACTTTATTTTTTTCTAAAAGCCGCTTTTGTTTTCTCAAAAAGCCACTTTAATTTTTTCTAAAAGCCGGTTTTGTTTTCTCTGAAAGTCGCTTTCATTTTTCCTAAAAGTCTCTTTTAATTCCTCAGAAAGTCGCTTTAATTTTTTCTAAATGCCACTTTTAATTTCTCTAAAACCCACTTTATTTTTTTCTAAAAGCCGCTTTTGTTTTCTCAAAAAGCCACTTTAATTTTTTCTAAAAGCCGCTTTTGTTTTCTCTGAAAGTCGCTTTAATTTTTCCTAAAAGTCACTTTTAATTCCTCAGAAAGTCGCTTTAATTTTTTCTAAAAGCCGCTTTTGTTTTCTCAAAAAGCCACTTTAATTTTTTCTAAAAGCCGCTTTTGTTTTCTCAAAAAGCCACTTTTATTTCTTCTAAAAACCGGTTTTGTTTTCTTAGAAAGTCGCTTTAATTTTTTCTAAAAACCACTTTTAATTTCTCTAAAACCCACTTTATTTTTTTTCTAAAAGCCGCTTTTGTTTTCTCAAAAAGCCACTTTAATTTTTTCTAAAAGCCGCTTTTGTTTTCTCTGAAAGTCGCTTTCATTTTTCCTAAAAGTCACTTTTAATTCCTCAGAAAGTCGCTTTAATTTTTTCTAAATGCCACTTTTAATTTCTCTAAAACCCACTTTATTTTTTTCTAAAAGCCGCTTTTGTTTTCTCAAAAAGCCACTTTAATTTTTTCTAAAAGCCGCTTTTGTTTTCTCTGAAAGTCGCTTTAATTTTTCCTAAAAGTCACTTTTAATTCCTCAGAAAGTCGCTTTAATTTTTTCTAAAAGCCGCTTTTGTTTTCTCAAAAAACCACTTTAATTTTTTCTAATAGCCGCTTTTGTTTTCTCAAAAAGCCACTTTAGTTTTTTCTAAAAGCCGCTTTTGCTTTCTCAGAAAGTCGCTTTAATTTTTTCTAAAAGCCGATTTTGTTTTCTCAGAAAGTCGCTTTAAATGTTTCTAATAGCCGCTTTAGTTTTCTCAGAAAGCCACTTAATTTTTTCTAATAGCCGCTTTTGTTTTCTCAGAAAGTCGCTTTAATTTTTTCTAATAGCCGCTTTAGTTTTCTCAGAAAGTCGCTTTAATTTTTTTTAAAAACCGATTTTGTTTTCTCAGAAAGTCGCTTTAATTTTTTCTAAAAGTCACTTTTAATTCCTCAGAAAGTCGCTTTAATTTTTTCTAAAAGCCGCTTTTGTTTTCTCAAAAAACCACTTTAATTTTTTCTAATAGCCGCTTTTGTTTTCTCAAAAAGCCACTTTAGTTTTTTCTAAAAGCCGCTTTTGCTTTCTCAGAAAGTCGCTTTAATTTTTTCTAAAAGCCGATTTTGTTTTCTCAGAAAGTCGCTTTAAATGTTTCTAATAGCCGCTTTAGTTTTCTCAGAAAGTCGCTTTAATTTTTTCTAAAAGTCACTTTTAATTCCTCAGAAAGTCGCTTTAATTTTTTCTAAAAGCCGCTTTTGTTTTCTCAAAAAACCACTTTAATTTTTTCTAATAGCCGCTTTTGTTTTCTCAAAAAGCCACTTTAGTTTTTTCTAAAAGCCGCTTTTGCTTTCTCAGAAAGTCGCTTTAATTTTTTCTAAAAGCCGATTTTGTTTTCTCAGAAAGTCGCTTTAAATGTTTCTAATAGCCGCTTTAGTTTTCTCAGAAAGTCGCTTTAATTTTTTTTAAAAGTCACTTTTAATTCCTCAGAAAGTCGCTTTAATTTTTTCTAAAGGCCGATTTTGTTTTCTCAAAAAGCCACTTTAATTTTTTCTAATAGCCGCTATTAATTTCTCTAAAACCCACTGTAATTTTTTCTAATAGCCGCTTTTGCTTTCTCAGAAAGTCGCTTTAATTTTTTCTAAAAGTCGCTTTAATTTTTTCTAAAAGTCACTTTTAATTCCTCAGAAAGTCGCTTTAATTTTTTCTAAAAGCCGCTTTTATTTTCTCTAAAACCCACTTTAATTTTTTCTAAAAGCCGCTTTTGTTTTCTCAAAAAGCCACTTTAGTTTTTTCTAAAAGCCGCTTTTGCTTTCTCAGAAAGTCGCTTTAATTTTTTCTAAAAGCCGATTTTGTTTTCTCAAAAAGCCACTTTAATTTTTTCTAATAGCCGCTTTTGTTTTCTCAAAAAGCTAATTTTATTTCTTCTAAAAGCCGATTTTGTTTTCTCAGAAAGTCCCTTTAATTTTTTTTAAAGCCGCTTTTGTTTTCTCAAAAAGCCACTTTAATTTTTTCTAAAAGCCGCTTTTGTTTTCTCAAACAGCCACTTTACTTTTTTCTAAAAGCCGCTTTTGTTTTCTCAGAAAGTCGCTTTAATTTTTTTTAAAAACCACTTTTAATTTCTCTAAAACCCACTTTATTTTTTTTTAAAAGCCGCTTTTGTTTTCTCAAAAAGCCACTTTAATTTTTTCTAAAAGCCGCTTTTGTTTTCTCTGAAAGTCGCTTTAATTTTTCCCAAAAGTCACTTTTAATTCCTCAGAAAGTCGCTTTAATTTTTTCTAAAAGCCGCTTTGTTTTCTCAAAAAGCCACTTTAATTTTTTCTAAAAGCCGCTTTTGTTTTCTCAAAAAGCCACTTTTATTTCTTCTAAAAACCGGTTTTGTTTTCTTAGAAAGTCGCTTTAATTTTTTCTAAAAACCACTTTTAATTTCTCTAAAACCCACTTTATTTTTTTCTAAAAGCCGCTTTTGTTTTCTCAAAAAGCCACTTTAATTTTTTCTAAAAGCCGGTTTTGTTTTCTCTGAAAGTCGCTTTCATTTTTCCTAAAAGTCACTTTTAATTCCTCAGAAAGTCGCTTTAATTTTTTCTAAATGCCACTTTTAATTTCTCTAAAACCCACTTTATTTTTTTCTAAAAGCCGCTTTTGTTTTCTCAAAAAGCCACTTTAATTTTTTCTAAAAGCCGCTTTTGTTTTCTCTGAAAGTCGCTTTAATTTTTCCTAAAAGTCACTTTTAATTCCTCAGAAAGTCGCTTTAATTTTTTCTAAAAGCCGCTTTTGTTTTCTCAAAAAGCCACTTTAATTTTTTCTAAAAGCCGCTTTTGTTTTCTCAAAAAGCCACTTTTATTTCTTCTAAAAACCGGTTTTGTTTTCTTAGAAAGTCGCTTTAATTTTTTCTAAAAACCACTTTTAATTTCTCTAAAACCCACTTTATTTTTTTTCTAAAAGCCGCTTTTGTTTTCTCAAAAAGCCACTTTAATTTTTTCTAAAAGCCGCTTTTGTTTTCTCTGAAAGTCGCTTTCATTTTTCCTAAAAGTCACTTTTAATTCCTCAGAAAGTCGCTTTAATTTTTTCTAAATGCCACTTTTAATTTCTCTAAAACCCACTTTATTTTTTTCTAAAAGCCGCTTTTGTTTTCTCAAAAAGCCACTTTAATTTTTTCTAAAAGCCGCTTTTGTTTTCTCTGAAAGTCGCTTTAATTTTTCCTAAAAGTCACTTTTAATTCCTCAGAAAGTCGCTTTAATTTTTTCTAAAAGCCGCTTTTGTTTTCTCAAAAAACCACTTTAATTTTTTCTAATAGCCGCTTTTGTTTTCTCAAAAAGCCACTTTAGTTTTTTCTAAAAGCCGCTTTTGCTTTCTCAGAAAGTCGCTTTAATTTTTTCTAAAAGCCGATTTTGTTTTCTCAGAAAGTCGCTTTAAATGTTTCTAATAGCCGCTTTAGTTTTCTCAGAAAGCCACTTAATTTTTTCTAATAGCCGCTTTTGTTTTCTCAGAAAGTCGCTTTAATTTTTTCTAATAGCCGCTTTAGTTTTCTCAGAAAGTCGCTTTAATTTTTTTTAAAAACCGATTTTGTTTTCTCAGAAAGTCGCTTTAATTTTTTCTAAAAGTCACTTTTAATTCCTCAGAAAGTCGCTTTAATTTTTTCTAAAAGCCGCTTTTGTTTTCTCAAAAAACCACTTTAATTTTTTCTAATAGCCGCTTTTGTTTTCTCAAAAAGCCACTTTAGTTTTTTCTAAAAGCCGCTTTTGCTTTCTCAGAAAGTCGCTTTAATTTTTTCTAAAAGCCGATTTTGTTTTCTCAGAAAGTCGCTTTAAATGTTTCTAATAGCCGCTTTAGTTTTCTCAGAAAGTCGCTTTAATTTTTTCTAAAAGTCACTTTTAATTCCTCAGAAAGTCGCTTTAATTTTTTCTAAAAGCCGCTTTTGTTTTCTCAAAAAACCACTTTAATTTTTTCTAATAGCCGCTTTTGTTTTCTCAAAAAGCCACTTTAGTTTTTTCTAAAAGCCGCTTTTGCTTTCTCAGAAAGTCGCTTTAATTTTTTCTAAAAGCCGATTTTGTTTTCTCAGAAAGTCGCTTTAAATGTTTCTAATAGCCGCTTTAGTTTTCTCAGAAAGTCGCTTTAATTTTTTTTAAAAGTCACTTTTAATTCCTCAGAAAGTCGCTTTAATTTTTTCTAAAGGCCGATTTTGTTTTCTCAAAAAGCCACTTTAATTTTTTCTAATAGCCGCTATTAATTTCTCTAAAACCCACTGTAATTTTTTCTAATAGCCGCTTTTGCTTTCTCAGAAAGTCGCTTTAATTTTTTCTAAAAGTCGCTTTAATTTTTTCTAAAAGTCACTTTTAATTCCTCAGAAAGTCGCTTTAATTTTTTCTAAAAGCCGCTTTTATTTTCTCTAAAACCCACTTTAATTTTTTCTAAAAGCCGCTTTTGTTTTCTCAAAAAGCCACTTTAGTTTTTTCTAAAAGCCGCTTTTGCTTTCTCAGAAAGTCGCTTTAATTTTTTCTAAAAGCCGATTTTGTTTTCTCAAAAAGCCACTTTAATTTTTTCTAATAGCCGCTTTTGTTTTCTCAAAAAGCTAATTTTATTTCTTCTAAAAGCCGATTTTGTTTTCTCAGAAAGTCCCTTTAATTTTTTTTTAAAGCCGCTTTTGTTTTCTCAAAAAGCCACTTTAATTTTTTCTAAAAGCCGCTTTTGTTTTCTCAAACAGCCACTTTAATTTTTTCTAAAAGCCGATTTTGTTTTCTCAGAAAGTCGCTTTAATTTTTTCTAAAAGTCACTTTTAATTCCTCAGAAAGTCGCTTTAATTTTTTCTAAAAGCCACTTTTGTTTTCTCAAAAAGCCACTTTAATTTTTTCTAATAGCCGCTTTTGTTTTCTCAAAAATCTACTTTTATTTTTTCTAAAAGCCGATTTTGTTTTCTCAGAAAGTCGCTTTAATTTTTTCTAAAAGTCACTTTTAATTCCTCAGAAAGTCGCTTTAATTTTTTCTAAAAGCCACTTTTAATTTCTCTAAAACCCACTTTAATTTTTTCTAAAAGCCGCTTTTGTTTTCTCAAAAAGCCACTTTTATTTCTTCTAAAAACCGGTTTTGTTTTCTCAGAAAGTCGCTTTAATTTTTTCTAAAAGCCACTTTTAATTTCTCTAAAACCCACTTTAATTTTTTCTAAAAGCCGCTTTTGTTTTCTCAAAAAGCCACTTTCATTTTTTCTAATAGCCGCTTTTGTTTTCTCAAAAAGCCACTTTAATTTTTTCTAAAAGCCGCTTTTGTTTTCTCAAAATGCCACTTTAATTTTTTCTAATAGCCGCTTTTAATTTCTCTAAAACCCACTTAATTTTTTCTAATAGCCGCTTTTGTTTTCTCAGAAAGTCGCTTTAATTTTTTCTAAAAGCCGCTTTTGTTTTCTCAAAAAGCAACTTTAATTTCTTCTAAAAGCCGCTTTTGTTTTATCAAAAAGCCACTTTAATTTTTTCTAAAAGCCACTTTTAATTTCTCTAAAACCCACTTAATTTTTTCTAAAAGCCGCTTTTGTTTTCTCAAAAAGCAACTTTAATTTCTTCTAAAAGCCGCTTTTGTTTTATCAAAAAGCCACTTTAATTTTTTCTAAAAGCCACTTTTAATTTCTCTAAAACCCACTTTAATTTTTTCTAAAAGCCGCTTTTGTTTTCTCAAAAAGCCACTTTTATTTCTTCTAAAAACCGGTTTTGTTTTCTCAGAAAGTCGCTTTAATTTTTTCTAAAAGCCAATTTTGTTTTCTCAGAAAGTCGCTTTAATTGTTTCTAATAGCCGCTTTAGTTTTCTCAGAAAGTCGCTTTAATTTTTTCTAAAAGCCGATTTTGTTTTCTCAGAAAGTCGCTTTAATTGTTTCTAATAGCCGCTTTAGTTTTCTCAGAAAGTCGCTATAATTTTTTCTAAAAGCCGATTTTGTTTTCTCAAAAAGCCACTTTAATTTTTTCTAATAGCCGCTATTAATTTCTCTAAAACCCACTTTAATTTTTTCTAAAAGCCGCTTTTGCTTTCTCAGAAAGTCGCTTTAATTTTTTCTAATAGCCGCTTTTGCTTTCTCAGAAAGTCGCTTTAATTTTTTCTAAAAGTCACTTTTAATTCCTCAGAAAGTCGCTTTAATTTTTTCTAAAAGCCGCTTTTGTTTTCTCAAAAAGCCTCTTTAATTTGTTCTCAAAGCCGCTTTTGTTTTCTCTAAAACCCACTTTAATTTTTTCTAATAGCCGCTTTTGGTTTCTCAAAAAGCTACTTTTATTTCTTCTAAAAGCCGATTTTGTTTTCTCAAAAACCCACTTTAATTTTTTCTAAAAGTCACTTTTAATTCCTCAGAAAGTCGCTTTAATTTTTTCTAAAAGCCGCTTTTGTTTTCTCAAAAAGCCTCTTTAATTTGTTCTCAAAGCCGCATTTTGTTTTCTCAAAAAGCCACTTTAATTTTTTCTAATAGCCGCTTTTGTTGTCTCAAAAAGCTACTTTTATTTCTTCTAAAAGCCGATTTTGTTTTCTCAAAAACCCACTTAAATTTTTTCTAAAAGCCGCTTTTGTTTTCTCAAAAAGCCATTTTAAATTTTTCTAAAAGCCGCTTTTGTTTTCTCAAAAAGCTACTTTTATTTCTTCTAAAAGCCGATTTTGTTTTCTCAAAAACCCACTTTAATCTTTTCTAAAAGCCGCTTTTGTTTTCTCAAAAAGGCACTTTAATTTTTCTAAAAGACTCTTCTATTTTCTCTAAAACCCACTTTAATTTTTTCTAATAGCCGCTTTTGGTTTCTCAAAAAGCTACTTTTATTTCTTCTAAAAGCCGATTTTGTTTTCTCAAAAACCCACTTTAATTTTTTCTAAAAGTCACTTTTAATTCCTCAGAAAGTCGCTTTAATTTTTTCTAAAAGCCGCTTTTGTTTTCTCAAAAAGCCTCTTTAATTTGTTCTCAAAGCCGCATTTTGTTTTCTCAAAAAGCCACTTTAATTTTTTCTAATAGCCGCTTTTGTTGTCTCAAAAAGCTACTTTTATTTCTTCTAAAAGCCGATTTTGTTTTCTCAAAAACCCACTTAAATTTTTTCTAAAAGCCGCTTTTGTTTTCTCAAAAAGCCATTTTAAATTTTTCTAAAAGCCGCTTTTGTTTTCTCAAAAAGCTACTTTTATTTCTTCTAAAAGCCGATTTTGTTTTCTCAAAAACCCACTTTAATCTTTTCTAAAAGCCGCTTTTGTTTTCTCAAAAAGGCACTTTAATTTTTCTAAAAGACTCTTCTATTTTCTCAGAAAGTCGCTTTTATTTTTTCTAAAAGCCGCTTTTGTTTTCTCAAAAAGGCTCTTTAATTTGTTCTCAAAGCCGCTTTTGTTTTCTCAAAAAGCCACTTTAATTTTTTCTAATAGCCGCTTTTGTTTTCTCAGAAAGCCACTTTTATTTCTTTTAAAAATCGGTTTTGTTTTCTCAGAAAGTCGCTGTAATTTTTTCTAAAAGCTGCTTTTGTTTTCTCAAAAAGGCACTTTAATTTTTCTAAAAGACTCTTCTATTTTCTCAGAAAGTCGCTTTTATTTTTTCTAAAAGCCGCTTTTGTTTTCTCAAAAAGGCTCTTTAATTTGTTCTCAAAGCCGCTTTTGTTTTCTCAAAAAGCCACTTTAATTTTTTCTAATAGCCGCTTTTGTTTTCTCAGAAAGCCACTTTTATTTCTTTTAAAAATCGGTTTTGTTTTCTCAGAAAGTCGCTGTAATTTTTTCTAAAAGCTGCTTTTGTTTTCTCAAAAAGGCACTTTAATTTTTCTAAAAGACTCTTCTATTTTCTCAGAAAGTCGCTTTTATTTTTTCTAAAAGCCGCTTTTGTTTTCTCAAAAAGGCTCTTTAATTTGTTCTCAAAGCCGCTTTTGTTTTCTCAAAAAGCCACTTTAATTTTTTCTAATAGCCGCTTTTGTTTTCTCAGAAAGCCACTTTTATTTCTTTTAAAAATCGGTTTTGTTTTCTCAGAAAGTCGCTGTAATTTTTTCTAAAAGCTGCTTTTGTTTTCTCAAAAAGGCACTTTAATTTTTCTAAAAGACTCATCTATTTTCTCAGAAAGTCGCTTTTATTTTTTCTAAAAGCCGCTTTTGTTTTCTCAAAAAGGCTCTTTAATTTGTTCTCAAAGCCGCTTTTGTTTTCTCAAAAAGCCACTTTAATTTTTTCTAATAGCCGCTTTTGTTTTCTCAGAAAGCCACTTTTATTTCTTTTAAAAATCGGTTTTGTTTTCTCAGAAAGTCGCTGTAATTTTTTCTAAAAGCTGCTTTTGTTTTCTCAAAAAGGCACTTTAATTTTTCTAAAAGACTCTTCTATTTTCTCAGAAAGTCGCTTTTATTTTTTCTAAAAGCCGCTTTTGTTTTCTCAAAAAGGCTCTTTAATTTGTTCTCAAAGCCGCTTTTGTTTTCTCAAAAAGCCACTTTAATTTTTTCTAATAGCCGCTTTTGTTTTCTCAGAAAGCCACTTTTATTTCTTTTAAAAATCGGTTTTGTTTTCTCAGAAAGTCGCTGTAATTTTTTCTGAAAGCTGCTTTTGTTTTCTCAAAAAGGCACTTTAATTTTTCTAAAAGACTCTTCTATTTTCTCAGAAAGTCGCTTTAATTTTTTCTAAAAGCCGCTTTTGTTTTCTCAAAAAACCACTTTAATTTTTTCTAATAGCCGCTTTTGTTTTCTCAAAAAGCCACTTTAGTTTTTTCTAAAAGCCGCTTTTGCTTTCTCAGAAAGTCGCTTTAATTTTTTCTAAAAGCCGATTTTGTTTTCTCAGAAAGTCGCTTTAAATGTTTCTAATAGCCGCTTTAGTTTTCTCAGAAAGCCACTTAATTTTTTCTAATAGCCGCTTTTATTTTCTCAGAAAGTCGCTTTAATTTTTTCTAATAGCCGCTTTAGTTTTCTCAGAAAGTCGCTTTAATTTTTTTTAAAAACCGATTTTGTTTTCTCAGAAAGTCGCTTTAATTTTTTCTAAAAGTCACTTTTAATTCCTCAGAAAGTCGCTTTAATTTTTTCTAAAAGCCGCTTTTGTTTTCTCAAAAAACCACTTTAATTTTTTCTAATAGCCGCTTTTGTTTTCTCAAAAAGCCACTTTAGTTTTTTCTAAAAGCCGCTTTTGCTTTCTCAGAAAGTCGCTTTAATTTTTTCTAAAAGCCGATTTTGTTTTCTCAGAAAGTCGCTTTAAATGTTTCTAATAGCCGCTTTAGTTTTCTCAGAAAGCCACTTAATTTTTTCTAATAGCCGCTTTTATTTTCTCAGAAAGTCGCTTTAATTTTTTCTAATAGCCGCTTTAGTTTTCTCAGAAAGTCGCTTTAATTTTTTTTAAAAACCGATTTTGTTTTCTCAGAAAGTCGCTTTAATTTTTTCTAAAAGTCACTTTTAATTCCTCAGAAAGTCGCTTTAATTTTTTCTAAAAGCCGCTTTTGTTTTCTCAAAAAACCACTTTAATTTTTTCTAATAGCCGCTTTTGTTTTCTCAAAAAGCCACTTTAGTTTTTTCTAAAAGCCGCTTTTGCTTTCTCAGAAAGTCGCTTTAATTTTTTCTAAAAGCCGATTTTGTTTTCTCAGAAAGTCGCTTTAAATGTTTCTAATAGCCGCTTTAGTTTTCTCAGAAAGTCGCTTTAATTTTTTCTAAAAGTCACTTTTAATTCCTCAGAAAGTCGCTTTAATTTTTTCTAAAAGCCGCTTTTGTTTTCTCAAAAAACCACTTTAATTTTTTCCAATAGCCGCTTTTGTTTTCTCAAAAAGCCACTTTAGTTTTTTCTAAAAGCCGCTTTTGCTTTCTCAGAAAGTCGCTTTAATTTTTTCTAAAAGCCGATTTTGTTTTCTCAGAAAGTCGCTTTAAATGTTTCTAATAGCCGCTTTAGTTTTCTCAGAAAGTCGCTTTAATTTTTTTTAAAAGTCACTTTTAATTCCTTAGAAAGTCGCTTTAATTTTTTCTAAAGGCCGATTTTGTTTTCTCAAAAAGCCACTTTAATTTTTTCTAATAGCCGCTATTAATTTCTCTAAAACCCACTGTAATTTTTTCTAATAGCCGCTTTTGCTTTCTCAGAAAGTCGCTTTAATTTTTTCTAAAAGTCGCTTTAATTTTTTCTAAAAGTGACTTTTAATTCCTCAGAAAGTCGCTTTAATTTTTTCTAAAAGCCGCTTTTATTTTCTCTAAAACCCACTTTAATTTTTTCTAAAAGCCGCTTTTGTTTTCTCAAAAAGCCACTTTAGTTTTTTCTAAAAGCCGCTTTTGCTTTCTCAGAAAGTCGCTTTAATTTTTTCTAAAAGCCGATTTTGTTTTCTCAAAAAGCCACTTTAATTTTTTCTAATAGCCGCTTTTGTTTTCTCAAAAAGCTAATTTTATTTCTTCTAAAAGCCGATTTTGTTTTCTCAGAAAGTCCCTTTAATTTTTTTTTAAAGCCGCTTTTGTTTTCTCAAAAAGCCACTTTAATTTTTTCTAAAAGCCGCTTTTAATTCCTCAGAAAGTCGCTTTAATTTTTTCTAAAAGCCACTTTTGTTTTCTCAAAAAGCCACTTTAATTTTTTCTAATAGCCGCTTTTGTTTTCTCAAAAATCTACTTTTATTTTTTCTAAAAGCCGATTTTGTTTTCTCAGAAAGTCGCTTTAATTTTTTCTAAAAGTCACTTTTAATTCCTCAGAAAGTCGCTTTAATTTTTTCTAAAAGCCACTTTTGTTTTCTCAAAAAGCCACTTTAATTTTTTCTAATAGCCGCTTTTGTTTTCTCAAAAATCTACTTTTATTTTTTCTAAAAGCCGATTTTGTTTTCTCAGAAAGTCGCTTTAATTTTTTCTAAAAGTCACTTTTAATTCCTCAGAAAGTCGCTTTAATTTTTTCTAAAAGCCACTTTTAATTTCTCTAAAACCCACTTTAATTTTTTCTAAAAGCCGCTTTTGTTTTCTCAAAAAGCCACTTTAATTTTTTCTAAAAGCCGCTTTTGTTTTCTCAAAAAGCCACTTTTATTTCTTCTAAAAACCGGTTTTGTTTTCTCAGAAAGTCGCTTTAATTTTTTCTAAAAGCCACTTTTAATTTCTCTAAAACCCACTTTAATTTTTTCTAAAAGCCGCTTTTGTTTTCTCAAAAAGCCACTTTTATTTCTTCTAAAAACCGGGTTTGTTTTCTCAAAAAGCCACTTTAATTTTTTCTAAAAGCCGCTTTTGTTTTCTCAAAAAGCCACTTTTATTTCTTCTAAAAACCGGTTTTGTTTTCTCAGAAAGTCGCTTTAATTTTTTCTAAAAGCCACTTTTAATTTCTCTAAAACCCACTTTAATTTTTTCTAAAAGCCGCTTTTGTTTTCTCAAAAAGCCACTTTCATTTTTTCTAATAGCCGCTTTTGTTTTCTCAAAAAGCCACTTTAATTTTTTCTAAAAGCCGCTTTTGTTTTCTCAAAATGCCACTTTAATTTTTTCTAATAGCCGCTTTTAATTTCTCTAAAACCCACTTAATTTTTTCTAATAGCCGCTTTTGTTTTCTCAGAAAGTCGCTTTAATTTTTTCTAAAAGCCGCTTTTGTTTTCTCAAAAAGCAACTTTAATTTCTTCTAAAAGCCGCTTTTGTTTTATCAAAAAGCCACTTTAATTTTTTCTAAAAGCCACTTTTAATTTCTCTAAAACCCACTTAATTTTTTCTAAAAGCCGCTTTTGTTTTCTCAAAAAGCAACTTTAATTTCTTCTAAAAGCCGCTTTTGTTTTATCAAAAAGCCACTTTAATTTTTTCTAAAAGCCACTTTTAATTTCTCTAAAACCCACTTTAATTTTTTCTAAAAGTCACTTTTAATTCCTCAGAAAGTCGCTTTAATTTTTTCTAAAAGCCGCTTTTGTTTTCTCAAAAAGCCTCTTTAATTTGTTCTCAAAGCCGCATTTTGTTTTCTCAAAAAGCCACTTTAATTTTTTCTAATAGCCGCTTTTGTTGTCTCAAAAAGCTACTTTTATTTCTTCTAAAAGCCGATTTTGTTTTCTCAAAAACCCACTTTAATTTTTTCTAAAAGCCGCTTTTGTTTTCTCAAAAAGCCATTTTAAATTTTTCTAAAAGCCGCTTTTGTTTTCTCAAAAAGCTACTTTTATTTCTTCTAAAAGCCGATTTTGTTTTCTCAAAAACCCACTTTAATCTTTTCTAAAAGCCGCTTTTGTTTTCTCAAAAAGGCACTTTAATTTTTCTAAAAGACTCTTCTATTTTCTCAGAAAGTCGCTTTTATTTTTTCTAAAAGCCGCTTTTGTTTTCTCAAAAAGGCTCTTTAATTTGTTCTCAAAGCCGCTTTTGTTTTCTCAAAAAGCCACTTTAATTTTTTCTAATAGCCGCTTTTGTTTTCTCAGAAAGCCACTTTTATTTCTTTTAAAAATCGGTTTTGTTTTCTCAGAAAGTTGCTGTAATTTTTTCTAAAAGCTGCTTTTGTTTTCTCAAAAAGGCACTTTAATTTTTCTAAAAGACTCTTCTATTTTCTCAGAAAGTCGCTTTTATTTTTTCTAAAAGCCGCTTTTGTTTTCTCAAAAAGGCTCTTTAATTTGTTCTCAAAGCCGCTTTTGTTTTCTCAAAAAGCCACTTTAATTTTTTCTAATAGCCGCTTTTGTTTTCTCAGAAAGCCACTTTTATTTCTTTTAAAAATCGGTTTTGTTTTCTCAGAAAGTCGCTGTAATTTTTTCTAAAAGCTGCTTTTGTTTTCTCAAAAAGGCGCTTTAATTTTTCTAAAAGACTCTTCTATTTTCTCAGAAAGTCGCTTTTATTTTTTCTAAAAGCCGCTTTTGTTTTCTCAAAAAGGCTCTTTAATTTGTTCTCAAAGCCGCTTTTGTTTTCTCAAAAAGCCACTTTAATTTTTTCTAATAGCCGCTTTTGTTTTCTCAGAAAGCCACTTTTATTTCTTTTAAAAATCGGTTTTGTTTTCTCAGAAAGTCGCTGTAATTTTTTCTAAAAGCTGCTTTTGTTTTCTCAAAAAGGCTCTTTAATTTTTCTAAAAGACTCTTCTATTTTCTCAAAAAGCCTCTTTAATTTGTTCGCAAAGCCGCTTTTGTTTTCTCTAAAACCCACTTTAATTTTTTCTAATAGCCGCTTTTGTTTTCTCAAAAAGCCTCTTTAATTTGTTCTCAAAGCCGCTTTTGTTTTCTCAAAAAGCCACTTTAATTTTTTCTAATAGCCGCTTTTGTTGTCTCAAAAAGCTACTTTTATTTCTTCTAAAAGCTGATTTTGTTTTCTCAAAAACCCACTTTAATTTCTTCTAAAAGCCGCTTTTGTTTTCTCCAAAAGCCACTTTAATTTTTTCTAATAGCCGCTTTTGTTTTCTCAAAAAGCTACTTTTATTTCTTCTAAAAGCCGATTTTGTTTTCTCAGAAAGTCGCTTTAGTTTTTTCTAAAAGCCGCTATTGTTTTCTCAAAAAGCAACTTCAATTTTTTCCAAAAGCCGCTTTTGTTTTCTCAAAAAGCCACTTTTGTTTTCTCAAAAAGCCATTTTTATTTCTTCTAAAAGCCGATTTTGTTTTCTCAGAAAGTCGCTTTAATTTTTTCTAAAATCCCCTTTTGTTTTCTTATAGAGCCACTTTAATTTTTTCCAAAAGCCGCTTTTGTTTTCTCAGAAAGCCACTTTTATTTCTTTTAAAAACCGGTTTTGTTTTCTCAGAAAGTCGCTTTAATTTTTTCTAAAAGCTGCTTTTGTTTTCTCAAAAAGGCACTTTAATTCTTCTAAAAGACTCTTCTATTTTCTCAGAAAGTCGCTTTTATTTTTTCTAAAAGCCGCTTTTGTTTTCTCAAAGAGCCACTTTAATTTTTTCTAAAAACCACTTTTAATTTCTCATAAGCCCACTTTAATTTTATCTAAAAGCCACTTTTAATTCCTCAGAATGCCACTTTATTTTTTCTAAAAGCCACTTTAATTTTCTCAAAAAGCCACTTTAATTTTTTCTAAAAGCCGCTTTTGTTTTCTCAAAAAGCAACTTAAATTTTTTCCAAAAGCCGCTTTTGTTTTCTCAAAAAGCCACTTTTATTTCTTCTTAAAGCCGATTTTGTTTTCTCAGAAAGTCGCTTTAATTTTTTCTAAAAGTCACTTTTAATTCCTCAGAAAGTCGCTTTAATTTTTTCTAAAAGCCGCTTTTGTTTTCTCAAAACCGCACTTTAATTTTTTCTATTAGCAGCTTTTGTTTTCTCAAAAAGCCACTTTTATTTCTTCTAAAAACTGGTTTTGTTTTCTCAGAAAGCCACTTTAATTTTTTCTAAAAGCCACTATTAATTCCTCAGATAGCCACTTTTTTTTTTAAAGCCACTTTTATTTTCTCAGAAAGCCACTTTATTTTTTCTAATAGCCACTTTTATTTTCTCAAAAAGCCACTTTAATTTTTTCTAAAAGCCACTTTTATTTTCTCAGAAAGCCGCTTTTATTTTTTCTAAAGGCTGCTTTTGTTTTCTCAAAAAGCCACTTTAATTTTTCTAAAAACCACTTTTAATTTCTCAAAAAGCCACTTTAATTTTTTCTAAAAGCTACTTTTATTTTCTCAGAAAGTCGCTTTTATTTTTTCTAAAAGCCGCTTTTGTTTTCTCAAAGAGCCACTTTAATTTTTTCTAAAAACCACTTTTAATTTCTCAAAAGCCACCTTTAATTTTTTCTAAAAGCCACTTTTAATTCCTCAGAATGCCACTTTATTTTTTCTAAAAGCCACTTTTATTTTCTCAAAAAGCCACTTTAATTTTTTCTAAAAGCCGCTTTTGTTTTCTCAAAAAGCAACTTCAATTTTTTCCAAAAGCTGCTTTTGTTTTCTCAAAAAGCCACTTTTATTTCTTCTTAAAGCCGCTTTTGTTTTCTCAAAAAGCTACTTTTATTTCTTCTAAAAGCCGATTTTGTTTTCTCAAAAAGCCACTTTTATTTGTTCTAAAAACCGGTTTTGTTTTCTCAGAAAGTCGCATTAATTTTTTCTAAAAGCCGCTTTTGTTTTCTCAAAAAGCCACTTTTATTTCTTCTAAAAACCGGTTTTGTTTTCTCAAAAAGCCACTTTTATTTCTTTAAAAAACCGGGTTTGTTTTCTCAGAAAGTCGCTTTAATTTTTTCTAAAAGCCACTTTTGTTTTCTCAAAAAGCCACTTTTATTTGTTCTAAAAACCGGTTTTGTTTTCTCAAAAAGCCACTTTTATTTGTTCTAAAAACCGGTTTTGTTTTCTTAGAAAGTCGCTTTTATTTTTTCTAAAAGCCGCTTTTGTTTTCTCAAAAAGCAACTTTAATTTCTTCTAAAAGCCGCTTTTGTTTTCTCAAAAAGCCACTTTAATTTTTTCTAAAAGCCACTTTTAATTTCTCTAAAACCCACTTAATTTTTTCTAATAGCCGCTTTTGCTTTCTCAAAAAGCTACTTTTATTTCTTATAAAAGCCGATTTTGTTTTCTCAGAAAGTCGCTTTAATTTTTTTTAAAAGTCACTTTTGTTTTCTCAAAAAGCCACTTTTATTTGTTCTAAAAACCGGTTTTGTTTTCTCAAAAAGCCACTTTTATTTGTTCTAAAAACCGGTTTTGTTTTCTCAGAAAGTCGCTTTAATTGTTTCTAATAGCCGCTTTAGTTTTCTCAGAAAGTCGCTTTAATTTTTTCTAAAAGCCGATTTTGTTTTCTCAGAAAGTCGCTTTAATTGTTTCTAATAGCCGCTTTAGTTTTCTCAGAAAGTCGCTATAATTTTTTCTAAAAGCCGATTTTGTTTTCTCAAAAAGCCACTTTAATTTTTTCTAATAGCCGCTATTAATTTCTCTAAAACCCACTTTTATTTTTTCTAATAGCCGCTTTTGCTTTCTCAGAAAGTCGCTTTAATTTTTTCTAAAAGTCGCTTTAATTTTTTCTAAAAACCGCTTTTGTTTTCTCAGAAAGTCGCTTTAATTTTTTCTAATAGCCGCTTTTGCTTTCTCAGAAAGTCGCTTTAATTTTTTCTAAAAGCCGCTTTTGTTTTCTCAAAAAGCCTCTTTAATTTGTTCTAAAAGCCGCTTTTGTTTTCTCAAAAAGCCACTTTAATTTTTTCTAATAGCCGCTTTTGTTTTCTTAAAAAGCTACTTTTATTTCTTCTAAAAGCCGATTATGTTTTCTCAAAAACCCACTTTAATTTTTTCGAAAAGTCACTTTTAATTCCTCAGAAAGTCGCTTTAATTTTTTCTAAACGCCGCTTTTCTTTTCTCAAAAAGCTTCTTTAATTTTTTCTAATAGCCGCTTTTGTTGTCTCAAAAAGCTACTTTTATTTCTTCTAAAAGCCGATTTTGTTTTCTCAAAAACCCACTTTAATTTTTTCTAAAAGTCACTTTTAATTCCTCAGAAAGTCGCTTTAATTTTTTCTAAAAGCCGCTTTTGTTTTCTCAAAAAGCCACTTTAATTTTTTCTAATAGCCGCTTTTGTTGTCTCAAAAAGCCACTTTAATTTTTTCTAATAACCGCTTTTGTTTTCTCAAAAAGCTACTTTTATTTCTTCTAAAAGCCGATTTTGTTTTCTCAGAAAGTCGCTTTAATTTTTTCTAAAAGCCGCTTTTAATTTCTCTAAAACCCATTTTAGTTTTTTCTAAAAGCCGCTTTTGTTTTCTCAAAAAGCCACTTTAATTTTTTCTAAAAGCCGCTATTGTTTTCTCAAAAAGCAACTTCAATTTTTTCCAAAAGCCGCTTTTGTTTTCTCAAAAAGCCACTTTTGTTTTCTCAAAAAGCCATTTTTATTTCTTCTAAAAGCCGATTTTGTTTTCGCAGAAAGTCGCTTTAATTTTTTCTAAAAGCTGCTTTTGTTTTCTCAAAAAGCCACTTTAATTTTTCTAAAAGACTCTTCTATTTTCTCAAAAAGCCACTTTAATTTTTTCTAAAAGCCGCTTTTGTTTTCTCAAAAAGCAACTTAAATTTTTTCCAAAAGCCGCTTTTGTTTTCTCAAAAAGCCACTTTTATTTCTTCTTAAAGCCGCTTTTGTTTTCTCAAAAAGCAACTTCAATTTTTTCCAAAAGCCACTTTTGTTTTCTCAAAAAGCCACTTTTATTTCTTCTAAAAACCGGTTTTGTTTTCTTAGAAAGTCGCTTTAATTTTTTCTAAAAGCCACTTTTAATTTCTCTAAAACCCACTTTAATTTTTTCTAAAAGCCGCTTTTGTTTTCTCAAAAAGGCACTTTAATTTTTTCTAAAAACCACTTTTAATTTCTCAAAAGCCACCTTTAATTTTTTCTAAAAGCCACTTTTAATTCCTCAGAATGCCACTTTATTTTTTCTAAAAGCCACTTTTATTTTCTCAAAAAGCCACTTTAATTTTTTCTAAAAGCCGCTTTTGTTTTCTCAAAAAGCAACTTCAATTTTTTCCAAAAGCTGCTTTTGTTTTCTCAAAAAGCCACTTTTATTTCTTCTTAAAGCCGCTTTTGTTTTCTCAAAAAGCTACTTTTATTTCTTCTAAAAGCCGATTTTGTTTTCTCAAAAAGCCACTTTTATTTGTTCTAAAAACCGGTTTTGTTTTCTCAGAAAGTCGCATTAATTTTTTCTAAAAGCCGCTTTTGTTTTCTCAAAAAGCCACTTTTATTTCTTCTAAAAACCGGTTTTGTTTTCTCAAAAAGCCACTTTTATTTCTTTAAAAAACCGGGTTTGTTTTCTCAGAAAGTCGCTTTAATTTTTTCTAAAAGCCACTTTTGTTTTCTCAAAAAGCCACTTTTATTTGTTCTAAAAACCGGTTTTGTTTTCTCAAAAAGCCACTTTTATTTGTTCTAAAAACCGGTTTTGTTTTCTTAGAAAGTCGCTTTTATTTTTTCTAAAAGCCGCTTTTGTTTTCTCAAAAAGCAACTTTAATTTCTTCTAAAAGCCGATTTTGTTTTCTCAGAAAGTCGCTTAAATTTTTTCCAAAAGCCGCTTTTGTTTTCTCAAAAAGCCACTTTTATTTCTTCTTAAAGCCGATTTTGTTTTCTCAGAAAGTCGCTTTAATTTTTTCTAAAAGTCACTTTTAATTCCTCAGAAAGTCGCTTTAATTTTTTCTAAAAGCCGCTTTTGTTTTCTCAAAACCGCACTTTAATTTTTTCTATTAGCAGCTTTTGTTTTCTCAAAAAGCCACTTTTATTTCTTCTAAAAACTGGTTTTGTTTTCTCAGAAAGCCACTTTAATTTTTTCTAAAAGCCACTATTAATTCCTCAGATAGCCACTTTTTTTTTTAAAGCCACTTTTATTTTCTCAGAAAGCCACTTTATTTTTTCTAATAGCCACTTTTATTTTCTCAAAAAGCCACTTTAATTTTTTCTAAAAGCCACTTTTATTTTCTCAGAAAGCCGCTTTTATTTTTTCTAAAGGCTGCTTTTGTTTTCTCAAAAAGCCACTTTAATTTTTCTAAAAACCACTTTTAATTTCTCAAAAAGCCACTTTAATTTTTTCTAAAAGCTACTTTTATTTTCTCAGAAAGTCGCTTTTATTTTTTCTAAAAGCCGCTTTTGTTTTCTCAAAGAGCCACTTTAATTTTTTCTAAAAACCACTTTTAATTTCTCAAAAGCCACCTTTAATTTTTTCTAAAAGCCACTTTTAATTCCTCAGAATGCCACTTTATTTTTTCTAAAAGCCACTTTTATTTTCTCAAAAAGCCACTTTAATTTTTTCTAAAAGCCGCTTTTGTTTTCTCAAAAAGCAACTTCAATTTTTTCCAAAAGCTGCTTTTGTTTTCTCAAAAAGCCACTTTTATTTCTTCTTAAAGCCGCTTTTGTTTTCTCAAAAAGCTACTTTTATTTCTTCTAAAAGCCGATTTTGTTTTCTCAAAAAGCCACTTTTATTTGTTCTAAAAACCGGTTTTGTTTTCTCAGAAAGTCGCATTAATTTTTTCTAAAAGCCGCTTTTGTTTTCTCAAAAAGCCACTTTTATTTCTTCTAAAAACCGGTTTTGTTTTCTCAAAAAGCCACTTTTATTTCTTTAAAAAACCGGGTTTGTTTTCTCAGAAAGTCGCTTTAATTTTTTCTAAAAGCCACTTTTGTTTTCTCAAAAAGCCACTTTTATTTGTTCTAAAAACCGGTTTTGTTTTCTCAAAAAGCCACTTTTATTTGTTCTAAAAACCGGTTTTGTTTTCTTAGAAAGTCGCTTTTATTTTTTCTAAAAGCCGCTTTTGTTTTCTCAAAAAGCAACTTTAATTTCTTCTAAAAGCCGCTTTTGTTTTCTCAAAAAGCCACTTTAATTTTTTCTAAAAGCCACTTTTAATTTCTCTAAAACCCACTTAATTTTTTCTAATAGCCGCTTTTGCTTTCTCAAAAAGCTACTTTTATTTCTTATAAAAGCCGATTTTGTTTTCTCAGAAAGTCGCTTTAATTTTTTTTAAAAGTCACTTTTGTTTTCTCAAAAAGCCACTTTTATTTGTTCTAAAAACCGGTTTTGTTTTCTCAAAAAGCCACTTTTATTTGTTCTAAAAACCGGTTTTGTTTTCTCAGAAAGTCGCTTTAATTGTTTCTAATAGCCGCTTTAGTTTTCTCAGAAAGTCGCTTTAATTTTTTCTAAAAGCCGATTTTGTTTTCTCAGAAAGTCGCTTTAATTGTTTCTAATAGCCGCTTTAGTTTTCTCAGAAAGTCGCTATAATTTTTTCTAAAAGCCGATTTTGTTTTCTCAAAAAGCCACTTTAATTTTTTCTAATAGCCGCTATTAATTTCTCTAAAACCCACTTTTATTTTTTCTAATAGCCGCTTTTGCTTTCTCAGAAAGTCGCTTTAATTTTTTCTAAAAGTCGCTTTAATTTTTTCTAAAAACCGCTTTTGTTTTCTCAGAAAGTCGCTTTAATTTTTTCTAATAGCCGCTTTTGCTTTCTCAGAAAGTCGCTTTAATTTTTTCTAAAAGCCGCTTTTGTTTTCTCAAAAAGCCTCTTTAATTTGTTCTAAAAGCCGCTTTTGTTTTCTCAAAAAGCCACTTTAATTTTTTCTAATAGCCGCTTTTGTTTTCTTAAAAAGCTACTTTTATTTCTTCTAAAAGCCGATTATGTTTTCTCAAAAACCCACTTTAATTTTTTCGAAAAGTCACTTTTAATTCCTCAGAAAGTCGCTTTAATTTTTTCTAAACGCCGCTTTTCTTTTCTCAAAAAGCTTCTTTAATTTTTTCTAATAGCCGCTTTTGTTGTCTCAAAAAGCTACTTTTATTTCTTCTAAAAGCCGATTTTGTTTTCTCAAAAACCCACTTTAATTTTTTCTAAAAGTCACTTTTAATTCCTCAGAAAGTCGCTTTAATTTTTTCTAAAAGCCGCTTTTGTTTTCTCAAAAAGCCACTTTAATTTTTTCTAATAGCCGCTTTTGTTGTCTCAAAAAGCCACTTTAATTTTTTCTAATAACCGCTTTTGTTTTCTCAAAAAGCTACTTTTATTTCTTCTAAAAGCCGATTTTGTTTTCTCAGAAAGTCGCTTTAATTTTTTCTAAAAGCCGCTTTTAATTTCTCTAAAACCCATTTTAGTTTTTTCTAAAAGCCGCTTTTGTTTTCTCAAAAAGCCACTTTAATTTTTTCTAAAAGCCGCTATTGTTTTCTCAAAAAGCAACTTCAATTTTTTCCAAAAGCCGCTTTTGTTTTCTCAAAAAGCCACTTTTGTTTTCTCAAAAAGCCATTTTTATTTCTTCTAAAAGCCGATTTTGTTTTCTCAGAAAGTCGCTTTAATTTTTTCTAAAAGCTGCTTTTGTTTTCTCAAAAAGCCACTTTAATTTTTCTAAAAGACTCTTCTATTTTCTCAAAAAGCCACTTTAATTTTTTCTAAAAGCCGCTTTTGTTTTCTCAAAAAGCAACTTAAATTTTTTCCAAAAGCCGCTTTTGTTTTCTCAAAAAGCCACTTTTATTTCTTCTTAAAGCCGCTTTTGTTTTCTCAAAAAGCAACTTCAATTTTTTCCAAAAGCCACTTTTGTTTTCTCAAAAAGCCACTTTTATTTCTTCTAAAAACCGGTTTTGTTTTCTTAGAAAGTCGCTTTAATTTTTTCTAAAAGCCACTTTTAATTTCTCTAAAACCCACTTTAATTTTTTCTAAAAGCCGCTTTTGTTTTCTCAAAAAGGCACTTTAATTTTTTCTAAAAACCGCTTTTGCTTTCTCAAAAAGCTACTTTTATTTCTTATAAAAGCCGATTTTGTTTTCTCAGAAAGTCGCTTTAATTTTTTCTAAAAGCCACTTTTAATTTCTCTAAAACCCACTTAAATTTTTTCTAAAAGCCGCTTTTGCTTTCTCAAAAAGCTACTTTTATTTCTTATAAAAGCCGATTTTGTTTTCTCAGAAAGTCGCTTTAATTTTTTTTAAAAGTCACTTTTAATTCCTCAGAAAGTCGCTTTAATTTTTTCTAAAAGCCGCTTTTGTTTTATCTAAAACCTACTTTAATTTTTTCTAAAAGCCGGTTTTGTTTTCTCAAAACCCCACTTTAATTTTTTCTATTAGCTGCTTTTGTTTTCTCAAAAAGCCACTTTTATTTCTTCTAAAAACTGGTTTTGTTTTCTCAGAAAGCCACTTTAATTTTTTCTAAAAGCCACTATTAATTCCTCAGATAGCCACTTTTTTTAAAGCCACTTTTATTTTCTCAGAAAGCCACTTTATTTTTTCTAATAGCCACTTTTATTTTCTCAAAAAGCCACTTTAATTTTTTCTAAAAGGTACTTTTATTTTCTCAGAAAGCCGCTTTTATTTTTTCTAAAGGCTGCTTTTGTTTTCTCAAAAAGCCACTTTAATTTTTCTAAAAACCACTTTTAATTTCTCAAAAAGCCACTTTAATTTTTTCTAAAAGCCACTTTTATTTTCTCAGAAAGTCGCTTTTATTTTTTCTAAAAGCCGCCTTTGTTTTCTCAAAGAGCCACTTTTATTTTTTCTAAAAACCACTTTTAATTTCTCAAAAGCCCACTTTAATTTTTTCTAAAAGCCACTTTTAATTCCTCAGAATGCCACTTTATTTTTTCTAAAAGCCACTTTTATTTTCTCAAAAAGCCACATTAATTTTTTCTAAAAGCCGCTTTTGTTTTCTCAAAAAGCAACTTCAATTTTTTCCAAAATCCGCTTTTGTTTTCTCAAAAAGCCACTTTTATTTCTTCTTAAAGCCGCTTTTGTTTTCTCAAAAAGCTACTTTTATTTCTTCTAAAAGCCACTTAATTTTTTCTAATAGCCGCTTTTGTTTTCTCAGAAAGTCGCATTAATTTTTTCTAAAAGTCACTTTTAATTCTTCAGAAAGTCGCTTTAATTTTTTCTAAAAGCCACTTTTAATTCCTCAGAATGCCACTTTATTTTTTCTAAAAGCCACTTTTATTTTCTCAAAAAGCCACATTAATTTTTTCTAAAAGCCGCTTTTGTTTTCTCAAAAAGCAAGTTCAATTTTTTCCAAAAGCCGCTTTTGTTTTCTCAAAAAGCCACTTTTATTTCTTCTTAAAGCCGCTTTTGTTTTCTCAAAAAGCTACTTTTATTTCTCTAAAAGCCACTTAATTTTTTCTAATAGCCGCTTTTGTTTTCTCAGAAAGTCGCATTAATTTTTTCTAAAAGTCACTTTTAATTCCTCAGAAAGTCGCTTTAATTTTTTCTAAAAGCCACTTTTAATTTCTCTAAGACCCACTTTAATTTTTTCTAAAGGCCGCTTTTGTTTTCTCAAAAAGCCACTTTAATTTTTTCTAAAACCCGCTTTTGTTTTCTCAAAAAGCCACGTTTATTTGTTCTAAAAACCGGTTTTGTTTTATTAGAAAGTCGGTTTAATTTTTTCTAAAAGCCACTTTTAATTTCTCTAAAACCCACTTTAATTTTTTCTAAAAGCCGGTTTTGTTTTCTCAAAACCCCACTTTAATTTTTTCTAAAAGCCGCTTTTGTTTTCTCAAAAAGCCACTTTTATTTCTTCTAAAAACCGGTTTTGTTTTCTTAGAAAGTCGCTTTTATTTTTTCTAAAAGCCGCTTTTGTTTTCTCAAAAAGCCACTTTTATTTCTTCTAAAAACCGGTTTTGTTTTCTCAAAAAGCCACTTTTATTTCTTTAAAAAACCGGGTTTGTTTTCTCAGAAAGTCGCTTTAATTTTTTCTAAAAGCCACTTTTAATTTCTCTAAGACCCACTTTAATTTTTTCTAAAAGCCGCTTTTGTTTTCTCTAAAACCTACTTTAATTTTTTCTAAAAGCCGCTTTTGTTTTCTCAAAAAGCCACTTTAATTTTATCTAAAAGCCGCTTTTGTTTTCTCAAAAAGCCACTTTTATTTCTTCTAAAAACCGGTTTTGATTTCTCAGAAAGTCGCTTTAATTTTTTCTAAAAGCCACTTTTAATTTCTCTAAAACCCACTTTAATTTTTTCTAAAAGCCGCTTTTGTTTTCTCAAAAAGCCACTTTAATTTTATCTAAAAGCCGCTTTTGTTTTCTCAAAAAGCCACTTTAATTTTATCTAAAAGCCGCTTTTGTTTTCTCAAAAAGCCACTTTTATTTCTTCTAAAAACCGGTTTTGTTTTCTCAGAAAGTCGCTTTAATTTTTTCTAAAAGCCACTTTTAATTTCTCTAAAACCCACTTTAATTTTTTCTAAAAGCCGCTTTTGTTTTCTCAAAAAGCCACTTTAATTTTATCTAAAAGCCGCTTTTGTTTTCTCAAAAAGCCACTTTAATTTTATCTAAAAGCCGCTTTTGTTTTCTCAAAAAGCCACTTTTATTTCTTCTAAAAACCGGTTTTGTTTTCTCAGAAAGTCGCTTTAATTTTTTCTAAAAGCCACTTTTAATTTCTCTAAAACCCACTTTAATTTTTTCTAAAAGCCGCTTTTGTTTTCTCAAAAAGCCACTTTAATTTTATCTAAAAGCCGCTTTTGTTTTCTCAAAAAGCCACTTTTATTTCTTCTAAAAACCGGTTTTGTTTTCTCAGAAAGTCGCTTTAATTTTTTCTAAAAGCCACTTTTAATTTCTCTAAAACCCACTTTAACTTTTTCTAAAAGCCGCTTTTGTTTTCTCAAAAAGCCACTTTAATTTTTTCTAAAAGCCGCTTTTGTTTTCTCAAAAAGCCACTTTTATTTCTTCTAAAAACCGGTTTTGTTTTCTCAGAAAGTCGCTTTAATTTTTTCTAAAAGCCACTTTTAATTCCTCAGAAAGTCGCTTTAATTTTTTCTAAAAGTCGGTTTTGTTTTCTCAAAAAGCTACTTTTATTTCTTTTAAAAGCCGATTTTGTTTTCTCAGAAAGTCGCTTTAATTTTTTCTAAAAGTCACTTTTAATTGCTCAGAAAGTCGCTTTAATTTTTTCTAAAAGCCACTTTTAATTTCTCTAAGACCCACTTTAATTTTTTCTAAAAGCCGCTTTTGTTTTCTCAAAAAGCCACTTTAATTTTTTCTAATAGCCGCTTTTGTTTTCTCAAAAAGCTACTTTTATTTCTTCTAAAAGCCGATTTTGTTTTCTCAGAAAGTCGCTTTAATTTTTTAAAAGTCACTTTTAATTCCTCAGAAAGTCGCTTTAATTTTTTCTAAAAGCCACTTTTAATTTCTCTAAGACCCACTTTAATTTTTTCTAAAAGCCGCTTTTGTTTTCTCAAAAAGCCACTTTAATTTTTTCTAATAGCCGCTTTTGTTTTCTCAAAAAGCCACTTTAATTTTATCTAAAAGCCGCTTTTGTTTTCTCAAAAAGCCACTTTTATTTCTTCTAAAAACCGGTGTTGTTTTCTCAGAAAGTCGCTTTAATTTTTTCTAAAAGCCACTTTTAATTTCTCTAAAACCCACTTTAATTTTTTCTAAAAGCCGCTTTTGTTTTCTCAAAAAGCCACTTTAATTTTATCTAAAAGCCGCTTTTGTTTTCTCAAAAAGCCACTTTAATTTTATCTAAAAGCCGCTTTTGTTTTCTCAAAAAGCCACTGTTATTTCTTCTAAAAACCGGTTTTGTTTTCTCAGAAAGTCGCTTTAATTTTTTCTAAAAGCCACTTTTAATTTCTCTAAAACCCACTTTAATTTTTTCTAAAAGCCGCTTTTGTTTTCTCAAAAAGCCACTTTAATTTTATCTAAAAGCCGCTTTTGTTTTCTCAAAAAGCCACTTTAATTTCTTCTAAAAACCGGTTTTGTTTTCTCAGAAAGTCGCTTTAATTTTTTCTAAAAGCCACTTTTAATTTCTCTAAGACCCACTTTAATTTTTTCTAAAAGCCGCTTTTGTTTTCTCAAAAAGCCACTTTAATTTTTTCTCAAAAAGCTACTTTTATTTCTTTTAAAAGCCGATTTTGTTTTCTCAGAAAGTCGCTTTAATTTTTTCTAAAAGTCACTTCTAATTGCTCAGAAAGTCGCTTTAATTTTTTCTAAAAGCCACTTTTAATTTCTCTAAGACCCACTTTAATTTTTTCTAAAAGCCGCTTTTGTTTTCTCTAAAACCTACTTTAATTTTTTCTAAAAGCCGCTTTTGTTTTCTCAAAAAGCCACTTTAATTTTTTCTAAAAGCCGCTTTTGTTTTCTCAAAAGGCCACTTTTATTTCTTCTAAAAACCGGGTTTGTTTTCTCAGAAAGTCGCTTTAATTTTTTCTAAAAGTCACTTTTAATTCCTCAGAAAGTCGCTTTAATGTTTTCTAAAAGCCGCTTTTGTTTTCTCAAAAAGCCACTTTAATTTTTTCTAAAAGCCGCTTTTGTTTTCTCTGAAAGTCGCTTTAATTTTTCCTAAAAATCACTTTTAATTCCTCAGAAAGTCGCTTTTATTTTTTGTAAAAGCCACTTTTAATTCCTCAGAAAGCCACTTTAATTTTTTCTAAAAGCCGCTTTTGCTTTCTCAAAAAGCCACTTTTATTTCTTCTAAAAACCGATTTTGTTTTCTCAGAAAGTCGCGTTAATTTTTTCTAAAAGTCACTTTTAATTCCTCAGAAAGTCGCTTTTATTTTTTCTAAAAGCCACTTTTAATTTCTCTAAAAGCCACTTTAATTGTTTCTAATAGCCGCTTTTGCTTTCTCAAAAAGCCACTTTTATTTCTTCTAAAAACCGATTTTGTTTTCTCAGAAAGTCGCGTTAATTTTTTCTAAAAGTCACTTTTAATTCCTCAGAAAGTCGCTTTTATTTTTTCTAAAAGCCACTTTTAATTTCTCAAAAAGCCTCTTTAATTTGTTCTAAAAGCCACTTTTATTTTCTCAGAAAGCCACTTTATTTTTTCTAATAGCCACTTTTATTTTCTCAAAAAGCCACTTTAATTTTTTCTAAAAGGTACTTTTATTTTCTCAGAAAGCCGCTTTTATTTTTTCTAAAGGCTGCTTTTGTTTTCTCAAAAAGCCACTTTAATTTTTCTAAAAACCACTTTTAATTTCTCAAAAAGCCACTTTAATTTTTTCTAAAAGCCACTTTTATTTTCTCAGAAAGTCGCTTTTATTTTTTCTAAAAGCCGCTTTTGTTTTCTCAAAGAGCCACTTTTAGTTTTTCTAAAAACCACTTTTAATTTCTCAAAAGCCCACTTTAATTTTTTCTAAAAGCCACTTTTAATTCCTCAGAATGCCACTTTATTTTTTCTAAAAGCCACTTTTATTTTCTCAAAAAGCCACATTAATTTTTTCTAAAAGCCGCTTTTGTTTTCTCAAAAAGCAACTTCAATTTTTTCCAAAATCCGCTTTTGTTTTCTCAAAAAGCCACTTTTATTTCTTCTTAAAGCCGCTTTTGTTTTCTCAAAAAGCTACTTTTATTTCTTCTAAAAGCCACTTAATTTTTTCTAATAGCCGCTTTTGTTTTCTCAGAAAGTCGCATTAATTTTTTCTAAAAGTCACTTTTAATTCTTCAGAAAGTCGCTTTAATTTTTTCTAAAAGCCACTTTTAATTCCTCAGAATGCCACTTTAATTTTTCTAAAAGCCACTTTTATTTTCTCAAAAAGCCACATTAATTTTTTCTAAAAGCCGCTTTTGTTTTCTCAAAAAGCAAGTTCAATTTTTTCCAAAAGCCGCTTTTGTTTTCTCAAAAAGCCACTTTTATTTCTTCTTAAAGCCGCTTTTGTTTTCTCAAAAAGCTACTTTTATTTCTCTAAAAGCCACTTAATTTTTTCTAATAGCCGCTTTTGTTTTCTCAGAAAGTCGCATTAATTTTTTCTAAAAGTCACTTTTAATTCCTCAGAAAGTCGCTTTAATTTTTTCTAAAAGCCACTTTTAATTTCTCTAAGACCCACTTTAATTTTTTCTAAAGGCCGCTTTTGTTTTCTCAAAAAGCCACTTTAATTTTTTCTAAAACCCGCTTTTGTTTTCTCAAAAAGCCACTTTTATTTGTTCTAAAAACCGGTTTTGTTTTATTAGAAAGTCGGTTTAATTTTTTCTAAAAGCCACTTTTAATTTCTCTAAAACCCACTTTAATTTTTTCTAAAAGCCGGTTTTGTTTTCTCAAAACCCCACTTTAATTTTTTCTAAAAGCCGCTTTTGTTTTCTCAAAAAGCCACTTTTATTTCTTCTAAAAACCGGTTTTGTTTTCTTAGAAAGTCGCTTTTATTTTTTCTAAAAGCCGCTTTTGTTTTCTCAAAAAGCCACTTTTATTTCTTCTAAAAACCGGTTTTGTTTTCTCAGAAAGTCGCTTTAATTTTTTCTAAAAGCCACTTTTAATTTCTCTAAGACCCACTTTAATTTTTTCTAAAAGCCGCTTTTGTTTTCTCTAAAACCTACTTTAATTTTTTCTAAAAGCCGCTTTTGTTTTCTCAAAAAGCCACTTTAATTTTATCTAAAAGCCGCTTTTGTTTTCTCAAAAAGCCACTTTTATTTCTTCTAAAAACCGGTTTTGTTTTCTCAGAAAGTCGCTTTAATTTTTTCTAAAAGCCACTTTTAATTTCTCTAAAACCCACTTTAATTTTTTCTAAAAGCCGCTTTTGTTTTCTCAAAAAGCCACTTTAATTTTATCTAAAAGCCGCTTTTGTTTTCTCAAAAAGCCACTTTAATTTTATCTAAAAGCCGCTTTTGTTTTCTCAAAAAGCCACTTTTATTTCTTCTAAAAACCGGTTTTGTTTTCTCAGAAAGTCGCTTTAATTTTTTCTAAAAGCCACTTTTAATTTCTCTAAAACCCACTTTAATTTTTTCTAAAAGCCGCTTTTGTTTTCTCAAAAAGCCACTTTAATTTTATCTAAAAGCCGCTTTTGTTTTCTCAAAAAGCCACTTTAATTTTATCTAAAAGCCGCTTTTGTTTTCTCAAAAAGCCACTTTTATTTCTTCTAAAAACCGGTTTTGTTTTCTCAGAAAGTCGCTTTAATTTTTTCTAAAAGCCACTTTTAATTTCTCTAAAACCCACTTTAATTTTTTCTAAAAGCCGCTTTTGTTTTCTCAAAAAGCCACTTTAATTTTATCTAAAAGCCGCTTTTGTTTTCTCAAAAAGCCACTTTTATTTCTTCTAAAAACCGGTTTTGTTTTCTCAGAAAGTCGCTTTAATTTTTTCTAAAAGCCACTTTTAATTTCTCTAAAACCCACTTTAAATTTTTCTAAAAGCCGCTTTTGTTTTCTCAAAAAGCCACTTTAATTTTTTCTAAAAGCCGCTTTTGTTTTCTCAAAAAGCCACTTTTATTTCTTCTAAAAACCGGTTTTGTTTTCTCAGAAAGTCGCTTTAATTTTTTCTAAAAGCCACTTTTAATTCCTCAGAAAGTCGCTTTAATTTTTTCTAAAAGTCGCTTTTGTTTTCTCAAAAAGCTACTTTTATTTCTTTTAAAAGCCGATTTTGTTTTCTCAGAAAGTCGCTTTAATTTTTTCTAAAAGTCACTTTTAATTGCTCAGAAAGTCGCTTTAATTTTTTCTAAAAGCCACTTTTAATTTCTCTAAGACCCACTTTAATTTTTTCTAAAAGCCGCTTTTGTTTTCTCAAAAAGCCACTTTAATTTTTTCTAATAGCCGCTTTTGTTTTCTCAAAAAGCTACTTTTATTTCTTCTAAAAGCCGATTTTGTTTTCTCAGAAAGTCGCTTTAATTTTTTAAAAGTCACTTTTAATTCCTCAGAAAGTCGCTTTAATTTTTTCTAAAAGCCACTTTTAATTTCTCTAAGACCCACTTTAATTTTTTCTAAAAGCCGCTTTTGTTTTCTCAAAAAGCCACTTTAATTTTTTCTAATAGCCGCTTTTGTTTTCTCAAAAAGCCACTTTAATTTTATCTAAAAGCCGCTTTTGTTTTCTCAAAAAGCCACTTTTATTTCTTCTAAAAACCGGTGTTGTTTTCTCAGAAAGTCGCTTTAATTTTTTCTAAAAGCCACTTTTAATTTCTCTAAAACCCACTTTAATTTTTTCTAAAAGCCGCTTTTGTTTTCTCAAAAAGCCACTTTAATTTTATCTAAAAGCCGCTTTTGTTTTCTCAAAAAGCCACTTTAATTTTATCTAAAAGCCGCTTTTGTTTTCTCAAAAAGCCACTGTTATTTCTTCTAAAAACCGGTTTTGTTTTCTCAGAAAGTCGCTTTAATTTTTTCTAAAAGCCACTTTTAATTTCTCTAAAACCCACTTTAATTTTTTCTAAAAGCCGCTTTTGTTTTCTCAAAAAGCCACTTTAATTTTATCTAAAAGCCGCTTTTGTTTTCTCAAAAAGCCACTTTAATTTCTTCTAAAAACCGGTTTTTTTTTCTCAGAAAGTCGCTTTAATTTTTTCTAAAAGCCACTTTTAATTTCTCTAAGACCCACTTTAATTTTTTCTAAAAGCCGCTTTTGTTTTCTCAAAAAGCCACTTTAATTTTTTCTCAAAAAGCTACTTTTATTTCTTTTAAAAGCCGATTTTGTTTTCTCAGAAAGTCGCTTTAATTTTTTCTAAAAGTCACTTCTAATTGCTCAGAAAGTCGCTTTAATTTTTTCTAAAAGCCACTTTTAATTTCTCTAAGACCCACTTTAATTTTTTCTAAAAGCCGCTTTTGTTTTCTCTAAAACCTACTTTAATTTTTTCTAAAAGCCGCTTTTGTTTTCTCAAAAAGCCACTTTAATTTTTTCTAAAAGCCGCTTTTGTTTTCTCAAAAGGCCACTTTTATTTCTTCTAAAAACCGGGTTTGTTTTCTCAGAAAGTCGCTTTAATTTTTTCTAAAAGTCACTTTTAATTCCTCAGAAAGTCGCTTTAATGTTTTCTAAAAGCCGCTTTTGTTTTCTCAAAAAGCCACTTTAATTTTTTCTAAAAGCCGCTTTTGTTTTCTCTGAAAGTCGCTTTAATTTTTCCTAAAAATCACTTTTAATTCCTCAGAAAGTCGCTTTTATTTTTTGTAAAAGCCACTTTTAATTCCTCAGAAAGCCACTTTAATTTTTTCTAAAAGCCGCTTTTGCTTTCTCAAAAAGCCACTTTTATTTCTTCTAAAAACCGATTTTGTTTTCTCAGAAAGTCGCGTTAATTTTTTCTAAAAGTCACTTTTAATTCCTCAGAAAGTCGCTTTTATTTTTTCTAAAAGCCACTTTTAATTTCTCTAAAAGCCACTTTAATTGTTTCTAATAGCCGCTTTTGCTTTCTCAAAAAGCCACTTTTATTTCTTCTAAAAACCGATTTTGTTTTCTCAGAAAGTCGCGTTAATTTTTTCTAAAAGTCACTTTTAATTCCTCAGAAAGTCGCTTTTATTTTTTCTAAAAGCCACTTTTAATTTCTCAAAAAGCCTCTTTAATTTGTTCTAAAAGCCGCTTTTGTTTTCTCAAAAAGCCACTTTAATTTTTTCTAATAGCCGCTTTTGTTTTCTCAAAAAGCCACTTTTATTTCTTCTAAAAACCGGTTTTGTTTTCTCAGAAAGTCGCTTTAATTTTTTCTAAAAGCCACTTTTACTTTCTCTAAAACCCACTTTATTTTTTTCTAAAAGCCGCTTTTGCTTTCTCAAAAAGCCACTTTTATTTCTTCTAAAAGCCGATTTTGTTTTCTCTGAAAGTTGCTTTAATTTTTTCTAAAAGTCACTTTTAATTCCTCAGAAAGTCGCTTTAATTTTTTCTAAAAGCCGCTTTTGTTTTCTCAAAAAGCCACTTTAATTTTTTCTAATAGCCGCTTTTGTTTTCTCAAAAAGCCACTTTAATTTTATCTAAAAGCCGCTTTTGTTTTCTCAAAAAGCCACTTTTATTTCTTCTAAAAACCGGTTTTGTTTTCTCAGAAAGTCGCTTTAATTTTTTCAAAAAGCCACTTTTAATTTCTCTAAAACCCACTTTAATTTTTTCTAAAAGCCGCTTTTGTTTTCTCAAAAAGCAACTTTAATTTTATCTAAAAGCCGCTTTTGTTTTCTCAAAAAGCCACTTTAATTTTATCTAAAAGCCGCTTTTGTTTTCTCAAAAAGCCACTTTTATTTCTTCTAAAAACCGGTTTTGTTTTCTCAGAAAGTCCCTTTAATTTTTTCTAAAAGCCACTTTTAATTTCTCTAAAACCCACTTTAATTTTTTCTAAAAGCCGCTTTTGTTTTCTCAAAAAGCCACTTTAATTTTATCTAAAAGCCGCTTTTGTTTTCTCAAAAAGCCACTTTAATTTTATCTAAAAGCCGCTATTGTTTTCTCAAAAAGCCACTTTTATTTCTTCTAAAAACCGGTTTTGTTTTCTCAGAAATTCGCATTAATTTTTTCTAAAAGCCACTTTTAATTTCTCTAAAACCCACTTTAATTTTTTCTAAAAGCCGCTTTTGTTTTCTCAAAAAGCCACTTTAATTTTATCTAAAAGCCGCTTTTGTTTTCTCAAAAAGCCACTTTAATTTTATCTAAAAGCCGCTTTTGTTTTCTCAAAAAGCCACTTTTATTTCTTCTAAAAACCGGTTTTGTTTTCTCAGAAAGTCGCTTTAATTTTTTCTAAAAGCCACTTTTAATTTCTCTAAAACCCACTTTAATTTTTTCTAAAAGCCGCTTTTGTTTTCTCAAAAAGCCACTTTAATTTTATCTAAAAGCCGCTTTTGTTTTCTCAAAAAGCCACTTTTATTTCTTCTAAAAACCGGTTTTGTTTTCTCAGAAAGTCGCTTTAATTTTTTCTAAAAGCCACTTTTAATTTCTCTAAAACCCACTTTAACTTTTTCTAAAAGCCGCTTTTGTTTTCTCAAAAAGCCACTTTAATTTTTTCTAAAAGCCGCTTTTGTTTTCTCAAAAAGCCACTTTTATTTCTTCTAAAAACCGGTTTTGTTTTCTCAGAAAGTCGCTTTAATTTTTTCTAAAAGTCGCTTTTGTTTTCTCAAAAAGCTACTTTTATTTCTTTTAAAAGCCGATTTTGTTTTCTCAGAAAGTCGCTTTAATTTTTTCTAAAAGTCACTTTTAATTGCTCAGAAAGTCGCTTTAATTTTTTCTAAAAGCCACTTTTAATTTCTCTAAGACCCACTTTAATTTTTTCTAAAAGCCGCTTTTGTTTTCTCAAAAAGCCACTTTAATTTTTTCTAATAGCCGCTTTTGTTTTCTCAAAAAGCTACTTTTATTTCTTCTAAAAGCCGATTTTGTTTTCTCAGAAAGTCGCTTTAATTTTTTAAAAGTCACTTTTAATTCCTCAGAAAGTCGCTTTAATTTTTTCTAAAAGCCACTTTTAATTTCTCTAAGACCCACTTTAATTTTTTCTAAAAGCCGCTTTTGTTTTCTCAAAAAGCCACTTTAATTTTTTCTAATAGCCGTTTTTGTTTTCTCAAAAAGCTACTTTTATTTCTTTTAAAAGCCGATTTTGTTTTCTCAGAAAGTCGCTTTAATTTTTTCTAAAAGTCACTTTTAATTGCTCAGAAAGTCGCTTTAATTTTTTCTAAAAGCCACTTTTAATTTCTCTAAGACCCACTTTAATTTTTTCTAAAACCTACTTTAATTTTTTTCTAAAAGCCGCTTTTGTTTTCTCAAAAAGCCACTTTAATTTTTTCTAAAAGCCGCTTTTGTTTTCTCAAAAGGCCACTTTTATTTCTTCTAAAAACCGGGTTTGTTTTCTCAGAAAGTCGCTTTAATTTTTTCTAAAAGTCACTTTTAATTCCTCAGAAAGTCGCTTTAATGTTTTCTAAAAGCCGCTTTTGTTTTCTCAAAAAGCCACTTTAATTTTTTCTAAAAGCCGCTTTTGTTTTCTCTGAAAGTCGCTTTAATTTTTCCTAAAAATCACTTTTAATTCCTCAGAAAGTCGCTTTTATTTTTTGTAAAAGCCACTTTTAATTCCTCAGAAAGCCACTTTAATTTTTTCTAAAAGCCGCTTTTGCTTTCTCAAAAAGCCACTTTTATTTCTTCTAAAAACCGATTTTGTTTTCTCAGAAAGTCGCGTTAATTTTTTCTAAAAGTCACTTTTAATTCCTCAGAAAGTCGCTTTTATTTTTTCTAAAAGCCACTTTTAATTTCTCTAAAAGCCACTTTAATTGTTTCTAATAGCCGCTTTTGCTTTCTCAAAAAGCCACTTTTATTTCTTCTAAAAACCGATTTTGTTTTCTCAGAAAGTCGCGTTAATTTTTTCTAAAAGTCACTTTTAATTCCTCAGAAAGTCGCTTTTATTTTTTCTAAAAGCCACTTTTAATTTCTCAAAAAGCCTCTTTAATTTGTTCTAAAAGCCGCTTTTGTTTTCTCAAAAAGCCACTTTAATTTTTTCTAATAGCCGCTTTTGTTTTCTCAAAAAGCCACTTTTATTTCTTCTAAAAACCGGTTTTGTTTTCTCAGAAAGTCGCTTTAATTTTTTCTAAAAGCCACTTTTAATTTCTCTAAAACCCACTTTATTTTTTTCTAAAAGCCGCTTTTGCTTTCTCAAAAAGCCACTTTTATTTCTTCTAAAAGCCGATTTTGTTTTCTCTGAAAGTTGCTTTAATTTTTTCTAAAAGTCACTTTTAATTCCTCAGAAAGTCGCTTTAATTTTTTCTAAAAGCCGCTTTTGTTTTCTCAAAAAGCCTCTTTAATTTGTTCTAAAAGCCGCTTTTGTTTTCTCAAAAAGCCACTTTAATTTTTTCTAATAGCCGCTTTTGTTTTCTCAAAAAGCTACTTTTATTTCTTCTAAAAGCCGATTTTGTTTTCTCAGAAAGTCGCTTTAATTTTTTTTAAAAGTCACTTTTAATTCCTCAGAAAGTCGCTTTAATTTTTTCTAAAAGCCACTTTTAATTTCTCTAAGACCCACTTTAATTTTTTCTAAAAGCCGCTTTTGTTTTCTAAAAAAGCCACTTTAATTTTTCCTAATAGCCGCTTTTGTTTTCTCAAAAAGCCACTTTTATTTCTTTAAAAAACCGGGTTTGTTTTCTCAGAAAGTCGCTTTAATTTTTTCTAAAAGTCACTTTTAATTCGTCAGAAAGTCGCTTTAATTTTTTCTAAAAGCCGCTTTTGTTTTCTCAAAAAGCCACTTTAATTTTTTCTAAAAGCCGCTTTTGTTTTCTCAAAAAGCCACTTTTATTTCTTTAAAAAACCGGGTTTGTTTTCTCTGAAAGTCGCTTTAATTTTTCCTAAAAGTCACTTTTAATTCCTCAGAAAGTCGCTTTAATTTTTTGTAAAAGCCACTTTTAATTCCTCAGAAAGCCACTTTAATTTTTTCTAAAAGTCGCTTTTATTTTCTCAAAAAACCACTTGAATTTTTTCTAATAGCTGCTTTTGTTTTCTCAAAAAGCCACTTTTATTTCTTCTAAAAACCGATTTTGTTTTCTCAGAAAGTCGCTTTAATTTTTTCTATAAGCCGCTTTTGTTTTCTCAAAAAGCCACTTTAATTTTTTCTAATAGCCGCCTTTGTTTTCTCAAAAAGCCACTTTTATTTCTTCTAAAAACCGGTTTTGTTTTCTCAGAAATTCGCTTTAATTTTTTCTAAAAGCCACTTTTAATTTCTCTAAGACCCACTTTAATTTTTTCTAAAAGCCGCTTTTGTTTATTCTAAAACCTACTTTAATTTTTTTCTAAAAGCCGCTTTTGTTTTCTCAAAAAGCCACTTTAATTTTTTCTAAAATCCGCTTTTGTTTTCTCAAAAGGCCACTTTTATTTCTTCTAAAAACCGGGTTTGTTTTCTCAGAAAGTCGCTTTAATTTTTTCTAAAAGTCACTTTTAATTCCTCAGAAAGTCGCTTTAATGTTTTCTAAAAGCCGCTTTTGTTTTCTCAAAAAGCCACTTTAATTTTTTCTAAAAGCCGCTTTTGTTTTCTCTGAAAGTCGCTTTAATTTTTCCTAAAAATCACTTTTAATTCCTCAGAAAGTCGCTTTTATTTTTTGTAAAAGCCACTTTTAATTCCTCAGAAAGTCGCTTTAATTTTTTCTAAAAGCCGCTTTTGTTTTCTCAAAAAGCCACTTTAATTTTTTCTAAAAGCCGCTTTTGTTTTCTTCAAAAGCCACTTTTATTTCTTCTAAAAACCGGTTTTGTTTTCTTAAAAAGTCGCTTTAATTTTTTCTATAAGCCGCTTTTGTTTTCTCAAAAAGCCACTTTAATTTTTTCTAATAGCCGCTTTTGTTTTCTCAAAAAGCCACTTTAATTTTTACTAACAGCCGCTTTTGTTTTCTCAAAAAGCCACTTTAATTTTTTCTAAAAGCCGCTTTTGTTTTTTCTAAAAGCCACTTTTAATTTCTCTAAAACCCACTTTATTTTTTTCTAAAAGCCGCTTTTGTTTTCTCAAAAAGCTACTTTTATTTCTTCTAAAAACCGATTTTGTTTTCTCTGAAAGTCGCTTTAATTTTTTATAAAAGTCACTTTTAATTCCTCAGAAAGTCGCTTTAATTTTTTCTAAAAGCCGCTTTTGTTTTCTCAAAAAGCCACTTTAATTTTTTCTAAAAGCCGCTTTTGTTTTCTTCAAAAGCCACTTTTATTTCTTCTAAAAACCGGTTTTGTTTTCTTAAAAAGTCGCTTTAATTTTTTCTATAAGCCGCTTTTGTTTTCTCAAAAAGCCACTTTAATTTTTTCTAATAGCCGCTTTTGTTTTCTCAAAAAGCCACTTTAATTTTTACTAACAGCCGCTTTTGTTTTCTCAAAAAGCCACTTTAATTTTTTCTAAAAGCCGCTTTTGTTTTTTCTAAAAGCCACTTTTAATTTCTCTAAAACCCACTTTATTTTTTTCTAAAAGCCGCTTTTGTTTTCTCAAAAAGCTACTTTTATTTCTTCTAAAAACCGATTTTGTTTTCTCAGAAAGTCGCTTTAATTTTTTCTAAAAGTCACTTTTAATTCCTCAGAAAGTCGCTTTAATGTTTTCTAAAAGCCGCTTTTGTTTTCTCAAAAAGCCACTTTAATTTTTTCTAAAAGCCGCTTTTGTTTTCTCTGAAAGTCGCTTTAATTTTTCCTAAAAATCACTTTTAATTCCTCAGAAAGTCGCTTTTATTTTTTGTAAAAGCCACTTTTAATTCCTCAGAAAGCCACTTTAATTTTTTCTAAAAGCCGCTTTTGCTTTCTCAAAAAGCCACTTTTATTTCTTCTAAAAACCGATTTTGTTTTCTCAGAAAGTCGCGTTAATTTTTTCTAAAAGTCACTTTTAATTCCTCAGAAAGTCGCTTTTATTTTTTCTAAAAGCCACTTTTAATTTCTCTAAAAGCCACTTTAATTGTTTCTAATAGCCGCTTTTGCTTTCTCAAAAAGCCACTTTTATTTCTTCTAAAAACCGATTTTGTTTTCTCAGAAAGTCGCGTTAATTTTTTCTAAAAGTCACTTTTAATTCCTCAGAAAGTCGCTTTTATTTTTTCTAAAAGCCACTTTTAATTTCTCAAAAAGCCTCTTTAATTTGTTCTAAAAGCCGCTTTTGTTTTCTCAAAAAGCCACTTTAATTTTTTCTAATAGCCGCTTTTGTTTTCTCAAAAAGCCACTTTTATTTCTTCTAAAAACCGGTTTTGTTTTCTCAGAAAGTCGCTTTAATTTTTTCTAAAAGCCACTTTTAATTTCTCTAAAACCCACTTTATTTTTTTCTAAAAGCCGCTTTTGCTTTCTCAAAAAGCCACTTTTATTTCTTCTAAAAGCCGATTTTGTTTTCTCTGAAAGTTGCTTTAATTTTTTCTAAAAGTCACTTTTAATTCCTCAGAAAGTCGCTTTAATTGTTTCTAAAAGCCGCTTTTGTTTTCTCAAAAAGCCTCTTTAATTTGTTCTAAAAGCCGCTTTTGTTTTCTCAAAAAGCCACTTTAATTTTTTCTAATAGCCGCTTTTGTTTTCTCAAAAAGCTACTTTTATTTCTTCTAAAAGCCGATTTTGTTTTCTCAGAAAGTCGCTTTAATTTTTTTTAAAAGTCACTTTTAATTCCTCAGAAAGTCGCTTTAATTTTTTCTAAAAGCCACTTTTAATTTCTCTAAGACCCACTTTAATTTTTTCTAAAAGCCGCTTTTGTTTTCTAAAAAAGCCACTTTAATTTTTCCTAATAGCCGCTTTTGTTTTCTCAAAAAGCCACTTTTATTTCTTTAAAAAACCGGGTTTGTTTTCTCAGAAAGTCGCTTTAATTTTTTCTAAAAGTCACTTTTAATTCGTCAGAAAGTCGCTTTAATTTTTTCTAAAAGCCGCTTTTGTTTTCTCAAAAAGCCACTTTAATTTTTTCTAAAAGCCGCTTTTGTTTTCTCAAAAAGCCACTTTTATTTCTTTAAAAAACCGGGTTTGTTTTCTCAGAAAGTTGCTTTAATTTTTCCTAAAAGTCACTTTTAATTCCTCAGAAAGTCGCTTTAATTTTTTGTAAAAGCCACTTTTAATTCCTCAGAAAGCCACTTTAATTTTTTCTAAAAGTCGCTTTTATTTTCTCAAAAAACCACTTGAATTTTTTCTAATAGCCGCTTTTGTTTTCTCCATAAGCCACTTTTATTTCTTCTAAAAACCGGGTTTGTTTTCTCTGAAAGTCGCTTTAATTTTTCCTAAAAGTCACTTTTAATTCCTCAGAAAGTCGCTTTAATTTTTTGTAAAAGCCACTTTAAATTCCTCAGAAAGCCACTTTAATTTTTTCTAAAAGTCGCTTTTATTTTCTGAAAAAACCACTTGAATTTTTTCTAATAGCCGCTTTTGTTTTTTCTAAAAGCCACTTTTAATTTCTATAAAACCCACTTTATTTTTTTCTAAAAGCCGCTTTCGTTTTCTCAAAAAGCTACTTTTATTTCTTTAAAAAACCGGGTTTGTTTTCTCTGAAAGTCGCTTTAATTTTTCCTAAAAGTCACTTTTAATTCTTTAGAAAGTCGCTTTAATTTTTTGTAAAAGCCACTTTTAATTCCTCAGAAAGCCACTTTAATTTTTTCTAAAAGTCGCTTTTATTTTCTCAAAAAACCGCTTGAATTTTTTCTAATAGCTGCTTTTGTTTTCTCAAAAAGCCACTTTTATTTCTTCTAAAAACCGATTTTGTTTTCTCAGAAAGTCGCTTTAATTTTTTCTATAAGCCGCTTTTGTTTTCTCAAAAAGCCACTTTAATTTTTTCTAATAGCCGCCTTTGTTTTCTCAAAAAGCCACTTTTATTTCTTCTAAAAACCGGTTTTGTTTTCTCAGAAAGTCGCTTTAATTTTTTCTAAAAGCCACTTTTAATTTCTCTAAAACCCACTTTATTTTTTTCTAAAAGCCGCTTTTGTTTTTTCAAAAAGCTACTTTTATTTCTTCTAAAAACCGATTTTGTTTTCTCTGAAAGTCGCTTTAATTTTTTCTAAAAGTCACTTTTAATTCCTCAGAAAGTCGCTTTAATTTGTTCTAAAAGCCGCTTTTGTTTTCTCAAAAAGCCACTTTAATTTTTTCTAAAAGCCGCTTTTGTTTTCTTCAAAAGCCACTTTTATTTCTTCTAAAAACCGGTTTTGTTTTCTTAAAAAGTCGCTTTAATTTTTTCTATAAGCCGCTTTTGTTTTCTCAAAAAGCCACTTTAATTTTTTCTAATAGCCGCTTTTGTTTTCTCAAAAAGCCACTTTAATTTTTACTAACAGCCGCTTTTGTTTTCTCAAAAAGCCACTTTAATTTTTTCTAAAAGCCGCTTTTGTTTTTTCTAAAAGCCACTTTTAATTTCTCTAAAACCCACTTCATTTTTTTCTAAAAGCCGCTTTTGTTTTCTCAAAAAGCTACTTTTATTTCTTCTAAAAACCGATTTTGTTTTCTCAGAAAGTCGCTTTAATTTTTTCTAAAAGTCACTTTTAATTCCTCAGAAAGTCGCTTTAATTTTTTCTAAAAGCCGCTTTTGTTTTCTCAAAAAGCCACTTTAATTTTTACTAAAAGCCGCTTTTGTTTTCTCAAAAAGCCACTTTAATTTTTTCTAAAAGTCGCTTTTGTTTTCTCTGAAAGTCGCTTTAATTTTTCCTAAAAGTCACTTTTAATTCCTCAGAAAGTCGCTTTAATTTTTTGTAAAAGCCACTTTTAATTCCTCAGAAAGCCACTTAAATTTTTTCTAAAAGCCGCTTTTAATTTCTCTAAAACCCACTTTATTTTTTTCTAAAAGCCGCTTTTGTTTTCTCAAAAAGCTACTTTTATTTCTTATAAAAGCCGATTTTGTTTTCTCAGAAAGTCGCTTTAATTTTTTCTAAAAGTCACTTTTAATTCCTCAGAAAGTCGCTTTAATTTTTTGTAAAAGCCACTTTTAATTCCCCAGAAAGCCACTTTATTTTTTTCTAAAAGCCGCTTTTGTTCTCTCAAAAAGCTACTTTTATTTCTTATAAAAGCCGATTTTGTTTTCTCAGAAAGTCGCTTTAATTTTTTCTAAAAGCCGCTTTTGTTTTCTCAAAAAGCCACTTGAATTTTTTCTAATAGCCGCTTTTGTTTTCTCAAAAAGCCACTTTAATTTTTTCTAAAAGTCGCTTTTGTTTTCTCTGAAAGTCGCTTTAATTTTTCCTAAAAGTCACTTTTAATTCCTCAGAAAGTCGCTTTAATTTTTTGTAAAAGCCACTTTTAATTCCTCAGAAAGCCACTTTAATTTTTTCTAAAAGCCGCTTTTATTTTCTCAAAAAACCACTTGAATTTTTTCTAATAGCCGCTTTTGTTTTCTCAAAAAGCCACTTTTATTTCTTCTAAAAACCGGTTTTGTTTTCTCAGAAAGTCGCTTTAATTTTTTCTAAAAGCCACTTTTATTTTCTCTAAAACCCACTTTATTTTTTTCTAAAAGCCGCTTTTGTTTTCTCTGAAAGTCGCTTTTATTTTTCCTAAAAGTCACTTTTAATTCCTCAGAAAGTCGCTTTAATTTTTTGTAAAAGCCACTTTTAATTCCTCAGAAAGCCATTTAATTTTTTCTAAAAGCCGCTTTTATTTTCTCAAAAAACCACTTGAATTTTTTCTAGTAGCCGCTTTTGTTTTCTCAAAAAGCCACTTTTATTTCTTTTAAAAACCGGTTTTGTTTTCTCAGAAAGTCGCTTTAATTTTTTCTAAAAGCCACTTTTAATTTCTCTAAAACCCACTTTATTTTTTTCTAAAAGCCGCTTTTGTTTTCTCAAAAAGCTACTTTTATTTCTTATAAAAGCCGATTTTGTTTTCTCAGAAAGTCGCTTTAATTTTTTCTAAAAGTCACTTTTAATTCCTCAGAAAGTCGCTTTAATTTTTTCTAAAAGCCGCTTTTGTTTTCTCAAAAAACCACTTTAATTTTTACTAAAAGCCGCTTTTAATTTCTCAAAAAGCCACTTTAATTTTTTCTAAAAGCCGATTTTGTTTTCTCTGAAAGTCGCTTTAATTTTTCCTAAAAGTCACTTTTAATTCCTCAGAAAGTCGCTTTAATTTTTTGTAAAAGACACTTTTAATTCCTCAGAAAGCCACTTTAATTTTTTCTAAAAGCCGCTTTTATTTTCTCAAAAAACCACTTGAATTTTTTCTAATAGCCGCTTTTGTTTTCTCAAAAAGCCACTTTTATTTCTTCTAAAAACCGGTTTTGTTTTCTCAGAAAGTCGCTTTAATTTTTTCTAAAAGCCACTTTTAATTTCTCTAAAACCCACTTTAATTTTTTCTAAAAGCCGCTTTTGTTTTCTCTGAAAGTCGCTTTAATTTTTCCTAAAAGTCACTTTTAATTCCTCAGAAAGTCGCTTTAATTTTTTGAAAAGCCACTTTTAATTCCTCAGAAAGCCACTTTAATTTTTTCTAAAAGCCGCTTTTATTTTCTCAAAAAACCACTTGAATTTTTACTAATAGCCGCTTTTGTTTTCTCAAAAAGCCACTTTTATTTCTTCTAAAAACCGGTTTTGTTTTCTCAGAAAGTCGCTTTAATTTTTTCTAAAAGCCACTTTTAATTTCTCTAAAACCCACTTTACTTTTTTCTAAAAGCCGCTTTTGTTTTCTCAAAAAGCCACTTTAATTTTTTCTAAAAGCCGCTTTTGTTTTCTCTGAAAGTCGCTTTAATTTTTCCTAAAAGTCACTTTTAATTCCTCAGAAAGTCGCTTTAATTTTTTCTAAAAGCCACTTTTAATTGCTCAGAAAGCCACTTTAATTTTTTCTAAAAGCCGCTTTTATTTTCTCAAAAAGCCACTTTAATTTTTTCTAATACCCGCTTTTGTTTTCTCAAAAAGCCACTTTTATTTCTTCTAAGAAAGTCGCTTTAATTTTTTCTAAAAGCCACTTTTAATTCCTAAGAAAGCCACTTTAATTTTTTCTAAAAGCCGCTTTTATTTTCTCAAAAAGCCACTTTAATTTTTTCTAATACCCGCTTTTGTTTTCTCAAAAAGCCACTTTTATTTCTTCTAAAAACCGGTTTTGTTTTCTCAGAAAGTCGCTTTAATTTTTTTTTAAAGGCGCTTTTGTTTTCTCTAAAACCCACTTTATTTTTTTCTAAAAGCCGCTTTTGTTTTCTCAAAAAGCCACTTTAATTTTTTCTAAAAGCCACTTTTAATTTCTCTAAAACCACTTTATTTTTTTTCTAAAAGCCGCTTTTGTTTTCTCAAAAAGCCACTTTAATTTTTTCTAAAAGCCGCTTTTGTTTTCTCAAAAAGCCACTTTTATTTCTTCTAAAAACCGGTTTTGTTTTCTTAGAAAGTCGCTTTAATTTTTTCTAAAAACAACTTTTAATTTCTCTAAAACCCACTTTAATTTTTTCTAAAAGCCGCTTTTGTTTTCTCAAAAAGCCACTTTAATTTTTTCTAAAAGCCGCTTTTGTTTTCTCTGAAAGTCGCTTTAATTTTTCCTAAAAGTCACTTTTAATTCCTCAGAAAGTCGCTTTAATTTTTTGTAAAAGCCACTTTTAATTCCTCAGAAAGCCACTTTAATTTTTTCTAAAAGCCGCTTTTATTTTCTCAAAAAACCACTTGAATTTTTTCTAATAGCCGCTTTTGTTTTCTCAAAAAGCCACTTTTATTTCTTCTAAAAACCGATTTTGTTTTCTCAGAAAGTCGCTTTAATTTTTTCTAAAAGTCACTTTCAATTCCTCAGAAAGTCGCTTTAATTTTTTCTAAAAGCCGCTTTTATTTTCTCAAAAAGCCACTTTAATTTTTTCTAATAGCCGCTTTTGTTTTCTCAAAAAGCCACTTTTATTTCTTCTAAAAACCGCTTTTGTTTTCTCAAAAAGCCACTTTAATTTTTTCTAAAAGCCGCTTTTGTTTTCTCAAAAAGCCACTTTAATTTTTTCTAAAAGCCGCTTTTGTTTTCTCTGAAAGTCGCTTTAATTTTTCCTAAAAGTCACTTTTAATTCCTCAGAAAGTCGCTTTAATTTTTTGTAAAAGCCACTTTTAATTCCTCAGAAAGCCACTTTAATTTTTTCTAAAAGCCGCTTTTATTTTCTCAAAAAGCCACTTTAATTTTTTCTAATAGCCGCTTTTGTTTTCTCAAAAAGCCACTTTTATTTCTTCTAAAACCCGGTTTTGTTTTCTCAGAAAGTCGCTTTAATTTTTTCTAAAAGCCACTTTTAATTTCTCTAAAACCCACTTTTTTTTCTAAAAGCCGCTTTTGTTTTCTCAAAAAGCTACTTTTATTTCTTATAAAAGCCGATTTTGTTTTCTCAGAAAGTCGCTTTAAATTTTTCTAAAAGTCACTTTTAATTCCTCAGAAAGTCGCTTTAATTTTTTCTAAAAGCCGCTTTTGTTTTCTCAAAAAGCCACTTTAATTTTTACTAAAAGCCGCTTTTGTTTTCTCAAAAAGCCACTTTAATTTTTTCTAAAAGCCGCTTTTGTTTTCTCAAAAAGCCACTTTAATTTTTACTAAAAGCCGCTTTTGTTTTCTCAAAAAGCCACTTTAATTTTTTCTAAAAGCCGATTTTGTTTTCTCAGAAAGTCGCTTTAATTTTTTCTAAAAGTCACTTTTAATTCCTCAGAAAGTCGCTTTAATTTTTTCTAAAAGCCGCTTTGTTTTCTCAAAAAGCCACTTTAATTTTTTCTAAAAGCCGCTTTTGTTTTCTCAAAAAGCTACTTTTATTTCTTATAAAAGCCGATTTTGTTTTCTCAGAAAGTCGCTTTAATTTTTTCTAAAAGTCACTTTTAATTTCTCTAAAACCCACTTTACTTTTTTCTAAAAGCCGCTTTTGTTTTCTCAGAAAGTCGCTTTAATTTTTTCTAAAAGCCACTTTTAATTTCTCTAAAACCCACTTTATTTTTTTTTAAAAGCCGCTTTTGTTTTCTCAAAAAGCCACTTTAATTTTTTCTAAAAGCCGCTTTTGTTTTCTCTGAAAGTCGCTTTAATTTTTCCTAAAAGTCACTTTTAATTCCTCAGAAAGTCGCTTTAATTTTTTCTAAAAGCCGCTTTGTTTTCTCAAAAAGCCACTTTAATTTTTTCTAAAAGCCGCTTTTGTTTTCTCAAAAAGCCACTTTTATTTCTTCTAAAAACCGGTTTTGTTTTCTTAGAAAGTCGCTTTAATTTTTTCTAAAAACCACTTTTAATTTCTCTAAAACCCACTTTATTTTTTTCTAAAAGCCGCTTTTGTTTTCTCAAAAAGCCACTTTAATTTTTTCTAAAAGCCGCTTTTGTTTTCTCTGAAAGTCGCTTTCATTTTTCCTAAAAGTCACTTTTAATTCCTCAGAAAGTCGCTTTAATTTTTTCTAAATGCCACTTTTAATTTCTCTAAAACCCACTTTATTTTTTTCTAAAAGCCGCTTTTGTTTTCTCAAAAAGCCACTTTAATTTTTCTAAAAGCCGCTTTTGTTTTCTCTGAAAGTCGCTTTAATTTTTCCTAAAAGTCACTTTTAATTCCTCAGAAAGTCGCTTTAATTTTTTCTAAAAGCCGCTTTTGTTTTCTCAAAAAGCCACTTTAATTTTTTCTAAAAGCCGCTTTTGTTTTCTCAAAAAGCCACTTTTATTTCTTCTAAAAACCGGTTTTGTTTTCTTAGAAAGTCGCTTTAATTTTTTCTAAAAACCAATTTTAATTTCTCTAAAACCCACTTTATTTTTTTTCTAAAAGCCGCTTTTGTTTTCTCAAAAAGCCACTTTAATTTTTTCTAAAAGCCGCTTTTGTTTTCTCTGAAAGTCGCTTGTATTTTTCCTAAAAGTCACCTTTAATTCCTCAGAAAGTCGCTTTAATTTTTTCTAAAAGCCACTTTTAATTCCTCAGAAAGCCACTTTAATTTTTTCTAAAAGCCGCTTTTGGTTTCTCAAAAAGCCACTTTTATTTCTTCTAAAAACCGGTTTTGTTTTCTCAGAAAGTCGCTTTAATTTTTTCTAAAAGCCACTTTTAATTTCTCTAAAACCCACTTTATTTTTTTCTAAAAGCCGCTTTTGTTTTCTCTGAAAGTCGCTTTAATTTTTCCTAAAAGTCACTTTTAATTCCTCAGCAAGTCGCTTTAATTTTTCCTAAAAGTCACTTTTAATTCCTCAGAAAGTCGCTTTAATTTTTTCTAAAAGCTGCTTTTGTTTTCTCAAAAAGCCACTTTAATTTTTTCTAAAAGCCGCTTTTGTTTTCTCAAAAAGCCACTTTTATTTCTTCTAAAAACCGGTTTTGTTTTCTCAGAAAGTCGCTTTAATTTTTTCTAAAAGCCACTTTTAATTTCTCTAAAACCCACTTTATTTTTTTCTAAAAGCCGCTTTTGTTTTCTCTGAAAGTCGCTTTAATTTTTCCTAAAAGTCACTTTTAATTCCTCAGAAAGTCGCTTTAATTTTTTCTAAAAGCCACTTTTAATTCCTCAGAAAGCCACTTTTATTTCTTCTAAAAACCGGTTTTGTTTTCTCAGAAAGTCGCTTTAATTTTTTCTAAAAGCCACTTTTAATTTCTCTAAAACCCACTTTATTTTTTTCTAAAAGCCGCTTTTGTTTTCTCAAAAAGCCACTTTAATTTTTTCTAAAAGCCGCTTTTGTTTTCTCTGAAAGTCGCTTTAATTTTTCCTAAAAGTCACTTTTAATTCCACAGAAAGTCGCTTTAATTTTTTGTAAAAGCCACTTTTAATTCCTCAGAAAGCCACTTTAATTTTTTCTAAAAGCCGCTTATATTTTCTCAAAAAACCACTTTAATTTTTTCTAAAAGCCGCTTTTGTTTTCTCTGAAAGTCGCTTTAATTTTTCCTAAAAGCCACTTTTAATTCCTCAGAAAGCCACTTTAATTTTTTCTAAAAGCCGCTTTTATTTTCTCAAAAAACCACTTTAATTTTTTCTAATAGCCGCTTTTGTTTTCTCAAAAAGCCACTTTTATTTCTTATAAAAGCCGATTTTGTTTTCTCAGAAAGTCGCTTTAATTTTTTCTAAAAGCCGCTTTTGTTTTCTCAAAAAGCCACTTTAATTTTTTCTAAAAGCCGCTTTTGTTTTCTCAAAAAGCCACTTTTATTTCTTCTAAAAACCGGTTTTGTTTTCTTAGAAAGTCGCTTTAATTTTTTCTAAAAACCACTTTTAATTTCTCTAAAACCCACTTTATTTTTTTCTAAAAGCCGCTTTTGTTTTCTCAAAAAGCCACTTTAATTTTTTCTAAAAGCCGCTTTTGTTTTCTCTGAAAGTCGCTTTAATTTTTCCTAAAAGTCACTTTTAATTCCACAGAAAGTCGCTTTAATTTTTTGTAAAAGCCACTTTTAATTCCTCAGAAAGCCACTTTAATTTTTTCTAAAAGCCGCTTATATTTTCTCAAAAAACCACTTTAATTTTTTCTAAAAGCCGCTTTTGTTTTCTCTGAAAGTCGCTTTAATTTTTCCTAAAAGCCACTTTTAATTCCTCAGAAAGCCACTTTAATTTTTTCTAAAAGCCGCTTTTATTTTCTCAAAAAACCACTTTAATTTTTTCTAATAGCCGCTTTTGTTTTCTCAAAAAGCCACTTTTATTTCTTATAAAAGCCGATTTTGTTTTCTCAGAAAGTCGCTTTAATTTTTTCTAAAAGCCGCTTTTGTTTTCTCATAAAGCCACTTTAATTTTTTCTAAAAGCCGCTTTTGTTTTCTGAAAAAGCCACTTTTATTTCTTCTAAAAACCGGTTTTGTTTTCTTAGAAAGTCGCTTTAATTTTTTCTAAAAGCCGCTTTTGTTTTCTCTGAAAGTCGCTTTAATTTTTCCTAAAAGTCACTTTTAATTCCTCAGAAAGTCGCTTTAATTTTTTCTAAAAGCCGCTTTTTTTTCTCAAAAAGCCACTTTAATTTTTTCTAAAAGCCGCTTTTGTTTTCTCAAAAAGCCACTTTTATTTCTTCTAAAAACCGGTTTTGTTTTCTTAGAAAGTCGCTTTAATTTTTTCTAAAAACCACTTTTAATTTCTCTAAAACCCACTTTATTTTTTTCTAAAAGCCGCTTTTGTTTTCTCAAAAAGCCACTTTAATTTTTTCTAAAAGCCGCTTTTGTTTTCTCAAAAAGCCACTTTTATATCTTCTAAAAGCCGCTTTTGTTTTCTCTGAAAGTCGCTTTAATTTTTTCTAAAAGCTGCTTTTGTTTTCTCAAAAAGCCACTTTAATTTTTTCTAAAAGCCACTTTAATTTTTTCTAAAAGCCGCTTTTATTTTCTCAAAAAACCACTTTAATTTTTTCTAATAGCCGCTTTTGTTTTCTCAAAAAGCCACTTTTATTTCTTCTAAAAACCGGTTTTGTTTTCTCAGAAAGTCGCTTTAATTTTTTGTAAAAGCTACTTTTAATTTCTCTAAAACCCACTTTATTTTTTTCTAAAAGCCGCTTTTGTTTTCTCAAAAAGCCACTTTAATTTTTTCTAAAAGCCGCTTTTGTTTTCTCAAAAAGCCACTTTTATTTCTTCTAAAAGCCGCTTTTGTTTTCTCTGAAAGTCGCTTTAATTTTTTCTAAAAGCTGCTTTTGTTTTCTCAAAAAGCCACTTTAATTTTTTCTAAAAGCCGCTTTTGTTTTCTCAAAAAGCCACTTTTATTTCTTCTAAAAACCGGTTTTGTTTTCTCAGAAAGTCGCTTTAATTTTTTCTAAAAGCCACTTTTAATTTCTCTAAACCCCACTTTATTTTTTTCTAAAAGCCGCTTTTGTTTTCTCAAAAAGCCACTTTAATTTTTTCTAAAAGCCGCTTTTGTTTTCTCTGAAAGTCGCTTTAATTTTTCCTAAAAGTCACTTTTAATTCCTCAGAAAGTCGCTTTAATTTTTTGTAAAAGCCACTTTTAATTCCTCAGAAAGCCACTTTAATTTTTTCTAAAAGCCGCTTATATTTTCTCAAAAAACCACTTTAATTTTTTCTAAAAGCCGCTTTTGTTTTCTCTGAAAGTCGCTTTAATTTTTCCTAAAAGCCACTTTTAATTCCTCAGAAAGCCACTTTAATTTTTTCTAAAAGCCGCTTTTATTTTCTCAAAAAACCACTTTAATTTTTTCTAATAGCCGCTTTTGTTTTCTCAAAAAGCCACTTTTATTTCTTCTAAAAACCGGTTTTGTTTTCTCAGAAAGTCGCTTTAATTTTTTCTAAAAGCCACTTTTAATTTCTCTAAAACCCACTTTATTTTTTTCTAAAAGCCGCTTTTGTTTTCTCAAAAAGCCACTTTAATTTTTTCTAAAAGCCGCTTTTGTTTTCTCTGAAAGTCGCTTTAATTTTTCCTAAAAGTCACTTTTAATTCCTCAGAAAGTCGCTTTAATTTTTTGTAAAAGCCACTTTTAATTCCTCAGAAAGCCACTTTAATTTTTTCTAAAAGCCGCTTTTATTTTCTCAAAAAACCACTTTAATTTTTTCTAATAGCCGCTTTTGTTTTCTCAAAAAGCCACTTTTATTTCTTATAAAAGCCGATTTTGTTTTCTCAGAAAGTCGCTTTAATTTTTTCTAAAAGCCGCTTTTGTTTTCTCAAAAAGCCACTTTAATTTTTTCTAAAAGTCACTTTCAATTCCTCAGAAAGTCGCTTTAATTTTTTCTAAAAGCCGCTTTTGTTTTCTTAAAAAGCCACTTTAATTTTTTCTAAAAGCCGCTTTTGTTTTCTCTGAAAGTCGCTATAATTTTTCTTAAAAGGTACTTTTAATTCCTCAGAAAGCCACTTTAATTTTTTCTAAAAGCCGCTTTTATTTTCTCAAAAAACCACTTTAATTTTTTCTAATAGCCGCTTTTGTTTTCCCAAAAAGCCACTTTTATTTCTTCTTAAAACCGGTTTTGTTTTCTCAGAAAGTCGCTTTAATTTTTTCTAAAAGCCACTTTTAATTTCTCTAAAACCCACTTTATTTTTTTCTAAAAGCCGCTTTTGTTTTCTCAAAAAGCCACTTTAATTTTTTCTAAAAGTCACTTTCAATTCCTCAGAAAGTCGCTTTAATTTTTTCTAAAAGCCGCTTTTGTTTTCTTAAAAAGCCACTTTAATTTTTTCTAAAAGCCGCTTTTGTTTTCTCTGAAAGTCGCTTTTTCCTAAAAGTCACTTTTAATTCCTCAGAAAGTCGCTTTAATTTTTTCTAAAAGCCGCTTTTGTTTTCTCAAAAAGCCACTTTTATTTCTTCTAAAAACCGGTTTTGTTTTCTCAGAAAGTCGCTTTAATTTTTTCTAAAAGTCACTTTTAATTCCTCAAAAAACCACCTTAGTTTTTTCTAAAAGCCGCTTTTGTTTTCTCTGAAAGTCGCTTTAATTTTTCCTAAAAGTCACTTTTAATTCCTCAGAAAGTCGCTTTAATTTTTTGAAAAGCCACTTTTAATTCCTCAGAAAGCCACTTTAATTTTTTCTAAAAGCCGCTTTTATTTTCTCAAAAAACCACTTGAATTTTTACTAATAGCCGCTTTTGTTTTCTCAAAAAGCCACTTTTATTTCTTCTAAAAACCGGTTTTGTTTTCTCAGAAAGTCGCTTTAATTTTTTCTAAAAGCCACTTTTAATTTCTCTAAAACCCACTTTACTTTTTTCTAAAAGCCGCTTTTGTTTTCTCAAAAAGCCACTTTAATTTTTTCTAAAAGCCGCTTTTGTTTTCTCTGAAAGTCGCTTTAATTTTTCCTAAAAGTCACTTTTAATTCCTCAGAAAGTCGCTTTAATTTTTTCTAAAAGCCACTTTTAATTCCTCAGAAAGCCACTTTAATTTTTTCTAAAAGCCGCTTTTATTTTCTCAAAAAGCCACTTTAATTTTTTCTAATACCCGCTTTTGTTTTCTCAAAAAGCCACTTTTATTTCTTCTAAGAAAGTCGCTTTAATTTTTTCTAAAAGCCACTTTTAATTCCTCAGAAAGCCACTTTAATTTTTTCTAAAAGCCGCTTTTATTTTCTCAAAAAGCCACTTTAATTTTTTCTAATACCCGCTGTTGTTTTCTCAAAAAGCCACTTTTATTTCTTCTAAAAACCGGTTTTGTTTTCTCAGAAAGTCGCTTTAATTTTTTCTAAAAGCCACTTTTAATTTCTCTAAAACCCACTTTATTTTTTTCTAAAAGCCGCTTTTGTTTTCTCAAAAAGCCACTTTAATTTTTTCTAAAAGCCGCTTTTGTTTTCTCTGAAAGTCGCTTTAATTTTTCCTAAAAGTCACTTTTAATTCCTCAGAAAGTCGCTTTAATTTTTTCTAAAAGCCACTTTTAATTCCTCAGAAAGCCACTTTAATTTTTTCTAAAAGCCGCTTTTATTTTCTCAAAAAGCCACTTTAATTTTTTCTAATACCCGCTTTTGTTTTCTCAAAAAGCCACTTTTATTTCTTCTAAAAACCGGTTTTGTTTTCTCAGAAAGTCGCTTTAATTTTTTCTAAAAGCCACTTTTAATTTCTCTAAAACCCACTTTATTTTTTTCTAAAAGCCGCTTTTGTTTTCTCAAAAAGCCACTTTAATTTTTTCTAAAAGCCGCTTTTATTTTCTCAAAAAACCACTTTAATTTTTTCTAATAGCCGCTTTTGTTTTCTCAAAAAGCCACTTTTATTTCTTATAAAAGCCGATTTTGTTTTCTCAGAAAGTCGCTTTAATTTTTTCTAAAAGCCGCTTTTGTTTTCTCAAAAAGCCACTTTAATTTTTTCTAAAAGCCGCTTTTGTTTTCTCTGAAAGTCGCTTTAATTTTTCCTAAAAGTCACTTTTAATTCTTCAGAAAGTCGCTTTAATTTTTTGTAAAAGCCACTTTTAATTCCTCAGAAAGCCACTTTAATTTTTTCTAAAAGCCGCTTTTGTTTTCTCAAAAAGCCACTTTTATTTCTTCTAAAAACCGGTTTTGTTTTCTCAGAAAGTCGCTTTAATTTTTTCTAAAAGCCACTTTTAATTTCTCTAAAACCCACTTTATTTTTTTCTAAAAGCCGCTTTTGTTTTCTCAAAAAGCTACTTTTATTTCTTCTAAAAACCGGTTTTGTTTTCTCAGAAAGTCGCTTTAATTTTTTCTAAAAGTCACTTTTAATTCCTCAAAAAACCACCTTAATTTTTTCTAAAAGCCGCTTTTGTTTTCTCTGAAAGTCGCTTTAATTTTTCCTAAAAGTCACTTTTAATTCCTCAGAAAGTCGCTTTAATTTTTTCTAAAAGCCGCTTTTGTTTTCTCAAAAAGCCACTTTTATTTCTTCTAAAAACCGGTTTTGTTTTCTCAGAAAGTCGCTTTAATTTTTTCTAAAAGTCACTTTTAATTCCTCAAAAAACCACCTTAATTTATTCTAAAAGCCGCTTTTGTTTTCTCTGAAAGTCGCTTTAATTTTTCCTAAAAGTCACTTTTAATTCCTCAGAAAGTCGCTTTAATTTTTTGAAAAGCCACTTTTAATTCCTCAGAAAGCCACTTTAATTTTTTCTAAAAGCCGCTTTTATTTTCTCAAAAAACCACTTGAATTTTTACTAATAGCCGCTTTTGTTTTCTCAAAAAGCCACTTTTATTTCTTCTAAAAACCGGTTTTGTTTTCTCAGAAAGTCGCTTTAATTTTTTCTAAAAGCCACTTTTAATTTCTCTAAAACCCACTTTACTTTTTTCTAAAAGCCGCTTTTGTTTTCTCAAAAAGCCACTTTAATTTTTTCTAAAAGCCGCTTTTGTTTTCTCAGAAAGTCGCTTTAATTTTTCCTAAAAGTCACTTTTAATTCCTCAGAAAGTCGCTTTAATTTTTTCTAAAAGCCACTTTTAATTCCTCAGAAAGCCACTTTAATTTTTTTCTAAAAGCCGCTTTTATTTTCTCAAAAAACCACTTGAATTTTTACTAATAGCCGCTTTTGTTTTCTCAAAAAGCCACTTTTATTTCTTCTAAAAACCGGTTTTGTTTTCTCAGAAAGTCGCTTTAATTTTTTCTAAAAGCCACTTTTAATTTCTCTAAAACCCACTTTACTTTTTTCTAAAAGCCGCTTTTGTTTTCTCAAAAAGCCACTTTAATTTTTTCTAAAAGCCGCTTTTGTTTTCTCAGAAAGTCGCTTTAATTTTTCCTAAAAGTCACTTTTAATTCCTCAGAAGTCGCTTTAATTTTTTCTAAAAGCCACTTTTAATTCCTCAGAAAGCCACTTTAATTTTTTCTAAAAGCCGCTTTTATTTTCTCAAAAAACCACTTGAATTTTTACTAATAGCCGCTTTTGTTTTCTCAAAAAGCCACTTTTATTTCTTCTAAAAACCGGTTTTGTTTTCTCAGAAAGTCGCTTTAATTTTTTCTAAAAGCCACTTTTAATTTCTCTAAAACCCACTTTACTTTTTTCTAAAAGCCGCTTTTGTTTTCTCAAAAAGCCACTTTAATTTTTTCTAAAAGCCGCTTTTGTTTTCTCAGAAAATCGCTTTAATTTTTCCTAAAAGTCACTTTTAATTCCTCAGAAAGTCGCTTTAATTTTTTCTAAAAGCCACTTTTAATTCCTCAGAAAGCCACTTTAATTTTTTCTAAAAGCCGCTTTTATTTTCTCAAAAAGCCACTTTAATTTTTTCAAATACCCGCTTTTGTTTTCTCAAAAAGCCACTTTTATTTCTTCTAAGAAAGTCGCTTTAATTTTTTCTAAAAGCCACTTTTAATTCCTCAGAAAGCCACTTTAATTTTTTCTAAAAGCCGCTTTTATTTTCTCAAAAAGCCACTTTAATTTTTTCTAATACCCGCTTTTGTTTTCTCAAAAAGCCACTTTTATTTCTTCTAAAAACCGGTTTTGTTTTCTCAGAAAGTCGCTTTAATTTTTTCTAAAAGCCACTTTTAATTTCTCTAAAACCCACTTTATTTTTTTCTAAAAGCCGCTTTTGTTTTCTCAAAAAGCCACTTTAATTTTTTCTAAAAGCCGCTTTTGTTTTCTCTGAAAATCGCTTTAATTTTTCCTAAAAGTCACTTTTAATTCCTCAGAAAGTCGCTTTAATTTTTTCTAAAAGCCACTTTTAATTCCTCAGAAAGCCACTTTAATTTTTTCTAAAAGCCGCTTTTATTTTCTCAAAAAGCCACTTTAATTTTTTCTAATACCCGCTTTTGTTTTCTCAAAAAGCCACTTTTATTTCTTCTAAAAACCGGTTTTGTTTTCTCAGAAAGTCGCTTTAATTTTTTCTAAAAGCCACTTTTAATTTCTCTAAAACCCACTTTATTTTTTTCTAAAAGCCACTTTTAATTTCTCTAAAACCCACTTTATTTTTTTCTAAAAGCCGCTTTTGTTTTCTCAAAAAGCCACTTTAATTTTTTCTAAAAGCCGCTTTTGTTTTCTCAAAAAGCCACTTTTATTTCTTCTAAAAACCGCTTTTGTTTTCTCAGAAAGTCGCTTTAATTTTTTCTAAAAGCCACTTTTAATTTCTCTAAAACCCACTTTATTTTTTTCTAAAAGCCGCTTTTGTTTTCTCAAAAAGCTACTTTTATTTCTTATAAAAGCCGATTTAGTTTTCTCAGAAAGTCGCTTTTATTTTTTCTAAAAGTCACTTTTAATTCCTCAAAAAACCACTTGAATTTTTTCTAAAAGCCGCTTTTGTTTTCTCTGAAAGTCGCTTTAATTTTTCCTAAAAGTCACTTTTAATTCCTCAGAAAGTCGCTTTAATGTTTTGAAAAGCCGCTTTTAATTCCTCAGAAAGCCACTTTAATTTTTTCTAAAAGCCGCTTTTATTTTCTCAAAAAACCACTTGAATTTTTACTAATAGCCGCTTTTGTTTTCTCAAAAAGCCACTTTTATTTCTTCTAAAAACCGGTTTTGTTTTCTCAGAAAGTCGCTTTAATTTTTTCTAAAAGCCACTTTTAATTTCTCTAAAACCCACTTTACTTTTTTCTAAAAGCCGCTTTTGTTTTCTCAAAAAGCCACTTTAATTTTTTCTAAAAGCCGCTTTTGTTTTCTCTGAAAGTCGCTTTAATTTTTCCTAAAAGTCACTTTTAATTCCTCAGAAAGTCGCTTTAATTTTTTCTAAAAGCCACTTTTAATTCCTCAGAAAGCCACTTTAATTTTTTCTAAAAGCCACTTTTAATTTCTCTAAAACCCACTTTATTTTTTTCTAAAAGCCGCTTTTGTTTTCTCAAAAAGCCACTTTAATTTTTTCTAAAAGCCGCTTTTGTTTTCTCAAAAAGCCACTTTTATTTCTTCTAAAAACCGGTTTTGTTTTCTCAGAAAGTCGCTTTAATTTTTTCTAAAAGTCACTTTCAATTCCTCAGAAAGTCGCTTTAATTTTTTCTAAAAGCCGCTTTTATTTTCTCAAAAAGCCACTTTAATTTTTTCTAATAGCCGCTTTTGTTTTCTCAAAAAGCCACTTTTATTTCTTCTAAAAACCGCTTTTGTTTTCTCAAAAAGCCACTTTAATTTTTTCTAAAAGCCGCTTTTGTTTTCTCAAAAAGCCACTTTAATTTTTTCTAAAAGCCGCTTTTATTTTCTCAAAAAGCCACTTTAATTTTTTCTAAAAGCCGCTTTTGTTTTCTCAAAAAGCCACTTTAATTTTTTCTAAAAGCCGCTTTTGTTTTCTCAAAAAGCCACTTTTATTTCTTCTAAAAACCGGTTTTGTTTTCTCAGAAAGTCGCTTTAATTTTTTCTAAAAGTCACTTTCAATTCCTCAGAAAGTCGCTTTAATTTTTTCTAAAAGCCGCTTTTATTTTCTCAAAAAGCCACTTTAATTTTTTCTAATAGCCGCTTTTGTTTTCTCAAAAAGACACTTTTATTTCTTCTAAAAACCGGTTTTGTTTTCTCAGAAAGTCGCTTTAATATTTTCTAAAAGCCACTTTTAATTTCTCTAAAACCCACTTTATTTTTTTCTAAAAGCCGCTTTTGCTTTCTCAAAAAGCCACTTTAATTTCTTCTAAAAGCCGCTTTTGTTTTCTCAAAAAGCTACTTTTATTTCTTATAAAATCCGATTTTGTTTTCTCAGAAAGTCGCTTTAATTTTTTCTAAAAGTCACTTTTAATTCCTCAGAAAGTCGCTTTAATTTTTTCTAAAAGCCGCTTTTGTTTTCTCAAAAAGCCACTTTAATTTTTTCTAAAAGCCGCTTTTGTTTTCTCAAAAAGCCACTTTAATTTTTTTCTAAAAGCCGCTTTTGTTTTCTCTGAAAGTCGCTTTAATTTTTCCTAAAAGTCACTTTTAATTCCTCAGAAAGTCGCTTTAATTTTTTATAAAAGCCACTTTTAGTTCCTCAGAAAGCCACTTTAATTTTTTCTAAAAGCCGCTTTTATTTTCTCAAAAAACCACTTGAATTTTTTCTAATAGCCGCTTTTGTTTTCTCAAAAAGCCATTTTTATTTCTTCTAAAAACCGGTTTTGTTTTCTCAGAAAGTCGCTTTAATTTTTTCTAAAAGCCACTTTTAATTTCTCTAAAACCCACTTTATTTTTTTCTAAAAGCCGCTTTTGTTTTCTCAAAAAGCTACTTTTATTTCTTATAAAAGCCGATTTTGTTTTCTCAGAAAGTCGCTTTAATTTTTTCTAAAAGTCACTTTTAATTCCTCAGAAAGTCGCTTTAATTTTTTATAAAAGCCACTTTTAATTCCTCAGAAAGCCACTTTCATTTTTTCTAAAAGCCGCTTTTATTTTCTCAAAAAACCACTTGAATTTTTACTAATAGCCGCTTTTGTTTTCTCAAAAAGCCACTTTTATTTCTTCTAAAAACCGGTTTTGTTTTCTCAGAAAGTCGCTTTAATTTTTTCTAAAAGCCACTTTTAATTTCTCTAAAACCCACTTTACTTTTTTCTAAAAGCCGCTTTTGTTTTCTCAAAAAGCCACTTTAATTTTTTCTAAAAGCCGCTTTTGTTTTCTCTGAAAGTCGCTTTAATTTTTCCTAAAAGTCACTTTTAATTCCTCAGAAAGTCGCTTTAATTTTTTCTAAAAGCCACTTTTAATTCCTCAGAAAGCCACTTTAATTTTTTCTAAAAGCCACTTTTAATTTCTCTAAAACCCACTTTATTTTTTTCTAAAAGCCGCTTTTGTTTTCTCAAAAAGCCACTTTAATTTTTTCTAAAAGCCGCTTTTGTTTTCTCAAAAAGCCACTTTTATTTCTTCTAAAAACCGGTTTTGTTTTCTCAGAAAGTCGCTTTAATTTTTTCTAAAAGTCACTTTCAATTGCTCAGAAAGTCGCTTTAATTTTTTCTAAAAGCCGCTTTTATTTTCTCAAAAAGCCACTTTAATTTTTTCTAATAGCCGCTTTTGTTTTCTCAAAAAGCCACTTTTATTTCTTCTAAAAACCGCTTTTGTTTTCTCAAAAAGCCACTTTAATTTTTTCTAAAAGCCGCTTTTGTTTTCTCAAAAAGCCACTTTAATTTTTTCTAAAAGCCGCTTTTGTTTTCTCAAAAAGCCACTTTAATTTTTTCTAAAAGCCGCTTTTGTTTTCTCTGAAAGTCGCTTTAATTTTTCCTAAAAGTCACTTTTAATTCCTCAGAAAGTCGCTTTAATTTTTTGTAAAAGCCACTTTTAATTCCTCAGAAAGCCACTTTAATTTTTTCTAAAAGCCGCTTTTATTTTCTCAAAAAGCCACTTTAATTTTTTCTAAAAGCCGCTTTTGTTTTCTCAAAAAGCCACTTTAATTTTTTCTAAAAGCCGCTTTTGTTTTCTCAAAAAGCCACTTTTATTTCTTCTAAAAACCGGTTTTGTTTTCTCAGAAAGTCGCTTTAATTTTTTCTAAAAGTCACTTTCAATTCCTCAGAAAGTCGCTTTAATTTTTTCTAAAAGCCGCTTTTATTTTCTCAAAAAGCCACTTTAATTTTTTCTAATAGCCGCTTTTGTTTTCTCAAAAAGCCACTTTTATTTCTTCTAAAAACCGCTTTTGTTTTCTCAAAAAGCCATTTTAATTTTTTCTAAAAGCCGCTTTTGTTTTCTCAAAAAGCCACTTTAATTTTTTCTAAAAGCCGCTTTTGTTTTCTCAAAAAGCCACTTTAATTTTTTCTAAAAGCCGCTTTTGTTTTCTCTGAAAGTCGCTTTAATTTTTCCTAAAAGTCACTTAATTCCTCAGAAAGTCGCTTTAATTTTTTGTAAAAGCCACTTTTAATTCCTCAGAAAGCCACTTTAATTTTTTCTAAAAGCCGCTTTTATTTTCTCAAAAAGCCACTTTAATTTTTTCTAATAGCCGCTTTTGTTTTCTCAAAAAGCTACTTTTATTTCTTATAAAAGCCGATTTTGTTTTCTCAGAAAGTCGCTTTAATTTTTTCTAAAAGTCACTTTTAATTCCTCAGAAAGTCGCTTTAATTTTTTCTAAAAGCCACTTTTAATTCCTCAGAAAGCCACTTTTATTTCTTCTAAAAACCGGTTTTGTTTTCTCAGAAAGTTGCTTTAATTTCTTCTAAAAGCCACTTTTAATTTCTCTAAAACCCACTTTATTTTTTTCTAAAAGCCGCTTTTGTTTTCTCAAAAAGCCACTTTAATTTTTTCTAAAAGCCGCTTTTGTTTTCTCTGAAAGTCGCTTTAATTTTTCCTAAAAGTCACTTTTAATTCCTCAGAAAGTCGCTTTAATTTTTTCTAAAAGCCGCTTTTGTTTTCTCAAAAAGCCACTTTAATTTTTTCTAAAAGCCGCTTTTGTTTTCTCAAAAAGCCACTTTTATTTCTTCTAAAAACCGGTTTTGTTTTCTTAGAAAGTCGCTTTAATTTTTTCTAAAAACCACTTTTAACTTCTCTAAAACCCACTTTATTTTTTTCTAAAAGCCGCTTTTGTTTTCTCAAAAAGCCACTTTTATTTCTTCTAAAAACCGGTTTTGTTTTCTCAGAAAGTCGCTTTAATTTTTTCTAAAAGCCACTTTTAATTTCTCTAAAACCCACTTTATTTTTTTCTAAAAGCCGCTTTTGTTTTCTCAAAAAGCCACTTTTATTTCTTCTAAAAACCGGTTTTGTTTTCTCAGAAAGTCGCTTTAATTTTTTCTAAAAGCCACTTTTAATTCCTCAGAAAGTCGTTTTAATTTTTCCTAAAAGTCACTTTTAATTCCTCAGAAAGTCGCTTTAATTTTTTCTAAAAGCTGCTTTTGTTTTCTCAAAAAGCCACTTTAATTTTTTCTAAAAGCCGCTTTTGTTTTCTCAAAAAGCCACTTTTATTTCTTCTAAAAATCGGGTTTGTTTTCTCAGAAACTCGCTTTAATTTTTTCTAAAAGCCACTTTTAATTTCTCTAAAACCCACTTTATTTTTTTCTAAAAGCCGCTTTTGTTTTCTCTGAAAGTCGCTTTAATTTTTCCTAAAAGTCACTTTTAATTCCTCAGAAAGTCGCTTTAATTTTTTCTAAAAGCCACTTTTAATTCCTCAGAAAGCCACTTTTATTTCTTCTAAAAACCGGTTTTGTTTTCTCAGAAAGTCGCTTTAATTTTTTCTAAAAGCCACTTTTAATTTCTCTAAAACCCACTTTATTTTTTTCTAAAAGCCGCTTTTGTTTTCTCAAAAAGCCACTTTAATTTTTTCTAAAAGCCGCTTTTGTTTTCTCTGAAAGTCGCTTTAATTTTTCCTAAAAGTCACTTTTAGTTCCTCAGAAAGTCGCTTTAATTTTTTGTAAAAGCCACTTTTAATTCCTCAGAAAGCCACTTTTATTTCTTCTAAAAACCGGTTTTGTTTTCTCAGAAAGTCGCTTTAATTTTTTCTAAAAGCCACTTTTAATTTCTCTAAAACCCACTTTATTTTTTTCTAAAAGCCGCTTTTGTTTTCTCTGAAAGTCGCTTTAATTTTTCCTAAAAGTCACTTTTAATTCCTCAGAAAGTCGCTTTAATTTTTTCTAAAAGCCACTTTTAATTCCTCAGAAAGCCACTTTTATTTCTTCTAAAAACCGGTTTTGTTTTCTCAGAAAGTCGCTTTAATTTTTTCTAAAAGCCACTTTTAATTTCTCTAAAACCCACTTTATTTTTTTCTAAAAGCCGCTTTTGTTTTCTCAAAAAGCCACTTTAATTTTCTCTAAAAGCCGCTTTTGTTTTCTCTGAAAGTCGCTTTAATTTTTCCTAAAAGTCACTTTTAGTTCCTCAGAAAGTCGCTTTAATTTTTTGTAAAAGCCACTTTTAATTCCTCAGAAAGCCACTTTTATTTCTTCTAAAAACCGGTTTTGTTTTCTCAGAAAGTCGCTTTAATTTTTTCTAAAAGCCACTTTTAATTTCTCTAAAACCCACTTTATTTTTTTTTTAAAAGCCGCTTTTGTTTTCTCTGAAAGTCGCTTTAATTTTTCCTAAAAGTCACTTTTAATTCCTCAGAAAGTCGCTTTAATTTTTTCTAAAAGCCACTTTTAATTCCTCAGAAAGCCACTTTTATTTCTTCTAAAAACCGGTTTTGTTTTCTCAAAAAGCCACTTTTATTTCTTATAAAAGCCGATTTTGTTTTCTCAGAAAGTCGCTTTAATTTTTTCTAAAAGCCGCTTTTGTTTTCTCAAAAAGCCACTTTAATTTTTTCTAAAAGCCGCTTTTGTTTTCTCTGAAAGTCGCTTTAATTTTTCCTAAAAGTCACTTTTAATTCCTCAGAAAGTCGCTTTAATTTTTTCTAAAAGCCGCTTATATTTTCTTAAAAAACCACTTTAATTTTTTCTAAAAGCCGCTTTTGTTTTCTCTGAAAGTCGCTTTAATTTTTCCTAAAAGCCACTTTTAATTCCTCAGAAAGCCACTTTAATTTTTTCTAAAAGCCGCTTTTATTTTCTCAAAAAACCACTTTAATTTTTTCTAATAGCCGCTTTTGTTTTCTCAAAAAGCCACTTTTATTTCTTCTAAAAACCGCTTTTGTTTTCTCAAAAAGCCATTTTAATTTCTTCTAAAAACCGCTTTTGTTTTCTCAAAAAGCCATTTTAATTTTTTCTAAAAGCCACTTTTAATTCCTCAGAAAGTCGCTTTAATTTTTTCTAAAAGCCGCTTTTGTTTTCTCAAAAAGCCACTTTAATTTTTTCTAAAAGCCGCTTTTGTTTTCTCTGAAAGTCGCTTTAATTTTTCCTAAAAGTCACTTTTAATTCCTCAGAAAGCCACTTTAATTTTTTCTAAAAGCCGCTTATATTTTCTTAAAAAACCACTTTAATTTTTTCTAAAAGCCGCTTTTGTTTTCTCTGAAAGTCGCTTTAATTTTTCCTAAAAGCCACTTTTAATTCCTCAGAAAGCCACTTTAATTTTTTCTAAAAGCCGCTTTTATTTTCTCAAAAAACCACTTTAATTTTTTCTAATAGCCGCTTTTGTTTTCTCAAAAAGCCACTTTTATTTCTTCTAAAAACCGCTTTTGTTTTCTCAAAAAGCCATTTTAATTTCTTCTAAAAACCGCTTTTGTTTTCTCAAAAAGCCATTTTAATTTTTTCTAAAAGCCGCTTTTGTTTTCTCAAAAAGCCACTTTAATTTTTTCTAAAAGCCGCTTTTGTTTTCTCAAAAAGCCACTTTAATTTTTCCTAAAAGTCACTTTTAATTCCTCAGAAAGTCGCTTTAATTTTTTGTAAAAGCCACTTTTAATTCCTCAGAAAGCCACTTTAATTTTTTCTAAAAGCCGCTTTTATTTTCTCAAAAAGCCACTTTAATTTTTTCTAATAGCCGCTTTTGTTTTCTCAAAAAGCTACTTTTATTTCTTATAAAAGCCGATTTTGTTTTCTCAGAAAGTCGCTTTAATTTTTTCTAAAAGTCACTTTTAATTCCTCAGAAAGTCGCTTTAATTTTTTCTAAAAGCCACTTTTAATTCCTCAGAAAGCCACTTTTATTTCTTCTAAAAACCGGGTTTTGTTTTCTCAGAAAGTCGCTTTAATTTTTTCTAAAAGTCACTTTCAATTCCTCAGAAAGTCGCTTTAATTTTTTCTAAAAGCCGCTTTTATTTTCTCAAAAAGCCACTTTAATTTTTTCTAATAGCCGCTTTTGTTTTCTCAAAAAGCCACTTTTATTTCTTCTAAAAACCGCTTTTGTTTTCTCAAAAAGCCATTTTAATTTTTTCTAAAAGCCGCTTTTGTTTTCTCAAAAAGCCACTTTAATTTTTTCTAAAAGCCGCTTTTGTTTTCTCAAAAAGCCACTTTAATTTTTTCTAAAAGCCGCTTTTGTTTTCTCTGAAAGTCGCTTTAATTTTTCCTAAAAGTCACTTTTAATTCCTCAGAAAGTCGCTTTAATTTTTTGTAAAAGCCACTTTTAATTCCTCAGAAAGCCACTTTAATTTTTTCTAAAAGCCGCTTTTATTTTCTCAAAAAGCCACTTTAATTTTTTCTAATAGCCGCTTTTGTTTTCTCAAAAAGCTACTTTTATTTCTTATAAAAGCCGATTTTGTTTTCTCAGAAAGTCGCTTTAATTTTTTCTAAAAGTCACTTTTAATTCCTCAGAAAGTCGCTTTAATTTTTTCTAAAAGCCACTTTTAATTCCTCAGAAAGCCACTTTTATTTCTTCTAAAAACCGGTTTTGTTTTCTCAGAAAGTCGCTTTAATTTTTTCTAAAAGCCACTTTTAATTTCTCTAAAACCCACTTTATTTTTTTCTAAAAGCCGCTTTTGTTTTCTCAAAAAGCCACTTTAATTTTTTCTAAAAGCCGCTTTTGTTTTCTCTGAAAGTCGCTTTAATTTTTCCTAAAAGTCACTTTTAATTCCTCAGAAAGTCGCTTTAATTTTTTCTAAAAGCCGCTTTTGTTTTCTCAAAAAGCCACTTTAATTTTTTCTAAAAGCCGCTTTTGTTTTCTCAAAAAGCCACTTTTATTTCTTCTAAAAACCGGTTTTGTTTTCTTAGAAAGTCGCTTTAATTTTTTCTAAAAACCACTTTTAATTTCTCTAAAACCCACTTTATTTTTTTCTAAAAGCCGCTTTTGTTTTCTCAAAAAGCCACTTTTATTTCTTCTAAAAACCGGTTTTGTTTTCTCAGAAAGTCGCTTTAATTTTTTCTAAAAGCCACTTTTAATTTCTCTAAAACCCACTTTATTTTTTTCTAAAAGCCGCTTTTGTTTTCTCAAAAAGCCACTTTTATTTCTTCTAAAAACCGGTTTTGTTTTCTCAGAAAGTCGCTTTAATTTTTTCTAAAAGCCACTTTTAATTCCTCAGAAAGTCGTTTTAATTTTTCCTAAAAGTCACTTTTAATTCCTCAGAAAGTCGCTTTAATTTTTTCTAAAAGCTGCTTTTGTTTTCTCAAAAAGCCACTTTAATTTTTTCTAAAAGCCGCTTTTGTTTTCTCAAAAAGCCACTTTTATTTCTTCTAAAAACCGGGTTTGTTTTCTCAGAAACTCGCTTTAATTTTTTCTAAAAGCCACTTTTAATTTCTCTAAAACCCACTTTATTTTTTTCTAAAAGCCGCTTTTGTTTTCTCTGAAAGTCGCTTTAATTTTTCCTAAAAGTCACTTTTAATTCCTCAGAAAGTCGCTTTAATTTTTTCTAAAAGCCACTTTTAATTCCTCAGAAAGCCACTTTTATTTCTTCTAAAAACCGGTTTTGTTTTCTCAGAAAGTCGCTTTAATTTTTTCTAAAAGCCACTTTTAATTTCTCTAAAACCCACTTTATTTTTTTCTAAAAGCCGCTTTTGTTTTCTCAAAAAGCCACTTTAATTTTTTCTAAAAGCCGCTTTTGTTTTCTCTGAAAGTCACTTTTAGTTCCTCAGAAAGTCGCTTTAATTTTTTGTAAAAGCCACTTTTAATTCCTCAGAAAGCCACTTTTATTTCTTCTAAAAACCGGTTTTGTTTTCTCAGAAAGTCGCTTTAATTTTTTCTAAAAGCCACTTTTAATTTCTCTAAAACCCACTTTATTTTTTTCTAAAAGCCGCTTTTGTTTTCTCTGAAAGTCGCTTTAATTTTTCCTAAAAGTCACTTTTAATTCCTCAGAAAGTCGCTTTAATTTTTTCTAAAAGCCACTTTTAATTCCTCAGAAAGCCACTTTTATTTCTTCTAAAAACCGGTTTTGTTTTCTCAGAAAGTCGCTTTAATTTTTTCTAAAAGCCACTTTTAATTTCTCTAAAACCCACTTTATTTTTTTCTAAAAGCCGCTTTTGTTTTCTCAAAAAGCCACTTTAATTTTTTCTAAAAGCCGCTTTTGTTTTCTCTGAAAGTCGCTTTAATTTTTCCTAAAAGTCACTTTTAATTCCTCAGAAAGTCGCTTTAATTTTTTGTAAAAGCCACTTTTAATTCCTCAGAAAGCCACTTTAATTTTTTCTAAAAGCCGCTTATATTTTCTCAAAAAAACCACTTAAATTTTTTCTAAAAGCCGCTTTTGTTTTCTCTGAAAGTCGCTTTAATTTTTCCTAAAAGCCACTTTTAATTCCTCAGAAAGCCACTTTAATTTTTTCTAAAAGCCGCTTTTATTTTCTCAAAAAACCACTTTAATTTTTTCTAATAGCCGCTTTTGTTTTCTCAAAAAGCCACTTTTATTTCTTCTAAAAACCGGTTTTGTTTTCTCAGAAAGTCGCTTTAATTTTTTCTAAAAGCCGCTTTTGTTTTCTCAAAAAGCCACTTTAATTTTTTCTAAAAGCCGCTTTTGTTTTCTCTGAAAGTCGCTTTAATTTTTCCTAAAAGTCACTTTTAATTCCTCAGAAAGTCGCTTTAATTTTTTGTAAAAGCCACTTTTAATTCCTCAGAAAGCCACTTTAATTTTTTCTAAAAGCCGCTTATATTTTCTCAAAAAACCACTTTAATTTTTTCTAAAAGCCGCTTTTGTTTTCTCTGAAAGTCGCTTTAATTTTTCCTAAAAGCCACTTTTAATTCCTCAGAAAGCCACTTTAATTTTTTCTAAAAGCCGCTTTTGTTTTCTCTGAAAGTCGCTTTAATTTTTCCTAGTCACTTTTAATTCCTCAGAAAGTCGCTTTAATTTTTTGTAAAAGCCACTTTTAATTCCTCAGAAAGCCACTTTAATTTTTTCTAAAAGCCGCTTTTATTTTCTCAAAAAACCACTTTAATTTTTTCTAATAGCCGCTTTTGTTTTCTCAAAAAGCCACTTTTATTTCTTCTAAAAACCGGTTTTGCTTTCTCAGAAAGTCGCTTTAATTTTTTCTAAAAGCCACTTTTAATTTCTCTAAAACCCACTTTATTTTTTTCTAAAAGCCGCTTTTGTTTTCTCAAAAAGCCACTTTAATTTTTTCTAAAAGCCGCTTTTGTTTTCTCTGAAAGTCGCTTTAATTTTTCCTAAAAGTCACTTTTAATTCCTCAGAAAGTCGCTTTAATTTTTTGTAAAAGCCACTTTTAATTCCTCAGAAAGACACTTTATTTTTTTCTAAAAGCCGCTTTTATTTTCTCAAAAAACCACTTTAATTTTTTCTAATAGCCGCTTTGGTTTTCTCAAAAAGCCACTTTTATTTCTTATAAAAGCCGATTTTGTTTTCTCAGAAAGTCGCTTTAATTTTTTCTAAAAGTCACTTTTAATTCCTCAGAAAGTCGCTTTAATTTTTTCTAAAAGTCACTTTCAATTCCTCAGAAAGTCGCTTTAATTTTTTCTAAAAGCCGCTTTTGTTTTCTCAAAAAGCCACTTTAATTTTTTCTAAAAGCCGCTTTTGTTTTCTCTGAAAGTCGCTTTAATTTTTCCTAAAAGTCACTTTTAATTCTTCAGGAAGTCGCTTTAATTTTTTGTAAAAGCCACTTTTAATTTCTCTAAAACCCACTTTATTTTTTTCTAAAAGCCGCTTTTGTTTTCTCAAAAAGCTACTTTTATTTCTTATAAAAGCCGATTTTGTTTTCTCAGAAAGTCGCTTTAATTTTTTCTAAAAGTCACTTTTAATTCCTCAGAAAGTCGCTTTAATTTTTTCTAAAAGCCGCTTTTATTTTCTCAAAAAACCACTTGAATTTTTTCTAATAGCCGCTTTTGTTTTCTCAAAAAGCCACTTTTATTTCTTCTAAAAACCGGTTTTGTTTTCTCAGAAAGTCGCTTTAATTTTTTCTAAACGCCACTTTTAATTTCTCTAAAACCCACTTTACTTTTTTCTAAAAGCCGCTTTTGTTTTCTCAAAAATTCACTTTAATTTTTTCTGAAAGTCGCTTTTAATTCCTCAGAAAGTCGCTTTAATTTTTTGTAAAAGCCACTTTTAATTCCTCAGAAAGCCACTTTAATTTTGTCTAAAAGCCGCTTTTATTTTCTCAAAAAACCACTTGAATTTTTTCTAAAAGCCGCTTTTGTTTTCTCTGAAAGTCGCTTTAATTTTTTCTAAAAGCCGCTTTTATTTTCTCAAAAAGCCACTTTAATTTTTTCTAAAATCCGCTTTTGTTTTCTCAAAAAGCTACTTTTATTCTTCTAAAAGCCGCTTTTGTTTTCTCTGAAAGTCGCTTTAATTTTTCCTAAAAATCACTTTTAATTCCTCAGAAAGACGCTTTAATTTTTTCTAAAAGCCACTTTTAATTCCTCAGAAAGCCACTTTAATTTTTTCTAAAAGCCGCTTTTATTTTCTCAAAAAGCCACTTTAATTTTTTCTAATACCCGATTTTGTTTTCTCTGAAAGTCGCTTTAATTTTTTCTAAAAGTCACTTTTAATTCCTCAGAAAGTCGCTTTAATTTTTTGTAAAAGCCACTTTTAATTCCTCAGAAAGCCACTTTAATTTTTTCTAAAAGCCGCTTTTATTTTCTCAAAAAGCCACTTTAATTTTTTCTAAAAGCCGCTTTTGTTTTCTCTGAAAGTCGCTTTAATTTTTCCTAAAAGCCGCTTTTGTTTTCTCAAAAAGCCACTTTTATTTCTTTTAAAAACCGGTTTTGTTTTCTCAGAAAGTCGCTTTAATTTTTCCTAAAAGCCGCTTTAATTTTTTCTAAAAGCCACTTTTAATTCCTCAGAAAGTCGCTTTAATTTTTTCTAAAAGCCGCTTTTGTTTTCTCAAAAAGCCACTTTAATTTTTTCTAAAAGCCGCTTTTGTTTTCTCAAAAAGCCACTTTTATTTCTTCTAAAAACCGGTTTTGTTTTCTTAGAAAGTCGCTTTAATTTTTTCTAAAAGCCGCTTTTGTTTTCTCAAAAAGCCACTTTAATTTTTTCTAAAAGCCGCTTTTGTTTTCTCTGAAAGTCGCTTTAATTTTTCCAAAAAGTCACTTTTAATTCCTCAGAAAGTCGCTTTAATTTTTTGTAAAAGCCACTTTTAATTCCTCAGAAAGCCACTTTAATTTTTTCTAAAAGCCGCTTTTATTTTCTCAAAAAACCACTTTAATTTTTTCTAATAGCCGCTTTTGTTTTCTCAAAAAGCCACTTTTATTTCTTATAAAAGCCGATTTTGTTTTCTCAGAAAGTCGCTTTAATTTTTTCTAAAAGCCGCTTTTGTTTTCTCAAAAAGCCACTTTAATTTTTTCTAAAAGCCGCTTTTGTTTTCTCTGAAAGTCGCTTTAATTTTTCCTAAAAGTCACTTTTAATTCCTCAGAAAGTCGCTTTAATTTTTTGTAAAAGCCACTTTTAATTCCTAAGAAAGCCACTTTAATTTTTTCTAAAAGCCGCTTTTGTTTTCTCTGAAAGTCGCTTTAATTTTTCCTAAAAGTCACTTTTAATTCCTCAGAAAGCCACTTTAATTTTTTCTAAAAGCCGCTTTTGTTTTCTCTGAAAGTCGCTTTACTTTTTCCTAAAAGTCACTTTTAATTCCTCAGAAAGCCACTTTAATTTTTTCTAAAAGCCGCTTTTATTTTCTCAAAAAACCACTTTAATTTTTTCTAATAGCCGCTTTTGTTTTCTCTGAAAGTCGCTTTAATTTTTCCTAAAAGTCACTTTTAATTCCTCAGAAAGTCGCTTTAATTTTTTGTAAAAGCCACTTTTAATTCCTCAGAAAGCCACTTTAATTTTTTCTAAAAGCCGCTTTTGTTTTCTCTGAAAGTCGCTTTAATTTTTCCTAAAAGTCACTTTTAATTCCTCAGAAAGCCACTTTAATTTTTTCTAAAAGCCGCTTTTATTTTCTCAAAAAACCACTTTAATTTTTTCTAATAGCCGCTTTTGTTTTCTCAAAAAGCCACTTTTATTTCTTATAAAAGCCGATTTTGTTTTCTCAGAAAGTCGCTTAAATTTTTTCTAAAAGTCACTTTTAATTCCTCAGAAAGTCGCTTTAATTTTTTCTAAAAGTCACTTTCAATTCCTCAGAAAGTCGCTTTAATTTTTTCTAAAAGCCGCTTTTGTTTTCTCAAAAAGCCACTTTAATTTTTTTTAAAAGCCGCTTTTGTTTTCTCTGAAAGTCGCTTTAATTTTTTCTAAAAGCCGCTTTTGTTTTCTCAAAAAGCCACTTTTATTTCTTCTAAAAACCGGTTTTGTTCTCTCAGAAAGTCGCTTTAATTTTTTCTAAAAGCCACTTTTAATTTCTCTAAAACCCACTTTACTTTTTTCTAAAAGCCGCTTTTGTTTTCTCAAAAAGCTACTTTTATTTCTTATAAAAGCCGATTTTGTTTTCTCAGAAAGTCGCTTTAATTTTTTCTAAAAGTCACTTTTAATTCCTCAGAAAGCCACTTTAATTTTTTCTAAAAGCCGCTTTTGTTTTCTCTGAAAGTCGCTTTAATTTTTCCTAAAAATCACTTTTATTTCCTCAGAAAGTCGCTTTAATTTTTTCTAAAAGCCACTTTTAATTCCTCAGAAAGCCATTTTAATTTTTTCTAAAAGCCGCTTTTATTTTCTCAAAAAGCCACTTTAATTTTTTCTAATACCCGCTTTTGTTTTCTCAAAAAGCCACTTTTATTTCTTCTAAAAACCGGTTTTGTTTTCTCAGAAAGTCGCTTTAATTTTTTCTAAAAGCCACTTTTAATTTCTCTAAAACCCACTTTATTTTTTTCTAAAAGCCGCTTTTGTTTTCTCAAAAAGCCACTTTAATTTTTTCTAAAAGCCGCTTTTGTTTTCTCTAAAAGTCACTTTTAATTCCTTAGAAAGTCGCTTTAATTTTTTCTAAAAGCCACTTTTAATTCCTCAGAAAGCCACTTTAATTTTTTCTAAAAGCCGCTTTTATTTTCTCAAAAAACCACTTGAATTTTTTCTAATAGCCGCTTTTGTTTTCCCAAAAAGCCACTTTAATTTTTTCTAAAAGCCACTTTTGTTTTCTCAAAAAGCCACTTTAGTTTTTTCTAAAAGCCGCTTTTGTTTTCTCCAAAAGCCACTTTAATTTTTTCTAATAGCCGCTTTTGTTTTCTCAAAAAGCCACTATAATTTTTTCTAATAGCCGCTTTTAATTTCTCTAAAACCCACTTTAATTTTTTCTAAAAGCCGCTTTTTATTTCTCAAAAAACCACTTGAATTTTTTCTAATAGCCGCTTTTGTTTTCTCAAAAAGCCACTTTTATTTCTTCTAAAAACCGGTTTTGTTTTCTCAGAAAGTCGCTTTAATTTTTTCTAAAAGCCACTTTTAATTTCTCTAAAACCCACTTTACTTTTTTCTAAAAGCCACTTTTAATTCCTCAGAAAGCCACTTTAATTTTTTCTAAAAGCCGCTTTTATTTTCTCAAAAAGCCACTTTAATTTTTTCTAATACCCGCTTTTGTTTTCTCTGAAAGTCGCTTTAATTTTTCCTAAAAGTCACTTTTAATTCCTCAGAAAGTCGCTTTAATTTTTTCTAAAAGTCACTTTTAATTCCTTAGAAAGTCTCTTTAATTTTTTCTAAAAGCCACTTTTAATTCCTCAGAAAGCCACTTTAATTTTTTCTAATAGCCGCTTTTAATTTCTCTAAAACCCACTTTAATTTTTTCTAAAAGCCGCTTTTTATTTCTCAAAAAACCACTTGAATTTTTTCTAATAGCCGCTTTTGTTTTCTCAAAAAGCCACTTTTATTTCTTCTAAAAACCGGTTTTGTTTTCTCAGAAAGTCGCTTTAATTTTTTCTAAAAGCCACTTTTAATTTCTCTAAAACCCACTTTACTTTTTTCTAAAAGCCGCTTTTGTTTTCTCAAAAAGCTACTTTTATTTCTTATAAAAGCCGATTTTGTTTTCTCAGAAAGTCGCTTTTATTTTTTCTAAAAGTCACTTTTAATTCCTCAGAAAGCCACTTTAATTTTGTCTAAAAGCCGCTTTTATTTTCTCAAAAAACCACTTGAATTTTTTCTAAAAGCCGCTTTTGTTTTCTCTGAAAGTCGCTTTAATTTTTTCTAAAAGCCGCTTTTATTTTCTCAAAAAGCCACTTTAATTTTTTCTAAAAGCCGCTTTTGTTTTCTCAAAAAGCTACTTTTATTTCTTCTAAAAGCCGCTTTTGTTTTCTCTGAAAGTCGCTTTAATTTTTCCTAAAAATCACTTTTAATTCCTCAGAAAGTCGCTTTAATTTTTTCTAAAAGCCACTTTTAATTCCTCAGAAAGCCACTTTAATTTTTTCTAAAAGCCGCTTTTATTTTCTCAAAAAGCCACTTTAATTTTTTCTAAAAGCCGCTTTTGTTTTCTCTGAAAGTCGCTTTAATTTTTTCTAAAAGCCGCTTTTATTTTCTCAAAAAGCCACTTTAATTTTTTCTAAAATCCGCTTTTGTTTTCTCAAAAAGCTACTTTTATTCTTCTAAAAGCCGCTTTTGTTTTCTCTGAAAGTCGCTTTAATTTTTCCTAAAAATCACTTTTAATTCCTCAGAAAGACGCTTTAATTTTTTCTAAAAGCCACTTTTAATTCCTCAGAAAGCCACTTTAATTTTTTCTAAAAGCCGCTTTTATTTTCTCAAAAAGCCACTTTAATTTTTTCTAATACCCGATTTTGTTTTCTCTGAAAGTCGCTTTAATTTTTTCTAAAAGTCACTTTTAATTCCTCAGAAAGTCGCTTTAATTTTTTGTAAAAGCCACTTTTAATTCCTCAGAAAGCCACTTTAATTTTTTCTAAAAGCCGCTTTTATTTTCTCAAAAAGCCACTTTAATTTTTTCTAAAAGCCGCTTTTGTTTTCTCTGAAAGTCGCTTTAATTTTTCCTAAAAGCCGCTTTTGTTTTCTCAAAAAGCCACTTTTATTTCTTTTAAAAACCGGTTTTGTTTTCTCAGAAAGTCGCTTTAATTTTTCCTAAAAGCCGCTTTAATTTTTTCTAAAAGCCACTTTTAATTCCTCAGAAAGTCGCTTTAATTTTTTCTAAAAGCCGCTTTTGTTTTCTCAAAAAGCCACTTTAATTTTTTCTAAAAGCCGCTTTTGTTTTCTCAAAAAGCCACTTTTATTTCTTCTAAAAACCGGTTTTGTTTTCTTAGAAAGTCGCTTTAATTTTTTCTAAAAGCCGCTTTTGTTTTCTCAAAAAGCCACTTTAATTTTTTCTAAAAGCCGCTTTTGTTTTCTCTGAAAGTCGCTTTAATTTTTCCAAAAAGTCACTTTTAATTCCTCAGAAAGTCGCTTTAATTTTTTGTAAAAGCCACTTTTAATTCCTCAGAAAGCCACTTTAATTTTTTCTAAAAGCCGCTTTTATTTTCTCAAAAAACCACTTTAATTTTTTCTAATAGCCGCTTTTGTTTTCTCAAAAAGCCACTTTTATTTCTTATAAAAGCCGATTTTGTTTTCTCAGAAAGTCGCTTTAATTTTTTCTAAAAGCCGCTTTTGTTTTCTCAAAAAGCCACTTTAATTTTTTCTAAAAGCCGCTTTTGTTTTCTCTGAAAGTCGCTTTAATTTTTCCTAAAAGTCACTTTTAATTCCTCAGAAAGTCGCTTTAATTTTTTGTAAAAGCCACTTTTAATTCCTAAGAAAGCCACTTTAATTTTTTCTAAAAGCCGCTTTTGTTTTCTCTGAAAGTCGCTTTAATTTTTCCTAAAAGTCACTTTTAATTCCTCAGAAAGCCACTTTAATTTTTTCTAAAAGCCGCTTTTGTTTTCTCTGAAAGTCGCTTTACTTTTTCCTAAAAGTCACTTTTAATTCCTCAGAAAGCCACTTTAATTTTTTCTAAAAGCCGCTTTTATTTTCTCAAAAAACCACTTTAATTTTTTCTAATAGCCGCTTTTGTTTTCTCTGAAAGTCGCTTTAATTTTTCCTAAAAGTCACTTTTAATTCCTCAGAAAGTCGCTTTAATTTTTTGTAAAAGCCACTTTTAATTCCTCAGAAAGCCACTTTAATTTTTTCTAAAAGCCGCTTTTGTTTTCTCTGAAAGTCGCTTTAATTTTTCCTAAAAGTCACTTTTAATTCCTCAGAAAGCCACTTTAATTTTTTCTAAAAGCCGCTTTTATTTTCTCAAAAAACCACTTTAATTTTTTCTAATAGCCGCTTTTGTTTTCTCAAAAAGCCACTTTTATTTCTTATAAAAGCCGATTTTGTTTTCTCAGAAAGTCGCTTAAATTTTTTCTAAAAGTCACTTTTAATTCCTCAGAAAGTCGCTTTAATTTTTTCTAAAAGTCACTTTCAATTCCTCAGAAAGTCGCTTTAATTTTTTCTAAAAGCCGCTTTTGTTTTCTCAAAAAGCCACTTTAATTTTTTTTAAAAGCCGCTTTTGTTTTCTCTGAAAGTCGCTTTAATTTTTTCTAAAAGCCGCTTTTGTTTTCTCAAAAAGCCACTTTTATTTCTTCTAAAAACCGGTTTTGTTCTCTCAGAAAGTCGCTTTAATTTTTTCTAAAAGCCACTTTTAATTTCTCTAAAACCCACTTTACTTTTTTCTAAAAGCCGCTTTTGTTTTCTCAAAAAGCTACTTTTATTTCTTATAAAAGCCGATTTTGTTTTCTCAGAAAGTCGCTTTAATTTTTTCTAAAAGTCACTTTTAATTCCTCAGAAAGCCACTTTAATTTTTTCTAAAAGCCGCTTTTGTTTTCTCTGAAAGTCGCTTTAATTTTTCCTAAAAATCACTTTTATTTCCTCAGAAAGTCGCTTTAATTTTTTCTAAAAGCCACTTTTAATTCCTCAGAAAGCCATTTTAATTTTTTCTAAAAGCCGCTTTTATTTTCTCAAAAAGCCACTTTAATTTTTTCTAATACCCGCTTTTGTTTTCTCAAAAAGCCACTTTTATTTCTTCTAAAAACCGGTTTTGTTTTCTCAGAAAGTCGCTTTAATTTTTTCTAAAAGCCACTTTTAATTTCTCTAAAACCCACTTTATTTTTTTCTAAAAGCCGCTTTTGTTTTCTCAAAAAGCCACTTTAATTTTTTCTAAAAGCCGCTTTTGTTTTCTCTAAAAGTCACTTTTAATTCCTTAGAAAGTCGCTTTAATTTTTTCTAAAAGCCACTTTTAATTCCTCAGAAAGCCACTTTAATTTTTTCTAAAAGCCGCTTTTATTTTCTCAAAAAACCACTTGAATTTTTTCTAATAGCCGCTTTTGTTTTCCCAAAAAGCCACTTTAATTTTTTCTAAAAGCCACTTTTGTTTTCTCAAAAAGCCACTTTAGTTTTTTCTAAAAGCCGCTTTTGTTTTCTCCAAAAGCCACTTTAATTTTTTCTAATAGCCGCTTTTGTTTTCTCAAAAAGCCACTATAATTTTTTCTAATAGCCGCTTTTAATTTCTCTAAAACCCACTTTAATTTTTTCTAAAAGCCGCTTTTTATTTCTCAAAAAACCACTTGAATTTTTTCTAATAGCCGCTTTTGTTTTCTCAAAAAGCCACTTTTATTTCTTCTAAAAACCGGTTTTGTTTTCTCAGAAAGTCGCTTTAATTTTTTCTAAAAGCCACTTTTAATTTCTCTAAAACCCACTTTACTTTTTTCTAAAAGCCGCTTTTGTTTTCTCAAAAAGCTACTTTTATTTCTTATAAAAGCCGATTTTGTTTTCTCAGAAAGTCGCTTTTATTTTTTCTAAAAGTCACTTTTAATTCCTCAGAAAGCCACTTTAATTTTGTCTAAAAGCCGCTTTTATTTTCTCAAAAAACCACTTGAATTTTTTCTAAAAGCCGCTTTTGTTTTCTCTGAAAGTCGCTTTAATTTTTTCTAAAAGCCGCTTTTATTTTCTCAAAAAGCCACTTTAATTTTTTCTAAAAGCCGCTTTTGTTTTCTCAAAAAGCTACTTTTATTTCTTCTAAAAGCCGCTTTTGTTTTCTCTGAAAGTCGCTTTAATTTTTCCTAAAAATCACTTTTAATTCCTCAGAAAGTCGCTTTAATTTTTTCTAAAAGCCACTTTTAATTCCTCAGAAAGCCACTTTAATTTTTTCTAAAAGCCGCTTTTATTTTCTCAAAAAGCCACTTTAATTTTTTCTAATACCCGCTTTTGTTTTCTCTGAAAGTCGCTTTAATTTTTCCTAAAAGTCACTTTTAATTCCTCAGAAAGTCGCTTTAATTTTTTCTAAAAGCCGCTTTTAATTCCTCAGAAAGTCTCTTTAATTTTTTCTAAAAGCCGCTTTTGTTTTCTCAAAAATTCACTTTAATTTTTTCTGAAAGTCGCTTTTAATTCCTCAGAAAGTCGCTTTAATTTTTTGTAAAAGCCACTTTTAATTCCTCAGAAAGCCACTTTAATTTTTTCTAAAAGCCGCTTTTATTTTCTCAAAAAACCACTTGAATTTTTTCTAATACCCGCTTTTGGTTTCTCTGAAAGTCGCTTTAATGTTTCCTAAAAGTCACTTTTAATTCCTCAGAAAGCCACTTTAATTTTTTCTAAAAGCCGCTTTTGTTTTCTCTGAAAGTCGCTTTCTTTACTTTTTCCTAAAAGTCACTTTTAATTCCTCAGAAAGCCACTTTAATTTTTTCTAAAAGCCGCTTTTATTTTCTCAAAAAACCACTTTAATTTTTTCTAATAGCCGCTTTTGTTTTCTCTGAAAGTCGCTTTAATTTTTCCTAAAAGTCACTTTTAATTCCTCAGAAAGTCGCTTTAATTTTTTGTAAAAGCCACTTTTAATTCCTCAGAAAGCCACTTTAATTTTTTCTAAAAGCCGCTTTTGTTTTCTCTGAAAGTCGCTTTAATTTTTCCTAAAAGTCACTTTTAATTCCTCAGAAAGCCACTTTAATTTTTTCTAAAAGCCGCTTTTATTTTCTCAAAAAACCACTTTAATTTTTTCTAATAGCCGCTTTTGTTTTCTCAAAAAGCCACTTTTATTTCTTATAAAAGCCGATTTTGTTTTCTCAGAAAGTCGCTTTAATTTTTTCTAAAAGTCACTTTCAATTCCTCAGAAAGTCGCTTTAATTTTTTCTAAAAGTCACTTTTAATTCCTCAGAAAGTCGCTTTAATTTTTTGTAAAAGCCACTTTTAATTCCTCAGAAAGCCACTTTAATTTTTTCTAAAAGCCGCTTTTATTTTCTCAAAAAGCCACTTTAATTTTTTCTAAAAGCCGCTTTTGTTTTCTCTGAAAGTCGCTTTAATTTTTCCTAAAAGCCGCTTTTGTTTTCTCAAAAAGCCACTTTTATTTCTTTTAAAAACCGGTTTTGTTTTCTCAGAAAGTCGCTTTAATTTTTCCTAAAAGCCGCTTTAATTTTTTCTAAAAGCCACTTTTAATTCCTCAGAAAGTCGCTTTAATTTTTTCTAAAAGCCGCTTTTGTTTTCTCAAAAAGCCACTTTAATTTTTTCTAAAAGCCGCTTTTGTTTTCTCAAAAAGCCACTTTTATTTCTTCTAAAAACCGGTTTTGTTTTCTTAGAAAGTCGCTTTAATTTTTTCTAAAAGCCGCTTTTGTTTTCTCAAAAAGCCACTTTAATTTTTTCTAAAAGCCGCTTTTGTTTTCTCTGAAAGTCGCTTTAATTTTTCCAAAAAGTCACTTTTAATTCCTCAGAAAGTCGCTTTAATTTTTTGTAAAAGCCACTTTTAATTCCTCAGAAAGCCACTTTAATTTTTTCTAAAAGCCGCTTTTATTTTCTCAAAAAACCACTTTAATTTTTTCTAATAGCCGCTTTTGTTTTCTCAAAAAGCCACTTTTATTTCTTATAAAAGCCGATTTTGTTTTCTCAGAAAGTCGCTTTAATTTTTTCTAAAAGCCGCTTTTGTTTTCTCAAAAAGCCACTTTTATTTCTTCTAAAAGCCGCTTTTGTTTTCTCTGAAAGTCGCTTAAATTTTTCCTAAAAATCACTTTTAATTCCTCAGAAAGTCGCTTTAATTTTTTCTAAAAGCCACTTTTAATTCCTCAGAAAGCCACTTTAATTTTGTCTAAAAGCCGCTTTTATTTTCTCAAAAAGCCACTTTAATTTTTTCTAATACCCGCTTTTGTTTTCTCAAAAAGCTACTTTTATTTCTTATAAAAGCCGATTTTTTTTTCTCAGAAAGTCGCTTTTATTTTTTCTAAAAGTCACTTTTAATTCCTCAGAAAGCCACTTTAATTTTGTCTAAAAGCCGCTTTTATTTTCTCAAAAAACCACTTGAATTTTTTCTAAAAGCCGCTTTTGTTTTCTCTGAAAGTCGCTTTAATTTTTTCTAAAAGCCGCTTTTATTTTCTCAAAAAGCCACTTTAATTTTTTTTAATACCCGCTTTTGTTTTCTCAAAAAGCCACTTTTATTTCTTCTAAAAACCGGTTTTGTTTTCTCAGAAAGTCGCTTTAATTTTTTCTAAAAGCCACTTTTAATTTCTCTAAAACCCACTTTATTTTTTTCTAAAAGCCGCTTTTGTTTTCTCAAAAAGCCACTTTAATTTTTTCTAAAAGCCGCTTTTGTTTTCTCTAAAAGTCACTTTTAATTCCTTAGAAAGTCGCTTTAATTTTTTCTAAAAGCCACTTTTAATTCCTCAGAAAGCCACTTTAATTTTTTCTAAAAGCCGCTTTTATTTTCTCAAAAAACCACTTGAATTTTTTCTAATAGCCGCTTTTGTTTTCCCAAAAAGCCACTTTAATTTTTTCTAAAAGCCACTTTTGTTTTCTCAAAAAGCCACTTTAGTTTTTTCTAAAAGCCGCTTTTGTTTTCTCCAAAAGCCACTTTAATTTTTTCTAATAGCCGCTTTTGTTTTCTCAAAAAGCCACTATAATTTTTTCTAATAGCCGCTTTTAATTTCTCTAAAACCCACTTTAATTTTTTCTAAAAGCCGCTTTTTATTTCTCAAAAAACCACTTGAATTTTTTCTAATAGCCGCTTTTGTTTTCTCAAAAAGCCACTTTTATTTCTTCTAAAAACCGGTTTTGTTTTCTCAGAAAGTCGCTTTAATTTTTTCTAAAAGCCACTTTTAATTTCTCTAAAACCCACTTTACTTTTTTCTAAAAGCCGCTTTTGTTTTCTCAAAAAGCTACTTTTATTTCTTATAAAAGCCGATTTTGTTTTCTCAGAAAGTCGCTTTTATTTTTTCTAAAAGTCACTTTTAATTCCTCAGAAAGCCACTTTAATTTTGTCTAAAAGCCGCTTTTATTTTCTCAAAAAACCACTTGAATTTTTTCTAAAAGCCGCTTTTGTTTTCTCTGAAAGTCGCTTTAATTTTTTCTAAAAGCCGCTTTTATTTTCTCAAAAAGCCACTTTAATTTTTTCTAAAAGCCGCTTTTGTTTTCTCAAAAAGCTACTTTTATTTCTTCTAAAAGCCGCTTTTGTTTTCTCTGAAAGTCGCTTTAATTTTTCCTAAAAATCACTTTTAATTCCTCAGAAAGTCGCTTTAATTTTTTCTAAAAGCCACTTTTAATTCCTCAGAAAGCCACTTTAATTTTTTCTAAAAGCCGCTTTTATTTTCTCAAAAAGCCACTTTAATTTTTTCTAATACCCGCTTTTGTTTTCTCTGAAAGTCGCTTTAATTTTTCCTAAAAGTCACTTTTAATTCCTCAGAAAGTCGCTTTAATTTTTTCTAAAAGCCGCTTTTAATTCCTCAGAAAGTCTCTTTAATTTTTTCTAAAAGCCGCTTTTGTTTTCTCAAAAATTCACTTTAATTTTTTCTGAAAGTCGCTTTTAATTCCTCAGAAAGTCGCTTTAATTTTTTGTAAAAGCCACTTTTAATTCCTCAGAAAGCCACTTTAATTTTTTCTAAAAGCCGCTTTTATTTTCTCAAAAAACCACTTGAATTTTTTCTAATACCCGCTTTTGGTTTCTCTGAAAGTCGCTTTCCTAAAAGTCACTTTTAATTCCTCAGAAAGCCACTTTAATTTTTTCTAAAAGCCGCTTTTGTTTTCTCTGAAAGTCGCTTTCTTTACTTTTTCCTAAAAGTCACTTTTAATTCCTCAGAAAGCCACTTTAATTTTTTCTAAAAGCCGCTTTTATTTTCTCAAAAAACCACTTTAATTTTTTCTAATAGCCGCTTTTGTTTTCTCTGAAAGTCGCTTTAATTTTTCCTAAAAGTCACTTTTAATTCCTCAGAAAGTCGCTTTAATTTTTTGTAAAAGCCACTTTTAATTCCTCAGAAAGCCACTTTAATTTTTTCTAAAAGCCGCTTTTGTTTTCTCTGAAAGTCGCTTTAATTTTTCCTAAAAGTCACTTTTAATTCCTCAGAAAGCCACTTTAATTTTTTCTAAAAGCCGCTTTTATTTTCTCAAAAAACCACTTTAATTTTTTCTAATAGCCGCTTTTGTTTTCTCAAAAAGCCACTTTTATTTCTTATAAAAGCCGATTTTGTTTTCTCAGAAAGTCGCTTTAATTTTTTCTAAAAGTCACTTTCAATTCCTCAGAAAGTCGCTTTAATTTTTTCTAAAAGCCGCTTTTGTTTTCTCAAAAAGCCACTTTAATTTTTTTTAAAAGCCGCTTTTGTTTTCTCTGAAAGTCGCTTTAATTTTTTCTAAAAGCCGCTTTTGTTTTCTCAAAAAGCCACTTTTATTTCTTCTAAAAACCGGTTTTGTTTTCTCAAAAAGCTACTTTTATTTCTTATAAAAGCCGATTTTGTTTTCTCAGAAAGTCGCTTTAATTTTTTCTAAAAGTCACTTTTAATTCCTCAGAAAGCCACTTTAATTTTTTCTAAAAGCCGCTTTTATTTTCTCAAAAAACCACTTGAATTTTTTCTAAAAGCCGCTTTTGTTTTCTCTGAAAGTCGCTTTAATTTTTCCTAAAAATCACTTTTAATTCCTCAGAAAGTCGCTTTAATTTTTTCTAAAAGCCACTTTTAATTCCTCAGAAAGCCATTTTAATTTTTTCTAAAAGCCGCTTTTATTTTCTCAAAAAGCCACTTTAATTTTTTCTAATACCCGCTTTTGTTTTCTCAAAAAGCCACTTTTATTTCTTCTAAAAACCGGTTTTGTTTTCTCAGAAAGTCGCTTTAATTTTTTCTAAAAGCCACTTTTAATTTCTCTAAAACCCACTTTATTTTTTTCTAAAAGCCGCTTTTGTTTTCTCAAAAAGACACTTTAATTTTTTCTAATAGCCGCTTTTGTTTTCTCAAAAAGCCACTATAATTTTTTCTAAAAGCCACTTTTAATTCCTCAGAAAGCCACTTTAATTTTTTCTAAAAGCCGCTTTTATTTTCTCAAAAAACCACTTGAATTTTTTCTAATAGCCGCTTTTGTTTTCCCAAAAAGCCACTTTAATTTTTTCTAAAAGCCACTTTTGTTTTCTCAAAAAGCCACTTTAGTTTTTTCTAAAAGCCGCTTTTGTTTTCTCCAAAAGCCACTTTAATTTTTTCTAATAGCCGCTTTTGTTTTCTCAAAAAGCCACTATAATTTTTTCTAATAGCCGCTTTTAATTTCTCCAAAAACCCACTTTAATTTTTTCTAAAAGCCGCTTTTATTTTCTCAAAAAACCACTTGAATTTTTTCTAATAGCCGCTTTTGTTTTCTCAAAAAGCCACTTTTATTTCTTCTAAAAACCGGTTTTGTTTTCTCAGAAAGTCGCTTTAATTTTTTCTAAAAGCCACTTTTAATTTCTCTAAAACCCACTTTACTTTTTTCTAAAAGCCGCTTTTGTTTTCTCAAAAAGCTACTTTTATTTCTTCTAAAAACCGGTTTTGTTTTCTCTGAAAGTCGCTTTAATTTTTTCTAAAAGCCACTTTTAATTTCTCTAAAACCCACTTTATTTTTTTCTAAAAGCCGCTTTTGTTTTCTCAAAAAGCCACTTTAATTTTTTCTAAAAGCCGCTTTTGTTTTCTCTGAAAGTCGCTTTAATTTTTCCTAAAAGTCACTTTTAATTCCTCAGAAAGTCGCTTTAATTTTTTGTAAAAGCCACTTTTAAATCCTCAGAAAGCCACTTTAATTTTTTCTAAAAGCCGCTTTTATTTTCTCAAAAAACCACTTTAATTTTTTCTAATAGCCGCTTTTGTTTTCTCAAAAAGCCACTTTTATTTCTTATAAAAGCCGATTTTGTGTTCTCAGAAAGTCGCTTTAATTTTTTCTAAAAGCCGCTTTTGTTTTCTCAAAAAGCCACTTTAATTTTTTCTAAAAGCTGCTTTTGTTTTCTCTGAAAGTCGCTTTAATTTTTCCTAAAAGTCACTTTTAATTCCTCAGAAAGTCGCTTTAATTTTTTGTAAAAGCCACTTTTAATTCCTCAGAAAGCCACTTTAATTTTTTCTAAAAGCCGCTTTTGTTTTCTCTGAAAGTCGCTTTAATTTTTCCTAAAAGTCACTTTTAATTCCTCAGAAAGCCACTTTAATTTTTTCTAAAAGCCGCTTTTGTTTTCTCTGAAAGTCGCTTTACTTTTTCCTAAAAGTCACTTTTAATTCCTCAGAAAGCCACTTTAATTTTTTCTAAAAGCCGCTTTTATTTTCTCAAAAAACCACTTTAATTTTTTCTAATAGCCGCTTTTGTTTTCTCTGAAAGTCGCTTTAATTTTTCCTAAAAGTCACTTTTAATTCCTCAGAAAGTCGCTTTAATTTTTTGTAAAAGCCACTTTTAATTCCTCAGAAAGCCACTTTATTTTTTTCTAAAAGCCGCTTTCGTTTTCTCTGAAAGTCGCTTTAATTTTTCCTAAAAGTCACTTTTAATTCCTCAGAAAGCCACTTTAATTTTTTCTAAAAACCGCTTTTATTTTCTCAAAAAACCACTTTAATTTTTTCTAATAGCCGCTTTTGTTTTCTCAAAAAGCCACTTTTATTTCTTATAAAAGCCGATTTTGTTTTCTCAGAAAGTCGCTTTAATTTTTTCTAAAAGTCACTTTTAATTCCTCAGAAAGTCGCTTTAATTTTTTCTAAAAGTCACTTTCAATTCCTCAGAAAGTCGCTTTAATTTTTTCTAAAAGCCGCTTTTGTTTTCTCAAAAAGCCACTTTAATTTTTTTTAAAAGCCGCTTTTGTTTTCTCTGAAAGTCGCTTTAATTTTTTCTAAAAGCCGCTTTTGTTTTCTCAAAAAGCCACTTTTATTTCTTCTAAAAACCGGTTTTGTTTTCTCAGAAAGTCGCTTTAATTTTTTCTAAAAGCCACTTTTAATTTCTCTAAAACCCACTTTACTTTTTTCTAAAAGCCGCTTTTGTTTTCTCAAAAAGCTACTTTTATTTCTTATAAAAGCCCATTTTGTTTTCTCAGAAAGTCGCTTTTATTTTTTCTAAAAGTCACTTTTAATTCCTCAGAAAGCCACTTTAATTTTGTCTAAAAGCCGCTTTTATTTTCTCAAAAAACCACTTGAATTTTTTCTAAAAGCCGCTTTTGTTTTCTCTGAAAGTCGCTTTAATTTTTTCTAAAAGCCACTTTTAATTCCTCAGAAAGCGACTTTAATTTTTTCTAAAAGCCGCTTTTATTTTCTCAAAAAGCCACTTTAATTTTTTCTAATACCCGCTTTTGGTTTCTCTGAAAGTCGCTTTAATTTTTCCTAAAAGTCACTTTTAATTCCTCAGAAAGCCACTTTAATTTTTTCTAAAAGCCGCTTTTGTTTTCTCTGAAAGTCGCTTTACTTTTTCCTAAAAGTCACTTTTAATTCCTCAGAAAGCCACTTTAATTTTTTCTAAAAGCCGCTTTTATTTTCTCAAAAAACCACTTTAATTTTTTCTAATAGCCGCTTTTGTTTCCTCTGAAAGTCGCTTTAATTTTTCCTAAAAGTCACTTTTAATTCCTCAGAAAGTCGCTTTAATTTTTTGTAAAAGCCACTTTTAATTCCTCAGAAAGCCACTTTAATTTTTTCTAAAAGCCGCTTTTGTTTTCTCTGAAAGTCGCTTTAATTTTTCCTAAAAGTCACTTTTAATTCCTCAGAAAGCCACTTTAATTTTTTCTAAAAGCCGCTTTTATTTTCTCAAAAAACCACTTTAATTTTTTCTAATAGCCGCTTTTGTTTTCTCAAAAAGCCACTTTTATTTCTTATAAAAGCCGATTTTGTTTTCTCAGAAAGTCGCTTTAATTTTTTCTAAAAGCCACTTTTAATTTCTCTAAAACCCACTTTATTTTTTTCTAAAAGCCGCTTTTGTTTTCTCAAAAAGCCACTTTAATTTTTTCTAAAAGCCGCTTTTGTTTTCTCTGAAAGTCGCTTTAATTTTTCCTAAAAGTCACTTTTAATTCCTCAGAAAGTCGCTTTAATTTTTTGTAAAAGCCACTTTTAATTCCTCAGAAAGCCACTTTAATTTTTTCTAAAAGCCGCTTTTATTTTCTCAAAAAACCACTTTAATTTTTTCTAATAGCCGCTTTTGTTTTCTCAAAAAGCCACTTTTATTTCTTATAAAAGCCGATTTTGTTTTCTCAGAAAGCCACTTTAATTTTTTCTAAAAGCCGCTTTTATTTTCTCAAAAAACCACTTGAATTTTTCCTAAAAATCACTTTTAATTCCTCAGAAAGTCGCTTTAATTTTTTCTAAAAGCCACTTTTAATTCCTCAGAAAGCCATTTTAATTTTTTCTAAAAGCCGCTTTTATTTTCTCAAAAAGCCACTTTAATTTTTTCTAATACCCGCTTTTGTTTTCTCAAAAAGCCACTTTTATTTCTTCTAAAAACCGGTTTTGTTTTCTCAGAAAGTCGCTTTAATTTTTTCTAAAAGCCACTTTTAATTTCTCTAAAACCCACTTTATTTTTTTCTAAAAGCCGCTTTTGTTTTCTCAAAAAGCCACTTTAATTTTTTCTAAAAGCCGCTTTTGTTTTCTCTAAAAGTCACTTTTAATTCCTTAGAAAGTCGCTTTAATTTTTTCTAAAAGCCACTTTTAATTCCTCAGAAAGCCACTTTAATTTTTTCTAAAAGCCGCTTTTATTTTCTCAAAAAACCACTTGAATTTTTTCTAATAGCCGCTTTTGTTTTCCCAAAAACCCACTTTAATTTTTTCTAAAAGCCACTTTTGTTTTCTCAAAAAGCCACTTTAGTTTTTTCTAAAAGCCGCTTTTGTTTTCTCCAAAAGCCACTTTAATTTTTTCTAATAGCCGCTTTTGTTTTCTCAAAAAGCCACTATAATTTTTTCTAATAGCCGCTTTTAATTTCTCTAAAACCCACTTTAATTTTTTCTAAAAGCCGCTTTTATTTTCTCAAAAAACCACTTGAATTTTTTCTAATAGCCGCTTTTGTTTTCTCAAAAAACCACTTTAATTTTTTCTAATAGCCGCTTTTGTTTTCTCTGAAAGTCGCTTTAATTTTTCCTAAAAGTCACTTTTAATTCCTCAGAAAGTCGCTTTAATTTTTTGTAAAAGCCACTTTTAATTCCTCAGAAAGCCACTTTAATTTTTTCTAAAAGCCGCTTTTGTTTTCTCTGAAAGTCGCTTTAATTTTTCCTAAAAGTCACTTTTAATTCCTCAGAAAGCCACTTTAATTTTTTCTAAAAGCCGCTTTTATTTTCTCAAAAAACCACTTTAATTTTTTCTAATAGCCGCTTTTGTTTTCTCAAAAAGCCACTTTTATTTCTTATAAAAGCCGATTTTGTTTTCTCAGAAAGTCGCTTTAATTTTTTCTAAAAGTCACTTTCAATTCCTCAGAAAGTCGCTTTAATTTTTTCTAAAAGCCGCTTTTGTTTTCTCAAAAAGCCACTTTAATTTTTTTTAAAAGCCGCTTTTGTTTTCTCTGAAAGTCGCTTTAATTTTTTCTAAAAGCCGCTTTTGTTTTCTCAAAAAGCCACTTTTATTTCTTCTAAAAACCGGTTTTGTTTTCTCAAAAAGCTACTTTTATTTCTTATAAAAGCCGATTTTGTTTTCTCAGAAAGTCGCTTTAATTTTTTCTAAAAGTCACTTTTAATTCCTCAGAAAGCCACTTTAATTTTTTCTAAAAGCCGCTTTTATTTTCTCAAAAAACCACTTGAATTTTTTCTAAAAGCCGCTTTTGTTTTCTCTGAAAGTCGCTTTAATTTTTCCTAAAAATCACTTTTAATTCCTCAGAAAGTCGCTTTAATTTTTCCTAAAAGTCACTTTTAATTCCTCAGAAAGCCACTTTAATTTTTTCTAAAAGCCGCTTTTGTTTTCTCTGAAAGTCGCTTTACTTTTTCCTAAAAGTCACTTTTAATTCCTCAGAAAGCCACTTTAATTTTTTCTAAAAGCCGCTTTTATTTTCTCAAAAAGCCACTTTAATTTTTTCTAATACCCGCTTTTGTTTTCTCAAAAAGCCACTTTTATTTCTTCTAAAAACCGGTTTTGTTTTCTCAGAAAGTCGCTTTAATTTTTTCTAAAAGCCACTTTTAATTTCTCTAAAACCCACTTTATTTTTTTCTAAAAGCCGCTTTTGTTTTCTCAAAAAGCCACTTTAATTTTTTCTAATAGCCGCTTTTGTTTTCTCAAAAAGCCACTATAATTTTTTCTAAAAGCCACTTTTAATTCCTCAGAAAGCCACTTTAATTTTTTCTAAAAGCCGCTTTTATTTTCTCAAAAAACCACTTGAATTTTTTCTAATAGCCGCTTTTGTTTTCCCAAAAAGCCACTTTAATTTTTTCTAAAAGCCACTTTTGTTTTCTCAAAAAGCCACTTTAGTTTTTTCTAAAAGCCGCTTTTGTTTTCTCCAAAAGCCACTTTAATTTTTTCTAATAGCCGCTTTTGTTTTCTCAAAAAGCCACTATAATTTTTTCTAATAGCCGCTTTTAATTTCTCTAAAACCCACTTTAATTTTTTCTAAAAGCCGCTTTTATTTTCTCAAAAAACCACTTGAATTTTTTCTAATAGCCGCTTTTGTTTTCTCAAAAAGCCACTTTTATTTCTTCTAAAAACCGGTTTTGTTTTCTCAGAAAGTCGCTTTAATTTTTTCTAAAAGCCACTTTTAATTTCTCTAAAACCCACTTTACTTTTTTCTAAAAGCCGCTTTTGTTTTCTCAAAAAGCCACTTTAATTTTTTCTAATACCCGCTTTTGTTTTCTCAAAAAGTCACTTTTATTTCTTCTAAAAACCGGTTTTGTTTTCTCAGAAAGTCGCTTTAATTTTTTCTAAAAGTCACTTTTAATTCCTCAGAAAGCCACTTTAATTTTTTCTAAAAGCCGCTTTTATTTTCTCAAAAAGCCACTTTAATTTTTTCTAATACCCGCTTTTGTTTTCTCAAAAAGCCACTTTTATTTCTTCTAAAAACCGGTTTTGTTTTCTCAGAAAGTCGCTTTAATTTTTACTAAAAGCCACTTTTAATTTCTCTAAAACCCACTTTACTTTTTTCTAATACCCGCTTTTGTTTTCTCAAAAAGCCACTTTTATTTCTTCTAAAAACCGGTTTTGTTTTCTCAGAAAGTCGCTTTAATTTTTTCTAAAAGCCACTTTTAATTTCTCTAAAACCCACTTTATTTTTTTCTAAAAGCCGCTTTTGTTTTCTCAAAAAGCCACTTTAATTTTTTCTAATACCCGCTTTTGTTTTCTCAAAAAGTCACTTTTATTTCTTCTAAAAACCGGTTTTGTTTTCTCAGAAAGTCGCTTTAATTTTTTCTAAAAGTCACTTTTAATTCCTCAGAAAGCCACTTTAATTTTTTCTAAAAGCCGCTTTTATTTTCTCAAAAAACCACTTGAATTTTTTCTAAAAGCCGCTTTTGTTTTCTCTGAAAGTCACTTTAATTTTTCCTAAAAGTCACTTTTAATTCCTCAGAAAGTCGCTTTAATTTTTTCTAAAAGCCGCTTTTAATTCCTCAGAAAGTCGCTTTAATTTTTTCTAAAAGCCGCTTTTGTTTTCTTAAAAATTCACTTTAATTTTTTCTGAAAGTCGCTTTTAATTCCTCAGAAAGTCGCTTTAATTTTTTGTAAAAGCCACTTTTAATTCCTCAGAAAGCCACTTTAATTTTTTCTAAAAGCCGCTTTTATTTTTTCAAAAAGCCACTTTAATTTTTTCTAATAGCCGCTTTTGTTTTCTCAAAAAGCCACTATTATTTCTTCTAAAAACCGGTTTTGTTTTCTCAGAAAGTCGCTTTAATTTTTTCTAAAAGCCACTTTTAATTTCTCTAAAACCCACTTTATTTTTTTCTAAAAGCCGCTTTTGTTTTCTCAGAAAGCCACTTTTATTTCTTTTAAAAGCCGATTTTGTTTTCTCTGGAAGTCGCTTTAATTTTTCCTAAAAGTCACTTTTAATTCCTCAGAAAGTCGCTTTAATTTTTTGTAAAAGCCACTTTTAATTCCTCAGAAAGCCACTTTAATTTTTTCTAAAAGCCGCTTTTATTTTCTCAAAAAGCCACTTTAATTTTTTCTAATAGCCGCTTTTGTTTTCTCAAAAAGCCACTTTTATTTCTTCTAAAAACCGGTTTTGTTTTCTCAGAAAGTCGCTTTAATTTTTTCTAAAAGCCACTTTTAATTTCTCTAAAACCCACTTTATTTTTTTCTAAAAGCCGCTTTTGTTTTCTCAGAAAGCCACTTTTATTTCTTCTAAAAGCCGATTTTGTTTTCTCTGAAAGTCGCTTTAATTTTTCCTAAAAGTCACTTTTAATTCCTCAGAAAGTCGCTTTAATTTTTTCTAAAAGCCGCTTTTGTTTTCTCAAAAATTCACTTTAATTTTTTCTGAAAGTCGCTTTTAATTCCTCAGAAAGTCGCTTTAATTTTTCCTAAAAGTCACTTTTAATTCCTCAGAAAGTCGCTTTAATTTTTCCTAAAAGAAAGCCACTTTTATTTCTTCTAAAAGCCGATTTTGTTTTCTCTGAAAGTCGCTTTAATTTTTTCTAAAAGTCACTTTTAATTCCTCAAAAAGCCACTTTAATTTTTTCTAATAGCCGCTTTTGTTTTCTCAGAAAGCCGCTTTAATTTTTTCTAAAAGCCGCTTTTGTTTTCTCAAAGAGCCACTTTTATTTTTTCTAAAAACCACTTTTAATTTCTCAAAAGCCCACTTTAATTTTTTCTAAAAGCCACTTTTAATTCCTCAGAATGCCACTTTATTTTTTCTAAAAGCCACTTTTATTTTCTCAAAAAGCCACATTAATTTTTTCTAAAAGCCGCTTTTGTTTTCTCAAAAAGCAACTTCAATTTTTTCCAAAAGCCGCTTTTGTTTTCTCAAAAAGCCACTTTTATTTCTTCTTAAAGCCGCTTTTGTTTTCTCAAAAAGCTACTTTTATTTCTCTAAAAGCCACTTAATTTTTTCTAATAGCCGCTTTTGTTTTCTCAGAAAGTCGCATTAATTTTTTCTAAAAGTCACTTTTAATTCCTCAGAAAGTTGCTTTAATTTTTTCTAAAAGCCACTTTTAATTTCTCTAAGACCCACTTTAATTTTTTCTAAAGGCCGCTTTTGTTTTCTCAAAAAGCCACTTTAATTTTTTCTAAAACCCGCTTTTGTTTTCTCAAAAAGCCACTTTTATTTGTTCTAAAAACCGGTTTTGTTTTCTTAGAAAGTCGGTTTAATTTTTTCTAAAAGCCACTTTTAATTTCTCTAAAACCCACTTTAATTTTTTCTAAAAGCCGGTTTTGTTTTCTCAAAACCCCACTTTAATTTTTTCTAAAAGCCGCTTTTGTTTTCTCAAAAAGCCACTTTTATTTCTTCTAAAAACCGGTTTTGTTTTCTTAGAAAGTCGCTTTTATTTTTTCTAAAAGCCGCTTTTGTTTTCTCAAAAAGCCACTTTTATTTCTTCTAAAAACCGGTTTTGTTTTCTCAAAAAGCCACTTTTATTTCTTTAAAAAACCGGGTTTGTTTTCTCAGAAAGTCGCTTTAATTTTTTCTAAAAGCCACTTTTAATTTCTCTAAGACCCACTTTAATTTTTTCTAAAAGCCGCTTTTGTTTTCTCAATAAGCCACTTTAATTTTTTCTAATAGCCGCTTTTGTTTTCTCAAAAAGCTACTTTTATTTCTTCTAAAAGCCGATTTTGTTTTCTCAGAAAGTCGCTTTAATTTTTTCTAAAAGCCACTTTTAATTTCTCTAAAACCCACTTTAATTTTTTCTAAAAGCCACTTTTAATTTCTCTAAGACCCACTTTAATTTTTTTAAAACCCGCTTTTGTTTTCTCAAAAACCTACTTTTATTTCTTCTAAAAGCCGATTTTGTTTTCTCAGAAAGTCGCTTTAATTTTTTCTAAAAGCCACTTTTAATTTCTCTAAGACCCACTTTAATTTTTTCTAAAAGCCGCTTTTGTTTTCTCAATAAGCCACTTTAATTTTTTCTAATAGCCGATTTTGTTTTCTCAAAAAGCTACTTTTATTTCTTCTAAAAGCCGATTTTGTTTTCTCAGAAAGTCGCTTTAATTTTTTCTAAAAGTCACTTTTAATTCCTCAGAAAGTCGCTTTAATGGTTTCTAAAAGCCGCTTTTGTTTTCTCAAAAAGCCACTTTAATTTTTTCTAAAAGCCGCTTTTGTTTTCTCAAAAAGCCACTTTTATTTCTTCTAAAAACCGGGTTTGTTTTCTCAGAAAGTCGCTTTAATTTTTTCTAAAAGTCACTTTTAATTCCTCAGAAAGTCGCTTTAATGTTTTCTAAAAGCCGCTTTTGTTTTCTCAAAAAGCCACTTTAATTTTTTCTAAAAGCCGCTTTTGTTTTCTCAAAAAGCCACTTTTATTTCTTCTAAAAACCGGTTTTGTTTTCTTAGAAAGTCGCTTTAATTTTTTCTAAAAGCCACTTTTAATTTCTCTAAAACCCACTTTAATTTTTTCTAAAAGCCGCTTTTGTTTTCTCAGAAAGTCGCTTTAATTTTTTTAAAAGTCACTTTTAATTCCTCAGAAAGTCGCTTTAATTTTTTCTAAAAGCCGCTTTTGTTTTCTCTAAAACCTACTTTAATTTTTTCTAAAAGCCGGTTTTGTTTTCTCAAAACCCCACTTTAATTTTTTCTATTAGCAGCTTTTGTTTTCTCAAAAAGCCACTTTTATTTCTTCTAAAAACTGGTTTTGTTTTCTCAGAAAGCCACTTTAATTTTTTCTAAAAGCCACTATTAATTCCTCAGATAGCCACTTTTTTTTAAAGCCACTTTTATTTTCTCAGAAAGCCACTTTATTTTTTCTAATAGCCACTTTTATTTTCTCAAAAAGCCACTTTAATTTTTTCTAAAAGCCACTTTTATTTTCTCAGAAAGTAGCTTTAATTTTTTCTAAAAGCCACTTTTAATTTCTCTAAGACCCACTTAAATTTTTTCTAAAAGCCGCTTTTGTTTTCTCAAAAAGCTACTTTTATCTCTTATAAAAGCCGATTTTGTTTTCTCAGAAAGTCGCTTTAATTTTTATTAAAAGTCACTTTTAATTCCTCAGAAAGTCGCTTTAATTTTTTCTAAAAGCCGCTTTTGTTTTCTCTAAAACCTACTTTAATTTTTTCTAAAAGCCGGTTTTGTTTTCTCAAAACCCCACTTTAATTTTTTCTATTAGCAGCTTTTGTTTTCTCAAAAAGCCACTTTTATTTCTTCTAAAAACTGGTTTTGTTTTCTCAGAAAGCCACTTTAATTTTTTCTAAAAGCCACTATTAATTCCTCAGATAGCCACTTTTTTTTAAAGCCACTTTTATTTTCTCAGAAAGCCACTTTATTTTTTCTAATAGCCACTTTTATTTTCTCAAAAAGCCACTTTAATTTTTTCTAAAAGCCACTTTTATTTTCTCAGAAAGTCGCTTTTATTTTTTCTAAAAGCCGCTTTTGTTTTCTCAAAAAGCCACTTTTATTTCTTCTTAAAGCCGCTTTTGTTTTCTCAAAAAGCAACTTCAATTTTTTCCAAAAGCCGCTTTTGTTTTCTCAAAAAGCCACTTTTATTTCTTCTTAAAGCCGCTTTTGTTTTCTCAAAAAGCTACTTTAATTTCTTCTAAAAGCCGCTTTTGTTTTCTCCAAAAGCCACTTTAATTTTTTCTAAAAGCCGCTTTTGTTTTCTCTGAAAGTCGCTTTAATTTTTCCTAAAAGTCACTTTTAATTCCTCAGAAAGTCGCTTTAATTTTTTCTAAAAGCCACTTTTAATTCCTCAGAAAGCCACTTTAATTTTTTCTAAAAGCCGCTTTTATTTTCTCAAAAAGCCACTTTAATTTTTTCTAATACCCGCTTTTGTTTTCTCAAAAAGCCATTTTTATTTCTTCTAAAATTCGGTTTTGTTTTCTCAGAAAGTCGCTTTAATTTTTTCTAAAAGCCACTTTTAATTTCTCTAAGACCCACTTTAATTTTTCTAAAGGCCGCTTTTGTTTTCTCAAAAAGCCACTTTAATTTTTTCTAAAAGCCGCTTTATTTTCTCAAAAAGCCACTTTTATTTGTTCTAAAAACCGGTTTTGTTTTCTTAGAAAGTCGCTTTAATTTTTTCTAAAAGCCACTTTTAATTTCTCTAAAACCCACTTTAATTTTTTCTAAAAGCCGGTTTTGTTTTCTCAAAACCCCACTTTAATTTTTTCTAAAAGCCGCTTTTGTTTTCTCAAAAATCCACTTTTATTTCTTCTAAAAACCGGTTTTGTTTTTTAGAAAGTCGCTTTTATTTCTTCTAAAAGCCGATTTTGTTTTCTCAGAAAGTCGCTTTTATTTTTTCTAAAAACCGGTTTTGTTTTCTCAGAAAGTCGCTTTAATTTTTTTTTAAAAGCCACTTTTAATTTCTCTAAAACCCACTTTAATTTTTTCTAAAAGCCGCTTTTGTTTTCTCAAAAAGCCACTTTAATTTTATCTAAAAGCCGCTTTTGTTTTCTCAAAAAGCCACTTTTATTTCTTCTAAAAACCGGTTTTGTTTTCTCAGAAAGTCGCTTTAATTTATTCTAAAAGCCACTTTTAATTTCTCTAAAACCCACTTTAATTTTTTCTAAAAGCCGCTTTTGTTTTCTCAAAAAGCCACTTTAATTTTATCTAAAAGCCGCTTTTGTTTTCTCAAAAAGCCACTTTAATTTTATCTAAAAGCCGCTTTTGTTTTCTCAAAAAGCCACTTTTATTTCTTCTAAAAACCGGTTTTGTTTTCTCAGAAAGTCGCTTTAATTTTTTTTAAAAGCCACTTTTAATTTCTCTAAAACCCACTTTAATTTTTTCTAAAAGCCGCTTTTGTTTTCTCAAAAAGCCACTTTAATTTTATCTAAAAGCCGCTTTTGTTTTCTCAAAAAGCCACTTTTATTTCTTCTAAAAACCGGTTTTGTTTTCTCAGAAAGTCGCTTTAATTTTTTCTAAAAGCCACTTTTAATTTCTCTAAAACCCACTTTAACTTTTTCTAAAAGCCGCTTTTGTTTTCTCAAAAAGCCACTTTAATTTCTTCTAAAAGCCGCTTTTGTTTTCTAAAAAAGCCACTTTTATATCTTCTAAAAACCGGTCTTGTTTTCTCAGAAAGTCGCTTTAATTTTTTCTAAAAGCCACTTTTAATTCCTCAGAAAGTCGCTTTAATTTTTTCTAAAAGTCGCTTTTGTTTTCTCAAAAAGCTACTTTTATTTCTTTTAAAAGCCGATTTTGTTTTCTCAGAAAGTCGCTTTAATTTTTTCTAAAAGTCACTTTTAATTGCTCAGAAAGTCGCTTTAATTTTTTCTAAAAGCCACTTTTAATTTCTCTAAGACCCACTTTAATTTTTTCTAAAAGCCGCTTTTGTTTTCTCAAAAAGCCACTTTAATTTTTTCTAATAGCCGCTTTTGTTTTCTCAAAAAGCTACTTTTATTTCTTCTAAAAGCCGATTTTGTTTTCTCAGAAAGTCGCTTTAATTTTTTAAAAGTCACTTTTAATTCCTCAGAAAGTCGCTTTAATTTTTTCTAAAAGCCACTTTTAATTTCTCTAAGACCCACTTTAATTTTTTCTAAAAGCCGCTTTTGTTTTCTCAAAAAGCCACTTTAATTTTTTCTAATAGCCGCTTTTGTTTTCTCAAAAAGCCACTTTAATTTTATCTAAAAGCCGCTTTTGTTTTCTCAAAAAGCCACTTTTATTTCTTCTAAAAACCGGTTTTGTTTTCTCAGAAAGTCGCTTTAATTTTTTCTAAAAGCCACTTTTAATTTCTCTAAAACCCACTTTAATTTTTTCTAAAAGCCGCTTTTGTTTTCTCAAAAAGCCACTTTAATTTTATCTAAAGGCCGCTTTTGTTTTCTCAAAAAGCCACTTTAATTTTATCTAAAAGCCGCTTTTGTTTTCTCAAAAAGCCACTTTTATTTCTTCTAAAAACCGGTTTTGTTTTCTCAGAAAGTCGCTTTAATTTTTTCTAAAAGCCACTTTTAATTTCTCTAAAACCCACTTTAATTTTATCTAAAAGCCGCTTTTGTTTTCTCAAAAAGCCACTTTAATTTTATCTAAAAGCCGCTTTTGGTTTCTCAAAAAGCCACTTTTATTTCTTCTAAAAACCGGTTTTGTTTTCTCAGAAAGTCGCTTTAATTTTTTCTAAAAGCCACTTTTAATTTCTCTAAAACCCACTTTAATTTTTTCTAAAAGCCGCTTTTGTTTTCTCAAAAAGCCACTTTAATTTTATCTAAAAGCCGCTTTTGTTTTCTCAAAAAGCCACTTTAATTTTATCTAAAAGCCGCTTTTGTTTTCTCAAAAAGCCACTTTTATTTCTTCTAAAAACCGGTTTTGTTTTCTCAGAAAGTCGCTTTAATTTTTTCTAAAAGCCACTTTTAATTTCTCTAAAACCCACTTTAATTTTTTCTAAAAGCCGCTTTTGTTTTCTCAAAAAGCCACTTTAATTTTATCTAAAAGCCGCTTTTGTTTTCTCAAAAAGCCACTTTTATTTCTTCTAAAAACCGGTTTTGTTTTCTCAGAAAGTCGCTTTAATTTTTTCTAAAAGCCACTTTTAATTTCTCTAAAACCCACTTTAACTTTTTCTAAAAGCCGCTTTTGTTTTCTCAAAAAGCCACTTTAATTTTTTCTAAAAGCCGCTTTTGTTTTCTCAAAAAGCCACTTTTATTTCTTCTAAAAACCGGTTTTGTTTTCTCAGAAAGTCGCTTTAATTTTTTCTAAAAGCCACTTTTAATTCCTCAGAAAGTCGCTTTAATTTTTTCTAAAAGTCGCTTTTGTTTTCTCAAAAAGCTACTTTTATTTCTTTTAAAAGCCGATTTTGTTTTCTCAGAAAGTCGCTTTAATTTTTTCTAAAAGTCACTTTTAATTGCTCAGAAAGTCGCTTTAATTTTTTCTAAAAGCCACTTTTAATTTCTCTAAGACCCACTTTAATTTTTTCTAAAAGCCGCTTTTGTTTTCTCAAAAAGCCACTTTAATTTTTTCTAATAGCCGCTTTTGTTTTCTCAAAAAGCTACTTTTATTTCTTCTAAAAGCCGATTTTGTTTTCTCAGAAAGTCGCTTTAATTTTTTAAAAGTCACTTTTAATTCCTCAGAAAGTCGCTTTAATTTTTTCTAAAAGCCACTTTTAATTTCTCTAAGACCCACTTTAATTTTTTCTAAAAGCCGCTTTTGTTTTCTCAAAAAGCCACTTTAATTTTTTCTAATAGCCGCTTTTGTTTTCTCAAAAAGCTACTTTTATTTCTTTTAAAAGCCGATTTTGTTTTCTCAGAAAGTCGCTTTAATTTTTTCTAAAAGTCACTTTTAATTGCTCAGAAAGTCGCTTTAATTTTTTCTAAAAGCCACTTTTAATTTCTCTAAGACCCACTTTAATTTTTTCTAAAAGCCGCTTTTGTTTTCTCAAAAAGCCACTTTAATTTTTTCTAAAAGCCGCTTTTGTTTTCTCAAAAGGCCACTTTTATTTCTTCTAAAAACCGGGTTTGTTTTCTCAGAAAGTCGCTTTAATTTTTTCTAAAAGTCACTTTTAATTCCTCAGAAAGTCGCTTTAATGTTTTCTAAAAGCCGCTTTTGTTTTCTCAAAAAGCCACTTTAATTTTTTCTAAAAGCCGCTTTTGTTTTCTCTGAAAGTCGCTTTAATTTTTCCTAAAAATCACTTTTAATTCCTCAGAAAGTCGCTTTTATTTTTTGTAAAAGCCACTTTTAATTCCTCAGAAAGCCACTTTAATTTTTTCTAAAAGCCGCTTTTGCTTTCTCAAAAAGCCACTTTTATTTCTTCTAAAAACCGATTTTGTTTAATTTCTCTAAAAGCCACTTTAATTGTTTCTAATAGCCGCTTTTGCTTTCTCAAAAAGCCACTTTTATTTCTTCTAAAAACCGATTTTGTTTTCTCAGAAAGTCGCGTTAATTTTTTCTAAAAGTCACTTTTAATTCCTCAGAAAGTCGCTTTTATTTTTTCTAAAAGCCACTTTTAATTTCTCAAAAAGCCTCTTTAATTTGTTCTAAAAGCCGCTTTTGTTTTCTCAAAAAGCCACTTTAATTTTTTCTAATAGCCGCTTTTGTTTTCGCAAAAAGCCACTTTTGTTTCTTCTAAAAACCGGTTTTGTTTTCTCAGAAAGTCGCTTTAATTTTTTCTAAAAGCCACTTTTAATTTCTCTAAAACCCACTTTATTTTTTTCTAAAAGCCGCTTTTGCTTTCTCAAAAAGCCACTTTTATTTCTTCTAAAAGCCGATTTTGTTTTCTCTGAAAGTTGCTTTAATTTTTTCTAAAAGTCACTTTTAATTCCTCAGAAAGTCGCTTTAATTTTTTCTAAAAGCCGCTTTTGTTTTCTCAAAAAGCCTCTTTAATTTGTTCTAAAAGCCGCTTTTGTTTTCTCAAAAAGCCACTTTAATTTTTTCTAATAGCCGCTTTTGTTTTCTCAAAAAGCTACTTTTATTTCTTCTAAAAGCCGATTTTGTTTTCTCAGAAAGTCGCTTTAATTTTTTAAAAGTCACTTTTAATTCCTCAGAAAGTCGCTTTAATTTTTTCTAAAAGCCACTTTTAATTTCTCTAAGACCCACTTTAATTTTTTCTAAAAGCCGCTTTTGTTTTCTCAAAAAGCCACTTTAATTTTTTCTAATAGCCGCTTTTGTTTTCTCAAAAAGCCACTTTAATTTTATCTAAAAGCCGCTTTTGTTTTCTCAAAAAGCCACTTTTATTTCTTCTAAAAACCGGTTTTGTTTTCTCAGAAAGTCGCTTTAATTTTTTCTAAAAGCCACTTTTAATTTCTCTAAAACCCACTTTAATTTTTTCTAAAAGCCGCTTTTGTTTTCTCAAAAAGCCACTTTAATTTTATCTAAAGGCCGCTTTTGTTTTCTCAAAAAGCCACGTTAATTTTTTCTAAAGGCCGCTTTTGTTTTCTAAAAAAGCCACTTTAATTTTTTCTAAAAGGCGGCTATTAGAAAAAATTAAAGCGACTTTCTGAGAAAACAAAAGCGGCCTTTAGAAAAAATTAACGTGCCTTTTTGAGAAAACAAAAGCGGCTTTTAGAAAAAATTAAAGCGACTTTCTGAGAAAACAAAAGCGGCTATTAGAAAAAATTAAAGCGACTTTCTGAGAAAACAAAAGCGGCTAATAGAAAAAATTAAAGCGACTTTCTGATAAAACAAAAGCGGCTACTAGAAAAAATTAAAGCGACTTTCTGAGAAAACAACAGCGGCTATTAGAAAAAATTAAAGCGACTTTCTGAGAAAACAAAAGCGGCCTTTAGAAAAAATTAACGTGGCTTTTTGAGAAAACAACAGCGGCTTTTAGAAAAAATTAAAGTAGCTTTTTGAGAAAGTAAAAGCGGCTATTAGAAAAAATTAATGTGGGTTTTAGAGAAAATAAAAGCGGCTTTTAGAAAAAATTAAAGCGACTTTCTGAGAAAACAAAATCGGCTTTTAGAAAAAATTAAAGCGACTTTCTGAGAAAACAAAAGCGGCTTTTAGAAAAAATTAACGTTGCTTTTTGAGAAAACAAAAGCGGCTATTAGAAAAAATTAAAGTGGCTTTTTGAGAAAATAAAAGCGGCTATTAGAAAAAATTAAAGTAGCTGTTTGATAAAACAAAAGCGGCTTTTAGAAAAAATTAAAGCGACTTTCTGAGAAAACAAAAGCGGCTGTTACAAAAAATTAAAGCGGCTATTACAAAAAATTAAAGTGGCTTTTTGAGAAAATAAAAGCGGCTTTTAGAAAAAATTAAAGCGGCTGTTACAAAAAATTAAAGTGACTTTCTGAGAAAACAAAAGCGGCTTTTAGAAAAAATTAACGTTGCTTTTTGAGAAAACAAAAGCGGCTATTAGAAAAAATTAAAGTGGCTTTTTGAGAAAATAAAAGCGGCTATTAGAAAAAATTAAAGTAGCTGTTTGATAAAACAAAAGCGGCTTTTAGAAAAAATTAAAGCGACTTTCTGAGAAAACAAAAGCGGCTGTTACAAAAAATTAAAGCGCCTTTTAGAAAAAATTAAAGTGGCTTTTTGAGAAAATAAAAGCGGCTATTAAAAAAAATTAAAGTAGCTGTTTGATAAAACAAAAGCGGCTTTTAGAAAAAATTAAAGCGACTTTCTGAGAAAACAAAAGCGGCTGTTACAAAAAATTAAAGCGGCTATTAGAAAAAATTAAAGTGGCTTTTTGAGAAAACAAAAGCGGCCTTTAGAAAAAATTAAAGCGACTTTCTGAGAAAACAAAAGCGGCTGTTACAAAAAATTAAAGCGGCTATTACAAAAAATTAAAGTGGCTTTTTGAGAAAATAAAAGCGGCTTTTAGAAAAAATTAAAGCGGCTGTTACAAAAAATTAAAGTGGCTTTTTGAGAAAATAAAAGCGGCTATTAGAAAAAATTAAAGTAGCTGTTTGATAAAACAAAAGCGGCTTTTAGAAAAAATTAAAGCGACTTTCTGAGAAAACAAAAGCGGCTGTTACAAAAAATTAAAGCGCCTTTTAGAAAAAATTAAAGTGGCTTTTTTAGAAAACAAAAGCGGCCTTTAGAAAAAATTAACGTGGCTTTTTGAGAAAACAAAAGCGGCTTTTAGAAAAAATTAAAGTAGCTTTTTGAGAAAATAAAAGCGGCTATTAGAAAAAATTAATGTGGGTTTTAGAGAAAATAAAAGTGGCTTTTAGAAAAAATTAAAGCGACTTTCTGAGAAAACAAAAGCGGCTTTTAGAAAAAATTAAAGCGACTTTCTGAGAAAACAAAAGCGGCTATTAGAAAAAATTAAAGCGACTTTCTGAGAAAACAAAAGCGGCTATTAGAAAAAATTAAGTGGCTTTTAGAGAAATTAAAAGCGGCTATTAGAAAAAATTAAAGTGCCTTTTTGATAAAATAAAAGCGGCTATTAGAAAAAATTAACGTGGCTTTTTGAGAAAACAAAAGCGGCTGTTAGAAAAAATTAAAGTAGCTTTTTGAGAAAATAAAAGCGGCTATTAGAAAAACTTAAAGCGACTTTCTGAGAAAACAAAAGCGGCTATTAGAAAAAATTAAAGCGACTTTCTGAGAAAACAAAAACGGCTTTTAGAAAAAATTAAAGCGACTTTCTGAGAAAACAAAAACGGCTTTTAGAAAAAATTAAAGCGACTTTCTGAGAAAACAAAAGCGGCTATTAGAAAAAATTAAAGCGACTTTCTGAGAAAACAAAAGCGGCTATTAGAAAAAATGAAGTGGCTTTTAGAGAAATTAAAAGCGGCTATTAGAAAAAATTAAAGTGGCTTTTTGAGAAAACAAAAGCGGCTATTAGAAAAAATTAAAGTGGGTTTTAGAGAAAATAAAAGCGGCTTTTAGAAAAAATTAAAGTGGCTTTTTGAGAAAACAAAATCGGTTTTTAGAAAAAATTACAGCGACTTTCTGAGAAAACAAAAGCGGCTATTAGAAAAAATTAAAGTGGCTTTTTGAGAAAACAAAAGCGGCTATTAGAAAAAATTAGGTGGCTTTTAGAGAAATTAAAAGCGGCTATTAGAAAAATTAAAGTGGCTTTTTGAGAAAACAAAATCGGCTTTTAGAAAAAATTACAGCGACTTTCTGAGAAAACAAAAGCGGCTATTAGAAAAAATTAAAGTGGCTTTTTGAGAAAACAAAAGCGGCTATTAGAAAAAATTAAAGTGGCTTTTTGAGAAAACAAAAGCGGCTATTAGAAAAAATTAAAGTGGCTTTTTGAGAAAACAAAAGCGGCTATTAGAAAAAATTAAAGTAGCTTTTTGAGAAAATAAAAGCGGCTATTAGAAAAAATTAAAGTGGCTTTTTGAGAAAACAAAAGCGGCTATTAGAAAAAATTAAAGCGACTTTCTGAGAAAACAAAAGCGGCTATTAGAAAAAATTAAAGTGGCTTTTTGAGAAAACAAAAGCGGCTATTAGAAAAAATTAAAGTGGCTTTTTGAGAAAACAAAAGCGGCTATTAGAAAAAATTAAAGTGGCTTTTTGAGAAAACAAAAGCGGCTATTAGAAAAAATTAAAGTAGCTTTTTGAGAAAATAAAAGCGGCTATTAGAAAAAATTAAAGTGGCTTTTTGAGAAAACAAAAGCGGCTATTAGAAAAAATTAAAGTGGCTTTTTGAGAAAACAAAAGCGGCTATTAGAAAAAATTAAAGTGGGTTTTAGAGAAAATAAAAGCGGCTATTAGAAAAAATTAAAGCGACTTTCTGAGAAAACAAAAGCGGCTATTAGAAAAAATTGAAGTGGCTTTTTGAGAAAATAAAAGCGGCTATTAGAAAAAATTAAAGCGACTTTCTGAGAAAACAAAAGCGGCTATTAGAAAAAATTAAAGTGGCTTTTTGAGAAAACAAAAGCGGCTATTAGAAAAAATTAAAGTGGCTTTTTGAGAATCCAAAAGCGGCTATTAGAAAAAATTAAAGTGGGTTTTAGAGAAATTAAAAGCAACTATTAGAAAAATTAAAGTGGCTTTTTGAGAAAATAAAAGCGGCTATTAGAAAAAATTAAAGCGACTTTCTGAGAAAACAAAAGCGGCTATTAGAAAAAATTAAAGTGGCTTTTTGAGAAAACAAAAACGGCTATTAGAAAAAATTAAAGTGGCTTTTTGAGAAAACAAAAGCGGCTATTAGAAAAAATTAAAGTGGCTTCTTGAGAAAACAAAAGCGGCTATTAGAAAAAATTAAAGTGGCTTTTTGAGAAAACAAAATTAAAAAGATAGAAAAAATTAAAGTAGCTTTTTGAGAAAATAAAGCGGCTATTACAAAAAATTAAAGTGGCTTTTTGAGAAAACAAAAGCGGCTTTTAGAAAAAATTTCAGCGAATTTCTGAGAAAACTAAAGCGGCTATTAGAAAAAATTAAATCGACTTTCTGAGAAAACAAAAACGGCTTTTAGAAAAAATTAAAGCGACTTTCTGAGAAAACAAAAGCGGCTATTAGAAAAAATTAAAGTAGCTTTTTGAGAAAATAAAGCGGCTATTAGAAAAAATTAAAGTGGCTTTTTGAGAAAACAAAAGCGGCTATTAGAAAAAATTAAAGTGGGTTTTAGAGAAAATAAAAGCGGCTTTTAGAAAAAATTAAAGTGGGTTTTAGAGAAATTAAAAGCGGCTATTAGAAATTAAAGTGGCTTTTTGAGAAAACAAAATCGGCTTTTAGAAAAAATTTCAGCGACTTTCTGAGAAAACTAAAGCGGCTATTAGAAAAAATTAAATCGACTTTCTGAGAAAACAAAAACGGCTTTTAGAAAAAATTAATGCGACTTTCTGAGAAAACAAAAACGGCTTTTAGAAAAAATTAAAGCGACTTTCTGAGAAAACAAAAGCGGCTATTAGAAAAAATTAAAGCGACTTTCTGAGAAAACAAAAGCGGCTATTAGAAAAAATGAAGTGGCTTTTAGAGAAATTAAAAGCGGCTATTAGAAAAAATTAAAGTGGCTTTTTGAGAAAACAAAAGCGGCTATTAGAAAAAATTAAAGTGGGTTTTAGAGAAAATAAAAGCGGCTTTTAGAAAAAATTAAAGTGGCTTTTTGAGAAAACAAAATCGGCTATTAGAAAAAATTAAAGTGGCTTTTTGAGAAAACAAAAGCGGCTATTAGAAAAAATTAAAGCGACTTTCTGAGAAAACAAAAGCGGCTATTAGAAAAAATTAAAGTGCCTTTTTGAGAAAACAAAAGCGGCTATTAGAAAAAATTAAAGTGGCTTTTTGAGAAAACAAAAGCGGCTATTAGATAAAATTAAAGTGGCTTTTTGAGAAAACAAAAGCGGCTATTAGAAAAAATTAAAGTGGCTTTTTTAAAAAACAAAAGCGGCTATTAGAAAAAATTAAAGTAGCTTTTTGAGAAAATAAAAGCGGCTATTAGAAAAAATTACAGTGGCTTTTTAAGAAAACAAAAGCGGCTATTAGAAAAAATTAAAGTGGGTTTTAGAGAAAATAAAAGCGGCTATTAGAAAAAATCAAAGTGGCTTTTTGAGAAAATAAAAGCGGCTATTAGAAAAAATTAAAGTGGCTTTTTTAAAAAACAAAAGCGGCTATTAGAAAAAATTAAAGTAGCTTTTTGAGAAAATAAAAGCGGCTATTAGAAAAAATTACAGTGGCTTTTTAAGAAAACAAAAGCGGCTATTAGAAAAAATTAAAGTGGGTTTTAGAGAAAATAAAAGCGGCTATTAGATAAAATTAAAGTGGCTTTTTGAGAAAACAAAAGCGGCTATTAGAAAAAATTAAAGTGGCTTTTTTAAAAAACAAAAGCGGCTATTAGAAAAAATTAAAGTAGCTTTTTGAGAAAATAAAAGCGGCTATTAGAAAAAATTACAGTGGCTTTTTAAGAAAACAAAAGCGGCTATTAGAAAAAATTAAAGTGGGTTTTAGAGAAAATAAAAGCGGCTATTAGAAAAAATCAAAGTGGCTTTTTGAGAAAATAAAAGCGGCTATTAGAAAAAATTACAGTGGCTTTTTGAGAAAACAAAAGCGGCTATTAGAAAAAATTAAAGTGGGTTTTAGAGAAAATAAAAGCGGCTATTAGAAAAAATCAAAGTGGCTTTTTGAGAAAATAAAAGCGGCTATTAGAAAAAATTACAGTGGCTTTTTGAGAAAACAAAAGCGGCTATTAGAAAAAATTAAAGTGGGTTTTAGAGAAAATAAAAGCGGCTATTAGAAAAAATCAAAGTGGCTTTTTGAGAAAATAAAAGCGGCTATTAGAAAAAATTAAAGCGACTTTCTGAGAAAACAAAAGCGGCTGTTACAAAAAATTAAAGTGGGTTTTAGAGAAAATAAAAGCGGCTTTTAGAAAAAATTAAAGTGGGTTTTAGAGAAATTAAAAGCGGCTATTAGAAAAAATTAAAGTGGCTTTTTGAGAAAACAAAATCGGCTTTTAGAAAAAATTACAGCGACTTTCTGAGAAAACTAAAGCGGCTATTAGAAAAAATTAAATCGACTTTCTGAGAAAACAAAATCGGCTTTTAGAAAAAATTAAAGCGACTTTCTGAGAAAGCAAAAGCGGCTTTTAGAAAAAATAAAGTGGGTTTTAGAGAAATTAAAAGCGGCTATTAGAAAAAGTTAAAGTGGCATTTTGAGAAAATAAAAGCGGCTTTTAGAAGAAATAAAGTGGGTTTTAGAGAAATTAAAAGCGGCCTTTAGAAAAAATTAACGTGGCTCTTTGAGAAAACAACAGCGGCTATTAGAAAAAATTAAAGCGACTTTCTGAGAAAACAAAAGCGGCTGTTACAAAAAATTAAAGCGGCTTTTAGAAAAAATTAAACCGACTTTCTGAGAAAACAAAGGCGGCTTTTAGAAAAAATTAACGTTGCTTTTTGAGAAAACAAAAGCGGTTATTAGAAAAAATTAAAGTGGCTTTTTGAGAAAATAAAAGCGGCTTTTAGAAAAAATTATAGCGACTTTCTGAGAAAACAAAAGCGGCTGTTACAAAAAATTAAAGCGGCTTTTAGAAAAAATTAAAGTGGCTTTTTGAGAAAACAAAAGCGGCTTTTAAAAAAAATTAAAGTGGCTTTTTGAGAAAACAAAAGCGGCTTTTAGAAAAAATTAAACCGACTTTCTGAGAAAACAAAGGCGGCTTTTAGAAAAAATTAACGTTGCTTTTTGGAAAACAAAAGCGGTTATTAGAAAAAATTAAAGTGGCTTTTTGAGAAAATAAAAGCGGCTTTTAGAAAAAATTATAGCGACTTTCTGAGAAAACAAAAGCGGCTGTTACAAAAAATTAAAGCGGCTTTTAGAAAAAATTAAAGTGGCTTTTTTAAAAACAAAAGCGGCCTTTAGAAAAAATTAACGTGGCTTTTTGAGAAAACAAAAGCGGCTTTTAGAAGAAATAAAAGTAGCTTTTTGAGAAAACAAAAGCGGCTTTTAGAAAAAATAAAGTGGGTTTTAGAGAAATTAAAAGCGGCTATTAGAAAAAATTAAAGTGGCTGTTTGAAAAAACAAAAGCGGCTTTTAGAAGAAATAAAGTGGGTTTTAGAGAAATTAAAAGCGGCTATTAGAAAAAATTAAAGTGGCTGTTTGAAAAAACAAAAGCGGCTTTTAGAAGAAATAAAGTGGGTTTTAGAGAATTTAAAAGCGGCTATTAGAAAAAATTAAAGCGGCTTTTAGAAAAAATTAAAGTGGCTTTTTTAAAAACAAAAGCGGCCTTTAGAAAAAATTAACGTGGCTTTTTGAGAAAACAAAAGCGGCTTTTAGAAAAAATAAAGTGGGTTTTAGAGAAATTAAAAGCGGCTATTAGAAAAAATTAAAGTGGCTGTTTGAAAAAACAAAAGCGGCTTTTAGAAGAAATAAAGTGGGTTTTAGAGAAATTAAAAGCGGCCTTTAGAAAAAATTATAGTGGCTGTTTGAGAAAACAAAAGCGGCTTTTAGAAGAAATAAAAGTAGCTTTTTGAGAAAACAAAAGCGGCTTTTAGAAAAAATAAAGTGGGTTTTAGAGAAATTAAAAGCGGCTATTAGAAAAAATTAAAGTGGCTGTTTGAGAAAACAAAAGCGGCTTTTAGAAAAAATAAAGTGGGTTTTAGAGAATTTAAAAGCGGCTTTTAGAAAAAATTAACGTGGCTTTTTTAGAAAATAAAAGCGGCTTTTAGAAGAAATAAAGTGGGTTTTAGAGAAATTAAAAGCGGCCTTTAGAAAAAATTAACGCGGCTCTTTGTGAAAACAACAGCGGCTATTAGAAAAAATTAAAGCGACTTTCTGAGAAAACAAAAGCGGCTTTTAGAAAAAATAAAGTGGGTTTTAGAGAAATTAAAAGCGGCTATTAGAAAAAATTAACGTGGCTTTTTGAGAAAACAGAAGCGGCTTTTAGAAGAAATAAAGTGGGTTTTAGAGAAAATAAAAGCGGCTTTTAGAAAAAATTAGAGCGACTTTCTGAGAAAACAAAAGCGGCTGTTACAAAAAATTAAAGCGGCTTTTAGAAAAAATTAAAGTGGCTTTTTGAGAAAACAAAAGCGGCCTTTAGAAAAAATTAACGTGGCTTTTTGAGAAAACAAAAGCGGCTTTTAGAAAAAATTAAAGTGGCTTTTTGAGAAAACAAAAGCGGCCTTTAGAAAAAATTAACGTGGCTTTTTGAGAAAACAAAAGCGGCTATTAGAAAAAATTAACGTGGCTTTTTGAGAAAATAAAAGCGGCCTTTAGAAAAAATTAACGTGGCTTTTTGAGAAAACAAAAGCGGCTTTTAGAAAAAATTAAAGTAGCTTTTTGAGAAAATAAAAGCGGCTATTAGAAAAAATTAAAGCGACTTTCTGAGAAAGCAAAAGCGGCTTTTAGAAAAAATAAAGTGGGTTTTGGAGAAATTAAAAGCGGCTATTAGAAAAAATTAACGTGGCTTTTTGAGAAAATAAAAGCGGCGTTTAGAAGAAATAAAGTGGGTTTTAGAGAAATTAAAAGCGGCCTTTAGAAAAAATTAACGTGACTCTTTGAGAAAACAACAGCGGCTATTAGAAAAAATTAAAGCGACTTTCTGAGAAAGCAAAAGCGGCTTTTAGAAAAAATAAAGTGGGTTTTAGAGAAATTAAAAGCGGCTATTAGAAAAAATTAACGTGGCTTTTTGAGAAAATAAAAGCGGCTTTTAGAAGAAATAAAGTGGCTTTTTGAGAAAACAAAAGCGGCTTTTAGAAAAAATTAAAGTAGCTTTTTGAGAAAATAAAAGCGGCTATTAGAAAAAATTAAAGCGACTTTCTGAGAAAGCAAAAGCGGCTTTTAGAAAAAATAAAGTGGGTTTTAGAGAAATTAAAAGCGGCTATTAGAAAAAATTAACGTGGCTTTTTGAGAAAATAAAAGCGGCTTTTAGAAGAAATAAAGTGGGTTTTAGAGAAATTAAAAGCGGCCTTTAGAAAAAATTAACGTGACTCTTTGAGAAAACAACAGCGGCTATTAGAAAAAATTAAAGCGACTTTCTGAGAAAACAAAAGCGGCTGTTACAAAAAATTAAAGCGGCTTTTAGAAAAAATTTAAGTGGCTTTTTGAGAAAACAAAAGCGGCCTTTAGAAAAAATTAACGTGGCTTTTTGAGAAAATAAAAGCGGCTATTAGAAAAAATTAAAGCGACTTTCTGAGAAAACAAAAGCGGCTATTAGAAAAAATTAAAGTTGCTTTTTGAGAAAACAAAAGCGGCTTTTAGAAAAAATTAAAGTAGCTTTTTGAGAAAATAAAAGCGGCTATTAGAAAAAATTAAAGCGACTTTCTGAGAAAACAAAAGCGGCTGTTACAAAAAATTAAAGCGGCTTTTAGAAAAAATTAAAGTGGCTTTTTGAGAAAACAAAAGCGGCCTTTAGAAAAAATTAAAGTGGCTTTTAGAGAAAACAAAAGCGGCTTTTAGAAAAAATTAAAGTAGCTGTTTGAGAAAATAAAAGCGGCTATTAGAAAAAATTAAAGCGACTTTCTGAGAAAGCAAAAGCGGCTTTTAGAAAAAATAAAGTGGGTTTTAGAGAAATTAAAAGCGGCTATTAGAAAAAATTAACGTGGCTTTTTGAGAAAATAAAAGCGGCTTTTAGAAGAAATAAAGTGGGTTTTAGAGAAATTAAAAGCGGCCTTTAGAAAAAATTAACGTGACTCTTTGAGAAAACAACAGCGGCTATTAGAAAAAATTAAAGCGACTTTCTGAGAAAACAAAAGCGGCTGTTACAAAAAATTAAAGCGGCTTTTAGAAAAAATTAAAGTGGCTTTTTGAGAAAACAAAAGCGGCCTTTAGAAAAAATTAACGTGGCTTTTTGAGAAAATAAAAGCGGCTATTAGAAAAAATTAAAGCGACTTTCTGAGAAAACAAAAGCGGCTGTTACAAAAAATTAAAGCGGCTTTTAGAAAAAATTAAAGTGGCTTTTTGAGAAAATAAAAGCGGCTATTAGAAAAAATTAAAGCGACTTTCTGAGAAAACAAAAGCGGCTATTAGAAAAAATTAAAGCGACTTTCTGAGAAAACAAAAGCGGCTATTAGAAAAAATTAAAGCGACTTTCTGAGAAAACAAAAGCGGCTGTTACAAAAAATTAAAGCGGCTTTTAGAAAAAATTAAAGTGGCTTTTTGAGAAAACAAAAGCGGCTTTTAGAAAAAATTAAAGCGACTTTCTGAGAAAACAAAAGCGGCTGTTACAAAAAATTAAAGCGGCTTTTAGAAAAAATTAAAGTGGCTTTTTGAGAAAATAAAAGCGGCTATTAGAAAAAATTAAAGCGACTTTCTGAGAAAACAAAAGCGGCTATTAGAAAAAATTAAAGCGACTTTCTGAGAAAACAAAAGCGGCTATTAGAAAAAATTAAAGCGACTTTCTGAGAAAACAAAAGCGGCTGTTACAAAAAATTAAAGCGGCTTTTAGAAAAAATTAAAGTGGCTTTTTGAGAAAACAAAAGCGGCCTTTAGAAAAAATTAACGTGGCTTTTTGAGAAAATAAAAGCGGCTATTAGAAAAAATTAAAGCGACTTTCTGAGAAAACAAAAGCGGCTATTAGAAAAAATTAAAGCGACTTTCTGAGAAAACAAAAGCGGCTGTTACAAAAAATTAAAGCGGCTTTTAGAAAAAATTAAAGTGGCTTTTTGAGAAAACAAAAGCGGCCTTTAGAAAAAATTAACGTGGCTTTTTGAGAAAACAAAAGCGGCTTTTAGAAAAAATTAAAGCGACTTTCTGAGAAAACAAAAGCGGCTGTTACAAAAAATTAAAGCGGCTTTTAGAAAAAATTAAAGTGGCTTTTTGAGAAAACAAAAGCGGCTTTTAGAAAAAATTAAAGCGACTTTCTGAGAAAACAAAAGCGGCTGTTACAAAAAATTAAAGCGGCTTTTAGAAAAAATTAAAGTGGCTTTTTGAGAAAACAAAAGCGGCCTTTAGAAAAAATTAACGTGGCTTTTTGAGAAAACAAAAGCGGCTTTTAGAAAAAATTAAAGCGACTTTCTGAGAAAACAAAAGCGGCTGTTACAAAAAATTAAAGCGGCTTTTAGAAAAAATTAAAGTGGCTTTTTGAGAAAACAAAAGCGGCTTTTAGAAAAAATTAAAGTAGCTTTTTGAGAAAATAAAAGCGGCTATTAGAAAAAATTAAAGCGACTTTCTGAGAAAACAAAAGCGGCTGTTACAAAAAATGAAAGCGGCTTTTAGAAAAAATTAAAGTGGCTTTTTGAGAAAACAAAAGCGGCCTTTAGAAAAAATTAACGTGGCTTTTTGAGAAAACAAAAGCGGCTTTTAGAAAAAATAAAGTGGGTTTTAGAGAATTTAAAAGCGGCTATTAGAAAAAATTAACGTGGCTTTTTGAGAAAACAAAAGCGGCTTTTAGAAAAAATTAAAGCGACTTTCTGAGAAAGCAAAAGCGGCTTTTAGAAAAAATAAAGTGGGTTTTAGAGAAATTAAAAGCGGCTATTAGAAAAAATTAAAGTGGCTGTTTGAGAAAACAAAAGCGGCTTTTAGAAGAAATAAAAGTAGCTTTTTGAGAAAACAAAAGCGGCTTTTAGAAAAAATAAAGTGGGTTTTAGAGAATTTAAAAGCGGCTTTTAGAAAAAATTAACGTGGCTTTTTGAGAAAATAAAAGCGGCTTTTAGAAGAAATAAAGTGGGTTTTAGAGAAATTAAAAGCGGCCTTTAGAAAAAATTAACGTGGCTCTTTGAGAAAACAACAGCGGCTATTAGAAAAAATTAAAGCGACTTTCTGAGAAAACAAAAGCGGCTGTTACAAAAAATTAAAGCGGCTTTTAGAAAAAATTAAAGTGGCTTTTTGAGAAAACAAAAGCGGCCTTTAGAAAAAATTAACGTGGCTTTTTGAGAAAACAAAAGCGGCTTTTAGAAAAAATTAAAGTAGCTTTTTGAGAAAATAAAAGCGGCTATTAGAAAAAATTAAAGCGACTTTCTGAGAAAACAAAATCGGCTTTTAGAAAAAATTAAAGCGACTTTCTGAGAAAGCAAAAGCGGCTTTTAGAAAAAATAAAGTGGGTTTTAGAGAAATTAAAAGCGGGTATTAGAAAAAATTAACGTGGCTTTTTGAGAAAACAAAAGCGGCTTTTAGAAAAAATTAAAGCGACTTTCTGAGAAAGCAAAAGCGGCTTTTAGAAAAAATTAAAGCGACTTTCTGAGAAAGCAAAAGCGGCTTTTAGAAAAAATAAAGTAGGTTTTAGAGAAATTAAAAGCGGCTATTAGAAAAAATTAAAGTGGCTGTTTGAGAAAACAAAAGCGGCTTTTAGAAGAAATAAAAGTAGCTTTTTGAGAAAACAAAAGCGGCTTTTAGAAAAAATAAAGTGGGTTTTAGAGAATTTAAAACCGGCTATTAGAAAAAATTAACGTGGCTTTTTGAGAAAACAAAAGCGGCTTTTAGAAAAAATTAAAGCGACTTTCTGAGAAAGCAAAAGCGGCTTTTAGAAAAAATTAAAGCGACTTTCTGAGAAAGCAAAAGCGGCTTTTAGAAAAAATAAAGTGGGTTTTAGAGAAATTAAAAGCGGCTATTAGAAAAAATTAAAGTGGCTGTTTGAGAAAACAAAAGCGGCTTTTAGAAGAAATAAAAGTAGCTTTTTGAGAAAACAAAAGCGGCTTCTAGAAAAAATAAAGTGGGTTTTAGAGAATTTAAAAGCGGCTTTTAGAAAAAATTAACGTGGCTTTTTGAGAAAATAAAAGCGGCTTTTAGAAGAAATAAAGTGGGTTTTAGAGAAATTAAAAGCGGCCTTTAGAAAAAATTAACGTGGCTCTTTGAGAAAACAACAGCGGCTATTAGAAAAAATTAAAGCGACTTTCTGAGAAAACAAAAGCGGCTGTTACAAAAAATAAAAGCGGCTTTTAGAAAAAATTAAAGTGGCTTTTTGAGAAAACAAAAGCGGCCTTTAGAAAAAATTAACGTGGCTTTTTGAGAAAACAAAAGCGGCTTTTAGAAAAAATTAAAGTAGCTTTTTGAGAAAATAAAAGCGGCTATTAGAAAAAATTAAAGTGGCTTTTTGAGAAGATAAAAGCGGCTTTTAGAAAAAATTAACGTGGCTTTTTGAGATAATAAAAGCGGCTTTTAGAAGAAATAAAGTGGGTTTTAGAGAAATTAAAAGCGGCCTTTAGAAAAAATTAACGTGGCTCTTTGAGAAAACAACAGCGGCTATTAGAAAAAATTAATGCGACTTTCTGAGAAAGCAAAAGCGGCTTTTAGAAAAAATAAAGTGGGTTTTAGAGAAATTAAAAGCGGCTATTAGAAAAAATTAACGTGGCTTTTTGAGAAAACAAAAGCGGCTTTTAGAAAAAATTAAAGCGACTTTCTGAGAAAGCAAAAGCGGCTTTTAGAAAAAATAACGTGGGTTTTAGAGAAATTAAAAGCGGCTATTAGAAAAAATTAACGTGGCTTTTTGAGAAAATAAAAGCGGCTTTTAGAAGAAATAAAGTGGGTTTTAGAGAAATTAAAAGCGGCTATTAGAAAAAATTAACGTGGCTTTTTGAGAAAACAAAAGCGGCTTTTAGAAAAAATTAAAGCGACTTTCTGAGAAAGCAAAAGCGGCTTTTAGAAAAAATAAAGTGGGTTTTAGAGAAATTAAAAGCGGCTATTAGAAAAAATTAAAGTGGCTGTTTGAGAAAACAAAAGCGGCTTTTAGAAGAAATAAAAGTAGCTTTTTGAGAAAACAAAAGCGGCTTTTAGAAAAAATAAAGTGGGTTTTAGAGAATTTAAAAGCGGCTTTTAGAAAAAATTAACGTGGCTTTTTGAGAAAATAAAAGCGGCTTTTAGAGGAAATAAAGTGGGTTTTAGAGAAATTAAAAGCGGCCTTTAGAAAAAATTAACGTGGCTCTTTGAGAAAACAACAGCGGCTATTAGAAAAAATTAAAGCGACTTTCTGAGAAAGCAAAAGCGGCTTTTAGAAAAAATAAAGTGGGTTTTAGAGAAATTAAAAGCGGCCTTTAGAAAAAATTAACGTGGCTCTTTGAGAAAACAACAGCGGCTATTAGAAAAAATTAAAGCGACTTTCTGAGAAAACAAAAGCGGCTTTTAGAAGAAATAAAAGTAGCTTTTTGAGAAAACAAAAGCGGCTTTTAGAAAAAATAAAGTGGGTTTTAGAGAATGTAAAAGCGGCTTTTAGAAAAAATTAACGTGGCTTTTTGAGAAAATAAAAGCGGCTTTTAGAAGAAATAAAGTGGGTTTTAGAGAAATTAAAAGCGGCCTTTAGAAAAAATTAACGTGGCTCTTTGAGAAAACAACAGCGGCTATTACAAAAATTAAAGCGACTTTCTGAGAAAGCAAAAGCGGCTTTTAGAAAAAATTAACGTGGCTTTTTGAGAAAACAAAAGCGGCTTTTAGAAAAAAATAAAGCGACTTTCTGAGAAAGCAAAAGCGGCTTTTAGAAAAAATAAAGTGGGTTTTAGAGAAATTAAAAGCGGCCTTTAGAAAAAATTAACGTGGCTCTTTGAGAAAACAACAGCGGCTATTAGAAAAAATTAAAGCGACTTTCTGAGAAAACAAAAGCGGCTTTTAGAAGAAATAAAAGTAGCTTTTTGAGAAAACAAAAGCGGCTTTTAGAAAAAATAAAGTGGGTTTTAGAGAATGTAAAAGCGGCTTTTAGAAAAAATTAACGTGGCTTTTTGAGAAAATAAAAGCGGCTTTTAGAAGAAATAAAGTGGGTTTTAGAGAAATTAAAAGCGGCCTTTAGAAAAAATTAACGTGGCTCTTTGAGAAAACAACAGCGGCTATTACAAAAATTAAAGCGACTTTCTGAGAAAGCAAAAGCGGCTTTTAGAAAAAATTAACGTGGCTTTTTGAGAAAACAAAAGCGGCTTTTAGAAAAAATTAAAGCGACTTTCTGAGAAAGCAAAAGCGGCTTTTAGAAAAAAATAAAGTGGCTGTTTGAGAAAACAAAAGCGGCTTTTAGAAGAAATAAAAGTAGCTTTTTGAGAAAACAAAAGCGGCTTTTAGAAAAAATAAAGTGGGTTTTAGAGAAATCAAAAGCGGCTATTAGAAAAAATTAACGTGGCTTTTTGAGAAAACAAAAGCGGCTTTTAGAAAAAATTAAAGCGACTTTCTGAGAAAGCAAAAGCGGCTTTTAGAAAAAATTAAAGTGGCTGTTTGAGAAAACAAAAGCGGCTTTTAGAAGAAATAAAAGTAGCTTTTTGAGAAAACAAAAGCGGCTTTTAGAAAAAATAAAGTGGGTTTTAGAGAATTTAAAAGCGGCTATTAGAAAAAATTAACGTGGCTTTTTGAGAAAACAAAAGCGGCTTTTAGAAAAAAATAAAGCGACTTTCTGAGAAAGCAAAAGCGGCTTTTAGAAAAAATAAAGTGGGTTTTAGAGAAATTAAAAGTGGCTATTAGAAAAAATAAAGTGGGTTTTAGAGAATTTAAAAGCGGCTTTTAGAAAAAACTAACGTGGCTCTTTGAGAAAACAACAGCGGCTATTAGAAAAAATTAAAGCGACTTTCTGAGAAAACAAAAGCGGCTGTTACAAAAAATTAAAGCGGCTTTTAGAAAAAATTAAAGTGGCTTTTTGAGAAATCAAAAGCGGCCTTTAGAAAAAATTAACGTGGCTTTTTGAGAAAACAAAAGCGGCTTTTAGAAAAATTAAAGTGGGTTTTAGAGAATTTAAAAGCGGCTTTTAGAAAAAATTAACGTGGCTTTTTGAGAAAATAAAAGCGGCTTTTAGAAGAAATAAAGTTGGTTTTAGAGAAATTAAAAGCGGCCTTTAGAAAAAATTAACGTGGCTCTTTGAGAAAACAACAGCGGCTATTAGAAAAAATTAAAGCGACTTTCTGAGAAAACAAAAGCGGCTGTTACAAAAAATTAAAGCGGCTTTTAGAAAAAATTAAAGTGGCTTTTTGAGAAAACAAAAGCGGCCTTTAGAAAAAATTAACGTGGCTTTTTGAGAAAACAAAAGCGGCTTTTAGAAAAAATTAAAGTGGCTTTTTGAGAAAATAAAAGCGGCTTTTAGAAAAAATAAAGTGGGTTTTAGAGAATTTAAAAGCGGCTTTTAGAAAAAATTAACGTGGCTTTTTGAGAAAATAAAAGCGGCTTATAGAAGAAATAAAGTGGGTTTTAGAGAAATTAAAAGCGGCCTTTAGAAAAAATTAACGTGGCTCTTTGAGAAAACAACAGCGGCTATTAGAAAAAATTAAAGCGACTTTCTGAGAAAACAAAAGCGGCTATTAGAAAAAATTAAAGTGGGTTTTAGAGAAAATAAAAGCGGCTATTAGAAAAAATCAAAGTGGCTTTTTGAGAAAATAAAAGCGGCTATTAGAAAAAATTAAAGCGACTTTCTGAGAAAACAAAAGCGGCTGTTACAAAAAATTAAAGCGGCTTTTAGAAAAAATTAAAGTGGCTTTTTGAGAAAATAAAAGCGGCTATTAGAAAAAATTAAAGTGGCTTTTTAAGAAAACAAAAGCGGCTATTAGAAAAAATTAAAGTGGGTTTTAGTGAAAATAAAAGCGGCTATTAGAAAAAATTAAAGTGGCTTTTTGAGAAAACAAAAGCGGCTATTAGAAAAAATTAAAGTGGGTTTTAGTGAAAATAAAAGCGGCTATTAGAAAAAATCAAAGTGGCTTTTTGAGAAAATAAAAGCGGCTATTAGAAAAAATTAAAGCGACTTTCTGAGAAAACAAAAGCGGCTGTTACAAAAATTTAAAGCGGCTTTTAGAAAAAATTAAAGTGGCTTTTTGAGAAAACAAAAGCGGCCTTTAGAAAAAATTAACGTGGCTTTTTGAGAAAACAAAAGCGGCTTTTAGAAAAAATTAACGTTGCTTTTTGAGAAAACAAAAGCGGCTATTAGAAAAAATTAAAGTGGCTTTTTGAGAAAATAAAAGCGGCTTTTAGAAAAAATTAAAGCGACTTTCTGAGAAAACAAAAGCGGCTGTTACAAAAAATTAAAGCGGCTTTTAGAAAAAATTAAAGTGGCTATTAGAAAAAATTAAAGTGGCTTTTTGAGAAAATAAAAGCGGCTATTAGAAAAAATTAAAGTAGCTGTTTGATAAAACAAAAGGGCTTTTAGAAAAAATTAACGTGGCTTTTTAAGAAAATAAAAGCGGCTATTAGAAAAAATTAATGTGGGTTTTAGATAAAATAAAAGCGGCTGTTACAAAAAATTAAAGCGGCTTTTAGAAAAAATTAAAGTGGCTTTTTGAGAAAACAAAAGCGGCCTTTAGAAAAAATTAACGTGGCTTTTTGAGAAAACAAAAGCGGCTTTTAGAAAAAATTAACGTTGCTTTTTGAGAAAACAAAAGCGGCTATTAGAAAAAATTAAAATGGCTTTTTGAGAAAATAAAAGCGGCTTTTAGAAAAAATTAAAGCGACTTTCTGAGAAAACAAAAGCGGCTGTTACAAAAAATTAAAGCGGCTTTTAGAAAAAATTAAAGTGGCTATTAGAAAAAATTAAAGTGGCTTTTTGAGAAAATAAAAGCGGCTATTAGAAAAAATTAATGTGGGTTTTAGAGAAAATAAAAGTGGCTTTTAGAAAAAATTAAAGCGACTTTCTGAGAAAACAAAAGCGGCTTTTAGAAAAAATTAAAGTGGCTTTTTGAGAAAACAAAAGCGGCTTTTAGAAAAAATTAAGTTGGTTTTGAGAGAAATTAAAAGCGGCTATTAGAAAAAATCAAAGTGGCTTTTAGAAAAAATTAAAGCGGCTTTTAGAAAAAATTAAAGCGACTTTCTGAGAAAACAAAAGCGGCTTTTAGAAAAACTTAAAGCGACTTTCTGAAAAAACAAAAGCGGCTTTTAGAAAAAATTAACGTGGCTTTTTGAGAAAACAAAAGCGGCTTTTAGAAAAAATTAACGTTGCTTTTTGAGAAATTAAAAGCGGCTATTAGAAAAAATTAAAGTGGCTGTTTGAGAAAACAAAAGCGGCTTTTAGAAGAAATAAAAGTAGCTTTTTGAGAAAACAAAAGCGGCTATTAGAAAAAATTAACGTGGCTTTTTGAGAAAACAAAAGCGGCTTTTAGAAAAAAATAAAGCGACTTTCTGATAAAGCAAAAGCGGCTTTTAGAAAAAATAAAGTGGGTTTTAGAGAATTTAAAAGCGGCTTTTAGAAAAAACTAACGTGGCTCTTTGAGAAAACAACAGCGGCTATTAGAAAAAATTAAAGCGACTTTCTGAGAAAACAAAAGCGGCTGTTACAAAAAATTAAAGCGGCTTTTAGAAAAAATTAAAGTGGCTTTTTGAGAAATCAAAAGCGGCCTTTAGAAAAAATTAACGTGGCTTTTTGAGAAAACAAAAGCGGCTTTTAGAAAAATTAAAGTGGGTTTTAGAGAATTTAAAAGCGGCTTTTAGAAAAAATTAACGTGGCTTTTTGAGAAAATAAAAGCGGCTTTTAGAAGAAATAAAGTTGGTTTTAGAGAAATTAAAAGCGGCCTTTAGAAAAAATTAACGTGGCTCTTTGAGAAAACAACAGCGGCTATTAGAAAAAATTAAAGCGACTTTCTGAGAAAACAAAAGCGGCTGTTACAAAAAATTAAAGCGGCTTTTAGAAAAAATTAAAGTGGCTTTTTGAGAAAACAAAAGCGGCCTTTAGAAAAAATTAACGTGGCTTTTTGAGAAAACAAAAGCGGCTTTTAGAAAAAATTAAAGTGGCTTTTTGAGAAAATAAAAGCGGCTTTTAGAAAAAATAAAGTGGGTTTTAGAGAATTTAAAAGCGGCTTTTAGAAAAAATTAACGTGGCTTTTTGAGAAAATAAAAGCGGCTTATAGAAGAAATAAAGTGGGTTTTAGAGAAATTAAAAGCGGCCTTTAGAAAAAATTAACGTGGCTCTTTGAGAAAACAACAGCGGCTATTAGAAAAAATTAAAGCGACTTTCTGAGAAAACAAAAGCGGCTATTAGAAAAAATTAAAGTGGGTTTTAGAGAAAATAAAAGCGGCTATTAGAAAAAATCAAAGTGGCTTTTTGAGAAAATAAAAGCGGCTATTAGAAAAAATTAAAGCGACTTTCTGAGAAAACAAAAGCGGCTGTTACAAAAAATTAAAGCGGCTTTTAGAAAAAATTAAAGTGGCTTTTTGAGAAAATAAAAGCGGCTATTAGAAAAAATTAAAGTGGCTTTTTAAGAAAACAAAAGCGGCTATTAGAAAAAATTAAAGTGGCTTTTTGAGAAAACAAAAGCGGCTATTAGAAAAAATTAAAGTGGCTTTTTGAGAAAACAAAAGCGGCTATTAGAAAAAATTAAAGTGGGTTTTAGTGAAAATAAAAGCGGCTATTAGAAAAAATCAAAGTGGCTTTTTGAGAAAATAAAAGCGGCTATTAGAAAAAATTAAAGCGACTTTCTGAGAAAACAAAAGCGGCTGTTACAAAAATTTAAAGCGGCTTTTAGAAAAAATTAAAGTGGCTTTTTGAGAAAACAAAAGCGGCCTTTAGAAAAAATTAACGTGGCTTTTTGAGAAAACAAAAGCGGCTTTTAGAAAAAATTAACGTTGCTTTTTGAGAAAACAAAAGCGGCTATTAGAAAAAATTAAAGTGGCTTTTTGAGAAAATAAAAGCGGCTTTTAGAAAAAATTAAAGCGACTTTCTGAGAAAACAAAAGCGGCTGTTACAAAAAATTAAAGCGGCTTTTAGAAAAAATTAAAGTGGCTATTAGAAAAAATTAAAGTGGCTTTTTGAGAAAATAAAAGCGGCTATTAGAAAAAATTAAAGTAGCTGTTTGATAAAACAAAAGGGCTTTTAGAAAAAATTAACGTGGCTTTTTAAGAAAATAAAAGCGGCTATTAGAAAAAATTAATGTGGGTTTTAGATAAAATAAAAGCGGCTGTTACAAAAAATTAAAGCGGCTTTTAGAAAAAATTAAAGTGGCTTTTTGAGAAAACAAAAGCGGCCTTTAGAAAAAATTAACGTGGCTTTTTGAGAAAACAAAAGCGGCTTTTAGAAAAAATTAACGTTGCTTTTTGAGAAAACAAAAGCGGCTATTAGAAAAAATTAAAGTGGCTTTTTGAGAAAATAAAAGCGGCTTTTAGAAAAAATTAAAGCGACTTTCTGAGAAAACAAAAGCGGCTGTTACAAAAAATTAAAGCGGCTTTTAGAAAAAATTAAAGTGGCTATTAGAAAAAATTAAAGTGGCTTTTTGAGAAAATAAAAGCGGCTATTAGAAAAAATTAATGTGGGTTTTAGAGAAAATAAAAGTGGCTTTTAGAAAAAATTAAAGCGACTTTCTGAGAAAACAAAAGCGGCTTTTAGAAAAAATTAAAGTGGCTTTTTGAGAAAACAAAAGCGGCTTTTAGAAAAAATTAAGTTGGTTTTGAGAGAAATTAAAAGCGGCTATTAGAAAAAATCAAAGTGGCTTTTAGAAAAAATTAAAGCGGCTTTTAGAAAAAATTAAAGCGACTTTCTGAGAAAACAAAAGCGGCTTTTAGAAAAACTTAAAGCGACTTTCTGAAAAAACAAAAGCGGCTTTTAGAAAAAATTAAAGTGGCTTTTTGAGAAAGCAAAAGCGGGTATTAGAAAAAATTAAAGCGACTTTCTGAGAAAACAAAAGCGGCTTTTAGAAAAACTTAAAGCGACTTTCTGAGAAAACAAAAGCGGCTTTTAGAAAAAATTAAAGTGGGTTTTAGAGAAATTAAAAGCGGCTTTTAGAAAAAATTAAAGTGGCTTTTTGAGAAAACAAAAGCGGCTATTAGAAAAAATTAAAGCGACATTCTGAGAAAACAAAAGCGGCTATTAGAAAAAATTAAAGCGACTTTCTGAGAAAACAAAAGCGGCTTTTAGAAGAAATAAAAGTAGCTTTCTGAGAAAGCAAAAGCGGCTATTAGAAAAAATTAAAGCGACTTTCTGAGAAAACAAAAGCGCCTTTTAGAAGAAATAAAAGTAGCTTTCTGAGAAAGCAAAAGCGGCTATTAGAAAAAATTAAAGCGACTTTCTGAGAAAACAAAATCGGCTTTTAGAAAAAATTAAAGTGGCTTTTTGAGAAAACAAAAGCGGCTTTTAGAAAAAATTAAAGTGGGTTTTAGAGAAATTAAAAGCGGCTATTAGAAAAAATTATAGTGGCTTTTTGAGAAAACAAAAGCGGCTTTTAGAGAAAATTAAAGTGGCATTTTGAGAAAACAAAAGCGGCTTTTAGAAGAAATAAAAGTAGCTTTCTGATAAAGCAAAAGCGGCTATTAGAAAAAATTAAAGCGACTTTCTGAGAAAACAAAAGCGGCTTTTAGAAAAAATTAAAGTGGCTTTTTGAGAAAACAAAAGCGGCTTTTAGAAAAAATTAAAGTGGGTTTTAGAGAAATTAAAAGCGGCTATTAGAAAAAATTAAAGTGGCTTTTTGAGAAAACAAAAGCGGCTATTAGAAAAAATTAAAGTGGGTTTTAGAGAAATTAAAAGTGGCTTTTAGAAAAAATTAAAGCGACTTTCTAAGAAAACAAAAGCGGCATTTAGAAAAAATTAAAGTGGCTTTTTGAGAAAACAAAAGCGGCTATTAGAAAAAATTAAAGTGGCTTTTTGAGAAAACAAAAGCGGCTTTTAGAAAAAATAAAGCGACTTTCTGAGAAAGCAAAAGCGGCTTTTAGAAAAAATAAAGTGGGTTTTAGAGAATTTAAAAGCGGCTATTAGAAAAAATTAACGTGGCTTTTTGAGAAAACAAAAGCGGCTTTTAGAAAAAAATAAAGCGACTTTCTGAGAAAGCAAAAGCGGCTTTTAGAAAAAATTAAAGTGGGTTTTAGAGAAATTAAAAGCGGCTATTAGAAAAAATTAAAGTGGCTTTTTGAGAAAACAAAAGCGGCTATTAGAAAAAATTAAAGTGGGTTTTAGAGAAATTAAAAGTGGCTTTTAGAAAAAATTAAAGCGACTTTCTAAGAAAACAAAAGCGGCATTTAGAAAAAATTAAAGTGGCTTTTTGAGAAAACAAAAGCGGCTATTAGAAAAAATTAAAGTGGCTTTTTGAGAAAACAAAATCGGCTTTTAGAAAAAATTACAGCGACTTTCTGAGAAAACTAAAGCGGCTATTAGAAAAAATTAAAGCGACTTTCTGAGAAAACAAAAGCGGCTATTAGAAAAAATTAGGTGGCTTTTAGAGAAATTAAAAGCGGCTATTAGAAAAAATTAAAGTGGCTTTTTGAGAAAACAAAAGCGGCTATTAGAAAAAATTAAAGTGGGTTTTAGAAAAAATAAAAGTAGATTTTGGAGAAAACAAAAGCGGCTTCTAGAAAAAATTAAAGTGGCTTTTTGAGAAAACAAAAGCGGCTTTTAGAAAAAATTAAAGTAGCTTTTTGAGAAAACAAAAGCGGCTATTAGAATAAATTAAAGTGGCTTTTTGAGAAAACAAAAGCGGCTTTTAGAAAAAATTAAAGTGGGTTTTAGAGAAATTAAAAGTGGCTTTAAGAAAAAATTAAACGACTTTCTGAGAAAACAAAAGCGGCTATTAGAAAAAATTAAGTGGCTTTTAGAATAAATTAAAGTGGGTTTTAGAGAAATTAAAAGTGGCTTTAAGAAAAAATTAAAGCGACTTTCTGAGAAAACAAAATCGGCTTTTAGAAAAAATAAAAGTAGATTTTTGAAAAAACAAAAGCGGCTTTTAGAAAAAATTAAAGCGACTTTCTGAGGAATTAAAAGTGAGTTTTAAAAAAAATTAAAGCGGCTTTCTGAGAAAACAAAATCGGCTTTTAGAAGAAATAAAAGTAGCTTTTTGAGAAAACAAAAGCGGCTATTAGAAAAAATTTAAGTGGTTTTTTGAGAAAATAAAAGCGGCTATTAGAAAAAATTAAAGTGGGTTTTAGAGAAATTAAAAGTGGCTTTTAGAAAAAATTAAAGTGGCTTTTTGAGAAAACAAAATCGGCTTTTAGAAAAAATTAAAGTGGGTTTTAGAGAAATTAAAAGCGGCTATTAGAAAAAATTAAAGTGGGTTTTAGAGAAACTAAAAGTGGCTTTTAGAAAAAATTAAAGCGACTTTCTGAGAAAACAAAAGCGGCTTTTAGAAAAAATTAAAGTGGGTTTTAGAGAAATTAAAAGCGGCTATTAGAAAAAATTTAAGTGGCTTTTTGAGAAAACAAAAGCGGCTATTAGAAAAAATTAAAGTGGGTTTTAGAGAAATTAAAAGTGGCTTTTAGAAAAAATTAAAGCGACTTTCTAAGAAAACAAAAGCGGCATTTAGAAAAAATTAAAGTGGCTTTTTGAGAAAACAAAAGCGGCTATTAGAAAAAATTAAAGTGGGTTTTAGAGAAATTAAAAGTGGCTTTTAGAAAAAATTAAAGTGGCTTTCTGAGAAAACAAAAGCGGCTTTTAGAAAAAATTAAAGTGGCTTTTAGAGAAATTAAAAGCGGCTATTAGAAAAAATTAAAGTGGCTTTTTGAGAAAACAAAATCGGCTTTTAGAAAAAATTACAGCGACTTTCTGAGAAAACTAAAGCGGCTATTAGAAAAAATTAAAGCGACTTTCTGAGAAAACAAAAGCGGCTATTAGAAAAAATTAGGTGGCTTTTAGAGAAATTAAAAGCGTCTATTAGAAAAAATTAAAGTGGCTTTTTGAGAAAACAAAAGCGGCTATTAAAAAAAATTAAAGTGGGTTTTAGAAAAAATAAAAGTAGATTTTGGAGAAAACAAAAGCGGCTTCTAGAAAAAATTAAAGTGGCTTTTTGAGAAAACAAAAGCGGCTTTTAGAAAAAATTAAAGTGGGTTTTAGGGAAATTAAAAGTGGCTTTAAGAAAAAATTAAACGACTTTCTGAGAAAACAAAAGCGGCTATTAGAAAAAATTAAGTGGCTTTTAGAAAAAATTAAAGTGGGTTTTAGAGAAATTAAAAGTGGCTTTAAGAAAAAATTAAAGCGACTTTCTGAGAAAACAAAATCGGCTTTTAGAAAAAATAAAAGTAGATTTTTGAGAAAACAAAAGCGGCTTTTAGAAAAAATTAAAGTGGCTTTTTGAGAAAACAAAAGCGGCTTTTAGAAAAAATTAAAGTGGGTTTTAGAGAAATTAAAAGTGGCTTTTAGAAAAAATTAAAGCGACTTTTTGAGAAAACAAAAGCGGCTATTAGAAAAAATTAAGTGGCTTTTAGAGAAATTAAAAGCGGCTATTAGAAAAAATTAGAGTGGCTTTTTGAGAAAACAAAATCGGCTTTTAGAAAAAATTACAGCGACTTTCTGAGAAAACTAAAGCGGCTATTAGAAAAAATTAAAGCGACTTTCTGAGAAAACAAAAGCGGCTATTAGAAAAAATTAGGTGGCTTTTAGAGAAATTAAAAGCGGCTATTAGAAAAGATTAAAGTGGATTTTTGAGAAAACAAAAGCGGCTGTTAGAAAAAATTAAAGTGGGTTTTAGAGAAAATAAAAGCGGCTTTAAAAAAAAATTAAAGCGACTTTCTGAGAAAACAAAATCGGCTTTTAGAAGAAATAAAAGTGGCTTTTTGAGAAAACAAAAGCGGCTTTTAGAACAAATTAAAGTGGGTTTTAGAGAAATTAAAAGTGGCTTTTAGAAAAAATTAAAGCGACTTTCTGAGAAAACAAAACCGGTTTTTAGAAGAAATAAAAGTGGCTTTTTGAAAAAACAAAAGCGGCTATTAGGAAAAATTAAAGTGGCTTTTTTAGAAAACAAAAGCGGCTTTTAGAAAAAATTAAAGCGACTTTCTGAGGAATTAAAAGTGAGTTTTAAAAAAAATTAAAGCGGCTTTCTGAGAAAACAAAATCGGCTTTTAGAAGAAATAAAAGTAGCTTTTTGAGAAAACAAAAGCGGCTATTAGAAAAAATTTAAGTGGTTTTTTGAGAAAATAAAAGCGGCTTTTAGAAAAAATTTAAGTGGCTTTCTGAGAAAACAAAAGCGGCTTTTAGAAAAAATAAAAGTAGCTTTTTGAGAAAACAAAAGCGGCTTTTAGAAAAAATTAAAGTGGGTTTTAGAGAAATTAAAAGTGGCTTTTAAAAAAAATTAAAGCGACTTTCTGAGAAAACAAAATCGGCTTTTAGAAAAAATAAAAGTAGCTTTTTGAGAAAACAAAAGCGGCTATTAGAAAAAATTAAAGTGGGTTTTAGAGAAAATAAAAGCGGCTTTAAAAAAAAATTAAAGCGACTTTCTGAGAAAACAAAATCGGCTTTTAGAAGAAATAAAAGTAGCTTTTTGAGAAAACAAAAGCGGCTTTTAGAAAAAATTAAAGTAAATTAAAGTGGGTTTGAGAGAAATTAAAAGTGGCTTTTAGAAAAAATTTAAGCGACTTTCTGAGAAAACAAAACCGGTTTTTAGAAGAAATAAAAGTGGCTTTTTGAAAAAACAAAAGCGGCTATTAGGAAAAATTAAAGTGGCTTTTTTAGAAAACAAAAGCGGCTTTTAGAAAAAATTAAAGCGACTTTCTGAGGAATTAAAAGTGAGTTTTAAAAAAAATTAAAGCGGCTTTCTGAGAAAACAAAATCGGCTTTTAGAAGAAATAAAAGTAGCTTTTTGAGAAAACAAAAGCGGCTATTAGAAAAAATTTAAGTGGTTTTTTGAGAAAATAAAAGCGGCTTTTAGAAAAAATTGAAGTGGCTTTCTGAGAAAACAAAAGCGGCTTTTAGAAAAAATAAAAGTAGCTTTTTGAGAAAACAAAAGCGGCTTTTAGAAAAAATTAAAGTGGGTTTTAGAGAAATTAAAAGTGGCTTTTAAAAAAAATTAAAGCGACTTTCTGAGAAAACAAAATCGGCTTTTAGAAAAAATAAAAGTAGCTTTTTGAGAAAACAAAAGCGGCTTTTAGAAAAAATTAAAGTGGGTTTTAGAGAAATTAAAAGTGGCTTTTAGAAAAAATTAAAGCGACTTTCTAAGAAAACAAAAGCGGCTTTTAGAAAAAATTAAAGTGGCTTTTTGAGAAAACAAAAGCGGCTTTTAGAAAAAATTAAAGTGGGTTTTAGAGAAATTAAAAGTGGCTTTTAGAAAAAATTAAAGCGACTTTCTGAGAAAACAAAACCGGTTTTTAGAAGAAATAAAAGTGGCTTTTTGAGAAAACAAAAGCGGCTATTAGAAAAAATTTAAGTGGTTTTTTGAGAAAATAAAAGCGGCTTTTAGAAAAAATTAAAGTGGCTTTCTTAGAAAACAAAAGCGGCTTTTAGAAAAAATTAAAGTGGGTTTTAGAGAAATTAAAAGTGGCTTTTAGAAAAAATTAAAGCGACTTTCTAAGAAAACAAAAGCGGCTTTTAGAAAAAATTAAAGTGGCTTTTTGAGAAAACAAAAGCGGCTTTTAGAAAAAATTAAAGTGGGGTTTAGAGAAATTAAAAGTGGCTTTTAGAAAAAATTAAAGCGACTTTCTGAGAAAACAAAACCGGTTTTTAGAAGAAATAAAAGTGGCTTTTTGAAAAAACAAAAGCGGCTATTAGGAAAAATTAAAGTGGCTTTTTTAGAAAACAAAAGCGGCTTTTAGAAAAAATTAAAGTGGGTTTTAGAGAAATTAAAAGTGGCTTTTAGAAAAAATTAAAGCGACTTTCTGAGAAAACAAAAGCGGCTTTTAGAAAAAATAAAAGTAGCTTTTTGAGAAAACAAAAGCGGCTTTTAGAAAAAATTAAAGTGGGTTTTAGAGAAATTAAAAGTGGCTTTTAAAAAAAAATAAAGCGACTTTCTGAGAAAACAAAATCGGCTTTTAGAAAAAATAAAAGTAGCTTTTTGAGAAAACAAAAGCGGCTTTTAGAAAAAATTAAAGTGGGTTTTAGAGAAATTAAAAGTGGCTTTTAGAAAAAATTAAAGCCACTTTCTGAGAAAACAAAATCGGCTTTTAGAAAAAATAAAAGTAGCTTTTTGAGAAAACAAAAGCGGCTTTTAGAAAAAATTAAAGTGGGTTTTAGAGAAATTAAAAGTGGCTTTTAAAAAAAATTAAAGCGACTTTCTGAGAAAACAAAATCGGCTTTTAGAAAAAATAAAAGTAGCTTTTTGAGAAAACAAAAGCGGCTTTTAGAAAAAATTAAAGTGGGTTTTAGAGAAATTAAAAGTGGCTTTTAGAAAAAATTAAAGCGACTTTCTGAGAAAACAAAATCGGCTTTTAGAAAAAATAAAAGTAGCTTTTTGAGAAAACAAAAGCGGCTTTCAGAAAAAATTAAAGTGGCTTTTTGAGAAAACAAAAGCGGCTTTTAGAAAAAATTAAAGTGGGTTTTAGAGAAATTAAAAGTGGCTTTTAGAAAAAATTAAAGCGACTTTCTGAGAAAACAAAACCGGTTTTTAAAAGAAATAAAAGTGGCTTTTTGAGAAAACAAAAGCGGCTATTAGAAAAAATTTAAGTGGTTTTTTGAGAAAATAAAAGCGGCTTTTAGAAAAAATTAAAGTGGCTTTCTGAGAAAACAAAAGCGGCTTTTAGAAAAAATTATAGTGGGTTTTAGAGAAATTAAAAGTGGCTTTTAGAAAAAATTAAAGCGACTTTCTAAGAAAACAAAAGCGGCTTTTAGAAAAAATTAAAGTGGCTTTTTGAGAAAACAAAAGCGGCTTTTAGAAAAAATTAAAGTGGGTTTTAGAGAAATTAAAAGTGGCTTTTAGAAAAAATTCAAGCGACTTTCTGAGAAAACAAAACCAGTTTTTAGAAGAAATAAAAGTGGCTTTTTGAGAAAACAAAAGCGGCTATTAGGAAAAATTAAAGTGGCTTTTTTAGAAAACAAAAGCGGCTTTTAGAAAAAATTAAAGTGGGTTTTAGAGAAATTAAAAGTGGCTTTTAGAAAAAATTAAAGCGACTTTCAAAATCGGCTTTTAGAAGAAATAAAAGTAGCTTTTTGAGAAAACAAAAGCGGCTTTTAGAAAAAATTAAAGTGGGTTTTAGAGAAATTAAAAGTGGCTTTTAGAAAAAATTAAAGCGACTTTCTGAGAAAACAAAACCGGTTTTTAGAAGAAATAAAAGTGGCTTTTTGAAAAAAAAAAGCGGCTTTTAGAAGAAATAAAAGTAGCTTTTTGAGAAAACAAAAGCGGCTTTTAGAAAAAATTAAAGCGACTTTCTAAGGAATTAAAAGTGACTTTTAGAAAAAATTAAAGCGACTTTCTGAGAAAACAAAATCGGCTTTTAGAAGAAATAAAAGTAGCTTTTTGAGAAAACAAAAGCGGCTATTAGAAAAAATAAAAGTAGCTTTTTGAGAAAACAAAAGCGGCTTTTAGAAAAAATTAAAGTGGGTTTTAGAAAAATTAAAAGTGGCTTTTAGAAAAAATTAAAGCGACTTTCTGAGAAAACAAAAGCGGCTTTTAGAAAAAATTAAAGCGACTTTCTGAGAAAACAAAACCGGTTTTTAGAAGAAATAAAAGTGGCTTTTTGAGAAAACAAAATCGGCTTTTAGAAGAAATAAAAGTAGCTTTTTGAGAAAACAAAATCGGCTTTTAGAAGAAATAAAAGTAGCTTTTTGAGAAAACAAAAGCGGCTTTTAGAAAAAATTAAAGTGGCTTTTTGAGAAAACAAAAGCGGCTTTTAGAAAAAATTAAAGCGACTTTCTGAGAAAACAAAAGCGGCTTTTAGAAAAAATTAAAGTGGGTCTTAGAGAAATTAAAAGTGACTTTTAGAAAAAATTAAAGCGACTTTCTGAGAAAACAAAATCGGCTTTTAGAAGAAATAAAAGTAGCTTTTTGAGAAAACAAAAGCGGCTATTAGAAAAAATTAAAGTGGCTTTTTGAGAAAACAAAAGCGGCTTTTAGAAAAAATTAAAGTGGGGTTTAGAAAAATTAAAAGTGGCTTTTAGAAAAAATTAAAGCGACTTTCTGAGAAAACAAAAGCGGCTTTTAGAAAAAAATTAAAGCGACTTTCTGGGAAACCAAAACCGGTTTTAGAAGATATAAAAGTGGCTTTTTGAGAAAACAAAATCGGCTTTTAGAAGAAATAAAAGTAGCTTTTTGAGAAAACAAAAGCAGCTTTTAGAAAAAATTAAAGCGACTTTCTGAGAAAACAAAAGCGGCTTTTAGAAAAAATTAAAGTGGCTTTTTGAGAAAACAAAAGCGGCTTTTAGAAAAAATTAAAGTGGGTCTTAGAGAAATTAAAAGTGACTTTTAGAAAAAATTAAAGCGACTTTCTGAGAAAACAAAATCGGCTTTTAGAAGAAATAAAAGTAGCTTTCTGAGAAAACAAAAGCGGCTATTAGAAAAAATTAAAGTGGCTTTTTGAGAAAACAAAAGCGGCTTTTAGAAAAAATTAAAGCGACTTTCTGAGAAAACAAAAGCGGCTTTTAGAAAAAATTAAAGTGGGTCTTAGAGAAATTAAAAGTGACTTTTAGAAAAAATTAAAGCGACTTTCTGAGAAAACAAAATCGGCTTTTAGAAGAAATAAAAGTAGCTTTTTGAGAAAACAAAAGCGGCTATTAGAAAAAATTAAAGTGGCTTTTTGAGAAAACAAAAGCGTCTTTTAGAAAAAATTAAAGTGGGGTTTAGAAAAATTAAAAGTGGCTTTTAGAAAAAATTAAAGCGACTTTCTGAGAAAACAAAAGCGGCTTTTAGAAAAAAATTAAAGCGACTTTCTGGGAAACCAAAACCGGTTTTTAGAAGAAATAAAAGTGGCTTTTTGAGAAAACAAAATCGGCTTTTAGAAGAAATAAAAGTAGCTTTTTGAGAAAACAAAAGCAGCTTTTAGAAAAAATTAAAGCGACTTTCTGAGAAAACAAAAGCGGCTTTTAGAAAAAATTAAAGTGGGTCTTAGAGAAATTAAAAGTGACTTTTAGAAAAAATTAAAGCGACTTTCTGAGAAAACAAAATCGGCTTTTAGAAGAAATAAAAGTAGCTTTTTGAGAAAACAAAAGCGGCTATTAGAAAAAATTAAAGTGGCTTTTTGAGAAAACAAAAGCGGCTTTTAGAAAAAATTAAAGTGGGTTTTAGAAAAATTAAAAGTTGCTTTTAGAAAAAATTAAAGCGACTTTCTGAGAAAACAAAAGCGGCTTTTAGAAAAAAATTAAAGCGACTTTCTGAGATAACAAAACCGGTTTTTAGAAGAAATAAAAGTGGCTTTTTGAGAAAACAAAATCGGCTTTTAGAAGAAATAAAAGTAGCTTTTTGAGAAAACAAAATCGGCTTTTAGAAGAAATAAAAGTAGCTTTTTGAGAAAACAAAAGCGGCTTTTAGAAAAAATTAAAGTGGGTCTTAGAGAAATTAAAAGTGACTTTTAGAAAAAATTAAAGCGACTTTCTGAGAAAACAAAATCGGCTTTTAGAAGAAATAAAAGTAGCTTTTTGAGAAAACAAAAGCGGCTATTAGGAAAAATTAAAGTGGCTTTTTTAGAAAACAAAAGCGGCTTTTAGAAAAAATTAAAGCGACTTTCTGAGAAAACAAAACCGGTTTTTAGAAGAAATAATAGTGGCTTTTTGAGAAAACAAAAGCGGCTATTAGAAAAAATTAAAGTGGCTTTTTGAGAAAACAAAAGCGGCTTTTAGAAAAAATTAAAGTGGGTTTTAGAAAAATTAAAAGTGGCTTTTAGAAAAAATTAAAGCGACTTTCTGAGAAAACAAAACCGGTTTTTAGAAGAAATAAAAGTGGCTTTTTGAGAAAACAAAAGCGCCTATTAGAAAAACTTTAAGTGGTTTTTTGAGAAAATAAAAGCGGCTTTTAGAAAAAGTTAAAGTGGCTTTCTGAGAAAACAAAAGCGGCTTTTAGAAAAAATTAAAGTGGGTTTTAGAGAAATTAAAAGTGGCTTTTAGAAAAAATTAAAGCGACTTTCTAAGAAAACAAAAGCGGCTTTTAGAAAAAATTAAAGTGGCTTTTTGAGAAAACAAAAGCGGCTTTTAGAAAAAATTAAAGTGGGTTTAGAGAAATTAAAAGTGGCTTTTAGAAAAAATTAAAGCGACTTTCTAAGAAAATAAAACCGGTTTTTAGAAGAAATAAAAGTGGCTTTTTGAGAAAACAAAAGCGGCTTTTAGAAAAAATTAAAGTAGCTTTTTGAGAAAACAAAAGCGGCTTTTAGAAAAAATTAAAGTGGGTCTTAGAGAAATTAAAAGTGGCTTTTAGAAAAAATTAAAGCGACTTTCTGAGGAATTAAAAGTGACTTTTAGAAAAAATTAAAGCGACTTTCTGAGAAAACAAAATCGGCTTTTAGAAGAAATAAAAGTGGCTTTTTGAGAAAACAAAACCGGTTTTTAGAAAAAATTAAAGTGGCTTTTTGAGAAAACAAAAGCGGCTTTTAGAAAAAATTAAAGTGGCTTTTTGAGAAAACAAAAGCGGCTTTTAGAAAAAATTAAAGTGGGTTTTAGAGAAATTAAAAGTGGCTTTTAGAAAAAATTAAAGCGACTTTCTGAGCAATTAAAAGTGACTTTTAGAAAAAATTAAAGTAACTTTCAGAGAAAACAAAATCGGCTTTTAGAAAAAATTAAAGTGGCTTTTTGAGAAAACAAAAGCGGCTTTTAGAAAAAATTAAAGTGGCTTTTTGAGAAAACAAAAGCGGCTTTTAGAAAAAATTAAAGTGGGTTTTAGAGAAATTAAAAGTGGCTTTTAGAAAAAATTAAAGCGACTTTCTGAGAAAACAAAATCGGCTTTTAGAAGAAATAAAAGTAGCTTTTTGAGAAAACAAAAGCGGCTATTAGAAAAAATTAAAGTGGCTTTTTGAGAAAACAAAAGCGGCTTTTAGAAAAAATTAAAGTGGGTTTTAGAGAAATTAAAAGTGGCTTTTAGAAAAAATTAAAGCGACTTTCTGGGAAAACAAAATCGGTTTTTAGAAGAAATAAAAGTGGCTTTTTGAGAAAACAAAAGCGGCTTTTAGAAAAAATTAAAGTGGGTTTTAGAGAAATTAAAAGTGGCTTTTAGAAAAAATTAAAGCGACTTTCTGAGAAAACAAAATCGGTTTTTAGAAAAAATTAAAGTGGCTTTTTGAGAAAACAAAAGCGGCTTTTAGAAAAAATTAAAGTGGGTTTTAGAGAAATTAAAAGTGGCTTTTAGAAAAAATTAAAGCGACTTTCTGAGAAAACAAAATCGGCTTTTAGAAGAAATAAAAGTAGCTTTTTGAGAAAACAAAAGCGGCTATTAGAAAAAATTAAAGTGGCTTTTTGAGAAAACAAAAGCGGCTTTTAGAAAAAATTAAAGTGGGTTTTAGAGAAATTAAAAGTGGCTTTTAGAAAAAATTAAAGCGACTTTCTGAGAAAACAAAATCGGTTTTTAGAAAAAATTAAAGTGGCTTTTTGAGAAAACAAAAGCGGCTTTTAGAAAAAATTAAAGTGGGTTTTAGAGAAATTAAAAGTGGCTTTTAGAAAAAATTAAAGCGACTTTCTGAGAAAACAAAATCGGCTTTTAGAAGAAATAAAAGTAGCTTTTTGAGAAAACAAAAGCGGCTATTAGAAAAAATTAAAGTGGCTTTTTGAGAAAACAAAAGCGGCTTTTAGAAAAAATTAAAGTGGGTTTTAGAGAAATTAAAAGTGGCTTTTAGAAAAAATTAAAGCGACTTTCTGAGAAAACAAAATCGGTTTTTAGAAGAAATAAAAGTGGCTTTTTGAGAAAACAAAAGCGGCTTTTAGAAAAAATTAAAGTGGGTTTTAGAGAAATTAAAAGTGGCTTTTAGAAAAAATTAAAGCGACTTTCTGAGAAAACAAAATCGGTTTTTAGAAAAAATTAAAGTGGCTTTTTGAGAAAACAAAAGCGGCTTTTAGAAAAAATTAAAGTGGGTTTTAGTGAAATTAAAAGTGGCTTTTAGAAAAAATTAAAGCGACTTTCTGAGCAATTAAAAGTGACTTTTAGAAAAAATTAAAGCAACTTTCAGAGAAAACAAAATCGGCTTTTAGAAGAAATAAAAGTAGCTTTTTGAGAAAACAAAAGCGGCTTTTAGAAAAAAATAAAGTGGGTTTTAGAGAAATTAAAAGTGGCTTTTAGAAAAAATTAAAGCGACTTTCTGAGAAAACAAAATCGGTTTTTAGAAGAAATAAAAGTGGCTTTTTGAGAAAACAAAAGCGGCTATTAGAAAAAATTCAAGTGGTTTTTTGAGAAAATAAAAGCGGCTTTTAGAAAAAATTAAAGTGGCTTTCTGAGAAAACAAAACCGGTTTTTAGAAGAAATAAAAGTGGCTTTTTGAGAAAACAAAAGCGGCTATTAGAAAAAATTAAAGTGGCTTTTTGAGAAAACAAAAGCGGCTTTTAGAAAAAATTAAAGCGACTTTCTGAGGAAGTAAAAGTGACTTTTAGAAAAAATTAAAGCGACTTTCTGAGGAATTAAAAGCGACTTTCAGAAAAAACAAAAGCGGCTTTTAGAAAAAATTAAAGTGGCTTTTTGAGAAAACAAAAGCGGCTTTTAGAAAAAATTAAAGCGACTTTCTGAGGAATTAAAAGTGACTTTTAGAAAAAATTAAAGCGACTTTCTGAGAAAACAAAATCGGTTTTTAGAAGAAATAAAAGTGGCTTTTTGAGAAAACAAAACCGGTTTTTAGAAAAAAATAAAGTGGGTTTTAGAGAAATTAAAAGTGGCTTTTAGAAAAAATAAAAGCGACTTTCTGAGAAAACAAAACCGGTTTTTAGAAGAAATAAAAGTGGCTTTTTGAGAAAACAAAACCGGTTTTTAGAAGAAATAAAAGTGGCTTTTTGAGAAAACAAAAGCGGCTATTAGAAAAAATTAAAGTGGCTTTTTGAGAAAATAAAAGCGGCTTTTAGAAAAAATTAAAGTGGCTTTCTGAGGAATTAAAAGTGGCTTTTACAAAAACTTAAAGCGACTTTCTGAGGAATTAAAAGTGACTTTTAGAAAAAATTAAAGCGACTTTCTGAGAAAACAAAATCGGCTTTTATAAGAAATAAAAGTAGCTTTTTGAGAAAACAAAAGCGGCTTTTAGAAAAAATTAAAGTGGCTTTTTGAGAAAACAAAAGCGGCTTTTAGTAAAAATTAAAGTGGCTTTTTGAGAAAACAAAAGCGGCTTTTAGAAAAAATTAAAGTGGCTTTTTGAGAAAACAAAAGCGGCTTTTAGTAAAAATTAAAGTGGCTTTTTCTGAGGAATTAAAAGTGACTTTTAGAAAAAATTAAAGCGACTTTCTGAGAAAACAAAATCGGCTTTTATAAGAAATAAAAGTAGCTTTTTGAGAAAACAAAAGCGGCTTTTAGAAAAAATTAAAGTGGCTTTTTGAGAAAACAAAAGCGGCTTTTAGTAAAAATTAAAGTGGCTTTTTGAGAAAACAAAAGCGGCTATTAGAAAAAATTAAAGCGACTTTCTGAGGAATTAAAAGTGACTTTTAGAAAAAATTAAAGCGACTTTCTGAGAAAACAAATTCGGCTTTTATAAGAAATAAAAGTAGCTTTTTGAGAAAACAAAAGCGGCTATTAGAAAAAATTAAAGTGGCTTTTTGAGAAAATAAAAGCGGCTTTTAGAAAAAATTAAAGTGGCTTTCTGAGGAATTAAAAGTGGCTTTTACAAAAAATTAAAGCGACTTTCTGAGGAATTAAAAGTGACTTTTAGGAAAAATTAAAGCGACTTTCAGAGAAAACAAAAGCGGTTTTTAGAAGAAATAAAAGTGGCTTTTTGAGAAAACAAAAGCGGCTATTAGAAAAAATTAAAGTGGCTTTTTGAGAAAATAAAAGCGGCTTTTAGAAAAAATTAAAGTGGTTTTTGAGAAAATAAAAGCGGCTTTTAGAAAAAATTAAAGTGGCTTTCTGAGGAATTAAAAGTGACTTTTAGGAAAAATTAAAGCGACTTTCAGAGAAAACAAAACCGGTTTTTAGAAGAAATAAAAGTGGCTTTTTGAGAAAACAAAAGCGGCTATTAGAAAAAATTAAAGTGGCTTTTTGAGAAAATAAAAGCGGCTTTTAGAAAAAATTAAAGTGGCTTTCTGAGGAATTAAAAGTGGCTTTTACAAAAAATTAAAGCGACTTTCTGAGGAATTAAAAGTGACTTTTAGGAAAAATTAAAGCGACTTTCAGAGAAAACAAAAGCGGCTTTTAGAAAAAATTAAAGTGGCTTTTTGAGAAAACAAAAGCGGCTTTTAGAAAAAATTAAAGCGACTTTCTGAGGAATTGAAAGTGACTTTTAGAAAAAATTAAAGCGACTTTCTGAGAAAACAAAATCGGTTTTTAGTAGAAATAAAAGTGGCTTTTTGAGAAAACAAAAGCGGCTATTAGTAAAAATTAAAGTGGCTTTTTGAGAAAACAAAAGCGGCTTTTAGAAAAAATTAAAGTGGCTTTTTGAGAAAACAAAAGCGGCTTTTAGTAAAAATTAAAGTGGCTTTTTGAGAAAACAAAAGCGGCTTTTAGAAAAAATTAAAGTGGCTTTTTGAGAAAACAAAAGCGGCTTTTAGTAAAAATTAAAGTGGCTTTTTGAGAAAACAAAAGCGGCTATTAGAAAAAATTAAAGCGACTTTCTGAGGAATTAAAAGTGACTTTTAGAAAAAATTAAAGCGACTTTCTGAGAAAACAAAATCGGCTTTTAGAAAAAATTAAAGTGGCTTTTTGAGAAAACAAAAGCTGCTTTTAGTAAACATTAAAGTGGCTTTTTGAGAAAACAAAAGCGGCTATTCGAAAAAATTAAAGCGACTTTCTGAGGAATTAAAAGTGACTTTTAGAAAAAATTAAAGCGACTTTCTGAGAAAACAAAATCGGCTTTTATAAGAAATAAAAGTAGCTTTTTGAGAAAACAAAAGCGGCTATTAGAAAAAATTAAAGTGGCTTTTTGAGAAAATAAAAGCGGCTTTTAGAAAAAATTAAAGTGGCTTTCTGAGGAATTAAAAGTGGCTTTTACAAAAAATTAAAGCGACTTTCTGAGGAATTAAAAGTGACTTTTAGGAAAAATTAAAGCGACTTTCAGAGAAAACAAAAGCGGTTTTTAGAAGAAATAAAAGTGGCTTTTTGAGAAAACAAAAGCCGCTATTAGAAAAAATTAAAGTGGCTTTTTGAGAAAATAAAAGCGGCTTTTAGAAAAAATTAAAGTGGCTTTTTGAGAAAATAAAAGCGGCTTTTAGAAAAAATTAAAGTGGCTTTCTGAGGAATTAAAAGTGACTTTTAGGAAAAATTAAAGCGACTTTCAGAGAAAACAAAACCGGTTTTTAGAAGAAATAAAAGTGGCTTTTTGAGAAAACAAAAGCGGCTATTAGAAAAAATTAAAGTGGCTTTTTGAGAAAATAAAAGCGGCTTTTAGAAAAAATTAAAGTGGCTTTCTGAGGAATTAAAAGTGGCTTTTACAAAAAATTAAAGCGACTTTCTGAGGAATTAAAAGTGACTTTTAGGAAAAATTAAAGCGACTTTCAGAGAAAACAAAAGCGGCTTTTAGAAGAAATAAAAGTGGCTTTTTGAGAAAACAAAAGCGGCTATTAGAAAAAATTCAAGTGGTTTTTTGAGAAAATAAAAGCGGCTTTTAGAAAAAATTAAAGTGGCTTTTTGAGAAAATAAAAGCGGCTTTTAGAAAAAATTAAAGTGGCTTTCTGAGGAATTAAAAGTGACTTTTAGGAAAAATTAAAGCGACTTTCAGAGAAAACAAAACCGGTTTTTAGAAGAAATAAAAGTGGCTTTTTGAGAAAACAAAAGCGGCTATTAGAAAAAATTAAAGTGGCTTTTTGAGAAAATAAAAGCGGCTTTTAGAAAAAATTAAAGTGGCTTTTTGAGAAAACAAAAGCGGCTTTTAGAAAAAATTAAAGCGACTTTCTGAGGAATTGAAAGTGACTTTTAGAAAAAATTAAAGCGACTTTCTGAGAAAACAAAATCGGTTTTTAGAAGAAATAAAAGTGGCTTTTTGAGAAAACAAAAGCGGCTATTAGAAAAAATTCAAGTGGCTTTTTGAGAAAATAAAAGCGGCTTTTAGAAAAAATTAAAGTGGCTTTCTGAGGAATTAAAAGTGACTTTTAGGAAAAATTAAAGCGACTTTCAGAGAAAACAAAAGCGGCTTTTAGAAAAAATTAAAGTGGCTTTTTGAGAAAACAAAAGCGGCTTTTAGAAAAAATTAAAGTGGGTTTTAGAGAAATTAAAAGTGGTTTTTAGAAAAAATTAAAGCGACTTTCTAAGAAAACAAAACCGGTTTTTAGAAGAAATAAAAGTGGCTTTTTGAGAAAACAAAAGCGGCTATTAGAAAAAATTCAAGTGGTTTTTTGAGAAAATAAAAGCGGCTTTTAGAAAAAATTAAAGTGGCTTTCTGAGGAATTAAAAGTGGCTTTTACAAAAAATTAAAGCGACTTTCTGAGGAATTAAAAGTGACTTTTAGGAAAAATTAAAGCGACTTTCAGAGAACCCAAAAGCGGCTTTTAAAAAAAATTAAAGTGGCTTTTTGAGAAAACAAAAGCGGCTTTTAGAAAAAATTAAAGCGACTTTATGAGGAATTAAAAGTGACTTTTAGAAAAAATTAAAGCGACTTTCTGAGAAAACAAAATCGGTTTTTAGAAGAAATAAAAGTGGCTTTTTGAGAAAACAAAAGCGGGTATTAGAAAAAATTAAAGTGGCTTTTTGAGAAAACAAAAGCGGCTTTTAGAAAAAAATAAAGTGGGTTTTAGAGAAATTCAAAGTGGCTTTTAGAAAAAATTAAAGCGACTTTCTGAGAAAACAAAACCGGTTTTTAGAAGAAATAAAAGTGGCTTTTTGAGAAAACAAAAGCGGGTATTAGAAAAAATTAAAGTGGTTTTTTGAGAAAATAAAAGCGGCTTTTAGAAAAAATTAAAGTGGGTTTTAGAGAAATTAAAAGTGGCTTTTAGAAAAAATTAAAGCGACTTTCTGAGCAATTAAAAGTGACTTTTAGAAAAAATTAAAGCAACTTTCAGAGAAAACAAAATCGGCTTTTAGAAGAAATAAAAGTAGCTTTTTGAGAAAACAAAAGCGGCTTTTAGAAAAAAATAAAGTGGGTTTTAGAGAAATTAAAAGTGGCTTTTAGAAAAAATTAAAGCGACTTTCTGAGAAAACAAAATCGGTTTTTAGAAGAAATAAAAGTGGCTTTTTGAGAAAACAAAAGCGGCTATTAGAAAAAATTCAAGTGGTTTTTTGAGAAAATAAAAGCGGCTTTTAGAAAAAATTAAAGTGGCTTTCTGAGAAAACAAAACCGGTTTTTAGAAGAAATAAAAGTGGCTTTTTGAGAAAACAAAAGCGGCTATTAGAAAAAATTAAAGTGGCTTTTTGAGAAAACAAAAGCGGCTTTTAGAAAAAATTAAAGCGACTTTCTGAGGAATTAAAAGTGACTTTTAGAAAAAATTAAAGCGACTTTCTGAGGAATTAAAAGCGACTTTCAGAAAAAACAAAAGCGGCTTTTAGAAAAAATTAAAGTGGCTTTTTGAGAAAACAAAAGCGGCTTTTAGAAAAAATTAAAGCGACTTTCTGAGGAATTAAAAGTGACTTTTAGAAAAAATTAAAGCGACTTTCTGAGAAAACAAAATCGGTTTTTAGAAGAAATAAAAGTAGCTTTTTGAGAAAACAAAAGCGGCTTTTAGAAAAAAATAAAGTGGGTTTTAGAGAAATTAAAAGTGGCTTTTAGAAAAAATTAAAGCGACTTTCTGAGAAAACAAAACCGGTTTTTAGAAGAAATAAAAGTGGCTTTTTGAGAAAACAAAACCGGTTTTTAGAAGAAATAAAGGTGGCTTTTTGAGAAAACAAAAGCGGCTATTAGAAAAAATTAAAGTGGCTTTTTGAGAAAATAAAAGCGGCTTTTAGAAAAAATTAAAGTGGCTTTCTGAGGAATTAAAAGTGGCTTTTACAAAAACTTAAAGCGACTTTCTGAGGAATTAAAAGTGACTTTTAGAAAAAATTAAAGCGACTTTCTGAGAAAACAAAATCGGCTTTTATAAGAAATAAAAGTAGCTTTTTGAGAAAACAAAAGCGGCTTTTAGAAAAAATTAAAGTGGCATTTTGAGAAAACAAAAGCGGCTTTTAGTAAAAATTAAAGTGGCTTTTTGAGAAAACAAAAGCGGCTTTTAGAAAAAATTAAAGTGGCTTTTTGAGAAAACAAAAGCGGCTTTTAGTAAAAATTAAAGTGGCTTTTTGAGAAAACAAAAGCGGCTATTAGAAAGAATTAAAGCGACTTTCTGAGGAATTAAAAGTGACTTTTAGAAAAAATTAAAGCGACTTTCTGAGAAAACAAAATCGGCTTTTAGAAGAAATAAAAGTAGCTTTTTGAGAAAACAAAAGCGGCTATTAGAAAAAATTAAAGTGGCTTTTTGAGAAAATAAAAGCGGCTTTTAGAAAAAATTAAAGTGGGTTTTTGAGAAAATAAAAGCGGCTTTTAGAAAAAATTAAAGTGGCTTTCTGAGGAATTAAAAGCGGCTTTTACAAAAAATTAAAGCGACTTTCTGAGGAATTAAAAGTGACTTTTAGAAAAAATTAAAGCGACTTTCTGAGAAAACAAAATCGGCTTTTATAAGAAATAAAAGTAGCTTTTTGAGAAAACAAAAGAGGCTATTAGAAAAAATTAAAGTGGCTTTTTGAGAAAATAAAAGCGGCTTTTACAAAAAATTAAAGCGACTTTCTGAGGAATTAAAAGTGGCTTTTACAAAAACTTAAAGCGACTTTCTGAGGAATTAAAAGTGACTTTTAGAAAAAATTAAAGCGACTTTCTGAGAAAACAAAATCGGCTTTTATAAGAAATAAAAGTAGCTTTTTGAGAAAACAAAAGCGGCTTTTAGAAAAAATTAAAGTGGCATTTTGAGAAAACAAAAGCGGCTTTTAGTAAAAATTAAAGTGGCTTTTTGAGAAAACAAAAGCGGCTTTTAGAAAAAATTAAAGTGGCTTTTTGAGAAAACAAAAGCGGCTTTTAGTAAAAATTAAAGTGGCTTTTTGAGAAAACAAAAGCGGCTATTAGAAAGAATTAAAGCGACTTTCTGAGGAATTAAAAGTGACTTTTAGAAAAAATTAAAGCGACTTTCTGAGAAAACAAAATCGGCTTTTAGAAGAAATAAAAGTAGCTTTTTGAGAAAACAAAAGCGGCTATTAGAAAAAATTAAAGTGGCTTTTTGAGAAAATAAAAGCGGCTTTTAGAAAAAATTAAAGTGGGTTTTTGAGAAAATAAAAGCGGCTTTTAGAAAAAATTAAAGTGGCTTTCTGAGGAATTAAAAGCGGCTTTTACAAAAAATTAAAGCGACTTTCTGAGGAATTAAAAGTGACTTTTAGAAAAAATTAAAGCGACTTTCTGAGAAAACAAAATCGGCTTTTATAAGAAATAAAAGTAGCTTTTTGAGAAAACAAAAGCGGCTATTAGAAAAAATTAAAGTGGCTTTTTGAGAAAATAAAAGCGGCTTTTAGAAAAAATTAAAGTGGCTTTTTGAGAAAATAAAAGCGGCTTTTAGAAAAAATTAAAGTGGCTTTCTGAGGAATTAAAAGTGACTTTTAGGAAAAATTAAAGCTACTTTCAGTGAAAACAAAACCGGTTTTTAGAAGAAATAAAAGTGGCTTTTTGAGAAAACAAAAGCGGCTATTAGAAAAAATTAAAGTGGCTTTTTGAGAAAATAAAAGCGGCTTTTAGAAAAAATTAAAGTGGCTTTCTGAGGAATTAAAAGTGGCTTTTACAAAAAATTAAAGCGACTTTCTGAGGAATTAAAAGTGACTTTTAGGAAAAATTAAAGCGACTTTCAGAGAAAACAAAAGCGGCTTTTAGAAAAAATTAAAGTGGCTTTTTGAGAAAACAAAAGCGGCTTTTAGAAAAAATTAAAGCGACTTTCTGAGGAATTGAAAGTGACTTTTAGAAAAAATTAAAGCGACTTTCTGAGAAAACAAAATCGGTTTTTAGAAGAAATAAAAGTGGCTTTTTGAGAAAACAAAAGCGGCTATTAGAAAAAATTCAAGTGGTTTTTTGAGAAAATAAAAGCGGCTTCTAGAAAAAATTAAAGTGGCTTTCTGAGGAATTAAAAGTGACTTTTAGGAAAAATTAAAGCGACTTTCAGAGAAAACAAAAGCGGCTTTTAGAAAAAATTAAAGTGGCTTTTTGAGAAAACAAAAGCGGCTTTTAGAAAAAATTAAAGTGGGTTTTAGAGAAATTAAAAGTGGTTTTTAGAAAAAATTAAAGCGACTTTCTAAGAAAACAAAACCGGTTTTTAGAAGAAATAAAAGTGGCTTTTTGAGAAAACAAAAGCGGCTTTTAGAAAAAATTAAAGTGGCTTTTTGAGAAAACAAAAGCGGCTTTTAGAAAAAATTAAAGCGACTTTCTGAGGAATTAAAAGTGACTTTTAGGAAAAATTAAAGCGACTTTCAGAGAACCCAAAAGCGGCTTTTAGAAAAAATTAAAGTGGCTTTTTGAGAAAACAAAAGCGGCTTTTAGAAAAAATTAAAGCGACTTTCTGAGGAATTAAAAGTGACTTTTAGAAAAAATTAAAGCGACTTTCTGAGAAAACAAAATCGGTTTTTAAAAGAAATAAAAGTGGCTTTTTGAGAAAACAAAAGCGGGTATTAGAAAAAATTAAAGTGGCTTTTTGAGAAAACAAAAGCGGCTTTTAGAAAAAAATAAAGTGGGTTTTAGAGAAATTAAAAGTGGCTTTTAGAAAAAATTAAAGCGACTTTCTGAGAAAACAAAACCGGTTTTTAGAAGAAATAAAAGTGGCTTTTTGAGAAAACAAAAGCGGGTATTAGAAAAAATTAAAGTGGCTTTTTGAGAAAATGAAAGCGGCTTTTAGAAAAAATTAAAGTGGCTTTCTGAGGAATTAAAAGTGGCTTTTAGAAAAAATTAAAGCGACTTTCTGAGGAATTAAAAGTGACTTTTAGGAAAAATTAAAGCGACTTTCTGAGAAAACAAAATCGGCTTTTATAAGAAATAAAAGTAGCTTTTTGAGAAAACAAAACCGGCTTTTAGAAAAAATTCAAGTGGTTTTTTGAGAAAATAAAAGCGGCTTTTAGAAAAAATTAAAGTGGCTTTCTGAGGAATTAAAAGTGGCGTTTACAAAAAATTAAAGCGACTTTCTGAGGAATTAAAAGTGACTTTTAGAAAAAATTAAAGCGACTTTCTGAGAAAACAACATCGGCTTTTATAAGATATAAAAGTAGCTTTTTGAGAAAACAAAAGCGGCTTTTAAAAAAATTAAAGCGACTTTCTGAGGAATTAAAAGTGACTTTTAGAAAAAATTAAAGCGACTTTCTGAGAAAACAAAATCGGTTTTTAGAAGAAATAAAAGTGGCTTTTTGAGAAAACAAAAGCGGGTATTAGAAAAAATTAAAGTGGCTTTTTGAGAAAACAAAAGCGGCTTTTAGAAAAAAATAAAGTGGCTTTTTGAGAAAACAAAAGCGGCTTTTAGTAAAAATTAAAGTGGCTTGTTGAGAAAACAAAAGCGGCTTTTAGAAAAAATTAAAGCGACTTTCTGAGGAATTAAAAGTGACTTTTAGAAAAAATTAAAGCGACTTTCTGAGAAAACAAAATCGGCTTTTATAAGAAATAAAAGTACCTTTTTGAGAAAACAAAAGCGGCTTTTAGAAAAAAAATAAAGTGGGTTTTAGAGAAATTAAAAGTGGCTTTTAGAAAAAATTAAAGCGACTTTCTGAGAAAACAAAACCGGTTTTTAGAAGAAATAAAAGTGGCTTTTTGAGAAAACAAAGGCGGCTATTAGAAAAAATTAAAGTGGCTTTTTGAGAAAATAAAAGCGGCTTTTAGAAAAAATTAAAGTGGCTTTCTGAGGAATTAAAAGTGGCTTTTACAAAAAATTAAAGCGACTTTCTGAGGAATTAAAAGTGACTTTTAGGAAAAATTAAAGCGACTTTCAGAGAAAACAAAAGCGGCTTTTAGAAAAAATTAAAGTGGCTTTTTGAGAAAACAAAAGCGGCTTTTAGAAAAAATTAAAGCGACTTTCTGAGGAATTGAAAGTGACTTTTAGAAAAAATTAAAGCGACTTTCTGAGAAAACAAAATCGGTTTTTAGAAGAAATAAAAGTGGCTTTTTGAGAAAACAAAAGCGGCTATTAGAAAAAATTCAAGTGGTTTTTTGAGAAAATAAAAGCGGCTTTTAGAAAAAATTAAAGTGGCTTTCTGAGGAATTAAAAGTGACTTTTAGGAAAAATTAAAGCGACTTTCAGAGAAAACAAAAGCGGCTTTTAGAAAAAATTAAAGTGGCTTTTTGAGAAAACAAAAGCGGCTTTTAGAAAAAATTAAAGTGGGTTTTAGAGAAATTAAAAGTGGTTTTTAGAAAAAATTAAAGCGACTTTCTAAGAAAACAAAACCGGTTTTTAGAAGAAATAAAAGTGGCTTTTTGAGAAAACAAAAGCGGCTATTAGAAAAAATTAAAGTGGTTTTTTGAGAAAATAAAAGCGGCTTTTAGAAAAAATTAAAGTGGGTTTTAGAGAAATTAAAAGTGGCTTTTAGAAAAAATTAAAGCGACTTTCTGAGCAATTAAAAGTGACTTTTAGAAAAAATTAAAGCAACTTTCAGAGAAAACAAAATCGGCTTTTAGAAGAAATAAAAGTAGCTTTTTGAGAAAACAAAAGCGGCTTTTAGAAAAAAATAAAGTGGGTTTTAGAGAAATTAAAAGTGGCTTTTAGAAAAAATTAAAGCGGCTTTCTGAGAAAACAAAATCGGTTTTTAGAAGAAATAAAAGTGGCTTTTTGAGAAAACAAAAGCGGCTTTTAGAAAAAATTCAAGTGGTTTTTTGAGAAAATAAAAGCGGCTTTTAGAAAAAATTAAAGTGGCTTTCTGAGAAAACAAAACCGGTTTTTAGAAGAAATAAAAGTGGCTTTTTGAGAAAACAAAAGCGGCTATTAGAAAAAATTAAAGTGGCTTTTTGAGAAAACAAAAGCGGCTTTTAGAAAAAATTAAAGCGACTTTCTGAGGAATTAAAAGTGACTTTTAGAAAAAATTAAAGCGACTTTCTGAGGAATTAAAAGCGACTTTCAGAAAAAACAAAAGCGGCTTTTAGAAAAAATTAAAGTGGCTTTTTGAGAAAACAAAAGCGGCTTTTAGAAAAAATTAAAGCGACTTTCTGAGAAAACAAAATCGGTTTTTAGAAGAAATAAAAGTAGCTTTTTGAGAAAACAAAAGCGGCTTTTAGAAAAAAATAAAGTGGGTTTTAGAGAAATTAAAAGTGGCTTTTAGAAAAAATTAAAGCGACTTTCTGAGAAAACAAAACCGGTTTTTAGAAGAAATAAAAGTGGCTTTTTGAGAAAACAAAACCGGTTTTTAGAAGAAATAAAAGTGGCTTTTTGAGAAAACAAAAGCGGCTATTAGAAAAAATTAAAGTGGCTTTTTGAGAAAATAAAAGCGGCTTTTAGAAAAAATTAAAGTGGCTTTCTGAGGAATTAAAAGTGGCTTTTACAAAAAATTAAAGCGACTTTCTGAGGAATTAAAAGTGACTTTTAGAAAAAATTAAAGCGACTTTCTGAGAAAACAAAATCGGCTTTTATAAGAAATAAAAGTAGCTTTTTGAGAAAACAAAAGCGGCTTTTAGAAAAAATTAAAGTGGCATTTTGAGAAAACAAAAGCGGCTTTTAGTAAAAATTAAAGTGGCTTTTTGAGAAAACAAAAGCGGCTTTTAGAAAAAATTAAAGTGGCTTTTTGAGAAAACAAAAGCGGCTTTTAGTAAAAATTAAAGTGGCTTTTTGAGAAAACAAAAGCGGCTATTAGAAAGAATTAAAGCGACTTTCTGAGGAATTAAAAGTGACTTTTAGAAAAAATTAAAGCGACTTTCTGAGAAAACAAAATCGGCTTTTAGAAGAAATAAAAGTAGCTTTTTGAGAAAACAAAAGCGGCTATTAGAAAAAATTAAAGTGGCTTTTTGAGAAAATAAAAGCGGCTTTTAGAAAAAATTAAAGTGGCTTTTTGAGAAAATAAAAGCGGCTTTTAGAAAAAATTAAAGTGGCTTTCTGAGGAATTAAAAGCGGCTTTTACAAAAAATTAAAGCGACTTTCTGAGGAATTAAAAGTGTCTTTTAGAAAAAATTAAAGCGACTTTCTGAGAAAACAAAATCGGCTTTTATAAGAAATAAAAGTAGCTTTTTGAGAAAACAAAAGCGGCTATTAGAAAAAATTAAAGTGGCTTTTTGAGAAAATAAAAGCGGCTTTTACAAAAAATTAAAGCGACTTTCTGAGGAATTAAAAGTGACTTTTAGGAAAAATTAGCGACTTTCAGAGAAAACAAAAGCGGTTTTTAGAAGAAATAAAAGTGGCTTTTTGAGAAAACAAAAGCGGCTATTAGAAAAAATTAAAGTGGCTTTTTGAGAAAATAAAAGCGGCTTTTAGAAAAAATTAAAGTGGCTTTTTGAGAAAATAAAAGCGGCTTTTAGAAAAAATTAAAGTGGCTTTCTGAGGAATTAAAAGTGACTTTTAGGAAAAATTAAAGCTACTTTCAGTGAAAACAAAACCGGTTTTTAGAAGAAATAAAAGTGGCTTTTTGAGAAAACAAAAGCGGCTATTAGAAAAAATTAAAGTGGCTTTTTGAGAAAATAAAAGCGGCTTTTAGAAAAAATTAAAGTGGCTTTCTGAGGAATTAAAAGTGGCTTTTACAAAAAATTAAAGCGACTTTCTGAGGAATTAAAAGTGACTTTTAGGAAAAATTAAAGCGACTTTCAGAGAAAACAAAAGCGGCTTTTAGAAAAAATTAAAGTGGCTTTTTGAGAAAACAAAAGCGGCTTTTAGAAAAAATTAAAGCGACTTTCTGAGGAATTGAAAGTGACTTTTAGAAAAAATTAAAGCGACTTTCTGAGAAAACAAAATCGGTTTTTAGAAGAAATAAAAGTGGCTTTTTGAGAAAACAAAAGCGGCTATTAGAAAAAATTCAAGTGGTTTTTTGAGAAAATAAAAGCGGCTTCTAGAAAAAATTAAAGTGGCTTTCTGAGGAATTAAAAGTGACTTTTAGGAAAAATTAAAGCGACTTTCAGAGAAAACAAAAGCGGCTTTTAGAAAAAATTAAAGTGGCTTTTTGAGAAAACAAAAGCGGCTTTTAGAAAAAATTAAAGTGGGTTTTAGAGAAATTAAAAGTGGTTTTTAGAAAAAATTAAAGCGACTTTCTAAGAAAACAAAACCGGTTTTTAGAAGAAATAAAAGTGGCTTTTTGAGAAAACAAAAGCGGCTTTTAGAAAAAATTAAAGTGGCTTTTTGAGAAAACAAAAGCGGCTTTTAGAAAAAATTAAAGCGACTTTCTGAGGAATTAAAAGTGACTTTTAGGAAAAATTAAAGCGACTTTCAGAGAACCCAAAAGCGGCTTTTAGAAAAAATTAAAGTGGCTTTTTGAGAAAACAAAAGCGGCTTTTAGAAAAAATTAAAGCGACTTTCTGAGGAATTAAAAGTGACTTTTAGAAAAAATTAAAGCGACTTTCTGAGAAAACAAAATCGGTTTTTAGAAGAAATAAAAGTGGCTTTTTGAGAAAACAAAAGCGGGTATTAGAAAAAATTAAAGTGGCTTTTTGAGAAAACAAAAGCGGCTTTTAGAAAAAAATAAAGTGGGTTTTAGAGAAATTAAAAGTGGCTTTTAGAAAAAATTAAAGCGACTTTCTGAGAAAACAAAACCGGTTTTTAGAAGAAATAAAAGTGGCTTTTTGAGAAAACAAAAGCGGGTATTAGAAAAAATTAAAGTGGCTTTTTGAGAAAATGAAAGCGGCTTTTAGAAAAAATTAAAGTGGCTTTCTGAGGAATTAAAAGTGGCTTTTAGAAAAAATTAAAGCGACTTTCTGAGGAATTAAAAGTGACTTTTAGGAAAAATTAAAGCGACTTTCTGAGAAAACAAAATCGGCTTTTATAAGAAATAAAAGTAGCTTTTTGAGAAAACAAAACCGGCTTTTAGAAAAAATTCAAGTGGTTTTTTGAGAAAATAAAAGCGGCTTTTAGAAAAAATTAAAGTGGCTTTCTGAGGAATTAAAAGTGGCGTTTACAAAAAATTAAAGCGACTTTCGGTTTTTAGAAGAAATAAAAGTGGCTTTTTGAGAAAACAAAAGCGGGTATTAGAAAAAATTAAAGTGGCTTTTTGAGAAAACAAAAGCGGCTTTTAGAAAAAAATAAAGTGGCTTTTTGAGAAAACAAAAGCGGCTTTTAGTAAAAATTAAAGTGGCTTGTTGAGAAAACAAAAGCGGCTTTTAGAAAAAATTAAAGCGACTTTCTGAGGAATTAAAAGTGACTTTTAGAAAAAATTAAAGCGACTTTCTGAGAAAACAACATCGGCTTTTATAAGACATAAAAGTAGCTTTTTGAGAAAACAAAAGCGGCTTTTAAAAAAATTAAAGCGACTTTCTGAGGAATTAAAAGTGACTTTTAGAAAAAATTAAAGCGACTTTCTGAGAAAACAAAATCGGCTTTTATAAGAAATAAAAGTATCTTTTTGAGAAAACAAAAGCGGCTTTTAGAAAAAAAATAAAGTGGGTTTTAGAGAAATTAAAAGTGGCTTTTAGAAAAAATTAAAGCGACTTTCTGAGAAAACAAAACCGGTTTTTAGAAGAAATAAAAGTGGCTTTTTGAGAAAACAAAGGCGGCTATTAGAAAAAATTAAAGTGGCTTTTTGAGAAAATAAGAGCGGCTTTTAGAAAAAATTAAAGTGGCTTTCTGAGGAATTAAAAGTGGCTTTTACAAAAAATTAAAGCGACTTTCTGAGGAATTAAAAGTGACTTTCAGAGAAAACAAAAGCGGCTTTTAGGAAAAATTAAAGTGGCTTTTTGAGAAAACAAAAGCGGCTTTTAGAAAAAATTAAAGCGACTTTCTGAGGAATTGAAAGTGACTTTTAGAAAAAATTAAAGCGACTTTCTGAGAAAACAAAATCGGTTTTTAGAAGAAATAAAAGTGGCTTTTTGAGAAAACAAAAGCGGCTATTAGAAAAAATTCAAGTGGTTCTTTGAGAAAATAAAAGCGGCTTTTAGAAAAAATTAAAGTGGCTTTCTGAGGAATTAAAAGTGACTTTTAGGAAAAATTAAAGCGACTTTCAGAGAAAACAAAAGCGGCTTTTAGATAAAATTAAAGTGGCTTTTTGAGAAAACAAAAGCGGCTTTTAGAAAAAATTAAAGTGGGTTTTAGAGAAATTAAAAGTGGTTTTTAGAAAAAATTAAAGCGACTTTCTAAGAAAACAAAACCGGTTTTTAGAAGAAATAAAAGTGGCTTTTTGAGAAAACAAAAGCGGCTTTTAGAAAAAATTAAAGTGGCTTTTTGAGAAAACAAAAGCGGCTTTTAGAAAAAATTAAAGCGACTTTCTGAGGAATTAAAAGTGACTTTTAGGAAAAATTAAAGCGACTTTCAGAGAACCCAAAAGCGGCTTTTAGAAAAAATTAAAGTGGCTTTTTGAGAAAACAAAAGCGGCTTTTAGAAAAAAATAAAGTGGGTTTTAGAGAAATTAAAAGTGGCTTTTAGAAAAAATTAAAGCGACTTTCTGAGAAAACAAAACCGGTTTTTAGAAGAAATAAAAGTGGCTTTTTGAGAAAACAAAAGCGGCTATTAGAAAAAATTAAAGCGACTTTCTGAGGAATTAAAAGTGACTTTTAGGAAAAATTAAAGCGACTTTCAGAGAAAACAAAAGCGGGTATTAGAAAAAATTTAAGTGGCTTTTTGAGAAAATAAAAGCGGCTTTTAGAAAAAATTAAAGTGGCTTTCTGAGGAATTAAAAGTGGCTTTTAGAAAAAATTAAAGCGACTTTCTGAGCAATTAAAAGTGACTTTTAGAAAAAATTAAAGCAACTTTCAGAGAAAACAAAATCGGCTTTTAGAAGAAATAAAAGTAGCTTTTTGAGAAAACAAAAGCGGCTTTTAGAAAAAAATAAAGTGGGTTTTAGAGAAATTAGAAGTGGCTTTTAGAAAAAATTAAAGCGACTTTCTGAGAAAACAAAATCGGTTTTTAGAAGAAATAAAAGTGGCTTTTTGAGAAAACAAAAGCGGCTATTAGAAAAAATTCAAGTGGTTTTTTGAGAAAATAAAAGCGGCTTTTAGAAGAAATTAAAGTGGCTTTCTGAGAAAACAAAACCGGTTTTTAGAAGAAATAAAAGTGGCTTTTTGAGAAAACAAAAGCGGCTATTAGAAAAAATTAAAGTGGCTTTTTGAGAAAACAAAAGCGGCTTTTAGAAAAAATTAAAGCGACTTTCTGAGGAAGTAAAAGTGACTTTTAGAAAAAATTAAAGCGACTTTCTGAGGAATTAAAAGCGACTTTCAGAAAAAACAAAAGCGGCTTTTAGAAAAAATTAAAGTGGCTTTTTGAGAAAACAAAAGCGGCTTTTAGAAAAAATTAAAGCGACTTTCTGAGGAATTAAAAGTGACTTTTAGAAAAAATTAAAGCGACTTTCTGAGAAAACAAAATCGGTTTTTAGAAGAAATAAAAGTGGCTTTTTGAGAAAACAAAACCGGTTTTTAGAAAAAAATAAAGTGGGTTTTAGAGAAATTAAAAGTGGCTTTTAGAAAAAATAAAAGCGACTTTCTGAGAAAACAAAACCGGTTTTTAGAAGAAATAAAAGTGGCTTTTTGAGAAAACAAAACCGGTTTTTAGAAGAAATAAAAGTGGCTTTTTGAGAAAACAAAAGCGGCTATTAGAAAAAATTAAAGTGGCTTTTTGAGAAAATAAAAGCGGCTTTTAGAAAAAATTAAAGTGGCTTTCTGAGGAATTAAAAGTGGCTTTTACAAAAACTTAAAGCGACTTTCTGAGGAATTAAAAGTGACTTTTAGAAAAAATTAAAGCGACTTTCTGAGAAAACAAAATCGGCTTTTATAAGAAATAAAAGTAGCTTTTTGAGAAAACAAAAGCGGCTTTTAGAAAAAATTAAAGTGGCTTTTTGAGAAAACAAAAGCGGCTTTTAGTAAAAATTAAAGTGGCTTTTTGAGAAAACAAAAGCGGCTTTTAGAAAAAATTAAAGTGGCTTTTTGAGAAAACAAAAGCGGCTTTTAGTAAAAATTAAAGTGGCTTTTTGAGAAAACAAAATCGGCTATTAGAAAAAATTAAAGCGACTTTCTGAGGAATTAAAAGTGACTTTTAGAAAAAATTAAAGCGACTTTCTGAGAAAACAAAATCGGCTTTTATAAGAAATAAAAGTAGCTTTTTGAGAAAACAAAAGCGGCTTTTAGAAAAAATTAAAGTGGCTTTTTGAGAAAACAAAAGCGGCTTTTAGTAAAAATTAAAGTGGCTTTTTGAGAAAACAAAAGCGGCTTTTAGAAAAAATTAAAGTGGCTTTTTGAGAAAACAAAAGCGGCTTTTAGTAAAAATTAAAGTGGCTTTTTGAGAAAACAAAAGCGGCTATTAGAAAAAATTAAAGCGACTTTCTGAGGAATTAAAAGTGACTTTTAGAAAAAATTAAAGCGACTTTCTGAGAAAACAAAATCGGCTTTTATAAGAAATAAAAGTAGCTTTTTGAGAAAACAAAAGCGGCTATTAGAAAAAATTAAAGTGGCTTTTTGAGAAAATAAAAGCGGCTTTTAGAAAAAATTAAAGTGGCTTTCTGAGGAATTAAAAGTGGCTTTTACAAAAAATTAAAGCGACTTTCTGAGGAATTAAAAGTGACTTTTAGGAAAAATTAAAGCGACTTTCAGAGAAAACAAAAGCGGTTTTTAGAAGAAATAAAAGTGGCTTTTTGAGAAAACAAAAGCGGCTATTAGAAAAAATTAAAGTGGCTTTTTGAGAAAATAAAAGCGGCTTTTAGAAAAAATTAAAGTGGCTTTTTGACAAAATAAAAGCGGCTTTTAGAAAAAATTAAAGTGGCTTTCTGAGGAATTAAAAGTGACTTTTAGGAAAAATTAAAGCGACTTTCAGAGAAAACAAAACCGGTTTTTAGAAGAAATAAAAGTGGCTTTTTGAGAAAACAAAAGCGGCTATTAGAAAAAATTAAAGTGGCTTTTTGAGAAAATAAAAGCGGCTTTTAGAAAAAATTAAAGTGGCTTTCTGAGGAATTAAAAGTGGCTTTTACAAAAAATTAAAGCGACTTTCTGAGGAATTAAAAGTGACTTTTAGGAAAAATTAAAGCGACTTTCAGAGAAAACAAAAGCGGCTTTTAGAAAAAATTAAAGTGGCTTTTTGAGAAAACAAAAGCGGCTTTTAGAAAAAATTAAAGCGACTTTCTGAGGAATTGAAAGTGACTTTTAGAAAAAATTAAAGCGACTTTCTGAGAAAACAAAATCGGTTTTTAGTAGAAATAAAAGTGGCTTTTTGAGAAAACAAAAGCGGCTATTAGTAAAAATTAAAGTGGCTTTTTGAGAAAACAAAAGCGGCTTTTAGTAAAAATTAAAGTGGCTTTTTGAGAAAACAAAAGCGGCTATTAGAAAAAATTAAAGCGACTTTCTGAGGAATTAAAAGTGACTTTTAGAAAAAATTAAAGCGACTTTCTGAGAAAACAAAATCGGCTTTTAGAAAAAATTAAAGTGGCTTTTTGAGAAAACAAAAGCTGCTTTTAGTAAACATTAAAGTGGCTTTTTGAGAAAACAAAAGCGGCTATTCGAAAAAATTAAAGCGACTTTCTGAGGAATTAAAAGTGACTTTTAGAAAAAATTAAAGCGACTTTCTGAGAAAACAAAATCGGCTTTTATAAGAAATAAAAGTAGCTTTTTGAGAAAACAAAAGCGGCTATTAGAAAAAATTAAAGTGGCTTTTTGAGAAAATAAAAGCGGCTTTTAGAAAAAATTAAAGTGTCTTTCTGAGGAATTAAAAGTGGCTTTTACAAAAAATTAAAGCGACTTTCTGAGGAATTAAAAGTGACTTTTAGGAAAAATTAAAGCGACTTTCAGAGAAAACAAAAGCGGTTTTTAGAAGAAATAAAAGTGGCTTTTTGAGAAAACAAAAGCCGCTATTAGAAAAAATTAAAGTGGCTTTTTGAGAAAATAAAAGCGGCTTTTAGAAAAAATTAAAGTGGCTTTTTGAGAAAATAAAAGCGGCTTTTAGAAAAAATTAAAGTGGCTTTCTGAGGAATTAAAAGTGGCTTTTAGAAAAAATTAAAGTGGCTTTTTGAGAAAACAAAAGCGGCTTTTAGTAAAAATTAAAGTGGCTTTTTGAGAAAACAAAAGCGGCTTTTAGAAAAAATTAAAGTGGCTTTTTGAGAAAACAAAAGCGGCTTTTAGTAAAAATTAAAGTGGCTTTTTGAGAAAACAAAAGCGGCTATTAGAAAAAATTAAAGCGACTTTCTGAGGAATTAAAAGTGATTTTTAGGAAAAATTAAAGCGACTTTCAGAGAAAACAAAAGCGGCTTTTAGAAGAAATAAAAGTGGCTTTTTGAGAAAACAAAAGCCGCTATTAGAAAAAATTAAAGTGGCTTTTTGAGAAAATAAAAGCGGCTTTTAGAAAAAATTAAAGTGGCTTTTTGACAAAATAAAAGCGGCTTTTAGAAAAAATTAAAGCGACTTTCTGAGGAATTAAAAGTGACTTTTAGAAAAAATTAAAGCGACTTTCTGAGAAAACAAAATCGGCTTTTATAAGAAATAAAAGTAGCTTTTTGAGAAAACAAAAGCGGCTTTTAGAAAAAATTAAAGTGGCTTTTTGAGAAAACAAAAGCGGCTTTTAGTAAAAATTAAAGTGGCTTTTTGAGAAAACAAAAGCGGCTTTTAGAAAAAATTAAAGTGGCTTTTTGAGAAAACAAAAGCGGCTTTTAGTAAAAATTAAAGTGGCTTTTTGAGAAAACAAAAGCGGCTATTAGAAAAAATTAAAGCGACTTTCTGAGGAATTAAAAGTGACTTTTAGAAAAAATTAAAGCGACTTTCTGAGAAAACAAAATCGGCTTTTATAAGAAATAAAAGTAGCTTTTTGAGAAAACAAAAGCGGCTTTTAGAAAAAATTAAAGTGGCTTTTTGAGAAAACAAAAGCGGCTTTTAGTAAAAATTAAAGTGGCTTTTTGAGAAAACAAAAGCGGCTTTTAGAAAAAATTAAAGTGGCTTTTTGAGAAAACAAAAGCGGCTTTTAGTAAAAATTAAAGTGGCTTTTTGAGAAAACAAAAGCGGCTATTAGAAAAAATTAAAGCGACTTTCTGAGGAATTAAAAGTGACTTTTAGAAAAAATTAAAGCGACTTTCTGAGAAAACAAAATCGGCTTTTATAAGAAATAAAAGTAGCTTTTTGAGAAAACAAAAGCGGCTATTAGAAAAAATTAAAGTGGCTTTTTGAGAAAATAAAAGCGGCTTTTAGAAAAAATTAAAGTGGCTTTCTGAGGAATTAAAAGTGGCTTTTACAAAAAATTAAAGCGACTTTCTGAGGAATTAAAAGTGACTTTTAGGAAAAATTAAAGCGACTTTCAGAGAAAACAAAAGCGGTTTTTAGAAGAAATAAAAGTGGCTTTTTGAGAAAACAAAAGCGGCTATTAGAAAAAATTAAAGTGGCTTTTTGAGAAAATAAAAGCGGCTTTTAGAAAAAATTAAAGTGGCTTTTTGACAAAATAAAAGCGGCTTTTAGAAAAAATTAAAGTGGCTTTCTGAGGAATTAAAAGTGACTTTTAGGAAAAATTAAAGCGACTTTCAGAGAAAACAAAACCGGTTTTTAGAAGAAATAAAAGTGGCTTTTTGAGAAAACAAAAGCGGCTATTAGAAAAAATTAAAGTGGCTTTTTGAGAAAATAAAAGCGGCTTTTAGAAAAAATTAAAGTGGCTTTCTGAGGAATTAAAAGTGGCTTTTACAAAAAATTAAAGCGACTTTCTGAGGAATTAAAAGTGACTTTTAGGAAAAATTAAAGCGACTTTCAGAGAAAACAAAAGCGGCTTTTAGAAAAAATTAAAGTGGCTTTTTGAGAAAACAAAAGCGGCTTTTAGAAAAAATTAAAGCGACTTTCTGAGGAATTGAAAGTGACTTTTAGAAAAAATTAAAGCGACTTTCTGAGAAAACAAAATCGGTTTTTAGTAGAAATAAAAGTGGCTTTTTGAGAAAACAAAAGCGGCTATTAGTAAAAATTAAAGTGGCTTTTTGAGAAAACAAAAGCGGCTTTTAGTAAAAATTAAAGTGGCTTTTTGAGAAAACAAAAGCGGCTATTAGAAAAAATTAAAGCGACTTTCTGAGGAATTAAAAGTGACTTTTAGAAAAAATTAAAGCGACTTTCTGAGAAAACAAAATCGGCTTTTAGAAAAAATTAAAGTGGCTTTTTGAGAAAACAAAAGCTGCTTTTAGTAAACATTAAAGTGGCTTTTTGAGAAAACAAAAGCGGCTATTCGAAAAAATTAAAGCGACTTTCTGAGGAATTAAAAGTGACTTTTAGAAAAAATTAAAGCGACTTTCTGAGAAAACAAAATCGGCTTTTATAAGAAATAAAAGTAGCTTTTTGAGAAAACAAAAGCGGCTATTAGAAAAAATTAAAGTGGCTTTTTGAGAAAATAAAAGCGGCTTTTAGAAAAAATTAAAGTGTCTTTCTGAGGAATTAAAAGTGGCTTTTACAAAAAATTAAAGCGACTTTCTGAGGAATTAAAAGTGACTTTTAGGAAAAATTAAAGCGACTTTCAGAGAAAACAAAAGCGGTTTTTAGAAGAAATAAAAGTGGCTTTTTGAGAAAACAAAAGCCGCTATTAGAAAAAATTAAAGTGGCTTTTTGAGAAAATAAAAGCGGCTTTTAGAAAAAATTAAAGTGGCTTTTTGAGAAAATAAAAGCGGCTTTTAGAAAAAATTAAAGTGGCTTTCTGAGGAATTAAAAGTGGCTTTTAGAAAAAATTAAAGTGGCTTTTTGAGAAAACAAAAGCGGCTTTTAGTAAAAATTAAAGTGGCTTTTTGAGAAAACAAAAGCGGCTTTTAGAAAAAATTAAAGTGGCTTTTTGAGAAAACAAAAGCGGCTTTTAGTAAAAATTAAAGTGGCTTTTTGAGAAAACAAAAGCGGCTATTAGAAAAAATTAAAGCGACTTTCTGAGGAATTAAAAGTGATTTTTAGGAAAAATTAAAGCGACTTTCAGAGAAAACAAAAGCGGCTTTTAGAAGAAATAAAAGTGGCTTTTTGAGAAAACAAAAGCCGCTATTAGAAAAAATTAAAGTGGCTTTTTGAGAAAATAAAAGCGGCTTTTAGAAAAAATTAAAGCGACTTTCTGAGGAATTAAAAGTGATTTTTAGGAAAAATTAAAGCGACTTTCAGAGAAAACAAAAGCGGCTTTTAGAAAAAATTAAAGTGGCTTTTTGAGAAAACAAAAGCGGCTTTTAGTAAAAATTAAAGTGGCTTTTTGAGAAAACAAAAGCGGCTTTTAGAAAAAATTAAAGTGGCTTTTTGAGAAAACAAAAGCGGCTTTTAGTAAAAATTAAAGTGGCTTTTTGAGAAAACAAAAGCGGCTATTAGAAAAAATTAAAGCGACTTTCTGAGGAATTAAAAGTGACTTTTAGAAAAAATTAAAGCGACTTTCTGAGAAAACAAAATCGGCTTTTAGAAAAAATTAAAGTGGCTTTTTGAGAAAACAAAAGCTGCTTTTAGTAAACATTAAAGTGGCTTTTTGAGAAAACAAAAGCGGCTATTCGAAAAAATTAAAGCGACTTTCTGAGGAATTAAAAGTGACTTTTAGAAAAAATTAAAGCGACTTTCTGAGAAAACAAAATCGGCTTTTATAAGAAATAAAAGTAGCTTTTTGAGAAAACAAAAGCGGCTATTAGAAAAAATTAAAGTGGCTTTTTGAGAAAATAAAAGCGGCTTTTAGAAAAAATTAAAGTGTCTTTCTGAGGAATTAAAAGTGGCTTTTACAAAAAATTAAAGCGACTTTCTGAGGAATTAAAAGTGACTTTTAGGAAAAATTAAAGCGACTTTCAGAGAAAACAAAAGCGGTTTTTAGAAGAAATAAAAGTGGCTTTTTGAGAAAACAAAAGCCGCTATTAGAAAAAATTAAAGTGGCTTTTTGAGAAAATAAAAGCGGCTTTTAGAAAAAATTAAAGTGGCTTTTTGAGAAAATAAAAGCGGCTTTTAGAAAAAATTAAAGTGGCTTTCTGAGGAATTAAAAGTGACTTTTAGGAAAAATTAAAGCGACTTTCAGAGAAAACAAAACCGGTTTTTAGAAGAAATAAAAGTGGCTTTTTGAGAAAACAAAAGCGGCTATTAGAAAAAATTAAAGTGGCTTTTTGAGAAAATAAAAGCGGCTTTTAGAAAAAATTAAAGTGGCTTTCTGAGGAATTAAAAGTGGCTTTTACAAAAAATTAAAGCGACTTTCTGAGGAATTAAAAGTGACTTTTAGGAAAAATTAAAGCGACTTTCAGAGAAAACAAAAGCGGCTTTTGGAAGAAATAAAAGTGGCTTTTTGAGAAAACAAAAGCGGCTATTAGAAAAAATTCAAGTGGTTTTTTGAGAAAATAAAAGCGGCTTTTAGAAAAAATTAAAGTGGCTTTTTGAGAAAATAAAAGCGGCTTTTAGAAAAAATTAAAGTGGCTTTCTGAGGAATTAAAAGTGACTTTTAGGAAAAATTAAAGCGACTTTCTGAGAAAACAAAATCGGTTTTTAGAAGAAATAAAAGTGGCTTTTTGAGAAAACAAAAGCGGCTATTAGAAAAAATTCAAGTGGTTTTTTGAGAAAATAAAAGCGGCTTTTAGAAAAAATTAAAGTGGCTTTCTGAGGAATTAAAAGTGACTTTTAGGAAAAATTAAAGCGACTTTCAGAGAAAACAAAAGCGGCTTTTAGAAAAAATTAAAGTGGCTTTTTGAGAAAACAAAAGCGGCTTTTAGAAAAAATTAAAGTGGGTTTTAGAGAAATTAAAAGTGGTTTTTAGAAAAAATTAAAGCGACTTTCTAAGAAAACAAAACCGGTTTTTAGAAGAAATGAAAGTGGCTTTTTGAGAAAACAAAAGCGGCTATTAGAAAAAATTCAAGTGGTTTTTTGAGAAAATAAAAGCGGCTTTTAGAAAAAATTAAAGTGGCTTTCTGAGGAATTAAAAGTGGCTTTTACAAAAAATTAAAGCGACTTTCTGAGGAATTAAAAGTGACTTTTAGGAAAAATTAAAGCAACTTTCAGAGAACCCAAAAGCGGCTTTTAAAAAAAATTAAAGTGGCTTTTTGAGAAAACAAAAGCGGCTTTTAGAAAAAATTAAAGCGACTTTATGAGGAATTAAAAGTGACTTTTAGAAAAAATTAAAGCGACTTTCTGAGAAAACAAAATCGGTTTTTAGAAGAAATAAAAGTGGCTTTTTGAGAAAACAAAAGCGGGTATTAGAAAAAATTAAAGTGGCTTTTTGAGAAAACAAAAGCGGCTTTTAGAAAAAAATAAAGTGGGTTTTAGAGAAATTAAAAGTGGCTTTTAGAAAAAATTAAAGCGACTTTCTGAGAAAACAAAACCGGTTTTTAGAAGAAATAAAAGTGGCTTTTTGAGAAAACAAAAGCGGGTATTAGAAAAAATTAAAGTGGTTTTTTGAGAAAATAAAAGCGGCTTTTAGAAAAAATTAAAGTGGGTTTTAGAGAAATTAAAAGTGGCTTTTAGAAAAAATTAAAGCGACTTTCTGAGCAATTAAAAGTGACTTTTAGAAAAAATTAAAGCAACTTTCAGAGAAAACAAAATCGGCTTTTAGAAGAAATAAAAGTAGCTTTTTGAGAAAACAAAAGCGGCTTTTAGAAAAAAATAAAGTGGGTTTTAGAGAAATTAAAAGTGGCTTTTAGAAAAAATTAAAGCGACTTTCTGAGAAAACAAAATCGGTTTTTAGAAGAAATAAAAGTGGCTTTTTGAGAAAACAAAAGCGGCTATTAGAAAAAATTCAAGTGGTTTTTTGAGAAAATAAAAGCGGCTTTTAGAAAAAATTAAAGTGGCTTTCTGAGAAAACAAAACCGGTTTTTAGAAGAAATAAAAGTGGCTTTTTGAGAAAACAAAAGCGGCTATTAGAAAAAATTAAAGTGGCTTTTTGAGAAAACAAAAGCGGCTTTTAGAAAAAATTAAAGCGACTTTCTGAGGAATTAAAAGTGACTTTTAGAAAAAATTAAAGCGACTTTCTGAGGAATTAAAAGCGACTTTCAGAAAAAACAAAAGCGGCTTTTAGAAAAAATTAAAGTGGCTTTTTGAGAAAACAAAAGCGGCTTTTAGAAAAAATTAAAGCGACTTTCTGAGGAATTAAAAGTGACTTTTAGAAAAAATTAAAGCGACTTTCTGAGAAAACAAAATCGGTTTTTAGAAGAAATAAAAGTAGCTTTTTGAGAAAACAAAAGCGGCTTTTAGAAAAAAATAAAGTGGGTTTTAGAGAAATTAAAAGTGGCTTTTAGAAAAAATTAAAGCGACTTTCTGAGAAAACAAAACCGGTTTTTAGAAGAAATAAAAGTGGCTTTTTGAGAAAACAAAACCGGTTTTTAGAAGAAATAAAAGTGGCTTTTTGAGAAAACAAAAGCGGCTATTAGAAAAAATTAAAGTGGCTTTTTGAGAAAATAAAAGCGGCTTTTAGAAAAAATTAAAGTGGCTTTCTGAGGAATTAAAAGTGGCTTTTACAAAAACTTAAAGCGACTTTCTGAGGAATTAAAAGTGACTTTTAGAAAAAATTAAAGCGACTTTCTGAGAAAACAAAATCGGCTTTTATAAGAAATAAAAGTAGCTTTTTGAGAAAACAAAAGCGGCTTTTAGAAAAAATTAAAGTGGCATTTTGAGAAAACAAAAGCGGCTTTTAGTAAAAATTAAAGTGGCTTTTTGAGAAAACAAAAGCGGCTTTTAGAAAAAATTAAAGTGGCTTTTTGAGAAAACAAAAGCGGCTTTTAGTAAAAATTAAAGTGGCTTTTTGAGAAAACAAAAGCGGCTATTAGAAAGAATTAAAGCGACTTTCTGAGGAATTAAAAGTGACTTTTAGAAAAAATTAAAGCGACTTTCTGAGAAAACAAAATCGGCTTTTAGAAGAAATAAAAGTAGCTTTTTGAGAAAACAAAAGCGGCTATTAAAAAAAATTATAGTGGCTTTTTGAGAAAATAAAAGCGGCTTTTAGAAAAAATTAAAGTGGGTTTTTGAGAAAATAAAAGCGGCTTTTAGAAAAAATTAAAGTGGCCGATTTTGTTTTCTCAGAAAGTCGCTTTAATTTTTTCTAAAAGTCACTTTTAATTCCTCAGAAAGTCGCTTTAATTTTTTTAAAAGCCGCTTTTGTTTTCTCAAAAAGCTACTTTTATATCTTATAAAAGCCGATGTTGTTTTCTCAGAAAGTCGCTTTAATTTTTTCTAAAAGTCACTTTTAATTCCTCAGAAAGTCGCTTTAATTTTTTGTAAACGCCACTTTTAATTCCTCAGAAAGCCACTTTAATTTTTTCTAAAAGCCGCTTTTATTTTCTCAAAAAACCACTTGAATTTTTTCTAAAAGCCGGTTTTGTTTTCTCAAAAAGCTACTTTTATTTCTTATAAAAGCCGATTTTGTTTTCTCAGAAAGTCGCTTTAATTTTTCCTAAAAGTCACTTTTAATTCCTCAGAAAGTCGCTTTAATTTTTTCTAAAAGCCACTTTTAATTCCTCAGAAAGCCACTTTAATTTTTTCTAAAAGCCGCTTTCATTTTCTCAAAAAGCCACTTTAATTTTTTCTAATACCCGCTTTTGTTTTCTCAAAAAGCCACTTTTATTTCTTCTAAAAACCGGTTTTGTTTTCTCAGAAAGTCGCTTTAATTTTTTCTAAAAGCCACTTTTAATTTCTCTAAAACCCACTTTATTTCTTTCTAAAAGCCGCTTTTGTTTTCTCAAAAAGCCACTTTAATTTTTTCTAATACCCGCTTTTGTTTTCTCAAAAAGCCACTTTTATTTCTTCTAAAAACCGATTTTGTTTTCTCAGAAAGTCGCTTTAATTTTTTCTAAAAGTCACTTTTAATTCCTCAGAAAGTCGCTTTAATTTTTTCTAAAAGCCGCTTTTGTTTTCTCAAAAAGCCACTTTAATTTTTTCTAAAAGCCGCTTTTGGGTTCTCTGAAAGTCGCTTTAATTTTTCCTAAAAGTCACTTTTAATTCCTCAGAAAGTCGCTTTAATTTTTTCTAAAAGCCGCTTTTGTTTTCTCAAAAAGCCACTTTAATTTTTTCTAAAAGCCGCTTTTGTTTTCTCAAAAAGCCACTTTTATTTCTTCTAAAAACCGGTTTTGTTTTCTTAGAAAGTCGCTTTAATTTTTTCTAAAAACCACTTTTAATTTCTCTAAAACCCACTTTAATTTTTTCTAAAAGCCGCTTTTGTTTTCTCAAAAAGCCACTTTAATTTTTTCTAAAAGCCGCTTTTGTTTTCTCTGAAAGTCGCTTTAATTTTTCCTAAAAGTCACTTTTAATTCCTCAGAAAGCCACTTTAATTTTTTCTAGAAGCCGCTTTTATTTTCTCAAAAAACCACTTGAATTTTTTCTAATAGCCGCTTTTGTTTTCTCAAAAAGCCACTTTTATTTCTTCTAAAAACCGATTTTGTTTTCTCAGAAAGTCGCTTTAATTTTTTCTAAAAGTCACTTTTAATTCCTCAGAAAGTCGCTTTAATTTTTTCTAAAAGCCGCTTTTGTTTTCTCAAAAAGCCACTTTAATTTTTTCTAAAAGCCGCTTTTGTTTTCTCTGAAAGTCGCTTTAATTTTTCCTAAAAGTCACTTTTAATTCCTCAGAAAGTCGCTTTAATTTTTTGTAAAAGCCACTTTTAATTCCTCAGAAAGCCACTTTAATTTTTTCTAAAAGCCGCTTTTATTTTCTCAGAAAGTCGCTTTAATTTTTTCTAAAAGTCACTTTCAATTCCTCAGAAAGTCGCTTTAATTTTTTCTAAAAGCCGCTTTTGTTTTCTCAAAAAGCCACTTTAATTTTTTCTAAAAGCCGCTTTTGTTTTCTCTGAAAGTCGCTTTAATTTTTCCTAAAAGTCACTTTTAATTCCTCAGAAAGTCGCTTTAATTTTTTGTAAAAGCCACTTTTAATTCCTCAGAAAGCCACTTTAATTTTTTCTAAAAGCCGCTTTTATTTTCTCAAAAAGTCGCTTTAATTTTTTCTAAAAGCCGCTTTTGTTTTCTCAAAAAGCCACTTTAATTTTTTCTAAAAGCCGCTTTTGTTTTCTCTGAAAGTCGCTTTAATTTTTCCTAAATGCCACTTTTAATTCCTCAGAAAGCCACTTTAATTTTTTCTAAAAGCCGCTTTTATTTTCTCAAAAAACCACTTTAATTTTTTCTAATAGCCGCTTTTGTTTTCTCAAAAAGCCACTTTTATTTCTTATAAAAGCCGATTTTGTTTTCTCAGAAAGTCGCTTTAATTTTTTCTAAAAGCCGCTTTTGTTTTCTCAAAAAGCCACTTTAATTTTTTCTAAAAGCCGCTTTTGTTTTCTCAAAAAGCTACTTTTATTTCTTATAAAAGCCGATTTTGTTTTCTCAGAAAGTCGCTTTAATTTTTTCTAAAAGTCACTTTTAATTCCTCAGAAAGCCACTTTAATTTTTTCTAAAAGCCGCTTTTATTTTCTCAAAAAACCACTTGAATTTTTTCTAAAAGCCGCTTTTGTTTTCTCTGAAAGTCGCTTTAATTTTTCCTAAAAATCACTTTTAATTCCTCAGAAAGTCGCTTTAATTTTTTCTAAAAGCCACTTTTAATTCCTCAGAAAGCCATTTTAATTTTTTCTAAAAGCCGCTTTTATTTTCTCAAAAAGCCACTTTAATTTTTTCTAATACCCGCTTTTGTTTTCTCAAAAAGCCACTTTTATTTCTTCTAAAAACCGGTTTTGTTTTCTCAGAAAGTCGCTTTAATTTTTTCTAAAAGCCACTTTTAATTTCTCTAAAACCCACTTTATTTTTTTCTAAAAGCCGCTTTTGTTTTCTCAAAAAGACACTTTAATTTTTTCTAATAGCCGCTTTTGTTTTCTCAAAAAGCCACTATAATTTTTTCTAAAAGCCACTTTTAATTCCTCATAAAGCCACTTTAATTTTTTCTAAAAGCCGCTTTTATTTTCTCAAAAAACCACTTGAATTTTTTCTAATAGCCGCTTTTGTTTTCCCAAAAAGCCACTTTAATTTTTTCTAAAAGCCACTTTTGTTTTCTCAAAAAGCCACTTTAGTTTTTTCTAAAAGCCGCTTTTGTTTTCTCCAAAAGCCACTTTAATTTTTTCTAATAGCCGCTTTTGTTTTCTCAAAAAGCCACTATAATTTTTTCTAATAGCCGCTTTTAATTTCTCCAAAAACCCACTTTAATTTTTTCTAAAAGCCGCTTTTATTTTCTCAAAAAACCACTTGAATTTTTTCTAATAGCCGCTTTTGTTTTCTCAAAAAGCCACTTTTATTTCTTCTAAAAACCGGTTTTGTTTTCTCAGAAAGTCGCTTTAATTTTTTCTAAAAGCCACTTTTAATTTCTCTAAAACCCACTTTACTTTTTTCTAAAAGCCGCTTTTGTTTTCTCAAAAAGCTACTTTTATTTCTTCTAAAAACCGGTTTTGTTTTCTCTGAAAGTCGCTTTAATTTTTTCTAAAAGCCACTTTTAATTTCTCTAAAACCCACTTTATTTTTTTCTAAAAGCCGCTTTTGTTTTCTCAAAAAGCCACTTTAATTTTTTCTAAAAGCCGCTTTTGTTTTCTCTGAAAGTCGCTTTAATTTTTCCTAAAAGTCACTTTTAATTCCTCAGAAAGTCGCTTTAATTTTTTGTAAAAGCCACTTTTAAATCCTCAGAAAGCCACTTTAATTTTTTCTAAAAGCCGCTTTTATTTTCTCAAAAAACCACTTTAATTTTTTCTAATAGCCGCTTTTGTTTTCTCAAAAAGCCACTTTTATTTCTTATAAAAGCCGATTTTGTGTTCTCAGAAAGTCGCTTTAATTTTTTCTAAAAGCCGCTTTTGTTTTCTCAAAAAGCCACTTTAATTTTTTCTAAAAGCTGCTTTTGTTTTCTCTGAAAGTCGCTTTAATTTTTCCTAAAAGTCACTTTTAATTCCTCAGAAAGTCGCTTTAATTTTTTGTAAAAGCCACTTTTAATTCCTCAGAAAGCCACTTTAATTTTTTCTAAAAGCCGCTTTTGTTTTCTCTGAAAGTCGCTTTAATTTTTCCTAAAAGTCACTTTTAATTCCTCAGAAAGCCACTTTAATTTTTTCTAAAAGCCGCTTTTGTTTTCTCTGAAAGTCGCTTTACTTTTTCCTAAAAGTCACTTTTAATTCCTCAGAAAGCCACTTTAATTTTTTCTAAAAGCCGCTTTTATTTTCTCAAAAAACCACTTTAATTTTTTCTAATAGCCGCTTTTGTTTTCTCTGAAAGTCGCTTTAATTTTTCCTAAAAGTCACTTTTAATTCCTCAGAAAGTCGCTTTAATTTTTTGTAAAAGCCACTTTTAATTCCTCAGAAAGCCACTTTATTTTTTTCTAAAAGCCGCTTTCGTTTTCTCTGAAAGTCGCTTTAATTTTTCCTAAAAGTCACTTTTAATTCCTCAGAAAGCCACTTTAATTTTTTCTAAAAACCGCTTTTATTTTCTCAAAAAACCACTTTAATTTTTTCTAATAGCCGCTTTTGTTTTCTCAAAAAGCCACTTTTATTTCTTATAAAAGCCGATTTTGTTTTCTCAGAAAGTCGCTTTAATTTTTTCTAAAAGTCACTTTTAATTCCTCAGAAAGTCGCTTTAATTTTTTCTAAAAGTCACTTTCAATTCCTCAGAAAGTCGCTTTAATTTTTTCTAAAAGCCGCTTTTGTTTTCTCAAAAAGCCACTTTAATTTTTTTTAAAAGCCGCTTTTGTTTTCTCTGAAAGTCGCTTTAATTTTTTCTAAAAGCCGCTTTTGTTTTCTCAAAAAGCCACTTTTATTTCTTCTAAAAACCGGTTTTGTTTTCTCAGAAAGTCGCTTTAATTTTTTCTAAAAGCCACTTTTAATTTCTCTAAAACCCACTTTACTTTTTTCTAAAAGCCGCTTTTGTTTTCTCAAAAAGCTACTTTTATTTCTTATAAAAGCCGATTTTGTTTTCTCAGAAAGTCGCTTTAATTTTTTCTAAAAGTCACTTTTAATTCCTCAGAAAGCCACTTTAATTTTTTCTAAAAGCCGCTTTTATTTTCTCAAAAAACCACTTGAATTTTTTCTAAAAGCCGCTTTTGTTTTCTCTGAAAGTCGCTTTAATTTTTCCTAAAAATCACTTTTAATTCCTCAGAAAGCCATTTTAATTTTTTCTAAAAGCCGCTTTTACTTTCTCAAAAAGCCACTTTAATTTTTTCTAATACCCGCTTTTGTTTTCTCAAAAAGCCACTTTTATTTCTTCTAAAAACCGGTTTTGTTTTCTCAGAAAGTCGCTTTAATTTTTTCTAAAAGCCACTTTTAATTTCTCTAAAACCCACTTTATTTTTTTCTAAAAGCCGCTTTTGTTTTCTCAAAAAGCCACTTCAATTTTTTCTAAAAGCCGCTTTTGTTTTCTCTAAAAGTCACTTTTAATTCCTTAGAAAGTCGCTTTAATTTTTTCTAAAAGCCACTTTTAATTCCTCAGAAAGCCACTTTAATTTTTTTTAAAAGCCGCTTTTATTTTCTCAAAAAACCACTTGAATTTTTTCTAATAGCCGCTTTTGTTTTCCCAAAAAGCCACTTTAATTTTTTCTAAAAGCCACTTTTGTTTTCTCAAAAAGCCACTTTAGTTTTTTCTAAAAGCCGCTTTTGTTTTCTCCAAAAGCCACTTTAATTTTTTCTAATAGCCGCTTTTGTTTTCTCAAAAAGCCACTATAATTTTTTCTAATAGCCGCTTTTAATTTCTCTAAAACCCACTTTAATTTTTTCTAAAAGCCGCTTTTATTTTCTCAAAAAACCACTTGAATTTTTTCTAATAGCCGCTTTTGTTTTCTCAAAAAGCCACTTTTATTTCTTCTAAAAACCGGTTTTGTTTTCTCAGAAAGTCGCTTTAATTTTTTCTAAAAGCCACTTTTAATTTCTCTAAAACCCACTTTACTTTTTTCTAAAAGCCGCTTTTGTTTTCTCAAAAAGCTACTTTTATTTCTTATAAAAGCCCATTTTGTTTTCTCAGAAAGTCGCTTTTATTTTTTCTAAAAGTCACTTTTAATTCCTCAGAAAGCCACTTTAATTTTGTCTAAAAGCCGCTTTTATTTTCTCAAAAAACCACTTGAATTTTTTCTAAAAGCCGCTTTTGTTTTCTCTGAAAGTCGCTTTAATTTTTTCTAAAAGCCGCTTTTATTTTCTCAAAAAGCCACTTTAATTTTTTCTAAAAGCCGCTTTTGTTTTCTCAAAAAGCTACTTTTATTTCTTCTAAAAGCCGCTTTTGTTTTCTCTGAAAGTCGCTTTAATTTTTCCTAAAAATCACTTTTAATTCCTCAGAAAGTCGCTTTAATTTTTTCTAAAAGCCACTTTTAATTCCTCAGAAAGCCACTTTAATTTTTTCTAAAAGCCGCTTTTATTTTCTCAAAAAGCCACTTTAATTTTTTCTAATACCCGCTTTTGTTTTCTCTGAAAGTCGCTTTTATTTTTCCTAAAAGTCACTTTTAATTCCTCAGAAAGTCGCTTTAATTTTTTCTAAAAGCCGCTTTTAATTCCTCAGAAAGTCTCTTTAATTTTTTCTAAAAGCCGCTTTTGTTTTCTCAAAAATTCACTTTAATTTTTTCTGAAAGTCGCTTTTAATTCCTCAGAAAGTCGCTTTAATTTTTTGTAAAAGCCACTTTTAATTCCTCAGAAAGCCACTTTAATTTTTTCTAAAAGCCGCTTTTATTTTCTCAAAAAACCACTTGAATTTTTTCTAATAGCCGCTTTTGTTTTCTCAAAAAGCCACTTTAATTTTTTCTAAAAGCCGCTTTTGTTTTCTCTGAAAGTCGCTTTAATTTTTCCTAAAAGTCACTTTTAATTCCTCAGAAAGTCGCTTTAATTTTTTCTAAAAGCCACTTTTAATTCCTCAGAAAGCGACTTTAATTTTTTCTAAAAGCCGCTTTTATTTTCTCAAAAAGCCACTTTAATTTTTTCTAATACCCGCTTTTGGTTTCTCTGAAAGTCGCTTTAATTTTTCCTAAAAGTCACTTTTAATTCCTCAGAAAGCCACTTTAATTTTTTCTAAAAGCCGCTTTTGTTTTCTCTGAAAGTCGCTTTACTTTTTCCTAAAAGTCACTTTTAATTCCTCAGAAAGCCACTTTAATTTTTTCTAAAAGCCGCTTTTATTTTCTCAAAAAACCACTTTAATTTTTTCTAATAGCCGCTTTTGTTTCCTCTGAAAGTCGCTTTAATTTTTCCTAAAAGTCACTTTTAATTCCTCAGAAAGTCGCTTTAATTTTTTGTAAAAGCCACTTTTAATTCCTCAGAAAGCCACTTTAATTTTTTCTAAAAGCCGCTTTTGTTTTCTCTGAAAGTCGCTTTAATTTTTCCTAAAAGTCACTTTTAATTCCTCAGAAAGCCACTTTAATTTTTTCTAAAAGCCGCTTTTATTTTCTCAAAAAACCACTTTAATTTTTTCTAATAGCCGCTTTTGTTTTCTCAAAAAGCCACTTTTATTTCTTATAAAAGCCGATTTTGTTTTCTCAGAAAGTCGCTTTAATTTTTTCTAAAAGCCACTTTTAATTTCTCTAAAACCCACTTTATTTTTTTCTAAAAGCCGCTTTTGTTTTCTCAAAAAGCCACTTTAATTTTTTCTAAAAGCCGCTTTTGTTTTCTCTGAAAGTCGCTTTAATTTTTCCTAAAAGTCACTTTTAATTCCTCAGAAAGTCGCTTTAATTTTTTGTAAAAGCCACTTTTAATTCCTCAGAAAGCCACTTTAATTTTTTCTAAAAGCCGCTTTTATTTTCTCAAAAAACCACTTTAATTTTTTCTAATAGCCGCTTTTGTTTTCTCAAAAAGCCACTTTTATTTCTTATAAAAGCCGATTTTGTTTTCTCAGAAAGCCACTTTAATTTTTTCTAAAAGCCGCTTTTATTTTCTCAAAAAACCACTTGAATTTTTTCTAAAAGCCGCTTTTGTTTTCTCTGAAAGTCGCTTTAATTTTTCCTAAAAATCACTTTTAATTCCTCAGAAAGTCGCTTTAATTTTTTCTAAAAGCCACTTTTAATTCCTCAGAAAGCCATTTTAATTTTTTCTAAAAGCCGCTTTTATTTTCTCAAAAAGCCACTTTAATTTTTTCTAATACCCGCTTTTGTTTTCTCAAAAAGCCACTTTTATTTCTTCTAAAAACCGGTTTTGTTTTCTCAGAAAGTCGCTTTAATTTTTTCTAAAAGCCACTTTTAATTTCTCTAAAACCCACTTTATTTTTTTCTAAAAGCCGCTTTTGTTTTCTCAAAAAGCCACTTTAATTTTTTCTAAAAGCCGCTTTTGTTTTCTCTAAAAGTCACTTTTAATTCCTTAGAAAGTCGCTTTAATTTTTTCTAAAAGCCACTTTTAATTCCTCAGAAAGCCACTTTAATTTTTTCTAAAAGCCGCTTTTATTTTCTCAAAAAACCACTTGAATTTTTTCTAATAGCCGCTTTTGTTTTCCCAAAAACCCACTTTAATTTTTTCTAAAAGCCACTTTTGTTTTCTCAAAAAGCCACTTTAGTTTTTTCTAAAAGCCGCTTTTGTTTTCTCCAAAAGCCACTTTAATTTTTTCTAATAGCCGCTTTTGTTTTCTCAAAAAGCCACTATAATTTTTTCTAATAGCCGCTTTTAATTTCTCTAAAACCCACTTTAATTTTTTCTAAAAGCCGCTTTTATTTTCTCAAAAAACCACTTGAATTTTTTCTAATAGCCGCTTTTGTTTTCTCAAAAAACCACTTTAATTTTTTCTAATAGCCGCTTTTGTTTTCTCTGAAAGTCGCTTTAATTTTTCCTAAAAGTCACTTTTAATTCCTCAGAAAGTCGCTTTAATTTTTTGTAAAAGCCACTTTTAATTCCTCAGAAAGCCACTTTAATTTTTTCTAAAAGCCGCTTTTGTTTTCTCTGAAAGTCGCTTTAATTTTTCCTAAAAGTCACTTTTAATTCCTCAGAAAGCCACTTTAATTTTTTCTAAAAGCCGCTTTTATTTTCTCAAAAAACCACTTTAATTTTTTCTAATAGCCGCTTTTGTTTTCTCAAAAAGCCACTTTTATTTCTTATAAAAGCCGATTTTGTTTTCTCAGAAAGTCGCTTTAATTTTTTCTAAAAGTCACTTTCAATTCCTCAGAAAGTCGCTTTAATTTTTTCTAAAAGCCGCTTTTGTTTTCTCAAAAAGCCACTTTAATTTTTTTTAAAAGCCGCTTTTGTTTTCTCTGAAAGTCGCTTTAATTTTTTCTAAAAGCCGCTTTTGTTTTCTCAAAAAGCCACTTTTATTTCTTCTAAAAACCGGTTTTGTTTTCTCAAAAAGCTACTTTTATTTCTTATAAAAGCCGATTTTGTTTTCTCAGAAAGTCGCTTTAATTTTTTCCAAAAGTCACTTTTAATTCCTCAGAAAGCCACTTTAATTTTTTCTAAAAGCCGCTTTTATTTTCTCAAAAAACCACTTGAATTTTTTCTAAAAGCCGCTTTTGTTTTCTCTGAAAGTCGCTTTAATTTTTCCTAAAAATCACTTTTAATTCCTCAGAAAGTCGCTTTAATTTTTCCTAAAAGTCACTTTTAATTCCTCAGAAAGCCACTTTAATTTTTTCTAAAAGCCGCTTTTGTTTTCTCTGAAAGTCGCTTTACTTTTTCCTAAAAGTCACTTTTAATTCCTCAGAAAGCCACTTTAATTTTTTCTAAAAGCCGCTTTTATTTTCTCAAAAAGCCACTTTAATTTTTTCTAATACCCGCTTTTGTTTTCTCAAAAAGCCACTTTTATTTCTTCTAAAAACCGGTTTTGTTTTCTCAGAAAGTCGCTTTAATTTTTTCTAAAAGCCACTTTTAATTTCTCTAAAACCCACTTTATTTTTTTCTAAAAGCCGCTTTTGTTTTCTCAAAAAGCCACTTTAATTTTTTCTAATAGCCGCTTTTGTTTTCTCAAAAAGCCACTATAATTTTTTCTAAAAGCCACTTTTAATTCCTCAGAAAGCCACTTTAATTTTTTCTAAAAGCCGCTTTTATTTTCTCAAAAAACCACTTGAATTTTTTCTAATAGCCGCTTTTGTTTTCCCAAAAAGCCACTTTAATTTTTTCTAAAAGCCACTTTTGTTTTCTCAAAAAGCCACTTTAGTTTTTTCTAAAAGCCGCTTTTGTTTTCTCCAAAAGCCACTTTAATTTTTTCTAATAGCCGCTTTTGTTTTCTCAAAAAGCCACTATAATTTTTTCTAATAGCCGCTTTTAATTTCTCTAAAACCCACTTTAATTTTTTCTAAAAGCCGCTTTTATTTTCTCAAAAAACCACTTGAATTTTTTCTAATAGCCGCTTTTGTTTTCTCAAAAAGCCACTTTTATTTCTTCTAAAAACCGGTTTTGTTTTCTCAGAAAGTCGCTTTAATTTTTTCTAAAAGCCACTTTTAATTTCTCTAAAACCCACTTTACTTTTTTCTAAAAGCCGCTTTTGTTTTCTCAAAAAGCTACTTTTATTTCTTCTAAAAACCGGTTTTGTTTTCTCAGAAAGTCGCTTTAATTTTTTCTAAAAGCCACTTTTAATTCCTCAGAAAGCCACTTTAATTTTTTCTAAAAGCCGCTTTTATTTTCTCAAAAAGCCACTTTAATTTTTTCTAATACCCGCTTTTGTTTTCTCAAAAAGCCACTTTTATTTCTTCTAAAAACCGGTTTTGTTTTCTCAGAAAGTCGCTTTAATTTTTACTAAAAGCCACTTTTAATTTCTCTAAAACCCACTTTACTTTTTTCTAATACCCGCTTTTGTTTTCTCAAAAAGCCACTTTTATTTCTTCTAAAAACCGGTTTTGTTTTCTCAGAAAGTCGCTTTAATTTTTTCTAAAAGCCACTTTTAATTTCTCTAAAACCCACTTTATTTTTTTCTAAAAGCCGCTTTTGTTTTCTCAAAAAGCCACTTTAATTTTTTCTAATACCCGCTTTTGTTTTCTCAAAAAGTCACTTTTATTTCTTCTAAAAACCGGTTTTGTTTTCTCAGAAAGTCGCTTTAATTTTTTCTAAAAGTCACTTTTAATTCCTCAGAAAGCCACTTTAATTTTTTCTAAAAGCCGCTTTTATTTTCTCAAAAAACCACTTGAATTTTTTCTAAAAGCCGCTTTTGTTTTCTCTGAAAGTCACTTTAATTTTTCCTAAAAGTCACTTTTAATTCCTCAGAAAGTCGCTTTAATTTTTTCTAAAAGCCGCTTTTAATTCCTCAGAAAGTCGCTTTAATTTTTTCTAAAAGCCGCTTTTGTTTTCTTAAAAATTCACTTTAATTTTTTCTGAAAGTCGCTTTTAATTCCTCAGAAAGTCGCTTTAATTTTTTGTAAAAGCCACTTTTAATTCCTCAGAAAGCCACTTTAATTTTTTCTAAAAGCCGCTTTTATTTTTTCAAAAAGCCACTTTAATTTTTTCTAATAGCCGCTTTTGTTTTCTCAAAAAGCCACTATTATTTCTTCTAAAAACCGGTTTTGTTTTCTCAGAAAGTCGCTTTAATTTTTTCTAAAAGCCACTTTTAATTTCTCTAAAACCCACTTTATTTTTTTCTAAAAGCCGCTTTTGTTTTCTCAGAAAGCCACTTTTATTTCTTTTAAAAGCCGATTTTGTTTTCTCTGGAAGTCGCTTTAATTTTTCCTAAAAGTCACTTTTAATTCCTCAGAAAGTCGCTTTAATTTTTTGTAAAAGCCACTTTTAATTCCTCAGAAAGCCACTTTAATTTTTTCTAAAAGCCGCTTTTATTTTCTCAAAAAGCCACTTTAATTTTTTCTAATAGCCGCTTTTGTTTTCTCAAAAAGCCACTTTTATTTCTTCTAAAAACCGGTTTTGTTTTCTCAGAAAGTCGCTTTAATTTTTTCTAAAAGCCACTTTTAATTTCTCTAAAACCCACTTTATTTTTTTCTAAAAGCCGCTTTTGTTTTCTCAGAAAGCCACTTTTATTTCTTCTAAAAGCCGATTTTGTTTTCTCTGAAAGTCGCTTTAATTTTTCCTAAAAGTCACTTTTAATTCCTCAGAAAGTCGCTTTAATTTTTTCTAAAAGCCGCTTTTGTTTTCTCAAAAATTCACTTTAATTTTTTCTGAAAGTCGCTTTTAATTCCTCAGAAAGTCGCTTTAATTTTTCCTAAAAGTCACTTTTAATTCCTCAGAAAGTCGCTTTAATTTTTCCTAAAAGAAAGCCACTTTTATTTCTTCTAAAAGCCGATTTTGTTTTCTCTGAAAGTCGCTTTAATTTTTTCTAAAAGTCACTTTTAATTCCTCAAAAAGCCACTTTAATTTTTTCTAATAGCCGCTTTTGTTTTCTCAGAAAGCCGCTTTAATTTTTTCTAAAAGCCGCTTTTGTTTTCTCAAAGAGCCACTTTTATTTTTTCTAAAAACCACTTTTAATTTCTCAAAAGCCCACTTTAATTTTTTCTAAAAGCCACTTTTAATTCCTCAGAATGCCACTTTATTTTTTCTAAAAGCCACTTTTATTTTCTCAAAAAGCCACATTAATTTTTTCTAAAAGCCGCTTTTGTTTTCTCAAAAAGCAACTTCAATTTTTTCCAAAAGCCGCTTTTGTTTTCTCAAAAAGCCACTTTTATTTCTTCTTAAAGCCGCTTTTGTTTTCTCAAAAAGCTACTTTTATTTCTCTAAAAGCCACTTAATTTTTTCTAATAGCCGCTTTTGTTTTCTCAGAAAGTCGCATTAATTTTTTCTAAAAGTCACTTTTAATTCCTCAGAAAGTCGCTTTAATTTTTTCTAAAAGCCACTTTTAATTTCTCTAAGACCCACTTTAATTTTTTCTAAAGGCCGCTTTTGTTTTCTCAAAAAGCCACTTTAATTTTTTCTAAAACCCGCTTTTGTTTTCTCAAAAAGCCACTTTTATTTGTTCTAAAAACCGGTTTTGTTTTCTTAGAAAGTCGGTTTAATTTTTTCTAAAAGCCACTTTTAATTTCTCTAAAACCCACTTTAATTTTTTCTAAAAGCCGGTTTTGTTTTCTCAAAACCCCACTTTAATTTTTTCTAAAAGCCGCTTTTGTTTTCTCAAAAAGCCACTTTTATTTCTTCTAAAAACCGGTTTTGTTTTCTTAGAAAGTCGCTTTTATTTTTTCTAAAAGCCGCTTTTGTTTTCTCAAAAAGCCACTTTTATTTCTTCTAAAAACCGGTTTTGTTTTCTCAAAAAGCCACTTTTATTTCTTTAAAAAACCGGGTTTGTTTTCTCAGAAAGTCGCTTTAATTTTTTCTAAAAGCCACTTTTAATTTCTCTAAGACCCACTTTAATTTTTTCTAAAAGCCGCTTTTGTTTTCTCAATAAGCCACTTTAATTTTTTCTAATAGCCGCTTTTGTTTTCTCAAAAAGCTACTTTTATTTCTTCTAAAAGCCGATTTTGTTTTCTCAGAAAGTCGCTTTAATTTTTTCTAAAAGCCACTTTTAATTTCTCTAAAACCCACTTTAATTTTTTCTAAAAGCCACTTTTAATTTCTCTAAGACCCACTTTAATTTTTTTAAAACCCGCTTTTGTTTTCTCAAAAACCTACTTTTATTTCTTCTAAAAGCCGATTTTGTTTTCTCAGAAAGTCGCTTTAATTTTTTCTAAAAGCCACTTTTAATTTCTCTAAGACCCACTTTAATTTTTTCTAAAAGCCGCTTTTGTTTTCTCAATAAGCCACTTTAATTTTTTCTAATAGCCGATTTTGTTTTCTCAAAAAGCTACTTTTATTTCTTCTAAAAGCCGATTTTGTTTTCTCAGAAAGTCGCTTTAATTTTTTCTAAAAGTCACTTTTAATTCCTCAGAAAGTCGCTTTAATGGTTTCTAAAAGCCGCTTTTGTTTTCTCAAAAAGCCACTTTAATTTTTTCTAAAAGCCGCTTTTGTTTTCTCAAAAAGCCACTTTTATTTCTTCTAAAAACCGGGTTTGTTTTCTCAGAAAGTCGCTTTAATTTTTTCTAAAAGTCACTTTTAATTCCTCAGAAAGTCGCTTTAATGTTTTCTAAAAGCCGCTTTTGTTTTCTCAAAAAGCCACTTTAATTTTTTCTAAAAGCCGCTTTTGTTTTCTCAAAAAGCCACTTTTATTTCTTCTAAAAACCGGTTTTGTTTTCTTAGAAAGTCGCTTTAATTTTTTCTAAAAGCCACTTTTAATTTCTCTAAAACCCACTTTAATTTTTTCTAAAAGCCGCTTTTGTTTTCTCAGAAAGTCGCTTTAATTTTTTTAAAAGTCACTTTTAATTCCTCAGAAAGTCGCTTTAATTTTTTCTAAAAGCCGCTTTTGTTTTCTCTAAAACCTACTTTAATTTTTTCTAAAAGCCGGTTTTGTTTTCTCAAAACCCCACTTTAATTTTTTCTATTAGCAGCTTTTGTTTTCTCAAAAAGCCACTTTTATTTCTTCTAAAAACTGGTTTTGTTTTCTCAGAAAGCCACTTTAATTTTTTCTAAAAGCCACTATTAATTCCTCAGATAGCCACTTTTTTTTAAAGCCACTTTTATTTTCTCAGAAAGCCACTTTATTTTTTCTAATAGCCACTTTTATTTTCTCAAAAAGCCACTTTAATTTTTTCTAAAAGCCACTTTTATTTTCTCAGAAAGTAGCTTTAATTTTTTCTAAAAGCCACTTTTAATTTCTCTAAGACCCACTTAAATTTTTTCTAAAAGCCGCTTTTGTTTTCTCAAAAAGCTACTTTTATCTCTTATAAAAGCCGATTTTGTTTTCTCAGAAAGTCGCTTTAATTTTTATTAAAAGTCACTTTTAATTCCTCAGAAAGTCGCTTTAATTTTTTCTAAAAGCCGCTTTTGTTTTCTCTAAAACCTACTTTAATTTTTTCTAAAAGCCGGTTTTGTTTTCTCAAAACCCCACTTTAATTTTTTCTATTAGCAGCTTTTGTTTTCTCAAAAAGCCACTTTTATTTCTTCTAAAAACTGGTTTTGTTTTCTCAGAAAGCCACTTTAATTTTTTCTAAAAGCCACTATTAATTCCTCAGATAGCCACTTTTTTTTAAAGCCACTTTTATTTTCTCAGAAAGCCACTTTATTTTTTCTAATAGCCACTTTTATTTTCTCAAAAAGCCACTTTAATTTTTTCTAAAAGCCACTTTTATTTTCTCAGAAAGTCGCTTTTATTTTTTCTAAAAGCCGCTTTTGTTTTCTCAAAAAGCCACTTTTATTTCTTCTTAAAGCCGCTTTTGTTTTCTCAAAAAGCAACTTCAATTTTTTCCAAAAGCCGCTTTTGTTTTCTCAAAAAGCCACTTTTATTTCTTCTTAAAGCCGCTTTTGTTTTCTCAAAAAGCTACTTTAATTTCTTCTAAAAGCCGCTTTTGTTTTCTCCAAAAGCCACTTTAATTTTTTCTAAAAGCCGCTTTTGTTTTCTCTGAAAGTCGCTTTAATTTTTCCTAAAAGTCACTTTTAATTCCTCAGAAAGTCGCTTTAATTTTTTCTAAAAGCCACTTTTAATTCCTCAGAAAGCCACTTTAATTTTTTCTAAAAGCCGCTTTTATTTTCTCAAAAAGCCACTTTAATTTTTTCTAATACCCGCTTTTGTTTTCTCAAAAAGCCATTTTTATTTCTTCTAAAATTCGGTTTTGTTTTCTCAGAAAGTCGCTTTAATTTTTTCTAAAAGCCACTTTTAATTTCTCTAAGACCCACTTTAATTTTTCTAAAGGCCGCTTTTGTTTTCTCAAAAAGCCACTTTAATTTTTTCTAAAAGCCGCTTTATTTTCTCAAAAAGCCACTTTTATTTGTTCTAAAAACCGGTTTTGTTTTCTTAGAAAGTCGCTTTAATTTTTTCTAAAAGCCACTTTTAATTTCTCTAAAACCCACTTTAATTTTTTCTAAAAGCCGGTTTTGTTTTCTCAAAACCCCACTTTAATTTTTTCTAAAAGCCGCTTTTGTTTTCTCAAAAATCCACTTTTATTTCTTCTAAAAACCGGTTTTGTTTTTTAGAAAGTCGCTTTTATTTCTTCTAAAAGCCGATTTTGTTTTCTCAGAAAGTCGCTTTTATTTTTTCTAAAAACCGGTTTTGTTTTCTCAGAAAGTCGCTTTAATTTTTTTTTAAAAGCCACTTTTAATTTCTCTAAAACCCACTTTAATTTTTTCTAAAAGCCGCTTTTGTTTTCTCAAAAAGCCACTTTAATTTTATCTAAAAGCCGCTTTTGTTTTCTCAAAAAGCCACTTTTATTTCTTCTAAAAACCGGTTTTGTTTTCTCAGAAAGTCGCTTTAATTTATTCTAAAAGCCACTTTTAATTTCTCTAAAACCCACTTTAATTTTTTCTAAAAGCCGCTTTTGTTTTCTCAAAAAGCCACTTTAATTTTATCTAAAAGCCGCTTTTGTTTTCTCAAAAAGCCACTTTAATTTTATCTAAAAGCCGCTTTTGTTTTCTCAAAAAGCCACTTTTATTTCTTCTAAAAACCGGTTTTGTTTTCTCAGAAAGTCGCTTTAATTTTTTTTAAAAGCCACTTTTAATTTCTCTAAAACCCACTTTAATTTTTTCTAAAAGCCGCTTTTGTTTTCTCAAAAAGCCACTTTAATTTTATCTAAAAGCCGCTTTTGTTTTCTCAAAAAGCCACTTTTATTTCTTCTAAAAACCGGTTTTGTTTTCTCAGAAAGTCGCTTTAATTTTTTCTAAAAGCCACTTTTAATTTCTCTAAAACCCACTTTAACTTTTTCTAAAAGCCGCTTTTGTTTTCTCAAAAAGCCACTTTAATTTCTTCTAAAAGCCGCTTTTGTTTTCTAAAAAAGCCACTTTTATATCTTCTAAAAACCGGTCTTGTTTTCTCAGAAAGTCGCTTTAATTTTTTCTAAAAGCCACTTTTAATTCCTCAGAAAGTCGCTTTAATTTTTTCTAAAAGTCGCTTTTGTTTTCTCAAAAAGCTACTTTTATTTCTTTTAAAAGCCGATTTTGTTTTCTCAGAAAGTCGCTTTAATTTTTTCTAAAAGTCACTTTTAATTGCTCAGAAAGTCGCTTTAATTTTTTCTAAAAGCCACTTTTAATTTCTCTAAGACCCACTTTAATTTTTTCTAAAAGCCGCTTTTGTTTTCTCAAAAAGCCACTTTAATTTTTTCTAATAGCCGCTTTTGTTTTCTCAAAAAGCTACTTTTATTTCTTCTAAAAGCCGATTTTGTTTTCTCAGAAAGTCGCTTTAATTTTTTAAAAGTCACTTTTAATTCCTCAGAAAGTCGCTTTAATTTTTTCTAAAAGCCACTTTTAATTTCTCTAAGACCCACTTTAATTTTTTCTAAAAGCCGCTTTTGTTTTCTCAAAAAGCCACTTTAATTTTTTCTAATAGCCGCTTTTGTTTTCTCAAAAAGCCACTTTAATTTTATCTAAAAGCCGCTTTTGTTTTCTCAAAAAGCCACTTTTATTTCTTCTAAAAACCGGTTTTGTTTTCTCAGAAAGTCGCTTTAATTTTTTCTAAAAGCCACTTTTAATTTCTCTAAAACCCACTTTAATTTTTTCTAAAAGCCGCTTTTGTTTTCTCAAAAAGCCACTTTAATTTTATCTAAAGGCCGCTTTTGTTTTCTCAAAAAGCCACTTTAATTTTATCTAAAAGCCGCTTTTGTTTTCTCAAAAAGCCACTTTTATTTCTTCTAAAAACCGGTTTTGTTTTCTCAGAAAGTCGCTTTAATTTTTTCTAAAAGCCACTTTTAATTTCTCTAAAACCCACTTTAATTTTATCTAAAAGCCGCTTTTGTTTTCTCAAAAAGCCACTTTAATTTTATCTAAAAGCCGCTTTTGGTTTCTCAAAAAGCCACTTTTATTTCTTCTAAAAACCGGTTTTGTTTTCTCAGAAAGTCGCTTTAATTTTTTCTAAAAGCCACTTTTAATTTCTCTAAAACCCACTTTAATTTTTTCTAAAAGCCGCTTTTGTTTTCTCAAAAAGCCACTTTAATTTTATCTAAAAGCCGCTTTTGTTTTCTCAAAAAGCCACTTTAATTTTATCTAAAAGCCGCTTTTGTTTTCTCAAAAAGCCACTTTTATTTCTTCTAAAAACCGGTTTTGTTTTCTCAGAAAGTCGCTTTAATTTTTTCTAAAAGCCACTTTTAATTTCTCTAAAACCCACTTTAATTTTTTCTAAAAGCCGCTTTTGTTTTCTCAAAAAGCCACTTTAATTTTATCTAAAAGCCGCTTTTGTTTTCTCAAAAAGCCACTTTTATTTCTTCTAAAAACCGGTTTTGTTTTCTCAGAAAGTCGCTTTAATTTTTTCTAAAAGCCACTTTTAATTTCTCTAAAACCCACTTTAACTTTTTCTAAAAGCCGCTTTTGTTTTCTCAAAAAGCCACTTTAATTTTTTCTAAAAGCCGCTTTTGTTTTCTCAAAAAGCCACTTTTATTTCTTCTAAAAACCGGTTTTGTTTTCTCAGAAAGTCGCTTTAATTTTTTCTAAAAGCCACTTTTAATTCCTCAGAAAGTCGCTTTAATTTTTTCTAAAAGTCGCTTTTGTTTTCTCAAAAAGCTACTTTTATTTCTTTTAAAAGCCGATTTTGTTTTCTCAGAAAGTCGCTTTAATTTTTTCTAAAAGTCACTTTTAATTGCTCAGAAAGTCGCTTTAATTTTTTCTAAAAGCCACTTTTAATTTCTCTAAGACCCACTTTAATTTTTTCTAAAAGCCGCTTTTGTTTTCTCAAAAAGCCACTTTAATTTTTTCTAATAGCCGCTTTTGTTTTCTCAAAAAGCTACTTTTATTTCTTCTAAAAGCCGATTTTGTTTTCTCAGAAAGTCGCTTTAATTTTTTAAAAGTCACTTTTAATTCCTCAGAAAGTCGCTTTAATTTTTTCTAAAAGCCACTTTTAATTTCTCTAAGACCCACTTTAATTTTTTCTAAAAGCCGCTTTTGTTTTCTCAAAAAGCCACTTTAATTTTTTCTAATAGCCGCTTTTGTTTTCTCAAAAAGCTACTTTTATTTCTTTTAAAAGCCGATTTTGTTTTCTCAGAAAGTCGCTTTAATTTTTTCTAAAAGTCACTTTTAATTGCTCAGAAAGTCGCTTTAATTTTTTCTAAAAGCCACTTTTAATTTCTCTAAGACCCACTTTAATTTTTTCTAAAAGCCGCTTTTGTTTTCTCAAAAAGCCACTTTAATTTTTTCTAAAAGCCGCTTTTGTTTTCTCAAAAGGCCACTTTTATTTCTTCTAAAAACCGGGTTTGTTTTCTCAGAAAGTCGCTTTAATTTTTTCTAAAAGTCACTTTTAATTCCTCAGAAAGTCGCTTTAATGTTTTCTAAAAGCCGCTTTTGTTTTCTCAAAAAGCCACTTTAATTTTTTCTAAAAGCCGCTTTTGTTTTCTCTGAAAGTCGCTTTAATTTTTCCTAAAAATCACTTTTAATTCCTCAGAAAGTCGCTTTTATTTTTTGTAAAAGCCACTTTTAATTCCTCAGAAAGCCACTTTAATTTTTTCTAAAAGCCGCTTTTGCTTTCTCAAAAAGCCACTTTTATTTCTTCTAAAAACCGATTTTGTTTAATTTCTCTAAAAGCCACTTTAATTGTTTCTAATAGCCGCTTTTGCTTTCTCAAAAAGCCACTTTTATTTCTTCTAAAAACCGATTTTGTTTTCTCAGAAAGTCGCGTTAATTTTTTCTAAAAGTCACTTTTAATTCCTCAGAAAGTCGCTTTTATTTTTTCTAAAAGCCACTTTTAATTTCTCAAAAAGCCTCTTTAATTTGTTCTAAAAGCCGCTTTTGTTTTCTCAAAAAGCCACTTTAATTTTTTCTAATAGCCGCTTTTGTTTTCGCAAAAAGCCACTTTTGTTTCTTCTAAAAACCGGTTTTGTTTTCTCAGAAAGTCGCTTTAATTTTTTCTAAAAGCCACTTTTAATTTCTCTAAAACCCACTTTATTTTTTTCTAAAAGCCGCTTTTGCTTTCTCAAAAAGCCACTTTTATTTCTTCTAAAAGCCGATTTTGTTTTCTCTGAAAGTTGCTTTAATTTTTTCTAAAAGTCACTTTTAATTCCTCAGAAAGTCGCTTTAATTTTTTCTAAAAGCCGCTTTTGTTTTCTCAAAAAGCCTCTTTAATTTGTTCTAAAAGCCGCTTTTGTTTTCTCAAAAAGCCACTTTAATTTTTTCTAATAGCCGCTTTTGTTTTCTCAAAAAGCTACTTTTATTTCTTCTAAAAGCCGATTTTGTTTTCTCAGAAAGTCGCTTTAATTTTTTAAAAGTCACTTTTAATTCCTCAGAAAGTCGCTTTAATTTTTTCTAAAAGCCACTTTTAATTTCTCTAAGACCCACTTTAATTTTTTCTAAAAGCCGCTTTTGTTTTCTCAAAAAGCCACTTTAATTTTTTCTAATAGCCGCTTTTGTTTTCTCAAAAAGCCACTTTAATTTTATCTAAAAGCCGCTTTTGTTTTCTCAAAAAGCCACTTTTATTTCTTCTAAAAACCGGTTTTGTTTTCTCAGAAAGTCGCTTTAATTTTTTCTAAAAGCCACTTTTAATTTCTCTAAAACCCACTTTAATTTTTTCTAAAAGCCGCTTTTGTTTTCTCAAAAAGCCACTTTAATTTTATCTAAAGGCCGCTTTTGTTTTCTCAAAAAGCCACGTTAATTTTTTCTAAAGGCCGCTTTTGTTTTCTAAAAAAGCCACTTTAATTTTTTCTAAAAGGCGGCTATTAGAAAAAATTAAAGCGACTTTCTGAGAAAACAAAAGCGGCCTTTAGAAAAAATTAACGTGCCTTTTTGAGAAAACAAAAGCGGCTTTTAGAAAAAATTAAAGCGACTTTCTGAGAAAACAAAAGCGGCTATTAGAAAAAATTAAAGCGACTTTCTGAGAAAACAAAAGCGGCTAATAGAAAAAATTAAAGCGACTTTCTGATAAAACAAAAGCGGCTACTAGAAAAAATTAAAGCGACTTTCTGAGAAAACAACAGCGGCTATTAGAAAAAATTAAAGCGACTTTCTGAGAAAACAAAAGCGGCCTTTAGAAAAAATTAACGTGGCTTTTTGAGAAAACAACAGCGGCTTTTAGAAAAAATTAAAGTAGCTTTTTGAGAAAGTAAAAGCGGCTATTAGAAAAAATTAATGTGGGTTTTAGAGAAAATAAAAGCGGCTTTTAGAAAAAATTAAAGCGACTTTCTGAGAAAACAAAATCGGCTTTTAGAAAAAATTAAAGCGACTTTCTGAGAAAACAAAAGCGGCTTTTAGAAAAAATTAACGTTGCTTTTTGAGAAAACAAAAGCGGCTATTAGAAAAAATTAAAGTGGCTTTTTGAGAAAATAAAAGCGGCTATTAGAAAAAATTAAAGTAGCTGTTTGATAAAACAAAAGCGGCTTTTAGAAAAAATTAAAGCGACTTTCTGAGAAAACAAAAGCGGCTGTTACAAAAAATTAAAGCGGCTATTACAAAAAATTAAAGTGGCTTTTTGAGAAAATAAAAGCGGCTTTTAGAAAAAATTAAAGCGGCTGTTACAAAAAATTAAAGTGACTTTCTGAGAAAACAAAAGCGGCTTTTAGAAAAAATTAACGTTGCTTTTTGAGAAAACAAAAGCGGCTATTAGAAAAAATTAAAGTGGCTTTTTGAGAAAATAAAAGCGGCTATTAGAAAAAATTAAAGTAGCTGTTTGATAAAACAAAAGCGGCTTTTAGAAAAAATTAAAGCGACTTTCTGAGAAAACAAAAGCGGCTGTTACAAAAAATTAAAGCGCCTTTTAGAAAAAATTAAAGTGGCTTTTTGAGAAAATAAAAGCGGCTATTAAAAAAAATTAAAGTAGCTGTTTGATAAAACAAAAGCGGCTTTTAGAAAAAATTAAAGCGACTTTCTGAGAAAACAAAAGCGGCTGTTACAAAAAATTAAAGCGGCTATTAGAAAAAATTAAAGTGGCTTTTTGAGAAAACAAAAGCGGCCTTTAGAAAAAATTAAAGCGACTTTCTGAGAAAACAAAAGCGGCTGTTACAAAAAATTAAAGCGGCTATTACAAAAAATTAAAGTGGCTTTTTGAGAAAATAAAAGCGGCTTTTAGAAAAAATTAAAGCGGCTGTTACAAAAAATTAAAGTGGCTTTTTGAGAAAATAAAAGCGGCTATTAGAAAAAATTAAAGTAGCTGTTTGATAAAACAAAAGCGGCTTTTAGAAAAAATTAAAGCGACTTTCTGAGAAAACAAAAGCGGCTGTTACAAAAAATTAAAGCGCCTTTTAGAAAAAATTAAAGTGGCTTTTTTAGAAAACAAAAGCGGCCTTTAGAAAAAATTAACGTGGCTTTTTGAGAAAACAAAAGCGGCTTTTAGAAAAAATTAAAGTAGCTTTTTGAGAAAATAAAAGCGGCTATTAGAAAAAATTAATGTGGGTTTTAGAGAAAATAAAAGTGGCTTTTAGAAAAAATTAAAGCGACTTTCTGAGAAAACAAAAGCGGCTTTTAGAAAAAATTAAAGCGACTTTCTGAGAAAACAAAAGCGGCTATTAGAAAAAATTAAAGCGACTTTCTGAGAAAACAAAAGCGGCTATTAGAAAAAATTAAGTGGCTTTTAGAGAAATTAAAAGCGGCTATTAGAAAAAATTAAAGTGCCTTTTTGATAAAATAAAAGCGGCTATTAGAAAAAATTAACGTGGCTTTTTGAGAAAACAAAAGCGGCTGTTAGAAAAAATTAAAGTAGCTTTTTGAGAAAATAAAAGCGGCTATTAGAAAAACTTAAAGCGACTTTCTGAGAAAACAAAAGCGGCTATTAGAAAAAATTAAAGCGACTTTCTGAGAAAACAAAAACGGCTTTTAGAAAAAATTAAAGCGACTTTCTGAGAAAACAAAAACGGCTTTTAGAAAAAATTAAAGCGACTTTCTGAGAAAACAAAAGCGGCTATTAGAAAAAATTAAAGCGACTTTCTGAGAAAACAAAAGCGGCTATTAGAAAAAATGAAGTGGCTTTTAGAGAAATTAAAAGCGGCTATTAGAAAAAATTAAAGTGGCTTTTTGAGAAAACAAAAGCGGCTATTAGAAAAAATTAAAGTGGGTTTTAGAGAAAATAAAAGCGGCTTTTAGAAAAAATTAAAGTGGCTTTTTGAGAAAACAAAATCGGTTTTTAGAAAAAATTACAGCGACTTTCTGAGAAAACAAAAGCGGCTATTAGAAAAAATTAAAGTGGCTTTTTGAGAAAACAAAAGCGGCTATTAGAAAAAATTAGGTGGCTTTTAGAGAAATTAAAAGCGGCTATTAGAAAAATTAAAGTGGCTTTTTGAGAAAACAAAATCGGCTTTTAGAAAAAATTACAGCGACTTTCTGAGAAAACAAAAGCGGCTATTAGAAAAAATTAAAGTGGCTTTTTGAGAAAACAAAAGCGGCTATTAGAAAAAATTAAAGTGGCTTTTTGAGAAAACAAAAGCGGCTATTAGAAAAAATTAAAGTGGCTTTTTGAGAAAACAAAAGCGGCTATTAGAAAAAATTAAAGTAGCTTTTTGAGAAAATAAAAGCGGCTATTAGAAAAAATTAAAGTGGCTTTTTGAGAAAACAAAAGCGGCTATTAGAAAAAATTAAAGCGACTTTCTGAGAAAACAAAAGCGGCTATTAGAAAAAATTAAAGTGGCTTTTTGAGAAAACAAAAGCGGCTATTAGAAAAAATTAAAGTGGCTTTTTGAGAAAACAAAAGCGGCTATTAGAAAAAATTAAAGTGGCTTTTTGAGAAAACAAAAGCGGCTATTAGAAAAAATTAAAGTAGCTTTTTGAGAAAATAAAAGCGGCTATTAGAAAAAATTAAAGTGGCTTTTTGAGAAAACAAAAGCGGCTATTAGAAAAAATTAAAGTGGCTTTTTGAGAAAACAAAAGCGGCTATTAGAAAAAATTAAAGTGGGTTTTAGAGAAAATAAAAGCGGCTATTAGAAAAAATTAAAGCGACTTTCTGAGAAAACAAAAGCGGCTATTAGAAAAAATTGAAGTGGCTTTTTGAGAAAATAAAAGCGGCTATTAGAAAAAATTAAAGCGACTTTCTGAGAAAACAAAAGCGGCTATTAGAAAAAATTAAAGTGGCTTTTTGAGAAAACAAAAGCGGCTATTAGAAAAAATTAAAGTGGCTTTTTGAGAATCCAAAAGCGGCTATTAGAAAAAATTAAAGTGGGTTTTAGAGAAATTAAAAGCAACTATTAGAAAAATTAAAGTGGCTTTTTGAGAAAATAAAAGCGGCTATTAGAAAAAATTAAAGCGACTTTCTGAGAAAACAAAAGCGGCTATTAGAAAAAATTAAAGTGGCTTTTTGAGAAAACAAAAACGGCTATTAGAAAAAATTAAAGTGGCTTTTTGAGAAAACAAAAGCGGCTATTAGAAAAAATTAAAGTGGCTTCTTGAGAAAACAAAAGCGGCTATTAGAAAAAATTAAAGTGGCTTTTTGAGAAAACAAAATTAAAAAGATAGAAAAAATTAAAGTAGCTTTTTGAGAAAATAAAGCGGCTATTACAAAAAATTAAAGTGGCTTTTTGAGAAAACAAAAGCGGCTTTTAGAAAAAATTTCAGCGAATTTCTGAGAAAACTAAAGCGGCTATTAGAAAAAATTAAATCGACTTTCTGAGAAAACAAAAACGGCTTTTAGAAAAAATTAAAGCGACTTTCTGAGAAAACAAAAGCGGCTATTAGAAAAAATTAAAGTAGCTTTTTGAGAAAATAAAGCGGCTATTAGAAAAAATTAAAGTGGCTTTTTGAGAAAACAAAAGCGGCTATTAGAAAAAATTAAAGTGGGTTTTAGAGAAAATAAAAGCGGCTTTTAGAAAAAATTAAAGTGGGTTTTAGAGAAATTAAAAGCGGCTATTAGAAATTAAAGTGGCTTTTTGAGAAAACAAAATCGGCTTTTAGAAAAAATTTCAGCGATTTTCTGAGAAAACTAAAGCGGCTATTAGAAAAAATTAAATCGACTTTCTGAGAAAACAAAAACGGCTTTTAGAAAAAATTAATGCGACTTTCTGAGAAAACAAAAACGGCTTTTAGAAAAAATTAAAGCGACTTTCTGAGAAAACAAAAGCGGCTATTAGAAAAAATTAAAGCGACTTTCTGAGAAAACAAAAGCGGCTATTAGAAAAAATGAAGTGGCTTTTAGAGAAATTAAAAGCGGCTATTAGAAAAAATTAAAGTGGCTTTTTGAGAAAACAAAAGCGGCTATTAGAAAAAATTAAAGTGGGTTTTAGAGAAAATAAAAGCGGCTTTTAGAAAAAATTAAAGTGGCTTTTTGAGAAAACAAAATCGGCTATTAGAAAAAATTAAAGTGGCTTTTTGAGAAAACAAAAGCGGCTATTAGAAAAAATTAAAGCGACTTTCTGAGAAAACAAAAGCGGCTATTAGAAAAAATTAAAGTGCCTTTTTGAGAAAACAAAAGCGGCTATTAGAAAAAATTAAAGTGGCTTTTTGAGAAAACAAAAGCGGCTATTAGATAAAATTAAAGTGGCTTTTTGAGAAAACAAAAGCGGCTATTAGAAAAAATTAAAGTGGCTTTTTTAAAAAACAAAAGCGGCTATTAGAAAAAATTAAAGTAGCTTTTTGAGAAAATAAAAGCGGCTATTAGAAAAAATTACAGTGGCTTTTTAAGAAAACAAAAGCGGCTATTAGAAAAAATTAAAGTGGGTTTTAGAGAAAATAAAAGCGGCTATTAGAAAAAATCAAAGTGGCTTTTTGAGAAAATAAAAGCGGCTATTAGAAAAAATTAAAGTGGCTTTTTTAAAAAACAAAAGCGGCTATTAGAAAAAATTAAAGTAGCTTTTTGAGAAAATAAAAGCGGCTATTAGAAAAAATTACAGTGGCTTTTTAAGAAAACAAAAGCGGCTATTAGAAAAAATTAAAGTGGGTTTTAGAGAAAATAAAAGCGGCTATTAGATAAAATTAAAGTGGCTTTTTGAGAAAACAAAAGCGGCTATTAGAAAAAATTAAAGTGGCTTTTTTAAAAAACAAAAGCGGCTATTAGAAAAAATTAAAGTAGCTTTTTGAGAAAATAAAAGCGGCTATTAGAAAAAATTACAGTGGCTTTTTAAGAAAACAAAAGCGGCTATTAGAAAAAATTAAAGTGGGTTTTAGAGAAAATAAAAGCGGCTATTAGAAAAAATCAAAGTGGCTTTTTGAGAAAATAAAAGCGGCTATTAGAAAAAATTACAGTGGCTTTTTGAGAAAACAAAAGCGGCTATTAGAAAAAATTAAAGTGGGTTTTAGAGAAAATAAAAGCGGCTATTAGAAAAAATCAAAGTGGCTTTTTGAGAAAATAAAAGCGGCTATTAGAAAAAATTACAGTGGCTTTTTGAGAAAACAAAAGCGGCTATTAGAAAAAATTAAAGTGGGTTTTAGAGAAAATAAAAGCGGCTATTAGAAAAAATCAAAGTGGCTTTTTGAGAAAATAAAAGCGGCTATTAGAAAAAATTAAAGCGACTTTCTGAGAAAACAAAAGCGGCTGTTACAAAAAATTAAAGTGGGTTTTAGAGAAAATAAAAGCGGCTTTTAGAAAAAATTAAAGTGGGTTTTAGAGAAATTAAAAGCGGCTATTAGAAAAAATTAAAGTGGCTTTTTGAGAAAACAAAATCGGCTTTTAGAAAAAATTACAGCGACTTTCTGAGAAAACTAAAGCGGCTATTAGAAAAAATTAAATCGACTTTCTGAGAAAACAAAATCGGCTTTTAGAAAAAATTAAAGCGACTTTCTGAGAAAGCAAAAGCGGCTTTTAGAAAAAATAAAGTGGGTTTTAGAGAAATTAAAAGCGGCTATTAGAAAAAGTTAAAGTGGCATTTTGAGAAAATAAAAGCGGCTTTTAGAAGAAATAAAGTGGGTTTTAGAGAAATTAAAAGCGGCCTTTAGAAAAAATTAACGTGGCTCTTTGAGAAAACAACAGCGGCTATTAGAAAAAATTAAAGCGACTTTCTGAGAAAACAAAAGCGGCTGTTACAAAAAATTAAAGCGGCTTTTAGAAAAAATTAAACCGACTTTCTGAGAAAACAAAGGCGGCTTTTAGAAAAAATTAACGTTGCTTTTTGAGAAAACAAAAGCGGTTATTAGAAAAAATTAAAGTGGCTTTTTGAGAAAATAAAAGCGGCTTTTAGAAAAAATTATAGCGACTTTCTGAGAAAACAAAAGCGGCTGTTACAAAAAATTAAAGCGGCTTTTAGAAAAAATTAAAGTGGCTTTTTGAGAAAACAAAAGCGGCTTTTAAAAAAAATTAAAGTGGCTTTTTGAGAAAACAAAAGCGGCTTTTAGAAAAAATTAAACCGACTTTCTGAGAAAACAAAGGCGGCTTTTAGAAAAAATTAACGTTGCTTTTTGGAAAACAAAAGCGGTTATTAGAAAAAATTAAAGTGGCTTTTTGAGAAAATAAAAGCGGCTTTTAGAAAAAATTATAGCGACTTTCTGAGAAAACAAAAGCGGCTGTTACAAAAAATTAAAGCGGCTTTTAGAAAAAATTAAAGTGGCTTTTTTAAAAACAAAAGCGGCCTTTAGAAAAAATTAACGTGGCTTTTTGAGAAAACAAAAGCGGCTTTTAGAAGAAATAAAAGTAGCTTTTTGAGAAAACAAAAGCGGCTTTTAGAAAAAATAAAGTGGGTTTTAGAGAAATTAAAAGCGGCTATTAGAAAAAATTAAAGTGGCTGTTTGAAAAAACAAAAGCGGCTTTTAGAAGAAATAAAGTGGGTTTTAGAGAAATTAAAAGCGGCTATTAGAAAAAATTAAAGTGGCTGTTTGAAAAAACAAAAGCGGCTTTTAGAAGAAATAAAGTGGGTTTTAGAGAATTTAAAAGCGGCTATTAGAAAAAATTAAAGCGGCTTTTAGAAAAAATTAAAGTGGCTTTTTTAAAAACAAAAGCGGCCTTTAGAAAAAATTAACGTGGCTTTTTGAGAAAACAAAAGCGGCTTTTAGAAAAAATAAAGTGGGTTTTAGAGAAATTAAAAGCGGCTATTAGAAAAAATTAAAGTGGCTGTTTGAAAAAACAAAAGCGGCTTTTAGAAGAAATAAAGTGGGTTTTAGAGAAATTAAAAGCGGCCTTTAGAAAAAATTATAGTGGCTGTTTGAGAAAACAAAAGCGGCTTTTAGAAGAAATAAAAGTAGCTTTTTGAGAAAACAAAAGCGGCTTTTAGAAAAAATAAAGTGGGTTTTAGAGAAATTAAAAGCGGCTATTAGAAAAAATTAAAGTGGCTGTTTGAGAAAACAAAAGCGGCTTTTAGAAAAAATAAAGTGGGTTTTAGAGAATTTAAAAGCGGCTTTTAGAAAAAATTAACGTGGCTTTTTTAGAAAATAAAAGCGGCTTTTAGAAGAAATAAAGTGGGTTTTAGAGAAATTAAAAGCGGCCTTTAGAAAAAATTAACGCGGCTCTTTGTGAAAACAACAGCGGCTATTAGAAAAAATTAAAGCGACTTTCTGAGAAAACAAAAGCGGCTTTTAGAAAAAATAAAGTGGGTTTTAGAGAAATTAAAAGCGGCTATTAGAAAAAATTAACGTGGCTTTTTGAGAAAACAGAAGCGGCTTTTAGAAGAAATAAAGTGGGTTTTAGAGAAAATAAAAGCGGCTTTTAGAAAAAATTAGAGCGACTTTCTGAGAAAACAAAAGCGGCTGTTACAAAAAATTAAAGCGGCTTTTAGAAAAAATTAAAGTGGCTTTTTGAGAAAACAAAAGCGGCCTTTAGAAAAAATTAACGTGGCTTTTTGAGAAAACAAAAGCGGCTTTTAGAAAAAATTAAAGTGGCTTTTTGAGAAAACAAAAGCGGCCTTTAGAAAAAATTAACGTGGCTTTTTGAGAAAACAAAAGCGGCTATTAGAAAAAATTAAAGTGGCTTTTTGAGAAAATAAAGCGGCTTTTAGAAAAAATTAACGTGGCTTTTTGAGAAAATAAAAGCGGCTTTTAGAAGAAATAAAGTGGGTTTTAGAGAAATTAAAAGAGGCCTTTAGAAAAAATTAACGTGGCTCTTTGAGAAAACAACAGCGGCTATTAGAAAAAATTAAAGCGACTTTCTGAGAAAACAAAAGCGGCTTTTAGAAAAAATAAAGTGGGTTTTAGAGAAATTAAAAGCGGCTATTAGAAAAAATTAACGTGGCTTTTTGAGAAAACAGAAGCGGCTTTTAGAAAAAATTAAAGCGACTTTCTGAGAAAGCAAAAGCGGCTTTTAGAAAAAATAAAGTGGGTTTTAGAGAAATTAAAAGCGGCTATTAGAAAAAATTAACGTGGCTTTTTGAGAAAATAAAAGCGGCTTTTAGAAGAAATAAAGTGGGTTTTAGAGAAATTAAAAGCGGCCTTTAGAAAAAATTAACGTGACTCTTTGAGAAAACAACAGCGGCTATTAGAAAAAATTAAAGCGACTTTCTGAGAAAACAAAAGCGGCTGTTACAAAAAATTAAAGCGGCTTTTAGAAAAAATTAAAGTGGCTTTTAGAGAAAACAAAAGCGGCCTTTAGAAAAAATTAACGTGGCTTTTTGAGAAAACAAAAGCGGCTTTTAGAAAAAATTAAAGTAGCTTTTTGAGAAAATAAAAGCGGCTATTAGAAAAAATTAAAGCGACTTTCTGAGAAAGCAAAAGCGGCTTTTAGAAAAAATAAAGTGGGTTTTGGAGAAATTAAAAGCGGCTATTAGAAAAAATTAACGTGGCTTTTTGAGAAAATAAAAGCGGCGTTTAGAAGAAATAAAGTGGGTTTTAGAGAAATTAAAAGCGGCCTTTAGAAAAAATTAACGTGACTCTTTGAGAAAACAACAGCGGCTATTAGAAAAAATTAAAGCGACTTTCTGAGAAAGCAAAAGCGGCTTTTAGAAAAAATAAAGTGGGTTTTAGAGAAATTAAAAGCGGCTATTAGAAAAAATTAACGTGGCTTTTTGAGAAAATAAAAGCGGCTTTTAGAAGAAATAAAGTGGCTTTTTGAGAAAACAAAAGCGGCTTTTAGAAAAAATTAAAGTAGCTTTTTGAGAAAATAAAAGCGGCTATTAGAAAAAATTAAAGCGACTTTCTGAGAAAGCAAAAGCGGCTTTTAGAAAAAATAAAGTGGGTTTTAGAGAAATTAAAAGCGGCTATTAGAAAAAATTAACGTGGCTTTTTGAGAAAATAAAAGCGGCTTTTAGAAGAAATAAAGTGGGTTTTAGAGAAATTAAAAGCGGCCTTTAGAAAAAATTAACGTGACTCTTTGAGAAAACAACAGCGGCTATTAGAAAAAATTAAAGCGACTTTCTGAGAAAACAAAAGCGGCTGTTACAAAAAATTAAAGCGGCTTTTAGAAAAAATTTAAGTGGCTTTTTGAGAAAACAAAAGCGGCCTTTAGAAAAAATTAACGTGGCTTTTTGAGAAAATAAAAGCGGCTATTAGAAAAAATTAAAGCGACTTTCTGAGAAAACAAAAGCGGCTATTAGAAAAAATTAAAGTTGCTTTTTGAGAAAACAAAAGCGGCTTTTAGAAAAAATTAAAGCGACTTTCTGAGAAAACAAAAGCGGCTGTTACAAAAAATTAAAGCGGCTTTTAGAAAAAATTAAAGTAGCTTTTTCAGAAAATAAAAGCGGCTGTTACAAAAAATTAAAGCGGCTTTTAGAAAAAATTAAAGTGGCTTTTTGAGAAAACAAAAGCGGCTTTTAGAAAAAATTAAAGTAGCTTTTTGAGAAAACAACAGCGGCTATTAGAAAAAATTAAAGCGACTTTCTGAGAAAACAAAAGCGGCTGTTACAAAAAATTAAAGCGGCTTTTAGAAAAAATTTAAGTGGCTTTTTGAGAAAACAAAAGCGGCCTTTAGAAAAAATTAACGTGGCTTTTTGAGAAAATAAAAGCGGCTATTAGAAAAAATTAAAGCGACTTTCTGAGAAAACAAAAGCGGCTGTTACAAAAAATTAAAGCGGCTTTTAGAAAAAATTAAAGTGGCTTTTTGAGAAAACAAAAGCGGCCTTTAGAAAAAATTAAAGTGGCTTTTAGAGAAAACAAAAGCGGCTTTTAGAAAAAATTAAAGTAGCTGTTTGAGAAAATAAAAGCGGCTATTAGAAAAAATTAAAGCGACTTTCTGAGAAAGCAAAAGCGGCTTTTAGAAAAAATAAAGTGGGTTTTAGAGAAATTAAAAGCGGCTATTAGAAAAAATTAACGTGGCTTTTTGAGAAAATAAAAGCGGCTTTTAGAAGAAATAAAGTGGGTTTTAGAGAAATTAAAAGCGGCCTTTAGAAAAAATTAACGTGACTCTTTGAGAAAACAACAGCGGCTATTAGAAAAAATTAAAGCGACTTTCTGAGAAAACAAAAGCGGCTGTTACAAAAAATTAAAGCGGCTTTTAGAAAAAATTAAAGTGGCTTTTTGAGAAAACAAAAGCGGCCTTTAGAAAAAATTAACGTGGCTTTTTGAGAAAATAAAAGCGGCTATTAGAAAAAATTAAAGCGACTTTCTGAGAAAACAAAAGCGGCTGTTACAAAAAATTAAAGCGGCTTTTAGAAAAAATTAAAGTAGCTTTTTCAGAAAATAAAAGCGGCTGTTACAAAAAATTAAAGCGGCTTTTAGAAAAAATTAAAGTGGCTTTTTGAGAAAACAAAAGCGGCTTTTAGAAAAAATTAAAGTAGCTTTTTGAGAAAATAAAAGCGGCTATTAGAAAAAATTAAAGCGACTTTCTGAGAAAACAAAAGCGGCTGTTACAAAAAATTAAAGCGGCTTTTAGAAAAAATTAAAGTGGCTTTTTGAGAAAACAAAAGCGGCTATTAGAAAAAATTAAAGCGACTTTCTGAGAAAACAAAAGCGGCTGTTACAAAAAATTAAAGCGGCTTTTAGAAAAAATTAAAGTGGCTTTTTGAGAAAACAAAAGCGGCCTTTAGAAAAAATTAACGTGGCTTTTTGAGAAAACAAAAGCGGCTTTTAGAAAAAATTAAAGCGACTTTCTGAGAAAACAAAAGCGGCTGTTACAAAAAATTAAAGCGGCTTTTAGAAAAAATTAAAGTGGCTTTTTGAGAAAACAAAAGCGGCTTTTAGAAAAAATTAAAGTAGCTTTTTGAGAAAATAAAAGCGGCTATTAGAAAAAATTAAAGCGACTTTCTGAGAAAACAAAAGCGGCTGTTACAAAAAATTAAAGCGGCTTTTAGAAAAAATTAAAGTGGCTTTTTGAGAAAACAAAAGCGGCTTTTAGAAAAAATTAAAGTAGCTTTTTGAGAAAATAAAAGCGGCTATTAGAAAAAATTAAAGCGACTTTCTGAGAAAACAAAAGCGGCTGTTACAAAAAATTAAAGCGGCTTTTAGAAAAAATTAAAGTGGCTTTTTGAGAAAACAAAAGCGGCTTTTAGAAAAAATTAAAGTAGCTTTTTGAGAAAATAAAAGCGGCTATTAGAAAAAATTAAAGCGACTTTCTGAGAAAACAAAAGCGGCTGTTACAAAAAATGAAAGCGGCTTTTAGAAAAAATTAAAGTGGCTTTTTGAGAAAACAAAAGCGGCCTTTAGAAAAAATTAACGTGGCTTTTTGAGAAAACAAAAGCGGCTTTTAGAAAAAATAAAGTGGGTTTTAGAGAATTTAAAAGCGGCTATTAGAAAAAATTAACGTGGCTTTTTGAGAAAACAAAAGCGGCTTTTAGAAAAAATTAAAGCGACTTTCTGAGAAAGCAAAAGCGGCTTTTAGAAAAAATAAAGTGGGTTTTAGAGAAATTAAAAGCGGCTATTAGAAAAAATTAAAGTGGCTGTTTGAGAAAACAAAAGCGGCTTTTAGAAGAAATAAAAGTAGCTTTTTGAGAAAACAAAAGCGGCTTTTAGAAAAAATAAAGTGGGTTTTAGAGAATTTAAAAGCGGCTTTTAGAAAAAATTAACGTGGCTTTTTGAGAAAATAAAAGCGGCTTTTAGAAGAAATAAAGTGGGTTTTAGAGAAATTAAAAGCGGCCTTTAGAAAAAATTAACGTGGCTCTTTGAGAAAACAACAGCGGCTATTAGAAAAAATTAAAGCGACTTTCTGAGAAAACAAAAGCGGCTGTTACAAAAAATTAAAGCGGCTTTTAGAAAAAATTAAAGTGGCTTTTTGAGAAAACAAAAGCGGCCTTTAGAAAAAATTAACGTGGCTTTTTGAGAAAACAAAAGCGGCTTTTAGAAAAAATTAAAGTAGCTTTTTGAGAAAATAAAAGCGGCTATTAGAAAAAATTAAAGCGACTTTCTGAGAAAACAAAATCGGCTTTTAGAAAAAATTAAAGCGACTTTCTGAGAAAGCAAAAGCGGCTTTTAGAAAAAATAAAGTGGGTTTTAGAGAAATTAAAAGCGGGTATTAGAAAAAATTAACGTGGCTTTTTGAGAAAACAAAAGCGGCTTTTAGAAAAAATTAAAGCGACTTTCTGAGAAAGCAAAAGCGGCTTTTAGAAAAAATTAAAGCGACTTTCTGAGAAAGCAAAAGCGGCTTTTAGAAAAAATAAAGTAGGTTTTAGAGAAATTAAAAGCGGCTATTAGAAAAAATTAAAGTGGCTGTTTGAGAAAACAAAAGCGGCTTTTAGAAGAAATAAAAGTAGCTTTTTGAGAAAACAAAAGCGGCTTTTAGAAAAAATAAAGTGGGTTTTAGAGAATTTAAAACCGGCTATTAGAAAAAATTAACGTGGCTTTTTGAGAAAACAAAAGCGGCTTTTAGAAAAAATTAAAGCGACTTTCTGAGAAAGCAAAAGCGGCTTTTAGAAAAAATTAAAGCGACTTTCTGAGAAAGCAAAAGCGGCTTTTAGAAAAAATAAAGTGGGTTTTAGAGAAATTAAAAGCGGCTATTAGAAAAAATTAAAGTGGCTGTTTGAGAAAACAAAAGCGGCTTTTAGAAGAAATAAAAGTAGCTTTTTGAGAAAACAAAAGCGGCTTCTAGAAAAAATAAAGTGGGTTTTAGAGAATTTAAAAGCGGCTTTTAGAAAAAATTAACGTGGCTTTTTGAGAAAATAAAAGCGGCTTTTAGAAGAAATAAAGTGGGTTTTAGAGAAATTAAAAGCGGCCTTTAGAAAAAATTAACGTGGCTCTTTGAGAAAACAACAGCGGCTATTAGAAAAAATTAAAGCGACTTTCTGAGAAAACAAAAGCGGCTGTTACAAAAAATAAAAGCGGCTTTTAGAAAAAATTAAAGTGGCTTTTTGAGAAAACAAAAGCGGCCTTTAGAAAAAATTAACGTGGCTTTTTGAGAAAACAAAAGCGGCTTTTAGAAAAAATTAAAGTAGCTTTTTGAGAAAATAAAAGCGGCTATTAGAAAAAATTAAAGTGGCTTTTTGAGAAGATAAAAGCGGCTTTTAGAAAAAATTAACGTGGCTTTTTGAGATAATAAAAGCGGCTTTTAGAAGAAATAAAGTGGGTTTTAGAGAAATTAAAAGCGGCCTTTAGAAAAAATTAACGTGGCTCTTTGAGAAAACAACAGCGGCTATTAGAAAAAATTAATGCGACTTTCTGAGAAAGCAAAAGCGGCTTTTAGAAAAAATAAAGTGGGTTTTAGAGAAATTAAAAGCGGCTATTAGAAAAAATTAACGTGGCTTTTTGAGAAAACAAAAGCGGCTTTTAGAAAAAATTAAAGCGACTTTCTGAGAAAGCAAAAGCGGCTTTTAGAAAAAATAACGTGGGTTTTAGAGAAATTAAAAGCGGCTATTAGAAAAAATTAACGTGGCTTTTTGAGAAAATAAAAGCGGCTTTTAGAAGAAATAAAGTGGGTTTTAGAGAAATTAAAAGCGGCTATTAGAAAAAATTAACGTGGCTTTTTGAGAAAACAAAAGCGGCTTTTAGAAAAAATTAAAGCGACTTTCTGAGAAAGCAAAAGCGGCTTTTAGAAAAAATAAAGTGGGTTTTAGAGAAATTAAAAGCGGCTATTAGAAAAAATTAAAGTGGCTGTTTGAGAAAACAAAAGCGGCTTTTAGAAGAAATAAAAGTAGCTTTTTGAGAAAACAAAAGCGGCTTTTAGAAAAAATAAAGTGGGTTTTAGAGAATTTAAAAGCGGCTTTTAGAAAAAATTAACGTGGCTTTTTGAGAAAATAAAAGCGGCTTTTAGAGGAAATAAAGTGGGTTTTAGAGAAATTAAAAGCGGCCTTTAGAAAAAATTAACGTGGCTCTTTGAGAAAACAACAGCGGCTATTAGAAAAAATTAAAGCGACTTTCTGAGAAAGCAAAAGCGGCTTTTAGAAAAAATAAAGTGGGTTTTAGAGAAATTAAAAGCGGCCTTTAGAAAAAATTAACGTGGCTCTTTGAGAAAACAACAGCGGCTATTAGAAAAAATTAAAGCGACTTTCTGAGAAAACAAAAGCGGCTTTTAGAAGAAATAAAAGTAGCTTTTTGAGAAAACAAAAGCGGCTTTTAGAAAAAATAAAGTGGGTTTTAGAGAATGTAAAAGCGGCTTTTAGAAAAAATTAACGTGGCTTTTTGAGAAAATAAAAGCGGCTTTTAGAAGAAATAAAGTGGGTTTTAGAGAAATTAAAAGCGGCCTTTAGAAAAAATTAACGTGGCTCTTTGAGAAAACAACAGCGGCTATTACAAAAATTAAAGCGACTTTCTGAGAAAGCAAAAGCGGCTTTTAGAAAAAATTAACGTGGCTTTTTGAGAAAACAAAAGCGGCTTTTAGAAAAAAATAAAGCGACTTTCTGAGAAAGCAAAAGCGGCTTTTAGAAAAAATAAAGTGGGTTTTAGAGAAATTAAAAGCGGCCTTTAGAAAAAATTAACGTGGCTCTTTGAGAAAACAACAGCGGCTATTAGAAAAAATTAAAGCGACTTTCTGAGAAAACAAAAGCGGCTTTTAGAAGAAATAAAAGTAGCTTTTTGAGAAAACAAAAGCGGCTTTTAGAAAAAATAAAGTGGGTTTTAGAGAATGTAAAAGCGGCTTTTAGAAAAAATTAACGTGGCTTTTTGAGAAAATAAAAGCGGCTTTTAGAAGAAATAAAGTGGGTTTTAGAGAAATTAAAAGCGGCCTTTAGAAAAAATTAACGTGGCTCTTTGAGAAAACAACAGCGGCTATTACAAAAATTAAAGCGACTTTCTGAGAAAGCAAAAGCGGCTTTTAGAAAAAATTAACGTGGCTTTTTGAGAAAACAAAAGCGGCTTTTAGAAAAAATTAAAGCGACTTTCTGAGAAAGCAAAAGCGGCTTTTAGAAAAAAATAAAGTGGCTGTTTGAGAAAACAAAAGCGGCTTTTAGAAGAAATAAAAGTAGCTTTTTGAGAAAACAAAAGCGGCTTTTAGAAAAAATAAAGTGGGTTTTAGAGAAATCAAAAGCGGCTATTAGAAAAAATTAACGTGGCTTTTTGAGAAAACAAAAGCGGCTTTTAGAAAAAATTAAAGCGACTTTCTGAGAAAGCAAAAGCGGCTTTTAGAAAAAATTAAAGTGGCTGTTTGAGAAAACAAAAGCGGCTTTTAGAAGAAATAAAAGTAGCTTTTTGAGAAAACAAAAGCGGCTTTTAGAAAAAATAAAGTGGGTTTTAGAGAATTTAAAAGCGGCTATTAGAAAAAATTAACGTGGCTTTTTGAGAAAACAAAAGCGGCTTTTAGAAAAAAATAAAGCGACTTTCTGAGAAAGCAAAAGCGGCTTTTAGAAAAAATAAAGTGGGTTTTAGAGAAATTAAAAGTGGCTATTAGAAAAAATTAAAGTGGCTTTTTGAGAAAACAAAAGCGGCTTTTAGAAAAAATAAAGTGGGTTTTAGAGAATTTAAAAGCGGCTTTTAGAAAAAATTAAAGTGGCTTTTTGAGAAAACAAAAGCGGCTTTTAGAAAAAATAAAGTGGGTTTTAGAGAATTTAAAAGCGGCTTTTAGAAAAAATTGACGTGGCTTTTTGAGAAAATAAAAGCGGCTTTTAGAAGAAATAAAGTGGGTTTTAGAGAAATTAAAAGCGGCCTTTAGAAAAAATTAACGTGGCTCTTTGAGAAAACAACAGCGGCTATTAGAAAAAATTAAAGCGACTTTCTGAGAAAGCAAAAGCGGCTTTTAGAAAAAATAAAGTGGGTTTTAGAGAAATTAAAAGCGGCTATTAGAAAAAATTAAAGTGGCTGTTTGAGAAAACAAAAGCGGCTTTTAGAAAAAATAAAGTGGGTTTTAGAGAATTTAAAAGCGGCTATTAGAAAAAATTAACGTGGCTTTTTGAGAAAACAAAAGCGGCTTTTAGAAAAAATAAAGCGACTTTCTGAGAAAGCAAAAGCGGCTTTTAGAAAAAATAAAGTGGGTTTTAGAGAATTTAAAAGCGGCTATTAGAAAAAATTAACGTGGCTTTTTGAGAAAACAAAAGCGGCTTTTAGAAAAAAATAAAGCGACTTTCTGAGAAAGCAAAAGCGGCTTTTAGAAAAAATAAAGTGGGTTTTAGAGAAATTAAAAGCGGCTATTAGAAAAAATTAAAGTGGCTTTTTGAGAAAACAAAAGCGGCTTTTAGAAAAAATAAAGTGGGTTTTAGAGAACTTAAAAGCGGCTTTTAGAAAAAATTAAAGTGGCTTTTTGAGAAAACAAAAGCGGCTTTTAGAAAAAATAAAGTGGGTTTTAGAGAATTTAAAAGCGGCTTTTAGAAAAAATTAACGTGGCTCTTTGAGAAAACAACAGCGGCTATTAGAAAAAATTAAAGCGACTTTCTGAGAAAACAAAATCGGCTTTTAGAAAAAATTAAAGCGACTTTCTGAGAAAGCAAAAGCGGCTTTTAGAAAAAATAAAGTGGGTTTTAGAGAAATTAAAAGCGGCTATTAGAAAAAATTAAAGTGGCTGTTTGAGAAAACAAAAGCGGCTTTTAGAAGAAATAAAAGTAGCTTTTTGAGAAAACAAAGGCGGCTATTAGAAAAAATTAACGTGGCTTTTTGAGAAAACAAAAGCGGCTTTTAGAAAAAAATAAAGCGACTTTCTGATAAAGCAAAAGCGGCTTTTAGAAAAAATAAAGTGGGTTTTAGAGAATTTAAAAGCGGCTTTTAGAAAAAACTAACGTGGCTCTTTGAGAAAACAACAGCGGCTATTAGAAAAAATTAAAGCGACTTTCTGAGAAAACAAAAGCGGCTGTTACAAAAAATTAAAGCGGCTTTTAGAAAAAATTAAAGTGGCTTTTTGAGAAATCAAAAGCGGCCTTTAGAAAAAATTAACGTGGCTTTTTGAGAAAACAAAAGCGGCTTTTAGAAAAATTAAAGTGGGTTTTAGAGAATTTAAAAGCGGCTTTTAGAAAAAATTAACGTGGCTTTTTGAGAAAATAAAAGCGGCTTTTAGAAGAAATAAAGTTGGTTTTAGAGAAATTAAAAGCGGCCTTTAGAAAAAATTAACGTGGCTCTTTGAGAAAACAACAGCGGCTATTAGAAAAAATTAAAGCGACTTTCTGAGAAAACAAAAGCGGCTGTTACAAAAAATTAAAGCGGCTTTTAGAAAAAATTAAAGTGGCTTTTTGAGAAAACAAAAGCGGCCTTTAGAAAAAATTAACGTGGCTTTTTGAGAAAACAAAAGCGGCTTTTAGAAAAAATTAAAGTGGCTTTTTGAGAAAATAAAAGCGGCTTTTAGAAAAAATAAAGTGGGTTTTAGAGAATTTAAAAGCGGCTTTTAGAAAAAATTAACGTGGCTTTTTGAGAAAATAAAAGCGGCTTATAGAAGAAATAAAGTGGGTTTTAGAGAAATTAAAAGCGGCCTTTAGAAAAAATTAACGTGGCTCTTTGAGAAAACAACAGCGGCTATTAGAAAAAATTAAAGCGACTTTCTGAGAAAACAAAAGCGGCTATTAGAAAAAATTAAAGTGGGTTTTAGAGAAAATAAAAGCGGCTATTAGAAAAAATCAAAGTGGCTTTTTGAGAAAATAAAAGCGGCTATTAGAAAAAATTAAAGCGACTTTCTGAGAAAACAAAAGCGGCTGTTACAAAAAATTAAAGCGGCTTTTAGAAAAAATTAAAGTGGCTTTTTGAGAAAATAAAAGCGGCTATTAGAAAAAATTAAAGTGGCTTTTTAAGAAAACAAAAGCGGCTATTAGAAAAAATTAAAGTGGGTTTTAGTGAAAATAAAAGCGGCTATTAGAAAAAATTAAAGTGGCTTTTTGAGAAAACAAAAGCGGCTATTAGAAAAAATTAAAGTGGGTTTTAGTGAAAATAAAAGCGGCTATTAGAAAAAATCAAAGTGGCTTTTTGAGAAAATAAAAGCGGCTATTAGAAAAAATTAAAGCGACTTTCTGAGAAAACAAAAGCGGCTGTTACAAAAATTTAAAGCGGCTTTTAGAAAAAATTAAAGTGGCTTTTTGAGAAAACAAAAGCGGCCTTTAGAAAAAATTAACGTGGCTTTTTGAGAAAACAAAAGCGGCTTTTAGAAAAAATTAACGTTGCTTTTTGAGAAAACAAAAGCGGCTATTAGAAAAAATTAAAGTGGCTTTTTGAGAAAATAAAAGCGGCTTTTAGAAAAAATTAAAGCGACTTTCTGAGAAAACAAAAGCGGCTGTTACAAAAAATTAAAGCGGCTTTTAGAAAAAATTAAAGTGGCTATTAGAAAAAATTAAAGTGGCTTTTTGAGAAAATAAAAGCGGCTATTAGAAAAAATTAAAGTAGCTGTTTGATAAAACAAAAGGGCTTTTAGAAAAAATTAACGTGGCTTTTTAAGAAAATAAAAGCGGCTATTAGAAAAAATTAATGTGGGTTTTAGATAAAATAAAAGCGGCTGTTACAAAAAATTAAAGCGGCTTTTAGAAAAAATTAAAGTGGCTTTTTGAGAAAACAAAAGCGGCCTTTAGAAAAAATTAACGTGGCTTTTTGAGAAAACAAAAGCGGCTTTTAGAAAAAATTAACGTTGCTTTTTGAGAAAACAAAAGCGGCTATTAGAAAAAATTAAAATGGCTTTTTGAGAAAATAAAAGCGGCTTTTAGAAAAAATTAAAGCGACTTTCTGAGAAAACAAAAGCGGCTGTTACAAAAAATTAAAGCGGCTTTTAGAAAAAATTAAAGTGGCTATTAGAAAAAATTAAAGTGGCTTTTTGAGAAAATAAAAGCGGCTATTAGAAAAAATTAATGTGGGTTTTAGAGAAAATAAAAGTGGCTTTTAGAAAAAATTAAAGCGACTTTCTGAGAAAACAAAAGCGGCTTTTAGAAAAAATTAAAGTGGCTTTTTGAGAAAACAAAAGCGGCTTTTAGAAAAAATTAAGTTGGTTTTGAGAGAAATTAAAAGCGGCTATTAGAAAAAATCAAAGTGGCTTTTAGAAAAAATTAAAGCGGCTTTTAGAAAAAATTAAAGCGACTTTCTGAGAAAACAAAAGCGGCTTTTAGAAAAACTTAAAGCGACTTTCTGAAAAAACAAAAGCGGCTTTTAGAAAAAATTAACGTGGCTTTTTGAGAAAACAAAAGCGGCTTTTAGAAAAAATTAACGTTGCTTTTTGAGAAATTAAAAGCGGCTATTAGAAAAAATTAAAGTGGCTGTTTGAGAAAACAAAAGCGGCTTTTAGAAGAAATAAAAGTAGCTTTTTGAGAAAACAAAAGCGGCTATTAGAAAAAATTAACGTGGCTTTTTGAGAAAACAAAAGCGGCTTTTAGAAAAAAATAAAGCGACTTTCTGATAAAGCAAAAGCGGCTTTTAGAAAAAATAAAGTGGGTTTTAGAGAATTTAAAAGCGGCTTTTAGAAAAAACTAACGTGGCTCTTTGAGAAAACAACAGCGGCTATTAGAAAAAATTAAAGCGACTTTCTGAGAAAACAAAAGCGGCTGTTACAAAAAATTAAAGCGGCTTTTAGAAAAAATTAAAGTGGCTTTTTGAGAAATCAAAAGCGGCCTTTAGAAAAAATTAACGTGGCTTTTTGAGAAAACAAAAGCGGCTTTTAGAAAAATTAAAGTGGGTTTTAGAGAATTTAAAAGCGGCTTTTAGAAAAAATTAACGTGGCTTTTTGAGAAAATAAAAGCGGCTTTTAGAAGAAATAAAGTTGGTTTTAGAGAAATTAAAAGCGGCCTTTAGAAAAAATTAACGTGGCTCTTTGAGAAAACAACAGCGGCTATTAGAAAAAATTAAAGCGACTTTCTGAGAAAACAAAAGCGGCTGTTACAAAAAATTAAAGCGGCTTTTAGAAAAAATTAAAGTGGCTTTTTGAGAAAACAAAAGCGGCCTTTAGAAAAAATTAACGTGGCTTTTTGAGAAAACAAAAGCGGCTTTTAGAAAAAATTAAAGTGGCTTTTTGAGAAAATAAAAGCGGCTTTTAGAAAAAATAAAGTGTGTTTTAGAGAATTTAAAAGCGGCTTTTAGAAAAAATTAACGTGGCTTTTTGAGAAAATAAAAGCGGCTTATAGAAGAAATAAAGTGGGTTTTAGAGAAATTAAAAGCGGCCTTTAGAAAAAATTAACGTGGCTCTTTGAGAAAACAACAGCGGCTATTAGAAAAAATTAAAGCGACTTTCTGAGAAAACAAAAGCGGCTATTAGAAAAAATTAAAGTGGGTTTTAGAGAAAATAAAAGCGGCTATTAGAAAAAATCAAAGTGGCTTTTTGAGAAAATAAAAGCGGCTATTAGAAAAAATTAAAGCGACTTTCTGAGAAAACAAAAGCGGCTGTTACAAAAAATTAAAGCGGCTTTTAGAAAAAATTAAAGTGGCTTTTTGAGAAAATAAAAGCGGCTATTAGAAAAAATTAAAGTGGCTTTTTAAGAAAACAAAAGCGGCTATTAGAAAAAATTAAAGTGGCTTTTTGAGAAAACAAAAGCGGCTATTAGAAAAAATTAAAGTGGCTTTTTGAGAAAACAAAAGCGGCTATTAGAAAAAATTAAAGTGGGTTTTAGTGAAAATAAAAGCGGCTATTAGAAAAAATCAAAGTGGCTTTTTGAGAAAATAAAAGCGGCTATTAGAAAAAATTAAAGCGACTTTCTGAGAAAACAAAAGCGGCTGTTACAAAAATTTAAAGCGGCTTTTAGAAAAAATTAAAGTGGCTTTTTGAGAAAACAAAAGCGGCCTTTAGAAAAAATTAACGTGGCTTTTTGAGAAAACAAAAGCGGCTTTTAGAAAAAATTAACGTTGCTTTTTGAGAAAACAAAAGCGGCTATTAGAAAAAATTAAAGTGGCTTTTTGAGAAAATAAAAGCGGCTTTTAGAAAAAATTAAAGCGACTTTCTGAGAAAACAAAAGCGGCTGTTACAAAAAATTAAAGCGGCTTTTAGAAAAAATTAAAGTGGCTATTAGAAAAAATTAAAGTGGCTTTTTGAGAAAATAAAAGCGGCTATTAGAAAAAATTAAAGTAGCTGTTTGATAAAACAAAAGGGCTTTTAGAAAAAATTAACGTGGCTTTTTAAGAAAATAAAAGCGGCTATTAGAAAAAATTAATGTGGGTTTTAGATAAAATAAAAGCGGCTGTTACAAAAAATTAAAGCGGCTTTTAGAAAAAATTAAAGTGGCTTTTTGAGAAAACAAAAGCGGCCTTTAGAAAAAATTAACGTGGCTTTTTGAGAAAACAAAAGCGGCTTTTAGAAAAAATTAACGTTGCTTTTTGAGAAAACAAAAGCGGCTATTAGAAAAAATTAAAGTGGCTTTTTGAGAAAATAAAAGCGGCTTTTAGAAAAAATTAAAGCGACTTTCTGAGAAAACAAAAGCGGCTGTTACAAAAAATTAAAGCGGCTTTTAGAAAAAATTAAAGTGGCTATTAGAAAAAATTAAAGTGGCTTTTTGAGAAAATAAAAGCGGCTATTAGAAAAAATTAATGTGGGTTTTAGAGAAAATAAAAGTGGCTTTTAGAAAAAATTAAAGCGACTTTCTGAGAAAACAAAAGCGGCTTTTAGAAAAAATTAAAGTGGCTTTTTGAGAAAACAAAAGCGGCTTTTAGAAAAAATTAAGTTGGTTTTGAGAGAAATTAAAAGCGGCTATTAGAAAAAATCAAAGTGGCTTTTAGAAAAAATTAAAGCGGCTTTTAGAAAAAATTAAAGCGACTTTCTGAGAAAACAAAAGCGGCTTTTAGAAAAACTTAAAGCGACTTTCTGAAAAAACAAAAGCGGCTTTTAGAAAAAATTAAAGTGGCTTTTTGAGAAAGCAAAAGCGGGTATTAGAAAAAATTAAAGCGACTTTCTGAGAAAACAAAAGCGGCTTTTAGAAAAACTTAAAGCGACTTTCTGAGAAAACAAAAGCGGCTTTTAGAAAAAATTAAAGTGGGTTTTAGAGAAATTAAAAGCGGCTTTTAGAAAAAATTAAAGTGGCTTTTTGAGAAAACAAAAGCGGCTATTAGAAAAAATTAAAGCGACATTCTGAGAAAACAAAAGCGGCTATTAGAAAAAATTAAAGCGACTTTCTGAGAAAACAAAAGCGGCTTTTAGAAGAAATAAAAGTAGCTTTCTGAGAAAGCAAAAGCGGCTATTAGAAAAAATTAAAGCGACTTTCTGAGAAAACAAAAGCGCCTTTTAGAAGAAATAAAAGTAGCTTTCTGAGAAAGCAAAAGCGGCTATTAGAAAAAATTAAAGCGACTTTCTGAGAAAACAAAATCGGCTTTTAGAAAAAATTAAAGTGGCTTTTTGAGAAAACAAAAGCGGCTTTTAGAAAAAATTAAAGTGGGTTTTAGAGAAATTAAAAGCGGCTATTAGAAAAAATTATAGTGGCTTTTTGAGAAAACAAAAGCGGCTTTTAGAGAAAATTAAAGTGGCATTTTGAGAAAACAAAAGCGGCTTTTAGAAGAAATAAAAGTAGCTTTCTGATAAAGCAAAAGCGGCTATTAGAAAAAATTAAAGCGACTTTCTGAGAAAACAAAAGCGGCTTTTAGAAAAAATTAAAGTGGCTTTTTGAGAAAACAAAAGCGGCTTTTAGAAAAAATTAAAGTGGGTTTTAGAGAAATTAAAAGCGGCTATTAGAAAAAATTAAAGTGGCTTTTTGAGAAAACAAAAGCGGCTATTAGAAAAAATTAAAGTGGGTTTTAGAGAAATTAAAAGTGGCTTTTAGAAAAAATTAAAGCGACTTTCTAAGAAAACAAAAGCGGCATTTAGAAAAAATTAAAGTGGCTTTTTGAGAAAACAAAAGCGGCTATTAGAAAAAATTAAAGTGGCTTTTTGAGAAAACAAAAGCGGCTTTTAGAAAAAATAAAGCGACTTTCTGAGAAAGCAAAAGCGGCTTTTAGAAAAAATAAAGTGGGTTTTAGAGAATTTAAAAGCGGCTATTAGAAAAAATTAACGTGGCTTTTTGAGAAAACAAAAGCGGCTTTTAGAAAAAAATAAAGCGACTTTCTGAGAAAGCAAAAGCGGCTTTTAGAAAAAATTAAAGTGGGTTTTAGAGAAATTAAAAGCGGCTATTAGAAAAAATTAAAGTGGCTTTTTGAGAAAACAAAAGCGGCTATTAGAAAAAATTAAAGTGGGTTTTAGAGAAATTAAAAGTGGCTTTTAGAAAAAATTAAAGCGACTTTCTAAGAAAACAAAAGCGGCATTTAGAAAAAATTAAAGTGGCTTTTTGAGAAAACAAAAGCGGCTATTAGAAAAAATTAAAGTGGCTTTTTGAGAAAACAAAATCGGCTTTTAGAAAAAATTACAGCGACTTTCTGAGAAAACTAAAGCGGCTATTAGAAAAAATTAAAGCGACTTTCTGAGAAAACAAAAGCGGCTATTAGAAAAAATTAGGTGGCTTTTAGAGAAATTAAAAGCGGCTATTAGAAAAAATTAAAGTGGCTTTTTGAGAAAACAAAAGCGGCTATTAGAAAAAATTAAAGTGGGTTTTAGAAAAAATAAAAGTAGATTTTGGAGAAAACAAAAGCGGCTTCTAGAAAAAATTAAAGTGGCTTTTTGAGAAAACAAAAGCGGCTTTTAGAAAAAATTAAAGTAGCTTTTTGAGAAAACAAAAGCGGCTATTAGAATAAATTAAAGTGGCTTTTTGAGAAAACAAAAGCGGCTTTTAGAAAAAATTAAAGTGGGTTTTAGAGAAATTAAAAGTGGCTTTAAGAAAAAATTAAACGACTTTCTGAGAAAACAAAAGCGGCTATTAGAAAAAATTAAGTGGCTTTTAGAATAAATTAAAGTGGGTTTTAGAGAAATTAAAAGTGGCTTTAAGAAAAAATTAAAGCGACTTTCTGAGAAAACAAAATCGGCTTTTAGAAAAAATAAAAGTAGATTTTTGAAAAAACAAAAGCGGCTTTTAGAAAAAATTAAAGCGACTTTCTGAGGAATTAAAAGTGAGTTTTAAAAAAAATTAAAGCGGCTTTCTGAGAAAACAAAATCGGCTTTTAGAAGAAATAAAAGTAGCTTTTTGAGAAAACAAAAGCGGCTATTAGAAAAAATTTAAGTGGTTTTTTGAGAAAATAAAAGCGGCTATTAGAAAAAATTAAAGTGGGTTTTAGAGAAATTAAAAGTGGCTTTTAGAAAAAATTAAAGTGGCTTTTTGAGAAAACAAAATCGGCTTTTAGAAAAAATTAAAGTGGGTTTTAGAGAAATTAAAAGCGGCTATTAGAAAAAATTAAAGTGGGTTTTAGAGAAACTAAAAGTGGCTTTTAGAAAAAATTAAAGCGACTTTCTGAGAAAACAAAAGCGGCTTTTAGAAAAAATTAAAGTGGGTTTTAGAGAAATTAAAAGCGGCTATTAGAAAAAATTTAAGTGGCTTTTTGAGAAAACAAAAGCGGCTATTAGAAAAAATTAAAGTGGGTTTTAGAGAAATTAAAAGTGGCTTTTAGAAAAAATTAAAGCGACTTTCTAAGAAAACAAAAGCGGCATTTAGAAAAAATTAAAGTGGCTTTTTGAGAAAACAAAAGCGGCTATTAGAAAAAATTAAAGTGGGTTTTAGAGAAATTAAAAGTGGCTTTTAGAAAAAATTAAAGTGGCTTTCTGAGAAAACAAAAGCGGCTTTTAGAAAAAATTAAAGTGGCTTTTAGAGAAATTAAAAGCGGCTATTAGAAAAAATTAAAGTGGCTTTTTGAGAAAACAAAATCGGCTTTTAGAAAAAATTACAGCGACTTTCTGAGAAAACTAAAGCGGCTATTAGAAAAAATTAAAGCGACTTTCTGAGAAAACAAAAGCGGCTATTAGAAAAAATTAGGTGGCTTTTAGAGAAATTAAAAGCGTCTATTAGAAAAAATTAAAGTGGCTTTTTGAGAAAACAAAAGCGGCTATTAAAAAAAATTAAAGTGGGTTTTAGAAAAAATAAAAGTAGATTTTGGAGAAAACAAAAGCGGCTTCTAGAAAAAATTAAAGTGGCTTTTTGAGAAAACAAAAGCGGCTTTTAGAAAAAATTAAAGTGGGTTTTAGGGAAATTAAAAGTGGCTTTAAGAAAAAATTAAACGACTTTCTGAGAAAACAAAAGCGGCTATTAGAAAAAATTAAGTGGCTTTTAGAAAAAATTAAAGTGGGTTTTAGAGAAATTAAAAGTGGCTTTAAGAAAAAATTAAAGCGACTTTCTGAGAAAACAAAATCGGCTTTTAGAAAAAATAAAAGTAGATTTTTGAGAAAACAAAAGCGGCTTTTAGAAAAAATTAAAGTGGCTTTTTGAGAAAACAAAAGCGGCTTTTAGAAAAAATTAAAGTGGGTTTTAGAGAAATTAAAAGTGGCTTTTAGAAAAAATTAAAGCGACTTTTTGAGAAAACAAAAGCGGCTATTAGAAAAAATTAAGTGGCTTTTAGAGAAATTAAAAGCGGCTATTAGAAAAAATTAGAGTGGCTTTTTGAGAAAACAAAATCGGCTTTTAGAAAAAATTACAGCGACTTTCTGAGAAAACTAAAGCGGCTATTAGAAAAAATTAAAGCGACTTTCTGAGAAAACAAAAGCGGCTATTAGAAAAAATTAGGTGGCTTTTAGAGAAATTAAAAGCGGCTATTAGAAAAGATTAAAGTGGATTTTTGAGAAAACAAAAGCGGCTGTTAGAAAAAATTAAAGTGGGTTTTAGAGAAAATAAAAGCGGCTTTAAAAAAAAATTAAAGCGACTTTCTGAGAAAACAAAATCGGCTTTTAGAAGAAATAAAAGTGGCTTTTTGAGAAAACAAAAGCGGCTTTTAGAACAAATTAAAGTGGGTTTTAGAGAAATTAAAAGTGGCTTTTAGAAAAAATTAAAGCGACTTTCTGAGAAAACAAAACCGGTTTTTAGAAGAAATAAAAGTGGCTTTTTGAAAAAACAAAAGCGGCTATTAGGAAAAATTAAAGTGGCTTTTTTAGAAAACAAAAGCGGCTTTTAGAAAAAATTAAAGCGACTTTCTGAGGAATTAAAAGTGAGTTTTAAAAAAAATTAAAGCGGCTTTCTGAGAAAACAAAATCGGCTTTTAGAAGAAATAAAAGTAGCTTTTTGAGAAAACAAAAGCGGCTATTAGAAAAAATTTAAGTGGTTTTTTGAGAAAATAAAAGCGGCTTTTAGAAAAAATTGAAGTGGCTTTCTGAGAAAACAAAAGCGGCTTTTAGAAAAAATAAAAGTAGCTTTTTGAGAAAACAAAAGCGGCTTTTAGAAAAAATTAAAGTGGGTTTTAGAGAAATTAAAAGTGGCTTTTAAAAAAAATTAAAGCGACTTTCTGAGAAAACAAAATCGGCTTTTAGAAAAAATAAAAGTAGCTTTTTGAGAAAACAAAAGCGGCTATTAGAAAAAATTAAAGTGGGTTTTAGAGAAAATAAAAGCGGCTTTAAAAAAAAATTGAAGCGACTTTCTGAGAAAACAAAATCGGCTTTTAGAAGAAATAAAAGTAGCTTTTTGAGAAAACAAAAGCGGCTTTTAGAAAAAATTAAAGTAAATTAAAGTGGGTTTGAGAGAAATTAAAAGTGGCTTTTAGAAAAAATTTAAGCGACTTTCTGAGAAAACAAAACCGGTTTTTAGAAGAAATAAAAGTGGCTTTTTGAAAAAACAAAAGCGGCTATTAGGAAAAATTAAAGTGGCTTTTTTAGAAAACAAAAGCGGCTTTTAGAAAAAATTAAAGCGACTTTCTGAGGAATTAAAAGTGAGTTTTAAAAAAAATTAAAGCGGCTTTCTGAGAAAACAAAATCGGCTTTTAGAAGAAATAAAAGTAGCTTTTTGAGAAAACAAAAGCGGCTATTAGAAAAAATTTAAGTGGTTTTTTGAGAAAATAAAAGCGGCTTTTAGAAAAAATTGAAGTGGCTTTCTGAGAAAACAAAAGCGGCTTTTAGAAAAAATAAAAGTAGCTTTTTGAGAAAACAAAAGCGGCTTTTAGAAAAAATTAAAGTGGGTTTTAGAGAAATTAAAAGTGGCTTTTAAAAAAAATTAAAGCGACTTTCTGAGAAAACAAAATCGGCTTTTAGAAAAAATAAAAGTAGCTTTTTGAGAAAACAAAAGCGGCTTTTAGAAAAAATTAAAGTGGGTTTTAGAGAAATTAAAAGTGGCTTTTAGAAAAAATTAAAGCGACTTTCTAAGAAAACAAAAGCGGCTTTTAGAAAAAATTAAAGTGGCTTTTTGAGAAAACAAAAGCGGCTTTTAGAAAAAATTAAAGTGGGTTTTAGAGAAATTAAAAGTGGCTTTTAGAAAAAATTAAAGCGACTTTCTGAGAAAACAAAACCGGTTTTTAGAAGAAATAAAAGTGGCTTTTTGAGAAAACAAAAGCGGCTATTAGAAAAAATTTAAGTGGTTTTTTGAGAAAATAAAAGCGGCTTTTAGAAAAAATTAAAGTGGCTTTCTTAGAAAACAAAAGCGGCTTTTAGAAAAAATTAAAGTGGGTTTTAGAGAAATTAAAAGTGGCTTTTAGAAAAAATTAAAGCGACTTTCTAAGAAAACAAAAGCGGCTTTTAGAAAAAATTAAAGTGGCTTTTTGAGAAAACAAAAGCGGCTTTTAGAAAAAATTAAAGTGGGGTTTAGAGAAATTAAAAGTGGCTTTTAGAAAAAATTAAAGCGACTTTCTGAGAAAACAAAACCGGTTTTTAGAAGAAATAAAAGTGGCTTTTTGAAAAAACAAAAGCGGCTATTAGGAAAAATTAAAGTGGCTTTTTTAGAAAACAAAAGCGGCTTTTAGAAAAAATTAAAGTGGGTTTTAGAGAAATTAAAAGTGGCTTTTAGAAAAAATTAAAGCGACTTTCTGAGAAAACAAAAGCGGCTTTTAGAAAAAATAAAAGTAGCTTTTTGAGAAAACAAAAGCGGCTTTTAGAAAAAATTAAAGTGGGTTTTAGAGAAATTAAAAGTGGCTTTTAAAAAAAAATAAAGCGACTTTCTGAGAAAACAAAATCGGCTTTTAGAAAAAATAAAAGTAGCTTTTTGAGAAAACAAAAGCGGCTTTTAGAAAAAATTAAAGTGGGTTTTAGAGAAATTAAAAGTGGCTTTTAGAAAAAATTAAAGCCACTTTCTGAGAAAACAAAATCGGCTTTTAGAAAAAATAAAAGTAGCTTTTTGAGAAAACAAAAGCGGCTTTTAGAAAAAATTAAAGTGGGTTTTAGAGAAATTAAAAGTGGCTTTTAAAAAAAATTAAAGCGACTTTCTGAGAAAACAAAATCGGCTTTTAGAAAAAATAAAAGTAGCTTTTTGAGAAAACAAAAGCGGCTTTTAGAAAAAATTAAAGTGGGTTTTAGAGAAATTAAAAGTGGCTTTTAGAAAAAATTAAAGCGACTTTCTGAGAAAACAAAATCGGCTTTTAGAAAAAATAAAAGTAGCTTTTTGAGAAAACAAAAGCGGCTTTCAGAAAAAATTAAAGTGGCTTTTTGAGAAAACAAAAGCGGCTTTTAGAAAAAATTAAAGTGGGTTTTAGAGAAATTAAAAGTGGCTTTTAGAAAAAATTAAAGCGACTTTCTGAGAAAACAAAACCGGTTTTTAAAAGAAATAAAAGTGGCTTTTTGAGAAAACAAAAGCGGCTATTAGAAAAAATTTAAGTGGTTTTTTGAGAAAATAAAAGCGGCTTTTAGAAAAAATTAAAGTGGCTTTCTGAGAAAACAAAAGCGGCTTTTAGAAAAAATTATAGTGGGTTTTAGAGAAATTAAAAGTGGCTTTTAGAAAAAATTAAAGCGACTTTCTAAGAAAACAAAAGCGGCTTTTAGAAAAAATTAAAGTGGCTTTTTGAGAAAACAAAAGCGGCTTTTAGAAAAAATTAAAGTGGGTTTTAGAGAAATTAAAAGTGGCTTTTAGAAAAAATTCAAGCGACTTTCTGAGAAAACAAAACCAGTTTTTAGAAGAAATAAAAGTGGCTTTTTGAGAAAACAAAAGCGGCTATTAGGAAAAATTAAAGTGGCTTTTTTAGAAAACAAAAGCGGCTTTTAGAAAAAATTAAAGTGGGTTTTAGAGAAATTAAAAGTGGCTTTTAGAAAAAATTAAAGCGACTTTCAAAATCGGCTTTTAGAAGAAATAAAAGTAGCTTTTTGAGAAAACAAAAGCGGCTTTTAGAAAAAATTAAAGTGGGTTTTAGAGAAATTAAAAGTGGCTTTTAGAAAAAATTAAAGCGACTTTCTGAGAAAACAAAACCGGTTTTTAGAAGAAATAAAAGTGGCTTTTTGAAAAAAAAAAGCGGCTTTTAGAAGAAATAAAAGTAGCTTTTTGAGAAAACAAAAGCGGCTTTTAGAAAAAATTAAAGCGACTTTCTAAGGAATTAAAAGTGACTTTTAGAAAAAATTAAAGCGACTTTCTGAGAAAACAAAATCGGCTTTTAGAAGAAATAAAAGTAGCTTTTTGAGAAAACAAAAGCGGCTATTAGAAAAAATAAAAGTAGCTTTTTGAGAAAACAAAAGCGGCTTTTAGAAAAAATTAAAGTGGGTTTTAGAAAAATTAAAAGTGGCTTTTAGAAAAAATTAAAGCGACTTTCTGAGAAAACAAAAGCGGCTTTTAGAAAAAATTAAAGCGACTTTCTGAGAAAACAAAACCGGTTTTTAGAAGAAATAAAAGTGGCTTTTTGAGAAAACAAAATCGGCTTTTAGAAGAAATAAAAGTAGCTTTTTGAGAAAACAAAATCGGCTTTTAGAAGAAATAAAAGTAGCTTTTTGAGAAAACAAAAGCGGCTTTTAGAAAAAATTAAAGTGGCTTTTTGAGAAAACAAAAGCGGCTTTTAGAAAAAATTAAAGCGACTTTCTGAGAAAACAAAAGCGGCTTTTAGAAAAAATTAAAGTGGGTCTTAGAGAAATTAAAAGTGACTTTTAGAAAAAATTAAAGCGACTTTCTGAGAAAACAAAATCGGCTTTTAGAAGAAATAAAAGTAGCTTTTTGAGAAAACAAAAGCGGCTATTAGAAAAAATTAAAGTGGCTTTTTGAGAAAACAAAAGCGGCTTTTAGAAAAAATTAAAGTGGGGTTTAGAAAAATTAAAAGTGGCTTTTAGAAAAAATTAAAGCGACTTTCTGAGAAAACAAAAGCGGCTTTTAGAAAAAAATTAAAGCGACTTTCTGGGAAACCAAAACCGGTTTTAGAAGATATAAAAGTGGCTTTTTGAGAAAACAAAATCGGCTTTTAGAAGAAATAAAAGTAGCTTTTTGAGAAAACAAAAGCAGCTTTTAGAAAAAATTAAAGCGACTTTCTGAGAAAACAAAAGCGGCTTTTAGAAAAAATTAAAGTGGCTTTTTGAGAAAACAAAAGCGGCTTTTAGAAAAAATTAAAGTGGGTCTTAGAGAAATTAAAAGTGACTTTTAGAAAAAATTAAAGCGACTTTCTGAGAAAACAAAATCGGCTTTTAGAAGAAATAAAAGTAGCTTTCTGAGAAAACAAAAGCGGCTATTAGAAAAAATTAAAGTGGCTTTTTGAGAAAACAAAAGCGGCTTTTAGAAAAAATTAAAGCGACTTTCTGAGAAAACAAAAGCGGCTTTTAGAAAAAATTAAAGTGGGTCTTAGAGAAATTAAAAGTGACTTTTAGAAAAAATTAAAGCGACTTTCTGAGAAAACAAAATCGGCTTTTAGAAAAAATAAAAGTAGCTTTTTGAGAAAACAAAAGCGGCTATTAGAAAAAATTAAAGTGGCTTTTTGAGAAAACAAAAGCGTCTTTTAGAAAAAATTAAAGTGGGGTTTAGAAAAATTAAAAGTGGCTTTTAGAAAAAATTAAAGCGACTTTCTGAGAAAACAAAAGCGGCTTTTAGAAAAAAATTAAAGCGACTTTCTGGGAAACCAAAACCGGTTTTTAGAAGAAATAAAAGTGGCTTTTTGAGAAAACAAAATCGGCTTTTAGAAGAAATAAAAGTAGCTTTTTGAGAAAACAAAAGCAGCTTTTAGAAAAAATTAAAGCGACTTTCTGAGAAAACAAAAGCGGCTTTTAGAAAAAATTAAAGTGGGTCTTAGAGAAATTAAAAGTGACTTTTAGAAAAAATTAAAGCGACTTTCTGAGAAAACAAAATCGGCTTTTAGAAGAAATAAAAGTAGCTTTTTGAGAAAACAAAAGCGGCTATTAGAAAAAATTAAAGTGGCTTTTTGAGAAAACAAAAGCGGCTTTTAGAAAAAATTAAAGTGGGTTTTAGAAAAATTAAAAGTTGCTTTTAGAAAAAATTAAAGCGACTTTCTGAGAAAACAAAAGCGGCTTTTAGAAAAAAATTAAAGCGACTTTCTGAGATAACAAAACCGGTTTTTAGAAGAAATAAAAGTGGCTTTTTGAGAAAACAAAATCGGCTTTTAGAAGAAATAAAAGTAGCTTTTTGAGAAAACAAAATCGGCTTTTAGAAGAAATAAAAGTAGCTTTTTGAGAAAACAAAAGCGGCTTTTAGAAAAAATTAAAGTGGGTCTTAGAGAAATTAAAAGTGACTTTTAGAAAAAATTAAAGCGACTTTCTGAGAAAACAAAATCGGCTTGTAGAAGAAATAAAAGTAGCTTTTTGAGAAAACAAAAGCGGCTATTAGGAAAAATTAAAGTGGCTTTTTTAGAAAACAAAAGCGGCTTTTAGAAAAAATTAAAGCGACTTTCTGAGAAAACAAAACCGGTTTTTAGAAGAAATAATAGTGGCTTTTTGAGAAAACAAAAGCGGCTATTAGAAAAAATTAAAGTGGCTTTTTGAGAAAACAAAAGCGGCTTTTAGAAAAAATTAAAGTGGGTTTTAGAAAAATTAAAAGTGGCTTTTAGAAAAAATTAAAGCGACTTTCTGAGAAAACAAAACCGGTTTTTAGAAGAAATAAAAGTGGCTTTTTGAGAAAACAAAAGCGCCTATTAGAAAAACTTTAAGTGGTTTTTTGAGAAAATAAAAGCGGCTTTTAGAAAAAGTTAAAGTGGCTTTCTGAGAAAACAAAAGCGGCTTTTAGAAAAAATTAAAGTGGGTTTTAGAGAAATTAAAAGTGGCTTTTAGAAAAAATTAAAGCGACTTTCTAAGAAAACAAAAGCGGCTTTTAGAAAAAATTAAAGTGGCTTTTTGAGAAAACAAAAGCGGCTTTTAGAAAAAATTAAAGTGGGTTTAGAGAAATTAAAAGTGGCTTTTAGAAAAAATTAAAGCGACTTTCTAAGAAAATAAAACCGGTTTTTAGAAGAAATAAAAGTGGCTTTTTGAGAAAACAAAAGCGGCTTTTAGAAAAAATTAAAGTAGCTTTTTGAGAAAACAAAAGCGGCTTTTAGAAAAAATTAAAGTGGGTCTTAGAGAAATTAAAAGTGGCTTTTAGAAAAAATTAAAGCGACTTTCTGAGGAATTAAAAGTGACTTTTAGAAAAAATTAAAGCGACTTTCTGAGAAAACAAAATCGGCTTTTAGAAGAAATAAAAGTGGCTTTTTGAGAAAACAAAACCGGTTTTTAGAAAAAATTAAAGTGGCTTTTTGAGAAAACAAAAGCGGCTTTTAGAAAAAATTAAAGTGGGTTTTAGAGAAATTAAAAGTGGCTTTTAGAAAAAATTAAAGCGACTTTCTGAGCAATTAAAAGTGACTTTTAGAAAAAATTAAAGTAACTTTCAGAGAAAACAAAATCGGCTTTTAGAAAAAATTAAAGTGGCTTTTTGAGAAAACAAAAGCGGCTTTTAGAAAAAATTAAAGTGGCTTTTTGAGAAAACAAAAGCGGCTTTTAGAAAAAATTAAAGTGGGTTTTAGAGAAATTAAAAGTGGCTTTTAGAAAAAATTAAAGCGACTTTCTGAGAAAACAAAATCGGCTTTTAGAAGAAATAAAAGTAGCTTTTTGAGAAAACAAAAGCGGCTATTAGAAAAAATTAAAGTGGCTTTTTGAGAAAACAAAAGCGGCTTTTAGAAAAAATTAAAGTGGGTTTTAGAGAAATTAAAAGTGGCTTTTAGAAAAAATTAAAGCGACTTTCTGAGAAAACAAAATCGGTTTTTAGAAGAAATAAAAGTGGCTTTTTGAGAAAACAAAAGCGGCTTTTAGAAAAAATTAAAGTGGGTTTTAGAGAAATTAAAAGTGGCTTTTAGAAAAAATTAAAGCGACTTTCTGAGAAAACAAAATCGGTTTTTAGAAAAAATTAAAGTGGCTTTTTGAGAAAACAAAAGCGGCTTTTAGAAAAAATTAAAGTGGGTTTTAGAGAAATTAAAAGTGGCTTTTAGAAAAAATTAAAGCGACTTTCTGAGAAAACAAAATCGGCTTTTAGAAGAAATAAAAGTAGCTTTTTGAGAAAACAAAAGCGGCTATTAGAAAAAATTAAAGTGGCTTTTTGAGAAAACAAAAGCGGCTTTTAGAAAAAATTAAAGTGGGTTTTAGAGAAATTAAAAGTGGCTTTTAGAAAAAATTAAAGCGACTTTCTGAGAAAACAAAATCGGTTTTTAGAAAAAATTAAAGTGGCTTTTTGAGAAAACAAAAGCGGCTTTTAGAAAAAATTAAAGTGGGTTTTAGAGAAATTAAAAGTGGCTTTTAGAAAAAATTAAAGCGACTTTCTGAGAAAACAAAATCGGCTTTTAGAAGAAATAAAAGTAGCTTTTTGAGAAAACAAAAGCGGCTATTAGAAAAAATTAAAGTGGCTTTTTGAGAAAACAAAAGCGGCTTTTAGAAAAAATTAAAGTGGGTTTTAGAGAAATTAAAAGTGGCTTTTAGAAAAAATTAAAGCGACTTTCTGAGAAAACAAAATCGGTTTTTAGAAGAAATAAAAGTGGCTTTTTGAGAAAACAAAAGCGGCTTTTAGAAAAAATTAAAGTGGGTTTTAGAGAAATTAAAAGTGGCTTTTAGAAAAAATTAAAGCGACTTTCTGAGAAAACAAAATCGGTTTTTAGAAAAAATTAAAGTGGCTTTTTGAGAAAACAAAAGCGGCTTTTAGAAAAAATTAAAGTGGGTTTTAGTGAAATTAAAAGTGGCTTTTAGAAAAAATTAAAGCGACTTTCTGAGCAATTAAAAGTGACTTTTAGAAAAAATTAAAGCAACTTTCAGAGAAAACAAAATCGGCTTTTAGAAGAAATAAAAGTAGCTTTTTGAGAAAACAAAAGCGGCTTTTAGAAAAAAATAAAGTGGGTTTTAGAGAAATTAAAAGTGGCTTTTAGAAAAAATTAAAGCGACTTTCTGAGAAAACAAAATCGGTTTTTAGAAGAAATAAAAGTGGCTTTTTGAGAAAACAAAAGCGGCTATTAGAAAAAATTCAAGTGGTTTTTTGAGAAAATAAAAGCGGCTTTTAGAAAAAATTAAAGTGGCTTTCTGAGAAAACAAAACCGGTTTTTAGAAGAAATAAAAGTGGCTTTTTGAGAAAACAAAAGCGGCTATTAGAAAAAATTAAAGTGGCTTTTTGAGAAAACAAAAGCGGCTTTTAGAAAAAATTAAAGCGACTTTCTGAGGAAGTAAAAGTGACTTTTAGAAAAAATTAAAGCGACTTTCTGAGGAATTAAAAGCGACTTTCAGAAAAAACAAAAGCGGCTTTTAGAAAAAATTAAAGTGGCTTTTTGAGAAAACAAAAGCGGCTTTTAGAAAAAATTAAAGCGACTTTCTGAGGAATTAAAAGTGACTTTTAGAAAAAATTAAAGCGACTTTCTGAGAAAACAAAATCGGTTTTTAGAAGAAATAAAAGTGGCTTTTTGAGAAAACAAAACCGGTTTTTAGAAAAAAATAAAGTGGGTTTTAGAGAAATTAAAAGTGGCTTTTAGAAAAAATAAAAGCGACTTTCTGAGAAAACAAAACCGGTTTTTAGAAGAAATAAAAGTGGCTTTTTGAGAAAACAAAACCGGTTTTTAGAAGAAATAAAAGTGGCTTTTTGAGAAAACAAAAGCGGCTATTAGAAAAAATTAAAGTGGCTTTTTGAGAAAATAAAAGCGGCTTTTAGAAAAAATTAAAGTGGCTTTCTGAGGAATTAAAAGTGGCTTTTACAAAAACTTAAAGCGACTTTCTGAGGAATTAAAAGTGACTTTTAGAAAAAATTAAAGCGACTTTCTGAGAAAACAAAATCGGCTTTTATAAGAAATAAAAGTAGCTTTTTGAGAAAACAAAAGCGGCTTTTAGAAAAAATTAAAGTGGCTTTTTGAGAAAACAAAAGCGGCTTTTAGTAAAAATTAAAGTGGCTTTTTGAGAAAACAAAAGCGGCTTTTAGAAAAAATTAAAGTGGCTTTTTGAGAAAACAAAAGCGGCTTTTAGTAAAAATTAAAGTGGCTTTTTCTGAGGAATTAAAAGTGACTTTTAGAAAAAATTAAAGCGACTTTCTGAGAAAACAAAATCGGCTTTTATAAGAAATAAAAGTAGCTTTTTGAGAAAACAAAAGCGGCTTTTAGAAAAAATTAAAGTGGCTTTTTGAGAAAACAAAAGCGGCTTTTAGTAAAAATTAAAGTGGCTTTTTGAGAAAACAAAAGCGGCTATTAGAAAAAATTAAAGCGACTTTCTGAGGAATTAAAAGTGACTTTTAGAAAAAATTAAAGCGACTTTCTGAGAAAACAAAATCGGCTTTTATAAGAAATAAAAGTAGCTTTTTGAGAAAACAAAAGCGGCTATTAGAAAAAATTAAAGTGGCTTTTTGAGAAAATAAAAGCGGCTTTTAGAAAAAATTAAAGTGGCTTTCTGAGGAATTAAAAGTGGCTTTTACAAAAAATTAAAGCGACTTTCTGAGGAATTAAAAGTGACTTTTAGGAAAAATTAAAGCGACTTTCAGAGAAAACAAAAGCGGTTTTTAGAAGAAATAAAAGTGGCTTTTTGAGAAAACAAAAGCGGCTATTAGAAAAAATTAAAGTGGCTTTTTGAGAAAATAAAAGCGGCTTTTAGAAAAAATTAAAGTGGTTTTTGAGAAAATAAAAGCGGCTTTTAGAAAAAATTAAAGTGGCTTTCTGAGGAATTAAAAGTGACTTTTAGGAAAAATTAAAGCGACTTTCAGAGAAAACAAAACCGGTTTTTAGAAGAAATAAAAGTGGCTTTTTGAGAAAACAAAAGCGGCTATTAGAAAAAATTAAAGTGGCTTTTTGAGAAAATAAAAGCGGCTTTTAGAAAAAATTAAAGTGGCTTTCTGAGGAATTAAAAGTGGCTTTTACAAAAAATTAAAGCGACTTTCTGAGGAATTAAAAGTGACTTTTAGGAAAAATTAAAGCGACTTTCAGAGAAAACAAAAGCGGCTTTTAGAAAAAATTAAAGTGGCTTTTTGAGAAAACAAAAGCGGCTTTTAGAAAAAATTAAAGCGACTTTCTGAGGAATTGAAAGTGACTTTTAGAAAAAATTAAAGCGACTTTCTGAGAAAACAAAATCGGTTTTTAGTAGAAATAAAAGTGGCTTTTTGAGAAAACAAAAGCGGCTATTAGTAAAAATTAAAGTGGCTTTTTGAGAAAACAAAAGCGGCTTTTAGAAAAAATTAAAGTGGCTTTTTGAGAAAACAAAAGCGGCTTTTAGTAAAAATTAAAGTGGCTTTTTGAGAAAACAAAAGCGGCTTTTAGAAAAAATTAAAGTGGCTTTTTGAGAAAACAAAAGCGGCTTTTAGTAAAAATTAAAGTGGCTTTTTGAGAAAACAAAAGCGGCTATTAGAAAAAATTAAAGCGACTTTCTGAGGAATTAAAAGTGACTTTTAGAAAAAATTAAAGCGACTTTCTGAGAAAACAAAATCGGCTTTTAGAAAAAATTAAAGTGGCTTTTTGAGAAAACAAAAGCTGCTTTTAGTAAACATTAAAGTGGCTTTTTGAGAAAACAAAAGCGGCTATTCGAAAAAATTAAAGCGACTTTCTGAGGAATTAAAAGTGACTTTTAGAAAAAATTAAAGCGACTTTCTGAGAAAACAAAATCGGCTTTTATAAGAAATAAAAGTAGCTTTTTGAGAAAACAAAAGCGGCTATTAGAAAAAATTAAAGTGGCTTTTTGAGAAAATAAAAGCGGCTTTTAGAAAAAATTAAAGTGGCTTTCTGAGGAATTAAAAGTGGCTTTTACAAAAAATTAAAGCGACTTTCTGAGGAATTAAAAGTGACTTTTAGGAAAAATTAAAGCGACTTTCAGAGAAAACAAAAGCGGTTTTTAGAAGAAATAAAAGTGGCTTTTTGAGAAAACAAAAGCCGCTATTAGAAAAAATTAAAGTGGCTTTTTGAGAAAATAAAAGCGGCTTTTAGAAAAAATTAAAGTGGCTTTTTGAGAAAATAAAAGCGGCTTTTAGAAAAAATTAAAGTGGCTTTCTGAGGAATTAAAAGTGACTTTTAGGAAAAATTAAAGCGACTTTCAGAGAAAACAAAACCGGTTTTTAGAAGAAATAAAAGTGGCTTTTTGAGAAAACAAAAGCGGCTATTAGAAAAAATTAAAGTGGCTTTTTGAGAAAATAAAAGCGGCTTTTAGAAAAAATTAAAGTGGCTTTCTGAGGAATTAAAAGTGGCTTTTACAAAAAATTAAAGCGACTTTCTGAGGAATTAAAAGTGACTTTTAGGAAAAATTAAAGCGACTTTCAGAGAAAACAAAAGCGGCTTTTAGAAGAAATAAAAGTGGCTTTTTGAGAAAACAAAAGCGGCTATTAGAAAAAATTCAAGTGGTTTTTTGAGAAAATAAAAGCGGCTTTTAGAAAAAATTAAAGTGGCTTTTTGAGAAAATAAAAGCGGCTTTTAGAAAAAATTAAAGTGGCTTTCTGAGGAATTAAAAGTGACTTTTAGGAAAAATTAAAGCGACTTTCAGAGAAAACAAAACCGGTTTTTAGAAGAAATAAAAGTGGCTTTTTGAGAAAACAAAAGCGGCTATTAGAAAAAATTAAAGTGGCTTTTTGAGAAAATAAAAGCGGCTTTTAGAAAAAATTAAAGTGGCTTTTTGAGAAAACAAAAGCGGCTTTTAGAAAAAATTAAAGCGACTTTCTGAGGAATTGAAAGTGACTTTTAGAAAAAATTAAAGCGACTTTCTGAGAAAACAAAATCGGTTTTTAGAAGAAATAAAAGTGGCTTTTTGAGAAAACAAAAGCGGCTATTAGAAAAAATTCAAGTGGCTTTTTGAGAAAATAAAAGCGGCTTTTAGAAAAAATTAAAGTGGCTTTCTGAGGAATTAAAAGTGACTTTTAGGAAAAATTAAAGCGACTTTCAGAGAAAACAAAAGCGGCTTTTAGAAAAAATTAAAGTGGCTTTTTGAGAAAACAAAAGCGGCTTTTAGAAAAAATTAAAGTGGGTTTTAGAGAAATTAAAAGTGGTTTTTAGAAAAAATTAAAGCGACTTTCTAAGAAAACAAAACCGGTTTTTAGAAGAAATAAAAGTGGCTTTTTGAGAAAACAAAAGCGGCTATTAGAAAAAATTCAAGTGGTTTTTTGAGAAAATAAAAGCGGCTTTTAGAAAAAATTAAAGTGGCTTTCTGAGGAATTAAAAGTGGCTTTTACAAAAAATTAAAGCGACTTTCTGAGGAATTAAAAGTGACTTTTAGGAAAAATTAAAGCGACTTTCAGAGAACCCAAAAGCGGCTTTTAAAAAAAATTAAAGTGGCTTTTTGAGAAAACAAAAGCGGCTTTTAGAAAAAATTAAAGCGACTTTATGAGGAATTAAAAGTGACTTTTAGAAAAAATTAAAGCGACTTTCTGAGAAAACAAAATCGGTTTTTAGAAGAAATAAAAGTGGCTTTTTGAGAAAACAAAAGCGGGTATTAGAAAAAATTAAAGTGGCTTTTTGAGAAAACAAAAGCGGCTTTTAGAAAAAAATAAAGTGGGTTTTAGAGAAATTCAAAGTGGCTTTTAGAAAAAATTAAAGCGACTTTCTGAGAAAACAAAACCGGTTTTTAGAAGAAATAAAAGTGGCTTTTTGAGAAAACAAAAGCGGGTATTAGAAAAAATTAAAGTGGTTTTTTGAGAAAATAAAAGCGGCTTTTAGAAAAAATTAAAGTGGGTTTTAGAGAAATTAAAAGTGGCTTTTAGAAAAAATTAAAGCGACTTTCTGAGCAATTAAAAGTGACTTTTAGAAAAAATTAAAGCAACTTTCAGAGAAAACAAAATCGGCTTTTAGAAGAAATAAAAGTAGCTTTTTGAGAAAACAAAAGCGGCTTTTAGAAAAAAATAAAGTGGGTTTTAGAGAAATTAAAAGTGGCTTTTAGAAAAAATTAAAGCGACTTTCTGAGAAAACAAAATCGGTTTTTAGAAGAAATAAAAGTGGCTTTTTGAGAAAACAAAAGCGGCTATTAGAAAAAATTCAAGTGGTTTTTTGAGAAAATAAAAGCGGCTTTTAGAAAAAATTAAAGTGGCTTTCTGAGAAAACAAAACCGGTTTTTAGAAGAAATAAAAGTGGCTTTTTGAGAAAACAAAAGCGGCTATTAGAAAAAATTAAAGTGGCTTTTTGAGAAAACAAAAGCGGCTTTTAGAAAAAATTAAAGCGACTTTCTGAGGAATTAAAAGTGACTTTTAGAAAAAATTAAAGCGACTTTCTGAGGAATTAAAAGCGACTTTCAGAAAAAACAAAAGCGGCTTTTAGAAAAAATTAAAGTGGCTTTTTGAGAAAACAAAAGCGGCTTTTAGAAAAAATTAAAGCGACTTTCTGAGGAATTAAAAGTGACTTTTAGAAAAAATTAAAGCGACTTTCTGAGAAAACAAAATCGGTTTTTAGAAGAAATAAAAGTAGCTTTTTGAGAAAACAAAAGCGGCTTTTAGAAAAAAATAAAGTGGGTTTTAGAGAAATTAAAAGTGGCTTTTAGAAAAAATTAAAGCGACTTTCTGAGAAAACAAAACCGGTTTTTAGAAGAAATAAAAGTGGCTTTTTGAGAAAACAAAACCGGTTTTTAGAAGAAATAAAGGTGGCTTTTTGAGAAAACAAAAGCGGCTATTAGAAAAAATTAAAGTGGCTTTTTGAGAAAATAAAAGCGGCTTTTAGAAAAAATTAAAGTGGCTTTCTGAGGAATTAAAAGTGGCTTTTACAAAAACTTAAAGCGACTTTCTGAGGAATTAAAAGTGACTTTTAGAAAAAATTAAAGCGACTTTCTGAGAAAACAAAATCGGCTTTTATAAGAAATAAAAGTAGCTTTTTGAGAAAACAAAAGCGGCTTTTAGAAAAAATTAAAGTGGCATTTTGAGAAAACAAAAGCGGCTTTTAGTAAAAATTAAAGTGGCTTTTTGAGAAAACAAAAGCGGCTTTTAGAAAAAATTAAAGTGGCTTTTTGAGAAAACAAAAGCGGCTTTTAGTAAAAATTAAAGTGGCTTTTTGAGAAAACAAAAGCGGCTATTAGAAAGAATTAAAGCGACTTTCTGAGGAATTAAAAGTGACTTTTAGAAAAAATTAAAGCGACTTTCTGAGAAAACAAAATCGGCTTTTAGAAGAAATAAAAGTAGCTTTTTGAGAAAACAAAAGCGGCTATTAGAAAAAATTAAAGTGGCTTTTTGAGAAAATAAAAGCGGCTTTTAGAAAAAATTAAAGTGGGTTTTTGAGAAAATAAAAGCGGCTTTTAGAAAAAATTAAAGTGGCTTTCTGAGGAATTAAAAGCGGCTTTTACAAAAAATTAAAGCGACTTTCTGAGGAATTAAAAGTGACTTTTAGAAAAAATTAAAGCGACTTTCTGAGAAAACAAAATCGGCTTTTATAAGAAATAAAAGTAGCTTTTTGAGAAAACAAAAGAGGCTATTAGAAAAAATTAAAGTGGCTTTTTGAGAAAATAAAAGCGGCTTTTACAAAAAATTAAAGCGACTTTCTGAGGAATTAAAAGTGGCTTTTACAAAAACTTAAAGCGACTTTCTGAGGAATTAAAAGTGACTTTTAGAAAAAATTAAAGCGACTTTCTGAGAAAACAAAATCGGCTTTTATAAGAAATAAAAGTAGCTTTTTGAGAAAACAAAAGCGGCTTTTAGAAAAAATTAAAGTGGCATTTTGAGAAAACAAAAGCGGCTTTTAGTAAAAATTAAAGTGGCTTTTTGAGAAAACAAAAGCGGCTTTTAGAAAAAATTAAAGTGGCTTTTTGAGAAAACAAAAGCGGCTTTTAGTAAAAATTAAAGTGGCTTTTTGAGAAAACAAAAGCGGCTATTAGAAAGAATTAAAGCGACTTTCTGAGGAATTAAAAGTGACTTTTAGAAAAAATTAAAGCGACTTTCTGAGAAAACAAAATCGGCTTTTAGAAGAAATAAAAGTAGCTTTTTGAGAAAACAAAAGCGGCTATTAGAAAAAATTAAAGTGGCTTTTTGAGAAAATAAAAGCGGCTTTTAGAAAAAATTAAAGTGGGTTTTTGAGAAAATAAAAGCGGCTTTTAGAAAAAATTAAAGTGGCTTTCTGAGGAATTAAAAGCGGCTTTTACAAAAAATTAAAGCGACTTTCTGAGGAATTAAAAGTGACTTTTAGAAAAAATTAAAGCGACTTTCTGAGAAAACAAAATCGGCTTTTATAAGAAATAAAAGTAGCTTTTTGAGAAAACAAAAGCGGCTATTAGAAAAAATTAAAGTGGCTTTTTGAGAAAATAAAAGCGGCTTTTAGAAAAAATTAAAGTGGCTTTTTGAGAAAATAAAAGCGGCTTTTAGAAAAAATTAAAGTGGCTTTCTGAGGAATTAAAAGTGACTTTTAGGAAAAATTAAAGCTACTTTCAGTGAAAACAAAACCGGTTTTTAGAAGAAATAAAAGTGGCTTTTTGAGAAAACAAAAGCGGCTATTAGAAAAAATTAAAGTGGCTTTTTGAGAAAATAAAAGCGGCTTTTAGAAAAAATTAAAGTGGCTTTCTGAGGAATTAAAAGTGGCTTTTACAAAAAATTAAAGCGACTTTCTGAGGAATTAAAAGTGACTTTTAGGAAAAATTAAAGCGACTTTCAGAGAAAACAAAAGCGGCTTTTAGAAAAAATTAAAGTGGCTTTTTGAGAAAACAAAAGCGGCTTTTAGAAAAAATTAAAGCGACTTTCTGAGGAATTGAAAGTGACTTTTAGAAAAAATTAAAGCGACTTTCTGAGAAAACAAAATCGGTTTTTAGAAGAAATAAAAGTGGCTTTTTGAGAAAACAAAAGCGGCTATTAGAAAAAATTCAAGTGGTTTTTTGAGAAAATAAAAGCGGCTTCTAGAAAAAATTAAAGTGGCTTTCTGAGGAATTAAAAGTGACTTTTAGGAAAAATTAAAGCGACTTTCAGAGAAAACAAAAGCGGCTTTTAGAAAAAATTAAAGAGAAAACAAAAGCGGCTTTTAGAAAAAATTAAAGTGGGTTTTAGAGAAATTAAAAGTGGTTTTTAGAAAAAATTAAAGCGACTTTCTAAGAAAACAAAACCGGTTTTTAGAAGAAATAAAAGTGGCTTTTTGAGAAAACAAAAGCGGCTTTTAGAAAAAATTAAAGTGGCTTTTTGAGAAAACAAAAGCGGCTTTTAGAAAAAATTAAAGCGACTTTCTGAGGAATTAAAAGTGACTTTTAGGAAAAATTAAAGCGACTTTCAGAGAACCCAAAAGCGGCTTTTAGAAAAAATTAAAGTGGCTTTTTGAGAAAACAAAAGCGGCTTTTAGAAAAAATTAAAGCGACTTTCTGAGGAATTAAAAGTGACTTTTAGAAAAAATTAAAGCGACTTTCTGAGAAAACAAAATCGGTTTTTAAAAGAAATAAAAGTGGCTTTTTGAGAAAACAAAAGCGGGTATTAGAAAAAATTAAAGTGGCTTTTTGAGAAAACAAAAGCGGCTTTTAGAAAAAAATAAAGTGGGTTTTAGAGAAATTAAAAGTGGCTTTTAGAAAAAATTAAAGCGACTTTCTGAGAAAACAAAACCGGTTTTTAGAAGAAATAAAAGTGGCTTTTTGAGAAAACAAAAGCGGGTATTAGAAAAAATTAAAGTGGCTTTTTGAGAAAATGAAAGCGGCTTTTAGAAAAAATTAAAGTGGCTTTCTGAGGAATTAAAAGTGGCTTTTAGAAAAAATTAAAGCGACTTTCTGAGGAATTAAAAGTGACTTTTAGGAAAAATTAAAGCGACTTTCTGAGAAAACAAAATCGGCTTTTATAAGAAATAAAAGTAGCTTTTTGAGAAAACAAAACCGGCTTTTAGAAAAAATTCAAGTGGTTTTTTGAGAAAACAAAAGCGGCTTTTAAAAAAATTAAAGCGACTTTCTGAGGAATTAAAAGTGACTTTTAGAAAAAATTAAAGCGACTTTCTGAGAAAACAAAATCGGTTTTTAGAAGAAATAAAAGTGGCTTTTTGAGAAAACAAAAGCGGGTATTAGAAAAAATTAAAGTGGCTTTTTGAGAAAACAAAAGCGGCTTTTAGAAAAAAATAAAGTGGCTTTTTGAGAAAACAAAAGCGGCTTTTAGTAAAAATTAAAGTGGCTTGTTGAGAAAACAAAAGCGGCTTTTAGAAAAAATTAAAGCGACTTTCTGAGGAATTAAAAGTGACTTTTAGAAAAAATTAAAGCGACTTTCTGAGAAAACAAAATCGGCTTTTATAAGAAATAAAAGTACCTTTTTGAGAAAACAAAAGCGGCTTTTAGAAAAAAAATAAAGTGGGTTTTAGAGAAATTAAAAGTGGCTTTTAGAAAAAATTAAAGCGACTTTCTGAGAAAACAAAACCGGTTTTTAGAAGAAATAAAAGTGGCTTTTTGAGAAAACAAAGGCGGCTATTAGAAAAAATTAAAGTGGCTTTTTGAGAAAATAAAAGCGGCTTTTAGAAAAAATTAAAGTGGCTTTCTGAGGAATTAAAAGTGGCTTTTACAAAAAATTAAAGCGACTTTCTGAGGAATTAAAAGTGACTTTTAGGAAAAATTAAAGCGACTTTCAGAGAAAACAAAAGCGGCTTTTAGAAAAAATTAAAGTGGCTTTTTGAGAAAACAAAAGCGGCTTTTAGAAAAAATTAAAGCGACTTTCTGAGGAATTGAAAGTGACTTTTAGAAAAAATTAAAGCGACTTTCTGAGAAAACAAAATCGGTTTTTAGAAGAAATAAAAGTGGCTTTTTGAGAAAACAAAAGCGGCTATTAGAAAAAATTCAAGTGGTTTTTTGAGAAAATAAAAGCGGCTTTTAGAAAAAATTAAAGTGGCTTTCTGAGGAATTAAAAGTGACTTTTAGGAAAAATTAAAGCGACTTTCAGAGAAAACAAAAGCGGCTTTTAGAAAAAATTAAAGTGGCTTTTTGAGAAAACAAAAGCGGCTTTTAGAAAAAATTAAAGTGGGTTTTAGAGAAATTAAAAGTGGTTTTTAGAAAAAATTAAAGCGACTTTCTAAGAAAACAAAACCGGTTTTTAGAAGAAATAAAAGTGGCTTTTTGAGAAAACAAAAGCGGCTATTAGAAAAAATTAAAGTGGTTTTTTGAGAAAATAAAAGCGGCTTTTAGAAAAAATTAAAGTGGGTTTTAGAGAAATTAAAAGTGGCTTTTAGAAAAAATTAAAGCGACTTTCTGAGCAATTAAAAGTGACTTTTAGAAAAAATTAAAGCAACTTTCAGAGAAAACAAAATCGGCTTTTAGAAGAAATAAAAGTAGCTTTTTGAGAAAACAAAAGCGGCTTTTAGAAAAAAATAAAGTGGGTTTTAGAGAAATTAAAAGTGGCTTTTAGAAAAAATTAAAGCGGCTTTCTGAGAAAACAAAATCGGTTTTTAGAAGAAATAAAAGTGGCTTTTTGAGAAAACAAAAGCGGCTTTTAGAAAAAATTCAAGTGGTTTTTTGAGAAAATAAAAGCGGCTTTTAGAAAAAATTAAAGTGGCTTTCTGAGAAAACAAAACCGGTTTTTAGAAGAAATAAAAGTGGCTTTTTGAGAAAACAAAAGCGGCTATTAGAAAAAATTAAAGTGGCTTTTTGAGAAAACAAAAGCGGCTTTTAGAAAAAATTAAAGCGACTTTCTGAGGAATTAAAAGTGACTTTTAGAAAAAATTAAAGCGACTTTCTGAGGAATTAAAAGCGACTTTCAGAAAAAACAAAAGCGGCTTTTAGAAAAAATTAAAGTGGCTTTTTGAGAAAACAAAAGCGGCTTTTAGAAAAAATTAAAGCGACTTTCTGAGAAAACAAAATCGGTTTTTAGAAGAAATAAAAGTAGCTTTTTGAGAAAACAAAAGCGGCTTTTAGAAAAAAATAAAGTGGGTTTTAGAGAAATTAAAAGTGGCTTTTAGAAAAAATTAAAGCGACTTTCTGAGAAAACAAAACCGGTTTTTAGAAGAAATAAAAGTGGCTTTTTGAGAAAACAAAACCGGTTTTTAGAAGAAATAAAAGTGGCTTTTTGAGAAAACAAAAGCGGCTATTAGAAAAAATTAAAGTGGCTTTTTGAGAAAATAAAAGCGGCTTTTAGAAAAAATTAAAGTGGCTTTCTGAGGAATTAAAAGTGGCTTTTACAAAAACTTAAAGCGACTTTCTGAGGAATTAAAAGTGACTTTTAGAAAAAATTAAAGCGACTTTCTGAGAAAACAAAATCGGCTTTTATAAGAAATAAAAGTAGCTTTTTGAGAAAACAAAAGCGGCTTTTAGAAAAAATTAAAGTGGCATTTTGAGAAAACAAAAGCGGCTTTTAGTAAAAATTAAAGTGGCTTTTTGAGAAAACAAAAGCGGCTTTTAGAAAAAATTAAAGTGGCTTTTTGAGAAAACAAAAGCGGCTTTTAGTAAAAATTAAAGTGGCTTTTTGAGAAAACAAAAGCGGCTATTAGAAAGAATTAAAGCGACTTTCTGAGGAATTAAAAGTGACTTTTAGAAAAAATTAAAGCGACTTTCTGAGAAAACAAAATCGGCTTTTAGAAGAAATAAAAGTAGCTTTTTGAGAAAACAAAAGCGGCTATTAGAAAAAATTAAAGTGGCTTTTTGAGAAAATAAAAGCGGCTTTTAGAAAAAATTAAAGTGGCTTTTTGAGAAAATAAAAGCGGCTTTTAGAAAAAATTAAAGTGGCTTTCTGAGGAATTAAAAGCGGCTTTTACAAAAAATTAAAGCGACTTTCTGAGGAATTAAAAGTGTCTTTTAGAAAAAATTAAAGCGACTTTCTGAGAAAACAAAATCGGCTTTTATAAGAAATAAAAGTAGCTTTTTGAGAAAACAAAAGCGGCTATTAGAAAAAATTAAAGTGGCTTTTTGAGAAAATAAAAGCGGCTTTTACAAAAAATTAAAGCGACTTTCTGAGGAATTAAAAGTGACTTTTAGGAAAAATTAGCGACTTTCAGAGAAAACAAAAGCGGTTTTTAGAAGAAATAAAAGTGGCTTTTTGAGAAAACAAAAGCGGCTATTAGAAAAAATTAAAGTGGCTTTTTGAGAAAATAAAAGCGGCTTTTAGAAAAAATTAAAGTGGCTTTTTGAGAAAATAAAAGCGGCTTTTAGAAAAAATTAAAGTGGCTTTCTGAGGAATTAAAAGTGACTTTTAGGAAAAATTAAAGCTACTTTCAGTGAAAACAAAACCGGTTTTTAGAAGAAATAAAAGTGGCTTTTTGAGAAAACAAAAGCGGCTATTAGAAAAAATTAAAGTGGCTTTTTGAGAAAATAAAAGCGGCTTTTAGAAAAAATTAAAGTGGCTTTCTGAGGAATTAAAAGTGGCTTTTACAAAAAATTAAAGCGACTTTCTGAGGAATTAAAAGTGACTTTTAGGAAAAATTAAAGCGACTTTCAGAGAAAACAAAAGCGGCTTTTAGAAAAAATTAAAGTGGCTTTTTGAGAAAACAAAAGCGGCTTTTAGAAAAAATTAAAGCGACTTTCTGAGGAATTGAAAGTGACTTTTAGAAAAAATTAAAGCGACTTTCTGAGAAAACAAAATCGGTTTTTAGAAGAAATAAAAGTGGCTTTTTGAGAAAACAAAAGCGGCTATTAGAAAAAATTCAAGTGGTTTTTTGAGAAAATAAAAGCGGCTTCTAGAAAAAATTAAAGTGGCTTTCTGAGGAATTAAAAGTGACTTTTAGGAAAAATTAAAGCGACTTTCAGAGAAAACAAAAGCGGCTTTTAGAAAAAATTAAAGTGGCTTTTTGAGAAAACAAAAGCGGCTTTTAGAAAAAATTAAAGTGGGTTTTAGAGAAATTAAAAGTGGTTTTTAGAAAAAATTAAAGCGACTTTCTAAGAAAACAAAACCGGTTTTTAGAAGAAATAAAAGTGGCTTTTTGAGAAAACAAAAGCGGCTTTTAGAAAAAATTAAAGTGGCTTTTTGAGAAAACAAAAGCGGCTTTTAGAAAAAATTAAAGCGACTTTCTGAGGAATTAAAAGTGACTTTTAGGAAAAATTAAAGCGACTTTCAGAGAACCCAAAAGCGGCTTTTAGAAAAAATTAAAGTGGCTTTTTGAGAAAACAAAAGCGGCTTTTAGAAAAAATTAAAGCGACTTTCTGAGGAATTAAAAGTGACTTTTAGAAAAAATTAAAGCGACTTTCTGAGAAAACAAAATCGGTTTTTAGAAGAAATAAAAGTGGCTTTTTGAGAAAACAAAAGCGGGTATTATAAAAAATTAAAGTGGCTTTTTGAGAAAACAAAAGCGGCTTTTAGAAAAAAATAAAGTGGGTTTTAGAGAAATTAAAAGTGGCTTTTAGAAAAAATTAAAGCGACTTTCTGAGAAAACAAAACCGGTTTTTAGAAGAAATAAAAGTGGCTTTTTGAGAAAACAAAAGCGGGTATTAGAAAAAATTAAAGTGGCTTTTTGAGAAAATGAAAGCGGCTTTTAGAAAAAATTAAAGTGGCTTTCTGAGGAATTAAAAGTGGCTTTTAGAAAAAATTAAAGCGACTTTCTGAGGAATTAAAAGTGACTTTTAGGAAAAATTAAAGCGACTTTCTGAGAAAACAAAATCGGCTTTTATAAGAAATAAAAGTAGCTTTTTGAGAAAACAAAACCGGCTTTTAGAAAAAATTCAAGTGGTTTTTTGAGAAAATAAAAGCGGCTTTTAGAAAAAATTAAAGTGGCTTTCTGAGGAATTAAAAGTGGCGTTTACAAAAAATTAAAGCGACTTTCGGTTTTTAGAAGAAATAAAAGTGGCTTTTTGAGAAAACAAAAGCGGGTATTAGAAAAAATTAAAGTGGCTTTTTGAGAAAACAAAAGCGGCTTTTAGAAAAAAATAAAGTGGCTTTTTGAGAAAACAAAAGCGGCTTTTAGTAAAAATTAAAGTGGCTTGTTGAGAAAACAAAAGCGGCTTTTAGAAAAAATTAAAGCGACTTTCTGAGGAATTAAAAGTGACTTTTAGAAAAAATTAAAGCGACTTTCTGAGAAAACAACATCGGCTTTTATAAGACATAAAAGTAGCTTTTTGAGAAAACAAAAGCGGCTTTTAAAAAAATTAAAGCGACTTTCTGAGGAATTAAAAGTGACTTTTAGAAAAAATTAAAGCGACTTTCTGAGAAAACAAAATCGGCTTTTATAAGAAATAAAAGTATCTTTTTGAGAAAACAAAAGCGGCTTTTAGAAAAAAAATAAAGTGGGTTTTAGAGAAATTAAAAGTGGCTTTTAGAAAAAATTAAAGCGACTTTCTGAGAAAACAAAACCGGTTTTTAGAAGAAATAAAAGTGGCTTTTTGAGAAAACAAAGGCGGCTATTAGAAAAAATTAAAGTGGCTTTTTGAGAAAATAAGAGCGGCTTTTAGAAAAAATTAAAGTGGCTTTCTGAGGAATTAAAAGTGGCTTTTACAAAAAATTAAAGCGACTTTCTGAGGAATTAAAAGTGACTTTCAGAGAAAACAAAAGCGGCTTTTAGGAAAAATTAAAGTGGCTTTTTGAGAAAACAAAAGCGGCTTTTAGAAAAAATTAAAGCGACTTTCTGAGGAATTGAAAGTGACTTTTAGAAAAAATTAAAGCGACTTTCTGAGAAAACAAAATCGGTTTTTAGAAGAAATAAAAGTGGCTTTTTGAGAAAACAAAAGCGGCTATTAGAAAAAATTCAAGTGGTTCTTTGAGAAAATAAAAGCGGCTTTTAGAAAAAATTAAAGTGGCTTTCTGAGGAATTAAAAGTGACTTTTAGGAAAAATTAAAGCGACTTTCAGAGAAAACAAAAGCGGCTTTTAGATAAAATTAAAGTGGCTTTTTGAGAAAACAAAAGCGGCTTTTAGAAAAAATTAAAGTGGGTTTTAGAGAAATTAAAAGTGGTTTTTAGAAAAAATTAAAGCGACTTTCTAAGAAAACAAAACCGGTTTTTAGAAGAAATAAAAGTGGCTTTTTGAGAAAACAAAAGCGGCTTTTAGAAAAAATTAAAGTGGCTTTTTGAGAAAACAAAAGCGGCTTTTAGAAAAAATTAAAGCGACTTTCTGAGGAATTAAAAGTGACTTTTAGGAAAAATTAAAGCGACTTTCAGAGAACCCAAAAGCGGCTTTTAGAAAAAATTAAAGTGGCTTTTTGAGAAAACAAAAGCGGCTTTTAGAAAAAAATAAAGTGGGTTTTAGAGAAATTAAAAGTGGCTTTTAGAAAAAATTAAAGCGACTTTCTGAAAAAACAAAACCGGTTTTTAGAAGAAATAAAAGTGGCTTTTTGAGAAAACAAAAGCGGCTATTAGAAAAAATTAAAGCGACTTTCTGAGGAATTAAAAGTGACTTTTAGGAAAAATTAAAGCGACTTTCAGAGAAAACAAAAGCGGCTTTTAGAAAAAATTAAAGTGGCTTTTTGAGAAAACAAAAGCGGCTTTTAGAAAAAATTAAAGCGACTTTCTGAGGAATTAAAAGTGACTTTTAGAAAAAATTAAAGCGACTTTCTGAGAAAACAAAATCGGTTTTTAGAAGAAATAAAAGTGGCTTTTTGAGAAAACAAAAGCGGGTATTAGAAAAAATTAAAGGGGCTTTTTGAGAAAACAAAAGCGGCTTTTAGAAAAAAATAAAGTGGGTTTTAGAGAAATTAAAAGTGGCTTTTAGAAGAAATTAAAGCGACTTTCTGAGAAAACAAAACCGGTTTTTAGAAGAAATAAAAGTGGCTTTTTGAGAAAACAAAAGCGGGTATTAGAAAAAATTTAAGTGGCTTTTTGAGAAAATAAAAGCGGCTTTTAGAAAAAATTAAAGTGGCTTTCTGAGGAATTAAAAGTGGCTTTTAGAAAAAATTAAAGCGACTTTCTGAGCAATTAAAAGTGACTTTTAGAAAAAATTAAAGCAACTTTCAGAGAAAACAAAATCGGCTTTTAGAAGAAATAAAAGTAGCTTTTTGAGAAAACAAAAGCGGCTTTTAGAAAAAAATAAAGTGGGTTTTAGAGAAATTAGAAGTGGCTTTTAGAAAAAATTAAAGCGACTTTCTGAGAAAACAAAATCGGTTTTTAGAAGAAATAAAAGTGGCTTTTTGAGAAAACAAAAGCGGCTATTAGAAAAAATTCAAGTGGTTTTTTGAGAAAATAAAAGCGGCTTTTAGAAGAAATTAAAGTGGCTTTCTGAGAAAACAAAACCGGTTTTTAGAAGAAATAAAAGTGGCTTTTTGAGAAAACAAAAGCGGCTATTAGAAAAAATTAAAGTGGCTTTTTGAGAAAACAAAAGCGGCTTTTAGAAAAAATTAAAGCGACTTTCTGAGGAAGTAAAAGTGACTTTTAGAAAAAATTAAAGCGACTTTCTGAGGAATTAAAAGCGACTTTCAGAAAAAACAAAAGCGGCTTTTAGAAAAAATTAAAGTGGCTTTTTGAGAAAACAAAAGCGGCTTTTAGAAAAAATTAAAGCGACTTTCTGAGGAATTAAAAGTGACTTTTAGAAAAAATTAAAGCGACTTTCTGAGAAAACAAAATCGGTTTTTAGAAGAAATAAAAGTGGCTTTTTGAGAAAACAAAACCGGTTTTTAGAAAAAAATAAAGTGGGTTTTAGAGAAATTAAAAGTGGCTTTTAGAAAAAATAAAAGCGACTTTCTGAGAAAACAAAACCGGTTTTTAGAAGAAATAAAAGTGGCTTTTTGAGAAAACAAAACCGGTTTTTAGAAGAAATAAAAGTGGCTTTTTGAGAAAACAAAAGCGGCTATTAGAAAAAATTAAAGTGGCTTTTTGAGAAAATAAAAGCGGCTTTTAGAAAAAATTAAAGTGGCTTTCTGAGGAATTAAAAGTGGCTTTTACAAAAACTTAAAGCGACTTTCTGAGGAATTAAAAGTGACTTTTAGAAAAAATTAAAGCGACTTTCTGAGAAAACAAAATCGGCTTTTATAAGAAATAAAAGTAGCTTTTTGAGAAAACAAAAGCGGCTTTTAGAAAAAATTAAAGTGGCTTTTTGAGAAAACAAAAGCGGCTTTTAGTAAAAATTAAAGTGGCTTTTTGAGAAAACAAAAGCGGCTTTTAGAAAAAATTAAAGTGGCTTTTTGAGAAAACAAAAGCGGCTTTTAGTAAAAATTAAAGTGGCTTTTTGAGAAAACAAAATCGGCTATTAGAAAAAATTAAAGCGACTTTCTGAGGAATTAAAAGTGACTTTTAGAAAAAATTAAAGCGACTTTCTGAGAAAACAAAATCGGCTTTTATAAGAAATAAAAGTAGCTTTTTGAGAAAACAAAAGCGGCTTTTAGAAAAAATTAAAGTGGCTTTTTGAGAAAACAAAAGCGGCTTTTAGTAAAAATTAAAGTGGCTTTTTGAGAAAACAAAAGCGGCTTTTAGAAAAAATTAAAGTGGCTTTTTGAGAAAACAAAAGCGGCTTTTAGTAAAAATTAAAGTGGCTTTTTGAGAAAACAAAAGCGGCTATTAGAAAAAATTAAAGCGACTTTCTGAGGAATTAAAAGTGACTTTTAGAAAAAATTAAAGCGACTTTCTGAGAAAACAAAATCGGCTTTTATAAGAAATAAAAGTAGCTTTTTGAGAAAACAAAAGCGGCTATTAGAAAAAATTAAAGTGGCTTTTTGAGAAAATAAAAGCGGCTTTTAGAAAAAATTAAAGTGGCTTTCTGAGGAATTAAAAGTGGCTTTTACAAAAAATTAAAGCGACTTTCTGAGGAATTAAAAGTGACTTTTAGGAAAAATTAAAGCGACTTTCAGAGAAAACAAAAGCGGTTTTTAGAAGAAATAAAAGTGGCTTTTTGAGAAAACAAAAGCGGCTATTAGAAAAAATTAAAGTGGCTTTTTGAGAAAATAAAAGCGGCTTTTAGAAAAAATTAAAGTGGCTTTTTGACAAAATAAAAGCGGCTTTTAGAAAAAATTAAAGTGGCTTTCTGAGGAATTAAAAGTGACTTTTAGGAAAAATTAAAGCGACTTTCAGAGAAAACAAAACCGGTTTTTAGAAGAAATAAAAGTGGCTTTTTGAGAAAACAAAAGCGGCTATTAGAAAAAATTAAAGTGGCTTTTTGAGAAAATAAAAGCGGCTTTTAGAAAAAATTAAAGTGGCTTTCTGAGGAATTAAAAGTGGCTTTTACAAAAAATTAAAGCGACTTTCTGAGGAATTAAAAGTGACTTTTAGGAAAAATTAAAGCGACTTTCAGAGAAAACAAAAGCGGCTTTTAGAAAAAATTAAAGTGGCTTTTTGAGAAAACAAAAGCGGCTTTTAGAAAAAATTAAAGCGACTTTCTGAGGAATTGAAAGTGACTTTTAGAAAAAATTAAAGCGACTTTCTGAGAAAACAAAATCGGTTTTTAGTAGAAATAAAAGTGGCTTTTTGAGAAAACAAAAGCGGCTATTAGTAAAAATTAAAGTGGCTTTTTGAGAAAACAAAAGCGGCTTTTAGTAAAAATTAAAGTGGCTTTTTGAGAAAACAAAAGCGGCTATTAGAAAAAATTAAAGCGACTTTCTGAGGAATTAAAAGTGACTTTTAGAAAAAATTAAAGCGACTTTCTGAGAAAACAAAATCGGCTTTTAGAAAAAATTAAAGTGGCTTTTTGAGAAAACAAAAGCTGCTTTTAGTAAACATTAAAGTGGCTTTTTGAGAAAACAAAAGCGGCTATTCGAAAAAATTAAAGCGACTTTCTGAGGAATTAAAAGTGACTTTTAGAAAAAATTAAAGCGACTTTCTGAGAAAACAAAATCGGCTTTTATAAGAAATAAAAGTAGCTTTTTGAGAAAACAAAAGCGGCTATTAGAAAAAATTAAAGTGGCTTTTTGAGAAAATAAAAGCGGCTTTTAGAAAAAATTAAAGTGTCTTTCTGAGGAATTAAAAGTGGCTTTTACAAAAAATTAAAGCGACTTTCTGAGGAATTAAAAGTGACTTTTAGGAAAAATTAAAGCGACTTTCAGAGAAAACAAAAGCGGTTTTTAGAAGAAATAAAAGTGGCTTTTTGAGAAAACAAAAGCCGCTATTAGAAAAAATTAAAGTGGCTTTTTGAGAAAATAAAAGCGGCTTTTAGAAAAAATTAAAGTGGCTTTTTGAGAAAATAAAAGCGGCTTTTAGAAAAAATTAAAGTGGCTTTCTGAGGAATTAAAAGTGGCTTTTAGAAAAAATTAAAGTGGCTTTTTGAGAAAACAAAAGCGGCTTTTAGTAAAAATTAAAGTGGCTTTTTGAGAAAACAAAAGCGGCTTTTAGAAAAAATTAAAGTGGCTTTTTGAGAAAACAAAAGCGGCTTTTAGTAAAAATTAAAGTGGCTTTTTGAGAAAACAAAAGCGGCTATTAGAAAAAATTAAAGCGACTTTCTGAGGAATTAAAAGTGATTTTTAGGAAAAATTAAAGCGACTTTCAGAGAAAACAAAAGCGGCTTTTAGAAGAAATAAAAGTGGCTTTTTGAGAAAACAAAAGCCGCTATTAGAAAAAATTAAAGTGGCTTTTTGAGAAAATAAAAGCGGCTTTTAGAAAAAATTAAAGCGACTTTCTGAGGAATTAAAAGTGATTTTTAGGAAAAATTAAAGCGACTTTCAGAGAAAACAAAAGCGGCTTTTAGAAAAAATTAAAGTGGCTTTTTGAGAAAACAAAAGCGGCTTTTAGTAAAAATTAAAGTGGCTTTTTGAGAAAACAAAAGCGGCTTTTAGAAAAAATTAAAGTGGCTTTTTGAGAAAACAAAAGCGGCTTTTAGTAAAAATTAAAGTGGCTTTTTGAGAAAACAAAAGCGGCTATTAGAAAAAATTAAAGCGACTTTCTGAGGAATTAAAAGTGACTTTTAGAAAAAATTAAAGCGACTTTCTGAGAAAACAAAATCGGCTTTTAGAAAAAATTAAAGTGGCTTTTTGAGAAAACAAAAGCTGCTTTTAGTAAACATTAAAGTGGCTTTTTGAGAAAACAAAAGCGGCTATTCGAAAAAATTAAAGCGACTTTCTGAGGAATTAAAAGTGACTTTTAGAAAAAATTAAAGCGACTTTCTGAGAAAACAAAATCGGCTTTTATAAGAAATAAAAGTAGCTTTTTGAGAAAACAAAAGCGGCTATTAGAAAAAATTAAAGTGGCTTTTTGAGAAAATAAAAGCGGCTTTTAGAAAAAATTAAAGTGTCTTTCTGAGGAATTAAAAGTGGCTTTTACAAAAAATTAAAGCGACTTTCTGAGGAATTAAAAGTGACTTTTAGGAAAAATTAAAGCGACTTTCAGAGAAAACAAAAGCGGTTTTTAGAAGAAATAAAAGTGGCTTTTTGAGAAAACAAAAGCCGCTATTAGAAAAAATTAAAGTGGCTTTTTGAGAAAATAAAAGCGGCTTTTAGAAAAAATTAAAGTGGCTTTTTGAGAAAATAAAAGCGGCTTTTAGAAAAAATTAAAGTGGCTTTCTGAGGAATTAAAAGTGACTTTTAGGAAAAATTAAAGCGACTTTCAGAGAAAACAAAACCGGTTTTTAGAAGAAATAAAAGTGGCTTTTTGAGAAAACAAAAGCGGCTATTAGAAAAAATTAAAGTGGCTTTTTGAGAAAATAAAAGCGGCTTTTAGAAAAAATTAAAGTGGCTTTCTGAGGAATTAAAAGTGGCTTTTACAAAAAATTAAAGCGACTTTCTGAGGAATTAAAAGTGACTTTTAGGAAAAATTAAAGCGACTTTCAGAGAAAACAAAAGCGGCTTTTGGAAGAAATAAAAGTGGCTTTTTGAGAAAACAAAAGCGGCTATTAGAAAAAATTCAAGTGGTTTTTTGAGAAAATAAAAGCGGCTTTTAGAAAAAATTAAAGTGGCTTTTTGAGAAAATAAAAGCGGCTTTTAGAAAAAATTAAAGTGGCTTTCTGAGGAATTAAAAGTGACTTTTAGGAAAAATTAAAGCGACTTTCTGAGAAAACAAAATCGGTTTTTAGAAGAAATAAAAGTGGCTTTTTGAGAAAACAAAAGCGGCTATTAGAAAAAATTCAAGTGGTTTTTTGAGAAAATAAAAGCGGCTTTTAGAAAAAATTAAAGTGGCTTTCTGAGGAATTAAAAGTGACTTTTAGGAAAAATTAAAGCGACTTTCAGAGAAAACAAAAGCGGCTTTTAGAAAAAATTAAAGTGGCTTTTTGAGAAAACAAAAGCGGCTTTTAGAAAAAATTAAAGTGGGTTTTAGAGAAATTAAAAGTGGTTTTTAGAAAAAATTAAAGCGACTTTCTAAGAAAACAAAACCGGTTTTTAGAAGAAATGAAAGTGGCTTTTTGAGAAAACAAAAGCGGCTATTAGAAAAAATTCAAGTGGTTTTTTGAGAAAATAAAAGCGGCTTTTAGAAAAAATTAAAGTGGCTTTCTGAGGAATTAAAAGTGGCTTTTACAAAAAATTAAAGCGACTTTCTGAGGAATTAAAAGTGACTTTTAGGAAAAATTAAAGCAACTTTCAGAGAACCCAAAAGCGGCTTTTAAAAAAAATTAAAGTGGCTTTTTGAGAAAACAAAAGCGGCTTTTAGAAAAAATTAAAGCGACTTTATGAGGAATTAAAAGTGACTTTTAGAAAAAATTAAAGCGACTTTCTGAGAAAACAAAATCGGTTTTTAGAAGAAATAAAAGTGGCTTTTTGAGAAAACAAAAGCGGGTATTAGAAAAAATTAAAGTGGCTTTTTGAGAAAACAAAAGCGGCTTTTAGAAAAAAATAAAGTGGGTTTTAGAGAAATTAAAAGTGGCTTTTAGAAAAAATTAAAGCGACTTTCTGAGAAAACAAAACCGGTTTTTAGAAGAAATAAAAGTGGCTTTTTGAGAAAACAAAAGCGGGTATTAGAAAAAATTAAAGTGGTTTTTTGAGAAAATAAAAGCGGCTTTTAGAAAAAATTAAAGTGGGTTTTAGAGAAATTAAAAGTGGCTTTTAGAAAAAATTAAAGCGACTTTCTGAGCAATTAAAAGTGACTTTTAGAAAAAATTAAAGCAACTTTCAGAGAAAACAAAATCGGCTTTTAGAAGAAATAAAAGTAGCTTTTTGAGAAAACAAAAGCGGCTTTTAGAAAAAAATAAAGTGGGTTTTAGAGAAATTAAAAGTGGCTTTTAGAAAAAATTAAAGCGACTTTCTGAGAAAACAAAATCGGTTTTTAGAAGAAATAAAAGTGGCTTTTTGAGAAAACAAAAGCGGCTATTAGAAAAAATTCAAGTGGTTTTTTGAGAAAATAAAAGCGGCTTTTAGAAAAAATTAAAGTGGCTTTCTGAGAAAACAAAACCGGTTTTTAGAAGAAATAAAAGTGGCTTTTTGAGAAAACAAAAGCGGCTATTAGAAAAAATTAAAGTGGCTTTTTGAGAAAACAAAAGCGGCTTTTAGAAAAAATTAAAGCGACTTTCTGAGGAATTAAAAGTGACTTTTAGAAAAAATTAAAGCGACTTTCTGAGGAATTAAAAGCGACTTTCAGAAAAAACAAAAGCGGCTTTTAGAAAAAATTAAAGTGGCTTTTTGAGAAAACAAAAGCGGCTTTTAGAAAAAATTAAAGCGACTTTCTGAGGAATTAAAAGTGACTTTTAGAAAAAATTAAAGCGACTTTCTGAGAAAACAAAATCGGTTTTTAGAAGAAATAAAAGTAGCTTTTTGAGAAAACAAAAGCGGCTTTTAGAAAAAAATAAAGTGGGTTTTAGAGAAATTAAAAGTGGCTTTTAGAAAAAATTAAAGCGACTTTCTGAGAAAACAAAACCGGTTTTTAGAAGAAATAAAAGTGGCTTTTTGAGAAAACAAAACCGGTTTTTAGAAGAAATAAAAGTGGCTTTTTGAGAAAACAAAAGCGGCTATTAGAAAAAATTAAAGTGGCTTTTTGAGAAAATAAAAGCGGCTTTTAGAAAAAATTAAAGTGGCTTTCTGAGGAATTAAAAGTGGCTTTTACAAAAACTTAAAGCGACTTTCTGAGGAATTAAAAGTGACTTTTAGAAAAAATTAAAGCGACTTTCTGAGAAAACAAAATCGGCTTTTATAAGAAATAAAAGTAGCTTTTTGAGAAAACAAAAGCGGCTTTTAGAAAAAATTAAAGTGGCATTTTGAGAAAACAAAAGCGGCTTTTAGTAAAAATTAAAGTGGCTTTTTGAGAAAACAAAAGCGGCTTTTAGAAAAAATTAAAGTGGCTTTTTGAGAAAACAAAAGCGGCTTTTAGTAAAAATTAAAGTGGCTTTTTGAGAAAACAAAAGCGGCTATTAGAAAGAATTAAAGCGACTTTCTGAGGAATTAAAAGTGACTTTTAGAAAAAATTAAAGCGACTTTCTGAGAAAACAAAATCGGCTTTTAGAAGAAATAAAAGTAGCTTTTTGAGAAAACAAAAGCGGCTATTAAAAAAAATTATAGTGGCTTTTTGAGAAAATAAAAGCGGCTTTTAGAAAAAATTAAAGTGGGTTTTTGAGAAAATAAAAGCGGCTTTTAGAAAAAATTAAAGTGGCTTTCTGAGGAATTAAAAGCGGCTTTTACAAAAAATTAAAGCGACTTTCTGAGGAATTAAAAGTGACTTTTAGAAAAAATTAAAGCGACTTTCTGAGAAAACAAAATCGGCTTTTATAAGAAATAAAAGTAGCTTTTTGAGAAAACAAAAGCGGCTATTAGAAAAAATTAAAGTGGCTTTTTGAGAAAATAAAAGCGGCTTTTACAAAAAATTAAAGCGACTTTCTGAGGAATTAAAAGTGGCTTTTACAAAAACTTAAAGCGACTTTCTGAGGAATTAAAAGTGACTTTTAGAAAAAATTAAAGCGACTTTCTGAGAAAACAAAATCGGCTTTTATAAGAAATAAAAGTAGCTTTTTGAGAAAACAAAAGCGGCTTTTAGAAAAAATTAAAGTGGCATTTTGAGAAAACAAAAGCGGCTTTTAGTAAAAATTAAAGTGGCTTTTTGAGAAAACAAAAGCGGCTTTTAGAAAAAATTAAAGTGGCTTTTTGAGAAAACAAAAGCGGCTTTTAGTAAAAATTAAAGTGGCTTTTTGAGAAAACAAAAGCGGCTATTAGAAAGAATTAAAGCGACTTTCTGAGGAATTAAAAGTGACTTTTAGAAAAAATTAAAGCGACTTTCTGAGAAAACAAAATCGGCTTTTAGAAGAAATAAAAGTAGCTTTTTGAGAAAACAAAAGCGGCTATTAGAAAAAATTAAAGTGGCTTTTTGAGAAAATAAAAGCGGCTTTTAGAAAAAATTAAAGTGGGTTTTTGAGAAAATAAAAGCGGCTTTTAGAAAAAATTAAAGTGGCTTTCTGAGGAATTAAAAGCGGCTTTTACAAAAAATTAAAGCGACTTTCTGAGGAATTAAAAGTGACTTTTAGAAAAAATTAAAGCGACTTTCTGAGAAAACAAAATCGGCTTTTATAAGAAATAAAAGTAGCTTTTTGAGAAAACAAAAGCGGCTATTAGAAAAAATTAAAGTGGCTTTTTGAGAAAATAAAAGCGGCTTTTAGAAAAAATTAAAGTGGCTTTTTGAGAAAATAAAAGCGGCCTTTAGAAAAAATTAAAGTGGCTTTCTGAGGAATTAAAAGTGACTTTTAGGAAAAATTAAAGCTACTTTCAGTGAAAACAAAACCGGTTTTTAGAAGAAATAAAAGTGGCTTTTTGAGAAAACAAAAGCGGCTATTAGAAAAAATTAAAGTGGCTTTTTGAGAAAATAAAAGCGGCTTTTAGAAAAAATTAAAGTGGCTTTCTGAGGAATTAAAAGTGGCTTTTACAAAAAATTAAAGCGACTTTCTGAGGAATTAAAAGTGACTTTTAGGAAAAATTAAAGCGACTTTCAGAGAAAACAAAAGCGGCTTTTAGAAAAAATTAAAGTGGCTTTTTGAGAAAACAAAAGCGGCTTTTAGAAAAAATTAAAGCGACTTTCTGAGGAATTGAAAGTGACTTTTAGAAAAAATTAAAGCGACTTTCTGAGAAAACAAAATCGGTTTTTAGAAGAAATAAAAGTGGCTTTTTGAGAAAACAAAAGCGGCTATTAGAAAAAATTCAAGTGGTTTTTTGAGAAAATAAAAGCGGCTTCTAGAAAAAATTAAAGTGGCTTTCTGAGGAATTAAAAGTGACTTTTAGGAAAAATTAAAGCGACTTTCAGAGAAAACAAAAGCGGCTTTTAGAAAAAATTAAAGTGGCTTTTTGAGAAAACAAAAGCGGCTTTTAGAAAAAATTAAAGTGGGTTTTAGAGAAATTAAAAGTGGTTTTTAGAAAAAATTAAAGCGACTTTCTAAGAAAACAAAACCGGTTTTTAGAAGAAATAAAAGTGGCTTTTTGAGAAAACAAAAGCGGCTTTTAGAAAAAATTAAAGTGGCTTTTTGAGAAAACAAAAGCGGCTTTTAGAAAAAATTAAAGCGAGTTTCTGAGGAATTAAAAGTGACTTTTAGGAAAAATTAAAGCGACTTTCAGAGAACCCAAAAGCGGCTTTTAGAAAAAATTAAAGTGGCTTTTTGAGAAAACAAAAGCGGCTTTTAGAAAAAATTAAAGCGACTTTCTGAGGAATTAAAAGTGACTTTTAGAAAAAATTAAAGCGACTTTCTGAGAAAACAAAATCGGTTTTTAGAAGAAATAAAAGTGGCTTTTTGAGAAAACAAAAGCGGGTATTAGAAAAAATTAAAGTGGCTTTTTGAGAAAACAAAAGCGGCTTTTAGAAAAAAATAAAGTGGGTTTTAGAGAAATTAAAAGTGGCTTTTAGAAAAAATTAAAGCGACTTTCTGAGAAAACAAAACCGGTTTTTAGAAGAAATAAAAGTGGCTTTTTGAGAAAACAAAAGCGGGTATTAGAAAAAATTAAAGTGGCTTTTTGAGAAAATGAAAGCGGCTTTTAGAAAAAATTAAAGTGGCTTTCTGAGGAATTAAAAGTGGCTTTTAGAAAAAATTAAAGCGACTTTCTGAGGAATTAAAAGTGACTTTTAGGAAAAATTAAAGCGACTTTCTGAGAAAACAAAATCGGCTTTTATAAGAAATAAAAGTAGCTTTTTGAGAAAACAAAACCGGCTTTTAGAAAAAATTCAAGTGGTTTTTTGAGAAAATAAAAGCGGCTTTTAGAAAAAATTAAAGTGGCTTTCTGAGGAATTAAAAGTGGCGTTTACAAAAAATTAAAGCGACTTTCTGAGGAATTAAAAGTGACTTTTAGAAAAAATTAAAGCGACTTTCTGAGAAAACAACATCGGCTTTTATAAGATATAAAAGTAGCTTTTTGAGAAAACAAAAGCGGCTTTTAAAAAAATTAAAGCGACTTTCTGAGGAATTAAAAGTGACTTTTAGAAAAAATTAAAGCGACTTTCTGAGAAAACAAAATCGGTTTTTAGAAGAAATAAAAGTGGCTTTTTGAGAAAACAAAAGCGGGTATTAGAAAAAATTAAAGTGGCTTTTTGAGAAAACAAAAGCGGCTTTTAGAAAAAAATAAAGTGGCTTTTTGAGAAAACAAAAGCGGCTTTTAGTAAAAATTAAAGTGGCTTGTTGAGAAAACAAAAGCGGCTTTTAGAAAAAATTAAAGCGACTTTCTGAGGAATTAAAAGTGACTTTTAGAAAAAATTAAAGCGACTTTCTGAGAAAACAAAATCGGCTTTTATAAGAAATAAAAGTACCTTTTTGAGAAAACAAAAGCGGCTTTTAGAAAAAAAATAAAGTGGGTTTTACAGAAATTAAAAGTGGCTTTTAGAAAAAATTAAAGCGACTTTCTGAGAAAACAAAACCGGTTTTTAGAAGAAATAAAAGTGGCTTTTTGAGAAAACAAAGGCGGCTATTAGAAAAAATTAAAGTGGCTTTTTGAGAAAATAAAAGCGGCTTTTAGAAAAAATTAAAGTGGCTTTCTGAGGAATTAAAAGTGGCTTTTACAAAAAATTAAAGCGACTTTCTGAGGAATTAAAAGTGACTTTTAGGAAAAATTAAAGCGACTTTCAGAGAAAACAAAAGCGGCTTTTAGAAAAAATTAAAGTGGCTTTTTGAGAAAACAAAAGCGGCTTTTAGAAAAAATTAAAGCGACTTTCTGAGGAATTGAAAGTGACTTTTAGAAAAAATTAAAGCGACTTTCTGAGAAAACAAAATCGGTTTTTAGAAGAAATAAAAGTGGCTTTTTGAGAAAACAAAAGCGGCTATTAGAAAAAATTCAAGTGGTTTTTTGAGAAAATAAAAGCGGCTTTTAGAAAAAATTAAAGTGGCTTTCTGAGGAATTAAAAGTGACTTTTAGGAAAAATTAAAGCGACTTTCAGAGAAAACAAAAGCGGCTTTTAGAAAAAATTAAAGTGGCTTTTTGAGAAAACAAAAGCGGCTTTTAGAAAAAATTAAAGTGGGTTTTAGAGAAATTAAAAGTGGTTTTTAGAAAAAATTAAAGCGACTTTCTAAGAAAACAAAACCGGTTTTTAGAAGAAATAAAAGTGGCTTTTTGAGAAAACAAAAGCGGCTATTAGAAAAAATTAAAGTGGTTTTTTGAGAAAATAAAAGCGGCTTTTAGAAAAAATTAAAGTGGGTTTTAGAGAAATTAAAAGTGGCTTTTAGAAAAAATTAAAGCGACTTTCTGAGCAATTAAAAGTGACTTTTAGAAAAAATTAAAGCAACTTTCAGAGAAAACAAAATCGGCTTTTAGAAGAAATAAAAGTAGCTTTTTGAGAAAACAAAAGCGGCTTTTAGAAAAAAATAAAGTGGGTTTTAGAGAAATTAAAAGTGGCTTTTAGAAAAAATTAAAGCGGCTTTCTGAGAAAACAAAATCGGTTTTTAGAAGAAATAAAAGTGGCTTTTTGAGAAAACAAAAGCGGCTTTTAGAAAAAATTCAAGTGGTTTTTTGAGAACATAAAAGCGGCTTTTAGAAAAAATTAAAGTGGCTTTCTGAGAAAACAAAACCGGTTTTTAGAAGAAATAAAAGTGGCTTTTTGAGAAAACAAAAGCGGCTATTAGAAAAAATTAAAGTGGCTTTTTGAGAAAACAAAAGCGGCTTTTAGAAAAAATTAAAGCGACTTTCTGAGGAATTAAAAGTGACTTTTAGAAAAAATTAAAGCGACTTTCTGAGGAATTAAAAGCGACTTTCAGAAAAAACAAAAGCGGCTTTTAGAAAAAATTAAAGTGGCTTTTTGAGAAAACAAAAGCGGCTTTTAGAAAAAATTAAAGCGACTTTCTGAGGAATTAAAAGTGACTTTTAGAAAAAATTAAAGCGACTTTCTGAGAAAACAAAATCGGTTTTTAGAAGAAATAAAAGTAGCTTTTTGAGAAAACAAAAGCGGCTTTTAGAAAAAAATAAAGTGGGTTTTAGAGAAATTAAAAGTGGCTTTTAGAAAAAATTAAAGCGACTTTCTGAGAAAACAAAACCGGTTTTTAGAAGAAATAAAAGTGGCTTTTTGAGAAAACAAAACCGGTTTTTAGAAGAAATAAAAGTGGCTTTTTGAGAAAACAAAAGCGGCTATTAGAAAAAATTAAAGTGGCTTTTTGAGAAAATAAAAGCGGCTTTTAGAAAAAATTAAAGTGGCTTTCTGAGGAATTAAAAGTGGCTTTTACAAAAACTTAAAGCGACTTTCTGAGGAATTAAAAGTGACTTTTAGAAAAAATTAAAGCGACTTTCTGAGAAAACAAAATCGGCTTTTATAAGAAATAAAAGTAGCTTTTTGAGAAAACAAAAGCGGCTTTTAGAAAAAATTAAAGTGGCATTTTGAGAAAACAAAAGCGGCTTTTAGTAAAAATTAAAGTGGCTTTTTGAGAAAACAAAAGCGGCTTTTAGAAAAAATTAAAGTGGCTTTTTGAGAAAACAAAAGCGGCTTTTAGTAAAAATTAAAGTGGCTTTTTGAGAAAACAAAAGCGGCTATTAGAAAGAATTAAAGCGACTTTCTGAGGAATTAAAAGTGACTTTTAGAAAAAATTAAAGCGACTTTCTGAGAAAACAAAATCGGCTTTTAGAAGAAATAAAAGTAGCTTTTTGAGAAAACAAAAGCGGCTATTAGAAAAAATTAAAGTGGCTTTTTGAGAAAATAAAAGCGGCTTTTAGAAAAAATTAAAGTGGCTTTTTGAGAAAATAAAAGCGGCTTTTAGAAAAAATTAAAGTGGCTTTCTGAGGAATTAAAAGCGGCTTTTACAAAAAATTAAAGCGACTTTCTGAGGAATTAAAAGTGACTTTTAGAAAAAATTAAAGCGACTTTCTGAGAAAACAAAATCGGCTTTTATAAGAAATAAAAGTAGCTTTTTGAGAAAACAAAAGCGGCTATTAGAAAAAATTAAAGTGGCTTTTTGAGAAAATAAAAGCGGCTTTTACAAAAAATTAAAGCGACTTTCTGAGGAATTAAAAGTGACTTTTAGGAAAAATTAGCGACTTTCAGAGAAAACAAAAGCGGTTTTTAGAAGAAATAAAAGTGGCTTTTTGAGAAAACAAAAGCGGCTATTAGAAAAAATTAAAGTGGCTTTTTGAGAAAATAAAAGCGGCTTTTAGAAAAAATTAAAGTGGCTTTCTGAGGAATTAAAAGTGGCTTTTACAAAAACTTAAAGCGACTTTCTGAGGAATTAAAAGTGACTTTTAGAAAAAATTAAAGCGACTTTCTGAGAAAACAAAATCGGCTTTTATAAGAAATAAAAGTAGCTTTTTGAGAAAACAAAAGCGGCTTTTAGAAAAAATTAAAGTGGCATTTTGAGAAAACAAAAGCGGCTTTTAGTAAAAATTAAAGTGGCTTTTTGAGAAAACAAAAGCGGCTTTTAGAAAAAATTAAAGTGGCTTTTTGAGAAAACAAAAGCGGCTTTTAGTAAAAATTAAAGTGGCTTTTTGAGAAAACAAAAGCGGCTATTAGAAAGAATTAAAGCGACTTTCTGAGGAATTAAAAGTGACTTTTAGAAAAAATTAAAGCGACTTTCTGAGAAAACAAAATCGGCTTTTAGAAGAAATAAAAGTAGCTTTTTGAGAAAACAAAAGCGGCTATTAGAAAAAATTAAAGTGGCTTTTTGAGAAAATAAAAGCGGCTTTTAGAAAAAATTAAAGTGGCTTTTTGAGAAAATAAAAGCGGCTTTTAGAAAAAATTAAAGTGGCTTTCTGAGGAATTAAAAGCGGCTTTTACAAAAAATTAAAGCGACTTTCTGAGGAATTAAAAGTGACTTTTAGAAAAAATTAAAGCGACTTTCTGAGAAAACAAAATCGGCTTTTATAAGAAATAAAAGTAGCTTTTTGAGAAAACAAAAGCGGCTATTAGAAAAAATTAAAGTGGCTTTTTGAGAAAATAAAAGCGGCTTTTACAAAAAATTAAAGCGACTTTCTGAGGAATTAAAAGTGACTTTTAGGAAAAATTAGCGACTTTCAGAGAAAACAAAAGCGGTTTTTAGAAGAAATAAAAGTGGCTTTTTGAGAAAACAAAAGCGGCTATTAGAAAAAATTAAAGTGGCTTTTTGAGAAAATAAAAGCGGCTTTTAGAAAAAATTAAAGTGGCTTTTGGAGAAAATAAAAGCGGCTTTTAGAAAAAATTAAAGTGGCTTTCTGAGGAATTAAAAGTGACTTTTACAAAAAATTAAAGCGACTTTCTGAGGAATTAAAAGTGACTTTTAGGAAAAATTAAAGCGACTTTCAGAGAAAACAAAAGCGGCTTTTAGAAAAAATTAAAGTGGCTTTTTGAGAAAACAAAAGCGGCTTTTAGAAAAAATTAAAGCGACTTTTTGAGAAAATAAAAGCGGCTTTTAGAAAAAATTAAAGTGGCTTTCTGAGGAATTAAAAGTGGCTTTTACAAAAAATTAAAGCGACTTTCTGAGGAATTAAAAGTGACTTTTAGGAAAAATTAAAGCGACTTTCAGAGAAAACAAAAGCGGCTTTTAGAAAAAATTAAAGTGGCTTTTTGAGAAAACAAAAGCGGCTTTTAGAAAAAATTAAAGCGACTTTCTGAGGAATTGAAAGTGACTTTTAGAAAAAATTAAAGCGACTTTCTGAGAAAATAAAAGCGGCTTTTAGAAAAAATTAAAGTGGCTTTCTGAGGAATTAAAAGTGGCTTTTACAAAAAATTAAAGCGACTTTCTGAGGAATTAAAAGTGACTTTTAGGAAAAATTAAAGCGACTTTCAGAGAAAACAAAAGCGGCTTTTAGAAAAAATTAAAGTGGCTTTTTGAGAAAACAAAAGCGGCTTTTAGAAAAAATTAAAGCGACTTTCTGAGGAATTAAAAGTGACTTTTAGAAAAAATTAAAGCGACTTTCTGAGAAAACAAAATCGGTTTTTAGAAGAAATAAAAGTGGCTTTTTGAGAAAACAAAAGCGGCTATTAGAAAAAATTCAAGTGGTTTTTTGAGAAAATAAAAGCGGCTTCTAGAAAAAATTAAAGTGGCTTTCTGAGGAATTAAAAGTGACTTTTAGGAAAAATTAAAGCGACTTTCAGAGAAAACAAAAGCGGCTTTTAGAAAAAATTAAAGTGGCTTTTTGAGAAAACAAAAGCGGCTTTTAGAAAAAATTAAAGTGGGTTTTAGAGAAATTAAAAGTGGTTTTTAGAAAAAATTAAAGCGACTTTCTAAGAAAACAAAACCGGTTTTTAGAAGAAATAAAAGTGGCTTTTTGAGAAAACAAAAGCGGCTTTTAGAAAAAATTAAAGTGGCTTTTTGAGAAAACAAAAGCGGCTTTTAGAAAAAATTAAAGCGACTTTCTGAGGAATTAAAAGTGACTTTTAGGAAAAATTAAAGCGACTTTCAGAGAACCCAAAAGCGGCTTTTAGAAAAAATTAAAGTGGCTTTTTGAGAAAACAAAAGCGGCTTTTAGAAAAAATTAAAGCGACTTTCTGAGGAATTAAAAGTGACTTTTAGAAAAAATTAAAGCGACTTTCTGAGAAAACAAAATCGGTTTTTAGAAGAAATAAAAGTGGCTTTTTGAGAAAACAAAAGCGGGTATTAGAAAAAATTAAAGTGGCTTTTTGAGAAAACAAAAGCGGCTTTTAGAAAGAAATAAAGTGGGTTTTAGAGAAATTAAAAGTGGCTTTTAGAAAAAATTAAAGCGACTTTCTGAGAAAACAAAACCGGTTTTTAGAAGAAATAAAAGTGGCTTTTTGAGAAAACAAAAGCGGGTATTAGAAAAAATTAAAGTGGCTTTTTGAGAAAATGAAAGCGGCTTTTAGAAAAAATTAAAGTGGCTTTCTGAGGAATTAAAAGTGGCTTTTAGAAAAAATTAAAGCGACTTTCTGAGGAATTAAAAGTGACTTTTAGGAAAAATTAAAGCGACTTTCTGAGAAAACAAAATCGGCTTTTATAAGAAATAAAAGTAGCTTTTTGAGAAAACAAAACCGGCTTTTAGAAAAAATTCAAGTGGTTTTTTGAGAAAATAAAAGCGGCTTTTAGAAAAAATTAAAGTGGCTTTCTGAGGAATTAAAAGTGGCGTTTACAAAAAATTAAAGCGACTTTCTGAGGAATTAAAAGTGACTTTTAGAAAAAATTAAAGCGACTTTCTGAGAAAACAACATCGGCTTTTATAAGATATAAAAGTAGCTTTTTGAGAAAACAAAAGCGGCTTTTAAAAAAATTAAAGCGACTTTCTGAGGAATTAAAAGTGACTTTTAGAAAAAATTAAAGCGACTTTCTGAGAAAACAAAATCGGTTTTTAGAAGAAATAAAAGTGGCTTTTTGAGAAAACAAAAGCGGGTATTAGAAAAAATTAAAGTGGCTTTTTGAGAAAACAAAAGCGGCTTTTAGAAAAAAATAAAGTGGCTTTTTGAGAAAACAAAAGCGGCTTTTAGTAAAAATTAAAGTGGCTTGTTGAGAAAACAAAAGCGGCTTTTAGAAAAAATTAAAGCGACTTTCTGAGGAATTAAAAGTGACTTTTAGAAAAAATTAAAGCGACTTTCTGAGAAAACAACATCGGCTTTTATAAGACATAAAAGTAGCTTTTTGAGAAAACAAAAGCGGCTTTTAAAAAAATTAAAGCGACTTTCTGAGGAATTAAAAGTGACTTTTAGAAAAAATTAAAGCGACTTTCTGAGAAAACAAAATCGGCTTTTATAAGAAATAAAAGTATCTTTTTGAGAAAACAAAAGCGGCTTTTAGAAAAAAAATAAAGTGGGTTTTAGAGAAATTAAAAGTGGCTTTTAGAAAAAATTAAAGCGACTTTCTGAGAAAACAAAACCGGTTTTTAGAAGAAATAAAAGTGGCTTTTTGAGAAAACAAAGGCGGCTATTAGAAAAAATTAAAGTGGCTTTTTGAGAAAATAAGAGCGGCTTTTAGAAAAAATTAAAGTGGCTTTCTGAGGAATTAAAAGTGGCTTTTACAAAAAATTAAAGCGACTTTCTGAGGAATTAAAAGTGACTTTCAGAGAAAACAAAAGCGGCTTTTAGGAAAAATTAAAGTGGCTTTTTGAGAAAACAAAAGCGGCTTTTAGAAAAAATTAAAGCGACTTTCTGAGGAATTGAAAGTGACTTTTAGAAAAAATTAAAGCGACTTTCTGAGAAAACAAAATCGGTTTTTAGAAGAAATAAAAGTGGCTTTTTGAGAAAACAAAAGCGGCTATTAGAAAAAATTCAAGTGGTTCTTTGAGAAAATAAAAGCGGCTTTTAGAAAAAATTAAAGTGGCTTTCTGAGGAATTAAAAGTGACTTTTAGGAAAAATTAAAGCGATTTTCAGAGAAAACAAAAGCGGCTTTTAGATAAAATTAAAGTGGCTTTTTGAGAAAACAAAAGCGGCTTTTAGAAAAAATTAAAGTGGGTTTTAGAGAAATTAAAAGTGGTTTTTAGAAAAAATTAAAGCGACTTTCTAAGAAAACAAAACCGGTTTTTAGAAGAAATAAAAGTGGCTTTTTGAGAAAACAAAAGCGGCTTTTAGAAAAAATTAAAGTGGCTTTTTGAGAAAACAAAAGCGGCTTTTAGAAAAAATTAAAGCGACTTTCTGAGGAATTAAAAGTGACTTTTAGGAAAAATTAAAGCGACTTTCAGAGAACCCAAAAGCGGCTTTTAGAAAAAATTAAAGTGGCTTTTTGAGAAAACAAAAGCGGCTTTTAGAAAAAAATAAAGTGGGTTTTAGAGAAATTAAAAGTGGCTTTTAGAAAAAATTAAAGCGACTTTCTGAGAAAACAAAACCGGTTTTTAGAAGAAATAAAAGTGGCTTTTTGAGAAAACAAAAGCGGCTATTAGAAAAAATTAAAGCGACTTTCTGAGGAATTAAAAGTGACTTTTAGGAAAAATTAAAGCGACTTTCAGAGAAAACAAAAGCGGCTTTTAGAAAAAATTAAAGTGGCTTTTTGAGAAAACAAAAGCGGCTTTTAGAAAAAATTAAAGCGACTTTCTGAGGAATTAAAAGTGACTTTTAGAAAAAATTAAAGCGACTTTCTGAGAAAACAAAATCGGTTTTTAGAAGAAATAAAAGTGGCTTTTTGAGAAAACAAAAGCGGGTATTAGAAAAAATTAAAGGGGCTTTTTGAGAAAACAAAAGCGGCTTTTAGAAAAAATTAAAGCGACTTTCTGAGGAATTAAAAGTGACTTTTAGAAAAAATTAAAGCGACTTTCTGAGTAAACAAAATCGGCTTTTATAAGAAATAAAAGTAGCTTTTTGAGAAAACAAAAGCGGCTTTTAGAAAAAAATAAAGTGGGTTTTAGAGAAATTAAAAGTGGCTTTTAGAAAAAATTAAAGCGACTTTCTGAGAAAACAAAACCGGTTTTTAGAAGAAATAAAAGTGGCTTTTTGAGAAAACAAAAGCGGCTATTAGACAAAATTAAAGTGGCTTTTTGAGAAAACAAAAGCGGCTTTTAGAAAAAATTAAAACGACTTTCTGAGAAAACAAAACCGGGTTTTAGAAGAAATAAAAGTGGCTTTTTGAGAAAACAAAAGCGGCTTTTAGAAAAAATAAGTGCGGTTTTTTGAGAAAACAAAAGTGACTTTTAGAAAAAATTAAAGCGGCTTTCAGAGAAAACAAAATCGGCTTTTAGAAGAAATAAAAGTGGCTTTCTGAGGAATTAAAAGTGGCTTTTACAAAAAATTAAAGCGACTTTCTGAGGAATTAAAAGCGACTTTCAGAAAAAATTAAAGTGAATTTTTGAGAAAACAAAAGCGGCTTTTAGAAAAAATTAAAGCGACTTTCTGAGGAATTAAAAGTGACTTTTAGGAAAAATTAAAGCGACTTTCAGAGAAAACAAAATCGGCTTTTAGAAGAAATAAAAGTGACTTTCTGAGAAAACAAAAGCGGCTTTTAGAAAAAAATAAAGTGGGTTTTAGAGAAATTAAAAGTGGCTTTTAGAAAAAATTAAAGCGACTTTCTGAGAAAACAAAACCGGTTTTTAGAAGAAATAAAAGTGGCTTTTTGAGAAAACAAAAGCGGCTATTAGAAAAAATTAAAGTGGCTTTTTGAGAAAATAAAAGCGGCTTTTAGAAAAAAATTAAAGTGGCTTTCTGAGGAATTAAAAGTGGCTTTTACAAAAAATTAAAGCGACTTTCTGAGGAATTAAAAGCGACTTTCAGAAAAAATTAAAGTGAATTTTTGAGAAAACAAAAGCGGCTTTTAGAAAAAATTAAAGCGACTTTCTGAGGAATTAAAAGTGACTTTTAGGAAAAATTAAAGCGACTTTCAGAGAAAACAAAATCGGCTTTTAGAAGAAATAAAAGTGGCTTTCTGAGAAAACAAAAGCGGCTTTTAGAAAAAAATAAAGTGGGTTTTAGAGAAATTAAAAGTGGCTTTTAGAAAAAATTAAAGCGACTTTCTGAGAAAACAAAACCGGTTTTTAGAAGAAATAAAAGTGGCTTTTTGAGAAAACAAAAGCGGCTTTTAGAAAAAATAAGTGCGGTTTTTTGAGAAAACAAAAGTGACTTTTAGAAAAAATTAAAGCGGCTTTCTGAGAAAACAAAATCGGCTTTTAGAAGAAATAAAAGTGGCTTTCTGAGGAATTAAAAGTGGCTTTTACAAAAAATTAAAGCGACTTTCTGAGGAATTAAAAGCGACTTTCAGAAAAAATTAAAGTGAATTTTTGAGAAAACAAAAGCGGCTTTTAGAAAAAATTAAAGCGACTTTCTGAGGAATTAAAAGTGACTTTTAGGAAAAATTAAAGCGACTTTCAGAGAAAACAAAATCGGCTTTTAGAAGAAATAAAAGTGACTTTCTGAGAAAACAAAAGCGGCTTTTAGAAAAAAATAAAGTGGGTTTTAGAGAAATTAAAAGTGGCTTTTAGAAAAAATTAAAGCGACTTTCTGAGAAAACAAAACCGGTTTTTAGAAGAAATAAAAGTGGCTTTTTGAGAAAACAAAAGCGGCTTTTAGAAAAAATAAGTGCGGTTTTTTGAGAAAACAAAACTGACTTTTAGAAAAAATTAAAGCGGCTTTCTGAGAAAACAAAATCGGCTTTTAGAAGAAATAAAAGTTGGTTTCTGAGGAATTAAAAGTGGCTTTTACAAAAAATTAAAGCGACTTTCTGAGGAATTAAAAGCGACTTTCAGAAAAAATTAAAGTGAATTTTTGAGAAAACAAAAGCGGTTTTTAGAAAAAATTAAAGCGACTTTCTGAGGAATTAAAAGTGACTTTTAGGAAAAATTAAAGCGACTTTCAGAGAAAACAAAATCGGCTTTTAGAAGAAATAAAAGTGACTTTCTGAGAAAACAAAAGCGGCTTTTAGAAAAAAATAAAGTGGGTTTTAGAGAAATTAAAAGTGGCTTTTAGAAAAAATTAAAGCGACTTTCTGAGAAAACAAAACCGGTTTTTAGAAGAAATAAAAGTGGCTTTTTGAGAAAACAAAAGCGGCTATTAGAAAAAATTAAAGTGGCTTTTTGAGAAAATAAAAGCGGCTTTTAGAAAAAATTAAAGTGGCTTTCTGAGGAATTAAAAGTGGCTTTTACAAAAAATTAAAGCGACTTTCTGAGGAATTAAAAGCGACTTTCAGAAAAAATTAAAGTGAATTTTTGAGAAAACAAAAGCGGCTTTTAGAAAAAATTAAAGCGACTTTATGAGGAATTAAAAGTGACTTTTAGGAAAAATTAAAGCGACTTTCAGAGAAAACAAAATCGGCTTTTAGAAGAAATAAAAGTGGCTTTCTGAGAAAACAAAAGCGGCTTTTAGAAAAAAATAAAGTGGGTTTTAGAGAAATTAAAAGTGGCTTTTAGAAAAAATTAAAGCGACTTTCTGAGAAAACAAAACCGGTTTTTAGAAGAAATAAAAGTGGCTTTTTGAGAAAACAAAAGCGGCTTTTAGAAAAAATAAGTGCGGTTTTTTGAGAAAACAAAAGTGACTTTTAGAAAAAATTAAAGCGGCTTTCTGAGAAAACAAAAGCGGCTATTAGAAAAAATTAAAGTGGCTTTTTGAGGAATTAAAAGTGACTTTTAGAAAAAATTAAAACGACTTTCAGAGAAAACAAAATCGGCTTTTAGAAGAAATAAAAGTGGCTTTCTGAGGAATTAAAAGTGGCTTTTACAAAAAATTAAAGCGACTTTCTGAGGAATTAAAAGCGACTTTCAGAAAAAATTAAAGTGAATTTTTGAGAAAACAAAAGCGGCTTTTAGAAAAAATTAAAGCGACTTTCTGAGGAATTAAAAGTGACTTTTAGGAAAAATTAAAGCGACTTTCAGAGAAAACAAAATCGGCTTTTAGAAGAAATAAAAGTGGCTTTCTGAGAAAACAAAAGCGGCTTTTAGAAAAAAATAAAGTGGGTTTTAGAGAAATTAAAAGTGGCTTTTAGAAAAAATTAAAGCGACTTTCTGAGAAAACAAAACCGGTTTTTAGAAGAAATAAAAGTGGCTTTTTGAGAAAACAAAAGCGGCTTTTAGAAAAAATAAGTGCGGTTTTTTGAGAAAACAAAAGTGACTTTTAGAAAAAATTAAAGCAGCTTTCTGAGAAAACAAAAGCGGCTATTAGAAAAAATTAAAGTGGCTTTTTGAGGAATTAAAAGTGACTTTTAGAAAAAATTAAAGCGACTTTCTGAGGAATTAAAAGCGACTTTCAGAAAAAATTAAAGTGAATTTTTGAGAAAACAAAAGCGGCTTTTAGAAAAAATTAAAGCGACTTTCTGAGGAATTAAAAGTGACTTTTAGGAAAAATTAAAGCGACTTTCAGAGAAAACAAAATCGGCTTTTAGAAGAAATAAAAGTGGCTTTCTGAGAAAACAAAAGCGGCTTTTAGAAAAAAATAAAGTGGGTTTTAGAGAAATTAAAAGTGGCTTTTAGAAAAAATTAAAGCGACTTTCTGAGAAAACAAAACCGGTTTTTAGAAGAAATAAAAGTGGCTTTTTGAGAAAACAAAAGCGGCTTTTAGAAAAAATAAGTGCAGTTTTTTGAGAAAACAAAAGTGACTTTTAGAAAAAATTAAAGCGGCTTTCTGAGAAAACAAAAGCGGCTATTAGAAAAAATTAAAGTGGCTTTTTGAGGAATTAAAAGTGACTTTTAGAAAAAATTAAAGCGACTTTCAGAGAAAACAAAATCGGCTTTTAGAAGAAATAAAAGTGGCTTTCTGAGGAATTAAAAGTGGCTTTTAGGAAAAATTAAAGCGACTTTCTGAGGAATTAAAAGTGACTTTTAGGAAAAATTAAAGCGACTTTCTGAGGAATTAAAAGCGACTTTCAGAAAAAATTAAAGTGAATTTTTGAGAAAACAAAAGCGGCTTTTAGAAAAAATTAAAGCGACTTTCTGAGGAATTAAAAGTGACTTTTAGGAAAAATTAAAGCGACTTTCAGAGAAAACAAAATCGGCTTTTAGAAGAAATAAAAGTGGCTTTCTGAGAAAACAAAAGCGGCTTTTAGAAAAAAATAAAGTGGGTTTTAGAGAAATTAAAAGTGGCTTTTAGAAAAAATTAAAGCGACTTTCTGAGAAAACAAAACCGGTTTTTAGAAGAAATAAAAGTGGCTTTTTGAGAAAACAAAAGCGGCTATTAGAAAAAATTAAAGTGGCTTTTTGAGAAAATAAAAGCGGCTTTTAGAAAAAATTAAAGTGGCTTTCTGAGGAATTAAAAGTGGCTTTTACAAAAAATTAAAGCGACCTTCTGAGGAATTAAAAGTGACTTTTAGGAAAAATTAAAGCGACTTCCAGAGAAAACAAAATCGGTTTTTAAAAGAAATAAAAGTGGCTTTCTGAGAAAACAAAAGCGGCTTTTAGAAAAAAATAAAGTGGGTTTTAGAGAAATTAAAAGTGGCTTTTAGAAAAAATTAAAGCGACTTTCTGAGAAAACAAAACCGGTTTTTAGAAGAAATAAAAGTGGCTTTTTGAGAAAACAAAAGCGGCTATTAGAAAAAATTAAAGTGGCTTTTTGAGAAAATAAAAGCGGCTTTTAGAAAAAATTAAAGTGGCTTTCTGAGGAATTAAAAGTGGCTTTTACAAAAAATTAAAGCGACTTTCTGAGGAATTAAAAGCGACTTTCAGAAAAAATTAAAGTGAATTTTTAAGAAAACAAAAGCGGCTTTTAGAAAAAATTAAAGCGACTTTCTGAGGAATTAAAAGCGGCTTTTAGAAAAAATTAAAGCGACTTTCTGAGGAATTAAAAGTGACTTTTAGGAAAAATTAAAGCGACTTTCAGAGAAAACAAAAGCGGCTCTTAGAAAAAATTCAAGTGGTTTTTTGAGAAAATAAAAGCGGCTTTTAGAAAAAATTAAAGTGGCTTTCTGAGGAATTAAAAGTGACTTTTAGAAAAAATTAAAGCGACTTTCTGAGAAAACAAAACCGGTTTTTAGAAGAAATAAAAGTGGCTTTTTGAGAAAACAAAAGCGGGTATTAGAAAAAATTAAAGTGGCTTTTTTGAGAAAACAAAAGCGGCTTTTAGAAAAAAGTAAAGTGGGTTTTAGAGAAATTAAAAGTGACTTTTAGGAAAAATTTAAGCGACTTTCAGAGAAAACAAAAGCGGCTATTAGAAAAAATTAAAGTGGTTTTTTGAGAAAATAAAAGCGGCTTTTAGAAAAAATTAAAGTGGCTTTCTGAGGAATTAAAAGTGACTTTTAGGAAAAAGTAAAGCGACTTTCAGAGAAAACAAAAGCGGCTTTTAGAAAAAATTAAAGTGGCTTTCTGAGGAATTAAAAGTGACTTTTAGGAAAAATTAAAGCGACTTTCAGAGAAACCAAAAGCGGGTATTAGAAAAAATTAAAGTGGCTTTTTGAGAAAATAAAAGCGGCTTTTAGAAAAAATTAAAGTGGCTTTCTGAGGAATTAAAAGTGGCTTTTAGAAAAAATTAAAGCGACTTTCTGAGGAATTAAAAGTGACTTTTAGGAAAAATTAAAGCGACTTTCAGAGAAAACAAAAGCGGCTTTTAGAAAAAATTAAAGTGGCTTTTTGAGAAAACAAGAGCGGCTATTAGAAAAAATTAAAGTGGCTTTTTGAGAAAACAAAAGCGGCTTTTAGAAAAAAATAAAGTGGGTTTTAGAGAAATTAAAAGTGGCTTTTAGAAAAAATTAAAGCGACTTTCTGAGAAAACAAAACCGGTTTTTAGAAGAAATAAAAGTGGCTTTTTGAGAAAACAAAAGCGGGTATTAGAAAAAATTAAAGTGGCTTTTTGAGAAAATAAAAGCGGCTTTTAGAAAAAATTAAAATGGCTTTCTGAGGAATTAAAAGTGGCTTTTAGAAAAAATTAAAGCGACTTTCTGAGGAATTAAAAGTGATTTTTAGGAAAAATTAAAGCGACTTTCAGAGAAAACAAAAGCGGCTTTTAGAAAAAATTCAAGTGGTTTTTTGAGAAAATAAAAGCGGCTTTTAGAAAAAATTAAAGTGGCTTTCTGAGGAATTAAAAGTGACTTTTAGAAAAAATTAAAGCGACTTTCTGAGAAAACAAAATCGGCTTTTATAAGAAATAAAAGTAGCTTTTTGAGAAAACAAAAGCGGCTTTTAGAAAAAAGTAAAGTGGGTTTTAGAGAAATTAAAAGTGGCTTTTAGAAAAAATTAAAGCGACTTTCTGAGAAAACAAAACCGGTTTTTAGAAGAAATAAAAGTGGCTTTTTGAGAAAACAAAAGCGGCTATTAGAAAAAATTCAAGTGGTTTTTTGAGAAAATAAAAGCGGCTTTTAGAAAAAATTAAAGTGGGTTTTAGAGAAATTAAAAGCGGCTATTAGAAAAAATTATAGTGGCTTTTTGAGAAAACAAAAGCGGCTATTAGAAAAAATTAAAGTGGCTTTTGGAGAAAACAAAAGCGGCTTTTAGAAAAAACTAAAGTGGCTTTTTGAGAAAACAAAAGCGGCTTTTAGAAAAAACTAAAGTGGCTTTTTGAGAAAACAAAAGCGGCTTTTAGAAAAAAATAAAGTGGGTTTTAGAGAAATTAAAAGTGGCTTTTAGAAAAAATTAAAGCGACTTTCTGAGAAAACAAAACCGGTTTTTAGAAGAAATAAAAGTGGCTTTTTGAGAAAACAAAAGCGCGTATTAGAAAAAATTAAAGTGGCTTTTTGAGAAAATAAAAGCGGCTTTTAGAAAAAATTAAAATGGCTTTCTGAGGAATTAAAAGTGGCTTTTAGAAAAAATTAAAGCGACTTTATGAGGAATTAAAAGTGATTTTTAGGAAAAATTAAAGCGACTTTCAGAGAAAACAAAAGCGGCTTTTAGAAAAAATTCAAGTGGTTTTTTGAGAATATAAAAGCGGCTTTTAGAAAAAATTAAAGTGGCTTTCTGAGGAATTAAAAGTGACTTTTAGAAAAAATTAAAGCGACTTTCTGAGAAAACAAAATCGGCTTTTATAAGAAATAAAAGTAGCTTTTTGAGAAAACAAAAGCGGCTTTTAGAAAAAAGTAAAGTGGGTTTTAGAGAAATTAAAAGTGGCTTTTAGAAAAAATTAAAGCGACTTTCTGAGAAAACAAAACCGGTTTTTAGAAGAAATAAAAGTGGCTTTTTGAGAAAACAAAAGCGGCTTTTAGAAAAAATTAAAGCGACTTTCAGAGAAAACAAAAGCGGCTTTTAAAAAAAATTAAAGTGGCTTTTTGAGAAAACAAAAGCGGCTTTTAGAAAAAATTAAAGCGACTTTCTGAGGAATTGAAAGTGACTTTTAGAAAAAATTAAAGCGACTTTCTGAGAAATTAAAAGTGACTTTTAGAAAAAATTAAAGCGACTTTCTGAGAAAACAAAATCGGCTTTTATAAGAAATAAAAGTGGCTTTTTGAGAAAACAAAAGCGGGTATTAGAAAAAATTAAAGTGGCTTTTTGAGAAAACAAAAGCGGCTTTTAGAAAAAAGTAAAGTGGGTTTTAGAGAAATTAAAAGTGGCTTTTAGAAAAAATTAAAGCGACTTTCTGAGAAAACAAAACCGGTTTTTAGAAGAAATAAAAGTGGCTTTTTGAGAAAACAAAAGCGGCTATTAGAAAAAATTCAAGTGGTTTTTTGAGAAAATAAAAGCGGCTTTTAGAAAAAATTAAAGTGGGTTTTAGAGAAATTAAAAGCGGCTATTAGAAAAAATTATAGTGGCTTTTTGAGAAAACAAAAGCGGCTATTAGAAAAAATTAAAGTGGCTTTTGGAGAAAACAAAAGCGGCTTTTAGAAAAAACTAAAGTGGCTTTTTGAGAAAACAAAAGTGGCTTTTAGAAAAAATTAAAGTTGGTTTTTGGGAAAACAAAAGCGGCTATTAGAAAAAATTCAAGTGGTTTTTTGAGAAAATAAAAGCGGCTTTTAGAAAAAATTAAAGTGGCTTTCTGAGGAATTAAAAGTGGCTTTTAGAAAAAATTATAGTGGCTTTTTGAGAAAACAAAAGCGGCTATTAGAAAAAATTAAAGTGGCTTTTTGAGAAAACAAAAGCGGCTTTTAGAAAAAAATAAAGTGGGTTTTAGAGAAATTAAAAGTGGCTTTTAGAAAAAATTAAAGCGACTTTCTGAGAAAACAAAACCGGTTTTTAGAAGAAATAAAAGTGGCTTTTTGAGAAAACAAAAGCGGGTATTAGAAAAAATTAAAGTGGCTTTTTGAGAAAATAAAAGCGGCTTTTAGAAAAAATTAAAATGGCTTTCTGAGGAATTAAAAGTGGCTTTTAGAAAAAATTAAAGCGACTTTCTGAGGAATTAAAAGTGACTTTTAGAAAAAATTAAAGCGACTTTCTGAGAAAACAAAATCGGCTTTTATAAGAAATAAAAGTAGCTTTTTGAGAAAACAAAAGCGGCTTTTAGAAAAAAGTAAAGTGGGTTTTAGAGAAATTAAAAGTGGCTTTTAGAAAAAATTAAAGCGACTTTCTGAGAAAACAAAACCGGTTTTTAGAAGAAATAAAAGTGGCTTTTTGAGAAATCAAAAGCGGCTTTTAGAAAAAATTAAAGCGACTTTCAGAGAAAACAAAAGCGGCTTTTAAAAAAAAAATTAAAGTGGCTTTTTGAGAAAACAAAAGCGGCTTTTAGAAAAAATTAAAGCGACTTTCTGAGGAATTGAAAGTGACTTTTAGAAAAAATTAAAGCGACTTTCTGAGAAAACAAAATCGGCTTTTATAAGAAATAAAAGTGGCTTTTCGAGAAAACAAAAGCGGCTATTAGAAAAAATTAAAGTGGTTTTTTGAGAAAATAAAAGCGGCTTTTAGAAAAAATTAAAGTGGCTTTCTGAGGAATTAAAAGTGAGTTTTAGGAAAAATTAAAGCGACTTTCAGAGAAAACAAAAGCGGCTTTTAGAAAAAATTAAAGTGGCTTTCTGAGGAATTAAAAGTGGCTTTTACAAAAAATTAAAGCGACTTTCTGAGGAATTAAAAGTGACTTTTAGGAAAAATTAAAGCGACTTTCAGAGAAAACAAAAGCGGCTATTAGAAAAAATTAAAGTGGTTTTTTGAGAAAATAAAAGCGGCTTTTAGAAAAAATTAAAGTGGCTTTCTGAGGAATTAAAAGTGACTTTTAGGAAAAAGTAAAGCGACTTTCAGAGAAAACAAAAGCGGCTTTTAGAAAAAATTAAAGTGGCTTTCTGAGGAATTAAAAGTGACTTTTAGGAAAAATTAAAGCGACTTTCAGAGAAACCAAAAGCGGGTATTAGAAAAAATTAAAGTGGCTTTTTGAGAAAATAAAAGCGGCTTTTAGAAAAAATTAAAGTGGCTTTCTGAGGAATTAAAAGTGGCTTTTAGAAAAAATTAAAGCGACTTTCTGAGGAATTAAAAGTGACTTTTAGGAAAAATTAAAGCGACTTTCAGAGAAAACAAAAGCGGCTTTTAGAAAAAATTAAAGTGGCTTTTTGAGAAAACAAGAGCGGCTATTAGAAAAAATTCAAGTGGTTTTTTGAGAAAATAAAAGCGGCTTTTAGAAAAAATTAAAGTGGCTTTCTGAGGAATTAAAAGTGGCTTTTACAAAAAATTAAAGCGACTTTCTGAGGAATTAAAAGCGACTTTCAGAAAAAATTAAAGTGAATTTTTGAGAAAACAAAAGCGGCTTTTAGAAAAAATTAAAGAGACTTTCTGAGGAATTAAAAGCGGCTTTTAGAAAAAATTAAAGCGACTTTCTGAGGAATTAAAAGTGACTTTTAGGAAAAATTAAAGCGACTTTCAGAGAAAACAAAAGCGGGTATTAGAAAAAATTAAAGTGGCTTTTTGAGAAAATAAAAGCGGCTTTTAGAAAAAATTAAAGTGGCTTTCTGAGGAATTAAAAGTGGCTTTTAGAAAAAATTAAAGCGACTTTCTGAGGAATTAAAAGTGATTTTTAGGAAAAATTAAAGCGACTTTCAGAGAAAACAAAAGCGGCTTTTAGAAGAAATAAAAGTAGCTTTTTGAGAAAACAAAAGCGGCTTTTAGAAAAAATTAAAGTGGCTTTTTGAGAAAATAAAAGCGGCTTTTAGAAAAAATTAAAGCGACTTTCAGAGAAAACAAAAGCGGCTTTTTGAAAAAATTCAAGTGGTTTTTTGCGAAAATAAAAGCGGCTTTTAGACAAAATTAAAGTGGCTTTCTGAGGAATTAAAAGTGACTTTTAGAAAAAATAAAAGCGACTTTCTGAGAAAACAAAATCGGCTTTTATAAGAAATAAAAGTAGCTTTTTGAGAAAACAAAAGCGGCTTTTAGAAAAAAGTAAAGTGGGTTTTAGAGAAATTAAAAGTGGCTTTTAGAAAAAATTAAAGCGACTTTCTGAGAAAACAAAACCGGTTTTTAGAAGAAATAAAAGTGGCTTTTTGAGAAAACAAAAGCGGCTATTAGAAAAAATTCAAGTGGTTTTTTGAGAAAATAAAAGCGGCTTTTAGAAAAAATTAAAGTGGGTTTTAGAGAAATTAAAAGCGGCTATTAGAAAAAATTATAGTGGCTTTTTGAGAAAACAAAAGCGGCTATTAGAAAAAATTAAAGTGGCTTTTGGAGAAAACAAAAGCGGCTTTTAGAAAAAACTAAAGTGGCTTTTTGAGAAAACAAAAGTGGCTTTTAGAAAAAATTAAAGTGGCTTTTTGGGAAAACAAAAGCGGCTATTAGAAAAAATTCAAGTGGTTTTTTGAGAAAATAAAAGCGGCTTTTAGAAAAAATTAAAGTGGCTTTCTGAGGAATTAAAAGTGGCTTTTAGAAAAAATTAAAGCGACTTTCTAAGGAATTAAAAGTGACTTTTAGGAAAAATTAAAGCGACTTTCAGAGAAAACAAAAGCGGCTTTTAGAAAAAATTAAAGTGGCTTTTTGAGAAAACAAAAGCGGCTTTTAGAAAAAAATAAAGTGGGTTTTAGAGAAATTAAAAGTGGCTTTTAGAAAAAATTAAAGCGACTTTCTGAGAAAACAAAACCGGTTTTTAGAAGAAATAAAAGTGGCTTTTTGAGAAAACAAAAGCGGGTATTAGAAAAAATTAAAGTGGCTTTTTGAGAAAATAAAAGCGGCTTTTAGAAAAAATTAAAATGGCTTTCTGAGGAATTAAAAGTGGCTTTTAGAAAAAATTAAAGCGACTTTATGAGGAATTAAAAGTGATTTTTAGGAAAAATTAAAGCTACTTTCAGAGAAAACAAAAGCGGCTTTTAGAAAAAATTCAAGTGGTTTTTTGAGAAAATAAAAGCGGCTTTTAGAAAAAATTAAAGTGGCTTTCTGAGGAATTAAAAGTGACTTTTAGAAAAAATTAGAGCGACTTTCTGAGAAAACAAAATCGGCTTTTATAAGAAATAAAAGTAGCTTTTTGAGAAAACAAAAGCGGCTTTTAGAAAAAAGTAAAGTGGGTTTTAGAGAAATTAAAAGTGGCTTTTAGAAAAAATTAAAGCGACTTTCTGAGAAAACAAAACCGGTTTTTAGAAGAAATAAAAGTGGCTTTTTGAGAAAACAAAAGCGGCTTTTAGAAAAAATTAAAGCGACTTTCTGAGGAAATAAAAGTGGCTTTTTGAGAAAACAAAAGCGGCTATTAGAAAAAATTAAAGTGGCTTTTTGAGAAAATAAAAGCGGCTTTTAGAAAAAATTAAAGTGGCTTTCTGAGGAATTAAAAGTGGCTTTTACAAAAAATTAAAGCGACTTTCTGAGGAATTAAAAGCGACTTTCAGAAAAAATTAAAGTGGCTTTTTGAGAAAACAAAAGCGGCTTTTAGAAAAAATTAAAGCGGCTTTCTGAGGAATTAAAAGTGACTTTTAGAAAAAATTAAAGCGACTTTCTGAGAAAACAAAATCGGCTTTTAGAAGAAATAAAAGTGGCTTTTTGAGAAAGCAAAAGCGGCTTTTAGAAAAAAATAAAGTGGGTTTTAGAGAAATTAAAAGTGGCTTTTAGAAAAAATTAAAGCGACTTTCTGAGAAAACAAAACCGGTTTTTAGAAGAAATAAAAGTGGCTTTTTGAGAAAACAAAAGCGGCTATTAGAAAAAATTAAAGTAGCTTTTTGAGAGAACAAAAGCGGCTATTAGAAAAAATTAAAGTGGCTTTTTGAGAAAACAAAAGCGGCTTTTAGAAAAAATTAAAGCGACTTTCTGAGAAAACAAAACCGGTTTTTAGAAGAAATAAAAGTGGCTTTTTGAGAAAACAAAAGCGGCTTTTAGAAAAAATAAGTGCGGTTTTTTGAGAAAACAAAAGTGACTTTTAGAAAAAATTAAAGCGGCTTTCTGAGAAAACAAAAGCGGCTATTAGAAAAAATTAAAGTGGCTTTTTGAGAAAACAAAAGCGGATTTTAGAAAAAATTAAAGCGACTTTCTGAGGAATTAAAAGTGACTTTTAGAAAAAATTAAAGCGACTTTCAGAGAAAACAAAATCGGCTTTTAGAAGAAACAAAAGTGGCTTTTTGAGAAAGCAAAAGCGGCTTTTAGAAAAAAATAAAGTGGGTTTTAGAGAAATTAAAAGTGGCTTTTAGAAAAAATTAAAGCGACTTTCTGAGAAAACAAAACCGGTTTTTAGAAGAAATAAAAGTGGCTTTTTGAGAAAACAAAAGCGGCTATTAGAAAAAATTAAAGTGGCTTTTTGAGAAAATAAAAGCGGCTTTTAGAAAAAATTAAAGCGACTTTCTGAGGAATTAAAAGCGACTTTCAGAAAAAATTAAAGTGGCTTTTTGAGAAAACAAAAGCGGCTTTTAGAAAAAATTAAAGCGACTTTCTGAGGAATTAAAAGCGACTTTCAGAAAAAATTAAAGTGGCTTTTTGAGAAAACAAAAGCGGCTTTTAGAAAAAATTAAAGCGACTTTCAGAGAAAACAAAAGCGGCTTTTAGAAAAAATTAAAGTGGCTTTTTGAGAAAACAAAAGCGGCTTTTAGAAAAAAATAAAGTGGGTTTTAGAGAAATTAAAAGTGGCTTTTAGAAAAAATTAAAGCGACTTTCTGAGAAAACAAAACCGGTTTTTAGAAGAAATAAAAGTGGCTTTTTGAGAAAACAAAAGCGGCTTTTAGAAAAAATTAAAGCGACTTTCTGAGGAAATAAAAGTGGCTTTTTGAGAAAACAAAAGCGGCTATTAGAAAAAATTAAAGTGGCTTTTTGAGAAAATAAAAGCGGCTTTTAGAAAAAATTAAAGTGGCTTTCTGAGGAATTAAAAGTGGCTTTTACAAAAAATTAAAGCGACTTTCTGAGGAATTAAAAGCGACTTTCAGAAAAAATTAAAGTGGCTTTTTGAGAAAACAAAAGCGGCTTTTAGAAAAAATTAAAGCGGCTTTCTGAGGAATTAAAAGTGACTTTTAGAAAAAATTAAAGCGACTTTCTGAGAAAACAAAATCGGTTTTTAGAAGAAATAAAAGTAGCTCTTTGAGAAAACAAAAGCGGCTTTTAGAAAAAAATAAAGTGGGTTTTAGAGAAATTAAAAGTGGCTTTTAGAAAAAATTAAAGCGACTTTCTGAGAAAACAAAACCGGTTTTTAGAAGAAATAAAAGTGGCTTTTTGAGAAAACAAAAGCGGCTATTAGAAAAAATTAAAGTGGCTTTTTGAGAAAATAAAAGCGGCTTTTAGAAAAAATTAAAGTGGCTTTCTGAGGAATTAAAAGTGGCTTTTACAAATAATTAAAGCGACTTTCTGAGGAATTAAAAGCGACTTTCAGAAAAAATTAAAGTGGCTTTTTGAGAAAACAAAAGCGGCTTTTAGAAAAAATAAAAGCGACTTTCTGAGGAATTAAAAGTGACTTTTAGAAAAAATTAAAGCGACTTTCTGAGAAAACAAAATCGGTTTTTAGAAAAAATAAAAGTAGCTTTTTGAGAAAACAAAAGCGGCTTTTAGAAAAAAATAAAGTGGGTTTTAGAGAAATTAAAAGTGGCTTTTAGAAAAAATTAAAGCGACTTTCTGAGAAAACAAAACCGGTTTTTAGAAGAAATAAAAGTGGCTTTTTGAGAAAACAAAAGCGGCTATTAGAAAAAATTCAAGTGGTTTTTTGAGAAAATAAAAGCGGCTTTTAGAAAAAATTAAAGTGGCTTTCTGAGGAATTAAAAGTGGCTTTTACAAAAAATTAAAGCGACTTTCTGAGGAATTAAAAGTGACTTTTAGGAAAAATTAAAGCGACTTTCAGAGAAAACAAAAGCGGCTTTTAGAAAAAATTAAAGTGGCTTTTTGAGAAAACAAAAGCGGCTTTTAGAAAAAATTAAAGCGACTTTCTAAGAAAACAAAACCGGTTTTTAGAAGAAATAAAAGTGGCTTTTTGAGAAAACAAAAGCGGCTTTTAGAAAAAATTAAAGTGGCTTTTTGAGAAAACAAAAGCGGCTTTTAGAAAAAATTAAAGCGACTTTCTGAGGAATTAAAAGTGGCTTTTAGAAAAAATTAAAGCGGCTTTTAGGAAAAATTAAAGCGACTTTCTGAGAAAACAAAACCGGTTTTTAAAAGAAATAAAAGTGGCTTTTTGAGAAAACAAAAGCGGCTTTTAGGAAAAATTAAAGCGACTTTCAGAGAAAACAAAAGCGGCTTTTAGAAAAAATTAAAGTGGCTTTTTGAGAAAATAAAAGCGGCTTTTAGAAAAAATTAAAGTGGCTTTCTGAGGAATTAAAAGTGGCTTTTACAAAAAATTAAAGCGACTTTCTGAGGAATTAAAAGTGACTTTTAGAAAAAATTAAAGCGACTTTCAGAGAAAACAAAATCGGGTATTAGAAAAAATTAAAGTGGCTTTTTGAGAAAATAAAAGCGGCTTTTATAAAAAATTAAAGTGGCTTTCTGAGGAATTAAAAGTGGCTTTTAGAAAAAATTAAAGCGTCTTTCTGAGGAATTAAAAGTGATTTTTAGGAAAAATTAAAGCGACTTTCAGAGAAAACAAAAGCGGCTTTTAGAAGAAATAAAAGTAGCTTTTTGAGAAAACAAAAGCGGATTTTAGAAAAAATTAAAGTGGCTTTTTGAGAAAATAAAAGCGGCTTTTAGAAAAAATTAAAGCGACTTTCAGAGAAAACAAAAGCGGCTTTTAGAAAAAATTCAAGTGGTTTTTTGAGAAAATAAAAGCGGCTTTTAGACAAAATTAAAGTGGCTTTCTGAGGAATTAAAAGTGGCTTTTACAAAAAATTAAAGCGACTTTCTGAGGAATTATAAGCGACTTTCAGAAAAAATTAAAGTGAATTTTTGAGAAAACAAAAGCGGCTTTTAGAAAAAAGTAAAGTGGGTTTTAGAGAAATTAAAAGTGGCTTTTAGAAAAAATTAAAGCGACTTTCTGAGAAAACAAAACCGGTTTTTAGAAGAAATAAAAGTGGCTTTTTGAGAAAACAAAAGCGGCTATTAGAAAAAATTAAAGTGGCTTTTTGAGAAAATAAAAGCGGCTTTTAGAAAAAATTAAAGTGGCTTTCTGAGGAATTAAAAGTGGCTTTTACAAATAATTAAAGCGACTTTCTGAGGAATTAAAAGCGACTTTCAGAAAAAATTAAAGTGGCTTTTTGAGAAAACAAAAGCGGCTTTTAGAAAAAATAAAAGCGACTTTCTGAGGAATTAAAAGTGACTTTTAGAAAAAATTAAAGCGACTTTCTGAGAAAACAAAATCGGTTTTTAGAAAAAATAAAAGTAGCTTTTTGAGAAAACAAAAGCGGCTTTTAGAAAAAAATAAAGTGGGTTTTAGAGAAATTAAAAGTGGCTTTTAGAAAAAATTAAAGCGACTTTCTGAGAAAACAAAACCGGTTTTTAGAAGAAATAAAAGTGGCTTTTTGAGAAAACAAAAGCGGCTATTAGAAAAAATTCAAGTGGTTTTTTGAGAAAATAAAAGCGGCTTTTAGAAAAAATTAAAGTGGCTTTCTGAGGAATTAAAAGTGGCTTTTACAAAAAATTAAAGCGACTTTCTGAGGAATTAAAAGTGACTTTTAGGAAAAATTAAAGCGACTTTCAGAGAAAACAAAAGCGGCTTTTAGAAAAAATTAAAGTGGCTTTTTGAGAAAACAAAAGCGGCTTTTAGAAAAAATTAAAGCGACTTTCTAAGAAAACAAAACCGGTTTTTAGAAGAAATAAAAGTGGCTTTTTGAGAAAACAAAAGCGGCTTTTAGAAAAAATTAAAGTGGCTTTTTGAGAAAACAAAAGCGGCTTTTAGAAAAAATTAAAGCGACTTTCTGAGAAAACAAAACCGGTTTTTAGAAGAAATAAAAGTGGCTTTTTGAGAAAACAAAAGCGGCTATTAGACTTTTAGGAAAAATTAAAGCGACTTTCAGAGAAAACAAAAGCGGCTTTTAGAAAAAATTAAAGTGGCTTTTTGAGAAAACAAAAGCGGCTTTTAGAAAAAATTAAAGCGACTTTCTAAGAAAACAAAACCGGTTTTTAGAAGAAATAAAAGTGGCTTTTTGAGAAAACAAAAGCGGCTTTTAGAAAAAATTAAAGTGGCTTTTTGAGAAAACAAAAGCGGCTTTTAGAAAAAATTAAAGCGACTTTCTGAGGAATTAAAAGTGGCTTTTAGAAAAAATTAAAGCGGCTTTTAGGAAAAATTAAAGCGACTTTCTGAGAAAACAAAACCGGTTTTTAAAAGAAATAAAAGTGGCTTTTTGAGAAAACAAAAGCGGCTTTTAGGAAAAATTAAAGCGACTTTCAGAGAAAACAAAAGCGGCTTTTAGAAAAAATTAAAGTGGCTTTTTGAGAAAATAAAAGCGGCTTTTAGAAAAAATTAAAGTGGCTTTCTGAGGAATTAAAAGTGGCTTTTACAAAAAATTAAAGCGACTTTCTGAGGAATTAAAAGTGACTTTTAGAAAAAATTAAAGCGACTTTCAGAGAAAACAAAATCGGGTATTAGAAAAAATTAAAGTGGCTTTTTGAGAAAATAAAAGCGGCTTTTAGAAAAAATTAAAGTGGCTTTCTGAGGAATTAAAAGTGGCTTTTAGAAAAAATTAAAGCGTCTTTCTGAGGAATTAAAAGTGATTTTTAGGAAAAATTAAAGCGACTTTCAGAGAAAACAAAAGCGGCTTTTAGAAGAAATAAAAGTAGCTTTTTGAGAAAACAAAAGCGGATTTTAGAAAAAATTAAAGTGGCTTTTTGAGAAAATAAAAGCGGCTTTTAGAAAAAATTAAAGCGACTTTCAGAGAAAACAAAAGCGGCTTTTAGAAAAAATTCAAGTGGTTTTTTGAGAAAATAAAAGCGGCTTTTAGACAAAATTAAAGTGGCTTTCTGAGGAATTAAAAGTGGCTTTTACAAAAAATTAAAGCGACTTTCTGAGGAATTATAAGCGACTTTCAGAAAAAATTAAAGTGAATTTTTGAGAAAACAAAAGCGGCTTTTAGAAAAAAGTAAAGTGGGTTTTAGAGAAATTAAAAGTGGCTTTTAGAAAAAATTAAAGCGACTTTCTGAGAAAACAAAACCGGTTTTTAGAAGAAATAAAAGTGGCTTTTTGAGAAAACAAAAGCGGCTATTAGAAAAAATTCAAGTGGTTTTTTGAGAAAATAAAAGCGGCTTTTAGAAAAAATTACAGCGACTTTCTGAGGAATTAAAAGTGACTTTTAGAAAAAATTAAAGCGACTTTCTGAGGAATTAAAAGTGACTTTCAGGAAAAATTAAAGCGACTTTCAGAGAAAACAAAAGCGGCTTTTAGAAAAAATTAAAGCGACTTTCTGAGAAAACAAAACCGGTTTTTAGAAGAAATAAAAGTGGTTTTTTGAGAAAATAAAAGCGGCTTTTAGAAAAAATTAAAGTGGCTTTCTGAGGAATTAAAAGTGGCTTTTAGGAAAAATTAAAGCGACTTTCAGAGAAAACAAAAGCGGCTTTTAGAAAAAATTAAAGTGGTTTTTTGAGAAAATATAAGCGGCTTTTAGAAAAAATTAAAGTGGCTTTCTGAGGAATTAAAAGTGGCTTTTACAAAAAATTAAAGCGACTTTCTGAGGAATTAAAAGTGACTTTTAGGAAAAATTAAAGCGACTTTCAGAGAAAACAAAAGCGGCTTTTAGAAAAAATTAAAGTGGCTTTTTGAGAAAACAAAAGCGGCTTTTAGAAAAAATTAAAGCGACTTTCTGAGAAAACAAAATCGGCTTTTATAAGAAATAAAAGTGGCTTTTTGAGAAAACAAAACCGGTTTTTAGAAGAAATAAAAGTGGCTTTCTGAGGAATTAAAAGTGGCTTTTAGAAAAAATTAAAGCGACTTTCTGAGGAATTAAAAGTGACTTTTAGGAAAAATTAAAGCGACTTTCAGAGAAAACAAAAGCGGCTTTTAAAAAAAAAATAAAGTGGGTTTTAGAGAAATTAAAAGTGGCTTTTAGAAAAAATTAAAGCGACTTTCTGAGAAAACAAAACCGGTTTTTAGAAGAAATAAAAGTGGCTTTCTGAGGAATTAAAAGTGGCTTTTAGAAAAAATTAAAGCGACTTTCTGAGGAATTAAAAGTGACTTTTAGGAAAAATTAAAGCGACTTTCAGAGAAAACAAAAGCGGCTTTTAGAAAAAAATAAAGTGGGTTTTAGAGAAATTAAAAGTGGCTTTTAGAAAAAATTAAAGCGACTTTCTGAGAAAACAAAACCGGTTTTTAGAAGAAATAAAAGTGGCTTTCTGAGGAATTAAAAGTGGCTTTTACAAAAAATTAAAGCGACTTTCTGAGGAACTAAAAGTGACTTTTAGGAAAAATTAAAGCGACTTTCAGAGAAAACAAAAGCGGCTTTTAGAAAAAATTAAAGTGGCTTTTTGAGAAAACAAAAGCGGCTTTTAGAAAAAAATAAAGTGGGTTTTAGAGAAATTAAAAGTGGCTTTTAGAAAAAATTAAAGCGACTTTCTGAGAAAACAAAACCGGTTTTTAGAAGAAATAAAAGTGGCTTTCTGAGGAATTAAAAGTGGCTTTTAGAAAAAATTAAAGCGACTTTCTGAGGAATTAAAAGTGACTTTTAGGAAAAATTAAAGCGACTTTCAGAGAAAACAAAAGCGGCTTTTAGAAAAAAATAAAGTGGGTTTTAGAGAAATTAAAAGTGGCTTTTAGAAAAAATTAAAGCGAGTTTCTGAGAAAACAAACCCGGTTTTTAGAAGAAATAAAAGTGGCTTTTTGAGAAAACAAAAGCGGCTTTTAGAAAAAATTAAAGTGGCTTTTTGAGAAAACAAAAGCAGCTTTTAGAAAAAATTAAAGCGACTTTCTGAGGAATTAAAAGTGACTTTTAGGAAAAATTAAAACGACTTTCTGAGGAATTAAAAGTGGCTTTTAGAAAAAATTAAAGCGACTTTCTGAGAAAACAAAACCGGTTTTTAGAAGAAATAAAAGTGGCTTTTTGAGAAAACAAAAGCGGCTTTTAGAAAAAAATAAAGTGGGTTTTAGAGAAATTAAAAGTGGTTTTTAGAAAAAATTAAAGCGACTTTCTAAGAAAACAAAACCGGTTTTTAGAAGAAATAAAAGTGGCTTTTTGAGAAAACAAAAGCGGCTTTTAGAAAAAATTAAAGTGGCTTTTTGAGAAAACAAAAGCGGCTTTTAGAAAAAATTAAAGCGACTTTCTGAGGAATTAAAAGTGACTTTTAGGAAAAATTAAAGCGACTTTCAGAGAAAACAAAAGCGGCTTTTAGAAAAAATTAAAGTAGCTTTTTGAGAAAACAAAAGCGGATTTTAGAAAAAATTAAAGTGGCTTTTTGAGAAAATAAAAGCGGCTTTTAGAAAAAATTAAAGCGACTTTCAGAGAAAACAAAAGCGGCTTTTAGAAAAAATTCAAGTGGTTTTTTGAGAAAATAAAAGCGGCTTTTAGACAAAATTAAAGTGGCTTTCTGAGGAATTAAAAGTGGCTTTTACAAAAAATTAAAGCGACTTTCTGAGGAATTATAAGCGACTTTCAGAAAAAATTAAAGTGAATTTTTGAGAAAACAAAAGCGGCTTTTAGAAAAAAGTAAAGTGGGTTTTAGAGAAATTAAAAGTGGCTTTTAGAAAAAATTAAAGCGACTTTCTGAGAAAACAAAACCGGTTTTTAGAAGAAATAAAAGTGGCTTTTTGAGAAAACAAAAGCGGCTATTAGAAAAAATTCAAGTGGTTTTTTGAGAAAATAAAAGCGGCTTTTAGAAAAAATTAAAGTGGCTTTCTGAGGAATTAAAAGTGGCTTTTAGAAAAAATTAAAGCGTCTTTCTGAGGAATTAAAAGTGATTTTTAGGAAAAATTAAAGCGACTTTCAGAGAAAACAAAAGCGGCTTTTAGAAGAAATAAAAGTAGCTTTTTGAGAAAACAAAAGCGGATTTTAGAAAAAATTAAAGTGGCTTTTTGAGAAAATAAAAGCGGCTTTTAGAAAAAATTAAAGCGACTTTCAGAGAAAACAAAAGCGGCTATTAGAAAAAATTCAAGTGGTTTTTTGAGAAAATAAAAGCGGCTTTTAGACAAAATTAAAGTGGCTTTCTGAGGAATTAAAAGTGGCTTTTACAAAAAATTAAAGCGACTTTCTGAGGAATTAAAAGTGACTTTTAGGAAAAATTAAAGCGACTTTCAGAGAAAACAAAAGCGGCTTTTAGAAAAAATTAAAGTGGCTTTCTGAGGAATTAAAAGTGGCTTTTAGGAAAAATTAAAGCGACTTTCAGAGAAAACAAAAGCGGCTTTTAGAAAAAATTAAAGTGGTTTTTTGAGAAAATATAAGCGGCTTTTAGAAAAAATTAAAGTGGCTTTCTGAGGAATTAAAAGTGGCTTTTACAAAAAATTAAAGCGACTTTCTGAGGAATTAAAAGTGACTTTTAGGAAAAATTAAAGCGACTTTCAGAGAAAACAAAAGCGGCTTTTAGAAAAAATTAAAGTGGCTTTTTGAGAAAACAAAAGCGGCTTTTAGAAAAAATTAAAGCGACTTTCTGAGAAAACAAAACCGGTTTTTAGAAGAAATAAAAGTGGCTTTTTGAGAAAACAAAAGCGGCTATTAGAAAAAATTAAAGTGGTTTTTTGAGAAAATAAAAGCGGCTTTTAGAAAAAATTAAAGTGGCTTTCTGAGGAATTAAAAGTGGCTTTTAGGAAAAATTAAAGCGACTTTCAGAGAAAACAAAAGCGGCTTTTAGAAAAAATTAAAGTGGTTTTTTGAGAAAATATAAGCGGCTTTTAGAAAAAATTAAAGTGGCTTTCTGAGGAATTAAAAGTGGCTTTTACAAAAAATTAAAGCGACTTTCTGAGGAATTAAAAGTGACTTTTAGGAAAAATTAAAGCGACTTTCAGAGAAAACAAAAGCGGCTTTTAGAAAAAATTAAAGTGGCTTTTTGAGAAAACAAAAGCGGCTTTTAGAAAAAATTAAAGCGACTTTCTGAGAAAACAAAACCGGTTTTTAGAAGAAATAAAAGTGGCTTTTTGAGAAAACAAAAGCGGCTATTAGAAAAAATTAAAGTGGCTTTCTGAGGAATTAAAAGTGGCTTTTAGGAAAAATTAAAGCGACTTTCAGAGAAAACAAAAGCGGCTTTTAGAAAAAATTAAAGTGGTTTTTTGAGAAAATATAAGCGGCTTTTAGAAAAAATTAAAGTGGCTTTCTGAGGAATTAAAAGTGGCTTTTACAAAAAATTAAAGCGACTTTCTGAGGAATTAAAAGTGACTTTTAGGAAAAATTAAAGCGACTTTCAGAGAAAACAAAAGCGGCTTTTAGAAAAAATTAAAGCGACTTTCTGAGAAAACAAAACCGGTTTTTAGAAGAAATAAAAGTGGTTTTTTGAGAAAATAAAAGCGGCTTTTAGAAAAAATTAAAGTGGCTTTCTGAGGAATTAAAAGTGGCTTTTAGGAAAAATTAAAGCGACTTTCAGAGAAAACAAAAGCGGCTTTTAGAAAAAATTAAAGTGGTTTTTTGAGAAAATATAAGCGGCTTTTAGAAAAAATTAAAGTGGCTTTCTGAGGAATTAAAAGTGGCTTTTACAAAAAATTAAAGCGACTTTCTGAGGAATTAAAAGTGACTTTTAGGAAAAATAAAAGCGACTTTCAGAGAAAACAAAAGCGGCTTTTAGAAAAAATTAAAGTGGCTTTTTGAGAAAACAAAAGCGGCTTTTAGAAAAAATTAAAGCGACTTTCTGAGAAAACAAAATCGGCTTTTATAAGAAATAAAAGTGGCTTTTTGAGAAAACAAAACCGGTTTTTAGAAGAAATAAAAGTGGCTTTCTGAGGAATTAAAAGTGGCTTTTAGAAAAATTAAAGCGACTTTCTGAGGAATTAAAAGTGACTTTTAGGAAAAATTAAAGCGACTTTCAGAGAAAACAAAAGCGGCTTTTAAAAAAAAAATAAAGTGGGTTTTAGAGAAATTAAAAGTGGCTTTTAGAAAAAATTAAAGCGACTTTCTGAGAAAACAAAACCGGTTTTTAGAAGAAATAAAAGTGGCTTTCTGAGGAATTAAAAGTGGCTTTTACAAAAAATTAAAGCGACTTTCTGAGGAACTAAAAGTGACTTTTAGGAAAAATTAAAGCGACTTTCAGAGAAAACAAAAGCGGCTTTTAGAGAAAATTAAAGTGGCTTTTTGAGAAAACAAAAGCGGCTTTTAGAAAAAAATAAAGTGGGTTTTAGAGAAATTAAAAGTGGCTTTTAGAAAAAATTAAAGCGACTTTCTGAGAAAACAAAACCGGTTTTTAGAAGAAATAAAAGTGGCTTTCTGAGGAATTAAAAGTGGCTTTTAGAAAAAATTAAAGCGACTTTCTGAGGAATTAAAAGTGACTTTTAGGAAAAATTAAAGCGACTTTCAGAGAAAACAAAAGCGGCTTTTAGAAAAAAATAAAGTGGGTTTTAGAGAAATTAAAAGTGGCTTTTAGAAAAAATTAAAGCGACTTTCTGAGAAAACAAAACCGGTTTTTAGAAGAAATAAAAGTGGCTTTCTGAGGAATTAAAAGTGGCTTTTACAAAAAATTAAAGCGACTTTCTGAGGAACTAAAAGTGACTTTTAGAAAAAATTAAAGCGACTTTCTGAGAAAACAAAACCGGTTTTTAGAAGAAATAAAAGTGGCTTTCTGAGGAATTAAAAGTGGCTTTTAGAAAAAATTAAAGCGACTTTCTGAGGAATTAAAAGTGACTTTTAGGAAAAATTAAAGCGACTTTCAGAGAAAACAAAAACGGCTTTTAGAAAAAAATAAAGTGGGTTTTAGAGAAATTAAAAGTGGCTTTTAGAAAAAATTAAAGCGAGTTTCTGAGAAAACAAACCCGGTTTTTAGAAGAAATAAAAGTGGCTTTTTGAGAAAACAAAAGCGGCTTTTAGAAAAAATTAAAGTGGCTTTTTGAGAAAACAAAAGCAGCTTTTAGAAAAAATTAAAGCGACTTTCTGAGGAATTAAAAGTGACTTTTAGGAAAAATTAAAACGACTTTCTGAGGAATTAAAAGTGGCTTTTAGAAAAAATTAAAGCGACTTTCTGAGAAAACAAAACCGGTTTTTATAAGAAATAAAAGTGGCTTTTTGAGAAAACAAAAGCGGCTTTTAGAAAAAAATAAAGTGGGTTTTAGAAAAATTAAAAGTGGCTTTTAGAAAAAATTAAAGCGACTTTCTGAGAAAACAAAACCGGTTTTTAGAAGAAATAAAAGTGGCTTTTTGAGAAAACAAAAGCGGCTTTTAGAAAAAAATAAAGTGGGTTTTAGAGAAATTAAAAGTGGTTTTTAGAAAAAATTAAAGCGACTTTCTAAGAAAACAAAACCGGTTTTTAGAAGAAATAAAAGTGGCTTTTTGAGAAAACAAAAGCGGCTTTTAGAAAAAATTAAAGTGGCTTTTTGAGAAAATAAAAGCGGCTTTTAGACAAAATTAAAGTGGCTTTCTGAGGAATTAAAAGTGGCTTTTACAAAAAATTAAAGCGACTTTCTGAGGAATTAAAAGTGACTTTTAGGAAAAATTAAAGCGACTTTCAGAGAAAACAAAAGCGGCTTTTAGAAAAAATTAAAGTGGCTTTCTGAGGAATTAAAAGTGGCTTTTAGGAAAAATTAAAGCGACTTTCAGAGAAAACAAAAGCGGCTTTTAGAAAAAATTAAAGTGGTTTTTTGAGAAAATATAAGCGGCTTTTAGAAAAAATTAAAGTGGCTTTCTGAGGAATTAAAAGTGGCTTTTACAAAAAATTAAAGCGACTTTCTGAGGAATTAAAAGTGACTTTTAGGAAAAATTAAAGCGACTTTCAGAGAAAACAAAAGCGGCTTTTAGAAAAAATTAAAGTGGCTTTTTGAGAAAACAAAAGCGGCTTTTAGAAAAAATTAAAGCGACTTTCTGAGAAAACAAAACCGGTTTTTAGAAGAAATAAAAGTGGCTTTTTGAGAAAACAAAAGCGGCTATTAGAAAAAATTAAAGTGGTTTTTTGAGAAAATAAAAGCGGCTTTTAGAAAAAATTAAAGTGGCTTTCTGAGGAATTAAAAGTGGCTTTTAGGAAAAATTAAAGCGACTTTCAGAGAAAACAAAAGCGGCTTTTAGAAAAAATTAAAGTGGTTTTTTGAGAAAATATAAGCGGCTTTTAGAAAAAATTAAAGTGGCTTTCTGAGGAATTAAAAGTGGCTTTTACAAAAAATTAAAGCGACTTTCTGAGGAATTAAAAGTGACTTTTAGGAAAAATTAAAGCGACTTTCAGAGAAAACAAAAGCGGCTTTTAGAAAAAATTAAAGTGGCTTTTTGAGAAAACAAAAGCGGCTTTTAGAAAAAATTAAAGCGACTTTCTGAGAAAACAAAACCGGTTTTTAGAAGAAATAAAAGTGGCTTTTTGAGAAAACAAAAGCGGCTATTAGAAAAAATTAAAGTGGCTTTCTGAGGAATTAAAAGTGGCTTTTAGGAAAAATTAAAGCGACTTTCAGAGAAAACAAAAGCGGCTTTTAGAAAAAATTAAAGTGGTTTTTTGAGAAAATATAAGCGGCTTTTAGAAAAAATTAAAGTGGCTTTCTGAGGAATTAAAAGTGGCTTTTACAAAAAATTAAAGCGACTTTCTGAGGAATTAAAAGTGACTTTTAGGAAAAATTAAAGCGACTTTCAGAGAAAACAAAAGCGGCTTTTAGAAAAAATTAAAGCGACTTTCTGAGAAAACAAAACCGGTTTTTAGAAGAAATAAAAGTGGTTTTTTGAGAAAATAAAAGCGGCTTTTAGAAAAAATTAAAGTGGCTTTTTGAGAAAACAAAACCGGTTTTTAGAAGAAATAAAAGTGGCTTTCTGAGGAATTAAAAGTGGCTTTTAGAAAAATTAAAGCGACTTTCTGAGGAATTAAAAGTGACTTTTAGGAAAAATTAAAGCGACTTTCAGAGAAAACAAAAGCGGCTTTTAAAAAAAAAATAAAGTGGGTTTTAGAGAAATTAAAAGTGGCTTTTAGAAAAAATTAAAGCGACTTTCTGAGAAAACAAAACCGGTTTTTAGAAGAAATAAAAGTGGCTTTCTGAGGAATTAAAAGTGGCTTTTACAAAAAATTAAAGCGACTTTCTGAGGAACTAAAAGTGACTTTTAGGAAAAATTAAAGCGACTTTCAGAGAAAACAAAAGCGGCTTTTAGAGAAAATTAAAGTGGCTTTTTGAGAAAACAAAAGCGGCTTTTAGAAAAAAATAAAGTGGGTTTTAGAGAAATTAAAAGTGGCTTTTAGAAAAAATTAAAGCGACTTTCTGAGAAAACAAAACCGGTTTTTAGAAGAAATAAAAGTGGCTTTCTGAGGAATTAAAAGTGGCTTTTAGAAAAAATTAAAGCGACTTTCTGAGGAATTAAAAGTGACTTTTAGGAAAAATTAAAGCGACTTTCAGAGAAAACAAAAGCGGCTTTTAGAAAAAAATAAAGTGGGTTTTAGAGAAATTAAAAGTGGCTTTTAGAAAAAATTAAAGCGACTTTCTGAGAAAACAAAACCGGTTTTTAGAAGAAATAAAAGTGGCTTTCTGAGGAATTAAAAGTGGCTTTTACAAAAAATTAAAGCGACTTTCTGAGGAACTAAAAGTGACTTTTAGAAAAAATTAAAGCGACTTTCTGAGAAAACAAAACCGGTTTTTAGAAGAAATAAAAGTGGCTTTCTGAGGAATTAAAAGTGGCTTTTAGAAAAAATTAAAGCGACTTTCTGAGGAATTAAAAGTGACTTTTAGGAAAAATTAAAGCGACTTTCAGAGAAAACAAAAACGGCTTTTAGAAAAAAATAAAGTGGGTTTTAGAGAAATTAAAAGTGGCTTTTAGAAAAAATTAAAGCGAGTTTCTGAGAAAACAAACCCGGTTTTTAGAAGAAATAAAAGTGGCTTTTTGAGAAAACAAAAGCGGCTTTTAGAAAAAATTAAAGTGGCTTTTTGAGAAAACAAAAGCAGCTTTTAGAAAAAATTAAAGCGACTTTCTGAGGAATTAAAAGTGACTTTTAGGAAAAATTAAAACGACTTTCTGAGGAATTAAAAGTGGCTTTTAGAAAAAATTAAAGCGACTTTCTGAGAAAACAAAACCGGTTTTTATAAGAAATAAAAGTGGCTTTTTGAGAAAACAAAAGCGGCTTTTAGAAAAAAATAAAGTGGGTTTTAGAAAAATTAAAAGTGGCTTTTAGAAAAAATTAAAGCGACTTTCTGAGAAAACAAAACCGGTTTTTAGAAGAAATAAAAGTGGCTTTTTGAGAAAACAAAAGCGGCTTTTAGAAAAAAATAAAGTGGGTTTTAGAGAAATTAAAAGTGGTTTTTAGAAAAAATTAAAGCGACTTTCTAAGAAAACAAAACCGGTTTTTAGAAGAAATAAAAGTGGCTTTTTGAGAAAACAAAAGCGGCTTTTAGAAAAAATTAAAGTGGCTTTTTGAGAAAACAAAAGCGGCTTTTAGAAAAAATTAAAGCGACTTTCTGAGGAATTAAAAGTGACTTTTAGGAAAAATTAAAGCGACTTTCAGAGAAAACAAAAGCGGCTTTTAGAAAAAATTAAAGTGGCTTTTTGAGAAAACAAAAGCGGCTTTTAGAAAAAAATAAAGTGGGTTTTAGAGAAATTAAAAGTGGCTTTTAGAAAAAATTAAAGCGACTTTCTGAGAAAACAAAACCGGTTTTTAGAAGAAATAAAAGTGGCTTTCTGAGGAATTAAAAGTGGCTTTTAGAAAAAATTAAAGCGACTTTCTGAGGAATTAAAAGTGACTTTTAGAAAAAATTAAAGCGACTTTCTGAGAAAACAAAATCGGCTTTTATAAGAAATAAAAGTAGCTTTTTGAGAAAACAAAAGCGGCTATTAGAAAAAATTAAAGTGGCTTTTTGAGAAAATAAAAGCGGCTTTTAGAAAAAATTAAAGTGGCTTTCTGAGGAATTAAAAGTGGCTTTTACAAAAAATTAAAGCGACTTTCTGAGGAATTAAAAGTGACTTTTAGGAAAAATTAAAGCGACTTTCAGAGAAAACAAAAGCGGCTTTTAGAAAAAATTAAAGTGGCTTTTTGAGAAAACAAAAGCGGCTTTTAGAAAAAATTAAAGTGGCTTTTTGAGAAAACAAAAGCGGCTTTTAGAAAAAATTAAAGTGGCTTTTTGAGAAAACAAAAGCGGCTTTTAGAAAAAATTAAAATGGCTTTTTGAGAAAACAAAAGCGGTTTTTAGAAGAAATTAAAATGGCTTTTTGAGAAAACAAAAGCGGTTTTTAGAAGAAATAAAAGTGGCTTTTTGAGAAAACAAAAGCGGCTATTAGAAAAAATTAAAGTGGTTTTTTGAGAAAATAAAAGCGGCTTTTAGAAAAAATTAAAGTGGCTTTCTGAGGAATTAAAAGTGGCTTTTAGGAAAAATAAAAGCGACTTTCAGAGAAAACAAAAGCGGCTTTTAGAAAAAATTAAAGTGGTTTTTTGAGAAAATATAAGCGGCTTTTAGAAAAAATTAAAGTGGCTTTCTGAGGAATTAAAAGTGGCTTTTACAAAAAATTAAAGCGACTAAAAGTGGCTTTTAGAAAAAATTAAAGCGACTTTCTGAGGAATTAAAAGTGACTTTTAGGAAAAATTAAAGCGACTTTCAGAGAAAACAAAAGCGGCTTTTTAAAAAAAAATAAAGTGGGTTTTAGAGAAATTAAAAGTGGCTTTTAGAAAAAATTAAAGCGACTTTCTGAGAAAACAAAACCGGTTTTTAGAAGAAATAAAAGTGGCTTTCTGAGGAATTAAAAGTGGCTTTTACAAAAAATTAAAGCGACTTTCTGAGGAACTAAAAGTGACTTTTAGGAAAAATTAAAGCGACTTTCAGAGAAAACAAAAGCGGCTTTTAGAGAAAATTAAAGTGGCTTTTTGAGAAAACAAAAGCGGCTTTTAGAAAAAAATAAAGTGGGTTTTAGAGAAATTAAAAGTGGCTTTTAGAAAAAATTAAAGCGACTTTCTGAGAAAACAAAACCGGTTTTTAGAAGAAATAAAAGTGGCTTTCTGAGGAATTAAAAGTGGCTTTTAGAAAAAATTAAAGCGACTTTCTGAGGAATTAAAAGTGACTTTTAGGAAAAATTAAAGCGACTTTCAGAGAAAACAAAAGCGGCTTTTAGAAAAAAATAAAGTGGGTTTTAGAGAAATTAAAAGTGGCTTTTAGAAAAAATTAAAGCGACTTTCTGAGAAAACAAAACCGGTTTTTAGAAGAAATAAAAGTGGCTTTCTGCGGAATTAAAAGTGGCTTTTACAAAAAATTAAAGCGACTTTCTGAGGAACTAAAAGTGACTTTTAGGAAAAATTAAAGCGACTTTCAGAGAAAACAAAAGCGGCTTTTAGAAAAAATTAAAGTGGCTTTTTGAGAAAACAAAAGCGGCTTTTAGAAAAAAATAAAGTGGGTTTTAGAGAAATTAAAAGTGGCTTTTAGAAAAAATTAAAGCGACTTTCTGAGAAAACAAAACCGATTTTTAGAAGAAATAAAAGTGGCTTTCTGAGGAATTAAAAGTGGCTTTTAGAAAAAATTAAAGCGACTTTCTGAGGAATTAAAAGTGACTTTTAGGAAAAATTAAAGCGACTTTCAGAGAAAACAAAAGCGGCTTTTTAAAAAAAAATAAAGTGGGTTTTAGAGAAATTAAAAGTGGCTTTTTGAGAAAACAAAAGCGGCTTTTAGAAAAAATTAAAGTGGCTTTTTGAGAAAACAAAAGCAGCTTTTAGAAAAAATTAAAGCGACTTTCTGAGGAATTAAAAGTGACTTTTAGGAAAAATTAAAACGACTTTCTGAGGAATTAAAAGTGGCTTTTAGAAAAAATTAAAGCGACTTTCTGAGAAAACAAAACCGGTTTTTAGAAGAAATAAAAGTGGCTTTTTGAGAAAACAAAAGCGGCTTTTAGAAAAAAATAAAGTGGGTTTTAGAGAAATTAAAAGTGGCTTTTAGAAAAAATTAAAGCGACTTTCTGAGAAAACAAAACCGGTTTTTAGAAGAAATAAAAGTGGCTTTTTGAGAAAACAAAAGCGGCTTTTAGAAAAAAATAAAGTGGGTTTTAGAGAAATTAAAAGTGGTTTTTAGAAAAAATTAAAGCGACTTTCTAAGAAAACAAAACCGGTTTTTAGAAGAAATAAAAGTGGCTTTTTGAGAAAACAAAAGCGGCTTTTAGAAAAAATTAAAGTGGCTTTTTGAGAAAACAAAAGCGGCTTTTAGAAAAAATTAAAGCGACTTTCTGAGGAATTAAAAGTGACTTTTAGGAAAAATTAAAGCGACTTTCAGAGAAAACAAAAGCGGCTTTTAGAAAAAATTAAAGTGGCTTTTTGAGAAAACAAAAGCGGCTTTTAGAAAAAAATAAAGTGGGTTTTAGAGAAATTAAAAGTGGCTTTTAGAAAAAATTAAAGCGACTTTCTGAGAAAACAAAACCGGTTTTTAGAAGAAATAAAAGTGGCTTTCTGAGGAATTAAAAGTGGCTTTTAGAAAAAATTAAAGCGACTTTCTGAGGAATTAAAAGTGACTTTTAGAAAAAATTAAAGCGACTTTCTGAGAAAACAAAATCGGCTTTTATAAGAAATAAAAGTAGCTTTTTGAGAAAACAAAAGCGGCTATTAGAAAAAATTAAAGTGGCTTTTTGAGAAAATAAAAGCGGCTTTTAGAAAAAATTAAAGTGGCTTTCTGAGGAATTAAAAGTGGCTTTTACAAAAAATTAAAGCGACTTTCTGAGGAATTAAAAGTGACTTTTAGGAAAAATTAAAGCGATTTTCAGAGAAAACAAAAGCGGCTTTTAGAAAAAATTAAAGTGGCTTTTTGAGAAACCAAAAGCGGCTTTTAGAAAAAATTAAAGTGGCTTTTTGAGAAAACAAAAGCGGCTTTTAGAAAAAATTAAAATGGCTTTTTGAGAAAACAAAAGCGGTTTTTAGAAGAAATAAAAGTGGCTTTTTGAGAAAACAAAAGCGGCTATTAGAAAAAATTAAAGTGGCTTTTTGAGAAAATAAAAGCGGCTTTTAGAAAAAATTAAAGCGACTTTCTGAGGAATTGAAAGTGACTTTTAGAAAAAATTAAAGCGACTTTCTGAGAAAACAAAACCGGTTTTTAGAAGAAATAAAAGTGGCTTTTTGAGAAAACAAAAGCGGCTTTTAGAAAAAATTAAAGTGGCTTTTTGAGAAAACAAAAGCGGCTTTTAGAAAAAATTAAAGTGGCTTTTTGAGAAAATAAAAGCGGCTTTTAGAAAAAATTAAAGTGGCTTTCTGAGGAATTAAAAGTGGCTTTTACAAAAAATTAAAGCGACTTTCTGAGGAATTAAAAGTGACTTTTAGGAAAAATTAAAGCGACTTTCAGAGAAAACAAAAGCGGCTTTTAGAAAAAATTAAAGTGGCTTTTTGAGAAAACAAAAGCGGCTTTTAGAAAAAATTAAAGTGGCTTTTTGAGAAAACAAAAGCGGCTTTTAGAAAAAATTAAAGTGGCTTTTTGAGAAAACAAAAGCGGTTTTTAGAAGAAATAAAAGTGGCTTTTTGAGAAAACAAAAGCGGCTATTAGAAAAAATTAAAGTGGCTTTTTGAGAAAATAAAAGCGGCTTTTAGAAAAAATTAAAGCGACTTTCTGAGGAATTGAAAGTGACTTTTAGAAAAAATTAAAGCGACTTTCTGAGAAAACAAAACCGGTTTTTAGAAGAAATAAAAGTGGCTTTTTGAGAAAACAAAAGCGGCTTTTAGAAAAAATTAAAGTGGCTTTTTGAGAAAACAAAAGCGGCTTTTAGAAAAAAATAAAGTGGGTTTTAGAGTTATTAAAAGTGGCTTTTAGAAAAAATTAAAGTGGCTTTCTGAGGAATTAAAAGTGGCTTTTAGAAAAAATTAAAGCGACTTTCTGAGGAATTAAAAGTGACTTTTAGGAAAAATTAAAGCGACTTTCAGAGAAAACAAAAGCGGCTTTTAGAAAAAATTAAAGTGGCTTTTTGAGAAAACAAAAGCGGCTTTTAGAAAAAAGTAAAGTGGGTTTTAGAGAAATTAAAAGTGGCTTTTAGAAAAAATTAAAGCGACTTTCTGAGAAAACAAAACCGGTTTTTAGAAGAAATAAAAGTGGCTTTTTGAGAAAACAAAAGCGGCTATTAGTAAAAATTCAAGTGGTTTTTTGAGAAAATAAAAGCGGCTTTTAGAAAAAATGAAAGTGGCTTTCTGAGGAATTAGAAGTGGCTTTTATAAAAAATTAAAGCGACTTTCTGAGGAATTAAAAGTGACCTTTAGAAAAAATTAAAGCGACTTTCTGAGAAAACAAAATCGGCTTTTATAAGAAATAAAAGTAGCTTTTTGAGAAAACAAAAGCGGCTTTTAGAAAAAAATAAAGTGGGTTTTAGAGAAATTAAAAGTGGCTTTTAGAAAAAATTAAAGCGACTTTCTGAGAAAACAAAACCGGTTTTTAGAAGAAATAAAAGTGGCTTTTTGAGAAAACAAAAGCGGCTATTAGAAAAAATTCAAGTGGTTTTTTGAGAAAATAAAAGCGGCTTTTAGAAAAAATTAAAGTGGCTTTCTGAGGAATTAAAAGTGGCTTTTATAAAAAATTAAAGCGACTTTCTGAGGAATTAAAAGTGACTTTTAGGAAAAATTAAAGCGACTTTCAGAGAAAACAAAAGCGGCTTTTAGAAAAAAATTAAAGTGGCTTTTTGAGAAAACAAAAGCGGCTTTTAGAAAAAATTAAAGTGGCTTTTTGAGAAAACAAAAGCGGCTTTTAGAAAAAATTAAAGCGACTTTCTGAGGAATTAAAAGTGACTTTTAGAAAAAATTAAAGCGACTTTCTGAGAAAACAAAATCGGATTTTATAAGAAATAAAAGTAGCTTTTTGAGAAAACAAAAGCGGCTTTTAGAAGAAATTAAAGTGGCTTTTTGAGAAAGCAAAAGCGGCTTTTAGAAAAAAATAAAGTGGGTTTTAGAGAAATTAAAAGTGGCTTTTAGAAAATATTAAAGCGACTTTCTGAGAAAACAAAACCGGTTTTTAGAAGAAATAAAAGTGTCTTTTTGAGAAAACAAAAGCGGCTATTAGAAAAAATTAAAGTGGCTTTTTGAGAAAATAAAAGCGGCTTTTAGAAAAAATTAAAGCGACTTTCTGAGGAATTGAAAGTGACTTTTAGAAAAAATTAAAGCGACTTTCTGAGAAAACAAAACCGGTTTTTAGAAGAAATAAAAGTGGCTTTTTGAGAAAACAAAAGCGGCTTTTGGAAAAAATTAAAGTGGCTTTTTGAGAAAACAAAAGCGGCTTTTAGAAAAAATTAAAGTGGCTTTTTGAGAAAACAAAAGCGGCTTTTAGAAAAAATTAAAGTGGCTTTTTGAGAAAACAAAAGCGGTTTTTAGAAGAAATAAAAGTGGCTTTTTGAGAAAACAAAAGCGGCTATTAGAAAAAATTAAAGTGGCTTTTTGAGAAAACAAAAGCGGCTTTTAGAAAAAAATAAAGTGGGTTTTAGAGAAATTAAAAGTGGTTTTTAGAAAAAATTAAAGCGACTTTCTAAGAAAACAAAACCGGTTTTTAGAAGAAATAAAAGTGGCTTTTTGAGAAAACAAAAGCGGCTTTTAGAAAAAATTAAAGTGGCTTTTTGAGAAAACAAAAGCGGCTTTTAGAAAAAATTAAAGCGACTTTCTGAGAAAACAAAATCGGCTTTTATAAGAAATAAAAGTGGCTTTTTGAGAAAACAAAAGCGGCTATTAGAAAAAATTAAAGTGGTTTTTTGAGAAAATAAAAGCGGCTTTTAGAAAAAATTAAAGTGGCTTTCTGAGGAATTAAAAGTGGCTTTTAGGAAAAATTAAAGCGACTTTCAGAGAAAACAAAAGCGGCTTTTAGAAAAAATTAAAGTGGTTTTTTGAGAAAATATAAGCGGCTTTTAGAAAAAATTAAAGTGGCTTTCTGAGGAATTAAAAGTGGCTTTTACAAAAAATTAAAGCGACTTTCTGTGGAATTAAAAGTGACTTTTAGGAAAAATTAGAGCGACTTTCAGAGAAAACAAAAGCGGCTTTTAGAAAAAATTAAAGTGGCTTTTTGAGAAAACAAAAGCGGCTTTTAGAAAAAAATAAAGTGGGTTTTAGAGAAATTAAAAGTGGCTTTTAGAAAAAATTAAAGCGACTTTCTGAGAAAACAAAACCGGTTTTTAGAAGAAATAAAAGTGGCTTTCTGAGGAATTGAAAGTGGCTTTTAGAAAAAATTAAAGCGACTTTCTGAGGAATTAAAAGTGACTTTTAGGAAAAATTAAAGCGACTTTCAGAGAAAACAAAAGCGGCTTTTAGAAAAAAATAAAGTGGGTTTTAGAGAAATTAAAAGTGGCTTTTAGAAAAAATTAAAGCGACTTTCTGAGAAAACAAAACCGGTTTTTAGAAGAAATAAAAGTGGCTTTTTGAGAAAACAAAAGCGGCTTTTAGAAAAAATTAAAGTGGCTTTTTGAGAAAACAAAAGCAGCTTTTAGAAAAAATTAAAGCGACTTTCTGAGGAATTAAAAGTGACTTTTAGGAAAAATTAAAGCGACTTGCTGAGGAATTAAAAGTGACTTTTAGGAAAAATTAAAGCGACTTTCAGAGAAAACAAAAGCGGCTTTTAGAAAAAAATAAAGTGGGTTTTAGAGAAATTAAAAGTGGCTTTTAGAAAAAATTAAAGCGACTTTCTGAGAAAACAAAACCGGTTTTTAGAAGAAATAAAAGTGGCTTTTTGAGAAACCAAAAGCGGCTTTTAGAAAAAATTAAAGTGGCTTTCTGAGGAATTAAAAGTGGCTTTTAGAAAAAATTAAAGCGACTTTCTGAGGAATTAAAGGTGACTTTTAGGAAAAATACAAGCGACTTTCAGAGAAAACAAAAGCGGCTTTTAGAAAAAATTAAAGTGGCTTTTTGAGAAAACAAAAGCGGCTTTTAGAAAAAAATAAAGTGGGTTTTAGAGAAATTAAAATTGGTTTTTAGAAAAAATTAAAGCGACTTTCTAAGAAAACAAAACCGGTTTTTAGAAGAAATAAAAGTGGCTTTTTGAGAAAACAAAAGCGGCTTTTAGAAAAAATTAAAGTGGCTTTTTGAGAAAACAAAAGCGGCTTTTAGAAAAAATTAAAGCGACTTTCTGAGGAATTAAAAGTGACTTTTAGGAAAAAGCGACTTTCAGAGAAAACAAAAGCGGCTTTTAGAAAAAATTAAAGTGGCTTTTTGAGAAAACAAAAGCGGCTTTTAGAAAAAAATAAAGTGGGTTTTAGAGAAATTAAAAGTGGCATTTAGAAAAAATTAAAGCGACTTTCTGAGGAATTAAAAGTGACTTTTAGGAAAAATGAAAGCGACTTTCAGAGAAAACAAAAGCGGCTTTTAGAAAAAATTAAAGTGGCTTTTTGAGAAAACAAAAGCGGCTTTTAGAAAAAAATAAAGTGGGTTTTAGAGAAATTAAAAGTGGTTTTTAGAAAAAATTAAAGCGACTTTCTAAGAAAACAAAACCGGTTTTTAGAAGAAATAAAAGTGGCTTTTTGAGAAAACAAAAGCGGCTTTTAGAAAAAATTAAAGTGGCTTTTTGAGAAAACAAAGCGGCTTTTAGAAAAAATTAAAGCGACTTTCTGAGGAATTAAAAGTGACTTTTAGGAAAAATTAAAGCGACTTTCAGAGAAAACAAAAGCGGCTTTTAGAAAAAATTAAAGTGGCTTTCTGAGGAATTAAAAGTGGCTTTTACAAAAAATTAAAGCGACTTTCTGAGGAATTAAAAGTGACTTTTAGGAAAAATTAAAGCGACTTTCAGAGAAAACAAAAGCGACTTTTAGAAAAAATTAAAGTGGCTTTTTGAGAAAACAAAAGCGGCTATTAGAAAAAATTCAAGTGGCTTTTTGAGAAAACAAAAGCGGCTTTTAGAAAAAATTAAAGCGACTTTCTGAGAAAACAAAATCGGCTTTTATAAGAAATAAAAGTAGCTTTTTGAGAGAACAAAAGCGGCTTTTAGAAAAAAATAAAGTGGGTTTTAGAGAAATTAAAAGCGGCTTTTAGAAAAAATTAAAGTGGCTTTCTGAGGAATTAAAAGTGGCTTTTACAAAAAATTAAAGCGACTTATAGAAAAAATTAAAGCGACTTTTTAAGAAAACAAAACCGGTTTTTAGAAGAAATAAAAGTGGCTTTTGAAGAAAACAAAAGCGGCTTTTAGAAAAAATTAAAGTGGCTTTTTGAGAAAACAAAAGCGGCTTTTAGAAAAAATTAAAGCGACTTTCTGAGGAATTAAAAGTGACTTTTAGAAAAAATTAAAGCGACTTTCTGAGAAAACAAAATCGGCTTTTATAAGAAATAAAAGTAGCTTTTTGAGAAAACAAAAGCGGCTTTTAGAAAAAAATAAAGTGGGTTTTAGAGAAATTAAAAGCGGCTTTTAGAAAAAATTAAAGTGGCTTTCTGAGGAATTAAAAGTGGCTTTTACAAAAAATTAAAGCGACTTATAGAAAAAATTAAAGCGACTTTTTAAGAAAACAAAACCGGTTTTTAGAAGAAATAAAAGTGGCTTTTGAAGAAAACAAAAGCGGCTTTTAGAAAAAATTAAAGTGGCTTTTTGAGAAAACAAAAGCGGCTTTTAGAAAAAATTAAAGCGACTTTCTGAGGAATTAAAAGTGACTTTTAGAAAAAATTAAAGCGACTTTCAGAGAAAACAAAATCGGTTTTTAGAAGAAATAAAAGTACCTTTTTGAGAAAACAAAAGCGGCTTTTAGAAAAAAATAAAGTGGGTTTTAGAGAAATTAAAAGTGGCTTTTAGAAAAAATTAAAGCGACTTTCTGAGAAAACAAAACCGGTTTTTAGAAGAAATAAAAGTGGCTTTTTGAGAAAACAAAAGCGGCTATTAGAAAAAATTAAAGTGGCTTTTTGAGAAAACAAAAGCAGCTTTTAGAAAAAATTAAAGCGACTTTCTGAGGAATTGAAAGTGGCTTTTAGAAAAAATTAAAGCGACTTTCTGAGGAATTAAAAGTGACTTTTAGGAAAAATTAAAGCGACTTTCAGAGAAAACAAAAGCGGCTTTTAGAAAAAAATAAAGTGGGTTTTAGAGAAATTAAAAGTGGCTTTTAGAAAAAATTAAAGCGACTTTCTGAGAAAACAAAACCGGTTTTTAGAAGAAATAAAAGTGGCTTTTTGAGAAAACAAAAGCGGCTTTTAGAAAAAATTAAAGTGGCTTTTTGAGAAAACAAAAGCAGCTTTTAGAAAAAATTAAAGCGACTTTCTGAGGAATTAAAAGTGACTTTTAGGAAAAATTAAAGCGACTTGCTGAGGAATTAAAAGTGACTTTTAGGAAAAATTAAAGCGACTTTCAGAGAAAACAAAAGCGGCTTTTAGAAAAAAATAAAGTGGGTTTTAGAGAAATTAAAAGTGGCTTTTAGAAAAAATTAAAGCGACTTTCTGAGAAAACAAAACCGGTTTTTAGAAGAAATAAAAGTGGCTTTTTGAGAAACCAAAAGCGGCTTTTAGAAAAAATTAAAGTGGCTTTCTGAGGAATTAAAAGTGGCTTTTAGAAAAAATTAAAGCGACTTTCTGAGGAATTAAAGGTGACTTTTAGGAAAAATACAAGCGACTTTCAGAGAAAACAAAAGCGGCTTTTAGAAAAAATTAAAGTGGCTTTTTGAGAAAACAAAAGCGGCTTTTAGAAAAAAATAAAGTGGGTTTTAGAGAAATTAAAATTGGTTTTTAGAAAAAATTAAAGCGACTTTCTAAGAAAACAAAACCGGTTTTTAGAAGAAATAAAAGTGGCTTTTTGAGAAAACAAAAGCGGCTTTTAGAAAAAATTAAAGTGGCTTTTTGAGAAAACAAAAGCGGCTTTTAGAAAAAATTAAAGCGACTTTCTGAGGAATTAAAAGTGACTTTTAGGAAAAAGCGACTTTCAGAGAAAACAAAAGCGGCTTTTAGAAAAAATTAAAGTGGCTTTTTGAGAAAACAAAAGCGGCTTTTAGAAAAAAATAAAGTGGGTTTTAGAGAAATTAAAAGTGGCATTTAGAAAAAATTAAAGCGACTTTCTGAGGAATTAAAAGTGACTTTTAGGAAAAATGAAAGCGACTTTCAGAGAAAACAAAAGCGGCTTTTAGAAAAAATTAAAGTGGCTTTTTGAGAAAACAAAAGCGGCTTTTAGAAAAAAATAAAGTGGGTTTTAGAGAAATTAAAAGTGGTTTTTAGAAAAAATTAAAGCGACTTTCTAAGAAAACAAAACCGGTTTTTAGAAGAAATAAAAGTGGCTTTTTGAGAAAACAAAAGCGGCTTTTAGAAAAAATTAAAATGGCTTTTTGAGAAAACAAAGCGGCTTTTAGAAAAAATTAAAGCGACTTTCTGAGGAATTAAAAGTGACTTTTAGGAAAAATTAAAGCGACTTTCAGAGAAAACAAAAGCGGCTTTTAGAAAAAATTAAAGTGGCTTTCTGAGGAATTAAAAGTGGCTTTTACAAAAAATTAAAGCGACTTTCTGAGGAATTAAAAGTGACTTTTAGGAAAAATTAAAGCGACTTTCAGAGAAAACAAAAGCGACTTTTAGAAAAAATTAAAGTGGCTTTTTGAGAAAACAAAAGCGGCTATTAGAAAAAATTCAAGTGGCTTTTTGAGAAAACAAAAGCGGCTTTTAGAAAAAATTAAAGCGACTTTCTGAGAAAACAAAATCGGCTTTTATAAGAAATAAAAGTAGCTTTTTGAGAGAACAAAAGCGGCTTTTAGAAAAAAATAAAGTGGGTTTTAGAGAAATTAAAAGCGGCTTTTAGAAAAAATTAAAGTGGCTTTCTGAGGAATTAAAAGTGGCTTTTACAAAAAATTAAAGCGACTTATAGAAAAAATTAAAGCGACTTTTTAAGAAAACAAAACCGGTTTTTAGAAGAAATAAAAGTGGCTTTTGAAGAAAACAAAAGCGGCTTTTAGAAAAAATTAAAGTGGCTTTTTGAGAAAACAAAAGCGGCTTTTAGAAAAAATTAAAGCGACTTTCTGAGGAATTAAAAGTGACTTTTAGAAAAAATTAAAGCGACTTTCTGAGAAAACAAAATCGGCTTTTATAAGAAATAAAAGTAGCTTTTTGAGAAAACAAAAGCGGCTTTTAGAAAAAAATAAAGTGGGTTTTAGAGAAATTAAAAGCGGCTTTTAGAAAAAATTAAAGTGGCTTTCTGAGGAATTAAAAGTGGCTTTTACAAAAAATTAAAGCGACTTATAGAAAAAATTAAAGCGACTTTTTAAGAAAACAAAACCGGTTTTTAGAAGAAATAAAAGTGGCTTTTGAAGAAAACAAAAGCGGCTTTTAGAAAAAATTAAAGTGGCTTTTTGAGAAAACAAAAGCGGCTTTTAGAAAAAATTAAAGCGACTTTCTGAGGAATTAAAAGTGACTTTTAGAAAAAATTAAAGCGACTTTCAGAGAAAACAAAATCGGTTTTTAGAAGAAATAAAAGTACCTTTTTGAGAAAACAAAAGCGGCTTTTAGAAAAAAATAAAGTGGGTTTTAGAGAAATTAAAAGTGGCTTTTAGAAAAAATTAAAGCGACTTTCTGAGAAAACAAAACCGGTTTTTAGAAGAAATAAAAGTGGCTTTTTGAGAAAACAAAAGCGGCTATTAGAAAAAATTAAAGTGGCTTTTTGAGAAAACAAAAGCGGCTTATAGAAAAAATTAAAGCGACTTTCTGAGAAAACAAAATCGGTTTTTAGAAGAAATAAAAGTGGCTTTTTGAGAAAACAAAAGCAGCTATTAGAAAAAATTCAAGTGGTTTTTTGAGAAAATAAAAGCGACTTTTAGAAAAAAATAAAGTGGGTTTTAGAGAAATTAAAAGCGGCTTTTAGAAAAAATTAAAGTGGCTTTCTGAGGAATTAAAAGTGGCTTTTACAAAAAATTAAAGCGACTTTCTGAGGAATTAAAAGTGACTTTTAGGAAAAATTAAAGCGACTTTCAGAGAAAACAAAAGCGACTTTTAGAAAAAATTAAAGTGGCTTTTTGAGAAAACAAAAGCGGCTTTTAGTAAAAATTAAAGTGGCTTTTTGAGAAAACAAAAGCGGCTTTTAGAAAAAATTAAAGCGACTTTCTGAGGAATTAAAAGTGACTTTTAGAAAAAATTAAAGCGACTTTCTGAGAAAACAAAATCGGTTTTTAGAAGAAATAAAAGTAGCTTTTTGAGAAAACAAAAGCGGCTTTTAGAAAAAAATAAAGTGGGTTTTAGAGAAATTAAAAGTGGCTTTTAGAAAAAACAAAAGCGGCTTTTAGAAAAAATTAAAGTGGCTTTTTGAGAAAACAAAAGCGGCTGTTAGTAAAAATTAAAGTGGCTTTTTGAGAAAACAAAAGCGGCTATTAGAAAAAATTAAAGTGGCTTTTTGAGAAAACAAAAGCGGCTTATAGAAAAAATTAAAGCGACTTTTTAAGAAAACAAAACCGGTTTTTAGAAGAAATAAAAGTGGCTTTTGAAGAAAACAAAAGCGGCTTTTAGAAAAAATTAAAGTGGCTTTTTGAGAAAACAAAAGCGGCTTTTAGAAAAAATTAAAGCGACTTTCTGAGGAATTAAAAGTGACTTTTAGAAAAAATTAAAGCGACTTTCAGAGAAAACAAAATCGGTTTTTAGAAGAAATAAAAGTAGCTTTTTGAGAAAACAAAAGCGGCTTTTAGAAAAAAATAAAGTGGGTTTTAGAGAAATTAAAAGTGGCTTTTAGAAAAAATTAAAGCGACTTTCTGAGAAAACAAAACCGGTTTTTAGAAGAAATAAAAGTGGCTTTTTGAGAAAACAAAAGCGGCTATTAGAAAAAATTAAAGTGGCTTTTTGAGAAAACAAAAGCGGCTTATAGAAAAAATTAAAGCGACTTTCTGAGAAAACAAAATCGGTTTTTAGAAGAAATAAAAGTGGCTTTTTGAGAAAACAAAAGCAGCTATTAGAAAAAATTCAAGTGGTTTTTTGAGAAAATAAAAGCGACTTTTAGAAAAAATTAAAGTGGCTTTCTGAGGAATTAAAAGTGGCTTTTACAAAAAATTAAAGCGACTTTCTGAGGAATTAAAAGTGACTTTTAGGAAAAATTAAAGCGACTTTCAGAGAAAATAAACCCGGTTTTTTAAAGAAATAAAAGTAGCTTTTTGAGAAAACGAAAGCGGCTTTTAGAAAAAAATAAAGTGGGTTTTATAGAAATTAAAAGTGGCTTTTAGAAAAAACAAAAGCGGCTATTAGAAAAAATTCAAGTGGTTTTTTCAGAAAATAAAAGCGACTTTTAGAAAAAATTAAAGTGGCTTTCTGAGGAATTTAAAGTGGCTTTTACAAAAAATTAAAGCGACTTTCTGAGGAATTAAAAGTGACTTTTACGAAAAATTAAAGCGACTTTCAGAGAAAACAAACCCGGTTTTTAGAAGAAATAAAAGTGGCTTATGGAGAAAACAAAAGCGGCTATTAGAAAAAATTCAAGTGGTTTTTTGAGAAAATAAAAGCGACTTTTAGAAAAAATTAAAGTGGCTTTCTGAGGAATTAAAAGTGGCTTTTACAAAAAATTAAAGCGACTTTCTGAGGAATTAAAAGTGACTTTTAGAAAAAATTAAAGCGACTTTCTGAGAAAACAAAATCGGCTTTTATAAGAAATAAAAGTAGCTTTTTGAGAAAACAAAAGCGGCTTTTAGAAAAAATTAAAGTGGCATTTTGAGAAAACAAACCCGGTTTTTTAAAGAAATAAAAGTGGCTTTTTGAGAAAACAAAAGCGGCTTTTAGAAAAAATTAAAGTGGCTTTTTGAGAAAACAAAAGCGGCTTTTAGAAAAAATTAAAGTGGCTTTTTGAGAAAACAAAAGCGGCTTTTAGAAAAAATTAAAGCGACTTTCTGACGAATTAAAAGTGACTTTTAGAAAAAATTAAAGCGACTTTCTGAGAAAACAAACCCGGTTTTTTAAAGAAATAAAAGTGGCTTTTTGAGAAAACAAAAGCGGCTTTTAGAAAAAATTAAAGTGGCTTTTTGAGAAAACAAAAGCGGCTTTTAGAAAAAATTAAAGAGGCTTTTTGAGAAAACAAAAGCGGCTTTTAGAAAAAATTAAAGCGACTTTCTGAGGAATTAAAAGTGACTTTTAGAAAAAATTAAAGCAACTTTCAGAGAAAACAAAATCGGCTTTTAGAAGAAATAAAAGTGGCTTTTTGAGAAAGCAAAAGCGGCTTTTAGAAAAAAATAAAGTGGGTTTTAGAGAAATTAAAAGTGGCTTTTAGAAAAAATTAAAGCGACTTTCTGAGAAAACAAAACCGGTTTTTAGAAGAAATAAAAGTGGCTTTTTGAGAAAACAAAAGCGGCTATTAGAAAAAATTAAAGTGGCTTTTTGAGAAAACAAAAGCGGCTTTTAGAACAAATTAAAGAGGCTTTTTGAGAAATTAAAAGTGGCTTTTAGAAAAAATAAAAGCGACTTTCTGAGGAATTAAAAGTGACTTTTAGAAAAAATTAACGCGACTTTCTGAGAAAACAAAATCGGTTTTTAGAAGAAATAAAAGTGGCTTTTTGAGAAAGCAAAAGCGGCTATTAGAAACAATTAAAGTGGCTTTTAGAGAAATTAAAAGTGGCTTTTAGAAAAAATAAAAGCGACTTTCTGAGGAATTAAAAGTGACTTTTAGAAAAAATTAACGCGACTTTCTGAGAAAACAAAATCGGTTTTTAGAAGAAATAAAAGTGGCTTTTTGAGAAAGCAAAAGCGGCTTTTAGAAAAAATTAAAGTGGCTTTCTGAGGAATTAAAAGTGGCTTTTACAAAAAATAAAAGCGACTTTCTGAGGAATTAAAAGTGATTTTTAGGAAAAATTAAAGCGACTTTCAGAGAAAACAAAAGCGGCTTTTAGAAAAAATTAAAGTGGCTTTTTGAGAAAACAAAAGCGGCTTTTAGAAAACATTAAAGCGACTTTCTGAGGAATTAAAAGTGACTTTTAGAAAAAATTAAAGCGACTTTCTGAGAAAACAAACCCGGTTTAAAGTGGCTTTTTGAGAAAACAAAAGCGGCTTTTAGAAAAAAATTAAAGTAGGTTTTAGAGAAAACAAAAGCGGCTTTTAGAAAAAATTAAAGTGGGTCTTAGAGAAATTAAAAGTGGCTTTTAGAAAAAATTAAAGCGACTTTCTGAGCAATTAAAAGTGACTTTTAGAAAAAATTAAAGCGACTTTCTGAGAAAACAAAATCGGCTTTTAAAAGAAATAAAAGTAGCTTTTTGAGAAAACAAAAACGGCTATTAGAAAAAATTAAAGTGGCTTTTTGAGAAAACAAAAGCGGCTTTTAGAAAAAATTAAAGTGGGTCTTAGAGAAATTAAAAGTGGCTTTTAGAAAAAATTAAAGCGACTTTCTGAGGAATTAAAAGTGACTTTTAAAAAATTAAAGCGACTTTCTGAGAAAACAAAATCGGCTTTTAGAAGAAATAAAAGTAGCTTTTTGAGAAAACAAAAGCGGCTATTAGAAAAAATTAAAGTGGCTTTTTGAGAAAACAAAAGCGGCTTTTAGAAAAAATTAAAGTGGGTCTTAGAGAAATTAAAAGTGGCTTTTAGAAAAAATTAAAGCGACTTTCTGAGCAATTAAAAGTGACTTTTAGAAAAAATTAAAGCGACTTTCTGAGAAAACAAAATCGGCTTTTAAAAGAAATAAAAGTAGCTTTTTGAGAAAACAAAAGCGACTTTTAGAAAAAATTAAAGCGACTTTCTGAGAAAACAAAACCGGTTTTTAGAAGAAATAAAAGTGGCTTTTTGAGAAAACAAAAGCGGCTTTTAGAAAAAATTAAAGTGGCTTTTTGAGAAAACAAAAGCGGCTTTTAGAAAAAGTTAAAGTGGGTTTTAGAGAAATTAAAAGTGGCTTTTAGAAAAAATTAAAGCGACTTTCTGAGAAAACAAAACCGGTTTTTAGAAGAAATAAAAGTGGCTTTTTGAGAAAACAAAAGCGGCTTTTAGATAAAATTAAAGTGGCTTTTTGAGAAAACAAAAGCGGCTTTTAGAAAAAATTAAAGTGGGTTTTAGAGAAATTAAAAGTGGCTTTTAGAAAAAATTAAAGCGACTTTCTGAGAAAACAAAACCGGTTTTTAGAAGAAATAAAAGTGGCTTTTTGAGAAAACAAAAGCGGCTTTTAGATAAAATTAAAGTGGCTTTTTGAGAAAACAAAAGCGGCTTTTAGATAAAATTAAAGTGGCTTTTTGAGAAAACAAAAGCGGCTTTTAGAAAAAATTAAAGTGGGTTTTAGAGAAATTAAAAGTGGCTTTTAGAAAAAATTAAAGCGACTTTCTGAGAAAACAAAACCGGTTTTTAGAAGAAATAAAAGTGGCTTTTTGAGAAAACAAAAGCGGCTTTTAGATAAAATTAAAGTGGCTTTTTGAGAAAACAAAAGCGGCTTTTAGATAAAATTAAAGTGGCTTTTTGAGAAAACAAAAGCGGCTTTTAGAAAAAATTAAAGTGGGTTTTAGAGAAATTAAAAGTGGCTTTTAGAAAAAATTAAAGGGACTTTCTGAGAAAACAAAACCGGTTTTTAGAAGAAATAAAAGTGGCTTTTTGAGAAAACAAAAGCGGCTTTTAGATAAAATTAAAGTGGCTTTTTGAGAAAACAAAAGCGGCTTTTAGATAAAATTAAAGTGGCTTTTTGAGAAAACAAAAGCGGCTTTTAGAAAAAATTAAAGTGGGTTTTAGAGAAATTAAAAGTGGCTTTTAGATAAAAATTAAAGCGACTTTCTGAGAAAACAAAACCGGTTTTTAGAAGAAATAAAAGTGGCTTTTTGAGAAAACAAAAGCGGCTTTTAGATAAAATTAAAGTGGCTTTTTGAGAAACAAAAGCGGCTATTAGAAAAAATTAAAGTGGCTTTTTGAGAAAACAAAAGCGGCTTTTAGAAAAAATTAAAGCGACTTTCTGAGGAATTAAAAGTGACTTTTAGAAAAAATTAAAGCAACTTTCAGAGAAAACAAAATCGGCTTTTAGAAGAAATAAAAGTGGCTTTTTGAGAAAGCAAAAGCGGCTTTTAGAAAAAAATAAAGTGGGTTTTAGAGAAATTAAAAGTGGCTTTTAGAAAAAATTAAAGCGACTTTCTGATAAAACAAAACCGGTTTTTAGAAGAAATAAAAGTGGCTTTTTGAGAAAACAAAAGCGGCTATTAGAAAAAATTAAAGTGGCTTTTTGAGAAAACAAAAGCGGCTTTTAGAACAAATTAAAGAGGCTTTTTGAGAAATTAAAAGTGGCTTTTAGAAAAAATAAAAGCGACTTTCTGAGGAATTAAAAGTGACTTTTAGAAAAAATTAACGCGACTTTCTGAGAAAACAAAATCGGTTTTTAGAAGAAATAAAAGTGGCTTTTTGAGAAAGCAAAAGCGGCTATTAGAAACAATTAAAGTGGCTTTTTGAGAAAACAAAAGCGGCTTTTAGAAAACATTAAAGCGACTTTCTGAGGAATTAAAAGTGACTTTTAGAAAAAATTAAAGCGACTTTCTGAGAAAACAAACCCGGTTTAAAGTGGCTTTTTGAGAAAACAAAAGCGGCTTTTAGAAAAAAATTAAAGTAGGTTTTAGAGAAAACAAAAGCGGCTTTTAGAAAAAATTAAAGTGGGTCTTAGAGAAATTAAAAGTGGCTTTTAGAAAAAATTAAAGCGACTTTCTGAGCAATTAAAAGTGACTTTTAGAAAAAATTAAAGCGACTTTCTGAGAAAACAAAATCGGCTTTTAAAAGAAATAAAAGTAGCTTTTTGAGAAAACAAAAACGGCTATTAGAAAAAATTAAAGTGGCTTTTTGAGAAAACAAAAGCGGCTTTTAGAAAAAATTAAAGTGGGTCTTAGAGAAATTAAAAGTGGCTTTTAGAAAAAATTAAAGCGACTTTCTGAGGAATTAAAAGTGACTTTTAAAAAATTAAAGCGACTTTCTGAGAAAACAAAATCGGCTTTTAGAAGAAATAAAAGTAGCTTTTTGAGAAAACAAAAGCGGCTATTAGAAAAAATTAAAGTGGCTTTTTGAGAAAACAAAAGCGGCTTTTAGAAAAAATTAAAGTGGGTCTTAGAGAAATTAAAAGTGGCTTTTAGAAAAAATTAAAGCGACTTTCTGAGCAATTAAAAGTGACTTTTAGAAAAAATTAAAGCGACTTTCTGAGAAAACAAAATCGGCTTTTAAAAGAAATAAAAGTAGCTTTTTGAGAAAACAAAAGCGACTTTTAGAAAAAATTAAAGCGACTTTCTGAGAAAACAAAACCGGTTTTTAGAAGAAATAAAAGTGGCTTTTTGAGAAAACAAAAGCGGCTTTTAGAAAAAATTAAAGTGGCTTTTTGAGAAAACAAAAGCGGCTTTTAGAAAAAGTTAAAGTGGGTTTTAGAGAAATTAAAAGTGGCTTTTAGAAAAAATTAAAGCGACTTTCTGAGAAAACAAAACCGGTTTTTAGAAGAAATAAAAGTGGCTTTTTGAGAAAACAAAAGCGGCTTTTAGATAAAATTAAAGTGGCTTTTTGAGAAAACAAAAGCGGCTTTTAGAAAAAATTAAAGTGGGTTTTAGAGAAATTAAAAGTGGCTTTTAGAAAAAATTAAAGCGACTTTCTGAGAAAACAAAACCGGTTTTTAGAAGAAATAAAAGTGGCTTTTTGAGAAAACAAAAGCGGCTTTTAGATAAAATTAAAGTGGCTTTTTGAGAAAACAAAAGCGGCTTTTAGATAAAATTAAAGTGGCTTTTTGAGAAAACAAAAGCGGCTTTTAGAAAAAATTAAAGTGGGTTTTAGAGAAATTAAAAGTGGCTTTTAGAAAAAATTAAAGCGACTTTCTGAGAAAACAAAACCGGTTTTTAGAAGAAATAAAAGTGGCTTTTTGAGAAAACAAAAGCGGCTTTTAGATAAAATTAAAGTGGCTTTTTGAGAAAACAAAAGCGGCTTTTAGATAAAATTAAAGTGGCTTTTTGAGAAAACAAAAGCGGCTTTTAGAAAAAATTAAAGTGGGTTTTAGAGAAATTAAAAGTGGCTTTTAGAAAAAATTAAAGGGACTTTCTGAGAAAACAAAACCGGTTTTTAGAAGAAATAAAAGTGGCTTTTTGAGAAAACAAAAGCGGCTTTTAGATAAAATTAAAGTGGCTTTTTGAGAAAACAAAAGCGGCTTTTAGATAAAATTAAAGTGGCTTTTTGAGAAAACAAAAGCGGCTTTTAGAAAAAATTAAAGTGGGTTTTAGAGAAATTAAAAGTGGCTTTTAGATAAAAATTAAAGCGACTTTCTGAGAAAACAAAACCGGTTTTTAGAAGAAATAAAAGTGGCTTTTTGAGAAAACAAAAGCGGCTTTTAGATAAAATTAAAGTGGCTTTTTGAGAAACAAAAGCGGCTATTAGAAAAAATTAAAGTGGCTTTTTGAGAAAACAAAAGCGGCTTTTAGAAAAAATTAAAGCGACTTTCTGAGGAATTAAAAGTGACTTTTAGAAAAAATTAAAGCAACTTTCAGAGAAAACAAAATCGGCTTTTAGAAGAAATAAAAGTGGCTTTTTGAGAAAGCAAAAGCGGCTTTTAGAAAAAAATAAAGTGGGTTTTAGAGAAATTAAAAGTGGCTTTTAGAAAAAATTAAAGCGACTTTCTGATAAAACAAAACCGGTTTTTAGAAGAAATAAAAGTGGCTTTTTGAGAAAACAAAAGCGGCTATTAGAAAAAATTAAAGTGGCTTTTTGAGAAAACAAAAGCGGCTTTTAGAACAAATTAAAGAGGCTTTTTGAGAAATTAAAAGTGGCTTTTAGAAAAAATAAAAGCGACTTTCTGAGGAATTAAAAGTGACTTTTAGAAAAAATTAACGCGACTTTCTGAGAAAACAAAATCGGTTTTTAGAAGAAATAAAAGTGGCTTTTTGAGAAAGCAAAAGCGGCTATTAGAAACAATTAAAGTGGCTTTTAGAGAAATTAAAAGTGGCTTTTAGAAAAAATAAAAGCGACTTTCTGAGGAATTAAAAGTGACTTTTAGAAAAAATTAACGCGACTTTCTGAGAAAACAAAATCGGTTTTTAGAAGAAATAAAAGTGGCTTTTTGAGAAAGCAAAAGCGGCTTTTAGAAAAAATTAAAGTGGCTTTCTGAGGAATTAAAAGTGGCTTTTACAAAAAATAAAAGCGACTTTCTGAGGAATTAAAAGTGATTTTTAGGAAAAATTAAAGCGACTTTCAGAGAAAACAAAAGCGGCTTTTAGAAAAAATTAAAGTGGCTTTTTGAGAAAACAAAAGCGGCTTTTAGAAAACATTAAAGCGACTTTCTGAGGAATTAAAAGTGACTTTTAGAAAAAATTAAAGCGACTTTCTGAGAAAACAAACCCGGTTTTTAGAAGAAATAAAAGTGGCCTTTTGAGAAAACAAAAGCGGCTTTTAGAAAAAATTAAAGTGGCTTTTTGAGAAAACAAAAGCGGCTTTTAGAAAAAATTAAAGTAGGTTTTAGAGAAAACAAAAGCGGCTTTTAGAAAAAATTAAAGTGGGTCTTAGAGAAATTAAAAGTGGCTTTTAGAAAAAATTAAAGCGACTTTCTGAGCAATTAGAAGTGACTTTTAGAAAAAATTAAAGCGACTTTCTGAGAAAACAAAATCGGCTTTTAAAAGAAATAAAAGTAGCTTTTTGAGAAAGCAAAAACGGCTATTAGAAAAAATTAAAGTGGCTTTTTGAGAAAACAAAAGCGGCTTTTAGAAAAAATTAAAGTGGGTCTTAGAGAAATTAAAAGTGGCTTTTAGAAAAAATTAAAGCGACTTTCTGAGGAATTAAAAGTGACTTTTAAAAAATTAAAGCGACTTTCTGAGAAAACAAAATCGGCTTTTAGAAGAAATAAAAGTAGCTTTTTGAGAAAACAAAAGCGGCTATTAGAAAAAATTAAAGTGGCTTTTTGAGAAAACAAAAGCGGCTTTTAGAAAAAATTAAAGTGGGTCTTAGAGAAATTAAAAGTGGCTTTTAGAAAAAATTAAAGCGACTTTCTGAGCAATTAAAAGTGACTTTTAGAAAAAATTAAAGCGACTTTCTGAGAAAACAAAATCGGCTTTTAAAAGAAATAAAAGTAGCTTTTTGAGAAAACAAAAGCGACTTTTAGAAAAAATTAAAGCGACTTTCTGAGGAATTAAAAGTGGCTTTTAGAAAAAATTAAAGCGACTTTCTGAGAAAACAAAACCGGTTTTTAGAAGAAATAAAAGTGGCTTTTTGAGAAAACAAAAGCGGCTTTTAGAAAAAATTAAAGTGGCTTTTTGAGAAAAAACAAGCGGCTTTTAGAAAAAGTTAAAGTGGGTTTTAGAGAAATTAAAAGTGGCTTTTAGAAAAAATTAAAGCGACTTTCTGAGAAAACAAAACCGGTTTTTAGAAGAAATAAAAGTGGCTTTTTGAGAAAACAAAAGCGGCTTTTAGATAAAATTAAAGTGGCTTTTTGAGAAAACAAAAGCGGCTTTTAGAAAAAATTAAAGTGGGTTTTAGAGAAATTAAAAGTGGCTTTTAGAAAAAATTAAAGCGACTTTCTGAGAAAACAAAACCGGTTTTTAGAAGAAATAAAAGTGGCTTTTTGAGAAAACAAAAGCGGCTTTTAGATAAAATTAAAGTGGCTTTTTGAGAAAACAAAAGCGGCTTTTAGATAAAATTAAAGTGGCTTTTTGAGAAAACAAAAGCGGCTTTTAGAAAAAATTAAAGTGGGTTTTAGAGAAATTAAAAGTGGCTTTTAGAAAAAATTAAAGCGACTTTCTGAGAAAACAAAACCGGTTTTTAGAAGAAATAAAAGTGGCTTTTTGAGAAAACAAAAGCGGCTTTTAGATAAAATTAAAGTGGCTCTATAAGAAAACAAAAGGGGATTTTAGAAAAAATTAAAGCGCCTTTCTGAGAAAACAAAATCGGCTTTTAGAAGAAATAAAAATGGCTTTTTGAGAAAACAAAAGTGGCTTTTTGAGAAAACAAAAGCGGCTTTTGGAAAAAATTGAAGTTGCTTTTTGAGAAAACAATAGCGGCTTTTAGAAAAAATTAAAGTGGCTTTCTGAGAAATTAAAAGCGGCTTTTAGAAAAAACTAAAATGGGTTTTAGAGAAATTAAAAGCGGCTTTTAGAAAAAATTAAAGCGACTTTCTGCGAAAACAAAATCGGCTTTTAAAAGAAATAAAAGTAGCTTTTTGAGAAAACAAAAACGGCTATTAGAAAAAATTAAAGTGGCTTTTTGAGAAAACAAAAGCGGCTTTTAGAAAAAATTAAAGTGGGTCTTAGAGAAATTACAAGTGGCTTTTAGAAAAAATTAAAGCGACTTTCTGAGGAATTAAAAGTGACTTTTAAAAAATTAAAGCGACTTTCTGAGAAAACAAAATCGGCTTTTAGAAGAAATAAAAGTAGCTTTTTGAGAAAACAAAAGCGGCTATTAGAAAAAATTAAAGTGGCTTTTTGAGAAAACAAAAGCGGCTTTTAGAAAAAATTAAAGTGGGTCTTAGAGAAATTAAAAGTGGCTTTTAGAAAAAATTAAAGCGACTTTCTGAGCAATTAAAAGTGACTTTTAGAAAAAATTAAAGCGACTTTCTGAGAAAACAAAATCGGCTTTTAAAAGAAATAAAAGTAGCTTTTTGAGAAAACAAAAGCGACTTTTAGAAAAAATTAAAGCGACTTTCTGAGAAAACAAAACCGGTTTTTAGAAGAAATAAAAGTGGCTTTTTGAGAAAACAAAAGCGGCTTTTAGAAAAAATTAAAGTGGCTTTTTGAGAAAACAAAAGCGGCTTTTAGAAAAAGTTAAAGTGGGTTTTAGAGAAATTAAAAGTGGCTTTTAGAAAAAATTAAAGCGACTTTCTGAGAAAACAAAACCGGTTTTTAGAAGAAATAAAAGTGGCTTTTTGAGAAAACAAAAGCGGCTTTTAGATAAAATTAAAGTGGCTTTTTGAGAAAACAAAAGCGGCTTTTAGAAAAAATTAAAGTGGGTTTTAGAGAAATTAAAAGTGGCTTTTAGAAAAAATTAAAGCGACTTTCTGAGAAAACAAAACCGGTTTTTAGAAGAAATAAAAGTGGCTTTTTGAGAAAACAAAAGCGGCTTTTAGATAAAATTAAAGTGGCTTTTTGAGAAAACAAAAGCGGCTTTTAGATAAAATTAAAGTGGCTTTTTGAGAAAACAAAAGCGGCTTTTAGAAAAAATTAAAGTGGGTTTTAGAGAAATTAAAAGTGGCTTTTAGAAAAAATTAAAGCGACTTTCTGAGAAAACAAAACCGGTTTTTAGAAGAAATAAAAGTGTCTTTTTGAGAAAACAAAAGCGGCTTTTAGATAAAATTAAAGTGGCTTTTTGAGAAAACAAAAGCGGCTTTTAGATAAAATTAAAGTGGCTTTTTGAGAAAACAAAAGCGGCTTTTAGAAAAAATTAAAGTGGGTTTTAGAGAAATTAAAAGTGGCTTTTAGAAAAAATTAAAGGGACTTTCTGAGAAAACAAAACCGGTTTTTAGAAGAAATAAAAGTGGCTTTTTGAGAAAACAAAAGCGGCTTTTAGATAAAATTAAAGTGGCTTTTTGAGAAAACAAAAGCGGCTTTTAGATAAAATTAAAGTGGCTTTTTGAGAAAACAAAAGCGGCTTTTAGAAAAAATTAAAGTGGGTTTTAGAGAAATTAAAAGTGGCTTTTAGAAAAAATTAAAGCGACTTTCTGAGAAAACAAAACCGGTTTTTAGAAGAAATAAAAGTGGCTTTTTGAGAAAACAAAAGCGGCTTTTAGATAAAATTAAAGTGGCTTTTTGAGAAACAAAAGCGGCTATTAGAAAAAATTAAAGTGGCTTTTTGAGAAAACAAAAGCGGCTTTTAGAAAAAATTAAAGCGACTTTCTGAGGAATTAAAAGTGACTTTTAGAAAAAATTAAAGCAACTTTCAGAGAAAACAAAATCGGCTTTTAGAAGAAATAAAAGTGGCTTTTTGAGAAAGCAAAAGCGGCTTTTAGAAAAAAATAAAGTGGGTTTTAGAGAAATTAAAAGTGGCTTTTAGAAAAAATTAAAGCGACTTTCTGATAAAACAAAACCGGTTTTTAGAAGAAATAAAAGTGGCTTTTTGAGAAAACAAAAGCGGCTATTAGAAAAAATTAAAGTGGCTTTTTGAGAAAACAAAAGCGGCTTTTAGAACAAATTAAAGAGGCTTTTTGAGAAATTAAAAGTGGCTTTTAGAAAAAATAAAAGCGACTTTCTGAGGAATTAAAAGTGACTTTTAGAAAAAATTAACGCGACTTTCTGAGAAAACAAAATCGGTTTTTAGAAGAAATAAAAGTGGCTTTTTGAGAAAGCAAAAGCGGCTATTAGAAACAATTAAAGTGGCTTTTAGAGAAATTAAAAGTGGCTTTTAGAAAAAATAAAAGCGACTTTCTGAGGAATTAAAAGTGACTTTTAGAAAAAATTAACGCGACTTTCTGAGAAAACAAAATCGGTTTTTAGAAGAAATAAAAGTGGCTTTTTGAGAAAGCAAAAGCGGCTTTTAGAAAAAATTAAAGTGGCTTTCTGAGGAATTAAAAGTGGCTTTTACAAAAAATAAAAGCGACTTTCTGAGGAATTAAAAGTGATTTTTAGGAAAAATTAAAGCGACTTTCAGAGAAAACAAAAGCGGCTTTTAGAAAAAATTAAAGTGGCTTTTTGAGAAAACAAAAGCGGCTTTTAGAAAACATTAAAGCGACTTTCTGAGGAATTAAAAGTGACTTTTAGAAAAAATTAAAGCGACTTTCTGAGAAAACAAACCCGGTTTTTAAAAGAAATAAAAGTGGCCTTTTGAGAAAACAAAAGCGGCTTTTAGAAAAAATTAAAGTGGCTTTTTGAGAAAACAAAAGCGGCTTTTAGAAAAAATTAAAGTAGGTTTTAGAGAAAACAAAAGCGGCTTTTAGAAAAAATTAAAGTGGGTCTTAGAGAAATTAAAAGTGGCTTTTAGAAAAAATTAAAGCGACTTTCTGAGCAATTAGAAGTGACTTTTAGAAAAAATTAAAGCGACTTTCTGAGAAAACAAAATCGGCTTTTAAAAGAAATAAAAGTAGCTTTTTGAGAAAGCAAAAACGGCTATTAGAAAAAATTAAAGTGGCTTTTTGAGAAAACAAAAGCGGCTTTTAGAAAAAATTAAAGTGGGTCTTAGAGAAATTAAAAGTGGCTTTTAGAAAAAATTAAAGCGACTTTCTGAGGAATTAAAAGTGACTTTTAAAAAATTAAAGCGACTTTCTGAGAAAACAAAATCGGCTTTTAGAAGAAATAAAAGTAGCTTTTTGAGAAAACAAAAGCGGCTATTAGAAAAAATTAAAGTGGCTTTTTGAGAAAACAAAAGCGGCTTTTAGAAAAAATTAAAGTGGGTCTTAGAGAAATTAAAAGTGGCTTTTAGAAAAAATTAAAGCGACTTTCTGAGCAATTAAAAGTGACTTTTAGAAAAAATTAAAGCGACTTTCTGAGAAAACAAAATCGGCTTTTAAAAGAAATAAAAGTAGCTTTTTGAGAAAACAAAAGCGACTTTTAGAAAAAATTAAAGCGACTTTCTGAGGAATTAAAAGTGGCTTTTAGAAAAAATTAAAGCGACTTTCTGAGAAAACAAAACCGGTTTTTAGAAGAAATAAAAGTGGCTTTTTGAGAAAACAAAAGCGGCTTTTAGAAAAAATTAAAGTGGCTTTTTGAGAAAAAAAAAGCGGCTTTTAGAAAAAGTTAAAGTGGGTTTTAGAGAAATTAAAAGTGGCTTTTAGAAAAAATTAAAGCGACTTTCTGAGAAAACAAAACCGGTTTTTAGAAGAAATAAAAGTGGCTTTTTGAGAAAACAAAAGCGGCTTTTAGATAAAATTAAAGTGGCTTTTTGAGAAAACAAAAGCGGCTTTTAGAAAAAATTAAAGTGGGTTTTAGAGAAATTAAAAGTGGCTTTTAGAAAAAATTAAAGCGACTTTCTGAGAAAACAAAACCGGTTTTTAGAAGAAATAAAAGTGGCTTTTTGAGAAAACAAAAGCGGCTTTTAGATAAAATTAAAGTGGCTTTTTGAGAAAACAAAAGCGGCTTTTAGATAAAATTAAAGTGGCTTTTTGAGAAAACAAAAGCGGCTTTTAGAAAAAATTAAAGTGGGTTTTAGAGAAATTAAAAGTGGCTTTTAGAAAAAATTAAAGCGACTTTCTGAGAAAACAAAACCGGTTTTTAGAAGAAATAAAAGTGGCTTTTTGAGAAAACAAAAGCGGCTTTTAGATAAAATTAAAGTGGCTTTTTGAGAAAACAAAAGCGGCTTTTAGATAAAATTAAAGTGGCTTTTTGAGAAAACAAAAGCGGCTTTTAGAAAAAATTAAAGTGGGTTTTAGAGAAATTAAAAGTGGCTTTTAGAAAAAATTAAAGCGACTTTCTGAGAAAACAAAACCGGTTTTTAGAAGAAATAAAAGTGGCTTTTTGAGAAAACAAAAGCGGCTTTTAGATAAAATTAAAGTGGCTTTTTGAGAAAACAAAAGCGGCTTTTAGATAAAATTAAAGTGGCTTTTTGAGAAAACAAAAGCGGCTTTTAGAAAAAATTAAAGTGGGTTTTAGAGAAATTAAAAGTGGCTTTTAGAAAAAATTAAAGCGACTTTCTGAGAAAACAACACCGGTTTTTAGAAGAAATAAAAGTGGCTTTTTGAGAAAACAAAAGCGGCTTTTAGATAAAATTAAAGTGGATTTTGAGAAAACAAAAGCGGCTATTAGAAAAAATTAAAGTGGCTTTTTGAGAAAACAAAAGCGGCTTTTAGAAAAAATTAAAGTGGGTCTTAGAGAAATTAAAAGTGGCTTTTAGAAAAAATTAAAGCGACTTTCTGAGGAATTAAAAGTGACTTTTAAAAAATTAAAGCGACTTTCTGAGAAAACAAAATCGGCTTTTAGAAGAAATAAAAGTAGCTTTTTGAGAAAACAAAAGCGGCTATTAGAAAAAATTAAAGTGGCTTTTTGAGAAAACAAAAGCGGCTTTTAGAAAAAATTAAAGTGGGTCTTAGAGAAATTAAAAGTGGCTTTTAGAAAAAATTAAAGCGACTTTCTGAGCAATTAAAAGTGACTTTTAGAAAAAATTAAAGCGACTTTCTGAGAAAACAAAATCGGCTTTTAAAAGAAATAAAAGTAGCTTTTTGAGAAAACAAAAGCGACTTTTAGAAAAAATTAAAGCGACTTTCTGAGGAATTAAAAGTGGCTTTTAGAAAAAATTAAAGCGACTTTCTGAGAAAACAAAACCGGTTTTTAGAAGAAATAAAAGTGGCTTTTTGAGAAAACAAAAGCGGCTTTTAGAAAAAATTAAAGTGGCTTTTTGAGAAAACAAAAGCGGCTTTTAGAAAAAGTTAAAGTGGGTTTTAGAGAAATTAAAAGTGGCTTTTAGAAAAAATTAAAGCGACTTTCTGAGAAAACAAAACCGGTTTTTAGAAGAAATAAAAGTGGCTTTTTGAGAAAACAAAAGCGGCTTTTAGATAAAATTAAAGTGGCTTTTTGAGAAAACAAAAGCGGCTTTTAGAAAAAATTAAAGTGGGTTTTAGAGAAATTAAAAGTGGCTTTTAGAAAAAATTAAAGCGACTTTCTGAGAAAACAAAACCGGTTTTTAGAAGAAATAAAAGTGGCTTTTTGAGAAAACAAAAGCGGCTTTTAGATAAAATTAAAGTGGCTTTTTGAGAAAACAAAAGCGGCTTTTAGATAAAATTAAAGTGGCTTTTTGAGAAAACAAAAGCGGCTTTTAGAAAAAATTAAAGTGGGTTTTAGAGAAATTAAAAGTGGCTTTTAGAAAAAATTAAAGCGACTTTCTGAGAAAACAAAACCGGTTTTTAGAAGAAATAAAAGTGGCTTTTTGAGAAAACAAAAGCGGCTTTTAGATAAAATTAAAGTGGCTTTTTGAGAAAACAAAAGCGGCTTTTAGAAAAAATTAAAGTAGGTTTTAGAGAAAACAAAAGCGGCTTTTAGAAAAAATTAAAGTGGGTCTTAGAGAAATTAAAAGTGGCTTTTAGAAAAAATTAAAGCGACTTTCTGAGAAAACAAACCCGGTTTTTTAAAGAAATAAAAGTGGCTTTTTGAGAAAACAAAACCGGTTTTTAGAAGAAATAAAAGTGGCTTTTTGAGAAAACAAAAGCGGCTTTTAGAAAAAATAAAAGCGACTTTCTAAGAAAACAAAACCGGTTTTTAGAAGAAATAAAAGTGGCTTTTTGAGAAAACAAAAGCGGCTTTTAGAAAAAATTAAAGTGGGGTTTTGAGAAAACAAAACCGGCTTTTAGAAAAAATTAAAGTGGGTTTTAGAGAAATCAAAAGTGGCTTTTAGAAAAAATTAAACCGACTTTCTAATAAAACAAAACCGGTTTTTAGAACAAATAAAAGTGGCTTTTTGAGAAAACAAAAGCGGGTTTTAGAAAAAATTAAAGTGGCTTTTTGAGAAAACAAAAGCGGCCTTTAGAAAAAATTAAAGTGGGTCTTAGAGAAATTAAAAGTGGCTTTTAGAAAAAATTAAAGCGACTTTCTGAGGAATTAAAAGTGACTTTTAGAAAAAATTAATGCGACTTTCTGAGAAAACAAAAGCGGCTATTAGAAAAAATTAAGTGGCTTTTAGAGAAATAAAAGTAGCTTTTTGAGAAAACAAAAGCGGCTTTAAGAAGAAATAAAAGTGGCTTTTTGAGAAAACAAAAGCGGCTTTTGGAAAAAATTGAAGTTGCTTTTTGAGAAAACAAAAGCGGCTTTTAGAAAAAATTAATGTGACTTTTTGAGAAAATAAAAGTGGCTTTTAGAAAAAATAAAGTGGCATTCTGAGGAATTAAAAGTGGCTTTTAGAAAAAATTAAAGCGACTTTCTGAGGAATTAAAAGTGACTTTTAGAAAAAATTAATGCGACTTTCTGAGAAAACAAAAGCGGCTATTAGAAAAAATTAAGTGGCTTTTAGAAGAAATAAAAGTAGCTTTTTGAGAAAACAAAAGCGGCTTTAAGAAGAAATAAAAGTGGCTTTTTGAGAAAACAAATGCGGATTTTGGAAAAAATTGAAGTTGCTTTTTGAGAAAACAAAAGCGGCTTTTAGAAAAAATTAATGTGGCTTTTTGAGAAAATAAAAGTGGCTTTTAGAAAAAATAAAGTGGCATTCTGAGGAATTAAAAGTGGCTTTTAGAAAAAATTAAAGTGGCTTTTTGAGAAATTAAAAGTGGTTTTTAGAAAAATTAAAGTGGCTTTTTGAGAAAACAAAAGCAGCCTTTAGAAAAAATAAAAGCGGCTTTCTGAGAAAATAAAAGTACCTTTTAGAAAAAATTAAAGTGGCTTTTTGAGAAAATAAAAGTGGCTATTAGAAAAAATAAAGTGGCTTTCTGAGAAAATAAAAGTGGCTTTAAAAAAAGTGGCTATCTGAGGAATTAATAGTGGCTTTTAGAAAAAATTAAAGTGGCTTTCTGAGAAAACAAAACCAGTTTTTAGAAGAAATAAAAGTGGCTTTTTGAGAAAACAAAAGCTGCTAATAGAAAAAATTAAAGTGGGGTTTTGAGAAAACAAAACCGACTTTTAGAAAAAATTAAAGTAGGTTTTAGATAAAACAAAAGCGGCTTTTAGACAAAATTAAAGCGACTTTCTGAGGAATTAAAAGTGACTTTTAAAAAAAATTAAAGCGACTTTCTGAGAAAACAAAATCGGCTTTTATAAGAAATAAAAGTAGCTTTTTGAGAAAGCAAAAGCGGCTTTTAGAAAAAATTTAAGTGGGTTTTAGAGAAATTAAAAGTGGCTTTCAGAAAAAATTAAAGCGACTTTCTGAGAAAACAAAATCGGCTTTTATAAGAAATAAAAGTAGCTTTTTGAGAAAGCAAAAGCGGTTTTTAGAAAAAATTAAAGTGCCTTTTTGAGAAAACAAAAGCGGCTTTTAGAAAAAATTAAAGTGGGTTTTAGAGAAATTAAAAGTGGCTTTTAGAAAAAATTAAAGCGACTTTCTAAGAAAACAAAACCGGTTTTTAGAAGAAATAAAAGTGGCTTTTTGAGAAAACAAAAGTGGCTTTTGGAAAAAATTGAAGTTGCTTTTTGAGAAAACAAAAGCGGCTTTTGGAAAAAATTTAAGTTGCTTTTTGAGAAAACAAAAGCGGCTTTTAGAAAAAATTAAAGTGGCTTTTTGAGAAAATAGAAGAGTCTTTTAGAAAAATTAAAGTGGCTTTTTGAGAAAACAAAAGCAGCTTTTAGAAAAAATTAAAGCGACTTTCTGAGAAAACAAAATCGGCTTTTAGAAGAAATAAAAATGGCTTTTTGAGAAAACAAAAGTGGCTTTTTGAGAAAACAAAAGCGGCTTTTGGAAAAAATTGAAGTTGCTTTTTGAGAAAACAATAGCGGCTTTTAGAAAAAATTAAAGCGACTTTCTGAGAAAACAAAATCGGCTTTTAGAAGAAATAAAAATGGCTTTTTGAGAAAACAAAAGTGGCTTTTTGAGAAAACAAAAGCGGCTTTTGGAAAAAATTGAAGTTGCTTTTTGAGAAAACAATAGCGGCTTTTAGAAAAAATTAAAGTGGCTTTTTGAGAAAACAAAAGCGGCTTTTAGAAAAAACTAAAATGGGTTTTAGAGAAATTAAAAGCGGCTTTTAGAAAAAATTAAAGCGACTTTCTGAGAAAACAAGATCGGCTTTTAGAAGAAATAAAAGTAGCTTTTTGAGAAAACAAAAGCGGTTATTAGAAAAAATTAAAGTGGCTTTTTGAGACAACAAAAGCGGCTATTAGAAAAAATTAAAGTGGCTTTTTGAGAAAACAAAAGCGGCTTTTAGAAAAAATTAAAGCGACTTTCTGAGGAATTAAAAGTGACTTTTCGAAAAAATTAAAGTGGGTTTTTGAGAAAACATAATCGGCTTTTAGAAGAAATAAAAGTAGCTTTTTAAGAAAACAAAAGCGGCTATTAGAAAAAATTAAAGTGGCTTTTTGAGAAAACAAAAGCGGCTTTTAGAACAAATTAAAGAGGCTTTTTGAGAAAACAAAAGCGGCTTTTAGAAAAAATTAAAGCGACTTTCTGAGAAAGCAAAAGCGGCTATTAGAAAAAATTAAAGCGACTTTCTGAGAAAACAAAAGCGGTTTTTAGAAAAAATTAAAGCGACTTTTAGAAAAAATTAAAGCGACTTTCTGAGAAAGCAAAAGCGGCTATTAGAAAAAATAAAAGTGGGTTTTAGAGAAATTAATAGCGGCTATTAGAAAAAATTAAAGTGGCTTTTTGAGAAAACAAAATCGGCTTTTAGAAAAAATTATAGCGACTTTCTGAGAAAACTAAAGCGGCTATTAGAAACAATTAAAGCGACTTTCTGAGAAAACAAAATCGGCTTTTAGAAAAAATTAAAGCGACTTTCTGAGAAAACTAAAGCGGCTATTAGAAACAATTAAAGCGACTTTCTGAGAAAACAAAATCGGCTTTTAGAAAAAATTAAAGCGACTTTCTGAGAAAACAAAACCGGTTTTTAGAAGAAATAAAAGTGGCTTTTTGAGAAAACAAAAGCGGCTTTTAGAAAAAATTAAAGCGGCTTTTTGAGAAAACAAAAGCGGCTATTAGAAAAAATTAAGTGGGTTTTAGAGAAATTAAAAGTGGCTTTTAGAAAAAATTAAAGTGGCTTTTTGAGAAAACAAAAGCGGCTTTTAGAAGAAATTAAAGTTGCTTTTTGAGAAAACAAAAGCGGCTTTTAGAAAAAATTAAAGCGACTTTCTGAGAAAACAAAAGCGGATATTAGAAAAAATTAAGTGGGTTTTAGAGAAATTAAAAGCGGCTATTAGAAAAAATTAAAGTGGCATTTTGAGAAAACAAAATCGGCTTTTAGAAAAAATTAAAGTGGCTTTTTGAGAAAACAAAAGCGGCTTTTAGAAAAAATGAAAGTGGCTTTTTGAGAAAACAAAAGCGGCTTTTAGAAAAAATTAAAATTGGTCTTAGAGAAATTAAAAGTGGCTTTTAGAAAAAATTAAAGCGACTTTCTGAGAAAACAAACCCGGTTTTTTAAAGAAATAAAAGTGGCTTTTTGAGAAAACAAAACCGGTTTTTAGAAGAAATAAAAGTGGCTTTTTGAGAAAACAAAAGCGGCTTTTAGAAAAAATAAAAGCGACTTTCTAAGAAAACAAAACCGGTTTTTAGAACAAATAAAAGTGGCTTTTTGAGAAAACAAAAGCGGCTTTTAGAAAAAATTAAAGTGGCTTTTTGAGAAAACAAAAGCGGCCTTTAGAAAAAATTAAAGTGGGTCTTAGAGAAATTAAAAGTGACTTTTAGAAAAAATTAAAGCGACTTTCTGAGGAATTAAAAGTGACTTTTAGAAAAAATTAATGCGACTTTCTGAGAAAACAAAACCGGTTTTTAGAACAAATAAAAGTGGCTTTTTGAGAAAACAAAATCGGCTTTTAGAAGAAATAAAAGTAGCTTTTTGAGAAAACAAAAGCGGCTTTAAGAAGAAATAAAAGTGGCTTTTTGAGAAAACAAAAGCAGCTTTTGGAAAAAATTGAAGTTGCTTTTTGAGAAAACAATAGCGGCTTTTAGAAAAAATTAAAGTGGCTTTTTGAGAAAATAAAAGTGGCTTTTAGAAAAAATAAAGTGGCATTCTGAGGAATTAAAAGTGGCTTTTAGAAAAAATTAAAGGTGGCTTTTGAGAAATTAAAAGTGGTTTTTAGAAAAAATTAAAGTGGCTTTTTGAGAAATTAAAAGTGGTTTTTAGAAAAATTAAAGTGGCTTTTTGAGAAAACAAAAGCAGCCTTTAGAAAAAATAAAAGCGGCTTTCTGAGAAAATAAAAGTGGCTTTTAGAAAAAATTAAAGTGGCTTTTTGAGAAAATAAAAGTGGCTATTAGAAAAAATAAAGTGGCTTTCTGAGAAAATAAAAGTGGCTTTAAAAAAAAAAGTGGCTATCTGAGGAATTAATAGTGGCTTTTAGAAAAAATTAAAGTGGCTTTCTGAGAAAACAAAACCAGTTTTTAGAAGAAATAAAAGTGGCTTTTTGAGAAAACAAAAGCTGCTAATAGAAAAAATTAAAGTGCGGTTTTGAGAAAACAAAAGCGGCTTTTAGAAAAAATTAAAGCGACTTTCTGAGGAATTAAAAGTGACTTTTAGAAAAAATTAAAGCGAATTTCTGAGAAAACAAAATCGGCTTTAAGAAGAAATAAAAGTGGCTTTTTGAGAAAACAAAAGCGGCTTTTGGAAAAAATTTAAGTTGCTTTTTGAGAAAACAAAAGCGGCTTTTAGAAAAAACTAAAGTGGCTTTTTGAGAAAATAAAAGTGGCTTTTAGAAAAAATAAAGTGGCATTCTGAGGAATTAAAAGTGGCTTTTAGATAAAATTAAAGTGGGCTTTTGAGAAATTAAAAGTGGTTTTTAGAAAAAATTAAAGTGGCTCTTTGAGAAAACAAAAGCGGCTTTTAGAAAAAATAAAAGCGACTTTCTGAGAAAATAGAAGAGTCTTTTAGAAAAATTAAAGTGCCTTTTTGAGAAAACAAAAGCAGCTTTTAGAAAAAATTAAAGCGACTTTCTGAGAAAACAAAACCGGTTTTTAAAAGAAATAAAAGTGGCTTTCTGAGAAAACAAAAGCGGCTTTTTGAGAAAACAAAAGCGGCTTTTGAAAAAAATTGAAGTTGCTTTTTGAGAAAACAATAGCGGCTTTTAGAAAAAATAAAAGCGACTTTCTGAGAAAATAGAAGAGTCTTTTAGAAAAATTAAAGTGCCTTTTTGAGAAAACAAAAGCAGCTTTTAGAAAAAATTACAGCGACTTTCTGAGAAAACAAAACCGATTTTTAAAAGAAATAAAAGTGGCTTTCTGAGAAAACAAAAGCGGCTTTTTGAGAAAACAAAAGCGGCTTTTGGAAAAAATTGAAGTTGCTTTTTGAGAAAACAATAGCGGCTTTTAGAAAAAATTAAAGCGACTTTCTGAGAAAACAAAATCGGCTTTTAGAAGAAATAAAAGTAGCTTTTTGAGAAAACAAAAGCGGCTATTAGAAAAAATTAAAGTGGCTTTTGGAGAAAACAAAAGCGGCTTTTAGAAGAAATTAAAGTGGGTTTTTGAGAAAACAAAATCAGCTTTTAGAAGAAATAAAAGTAGCTTTTTGAGACAACAAAAGCGGCTATTAGAAAAAATTAAAGTGGCTTTTTGAGAAAACAAAAGCGGCTTTGAGAACAAATTAAAGAGGCTTTTTGAGAAAACAAAAGCGGCTATTAGAAAAAATTAAAGTGGGTTTTAGAGAAAACAAAAGCGGCTTTGCGAACAAATTAAAGAGGCTTTTTGAGAAAATAGAAGAGTCTTTTAGAAAAATTAAAGTGCCTTTTTGAGAAAACAAAAGCAGCTTTTAGAAAAAATTACAGCGACTTTCTGAGAAAACAAAACCGATTTTTAAAAGAAATAAAAGTGGCTTTCTGAGAAAACAAAAGCGGCTATTAGAAAAAATTAAAATGGCTTTTTGAGAAAACAAAAGCGGCTTTGAGAACAAATTAAAGAGCCTTTTTGAGAAAACAAAAGCGGCTTTTAGAAAAAATAAAAGCGACTTTCTGAGAAAATAGAAGAGTCTTTTAGAAAAATTAAAGTGCCTTTTTGAGAAAACAAAAGCAGCTTTTAGAAAAAATTACAGCGACTTTCTGAGAAAACAAAACCGATTTTTAAAAGGAATAAAAGTGGCTTTCTGAGAAAACAAAAGCGGCTATTAGAAAAAATTAAAGTGGCTTTTTGAGAAAACAAAAGCGGCTTTGAGAACAAATTAAAGAGCCTTTTTGAGAAAACAAAAGCGGCTTTTAGAAAAAATAAAAGCGACTTTCTGAGAAAATAGAAGAGTCTTTTAGAAAAATTAAAGTGCCTTTTTGAGAAAACAAAAGCAGCTTTTAGAAAAAATTACAGCGACTTTCTGAGAAAACAAAACCGATTTTTAAAAGAAATAAAAGTGGCTTTCTGAGAAAACAAAAGCGGCTATTAGAAAAAATTAAAGTGGCTTTTTGAGAAAACAAAAGCGGCTTTGAGAACAAATTAAAGAGCCTTTTTGAGAAAACAAAAGCGGCTTTTAGAAAAAATAAAAGCGACTTTCTGAGAAAATAGAAGAGTCTTTTAGAAAAATTAAAGTGCCTTTTTGAGAAAACAAAAGCAGCTTTTAGAAAAAATTACAGCGACTTTCTGAGAAAACAAAACCGATTTTTAAAAGAAATAAAAGTGGCTTTCTGAGAAAACAAAAGCGGCTATTAGAAAAAATTAAAGTGGCTTTTTGAGAAAACAAAAGCGGCTTTGAGAACAAATTAAAGAGCCTTTTTGAGAAAACAAAAGCGGCTTTTAGAAAAAATAAAAGCGACTTTCTGAGAAAATAGAAGAGTCTTTTAGAAAAATTAAAGTGCCTTTTTGAGAAAACAAAAGCGGCTTTTAGAAAAGATTAAAGTGGGTTTTTGAGAAAACAAAATCGGCTTTTTAGAAGAAATAAAAGTAGCTTTTTGAGAAAACAAAAGCGGCTTTTAGAAAAATTTAAAATGGCTTTTTGAGAAAACAAAAGCGGCTTTTAGAAAAAATTAAAGTGGGTTTTTGAGAAAACAAAATCGGCTTTTAGAAGAAATAAAAGTAGCTTTTTGAGACAACAAAAGCGGCTATTAGAAAAAATTAAAGTGGCTTTTTGAGAAAACAAAATGCGGCTTTGAGAACAAATTAAAGAGGCTTTTTGAGAAAACAAAAGCGGCTTTTAGAAAAAATTAAAGCGACTTTCTGAGGAATTAAAAGTGACTTTTAGAAAAAATTAAAGTGGGTTTTTGAGAAAACAAAATCGGCTTTTAGAAGAAATAAAAGTAGCTTTTTGAGAAACCAAAAGCGGCTATTAGAAAAAATTAAAGTGGGTTTTAGAGAAAACAAAAGCGGCTTTGAGAACAAATTAAAGAGGCTTTTTGAGAAAACAAAAGCGGCTTTTAGAAAAAATTAAAGCGACTTTCTGAGGAATTAAAAGTGACTTTTAGAAAAAATTAAAGCGACTTTCTGAGAAAGCAAAAGCGGCTATTAGAAAAAATTAAAGCGACTTTCTGAGAAAGCAAAAGCGGCTTTTAGAAAAAATTAAAGTGGGTTTTAGAGAAATTAATAGCGGCTATTAGAAAAAATTAAAGTGGCTTTTTAAGAAAACAAAATCGGCTTTTAGAAAAAATTATAGCGACTTTCTGAGAAAACTAAAGCGGCTATTAGAAACAATTAAAGCGACTTTCTGAGAAAACAAAATCGGCTTTTAGAAAAAATTAAAGCGACTTTCTGAGAAAACTAAAGCGGCTATTAGAAACAATTAAAGCGACTTTCTGAGAAAACAAAATCGGCTTTTAGAAAAAATTAAAGCGACTTTTTGAGAAAACAAAACCGGTTTTTAGAAGAAATAAAAGTGGCTTTTTGAGAAAACAAAAGCGGCTTTTAGAAAAAATTAAAGTGGGTTTTAGAGAAATTAAAAGTGGCTTTTAGAAAAAATTAAAGTGGCTTTTTGATAAAACAAAAGCGGCTTTTAGAAGAAATTAAAGTTGCTTTTTGAGAAAACAAAAGCGGCTTTTAGAAAAAATTAAGTGGGTTTTAGAGAAATTAAAAGTGGCTTTTAGAAAAAATTAAAGTGGCTTTTTGATAAAACAAAAGCGGCTTTTAGAAGAAATTAAAGTTGCTTTTTGAGAAAACAAAAGCGGCTTTTAGAAAAAATTAAAGCGACTTTCTGAGAAAACAAAAGCGGCTATTAGAAAAAATTAAGTGGGTTTTAGAGAAATTAAAAGCGGCTATTAGAAAAAATTAAAGTGGCATTTTGAGAAAACAAAAGCGGCTTTTAGAAAAAATTAAAGTGGCTTTTTGAGAAAACAAAAGCGGCTATTAGAAAAAATGAAAGTGGCTTTTTGAGAAAACAAAAGCGGCTTTTAGAAAAAATTAAAGTGGGTTTTAGAGAAATTAAAAGTGGCTTTTAGAAAAAATTAAAGCGACTTTCTGAGAAAACAAAACCGGTTTTTAGAAGAAATAAAAGTGGCTTTTTGAGAAAACAAAAGCGGCTTTTAGAAAAAATTAAAGTGGCTTTTTGAGAAAACAAACCCGGTTTTTAGAAGAAATAAAAGTGGCTTTTTGAGAAAACAAAAGCGGCTTTTAGAAAAAATTAAAGTGGGTTTTAGAGAAATTAAAAGTGGCTTTTAGAAAAAATTAAAGCGACTTTCTGAGAAAACAAAACCGGTTTTTAGAAGAAATAAAAGTGGCTTTTTGAGAAAACAAAAGCGGCTTTTAGAAAAAATTAAAGTGGCTTTTTGAGAAAACAAAAGCGGCTTTTAGAAAAAATTAAAGTGGGTTTTAGAGAAATTAAAAGTGGCTTTTAGAAAAAATTAAAGCGACTTTCTGAGGAATTAAAAGTGACTTTTAGAAAAAATTAAAGCGACTTTCTGAGAAAACAAAATCGGCTTTTAGAAAAAATAAAAGTAGATTTTTGAGAAAACAAAAGCGGCTATTAGAAAAAATTAAAGTGGCTTTTTGAGAAAACAAAAGTGGATTTTAGAAAAAATTAAAGCGACTTTCTGAGGAATTAAAAGTGACTTTTAGAAAAAATTAAAGCGACTTTCTGAGAAAACAAAATCGGCTTTTAGAAAAAATTAAAGTGGCTGTTTGAGAAAACAAAAGCGGCTTTTAGAAAAAATTAAAGTGGCTTTTTGAGAAAACAAAAGCGGCTTTAAAAAAAAATTAAAGGGACTTTCTGAGAAAACAAAATCGGCTTTTAGAAGAAATAAAATTAGCTTTTTGAGAAAACAAAAGCGGCTATTAGAAAAAATTAAAGTGGCTTTTTGAGAAAACAAAATCGGCTTTTAGAAAAAATTAAAGCGACTTTCTGAGAAAGCAAAAGCGGCTTTTAGAAAAAACTAAAGTGGCTTTTTGAGAAAACAAAAGCGGCTTTTAGAAAAAATTAAAGTGGGTTTTAGAGAAAATAAAAGCGGCTTTTAGAAAAAATTAAAGCGACTTTCTGAGGAATTAAAAGTCACTTTTAGAAAAAATTAAAGCGACTTTTAGAAAAAATTAAAGCGACTTTCTGAGAAAGCAAAAGCGGCTATTAGAAAAAATTACAGTGGGTTTTAGAGAAATTAATAGCGGCTATTAGAAAAAATTAAAGTGGCTTTTTGAGAAAACAAAATCGGCCTTTAGAAAAAATTAAAGCGACTTTCTGAGGAATTAAAAGTGACTTTTAAAAAAAATTAAAGCGACTTTCTGAGAAAACTAAAGCGGCTATTAGAAACATTTAAAGCGACTTTCTGAGAAAACAAAATCGGCTTTTAGAAAAAATTAAAGCGACTTTCTGAGAAAGCAAAAGCGGCTTTTAGAAAAAACTAAAGTGGCTTTTTGAGAAAACAAAAGCGGCTATTAGAAAAAATTAAAGTGGTTTTTTGAGAAAACAAAAGCGGCTTTTAGAAAAAATTAAAGCGACTTTCTGAGGAATTAAAAGTGACTTTTAGAAAAAATTAAAGCGACTTTCTGAGAAAACTAAAGCGGCTATTAGAAACATTTAAAGCGACTTTCTGAGAAAACAAAATCGGCTTTTAGAAAAAATTAAAGCGACTTTCTGAGAAAGCAAAAGCGGCTTTTAGAAAAAACTAAAGTGGCTTTTTGAGAAAACAAAAGCGGCTATTAGAAAAAATTAAAGTGGTTTTTTGAGAAAACAAAAGCGGCTTTTAGAAAAAATTAAAGCGACTTTCTGAGGAATTAAAAGTGACTTTTAGAAAAAATTAAAGCGACTTTCTGAGAAAACAAAATCGGTTTTTAAAAAAAATTAAAGCGACTTTCTGAGAAAACTAAAGCGGCTATTAGAAAAAATTAAAGCGACTTTCTGAGAAAACAAAAGCGGCTATTAGAAAAAATTAAGTGGCTTTCTGAGAAAACTAAAGCGGCTATTAGAAACATTTAAAGCGACTTTCTGAGAAAACAAAATCGGCTTTTAGAAAAAATTAAAGCGACTTTCTGAGAAAGCAAAAGCGGCTTTTAGAAAAAACTAAAGTGGCTTTTTGAGAAAACAAAAGCGGCTATTAGAAAAAATTAAAGTGGTTTTTTGAGAAAACAAAAGCGGCTTTTAGAAAAAATTAAAGCGACTTTCTGAGAAAATAGAAGAGTCTTTTAGAAAAATTAAAGTGCCTTTTTGAGAAAACAAAAGCAGCTTTTAGAAAAAATTACAGCGACTTTCTGAGAAAACAAAACCGATTTTTAAAAGAAATAAAAGTGGCTTTCTGAGAAAACAAAAGCGGCTATTAGAAAAAATTAAAGTGGCTTTTTGAGAAAACAAAAGCGGCTTTGAGAACAAATTAAAGAGCCTTTTTGAGAAAACAAAAGCGGCTTTTAGAAAAAATAAAAGCGACTTTCTGAGAAAATAGAAGAGTCTTTTAGAAAAATTAAAGTGCCTTTTTGAGAAAACAAAAGCAGCTTTTAGAAAAAATTACAGCGACTTTCTGAGAAAACAAAACCGATTTTTAAAAGAAATAAAAGTGGCTTTCTGAGAAAACAAAAGCGGCTATTAGAAAAAATTAAAGTGGCTTTTTGAGAAAACAAAAGCGGCTTTGAGAACAAATTAAAGAGCCTTTTTGAGAAAACAAAAGCGGCTTTTAGAAAAAATAAAAGCGACTTTCTGAGAAAATAGAAGAGTCTTTTAGGAAAATTAAAGTGCCTTTTTGAGAAAACAAAAGCAGCTTTTAGAAAAAATTACAGCGACTTTCTGAGAAAACAAAACCGATTTTTAAAAGAAATAAAAGTGGCTTTCTGAGAAAACAAAAGCGGCTATTAGAAAAAATTAAAGTGGCTTTTTGAGAAAACAAAAGCGGCTTTGAGAACAAATTAAAGAGCCTTTTTGAGAAAACAAAAGCGGCTTTTAGAAAAAATAAAAGCGACTTTCTGAGAAAATAGAAGAGTCTTTTAGAAAAATTAAAGTGCCTTTTTGAGAAAACAAAAGCAGCTTTTAGAAAAAATTACAGCGACTTTCTGATAAAACAAAACCGATTTTTAAAAGAAATAAAAGTGGCTTTCTGAGAAAACAAAAGCGGCTATTAGAAAAAATTAAAGTGGCTTTTTGAGAAAACAAAAGCGGCTTTGAGAACAAATTAAAGAGCCTTTTTGAGAAAACAAAAGCGGCTTTTAGAAAAAATAAAAGCGACTTTCTGAGAAAATAGAAGAGTCTTTTAGAAAAATTAAAGTGTCTTTTTGAGAAAACAAAAGCAGCTTTTAGAAAAAATTACAGCGACTTTCTGTGAAAACAAAACCGATTTTTAAAAGAAATAAAAGTGGCTTTCTGAGAAAACAAAAGCGGCTATTAGAAAAAATTAAAGTGGCTTTTTGAGAAAACAAAAGCGGCTTTGAGAACAAATTAAAGAGCCTTTTTGAGAAAACAAAAGCGGCTTTTAGAAAAAATAAAAGCGACTTTCTGAGAAAATAGAAGAGTCTTTTAGAAAAATTAAAGTGCCTTTTTGAGAAAACAAAAGCGGCTTTTAGAAAAGATTAAAGTGGGTTTTTGAGAAAACAAAATCGGCTTTTAGAAGAAATAAAAGTAGCTTTTTGAGAAAACAAAAGCGGCTTTTAGAAAAATTTAAAATGGCTTTTTGAGAAAACAAAAGCGGCTTTTAGAAAAAATTAAAGTGGGTTTTTGAGAAAACAAAATCGGCTTTTAGAAGAAATAAAAGTAGCTTTTTGAGACAACAAAAGCGGCTATTAGAAAAAATTAAAGTGGCTTTTTGAGAAAACAAAATGCGGCTTTGAGAACAAATTAAAGAGGCTTTTTGAGAAAACAAAAGCGGCTTTTAGAAAAAATTAAAGCGACTTTCTGAGGAATTAAAAGTGACTTTTAGAAAAAATTAAAGTGGGTTTTTGAGAAAACAAAATCGGCTTTTAGAAGAAATAAAAGTAGCTTTTTGAGAAACCAAAAGCGGCTATTAGAAAAAATTAAAGTGGGTTTTAGAGAAAACAAAAGCGGCTTTGAGAACAAATTAAAGAGGCTTTTTGAGAAAACAAAAGCGGCTTTTAGAAAAAATTAAAGCGACTTTCTGAGGAATTAAAAGTGACTTTTAGAAAAAATTAAAGCGACTTTCTGAGAAAGCAAAAGCGGCTATTAGAAAAAATTAAAGCGACTTTCTGAGAAAGCAAAAGCGGCTTTTAGAAAAAATTAAAGTGGGTTTTAGAGAAATTAATAGCGGCTATTAGAAAAAATTAAAGTGGCTTTTTGAGAAAACAAAATCGGCTTTTAGAAAAAATTATAGCGACTTTCTGAGAAAACTAAAGCGGCTATTAGAAACAATTAAAGCGACTTTCTGAGAAAACAAAATCGGCTTTTAGAAAAAATTAAAGCGACTTTCTGAGAAAACTAAAGCGGCTATTAGAAACAATTAAAGCGGCTTTCTTAGAAAACAAAATCGGCTTTTAGAAAAAATTAAAGCGACTTTCTGAGAAAACAAAACCGGTTTTTAGAAGAAATAAAAGTGGCTTTTTGAGAAAACAAAAGCGGCTTTTAGAAAAAATTAAAGTGGGTTTTAGAGAAACTAAAAGTGGCTTTTAGAAAAAATTAAAGTGGCTTTTTGATAAAACAAAAGCGGCTTTTAGAAGAAATTAAAGTTGCTTTTTGAGAAAACAAAAGCGGCTTTTAGAAAAAATTAAGTGGGTTTTAGAGAAATTAAAAGTGGCTTTTAGAAAAAATTAAAGCGACTTTCTGAGGAATTAAAAGTGACTTTTAGAAAAAATTAAAGCGACTTTCTGAGAAAACAAAATCGGCTTTTAGAAAAAATAAAAGTAGATTTTTGAGAAAACAAAAGCGGCTATTAGAAAAAATTAAAGTGGCTTTTTGAGAAAACAAAAGTGGCTTTTAGAAAAAATTAAAGCGACTTTCTGAGGAATTAAAAGTGACTTTTAGAAAAAATTAAAGCGACTTTCTGAGAAAACAAAATCGGCTTTTAGAAAAAATTAAAGTGGCTGTTTGAGAAAACAAAAGCGGCTTTTAGAAAAAATTAAAGTGGCTTTTTGAGAAAACAAAAGCGGCTTTAAAAAAAAATTAAAGGGACTTTCTGAGAAAACAAAATCGGCTTTTAGAAGAAATAAAATTAGCTTTTTGAGAAAACAAAAGCGGCTATTAGAAAAAATTAAAGTGGCTTTTTGAGAAAACAAAATCGGCTTTTAGAAAAAATTAAAGCGACTTTCTGAGAAAGCAAAAGCGGCTTTTAGAAAAAACTAAAGTGGCTTTTTGAGAAAACAAAAGCGGCTTTTAGAAAAAATTAAAGTGGGTTTTAGAGAAAATAAAAGCGGCTTTTAGAAAAAATTAAAGCGACTTTCTGAGGAATTAAAAGTGACTTTTAGAAAAAATTAAAGCGACTTTTAGAAAAAATTAAAGCGACTTTCTGAGAAAGCAAAAGCGGCTATTAGAAAAAATTACAGTGGGTTTTAGAGAAATTAATAGCGGCTATTAGAAAAAATTAAAGTGGCTTTTTGAGAAAACAAAATCGGCCTTTAGAAAAAATTAAAGCGACTTTCTGAGGAATTAAAAGTGACTTTTAAAAAAAATTAAAGCGACTTTCTGAGAAAACTAAAGCGGCTATAAGAAACATTTAAAGCGACTTTCTGAGAAAACAAAATCGGCTTTTAGAAAAAATTAAAGCGACTTTCTGAGAAAGCAAAAGCGGCTTTTAGAAAACACTTAAGTGGCTTTTTGAGAAAACAAAAGCGGCTATTAGAAAAAATTAAAGTGGTTTTTTGAGAAAACAAAAGCGGCTTTTAGAAAAAATTAAAGCGACTTTCTGAGGAATTAAAAGTGACTTTTAGAAAAAATTAAAGCGACTTTCTGAGAAAACAAAATCGGTTTTTAAAAAAAATTAAAGCGACTTTCTGAGAAAACTAAAGCGGCTATTAGAAAAAATTAAAGCGACTTTCTGAGAAAACAAAAGCGGCTATTAGAAAAAATTAAAGCGACTTTCTGAGAAAGCAAAAGCGGCTTTTAGAAAAAACTAAAGTGGCTTTTTGAGAAAACAAAAGCGGCTATTAGAAAAAATTAAAGTGGTTTTTTGAGAAAACAAAAGCGGCTTTTAGAAAAAATTAAAGCGACTTTCTGAGAAAACAAAATCGGTTTTTAAAAAAAATTAAAGCGACTTTCTGAGAAAACTAAAGCGGCTATTAGAAACATTTAAAGCGACTTTCTGAGAAAACAAAATCGGCTTTTAGAAAAAATTAAAGCGACTTTCTGAGAAAGCAAAAGCGGCTTTTAGAAAAAACTAAAGTGGCTTTTTGAGAAAACAAAAGCGGCTATTAGAAAAAATTAAAGTGGTTTTTTGAGAAAACAAAAGCGGCTTTTAGAAAAAATTAAAGCGACTTTCTGAGGAATTAAAAGTGACTTTTAGGAAAAATTAAAGCGACTTTCAGAGAAAACAAAAGCGGCTTTTAGAAAAAATTAAAGTGGCTTTTTGAGAAAACAAAAGCGGCTTTTAGAAAAAAATAAAGTGGGTTTTAGAGAAATTAAAAGTGGCATTTAGAAAAAATTAAAGCGACTTTCTGAGGAATTAAAAGTGACTTTTAGGAAAAATGAAAGCGACTTTCAGAGAAAACAAAAGCGGCTTTTAGAAAAAATTAAAGTGGCTTTTTGAGAAAACAAAAGCGGCTTTTAGAAAAAAAATAAAGTGGGTTTTAGAGAAATTAAAAGTGGTTTTTAGAAAAAATTAAAGCGACTTTCTAAGAAAACAAAACCGGTTTTTAGAAGAAATAAAAGTGGCTTTTTGAGAAAACAAAAGCGGCTTTTAGAAAAAATTAAAGTGGCTTTTTGAGAAAACAAAAGCGGCTTTTAGAAAAAATTAAAGCGACTTTCTGAGGAATTAAAAGTGACTTTTAGGAAAAATTAAAGCGACTTTCAGAGAAAACAAAAGCGGCTTTTAGAAAAAATTAAAGTGGCTTTTTGAGAAAACAAAAGCGGCTTTTAGAAAAAAATAAAGTGGGTTTTAGAGAAATTAAAAGTGGCATTTAGAAAAAATTAAAGCGACTTTCTGAGGAATTAAAAGTGACTTTTAGGAAAAATGAAAGCGACTTTCAGAGAACACAAAACCGGCTTTTAGAAAAAATTAAAGTGGCTTTTTGAGAAAACAAAAGCGGCTTTTAGAAAAAAATAAAGTGGGTTTTAGAGAAATTAAAAGTGGTTTTTAGAAAAAATTTAAGCGACTTTCTAAGAAAACAAAACCGGTTTTTAGAAGAAATAAAAGTGGCTTTTTGAGAAAACAAAAGCGGCTTTTAGAAAAAATTAAAGTGGCTTTTTGAGAAAACAAAGCGGCTTTTAGAAAAAATTAAAGCGACTTTCTGAGGAATTAAAAGTGACTTTTAGGAAAAATTAAAGCGACTTTCAGAGAAAACAAAAGCGGCTTTTAGAAAAAATTAAAGTGGCTTTTTGAGAAAACAAAAGCGGCTTTTAAAAAAAAATAAAGTGGGTTTTAGAGAAATTAAAAGTGGCTTTTAGAAAAAATTAAAGCGACTTTCTGAGAAAACAAAACCGGTTTTTAGAAGAAATAAAAGTGGCTTTTTGAGAAAACAAAAGCGGCTATTAGAAAAAATTCAAGTGGTTTTTTGAGAAAATAAAAGCGGCTTTTACAAAAAATAAAAGGGACTTTCTGAGGAATTAAAAGTGACTTTTAGAAAAAATTAAAGCGACTTTCTGAGAAAACAAAATCGGCTTTTATAAGAAATAAAAGTAGCTTTTTGAGAAAACAAAAGCGGCTTTTAGAAAAAATTAAAGTGGCTTTTTGAGAAAACAAAAGCGGCTTTTAGTAAAAATTAAAGTGGCTTTTTGAGAAAACAAAAGCGGCTTTTAGAAAAAATTAAATTGGCTTTTTGAGAAAACAAAAGCGGCTTTTAGTAAAAATTAAAGTGGCTTTTTGAGAAAACAAAAGCGGCTTTTAGAAAAAATTAAAGCGACTTTCTGAGGAATTAAAAGTGACTTTTAGAAAAAATTAAAGCGACTTTCTGAGAAAACAAAATCGGCTTTTATAAGAAATAAAAGTAGCTTTTTGAGAAAACAAAAGCGGCTTTTAGAAAAAAAAAGTGGGTTTTAGAGAAATTAAAAGTGGCTTTTAGAAAAAATTAAAGCGACTTTCTGAGAAAACAAAACCGGTTTTTAGAAGAAATAAAAGTGGCTTTTTGAGAAAACAAAAGCGGCTATTAGAAAAAATTAAAGTGGCTTTTTGAGAAAATAAAAGCGGCTTTTAGAAAAAATTAAAGTGGCTTTTTGAGAAAACAAAAGCGGCTTTTAGAAAAAATTAAAGTGGCTTTTTGAGAAAACAAAAGCGGTTTTTAGAAGAAATAAAAGTGGCTTTTTGAGAAAACAAAAGCGGCTATTAGAAAAAATTAAAGTGGCTTTTTGAGAAAATAAAAGCGGCTTTTAGAAAAAATTAAAGCGACTTTCTGAGGAATTGAAAGTGACTTTTAGAAAAAATTAAAGCGACTTTCTGAGAAAACAAAATCGGTTTTTAGAAGAAATAAAAGTGGCTTTTTGAGAAAACAAAAGCGGCTATTAGAAAAAATTCAAGTGGTTTTTTGAGAAAATAAAAGCGGCTTTTAGAAAAAATTAAAGTGGCTTTCTGAGGAATTAAAAGTGGCTTTTACAAAAAATTAAAGCGACTTTCTGAGGAATTAAAAGTGACTTTTAGGAAAAATTAAAGCGACTTTCAGAGAAAACAAAATCGGCTTTTATAAGAAATAAAAGTAGCTTTTTGAGAAAACAAAAGCGGCTTTTAGAAAAAAAGTGGGTTTTAGAGAAATTAAAAGTGGCTTTTAGAAAAAATTAAAGCGACTTTCTGAGAAAACAAAACCGGTTTTTAGAAGAAATAAAAGTGGCTTTTTGAGAAAACAAAAGCGGCTATTAGAAAAAATTAAAGTGGCTTTTTGAGAAAATAAAAGCGGCTTTTAGAAAAAATTAAAGTGGCTTTTTGAGAAAACAAAAGCGGCTTTTAGAAAAAATTAAAGTGGCTTTTTGAGAAAACAAAAGCGGTTTTTAGAAGAAATAAAAGTGGCTTTTTGAGAAAACAAAAGCGGCTATTAGAAAAAATTAAAGTGGCTTTTTGAGAAAATAAAAGCGGCTTTTAGAAAAAATTAAAGCGACTTTCTGAGGAATTGAAAGTGACTTTTAGAAAAAATTAAAGCGACTTTCTGAGAAAACAAAATCAGTTTTTAGAAGAAATAAAAGTGGCTTTTTGAGAAAACAAAAGCGGCTATTAGAAAAAATTAAAGTGGCTTTTTGAGAAAACAAAAGCGGCTTTTAGAAAAAAAAATAAAGTGGGTTTTAGAGAAATTAAAAGTGGCTTTTAGAAAAAATTAAAGCGACTTTCTGAGAAAACAAAACCGAATTTTAGAAGAAATAAAAATGGCTTTTTGAGAAAACAAAAGCGGGTATTAGAAAAAATTAAAGTGGCTTTTTGAGAAAATAAAAGCGGCTTTTAGAAAAAATTAAAGTGGCTTTCTGAGGAATTAAAAGTGGCTTTTAGAAAAAATTAAAGCGACTTTCTGAGGAATTAAAAGTGACTTTTAGGAAAAATTAAAGCGACTTTCAGAGAAAACAAAAGCGGCTTTTAGAAAAAATTAAAGTGGCTTTTTGAGAAAACAAAAGCGGCTTTTAGAAAAAAATAAAGTGGGTTTTAGAGAAAACAAAAGCGGCTTTAAAAAAAAAGTAAAGCGACTTTCTGAGAAAACAAAACCGGTTTTTAGAAGAAATAAAAGTGGCTTTTTGAGAAAACAAAAGCGGGTATTAGAAAAAATTAAAGTGGCTTTTTGAGAAAATAAAAGCGGCTTTTAGAAAAAATTAAAGTGGCTTTCTGAGGAATTAAAAGTGGCTTTTAGAAAAAATTAAAGCGACTTTCTTAGAAGAAATAAAAGTGGCTTTTTGAGAAAACAAAAGTGGGTATTAGAAAAAATTAAAGTGGCTTTTTGAGAAAATAAAAGCGGCTTTTAGAAAAAATTAAAGTGGCTTTCTGAGCAATTAAAAGTGGCTTTTAGAAAAAATTAAAGCGACTTTCTGAGGAATTAAAAGTGACTTTTAGGAAAAATTAAAGCGACTTTCAGAGAAAACAAAAGCGGCTTTTAGAAAAAATTAAAGTGGCTTTTTGAGAAAACAAAAGCGGCTTTTAGAAAAAAGTAAAGTGGGTTTTAGAGAAATTAAAAGTGGCTTTTAGAAAAAATTAAAGCGACTTTCTGAGAAAACAAAACCGGTTTTTAGAAGAAATAAAAGTGGCTTTTTGAGAAAACAAAAGCGGCTATTAGTAAAAATTCAAGTGGTTTTTTGAGAAAATAAAAGCGGCTTTTAGAAAAAATTAAAGTGGCTTTCTGAGGAATTAAAAGTGGCTTTTCAAAAAATTAAAGCGACTTTCTGAGGAATTAAAAGTGACTTTTAGGAAAAATTAAAGCGACTTTCAGAGAAAACAAAAGCGGCTTTTAGAAAAAATTAAAGTGGGTTTTAGAGAAATTAAAAGTGGCTTTTAGAAAAAATTAAAGCGACTTTCTGAGAAAACAAAACCGGTTTTTAGAAGAAATAAAAGTGGCTTTTTGAGAAAACAAAAGCGGCTATTAGAAAAAATTCAAGTGGTTTTTTGAGAAAATAAAAGCGGCTTTTAGAAAAAATTAAAGTGGCTTTCTGAGGAATTAAAAGTGGCTTTTACAAAAAATTAAAGCGACTTTCTGAGGAATTAAAAGTGACTTTTAGGAAAAATTAAAGCGACTTTCAGAGAAAACAAAATCGGCTTTTAGAAAAAATTAAAGTGGCTTTTTGAGAAAACAAAAGCGACTTTTAGTAAAAATTAAAGTGGTTTTTTGAGAAAACAAAAGCGGCTTTTAGAAAAAATGAAAGCGACTTTCTGAGGAATTAAAAGTGACTTTTAGAAAAAATTAAAGCGACTTTCTGAGAAAACAAAATCGGCTTTTATAAGAAATAAAAGTAGCTTTTTGAGAAAACAAAAGCGGCTTTTAGAAAAAAATAAAGTGGGTTTTAGAGAAATTAAAAGTGGCTTTTAGAAAAAATTAAAGCGACTTTCTGAGAAAACAAAACCGGTTTTTAAAAGAAATAAAAGTGGCTTTTTGAGAAAACAAAAGCGGCTACTAGAAAAAATTCAAGTGGTTTTTTGAGAAAATAAAAGCGGCTTTTAGAAAAAATTAAAGTGGCTTTCTGAGGAATTAAAAGTGGCTTTTACAAAAAATTAAAGCGACTTTCTGAGGAATTAAAAGTGACTTTTAGGAAAAATAAAAGCGACTTTCAGAGAAAACAAAAGCGGCTTTTAGAAAAAAATAAAGTGGGTTTTAGAGAAAATAAAAGTGGCTTTATTTTTTTCTAAAAGCCGCTTTTGTTTTCTCTGAAAGTCGCTTTTATTTTTCCTAAAAGTCACTTTTAATTCCTCAGAAAGTCGCTTTAATTTTTTGTAAAAGCCACTTTTAATTCCTCAGAAAGCCACTTTAATTTTTTCTAAAAGCCGCTTTTATTTTCTCAAAAAACCACTTGAATTTTTTCTAGTAGCCGCTTTTGTTTTCTCAAAAAGCCACTTTTATTTCTTTTAAAAACCGGTTTTGTTTTCTCAGAAAGTCGCTTTAATTTTTTCTAAAAGCCACTTTTAATTTCTCTAAAACCCACTTTATTTTTTTCTAAAAGCCGCTTTTGTTTTCTCAAAAAGCTACTTTTATTTCTTATAAAAGCCGATTTTGTTTTCTCAGAAAGTCGCTTTAATTTTTTCTAAAAGTCACTTTTAATTCCTCAGAAAGTCGCTTTAATTTTTTCTAAAAGCCGCTTTTGTTTTCTCAAAAAACCACTTTAATTTTTACTAAAAGTCGCTTTTGTTTTCTCAAAAAGCCACTTTAATTTTTTCTAAAAGCCGATTTTGTTTTCTCTGAAAGTCGCTTTAATTTTTCCTAAAAGTCACTTTTAATTCCTCAGAAAGTCGCTTTAATTTTTTGTAAAAGCCACTTTTAATTCCTCAGAAAGCCACTTTAATTTTTTCTAAAAGCCGCTTTTATTTTCTCAAAAAACCACTTGAATTTTTTCTAATAGCCGCTTTTGTTTTCTCAAAAAGCCACTTTTATTTCTTCTAAAAACCGGTTTTGTTTTCTCAGAAAGTCGCTTTAATTTTTTCTAAAAGCCACTTTTAATTTCTCTAAAACCCACTTTAATTTTTTCTAAAAGCCGCTTTTGTTTTCTCTGAAAGTCGCTTTTATTTTTCCTAAAAGTCACTTTTAATTCCTCAGAAAGTCGCTTTAATTTTTTGAAAAGCCACTTTTAATTCCTCAGAAAGCCACTTTAATTTTTTCTAAAAGCCGCTTTTATTTTCTCAAAAAACCACTTGAATTTTTACTAATAGCCGCTTTTGTTTTCTCAAAAAGCCACTTTTATTTCTTCTAAAAACCGGTTTTGTTTTCTCAGAAAGTCGCTTTAATTTTACTAAAAGCCACTTTTAATTTCTCTAAAACCCACTTTACTTTTTTCTAAAAGCCGCTTTTGTTTTCTCAAAAAGCCACTTTAATTTTTTCTAAAAGCCGCTTTTGTTTTCTCTGAAAGTCGCTTTAATTTTTCCTAAAAGTCACTTTTAATTGCTCAGAAAGCCACTTTAATTTTTTCTAAAAGCCGCTTTTATTTTCTCAAAAAGCCACTTTAATTTTTTCTAATACCCGCTTTTGTTTTCTCAAAAAGCCACTTTTATTTCTTCTAAGAAAGTCGCTTTAATTTTTTCTAAAAGCCACTTTTAATTCCTCAGAAAGCCACTTTAATTTTTTCTAAAAGCCGCTTTTATTTTCTCAAAAAGCCACTTTAATTTTTTCTAATACCCGCTTTTGTTTTCTCAAAAAGCCATTTTTATTTCTTCTAAAATTCGGTTTTGTTTTCTCAGAAAGTCGCTTTAATTTTTTCTAAAAGCCACTTTTAATTTCTCTAAAACCCACTTTATTTTTTTTTCTAAAAGCCGCTTTTGTTTTCTCAAAAAGCCACTTTAATTTTTTCTAAAAGCCGCTTTCGTTTTCTCTGAAAGTCGCTTTAATTTTTCCTAAAAGTCACTTTTAATTCCTCAGAAAGTCGCTTTAATTTTTTCTAAAAGCCACTTTTAATTCCTCAGAAAGCCACTTTAATTTTTTCTAAAAGCCGCTTTTATTTTCTCAAAAAGCCACTTTAATTTTTTCTAATACCCGCTTTTGTTTTCTCAAAAAGCCATTTTTATTTCTTCTAAAATTCGGTTTTGTTTTCTCAGAAAGTCGCTTTAATTTTTTCTAAAAGCCACTTTTAATTTCTCTAAAACCCACTTTATTTTTTTTTCTAAAAGCCGCTTTTGTTTTCTCAAAAAGCCACTTTAATTTTTTCTAATAGCCGCTTTTGTTTTCTCAAAAAGCCACTTTTATTTCTTCTAAAAACCGATTTTGTTTTCTCAGAAAGTCGCTTTAATTTTTTCTAAAAGTCACTTTCAATTCCTCAGAAAGTCGCTTTAATTTTTTCTAAAAGCCGCTTTTATTTTCTCAAAAAGCCACTTTAATTTTTTCTAATAGCCGCTTTTGTTTTCTCAAAAAGCCACTTTTATTTCTTCTAAAAACCGGTTTTGTTTTCTCAGAAAGTCGCTTTAATTTTTTCTAAAAGCCACTTTTAATTTCTCTAAAACCCACTTTATTTTTTTTTCTAAAAGCCGCTTTTGTTTTCTCAAAAAGCCACTTTAATTTTTTCTAATAGCCGCTTTTGTTTTCTCAAAAAGCCACTTTTATTTCTTCTAAAAACCGCTTTTGTTTTCTCAAAAAGCCACTTTAATTTTTTCTAAAAGCCGCTTTTGTTTTCTCAAAAAGCCACTTTAATTTTTTCTAAAAGCCGCTTTTATTTTCTCAAAAAGCCACTTTAATTTTTTCTAATAGCCGCTTTTGTTTTCTCAAAAAGCCACTTTTATTTCTTCTAAAAACCGGTTTTGTTTTCTCAGAAAGTCGCTTTAATTTTTTCTAAAAGCCACTTTTAATTTCTCTAAAACCCACTTTTTTTTCTAAAAGCCGCTTTTGTTTTCTCAAAAAGCTACTTTTATTTCTTATAAAAGCCGATTTTGTTTTCTCTGAAAGTCGCTTTAATTTTTCCTAAAAGTCACTTTTAATTCCTCAGAAAGTCGCTTTAATTTTTTGTAAAAGCCACTTTTAATTCCTCAGAAAGCCACTTTAATTTTTTCTAAAAGCCGCTTTTATTTTCTCAAAAAACCACTTGAATTTTTTCTAATAGCCGCTTTTGTTTTCTCAAAAAGCCACTTTTATTTCTTCTAAAAACCGATTTTGTTTTCTCAGAAAGTCGCTTTAATTTTTTCTAAAAGTCACTTTCAATTCCTCAGAAAGTCGCTTTAATTTTTTCTAAAAGCCGCTTTTATTTTCTCAAAAAGCCACTTTAATTTTTTCTAATAGCCGCTTTTGTTTTCTCAAAAAGCCACTTTTATTTCTTCTAAAAACCGCTTTTGTTTTCTCAAAAAGCCACTTTAATTTTTTCTAAAAGCCGCTTTTGTTTTCTCAAAAAGCCACTTTAATTTTTTCTAAAAGCCGCTTTTATTTTCTCAAAAAGCCACTTTAATTTTTTCTAATAGCCGCTTTTGTTTTCTCAAAAAGCCACTTTAAAAGCCACAGAGAAAACAAAAGCGGCTTTTAGAAAAAAATAAAGTGGGTTTTAGAGAAAATAAAAGTGGCTTTTAGAAAAAATTAAAGCGACTTTCTGAGAAAACAAAACCGGTTTTTAGAAGAAATAAAAGTGGCTTTTTGAGAAAACAAAAGCGGCTATTAGAAAAAATTCAAGTGGTTTTTTGAAAAAATAAAAGCGGCTTTTAGAAAAAATTAAAGTGGCTTTCTGAGGAATTAAAAGTGGCTTTTACAAAAAATTAAAGCGACTTTCTGAGGAATTAAAAGTGACTTTTAGGAAAAATTAAAGCGACTTTCAGAGAAAACAAACCCGGTTTTTAGAAGAAATAAAAGTGGCTTTTTGAGAAAGCAAAAGCGGCTATTAGAAACAATTAAAGTGGCTTTTAGAGAAATTAAAAGTGGCTTTTAGAAAAAATTAAAGCGACTTTCTGAGAAAACAAAATCGGCTTTTATAAGAAATAAAAGTAGCTTTTTGAGAGAACAAAAGCGGCTTTTAGAAAAAAATAAAGTGGGTTTTAGAGAAATTAAAAGTGGCCTTTAGAAAAAATTAAAGCGACTTTCTGAGAAAACAAAACCGGTTTTTAGAAGAAATAAAAGTGGCTTTTTGAGAAAACAAAAGCGGCTATTAGAAAAAATTAAAGTGGCTTTTTGAGAAAACAAAAGCGGCTTATAGAAAAAATTAAAGCGACTTTCTGAGGAATTAAAAGTGACTTTTAGGAAAAATTAAAGCGACTTTCAGAGAAAACAAAATCGGTTTTTAGAAGAAATAAAAGTGGCTTTTTGAGAAAACAAAAGCAGCTATTAGAAAAAATTCAAGTGGTTTTTTGAGAAAATAAAAGCGACTTTTAGAAAAAATTAAAGTGGCTTTCTGAGGAATTAAAAGTGGCTTTTACAACAAATTAAAGCGACTTTCTGAGGAATTAAAAGTGACTTTTAGGAAAAATTAAAGCGACTTTCAGAGAAAACAAACCCGGTTTTTTAAAGAAATAAAAGTAGCTTTTTGAGAAAACGAAAGCGGCTTTTAGAAAAAAATAAAGTGGGTTTTATAGAAATTAAAAGTGGCTTTTAGAAAAAACAAAAGCGGCTATTAGAAAAAATTCTAATGGTTTTTTCAGAAAATAAAAGCGACTTTTAGAAAAAATTAAAGTGGCTTTCTGAGGAATTAAAAGTGGCTTTTACAAAAAATTAAAGCGACTTTCTGAGGAATTAAAAGTGACTTTTAGGAAAAATTAAAGCGACTTTCAGAGAAAACAAACCCGGTTTTTAGAAGAAATAAAAGTGGCTTATGGAGAAAACAAAAGCAGCTATTAGAAAAAATTCAAGTGGTTTTTTGAGAAAATAAAAGCGACTTTTAGAAAAAATTAAAGTGGCTTTCTGAGGAATTAAAAGTGGCTTTTACAAAAAATTAAAGCGACTTTCTGAGGAATTAAAAGTGACTTTTAGGAAAAATTAAAGCAACTTTCTGAGAAAACAAACCCGGTTTTTTAAAGAAATAAAAGTGGCTTTTTGAGAAAACAAAAGCGGCTTTTAGAAAAAATTAAAGTGGCTTTTTGAGAAAACAAAAGCGGCTTTTAGAAAAAATTAAAGCGACTTTCTGACGAATTAAAAGTGACTTTTAGAAAAAATTAAAGCGACTTTCTGAGAAAACAAACCCGGTTTTTTAAAGAAATAAAAGTGGCTTTTTGAGAAAACAAAAGCGGCTATTAGGAAAAATTAAAGTGGCTTTTTTAGAAAACAAAAGCGGCTTTTAGAAAAAATTAAAGTGGGTCTTAGAGAAATTAAAAGTGGCTTTTAGAAAAAATTAAAGCGACTTTCTGAGGAATTAAAAGTGACTTTTAAAAAAAATTAAAGTGACTTTCTGAGAAAACAAAATCGGCTTTTAGAAGAAATAAAAGTAGCTTTTTGAGAAAACAAAAGCGGCTATTAGAAAAAATTAAAGTGGCTTTTTGAGAAAAGAAAGGCGGCTTTTAGAACAAATTAAAGAGGCTTTTTGAGAAAACAAAAGCGGCTTTTAGAAAAAATTAAAGCGACTTTCTGAGGAATTAAAAGTGACTTTTAGAAAAAATTAAAGCAACTTTCAGAGAAAACAAAATCGGCTTTTAGAAGAAATAAAAGTGGCTTTTTGAGAAAGCAAAAGCGGCTTTTAGAAAAAAATAAAGTGGGTTTTAGAGAAATTAAAAGTGGCTTTTAGAAAAAATTAAAGCGACTTTCTGAGAAAACAAAACCGGTTTTTAGAAGAAACAAAAGTGGCTTTTTGAGAAAACAAAAGCGGCTATTAGAAAAAATTAAAGTGGCTTTTTGAGAAAACAAAAGCGGCTTTTAGAACAAATTAAAGAGGCTTTTTGAGAAATTAAAAGTGGCTTTTAGAAAAAATAAAAGCGACTTTCTGAGGAATTAAAAGTGACTTTTAGAAAAAATTAACGCGACTTTCTGAGAAAACAAAATCGGTTTTTAGAAGAAATAAAAGTGGCTTTTTGAGAAAGCAAAAGCGGCTATTAGAAACAATTAAAGTGGCTTTTAGAGGAATTAAAAGTGGCTTTTAGAAAAAATAAAAGCGACTTTCTGAGGAATTAAAAGTGACTTTTAGAAAAAATTAACGCGACTTTCTGAGAAAACAAAATCGGTTTTTAGAAGAAATAAAAGTGGCTTTTTGAGAAAGCAAAAGCGGCTTTTAGAAAAAATTAAAGTGGCTTTCTGAGGAATTAAAAGTGGCTTTTACAAAAAATAAAAGCGACTTTCTGAGGAATTAAAAGTGATTTTTAGGAAAAATTAAAGCGACTTTCAGAGAAAACAAAAGCGGCTTTTAGAAAAAATTAAAGTGGCTTTTTGAGAAAACAAAAGGGGCTTTTAGAAAACATTAAAGCGACTTTCTGAGGAATTAAAAGTGACTTTTAGAAAAAATTAAAGCGACTTTCTGAGAAAACAAACCCGGTTTTTAGAAGAAATAAAAGTGGCCTTTTGAGAAAACAAAAGCGGCTTTTAGAAAAAATTAAAGTGGGTCTTAGAGAAATTAAAAGTGGCTTTTAGAAAAAATTAAAGCGACTTTCTGAGCAATTAAAAGTGACTTTTAGAAAAAATTAAAGCGACTTTCTGAGAAAACAAAATCGGCTTTTAAAAGAAATAAAAGTAGCTTTTTGAGAAAACAAAAGCGGCTATTAGAAAAAATTAAAGTGGCTTTTTGAGAAAACAAAAGCGGCTTTTAGAAAAAATTAAAGTGGGTCTTAGAGAAATTAAAAGTGGCTTTTAGAAAAAATTAAAGCGACTTTCTGAGGAATTAAAAGTGACTTTTAAAAAATTAAAGCGACTTTCTGAGAAAACAAAATCGGCTTTTAGAAGAAATAAAAGTAGCTTTTTGAGAAAACAAAAGCGGCTATTAGAAAAAATTAAAGTGGCTTTTTGAGAAAACAAAAGCGGCTTTTAGAAAAAATTAAAGTGGGTCTTAGAGAAATTAAAAGTGGCTTTTAGAAAAAATTAAAGCGACTTTCTGAGCAATTAAAGGTGACTTTTAGAAAAAATTAAAGCGACTTTCTGAGAAAACAAAATCGGCTTTTAAAAGAAATAAAAGTAGCTTTTTGAGAAAACAAAAGCGACTTTTAGAAAAAATTAAAGCGACTTCCTGAGGAATTAAAAGTGGCTTTTAGAAAAAATTAAAGCGACTTTCTGAGAAAACAAAACCGGTTTTTAGAAGAAATAAAAGTGGCTTTTTGAGAAAACAAAAGCGGCTTTTAGAAAAAATTAAAGTGGCTTTTTGAGAAAACAAAAGCGGCTTTTAGAAAAAGTTAAAGTGGGTTTTAGAGAAATTAAAAGTGGCTTTTAGAAAAAATTAAAGCGACTTTCTGAGAAAACAAAACCGGTTTTTAGAAGAAATAAAAGTGGCTTTTTGAGAAAACAAAAGCGGCTTTTAGATAAAATTAAAGTGGCTTTTTGAGAAAACAAAAGCGGCTTTTAGAAAAAATTAAAGTGGGTTTTAGAGAAATTAAAAGTGGCTTTTAGAAAAAATTAAAGCGACTTTCTGAGAAAACAAAACCGGTTTTTAGAAGAAATAAAAGTGGCTTTTTGAGAAAACAAAAGCGGCTTTTAGATAAAATTAAAGTGGCTTTTTGAGAAAACAAAAGCGGCTTTTAGATAAAATTAAAGTGGCTTTTTGAGAAAACAAAAGCGGCTTTTAGAAAAAATTAAAGTGGGTTTTAGAGAAATTAAAAGTGGCTTTTAGAAAAAATTAAAGCGACTTTCTGAGAAAACAAAACCGGTTTTTAGAAGAAATAAAAGTGGCTTTTTGAGAAAACAAAAGCGGCTTTTAGATAAAATTAAAGTGGTTTTTGAGAAAACAAAAGCGGCTTTTAGATAAAATTAAAGTGGCTTTTTGAGAAAACAAAAGCGGCTTTTAGAAAAAATTAAAGTGGGTTTTAGAGAAATTAAAAGTGGCTTTTAGAAAAAATTAAAGCGACTTTCTGAGAAAACAAAACCGGTTTTTAGAAGAAATAAAAGTGGCTTTTTGAGAAAACAAAAGCGGCTTTTAGATAAAATTAAAGTGGCTTTTTGAGAAAACAAAAGCTGCCTTTAGATAAAATTAAAGTGGCTTTTTGAGAAAACAAAAGCGGCTTTTAGAAAAAATTAAAGTGGGTTTTAGAGAAATTAAAAGTGGCTTTTAGAAAAAATTAAAGCGACTTTCTGAGAAAACAAAACCGGTTTTTAGAAGAAATAAAAGTGGCTTTTTGAGAAAACAAAAGCGGCTTTTAGATAAAATTAAAGTGGCTTTTTGAGAAAACAAAAGCGGCTATTAGAAAAAATTAAAGTGGCTTTTTGAGAAAACAAAAGCGGCTTTTAGAAAAAATTAAAGTGGGTCTTAGAGAAATTAAAAGTGGCTTTTAGAAAAAATTAAAGCGACTTTCTGAGGAATTAAAAGTGACTTTTAAAAAATTAAAGCGACTTTCTGAGAAAACAAAATCGGCTTTTAGAAGAAATAAAAGTAGCTTTTTGAGAAAACAAAAGCGGCTATTAGAAAAAATTAAAGTGGCTTTTTGAGAAAACAAAAGCGGCTTTTAGAAAAAATTAAAGTGGGTCTTAGAGAAATTAAAAGTGGCTTTTAGAAAAAATTAAAGCGACTTTCTGAGCAATTAAAAGTGACTTTTAGAAAAAATTAAAGCGTCTTTCTGAGAAAACAAAATCGGCTTTTAAAAGAATAAAAGTAGCTTTTTGAGAAAACAAAAGCGACTTTTAGAAAAAATTAAAGCGACTTTCTGAGGAATTAAAAGTGGCTTTTAGAAAAAATTAAAGCGACTTTCTGAGAAAACAAAACCGGTTTTTAGAAGAAATAAAAGTGGCTTTTTGAGAAAACAAAAGCGGCTTTTAGAAGAAATTAAAGTGGCTTTTTGAGAAAACAAAAGCGGCTTTTAGAAAAAGTTAAAGTGGGTTTTAGAGAAATTAAAAGTGGCTTTTAGAAAAAATTAAAGCGACTTTCTGAGAAAACAAAACCGGTTTTTAGAAGAAATAAAAGTGGCTTTTTGAGAAAACAAAAGCGGCTTTTAGATAAAATTAAAGTGGCTTTTTGAGAAAACAAAAGCGGCTTTTAGAAAAAATTAAAGTGGGTTTTAGAGAAATTAAAAGTGGCTTTTAAAAAAAATTAAAGCGACTTTCTGAGAAAACAAAACCGGTTTTTAGAAGAAATAAAAGTGGCTTTTTGAGAAAACAAAAGCGGCTTTTAGATAAAATTAAAGTGGCTTTTTGAGAAAACAAAAGCGGCTTTTAGATAAAATTAAAGTGGCTTTTTGAGAAAACAAAAGCGGCTTTTAGAAAAAATTAAAGTGGGTTTTAGAGAAATTAAAAGTGGCTTTTAGAATAAATTAAAGCGACTTTCTGAGAAAACAAAACCGGTTTTTAGAAGAAATAAAAGTGGCTTTTTGAGAAAACAAAAGCGGCTTTTAGATAAAATTAAAGTGGCTTTTTGAGAAAACAAAAGCGGCTTTTAGATAAAATTAAAGTGGCTTTTTGAGAAAACAAAAGCGGCTTTTAGAAAAAATTAAAGTAGGTTTTAGAGAAATTAAAAGTGGCTTTTAGAAAACATTAAAGCGACTTTCTGAGAAAACAAAACCGGTTTTTAGAAGAAATAAAAGTGGCTTTTTGAGAAAACAAAAGCGGCTTTTAGATAAAATTAAAGTGGCTTTTTGAGAAAACAAAAGCGGCTTTTAGATAAAATTAAAGTGGCTTTTTGAGAAAACAAAAGCGGCTTTTAGAAAAAATTAAAGTGGGTTTTAGAGAAATTAAAAGTGGCTTTTAGAAAAAATTAAAGCGACTTTCTGAGAAAACAAAACCGGTTTTTAGAAGAAATAAAAGTGGCTTTTTGAGAAAACAAAAGCGGCTTTTAGATAAAATTAAAGTGGCTTTTTGAGAAAACAAAAGCGGCTTTTAGAAAAAGTTAAAGTGGGTTTTAGAGAAATTAAAAGTGGCTTTTAGAAAAAATTAAAGCGACTTTCTGAGAAAACAAAACCGGTTTTTAGAAAAAATAAAAGCGACTTTCTGAGAAAACAAAATCGGCTTTTAGAAGAAATAAAAGCGACTTTCTAAGAAAACAAAACCGGTTTTTAGAAGAAATAAAAGTGGATTTTTGAGAAAACAAAAGCGGCTTTTATAAAAAATTAAAGTGGGGTTTTGAGAAAACAAAACCGGCTTTTAGAAAAAATTAAAGTGGGTTTTAGAGAAATTAAAAGTGGCTTTTAGAAAAAATTAAAGCGACTTTCTAAGAAAACAAAACCGGTTTTTAGAACAAATAAAAGTGGCTTTTTGAGAAAACAAAAGCGGCTTTTAGAAAAAATTAAAGTGGCTTTTTGAGAAAACAAAAGCGGCCTTTAGAAAAATTAAAGTGGGTCTTAGAGAAATTAAAAGTGGCTTTTAGAAAAAATTAAAGCGACTTTCTGAGAAAACAAAACCGAATTTTAGAAGAAATAAAAATGGCTTTTTGAGAAAACAAAAGCGGGTATTAGAAAAAATTAAAGTGGCTTTTTGAGAAAATAAAAGCGGCTTTTAGAAAAAATTAAAGTGGCTTTCTGAGGAATTAAAAGTGGCTTTTAGAAAAAATTAAAGCGACTTTCTGAGGAATTAAAAGTGACTTTTAGGAAAAATTAAAGCGACTTTCAGAGAAAACAAAAGCGGCTTTTAGAAAAAATTAAAGTGGCTTTTGGAGAAAACAAAAGCGGCTTTTAGAAGAAATTAAAGTAGCTTTTTGAGAAAACAAAAGCGGCTTTAAGAAGAAATAAAAGTGGCTTTTTGAGAAAACAAAAGCGGCTTTTGGAAAAAATTGAAGTTGCTTTTTGAGAAAACAAAAGCGGCTTTAAGAAGAAATAAAAGTGGCTTTTTGAGAAAACAAAAGCGGCTTTTAGAAAAAATAAAAGCGACTTTCTGAGAAAATAAAAGTGGCTTTTAGAAAAAATTAAAGTGGCTTTTTGAGAAAATAAAAGTGGCTATTAGAAAAAATAAAGTGGCTTTCTGAGAAAATAAAAGTGGCTTTAAAAAAAAGTGGCTATCTGAGGAATTAATAGTGGCTTTTAGAAAAAATTAAAGTGGCTTTCTGAGAAAACAAAACCAGTTTTTAGAAGAAATAAAAGTGGCTTTTTGAGAAAACAAAAGCTGCTAATAGAAAAAATTAAAGTGGGGTTTTGAGAAAACAAAACCGGCTTTTAGAAAAAATTAAAGTAGGTTTTAGAGAAAACAAAAGCGGCTTTTAGAAAAAATTAAAGCGACTTTCTGAGGAATTAAAAGTGACTTTTAATAAAAATTAAAGCGACTTTCTGAGAAAACAAAATCGGCTTTTATAAGAGATAAAAGTAGCTTTTTGAGAAAACAAAAGCGGCTTTTAGAAAAAATTTAAGTGGGTCTTAGAGAAATTAAAAGTGGCTTTTAGAAAAAATTAAAGCTACTTTCTGAGAAAATAAAAGTGGCTTTTAGAAAAAATTAAAGTGGCTTTTTGAGAAAACAAAAGCGGGCTTTAGAAAAATTAAAGTGGGTCTTAGAGAAATTAAAAGTGGCTTTTAGAAAAAATTAAAGCGACTTTCTGAGAAAACAAAACCGAATTTTAGAAGAAATAAAAATGGCTTTTTGAGAAAACAAAAGCGGGTATTAGAAAAAATTAAAGTGGCTTTTTGAGAAAATAAAAGCGGCTTTTAGAAAAAATTAAAGTGGCTTTCTGAGGAATTAAAAGTGGCTTTTAGAAAAAATTAAAGCGACTTTCTGAGGAATTAAAAGTGACTTTTAGGAAAAATTAAAGCGACTTTCAGAGAAAACAAAAGCGGCTTTTAGAAAAAATTAAAGTGGCTTTTGGAGAAAACAAAAGCGGCTTTTAGAAGAAATTAAAGTAGCTTTTTGAGAAAACAAAAGCGGCTTTAAGAAGAAATAAAAGTGGCTTTTTGAGAAAACAAAAGCGGCTTTTGGAAAAAATTGAAGTTGCTTTTTGAGAAAACAAAAGCGGCTTTAAGAAGAAATAAAAGTGGCTTTTTGAGAAAACAAAAGCGGCTTTTAGAAAAAATAAAAGCGACTTTCTGAGAAAATAAAAGTGGCTTTTAGAAAAAATTAAAGTGGCTTTTTGAGAAAATAAAAGTGGCTATTAGAAAAAATAAAGTGGCTTTCTGAGAAAATAAAAGTGGCTTTAAAAAAAAGTGGCTATCTGAGGAATTAATAGTGGCTTTTAGAAAAAATTAAAGTGGCTTTCTGAGAAAACAAAACCAGTTTTTAGAAGAAATAAAAGTGGCTTTTTGAGAAAACAAAAGCTGCTAATAGAAAAAATTAAAGTGGGGTTTTGAGAAAACAAAACCGGCTTTTAGAAAAAATTAAAGTAGGTTTTAGAGAAAACAAAAGCGGCTTTTAGAAAAAATTAAAGCGACTTTCTGAGGAATTAAAAGTGACTTTTAATAAAAATTAAAGCGACTTTCTGAGAAAACAAAATCGGCTTTTATAAGAGATAAAAGTAACTTTTTGAGAAAACAAAAGCGGCTTTTAGAAAAAATTTAAGTGGGTCTTAGAGAAATTAAAAGTGGCTTTTAGAAAAAATTAAAGCTACTTTCTGAGAAAATAAAAGTGGCTTTTAGAAAAAATTAAAGTGGCTTTTTGAGAAAATAAAAGTGGCTATTAGAAAAAATAAAGTGGCTTTCTGAGAAAATAAAAGTGGCTTTAAAAAAAAGTGGCTATCTGAGGAATTAATAGTGGCTTTTAGAAAAAATTAAAGTGGCTTTCTGAGAAAACAAAACCAGTTTTTAGAAGAAATAAAAGTGGCTTTTTGAGAAAACAAAAGCTGCTAATAGAAAAAATTAAAGTGGGGTTTTGAGAAAACAAAACCGGCTTTTAGAAAAAATTAAAGTAGGTTTTAGAGAAAACAAAAGCGGCTTTTAGAAAAAATTAAAGCCACTTTCTGAGGAATTAAAAGTGACTTTTAAAAAAATTAAAGCGACTTTCTGAGAAAACAAAAGCGGCTTTTAGAAAAAATTAAAGTGGGTTTTAGAGAAATTAAAAGTGGCTTTTAGAAAAAATTAAAGCGACTTTCTAAGAAAACAAAACCGGTTTTTAGAAGAAATAAAAGTGGCTTTTTGAGAAAACAAAAGCGGCTTTTAGAAAAAATTAAAGTGGCTTTTTGAGAAAACAAAAGCGGCTTTTAGAAAACATTAAAGCGACTTTCTGAGGAATTAAAAGTGACTTTTAGAAAAAATTAAAGCGACTTTCTGAGAAAACAAACCCGGTTTTTAGAAGAAATAAAAGTGGCTTTTTGAGAAAACAAAAGCGGCTTTTAGAAAAAATTAAAGTGGCTTTTTGAGAAAACAAAAGCGGCTTTTAGAAAACATTAAAGCGACTTTCTGAGGAATTAAAAGTGACTTTTAGAAAAAATAAAGCGACTTTCTGAGAAAACAAAATCGGCTTTTAGAAGAAATAAAAGTAGCTTTTTGAGAAAACAAAAGCGGCTATTAGAAAAAATTAAAGTGGCTTATTGAGAAAACAAAAGCGGCTTTTAGAAAAAATTAAAGTGGGTCTTAGAGAAATTAAAAGTGGCTTTTAGAAAAAATTAAAGCGACTTTCTGAGAAAACAAAATCGGCTTTTAGAAGAAATAAAAGTAGCTTTTTGAGAAAACAAAAGCGGCTATTAGAAAAAATTAAAGTGGCTTTTTGAGAAAACAAAAGCGGCTATTAGAAAAAATTAAAGTGGGTTTTAGAGAAATTAAAAGTGGCTTTTAGAAAAAATTAAAGCGACTTTCTGAGAAAACAAAATCGGCTTTTAGAAGAAATAAAAGTAGCTTTTTGAGAAAACAAAAGCGGCTATTAGAAAAAATTAAAGTGGCTTATTGAGAAAACAAAAGCGGGTTTTAAAAAAATTAAAGTGGGTCTTAGAGAAATTAAAAGTGGCTTTTAGAAAAAATTAAAGCGACTTTCTGAGCAATTAAAAGTGACTTTTAGAAAAAATTAAAGCGACTTTCTGAGAAAACAAAATCGGCTTTTAGAAGAAATAAAAGTAGCTTTTTGAGAAAACAAAAGCGGCTATTAGAAAAAATTAAAGTGGCTTATTGAGAAAACAAAAGCGGCTTTTAGAAAAAATTAAAGTGGGTCTTAGAGAAATTAAAAGTGGCTGTTAGAAAAAATTAAAGCGACTTTCTGAGAAAACAAACCCGGTTTTTTAAAGAAATAAAAGTGGCTTTTTGAGAAAACAAAACCGGTTTTTAGAAGAAATAAAAGTGGCTTTTTGAGAAAACAAAAGCGGCTTTTAGAAAAAATAAAAGCGACTTTCTAAGAAAACAAAACCGGTTTTTAGAAGAAATAAAAGTGGCTTTTTGAGAAAACAAAAGCGGCTTTTAGAAAAAATTAAAGTGGGGTTTTGAGAAAACAAAACCGGCTTTTAGAAAAAATTAAAGTGGGTTTTAGAGAAATTAAAAGTGGCTTTTAGAAAAAATTAAACCGACTTTCTAAGAAAACAAAACCGGTTTTTAGAACAAATAAAAGTGGCTTTTTGAGAAAACAAAAGCGGCTTTTAGAAAAAATTAAAGTGGCTTTTTGAGAAAACAAAAGCGGCTTTTAGAAAAAATGAAAGTGGCTTTTTGAGAAAACAAAAGCGGCTTTTAGAAAAAATTAAAGTGGGTCTTAGAGAAATTAAAAGTGGCTTTTAGAAAAAATTAAAGCGACTTTCTGAGAAAACAAACCCGGTTTTTTAAAGAAATAAAAGTGGCTTTTTGAGAAAACAAAACCGGTTTTTAGAAGAAATAAAAGTGGCTTTTTGAGAAAACAAAAGCGGCTTTTAGAAAAAATAAAAGCGACTTTCTAAGAAAACAAAACCGGTTTTTAGAACAAATAAAAGTGGCTTTTTGAGAAAACAAAAGCGGCTTTTAGAAAAAATTAAAGTGGCTTTTTGAGAAAACAAAAGCGGCCTTTAGAAAAAATTAAAGTGGGTCTTAGAGAAATTAAAAGTGGCTTTTAGAAAAAATTAAAGCGACTTTCTGAGGAATTAAAAGTGACTTTTAGAAAAAATTAATGCGACTTTGTGAGAAAACAAAACCGGTTTTTAGAACAAATAAAAGTGGCTTTTTGAGAAAACAAAATCGGCTTTTAGAAGAAATAAAAGTAGCTTTTTGAGAAAACAAAAGCGGCTTTAAGAAGAAATAAAAGTGGCTTTTTGAGAAAACAAAAGCAGCTTTTGGAAAAAATTGAAGTTGCTTTTTGAGAAAACAAAAGCGGCTTTTAGAAAAAATTAAAGTGGCTTTTTGAGAAAATAAAAGTGGCTTTTAGAAAAAATTAAAGGTGGCTTTTGAGAAATTAAAAGTGGTTTTTAGACAAAATTAAAGTGGCTCTTTGAGAAAACAAAAGCGGCTTTTAGAAAAAATAAAAGCGACTTTCTGAGAAAATAAAAGTGGCTTTTAGAAAAAATTAAAGTGGCTTTTTGAGAAATTAAAAGTGGTTTTTAGAAAAATTAAAGTGGCTTTTTGAGAAAACAAAAGCAGCCTTTAGAAAAAATAAAAGCGGCTTTCTGAGAAAATAAAAGTGGCTTTTAGAAAAAATTAAAGTGGCTTTTTGAGAAAATAAAAGTGGCTATTAGAAAAAATAAAGTGGCTTTCTGAGAAAATAAAAGTGGCTTAAAAAAAAAAGTGGCTATCTGAGGAATTAATAGTGGCTTTTAGAAAAAATTAAAGTGGCTTTCTGAGAAAACAAAACCAGTTTTTAGAAGAAATAAAAGTGGCTTTTTGAGAAAACAAAAGCTGCTAATAGAAAAAATTAAAGTGCGGTTTTGAGAAAACAAAAGCGGCTTTTAGAAAAAATTAAAGCGACTTTCTGAGGAATTAAAAGTGACTTTAAAAAAAAATTAAAGTGCGGTTTTGAGAAAACAAAAGCGGCTTTTATAAGAAATAAAAGTAGCTTTTTGAGAAAACAAAAGCGGCTTTTAGAAAAAATTTAAGTGGGTTTTAGAGAAATTAAAAGTGGCTTTTAGAAAAAATTAAAGCGACTTTCTGAGAAAACAAAATCGGCTTTTATAAGAAATAAAAGTAGCTTTTTGAGAAAGCAAAAGCGGTTTTTAGAAAAAATTAAAGTGCCTTTTTGAGAAAACAAAAGCGGCTTTTAGAAAAAATTAAAGTGGGTTTTAGAGAAATTAAAAGTGGCTTTTAGAAAAAATTAAAGCGACTTTCTAAGAAAACAAAACCGGTCTTTAGAAGAAATAAAAGTGGCTTTTTGAGAAAACAAAAGTGGCTTTTAGAAAAAATTAAAGTGGCTTTTTGAGAAAACAAAAGCGGCTTTTAGAAAAAATTAAAGTAGGTTTTAGAGAAAACAAAAGCGGCTTTTAGAAAAAATTAAACCGACTTTCTGAGGAATTAAAAGTGACTTTTAAAAAAAATTAAAGCGGCTTTCTGAGAAAACAAAAGCGGCTTTTGGAAAAAATTAAAGTGGCTCTATAAGAAAACAAAAGGGGATTTTAGAAAAAATTAAAGCGACTTTCTGAGAAAACAAAATCGGCTTTTAGAAGAAATAAAAATGGCTTTTTGAGAAAACAAAAGTGGCTTTTTGAGAAAACAAAAGCGGCTTTTGGAAAAAATTGAAGTTGCTTTTTGAGAAAACAATAGCGGCTTTTAGAAAAAATTAAAGTGGCTTTCTGAGAAATTAAAAGCGGCTTTTAGAAAAAACTAAAATGGGTTTTAGAGAAATTAAAAGCGGCTTTTAGAAAAAATTAAAGCGACTTTCTGAGAAAACAAAATCGGCTTTTAGAAGAAATAAAAGTAGCTTTTTGAGAAAACAAAAGCGGCTATTAGAAAAAATTAAAGTGGCTTTTGGAGAAAACAAAAGCGGCTTTTAGAAGAAATTAAAGTGGGTTTTTGAGAAAACAAAATCAGCTTTTAGAAGAAATAAAAGTAGCTTTTTGAGACAACAAAAGCGGCTATTAGAAAAAATTAAAGTGGCTTTTTGAGAAAACAAAAGCGGCTTTGAGAACAAATTAAAGAGGCTTTTTGAGAAAACAAAAGCGGCTATTAGAAAAAATTAAAGTGGGTTTTAGAGAAAACAAAAGCGGCTTTGCGAACAAATTAAAGAGGCTTTTTGAGAAAACAAAAGCGGCTTTTAGAAAAAATAAAAGCGACTTTCTGAGAAAATAGAAGAGTCTTTTAGAAAAATTAAAGTGCCTTTTTGAGAAAACAAAAGCAGCTTTTAGAAAAAATTACAGCGACTTTCTGAGAAAACAAAACCGGTTTTTAAAAGAAATAAAAGTGGCTTTCTGAGAAAACAAAAGCGGCTATTAGAAAAAATTAAAGTGGCTTTTTGAGAAAACAAAAGCGGCTATTAGAAAAAATTAAAGTGGGTTTTAGAGAAAACAAAAGCGGCTTTGCGAACAAATTAAAGAGGCTTTTTGAGAAAACAAAAGCGGCTATTAGAAAAAATTAAAGTGGCTTTTGGAGAAAACAAAAGCGGCTTTTAGAAGAAATTAAAGTGGGTTTTTGAGAAAACAAAATCAGCTTTTAGAAGAAATAAAAGTAGCTTTTTGAGACAACAAAAGCGGCTATTAGAAAAAATTAAAGTGGCTTTTTGAGAAAACAAAAGCGGCTTTGAGAACAAATTAAAGAGGCTTTTTGAGAAAACAAAAGCGGCTATTAGAAAAAATTAAAGTGGGTTTTAGAGAAAACAAAAGCGGCTTTGCGAACAAATTAAAGAGGCTTTTTGAGAAAACAAAAGCGGCTTTTAGAAAAAATAAAAGCGACTTTCTGAGAAAATAGAAGAGTCTTTTAGAAAAATTAAAGTGCCTTTTTGAGAAAACAAAAGCGGCTTTTAGAAAAGATTAAAGTGGGTTTTTGAGAAAACAAAATCGGCTTTTAGAAGAAATAAAAGCAGCTTTTTGAGAAAACAAAAGCGGCTTTTAGAAAAATTTAAAATGGCTTTTTGAGAAAACAAAAGCGGCTTTTAGAAAAAATTAAAGTGGGTTTTTGAGAAAACAAAATCGGCTTTTAGAAGAAATAAAAGTAGCTTTTTGAGACAACAAAAGCGGCTATTAGAAAAAATTAAAGTGGCTTTTTGAGAAAACAAAATGCGGCTTTGAGAACAAATTAAAGAGGCTTTTTGAGAAAACAAAAGCGGCTTTTAGAAAAAATTAAAGCGACTTTCTGAGGAATTAAAAGTGACTTTTAGAAAAAATTAAAGTGGGTTTTTGATAAAACAAAATCGGCTTTTAGAAGAAATAAAAGTAGCTTTTTGAGAAACCAAAAGCGGCTATTAGAAAAAATTAAAGTGGGTTTTAGAGAAAACAAAAGCGGCTTTGAGAACAAATTAAAGAGGCTTTTTGAGACAACAAAAGCGGCTTTTAGAAAAAATTAAAGCGACTTTCTGAGGAATTAAAAGTGACTTTTAGAAAAAATTAAAGCGTCTTTCTGAGAAAGCAAAAGCGGCTATTAGAAAAAATTAAAGCCACTTTCTGAGAAAGCAAAAGCGGCTATTAGAAAAAATTAAAGTGGGTTTTAGAGAAATTAATAGCGGCTATTAGAAAAAATTAAAGTGGCTTTTTGAGAAAACAAAATCGGCTTTTAGAAAAAATTATAGCGACTTTCTGAGAAAACTAAAGCGGCTATTAGAAACAATTAAAGCGACTTTCTGAGAAAACAAAATCGGCTTTTAGAAAAAATTAAAGCGACTTTCTGAGAAAACTAAAGCGGCTATTAGAAACAATTAAAGCGACTTTCTGAGAAAACAAAATCGGCTTTTAGAAAAAATTAAAGCGACTTTCTGAGAAAACAAAACCGGTTTTTAGAAGAAATAAAAGTGGCTTTTTGAGAAAACAAAAGCGGCTTATAAAAAAATTAAAGTGGGTTTTAGAGAAATTAAAAGTGGCTTTTAGAAAAAATTAAAGTGGCTTTTTGATAAAACAAAAGCGGCTTTTAGAAGAAATTAAAGTTGCTTTTTGAGAAAACAAAAGCGGCTTTTAGAAAAAATTAAGTGGGTTTTAGAGAAATTAAAAGCGGCTTTTAGAAAAAATTAAAGTGGCTTTTTGATAAAACAAAAGCGGCTTTTAGAAGAAATTAAAGTTGCTTTTTGAGAAAACAAAAGCGGCTTTTAGAAAAAATTAAAGCGACTTTCTGAGAAAACAAGAGCGGCTATTAGAAAAAATTAAAGTGGCATTTTGAGAAAACAAAAGCGGCTTTTAGAAAAAATTAAAGTGGCTTTTTGAGAAAACAAAAGCGGCTATTAGAAAAAATGAAAGTGGCTTTTTGAGAAAACAAAAGCGGCTTTTAGAAAAATTAAAGTGGGTTTTAGAGAAATTAAAAGTGGCTTTTAGAAAAAATTAAAGCGACTTTCTGAGAAAACAAAACCGGTTTTTAGAAGAAATAAAAGTGGCTTTTTGAGAAAACAAAAGCGGCTTTTAGAAAAAATTAAAGTGGCTTTTTGAGAAAACAAACCCGGTTTTTAGAAGAAATAAAAGTGGCTTTTTGAGAAAACAAAAGCGGCTTTTAGAAAAAATTAAAGTGGGTTTTAGAGAAATTAAAAGTGGCTTTTAGAAAAAATTAAAGCGACTTTCTGAGAAAACAAAACCGGTTTTTAGAAGAAATAAAAGTGGCTTTTTGAGAAAACAAAAGCGGCTTTTAGAAAAAATTAAAGTGGCTTTTTGAGAAAACAAAAGCGGCTTTTAGAAAAAATTAAAGTGGGTTTTAGAGAAATTAAAAGTGGCTTTTAGAAAAAATTAAAGCGACTTTCTGAGGAATTAAAAGTGACTTTTAGAAAAAATTAAAGCGACTTTCTGAGAAAACAAAATCGGCTTTTAGAAAAAATAAAAGTAGATTTTTGAGAAAACAAAAGCGGCTATTAGAAAAAATTAAAGTGGCTTTTTGAGAAAACAAAAGTGGCTTTTAGAAAAAATTAAAGCGACTTTCTGAGGAATTAAAAGCGACTTTTAGAAAAAATTAAAGCGACTTTCTGAGAAAACAAAATCGGCTTTTAGAAAAAATTAAAGTGGCTGTTTGAGAAAACAAAAGCGGCTTTTAGAAAAAATTAAAGTGGCTTTTTGAGAAAACAAAAGCGGCTTTAAAAAAAAATTAAAGGGACTTTCTGAGAAAACAAAATCGGCTTTTAGAAGAAATAAAAGTAGCTTTTTGAGAAAACAAAAGCGGCTATTAGAAAAAATTAAAGTGGCTTTTTGAGAAAACAAAATCGGCTTTTAGAAAAAATTAAAGCGAATTTCTGAGAAAGCAAAAGCGGCTTTTAGAAAAAACTAAAGTGGCTTTTTGAGAAAACAAAAGCGGCTTTTAGAAAAAATTAAAGTGGGTTTTAGAGAAAATAAAAGCGGCTTTTAAAAAAAATTAAAGCGACTTTCTGAGGAATTAAAAGTGACTTTTAGAAAAAATTAAAGCGACTTTTAGAAAAAATTAAAGCGACTTTCTGAGAAAGCAAAAGCGGCTATTAGAAAAAATTACAGTGGGTTTTAGAGAAATTAATAGCGGCTATTAGAAAAAATTAAAGTGGCTTTTTGAGAAAACAAAAGCGGCTTTTAGAAAAAATTAAAGTGGCTTTTTGAGAAAACAAAAGCGGCTTTTAGAAAAAATTAAAGTGGGTTTTAGAGAAATTAAAAGTGGCTTTTAGAAAAAATTAAAGCGACTTTCTGAGGAATTAAAAGTGACTTTTAAAAAAAATTAAAGCGACTTTCTGAGAAAACTAAAGCGGCTGTTAGAAACATTTAAGCGACTTTCTGAGAAAACAAAATCGGCTTTTAGAAAAAATTAAAGCGACTTTCTGAGAAAGCAAAAGCGGCTTTTAGAAAAAACTAAAGTGGCTTTTTGAGAAAACAAAAGCGGCTATTAGAAAAAATTAAAGTGGTTTTTTGAGAAAACAAAAGCGGCTTTTAGAAAAAATTAAAGCGACTTTCTGAGGAATTAAAAGTGACTTTTAGAAAAAATTAAAGCGACTTTCTGAGAAAACTAAAGCGGCTATTAGAAACATTTAAAGCGACTTTCTGAGAAAACAAAATCGGCTTTTAGAAAAAATTAAAGCGACTTTCTGAGAAAGCAAAAGCGGCTTTTAGAAAAAACTAAAGTGGCTTTTTGAGAAAACAAAAGCGGCTATTAGAAAAAATTAAAGTGGTTTTTTGAGAAAACAAAAGCGGCTTTTAGAAAAAATTAAAGCGACTTTCTGAGGAATTAAAAGTGACTTTTAGAAAAAATTAAAGCGACTTTCTGAGAAAACAAAATCGGTTTTTAAAAAAAATTAAAGCGACTTTCTGAGAAAACTAAAGCGGCTATTAGAAAAAATTAAAGCGACTTTCTGAGAAAACAAAAGCGGCTATTAGAAAAAATTAAGTGGCTTTCTGAGAAAACTAAAGCGGCTATTAGAAACATTTAAAGCGACTTTCTGAGAAAACAAAATCGGCTTTTAGAAAAAATTAAAGCGGCTTTCTGAGAAAGCAAAAGCGGCTTTTAGAAAAAACTAAAGTGGCTTTTTGAGAAAACAAAAGCGGCTATTAGAAAAAATTAAAGTGGTTTTTTGAGAAAACAAAAGCGGCTTTTAGAAAAAATTAAAGCGACTTTCTGAGGAATTAAAAGTGACTTTTAGAAAAAATTAAAGCGACTTTTAGAAAAAATTAAAGTGGGTTTTTGAGAAAACAAAATCGGCTTTTAGAAGAAATAAAAGTAGCTTTTTGAGAAAACAAAATCGGCTTTTAGAAGAAATAAAAATGGCTTTTTGAGAAAACAAAAGTGGCTTTTTGAGAAAACAAAAGCGGCTTTTGGAAAAAATTGAAGTTGCTTTTTGAGAAAACAATAGCGGCTTTTAGAAAAAATTAAAGTGGCTTTCTGAGAAATTAAAAGCGGCTTTTAGAAAAAACTAAAATGGGTTTTAGAGATTTAAAAGCGGCTTTTAGAAAAAATTACAGCGACTTTCTGAGAAAACAAAATCGGCTTTTAGAAGAAATAAAAGTAGCTTTTTGAGAAAACAAAAGCGGCTATTAGAAAAAATGAAAGTGGCTTTTTGAGAAAACAAAAGCGGCTTTTAGAAAAAATTAAAGTGGGTTTTAGAGAAATTAAAAGTGGCTTTTAGAAAAAATTAAAGCGACTTTCTGAGAAAACAAAACCGGTTTTTAGAAGAAATAAAAGTGGCTTTTTGAGAAAACAAAAGCGGCTTTTAGAAAAAAATAAAGTGGCTTTTTGAGAAAACAAACCCGGTTTTAGAAGAAATAAAAGTGGCTTTTTGAGAAAACAAAAGCGGCTTTTAGAAAAAATTAAAGTGGGTTTTAGAGAAATTAAAAGTGGCTTTTAGAAAAAATTAAAGCGACTTTCTGAGAAAACAAAACCGGTTTTTAGAAGAAATAAAAGTGGCTTTTTGAGAAAACAAAAGCGGCTTTTAGAAAAAATTAAAGTGGCTTTTTGAGAAAACAAAAGCGGCTTTTAGAAAAAATTAAAGTGGGTTTTTGAGAAATTAAAAGTGGCTTTTAGAAAAAATTAAAGCGACTTTCTGAGGAATTAAAAGTGACTTTTAGAAAAAATTAAAGCGACTTTCTGAGAAAACAAAATCGGCTTTTAGAAAAAATAAAAGTAGATTTTTGAGAAAACAAAAGCGGCTATTAGAAAAAATTAAAGCGACTTTCTGAGGAATTAAAAGTGACTTTTAGAAAAAATTAAAGCGACTTTCTGAGAAAACTAAAGCGGCTATTAGAAACATTTAAAGCGACTTTCTGAGAAAACAAAATCGGCTTTTAGAAAAAATTAAAGCGACTTTCTGAGAAAGCAAAAGCCGCTTTTAATTTCTCTAAAACCCACTTAATTTTTTCTAATAGCCGCTTTTGTTTTCTCAGAAAGTCGCTTTAATTTTTTCTAAAAGCCGCTTTTGTTTTCTCAAAAAGCAACTTTAATTTCTTCTAAAAGCCGCTTTTGTTTTATCAAAAAGCCACTTTAATTTTTTCTAAAAGCCACTTTTAATTTCTCTAAAACCCACTTAATTTTTTCTAAAAGCCGCTTTTGTTTTCTCAAAAAGCAACTTTAATTTCTTCTAAAAGCCGCTTTTGTTTTATCAAAAAGCCACTTTAATTTTTTCTAAAAGCCACTTTTAATTTCTCTAAAACCCACTTTAATTTTTTCTAAAAGCCGCTTTTGTTTTCTCAAAAAGCCACTTTTATTTCTTCTAAAAACCGGTTTTGTTTTCTCAGAAAGTCGCTTTAATTTTTTCTAAAAGCCGATTTTGTTTTCTCAGAAAGTCGCTTTAATTGTTTCTAATAGCCGCTTTAGTTTTCTCAGAAAGTCGCTTTAATTTTTTCTAAAAGCCGATTTTGTTTTCTCAGAAAGTCGCTTTAATTGTTTCTAATAGCCGCTATAGTTTTCTCAGAAAGTCGCTATAATTTTTTCTAAAAGCCGATTTTGTTTTCTCAAAAAGCCACTTTAATTTTTTCTAATAGCCGCTATTAATTTCTCTAAAACCCACTTTAATTTTTTCTAAAAGCCGCTTTTGCTTTCTCAGAAAGTCGCTTTAATTTTTTCTAATAGCCGCTTTTGCTTTCTCAGAAAGTCGCTTTAATTTTTTCTAAAAGTCACTTTTAATTCCTCAGAAAGTCGCTTTAATTTTTTCTAAAAGCCGCTTTTGTTTTCTCAAAAAGCCTCTTTAATTTTTTCTCAAAGCCGCTTTTGTTTTCTCTAAAACCCACTTTAATTTTTTCTAATAGCCGCTTTTGGTTTCTCAAAAAGCTACTTTTATTTCTTCTAAAAGCCGATTTTGTTTTCTCAAAAACCCACTTTAATTTTTTCTAAAAGTCACTTTTAATTCCTCAGAAAGTCGCTTTAATTTTTTTTAAAAGCCGCTTTTGTTTTCTCAAAAAGCCTCTTTAATTTGTTCTCAAAGCCGCATTTTGTTTTCTCAAAAAGCCACTTTAATTTTTTCTAATAGCCGCTTTTGTTGTCTCAAAAAGCTACTTTTATTTCTTCTAAAAGCCGATTTTGTTTTCTCAAAAACCCACTTTAATTTTTTCTAAAAGCCGCTTTTGTTTTCTCAAAAAGCCATTTTAAATTTTTCTAAAAGCCGCTTTTGTTTTCTCAAAAAGCTACTTTAATTTTTTCTAAAAGCCGCTTTTGTTTTCTCAAAAAGGCACTTTAATTTTTCTAAAAGACTCTTCTATTTTCTCAGAAAGTCGCTTTTATTTTTTCTAAAAGCCGCTTTTGTTTTCTCAAAAAGGCTCTTTAATTTGTTCTCAAAGCCGCTTTTGTTTTCTCAAAAAGCCACTTTAATTTTTTCTAATAGCCGCTTTTGTTTTCTCAGAAAGCCACTTTTATTTCTTTTAAAAATCGGTTTTGTTTTCTCAGAAAGTCGCTGTAATTTTTTCTAAAAGCTGCTTTTGTTTTCTCAAAAAGGCACTTTAATTTTTCTAAAAGACTCTTCTATTTTCTCAGAAAGTCGCTTTTATTTTTTCTAAAAGCCGCTTTTGTTTTCTCAAAAAGGCTCTTTAATTTGTTCTCAAAGCCGCTTTTGTTTTCTCAAAAAGCCACTTTAATTTTTTCTAATAGCCGCTTTTGTTTTCTCAGAAAGCCACTTTTATTTCTTTTAAAAATCGGTTTTGTTTTCTCAGAAAGTCGCTGTAATTTTTTCTAAAAGCTGCTTTTGTTTTCTCAAAAAGGCACTTTAATTTTTCTAAAAGACTCTTCTATTTTCTCAGAAAGTCGCTTTTATTTTTTCTAAAAGCCGCTTTTGTTTTCTCAAAAAGGCTCTTTAATTTGTTCTCAAAGCCGCTTTTGTTTTCTCAAAAAGCCACTTTAATTTTTTCTAATAGCCGCTTTTGTTTTCTCAGAAAGCCACTTTTATTTCTTTTAAAAATCGGTTTTGTTTTCTCAGAAAGTCGCTGTAATTTTTTCTAAAAGCTGCTTTTGTTTTCTCAAAAAGGCACTTTAATTTTTCTAAAAGACTCTTCTATTTTCTCAGAAAGTCGCTTTTATTTTTTCTAAAAGCCGCTTTTGTTTTCTCAAAAAGGCTCTTTAATTTGTTCTCAAAGCCGCTTTTGTTTTCTCAAAAAGCCACTTTAATTTTTTCTAATAGCCGCTTTTGTTTTCTCAGAAAGCCACTTTTATTTCTTTTAAAAATCGGTTTTGTTTTCTCAGAAAGTCGCTGTAATTTTTTCTAAAAGCTGCTTTTGTTTTCTCAAAAAGGCACTTTAATTTTTCTAAAAGACTCTTCTATTTTCTCAAAAAGCCTCTTTAATTTGTTCGCAAAGCCGCTTTTGTTTTCTCTAAAACCCACTTTAATTTTTTCTAATAGCCGCTTTTGTTTTCTCAAAAAGCCTCTTTAATTTGTTCTCAAAGCCGCTTTTGTTTTCTCAAAAAGCCACTTTAATTTTTTCTAATAGCCGCTTTTGTTGTCTCAAAAAGCTACTTTTATTTCTTCTAAAAGCTGATTTTGTTTTCTCAAAAACCCACTTTAATTTCTTCTAAAAGCCGCTTTTGTTTTCTCCAAAAGCCACTTTAATTTTTTCTAATAGCCGCTTTTGTTTTCTCAAAAAGCTACTTTTATTTCTTCTAAAAGCCGATTTTGTTTTCGCAGAAAGTCGCTTTAATTTTTTCTAAAAGCCGCTTTTAATTTCTCTAAAACCCATTTTAGTTTTTTCTAAAAGCCGCTTTTAATTTCTCAGAAAGCCACTTTAATTTTTTCTAAAAGCCGCTATTGTTTTCTCAAAAAGCAACTTCAATTTTTTCCAAAAGCCGCTTTTGTTTTCTCAAAAAGCCACTTTTGTTTTCTCAAAAAGCCATTTTTATTTCTTCTAAAAGCCGATTTTGTTTTCTCAGAAAGGCGCTTTAATTTTTTCTAAAATCCCCTTTTGTTTTCTTATAGAGCCACTTTAATTTTTTCCAAAAGCCGCTTTTGTTTTCTCAGAAAGCCACTTTTATTTCTTTTAAAAACCGGTTTTGTTTTCTCAGAAAGTCGCTTTAATTTTTTCTAAAAGCTGCTTTTGTTTTCTCAAAAAGGCACTTTAATTTTTCTAAAAGACTCTTCTATTTTCTCAGAAAGTCGCTTTTATTTTTTCTAAAAGCCGCTTTTGTTTTCTCAAAGAGCCACTTTAATTTTTTCTAAAAACCACTTTTAATTTCTCAAAAGCCCACTTTAATTTTATCTAAAAGCCACTTTTAATTCCTCAGAATGCCACTTTATTTTTTCTAAAAGCCACTTTTATTTTCTCAAAAAGCCACTTTAATTTTTTCTAAAAGCCGCTTTTGTTTTCTCAAAAAGCAACTTAAATTTTTTCCAAAAGCCGCTTTTGTTTTCTCAAAAAGCCACTTTTATTTCTTCTTAAAGCCGATTTTGTTTTCTCAGAAAGTCGCTTTAATTTTTTCTAAAAGTCACTTTTAATTCCTCAGAAAGTCGCTTTAATTTTTTCTAAAAGCCGCTTTTGTTTTCTCAAAAAGCCACTTTAATTTTTTCTAAAAGCCACTTTTGTTTTCTCAAAAAGCCACTTTTATTTCTTCTAAAAACCGGTTTTGTTTTCTTAGAAAGTCGCTTTAATTTTTTCTAAAAGCCACTTTTAATTTCTCTAAAACCCACTTTAATTTTTTCTAAAAGCCGCTTTTGTTTTCTCAAAAAGGCACTTTAATTTTTTCTAAAAACCGCTTTTGCTTTCTCAAAAAGCTACTTTTATTTCTTATAAAAGCCGATTTTGTTTTCTCAGAAAGTCGCTTTAATTTTTTCTAAAAGCCACTTTTAATTTCTCTAAAACCCACTTTAATTTTTTCTAAAAGCCGCTTTTGTTTTCTCAAAAAGGCACTTTAATTTTTTCTAAAAACCGCTTTTGCTTTCTCAAAAAGCTACTTTTATTTCTTATAAAAGCCGATTTTGTTTTCTCAGAAAGTCGCTTTAATTTTTTTTAAAAGTCACTTTTAATTCCTCAGAAAGTCGCTTTAATTTTTTCTAAAAGCCGCTTTTGTTTTCTCTAAAACCTACTTTAATTTTTTCTAAAAGCCGCTTTTGTTTTCTCAAAAAGCCACTTTAATTTTTTCTAAAAGCCACTTTTGTTTTCTCAAAAAGCCACTTTTATTTCTTCTAAAAACCGGTTTTGTTTTCTTAGAAAGTCGCTTTAATTTTTTCTAAAAGCCACTTTTAATTTCTCTAAAACCCACTTTAATTTTTTCTAAAAGCCGCTTTTGTTTTCTCAAAAAGGCACTTTAATTTTTTCTAAAAACCGCTTTTGCTTTCTCAAAAAGCTACTTTTATTTCTTATAAAAGCCGATTTTGTTTTCTCAGAAAGTCGCTTTAATTTTTTCTAAAAGCCACTTTTAATTTCTCTAAAACCCACTTAAATTTTTTCTAAAAGCCGCTTTTGTTTTCTCAAAAAGCTACTTTTATTTCTTATAAAAGCCGCTTTTGTTTTCTCAAAACCGCACTTTAATTTTTTTTAAAAGTCACTCTTAATTCCTCAGAAAGTCGCTTTAATTTTTTCTAAAAGCCGCTTTTGTTTTCTCAAAACCGCACTTTAATTTTTTCGATTAGCAGCTTTTGTTTTCTCAAAAAGCCACTTTTATTTCTTCTAAAAACTGGTTTTGTTTTCTCAGAAAGCCACTTTAATTTTTTCTAAAAGCCACTATTAATTCCTCAGATAGCCACTTTTTTTTTTAAAGCCACTTTTATTTTCTCAGAAAGCCACTTTATTTTTTCTAATAGCCACTTTTATTTTCTCAAAAAGCCACTTTAATTTTTTCTAAAAGCCACTTTTATTTTCTCAGAAAGCCGCTTTTATTTTTTCTAAAGGCTGCTTTTGTTTTCACAAAAAGCCACTTTAATTTTTCTAAAAACCACTTTTAATTTCTCAAAAAGCCACTTTAATTTTTTCTAAAAGCCACTTTTATTTTCTCAGAAAGTCGCTTTTATTTTTTCTAAAAGCCGCTTTTGTTTTCTCAAAGAGCCACTTTAATTTTTTCTAAAAACCACTTTTAATTTCTCAAAAGCCACCTTTAATTTTTTCTAAAAGCCACTTTTAATTCCTCAGAATGCCACTTAATTTTTTCTAAAAGCCACTTTTATTTTCTCAAAAAGCCACTTTAATTTTTTCTAAAAGCCGCTTTTGTTTTCTCAAAAAGCAACTTCAATTTTTTCCAAAAGCTGCTTTTGTTTTCTCAAAAAGCCACTTTTATTTCTTCTTAAAGCCGCTTCTGTTTTCTCAAAAAGCTACTTTTATTTCTTCTAAAAGCCGATTTTGTTTTCTCAAAAAGCCACTTTTATTTGTTCTAAAAACCGGTTTTGTTTTCTCAGAAAGTCGCATTAATTTTTTCTAAAAGTCACTTTTAATTCCTCAGAAAGTCGCTTTAATTTTTTCTAAAAGCCACTTTTAATTTCTCTAAGACCCACTTTAATTTTTTCTAAAGGCCGCTTTTGTTTTCTCAAAAAGCCACTTTAATTTTTTCTAAAAGCCGCTTTTGTTTTCTCAAAAAGCCACTTTTATTTGTTCTAAAAACCGGTTTTGTTTTCTTAGAACGTCGCTTTTATTTTTTCTAAAAGCCGCTTTTGTTTTCTCAAAAAGCCACTTTTATTTCTTCTAAAAACCGGTTTTGTTTTCTCAAAAAGCCACTTTTATTTCTTTAAAAAACCGGGTTTGTTTTCTCAGAAAGTCGCTTTAATTTTTTCTAAAAGCCACTTTTAATTTCTCTAAGACCCACTTTAATTTTTTCTAAAAGCCGCTTTTGTTTTCTCAAAAAGCCACTTTCATTTTTTCTAAAAGCCGCTTTTGTTTTCTCAAAAAGCCACTTTAATTTTTTCTAAAAGCCGCTTTTGTTTTCTCAAAATGCCACTTTAATTTTTTCTAATAGCCGCTTTTAATTTCTCTAAAACCCACTTAATTTTTTCTAATAGCCGCTTTTGTTTTCTCAGAAAGTCGCTTTAATTTTTTCTAAAAGCCGCTTTTGTTTTCTCAAAAAGCAACTTTAATTTCTTCTAAAAGCCGCTTTTGTTTTCTCAAAAAGCCACTTTAATTTTTTCTAAAAGCCACTTTTAATTTCTCTAAAACCCACTTAATTTTTTCTAATAGCCGCTTTTGTTTTCTCAAAAAGCCACTTTAATTTTTTCTAAAAGCCGCTTTTGTTTTCTCAAAAAGCCACTTTTATTTCTTCTAAAAACCGGTTTTGTTTTCTCAGAAAGTCGCTTTAATTTTTTCTAAAAGCCGATTTTGTTTTCTCAGAAAGTCGCTTTAATTGTTTCTAATAGCCGCTTTAGTTTTCTCAGAAAGTCGCTTTAATTTTTTCTAAAAGCCGATTTTGTTTTCTCAGAAAGTCGCTTTAATTGTTTCTAATAGCCGCTTTAGTTTTCTCAGAAAGTCGCTATAATAGCCGCTTTTAATTTCTCTAAAACCCACTTAATTTTTTCTAATAGCCGCTTTTGTTTTCTCAGAAAGTCGCTTTAATTTTTTCTAAAAGCCGCTTTTGTTTTCTCAAAAAGCAACTTTAATTTCTTCTAAAAGCCGCTTTTGTTTTCTCAAAAAGCCACTTTAATTTTTTCTAAAAGCCACTTTTAATTTCTCTAAAACCCACTTAATTTTTTCTAATAGCCGCTTTTGTTTTCTCAAAAAGCCACTTTAATTTTTTCTAAAAGCCGCTTTTGTTTTCTCAAAAAGCCACTTTTATTTCTTCTAAAAACCGGTTTTGTTTTCTCAGAAAGTCGCTTTAATTTTTTCTAAAAGCCGATTTTGTTTTCTCAGAAAGTCGCTTTAATTGTTTCTAATAGCCGCTTTAGTTTTCTCAGAAAGTCGCTTTAATTTTTTCTAAAAGCCGATTTTGTTTTCTCAGAAAGTCGCTTTAATTGTTTCTAATAGCCGCTTTAGTTTTCTCAGAAAGTCGCTATAATTTTTTCTAAAAGCCGATTTTGTTTTCTCAAAAAGCCACTTTAACTTTTTCTAATAGCCGCTATTAATTTCTCTAAAACCCACTTTTATTTTTTCTAATAGCCGCTTTTGCTTTCTCAGAAAGTCGCTTTAATTTTTTCTAAAAGTCGCTTTAATTTTTTCTAAAAACCGCTTTTGTTTTCTCAGAAAGTCGCTTTAATTTTTTCTAATAGCCGCTTTTGCTTTCTCAGAAAGTCGCTTTAATTTTTTCTAAAAGCCGCTTTTGTTTTCTCAAAAAGCCTCTTTAATTTGTTCTAAAAGCCGCTTTTGTTTTCTCAAAAAGCCACTTTAATTTTTTCTAATAGCCGCTTTTGTTTTCTTAAAAAGCTACTTTTATTTCTTCTAAAAGCCGATTATGTTTTCTCAAAAACCCACTTTAATTTTTTCGAAAAGTCACTTTTAATTCCTCAGAAAGTCGCTTTAATTTTTTCTAAAAGCCGCTTTTCTTTTCTCAAAAAGCTTCTTTAATTTTTTCTAATAGCCGCTTTTGTTGTCTCAAAAAGCTACTTTTATTTCTTCTAAAAGCCGATTTTGTTTTCTCAAAAACCCACTTTAATTTTTTCTAAAAGTCACTTTTAATTCCTCAGAAAGTCGCTTTAATTTTTTCTAAAAGCCGCTTTTGTTTTCTCAAAAAGCCACTTTAATTTTTTCTAATAGCCGCTTTTGTTGTCTCAAAAAGCCACTTTAATTTTTTCTAATAACCCCTTTTGTTTTCTCAAAAAGCTACTTTTATTTCTTCTAAAAGCCGATTTTGTTTTCTCAGAAAGTCGCTTTAATTTTTTCTAAAAGCCGCTTTTAATTTCTCTAAAACCCATTTTAGTTTTTTCTAAAAGCCGCTTTTGTTTTCTCAAAAAGCCACTTTAATTTTTTCTAAAAGCCGCTATTGTTTTCTCAAAAAGCAAATTCAATTTTTTCCAAAAGCCGCTTTTGTTTTCTCAAAAAGCCACTTTTGTTTTCTCAAAAAGCCATTTTTATTTCTTCTAAAAGCCGATTTTGTTTTCTCAGAAAGTCGCTTTAATTTTTTCTAAAAGCTACTTTTGTTTTCTCAAAAAGCCACTTTAATTTTTCTAAAAGACTCTTCTATTTTCTCAGAAAGTCGCTTTTATTTTTTCTAAAAGCCGCTTTTGTTTTCTCAAAGAGCCACTTTAATTTTTTCTAAAAACCACTTTTAATTCCTCAGAATGCCACTTTATTTTTTCTAAAAGCCACTTTTATTTTCTCAAAAAGCCACTTTAATTTTTTCTAAAAGCCGCTTTTGTTTTCTCAAAAAGCAACTTAAATTTTTTCCAAAAGCCGCTTTTGTTTTCTCAAAAAGCCACTTTTATTTCTTCTTAAAGCCTCTTTTGTTTTCTCAAAAAGCAACTTCAATTTTTTCCAAAAGCCACTTTTGTTTTCTCAAAAAGCCACTTTAATTTTTTCTAAAAGCCACTTTTAATTTCTCTAAAACCCACTTAATTTTTTCTAATAGCCGCTTTTGTTTTCTCAGAAAGTCGCTTTAATTGTTTCTAATAGCCGCTTTAGTTTTCTCAGAAAGTCGCTTTAATTTTTTCTAAAAGCCGATTTTGTTTTCTCAGAAAGTCGCTTTAATTGTTTCTAATAGCCGCTTTAGTTTTCTCAGAAAGTCGCTTTAATTTTTTCTAAAAGCCGATTTTGTTTTCTCAGAAAGTCGCTTTAATTGTTTCTAATAGCCGCTTTAGTTTTCTCAGAAAGTCGCTATAATAGCCGCTTTTAATTTCTCTAAAACCCACTTAATTTTTTCTAATAGCCGCTTTTGTTTTCTCAGAAAGTCGCTTTAATTTTTTCTAAAAGCCGCTTTTGTTTTCTCAAAAAGCAACTTTAATTTCTTCTAAAAGCCGCTTTTGTTTTCTCAAAAAGCCACTTTAATTTTTTCTAAAAGCCACTTTTAATTTCTCTAAAACCCACTTAATTTTTTCTAATAGCCGCTTTTGTTTTCTCAAAAAGCCACTTTAATTTTTTCTAAAAGCCGCTTTTGTTTTCTCAAAAAGCCACTTTTATTTCTTCTAAAAACCGGTTTTGTTTTCTCAGAAAGTCGCTTTAATTTTTTCTAAAAGCCGATTTTGTTTTCTCAGAAAGTCGCTTTAATTGTTTCTAATAGCCGCTTTAGTTTTCTCAGAAAGTCGCTTTAATTTTTTCTAAAAGCCGATTTTGTTTTCTCAGAAAGTCGCTTTAATTGTTTCTAATAGCCGCTTTAGTTTTCTCAGAAAGTCGCTATAATTTTTTCTAAAAGCCGATTTTGTTTTCTCAAAAAGCCACTTTAATTTTTTCTAATAGCCGCTATTAATTTCTCTAAAACCCACTTTTATTTTTTCTAATAGCCGCTTTTGCTTTCTCAGAAAGTCGCTTTAATTTTTTCTAAAAGTCGCTTTAATTTTTTCTAAAAACCGCTTTTGTTTTCTCAGAAAGTCGCTTTAATTTTTTCTAATAGCCGCTTTTGCTTTCTCAAAAAGCTTCTTTAATTTTTTCTAATAGCCGCTTTTGTTGTCTCAAAAAGCTACTTTTATTTCTTCTAAAAGCCGATTTTGTTTTCTCAAAAACCCACTTTAATTTTTTCTAAAAGTCACTTTTAATTCCTCAGAAAGTCGCTTTAATTTTTTCTAAAAGCCGCTTTTGTTTTCTCAAAAAGCCACTTTAATTTTTTCTAATAGCCGCTTTTGTTGTCTCAAAAAGCCACTTTAATTTTTTCTAATAACCCCTTTTGTTTTCTCAAAAAGCTACTTTTATTTCTTCTAAAAGCCGATTTTGTTTTCTCAGAAAGTCGCTTTAATTTTTTCTAAAAGCCGCTTTTAATTTCTCTAAAACCCATTTTAGTTTTTTCTAAAATCCGCTTTTGTTTTCTCAAAAACCCACTTTAATTTTTTCTAAAAGCCGCTATTGTTTTCTCAAAAAGCAACTTCAATTTTTTCCAAAAGCCGCTTTTGTTTTCTCAAAAAGCCACTTTTGTTTTCTCAAAAAGCCATTTTTATTTCTTCTAAAAGCCGATTTTGTTTTCTCAGAAAGTCGCTTTAATTTTTTCTAAAAGCTGCTTTTGTTTTCTCAAAAAGCCACTTTAATTTTTCTAAAAGACTCTTCTATTTTCTCAGAAAGTCGCTTTTATTTTTTCTAAAAGCCGCTTTTGTTTTCTCAAAGAGCCACTTTAATTTTTTCTAAAAACCACTTTTAATTCCTCAGAATGCCACTTTATTTTTTCTAAAAGCCACTTTTATTTTCTCAAAAAGCCACTTTAATTTTTTCTAAAAGCCGCTTTTGTTTTCTCAAAAAGCAACTTAAATTTTTTCCAAAAGCCGCTTTTGTTTTCTCAAAAAGCCACTTTTATTTCTTCTTAAAGCCGCTTTTGTTTTCTCAAAAAGCAACTTCAATTTTTTCCAAAAGCCACTTTTGTTTTCTCAAAAAGCCACTTTTATTTCTTCTAAAAACCGGTTTTGTTTTCTTAGAAAGTCGCTTTAATTTTTTCTAAAAGCCACTTTTAATTTCTCTAAAACCCACTTTAATTTTTTCTAAAAGCCGCTTTTGTTTTCTCAAAAAGGCACTTTAATTTTTTCTAAAAACCGCTTTTGCTTTCTCAAAAAGCTACTTTTATTTCTTATAAAAGCCGATTTTGTTTTCTCAGAAAGTCGCTTTAATTTTTTCTAAAAGCCACTTTTAATTTCTCTAAAACCCACTTAAATTTTTTCTAAAAGCCGCTTTTGCTTCCTCAAAAAGCTACTTTTATTTCTTATAAAAGCCGATTTTGTTTTCTCAGAAAGTCGCTTTAATTTTTTCTAAAAGCCACTTTTAATTTCTCTAAAACCCACTTAAATTTTTTCTAAAAGCCGCTTTTGCTTCCTCAAAAAGCTACTTTTATTTCTTATAAAAGCCGATTTTGTTTTCTCAGAAAGTCGCTTTAATTTTTTTTAAAAGTCACTTTTAATTCCTCAGAAAGTCGCTTTAATTTTTTCTAAAAGCCGCTTTTGTTTTCTCAAAAAGCCACTTTAATTTTTTCTAATAGCCGCTTTTGTTGTCTCAAAAAGCCACTTTAATTTTTTCTAATAACCCCTTTTGTTTTCTCAAAAAGCTACTTTTATTTCTTCTAAAAGCCGATTTTGTTTTCTCAGAAAGTCGCTTTAATTTTTTCTAAAAGCCGCTTTTAATTTCTCTAAAACCCATTTTAGTTTTTTCTAAAAGCCGCTTTTGTTTTCTCAAAAAGCCACTTTAATTTTTTCTAAAAGCCGCTATTGTTTTCTCAAAAAGCAAATTCAATTTTTTCCAAAAGCCGCTTTTGTTTTCTCAAAAAGCCACTTTTGTTTTCTCAAAAAGCCATTTTTATTTCTTCTAAAAGCCGATTTTGTTTTCTCAGAAAGTCGCTTTAATTTTTTCTAAAAGCTACTTTTGTTTTCTCAAAAAGCCACTTTAATTTTTCTAAAAGACTCTTCTATTTTCTCAGAAAGTCGCTTTTATTTTTTCTAAAAGCCGCTTTTGTTTTCTCAAAGAGCCACTTTAATTTTTTCTAAAAACCACTTTTAATTCCTCAGAATGCCACTTTATTTTTTCTAAAAGCCACTTTTATTTTCTCAAAAAGCCACTTTAATTTTTTCTAAAAGCCGCTTTTGTTTTCTCAAAAAGCAACTTAAATTTTTTCCAAAAGCCGCTTTTGTTTTCTCAAAAAGCCACTTTTATTTCTTCTTAAAGCCTCTTTTGTTTTCTCAAAAAGCAACTTCAATTTTTTCCAAAAGCCACTTTTGTTTTCTCAAAAAGCCACTTTAATTTTTTCTAAAAGCCACTTTTAATTTCTCTAAAACCCACTTAATTTTTTCTAATAGCCGCTTTTGTTTTCTCAGAAAGTCGCTTTAATTGTTTCTAATAGCCGCTTTAGTTTTCTCAGAAAGTCGCTTTAATTTTTTCTAAAAGCCGATTTTGTTTTCTCAGAAAGTCGCTTTAATTGTTTCTAATAGCCGCTTTAGTTTTCTCAGAAAGTCGCTTTAATTTTTTCTAAAAGCCGATTTTGTTTTCTCAGAAAGTCGCTTTAATTGTTTCTAATAGCCGCTTTAGTTTTCTCAGAAAGTCGCTATAATAGCCGCTTTTAATTTCTCTAAAACCCACTTAATTTTTTCTAATAGCCGCTTTTGTTTTCTCAGAAAGTCGCTTTAATTTTTTCTAAAAGCCGCTTTTGTTTTCTCAAAAAGCAACTTTAATTTCTTCTAAAAGCCGCTTTTGTTTTCTCAAAAAGCCACTTTAATTTTTTCTAAAAGCCACTTTTAATTTCTCTAAAACCCACTTAATTTTTTCTAATAGCCGCTTTTGTTTTCTCAAAAAGCCACTTTAATTTTTTCTAAAAGCCGCTTTTGTTTTCTCAAAAAGCCACTTTTATTTCTTCTAAAAACCGGTTTTGTTTTCTCAGAAAGTCGCTTTAATTTTTTCTAAAAGCCGATTTTGTTTTCTCAGAAAGTCGCTTTAATTGTTTCTAATAGCCGCTTTAGTTTTCTCAGAAAGTCGCTTTAATTTTTTCTAAAAGCCGATTTTGTTTTCTCAGAAAGTCGCTTTAATTGTTTCTAATAGCCGCTTTAGTTTTCTCAGAAAGTCGCTATAATTTTTTCTAAAAGCCGATTTTGTTTTCTCAAAAAGCCACTTTAATTTTTTCTAATAGCCGCTATTAATTTCTCTAAAACCCACTTTTATTTTTTCTAATAGCCGCTTTTGCTTTCTCAGAAAGTCGCTTTAATTTTTTCTAAAAGTCGCTTTAATTTTTTCTAAAAACCGCTTTTGTTTTCTCAGAAAGTCGCTTTAATTTTTTCTAATAGCCGCTTTTGCTTTCTCAAAAAGCTTCTTTAATTTTTTCTAATAGCCGCTTTTGTTGTCTCAAAAAGCTACTTTTATTTCTTCTAAAAGCCGATTTTGTTTTCTCAAAAACCCACTTTAATTTTTTCTAAAAGTCACTTTTAATTCCTCAGAAAGTCGCTTTAATTTTTTCTAAAAGCCGCTTTTGTTTTCTCAAAAAGCCACTTTAATTTTTTCTAATAGCCGCTTTTGTTGTCTCAAAAAGCCACTTTAATTTTTTCTAATAACCCCTTTTGTTTTCTCAAAAAGCTACTTTTATTTCTTCTAAAAGCCGATTTTGTTTTCTCAGAAAGTCGCTTTAATTTTTTCTAAAAGCCGCTTTTAATTTCTCTAAAACCCATTTTAGTTTTTTCTAAAATCCGCTTTTGTTTTCTCAAAAAGCCACTTTAATTTTTTCTAAAAGCCGCTATTGTTTTCTCAAAAAGCAACTTCAATTTTTTCCAAAAGCCGCTTTTGTTTTCTCAAAAAGCCACTTTTGTTTTCTCAAAAAGCCATTTTTATTTCTTCTAAAAGCCGATTTTGTTTTCTCAGAAAGTCGCTTTAATTTTTTCTAAAAGCTGCTTTTGTTTTCTCAAAAAGCCACTTTAATTTTTCTAAAAGACTCTTCTATTTTCTCAGAAAGTCGCTTTTATTTTTTCTAAAAGCCGCTTTTGTTTTCTCAAAGAGCCACTTTAATTTTTTCTAAAAACCACTTTTAATTCCTCAGAATGCCACTTTATTTTTTCTAAAAGCCACTTTTATTTTCTCAAAAAGCCACTTTAATTTTTTCTAAAAGCCGCTTTTGTTTTCTCAAAAAGCAACTTAAATTTTTTCCAAAAGCCGCTTTTGTTTTCTCAAAAAGCCACTTTTATTTCTTCTTAAAGCCGCTTTTGTTTTCTCAAAAAGCAACTTCAATTTTTTCCAAAAGCCACTTTTGTTTTCTCAAAAAGCCACTTTTATTTCTTCTAAAAACCGGTTTTGTTTTCTTAGAAAGTCGCTTTAATTTTTTCTAAAAGCCACTTTTAATTTCTCTAAAACCCACTTTAATTTTTTCTAAAAGCCGCTTTTGTTTTCTCAAAAAGGCACTTTAATTTTTTCTAAAAACCGCTTTTGCTTTCTCAAAAAGCTACTTTTATTTCTTATAAAAGCCGATTTTGTTTTCTCAGAAAGTCGCTTTAATTTTTTCTAAAAGCCACTTTTAATTTCTCTAAAACCCACTTAAATTTTTTCTAAAAGCCGCTTTTGCTTCCTCAAAAAGCTACTTTTATTTCTTATAAAAGCCGATTTTGTTTTCTCAGAAAGTCGCTTTAATTTTTTTTAAAAGTCACTTTTAATTCCTCAGAAAGTCGCTTTAATTTTTTCTAAAAGCCGCTTTTGTTTTATCTAAAACCTACTTTAATTTTTTCTAAAAGCCGGTTTTGTTTTCTCAAAACCCCACTTTAATTTTTTCTATTAGCAGCTTTTGTTTTCTCAAAAAGCCACTTTTATTTCTTCTAAAAACTGGTTTTGTTTTCTCAGAAAGCCACTTTAATTTTTTCTAAAAGCCACTATTAATTCCTCAGATAGCCACTTTTTTTAAAGCCACTTTTATTTTCTCAGAAAGCCACTTTATTTTTTCTAATAGCCACTTTTATTTTCTCAAAAAGCCACTTTAATTTTTTCTAAAAGGTACTTTTATTTTCTCAGAAAGCCGCTTTTATTTTTTCTAAAGGCTGCTTTTGTTTTCTCAAAAAGCCACTTTAATTTTTCTAAAAACCACTTTTAATTTCTCAAAAAGCCACTTTAATTTTTTCTAAAAGCCACTTTTATTTTCTCAGAAAGTCGCTTTTATTTTTTCTAAAAGCCGCTTTTGTTTTCTCAAAGAGCCACTTTTATTTTTTCTAAAAACCACTTTTAATTTCTCAAAAGCCCACTTTAATTTTTTCTAAAAGCCACTTTTAATTCCTCAGAATGCCACTTTATTTTTTCTAAAAGCCACTTTTATTTTCTCAAAAAGCCACATTAATTTTTTCTAAAAGCCGCTTTTGTTTTCTCAAAAAGCAACTTCAATTTTTTCCAAAATCCGCTTTTGTTTTCTCAAAAAGCCACTTTTATTTCTTCTTAAAGCCGCTTTTGTTTTCTCAAAAAGCTACTTTTATTTCTTCTAAAAGCCACTTAATTTTTTCTAATAGCCGCTTTTGTTTTCTCAGAAAGTCGCATTAATTTTTTCTAAAAGTCACTTTTAATTCCTCAGAAAGTCGCTTTAATTTTTTCTAAAAGCCACTTTTAATTCCTCAGAATGCCACTTTATTTTTTCTAAAAGCCACTTTTATTTTCTCAAAAAGCCACATTAATTTTTTCTAAAAGCCGCTTTTGTTTTCTCAAAAAGCAACTTAAATTTTTTCCAAAAGCCGCTTTTGTTTTCTCAAAAAGCCACTTTTATTTCTTCTTAAAGCCTCTTTTGTTTTCTCAAAAAGCAACTTCAATTTTTTCCAAAAGCCACTTTTGTTTTCTCAAAAAGCCACTTTAATTTTTTCTAAAAGCCACTTTTAATTTCTCTAAAACCCACTTAATTTTTTCTAATAGCCGCTTTTGTTTTCTCAGAAAGTCGCTTTAATTGTTTCTAATAGCCGCTTTAGTTTTCTCAGAAAGTCGCTTTAATTTTTTCTAAAAGCCGATTTTGTTTTCTCAGAAAGTCGCTTTAATTGTTTCTAATAGCCGCTTTAGTTTTCTCAGAAAGTCGCTTTAATTTTTTCTAAAAGCCGATTTTGTTTTCTCAGAAAGTCGCTTTAATTGTTTCTAATAGCCGCTTTAGTTTTCTCAGAAAGTCGCTATAATAGCCGCTTTTAATTTCTCTAAAACCCACTTAATTTTTTCTAATAGCCGCTTTTGTTTTCTCAGAAAGTCGCTTTAATTTTTTCTAAAAGCCGCTTTTGTTTTCTCAAAAAGCAACTTTAATTTCTTCTAAAAGCCGCTTTTGTTTTCTCAAAAAGCCACTTTAATTTTTTCTAAAAGCCACTTTTAATTTCTCTAAAACCCACTTAATTTTTTCTAATAGCCGCTTTTGTTTTCTCAAAAAGCCACTTTAATTTTTTCTAAAAGCCGCTTTTGTTTTCTCAAAAAGCCACTTTTATTTCTTATAAAAACCGGTTTTGTTTTCTCAGAAAGTCGCTTTAATTTTTTCTAAAAGCCGATTTTGTTTTCTCAGAAAGTCGCTTTAATTGTTTCTAATAGCCGCTTTAGTTTTCTCAGAAAGTCGCTTTAATTTTTTCTAAAAGCCGATTTTGTTTTCTCAGAAAGTCGCTTTAATTGTTTCTAATAGCCGCTTTAGTTTTCTCAGAAAGTCGCTATAATTTTTTCTAAAAGCCGATTTTGTTTTCTCAAAAAGCCACTTTAATTTTTTCTAATAGCCGCTATTAATTTCTCTAAAACCCACTTTTATTTTTTCTAATAGCCGCTTTTGCTTTCTCAGAAAGTCGCTTTAATTTTTTCTAAAAGTCGCTTTAATTTTTTCTAAAAACCGCTTTTGTTTTCTCAGAAAGTCGCTTTAATTTTTTCTAATAGCCGCTTTTGCTTTCTCAGAAAGTCGCTTTAATTTTTTCTAAAAGCCACTTTTAATTTCTCTAAAACCCACTTAAATTTTTTCTAAAAGCCGCTTTTGCTTCCTCAAAAAGCTACTTTTATTTCTTATAAAAGCCGATTTTGTTTTCTCAGAAAGTCGCTTTAATTTTTTTTAAAAGTCACTTTTAATTCCTCAGAAAGTCGCTTTAATTTTTTCTAAAAGCCGCTTTTGTTTTATCTAAAACCTACTTTAATTTTTTCTAAAAGCCGGTTTTGTTTTCTCAAAACCCCACTTTAATTTTTTCTATTAGCAGCTTTTGTTTTCTCAAAAAGCCACTTTAATTTTTTCTAATAGCCGCTTTTGTTTTCTTAAAAAGCTACTTTTATTTCTTCTAAAAGCCGATTATGTTTTCTCAAAAACCCACTTTAATTTTTTCGAAAAGTCACTTTTAATTCCTCAGAAAGTCGCTTTAATTTTTTCTAAAAGCCGCTTTTCTTTTCTCAAAAAGCTTCTTTAATTTTTTCTAATAGCCGCTTTTGTTGTCTCAAAAAGCTACTTTTATTTCTTCTAAAAGCCGATTTTGTTTTCTCAAAAACCCACTTTAATTTTTTCTAAAAGTCACTTTTAATTCCTCAGAAAGTCGCTTTAATTTTTTCTAAAAGCCGCTTTTGTTTTCTCAAAAAGCCACTTTAATTTTTTCTAATAGCCGCTTTTGTTGTCTCAAAAAGCCACTTTAATTTTTTCTAATAACCCCTTTTGTTTTCTCAAAAAGCTACTTTTATTTCTTCTAAAAGCCGATTTTGTTTTCTCAGAAAGTCGCTTTAATTTTTTCTAAAAGCCGCTTTTAATTTCTCTAAAACCCATTTTAGTTTTTTCTAAAATCCGCTTTTGTTTTCTCAAAAAGCCACTTTAATTTTTTCTAAAAGCCGCTATTGTTTTCTCAAAAAGCAACTTCAATTTTTTCCAAAAGCCGCTTTTGTTTTCTCAAAAAGCCACTTTTGTTTTCTCAAAAAGCCATTTTTATTTCTTCTAAAAGCCGATTTTGTTTTCTCAGAAAGTCGCTTTAATTTTTTCTAAAAGCTGCTTTTGTTTTCTCAAAAAGCCACTTTAATTTTTCTAAAAGACTCTTCTATTTTCTCAGAAAGTCGCTTTTATTTTTTCTAAAAGCCGCTTTTGTTTTCTCAAAGAGCCACTTTAATTTTTTCTAAAAACCACTTTTAATTCCTCAGAATGCCACTTTATTTTTTCTAAAAGCCACTTTTATTTTCTCAAAAAGCCACTTTAATTTTTTCTAAAAGCCGCTTTTGTTTTCTCAAAAAGCAACTTAAATTTTTTCCAAAAGCCGCTTTTGTTTTCTCAAAAAGCCACTTTTATTTCTTCTTAAAGCCGCTTTTGTTTTCTCAAAAAGCAACTTCAATTTTTTCCAAAAGCCACTTTTGTTTTCTCAAAAAGCCACTTTTATTTCTTCTAAAAACCGGTTTTGTTTTCTTAGAAAGTCGCTTTAATTTTTTCTAAAAGCCACTTTTAATTTCTCTAAAACCCACTTTAATTGTTTCTAAAAGCCGCTTTTGTTTTCTCAAAAAGGCACTTTAATTTTTTCTAAAAACCGCTTTTGCTTTCTCAAAAAGCTACTTTTATTTCTTATAAAAGCCGATTTTGTTTTCTCAGAAAGTCGCTTTAATTTTTTCTAAAAGCCACTTTTAATTTCTCTAAAACCCACTTAAATTTTTTCTAAAAGCCGCTTTTGCTTCCTCAAAAAGCTACTTTTATTTCTTATAAAAGCCGATTTTGTTTTCTCAGAAAGTCGCTTTAATTTTTTTTAAAAGTCACTTTTAATTCCTCAGAAAGTCGCTTTAATTTTTTCTAAAAGCCGCTTTTGTTTTATCTAAAACCTACTTTAATTTTTTCTAAAAGCCGGTTTTGTTTTCTCAAAACCCCACTTTAATTTTTTCTATTAGCAGCTTTTGTTTTCTCAAAAAGCCACTTTTATTTCTTCTAAAAACTGGTTTTGTTTTCTCAGAAAGCCACTTTAATTTTTTCTAAAAGCCACTATTAATTCCTCAGATAGCCACTTTTTTTAAAGCCACTTTTATTTTCTCAGAAAGCCACTTTATTTTTTCTAATAGCCACTTTTATTTTCTCAAAAAGCCACTTTAATTTTTTCTAAAAGGTACTTTTATTTTCTCAGAAAGCCGCTTTTATTTTTTCTAAAGGCTGCTTTTGTTTTCTCAAAAAGCCACTTTAATTTTTCTAAAAACCACTTTTAATTTCTCAAAAAGCCACTTTAATTTTTTCTAAAAGCCACTTTTATTTTCTCAGAAAGTCGCTTTTATTTTTTCTAAAAGCCGCTTTTGTTTTCTCAAAGAGCCACTTTTATTTTTTCTAAAAACCACTTTTAATTTCTCAAAAGCCCACTTTAATTTTTTCTAAAAGCCACTTTTAATTCCTCAGAATGCCACTTTATTTTTTCTAAAAGCCACTTTTATTTTCTCAAAAAGCCACATTAATTTTTTCTAAAAGCCGCTTTTGTTTTCTCAAAAAGCAACTTCAATTTTTTCCAAAATCCGCTTTTGTTTTCTCAAAAAGCCACTTTTATTTCTTCTTAAAGCCGCTTTTGTTTTCTCAAAAAGCTACTTTTATTTCTTCTAAAAGCCACTTAATTTTTTCTAATAGCCGCTTTTGTTTTCTCAGAAAGTCGCATTAATTTTTTCTAAAAGTCACTTTTAATTCCTCAGAAAGTCGCTTTAATTTTTTCTAAAAGCCACTTTTAATTCCTCAGAATGCCACTTTATTTTTTCTAAAAGCCACTTTTATTTTCTCAAAAAGCCACATTAATTTTTTCTAAAAGCCGCTTTTGTTTTCTCAAAAAGCAACTTCAATTTTTTCCAAAAGCCGCTTTTGTTTTCTCAAAAAGCCACTTTTATTTCTTCTTAAAGCCGCTTTTGTTTTCTCAAAAAGCTACTTTTATTTCTCTAAAAGCCACTTAATTTTTTCTAATAGCCGCTTTTGTTTTCTCAGAAAGTCGCATTAATTTTTTCTAAAAGTCACTTTTAATTCCTCAGAAAGTCGCTTTAATTTTTTCTAAAAGCCACTTTTAATTTCTCTAAGACCCACTTTAATTTTTTCTAAAGGCCGCTTTTGTTTTCTCAAAAAGCCACTTTAATTTTTTCTAAAACCCGCTTTTGTTTTCTCAAAAAGCCACTTTTATTTGTTCTAAAAACCGGTTTTGTTTTATTAGAAAGTCGGTTTAATTTTTTCTAAAAGCCACTTTTAATTTCTCTAAAACCCACTTTAATTTTTTCTAAAAGCCGGTTTTGTTTTCTCAAAACCCCACTTTAATTTTTTCTAAAAGCCGCTTTTGTTTTCTCAAAAAGCCACTTTTATTTCTTCTAAAAACCGGTTTTGTTTTCTTAGAAAGTCGCTTTTATTTTTTCTAAAAGCCGCTTTTGTTTTCTCAAAAAGCCACTTTTATTTCTTCTAAAAACCGGTTTTGTTTTCTCAAAAAGCCACTTTTATTTCTTTAAAAAACCGGGTTTGTTTTCTCAGAAAGTCGCTTTAATTTTTTCTAAAAGCCGCTTTTGTTTTCTCAATAAGCCACTTTAATTTTTTCTAATAGCCGCTTTTGTTTTCTCAAAAAGCTACTTTTATTTCTTCTTAAAGCCGATTTTGTTTTCTCAGAAAGTCGCTTTAATTTTTTCTAAAAGTCACTTTTAATTGCTCAGAAAGTCGCTTTAATTTTTTCTAAAAGTCACTTTTAATTGCTCAGAAAGTCGCTTTAATTTTTTCTAAAAGCCACTTTTAATTTCTCTAAGACGCACTTTAATTTTTTTAAAACCCGCTTTTGTTATCTCAATAAGCCACTTTAATTTTTTCTAATAGCCGCTTTTGTTTTCTCAAAAAGCTACTTTTATTTCTTCTAAAAGCCGATTTTGTTTTCTCAGAAAGTCGCTTTAATTTTTTCTAAAAGCCACTTTTAATTTCTCTAAAACCCACTTTAATTTTTTCTAATAGCCGCTTTTGTTTTCTCAAAAAGCTACTTTTATTTCTTCTAAAAGCCGATTTTGTTTTCTCAGAAAGTCGCTTTAATTTTTTCTAAAAGTCACTTTTAATTCCTCAGAAAGTCGCCTTAATGTTTTCTAAAAGCCGCTTTTGTTTTCTCAAAAAGCCACTTTAATTTTTTCTAAAAGCCGCTTTTGTTTTCTCAAAAAGCCACTTTTATTTCTTCTAAAAACCGGGTTTGTTTTCTCAGAAAGTCGCTTTAATTTTTTCTAAAAGTCACTTTTAATTCCTCAGAAAGTCGTTTAATGTTTTCTAAAAGCCGCTTTTGTTTTCTCAAAAAGCCACTTTAATTTTTTCTAAAAGCCGCTTTTGTTTTCTCAAAAAGCCACTTTTATTTCTTCTAAAAACGGGTTTTGTTTTCTTAGAAAGTCGCTTTAATTTTTTCTAAAAGCCACTTTTAATTTCTCTAAAACCCACTTTAATTTTTTCTAAAAGCCGCTTTTGTTTTCTCAGAAAGTCGCTTTAATTTTTTTAAAAGTCACTTTTAATTCCTCAGAAAGTCGCTTTAATTTTTTCTAAAAGCCGCTTTTGTTTTCTCTAAAACCTACTTTAATTTTTTCTAAAAGCCGGTTTTGTTTTCTCAAAACCCCACTTTAATTTTTTCTATTAGCAGCTTTTGTTTTCTCAAAAAGCCACTTTTATTTCTTCTAAAAACTGGTTTTGTTTTCTCAGAAAGCCACTTTAATTTTTTCTAAAAGCCACTATTAATTCCTCAGATAGCCACTTTTTTTTTAAAGCCACTTTTATTTTCTCAGAAAGCCACTTTATTTTTTCTAATAGCCACTTTTATTTTCTCAAAAAGCCACTTTAATTTTTTCTAAAAGCCACTTTTATTTTCTCAGAAAGTAGCTTTAATTTTTTCTAAAAGCCACTTTTAATTTCTCTAAGACCCACTTAAATTTTTTCTAAAAGCCGCTTTTGTTTTCTCAAAAAGCTACTTTTATCTCTTATAAAAGCCGATTTTGTTTTCTCAGAAAGTCGCTTTAATTTTTATTAACAGTCACTTTTAATTCCTCAGAAAGTCGCTTTAATTTTTTCTAAAAGCCGCTTTTGTTTTCTCTAAAACCTACTTTAATTTTTTCTAAAAGCCGGTTTTGTTTTCTCAAAACCCCACTTTAATTTTTTCTATTAGCAGCTTTTGTTTTCTCAAAAAGCCACTTTTATTTGCTTCTAAAAACTGGTTTTGGTTTCTCAGAAAGCCACTTTAATTTTTTCTAAAAGCCACTATTAATTCCTCAGATAGCCACTTTTTTTTTAAAGCCTCTTTTATTTTCTCAGAAAGCCACTTTATTTTTTCTAATAGCCACTTTTATTTTCTCAAAAAGCCACTTTAATTTTTTCTAAAAGCCACTTTTATTTTCTCAGAAAGTCGCTTTTATTTTTTCTAAAAGCCGCTTTTGTTTTCTCAAAAAGCCACTTTTATTTCTTCTTAAAGCCGCTTTTGTTTTCTCAAAAAGCAACTTCAATTTTTTCCAAAAGCCGCTTTTGTTTTCTCAAAAAGCCACTTTTATTTCTTCTTAAAGCCGCTTTTGTTTTCTCAAAAAGCTACTTTTATTTCTTCTAAAAGCCGATTTTGTTTTCTCAGAAAGTCGCTTTAATTTTTTCTAAAAGCCACTTTTAATTTCTCTAAGACCCACTTTAATTTTTCTAAAGGCCGCTTTTGTTTTCTCAAAAAGCCACTTTAATTTTTTCTAAAAGCCGCTTTTGTTTTCTCAAAAAGCCACTTTTATTTGTTCTAAAAACCGGTTTTGTTTTCTTAGAAAGTCGCTTTAATTTTTTCTAAAAGCCACTTTTAATTTCTCTAAAACCCACTTTAATTTTTTCTAAAAGCCGGTTTTGTTTTCTCAAAACCCCACTTTAATTTTTTCTAAAAGCCGCTTTTGTTTTCTCAAAAATCCACTTTTATTTCTTCTAAAAACCGGTTTTGTTTTCTTAGAAAGTCGCTTTTATTTCTTCTAAAAGCCGATTTTGTTTTCTCAGAAAGTCGCTTTTATTTTTTCTAAAGGCTGCTTTTGTTTTCTCAAAAACCCACTTTAATTTTTTCTAAAACCCACTTTTAATTCCTCAGAAAGCCGCTTTTATTTTTTCTAAAAGCCGCTTTTGTTTTCTCAAAAAGCCACTTTTATTTCTTCTAAAAACCGGTTTTGTTTTCTCAGAAAGTCGCTTTAATTTTTTCTAAAAGCCACTTTTAATTTCTCTAAAACCCACTTTAACTTTTTCTAAAAGCCGCTTTTGTTTTCTCAAAAAGCCACTTTAATTTTATCTAAAAGCCGCTTTTGTTTTCTCAAAAAGCCACTTTTATTTCTTCTAAAAACCGGTTTTGTTTTCTCAGAAAGTCGCTTTAATTTTTTCTAAAAGCCACTTTTGTTTTCTCAAAAAGCCACTTTTATTTCTTCTAAAAACCGGTTTTGTTTTCTCAGAAAGTCGCTTTAATTTTTTCTAAAAGCCACTTTTAATTTCTCTAAAACCCACTTTAATTTTTTCTAAAAGCCGCTTTTGTTTTCTCAAAAAGCCACTTTAATTTTATCTAAAAGCCGCTTTTGTTTTCTCAAAAAGCCACTTTTATTTCTTCTAAAAACCGGTTTTGTTTTCTCAGAAAGTCGCTTTAATTTTTTCTAAAAGCCACTTTTGTTTTCTCAAAAAGCCACTTTTATTTCTTCTAAAAACCGGTTTTGTTTTCTCAGAAAGTCGCTTTTAAAAACAAACCGGCTTTTGTTTTCTCAAAAAGCCACTTTTATTTCTTCTAAAAACCGGTTTTGTTTTCTCAGAAAGTCGCTTTAATTTTTTCTAAAAGCCACTTTTAATTTCTCTAAAACCCACTTTAATTTTTTCTAAAAGCCGCTTTTGTTTTCTCAAAAAGCCACTTTAATTTTTTCTAAAAGCCACTATTAATTCCTCAGATAGCCACTTTTTTTTTAAAGCCTCTTTTATTTTCTCAGAAAGCCACTTTATTTTTTCTAATAGCCACTTTTATTTTCTCAAAAAGCCACTTTAATTTTTTCTAAAAGCCACTTTTATTTTCTCAGAAAGTCGCTTTTATTTTTTCTAAAAGCCGCTTTTGTTTTCTCAAAAAGCCACTTTTATTTCTTCTTAAAGCCGCTTTTGTTTTCTCAAAAAGCAACTTCAATTTTTTCCAAAAGCCGCTTTTGTTTTCTCAAAAAGCCACTTTTATTTCTTCTTAAAGCCGCTTTTGTTTTCTCAAAAAGCTACTTTTATTTCTTCTAAAAGCCGATTTTGTTTTCTCAGAAAGTCGCTTTAATTTTTTCTAAAAGCCACTTTTAATTTCTCTAAGACCCACTTTAATTTTTCTAAAGGCCGCTTTTGTTTTCTCAAAAAGCCACTTTAATTTTTTCTAAAAGCCGCTTTTGTTTTCTCAAAAAGCCACTTTTATTTGTTCTAAAAACCGGTTTTGTTTTCTTAGAAAGTCGCTTTAATTTTTTCTAAAAGCCACTTTTAATTTCTCTAAAACCCACTTTAATTTTTTCTAAAAGCCGGTTTTGTTTTCTCAAAACCCCACTTTAATTTTTTCTAAAAGCCGCTTTTGTTTTCTCAAAAATCCACTTTTATTTCTTCTAAAAACCGGTTTTGTTTTCTTAGAAAGTCGCTTTTATTTCTTCTAAAAGCCGATTTTGTTTTCTCAGAAAGTCGCTTTTATTTTTTCTAAAGGCTGCTTTTGTTTTCTCAAAAACCCACTTTAATTTTTTCTAAAACCCACTTTTAATTCCTCAGAAAGCCGCTTTTATTTTTTCTAAAAGCCGCTTTTGTTTTCTCAAAAAGCCACTTTTATTTCTTCTAAAAACCGGTTTTGTTTTCTCAGAAAGTCGCTTTAATTTTTTCTAAAAGCCACTTTTAATTTCTCTAAAACCCACTTTAACTTTTTCTAAAAGCCGCTTTTGTTTTCTCAAAAAGCCACTTTAATTTTATCTAAAAGCCGCTTTTGTTTTCTCAAAAAGCCACTTTTATTTCTTCTAAAAACCGGTTTTGTTTTCTCAGAAAGTCGCTTTAATTTTTTCTAAAAGCCACTTTTGTTTTCTCAAAAAGCCACTTTTATTTCTTCTAAAACCCGGTTTTGTTTTCTCAGAAAGTCGCTTTAATTTTTTCTAAAAGCCACTTTTAATTTCTCTAAAACCCACTTTAATTTTTTCTAAAAGCCGCTTTTGTTTTCTCAAAAAGCCACTTTAATTTTATCTAAAAGCCGCTTTTGTTTTCTCAAAAAGCCACTTTTATTTCTTCTAAAAACCGGTTTTGTTTTCTCAGAAAGTCGCTTTAATTTTTTCTAAAAGCCACTTTTGTTTTCTCAAAAAGCCACTTTTATTTCTTCTAAAAACCGGTTTTGTTTTCTCAGAAAGTCGCTTTTAAAAACAAACCGGCTTTTGTTTTCTCAAAAAGCCACTTTTATTTCTTCTAAAAACCGGTTTTGTTTTCTCAGAAAGTCGCTTTAATTTTTTCTAAAAGCCACTTTTAATTTCTCTAAAACCCACTTTAATTTTTTCTAAAAGCCGCTTTTGTTTTCTCAAAAAGCCACTTTAATTTTATCTAAAAGCCGCTTTTGTTTTCTCAAAAAGCCACTTTTATTTCTTCTAAAAACCGGTTTTGTTTTCTCAGAAAGTCGCTTTAATTTTTTCTAAAAGCCACTTTTAATTTCTCTAAAACCCACTTTAACTTTTTCTAAAAGCGGCTTTTGTTTTCTCAAAAAGCCACTTTAATTTTTTCTAAAAGCCGCTTTTGTTTTCTCAAAAAGCCACTTTTATTTCTTCTAAAAACCGGTTTTGTTTTCTCAGAAAGTCGCTTTAATTTTTTCTAAAAGCCACTTTTAATTCCTCAGAAAGTCGCTTTAATTTTTTCTAAAAGTCGCTTTTGTTTTCTCAAAAAGCTACTTTTATTTCTTTTAAAAGCCGATTTTGTTTTCTCAGAAAGTCGCTTTAATTTTTTCTAAAAGTCACTTTTAATTGCTCAGAAAGTCGCTTTAATTTTTTCTAAAAGCCACTTTTAATTTCTCTAAGACCCACTTTAATTTTTTCTAAAAGCCGCTTTTGTTTTCTCAAAAAGCCACTTTAATTTTTTCTAATAGCCGCTTTTGTTTTCTCAAAAAGCTACTTTTATTTCTTCTAAAAGCCGATTTTGTTTTCTCAGAAAGTCGCTTTAATTTTTTAAAAGTCACTTTTAATTCCTCAGAAAGTCGCTTTAATTTTTTCTAAAAGCCACTTTTAATTTCTCTAAGACCCACTTTAATTTTTTCTAAAAGCCGCTTTTGTTTTCTCAAAAAGCCACTTTAATTTTTTCTAATAGCCGCTTTTGTTTTCTCAAAAAGCCACTTTAATTTTATCTAAAAGCCGCTTTTGTTTTCTCAAAAAGCCACTTTTATTTCTTCTAAAAACCGGTTTTGTTTTCTCAGAAAGTCGCTTTAATTTTTTCTAAAAGCCACTTTTAATTTCTCTAAAACCCACTTTAATTTTTTCTAAAAGCCGCTTTTGTTTTCTCAAAAAGCCACTTTAATTTTATCTAAAAGCCGCTTTTGTTTTCTCAAAAAGCCACTTTAATTTTATCTAAAAGCCGCTTTTGTTTTCTCAAAAAGCCACTTTTATTTCTTCTAAAAACCGGTTTTGTTTTCTCAGAAAGTCGCTTTAATTTTTTCTAAAAGCCACTTTTAATTTCTCTAAAACCCACTTTAATTTTTTCTAAAAGCCGCTTTTGGTTTCTCAAAAAGCCACTTTAATTTTATCTAAAAGCCGCTTTTGTTTTCTCAAAAAGCCACTTTAATTTTATCTAAAAGCCGCTTTTGTTTTCTCAAAAAGCCACTTTTATTTCTTCTAAAAACCGGTTTTGTTTTCTCAGAAAGTCGCTTTAATTTTTTCTAAAAGCCACTTTTAATTTCTCTAAAACCCACTTTAATTTTTTCTAAAAGCCGCTTTTGTTTTCTCAAAAAGCCACTTTAATTTTATCTAAAAGCCGCTTTTGTTTTCTCAAAAAGCCACTTTAATTTTATCTAAAAGCCGCTTTTGTTTTCTCAAAAAGCCACTTTTATTTCTTCTAAAAACCGGTTTTGTTTTCTCAGAAAGTCGCTTTAATTTTTTCTAAAAGCCACTTTTAATTTCTCTAAAACCCACTTTAATTTTTTCTAAAAGCCGCTTTTGTTTTCTCAAAAAGCCACTTTAATTTTATCTAAAAGCCGCTTTTGTTTTCTCAAAAAGCCACTTTTATTTCTTCTAAAAACCGGTTTTGTTTTCTCAGAAAGTCGCTTTAATTTTTCTAAAAGCCACTTTTAATTTCTCTAAAACCCACTTTAACTTTTTCTAAAAGCCGCTTTTGTTTTCTCAAAAAGCCACTTTAATTTTTTCTAAAAGCCGCTTTTGTTTTCTCAAAAAGCCACTTTTATTTCTTCTAAAAACCGGTTTTGTTTTCTCAGAAAGTCGCTTTAATTTTTTCTAAAAGCCACTTTTAATTCCTCAGAAAGTCGCTTTAATTTTTTCTAAAAGTCGCTTTTGTTTTCTCAAAAAGCTACTTTTATTTCTTTTAAAAGCCGATTTTGTTTTCTCAGAAAGTCGCTTTAATTTTTTCTAAAAGTCACTTTTAATTGCTCAGAAAGTCGCTTTAATTTTTTCTAAAAGCCACTTTTAATTTCTCTAAGACCCACTTTAATTTTTTCTAAAAGCCGCTTTTGTTTTCTCAAAAAGCCACTTTAATTTTTTCTAATAGCCGCTTTTGTTTTCTCAAAAAGCTACTTTTATTTCTTCTAAAAGCCGATTTTGTTTTCTCAGAAAGTCGCTTTAATTTTTTAAAAGTCACTTTTAATTCCTCAGAAAGTCGCTTTAATTTTTTCTAAAAGCCACTTTTAATTTCTCTAAGACCCACTTTAATTTTTTCTAAAAGCCGCTTTTGTTTTCTCAAAAAGCCACTTTAATTTTTTCTAATAGCCGTTTTTGTTTTCTCAAAAAGCTACTTTTATTTCTTTTAAAAGCCGATTTTGTTTTCTCAGAAAGTCGCTTTAATTTTTTCTAAAAGTCACTTTTAATTGCTCAGAAAGTCGCTTTAATTTTTTCTAAAAGCCACTTTTAATTTCTCTAAGACCCACTTTAATTTTTTCTAAAAGCCGCTTTTGTTTTCTCTAAAACCTACTTTAATTTTTTCTAAAAGCCGCTTTTGTTTTCTCAAAAAGCCACTTTAATTTTTTCTAAAAGCCGCTTTTGTTTTCTCAAAAGGCCACTTTTATTTCTTCTAAAAACCGGGTTTGTTTTCTCAGAAAGTCGCTTTAATTTTTTCTAAAAGTCACTTTTAATTCCTCAGAAAGTCGCTTTTATGTTTTCTAAAAGCCGCTTTTGTTTTCTCAAAAAGCCACTTTAATTTTTTCTAAAAGCCGCTTTTGTTTTCTCTGAAAGTCGCTTTAATTTTTCCTAAAAATCACTTTTAATTCCTCAGAAAGTCGCTTTTATTTTTTGTAAAAGCCACTTTTAATTCCTCAGAAAGCCACTTTAATTTTTTCTAAAAGCCGCTTTTGCTTTCTCAAAAAGCCACTTTTATTTCTTCTAAAAACCGATTTTGTTTTCTCAGAAAGTCGCGTTAATTTTTTCTAAAAGTCACTTTTAATTCCTCAGAAGGTCGCTTTTATTTTTTCTAAAAGCCACTTTTAATTCCTCAGAAAGCCACTTTAATTTTTTCTAAAAGCCGCTTTTGCTTTCTCAAAAAGCCACTTTAATTTTTTCTAAAAGCCGCTTTTGTTTTCTCTGAAAGTCGCTTTAATTTTTCCTAAAAATCACTTTTAATTCCTCAGAAAGTCGCTTTTATTTTTTGTAAAAGCCACTTTTAATTCCTCAGAAAGCCACTTTAATTTTTTCTAATAGCCGCTTTTGTTTTCTCAAAAAGCCACTTTTATTTCTTCTAAAAACCGGTTTTCTCAGAAAGTCGCTTTAATTTTTTCTAAAAGCCACTTTTAATTTCTCTAAAACCCACTTTATTTTTTTCTAAAAGCCGCTTTTGCTTTCTCAAAAAGCCACTTTTATTTCTTCTAAAAGCCGATTTTGTTTTCTCTGAAAGTTGCTTTAATTTTTTCTAAAAGTCACTTTTAATTCCTCAGAAAGTCGCTTTAATTTTTTCTAAAAGCCGCTTTTGTTTTCTCAAAAAGCCACTTTAATTTTTTCTAATAGCCGCTTTTGTTTTCTCAAAAAGCCACTTTAATTTTATCTAAAAGCCGCTTTTGTTTTCTCAAAAAGCCACTTTTATTTCTTCTAAAAACCGGTTTTGTTTTCTCAGAAAGTCGCTTTAATTTTTTCTAAAAGCCACTTTTAATTTCTCTAAAACCCACTTTAATTTTTTCTAAAAGCCGCTTTTGTTTTCTCAAAAAGCCACTTTAATTTTATCTAAAAGCCGCTTTTGTTTTCTCAAAAAGCCACTTTAATTTTATCTAAAAGCCGCTTTTGTTTTCTCAAAAAGCCACTTTTATTTCTTCTAAAAACCGGTTTTGTTTTCTCAGAAAGTCCCTTTAATTTTTTCTAAAAGCCACTTTTAATTTCTCTAAAACCCACTTTAATTTTTTCTAAAAGCCGCTTTTGTTTTCTCAAAAAGCCACTTTAATTTTATCTAAAAGCCGCTTTTGTTTTCTCAAAAAGCCACTTTAATTTTATCTAAAAGCCGCTTTTGTTTTCTCAAAAAGCCACTTTTATTTCTTCTAAAAACCGGTTTTGTTTTCTCAGAAAGTCGCTTTAATTTTTTCTAAAAGCCACTTTTAATTTCTCTAAAACCCACTTTAATTTTTTCTAAAAGCCGCTTTTGTTTTCTCAAAAAGCCACTTTAATTTTATCTAAAAGCCGCTTTTGTTTTCTCAAAAAGCCACTTTAATTTTATCTAAAAGCCGCTTTTGTTTTCTCAAAAAGCCACTTTTATTTCTTCTAAAAACCGGTTTTGTTTTCTCTAAAAGCCACTTTTAATTTCTCTAAAACCCACTTTAATTTTTTCTAAAAGCCGCTTTTGTTTTCTCAAAAAGCCACTTTAATTTTATCTAAAAGCCGCTTTTGTTTTCTCAAAAAGCCACTTTTATTTCTTCTAAAAACCGGTTTTGTTTTCTCAGAAAGTCGCTTTAATTTTTTCTAAAAGCCACTTTTAATTTATCTAAAACCCACTTTAACTTTTTCTAAAAGCCGCTTTTGTTTTCTCAAAAAGCCACTTTAATTTTTTCTAAAAGCCGCTTTTGTTTTCTCAAAAAGCCACTTTTATTTCATCTAAAAACCGGTTTTGTTTTCTACGAAAGTCGCTTTAATTTTTTCTAAAAGTCGCTTTTGTTTTCTCAAAAAGCTACTTTTATTTCTTTTAAAAGCCGATTTTGTTTTCTCAGAAAGTCGCTTTAATTTTTTCTAAAAGTCACTTTTAATTGCTCAGAAAGTCGCTTTAATTTTTTCTAAAAGCCACTTTTAATTTCTCTAAGACCCACTTTAATTTTTTCTAAAAGCCGCTTTTGTTTTCTCAAAAAGCCACTTTAATTTTTTCTAATAGCCGCTTTTGTTTTCTCAAAAAGCCACTTTAATTTTTTAAAAGTCACTTTTAATTCCTCAGAAAGTCGCTTTAATTTTTTCTAAAAGCCACTTTTAATTTCTCTAAGACCCACTTTAATTTTTTCTAAAAGCCGATTTTGTTTTCTCAGAAAGTCGCTTTAATTTTTTCTAAAGGCCACTTTTAATTTCTCTAAAACCCACTTTATTTTTTTCCAAAAGCCGCTTTTGTTCTCTCAAAAAGCTACTTTTATTTCTTCTAAAAACCGGTTTTGTTTTCTCAGAAAGTCGCTTTAATTTTTTCTAAAAGCCACTTTTAATTTCTCTAAAACCCACTTTAATTTTTTCTAAAAGCCGCTTTTGTTTTCTCAAAAAGCCACTTTAATTTTTTCTAAAAGCCGCTTTTGTTTTCTCAAAAGGCCACTTTTATTTCTTCTAAAAACCGGGTTTGTTTTCTCAGAAAGTCGCTTTAATTTTTTCTAAAAGTCACTTTTAATTCCTCAGAAAGTCGCTTTAATGTTTTCTAAAAGCCGCTTTTGTTTTCTCAAAAAGCCAATTTAATTTTTTCTAAAAGCCGCTTTTGTTTTCTCTGAAAGTCGCTTTAATTTTTCCTAAAAATCACTTTTAATTCCTCAGAAAGTCGCTTTTATTTTTTGTAAAAGCCACTTTTAATTACTCAGAAAGCCACTTTAATTTTTTCTAAAAGCCGCTTTTGCTTTCTCAAAAAGCCACTTTTATTTCTTCTAAAAACCGATTTTGTTTTCTCAGAAAGTCGCGTTAATTTTTTCTAAAAGTCACTTTTAATTCCTCAGAAAGTCGCTTTTATTTTTTCTAAAAGCCACTTTTAATTTCTCTAAAAGCCACTTTAATTGTTTCTAATAGCCGCTTTTGCTTTCTCAAAAAGCCACTTTTATTTCTTCTAAAAACCAATTTTGTTTTCTCAGAAAGTCGCGTTAATTTTTTCTAAAAGTCACTTTTAATTCCTCAGAAAGTCGCTTTTATTTTTTCTAAAAGCCACTTTTAATTTCTCCAAAAGCCTCTTTAATTTGTTCTAAAAGCCGCTTTTGTTTTCTCAAAAAGCCACTTTAATTTTTTCTAATAGCCGCTTTTGTTTTCTCAAAAAGCCACTTTTATTTCTTCTAAAAACCGGTTTTGTTTTCTCAGAAAGTCGCTTTAATTTTTTCTAAAAGCCACTTTTAATTTCTCTAAAACCCACTTTATTTTTTTCTAAAAGCCGCTTTTGCTTTCTCAAAAAGCCACTTTTATTTCTTCTAAAAGCCGATTTTGTTTTCTCTGAAAGTTGCTTTAATTTTTTCTAAAAGTCACTTTTAATTCCTCAGAAAGTCGCTTTAATTTTTTCTAAAAGCCGCTTTTGTTTTCTCAAAAAGCCTCTTTAATTTGTTCTAAAAGCCGCTTTTGTTTTCTCAAAAAGCCACTTTAATTTTTTCTAATAGCCGCTTTTGTTTTCTCAAAAAGCTACTTTTATTTCTTCTAAAAGCCGATTTTGTTTTCTCAGAAAGTCGCTTTCATTTTTTTTAAAAGTCACTTTTAATTCCTCAGAAAGTCGCTTTAATTTTTTCTAAAAGCCACTTTTAATTTCTCTAAGACCCACTTTAATTTTTTCTAAAAGCCGCTTTTGTTTTCTAAAAAAGCCACTTTAATTTTTCCTAATAGCCGCTTTTGTTTTCTCAAAAAGCCACTTTTATTTCTTTAAAAAACCGGGTTTGTTTTCTCAGAAAGTCGCTTTAATTTTTTCTAAAAGTCACTTTTAATTCGTCAGAAAGTCGCTTTAATTTTTTCTAAAAGCCGCTTTTGTTTTCTCAAAAAGCCACTTTAATTTTTTCTAAAAGCCGCTTTTGTTTTCTCAAAAAGCCACTTTTATTTCTTTAAAAAACCGGGTTTGTTTTCTCAGAAAGTTGCTTTAATTTTTCCTAAAAGTCACTTTTAATTCCTCAGAAAGTCGCTTTAATTTTTTGTAAAAGCCACTTTTAATTCCTCAGAAAGCCACTTTAATTTTTTCTAAAAGTCGCTTTTATTTTCTCAAAAAACCACTTGAATTTTTTCTAATAGCCGCTTTTGTTTTCTCCATAAGCCACTTTTATTTCTTCTAAAAACCGGGTTTGTTTTCTCTGAAAGTCGCTTTAATTTTTCCTAAAAGTCACTTTTAATTCCTCAGAAAGTCGCTTTAATTTTTTGTAAAAGCCACTTTTAATTCCTCAGAAAGCCACTTTAATTTTTTCTAAAAGTCGCTTTTATTTTCTGAAAAAACCACTTGAATTTTTTCTAATAGCCGCTTTTGTTTTTTCTAAAAGCCACTTTTAATTTCTATAAAACCCACTTTATTTTTTTCTAAAAGCCGCTTTCGTTTTCTCAAAAAGCTACTTTTATTTCTTTAAAAAACCGGGTTTGTTTTCTCTGAAAGTCGCTTTAATTTTTCCTAAAAGTCACTTTTAATTCCTCAGAAAGTCGCTTTAATTTTTTGTAAAAGCCACTTTTAATTCCTCAGAAAGCCACTTTAATTTTTTCTAAAAGTCGCTTTTATTTTCTCAAAAAACCACTTGAATTTTTTCTAATAGCTGCTTTTGTTTTCTCAAAAAGCCACTTTTATTTCTTCTAAAAACCGATTTTGTTTTCTCAGAAAGTCGCTTTAATTTTTTCTATAAGCCGCTTTTGTTTTCTCAAAAAGCCACTTTAATTTTTTCTAATAGCCGCTTTTGTTTTCTCAAAAAGCCACTTTTATTTCTTCTAAAAACCGGTTTTGTTTTCTCAGAAAGTCGCTTTAATTTTTTCTAAAAGCCACTTTTAATTTCTCTAAAACCCACTTTATTTTTTTCTAAAAGCCGCTTTTGTTTTCTCAAAAAGCTACTTTTATTTCTTCTAAAAACCGATTTTGTTTTCTCTGAAAGTCGCTTTAATTTTTTCTAAAAGTCACTTTTAATTCCTCAGAAAGTCGCTTTAATTTTTTCTAAAAGCCGCTTTTGTTTTCTCAAAAAGCCACTTTAATTTTTTCTAAAAGCCGCTTTTGTTTTCTTCAAAAGCCACTTTTATTTCTTCTAAAAACCGGTTTTGTTTTCTTAAAAAGTCGCTTTAATTTTTTCTATAAGCCGCTTTTGTTTTCTCAAAAAGCCACTTTAATTTTTTTTTTTGCCGCTTTTGTTTTCTCAAAAAGCCACTTTAATTTTTACTAACAGCCGCTTTTGTTTTCTCAAAAAGCCACTTTAATTTTTTCTAAAAGCCGCTTTTGTTTTTTCTAAAAGCCACTTTTAATTTCTCTAAAACCCACTTTATTTTTTTCTAAAAGCAGCTTTTGTTTTCTCAAAAAGCTACTTTTATTTCTTCTAAAAACCGATTTTGTTTTCTCAGAAAGTCGCTTTAATTTTTTCTAAAAGTCACTTTTAATTCCTCAGAAAGTCGCTTTAATTTTTTCTAAAAGCCGCTTTTGTTTTCTCAAAAAGCCACTTTAATTTTTACTAAAAGCCGCTTTTGTTTTCTCAAAAAGCCACTTTAATTTTTTCTAAAAGTCGCTTTTGTTTTCTCTGAAAGTCGCTTTAATTTTTCCTAAAAGTCACTTTTAATTCCTCAGAAAGTCGCTTTAATTTTTTGTAAAAGCCACTTTTAATTCCTCAGAAAGCCACTTTAATTTTTTCTAAAAGCCGCCTTTAATTTCTCTAAAACCCACTTTATTTTTTTCTAAAAGCCGCTTTTGTTTTCTCAAAAAGCTACTTTTATTTCTTATAAAAGCCGATTTTGTTTTCTCAGAAAGTCGCTTTAATTTTTTCTAAAAGTCACTTTTAATTCCTCAGAAAGTCGCTTTAATTTTTTGTAAAAGCCACTTTTAATTCCTCAGAAAGCCACTTTAATTTTTTCTAAAAGCCGCTTTTGTTTTCTCAAAAAGCCACTTTTATTTCTTCTAAAAACCGGTTTTGTTTTCTCAGAAAGTCGCTTTAATTTTTTCTAAAGGCCACTTTTAATTTCTCTAAAACCCACTTTATTTTTTTCTAAAAGACGCTTTTGTTCTCTCAAAAAGCTACTTTTATTTCTTATAAAAGCCGATTTTGTTTTCTCAGAAAGTCGCTTTAATTTTTTCTAAAAGCCGCTTTTGTTTTCTCAAAAAGCCACTTTAATTTTTACTAAAAGCCGCTTTTGTTTTCTCAAAAAGCCACTTTAATTTTTTCTAAAAGCCGATTTTGTTTTCTCAGAAAGTCGCTTTAATTTTTCCTAAAAGTCACTTTTAATTCCTCAGAAAGTCGCTTTAATTTTTTGTAAAAGCCACTTTTAATTCCTCAGAAAGCCACTTTAATTTTTTCTAAAAGCCGCTTTTATTTTCTCAAAAAACCACTTGAATTTTTTCTAATAGCCGCTTTTGTTTTCTCAAAAAGCCACTTTTATTTCTTCTAAAAACCGGTTTTCTTTTCTCAGAAAGTCGCTTTAATTTTTTCTAGAAGCCACTTTTATTTTCTCTAAAACCCACTTTATTTTTTTCTAAAAGCCGCTTTTGTTTTCTCTGAAAGTCGCTTTTATTTTTCCTAAAAGTCACTTTTAATTCCTCAGAAAGTCGCTTTAATTTTTTGAAAAGCCACTTTTAATTCCTCAGAAAGCCACTTTAATTTTTTCTAAAAGCCGCTTTTATTTTCTCAAAAAACCACTTGAATTTTTTCTAGTAGCCGCTTTTGTTTTCTCAAAAAGCCACTTTTATTTCTTTTAAAAACCGGTTTTGTTTTCTCAGAAAGTCGCTTTAATTTTTTCTAAAAGCCACTTTTAATTTCTCTAAAACCCACTTTATTTTTTTCTAAAAGCCGCTTTTGTTTTCTCAAAAAGCTACTTTTATTTCTTATAAAAGCCGATTTTGTTTTCTCAGAAAGTCGCTTTAATTTTTTCTAAAAGTTACTTTTAATTCCTCAGAAAGTCGCTTTAATTTTTTCTAAAAGCCGCTTTTGTTTTCTCAAAAAACCACTTTAATTTTTACTAAAAGCCGCTTTTGTTTTCTCTGAAAGTCGCTTTAATTTTTCCTAAAAGTCACTTTTAATTCCTCAGAAAGTCGCTTTAATTTTTTGTAAAAGCCACTTTTAATTCCTCAGAAAGCCACTTTAATTTTTTCTAAAAGCCGCTTTTATTTTCTCAAAAAACCACTTGAATTTTTTCTAATAGCCGCTTTTGTTTTCTCAAAAAGCCACTTTTATTTCTTCTAAAAACCGGTTTTGTTTTCTCAGAAAGTCGCTTTAATTTTTTCTAAAAGCCACTTTTAATTTCTCTAAAACCCACTTTAATTTTTTCTAAAAGCCGCTTTTGTTTTCTCTGAAAGTCGCTTTAATTTTTCCTAAAAGTCACTTTTAATTCCTCAGAAAGTCGCTTTAATTTTTTGAAAAGCCACTTTTAATTCCTCAGAAAGCCACTTTAATTTTTTCTAAAAGCCGCTTTTATTTTCTCAAAAAACCACTTGAATTTTTACTAATAGCCGCTTTTGTTTTCTCAAAAAGCCACTTTTATTTCTTCTAAAAACCGGTTTTGTTTTCTCAGAAAGTCGCTTTAATTTTTTCTAAAAGCCACTTTTAATTTCTCTAAAATCCACTTTACTTTTTTCTAAAAGCCGCTTTTGTTTTCTCAAAAAGCCACTTTAATTTTTTCTAAAAGCCGCTTTTGTTTTCTCTGAAAGTCGCTTTAATTTTTCCTAAAAGTCACTTTTAATTCCTCAGAAAGTCGCTTTAATTTTTTCTAAAAGCCACTTTTAATTGCTCAGAAAGCCACTTTAATTTTTTCTAAAAGCCGCCTTTATTTTCTCAAAAAGCCACTTTAATTTTTTCTAATACCCGCTTTTGTTTTCTCAAAAAGCCACTTTTATTTCTTCTAAGAAAGTCGCTTTAATTTTTTCTAAAAGCCACTTTTAATTCCTAAGAAAGCCACTTTAATTTTTTCTAAAAGCCGCTTTTATTTTCTCAAAAAGCCACTTTAATTTTTTCTAATACCCGCTTTTGTTTTCTCAAAAAGCCACTTTTATTTCTTCTAAAAACCGGTTTTGTTTTCTCAGAAAGTCGCTTTAATTTTTTTTAAAGCCGCTTTTGTTTTCTCTAAAACCCACTTTATTTTTTTCTAAAAGCCGCTTTTGTTTTCTCAAAAAGCCACTTTAATTTTTTCTAAAAGCCGCTTTTGTTTTCTCTGAAAGTCACTTTTAATTCCTCAGAAAGTCGCTTTAATTTTTTCTAAAAGCCACTTTTAATTTCTCTAAAACCCACTTTATTTTTTTTCTAAAAGCCGCTTTTGTTTTCTCAAAAAGCCACTTTAATTTTTTCTAAAAGCCGCTTTTGTTTTCTCAAAAAGCCACTTTTATTTCTTCTAAAAACCGGTTTTGTTTTCTTAGAAAGTCGCTTTAATTTTTTCTAAAAACCACTTTTAATTTCTCTAAAACCCACTTTAATTTTTTCTAAAAGCCGCTTTTGTTTTCTCAAAAAGCCACTTTAATTTTTTCTAAAAGCCGCTTTTGTTTTCTCTGAAAGTCGCTTTAATTTTTCCTAAAAGTCACTTTTAATTCCTCAGAAAGTCGCTTTAATTTTTTGTAAAAGCCACTTTTAATTCCTCAGAAAGCCACTTTAATTTTTTCTAAAAGCCGCTTTTATTTTCTCAAAAAACCACTTGAATTTTTTCTAATAGCCGCTTTTGTTTTCTCAAAAAGCCACTTTTATTTCTTCTAAAAACCGATTTTGTTTTCTCAGAAAGTCGCTTTAATTTTTTCTAAAAGTCACTTTCAATTCCTCAGAAAGTCGCTTTAATTTTTTCTAAAAGCCGCTTTTATTTTCTCAAAAAGCCACTTTAATTTTTTCTAATAGCCGCTTTTGTTTTCTCAAAAAGCCACTTTTATTTCTTCTAAAAACCGCTTTTGTTTTCTCAAAAAGCCACTTTAATTTTTTCTAAAAGCCGCTTTTGTTTTCTCAAAAAGCCACTTTAATTTTTTCTAAAAGCCGCTTTTGTTTTCTCTGAAAGTCGCTTTAATTTTTCCTAAAAGTCACTTTTAATTCCTCAGAAAGTCGCTTTAATTTTTTGTAAAAGCCACTTTTAATTCCTCAGAAAGCCACTTTAATTTTTTCTAAAAGCCGCTTTTATTTTCTCAAAAAGCCACTTTAATTTTTTCTAATAGCCGCTTTTGTTTTCTCAAAAAGCCACTTTTATTTCTTCTAAAACCCGGTTTTGTTTTCTCAGAAAGTCGCTTTAATTTTTTCTAAAAGCCACTTTTAATTTCTCTAAAACCCACTTTTTTTTTCTAAAAGCCGCTTTTGTTTTCTCAAAAAGCTACTTTTATTTCTTATAAAAGCCGATTTTGTTTTCTCAGAAAGTCGCTTTAAATTTTTCTAAAAGTCACTTTTAATTCCTCAGAAAGTCGCTTTAATTTTTTCTAAAAGCCGCTTTTGTTTTCTCAAAAAGCCACTTTAATTTTTACTAAAAGCCGCTTTTGTTTTCTCAAAAAGCCACTTTAATTTTTTCTAAAAGCCGATTTTGTTTTCTCAGAAAGTCGCTTTAATTTTTTCTAAAAGTCACTTTTAATTCCTCAGAAAGTCGCTTTAATTTTTTCTAAAAGCCGCTTTGTTTTCTCAAAAAGCCACTTTAATTTTTTCTAAAAGCCACTTTTAATTTCTCTAAAACCCACTTTTTTTTTCTAAAAGCCGCTTTTGTTTTCTCAAAAAGCTACTTTTATTTCTTATAAAAGCCGATTTTGTTTTCTCAGAAAGTCGCTTTAATTTTTTCTAAAAGTCACTTTTAATTCCTCAGAAAGTCCCTTTTATTTTTTGTAAAAGCCGCTTTTATTTTCTCAAAAAACCACTTGAATTTTTTCTAATAGCCGCTTTTGTTTTCTCAAAAAGCCACTTTTATTTCTTCTAAAAACCGGTTTTGTTTTCTCAGAAAGTCGCTTTAATTTTTTCTAAAAGCCACTTTTGTTTTCTCAAAAAGCCACTTTAATTTTTTCTGAAAGTCGCTTTTAATTCCTCAGAAAGTCGCTTTAATTATTTGTAAAAGCCACTTTTAATTCCTCAGAAAGCCACTTTAATTTTTTCTAAAAGCCGCTTTTATTTTCTCAAAAAGCCACTTTAATTTTTTCTAAAAGCCGCTTTTATTTTCTCAAAAAACCACTTGAATTTTTTCTAATAGCCGCTTTTGTTTTCTCAAAAAGCCACTTTTATTTCTTCTAAAAACCGGTTTTGTTTTCTCAGAAAGTCGCTTTAATTTTTTCTAAGAGCCACTTTTAATTTCTCTAAAACCCACTTTATTTTTTTCTAAAAGCCGCTTTTGTTTTCTCAAAAAGCTACTTTTATTTCTTCTAAAAACCGATTTTGTTTTCTCAGAAAGTCGCTTTAATTTTTTCTAAAAGCCGCTTTTGTTTTCTCAAAAAGCCACTTTAATTTTTTCTGAAAGCCACTTTTAATTCCTCAGAAAGTCGCTTTTATTTTTTCTAAAAGCCGCTTTTGTTTTCTCAAAAAGCCACTTTAATTTTTTCTGAAAGTCGCTTTTAATTCCTCAGAAAGTCGCTTTAATTATTTGTAAAAGCCACTTTTAATTCCTCAGAAAGCCACTTTAATTTTTTCTAAAAGCCGCTTTTATTTTCTCAAAAAGCCACTTTAATTTTTTCTAATAGCCGCTTTTGTTTTCTCAAAAAGCCACTTTTATTTCTTCTAAAAACCGGTTTTGTTTTCTCAGAAAGTCGCTTTAATTTTTTCTAAAAGCCACTTTTAATTTCTCTAAAACCCACTTTATTTTTTTCTAAAAGCCGCTTTTGCTTTCTCAAAAAGCCACTTTTATTTCTTCTAAAAGCCGATTTTGTTTTCTCTGAAAGTCGCTTTAATTTTTTCTAAAAGTCACTTATATTTTCTCAAAAAGCCACTTTAATTTTTTCTAATACCCGATTTTGTTTTCTCTGAAAGTCGCTTTAATTTTTCCTAAAAGTCACTTTTAGTTCCTCAGAAAGTCGCTTTAATTTTTTGTAAAAGCCACTTTTAATTCCTCAGAAAGCCACTTTTATTTCTTCTAAAAACCGGTTTTGTTTTCTCAGAAAGTCGCTTTAATTTTTTCTAAAAGCCACTTTTAATTTCTCTAAAACCCACTTTATTTTTTTTTTAAAAGCCGCTTTTGTTTTCTCTGAAAGTCGCTTTAATTTTTCCTAAAAGTCACTTTTAATTCCTCAGAAAGTCGCTTTAATTTTTTCTAAAAGCCACTTTTAATTCCTCAGAAAGCCACTTTTATTTCTTCTAAAAACCGGTTTTGTTTTCTCAAAAAGCCACTTTTATTTCTTATAAAAGCCGATTTTGTTTTCTCAGAAAGTCGCTTTAATTTTTTCTAAAAGCCGCTTTTGTTTTCTCAAAAAGCCACTTTAATTTTTTCTAAAAGCCGCTTTTGTTTTCTCTGAAAGTCGCTTTAATTTTTCCTAAAAGTCACTTTTAATTCCTCAGAAAGTCGCTTTAATTTTTTGTAAAAGTCACTTTTAATTCCTCAGAAAGCCACTTTAATTTCTTCTAAAAGCCGCTTATATTTTCTCAAAAAACCACTTTAATTTTTTCTAAAAGCCGCTTTTGTTTTCTCTGAAAGTCGCTTTAATTTTTCCTAAAAGCCACTTTTAATTCCTCAGAAAGCCACTTTAATTTTTTCTAAAAGCCGCTTTTATTTTCTCAAAAAACCACTTTTATTTCTTCTAAAAACCGGTTTTGTTTTCTCAGAAAGTCGCTTTAATTTTTTCTAAAAGCCGCTTTTGTTTTCTCTGAAAGTCGCTTTAATTTTTCCTAAAAGTCACTTTTAATTCCTCAGAAAGTCGCTTTAATTTTTTGTAAAAGCCACTTTTAATTCCTCAGAAAGCCACTTTAATTTTTTCTAAAAGCCGCTTATATTTTCTCAAAAAACCACTTTAATTTTTTCTAAAAGCCGCTTTTGTTTTCTCTGAAAGTCGCTTTAATTTTTCCTAAAAGCCACTTTTAATTCCTCAGAAAGCCACTTTAATTTTTTCTAATAGCCGCTTTTGTTTTCTCAAAAAGCCACTTTTATTTCTTCTAAAAACCGGTTTTGTTTTCTCAGAAAGTCGCTTTAATTTTTTCTAAAAGCCGCTTTTGTTTTCTCAAAAAGCCACTTTAATCTTTTCTAAAAGCCGCTTTTGTTTTCTCTGAAAGTCGCTTTAATTTTTCCTAAAAGTCACTTTTAATTCCTCAGAAAGTCGCTTTAATTTTTTGTAAAAGCCACTTTTAATTCCTCAGAAAGCCACTTTAATTTTTTCTAAAAGCCGCTTATATTTTCTCAAAAAACCACTTTAATTTTTTCTAAAAGCCGCTTTTGTTTTCTCTGAAAGTCGCTTTAATTTTTCCTAAAAGCCACTTTTAATTCCTCAGAAAGCCACTTTAATTTTTTCTAAAAGCCGCTTTTATTTTCTCAAAAAACCACTTTAATTTTTTCTAATAGCCGCTTTTGTTTTCTCAAAAAGCCACTTTTATTTCTTCTAAAAACCGGTTTTGTTTTCTCAGAAAGTCGCTTTAATTTTTTCTAAAAGCCGCTTTTGTTTTCTCAAAAAGCCACTTTAATTTTTTCTAAAAGCCGCTTTTGTTTTCTCTGAAAGTCGCTTTAATTTTTCTTAAAAGTCACTTTTAATTCCTCAGAAAGTCGCTTTAATTTTTTGTAAAAGCCACTTTTAATTCCTCAGAAAGCCACTTTAATTTTTTCTAAAAGCCGCTTATATTTTCTCAAAAAACCACTTTAATTTTTTCTAAAAGCCGCTTTTGTTTTCTCTGAAAGTCGCTTTAATTTTTCCTAAAAGTCACTTTTAATTCCTCAGAAAGTCGCTTTAATTTTTTGTAAAAGCCACTTTTAATTCCTCAGAAAGCCACTTTAATTTTTTCTAAAAGCCGCTTTTATTTTCTCAAAAAACCACTTTAATTTTTTCTAATAGCCGCTTTTGTTTTCTCAAAAAGCCACTTTTATTTCTTCTAAAAACCGGTTTTGCTTTCTCAGAAAGTCGCTTTAATTTTTTCTAAAAGCCACTTTTAATTTCTCTAAAACCCACTTTATTTTTTTCTAAAAGCCGCTTTTGTTTTCTCAAAAAGCCACTTTAATTTTTTCTAAAAGATGCTTTTGTCTTCTCTGAAAGTCGCTTTAATTTTTCCTAAAAGTCACTTTTAATTCCTCAGAAAGTCGCTTTAATTTTTTGTAAAAGCCACTTTTAATTCCTCAGAAAGACACTTTATTTTTTTCTAAAAGCCGCTTTTATTTTCTCAAAAAACCACTTTAATTTTTTCTAATAGCCGCTTTGGTTTTCTCAAAAAGCCACTTTTATTTCTTATAAAAGCCGATTTTGTTTTCTCAGAAAGTCGCTTTAATTTTTTCTAAAAGTCACTTTTAATTCCTCAGAAAGTCGCTTTAATTTTTTCTAAAAGTCACTTTCAATTCCTCAGAAAGTCGCTTTAATTTTTTCTAAAAGCCGCTTTTGTTTTCTCAAAAAGCCACTTTAATTTTTTCTAAAAGCCGCTTTTGTTTTCTCTGAAAGTCGCTTTAATTTTTCCTAAAAGTCACTTTTAATTCTTCAGAAAGTCGCTTTAATTTGTTGTAAAAGCCACTTTTAATTTCTCTAAAACCCACTTTATTTTTTTCTAATAGCCGCTTTGGTTTTCTCAAAAAGCCACTTTTATTTCTTATAAAAGCCGATTTTGTTTTCTCAGAAAGTCGCTTTAATTTTTTCTAAAGGTCACTTTTAATTCCTCAGAAAGTCGCTTTAATTTTTTCTAAAAGCTGCTTTTATTTTCTCAAAAAACCACTTGAATTTTTTCTAATAGCCGCTTTTGTTTTCTCAAAAAGCCACTTTTATTTCTTCTAAAAACCGGTTTTGTTTTCTCAGAAAGTCGCTTTAATTTTTTCTAAAAGCCACTTTTAATTTCTCTAAAACCCACTTTACTTTTTTCTAAAAGCCGCTTTTGTTTTCTCAAAAATTCACTTTAATTTTTTCTGAAAGTCGCTTTTAATTCCTCAGAAAGTCGCTTTAATTTTTTGTAAAAGCCACTTTTAATTCCTCAGAAAGCCACTTTAATTTTGTCCAAAAGCCGCTTTTATTTTCTCAAAAAACCACTTGAATTTTTTCTAAAAGCCGCTTTTGTTTTCTCTGAAAGTCGCTTTAATTTTTTCTAAAAGCCGGTTTTATTTTCTCAAAAAGCCACTTTAATTTTTTCTAAAATCCGCTTTTGTTTTCTCAAAAAGCTACTTTTATTTCTTCTAAAAGCCGCTTTTGTTTTCTCTGAAAGTCGCTTTAATTTTTCCTAAAAATCACTTTTAATTCCTCAGAAAGTCGCTTTAATTTTTTCTAAAAGCCACTTTTAATTCCTCAGAAAGCCACTTTAATTTTTTCTAAAAGCCGCTTTTATTTTCTCAAAAAGCCACTTTAATTTTTTCTAATACCCGATTTTGTTTTCTCTGAAAGTCGCTTTAATTTTTTCTAAAAGTCACTTTTAATTCCTCAGAAAGTCGCTTTAATTTTTTGTAAAAGCCACTTTTAATTCCTCAGAAAGCCACTTTAATTTTTTCTAAAAGCCGCTTTTATTTTCTCAAAAAGCCACTTTAATTTTTTCTAAAAGCCGCTTTTGTTTTCTCTGAAAGTCGCTTTATATTTTTCCTAAAAGCCGCTTTTGTTTTCTCAAAAAGCCACTTTTATTTCTTTTAAAAACCGGTTTTGTTTTCTCAGAAAGTCGCTTTAATTTTTCCTAAAAGCCGCTTTAATTTTTTCTAAAAGCCACTTTTAATTTCTCTAAAACCCACTTTATTTTTTTCTAAAAGCCGCTTTTGTTTTCTCAAAAAGCTACTTTTATTTCTTCTAAAAACCGATTTTGTTTTCTCAGAAAGTCGCTTTAATTTTTTCTAAAAGCCGCTTTTGTTTTCTCAAAAAGCCACTTTAATTTTTTCTGAAAGTCGCTTTTAATTCCTCAGAAAGTCGCTTTTATTTTTTCTAAAAGCCGCTTTTGTTTTCTCAAAAAGCCACTTTAATTTTTTCTGAAAGTCGCTTTTAATTCCTCAGAAAGTCGCTTTAATTATTTGTAAAAGCCACTTTTAATTCCTCAGAAAGCCACTTTAATTTTTTCTAAAAGCCGCTTTTATTTTCTCAAAAAGCCACTTTAATTTTTTCTAAAAGCCGCTTTTATTTTCTCAAAAAACCACTTGAATTTTTTCTAATAGCCGCTTTTGTTTTCTCAAAAATCCACTTTTATTTCTTCTAAAAACCGGTTTTGTTTTCTCAGAAAGTCGCTTTAATTTTTTCTAAAAGCCACTTTTAATTTCTCTAAAACCCACTTTATTTTTTTCTAAAAGCCGCTTTTGTTTTCTCAAAAAGCTACTTTTATTTCTTCTAAAAACCGATTTTGTTTTCTCAGAAAGTCGCTTTAATTTTTTCTAAAAGCCGCTTTTGTTTTCTCAAAAAGCCACTTTAATTTTTTCTGAAAGTCGCTTTTAATTCCTCAGAAATTCGCTTTTATTTTTTCTAAAAGCCGCTTTTGTTTTCTCAAAAAGCCACTTTAATTTTTTCTGAAAGTCGCTTTTAATTCCTCAGAAAGTCGCTTTAATTATTTGTAAAAGCCACTTTTAATTCCTCAGAAAGCCACTTTAATTTTTTCTAAAAGCCGCTTATATTTTCTCAAAAAGCCACTTTAATTTTTTCTAAAAGCCGCTTTTATTTTCTCAAAAAACCACTTGAATTTTTTCTAATAGCCGCTTTTGTTTTCTCAAAAAGCCACTTTTATTTCTTCTAAAAACCGGTTTTGTTTTCTCAGAAAGTCGCTTTAATTTTTTCTAAAAGCCACTTTTAATTTCTCTAAAACCCACTTTTTTTTTTTCTAAAAGCCGCTTTTGTTTTCTCAAAAAGCTACTTTTATTTCTTCTAAAAACCGATTTTGTTTTCTCAGAAAGTCGCTTTAATTTTTTCTAAAAGCCGCTTTTGTTTTCTCAAAAAGATACTTTAATTTTTTCTGAAAGTCGCTTTTAATTCCTCAGAAAGTCGCTTTTATTTTTTCTAAAAGCCGCTTTTGTTTTCTCAAAAAGCCACTTTAATTTTTTCTGAAAGTCGCTTTTAATTCCTCAGAAAGTCGCTTTAATTATTTGTAAAAGCGACTTTTAATTCCTCAGAAAGCCACTTTAATTTTTTCTAAAAGCCGCTTTTATTTTCTCAAAAAGCCACTTTAATTTTTTCTAAAAGCCGCTTTTATTTTCTCAAAAAACCACTTGAATTTTTTCTGAAAGCCACTTTTAATTCCTCAGAAAGTCGCTTTTATTTTTTCTAAAAGCCGCTTTTGTTTTCTCAAAAAGCCACTTTAATTTTTTCTGAAAGTCGCTTTTAATTCCTCAGAAAGTCGCTTTTATTTTTTCTAAAAGCCGCTTTTGTTTTCTCAAAAAGATACTTTAATTTTTTCTGAAAGTCGCTTTTAATTCCTCAGAAAGTCGCTTTTATTTTTTCTAAAAGCCGCTTTTGTTTTCTCAAAAAGCCACTTTAATTTTTTCTGAAAGTCGCTTTTAATTCCTCAGAAAGTCGCTTTAATTATTTGTAAAAGCCACTTTTAATTCCTCAGAAAGCCACTTTTATTTCTTCTAAAAACCGATTTTGTTTTCTCAGAAAGTCGCTTTAATTTTTTCTAAAAGCCGCTTTTGTTTTCTAAAAAAGCCACTTTAATTTTTTCTGAAAGCCACTTTTAATTCCTCAGAAAGTCGCTTTTATTTTTTCTAAAAGCCGCTTTTGTTTTCTCAAAAAGCCACTTTAATTTTTTCTGAAAGTCGCTTTTAATTCCTCAGAAAGTCGCTTTAATTATTTGTAAAAGCCACTTTTGATTCCTCAGAAAGCCACTTTAATTTTTTCTAAAAGCCGCTTTTATTTTCTCAAAAAGCCTCTTTAATTTTTTCTAATAGCCGCTTTTGTTTTCTCAAAAAGCCACTTTTATTTCTTCTAAAAACCGGTTTTGTTTTCTCAGAAAGTCGCTTTAATTTTTTCTAAAAGCCACTTTTAATTTCTCTAAAACCCACTTTATTTTTTTCTAAAAGCCGCTTTTGCTTTCTCAAAAAGCCACTTTTATTTCTTCTAAAAGCCGATTTTGTTTTCTCTGAAAGTCGCTTTAATTTTTTCTAAAAGTCACTTTTAATTCCTCAGAAAGTCGCTTTAATTTTTTCTAAAAGCCGCTTTTGTTTTCTCAAAAAGCCACTTTAATTTTTTCTAATAGCCGCTTTTGTTTTCTCAGAAAGCCGCTTTAATTTTTTCTAAAAGTCACTTTTGTTTTCTCAAAAAACCGCACTTATTTTTTCTAAAAGCCGCTTTTGTTTTCTCAAAAAGCCACTTTTATTTCTTCTAAAAACCGGTTTTGTTTTCTCAGAAAGTCGCTTTAATTTTTTCTAAAAGCCGCTTTTGTTTTCTCAAAAAGCCACTTTAATTTTTTCTAATAGCCGCTTTTGTTCTCTCAAAAAGCTACTTTAATTTTTTCTAATAGCCGCTTTTGTTTTCTCAAAAAGCTACTTTTATTTCTTCTAAAAACCGATTTTGTTTTCTCAGAAAGTCGCTTTAATTTTTTCTAAAAGTCACTTTTAATTCCTCAGTAAGTCGCTTTAATTTTTTCTAAAAGCCGCTTTTGTTTTCTCAAAAAGCCACTTTAATTTTTTCTGAAAGTCGCTTTTAATTCCTCAGAAAGTAGCTTTAATTTTTTGTAAAAGCCACTTTTAATTCCTCAGAAAGCCACTTTAATTTTTTCTAAAAGCCGCTTTTATTTTCTCAAAAAGCCACTTAAATTTTTTCTAATAGCCGCTTTTGTTTTCTCAAAAAGCCACTTTTATTTCTTCTAAAAACCGGTTTTGTTTTCTCAGAAAGTCGCTTTAATTTTTTCTGAAAGCCACTTTTAATTTCTCTAAAACCCACTTTATTTTTTTCTAAAAGCCGCTTTTGCTTTCTCAAAAAGCCACGTTTATTTCTTCTAAAAGCCGATTTTGTTTTCTCTGAAAGTCGCTTTAATTTTTTCTAAAAGTCACTTTTAATTCCTTAGAAAGTCGCTTTAATTTTTTCTAAAAGCCGCTTTTGTTTTCTCAAAAAGCCACTTTAATTTTTTCTAATAGCCGCTTTTGTTTTCTCAAAAAGCCACTTTTATTTCTTCTAAAAACCGGTTTTGTTTTCTCAGAAAGTCGCTTTAATTTTTTCTGAAAGCCACTTTTAATTTCTCTAAAACCCACTTTATTTTTTTCTAAAAGCCGCTTTTGCTTTCTCAAAAAGCCACGTTTATTTCTTCTAAAAGCCGATTTTGTTTTCTCTGAAAGTCGCTTTAATTTTTTCTAAAAGTCACTTTTAATTCCTTAGAAAGTCGCTTTAATTTTTTCTAAAAGTCACTTTTGTTTTCTCAAAAAACCGCACTTATTTTTTCTAAAAGCCGCTTTTGTTTTCTCAAAAAGCTACTTTTATTTCTTCTAAAAACCGGTTTTGTTTTCTCTGAAAGTCGCTTTAATTTTTTCTAAAAGCCGCTTTTGTTTTCTCAAAAAGCCATTTTAATTTTTTCTAATAGCCGCTTTTGTTCCCTCAAAAAGCTACTTTAATTTTTTCTAATAGCCGCTTTTGTTTTCTCAAAAAGCTACTTTTATTTCTTCTAAAAACCGATTTTGTTTTCTCAGAAAGTCGCTTTAATTTTTTCTAAAAGTCACTTTTAATTCCTCAGAAAGTCGCTTTAATTTTTTCTAAAAGCCGCTTTTGTTTTCTCAAAAAGCCACTTTAATTTTTTCTAATAGCCGCTTTTGTTTTCTCAGAAAGCCGCTTTAATTTTTTCTAAAAGTCACTTTTGTTTTCTCAAAAAACCGCACTTATTTTTTCTAAAAGCCGCTTTTGTTTTCTCAAAAAGCCACTTTTATTTCTTCTAAAACCCGATTTTGTTTTCTCTGAAAGTCGCTTTAATTTTTTCTAAAAGTCACTTTTAATTCCTCAGAAAGTCGCTTTAATTTTTTCTAAAAGCCGCTTTTATTTTCTCAAAAAGCCACTTTAAGTTTTTCTAATAGCCGCTTTTGTTTTCTCAAAAAGACACTTTTATTTCTTCTAAAAACCGGTTTTGTTTTCTCAGAAAGTCGCTTTAATATTTTCTAAAAGCCACTTTTAATTTCTCTAAAACCCACTTTATTTTTTTCTAAAAGCCACTTTTGCTTTCTCAAAAAGCCACTTTAATTTCTTATAAAAGCCGCTTTTGTTTTCTCAAAAAGCTACTTTTATTTCTTATAAAATCCGATTTTGTTTTCTCAGAAAGTCGCTTTAATTTTTTCTAAAAGTCACTTTTAATTCCTCAGAAAGTCGCTTTACTTTTTCTAAAAGCCGCTTTTGTTTTCTCAAAAAGCCACTTTAATTTTTTCTAAAAGCCGCTTTTGTTTTCTCAAAAAGCCACTTTAATTTTTTTCTAAAAGCCGCTTTTGTTTTCTCTGAAAGTCGCTTTAATTTTTCCTAAAAGTCACTTTTAATTCCTTAGAAAGTCGCTTTAATTTTTTATAAAAGCCACTTTTAATTCCTCAGAAAGCCACTTTAATTTTTTCTAAAAGCCGCTTTTATTTTCTCAAAAAACCACTTGAATTTTTTCTAGTAGCCGCTTTTGTTTTCTCAAAAAGCCACTTTTATTTCTTCTAAAAACCGGTTTTGTTTTCTCAGAAAGTCGCTTTAATTTTTTCTAAAAGCCACTTTTAATTTCTCTAAAACCCACTTTAATTTTATCTAAAAGCCGCTTTTGTTTTCTCAAAAAGCCACTTTTATTTCTTCTAAAAACCGGTTTTGTTTTCTCAGAAAGTCGCTTTAATTTTTTCTAAAAGCCACTTTTAATTTCTCTAAAACCCACTTTAACTTTTTCTAAAAGCGGCTTTTGTTTTCTCAAAAAGCCACTTTAATTTTTTCTAAAAGCCGCTTTTGTTTTCTCAAAAAGCCACTTTTATTTCTTCTAAAAACCGGTTTTGTTTTCTCAGAAAGTCGCTTTAATTTTTTCTAAAAGCCACTTTTAATTCCTCAGAAAGTCGCTTTAATTTTTTCTAAAAGTCGCTTTTGTTTTCTCAAAAAGCTACTTTTATTTCTTTTAAAAGCCGATTTTGTTTTCTCAGAAAGTCGCTTTAATTTTTTCTAAAAGTCACTTTTAATTGCTCAGAAAGTCGCTTTAATTTTTTCTAAAAGCCACTTTTAATTTCTCTAAGACCCACTTTAATTTTTTCTAAAAGCCGCTTTTGTTTTCTCAAAAAGCCACTTTAATTTTTTCTAATAGCCGCTTTTGTTTTCTCAAAAAGCTACTTTTATTTCTTCTAAAAGCCGATTTTGTTTTCTCAGAAAGTCGCTTTAATTTTTTAAAAGTCACTTTTAATTCCTCAGAAAGTCGCTTTAATTTTTTCTAAAAGCCACTTTTAATTTCTCTAAGACCCACTTTAATTTTTTCTAAAAGCCGCTTTTGTTTTCTCAAAAAGCCACTTTAATTTTTTCTAATAGCCGCTTTTGTTTTCTCAAAAAGCCACTTTAATTTTATCTAAAAGCCGCTTTTGTTTTCTCAAAAAGCCACTTTTATTTCTTCTAAAAACCGGTTTTGTTTTCTCAGAAAGTCGCTTTAATTTTTTCTAAAAGCCACTTTTAATTTCTCTAAAACCCACTTTAATTTTTTCTAAAAGCCGCTTTTGTTTTCTCAAAAAGCCACTTTAATTTTATCTAAAAGCCGCTTTTGTTTTCTCAAAAAGCCACTTTAATTTTATCTAAAAGCCGCTTTTGTTTTCTCAAAAAGCCACTTTTATTTCTTCTAAAAACCGGTTTTGTTTTCTCAGAAAGTCGCTTTAATTTTTTCTAAAAGCCACTTTTAATTTCTCTAAAACCCACTTTAATTTTTTCTAAAAGCCGCTTTTGTTTTCTCAAAAAGCCACTTTAATTTTATCTAAAAGCCGCTTTTGTTTTCTCAAAAAGCCACTTTAATTTTATCTAAAAGCCGCTTTTGTTTTCTCAAAAAGCCACTTTTATTTCTTCTAAAAACCGGTTTTGTTTTCTCAGAAAGTCGCTTTAATTTTTTCTAAAAGCCACTTTTAATTTCTCTAAAACCCACTTTAATTTTTTCTAAAAGCCGCTTTTGTTTTCTCAAAAAGCCACTTTAATTTTATCTAAAAGCCGCTTTTGTTTTCTCAAAAAGCCACTTTAATTTTATCTAAAAGCCGCTTTTGTTTTCTCAAAAAGCCACTTTTATTTCTTCTAAAAACCGGTTTTGTTTTCTCAGAAAGTCGCTTTAATTTTTTCTAAAAGCCACTTTTAATTTCTCTAAAACCCACTTTAATTTTTTCTAAAAGCCGCTTTTGTTTTCTCAAAAAGCCACTTTAATTTTATCTAAAAGCCGCTTTTGTTTTCTCAAAAAGCCACTTTTATTTCTTCTAAAAACCGGTTTTGTTTTCTCAGAAAGTCGCTTTAATTTTTCTAAAAGCCACTTTTAATTTCTCTAAAACCCACTTTAACTTTTTCTAAAAGCCGCTTTTGTTTTCTCAAAAAGCCACTTTAATTTTTTCTAAAAGCCGCTTTTGTTTTCTCAAAAAGCCACTTTTATTTCTTCTAAAAACCGGTTTTGTTTTCTCAGAAAGTCGCTTTAATTTTTTCTAAAAGCCACTTTTAATTCCTCAGAAAGTCGCTTTAATTTTTTCTAAAAGTCGCTTTTGTTTTCTCAAAAAGCTACTTTTATTTCTTTTAAAAGCCGATTTTGTTTTCTCAGAAAGTCGCTTTAATTTTTTCTAAAAGTCACTTTTAATTGCTCAGAAAGTCGCTTTAATTTTTTCTAAAAGCCACTTTTAATTTCTCTAAGACCCACTTTAATTTTTTCTAAAAGCCGCTTTTGTTTTCTCAAAAAGCCACTTTAATTTTTTCTAATAGCCGCTTTTGTTTTCTCAAAAAGCTACTTTTATTTCTTCTAAAAGCCGATTTTGTTTTCTCAGAAAGTCGCTTTAATTTTTTAAAAGTCACTTTTAATTCCTCAGAAAGTCGCTTTAATTTTTTCTAAAAGCCACTTTTAATTTCTCTAAGACCCACTTTAATTTTTTCTAAAAGCCGCTTTTGTTTTCTCAAAAAGCCACTTTAATTTTTTCTAATAGCCGTTTTTGTTTTCTCAAAAAGCTACTTTTATTTCTTTTAAAAGCCGATTTTGTTTTCTCAGAAAGTCGCTTTAATTTTTTCTAAAAGTCACTTTTAATTGCTCAGAAAGTCGCTTTAATTTTTTCTAAAAGCCACTTTTAATTTCTCTAAGACCCACTTTAATTTTTTCTAAAAGCCGCTTTTGTTTTCTCTAAAACCTACTTTAATTTTTTCTAAAAGCCGCTTTTGTTTTCTCAAAAAGCCACTTTAATTTTTTCTAAAAGCCGCTTTTGTTTTCTCAAAAGGCCACTTTTATTTCTTCTAAAAACCGGGTTTGTTTTCTCAGAAAGTCGCTTTAATTTTTTCTAAAAGTCACTTTTAATTCCTCAGAAAGTCGCTTTTATGTTTTCTAAAAGCCGCTTTTGTTTTCTCAAAAAGCCACTTTAATTTTTTCTAAAAGCCGCTTTTGTTTTCTCTGAAAGTCGCTTTAATTTTTCCTAAAAATCACTTTTAATTCCTCAGAAAGTCGCTTTTATTTTTTGTAAAAGCCACTTTTAATTCCTCAGAAAGCCACTTTAATTTTTTCTAAAAGCCGCTTTTGCTTTCTCAAAAAGCCACTTTTATTTCTTCTAAAAACCGATTTTGTTTTCTCAGAAAGTCGCGTTAATTTTTTCTAAAAGTCACTTTTAATTCCTCAGAAAGTCGCTTTTATTTTTTCTAAAAGCCACTTTTAATTCCTCAGAAAGCCACTTTAATTTTTTCTAAAAGCCGCTTTTGCTTTCTCAAAAAGCCACTTTAATTTTTTCTAAAAGCCGCTTTTGTTTTCTCTGAAAGTCGCTTTAATTTTTCCTAAAAATCACTTTTAATTCCTCAGAAAGTCGCTTTTATTTTTTGTAAAAGCCACTTTTAATTCCTCAGAAAGCCACTTTAATTTTTTCTAATAGCCGCTTTTGTTTTCTCAAAAAGCCACTTTTATTTCTTCTAAAAACCGGTTTTGTTTTCTCAGAAAGTCGCTTTAATTTTTTCTAAAAGCCACTTTTAATTTCTCTAAAACCCACTTTATTTTTTTCTAAAAGCCGGTTTTGCTTTCTCAAAAAGCCACTTTTATTTCTTCTAAAAGCCGATTTTGTTTTCTCTGAAAGTTGCTTTAATTTTTTCTAAAAGTCACTTTTAATTCCTCAGAAAGTCGCTTTAATTTTTTCTAAAAGCCGCTTTTGTTTTCTCAAAAAGCCACTTTAATTTTTTCTAATAGCCGCTTTTGTTTTCTCAAAAAGCCACTTTAATTTTATCTAAAAGCCGCTTTTGTTTTCTCAAAAAGCCACTTTTATTTCTTCTAAAAACCGGTTTTGTTTTCTCAGAAAGTCGCTTTAATTTTTTCTAAAAGCCACTTTTAATTTCTCTAAAACCCACTTTAATTTTTTCTAAAAGCCGCTTTTGTTTTCTCAAAAAGCCACTTTAATTTTATCTAAAAGCCGCTTTTGTTTTCTCAAAAAGCCACTTTAATTTTATCTAAAAGCCGCTTTTGTTTTCTCAAAAAGCCACTTTTATTTCTTCTAAAAACCGGTTTTGTTTTCTCAGAAAGTCCCTTTAATTTTTTCTAAAAGCCACTTTTAATTTCTCTAAAACCCACTTTAATTTTTTCTAAAAGCCGCTTTTGTTTTCTCAAAAAGCCACTTTAATTTTATCTAAAAGCCGCTTTTGTTTTCTCAAAAAGCCACTTTAATTTTATCTAAAAGCCGCTTTTGTTTTCTCAAAAAGCCACTTTTATTTCTTCTAAAAACCGGTTTTGTTTTCTCAGAAAGTCGCTTTAATTTTTTCTAAAAGCCACTTTTAATTTCTCTAAAACCCACTTTAATTTTTTCTAAAAGCCGCTTTTGTTTTCTCAAAAAGCCACTTTAATTTTATCTAAAAGCTGCTTTTGTTTTCTCAAAAAGCCACTTTAATTTTATCTAAAAGCCGCTTTTGTTTTCTCAAAAAGCCACTTTTATTTCTTCTAAAAACCGGTTTTGTTTTCTCAGAAAGTCGCTTTAATTTTTTCTAAAAGCCACTTTTAATTTCTCTAAAACCCACTTTAATTTTTTCTAAAAGCCGCTTTTGTTTTCTCAAAAAGCCACTTTAATTTTATCTAAAAGCCGCTTTTGTTTTCTCAAAAAGCCACTTTTATTTCTTCTAAAAACCGGTTTTGTTTTCTCAGAAAGTCGCTTTAATTTTTTCTAAAAGCCACTTTTAATTTATCTAAAACCCACTTTAACTTTTTCTAAAAGCCGCTTTTGTTTTCTCAAAAAGCCACTTTAATTTTTTCTAAAAGCCGCTTTTGTTTTCTCAAAAAGCCACTTTTATTTCATCTAAAAACCTGTTTTGTTTTCTACGAAAGTCGCTTTAATTTTTTCTAAAAGTCGCTTTTGTTTTCTCAAAAAGCTACTTTTATTTCTTTTAAAAGCCGATTTTGTTTTCTCAGAAAGTCGCTTTAATTTTTTCTAAAAGTCACTTTTAATTGCTCAGAAAGTCGCTTTAATTTTTTCTAAAAGCCACTTTTAATTTCTCTAAGACCCACTTTAATTTTTTCTAAAAGCCGCTTTTGTTTTCTCAAAAAGCCACTTTAATTTTTTCTAATAGCCGCTTTTGTTTTCTCAAAAAGCCACTTTAATTTTTTAAAAGTCACTTTTAATTCCTCAGAAAGTCGCTTTAATTTTTTCTAAAAGCCACTTTTAATTTCTCTAAGACCCACTTTAATTTTTTCTAAAAGCCGATTTTGTTTTCTCAGAAAGTCGCTTTAATTTTTTCTAAAGGCCACTTTTAATTTCTCTAAAACCCACTTTATTTTTTTCCAAAAGCCGCTTTTCTTCTCTCAAAAAGCTACTTTTATTTCTTCTAAAAACCGGTTTTGTTTTCTCAGAAAGTCGCTTTAATTTTTTCTAAAAGCCACTTTTAATTTCTCTAAAACCCACTTTAATTTTTTCTAAAAGCCGCTTTTGTTTTCTCAAAAAGCCACTTTAATTTTTTCTAAAAGCCGCTTTTGTTTTCTCAAAAGGCCACTTTTATTTCTTCTAAAAACCGGGTTTGTTTTCTCAGAAAGTCGCTTTAATTTTTTCTAAAAGTCACTTTTAATTCCTCAGAAAGTCGCTTTAATGTTTTCTAAAAGCCGCTTTTGTTTTCTCAAAAAGCCAATTTAATTTTTTCTAAAAGCCGCTTTTGTTTTCTCTGAAAGTCGCTTTAATTTTTCCTAAAAATCACTTTTAATTCCTCAGAAAGTCGCTTTTATTTTTTGTAAAAGCCACTTTTAATTCCTCAGAAAGCCACTTTAATTTTTTCTAAAAGCCGCTTTTGCTTTCTCAAAAAGCCACTTTTATTTCTTCTAAAAACCGATTTTGTTTTCTCAGAAAGTCGCGTTAATTTTTTCTAAAAGTCACTTTTAATTCCTCAGAAAGTCGCTTTTATTTTTTCTAAAAGCCACTTTTAATTTCTCTAAAAGCCACTTTAATTGTTTCTAATAGCCGCTTTTGCTTTCTCAAAAAGCCACTTTTATTTCTTCTAAAAACCAATTTTGTTTTCTCAGAAAGTCGCGTTAATTTTTTCTAAAAGTCACTTTTAATTCCTCAGAAAGTCGCTTTTATTTTTTCTAAAAGCCACTTTTAATTTCTCCAAAAGCCTCTTTAATTTGTTCTAAAAGCCGCTTTTGTTTTCTCAAAAAGCCACTTTAATTTTTTCTAATAGCCGCTTTTGTTTTCTCAAAAAGCCACTTTTATTTCTTCTAAAAACCGGTTTTGTTTTCTCAGAAAGTCGCTTTAATTTTTTCTAAAAGCCACTTTTAATTTCTCTAAAACCCACTTTATTTTTTTCTAAAAGCCGCTTTTGCTTTCTCAAAAAGCCACTTTTATTTCTTCTAAAAGCCGATTTTGTTTTCTCTGAAAGTTGCTTTAATTTTTTCTAAAAGTCACTTTTAATTCCTCAGAAAGTCGCTTTAATTTTTTCTAAAAGCCGCTTTTGTTTTCTCAAAAAGCCTCTTTAATTTGTTCTAAAAGCCGCTTTTGTTTTCTCAAAAAGCCACTTTAATTTTTTCTAATAGCCGCTTTTGTTTTCTCAAAAAGCTACTTTTATTTCTTCTAAAAGCCGATTTTGTTTTCTCAGAAAGTCGCTTTCATTTTTTTTAAAAGTCACTTTTAATTCCTCAGAAAGTCGCTTTAATTTTTTCTAAAAGCCACTTTTAATTTCTCTAAGACCCACTTTAATTTTTTCTAAAAGCCGCTTTTGTTTTCTAAAAAAGCCACTTTAATTTTTCCTAATAGCCGCTTTTGTTTTCTCAAAAAGCCACTTTTATTTCTTTAAAAAACCGGGTTTGTTTTCTCAGAAAGTCGCTTTAATTTTTTCTAAAAGTCACTTTTAATTCGTCAGAAAGTCGCTTTAATTTTTTCTAAAAGCCGCTTTTGTTTTCTCAAAAAGCCACTTTTATTTCTTTAAAAAACCGGGTTTGTTTTCTCAGAAAGTTGCTTTAATTTTTCCTAAAAGTCACTTTTAATTCCTCAGAAAGTCGCTTTAATTTTTTGTAAAAGCCACTTTTAATTCCTCAGAAAGCCACTTTAATTTTTTCTAAAAGTCGCTTTTATTTTCTCAAAAAACCACTTGAATTTTTTCTAATAGCCGCTTTTGTTTTCTCCATAAGCCACTTTTATTTCTTCTAAAAACCGGGTTTGTTTTCTCTGAAAGTCGCTTTAATTTTTCCTAAAAGTCACTTTTAATTCCTCAGAAAGTCGCTTTAATTTTTTGTAAAAGCCACTTTTAATTCCTCAGAAAGCCACTTTAATTTTTTCTAAAAGTCGCTTTTATTTTCTGAAAAAACCACTTGAATTTTTTCTAATAGCCGCTTTTGTTTTTTCTAAAAGCCACTTTTAATTTCTATAAAACCCACTTTATTTTTTTCTAAAAGCCGCTTTCGTTTTCTCAAAAAGCTACTTTTATTTCTTTAAAAAACCGGGTTTGTTTTCTCTGAAAGTCGCTTTAATTTTTCCTAAAAGTCACTTTTAATTCCTCAGAAAGTCGCTTTAATTTTTTGTAAAAGCCACTTTTAATTCCTCAGAAAGCCACTTTAATTTTTTCTAAAAGTCGCTTTTATTTTCTCAAAAAACCACTTGAATTTTTTCTAATAGCTGCTTTTGTTTTCTCAAAAAGCCACTTTTATTTCTTCTAAAAACCGATTTTGTTTTCTCAGAAAGTCGCTTTAATTTTTTCTATAAGCCGCTTTTGTTTTCTCAAAAAGCCACTTTAATTTTTTCTAATAGCCGCTTTTGTTTTCTCAAAAAGCCACTTTTATTTCTTCTAAAAACCGGTTTTGTTTTCTCAGAAAGTCGCTTTAATTTTTTCTAAAAGCCACTTTTAATTTCTCTAAAACCCACTTTATTTTTTTCTAAAAGCCGCTTTTGTTTTCTCAAAAAGCTACTTTTATTTCTTCTAAAAACCGATTTTGTTTTCTCTGAAAGTCGCTTTAATTTTTTCTAAAAGTCACTTTTAATTCCTCAGAAAGTCGCTTTAATTTTTTCTAAAAGCCGCTTTTGTTTTCTCAAAAAGCCACTTTAATTTTTTCTAAAAGCCGCTTTTGTTTTCTTCAAAAGCCACTTTTATTTCTTCTAAAAACCGGTTTTGTTTTCTTAAAAAGTCGCTTTAATTTTTTCTATAAGCCGCTTTTGTTTTCTCAAAAAGCCACTTTAATTTTTTCTAATAGCCGCTTTTGTTTTCTCAAAAAGCCACTTTAATTTTTACTAACAGCCGCTTTTGTTTTCTCAAAAAGCCACTTTAATTTTTACTAAAAGCCGCTTTTGTTTTCTCAAAAAGCCACTTTAATTTTTTCTAAAAGTCGCTTTTGTTTTCTCTGAAAGTCGCTTTAATTTTTCCTAAAAGTCACTTTTAATTCCTCAGAAAGTCGCTTTAATTTTTTGTAAAAGCCACTTTTAATTCCTCAGAAAGCCACTTTAATTTTTTCTAAAAGCCGCCTTTAATTTCTCTAAAACCCACTTTATTTTTTTCTAAAAGCCGCTTTTGTTTTCTCAAAAAGCTACTTTTATTTCTTATAAAAGCCGATTTTGTTTTCTCAGAAAGTCGCTTTAATTTTTTCTAAAAGTCACTTTTAATTCCTCAGAAAGTCGCTTTAATTTTTTGTAAAAGCCACTTTTAATTCCTCAGAAAGCCACTTTAATTTTTTCTAAAAGCCGCTTTTGTTTTCTCAAAAAGCCACTTTTATTTCTTCTAAAAACCGGTTTTGTTTTCTCAGAAAGTCGCTTTAATTTTTTCTAAAGGCCACTTTTAATTTCTCTAAAACCCACTTTATTTTTTTCTAAAAGCCGCTTTTGTTCTCTCAAAAAGTTACTTTTATTTCTTATAAAAGCCGATTTTGTTTTCTCAGAAAGTCGCTTTAATTTTTTCTAAAAGCCGCTTTTGTTTTCTCAAAAAGCCACTTGAATTTTTTCTAATAGCCGCTTTTGTTTTCTCAAAAAGCCACTTTAATTTTTACTAAAAGCCGCTTTTGTTTTCTCAAAAAGCCACTTTAATTTTTTCTAAAAGCCGATTTTGTTTTCTCAGAAAGTCGCTTTAATTTTTCCTAAAAGTCACTTTTAATTCCTCAGAAAGTCGCTTTAATTTTTTGTAAAAGCCACTTTTAATTCCTCAGAAAGCCACTTTAATTTTTTCTAAAAGCCGCTTTTATTTTCTCAAAAAACCACTTGAATTTTTTCTAATAGCCGCTTTTGTTTTCTCAAAAAGCCACTTTTATTTCTTCTAAAAACCGGTTTTGTTTTCTCAGAAAGTCGCTTTAATTTTTTCTAGAAGCCACTTTTATTTTCTCTAAAACCCACTTTATTTTTTTCTAAAAGCCGCTTTTGTTTTCTCTGAAAGTCGCTTTTATTTTTCCTAAAAGTCACTTTTAATTCCTCAGAAAGTCGCTTTAATTTTTTGAAAAGCCACTTTTAATTCCTCAGAAAGCCACTTTAATTTTTTCTAAAAGCCGCTTTTATTTTCTCAAAAAACCACTTGAATTTTTTCTAGTAGCCGCTTTTGTTTTCTCAAAAAGCCACTTTTATTTCTTTTAAAAACCGGTTTTGTTTTCTCAGAAAGTCGCTTTAATTTTTTCTAAAAGCCACTTTTAATTTCTCTAAAACCCACTTTATTTTTTTCTAAAAGCCGCTTTTGTTTTCTCAAAAAGCTACTTTTATTTCTTATAAAAGCCGATTTTGTTTTCTCAGAAAGTCGCTTTAATTTTTTCTAAAAGTTACTTTTAATTCCTCAGAAAGTCGCTTTAATTTTTTCTAAAAGCCGCTTTTGTTTTCTCAAAAAACCACTTTAATTTTTACTAAAAGCCGCTTTTGTTTTCTCTGAAAGTCGCTTTAATTTTTCCTAAAAGTCACTTTTAATTCCTCAGAAAGTCGCTTTAATTTTTTGTAAAAGCCACTTTTAATTCCTCAGAAAGCCACTTTAATTTTTTCTAAAAGCCGCTTTTATTTTCTCAAAAAACCACTTGAATTTTTTCTAATAGCCGCTTTTGTTTTCTCAAAAAGCCACTTTTATTTCTTCTAAAAACCGGTTTTGTTTTCTCAGAAAGTCGCTTTAATTTTTTCTAAAAGCCACTTTTAATTTCTCTAAAACCCACTTTAATTTTTTCTAAAAGCCGCTTTTGTTTTCTCTGAAAGTCGCTTTAATTTTTCCTAAAAGTCACTTTTAATTCCTCAGAAAGTCGCTTTAATTTTTTGAAAAGCCACTTTTAATTCCTCAGAAAGCCACTTTAATTTTTTCTAAAAGCCGCTTTTATTTTCTCAAAAAACCACTTGAATTTTTACTAATAGCCGCTTTTGTTTTCTCAAAAAGCCACTTTTATTTCTTCTAAAAACCGGTTTTGTTTTCTCAGAAAGTCGCTTTAATTTTTTCTAAAAGCCACTTTTAATTTCTCTAAAATCCACTTTACTTTTTTCTAAAAGCCGCTTTTGTTTTCTCAAAAAGCCACTTTAATTTTTTCTAAAAGCCGCTTTTGTTTTCTCTGAAAGTCGCTTTAATTTTTCCTAAAAGTCACTTTTAATTCCTCAGAAAGTCGCTTTAATTTTTTCTAAAAGCCACTTTTAATTGCTCAGAAAGCCACTTTAATTTTTTCTAAAAGCCGCCTTTATTTTCTCAAAAAGCCACTTTAATTTTTTCTAATACCCGCTTTTGTTTTCTCAAAAAGCCACTTTTATTTCTTCTAAGAAAGTCGCTTTAATTTTTTCTAAAAGCCACTTTTAATTCCTAAGAAAGCCACTTTAATTTTTTCTAAAAGCCGCTTTTATTTTCTCAAAAAGCCACTTTAATTTTTTCTAATACCCGCTTTTGTTTTCTCAAAAAGCCACTTTTATTTCTTCTAAAAACCGGTTTTGTTTTCTCAGAAAGTCGCTTTAATTTTTTTTAAAGCCGCTTTTGTTTTCTCTAAAACCCACTTTATTTTTTTCTAAAAGCCGCTTTTGTTTTCTCAAAAAGCCACTTTAATTTTTTCTAAAAGCCGCTTTTGTTTTCTCTGAAAGTCACTTTTAATTCCTCAGAAAGTCGCTTTAATTTTTTCTAAAAGCCACTTTTAATTTCTCTAAAACCCACTTTATTTTTTTTCTAAAAGCCGCTTTTGTTTTCTCAAAAAGCCACTTTAATTTTTTCTAAAAGCCGCTTTTGTTTTCTCAAAAAGCCACTTTTATTTCTTCTAAAAACCGGTTTTGTTTTCTTAGAAAGTCGCTTTAATTTTTTCTAAAAACCACTTTTAATTTCTCTAAAACCCACTTTAATTTTTTCTAAAAGCCGCTTTTGTTTTCTCAAAAAGCCACTTTAATTTTTTCTAAAAGCCGCTTTTGTTTTCTCTGAAAGTCGCTTTAATTTTTCCTAAAAGTCACTTTTAATTCCTCAGAAAGTCGCTTTAATTTTTTGTAAAAGCCACTTTTAATTCCTCAGAAAGCCACTTTAATTTTTTCTAAAAGCCGCTTTTATTTTCTCAAAAAACCACTTGAATTTTTTCTAATAGCCGCTTTTGTTTTCTCAAAAAGCCACTTTTATTTCTTCTAAAAACCGATTTTGTTTTCTCAGAAAGTCGCTTTAATTGTCATTTACACTTGCGGTGTGCTTCAAATTTAAATATTCGCTATGATATTTAGGTGATATAAACAGAGGGTTTTTAAATCAGGAATAAAACTCATCTCTTGGGAAGAATTGAAGCCAGATATAAGCTTTTTCTTGAAATTATCAAATTATCCATGAAGTAGTTCAATCGAAATAGGATTTTTTTGAAAAGTGACGATAAAAGTTAAGAGTAATTTTGTTGGGCAGTAACGAGTCTGCAAATACCTTCTAAATTTTGAATTCGGTGTGCTTCATTTACATACAGGTGTAGTTCGATTTCGCACAAGGCATTCAATTGTGCTATGTGTAGAATCCACTGGCATCATAGAATGTTCCGGAAGTAAATATGTAGCCTTAGTTTTATAAACAAAATTTGAAGAATTTATAAAAAATAGGCCAGCAGAAGTAGGTTTTGTTGCGGTTTTGGCCAGCGCAACTGTTACAATACAGGCTGAACCCATTAACTGTCTCTTTTACAAAAATCCATCTGAAAATTGAGTTGGACACGAGAGAGTCACATTCATTTTTTCTTTCATGTGTGGAACTTATACAAATTTTTAACATTTCCTAAATTCTTGTGAAAAATTAATTTGCGTAATTTTTGCCCTAGAATAAAGTTGATGTAATTTATGCTCCTCTGTTTTGTAGTGAGGTTAGGTTGGCCTTGCTTGCATTTTCCAGTTCAAACGCGTAGCAGTGCACCATTTGCTTAAAGTTACCAGGATACCTTTTTGATATACTATATATGTGCCTTCAAGTTGGTTTTTTTTGAAGCTCTTCTCCGTCGATTTAATGACTTTTGATTCAATCAGGATAGAAGCCAGGTGTTTCTCCTTGTTCGTAACATACCCCAATAGTGTTGATTTAAATTCTCTTGAACAACCACAGTCGTTACAACAGTTCTTATGTAAGCACGGCTTTTTTAGAATTTGTTCGCCTCTTATTTCAATTAATTTGATAGCTGGAGTTTTTATGTAACCGTGCTTTTCAACGAAAACTTCGTCTTTGTATTCATCAGTGTCAGAACGATTGAGATTATAAACGAAAACAGCAACTCTCATAATTACGATAATTTCAGTTATATCAGCAACTATAATTATACTCGCTTAATATTTTATCAGAAGATGAGCTTGTGGACTTAGAACTACATTGCATAAAAGAATCGATTTCCAGAAAAATTAACATACAATAGTTTCGCCCAAAAGGGGCGTAGTGAATAACCCGAAAAAAAGGCAAAAACATGAAATTTTAAAAATGTCCCCAAAATCCATTTGCTTCGATTATTAGGTTAAGTAAACGATGTCTATAATGACACAAAATTATTAGAAAGGCACAAAGAATGTTAAAAAGCCTAACAATTAAAATGATTAATTTTAATATTATTATATGTAGCAACATCATGTGGATGCTAACTTACCGTAACTCAAGTAATGTTTAAAATATTTTTAAATAAGCTCAATCTGTTTGCCGGAACTATAGTGTTGTGGAGAACATAATATATCTGTCATGATCATGCCATCATATATGCGCAGTTTGATATTTTAAGTTTATTTATATAAATTTTATTTGATTTAATATATATTAATATTTAAAATATAACAGAAAATAATTCTAAGCTCGTAATAGTAAATAAAAACTCAATGTTTTGAAACTACGAGATATACCCTTCCGCTAAGCACTTATTGCAAATGTCCATTTGCACCTTTGTCATTTTTATTAACTTTGAAACGTTTATAATGAACAATACTTGTGGAATTGAATTAATTTTCTCCATTAATTAAAAAAATTTTTTGACATTAATTTGATATTCCGACAAGGTGATTTGATGTAGAACGAAAACTAAACCATAAAACTATACTTAACAAGTGATCATGGAAATTCATTAAAAAAACAATACAATAATTGTTTTTAAGAAAAATGGATTTAACTTCTTACAAAATTCTTTTAATAGTTTGAACTTTAAATATGTTAATAAAGAATACGACTATTTACGATCTTCAAGTAATTCGAGTTTGGCAATAAATATACGTAATTCTATGTACGCGTGTATGGTTTACCTAATTATTGGTGGAAACATATTGAATGAAAGAAAGTTATCGATAATTGCTTTACGTTTACTAATGAAAATAAAATACATTGTTTACCGCTTCGACAAGGAGGACATAATACACCTTCTTCATATCGATCCATGCCAATACATATGTAAACAAAGTAAAATACGTACATTTCCGCTGTACAAAATACTGCAGCAAAACTTACTTTTAAACAGAATGCCCACAAACTTTTTTGCCGCTATAACTGCAGATTTATGGCTATATGGACTGGCTACTAATGCGAAGATATCATGCCGCCATGGCTTCGTCATAACATTTGCATATAACTTATTTTGAGACGATCTTATAACGAAAATTCATCTAAAAATGTGCAAAAAAAGATACTCTACGAGGAAAACCATTAAAAATGTTTTTCTTGCTACGTATCGAAAAATTAAATAAAGCGTAAATGGCTCTGCGAACGTGCAATTAAATAACAAAGTGCAGGCGCTTATGCTTTCTTCCAATTGAAAGACAGTGCGATGAATATTGTAAGTTATCCAATAAGACTTTTAAGTTTACGCAAATTGTCGCTTAAAGTCCATTGTGAAACATAAATCCACAACACCTGCTCGATATACCAAGACACGGTGTAAAGAAGCTGATGAGGAATGTCGTCTAGGCAACTATTCTAATACATCGTCGAAAGGTCAATATGTGATTATTCCAATCAATGCCAATATACCTATCGATATGCATCGGTACCTATCAACATGCCATTGGAAAATATTAAATTCTTAAACACAAATAACAAGATAAAAATGTTACACAGATTCAAACATATAAAAAATATTGTTTTTATTTTTTTGTTGCGCAGAAACTAAAAAGTCTACGTTTAGTTAAAAAAAGTTAAATTTAATAAATATATGGCAACATTGTTGCTAGCGTTGGCGTTACAAAATGAGAGCGCAAGAACAAACACCCACATAATAATATTAAATGTTATTACATGACTGCATAGGTTCACGATTTTTGAATTTCAAATTGAAACTTGAAATGCCTTGTTATGCCTTAGTTCTGCTTCATCAGAATTCATTATCTACACACTTGTTAAAAACGGAGGCGTATAACTTACGTGTATTTGAAGTAGATGCGGATAAACTATCACTCATTCGCCAAGAATCTTGTGGAACAGAGAATGCTGGTGATTAAATAGCTCGTATGGGTGAATTTTAATTTTTTAAACTTATATTTCATTTTATTGAATCTTTCTACTAAAGAAATTCACAATAAGTGTTCAAATCTTACTTCTAAATTATTATTTACTAGTTATTACCAATGTAATAACTATTTTTTTGTGTTAAAATCTTAGAAATCTATCTTCTATTGTGTAGAGAGAGCCGCCTCGCCAGGGTCAATGTATCAGTTCTTTTTAGTCTCTGGTGGCTGTCATTTTGCAATAAATTGCGTGCTAGAGTGTTGGGATGTGCGACTAGTTTGTTTACGTATTTGGACGTGTACGTTTTAACTTCTTCGTGGATAGTGGGAACTTTGAGATCCCTATGTATATTTTCATTTATTATGTACTAGGGGGCGCATACGACATGACGTAAAATCCTAGACTGTCTTCTCTGTAACTTCTGGATGTTTGATGCACAGGCAGTACCCCACAGCTGAATATCATACGACCTTATTGGCTTTATTACGGATTTGTTTAAAAGGACTTTATATTCCAAAGCCAAAGTTGAATTAGGACTTATTAGCCAATGCAGTTGATTTGTTCGAAGCTTTATGGACGTTATTTTTGCCTCAATCTACCGGGACCAAGTTAGGCGCCGATCTAGGTGGATACCTAAATATTTAACGTGCGTTTCCGGTGGAACCGTGGTGTTAGTTATTGTGATTGGTGGACAATTTTGCCTTCTAAGGGAAAACGTTACATGAACACATTTTGATGGATTTACCTTTATTCTCCACTCTTTTAGCCAGTTTTCTAGCTTATGAATATGGGACTGCAGTTTTCAGTAGCATTCTTTGGATCATTACTGACACTTATAATTGCAGTGTCGTCTGCAAAAGTTGATGTATATGTATATGGGCTTGTCGGCATATCCGCAGTATAGATGATATATAATAGCGGGCCTAGCACACTACCTTGAGGTACTCCTGCACTGATTTTCCCATTTCTTGAAAGCTGATCCTTTGACCTTACTTTAAAAGTTCTATCTGACAAATATCTATTTATAAGCTTGTGGGTGTTTTCAGGAAGAATTCGAGCTATTTTAGTAAGTAGCCCATCATGGCAGACTTGATCAAATGCTTGGGAAATATCTATAAATAAAGCTGAACATTGCTTTCTTTCAAAAGCCGCTCTAGTAATGGTAACAATTCTATGGACTTGTTCATTCGTACTATGCCTTGCTCGAAAACAAAACTGATGATCTGGGATAACGTTTTGTTCATTTGGAAAAGGAGTTACACTCGAGACGAATAATTTTTCAAATATCTTTGACAAAACTGACAGTAGGCTAATAGGTCTGTAGGATGTAATCTGGCTTGAGTCTTTTCCTGGTTTCGGGATCATAACAATTTCAGACATCTTTCAAGAGCATGGAAAGAAGCCGACATACAACAATGCATTAAATATGTAAAGTAAAATTCTTACAGCTGAATTAGGTAAGTTTTTATCATTGATCCTGTTATACGATCAGGTCCAGGTGATTTCTTCATATCCGTATTTTTAATTGTCGATTTTAAAAAAGATAACCGAAATTTCCTAGGATCATTCACGGTGTCACTAATAATTGGAATAGTGGAATTACTTATATCATGCGGTGCGAAAACCTGCTCTAAGTGATTTGCAAACGCATTTGCCCTTTCACTTGAGTTTTTAGCCCAAGTACGGTCTTCAAGTCCTAGTGGAGACTCGTAAGCAATAGGACATTGTAAGTGCTTCACAGCTTTCCACAATTTATAATCCGTGTTTTTCATTTGATCCAAGTTTTTTAAAAAGTTGTCGATAGCGAATTCGTGTTTCTATCTCAATTTACTGGGTATTTTTTTTTTTTTTTTTTTATAAATTCATTGGCATTTTTATGTATGGAGAACGACTATTTTGCCATTGTCATCTTAGTTTTCTTTTCTCAATGACGAGCATCTGAGTATCTGGTGTCGCCTCGTACGATATTATTTTAGCTGATAGCTTTGTTGGCGTTACCACTATGGCAGTCACGACTCCTGTAAAATGATCTACAGCTGCTTGAATATCAGATGGATTTATTAGTGGCATATTTAAAGATAAGTGAGAGCTCATATACATTTTATATTTTAACCAATTCGTGTTTCTGTTCCGGTAGAAACTAAGGGTTTTATGTGTAGTGACAAAACTGTCGTGTAAAATAATAATTGTAGGTGAACAGTTGGTCGCGTTTGATGTTTTTTACTATAGCAAAATCAATAAGGTCTTATTAAAGTCTGTGGGCCAATAGGTGGGTTTACCGGCAGATACGACGTCCAGCTTGTTCGCTTGAACTGTATAATACAACTGCCTTCCTCTAGGGCTAAGGAGTCTGGATCCCCAATATGTGTGCTTTGCATTGTAATCACCAGCGGCAATAAATGTTTGTCCAAGCGTAGCAAAGATTCTGGTAAATTCATGGTATTCAATTTTATGCCTAGGCGGGCAATACTTTGATGAGACTACAATTTTAAAATCTGTAAGATTTATGGTCGTGGCTTGCAAAAAATCTTACCTGAATTTAGGCAATGGAAAATGCCTTACGTTTTTTCGGACTATAATGGCAGTCCCACCACATGCCCTTTCGCTTGGGTGTTTTGTGTCATATATAAAAAACCCATAAATTTTATTAAATCGTTTTTACTTAAAATGCAGTCGTGTAACATAATATCAAATACAAATTATGGATTCACTTGACCTCTTTTAATTCAATTTATTCAAATTTTGAAGCTTTAAGGTCTCTTTTTAAAAAAATCTTTTATATTTTCTTTTATATGAACCAAAACAACAAACTAATAACATCTATGTATAAGAAATAATATTTGTCACAAAAATTCAAAAATTATTCAAAAAATGTACAGAAAAATTAAAAAGCTTGATTATTAAAAATAATTTTACATTTATTGTTTGAGCTAAATTTGTCGACCTACAAATACAATTATTAATATTAAATATTTTAATTCTTAGGTGTAGGTTCGTTTTCTACATTCGTTCTATTCTGCATAGAAGGAGTAAAGAAAACGCACTTATGTATAAAAATTAATAATATTAATAATTAATAATTATTAAGTAATTCTAATTTATAAATCAGTTGCAGATAATATTTTGAATTTACATATGTATATATATATATGCTACATGTGGAAAAAGCCTCGTGTTTTACTTTCATAGCTAAACGCAAAAAATTTTTATCCATAAAATCCTGGTTTATTTCATTCTTCTTTGTACTATTCCTTTATTTGATAATTTTTTACAGGAATGCCACCTAATATCAATTTGAATAAGTGGAAAATTAACAATGTCTACTATCGCTTACGAGCAGTTAGTGAATTACACAATTGTGCAAGGTAGGCTCACATTTAAAAAATGCTTTACCAAGAAAGCCGTAACACTATTTTTGTCAAATATTCAACATTAAGTGGCATATATAGAACAGAATGGAGTTAAATAACATAACAATCAGATTATGTTGCCCTGCGAGGTAAGTAGAAATTTTTCTTACTAAGAGAACATTTGTTTAAAGGAAACTTTTTTTCTACTAAAAGAAATTTGCTCTAGAATATTATTTATTAACTACTACTAATGTAAAATTAAACTTATTTTATTAACACCTTATTGTCTACCTATATCTAGGTTGATAGAGCCCCCTCACCAGGATTAATGTGTCTGAAATTGCAATAAATTTAGTCCTATATAGTTGGGATGGATCACTAGTTTGTTTACGTATTTGCTCCTGGATAGTGGCAACTTTCAAATCTCTATGGATATTTTCACTTTTTACTTACCACGGGGCGCAGATGATAAGTCGTAGGATCTTAGACTGTCTTGTTTGTAGCTGAAATATATATGATTCACAAGCTGAACCCCACAGCTGAATATCATATGTCCGTATTGGCTTCATAATGGATTTGCATAAGGGCACTTTCTACTAAGCCAGTGTTGAGTTAGGGCCTATTACTTAGTGCAATTGAATCGTTTTAATTTTTATGATCATTATTTTTGCCACAATATGGCGAGAGCTTTTAAGGCGTATATCTAGTTAAATTTCCAAGTATATGGGTTTCCGCCGGGACAGTGGTATTAGCTATATTTATTGGTGGATAAACTTGCATTCTGAGAAAAAAAGTTGCAAAAGCACATTTCGATGGATTTACCTTACTTCTCCACTTATTTAATCAGTCGTCTAGTTCATGAATGTTGGACTAAAGTTGTTCAGATGCAACCTTCGGATCATTGTTAATACTTGTAAATGCAGTGCCGTCAGCAAACAGTGACGTATTTGTATTTGGGCTGTATAGATGATAGATAGAAGTTGCCAGTGTACTACCTTGATGTACTCCTGCATAGATTTTCCCTTACTTTAAACGTTATATCTTTCAAAGCTTGTGCGAGATTTCAGGAAGGACTCTGGCTATTTTATTGAGCAGTTCATCATGTCTGATTTTATCAGACGCCTGGAAAATGTATACAAATGAAGCTGAAAGTATTGCGTATTTTGAAAAGCCGTTCTAATCATGGTTACGAAAGTATGGACTTTGATACTGCAATATAATCAGGTCCGTATGATTTCCTCATATTTGAATGGTAATTGCTGATTTTAAAGCAGTTACTCCAAATTTCATAGGACAATTCACGGTGCCACGTAGTGTGATTTGTCCGAGTAAATTACAAAGACATTTACCTCTACACTTGAGTTTTTATCCCACTAAGGCAGTACTTCGTGGCGATTCGTAGGCCGGGATAAATCTGTAGTACATTTTCAGCAGCTCGCACCTTTGTGAAGGGTATATAAGATGCGGAACAGCCGAATGTAGTTCTTTCACTTGTTTTTTAAATATCTTGGTTTTAAAAATTGTTTTTGAATCAGTTAATGATCATTATCAAAATTTGTTTTTTTAACTATGAAAATATTGTCTGGCTTTCAACAAAAGGGGAAGATGAAGGTTTCTACGAAGCATATTTAAGTCAAGAAGACTATGTCCTGCTTGCCAAACAAAACTCTCAAATGAAATGCCACATAAGTTTGTCGAATTAAATAATAAAATCGAATGATTTAAAAACATTGCTCTAGTGTAAATAAACTGGGAAAGTGGGAAAAAAAACTCTAAATCAGCTTTCATAGAAAAGACTGTAACAAAACACGGTAATGAAAAATAATGCTATCAGTATCTAACTCATTTAAGTAATTATATAATTCAATTTTCAATATTTCAAATTTTCAAAATTCACAAGATTTAACGAAAACGTAAAAGTTCTAAGTAAATATCGCACTTGTGTTTTTATTTTTAGTTTTGGAAAAAATAGATGTTTAGTATTTGTATCTTACGATTGTAGAAACTTACACACCCTTTGAAAAAAATCAACTCAATTACTTCCCTTCAAAGTAAAATCAAATCTACTAAAAAGTAATCAAATTTCAATTTACCACGCTATAGTTGCACGAGTGCGATGTACGTAGTTTTAAATTAAACTACATTTATTTATGTGATGGCTACCTAGCCTTAAAATGTTTTTAGAGACCTACAAAATTTAAACTTATCTTCTATTAGTTCCAAATTAACATTTTTCTCATGCAGCAAACTTAAAACACAGTTTTGGGTTGCCTTCCGTTTTATAAAATTGACAATTTTTATCATTTAGAACTTTATTCCCGTTTAATTTATCCAATTATGTCTAAATGCAACACAACCTGGCACAGTAAGTTGAATACGTACACATATATAATAAATTTTTTAAAATGCACATAAATATCGCGCTTTATTTCGAAATGTGGTTGCCTTGCAGCTGGGTCATTGGTTCCAAGCTGTGAAGGAAAATATAAAATATGGCAACCGAATATTTTTCGGTTCCTTTTTATTTCAAAGCATCGATTTTTTTAAGACACCGATTCCACACCATTCGGCTGTTAAATATTTACTTTAGTGGGTTGCTTTTATACATATTTTGATGAATGTTTCTTTTACCTGACCGAAAATATTATTTTATAAATATTTCGCTACTGCCTGATCTCACGATGCATACAAATCAATACGTTTTAATGTTTACCTAAACTATTGCAACTTATTCGCACGTATGTCTTTGCACCAGTAAGGAGTGTGTTTGTACTTTGGTGTTCGTGCTCCTAGTTGTGAAAATCGTATATTATGCCTTACAAAAATTATGAATACCATTACACTGCGCTACAACTCTTACGGCAATATATTTACATACTCGTACTAAGCCATAGTCTTCGCCTTTAAAACCAAGTAGCGAAATTTTTATGAAGGACTCTAATTTTGTTGTGTTGTGGCATTTTCATTTGCCTTTGTAGCCATGAACTGTGTCACATTTTGTGAATGCAGTAAATTCCTTTTTATGCACAAAAGAAATGTATTTTCAATTGTTAAGCAAATATATCGGTATTTTTATAGGCACAACGTAAACTCTAAACCGATTTTATCCACAATTGTTCCTTAGCTGACGAGACGCGAGCAAAAGGACGTTTTACATGAAACAATGTATCCACTAACGCGTTCAATGCAGTAAAACTAGTGGCTGAGTTTTAATAATTAATGCAAAATCATTTAATTTTATTTCAAAATCTCAAGTCATCAAAAATTGTTGAAGTACTCAATATAAAGCAAAGAAATATTTTGTGTAATTCGTGCTAATTTTAAAAATCAAAAGAGAACTGAGGGCTGATTTCCTAAACGGATATTTACGATGTTTAGGACAGTTTAAATTAAGTGTTTCTACATAGTATAGTTACTTATGCGTAGGTTGGGCACAAAACACATCATCAAAATTTGAACAGTTACATTTACGAATATGTTGCCATGTATTACTACCTAACAACATGCGTTCAGGAAATCAGCCAGTCTGACTAAAAGAAACAAAAACTATACAAAACTCACCTCCTCTTCTTACAAACATATAATTGGTTATCTAATTATTTATACAGCAATAACATTTTTCCCATTATTCTTTCCTATATTAGAAAGTTAAATAAAATTTTGCCAATATAGCAAGTTACCTAGAAATGGGATGGTATTATGACGAACGTGGCCCTTATTTTGATTTCAGTACTTTTAAAGGCCGTAGTTTTGAATAAGAACTTGGCCTTATTTTAAGATTTATAGTTTTGTGCGGACCTGAGTCCTTTTTTTTATGGAAACGTATGTATGAAACCTCTTTTTACTTAGAGATTTCAGACGATTGGGTTGTATTAAATTTCAGCTTTCTACTTATAGTAGAAATGCTCAATACAAATAAGAGGGAACCCTAGTGCCCCAGATGAAAAGTTCCCATTTTGAAAGCCCTCTAGCTTTACTGGAAGTATCCCTAGCCCTCCCAGATAAAAAGCGCCCGTTTTAAGTTTTTTTTTGTGTACTGATTTCATAAGGCCTACCAACATAACAAGTTTCAGCTCTATAGCCATAATGGAATCAGTTTGCCAAATAGTTCATAAAAATGTTAGCATTTAATATTTCAGATTCTAAGTAGTAAACAAGTAAATTTAAATAAGCCGCGAGTTCAGGGCTCACCCTTCATTTTATTTAGGAAAAATTATCTTATTTACCAATCTTTCGACCAAACCAAAGCCTCTGCGACTATTTACTGCGCGTCAAAAAATAACGCCTTCAGTAGCATTGTATGTATTTGTTTGGCTGAGTAATATTAAAAATTTGTTGGAAATATTTTAACTTCAAACTATATCTTTTAAGTTATAAATATAAAAACTTTATAAAGCATGTTTCATCCAGAAACGTGCGTTTATTTCTATCTGTATTAATAGCTGGCGCATTAAAATAAAATATAAATAATTATATTTTAAGTGACACTCACTCAAGTATTCACTTGCAGTCTGACTATAGTTACGCAATGACAGAAATAACAGGTGCAATTGCTGCTTGTAACAGCGACAGTAGAGTTCTAGAATACACAAGTAACTCGCCTTTGTAATTAAAGTATTAATACGAATTGGTTGCATCGTTTTTATTCCTAATACCATTAATAAATATGTCAGTTTGAGATGACTTTCGTGAAGATGCAACTCAAAAATTACTAAAAGGACACCGTTTTAAAAAAAACCTAAATTTAAATGGTTGTTTAACTTTATTTTCCACACGATAATGGCAAATAAGTACCTTCAAATTACCTTTAATAAAAATTTGTAATGGAGCATTGTATGTACAATACATATGTATAATCCTAAATTACATTATACTATCTTATGTATTAATTGCTTATATATATGAGCGACATTATCTGTATCCGCTTTATAATTAATTCTTTGAGTCATTGGTATTTTACAAATTTGTAACATTTCCAATATGTAACGTTTCTTATAATTTTTCTCAATATTTAGCACTGACACATTTTCAAAGTTAGGACAGTGATTCAATTCAGAACAATGGGAAGATAGAGCTGTTTTATTTGAATTTTTACATCTATGGTCTGACTTATGCCCGGCTATTCTAGTTTTTAGCATATTTTTCGTTGTACCGACAAATACTTTACTACAATTCTCCTGATCATTACCGTTACCAGGTATTTTATAAACCACATTCGACATTTCCAATTTCTTAAACAAACATAATTATAAAAAAAAGTCAAAAAACTATAATAAAGTTTAATTATTTTTCTTTTATATAAAATATAAAAAACTTTTTTGGCACTTAAATAGCTTTCTCAGCGCACTATAGGCACTCACGTGTCGCAAGACAGCTCGACATACGTAATGTGGTTGATTACTCCATGTCGACTGCTGTCATCGCAAATACCAATACATATTATTCGATATCAATGTCATATTACAATCGTATGGCGTTATTGTTCGCTAGCTCACATAAAAGAAAAAAATGTAAAGATAAATATATTACTTAAATAGTTGCGAGCGAAGTTTGTAGCTACTTTGTTGTGTAATTTGTTTGAAAAAAGTTTAGAATAAAATAAAGTTAGTGTTTAATAAAATAGGCAAATGAAAAACTCAACAGCATAATGTTGCAAAAATGCCCGTAACTTAAAAAAGGACATCACTGAAGTCATACATCCAAAAGTAAGTACATATATAACACGCAATTTAGATTGAAAATATAGATGTAACAATGTTTTCTTTTCTGGTGAAATGTTCTACCATAAAATTATGTAACATCTTTTAAAGATTATCTACACCACCAAAAAGATTAATTTATTCTAATTGTTTAATTAATTCTAATTGTTTTGACTTTATTATAGCTTTCTATCCCTATATAAATAAAAATGAAATTCTGCCCGTTGGTAACTCAACAACTTCACAATTATTTTACTGACTGTCAGAGTTTTCTATTGATATTTTGTTTATAGTCCACTTTAGGTTTTTGACGAAGGAAGAAGTTGAAAATTCAGCTAAAAACTAACAAAAATCCAGTATTTCCGTTTCCGAACTCACGAAATTGGAAAACTTAAGTAGAAAAATGTTGTTTATTATTAATGCACATTTGTTAAAATAAACGAAATACATGTGAATTCCATGGCATAATAAAATATTTTGTTTTCATATGCCGCAATAGCAATAGGTGCAACTCAGCTTGAAGTTAACGTTCTTATGAGTGGTGACATGTGAGGGTGCAAATGAAGCGTAAGGCTCTGGTGAGACCCATGCATATTTAAGACGTATATGTTAGATCAGGTACAGATAAATGAACACAGGTTTGCTAAATATGTTGGAATATATGTCAAATACATATACACTTAGTATATGTATATATTATTAAATATTAATACGATAGACAATATAAGTACCTTCTGGTTTTTTAGGATTTTTCATTTAGGAACTCATTTAAGAACACGGTGTTAACAATTCGCTTTGGGTCCAGTAACTACGTAGGTCTTGCTAGCTTCAAACACCGATGTTCTGGAAAAATCTGGATAATTCTTCATATACTGGACAAGTAGGATCTTTTTTTCTAAAGTTAAAACACAAATAAATTTTTATTCAATTCAACAAAACAACAAGTGACTGCTGCTGACATTTACGTTCGTAGAGGTGACAATCCAACAAACAACCTACTGAATCTAATCATGGCCTAGGCTAATCGAAGAGCATATGCGTTATGTGAAAGTAAAAAAAAAAACCTGCTGGGGAAAATGTAATTAATTACTATTTCACACTTACACTCTTTAAAGTTCTCTTAATAAATTTCTTCTTCCATCTTTCTTTTCTGCTTTATTGCAATTTGATTAAAATTTTTATGAACGATAAATTTGTCTGTGTATAATTTAAGAGAATTTATTTCACAAAGCTTTAATCTGTTTAATTGTTAATCATTTCATTGCCTCATTGGTATTAAAGCGTATCTGTTTTTAAGCTATGGTGTGTGTGTTTGTATTCATACATCCACTATGTATATAGTGGATCGAAATGAGCTTCATATTAAATATTAATTGTGCTTTGCTTTGTAGCTTTATTTAGGGCGATTAATTTTGAACAAAGCTTTCATAGCGAGTTGCACTTTGCAAAGCAAAAGAGGAAGGGAGAATTAATTATTCTTTTGATCATAAATAAATTTGATTTAAGAATAGTTGACAACAAAGCCAACAACATGAACATCCGTGTAGAAGAGAAGGCTAAGATTAGTTTGGTCACTAGACATGTAAATGTAATCAACGGATTTTTCTCAACTACACTTACATGTAATTTTGAAGTTAAAATTTTAAGTTACTGACTGGCAAGTAAATGAGATAATTGATTTTTACTTCGGGTTTAAATACATGTAAATTTAATGTGTAATTAGTCACTAAACGTAACTGATTAGATTAGAGGAGAACAGAGGGTGGCTAGCCATCCCTACAACAGATAAGATTGGATTGCACAATTCACAACATTTGCACAACAGGAATATGAATGGAAAGTTCGTAGTGAGATGTGCGTATAGTACTCATTAATAATGACTTTCCATACGGTCCTTTATTCATTGCTTCTATCCTTCAAAGAGGTAGACTAACAAATATAAGGCTTCTTAAACATTTATTATAAATAATATTACAAATGAGTAAGATAATGCATAATTATCGAAGACATTTAAGAAGATTAATTGTAGATATTTACAAAGAATGTGGCAAATAAATAACTGCATTCGAGTTTAACAAATGATGATAGCAGAAATATCTCTTCCTTGGTGAAGCAAGTATGTGCTGTTGAAGGCAATGCTTGAAATAAAAATTATTTATTTAATATAAATATTTATTTTCATAAAAACTTCCGAAATTTAATATTCAAATTATGATATATTAAGTGGTCATATTATTTGAACTGCAGTTATTTCAAGGGGAATCTTGTGTGAACTCAAGGCCATAAATCGCGTTCCCAAGAAGTCACGAGAAAAATGATTAGCATTACCTCTAATCTTCATGAGAGCTTTTTGTGTATAGGTGACACAAATATAACGAACGTAAGGTCGCTTATTAAATAAAAATTATATTTGTTACACTAGTTTTCGAATTTTAAACCCTACCTCATTTACATAGAGTATGAAAATTCCGATGTTTTCACTAAATATGTTGCAACTTACTCATATTTTTGTCCGATGTCAACAGTTTGCATTTAGTGCACATGGAACAACATTATTAAAAATTCCGTTAATAAGAAGCAGGAGCACATTCGTGTGTACAATACGATTCTATTTTTTATACTAAACAAAATAATATTTTTCAGGGATAAAATAAAGTATAACAAACTAAAAAACAAGTATACTACAACAACTAAAGCAAATGCAATGTGAAATATAAAACATATTTGATATTTTAACAAACATTTTCTTCAAGATGTACTTTAAATGCCTTTTATGATTAATATTATTATGGTGAGTTTTTAAAAAAATGCACATTTCTCAAAATATAGCACTTCTGCATTCACTGTGTCAATTTTACCCAATTTTTCTTTTTAACTTAGCGTTTTCCTGGCAGAGCCATATTTTATCAAGCTCATATTTTACTTTCTGCTATACAGCTTCTTAATTAACTGTTCTGTTGTACATAAACGATATAATTTTCAATCCCATTTGTCGATCATACCTTTTAAGTATATTGTAGTTATTAAACTATTTTGATATTGTGGAGTGAATCTATATTGATATGGCAAGGACAATTTTTGAATCCCTTGTTACCACTTAAAGGAAACTTGATGTGTATGCTGTGTCATTTCTTTCAACGGTTTGTTTCAGTTTTATGGAAAATTTCGAAATTTTAACAATACGAAAGTTAAACAAAAAAATCAAATTTCACCACAAGTGGAGGATTCACAAAAAGATAACAAAATATGTAAAATCTATATTTATTGCCAAAAATCTCAGCTAATCTTTTTTTTTTTAATATAATTATTATTAAATCTTATCTAACGAAAATTACAATAATTTTTCAAGTCTTAATCCTAGTTGTTATATTTATTTTTTACTACCAAAATAGTAACTAAATATGTAACTGTGTTCAAATCTTAGACTACTTTATAATGGGTTAAAAGGGACATTAAAAGGATGTCATGATAATTTTCTTTCGGTTTTGCATGAGTAACTTTTAATTTCTTCTTGGACTGTGGGAATACGTAAATTTCGGCGAATATTTACATTTCGTATGTACCATGGAGCCCAGACGATTAGTCGTAGTAATTAAAACTGCCTTCCTTGTAAGTTCGGAATTGTTGATGAGCAAGCAGTATCCCATAGCTGGATGCCATATTTCCATATCTGTTTTATAATGGTTTTGTACAGGAGAAAATTATACTCCAAGGCCAGAGTTGAGCTGTTATTTTTACTTCAAAATGTCGCGACCATATTAGTCATCGGTCGAAATACTTCACGGAATTTTCTGCTATGACAGTGGCATCGGTTAGTTTCTATATGGTTGCCAATTTTGCCTTCTGAGTGTGAAAGTTACGTGGGCGAATTTCGAGGGATTAACCTTTAACTTCAATTTTTTTTACAAATTTTAAGGTCAATAATACGAGATTGTAGGTGCACCGAAGCAATCGTCAGATCTTTATTTTCACTTACAAGTGCAGTGTCATCTGCGAAGGTTGACGTATTTGTGTTTAAGTTCATTGGCATATCTGCTGCGTAAATTATATAAAGTAGCGGGCCTAATATACTACCTTAAGGGACACCCGCCGACACTCTTCGAAGTGAGGAAAATTATCCTGCTTTTAATTTTTTATCTGTCAAGTAGCTTTTAAGGAGCTTGTAAGTATATTCAGGAACACGCAAAATATCTATGAATAAGGCCGAACAGTATTGTTTGCTTTTAAAGTTCGATCTGATAAGTGTAACAAAAATCTTTGACTGACAATGGCAGGATCCTGGGAAAACGGTACAGGTAAGAAAAATTCTGCAATATAGCTAAAATGTAGCTTAATATTTTTGTAGCTGCCGCCTGGGACAGGGGTGGCAGGATTATTTTGCTAAGTAAGGTGTCTACACTTTTATTCAGAAGTAGTTCTATAATTCTCTACTCAAACTATGTAAGTATATGGTAGCCTAGTTTAAAGTATTAAATCTTTCAACAATTGACTCTTTGTACTATGTTTATGTACCTTTCAAATACGCTTCATAGATAGAACTAAACATATGTTTAAATCAAGATATTATACATAGTATACAAAAAAAGCACGTTTATATTTGATATAGTATAAGAGAATGTTGGAGTATTTGTTTTTATGTGTACTGCAAACTTTAGTATCAGTTGAATTGTTTAGAATATGATTATAGTCTCTATACTCTTACTACAGTAAATATTTACAATCTTAAACGATGGATTGCATAATCTTACAACTTCTTATTTTGCTGCTTGTGTTATATATCATCTACTTTTACTATGTAGATGGTAAACATGCACGCACACCCATAGACAGTAATATAGACTATTTTAGTTGACAATTATCTTACGATTTTTTTTCTATTGGGTTTTTCAGTGCAAAAAAAGATGTCACTAATAGCAATTCCAAAAATGATCTGTAATAGGCTAACAAACGAACAACATTCGCACATCATCAAATTTTGTTATCAAAATTCGTGCTGTTGTTGTTGTCTATTGAAATATTGTCTTCAGCTACGAAACTCATATGTCAAGACACAGAATTTCCGAATTTGCCGTGAAGAGCAGCCAGAATCAGTTCAAAAGCTGCCAGTGCGCCATAAAAGATTCACTTTTTGTGAGCCGACGATATCATTACATCAAACCTTTACAGTCAATGGAGCAAGGTAGCGTGTGATGACTGTTTACCCAAAATGGAAGAATTGGCCTTGGTTGTCATGCAGTTTTAGCAAGGCGATGACATATGCTACACGGCTCGCGAAATATGAGTTTGATGAGCATTTCATCTCACGTTTGCGATCAGTCTATTGGCCGCCAAGACCATCCGATTTGACCCCACTGGACTATTTTTCATCGCGTGTAGCCATAAGCCAGCCACAATTCCTTCCCTGGAAGAAATTATGGTAAAATGGGAGCTCACAGATAGACAACCTACGGTGTAGTCGCGGTCAACATGTATATACAACGTTGACCCGATTTCAACATGCGGTTTAATAGAGTGTTATACATTAATAACTATTAGAATCGATATTTGTTTTCTTACTCGTTCAAAAAACTAATTTTTGGCCGATTTGTTTACCAATATAATCGATGGATTTTTTAACTTTAAGTTTTTATCGATAACAAACCTTAAATACTTTATTTGGTGCACTTTCTCTATAATTTAATAATTTTTTTTAAATATTTCTTTGCTTTCTTTATTTATCACAATTAATTTTGTTTTACTTTCATTTAACTTAAGTTCGTTCATATTTAGCCAAATGTTAACATTTTCCATATCTTTGCCAAGATTATCATAACATTGACTTTCAAATTCTCCTTCAGTGAAAATTTGCGTAGTATTCTGCTTTTTGCTCATAAATATGTCTTGAACCACTTTAGTTCTATATCTCAAATACTGTACTTATTAAGTTTCTCTAGCATTATATTTCTATCAATCGTTCTTTTTTTGATTCGTTTCCATCGATTTATTTTCTTTAAGTTTTATATGCAAATTTATTGTTCACTACTTTTTCTAATATTTTATTGCAAGTTTTTAATTTCTCCATCGGTCGAAATACCTCACATTTTCTTGTCGTTGCAACTTTTTCGATTGGTGTTGCTGCTGACGTTTTCTCGTGGAAAACTCCTGCCTCTAAGCTCTTTGGGCATTTTAGTAGATATTATTTTGAAGTACCGCTTATTTTTTAAGTTCTTACTTAAATTTCTTAATTCCTCTTAAGTTGTTGCAGGAAATTGGGATCTTATGAGAGGTATCATATCAACATATATTTTTATATTACCACTTTTGTATACTTATATTCTTTATAATAGAATATCAAAGCATAAATTTCATTTTGAGTTTTTCTTAATATTAGGTTTTTGATTTCATAAAGTTCGGCAATCTATTCGTTGTGTTAAAATTGTATTTAACGGCTCTTTTGATTAGAAGAATAACGGTAGAAGAGCATCTGAAACCTAATCGTCCCCGTCAGTGTTATTTGCGGCGATGCGCACCAAACTTTGTAATGCACTTTTCCAAAACAGACTCAAAGATAAAAAAATTTAGGAACTGCGGTGAAAACCGTACAACAAATTATAGGGGTTGTAAAGTCTTCCTACACGTAAAAAATAATGCGAAAGTCGTACGAAAATCTGAATACGAGCAATATAGGGCTTTCCAATTTCCTGGGCTTTACGCTGGTTCTATTGCTAGTACACAAGCTACATAGCCACACACTAAATCAAACTATTCGCATGCCCAAAGATAAAGAAATGATTTACCTAATACGAATGTCAAAAGTTCTATTACGCATAAACATGAAACATATGTTTGTACTATTGCATGTGGTTTTCTTGTAATACTAAATCGTCTCTACACTTTTGTACCTATCGATGAGGATATGTGACATTTGGGACCATTTGGGTGCTCACGAAGTGGGCGATATTCCCAAAAGGCTAGAGTCAAGTTTGGTAGCTTTGTCGAAATCAACCGAATGAAAATCGCATCCCAACTTTTCATTTAGACTCCAAGTGTTCTTAAGGTTGCTAACGAGTCATTTACTGAAGATTGTATTCTCCGCTGTCTTCACTCTTCGCTGCTAGAGTATCAAAAAGAATCTTTATTTGATTATCAACCCGTACCCGCTTGTTTTCATAGCGAGTTTTTAACGCATTCCATGCAAATTCAAAATTGTCGTGAGAAAGGAGGTATCCCTTAAATATGGCATCTGATTCACCCTTCGTTTTATTGCGAAGGTGTCACGAAATTAAGTTCATTGTTTGTAACTGCCACTGGACACTTGTGTATCGCAGGGAGGTAATTTTCTGCAATAACTTAAATTATCCTGCACGAAAGTTTGGGCAGGTGCATTATGGTGAAAAACATAACAACAAGTTGACTGGAATCTTGAGTTACTTGAGCTATCTTATTGTAGAATTTTAGTAAGTAATCTTATTTACATTCTTTAAATATATCGGTTGCCTCCTCTCTAAACTCGGGTCAAGACAAGTACTTCGTAAGAAGCAACTACGCTCTCCCATTTTGCTTTCAAGTCTTTTAACTTCAATTCTTAAGTGGTTTTACCTTGCACTTCCACCGAGGATTTATTAAATTTCTTACAAAATTTTCGCAAGTGCACACAATCACTGTATGTATTTGGCAATGGACATTAGGCCATTACTTAACAGGTCACGGCATAATAGGCACGATTTCAGATCAGAATGGCTGAACTGTGGTAGTTCTATATGAAAAACAATAGTAGACAACAAAGTAATGTAAACTGCCGGCAAGCGAAAGGAAAATGTGTAAAATAAGTTTAAAATTAGAATTGGAATCAAATTGTAAAGACCTAATAAAATATTTTAGCTTTAATAAAGTTACTGTTGGGTAATTGTTAAGTAATTTCAACCTTTAGGCATGAGTTCGTTTTTTCTTTCTATTCAGAAAGAGAATTATTTATTTAATATGGACAACCTTTTTTGAAAACAGTAAAAGGATTAAAAGGATTTGTGAGGACCACATAAACAAATTTCATTACTGTTCTCGTTTTAATATGCTGTTTGTCATCAATGTAGTTTTTTCTAAGGCATTACACTGTTAAGCGTCTATTGACATAACAGTTTAGATCTCCATGAAGTAATGTATATATATTATTTATTTTAAACAAATATTTATTACGCCAGACACATTGATTTACATACCTACCTTATGGAATGTAGGCCTGAAACTAACAAAACACTTTCTACTGTGAAAAGGAATGCAAAATTCTCAAGCAAATGCCAACAAAACTTGTAAGTTTATTGACATATCGTTAGGCATAACCAGTGGAAGCCGCCTCAAACATATAGAATGTCTGTATAAACACTGTACTACCTCCCACACATACACAAGTTTGCAGTACACACTAGCGACAAAATAAAATACACAAAAATGAATTTAACACACTTTAGGTGAAAATGCTTTTGTAGGAAACAAAAAACTAAACAAGAACACCAACAAAATAAATTGAATGAACACAATATGCTTTAACAGGGCTAACGGCTATAGAATAACAATTTGCCTTAAACTTCTGGAAAAGTGATGTAAAAATACTTTCCTCTACTCTTCCATGAAAAACAAACAATTCGTGATGAAACAAAGCGTCAACATGTCAACAAAATTACAAAGAGAGTCAAAACATTTGAAATATTCTTTGACAATTTACTTTTAACGGTAGTTAAATGACGTGCACGTCAACCCAAACGCTAAAAGCTTTTCAAAATTTATGTACAAGGAAGGTTTGCAAATTATAGCGATGTAAGATTGAAAATGTGTACGTTCGTGTAGAATATTGTTTTGTTTTAATTTTGGAAGCTGGGAACTCAATGTTTTTAAGGATAATTTGACATCCATAGTAGTTAAAATCCATACAACAGTTTGCAGTCCTTCATTGTCTTTAGTTTCATTAAACTTTTAAATCACGAAATTAGGAAATATGGGCTACAATGCGGGTCATGGAAAGAGATAACGAGACAAATGTTGTTTGTTTTCCGCCAATTAAAAAGGGAACATACAGTTATTGGATCTTGAAAATAACCAACTTTGATTCTTAATTTGATATTCTGACAGGGTGATGCAGATTTTTGGAACGAATTTCCGTCATGCCTAGTCAAATTTCGTTTGGTGAAAACCCAGCTACTTTCCATCTATATTCATTAATTTTTTATAAATTTAAAAAACAAAACATGAAAAGAGATGACGGAAATTTGTCCCAAATATACATATATGACATCAGACAGTCGGAAATTCAAATCATGAAAAAATTAACGGATGTTTTGTTCAATGTGTACTGTTCGCGGATATTTACTTGTAGAGAGACATACTTGACTATATTAGAGCATATATGAGATAGTTCTATTTCAATTTTATACAATTGATATGTTGTTCCACTCGTATACGCAATATATTCTTTGATTAATTATATCAGTCTGAAAAATGTATGTTTTCTGCTGGATTCATACGATTTATGAGTTTATTTAAAATTTTATATTTAAATGGATACATATGTACTCTAAATATAACCTCTATATTACGCGGTACTTTTACCACACAAATTCACTCTTGCACGGTTACAAATTGTGAATCAAATTTTCATATAACGCAGCGCTCCTACAACATGCATTCACTCTAACACCGTTTAAAAATCGTAATCATGCCTGCATTACATGGTTTTTATGCATAACATATACAGCAATAAAAATGAATTTGTAATAAATACTACTAAAAGAGAACTTCAGAAGTGCTTAGCACCTAAAGAAATACATACGAAGATTTCGAATAGAAAAAGGCTGTTTGACAAAAGGAAGACGAGAGATGAATGTTTAAATATAATTTTCTTTTTTGGAACCTTTTCTCTGCTTCTCACCAAACGATTTTTTTTAAACCTCTCCTCTTCTTTTGTACCGGTTCTATGCTTCATACAAAATGATGGTCTTATATTTTGAACCAATCCCGTTCTTTGTTATAGTTCTTGGATTCGTACTACGCAAATTCATATAACTAGTCACTTTTCTGAAACGTATGTGTTATAGGAAGATTACCTGTATTGTTTGTTGATTAAAAATATTTTCGGTAAGAAGCACATCAACCAAAGATAATTGTACGAATTTTATCGAACTGTAATTTTTAATAAATAAGAGAATAATTTATTCGATTTTTATTCTTTTAATTATTAAAATAATTTATTTTATTACGGTAAATTTTATAGGATACTGAAACAGTTAAATTTTGAACACAAGTAAAATAAAACACACTTCTCCCTTTATTGAAAGCATAAAATATGAATTTGAACTAAAAACATTGTTCGCTTTACTATCAAAATTATTAATTTTACAAATAAATTTCCCTCTAAATATTCATATAGCAAATCAAGCATAACCAGCAAAAATGTGTATAAAACATAACCAAAAATTCAAACAAATAAACTACAACGAGTCAAGTTCTCTATAGAAAGAATAGAAGAAAATAAAATTAGATTTTTTTTCTGATGCACTCTCTAAGATTTTCTCTACCCGCAAAATATGGTTACTTTCGCCAGCTAATTTTGCTGTCAAACTATAAAAAATTAAAAAAAAATTGTTGCAAGTCTAACTTCAAATTTAAGAGGCAATGCCCCGACACATAACAAAACTAGAAATATTAGATAACTAAAAATGTTATCAGTGGCTTTATTATGTTTGAAAGGCATTGTTGCCAAATTTTTTTGTTTGGGTAATATCTCCAATTTGAAAATGTTCATTCATATAATTTTTCAAAAACCAATTTAACTTATGCCCAAGGATCCACACTAAAAATATTATTATTATAATATCTTAAAACCTTTTAAGTGTCAGGATATGTTTGCATATTTTACCGACTTAAATATAAAATATCTACGCGATATATGGAATTTTGGAGTTGAAACAGTTTAGCTTTTCTGCAAGCTTACCAAGTATGTTGCATTCAATTTTGTAATTAGGAAAACCTTAATATAAAAACCTCTTAACAAAATTGTTAAATGAATATCCGTATTTTAATATTGTTACGATAATAAGTGCAAACAAATAAGTATTCATTGTAAGTTACAGAAATAAAGAGTGCGACAAGATTTTTCAACCACTGTACAGACAGAGCTGTAACAAAAAAAAAAAATAAAAACACAACACCTATAACCTCAGACAAGTTTCCAGGAATGTAAATACACACAGAGCAACAACAATGATATAACATCTACATGAAATCCAGGAATTGAGTAGTATCAATAAACACAAACAACACCATAAAAACAAAGAAGACAGCAGTTACAAAAACAAGTTTCATAATGAAAAACACAGCACTAAAGATGTTTATAACTATAGAAGTATCCACTGGATTCTTGCGTATTCTACAGGTTTCTGGCGACTAGACGACTACTATCAAAAGACTTGGATGGTCGAGCTAACAATCAGTATCGAGTAAACCGTTAAAATGTGAACATTGATTATAAAGGAGAGTTGACTTTAACTGTTAAAGTAAATAAAGTAGCCTTGTGTAAAAATAAAATTCTGCCGTTTATATAATTGAAAAAGATTTTTAGATTTTTGCAAATAAATAGACCCGTTTTAAAAATTTTAAAATGTAACAATATAAAATATATAGTATACCAAAATGCAAAAACACATTTACAAAACTTTATTGCAATACAATGTTTTCCTTTGCTGACAAATTGCTTTTACCTATCTGCGTGACTTAGACCTAATCAACCCTCATACAAATCAAAATTTGCACCAGTCACCCGCTCGGATGAAATTTTTGCCACACCTATAAATACAGCTCATTTAGTTGTTTTTTCATTGTCGCCAGTTTGAGTACGATCACAACAAATATCATATCGCTGATAATGGCTTAAAAACAGCTTTAATTTTTGAATTTTAATGTCCGATTGAAAAGCCACCCGGGAGCAATTTGACAATTTGGGATTGAGACCACAGTGGCTTTGATCCCAAATAAAAATGCGTATATTAAGTTGGTGCAGAAACTAAACTGGAATTTTGTTTTAAACAAGCCTTTCTTATTTTGCAACGTCATTATTTCTACTTAAAACTTTCCTTAATGTGCAATAAATACCAAAAAGTTATCCGCTATATTGTATTAATGTATGGGGGGATATCGAAGCAGACCACTTACTTTCTGGGTCCCTTTTCGACCCCCATTTCGCTCCTCAAATTGATTTCAGGGAACCGATCCGTAATCACAGCCACCTTACTTTCAATTGAGTCTCGTGCTAGCCCTAGCCTTTACTATTGACTAAAGTGATTTCAGACTGTCGACTGGTAACTGTCGACACTCTTCCTCATCACGGAGTCTTTTGTAATTGCTAGCATTTGTCTAAGGCTTAGTTCCCCCATGGCATTCACATCTAATAAGTGTCTGCCCGTGGTCTTAAGCCTTATGCTAGCCAGTGCTGGACATTCACACACAATGTGCGCTACCGTCTCAGCCTCTTCCAGGCATAGTCTGCAATTATCATCTTCTACGACTTTCATCTTAGCCAGATGGTACTTGAAGTTTCCATGTCCTGTCATTAACGCAGTGATCCAGCTTAAGGTAGCCCTATTATACCCGAGTACCTTGCTGGCCTTCCTGCCGAGGGGCTCTTTGAGCACCATTCTAGCCTGTCTACATGTGGCATTCTCCCTCCACCTATCCAGGTGTAATGAGTTTACCCATTGAAGAACTTTAGCTCGCACTAGGCCATTCCCCAGGGCAACCCTGGGTTCTGGTCTACAGAAATCCACATCAGATCCCCTTTTTTGCTAGCTCGTCTGCTGCTTCATTCCCAGCTGTGCCTATGTGTCCCTTAACCCACATCAACGTCACCTCTGTTCAGTTTCAGAACACATTCCAGCACCAGTTTGGAATATACGCTCACTTGCCTCATGTGTTTTATAACTGACCAAGCAGTTCTGCCTGGTAAACTGATACGTACCTCCCCAAACACAGACTACAGGACAAGTTCAGCTTAACTCAGAATACACCTGCTCCCGCCCTGCCACTGATAAGAGAACCATCAGTAAAAATGCTGATGTCGTTCTCCATACACTCATTGTGTATAATACCCTCCGCAATGAGTGTCCGATGCAGACTTTCGACTACCTTTCTTCTACTCATGCGTTCCATCGGCATCTGAGCAGCCCTAACCTCTTTCCCAACGAGGTCCAGGATACTCTTATGCTCGATGTTCGGCCCAAAGCTATGCCAAACCGCATCGCTCCTCATTCGCAAAGCTGACAATGCGGCCGTTGACCTAATGAATAAGTCTAATGGCAGCAATCCTAACATTGCCTCGATTGCCTGCGTTGGCGCCGTGCGCATTGCACCACTTATTCCCATCCAACTTACGCTTAATTGTGCCCTGAGAGGCCTTCGGCCACCACACCACGGATGCGTAAGTTATGTATGTATGAATGTAGCCTTCGGCGAGATTCCCCACCTACGGCCACACACTCGTTTACATTGATGCATAATCCTTTTTGCTTTCCTGACCTTTGTTTCGATGTGTTCATTCCAGGTAAGTTCCTTATCTAAGGTAACGCCCAGATAATTCACCTTCCTGGACACATTTACTTCCGATCCGAAAAGCTTTAAGGCTTCAACCTCTACGCCCTTCCTCTTACGAGTGAAAAGCATAGCGTCGGATTTACTTGCATTTATGGTTAGACCCTGTTCACTGCACCATGTCGCAGTCACCATGAGAGCCTGTCTCATGCAACCTTGAATGGCGCCGATGAACTTACCACTAACCATTAGTGCCAGATCGAAGTTATCCGCTAAGTAAATGCTTTTCTTTGAAAAATTAAATCTAGTCAATTTATATGTGAATAAAAAAAATCTGCATTTTGAAATTGTGGCTGCAAAGAAATCAATGTAAATTATTTTACCTCTTTCTCTTTCAGCAGCATTTCAGCGACTATTCATACGTTCTACTAATGTAATTTTTTTGAATTTTGACTTTAGTGTATAATAACTTTTAAACCTCCAGAGTTTAAATTTTATTTTCATTTAACGTATGTTTCCGTTAAAGTTCACAATGCGGACTTTGCTGGAATGAAAAAGTTTGCACCAGAGTTTATGTATTTCTATACAAGTTTGCATAGGGCATTTGAGGTTACACATTTTTTTATTTTCTTCTTACCAATATCTCACAACGACTTTTAAGGTATGTGTGTGGAAAAACGGAGTAAGTAAATAAAATAAAATAATTTTACTGGATTCTTTTATTTTTTCAACTCTAAAATTATTTAAGAAAAAGTTTAGAAAAATTATCGAGAAATATAATGCATTTACTTCAAAAGCTATGAACATTAGTATGTGCGCATGTACAAAATAGAATAAACAGGTAAACCCACCAGCGCATTTGAGTATTTTTTTAAACTTATTGAATGTCAAAATCCTTATTTGTTTGACATCGGTAAAGAAACTGGGAATACTTTAAATTCACCGGTGTGTTTGCTTGTTATTAATTTGCCTTAATAAATACTATACATTTTACAAAAGTCTGAAGAAAATCGAAAAAACTTAACAAAATAAATTTAAATTTCACTGCAAATTTCACAAAAAAGTTGGGTTTCATCAAGTCAAAAAATATATATTTTACCAAAAATCATAAAAAAATTTAAATTTCACCACATAAACGGAAATTCTCCAATAAATTTTAAAAACTTTGAATTCCATCAAAAACTGGAAATTCACTAAACATAAAAAACAGCTAAATAATAATAATACCCAGAAGGCTTTTTTTCTTTAATTGAACATTTTATTAGGGTATGTATTTGCTAATGAAGTGACGAAAATTACATTCCAAATTAATTTATTATTTTTAAACTGATTTAATATACATAGCGAATGTCGCTAATAGGTTAAGTCAGCTGATCAGGAAATCTTTATTCAACTTTTTAGAAAAACCTTTGCATCGTGTGCTCGAAATTCCTTTAGACCTCCTGAGAAATCCCGAGAATTCCAAATAAATAACATGGAAGTTTTAACACAAACCCTCAACAATGAAAACTTTGGTATTTTATTTTTCATACTTTCCCTTTTACATTTGGTTAGTTGTTTGTCAACTCAAAATGTAGCTGTAAGCGGTAAAAAATCAAAATAACACAGCAATGATTAGGTACAAACCAAACCTCCTCCTATAAATAAATTGAATTTTTATAACAAATATGAGTTGGGATAGAAGAATTAGGCAGAAATAATTTCTGAAAACGAATAAAATCCCAAAAATTTTATTTATTAATAAATATGCAGTAGTTTGTGCAAACATTAGTGACAAATGTAGAGTTTGGGAGTTCCCGGACTCTTTCTCTTCCCGGGATTCCCGGGAAAATTTAGAAATTTCCCGGGAATTCCCGGGAATCCCGGGAAATTTTCTTCTATTAAAAACAAGTAATTTTTGACAATGAATTTTTCTTTTAAATTTGTTTTATTTAAAATGAAATAAAAAAGTACATATACATTTAAAACAAAAATTAATTAAATTAAATAGCACATGTTAATTCAATTTGTGTAATGAACAGACAAAGATCTTAAGGAAATAATTTGAGATCATTTTTAAATAAAAAAAACATAATAGAATTTACATCATTATTTCGACAAAAAATAAGTTTTTAGTACTATTAAGCATTAAGTAACTCGCTTGATGTCGGGCTTCGTATTTTTGTGGCAAAGTTTCCAGCAACGGAAAAAACCCGTTCACTATCCACCGATGTTGGCTTTATTGTTAGCAATGCATTAAAAAATTATCTAAGTTTTTAGTTCGAATGTTGCTCGCTTCATATAAAGCAAATTCTTTTCTTAGCAAACTAGTCTGAGTTGATTTTGGCTTTTTTTGGATTAGCCTTTGCATTATCTATAGCCTTTTTCAGTTTAATTTTAACACATTCATTGATTTCGTTTTCAGATAGATCAGTATCGCTGCTGAACAGTTCAGAAAGTGATTGATCAAACATCCGTTTATATAGCGGTTCAGCATACAATTTTAAGGAATTTTTTGATACTTTCGTATTGACATCAGAAGTTTTTAAATAATTTATTAATGCTATCATTTTTTCGTCACGTCGTTGGCCAATTTTTTCTCGAATTGACTCATATGAAATACTTAATTTTAACAAAATGAAAATGTGAAGAAATAAAAAATTATTGTTATAAAATCCAATTAAAACTTTTCCCGTTTTCCCGGGAATTTTCAAAAATTTTCCCGGGAATTCCCGAAAAATTCTCGCCCGGGTATTTCTGGACCCCAAACCCTAATTACAGTGTATAAGGTGCTCCTTTATATATTTGTTATCTTGGCTGACTGAGTATCTTAGGGACGATTTAGTTTTGGTCAGTCAGCATGCCAGTTAGCTGTTCGCCTATATTGTTCATAACGGTTTTATCTTTTACTCCTACCTCTGCATTGTGCACTCTCTTATTTCGTACTTACCATAGTCTCCTAACGTCCGGTATGTATCTGGGATTACAATTATTTTCTAGAAACCGTCTGAGTGTAGGGGAATTGTTTGTTTTGTTAGCTTTTATTTGTCACTATGATCAACACCAAAAGTAAACACTTGAGAGCATATGATCCGCTTCGTACAGCTGACAATAAAAAATTAACTGTTGCTTTGAATAAATATATGTATATGGTTATGTTATGTGTACCTATCATTGCATGTAGAGTGGTTACGCTTTCTTCCTCAAATATTTTCGACATAAGAACGAAAGAAGTATTACCTATAGTAGAAACTACTCCGATATTATTACTATTCTTTTTGTTAATTTTTTCCAAAATCAAAGATGCCTTCAAAGAAAGGTGAATTTGAAGAATAAAATAGTTGTTACTATTAAAATATTGTTCGAACATTTTATTTATTATTATTATAATTAATAAAATTTGTATCCTGCTAATTTTAAATTAGTCTTTAGTGATTCATCTACATATGTCCCATATTAATTACTATTGTTCATGAGAAAAAGCTTTACCCAAAAAAAAAAAAATCATCTGGATTGGAAGCTCGGGTATTAGTGTGCGCATTGTATCGCGTGATGTGTGTGCATATGTATTCTCCTGCTGCAACCACATGTGTATAGCATATCGACTGCTGGATGTTGTTGGGTCCATGTCTTGAGCAACAGAAACGATATTCTGGATAGAATGAATCTTCTGTTAAGCCAGTCTTTTAAAGTCGACAGGCTAACCACCGGAGTGCTCAGCTAAGTGACGAGGAAATTCGTGCTGTTGAAAGATCACGATCGATTTTTTCCTAAAACAATTTTCGCGTCTATGAAAAGTATAACTTTCATGGTTTATACTCACGAATTCTAATCCTTTTGTAAATCGTGTTGTATAACATTTTGTTATAATTATACTCCTACAATTATTTATAATAACCATTGGAGTTGAAAGAACATAAAAATAAAACGATAAAACTCTTAAACTTCTTTACAACTTGTCATGTTATTTAAAATCTCAAAGTGGTTGTGGAAAATACACAGAAAAAGTAGATTTATTGTGTCTAGGGAATATTGGGAATATTCGATTAAAGTAACAAAGTGTACTGCACGCCTGTTTCAAGTAAGAACTGACAAATTTACTTAATAAATCGTATTTGTAAAGACGCTATAGAGCGCAGTATTAGGAAGGACCCAAATGAGACGAATTGCCATCTTGAGCAGCACTGGAAACTCTTCACCGATAAAACTCTTTTTTGGCTAAATAGCTTTAAGAATTCTTTGAAATTTATGCAGGCGAAAACGTTACCGTGATTACCATTGAATGGCACTGAAAACATGTTCTTGAAACAGAACTGCGCCACATCGCGTCAAACAATCTTCTTACGTCTTCAGTATATTGATTACTAAGAATTATGCGACTTAACGTCTTGCTTTATTTTCTGCGATTACATCGTTAGATTCTGCGAACAAAGCCGCAGCTTTAGATGAATTTGGAGACAACATTGAGAAAAACATTGCCGAGATGCGGCCAAACGCTTGATAAAGAGGACTTCCAGAGTACGCCACATTCGTGCCTGCCCCGGCGATCACATGGACATAAGAATAATAGCGTTATTTAACTGTAGACTTACGAACCAAACTATTAATAAGATCACCCTGGAATGGTAATGATGATTGTGTCGCAACAGGAGTATATGTGTGTGTAAACATATAATTAATACGCTTTAGGGTAAAAAACTTAAGTGACAAGTGCGTGAAATGTTTTCCTTAATGTCAGCCACATTGTCTAAATATTATTGTCTGTCGCTGAGAACTGTGTATGTGTGATATGACTTGTAATATTTCCACAAATATACATTAACGCTCACCCAAATACAAGTACTTTCACTGGGAAAATCCATTTATACTGTTACTGCTTTTATTTGGATACCACTACAGTAGTTTTAGAAGTGGCCAGCCTTACGTCATGACTCACGGTCATGTTTTAACATTCAAAACTGGAGTCACTCGTGAGTAGGTAATTACTTTTACATTAAAAGTGTTTGATATTCGATCATGCATCGTTTCTTACCTGCCCATCATGTGGAAATTGTTCAAACATTTTATGGAAATTGTGGCTTAGTTGCGTATCGTAAATTTCATTGTTATCACAGAATCAGTGCGAAGTCAATTCGAAGCACCACGGAAAAAGTAGACTAAAATACACTCTTTTGGTTCTGAAGCCATAGCGGCCAGTATCGAAAAATGTTGTTTCGGCACTGATCATCTTAATTGCGATAATAAATCCGGCTTATTGTGCGGTTGGATTTGGCCCACATCCGCATAAGATTGTACAGACTTCAGAAATGAAGCCGGACCAACGTAGCCTCTACATGTTAAAGTGCTGATAACATACTTAGCTCAATAAACGAAAGTGATAAAAATTTATGCTTTTTATACATAATTAGCAGTGAGTTGGAAAAAATATGGTATTTTTAATTTTGAGCACGACAAAATTTGCATAAACCTAAAGATTCAAAACAAAATAAGCTAATTTTGTTTGTTATACAATAGTAGGAAATTTTAATCATTATTATAAATCAGTCTTGAGATTTAAAGAAACTTCATTACAAGAGTAAAAATGCTTAACTTTTATTTGATTTGAGAAATGTGGTTTAAGTAGGTGACTTGACATGGGTGGTCTCTCTTACAACTTGTAATTAAGTACAAATGCAATTATATAATTGCATACTATTATTTGTAATTTGTAATTGAAGTAAAAATTAATCGCAATTACATGTATTTTACTTCAAAATAATTATATTTTAAAACATTCAATTTCAAACTACCAATTCAAAACATAAATTAAATTACAACATGTAATTGTAAAAAAAATTTATTTATTGAGTAATTGTAACAAAATCAAGTACATAATTACTAATTTACTATCACTCTTTTACAAATATTATTTTTTATTAAAAAACGTTAAAAATAAAAGCAACTTGTGCAATTAACTGAGATGTTAATGAGTCAGACTACTCTGTAGTGAACTTCTATATGAGGAAACTCTACCCATTATGAACTAATTTCAAAGCTATAGCTTTATTGGCAAAATTTTGGCGAATTTACAATGAAAAAAATCTGCAGCTGTAAAAGTTCGAACCTTTGTGAAGATGAGAAGCAATAGGGAATCGCACTACAGGTCTGATAAATACGTGCCCATGTTGTGATTTTGTTAATTGTGTAATTTTAATTTTTCTCTTTTAAATCTCTTCTTAGAATTTGCAAAAAACTACACGTATACATAGTTATCAAACCCATACATCGCTATTTTGTAATGTAAAAAATGTACATTTTGCCATATCTCATCCAATTTAAATATGTAACAATGGGTTACGACTAGAAAAATATATGAAAATTAAATGAATATTTATAAAATCAAGGAGAGTATGATATAGCATGTTTAGCTTGGATTATTGATAATTTCATAATGGTATAATTTTTTTATGTTTTTCGTTAGAAAAGACTTTAATAACGCCGTGTATGTGATCGCTTTCCAAGAGCATGCAATGTTTTCAATAAGACAAAAATATTGTTACTATGGTGATTTAAACCTAAGGACGATGACAAAGGTTGTTTGTTATCAAGCATTTCTGCACTTTCTACGGAATTTGGTTCATAAGGAAATTTACTCAAACAGCTAACGAAGAGGGATCTTGGTTCGCAAGCAGCCAATTTAAGCTATACTTTTTAATGTACCGCATGCCATATAACTAAGCTTTATAACTTATAAGGCTTATTTGACTTAGGCAAGGTTAAATACATATTCAGCAACGATTGATAGGAAAAATATGCATCCCTTTTGCTTGCGTTCTGCTTTGCGATATTGAAAATAAGACTGGATAGCTTCTCTGTAGCTTCATTAGATCCAGTCAGATGTTTGATTTTTGTTTTCTTAAAGGTTGATAAAACTACTCATTTGATTGTTTAACTGTTATGTTTTTAAAAGACATTTAATAAGTCTTTGACATCTATAAAAGTTCTAAGTGAATTGCTTCCATTGACAGCTGCATGTTCAACGAATATTCACTATTCATTAGAATGTCTGGTTTTCCTTTCAACAATTCCACTTTTTTTTGATTTTTATGTTGAAGCTTTAGTGTTTTCTTTGAGTCTGCTTAATTCTTATGGAAGCTGCAATATAAGATATTTCTTGTTTCTTGCCTGCTACAAAATTTAAATAAATTTATTACAAACTATTAAATGCAAACTTTTCAAATTTTAATTATTATTAAAAGGAGGGAAAAATATTTCGGTTTCTGTAATTATTTATAACATTTTGTTATAACCTCATATATACTTTTTAGTAAGTGTGCGTATGAGCATGTTTTTTAAATAGTTATATTGAGTAAAAGTTTGTAATGATTTTTAAGCTGCTTGCTATTTTCGTAGCTTCTGACAGCTGCATTTCATAACCTAAATAAACCAAAAATTCCACACGTTCTCTTCTATATCGTGCTTTCAGTTTAATATTGGTGTGTGTGTCACTTTTAATCTATACTCGTTATATATTGTCATCATATATTCTAATATTTTTATGTAATGACTATTTTCTTTCTTTGGAAAACCCTAACTCTTTGATCTCATAACCCAGCAGGAAGCATAAGTAGGAATAAAACTTTATCCAGTTTCTGTTTAATAATAAACGACTTTTAAACAGAGTAACATTTAATTGGAAGAAATTCACAATTTTTTTAAACGTCTGCTATTGATTTTATTTAACCAAGTTTTCTAACCCAAATCAAAATTAACTAAAAGGCTCTTTCTTCGAGTTATTATATTTGGTGTACTAGCTTCATAAGGCTAAAAAAAAACTTGGCATGATATCTGAATTTGTTATTAAATCCTTTGTCTCGTCGACTGTAGCTCTTTATTTAAAGGAACAAAACGTTATCCCAGATCATCAGTTTGGTTTTCGAGCAAGGCAGGAAGCAATAAAGTTCAACTTTATTTATAGACGTTGCCCAAGTATTTGATAACGTCTGCTAAAATGAGCTACTCATTAAAATTGTTTGGGTTCTTCCCAAAAGCTTCTAAAAAGCTATTTGTCAGATAGAATGTTTAAAGTAAGTTCAAAGGATCAGCTTTCAAGAGATGGGAAAATCAGTGCAGGAGTACCTCAAGGTAGCGTGCTAGGGCCGCTATTATATATCATCTATACAGCGGATATGCCAACAAGCCCACATAGATAAGTGTCAGTAATGATCCAAAGGATGCATCTGAAAAACTTTAGTCCCATATTCATAAGCTAGAAGACTGGCTAAAACAGTAGAAATGTGGTCATGTAACGTTTTCCTTTAGAAGACAAAATTGTCCACCAATCACAATAACGAATACCACGGTTCCAGCAAATACCAACGAATACCACGGTTCTAGATCGACGCATAACTTGGTCCCCGCACATTCAAACAAACCAACTAAATTGGCTAATAAGTCCTAAGTCAACTTTGGCTTTGGAATATAAAGTCCGTTATAAAAGCAATATGGTCACATGATATTCAGCTGTGGGGTACTGTCTGTTGATCAAACATCCCCCTGCGCCCCCTGGTATATACGTAAGAAATGAAAATATCCATAGGGATCTAAAAGTTTCCACTATACAGGAAGAAGTTACAACATACACGTCCAAATACGTAAACAAACTTGTCCTACATCACAACACTTTTTCACGCAATTTATTGCAATTTGACGCGCACCAGAGACTAAAAAGAACTGACACATTGAGCCTGGCGAGGCGGCTCTCTCAACCCAATAGTAGATATTTTCTTAAAATTTCAATACGGAAAACTCGTTACTATATTGGTAATAACTAGTAAATAATATTTTAGAAACAAGATTTGAATATTGTTGTAAATTTCTTTTAGAAAAATTCAATAAAATAAATTTGAAGTTAAAAATAAAAAAAATAAATTTTTTATAAATAATAAAAAATAAATTTTTTATATTTTTTGGGTGCCGTTTCAGTTTACTTGAAGCTTCCCTTTTTATTTTCGTAACTTAAAACTTTTCAACTACAGTTTAGTTTTGTGTTAAATTTTCAAATTTTGGTGTGTTCTCGAATTATGGTAAATTTTATTTTTAATTTTCAGAGTAATTGAGATTTTTTTTAATTTTTGGTGAAATTATGTTATTTACAGCTGACACAAAATTAGTAGAAAAGGTAAAATGAATATTAAAAACGTGTATAGCGGCATTGTAAATGCATTCCATTCTGCTAGTTGCCTAATGAAATTTTAACGTTTACTGTATTCGACAAAGTTACATCAAACAATAGTTATATTGTTTAAATATGTGTTTTTTTAATAAAAAATAATACAACTATATATTTTAAGAAATAAAGCAGTATTTTTTCCTAAATTAGAGCCCTAGAAATTCTGAATAACAGTAAAAGAGTTAGAAAAAAATGTTGATTAGTGTTATTTGTTTTAAATAAGTAAAATAAAGTATGATTCTTGATTTGATATTCCGACAGGGTGCTTTTATGTAAATTTTTGGAACGAATTTCCGTCATTCCTTGGCAAATTTTGTTTGGAGACAAACCGGTTTCGGCTATGTGCCATCTTCAATGTCATTTTTCGTAACGAAAATAGACATAAAATAAAGTAGGCTATTGTAACGTATGTTAAACTTACGACGTCCTTTTGCTTTTCGGCAGTAAAATAAACTTACGAAAAATCAACACTTTATCACTGCAAAATATTTCATAAGTGTTGATGCTATCTTTGATTGGTTACAACAATTGATATTGCTACTAATTTTCCTGTAACAAATATTTATGCACACACATACCATAAGTACGAGCTATAAGAAAAGCTTGATACAAATAAAATATTTTTCGCAGAAATATTCGTTTTTCTTCCAGTCAATTTTTAAAGTTGCCATCTACAGTTTATTAGAGGTGTAAAAAAATTCAGTTATTGCAACTTTATAAGCGGAATTGGCGTCCCGACAGACTTCATTCTATTTAATGTTATCAGTTGACACGTACCCCTTAGCGGCGGATATTGTGAAAAGTGCGACTTATTGTTTTTAGTGTTTGTGACTGGAAGCAAGCCATCAAATGGGTTTCTGACCAAGTAAGTCGAGCATAGCAAAGAGAATTCCAAAAAATATATACCAGATTGAAATAGCATAAGCCAAATAATGCTAGACGAAGAGCGACTTAGCCGCTGACTCTAATTACCAGTCGGCCTTCAGTTTTTTTTTCCAGAATTATTGGACCAGCGTCAAACTCAACGTGTAGAACTTACTTCTACTTTACTGCATTAGGACGTGTCAAATGGCACAGACAAAATACTCACACAAGGGCTAGTATTCAACGTAACACAAAATTAGTTGGCAAAGGAGGCGACTTCCAGTGCCACTATCAATTAACTTGAATTGTTGTCGCGCCACATATCGAAGATCACTAGCAGACATATAAAATATGTGCCTGCAATGGTGAATACCTCTCTGGAAGGTAGGAGAGAGAAAAGCTCATTATTATCTCTATTTTTTCTCAGGAACTTTATTCTGGATTTACAAGTCAAAAGTAGGCATTTTAATTAAAATCTATAGATTTCATTTTGTGTTGAACGCTAAATAAAAAATTAAAAGTTAATATGTGCTACTGACATGGCAGTTGCTGGCTTACGTCAGATAAATATTCTCTTATTCTTAAGTGCCAAGGTTTTGTAAACAAACATTTATCCATTTTTTCAAGTATCAGTTGCTTTAATTAAAGTTTACTGAACTCTAAACAAAAGAATAGAACTTTCCTAAAAGTGCAATTCTTAACTATTGCGATTTTGCGCACTTTTAAGAAGAACTTCTTTCCCATGGAATACATTCCAGGAAACTTTTATGTTGGCAAGAGTGGTCCAGAAGTTTTGAACTAGACAAATTCAAAAATAATTTTAAATCTCCGCGATAAACAAAGATCAGATTCAACTCGCTTCACTGAATTGAATGATGCTAAAAAAATTCACTCGGTCACAAAGCGTTGTATACACGCAGATCGAACAAGAGATTTAAAAACAAAATAAAAAAACTTTGAAACAAAAAATAACATTCTTAAATTTACAGTTTAAGAGTTTTGTTCAAAAATGCATGAGTTTTTAGGTGGAATCCTTCTACAAACTTCTAAATACATACGTCGAATGTGTTTGTCGAAACTGTTTTCTAGAAAGGGTAACAACAAAACAATTTTACTTACTGAAACAAACAAATCATTCTAAAGTTTTTGCTTTATATTTAAAATATATATTAGTTTTCCCAGTTTGCCCCTTATGTTTCCCTACAATTATCCTAAAACTATAACTCAAGAATTTCAAGAATTCGTACAAAATAGGTTCTAAGCCGTAAAAAAACTTAATGAAATTAAATAAAATACAGGAGAATATGCCTTTTTCACACGCTGACACTGATTGTCAAGATATTATCAGTCAGGTAACTTGAAGTTTAATTTTGAAATCACAAGTGAAACTTTTAACTATAAAAAAAATCAAGAAAATTATAACCCTTTTTTTTATAAAGGTTGAAAATTAGAAAGAGGTGCAATATTATTCTAAATTAAGTTATTTTAAATATTCATTAGCTTCTACAATTAATTATGTTATGCCTAGGTTTCAAAAGAAGTTAAAACAAGAGATCCTTAATGTTAAATCAAACCAGCAAAATACTCAAGTGCTTGGAAACCATTCCTTACCTTTTCTAGTATAAATAATTATTGTGCTAATTTCAGAAATGCCATCTCATGGCATTTATGAGTTTCTATCGAAATCATAATATCGAGTCACAGTTATAAAAAGTCAGTCTTAAATCGACTTTTGTTTTATGAAGTATAACTTTGATATTTTTGATCAATGCTTAAACTCAATATTTGCATTCATATTTGCTTATTTTGCTCTTTAAAGTCCAGCAATATTCATTTAAAGAAGCTAAAGGTTTCGAATTGTAGTTTTGAATTGAAATGAAGTAGAGCAATAAATGCTAAACTTAATTAAGAACTGATCTAAAAAAGAGCCAATTAAACATAATCGTCCCCTTCAATACATTAATTGCCAAGAATTCGGGCAAGTAAGCTCCCATCCGCGGTGCTGCAAACCGAACTTTGAAAACCAAAAATACGTACGTAAACCTAAATATGAACAGCATAAAGCTTCCCAATATCCTGAGCTTCATGCTGATTCTATTGCTAATGTAAAAGCTACACTGCCACAGAATAACCTAACTATTCGTATGCCCAAACATCCGAAAAGTTCTAACGCCCATAAACATTCATATAATATTCATATAACCCTTCAGAAACAATTCAATTTCATAACATTTTTCATATATGATGCGCATCTAAAACATGCTTCTGAAAATCTTGCTTGGAAAAAATTGAACGCTTACCACCCAAACCTCTTTTAGAATTAATGGGTTTCTTACATATGGCACCAAACATCCTAGAGAAAGGGCATGTGGTGGCACTGCTATTAAAGACCGAGAAAACGTAAGGCATTCTCAAATGCCTGAATATACATTTTATTTTTGCTAGCCACGACTATAAATCTTACTGATTTTAAAATTGCAGCCTCGTCAGTGTATTGTCCGCCTAGGCCTAAAACCGAACACCATTAATATGCCAGGCCCTTTGCTACACTAGGACGGAACTTTATTGCAGCTTACGATTACAATGCAGAGCATAGATTTTGGGGTATCAGACTTATTAGTCCTACACAGTTCGAGCAAGAAAGCTATACATTCTGGCGGTAGGCCCACCGGCGTTATTAGGTTTCCAACCTTATTAATTTTGCTATTGTATAAATATTAAATATGATTACTTAAATATTTTACTTCGTTTATTCTATGACCTATCTTATAATCATTCACCTACAACTGTTGTTTAAAATCGGCAATTGAATATAGATATCACAAAATCATCCGGACCTGATCGTACGACAGGATCATTGATAAAAAACTGACTTAATTCTGCTGCGAGAATTATACTGATCATATTTCATGCAATGTTGCGCGTTGGCTTCTTTCCATGCTCCTGGTAGATCTCTGAAATTGTGATGATCCCTAAACCAGGAAAAGACTCAAGCTAGATTACGTCATATCATATTTAAAATATTACTTTTATCACTAGAACGACTATGTTCAATAGGTTAATATGTACGCTCAGAATGATTTTAATCAAGATTTTATTTTTGGACGAGACAATCAATATGACAGTGAAAATTTTTTAGTAAATACCTCCCCGGACCAACCGGATACTTAGCCCTAAATACACATGAACATACATTACCACACATAAATATATCTTCCCCTTTCGCCTCTTGATTATTCATAAACCCAGAATTTGTGATCTTGACAACTGCCAGAGTTGTGAGCCAATCACGATTATCGCAATTTTAAGTAAACACTCTTTGAACAAGGAAATCAGCTTCCAATTCATAATACACTAAATAGCGCAAAAATTATAATCTCTATTTGAACTCCTAGAATTAACCGCACTCTATAACTATACTAGTATTATATTTAACATACAAATTCCAATAATATCAAACAATAAATATATATTATATCATATTGTTCCAGGATAAAAGAATAATTGAAACCTTCAGACAAATAAAGAAATTTGTGAAAAAGTTAATTACTCAGTCTTCGGGCCAGTATCAATTCTTATCATAATTGCAGTGACAAAAAGACAACCAATGACAAAAACATATTCACTCGACCAGAAAATTAATGAAGTTCCGACATCAAATTACGCAAAGCGCCTTTGTCCGTCACTTCATTTTAGGGAAGGAGGAATTAAGGATTCACCAATAATAATACAAAATTAAATACTTTCGATTACAAAGCAAAACAATTAAATACGGAAGTCAATAAAATATTACAGAGAAAATTATTTGGAAATTTATTAAATGCCAGAACATTTAAATTTAATAAGAACTCAAATATTTGCAAATAAAACAACACAATAAGCACGTATATATTTGATTAATAAATTTCATTATAAAGTTGAACGAAAATAAACGTCAGTAATTATTCTATAACGAAAAAGTAATGTCTTTTTTAAAGACACTAGGTTAAGTTAATAACTCGTGCATATGATGTGTATTAAAAACGAAGAACACGCAAGCTTTAGAATGACCTAGCTCATTCATTCTTAATAGATTTTGTTGTAAATAGGTGTTTTAATTTTAACTCAGAGTGTTTAGAAAATAATTTGTTTGTTTACAACTCAATCAACTGTTACTTAGCCATTTCCGAATCGATTTAACATTTTTCCCTTGTTCATCAAAATTATTCAGGATCGGATTCATAACAACAATCTTATAATATTTTGGAGTTGCAACTTTCAAATTACCTTTATTTCACTACATTTGCTAATAAACGAACTGATCGAGAAAAACTATAAGAACTGCCCTGCTCTTGGACTCCAATAAAAAGAATAACTCTCTGAAATTTTTCGTGTAGCACAGTGTCATTATTAATGTCCGATGAATAAAAAAAAACCCCTCGTAACTTTTCTTTTTTGTCCATCACAGCGATTTTTAGAAGTTTTATGTTATCTTCTGCCTGTTGTTTCGCTTTTGACATCGCAAAAGAATTTACTTACAAAAATTCTTAAATTAAAGCAATCAGCATTCCATTTCAAAAATCTCATCTTAGAGCGATGGCAAAATATTATTACGAAACTATTTAATATAAAAGTGTCTATATTTTGATCACTGTGCGAACTATATGTGATTCAAAAACATGATCTGTATTTCTTCATGCTTTGTAGAAGACCAACCTTCGACAATTTGTCTTTGACAAAATTTTTTGATTTTAGTATTTTATCCGCGCAGCGGTGGTTGATTGGAGTAACTTTTTTCTTTTTACATACATATACTTTTGTTAAGGATACAGTAAAAGAAATTCTAATGAGCACGACTGAATACTGTGTTTTCTACTAAATCTTTTATTAATAAGAATAAAAAAACGTTACCTTAAATATTTCCCAGAAATATTTGGAAATTTGGCATCTAATTTTATAAGTCAATTAGACTACAACTTTTTTAAGATATCGTAGAGTAATATAGAAAAAGAATTACAACCAAAATTGAAAAACATCAAAGCTATTTTCAGCAACAATTACAAAGAGTGTTAAATATTAATAATATTCTGATTTTATTATAACTTTATATATTTTGTTATTTACATTTATAGTATTACTCTAAAATAATTTTTTTTTTAATACCAGGGTTGTTACTTATCGCATTATACAGGGTGTCCGTCGGGAAATGTATACTACTTTGTTTGTTTAAAATTTTTGAATAAATGATAGACAATGGATCGTATATTGATAATTGTTATATTTAATGTCGGCAATTATGTATGAAATACAATATCAGATAAATGCGAACCCTTTTAAACACATTTTTCATTACATTCTCACACAGTTCACGCGGTATTTCATTAACATCATCACGAATATTTTGTTTGAGTTGCTTTGAGATATCGCCGCAAAAAGAAGTCCGGAGCAGTCAAATCAGGCGACCGTGGACGCCAATCAACAGCACTTTTCCTTGAAATGGCTGTATGCGATGTGGCACCGTCTTGTTGAAACCACATGTTAGTCAAGCCCAAAGCATGCAGTTGAGGTGTTAAATAATTGCCAATCATATCACAATATCGCTCCCCATTGACAGTTACCGTTACGCCATTTTGAGCCTCAAAGAAGTAAGGTCCAATAATTCCTCCTGACCCAATTGCACTTTTAATAGATGAAAATATGACTGATGAATAATTTGAGGCTTTTCAATTGCCCAGAACTGACTATTCTGTTTACTCACGTATCCATTCAAATGAAAATGTACCTCGTCACTCATTATGATTTTTTTATGAAAATAGGGGTTGTCTTGGACGAGCTATAGCATCCTATTGGCAGCGTAACTGCTCTTTTGGAAGGAGCTCTTGTGTCAACTGAATCTTAAATAGAAACAAATGCAAATCTTTGTGCAAAATTGTGCCCAAAGTTGTCTCCTGAAAACCAAGTTCAATTGTTCTGAACCCTTTCTTGAACAGCTGTAATGTTTTCAGCCGATCTTGCAGTACGTTGTGGTCCATGCTTGGGCCTATCAGCTATAGTCCATCTTTCTTGGAAATCATTTACTACACGATAACTAGTGCGTCTTGTTGGCACGTTGTTTCTCCCAAAAATTTCACGTAACTTTCTCATCGTCACAGTAATCGATGATTGATTTTGATAAAATGTTTTAACGATTAAAACACGTTGGTTTACGGAATATTATTCCATAATAAATTTGCCACATCTCTACTTCACGACTGCCGAATATGAACTGTCAAGGCTTATGTTTACCAAAATGGCGGCAAAACAAAGTAGTATACTTACCCGGCGGACACCCTGTATAAAGTTTTTTTTAAAAAGATGTATTTTTTATTTTTAAATCCCACTAAAACATGTCTGTCCGATAGTTTGAAACTTTCTCTTTGCTGATCGGACACACATCCACGTATATTTCATTTGTAGCAAAAGGAGCTTAAAAACCAGAACATGAAGTCAGTTTCAAATTGGTACTTGTGTTTGCGTAAAGAAGCACAATGGTTAAGAAGTCGAACAAGTGCAATTGAAAAAGGCCACACGCTTTAAATATTGCAACAGATTTCAAAGATTTGTTTGTGTAGAAAGCCCCGCCAACAGAAGTGGCAGAATAATATTAAAGCGAAAACTGAAAAGGATAAACGATTTTATATTGACAATTTGTTCTCCGTTGTTCTTGTAGAAATGGCAAAAGATACAATTTAAACAAAAAATTAATGAAAATATTTATTTATACAAGCAAATAATATGCAGAGGAAGTTGTATACCAGGAAACGGATACAATTATTCACAGGCGCGCACACATAAAGCCACAAGGGTTAATAACAAAATATTAAAATTAAATCACAAGGCTTATCATATCTACATCAATCACAATCTTTTTAAATACGGAAAAGAAAGCAACAAAATAAAAAATGCGAACTGAGTATGAGGGTAATATAATTAATTTTGCAAAGAAAACAATTTATGATAACATAGAACTTATCTTTAAGTAATTAAATCGAAAGAATTTCAAAGTTTCTGGAACTTTATTTTTGCATGAATTTCTGAGAGAACAAAAACGCAAGCTTCTACATCATCATGACAAACGCATTAGTTTTCTATTTGGTTCTGGTCATTTGAACTTAATACTTGTTGTCAGGAAATAAATATTCTTGAATCACTTCCTTCTCCTTCCCACTATTATTCTTAGCCACAGACATATGCGGATATATATGTTATCAAAATTTCACCATTTATACTTGTTAAAGTTATTGTCTGGTTTTGAAATTCAACCGCAGAAGAAATGAGAAGTTTTCTTTTAGTTTTTGTTGTTCATTTCTTATTTGATTTAATTTTTATGGCTGAAAAATGTCAGATGGTATTAACACTTTGTCTTTGCTTTTGTGCAATTCGTTCAAGTTCCATGGATAGCCAACTTCACCTTTAGGTAAAATCTCTATAAACTATGAAAACAACAAATGCTACAATAGGTATAAGAGAATTTCTGCAAAGGTAAGTTGAATGCCAAAATAAGAGAATCTGACAATAGTTAAAATCGTAGTAAATATTTCTATATGTACAAATTTAATTGCTTTAATTAGAAACCATTAGAAGTATATTTTAGAAATAAGAATGCAAGATTCTTATTTTGCACCTTACGCAATTTCGTGTTGAAATGTTTTGCGTTTCATTATTTTCAAAAATTTTAAAAAATTGTATTATTTTTTACTTCCATTAATAGAGAATATGCTTTTTCTAAATGTTATTATTTATACTTGAAAGTTCTTCACAAATAATTATTCTTTTATATATTTCGCTACTCCATTAAGTACCATCATTAGAAAATAAAATATTTCATATAAGAAACAAATAATAGGTCTGTTCCAGGTGCAAACAGTCCGAACTCGCACAAATTATTCCAAAAGCGATCCAGATAACAATTTTGGTAGAAAATCAGAGTGTAATAATTTTCATTTCCTGTACAAAGTTGTGCGAACTTTTTTGGGTAAGTTTTGACCAGAATTAAATTATCAGATGTTTTTAGTTTACATTTAAAAAAATGGTTTTTATTTAAAATTTGTTAAAAAGCAAAATGAATAGTTACTTGGCTCTCCATTTGGAAAAAATTATAAATACCTTTTTCAATGATTAACTGGCTTTTACTTTTTTCAATTTATTTTCATTCACTTTTAAGAGCTGTTGCCAATGATGCAAATAGTTTGCTTTTAAAATATACATTTTTGGAGTCTAAAATCACTAAAATGAAATCTATTTGAGAAAGTAAACAGCATTAGCATTTCAAGATGTTTTTTGCATTCCAGAAATTTGGACAGCTTTGTCAAATGCAGAGAGTAATTTTCTTTTTTGTTGTGCACATGGAGCAGACCTAAGATGTACGTACATATGTATGTATATTAAATAATATTTGTCACAAAAATTCAAAAATGTTTTAAAATTGACTGAAAATTTACTGAACATAAAAATAAGATGAACGATTATTGAGATGATCATGAAAATAAATTGAAAGAATTTAACTTTTGTAAGCTCATTTGGAAACTAATTTCTAATCTTTTCTTTATTTTTTCTATGAAATTTCAGTTGTCCTAATATAACAGTTTTATTGCGTTTTGAATAATAATTAATAATGCTGCCCGAAACAATGGGATTCTGGTACCAATTCATTACCAAATCATTACCTCGCATTATAATCAAAGTATCTAAATAAGAAAGTTTCGAATTATAGTCTTTTGCTACTGTATACTTCATCTAATTATTAAATCAGTTAAAAGTATCCGAATTGCACTTTATGAAATAATATAAAACGAATTGCCAAGATATTATGACATTATTCTCGGTTTTTCAGCCGTTTTCTCAATACATCTAATATCTCTTCCATGACTTTCTCTACAACAATGGGATAAGCTTTTGTACATAAAACCTCTCGTTATACTAAAAATATCTATTCTTCTCTATACAAAAGTTAAAGTTAAAAATAAACCATTTTATATTTTCGTGTGTTTCTTGATGACATTCCATTATTCTTTGATTATATCCATAGCTGATTCTACAGGTATAATGTAAAATACAAACACTACATGAACAGAAACTAGCTTTTTATTATTTTCTTTTCTCTGACGTCTTATTCTTCTTCTAATAAAATAAAAAACTGGTCTTAGCGGAAAATCTTCCTTATGAATTTTTGGAATCCCATACTACTTAAGGTCAAAAGCAATACTCGTTTTCGGCTTGTTGCTATCAATTCCATTCATAACTTTCAACTTGAAAAGCTTCTACACTTTTTCATTATTCATCTTCTGTATCGTATTTGCCAGATCCTGACTCACCAAGCTATATTTGGTAATATCTGTTACAATATTAATCTGAATAAAATCTTCCCTTCAATTATCACATTCCTAATAGGCTGAAAGAAAGATGCTACTTATGTTGCCGGTAGAATTCTTAATAAATTTCTGGATAACCCCAGCCTCATCAGAAAAGTTATTGTAGGCTTCGGCCTTATAATTTCGTCACTATTCCTTTGAAACTCGTTGTATCCCATTCTCATTGCACGTGCTCTTCTTATTTGGAAACATTTTTGAATTTTTGTTGGTTTTTATTTTGAGGTTGTTACAAAAAATATTTTTTATAGAATTAAAAAATTTTTGTAAAAGACCTGCAAGCTTGAAAATTTGTATATCTCTACTATATAAAAATAAGTCGGGTTTTCCTTCCTGACGCTATAACTCCAGAAAGCACGACCCGATTTCCACGGTTTTGTATTCGTTGGAAAGGTCACGGGCTCCGTGAGGTTTGTAGCAAAGAAAAAGCAGTCTGAGGGCGGAGGGGCGTGGCAAAATCCAATTTACCAAAACGGCTGGGCCGATTTTGATGAAATTTTCAGGGAATCTTCAGAATATTCAGGCGGGTGACACTGTGTAGTCTGATATTTGATTTTCGGTCTGTGGGCGGGGGGCGTGGTAAAATCTAGGGGCGTGGCTTTATTATATTATATTTTTTCTTGAAAGCCGTTGTCATGTTCTTCGAAACGTGATATCAAACTCTTCAATCAGTTATGAAGTTACGAAAATATTTACAAAAAAACAATGTTAATAATGATCCAATATCAATATTTTTATCATTCGATAACACAAAATATTACTCGCTTAATAAGGTGCAACATTGTGCAATAAGTTAAACATATAACATTATATTATCAATCGATAATAAACAACTTTGTGCATTCTTGCATTTATGATACCTACATTTTGTGCACATTTTTGTGTTTTTTTCAAACGCTGATAAAAAATAACGGTACATTAAAACAAAATTTGCTTTAAGTTGCTCACTGATTTCGTTTGATTTGTTTTGCGTTAATTGTTCTTCATAAGTTGGAATGGCAGAAGCGTGGACTACCGCATGCTCATATCTTAATTTGGTTGTTGAACAAATTACATTCAAATGCAGTGGATGACATCATATCAGCTGAAATTCCTGATCCAGTTACTGATCCCCATCTACACGACATTGTGACGACACAGATGGTGCATGGACCGTGCGGAGCATTAAATATATTATCGCCTTGCATGGCTGATGGAAAGTGCACAAAACGATATCCGCGACCGTTAGTTGCTGAAACAATCACAGGGAATGATGGATATCCAGTTTATCGTCGGAGTTCAAAAGAAGATAATGGTCGAACTATCAAAGATAAAGTTCAAAATCAAGAGATTGAGATCGGAAATGAATTCATTGTACCATATTGGCCGCTGCTATCACGAATTTCCGAAACACATGCAAATTTTGAGAGTTGTCATTCGGCCAAATCAATCAAATATTTGTGCAAGTACGTCACAAAAGGCAGCGACATGGCTGTGTTTGGTATTGCGTCGGAAAATGCAAATGACGTAATCAGCAACTTCCAAATGGGCAGATACGTCAGTACTAATGAAGCACTGTGGCGATTATTTTCATTCCAACTTCATGAAAGACATCCCAGAGTTATACATTTAGCAGTGCATTTGGAAAATGGCCAAAGAGTTTAGTTCACTGAGGCTAATGCGGCACAACGCGCTGAGAGACCACCATCGACAACATTGACTAGCTTCTTTGCAATGTGTGAAGCAGATCCATTCGCAGCGACGCTGATGTACCTTGAAGTGCCCAAGTATTACACTTGGAATAAATCAACAAAGAAATTCCAACGTCGCAAACAAGGAACCCCAGTTCCAGATTGGCCACAAGTGTTTGCCACTGATGCACTAGGCCGCATGTATACTGTTCATCCTAGAAATTATGAATGTTTTTATTTGTGGCTGCTGTTGGTAAACGTACGTGGAAAAATATCATTTGCGCATTTGAAAACTGTGAACGGCCACCAATGCCAAACATATCGAGAAGCATGTCAACTATTGGGTTTGCTGGAGAACGATTCTCATTGGGATTTAACACTTGCGGATTCAGTTGTTTCATCAAAGGCGTACCAAATACGAACGCTGTTCGCAGTTATCATCACCACATGTTTTCCTTCACAACCAATTCTGTTATGGAACAAATACAAAGACGACATATGTGAAGATATCTTGCATCGCTTGCGCATTCAAACGAATAATCCTGACATCCAAATAACCGATGAAATCTACAATGAAGGAATGATTCTGATTGAGGATCAATGCTTGACTATTGCAAACAAGCTACTGATTGAAGTAGGAATGATTGCGCCAAATCGATCGATGCACGATGCATTCAACCAAGAATTAAATCGAGAGCTGCAATACAATATTGATACATTGCAGGAATTCGTTCGAAATAATGTGCCGTTGCTGAATGAACAGCAAAAACAAGTATACGAAACATTAATGCAAGCGGTGGACAATAATACTTCTGGTCCATTCTTCCTGGACGCACCTGGAGGAACAGGGAAAACATTTGTCATTTCATTGATTTTGGCCACTATTCGATCAAGATGTGACATAGCTTTGGCGTTGGCATCATCTGGAATTGCGGCGACTCTTCTAGATGGCGGTCGTACTGCACATTCTGCGCTTAAGTTTCCACTCAATATAAACACAATTGATACTCCAACATGCAATATTTCCCGATCCAGTGCAATGGGAAAATTGTTGATGCAATGCAAGCTTATTGTTTGGGATGAGTGCACAATGGCACATAAGAAATCACTTGAAGCACTTAACTTCACACTGAAGGATCTTCGGCGAAATAACAACATCTTTGGCGGCTTGATGATACTGTTGGCAGGCGATTTCGGGCAGACGTTGCCAGTAATTCCCTGTGGAATGCCTGCAGATGAATTGAATGCTTGCCTGAAGGCATCACCTTTATGGAATAACGTAAAAACATTATCGCTAACCACTAATATGAGAGTTCAACTTCAAAATGATCAAAGTGCTGCACAATTTTCCAAACAATTGTTAGCTGTTGGAAATGGAAAAGTCAGAGTTGATGCGACATCTGGATTAATTACTCTTACCAACGACTTTTGCCGATTTGCATACTCTCAATTAGCTCTTATTGAAAATGTTTTCCCAAACATTAGTGAGAATTATCTGAATTATAAAAAATAATGATGTACACGCACTGAATTTAACCATTAAATCAAAATTTGCTGGCGATTTGGTGAGATACAAATCCGTTGATTCCATAACAAGTCCCGATGATGTAGTAAATTATCCAACGGAGTTTTTGAACTCTCTGGAGTTACTAGGATTTCCACCACATAACTTGCAACTCAAAGTTGGTACAGTTATTATAATATTGCGTAATTTGAATCCACCGCGACTTTGCAATGGTCCTCGACTTTCGGTAAAAACACTTATGCCGAATTTGATTGAGGCAACCATTATTAACGGAAAGTACGCCGGTGAAAATGTATGTATTCGTCGAATACCAATGATTCCGACTGATCTTCCGTTTAACTTCAAACGATTGCAATTTCCAGTTCGCCTTGCGTTCGCAATGACAATTAACAAGTCGCAAGGCCAATCGCTTAGTGTATGCGGGATAAATTTAGAAAATCATTGTTTTTCACATGGGCAGTTATACGTTGCGTGTTCACGAGTTGGGAAACCATCCGCTTTGTTTGTGTTAACGTCAGACAAAAAAACTAAAAATGTGGTTTACCAAAGAGCACTTCAATGAAACGGATAATTTGCGGACACGTATAACGCTTCGATTCAGTATTTATTTTGGATTCACTTTCATTTACTTAGAGAAGTTCAACTAAATAACACTTAATTTTTGTAATCGAAATAAATTCATTACTGTTGTGAAATGATATAAAATTTTTCCTTTTCATATATAAAAAAAAAATTTCTTCATCTTTTAATCACCAAACGAAATTTTACATAAAACGAAGCCATCTGGTGGCGAAACGGAGTTCGCCGGGTTTGCTAGTATTTTCTATATATTTTTAATGTTTATTAAACGTTTTGTTTTAATATACATATTAAGTCGTACAGTAGTATACCAGGCCAAATTCAGGGCTAAAGCACAGAGTCACAGATATATATCTGTGACACAGTGTGCATAATGAAACTAGAAACGTAAGGACTCTACCTGCAGGTAACCATATTCCAAGTTTGAAAGTTTTACCATAAAAGCTTCCCGAGATATGAAGGTACAAGAAGTGCATATTTTGGTATATTTTCACTGACTCACTGACCTACTTATCAATATTATGGGGTACTTCCACAGTAGCTAGAGAGCTAAAGTTTGGTATACAGGTAGGCCTTAGGGCACAAATAAATTCTTACAAACAAATAATCAGGCGCTTCAGTGTCAGGTGGTAGTACTTAAATTTACCAAATATGAAGTGTAATTACGATTCATGATTTTTAATTGAATTTAAATGATTTGTATGACAAACACGTGTTCAATGTATAAAAATAAGCAGCAATTAATACAATTATGTAAAGTTATGTTTGATTTCTAATTAAATAGTAAACAAATTTTTTCAAACAAAGAGAGGCTAGTAGAAACTGTAATCGATTAAAACATTTTTTACTTTATATAAACCTAGTAACAATTAGCAAAGTTTCCTCACAAAATTTAAAAAAACTGGTTGTACAATTTAAACTGGCTGGCTCTGCTTCTGGTCACACAAAATTTTGTTTTCCCCTATCAACTATATTCATTACATAGCGCATTGTCTATTTAGCAACGAAATAGTTTTTAATTGTGATTGTGAATGAAGATTGCGGGGACTTTTGATTCCGTATATAATTTATGTAGAAAAGTCAGCGTGTTCTTTTGGAACTGTATTAAAAACGAGTTATACGGATTATTTTCGACACTTTAAAGGTGGCGATTTATATAACCGTTGTAGACAAAAAGCGTTCGGATATCCACAAAAATATGAAGATGAACTGGAGGCAATACTAAATGTTCACCAGAAGGCGACCTTAAAAAATTATTGCGAAGAAGACATTAATTTGCTTGAATTAAGTTGCTTTAATTTAAATTAAGCAAAATTTATTTAAGTTTTTAATTTACAAAACTTAATTAATGTCTGAGTGTGTTCAAAGTTGTATAAAAAAACCAATAAATAATACCACTGCCAACATCTGCTTAAACAGCTAAATACAATTTAGCTGTCATAAACTCAAACGTTCACTTGCAGTCTGACTATGGTTAAGTCAACAGCGTTCGCAAAAACAACAGCAGCAGCGATTCATGATACAGATGATACAGGGCATCTAGAGTGAAAACCAGAACGTGCAACAAACATTATTATGCTTTTACTGCTACAACAGTAATTGTTTGTGACATTTGTAACCCTTAGACCATTAATTATTGGCAACATAATTACAAGTGTGACAATTAATTTGCAACCGCTGTTTCTAAGAGCCGGAAACAAAAGTGTCATATACATAAAAAAATGGTTAAATAACCCATAAATTTTCAAATAATTGCATTGAGAAATTTCTTTTAAGACTTTCACTTGTTCAATAAAACAAGATTATTCAAGTTTCATTTGTCTTGAAACAAATTTTTGGAAATTTTTGCAAAATAAAATAACGAACTAAACATTTCTGTGAGAGTAATTCTTTTGCTAAAGTCAAAGAGTTATTTTAGTAATCTAAATTGTTAGTGAATGTTTCTTAATCCTTTTTAAATGTACAAATGAAATTGGTGGAAAAATTATAAATCTAAGATTTAGACAATTAAAAGGAAATTGCAATTTTTGTGGTTTTTGAGCTATTGATGTCAAATATAAATTTGAACCACTCTTCGCATGGGTTGTAACATTTTTTAGAAAATATTAAATCTATATAGATTTTCCTTTCAGTAAAATGTAATTTTAATATACTGTTTCGTTTAACCCTTTCAAATGTCTGTAATTTTTCTCAGGTTCTTTAAATTATAAAGTTCCCTTTAACTAATACACGTTAGAATTAATTTTTTACACGTACTTTTTATTTACTTTATTTGGCACTTAAATAAAACACATCAGCTACTGCGTTATCACGAAGTTCGCAGTTTACCGTTTTACTCGATACTAACTTATAGCAGTCATCTATGCTTCTCCAAACGTCAAAAATTTAGTAAATGCTTCTTTAGCTATAACGATATTTTTTGGAGTTTATGGGTGTTGTGTTTGTTGTTGTCACGGCACTGGAACCTTCCGTAGAGTGGGTGCCACAAGTATTTCTTACAGTTCTTACAGACAAAAATACTTGTTAACGCTATTTAACTTATATATGTTTAACTGGTTTTAAGAACTATCGGCACATGTCAGCAAATAGTTGCTAACTGAAAAATTATTTTTGCGTAAAATAAACACAAGCGCATATGTTGTTCTCCGTAAACTCATTTACACTTTGATTACATTTTCAGTCTGCAAGAACCTAAATCATTTTCACCATTTTTTAAAACTATCTCTGTTTACATAAGTCATTTTATCTACGATACCTTTTTTGTCAAATCAATTTACGTAAGGATTTTATGACATACATCACTGGGTCAATTGAAATAATATCATACCGAGCCTACAGTTATACCTGGAAACTGTATAAGAAACTTTCTTGAATTGAAGTATAAAGGCCATATTCATAAAAAATATTCCTGATTTATAAAAAAATTATTAATGAAATTTCTATATGAAATTTGTTTGATAAGCTTTAAAAGTATTTTTATGAAAAAATTTTTAAATATATTTATGACTTGTTTATTATAGATAACGAAAAGTGAAATGGTGGAATTTAAATTAAAATAAATTAATAGTTGTATTCGGCAACACTGTCCGCTTTAAGTTACCAACTTAGCAGTTTTATCGCGCAGAGTATTTTCTTTTTTTTGTCAAATATAACCTTAATCCATTTTAAAGACACCTTGATACACATCGTATTAACGGAACGCAATGGTATTTTGATTTATTTATTTTAAATATTAGGCATGAAATTAAAGGACACATTTCAGAGACTGAGAAGATGCTAAAATTTATTTCTTAATAAAGGACAATTAATTAATTTTAAACGTTTTTTAAATAAAAAAAATTAACTTGCTTACGCTTTATTTTAATATACCGTTCCAATAGGATGCAAACTCGAACGCACTCTTCTTAACGAATTATAAATGTCTTTCTTTCTTAATAAAAATATCAGATAGTAAATAAAATCTATATGATATTAATTAATGGAAATTGTGTTATAAACTACTTTCTCGTACGCACAGTTTAATACAAATATATATTGGAGAAAGCCTTGGAGTTTAAATGAACACCAGCCGGAAGTGAACGACAGTAAAGATGTTAACTAAATACACGCAGAAGATGGTGGGAAAGAAATTGTCATGTTGGATTTATTGAATATATTAACCATCACTACAACAACTACTCTCTTAACTAACTACAAAATGACGAGCGAGTAGTAGACTCAATTAGAGAGCACACCCTGCCAAGAAAACTAACACACGGTAATGCTATCTAGCAGTGACATACGAATACACTTAGGCAAAGGGTCAATTATCTGTAAATGTACAAAGAGTTCGATGCAAACATTTGCATAATGTTGCAGAACAAATGGGTCTGAGAGAGATATCGGTACTCACGAACTATTTAGAGCCGTACCAAGAGTTTTCCTAAAGGACTTTTGCATTGATAAAATGAATTGGAACTTGTGGCATCGATTTCTAATAAAAACTATTAAATTAGTGACCTTAACTTAACGAAAAAGTTTTGAGGATCCATGAATATTATTTTCATTAATGAAAAAGTGAAGAAACAGCAACATTTTCTTAAAAAATCACGAAATATTCTTAAAAATACTCCCATTAAATTTTTCAAAAACGTTTGAGAACACGACGTTGTTAATATATTTTCTGTGAAACTATACATAAGAATTTTGAGGAATCTAAGAGAGCTTAATCTAGCTAGAGATGGATCTTAATAGCCGATTTTTTCACAAACTTAATGTCTACGTAACGCCTTAAATTGCAGTTGAGTTTGACGAAGTAAAATGCTTTAGGAGAAATATTCGGCTAAATGGATAGCTTAAGAAAGTTAGGTTAATATCTACAGCAAAACTTACACTAAAAAAACGTTTCATAGAAATAACAAATATTATTTTGCAGATTCCTTTTTCTAATAAGCGTTTCATACTTCAGTATAATTAAACTTTCCTGGCTATATCCTAAAACAAATGGAACGACTTGTTTATAACATTTTAAAGTTAAGGCATGTTTTCAAAAAACTAAAATAGCTTTGTTTATGTTATGGCAAACAATCACTTTGAAATAAAACTGTTCTCCATGTGTACTCTTCATGTGAACAGTGTCAAAATAATGCAATTGCAAGTTAAGTTCTCCTTATTACCGCAAAAACTACCCAGGGTGACATATGTATGAATATTAATTAAATTTATGTTATGTCAACAGGATAGATAGGATGTGATATGGTTACCATTTATTACTGTAACAAATGTTTGCGAACACATATCTCATACAGGGACAAACGTGTGTCCCTTACATTGCCTTAATTCGAGTGTCTATATTTAAAAACATTACAAGACTTGCCAAAGTCAGTTGATAAATTTATATAATGACGAGATAATTGTTGTTATTATAATGGATTAAAAATGATATACATTTATGGATGTACTGAAAGGTTGCAAATATTATTTCATGAATATCATAAGTACCGGACATAGTAATAAATAAGACATGTGTGTGTGTGTGTGTGTTTTTTTTTGTCTTCGGACTAGAGGTGTGGAAACTTCATAGATACTGGTGACCCGTGTCGCCAGCATGTACGCCATTTCTGACGCCTACGTACTAAACCACACCCCCCACCTACCACTCTCCCCCACGGGACTACTGTGAAGTATTATTTCGTGGGGGCTGGTTAGCAATCATGCTATCAACCTGTCTGCAATTCGGTGTTAGTTCTTCGAAGCCGTTCAATACTTCTTAGCTCTATCAGCACACCTGCTATTATTTCAGATAACTTCCGCCAGTTTTCCTCGCTCTGGAGCATGTATGTAACTATATTTTCAGATTCCAATTCACGTAGATCAATGGTCCATCTCCTGAACCGTTGACATTGGAAGATTACGTGGTTTGCGGTTTCGTCCTCGATAGCACAGTTTGGACACCTTGGCGAGTCATCATGCCCAAATCTGTGCAGATACTGCCTAAAACATCCGTGATTCGACAAAAACTGGGTAAGGTGGAAATTAATGTAACCTTGCCGCCTTAGTAGACATATGCCTATTCTCGGAATCAAATGGAGAGTCCATCTCCCCTTCGTAGACGCATCCAAGCGAAATTGCCAACAGGCAATAGATACTGCCCTCTCTTCTCTGGCAATTTCGGATTTTCGTCTGTAATCCGTAGCACTTCCATCGAATACCCTTTTCATTTCACTAACCAGGATATCTATGGGTATTGATCCTGCAATCACTCCTGCTGCATCTTCGGATATCGTCCTAAAACCACTGATCGTCCGTAAAGCACATAGTCTGTAAATCGAAGTAAGTCTTCTCCTGCACGTTTTACAATTCATTTCCTCGGCCCATACCGGCGAGGCGTACAGAATTATTGAATTCACTACCGTTGATAATACCGTCTCGGGGGTTTTGGGCCTCCTATATTTGGTAGCATCCTGGCAAGCATTGCTTGCATTCTTGATGCTTTACCATTTACGTACTCAACGTGGTCTGCGAATTTCAGCCTATTATCGATTACTACTCCTAGATATTTTAGTGAGCGGGATGACCGTATTGTTTCGGTTCCCACTCGGACATTCATGTATTCAACTTTTTTCCTGCTGGTGATTAAAACTGCCTCTGTTTTTTGTGCAGCCAGCTCCAAACAAGCTGATGTCAGCCACGTCTGCACTATTGAAATCGCTGCGTTGGTAGCTTCCTCAACTTGGGTTATATATTTAGCCACGGTGACTATCGCAATGTCATCGGCGAAACCAACAATTGTGACTCCTGGTGGTAGCGGGAGCCTTAGTACCTTGTCGTACATAATATTCCATAGTAATGGACCAAGAACGGAGCCTTGCGGTACCCCGGCTGTGATGGTGTAGTACTCTGTTCCGTTGTCGCTTTCATAAATTAGTCTTCTATTCTCGAAATAGCTTGTGACGAGCTCCACTATGTATTTCGGAGCATCCATCCCTATTAGAGCTTCACGAATATGTCCCTAGTTCGCTGAATTAAAAGCATTCTTCACGTCGAGCGTTACGACAGCACAATACTCTTTTGTTCCTCCCTTCCACCTTTCGCCTTCAGTAGCTTGTAGATCTGTGTCTACCACCATTTTGACTGCATCTACAGTTGAGCGAGCTTACCGAAAGCCGAACTGTTGGTCTGAAAGAACACCTCTCTCTTCAATTAAAGACATTATTCTGTTGTAGACAATTCTCTCCAACATTTTGCCCATCGTATCTAGTAGGCAAATTGGGCGATACGACGACGGCTCGGCCGGAGGTTTATTTCCCTTTGGTATGAGCACTAGTTTCTGCTGCTTCCATATGCTTGGAAAAACTCGCTCCTCTATACATTCTGGAATCAAGAAGAGTTCTTTCCTTATATAAACAGCTTCCTTTAGTACCCTGTTAGGTATTCCGTCAGGGCCCGGTGCTTTTCTGTCGTCAATCTTCGAACATGCTTTTTCTAGCTCCTCCCAGGTCACAGAGGGGCAGAGGGTATGCAGCGATCAGTGGTCGGCTTGGGAACAGTGATGCTATTATGCTGTTTAACACAGCCGGACATGTAATTTGTGAAGTTCTACCAGCTTTTAGTTTCTTGGAAACAATCGTATAAGCAGTACCCCATATATTTTGGTGTCCGCCTCGTCGCAAAGTTCCCTAAAGCAGCGTTTCTTGCTTTCCTTAATATCCTGCTGTAAGCTTCTTCGTAGGGCCTTGAATTCAAGCAAAAGTCTCTGGAAGTTGGGTCTTCCTCTAGATCTCTGCATTCTTCTCCTAGCTCTAAGACAATCGCTTCTTAGTAATCTGATTTCCACAAAAAACATGGTCGTCCCCGTTTAGGCAGCATTCGGCGTGGCATGGATGCATCGCACGCTTCGCTGAGCTTGCTTTTTAACTCTTTGGCCTGTACTTCCGCAGAACCGGGTCTAATTTGTGATGAGGCAAATACTATCTAAAACACTTCTTTATCAAACGCGCAGTCTCTCCATTTAGGTCCCGTGAACTTTTGTGTTTGTTTCCCACGTTTATGTCCAAGCCTTATTTTAAATATGATTGCTTGGTGATCACTTTGGGTGTAGTGGTCGCTAACCTTCCATTCTATTAGGGGTGATATTGAAGAGCTAGCAAAGGTTACGTCTATAAATGATGTTGCTCCCAACCTCATAAATGTGCACTCTTCTCCATCATTAAGCAGTTCCACGTCCAGAAGCGCGAATGATTCTAAAAGAGAACGACCTCTGGCAGTTGAGGTTCTGCATCCCCATTCCGTTGCCCAAGCATTAAAATCGCCGCCGATTACTATTGGATCTCTAGGTCTAGCGTCCTCCACTAGTTCGACCAGCATGCCCTGGAATTCAGCATGTGTCAAACTAGGAGCTGCGCAGCAACTATAAAAATTATTTCCTCCTATATTTGCCCTAGAAAACCCAGTGAACTGGGTACTAGTCTCCTGATATGTCATTCCCCCATTAGCCCATATAGCCACCTGTGCTCGAGATCCAGTCATCCTTAAGTGGCACTTTGTATGGTTCGCTTATCAAGACTATTCCAATTCCCTCTTCTCTTACCGTTTGCGCTAAGAGATCTTGGGCGGCTCCGCAGTGGTTTAAATTTATTTGTAATATCCTCATCTGCAGCGTTGAGATAGTAGCGTCTTTTTAAATTTTGGACACCTGCTACTACCTGTTATGTGGTTAGCGCCGTTTGGTTCATCACCTTTACAAAGCATGCATAGTGGTTCACTGTAGCAGTCCTTGGCTATATGACCCTCCTTAATACACCTTCTACAGCATTTGGATTTATCGGACTCGTTCCTACAATTTCTTGACATGTGCCCATATTCAAGACATCTAAAACACTTGATGAGTATTGTTTTGCGTCGTATCCGACAGTTTACCCACCCTACCTTAATCTTTCCGTCCTCCGGGAGCACTTTTACTCCATCAGCGTTTAAAGAGATTGTCGCGTTTTGAGTGCCATTATATGCTTTCCTCATTCCCACAACATCTGCCAATGCAAATGATTCCAATCGGAGTCGGGATTTGATTGCCATTTGAACCTCCTCCTTGGTAGTGATTTCGTCAATATCCTTTATATCAAATATTGGCTTTTCTGCCAAGTTTCGAACCGAGGTGTGTTCACTCAACGTGCTCTCAACGGCACTCCTAAATTTGTCGGCTATATCCCTATTCGTACTGAGCTGGAACAGTAAGTCATCTTTCTGTGTCCTTCTTATTTTTGTTACCGCTTCACTAAATTCTCCTAGCTTGGGGCCAGTTTTTACCTTCCGTAAGATATCGGCAAGTTGAGCGTCGGGTCTTTCTCGATCTTATTTCTGTCCCTTCGCCTTCGGGTTTCTTTCTATTAACATTCTCCTGTGTATTCCCCTGTGCTATCACCACCATGTCTTGAGGTTTCTGGTTGGGTTTGTTTATTGTTGAGGCCTGCCGTTTACGCGTAGGCCCTGGAGTCTCCTTACTTTTATCCTGTTTGCGCTTGTGTTCCTTTGCCTTAATCCATGGGGAGGTCTGTGAGCTTTTATCCATCCCAGTTTCCATTTCGCTGGCGGCAGGTACTCCATTCGCGCACGATTCGTATAGGACCTTTATTCGTTCTATTGTGTACCTCATTGGTTGATGTATGGATCTCCTTTTACCATCTTCCAACATATCCACCACATTTTGTATCTGCCTTTCGAGATTTTCAAAGGCAGAAGCATTTTCTTCGATGTTGTCATTTCTGACCGTCAGTTTTGTGGTCCCTTGCAGTTGTTCCATTGCCTGGGTTGGGGATCGTAGAGTCTTCGCGCTCCTATAGAACGGGCTCTCCGTAAGCTGGACTCGAGACGCGTCTGTATTCAAATTCGTATTTGTATTTTTATTATTATTCGTATTTTTAGTATTATTCATATTCATTCTATAAGGGCCCTAACTCATGGTCGCTATCTCTATCCATAGTGTGTAGTCGCCTATTGACCCCATGGTTATCTATGCCGCAGCAGGGAGGACATGCGAGGGTTGACACCATGCTTTATAGGCTATCGTGTACAGAGCCAGGTCAGCGTTAGCCAGGAGGAACTGCACTCAACTGGGCCTACACTACCAACTTAACGGTAACGGATATCGAACGTGTCATGAGACTTTCCAGTTTTATTAGGGTGGAAAACAAAACAGCATTAGCCTGCCAGCCATTTCGGCCGGATGTCACTCCTGCTTACTGAGGTGGCAGAATACTGTTGTTGCCGGCCTTTATCGTCGAGTCATATTCGTGGTTCCGGTATACGCTCTGTTCGGGCGTCAAATACTATTCCAGGGTTGGGGTCTTTGACCCATATTCCTGGGCTGGCACCTAATTGAGGACGGCGCCTGTTCGTCCTGCCGCAGAGGTTTCATTAAATTTTAAAAGCGTTTTCAGTGTTCTCCTCATCCGCTGCCGCTCTTGGTCGGGGGCTGTTAATTGGGTATTCACAGCTGACTCACATATCAGTAAGCCGTTCGGCTATCCGCCACCTGCCGACCCCCATAGTAGCCTCAGCTTAGCCCTATGTGTGTGTGTGTGTGTGTGAAAAATATAAGCAAGATAAATACGTATATGGTTTTTTTAACACAAAACATTACGTTGTAAAAGTGTAAATGTAAACATATGGTCGAATATTCAACAAAACGAAATATATATGTGTGTGTGTGTGTCTGAAAAATATAAGCAAGATAAATACGTATATGGTTTTTTTAACACAAAACATTATGTTGTAAAAGTGTAAATGTAAACATATGGTCAACTATTCAACAAAACGAAATATCGAAGAAGCATATGCAAATATACAACCGTTAATATGTCTGCATATGCAAAGCTGCAGCGAAACTGTTTCTTCACGTGGAGAAAATTATACGAGAGTACTAGTTGGCATACGTGTGTCTAAATGATTACAAATTTATTAATTGTTAAGTAATTTTAATCTTTAGGCATGAGTTCGTCTTTTCTTTCTATTCAGAAAGAGAATTATTTATTTAATATGGACAACCTTTTTGAAAACAGTAAAAGTTTTAATTCTATTAGACATCTAGCTGAATGGAATGCATTTTCTATGCCGCTACGCACGTTATCAACATTCTTCGTGTCTTATCTACAAATTGTGTGTCTAAACAATTTCTATTTATACCAACATTTAAGACAAATGGAATACGAGAATGAGCTATTTCTCAATTTTTTGAATTTTTCATATTATAGTCTTTTCCTTGGTTGAGAATGAAGTTTTACAACACTCTAACTTTTTCTGTTATTGAAATCTAGGTTACCATATGCAATTTGCTTTTAGCCAACCATTGGTTGGCAATGAAAGCATTGTATGTACTTTTTTCCAGTTTCATCCTGGATCTATTTTAGTATCCAATTAATTATGATGAAGGAAACATTTATATATTATTATGTATATAAAGACGAACTCATGCCTAAAGATTAAAATTACTTAACAATTAATAATATTTGTAGTTCGAGAAAACAATAGAAACTGATTACAAATTTATTAAATTTTGTCCCCAGCACATGTAGCTGTTAATCGCTTAGTAATTTTCATTTTCCACACCACATGTACATATATCTGTAATTTACTCAAATCATACATACATACATATAGGAGCATTTTTAAAGCGTATAAATCGAGGACTGCCAATTATTTTTTTAAGCTAATTTGTTGACTATGACTACTTTATGGCTAGAAAAAACTTAACTCACTAAATAATCTATAAAGTAATGCCCAGAAATTTAAGCCACGACAATAACTGCTAATTTTTGTTCACGGTATACCAAAACGAATACATTACAAATTCAAGGAACTATAACCACAACAGTAAGGTATTCCTTTCTACGTCACAAAATTTGTACAAATAAATTGATAGTTCCAAATCGACTTTAAGATATTAGTATTCGATTAAAATTTAACCTAAAATGACTCTGAAGACGACAGCCGAAACTAGTTTCCCATTAAACTAAACCTGACAAGGGATGACGCATATTCGTTCCAAATATCTATATAAATTTTGAATGATTACCACAACCATTTTCAATGCAGTCTGCAGCAATTGTAAATCATGGGTTAAAATTAAAAAACACATAAGCTTATTTACATGTTTATATGTATGTATGTATGTAAAAATTGTAAATAATCAGTATACTGCAACATTTTTCGATTCAATAATGGAATTAAAATAATTTGAAAAAATACATAGACCAGCACAAAAAAATAAATCTGAAAATAAGTCCAAGTTCCTATCCAAAATTTTCGGCTGTTAAAAGTACTGAGATCAAAATGAGGACGAAGTTCTTTATATGTAAAATACCATTTTATTTCAAGGCAACTTGCTAGCTAGGAATATTTTTTTTAACTTTCTAATATGTCAAAGTATTATTTGAACATACTGCTCCGCATCTTAACATATGTATAAAGATGATTGTTTAAACACCAGGATGTTCTATCTCCTCCACGAGCCTTTTGAGGAGGGTTTTAAATCACCGGTGTTTACCACGGCATAACAAAAACCTTCACCGCTGTCAACTTTTTTTAAGGGAACCAATTTTGGTTCGCGAAGAATCCGAAGACTCCCTTAAGGGTACCTTACCCTTCTACCATAACACAAGCATATAAGGATTCCTTACCGTCTGCCATAACACAAGCATATACGATTTTGGGCTGGTGCAATTGAAAGTTATTTTTTTGTGTAATTTGCTGTTCTCAATTCAAGTCGGTTCTGGAAGTCGGACGATATATGTTAATATAACTACAGTACGGTTTGTTCTACTTGGCTGCGTCAAAAGCTTCAAAAACTGCATTAAAAACTGAATTTAAATCACATGACCACTTTTAGACATAATCCGTAGTTTCAGTAAGATCGAAGTTTTATAGCGAAAAAAATATATATTAAAAATTTGAAAATTTTTGATTTTTAAAAAATCTTTGAGCATAATGCTATATAAGTTTCAAGCAAAACGAGCCATATTTTATTAAAGTCTAAGCAATTCTTCGGTTTTATTCACAGTAAAGTTAAGGTATCTTATTCAAGTAATGTTGTCGTATGCATACAACAATACTGCTTAAAAATTTTGTTAGTTACTTTTGTTAGAAACTTTAGTGGAAACGAGATACCTTCACTTAACTATGAATAAGACAAAAGTTTTGCAACGATTTTAATGAAATATGTTACAATAAACTTATAGCTGCTCTTGACCTTTTTTTAATTTAATTTATTAAAATTGTAAAAATATAATTTTTAAAACAAGACCTTTAAGCTTGGACAATTTCAATATATGAAATATGTTACAATGAGTGTGTACAAGTGAGCCCTCAATACACAGAAAGTTCCAGAAATAAAGAGTTCGACAGGATTTGTCATCCACCGTACAGACAGCGCTGTAACAACAACGAAACACAACACCAATAAGCTCAGACAAGTTTCCAGAGAAGTAAATTCACACAGAACAACAACAACAATTTAACATCAACACGAATCCAGACGAATTTCAGGAATTGAGTACTATGAATAAACACAAACAACACCTTAAGAAACAAAGCAGACAATAGTTACAAAAACAAACATCATAATGAAAAAACAGGCAAAATAGATGCCTATATCTAAAGAAGTATCCACTGGATTCTTGTGTATTCTACATGTTTCTGGAAACAAGTCGTCTAATGTAAAAATACTTGGATGGTTGATCTAACAATTAGAATTGAGTAACACGTTAAAGTGTAAACAGCGATGATATAGAAGTGTTGACAGAGTGTAAAAATAAAATTCTGCCGTCTATATAATTAAAATAATTGAGATCCTGATATCACTCGACGTTGTCTCACTGTTTACCAACATACCCATTCATTTGACAATATACAATATAATAAAACAGTGGGACAGACTTAAAAACTACACAAAAATATCAAAACAAGAGTTTCTAAAAATATTACAATTTTGCTTAAATGACAACAATTACTTCAAATATGAAGGAAAATACTACAGCCAGACATATGGAATGCCGATGGGAAACCCACTCTCCCCAACTATAGCTAATATAGTATTAGATAAATTGTTAGAAACAGTGTTGGAGGATCTTAAAAAAGTAAACGTAGAAATAAAATTCATCACAAAGTATGTAGATGATTTATTTGCAATAATAAGAGTAACAGATGCAGATAAGATTCTGAAAATGTTCAACAACTATCACAACAGGCTGAAATTTACGATGGAAAAAGAGGAGAAAAACGCAATAGCATTTCTGGACATGGAAATTCACAGAGAGGACAAATTGATAACAAATTGGTATACAAAATCACTAGCATCTGGACGCATAATAAATTTTCATTCAACGCAACCAATGCAACAAAAGACCAACACAGCGGTAAATTTAATCAAAAAAGTTATTAAAATCAGCAACGAAAAATTTTTATCGTACAATATACAAAAATTAAAAGAAATATTTTACAAAAATAGCTATCCAGAGAAATTAATAAATTCGTTAGTCCGGAAAGCAAAATACGGGGAAGAAAGAAGTGAAAATAGAGAAATATCTGGCAACACAAAATACTATAGTATGCCCTTCATACCAAAATTAACAGAATAGAAACAAATTAAAACAATAATGGATGGTGACAACATTTCAATAGCACATAGATCAGCTAAAACAATCAAAACTTTATTTACAAACACAAAAGACAAAATAGACAAGAAGGAGCAAAGTAATGTTGTCTACCAGATAAAATGTTTAGATAATCAAACAGATTGTTGTGGAAAAGTATACATTGGAACAACAAAAAGAAGTTTAAGCACAAGAACAGGTGAACATGAAGCAGACATTAAAAAACAAAAACAAACAACAGCACTCGCTCAGCATTGCATTGAATACGGACATACAGCTGTCTTGACAAATGTTAAAATACTTAACAGAGAAAATAAAATAAACAAAATGTACACTCTTGGGAGCCTGAGGATACAACAAAAGGGGAACGAGACATTAAATAGAAAAGAAGTCAAAGATAATTTAAGTGTAAATTATTTTGTATTGTTAACATAAAGCAGATTACAGTACAAGAAAGTGTTTAAAAAGCCGCGGTTTTGTATATATGTGTTTTTAGGTTTTGATATTTATAAAAAAGAACATTTAAAAATACGTTGACAGGTTAAAGCAAACGAACATATTAATAAAATGTAAGTTTGTTGTACGTGTATATTATTTATTTATTTATCTATTGGTTTGTTGTTTATTAACTTTAACTTAACAAAACAAACAAAATATATGTAAACTAAAAACACTTCTTCTGTATTGCCAGATTTTAATAAAATACCCCTGAAGAAGTTAGGATTATCCAACGAAACGTCAGGAAATAAATGGAAAAAAAATTTTAAATGTTTTATTTAAAAATATTCCAATGACCTTGAAAGCCCAAATCGAAGTTGGAACATACTAGAAAAGAATTTTAATAAATCAATAAGATCAAAGTAAATTATATAAACAAATTATTAAAATAGACTTTTCAATTAAAAGTACCTACGAGTATATAAAGACGTTTTAAAAAGGTAAAATTGTAACAATAGTTACCAAAAATTTGCAGAAAAAACGGGATCTTTTTTTTTAATTTTTTATGGATTTTCAAAAACAAAAATTGTCACGATATCTCTGAAACTATTGAGCGATTTAAAAAAATATTGTCAATGATAATATTGTTGGCGAATATCAGATTATTTACTTAGCTGTATAAAACGTACCGCAGTCCAGTTATTTTAGTATTTGTCGTGCAATTGTTTTCTTTTTGCGGTATATTTCGAAGCGGATTCGAATTCAGTACCCAAACTAACATAAGAAATAGCTTTTCCTTGCTATCCTTCCTTCTGCTATAGACCAGCGACCGTCTACTTGTTTTTTTAATGTTGTGGGTCTTTGGACCCACTATATTAAATAAGTCCCACTTAGAGCCGGTAGGTAGGATTCCATAATTTTTTTTTTAATTTTTTGCCAAAAACAAAAAGTTTTACGAAAACTTAATATTTTACTTGCAGGAAAACGTCTGTCCAAAACCACTAGTTTTGTAATAAACTAAATAGAAAATTTCTCAATAAAATTATTTTTCAATCTCTTAGATTCAAAATTTCACAATTTAAAAAAATCCAATTTGCATGAGCTGAAATGTTACTTGACATGTATTTTCTTCTTTAAAGGAGAAAAATAAAAAAACGCAATACCAATTTAAATTCAATTTCCATTTTTTTCTGCAAACAATTGTTTGTGCTGTAGTGACAGATTTTATTGTTTACATTCTAAAATTTAATTGATTTTATGCCACTTCTTCCTGTTTTTTTATTTTAGCCTAAAACGAACTTTTTAACAAAAGATATTTTTCCTGGGTAACACTATTGCAAAAGTAAAACAATGTGAGGAAGGGATTTTTTTTAGTTTTAGTTCCCGGTTTTTTCGCAACCCTTTTTAAGGCTGAATGCGTTTCAACAAACGTAATAATGTTCCATCGGGGTTTGCAGTTCATAGAATTAGTTAGAAAAACTTACTTCAATTTAGAATAGTATCACTTACACAAAACACTGAATCACTCAATTCTGCACAAAAACAAAGCTTTTCAATTTAAAAGCTTTTAAATGGAAAAGGAGATTGAAAATTAATTTAAGCATGTTCTGTAAACACGGTGACTTCAAACTGGGAACAATTTTGAAAACTTGGTGATTTGAGGATAGAAACCAGTTCCACTTTTAACAATTTGCCTAAAAGGAGCTGTTGCTTTATCAGAGCCTCATAGGAGGAGATACTGTGTAACAGGTTACTGAATAGACGTAAATAATCTTATCCAAATTTCGGTTACTATAGCACTGGTCTCAGTTGGGTATTAAATATGTATGTGTTCGTACATATTACAATTTACATACGTACTTACAAGTCTTACTAGTTAAGTGACATCTGGTGTTGTGACCGGACGCGGAGACTTACTATTTGTGCTTCGGCCGTTTTTATAAGTTACGGGACAAGAAGAAGGTTTGGGAGAAAGTAAGTGAATATTCCAATAATTCAATTGCTTGCTGAGAAGAAAAGCTATAAAACAGTGTCTATAGAACTGCCCAACAAAAACTTAACTTACATTTTTAATTTCAATAACTGCATTCATTACTTTGTAGCTCTATTTGCCACTACCTGCATTATTCTTTTACGCCTCTCAATTTGTGTGAATTTTTGTTATTTTGATTTTTTTTCGTCAAATTTCGATTCTTCATTCAATTTTAGTTTTTTAACAAAAAATATGATTTTATTCGTCTGTCGATTTTAAATTAACCAATTTAAAATTTTTTAAAAATTTTGAATTCTTTGTGAAATTTCGGTTTATTGAGAAATTCAATTTTATTTTATTTTCTAGTTTTTGAAATTTTGAGGTTTTTTTTAAGTTTTTGCATTTGATCCAACAGTTAGTTCCGTAAGTTATCCAGGGGCCTCGGAACGATCATTTCTGTAATTTATACAAAATGGAATGACAAACATATATAAATAGTTTTAATTTTTTTTTAATTACTCTTTTCTACTATTTTAATTTTGTGCAAAAATTAAATCCAGAACACAGTCCTGTGTAAATTTTATTGCTCTATTAAAAAAAAAATCAGCAGCTTAGTTTTTAATTGAACGTACTTTTTTCTACCTTCCACACAATACGAATACAAACAATCGGAAGAAAGAATTGCTTTAAAACAATTGCTGGCAAGTGAACGAAAATAAAATGATTTATTTTATGAAATTTTTTTAAATATTTTTAAGTTGGGATGGTTTATTTCATCCTAATAGTGATTGTGATGTTAGTGATGACGTATTTGTGGAATTTGGTTTTTAAATTGTCATTCACGCCTTGTATTTTTAAATTAACAAAAGGGATTTCTGTGAAAATACAATCTTATTTGTTCCCACATTACATTTTAAAATTTATATTTAATTGATTTTTTCTGCAGTAAATTTAATTTCCAAATATACATATTTCTTATATGTGCTCGAAATATTTATTGAAATTAATTACATTATTACTGCAATGATCTGGTTACTGCTGTTTACCACATTTTATTATAAATAATTGAAAATATATTTAATTTCTACAAAAGAACTGGAAGAGTTGAATTACATAATGCGTATCTGTTTACATTGCGGCACCATGCCACACCACATATATTTAAATAATCTTTAATACAAATTGTCATTGAAATCCTTAGCTTGTAACCGAAAAATTGAAATTGGCTAATGTCATCACAGAGTTTGTTTTTATCTAATTTATTTAAATTTATTTAAATAACATTTATAAACAATCGCACTCTTGGTGAAGGAATCATTAGAAAAAATGATAAATCTTTTTAATTTTCGCAACTGTTTTGTTTTATTCCACTTATATAGTGAATTTTCAATTGAACTGTTGATTTCTTACCAATTCAATTTTTTTATTCCCATTTTTCGGTTTTGTGGTATGTTTTCGAATTTGTGGTATATTTTAGGTTGTGCCAAATTTTTAATTTGTTGTATTTCTTTGGCCAATTTATAATTTTTGTAATATAAAGTTTTGAGTCTATAGTTTGGTTTTATGCTGAATTTTCGAACAGTGAGATTTTTGAGAATTTTTTCGGATATACTTGTTTAACAAAAATTTCCGTTTCCGAATATTTTTTAATCAATATTGATTTTTAGCAATAACATTTTATATTCCAATTACAATTAAGAGACATTTTTGTAAATTGTATGTTATTTTCTTTAATTTAAAATTGGTGAACTATAGTTTGGTATATCCACAAATTATGGGAAAATTTGGTTCTTATTTTTTAAGAATATTTAAGATGTTTATCTAAGATTGTTATGATCTTTAAATTTATTAGTGGAATTTTTAATTTTTTGATTCTTGATTTGATATTCCGACAGGGTGTTTTGATGTAGAATTTTGGAACGAGTTTCCGTCATCTCTTGTCTCCAAACCAAACTTGACAAGGGATGACGGAAATTCTTCCAAAATTCTACATTTTAATTTTTTATTGAATTTTATTTTTTATTGTGGTATATTTATTTTGTTTAATGATAATTTCACTGGAAAACCATTAGAATGCGCCTTTCATTTCTTTTGTAAGTTTTTGATTTTGTTATTGTTGTTTTGTCTCCTCATTATAAAAAAAAAATGGGAAAGATGAGTCGTATGCCAACTATCATAATCATGTCCAGTAGATTATGGTAATTGCCAACATATATTTATTTATAATACATAAACAAACATTAAAATTATATTGCTGAGGAGATGCTAAGAACGCAAGAAATTGATAGAAATAAATGGGAAAAATTATTATAACTAAAGTTAAATAAAAACTAATATACAAAAAATTTTGTTCTTGAAATGATAAGTTTAAAAAACCAAAGTATCTAATTAAAACTTAAAAATTAAAACTAAAAAAATGTAAAGAAAAAATGTAAGACTAAAGCTTCGAACTAGAAAAAACAGAGCATTAAAAAAAACGTAACGCCTAAAATTATAATAAAACCAATTATAATAAAACCAACAACATATCTGCCATCATCAACAGGAAGGAGATAGTTACCCTGCAAAGCTGACTAGTAAAGATATACGGACGTTAAATAAAATAATTAATTATATACATTTTTAACACTTAATACCCTCTATTCCATGCTTTTTTGAAAAGAATCCTCCGAAAAAAGTGGCTAAATCCGGACAATATGGCGCATGAAGTACCAATTCGTATGTTTCAAGAAATGATGCGTGCCAAAAACATGCTTTTGCAAGTTTTGCTAAGCAAAAAATGAACCAGTTGCAAATATGCTTCTGGAATGTAAACGAGCCATATTAATGAGCTAGAAAATTGGGTAAAAAAGTGAAAAATACAGGTGAATTCATTAAAATGTGCTCATTAGGGGTACAACCAAAATAAGGCCCTATCACCACGCTGTAGCCGATGTTGTGCTGAAACCGAAATATGATTCCTCAGGTCATTTCGAAACAAAAACGTTCCGCGTCGAAGCCGATTTCTGAAAGCCCTTTAAGATTTTATTTTTTCAAAATTTTTTATTTTATAATTATTTAACTATTTACATTTCTTATTTAAAAGCTATCTCTGTTAAGTGAAATGAACTTAAGAGTTCGAGTTGATTTGCATTGGGGGAAAATATCTTGTACGACTTTGATGGCGCGTTCCGCACAAATGTTGCTGCGTTGTGTTTTTGGAATTCTTGATTCATCTTTCACCCAATGTCTTAGAAAGCATTTCTGAGCATTAGTAAAGCCCTGTAATGATGTGCTTAAGGCTTCGAAGTCATTTTTATTGTAACAATGGTCTGAAAACCAAATGTTGTACCAAGGGCCACATATAAATTCGCATATTGCATATAATTTGCTACGATATTTTGGAATTAGTATGTAAGTTAGAATTGCAAGAATTGCTCTAGAATTCCATCTATCATTACTAATCGGTGGCATAGTCTTAAAGTTTATAAATGGAAATTTATTGTGCTCCATATAGTATTTAAAAGCCTGTCCTAGTTCATATAAATATTGCATATCATCACGCCACTTTAAATTTCCAACATATAGCCGTTTCTCGTTTTGCTGATATTCGTGTTTTAATATATTGTAATTGCTTATCAACTCTGAAACGAATTCATATGCAATATCGTGGTTTTTCCGTCCAATGATGCATCCATTACATATCGTAGTATTAAATCCAACACATGGTGTTGACATCCAATGTACTGCGGTGGTGGTAGAGAAATTGATTTAAAATGGTTCTGCAGTAGTGTTACAACACCTTTGGTTTTTCTTGTATTAACACTGGTTGTGTCGCAGATTATCATTTTTATTGACTTCATCAAATTAAATTTTTCCAAAGTTTCTTTGATGCCATTGAAAATATTTATCGCTTTCCCATTTTCCAGAACTAATGCAGCTACTTTTATTTCTTGAGATTCATTTTTTACAACAACTACCTGTACTTCTTGTCGTCCAATTTTTTTACCATTAAAATGGAGACACCAATTCTCATGTTGTAAAGACTGTTTCATTATTTCTTCCTTTTTCTCTGCAGATTTGTAAACAGCTTTATAAATTGCTTGCTGTGAAGGAGTTGAAATATCGACCCCTGATTCTGCCAGTTCATTGCATATTTTTGCTGCTTTCCTAGTACTTACTTTGGCAGTATTTACTAACGTTAGTGCTGGATTTATTAATCGCTTTGTTGTTCCAAGTCTTAAAGGCGCCATATAATCATTGTCATCTTCAAATGAATCATCGATCATTGAGACAAAGTCGGTGTCTCCATAATTGAGCATTGAGACAGAGTCGCAGTCTGAATCTTGGACACTTATTTCAGATTTAAGTGCAATGTTTTCGAACGAAATATTAAAATTGTTATCAAACTTTTCAGCAGTTTTTGAAGTTTTGATACATTTCTGGTGTGCACGAAACAAACATTCCACTTTCCTCCTTATAGATTTGGTAGCCAATTTCGGAATATTTAGTTTAGTCCATAAATCGAATAATTCTTGTGATATAATTTTATACCTCTCTGTTTTTGATTTTTCTTTTTTATATAACGCATTAAATCTTCCAATGACTGTTTTCTTTTTAGGTATTTGGTTCAGTTCACATAACGAAATATTGATACTTGGAATATTTTTATATTTATTTTCTGAATTTTTTAAATTTTGGGTCCACTTATCCGCGTTTTTCCGAACTACAATTTCGCAATGTTTAAAAGACATTTTATAAAGTTGAACGAAAACAAACGATTAAATTCGATTATTATAAAATGAATGCACAACAAACTTACAAATTGGATTATTGTACAATTTTTGGATATCAAAAGTGACAGCGCCTGCTTTTATTTATCATTTAACGCGAAACCTTTTTTAACGATATCGAAAATCTAAAGATGCACTTCTTATTGTTTTTTTATGCACTACATTTTTAGGGCCATTTTGATATTTTCAAAAATTGTAAAAAAGTTGTATCCCTAGTGCTCATAAAACATTTTGACTTAGCAGGAAAAATTGTCCACCAATAACAATAACAAACCATTGTTCTAGCGGACAAACACGCATAATTTGGTCCCGTCTTATTGAAGCAAAAATAAGGTCCATAAAGCTTCGGACAAATCAACTACATTGGGTAATAACTCCTTACTCAACCTTCACTTTGGAACACAAAGTCCTCTTATACGAAACCGTTATAAAGCCAATATGGTCATATTGCATTCAGCTCTGGGGTACTGCCTGTGCATCAAACATCCAGAAGTTACAGAGTCAGAGACAGTCTAGAATTTTACGTCAAATCGTATGTGCCCGCTGGTACATAAGAAATAAAAACATACATAGGGATCTTAATGTTCCCACTATCCACGAAGAAGTTAAAACATTCACGTCCTGCATAAAAAAATGTTCCTATCAAAAATACTAATGATGCTTGGCTCAGAACTGACAAAGAAAAATCTAATTAAATTGCTGGACATCTAGGATCAACTTTTAAGCCTCAACAAACGAGTAATTATATTACACCTAATGAAACAAAAATGGAGATATGTGCCCTTAATAACAAGAAATCTACGGGATATGACAGAATAGATGCGGTTGCAATAAAGTCTTTGCCTTTTAAGGGTATCTTATTCCTAACATTAACATTTAATTTCATTTTACGTCTCCAACACTCTCCTTCACAATGGAAAAGTGCTGAAATTATAATGGTTTTAAAACCAAGCAAGCCGGAAAATGTAATGACGTCGTGCAGGCCTATTAGCTTGTTGCCTATTTTATAAAAATTTTTTGAAAAATTACTTCTCAAACGTTTAAACGCAATTCTTCAGAAATGCAATATTATTCCTGATCATCAGTTCGGTTTTCGAAGTCAACAGGGAACACCAGAACAGTGTCATCGAATTATTAACGTGACAACTGACTCCTTTGAAAATAAAAAATTTAGTTCTTTTGTATTTTTGGATATACAGCAGGCTTTTGATAAAGTATGGCATGAGGGATTATTATAGAAATTAAAAAACATGCTTCCTGTTCCATTATATTTATTATTTTTATCATAATTGAAGCACAGATCTTTCTACGTCAAAGTCGACAACGATTTTTCTCATATTTGTAAAATAGAAGCTGGAATCCCACAAGGAACCGTCCTTGGACCAATATAAACTATCTAAACTTTATACACCAATGATATGCCGATAAAAGAAGATGTTACAGTCGCTACTTATGCCGACGATACAGCATTCTTATGTTGTAGTGAATCTCCTACAGCTGCAGCTAAATAGTCTTTCTGATTGGCTTACAAAATGGAACATTGTTGTTAACACCCAAAAATAAAGTCAGATCACTTTTAGAACAAGAAGAGAAAATTGCCCAACTGTGTTTCTCAATGGCATTTCAATCCCTAGTGTTAATACTATCAAATACTTAGGTTTACACTTAGACAGAAGACTTATATGGAAAGCGCATATTAGCGCGAAAATAAAACCACTTGACATAAAATTTGAGCTAATATATTGGCATCTGGCCGTAAATCCCAACTTTCTATGGAAAATAAGGTCCTGCTTTATAAAACCATTTTAAAACCTATATGGACTTATGACATATAAATATGGGGCACTGCTAGTAATTTCAATATAGAAATATTACAAAGATTTCAGTCCAACGCTTTGCGCTCTATAACAAACGCTCCCTTTTTTTATATAACGAACAAAACTTTACACAACGACATGAACATATCTTTCGTCAAATCTGAAATTAGAAGATTCAGCGCCCATTACTTAGAAAGGCTTAGAAATCATGTAAACATACTTGTAATTACGCATTTAGATGAGACTGATGAAGTTAGAAGGCTTAATAAAATATAAATATATGTACAGGGTTGCCGCCTTTTTGGTAAACATTAGTCTTGACAGTTCATATTTGACAGTCGTGAAGTAGAGACGTGGAACATTTATTATGGAAAAATATTCGGTAAAGCAACGTGTTTTAATCGTTAAAACATTTTATCAAAATCAATCATCGATTACTGTGACGATGAGAAAGTTACGTGAAATTTTTGGAAGAAACAACGTGCCATCAAGACGCACTGTTTATCGTATTCTGAATGCTTTCGAAGAAAGAGGGACTGTAGCTGATAGGCCCAAGCATGGACCACAACGTACTGCAAGAAAGTGTTCAAAACAATCCATCAACCTCAATTCGACACCGTGCTCAGGAGCTTGGTCTTCAAAGGACAACTTTGGCCACAATTTTGCACAAAAACTTGCATTTTTTTCCATTTAAGGTTCAAGTGACACAAGAGTTTCTTCCAGAAGACCATTTACGACGCCGTACATATGCCAATATAGTACTACAGCTCGCCATATTCATGAAGAAATCATAATGAGTGACGAGGCACATTTTCATTTGAATGGATCTGTGAATAAACAGAATAGTCGGTTCTAGGCAATGGAAAACTATATTATTCATCAGTCACCTTTGCAATCATTAAAAGTGAGAGTCTGGTGCGCAATTTGGTCAGGAGGAAACTTTTTAACGCCACAACTGCATGCTTTGGGCTTGACTAACATGTGCTTTCAACAAGACGGTGCCACATCGCATACAGCCAGGATAAAATACCGCGTTAAATGTGTGAGAATGTAATGAAAAATGTGTTCAAAAGGGCTCGCATTTGTGAGGCTAACAGAGGCGGACTTTTATCTCCTATTTTATTCCATACATAATTGCCGACATTAAATAAAACATTTATCAATATACGATCCATTCGCTTTCATTTAATCAAAACTTATAAACAAACAAATTAGTGTACCTTCCCGGCGGACACCCTGTATGTATTACGATAATATAGCATCAGATATCAACTTCATAATACATAACTTTAATTGTTATTAGTTATAGGTTGTAACATCGTCTCTGTTAAAATTAGTATGTTTTTTATAAAACATACTAATGTTTTGAAAATGTTAGTTTTTGTGGTGTTTTATTCCAGTTTTTGGGTTTTATGGCAAATTTTTCGAACTTTCTCTTTTTTTTTAGAAAATTTTGTTATATTGGTAATTTATAACTTTTGTTTAGTTCGGTTTTGTAAATATTGGTGAATTCCTAAAATGTGTTGAAAGTTAGATTTTTTCATTTTTCAGTTTAGTTTAGATTTTTGATAATACATAAAACTTTAATGGATTTAAAATCTTTTAGACTTTAATTTGTATTTTACTGAATCTTTCTATTAAAATAAGGTATGTTTTATGAATTACTAAATGTAATAACTTCTTTAATATATTCAAGTCTTAATAATCTATTTAAAGAGAGTCGTCTCGTCGATAGCATTGGGTCAATTGCAGTAAGTCGCGCGCTAGAGCGTTGGGTTGGATCACTAGTTTGTTTACTTATTTGGCCGTGTAGGTGTTTGCTTCTTGCTGGATAGTAAAAAATTCTAGATCTCTGTGTTTATTTTCATTTCTTATATTCCAGGGGGCGCATACGACAAGTCGTAAAAGCCTCAGCTGTCTTCTTTATAGCTTTTGGATGTTTGATGCACAAGCAGTACCCCACAGCTGAATGCCATATGTCAAAATTGGTTGTATAAAAGTACTTTGTAATCAATAGCCATGGTTGAGTTAAGAACTATTAGCCTGTTTAGTTTTATGGCCGCAATATTTGCCTCAATATGACGGGACAAAGATAGGCGTCTATATAAGTGGATACCTAAATAATAAACGCGAGTTACGTAAATAAATAGGTCTTTTAATGTATTTATATTTTTTTTAAGGAAAGAAAAGTTCAACGACAATTCAAATACAAAATTGTTGAATCCACAAACATAAACAATAGTTGTTGAACAGAAAATATAACAAAAACAAAATCAATACTTCAATGACCAAACAAAATCGATATTAAGAAATTTTAGGATCGATTTTGTTTGTTCAACATATTGTTCATAGAAATAAGTTTTAGACCAAGAAGAGAAATTGTATAAAAAAAGAGAAATGTATTAATAAAATTCAGTTTGATTTGAACACTCTAAAAATAATTCGCGTGTTTCCGCGTTATTCGAGGACAGTTTTGCCTCCTGAAGGAAAATGTGACGTGAGCACGAAGGACTCGAATTATTTTCGTGGGTACCCCATCATACCAGACTTTATCAAAGGCCTGGGAAATGTTAATAAATAAAGCTGAACAATAACGCCGAAAATTTTTTCAAATAACTCACAGCTGAATTAGGTAAGTTTCTTATCGTTGATACTGTAATACGATCAGGTCTGTGTGATTTTCTCATATTTTTATTTTTATTTCTTAAATTTATTGAAATTTTATATAATAATTTACAGTGTCAAAATTATTTGGAATAGTGAAACTATTTATGTCATGTGATGTGAAAACCTTTTCTAAGTGAATTGCGAATGCATTTTCCCTTCTAATAGAGTTTTTAGCCCAGGTGCGCTCTTCAAATATTAGCGGAAATTCCTACCCAATAGGACAATTTAAGCGCCTTGCAGCTTTCCACAGGCGTGTTTTATTGGATCCAAATTTTTTAAATATGTTTCGATAGTGATTTTGGCAAAAATTCATTAGTACATTTAAGCAATTGTCTTCTAAGCCTCCTCTTCTCCCTGACAAATATCTGTATATCAGCTGATGACTAGTGCGAATTTCTTCTAACTGTTGGCTTTGTTGGCGTTTTACATCCGGCTGCTATATACACGGTGTATGTAGAATGGTCTACAGCTGCTTGAATATCAACCGAATTTCTCAGAGCAATGTTGTGAGATAAGTGAAAGCTTACACACACTGGAAAAACTGTCGTATGTGAATAATCAGAAAATAAATCCTATGATGGACTGAGTAGAATTTGTTCACGTCTGATGTTTTTTAAAATAGCAAAATCGATAAGGTCCGCCAGCTTATTAAACTGTGTTGGCCAAGAGGATGGTTCAACTCCAGATACGATATCAAGATTATTAGCTGTAGTTGTGTTATAAAGCAACGTTTAAAGAAAACAAAATGTTTGTTTTTTTTTTAAACTTTAATTTTATTGAATTTTTCTATTAAAAGAAATTCGCGATAGGTATTCAAATCTTATCTTTAAAATATTATTTATTAATTATTACCAGATATAAGCTAGCCCCTTAAGCTGGATCACCGCATTAGTAACAGGATATGGAAACTTCAAATATCATCTAGCCAAGATGAAAATCGTAGAAGATGATACTTGCAGCCATTACCTGGAAGAGGATGAGACAGTAGCGCACATTGTGTGTGAATGTCCAAGACTGGCTAGCATAAGGCTTAGGGCCACGGGCTAAGGCTAGTACGAGCATCAATTGAAAGTAAGGTAACCGTAATTAAAAATCGGTTTCCTAAAACCAATTTGAGGAGCGAAGGGGATCCAAAAGGGATCAAAAAATAAGTGGTCTGCTTCAAAATCCCCCTACATCTAAATAATAATAATTATTGCCAATGTAATAACTAGTTTATTGTATTTAAATCATAATAATAAAAGACTATCTACTATTGGTTAGGAAGAGACATTGCGCCAACCTCAATGTGTCAGTTTTTCTGAGTCTCTGGTGCTCATGAAATTGCAGTAAATCTCGCGCTAGAGTGTTGTTACGGACACAATAGACCACTAGTTTGTTTACGTATTTAAACGAGTATGATTTTGCTTCCTCCTGGACAGTGGGAACTTCTAGATCTCTGTGTATAGCTTCATCTTTTGTATACCAGGTTGCGCATACGATATATCGTAAAATCCTAGACTGTCTTCTTTGTAGCTTCTGAATGTTTGACGCGCAAGCAGTAACCCACAGCTGACTGCCATTGAACTTAATGGCTTTATAATGGATTGGTATAAAAGGACTTTGTATTCCAAAGCAAAGCTTAAGTTAGGATTTATTTGCCAGGGTAGTTCATTTGTCCGTTATTATTTCCTCAATGTGACGAGACCAAGATATGCGTCCATCTAGGTGGATACCCAAATCTTTAACGTACGTTTTTGCTGGAACCTTTGTATTTGTTATTGGTGGGCAATTTGCCTTCTGAGGAAGCACACTTCAATGGATTTACCTTTATCTTCCACTTTTTTATACATCATTTCACTCATTATGGTGAGACTGAATATGTTGAAATGCAACCTTCGGGTTATTATTAACACATATAAATGCAGGGTTATCTGCAAAGTTGACGTATACATATGTAATTGGGCTTGTTGGCATATCCTCTGTATAGATGAGTTATAATAGCGGCCCTAGTATACTTCTTTTAGGTTTAACCTTAAACGTTTTATTTGTTAAATAACTATTCGGAAGCTTGTGGGACTTTTCAGGTGGAACTCGAGTTATTTTCATAAATAGACCATCTTGCGAGGCTTTATCGAATGCCTGGAAAATATTTTTATTAAACAAAGCTGAACAATATTACTTACCTTCAAGTGCAGATCTTAAGATTTTCAGATGCTAACTTTAGATTATTATTAACACTTATAAACACAATTGCCAACGTTGGTGTGTGTAAATAGATGGCTTTGTTGGCATATACTACCTTGAGGGATTCCTTCAGAGCATCTGCCATTTTTAGATAACTGATTTTTTTACCTTACTTTATATTTATGTCAAATAACTCTTAAGAAGCTAGTGGGAGTTTACAGTAAGAACTTGAGTTATTTTCGTGAGTAGCCTATCATTCCTGGCTTTATCAAAATCCTGGGAAATATCAATAAATAAAGCTGGACGGTATTGCTTATTTTTAAATGCATATCTAATAACGGCGACAATTCTGTTGACTTGGTAAATAGCACTATGATTTGCTGGGAAACCAAACTGATGTTTTTATAACTAAGATACGGGTTTAAACACGAAACAAATAATTTTTCAAACCATTTTGATAAAATTGACAACACGCTAACGAGACTGTACGACTTGAGACCTTTACTAGTTTAGGGATCATAACAATTTAATAAATCTTCCAAAAGCATACGAAAAGAGCCACTCGAAACATTGTATAAAACATGAATAGTAAAATTCTCACAGCTTAATTGGGTAAATACCTCATGATTGATCCCGTAATACGATCAGGGACGGGCGATTTTTCATATCTATTGTCTTAATTTACGATTTTAACAATAATTGCCGAAATTTCATGAGATCAGTCATGTGGTTTGAAACCCTTTTCTAAGCAATTTGCAAAGGTAATTATTTTTTGAATTGATCTCTTCGCCCAAGCCAAAAACGAAGCTCCATCAACAAATTGTATGTTCACCAAGACTTTAAAAATTCTTCTCAAAATCAAAAACTGAAATAAAACAAAATAATTCCAAAGTTACCACAAAAACTAAAATTAACCAAACTTTAAAATTTCATAAGTAAATTTTTAACTTAAGAGTATCAAAAATTTTTCAGTTTTACCAAAAATTTTGAAAAAAAATTTATATTTTATGAAAAAGTTAAAATTTTTTTTAAAATCTGTGTTACAAAACATCCAAAAAACCTGCTTTCCACAAACAGGAAAAAAATTAAACTTCACCATATTTTGAAATTTAACGAAATTTCCCCGACAAATCAAAATTGTATCCAATATTGAAAAAAACCCTTTGCGTCGGAAAAAATCGGTTGTATATATTTAGTAATTCATACTTCTGTGAAGATTCAGCACAGCAGAGTGTAACTCTTTTACTTGTTATTTTTTTGATAAAATTTATAATTATTATGATTTATAAATATATTGGTGAATTTTTACATTTTTGGGGATTTTTAAATTTTTTTGGGAATTCACGACTTGTGGGGAAATTAGGGATTTTTATATAATTGTGTAAAATGTAGATTTTTATTGAATTTAATTTTTGGGTCATTAAATTTTTTATTCCAGTTTATCGATTTTACAGTCAATTTTCGAATTTGTAGTGAATTTAAAATCTTGACAAAATTTCGTATTTTTCTCACTTTTTAGTGAAATTTCGGTGTATAGAGGAATTAAATTTTCTTTCTTGGTTTTAAAAATTTTGAGGTTTCATTTTTGAAAATTGCTTAATTTGGTCAAACATTTATGTCCGTTAGTAATAGCAGGGCCTCAGAAGGATGATTTTTGTTAGGGGAGTTTATAGGAAATTTGATAACGATTCAAAATAATACGGGCCTATATATAAGCGTTTCTCCGTAAGTAATAAAATCAGAAAAATTCTTATATCGCGGAAACTCACCTTTCTGACCATTTGATTAAATGGTCAGAAAGGTGTATTCAAAATCGTACAGACGCACTTCGTTAATTGAACATCCAAAATATACCAGATTATATACTTTGTTGGGCCGGAAATGAATATTGTAGAAGTTACAATCGGAATGCCAAACCTATATATTCCCTTTTCATATATGTGAAGGCTACAAAAACGAGAACTATCCTGTTTCTATCCTTTATTTTAAAAGCGAATACCTCAAACCTTTTGTAGTTATATGAATTTACGATGCTTCCGTTATTGTGTTTCCCATACAAAATTGTTTGCACTGTAGGTGGTTTTAAATAAATATATTTAGTATTTAAATTAAAGTGTTTATAAATCTTGTCTGTGACGTTTAAAACTGCATTCTGAAGCACATAAAATGCAAATAAATTATAGTTCATCATACAATATGTATGCGGGAGCATTGTTAAAAGTAATAAATTAAATGTTTATATCCTGCCGGAGTATTTATGTACAAGATGCAATGTAGCAGAAATTATCTTATTTTCTAGTGTCACTTGCTTTATTCCAAATATTTTTAACAATATGCAGTTATTAAGAGAGGTAATCTCACACTTTAAGTCCTTAAATACAATCACACGTAGTAAAAAATAGTTTTTTTTATTAAAATGTTTCTTACTGTCCATTTTAAGCAGACGGAAGGTTTGACTTTATTGTATGTAATTCAGTTTTATTTGCAGTATTTGGTTTATAGTAGAATAACTAAACTAATAATGGATAAACTGATTATGCATACGGCTAAAATTTAGTTATATTGAAAAAACTTTTCCCCTCCTTCAGCACGCTAGTTAAGTCAACCAGCCATTCTAATAACACCTCAACCCATTCCCTGCCTATTAATTGGCAACAATAAATTATTTCCTTGATCAGCAAAATTAATAAACTGAATACCCAATTTCAAAAAGTTCAGCGAACTAATTTCGCAATCCAATTTTAAAGAGTTCAGTAAACTTATTTCGCAAGTAACACTTCCTCATTGAAACACTTGTTATTTTTATTTCAAGAAACTATAGCTGAGTAAACACTTTGTAAGCATTTTTAATTATTGATTTAACTTTTAACTTTTACTTCATGAAACAATAGCTGAGTAAACACTTTGTAAACATTTTAATTATTGATTAAATACTTAACTTTTAACTTTTAACTTTTAAGTCTTAGTTTTAAGAAAAAAGTGATATAATAAAGAACCATAAAAAATTTAAAACTTATTATTATTATTTTTTTTTTTTAACTCAACCTAACTCGGTCTCGTTAGTCGCTCGCTTGAAGTGCAAGAATATTTGTATAACTTCTTGCACGCTCTAAAGTAAATCATTTTTATCATTCTAATAAATAATTGCAATTTACCATATAATCCAAAATATTGGCCATCCTTGGCTGTGGATATTTTTCATCTTTCTTGCAACAGATGCACTCCGTCCCAAAAGAACTGCTAATCTTTTGAAGACAGAATCCAATTTTTGATACCTCGAGTAAAGTGAAACGCATTCTATCCAATTTGTTCTACATTGATTTAAGTCGGACAAGGTCTGGGCTGTGAAGTAGGCGAGGTAGAATTTCCTGCTAGCATACGAGTATCCTGGACGTTTTCCAATAATCACCGCCTGCAGACAGATACATTATAGTGTGTATAGCTCTGTATGCTTGTTAGCAACGTCTTAATTTCTCTGGTTTCCGTTTTAGATTGTCGTAGTAAATATTTATATATGTATGTAATCGGCAGTAATAATCCGATGAAGAAACCGCTTTTTTTTACAGAGTTATACCTGCATTTTCGACATTCGAAATCGAATTTCGGCGTCTCTCGGTTTCGAATTGAAATATCCTGTTGTATTACTGCTTTTCTAGGGTCTTCTTGTATTTGATAGTTGCATGAGCTTTCCTGAACGGTCTTTCCCTTCAATTTTTAAAGAGTCGAAATCAGTATCTATAAGCTGTCTCACATAGAGCACGCTTGCTATAAACATCCACAAAAATACGATTACTTTCGGCAGCAGTTCTTTTCATAAAAAATAATGAATATTATTTCCGCAAAAACACTATCTTCCATGCAGTGAAAAACTATGTTGTTTTAGAGGACATTTGGTTCCGTACTGAATATTATTGGCATATGTCAGTTGTCAAAGAACGAGAACTTTTGTGTATAAATTCGTGAATTTACTTTCCGACATGGTGATTTGGAAGAGATATTTGGAACAATTTTCCGTCCTCGCTTTCGTTTGGATATAAACCTTTTCAATTTTCAGTGTCTTTTTTCGAAAAACAGCAACAATATGGTCTAATATTCCCTTCTATTGCGTTTCTTGCTTGGTTGGTACAACAAATTGATTTTGCGTGCAGTTTTCGAAGTTCACATATTGTGATTTCTTTGAAAATTTTAAATTTTGGAATGTTTTCAATGTAAAGAGCAACGCAAAAGCTTTGTACTTCGCACCTGAACTATAAAATGATAGAAGAAGTAGCGTAAATCTTGTATGGATGTATGCGCAACATATTAGCAAACGCATTAGTGTACAATAACTAGTATTGTAACTACTATCTGTATCTCTGCAGCATTAACTCGTTTTATGAATAAGGGCAGAGAGGCCACTAGTAACCACGAGATTATCGTAGTTATTTCATTTTTGTGTGACTGGGAAAATCGTTTGCCTACACAATACTACAAATTATATGGCATCGGTTTTGCTTATTATGTTGCTTAAACCTCTTACACACACCAATAAAAATTGGCATACAAATCTTTGATATTTAACCTCAGTTTTCCGTAAATTAATCGTTTTAAAAATTTTTTTCCGTGTACAAAGACACCCAACGTGTCGAATATATTGCAGACTCCCGTGTAAATATCTATAACTTCTCTTGTATAAAGAGACATTTCTCCAAACGAAATGTCAGTACAGTATTACATATTAATTGTTTACTTTTAAATTATGTCAACAAACTATTGTAGAGAAATTCTTGTTGAACTCTAATTGACGTGTTTAAGCGTCCAGTTACAAGTTTTATAATATATTCATAAGTTTTTGTATTTTTACTCCGAAAGAGAAAAGTACTGAAATTGTTCATTGGGATAAATATGAAACCTCAACTCATCAAACAAATTAGGATGCAATAAAATTACAGTTTTCAGATCATTTTTTTTCTATTATCTTGAGCACCTTTAGGCACCACCTTCCAATCCCCTAGCGTGTTCAATAAATAAATATTTGAAAACCCCTGTGAAAATAATGTCGCAAAACAGAAGGAATTACTAGTAACAAGCAACAAGGAAAATCATAATGGACTAATGCCAAACAAATCTACACTTTAAGCCCTGAGGAAGCCCAATTTTGCGCAAAGGATATCAAAGAGAAACTGCAATAATAGCAAATCTTTAGCAAAGAATGCTACCATAAAAAACCAAGCTAATGACAGCTTAACTAACCTATAAGAAAGAATAAACATTGTTTGAAGGCAATCTTATTGTTTCTCATACAAAAAAGGCAAGAAAACACACAATAACATGGTAACATATTGTTAGCATCAAAGTAGTAGACAATAATTTGCCATGTTAAAAATACTCCTTCACCGCCATATAAGGAAAAGGTTTTTGCATCGGATTTTGACATATAGGCAACATCGAAATGGGGACAAATTTGACCATTCAACTAATTTACAACATGTCACCCTTTCTAATCCAAATGATATTTATTATACTTGGAAGTATTAACTCACTTGTATTCATAGATGCTATTCAATTATCTAAATTACCATTGGAAAGCAATACTTAAATAAATTGAGAAATATGTAGAGGCAAAATTCAGTAAAAAAATTTAAAAATCTTAAATGATTTTAGCAATATATAATGATTATAAGCCCATACAAAGTTAAAACGTGTTATGTCCCCTTCCTTATCTTCTTTTCCTCTATAGCTTAGCGGCGTTGTCCAGCTTCCAGTGTTTGTATGGACACAGCATAATTTATATGATATTTGCAATTTTAATAAAACCCAAGTACTTACTGAATTTATTTATTTACTGGAAATTTAAGAAAAGTGAAATATCGCAAAAATATATAAAATACCATAAATTTTTCCTAAATTAAGAATATTAATTTTAAATTAAAAAGAAAAAGAAAATATCAAAATTACAATAAATGCAAACTAGATCACAAGACGTTACAATGATTTCAATTTCTTATTCCATCGTATGAAAATGATTTCCTTTAATATTTATAAAAGAAAGAAAATAATCTGCAATTCTCCAATTATGGAAAAAAAACATTAAAAAAATACCTTCAATTGGTAAATATATTTGGTGCAACCGAAACTACCAAATCTACATACTAATATCCTACAAGATTTATGATAATGCCAGCGCAAGTCAATTTAAAGCCCAACAATAGTTGACACAAATAAAGGTTTCATTCTGTTTGGTCAATTTTCATAACAATAGAAGATATATTTTATAGAAAATTCAAAAGAGCAAATTATAGTTTAATCCTATTAATACAGGCTCAAAGAAACGGAAACATAAAACACATTATTAAAATTAATATATATCAAGCTTATTAATTAAATATAAAGGGTGTCTTAGTAAGGGGCACTATGTGTTTCATTTGATTGCGTGGTTAAGAAGACATACTTGGATTAAGTATTGAGTAAAATATCTTACGGCTCTGATGAAATGTCATTGCTCTTTTAATGAAATTTTTAATTACTCTTTGACAAAGATGTGTCTGTATCTCACCGCTGACACGTTGGATCCCTCTCTTGGGCTCAGTAATTGTTTCTGATTTACTCGTACAGCCCCGAGATTTCAAAAATGCCAATGCCAGAAATCGTACCATGTTAAAGCTCATTATCTTACAAGGCAGTTAACAACCAAATTTCATATGATGATTTAGTGTGAAAGTCGTTGCTGCAATAAATCGTTTGTTTTAACTGCAGTGTGGCAGGGGGGACCATCCAACGGAAATCATATATCATCTAGAGCCGTGCTATTCAGTTAAGACCACACGAATTATATTCCAGTAATGAATCCCGTTCACAGGCACTGCAATTCCGGCCTGGTATTCAAAGCAGGCAGGCGAATCACGTCGCTTGAAGAAAGGCATCATCACATAATGTACGTTGCAAATGCATTTGTTTGTCGTGAATCCCGCGCGGATTTTTTTAGCCCCAAATTCGACAATTTGTCTTATTCATAAAACTATTGACATGGGAATGCGCTTCGTCCGTCTATATGATTTTTCGCAAAATCGGCATTTACTTCATTTTGCTTAATTGCACATGTTGCCGGTGCTTTCCACGATTTTCTGGTTTGGGCTCTTGAGTATGTTGACATTTGTACAGATGATCAATGCCTTTCGTAAAAATTCGCTGTATAGGCCCTCGTGAAAATTTAAGTTCATGGAAATGATGCGGATTTAATGTTATCGGCTTTCTGCCAACACTCTTATTTACAGCAACAATTTTTTCAAGATATCGACCGATACGTCGATGCTAAGAAGACTTACTTTCTATAATCGACCTTCTATTTGAATTAGTTGCACATTTCCTGACAAAAATTTCCGCGAGATTTATGCAGGGTCTCAGCGTAATTCTAACGTATAATCTCATCGCTACCTTTGCATTAATCCTCAAATGATTCGTAAAACTGTAAAAGAAAAGGAACTTTGCGTCTGAAAATCTTTTTCATAGATAATTAAGTCTTTAGTTTAGGATTATTATAAATAGCAAAATTAATTTTTGAGTTGGCCTAAGCACCCACTGAAATGCGCATAGAAACTTAAAAAAATTTGCTACAAATAATTTTACAAATAGAAGGAATTTTTATTGTTTTTTTCGAACTACAAATATTATTAATTATTAAGTAATTTAAATTTTTAGGCATGAGTTCGTTTTTCTTTCTATTCAGAAAGAGAATTATTTATTTAATATGGACAATCTTGAAAATAGTTAAAGTTTTAATTTTATTAGACATCTAGCTAAATGGAATGCATTTTCTATGCCGCTCCACACGTTATTAACATTCTTCGTGTCTTATCTACAAATTATGTGTCTAAACATCTTCTACTAATACCAACATTTAAGACAAATGGAATACGAGAATGAGTTATTTCTCAATTTTTGAATTTATATTATAGTCTTTTTTCCTTGGTTGAGAATAAAGTTTTACACACCCTAACTTTTTCTGTTATTGAATTAAAACTTTTACTGTTTTCAAGGTTTGTCGAGATTAATAAATAATTCTCTTTCTGAATAGAAAGAAAAAGGAACTTATGCCTAAAAATTAAAATTACTTAATAATTAATAATAGAAGGAAATAAAATCTTTAGTTTTTGTATCTTTTCGTTTAACATCTTAATCTCCGGGATATAGTTTAACCTGTTGTTATCCTAGGACAATTATTGCATGGAAACATGGATATCGAGTATGTGTTTAAGTCTCCACAGTTTATATTATATATAATGCAATATAGCCATATAATGAACGAAAATGTTTTTAGAAAAAAAAGTATAATGATCACGAGCTTTTCGAAACATATTTACGAAAATTATTATTATTAATTATATTATAATATGCGGATACTTATCATATGGTCGCACTCTTATGAATTTTGTTTTCCTCTCTACTGCAAGCCATCCAATTTTGGAAATTCAAAGCAGAGTTTAACTAAAATATATTTCAAGGATAAACAAATCATGAATAAAATTAAAACGTCAACATATAACAAGTTAAAAAATATCAATAAAAATTTTACAATGAAGTTTATGGTTGCCATAAAATCATGTAAAATGTAGAAACTAAAAGGGTAAAATAATGTCTTTATTTAAACATATTTAAACTTCACCATTTTGTCATAATGACAAAAAACCAAATTATGAAATCTTAGCTACTCGTAGTTGGCTTAATAAAACATTCAGAAACTCAGTCGCTTAATGTAATTTTTTGTTTATTTATTTTTTATTCCTCTTTTTGCTTTGACTAAATATTGCTTAAATAATTATTTAATTTGGGTTTTAATTTTTTTTTACTTATGGTTAAATTCATCCCAAATTGTGAACAGACTGATAGTTGTAATTTAAAATGACTGTATAAAAATTTTTTGTAGCTTGTTTTCTACTTCCACTTCTACTTCCACTTCTGTGTGTAGAAGGACATTTTTTCAGCATATTTCATTTTATGGAAGTAACGATTAGGCGATTAATGCCAAATAATTAATTGTGTTACTTTCTGTGGAGATGGATAGACCAAACAAGACATGTAGTGAAGTAGAAGGACAGCAAACATTCAAATTTAACAACTCTGGAATTGCACATTATGTAGGCGCATCTGGTGTTAATTGAACCCAGTCTTGCAAAATTTTAAATTTAGCAAATTTTTAAATTCACTACAAATTTGAAAATTCACCTCAAAATCGAAGAACTAAATTAAAAATTAAAAGAAATTAATTTCACCAAAATTTTGTCATATTTAAATAACATATAAAAACAAATCTCAAAAATTCACCGAAAAAAATTCTGAGTTCATCAAAACATTTATAAATCAAAAAAATCCGTAAATTCACCACAAAATGAGACTTGTTCAAAAATTTAAATTACAAAAGTATCATAATTTTTCCAAAAACTGAAGCTAAATGAAAAATTTTTAATATTTAACAAGAATTTATAATTTTACCCCAATTTTGCAATTTTGTCGAAAAGCCGAAAAATCATAAAAAATCAATATATTATGAAAAACTTCGAAGTTTTAACAAACACGCTGTTTAACACAAGTGGTAAATGCCATTACGTTGTATATACACATACATACATCCACACATATGTATCTCTCGGTAGTGTTGTTTTTATATTTTTGTTTTATCGCAATTTTATACTGTGACACACATTACATTAGTAAGGCCCGGTTTAAGTGTTAGCGAATAATACGAGGATTTAGTAATAAAGTAATATTTTTGAAATGTTTACTTAAACACAATAAATCGAATAAAATATTATACAATACGCATGCTAAAATAATTTTACTTATAGTTTTGCTAGATTTTATGAAAAAGAAGTTTTTACTCTCATTCGTCCTATCCAAATAAAGTACTCGTGTTTTTATTGTGCTACACTTTTGTAATTAGTTTTTCATAACCTTTTGTCTAAAAAATTGCTTTTACACTGTTAGAAATTGACATAATTTGTGTTCTGTTTTTGTCGAATTCTTAATTTTACTCGGTCTTTTGAAATTTTAAATCGTTCTTGATTAAAATTGAACCCAAAAGTATAAATTACTTTTAAAATTTTTCTTAAAATACCATTTTGTTTGATTTCTTGTTGTGTCCGCAGGGTCCATTCTTAGGCCTATCTGTCTCTCTTGCTTTGAAATCAGTCACTACACGATAAATAGTACGTCTTGTTAGCACGTTGTTTCTCCCAAAAATTTCACGTAACTTTCTCATCGTCACAGTAATCGATGATTGATTTTGATAAAATGTTTTAACTATTAAAACGCGTTGGTTTACCGAATATTTTTTCATAATAAATTTCCCACGTCTCTACTTCACGACTGCCAAATATGAACTGTCAAACAAAGTAGTATACCTTCCCGGCGGAGACCGTGTATATATTTACTTTTGCCCATTAATTTTTTCCCCTGTTACCTTCACCCCCGTTTCAAATATTATCAACTGTGTATTTTTGAATATTTTTCTTTTGTCGTTTTTCTTATTACTTATGTACAAACCAATTGACAAGATGTCAGCGGCCAATGATTTGATTTGATTAGGAATTGCTATAGTTTGGCGGATTTTGAGGCCTTTGTTAGTATCATACCCCAAATCTTTACGGATTTATAAAAAGGTATTACATCGTTTATGGGAAATAATTAGAAAACCTAATGCCTCTCTGTTAGTTTTCGCTCAAAGTAATTCTGATAATCAGATCATTGAGATGAAGCAAATGTACATGAGTTCCTACACTGCTTATGACTGTGGCACACCCCTCATTTTATATAACTTTAAGCCAATCTTTAAAAAACTAGAAGGCTCAGGAGCTTAATTTCATCCAATCTGCCCATTTACTTCCGTGTGGAAAAGATCCGTTTTACGATGATTATATAAAGTGGCCTTCATTTCGCGAATTATTTAAAATAATGATTGCAATTAACCCAGTCCCCGCTTCAAAACTGTATCACCTCTTGCATTATATTGAAGTGGATATGGTTTTTCCATAGCACCGAAAAGCCAAACAGATATGAGAATAAACGTGCTCTCATTAACTTTCAGCTAATAATTATTTTTAATATCGCCCCTCAATTGGCCTCAACTTTAAAGAACTGCAGAGAACTTTGCTTAATGTGAAGACTAATAGTCGGAACGTCAAAACTTCCCGACACGACGTCAAGTATATGGGAACAGCCAGGTAGATGCGTTGGAGACATGCCATTATGGAATGAAGTGGACAAGTTCCTAACATCACGTTATAAGACTGGAATCGTTTTATGATATTAAAGGATCTTGTCCAAACCCGTTAAGAGCTATAATCTCTAATCACTCGAAAAAATCGTCTAATGCTTTGTAACTAAGACTAGTTAGGTTCAGAATAACGGTCAGTGCGTTTTGTGGCCAGGGAAACATCTCCTTAGGATAGAATCAGAGTGTTGATAACCGCATATGTGCAAAAGCTGAAGTTTTGTACTAATTGAAGGCCAATGGTATTTACGTGGTTGTACTATCTTTTAAGCAGAAGTTTCCGAAAACAGATGGCAAAAATTTAAAATTCTTCACCACTACCTTGCCGTCAGGTGGAAAGAGAAACATTTAAAGACTTGACAAAAGAATGAAATGAAAATTTCCTAAAAGGGGTTTTTGCCGTAGGCGATTTAGTTATCGTTCGCAAGGACAATTTGCCTTCGAATCTATGGAGAATCGGTCGAGTATAAAAAGTTTACTATGACCTGGATTCTAAGGATAGAGTAAATATGGTGAGAACTGCTTCCGGTGATGTTTACGTACGAAGTACCTAAAGTGTACATTCAGCTATTTGACATTTCTATTTTTTTCTACTTTGTCTATTTTCGTTAACGTATATAAAATCACTTTTTTCCTCTCTCTTTAATTATATCATTATAGTTCCAAACCCCAACCCGAACGCTAGTTTTTACAAAATCAATTATGGTCGATAGGAATGTAATCCATTTTTGTTTAATTTTAAATTAAAAGCCGGGCAGTGGCATAGGATCAATTGTCTCGTCGTCCTCTTTGCACTTATCACTATCTGTACTCCCTATATGGCGTAGATGTGACCGCAGGCCGGAGTGGCCCTTAAGTACACTCACCATCTTATTGATTTCAGATTTCCTTAACCTCAGCATCTTCCTTGTTTTCTCCCTTTTGGGTGTCCATATACAGTTTTCGTTATTCTTCCACCTTGGTTTTATTTCAAAGTGCTGTATGGGTCCTCTTTGCTCAATCTGTCAGCTCGGCTTTCGAGTGCCCTTATCGTCGAGCCCGTTCAGACACTATGTGATATTCTGAAGTATATTTCGATCTTTGGTTCATCAAGAAAGATCCCCAATCCCGCTGTGAAAAAAAAGATTCGATCCGTGTATTAAAATCTTCGTTTCAGGTATCCGATCCGGTATATCGTCGCCTAGCGTATACCCGACCACTGCGTATTTCCGACCACTGCGTATTTCCGACCACTGCGTATATCCGACCATTATTTATATTAATAACTACCTGATATGTAAAATGGAAACTGAACAAAGAATTGTTGCGATGATTTAAATTTAATTTCCAAACATTATAGTATGTGACACTAAAAAAAGAACTTAACATTCTAGGAACGTGACCAAAATTAATCACTGGGCACTATACCCTTTTTGAACTATTCAAACACAATATGAAATTGGACGCTGCAGAAAAAAACTCCTTGGTTCAAAAGTTCAAACCAATTGGGTCAGTATGTAACATAAAAAAGTCTCACCGTGGTCAGCAGCGTCGTGTGGCCAGCAAATTTACGTTTTCGATAACTGTAACCGGGAATAACTGGGAATTAAAGGCAACATTGTTATAACAAGAAAAAAGGTTTTTTTCATTTTTTGTAAGCATCCCTAGCTACAAGGCGAGTTTTTATTAGGATTTTTGCAAATTTCTCTGTAATTGATTAAATTCATTAAGACAACTTTAGAAACATTCTATAAAAAATTGTTTGACCTACATGGTAATAGTTTGTCCTGATTTTCGAATTACTCAGCTTAGACAACTGCGTCCATATGATGTCCCACCTATCCTGCTTCTAAATATAAATCATTATATTCATAAAATAATATGCCAAATTACGGATTTCGGGTAGAATCACTTCCCTTCCCCGTCATTTGCTCCTTGAAAACAGAGTCTATTCTAACGGCCGAGGTAATCTAAAGGGTAACTTACCTCTTCTGCAAACCGTACTGAATACATGCTAAAGTTAAAATAAGATTATCTATATGATATAGTAATTTGATGTACGAAAAATTATTAAGCCTATGTCCTTCCTTGTGCCCTGACAATGAACTGAAGTTAGTAACATTTTTTAAAAACATAAAACGAGTTGTAAAAAATTACAAATAAACCAGTTTTTCCATTTTGGCACAGTTATGCACAAATCGATACAAATACAATGTATTCAGCAGAAACTCTCTCGGCAATGCTACAAGCACTAAAGCAGTTTCTATTGAATTTATTCTGTTGTATGTATTTGTGTATATTGTTACCATAATATACTCATTGTACGAATAATGTCGTCCTAAAATTTAAGAGAATTTTAAAAACTTCAATATAATATAGATTTCAAACCATAAACATTCTAAAATGATAAATTTTATGGCTTAATCTGCATTTTTAGTTATAATAATTTTAAAATGATTTCAAATTCAGTTTTTAAATTGACCGAAATTCTTTTCATATTATTATTATTCTAAACTTATGTCCTTATGACAGTGTTAATCTCACTTTTGTAACCTATGTTACCATATATAATACTAAATTTACGTTAATAGTAATGTCTAATTAACGAGTTATTATACAAAAAATAATAATTCAAATTCTGGCAAATAATTTCAATGAAAATCATTAAAGAAATAATAATAATAATAATAATAATAATAATAATAATGATAATAATAATAATATTAATAGAAATATTAATATAAACATATTATAATTTGTTGTTGATTATGTGTGGTGAAAAGCAGCCACCGACTTTCATCGTCACAATCTATTTTAGTATTCCTCTTTAGATACCTTTTCATAGGTCTTACAATCTTTGAGAAAACTCTGATAAACTTTCTGTAAAAACTGCGAGATCCGCTAATTGTTTGATTTTATTTTGAATAGTTGGTTATGGAAACTTTGTTTCTCGTTTCATGAATTCACACTTATCCAACTGAATTTTTAAAATTACTTGAAACGATTAAACACTTTTGTTAGAGATTCCAAACTCTTTTTTACAAAATGAGGTTAAAAATATTTTTTTGTCATCATGGTACACGAGGCAAATATTGTTGATTGAGTCCTTTGAAAAGTGGCTGGTGCCCTTTTGAGACCAAATAATGTAGGAAAGAACTCGTATTGGCCCCCGTGTACTCTAAATTCGATTTAGATATGTCTTCTTCGTGTATTTCTATTTGATGAAACGCCTTCGCGAGATCAAGAGAAAGTATTCGCCCGTCAAGTAAAGTTTGGTTTGGAGACAAACCAGTTTCGACTATGTACCATCTTCAGTGTCATTTTTCGTTCTGAGAAGTTTGCATCAATTCGTTAGTGTTTTATTGTTTGTCATATGGGCTCCTAGGCATCTGTAAGGTGTGAACAGGTAGCAGGTAAAGCTCGTAAGATGGGTGTTTTTTGTACGGATTGGTAGATGTAAGTGATGACTGTTTTATTGCTTGGTATTACATTAGCATTTGTGTTTGCGGATGCCAGGTAGATGTTATAGGCACAATTTTTTTCCACCTGTAATTGGGACCTGGTAGCAGTCCAGATTTGTAGTGCGGACGGCATGTGTATGTTGTTTTTAATTGTTTATGTCAGTGATTATTGGATTATGAATTTGTTTATTATTTTTGTAATGTATTTTTATTGTTTTTGGTGTATCTTGTTAGTTATTTTTGTTGTTTGTCTTGTAGATTAATTTTAGGGGCTCGAATATAATGTCTGAATCGAATTTTGTTTGCTCGTTTATGATGCGTCGGTCAAATGTCTTATGTTTCTAGCATGTTTAGTCGTCGTCCTTTGCGCTGTGTGTTTAGTAGTTATACCGTTTTTCTAATATGCGCTAGATTAAATTTGTTGTTGAACATGTGGTTATAGATCTTTAATATCGAATTATATTAATTTCGTGTTTTCTGTAATCTCTACGGCGTTTAGTTTTTTAATTAGTTCTGTCGTGTTGGTTACTCTGTACATGTTTGGTAGTTCTAAAGTATTCTTCAAAACTACTTTTAAATGTTTGGAGAGTTTGTTGCTCGGCGCTGATTTGTAGTTTACTATTGGTCTCATTGGAGTTCACGGATTCATATTTGTCAGTGTATGTGCCATATTTGGTTTCACTATCTTGGTCACTTTCTTTATAACTTCTTTTATGCTAGTTTAGTATTCATCAATAGGGTCTTTTCTAATTTTTCTTCAGTTTGTTTCTGATATATTCTTCCTAGCTGATTAACACTGTAGTATTGCCCTTGTCAGCTTTCGTTGTGATCACGTTTTTTCTTAACAGTTTTGGTTTAAGATTTTTGACTATTTTGCATTTCATGGTTTGTTGTTCCTTTCTTATTGTTTTGGCTTCTCTCTCTATTATTTCTTCGTACATGTGCCTCGAATGATCTTGTTCTTCTCTCTGTAGTAGTGTTATACCCATTTCCGCAGCGACAATAGCTTCCTCGATTTCCTTCTTCCTGTTGTAGTTTTGGATGTTGTGCTTTAGTCCCTCTTCTAGTATTACCGCTTCTTCTTTGTTAATGATTACTTATGTTAAATTCACACAACTTGAGTTAAAATTATGCTTCTCCTTTCTTTGCTTATTTGTCATCCTTGGTGTTGATAACACCTCCAGTTTCTTCTTTAGGGTTTTATACTTCTCTTCCATGGTCTTTGTGATCTCGCTTCTAATTGTTTCGAAAAGGTCCATCAATGCTTGTGTTGGTATGTATTCCGTTAATTCCAAGTGTGTAGTCAGTAACTTGCGGTTAATTATATATCTTTTTGGTCTGCAGGTCTCGCATTTCGTTTTTAACGTATTCCCGTTCTGCATTCTCTATCGATATTTTCTCCGCTCTGGTGTTATTCTTCAATTTTAACTTCGCAAATTTTGATATAACGTTCAATGAGAGGCATTGTTTGTTAAACCAAATACTTGCTTTTGTGTTGTGCATTTTCTGTAAGAGTCTTTTGTATATTGTCAAGAGTCTGGTCATGTATAAATTAGCCTGACTGGCTTTAGTTGATTCTTGATTTGATATTCCGACAGGGTGTTTTGATGTAGATTTTTGTTTTGATGTAGATTTAAGTACACATTTCTTGAAGCTAAACAAACTAAAATCAAAAGACTCTCTGTTACTAAATGAACAACTTACAAAAAAGTAGCTACGTTCCTAATACAGAATTCACAAAATCGTATAAGTTCCAATCGAAACAGAACGCAGAATATCAAACGGAGAAATTTTCAATTCGAATCGTAATGCAGAATAGAGGTGAATATAGTTCTCGTGAAAACTATCAATATCATTTGCATGCACTTTGACGTTTTATATATATTTTTTTATAAAATTGTTTTATAAAAATCACCTCTACGTTAAATAGTGACATTTTATTTTGTTCTAAGTTCATAATAGTAAATAGAAACCCGTTATAAATGTTTTCAAACTACAAGAAATATCCTTCCGCTCATATATTCTTTAAACTCTCCTTTATACTAGTTGTCATTTTGATTAACATAATTTGTTCTACTTCGTTTGAGTAAAGACGTACTTCACTTTAAGCACATAATTTATATTCATTTAAGGTGACTTTTTTTATTTTAAAAATTGAACAAGTGCAGAGACACAGTTAACAGTTAGTAAAAACAACAAAATAAATAACAAAAAATAAGAAGCATTATAATATAGTGTGTGATAAAAAAATACAATAACAAAGTGCATGGTTAAACCTGTTTAAACAATTAATAGTGAGTGCATGAGCGCACCAAACATTAACGAAAAAAATACAAAAGGTAATAACAACAATGCTTATTACTCTTTTTCTTACACAAATGCTAATAATGCAATAAACAATATAAATAATAAAAAAAAGATGACAGTGCTTTTTTAACCGCCAGGCCAATTGACCGAACGCGTTCATTATCAGCAAATATAAATATATCTGCTACAGAAACAACGAATTCAACAAATAAAATTAAAGAAACAAATAATACACAAAAAATCGCACAAGAAAAAGAACCAGGTACTGAATCTAAACCAGTTTGGTATGGATCGGTACATAACCATAACGAAGAGGAAGGCGAGTCCTAAGTCTTCACAACCAGAGCGAACCGCCAAGCAATATAAAGGTTCTCATCAAGTAGCTGCAACATCGGTAAGTGAAAATAGATTTTCTGTCCTTGCTACCCCGGATAATGAAAATGCCGAACCCACTGTAAGGGAGCAAAAACCTCCGCCGATTTACTTGCGCGAGCAAACATCTAACGAAATTGTTAACATGTTGTCTCAGCTTGTAGGTAAGGAAAGCTTTTATGTAGCTTCTATACGAAGAGGACAAATTCAAGAAACAAAGATCCAAGCGCACACTCAGAAGAATTACCGCCTAATCGCAAATCGCCTCGATGCAGATAATAAGAGCTATTATACGTATCAACTCAAAAGTGATAAAGGTTTGATCGTCATTATAAAGGGCATAGACAGTTCTGTTCCCACTGAGGAGATAAAAAGTGCCATAGAGGTAGAACGTTATGTCGTAAGGTCAGTGCACAATATTTTAAATAAGAATAAAGTTCCCCAACCTATGCATCGTGTTGAAATCGTATTTAACGCATCTCAGCTTAAATCAAAAAACTCGGTTCATCCTATATATAATTTGCGCTACCTTTTAAACAGAAGAATAACGGTGTAAGAGCCTCTAAGACGTAACGGTCCCCGTCAGAGCCAACTGCCAGGAATTCGGACACACGAAAACCTACTGCAAGCTACCATCCGTATGCGTTGTTTGCGGTGATGCGCACCGGACTTTGGAATGCACTTCTTCCAAAACAGACCCCAAGGTAAAAAAAATGCAGCAACTGTGGTGAAAACCATACAGCAAATTACAGGGGCTGCAAAGTATTTCAATATGTAAAAGATAATGCGAAAGTCGTACGCAAACCTGATTATGAGCAATATAAAGCTTCCCAATTTCCTCGGCTTCATGCTGGTTCTGTTGCTAGTACACAAGCTACACAGCCACACACTAAGCCAAACTTTTCATATGCCCAAACATTGAGAAATGATTTACCTAATGTGAATGCCAAAAGTTCTATTGCGAATAAACGTTCATATGCCCACGTCTTAAAAGAGGGTGCTCAGACACCCCTCACCAACAATTCGAGCTCGATCGAGAACTTAATACAGACAATAAATAATTTCATGACAACTATGCAGGGTATGTTTCAGGAAATGATGCGAACCCAAAACATGCTTCTGCAAGTTTTGCTTGGCAAAAAATTATCCAGTTAAAAATATGCTTCTGGAACGCTAACGGGCTCTCCCAACATAAATATGAAGTAGAACACTTCCTGCTAGCACATGATATAGACATACTATTAGTCTCTGAAACACACTTCACTATAAAAAACTGCTTTAGAATTGATGGGTATTTTATATATGACACCAAACACCCAAGCGAAAGGGCATGTGGTTGGACTGCCATTATAGTCTGATAAAACGTAAGGCATTTTCCATTGCCTGAATTCAACGAAGACTTTTTGCAAGCCACGACCATAAATCTTACTGATTTTAAAATTGTAGTCTCATCAGTGTATTGCCCGCGTAGGCATAAAATCGAACACCATGAATTTGCCAGGTTCTTTGCTACGCTAGGACAAAAATTTATTGCCGCTGGTGATTACAATGCAAAGCACACATATTGGGGATCCAGACTCCTTAGTCCTAGAGGTAGGCAGTTGTATTATACAGTTGAAACAAACAAGCTTGACGTCGTATCTGCCGGTAAACCCACCTATTGGCCCACAGACTTTAATAAGTTGCCAGACCTTATTGATTTTGCTATAGTAAAAAACATCAAACGCGATCAACTCTTAGTTAATTCATCCTATGACCTATCTTCTGATCATTCACCTACAATTGTTATTTTACACGACAGTTTTGTCACTGCATCTAAAACCCTTAGTTTCTACCCGAACAGAAACACGAATTGGTTGAAATATAAAATGTACGTGAGCTCTCACTTACCTTTGAACATCCCACTGAGAAATCCAGCTGATATTCAAGCAGCTGTAGACCATTTTACAGACGTCGTGACTGCCGCAGCCATAGCTGCAACGCCAACAAAGCCATCAGCTAAAATAATAACGCACCAGGCAACAGCAGATATTCAGATGCTCGTCATTGAGAAAAGAAGACTAAGAAGACAATGGCAAAATAGTCGTTCTCCACACATAAAAATGCAAATGAACTTATGCCAAAACAACTTACGCATTAAATTGAGACAGAAACACGAATTCGCTTTTTAAAAAACTTGGATCCAATGAAAAACAATGATTATAGCCTGTGGAAAGCTGTAAAGCACCTACAATGTCCTATTGCTTACGAATCCCCACTAAGACTTGAAGACCGTACTTGGGCTAAAAACTCAAGTGAAAAGGCAAATGCGTTCAAAAGCACTTAGAGAAGGTTTTCGCACCACATGATATAAGTAATTCCACTATTCCAATTATTAGCGACATCGTGAATGATCCTATGAAATTTCGGTTGTCTTCTTTAAAAGCGACAATTAAAAATACGGATATGAAGAAATCACCTGGACCTGATCGTATAACAAGATCAATGATAAGAAACTAAGAAACCTAATTCAGCTGTTAGAATTTTACTTTACATATTTAATGCCATGTTGCGCGTCGGCTTCTTCCCATGCTCTTGGAAGATGTCTGAAATTGTTATGATCCCGAAACCTGGAAAGGACTCAAGCCAGATTACATCGTACAGGCCAATTAGCCTACTGTCAGTTTTGTCAAAGATATTTGAAAAATTATTCGTCTCGAGTGTAACTCCTTTTCTAAATGAACAAAACTCTATCCCAGATCATCAGTTTGGTTTTCGAGCAAGGCATAGTACGATTGAACAAGTCCATAGAATCGTTACCATTATTAGATCGGCTTTTGAAAGAAAGCAATACTGTTCAGCTTTATTTACAGACATTTCCCAAGCATTTGATAAAGTCTGCCATGATCGGCTACTTACTAAAATAGTTCGGGTTCTACCTGAAGACACCCACACGCTTATAAAAAGCTATTTGTCCGATAGAACTTTTAAAGTAAGGTCAAAGGACCAGCTTTCAAGAAATGGGAAAATCAGTGCAGGAGTACCTCAAGGTAGTGTGCTAGGGCCACTATTATATATCATCTATACAGCGGATATGCCGAAAAGCCTACATACATATACATCAACCTTTACAGACGACACTGCAATTATAAGTGTCAGTAATGATCCAATGGATGCATCTGAAAAACTGCAGTCCCATATTCATAAGCTAGAAGACTGGCTAAAACAGTGGAGAATAAAGGTAAATCCATCGAAATGTGCTCATGTAACGTTTTTCCTTAGAAGGCAAAATTGTCCACCAATCACAATAACTAATACCACGGTTCCAGCGGAAACGCACGTCAAATATTTAGGTATCCACCTAGATCGGCGCCTAACTTGGACCCGTCACATTGAGGCAAAAATAACGTCCATAAAGCTTCGAACAAATCAATTGCATTGGCTAATAAGTCCTAACTCAACTTTGGCTTTGCAGCATAAAGTCCTTTTATACAAATCCGTTATAAAGCCAATATGGTCATATGGTATTCAGCTGTGGGGTACTGCCTGTGCATCAAACATCCAGATGTTACAGAGAAGACAGTCCAGGATTTTACGTCATATCGTATGCGCCCCCTGGTACATAAGAAATGAAAACATACATAGGGATCTCAAAGTTCCCACTATCCACGAAGAAGTTAAAACATACACGTCCAAATACGTGAACAAACTAGTCGCACATCCCAACACTCTAGCACGCAATTTATTGCAATTTGACGGCCACCAGAGACTAAAAAGAACTGACACATTTAGCCTGGCAAGGCGGCTCTCTCTACACAATAGAAGATAGATTTTTAGGATTTGAATACAAAAAATTAGTTATTACATTGGTAATAACTAGTAAATAATAATTTAAAAATAAGATTTAAATACTTATTGTGACTTTCTTTTAATAGAAAGATTCAATAAAATAAAATACCGTATAAAAAAAAAAAATTTGATTAACATTTAAACCTTGTAATGCTTTCTAATTAAAAATACTTGTTCACTTTAAAACTTATTTTGATTATAAAGTAAAAAAGATTTGTTGATATTATAATTTGTTGTGCAATAAAAAAAATTGTTTTTCAGCAGCACAAAAACAAAAACATGATTCCTTAGAATTATGAATTAGAAAATGGAAGGTTGGCTAATCAGGATTTATGAAAAAAATTATTAGACGCAAAATCTCATAATAAATTAACATTTCAAAAAAATCTCGTTAGCCTGCTGTAATAACACAGAACATACTAACTGTACTTGTGATCCAAGGTTAAAGCGCCATAGTTTGCGGAGAAAGACATGCTTGAAAAAAGCTTTTATGGAGGGCGGGGTTTGCTAGCTTTCCGTACGGCCGAGTGACGGGTTGCCTTATTAAACAAAGTTTAGTTTTATTAGAATTTTGTTATATGAAAAGCTATTCGTTTTAGATTTTGCTATTAAAATATTATAGAGAGGACTCTTCCCAGTTAAATTTTTTAATTTTTTATTACGTACATGTTTACAACGAAGACAGGTGTCATAAGCAGGAACGATGGACAGCTAAATGTTTGAGAAGAAAAATAATTAATGAAAAAGTATAATTAAAAAATGAAAATGTAGAACAAATCTAGTAATGCAAATCGTAAAAAAGGGTTTTAAAATAATGATTTACTTCTTGCAAAATGCTTTTAATTTTTGTAACGGTAAACATGTTCATAAAGAATTTATCTTGAATTAAAATAATTTCTGTTTTAACAATAAATATATGTCTATGTAAGTATGTGTATATCGTTCAACTGATTTTTGAAGGGAAAATTTTAAATGAAACAAAGTAATTGATAAAAGCTTTCGTTTACTATTGAAGTTAAAATACATAGTTTCCACCGTCTCGAGGGAAAGAGCAGTAAAATTATCTTTTTTATTTCGATACATGCTTTCAAAGTATCATACATTCTCGTATATACATTTCAATTGTACAACATACTTCATTTTTTTCGCTATACCTCCTTCTCAAAAATATATGAACCGGTTTGCAATGTTCAAGACACCATTGCAAGATAAATGAGCTTCTATTTTCCGGTCAGCTCGGAACGAAAATTCACATAGAAGTGTTTAATTCCGGGGAAGATTGAATGTGACAATAAATATGGTGCATAAACATTGTGTTTGAGCTAAGTGAAGCCAATTATAAAAATCTTTAAAGGGTTTGCGAACGTACAATTCAAGAACAAATTGTAGGCGGTTCTGTTACCTACGAATTGGTGGACAGCGCGATAACTGCGGAAGAAATTTTAAGTTATCTAATCGAGTTTTTAAATTCGTTGGATCCTTCTGGTATGCTAACGCACAATTTGTCACCCAAAGTGCGTGTTCCAAATTATCTTCTTGAGGTTTGGAACAAGATTGCTGTGAAGATAAAAATTTCAGGGTGTTTAGATCAGTGATGCGCACCCAATGCCCCTGGGGGCCGAACACTTTTCGTGATTTACACAAAACGAATGTTGACGAAGCGCACCACAAAGAGTACAAAAGTTATAATTTTATTCAGTTGTATGCCAACTTTTAAGCAAGCAGGTTGATGTCGCATGTTTTGTTATGATATAACAACAAAATACACAGTTGAGATTACAAGATAGAGAAAAAGAGAAGCTCAACTGAGTATTTTTATGATATTTTTTTCAGCATTTCAACACACTTGGAATAATTTTATGTTTGCATATTAACCATTTTTTTATTATTTTGAAATGTGGAAGGTATGTTATGAAAAAAAAATTTTATTTTCACTAAACATATTTAATGAAGCTGAGTGCCTTCTATGCAATCAAAAATTAAAAAGAAAATGTGCATACAATTTTAAACGTCATTACGAAAGTCGTCATTCAGAACTGTGTAGTTTGTCAGGGGAGGACAGAGATAGGCTTATAAGGAAATTAAAAAAGGATTTGAAATTGAAAAATAAAAAAGCTTTGTATGATTGTAAAATCAATACAAGTACCGCAACATGTAGCCAAATGAAGGCTACATACCTAATTGCCTTAGGTTTAGCAAAAAAGGGCCGGCCATTTGAAGATGGTGTATTTTTTAAGGAAATGTGCTTGTCGATTCTGCCTTTATTTGGTGAAGCAGGATAACAGGTTGAAGCTATGGTAAGTGAGTTGTCTCTATCTCGCACTTCAATAACTAAAAGAACTGAGGACATAGGGCTTTTTCTAAATAAAAAAACAAATGACCGAATTAGAAATGCAAACTATATTTCCGTTTGTTTTGATGAAAGTGTAGACAATAGTGACACTAGTCAAATGATAATTTGCATCAGAACTGTGGACAACGCATTTAATTCATTTGAACAAATTTTAAAACTTGAGTTCTTTTACGGAAACGTAACAGGTGAAATTATTTTCAATTCATTTAATAAAAATGTGCTGTCATTAATTGATAAAAGCAAGCTTTCTGCCGTTTGCACCGATGGTGCCGCAGTTATGCTTGGTCGAACGAATGGTTTTGTTGGAAAATTAATTAAAGCTGGAATAAAGGTGCCTACTTTCCACTGCATAATTCATCAGCAAGCTTTATTTGCAAAAACAATTAGCCTTAATGAAACTATGGAAATCGCAATTAAAATAATAAATCGTTTAAAAGGAGGGCATAACGCACTAACCCACAGGAAACTGGTGGCGTTCTTGAAAGAGGTAGATGCGTGTTATGATGACGTATTAATGTTTACTGAGGTACGATGGTTAAGTCGTGGAAAATGTCTTGAGCGCCTATTTTGCCTAAGAGAGGAAATTGCATCATTCCTTAAAGATTTGGCCTTGCCTAAAGACATCGATTTGTTAAATTCAATAACATCTACTGATTTTTTGTTTGACCTGGCATTTCTTTCCGACATTACGCTTCAAATTAATAATTTAAATTTAGTATTGCAACGCAAAAACAAAAATATATATGATCTATTCTATGCGGTAAAAGAGTTTTCCAGTAAGTTACAAATTTTGATAAAACAGCTTGAAAAACGGGATTTGCGAAATTTTCCAAACACAAGTAAAATATTTCAGAAGTTTTCAAACCCAGCAAAATTAAATATATATGGCGCAGAGCTAAAGAAACTGTTAGAAAACTTTGGTAAAAGATTTCATGATATAGCAGAAATTGAATATGCGATCAATATTTACCAAAATCCTCTTTCGTGTTCAATGGACAACGTTGATGAAAACATAAAACAAGAGCTACGGCTAATGCGTACTGACTTAACAATTCCAATGGAAACCGGTATTAATTTCTGGAAAAATATTTGCCCAAACAAATATGGTGTTACTATAGATTTAATATTAAAAGTTTTTTCAATGTTTTCTACTACATACATATGCGAGCAAACATTTTCGGCAATGACGTATATAAAAAACAAATATAGAAACAAATTAACAGATTGTCATTTAGAAACTCTGTTAAAAATAAAATGTTATGAAGAAGATATAAGCATAGACGAACTTATTGATTTTGTTAATTCTAATAAATAATTTATTTCAAACTTATTTTATATACATAAGCTTATTATTATGTGTGCAAATTCAAACTAATATATGTTATGTACGCATATGTACATATTTTATTTTTTTAATGTTCAATCATATTTGAATTCATATTTTTATTTAAAATTGAAATTTTTCGACAAAGAAATTTGCAATACGTAAAAAATCGTTCATTAGTGAACTTGTTTTTTATTTAAACTTAATCTTTTTCATGGATATATTATTTGATTTTTTTAATTTTTCATTAATACTTCAGTTCATTTCTCCCAGTGCACTCACCACTACACACACATTTTGAAGCTGTTTCTCTTTGTGGGCAACGCTGGTTTAGATAATTGTTAAACACCGTGGCGGATAAGTGGCGGGTATTTGGAAAACATACGCGTAAATTATTACTCATTCGTCAGAATGTCTTATGGAAAAGATATTGGCATTGACTAAATAGATCATATGGCTGGATTTTATTAAATTGGTTTTACTTTAAATGAAAGAATCTCTCTGCCAAACAGTTTATGAAATTGTAGCAGTTAGCGCTTGCAGTTTTTAATATTTCACATTCTAGTTAAATTATAAATAAATTAATTTCAAATAAATAATCGGCGAGCTCTGTTTGGCCCAAAGCAAAACCGGACTATTTACGTCGCGTCAAAAAGTAACACTTTCAGTAGTATTGCAAATATTTTTCTGTCTTAGTAACCTTAAATAATTAAATGTGTTTCAATTTCGAAATAATTGAAAAACCTATATCTCTATATTTATTTGATAAAATTATAAATCCAAAAACTTAGTAGTTTTATTCAGGAATATTTGCGCGTTTATACTTAGCTGTGTTGATTGCTGACGCATTAAAATAAAAGTTTCAAGGGCTGCAATCGTAATAATAATTTAAGTGCCACTTACTCAAATATGCACTTACTGTCTGACTATGGTTAGCCAATGGCAAAAGTAGCAACTGCAGTTGTTGCTGATATCAAAATTAACAGCAGAATGATCTTTGCAATTAAAGTATCACCACGAATTAGTGCCGTTAAATTATCTTTTAGTAAAAGTGGTTATAGAAATGGAAGAAAGTGTTTTACTAATCCCTTAAAGGAAAATTTTTGCGCAAATAATCCGCATTCTGAAAGAAAACTTTGCAATTTAGGACAGAACTTGAGTCATATTGTTAGCTGAAAGTGTAGTTGAACTACAATTAAAATTAGAGGTCGCCTCTATATCGTATACCAGTATACGATATATTTTATAATGAATTGTTTTCACGATTTCATTTAAAAGGTTTACCTCCATATTAAAATATGAAAAAAATTCGCTATATTCCATTTCAAGTTCTGATGAGGAAAAAAATTAAATTTACCCAAATATTTGGAATAACTAAATAATTGATTTCAAGTTAGATTCACGGATCGTTATCACGCATTTGGAAGTAGCTAGAAACTTAAAATTTTTATGTACCTTGAAATAAACGAGATACGGATGGAGGGCTTGGCATATTCCATACAAATTAATTAATTATTTTTGTAAATTACAAAAGATATAATTTGAAAATCATCAATTGGAAAAAAACGTTTAGTATTGTAAGCCAGAAGTTCTATGGTTGGCTAACATGGCGAGACTTGGTTTGCTTACAATAAAACATAACACGAATCTCTCACATATCAACGAACTTATTACCGGTTGTACAACCAACTTTACTTACTATTAAATGTTCTGAAAGTCATGTAGTTTGTTCCCAATTTTCTAACAAAGTTAAAATTTTAACCCTGAGGACTTAAAGCACTCACAAAATATACATTTACGTCATCAATCTTGAAAATTCGCAAGCCACCACAATAGCCATGGCACGCTCTACACAAATGAAAGCATACATGAATAAAAAAGCAAAACCCTTAAACTGAAAAAATAAACTATTTTGTTTTTGCAATCGATGCGCCGACAGATTTGTCGGCCTGTATGAAATGCGTCTTTCAGTTGTGCATATAAAATTTTAAATTACTAGTAATAAATAAATATTTACAAACAACCGGAAGATACAAAATTTATTCATAATCGACAATTATCTATCCTATAATTTTCATAAATTCTAATATATATGGGAATTTGAAATATAGAAACTAGCAGAAGTTTATAACTTAAGATCTGCAGGTATCACACCATATGCGTTAAAGAGTAGAGATTCGGGCATTTAAAGAATAACAGAATTCCAAGCCATATACTTAGAAAATGATATTCTCATAATGTTCGCGTAGAACTGCTTAATTTTATGGGGTGGTCCAGACGTAAATGAAAGAAAGGGCTTACTAAATCTGAGCGAGGCCTAAGCAACCCCTAGAGTAGGTATATTTTGTGAAAAGAGAAAAAACCTGCTGGTAAATATGTCATTACACGTTATTTCACTTACAACTGTTAAAGTAATTGGAATGAGTTGGTGGAATTTATAACAAATATATAACTTCCATCTTTTTCCTCCATTTTGTCTTTTGTTAGTCTGAACAACGGATAAAATTTGTAAAAATTGTGTGTGTATTTATTCGTAGATCCAGCATATAGTAGTCCCGAATGCGATTCATATTAAATGTCAATCATGCAGTCATTCAAAGTTAATTTTGAACAAAGTTTTCATTAGGAATTTAAGTTTGAAAGACAAAAGCGGAAACATAAATTAAATATCCTTTTCATAGCCCTGTTGTCGGGAAGACTCATATTAGTTCGGTCACTTTACATGGAAATTAAAAATAAATGGATTTTTTCCAAATTCCTCTTAAATGAAAATCATAATTACTAATTACAAATACTTGTATTTTTTAATTGTATGATTAATTATAATGGATTTTTACTTTAGGTTTAAATACACTTCAACGGTGTAACTTTATGTGGAATTTATCAATTTTGAATATTAAAAAAAGGTCAAAGAAATTTTAATTATCCCCTGGTAGATTAGAGGAGAAAAAAAGGGTGCCAGTAATTCGTACAACATATTATTTTGGTTTTGTACAATTCTATGATATTTGACATCATCGGAACAACTGGAATATCGATGGAAAGTTCTTAGTCAGGTGTGTGTTTAACAATAATTAGTAATCATTTTCTATTCGGTCATGAATTGACAATTACTCGTTGTTTCTATCCTTCAGGGCAGAACAATAGTAAACTAATAATGATAAAGGAACTTTTAAGAATAATTATAAATAATATTTCAAATCAGAAATAGAAAGCAACGAAAGACGGCATTGAAGAATATTTATAAAGAATGCAGCAATAAAGAAGTACAGAATCAGTACATATATATAAAAATAACTTGTTTCTAGTCCAACAAATGATGATCGATAAATTTCCTCGGACAAAGAGAAGCAAACAGATTGTGCTTAAGACATTGCAAGATATACATACACTGATTTTTAATATTTATTTTCATAGAAACTACAAGTAAAAAAATATTAACTACTTGCCCAAGAAAGACATTCATTACATAACAAAATATTTTTTTTTTTGTCAACCAAGCTCATAGTTTAGGTGCTTAAAAATATATTTTTATATATTGCGTACTCGTTTTAATCACATCATTATTAAACTGCGATAATCTTAATTATAATTATTTTATGAATTAAATTATTTCATACTAAAATAACGCATTATTATATTATTAAATTTGTATAAATGATTTATTATTAATTAAGACGCACGGTAGGGCACCAGGTCAAGTTTAGACCTAATGCACAGAGTGCATTACCCCCTCAAAACTTTGCTTCCTTTAATCATAAAATAATGGCTCTTGAAATGTGTAAAAGTGGGTATTTTGGCACATATTCACTTACTCACTCATAAATATCCACTGTAGCTAGAGAGCTGAATTTTGGAATAAAGGAGAATAAGTAATGAGAAAAATGAGAACTTTTAATATAGGGAGAAACAACTAATACAGAACAAGACTACTAATCCAGCAAATGAAATAAGTGATGCGCAATATCACGTATGTTCGGGATATTTCCCGAACCGGCCGTGATCTGTATTTAAAGGCGTCATCCACCGCAGAAGGCATAGTTGACTTTGAGATTTCATAGAGTGAACAGCTATGTGTACACAAGAGTGTTAACTTTAGAGTGTAAATTAGTACTGAAGAGTTGTAAATAAGAGTAGTAATTGCCGAATAAATTTGTATATTGATAAAGTCATCGTGGTAATAAGCGTAACAGTATTTTATAAGATTTGTATTAAAATTGATTTGAGTCAAAATGAAAATTCTCTTATTGAAATTTATTATACTTGTATTGAAACTTACTATTTTATATTGAAATTTCTTGTTGCACTTTGAATATTACTATTCTCATAGTTTTTAAAGCAAATTATTTTAGTTGAGAATTACTACAAAATTCTTTAAGCACCGATGCGAAATATTTTAAACCAGCTTGTAGATTGTCAGCAATGAAAACTAGAGCGACAGCAATAAAAATAAGGCAAAAACGTTACATATAAATGTCATAGTTTGGGTTTTTACAGGTGTCTTATTTCCAATATATACATGTATTCGAAAAGGGGTTGATCCTGTTTGCTCTAGGTGCTAGAGATTAAGATTTTTTAGTTTTTAATTATTGAAAAATCTCCAAAGTATAACAAAACAAGAAGAGTTAAAAAAAATTTCACATGTGGTTTTACTTGTACACAAAATTATTTGATCCAAAAGCTAATAGGGACTGTTTCAATCTTTGCTGTGAATCACAACCGGTGTATGTTGTGTAGATTTCTACAACACATTCAAATAGAAGTAAATGCAATACATTCGATTACCTAAATTTGTGATTCTTGCGGAAATTCGAAATATTTTTTAACATGTGTTTTTAAGTTATTTTAACCTCATGCTTCCTAAAAACATAAAGTCTTAGGTCTCTGCCTTAAATACACTACTCTGCTTTCGAAATCCAGCCTACACCAGAATGTGTTGTTCAACTTTAAAAGTATTACACCCGCAACATTTGAAAGTGCTTACCATCAAACGTACAAGCTCAATTCGAAACCAATTTAATCCACATAAATATTATATAAAAGATTCAAAAGCTTCTTATATCTAATAAATAATTATTTCTTAACAGAAAGACTAAAAAAACGAACTTAATACCGAACGTAAAATTATAGATTATATAATTATATAATAAACATGATAGTAACGTAGTTTTTTCTTCGTTATGGAGATTTTAGTCCACAATGTCTTACAATTTTTCATCCGAGTTAGCTATTTAATATGATTTTAAAAGCATGAAATTTGTTATATTTTGTTGGTGAAAGAAGCTTCTAAATTGAAAATAATTGGTGAAAATTCTCAAAAATTTCATGAAATTCGATCCAGTCTAAATAAGTCGTTCACAGCAGGTTACACATTATTCACCTTCTTAGCCTTTCAAATAAAATATAAATAATTTTCGTCGAACCAGCATGTGGCTCTGGAGAAAACTTTATAGATAAGTCCACATCGGATAACACAAATGTTAGTGATTTATCTGGCCAATATCTTAAATGAAAATTAAATTATGCTGAAAAAAGCACATCATAATTATCAAAAAAACTGCAATATTAACTTTAAATTCTCACGAACTGAAAATTTGTTAAGCAGAGTTAGCCAAAGGCTGGCTTCTTGGTATTTTAAATTTTTATAAATAAATGATAAATAATAAATAAATTTGCTTAAAAATTTTCTTAAATAATAAGTTTTTGTATCAATTAAATCAAATCACAAGGATCAAAATACTATTTGAAAAAATTTAAATAGGATGGTATTAGACGTATCAAGAATCTGGGCCTCATTTTTTTCTCAGTCCGAAATTTATGGATAGGAACTTGGCCTTACTTTCACAGCTAAGTTTTTGCGCTGATTTAATTTACAAAACCCTTATTTTGTTACCGGTAGCGTATATTTTTTCACGTCCGTTTTACATGTAGCATTTGATATTCAGGCAGGGTGATTTAATATATATTTGTGAAATGAACCGGGTAGGTTATGTACAATCATTAGTGTAATTTTTTGCTCTTAATATTAGAGATTGGGTTGCACAAGTGCGCTACGCGGTTCAATTAATTGCGTTCATGCATATGCGAACACTTCTCTTATGCAATAAAAATTTCAAGTACAGTAAGAAACAAATTAGCAAAGTGAGTTTCATATAGCATGCTGTAGTTATTATATGTGGGAAAATTTTATGAAAAAGTATCCTACCCATACTAGCATACACACACAATACAACCATTTTATACGCGCCCGAAGGCGAATTTACAACAAGATGACATTATTCTTACAACAAATACAACGGTACAAAAAAACACGCCCTTTCCTTATTGTAAAAGGCAAGATTTTATCAAATTCAAGTGTCGGCTACATAGTACCCCGTCTGTACGAGCAGTCGCTTTTTTCTATTAACGAACAAATATTTGTGCAGCCACAAAGTGACTTGTAGAGACTCCCTTGTTAATGGTTTGTTGTTATTCAAGTAGCGTCGCCTGCATATTTCTTCGCACAATGATAACTTTCATCAAATATTTAAAATTTTAAAAATTACTTTTAACGGTTAAAAAATTAAAATCTATACAAAGTGACACAATTACAAACACTAAGAAGAACCTTGGTAACAAAAAGAAAACTGTTATTAAGCAAAACAAGGACATCAGTGCATATTCTTATTACCACATTTCATAAAAATATCGTTTTGTTCTTATCTAAGAAAATCATTGACTACTCTTTTTGTAAATTTAATTTTCAATTATGTTGGCTACAGGTGTCAATTAAAATACTTAAGTAAATTATAAAGCGATTAATTTGTTTTTATTGAAATGTAGAAGCAATGTGATTTCATAGCTATTTTGTCTAATTAAGAAAATATTTCACTATGATGTTGAGGGGCTGACTTATGAGGAGGCAAGTGTAAAATTCGATTAAAGGAAAATCGACTTTACATTTACTTTTCGTCATACTCACAGATTTCAGGTTCGTGACCTACGAACTCCTCTGTTTTTTTATAAATTCTACACTTCTCTTATAAGTCTTGAAAGTTTCTTCCTGTCGGCTTCTAAGCGAGGTATACGGTAACGAGATATAGATTTGTGCGAAATAATGAAACATATACACCGATGCGGCTAGTAGCCAAAAAGACCCAGACATATCGACACACGAAGTGATACCGGGCAGTAAAAGGCAACATATTTAGTTCGCTAAAATCGCTAAAATCCTTTCCTCGGACGAAGCTAACCCAATCCGCAAGTGCTCGACCAAGTAGTTCTGCATCTATAAATATTGACTGCTTCTTGCGGTGTATGACATCGGATTTTGTTTCTTTCGAAGTGAAGAAGGGAGTATAATCTAAAGCCAAAAGTAATCAATAGGCAAAGTAATCTGCTTTCTATAAAAGCCTTAAATTTAATTTAGCAGCTTCACTTTAATACAAAGAAAATACATAACCTAAAATACTAAATTTTCGATACTAGAAAAACTTGTACACTAACTTTTCCTTTAAAAGGAAGTTCTAGAATTAGTAACAGAATAAAATATAATTTTTGGTGTGACCACCTGTAGCGTCTAATGCAGTGTTATGTCTTATTTACAATTATTGGGCTAGGACTCGATAACATTGGGAGGCGTATTTACCCAGTTATACTAGAGAGCGCATTTCAGTCTATTTTTGCCCTTGACCTGGAACAGGCGTAATTTTAGTCAATATACGTACACAAGTGTTCTATAGGATTAAGGTCAGGGCTCTAAGGAGGATGTGGCAGCGTTTATTTACTCTGGCAATCAGAGGTCCTAGTATATCCACTGTATCTAAAAGTTAAAAGAAGCTCAAACTATAAACGTTCATCCCCAGATTGCACCGAGCTTAACTTTACAGTATGCAAACCTCAAAGTAACTCTTACTTATCATACAAATATATTAGGATGCGATTACTTTGAAATATAGTGATTCCTATCCTAGACCCAAATTGAATTTGTTTGGGCCAGGATTTGTCGTTTCATGTGGGCAAAAAAACGTCAAGTCTTAAATAATACAAATCAGTAGGTACAAGTAGTATTGGAAATCTGGTTTTTATAAACTGTGAAATAATTAGATTATTCAAAAGTAATGAAAGAAAATTTAGCACAATCAGCTGCAAATATAATTGAAAATTATTGCCTAGTTTAAGAAAACGACCCATAACATTATTCCTTAATGGTAGAAGACTAACTTCTATACAATGTAAACTAACGCTGGCACATCCTCCTTAGATCCATAATGTTCGTATGATGTTTACAATTTCGCGAGGACCAGGTTTTGGGAAAAAATAAATTAAAAAGAGCCATCCAGGATAAATGCGTAAATTTACTTCCTAATGTTATCAAAAAATAGGCCATTCAATGTGAAGAAGACACAAAACTATGTTCTATGCAGGCCACACCAAGTACTAATTTATATTACATTACTTATTCCAGAACTTCCTTTTAAAGGAAAAATTAGTGCCCAAATGTTTTTTTTTTTCTTTTTGGTTTTGAATGTTAATTTTTGTATTAAAGTTATATTGTTAAATTAATTTAAATTTTAGAATCTTAAAGAGCTCAAAAGACATTTCCACCTCAAAATAGAGAAACCAAGTTATGTTTTTCTATTGATTGTGTGTACAAATATCTATGTCAATAAGTAATCGTATAGTGAATGATTTCGAAGAAAGAGGGACTCTAGCTGATAGGCCCAAGCATGGACCACAACGTACTGCAAGAAAGTGTTCAAAACAATCCATCAACCTCAATTCGACACCGTGCTCAGGAGCTTGGCCTTCAAAGAACAACTTTGGCCACAATTTTGCACAATTTGCTTTCATTTAAGATTCAGTTGACACAAGATCTTCTTCCATTTACGCCGCCGTACATATGCAAGTAGGATGCTACAGCTTGCCCCTGACAACCCCGATTTTCATTACAAAATCATAATGAGTGACAAGGCACATTTTCATTTGAATGGATATGTGAATAAACAGAATAGTCGGTTCTAGGCAATGGAAAACACAAAATATTATTCATCAGTCACCTTTGCAATCATTAAAAGTGAATTTGGTCAGGAGGAATCATTGGAACTTACTTCTTTGAAACTGAAAACGGCGTAATGGTAACTGTCAATGGGGAGCGATATCGTCATATGTATGTGGGCTTGTCGGCATATCCGCTGTAGATATGATACATAATAGCGGCCCTAGCACACTACCTTGAGGTACTCCTGCACTGATTTTCCCATTTCTTGAAAGATGATACTTTGACCTTACTTTAAACGTTCTATCTGACAAATAGCTTTTTTATAAGCTTGTGGGTGTTTTCAGGAAGAACCCGAGCTATTTTAGTAAGTGGCCCATCCTTCCAGACTTTATCAAATGCTGGGGAAATGTCTATAAATAAAGCTGAACAGTATTGCTTTATTTCAAAAGCCACTCTAGTAATGGTAACGATTCTATGGACTTGTTCATTCGTACTATGCCTTGCTCGAAAACCAAACTGATGATCTGGAATAACGTTTTGCTCATTTAGAAAAGGAGTTACACTCGGGACGAATAAAATGGGTCTGTAGAATGCAACCTGGCTTTCGGTATCATAGCTATTTTAGACATCTTCCAAGAGTGTGGGAAGAAGCCGTCGCGCAACATTGCATTAAAATTCTCATAGCTGAATTAGGTAAGTTTTTTTATCATTGACACTGTTATACGATCAGGTCCAGGTGATTTCTTCATATCCGTATTTTTAATTGTTGATTTTAAAGAAGGCAACCGAAATTTCCTAGGATCATTCACTGTGTCCCTAATAATTGGAATAGTGGAATTATTTACATCATGTGGTGCGAAAACCTTCTCTAAGGGATTTGCGGTCGCATTTGCCTTTTCACTTTAGTTTTTAGCCCAAGTACGGTCTTCAAGTATTTTTAAGCTTTTAAAAAAGCTCTTGATAGCGAATTCGTGTTTCTGTCTCAATTTATTCCGTAGGATTTTTTGGCATAAGTTCATTTGCATTTTTATGTGTGGAGAACGACAATTTTGCCATTACCTTCTTAGCCTTTTCTTCACAGTGACGAGCATCTGTATATCTGCTTGGTACGATTTTATTTTAGCTGATGACTTTGTTCACGTTGCAGCTTTGGCTACGGCAGTCACGACGTCTGTATAGTCATCTACAGCTGCTTGAATATCAGCTGGATTTCTCAGTGGGATGTTCAGAGATAAGTGAGAGCTCTCATACGTTTTATATATTTTAACCAATTCGTGTTTTTATTAGGGTAAGAAATAAGGGTTTCAGTTGGAGTGACAAAATTGCCGTGTAAAATAACAATTGTAGGTGAATGATCAGAAGATAGGTCATAGGATGACCTATACTGGCAATAAATTTTTGTCCTAGTGTAGCAAAGAATCTGGCAAATTGATAGTGTTCGATTTTATGCCTAGGCGGGCAATAAACTGAGGAGACTGCAATTTTAAACTCAGTAAAATTTATAGTCGTGGCTTGCAAAAAGTCTTCCCTGAATTCGGTCAATAGAAAATGCCTTACGTTTTTCCGAACTATAATGGCAGTCCCACCACATTCCCATTCGCTTGGGTGTTTGTTGTCATATATAAAAAACCCAGCAATTCTAAAGCAGTTTTTCATAGTAAAGTGTTTTTCAGAGACTAAAAGTATTTCAACATCATGTGTTAACAGTGTGTATTCTGCTTCATATTTATGTTGGGAGGTCCCCGTTCCAGAAGCATATTGTTAACTGGTTCATTTTTAAAATTAATTGTTTGTATATCTTTTCCTTCAAAACCCTGATTTTAGCCCTAGAATAGTTTCTTTGTCACAACCGTTTTTTAAAGTGATTCACCATTATTGATGTGAAGCTCAGAGATGGCTTCAAGGACCATTTTATTATACGCGCGTAAAATATAAAACGTTTTCCCGTAATTTTCTCTCCAAATATCCATTTATTCGTAACGTGTTCGTTAATAAAGCTTTACATTCTTGGTAACTTTTGTAGTAGGTGTCAGTAGTGCGATTCACTTACTTTTAACGATTCGACAGTCGCAAACATTTTCGACACAGTTTTGGTGTTTGCAGTAATGATACTCATAAACAATAATAGCTATCGTTAATTTTCTATATATTCAAATTTTCAAAACAAGTCAAATACGAGTAAACGGAAAACACAAAGAAGAATTGAAAAAAGTAACAAATAAATTTGTGTTAGCTAACATTTTATGGATATAATTTTACATACGTTTAGCTATTGTTGCAAAAAGTAAGTAAAAAACATGTGAGGCTTTTTCACATGTAGCATATACTTACTACCTTATACAGGATATCCGCCGGGTAGGTATACTACTTTGTTTTTCCGCCATTTTGGTAAACATTAGTCGTGGCAAATTTTTAATGGAAAAAATTTCGGTAAACCAACGTGTTTTAATCGTTAAAACATTCTATCAAAATCAATCATAGAGAAACAACGTGCCAACAAGAACGCACCCTTTATCGCGTAGTGAATGATTTCGAAGAAAGAGGGAATGTAGCTGATAGGCCCAAGCATGGACCACAACGTACTGCAAGATCGACTGAAAACATTACTGCCGTTCAAGAAAATGTTCAAAACAATCCATCAACCTCAATTCGACACCGTGCTCAGGAGCTTGGACTTCAAAGAACAACTTAGGCCACAATTTTGCACAAAGATTTGCATTTTTTTCCATTTAAGATTCAGTTGACATAAGAGCTTCTTCCAGAAGACCATTTATGCTGTCGTACATATTCCAATAGGATGCTACAGCTCGCCCATGACAACTCCGATTTTCATGAAAAAATCATAATGAGTGACGAGGCACATTTTTATTTGAATGGATATGTGAATAAACAGAATAGTCGGTTCTGGGCAATGGAAAATTATTCATCAGTCACCTTTGCATCCATTAAAAGTGACAGTCTGGTGTGCAATTTGGTCAGGAGAAATCATTGGACCTTACTTCTTTGAAACTGAAAACAGCGTAACGGTAACTATCAATGGGGAGCGATATCGTGATATGATTGAAAACTTTTTAACGCTACAACTTTATGCTTTGGGCTTGACTAACATGTGGTTCCAACAGGACGGTCACATCGCATACATCCAGGATTACAATGGAATTACTGCGAGACCTCTTTCCACAACAAGTTATTTAAAGGAATGGTGATGATAGCCTCCACGGTCGCCTGATTTGACTGCTCCGGACTTCCTTTTGTGGACTTTGTTTTCATCATTAGAGGGATAAATCAGGAAGCCTCTCAGGAGGGCGAAGAGGGTAATCTCTGTAAAAACTACGGTTTTAATTGGCCAAAGGAAAAGTGTAGAAACTCTGATGTTTTTTGGCCAATGGAGATGTCTAGCACTGGCCACCATAAAACTTAGGGCCAAGGGCAGACAGTTGTTAAATGTAGATGCTAAGGCGGTCATATGTCTTAGACAAATGCTAGCAATTTCAAGAGGCTCCGTGATGAGGAAGAAAGTCGACAGTCTGAAATCACTATAGCCGATAGTAAAGGATAATGGTAGCACGAGATTTTATTTAGATTAATATAATCGTAAATTACAAATCAGTTTTTAGCTTCAATCGATTTATTCCATAGCTATATTTGGTTTTTCATATACTAAAACTCATAATGACAATCTACCTTTACTTTAAACAATTATCAATAAATAATATGCGCTTTTTCTGTAGCAGTTGGAAGCATTGTTGAAAAAATTAAAATTACGCAAAATTTATTTTCGATGAAAAGGGAACATATCGTTATATTGTGGTAGGTGTACGAACTCTAGGAATCTGGAAATAATATTAGTGCTTAGTATAAAAGTAAACATTAATTAATTCGAAAACCATATCTCTTATTATTATGCTGCGTTAACAATTTAACAGAAAGTTTAATGCGAATAAGCAAATGAACAAATTTCTGCATTTATAATAAAGGTCTTATCGTATGGAGGTATAAATAAAACACGAAACAGTTTGAGTGTTAAGTGAAATAAAATAAATGGAATGGAATTCTGAAATTCTCCAAAATCGCGCTTGTGTTAATGCATATCCGTTGCACTGAATTTACAAAAGACCACCACACCAACCGTGTATTTAGCCATATAGCAAATTTTTTACTTTGCTTGCCAGATTTGGCTTAGTTGTATTTCTGCAAACGTACGCACCTACAAGTTTAAACATACATAGTTCACAGTTATACAGCTAACATGCCACAAATTATCGAATCAATGCAGTAGTTCAAGTTGGCAATAATAATATTTTCAGTAATTTTGTTTTCGTCGAATAACAAGCAAACAATCTAAAAATTAAATAACAACGACTGCAAAACGATAAACAAAGCCCTGGAAAAATGTCATAATTTTCACTATGACCAGCAATTGCATTACACGACTATGACGCATGTTATTAACGTCAGCAGCCGATAATAAGTTTTTGTAGTAAGTGCGCTTTAAGGGATTATAAATGCTGCAAGGAAGTACTAGTGATTTTTGCATGCCGCCTTGACTAGTCATAAATATGTTCTGCCAATGTAGAGATTGCATGACACCAACAAAATACAAACAGGCGAAATAAAAAATATGTATGAATGCGGACGGCTCTAAACATCCGTGCATAAACCATGCTGAGAACAAGGAAATAATATCGTTGGCAAGCAAAACATTATGCTCACACTGAACAGGAACATCTACACATATTCTCCACATTCTGCCAACGCTCTGTCTACGTGCGAACAGATTTCCGGCTAGTCAAGACATAATGTTAGCTTTGTTGTCAATCAATGGAACCGTGTCACTGTTGCCAGATTTTGCCTTTTATCGGCACTATAGCGATTTTAGAAGAAATTTGATCTTTTAAGTATTTGACGATGTTTTTATTTTATTTTTGTTTAATTTTTCTTAACTTTCGTATCCTATAAATTAATGCAGTTGTTACGAAACCACGAACTTTTTTAATATTTTTATGAAAAAGTGTCTTTGAAATTGTTTTCAAGAATTTTCAAAAGAATTTATAATATTTTTAATGAAATTGTAAAAAGTGACCATAATTCACATATCGGAGTGAGCTTCAAATGTACTCGTATATCGTTCTTTTTTGTTTTCATGTAACTCTATAATTTTTAATAAAATCCTTTTGGCTTCTCTTGACGATGTGCTCTTAATTAAATGATCTCTTAGATTACGCACTTGGAAACTTCGTTATTATTATTGTTGTCGCTTATTTTGAAATATACTCTTAGTTCATTTTTTATAATTATATCGTCACTTCTTTCAAAATCTATAAATGTAAATCAGCGTGTTATTTTTTTTTTATCTGAATCAAGATACATGCTAAAACACTTTTTAAATATCTTTATAAATATCTGACGCTACGCGGAAAAACTTTAAGAGATCTTGACGGGGCTACTATTTGCAGCATGTAGACAAGAATTGAAATGTCTGCAAGAATTTCGTTTTCTCATAAAAACATGGCCACAAATTGGAAAAATGTAAGCAAATATTAAGTGCACTGCTGTAGAATATATCTCAATAAGTTATATATTCAGACGGAAAAGGTCGAGTTTATATGGTCCAGATGGAAATAGAGACTGCTGTCGAGACTTGCGAAAATAGCCATTATCCTTCTCTACGAGAAATTTCGCAGTCGCATATTTGATGTTATGGGGAGCCGTTTGTTGCGATGGTATTTGGAAGTACAATTTGTTTCATGCACAATGAATACTCATGCCTATATAATGAATTTGGAAATTGTTCTACTAACATTGTCATGAGTCTTTTTAGTCCCATTAAGACAATGATTAAAACGCTGGTTTGACTCAAGTATTTCAGATATCAAGCGGCCAACTCAGCTCGTGCTTATTGACGTATAAATTTATTTCGTACATATATTTCGTACATATATTTCGTACATATTAACAAATAAAGTTAGTTTAAGCTTTAATTTTATTTTATTGAATCTTTCTAAAAGAAAATAACAAACACTATTCAAATCGTATCACTAAAATACTCGTATTATTTATTAATTATTACCAATGTAATAACAAATTAATTTTATTGAAATCTTAATAGCTATATACCATTTGTTAGGGTGAGCCGCCTCACCAGGCTCAATGCGTCAAGCCTTTTAAGTCTCTGGTTTACATCAAATTGCAATAAATTGCTTACAAGAGTGTTAAGATGGACCACTAGTGTATTTACGTTTTTGGACGTCGTAATAATAAGTCGTAACATTTTAGACTGTTTCATTTGTAACTTCTGGATGTTAGATGGACAAGCAGGACACCACAGCTGAATGCCATATGACCATATTGGTTTTTTTACCGGATTTGTATAAAAGGACTTTGTATTCCAAAGCCAAAATTAAGTGAGGACTTATTTGGGACCAAGCTAGGCGTCGATATAGGTGGATACCCCAATATTTCAGAGTATTGAAAACTCTTACTTTTTGCAAAACAAAAATCATGATATGAACATATCAATCATCGATCAACAACATCGTCTTTAACAAGGTTTAGTGATGGTTAACGTTATCGATAAAAAATTGTCGATAAATGAAGAAACTAATAATAAGAAATATCGGCAACGTTAACGCCTAAGAACACAAGTAAATGGAAAGGTGAAGATACTGAGTTTTAATTTACTAAAAAACTTTGTTAAGTGTCCAACATCGATATTAACTCTTTGCTTCTTTTAGCAACAACTTTAATACTATCTTGTGGTTGTGTATAGAAACAGTGTCGCAATAACAATCTTTGACATATTTTTTGTCTGTAAGCAAAACAAAAAGCACAGTCAAGGCATGACTGTTGAACATACATAAAAGTCACAACCACAAAAAGTTGCTTTCCTAAGGCATTCATGTTTGTGCATGCAGCCATATTTTATTATTTCCGTATGGCATTTACCATACAAAATGTCGTGAATAAGTATAAGGATTTTCACGGCTATTTTTGCTTAGTGGCTTTATTATTTCTTTTATTATAAGATAGGGAGCGAAAATTCAATAATATAGCAATAGCAATGAAATTTAGGGGTATTTTGGTTCGCAATGAATCAACTGATTTATTAAGCGTTGGTTTTGAATTTTGAAATATTTGCAATCCTTAAAATACAACGGAGTATGTGGGTATATTTTTTGAGAAAATCCTTGCGATAGAAAGTGCAATGTTATAAATGATACTATTGTATATTTATATCACTTCTGAAAATCATCAGTGAAATCATATGTCGTTTTTATTACTTATAAAATGTTTACAACATGTAAATAACCTTTGATAAATTGTTTGGTAATGATTCTACGAAACAATTTTATATATAAAAATCGTTGCTAATTAGTGGCATTACAGAAAGTATTAAGTCATTATTTGAAACATATTGAAGGCTTAAGAATTAACTTAAAAAATTGACTTTGTTTTATTGAATGAAATATTAAATTGCTATGCCCCCGATACAAAGTTAAATAATTCGTTAAATTTGTGTAACGTGTAAACTTTGTAAATTTCAAAATATCCTTAATACCTTAATTGTCTTTATAATAAGAAAATGTCTCTATCTATTTTATTCCAAGCGAATTATTGCAGATATAATATCATTAAACGAGTTGAAGGCTTATTCAGAGGTATTGTATAGGCCCATTTTTTCGCGTAATCTATAGTCTTATTTTGTCTATGTGACGTTAAGTCTCAAACATCCAATCGTATCTATAATCGTATAACTGCAAGTTCGGAATATATTGAATTTTCACCAACAAATCGATAAATTAAGAGAAACTGGCATTTTACTAAAAAACCACAAAAGTAATAAAAATTGCATGGAAAGGTTTCAAAAAACTGAAATTTAATTTTCCAAATGATGGTTTTAGGGCCATATTAGCAATTTAAGTACGTATAGAAATTTACTTAAAAAAACACTAGAAAACTACAATTTCACCAAAAAAGCCCGGAAAAATCGAATTTTTATCAAAAGATGACGTCACACCAGGTGCGGGAGCAAAGCAACGTAGCCCTGAAAAACGCTTATCCGAATTTAAACAAATGTTCGGTGTTGTTAAGAAGAACTTAATTCACGCTTCCGAGGGTCAATAGCACTGTTATAATCTCCGACGCTGTTGTTTCTTTGTTACTTTTTAATTTGCGATAAAGTTTCAATTACTAAGTACAAACCTCAGTAAAATTTTATATTTTGGTCAAATTTTAATTCTTTTTTATGAAATTTCATCTTTCGGTAAAGTTTGCAACTTATGTAGTTTTTAATTTTTTTTTTTGGTTTTCTTATTTTTGGTGAATTTGGGATCTCTTTTTGAATCACATACATTCCTGGATGATTTTTTTTTAGTAAAATATCAAATGTTTACGTTATTTTTTTTGGATAAAAGATCAATTTATTGTAAAATTTATATTTCATATGATTGGCGAAATTTTTGAGATTTGATGTTTATTGCTAAGGTAGCTGAAATTTAAGTTTTTGGCTCAAATTTACATTTGATGGCCATATTTAAGTTCTTTTTCAATATTCGAATTTACTGGTATTTTAAAATCTATTGTGAAATTTAAACCTTTTTGAATTTTCTGTAAAAAAAAATCGTAAAACCTCAGAACTAGCACAAGATTATTAAAGGTCAAATATACAATCCTTTAAACTAGCAATTAGTGAAATAAATTTCTTTAAAGCTCTACGTGAAGTTTTTGATTTAATAAACCATCAATCAAGAAGAAATATGGAATGTCAGCCTTTCGATATATATCATAGGGTTATTGAAAATTAGTAACCGTTTATGTGTCATAAGCAAATTTGTACAGAAATAAAAAAAAAAAAAATGAACGAGTCGCTAACTAGTGCTACAGAAACAGGCCAGTAATTTAAGCTCATGTGGTGAAAAAGGCTTTTTTATTATTATATCTTCAATCACGGTTAAAGACAGAAATGTTTATTGTACTTATATTTCATAATTTTCGTTACAATCTCATATAGAAACTTAAATATAATATATATACTTTGTTGAGTCGGAAATGAATATTGTAGAAATTACAAACGGAATGACAAACCTACATATACTCTTTTCATTTTTGTTAAGGGTGTAATGACGCAGAGTTTCCACAGCATATTAATGTTGTTTTTTGTATAATAAACTACGTTATGAAACATAAATAATGGTAGATATTTTTTAACATTTGTTGTTTTTATTAAAAACTAAATTTCTTGGGGACATTTTTATTAACGTATAAAAACATAAAAAAATTTATATAAAATCAAGCAATTGCATTTTTTTGCAAAGGCAATAAAAGTTTAAAAACAAAATTAATATCTGTGTCTCTGCTACTCAATAAAAAAGTTTTGAAATTTATTTTTAGATTTTGATTTTCGATGAAAAAGTTATGATTTTGTTGTTGTAATGCATCGGCATCAACACAGACCGCCCTGGGTTTTTGTAATTCTAGTTTCCATTGTTTTATTTGTCTTGTTTATTCGCTATATATAACAAATGTCTGGGCATTTTGTTTAGTACTATTAGCTTTTTTGTGATTTAGAATGTTGTCTGGGCTTGTTGTGTTATTTTACATATTTTGCATTGTTGGTAATTATTTAAGTAAATAGACGTATTAAGCAGGATTGAAAGGACAAAAAATGTAAAAAAAAACTACCAGTTTGCTTTCGTACATTAAAGCTACTAATTCTAAACCTTAAAACCTTAGGCAGGGTTGATATATTAGTTATTTTGTTCCAATTTAGACCTAGAAGAGCGAATTAAAAATGTTTGATAAAATTTAAGGAAAATTTACAAGATTCTTTATTCGGCGCAAATTCATCATAATTTTTTTAATACGGTGCAGCGCACACCTGATTGTGCGCTGATTTCGAAACAAAATCGAAATCTACGACAAGAAATATGGACATTTCTATTTTGCAAGTTTAACGACACGTTTCCGCTAGTTGCTGGGGTATGCTCAGCGGCGGTCAGAGTCGTGGAATAAAACAAACTTATTTACAAACGTTATAATAAATGTTTATTAATATTTATGTTAAAGCTAACCACAGTTAGAGCTGCAGCTATACTGTTCGCCGTCGAATTACGTAGTAACGCCATGTGAAAGTTAAGCCGCTTATGCGCTGTTGCTGCGGTGAGGATTGTGCGGAATACACACTGCTGCCTGATAGTAATGCCGAGTGGATAATACGCCGCGTCGATGATGCTGCTGCTGTGAGATTTGTGCAGTATTTTACACTACTGCCCGTCTGAGCGAAGAATACTAAAAGGGAAACCCACGCAGCAGTATGCGTTCACCACAGATCAATGATGCCTACGGCTCAGCCGGATCTGTAAGAGAAGAACATGAAAGGGGAAACACGCGCTGACGTATTCTTCACGTACAGGTCAGCGACTCACAACGGGAGACCCATACAGAAGCACACCTTCCACTCAAGTCATCAATATCCACTTATCTAATGTAAGGGGAAACCCACACAGAAGTACACAGTCTTCACCGCTCAGCTATTCCTACCAGTCCACGATAGTTGAATCTGTGCGTAAGGAATAGAAAGGTGGAAACCCACACAGGAGTATTATCTTTGCAAAATATATTTAAATCTTATTTCGGAAAGGTTACTCATTAAATATTACTAATGTAGTAACTAAATTATTACATTCCAATCTGAATAAACTATCTACTATTGGGAGAGCCGTCTCGCCAGGCTAAATATGCCTCTTGATTTAGTATCTGGAGGCCATGAAATTCCAGTAAATCGCGCGTTAAAATGTTGCGAGGAACCACTAGTTAGTCTGGGTGTTTGCACAAGCGTATGGTTTTACTTCTTGCACGATCTTCTAGAACTCTATGCATATTTTTATTTCTTATATGTTAAGCGGCGCATGATAAGATGTAAAATTTTAAAATCTTCTTTATAATTTCCGAATTCTTAATGCGCGCGTAGTACCACGTAGCTGAGTTCCATATGACCACATTGCCTTTTACATAAAAGGATTTTGTATTCCAAAGCTAAGATGGAGTGAGTACTTAATAACCAGAATAGTTGACGTGTTCTAAGTTTTATCACCATTTTTTTTTTTTTTTTGCTTCAATAAGTCGGGACCTAGAGAGACGTCGATCTAGGTTCATAACCAAATATTCAACGTCGGTTTCCGCTGGAACAGTAGTGTTTCTTATTATTATTCGTGGACAATTTTGACTTCGAAAAGAAAACGTTACATGCGCATATTTCTCTACTTTTTTAGACAGGTTTTTATCTCATTAATATTACGCGGAGTTGTGCTGCTGCAACTTTCGGATCTGGATTAACATTTATAAATGCATCTGCAAACTTTGACGTACATGTGTTTGGGCTTGTTGATCTTGTTGATTTTTTTAAACATGGTTCTTTGACCTTACTTTGAACGTTGTATCTGTTAAAAACTCTTCAGAGGCTTGTGGGAATTTTCTGTAAGAACTCGAAGTGTTTCAAGTAGCAGCCCATCATGCAAGACTTTATTGAACGTATGAGAAATGTCTATAAATAAAGCTAAACCGTACTTCTTATATTCAAAAGCCGATCTAATAACGGTGACAATTCTATGAACTAGTTCAGTAGTACTATCCTTGGCTCGAAAACTGAGACTGGAAATTAGGAAGCCGTTGCATCACCGGAAACCTCGCGTACTGAAGGTAACTTACAGTATGTTTTATTGCGCCAGAATTCTTAGCAATTATTGCACTGATGGTCACCATTCGCTTTAATCACTCTTCTCTAGTAATTTTTATATTCAGGAGGTAGCGCAAGTTGTATACAGACGTAAACTGCTTCTATCGCACTTTTTTTTTCTTCGTAGAAATAGAACTGTCAATGGCCTCTATGACAATTATGCAAGAATATACACTACATTTAAAGCGAGTAAACAGATTATAATGCGGTCAGTTGATGATTTTAGTTTTGTTTCCTTTCATATGAATTCAGTTTAATTATTTAGCTGCCAAATTTTTGCAGGTCTCTTCCCTTATCTTATTGATATGACTTGGCTTTTTGCCCGCCTTTACTTAGAAGCTTTCTTATATTCATTGCTGTTGTGTTTGTTTACGATTACATTAATATTTATTACTAAATGCAATTATGAATATTTCATTTATTTCTCCGCACTGGACTTTGCAAAATCTGTAGCATTACTGAAAACTTTCTTACACCATCTAAATATGTATTTTTTTTTTAATATAGCATAATAATTTTAGCCAAGTAATATTTATGGAGTCATCAGCAGACGTTGGCAATCTTTCTCATTTATCATTGCTTGACGTTTACTCTAGTATTTTTAAGGATTAATTTTAAATTTCTTAAATCGAAATGTCCTAAAGTGTTTATACGAGTAGTTTCTTTTAAAAGGGCCAAATTTATTTGTTTTCATGAAAATGCTCAACTTTTTTTAACTTATTTAATCAATTAATCTATTTACAAATCGAAAGTTGGAAAATTGCCAGTTCTGTGTTTATAGGGTGTTGCGAGATCTAAGCACGAATCAAATCTTACAATTGAGGAGCTTCACAATTATGTTTTTATTTTTTTCATGAAAGTCTAAATAAAATTGTTATTTTCTAATTTAAATGTTTTACAAGCAAAAATAATTTTAATTTTTGGCTTTTTAAAATACTGAAAAAGTTAATTTAGTAGACCCTAGACGAATAAAACGCATTTTTCTACCGCTACTTTTCAAATCCAATTTTTATCATTAGTTAGGACAAAATGTATGTGTACAGTAGACATTAACTCGTTAGGAAGGCACAAAGTATGTTGATGAAGTTTTAATTTGACATTTCCGTCATCCCTTAGTTTGGTTTGTAGACAAACCGGTTTTCAGTTTCATTTTATTTGTTCTGAGAAGCTGACATCAATTCGTTGGTGTTTTATAGTTTCTCATTGATATTTTCGGGCGACAGGTAAACGTTGTTTTTATTGTTTATGGCGTTTTTTGTTGGGATTGAATAAAGTCAGTGAATATTGGACTATGAACTCGTTTATTATTTTGGTATCGTGTTTGTATTGTTTTGTTGCTTGGTGTATCTTGTTCGTCATTCTTGTTGTGTGCTTTGTGGATTTATTTTTCAATAATTTTTTGAATTTGTTAAATATGCATACCGGCTCTGTATTAAAATTAAGAAGCCTTTTGACTGTGTACGCATCATACAATCTGAGGGTTGGTAGTAAATTAATATGGAAAGAATTGTCAAATGGTAAAAAATTTTTGCGTCCCACTAAACGAATTATAATTGTATGAGCGGATCAACAAAATTATAAAGTTTAAGTATAAAGCAAAAAGTAAATTTTATTTCTCATGCAAAATTTATATTTCATTTAGTTCCACATCCACCATAAATAGAATTCTAAAAAGAAAGGATTCAATTGTAAAGCAGTAAAAGACAATGCTCTGTTTAATTGGGCATATTGCCCAACTGGGCAGACTACCCAATTAAACGAAATTCTGTTAAGTCTTTGAATCAATTAAATGTATTGAATAATGATTTTTTGATTGATTGCATCAAAATCTATACATTTTTGGGAAAATAAATTAAGCGGAAATTACTGCACTCATATAGTTTTAAATTTTGGATGATCTCTGTTGCCTGATTAAATGCGAATTTTAAATTCCACACTATGCATAAGTTAGAAACATTTTGTGACGGTGGTTATATAATAAATTTGCGCCCGAATGAAAAATTTTAATTTATTTAAAATAGTTTTGCTTTATACTTCTGTTATTTGCACTAATAAATCTAGCATCCAGTTTTTAAACGAATCCCATTAATTATAATATAAATTTAACCGCATTGATGTTATTTATGGAATAGTAAATCCATTGCATGGATATGTATGAATAGGTAGAATTAATAAATTCGTACACAAATAAATACATGTGTTTGTGTAAAAGTTTATTATTTTTATTCTCTAAGCAAAGTACCAAGAAAAATTAACGACAAAGGTGAAACGAGTTTGCCAATTTTTAAATTAGCAAAATATTTGAAAAATGCAGAAAGAGATTATTTTATCCGGTTGTAAATAAAAGCCCTTGTAGAAGATTGTGATAAAATCATGGTTAAACACATGGACTATGTAAATCAAGGATTTAGTGGAGCATGTATACACTTTTGCTCCATAACCGTTTTGTAAAGTCATGCAGCGATAACTTTTATAGTTATTCGATAACTTTTATCGCTTACTGACTGATCAGGTCTTCATATTTTGCAAATTGGTTGTCAGAAATAAGAGCCTTTTGGACTTTCAATTTCTATCACTGCCAGATATCACGCCGTCTTTATTTTATTAGCAATAATTTTCTGGTACACCACTTACAAGCTACTGTAATTTCCTGAGGCTACAAAGTCTATGTCACCTTTTCTATATCGTGATAGCACCATAGTTTTCTTAGGTAACCCTGAAATATAATATAGAAATATAATATTACAGTCTCCTTACGCAAGATTGATTGGTTATTTATTATTAAAAATTATCAATTTCTAAAATATTTTGTTATTTTCTATTCTTTTGCACAATTTCTTTACCAGTTTTTTTAATTTGTAAATTTTTGTCAGAGTAGTTTACAAAATTGTTTGCCCTACAAATTACTTTGGTCATGTAAATTGGTTTGCAAAGGAATATTTGCTACAAATTCTAGGTTAAGTACACTAGCATATTTTGTATTATTACAATTATTTCTTAGAGATTTTTCAATTGTTATATAGTACCATACGTAGTTGTAGTATGCCCCGCTACCCTCATAAAGTGTAAAATCGTACTGGTGCGATTTCGCCCATTTCGATTGACAGTGCATGTCATATGTACATACAAATTTTTACTAGTACTACAACATTCTCTTTAGGCACGTTTCCAGGCTCTATTATGCACAGTTTCAGGAATCAGTTGCAGGGTTATCATGAAAAATTCGGTTGAAACTTGAATTAAAAGGGTCGAATCTAACTAACTTGGGTCAACAATTTTTGGAGTCGCAACTAGTTCCTAAATTTAAGACATTGTAGAAACTTTTGATTTTTTTAATACCTTTTGCGATGTTTTGCTCTTCTATGTGAAATTGAAATGAACTTGGGCTTAATGTTCGAAAATTTACATTATTCACAAAGAGATCCTTGATTTTGCGTGTAGGTAAAAATCTGGTTGTTTTTATTCAAAATTTACTAGAAAAACAAGTTCTTAGAGTTTGCGCCACAAATCAACCACAAGGAAAACCAACCAAAAAGCTTAAAAGGACTATTTTTATTATTAATGTATGGGGGGATATCGAAACAGACCACTTACTTTCTGGGTGCCTTTTCGATCCTCATTTCGCTCCTCACATTGATTTCAGGGAACCGATCCGTAATCACAACTACTTTACTTTCAATTGAGTCTCGTGCTAGCTATAGCCTTTACTCTTGACTAAAGTGATTTCAGACTGTCGACTGGTAACTGTCGACACTCTTCCTCATCACGGACTCTTTTGTAATTGCTAGCATTTGTCTAAGGCTTAGTTCCCCCATGGCATTCACATCTAACAAGTGTCTGCCCGTGGTCTTAAGCCTTATGCTCGCCAGTGCTGGACATTCACACACAATGCGCACTACCGTCTCAGCTTCTTCGAGGCATAGTCTGCAAGTATCATCTTCTACGACTTTCATCTCACCCAGATGGTACTTGAAGTTTCCATGTCCTGTCACTAACGCAGTGACCCAGCTTAAAGTAGCCCTATTATACCCGAGTACCTTGCTGGCCTTCCTGACGAGGGGCTCTTTTAGCACCATTCTAGCCTGTCTACATGTGTATTATCCCTCCACCTATTCAGGTATAATGAGTTTACCCATTGAAGAACTTTAGCTCGCACTAGGCCATTCCCCAGGGCAACCCTGGGTTCTGGTCCACAGAAATCCACATCAGATCCCTTTCTTGCTAGTTCGTCTGCTGCTTCATTCCCAGCTGTGCCTATGTGTCCTCTAACCCACATCAACGTCACCTCATTCAACGAGGCACATCTGTTCAGTTTCAGAACACATTCAGTACCAGTTTGGAATATACGTTCACTTGCCTCATGCGTTTTATAACTGACTGATTGTAAAGTGTAATGAGAACCCTTTTCCCATGCACTCGGCTTTCAAGCAAGTGATCCAACGCATGCAGCAAACCAAGCAGTTCTGCCTGGTAAACTGATACGTACATCAGTCTACAGGACAAGTTCAGCTCAACTGAGAATACATCTGCTCCTGCCCTGCCACTCATAAGAAAACCATCAGTAAAAATGCTGATGTCGTTCTCCATACACTCATTGTGTATAATGCCCTCCGCAATGAGTGTCCGATGCAGCCTTTCGGCTACCTTTCTTCTACTCATGCGTTCCATCGGCATCTGAGCAGCCCTAACCTCTTTCCCAACGAGGTCCAGGATACTCTTATGCCCGATGTTAGGCCCAAAGCTATGCCAAACCGCATCGCTCTTCATTCGCAAAGCTGACAAGGCGGCCGTTGACCTAATGAATAAGTCTAATTGCAGCAATTCCAACATTGCCTGGATTGCCTGCGTTGGCGCCGTGCGCATTGCACCACTTATACCCATGCAGGCAACCCTCTGAATCCCATCCAACTTACGCTTAATTGTGCCCTGAGAGGCCTTCGACCACCACACCTCGGATGCGTAAGTTATAATGGGTCTCACCATCATTGTGTAAGTCCAGAATGTAGCCTTCGGCGAGATTCCCTACCTACGGCCACACACTCGTTTACATTTATGCATAATCCTTTTTGCTTTCCGGACCTTTGTTTCGATGTGTTCATTCCAGGTAAGTTCCTTATCCAGCGTAACACCCAGATAATTCACCTTCCTGGACACATTTACTTCCGATCCGAAAAGCTTTAAGGCTTCAACCTCTACACCCTTCCTCTTACAAGTGAAAAGCATAGCGTCGGATTTACTTGCATTTATGGTTAGACCCTGTTCACTGTACCATGTCGCAGTCACCATGAGAGCCTGTCTCATGCAACCTTGAATGGCGCCGATGAACTTACCACCAACCATTAGTGCCAGATCGTCTGCATACGCAATCGTATGGACGCCTATTGAGTCCAATCTCCAAAGAAGGCCATCTACGGTGATGTTCCACAAAAGAGGTGACAATACACCTCCCTGTGGGCACCCCCTAACTACCCTACCTCGAATCTTGGTTCTCCCATCTCTGAGATTTATAGCCCTAGTCCGAAGCATAGCGTTTATCCATTTTATAATAATGGGGTCAACCCTACGTTCAGTAAGAGCAATTCTCACCTTCCCAAAAGAGATCTTGTTAAAGGCGCCCTCAATGTCCATAAAAACGGACAGAGCAGCTCCGCCATTGAAAATGTGCCTTTCCGCTACTCTGATGAGCTCGTGTGGAGCGGTGTCAGTAGATCTACCTGCTCTATAAGCGTGCTGAAATCTGCTCAAGGGCCTATCCATCATTGTCTTCAATAGAAAAGATGTTAGGCTGACCGGTCTGAAGGACATAGCGTCAGTATAGTCCCTCTTACCCGATTTGGGAAGAAAAACAACTTTAGTTTCCCTCCAAGCCACCGGAATATATCCCGTCGCTAGACAGGCTACGAATATTCCCCTAATGCTATCAAGAAGGGTATCTATTCCCCACTGTAATAAGGCTGGGAAAATTCCATCCATTCCAGCTGCTTTGAATGGTGCAAAAGATAGTATTGCACTTCTGACACCATTAAGAGATATTATCCTTTCAGCTTCAGCTCGTCTTCTCTCACTAGCCCCCCTATTTACAGGAGTCCATAAGTCACTCGAACTAAAGCTTCTCAGTCATGTGACCATCGCTCTTGCGAATTAGTCCCATCCTAGAGACAGGGTCTTTAGATATTATCTTCTGTATTCTACATACTTCAGATGTATCCCTCATATTAGAGCAGAATTCCCTCCACGTACTTCGTTTCCGAAGACGTATTGTTCTCTTCAGCTCTCTCTTCTTCTCCTTATACGCATCCCATGAGATTGAGTCTCTCTCCCTCATGTATCGGTTAAAGGCCTTCCTTGTTTCCTTTTTCATGGATTCAATTTCCGTTCCACCAAGTGGTCGGACCTTTTTCATCCACTACTGTCAAGGGACAAGCATGCTCGAACGCTAGCTTAACCGTGGAGTTCAATTGTTCCACCGTCCACTTGATTTTGCACGTGTTGCGAGGTGCTCTGTATGGAGCACCTCCTAAATGTACCGACAGATACTCTTCATAACTGGTATGATCAGTATTCTCCGGTATTCTTATACGTTTGCGGACTTTTCTCCGTCTACTGCCATAAGTATATCGAACTGGATTTCCCTGTGGTCAGACATGGTTAATCTGTCCACGACCTTCCAGTCCTTAACCCTGTCTAGCATATTGACTGAGTACATAGTGAATCCACGAAGGTGGGTTCTACCCCTCTGTTAAGTACCAGCAAATCGTGTCTTTCTACAAATTCCAACAATTGTTTTCCTCTGTAGTTATCATCTGTGCTGCCCCAAACCGTATTATGCGATTTGGCATCACAGCCCATGATCAGCGCCAATCCTCTTTGCCTGCAGAAACTCACCTGGTTCTCCACCTCCAGTGACGGATGTGTACCTGTCGTCTCATAAGGAAGGTAAGCCGACGCAATAAGAAATGATCCCGAACCACTGCCAATCATTACTACCGTAAGATTCGGCGAGCAGAGAAGTGTCATAGATACTGTTCGTACGCCATGTCGCACCAGGATGCATGACCTTAATTTACCATCAGTCTGTGAGTGGTACAGATTGGTGGTCTGTTGAGACAGGCAATCCAGGGCTCTTGTAGCAAGGCTATATCCAGCTCATCCTCCTCAAAACATCGCACCAACATTGCTGATGCTGCTTTGCTGTGATGAAGATTGAGCTGGCATATACTTAGTTTTTCCTGGTATGAGCTTAAAAGGATAAAAATATTATTATAATTCGGGAGAAAATAAAAAAAAAGTTACTTAAAGCAGGTAGTTTTCGTATTGTTTGCCTATCATAAAATCTATGAAATATTCTTCAGTACAGGCTACAAAACTTTAAAATTAAATTAATATTTTTCATTTTATTATAAGCTTTTTATTTCTGTATAACTTAATTTTTTTTTTATTTGTACAGTAACTTTTTATTTAAATTTATTCATTAAATCATATACTCATATAAACAAAAACACGTTGGGAAAGATACCAATTAGTAACTTCAAAGCAATTTAAATTTATCGCTTCTGGATAGACTAGTCTATGCCAGACGCCAAGATAAATTAAAGGGCCACTCCAAATTGTGTTGGTAAACAAATGTACTCTACATATTTTAAAGCGGCAAATGTCAAAGTCGATTTGTTTACTATAGAAATTAAATCAAGTTATAGAGAAGGGATTTCCTTTATATACACATATAGTTTCCTTAAAAAAAATGATAGTGAGTTGAAGGAGGATTTGTAAATATTTTTATTTGGTTTTTATTTATTTATGTTATTGGAAAAAAAATTAGGGAGCGCGAGTTTTGTCTTTAAATGGATTATTCTAGAGATTTTGGTTTGACCATATAAAAACGCGAGACAGGTAGCAATTTTAAACACTCCCGCTATCAGTTAAAAGTCTATTTGTTAAGCTTTACATAGCGGTCTTAAATATAATTCCATTGCGAATTGTTTGCTTACTCTCCTAGACAGTAGCTTTGTCAACGTCAAATCTTAAGTACCGTTTTTATGCGCTAGGACGTTGTGTCCGAGGTTGAAACCAACTTTTTGACTGCATTAAATAAGGTTATTTGATAAGCGCGTTGGGCGAATCTTAATCAAATGTTACACAATTTCCAAAAGACCTATTTTTCACAAACAAATATCCAAAAACTTTGAAATTAAAAAAAAAATTACAAAAAGGCTGAAATTGCACCGAACAAAAAGGAAAATAATCCAAACCTGATAAACATTTAGAGAAAAGAAAAACAGAGTTGAAATGTAATATAATAATACAACTCAAGCCGGAGACCAAAATTATATGTCTCAAAAAACCGTTGAACATGGACAAATCTGTAATTTGGTCCATAATTTTACGTAGGCACAGCCGTATACACTTCTCTTACTTATTTACAGTAACTTGATAAGTGTTATCGCTAGACAAAATCCAATTACTTAAATATTTTAATTTTTCTTCAAAATTTGTCAGGTTTAGCTCTTGAATTTAAATAAAAAGTGATTATCCCTTGTCATGTTTAGTTTGGAGACCTACCAGTCTCGACTGTCCCATCTTTAGTAAAATTTTTCATTTTAACTTGTTCGTGTTTATTCCTTGGTTTCTTTTATATAGTAAAAATTTTTTATGTGTGGAACATGTGGAATTGGCGTTTTCCGGGTAGCAGGTAAAAGTTTTACGGTGTTTTTATAGGCTTGAATGATTTCGTTATAATGCAATAATCTTCAACCCCTACAAGAAAAACAGCTTCATACCAATTTAACTAAAAAACTAAGTGACAAGCAATAAAACACCTGCTACCGGTCACCCTTAATTCATTACATGAACATAATATATAGGTTACATGTATTTTTGTTTAGTCTTAACTTCTTTTCCCTAGCACAACAAGAGGCGAATATAGGTGGATGATTAGAATGTAGTTTAATGTATGAACAATAACCTTTCAATTAACATCATTACCGGGAAGAACCCAGAAACATAACAAAAACTTTTGCTTTTGAAACATAGAATTAGGGTAAACATTTTTATCATTCCAATTAATTTTTTTAAACATCAAAAATTGGTTTTTATCTTATTAACGGAAAACACATCGCAATTTGAATGATGATCAAGCTTGAAATAAGACAAATATATCTATATATATATACATATATATATATATATATATATATATATATATATATATATATATATTCATATGTATTTATATAAATGTTTGAAAACCAAAAGAATATAAAATAAGACCCATATCGCCTTATTTGGACACAAATCTTCTCGATCTGGTGGCTGGGCTCAAAGTTTGCCCTTATTCAATTGGGCCATATCGTTTATGTTTTAAAGAAAAGTGGCTCTCAGGCAATTAGTGCCCACTAATTATTTGTGTTGCTTTCTTTGCAAAGCAATAGACTAGAGAAGATATGTGGGATACAAAGCTTCAGTGCTTCACTATCTGCATTTGCGCGTTACATTTATTTTTAGAATTGTGTTTCTGGTATTAGGCTGTTATCAATATTTTATTAATTATTTTATTTTGCCGACGACTTAGTAGTATAGAAAGAGCACATATTGCTATTTTGTAGGATTGCCAAGCTCCCTTGAAATGCTTATCCGGCTTCTTTTCGAGTGTTTTGAAATATTCCAGAAATTGGCTTTCTTGTATTAAATACCTGGCCACAGTGGCATTAAGACAACGAGGTAGTGGATAAATTTACCGGCCTTCTGATACTTCTTTTTTAGGCTCAGAGCCATTTAGTGGCGTTCTTTGGTCCAAGGTTATGTCACTAATCAGAATTGTGGAACTAAAGTAAATTTGAAATGCTTCTCATGCTATGCGACAGGCTTAATAAAGAATTAATTAATCAAATGATTAAACTCGTCTCATACAAAAAATGGTGGAATTATATATGTACGCCAGACTTTCAACTTATGATTAGTTTCTTGTCCGGTCAATTTGTATTGAACTATATTAAGAAAAATGTTTGTAGCAAATTTTCTTAATCCCAACTCATTTAATTTTAAAATAATGTAATTTATTGTTACGCCAACTCGTCAGGAAATCTGTACCCAACTTTTAAGGAAATCTTAAATGTAATTAGCTTGGTGTAATGTGTTTAAAATACCATAAACAACATACCACATATTTTAAATAAAGAAATAAAAATAAAAAAAAAAAAAAAAAACTCTAATTACATTTGCACCACTTTTGTTTTGATAAAAATTTTATGTAACAATAAACCTTAAAAAAAATTAACAAAGAAATTGTGACACACATATAGGAATATAAAAAATTTGTAAAATGATAAATATTAATAGCGTAGGTCAAAGCACTTTAAAGAGAACATAGATATTTTAAAATACAGAAATAATAAGAAAGAAAATTACAATTTTAAATGACTCAATTCTCTTTTATGTGTAAATGGATATTTAAAAATGAAGTATGTTTATAATATTGTAATCATTAGAATTAAGTATAAATAGTTGAAGAAATAGAAAATAAAATCAGAATATTTTTGCATCAAAACCAAATCAGTTCTCACTCCTTCTGTGTTGCACTCTAACGGGTAGCATAACAGAATTAAAGCAAATTCTGCAGCTAAGTGCAGCTTTATAAATATGCTTAGCGAAAACAAACCTATAGAACAGGACTTTTCATGGCGATCCTTGCCAACCATTGAATACTTTTAAACCTTATCAAAATTGAATCCTTTTCCAACTAATTATATGTCCAGGCACGAAGATCCAACCCCGTCAAAGGAGGATATAGACGCAATATTCTCAAAATATTGCGTAGAAGAATACATACCAGAGGGTGCCAACACACAGAAAAACCAACCGAAATACACACCTACTCCATTAAATGCTGGGCCAAAACCTTTAACAATTGAAGAGTACTTGGAGAGGAATCAGAAAAGAAAAAAAGAAGAACAGAAACGAGAAACGAAGAAGAAAACGAAAAGGGGAGGAAGGAAACTCCAAATAAAGAAACAAAGAAGAGAATTAGTGCGACTAATAGGTTTGTCACACGGACAGGAAAAAAGAAAACTATACATAGAGCTACAAAGATTAAATGGGCAATCAAAAATCCAAATCTGTAGAAGCCATCACAGTGAATAATAACAACAACCAAGAGATGGACTTCGGGACGACTATTAAACTAGATGCATTTTTTATTTTTTGTATTATTGTAATAATTTTTATAATAAGTAAGTTAAATAGATATATTAAGAATTATGTTCAAAAGAAAGCTGTAGTACAGGTTTAAAAAAAAAAAAAAATTTTTTAATAAAACATATAGAAAACAAATAATAGTATATGTATCTAAATGGAAGTAATTATAAGTAAAGTAGAAACTTTAATTAAAAACTTTAAGAAAGCAGGAAATAAAGGATACAGTGAAGACACACTAGTAACAAAATTAAAAGAATTAGAATCATTGCAAGTAGAATTTCTGAAACTATCTGACACAAAAACAAAGACAGAAGAAGTTAAAGAAATCATAGAAAAATTTAGCAAATACTATAACACAGCAAAGACACTTTTTGAACAATCTTTATTATCTAAAAAGCAAAATTTAATAAATATGGCGAATTTTAACCTAGAGACTGCAATGAAAGTAATTCCTGAATTCACAGGAAATTACAAGGAATTGAATTCATTTATTACAATCATAAGTTTAATTCATAATACTTTAGAGTCAGCACAAAAACCAATTTTAATCACTTTTGTTTATAACGTAAAATTGTCTAGCATTGTAAAAACTTCATTGGGTATAACAGCTCCAGAAACATTAGAAAATTTGAAAACTCTTCTGGAAAATAGATACAAATCAAGAAAAACAGTTTCGCAAATACAAGTTACTTTAAATAATTTTTCGCAAAGGAACATGAATGTGACCACGTGTCATGAAAAAATACTAGAAATGATTGCGGAACTAAATGAATTGCAAATCAAAGGAATAGAAAACTGCAATGAAGTGCAATCTTCAACTATAAAACAATTAAACAAAGATTATGCATTGAATGTATTTAAAAATGGACTGAAAGGAGATTTAAAACCTACTATTTTCGCTTCAAGACCCAAAGAACTTAATGAAGCATTACAATTAGCATTAGAGCTAGAAAAAGAATTTTCTAATAACTCCGAGCAAATCCTTTACTTTTCAAATAATAGGAACGAAAGATATAACCAGAGGAACATAAAGAACACCAACAATAATTACAATAACAACAATAAAAGGAATGATTTTCATTCTAACAGAAACATATATAACAATAGGCAATATAATAACAATGGTAACGCATATAACAGCAGGCCTACACAGCATAACAATAATAACAGAAACAGTGGTAACAGACAAAATAATTATCATGATAATAACCAAAACAACAGGAACCAAAATAGGAATCATTACAAGAACAACATTCCGAATAGAAGACATATACACTATGTACAGGAAAACCATCAGGATCCGGAAGTGAGTCAAGGAACTTTAAGAACCCACTGTCCGGAGAACCAATAATAAAACTAAATAATGTCTTTCAGGTATCTAACAACATCACGAATTATATAAACTTAGACTTAGGTAACAACTCAAAACTGACATTTTTAATAGACACAGGGGCAGATATCTCTTTATGTAAAATTAATAGATTAAATGAAGACTTCTTACATATCGATAAAGAAAAATCAATTAGCTTCACAGGTATCACCACAGAAAAGATAAGATCCGTAGGAACATCAGAATTGAAATTCACCATAAACAATTTCAGTGAAAACTACAAATTTCATATTATTGAAAAGGAATTTCCAATACCAACTGACGGAATTTTAGGAAGAGATTTCTTTACAAAATTTTTATGTAAGATTGACTATGAAACATTCACGCTAACACTTACCTTAGGGGGTGAAGAGATCACCATACCTATGAAATCGTGGGTAAACAAAAATTATTGCATAAAAGTAGAAAAACGATCAGAAAGTATTCATCCTGTAAATTTGGATATATGCGAAGATAGTATCATTCTTAATAATGAAATTCAGCCAGGTATATTTGTTAGTAATACCATAGTACCAGGAAGAGGCAACCACCATGTCAGGATATTGAATACAACAGATAAAGACGTTATTTTAGAGAATATTAATTTTGAAATAGAACCCTTACGAAATTACACCTTATTACAGAAGCAAAGGCAAACAAATTTCAGTGAAGACAGATTCAATACATTAATGAATGTTTTGAAAATTGACACAAAAGATGAAAAAACGAAAACAGAATTATTACAGATTTTTAAAGAATATCAGGATATTTTTCACCTAGAGGGAGAGACACTGACTTCTAATAACTTTTATACACAAAATTTAAAGGTTTCAGACAATACACCAGTATACATAAAGAATTATAGATTACCACATACACAACAAGAAGAGATTAATGACCAGGTACAACAATTGTTAGACAAAGACATCATTGAACCATCAAACAGCGCATATAATTCACCTCTACTAGTAGTGCCAAAGAAAAATGAAGATGGAAAACAGAAATGGAGATTAGTTGTAGATTTTCGACAACTTAACAAGAAAATAGTGAATGATAAATTTCCATTAACAAGACTAGAAGATGTTCTAGATCGCCTTGGACGAGCGAAATATTTTTCAACTCTGGATATGACTAACTCATTCCATCAGATAGATTTAGACGATGATTCCAGGCGATTAACTGCATTTTCAACCAGTAATGGACATTATCAATTTAAACGTTTACCATTTGGTTTAAAAATTTCTTCCAATAGTTTCCAAAGGATGTTGACAATAGCACTAAGTGGCTTAGATTCCAAAGCATTTTTATACGTAGACGATATTATTGTATTTGGATGTAGTATAAAACATCACAATGAAAACCTGGTGAAAGTATTCGAACGCCTGTCAAAATACAACTTAAAATTGAATGCAAGAAAATGTGTATTTCTAAAATCAGAGGTAATTTATTTGGGACATCAAATAACAAAATACGGTATACGAACAGACCCTTCTAAACATAAAATAATAGAACAATATCCAATTCCAAAAGACAAAGAGGAGGTTAAAAGATTTGTAGCATTCTGTAATTATTATAGACGTTTTATAAAAAACTTTGCAGAAATCACAAAATGTCTAAATGATCAAACGAAGAAAGGGAAGGAATTCCGGTGGACGGAAGAATGTCAACGAGCTTTTGATACACTGAAAACAAAATTAATTACAGCACCAATATTAAGATACCCAGACTTTGAAAAACCTTTCATATTAACCACAGATGCATCAAATTACGCATTGGGAGCTATACTATCACAAGGAGAGATAGGAAAGGATTTACCAATTTCTTATGCTAGCAAGACTTTAGGGAAACATGATTTAAACAAGCCAGTAATAGAAAAAGAGCTACTCGCGATACATTGGGGTATACAATTCTTTAGACCATATTTATTTGGTAGAAAATTTATTGTAGTAACCGATCACAGACCACTTGTTTCACTTTTTTCACATAAAAACCCTTCATCTAAACTGACTCGGATACGAATTGATTTATCAGATTATGATTTTGAAATTGTTTACAAGAAAGGAAAGATTAATACAAACGCGGACGCTTTATCAAGAATAAAATTAGATTCTGAGATGTTAAGAAATATGACACCTGTAGAAGGAGATAGGAAACTACCATCGAAAATTTTAGTAACAACACGTGGAATGACTGCAAAGGAAAATATTGAGAATATAGAAAGAAATAACGAGAATGACATATCCCAAACCCAACATAAGGATCATATGTGGGAATGTACATCATTACAAGATATAAAGAACGTTCACAAATTAAAATTTAACATTATAAAAACCGGTATAAAAAATATAAAAAATGGACCTAAAGATGGTACCATAGAAAGTAAAGATAATAGCTTTGTAATAAATGTTAATGAAGATCTAGCAAAATACGTTTTGTCACTAGAGAAATTAATGATTTATATGCATAAGCAAAATATAAAGAATCTCGCTTTATCATGCGAAGATAATATTTTTGAGCTCATATCAGATAGATATTTAAATAAAATTTATAATGAGGTATACCAGAAATTATTGAAATCAAATAAGTATAGAAATTTTGAATTGAATATTATATTATAGAAACCTTTGCAACATATTACGAATAAAAGATCACAAATGAAAATTATAGAAGAATTCCACAATTCACCATTATCAGGACATTTTGGTATAAGAAAAACAGTACTAAAATTAAAACAACGTTATGTATGGAAGAATATGAGAAAGATGATTAGAGATTATATTACCAAATGTGATAAATGTCTTAGAAATAAACAAACTAAAAACATTAAAGAGGAAATGATCGTGACAGAAAGTCCTACTACTAGTTTTGAAACAATAGAAATAGATACTGTTGGACCTTTAAGAATATCTAATGGGTACAGATATATACTAACTATGCAATGTGAATTAACAAAATATGTAATGGCACACCCAATTGAAACAAAAGATGCTAGAAGTATTGCTAAAACATTAGTTGAACAGTTCATTCTAAAGTATGGATGTTTTAAGAATCTTAAATCAGATAGAGGTACAGAATTTAACAACGAATTGTTAAAAGAAGTTTGTAATTTATTGAAAATTAATCAAATATTTTCAGCACCTTATCACCACCAAACAATAGGTTCTTTAGAACGTAATCATCGCGTATTAAATGAATATTTACTAAATTTTGTTGATGATAATGAATGGGACAAATGGATACCATACTATACATTTGCATATAATACGACACCACATATTGACACAAACTATTCGCCTCACGAACTAATTTATGGAAAGTTAGCAGCATTACCAACAGACACAATACAACACTCAAGTAAGTGTTATGACATTGAAAATTACGCTAATGAAATTAAGTTGAGACTAAAAAGATCATTGGAAAATGCTAAAAAGTTAATTGACATAGCCAAACAAAAATCAAAAGAAATTTATGACAAAAACACAAATGTTAGTAATTTTAAAGTAGGAGACTTAGTATTAATAAAGTTAGAATCTAGAAAGAAGAATCAAAGCCCATATAAGGGACCGTATGAAATAACAAAAAGACTAGGAATTAATTCTTTAGTAAAAATGGATAATTCAGAAAAATTATATCATAATAATATACTTAAGTTATACAAATCTAATTAATAGTAAAAACAATTTCAATAAGCATTATTACAAATACTTCACAATTAAACACTTATATATCATTTGAATTTTTTTTAGATTAAATTCATTTCATTACATTCATAAATTCAATCCTAAGGGGGAAGGTGTAATGTGTTTAAAATACCATAAACAACATACCACATATTTTAAATAGAGAAATAAAAATAAAAAATAAAAAAAAAACTCTAATTACATTTGCACCACTTTTGTTTTGATAAAAATTTTATGTAACAATAAACCTTAAAAAAAATTAACAAAGAAATTGTGACACACATATAGGAATATAAAAAATTTGTAAAATGATAAATATTAATAGCGTAGGTCAAAGCACTTTAAAGAGAACATAGATATTTTAAAATACAGAAATAATAAGAAAGAAAATTACAATTTTAAATGACTCAATTCTCTTTTATGTGTAAATGGATATTTAAAAATGAAGTATGTTTATAATATTGTAATCATTAGAATTAAGTATAAATAGTTGAAGAAATAGAAAATAAAATCAGAATATTTTTGCATCAAAACCAAATCAGTTCTCACTCCTTCTGTGTTGCACTCTAACGGGTAGCATAACAGAATTAAAGCAAAGTCTGCAGCTAAGTGCAGCTTTATAAATATGCTTAGCGAAAACAAACCTATAGAACAGGACTTTTCATTGGACATTCTTTAGACCAAATGAAAAATCCAAAGAAAATAAAATATTAAAGTTTTAGCAAAAAACAACACAACAAACAATTTTTATTTTATTTTTCTTATTTGCCTAACTACGTTTGGTTGGTTGTTTGCCAACTCTAAATGTAGCTGTAAGCCGTAAAAAAATAAAAACAACAGAGATTGATTTGGTGCCAATGTTTGAACAAGCTTTTGCATATTTTTTATAGGAGTTTTTGTGATCTTATTCTTTCTATTTAAAAAAAATATATTTTTACCTTATTTTTTTAATCCTAACTTATTTTATTATAAAAGAATGAAATTTATTCCTGAGGGTGGATAAGCTAGTCTATAGGCGAATTCCGCTGCTTGCTTACGCCAGCTCATCAGGAAACTTTTAACGAAATTTTAAACTCAACAAAACGTTGTGATAAAAACTGGTCATTTTGAAATTGTTCAATTTAGTATAATAAAGTGTATTACCGAATACACTTTATTATTTATAAAAATAACATAATAAAATTTAAGTTAAAACTTAAAAGTTTTTCCATTATAAAAGAACATTTTTTTGTAGTTTTTTGCGGACATAAATAAATTTTTATTTATTTTATATTGTTATTAAACATTTTTCATACTTTATTGTAATTATAAGTAAAAGGAGAAGCAAGTCGAAGTAGCAAAGATATATTTCTCCTTTTACTTTTTAGGACATGAAAATCACCTTTATGCTAATTACGGTATTGTATTTTTGTTGTTGGTAATTTTCATACAAAAGTGTGTTGTAATTATACGATTGAATTTTATGTGTTTGGAAAATGTTGTATTTATGCCAGAACTGGGAATGTTTCAGTTCTTTGGTGAATTTGTGAAAGTATTTTTAGTATGTGGTAACTATTATCAATAATATTATGCGCCTTAAAGGTAAATGAACATATTATTAATTTTAATTTAATTTCTAAACTGTTTATATTAAATTACTTGAATTGATACGATAAAATAACGACAGAACAAATTTTCTGTTCACAAGCACATAATCAAATGTCGTCTTTTTTCAAAAAATGGAGCAAATTTGTCTCTTCTGATTGCAGCATGTTTAAAATTGAAACCTTATTATAAAGCGACAGATTTCTTGTTTACATCATGAAAATATTTTAAGGTCACATTAGGCAAATATTTCAAAATATTCACAACATCTTAGTCACGTCTAACCATACCAAAAAGGGGTACTCACGCTCAAACTTTTCCACGTTGCGACGAAATGCCTGCGCACTGAAGCCATGACTGCAATGACGTTCACTTTGCGTATTTATAACTGAGCTGGAACCCCGTTAATATTTTTCTAAATTCCACAAGTTCGTGAAACTACTAAATGACGAACCTAATGGATTATTTTGATATCTGGATGTCATTGCAAACTTGGAAAGCTTATACAATTTACGAGTATACAACAATTGCACCAACTGTCGTATAGTATTACGTTGCACAGAGCGTCATAATTAACATATTTTTAAAACAGTGAACAATTTGAAAATGGAAACCAAATTTCATTTTCCATAAAAGTCAGATTGATAACCAAATCTCCGAATTTTACCTATTTTAAAAATGAATTTCGTTTCAAGTCGATTCCTTTTAAAATTCTAAAGTTCAAATTGACAAACAGAAACCGTTTTGAGGGGTATCATTTGGATCAAATATCTTATTGCTGATAATTAAACACACAAAATATTATTTGAGTAACTTTATTAAAAAATTTGTTTTATTCAAAGTCACAATTTTCGTTTTTATTTATTTAATTTTACTTTCTAAGCCTTATTTTTAATAATACTTATTTTTACAAAATTATATCTTAAAATTATTTGATGTTTTGAACATTTTACTTTGACTGTTTTGAGACTAGAACTCCTTAAAAATATTTCTGCAGACAGCGATAAGTAATGACTTACTGTAATTGCTTTGGCGGGGAGTGCTCTGAATTTTATGCATTATCGGGCAGTTACGGGCATTTGCTCTGGTACTTATGGGGCTCTGATACTGAAGTAAATACATATCTTCTGCTGCAAATATGGGCTCATCTACCACTTGATAATGTATTAACATCAAACCAACTGCAGCCGTTAGTTCATCTTCGGAATACTGGTTTCGTCTGTAAAGAACTAGACAATTTTGAATTATCACATGGTTTCATTTATTCGTGGTAATATTTAAAACTTACGAGCTTCTTCTAGCCGTGGCAAAAGTGCATCTTCCTCTACTCTCGCGATTCTGTGAAATTCATTTTCATAGCCATAATATTGATTGTTGTTTACTACCATTTCGTATATCACAAAGTTCAAGATAAAACTGACTATCTACTGGCAATTGCAGGACATTTTATAGAATATTCTTAAGCTACCTGTGCGCAACTTGTTCCTTACGTGTCACATCTGCAACTACCTGCATCTAATGTGCATATGCAGTCATAAGCTAATACATGTATAATCTAGGTAGAAACAGAAGCGTCCCCTTATTAAAAGTTAATCTATCACTCTTGGAATTTTCAGAAAATATAATAATTATATAAATATGATGGTCGCCTGGGTAATAAATTGTCTTAAAATTTGCCAACAAAGTCTATCCTTTTAAGATCAAAATAATTCGTACCAGTTATTCTGGTTAACTTTACGCAACATATTAAATATTAAGTTACTTTTCATGTTTTATTAAACATTTTCATAACAATGTCTTAAATAAAATTAAAAAAAAAACTTTTCTTAAACATTCTTTAATGTAAAAACAAACCTACTTTAAAATTTGACCTACAGTTACTCAGAAAAATGTTTTAATTTCATTTTTGTTGTCTATTGAAATAGAAAGTATTTCATATTCAGGTAGATTTTTTTCTCTATACATAAAACGAAAATTACGAACCAAAAAACCCACAACTTGCATTTCGCTTATGGCTTTGTTGCTTTTCTTTTAACAAGTGCGGAATTTAAGGGCCACAAAAGTATTTGGACTAATGAGGATCGCCGTTATTTTTTATGATCTTTGGGTTATTCCTAAGACCTTGAAAATCCCCATTTATCTGCCCCAAAAATTAATGAGAAGCTTAGGAGGACGCTACGAAACGATCCGAAAGGCTTTAAGACCCAACAATATTAACCTCCGTGTTGCAATATGGAAACCTATTATTTCTGAAGTCAACAGAAAAAGAGTTTATTAATTGCAGAGCTTCACAAAACTAAAACTGTTAACTTTGGAAAAATATAATATTTAGTGGGGAAAAAAATTCTACTAAGATGGACGAAATCTTTTTCCTCTAAAGCTACTTTATAATGTATATTGGAAGAAGGGGGGTACAAAAACAAAACCCCGCCAGAAAAATGTCGAAACTAAGTGGATTCAATGCCGCGACATATGGCATCAGTTCTAGATAGCAATGAATTCCATACAAAATATTCAAATTAACATTTGTATTCCTAAAGTAATATAACAAATGGAAAAAATAAAAAAGCTAAATACTGTTATGACCTGAAAAATCCCCACCTAGTTTATATTATTTGATTAGATCTCCAGGATTATAATTGTATTTTAAGTTTAAGAAAAACAGAATTAAAGTTTAATTTTGCCTTTAATAATATTCAATAAAAACACACATATCAAAAAAATATATTTTTATAAAGCATTTTTTCTTCAAATTTAGTTTATTTCACATAGGCAAAATATTTATGTGTGTGTGTATATAATATGCCCGAGTATGTGGACATTCCCAATAAAAATAAGTAGATACAAAAAGCTTAATAATTCCAAAAGAAAAACAATTTGAAAATTGCATTCTTGGAAATAATCATATTTAACTTTTGAGTAGGCAGCCAATAAACATTTATGGCTTCTCTTAAAGGGATCATCTATCTAATTATTATATTTTCTGAAAATTCCAAGAGTGATAGATTAACTTTTAATAAGGGGACGCTTCTGTTTCTACCTAGATTATACATGTATTAGCTTATGACTGCATATGCACATTAGATGCAGGTAGTTGCAGATGTGACACGTAAGGAACAAGTTGCGCACAGGTAGCTTAAGAATATTCTATAAAATGTCCTGCAATTGCCAGTAGATAGTCAGTTTTATCTTGAACTTTGTGATATACGAAATGGTAGTAAACAACAATCAATATTATGGCTATGAAAATGAATTTCACAGAATCGCGAGAGTAGAGGAAGATGCACTTTTGCCACGGCTAGAAGAAGCTCGTAAGTTTTAAATATTACCACGAATAAATGAAACCATGTGATAATTCAAAATTGTCTAGTTCTTTACAGACGAAACCAGTATTCCGAAGATGAACTAACGGGTGCAGTTGGTTTGATGTTAATACATTATCAAGTGGTAGATGAGCCCATATTTGCAGCAGAAGATATGTATTTACTTCAGTATCAGAGCCCCATAAGTACCAGAGCAAATGCCCGTAACTGCCCGATAATGCATAAAATTCAGAGCACTCCCCGCCAAAGCAATTACAGTAAGTCATTACTTATCGCTGTCTGCAGAAATATTTTTAAGGAGTTCTAGTCTCAAAACAGTCAAAGTAAAATGTTCAAAACATCAAATAATTTTAAGATATAATTTTGTAAAAATAAGTATTATTAAAAATAAGGCTTAGAAAGTAAAATTAAATAAATAAAAACGAAAATTGTGACTTTGAATAAAACAAATTTTTTAATAAAGTTACTCAAATAATATTTTGTGTGTTTAATTATCAGCAATAAGATATTTGATCCAAATGATACCCCTCAAAACGGTTTCTGTTTGTCAATTTGAACTTTAGAATTTTAAAAGGAATCGACTTGAAACGAAATTCATTTTTAAAATAGGTAAAATTCGGAGATTTGGTTATCAATCTGACTTTTATGGAAAATGAAATTTGGTTTCCATTTTCAAATTGTTCACTGTTTTAAAAATATGTTAATTATGACGCTCTGTGCAACGTAATACTATACGACAGTTGGTGCAATTGTTGTATACTCGTAAATTGTATAAGCTTTCCAAGTTTGCAATGACATCCAGATATCAAAATAATCCATTAGGTTCGTCATTTAGTAGTTTCACGAACTTGTGGAATTTAGAAAAATATTAACGGGGTTCCAGCTCAGTTATAAATACGCAAAGTGAACGTCATTGCAGTCATGGCTTCAGTGCGCAGGCATTTCGTCGCAACGTGGAAAAGTTTGAGCGTGAGTACCCCTTTTTGGTATGGTTAGACGTGACTAAGATGTTGTGAATATTTTGAAATATTTGCCTAATGTGACCTTAAAATATTTTCATGATGTAAACAAGAAATCTGTCGCTTTATAATAAGGTTTCAATTTTAAACATGCTGCAATCAGAAGAGACAAATTTGCTCCATTTTTTAAAAAAAGACGACATTTGATTATGTGCTTGTGAACAGAAAATTTGTTCTGTCGTTATTTTATCGTATCAATTCAAGTAATTTAATATAAACAGTTTAGAAATTAAATTAAAATTAATAATATGTTCATTTACCTTTAAGGCGCATAATATTATTGATAATAGTTACCACATACTAAAAATACTTTCACAAATTCACCAAAGAACTGAAACATTCCCAGTTCTGGCATAAATACAACATTTTCCAAACACATAAAATTCAATCGTATAATTACAACACACTTTTGTATGAAAATTACCAACAACAAAAATACAATACCGTAATTAGCATAAAGGTGATTTTCATGTCCTAAAAAGTAAAAGGAGAAATATATCTTTGCTACTTCGACTTGCTTCTCCTTTTACTTATAATTACAATAAAGTATGAAAAATGTTTAATAACAATATAAAATAAATAAAAATTTATTTATGTCCGCAAAAAACTACAAAAAAATGTTCTTTTATAATGGAAAAACTTTTAAGTTTTAACTTAAATTTTATTATGTTATTTTTATAAATAATAAAGTGTATTCGGTAATACACTTTATTATACTAAATTGAACAATTTCAAAATGACCAGTTTTTATCACAACGTTTTGTTGAGTTTAAAATTTCGTTAAAAGTTTCCTGATGAGCTGGCGTAAGCAAGCAGCGGAATTCGCCTATAGACTAGCTTATCCACCCTCAGGAATAAATTTCATTCTTTTATAATAAAATAAGTTAGGATTAAAAAAATAAGGTAAAAATATATTTTTTTTAAATAGAAAGAATAAGATCACAAAAACTCCTATAAAAAATATGCAAAAGCTTGTTCAAACATTGGCACCAAATCAATCTCTGTTGTTTTTATTTTTTTACGGCTTACAGCTACATTTAGAGTTGGCAAACAACCAACCAAACGTAGTTAGGCAAATAAGAAAAATAAAATAAAAATTGTTTGTTGTGTTGTTTTTTGCTAAAACTTTAATATTTTATTTTCTTTGGATTTTTCATTTGGTCTAAAGAATGTCCAAGCTAATTACATTTAAGATTTCCTTAAAAGTTGGGTACAGATTTCCTGACGAGTTGGCGTAACAATAAATTACATTATTTTAAAATTAAATGAGTTGGGATTAAGAAAATTTGCTACAAACATTTTTCTTAATATAGTTCAATACAAATTGACCGGACAAGAAACTAATCATAAGTTGAAAGTCTGGCGTACATATATAATTCCACCATTTTTTGTATGAGACGAGTTTAATCCTTTGATTAATTAATTCTTTATTAAGCCTGTCGCATAGCATGAGAAGCATTTCAAATTTACTTTAGTTCCACAATTCTGATTAGTGACATAACCTTGGACCAAAGAACGCCACTAAATGGCTCTGAGCCTAAAAAAGAAGTATCAGAAGGCCGGTAAATTTATCCACTACCTCGTTGTCTTAATGCCACTGTGGCCAGGTATTTAATACAAGAAAGCCAATTTCTGGAATATTTCAAAACACTCGAAAAGAAGCCGGATAAGCATTTCAAGGGAGCTTGGCAATCCTACAAAATAGCAATATGTGCTCTTTCTATACTACTAAGTCGTCGGCAAAATAAAATAATTAATAAAATAATTAATAAAATTCTAAAAATAAATGTAACGGCCAAATGCAGATAGTGAAGCACTGAAGCTTTGTATCCCACATATCTTCCCTAGTCTATTGCTTTGCAAAGAAAGCAACACAAATAATTAGTGAGCACTAATTGCCTGAGAGCCACTTTTCTTTAAAACATAAACGATATCGACTCTTCACTTTGTTGAAGTTTTAATCATTCCAACACCTTATTAAGTAAGGAAGGAACGACCAATAAAATCTGAAAATGAAATTTTCTATACTTTAAAATAATAATTCAAAATAAATCACCTATAACTTTCATTATTACATCAATTAATATGTTGATTCTTGATTTGATATTCCGACAGGGTGTTTTGATGTAGAATTTTGGAACGAATTACCGCCCTCCCTTGTCAAGTTTGGTTTGGGACAAACCGGTTTCGGCTATGTGCCATCTTCAGTGTTACAAAATTATACAATGAATATGTTGCTTAAACCTAACATGCAAATTGCTACACGCAACTATGATAGCTGGTCAAGACGTACGAGTAGTAGTAACAATAGTAAAACCATAAAAATGGCTCAACATGCCATCATTAAATAACGGTGATTACGACTTCGCTCGTTCCAAATATAATTCACTTTCAATATAATTTAGAAATAAAATATGTAATTGAATAAAACTACAAGTCACTGGTTATGGTTTTGTTCTTAGAATTAAAGAACTTTTAAAAATCTCATTAGATTTCTGTAAGAGCTTTATTGTGTTGCAATACGCCGAATATAATTTCTTGCAATACTAAATTGTTCCTTTAATTTTATGGTTTAGTAGTTTCTACACTAAGAAGATTAATTATATGGCTTTGAATACAATTTTAAGTCCTTAATTCATTTTGTCCTCGTTAAACCAATTTTTCTAACAAAATTTAGTGCTTTTTACACCCAAGTGCAGCAACATACAAACAAGCGTGCATTACCTGTAGTTGTTGTCGTAGTCTCACTTGATGTTAATCATGACCACACCTTGTTGCCTCATTAATGCGTACTCAGCGCATTTTCAATTTAAATCTTAAAATAATGAGTTTATGATGCACAATTGGTTTAATCTTAATTCTTTATTTTCATGCCAATACTTTGGACGACTATCTTTATTCTTATTCGAAATCCGTTTTAACATTTTACAATTGTAGTCTACACTTAATGTCACTCTGTACGTAGTTGTGTAAAATGCTTTTTGATTTACATATAAAATGTCATGTCACATTCAGTTAAATAAGAATGGAATGCGATCAGCCTGGCATAAAGTGCGGTTAACTAATTGTACGCTATTTAAGTGTTCATCCAGTATTCTTAATGAATGCCGAATAAATATACAGAAATAAATGGTAAGTAATTTTCAAATCATTTAAGTAATATACAATGTTCTACTCTGTTAAGTGTTCTCCGATATGTCAAAAGATTCAATATTTTGGTGAACATTGCGGCATTTAGTTGTCAAAAATTTCCCAATGGCCACGCAATTTTGGGTTGTTATAATTGCTGAGAGGTTCTTATGTTTAAGTCTCTTATTATGTCGCCTGTTTGTATTAATTAACACCAGTGAATAATCTTCATATTGCGTTAGATTTAGCATTCGTTTTTACTAAGCTTGTACTGTTGCAAACAGAATAGAATTGATAATTTTTACAATGTAAAATATCCTGAGCAATAAGGATTGCATATTAACATTAATATGGGGAGAAAAATACTTTAAAAAAATCCGTTTTACTGTTCTCTGCTACTACTTCTCAAAACTGAAGCGAATACAATGCAAAATTTAAAGAGAGTTTATAGTCTTAATGTGACAGAGAACGTAAGCAAATCAAATCCCAACAATAGAAAGGTATTTATAAACTTCACCGAAGCCATTTGATCCTCTTTCCCACCTATCTCTATATATGTTGAATTAAAGTCATCTTCTACATTCGATATTAGGCAAAGTATTCTGATTTCTCCATTTTTGTTTATTTCACCCTTGATTTAAGCAGCATTTTAAATTTGATTACAAATTCAACCTTTTTCTATGCATTCTTTCATTAGGAATAAAAGTATTAAAACTATAAAGACTACAAATAAAATACGAAATTAAATTGTGCAAGGATGAACTCATCTTTTACGTCAGAATTATCACCACAGTCTTCTTTGTGATTGCACTGGGGTGAAGCAGTAAGCACTTTAAAACATTGGCACAGCAAAATTGATCCAAACCACAGGCAGTGCCCTTAAAATTCTGTTCGTCACAACCATTGTAACAATCCGAATAGCCATTATATAGTTGCTCCTTGGGCTCACAAGGACCAGACAAGTACCTAGCATAAAAGGTTGGTAAACCACCAGATTGATTGCGAAATACATGGTTGGATTGCTTAAAGATTAAAAAGCAAGAGATGCAGATGCATCATACAGCTTAAATTCGGTTTGTATTTTTGTGTGAAAAGCGCAACGGTTAAGAAGACAAACATGTGCAAAGGCAAAATGCCACAGGAGTAAATACTGCAACAGATTTCAAAGATTTATTTCTGTAAAAAGCTCTACAAAAAGGAGGGACAGATAAGTATTGGGTGTGTAAAGCAAAAATTTAAAAGGATAATATATTCTGTATTAAGAATTGATTGTCCATTGTTATTGTATAATGGCAAAAGATAAAATTGTTGTTTGTGGTTGACAATGGCGCTGTTTGCATTTGAGTGCAGCTATTACGATCAAGGGTCATATAAGAATACGAGAAAAAACACATTAAATTAGAAAAGAGAAAAAATAAAGTCAAAGCAAAAATAAGGAAGAAAAAAAACGAGAATATTTATTGATACAAGCAAATAAAATGCAGAGCCGGAAATGTGAGAGCTGCGTAAGTAAACTTTATCAGCTTTTAGTTGGTGCTATTGCATGATATATTGGCAAAACCTGTTCCTGCGAGAAAAATGTTTCTACATCTGGAATGGATGTAAATTGTGTGTGATGTGTAAAGCTGCCAATATTTTATGGTTCTGATCTGCCACTTAATGTGGATGTTAGTGAAATATTTTGGTTGCCAATTTTTGTATCCAAGGTAAACGTTAAACTTTTGCGTGAGTAACTAGAGGCTAAAACTGTGAAAATTTAATTAAAAATAAAAATGTTAATAAGAATAAATAAAAACATATTCTCTCAGATGATGATATTTATGTTGAAATGACAATTTTAAGAGACAAGAAGATTAAATTTAACTCTTTTATACAGAAGGAATTTAAAGACATTTTTCTGGCCCTTCGTACCCCGTACTTGAAAATACTAGAAGAAATAAATGCTTGGTGAATTACAAAAACATGTCAAAGTCTGAAGCTAAACCTGAGTTATTGCGCCTTCTTCACTAAGCTAACAATTTATCAGCCGTATATGCTTAAACTTTATAACTAAATTTATTAAGTTATTAAAAATCTTTAAATCTTCTCAATATTTATCTACTCCATTGTGTAGCATCATCAGGAAATAAAATATTTTTTATACAAAATTTATAAAATTTATTTGGTTATAAAAATTATTTTATTTCCTGATGATGCAAGGGAATATTTTTTATAAAAAAAGTACATTTTATAAGAAACTAAAATTTTTGAATAAAAAATATTGTATGTCCTGCTGATGCAACGGATTTGCGATATATCGAGAAGAATAAAAGAGATTTTATGTAAAAAAGATCTCCAAGCTTGAATAAATTAATAAATTTAATTAAAAAAAGGGTAAAAAAGCCATAATTTTTTTTTTAACTTTATAACTTTCGGTGTACAAACGTTAATCGAAGCAAGTCGTAAAAACTATCTTTATTTTTTGCAAGCCTTTGTTCAAGAGGGCCACCATTTTGTATACGATAACTTAGCCATTGGCGTCGTTGTTATAAATATCGACACAGCCGCATAAACCTTCTTAAGTAAGAACAAAAACGAAGGTGGCACATAGCAAAAACTGGTTTGTCTACAATCCAAACTTGGCAAGGGATGACAGGAAATCGTTCCACAAATCTATTTCTTTAGTAAGTTTATGCAAATAGATTGAATTACATACAACTATATTCCTTGCAATTATCCTACTTCGCCCTTAAATGACGGTCTTACAGTCGGCTGGTAGCTTCGATGGTTTTATATTTTATGGTGATTTAAACGCCAAGAATCAGGTATGGAGTGATCTTACAGACTATTTCAATGGAAAAAATATGCATAATTGGCTTCAAGAGAACACTCTGGAAGTTGTTTGTCTTTGTGACAGTAAGCCTTCATATCCAAATGGCGAATTTTTTCTTGTCCACTTTCCGCCCAATCCACATCTAATCAACACCGATTGTACAAACCTCAAAATATTATCGATTTCACGTTCTGAAATCATTTTCCGATGAAACTACAAATAGATTTTATGGAATTACTTTTACTTTTACTTTTATCTCCTAAAAAATACCAATGGAGAGAACTTTGCACGTGAAACGAATATTTTTTCGTTAACAAGATGCCACCTGCAAGCAGACACTTACAAAAAATAATTAAATTGACTTCTTAGTAACCCAGTTTAACACTATCCTCATTTATATCCACAACGCCTACTTAGAAAGGATTGAGCTGAAAAATAACAAAATCCTGCTTTCTAAAAATATAAAAAAATGTTGAAAAATAAAATATAGGTGGCAGAAGGATTTAAAGAAAATATTACATCGCACAGGAAAGAGGCTAAGTCAGAAACACAATACTGGTTGAAAGCAAATTTAACTCTTAGAAACTAAACTAGCAAGCAAAAAATGTTATGTTAAACTGGAAAAAATAAAACGTAGCCCCTTACCTTCTGAAGAAATCTACCAAATATGTATAAAAGAAAGTCGCTATTTTGTCAACAACTATGAGTCAATAATATAACAATTGTGAATGGCATCGAGATTATAAAATATATTTGCACACTTTACAATGAAAGTGTTTCCGAAAGGCCTGTCGGAAATCGTGAAAATCGTATAACATCCTGTGTTAATGTTGTTTCACGTCACAATTATTCGTTTGGTGGAATCTTTAATTCGTTTAAAAATCACGATACTTTTAAATTCGTAAAATTGAAATCTATAAAAGAAGTTACAAAAAATAAAAATGAAAAACCATGTGGAATTGATCAAGTTTCAAATTTCATGATCCAAAAGCTTTCTGATATCAATAATTACTACTTTCCTACAATGCGCTCTTTTAAAATTGCACAGCTCCATTACACAAAATTTAAGAAATAAAAATTTCACTTTAACTATTCGTGGCACAATGGTATTCTGTACAAATTTGCTGATATTAGAATGGGTCCTTATATGATTAAAATGTTCAAAAGTTACTTTTCTGAAAAAAAATTTCAAATACAATTCAACCACTTATCATCAATGTTGGTCGCATGAAAAGTGCTGCCCCTGAGGGCAGAGTGCTGTCGCCATTTTTTGTTCAATCTTTCTCATTACAACTTTCTATATTTGCTAAGAAGTTCTACAGCCGTTCTAAGTGCAGACAGTTGTCTAATTTATTCGCATGCTGAAAAACAGGCACTGGAAATGTCGCTTTTTACCTTGGTGTCGTTAATATCTGCTACAAAACATTGGGTATTAAAAAAATGATGGTAAATCGGAAACCATTTCCCTGAGGAATTCTTCTGGCAAACGTTTGAGAATTGTATTCCCTCAGGGCAAGCTTTTACATATATCAATTGATGGCGTTAATATTTTATTTATATGATCTATAAAATATCTTGAAGTCAATTTCGGTACGTTAATGAAATTTAACGCCCATGGCAGAACTCTTTTGTCAAAACTTAGACAATTAAATGGTATATTTTCCGGCTTAATGGACAACATTTATTTCTCATGGAGTAAAAAGAGTAAAGTAATATATAAATCTGAAAAGAATAATATATGTATTTGTGCAATACGTTTGATAATTGATAACAACAATCTGTGATAAGACCCACTGCCTTCTTAGTTTAAGTGTTATTTATTTTATATTGTTCTTTTTTAATTTTGTAGAGCAGACTTCACTCTGTAAGCCAACGTAAGTGCCGGGACCTAGCATTGTTAAATTTTATGTGTGTACATATCTTACATATCAACATATCTTACTTAATTAAATAGCTTTTTCGATTATTGTGTATTACAAATACAGATTTAAGAATATCATATTTTTAAGCTATCGATTTGTATCCTACTTAATGTAAAAAAAGAAAAAAGTCTCAACAGAATTTTTTTTACTTACCAGCGCGCACACGTACACGCACAAGCCTAGAACACAAGGTATTAAATTACAAAGTTTATCATGTTTACAACAAAGCAGAATAATTTTAAAGACGAAAAAGAAAGTATGAAAATAAACGACGTCAATTAAGTATCAGGAAATGTAATTAATTTTGCAAACAAAGCAATTTATGACTACATGGAACTTTTCTTAAAGTAATTAAATCAATAGAATTCTGAAGTTCCTTTAAGATTATTTTTGTTTGTATTTCCATCAAACACAAACATAAAAAATAGCGAAACTTCTACATCATCATGCAATTGCATTACTTTTCTATTTGTTTTTGTTCACTTGAACTTCATATTTGTTGTCAGGAAGTAAATCTTTTTCAATCACTTCCTTCTCTTCTCCATTTTCTTCATTTCTACCATTTAAACTTTTTAAAGTTATTGTCTACTTTTGAAATGTTGATCAAATATTTTTTATATTTATTATTTTTATGGCTGATAACTGTCAGATGGTATTAACTCGTTTTCTTCATCTTCATTATATGTGTGATAGGGCACTCTGGTAACTTTATCATTTTCAACTAAAATGATTTTATCGTTGCGGAGGACTTACAGCTTTTAGTTATGTATGAATTGTTATAAGTGTGATTTCACTTTTTTAGTTTGGGAGGATATGAAATAATGGATAACTTTTTACACCCTTAACATGACCGGGTATCCCTATATTTATTGGACACTACATTGATTACTTTTTATTAAACATTAAGTACATAATATTTCTTTCAAAAATTATAGACTTGTCAACTATTATTGGTTTTTCAATTACACGCATACGCATGTACCCAGCTACACAGGTAGTCGTAGACGACATTGTCATCGATAATGTCTGCAGGATTATTGATAATTTGTCGTCTATTAAAATCCTGTTGGAAACAATTGTAATAGCATAATACTGTATTTTGTCGTGATTCAAGACATATTGTAGACAACATTGTAGAAATTTCTTGAATAAAGGGGTATTGACTACAAGGTCGCATTTACGCCAACATGATCGACAATTGCATCGATTTGGTCATACTTTTTTGTTTAATTTATAATTATTTTGTAGTTTATGTTTTAAAATAAGTAATAAAAATTATATTATAAAATGAAATCGGTAAGTTATGCCAACATCTAGGGATATTGTGCGGAAAAGGAAAGAGATTTTAAAAAGAATAAATATTTCATACCTTAACCTTACAGGTTATATTGAATTTATTCGCATGCGGATGCACAGGCACATGCACTGGAAAATGAAAAGTTAATGAAACTTGGTCAAAGTCTGCTACGAGACATGGAGTATTAAAAAAAATTCTGGTAAATTGGAAGTTATTTGCTTGAGGCATGCTTCTGGCAATTGTAGTCCTTCAGAGAAAACTTTTACATTTCCCAATTGATGGCGTTAATAATGTCCGTGGACCTAAGCCTTATGCTAACCAGTTCTAGATATTCACACACAATGTGCTCTACCGTCTAAGCCTCTTCCACAGAAGTATCTTTGGATACCACCCCTTACGAGGTTTTCTTGCCCGCCTCTTCAGAATTCCCCCATTGGCCACCTCTTGCGTAACTTCATTATACATCCCTACGGAAATCTCACTGTCCAACGGATTAGAAGTAGCTTTAAATATTGACACGCTCACACATCGCGAGTACTATTAGCTATTTCTTTCGGATTCCTGCCAATTAACACCATAGTTTCTTCAGAGTTTAATGTCTCCGCCTCTTGCGAGGATTCATGAGTCATTCGTGTAAAAGAGAAAAATCCGCCCACCCACACAGAGCTTCATATGCACGGGTAAGACTGTATTAAGACTGGAGATCGACTAATATTCCGAGTTCGCATACTAGAAACCTAGCACCCACTTGGCCACTAATCCCTGTGCGCATGCTGTTCCACCTTTGTTCAGGGATTTTTAATAAGCGAGCATTAACTTCTCTCCGCTCGGGGAGGTATAAGTCTGAACTTCTAACAGTGCACTCGCTTACGGAAAACCATATCTTTGTGCCTGCCAGCTGACGGCCTCTTGGCTATTTACTTAGATATACGCTATCTGTCTTTTGATCACATAGACTTGTCGGGCATGCTACAAAGCCGTTACCCATGCGGTTGTGTTCGTCTTCTAAACGCGTGGCTACTGCTATAATCCCCTTCAGGATATCAAAATCTTTACTGCGTATATCATCTGTGCATAAAACACCAAATGCTACGTTCATTGTCCAGTTTTTAAAAATACGGTGGTGGTAAGAAAAATTCATAAAAATCGTCTCCAAAGCATGGTCATTGGTCCGACTGTTTATGGTTGTTACTCAGCCAAATAAGCGCCTTGTGGCTGAACACTACTCATTTCTATTCGATGCATACTGACTAGCTCTTTTACACACTCTATGGAAACAAGGTCCTTAACAGCATCGTATTTTAGCTCCCATTTTTGTAACAACTCCATCTCTGTTGCCCCTGTTACTGTACATGGTTCGGTTCTGGGAAAATATATAGCTGATTCTCCAGGAGCCGCTGGTGGCATGCAGGGCTTTCAATTATAGAAGTATTCTAGATTCTTCTTCATCGAGCTCAGTAATTAGACATTTTGCCAATATTTTCTTCATTTCTTCTACAGCTAGGGTGGCAGCTTGTTCACTTTGGGAAAGAACGTTAAAATAGAACTTCCTTCTTTCGCCGTGGATTTTAGCGTTGGTTGTGGCTCTGCATTTTGTGGTTATATAATATTGTTTAGTAAAAAAAATAGAGACGTATTGTGGTTTTTGCTAGACAATAATCTCTTGTTGTGGTTAAGTAATACTATTACTATTATTCGGCTATGCCGAATCTTATATGCCCTTCACAAAAGTTCGAACTAATAATATTGTATTACAGATTTTTCTTGGTGCAAAGGATTATTTGCAATCTTAAATTTTGGTCTCCGGCCTAGATCGTCTTTTTTAAACCATTTACTAAAATGAAATATTATATGACTTTCTCTTTCTGTTTGTAATTTCTACAATATTCATTTCCGACCCAACAAAGTACATATATTCTTAATCCTTATAGGCAGGGAAGTTCAATTAACGATGTCCGTCTGTCCTTCTGACCTTCTGTCATCTGTCCGATATTGAAATACGGCACTAGATAATCTAGGATCTCGAAACTTGGATCACTTGGTTAGTGAGCTTATCGAATTTTCGCTGTTTGAAATCAGTCATATAGGTTCACAAGTTTCCAAAATATAGGCTATAAACAAGTTTTCTGTTTTTTTGTTGTTGCTATTTTCACTCTAGCGGGGAAACACTTATACACAAGCTCATAAAATTCTGAGTCCTAATCAAATTTGCTATGGAGTTCCTTCGAGAAGTTATCACAAAAATTTGTACAAAAACCTCAGAATTTCAAAAACTATTAACAAAACTCGAATTCCTTCAAAAAACGAAATTTCACAAAAAACAATTTTACAAAATCAGAAAATTCACTACAAAATTTAAGAACTGGAAATAAAATTTTTATTTAAAAAAATCCAAATTTAATGAACAACCGAAAAAGCCAAATATTACCAAATTTTGAATATTTACCACAAAAATTTAAATTAACCAAAAATTTGTATTTTCGCCAAAAAACCGAAAAATCACAAAAATATTTTTTGACAAAAATTAACATTTGAACAAAATCGATGTTTAACAAATATATAAAAACAAAAACCATAAATTCACCAAAAGTGGGGAATTCCCCAAAAAAAATTATTTTTAATTAATGTATAAAAATTATATTTGACTTTTATTTTTGAGATCGTTAATATAGTTTTTATTTTTGAGTTTTATTGTATTTATAGTTAATAATTGTATATATAATAATAATTTGTTGATTTAAATATAACGATTATATTGTGATTTTTATGGCTTCGCTTAAAAATAACCCTTAGTTTAGATATTAAGTTTTCGCTCATGAGCATGAACTTTTAATTAAAAGTTGAACAAACATTTTTGGGTAAAGAATATGAAGAGATATTACGTCTAAAATTATTTAAAATAGTGCGTTCGCTATGTAAAACTTTATACTACTTATATTTTTTTGAAAAAACAGGTTTTTATTTCGAATCGATTCTCGTTTGAAAGGCAGTAATTAAATCTTTGAAACACAGAAAAACTAGATCGGATTGAAAACAACAAACTTATAATATTATTTCGAGGTTGCAACTATAAAAATACGGTTATTGCACTACATTTGCTAGAAAACGAAGTGATCGAGAATAACTATAAGTATTTCCGTACTCTATGAACTTCAACAAAACAGAATTACTACATGAGGACCGCTGCAATGAAAGTTTAAATCTTATTTGAGAAATATTACAAAAACTTACCATTTTATTGCACTACATCATGTTTGTAATATATTTTGATCATATTGATATTTTGGGTTTCAAATATAATTAGGACTGCCTGCGTACTGGTGATAATTAAGTAGTGATAATATATTCATCATACGCTCCGTACGATTAGTTACTTTTGAAGATTTTTATATTTCCTTAAATTTTGTTGTTGTACGTAGCCAATGCAGCAAGTGTTTCCTTTATTTTTATTCAACTATCATTTCGCGTTCCTAATGGGTTCCGTGGTTTCTTTACACAAGTCATCATTGTTGTTATAAATGATCATATTCGACAAAATATGAAAAATTTATACCGTTATCCGAAATACTCATTTATTTTGGGCCCTTTTGTACAGGGTGTTTTTAAGTTTGAAACTTTAATTTCCAATGATTGTCCTTTGCCATTATTATATTAATATGATCTCCGGCATATGGCCACGTCGGCTGGCTCGGTGTATTTTATCGAACCAAATGTTTCGGCCTTGAATCATAATTGAGCCTCTACCGTATGTCCAAATTTACTCAAGGAAAGAGGTGTTCTTCACGCGATAGTTTCATTATACATGCTTCCATGTGAATCAAAGAAAACAGAAAAATAATAACGACACAATGCCAACACTGCTACATTACCTACTGTGCTACTGCGTTTATAAAATATTAAATAACCAGTCCACCATTAATTATTCATTTTAAATGTAACCAAAACAGTTTTATCATTTATTGTAAAATTGCCAATTGTATTTCGTCTTTAATACAAACGTTTTTGTCAAATAAAAAAAAATTATTTTTACGAGCAAATATTATAATGCTTCCAGTTATTAGGAGAAATAACTAAAAATTTAGTAAAGGCACGTATAAAGTATTTTTGAAAATTGTATTATTTCCACAAAAAGGAAAAGAATTTTTCGCTAACGCATTTAACCCTCGATATTGTTGTTGTCAAATTATAGGTAATTTTTTCTCAATTTAGAAATAAATTCTCATATAAATATAAAGATTAAATTGGAATATGGAAATTTTCCTCATTTAGCACAAAAAATGTTATTCGATTCGAGAGCAACCACCAAAGATCCCGAAAACTTCAACTTTATTCCTAATAGTCTGGAAAGTATAATGATTCTTTAAACGGACTCTAACTTCTCGGTGTATTTTTAAAACTACTCAGAATTTTACATAAATCTTACGGCTACTTATAGATAACTCCTTTGGCACAATTTTCTGTTTACTTTATTGGGAATACTTTAAAAATTACAAAATGCTTAATTAAATTGTAATGTAAACCGCTGAAATAAACTTTATTTATTTAATAATTTATCATTAACTAATAAATAAAAGGTTAAAAAAAATTTGATGGCATGGCCATCAGCTCCAAAAAATTAAATTTAAATGATAATAAAGTAACGTGTACACTTTCTTTTGACGCTCGATGTCTAGTAAGTTTTGTTACTACTTTAAGTGTTAATTTTAATTTAACGGCTATAATTTAAAATAGTAATGCCAGCTGTTTGTGAGCCAACCTATGCAATAATACAAACTAATATATACGAAAGATAGAACTTCGTGCGAACATTAGTGTTACTGTAGACGCGGATATATATTTTTACGTGAGCTCACAGCCATGAAAGCCACAACATTTTTCATTAATGATCAGGCTGCAAAGTGGCTCAGAGGTAAGATTTACACTAGACGCGGAGGTTAAATCCCCCAATTGTAAATCTAACTATAGCAACTGGTGAGGGTCTAGTAGTACCTAACTGGGAATAGACCTGTTCCTGGCTCTAATAGTGTTACGGACGGCTGAGACAACCGCTTCCTCTTGAGTACATTGCGGGGAACGACGGGTGTAGTTTTGAGAATAACGTTACTTCGTTTCGCTCTCTCCCATACGATCGCTCCCTCGAAAACTCTTGCTTCCCAACACAAACAGCTGGTACTAAAGACTAGTCGAGCAAATTTCATAAATAAAGTGACACATTTTGTAACGAGCATATTGTGTCTTTTATCGCGGAGACACTGGATTAAAAAAAAAGTAGCAACTATGTATGCAGGCGAGCTTACGCCAGTAAATAGCGAAAATCTGTCGTTACAGATTATAACATGAAAACTAGTTCAAACCTTATGTATAGTTTCATCACACTGGAGCACTAAAATTGTTTCTTTCAAATTAATTTCGAATTGTTAAAACTTCTTCATTGGGTCAAAAGCAATTTTTTTAACGAAAAGACACAAAACGTGTCATTGTGCAACGTAGTTTTTGAAGAGGTAGTAACAAGTGATGCCACCGGCGCAAAGTTTGTCCCAATAAGTGTTTATTTATAGATGCAGTGCCACCTTTTTGCTTGGCGAATTTGCCTAGCGATAATAAACAACAGATTTGAGAAAATCTGCCAAAGAAACATATCTGCTACAGACCGCCGACTTCCCTACCACTCCGTTGTTAAAAAAAGCGAAGATTAGGTTTAAAAACTGATCCATGCATTTAGTTCAAAGAAGTGTTTAAAAATATTTATGTTTTTACTATAACGGAAGCAATACATAAGCATAGAGTTGAAAGTTATTTCATATTTACAGTTGAAGTGCTATTAAATCGAATCAATTCTATGATGGCTTTCGTATTTCAGTACACAGCAAATTTTCACAACTGGTTAAAAACTAATCAGTCAAATAGTGAACCCCATAGATCATCAACAGAAGAAAATGTTGATTGGTGATGATTCACGTTTCCCACTCACAAAATCTAAAAAATATTTACCAAAAGCAAATGCATCGTCAAAAAATAGCTTTTCGCTACGCCTTGTAGTTTTTTTTTTTGTGGGACCAATTGCTGGATGTAGGCACGGTAGACCTATGGTGCCAACAAGATGTTAGAACCAATCACATATACGCAGGAAGAGTTTCGTTAGTTTACTTTCTTAAGTTTTGTTATTTTCCTTGCATATTTGTTTTCGGGCTGGATACTCTTTAGAATGAAGTTATTTTGTTACGTTTTGTAAATTTATAGCATTTCGTACACAACAAAATGATACAAATATTGCGTAAGTTTACCCATATCAAAGCAGTACCATTTGCTGAGTTGTGTCATGTTGTTGCAATTCATGAAGTGGGTGTTTTTTTTTTTTTGGAAAATTAATAGCTGTTGTTAGATCTGTTGCATATTCCAGCATGATATATTTATATTTGCAAATTTATTTCAATGATTGAAATTTTGTTTTGGTTGATATATGAGTTTGAAACTTTTAAACACGAATTTAAATCTGCTAAACTAAACGTGAATGGTGAGCATTTAATTTTTTTTTAAATTCTGCATTATACATATTAAATTATTTTGTTTTCATTTGTTATTTTTATTCCTTTTATATGTTAGCATATAGCTTTTTTTCATAAATTTACTTTAATATTGTTTCCTTTTGTTTTGCAAAGAATTACATTACTTACATTGAATTTTTATATGTCGCATACCGTCAAAGGAACTTTGTCAACAAAAAAAAAATATTGTGAAAATAAATTCCGGGTTATTCTAAATAAAATATTTTGTGAAACAATTTTTTATTTAAGACCTTAAAATCCATACATTAAGGCCTTAAATAAAAAATATTTTCACATATAAATTAAAAATAGTCCATCAAATTTATAATAAAATAAAACATTTATTAAAATTATACACCTTATACCTCTTATAAGCAGACGGCCTTAAACGTGTCGAAGCTTCAAATCGATATTTCAGATAAAACATGGGTAAACTATACATATGTAGGTTCTCGGTCCCAAAAGACATATTCGGATATAGATTAAAAGGGTATGTCGTCCTATATAATAAATTCCAAATATGATATGGATTTTTTGAAACGAGTTTCCACCATCCTTTGTCAAGTTTGGATCGGAGACGAATAAAAAAAGACAAATAACACTGAAGACGGCACATATCTGAAACTGGTTTGTTCTCTAACCAAAATTAACAACGGATGGTGGAAATTCGTTTCAAAAAATCCATATCATATTTGGAATTTATTATATAGGACGACATACTCTTTTAATCAGTCTCGAAAATTAACATTTTGACTCACCAAATGTTATAGAGTTATTAAATTTCTTATAACTTGAACTCTAAAATATCGAATGCTTTCACCTATCATTTTGACGCGAATTAATCGAAGGTTTGTTTCATGAACTAAATTATTGAAATTTGGCGTTTTCCAGAATTTTTTATGAGGCATGTCACGTGCAAAAATTAAGTTCCTCCTTGGTGCTGAATACTTGAAGAAACAAGATAAATATTTTACGGACAGTGGCAACTAAAGAAAACTAAACATTTCCAAGAGAGTCAATTTCCCGAAACCAAGAAAGAACCCAAGACAGATTACATCTCACAGGCCTATTAGCTTACTTCTAGTTTTGTCAAAGATATATGAAACATTATTCGTCTCGAGTGTTACTCTTTTTCTAAGTGAACAAAACATAATCCTAGATCATCAGTTTGGTTTTCGAGCAAAGCATAGTACTGTTGAACAAGTCCATAGAATTGTTATCCTTACTAAATCGCTCGGGTTCTTCGTACAAACACCCACGAGCTTCTAAAAATCTATTTGTCAGATAGAACGTTTAAAGTAAGGTTAAAGGATCTGCTTGCAAGAAATGGAAAAATGTGCAGTGCAGGAGTACCTCAAGGTAGGGCTGCTATTATAAAGCATCTTCACAGCGGATATGCCGACGAGCCCACATACATATACGTCAACGTTCGCAAACGCCACTGCAATTACTAGTGTTAATAAATACCCGACCATAGCATCTGCAGAACTTCAGTCCCGTTTTCTAGGACTGGCTAAAACAGTGGAGAATAAAGGTAAATCCATCGAAATATGCTTATGCAATGTTTTCCGTAAGAATTCATAATTGTCCACAAATCACAATAACTAATACCATGGTTCCAGTAGAAATGCACGTTAAATATTTAGGTATACACCTAACTTCGTCCTGTCACATTGAGGCCAAAATAACGGCGAACTAATCAACTACATTGGCTAATAAGTCCTTCAGCTGTGGGGTACTGCCTGTGCATCAAACATCCAGAAGTTAGACAGTTTAGGATTTTACGACTTATTGCATGCGCCCCCCGGTATATATGAAATGAAAATATCTATAGAGATCTAGAACAAACTAGTCGTTCAATTTGACGGGCACCAGAGACTAAAAAGAACTGACACATTGAGCCTGGCGAGGCGCCTCTCTCTCTACACAACAATAGATTGTATATTAATATTTGAGTACAATAGATTATTTACTACATTGGCAATAACTAGTAAATAATAATTTAGAAACAAGATTTAAATACTTATTGTAAATTTCTTTTAGTAGAAATATTCAATTAATTAAAATTAAGTATAAAAAAATAATTCGCTTCGTGTTAAAAAGAATGAAAAAAGTTTTAATATTGAATTCTTATTAAGTTATTGGTAAAATCAAATATATATCATGTTACTCAGTTTTTTTGTTCAATGTTGGCTTTTAAAATGTTCGTTAATAACGTATTAGATAAATAATTTTTTTTGTTTTTTATTTTCGTAGGTAAATAATTATCGCAGGCTTTTCACAGCGTTGATAAAAAATGGATTTTAGAGAGTGTTTTAGCTTAAGTAGCTAGCGCGTGGACTACAAAACACATGATGGCTTTGATTTTCAATCCAATGTGAGTTTTTCATGATACTAGTATATATTACAGCGCCGTCCATTGTGGCTATTGCTGTAGAACACTAGATTGTCGACGATTAATTGCGTGTACGTGTTGCGCTGCTGCCAAACTGTTCTAACATTAAAAGCGCTCTCTAACTATCTAATAACGCAATGAATGAAAACCAACGTCTATAGCTTTTACTAAATCGTCTAGCTATTTAAGCCAACAAAATATCTAAATTATTTATGGCTTAGAAACTCTCCGTTTTATTGTTAGCAGTACTTTTCTTAATACTTATTTCGAAATTAGCACTTTCATTAATAATAATAAAACAAAAAACATTAAAATATATTCACCAGCGGATCTTACATATTCGTTTCGCTTGACGTAACTATTTCTTTCTTTCCTTCTTAAACTTTCCCTGCTTCTTGCTTTTACAAATAAAAACACGAGTTTTTAGTATTTGATAAAGTTTTGCTTAATCGCACTTATAATATAATATTCAAATAAAGAATGATTTATGGGACAAAGAGGGTTGCAGATTAAAATAAATAAATTGTATCTACCTTGGCTAAAAGAGAATACGATAAGTTAAAATCAAACCATAAAAAGCCTCTTAAAAAATACAACATCTGTGGCCATCCAGAATGTTCTTCAACATCGAAATCACTGTCTTTGAAGCACCAAAATCTCAGAGAGAGTATGATCGCAAGAATACAGTAACTTTCTGCAGTACCTTTTTTTAAACAATGGAACGAAATTTTTTGCATAAATGTATGTTTTGGAGCAACATTTTCCATTTTTAATGCAGTAAAAACTATGTTGTTATAAATATTGCCGACAGGTATCTCTATTTTCCGATGAAAACAAATGTTTGCCTTCTGATAGCAAGCAGCAATAATAATTTTGTACATCCATACATATACATACACACGGTTGAAGGTTAGTTTCCTAATAAACGTTTTTCCTGTGGTTTATTATGTACTGGCTCACGAATATTCGATTGATAAATAAATAATTATAACAGAGAACCTAGAAATTTGGGTGATATGTATGCTATAATGAAATTGGTAAATAACTAACCCAACGTTGGTGAAATCATCAAAAATTAGCGATTCATACAATTTTTGAACAATAATTCTTGGGTGCTTCAGCCGTTTATTATATTAACACACACACCCTAGAGGAGAATTTTGTTAATAAAGCTGCTGGCCTCTGGTGGGACGCAAGGACTTTCAATACCTTTTGCGTTGCTTGCCTGCGGCAGTGATATTCTACTGCACTTAATAAAGCTTTTCTGCAAGACATTTTCCTTTAGAGTGTAGCTGACTATATTGACTTCTCAACGAAGGAAAGACCTTGGCAAGAGGATTCCGGTTTGGATACGCCCAAAGAAGAAAATCCTTGTGCCCAGCCGAAGGGCGGCAATCTTGTAAAATTTTTGTAGTTTATGTGAGCTTTGGACATACTCCTTTATTCGATCTCGAAAATAAATATTTTGAGTCTCTAAATGTTATAGAATTATTAAATTTCTCATAACTTAAACTCTAAAATATCGAATGCCTTTCAACTATCCTTTTGATGCCAACTTAAGTTTGGTTTAAAGAAAAATTAATACAAAAATATTAGTATAACAATATTCATTATTCCGCTAAGGACTGAAAATATTATAAATGTAAATTTGCCAATTAACTCTTAGAATGCACCTTAGCCTTGATAAATATATTTATTACACCCATCTTACTTAAGTCTAATAGAAGGCGTAGAAGTATAGCCTTTAAAGATAACGAGTAATTGCTGCTAATGTAGCATCTGAAGCTTGTTTGTGCAAGTAGGGGAAATAAAAGTACGAAGATATAAATACTTTATTTATTCTAAACAACAAATTAAACTTTTTCTGTAGAAAAGATTGATGGGAAACATATCTTATTATTATGCCGTCAATGAAAAATTTTTGTACTTAAACTTTTAAACATATTTCCGTCTTTCGATTTTATAACTACAATGGCAAGCACTAAGATTTTTACCAAAAGTTTAATTAGTTGTAACCACAAAAAATTACACAAATTGTCGCATTTACAGTTTCTTACATCATAAGTCAAGAGCTTGTCAACGTTACTTTACACTTCTCGTATTGCTCGATTTCAGTCCTTCTGCTCTTTATGCAATTACCAAAGTATTGTTTTGTTTTCAAAGAAACACTCCATTAATTATTCTTGAAATGCTGTTCATTACATCTTAGCAGACATCACTTTTAAAGATTTGCCGCTATTGTTACAATTTGTTTTAGTGCCAAGTTCTCGTAAGCGTTTTCATAAGCATTGAAAATGTCTTAACTTGTGTTCAAAGTCGCTACTCACATACACACATAAATACACACACATACAATGTTTAAATGTAGCCTAAAGTTTCCCTTTTTTAAATTTTATTTCACATTTAGTTTATTTTTTTTTTTGTTTTATTATTCGGGATGACATTTAATTTCCGTTTTAGAAAAGCATAATGAGCCTCAAAACAAACCTCAGTGGCTACAAAAATTATTATTCAACAAATGTGTTTGTGTTTGCGTGTATGGATGTGTTTTCGAGAAAAAACAATAACAACGAAACAATCCATTATTGCAAAATTTCTTCAAAAATTATTGTAGTCAAAACGTACATATATTGGTTTGGAAAGGTGGGATTGTTATTCATAAATCACGGGCAATTGTGGTGAAAATGGCAGGGAAAAGAAAAGGTTTGTGGAAGAGACTTTGTACGTTTTGTGAGCAAAGATTCTTACTACAGACTTAAGCGTGCTCGTGATCTGATAAATAGAAAGGGGGGAAAATTGCTTCAGTTTTTATAGTTGTACTAGGTGAGAAAGTTTATTTTTCACCATATTTTTTATTAATTATCACCAATCGTAATAATAAAAATATCAACTATTGCGTAGGAAGAGTCGCCTCGTCAGGCTCAAATGTATTGGGATGGAATAATACTTCTTTACATATTCGCATAACTATGTTTTTACTTCTTACTCGATAGTAGGAACATTTAGATCTTTATCGATATTTTCATTTCGTATACACCAAGGGCCGACTTCTTTGTAACTTCTGGATATTTGAAGCGCAAGCAGTACCCTACAGCTGAATGCCATTTTGTATTTTTATAAAAGGACTATTCATTCTAAAGCCAAGGTTGAGTTAGAACCTATTAACCAGTGTAGCTGACCTGTTGCAAATTTTATAGAGACTCCACCTTCATTAAGGACTATAATCCGTCTGTTTTTCTTACGTGGAATGGAAATATGGATCTTCAGTTCGTGGCTGAGAAGATTTCTGTGTTGAATTACTATATCTGCACAAAACTTAATTGTGAATATAACGACAAGCTCTGTCCAAAAATTTCAGCCATTAAAAGTCCTGAGATCAAAATAGACATCATACCTTTGAACTTTAGAAAAGAATTTTAAATAAATTAAGAAATAATCGCTAATGAAATTGAATTTAAATATCGTAAAAAGTTTAACTTAATTGTCAACATTAAAATTTTGCAAAGAAATGTCAATTTGTAGTGGTTGCTTCCAAACCGTATTTTCTTTTTCTTGTTAAGTTTATGTAATTTTTAACTTGTCAGTTCCCAGTGTCACCTGCAGGTGACATAGATTAGAGATTTTTTAACGACCCAATTGACATCATTGAAAAAATATTTTCTCCCTAATTTCAAACTAACGTTCCAATTAACACGTGATTTGGTTTTAACAAACCTGGTATTGCTTTATCTATAAAATTTTTTGTATTTGTTAAGAACGGTTTTGTGATTTCAAGCAAGTGGCCTTGTGCTGAAATCAATTTATTTATAAAAATGCCTAGAGGATAAGAACTATAAAAATTTGTGTTAGTTGTTATTGAAAAATACTTAGCCTAATTACATGATTATACACTGGTTAGAAATAAAAAGCGGTTATGAGAAAATAATCTACTTATATCAAGTGTCACCTATAGGTGACACGATGAAGAAATATTTGCCACATTGCAGAAAGAGATGAGTGCCGTCGAATGTTTTGAATTGGTTTATGGTCAAAAGATAGTTAATTTTATTGCCAATATGAGTAATTTCTATGCCTTACAAAGACACCATAAGCTAAATATAACTGTTGGTGAAATTAGAGTTTATATCGCAATACTGTTGCTTACAGGGTAGATCGTTTCGATGAAAATGTTGATTCCATGAGGGTAGCTCTCCGCGGAAAAAGTGGTGGCTTCCTCTGTTTGTTTTTGGCTTAGATGAAGCTTGCCAAAATGCTTGGCTTACCAAACGAAACTCACAAAATAATTGGATTTACTGCGATTTCCCACAATTCTGCTTGTGGCGTTCCAGTACAAATAAGAGTGCCTTCCGAGGTGAGAAGCACAGGAGCTGCGGATGATCGATTGCTCTCAATGAAGATGTGGACTTTGTAATCAACGCACTAGGAAAATGTGTGCTAAATGTAATAACGGCTTGCATATAAAGTGTTGGTATAGCTTTCACAATAAATAAATGTTAATTTTAATTGTATATATGTATATAAATATTATTAATTAAACTAATGTTTTCTTTCTACCAAAAGAATAAGAAAAATTTTATTATTCAAAGTCTTAACTTTACACAGTGCCCAGTGTCACCTGTAGGTGACCGCCCCGAAAATCAATAATGGGCTGGTTCTTTATTTTAATAATTTTTTTTACTGTTTTATGAAACATATCTAAGCTATTTAAGTTAAATAAAAACTTAAGATTATTGTAAACTTTTCCATGAGAATTGAAGAGCTAAATCAATCGCTTTTCAACCTTCGTGACATTAACTTGTTAATTTTTCGAACTTACCACTTCTCTTAGTACATGCATCTAAGTTTGTACATTTTTATATTATACTTGTATAATAAGGCTGGAAAAAAGAAATAGGCATCACAGCCAATTAATTAATCCCCCCGAAAAAAGGTGAGCACCCTCCCATTCCCATATTATAATTAAATAATTCTTATAGATTGGCTACTCGTTAATCTCTGCTGCCTGGCTATAAGCATTAAATTAATAACAACTCATTCGTTCATTACCTTTAAATGATGTTCAGCGGTTAAGATGCTTAAAGTTTGAAAATTTATTTTGCTTTTATGGGATAAAAAGTTGTATTATTTCTTACAGATTTTGAAGGTTTTTCACTAAAAAATTCATAATTTCAGGCAACAGAGCTGGTATTAATTTTACTTTAACTAATATCTATATTCTTGAGTTGTCTTGTAATATTTTTTAAATTCTCCACAGACTGTAGTATCGACATCGTTATTTGATTTTGCCATCTTAGTAGGCCACCGTGAAATTTTATTTTTTCAAGGTTTAAATAAATTGTTTGAAATTTTTGCTAAATAGTTTTGAATCTGTGGTAAATAAATTCCAATTTTATTTTATCTCCAATAATTGAGCATTTACCAAGCAAAATCTTAAAATTATTGATGAATATCTCCACTCTTAAATAATCTTCTACGAAGGAGGAAGAACATCACAACACAGATAAACAAAAAGCGGCTTCTCCCAATTTTGTGTGATAACAGTGTTTAATAAACGGCCCAACTGACTGTTGAAGAGATGAAGTAATAAAGAAAACGTGTCTACTATTTTTGGCATTAAAGGACACAACAAAATTCTAGTTCTAAAGACATTAAGACGTTCTCTCTGTTTTGTACATCTGTTTCCACTGGTAGAACACAAGTATTTTCACGTTGTATTGTTGGCTTAAGAAGACACAATTAGTTAAAACCACCACAACTTGTAAGGCGGTTGCTATTGTTGTATGTTATTGTGGCCTCTTTTGTAGTCTTAGCCATAACGATAATGATGATGTTACTGTCATTTTGCGGTGCTTTAAAAGGAATCTTAAATGTGGAACACTTGTATGTTGTTTTTGTTTTTAGTGTTCAATAATTTTGTACTTCGCGTTGTTGACATTGCTGATGGAATGTATGTTTTATTTGCTTTGGTTGTAGCTAGAATCTATTGCAAATATTTGGTATAAGTTCGCAAATGCTAAAAGCGTTTTTATCAGCAACACTGATATCATTTTAAAATACTTAATTTACCTTTAGACACCATTTTTTAATACTTTTTTCTTATTCAATAATTTTTGCTTTCTATGAAAAATTTATTTGTGTTCTTAAAAACAAAGGAATTATGAAATTTAATAAGAAGAAAGTAAAAATAAAATTAACTTAGATTTCTTAATGCTCAACATTTTTTCCTAACTTTCAAACAGTATTGCATCTAAATCGTATAGTGTCGTTATGAAAGTTTCTTTGGCTGAACTGAATACTGGTGCCGTTTTTCTGCTAATTCTGTCTTTTGTGGGTGAATGTGTGTGTGGCTGTGTCGGAGAGTGACTGTATGTTAGTACTTAACACAAACAGGAGCCGAAACTTGTCTCTAGCCGCTGAAATTACGTGCAGGACATTTATAAAGAGCCTAAAAGAAGAAGAAAATAATAATTATTACTGTCACAATTTATGTTTGTTTTTATATTTTTGTAGATAATTTAACTTAAACTATAAAGTGATTATAAAGAAGTTTAAATTGTTTCTTGTGACACGAAAAATTTGGAAGATTATTGGTCCCAGGTGTGCTAAATTATTTTACTCAAATTTATTTTTATGTTAGCAGCAAGCGTAAAACAATTTTCAACTGGCACTAAAGTACCAGAACATGTAATGAAATAATGAGCTCAGAGTTGAAATAAACTCAAAAACTCTTAATTATATATATATATATATATATATATATATATATATTTATACTGTATTTTATTTTATTGAATCTTTCTATTAAAAGAAATTCACAATAAGTATTCAAATCTTATTTCTAAATTATTATTTACTAGTTATTACCAATGTAATAACAAATTTTTTGTGTTCAAATCTTAAAAATCTATCTTTTATTGTGTAGAGAGAGCCGCCTCACCAGGCTCAATGTGTCAGTTCTTTTTAGTCTCTGGTGGGCGTCAAATTGCAACAAATTGCATGCTAGAGTGTTGGGATGTGCGATTAGTTTGTTCACGTATTTGGAAGTGTTCTACTTCATATTTATGTTGGGAGAGCCCGTTAGCGTTCCAGAAGCATATTTTTTACTGGTTCATTTTTTGCCAAGCAAAACTTGCAGAAGCATATTTTGGGTTCGCATCATTGCCTGAAACATACCCTGCATAGTTGTCATGAAATTATTCATTGTCTGTTTAAGTTCTCGATCGAGCTCGAATTGTTGGTGAGGGGTGTTTGAGCACCCTCTTTTAAGACGTGGGCATATGAATGTTTATGCGCATTAGAACTTTTGGCATTCGCATTAGGTAAATCATTTCTCAATGTTTGGGCATATAAAAAGTTTGGCTTAGTGTGTGGCTGTGTAGCTCGTGTGCTAGCAATAGAACCAGCATGAAGCCGAGGAAATTGGGAAGCTTTATATTGCTCATATTCGGTTTACGTACGACTTTCGCATTATTCTTTACATATTGAAATACTTTGCACCCTCTGTAATTTGCTGTATGGTTTTCACCACAGTTGCTGAATTTTTTGACCTTGGGGTCTGTTTTGGAAGAAGTGCTTTCCAAAGTCCAGTGCGTGTCACCGCAAACAACGCATACAGATGGTAGCTTGCAGTAGGTTTTCGTGTGTCCGAATTCCTGGCAGTTGGTACACTGACGGAAACCGTTACGTTTTAGAGGCTCTTCCACCGTTATTCTTCTGTTTAAAAGGTAGCGCAAATTATATATAGGTTGAACCGAGTTTTTTGATTTAAGCTGAGCTGCCTTAAATACGATTTCAACACGATGCATAGGTTGGGGAACTTTATTCTTATTTAGAATATTGTGCACTGACCTTACGGCATAACCTTCCACCTCTATGGCACTTTGTATTGTTCATTGCATTATTAGCATTTGCGTAAGTAAAAGAGTAATAAGCATTGTTGTTATTACCTTTTATATTTTTTTCATTAATATTTGGTGCGCTCATACACTCACTATCAATTGTTCAAACCGGTTTAACCATGCACTATATGTTGTTTTTTTTACACACAGTATATTATATTGTTTTTATTTTTTGTTATTTCTTTGTTATTACTAACTGTTCCATTGAATTCTTAAAAATATATATATTTGTTATGCGTTATATATGACGTACGTCTGTACTCAAACACGGTCACTGATCAACATATATGATCTATATATATATATATATATATATATATATATATATGTATATATATATATATATATATAAAAGTGAAATTCTGTCTGTCTGTGTGTGTGTTAGTTATAGACTCCGAAACCGTAAAGCCGATCGGACTCAAACTTTGGCAAGTTGTTGTACACATTCCAGGTAGTGTTTATAGGTGGTAATTGGGCGGGCTACGCCCATCTACATATACATAAAAATGAAACACGCCCATACAAAATAAATATTAATTTTTCAGCTACTTGCACTTTACCGATTATTCTGAAACTTTGCATACATATTGAGCTCATTAAGGTGCGTAGCAACGCGCGCCGGGCTTGGCTAGTAACAAATAAAAACTAAAACGCCAAATAATAGAGAAGCAATAATAATAATTATTACGAGTATTTATTCAATAACATTAGTATGTTTTCTATAGCTGTGTTACCAGCTAATGTAATTATTTCTTGCCAACTGTCTACTTAAAAGTCAATTAATTGTTGCTTGCAATATGAAGTATAAACGGTGTTTTAAGTAAGTTTTAAATCACGTCTGGTGTTTTTAATAACGCTCTACAAATTTATCATAAATCTTTTAGCAACACATTCAATTCGTCACATATAATGTTGTGAATTATAAGGAAACACTATCCTTTCTTCTCTCTATGTTACTTCAGCCGATGTTTCGAGTCAATATGGCCTTAAGTTAGCGCTACCAACATGATCTTAAGCAACAATATATTATTGCTGTTACGTTCTTTTATATAAATTCATGATTATTGCAGGCTACAAAATTATTGCATGATAGAGACACTCAATATTTATTTACATATTAATTTTTCTAAATACGCTTTTTTGCTTCCAGCTAGTAAGAGCAATTTTATTAATTATTTTACCTTGCTGACGAAGTAGTGCTATAGAGTGATAACGTCGAATAAGGGCGCTGCGGTATATACTAAGAATAAATAGAAGCTACTATATATCAGAAAATTTGGTCATTGATTGCAGCGGCTGGGATACGAACTCAAGCGTCTCCAAAGCCATCGAATGCCGGCCACGAACTTCGTTCAGTTAAACGAATATTTTAGAAAGATGGTAGCATCTTTACAATAATAACAAAAGCAACAACCAATTTTAAATTCTTCTGTATGACGCACCATTAAACATTTTGTGTTTTTTTTTGTTGTAATTGTTGTAATGTTTCTACCGTCTTTCTGCAATATTCGTTAAATTGAACGAACTAGTTCGTGACCGGCACAACTCTAATAGTCAAAACGCTAACTACTTAAACCAAAGCACCCTCTTAGGTGGAACTTTTATTATTATTCTAAGGGTTTTGCTTTCATAGGAATTTATAAAATTATTCGAATGTAGAATATCTAAACAAATAGATACAATCTAATTAAATATTTATATTTTGTTTTCATCTCGTGTGTGCCTTTGCGAAATACTCGAATTCTGAAAATGTATTTAATTGTGTCCTTAAATAAAAATTACGACTGCTGTATGTTAAAGAAAAAATCTGTAACAAATACTTAACGAGAATGATTAAGAACCGCGTTAGAGCAATGCGGACAGCATTTTATGCAGCTCATGCTTCAACAAAATTGATATATGCACATCGTTGTGTATTACTGGTCTATAACTCCGCTTCGAAGATTATTTTCTGTTAGGATCTGTAAGATCTCTACAATACACCGAAAAAGCAGAGCCAATTTATGACTTGTTAGAAAAAAGAAACGCGAGCAAAGAGCAAGTCAAGTGACTTCCGCAATTTTATCTTCCAAACCATAGTGTTGGTCTTTTGTATTGGAAATATTTTGTTTTTAAAACAAAGTGTCTATAAATCTTTTCAATGGCATACAAAACTGCATCCTCGTACACACAAAATGTAAGTAAAATTTAGACCACCATACTAAATCTATGCTTGAGTATTATTAAAAGTAATAAATTACATTTTGATCTCCTACCGGAGTATTTTTGTGCAAGATGAAATTTAAAAGGAATTCTCTTGTTTTCTCCAGTCACTTGCTTTATGTCAACTATCTTTAACAGTACAGAATTATATATACAAGTAGTTTGATACTTAAAGCCCCTAAATACTACCACACCTATGCAGTTAATAAAGAAATATTTTTTTTAAATGCTTTTAGTTTTAAATTTATTCTATATACATTAGTTTTACTTCCTACAGCTAATTAATACTATATAAAAACTAATAAATTGATATCGGAAATAGAAAAATAATTTTTGCATACGCGTTAAATTTCTTTGTATTGAAATACTTCTTCCCTCATCGAACATCCACGTTGGCCATACTGCAGACTTTTAAACCTGCTTGCAGATTCTAAAGTAAAGCAAATTTATCTTCAACTGATAGAAAATAAGGCCCTAATTTTATAAAACGTAACGCTCGAATTTTTATGGAAAACAATTATAAAAATCTTAGAATTGTTTCATTGTTTTTCCAACAACAAGGTGTAAAGCTACAAGTCGTAGGACTCGTTTTTAACTACACAATGATGGGTCTCATGCATAAAAACGAGTAAAAGCGCTGAGTTGATGCAGGTGAACAATTGCTCGTAAGTCGAGTTCGATCAAACAACAACAGCTTTTGCTGAATATCGTATGCATAAAAATGAGTTCAAACCAATTGCTATTACTTGAGCAACGGGAGATCAAACGTCTAATTGTTATTGAAGTGCAAACATGTCGTTAAGTAGAGTAAAATAATAATAAAATAGAAACTGACGACATTTCTAAATTTTTATTAGAAAAATTGAATCAAAATAAATATTTATTAGAAAAGCGTCAATTACCAAGCATTAAAAATAAAAAAAAACAAATAGAGACATCCGTAACAGAAATTAAGCAAAAATTTGGGATTGAATTAACGGGGAAAAAATTAATAAAAAAAAATAGCTAACATGAAATGTCGCATAAAAAATAAAATAGACATGAATAAAACAGGCAATAAAAAAATTATTTAAAAAAACTGGGAAACTGATTTGTCACAATTGCTTTGTACTAATTCTAATACCTTAACAAACAAAATTCCAGGTAAGTGTACAGTTATCGAATTAAAATGTTGTTGTTGGTTTCGCTCTTCGTTTATTTTTTACAGTTCATCTCTCTTGGAACCAATGATGACAACTGTACATTTAATACATTAGAAGAGACATCAGCAATAGCAACATCAGAAACAAAAACAACAGCAACATCGGTAGCAAAACTGCAAAGAAAGCGCCGTTGCACTGATAATGATGATCAACCTGTAATTTTTTTTTATTTTTTTTTACATTTTGCTATATGTTGTTTATTTTTGAAGATTAACAAAAAGTCAACAGCAGTTTTGAGTCGTTATGAAACTGATGAGACAAGGGAGTTGAATTTTCAAAGTCTGCAGAGGCATGTTTTCTTAAAGCAAAACAAAGTGCTTTCTACAAAAATGCAGATTTTGCAAGAAAAACTTGTGGAAAGAAACTTGCAGTTCCATGAATTTTGAATTTTATTAATATATAATTATTTAACATTTAATGCCTAGAAGTGATTTATATTTATATTAATTTTACATGAAAAAGAGAATTATATTTTTATTATAAACTAATTTGATAACAAATTTGCGATCATCCTCCTTTTGTTTTTTCCAGCTTCTGAATTTCTTGCTGTTTGTTGTTCGATATCATTTCCTAATTGCCATACATCATTATTGTTGTAATCGCCATTGATAAGTATATAATCGTCTTTTAAAAATGAAGCTATGTTATGCAAAATGAAAAAACTGGCTATTACGTGGGGCGCTAACTCTGTCGTTACACGAATTTTGTATTGAAGTATCGAAAATCTTTGCTTTAATTGCCCAAAAAACCGTTCTGTAATGACACGTTCCCTTATAAAGCCTTTATGGAATGTTTTTTCTATGTCAGTTGTTGGGTTCCGGAATGGTGTCATTAGCCATAGGCATATTCCATAGCCCTCATCCCCGAGAAGTAATGCACCCTTCGTTGCATTTTGCATTATTCTACATACCTCGCTGTTTCGTAAGATGCGTGAGTCATGAACTGAACCAGGCCAGGTCAACGCTTGTAAAAAGTTATGTTCCATCACAAGTTGCATGCAAATTTAGAGAGTGGAAGCCTTTTCTACAAATATAATCATCGCTTTGATTTGTGGGTTTTTTTAATTTTTATATGAATACAATCATTCACTCCAATTGCAAATGGAAAGCAATAATTTGCTTGCATAAATAAAACTACATTTTAATTTTATCACAGTTTTTTTCTGTATAGAACTTTGGTTTTTTGTGTTCCCGTGCTTTTATACATTTTTGTGGCTTCGGGAGAGTAGTTTTTGTTCATTCTCATACTACCGAAATTTAAGCAAATATATAGAAACACAGCTAATAAACAAAAGAAGTAGAACTAAACCAAAATTTTAAATTTCACAAGTTTTCTCTTGTTACTCAAAAGGAAAAACCAAACTGTTCAGTAGAAATTTATATTTTACAATGATTACAAAAGCGATTTCTAAATATTTTAATAATTTCCTTGACAAAACTCGTCTTGTTAAAAATCAGATCATCAATTTCTAAAAAATTGTGGGTTCAGATATAAAGGAAACTACAAGTAAATAAGGACGAAATAATATAATCGATTCTATATGATTTCATTTCTTATTTTCTTCAAAACCATTAATTTAATACCACAGCACAGCACTTTTCCTCTTAACATGTTAAATTAAAACACCTGAGAAAATAGTGCCGTTAAAAAAATACTGTAATAGTAACACACAATAAAGAAAATCATAATCGACTAATGCTTAATGTCAAACAAATTAACACTTTAGCCCTAAGGAAGTCAAAGGTAATTTTGTGCAAAGGACATCAAAGAACATCAAAAGGACATCAAATCTGTATCAAAGTATGTAACCATAAAGAAGCCAAGAAAGTGACAGCTTAACGATTCGATAAAAAAGAATAAATATTGTTTCGAGACAAGGTAAAAGAACAAAATATAAGAAGACACACAATAATATGTTAACAAATTCTTAGCAGCAAAATAGAAGACAACAACTGGATTCACGCAAAAAATTATACAATTTTTATTACAAGAATTTTTCTGAAATTAAAAGCCGTTTTTACACTCAATTTTTGTAATTGTAATATAGTTGAAACAGTTAATACGTTTAAGGCAATAGAAAAAAATTATAGCAAATTTGATAAGCATTTCCACGTAAGAGTGAAAATTTAACTTACAAATTTACATATATTTTTTGTCTATATCTTGAGAATTTGTGGTCCGATATGACTAATTTCAAACAGCCGAATGCGCTTGTCGAAACTAGCTGAAGCATGTTTTAGATGCGCATCAAAATTGTTCATTGCCTTTATAAGGTTTTTCGATTGAGCTCGAATTATTCGTAAAAGGTATTTCTGCACGATCTTTTACGACGTGAGTATATGAATATTTTGATGAGTTAGAACTTCACGCTTAGCACTAGCTAATTTGGAATCATGTTTCAGAGCGTGCGCATACGAGTAGTTTGGTTAAGCATTTGGCTTCGTACTAGTAATAGAACCAGCATGAATCCTAGGACATTCGATATTCTTATATTGTTCATATTTCGGTTTACGTACTGTTTTGGAATTATTTATTGAGTGCATTATGGCCTTCACTGTAGTCACTGCATTTGTTTGTGTTGGAATCTGGTTTGGAAGATGTACATTTCGAAGTTGGATAGACGTCACCGCAAACAACACAGATGGTAACTTGCAGTAAGTTTTAGTGTATCAAAATTCTTGACAATTAGCGCTCATATGGGGACCATTACGTTGTAATGGCTCTTCTACAGTTATACATCTAGACAAGTGGTTTCGTAAGTTTAAATAGGATGACATGCGTTCTTTGATTTTATCTGAGTTGCATTAAATACAATCTCAATACGATGCATTGGTTGAGTAACTTTATTCTTATTTAGAATGTTATGGCCTGACCCTACGACATGCCCTTCCGCTTTTATTGCACTTTAATTTCCCTCAGTGGGAACAGAACTGTCAATGCCCTTGATAACTATTATTAAACCTTTTGACCTCTTCAGTTGATATAAATGTATAGCAGCTTTTGCTATCTTGAATTTATCATCTTCGTGTAGCAGTGACATTAAAGTTTTCCTTGCCTAAAAGCTGGGACAACATATTTACAATGGCATTTGAAGCTTGCTCACGCAAGTAAATCGGTGGAGGTTTTTGTTCATTGACAGCGGGCTCAGATCATCATCATCCGTGGTAACAAGTACAGAGAATTATATTTTCGCTTACCGGCATTACAGCTACTTGAGAAATTTTGTAGTGTATAGCTGCGGAGTCTGAGGACTGGCCTTCTTTTTGGTTATGGTTATGTACCTGTCCACACCTGATCTTTTGTACTTGTGCAAACCTGTCCTTTAGGGTACTGTAGCCGTTTCGTTGTTTTGTTTACTATTTTGTAATGTTTTTTGGTTGAATTTTATTTTTTTCAGATGGTGTACTTGCGTATATATATTTAAGTTTGCTGATAATGAGCATGTTCGGTAATTGAACTGGCGGTTAAAATCTCACTATCATCTTTTTTATATATTACTTTAATTGTTCATTAAATTATTAATTTCTGGTGCAGAAAAGAGTAGTAAGCAAATTTTTATTCTCTTTTTTTATGATCATATGGTATAGTCAGTCATTCACTAGCTATCAGTGTAATATTTTAACCGGTTCAATTTACCATACACTAGTCGTTACTGGTTACAACTGCACAAAACATTCATTATGTTTGTTGTTGTTTATATTCTCACATGGATGACAAAAAGTCACCTATTACAAATATTTACTTTTAGCTACGTATGTATGACAAGTTTCGTGACGTTTATAATTTGTTGTTCCGAAAATTTCCAAAAATTATTAATTTTTTTATCGAAAGAAGACATTTCCACCTTTCATTTTGTTTAAAAAACTAGAATTCAATGAAAAATCCCCATTTCTTTGAATTCTGGTTTGTTTAATAAACAATTTTAGTTCCAGTTTTTCGATTATGTGGCAAATTTTCGATTTTGTAGTGAATTTAAAGTTTTGGCAAAATTTCGAATTTGTTGAAATTTGTTTGGTTAAGCTACGATTTTTAATGGAATTTTGACTTTTTGGCAAGAACATTTTCTATTTGGGTTTTTTGATTTATTGTGAATTTCGCAGGCGAATTTAAAATTGTGGCTAAATTTTGAAATTTTTGAAATTGTTTGTGTAATTATTGTATAGTTGTCGAAACATTGAGGTTTTTTTTTAATTTTATTAATTTGGTAAATATAGGATAATGATTCAACTTGGCACCCTCCCAGGCCATTATATATATGAAGAACGTAAAACTCTATCAATAACATTCTCTATCTTTGCTATCACACGAGTTTTAGTCCAATGTCAATAAGTATCAATAGAATAAATAATGTATTTAATAAAATAGAGTTTCTACGAAATACATATTGTATGTGTTTGTGTATATCTGTACCATAATGTACTCATTGTAGCAAAGAAAAAATAAGTAAGAGAGCTTTATTAGGCTGTGACGAATCTTTTATACCCTTATTAAAAGTATGAAGTAATAAAAATGTACTACAGCATTTTATCGTTGGAAAGAATTGGTTTTTTAATATTTGATAGAAAAAGTTTTCGGTGCATTTCCAGCCTTTGGCTAAATTATGTCGTTAAATTTCAAAATTTGGTGAAGTTTGTTTTTGATTCCTTGTCTGTGATAAGTGGGTTTTTGAGACCTTTTGCAACATCCAATTTGTTAAAATTGCTAGGTTTTTCATACAATATTTATTTTTTTCAAATTTTTCTTCTACTTTTTAAAAGTTTGTGAATTTTAGCTTTTGTCGTTCTTTGGAATTATTTTGTTTTATTCCAGTTTTTCGATTTCTGGTATATTTACGAATTATTAGTGAATTTAAAATATTGCCAATTTCGTAATTTTGTGGTGCAATATTAGTTTTTTTATAAACTCCGATTTTTTCCAAGGTTTTGTTATTTTTGTAATATGAAACGTTTAAGCTATAGTTTGGATTTCTGGTGAGTTTTCAAATTTTGGTGAATTTCTAAAATATGGTAGAATTAATACGAAATAATTCAGATTTATGATAAAATTTATATTACTTATGATATTTACGTTTTTTGGTAAATTTGTTACTAAATACCACAGTCGTGATGAAGTTTGATATATTTGATTTATTTAAATTTTGTAAAATAAAATTTTTTTGTGAATCTTCGGCTTTTAAGTAAAAGTACAAAATTTAAATGAAATTAATATTTTTGTGTTGAAATTTTTTGTAAAATTTTCGAACTTTTCGTGAATTTCAAATTTGGAAAAATTATAAATTTTTTATGCAGTTTTGGTGTTTTTTTTAATTTTGACTTTTTGTAATTTAAGATTTTTGACCTATAGTTTGCTTTTGTGGGAAAATTTTCACCTTATAGGGAATTCAGTTTTGAGAATAATAATAATATTTTGGTGATTTTCAATTTGTTGGGAATATAACCCTTGTGGCGAACTTTTGATTTGTATGCCTTTGTAAAACATCGATTTTGTTAAAGTATTTTTTGGATTTTCGACGATATTACCAAATTGCAGTGAAATTAAAATTTTTGTGGTAAATATTCAAAATTAGGTACATTTTGGCTTCTTTGGTTAAATTTCGGATTTTCGTTGAACTTTTCTTATTTCAGATTATAGAATTTAAAATTTTTTGGTGAATTTAAAATTTTATCCAAAATTTCAAATTTGTTGAAATTTTTGTGTGATATTTCATTTTTTGCAAGTATTCGTGCTTCTTTGGTAGTTTTGAATTTTTGAGGTTTTCGGCCCATATCTCGTAAACTTGTGCACCTCTATAGCTGATTTTCAATAGCGAAAACTAGCCAAACTTACTGTTCAAGTAGTACAAGTTTCAACATCCTAGGATGTCAAATGCCGTCAGAAAGGTGCTTTCAACATCGAACAGACGGACATCGTTGACTAAACTTTCCTACCTTTAAGGATTCAAATATATATATATACACTGTTGGGTCGCAAATTAATATTGTAGAAATTACAAACGGAATGAAAAACCTATACATACTTTTCGTTTTGGTCAAGGGTGTAATAAACAGCAGAATGATTTTGTGTAATGTGCACTTGGCCTGGCGCACTGGCATTTAAAAAGAATCTAAAAATTAAATATGAATTATATACACTGATAGATGTTCAACCTCAAAAGTGTACAATACGTATAACAGTGAGAACATAAAAGCTATTACCATCATGATTAAAAAAATTTTTTACTTAATAAATGTGTAAGACGTCTAAAGCTTTAATAGCTTAAAATCGCATAATAAATAACTTTGTTGAAGCTGTCTCCGAACATAACTTCGATGCTGGTGAAACATAAAATAGAAAAAAAATATGATTTCATCAAAAAATCTGAAATCAAGAAATTTTTTTAGATTTCGGTAAATAAGAAATGTTTGCAATTTGAGCTACTACTTGTGTTCATTTTATGAAATAGAATAGACAGAAAATTAGTTTGAAATTTTACTTTAAAAAATAATTGGAAGTATTGACAACTTACTTTCAAAGTGATGAAAGCGAATAGAACCAGCCCACATTCTTAAAGTCCGAGCTGAGGGCTGATATTGTTGGATGGGAGTTAGATCGGGCGACATCGGTGGCCATGGGATGTCCCCAAAGCGACTGATCAGTTTTAAGGGGAATTTTTACAAAGCAAATTCATTAGAGCTCTGGCTGGTTTTGCAAAAAGAATTCCGTAATCGTGCGTCGATAATTTTTACCGTTGACATTCGTCGCCTCACCTCGAGAATTTTCGAAAAAAATTGTCCAATTATCTCATGCGTGGATAAGGCACACCAAAGAGTTACCCTGGGGCAATTCAATGGGTTTTAATCGAGGGTTGCGGATTCTTGGAAACCAGTAACGGCAGTTTTGCTTGTTGACGTGGCCGTTTAAGTAAAAATGAGCTATAAAAAAATGGGATTTACAGTTCGAAAACGCTCCAACATCGTTTCACAAAAATTTGTGCGTAAATCAACGTCACTTTCTTTCAGTTCTTGAACGATTTGAATTTTAAAAGGATGGAACTTCAGATCTCTTTTTTTTAAATTTCATGAATAATTGCTCTTGGAAGCCCCAGTGAGGCTGCTCTTTTCCGTTTTGAAAGTCGCGGATTTTCACGTAAACCTCCCGTACTCGTCGAATACCGAACTTTGAACAAAGTTGTCGACGAGCAATTACGTAAGAATCTACTCTTAAAAAACGTCTTCCCAGCGAACGCGCGATGCTCACTTGACCACTGCGACATCGTGACTGACAAATCCGCACAATCGATAAATAATCGTATTTAAAAACATAAATTTGCCACCAGACACCATGTCTATCTATCCACTTTTAATATGCATATCTGTTAAAAAGTTGATTTATTGTTTCCAAATTAACCCTTAAATACCACTGTATTGAGTAAAAGGCTTTGTTAAAAACTGTAGTATGGATAGAATAATCACATAATACGTATAGAGATTTCATGCAAGCCATAAACGTTGGTACCCATGGTAGAATTCAGGTCGGTAAACAAGATGGGTGTTTTGCTCACAACCAACATAACTCGTTGCACAGCATCATTTTGCAAAGAAGATTTGTTGAGTTCAAGAAGGCAAATAAAACACGCACAACATGCTTTTTTTGCTATGCAGCTTTGATGGAAAGTTCATAGCTAATAATTTTTTTCCAATACTTTTTGATTTGCGAATTACCCTCCACGACTTTTTCCAATCAAAATAATAGTGAAATCATATTTAAAGATACATATTTATTTATTTATTTTTTCATTTCCTGTACAACACGACAGAGTCTTATATTTATAGTACAGGAAAGCATTACGTCACAAAAAAAATATATTATTACCAAAAAAGTAAATTTATTGAAAACATAATAAAATTAGTACAGTTGACGTAAAAAAATTGATGACAAATTATGCGAAAAATTTTAACAAAAATGATTTGATTTACAAAAACGGAATAATTTTTTTGTCCTATATAATTAAAACAAAACTTAAATAGCATTCTATACAAACAGGACACTTTTGACTTTCCAGCATTGCTATGTGATTACTACGATAATAATTTTGTGCTTATTATGTAGTTGTACCACACCCTCATCATCGTGATACAACTTTCTTACAACAAAGACACAACTTTATACAACGAGCCGACAAGCGCTGCAATATCGTTTTCAACCTCCACAAGTTGCATCAACGGTCGCAACCATCTTTGACACTGACAATTAATTTCATCCGGGTTGAGTTTTTACAAATGAAAAAGAAGAAAATAAATTAAACAGATGTTGCATAAAGAAACAAACCGATTAGCGTAGCGCCGCCGCCCATGTTTTTTTCGGTTACGAATGTTTGTTCCCGTCAGTGCTTATGCTTGAACCACTTTAAACACTGTTTTTCTGCTTTCTTATTGAAAACTTTATTTATATTGAAAACTTTAGCCGCTAAAAGTTCCTAAGGGCCACCGTTGCAAGCGCCTATTATGTGCCATCAGCAAACAAAAACAATTCTTCATAATTGGTGCTAACGGCGCAGAAGTTTTAATTTCATTAAGCGGCTGTAGTTAGCATAAAAGTTCTTTAAAGAATATATTTACAAGAGTATTTTTTAACGTATATTGTTTAAACGACTTAAACCAGTTGGTGGTTGGAACTTGCAACACTATCAAATGTCGAAGTTGGTTTAAAAATTTTGTAGCATAAGAAATTTAAAAAAATGGAATTTCAAGAGATGTGATTTTATTTTTGATTTTAATAAGTGCTTTGTGTATAAGTAAATGTACATACAGGGTGTCTGATGGCAAATTTATGTTCTTAAATAATATTATTTCAAAAAGTATTAAACGGTGCGGATGAAGGGTGGTGCCGTTGGAATTATCGATTGTGTGGATTTGTCAGCATCGCGCGTTCGTTGGGAAGACATTTTTTAAGAGTAATGATTCTTACGTAATTGCTCGTCGAAAACTTTGTTCATTCGGCGAGTACGGGAGGGCGTAACTGCTTCGGCTATGAAAAGCAGTTTACGTGAAAATCCGCGACTTTCAATACGGAAAAGAGCAGCCTCACTGGGACTTCCAAGTGCGATTATTCATGAAATTTTAGAAAAAAAGACAGAAAGTGACTTTGATTTACGCAAAAATTTTTGTGAAACGATGTTGGAGCGTTTTCGCACTGTAAATCACATATTTTATAGCGACGAGGGTCATTTTCACTTACACCGCCACGTCAACAAGCAAAACTGCCATTACTGGTCTCCCAGAACCCGTACACCTCGATTGAAACATAAAAACCCACTGCATGAGATAATTGGACAAATTTTTTTTTCTCGAGGCCAGGCGACGAATGTCAATGGTGAAAATTATCGACGCATGATTACGGAATTCTTTTTTCCAAAACTGCGAGCTCATCCGTCGTACTCTTCACACATGTGATTTCAACAGGATGGGGCGATAGCACACACAGCCAGAGCTTCGATGAATTCGCTTCGGGAAAATGTTCCCCAAAAACTGATCAGTCGCTTTGGAACATCCCATGGCCACCGAGTTTGCTCGATCTAACTCCCGTTGATTATTTTTGATGAGGATACCTTAAAGAGAGGGCTTGTATCCCCAATCTCTTGTGGCTTTTAAGGAAAATATTCATCTAATAATCAGCTGAATTGAACCAAGTTTAATGTAGCGTGTGGCGCAGAAAGCAAGGCTCCGTTTTGAACAGAGTGTTTAATTCTATCGTTCAATGCTCGTAATAAAACTTTGTGTCAATTATTCCTTTTTTTATTTAAGTTTTTAAAATATAAATATGCTACTAGACACCCTGTATTATTAAAATCCAGTTTGTATAAAATATTTTAAGAGCTGAGCTTTAAAAGCTAAAACTAACAATAAACTTTTTTGTAGAAAAAACTAGTTTCGGTGTAAAAAAAATTTTTACAAGAAATAAGCCTGAACAGAGTATTTAGCAGAAATTTTGCTTTTTAAATAAGATTTGTCTCTCGAAAAATTATTTCATTAAGAAGTATCACTTTTTAATGTTCTCGGAAATTAATTTCACATAAACACAAAATGAGTTTTTCCCGACTTTTATGGACTGATAGCTAACTGATTATTAAGGTAAAACCAAAACAAAGACATTATTGGACTGAAAAATGGCTACTCATCACCGGGGTGCCACGCTACTATCAATATTTGCTACCGAGCCAACAAATACTCTGGTAATCAAAGCCAGAAGATTACAAGGAATAAGTTCAGAAAGTGCAAAACCATTGGAAGCTATTAGGGCTGAGCTTTCAAGCAACGATGACTCACTTCGACTGTGGAATATAGAAACCGTAGCAAAAACTACCAGAATCTTATGGGGTGGAATAGAACAATGTGTTTCACGATTGGCGCCTTACCTGAGATGCATTAAATGAAAACTTTGCTAAAAAAATCGAGATTGTATAGCCTGCAAAGAAGTTTTTACAGGTTCATAAAAGAAACCGCACAAAAATCTTAACCAATTATCCACGAGCAATAGATTTAAAAAAATTTTACATTTTTTGTAACTTCTTTTTGGCGCTATTAAATATTTTAATAGGAACAAGGCGCATAATATTGACAGGTGCTGCTTTAAATAGAGTAAAAATTTACTTGCTTGTCGAAGTTTTCGTTGTATTTCAGTATATATAAATAGCCCGGTAATCTGAAATACGTTTAAGGCAAAAATATCGCAGATATACTCCAAAGATGACACAATTGAAAGTGCTTAATACGAATTTGTCTATTCGTACGCAAAATTCTTCCTTGTTTTTGTTATTGTAAATTGTGTAAATTCAACAGTGACCGTGTTTGAGTACAGACGTACGTCATATCGAACGCATAACAAATATATATATATATATATATATATATATATATATATATTTTTTAAAGTATTCAATTGAACAGTGAACAGTTAGTAATAACAAAGAAATAACAAAAAATAAAAACAATATAATATACTGTCTGTCAAAAAAAAAAAAACAACATATAGTGCATGGTTAAACCGGTTTGAACAATTGATAGTGAGTGTATGAGCGCACCAAATATTAATGAAAAAAATATAAAAGGTAATAACAACAATGCTTATTACTCTTTTACTTACGCAAATGCTAATAATGCAATGAAAAATACAAATAATAAAAAAAAGATGACAGTGCTTTTTTAAGCGCCAGGCCAATTGACCGAACGCGTTCTTTATCCGGAAATGTAAACTTATCTTCGAAAATAACAACACCAGAAGAAATTACAATTCAAACAAAAAACAATTCAGGTACCATATCAAAAATAGTGCAACAAACAAACGAAACAGGTAATTTGAAAAATCCCGTAAAAAAAGTGCAAACAGGTATGGATCGTTATATAACCATAACCAAAAGGAAGGCCAGTCCTAAGTCTTCGCAGCAAGAGCGCATTGCTAAACAATATAAAAGCTCCCAAAGTACTCTAATGCCGGTAAGCGAAAACAGATTCTCTGTACTTGCTACAGCGGATGATGAAGCTGAACCCGCTGTCAAGGAGCAAAAACCTCCGCCGATTTACTTGCGCGAGCAAACATCTAACGAAATTGTTAACATGTTGTCTCAGCTTGTAGGTAAGGAAAGCTTTTATGTAGCTTCTATACGAAGAGGACAAATTCAAGAAACAAAGATCCAAGCGCACACTCAGAAGAATTACCGCCTAATCGCAAATCGCCTCGATGCAGATAATAAGAGCTATTATACGTATCAACTCAAAAGTGCTAAAGGTTAGATTGTCATTGTAAAGGGCATTGACAGTTCTGTTCCACTGATGAAATAAAAAGTGCCATAGAGGTGGAAGGCTATGTCGGAAGGTCAGTGCACAATATTCTAAATAAGAACAAAGTTCCCCAACCTATGCATCGTGTTGAAATCGTATTTAACGCATCGCAACTTAAATCAAAAAACTCGGTTCATCCAATATATAATTTGCGCTACCTTTTGAACAGAAGAATAACGGTGGAAGAGCCTCTAAAACGTAGCGGTCCCCGTCAGTGTACTAATTGTCAGGAATTCGGACACACGAAAACCTACTGCAAGCTACCATCCGTATGCGTTGTTTGCGGTGATGCGCACCGGACTTTGGAATGCAGTTCTTCCAAAACAGACCCCAAGGTAAAAAAAATGCAGCAACTGTGGTGAAAACCACACAGCAAATTACAGGGGCTGCAAAGTCTTTCAACATGTAAAAAATAATTCGAAGGTCTTACGCAAACCTGATTATGATCAATATAAAGCTTCCCAATTTCCTCGGCTTGCTGGTTCTGTTGCTAGTACACAAGCTACACAGCCACACACTAAGCCAAACTTTTCATATGCCCAAACATTGAGAAATGATTTACCTAATGTGAATGCCAAAAGTTCTAATGCGCATAAACATTCATATGCCCACGTCTTAAAAGAGGGTGCTCAGACACCCCTCACTACCAATTCGAGCTCAATCGATAATTTAATACAAACAATGAATAATTTCATGACAACTATGCAGGGTATGTTTCAGGAAATGATGCGAACCCAAAACATGCTTCTGCAAGTTCTGCTGAGCAAAAAATGAACCAGTTAAAAATATGCTTCTGGAACGCTAACGGGCTATCCCAACATAAATATGAAGTAGAACACTTCCTGCTAGCACATGATATAGACATACTATTAGTCTCTGAAACACACTTCACTATAAAAAACTGCTTTAGAATTGATGGGTTTTTATATATGACACAAAACACCCAAGCGAAAGGGCATGTGGTGGGACTGCCATTATAGTCCGAAAAAACATAAGGCATTTTCCATTGCCTGAATTCAACGAAGACTTTTTGCAAGCCACGACTATAAATCTTACTGATTTTAAAATTGTAGTCTCGTCAGTGTATTGCCCGCCTAGGCATAAAATCGAACACCATAAATTTGCCAGGTTCTTTGCTACGCTAGGACAAAAATTTATTGCCGCTGGTGATTACAATGCAAAGCACACATATTGGGGATCCAGACTCCTTAGTCCTAGAGGTAGGCAGTTGTATTATACAGTTGAAACAAACAAGCTTGACGTCGTATCTGCCGGTAAACCCACCTATTGGCCCACAGACTTTAATAAGTTGCCAGACTTTATTGATTTTGCTATAGTAAAAAACATCAAACGCGATCAACTCTTAGTTAATTCATCCTATGACCTATCTTCTGATCATTCACGTACAATTGTTATTTTACACGACAGTTTTGTCACTGCGCCTAAAACCCTTAGTTTCCACCCGAACAGAAACACGAATTGGTTAAAATATAAAATGTATGTGAGCTCTCACTTACCTTTGAATATCCCACTGAGAAATCCAGCTGATATTCAAGCAGCTGTAGACCATTTTACAGACGTCGTGACTGCCGCAGCCATAGCTGCAACGCCAACAAAGCCATCAGCTAAAATAATATCGTACCAGGCAACAGCAGATATTCAGATGCTCGTCATTGAGAAAAGAAGACTAAGAAGACAATGGCAAAATAGTCGTTCACCACACATAAAAATGCAAATGAACTTATGCCAAAAAAACTTACGGAGTAAATTGAGACAGAAACACCAACTCGCTATCGACAACTTTTTAAAAAACTTGGATCCAATGAAAAACACGGATTATAATCTGTGGAAAGCTGTAAAGCACTTACAATGTCCTATTGCTTACGAATCCCCACTAAGACTTGAAGACCGTACTTGGGCTAAAAACTCAAGTGAAAAGGCAAATGCGTTCGCAAAGCACTAAGAGAAGGTTTTCACACCACATGATATAAGTAATTCCACTATTCCAATTATTAGCGACATCGTGAATGATCCTATGAAATTTCGGTTGTCTTCTTTAAAATCGACAATTAAAAATACGGATATGAAGAAATCACCTGGACCTGATCGTATAACAGGATCAATGATAAGAAACTTACCTGATTCAGCTGTAAGAATTTTACTTTACATATTTATTGCCATGTTGCGCGTCGGCTTCTTCCCATGCTCTTAGAAGATGTCTGAAATTGTTATGATCCCGAAACCTGGAAAGGACTCAAGCCAGATTACATCTTACAGGCCAATTAGCCTACTGTCAGTTTTGTCAAAAATATTTGAAAAATTATTCGTCTCGAGTGTAACTCCTTTCCTAAATGAACAAAACGTTATCCCAGATCATCAGTTTGGTTTTCGAGCAAGGCATAGTACGATTGAACAGGTCCATAGAATCGTTACCATTATTAGATCGGCTTTTGAAAGAAAGCAATACTGTTCAGCTTTATTTATAGACATTTCCCAAGCATTTGATAAAGTCTGCCATGATGGGCTACTTATTAAAATAGCTCGGGTTCTTCCTGAAAATACCCATAAGCTTATAAAAAGTTATTTGTCCGATAGAACTTTTAAAGTAAGATCAAAGGACCAGCTTTCAAGATGTGGGAAAATCAGTGCAGGAGTACCACAAGGTAGTGTGCTAGGGCCGCTATTATATATCATCTATACAGCGGATATGCCGACAAGCCCACATACATATACATCAACCTTTGCAGACGACACTGCAATTATAAGTGTCAGTAATGATCCAAAGGATGCATCTGAAAAGCTGCAGTCCCATATTCATAAGCTAGAAGACTGGCTAAAACAGTGGAGAATAAAGGTGAATCCATCAAAATGTGCTCATGTAACGTTTTCCCTTAGAAGGCAAAATTGCCCACCAATCACAATAACTAATACCACGGTTCCAGCGGAAACGCACGTCAAATATTTAGGTATCCACCTAAATCGGCGCCTAACTTGGACCCGTCACATTGAGGCAAAAATAACGTCCATAAAGCTTCGAACAAATCAACTGCATTAGCTATTAAGTCCTAACTCAACTTTGGCTTTGGAATATAAAGTCCTATTATACAAATCCGTTATAAAGCCAATATGGTCATATGGTATTCAGCTGTGGGGTACTGCCTGTGCATCAATCATCCAGAAGTTACAGAGAAGACAGTCTAGGATTTTACGTCATATCGTATGCGCCCCCTGGTACATAAGAAATGAAAACATACATACGGATCTCAAAGTTCCCACTATCCACGAAGAAGTTAAAACAAACACGTCCAAATACGTGAACAAACTAGTCGCACATCCCAACACTCTATCACGCAATTTATTGCAATTTGATGGCCACCAGAGACTAAAAAGAACTGACACATTGAGCCTGGTGAGGCGGCTCTCTCTACACAATAGAAGATAAATTTTTAAGATTTGAATACAAAAAAATAGTTATTACGTTGGTACTAACTAGTAAATAATAATTTAGAAATAAGATTTGAATACTTATTGTGAATTTCTTTTAATAGAAAGATTCAATAAAATGCAGTAAAAAAAAAAAATTGTTGAAAGACTCTATATTTGCACTGCAATGCAGTTGGCAAATATACCATACTAGATAAGGAAAAACTAGGATTCGACACTCAGTATCGTAAGATATTAAAAGTGTTGGAAAGATGGTACAGTACATAATTCAAACGACTTCTTGCAACAAATTCCAACTAGTCCGAAAGTGTTTAAAGCGAAAAAATCATTGCCACCTACGGAAAAGCATCAAAAATCCAAGACAGCGGTCAATATATTGTACAGACATAATCCTTCCGACTTAAGAGAATTATTAGTTACTTTGTGTGGGAAAGCCCCTCCTTCACCTCATATTCGTGTAGAAAACAACCCGCACGGCATTCGAAGACTGGCACACGTTAAATTTTTAGATAAAGGGAAGTTACTATTTACTATGTGAGACGGGTACCCCTCTACACGCGTCTATGTTTTCAGGGCTTTGCCTCAAAATACACTTGGTATTCCCAATATCTTACACAAAATTTTAGGGGTTTCACAGTTGCAGTTCTGAGATAAAGGGACAGTATTGCTTGCTTTGTATGGGGGGCATCCCACTGACTCTCAAATTTGAAGTTCTTCAGGGAAATTAATATTTACTATCCAAAAGGGGGTTCCCTTCTGCCATCACTTAGTCCTTTAGCATCCTTGATCTTAAAATTAGTCAATAACAAATTCGAAAACTCTCGATATAAGGAAATTAGTATTTACTTTGTATGGGGAAGTAGCATTTTCCCAAGAAAAAATTTGGCTTATTTTAATATCTGGATCAATACTAAAACGGTTCGATTTTCAACACGATAGGCCAAGCCATTTGGGATCACATAAAGTGAAGCTTACAAGCAATAATTCAAAGACAGGTACATTTTATATATGTGTGGAGCGTGCTATAATCACATATTAAATGAATTTATATCTCAATATTTTCAATTTATTTTGAATGAGTTGTAATCAGTTTTTTTTTATTAATTCCTTTTACTTACTATATAATTTCAATTTAGCAAAAGTCTTCATTTTCTGATCAATTACAAATTTTTAGTTGTCACCCTCGAAGTGAGTGTGCAACATCTAAATAAATAAAAAAACTGTGTATATTAAATTTATAATTCTCTTCGTTGTAAAAATATTATTCAAGAGATTTTTTAACAATTATTTATTTTAACTTTAAACAATTACAATTTCAATTAAAGCAAACAGTAGCATCTGCTCCTGGGTTAGAATTGCTGAAGTTGTGGTATGAGCAAAATATTTTATTTTATGTATTTCTTACTTTCTATTTGAGTATAAATATTTTTTAATTTGAATCAGAGTTTTAATTGGTTTTTTTTAAATTAAATTTTTATTAGTAGCTAATAATCGTAAGAAAAGGTAATAATATCCTTGAAAAACAAACACTACTAAAAGTTTAAATGAATGTAGTTGATTGAGATAAAGAAATTAAAAAGAAAGACACAAGACATGTCCATACAACAGATTTTGCTTTATAGCTTTTGTTATTAAATAGTCATGTGATTACGTGAGGTAGAAATTCTTCTTTCTATTATGGTCGTTGATATCACAACATCATTTACACAAAAATTAATTTACTTATATTTATTCTAAAAAAAAAATTGGCATTTTGTGTTTTTAAGAAAAAAGAATACGTGGAATGATAATTACTAAACTCTTTTCTAATCTATAGAAACCATACACAGCACTGTCTCTGATATAGGGGAACAACAGCATCAAGGACAACTATTTACACACAAAGTTAAAGGACAAAACATTTACATGAAAAAAACGCTTAGGAGTCAAGACAAATAAATAGCAGACTTTCCTACAAATCATCCAAAAGTTTTTAGCCAACATTTTTTAATTTTTTTTTTCGTTTGTTATGATTCTTTTTCGTGGTTTATCTCTTGAACGTAAGAACCAGAAGAAAACTTGCTATAGTATTACATTTTGTATTTACGAGTATGTATTTGTTTCCTCGAGTCTGTTTTCTCATTTGCCAATAAATTTTTTTCTATTTTTAAAATTATTCGCCAAGACAAGAGTAAAGGACAAGAAAAATTTCACCAAACCATACATCGCATATATTTATATGACTAACACACACCGCTTAATCTAAGTACGGCACAATTTGGAATTATTGGTTTAGAAAATCGAGTGTTGCAGCTGTGTAAATAAATGAGAGTTAACGCATCAGCACTAATTTCGATGGCATATTTTATCTAAAACATTCTACTGTCCATTGCACCTCGTTTTACCCCTCATTGTCGGATCATGGAAAAAATCTGAAAAAAAACCTTAAACGGTTCTGAATTCTTAAAAAATAAGTTATAACTAGAAAATGTCTGGTGAGTACGGTGAGTAGGGAAAGATATTCCATTTGAATTTTAACTGCATTCAAGCAGTCGACTCAATATCAGAGGTTTGGTTTCAGAGAATGACTTAAAATATCGGCAATAAACAGTTCGAGATTCGACGTGAAATATATATGTGATTTTTAACTACCTTGCTATACATTAGCCACCAAGGTTGCGGCGTGTCGTCCCGAAGGCCAAGAGCTCCCTTGGTACTTGTCGAACGGTCAAACAGCCAAGGTCCTTATTTTCCAGTTTCAAAAACTAAACAAGCTTCGCAAAATGGTTTCCCAAATTCATCACATAGCAATACTTTCAAGGTGGAAGATCAACAAGAAGACATTCCCGCAGAGAAAATTTTACTTCCAGGAAACCACGATCAAATGTGATTTCAAGGTCAGTTCACAGTTCAAACTTGCAAGTTTAATAAATTGCACTTTCAAAATTTAATTGCGCGAGCAACCAACAATGCTTTTGTAGAACTATTATAGAATTACTACAATTTTTCCAATTAAGAACAAGAATTCAATCTCTTAATGAACTTTTATATATCAAATATATATGTCCTTGGTTGCTAATTACTTTTTCCCAGACTTCATGGTGACTCAATAAAATCGCTTTGTGGAGGAGTAGTGTGTGATTTGTGTAGTTATAAAATCGGTGTGAATGTTATTTAGTTTAAGTGAAACTTAACCTTAGTTTATTTTTTATATAAATTTTCTTATAAAGAACATTTATGCGTCGTTAAATAAGTTTTAGTTTTTTCCTTGTTGTTTTTGCAGCTTTATTTAAGTTGATGTGTCAAAGACGAAATGGTAAATGACAGGCAAAGTACACAGGTTGCAGATCACTTCTTTCCTTTAAAATTTTTTTTTATTTTATGTATTTTTTGAAATAGTTCATTATCCTTGGGATCCGTAAAGTATGAAAAATGCAATGGATTAAAGTCCATTAGCCGACACTTGTAAATGTACACCGATCCTATTTGCTTATTATGTCACTTTCCATTTGCTTATTTTTCTCTTTTTATCTCAACGGAAAATTTATAGAATTTCTAAAGCAATTTTACACTCACTTGAACTACTACGAGAACCCAAACACAACTACACACTTTTTTGTGCATTTGTAAACCAAAACTCAAAACATCCGTATTTTACTTTATACAATCAACATACTGGATTTGTGTTTGAAATAAATTTTATTTTACAGCATGCGCCATGTTAAATTTTAATAAAATTTCTTCATAATTTCAATTTAAAATTGGTGAGACTTTAAAATGTAAAAAATTTTAAGTTAATTAAAACATCCTTCTTTTTTTTTGGTTAATTTAAAATTTTTCTTTGGATTATATTACAGGTTTATGACACTAATTTATGTTTCGTTGGGTTTTGCAATTTGATATTTGTGATTATTTTCAAATCAGTCTTTGATTTATCAAATCAAGAAATTATAAACAATTTCCCTCACTTTTTTGTAGTGAAAATCCGTTTTCAAAGACATTTCACGAATACGTTCCGTGAGCGACTAAAGCTGTTATTGGCATGTGTGCTTTGTTTGAACCGTCTTTGCTCTTTGTAGCAATTGTGCAGTGCTATGGGTGTATCTGTGTGTCTTCACATTTCCAGGTTGGCTGTTATCGGCGTTGTCAAATGAGCCGGTTTATTCCTGTCTTTTGTATCGTTCTGAAGTGGTGAAAAGTCGTTCGGCTTTTTTTAAACATATTTGTCTTTCATATATAATTATTATAATTATAATCTTGCAGATTTTATAACCAAGAAAGTATATATAGGAATGCATATACGATATGTATATATACGGTTTACTCTTTTTTTTCTATTAAACACATTTTTATTGCAGCAATAGTGAACTAATAACCATGTACCACCATTCAAAAGCACAACAAAAAAGAGTAGAGAACTGTGATTTTTTTTTCCTTTAATTTTTTTGTAATTTGTTTATTTGAGGAGTCAAATTATTCTAATATCTCATCTTTATATGTTTAAGTAGATCTTATGATTTATATAGAAAAACTTTAAGTTCTTCAATTGATGCGTCTTACAAAAATATTTTTTTCAAGTTTCTTTTGTTGGAATCGTAAATTTTTTAGGCATGTGGCAACACTGGCCGTTGTGTGCCTTTTCCAATCGCCCACTCTTTTTAAGTTTGTTGTGTGATTTAGCTTGTGTTTCCCCAACTTTGCAACATGTTTGATGTTGTTTGATTTTATTATTAATATATCAGTTTGGTTATTGTGTTGACAAGCCGTTACTTGTTGAAGGTAGAGTGTTTTGTAAAATATATGTATATGCAGGATATTTACTTTGAAACAGTGTTAGAAAAAGGTTAAATATACTCTTACATTGCGCACGTTAAAAAGTTATTTCTGTTCCTGCTAATACTTGACATCCACAATTCATTCTTTAAATATCTGGTTTACTACATAACTAAGCAAATTAGTGCAACTTTTGGTGGTTATTTATTACTTTAGGGTTCTACGAGAACTTATAAAAATCGATATTTATCCGAAAAATAAATTTTACCGAACATTCGAAAATTTGCCAAAGAATCTAAACATATTACTAAAAATATCACACAAAAAATTAAAATTCACCCAAAATATACCAATTTTCTGAAATTTTACCCAAATTTTAAAGTTGTATCACAAACACTTCAAATTTAATTTTTCTGTGTCTCCAAAAATATTATTTGTATTATCATTGATTTATGCAATTTATTCTTAAGGATGGATACTCCAGTCTTTATGCACATTTCGTTGGTTGCTTAGGTAAGGTCATCAGAAAACTTGTACGCAACTTTTTAGAAAATTGTTTGGACTAAATGAGAAACCCTAAGAATATCAAGGAAAAATCATTAAAGATTGAACAAAAGCCCTACAACAACAAAATTTTTTTACTTGTCTTACTACGTTTGGTTGGGTCTTTGGCAACTCTAAAAAATTAATTTCATTACTTGTAATTAAATAGGAAAGAAAATTAGCTAAAAATAATTTTTACAAAGAATAAAATCCCAAATTGTTTATAAATATTTTATATCGTACTACGAATCAAAAATGTCAAAAAAATAAAAAGTACCAGAAAATCCTTCAACTCCACAAAAAACGTATTAAGATTTACAAAAAATTAAAATCACAACAGAACCTGGAAATTAAAAAAAAATGCCTGTCGTGAAATGATAAGTGTAAGAGCATTTTCAGCTTTATATTCAAAAAAAGGATGGTCCAAAATTTTTGTAATATTTTAATATTTTAAAATTATTTAGGATTGATTCCCAGTTGCAGTATATGCCGGAAATAGAGTTTTTGCTTTGTTTTATATTTCAAAATAATTTTTTATAATGTTTTTATCAAAATTCAGATATATTATTTGAAGTGTATCTTCTGTATTAATTTTGGGTTACAATAATTTTAGATTGATTGAAAATTAGTTTAGGAACTGAACAATATTTATTATACCGTTTCGAAACCAATCGATTTTCATAACTTTGTCTAGATGTTTTATTAAATACCGGTAGTCTAATGGAGAAAATAGTTTCCGTAACACGGGATTTAATTGGCATCGGTTGCAATAAGTTGTGTTAATATTAAATTAACAATGTTGATATTTTTATGAAAAAAGTGAAAAACAATTTTGATGTGTGTTAAAACAAAATCTTTTTGCTTGATCGAAACATCGTTATTGTGTTTGAATCTGTCGAAAGCTTATCAATCTTTAAGAAATTCTAGATTTTTTGGTGAACTCTGGAAAATAAAAAAAATTGAGTATTTAGTAAGATTTTTATTGCTTAATAAAATTTAGAGTTTTCGCTTTAGTTAAATTTTTAGTTAAAATTTGAAATTTGGTGAAGTGTGTTTTTGGTTACTTGCTTGTGAAAATATTCGCTCTTCGTAAGATATAGGCTTTTTGGAATATGTACTCGTATAACATCGGTTGTTAAAACGTTGATGGTTTTTATAAAATATTGTTATATTTTATTTTTAACAAATATTTGGTGAAACTATAAATATTTGCTAAAATTAAAATTTATTTGGAAATTTTATAGTTTTTTGATTTTGTGGTGAATTTTCGAAGTTTTGGTGAATAAAATATTTTGCAAAATTTAAAATTTTTTGAAATGTTTGGGTGCAATTCCGGTTCCTTTGAATGTTAACTTTTTGGAAAATTTTGTTATTTTGGCAAATTAAACATTATTACACTACAGTTTCGTTTCGTGAGGAATTTTTAAATTATAGTGAATTCCGAAATTGTATTGAAATTTTGCTTTTAAAATTGTTTATCAATTTTTTGGTGAATATTTAAACTTTTTGTTAATTCTTGATTTTTGGTGAGGTCAAATATGTTTTACATAATTGTGTAAGATATATTATATTTTGACGTGTTCATAAAATTTTGTTTGTTTTTTTTTAATTTTTTGGTGAATTTGCAAGATTTCGGTTATATTAAAGATTTTGTGGTGAAGTTCAAAAGTTTGGAAAGTTGGTTTTTGTAGTATTTTTGATCAAATATCGGTTTGCTATTAAATGTTGATTTTGCAGCAATAACATTTTTAATTCCGGATTTTCACTTTATAGTATATTTTAAAACTTTTGCTGAATTTAAAACGTTAGCTATTTCTTGTTTCAAATTCGGTTTCTTTTTATTGCAATTGTTTGCCACATTTTGTTATTTTTGTAGTTTAAAATTGAATTATAGTATGTATTTGTGGTGAATTTTTGAATTTTGCTGGATATCCAAATTATGGTTAAATTTAGTTTATTTGATTTTAGGATAATTATTTTTAAATTTCTTGGTGAGTTTTGTAATTTTTTACTGAATTTCCTAATCGTCATGAAATTTGATTTTATTTTCTTTGATATACTTCTTTAACACAGATATTTTTAAAATTTTAAAAATGCAAATTATTTTGTAAATTGTGGGTTTTTTTGGTGATATTACAAAGTTTGGTAAATGAAAATTTTTGTGGTGAAATTTTAATAATATTTGGTAAAACTTCTGTTTTGTATTAAATATTACGACGTTTTTCTTGAAACATTGATATTTTGTGATATGTGGTCAATATTTAAAATATTTGTGAAATTTGATTTGTTTTGATATTTTTAGTAAGTTTTTCACTATCTACTGAATTTTGGCTTTTTGCAGTTGGTGAATTCGCAAATATGTGGTGAATTTGAAAATATGTGTTAAATTTGCAATTATGTGGTGAATTCCAAATTCTTAAAAACTTAAGAACTTTTATCAATTTTTTCTGCAGCTTCGGTTATTTTAAATTACGATTTTTGGGTTATGTATGATATTTTTTAAATTTAAAACTTTTTAACCGTTTTCTGTTAAATTTTCGGATTTTGGTGAAAACCCAAATTACAGATTGAGATTTTTGATAAAATTTATAATTTGTATGACTTTTAAATACTTTGGTGTATTTTGAATTTATTCGGGAATTCACCACTTGTGGTAAATTTTTGATTTTAGTTTTTATATGTTCGTTAAATATAAATTTCGTTAAAATATCGACATTATTCAAAAATATTGTTTTTTTCGGCTTTTCGGAAAAATTACAAAATTAAAATATTTGTGGTGAATACTAAAAATTTTGTGAAAATGGTTTCTTTGTTTGCAAAATTTCAGTTTTACATTAAATTTTTGTTTTTTTTTAACAAAAAAAATTTAAATCAAGTTTTTCGCAAAATTTCCATAATTACAAAGTTAAAAAAAAAATTTGTGAAGCTAGCAAGTTGTCTAGAAATGTAAATTTTGAAATATATCAGTTTTCAGCTCTCTACCTATAGCGGAAGTTCTTGATAAAAACAGCACACAACACATTTTTGATCATGTTCGATTTGAAAACAAAAATATAATAATTTAAATTGGAATTTAATTAAATATTTGTATTGAAAATTAAAAAACCAATGTGAAATAAAGGTTAGTTATCATATAGAAAGCCAATTATCATTAAAATTCAACAGAAGACATTCAAGATGCGTCACCTTCATCATTAGCAATACTTATCCCATTTAATGTTTGGCCATTATAGAAATGTTTTTTTTAAATCGTATTTTTTTTCGATTTGGAAAAAGAACCGGTCAGTATTAAATAAAATAATTATAGTATTAAAATTATTTTATTCTGTTACAGCATGTAAAAGTTCAATTCATTTTATCATATCGTAAATTGTTTCAAGTGTTAGATTCTCACATCATCAACACCATTGCTCCGAATTTCTCTGCTTATTTCTAACAGAAAAGATTATTTCTCTTACATGCATTTCTGTGTAAATACAAAAATGAAACGTGTTAAAGTTGGAATTTGAAAGTTAGCAACAACAACTGGCTACTACTACATTAAGTTTGAAACGAACTTGCAGTTTGAACTTATTTATAGCATGATATATATCCGTTTACATGGAAAATCAGTAATATACACACAAAATGAAAAATATAGATAACTTTTGTTATTTAATTTAAAGACAGGGTAGATGGAAATATAAACTGATCCCTGATATACAAATGTGGAAAAACCGGAAGCAAGGCGAGGTTAATTTTTACATAACCCAGATGCTATCCGGACACGGGTATTTCCGGAAGTATCTGCATGGCATGGATAAACGAAGCTCACCTTACTGCATTTACGAAGAGGAAGACATGTTTTTTCAACTGCGAACGCTAGACCGATCAACGCAGAGGACCTGAAGAAAAGATAGGCGCTGTTTCTAGTAGATATATAATACAGAAAATGTCACAGAGTGAAAGAAGCTGGGAAACATTAAGAAGATATGTGGAATATATTCTCCGTAAGAAGAAAATTGAAATGGATGCAGTGCCTTAAAATTTAATAGCGTAGCCTGGACGCAGGCACAAATACGATGTATTGGTTTCTACACAATATAGGGGGTCCACCTCGAAGTAATGCGAACGCGGTTCCGAGATGGAACTGAACCCCTGGGGTGGCAGGAGGTGGGGTTTTAGCCGGTATCACTGGAGCCTGGCATACGACGACTTTGACGACAACGTCAGACGCGTAAAGCATTTTCCCATCTCTAACCCGCAAAAAGTTATTATTATTATTATTATTACTTTTTTCCCTTGATACAGTTTTTATTAGAGCCGGGTGTTCGGCAAGAGCCGGCCCAATATGGCTTCAATTACATGTGCTTTAAATGTAGCAGGTAGAAGGATGACAAGCATGGAGGGCACTGTGATATATACTAATGTGAGCAGAAGCTACTAAATATTGGAAAAATTTAAGTTATTGATTTTTATCATCTGAGATACAAAGCCATCGTATACTTAATATTAAATGATTAGTACTAAACGCGCTAAATACTTAAATTTCACAACGAAAAGAAAAACAACTGTGAAACAAACTAACCTATAGCAAGTAATACTAGAACAGCAAACCACAAAAAAAAAAAAAAAATACGACAGAACTATAAACATAGCACAATAGGATTTATTATTTTAGGACGTTTTTTGGTTGATACTCAACAACAATATTGTAAAATATCAAAACATTATGACATATGAATGTTTATGATAATTTTGAATTCGACAGATAGGTATCTACAGCTCTTCGTGCGCAAGCAAACTGTGAATAAGAGTAATCATATATAATCTTAAAAAAACATAAAAGAGAGCAATATTCAACCGAGCCGAACTGTATATACCCTTCACAAAAGTATGAACTCCTTTTATTTGTTTTTCTTTTCTCTGAATGCCTTTCAATTTTTGATAAATTCTCGATTTTTTGGTGGAATTGGATTTTAAGTAAAATTTCTAATATTTGATAAAAGTTTGAGTTTGCGGTGCAATTTCAGCCCTTGACTATTGAATATTGTCGTTAAACTTCAAAATAAGATTAGGATGGTTTTTGGTTCCTTGTTTGTAAAAAAATAGGACTTTTTATACTTTGTGTATAGTCGATTTTATTAATATTACAACGTTTTTCATAAAACACAGATTTTTTAGCAAAACTTTAAATGTTTGTGAAATTAAAAATTTTGTTTTGAAATATTAAAATCTGGTGAATTTTGGATTTTGCGGTGTTTTTGAAATTATTTTGTTTTATTCCAGTTTTGGGTTTTATTTTGAACTTTCCAACTTTTGGTCAAAATTTTGATTTTTTTTTAATTTTTGATGCAATATGGATTTTTATAAAACTTTGCTTTTTTAGATCGTTTCGTAAAAATTTTAATTTTTTTGTGAATTCGTAAATTGTGTTTAAATTTGGTTTTTCATATTTTTTAGTTTAATTTATTTCCTATAAACTTTGGTAAATTTTAGAATTATTTTAAAATTCTTTTTTTTGTTTTCATATTTTGTAAAATTTTCCCATTTTGATTTCGTAATTTTTGGTGCAATTTCGTTTCTAATTTCGATTTTTGTTTTTAATTTTGTTACTTTTGTAATTTTAATTTGTTAGATTATTCTTTAATTTTGTGTAAAATGTCAGATTGTAAATATTGATTTTTTAGCAAAAATCTTTTATTCCAGTTCTTCTATTTTTATTTGTGTATTTTTTAAATTGTGGTGAATTTAAAATTTAGTAATTTCGAATTGTTGAAAATTTTTTGTGCAGTTTCTTTGATTTTTAAATGTTATTTAATTAATTTATGCACTACGAACGAGGTCTTTAAGAAAATTTTTCCAACAACATTTTATTAATTATAGTCGATATTTCGATACGCCTTAATGTAGCATCATCAGGAAATAAAGTTTAATTACAAAAAATTCAATTAGCAATTAATTGATTATGAAAAACTTTTCCATAACTCTAAGAAAACAAGTTTCAAATTTTAAAAACAAATGCATACACAAACTGAAAATAATTTTATATATATCTATGTATATACGTATGTATTTATATGTACATATTTAAACAACATTTATAAGTGAAAACAACAAGCATTGCCAATTTGTTTTATAAATTGTTGGGTCGGAAGTGAATATCGATACGTCCCTATAAGGTCGACAAAAGTTCAAATTTCACCTCAACTGGAAAGTTATAAAAAGCACAAAAAAATTTAAAATTCGCCAAATAATTTGAAGTATACTATACGCTATACATTATACCAAAATTACATTAAGCCATAAAACCAAAAATTCACAGAATTTAAAAAATTCACGAAAAATCGAAAATTCGCTACAAAATAATTTTGTCAAAAATTTTGTAATTGCGTAAAATAGTCAAAAATTCAATAAGTTAAAAAAAAAAAATTTTAAATTATTTAAAACAAAGCACTTGTCTCAAAATCTAATTTAGGAAATATAGTGCAAAAAATTTGTTACCAAAAACATTAAATTCAAACTTCGTCGAAAACCAAAATTAATTTAAAAAAAAATCAAATTTAGCCAAATCTTGCGAAAAATGTTTCACTTAATATTGAAATTTCACCAAAATTTTTATTATTACCGAGAGTTCGAAATTGTACCAAAAAGATAGGGTATTTTCACGAATCCGAAAAATCACCAGAAAATAAATTTAAATTATACCAAAACATCGAAATTTTACCAACATATCACTAGAAAATATAAATTAAGTTGAAGGTGAAAAAGATCATAGAATAAATAAATTGAAAAATCGCACAAATTTACCAAGAAATATAATTTTCATATATTGCTAAAATTTCATAAAAATTTTATAACAAGTACGAAATATCAGAGAAATATTATAATTCCATTATTATATCTAATTCCGAAAAATCGGGAATTTACCGAAAATTCGTGGGTATACCAAGCTGCTGAAATTGGAAAAATGGAATCACATCTAATAAAACTAATAGACACAAAATTACAAGAAACGAATATTACCGATTGAAAGTTCTTAAAATAAAGCAAAAATCTGTAGTCTTCAAGCATTTTTCGTAGTTTACAGTTGGATGAAGGGTATATAAGATTCGGCAAAGTGAAATATTTATTATACGAGTATTATTATATTATAATCCAATAACACCTCATCTATAAACATCCCAACAAAAACTGCAGCTTCGCCAACATTTTTTTTTCAAAGAATATCGAGTTGGCATTGCACACGAACCGACTTTCTAAAATTTCCCTTTAAGTGCTAAATAGAGCCCTACGTGAGCTTTTGGAGATTCACTGCATATTTATTATTATTTCGTCGTGTTCTGTTCGTAACTCACCGTAAAATGCATAAATTTACGTTCATTGCCATACAGAAGTGCTTTCTGTGATGCACGAGTGTAAGCGAATGTATAAACATAATATTTTTTTCATTACTAAGAAATAAAGATACATATGTATGTATGTATATAAAAATTTTTATATTTCAAGCAATATTATGATGTTACATTTATTAGTGCAAAATATATGTGTTTCATATGAAGTGGATTTATGTAGCAGAAAAAGTATTGAATGCTTTCAAAAGCTGAGTTATTTTTTGTTGGGTTCTTTCATCAAATTAAAAGGTCTATATTAAATTATTTTTCATGATATCCTACGTGTCGATACTAGAGTAATAATGCAATATGTTTTTCAACTCTTAAAATTCTATGAACTTCATTGAATCTCTCTACATACATACATAACAAGTGACCCACATTTACAGTGCGAAAATAAATTTTTGTTATGACGTTTAAAATCAAATTGCATTTAACGTTGTTAACTCCATTAACCATTTTTTAAGCCATTCTTTCGCTTGTTATGGGTAGTAAAAAAAAAACAATAAACTGATATACGATTTTTTATTTTTGCTGTTTTTAAAGTACAAAAAGAAAAATGCGAATTCTCGGGTTATGCCTTGTGAAAATGAATCATAAAGGCGGGATAATTAATGTTCTCAAGTTTAACAGTGACCATGTTTGAGTACAGACGTACGTCATATCGAACGCTTAATAAATATATATATATATATATATATATATATATATATATATATATATATTAAGTATTCAATTGAACAGTGAACAGTTAGTAATAACAAAGAAATAACAAAAAATAAAAACAATATAATATACTGTCTGTCAAAAAAAAAAACAACATATAGTGCATGGTTAAACCGGTTTGAACAATTGATAGTGAGTGTATGAGCGCACCAAATATTAATGAAAAAAATATGAAAGGTAATAAAAACAATGCTTATTACTCTTTTACTTACACAAATGCTAATAATGCAATGAACAATACAAGTAATAGAAAAAAAGATGAAAGTGCTTTTTTAAGCGCCAGGCCAATTGACCGAACGCGTTCTTTATCCGGAAATATAAACTTATCTTCGCAAGTAATAACACCAGAAGAAATTACAATTCAACCAAAAAACAATTCAGGTACCATATCAAAAATAGTACAACGAAACAGGTAATTTAAAAAACCCCGTAAAAAAAGTGCAAACAGGTATGGATCGTTATATAACCATAACCAAAAGGAAGGCCAGTCCTAAGTCTTCGCAGCAAGAGCGCACTGCTAAACAATATAAAAGCTGCCCAAGTACTGTAATGCCGGTAAGCGAAAACAGATTCTCTGTACTTGCTACAGCGGATGATGAAGCTGAACCCGCTGTCAAGGAGCAAAAACCTCCGCCGATTTACTTGCGCGAGCAAACATCTAACGAAATTGTTAACATGTTGTCTCAGCTTGTAGGTAAGGAAAGCTTTTATGTAGCTTCTATACGAAGAGGTCAAATTCAAGAAACAAAAATCCAAGCTCACGCTGAGAAGCATTATCGCCTAATCGCAAGTCGCATCCATGCACATAATAAGAGCTATTATACGTATCAACTCAGAAATGCTAAGGGTTTGATTGTCATCGTAAAGGGCATTTATAGTTCTATTCCCACTGAGAAAATAAAAAGTGCCAGGTTATGGAAGGTTATGCCGTAAGGTCAGTGCACAATATTCTAAATAAGAATAAAGTTCCCCAATCTATGCATCGTGTTGAAATCGTATTTAACGGTTCTCAGCTTAACCCTTCTGTTAGATTAGGACCATTTGGTCCAAATTTCTTTTTGTAACCTTAATAACTTTTGAGCGGTATAAAATATAATTTTGATGTTCCGACTCACGTATTGTATTTTTGTTACAATATTATTTTTAAAATATTAGGTATCTTAAGTAAAGCGGAACAAAAAAAAATAAAAAGCTACTGATTTTGTATCAGGGACCACTTGGTCCAGTGAATATATCACTTTGATGGAATATAAAAAATGAAGTTTTTGTTGCCTTTATTTACAAGAAAAATATTATTTTATTCAAATTGTTTTTCACTACATGCTAAATAAAAAATTTTCCTGTTTTTTTTACAAATAAAACTTTTGCAAATAAAGCATTTTATATCGGATTTACCCTTACAGCAATTACAGATTCCCCGCTTTCTCGCTCCGTCTTTAGAAGAAGAATTTTTTGATCAGCTCGCGGAAATTGAAGATGAGGTTTGTATATCCGTCAATAACTTCGCTGAAAACTGTTGTTGTGGTAGTCTTCTTCGTTTTATCATATGCGCATTTGCCAAAGAAAATGCTAGTTTTCGTAAAAACTCTGGTCTTCGACGATTTTGATCACCGGCTGCCCATGAAGCATTGATCTCACAAAAGAGTGTATATGCGTTCAAGGCAGATATGTCAAGCATACAATATTTGGCCATCGATTTGTTTTACGTTTTGTTGTGTAGGAACCAATCATTTGGTCAGCAGTATCTACTCCTCCTATAAGAAATAAATTATTAGAAGCTGCAGACGACAAGCTTCAAAGCGTACCTTTTGTTGAATTGTAGTAGGAAACAATCTCCGGTTTTTTTCGCTCCACTTTCGTCAACTGTAGCTGTTTTATGCATTGAGCTGATTAGTGTAGTTGCTTTATTTTTATGGCTAACATATGATACCAATGTTGCAATGTCACAGAAAGCAAACGTAGATGTATATAAAGGGAGTTGTTTTACATTCAGCAGTTTCGGGGGTATGAATGTTTTATTTTGGCGCACTGTGCCTACATATGTGAGTTTCCTTTCATGTAATTTTTTCACTAAATCAAAAGAGGAAAAGAAATTGTCAGCTGTTATATTTTAGCCCTTTAATCCCTCCGTTAGCTCTAATATAACTCGCTGTCCATGGTTCTGCTCAGGCTTTGCATTTTTAGCTTTTCCAAGATACGGCTGTATTTTCCTGACATATCCAGATTTTGAATCGACAGCTAACCAACATTTCAAACCATATTTTGCAGGTTTTGAAGGCATAAATTGTCGGAAGGAACATCGTCCCCTGAAACCAACAAGTTGCTCGTCAATTGTGACATTCTCATGACAATTGTATAATGTTTGGAGAAGGACCTGCCAACGTTCCCAAACCTGACGAATAGGAGCAAACTTGTCGTCACTACGCATTTGCCGTCGACTTGCAACATTATCAAAGCGGAGCGCACTTGTAATCGTGTGAAATGTACCTTCAGACATTATTGCACGGAAAATTGGGCGACCAAAAGTAGCATCAAATAGGCCATGAACATCTTCGTTTTTTCCACTGCCATATATAAATTTTTCGTGTGAATCATGTTACTAAAATAATGAAACAAGAATATACATACCGATAAACTCCTGCAAGAATGAGAATAGCAATATAATCACTGAATGTGTCTTCATCACATTCACTTTACCATATATATTTGTATTTTCGGCGATTATTCTTTCAATTGAAGGTGGAAAAAAAAACACAAAAATGCTGATAGTATATCACTGCATCTAGACGTTGCAAATCTATTTGGTCCTGGTTGTACTGAAATAATATTCTGAGCAGAAGTTCCAATAGGTTGTTGTAATGGATTAGCACTCCATACCATTTGGTTTTTTGCTATAAAGAGTGGGTCAGCACCAATCGAAGCCGTTTCTGGTTCATTTTCTATTTCAAAATCACTTATATCATCATTTCTGAAACATATTCAAACTCAGAATCTGAAATATCCGAGTCAGTTTCTGCATTGAGCAGTTCACAAATATCACCCTCATTCAAAAAACGTTGTCTTTCCATTTGCTCCAAATGTATAAAAACCGTGTAACTTTTACGAGGTAAAATTACAAACTAAACTAAATAGTGTTCATATGCATACATTCTCATAGGCAAATGGAAAGGGGAATCCCACAACTTTATACAAGTCGACCAAGTGAATTTACTTTACAAGGTGGCTGCGTTACAACATCAAGTACAATAACACAAACAACCTAGATGTTTGAGCTGTTAAAAAATATGACAGTGCATAAATAACCGGTAACCGGGTTGTAAGTTAAGTTATTGATGGTTTAGAATTACGTTTTTTATTTGCAGTATGGTAGTCTATCATATTACATGGGAAAATAGGATTAAATTTGTATATACTTAATTTAGACCAAATGGTCTCTTAATATAGGATTCGCATATTTGTTTTAATCTAACAGCAGCGTTAAATCATAAAACTCGGTTCATCCTATATATAATTTGCGCTACCTTTTAAACAGAAGAATAACGGTGGAAGAGCCTCTAAAACGTAACGGTCCCCGTCAGTGTACCAACTGCCAGGAGTTCGGACACACGAAAACCTACTGCAAGCTACCATCTGTATGTGTTGTTTGCGGTGATGCGCACCGAACTTTGGTATGCACTTCTTCCAAAACAGACTCCAAGGTCAAAAAATGCAGCAACTGTGGTGAAATCCATACAGCAAATAACAGGGACTGCAAAGTATTTCAATATGTAAAAAATAATGCGAAATTCGTACTTAAACCCGAATATGAGCAATATAAAGCTTCCCAATTTCCTCGGCTTCATGCTGGTTCTATTGCTCGTACACAGCCACACACTAAGCCAAACTTTTCATATGCCCAAACATTGAGAAATGATTTACCTAATGCGAATGCCAAAAGTTCTAATGCGCATAAGCATTCATATGCCCACGTCTTAAAAGAGGGTGCTCAGACACCCCTCACCAACAATTCGAGCTCGATCGAGAACTTAATACAGACAATGAATAATTTCATGACAACTATACAGGGTATGTTTCAGGAAATGATGCGAACACAAAACATGCTACTGCAAGTTTTGCTTGGTAAAAAAATGAACCAGTTAAAAATATGCTTCTGGAACTCTAACGGGCTCTTCCTACATAAATATGAAGTATAACACTTCCTGCTAGCACATGATATAGACATACTGTTAGTTTCTGAAACTCACTTCACTATAAAAAACTGCTTTAGAATTGATGGGTATTTTATATATGACACCAAACACCCAAGCGAAAGAGCATGTGGTGGGACTGCCATTATAGTCCGAAAAAACGTAAGGCATTTTCCATTGCCTGAATTCAGGGAAGACTTTTTGCAAACCACGACCATAAATCTTACAGATTTTAAAATTGTAGTCTCATCAGTGTATTGCCCGCCTAGGCATAAAATTGAACTCCATGAATTTGCCAGATTCTTTGCTACACTAGGACACAAATTTATTGCCGCTGGTGATTACAATGCAAAGCATACATATTGGGGATCCAGACTCCTTAGTCCTAGAGGTAGGCAGTTGTATTTTACAGTTCAAGCAAACAAGCTGGACTCGTTTCTGCCGGTAAACCCACCTATTGGCCCACAGACTTTATTAAGTTGCCATACCTTATTGATTTTGCTCGTCATTGAGAAAAGAAGGCTAAGAAGACAATGGCAAAATAGTCGTTCTCCACACATAAAAATCCAAATGAACTTATGCCAAAAAAACGTATGCAGTAAATTGATACAGAAACACGAATTCGCTAGCGAGAGCTTTTTTAAAAGCTTAAAAATACTTGAAGACCGTACTTGGGCTAAAAACTAAAGTGAAAAGGCAAATGCGACCGCAAATCCCTTAGAGAAGGTTTTCGCACCACATGATGTAAATAATTCCACTATTCCAATTATTAGGGACACAGTGAATGATCCTAGGAAATTTCGGTTGTCTTCTTTAAAATCGACAATTAAAAATACGGATATGAAGACATCACCTGGACCTGATCGTACTGAACTGATAACAGTGTCAATGATAAAAAAACTTACCTAATTCAGCTATGAGAATTTTAATGCAATGTTGTGCGACGGCTTCTTCCCACACTCTTGGAAGATGTCTAAAATAGCTATGATACCGAAAGCCAGGTTGCATTCTACAGACCTATTAGCCTACTATAAATTTTGTCAAATATATTTGAAAAATTATTCGTCCCGAGTGTAACTCCTTTTCTAAGTGAACAAAACGTTATTCCAGGTCATCAGTTTGGTTTTCGAGCAAGGCATAGTACGATTGAACAAGTCCATAGAACCATTACCATCGTTATTAGATCGGCTTTTGAAAGAAAGCAATACTGTTCAGCTTTATTTATAGACATTTCCCAAGCATTTGATAAGGTTTGCCATGATGGGCTACTTACTAAAATAGCTCGGGTTCTACCTGAAAACACCCACAAGCTTATAAAACGCTATTTGTCAGATAGAACTTTTAAAGTAAGGTCAAAGGATCAGCTTTCAAGAAATTGGAAAATCAGTGCAGGAGTACCTCAAGGTAGTGTGCTAGGGCCGCTATTATATATCATCTATACAGCGGATATGCCGACAATCGCCTACATACATATACATCAACCTTTACAGACGACACTGCAATTATAAGTGTCAGTAATGATCTAATGGATGCATCTGAAAAACTGCAGTCCCATATTCATAAGCTAGAAGACTGGCTAAAACAGTGGAGAATAAAGGTAAATCCATCGAAATGTGCTCATGTAACGTTTTCCCTTAGAAGGCAAAATTGTCCACCAATCACAATAACTAATACCACGGTTCCAGCGGAAACGCACGTTAAATATTTAGGTATCCACCTAGGTCGGCGCCTAACTTGGTCGCGTCACATTGAGGCAAAAATAACGTCCAAAAAGCTTCGAACAAATCAACTGCATTGGCTAATAAGTCCTAACTCAACTTTGGCTTTGCAGCATAAAGTCCTTTTATACAAATCCGTTATAAAGCCAATATGGTCATATGGTATTCTGCTGTGGGGTACTGCCGCTGCATCAAACATCCAGAAGTTACAGAGAAGACAGTCTAGGATTTTACGTCATATCGTATGTGCCCCCTGGTACATAAGAAATGAAAACATACATAGGGATCTTAAAGTTTCCTCTATCCACGAAGAAGTTGAAATACGTGAACAAACTAGTCGCACATCCCAATACTCTAGTACGCAATTTATTGCAATTTGATGTCCACCAGAGACTAAAAAGAACTGAATAATTTAGAAATAAGATTTGAATACTTATTGTGAATTTCTTTTAATAGAAAGATTCAATAAAATAAAGTATAATAAAAAAAAATAAATAAGAAGGAAATAGTTCGGCTTTGCCACTAAATTCTAATCCCTTCGACATGAAAAAAATCCCTTTCGAAAATGCCTTTGTCTAATACGAAAGCAAATGTTTCTAAAATTCACATTTTATTCGAGTAGCATTTTGACTGCAGAAATGAACAGAAATTATAAAATAAAGGGATGTACATAAAAAATAAAGTTAATTTAATTTGTTTATATATTTATTTTATATATATTAAATCATATTTAAGAGTAATTCCTCTTAATTTCACACTTTTCGAAATTCGAAAATTTGAATGCATTTTAACCCACTACCCCAACATACAAAACATTACTTTGACACACATAACAGAAATATTTTAATTTCGGTGCAAAAAGGCTTTATTCTATTTTAAGTTTTTTCTTAATTGCTAATACAATATGATACAAATAGCAAGAATTTTACACTGAAAATCCTACCATTTTGAATACCTTATTGTCCTTTTGATGGATAAAATATATAAAAATTAATTTTGATCTAAAATATATTTAAATGCAAATGATATATAATCCTAGTGCTATAGAATTTGAGAATTTAGGACACAAATTGAAAATATCCAAAGGTTCTCATTTCGTTTAAATCTTGCTGATGCATTTCAAACGTTTTTTTTATGTAGGGGCAAAGCAGAACCCTCTAAAACCCCTTCCTTTCTCCAACTGATTTCAGGCAACCACTAGCATTTACTATCGGTTATAGTGATTTCAGCTGTCGACTGGTACCTGTCGACCTTCTTCCTCATCACGGAGTCTCTTGTAATTGCTAGCATTTTTTTAAGGCTTACGTTTACTATGGCATTTATACTCACCAAGTGTCTGCCCGAGGTCCTAAATCTTAAGCTATCTAGTGCTGGAAATTTACCGCTACCGTGCTACCGTGTCAGCTTCTTCTTCAGAAGTATCTTTCGAAGTTGTCCCGTCCACCCCTTGGGTGGTTTTCTTGTCAAACTCTTCAGGAAGCCTCCATTGGCCAATATACACTAGAGTTCCTACAGAAATTAACCCCCTCCAACTCGTGCGAGGCTTCATTGTCCATTCTCGTCGGAATCTATCGGTCTAACGCCTTAGAAGTACTTTTAAATATTGACTCGTTCACCCCTTGTGAGGCATTCTTATCTGTCTTTCGCGGATTCCTCCTGTGGCCAATTAAAACCGTAGTTTGGCAGAGACTAATCTCTTATGTAACTTTCTCATCATCACAGTAATCGATGATTGATTTTGATAAAATGTTTTAACGATTAAAACACGTTGGTTTAACGAATATTTTTTCATAATAAATTTGCCACGTCTCTACTTCACGACTGCCAAATATGAACTGTTAATGTTTACCAAAATGGTCGCAAAACAAAGTAGTATACCTTCCTAGCGAACACCCTGTATGTCCACCCACACAGAGCTACATATGAACGGGTAAGTCTGTATTAAACCTGGAGATCGACTAGTATCCAGAGTTCGCATACATGAGACCAAGCACCATCTTGGCCACACATCCCTGGCGTATGCTATACCAGAATGGATTTTTTATACGAGAGTGTTAACTTCTCTCCGCTTGACTTATTTAGCCAGACTCCTTGCAGAGACAAGGACCTGTTACCGGCCGCCACCAATCAGAGTTGTCGCTGCTAAAATATGATATAACCTCTAAAAGTGTTGATTTACCACTTTCAGGAAAGAGCAAAATGTTAACTTGTTGTGTTTCAGTAGAAGAACCTTTATCTTTGTAACCTTTATCTGTATAACTTTTTTCAGATTTTGCAATATTAAGTTTTTGTATTTGGGGTATAGTTAGTATGCTGCTTAGATTTTCCATGTCACGTCAATGGAAAAGAAGAAATATTTTTCGACATGTTTAGTATACCAAACTAAGATATGACTTATCTCAAAAACAATTTCTTTCCGAAAAGCGACAATCATCTCAATAATTAATACCGCAAAGTCTTTTGCCTGAAAAGTTACATTATTGCTGATTACTTCTCCTACTATGATGTTTATTAATTTATTCCAGTATTCGCTTCTTTGTTAAATTGGAGAATATTTTTTTTCTTTTAATTATTCACTTAGAACAACACTGAAATCTGTATTCAGCAACTTTCACGCATTTACAAATTTTAGATAAAGAATTTGAGGAAGTATTTTTCAGACATTGCATAGTTTTCAGCAAATCCTCCACTTTAAATGGCATTGCCAAAGTTACATCATGTATTCCAAACTATTGAAAAAAAATTTAAGTTATTATTATAAATATGTTTTTTTTTGCAAAATTCCGTGCAGGGCCCTAACGGGGGAATAGCTGCCCATATCCTCTTTTTGCATTATCTGTAAGCTTCTATGTCACTTCCGCAGCTTAAATTTATGACAATAATGAGAAATTCATAGCATATATATGCATATTTTCTAAAAAATATTTACCCCTAAAATATTAAAAATAGAATTACTTCAATAGTTTCCTTAAACTTTCCTCATCCTTTCCTCAAATTTGCCAATGGAACCCCACTGAAATCTTTTTCAAATGTTTGCATTGCGAAGCACACTCCGCTTGAAATACTTTCTTACACCGGAACATGTAAACTTTTTCTTCGGCCGGCATAATTTTTTAAATTTCTACAATAATTCAATTATCTATGAAGCTTCCATCAATATTAAATATTTCACAGATTTCCATTGTCAAAACTTTTGTCACTCTTAATAATTTTCACCATAACGCGAGCACTCATTTAAAAGAGTAGCAAAACTGAAAGAAATCATTGCATACTCTTATTTTGAAACCGCTTCGGATGAATTTAAGTACACCTGACTTACTTTTAAAATTATAAGTTTCAAAGTAAGAATTACACACTTAATATAATCTAAAATCAAGAACTTTTTATTCTTAAGTCAAGACGTTTTTTGTAGTTGTAAGATTTTTATTTTGTTTTAAGATTGTCGTCCCTGTTTTTATATATTTTTACGACTTTGAAGGCCTAATATTCATAAAATTAAACAATTTTTAAATCAATTACGACACAGTTAAGGTTAAGCCTACAGCTTTTTCGTAAGTGTATATGTATAAGAACATATAACCACAGATGTGGACAGACTATTAGCACAATATTAATATAAAGTTTTGCTACAACAAAAATATCCATTCAAGTAATCTGACTAATGTTTCCTAATCCCACTGGAACAAAAAGTTGCTGCATTAGTTCCTCCTATGTAATTTTGTCTTGCTAGCTACCTTAACTCTGTCACTGCCAATTTCATCATTGGAAAGACGGCACTAGATCTTTCACCTGCTTTTAAATTTTTTTTCCTTAACCCAAGCCTGTGTGGAAGTACACTTTTCTGAATACCAAACTTTTTAACAATTCTTAAAGTAATTTTTGCTCATTAATTAAAACTTTGATTTAACCATTTCTGAACTTATCTTCTTTATAACGTGCCCGTAATGAAACACAATCACTTTCTTAATTATTTTATATTTTGTTCTTTATAACTTTTATTTTAATTTTTACGTGAACGTCAACAAAAATTAAAAATTTGCATAAAGTACTGTTAAGAGTTTTGTTTTTTTACATTGAAATTTTATAAAAAAGAAAAAATTAAATTAAAACTTTTTCATATTACAATTAATTATAAGGAAAATGACACTAACGTGATTTAAGTTCACTAAAACATAATAAACTGTTGTAAAAACTTATGAGTCCCTCCAACTAGGATAATACTAAAGTATAAAAAACCCTTCTGGTCATCATGTGATGAAAGATTCATGCCGTGGCCTCTCAACTCTAAAATTCCTATCTCCAACATTAATATTTGTAATTGCGAAGCCAGTAGCTATTTAGAAATTGCTTAAGTAAGCTTGTGCAAAAATGGAAATCACCGGTGAAGGGTTACGTTGGGTGATTTTTATGATTTTAAAAAAGACTTTACTCAACAACAATGCATAGAATCGCTTCGTGCAACATTTAGTAATAAAGCACCATCAGAGAAGAATGTTTACAATTGGTTTGCAGATTTTCGTCATGGTCGTGCGTCCGTCAGCCAAAATCGGTTGTTCGAAAAACATCGAGGCTGTGCGTATCATTAAAGAAGATCGGCATGTGACTTACAGACCTATAGAGGCAATACAATCAATTTTGCAAGAACATTTAAGTGTGAGAAAGATATATTCCAGTTGGATTCCACATAATGTGATTGAAACACAAAAAAGAGGATCGAAGAACTGTAGAATTTTGGTTTCGGCTATGTACCATCTTCAGTGTCATTTTTCGTTTCGAAGAACTGTTAATGCAGAATGATATATATAAACACCGAATTAATGTTCCATTGCCCGTATTAACAAGATTTATCACCTAATGACTTTTTCTTGTTCCCTACTGTCAAACAAAAGATTCGCGGACAGCGATTTTAATCATATCAAGAATCTGTTGAAGACATTAAAAACCATGCATTTACGATATCAGCTTCAGAGTTAAAAAAATGTTTCCAGACTTGGTTTTAGCGTATGCAAAAATGTGTGGACCTTAAGAGCGAAGATTTAAACAGCAATAAAACACTTTGTTTCGAACTTTTTCGTTTCTTTTTTACTTTTTGTAAAAACTTAAAAGGCAACCCTCCTACATATGGCACGCGTTCAGCGGTAAGAGCAATAGTAGAAAATGTAAAACTATTAATGGAATCAGGTATGTTCATGAACGACGTTATTTCCAAACTCATTTTTAGTTGCACCGATGCATACGGCCAACCAAATTCTATATTAGCCTTTGGCTATTAATTTACGATGGACGAAATAGCAGACCAAATAATAATAATAACCGTAAGGATGAAATAATTAACCGTGGTAGACGCCAGTACATTAACTACAACGGAAGAGATAACCGCAATGTGCGTTGCGTCAAGGAAAATATTTCGGAAAACGTACAAAAACCCATAAATACTCAGTAAACAATAAAATCTACAATATGAATCTTCGTCTTTACACCTATCTGAAAATTAGAATAGATATTTCTGTTGTTAATTACAACCAAGTTCTTAACGAAGCAAGTTTGAAAACTACTTTAGGTGAAGTTGAAATAGATTTAAAGATGGAGGATCTCGTTAAGGCACATAAATTCCATGTTGCAGAGGATGACTTTCCGATACAAGATGATGGAGTTATACTCGTATGAATGGACTTCATCAGAAACTACAAGTGTGTTTTCGATTATCTTACGGTCATATGACGTTTCTTATGACATCGCTGTGCCATTGGTGAAGGCTCTAAACATTAATTCAATATCCGTACCAGCTGTAACAGAGGCCATAGGATCAATTTTCGTCGGAACTGGATTTCGTCGCCCCATTGGATTTGGGCACAATAGGCTCATTTTTATATGAACGACAAATCTGTTAACACAAGTAAGTTGTCGTTCCTAAGAAATTCGATTCGAAAAAATCTTAATTTATGACTTGTGAAAATAAAAATACATATGTTTTCAATATTTGGCAGAAATAACAATTAGGTTTAAAATATTAAATAATTAAACTGGAAATCCAGACCATACTTTTCCATGTAAATAGTTAAATATGATGGATTTTGAAAATTCAAAACGTTATCTTAAAAGTGTATGCTTAGTAATAGAATAATAATGCTAGAGAATTGCATTGCTAAACATTAATTAAAATCTGAGCGCCACGCTGAAATCAAAATGTAATAATGGCTTCAGAACTCCTGTTAAACTTTTTGTGTAAAATATATTCTTCAGTCATTGTAAATCTTATTCTAAAAGAAGGTCGGCGTTTATTAATGAAATGCAAATACAGAAATTTTTTTCGAATTTTGAGTTACTATTGACTTACTATTGAATTACTATAACTCCGCCAATGGCAACCTGTAACGAAAGTTGGAACGGTTTAAATTTACGACGAACTTTATAAAGGGGCCAATAGTGACAAATTGTTTCCTGCAGCAAGTATAACTAATATTTGTTTATAAAACTATATTCTAGCTGTATATAAAATATTCATTTTTACTCAACTAATTCATTTTTATAAAGTTGCGTAATAGTTGCAGCACTATTGAATATTGCAGAACCTGTCATAATGAGCAGGAAGAGAACACCGTATTTGGTTTCCTGTGTTCCTAAGCTGGCGATCCCTCCTCAGCTCCCCTAACTACGGGAGCCGGGAATACAGATACTGGGAGCAATCTAATCTAATAAACATTGGCATTTGCTACTAATTTTCTCTATTCTTTAATATTTCTAACATTCTTCGTTTTCAGACGCAAACTAAGCGAAACAAACCCGACCTAACCGAATGCCTTCAGCGGTCAATTTGAAAAATTTAATACTACCCTACTTTTGAGTATCATAAGGCCACCGCAAAAGCACAATTATAACCAATCATCCCTGTTTAAAATAAAAGGAAACGTTAATTATTATGTGTCTTTTCTTCATTAAAGTTCACTTTATTTGAAAAATCGTCAAACACATACTAAATTTTCACGGGCAGCAGCAGCCCTGCTAAAATCGTTGCACCATTTTGGATGGATACTTTGTTATACGCTCATGGATCAACACAATTCTAAAAAAGTATTTTTTATTACACGGCAAGTGTAAATTCGAATTATCTCTGAAAATTTTATTCCTTCAGTTCCACCACTTTTTAATTTATTCATGTGATAATTTCATTCACTTTTACAATATACGAGGGCTGCTCTATATATTTCTGGCCTAATAGTGAAAATGCGAATATTTATAATCAAAAATGGTTTTATTGTTTTTCAAAGTATTCTCCAGCATGATTTATACATTTTTGCATGCGCTCAAACCAGTTGTCGAAGCACTTTTTCCACTCTGATTGAGACACCTCTAAAACATGGTTTTTGCACACTTCAACAGCTTCTTCTGGCGACGAAAATCGTTGACCACGCATTTTTTTCTTGATGTGCGGAAACAAGAAGAAATCATTAGGTGCCAAGTCAGGGCTGTACGGCGGATGACCCATAAATTCGACGTTTTTGCCGGCCAAAAACGCTCTGGTTTGAGCCGATGTGTGAGAGCTCGCATTGTCATGGTGAACAATGATTCGTCTTCTCTTGTTGGTTTTTCGAATATCTCCGATGACTTCAGGCAAACAAATTTTAGTGTACCACTCAGAAGTGACCGTCCTACGTTGCTCAAGCGGAACAGTCGCCACATGACCAGTTTTGCCGAAGAAACAGGCAACCATTTGCTTCGAAGTGCTTCTTCCACGAACAACTTTCGTTGTATTTTGCTCGTCTTTGAAGACCCACACGGTCGATTGTTGTTTCGTTTCGGGCTCATACGCATAGATCCATGATTCGTCACCTGTGATGATCTTATAAACGTCTTTTGAAGCACCGCAATCGTATTTTTGCAACATTTCTTTGCACCAATCGACACGAGCCTTTTTTTTTGAGCGACTTTCAAATTGTGTGGGATCCAACGAGAACAAACCTTTTTTACCGCCAGGTGTTCATGCAGTATCGAATGTATGCTGGTGGAAGAAATGTCCAAGGATGTCTCTATCTCTCGGTATGTCGCATGTCGATCTTGCAGTATGAGTTCACGCCCGGCATCAATGTTCTCTGGCACAACAGCCGTTTTTGGACGACTTTATTATGCTTAAAAATGACAAACTTTCCAATGGAAATGTCAGATTGCACTTGGCAGCACTCAGTGTTGCCAGGCCAGAAATATATATAGCAGCCCTCGTAAAATAACACTGGGAAACAATTGAATAAAATAACAAAAACCCATTCGTAAAAAGAGAAAATAAATTAAGTTGAAACTAAAAATGCAATTTAAAGTTAAACCATAATTACAAACTAACAATCATTATGACGAAGAAATTTACTCATCTATAGGCAACACTCTTCATGCCGAAAAAAAAAAATACAAAACAGAATCTTTGAAACATAATTAAAAATTTTTTCATGCTGAACAAAACCGTTGGAGAATATAAATGAATGCCAACAACTGAGTAGCTATTTTTCTACATTTTCATCATGGCCATCTTTATTAATTCTTGCAACTTAACATAAAACTATTCAGTGCTGCTGTTACATTTTAAGTACAGACTTGAATGATATAAAACAATGATAAATTTATTAATTGGAAGGCAATTGGCTATATTTGAAGGTGCCTTTTTTCGTTTTTAACTGAAAGTAATTCTGGATACACTTGTCTCTGCGAATAGTCGTTTACAACTAAAAAACCGTCTTGTAAATTTTGTTGTGAAATTTAGGTTTTTGTATCAGTTTTGGAGGTTTTCTTTTAATATTCTAATTCCATCCAATATTTAGGTCCATAGGTGATCTGGGGGCCATAGTATGATAATTTCTGTAGGGGGACTTCATAGCCAATTTAGTAAAGATTCAGAATAGGGCTCGTGTATAAGTGTTTCTTAAATGAAAACACCGAAAAAAACTAGAAAAATGGTTTTCACCTTTATCTGTGGACGTATGTATATAGTATATTGCAACGACGTGTTTTCACAGTTAGCTGGAGTAGAGCTCCCAGGGTTCGTTATAAGAAAATATTTGTTTGTTTCTAAGAGAGAGAGACGAGACGGCTTTTTTAATACTTTTAATAACGTTGTAATCTTTATTCATGAACTTAAATTACTAAGTACAGCGCGACACGAAATACGACGGACCTTCGGTGGCCATTGACCCATTCGCTGCTACCCTTATCAGCTTCTCATACCATACGAGGCTTACAGAAGATATCGCCACCATTCGTTGCGAGCGTACATGAGCCGATTCTCTCTTCGGGGTGAATAAAATTCTGACCCGATGGTAAGAGAGCTCTTCTTATTCTGGCCTATCTTCTCAGGGCGAATAATATTCTGGCCTGACTCGACAATACCAGAAGCTCTGCGCCTGTCGCTCAAATGCTCTAGGTGAAGTGACAAGGATTGACTCTCTTGTCGGGGCGAATAAAATTCTGGCCCGAAGCTAAGAAATGTCTCCTCTGCTCACTCAACTCCGATCGCACTCGCTTGGGGCGAATAAAATTCTGGCCTAACCGTTTATCGCCTGAGGAGTGTCTATCCACTACTCGCCTATATCAATTGGGGCGAATAAGATTCTGGCTCAAGGGGAATGGCGTAACCTTACTCACTGGCTTATCTTGTAAGGGCAAATCAAATTCTGGCCTGACACGAAAACACCACTAGTTTCGCTACCAGTTGGTGGCGCGAGAATTTTATTAGAGAAACAAAAGATATAATTACATGTGACCCAAAAACGAGTGCAAGGACTTTTGGTTGTCACAATATATATATATATATATATATATATATATATATATTTATATATTTATATATTTATATATTTATATATTTATATATTTATATATTGATATATTGATATATTTATATATTTATATATTTATATATTTATATATTTATATATTTATATATTTATATATTTATATATTTATATATTTATATATTTATATATTTATATATTTATATATTTATATATTTATATATTTATATATTTATATATTTATATATTTATATATTTATATATTTATATATTTATATATTTATATATTTATATATTTATATATTTATATATTTATATATTTATATATTTATATATTTATATATTTATATATTTATATATTTATATATTTATATATTTATATATTTATATATTTATATATTTATATATTTATATATTTATATATTTATATATTTATATATTTATATATTTATATATTTATATATTTATATATTTATATATTTATATATTTATATATTTATATATTTATATATTTATATATTTATATATTTATATATTTATATATTTTTATATTTTTATATTTTTATATTTATATATTTATATATTTATATATTTATATATTTATATATTTATATATTTATATATTTATATATTTATATATTTATATATTTATATATTTATATATTTATATATTTATACATTTATATATTTATATATTTATATATTTATATATTTATATATTTATATATTTGTATATTTATATATTTGTATATTTATATATTTATATATTTATATATTTATATATTTATATATTTATATATTTATATATTTATATATTTATATATTTATATATTTATATATTTATATATTTATATATTTATATATTTATATATTTATATATTTATATATTTATATATTTATATATTTATATATTTATATATTTATATATTTATATATTTATATATTTATATATTTATCTATTTATATATTTATATATTTATATATTTATATATTTATATATTTATATATTTATATATTTATATATTTATATATTTATATATTTATATATTTATATATTTATATATTTATATATTTATATATTTATATATTTATATATTTATATATTTATATATTTATATATTTATATATTTATATATTTATATATTTATATATTTATATATTTATATATTTATATATTTATATATTTATATATTTATATATTTATATATTTATATATTTATATATTTATATATTTATATATTTATATATTTATATATTTATATATTTATATATTTATATATTTATATATTTATATATTTATATATTTATATATTTATATATTTATATATTTAAATATTTATATATTTATATATTTATATATTTATATATTTATATATTTATATATTTATATATTTATATATTTATATATTTATATATTTATATATTTATATATTTATATATTTATATATTTATATATTTATATATTTATAAATTTATATATTTATATATTTATATATTTATATATTTATATATTTATATATTTATATATTTATATATTTATATATTTATATATTTATATATTTATATATTTATATATTTATATATTTATATATTTATATATTTATATATTTATATATTTATATATTTATATATTTATATATTTATATATTTATATATTTATATATTTATATATTTATATATTTATATATTTATATATTTATATATATATATATATATATATATATATATATATATTCATATATTTATATATTTATATATTTATATATTTATATATTTATATATTTATATATTTATATATTTATATATTTATATATTTATATATTTATATATTTATATATTTATATATTTATATATTTATATATTTATATATTTATATATTTATATATTTATATATTTATATATTTATATATTTATATATTTATATATTTATATATTTATATATTTATATATTTATATATTTATATATATTTATATATATATTTATATATTTATATATTTATTAATTTATATATTTATATATTTATATATTTATATATTTATATATTTATATATTTATATATTTATATATTTATATATTTATATATTTATATATTTATATATTTATATATTTAAATATTTATATATTTATATATTTATATATTTATATATTTATATATTTATATATTTATATATTTATATATTTATATATTTATATATTTATATATTTATATATTTATATATTTATATATTTATATATTTATATATTTATATATTTATATATTTATATATTTATATATTTATATATTTATATATTTATATATTTATATATTTATATATTTATATATTTATATATTTATATATTTATATATTTATATATTTATATATTTATATATTTATATATTTATATATTTATATATTTATATATTTATATATTTATATATTTATATATTTATATATTTATATATTTATATATTTATATATTTATATATTTATATATTTATATATTTATATATTTATATATTTATATATTTATATATTTATATATTTATATATTTATATATTTATATATTTATATATTTATATATTTATATATTTATATATTTATATATTTATATATTTATATATTTATATATTTATATATTTATATATTTATATATTTATATATTTATGTATTTATATATTTATATATTTATATATTTATATATTTATATATTTATGTATTTATATATTTATATATTTATATATTTATATATTTATATATTTATATATTTATATATTTATATATTTATATATTTATATATTTATATATTTATATATTTATATATTTATATATAATTTATATATTTATATATTTATATACTTATATATTTATATATTTATATATTTATATATTTATATGTTTATATGTTTATATGTTTATATATTTATATATTTATATATTTATATATTTATATATTTATATATTAATATATATTTATATATTTATATATATTTATATTTATATATTTTTTATAAATTTATATATTTATATATTTATATATTTATATATTTATATATTTATATATTTATATATTTATATATTTATATATTTATATATTTATATATATTTTATATATTTATATATTTATATACTTATATATTTATATATTTATATATTTATATATTTATATGTTTATATGTTTATATATTTATATATTTATATATTTATATATTTATATATTTATATATTTATATATTTATATATTAATATATATTTATATATTTATATATTTATATATATTTATATTTATATATTTTTTATAAATTTATATATTTATATATTTATATATTTATATATTTATATATTTATATATTTATATATTTATATATTTATATATTTATATATTTATATATTTATATATTTATATATTTATATATTTATATATTTATATATTTATATATTTATATATTTATATATTTATATATTTATATATTTATATATTTATATATTTATATATTTATATATTTATATATTTATATATTTATATATTTATATATTTATATATTTATATATTAATTTATTTATATATTTATATTTTTATATTTTTATATATTTATATATTTATACATTTATATATGTATATATTTATATTTTATATATTTATATATTTGTATATTTATATATTTATATATTTATATATTTATATATTTATATATTTATATATTTATATATTTATATATTTATATATTTATATATTTATATATTTATATATTTATGTATTTATATATTTATATATTTATATATTTATATATAATTTATATATTTATATATTTATATACTTATATATTTATATATTTATATATTTATATGTTTATATGTTTATATATTTATATATTTATATATTTATATATTTATATATTAATATATATTTATATATTTATATATATTTATATTTATATATTTTTTATAAATTTATATATTTATATATTTATATATTTATATATTTATATATTTATATATTTATATATTTATATATTTATATATTTATATATTTATATATTTATATATTTATATATTTATATATAATTTATATATTTATATATTTATATACTTATATATTTATATATTTATATATTTATATATTTATATGTTTATATGTTTATATATTTATATATTTATATATTTATATATTTATATATTTATATATTAATATATATTTATATATTTATATATTTATATATATTTATATTTATATATTTTTTATAAATTTATATATTTATATATTTATATATTTATATATTTATATATTTATATATTTATATATTTATATATTTATATATTTATATATTTATATATTTATATATTTATATATTTATATATTTATATATTTATATATTTATATATTTATATATTTATATATTTATATATTTATATATTTATATATTTATATATTTATATATTTATATATTTATATATTTATATATTTATATATTTATATATTTATATATTAATTTATTTATATATTTATATTTTTATATTTTTATATATTTATATATTTTTATATTTATATATTTATATACTTATATATTTATATATTTATATATTTATATATTTATATATTTATATATTTATATATTTATATATTTATATATTTATATATTTGTATATTTATATATTTATATATTTTTATATTTATATATTTATATACTTATATATTTATATATTTATATATTTATATATTTATATATTTATATATTTATATATTTATATATTTATATATTTATATATTTATATATTTGTATATTTATATATTTATATATTTTTATATTTATATATTTATATACTTATATATTTATATATTTATATATTTATATATTTATATATTTATATATTTATATATTTATATATTTATATATTTATATATTTATATATTTATATATTTATATATTTATATATTTATATATTTATATATTTATATATTTATATATTTATATATTTATATATTTATATATTTATATATTTGTATATTTTTATATTTATACATTTATATATTTATATATTTATATATTTATATATTTATATATTTATATATTTATATATTTATATATTTATATATTAATATATTTATACATTTATATATTTATACATTTATATATTTATACATTTATATATTTATATATTTACTTATTTATATATTTATATATTTATATATATATATTTATATATATATATATATATATATATATATATATGGCCCATTTACTTTTATAATATCAGAAAATTTCGGTAGAAACAGTAGTTTTAATAGACTGCGTTTTCTTTCAGGACAAATGTATACGGTGCCTATAATATAAAGACATGTCCCCAATATATGCTGTGTCTATGTCAAAAATATTATTGCCACATTTTCATTCGTTTTACCGGCGTCGTGTAATTTTCTACCATCAACTTGGATCTTTCTAAAAACATGATATAGTGATGCCAGCACAAATAAATTTTGTTTAAGCGCTTATTTAACAAAAAATTACGATTAAAATCACTTAATAGAAAATAATAGCTAGAAAATGTACATACTGAATATACGAGTGTACAACGGAACATATATTTCATGCGAGTTGCAAACACAATATGTAAAAGAATGATAATGATTCTTTTTAATTATTCTTTATATGGAATTTGACAACTGAACTAAATAATGAGCGTAGTTCTATTGTGTACCTGTTCAAGCGTCTTGGAACTTGTGTGTTTTATATAAATGTTTCCTATATTCACTATGTTTAATCTGTAAAACAATATTTGATTAACTTTTGGTAGTTTATACGTATTTAATTCATATTATTAAATATGTATTTCATCTTTACTGCTTTTCTAATATCGAATTTTTGACGAATTTTTAATTATTTTATGTAAAATAATGTTGATTACATTTTATGAAGATAAATTTTTTAACTTTGGATTTTTAGTTCAATGTGATCTTATTGTAAATATACGTATTAAATGTGTTGTTTCGATATTTCAATGTATTTTAATTTTTTTGATATCTTTTAATATTGATAACGTTTGAGCTATAAAAAATACATCTCTTCATTCTAAATAAACTTTCGATCAATATAACAAATTATTTCAGTCACAATAGAAGTTGTAAATACAATGAAGAGGTGGATTAACTCTTTTTTTTAATATTGCATTTACAAATAATATAGCAACATACTTTATGAAACTAAAACGCGTAGTGTAAAAATTAGCATAAAACATTTTTTCTTTGGTGGATAACAAATTTTGACAAACAAACCTTAAGTTATCCGTTAATCGATATGATGGCACAAGTTATTCTGATTTCTGATATACGTTCATTCAAAAATTATATCCTTACATATTGGTAAAAGTTGCTAACTTTAGGTAAAAGCTTAAGGTTATAAATATAAATTATATATTACACGAAGTATTACCTTTCTAGCAATTTTCTGAAATACATGCAATACGTTATCATGACATACAAATTTGTGGAAAAAAATAGTCGGCAACGTTAAGTAAACACTATTTGGTGTTATAATAAAAATCTTGAGAAGCAATATCATGGCTTATGCTGTGAAGGCAAAAGTATATATAAAACTTAGCATTAGTTATTTTCTGATATACTGATTACGAAATTATAATGCAAAACCTTTGGAGGATTGACATTATAGCAAAAATTTGGTAAAAAACTTTTTTGGTTGTAATCTAAATTCATCATATCGCGATACAATAGCTTACGCTACTCAATAGAAGCAAAAATCTAAATGATATCTTAAATACTTATTTTTAAATTATAAATTTCTATCTTACAGCAAAATAGTACACCAAAATAAGTTATATCGCGACTAGTATCATTTATTCAACGATTATTATAATATAAAACCTTAAGAACGCAACGTGCAATTTATACCATATATAAGTTATATACATAGCGACTTACGACTTATTTATTGTACAACAACAATATGAATATAGTAATAGTTTTATATATTTCCCTGAATGCTAGCAATCCAAAATTATAACAAAATTATTTTAAGGAAAAAATCACTAAAGTTATTTACATAAGTTTTTACGTGCTTATTTCTAAATCCTTCGATATACGGTGTAAAGGCTTTTGCCGATCAATACGAAACAAAAATATGAATCAGACTAGTATTAGTTATTCTCTTAAGCACTTACATTACAAAATTATAACATAAAAGGTGTGGAGTTAAAAAAAACGCCAAAATTCGGTAAATTCTAGATATGGCTTACGTCAATAAATAGAGGATTCATTATTTTCGTAACTGCAAGCATTAAGTATTTATATGTTTGAACCGGTTGAAAGAGTAATAACAATTTAAGGTAAAAATGGTTTTTGGTTATATATATATATAGTAATCTTCCGGTATGCAAACTTACATTCGGAAGGTCGACGTAAAACCTTTAAAAAATTGAATAAAACGGGGCAATGAAGGGAAATGTTTTTGGCAATAAATCATAAAGTATTCGTTGATCCATATGGTGGCTTATATCTAAATGCCAGATTGTTCGCTATACTTTCATTAAGGAATTATGCCTTTACAAATTAAACGTGAGCTAGAGGAAGGGCTTAAGGTATTTTTTTTTTTTTTTTGTTTTTGCTAGTAGGACTAAACATAAAACTTTTAGTCAAAATTGCTTTATATAAAAATGCAAGCTGACAAACATTTCCTGGGAGTTATTTCCCTTGATTGGCATTGTCTTATTTAATTAGGCTAATGTATGTAACTCTTATTACGTTTTGGATCGTATCTTTTTAACATACATATATAAAAGTTCACTTTTAATTATAAATTTTCAAAGAAAATTTATAAATTTAGCGATAGGTCGAGCTACACTAAAAAACATTTCATATGTGTATATGTTTATTTTTTCATATGTAGTTTGACAGCAATGAAATAACAAATGAATAAAAAATATTATCTGCTGTGCTGATGAGTATATCTGTTAATATACCCTGATATGTCACTTATCGCTTTAGATACGATGCCAGATTAATGTTTTACTTTGAGCGATATAAAACACATTTTCTTTTAGTTTTGATAGAAAATTGTTTTTTCTCGTGTTTATTCACGTTTTTATAAATTTTCCAGCATATATGCAAGCAAATTTTCCATCTTGATCTCAACTTTATTTCCGTTCGATTTTGGATGCCATAAGCTATTAAATTGATCTACGAAGAATATGGGTTTAATTATCAAAACACTGTTTACCTAATTTTTTTGAATCTCTTTTCAGTTTCTCAAGTCGGTACCGTTGCTCTTTAGCGAATTCTTTTGGAACGATATATAACTAAAAACTTGTTTTCTAATTGTTTAAATACCTCTAGCTTTAGCTGAAGTTTCTACTTGTGATTAAAATTCAAAGTTAAACACCATTTCATTAGTATTTTGTTGAATATTTAGTATGTTTTCAATACTTAAAATTGTTTGGTATATATTAGTAAAATGTGAACGAGGATTTTTAAACTTCGAATAGTAAAGAAGATTTTTAAACTTCGAATAGTAAAACCCATTCAATAAAAAAAACTATGTGAAACAAAATATTTTTTTACAACATAGTAACATAAATGTTTAATACTTGGGTGAATGACACAAAAGATTCCGCACTACCGAATTAACGTTCTTTCTCGTTCGGATATATTTTAAAAGAGCTTCTATAATAATTAGAATATTCAGAACAGTCAGTATCGAAAAGAGAAACTATATTATTACTTTGTGTTCGTTTTAAAAGCGTTGCAAATATTTTTAATTAATTATATTTTAACGTTATATTTTTGCCACTGAATTTAAGCATTTCTTTTAGCTCTTAGTCACGTGATATCTGAAGTTGAATATCACGGTAAAAATTTTTTATTTTCCATTTGTTAGATTAATAGAGATTTTTGATAAAATTTTTAATTTTTAAATACTTTGGTGAATATTTTAATATTTCTGGAAATTCTCCACTTGTGGTGAAATTTTTATGTATTGTTAAAATGTTGACGTTTTTCACGAAACATTGATTTTTTATATTTTTTGGCTTTTCAGTGAAATTACAAAGTTGTGGTGAAATTAAAATTTTTGCGGTAAATTTTCAAAACTTGAAAAATTTTTTTTTTAAATTTCGGTTTTTGGAGGAATTTGGGCTTTCGTAGTTTTTTAAGGTTTTTTAAAAAAAATTTTTAAATCGGTACAACATTTAGTTTCGTAAGTTATCTGGCACCTCGGGCTGATAATTTGTATACAGGGACTTTCAGAATATGTTAATTTTATGGGCTTATGTATAAACGTTTTCCCGCAAAAGTGAAAATACCAAAAACGCCAGAAAAACGGTATTTTAATCTTATCTCGGGAATTTTTGGACCGATATTGCTGATTTCAAATAGCGAATATTCGCCGAACGCACTGATTAAGCAGCCGAAGTTTCAAGATATTTAGTTGACTAGTGCCGTCAACATCGCACAGACGGTCAGAAGGACATCGTTAATTGAACTCCCCACTTATAGGGATCCAGAATATATACACTTTGCTGGGTCGGAAATGAATATTGTAGAAATTACAAACGGAATGACAAACCTAAATATATATATACAGCCTTTTCATTTTTGTAAAGGGTATAAGCATGCTAGCAACTAGAAAGTATAACAACAATACTTTAACGTGTTTTTTCGTGTTAAATTGATAACAGTTTATACAGCCCAATAGTGGACAAAAATACATACGTATGTGCATCAAGGCTAGCATAACGTGCTCTATGAAATGCTTGAGCTCTGAAACATTGGTGACTTAAAAAATTGCTAATTATTTGCTCAGAAATTAAAATTTTAAAACTTTGAAGCATAAAAAATCGCAAAAAAGCGTTGAGTGTTGGATTTTAATTTGGAAATCTAGTTCAAAAAGAGATAATTTTCTCTGAAATCAACAGTTTAATTTTAATAAGCTGGCAACCTATGTAATTAGATGAGCCACAAATTGTTGTTTTCTTTACAAATGCGTAAACATATTAAATTTGGCAAAATTTTCTAGAAGAATCTTAAATTGACAAAACCAAAATAATAAAACGTTCTACAACACAAAGTTAAGCTGCTAAATACAAACTTTATACAAACTATATATAAAACACTTTATACATGTGTAGATACTTGTCTAAATATAATCACACATTTTCTTATAACAGATTATAAAATTAAATCAAGAAGAAAATTATTTTCAAATTCCATATTCAACTTAATGAAAAATTCCATTTTTTGGAAATTATTTATTTGTTGCGTAGACAGACGACAGCGTTAACTTACATTAAACGCTCACGAATGGGATTTAAAATTTTTTGCATTTCGCGATTTTTATGTTTTTATTTTTTCACAGTCCATGGTTCAAATCCCAGCCAAGACAAACAAAATTGTTTGGTGTCGTTTTTTGGTATATTAAGATATTTTTTATTTATTTTTTTTTTTCTAAAACTAATTAAACTAATCTAATACACATTGGGATGGGGATAATTCACCAGATAATTGTGAATAAGGCAGTCGTCTGCATACGCTATATGATATACATTTCTAATCATCCATATAATCATTTGGATTTTTAGCAGCACACTTTTACAAATTTTAATATTTCTCTAATTTATTTAATTGAGGGTAGCAATTCAGGTTTAATACCATTTCGAATTTGGCTTTGTTATTAAAGCCATTAAACTAGAGAAGGATAAAATTAGTAATGACGTTACAAATGTCGATAATTATATTAATTAATTTTCGAGAAATTTTGAATACAGAGGATGTATTTATTTTTTCATCCCAATATGGTTTAACAATATCCGACCATTGATCCTGAATAATATTTATAACCAGAGAAATTAGTACTAAACTCTTCTACAATATCTTTTAATCGGATTTGAAATATTGCATAAAAAATGCTAATACATTTACGAATGCGAAAAAATGGGTAGTTACATTTTTGCGTGTCGCGGCTAAAGAGAGGACCAAAATATATTCCAAACTACGAGTATGTATCATTTATTTTCCTAGATAATAAGATTCAATAGTATAATCTAAAAACTTGAAAGAATTGACGAATTCGCGTAAATTAGGTACGAATTTTTTTTCTGAATCGTAAATTATTCATGCCGTGCCATAACTGCTTAGACCCCTTTCAGACCAGCAAAGTTTTCTTTGCAAAGTCTTGAGTTTGAGGTGGAGAGAGGAAAAGAGAGCGGGGGTTGGTACAAAACTAGTTCGTAAACCGAATTAATATGGCTGCTCTTTATATTTGACAAACATACAAACAAACGAAACAGACTTTGTCAAAGTAAAATTATCCTGTCTGAACACAAGACAAAGTTTAAAAGAGAATTCAAGAAACTTTGTCAAAGAAAACTTTGCTGGTCTGAAAGGGGACTTACTCTATTCAACAGAGAATAAAATTACCTATAATAACAAGTTTCGATGATTTTCTTACATGCTAGCAAGCAGAACATGTAACCCAAATACTCTAGAACTTGAAGAAAAATTGTTTCATGTTTTATTCTAAATTCTTTGATTAGTGAATAAATTATGTGTTAGGACTGGTATTAGTTATGCTTTGTAATAATTGAATTAAGATTATAACATAAAATTTTTATGGAATAACAAAATTGCAAGAACTAAAAAATCTTTAAAAAAAAGTAAATGTGTTTTTGGCTTTATTTTCTAAATGACTACTTTTTTTTCTGGCGACGAAACAAGATTAAAAATAAATAAATTTGGTGTGAAGTCAGCCTAAAATAATTAGTAAGCTGGGAACACCTCCAATATGATAAGCACGAAACATTTGTTTGCTTTATACATATACATATTAAATTTGGCAATAAAGTATTAGTGATGTCAACTTGTATATATGTATGCACAAAAATAAACACAGGCTAAAAGTGTAAAAAATCATTAGAAAGTTATGCATAAATTATTATTAATATTTTAGTTAATATATCATTGACACCTACTAAAAATGAAATGCAATATATTGCAAAAGGTCATTTTGTATAAGGTAATATGAGAATTATAATCCATATTAAAAATTAGTTATATCGTCCTAACAGGTTGTTACAAAAATAATTAGGTGAAGTGAAAAAAATTATAATTCAAAACTAAATGTCTGATTTTTCGATATCTTTTCATCCAAATATTATATCTTAACAAAGACATTATTCAACACGCGATGTAATGGATGCTATTGGTGTGCTGAAATACGTCTGCATATGTATGTATGTACGTCAAAGATTATAACGTAGAGTTTCGTAGAATAAAATACTCGCTAATCATGTAAAAAAGCTTTTTGTTCTAAATTTTATTTATTAGTTATTTTCTAAAACACCTGGATCGCGAAGTTAATGCAAACATTTTGGGGAATTGACAATATCGCACAAATTAAGTAAGCATTTTTTTTATCAATCTCAAATTATTCAAGTCGCTATTAAACAGCTTGCCACTCAGTGGAGGGAAAAACATATAATCTATAACATGTACAAGAACAAGTTTTGGAGATTTATCTAAATTATAGTAATCAGACTTTATAACATCAATATTTCGATGTGTACCCTGTTTTGGCACTTCTTTACTTATATAGGCTGCTAAATTGATGTTTACTTTGACTAACAGAAAACACGTTTTGTTCAATTTAAAATATATACATAATTGCTGCTTCTCGTGTTTCGTCATATATGTATTAAAACAGAAATTATAACTTAGCATAAACTTGATTCTAATTTTTGATAAAATTCAAAGCTTTTATATTCTTAAATCTGCATGCAAATCCACGAAACATGTGCAATACTTGATCTGAATTTAAATCATTTGAAAACTTTTCTTTCATGTTAACCCTAACGAAGGACATGTTACTTTCTGTATTTGTTTTACTCATACAAAACAGTACGAAACATGTAATTTAGTATTTAAAATAAAAAAACTAAGCGAATTTTTTAGCTTTTACATTACAATTTGTGAACGTTAACTATTACGAAAATGGGAAAAACTAGTTCTGATATGTACTTTTGTTCTCTTTAAATGGCGTAAGCCATTATATCGCGAAATAAATACTTTAGGATTTCTAATCAAACACTTTTTGCATCATATGTGCGATTTATTCAATTTTACAATGTTTTTTTTTATTGGATTCACATTTGTAATGTAAAGTGTTTGTTATCTATGGCAGCAGCCGTTAAAGCGCAACATAAATAATTTTTAATTTACAACGCAACTTTTGCGATTATGTCGTTTCTTTAAAATTTTTAACTACTAACTAATACAAGTGCTGACATTATATTTTTGGCCTCTATTGAGCGGCGTAAGGCATTATATCGCTTATCGAAAACTTTAGAATAAAACTTTGCGGCGTTATAACTTGCGAATGCAAGAAATAACGAATTTTATCAATCTACTTTTAGGTGACATTTTTGCCTTCTATTGATCAGCATAAGCCGTTACATTGTGCATTGAACAATTTAGAATCAAAAAAGTATAACTTTTCTCCATATACATATATCCTCTTAATTTTTTATATGAATCAATGCGAAACATAATTTAGTAGTAGTCAACTAAAACTTCAATGAGAATTAATTTATACTTCCAAGTGATTTTTATTTTAGCCGGTCCATACATAAATGTTGACATCACTAATTCCTTGTTGCCAAATTTAACATATGTTAACATACATATATTAAGATAAGAAAAAGCAAACATAAATTTGGCGCTTATTTTTTTAAATAGGTTGCCAGCTTTTTTATGCTTTCTTCCATTTGACAAAGTTTTTACGTTATAATTTAAGCGATTTTCTAATAATTTTTAAAATTTTGTTACTTTACCAAATTTAACAATCGCTACTAAAATAATTTATTGCAAAAAAGAAATTCACCAAAAATGCCGAAAATCGCAAAACTCGTAAATTTTATTAGGGATTTTTAAATTTTTCGAAATTGTTACTTGTAATAAACGGACGGCAATCAGATTTTTCTCTGTTACAATCATTCACCAATCTAATTTACTACTGTAAATTATATAAAAATCAATTTCAACAATTCACCTATTGTTTTTATAAAATTAAAAACATCATTACGTGAAAGCAACTGTAGAAGGAACATTTGATTTGATTCAATTTCAACAAATGGATCGACAAATAATTCATAATATATATATATATATATATATATTATGACTGTAGGTACAGGTCGAAATAATGTTAATGGTCAAAGGAAACCAATGGGCTCAGTTCAATAATTCGCAAAGACTGTACCATTTATCAGAAAATCAGGACGTAAATAATATTCTACCTGAAGAGTTACAAGAGGATATTAGCGAGTATATTGAGAATGATCAAGTTAATTTTTTAGGCCTAGGTCCCTCTTACCCTATGTGGAGAGGGAATTTGGAGGAAGAAAATTTAAGTTTTTGATAGACACTGGTTCATCCAAAAACTATGTCAAAGATTTAAAAATATTTCCTCTTGAAATAAAAGTGAAAAGTCCCGTTTTAGTAAAATCTGTCCATGGAGAGAATTTCGTTGAACGCAAAGCACCAGTGAAAATATTTAATAAAGTTGCTGATTTTTTTATACTTCCATGTCTTACTACATTTGATGGCATCATAGGTTTCGAACATCTCAAGGAAATTAAAGCACATATACATAGATACAAGAAATGGAATATTGACATATGAGGATGGCCAGGAAAAGTTGAATTTATTTTATTGCAATGAAACTAACTATATCTCAGTTAATTTAGATAGCGTTCCGGAAAACGTTCGAGACAAATTTCTATTAGTCCTAGAAAGGTTTGAAGGTGTTTTTGCTAGCCCTGACGAGGCACTTCCATATAATACTACAGTTGTTGCGAGTATAAGAACTAGGGATGAAGAGCCTATTTATTCCAAATATTATCAATATCCTATGGCTATGGTAGATTTCGTAAATCAGGAAATAGAACATTTGCTAGCAAACAACATTATTAGGCCTTCTAGATCGCCATACAACAACCCCGTATGGGTAGTTGAAAAAAAAGGTCTCGACGAAAACGGCAAACCGAACAAACGATTAGTTATTGAAAATTAAATTCTAAAACAATCTGTGACAAATATCCGATCCCGGAAACATCCGCTATTTTAGCCAATTTTGGTAAAGCTAGGTTTTTCACTACGCTAGATTTGAAATCCGGTTTTCATCAAATTAATCTAAGGGAAGAGGATAGGCATTTAGCGTTAATAATGGCAAGTACGAATTCTGTAGGCTTCCATTCGGGCTAAAAAATGCACCTGGGATATTTCAAAGTGCTATAGATGATATACTGCGTGAAGAGATTGGTAGGTGTTGTCACGTCTACATTGACGATATTATCATATTTTCTGACACAGAGCAGAAACATATCGATGATATAGAAGTAATATCAGGAAAACTTTATGACGCTAATATGAGGGTTTCAGTTGAGAAGTGTAGATTTTTTAAAACATCCGTCGAGTTTTTGGGATTCACGGTTTCAACTTCTGGAATTAAAACTTGCCCTGATAAGGTGAACTCAATAGTCAATTACCCCATACCGTTATCCCTGCGCGGATTGAGATCTTTTCTTGGTTTGGCTGGGTACTATAGGAGGTTCGTTAAGGATTACGCAGCCATTGCAAAATCACAATGGTTTCGAGAACTTTGTCCCCAACAGAGGAAAACTACGCGGTAAACGAAAAAGAGCTACTGGCTATTGTGTGGGCATTGAAGAGTTTTCGGAATTACCTTTATGGTGTCAAGAAACTAAATATATTCACAGATCACCAACCGTTAGTATTTGCAATTTCCGAGAGAAATCCTAACTCGAAATTAAAAAGATGGAAAGCGTTCATTGAAGAATACGAACCAACGTTTTACTATAAGCCTGGAAAGGACAAGTCGTTGCTGATGCGCTGTCTAGGCAATACAACAACATGGTTTTTGATTTATCCTCTAGTTCGTCTTTAGAAGTTGCAAATAGCGAAATATCGTATACGGAGGTAATACTGACGGTAGAGAACACACTTAATTGTTTTTGGAATCAAATTATTCTTACTCAGAGCTTAGAATCCAAGGAGCAGACGAAAATAATTTTCAAAAACTGTATTCGTCATACGATGAGATTTAGGAATACTGAGGACCTTTTAAATATTTTAAAACGAGCAATTAACCCAGCGTAGTGAACGCCATTTATTGTGAACTACAAGTCCAGGCAAAAATTCAACATTTTTTGGTCACAGCGTACCCCTCTGTAAAATTCCGCCACACAAATAAATTTGTTACTGATATATTTAGTACAGATGACCAATTAGAAATTCTAAATAATGAGCATAATCGAGCTCATCGTGCACTATCTGAAAATACTAAACAGATCTTACAGGATTACTATTTTCCGAACATTAGGAAGAAACTGAAGGAAGTAATTCGTAACTGTAAGATCTGTAATGAGGCAAAATACAATAGGCACCCAAAAAAATAAAATATATCAGAAACCCCTATTCCTTCCTACCCAGGAGAAATACTACACGTAGACATTTTCTCGACAGACGGAAAGCACTTTCTGACATGCGTTGATAAGTTTTCCAAATTTGCCATTGTGAAGCCAATAACCTCAAGATCTTTAATAGACGTCAAACCCGCTCTTCAAGAAATTTTAATACCAACAATAATACGAGAACAGTTGTTTGTGATAATGAAAAATCTTTAAACTCCGAGTCGGTCAAGACCTTATTGAGAAACTCTTACGGAACAGAAATTATTGCCGTCCCACCACTACACAGCACATCAAATGGGCAAGTAGAAAAATTCCATAGTATCCTTTCAGAAAATGCCGGATGTATTAAGCTGGAATATTCCATAAGTGACACTACATCCTAATAGCCGTTTCAAAATATAATCGATCCATACACTCTGTTGTTAAACTCAAACCCATAGAAATATTCAATTCAATTTCAGATGAATTAAAGGCTTATGTAAAGAATAATCTAATTAGCAAACAGAAAAAGGACTTGGAGTTCCATAACAGAGAAAAAGGTACACGAACTTTTGAGCCTGGACAAAAAGTTTTCGTGAGGGTCAACAAAAGACTGGGAAATAAATTCAGTAAAGTTAATGTTGAGAAAATAATTCAAAAAGACTTAGGATCCGCGGTTCAAATAGAGAATAAAATTGTCCATAAGGACAATATCCGCTAATATTTAATCTTCAATTTGTATCCTACATTCTAAATACGCAGATTTAAACTTTCGATCTGAAATCAACATGCCATTAAACTAATAAAATTATTTTATTCTTATACGAGTAAGCTTCTAACGAAAAATCATAAATTAATTGCAAGCAAAAATATTGTATGTTAATTTTATATAAGTATTAAATTGCATTCTAATTTCAGTTATTATAATTTAAAGCTTTAAGTCGTTTTGCATTTAACAACCAAATATTTTCTCAGTCGAGGACGACTGATCTTTAAAGGGGGGAGAAGTTAACGAACGGGTTAATGAATGAATTTTTTTATGTAAAATAATTTTTACTTTGTTGCTACGCCAAAATAGTATTTTATTTTTCTTATTCATTGATCTTTAATTTTTATTATTTCGCTTTGCTCTTCGCGCAAAAAAATTCCATTCATCTCTCCTCTTCTTTTCATTCATTTATTTTTTATGTTCGCTCATTCGTATTTTATTACTATGTAAATTCTCTGCTTGGAAATTGTAAAAGAAATTTTATATTTTTTTCGGAGTACTTTTTGATCGTGTTTCGATTTTTGGTTTAATTCATTTTAACAAGTCTAGACTTTTTAGTTTTTTAACTGGCTTCAGAAGGCGAAGTATGAAAAAATTATATATTGGAAAATAAATTTAATAGGAAAAAAGCATTCAAATTAAAACTTTTATTCCATGTAGTGGAAAAAAGTGGATTTATTCTAAATTAAAAACTAATTGGAAGAAATATATTAAAAATAAATTTATTAAAGTCAAAAATAATTTAAATTATAACTTTAATTCTACATAGTGGAAAATATTAAAAAGAGAAATAAATTTAAAACTAATTGTAAGAAAAAGTTCTTTAAATCTTGGTTAATACTAAAATTCTACGTAGTAGAAAAAAAATTAATTTGAGTCCTTTTAAAGTTAAAAATAAATAAAACCAGATTCCTTAAAATTCTACTGAATTCACATCATCGAAATTAGACTTGAATTCTGCATAAAAATTATATAAACAATTTTTGAATAAATTTAAAATTATATAAAAAGGTTAAATAAAGAATTAAACTAAAAGTTTGGATAGTTTGAATTCCTTTACTGGTGGGAAAATCAACGAAAATTAATTTATGCTCTGAATATTGTAGAAATTACGAACGAAATGTCAAACCTACACATACCCTCTTCGTTTTTGTGAAGAGTATAAAAAGTGACAAAAAACTATAAAGCACTAAGAACTGTAGTAGTTCTTTAATAATTATGTATATTTTTGTATTTCTATCAATGCAGATATGTTTTAACAGTGTAAATATTTTATGTTTCCCTTAGCTTACTAATTTGGGGAAGTACCGAATTATAATTATTTGTATGTATGTGTAACTATACTCTTGTTTTATAATCTTCTAGCTTTAAGTTATACATTATAATTATTTGTATGTATGTGTAACTATACTCTTGTTTTATAATCTTCTAGCTTTAAGTTATACATTATAATTATTTGTATGTATGTGTAACTATACTCTTGTTTTATAATCTCCTAGCTTTAAGTTATACATTATAATTATTTGTATGTATATGTAACAATACTCTTTATTTGTATGTATATGTAACAATACTCTTTTAGAATTAATTGAATTGAATCTCTAGAATTTCAAGAGATCATTAATAAAGTAGACGTGAAACCGAATGGTCGTGCTTTTTTTTACGTTACAGAACTTTCATAGTATAAAATATATGTACACACATAAAGCTACGCTTATTTATATGATGGCTGCCTGACTGTAAAAAGTTTTCAAAGAAAACAAACATTTTAAATTATTTTCTATTAGTTCAAAATTAACATTTTCGAATGCCGTAAACGGAACTTAAAACATAGTTTTGGCTTGTCTTCCGTTTTCTAAAACTTGCAATTGTTGTCACATACAGCGCCATTACCGTGTAAGTCATACAATTACGCTTAAATGAACATACAACCTCGCACCGTCTGTTCAACACATACACATATGTAATCAACACGATTATTATGGCTACATTTCTAACATGCTAATAAATATGACCTTTTATTTTCTTACGTAAAAGTTTAAACATTTTTCGCACTTTTCCTAACATAAATGTAATTTTTTTTATGAAAATACAACTATTAAAGTAAATTCCTGTCATCTTAAAGACTTACACCTTCAAGTTTTTCCTGATGCAAAGTTATGGCAAAGTATTGCATCACATTTAATTGCAATTACAAGTATGCTAAAAAAAAATATGCCTAATAATGCGTCCAAGATAATACAATTATAAAAACCTAATGTATTGTCCCTGACAGCAACTCTCAATAAAGCAATCTGCCGAACAATAGGTGATATGCTCATAAGAAATAAGCAATTAAAACATGCAGTTAGAACCTTGCATGATGCCTAGTGACAACAAATGCCCCAAAAACTTTGTTGGTAAAATGTTTGATAGCTTAAAAAATAATTGGATACACATATGTAGATACAAAAAGAAGTAGTTTTCCTATGTGGTGCTGCTTTTACTGCAAGTTCCGAGATGAGACTTCATTTCTGCAACGTTGTTTACTGTTGTGTTCAACTACAATACAAAGTAGTTTTAGGTCACGATATTATATAACTTAAATCTGCAAGTAACATAACCCTCCCCTAATACCCCTGACGTTGGTAGGATTTGTATTCTTCAACAGCTTGGTATACTTCATGTGTGTCAACCTAAACTAAAATGAAACCATCGAACAAGCTGGTTCGTATACTACGAAAATGTACGTAGTACAATCGTAGTATCTCAATACACACAGCTGTTGTAGAATCAGTTTAGGCGTTTTACTATGTCAACCTTGTAACTTTTTTAATTTGTTATTTTTTGGTTCTTGATTAGAGATATACTCAAGACACATTTTCCTTTCCCGTATAAAATATTCAATTTTATTTTTAAAAACACAAACCATTAGTTTAGATACTACACGCGTGTCATACGTACCATGGTATAAAAACCATATGACTGTCAGGACTATATATAATAAAACGAGAAGTTTTATAACTTTTAAAGGAAAAATCATCTCTGACGCCACTGTGATTACTCTCGCAATCCACGAAATCGTTTGTTTGTAATTCGAACAAAAATATTTCTAGAAAGGGTGCACCAATAAGAGGGTCAACAATCTGTTGCGACCATCTCTTGGATTTTTCTAATCACAGACCTATGAAAGTCAAGCTCATAGGTGAGTTGTTGATTAAAGAATATTCTCTGAACAGAAAATGTTCCATCTTTTAATACTGATAACTGCCTTGGAAAATGTGCAAGTTCTAATTAATATTAACTATTCTGAATATATCATTACGAATCGCGGGGTTTTTTGATGTTTTGTGAAAAGAAACTTTTGTTATTAAATTAAAATTGATTTTATAATTAAAAAAAGTACCGATGGTAGCATACTTTTTTTAACTATTTATTGGTAGATTGGAATTTCAATTATATTCTGTCATAATTTACTGAAAATAACGATCACTTCTACAACCAACAAGCGGCTTTATGAATAATCGGCCAAACCCAAAAGTAAATGAAGACGGGTAAGAAAGCCATATTCGGCTATGCCGAGTTTTATATAATTTTCACAACAGTATGAACTACTAAAGATGTACTATAGACTTTTCCCGCTGCAAAGAATTGTAAGCGATTTTTTCGATCGGTTAAGGGATGAGATGTTTTATACTAATTATGCCTCTTTTAATTTAGTTTTCTTTTCTCTCATTTCTCTGAATGCTTATTAATTTTGTATGAATTCTCAATTTTTTTTTGTGAATTGTATAAGTTAAATGAAACACCTTGTTTCGCTGATGATACGATTAAGTATGTTCTATTTTTATTAATTTCTTCAAATTTCAACTTAATTAATGTGCTGACTTAGCGTTTGCACATTTATAAAATTTTCTAGGTATAAGCCAATAAGAATATTTCTTTGAAAATAAAATAAGTGCTTAACCAAAAAGTGCTGACCTAGTGTCTGCACAATAATAATAAAAGTTTTAAAGTATTAACCAATTGGAACAAATGTAAGCAAAATAAGGTAAGTCAGAAATGCAGTGAAATAATAAGGGTATTCACTTAGTGTTGCTAACTGCAGTAAAACAATAAGGGTGTTCGCTTAGCGTCGCTAACTCCTCCCCCTGTTAAATGTCGGAACGTCCCTGTTTCGACTTGATTTTCGTGATAATATCCTCTATGTTTAGTGTTGCTCACTGTCCACATTTATGTTGTAAATGATACGTCAGCCAGGCGACAAGAGGTATCAATGCGGCTAGTGATGCCAGAGCAATTTTATGCGTAAATGTGTCACTTCTGAGTTTTTCTATATAATTAGTATTCTTCAAGTTTAAGTTGTGGATGTATGGAAGCGTTATTAAATCTTCGTGACCAATATTCTTTACATTCAAGGTCTTTGGAGGATGTGGTATAAGGTTTCTGCTAAGTGCTTGGGTTTTCTGATACCATGTACCATTTACAAATCTTTGATGTTTGCATATCGATGCAGTTTGTTACAGGGAGCATATAGTTACGACATTTTGCAGCTTGGGGTACCTCTAGATTTATAATGGAATTATTGTGAATTACGGGGTATATATTTACAAATTCGCAAAAATTTTCAAAAACAGGAAACTTAATTACATAATAAATTACAGAATCGTTTTGGAGAACAGTTACGTTACTACATCTTAATCTATCGTATATTCTAATTGGTACCGATTCCGACTCGAATTTGTCTTTAAAATTAATATTGTCAAGAATAGCGGGGTGAATTATATTATCTTTTACCAAAACTATCCAGAGCGCGAGGTTGTTTAGAAAGGACATTATTTCACCGTTTCTCATTACAATAAGCTCAAACAATACCAAGGCATCCTTTCCTATCGTATTTCCGTTTTTATAATTTTGAATGTTATTGACTCTTTCTGTTAGTTCATTTATTCTGTCTTGTATGGCGGAATTTATTACGGATTGTTTGTCGTTGTTCTGAATCAGTAGGTCTATGCGAGACGTCAGCAGTTCCAAGTCATTGCGGTCTGGGGTTCCGGCAACAAATTTCAAGACAGATCCCAAAAGGTTTATTGACCTCGCCGACCGTCTGTGTACACGTAATGTTTCTAACAGCCTTCCTATTTCTCTTGTCTGTTCTCGTACCATAGCAATCTCCCTTGGGTCAGACAGTTTATTTATGAGGTTTTCACTTTCCCCAATGGGTCTTTATACTCTGTCAAATTTGTCTGGTGTATTATATAATCAGTGTCCTTGTATGTTGCCACTTCCCCATCGGTGATGGCCATGAAATGTGAGCGATGCCCAAGGAATCAAAGTAATTAATAGTCTAAAAGAAAAAAAATTAAGAAAGAAACAGGTGTAAACAAAAATAAGTCAATTGGTTGTAAAAAGACATTATCTTAGATTGTTCTTGTGGACCTTCCTCCCATTTATTAATACGGTAGTCCCTAGGTCTTGCTGTATAACTCCCTGCACAAAGATCTTATCGAACTTGTTGCCTAGTCGCCTATTTCTCCTAATAAAAACAATTTCACCAGGTTGGTATTTTTTTGTGACTGTTTGCCTATTATGCTCTTTGATTAGATTTTGCTGTGCAGCCATCAGACTGTTTTTTTTTTCTCTCCAAGGCGTTCTCGTTAAATTCGCTCAAAATGTCTATTGGCTTTCTTCCCGTAACTGAATGCACCGTGTCATTATACCTGATGGTAGATAACAATATTAGTTCGACGGTATCACCTATATTCTGCTGAGCTTTCATGCATCGTGCTATCTCAAGCAGTGTAGAATGAAAACGCTCGACCTGGCCATTACTCTTACTATGCATGGGAGGGATAAAAAATTGTTCCGTTCCGAAGTGATCTCTAAGCAACGTACCTACCGAGTTTGACTGAAACGATTTCCCATTATCCGAGACCACTATCCTTACCTTTTTATATCTGTTCATAATTTGGGATAAAGCCACCTTGACATCTACGCTTGATCTCGAAGCGATAGGTATTACAATTGCAAATTTTGAGAATTTGTCTATGCAAGAGGGGAAATGTTGTTTGTCTGTTATTATTATGTCAACATGCAATACTTCACCAGGGTACGTTGGTAACGGTGTTTCTGCAATTTCGACTTTTGTTGGTCTTCTCTGATACTTGTTTTTCTTACATATCCTACAGTTGGCTATAATGTACCTCAGTTTCTTCTTTATACCCGGGAAATAGTATTCGGCAATGATCTGTTGGAAGTTCTCTTGCAATGCTCTGTGAGCCCGATTGTGTTCGGTGGTAATGATCTCCCACTGATCGTCTTCTCGAACAATGTCAATAACTTGTTTCTCGGTGTGGACAAATTTTGTGGATGGAAACTGAGAGACAAGGCGATTCTGAAACTCAGCTAATGTAGATAGATCGCACTGGATATTGTTCACACCGTCTGAATTACCAGTATTCTTTAATACGTTTAGCAGATTATCCATGGTATCGTAGACAATTATGTGCCTTAAAAATTTTTGAAAGATGATTTTTTGGATAATTGAATTGTGACTTCCCTTTGATATTGTGAACTGGTTTTTGAACTGATTGACTGGAAATTTGATTGATTTTATGACATTTGTACTCGATATCTCGCTATGTATAGTCTGCTCATCGACGTCCTTCTCTTATATCTGATTAATATACTTTTTCTTTACCTGGTTTGTAAAAAAACTTTGGGTAGAACTCCTCTATAAATGCTCTCCATCTCTTCATTTTCGAGTTTGGGTTTTTATAGGACATTGGGAATGTAAGTGGTTGGTTGTCCGTGTAATTGCGTATCCCGCTAATACCATATAAGAAATGTCTAAGATTCTTCAATGCCCATACCACAGCGAGCAATTCTCTTTCGTTTGTCGCATAATTTGATTCTGCTGCCGATAGTGTTCTGGATATCATGGTTATAGCCTTCCGTTCCGGCTCCCAAAGCAACGGAAGAAGCGTCTGTTGTAAGTTCAAATGCCTTATCGTAATCGGGGTAGGCTAGCAAAACATCTTCGGAGGCAAGTATTCTTTTCAGCTTTTCGAAGGCTGATATAACATCCTCGTCCAAATTTATTTTTATGTTTGTAGAATTTTTTTGCGTTATATGGCCGTTTTCGCCTCTAAGATATCTAGTTAGTGGCTTTGGTAATCCCTAACGAACTTCCTGTAGTAACCAGACAGCCCAAAGAAAGATCTAAGAGACTTCAAATTTTTTTGAGTTTCGAAATTAAGGATAGCCTCTACCATTTCAGGACACGTTTTAATACCCTCAGTTGTTACGACGAAACCCAGGAAATTTACTTCTGTTTTGAAAAACTTAGATTTTTCAGGTGAAATTCTCATTCCTGCGTTTTCAAGTTTCTGCATAATTGTATTAATATGCTTTAAGTGACTGTACTCATCCGGTGAGTGGATGATAATATCGTCCATATATAACTGGCACGTTTTCCCCACCTCCACACGTAGGACATCGTCGATGGCTCTTTGAGAAATATTTTTCAGGCCAAATGGCAACCTACAAAATTCGTACTTGCCATTATTTATGCTAAAGGCAGTCTTTTGTCTGTCTTTTTCATGATGAAAGCCAGATTTGAGATCCAGAGTGGAGAAGTATTTAGATTTTCCAAGATTCCGAGATGTCTGGCATTGGATATTTGTCACAAATTGTCCTCTCATTTGACTTCCTGAAATCAATTACCATTCTATGGTTTGGATTGCCGTTTTCGTTAAGACCTTTCTTCCCTACAACATGTACTGGGGAGTTATATGGTGATGTGGATTTCCGTATTATATTATCCCGTAAAAGCGACTCGATTTCATTGTTTATAAATTCCGACATCGAAACTTGGTACGGGTATGCTCTAGTATAAATTGGTTCCTCCGTATTAGTTCGTATTTTCGCCATAACGTTCGTATTAAATGGCAATGATCTCTTTGGGTCACCGAAGGCGTTTTCATTTGATGCCAAAATCTTCTCAAAATCTTCCCGGACGTGTGCTGGTATTTCCTCCGTGTCTATTTTAATATGATTAACACCGCGCCTGTTTTCGTACAACAAGGCAACATTCCCTTTTTTAAATCTCAGAATATCATTTCCTATATCAACAACCGCTTGAATTTCCTTAAGAAAATCGCAGCCGATTATTCCGTCAACTTCTTTTAGTGAAGGTAAGATGTAAAACGTGGTTTTGTTGCCGAAGATCATCATTTTACATTTTTTTATTTATTTCGTTCGTCCCGTTTATGGAGTTTACTTTGAAAGAGTGTTCTAGGGGAGTAACTCCTATTAAAAGGTTAAGTGGTTGAGTAAAATTTTTCGATGTTTCGGTATCAATGAGCAGTTTAAGTTCCTTACCCCTAATCATATCGTAATAAAGGGTAGGAGGAGTTTTATTCTAAACAATTCAATTGTTCCAAGCCCTCCTCTTCGTCCAGATCTTGTTCAAAAAGAGAGCTTACATCATCGCAATCCTCCAGGTCCTCGGAATCTATGTAATTGGCTCGTTGAGCCTTTGGGACAAGTGCTGTTCTTCCGGAGTCTTCATACCTACGCTTACTGATGGTTGCGTTACCTTGTTGCGGGGTTTGCTTCATAGGTGTATAGTATGTGGGGCTTCTAAACATAGACGAACCAGGGTCCACCTCCATAGGTGTATTTTTTACCTCTTCCTTTTGATTTATTGGCTGTGCGTATCTGTATGAAGGATGTGCCTGTCGAGGGTTACTAAACTTTTTCTGATGGACATAACTAGCTTTTGCTAAGTCTCCAGCTGCAAAGATTTTTGCGAATTCTTGGCGCTTTTGGTCTGATTCCAGTTCCTGAGCGGTTGTCAGGGCTGTTGGCAAATCTGCCGGTTTGGCAGAAAAAAGTATATCACTCAAGGGACGACGTAAACCTGAAATGAAGACACGCAATGCGTAGTCTCTAGCACGTTCATTGAGAGCACCAGCTATATCGTCGTTGTTGGAGTAGCTCATTTTATTTTTGTTTATTATTAGGGTGAGATCCTCATCTACGGAGTCGTAAAATTCTGTAATTATTTTATTTCCTTGTCTGAGTATGCTAAGTTCATTTTCCAATGCTTGAAGGGATCTCTTATCAGCATAACAGTGATCTAACCGGGCTATTATTGCCTTAAAATTTAAAATCGTGTTAAACGCAGATAACTTCGCGTTAGCCGCCCCAGTAATTTTATTACGAAAAATACCTATAGCCACGTAATAATTTTCGGTTCCCTCTGCGATTATCGATTATTTGTTCTCTTGTAAGGCTCGTCATTTTAATTACTTTAAGTAAAATACCGTAAGCAGAATTTATAATAATGGTATGGAAGGATGACTCGGATAAATACAATTTATTTTTTGTTAAAAAGTTTACTTCTGTTGACAATAATTAATCACCGCTTTATGAAAAATTTGACATAATTCGAATCAAAAAGGGTACTTACAGTTTTTCCATTTTTTCTCTGCTGGCACTTTATAAAAAATGATTTTTTTAAGCCTTAATGCACTTTTTATTTTTTCTTTACTTTTAGAAGAAGTAATTATTTTTTACTAAAACACAATATATTTATTTTGCTTTTGCTTTTTATTTTTATTATTAGAAAAAAATTTTTTAAATTTATTTATTTATTTTGTTTACTTTCGAACTGAAATACAATTTTAGTTATTTTCGTATAATGCACTAAAAAATTAATTTGGCTGTCTTCCTTTATTTTAATTATTATAATTTATTTATTTATTTTTATACAATATTAGTTTTCATAACACTAAGAAATTATTTTGGTTGTCCTCTACGAATATATTTATTTTTTTACACTTTATTTTAATTATTATAATTTATTTAAAGAAAAAAAATTATTTTTGGAACTGATATATTAAAAAATTATTTTGGTTTTTCTCTATGAGGATATTTATTTTTATTTTTTTCTGCACTTTATTTTTGGAACTGCTGAAGGATTCCTTGGTTGTCCTCTTTGAGGATTCCAATTTACGTTGGGCGCCAGTTAAATGAAACACCTTGTTTCGTTGGTGGTACGATTAAGTATGTTCTATTTTCATAAATTTCTTCAAATTTCAACTTAATTAATGTGCTGACTTAGCGTTTGCACATTTATAAAATTTTCTAGGTATAAGCCAATAAGAATATTTCTTTGAAAATAAAATAAGTGCTTAACCAAATAGTGCTGACCTAGTGTCTGCACAATCATAATAAAATTTTTAAAGTATTAACCAATTGGAACAAATGTAAGCAAAATAAGGTAAGTAAGAAATGCGAAATAATAAGGGGATTCACTTAGTGTTACTAAGTAAAACAATAAGGGTGTTCACTTAGCGTCGCTAAATTATATGAAGGCTGATTGGCTTTTTAGTAAAATCTTAATATTTAATCAAATTTAAAAGTTTCGCTGCAATTACCATATTTGGGTAAATTATGTCATCGAATTTCGAAACATGCTGAAGTGCGGTTTTGGTTACTTGTTTCTAAAAAAAACGGATTTTTGTAAAATATATGTAGGTCCTTGTGTAACATCAATTTTGTTAAAATTGCTACATTTTTAATGAAATATTGACGTTGTGCAAATGTTTGGCGAAACTGCAAAATTATGTCAAAAGTATAAAATAAAATAAAATTTTAATTTAGTGCTGTTTTTTGGTAAAATTTTAGTTTTTAATTATATATTGACTTTTTAAGAAAAAAAATCCTCGACTTGATTGAATTTTCGGATCTTTCGTAATTTTTTATGCAATTTTGTGATTTGCAAATTTGGTTTTTATGCGAATTTTTGTACTTTATTGAAATTGCAAATGGTTTTTATTTTTCAGTTAATGTAGATTTTTTGTAAACTTAATGATTTTTAAATTTTTTGCTGAATTTTTCAGTATTAATGACTTTAATTTTTGAAAGTTTCGGTACTTCATTATGTGAGCTGGTTTTTTTTAATGTAGTATAAGTCCATTTTTTAATATATTGTGATATTTGAAGGTTTGCGTTTGAATCAATTAAAAAATACTGGCCAACTTTAATCAATTCGAGTGATTTTATTATGAAATAATAATTACTAAAATAAACGAAGTTTTAGCTCCACATGGACTTATACCACTTTCAAAAAAACCAGTTCATGTGTTGATTTATTGGCAGTTAATATTTTTATTCTAGTTTTTCGGTATTACGATAAATTTTCGAAGTTTTCGTGAATTTATTTTTTTTTTCAAAATTTCGTTCAATTTCGTTAAATTTTTTATTATTTACATTTTGGGTAAAACTTATAAATTTTGATTTTTAAATTTTTTGGTTAATTTTTTATACATTCCCTTTATGGTGAAACTTAATTCTTTGGTATGATTGTTTAACATCGATATTTGAAAAATTTCGAAGTTTTTAATAAAATATTGACTTATTGTTAATTTACAGTTTATTTCGTAAAATTACAATTTGAAGAAATTAAAATTTTTGCGGTGAAATTTTAAAATTAAGTTTTGGGTTTTTATTAACTATTGATTCTTGCAAATTAAATTTTTGCCATTCCATTTTTTGGAAGACAGCTCATAATAAAACGTTGTTCACATTTCAGGTGAAACTTGAAAGGTCTTATTATTAAAGTTCTTTCGCTTATTATTAAACGCTTTCTGCGTTTTCAGATATTACAAACACTATGTCAGTTACAACTAGGATTGTCAGTTTTTTCGAAAGCCTGAATTCATAATTATTTAAAGATGTAATGATTCTAGTTCCACTCGTCACAGCGTGCAGCCTGACACTTACCTATCTGCAAGCCGAGTTTTTATTACGATTTTAGCAGACTTTTTTGTAATTAATTTCATAACTAAAATATATAATTAAAGAAATATTATTTAAATAAAAAATAATTGAACAAAATATTTTGATTTTCAAGATATATCATTTTAATTTACCATTTACTCCTTTTATCATAAATTTGCTAAAAATGTTAATATTACAATTGTAAAAACAATCTGTCTTTCAATAATACAATTCCATACAATGTCATTATACCCACCGATACGCCATTGGAAAACATTTATTGCTACAACTGATTTAGTCATATAAAATTAGGAAAATTAGCTACCAACCCAAAATATTATTGTATATGATGGTTGTTGCAGCCAATGTCCAAACATACCATTAACTTCACACTTACCTTGCTGCCATATGATGAATATTTTTAAACATTTACTTTTGCCTAATTGTCTCCCTTTCTCTTACATCAACTGAATTGAAATGAACTTTTGTCATTGAATTTATATATGCTAGACAAAGATGCATAGGCAATAGTAAATTCCCTTAACTTAATATTACATGAAAATCTTTCTTTTGATTTCTGGACTTGTTACGATTAACACCTTATTTGATACAAAAATGTAATTATAAGAGTATTTAAGTAACTAATGTAATAATAACCTATAAATTTGCTGGAATTAAAATGACATTGAAATAGAATTACAAGTGTTTTATTTCAAGCGTTAAATTCTCAACTCAAAGCCTAAGGCCGTAACAATGATTTTATACTTTTTGCATAAAATGTTATTTATTTACTAAACTTAATTTAAATCTGCGTTAAATTGTTACACAAATGAAAATGTCTTAATTAGAATTATCCCTGTTTATACAAAGAGATTACCAATAGAATGATGAACAATAAAATTGCTTATATGTTTTCATTTGGTAAAATGATGAAAGAAAATATATTATATAATCTCTAATCGCTAAAAAAGATATAGAAGGGAAGACGACCCATATTAAAGGCTACAATCGTAACCATAAATGCAATTATTTTATTTTCACGTATACGCTGTTTCCACTTTTTTTATTTTTCGTTGCACCGAAACTTCAAGAAAACGGAACGTTAAATGAATCCCTCATTCATGATTTGCTCCCCAATCATGATTGAAATAAAATGTGTCGCCAAACACAATTTTGATAGCAAACCAACTTCGTTTATTTTGAATCTTGCTGCGAACGACGAAAAATTTCGATAGCAAATTATAGCTATCTATACGAATGGAAAAAAAGAATAGTAAATAGTGAGCTTAGGTTTTTTTAAAAGTCATAAATTTGCTGCGAAGTGATGGCAGATGAAATATTTGCACAAAAATTATAAATCTAAAAATTAAACAAGAACAATCGTTTGAACAACAGGGTTCGTAATCGTGATTCAGAGAGCGAACCAAGTGCTTCATATCACCATATGAACACAAAAAACTCCCACAAAATAAAATATTTTCTATCTCACTGCTTAAGCTTATTTTCAAATGTCAAATATATAGTATAGTAAAACTCGTTCTTCGTCATCGGAAACGGAGGCGTATAAGTCACATGTATTTGCAATAAATACGAATACTCCATCACTCATACGTCAGAATGTCTCACGAAGAGGAGACTGCTGGTAATTGAATCAATCCATATGGTTGCAATTTATTAAATCGTTTTTACTTCAAATGAAGGAAACTATTTGCAATCAGTTCATAGAAATGCTAAGAACCAGCGCTTGTGAGTTTTTTTTTTAATATTTTAGAGTGAGTACATGGCTTATGTAATAGCCAGGTTACAAACTTTATGAAAAAGTAGGGAATATTCAATAAAATCCAGCTTCTTTACAACTCTTTTGCCAAAACCACGTCAGAAGCCTACGCTTTCAGTAGTATTGTTTTATTGTCTTTTAATTGGAATATAATTCTAAATTATTGGAAAAAAGCGTTTTTGCTTATATACTCGTAATATGTCTACGCCCACAATAGCTGCTGTTTTTATACTCTTTACCCTATAATTACTGCTATACTCATTTTCGACTCAACAAAGTTTATATATTCTACATCCTTATAGCTAGCGAAGTTCAATTAACCATATCCGTATATCCGATGTTGAAATCAATTTTCTGACACTAGACAACCCACTTGTCAGTGAGCTTGGCCAATTTTCGCTATTTTAAATCAGCCACATAGGTCCACAAGTTCCCGAGCAATAGGCAATTAAAATTTTTTCAGGGTTTTTTTTTTGATATTATCAATCTTGCGTAGAAACTCTTATATCCGAGTCAATATAGTCCGCATAGTCTAAATCCTTATCAAATTTGCTATAAAGTCCCGTTAGAGAGATGATTATACCGAGGTCCCAGATAACCTACGGAACTAAAGGTTGGACTAAATTGAAAATGTTTTACAAAAATCTGAAAATTTAAAACACCCGAAATTTAAAAAAACTTAAATTTCAAAATCAAAAAATGGAATAAAATATTTTAATTGCTTAGCTTTAAACAACAAACTGTAGTATAAAACTGTTTAAATTACCAATATAACAAAATTGCACCATAAAATTGAAAAACTTGACAAATTTTAACATTTCAAAACTAAATTTCAAGTTTGCAAAAAATTTTTTAGTTTCTCCAAAAATCTGCAAAAATTGAGTATTGAATGAAAAATGTAGCGATTTTAACAAAATCGAAGTAAAGATGTAAATTAAAATTTCCTAAAAGGGGGTACTTTAGAAAAAACTTAAATTGGTAATTAAACTTGAGTTTCTACATGACAGTGGCAAAGAGGTACATTTAAATTACCTAATGCACACAAGGGTGCGCATTATCCCTGCGCATTAGGAATGCGCAGTCAGAATTTATATTTTCTTTCGTTTATTTTATTTGCATTTATATTATGTGTTACAATAAATACGATATTGACTACATTGATTGATACAACATTTAGAAATCTCCTACAAGACCCATTTTTGTCCTATAACAGGCGTGTGTAATAAACTCTGCCATAATATTCTTTTTTTCCTTATGCTGGCGAATATGGTGGAGAGTGCGTTATTTCACGTTGCACGTGCATTGTTTCACGTCTTAATTGCAATTTAGCAAAGGAATTTTTACCGAGAAATTCGTCTTTCGTAACAGTTGTGTTTATAACGTGAAACACCACTAATTAATAAATATTTAACAAACAATCGAAGCATTTAACTTTTATTTGGTGGCTACCAAATCCCTTCGGTGAAAATTAGCCGGAAATAAAACAAATAACTACCTTGCAGGCCTCTCTTTTTGTTTCTCTGCACTTTGACTAAAATCTTTATGCACAAATAATTTGTGTGATTATAATTTAAGAGAACTTATTTCAGAAAGCTTTAATCTGTTCAATTATTAAACATATTATTGCGTCATTAGTATTGAAGTGTTGTGTTTACTATAATTAATCACAAGCTGTTATTGAGACCCCCAGGTCTGATATCTAGTATCCCTAGATGAACTTTGAAAAGCTCTAATAAAATGCAACAAGGAACTGTAAAGTACGCCCTGGTAGATAAGAGAAGAGCAGAAGACTGCACGTCCTTCCTACAATACATAACAATGGTTTTTTCCACGATATTTGACATCATCAGAATAACAGGGTATCTATGGAAAGTTCATAGTGAGGTGTGTGTTTAGTACTCATTAATATCCTTCAGGTCATTGTTCTATCTTTCAGGGCAGAGCACCAGGATACGAATAAATATAAAGCTATTTAAGAAATTAATAATATATATTAAGTAAGACAATTTTTTATTGATGAGATAACTATTAGTACAATAAAAGTTAAAATTTTTATTAGAGAACTAGGTGACTGAAATGCATTTTCTATGCTGATACGCACATTATCAACATTCTTTGTGTCTCAACTAATTTTGTGTCCACTGTAAACATCACCTATTTAACTCAATACTAACACCAAATGGCATATGAGAGTGAAGAAGCCTGATCGTAGGTCTGGCAGATAGTCTTAAATTAACTGACAAATCACAGAAAATTCTGTAGACATAAAACTGTAGGCCTGGGATAAAATCAAATTGACTTTGTTGCATACCGACTTTATTTAGAAGGTCTAAGTCTGATAAGAGAATTCGACTCTGGAATCAGTAGTCCAATAGCAGCCAAGAAGTAAAGTTTAAAAATAGGAAAAGTTGTAAAGAGCTAACAGTAGTTAAGAAGTAATGTTGGAATGATCAACTAATGTTTAAATTGTAAAGTGTGAAAAAGTGTTTTTAAAACAAACATTTTACATTATTAACGTGAAATGGTCAAACGAATTAGTTTTGTTTCCTTAAATTAAGCTATTATTCATAATAATAAATCCTCTAGACTGATATATATTATAATAAACTGTTTAAATAAGAAACTTTAATTTTTTGAGTTGTATTCAGCAAAACTCTTTAACTGCATGAAAATGGAATCTTAAATATATATTTATACTTGGCGATTTGTGGAATATGCTTACAAATCGTTTTGTCTACGCATATGTAAAATTATATTTTGTTTGTTAACCACTATTTTCACTGCACTGGAATCGGCAAAAACTAACAACGAAACCCGAAATTCTTCAAAAACCGAAATTTCACAAACAAAAATTTTGCAAAAATTTTAAATTCACCATAAAATCTAAAAACTGGAATAATTTTTTTTGTCATTAAAAGAAAGTTAACTGAAAATACGAAATTTTACCAAAAAAGGTAAAATTCACCGAACTTTGAATATTTACCACAAAAATTTAAATTCCACCACAAGTTGTAATTTTGCCAAAAAGCCGAAAAATAGCAAAAACCTATATTTTATAAAAATAATCAATATTTTAACATTATCAACAAACCTACTAAAACAAGAACCAAAAATTTACCACAACTGGTCAATTCCCATAAAAAATTATTTCAAAAACTTTATTTCAAAAATGAAACAAGAAAATTTTACCTTAATTTGGGAATTCTCGACAAAACCAAACTATGGTTCAAAAATTTGAAATTACACAAATAATATAATTCTCAAAAAAAAAAAAAATTAATTTTGCAAAATTCTTAAATTTACCACAAATTTGACAATTTACGTCAAAATCGTATAACAGAAATAAATTTGTTTATGAAAAAATTAAAACTCATTTAAAAAAAGAAGTTACATGGAAACAAACTAAAATTTATGAAATTTTGAATAATCACCATAAAAGTTTAAATTTCACCACAAACTTGTAATTTTCGGGAAAAGCTGAAACCACAAAAAACCAATATGAAAAACGTCAATATTCTAAAAAAAAAAAATCGATGTTTAACAAACATATAAAAACAAATCTCGAAACCTCACCACCAGTAGAGAATTTCCAAAACAATTCAAAATTCACAAAATGTTTATAAATCATAAAAATTATAAATAGTCTTAAATTCTCAATTATTCTTAAAAACTAAAACAACGACATTCACTACAAAACCAAATTACAGTCCAAAAAGTTTAAATTACAAAAATATCTTTTTCCAATAATAAAAAATTTAAAAAATTGCAATTTCACCAAAAATTTCGAAATTTAAACATCGAAAAACTGGAGCTAAAGAATGTTATTTTCAAAACATCAAAATTTAAATTTCACCACAAGTTGTAATTTCGCCGAAAAGCCGATAAATAAACAAAATCTTTTTTTAGGAAGAAATCAACATAATTTCAACACAAAATATTTAATATCATAAAAACTTTTATTAATCGCAAAAAATAAATTTTTCTATAATTTGGAAATTTACCAAAGTCCGATAATTCACCACAAAAATGGCTCAAATATTTTTCGTTCGAAAAATGACAATGAAGATGGTACATAGCCGAAACCGGTTTATCTCCAAACCAAACTTGGCAAGGGATGACAAGAATTCGTTCCAAAATTCTACATCAACACATCCTGTCGGAATATCAAATCAAAAAGTATAATATCTTCTCAAAGTATTATAAAGTTTTGCAGAGACGAAAAGGCATTCAGAAATCTAAATATAAATTAATCCAACCGATTTTTAAGATTAAGACGCAGTGAATTCCAAAATGGTCAAAAACCAAAAAGCCAAGTATTTAAAAAATTTAATATTAAATAATTGCATCCCCAGTTTGCCTTCATACTTTAGTAAGAATCCGCAATTTATTTGTTGAAAGGGGGAAATGAATAAGGAATCTATCCTTATGAGAAGACAGCTGAACAGGTACATACATTAAAAACAATGGCCATTCTCCAAATGCCTGCGAAACACAGATATAAGCACATAAAATGAAATGCTCCCAAGTGAGACATCGCGAACAAATATGATGTATTTGGGAATCGCGTTTCGGCGAAGCCAGTGACTTTGATTAGGAGTTTTTTGTAGATTTTTTATTTTTTTGTGAAATTTCAAATCTTTTTAGGAATTCCAGATTTATGTTGAAGGTTATAAAAGTTATATTTCTTAATGGTTTTCGAATAAAATATTGAATTATGTCTAATTTAACGTTTTTTGAACAAGTTTTTTTTTTTTTTGTAAAATTTAGATTTTTTGGTAATATTTCATATTTATGGAGAAATTCGGGTTTTATTGCTATGGTAGTTAGTTTTTTCCTAAGATTTAAATTTCATAACCATTTTTTAATTTGCTTGGAATATTTGGATTGGTGAATTTTGATTTAAGCGAATTTTGAATTGTGTTTAAAATTACGACTTCTTGCGATTTTTTAATGAAATTTCGGCGCCCAGTGTAATATTAGGAGTAATATTTATATTAACACAAATGAATGCTAGCGAATAGTATAATTGTTTGGAACTAGCACAAAGTGAGTAAGGATACATTCTTCCGCCTTAAAAGCTTAATAATAGTTTTGAGACACTACATAAAGTTGTGGATTTAATAAACACCGCTGAGAAAAAATTCAGAGAGGTCTTTAATAGAGAGCCTGGTTAATTATACAAGCGATTCGTCTGGAGAATTCGTGCAAAAAATTAGTGTGTTTATATATGTAAATGTTAGGGAGGAGTCGCTCGGTTGGGTAACAGAAACCGTTCATTAATTTAAGCTCATGTAGATGATAACGGTTTTTTATTATTAAACAACCATCAAACACTATTATAGAGATACTTGTATTATAAACCATTTAATACACTCACATATATTTACATTAATGCATATTTCGCGTATTGTATATTTTAAAATTTTTAATCAAACACAAAATAAAACCAAGTTTACACATCATTGTAGATGCATTTTTGTTTTTTTTTGTTTTTATTTAAAGCTAAATTCATTGTGAATATCTCTATTAACGTATGCAAAGTTAAATAATTTTGTAAATCGAAACAAGCGATTGTTTTCTTTTGCCTAGAGTGTTTTATTTTTACCAATCGTATTTTATAAAGAAACTAAATATCAGTTTCTCTGCTACTCAATAAAAACTTTTTTATTTTCCGTTCTGAATATTGGATTTATGATTTACGTTGTTGCTAACCATTGGCAACAACACGCTACCCTGTGTTTTAGCAGTTTCAGTTTCTATTATTTTAAAAACATGAATATCATACATTCATTGAGATTTATAAATTTCCTTAATCGATTTTATTACTATGCACAACCAATGTTGCGCAATCCGTATAAAATTGTATCCTTTACTGTATTCAAAGTTATCATGACAAATAAATTTTCTTTTTGAATAGAAGGAATAAAAAAAAAAACGAAATTATGCCTAAAAAATAAATTACTTAATATTTATAATTGTTATTTTCTGAATTATTTTTTTTTTGCCAGATAAAGTTCTTGCTCTCTGTGTTTTTTTTTAGCAGAAATAGTTGTTGTCTCTGCTGAAAAAGTTAATTTACTAGACACTTCGAGAATGAATTGCTTAAGATCTACTAGTGTCTAATAAATTAACTCTAAAATAATCGTAACAGTAAAGAATTTCTTTGTTTATCATTTATCCATGTTTTGTTTGTTATCCTTTCAATCAAGGAGGATTTTTGTTGTTGTTGATATAATTATTTGTAAAACTGAAAAACTTAACTACTTAGACTCTAGCAGAATGGAATGTGTTTTTTGCTCTGCTTCGCACTTCATCAACATTATTAATTAATAACACTGTGCTAGTCGCAAATTTTAACAAGTTGGGCACCTTGCTGGTAAAGCTAATTCGAGTACGTAGAAATCAACGGCATTAGCCGTTTTTGGAAGTTAGAGCTCGTATTCGCGATTTAAAATTTGTACGCTAAAGTACTATAAAAACGATATTTTTATATTGTTGGAAAAATTTTCGGCAGTGAAACTAATTGTAGCAACATGGAGCAGCACGTGGATTTTTATAATTTTGTATGCGGAAAAGGTACAATTACACACTCTCGGCGATGATTTTGCAGAATTATATCTCCGATACTTTAATCAGCCAGTTTTTCGTAATGTGCAGTGGTTTTCATCTATCGTTTGTACTGGATGCTTGTCTTTATTAAATAGATGGAATAAAATTGAGGTTGATTGTATACCCTTTGGTGTTCCAATGATTTGGTCGCATCCCCAAGTTCATAGTTCAGATGGTTATGAGTGCTAAAATTTTGTTTCTGGTACAAATAGAAACAAATTACGCACATTTTCATATGCAGAAACAAAATATACACAACTACCGTTGCCGCACTCGAAAAATATTCCAAATTCCAGAAGACCAAGTACAACAGAAGAATACATGACATCAACTTTGAAACCCCTAGAAGAGACATTAGTATCAGAATACCAAACATCCGATGTCAGTAACAATTGTAATCATTTGGAAATTACACAAAACCATTTGGACATTATGGTACGTCGCCTTAAACTTTCACAGCGGCGGTCAATTCTTTTGGCCAAGGAATTGAAACATGCTAATATTCTAGCAACTGATGTTCGCGTATATGGGGCAATCGGTCGTCATCGTCGTTTTACAAAAGCAATTGATAATAACTCATTCGCATTTTGTGTTGACATCAGCGGTTTTATTTTAACAATACATCATGAGTATAAACTCGAAGATTGGCGATTGTTCATCGGTGTATCTAAAAGCAGCTCAAAGGCAGTACTGCTCCACATGACAAATTCTAAAAATTCAATTCCAATCGCGCTAAGTACTAACACAAAAGAGACTTATTTATCATCGAAAAAAATCCTCGATGTAGTGAAATGCAGCGATCATAATCGGAAAATTTGTGCTGATTTAAAAGTGATAACTATTTTAAGAGGTATGCAAACGGGTTACACTAAGAATATGTGTTTTATGTGTCTATGCGATACACGATATAGTGATGATCAGTACAACAAACTGGCCTCAACGTGAAACAATTAAATTGCGAAAAAATAACATTATGGAAAATCCACTTGCATCAATTTTTTCAATCAAGTTTTGGTACCGGCGCTACATATAAAACTAGGCATTGTGAAAAACTTCATTAAAGTACTTAATCCAGATGGAAATTCGTTTAACAAATTATGTCGTATTTTTCCAATATTAAGTAGTATCAAAATAAGAGAAGGTTTGTATTAATTTATCTTTTACTAATATGTTGAAAATTTGAACTCATATTTCGTTTCTTACAGGAATACTTAATGGGCCGGATATCCGTCGCTTGATGAAGGATAAGTTATTTGAAGATGCCCTCAGTATGGATGAGCTTGAGGCATGGAACTGTGTAAATGCGGTTATTGACAACGTTTTAGGAATTAATTGGTTTGACAACTGACGCATTCATATAGAAAAAATGCTTACCGCTTTTCATCGTATTAATCTAAAAATGTCTTTAAAGAATCATTTTGTGCATACTCATACCAAAAAGTTTGCTGAACAATCACCAGCTGAGTCTGACGAGCATGGAGAGCGATTCCATCAAGTGACGGCCAGACTTGAACACCGGTACAGAGGTAAAAAATTTGATTCGCTGTTGGGTGACATTTGCTGGAACTTACAAGAAAACTTGATTGAAACAGAAGAATCATAAAGAATTGATTAAACGATGTGACAATAAAGCACATTTGATAAATTAATATCAAAATAAAAATTGCCGTGTTTTTATAATTTTGTATTGATTTTTCGCGAAAAAAATAGATTTTTGGAAAAAAAAATAAGAGTGTGATATAATCTTGTTTTTATTCAACAGAGTTGAATTGATTTAAATTTAAAAATTAGCCCAAAAAACAATTTTTTTGTATCCTTACAATTTTAAATCGCGAATATCGCGAATACGAGTGCTAACTTTTAAAAACGGCTAATGCCATTGAATTCAGCGTACTCGAATTAGCTTTACCAGCAAGGTGCCCAGCTTGGTAAAAAAAGTGTCAAATTCGAGCACAGTGTAATTATTTTCGGTTCCCGTTAAAATTAATTTCGAACATTTGTTTGGGTAGCAGTTTAAGGCGCATGTTAGTGTTCCTGACCAAGTTCAGTATTGGCATTATACACTAACGAATGTTGAGGAAATGCGTGCCTTCTTATCCTTAATGATAACCAACGAAACCTGAATAAATCATTTGATTAGTTATTAGAATTTCAACCCGATAAATTCGTTCACATAACACATTTGGTTAAGCGAATAATTTATTTAGCTACAATTTCGTTTTTTATTCTTTTTATCAACAAAAAAATTCTTTCGGATACCATAATTTTAGAGTAATGAATAATTTTGTTTATTAGACACTGATGATATTTTGTGCATTTTCTGTGCCTCTACGCATTCTTTGGTCTTTCTACCATGTTAGTATCTACTGAAAACATTCATTTTATTCGACTAATGATGCAAATAATGAGAGACCTTCTCATATTTATCAAAATATAGCAACAAATTCTCCTCAAAAAACAGAGAGCACCAATTATATCTGGCAAAAAATTAAATTTAAAAAATGAGAATTGTATATAAACTTTACTAAAAAAATCGTAATTGTTACGATCCTTACTTTTAGGATTTCGGTTAACATTGCAAAAATTACGTAGCTGGCACTTTTTTAACTTGGAATAAATATAAATAGAATTTATTGCAGACTTCTAAGGATATGAATTGTTCATACGAGGATAAACATTTTTGAAATAACCTTGAAAACTAAATAAAAATAGATACGTGCAGCATTGTCATAGCGAAAGCTCTATAAAAAATATTAAATTTCTAGGGTATTTTATTTTGGATGCTATAAAATAATTTGTCAAAAATACTAGAGAATTTTTTTGTTTCTGTACTCATATTCTTTTTTTATTGTTCTTGTCAAACAATTGTACACGAGAAGTACCATATTGCCTGCATCTGCTATTGGCTCTATAAATATTATTTGGCTAACATTATAATACCAAATTATAACAAATATATGGTAGATGGTGTTGGAAATGTGTCAGAAATGCTAAAGATGTTGCAAAGTACAATGTAGATAAATACATGAAACTTTTATAATTCCACTCCGTATTATGTGGTACGTAGTCGAAACTTATAACAACAGCAACGAATATAAAATAGCTACTCTAAGTAAAAGCGGCAAGAAGTCATTTTAATGCGATAAGGGAAGTAATTTTCAAATAACTTGACAGTTAAATAAGTAAACTAAGAAACAAGACTGAAATCAACAACTGAACCCAGTTTCCCTAAATAACCTATTTATTTGCTTTAAGTGTTTGTGTATGTTTTTGCATAAAAGTTAGGTTTAAATTTCTCCCTGACAAAAACTACTTGGCTTTTAAAAGAAAAACAACCTAATTTCTACGTTGCGAAAGGCACACCTTTACAGATTTTTGACTAAAAAAACATTTTTTTTTTTTAATTTGTTAGTTTTAAAAGTTTTTGCTTCTACATATTTCCACTTTAAAATACATATATGTTTTAATCTTAATATATATTTTAAACCATTAGTTATTATTTGGTCCCATTTGATAAGTATACATAAGAGCCGTAGGTGCATAACATTTAACAAGGTAGTATACACAATTTTATCGATGTGTCATCTGCTATCGTTGAAAGAATTTTTTCATAAATTAAATTACAAAGAAATAAATACTTTAAATCTCTATGACATTTAAAAAAATTTTTTGTTTACTGTATTTTATTTTATTGAATCTTTCTATTAAAAGAAATTCACAATATGTATTCAAATCTTATTTCTAAATTATTATTTACTAGTTATTACCAATGTAATAACTATTTTTTTGTGTTCCAATCTTAAAAATCTATCTATTTAAAAAAAATGAGGAAAAAAATTAATTATAAGTATTGCACAACATTGGTGCAGTCCAAGTAAATGGCAAAATAATTTTGAATCTCAATGAATATTACATATGTAATACACATATGATATTCATATTTCAACAGATAAAAGTGGTACAGAAAACAAGATAAATAAAATAATAGAAACTGAAACTGCTAAAACACAGGGTAGCGTGTTGTTGCCAATGGTTAACAACAACGTAAATCATAAATCCAATATTCAGAACGAAAAATAAAAAATTTTTTATTGAGTAGCAGAGAAACTGATATTTAGTTTGTTTATAAAATACGATTGGTAAAAATAAAACACTCTAAGTAAAAGAAAACAATCGCTTGTTTCGATTTACAAAATTATTTAACTTTGCATACGTTAATAGAGATATTCACAATGAATTTAGCTTTAAATAAAAACAACAAAATATATCTACCATGACGTGGAAACTTTGTTTTATTTTGTTTTTTTGAACAATTTAAAATGTATACACAGGAAATTCGTGTATAATATTAATGTTACTGTGTGTGAGTGTATTAAATGGTTTATAATACAAGTATCTCTATAATATTGTATGAGGGCTGTTTAATAATAAAAAACCGTTATCATCTACATGAGCTTAAATTAATGAACGGTTTCTGTTACCCAACCGAGCGACTCCTCCCTAACATTTACATATATAAAAACACTAATTTTTTGCACGAAGTCGCTTGTATAAATAAACAGGTCCCACATTAAAGACCTCTCTGAATTTGTTCTCGGCGGTAGATTATGAAAGACAATTTTCTGCCACACTTGGATACATAATACAATGCTCACATTCGATATTTCTTCTTACTTGCTGGCTTATTAAAGTCGCAACTTTACGTAGTGGCTTAAAATTATTATTGATTCCCTTTCAACAAATTGCATTACAGGTAATAAAAGGTACATTTGAGCAATCGGTTTAAAGGATTTTATATTTTAACAACTGATATGTTTAGTGTATTACGTTAAGTCGAAAAGCTGTAGCCTTACTCACTTTCCGCTAGTTCTGAGCAATTACTATTCGCTAACATTCATTAGTCTTAATATGAAAATCTCGTCCTTTTTGCTAAAAATGAAAAATTCAATTACATCAAAATTTACCAAAACGAATTTAAAAATAGTTACCACATGTAAATTTTCGGAAAAAAATGAAACCCCGAATTCCATCATCATATTTAGAAATTTCGACAAATATCTGAAATTCTTCAAAAATATGAAATTTTACCAAACAGTCTAAATTTTACTGTAAACAATTTTATCGAAATATATTCAATACATTACTGAAAAATCATGAAAAAAATAAAACTTTTAACAAAAATCGAGAATTCCTAAAAAGATTTGAAAATTCACAAAAGATAAGAAAATCACCAAAGAATTCCTAATAAAAAGCACTTGCTACGCCAAAAGCAGAATTATAAGTAAGAGGTGAGTGGTATCCTGCTTCGAAACGTGCTTCTCAAATAGATCATTTTTGTTCGCGATATCCCACTTAGATGCTTTTAATTTTTAGTGCTTATATCTGTGCTTCACAGGCACTTGGAGAATCATTAATTGATCACTGTCGTTTATTCGAGTTCTGTTCGTATCTCATCGTTAAATGGACATTTTGTATTCATTGCTTACAGTAGAGCATTCGGGGATGAACGGCGTGTAACAATATTTGTTCTTTTTGCATTGCTACGAAATACACGTCCAAATATAACAAATTTCTCATTTGCTGCCATATATTGGTCAAGAAAAAATGCTAGTTTTTACTATGAAGCGCGTTTGTTCACCAGAAGGAGTGTGTACTGTATAATAAAGCTTTTTTAATGCCTTTACCTGTTCAGCTGGCTTCTTCAATATCTATCCTTGTTTACTTGGTGATAAATAATTTTTAGCCTTTTTAATAGTTTTTCTTTTTTACAATAACATTAAGGGTCATTACGAGTATTAAAACTTGCTTTTAAAGTTCTTATTAGAAAAAGCTTAAGTGATGCAACCTCAAAAGCTTAAATTGTTATGTAGGCGAGAGGAGATTCGTACCTCCAACTTTTAACGTAACTTTAAAAGCAAGTTGTAATTATGATTCTAAATGTTTGTATCAATTAACTATTTCTGTCGAAGCTATTAAAAGGCATGTGTAAACATTATTTTGTGTGTCAAAAAAATCTTCATGTCATACTTCGTAAAGTTGCGGAATTCCCATCTGTTGGTATGATTCCAACTTTTGCATGATCTAAAACAATATAGAGAAATTTGTTAAGCTTAAAAAATGTTTTAGAATTTAAAAAATTTAAATGGAAAGCAAAACTATATTATGTTGAACTATAATTATTACAATAAAGTAATTTTATTGTTAGGCTTAAGTTCACAATCGGTTTCATACTAAAATAGATTGAACGGAGATAAAACAGAAATATATGATTCTTTTATTACTTATCGATGGTTGGCTGAATCCAAATGCATTTGATAACAAAGAATACAATAACAAAAATTTAGAGGGGTGCAAACTTCGTTATAACCCAAAGAAAGGCAAGAATATGAAATTTTAAAAAAAATATATTCATTCTCATATTCTGTTTGCCTTTAGTATTGGGTTAAATATATGACGTTTACAGTGGACACAAAATTAGTTGTAAGACAAAAATTGTTAATTACGTGTGTAGCGGCATAGAAAATTCTCTGTTTAAAGTTACTATATCAAACAAATTTTCTTTCTTAACATTTAGAGTAAATAGCGAACTTAAGCCCAACAATGAAATTTAGTTAATTAAAAATTTAGTTTTGGAATTTTTAATATTTGATGAATTTCGGTTTTCGCGGTATTTTGGCAATTATTTTTCTTTATTCCAGTTCATCGATTTTATGGTTTAATTTAAAATTTTGCCAAACTTTGGATTTTAAATGTTTTTGAATACATATTGTCTTTGTGCTGAACTTTCAAATTCTAGTGCAAGTCCGTTTTAATAACAGATTTGTAGGATCTCTAAAGTTTTGGATGAATTTTGAACTTTTTTGTAAGTTCCCCATTTGAGGTGAAATTTGATATTTTTATAAAAAACTTAGTTCCTAAAAAATCTCTATAATTAATATAAAATCGAAAATTTACAAAAAATTGCACAAATACCAAATTTCAAACCCAATTCCGTCTGTCCGATGTTGAAATCAACATTCTAACGTCACTAGATAACCTGGAATCTTAAATTTTAGACCACTTACTTTCACAATTTAAAATAAACTATATAGGTCCACAAGTTCCCAACATACGGGCCAAAAACGGGTTTGCTGTTTTTTTTTTGTATTTTCTCTGAATTGGCATATTCTGAATACTTATCAAAGTTGCAACAGAAATTATCATCCCGAGACCTCCAGACAAGCCGTAAACTTGGACCGAATTAAAAAATTCTAAAAAACACAAATTCGAAAATTCACCACAAAATCTAAAAAGCGGAGTAAAACTATTCACCTTAAAAATTTAAACTACAATTTCACAAAAATCAATATTTTATGAAAAACGTCAAAATTTTAACTAAATCGATGTTTAACAAACATAAAAATAAAAATCAAAAATTGAACACAAATAAAATCGAAAAACTGGAAAAAAAATTTTTTATTTACAAAAAATCAAAATTCAATACAAAACGGAAAAAATATAAACAAATTAAGATTCACCAAATTTTGAATATTCACCACAAAAACTCTATTTTAACCAATATTTTTCAGATACGCCAAAAAGCCACAAAATTAAAAAAAAAAATTATGAACATTTCAAAATAGAATATATTTTACAAAATCGTAAAGAAATCTCCAATTTCAGTAAATTGCACCAAAAACTTAAGAATACTTTAAAATATGGCAACATTTCATTTTTATACCAAAACTTAGAAAATTCACCACAAAATCGCAATCAAGCAGTAAATATTAAGTTCACCAAAACTATTGAGTTTTATCAAAAAATTTCAAAAAAATCAACATTTTATGAAAAACTTCGCAATTTGAACATCCGATATTACACATGTTCCAAAAGAAATTAACTTACAAAAAAAAACGTAATTTTTACAAACAAGTAACCAAAAACATAGTTAACCAAATTTTTTAATTTAACGAAAAATGGCATCCAAAGACTGAAATAGCACCAAACCCGCTAAATTTAATAAAATATTAGAAAATTTACTAACAACCCAATTCCTCTCTATTATCTATAATTCATGGAAAAATTTAGAAGTTATTAAATCTTACTAAGCACCCAGAGTAAACAAAAAAAAAAAAAATAAAAATAAAAACAAACAAACTGGTCGAAACAATACTCAGGCCAAAGGAGAGTTTAAATGTAAAATAATACGTATAAAGCCGGAAGCCAAAATTAAATGTCTCTCCTTTGCACCGCGAGGTGAAGGGTATATAAGATTCGGCACAACCGGATATAGCACTCTTAATTTGTTTTTTTGCATATTTACAATTATATTAAACCCATGCAGCAGAATTTTAGTTTGATGCTTTTTGCTCATTGGATTTTCCAAAAAAAATTAACATTCTGGAAAAAATTTATTGAAAAAATTATTTTTTGCAACTGACAAAATATTACATAATATTTTCATATCCTTATGTGTTATAGAAGACAGCATTGAAGACAGCAGACTACCAACTACAATCTGTCGAACTTAAAATACACACGGTTATATAAGAACGATTATTTTGACAACAACAATGTGACATGTTATTGTCCATGCAGCTTTTGTTATTGTAGTCAAATTAAACTTATTTCAGTTTTTGTAGGCTATAAAACGAAAACAATGTTGATAATAGAACAAAATATGTAAAACATATTTTTGCTTAGAATTATTTTTAATTGTAAAATAAAAAAGAAAATAACGAAATTTAAATGTAAATTTGTTTGCTGTTTTATATACATACTAGCAAAGCCCGGCGCGCGTTGCTACGCCCCTTAAATAGCTCAATATGTGTGCAAAGTTGCAGAAAAATCGGTTCAGCGCAAGTACCTCAAAATTTTAACTTTTTTTATTGGCGTGGCCCTGCCCACTTTTCTAATTACGAAATTGAAAAATCGGTCAAGTGCAAGTAGCTGAAAAATTTATATTTATTTTGTATGGGCGAATTTCATTTTTATGTATATGTAGATGGGAGTAGCCCCGCCCACTTTTTTTTAAATTACCACCTATAAACACTCCCTGGAATGTGTAAGTTAACGAACGGGTTAATGAATGAATTTTTTATGTAAAATAATTCTTACTTTGTTGCTACGCCAAAATAGTATTTTGTTTTTCTTATTCATTGATCTTTAAATATTATTATTTCGCTTTGCTCTTCGCGACAAAAAATTCTATTCATCTCTCCTCTTCTTTTCATTCATTTATTTTTTATGTTCGCTCATTCATATTTTATTACTATGTAGCTTCTCTCCTTGGAAACTGTAAAAGAACTTTTATATTTTTTTCGGAGTACTTGTTGATCGTGTTTCGATTTTTGGTTTAATTCATTTTAACAAGTCTAGAAGTTTTTTAACTGGCTTCAGAAGGCGAAGTATGAAAAAATTATATATTGGAAAATAAATTATAATACCATGAACTTTAATTCTACATAGTAGGAAAAAGTGATTTATTCTAATTTAAACTAATTGGACGAAATACATTTAAAATAAATTTATTAAAATCAAAAACATTATATTAAAATAGATTTAATAAGAAAAACATTCAAATTAAAAATTTAATTCTACATAGTAGGAAAAAGTGATTTATTCTAAATTAAAAAACTAATTGGAAGAAATACATTAAAAATAAATTTATTAAAATCAAAAAACATTTAAATTATAACTTTAATTCTACATAGTGGAAAATATTAAAATGAGAAAGAAATTTAAAACTAATTGTAAGGAAAAGTTCTTTAAATCTTGATTAATACTAAAACTCTACGTAGTAGAAAAAAAACTAATTTGAGTCCTTTTAAAGTTAAAAATAAATAAAAACAGATTCCTTAAAAGTCTACTGAATTCACATCATCGAAATTAGACTTAAATTCTGCATAAAAATTATATAAAAAACAAAATTTGAATAAATTTAAAATTATATAAAAAGGTTAAATAAAGAATTAAACAAAAAGTTTGGAGAGTTTCAATTTCTTTATTGGTGGGAAAACCAACAAAAATTAATTTGTACAACAACTTGCCAAAGTTTGAGTCCGATCGGCTTTACGGTTTTGGAGTCTATAGCTAACCCACACACAGACAGACAGAGTTTCACTTTTATATATGTATATAGATATTCAAAATAAGTAAATAATTGTGTTATTATAACATTCAGTTAAGTTTATGTACATGTCTGGAAACATGTATGTATTTCGGCTTAAGTCTCGTTTATGTGCACCTCTCCGATCATATTCAAAGTTTAGCATTGAAAAATATTTTAATTCTGGTTGCAAAATTGAAAGTATTATATATCTGCCCTGGCTAGATTCGACCGAGCGGGGCTCAGAAGTTGAAAACTGTTCGTGCATCGTTGGAAATGTATTTTAAGATTTATTATATAGATTTTTACTGTATTGTTTATAGTTCAGAGGATATATTCGATTATATTTTCAACTATGCAAGCCCGCCCATTAACAAAAACCACTGAAATATAAATGAATTATTGCAACAGCTGTTAATATTAACCTTGATATGTTGTGGTTTTAAAAATAATTTAACAACTGGCTACAAGGCGGTATTTGTAGTCGATGTGACCAATTTGTTTAATGCCTTATGAATAATAATATTGAGATTTAAACGAATGTAAATTTGTTCAAATAATTATGAATTAATTTTCGGGTCAATTCGGAAGCAGAAAATTTACTCGACAGATCACATTGCTGTATGTATGGAGAATAAAATAGTTTTTTTTTTAATTCTTTAAAAGGTTCAAAGAAACCAAGCTGTCGTAAATTTAAATTATGAAATTTTATTTTCTTTGTCAAAATTAAGCTGCGAAACTCAGAATAATTAAGATTTACAACTATTCGGAATATGGTGCCAATCGAGTTACATCGCAAAGTAAACCCATTAATTTTAACGCATTAAGTCCGTTTGAACAAAGTTTTTTTTTTTGCTGTGAAGTCTGTTTTAATTTTCAACATAAATTGTAAAGTGACTTTATTCTAAATAAGCTTTTTATCAAATAAATTTTTAACTTCTCTGCTTATTACACTCCTTTGTCATGTGTTACTGAAAATTTATAGATACAGTTTGATTTGAAAAGTTAAAAATTCTAAATAAAATACAAAAGAAAAATGAAATTAGAAGGAGAAGAAGTATTAACTTAAGCACTCGTGTATGTACGAGTACATTCAATGCAGTCTTATAAATTGTCAAAATATTGTTGGAGTAAAGTTCTGTCTTTATTAAAGTTTGAATATTTCGAAGTACTTTTTAACAAAAACATGTTTTTAGAAGTAATGCACTGACGTACTATTATGAGAAGTGTTCATGCTTTGCACATATTAACCCTCTTACGGCTATGAGAACTATTTTTGCCCCAATTTAGTATTGGTTACAAAATCATCTCAAAACTGTTTTCAAAACGAGTTGTTGTAATAAGACAACGAAAAAATTAAATTTAGTATCGTAAAGTTATATTTAAATTTAGCTTAGCTGAGAAAGGAAAAAAACATGTTTATGCAAAATTCGATAATATTTGGTTTTTGAAAGGCTTTTAGGCATACATATAGTTTTATAAGTTCCAAACAAAACGAGCCATATCTTAATCAAATCGATAGACAATTTTTGGTTTTATTTACAATTAAGTTAAGGTTTCTTTTTTTTTAAATAGAGTTGTCATATGCATACAGCAGTACTCCTTGCTAATATTTTTTAGTTACTATTGTGTGAACGCCAACTTTAGTGCAACGAAATACTTTAACTTAATTGTGAATAAAATCAAAAGTTGTGCGTCTTTTTATTTGCAACACGCTAGTAGTAAAAGAAGGGGTATTTGTTTCACGGGATAAACAGTTCACGTTATCTCTGTATATATTCAGCAGATTAATAAACAAAGTTAGCACGGCTTTCTGATAATATTGTTGTCGAATTTTCGGATTTTTTGCTTACATTCAGGACAAACCGATCTCTAGGGATTTTAAAAGTTATCGTGCAACTGCTTCCTTTTTTACATAACGATATTACTCCGAAGCAGATTCGAATACAGTAAGTCAAACAACATAAGAAACAACATTTCGTTGCTCCAGTCAAAAAGTTGACCTCAATTGTAAATTTCTATTATAGAACAGCGAAAACCTGCTTGAAATTTTGTTAATTAATTAGGTTCCTCAATGGTTTATAATTAAAATTATACGATTTTTTTCTGGCCCGGTTTTGATACCACTGATTGTGTTTCAGTGGGTAACTTGATGGTTTATATTCGAGCCGGTAAGTGGCGCTGCTATCGGAGTCTATAATTATTTTTTATATTTTGTATAAAATTTTTCAAGGATGCAAATCGGGCTGAGCCGTAGAGAATATATGTTGTAATTTACTTTAACTAAATTAATAAAACCATTTTAGAAATATTAGAAAAGTCGTAGTCGTAAGGATTACTTTTCAGTCACAATAATTTAAAAATATCTAATTTGCATGAGCTGAAGCGCTGTTACCTTGCATGTATTTTCTCCCTTAAAAGAGAAGAAATTGAAAAAAAACTTTAATCTTAATTTAAAAACAATTTAAATTTAAATTTTTTTCGTCAAACATTTTTTCTAAAATTTAATTGTTTTTTTTTTATTTCTATTTTTTGTTTTAGCCTACAACGAACTTTTGAACAAAAGCTTTCTATACTGGTTAACACTAAAACACTGCAAAAGTAAAACAATTTGGGATATGGGGATTTTATAGTTTTAGTTTCCGTTTTTTAACCCGGAAAGGGGCTACATATATATTTCTACAAGCGTAATAATTTGTATATGTAGTTCACGAATTTCGAATAGTGTCACTTAAGCAAAACAATTGAACACACACTTCTGCATACAAACAAAGCATTTAAATTTAAGCCACCAAGACACAAAAGGTGACTGAAAATCCATTTCTATTTTAATAGAGTGAATCAACTAACACAATAACGAGTGAATTAACACATGATTGAATAAACGCGAGCATAAAAGAGAGGACTGTAAAACAACAACTACTTTGATGCTCAAATTGTTTTGTTAATTGTTTAGAAATTTGGATTTTTTCAATCAATGCCCACGTGACAGTAAAAGTGTAAATTCAAAATGATTAATAACAAATGTTTATACATGTATGTATAAATGTGTTTCTATATTTATAAATGAGAGAAGGTACACCGAACTAAAAAAATTTATGAAATACCGCAAAATGGCGTGTAAAATTGAAGAAACATAGGTTATTACAAAACTCCTTGCTAATTGTCGTAAATTGTTAGATAGAAAGTTTCTTTAATTTGACAATTATATTTTCGTTATTTTTATAATAAAATTATAATTAAATTAACAAATAATATTGGTTAAAACTTAATTATATTGAAGAATGTACTTATATATGTATTTATTTGTGTATATATGGATGTACATATTTATTATGTGTGTACCTTTTAATGCGTAATGTAAGTTAAGTTTGTTCAAAAAATGTGTAAACTTCGTCTGAGTAAAGACGTACTTCACTTTAAGCGCATAATTTAAATTCATTTAAGGTGACTTTTTTTTTATTTTAAAAATTGAACAAGTGCAGAGACACAGTTAACAGTTAGTAACAACAACAAAATAACAAAAAATAAAAAGCAATATAATATTGTGTTTGATAAAAAAGACAATAACAAAGTGCATGGTTAAACCTGTTTAAACAATTAATAGTGAGTGCATGAGCGCACCAAACATTAACGAAAAAAATACAAAAGGTAATAACAACAATGCTTATTACTCTTTTTCTTACACAAATGCTAATAATGCAATAAACAATATAAATAATAAAAAAAAAGATGACAGTGCTTTTTTAACCGCCAGGCCAATTGACCGAACGCGTTCTTTATCAGCAAATATAAATATATCTGCTACAGAAACAAAGAATTCAACAAATAAAACTAAAGAAACAAATAATACACAAAAAATAGCACAAGAAATAGAACCAAGTACTGCATCTAAACGCGTGCAAACTGGTATGGATCGGTACATAACCATAACGAAGAGGAAGGCGAGTCCTAAGTCTTCACAAGAGCGAACCGCCAAGCAATATAAAGGTTCTCATCAAGTAGCTGCAACAGCGGTAAGTGAAAATAGATTTTCTGTCCTTGCTACCCCGGATAATGAAAATGCCGAACCCACTGTAAGGGAACAAAAACCCACACCAATCTACTTGCGCGAACAAACATCAAATGCCATTGTAAATATGCTGTCCCAACTCGTAGGCAAAGAAAATTTCTATGTGGCTTCTGTACGAAGAGGACAGATACAAGAAACGAAGATCCAAGCCCACACTGAGAAGAATTATCGCCTAATCGCAAGTCGTCTCGATGCAGATAATAAGAGCTATTATACGTATCAACTAAAAAGTGCTAAAGGTTTGAATGTCATTATAAAGGGCATTGACAGTTCTGTTCCCACTGAGGAAATAAAAAGTGCCATAGAGATAGAAGGTTATGCCGTAAGGTCAGTGCACAATATTTTAAATATGAATAAAGTTCCCCAACCTATGCATCGTGTTGAAATCGTGTTTAATGCATCGCAGCTTAAATCAAAAAACTCGGTTCATCCAATATATAATTTGCGCTACCTTTTGAACAGAAGAATAACGGTGGAAGAGCCTCTAAAACGTAACGGTCCCCGTCAGTGTACCAACTGCCAGGAATTCGGACACACGAAAACCTACTGCAAGCTACCATCTGTATGTGTTGTTTGCGGTGATGCGCACCGGACTTTGGAATGCACTTCTTCCAAAACAGACCCCAAGGTCAAAAAATGCAGCAACTGTGGTGAAAACCATACAGCAAATTACAGGGGCTGCAAAGTATTTCAATATGTAAAAGATAATGCGAAAGTCGTACGTAAACCGGAATATGAGCAATATAAAGCTTCCCAATTTTCTCGGCTTCATGCTGGTTCTATTGCTAGTACACAAGCTACACAGCCACACACTAAGCCAAACTTTTCATATGCCCAAACATTGAGAAATGATTTACCTAATGCGAATGGCAAAAGTTCTAATGCGCATAAACATTCATATGCCCACGTCTTAAAAGAGGGTGCTCAGACACCCCTCACCAACAATTCGAGCTCGATCGAGAACTTAATACAGACAATGAATAATTTCATGACAACTATGCAGGATATGTTTCAGGAAATGATGCGAACCCAAAACATGCTTCTGCAAGTTTTGCTTGGCAAAAAATGAACCAGTTAAAAATATGCTTCTGGAACGCTAACGGGCTCTCCCAACATAAATATGAAGTAGAACACTTCCTGCTAGCACATGATATACACATACTATTAGTCTCTGAAACACACTTCACTATAAAAAACTGCTTTAGAATTGATTTGTTTTTTATATATGACACAAAACACCCAAGCGAAAGGGCATGTGGTGGGACTGCCATTATAGTCCGAAAAAACATAAGGCATTTTCCATTGCCTGAATTCAACGAAGACTTTTTGCAAGCCACGACTATAAATCTTACTGATTTTAAAATTGTCTCGTCAGTGTATTGCCCGCCTAGGCATAAAATCGAACACCATGAATTTGCCAGGTTCTTTGCTACGCTAGGGCAAAAATTTATTGCCGCTGGCGATTACAATGCAAAGCACACATATTGGGGATCCAGACTCCTTAGTCCTAGAGGTAGGCAGTTGTATTATTCAGTTGAAACAAACAAGCTTGACGTCGTATCTGCCGGTACACCCACCTATTGGCCCGCAGACTTTAATAAGTTGCCAGACCTTATTGATTTTGCTATAATAAAAAACATCAAACGCGATCAACTCTTAGTTAAATCATCCTATGACCTATCTTCTGATCATTCACCTACAATTGTTATTTTACACGACAGTTTTGTCACTGCACCTAAAACCCTTAGTTTCTACCCGAACAGAAACACGAATTGGTTAAAATATAAAATGTATGTGAGCTCTCACTTACCTTTGAACATCCCACTGAGAAATCCAGCTGATATTCAAGCAGCTGTAGACCATTTTACAGACGTCGTGACTGCCGCAGCCATAGCTGCAACGCCAACAAAGCCATCAGCTAAAATAATAACGTACCAGGCAACAGCAGATATTCAGATGCCCCTCATTGAGAAAAGAAGACTAAGAAGACAATGGCAAAATAGCCGTTCTCCACACATAAAAATGCAAATGAACTTATGCCAAAAAAACTTACGCAGTAAATTGAGACAGAAACACCAATTCGCTATTGACAACTTTTTAAAAAACTTGGATCCAATGAAAAACACGGATTATAGTCTGTGGAAAGCTGTAAAGCACTTACAATGTCTTATTGCTTACGAATCCCCACTAAGACTTGAAGACCGTACTTGGGCTAAAAACTCAAGTGAAAAGGCAAATGCGTTCGCAAAGCACTTAGAGAAGGTTTTCGCACCACATGATATAAGTAATTCCACTATTCCAATTATTAGCGACATCGTGAATGATCCTATGAAATTTCGGTTGTCTTCTTTAAAATCGACAATTAAAAATACGGATATGAAGAAATCACCTGGGCCTGATCGTATAACAGGATCAATGTTAAAAAACTTACCAAATTCAGCTGTAAGAATTTTACTTTACATATTTAATGCTATGTTGCGCGTCGGCTTCTTCCCATGCTCTTGGAAGAAGTCTGAAATTGTTATGATCCCGAAACCTGGAAAGGACTCAAGCCAGATTACATCCTACAGGCCAATTAACCTACTGTCAGTTTTGTCAAAGATATTTGAAAAATTATTCGTCTCGAGTGTAACTCCTTTTCTAAATGAACACAACGTTATCCCAGATCATCAGTTTGGTTTTCGAGCAAGGCATAGTACGATTGAACAAGTTCATAGAATCGTTACCATTATTAGATCGGATTTTGAAAGGAAGCAATACTGTTCAGCTTTATTTATAGATATTTCCCAAGAATTTGATAAAGTCTGCCATGATGGGCTACTTACTAGAATAGTTCGGGTTCTACCTGAAAACACCCACAAGCTTATAAAAAGCTATTTGTCCGGTAGAACTTTTAAAGTAAGGTCAAAGGACCAGCTTTCAAGATGGGGGAAAATCAGTGCAAGAGTACCTCAAGGTAGTGTGCTAGGGCCGCTATTATATATCATCTATACAGCGGATATGCCGACAAGCCCACATACATATACATCAACCTTTGCAGACGACACTGCAATTATAAGTGTCAGTAATGATCCAAAGGATGCATCTGAAAAGCTGCAGTCCCATATTCATAAGCTAGAAGACTGGCTAAAACAGTGGAGAATAAAGGTAAATCCATCAAAATGTGCTTATGTAACGTTTTCCCTTAGAAGGCAAAATTGTCCACCAATCACAATAACTAATACCACGGTTCCAGCGGAAACGCACGTTAAATATTTAGGTATCCACCTAGATCGGCGCCTAACTTGGTCCCGTCATATTGAGGCAAAAATAACGTCCATAAAGCTTCGAACAAACCAACTGCATTGGCTAATAAGTCCTAACTCAACTTTGGCTTTGGAATATAAAGTCCTTTTATACAAATCCGTTATAAAGCCAATATGGTCATATGGTATCCAGCTGTGGGGTACTGCCTGTGCATCAAACATCCAGAAGTTACAGAGAAGACAGTCTAGGATTTTACGTCATATCGTATGTGCCCCCTGGTACATAAGAAATGAAAACATACATAGACATTTCAAAGTTCCCACTATCTACGAAGAAGTTAAAACATACACCTCCAAATACGTGAACAAACTAGTGGCACATCCCAACACTCTAGCATGCAATTTATTGCAATTTGATGGCCACCAGAGACTAAAAAGAACTGACACATTGAGCTTGGCGAGGCGGCTCTCTCTACACATTAGAAGATAGATTTTTAAGATTTGAATACAAAAAATTAGTTATTACGTAGGTACTAACTAGTAAATAATAATTTAGAAATAAGATTTGAATACTTATTGTGAATTTCTTTTAATAGAAATATTCAATAAAATAAAATACAGTAAAAAAAAAAGTTAAGTGTGGATTTAATTTCTACAAATATTCAGAAATATTATCCTAGAACAAGAATCAACACTTTTCAAATTGTTGTTATTTATAATTTTTCTTTTTATATCCTTTAAAAAGCTATATAGGTTTTTCATTCCGTTTGTAATTTTTGCAATATTCATTTCCGACCAAACAAATTATATATATTCTGGATCCTTATAAGTAGGAAAGTTAAATTAACAATATCCGTCTGTCCGATGTTGAAAACAACTTTCTGACGGCACTAGACAATCTTGAAACTTGGACAAATCGATCAGTGAGCTTATCGAATTTTCCCTATTTGAAATCAGCCGTATACGTCCATAACCTTCCTGGATATAGGCCAAATGTATGCGCATATTCTTTGTCCTTATCAAATTTTTTATAAAGTCCCCCTAGAGCAGTATAATCCCGTGGCAGCCAGATAGCTAAAATAAATGTTGGACCAAATTACAAAAATGTCAACAAAAACCACGAAATTTCAAAAACTACCAACAAGAACTGTAAAAAATTTTAAAAATCAGAAGTTTTCATTACAAAATTTAAAAACTGGATCAAATTTTACAAACACAAAAAACAACTTTCACAAAATTTTGAAATTTCACCACTAAAATTTAAGTTTCACTACAATTTTTTAATTTTACCAAATCGATGTTTAGCAACCATATTGAAACCAAGATCAAAAAATTCCCAAAAATTTTACAAAAAAATTAAAAATTCACCAAATTATTAAAATTATTAAAGTAAGAAATAAAAAAATTAATTTTACCATAATTATGAATTCACCAAAAACCGAAAATTCACCATAACAACAAGTGTTGAAAAACGGGTTGGCGTAACATATTTATTTTAGTTGTTAAAAACTTTGATATTTGCAAGCTGTAGAGGTAATATGATATGATAAGCTGCCCCAGGAAGCATGTCGTCATGGTGATCTCGCCACCTTGATGTATTGTTACCGGCGGATATGGGGGTACCAGTTCCCGGGGCCTCCTGGTTCCTGAAACTGAAAGAAGGCAAAGGACTTTCTAAGCTCGATCAGTAACGATATAAACACTGATACCACGGGAACCAGTTGCCCCTAGGATGCAAGTCCCAGACTGGTTGCTGATGAGGCTCTTGGTGGCTGTGGTTTATACCCAAATCGCGGGAAGATCTAGTTGCAGGATCAATTGCGTTGCATTGCAACGCAAGCTGGTCATTTGCTGGCATTTCATTGACAGCAGGAAACTGGATAACTCTAAACCCCTCAACAAAAGGTGTAATCAGGGCCAGGCATCCCTGATCTTCAATTGGAACTTGTAAGCATGTGTGGTGGTGGTCGCATTTTAATAAACCCTGTGCTAAGACCACCATGAGGTTGTATGAACATTTGGTGGAGCTCATGTAAATCTTGGGTTACTTGCTTCTATGATGGGTAAAATAGTTCTGGTAAATAAATTCAATCTATAGAATGTATTAAAAAACCATCACAGTAGAAATACAATCTCCGAATCCCACTTCTAATAATTGGAATGCATTACTGTTTGTCATAAAATTTCACTTTTTTTCACCTGATATCTTTTTAATAACAACAAATATAGACAAAAAACTATTTTGCAATATTTAGGTTAAAAATACAACTCCGTAAAATAAAAAGTCCTCTTAAATTATACAGTTTTTTTGCTTAACTAAAAAAATATTCAAAAGCTCACCAAAAAGTGTTAACAAAACAAACGTATTTAGTTTTTGTGCAAACAAATTTTTTCGTTTGAATTTTCATGGCAAAAAGAGTCGTTTACTGGATTTTCAAAAATATCGTTGGTTTTTTTAAAGCAAAAAAAAATTTTTAATAATTTTTTTTATTATATTTACAAAAAGTGTTGTTAGTGTTTCCGTTTTATACAATAGTTTGTTAATTCAATAAAATAAATAGTGCAAAGAAAAAACACTGAAATAAAAATGTTTGCAGCCGTGGGCGTTTTAAATAAAGGCCTTTTGACTGGCGAAAAAAAACACAATATTACATACCGTGGTTAAATTTACTTATTGAAACATGTCCGAATTTGTATTCAAGTGATAAAACTGTTTGTTAAAAGGCTGAAGTTTAGTACACCCTCTGGCTTAGACTTTAAATTTTCTTATTAAGTTCCTAAATATTTATAAAATTTAGTATAAAAAAGTAATGTCCTTTAGTATAAAAAAGTAATGTCCTTCCGAAATTAACTATGTAATTATTTTTGCTACTGCACAGCCATCTAATTATTAAAAAAAAAATACTATAATTTTAAATAATTGTTTTACAATTGTAAGAGCTATCGCTCGCATTTTAAATGCATAGTATACGTGTGTAAAACAGAGTCGGTTAACAAACTTATGCGCAAGAGTTAATGAACTTAGCTGCAAAACAAATTAATACAATTTGCCTATTAAGAGGCATGCAATGATACCCAAGCTAACATGCGGGATAAAAAATATTAAGTATACTACAAAAATACTCATCCACAATTCCAAACTAATTTATTTTGAAACAATATACCGACAGACATAGGAACTTTAAGCGTCGATAGAATTTTTTAATGAACTATCTACACTACAGACAACTTTTTATGAGTCCTACTGTTTGTGATTGATTTTAGAGACAAAGGGAACTTAACTGAACATTGTCAGTTCAATGACGCCTGAGCCGAAATTACTTCTTTAGAGTATTTAGTTCTCAAAAAGCCAATTATATCCTCTTGTTTTTTATTTATTTTCTTAGATGTCTTCAGCATCATAGCTAATACTAGCAAGTTTTGTGTAACAACGAAATGCTAATTTAAAAGATGCTAAGTGGATCCTATATGCGCGCTACTCTCAGCATACACTTAAAGGTCTTGCAAACTTTTAAAAGTGATATAGGTAAAGTAGTTAATTCGTTGTCTTTTAAGCATTCCTTGGCGTTAGACGCCGGGGTTCGTATCACAGCTGGTATTAATCAATAACATACATTTTTGTAATAGCTTTCATTCACACTAGTATATATAACTACGCCCTCCTTCTTTCTTATCACTCTATAGCTCTAAAGCTCTGGTTGACTAATAATTTTGGTACACTACCTTCAAGTAAAATACGTTAAAAACACCAGAGGCGCTGCAACCTTGTTCTAAAAATTGAAAATAACGTGCAATTGCCGAACACTTAAACACTAAAGCTTTTCTATCCTATACTGCTTCACTACCTATTTTCTCTAGTGGATGCTTTTCCAGGGAAAGTAGCGCAAATATTTAAGAAGAACAAATAGTAGGCATTAGTTGCCTGAATGTCATGTTCCGAAAAAAAATTGATTTTACATTATTTATGTGTTTCCAGCCTTTGAAACAAACAAGAACAACAAAATACACCATAATATAAACTGCACTATTTAAAACTGTTGCTTATTTAAGGAAGCACTTTCTTTGCACTTTGCGAAGCCATTATAAGAGAAAACAAGTGGACAGACTCATTTTCCAATATTAACATCAAAAAGAAAAATATGCAATTCCTTCAAAAGAGTGAAAAATTCAAAAGTTAAACACATAATATAAATTATTTAAAATAATGGCACATTTCCATAGTTCAACCATTTTAAAAATTGGTTTCTAGACTTTATACATGCTGGTTGATGTTCAAATAATATCTAGATATAAATATTCTGGAACCTTGAAATCTCAAAAAAATTAGGTTTTACAAAAGGCAGGAAAACAAGTATTTCTTGCTAAAAAGTAAACCAAAAGCGTTTGAAAATTGCTAAAATACTCGTAGTACAACTCGACAAAAAATTAAACTATAACTGATTTAAGGAGAAAAACTTCCACACGTGTAGATGGGATAATATGCTCAACTTTCAAAAAAAATTAATTTACCTCTTAATCTTAATCCGTGAGCTTGACGATATTTTAAATTAGTCATTTAAGTCCACAAGTTCCCGAGTTATTGGCCAAAAACCATTTTTCTTAGTTTTTTTGGCATTTACGCTTCTTTCACAAGTCCATGAAACTCGCATATGTTGTATCCTTGTCAAATATGCTATAAAGTCCCCTGACAGATATTATCATCCCGAGGCCCCAGAAAACGAGAGATCTTAATGTTGGACCGAAATAAAAAATTCAAACAAACCGCAATATTTTAAAAACTAACAAAGAAAACCGAATTCCTTCGTAAATTCGAAATTTTAATTCGACACGAAATCAAAAAACGGAATAAAAATAATTTTTTTTGTAAAAAATCAAAACTAAATAAAAAACCGAAATTAATATTAAATAATTATTTCAGGGACTGTAGGTGTCCAAGTAAATTTTTTCCCCTAACACATCATGAGGAAAAAGTCGTGGCTTCACTATCGATAGATAAAGCACTAATTTTAGGTTCACTTCATTTGTAAGACGACAAAATGGAAGAAATCTCAGATATTACTTGTAATGAATTGTTCCCAGAACCCCAACAACAAATTATTTCATTTGTCAAGTTTTGACATTTCTCTAATTCTCAGTTAAAAAAGTTTTCAGTATCTTCAGAAGCTTCAGAGATAAAATCAATATTTTTATACTACACTATATGTACTTTTTATAAAACGTAAGGAATTTATATTTTCGTTTGTGTTGGCAGAATCTGGAGAGCAGTTAAGAGTAGGGTTTAAAAAAGTTTAAGTTAAATATTCTGCAAATTGTTTAAAAATCCCGTGGATTTAGTGATAGTTTAGATAGTCCGCTGACGCAAGACGTAAGGCCTTCAAAACACCCTCTTTTATATATGAATAATTTTTTTTAATCTAAAGCTATTTTTGCAATTTAAGAGCAATCAAATCCCTCAAAACATTTTATATACTTCTTGAAAATCATCTCCAAATTGTTTTGTTTTTAATTTCATTTGGAACAAAATTATCCTACACAAGAGAAGATGCGACTCAATTTTCTTATTTAAAACACTCATAATTAAGATAATCGATGATTGATATACACGACTGTCACATACATTTCCTTTTGACTTCCGTACTAAATACTCGTAGATCAGTGTATTAAACGAGAGTACATTTGGTAAAAGTCAAAACAAAAATTTCGGGTCTCAAATTTAAAAAATAAGAATAATTTAACCTCAAAAACGCTGGCCGCAAGTAATTGTGCAGTGAAAGTATGTGTAAATTTTTATTAGTTTTGAATGGCTTAACCGGTGAATACATAATGAATGTATTCATTCAGCCATCATTATTGCCACAATGGCTGCTATTTACTGTACGTGAATGTGGTGGTAAATGTAGTTGTATTGAAACTACTTTTACTCTGCATGCGAACATACTCACTCGTATTCTATTTAATACCTTGTGACAGTTCTGAGTGGCAGTTACTTTGATAAATTATAACAATGGAAATCGTTCATAAACCGATGTGTTAAAAGTTTGTTATAAATTATAAATGTGTATGGACGTGATTACTTAAATAAAACTGTTGAGTGTTTATATTTTTATGAACTTACTTTCCTTTTTATTTTTGGCGTTCACTAATAAAAAAAAATATTGACTATATTATTCGATTTTTAAGCGTAAAATTATGTAGGAATGAATATTACTGAAATATTAAACACTTGTTTATATGCATGAACTAGGAAACGTATTTTGTATAAAATTTGAGATTACGATTTGAAGAATATACGACTAAACAAATGCCTATTTTAAGGACCTCGAAAACTCCTATTTTTTGGAAGGGATACAAAAACTGAAGAAACGTTGGACTAAGTTTATTGGGGTAAAAGGGGATTATGTTGAAAAGCAATAGTTTATAACGATATTTTTAATAATTTTTATTAAAATTATGGATTTTCTTGACCTTTTTTAATTTAATTTATCAAAATTCTTCAAGCTTGAAGGTCTTTTGTTAAAAATTTTATTTTTATTTGTCGATATTTCACTACTTCATTGTATAGCATCATCAGGAAATAACAATTTTACAAAACAACAAACAAATAATATGTTTATGAAAAATTATTGTCACCAAAAATTAAAAAATATTTTTTTGTAGTAAATTTGATTTGACAAGAGTGAAGATACGAAAAAAAAAAAAACAGAAAAATGTCCGGCAAGTTGTGGGGTTATTTGGCCGATTTCAAATAGCGAAAATTCGCGAAACACACCGATCAAGTGGTCAATGTTTCGAGAATCTAGGTTGTCTATCTAGTGCCGTCAGAAAGTTGATTTTGGATTTAAAAGTTAATTGGACATTAACCATGTCCGTATAAGCTTACTACAAAACGTGACTATATTTGAGCACAACAGGGTAATTATGGTCATTACTGTGCAAAGGATTGTCAAGATTATAAAGAAATTTGAAGAAACTGATAGCGTTACAGATGTTGTCAAGCAAAATTGCCAGACATGGGGCAGGGAGAACGCAGAAGTGATTGCGGAAAAGCCATTTCATCCAGAAAAAGTGACTGTTTAGTACGCATTATGGTCTAGGGCGTAATTCTTGAAAGAACCGTTACCGTTAATTATGGTATGATGACCGCCTTTTTTTGGCCTGAAATTGAAGATTATAAACTGGAGATAAGTGGTATCAACAAGACGGTACCACGAGCCATACAACGCAACCAATTTCTGCTTTTATTTATTATTTTGAATTTTGTAGGTACTTTTTTGATTCTTTGCTGAATTTTAGGTTTTCAATTAAATTTTTTTAGATCATAGTCTTATGGTAAAATTAAGATCTTTTGCTAATTTTTATTTTGTTTGAAACTTTCTTATATAAAAGTAGATTTCCAAATTTTGGTGAAATTTAAAGTTTTTATGACTTGCGAAAATGATTAGTGCAAAGACGAAGCTGCTTAGAAATATCGATTCGGCGCCGATAAGCTCAATTGAACAAAGCTTTTGAAATTAGGCCTACATTTGTATTAGATTGTACTATCACAAGCATTAAAGCCGGACGATAATAAACAATGCGCTGGAAATTTTGGCGAAAGAAATAATCTGCCAGCATAGAAAGTCATTTCATTGATGTGCTATTTCATGACATACAGTTTTACTACTACGTAATAAATTTTCCTTTACAATAACAAAACAAGTTTTAGTGCTTTTCATGAATGAATGAATATTTTTTATAAACTTTAATAATAAAATCTATAGAAAAAATAAAGTTATTTTATTTTGTTTAATTCATATTGCTGATATTCATAATAACGCGGGCATGAACGAATGTCCGTATATAATTGTGTGGATAATATTTCTGTGGTGATCGTGGTGGGCTGGCTGACTGGTACGTTGGTAGCTAAGCTGTTTCCTTCAAACAGTTGCTGCTAATTGGATGTTGGTTTTCTGTTGGCTTATTTGTATATTTTTAGTTAGTTAGGTCTGTCACTTTGTTTTTTTTAAGGTTTTAGTTGCATTCACATTTTTTTTATTATGATGAACCATGTATTCAATGATAAATATGTTTGGCTTTGGGTTTGATATAAAAAACGATTCTATCTATTGTTGTTATTAAAGCGCACGGTAGTTCGTCAGGCGAAGTGTAAATATAGTGTGTGTTAACACCAAATCATTCGCGCTGTTTTTACCCCCCTCATAACTTTGCTTCCTTTAATCACAAAATGATGAAACTTGAAAATTAAGGACTTTACGTACAGGTACCTCAAAAACGCTTTCCTTAACTTTCTAATGTTTTTGACTAATAATTTTATATTTGTTGCTACGGTTGTTGCTGGAGAACCTGCAATTAAATGCAACAAATTGAAAGAATTAGGGTTGGACGCATCTGGGCTGAAGCCGGTGTTACGAGACAGGCTGCTACGACACTTCGGTCATCAAACTGATACGGATGAGGCAGAATCAATAGATTCTAAATACCAAGATGTAGGAGCTGGAACGTCACCAAGAATTTACAACAGTGGCCCTGTTTTTACGTTAAAAGACATCATAGACAGTTTGTCTACTTTTAGTGGTACGGGTTCTCTTGATGTTTTGATTTTGAAGAGAATTCTGAAACGGTGGGGTGGAGTGAAATTCAGAAATTTATTTATGCAAAGCAATTATTGAAGGGTGCAGCTAAACTGTTTGTGAGAAGGTTTGAAGGATTGCTCGTCAGTAAAAAATGCATTGATGGATGAATTTGGTGAAACCTTATCAGCAGCAGGAATTCATAAATTGTTGAGAAACCGTCGAAAAAGCACAAACGAAACCTACCGCGAGTACTTGTATGCGCTGATGGAGATTGGCAAGCCGATACAGTTGGACGTGCCCACTTTGTTGGAATATTTCATTGAAGGCATTCCTGATTCACGTTTCAATAAAAATATTTTGTACCAAGCAAAAACAGTCGAACAAATGAAGGAGCAAATAAAAATCGACGAGAAGATTCGTGCGTCAGTAAATAAAGAAAATAGGAAATTTAGTGTGCCTAACAATCCCAATGTTATCATTAAGAACGAAGGAAGTAATAAGGACAGACTGAGAAATTGTTTTAAGTGTGGTAGTTCCAATCATCTGGCCAAGGATTGCAGGGAAACTCAATTTAGGTGTTTTAAATGCAACGGTGTAAGTCATCGCGCGTTTGATTGAAAATTCAATAAACCTGAAATCAAACACGAGCGCAGTAGTGTAACTATGTTTAGTTACGACAAAGAACCCTTTGAGCCTGGAATGAAATTCAAGAAGATTTCGGTGAACGGCATCGAGTATAAAACTCGATCATTGACAACGGATGTAATATGTGTACAGTTCGTTGTGATGTTTACGAAAAGTTGCGATATATGTTTTAACTTAAACCAGAACGACGGCGCTTGAGGGGAGCCGGTGCAGGAGTATTTTATTCTTGAAAATGACCATTACGAGGACTATTATATATACCATGACATATTATATAAGCATCCTACGAAGAAACTTATAGTCGAACCATCTCAAATGGATGACGAGATCATAGCTAGCGCTCATAAAAAAGGGATACTTTGGTAGTAAGAAAACTCAAGAATACGTTGAAAAATACTTTTATATTCCGAATCTTAGCTCGAAAGTTGGTAGAGCAGTTATGAGTTGCGTAGAATGTATAATGAACAAGTCAAAATCTGGCAAAAAGGAAGGTATGTTAAATCAAATCGATAAAGAAGATCAACCCTTAGGTACTTACCACGTGGATCACGTTGGCCCTATGACATCGACAAATAAACAGTATAATCATATACTGGTAATCGTCGATGGGTTTTCCAAATTTATTTGGTTATATCCCACCAACGATACTAGCACCGACGCTGTCGCTGATCGGCTGGAGCAGCAAGCGGCAGTGTTTGGAAACCCGAAGAGAACAATTTCCGATCGGGGAACTGCGTTCACATCTAATGCCTTTAACCAATATTGTGAAGACAAACGAATAAAGCATTTAGTAATAGCGACAGGAGTTCCAACAGGGAACGGGCAAGTTGAACGAATACACCGAATTGTGGCACCCATGTTAGCGAAATTGTCTCGTGACAACCCAAGTAAATGGTACAAGTATGTGAACAAAGTTCAGCAGTATATTAATAGTACTCCACCTCGATCAACTCATTGCTTTCCGTTTAACATCTTAACTGGATGTGAAATGCGGTTAGAATAATTTCCAGATCTTAAAGAAATTATCGAAGAGCAAGCTCTAGAGGAGTTGCAATTCAAAAGGGACACCCAACGAGAAGCGGTTAAAGTACATATCGCCGGATATGTACGGAGAATAGGAAAAACTTCAACAGACATAGGAAAATTGAAGAAAAGTACAATCTTCTTGGTGTTGTAGCAATTAGGCGCACCCAATATGGGGCGGGCCGAAGGCTTAAGGAAAAGTATTTTGGTCCGTACAAAATTATCCGTAAAATGAAGCATGGCCGATATGAAGTCGGAAAAGTTGGCGAAGTAGAAGGCCCGAGAAAGACTTTTACTGTGACAGAATATATGAAGCGATGGGTACCAGTATTCGAGTCGAATACCTTGTCAGTAGGGCCGAATGTGAGATTGCCCCCTAATTGTACCACTAGGTCTGGCAGACGATTTTAAAAGGTTAAGTTTATTTAAAATTATTTTACAACACGTAGAAACTTCTACGGACACAACAGTAGGCCTGGAATAAAACAACTAAAATTGTTTTATACTGACTTACTTGAGAAGGACAGAGACTACTCAGTATATTGGTAGAATAATCTAGAACCCAAAACTAACGAGTAGAATTTATGACAGGAAAAATTAGACTCTGGGTGGAGTTCTTCGGTAGTAGCCAAGCAGCAAACTTTAAAGAATAAAAACTTACTAAAATTAAGAAAATATGAAACAATTTCATATAAATGAATAAATTCAAATAAAAACATTTTAAATTGTACAAAGAATTCTACACTTGTAACATGGTTGCTATATTGTGGTCTCTTTTCTAAACTTAGCTATAACGGTATTGATAGAGATGTTGCTGCTATTTTGCGGTAATTTTATTGCAAGTGCTGCTGTATGCTGTTGTTGTTTTTGACATTCAATAATTTTTTAGTCCTACTGGTTAACATTGCTGATGAAACGGTTGTTGTATTTGCATGAATCATATGTAGTAGTGCTTGCTGTTGCTGCCGGAACCGATTATAAATAGTCTGAACCATATGTGGCTTAAACACAAAAAATGCTTAAAACGCTTTTATCTGCAGAACTAATATAAAATTAATATATTTAAATAACTTTTCAGACATTGCTTTTCCACACTTCTTTCTTATTCAATAATTTTTAATCGTTATGAGAATTTATATGTGTTGTTCAAAAAAGGAAAAAGTAAATGAACTTAAGATTAATCCTCAATATTTGTCGGTCTTTTAAAGAGTATTTCCTGTAATTTGCCTTTTCAGGTTACAACAAAAAAAATTCATTAAAATAAAATTGTTTTCTTTTTTATTAAATGCCAGTATTTTATTCTAAATTTTAGTATTTTCACATAAATCGTATTTTGTAAGTGTAAAAATTCCTCAGACTGCCTCAAACGCTGGTTGCGTTTGTCTGCTGATAGCCTTTTACTGTGGGTAAATGTGTTTTTGTCTGTGCCCATGTGTTAGTACTTAACACAACCTAGAACCTGAAGTCATCGTTAGCTGCTGGTAATTACTCGTATGTGCATGGCGTTTATAAAGGCCTGAAAGGAAAAAAAATATTATTTTCAAATTTTTTTTATTTTTATTTTAGATTATTTAACTTAAATTGTGAAGTTATTAGAAATAAGTTTTAAATGTTTGTTGCGGCGCGTAAAATTATGAGGACTGTTAAAGTCAAGTGTGGAGATGTTAACTGCACGAGCATATAATAACATAATCAGTTCAGAGTTTAAATAAACTCTCAAGCTCTTAATTATGACAAAAACTTAAATGCGTAAAATTAGTGAAGCAAGAATTATTAATTCTATTATTTGATCTTTTTCACTTAATTATACAATTATTTACATATAAACATTCGTGTGTTTTCGGTAGCAGTCAGGTAATATGATGTTGTCAGGTAATATGATATGTCACCTGTCAACTAAATAGTAATCATTTTTCTGGTATATAATTTTTAAGAAAACCCATAGAAGTTGTACAAAAACAGCATACGAAGTAGCGAAAAAATACTCAACATTCATTTATGTTCCTTTTTGTGCACTTGACTCTGTTGTTCCTTTTTCAACATCAGCATGTTTCAAATATTGCTGGTATTAAATATGGGTTCACAAATTTATCATTACTCTCTAAGCAACAGTTACGTCGCCATAATTGTTTGAATGATATTTTCTACTACTTCTCTCTAAGCTCCCAGCCATTATAGCCTTAGTTAGCACATGGTCTTATTGCTATTACAGTGTTTTATATTAAATAAAAAGTTATTGTTACTATCCTAAATATTACAATGACTTAGATTTGTAATATTTTCTTTGATTTTTAATTTTTATAAATAAATAAATAACAAGTTGACTTATTCTTCTAAGGGCATTGCTAGCATAGCAATTATCCGAAGGTAAAAAGACTAAACAAGTAGATTATTAATTTAAGTTGTTAATATTTTGCGTTCACAATACTAGTTTTTAAGTTAGTTTTAAGTCATTTCAATATCATTTGGAAGATGTATATAAATCTGTCTTCAAATAAGAAAGCTTCGGGAGCAAGAGCGCATATAACTCTTAAGGAATTTTTAAAAATAATTATTAGGAACTCTTCGTCAAGCATGGTACTGAAATCGTTCTTTTTGTAAATTAAGATATTACATTATAGTCTTAAGTTTTCCATCCAAAACTGTATATTATTTAAGTTTGAGCAAATGAACAAAGGCTAAATAAAATTAAAAATTGTTTGTGTTCACCTCTTCGTATGCCTTTGCAAATCACTCTCGTTCTGAAATTGTGAAACTGAAATGTTATTATTTTTGTCGAACACCGCGTTTACAGGTATGTGATGGAATTCAGCAAACAATCGGTTCGAAGTGCTGTGATGCATTTACATAACATTTAAACCAAACTCAAATTATTGCAGATTTTTGGAACGAATTTTTTTCGTTCGAAGATGGCACATAGCCGAAACCGGTTTGTCTCCAAATAAAACTTGACAAGGGATGACGGAAATTCGTTCTAAAAATCTACATCAAATCATCCTGTCGGAATATCAAATCAAGAACCAAATTATTGCAATTTAAAAATAAGGCCATGAGATATAAATAATATAAAATGATTTAGATAAAAAGTAAAGGAAAATGTATTACGCGAATTTTAATATATACGAGTATACAAAACTGTTTTTCGCCATATTGGCGATATCTCTTAAGTAACTAATAATTTAAAGAAATTCTGCAGTATCCGTTCAAAAAGTATTCGTAGTAAATAATTTCTAATAAATAATTGGAAGTGCACCATACATACTGGCTTGAAAGCCGAGTGCATGGGAAAAGGGTTCTCATTACACTTGACATAAGTCAGTTATAACACGCATGAGGCAAGCGAACGTATATTCCAAACTGGTGCTGGAATGTGTTCTGAAACTGAACAGATGTGCCTCGTTGGCACAGCTGGGAATGAAGCAGCAGACGAACTAGCAAAAAGGGGATCTTATGTGGATTTCTGTGGATCAGAACCCAGGGTTGCCCTGGGGAATGGCCTAGTGCACAAAGTTCACAAAGAATCGTCAGAAATTTAAAATTTTTCCAAAAATTTAAATTCACCACGAATTCGAAAACCATAAAGTTGAATTACTGGAATAAAAAAAGTTTTCTTTGCAAAAAATAAAAATTTTATTCAAAACCGATATTTTGCTAAAAAAATATCAAAACAAAACAATTTTCTAAAAATTTTGAATATTTGCCACAAAGATATTAATTTCACCACAATTTTAGATATTCACCAAAAACCGAAAAGCTGCAAAAGCGAATATTTTAAACGCAAGAGCCGAAATAAAATACTTTAAAATTTTAATACTCGGACTCAGTTGTTCCGGGAAAGTAATTTTTATGGGTTCATCATTTTCATTTTGTCTCATGTATACAAATCCCCGTATAGTGTAAACTGATTTCACTTTCTTATCTCTCTTTAGGCCAAGAGCAGTTTTGAAAATATTGTAATTATGTGAAGTAAGATTTTCATTGACGGCGATTTCACGTTACGACGATGTACTGCAACCATCCTCAAAAAATAATTTTTTTCATATGCCGTGTTGAATTTTATTATAATGGGTGGATCATCGACATTGCGATAGCTTTTAAAATGTTTAATACGGAACATGGATTTATAAAATGGCAACGGTGTGTTTAAGGTATTGCAAATCTCTTCAAAAATTTTATGTAGATTTTCATTGTTATGAAAAGGTACGCCAGTGATACGTATATCTGACGCCACTGTAGAATTTTCATGATTTAAACATTTTATTTTCAAGATTTCAATATCTGTTTTTAATTGGTCAACTTCTGTATTAACAGTCTCCAGTTTAATTACCCTATCATTCAATTCTTTTACTTCTCTTTTTACTTCACATAATATGTCTTCCTTTAAATCATTAAATTTTTATTCTATCTCCCTTAACAAGCTTCTCTTACTTTCCGCTATCATGTCTTTTATTTGTTGAGATTACTCTCTTACATAATTATCTTGTTTGGTGAATTTATCATCTAACCAATTCCATAAACGACTGCGTGAACATGAGCCATTTGGAGTAGGAAAAATAAGTTCTGCCGGAATACTATCAGACAGTAGTGTAAATTCAAATTCATCATCATCTGCTGTTCTCTTAGGTTTACAAGTCTTATCAGCAGCCAACGAGTTGTGATCGGCTTCATGTGTTGTTCTTTTTGTTCTACGTGTTGTCATGATTGTTGTAATATCGAATATGGCTTTTGTTGCTTTTCTGATTTTGTTGTTGATTATGATTGATTGTTTGTGCTATTTATTGTAATATGTTTTCAGGTTTGACTTTATTTGCTGCACTTTAAAGTTTATTGAACTTTGTGTTATTAAAAGAGAAAATACTCCAATTTAAAAGTTTTAAAATTGGTTTTGGTTTTGTTGGGTTCTCTTACATGTATTTTTATTCTATTTTTGTTTTGTTATGGTTTTTGCTATATTTTACGTAAATTGCTTATTCTTTAGAAAGAACATTAAACTTTTTATGTTTACTTTGTTTAATACTTCGAAATTAGATTTTAAATTGTTTTTATTTTTGTGAATTGTTTTTTAAATAGAGTATTAACTTTAGTCCCTGATTTGTGATTATATGATATATATGATATTTATCAAAGTTATTTAAGTTTGATAAAAACTGAATATTATGAGGAGCTCAATAAAAAACACAACCGAACACGTTCAACTCTCTCTATTAAAAAAAAAAAAAAAAAATTGCCATTGTGTTGTGCCAGAGGCGCTGCAGTTGTGATGCCAATCAGCTCACACGTGCCTTTAGGGTAGGTTCCAACCCACAACTTCAGCCCAGGGACAAGAACAACAAAATAAAAGAAACAGCAAACAAAAAAACTACATAAAACAAAAACGATAACAAACGGATACACACTTTCGAGGAAGAACCAGATGTTAAAGAAATTTTTTTTTCTTTAAGTTATTTGCATTTGTATTTATTATTTATATAGTCTAGTTTTATTTATACAGGGGTACCTCAAGGAAGTGTGCTGGGTCCAATATTATAAACAATTTATACAGCCGACATGCCAACTTATGAAAAAACTACAATAGCAACTTACGCTGACGATACGGCAATAATAGGTTCTGATGAATCTCCGATAACAGCCTCATCTTATGTTCAAAATGAGCTCAATTTATTACAAGAATGGTTTTCGAATTGGAAAATCACTATAAATACTGATAAGTCGAACTTTATTTTATTTACCCTTAGACGTAAAGATTGCCCACCGGTTTTTATAAATAACACTCAAATTCCCAGATCAGAGAGCGTTAAATACTTAGGTATGCACCTTGACAATAGACTCACTTGGAAGCAACATATTACAGCAAAAAGAAACCACTTAAACATATTAACTAAGAAATTGTATTGGCTTTTGGGACAAAAGTCTGCTTTAAACCTTTGTAACAAGTTATTAATTTATAAGGCTATTTTAAAACCAGTATGGACATATGGTATCCAATTATGGGGAACAACAAGTAGCTCAAACTTGGAAATATTGCAACGATATCAGTCTAAAACTTTGAGACTTATAGTTAATGCTCCTTGGTTTGTTAGCAATAAAAGAATACATAAAGATTTAGAGATATCACTCGTCATTGATGAAATAAGAAAACTCAGTACACGTTATCTCAAAAGACTAGGTAATCACTCGAATATCCTAGCTATATCTTTATTAGATGAAACAGAAGAGGTTAAAAGATTAAAAAGATTCCATATTCTTGATCTCCCATATAGGAAATAATATTAAAAAATAAAAATCCTCTAAATAGGTATATAAATACCATTAAGCAAAAATTAACACAACTGTAAATATATTTGGAAATATGTACATACATATATTTAATATTACATTCTCGTATAATAGGAGTTTTTAAGCTTTATACAAGCTTATTAACGCATGTTAAGTTTTAATGTAATGTTACATTTTATATTACACAATTTACTTAATATTGTAGAAATAGGTTGTAAATAAAATTATATTAATAAAAAAAAATAAAAAAAAAATAAAAAAATTTGCATTTGTATTTATTATTAATTAGCTTTTCTAATACAACAAGACACAATATCTTATAAATTACAGTATTAAGGCTCAACTATAATATGCATAAGCTGGCTTAAACATCTGTGCAATTACATATAAATCATATGTGGCAAACTATAATGTACTTAACAACACTTTTCGATAAGTTTCGTCAACTGTCATTTGCTTAAGCAAAGTACGAAACTGATCGCACATTCCGTACGAAAACAGCTGATTGTGTTATAGATACATACATTAACAAACAATCTGCAATGGAGGACGAAACTGATTTTTTTTTAAATTTAATAGAAAAAAATTGTTTGTATCAAAAAAGAGACGCATTTTATTATAATCGCAATTCAAAGGAACGAGCATGGAAAAAAGTAGCACAAAATTGCAAAAAAATTTTTATTGTTTTAAGTTGAGTGATGCACACCGCTGCAGTTTTTAGTACTTTTGGCCATAATTACACAAGCACCAAAAATTATGTATTATTTTGTTCGAAAATTTCTTAAAAATAATTATTAATTTGTATATGAATGGTATTAAATTTATAAAATATATTTATTCAACACCTTTTTGTTAACGAATTTTATTTTTCTGAAATAAAATATGTTTTTGCAAAAGTACGAATAAAACAAATGTGCAACTGTGACATTAGAGATTCCAGGCTCATGTAAGTACATTGTAGCCACCTAAAAGTCTTCAATAATTTGCTTAAGCATTTGACAGGCTTCTCGTTCAATTTTTTACATTAGCTTAAGCTACTTTAAGCATATTATAGTTGGGCCTTTAGAGTCAGACAAGTTAAATTAAAGAAATTGAAAAATTATTTAAAATTGATACTGCAAAAACAGTGAATATATATGTAAGCTACAGAATTAAAAGATAATAAAAGATAATAAATAATCAAATAAAATAATTACATAAATAAAATAATTTTGCGTTAAGAATTAAACATACAAGTATTACGAAAAATATTCAAATAGTAATTTTCCAAACCTTATTGCGTTGCTAGTGGTTTGCAAATTATTCGGAAGTTGATTCCAGAGACGTATGGTTAATATAAAGAATTGACATGGTCACGGTGACGAAATTGAAGTATACCCTTTCCTCTGTACGATCTTGTAAACTGTAAACGTTTGTAAAGGAAATCTTGCTCCTTTGTCATAATAATTTTTTAAAGTAAAATAGGATTTTTAAATTGTAAATAGTTTGAAAAAGATATACTGTAAATACGACAGGAATATTGCGATATATTATCGAACCTTTTTAAAGAGAATATATAGCGGATGATGTTGTTTTACGTAACGGTAAGTTTTCTCATATCCTTTGTGTTACAACTAGTAAAAATTTCAGACGAATACAAGAGTTTAGGCAAGAGATAAGTTTTTGCTAGTAATATCCTTATTTTCAAAGGCGTACATTGCTGAGTGGCATATAAATTACGCAACATACCGTATGCTCTACCACACGCTTGAGTAATGTGATTTGACCAAGTTAGATGTTTATTAAATGTTACTCCCAAGTTTCTTACAGAATCCACAATGTCAATTTTTAAACCCCCAAGCAATATGTCTATATCAAAATCTATTCGAACTGCTTTTTTGCATACTATTAGACACTTTGATTTGCTTGGATTAAGACGTAAACCATTTGCTAAAGCCCATGTATATATTTTGTCAAGATCATGATTTAATTCTTGTATTTTTGTCGTAATTGAATCTCTGCTGCTACTAAGATACAGCTGAACGTCGTCAGCATACATTTGTATTTTAGAACATCTGACTTGTTTGGGAAGATCGTTAGCATATGAAGGGTATAGAAGGGGTCCAAGAATAGAGCCTTGAGGGATACCTCTTGTTACGTGTAAAGCTCGTGATAAAGATTGAGATCTATTTGAGAGATACGACGATATTAATTCCGTTGCTAGTGTTGAAAAATTAAATAGTTTCGACAATTTCATGCATAACATTGAGTGGTGTACAGTATCAAAGGTCTTTGAATGGTCTAATAACACAAGAAACGTTAATTTATTATCATCTAAATTATTTTGAATTTCCTCTATTACATCAGTTAGTACTGTAATACAGCTACGTTGTGGTCTAAATCTAGATTGGCGATCAGTCCATAAATTGTTAGCATTGACATGCTCATAAATATGTTTATGCAATAAATTTTCAAAAACTTTAGAAAGATATGGCGGAATTGCAATTGGACGATATTCAGATCCGGTTTTAGGTATTGGAATAATTTTGGCATGTTTCCACTCCATAGGGAATCTATTGGTGGTTATTATGGTGTTAAAAAGGTGGGTGGCATATCGAATAATCCATGGCAGATTAATTTTAAGAAACTTAGGATCAATATTATCTATTCCTATTGCATTGGATTTAATTGCATTGAAAGCGTTAGCAACATCAGATGCATTTACGCATTGAAATTTTAGCTGGTTGCACGAAACTAAATGTGTATTTCTATCGTAAAAGTCGCACTGGACTGTTGGAAAAGGAATATCCATAAAGCTTTTATTAATCAAATTAACATCAACTTCTACTGAACGTTCAACTGACTTACTTACTCTAATATCTCGCATATGTTTCCATTTACTTTTAGTGTTAACTGCCGAATTAAATTTATTGAAATAGTACGAAGACTTATCATGTCTGATTTTTGAAACAACGGCTTTTCGCGCTACGCAAAATTCATTGTGCATTTCGGGTGTTCTGTATCGTTTCCACATGTGGTATAGGTCATCACGTTTTTTTATTAACAATTTAGTTTCATTTGTGAACCACGGCTTAGCTCTATTTTTATCAGTCTTAATTTTTATCGACACGTGATTGTCATAAATCTGAAGTATTAAGGTATTAAGAACGGTAACTTGTTCATCAGCCGTAGGTAAATAGAAAATTCGATCCCATTCAGAGTTAATGAGATCACGATATAAGTTTTCTAAATCAATACTTTTAAAATCTCGAAAACTAAATGTACTCACTCCTATCTCCACTGTAAATTTTTAGCACATAAAAATTAAATCATGTTTGGAAAAAGTAGGTACAGCTAACTGCTCGCATAGTAACACATTTTATTCATTGCTTACAAAAACTAAATCGAGTAATGTACTTTTGGTGGTCGAGAAGTGCGTAGACCTAAAAGTATTAACAGCGGACAAATTTAGTGTAGACATGATAGTAGTTAGATTTTTCATTTTCAAGCAAATTGCAATTGAAGTCACCAGTTATAATAACTTTAGAGTACGTTACAGAAATATTTTCTAATTTATCAACAAGTGTGTCCAATTGCATATACTTATCTGGCCTACAGACACAGCCAAGTAGCATATTGTTCGCACGATAGTTAACCTCAATAAAAATAAATTCAACATCACCGGGTTCATTATATGAACAAATAAGTTTGCATGAGATGGTGTTCCTAATGTAAATTGCTACACCTCCGCCATTGTTACGCCTATCTGATCTAAAAATACGATAACCATCTATCTTGTTTACACTGTCATAAATTTCAGGTACTAACCATGTTTCCGAAATACATATTGCATCAATGCATGAATTTTCAAAAAGAAAACGGAATTCATCGATTTTTGGTAAAAGACTTTGCACATTTATATGAATGGTTTTAAACCCCTGATGCCGATCTGGGACCGAATTGATTAAATGAAGAGTTTATCATATTTACATAAAAACGCAACGCAATAAAGTTCATGAGTATATAATAAATTGAAATTGTTTAATGTTAAATAGGGGACAAAATTAGGTCGAACTATACCGTGTAATTTTGACATCAATGGTGAGATATTAAGTATGAAATTAATTAGAAAAATAATTAGAAATAATAAAACAATTAAGAATTTCATATAAAGGTATAACCTAACAATAATAACATAAGTATTTAAAAGATAAGCAATAACATTATATTTAAATAAGACGTTAATGTCCAAACGTTATTCGAGAAAAAGCCGTTTTAAATCCTCAGGGTATTCAATTAACACGGGATCGTCCGCATCAAACTTTCTAACATAAACAAGTCCACGTAAAGTAAATGTTGACTTGATTCTTTTATTCTTCTTCATTGATAATGTTTCTTTAAATATTCTGTGGTTATGAGGTGTTAAATTTTCATTTACATAATAGCTTCATTACTTTCGTAACCAGCATGACGTAAACCTAGATTAGTTTTATTATCTCGACGGAACTTGGATATTGATATTAAAAGAAAATGTTTTTCAAGTGGAGAATGTAATTTAACAACTATAACTTTATCCGCTGGGTTGTAACTTTTATTGTTTCTATACATTTTTTTTAATCTATAAACATTTTCGATCTGCGGCGCATTTATATGTATACTATTGCATATGTTTTGTACAATGGAAACAAGATTTTCATTTTCATTATAGGGGACACCAGAAATTCGAATACTACCGGCCAAAACAGAGTTTTCTTGTTTTAATACTTTTTGCTTGAGTCCTTTTATTTCTTCTTTCATAAGCATAACGTCGGAGCTGTTAGTTTCTAGATTTTCAACTCTTTCAATTATTGCTCTTCAGACACTTTTTATATTATTTATTTGGCTCTCGATAACTGAAAGTATTTTTTTTCTGACTTTCTTTGATTAAATTCTTCATAAAGTCGAAGTGTTTCTCTTCGCTTTATCTTATTGATTTTTTTATAACCTCTCCAGTTATATATTCGCTTTCTCTTATTAAATCTATTAAGAAAAATTTATCTTGGTTTGAACAACGCGGCACTTTTGGGTGATTTTCAACCGGAGAGACTTGATGTAACTCTCTGGTTCTCTTAGCAGCCGATTCACTTCTTGTTCCCATCTTTTTCATTGCTTTTGTACTTAATGTTTGTGTTGTTAGTTGTGTACTTAGTCGAATTTATTAGTTTGTTTTTTTTTTGTTGTTTAGATTTTTAATTTCGTTAATTATAATTTTTCAATGTTTACACTTTTTTATTTAATTTTTAAGCACGGATTTTTTTTACTAATTATGCGTTAAATGTTTAGATAATAATTAAATATTTTAATTAAATTTTTATTAAATTCTGCTATAAAATGTACTCCTCGTGGTTTCTTCAGAACCAAATCGAGCTAATTGTTGATACCTTCCACTTAAGTCTACCAAAACATATAAAAGTCAAACGAGCCAAAGTCTTTGGTAGAAGCGGGATGAAGTAAAAATTCTGACCGCTGTTCTCCAAATAGTTTTTACTGTTACAGCAATGGTGGAGAGTCATTGGTGTCTAATCGACGTTTTTGTTTACCTACTTCTTTCAAATGGATCAATATTCTTCATCTTTCAGCAACGAAATTTGCCACAAACACCCTTTTCGGTTTAAAATTGTTGTGTTTAAAGCAAAACATTGTGGAAAACGCAGTTCTGTGTGTTCTGTGTATTGTTGAAAGGTATCTTTCCCTGGAAAAATAAGTATGTGTCATCTGAATTGAATTGTATAATTGAGCTTCATACACGTCCCTTTAAATAACTGCATTCTAATATTTTAATTTAGTGCAAAAAGAAAATCCAGAACACTGCATGATGTGTAGTTTTTATCGTTCTACTCAATTGCGAGAATTTATTTTTTATTTGAACGGAATTTAATCTACCTGCCACACAATATGCAACACTCTCTGGCAAATCAAGTAAAGTCAAAAATGCGTCAAACAACAATTGCTGGCAAGTAAATGAAAATAAAATGAATTATTTTATATAAGTTTTCTAAAATATTTGGAAGTAAAATAAATTGTGGATTGCTTCTTTTTAAACTCATATTTTTATTTAATTTTAATGATGATTATGATGCTGTGATAGGAGTGTGTGTTGCTATTTAAATTGGAAATTAAATCTTGGTATTTTTGCATTAACAAAAAATATTCTCTTGAAAATTACATTTTAAAATATATACTTTTATACCCTACACAAAAATTTTATACCTAAAAAGTAATCATATTTAATATTTATTATACTAGAGAGCTCTTGTATGGGACGTTGTATATGCAGAATTCTTATTGTTAACTAGTGTTTATATAGTTTAATATTGATCAGAAATATAAATAAATAAACGTTAAAAGAAATTGTTTTGTGTTTGCCTGTACCACACTCACTGTGGCAAGAAAAAAATACATATTTCCATGCACTTGGTTGCTTGATACTTATTATAGAGCAGAAAAAAAACTTCACAGGAAGCAATCTACGACTAAATATGAATTAGATACACTAATACATATTCAGCTTATAGCGATATATTAGCAGCATACGGTTTCAAGTAATTAATAGAGGATAGCGCGTATTATTAAAGAGGTCCTTGAAGCCATCTCTGAGCTTCACATCGATAATGGTGAATCACTTTTAAAAAAACGGTTGTGTCAAAGAAACTATTCTGGGGCTGAAATCAGGGGTTTAAAAGAAAAAGTATACAAACAATTAATTTTATGTTTTATGCTTTAAGCTTTAAAAAAAGAAAAATATTGAAAAAATTATTAAAAAATTAATAATCAGCGGAAAATCCAATGTTGCAGCTGGGACTTGAGCCCGTTGTTCTATTATTTATAGGGAGCCATTGAGAATAAATGTTACGCTCTTCAAGGTCCTCTTGATAGACAACATTTCGCGCAAATGAGTTTCTGTTTGTTTGGTTTTATCAAAAAACTTCATAGTTATTTTAATCTGACCACGCACTGTATGTTACTATTTGACAGCTGTTGCATAAAAAGCGTGAAAACAAAAATTTAGCTGGGATCATTGTGAATAAAAAATCAACCTTGTCCTCGCAAACAATTTTCGTAAAATATTTTACCTGTCAGACCATAGGCTTAAGTTTATTAGTTTTTCCATTTTAATTTACAAATTAATTGTTCTGTAATGAGAAATATACAAACTATAAGATAAAAACAAGAGATAACTGCAACAGAGACATAAAAGAAGAAATGAGAAAATCATATTGTCTGATACAAGTGTCAGGATTGTATTACACGGTGAAGTAGAGGCGATTTTTATATCGTAGATCCCAAAAGTTGGAAATTAATACTTTTTTGACGGTGCAAATTATTGGCCTTGATCTTTTAAATTTTAAACAGGATTATTTTTCTAAAAACAAATCGATTTTGTATTTCTCTGAAAGGTAGGGTAAGCAAGTAATTCCAAGGTCAACGTGCAATCCATAAGCATATGTCATAGGCATATAATCTTCAAAGAAAAATAAATAGAATCGGTACCAGGTGTCGACTGACTCGACAAAAATCTTCTTTAGTTTAAATTTAAACAACAGAAATAACTTTCTTACTTACAAAAGATTTCACACTTACTATTCGATAATAGTCTGCTGTATGAATAAATATATGTAATGCGTCATAGTGAAAAAATACCCAAACTAAGAAATATACAATCACTCAGAGTTTGGGTAATTTTTCAAACAAAAATGCCAAAAAATATCTTAGACGATTTGAAGTTTTTTGAAATTTAAGAACAAGTTCCCAAATATTCAAAATAGTATAATCCTCAAAAATCGGTGAATAGTCGCCCCATTTATTATCAACAGGGGGGTTACTGCGTAATTCGATTCGAAAAGAAAATCATTCGAATTTGTATGCCTAATACATTGTGTTTCGAAAATGTTTTCTTTCGAATCGAAATACAGAGTAGACCCCCAGTACTTGGTTCTTTTAATGAATTTTACTTCGAGCGATACAACAATGGGAAATATCAAATTATCTCCTACCAAATACATTTAAAAGTGAATAGGAATATGTGCCTATTGTATTTGGGCCTGTGTTAAATTTTCGCAATATTATATTTAGTTGGTTTTATTGATGTAAATCATAAGACCGTGCACTACCGTTTTGATTAATTAAGGTTTTTGGTAAAATCTATATGTTTTAATATATTTAAATTTGAACGTTTTAATTTTTCGGCAGAATTAATTTATGCACAATAAGGTCTTTAATAAAATTTTCCCAACACAATTTTATTAAACGGAATAAAACAATTTTTCATAATTGATTGTTAATTGCAGTTTTTGCAATTAAAATTTATTTCCTGATGATGCTACACAAACACGTAGCAAAATATCGGCTATAAATAATAAAATTGTATCGGAAAAGTTTTATTAGCAACCTCATTGTACATAAATTAATTAAATTATATTAAAAGGCCAACAAATTATAATAATTTTTGATTTCTTTATATAATTGTGTAACATATATTCTTAAAATATATTTTTTTTATTAAATATTGAATTAATATTTTTTTATTCCCGCTAATCGATTTAATGGTGAATTTTAAAATTGTTGACGAATCTTACATGTTAGTAAAATATGGTTTTATATACAATTTTGGTTTTTAAAAATTTGATTGTTTAGAATATATTGTTATTTAGGTTATTTTTTGACTATAATTTAGTTTAGTAGTGCATTTTATTATGTTGAAATTGTTTTTTTGCATTATTCAGATTAATTTTGATTTTGGTAAAATTTATGATTTCAATATTTTTTTGTGAATTCGATATTTCATTGATTTTATTACTGTTCCGACTTTTTTCATACAATATGGATTTTTGTGATATTCCGGGTATTAGGTGAAATTTCTATATATGGAAAATCTTGGTATTTTTAGGTAAAATTTCAAGTTTTCATTATACTATGTTATTTTGTAAATTAACATTTTTGAAGATTAGTTTGGTGTTGTCTTACAATTTTGGTGGATTTTCAAGGTCACATTCACAATTTTTATGAATTTTAAATTTGATATTGAATTTTTTATTTTAGTTAAAATTTGTTTTTTTTGTAAAATTTGTGTTTTTAATTTAATTTAATCTTGTTTGGCAATTATAAGTTTTTTATTCCAATTGTTAGATGAAAGTGAAGACATAAGAAGACTGAAAAGACCTCATATTTTAGATCTCCCATTCAGGTCATAAATGCTCAATAACTTTTGTTACTTTATGTTTTTCCCGACTTATTTTAACATTTTGCTTTTATAAATAAAATGTATATAGAATAACTTAATTTTATAAAATTTATAATTTTGAACATAAAATTAACAAAAAACATAAATGTATATACTTAGATAATATTATTGATTTTAGTGAAAATCAATATGTATGTGATAGTTTTAAATTTTGAGCACATTTGCTTAATATCTTAAGATATATTGCAAATAAAAAATACATAATAAAAAAAAAATTTGGTTCACAGTGAATTTCAAATTTGGGAAAACTCTCGATTTTTTCGCAACTTTTTTGTAAAATTTATATTTTTGAAGAAATTTGGTTTGGTTCGTTAGTTTGAAATTTTAAGGTTTTTAAAAAATGTTTAATTCGGTCTAACATTTAGGTCCGTAAGTTATCTGATGGCCTCGGGTTAATAATTTCTATACGGGCACTTTATAGCAAATTTGTTAAGGATTCAGAAAAGTTTCACTCTTTACAAACAAAAAACAGAATTATACATATCCTGGGATCTTGTGTCCCGATATTACTTCATATAACTAATATTCGCCGAACGTACGGACGGACAGACAGGAATCATTAAGTGGTGTCGATTTATGGTAAAAATTTCCGTTATCCCTTTTCAAGCTTGGTTTGGAAACAAGCCGGTTTCGGCTATGTGTCATCTTTAGTGTCATTTTCTGTTCTGAGCGATACTTGATCTGGGATGATGGAAAATCGTTCCAAAAATCGACATCATACCACCATGTCGGAAGCAAGAAGCATGAATTGAATGAACAGAATGACAAATCTATATATACCCTTTTCATTTTTATGAAGGATATAAAGAGTTTCCACACTGAGTGTTGCAACACAAAATTGGTAAAATTAAAAGTAGAACAGAAGAGAAACAAACAATTAACTAAACGAAGCATAAGGCTAAAGAGAAAAGATATAACCTGTAATGACACTAAAATTTTACAGCATTTTTTACACTGTAACATATACGACAGGCAACAACTATATTATACCGTTAATATACATTTACAACAACTACATCGTTAACATTTTTTCAGTACATTATTGCCTTCACAGATTTGTAACCAAACGAAATGGGCACTCTTATGCATCCTGCCTTGGTGTGCCTTGTACTTTTTTAAGATATTTCAGAAAATGCCGTTACAGCCAATGATGTGCATTATAGGAACATAACTGAATCGAGCATTAGTGGAAACAATCGAAATATTGCGTACCATAATTCCAGCCTTCAGTTTTTACGACATGGTGACATGAAAATGCCAAATCGTGTGATTAATTTCACCCAATTTTAGACTTTGGATAACACGATTGCCGAACTGCGACACCGAAGGAGACACGACGTAATATAACCGTCGTTGAAACTGCGCTTTGCAAAAATATCATCGAAATTTATGACAAGCGCATTATATCACGCCACATTAATCGCGGCCTCCATTTAACCGATATTCTCTTCCATGTATAATTTAAATAAGTTAAGAAAATGATTTTGTATTGAATATTAAAAGTTATTTTGTTTTAAAAATTGTGTGTTCTTAATAAATTTAATGTGGCAGCCCAAACGGAGTCACCTATTACAAGTTCTATATCATCTAGTGTAGGCTATCTAAAAAAGCAGGACCTTCACTTTAAACAAAATGCAACATGAACTTCGTATTTTATTATTTTATCTAAGTAAAACTATTTTCGAGTGTGCTAAATCTGACAATGAATCAAAGTTTTACGCATTACACAAAATATATGGTGCAATGCACATATCAGCCTACAGTAAAGTAAATAAATTAAAATGTTGAAAAAGCTGTTATGGTAGGTAGAGGTAAAAAAATTCTTTAACACAACATCTTGATCAGCCAGAAATTTGTTCGCACGTGGGAGCGTCGGCAGAATAACGAGAAGAATTTTTTTCGTGCTTCGTTTCGTAGTTCTCTGTGGTGGACAGGTAGATGTTCATGTTCAGTTTGAGCACAATTTTTTGTTTCGCCTTGACATTTTTTTACTTGTTCTCAGCATATTTTATTTACGGGTGTTTACAGTCGAGCGCGTACAAATATATTTTTTATTTTGCTCGTATGTATTTTGTTCATGTGATGGCAGAACAGTGTTGTGCGAGCAACTGTTCGAACAAAGAGGTTTGACCACAAACAGACCATCGACAGTGACGGTCTTCACGAGCGAAATTTCAGTGCGAACAGGAATTTGTACGTTGGCAGAACAGATCTATGGCTATTCAAGTCGACATGTAAATGAGAAAAAACAAATTAAAAGTATGTGGCATTCGCCTCTGCTATATTATAGATAAGTAGAGAGCGCTTGAAGCTCTATAACAATATAAAAAAAATTCTTCTTTTAATGTTAAATACAGCGGTGGGAGAGGGGGAAAAGTTGGTGAAATGTAGAAAATAGTGTATAAAAGCAAACAAAAAATGGAAGAAAAAAATAAAGTAAAATAGTATGTGAAAAACTACCAAACTAGTTTTTTTTATTTGTTAATACGTTAATACTATTGTTACTTTTTTCTTCTGATGTTGTTTTTTAATCATTTATAATTTAGTATGTGTTTTTCTTTAATTTTTAAACGTTAATGGCTTATTTCACTTTCATATTTCTGATAATTCGAAATTCTTTTCCACTTTTGTCTATTAAATATTTTAAAACTTTTGTTTTTCTTTAGATCTTTTTTTTTTATTAATTAAATTACAAGCTTCCTAACTAGTTTTCTAACTTTTTCTGCATTGTCCATTTCTCAGATTTATTATCAGTTTTATTTAAAGTTTGACATAAAAAAGTCTTATAATATAGTTTGCTTAACAAGTTTGTCTTTCGTTTTTGCCAACTCTAAGTTATTAAACACTTTTTAGATGATTATGGTATAAATAAACGAATTTTCATATTTATTACACAAAAATTATTTACGCTTATTCACACACCATAGTCACAGACACGTACTCGTGCATATAAGAACATGTTAGTTTTGCATCTTAACCATATTTCGAAAAACTTTTTAAATACGAGTAGTTTTAATTCGAAAGCATATAAGAAGATATATTTGCTTCACAAATAAAATTTGTTTTACTGCATCAACTTATTTTACTGTCTTAACGATTTATGATGAATTTATTTATAAGTAATTAAAAATTTTGTGTTCGAAAACTTTTTCCAGATCGATGTGTGAATTTAAGAGCCGTTTGGGAAATTGAACAGTGTTTAATACAAAACAAAGGAAAACACACACACAGAAACTAAAATGAAAAGTAATAATTTGAATTCAGGTTTAAAATATTAAACAATGATTTCCTCAATTAAAACCAAGTAATAACAAATTTCTTGTCTAATTTTCTTCCTTTGAAACAATTTGTTGTTTATATTGGATTTATCTACCAAATAAATTAATTATGTATGTATACATTTTAAATATGTTTGTGTATGTGTGTATTACACATTTTCCAGTGATAGATACATACGACGGAACATTAGAGCAAACATATTTTAGGAACTTAGTTTCATTTTTGGTTACAGATAATGGAACCACAGAGGAAACAACAAACGAAACATAAAAAAATACATAAAAAAATGTTGGTACCCAAAAAGGAACATGATTTTTTAACAGAAAACATACCTACAGACAATGCAACATTAAAAGGAATTTGGCAATGTTTCTTTAATGTTCCTTCTTGAGTAGCCGGTATTATAGCTGAACTGTATTAATATTTATTCCTTAAATTTATCATTTAATGAAATAATTCTTTCTTATTTGCGCAAGCTAAAACCCTAGTTTTTATATATAAAAATATTTGGTAAAATACTCGTTACTTAAAACAAAAATTAGTTCTCCCGTGTTAAAATAAATTCGATGGTGCGAAACTCAACATAAAAATGTAAAGCGTCATTAGGTTGGTTGAATACAAAGAAGGTGTTCAACTGTTTTTATTGTTTCAAATCTGACTTATTTGTGTATTGCCAGATTTTATCGGATGTATGTTATTTACAGTGGGATTATTAATAGGAATTATGGTGGAAAAAAGAGAAAAATAATATATAGAAAACTGTTCCCTATTTGGACCTAGCAAACTTCTTTCAATCTTTGGAATTAACTTAAAGAAAATCACTTTTCTGTAGATTCATATTACCGCAACTGTATGTGCTGCAAAATATTTCAACTATTCGCCTGCTTTCAGTCTCTTTCCTAATAATACGGCTTACATTCGCAGAAATTATTGTTATTTTCGATATCGAAATTTTCAAGGAGTTCCTGATAAAGTGTCTATAGTGTGTTTAATAGAAGTTTTTTTTATTCATTTGAGCTCAGTTCGGAATAGAACCTATTGTATTTTCATCTAATCTACAATACGAATTTTAGCAGCCGTTAAAATCAGGCGAATACTTCTTCAATGTAAATACAGCTTAATCGAATCTACTTAATCAGATTTAAAAAAAAAAATTTTGACATTATACACATTGTGTTATAGTTTACAACGCTCATTCTGCAGAAAGGTGAAGTATTTAGCGATTATTTATTGGTTGCTAATTGTTTCAAAATATTTACCCTCCACGATATTTTTACACCAAAAAGGATACAATACGAAGCAACCTAGGTTGCCACTTAAGACGTCGAAAAAGAAAATACCGAATAAAATATAAGAAAAGCTATGTTAATTTCTGAAAAGAAAGCTTCCTTTAAAGTTAACACCTTGCTTTTAAATCTAGTTATAATGTTGCCACATAACTTTCAAGGTTGAAACCTCTTTTTGAATCTCTTAAAGGATACACAAACAAGTATATTTCCCATCGAGAGTTGTGCCTCTTATATTGCAAAATTGCTTTAGATTCCTTTTAATGGACAAAAGGCTTGACCTTTTTTTAACGAGCAGACAAATATATTTTGAAGGTTTAGGAATACAGCTACAGGTAGAGTTCTTGAAAAAAAAACTTCTCAGTAGGAGGACGTAAATTGAGATAAAGGAAGATTTATATAAGTTAATTTTTTGTAGCTCTCTCTCATAAGTTCCATAATTTCGTTGTTTAAGATTTTGATAATAGAATACTCATCACAATTTTCATGTACTACTGAATTTGGCTGCTAAAACTAACATCAATGGTATCATAAATTTTTGATACAAGAATAAATACAAAATTTATTATTTAAAACGATCAAAAAGAAAAAATCTATTTATGCGATCCACAATCGGCATCACTGTGCTGTGTTTGTAATAACACAAATAATTCTTGCAAGTTTCCATACAACTCAAAATTGCATATCATTCACTTGGCACTAAAGAAATGTTTTTATGTGATTGTAAAAATATTTTGCTTTAGTTTATAAAAAACTGATTTAATAACAGTTGAAAATACCGAAAGTTTTCATAATTACAAAATAAATTCTGTAGAAAAGAATCGATCAGGTTCCGATGTATTTGGTGGACACCTAACAAAACATGCACTTATTTAACTATCGGGCGCCTCAACTTGTCATGTAATTGGTGTCAATGTTTTTGTTACCCAACAGATATTGGACTTAAACAAATCGATTAAATTATTTTCTTCTATGCTTCTCGTACAGAAAGCACAATCCACATAATTTAACAAGCGCCAAAAAGCCCTAATTTTTTATAATAAATAATTATTTTGATGCTCAGATCTAGTAACATGTTGTTTAAGTTAAAGTTTAATTAAAATATAAATATTTAAATAATGATTGTGATAATAATGGTAATAATGACGATATCTACATGATCGTCATAATGAACAACAGGTCTAGGATGAGCACACAATAGCCTGTGCAGGAACATTATCTGTGCCGCTGCCCAGATTTTCAACAAGTAAAACGTCGTATTTCCCGGTCGACGCCTCACTTGAGTGGCATTGACTGGAAAACTCAGAGAAATTTTGCTCACAATACCGTGATCCTATAGCTCGCAAAGGTGTTTTTCTACTGTAGTGGGTGTATGCCCACTGGCAGAAGAAGTAACAGTAATATAATTATTAAATTCTAATAATTACTAAACTATAGATACCTTACACAGCACTGATAACAGATAAACAACAGCATCAAGGATAAACAACTCCATACACACAATGTGTTCTTGACCTATAACTTTAAAGGACACAAAAAGACTGGCAGGGAAAGAACAACCTAGGAGTCAAAACAAATAGTAGATATTTCTACGAATTACGCAAGAGTTTTTTACTCAAAACTTCTGATTTCTCTTCGATTATTTTTAGACTTTTTCTTGATCTGAAAGAAAAGAAGAATCCCTCTATAATATTTCTTACTTTTCGTATTTACAACTATTTGTTTACTATTCTTCTTTATCTTCCATAATAAATTTTTTTCTATCTTTAAAACCGTTTGCCAATACAAAATCTTAAAGTTCCCACTATCCACGAAGAAGCTAAAACGTACACGTCCAAATACGTGAACAAACTAGTCGCACATCCCAACACTCTAGCACGCAATTTATTGCAATTTGGCCACCAGAGACTAAAAAGAACTGACACATTGAGCCTGGTGAGGCGGCTCTCTCTACACAATAGAAGATAGATTTTTAAGTTTTGAACACAAAAAATTAGTTACTACATTGGTAATAACTAGTAAATAATAATTTAGAAATAAGATTTGAATACTTATTGTGAATTTGTTTTAATAGAAAGATTCAATAAAATAAAATACAGTATAAAAAAAAAAATACAAAAGTAAAGGAGCAAGAACGACTATGGTTTTTGATTTGACAAGGTGCTTTGATGGAGATTTTTGAAACGAATTTCCGTCATCCCTATGTGCCATCTTCAGTGTTAATTTTTATTCTCAACGAGAATGACACTGTATGAATAAACCTCGAAACATAAGGACTCTAGGTATAGGTAACCTCATAAGCCAAATTTAAAAGTTTTATCATAAAAGTTTCCCGATATATGAAGGTGTAAAAAGTTCATATCTTGGTACCTATTCAATTACTCACTTATCAATATTATGGGGCACTTCCACTTTAGCTACAGAGCTGAAATTTGTTATACAGTAGTTCTGAGAGAAGAAGTAAACAGATGAAAATGTGCGCTTTTTATATGGGGTTAGCAGGGACCAGGGTTCGCCTTATTTGTATGGGACACTTTCGCTATAGCAAGAGATCTAAAATTTTGAAAAGAGGTAGGGGGAGTAGCATCCCCTCTTACTTATATGAAGCATTTCCGCTATAGCTAGATAAAACCCAACGGTCTGTAAGCTTTAAATTAAAAGAAGTTTTATGCATACAATTACAAAAAATAACTTAGAGAAAGGGACTTAGATCAGCATAAGAACATAAATGTGAAAATAGGGCCCCTATCCAAGAAATAACGGCCGAATTTTTTGGATAGCAACTTGGCCTTCTTTTCACATTTATGTTTTTTTGCGAATATGAAATTATTGACTTCAAAAATCAAAAGTTACGACAGTATGAATTTTTAAGGAATGTTTGATATAAAACACGGCAAGCCCGAATGCCACCTAAAACAATGACCCATAATCATAGTCAAAAACTAAAGTCGGTTCTTTTAAAAATATTCTTTAAATTTAAAAGTTGTTATTAATAATTTTGGTACCATAGACAAAACGTAAGTATGTTTTAAGTTGAACCAGATATAAATGGGTGCCACGTCAAATGTGGAATATGTTTGCATACAATCTATAACAAAATAAAAAAAAGCGGCAAAATATATTTCCTTAAATTTGCCAATAGCTTATTAGTTAATTGTTGAAATAGCACTACATATAAAGAAACGAAAAAGAACGTATTTGGCGAGGTAATACCCAGCCATTTCCCGACCAACATTTATCGCGTGAGATTTAATACGCACTGGTAGGCATATTGGAAAAATGGAGGGATACCTCGATTGTTTTTTGTTCTTCAATATTTAAAAAGTTTATAATAAAAAGAGCTGTAACGCGAAAAAATTCAATATTCTTATTTCAGGTTTCTTGTTCTGGAACTTCATCAAGCGAAATCACGATTGTTTCAGTCTATACTAGGAGCAAATAATTCATTACCAGATCGGTCTAGTTTCAGAGAATGACACAAAAACCGTCAATACTCGCTTCGGGTATCAACGTGAAATATATCACAATCTGCCACACCAAGCAACTCAACATCGATCTTATGAACTAATCTTCCCTTGTTAAAACCACAGCCAGCACGTTATCCACCAACAACCAGTAATGCGATTCACTAACTTTTAACGATTCGACAGTCACAAAATTTTTATTGTTAGTAAAAACATTTAAGGCTTTCTCTAAAAGTAGTATAAACATGCTATGTATGTACCTAGTGCCTTGTTCATTGTTTATAAATGATATATAAACCAATTAAAACTGCCCCTAAAAGATGCCATGAGTTTTAGTTTGTTGAATAAATAAACAACACAAAAATATACATCATTTATTTTTGTATACAATCGTTTAGCTAACAACAAGAGCTGACTAAACGAATGCGAATATTGTTTAAAAAAAATTACTGAATAGCAACATCGTTTTGTTGTTAAAAATTGTCGTTAAGAAAGAATAGTGAATCGCACTTCAGGTCGGTACTTGTCGTTCAGTGGCTACTAGCTTTCTGTGGTATTTGTCGGTCGGCCAAACACCAAAGTGACTTACTTTCCAGATTCAAAATCCAAATGAGCCTCGAAAGGTTTCTCCTTATCAACAAGATAGCTATATACTCGTATTATGGTGGTGGGAATCACCAAGAAGACATTTCCACGGACGAGAGGTACATCGCACAGCAGTAAATAGATTAATTTAATTCCAATAAACTGAACTTTCGTTTGCAAATTTAATAATTGCACATTGCACTGAAATACTTTTGAGCTTTTGAATTGTAGAATTATTATAGTCATTGGCATTACCGGGCACTAATAAATTTTTTTAAAGTCCTGCGGACTTTTAATTTGTTATACAATTTGTGTATTTAATCATAAGAATATAATCTCTTAATAAAAGAGTATAAAACCAAATACTTTCTTTGATTTTTATTTAAAACAATTCTGGGGTTCTGGGCGATTCAATTAAATCACGTTGTTGAAGAATCAAGAGTGAGTTATGTCGTTATAGAACTTCTGTTAATGTTATTAAGTTTAGATTGTACATTAAATTTAGGCCTCTATAGAAAGCTTCAGTTTTTTCCTTGTTGAGTTCCAAGTTAAAAAAAAAATTTACTTCTAAAGTTGACCGATAGTTAAATGGCACTTAACACATGTAGTTTGCATATCATTTCCTTCTTTTAAATTAGAGTTTTTTTTATTTGGAATTACTTCACTATTCTAGTGATCCGTAAAGAATGAAAAAAGTGATGGATAAATCCCCATTCCTTTTTGTACAACGCCTTTTCTATTTGCTTCTTTCGTCCTAGTTGCATCTTTTTCCTTTTTGTATGTCAGTGAAAAATTTATAAAATTCTTAAAGCACTTTTTTACACTCACTTGAACTACTAAGAAAATACAAACACAACTACACGCCTCAAAGGCATATTTGAAGTTATGCAACTAACTTACTAGAATGGTGTTTCAATTAAATTGTCTCACTTTTTCCAGCAGGGGGAATGTTAAATTTTAATCTACATTCTTAACACTTGGCGACATGTTTACTTTAATTCGAAAAAGGAGTTAGTAAATTGATTGAAAACAAAACAGAAATAAACAATGTGCCCGTATTGCCGTCTCCACTTGACCACAAATAGATGCATGTAATTTTCTTAAAAACTTCGTTATTTGTTGTTTAAATCAAATTTTTCTTTCGATTTCAATACAGGTTTGTGAGAATAATTTATTATAAAAATATTTGTGCTACGTTTCACTAAGTATTTCCGTCTTTGAGAAAATTCGAACATTTTTTTAGAGAAATTCTGCTTCCAAAGACAGTTCACGATAACGCTCGGAGAGCGACTAAAGCTGTTGTTTGCGGGTTGTATTCTTGACATCTGTGGTTTCTTTTTACCGTCTTTCTTCTTTTTCCAGAAATGTGAGTGGTGTGAGTGTATCTGTGTCTTCACTTTTTCGGGTTGGCTGTTGCCGTCGTCGTTGCCAAATGTATCGATTTACCCGTTTTCTTGCAGGGTTTTGAAGTTGTGAACGAGTTTCCGCTTTTTGTTTTGTTTAAAATATATTTGTGCATATAATTTGGCATATTTTATATGTTGTGTTTTTACTCCAGATTTTTTTATTAAACATTTTTATAATTATTTCCTGTTTCCGCACTTTCTCAACTGTGTTGAAGATACTCATATTCAAGAGGGGAAAACTGTGAATAATTTTTCATTTAGTTTCTGGGATATCGACTGTTCGAAGAGTTAAAACACATTTCCTTTATTGTTAAATTTCAAACATGAACAACTTATTGCAATATCTTATTTATTTTAAGTCTAAGCGATGTGACTAGGTAATTAACAACTCATTTTTAGTGTTAAGATTTGGATATTATATTGTGAAATACTGAATATTAAATAAATTAATAAGACAAATTTAAAAGAGAAAAATATTAAATTGTTCAATAGGCTGGTCGTTAAGGAATTGTTTTTTTTATATTATTCTTTTTTGGAATCGTAAATTTTTTAAACATGTCGCAACCTTGCCGTTGTGAATGTGTCCACTCTTTTTGAGCATGTCGTATTGGATACATTAGACATCGAATTTCGCAACATGTTTGATGGTGTTTCTTTTTTTATTATATCATTTTACTTATTTCGTTGGTATGCCGATACTTGCTGAATACTAATTTGAATCAGTGTTAGTAAACGATTAAATTTACTCTTAATTTTCACACGTTCCGTTATTGCTTTTTACAATAGGGGATTCAGGGTTGCGACAGATCGTGAGCAACATTTGATAATCTTCAGAACATTGAATTTCTGCAATATTAATTTCCGACCTAACAAAGTACTATAAAAATATTCTGGATCCTTATAAGTAGGGAAAATTTTACCAAAAAATACCAAAAAGTAGAAATATCACAAAAAATCTATATTTTAATGAAAACTTCGAAATTTTACCAACACCGTTCTTAAAAAAAAAAACCAAATTAAATTTTGGCACAAAAACTTAAAAAAAAATTTCTAAATTTACAAAATAATTATAAATTGAAATTTTTTAATACAAAAATAACAAAATTTTCTTAAAAAATCTAAATTTTAAAACAAGAAATTGCAAAGCAAATTGGGGAAAATCTAAATTTTTCCATAATTGACCACGATTTCTATCTTTCAGTTCAAAATTTAAAAACGAATGTACTTAGATGCAATTTTAATTGCCACTCAATTAATATTAAACAAGCAAGAGAGCTATATTCAGCTGTGGCGAATCTTATTAAGACGGACGGTAGTGAGTCAGTCCAAGCTCAGCACATAGTGTGTGAATTACACGAAACCATTCGGGTCGTTTCACTTCCACTGTAGCTAGAGAGCCGAAATTTTGTAAACAGGTAGAATAAGCAATTAGAAAAATGGGCACTTTAAGCTTTAGGTTAAAAAAGGTTTTATACTTACATTACGGTCGTTAAAAGTACTGAAATCAATATGAAGACCAAGTTCTTCCCATGTACAGTACCAATCCAATTCTAAAAAACTTGCTTGTACATTTCTTAAATTTAATTTAGCTTTATGTCTAGCAAGATTGGCAAAATGTGCGTTGGCTAAAGAAATTTTGGGTTAGTCAATGTATGTAATACTTTTTTTCACTTTTTTTCGGAAACCATGCATTTTTCTCAATTTAGGTTTTGACCGCTGGTCGACAAGTTACCTCTTATAATTTTTCATTGCAAGGAAAATGTTGCTAAAATTGGCACAAAAGAGCTATGAATTTGTATTCAGTTGTGACCGTGATGGTTATTCTCAGAACATTCCTGTGAGTAACCCAACTTAAATTTATGTTTTCTTGGTTGGCTAAAGTTTTGATCATTTCCATTTCATAATTAGATAATATGAATGAATTAATGACTCCTACTTTTGCCCAATCTATTGCATACTTAAGATTCAGAATTTCACTATTAAAAATTTCTAGTTTGTATTTCAATTCATTTATTAAATAATTTACTGTTTCTTCATTTATTACAGATTTTAAAATTTTAATTGTTTTTGAAGTTAACTCATTTAATTTTTCCAGAGACATTCTATTAGTTATAACTTGTCTATTATTGTTTTCTAATACATTGTTTATTTTCTGTTCTGTAATTTCAAAGTCAGCTTGATCCGGGTTACCAGCAACCCATTTCCATGCAGATCCAATAAAGTCTAAGGATGTCTTATTTCTTGGTTTAAGATTGCTAATATGTTCTTTTAGCTGTGTTATTTCATAGGGGATGGGAAGTGCTTACGCTAGCCCTGATGACTGATTGTATGTCATCTATTACCGTCTCATAATTCTTAATTTGCACCACATGGACTAGTTTCACCGTACCCGATTTCATTCTAGCAACCCCAGTATCGATAGCGACTATCCGCGAATTGGAGTAATCCATGATTCTTACTTCACTCATTAGGGCAGGTATCTGTATTCTAAAAGGGAAACGAAAACAAGGGCTATATTTATTGTCGTTTTAATTTCTGATATTATTCTTGTGGACCACTCTTCCGCTTGCAGTTAATATGGTTGCGTGCCTATTTTCTTTGACTATCTCTTTTTTATAATTTTTAGATAACTTCGTACCTAACCTCCTATTTTCTTTTACGAAAATCTTCGCTCCCACCTTATACTTTTTTGGCTCTCTTTTATCCTTATTATGGTACTCCAGAACTGATTTCTGTCTGTTCTTAAGGTCTTTAGCCATTTGGGCTCTCTCCCTTTCCTACTCTTTGGGGTTATTAAATGATTTCTTACCGAAAATGCCTCAAAAGGTTTCCTACCTAAGGTTGAATGGACAGTATTATTATATTCGTAAAGAGATTTGTCTAGGAGTTCGGGCAGATTACTTTCAGTTCCTTCCGACCTAATGCATCTCATAATTTCGGAGAGTGTCGAATGGAACGTTTCGATTTGTCCATTGACGGTGCTAGCATATGGTGGAATTCTAAACACCTTGACGTTAAATTGGTTTTCTAGCATGCATATTATCGCTCTAGAGTTGAATGATTTTTCATTGTCCATAACAACTATTTCGGGCATTCCGAAATTTAACAATATTTCTCTTAGTGGCCTTTTAATATCATCTGCTGCTCTGGAATTCAGTATCCTTGCTTGTGCGTATTTTGTTAATTTGTCTATAGCTGTTAAAATGGATGTTCTTTCTGTTATGTAGATATCCACGTGCACTATTTGGCGATATTATTAGGGTGCCTATCGTATTTGTTCTCTTTGCAAATTCTGCATGATTTTATTAATCTTCTTGTTTTGGCCGCCATTTGCGGAAAGTTGAGCTTTGTTCTCCTCAGCATTTCTGTGGGCTCTACTATGTTCATTTATTATCTCTATTTCCTGGTCTGGTTCGTTACATAGTTATATCAGCTACCATCTTCCTCGTGTAAAGAACTTTGTATTTGTGAAAGGACTTAGGTTATACTTCTTGCGCTCTTCCTAATACATCGTCAGTGGTTTTAATACATTTCGTTACCGATGGATTTAGACATTTCTTGAATATTTCTTCCAATCTTTTTTCATTGGGGTCTGGTTCCAAAAAAATATGTATGGTATGTTGGAAAGATGATTTGAAACTCGTATGACTGTCTTTCATTTGGTTCTATAATAATTTGGTTCTTGAATGCATTTATGGGCGCATCCGTGTGTTGAATTAAGTTTTGTGGCGAGCTTTGGCTACTATGCTGTGTTGCGTCCGTTGACCTTCTTTCAAATGTCTGTTGCGGTGGTCTAGACACAGCATCCACTACAATGTTTGCATTTCCAAGCTTGTACAATAGTTCATAGTTGTACTCCTCCAGCGTTGCCTTCCATCGTCTCAGCTTACTGTTAGAGTTTCCGTTATTTAAGGCGTGAGTTAGAGGCTGATGATCCGTAAATATTTTAATTGTCGTCGCGCCATACAAATAATTTCTTAGCTTCTTCAAGGCCCAAACAATCGCTTCTACCTTTTTCGAGTTTGTGCGTATTCCTGCTGTGGATATCTCGAAACCTAGAAATTCCACCTCTGACTTCTTAAACTTGTATTTATTGAGCTGCATTTTCATGTTTGCCGATTCTAATGTGCTGAAGCTTTTTTCCATATTCTGCAGATGTGTTTCTTCATCTTTACCGAATATAATTATATCGTCGATAAAAATATAACATATTTTTCCAATATATTTTCGGAGAATATCAAGTCCTTTTTTTCACTTTACTTTTCTTAAATTTTATAGTATTCATTAATATTAATTTGCGGGTTATAAAATAACAGAGATAATAATTCCACTTGCAAAGGATATATTAGTAAAAGTTGCATAATTTGTCTGTTGGATGCTGTTGCTTGTTGAATGTTGTTTGGAACCCTTTTGGAGGAGGATATCTGCTTCTAATATCGCCTGAGGTTGCGGTATTGTAAATTTTTCAGTTGTCAGATCCTATTTCGCCTGTCAGCAAAGATTATTCCACTAGTTAATTCACTTTTGTACGCAGATTCCGGATTTTAATTTTATAGAAAATTTTCTTCTAGTTCTTAAACCCTTTCAAAATAATTTAATATATTTAAGGCAATTTCGGTTTGTATACTAAAATCAGTAACACTTATTTTACTTAAGGATTTTTATTTAATTTTATAGCACTTTAGAATTTTTTATTTAATTTTGTCCACTTTAGGGTTTTTATTTCTACTTAATTTTGTCCACTCTAGGATTTTTATTTTTATATAATTTTTATCCTACTTTGGGACTTTTATTTCCGTTGGGCGCCAGTTATTTTAATATTTATTATTAAAACACTTTTGATTTTGAGTGCTTGACTACGACTGAAGAATTCGTAGTTGATCATATTTTATTTATCATTATAAATTCAATTACAATATTTTGCTTATTGGGCATTTTCCCATAAATACAATTATTATGAAGGAATACACTAAAAAACAATTTGAAAGAATTTGGAACTTTAACAATATTTTGCTTATTGGGCACTTTCCCATAAATATAATTATTATGAAATAAAATGAAATTGGAGTTTTACTTATTTAAAGTTCAATGAACCAGAAACATGCAAAGGTAAGAAAGATAATAAAATTGTTGTTAACTTACATAAATAAATTCACACACAATATCAAGTGACCCTCACTGAATGAATATGTTTCAAATTAAGGTGTGAGACTGCCGAATACTGATTTTGTATCCAACCCAGCAATAGAAACTCGTGTCTAGTAAAAACATCAAATCTGTATAGTTATTTTTGTGCAATTATTGTCATATTCAAGAAAGGTTGTTTGTTAGTTTGGAAAAATGCAGAAAAAATTATTTAAAATTAAAGTTATCACAAATTATGTAATTCATTTCATACGCTGTATGATAAATAGGCAAACCGTTTTGAGTTGAAAGTAATTACTTACACAATAGTGAGCAAACTTTTGCCAGTTAATTCTGGAATCTTCCTCGTATTTTTGTGCATAAATACACTCTTAAAGAGTGATTTAGACTATGTGACTTGTCGTACGATTACTCAATTTTTTGTGTAGAAGAGCACGGATGGGATCATGTAAATCCGATATGTAATGAAGTCGTACGTAATTGAGAGAAAATATCGATGAAAATTTGAAAATTTCAAAAACCATCACACACCATTTGATCAGGAGAGAATTTTTCAGGGATGCAAAACTAGATCTAATGAATTGCACTATATATAAAGAAAAATTTTAATTTGTCGTTCCAAGATATTATTTAAAACGTATCTAAAATTTAACTTGTATTATATATGTATGTATGTATATGCGTCTGCATATAAAAAAGCTTATCTATTTCAATATTAACTGTACAACACTAGATGTTCTTTACGAAAGAATATTGTTTGGCGTAAACTTTCCATGCCTGATTTATATGTAAATAAATAGCAACATATATATGTGTGTGTGCACGCACCATATGTTTTGGTATTTTACCAATCATGTAAACAAAAAAAATCTGTCCTATGATTTTACTCTAATTTTTTGAAATTTCATCATATTTTTGCTCTCATTTTACCGATGAGAAATATCATCGTCTAAACCCCACTTTAAGTATGCGGTAAAATATAACACAACTAATAACAACATGCTCTCTCACTCTCTTTCGCTCTGCAGCGTGTAGCTGTTCACCAAAACCAAATACGAGCAGTAACAGTATAAATAATGGTTTTGCCTTGTGTAACTACTGGTAACATATTTGTGTTTGTGTTAATGTATATTTGTGGAAATATTACAAGTTTAAAGGGCTTTCTTTCACACTTTCTTCTATGATGTTTTTGCATATGAAATGTTATGTCTGATAATGTAAGTTTCTTTCCCACATACATGTACATAGTTCTCAGTAGCAGACGACAAGGAAAGATAGACAATGTGACTGACAGTAAGGATAACATTTCATACGCTTGTCACTTTAAGTTCTTTACACTAAAGCGTATTAATTGTATATGGGCATATGGAAAAACACATTCACTCGTGTTTAGACACAATCCTCACTACCACTGCCATTCCAGGATAATTTTATTGTTTGTTTTGACGCTATTTTTCTTCTGTCCACATATATACGGAGAAATATGATTAAATTTAGATTTTAGTTCTCCCAAGAATTTATGGGGGTTTTCTATATGATATAAAATATATTTTCTTGGTACCTGAACGATGACATTTGTGTGTTGGAAAGGATATTTTTTCTGAGGTGTTCGTTAGTGTTTGAATATGATTTTTGGCGTTTGGGGCCGTATCTCGGCGGGTTCAGGTTTGATCGCATAAACTAATGACTTCATCTAACCCCTTAGAACATAATCCAAGACGTTAAGTCGTATGATCTTTATGGCCTATTTTCTCAACAATTTAGAAAAATAACGCGTTCGCAAAATGTTTCCTTTAGTAAGTCGATTGTTTGACGCGATGTATGGCATGTAGCACCAATCTGTTGGAAAAAGCATACTTGCACTAAACATGCCATTCAATTCAGGCCTCAGCTAGTGGCTCAATATCGCTCGCCCTTGTCGATAACATTCTCGCTGGTATCATTTTTAATAAAGTAACGCCAAATGATCTTACTGGCCTATGCAGGCCGAACAGTTTTTGTTCGACCGGTTTATCCGGTTATTTTGCTATTATAAACCAGTTATTTTATTTTGTCTACTTATTAGTATTGTAAATATAGCCGCAATTTACGTATTTTTTTACAATTTCAGTTGTTAGAAAAAATGTCGAGTTAAAAATTCCGATTACGATTTTTTGCATGGAAGTATTCGAAATATTACATATAGTTTTATACTGATGCCCTCTGAAGTGTTGAAATATTTTTAAACGGGATTGACTGGACACAGGTAAGTACGTATTTTGCCCTAAACTGCTAAATTGCAAAGGTTCTTCGCCGTCAAGGCTTAAAAATAATCTTATATATGTCAATATGACTGACATAAATGTGCATAAAGAAAACTGGATTCCGTTCTATGGAGTTCCAGTGCAGCGGTAAATAAAAGTTCACTGAAGTACCTTGCCAAAAATCATGTTAGCTATGTTTGTTGTGTTGCCTTGGGCTGTCAGAAAGTTGAAAGTGTTTCGAGTATTATTATTTCAAAAAACAACTAGAACTAAAATAAAATCGAGAAATCAACCAAAGTCGTGGATAGTTTCCAAGTGTGGTGGACAAATCGATGGATATATCATACAAACCAGATGTTAATGTTACTATTAGTTTCTCTAATGCAGAAAAATATCATTTCAAATACGCAACCTTGAGTTAGAAGCTTATTTCGCAATTTTCCAAATTTTTTAAATGTGTGAATCGTGCTCTGTTTTAGAGCTAGGGCCGATTCCGTTTAGTGACAGTATGAAAACAGTGACTGTTCTACACAGTTATTTTGAGCCGTTATAAGTCTATAAATGAATTGTCAGACAACTATATTAATCAAGTTTAAGCTGAAGGTAGTTGAAAACTTTTGTGTTAAAAATATCCAAAAATCTTCTTCCGTTTGAGTTACAGGAGTCCTTAAAATGAACTATTACACAACGACGAAATAAAATGTAAAACACGTTAGTATTAGATCTAAGAATACAATATTTTCATGTTAGCAAGTCACAATTATGTACCCGTTTATAGATGAGAGCGTGTTATATTCGCACGAAGAGCTAGATACCGAAATTTACAAAATTAACTAAACAATACTAATAGGTATTTACAAACTCCAGAATATTCTACCAATCATAAAGAAAACATATCGAAAGAATTATTTTCATTTATATAAGTTTCATAAGAGATCTGAAAGATTAGAAAGATTGCTTAATGCTTTGTATTCTATAAGTCCAACAAGAACGCCAAGTGAAAGTCTAGAAAAAGCAAAGAAAAAAGGATACACTTCAAACGATTTTAACAGCGTCTTTTATTTTTAAAAAGTAACTAAGAAAACAAAAGTTTATAAGTTTAAGTATTTTATATTTAAGTTTTTACCTGAGTAATATGGAAGCGGTTAGGTCTTACATATAGGTTATTTTATTTATTTGAACCCTTAATTTCGCGAATTATTTTGTTGTTTACCAAAAAAAACTTTTATTTCAAAAATTAATTTGATTTTTGTGATATTAAATATTTTAACAAAACCGATTTACCGAGTATTTTTAAAATTGTTAACCAAAATGCGGTTATAAACATACCGGGTTTTAAACCAATTCGAATAATCGATCTTTTTATACTGGGCCATTAATAAAATAGTGATTTTTGAAGGTAAAACAGGATTAATCGTAGAGTTCCTCACTGCAAATGCGGCAACTTTGCTTACCGGTATTCCATTGAGCAAAAAAGCAGCCTTATTAGTGAAGAGAATATTTTCCATTGAAGGCGCAAATCATGATTATTTGCTGTTAGTTCTTGCTCGAACAGATGGATGGACAAAGTTCCAAATGCTACTCGAGATGACGAATTGAATCACGCGCTTCACAGCAGCAGTTGCTCCTTTGTTGGGGACTATATATCATTACGAATTCAAATTATTGTTTGTATCATTATTATCATTTTAATTATATGTACTCGGTACGAAAATGAGTCATGGATTAAATCACTCGCTCAAATGGCGTTGATCGCAAATTGGATGTAGGATACGGAACAGTCCCGAACTAAATCTCGATTGTTGCGAAATTTTTATGTATTCTTCTGGCGTTAGTCCACTAATGATAAAATGACAAAACTGAACACAAATTATAATACAATTGCTAAACCTGACTTGAAAAAATTATTCAAATTATTCAATTATTTCAAACGGATTCTTATATTGTTCTGGTGATCGACGGTATTCATAAGACAAACTAAATCTGTTATCTCTGTATACTTCGGACATCATCTTTCAGATTTTTCGTTTGCAGAGTTATATCCCAGACATAATTATATTTTAAAGAACGTGACAAGTTATATATTTCGTAACTCGTCTTGTAAGCGTATGTATGCGTATTTTTTTTAACACATAATTATATTACTTTTTTAAATTTCTGAATCGAAAGAAAATTACGAATTTTATTACCATAATTAACTATGATTTCTTTTAATGTCCTTTGGACAGCGATGGTTTATATATATAATTGCAGTACGCCGGGCCTAATTCAGGCCTAAAGCGCACAGTGTGTATATTAGACGAAATCATTCGCGCTGTTTTATGCCCCTCATCACTTTGATCCCTTCAATCGTAAAATAATCAAACTGGAAACAGAAGGACTCTACGTATATGCATCCTCCTAGGCCAAGTTTCATAAAAGCTTTCTGAGATACGAAGGTGTAAAAAGTGTATATTTTAGTATATATTTACTGACTTACTCAACAATATTATGAGGTACTTCCACTGTATGTAGAGAGCTGAAATTTGATATTCAGGTAGGCCTTAGGGCACAAGTAAACAGAAAAGTGCACTTTTTATCAGGGCGGTTTAGGCTTCTCCCTTATTTGTATGGGACACTTCCACTATAGCTATAGAGCTACTTCTTAGCAACTTGCTAGCCTAGCAAAATTGTTTGTAACTTTATAATGGGAAAAATTATGGGAAAAATTTTACCGAACTAGCAAGTTGCTTAGAAATGGAATGGTATTACACGTATGAAGAACTTGGTCCTCATTCTGATCTCAGTACTTTTTACGGCCGAATTTTTTGGATAGGAATTTGGCATTATTTTCACATTTATGTTTTTGTGCGGATAATTTATTTGGCGTTCATGAGTAACCACGTATATTTTAAAATCAAATTTTTCAGGAGAAGCAAAATAGGTTTTCTTTGTAACTACGCACACCAGTATGAAATTTTTCAAGCCATTTTGTTACAGTCACGCGGATGTAAGCATAAAAATGTTGTGTAGAATTTTCAGGCAAAAAACTCGCAGGAATGAGAAGCGAAGAACAAAAAAAAAAAAAAAATAAAAATAGCGGTTTGGACACCTAAAGTGTGTGCAGGTGAAACAACCAAGGGCAACACAATTGGTTTTTATTAAACAAAAACCTATAGAAATCTGCGGGGATTTTAATTATTACCTACTTATGTGTATGAATCGAAATTTAATTAAATAATTATAAAGCGTAACACACAGTAATAAAGAATTATATTTTCGTCTGTTTTTTATTTTACGAGTATAAAAGAACATATGTATTAACGAACAAAAATTACTCTGTAATACTTCACATAAAAAAGGAACATTAAAACTAATATGATGCTTCAACTTATGTCCTGCAACTTTCATTATCTCGAAGATTTTCATAAAGATTTTGAAATATATCCGGAATTAGTGGTAAGAAGTTCATACGAACTTTTGGACTTTTCAAGAGGAAATCAACGATCCATGTTTTGAATGGCAAAGCAATGTCCAAGAAATCAGCATTTTTCTTTTACAGTCAATTTAGTACATGATTGTTACCACAAGACTTTATCAAGTGAACCCAATCAGAGGGATGAAATATTTCCAACGTTCGATAATACGGTGAGTAATAAGAATAATAAGTTGTCTTAATATGTTTTATTAAATCGATGTTCACATTCAAAAATTTTCATTAACACAAGGCCCTTTTGGGTGCTTCTCGTTCATCCATCTTGGTTTACTAAATATATTTAATGATATTAATTGTAATCCCATATTAATAACGCCTGTTATGAGACTGTGATAAGTATTAAAGGAAAGAGAGGACATAACTGTCCTAAACCAAATCGTCTCTAAGGATCTTATCCAACCAACACCACAAATACATAAAGGAGAAACTTTTGCAATGTAACTGCAAACAATATACAGAATGACACGTACTGTGAAAGCATGGCAAAACTAAAATCTACCGGAAGTAAAATTTAATAAATAAACACAATCAAACTTATAAAAAATATAGCATACAAAATTTAAACAAAATGCCTGCAAATTAAAACAAAATGCCTGCAACAAACGACAAGCGTGATAATAAAAAAAAAATTCAAACCAAATAAAACTTTAAGCAACCACTAAAACACACAATAAAACTGCGACATTAGTGTTTTCGTTTTTCTGCATTTAAGCCAACTTCGAAATATGGCTAATTACAAATGTTTGCGTGACTGTGTCTCTTTTCTTAATGCCACAAACCAACTAGCCACAAATAAATAAAACTCATACTTGTGTTAAACACTCGTACTTGGAAAACAACATTAATTTCATACAAAGAAAAACTATGAAAATCACTAGTTATTAGCGTGATTGCCACCAGCCATTTAAACAACAAAAGTATGCCAACAAACATAAATAAATTACTGCCACTGCCAGGAGGCTACAACAAATAGCAAACATTGCTACTACAGCACAGGATGACAAAGTGTAAAGGTTTTAAAAAATTTGTTTGCCAATGCAAACAACTCATTGTGGCGAGTTTCGTACGAAAGAGTTGGATTCCTCGACCAAGGATAGAGGGATTTTTTATAACAACGACATAATTAAGTTTTCATAAATAAAAATATTAATGTATTGCCTTCGAAATACAAAACAGTTAGTTCGAAATACAAAACAGTTTGTTGAGTCAGTTAAATTGTCACTTATCATGGGAAACAGTAATATATGAAGCTGTAATATATTTCCAAGGTTTTCATAGTATAAAGATAATTGAAGGCATATGCATCCTAAAGGGAGAGAGAGTGAATTTCAATTGGAAATGCATGATTAGAGATACCACTACTATACTATATGCTGTCATATAGAAAGAAACTGTAGAGAAGAATTGCTAAAAACTCGAAATTTTGCCAATATTTGAAATCCAAAACCTAGAAAATTCACCATAAAATCGAACAACTAGAATAACCAAGTAAGAGATTTATATGCGGCCATACCGAATCTTATATACCCTTCACAATAGTATGAACTACTAAAAATGTACTACAGATTTTTCTCCGGTGCGAAATGTTGTTTGCGATATTTAATATTGACCTCCGGTTTAGTCGTTTGCTTTCGTTTTAATATAATTATTTTTGCTTGGATAATAAAGAAGATGTTTCTTTTAATTATTAATTTGTTTTTCGTTTCTCTTAATGCTTAACAATTTTTGAAAAATGCTAAATTTTTTGGTAAATTCTAGATAAAAGCGGAATTAGATTTTGAGTAAAATTGAAAAAGTATTGTTGAACTTCAAAATATGCTGACTTTTGTTTTTGGTTTCTTGTTTGTGATATTTAGGTTTTTTAAGCCTTGTTTAACATCGATTTTATTAAAATTGCTACAGTTTTCATAAAATACTGTTTTTTTTGGAAAAAATTTGGCGAGACTCCAAAATTTTGGTAAAATTTAAATTTTATAATTTGGAATTTGTGGTATTTTTGCAATTATTTTGTTTTATGTCAGTTTTTTATTATATTGATTTTTTTTTTAATTTTTATTGCAATTTCGGTTTTCTTTAAACATTGCGTTTTTAAAAACTTCTTTATTTTTGGTAACAAAAATTTGAAATTTTAACTTTTTTATGAATTTGTAAATTGTGTTGAAATTTAGACTTGTTTTGAAATTTTATGTTTTTTATAATTGTGAAAAAGTTTTTAAAAATATCTATATTTCTTAATTTTTATGTTTTTTTTTTTTTTAATTTCGATTTGTTGGACAATTTTGTTATTTTTGTAAAAATACAAAATCTCTGGTCACCCCATGTATGACCTTCGCTACCTTCTCATTACACGAATAACTGTAAAAAGGCCATTAAAACATAATGGTCCCCGTCAGTGCACTAATTGTCTATAATTCGTGCACATATAAAAACCATAAGACGTGATTAAATATTCATCCTACGAGTTATTTATTTTTTCTATCCATTCACCTACAATAGTGATTTTACATGACAGTTTCTCAACAAATAAGAACACGATTCGGTTAAAATATAAAATGTGTGTGAGCTCTCACCTATCACAAAACATTTCGCCTAATATTCAAAAATCTGTGGACCATTTTACAGACGTCGTGACTCTTGCAGCTAGAGTTGAAACACCAACAAAACCATCAGTAAAAAGAAATTCGTACCAGTCATCAGCTGATATACAGATTTTGGTCAGAGAGAAGAAAGGGCTTAGAATCCAATGGCAGATTACTCGTTCTCCAGATAAAAAGATCCAAATGATCTTATGCCAGAGAATGTTACGTGATAAATTGAAGCAGAAATATAAGTCCGCTATGGAGAGTTATTTATATAATTTTTATCTAACAAAAAATACGGATTATCGCGTGTGGAAAGCTTTTAGGGGTTCCAACGAAACCTCTACTAAGACTTCAAACCATAATTGCACCACAAACTCCCTTCAAAAAGTAAATGCTTTCGAGGAGGTTTTCACACCACATGAAATAAGTAGTTTCCCCATTCCAATTAGAAGCGATACTGTCAATGATTCTATACAATTTCGGCTAACTTCGTTAGAGTCGCAACTAAAAGTATGAGAAATCACGCCCTACCAAATAGTAGATAGTTTATTAAGATTTAAATACAATAAATTAGTTATTACATTGGTGATACCTAATTAATAACACTTCACTTCTTTGGGAACGATCCAGTAAAATAAAAAATAAAGAGTAAAAAATTTGTTGTTTTTCCTTATTTTGTGAAATTTCAGATTTTAATTAAATATTGATTTTTAGCAATTCAAAATTTTTAATGCCAGTTTTTAGATTTTGTGATGATTTTCCGAAGTTGTGGTGAAGTTAGAATATTTCCATAATTTGGAATTTTCGGCCATTTCTTTTACAGTTTCGATTTTTTTTTGTCAATTCTCAAATTATAGTAAAATTAAATTTTTTTTCAGATTAATTAAGATTTTTGGTAATATTTATTATTTTCTATGATTTTTAAATATTTTGGTGAAAACACCATAAATATCGCCGTTTTTCATAAAGAACTAACTATTAAATATCATCTACCTAAAAATAGCAATAATAATAATATAAGGAGCGTTATGAAGAATACCGGTTTTGTCATGGTTTGCAACATAGTTATTATTGATGAAAAATAATATTTTTACTCATTAAGCAACTAGCAAAATAAAAAGACCACTATTTGAAAACAATTAATAAATACATGTATATTTAACATAACAAGAATACTTTTCATTATACTGCAGTGTTGATTTACTGGCATACTGATCAAATTTATTAGCATTTGTTGGCTCATAAAAAACTCTTCTTGCTGTATTTACGTCACTTAAGATTCCTTTTAAATATTTGTCTCGTATTTGTTTTTTTTTTTTGTAAGTTTTGTTTTCATTATTATGTGTTTTACAAAGCCTCTTCTGGCTTCAAGCAAAGACAAGACAAATTCATGCGTGTGCGCTATGTTTCGACATATAGTACAACTTTGATTTCAATCAACACTTGTGAAAAATTTCCTCTGACTTCTTCTCGTTGGCATTGTTGTTCCCATATAAAGAATAATATATGTAATAGTTTTTGTTTTTTTTTTCTCATTCAGACTTGCTAAACAAAAGAAAGTTAATTTGCCCTCCTATGCTGTTGCTGCTCAAGGCGATTAATTATTTCGCCTCTCACTTTAGAATGTGTGTAAGATTAATTAAGCGCATGCCTAGAATCTTTCACATAATATCAGAGTTATTAAAACACGTTTCCTAAATACAACTGAAGTTATGAGTGAGTCAAAACATTATCCATAATACACACATAAGGAACTTATACATTTATACATGTAATAGGATGCTGGAATATTTGCTTGAATGTATTTTAATGTGTATTGCAAACTCTAGTATAATTGGTAACATTTAAAATATATTTATATGCGACATATTACTGCAGTAAACATAAAAACGAGATATTTTTGTTGTTGCTGCTCGTCGTGCAATTATCGTCTATTTTACAATGTAGGTGGTAAACACGTACTCCCAAACATAGTTAACAATGAAAATTATGGCAATAGCAAAAACAACAAGACAAAATATAAAAACATGGTTGCGTTCTTGTTTTTGAACTTTTCAAAAAGTACAAATACAAAATTCACATGTAAATGAAGTAAAATTTAAAATTTTTCCGTCGTTGCGGCACGCTCTGTTTTATAAAATAATGTCCTACGTTCTTCTTCCAAGCAAATCAGAGATTGCAATAAATTTATTTTTCAATTCTTACTTAACAACGAGTAGAAAACGAAAGAATTTAAGAAAGTATTTGAACTTGTTACCCGTAGCGTATAGTTTAGCAACAAACAATGGCTTTATTAATCATACGCTACTTGCACACCCAACACAACTAACAAAAGAAAATTCGCTTATATTCTTTGTTTGAGGCCTGTACAAACGCACATAAACACAGTCTGATTTTCAACAAACGACTGCTGTATAGAACTATCAAATACACGATGCAAATTCTCCCGTCTTTTTATATATTTATGCGCGTTTCAAAGTATTTGAAAATACATATATAACCGATTTCAACTGAAGTGAACAGGTGCAACTTTAACTTGTTTCTTTCAATATTAATGCTGGTTCTTTTCATATTGCACGCTGGCGTTAGTATGTGTGTAGAAAAATGTTAAATTCTAGCAGTACTAGGAAACGCACGAAATACTGGCCTAAATGAATGCGACCCAATGTCCATTTACTGAACCATACTTCTACAACAACAGCACATATCTACATGCAGTTTTTCTATTGTAAATGAGGAATTTAGGAGCTTTAGGAGCTGAGTAAACCAATCGCTGCTTTATATAGGAGTAAGAAAAGATTTATATTTATTCTTTTATTTTTTTTGTTCATTTTGTGAACTTAAAATATTTTTATATCCTTCACAAAAAGTGAAAAAGATTTGTTATTCCGTTTGAAATTCCATTTCTACAATATTCATTTCCGAATCAACAAAGTATATATATTCTGAATCCTTATAGGTGAGGGAACTCAATTACCGATGTCCGTTCTGACAGCACTAGACAATCTCGACTGTTGAAACTTGGACGATTTGAACAGGGCTTTCGGCGAACTTTCAAAATTCAATACAAAAACTGAAATTTTACGAAAAAAAAACAAGTTCACCAAGATTTAAATAATCGAGATTAAAGTTTTTGTAGTGAAATTTCAACATTTTGGTTTTATGGTATTTTTTTATAAAATTTCTGTTTTTCATTTTTGTGATATATTTTCGAATTTTAGGTAAATTTTTATATTCTAGCAAGTCAAGTTTTGAGTTTTTTGGTGCAATTGCTTTTTTCGCAAATTTCGATGTTTTGTTATTTTTGTTATATAAGATTTTTGGACTATAGTTTGGATTGGTAGTGAATCTTTCAATTTTATTGAATTTCCAAATTATGGTGAAATTTCGTTTTTTTTTCTATTTTCAAATTAATTTGGATTTTAGGTGAAATTTTTAATTTCTATGATTTTCAATTTGTTTTAATAATTAATCATTTGGTGAATTGTTTAATTATTTGGTGAATTCCCTATATGTGGCGAGATGTGATTTTTATTATATTTGTTTAATATACATAATGTAAAAACTTTGTAAAATATTGATTTTTATGAATTTTCGGGTTTTTGATGAATTAAAATATTTAGTGAAATTAAAATATTTGTCTTGAAATTTCGAAATTTGGTGAATTAGATACTCTTAAGTTAAATTTTGGTTTTTTTAAATATTGATTGTTTAGCATATCAAATTTTTTTATTCCAGTTCTTCGATTTTAATGTAATTTTTTTATTTTGTGATAAGTTAAAAACGTTGCCAAAACTTAAATTTTTCCAATCTTTTTTTGTCTAAATTTTGATTCTGGAAGCCTCGGGTTGATGAGTTTTGTAGTGGGACTTATAACTTTGATAAGGATTTAGAATATGCAAATATGATGGGATTGTGTATAAGGGTTTCTCCGTAAGAGTGAAAATAAAAAACACAGAAAAATGATTTTTGCCCATATCTCGGCAACTTATGGACCAATATGGCGCATTGGCTTGGACCGTCAGAAAGTTGTTTCAACATCAGATAAAGAACATCGTCAGTTGAATTCCTCTATCTATGAGGATCCGAAATATATATACTTTGTTGGGTGGGAAATGGATATTGTAGAAATTACAAGCGCAGTGACAAACCTTTTTCAGTTTTGTTAAGGCTATACAAAAAAACATGAACGCAATAATTTATTCTGGGATTTATTTCCTGAAATCTCATATGGTGATGCATATTTGTACCCCTTGGCTTTAAACTAACAAAACGAGAAAAACAAATAAACTCAAAAAGTAATACAAAAGTGTAAAACAAACGACAACAAAACTTGTCAATTTAGTGACACATCGTTAGTCAACATCAACCATATCTACCACACGCATACAAAATTTAATTTATATAAAATAAACACTGTAGTACCATCCACGCATAAACATGGAAATTCACTCCCGTACATGCAATCGAATGCTGGCTCATACAAGCGACATTATTGTTGACAAATAAAATATAAATGAATTTAGCAAAGACATCAGAGAGATATGTTATTGTAAAAAGTAAACTACAAGGCAGAAACACCAACAATAAAAATTGAATGAATAAAGAATTCGCCTTAAACTTCTAAAAAAATATGGAAAAAATGTTAACAATGTTACAAGGAGGACAAAAAAAATCTTTGACAATTTAGTTTTAACGGTTTACGTCAAGTTGAATGCTAAACTGTTTTCAAAAAACAACACGAAACACTAAAAAATTATACAAAAGAAAAGCTAACAGAATAACAACAAAATGAGATTGAATTAAATTATTGTTTGTGTTTATTTTGTTAGTTTCGGGAGCTTGGAAAATGTTAATATGGTTAAAGTCCCTTTCCCACGAGTTCGTTGGGTTTTCGCAGAGGAAAATCTAATGATAATCGTTCAGACTACCAAAAAATCAAAAGTAAAATATTCTCATTCTATATGGTAAAAATGCGACACCGATGAAATACGCTTTTATCAGATTCATGATTTATTGTTTTCACACTATAATACTATTTTATTTGAATTCTTGTCGGGCCGCTTTACTTAATCTACTACCGTGAAGGACATAATGTTCACTCCTTCTATATGTGTGTGAAAAATATTTCGGCTATATGAATTGACATTCAATTAAAATTCATGTGACTGTTTCTTGTCTTTATTTTTCTTGAGTTTACTTAACTGTTTACATTTCTAAATTTAACGATAATTGCACAACAAAACAAATAGGCCATTAAATTTTTTACGTTTGTTTATTTTTGTAGTTGTTTGGGCAAATAATAATAGCAACTGTAAGCCCTCATGGTCTTAGATACTAAAAAATGCTATAATACTGGCAATTTTAATAAAATATAGATTATGCACATCTGCCATTATATATCTTTAAATTAATATACTCACTCACTAAATTTTTAAAGGCGCTATTAATACGTGACAGTTATAAATTAAAACAAAAAATTAAAATGCTTCATAACTGAGTATAAACGAATGGATAGTCACTGTCAAAGCCATCTTTAACAATAGTCACGTTCATAGGCAAAATATTTCTTAATTATTTACGGTAGCCTGAATAATTTATCGTTTTTAAATTTGTTTGTTAAAAAAATTTTTTTAAAACATTTTGTATAAATTTTTATATTTTTTTCCTGGCGTAATCTTTTCTACAGTTTTTCTCCTAGCTCAAGTTTTACTGGCTGCTTTAATGAGTATAAAATTTTTCCAAGTTTTTTCTAGTTATGCATTTTTGCAGCATTTAACATTTCAATCCGTAGAAAAAATTTTTATATTTTTCATATGCCAGTTTTTAACACCTACTACTTGGCAAAAAAAATGTTTTTATTGCAACAGTTTGTGGCAGCTATTTAAATGTAAAATCCATTTTGGCAGCAGCACTGCGATCCCAAATTAAAATTTATAGAAAAACAAATAAGAGAGCTAAATTCGGCTGTGCCTTATCTTATATAATTTTCGAGTTTTCGAAATTGAAATTTCAGCTCAGGTGAATTTTAAAATGTGTGATGAATTTAAAAATTTTCCAAATTCTGATTTTTAAAATTTGAAACTTTTTTGTAATTTAAAATTTTTGGACTATAGTTTGGTTTTGTAGTGATTATAAGGATTTTGGTGAAATCCCAAATTATGATAAAGTTCCGTTTGTTTTTTCATTTTTTAACTTAACTGAGATTTTTTAGAAAATCCTATAATTTTTATGATTTTAAATATTTTGGCGAATTTTGAATTTTTTGCAAGTTTTTATATTGTATCGGGAAATTACTACGTGTGTTATATTTTTGATGATTGTTTTTATATGTTTGTTAAACAACGATTTTGTTAAAATCTGAAAGTTTTTCATAATAACTTTTAGTGATTTTTCGGCGGAATTACAAAATTTTGTTGACATTTAAATTTTAGTGGTGAATGTACAAAATATGGTGAATTTTAATTTTTTCGTAAAATTTCGGTTTCTTATTGAACTTTGATATTAAAAAAAAACTATTTTTATTCCAGTTTTTCGATTGTGGCGAATTTTATAATTTGTGGTGAATTAACAATTTTGGCAAAATTTCGAATTCTTTTAAATTTCTTTTCGGAATACCGCTTTTTGAAGGAGTTTTGCTTTTGATGCTTGTTATTGAGGTTTTTTTTTAATTTTTTGTTTCGGTGAAACATTTAGATCCGTATGTTATCTGGGGGCCTCGGGATGATAATTTCTAGATCCTCGGATGTCTAGCACCGTCAGGATGTTTATTTCAACATCGGACTGACGGAAAGGTGGACAGATGGACAGAAGGACATCGCTAATTGAACTTGCCAAGCTATAAAGATCCGGAATATAAATACTTTGTGGGGTCGGAAATTAACATTGTAAAAATTACAAACGGAACGAAAAGAAACCGAAATAGGCAATTAACTCTTTCACTGTAAAAAAATATCGAAAAACATGAGAGATGATAGGATGCGACAAAATAACGCACTGTCTACAATTTACTCCAACCTCTGATAAGCTGCAAAAATATTGAAAATTTTATTAAGGTTTAATTTAAAAATGCGCCCCCTTTTACATGGTAAGTTTAATATTACAGATAATAAAAATTCTATAATATTTAATAAAGCGAAATTTGCTATTAACCACAGGGTTTCTTGAGTTTTTCTAATCGTATGCCTAACTTGATCAAGATCAGAATCGAAATTCCTCCAGATCCAGTATTACAAGCGAATATTTGCTTGTATCGCAGAAATAGGTCAATGAACTTTTTATGCCAGACACACATACTTGTTTGTTTATTTTAAAATTGAAGCTATACATACATTATGTATTATTTGGGCATATAATAATAGCAATAGTAAGCCCTTATAGCTACTAGAAAAAAAAATACTAAAGTACTGCCGATCATACTTTTACCGATAAATACTTTGGCATTTTACATGCATATTTTTAGAGTTAAAATGTTTTAGCATTTCCTTAAGCTGTGCATAATTGTGTCACCAAATGGTATAATATGAAAATCCTGAAGATAAAATATAATCTTAAAAAATTTGCTTCACCGTAAAAGATAGTATTTTAATATATGTTTGGCTGACATCCTCAACGCATGTGCTTTGTGGTAATACATAACAACTTATTTTAAAATTCAGCCTTTAAAATATATTTTGTACACAAATGCCTGAATGTTTTTATCTAAACACAGAGAAGAAAACTACGCGGCAACAAATTTTGTTGCAAAGCGTACACAATGTTTTGTGAAAGTAACTACACAAAGTATTAATACCGTATAAACACTGTACTGTAGTATACATTGTAAACATATATATGCACATTTAGGAACTCACGTTCAGGGAAGTCAGACATACAAAATGCAAAAACATATTGTTACAAAGTAATAGTCAAAGGTGTGTGAAACGACCTATTGTACAAATGTACAAATGCGCAATATCACAAACACAAAGCAAAAACAAATTGCGCAGCAGAAATTCCATGAAGCGCGATTCAACAAAAACAATTTCTACAGCAAGCAAAAAGTAAACAAAAGATACACACACACACAAACACATATACAAGACTACTAAGCCAGCAACTGAAATAACAAATGCGCAATTTCGCGTATGTTCGGGACATTTCAAGAAGCGGCCGTGATCTGTATATAAAGGCGCCGTCCACCGCAGAAGAGTTAGTTGACTTTGAGATTTTATTAAGTGAATATCTGTGCGTACAAAAGTGTTAAGTATACAGTGTAAATAAGTACTTAGTATAGTTGTAAATAGAGTCTTAATTGCCGAATAAAGTTGTGTACTGGTAAAAATCATTAAGGAGTGTGTAATTTAATTATTGCAATTAAACGAACCCTACAAAATCACGTTTATTGTGGTAATAAACGTAACAATATTAATACCATTCCATTGCAAGGAAACGTTATCCCTTGTTGGCAAATGGTTTGTATTTATTTTTCGAAAAAAAAAACACTGGTTAACTGCAAAGCAATATTGATACTTTACTTTGAAATATTTTGTAATTCTGTTCTTATAGATTTAGTATTGGGTCCGCTGTGAGTTGGATCACATATAAAAATTTTTAAATTGAATTGGCGCCAAAACTAAAACAATCGGATTTTTTCAACTTGATTAAATTTAAATTGCTAAAATGTTTTCTTTTTATAGCACTCACAAAAATGAAAAGGATATATATAGGGTTTTCATTCCGTTTGTAATTTCTACAAATTCATTTCCGACCTAACAAAGTATATTGATATCCTTATAGATAGGGAAGTTTAATTAACGATGTCCGTCTGTCGGAAGACATAGAAAACCTAGACCACTTGATCAGCTCATTCGACCACTTTGCGCTATTTAAAATCAGCCGTTTCCGTCCAGAATTTTCCGAGATATTTTTGGTATTTTCACTGGAACGGGTAAACGCTCACAAGCTCACGAAACCTCATCCAATTTGCTATACAGTGCAGGAATGATCAACCCGAACAGGACGACAGATTACTTACGGAGCTAAATGTTGGACCAAATTCAACATTTATAAAAAAAGACTCAAAATTACGAAAATTAAAATTTCACTCAACAGTTGCCAAAAATTGTAAATATTCTAATTATAAATTTCACAATATTTTGGAAATGCAGATAAAATCCAAGATTTACCAAAATTATAAACTACAGTCAAAAAAATTTAAATTACAAAAATAATTAAGTTTACAAAACAGCTGAAAATTGCATCAAAAAATTTACGTAATTACTAAAATGTAAAATTCACAAGAGTTCGAAAAATATACCTTGAATTGAAAAACTGGAATAAAAGATTTTGCAAATACACTTCAAAATAGAATATATCTTACACAATTATCACCAAAAATCGGGAATTTACCAAAAAAGATTTAAAAAATTTCAATACGATTTAGGAATTCACTAAAATTTAAAAATTTGTCACGAAACCAAACTGCAGTCTAAAAATTTTTAAATTACCAAAATAACACAATTTTCTGAAAAGCTAAATTTAAAAGAAAACGACATTGCACCAAAAAACACGAATAATATAAATAAATAATAAAATTTCCAAAACAAACTGATATTTTAAGTTTGGTACACATGTTAATACAATTGTAATATTATTTTAACAACATTTTCAATGTTAAGTTTCGTTAACTGTAATTACATTTTTTTTAATTATTTTTAAACCTAAGCTTATTTTTGTGACAATAATTAATTTTTCATAAACACATTATTTTATTGTTGTTTTGTAAATTTTCATTTCCCGATGATGCTACTCAATGGAGTAGCGAAATATCGAAAAAAATAGAATTTTTTAACAAAAGACCTTCAAGCTTGAAGAATTTTAATAAAGTAAAATATTAAAGCTTTGGCAAAGTTTTCTATTTACCAAAAATTTGTAAATGCTTTATAAAACCGAAGAACTGAATTAAAACAAAATAATTGCAAAAATACCAGAAAAACCAAAATTCACCAAATCTTAAAATTTCAAACGAAATTTTTAATTTCACCAAAAATTTGCAATTAGCAAACTAAACACAAACCTCACCACAATTTAAAATTTGACAACAAAATTTACTCAAAAGCTAAATTTGCACCGAAAATTTAAAATTTTAGCAAATATTATAAATTTTACTCAAAATCCAATTCCGCTATTATCTAAATTCGCCAAAAAATGAAAAGAGCTGTAATTCAGAAAAATCGTTTTAACTATAAGCAGATCGAAAATGTTCATATTCAAACGAAAGGAGAGTTTAAACGTAGAATAAGACGATTAAAAACGCAAACCAAAATTAAAGATCGCAAACAATCATTGGCATCAGGAAAAATCTGTAGTACATTTAAAGTAGCTCGGCACAGCCGAATAGCGCTCTCTTACTTGTAGTAGTTCAATTTCTGGCTTAAACATGTTTCTTGAAGTACTAGAAATGCCCATATTTTATATATTAAAAATCCATCGAATTTAATCATATTTTGTTGCGGTTTTAAAGAAAAGAATGTTAATGATTTTACCCATTCCCTTGAATATTTATGCTTTTTATATGTTTTTTACGAAGTGCTAACTTTAGCGACTATTCATTCATACATCTCATCCGTTATTGTAATTTTTGTATGTCTTTGTCTAAAGTTGATTATTCGTTGTTAAACCTCTGGAGTTTAATTTTTATTTCATTGTCTGTTTCTGTTTAAGTTCACATGACGAGAGAGTGGTAAATAGTTGCTGTTGCATATTTGTTTTCGTATGTGTTTTCTTCCTTTTCCGTCATGTGGTAGAATGGAAAAAGTTTGCACCAGGGTCTGCGTATTTATGTATAACTTTATCTGATGCCCTTGAGGTTACAAATTTTTCTATTTTATATTTTGTTTTTTCTGTTATTTTTCAACTCTTACCAATATCCCACAAGGAGATTTAAGGTTCATGTGTGGAAGAACAGAGTAAGTAAATAAATAGAGTGAAATAATTGCAGTGGCTTGTGTTGTTGTTTTCATATCTAAAATTTAAAAAGAATATAATGAATTTAAAAGCTGTTAAAAACATGGCTTAAAATTTAAAATAAAATTGTATGTAACCTAAAGTAGAAAACGGATTTCTGCTCAATTTCGTAATTAAGATTAAAAAATAATTTTTATTAATGTGAAAAAAGCGAACTTTTTTACACTTTTCACAAAAAAGGAAAAAGGGGTCATTCCAATCGTAATTTCTACAATATTCTTTTCTGACCCCACAAAGTATATATATTCTGGATTCTTATAGGTAGGAAAGTTCAATTAACCGTGTCCGTCAATCATCTTTTTGACAGCAGTACACAACTTAGGATCTTCAAACTGCGATCTCTTGATTAGCCAGCTTGCGGAATTTTTGCTATTTGAAACCAGCCATATAGGTCCACAAGTTCCCGAGTTTGGGTTTTTTTACATTTGACACTCTAGCGGAGAAACACCTATACACAAGCACATAAAATTTCAATATGTTGAATAAAAATGAAATTTGCTATAAGGTCTGCTTACAGTAGGTACTATCCCGAGGCACCCAGATAACCAACGGACATAAAATGTTGAGCCGAATGAAATTATTTTTAAAAAATACCTCAATATTTCAAACCAAACAAAAAAATTTCAAAAAATTATAAAATTTGCCAAAATTTTAAATTCACCACAAAATCGATAAACTTAAATAAAAAAATTGTTTGTCAGAAACTCAAAATTTGGGGTGGGCTGTGGTGCTGGCTTTTTCTTTAGCCGGTATTATTTTGGCTAATATGAGATCGTGCAGCTAGGCCGCCGACCAGTCTCCCTTGGAATCCATACCCGTTAGTCGAACGTCGACAACATATCTCTTATTTTCGGCGGTGATACAATTCGTGCCATTCTGGTTTCAAGCCCGTCGCGTTATGGTTTGCGCACCTTTTGTGTCTCGATGGCAAAACGTATCTCGCCCTTCTGCTGAGTATCTTACAGTTGCGCTGGAAATGGTCCACCTTTCCGCAGTTGTAATACTTAGCGTTCTCTCTGTTTTGGTTTCCAAATGATGTGCTGCCATCAAAAGTATGCAGCTTTGTCAAGCTAAGTCGTTTTCCTATCTATGCCGGAGAGACTTGCATCTTGTTTGCTTGTATTTCAATCTACTCTAGAATCTACTCTAGTATCTACTGTACTATTAACTAAAGTATATATTTGTAGAAACAGAAAAGAAAAGTTTTATCAATTGTCGTCCTGAAAAAAAGGACTCATAAAACTACTATGCACAAAGATAAAATTTTCAATGTTGTCTTTAACAAAGCAAAAAGAAGGACATAATCGTGTTTTTGATTTCATATGTGGAAATATAAATACACAAAATTACAAAAATTTTATATTTAATGGGCCAAAAAAGAAATTTTAACAATAAAAGTTTCAACATTATTAAAAGATTCAGATATCCCTCTGACCCTGATGAAGAATAAACAATTATTTTATTATGCATTTATGTACATATGTATGCATATGCAATAAGCAGTTAATATATTTATCTTGTATTCATAGTAATAGGAATTGCTCAAAGGTAAAATGAAATAGAAATAAAAAATATACTCGTATGTGCATATCGTATTAATTGAAATAAAAAAGTTGAACATATTATCCATATTATCCTCGTTACTATACTACTATACTATAGCCTTGATGAACTCTAAGTTTGCTACCAAACTTTTTGAATCAATTGACTCTTCACTTATTAAAATCTGAACGGAAATCTATACGGAAATGGTGTCCAGTTATGTGTTAGCTCACAAGCGAACAGGGTTACAAATATCATTGGGTTGTCTCTACACGTCTTTAGAATATAGGCTTTAGTCCCTCCAAATTATGCAGATCTGATTTATATCGAGTTGCGAAGCCTTCATGGCAGTATATAATTATTTAGTTATAAAAATTAAGTATTTCTGACGATGATCATTAATATTTGCTATATCATGAAGTGTTCGACAGGTTTCTTTATTTTATCCTGTTAATATTCACAGCAGCTGAAGATTATTTGCGAAATAAAAAACATCGAAAAATTTCATGACTAAATTTCTACCAAACGGAAAATTATATCAGCCTCGTGATGGCGTTGAAATTGATCACAGTTGTTTGTTCTCGTTCTTGTCTATTTAAACAATTTAAAGCACGTTTCAGCTGCCATTGTTTGTAGCAAAAATAAAATATTTATATTTTGGTTGCAAGGGTTTTTGACCACTATTAAATTGTTTATTTCTTTAGGGAATTTTCACCAACTTTATTGTTTGAGTTTCAAATATAAGCAGTTGGTTGGTTGGTTTTATTGTAGTTACACTAGTGTGGATTGTATTTGAAGTACCATGGATGCGACTTAATTTTAAAGTTTTTATAACCATCGATTGGAAATGTAAATGAATCTATATTGACTATATACAGGGTGTCCGCCGGGAAGGTATACTACTTTGTTTGGATCGTATATTGAAAAATGTTTTATTTAATGTCGGCAATTATGTATGAAATACAATATCAGATAAATGTCCGCCTCTGTGAGCCCTTTTGAACACATTTTTCATTACATTCTCACACATTTTACGCAGTATTTCATCAATTTCATCACGAATAACATAAACTTTGCGTTTCAGATATCCCCACAAGAAGAAGTCCGGAGCAGTCAAATTAGGCGTCCGTGGAGGCCAATCAACATCACCATTCCTTGAAATAACTTGTTGTGGAAAGAGGTCTCGCAGTAATTTCATTGTAATCCTGGTTGTATACGATGTAGCACCGTCTTGTTCAACCACGTGTTAGTCAAGCCCAAAGCATGCAGTTGTGGCGTTAAAAAGTTTTCAATCATAAAACGATATCGCTCCCCATTGACAGTTACCGCTCCGCCGTTTTTAGTTTCAAAGAAGTAAGGTCCAATGATTCCTCCTGACCAAATTGCACACCAGACTGACACTTTTAGTGGATACCAAGGTGACTGATGAATAATTTGAGGGTTTTCCATTGCCCAGAACTAACGTCTCTACTTCACGACTGCCAAATATGAACTGGCGGAAAAACACAGTAGTATACCTTCCCGGCGGACTTGGTTCAAATTTCTAAGAGGCTTAAAATCTATATTTGTCAAATAAATATTTGTCAACCAAAACAGTTTATTAAATTTTGTTGATAAAAATATATATTCAATTATAGACAAATAAAATTATAATTGATTGAAGTAGTTAGATTTGAGCCATGAAATTTGTTTACACTTGTTTTGAGCACCATACAACTAAAGTGATACTTTTGTTATAACATGGTAAACAAAATTAAGAATCAAGAAGATTTTCGTCTAAAAACTTTAGTTTATATTGGGTTTGATTAGAACAATCACAGCCCCACTTTCCTAAAAAGAATATTTCTCTATTGAAATTTGTTTTAGAAAGTCACACATCCTACAGGGTAAGCGTAATAATGAAAGAGTAAGATTTAGTAAAGATTGCAAATTTACTTAAATGAAGTACATGACTCCTCAGCAATCAGTAAAAGATAGTCGATAAATCTGTATCGGTTATTAAACATCCCTTGTTGTATTGCAAGTAAAGTGACCGGAAGTGCATTAGTATAATTTCCCAATATAATTCGGAATTTGTACAACATGATTTAATTCAAGTTCACATAGTTTTTAATTAGAAATTAAAAAGTATGATTTAAATATTTTAGACTCCAAATTTACAAATGACATTTCAACCATGTGTATTATCTGGTGTCATCGGGGTTCCTAAAGATTTATGCTGCATGCTAGACTTTATTATACGTGGGTATCGGCACCCAGAACTACTTTTATGTCGAATTTTTGTTTACCGACCAGTGCGAATTGTCTCCATTACTAGTTTATAGCGCTCAACCAGGAATCCAATTTTTTCTAAAATCAATTTTTATTACGATTGTTGGTAAGAACGTAACACGCGAGGCATTTAGTACAATTGAATACCAACTTTTGAGCGTGACCTTGCAGTGCGTAGACGCTTTTGTAAGTGCAAAAAAGTATGATGCCTGCCGTCGCATTGGCGGTAGCCGAACAATTTTCACAATAGAGAACTTGGCATAGGGGAGTGATCTCGATATATAAACTAGAATCTGGGGAATTGGGCTGCCGATAGGAATTTCGATGGTTTCTTTCCTCCAATGGCAGAGCATCTTCCAGCTGCAAGTATAAATAAAGGGAAATATTAATGTTGTTCAGGAATAGGGGAGTAAAACTAATTTTGTGATATGCCTCGTTACGTGTCCATTGGGAGTTCGTATTTCGGCGACTTAGACTCGGTTATCATCAACACGAATAACCTCTTCAAGGCGGCAAAGACGTCATTGATTAGAGGGTAAATTATAGTGTCTTATTACTTCCAGACCACCAACCGCGTAATCATGCTGTGGCTAGTTTCACTTAAGATGCTTATGGAACCCATTCAGGTATTCGTCTTTCCACCGTTGGGGAAATTGATGGTGCAGTTGATGGTACATTAACTAATGTTCTAAAAAATTGGGGTCAGGGGGCGTTAATACGGCATTTCCGATCACGAAATGACCAGGCCTAAGCGCACATAGATCTGTTGGATTATCGTTATGTGGAGTAAGAGGACTTAAGTTAAGGCATGCCTTGATTCGGGCTAGCATTTTTGAAAATTCTTCAGACGTAAAGCTTAGGCTATTAGAGATTCTTCTGAAGTGATTTTAAAGCTTCCTACTCCTGTTTCCCAAAGTCCTCCCATGTGTGGTATGTCTGGTGGAATAATGTGCCATTTTAGAGATGTAAGACTATCTTTATCAAGTGATTTTGGGCGTACCAGGGAAATAAAATGCGATTTTTCAGCCTCTAAAATGTGTGCAACACCCACAAAAGCGGTACCAAATGTAACGATTAAGTCTGATTATCCCTGTTTGTAGAAAGGAAGTTGATGAGATAGTCTATGGCTTTTTTTTTATCTCAAGAATAAATTCAATAATTATTTTAAAGAAATGGGGGTTTTTGGAGATATATCCGGAGGGGTTGATTGTTCACCATTTGTTCTGAAAATAAATAATATTTGTAAAATGTTTGCAGTATTTTTTGTATTCGGTCCGATTTTAACAACAATTTGTGGGTGTAATCCAAAATATTATTACAACGAAAAGAAATATATTTTTTTGTGCGCATTCACCGAGACAAGAGTAAATTAACAAGAGAAGTGTTTTCTCTTTTCTTTTTCTAAGTGAAGCGGCAGAGACGTTTGTGGTGAATTGCTTGTATCACTAAACATTCGTTCTCTCTTTGCACACTCCATTACACTATATTTGCGGCACTAACTTGTTTTTTTAAAAACAAAATGTTAAATATTAATGTTATTTATTTTCTAACTTAAGATTACAATGCTTAAAAAGGTATATAAGAAAATTTCTTAGTTTATCATAATCTATATAAAAAGTAAAGCATATAGTCCAACGATCGCACAAAGCATTAATTTGTTGGGTGGTGTTGTGGCTCATTGCAGATTTTTAGAAGATTTGCAAGTATTTGCAATTAATTTACTAATTAAATTAAAATATACACTTAAACTGGATCGTAGTGGACCCCAAAAATAACGGTCTTAATTTTTTTTATTAAAATTAATTAGTGTTATTTTTATTTGAAATGGTCCTTCTACAAAGGAAACTGATTTATATTACGTGTAAGTCAGACTGCAAAGTAAAAAAAACTTAAAAAGGCGTTTTCAATAAAACTTTACACGCGCTTAAAAATGAGTAATTTTTCGTGTTTTTTTCCACATTTTAATCTTATTTAATTAATTTATTTACAATGAGTACTTTATTAAAATTTTTCCAACACATATGTTTTATTTATATTCGATACTTCGCTATGCCTTTTTATTTGCAGATAATTAAAGAAAATTGGAAAAAGGTGACAGTGCTAATGCAAGGCTTTTTATTATGATGTTTTATTGATTTGCAAAAATAAATAATACAAACGTAGGCGCGTTATTAGATTTACTGTGAATATTTTAAGGTTGGAAATATTATATCAAGAGGTAAATAGGAAAATCATTTTAATTGCGGTTAAAGTCTTAGTTAGTAATAAAAACTGTATCGATTGACATGCAGTATACAATTTTTCATTTGCAGCTTTTTTGATTCTTTCGGTGAAATTGATCATTTTAATTTACAAAATCTATGTATTTTAATTTACTGTTGAATATGGTCTTTTGTTTCTCTTAGTTTTCATGAGACAGGACAATATTTAACAAATATAATCTAACGCCAGAAAGCCCGGCAGTGGAGGTTAACAAAACTCTGCCAAGTAGTCAAAAGTTTTCTACATTCTGAATTATTCAACCATTGGTAAATTTGCACCGAGATTGTTAGAATTGAAAAATTAGACGTTGACAAACGACCACACCTACTATATACTAATAGTCCTAGGCGTATGAATAATATGCTATTGTCCGACTATGTTCACACTATTGTATAGATTGTTATAATTTCGTTGGACTTCTACAGAGAAAAATTAATTGATAATTGTTTTGACTGTAAAAAAAATAAAAAAGTAAAATATTACACTGTTTATATACAGTATCATACTTTTGTAAAAATGCGATTTAATATAATAGATTTTTATATCGTGTTTTCACTCGATAATAGTTTCTCACGTACTCTAAAATATTTAATGTTTAAGGCAACATTTTGTTTTAAATATACAAAATAGAGTATTGTTATAATTTTAATCCTGTTAGAAATCTTAATCTGTTAACTTAGCAAAGTGAAATTTGCTTCAGAAGTAACAAAAATAAAATTATTTAAAAAAATTATAGACAATTGATATTTATATTTCTTAGAAAACTATTACATTTGTAATGAAACTGGCGGTATAAGAGATTTGCTTCGTATAAATTGCACAATTATTATTGAAACTAATACAGAGAAATGTGAAAAACGATGAAGATAAATAAAATATTGTTGATTAACTCATGCTAAATCTTCCAGTAGAATTTAATTTTTAAATTCTCCTCGCTCTTATAAGCTTTACTTTTTAAAACATATCCTCATTCTAATCGAAAATAATTCTTTGTCATTTTTCCTTCTGACACTGAAAAGGACACATAACCAAAACGGGTTTGTCCCCAAACTATACTTGTCAAATGGAGAAAATTCCTTCAAAATATCTACGGCAAATCAGGCAGTCGGAAAATAAAATCAGGAATCTAGAATATCATAACAAATTGAGAATAGTTTTTGAACCCTATTAAGTAATAAAAGAGATTTAGCAAAAACCTAAAAACAATTTCATGGGAATTTATACTTTTGTTTCTGTATTCGCCTACCTTTTTTCGAACTCAATATTATAGTTGTAAGAGATAATCAAAGTAACAAATAAAATATAAACACCAATTTCTCTATGTTCTTTGTTCGTCAGAAAATCAACAAATTTAAAGAGAATGTTTACAAATTATTTACCCAGGCAAAAAAATTCAAATTTCGTCACCACAAGTGGTGAATTTTTAAAAAAAAATTAACAAATTCACCAAAAATATTAAAATTCACCAAAATATTTAAAAACCAAAAATCTCAATAAATTTCACTAAACAAATTTTCTTACAAAAACAAATTTATCCAAACTAATAACCAAACACAGATATCACCAAATTTTTTAAATTTAAAAGGCCAATGTAACCAAAGGCTCAGCTTGCACCAAAAACTCTATATTTTATCAAATATTAATAGAAATACTATAAACTCCGCTATTAACTACAATTCACAATCCAGAAATTGATAAGCATACAGAAAAAAGAATAAATACCACACCGATCGAAAAAGCTTATATGAAAACGAAAGGAGAGTTTAAATGTAAAAAGAGTAAGAAAGTTATATTCGGCACAGCCGAAAATTGTTTAATTATTTATTTGGCTTTAACCTCTCCAGTGTGTCTCTTTTTGTAGTTTTCCTCTCCTGTTAATATTTTAATATCTTCAAAGTTTGGTTTATGAACTGTTTGGCCACAGTGGGCTGCCAGTGCAGTTTTTTGTGACAGCGGCTTATCGGTGGATTTTATATCATATTTATGAGAAGCCGTCCTGGTATTCAGTTTTGCGTTTCTAGTACCAACATAAGCTTTCTAGCATATATTAGACTCCATTGCAACTAATTTCATAAGCTATGTTGGCCTAGTTCGTGTTTTCCCTTATCATAAATATCTGATTGTTTTAATCTTTCTGTTAAACCCGGAACATAAGCCATGGTTTTGCATGACTTGTTTGTTTACTTGCTTCAATAAATCTATAATAGTCCTCTTTGGTAAATAATTTTTCTTTAATATACCTTTAATTTTGTTGATGTTCTTTTGGTGAAAACACTGATTGTTAAGGCTCTTGTGACAAAGCTTATAGCCGTGTTTATAATAACTTCCTTAGGGTATTTGGAGTGAAAATTAATCAATCTTCCTGAAGCCATTGGTTTTTGATACCAGTAAAATTTTGTTCTCCTGTTCTATTATAATGGAGTCTAAGTAAGGAAATTTTTTGTTGTTTTCTTTCTTCCTTGTGAATCTGCCTGTAAAAACTATTCAACTCTTCTAAGGTTTTTCAAACCTTGTCTATTCTAACAATGGCAAAAAGATCGTCCACGTATTTTTTCGCTACTCATGCTTTGACATCCAGTTTTCCCAGGGATACGTCCAATAATGCTTCCATCGTAATCTCCGCTATTATCGGTGAAATGGTTCACATTCACAAGGGAATTGACATTCCACTCCTCTGTTCATAAAGTATCTACCATTTTTTATGCAAAATCTTAATAATTCAATAACAGGTTTTTCCAAAATTTGTGTATGTTGTTTTAATATATTTCATTTTTTGTCGATCATATTCAAAGCTAAGATTTCGGGAATACTTGGAAACAGTGAAACCATATTTGGATGTTTAATTTTCGTTCTTTTAGATCCTTTGATTATTCAATATTGTACCCTGATTCATTTGTCAATCCATAAATTGTCAGTGACGTGGCAGTTTTAATAAAGTTCATGTTTAAAATGTAATAACTAATTTTTTGTATTCAAATCTTAAAAATCTATCTTCTATTGTGTAGAGAGAGCCGCCTCACCAGGCTCAATGTGTCAGTTCTTTTTAGTCAAATTGCAATAAATTCCGTGCTAGAGTGTTGGGATGTGCGACTAGTTTGTTTACGTATTTGGACGTGTACGTTTTAACTTCTTCGTGGATAGTGGGAACTTTGAGATCCCTATGTATGTTTTCATTTCTTATGAACCAGGGGGCGCATACGATAAGGCGTAAAATCCTAGACTGTCTTCTCTGTAACTTCTGGATGTTTGATGCACAAGCAGTACCCCACAGCTGAATACCATATGACCATATTGGCTTTATAGCGGATTTGTATAAAAGGACTTTATATTCCAAAGCCAAATTTGAGTTAGGACTTATTAGGCAATGCAGTTGATTTGTTCGAAGCTTTATGGACGTTATTTTTGCCTCAATGTGCCGGGACCAAGTTAGGCGGCGATCTAGGTGGATGCCTAAATATTTAACGTGCGTTTCCGCTGGAGCCGTGGTATTAGTTATTGTGATTGGTGGACAATTTTGCCTTCTAATGGAAAACGTTACATGAGCACATTTTGATGGATTTACCTTTATTCTCCACTGTTTTAGCCAGTCTTCTGGCTTATGAATATGGGACTGCAGTTTTTCAGATGCATCCTTTGGATAATTACTGACACTTATAATTGCAGTGTCGTCTGCAAAAGTTGATGTATATGTATGTGGGCTTGTCGGCATATCCGGTGTATAGATAATATATAATAGCGGCCCTAGCACACTACGTTGAGGTACTCCTGCACTGATTTTCCCATTTCTTGAAAGCTGATCCTTTGACCTTACTTTAAAAGTTCTGTCTGACAAATAGCTTTTTATAAGCTTGTGGGTATTGTCAGGAAGAACCCGAGATATTTTAGTAAGTAGCCCATCATGGCAGATTTTATCAAATGCTTGGGAAATGTCTATTAATAAAGCAGAACAGTATTGCTTTCTTTTAAAAGCCGATGTAATAATGGTAACGATTCTATGGACCTGTTCAATCGTACTATGCCTTGCTCAAAAACCAAACTGATGATCTGGGATACCGTTGTGTTCATTTAGAAAAGGAGTTACACTCGAGACGAATAATTTTTCAAATATCTTTGACAAAACTGACAGTAGACTAATAGGCCTGTAGGATGTAATCTGGCTTGAGTCCTTTCCTGGTTTCGGGATTATTAAAATTTCAGACATCTTCCAAGAGCATGGGAAGAAGCCGACGCGCAACATGGCATTAAATATGTAAAATAAAATTCTTACAGCTGAATTAGGCAAGTTTTTTATCATTGATCCTGTTATACGATCAGGTCCAGGTGATTTCTTCATATCCGTATTTTTAATTGTCGATTTTAAAGAAGACAACCGAAATTTCATAGGATCATTCACGATGTCGCTAATAATTGGAATAGTGGAATTACTTATATCATGTGGTGCGAAAACCTTCTCTAGGTGATTTGCGAACGCATTTGCCTTTTCACTTGAGGTTTTAGCCCAAGTACGGTCTTCAAGTCTTAGTGGGGATTCGTAAGCAATAGGACATTGTAAGTGCTTTACTGCTTTCCACAGACTATAATCCGTGTTTTTCATTGGATCCAAGTTTTTTAAAAAGCTGTCGATAGCGAATTCGTGTTTCTGTCTCAATTTACTGCGTAAGTTTTTTTTGGCATAAGTTCATTTGCATTTTTATGTGTGGAGAACGACTATTTTGCCATTGTCTTTTTAGCCTTCTTTTCTCAATGACGAGCATCTGAATATCTGCTGTTGCCTGGTACGATATTATTTTAGCTGATGGCTTTGTTGGCGTTGCAGCTATGGCTGCGAAAGTCACGACGTCTGTAAAATGATCTACAGGTGCTTGAATATTAGTTGGATTTCTCAGTGGGATGTTCAAAGATAAATGAGAGCTCACATACATTTTATATTTTAACCAATTCGTGTTTCTGTTCGGGTAGAAACTAAGGGTTTTAGATGCAGTGACAAAACTGTCGTGTAAAATAACAATTGTAGGTGAATGATCAGAAGATAGGTCATAGGATGACCTATACTGGCAATAAATTTTTGTCCTAGTGCAGCAAAGAATCTGGCAAATTAATAGTGTTCGATTTTATGCCTAGGCGGGCAATAAACTGAGGAGACTGCAATTTTAAACTCAGTAAAATTTATAGTCGTGGCTTGCAAAAAGTCTTCCCTGAATTCAGGCAATGGAAAATGCCTTACAGTTTTTCGGACTATAATGGCAATCCCACCACATGCCCTTTCGCTTGGGTGTTTGGTGTCATATATAAAATAGCCATCAATTCTAAAGCAGTTTTTAATAGTAAAGTGTGTTTCAGAGACTAATAGTATGTCTATATCATGTGCTAGCAGAAAGTGTTCTACTTCATATCTATGCTGGGAGAGCCCGTTAGCCTTCCAGAAGCATATTTTTAACTAGTTCATTTTTTGCCAAGCAAAACTTGCAGAAGCATATTTTGTGTTCGCATCATTTCCTGAAACATACCCTGCATAGTTGTCATGAAATTATTCATTGTGTGTACTATGTTCTCGATCGAGCTCGAATTGTTGGTGAGGGGTGTTTGAGCACCCTCTTTTAAGACGTGGGCATATGCGCATTAGAACTTTTGGCATTCGCATTAGTAAAAAGCTTCTCAATGTTTGGGCATATGAAAAGTTTGGCTTAGTGTGTGGCTGTGTATCTTGTGTACTAGCAATAGAACCAGCATGAAGCCGAGGAAATTCGGAAGCTTTATATTGCTCATATTCAGGTTTACGTACGACTTTCGCATTATTTTTACATATTGAAATACTTTGCAGCCCTTGTAATTTGCTGTACGGTTTTCACCACAGTTGCTGCATTTTTTGACCTTGGGGTCTGTTTGGGAAGAAGTGCATTCCAAAGTCCGGTGCGCATCACCGCAAACAACGCAAACAGATGGTAGCTTGCAGTAGGTTTTCGTGTGTCCGAATTCCTGGCAGTTGGTACACTGACGGGGACCGTTACGTCTTAGAGGCTCTTACACCGTTATTCTTCTGTTTAAAAGGTAGCGCAAATTATATATAGGATGAACCGAGTTTTTTATTTAAGCTGAGATGCGTTAAATACGATTTCAACACGATGCATAGGTTGGGGAACTTTATTCTTATTTAAAATATTGTGCACTGACCTTACAGTGGGAACAGAACTGTCAATGCCCTTTACGATGACAATCAAACCTTTAGCATTTTTGAGTTGATACGTATAATAGCTCTTATTATCTGCATCGAGGCGACTTGCGATTAGGCGATAATTCTTCTCAGTATGAACTTGAATCTTTGTTTCTTGAATTTGACCTCTTCGTATAGAAGCTACATAAAAGCTTTCCTTACCTACAAGCTGAGACAACATGTTAACAATTTCGTTAGATGTTTGTTCGCGCAAGTAAATCGGGGGAGGTTTTTGTTCCCTGACAGCGGGTTCAGCTTCATCATATAACGATCCATACCTGTTTGCACTTTTTTACGGGGTTTTTTAAATTACCTATTTCGTTGGTTTGTTATACTATTTTTGATATGGTACCTGAATTGTTTTTGGTTGAATTTTAATTTCTTCTGGTGTTGTTATTTGCGAAGATAAGTTTATATTTCCGGATAAAGAACGCGTTCGGTCAATTGCCCTGGCGCTTAAAAAAGCACTGTCATCTTTTTTTTATTATTTGTATTTTTTATTGCATTATTAGCATTTGTGTAAGAAAAAGTGTAATAAGCATTGTTGTTATTACCTTTTATATTTTTTTCGTTAATATTTGGTGCGCTCATGCACTCACTATCAATTGTTTAAACAGGTTTAACCATGCACTTTGTTATTGTCTTTTTTATCACACACTATGTGTTATTCACAAGTCATTCAGCTAACAACTGCCTGACTCTCTTTATTTATATTTGACATTTCTAAATAATTGTGACTTATGAACAAGGGTTACCATGGAATACGTATATATACAACATCTCCCTTTTTAAGAAATTCAACATATATCATATATAAATGTAAGAATATTTTGAAATAGGTATTGAAATTCATAAAATTTTAATAAAAGTCCATAATAATATAAGTACAAAAGAAATTCATATTTAAATAAACAAGTTTTAATTAAGATAATAGTTAGTCAGTTCTTTTCCGAATCCACTTTAAATTTCTTCGAAGGACAGCGCCATCTTCAAGCTCAATCCAATATGATCTTGGACTTCCATGGACGTCCAAAATAATAGCATTAGTCCAACCTTTTTTATCTTGGTAACATATCTTTTCTCCTTCCAAGGAACTTTCTCTGAGCTTTGCGTTTTTGTCGTAATATGTTTTCGATTTCAATTGCTTAACCTTAATTGTGTTGGTAATGTTTGGTATTAATTTTGGTTGCAGCAATTCACTTTTAGTTGGTAGTAATGTGCGGGTTTTTCTACTCATAAGAAGTTCCGCTGGTGATGCAGAGATCCCCATTGCTTTCAATCGTTTTTTTAATTATATTCTTCGCTATGCCTACATATCTTTCTGCGAACCCGTTTGCTTGGGCGTATCCTAGACTTGTGGTAGTTAATCTTGTTCCAATCTGCTTGCAGAAACTTCGAAACTCATGTGAGTTAAAAGGCATATTGTCTGAGACAATTTCAACTGGAATGCCATGATTAGAGAAACATATTTTTAAATGTTTTATGCATTCATTTGCTGCTTTTGAAGTAATGGAAATTATATCTAAAAATCGGAAATAATAGTCCGATACTACAAGGTATGACTTTGAAGAATACTCACAAATATCCATTCCAACTTTGCTAAACGGTAGTTCCGGAACTTCGTGTTAGATCATCGGCTCCTTAGTATTTGAACACCGATTTTTCTGACAGGTCATACAATTGGATATTATTTTTTCAATATCTGTATCGATTCGCGGCCAATAAACTAAATTTCGTGCTCTTTTTTTGGTTTTTTCAATTCCTAAATGTGAAGAATGTAATTGGGATAAAATTTGTTGTCTTAGTTCTTTTGGTATAATAATTCTTTCATTTAAAAATAATAAATCATTATCAAGTAAAATGCTGTTTCGATTTTTCCAATAAAATTTTAAATCATCTGAAAGTGCAGAATTGTTTTTGGGCCAACCGTTCGATACCATTTGTTTTAGCTCAAACAGAGTCTTATCATTGTTCAACGACTTTTTTATACTTTCAAGCCGTTCGTCAGTTACATTTATAGAGTGCACAAATTCGTTTAAATCTTCTATTTCTGGTGATCGATCATCTTTGTTAAAATAACGCGATAGTAAATCTGCTACATATAAAAATTTACCCGGAATATAAATTTGTTTTAAGTTGTATTTTAATAACGACAATTTCATTCCTTGAAGTCTAGCCGAAGGAATTTTGTTAAAATGCTTCTTCATTATTTCAATTAGTGGCTTGTGATCTGTTCCAACTGTCACTGAGCGACCGTAAATGTAGTAATAAAATTTACGACAAGCAAAAACTACTGCTAGAAACTTCTTTCTATTTGTGCGTAATTTATCTCAGCATCAGTATGACTTCTTGATGCAAACGAGATTGGCTTACCATTTTGCATTAAACCGCAACGTATTCCAAATTTTTAAGCATCAGTCTCAATTGTTATTTCTTTCGATTCATCGAAAATTGAAAGTGTTGGTGTATTTACAATAATAGATTTAATTTGATTCAAACAATTTTCATGAGGGGTTTGCCACTCAAAAATTACATTATTTTTTAATAAATCCCTTAAAGGCTTTGAAGTTTCCGACAGTTTCGGTACGTCGTCACGGATGTAATTTACCATTCCTAATAATTTTTGTAAATCTTTTTTAGTTTTAGGATTCTCTATTTGCATTATAGCCTGTATTCGTTCAAGGTCACATCTTATTTCATCAAATGATATTATTTTCCCTAAATATTTCACTTCTGTCACTTTGTACTGAATTTTATTGATGTTGAATTTAATATTTAACTTACGTGCACGCTCCAATACCTGTTGTAAAATTCGGTCATGTTCTTCAGCTGTATTAGCAGCAATCATAATGTCATCGATATATACAACTACGTTGGGAATGTCATTAAAATTCCGTTCATTATATTTTTGAAATATCTCTGGACCAACCTTCATTCCATATGGTAAACGTTTACATCGGTAGCACCCAAATGATGTATTAAAAACACAAAGTTCACTAGCCTTTGGACTTAGTCCAACTTGCCAAAACCCTTCTTTGAGGTCTAAAACCGTAATAAATTTCTTGTTTGAAATTCGAGCTGCAATTTTTTCGAAAGTGGGTATTGTATAATTTTCCAATAAAATATAAGCATTTAAATCTTTAGGGTCAATGCACAAACGAAGCTGGCCAGATTTTTTCTCCACAATTGATGCTCTTTCTACAGGTCCATCAACTCGCTCAATAATGCCTTTTTTCATCATTTCTACTAATTCTTCTTTGACTCGATTCACAAGTGACAATGGTATCCTTCGTGCTGGTTTTACAACCGGAAAAGAATTACATTTAACTTTTATTTCTATATTTTCCACAAAACAACGCAAACCTTGAAAAACATCAATATTCGGTTTAATAAAATTTTCCTTTTCAACCTGATGGACAGTATCAACACGTTTAACCAATTCTAATTTTTCGCATGCTTCCAATCCTAATAATGGTTCATTCGGAGTATCGACAACATAAAATTCTAAAATAGTTATTTCTTTCCTATACATTACCACACAATCTATTATGCCTTTAAAATTTAAATCTGAGCCACGATAAACACACATTTTTAATATATTTTAGATAACGTAATGGCAGCACATTAACATCAGCGCCGGTGTCCAACTTGAATTTAATAAAACAATTATTAAGACGAATAACTTCATACCATCTCTTTATTTTCCCCCATGCATTGATATTGTGCAAAAGAATCTCATCGTGTTCCCTTGGTAAATCATGTTCTCTTATTTCATGTACTTTATGAGAGTAACAAGCCACACTAAAATGATTGAGTCGTCCGCAGTTATTACATTTTTTCCCAAATTTACAATAGTTTTTGTTGTCTTTTATTTGATTATCGGCAGTATGTTTAAATGATTTGGAGTTAAAATTTTTAAAAGAAATATTTCTTTTGTCTGCTGTTCCTTTATTCGTTTGTTGTTGGACTGCATCAATTGTTGTTTTGCCGTGTTGTTTTTGCATATCATTTGCATGTTTGTCTGATAATTCTGAAGCGGAAGCAATTTCTATAGTTTTTCCCAACGTTAAATTTGAGGTTTCTAATAACTTTTTTCTTAATTTGCTGCAACTGGTTCCAATGACGAATGAATGAATGAATATCCACAGCTTTTTACCAGCTTTTTTAAATCCAACAAATAAGAATCAAAAGGCTCATCTTCATGTTGTTTTCTTGAGTTAAACCGAAATGCCTCATATACCTCATTTTTTAATGGTGTACAATATTCTTCAATAGCCTTTACCACAGTTTTATACTTTTTCTTTTGTTCACTTGTTAACCCAAGAGTGTTGAATATTTCTATGGCTTCTGGACCACATGCATTTAGAAAAATACCAACTTGTTGCGATTCTTTCCGGTCATCCAATTCAATAGCAATAGCATATATGTCAAAGTTTTGTTTAAAAACTCTCCAGTTTTCAGCAATATTACCATCAAAATGCAATGGATCAGGCCTACGCGCATCGATAGAGTTAAATACATTACCACCAGTGACCATCTCGTATTCACCGTCGCTGTCCTCTTCTTCTTTTGTAGTTCTTGTTTTTACCATTTATACCGGCTGCGCCATGTGTTATTCGCAACACAGAATATAAACAGAATACTCAACAATGACGTTTAAAAAAGAAAATGACACTATACGTTGGCGACAATGAGTTAGAAGAATAAGCTATACTAAACTGTTGTGAACATATGATAGAAATAAAATAAACAAAAATTGTGCGTTCAAATTGCTCAAAAGTTAGCAATTTTAGGAAAAAGTAATAATTAAACAACAAGAACATCAATTTTGGATGTTTAATTATATTACTTTTGTTCCAGAAATGGTAAGTAATACCAAAAGAAACGGAAAATCCGTTTTCCGTTTTTATACCTATTTTTGTTTGCTTTTTCCCTTGAAGGCTTAGTTGGAGTACATTTGGGCATCTGTAAACAAAACTGTCGACAAAATGATGTTATTTGTGTATTAATTCTTTCCAGGAATAACTATAGGTAAGTACTATTATATACATATATGAAAAGTAAAAAATTAAACGGGTTTAAACCATATTTTTAGTCAGTGATGTTTGTAGGAGTCCAACTAGTTGCTAAAGTACAAGTGCCCGTAAAAAGTGGTTTGGAACACTCGATTCCTCTTGGAAAAACTGTGAGTATAAAAACCTAAGTGAAAATACACCAAAAATCTTTGTTTTGTCTTGTTAGCAGATCGTGTACAGACCAAATGTGTAAGGTCACTTAGGTGTAGAAAGTGTTTAGAAAGGCTCTATTCTTTATGGGATAAAATGTAAGTGTAAGAAATATAGCGAAAATACAAAAAAGACAAAGCTTACAAGTGCAAAATATCTTTTTTTTTGCTTTGCAGAAAAACAATGTAGTGCAGTGGTATATTTCGCACGACTAAAATCCTCTGGATGGATTACCATTTCCTGGCGAGGAATTTAAAAGTCTCTATGGAAAGAGACTTATCAATACAACGAGCTTTTTCTTTATATACATAAAAATATGTGTTGGAACTAGCTGAAGAGCCACGTGCCGTCGCCAGCTTTATGTCACGGCCAACAAATGTTGTTAGTCGAATATTAAAGTCTAAATAATGAATTAAAATATATCTAGATTTTTGTATCGAAAGTTTTGGCTATGTTCCCTTTTCAGAGGCACTTATGTTGCAAGGTAAAGTTGACAAGGGATGACGGAAATTCGATACAAATATCTATATCAAATCACCATGTTAAAATATTAAATCCTGAATAAAGTATATCTCTTAAAACTAATCAAGTTGAAATGCTTTTGATTAAATTAATGTATACATATGTAGATTTGAAGTCTGAAGTAGAAGTAGACCTTTTCTCTTTTTGAAGGTTGTTGATGGTCCTGAACAGGGCCGTTTTTATTTAATGTTTTTTTGATGGTCCGTTTTGGCAAATATTTTCTCTTTTTTAAAGATTTTTGTGGTTCTGAAAAGGACCGTTTCAGACAAAATTGCCGCTGTGATAATTTTTGATGGTCCTAAAAATAAATATAAAAAAATTTTAAAGTAAAAATTGTTCTATCATCAAATTAAATTTGTGTTTTTTATTTTTATAACAATAAAAGACTGCAAATGCTAATTTCAGAATTAGAACCAATATCATTGACACGAAATGGAATTCTTTTTTTAAGCATTAAAAGTTTTAGTAGTGTAATTTTCTCCATTTCTTTGTCAGCTAAGGAGCCAATTATCCAAATCACATTTCAGAACCAATGTATTAATTTTTGAAGTTTTGGACGAACTCCACTTGAATGTCGTATTTTTATTGCAAAAAAGTACTGATGTGATGCAGCTTGTCCACAAATGCAAGCATTATGGTTTTATGGTAATTATTTTCACTTTGTTAGTTTCGCTGCGAAAGAATTTTTTACTCCTTGGCACAACACGTAAAAGAACATAATATAACTCACCAAAAATTATAGATTTCCTCTTTAATACATTGGCTTCCTGTAACAACCATTTAAATGAACTTCCATCGACTCCCGTTTGCAAGCACTCACACATAAAACAATTACACATTCCGTTTGGTTGCATTGCAAACAAATTTGTTTACTTACATTAGGTCGATTTTCACTTCTTTCCGCAATTTTCTTTATATTATATATTTTTTTATATTTCGGTGTGGTTATCTCCATTCTTTTCTTGTTTCTATAAAAAGAAAAGTGTTAAATTTCACAACATTTTACCACAAAACTTAAATTTTCTCCACTTTTGTACAAATTTATTAAAATTTTCAGGAAATATTTCTAAACAAATACTTGACGTTTAACACCATCATATAAAAGGGATAGCTAAGTATATAAAAAACGACTGTATTTGCTATCCCTCTGATATATTGGTGTTAAATTGGCAGCACTATTTTGCGAGTTGTCGGGTCTAATTAATAGTCTATGATTCACAAGTCATTCAGCTAACAACTGCCTGACTCTCTTGATTTATATTTGACATTTCTAAATAATTATGACTTATGAACAAGGGTTACCATGGAATACATATATATACAACACTTTATATTATATTGCTTTTTATTTTTTGTTATTTATTTTGTTGTTGTTACTGTTAACTGTGTCTCTGCACTTGTTCAATTTTTAAAATAAAATAAAAAGTCACCTTAAATGAATATAAATTATGCGCTTAAAATGAAGTACGTCTTTACTCAAACGAGGTTTATACTAACATCCAGAAGTGGCAACACTTATTGAAAATGCAACTCTGTTGCATACTGACTGTAGATGACGAGTGACGAGACAGAAACTAAGGATATTTGAATATAGAACGAAAAGACGCAAGAGAAGAGAACGAGACAGTTTATTGAAGACCGTTGCACAGGGTAACCAGAGGTGAAGACTTTGACACATAAAAAATAAAAAACTTAGTTAGAAAGAGACAAATATAGTATTTCGTGACGAAATACAGGAAAACACGGCAAGAAAATCAAAATAAAAACAAAAATCTAAAAACAAGACTAAGGCTCTGAGGGAACGAGACGGATAGAGAAAAAGATCACTATACTGTCGTTTCACCTCTGTTAATACTTTGTGACCGTTGACTAATTAACACGATATATATAAGCAACTTGATTTTAACTTTAAATAAATATTAATATTAGGCAAAAACATAACAGTTGGTTTCTTTAAATACCTACATAAATTCATCTTTTTGTTATGTTTTTATTCTGTGTAAGTGCTCGTCAGCTACATTATATTTGATAGAACTTGGGGTTTTCTGCGCAATTTCAGCATTTGAGTAAATTTTTTCGTTACATTTTAAAATACAGTGAAGCTTGTTTTTGCTCCTTGTTTGTGAGAAGTACATTTTTCAATAAATTCCAATTTTTTGAAAATTTTTTATGAAAAATCTTATGAATTTTACAATTTGGAAAATTTTTGTTTTTGTGCTATTTTTGGAATTATTTTGTTTGTTCTGTGATGAATTTTAAAAATTTAGTATTTTTTTTCTAATTTAAAAATTTTAAGGTATAGTTTGGTTTTGTTAAGTTAAGGAATAAAATTGCATTACTCTAGTGTTTAGATTTTTGGTATATTTTTGAATTGATGGTGAATTTTAGATTTTGGAAAGTTTGTAATTTTTTGGTGCAATTTCGGTTTTTTTTTCTTTGAAATTTCTTTCCAACTTTTCGAACATTTTTTCATTTTTGTAATTAAAATTTTTTTTACTATAACATAGTTTGGATTTGTGGTGAATTAACCAATTATGGTAAAATTTAGTTTGTTGTTGTTCTTAGGTTAATTTAGATTTTTCTTACAATGTATAATTTTTATTCAATAATAATTTATAAAAAATTAAATTTGTGTATTCCATTTTTTGTTTTTATAGTAAATTTTACGAATTTGTATTGAATTCAAGACTCTGTCAAAATTTCGATATTTTAAAATGTTTGTGAATTTTGATTTTTTTGTTACCACAAAAAGTTACTGAAATTTTGATTTTTTTTTTAATTTTTTTGTTCAGCTTCGGTTTTATTAAAAATTAATTTTTTTTAATATGATATTTTGGTAATTTAATATTTATGAGCTATAGTTTGGTTTTGTAAATTTTAAAATTTATAATTGTTATGATTGTTAAATATTTTGGGAATTATTTAATTTGTTTGACAATTCACCACTTGTGCTGATTTTTTTTGTTAAATAACGATTTTGTTGAAGTTTTGATTTTTTTCATAAAATAGTATTTTTTGTGATTTTTCGGCGAAGTTACAAAGTTGGAGTGAAATTAATACTTTTGTAATGAATATTTAATATCTGGTGAATTTTCGATCTTGATGTGAATTTTCGAATTTGAAAAATCGTAATTTTCAAGAGTATTAATATTCAGTGATATATGTTCTGCTTGATTACCGGTAGTAAAAATTATGCACGCTAACACGTTTTGAGAAACATTCTGCAGGCTAATTGTATACAAGTGGCCTAAAATACAAAATTTATTTTTTGAGCGGTAATCACAAAAGCTAAATTAATCTTATTGTCGCGAAAGCTGTATATGACCACCGACATACATGAGCATCCTAACAACTACCAGGATAAACCAATAAAAGCATTTATGAAGCGAAATTTATTGTCGCATATAGCCTGAAGTATTTTATAGCATGTTCCATAGTTATTGAATACTAAATGTCGCACTCACCAGCTCGTCGTATCTTCTTTAGATTTTGGTGCTTTAAGATGTGTGCCGGCGGCACATCCTATACAAAGGGGAAGGGATTTTATCTGCTGTTTTGGAATCTTTCCATTACCGCCATGCTATTTCTTTTTTTTAATAAAATATAGCCTTTATGATTCTATGGAAAGTTTTGTGAACAATACCAGCTTCCATAGAGTGATGTACAAGTTTTGTTTCAAGTTGAAATGTATGCCAGTACGGTTTTAGTTCTATTTCTATTTAGTTCTTTTCTATTTTTGTTATAATTTTTCGTTCATAAATGCAAGCACTAAAATGAGCAAACAAAAGTATATGCAACAGATGATTAGCAGTAGCAATGAAAAATAATCACATTATACATCGCAGTGATGCAATTACGAACAACTCCAGATTTTGTGTGTCTTATAGTAGATTTTTCTTTTAATGTTTCAAAGACATTTGTTTGACTTATTCGTATTTCTTAGATCCTTCCTTATAAGATTTGTTTGATCTAATGATTGTTATATAAGTATGTAGGAATTCTCACATGTCGCTTTCCAGGTGTAGTTTACTTTGTTTAACATATTCAAGCACTTCGACATCTCTCGGTTTCGATTCATGTGGTACCCGATTTCATTGCTCTTAAATGAATGGCAATACTTTCCAATGAAAGGAAATAGCCTTTCCCCTAATTTCTAATAATTCTGCAAGTTCTTCTTATTCCAGGAATGATTTTAATTCTTAATCTATACAAGCAGTTTTAGAGAGAGAGAGAGAGAGAGAGAGAGAGAGAGAGAGAAATAAGGTGAGAGAAAAATTTATTGATATTTTATTATACAGTTTTATTACTTATTGATTCCAAAATAAAGAATAAAGTAATTCAACTACTAATAGATAACAAATGATGCATTGTTGTTTATTTCTTTAGCCGATGTTTGCCTTAAAGATTTGATCACAAAAATATAAATCTGAAAAAATAATAGGAAGTTTGACAATTTGCCAAATCAACGCAATCTAATCGATTTACTTGCACAAGAGTTCAAACCAAACCAATTGGGTTTGACATGTTTTAAAACACCTAATTGCAAAATTCATGACCAGTCATAACAGCTTAAGTTTATCAGTGTTTTTCAAGATATCTATACAACCGAGTTTATTGCCAGTCGAATTTAGTAGTTTTTATATTTTAAAAATATTTCGATTCGTATCAAAACTTTCTGGTAAGTTGAAAATTATTCGGTTGAAAAGAAAACTATTGAAGCCAGCACCAGGAAGCATAAAAATATGTTATGTTTCGCTTAACCATTAAACAGAGAAACATTTTGCAATAAATCAATCAATTGATAATTTAATCCATGCAGCATGTTTCACTTCACTATATTTATTCAGTAAAAATTTTTAAGTTATTGTAAATATAGAAAATAAAAATGTTTCGTCATTTATTTTAGAAAAAAATTTAAATTTTTTTTTAATTTTTTCTGATAGATAAACATTTTGGTTAAATACAAAATGATTCAATTCAAACAGTTGAGTAATTAAAATTAATTTATTTTGATTTATGAGCACAATAACTTTTTAAAAAGTAACAGCTTCCTTTTATGAAAATTCACACATACGCATTTTTTGCATTGTCTTTAATTGTGCAACCCACCGGGTGCTGACTTTCGTCTCTCAACCACTCGTTAATTTTATTACTTTTATGCAACGAACCAATTCATTGTCTGTTAAACACTAACAGTTTGATCTCGTAACCCAACTCAAAGAAGAACAAAATAAAATTAAATTTATGTTAAGTGATTTAATTTTTAGCCTTAAGTTGTTTTTTTTTTTTTTGTTACACATTATAGAAGCAATGTTTTCCACAAATTTAAAAGATATAACAAGGAAGTTAGTTACTTCGAAAATATTTTAACAATTTTCCAAAACGACATTTCGTAACATGGTAAAGCTTGTGCTAAAAGTTCTGAGGATAGTTTATGTTTGAAACTTAGTTTTCCTCTTATTCAATTTCTACAATGCTTCAATAAACTACTGAATACTTAAAGTTATTTTTATATCTCTTGTGTTTTACATATGTGCGCACAACTGTATTGCAGTAACTTTTATTGGCTGCAGTTGTAATATTTGTTAAAGAGAAGAATTGTTGCTATAAAAATATATAAAAAACAATTATTATGCAACCAAGTGTGACATTTTCAATAGAATATATGTTAGATTCAGATGTAAATGTTTAACCAAGCATGTTGTCTGTCTCTTATCATATGTGTTTACTAACACACTCAAGTATTTTAAAATACAGAGCAGGACATTCATGAAGATGGATGCAAAGGGCAAAAGTTAAATTTGTGGTCACTGGTTCTACATTCAATAAAACTTTATTTTACATTAAATTTTTTGCAACAACTTTATTGAGTTTTGTAATAAACATGATGAATAGAAAATTATATGGACTGAATAGTTTCAGTCTACATTGTCTCCTTTTCTCCACTTAGTTTAAAAAGTATTCTATGACTTTGGTATGAGTAATAGCGACTTTATGTTTTAACCCCTACATTTCACTTAAGCTCCATTGAATAATTTAATGAATCATTTTTGTTATTAAATTTAAAACGTAAATAGTGATTCATATTGAGTTTCCAGTAGTAAAAGTGGCAAATATATTTTAACCATAAACTTATGCATGACTAAGAAAATGATGTTCATTGAAAAATTATTCATGGAATATTGCAGAAAACCTATGCACTTTATGAAAGTGAGCGCCTGGGAATAAATGCAAGAGACAGGGTTTTCAAGAAATTGTTGTTCAGTTCACTTCAACAGATACATCCTCAAAGAGTAACTGTTGGATGTAGCAAGTACTTCCGTGTACATATACACTTTTTTAATAGGTCTTAGTTTTTTATTAATAAGTTATTATTTTAATTTTATCCTTAATGTCTTAGTTATAAAGTATTCTTATAGATTTAAAATTATCAAGAATTTTATTCTTATTGTCGATGACAATTAGTTTTTACAGTTAATTTAACTATAAAACTTAATTAATTAGTTTTTGGCAATTGAAGGAATTTGTTCTATAATAAAAATTTTTAAATAAACAATGAAATTGTTTTACCTTAAATACTGTGTGCGTGATCGCAGCATGATAAATGCATCATTTGTAAGACCAATTGAAAGATTTGGATATCGGAGCTCTCTGGTTTCAACAAGACAGTGAGGCTGCCTAAATATTTTACGATATAATGAAATTAATTTACTACCTATTTCGAACCCGATTTCTTGGGGCTATTTGAAGACGCAACGACGCAAAAATACCATCATCAAACCTACCCTCTGCAAAAATGTCATAAAAAATTATGACCATCGCATTACGTTACGCCACTTGAGCTGGAGCACCATTTGGCTGATATATTCTATCATTCAGTATTTAAAGAAAGACCAACGCTTAAAAACGTTTACTATATTTAATGTTTTAAGATTGGTGGTTATACTAGAAGTGACTTTTAGAAAGTTTGTGTGGGATTGTTTTAGTTGAAGAATAATGCGGATCTCTCTTATGGCCATAGCTTTTGCATTCACCACCACCTAGTAAAAAATTTTGTGTGCCGTCGCAAGAGGATTATGTTGGGTGTAGGTGCTGCCCGAGGTTTTTATTATAGAATTATTGCATCCAGTATTTCCATAATTTTTCAGTCGGTGATCTGTCGCATCATATGGATCAAGAATGGACAGTGCATATTTTCTCGTGCCACTAAGTGCAGAATGAAAAGTGAATCACATGTCGTAAACCTGAACATGAAAGCGAATTATTTTCGGACAACAGAAAAATGCCACTATAGAAATGGTTAGGTGTACAGTAGGAACATTCATAGATACATTTACTTGATTTAATATTCCGACAGGGTGTTTTGAAGCAGATTTTTGGAAATTTCCGTCATACCTTGTCAAGTTAGGCTTCGTGATAAACCGCTTTCGGCTTTGTACCGTCTTGAGTGTAAGTTTTCCTTCTGAGAAGATGGCATCAATTCGTTGGTGTTTTATTGTAAAGTCTCTAACTGTCGTGCGAGCTAGCAGCAGGTGAACCTCGTTTATCACATATGCATCTGTAAGGTGTGAACAGGTAGCAGGTAAAGCTCTGTTGCATTGCTTTGTATTGCGTCAGAATTTGTGTTTGCGGATGGCAGATAAATATTACAGGTAGTTTTTTTTTCTTTCGTTTGTAACGTGGCCATCTGTAATTGGGAACAGTTACCAGTTCGAATGTTTTTGTATGGATAGGCAGAGTTAGTGCTTGCGGATGGCCGGTAACAGATTCAGTAAAACAGTAATCACTAACATCTACCAGTCCTTACAAAAACACCCGGTGGCTTTACCTCTTCATACCTTACAGATACCTACGTGATAAACAAGGTTCAGCTGCTACTACCTCATATGACAAATAGTTACCTGTCAAATAAGAAAACAATAACGTACTTCTCAGAACGAAAACTGAAAAAGAAGATGGCTCCGAAAATCTACATAAATTTTTTTGTGGAATTAGTGATTATTTAAACTTTGGTTGTTTTGGAAGTTTTGTTATTTGCTAATTTATGCTAATTTAAAGAGTTTAGGGCCTTAATTTGGTTTGGTTGTTGTGGTAAAATTCCAAAATTTGTTAGTTTTGGTTTCTGTACTAAGTTTAGTACAATTTAGGTTTTTTATTACATGTTGATTTTATAGCAATTACATTATTTTATTCGAGTTTTTAAATTTGTGTTATATTTTTGAATTTTTGGTGAATTTTATTTTTTGCTGGTTTTTGGTGCAGGTGCTTTTTTGTAAATTTCCAACTGTTCGAAAATTTTGATTTTGTTGTAATTAAAAACTGTAGTTTTAATTGTGTTAAATTAATGAATTTTGTTTAACTTCCAAATTATGGTGAAATTTAGTTTTTTGTTGTTAATTTATATTTTTGATAAAATTTCGAATGTTTGTGAAATTTCAGCTTTGGTGAATGAGTTTTTGTGTATTTTTTGTTTAAAAAATTATCAGTTTTTAATCAAATTTTAAAAATGTTAATTCCAGTTTTTCGATTTTATTGTAAATTTTCGAATTGGGAATTCTTTGATTTTAGCTGAGTTGCGTTAAATACAATCTTAACGCGATGTATTGGTTGGGGAACTCTATTCTTATTTAGGAGATTGTGCACTGGCCTAACGATGTGACATTCCGCTTCTATCGTACTTCTTATTTCCTCAATGGAAACAGAACCGTCAATTCCCTTTATAACAATTATTACACTTTTAGCACTTCTTCATTAGTATGTGTTGTAGCTTTTGTGTTCTGTGTCAAGTCCACTTGCGATGAGCCTATAATTTTATTCTTTGGCTCCTAAATTTGTCCTCATCGTATGGAGGCAACATAAAAGTTTTCCTTACCTACAAGCTGGGATAGCATGTTTACAATGGGATTGGACGTTTGCAAGCGCGGGTAAATCGGTGGAAGTTGTTTTCCCCTGACAGCGTGTTGGGCATCTTCAACATCAGGGATAGCAAGTCTGGAGATTATATTTTCACTTACCAGCTTTGCAGTTTTTTCAGAACCTTTTTATTATTTTGCTGTGCGAACTTGTTGCGAAGACATAGCACTGGCCTTCCTTTTGATTATGGTTCCATACCTGTTTGCACTTTTGTACGGGATTTCTTTTATTACCTATTTTGTTGGTTTGTTGCACTGATTTTTGAATAGCACGTGGCCCGTTTATTTGTGTAATTTTATTTGATTCTGACGTTGAATCAAATCAGTAACTTAACTCTTTTTCGGCATTACGAATTACAACTAATGTCAGTTGTTATTTTGTTGATGTTGAAAAGGTTTTAGTGACAATTGAATGACTTTTTAATACTTTTGCTGGTAGATTTAAAAATGTCTTTCGTTTAAATAAGGAAGCACTTTGCTTTCTGCTGAATGAGTTAAATAAACATTTCCATAAACCTGTGCGAGGCAACACTCAGGTCTCTTGCTGACGGCAGTTCTCAAAAATGCAGTGGAAATGATTTTAATATTGGACTGGCTCAACCTACACTTTCCCCTAGCGGATTTAAAGAGACTTCTTGCGGGGAAACACCAACAGTTGCAAGATAAATGCTCCGATTGTTGGCAAGCTTTCTCTTCAAATTTGCCTTACAGTGTATCCAAACCTACAAGGGAAATAAATTATCATTGCACTTTCATTGTATCGGTCTAATTTCATGATTACTATTTACCCGCCAAACCGAATATATGGAGCCATCAGCAGATGTTGGCAATATTTCGCATTTACCAGTGTTTGACTTTCTGCATTTAGTAAGAATAAAAAAATATAAGAAAAAAAGCTGAAAGAAAAAACTTTTTATTATATTAACCCATTCGCTATGGTGTATTCATATGGTTACACGTACCTTTGAGGCCATTTTACAATCCCCAGTACAACTAGACAAATTATTTGTTTAGATATTATAGCAGCGGCAGGAAACCGGATATGTAAACTTTGACGTTAGAAAACTGCTAGAATCAGCTATTTTGGCGCAGTCAGTCCCAAAAAAAAGACAAATATAACATTTAAAAATAATGCGAAACGTATTCCAAACAAAAGCAAAAAACAGAAAAATTAAATAATGAAAATGTATCTTATCTTTTCATATTTACAGCATAAGTTATCCTCTAAGTTTATTTAATACAAATATATATTTTGCAACCCTTTTGTATATGCATTTTTCACTAATGGCCAGAAAAATTACTGGCAAGAAAAATGTAACAAAAGAGAATAGAAGCGGTCAATCATTTAAGAAAGAGAGAGAGAAAGAGATCACTGTGTTCTCGTGTCGTCTCTGGTTTCCTCTGTGCTGCAGGTCTTATTTATCATTTAAGCTAATTTTTATTTACTTTCTTTAATTTTTAATAAGAAAATTTATGGATTTAAGGAGAACTTTTAGCAAGGTTTTTTGTTAAAACATAAATTTTTTTTTTAGATAATTCAATTTTTTTTAGGGAGGATAAGTTAGTCTTTATGCACATTGTGGTAGCTGCTTAGGTCAGCTCATCAGGAAACTTTACACAACTTATCCTCGAAATTCCTTAGACCAAATGAGAAATCCTAAGAAAATCAAGACAAAAACATTAAAGTTTTAACAAAAAGCCCTAAAATAAAAAAAAAAATTGTAATTTATTTTTCTTACTTTCCTCACTGCGTTTGGTTGGTTTTTTGCCAACTCTAAATGTAGCTGTAAGCAATTAAACATAAAAACCAAATTTCCTAGATGCATTTTAAACTTAAATGGCGATTCAATAAATATTTGATTTTTGTGGCTTACAAAGTTACTAAGCTCTTCATAGAAAATATTCAGTTTTTGAATACTCACTTGGATTTCTTTGAGCACCAGACAGAACAGAATGATATAGAATTGCATAGAGCTAAAACAATTTTTTTTTTTTTTAATATATTTTAAATGCCCAAAATGCATTGAACGTTTTAAAAACAAATATATTCGTCTGTAAGGTGACTTATAGTGAAATTTGGCATACGACATATTTGCAATACAAACTAGTTCATAAAATTTGATTTTCTGGCATATTTTAGCAATAACTGCCAATAAGTACGAAATTAATCTTTAAACATATTTCAAGTTTTGACTTAATTTGAGTTTAGATCTTTAGTGTCTTTCAACACTTACAACAGGTAGATTTTTTGATTGAATTTCCGTCATCATTTGTCAAGTTTGGTTTGGAGACAAACTGGTTTCGGCTATGTGCCATTTTCAGTGGCATCGTTCCTTGTCGTGTAACATAAAAGTGCTAAAAACACATTTTACTTCAGGTATAAGAGGTACAAGATTTCCTATGTCGATTCAATATAACAACATGAAAAAGTGGGAACTTTAACCCAAGTTAAAGATTTATGAGAACATCTCTTTCTTTAGAATTCTACCTATCCTCGACAATATTACATGAAAAAGATTCGAATACAAAATGTAACTCTGATCGCGTAATTTTTGGGCGCACATATGATTTATGACAGGTCTAACGGCTTAATTTTATTTTATTGAATATTTCGCAAGACATTTACAGTAAATATTTAAATCTTAGCTCCCTATTATTATTTATTAATTATAACTAATTGTATAAATAAAATATTGTATTCTCTTAATCTTTAATTACCATCTACGACCTAAAAGAAACAAATATTAGAAACTAACACATAAACAAATAAAATATGTGTACATATATACTGTATCACTCTTGCATATACGTGTATATATGGGAAAGTAAAACTTCACATTTAAATTATAAAATGCATACATATGATGAAAACTTTGTTCTACGCATTGACCGATACATCGATTAACACTGTCTAACAAAGCAACGGTCAAATGACTACCACTGTCGTTGAATTAACTCCCTCACGTCCTAATCTCCTTTAATATATTACAAGAAAGCTGAAGTTATTTTCTTGTATTACAGCAAAAACAAGAAACATAAAGTAACATGGGAGTTTTCCCAATTCACTATTAATCGATTAAATAATCATATGATTTATCGAACCCAGAGAATAATAATTGCAATTAATCACTTAAATTGATTAATTTATCTAAGCTTGAAAATTATCATAATTAACACAATAAATGATACCAGTGTCCCAAAAAACAATAATAAGTTTATTAAAATTATTTCTTTAGTCCAGAGCTTAAAAGGGATCTGTAATTGATTTGTTTAACATAGAATTTAAAAATAACAGCGTTTTGTGCATCTATTATTTTGTTCCGTAGGGTACAATGTTTTCATACTATTCCATACATGAGCCACGTCTTGTCTTAATTCGAGGATTTGTCGAGTCAATTTTCTTTGTTTTTTGACGCAGGGACTTGTAGTGAGTCCAAAAATCAAATTCAACATCAATAAAAGACGCTTATGCTTCCAATTCTGAATAAGCACTTTAAACCGTTTCACTTCTTACGTCTCTCATAATCGCAGATATCGCTAACGGATCTTAGAATTGTTTCCTTTTTAATATAGGGTCTAGTAGAGTTAATGGTGCTAGTAAAAATGATTATTTCTTATTCCTAAATTTTTATTTTTAATAGATTTGGCACCAAATACTTATTTTAGCAATAAATTATTAACACAATATTGTTAGCGGCATATTATAAGCTTTTATTATGTTAAGTATTTTTTTGATAACTTGGAAGTAGACTAATAGACGCAAACATTTCTGATACTATTTAAATGTTAATCGCAACAAAACAATCGATTATTAATCGTTTATCCATTAATCTTGCCAATACTGCTAGAATGCTATTGTTTCTAAATATATTTTAGTTGCTTTTTTAACAAAGTTTTAACACATTTTTGGGGCTCATATTTTAGGTTTCAGTTATATCGGTTCTGCTGTATTTTCATTGCCGATAAATTTGTGGATTTTATTACTAAATTTTCGAGTCGGTCTAGCATTTAGATTTGTGATTTACTGCAGGCTTCCAATAGACAATTTAAACATGGGGTTATTGTAATCAGCATGTGCTTTTTTCAGGAGGTTGGGAACAACAGTTTCCCCGTAGGAGTGGAAACATAAAAGTACATTAATAGGAAAAACAATTATTTGCCTTATATCGGGATTTAAAATAGCAAAAATTCCACTAATGCGCTGATAAATTCATTTAACCATTACGTTTGTTGGTTATTCCGATAATGGTATTTAGGTTAGAACAGATTGACACACAATCTGGTATCGTTAAAAGTCCTGCCCTACCTACATATAGGGTTTGGTAATGAACATTGTCAAAATAGAAAAGGAAATGACAAATTAAGTCAAATTCATTCGTATGACTTTATTTATAAGATTTTTATTTTTTGTAAAAGAAGGAACAAACCAATACTACAGACTTATATCTTTGTTTAATGTTTATTATTTGTTTTTTGTTCATTAACTAGGAAAGGGAACGCTCCTTCCCTTTGAGTCTTGGACGACTACAGTTTATGATTTGCCTAAAAATTTCTGTTAAAAAGGAAACACCAACAATTCGTATCATTTTTTTATTAACTTTAATGTTTCCGTTTTTCCGCAATAAATAGTTACGTTTCTTTTTTTATTAAAAATTTTAACAATAATGTTTTAAAATTAAAAAATATATTTTTGAAACTATCTTCCGTCATCCTTTGTGATGTTTGATTTGGATACAAACATTTTATATTTCTTCATATAACTGAATTACTTTAAATACAAAAAGGATATGGGATATTTGGAAATTCTCCAAAAGTTCTGTAAAAGATGTTTGGTTTTTAGAGAGACTTGATATATGCATATAATATGCCATAGAGTCCTTGCTGGTAAAGGCATAGAAATAATACCATAGACTACTAACTAGACGCGACAACTCACAACAACATTACCTCGATTATATAAGAGAGATAAAAAACCTTATCGTTTCTAATTAAGCTATCTCTTTCATGTAATCGGGTTAATTTAAAATTTTGTACGTAAAAACGCATGACACCTGATTACACGCTTCTTCAAATGCCATTGTTGGGTATTCTGTTTATATTCTGTGACAATACATATACATACTCGTATGTAAGCATTGTCAAATAACAAACAACTTAGTAATCAAAATTGGAAATATCACAACAACAATATGAAACAATCAGGTATATTTCATGACGTCGGTTAAATAAAACACCCGTCTATTTGGTATTTTTTCTCAAAATTCCAATAGCCGTAGATTAACATCAAATTAGCGAACTCTAATTGTTTCTACTTAAAAACGCGTCTAATTTACATGTGTTAGTAGAGTATATTAGTTTATGACTGCAAGTGCACATTACATTCAGGTACATTCAGAGGATGATCATAAGGAACAGATTCGACGCAGGTAGATTAAGAAAATTCTATAAAACATCGTGCAATTGCCAAAAGATGGTCAGTTACTCGTTGAACTTTGCTGAAATACGAAATGGATATAAAACACACTCAATATTATTGGTATCAAAATAGCTTTAATAACATGGTGCTAGTTGAGGAGGATGTACTTTTGAAACACCTGGAAAAAGCACGTAAGTTTTAAATATTTCCACGGATAAAGGAAAACTTACGATTTATTAAAATTTTTGTAGTTCTTTCTAGAAAAAGCGAATATACCGAAGACGAGCTAACGGCTGCAGTAGGAATGATGCTATTACATTACCAAGTGGTAAGTGAGCCCATGATTTTTCCACGTCAGAGACTTAAAAGAAGTATACCAAATGATCTTGACTCTCCGATAAAGGAAAAACTTCGTAAAAATCGTGAACGCAATTACAAAAAGTCTTCACTGTTGGCCTCCTGCAGAAATTTATTGAGAAAGTTCTTGTGTCAAAGCAATTTCTAAAATGTTCAAAACATAAAAAATTTGTAAGTAATAATTTTGTTAAAACAATTCATTTCAAAACATAGAATGTAAACTAGAATTAAGAAAAAACGGAAATTGTGACAATCACTTTAATAAAACAATTTTTCTGATACAGTTAAATGAACTATATTTTAATTATCAGTTATGTAGGGTTTTTTAGGGAATTTAATAAATTATAATGTGATCTTACGTGCTAAAATTATTGGTTGGTCACTGTGGGCTGTCTATACTTTAACTGGGTCGTCTTTTGCTTTGCGTTTGTCTGTCTCCCCTTAACTTGTCAGCTTAAGTCACTCGCTACTACCTTCTCTAAATATTTCTGCGTAGGATTCTTTTAATGGCCACGAGTTCATTTACATTATATAAAGGCGTTTCGATTCGCTTCTTGTCGAAGTTCCGCCTATTTTCTGATTGAATCTTGGCAATATTTTCTGAAGCAAAACTTCGAACACTAATTCACAGTTAATTGCCTCGTCAATATTTCCAATATTTAGTATTATGCGGTGAAAGCACTTAAACTAATATGTTTAATTACCACTTGAAGGTAATTAGACTAGTACGGTGGAATACCTTCAGAGTGACTATTATTTTTCACATGTACGTAGGATGTAGTTAGTTTAAAGAAGCACTTTTAGAAAATACAATTTTGAAAGGTGGTTGTAAAATTAACTTCAACATTTTATTAATTAAAAAATAATTTATACCACATAAAAAAATTTACAAGTGCAGAAACGTTGTATTTAGCTGCAGTTGTTTACTTTGGGTAATTAAACTAATTAATTTTAAAGAAGTTTTCATTTTTGGTATAATAAAAATGGACTAATTATCAGGAAAACGCATAGAAACGTGGGGTTATTAAGCAGGTTATACATACTATATTTCGTTTCTTTTTTTATCAACTCATTGAACACATTGTTGTACCCTTTCGACATGCTTATACCACTCTTGGGCATTACCTTGATATAGTTTCGAGAGCAACCATAATACGATCTTATTTATTCTTTCAACTTGGGCATTGTCTCTTGGGAACACTGCAGCTAAATATGAGCTGTTAAATAATTTTCCTCCCTGCAACAATTTATTCTTTAATATTAGTTTTAAATTTATCTAAGACTTCTTATGTGGCCGTACTTTTTGAAAAGAACTTTGAAAACGAATCTGCCACAACAAGAATATGATTATATCGTCTCCATGTTAGCTCCATTGTTCCGACCCGATCGACATGGGAAGTTTTTAATGGCTTGTCCGATTTATCAATTGGTTTTAAAAATCCCTCTCCTTTTCTAGATTTTGCCTCCTTAATTTTACATTCTATGCAATGTTGTAGTACCTGTATTTACCTTTACGAGTACAATATTTGGTATATAAAATTCTCTATTCGGTGACTCTCTAGCATTTTTCGCCACACAATTATTTTCTTTTTAAGCAATTCCTATTAATTCCTCCTTTATAGCAGATAGGCTAACTATTAAAGGGTCTTTGTACAATAAATCAAAATTTATGTAAAAATTTTCATAACTTCCGAAAACGAAAATTTTTAAAATGTTTGGATACAATCTGAATATTTCGTTCAAAAGTTGTTTAGCGTATATATAGCCTCATTGTAACTGGCTCATACCAACTGCCTCAAACTTTTCTTCAAACTTTTATAACCAATTTATTTCTATGTTGTAAGTGCCACGAAGCGGTGTTATCGAATCCTCTACGTCTCGTAACGTAAATAGACTTGTCACCAAATTTGCACCACTTACCTTTCACAGCCATGCAACATGATCATATTCCGCTACCGTATCACCTGCTTTCAGACCAAATTTTCTAAGAGCCTATCCTACAATTCACCCTTACGTCCTGTTGTCACTAAACCTAAACGCCTCAAGAGTCAATGATAAATTCTTTTGTCGATCTATTTTGTCTACAAAATATAAGTTTTGTTGATATGCAAACGATTTTAGTAAATTAATAAACTTAACAGAAAATATAAAATAACATCAAAAACAAATTCACATATCCAGTCGGACCTTGTCTTTCCCTACACTACTTTTTTTCATTCTAGTCAATCAAATCGGAAAATATTAGCACAATGTGAAATTATAAAAGCAAAAACAAAATAACAACTTATACCTAATACTTCCAGCGATGAGAAAGGCAACACACCAATGCCTCTCTTCTAGTTTCAAGGGTGTTCGATATTTTCTTCAAAAAATCGTCAAAATGTTGGTAAAAAAGTCGGCAAAAGTTTCGACACAAATTCGTTAAAAAATCGTCACATAGAAATGACTTCAACATCATGTTTTTTCGATCAAAAATGTGGCCTTAAACTTAGAGACAAGCAAACTTGATATCTTGCTGAAAAAAGAAACAATTTTATATTAAGCAATAATAGATCTGAAACATAAAAAATAATTCTACATATTAACCACACAATAACGGCCGTATTCAAAAAAAACTTACAAGAGGCATATAATCTATGTAATAAGCCAAACTGTATTCAAAAACGATTATGGAAGAATTTTATTGTAGGTTTACAGTGGTATATTTACATGCATGCACAAAAATCGGCAATCATATTGGTAAATTCGCACTTAAAACTCGCCAAATCAAACACCTATGTCTTGTCTATAGGAAAATTATGTTCAGCAAAACTTCAGTTGGCATCGAACGTTTCCAGTTAAATAAAGATGGGATTTTCTGTATTTTACTTTGTTGATACACACAAATGCTTAGCTGACTTAAGGATCAACGTTTTTCCTGTCCGATTTTTATGAGCTAACTCATAATCAAGTTAACTTTTTGGTAACCCATTTACAACCGTTTTCCAAACTACTTCAAATCTAATGCAGAGATGAGTCAGTCAGTGGTATTGTTTACATATGAAAGAAGAAAAATTATAAAATGCCATTACGGCTGTGTTCTTCCTTCAGTTTGTGTAGTAGTTTAAAATTCAGGCATTACAAAATAGAAATTAATAAATATTTATAAATTTCAAAAAGTATTCAAATAAGAAGGGTGGAAGTAAAGAAACTTAAAAAGATTATTAATCAAAAAGAGAAAAACTCAATAGCAAGGCAAGTCAGGAAGTAAGTGAAGTAGACATCGCTAGTTGCATTACGGAGCAGGATAATTTAGGTGAAGATAGTACAAAGGAGGTTGTGGTGGAAGAATCAAATTATGAAGAAGAAAATATGCAGGGCAATAAAAAAGTATTTAAGAGCAAATCTAAATGCTTGGTGTTTTAAAAACCGACCAAGCCGTGAATGCTTTGAAGAGCTATTATGTATTTTGAGACGAACAAATTTAAACGTATTAAAACCAAAAACCTTGTGAAATTTAAAAGGAGCCGTTGTTTGAAAAAAGATTTTGCCTAGTCTATATTGCCATTTGGGCATTAGAGATCAACTGACCCAAGTTTTAAATTCGTTTACAAATTTGGTTGAGGTTGTGGTGGATGTAAATATCGCTGGCTAACACTCGAACACCCAAGTATGAGGACCACTAATATTTGCAATGTAACAGTTTTTCCAGCTGCCATATATTTAAGGAAGCAGCATAATATAAATAAGTTTTTAAAAGTAATAGTGGACAAATGGAATAGAGCAATTGTTTGAATTTTTAACCGAAAATAAAGCAATCTCTTTTTTTTAAGGGCATTTATTTGTGATGATCCTGCGAATCCCTTTGCAAGCGGTATCGCCAGTCATAGGACCTTTCATGGTTACCACATATTCTGTGGATTATTATCAGTTAATTACTAAGGAGGTGCTACAGGCATGTGGAACAGTAGCACAAGTTATTCCATGAAAACAAAACTAATTTTTAAAAATAATCTTTAAGAGGTTTAGTTAAGTACCTCTTGATCCGTTGCACCTTGTGGACCGCGGGGTAACGAGAAAAAGACTAAAACAATTAATTAGTAATAAAAATAAATTAAAAATAGATAAATAGAGACAAACGCGAACACCCAGTCATTTAAACTTCTCTGAAAAATTTATATCGAATGAATATGCTAGTTGCCTTGGAAAGTGAAATATAAAATTGGCAAGCATCCGAGAACCGTCGTCCATTTTTCTTATGTACAGGTGTTGTTGTTCTTAAGGACGAGTTCACAACAATATTTATTATAAATTTGTTTTGCTTCATTCTGCTTATCGACTTCATTCTTGTTACAGAACATGTACTAGCTGGAGTTATTTTTTGAATATTTTCCAATTACATTTGGAGGAAAAAGCATCACATACAATATACTTGGGCTATTGCATTTAAGCTAGCGCGTATGAGAACTCAGACATTGTACTAAGTTTTCTGGATATGACTTCGAGATTTATAAAAATTAAAAAAAAATACGTTAACAACTCATTCATAATTTGGCAGTAAATTTCCCGTAGAATACATTATGAAGATATGGTTCCCAAAGCATCTAAAGCGAAATTCAACGTAAAAAATGGCAAATTCATCAGCTTTTCAAATAGAGATATTTTATTCACTATAAGTACTCCAATATTAATAACAGGTTTTTCGAGTATAGAACCATTTTTTTGCACCTTATAACCCTGGAGTTCAAATTGACAGGGCTTATACACGATTAATAATTTATTTTATTTCTAATTTTACATAGATGTACTTAAATAAAATACCAACACTTTTAATGATAAGACGTACTTTGTGAAGCAAATGTTTTAATAATAAACGAGAACAAAATTTTTTCCTATAAACATAAGTTATATAATACAAAATTCATTTTAAATTTATTTTTAGGCCTAAGTTCTTTTTTTACTTTTTTTATTGAGAAAGAAAATTTAGGTTGATATGATAAACTTTGAAAGCAGTAAAAGTTAAAATGTATATTAGACAACTAGCATTAATGCATTTTCTATTCCGCTACGCCCGTTATCAACACTCTTTGTGTCGTTTTCCTAATTTTGTGTGCACTGTCAACATCATCATTAAAATTTTAGTGAATTTCCTAAATTGTGTTTAAATTTCGATTTTTTATGATTTTAAAATTTGTTTGGTAATATTAAAATTTTTGTTAATACCCGATTTATGCTGAAGTTATAGTTGTAAGATTTGTTTTTACGGCATTTTGGCGAATTTTAGTTTTTGTGGCATTATTAGTGAAATTTCGGGTTTTAATTAAATATTGATTTTTAGCCATTAAGTTTTTTTTCGATTTTATAGTGGATTTTCGAATTTGTGGTAAATAAAAATTTTCGCATAATTTTAAATTTTTAGCAATTTGTTTGTCCAGTTAGTTTACCGTTTTTTTTTTAATTTAGACTTTTTGCAATAGTAGGAAATTTTTGTAATTTTATATTTTTAAACTATAGTTTCTTCCCAAATGATGGTTCTTCAGAATTTTTCTAACATATGGGGGAGCAAATAAAAAACTCCAGATTAAACCAGGTAACACCATATATAGAGATATTATAAAATCTCCTGGGGTTAATTTTAAAACTCGGCGGCAAGAAGGTGAAACATAAATACAAAATTATTAAACTCGGTACACATTAAATTTTATTTTAAAATTCTATCGGATTGTTGTTAGAGTTTAGGATATGTAGCCAAGCGTTTATATTTGTAGTGTTAGATTAATTATTAATACCTTTTAAATCAGCAGAATTTATATAAATGAACAATATAGGTACGATAGAATAGAAACAAAACTCCGTAATTGTTAGGACCACAAAGGAAAAATAGGGTTCACAATAGTTGTTGACCAATAATTATTAAAAAAAACGCTAAAAATTCAGTTGATTGAGCTCATTCAGTTGAAAAATAAGCAAGGTTTCAAAAGAAAGGCAAAAGAAATTAGGAAAGTCCAATTCTGAGTCAATTTCAAGCGAATCTTTGCTAGGTCTTGATTATAATTGAGGATAATTACGCAAACTTTTGTTCATAGGAAATTATAGGAAATAAATATTAATAAAAAATTAGTGAAATTAGCTTGTGTAAAAAGTTTATATAGAATATTAAGTAATAGCAAATAAATTATAAGCATATAAGAGAAATAGACAAAACCAAAAGATATTAGACTAAACAGAAAAACAAATAATAATGATTTAAAAAAAAACAATCCAACATGATGGCATAAGCTAACTTAAATGAGTTGATGATAACCGGGGAGCGCGGGAAATAATAGTTTAAGAGGGGTAATCTAAGGCTATGGCGCGGATATAAGGATGACCAAGGTCGGGTAGAAGATAACGAAAAATGACACTAAAGATACCACATAGCCTAAACCGGCTTGTGTCTAAACCAAACTTAACAAGGGATGACGGAAATTCGTTCCAAACATTTTTCGGAATATTAAATCAAGAATTGAAGATGTTGAAGATTTCGTTTTTTTCCACGTTTCAGATTAATTGAGATTTTTAACAAATTTTGTAGTTTTTATGATTTTTAAATACTTTGGTGAATTTTTAATTTTAAATGACTTGTAAGCCTTCATTATAAGAAATATATAGAGAGCATGCTACTGAATGAAAAAACAAACCTGTATGACAGATTATTTCAATCAATAATCCATCAGATGTAATAATGAGAGTACAATATAAATCAGATCCCTTGATTGCATCTCTACGCCTTAATTTGGTATAAAAAAGGTTAATTTGTCACAACTTCGACGATATTCCTTAAACTACTGGGCAGATTAAAAAAGAATGTAAGCATGCATTAAAGACAATTTTATTGTATACTTTTGCATTTTACCAAATTAGTTAATCGATACTTCATTTATGCTTTAAGATTTTGTTTGCTGAAGAACGGGGTAGAGAAGCAAGCGGGGTGGATAAAAGGCACGATTTCTGTTTTGTGTGACCTTTTTATATTGCGCTTTACTAAATTTTATGTATAAATAATTTTTGTGAAAAACATGATGTTTACAAAAATGTAAGGTTTAAATTTTTATATAAAGAAATTGTTATGTATTATATATATTATTACGCCCCTAGCTTTAAGTATATTTTTATGTTTTATATTTTTCTTACGATGATGAGTGAGTAAAGAATTAAACGTTAAAAAAATCAAACCCTGTTGCAAAGCAAAAATCATCATATACTTAATTGCACATTGTTTTTGGTAGCAATTTTGAGGGAGGTATATCTCGTTTATTAATTCATTGATTTATTTATTGCTGACCGTATTTTGTTTCTTGCAATATTTAACATTTCACAATAAGGTCACTTTATTTAATAATGATCGCAAGTATCTAAAAAACTACGAATCATGCTGGTCTCTCATATATTGCCAAGCGGGCGGTATTTGGTGGAACTTAAGATAAGCGGAAAGGAGACAAGCACTCCTATGGCCCCTCATCAGGCCGGCACACCTTGGAAGGATCCCTTTCAACAATCAATAAAAAGGGGGAAGAGCTTCAGCACAGGGCGAAACAGCAAGCCGTTCTTAGTTTTCACGGTTGCCAGTCGAACAAGGCCATCTTTACCTGGATGCGTTTGCATAATTCTCCCAAGTAGCAGAGGTTATGTTTTCGTTCGTTCTTGAGCAGCGCCATGTCATTTCATTGCAGGTACTGGCACTTCTTCCAACATTTAGATCTCCTCTGAAGTTGGCTGAGATATTCCTTAGACCAATTTAACCGAAATGTTTGAAGTAACTGATGCATATATTGCCATCTGGTAAGGCGGTTTATTGGTTGTACTCTTTTTAGTTCTTTCTGATGTTGTTACCTGTGAATATATGTTTATATTTCCAGATAATGAGCGCGTTCGGTCAATTGGCCTGGCAATTAAAAAAGCACTGTCATCTTTTTTTTTATTATTCAAATTGTACATTGCAATATTAGCATAAAATAAGAATTATTTTTATTCCATTTTATATTTTTATCACCAATGTTTGGAACGCTCTTGCACTGACTATCAGTGGAATTGTTTAAATTTAACCATGCACTATAGTTATGATTCTTTAACACAAAATACTCGTATATTTTCTTGTTTATTTTTTATTTATTTCTTTGTTTTTACTAAATAAACACCGTGTCTCTGCACTGTTTCAATTAAGTTTTTTTTAATAAAAACAAAGTCACATTGACTTGCGCGTTAGAACTTTTGAAATTAAGCTTAGGTAAATCATTTCTCAATGTTTGGGCACTAGCAATAGGGCCAGCATGACACCGACGAAATTGGGAAGCCTTATATTGCTCATTTTTAGGTTTGCGTATGATTTTTGCATTAGTTTTTACGTGTTGGAAGACTACTGCGTGGTTTTCGCCGCAGTTCGCAAACAACGCATACGGATGGTAGTTTGCAGTAAGTTAGCCCGTGAGCCCGAATTGCTTGCACGGGGACTACTACGTTTTAGTATCTCCTCTACACTTATGCTTCTATTCAGAATGTAGCGCAAATTATATATGGGATGAGCCGAGTTTTTCGATTTTAACTGAGTTGTATTAAATACAATTTAACACGATGTCTAGGTTGGGGAACTTTATTTTTATTGAGAATTTTGTGCCCTTAACTTCCGACATAATCCTCCGTCTCTATGGTACTTTTTATTTCCTTAGTGGGAATAGAACTACCAATATTGATTATCTAACCTTTAGCACTTTTTGGTTGATATGTATTGTAACTCTACATCAAGTCGACATGCGATGAGCATGTAAGGCAGTTCGCTGGCGGGAGTCTGCAATTATTAAGGCTCATAACTTCTGCTACTAAAGATTCTGAACGAAGTGAGCTACAAGCAATACCGTAGAATTTATTATCTGAATTAGCCTCCTCCTACGGGTATGTTTTTTTGGTGATCCGAAGTTTCGAGAACCGTCTTACCTACTGGTACCGCTCGAAAACATTGTGGTGCGTGATTGCAACGCATGCCAACAATAAACTCCCCAGCAAGGGGTAAGTTAATAATACAGGTATACATGGGGGTCAATCTACCTGCTATACAAGTGCTATCTTCACACGATGCTAAGACCATCTAAGGATATAGACTATAGACAAGTGCCGACGTAAAAGCCTATGAAGCTTGTCAACAATATTCCGCACACAGAGAACTATTTTGCTTTTATACCAAGAATACACCAAAATTTTACTAGCACTATCTTCGGTTATCATAACAAAACTCTTTGCGCATTACCATTAACATTTTTTGTAAATTTTCGCTCCCGCTACGCTCAATAAGATCGAGGAACTATTGATTTAGTTAAAATACTGAATTTCAAGGCATTCTTCAAGAAGCAATAACTTGATTTGGAATCTATCGTATCCTTTGGCTGAAATCAAAAAAAAAATTGTATACTTGTTGCATCCGAAAGGTTTAAACTAGTATTGAAGCATTCACAGGCGTATTTATGTGAAACCAGCAGCCATGCTTGTAATCTAATAGGACTGATCTCGTATGAATGCATAGGCTTATATTAGATTACATTACTCGAAATGTCTCATAACACTGAAGGGCTTGTCAAAATCAATTTCGTCATACTTAAACAAAAAATATAAATAGCAAAGTCCAGTTGACATTTATTAACGCATTTTTCGAACAAGGGGTACTTAAATCGTGCGTCACAATATGAACGACAGTGCCGTGCACACTTTTTCCCAATATAGAAACTAAAATAACTTTTTTGACAACGAATCGATGCAAGTTCTGATAATGTTGTCGACACTCTATCTTGAAATACGACAAATGACACTATTTTGTTATCATAATTATACCCAACAGTATGGATGACAAATTATAAATAGTCGGGAAGACATCATAGGCAGTGGCTACCTGGCCAACTGGGAAACAAATAATAAAAGTGGAGCTATGTGTGCTTTTAGTTTGCTTTTATCTGCATCTTAAGACATAATAGCGGAAATCACTCTTCGTTGCATATCAAAGCGTGAGTGTCTTTTTTAAGCGTTTTGCAAATTTATTACAGAGTTGCATAAGGTAACTTTGCCGCATGCAATAAGCTAAGCCGCAGCTAATGACGCCTCTAAGATCTTTACGCAAAGCAAGTATTTGGTGTGTGCATAAACTTTCTAAAAACCACTATTAATTAATGGAATTTTGTTTGATATTTTAATTCTTACTGTTTTAGCAAAATAATTTGAAGAGTCTTAGCATCAATTTTAAGTCTTCACAGGCTGTTGTTAAGACGGTTCTACCGCCGTGAAACTTTGTTAGCACAGATGTCTGTCTAGTTTCTTTGTTTTTAAAAATAAAATGATATATACAGCTGTTTTAGCATTGCAAATTACCAATCTGCAATGATTTTTGCCATAGCATATATGCTCAAGTGTAGCAAATATTAGTTTCATATGTTTTGTTATTATGGTTTTGCAAAATGTAGCATATTTGCTAGACTGGCTACATTTGCAAGATTTGTAAGGATTGTTTACAATCAAGATAATATAAAATTAAATCGTTAGATCTGGCAAAAATTCCATGTGAGCTTAAAATGCAAGATACATACTAAAATATTTCTGATTTTTACAGTTTCCATCCGATCAGGGATGCCTTTTGTGGAGCAGCTGACTAGAAAAACAAAAATGTTGCTGAAGTTTTTGATTTTTATATTTATTAACGTTGCACACCACAATTATAACCGATAGATAATACTCGTATTTAAAAGTTTTTTTGCTTTGAAAGGTACATTTTTAATTTATGCACTTATACTAAAATTTATTTTAACACAAAATATTTAAGGGGAAATGAAAAAAGTGTTTGTTTACATTAAAAAACATTTATTTTTGCATCTCGTTGATGACACAACCAAATACATTTTGATACGTAGATTACTTAGTAGATTAAGGTTCCATCAGATTTTCTTTTTTTACCTTGGCCGTATTTGTGTTTTTTTTATTATTTTATTAAATTAATTCAATGTTTTAAACTAAAATTTGTCTTTAACTGCCTTAAAACTCTAAGAACAAGCACGACAATTCAATTCAAGTCGAACAAATAGCATGTAAAGGATTAGGACAGGTATACATATAAAACTTTAAGTTGTTAATAATTTTAAGATTTTTTAATCTTTTCCAGGGTTTGCCGTCCTTTATTGGGAACCAAATATAATATCTCATCGTGCTCAGCATTACTCCACACATTGTTGTCAAATAAAATTGGCATAGGATCGTAAAAGTTTGTAGATAGTCTCTTTATTAAACTGTCAAAAAATTTGTTTGTTGATTTTTTTATATTTTTATGGTACATTCGATATTGATCGGTAAAACTATTCGGCCGGTTGGTTTCGGCTTACAACAATCGAATTGTTTGAAACGGAAACTTTTCGAATAGAGGTGATAAATAGAAGAATTAACAAAAAATGGATCGAAAGTAACATTCACGCCAGAACCGATTGTTATAGGTTCTTAAGTCTAACGGATTGCAAGCAAGTTAATCTGAAGTACACAATACGTAATCATTAGCAATTTCTAATTTTGTACTTCGATAAATTTGTGAGCATGGAAGTTCTTCAAACGCTGAAGTAGCAAAATAAGATATAAATAAGTAAATACTTACGTTTTTTAAACCATTTAACCGGTTGATTTTAAATACCGATACCGGTTTTTTTTATTTAAATATTCAAACTTATCAAAACCTGGTTTTTAGAAAATGTCGCACAAAAATGTTGTTTCTGATAACTACCGTTCTGTCTCCATACACTTTTCAAGTACTTTTACAGTTTGAGAAGAAAAAAGCTCTCCAGCCACCGGAATATACCTTGTCCCTAGACAGGCAGGGAAAATGTCATTCATTCCAGCTGCTTTAAATGGTGCAAAAGATGGTATTGTACTTCTCAGATTAATTGAGCTATTATCCTTTCAGCCTGAGCTTCTTTTCTATCACTAGTCCCCCTATAAACACGAATTCATTAGTCATTCGAACTAATGTTTCCAGGAAAATTATCCTGCATATGCGACTGCAAGGGTTTCCCCACTGTGTCAGTCATGTGACCATTGCTCTTGAGAGTTAGTCCATTCTTAGTGACAGAGTCTTTACATACTATTTTCTGTAATCTGCATTCTTCAGAGATAATCCGCCTCCGAAGACGTATAGTTATCTTCAGCAATGTGAAATAGAGCGACACAAAGGTGGTTACTGCTGCCTTCTAATACGAAATTTTTTCAGGCAAGAACCATCGATAACAATAATATTTGATCGTAGGCACGTAAACATATTAATAACCAATCAAAATGTTGAGCTTCAACTGAACACAGCTTCTGATATTTCAATAATTTCCGAACAAATATGTGAAAATTTAAATCAACAACAAAACAAACCACACAGCAAGAGAAGCCAATCACAATAAAATTTAATTTATAGGGCAGTTTCAAGCAAATATTGCATTTCTCGAGCGTCCCATAAGTTCAAATCTCTCAGCCTCGTGTAACGATTAAAAGCATTTCTTTTGTTTTTAATTGATTCAAGTTCAGGGTGTCGGAATCTTTTCCATACGCTGCTCTTCCACAGTTTCTCTGTCTTCTGCTCTAAATAATCTCAAATTGAATCTCAATTTAAAAAAAGTAGGTTTTCTCCACTGACATAGTATCAGAAAATCGTATCTTTCTACAAGTCCCAACAATTGCTATCCTCTGTAGTTATCGGCTATTCTGCCGCACACTGTGTTATCCGTGTTGGCTCACAGCCCATGTCTTTCTGCCTGCAGAATATGACCAGGTTGTCCACTTACAGTGAAGGATATGAAGCTATAATGGGGAGACTCATTAAACCTGAAAAGGTAGAGGGAAGCTACCACATGTGCATGGGCTTGAATGGCCCCTCGTAAGGAAGGCCACTGACATGATTAGATATAATATGTCTACCTCAATCGGGATTACTGCGTTAGTGGCAGATCATTTGGCCAAAATGAAAATCGAAGAAGATGATACTTGCACACTGGCCTTTAACAGGCTGCGACGATAACCCACACTGTGTGTGAAATTCCAGCACAGGCTAGCGTAACGCTTAGGACCACGGACAGACACGTGTTAATTGTAAATTTCATGCGGGCTCTAAGCCTTTCACGAATGCTAGCAATTACAAGAGTTTCTGTAATGAGGAAGAAGGCCGACAATTACCAATGAGCAGTTTGAAATCACTACACTTAAGAGTAAAGGCTAGAGTTAGCACGAGACTCGTTTGAAGTACGGCAGTCGTAAATTACAAATTGGTTGTTTCGAGGAACTAAAGGGGCCAAAAAGGACCCACAGTAAGCGGTCTGCATCAATATCCATCGTTCATTAATACATAATATATAAAATATATGAATATACACATAACCCTGATATTGTTTCAATCTATCCAGGATACAAGGCTTTATCCGGCTTATCCTCGTTAAGACATCGCTCATGCTGCATTGATATGATGAAAATTTAGCTGACATATACATACTTAGTGTTTCCTGGTAAGAGCCTAATGGCGCGTAAACTGTATTGAAAACAATTGTATTCTATTCGTAAGAGAGTAAATAAGAAATTGTAATTAGAGTATTGCATATAGCACTTTGTGTAACAGTAAATTTTTCAAAATGTGGTTCACTTTCATCAAACACATTAACGAACAATTTAAGAAAAACACGCAAAATATATAATTTTAAAATAAAACTTTTTGTAATAAAAAAAAATCCCATTAAAATCTCATGAATTATTTTCTTGAATGCGGGGATTGGGGATTTCCCTTTAAGTATCAGTAGTGGCGATTGACTGCTAATTGTTAGACAAAATTAATACAGAAATTGTTAAGCTATTCAATTTTAATTGCGCTATCAAATAATATTGATTAATATTCTCTACTCAGTGATTTTAGGAGAAGATTTTAAATTTTTTAAAATTATAAATAACGTGCTGGAAAGAACAGCATTAGTTTTTGAAATGTATGAATTAATTGATGTGACAGAATAATCTACAATTGTATGATACGCAAGAGTTACTCTTAATAATGGTCAAGCATCCGTCAGTATAAACGGTGGCGTTTTTAAAATATATTATTCTGTTTTTTAAGCTATCGGAGAAGAAAGATCGTCAGGTAAACAACGCTTCATTTGTTTTACTGATTAACTCAAATATTATAGGCGTATTAAATAATAAATACAATTTCAAGTTTGCACCATTAAAGGATAATAAGGTGTTGCCAAATTTCCTAGAAAGAACGCCTGTTTATTTCCACTCTTACATTTTTAAAATTGGCAAGCCAATTTTCTGAAGTACGATTACCCCGATTTTTGAGCTTAATAACGTTTGGTAGTTGATGCCGATCAGAGGAAACTTATAGCTAAGTCGACATCAGCCTTATAATTTGTGTCTATCCTGTGACTAAGAGATATCAAGGATTATAAATCATCAACTCCAAAACAGGTAATAAAAAATTATAGTACAGTGATTTTAAGACCTTGGTTAGCTTGTGAATCATTAAGGGATTCTAATTGAAACATGAGTTTTAGTAACTTATACTTAACTACTTGCAAAACTATATGCGAATTATAGTACTTAACGATAATAACATATTTGTTTTCTATTCACATTTTTTCTGTTTTATATATTGTGTAATGTGTGAGTTTTGTAATAATTACATTGTTGGTAATAATTTAAACGTAATAATCAATTATTAGTAATTATCATTAACCTATTATATGTAATTTGTAATTGACCATAAGAAAATCACAATTACATATATTTGGTAATTGGAGTTCATAAATTTCATATTAGAGAACGAAAAATGACACATAGCCAAAACCGGTTTGTCTCCAAACCAAACTTGACAAAAAATTTACATTTAATTGTTAATTGGTGTCTGCCAATTACCAAGTACATGTAATTGGGCCCGTAATTAATTACACAATGCAATTGGTAGCGCATAAGTCTGCAAAATATAGTATAGATTTAACTTTGGTAAGTACCAGAGAATAATTGAAAAATGTAGGTCACGCATAATCGCAAGTTTTTTAATAGAGCCGAATTCATAGTGACAGAGCACTACAAATAGTTTTTAGCAATAGTCTAGTGCAAAGTATGAAAATATTAAATATGTTTTGAATTTATTAATACTGGATTCTGAAGCCTCGTTGTGCGAGATCATTTTACAATTTACAGATTTTTTGAGGCCTTTAACTCTATATGGGAATAAGGTCATCACGACAAATATTTTCTATTAATTAATTCTTGAGTTGATATTCCGACAAGGTGTTTCGATCGTTCAGATCAAAATTGACACTGAAGATGGCACATAGCCGAAACCGGTTTGCCTCCTTTTTGAAATTCGTTTCAAATATATACATTTTCTTTTACGTTCATTGAAAAGTTATATATTTTTAAATTTTCAAAAGGTTTTGTAAGTTTTCTTCGTTATATAATAATTTTGGAACTACTTCATGAAAGGTCGAAAAATAGGCAAATGAAATATTTTAATTAAATAATATTTGCAGCCGATTTTAAACTGACTTTTCGATTAGCAAAAGTATTGACAAAAATTAATATATTTTAGCTTCAGTTTCATCAATGATTGTAATAATGAATGGTGCTAAAGCTAAACTAAAATTCTATGTACATGTATGTCGTAATATTATTAAGACGTTTAAAATCAATGAAAAATCTCACACACATTCACCTTGACTGGACGTGATCTATACAGAAACGAATGATGATTGTAACAGACTATTTCTAATTTCTTATAAAGCCAATTACAAACCATACTAAATGGCTTTTTAATCTAGCAGTGGTGCGCTATGTGTACAGTTATGTCAACCCTAAATCAGTGCTAAGTTAGATACGACTTTGTGTTCAGGTATTTTAAACACTTTAGAAAATGAATTATATAGAATTCATTGATTTTTCATTTGGATAGGAAATATAAGAAATAAGATTACAGATCTCTAACAATCAAAATTGAAATTCAAAAAAACATGTACATAATTTATTAATTCAATTATGCAATCATCATTTAATTGGCATTAAAGGTTCTGTGCGAAAAAATAATAATAAAAGAAACATGTCCATGCATACACGGAAAAAGAAATCCGAATTTAATCAAGAAACGTACAATTTCAATTATTTCTATACACTTTACAAAAATGAAAAGAGCATATATAGCTTTGTTATTCCGTTTGTAATATCTACAATATTCGTTTCCGACCCAACAACATACATATATATATTTTGGATCATTCTGACCATCCTGGATCCGTCTGATCATCTGTCCGATGTTGAAACTAGCTTTTTGATGGCACCAGACAACCTACGATCTTGACACTTGGCCCACTTAATCAGTGAGGTAGGCGAATTTTCGCTATTTGATATCATATCATATCATACAATATATGCTCACAAGTACCTGAGATATTGGCCAAAAACATTTTTCTGGGATTTTTGGTATTTTCACTCTTGGGGGAAACGCTTATTTATGCGCATGACTATAAAATTCGAATATTCTGAATTCTTCCACAATTTGCTACAAGGTCCCCATATAGTAGTTATTATCACGAGGGCCGCAAATAACCTACGACCCTGATGTTGGACCGAATTAAAAAATTCTATATTTCAAAAACTAACAAAGAAATCTGAATTCCTTCCAAAACCGAAGTTTCACATCAAAATTTCAAAATATTCAAAAATATAAAATATTCATCAAAATATTTAAAAATTTTATCAATAATCTCAATTAGTCTGAAAAATTAAAAAAATACAATTTCACCATAATTTGGTAATTCACCAAAATCCGAAAATTCACCACAAGTCCAAACTATACTTTAAAAATTGTTAATTACAAAAATATCATAAGTTTGCAAAAATAAAATTTGTCAAAAAGCCGAAACTGCATAAACGAATTTCAAAAATTGCAAAATTTTTCCAAAGTTTTAAATTCACCACAAATAATATAAATTTTACCAAAATATACAGTAAGCATAAATTCACGAAACACTAAAATTTCACCGCAAAATTTTCAACTAAACAAAAAGTCGAAGATTTACAAGCATAAGTATTTTACAAAACTTTAACAAAATCTCTGTTAAACAAATAAATCATATTTCATCATGAGTGGGGACTTTACTACAAAAATAAAAAACTCACCGAAATAATTTTAATATAATAAAAATTATAAATTTCACCAAGAATCTAAATTTATCATGATTTGGAGATTCACCAAAATGCTGCACAAATCATAACTATAAAAAAATCTTTAATAATATATATAAGAACATTTTTCAAAAAATATTTTAAAATTTAAAATTCACCTTAAATTCAAAAAGATACCTTAAATCAAAAATCTGAAATTTTACCAAAAATACGACAAAGACCAAAATTCTTAAATTTTTTAATTTCACCACTATCCAAAATTTTGCAAATTCATTAAAAATCAAAAATTTAAAAAAAAATTATGAAAACCTCATATATAATTTCACCACAATTAGAAAATTCACAAAAAATTCAAAATTTATCAACAAATTTTAAAATCATAAAAAATCGAAATTTCAACATAATTTAGGAATTTATTAAACTTTAAAAATTTTTCATAAAACCGAATTATGTTATAGTCTAAAAATATCAAAATAATTCAAAAAAGAAAAGTTGAAAGAAAACCGAAACTGCACCAAATTAGGAATAATATTAAATTTGGCACAGCTTCGAAAATTCACCACAATTTAAAAAAAAAACTGAAATAAAACCAAATATTTAAAAATATACAACAAAAACCATATTATAAAATTTCAAAACTAACACAAAAATTTTGCAGTTTAACGAAATTTTGCAACAACAAAAATAATTCCAAAAGACTTAAATATTACAAAAAACTTAATTTTCACAAACAAGTAACCAAAAATAAACTTAACCTAATTCTAAAATTTTACGAAAAAATTTATCCAAAACTCAGCACCGAAAATTCAACTTTTTATCATATATTAAAAATTATAAAATTTTATTATAAACACAATTCACCAAAAAATCCAGAATTTATCAAAAACTGTTAAGCATACAGAGAAAAGAAAAACACGCCTATCGAAAAGAAAGACAAAGGGAGAGTTTAAATGTAAAATAATACGACTAAACCCGGAGGGCAAAATTAAATATCTCAAACAATTAAGTAGTTCGCACTTTTGTGAAGGCTATATAAGATTCGGTACAGCCGAATATAGCTCTCATACTTGTTTGTATTATTCTTGCGCCAAATGAGTAGGTTTCGCTACAAACACTATGATTATATTTTTTACGTATCTTTATGAAGAATTGCGCGAAGACAATTCAATTCAACAACAAAAAATTATTTATGGATGTATGTATGTGTCGAGAATTGTTTGACAAATTCCATATTACGAATAGTATTATTTTCAGTATTAACGACATGTTTTCGGATGTTTATTGTCGAGAAAACGTCGAGAATTATTCAAAGCAACAAACATTCGTTATATTAGACATAATTTATCAAACATCTTTGTTTCCAATATTCTTCAATATAAAAAATTTTCATTTCGTTTCAAAAAAGAAATTCGATTCTCTGAAACGAAAATGCTAGCAGCGGAAATACCAGTCCAAATGTATGTTTTCAAAGACTAAGCTAATCAAATTACTGCAAAAACAAATTGATAATCCCGAAAAATAGGTTAAGATTTATGATTAAATTGCAGCACTTAAAAAAAATAAACCGAACGAAGAAAAGTCGAAGCATGCGAACTTTGTATTATCATAATCTTTTCTAAATATTTTAATGAGCCCATAGTATTCAAGTTTAATGGTATTTTTTTTTTTTATTAAACTTTGATTAATTTTATTCTCATTCATTTAGCACTCAGAATTCGCTCTAAGCAATTAACTGTAGAACATGAAATAAATGGAACACATACATATATTTGAAAAGCTTGATCTGTAGTTTAAAAATCCATATGTATGTATGTATGTATGTACCTATAAATTTTTTATTTAAAATTTTGCATATTTCTACATTCTCCCTAGTTTATAATAATCTTAATGTTGTACTTTTTTTAAGTCGAGAACTAAAAATAAAAAAAAAAACGCGAAGATAACACTTAAAAGTAGTGGTGAAAGTGAAAACAAAAACTTTTTTAATAATAACAGATAAACTTGAAGGTTGCACAGTCACATCATGCAGCTTCATAAATAAATCCTTTTGTATTTGCTCCGGTAAAAATTTTTTCTAGAATAAATTTCTTTTTTGTGTGGATTCACTTTCATAGTTAAAAACTTTTTCAATAGAAATCACTGTGCAGCTCTACTAAGTTTTCACTGTTAAATTTGTCTAAAAGCCGTGAACTTAAGAAAACCTTTCTTATCGCCAACAGTTTTTAATGCATTAATAAAATTTGGTCATTTATTAATTACTCTTAGACAAATTCAATTATCTTTTAAAACTGTGCAAATCACAGAAGTTTGCAGAATATCACAAGAGTCAGATTCGTGCTGAAGTTTAATTATAGCTTGTGCCGACAACGCCTTTAAGCTGAATAAAAAGAAGTCTAAATAAAAATTTATTGTAACTACATAGAGTGACAAGTGTACAAAAAGCTAAGAGGATAAAATTTCTAAGCCAATTTTAAAAATTGACCTGTCAATAAGAAGACAGTGTTCCAAAAAACGTATTTTATAGTAAGAGAAAACTTATTTTAAATCTTTTTTTATAGAATAATAGAATTAATGCTAAGTATGAAGCAGAAGTACAAGGATAAAAATAAAAATTCTTGTGAAAATAAAAATTTCGTTGTGAAATATAGAACAAGTCAGTTATGGACAGAAGTTTATAACTTATAATTAGCGTAATCGGCGAAGAGTATCTGAATATCTTTTACTAAATTTAGAGGGAATTGCAATCAAAAGATACACCGCAAAATCGTCTTCGGTGAGAAGAGTCTTTCCGTATAATGGCAATTCATAAGTTCTACCAAAATGTAGCTAACTAAAATTGTAAAATTTCTCGGAATTTGACACTGATGGAACTTCGCCAATGCAAGCATTTATTTACTTTCGCATTTATAATATTAGCAAGAATATACTGCCCGACTCTATTCTAAGAACTTTAAGGGAACAATAGTATAACATAAAGAACCATGTTGACCAATGGAAATATTCTGAAATGTCGGATCATTTATGAAATTTGTAATGTAAAAACCTTAATCCGCACAAAAACATGTATGTAAAAAATAAATTCAAGTTCCTAAGATCAAAATGAGGACCAAGTTCTTCATATGTACAATAGGCTCCAGCAAGATATTACTATTACGAATATACCACGTAACACCCGTTATAATTCTTAAAAGCTTTTATTGTCTTCTTTGAAGTTTTTCAACGTTATATAATGGAGTTGTTTCCCATAGCTGGATGCCATGTGACCAAACTGACTTTAGTACAGCCGTGTGCAATATTAACTTAAGATCTAAGTCTAGCACTGACCTTGTTCCAATACGCGAGTTAATATGGGCAGATTTAAGTTTTAGCTGGTGTAAAACGGCGCATAGTGGCGCCGTTTTCTTAAAACCCGTGGCAAAAATACAAAATTTCATGGCAAAATTTTGTGAAATGAATGAAAACATCGTATAAAGAACTACCTACTGATCACAAATCAAAACGTTTTCCTTAATTGCAAAAAATTATAGTTTGTGGAGCTGCGCAAAGTCGCAAATTTTATAGAAAGCAAAAAAAAGGTGATCATGAAAAAATAAATGCACTTTAGAATTAAAGTGTCAGAAACTTTGTCGTTTGATTATTATTTTTTTGGTATTTTTTGGTGTTTGTTTTTTATTAAAAGAAGTAGTAAAATGTTTAGCAGATGCCCTACTTTTTCGGCAGTAGCCGCTTTTTTGACACCCTATATTTAGGTCATTTTTACAAATAAAATAAAGCATATCTAAAAATGGTAAAAAATGGTCTCGCCCATATTTTCTGAGCATATTTGCTACATAATACTTTAAATAATTTACTAAGTTTGGCCGCCGCAAGTTGCCGGTGTAGGTGAAATAAGAAGAAAGCAGTTACAATCTCATAGAGAAAACGAGAAAATTTTTTTCTCATTTTTAAAGTATGTAACAAAGATGTGTGCAAAATGTGAAAAGAAGTAAAAAAAGGTTTCGAAATTTTTTTTCACTACAGCAATTTTAGTGTAAAATAACGTTACTTGTTGCATATTTTTATTGCTTCTCATTAAATAATAAACAATATTTTGCTCTGCCAATCAGGTAGACATAACTATTGCAATTTTTCTATTTATTTCAATTTAAAAACACCTGTTATAAAAGTAGGCAGGTAGTTTCAAAACTTTTTTATACTGAATAAAATATAAACTGCAGGTATATACTCCAGTTAATTTTTTTTTTTGCTCAAATTAGGTAGTTTAAACACTTTTTTTTTAATTTTTGGGTATAAACTAAACCGCAATTGTATAATGCAGCCAGTTAAGTTTTTACTTTCTAAAACTAGTGATCAGTAACAGAACTTATACAATTTTATTTCAAAGTGCGATAATGTCATTTACCAATTTAGAATTGTTTGAGTTATTCAGTAACTCAGATAATGAAAATGCATTTAAATTGGCTATTGTGGAAAAACTACACGATTTACCAGGATACCACGAAATGGATGTTCATAGCAAAGTTCATTTCGTTTTCCTAACAATTAAAAAAATGGGTTGCCTCACACCGTACGAAAAAAGCGTTATGAAAAACAACCCAGACTGGCTAAATGAAGTTACAACTTTTCAAAACATTGAAAAACCGCATACATCCTCTTAAGTTTGTAAAAGATAAATTTATCAAGGTCCGACATTACAAAAGCTGTGGTGCTTGCAAGCCCAGTTCGAAAGAATCATAATGTGAATATTCTTCCTGGATACAAAAAGATTACATCTGCCAAAAAAGAAGCAGTGCCAAAGGTTACTGAAGTATCGGTAGAGATAAAACTGCAAGACTTAATGGATCATGCAGTCAAACGCCTTATTCAAAGTTTGCCTGAAGAGGAAGCAGTATCACTTCCAGATATGCTTACATTGATAAATAAGTGGAGATATGATAGATCATCTGGTCAAAGTGTTTACAAACAAACAATACCGACAAATGACACAACTATTACAGATATAAATGTGTTTCTGTAATAGAAATAAAAAAATTAATATTGGTTTAACATGTACTATTACAGTGTTTTTTTTTCTAAAATCTCGGATTTGAACAAAGCGCACCGGTTTAAACTAGTAACTTAATATAAATTTACTTAGATTTAAATATTATATGTATATAAAAATGTGTATTTGCCATACAAATAAAAAACTTATATTTAAAAAAAACATGATAACATTTAACTGGAAAAATTATCCTATAATAATCGCACCCTGTACCTCTAGCAGTATTTTATAAACATTATTTTGAAGCCTAAAGTGTCCTCTGTCAATAACTTTTTAAATCTTTAAAATATCTTAATTATTTAAAAAGTTATTGTTTCTGTCGGAATACAGGGATGAAATTTGGCTGGAAAATGATTGTATCAATTAGACTCTGAGCCAATCGATGAAACAAAATAAAATTTATGTTTTCTATTTTGTTTGCTCGGAAGTCTCCAAACCCAGTAGGAAATCACAGAAAGCAGTGAAGAAAAAATAAAACAATGAAATTAGTGGTTTGGACAAAGGATTTATTGAATAATGCTGTGGTTACCTTTCTATTCGGCGGCTAGAAGAACAAGGCAGGTTTTTTGGTTTACCAAACCGGAAACAGCAATTTTGACAGTTTTGCCAATATGACAGGCACACTTAAACGTTATGGGCGAAATAGCCAGGCAGATTAGGCAACAATCAGCCTGCATATATATACTAGTTACAAGGGGGACATTTTCGTCCCTCGTTATAATTAATGTCAACGGCTATGAAAAGCCTTTTGGCATTAACATTGCCGGCCCCCTTGCAGTATGTGCAATGAAAAATAGATGTCAATTTTGGTCCTGTCAAAAATGCTGTTCAGAAGAAATTATAAACCGATTTAAAAAGGTAATCTTAGGAGTAAGTATAATTCATTTTTGTTCTTAATTGACTACAAGGAATTCTTTATGTGTGGTGTATGTATACAATAGAAATTAATTATAATAATAAGATTTTAATTCAAATAATCTCAGAAATGAAAATTTATGAGTAAACTTAAACTACAGGATTTCGTTTTGTTATTTGCTTGTTACTGACCATATGTTATAGATAGAAAGTTAAAGTGCATTATTCGAAAATCTACAGACTGCATGGACCATAAATTGTCCATCCAAATAAGGTGCTTTGAGCTGTTGGAAATCCAGTTCTCGAGAAAACTCCCTGGAACATGATCTTAGGATATAAATCAACTCCAATGACTATATCTATTGCAGCAGACTCATGAAAATGGGAGTCCGATAAAAATAAATCCTTAAAGTGTTTTTTGTAGGATTCAGGAAGTGACTGCGAAGGGGTTCGGATTGCTATACGAGGGTCTACCCTGAAGGTACCCTCGATCTTGGAAGTGGAGTCAAATCTTGACTTTAGTATCATCGGACATATTGTCTCATCGCGTAGGGTGTAAGCAGTTAAGTGCAGTTTATCAATTAACGCTTTCGAAACTCGACTTATCGGTGATCCGGAATCTAATAAGCATCGCGCGTGTGACGTGGTGGAACCCACTTTCACCAGTACGGTAGGTAGAAGGACTAGCGTATTTTGGTATAGTATAGACGTCAAAGAAGATGCTTTCGTACTTGTTGCTGGCGATAATACGATTGTCGGCTTAGCGGCTGGCAAACCACGATTTTTGGACGATGTAGATGGTCTTGATTGCGGCGACCTAGATCTTGAGCGGGATTCAGAACGCGACGTTAAAAGACCTTTCACCAGCTTAGGGTGGACATGCAGCAAAGTATGATGGAATTTTGTACAGTATTTACATCCATGTTTAGAGAAACATTTCCCCTGTGAATGTTCGTGTGCCAAACAGTTAGGACAATATTGGTTCTCTCGTACCGCACGAATACGATCGGACATATTCATGGCCAGGAATTTTCTGCAGGCACGGAGCGGATGGGGGCGGTAACAAAGACGGCAAGGAAAAGAGTTGTAGGTATCAAGAAAACTTTTGGATTTTGTAGATACAGTGGAAATTTTTGGCATCTTGGGCTAGAAAAAAAAGAGATATGCTGTAAAAAATATACTTTAAAGGAACCCTAAAATGAAACGGGTAACAGTATGAGTTTGACTATAGGCCTGGTAATCAAGCCACGCTGAGTAAGAACATCGGCGACTCTTACGCGACTATCACCACCCGTATAAATTTTTACAACTCGGCCAAGTCGCCAACAATTTGGGGGGAGGTTTTCGTCTTTGATCACTACCATAGCTCCCTCTTTAATATTCTCTTCTGTTCGTTGCCATTTAACTCTCTTATTCATTTCCCTTAAATATTCGTTTTTCCATCTTGAACAGAAGTTCTGCTGAATTAAGTTTAGTCTTTGCCATCGATTTATCATGGACATTGATGAGTTCTTTATCTCAGGATCCACTGGAGCTAATATTGGCGAACCTATGAGAAAGTGTCCTGGGGTCAACGCACAAAGATCGGTAGGATCCGTCGATATAGGGGAAATAGGTCTGGAATTCAAACAGGACTCAACCTTGGATAATAGAGTTGAAAGTTCCTCATAGGTATATTTGCAGCTACCGGCGATCTTTCGGAAGTGGGTCTTGAAACTTTTGACCCCAGCTTCCCATAATCCGCCCATGTGAGGGGCCCCTGGTGGAATAAAGTGCCAGGAAATATTTTGATGAGCGTAATTACTTTGTATACGCTGTTTGGAAGTGGTAAGAAATTCTCTGGCTAAGACTTTAGAGGCACCAACGAAGTTTGATCCGTTATCGGAATGCAGATGAAGTGGACAACCTCGGCGTGAGACGAAACGACTAAACGCTGCTAAAAACGATTGTGTGGACAAATCAGAAGTGGCTTCCAAGTGTATGGCTTTGGTCGCGAAGCACACGAAAACGCACACGTATCCTTTTGAAATGCGACAAGAACGTCCAGAATAACTTTTTACGTCGAATGGACCAGTAAAATCTAAACCAGTATGGGTAAATGGTCGCGTTATTTCAGTTCTTTCTGCTGGAAGTGCCGCCATTATTTGCTTTTGACATTTTTTCTTGTAGATAAGGCAAATCTTACATTTGTTGATAGTTGCTTTTATTAAGTTTTTTGCCTTCGGAATCCAGAATTGTGTTCTCAGTAATCTCAGGACTAGTTGATTTCCCCCATGTAGACTCACGTCGTGAACAAATTGAACCAAAAGCCTTGAATATTGGGAATTGTAAGGGATGATGATTGGATTCTTTTCATTATACGTAAGTCCAGGTGAAGATTGCAGTCGACCACAAGAACGTATTATCCCTTCAGAGTCCAAAAATGGGTTTAAATTCAATATAGTGCTGGATTTTGGTATGGTTTGCCTGGCATAAAGAGCTTGGTACTCATTGGGATACCATGCCTTTTGAGCGACAGATATAAGCTTGCACTTAACCAGAGTAAGTTCAGAGCTAGATAATATGTGGGTGTTCTGAGAAAAATCCAGTTTGTAACGATGATGAGTGCGGTGGAGAAACCTGTAAACGTATGCCATTACGCGCAGCGCTTTATGAAATGAGGAAAATCTATCTAGTAAATCCTCGAAATCCGCAAAATATGAGAAATATACCTTAATTGGTTTAATTTCGAGGTTAGTGTTAGGAATATCGGATAAGGTAGAACAGGGCCAATGTGATTTGGAACTTCTAAGCCATTGCGGCCCAAACCACCAAAGCTCATTGTCTATTAGTTCCTTTGGACAAACACCGCGACTGGCGAGATCTGCAGGATTCAATTCCGAGCTAACATGATTCCATTGTGAATAATTTAGAACCTGAGATATTTTTGAGACTCGGTTCGCCACAAAGGTCAACCAGCTACAGGGTGGTTTTGCAAGCCATGATAACACTATCGTTGAATCCGTCCAACAATATACAACGTACTTTTCGACATCTAATTGTGGTATAAGGTTATCCACCATTTCAGCTAGGAGAACCGCTCCGCATAATTCTAATCTCGGAATAGAGAGTGTTTTTATAGGAGCTACTTTAGTTTTTGACAATAATAAATGGGTAAAAATGGAGCCAGCATGTGCTATACGTACATATAATGCCGCTGCGTATGCCTTCTCAGAAGCATCACAGAATCCATGGAATTGGACATCGGCATTTGGACAAAAATCAACCCATCGAGGAATTCGAATGGTATTGATCACTGAAAAATTGGATTGAAAAGCTTTCCATTGTGAAAGTGTATTTGGAGCTAGAATTTCATCCCAATCGGTGCGATCCATCCATATTTGCTGCATCAAGATTTTCGCTTGTACCACACATGGTGCCAACCAACCAGCAGGATCAAAGAGTTTGGCAATGTTGGATAGAACTTCTCTTTTAGTATAGGGTGAATTCTCTGTCCATGGATTAGCAGAGAAGTAGAATTCATCCAAGCGTGCATTCCATCTGATGCCCAATGTTTTCGCTGAACTGCTATCCGTAAACTTCAGGAAGTCTTCATTTAGAAGATGACCGGATGGAATATCCGCTAAGATATCTTTGAAATTGGACGTCCACTTTCTTAGTGAAAATCCCGCAGAATTTAGAGCATGGACGAGCTCAGTTTTCGCTTTGATGGCCTCATGTTTTGTGTGAGATCCGGCAATTACATCATCAACATACATAGAACTTCGAAGTATGGAACTTGCTATAGGATAAATAGTTTCGACATCATTGGCTAACTGTAGTAAGGTCCGAATAGCTAGATATGGTGCGCAATTGACACCGAACGTTACCGTTTTCAGCTCGTAATCGCAAATCGGATTATTTGGATTACTTCGAAATAAAATTCGCTGGTAAGGAGTATGCTTGGGACTCACTAAAATCTGTCTGTACATCTGCTGTATGTCCGCATTAAAAACAAATCGGAAAAATCGCCATTTTAACATTAGAATTGTTATATCATTTTGAAGAACTGGTCCGGTGTGAAGTAAGGAATTTAGGCTTAGTCCATTGGATGAAAGAGCGGAAGCATTAAATACCACCCGCACTTTCGTGGTAGTACTATCGGGTTTTACTACCGCATGATGTGGTAAATAGTAAACTTTTGAAAATTCAAAGGAGGTAGGTACTTTAATTTTAACCATATGACCTAAATCTTCATACTCTTGAACCACGTTGTCATAAGTACGTTTAAGATTTGGAGATCGAAGAAGTCTGGCCTCATTTCGGAAGAACTGCGCCATTGCATTGGATCGCGAATGGCCGATATTTAAATTATCAGGAAACCCTTCCTTAAAGGGCAAAGAAACTATATATCTCCCGTCAGGATTTCTCGTTGTCGTCCTTAAATATAAATCCTCACATGATTTATCAGCGGGAGACATGAAGTTCTTCTTCGGAAGATTCTCCACCTCCCAAAATCGTGAAATCTGCTTATCTAAGGAGATTTCACAAAAATGTGACACGAGTGTACGGCTGTGATTTGAGTTTCTTGAGACCGGACCTGTAAGGATCCAGCCGAAAATGGTTTCTTGTGCTATTAAGGATTCACAAACATTATGGATTATGCCTGTACGAACGATGGAAGGGAAGATGTCACCTCCAATTAACAGATCTATCTTGGAACTGCAATAGAACTTAGGATCAGCTAACTGAATGTCAGGAAGGTTTGAAAACATGGCAAATGAAATGTTTTGGGAAGGAAGGTTGCTCGAAAGTTGAGGGACCACGAGGGCATCAACAGAAATCTCCATATTGTCATTCTCTAGGGGGCATAACACAAGGGAGCACTGACGGTGAACTTTGGCTGAAACAGTGTTATTCAATCCAGAAATTTGCGCATTTGTACTTTGAAAGGGTAGCTTAAGAAGATTGATCAGGCGTTCTGAAACAAAGGTTCCCTCTGAACCTGAGTCTATCAAGGCGCGGGCCTTATATTTAACTCCTGAATAACAGATATTGACCCAGGCAGTTCCCAGTAAAACGCATTTTGAATTGGTAGCAAAACAAGATTGAACATTGCCTGATCCTGAAGTGGTAGTGGACTGTATAAAGTTAGGATTTGGGCGAGAATATGGAACAGAATTCGGATTCAGTTTCGAAATTTTATGGTCGTTCGCGCCATGTGAAGCTGAGCTCGAGGGCTCTTCTTCCCTATGCAAGAGGGTATTATGCCTTTTCTGACACTTAAAACAATTATTTCTACTACTACAATTTGTTACCGTGTGTGTTTTGGAAAAGCAGTTCAAACATAACCCTTCCTTCTTAATTTCGCTGAGTCTTTGTTGGTGATTCATTTTAAGAAATTTAGGGCAGAGGCGAATGGCATGGTGTTCCTTAGGGCACAGCTGGCATTTAGGACCCGCTACGTTCGCCTGAAAACTATGAATCCTTTTGTTGGCCTTTGAAAAGGAGGATTTTTTTGGTTTTGATTCAGAATCCTGCGAATATTTTGAACCTCGAATTTCAGATACGGACTCTAGCGTTCCGTAACGACTGGTAAGGAATGCATCAAGATCAGACCAACTCGGAATAGCCGTCTTATCCTTTAACTCCTGTTCCCACAACGTAAGCGTGTTCTCAGGTAGTCGATTTGTACAAATAAAAACAAAAATCGGATCCCAACTTGCCACGTCGATACGGTACAGAGTCAAAATGGAAATACACGAGTTTATTTCTCGTTGTAATTGCTTCAATGCCTTGCCCGTTTCTGAATGTATGACCTGAAGGTTGAAAAGGATTTTCAACTGGCCATTGACCAAGACTCTGCGGTTCTCGTAGCGCGAACACAGGTTTTTCCACGCTAGGTCAAACCCTTGATTGGTAAGGGGACTCTTTTGGACAATTTCCTTGGCCTCACCTTTTGTTTTTTGAGTTAAATAAAATAACTTCTCAATATTACTGGCCTTTGAATTGAAAACGACGGCGGTGAAAAGGTCACGAAAAGTGGGCCAGGACGCATATTCACCATTAAAGGGTTCAATCTCTATAGGAGGCAAAGGTAGGCTACGTGTATCGTATGAATGAGAATTAGTAGCCGCCAAATTCTTAGAAGAAGTATCAACCTGACGCGTGCCAACGTCTGGATTAGAAGTGACCGGTAATTTGAGGGCTTCAACGATTTCGGATAATTTGACCGCACAACTACAATATGTAGTATAAGTACTTTTATACTTAAGTTTGACTGATTCGAGGTCCATTGGATCGTCGCCCTCATCAGCCTCTTTATCAGCCTCTCCTAGAAACTTTTCGTAGGCTGCCTTGACTCGACTCCAAATTGTCTTTAGTTCATACCTATGCACTTCAAGCGCATGAACTGAAGTCATCGGGAAAATATTATCATTCAGGTCGGCTTCGAATTCGACTATGCTGTCGGCTAGGCGTATAAACTGATCCAAAGACATTATTGGACTTTTATTTAAAATTCAAACTCCGGAAACAAAAGAAAAAAATTGAGACAAAATGCACTCGAAAGTTCGAAAAGTTGTAGTTGGAATTAGAGTGGTATTATAAATACAAGATCGAATGCGAAAGAACGCAAAAGAAAAGAATCGGTAAAACTTTCAGAAAAGAAAAAATTGATAAATTAAGTCAAGAAATCAAATTAAGAAAAATAATTTCGATGCATTGAAAATCATTCGTTTCAAACTCTAGATTACAAAATACTTGACGAATGCATATATTTAAGTGCCTCATCCAAAAAAGATTTCACACGTTTAAATTGCTGGAATGCAGATCAGCTGTTCAATTCGAATTATTTTTTAAGTTCATTCACCCTTTCGTTTATTGGAAAGAGCACTTTTATTATATGGAATATACGGTGATTTCGTATACTTATATCACCCCAACATGAAGTAACAGAAAATAAATTCTTACTAAGAGATGATGAGTAAAATATTTTACACACACTAATTCTGTAAACGCAACCCAAAGCGACCAGATTTCCAATGAAGAGAAAAAGCAAGGAAATTAAACAGATTTTAATTTGATCCTTATTATTTATTCGCTATTCCAGTAGGATTCAAATAATCGTAACTCGTCCCCACTTTAAAATTTAGTTTAGCTATGTAGAAAATTTATTTGAATTCACTTTTTGAATAAATATAATTTTAAATGGATACGGATGCGAACCAACCTATTGTGTATGGCATGCAAAATCCCTTTTTCGCTCAATATTTCCAGTTGCTTAACAAATATTCCAAGTTTTTTATTTATATGAAACAATGTTACCGCGGAGCACTTTTTAAGCTTCTTGAATGCTAAAATCCGAAAACCAAAAAACAAATTTGATTCGTTTATTTAACACCTAACGACCTAAGCGTATTACACGGCACGCCGGTGTTGATAACCATCGAATTAAAAAAAAAAGTGTTATAAGTTATCCGCTGGTGGAGGACCAGGTATGCAGATGCATGACACGGCTGGATTTTTCACAAACATATAAAATTTTAATTTTATTTTGGGAGTGTAAGTCTTATAGCACTACGGTAACACTTTCGTAACAACGACTGGATGAATGGAAAAAATGAGAAGAGAGTACCAACCAAACAGATTACTAAGTGATATGGTTTAAGAGTATTGCAGAATTAAATTTTTATAAAGAGATATTTCATGTTAAAGGTTAAGAGTCTCTATGAGTAATATATTAAAACCGCTTAACACTTACGCTTTTGATAAAACTGCATGTGGATTGTAATTAAAAAAAAGAGAGAGCACGAACAAATGAACACTTGTAAAATCCAATAATTAAGAGTGTTTAATGAAGCAATTGAAATTAAGAAAATAGATCTGGAGCTGAAAAAATGTTAAATAAAGCACAATCATGCATACATGAGTCTGACCAATGCAAACTAGAAAAAATGGAAAAGGGGAAGAAAAAAACTTTAAATGCCGCGACTTGGACACACCGACTTAAAACAATTTTTACAAATTTAATTTTTGAATTATTTATTTATTTTTTGTTTTTACTAGTTTTGTATGAGGATTTTGCAATATTACCTGCTGCTGGTAGTGATCAAATAAATCCTCTTTCCCGTACGACTCTGACACGACATGAATATTTTTTATTGGTTTTATTGTTGTTTTAACTTTTCTCTCTTTTGATAATAATTTCTTTCTTTTTATTTTATTTTGGTTTTAAATATATATTCTTTTAATATTATTTAATCCATTAATTTTATGGTTTATTTGGATTTTATATACATATACCTTTTTTAGGTTTTATATATTTATTTTGGAAATTTTAATTTTTATAGTTTTAAGGGACCCGATTATTAGCACGTTGTTGAAATGCACTTTACTTACTAAATTAGGTAACAAGCAAAAAACAGAACGTACCTTTTGTAGAGTAAATGAATTTGGAATTCTATAATAACCACACGCAATCCAAAGTTGAACTCTCAGAGTATTGATGTTGATGATTTTCCAATCCGGTTCGAAGGACCAAATGTTTCTGTCGGAATACAGGGATGAAATTTGGCTGGAAAATGATTGTATCAATTAGACTCTGAGCCAATCGATGAAACAAAATAAAATTTATGTTTTCTATTTTGTTTGCTCGGAAGTCTCCAAACCCAGTAGGAAATCACAGAAAGCAGTGAAGAAAAAATAAAACAATGAAATTAGTGGTTTGGACAAAGGATTTATTGAATAATGCTGTGGTTACCTTTCTATTCGGCGGCTAGAAGAACAAGGCAGGTTTTTTGGTTTACCAAACCGGAAACAGCAATTTTGACAGTTTTGCCAATATGACAGGCACACTTAAACGTTATGGGCGAAATAGCCAGGCAGATTAGGCAACAATCAGCCTGCATATATATACTAGTTACAAGGGGGACATTTTCGTCCCTCGTTATAATTAATGTCAACGGCTATGAAAAGCCTTTTGGCATTAACAGTTATGATTTTTGCAACGAAAAAAATTAAAAGGCGCCACTATGCGCCGATTCAGGTATATACCAATGCATTTTACGTGTTTATGTTTTTAAATTCGTACACCATTAGCATCTAAACCTTCCAATGTAAACGTTATACACCATTTAAATCATTAACTTTTATCCACCACTTGTGTATCCACATTTCTAACTCGTTTATGTGCGACTGGAGCTTTTCAGGCGCAACCTCAAGATTGTTGTGTTCGGTAAATAATAAATATAAGAATGGCCCCAGGATGCTTACTTGTGGTAGCCTAGCAAAAAATCTTTGTACTGTAAGAAGTAATAAAAAGCCTTTGATTTTACTTGAAAAGGTCTGCAACTTATGCACGTTCTCGGGTAGCAACTTAATTTGATATAACAAATCATCGTGTCCAAAGCTTGAGACAAAACAGTAAAGATCGGAGGATGTATATACATATGTATATCGTAAACTAGATATTTGCGATTACAATATTATGGACTTCCTTAGATTGCAAAATTTCTGTTTATAATAACTTTTAAATAAGCTGCCTTAAAGAGCTTTTAAAACTTTTGCCTACAATTGCAGAAATTTGTTTGATATAAGCCCAAAACAAGTGACAAGTTTTCGGGAGAAAACGTAAACATTTTAATTTATTTAACCGTTATTCGAGCTTTGTATCAAAAATGATACATTTCGTTTTTATTTCAAAAATTTTTCTGAATGGCAACACTATATGGCACACCTGTTTTCACAATTTGTAAATATTGTTATTTCCCGTATTTAAAACATCGTTTGAAAAAATAAATGTAAGTAGGCTATGAGAAATTGAAAAAGTTCATAATATTGTCTTTGTATCACATTTGATACATACTAAAGTTTTGTGAATTTTGTATAGAACAAGTGTAATTTTTTTGCCGCTCGTGCTATTTTGTGCATTTTTATTATTTGAAAAAAGATATTTGATTGTGTTAATTTATTAAAATATCTAGTTCACGGTTTTTGACTTTGGAAGAACTTGTAAATGATGTTCTTAACGAGAGTTCTGGTGGAGAAGATGGAGATTTATCAGATGTCTCTGATATTTCGAATATATCTGATGACGATTTGGAAGATCAGGAAAGTAGCTCTGATGATGACGAAATTCACAACGAAAGTTCTGATCCATCATATATAGCCAAAGATGGAAGTTCTTGGCAAAGAGAGCCTTGCTCAACTGGAAGATTGGGAACGGAAAATATCATCAATATGCGCCCAGGTAAATAAAAAGTAATTTGAAAAAAGAACAAATATGAGACCAATGCTTTTAGGTGTTACAAGATTTGCTTCAAGTCGTGTTTGTAATATTCGGGACTCCTTTTTATTATATTTTTCGCCACAAGTAACAAAAATTATAATCGAAAACACTAACAATTATGGAAAACATCTCAACGGTGTCAACCATATTGATGTAGATGAAGAATCGCTTTATGCTTATTTGGCTGTTTTATTATTGGGCGGAGTGTACAAGTAAATAAAAATAATAGCTTTTCAAAAGAAAATGTAAATATATCTTTTGCATTATAGATCCAAAAATGAGACCTTACATGATATGTTTGATGAATATTATGGACGGCCCATATTTCGTTCAATAATGTCTGAAAGATCATTCTTGAACATTCACAAAATCATACGGTTTGATAACGTTTTAGCCAGGCGTGCTCAGAAAAGTTCGGTTAAGTTTGCGCCAATAAGAAACCTTTGGGACAAATGGTCTGAAAGTCTATCACAGTTTTATAACACAAATGACTGTGTTACTGTAGATGAGCAACTTTTAGGTTTTCATGGGCGCTGTAAGTTTCGACAGTAAATACCTTCAAAACCAGAGCGGTATGGTCTAAAGTTCCGGCTGCTTGTTGATTCGCGTTCATGTTATGTGTGGAAAATACAGCCGTATTTGGGCAAAGATGTATCTGGCGTTCCAAAGCGAAATCAGGGTGAACGGGTCGTCCTTGACTTAGTTGATGGACTTAAGGGGCATAACGTTACAATAGATAACTTTTTTTCTTCGCACAGTCTTGGTCAAAAACTTTTGCAACGAAATTTAACAATGGTTGGAACAATGCGGAAAAATAAAAAATCAATTCCTCCAAAGTTGTTAGTATGCAAAAAAGTACCAAGATATGAGTCATCATTCGCTTTTACCCGTAATACAACTCATGTTAGTTATATCAGCCACAAAGACAAATGCACAATTGCAATGAGCACAATGCATCATGATCAAAAAGTTTTGAACGGTCCAAAGAAACTACCCGAAATAATATCGTTTTATAACTCCACTAAAGGAGGAGTTGACACCGTTGACAAAATGTTAAGTAGTTACAGCTGCAAACGTAAAAACAATCGCTGGACAATGGCTGTTTTTTCGAACATAATTGATGTTTCTGCTTTAAACGCCTATATTATTTATAACGAAGTAGAAACAAATTGGAAAACTACTCAGAAACATACAAAACGTAAGTGTTTTCTTCATGAGTTGGCAATCTCACTCGCAAAGCCAGATATGGAAAAACGTAAAAACCTTCCTCGAAGTGAATTTTCTTTGATGATATACTCAAAACTTTAAAATCAAAATTTTAATGAGTCAAATGACAGTGAAGCTGGTCCTTCTAAAAAAAGAAAAGTTGATGATTCTGCAAAAAAGAAACGTGAGTTATGTCGCCACATCAACCCCCACCAAAACCCAGAAGACACCAGCAAAACCACCAATAATACAACAACAACAAATCATTTAATTTATTTTATTGTGTTCTTATTCTTATTCGATTTTACTGAATCGACACACTTAATAAAATTCTCATTTTAATGTTAAATAGCTTAGATTAGCAACATACAACATTATTTTGGTGACAAACGAAATTGTAATAATATACACTACTGATAATAATTTTCTCTTTCATTTTAAATTGTTAAAATCAGCAAAATAAAACATTGCAACAATTTTGTACTAATTAATACTTACTTCCTGTTTACCAACTTTTAGACAATTATTATTGTTTTATTATTTTACTGCATTTTTCTGACTCATCAAAATTATTTTATTTACGAACTTTCATGTTAAGTTAATTTAAACAAATAAAATTAATTATTGGTGTAACCTTCAAGAGACAACAAGTGTTTTATTTGGTAGACAACATAGATATATAACTCGTGCAAGATGCCAAAAGTGTTACACTTCGGGCGAAAACAAAAATAAATGGACGTCTTATTTCTGCTGCTTGTGCAAAAAGCCATGCTGCAATGAGAAACACTCTAAAAGTATTTGCGCAGATTGCATTAGTAGTCCATATATTAAAATTTTTTGAATATTGTATAATTTAAACAAAGTCTCAATAAAAACAAATAAAAAAACAAACATTTGTACTTTTTTAAGAGTTGTTTTATTTCGTTGTTCAGTGTGTATCAAATATGATACAAAGGAAGAATTATGAATTTTTTTTGAAGCTCAATCTACGGTTAAACGTTCTCAATATGGACCTGTGAAACTATTGACAGAAACCAAATATCAACATGGAACTTTCACATTTTATTCTAAATTTTTTATAAATTTTATATTTATTCTACAGTGTAGACAAATTATCCTATATAACTCTTATAGCCCTGACAGATGTGGTTTCTGTACCATGGTATGTGTATTATGGTTTAGATAATATTTTAGGGTGACAGACATATAGTATATATCCTAATGGTTGTGTTTTTTATAATAATAATATTGTACATTTCATATGGAAAGAGAAAATGTGTCTGGGGTATATTCTGTTTCTGAACCAAAAACATAAAAACAAGTAAGAGGTCTATATTCTTGATTTGATATTCCGACAGGGTGTTTTGATGTAGATTTTTGGAACGAATTTCCGTCATCCCTTGTCAAGTTTGGTTCGGAGACAAACCGGTTTCGGCTATGTGCCATCTTCAGTGTCGTTTTTCGTTCTCAGAACGTTCTCAGAACGAAAAATGACAGTGAAGAACGTTCTCAGCACTGAACTGAAGACGGCACACAGCCGAAACCGGTTTGTCTCCAAACCAAACTTGACAAGGGATGATGAAGGGTGTAAATATTTAATTTTTCCGGTTTTAGTCGTATTATTTTACATCTAAACTCTACTTTCGTCTTAATATAAGCTTTCTTTAATTTAGATAATGATAATATTTAAAATTTGTATAATATTTAAATTTTTAATTTTTACTGAATTTCCCATTTGTAATTAAATTTTATTGTTTTTTCTTTGATATATTTGTTTAAAGTTTGTAAAATACTAATGTTTGTGAATTTTTCACTTTTTTTGGCATTTTTTTTTTTTTTTTTTTGGGAAAATTTCGATTTTGTATTAGGTTGATTTTTTAGTAATAAAATTTTTTTATTGTAGTTTTTCGATTTGATAGTGAATTTTTGACTTTGTGGTGAATTTAAATTTTTGGCAATGTTCTGAATTTTTCGATTTTTAAATACTTTGCTAAATTTGGGAATTCAACATCGATTTTGTTAAAATTTCGACGTTTTCCAAAAATATTGATTTTTGGTGATCTTTCAGAAAATTTAATTTTTTATGGTGAATGTTAAAAATTTGGTGAATTTTGGTAAAATTTCGGTTTTGTATTGATTTTTTGGCAAAACCAATTTTTTTACCGCAGTTTTTCGATTTTCTAGTAAATTTTCCAATTTGTGGTGAATATTAATATAAATCGGGTTTAGGTGAATTTCGCTTGTTTTTCGTAAAATTTCGGGTTTTAGTGGAATTTTGATTTTTTGAATTTTAAAATTTGTGGTGAACTGAAAATTTGTCAAAATTTCGAAATTGTTTGTGAAATTTCGGTTTTTGGAAGAATTCGATTGTCTTAGTAAGTTTTTGACATTTTGAGTTTTATTAATGTTTTTAATTTGGTCCAATATTTATGTTTGTAGGTTATCTCTAGGGCTTGTCTTATACACAAGTGTCTTCGTAGGGGTGAAAATACCATATACCATATCTCGCGAACTTGTGAACGTACATGGCTGAGTTCAAATAGTGAAAATTCGTCAAGCTCAAGTGGTCCTAGTTTCAAGATCCTAGGTTTTCTAGTACAGTCAGAAAGTTGATTTCAACATTGGACAGACGGACATCGTTATTTAAACTTCCCTATCTATTACAGAATATATATTCTGGGTTGAGTGGGAAATGAATATTGTAGGAATTACAAACGGAATGAAAAAATTTTACTCGCATATACACTTTAATTTTTGTAAAGGGTATAAAACTGGAAAAGCTCTAAGATTAAAATAATAAACAGCCTAAACTTATGCTACAGAAGCTGTGTTAAATGGAATACTTCGGTTACTCTAAGTACATTTTCCTAAAACCAGATTGATTGATCGTTTATTTGTAGTTTAGGTGCCACACATGTAGCTACCACGCTATTGTAAAATACAAATCCTATGGACGTGTATGTCAGGGGTATTGAACTAAAAGGCATAACACTCAATCAAATTTTATAGATATTTTCAAGCAATTTAGAAAAATTTCGCCGGCGAATAATATTTTTTCGAAATGCATAGCCAACGTGGTCAACTTTGGAGGCTCCTTCCCTATCTTACTAGATAAATTGCCTGTGTAACGTTTTATTAATCTATCGAATTACTTCTGAAAACGATGTCCAATCACCAAGGTTGTGAAACTAATTGGAAAATACACAGGATTATGATGGTTTTTTGGGATAATATGTAAACTGCTAAAGTTCACCGTTAGTCCAATAGTCCATTTGAAATAATATATACGAGAACTGATTTGTGAAATAGTCGTTAACATTAGGTAGGTAAATTCAGATTTATGAATTTCTGGATATTGCTGAGGACTTTTAATTCAAATTCATTGGAAATAAATTTATTATATTCTTTACGACCAGAAATTACATTTTTTTAGCCTTGTGTATATAAATTTTTTCGTTTTCAACTTTTTAAAACAAAAATATTTGCCATCTCGCTCATGAAACTATCCCAGACCGAAACAGTATTGTAATTCTTTTCGTATATTTTTAGCAATGGGCGTTTTACCGGAGGGAATTCCACTGTCTTGGCAAGAGACAAAAGCTCTGTCAAAGCATGTGCAACAACATGGTGTAGAACAATTTATAAATCTCTATCACAAATCTAAAGATCGAAAAGGAGATCCTTTCAAATGGGGCGACGAATTTGAATATATAATTGTTAAATTCGACGATGATAAAAAAGAAGCTAAAGTTTCCTGCAAATCACAAGAACTTCTAACTATTTTAAATAAAAAAGAGAAACTCAATCTAAGCAAAGGAATATGGAGTCCAGAATTTGGAGCGTATCAGATAGAAAGTTCTCCTCTTAAACCTTTTGAAGGATCTTTTGAACACTTTAAGAATGTCGAGCAGGACATGCGTATGCGTCGTCAGGAAGTTCAAGATTTATTAGACGAAAATGAATGTGTTTTTACACTAGTGAATTCTCTGCGTTTTGGTTGCAAAGACTTTACTTATCCGTCGTTTGAAACAAGACCCGATGATCCCAATTGTTACGCAAAATCTCTTTATATACCAGATGAGGTTATTTATTCTGGACATCCTCGTTATCTCGTCATAACTCGCAACATACAAATGCGACGCGGAGAAAGAGCGGAAGCTAAATTAAAAGTCTTTAAAGATAAATATACAAAGTTACCCATAGAAGGCAGCCCCATGAACGAGCCAGATGTTGTTATGTTTGACAACACTTTTGGTTGTAACTTACAGGTCACCTTTCAGGGAGCTGATATGACTGAAGCTCGTTATTTATACGATCAATTGGCACCTTTATGTCCAATTATTCAAGCCGTAACAGCTGCTTCGCCTATATTTCGCGGTTATTTAACAGAAATAGACAACAGTTATTATTTTCTGGGTGACGGCTCGGATGATCGTACTGCAGAAGAAAGGGGCCTTAAGCCTCTTAAAAATAACAACTATCGCTTAACAAAAAAACGTTGGGATTCTATAGATTTTTATTTAACTCCAGAGGCCGAGATGTATAACGACATTGAACTATTTTATGATGAAGAATTTTACGATCGTTTGCGTAATGAAGGCGTTGATCATGCCATGGCCCAACATGTGGCACGTATATTCATTCATGACCCTTTGCTTATGCTAACTGGTAAAGTACATCAAAACGATGGAGAAGATACTGGCCATTTTGACAACATTAACAGCACTACTTGGCAGACATTGCGCTTTAAACCAGCAATACCCAACACTGAACTTTGTTGGAGAGTAGAATTTCGTCCTTGCGATATTCAAATTACTGATTTCGAAAATGCTGCAATTTCTTGTTTCGTCATACTCTTAACTCGAGCCATACTTCATTATCGCTTAAACTTTCTAATGCCAATCAGTAAAATAGATGAAAATATGCAAACTGCTCAAAAACGTGATGCATGCCGCAAGGAGAAGTTTTGTTTCCGCAAAGATATTATGAAATCTCAAACTCACTTGAATGGCAATGGAACAACATTAACACTTGGTTACAGCAATGGACATGCCAATTATTCAGACAAAGGTGAAACAAATGGCCACTGTGACAAGACCAATGCTAAGAGTAATGGCTACCACAAAAATGATTACATTCAAAGTAAATGTGTTCCAGTTAAGAGCAACATTGACAGTCATGATAAGGAAATGGAATTAATGACTATTGATGAAATTTTTAATGGGAAGGTAAGTTCGCAAAGCGTCACCAAACTACACCGATAATGTTCTCTGATATTTCCTTTCTAGTCTGAAGCTTGTCCCGGCTTAATACATTTAATCCGTAGCTACTTACAAACTTTAGATTTGGAAAATGAGACATATAGTGTCATAGATAAATACTTAACATTTATAGAGAAGCGAGCATCAGGCGAAATCCCTACAAATGCCAGGTGGTTAAGACAGCAGGTGCTGAATCATCCCGAATATAAGTAGTAAAAGATATAGTTATTCTAGATATGAGTATTAATACCATGTTTTCTTTGTTCTTATAGAAAAGATTCTGTGGTTTCTGAAAGAATCAATTATGACATCCTCAAGAAGATTCAAAAAATTCAAGAAGCAGAGATATTTGAACCACATTTAATTTTATAATAATAGAGTTCTTCACAATATAATTGTTACCACTTTTATATTAAAATTTCTATTATATTTTTCCTTTACTTTTAGACATTTTAACTTTTTTAATTCATAATTTCCTCCGATTAAAATAACCAATTTTAGAACATCTTATGATTAAGTGTGTTTCAACATATTTTATATTAAGCATTAAAAATATCTAGGTATGATGGAGCGATATACAAATAATTTTACATAAGAAATTAATCGGTTAAAATGCTAACAGCGAGATAATAACAGCACAAAAAAATACTGTGCTGCTGTGTTTTATTGAAGTTACGTTTCCTTGCTAGGTGTAAATAAATAAAAACACTTTTTTAAACTTCAAACTTCAAATACAATTTTATTTCACAAATGAAAAACACTTTTTTAAACTTAAACTTTGAAAACAATTTTATTTTACAAATTTTAATATTTAATTTTATTTCAACCGTTCACAATCGATATGCAGCAAAGACTGCCGTTTCATTTCGTTTAATCTTAAAGAAGACTTAAAATTCTTTTACAATAAATTGCTTAGTTACCAAAAATCAATCAATTCGATTTCCTATTGGTTAAATCGATCAAAGTTAAAATATATTGAAAAGATTAATAAGCAAAAATTATATTGACCCAATTTACATTGTATTGAAAATCATATTAGGCAAATTTTATATTTCGCAATTCTCATAAACCAGGAAATGTAATTCGATATTTAAAAGTTCAATAGTATAAAAAGTTTAATGACATAAAAAGTTCTACAACTTAAAATAAATTTAATTGCTGGTTTCAGCAATGTTGTTTACTCCTCCCTCTTTAAAAATCTGCGTCCCGCAGATCACGTGTGTTGGTTGAGAAGTGACTCCAGTTGAGGCAATAGCTTGGACAACGGGCAAATTCAGATTCCTCGTCATTTTGTACCACAACACTCCGATACAGATTCCTAGGATGATTATTATGCCAGTCTGGCTAAAAAAGGTCAAATTCATCTTGGTTCCAAGGTGTTGTAGGCTATCGATATTGGTGAGGCTGATGTTGTGAACTTGTTCGATATTAACCAACAACTTCTCGTCTGTTACGCTTGTTAGGACAGGAGGAAGTGGTTGCGTTTTGATACTCGATGTGCTGGAGAATGTCTCGTTGCCGATTAGTAGCGTTTCATTAGAAAGTTGAATCAGGTAGGTGCCATTTAATATTTCAGTTTGATACGGACCTTTTATTAAACCCACGAAGTTGGTTAGGAAAATAGAGTCTGGTGTTAACATTTCAACAATTTGATTTTGCGTGATACTGTAGCGGCAGCTAGCGTTACCTCCTTTAAGAATTCGAGGTATGCAGGTTTCTTCAGCCAGTTGAGCAAGAGATGATTTTTCACAAACCGTTGCTTGGTTTATAGTTAGGCATTGACTTTTCACACCGTACGTTTCATTCTGGCTAATTAAAATTTCATTATATGGTAATTCAATTTGCTTCCCTCCTCTAATTGTTGTTCGGGCAATAAGTCGGTGATAGGGGCTTGCCTTCAGCTTTGGTATGGATAAGACGTATAGCAAAAGAGACCCATTAGTATATATAGATGGATTGCCGTATTCTATAGCTTCTACTGCGTTGGCGTAGGGCAAGGTTTCCATCTCGGTGATTATGTTTTCGACTTCCGCCCTATCCAATAAGTTCGTGTTAACGATTCCGCTTTTGGCCAGTTGGCACGCTCGCACAATTTCATTAATGATATCCTTAAGAATAAGGACTTGGTTAACAGTGTCTTGTCCGACTCGCTCAACTTCTTTGCCATTGCTTATTTCATTCATTTTGTTGATAAGACTGTTGGTTTTCCGCACGATGTCGTCCGTGGTCTTAAGGAGTTGTGAATTTATTTTATACTGTTCATTATTGTTGTGAACTACTTCGTTTTGGCTTTTCAAAACTGCATTCCAGTCTGCTGCGTCTGGGTTGCCTGCTACCCATTTCCAGGCGGAACCTATCCAATCAATTGATCTTCTTATTTTCCTTTGTACACTCCCCAGTTCCATTAGCCTATCGTGTACTTGACCCAGATGATAGTTGATAATTTCTTTGGTTTTGCTTGGAGGTATTAGCTTTTCAACCAACAACGTGACATTCTCAGCCATCTTCGTATACTCATCTAGATTTGCAACATGAACCAGCTTAAAGTTGCCGTTGATTGTCCATGCGTTGCCTGCTCGTATGGTGACTATGGGGGCGTCGTAATGGTATACCTGTGCTGCACTCGATGTGTTAATACCCATGTGTATGAGGGTGAAAATATATATTGGTAGAAACATTTTCTGTAAAATAATAATTCTTAATGGTTAGGAAATACTAAGGGTATGTAAATGCAAAGCAGTTTTTTTTTTTATTTTTTTTTTTATTTTTTTCTTATAAATATTTAGGTATTTTTTCCTAATTTATTTAGTGATTTTTTGTCATAAATATTCTCTTTTTTTTTTTTTATAATTCTGCATCAGCTAGTTTTTGAATAGTTTCTTGGTTCACTCGGAACACTAAGTGATGAACTTATACCCTGCCGCCGTTGCATATATATGCCTTTATGCAACTTACCAAGCAGAGCATCAGCTCATCTCCCGAATACTGTCCAGGCCTAGCTGATGTTCTCTATATTATGTTATATGGCAATTATATAATACATTTTTCAATTTTACGCGTCAATTGCGCTTTTTATTTTCATTATATTGTGAAAGGAAGTAAAGGAATATATTTTAAATTTAATCTTCTTATACGTTCTTTTTAAGATTTTTAATGTGAGCTTTATGGATCCTTTTACCACTTGCCGTTCGTACTGTTACCCTGTTGTCTTTTTCTACTATCTCTTTTCTGTAAACTGGCTTATTTTTGGCTTTTATATTTTTTATTTTAACAAATATTGCGTCACCTTTTTTGTATTTTCTAGGCAAAGAACGTTTTTTATTCATACGTTTGGTTCTTTCTTTTACATTTCTTTTAATAAGTTTTCGGAGGTCTTTATTAATTTTAGAACGTGCTTCAATCAGCTTGTCCATATCAGAAGTTCCTATTCTGTTAAAGAACACATCGCTGGGTCTTTTGCCAGTTACTGAGTGTATAGTACTATTGTATCTGTCTACCGCGACATATATTAATTCTTGTACGCTAAGTTCGGAATAATCTGTCTTCAAACACCTATAGATTTCAATTAGCGTTGAGTGCAGACGCTCCACTTGTCCATTTACTTCACTACGTTGCGATGGCGTCAGGTAAATTTTTATTCCTAATCTTTCTAGGAAGTCCCTAATCAAAGGACTAAGAAAACTTCTTTCATTGTCTGTTACTAAAATCTTCGGTGCTGTAAAATAGTGAAGAATTTTAACTAATTTTTCTCTGATGTGTAATACAGACCTGTCACTTATGTGAAAAAGTTTTGCAAACTTGGAGAATTTGTCTAGCACAGACAAGAATTTTTGATCTTGTATCTCAAATATATCCATGTGCAAAATTTCACATGGCATAAGTGGGATGGGTGTTTCTTGAAATTGAGGTTTGAAAGGGTTTCTGTCGTATTTATTGCCTTTGCATATTTCACAACGATCTACAAAACTTTTTATCAAAGCGTACATTCTAGGGAAGTAATATTTATCTAATATCTGTTTCCTATTTTCTTTGGCGTTTCTATGCGCTCTTTGATGTTCTTTCTGAATTACTTCGAATTGGTGGTCTTCCAAACTAATGTCGGTGACTACTTTTTGTGCAATTCTAATTTTATACCCAGAAAAATGTTGTAAATAGATGTCCTGCAGAGTTTGTAAGCATATTTCGGGAGCTTTAATACCATTAATTATATTAGGCTTCAATAATTTTCTGAGAATGCTTAGAAGCTTTTCTTTATTCCATTCGGGCGATGAAACGTAGTGTCGATGAACGTTATTATGAGGCGTTTCTTGTGATTGCAAATCGGGGCCAAATTTAAAAATTATTTGATTTCTGAAAACATTGATTGGAACTTCTACATGCGGCATAAGGTCAGATCCATCTTGATCGGCGCTGTGACAGTTGAGTCAGTTGATTCAGTATCATAATCTCTTGCTTCTGATGCTGTTCTTGTAGTTTCTGAGTGTTTATCTTCTACCTCAGAGGCTGTTTCGGTACGCTGTGAATCACCTTCGCTGGCTGTTTCAGTAGATTCGTCGCTGATATGGTTAACACTAGTTTTCAATCTAGAGAGAGCATCTGCAACAAAATTTGATCTACCTGGTTTGTAGATTAATTCGTGATTATACTCTTCTATGCGTGCCTTCCATCTTTTTAATTTTGCATTAAAATTCCTGTTACCTAAGGCAAAAGTAAGAGGCTGATGGTCGGTGTAAATTTTTATTTTTTTCGCACCATATAAATAATTTCTGAGATTGTCTAGTGCCCATATAATAGCCAACATTTCTTTTTCATTTGTGGCATATCCTTCTTCTGTTTTATTTAGCGACCTAGATATGTATGCGATAGGTTTATCTTTACCGATTTCGCCCTGTGAAAGAACAGCTCCAATTGCGTAGTTGGAGGCATCAGTGGTTAGGTTAAATGGTTTATCGAAATCAGGGAATTCAAGAATATCAGCTGTAGTTAAAAGATTTTTTAATTTTTGAAAAGCCAAGAGTGTCTCGCCATCCAATGTTATTGGTACCTTTCTCGATTGCGTAGCTTTAACCTGCGCGTTTTCGCCTCTCGTCAAATTTGTTAGAGGCTTTGCCACCTTGGCATAGTCCCTAATGAAGCGCCTGTAATAGGATGTCATTCCTAAAAAGCTTTTAAGCTCTTTTAAGTTGCAAGGAGGCAGGAGTTTTTTAATAGCGTCAACTTTTTTTGGGTCTGGCTTTATACCTTCGGAACTGACCAGGTAACCTAAAAATTCCACTTCTGTCTGCAGAAAATGAGTTTTTTCAATGTTCACTTTTAGATTTGCTTCTTCCAATCTTTTAAAAATTGTTTCCACATTGTATAAAGTTTCCACCTCACTACGCCCAAACACAATTATATCGTCTATGTAGACGTAGCACATTTTTCCTATATATTCCTTTAAGACGTCATCAATCATTCGTTGAAAGACCGCAGGCGCATTCTTCAGACCGAATGGCAGGCGGAGGAACTCGAATTTGCCATTCATAGTTGAAAATGCAGTTTTTGGAATGTCTGAGCTCTTCATGGGAACCTGGTGAAAACCTGAAGTCAAATCAATCGTAGTGAAATATTTGGCATTGCCTAGACTTGCCAAAGTTGCGTTGATATCTGGAATGGGGTAGGCATCGGCGACGGTTACAGCATTTAAGCGCTTGTAGTCAATGACAAGACGGTATTGTTTTTCACCGTCTGAATTTGGTTTTTTTGACACAATCCAAATGGGAGAATTATAGGGGCTTTTGGAAGGACGAATTATACCGTCTGACAACAATTTTGCAATTTGTCTTTCCACCTCTTCCCTCATTGCTGCTGGGTAAGGATAACTCTTAGTATAGATAGGATCAGGCGTGGTTGTTTTAATTTCTGCCCGCACACTTGTGGCTGCAGCTTGTCTATCATCCAGTGGCCCAAATAAAGTTTTATACTTATCAAGAAGATTAATAATTTTATCTCTCATTTCAATAGGCACAGGCTCGCTAAGCACGTGGTTTAAGCTATCAGAAATTTTGGCTTTAATGGGTATAGTAATTTTCCTTTTTAACAATAAAATATTTTCTTTCCTATCAACAATGGCTTCGAGAGACTTAAGGCTATCATCTCCTATTATTCCGTCAAAGGTATTGAGACCTGGCAAAACGTAAAATGTGATAGGATCTAATACACCGTATTGTGCAAAAAATTTTCCTGTTATTTTCTTTGTGATTTTAATTTTTCCTCCTGCAGTTTTAACAGTGAATGGTTTGGACAATGTTATACTTCCGGCAGACAGAGCTGAGTTGCAAAAATTTTTGTTCGAGCCGGTATCGATCAAAAATTCTAATATATTGTGGTTTTTTGTTACGTATTCTATGTAAGGTAGGCTTGAGGGCCTACCTCCATAAAATTTTTCTCTGCTGCAAGGCTATCAAAATCATGAAGTAATTCGTCTTCCTGTTTAGGAGCTGATTCTTCCTGATCATGAAGGGAGTTCAAATGAAACAGACGTGGTTGTTTGTCCTTTCTGTACATTTCTGTCGCAGTTCTTTTTTCCGTTAATTTTGGGCGATTCATATAATCAATTTTACGAGTCTGGATTGATCGGTCTATATCCATTGGTTCGGCGTTGTGATTATTAGCTCTGGGGAAATGTGCTGGTTTAAACCTTGAATCGAATGAGTTATAACGGTAATTATTATTCCTATGCTGCCAATTAAAGTTATTAGGTCTGTTATTGGTGAGAAAAGCTTTAGGGGGTCTTGGTGGAGTGGTTGTGACCTGTTGAGGTTGCACATGAAGGTTTGGTCGCGGTTGACTTTTTGGATGTAGAATATTATTTCTCATGGTAAGATTTTGCAGTTCTAAACATGCCGAGTATGCCTCTGGTAAGGTCTTTGGACGCTGAATTATAACCATTTTTGATAATTCGGGGTTAAGTCCACGTATAAAAATGTCTAACGCCCTATTTCTATGGGTGGTTATCAAAGGTTCACTAAATGATTCAGTTTTGAGCTTATTTATTATCAATGACAGTTGATGGTTAACTCTCTAGAACTCATCTACTTTTGATGAGCCTTGTGAAAGTTGGTTAAGTTGATGTTCGAGGGTTTGAATGTCCCTCTTATCTGCGTAGTGAAGCGAGAGTATCCTTTTTACATCTTGCCAATCACTATCGAAGATATTGTAGGAGACCAAAGCAGCATCTGCCTCTCCTATTACTTTCTGTCTTATGCTCTGCATAATAGAGCGATAGATTGGTTTATCCCTCACAATAGCAAAATCCTTTAATACCATCTCGACGGCATGTACCCATGATACATATTGTAATGGATTGCCATCAAAAGTTCTAAGCTCCTTCACACTATCAGGTAACCTACTTATAGTTTTAAGATCCTCTTCGTTACGTGGTGGCTGCAAAATTGGAGCCGCTTCTTCTACAATAGCAAATTCATCTCGCCCCGTTTGCTCCAACGAATTTATTCTAACCCTAAGCTCATTTAAATCATTAGCCTGCTCTATCCTAGCTAATCTATTTTCCATAGACTTTGCCTGTTCTAACAATCGATTAACCGCTCCAGTGAGGGCAGTAACAGTATCTCTTATTTCGTCCATAATTACTTTGTAAAAAAAAGAAATGTGGTAAAAGGATTCACTCACCTGAAAAATTTATCAGCAACGGGATTGGATACACTTCCACTTCCTTTATATTTTAATTTTTTTCACTTTATGAAAAAATTTTTTGTAATTTTTAGGTTATACTTATATTTTTTTTAAATTTTCTTTTTTGATAAACTGCAATGCTTTTTTAAATTTTTTTATGTATTTTTTATTAAACTCTTTCAATTGAATTTTCCGATTCAATTTTTTCAATTTAATTTTTTTAATTTAATTTTTTCAATTTAATTTTTAATCTGAATTTTTCAGTTTACTTTTTTCATTTAAAAAATTTTTTATACAATTTTTCAATTTAAAATTTTTTTTTTTTTTTTTTTTTAATTCAATTTTTCAATTTCAATTTTTAATTTTAATTTTCAATTAACTTTTTCATTTAAAAAAAATTTTTTCCAATTTAATTTTTTGAATTAAATTTTTCAATTAAAAAACAAATTTTCTCAATTCACACTTCTATAAACTTTATTTAATAAAAAAAATTAAATTTTTTCAGAGGGATAATATCCCCTGTGAGTCCTTGCTGCTACCGACGCGATCTAGCTAGGAAACCTGTTATCCTCGCGGAAGGTCCGTATTTTTCCTTTTTGGCACCCCACTTTGATTTTCGCGGGAGCCTACTGCGGTACGGATTGCTTCACTTTCACTCTGATAACCTTTCGTGATTTTTTGTTAAATTGGAATCACCAGGAATATCAGTTTGGTGAAGGAGGATGCCTTTGATTAATTTTATTATAATAATTAATTTTTTTATAGATCCTGGAGTGCTCCGTAGAGATCGCAGGATATTTATTAATTTATTTTATTTCTGGACAGCTCCGTAGTGATCGCAGAAATTTTTTATTTTTTATAAGGAGACCTTAAATCAGGTCCCTGCTCGGGCGCCAGTTACGTTTCCTTGCTAGGTGTAAATAAATAAAAACACTTTTTTAAACTTCAAACTTCAAATACAATTTTATTTCACAAATGAAAAACACTTTTTTAAACTTAAACTTTGAAAACAATTTTATTTTACAAATTTTAATATTTAATTTTAATTCAACCGTTCACAATCGATATGCAGCAAAGACTGCCGTTTCATTTCGTTTAATCTTAAAGAAGACTTAAAATTCTTTTACAATAAATTGCTTAGTTACCAAAAATAAATCAATTCGATTTCCTATTGGTTAAATCGATCAAAGTTAAAATATATTGAAAAGATTAATAAGCAAAAATTATATTGACCCAATTTACATTGTATTGAAAATCATATTAAGCAAATTTTATATTTCGCAATTCTCATAAACCAGGAAATGTAATTCGATATTTAAAAGTTCAATAGTATAAAAAGTTTAATGACATAAAAAGTTCTACAACTTAAAATAAATTTAATTGCTGGTTTCAGCAATGTTGTTTACTTTGACAATGTTTTTACTGTGCTGCTGAAAATAAATGCAGTCCAAAACAGCGCTTCTGTCTTAATAATTTATTTTTGCTATTGCTGTGTTTGTAATGCTAAAAATACGACAGCAGCGATAACAGCTATCACAATTACAGCCTTGTAAAAAGATACTAATTGTAAATTTGTGTATATTCATAATTTGAATTATTAGTTTTTAAATTTTATTTTCAAGTAGGAGAAAAAATACACCGTACCTTATAAGGATTTATTATAGGCAAGAAAATAACAAACAGCAAGAGCAAGAAACGCAACAGCAAATATTTCGTATTGCTATGCTGATTCTTTTTTTCAACAGCATAAAAACAGCAAAAGCAGCTTTTGCTGCTGCTGTTAAGAAGTAAATTAGTATATTTTTTTAATTTGCTTTTAGCGTTCTGCTAAAAATGTGATTGCAGTAAAGAACAGATCTGCTTTCATATTCGATCTGTTGCTATTGCTTTTGTACTCTTAATACAAGATTCGTAGCAAGAGCAACAGTAATTGTTTTTAAACGCTGAAATTATTAAATATAAACTACAGAATTAAAAAATTTAATTTGAGTAATATTTTCAAAAGTGACAGTACTAAATGCGTTAAACTTTACCAAATTAGCAAACAAAAGTTTGCTCTTAATTATTTTATATTTTAAAGAAACATTTTTTTTTCGCTATATATATCTGGTATTGCGCCAAACCAAGTATATTTAACAAGGCCATTCGAGTTATTTTTACTCCCTCTCAACTTTTGAGTGGCTATTCGAAAAAAATAAAGTGGCTTTCTGAGAAAATAAAAGTTGCTTTTAGAAAAAATAAAGTGGCTTTCTGAGGAATTAAAAGTGGCTTTTAGAAAAAATTAAAGTGGGTTTTTGAGAAATTAAAAGTGGCTTTCAGAAAAAATTAAAGTGGCTCTTTGAGAAAACAAAAGCGGCTTTTAGAAAAAATAAAAGTTGCTTTTTGAGAAATTAAAAGTGGCTTTTAGAAAAAATAAAGTGGCTTTTTGAGAAAACAAAAGCGGCCTTTAGAAAAAATTAAAGTGGCTTTTTGAGATAACAAAAGCGGCTTTTAGAAAAAATTAAAGTGGCTTTTTGGGAAAACAAAAGCGGCTATTAGAAAAAATTAAAGCTGCTTTTAGAAAAAATTAAAGTGGCTCTTTTAGAAAACAAAAGCGGCTTTTAGAAAAAATTAAAGCGGCTTTTTGAGAAAATAAAAGTAGCTTTTAGAAAAAATAAAGTGGCTTTTTGAGAAAACAAAAGCGGCCTTTAGAAAAAAATAAAGTGGCTTTTTGAGAAAACAAAATCGGCTTTTAGAAAAAATTAAAGTGGCTTTTTGAGAAATTAAAAGTGGCTTTTAGAAAAAATTAAAGCGACCTTCTGAGAAAACAATATCGGCTTTTAGAAGAAATAAAAGTGGCTTTTAGAGAAAACAAAAACGGCTTTTAGAAAAAATTAAAGTTGCTTTTAGACAAATTAAAAGTTGCTTTAGAAAAAATTAAAGTGGCTTTTTGAGAAAACAAAATCGGCTTTTAGAAAAAATTAAAGTGGCTTTTTGAGAAATTAAAAGTGGCTTTTAGAAAAAACTAAAGCGACCTTCTGAGAAAACAATATCGGCTTTTAGAAGAAATAAAAGTGGCTTTTTGAGAAAACAAAAACGGCTTTTAGAAAAAATTAAAGTTGCTTTTAGACAAATTAAAAGTTGCTTTAGAAAAAATTAAAGTGGCTTTCTGAGAAAATAAAAGTGGTTTTTAGAAAAAATAAAGTGGCTTTCTGAGGAATTAAAAGTGGCTTTTAGAAAAAATTACAGTGGGTTTTTGAGAAATTAAAATTGGCCTTTAGAAAAAATTAAAGTGGCTCTTTGAGAAAACAAAAGCGGCTTTTAGAAAAAATTAAAATTGCTTTTAGACAAATTAAAAGTTGCTTTAGAAAAAATTAAAGTGGCTTTTTGAGAAAATAAAAGAGGCTTTGAGAAAAATAAAGTGGCTTTCTGAGGAATTAAAAGCGGCTTTTAGAAAAAATTAAAATTGCTTTTAGACAAATTAAAAGTTGCTTTAGAAAAAATTAAAGTGGCTTTCTGAGAAAATAAAAGTGGCTTTTAGAAAAAATAAAGTGGCTTTCTGAGGAATTAAAAGTGGCTTTTAGAAAAAATTACAGTGGGTTTTTGAGAAATTAAAATTGGCCTTTAGAAAAAATTAAAGTGGCTCTTTGAGAAAACAAAAGTGGTTTTTAGAAAAAATTAAAATTGCTTTTAGACAAATTAAAAGTTGCTTTAGAAAAAATTAAAGTGGCTTTTTGAGAAAATAAAAGAGGCTTTGAGAAAAATAAAGTGGCTTTCTGAGAAAATAAAAGTAGCTTTTAGAAAAAGTTAAAGTTGCTCTTTGAGAAAACATAAGTGGCTTTTAAAAAAAATTAAAGTGGCTCTTTGAGAAAACAAAAGTGGCTTTTACAAAAAATAAAAGCGGCTTTCTGAGAAAATAGAAGCGTCTTTTAGAAAATATTAAAGTGGGTTTTAGAGAAAACAAAAGCAACTTTTAGAAAAAATATAAGCGGCTTTCTGAAAAAATAAAAGTGGCTTTTAAAAAAAATTAAAGTGGCTTTTTGAGAAATTAAAAGTTCCTTTTAGAAAAATTAAAGCGGCTTTCTGAGAAAACAAAAGCGGCTTTTTGAAAAAACAAAAGTGGCTTTTTGAGAAATTAAAAGTGGCTTTTGGAAAAAATTAAAGTGGGTTTTAGAGAAATTAAAAGTGGCTTTTAGAAAAAATTAAAGCGACTTTCTGAGAAAACAAAACCGGTTTATAGAAGAAATAAAAGAGGCTTTTTGAAAAAACAAAAGCGGCTTTTGAAAAAAATAAAGTGGCTTTTTGAGAAAACAAAAGCGGCTTTTAGAAAAAAATAAAGTGGCTTTTCGAGAAAATAAAAGAGGCTTTGAGAAAAATAAAGTGGCTTTCTGAGAAAATAAAAGTAGCTTTTAGAAAAAGTTAAAGTTGCTCTTTGAGAAAACATAAGTGGCTTTAAAAAAAATTAAAGTGGCTCTTTGAGAAAACAAAAGCGGCTTTTAGAAAAAATTAAAGTGGCTTCTTGAGAAAACAAAAGCGGCTTTTTGAATTAAAGTGGCTTTTTGAGAAATTAAAAGTGGCTTTTAGAAAAAATTAAAGCGACTTTCTGAGAAAACAATATCGGCTTTTAGAAGAAATAAAAGCGGCTTTTTGTGAAAACAAAAGTGACTTTTAGAAAAAATTAAAGTGGTTTTCTGAGAAAATAAAAGTGGCTTTTAGAAAAAATTAAAGTGGCTTTTTGAGAAAACAAAAGCGGCTTTTAGAAAAAATTAAAGTGGCTTTTTGAAAAACCAAAAGCGGCTTTTAGAAAAAATTAAAGTGGCTTTTTGAGAAATTAAAAGTCGCTTTTAGAAAAAATAAAAGCGGCTTTCTGAGAAAATAAAAGCGGCTTTTAGAAAAAATAAAAGCGGCTTTTTGTTAAAACAAAAGCGGCTTTTAGAAAAAATTAAAACGACTTTCTGGGGAATTAAAAGTGACTTTAAGAAAAAATTAAAGCGACTTTCTGAGAAAACAAAATCGGCTTTTAGAGGAAATAAAAGTAGCTTTTTGAGAAAACAAAAGCGGCTATTAGAAAAAATTAAGGTGGCTTTTTGAGAAAACAAAATCGGCTTTTAGAAAAAATTAAAGTGGGTTTTAGAGAAATTAAAAGTGGCTTTTAGAAAAAATTAAAGTGGCTTTTTGAGAAAACAAAAGCGGCTTTTAGAAAAAATTAAAGCGACTTTCTGGGGAATTAAAAGTGACTTTAAGAAAAAATTAAAGCGACTTTCTGAGAAAACAAAATCGGCTTTTAGAGGAAATAAAAGTAGCTTTTTGAGAAAACAAAAGCGGCTATTAGAAAAAATTAAGGTGGCTTTTTGAGAAAACAAAATCGGCTTTTAGAAAAAATTAAAGTGGGTTTTAGAGAAATTAAAAGTGGCTTTTAGAAAAAATTAAAGTGGCTTTTTGAGAAAACAAAAGCGGCTTTTAGAAAAAATTAAAGCGACTTTCTGGGGAATTAAAAGTGACTTTAAGAAAAAATTAAAGCGACTTTCTGAGAAAACAAAATCGGCTTTTAGAGGAAATAAAAGTAGCTTTTTGAGAAAACAAAAGCGGCTATTAGAAAAAATTAAGGTGGCTTTTTGAGAAAACAAAATCGGCTTTTAGAAAAAATTAAAGTGGGTTTTAGAGAAATTAAAAGTGGCTTTTAGAAAAAATTAAAGTGGCTTTTTGAGAAAATAAAAGCGGCTTTTAGAAAAAATTAAAGCGACTTTCTGGGGAATTAAAAGTGACTTTAAGAAAAAATTAAAGCGACTTTCTGAGAAAACAAAATCGGCTTTTAGAGGAAATAAAAGTAGCTTTTTGAGAAAACAAAAGCGGCTATTAGAAAAAATTAAGGTGGCTTTTTGAGAAAACAAAATCGGCTTTTAGAAAAAATTAAAGTGGGTTTTAGAGAAATTAAAAGTGGCTTTTAGAAAAAATTAAAGCGACTTTCTGAGAAAACAAAACCGGTTTATAGAAGAAATAAAAGTGGCTTTTTGAGAAAACAAAAGCGGCTTTTGAAAAAAATAAAGAGAATTTTTGAGAAAACAAAAGCGGCTTTTAGAAAAAATTAAAGCGACTTTCTGGGGAATTAAAAGTGACTTTAAGAAAAAATTAAAGGGACTTTCTGAGAAAACAAAATCGGCTTTTAGAGGAAATAAAAGTAGCTTTTTGAGAAAACAAAAGCGGCTATTAGAAAAAATTAAGGTGGCTTTTTGAGAAAACAAAATCGGCTTTTAGAAAAAATTAAAGTGGGTTTTAGAGAAATTAAAAGTGGCTTTTAGAAAAAATTAAAGCGACTTTCTGAGAAAACAAAACCGGTTTATAGAAGAAATAAAAGTGGCTTTTTGAGAAAACAAAAGCGGCTTTTAGAAAAAATTAAAGTGGGTCTTAGAGAAATTAAAAGTGGCTTTTAGAAAAAATTAAAGCGACTTTCTGAGAAAGCAAAAGCGGCTTTTAGAAAAAATTAAAGTGGGTCTTAGAGAAATTAAAAGTGGCTTTTAGAAAAAATTAAAGCGACTTTCTGAGAAAACAACACCGGTTTTTAGAAGAAATAAAAGTGGCTTTTTGATAAAACAAAAGCGGCTTTTAGAAAAAATTAAAGTGGGTTTTAGAGAAATTAAAAGTGGCTTTTAGAAAAAATTAAAGCGACTTTCTGAGAAAGCAAAAGCGGCTTTCAGAAAAAATTAAGGTGGCTTTTTGAGAAAACAAAATCGGCTTTTAGAAAAAATTAAAGTGGGTCTTAGAGAAATTAAAAGTGGCTTTTAGAAAAAATTAAAGCGACTTTCTGAGAAAACAAAACCGGTTTATAGAAGAAATAAAAGTGGCTTTTTGAGAAAACAAAAGCGGCTTATAGAAAAAATTAAGGTGGGTCTTAGAGAAATTAAAAGTGGCTTTTAGAAAAAATTAAAGCGACTTTCTGAGAAAGCAAAAGCGGCTTTCAGAAAAAATTAAGGTGGCTTTTTGAGAAAACAAAATCGGCTTTTAGAAAAAATTAAAGTGGGTCTTAGAGAAATTAAAAGGGGCTTTTAGAAAAAATTAAAGCGACTTTCTGAGAAAGCAAAAGCGGCTTTTAGAAAAAATTAAAGCGACTTTCTGAGAAAACAACACCGGTTTTTAGAAGAAATAAAAGTGGCTTTTTGAGAAAACAAAAGCGGCTTTTAGAAAAAATTAAAGTGGCTTTTTGAGAAAGCAAAAGCGTCTTTTAGAAAAAATTACAGCGACTTTCTGAGGAATTAAAAGTGACTTTTAGAAAAAATTAAAGCGACTTTCTGAGAAAACGAAACCGGTTTATAGAAGAAATAAAAGTGGCTTTTTGAGAAAACAAAAGCGGCTTTTGAAAAAATAAAGTGGCTTTTTGAGAAAACAAAAGCGGCTATTAGAAAAAATTAAAGTGGGTCTTAGAGAAATTAAAAGTGGCTTTTAGAATAAATTAAAGCGACTTTCTGAGAAAACGAAACCGGTTTATAGAAGAAATAAAAGTGGCTTTTTGAGAAAACAAAAGCGGCTTTTGAAAAAATAAAGTGGCTTTTTGAGAAAACAAAAGCGGCTATTAGAAAAAATTAAAGTGGGTCTTAGAGAAATTAAAAGTGGCTTTTAGAATAAATTAAAGCGACTTTCTGAGAAAACAAAACCGGTTTATAGAAGAAATAAAAGTGGCTTTTTGAGAAAACAAAATCGGCTTTTAGAGGAAATAAAAGTAGCTTTTTGAGAAAACAAAAGCGGCTATTAGAAAAAATCAAGGTGGCTTTTTGAGAAAACAAAATCGGCTTTTAGAAAAAATTAAAGTGGGTCTTAGAGAAATTAAGAGTGGCTTTTAGAAAAAATTAAAGCGACTTTCTGGGGAATTAAAAGTGACTTTAAGAAAAAATTAAAGCGACTTTCTGAGAAAACAAAATCGGCTTTTAGAGGAAATAAAAGTGGCTTTTTGAGAAAGCAAAAGCGGCTTTTGAAAAAAATAAAGTGGCTTTTTGAGAAAACAAAAGCGGCTTTTAGAAAAAATTAAAGTGGGTTTTAGAGAAATTAAAAGTGGCTTTTAGAAAAAATTAAAGCGACTTTCTGAGAAAACAAAACCGGTTTATAGAAGTAATAAAAGTGGCTTTTTGAGAAAACAAAAGCGGCTTTTGAAAAAAATAAAGAGGCTTTTTGAGAAAACAAAAGCGGCTTTTAGAAAAAATTAAAGCGACTTTCTGGGGAATTAAAAGTGACTTTAAGAAAAAATTAAAGCGTCTTTCTGAGAAAACAAAATCGGCTTTTAGAGGAAATAAAAGTAGCTTTTTGAGAAAACAAAAGCGGCTATTAGAAAAAATTAAGGTGGCTTTTTGAGAAAACAAAATCGGCTTTTAGAAAAAATTAAACTGGGTTTTAGAGAAATTAAAAGTGGCTTTTAGAAAAAATTAAAGTGGCTTTTTGAGAAAACAAAAGCGGCTTTTAGAAAAAATTAAAGCGACTTTCTGGGGAATTAAAAGTGACTTTAAGAAAAAATTAAAGCGACTTTCTGAGAAAACAAAATCGGCTTTTAGAGGAAATAAAAGTAGCTTTTTGAGAAAACAAAAGCGGCTATTAGAAAAAATTAAGGTGGCTTTTTGAGAAAACAAAATCGGCTTTTAGAAAAATTTAAACTGGGTTTTAGAGAAATTAAAAGTGGCTTTTAGAAAAAATTAAAGTGGCTTTTTGAGAAAACAAAAGCGGCTTTTAGAAAAAATTAAAGCGACTTTCTGGGGAATTAAAAGTGACTTTAAGAAAAAATTAAAGCGACTTTCTGAGAAAACAAAATCGGCTTTTAGAGGAAATAAAAGTAGCTTTTTGAGAAAACAAAAGCGGCTATTAGAAAAAATCAAGGTGGCTTTTTGAGAAAACAAAAGCGGCTTTTAGAAAAAATTAAAGCGACTTTCTGGGGAATTAAAAGTGACTTTAAGAAAAAACTAAAGCGACTTTCTGAGAAAACAAAATCGGCTTTTAGAGGAAATAAAAGTAGCTTTTTGAGAAAACAAAAGCGGCTATTAGAAAAAATTAAGGTGGCTTTTTGAGAAAACAAAAGCGGCTATTAGAAAAAATTAAAGTGGGTTTTAGAGAAATTAAAAGTGGCTTTTAGAAAAAATTAAAGTGGCTTTTTGAGAAAACAAAAGCGGCTTTTAGAAAAAATTAAAGCGACTTTCTGGGGAATTAAAAGTGACTTTAAGAAAAAATTAAAGCGACTTTCTGAGAAAACAAAATCGGCTTTTAGAGGAAATAAAAGTAGCTTTTTGAGAAAACAAAAGCGGCTATTAGAAAAAATTAAGGTGGCTTTTTGAGAAAACAAAATCGGCTTTTAGAAAAAATTAAAGTGGGTTTTAGAGAAATTAAAAGTGGCTTTTAGAAAAAATTAAAGTGGCTTTTTGAGAAAACAAAAGCGGCTTTTAGAAAAAATTAAAGCGACTTTCTGGGGAATTAAAAGTGACTTTAAGAAAAAACTAAAGCGACTTTCTGAGAAAACAAAACCGGTTTATAGAAGAAATAAAAGTGGCTTTTTGAGAAAACAAAAGCGGCTATTAGAAAAAATTAAGGTGGCTTTTTGAGAAAACAAAAGCGGCTATTAGAAAAAATTAAAGTGGGTTTTAGAGAAATTAAAAGTGGCTTTTAGAAAAAATTAAAGTGGCTTTTTGAGAAAACAAAAGCGGCTTTTAGAAAAAATTAAAGCGACTTTCTGGGGAATTAAAAGTGACTTTAAGAAAAAATTAAAGCGACTTTCTGAGAAAACAAAATCGGCTTTTAGAGGAAATAAAAGTAGCTTTTTGAGAAAACAAAAGCGGCTATTAGAAAAAATTAAGGTGGCTTTTTGAGAAAACAAAAGCGGCTATTAGAAAAAATTAAAGTGGGTTTTAGAGAAATTCAAAGTGGCTTTTAGAAAAAATTAAAGTGGCTTTTTGAGAAAACAAAAGCGGCTTTTAGAAAAAATTAAAGCGACTTTCTGGGGAATTAAAAGTGACTTTAAGAAAAAATTAAAGCGACTTTCTGAGAAAACAAAATCGGCTTTTAGAGGAAATAAAAGTAGCTTTTTGAGAAAACAAAAGCGGCTATTAGAAAAAATGAAGGTGGCTTTTTGAGAAAACAAAAGCGGCTTTTAGAAAAAATTAAAGCGACTTTCTGGGGAATTAAAAGTGACTTTAAGAAAAAACTAAAGCGACTTTCTGAGAAAACAAAACCGGTTTATAGAAGAAATAAAAGTGGCTTTTTGAGAAAACAAAAGCGGCTTTTAAAAAAAATAAAGTGGTTTTTTGAGAAAACAAAAGCGGCTATTAGAAAAAATTAAAGTGGGTCTTAGAGAAATTAAGAGTGGCTTTTAGAAAAAATTAAAGCGACTTTCTGAGAAAACAACACCGGTTTTTAGAAGAAATAAAAGTGGCTTTTTGAGAAAACAAAAGCGGCTTTTAGAAAAAATTAAAGTGGGTTTTAGAGAAATTAAAAGTGGCTTTTAGAAAAAACTAAAGCGACTTTCTGAGAAAACAAAACCGGTTTTTAGAAGAAATAAAAGTGGCTTTTTGAGAAAACAAAAGCGGCTTTTAGAAAAAATTAAAGCGACTTTCTGGGGAATTAAAAGTGACTTTAAGAAAAAATTAAAGCGACTTTCTGAGAAAACAAAATCGGCTTTTAGAGGAAATAAAAGTAGCTTTTTGAGAAAACAAAAGCGGCTATTAGAAAAAATTAAGGTGGCTTTTTGAGAAAACAAAAGCGGCTATTAGAAAAAATTAAAGTGGGTTTTAGAGAAATTAAAAGTGGCTTTTAGAAAAAATTAAAGTGGCTTTTTGAGAAAACAAAAGCGGCTTTTAGAAAAAATTAAAGCGACTTTCTGGGGAATTAAAAGTGACTTTAAGAAAAAATTAAAGCGACTTTCTGAGAAAACAAAATCGGCTTTTAGAGGAAATAAAAGTAGCTTTTTGAGAAAACAAAAGCGGCTATTAGAAAAAATTAAGGTGGCTTTTTAAGAAAACAAAAGCGGCTATTAGAAAAAATTAAAGTGGGTTTTAGAGAAATTAAAAGTGGCTTTTAGAAAAAATTAAAGTGGCTTTTTGAGAAAACAAAAGCGGCTTTTAGAAAAAATTAAAGCGACTTTCTGGGGAATTAAAAGTGACTTTAAGAAAAAATTAAAGCGACTTTCTGAGAAAACAAAATCGGCTTTTAGAGGAAATAAAAGTAGCTTTTTGAGAAAACAAAAGCGGCTATTAGAAAAAATGAAGGTGGCTTTTTGAGAAAACAAAAGGGGCTTTTAGAAAAAATTAAAGCGACTTTCTGGGGAATTAAAAGTGACTTTAAGAAAAAACTAAAGCGACTTTCTGAGAAAACAAAACCGGTTTATAGAAGAAATAAAAGTGGCTTTTTGAGAAAACAAAAGCGGCTTTTAAAAAAAATAAAGTGGCTTTTTGAGAAAACAAAAGCGGCTATTAGAAAAAATTAAAGTGGGTCTTAGAGAAATTAAGAGTGGCTTTTAGAAAAAATTAAAGCGACTTTCTGAGAAAACAACACCGGTTTTTAGAAGAAATAAAAGTGGCTTTTTGAGAAAACAAAAGCGGCTTTTAGAAAAAATTAAAGTGGGTTTTAGAGAAATTAAAAGTGGCTTTTAGAAAAAACTAAAGCGACTTTCTGAGAAAACAAAACCGGTTTTTAGAAGAAATAAAAGTGGCTTTTTGAGAAAACAAAAGCGGTTTTTAGAAAAAATTAAAGTGGCTTTTTGAGAAAACAAAAGCGGTTTTTAGAAGAAATTAAAGCGAGTTTCTGAGAAAACAAAATCGGCTTTTAGAAAAAATTAAAGTGGGTTTTAGAGAAATTAAGAGTGGCTTTTAGAAAAAATTAAAGCGACTTTCTGAGAAAACAACACCGGTTTTTAGAAGAAATAAAAGTGGCTTTTTGAGAAAACAAAAGCGGCTTTTAGAAAAAATTAAAGTGGGTTTTAGAGAAATTAAAAGTGGCTTTTAGAAAAAACTAAAGCGACTTTCTGAGAAAACAAAACCGGTTTTTAGAAGAAATAAAAGTAGCTTTTTGAGAAAACAAAAGCGGCTTTTAGAAAAAATTAAAGTGGATTTTTGAGAAAACAAAAGCGGCTTTTAGAAAAAATTAAAGCGACTTTCTGAGGAATTAAAAGTGACTTTTAGAAAAAATTAAAGCAACTTTCAGAGAAAACAAAATCGGTTTTTAGAAGAAATAAAAGTAGCTTTTTGAGAAAACAAAAGCGGCTTTTAGAAAAAATTAAAGTGGGTTTTAGAGAAATTAAAAGTGGCTTTTAGAAAAAGTTAAAGCGACTGTCTGAGAAAACAAAACCGGTTTTTAGAAGAAATAAAAGTGGCTTTTTGAGAAAACAAAAGCGGCTTTTAGAAAAAATTACAGTGGGTTTTAGAGAAATTAAAATTGGCTTTTAGAAAAAGTTAAAGCGACTGTCTGAGAAAACAAAACCGGCTTTTAGAATAAATAAAAGTGGCTTTTTGAGAAAACAAAAGCGGCTATTAGAAAAAATTAAAGCGACTTTCTGAGAAAAAAAGTGGCTTTTAGAAAAAATTAAAGTGGCTTTTTGAGAAAACAAAAGCGGCTTTTAGAAAAAATTAAAGTGGCTTTTTGAAAAACCAAAAGCGGCTTTTAGAAAAAATTAAAGTGGCTTTTTGAGAAATTAAAAGTCGCTTTAAGAAAAAATAAAAGCGGCTTTCTGAGAAAATAAAAGCGGCTTTTAGAAAAAATAAAAGCGGCTTTTTGATAAAACAAAAGCGGCTTTTAGAAAAAATTAAAACGACTTTCTTGGGAATTAAAAGTGACTTTAAGAAAAAATTAAAGCGACTTTCTGAGAAAACAAAATCGGCTTTTAGAAAAAATTAAAGTGGGTTTTAGAGAAATTAAAAGTGGCTTTTAGAAAAAATTAAAGCGACTTTCTGAGAAAACAAAACCGGTTTATAGAAGAAATAAAAGTGGCTTTCTGAGAAAATAAAAGCGGCTTTTAGAAAAAATAAAAGCGGCTTTTTGATAAAACAAAAGCGGCTTTTAGAAAAAATTAAAACGACTTTCTTGGGAATTAAAAGTGACTTTAAGAAAAAATTAAAGCGACTTTCTGAGAAAACAAAATCGGCTTTTAGAGGAAATAAAAGTAGCTTTTTGAGAAAACAAAAGCGGCTATTAGAAAAAATTAAGGTAGCTTTTTGAGAAAACAAAATCGGCTTTTAGAAAAAATTAAAGTGGGTTTTAGAGAAATTAAAAGTGGCTTTTAGAAAAAACTAAAGCGACTTTCTGAGAAAACAAAACCGGTTTTTAGAAGAAATAAAAGTGGCTTTTTGAGAAAACAAAAGCGGTTTTTAGAAAAAATTAAAGTGGCTTTTTGAGAAAACAAAAGCGGCTTTTAGAAAAAATTAAAGCGACTTTCTGAGGAATTAAAAGTGACTTTTAGAAAAAATTAAAGCAACTTTCAGAGAAAACAAAATCGGTTTTTAGAAGAAATAAAAGTAGCTTTTTGAGAAAACAAAAGCGGCTTTTAGAAAAAATTAAAGTGGCTTTTTGAGAAAACAAAAGCGGCTTTTAGAAAAAATTAAAGCGACTTTCTGAGGAATTAAAAGTGACTTTTAGAAAAAATTAAAGCAACTTTCAGAGAAAACAAAATCGGTTTTTAGAAGAAATAAAAGTAGCTTTTTGAGAAAACAAAAGCGGCTTTTAGAAAAAATTAAAGTGGGTTTTAGAGAAATTAAAAGTGGCTTTTAGAAAAAGTTAAAGCGACTGTCTGAGAAAACAAAACCGGTTTTTAGAAGAAATAAAAGTGGCTTTTTGAGAAAACAAAAGCGGCTTTTAGAAAAAATTACAGTGGGTTTTAGAGAAATTAAAATTGGCTTTTAGAAAAAGTTAAAGCGACTGTCTGAGAAAACAAAACCGGTTTTTAGAATAAATAAAAGTGGCTTTTTGAGAAAACAAAAGCGGCTATTAGAAAAAATTAAAGCGACTTTCTGAGAAAAAAAGTGGCTTTTAGAAAAAATTAAAGTGGCTTTTTGAGAAAACAAAAGCGGCTTTTAGAAAAAATTAAAGTGGCTTTTTGAAAAACCAAAAGCGGCTTTTAGAAAAAATTAAAGTGGCTTTTTGAGAAATTAAAAGTCGCTTTAAGAAAAAATAAAAGCGGCTTTCTGAGAAAATAAAAGCGGCTTTTAGAAAAAATAAAAGCGGCTTTTTGATAAAACAAAAGCGGCTTTTAGAAAAAATTAAAACGACTTTCTTGGGAATTAAAAGTGACTTTAAGAAAAAATTAAAGCGACTTTCTGAGAAAACAAAATCGGCTTTTAGAAAAAATTAAAGTGGGTTTTAGAGAAATTAAAAGTGGCTTTTAGAAAAAATTAAAGCGACTTTCTGAGAAAACAAAACCGGTTTATAGAAGAAATAAAAGTGGCTTTCTGAGAAAATAAAAGCGGCTTTTAGAAAAAATAAAAGCGGCTTTTTGATAAAACAAAAGCGGCTTTTAGAAAAAATTAAAACGACTTTCTTGGGAATTAAAAGTGACTTTAAGAAAAAATTAAAGCGACTTTCTGAGAAAACAAAATCGGCTTTTAGAGGAAATAAAAGTAGCTTTTTGAGAAAACAAAAGCGGCTATTAGAAAAAATTAAGGTAGCTTTTTGAGAAAACAAAATCGGCTTTTAGAAAAAATTAAAGTGGGTTTTAGAGAAATTAAAAGTGGCTTTTAGAAAAAACTAAAGCGACTTTCTGAGAAAACAAAACCGGTTTTTAGAAGAAATAAAAGTGGCTTTTTGAGAAAACAAAAGCGGTTTTTAGAAAAAATTAAAGTGGCTTTTTGAGAAAACAAAAGCGGCTTTTAGAAAAAATTAAAGCGACTTTCTGAGGAATTAAAAGTGACTTTTAGAAAAAATTAAAGCAACTTTCAGAGAAAACAAAATCGGTTTTTAGAAGAAATAAAAGTAGTTTTTTGAGAAAACAAAAGCGGCTATTAGAAAAAATTAAAGTGGCTTTTTGAGAAAACAAAAGCGGTTTTTAGAAGAAATAAAAGTGGCTTTTTGAGAAAACAAAAGCGGCTTTTAGAAAAAATTAAAGTGGGTTTTAGAGAAATTAAAAGTGGCTTTTAGAAAAAACTAAAGCGACTTTCTGAGAAAACAAAACCGGTTTTTAGAAGAAATAAAAGTAGCTTTTTGAGAAAACAAAAGCGGCTTTTAGAAAAAATTAAAGTGGCTTTTTGAGAAAACAAAAGCGGCTTTTAGAAAAAATTAAAGCGACTTTCTGAGGAATTAAAAGTGACTTTTAGAAAAAATTAAAGCAACTTTCAGAGAAAACAAAATCGGTTTTTAGAAGAAATAAAAGTAGCTTTTTGAGAAAACAAAAGCGGCTTTTAGAAAAAATTAAAGTGGGTTTTAGAGAAATTAAAAGTGGCTTTTAGAAAAAATTAAAGCGAGTTTCTGAGAAAACAAAACCAGTTTTTAGAAGAAATAAAAGTGGCTTTTTGAGAAAACAAAAGCGGCTATTAGAAAAAATTAAAGCGACTTTCTGAGAAAAAAAGTGGCTTTTAGAAAAAATTAAAGTGGGTTTTAGAGAAATTAAAAGTGGCTTTTAGAAAAAGTTAAAGCGACTGTCTGAGAAAACAAAACCGGTTTTTAGAAGAAATAAAAGTGGCTTTTTGAGAAAACAAAAGCGGCTATTAGAAAAAATTAAAGCGACTTTCTGAGAAAAAAAGTGGCTTTTAGAAAAAATTAAAGTGGCTTTTTGAGAAAACAAAAGCGGCTTTTAGAAAAAATTAAAGTGGCTTTTTGAAAAACCAAAAGCGGCTTTTAGAAAAAATTAAAGCGACTTTCTGGGGAATTAAAAGTGACTTTAAGAAAAAATTAAAGCGACTTTCTGAGAAAACAAAATCGGCTTTTAGAGGAAATTAAAGTAGCTTTTTGAGAAAACAAAAGCGGCTATTAGAAAAAATTAAGGTGGCTTTTTGAGAAAACAAAATCGGCTTTTAGAAAAAATTAAAGTGGGTTTTAGAGAAATTAAAAGTGGCTTTTAGAAAAAGTTAAAGCGACTGTCTGAGAAAACAAAACCGGTTTTTAGAAGAAATAAAAGTGGCTTTTTGAGAAATTAAAAGTCGCTTTAAGAAAAAATAAAAGCGGCTTTCTGAGAAAATAAAAGCGGCTTTTAGAAAAAATAAAAGCGGCTTTTTGATAAAACAAAAGCGGCTTTTAGAAAAAATAGAAGCGGCTTTTTGATAAAACAAAAGCGGCTTTTAGAAAAAATTAAAACGACTTTCTTGGGAATTAAAAGTGACTTTAAGAAAAAATTAAAGCGACTTTCTGAGAAAACAAAATCGGCTTTTAGAAGCAATAAAAGTGGCTTTTTGAGAAAACAAAAGCGGTTTTTAGAAAAAATTAAAGTGGCTTTTTGAGAAAACAAAAGCGGCTTTTAGAAAAAATTAAAGCGACTTTCTGAGGAATTAAAAGTAACTTTTAGAAAAAATTAAAGCAACTTTCAGAGAAAACAAAATCGGTTTTTAGAAGAAATAAAAGTAGTTTTTTGAGAAAACAAAAGCGGCTATTAGAAAAAATTAAAGTGGCTTTTTGAGAAAACAAAAGCGGTTTTTAGAAGAAATAAAAGTGGCTTTTTGAGAAAACAAAAGCGGCTTTTAGAAAAAATTAAAGTGGGTTTTAGAGAAATTAAAAGTGGCTTTTAGAAAAAACTAAAGCGACTTTCTGAGAAAACAAAACCGGTTTTTAGAAGAAATAAAAGTAGCTTTTTGAGAAAACAAAAGCGGCTTTTAGAAAAAATTAAAGTGGCTTTTTGAGAAAACAAAAGCGGCTTTTAGAAAAAATTAAAGCGACTTTCTGAGGAATTAAAAGTGACTTTTAGAAAAAATTAAAGCAACTTTCAGAGAAAACAAAATCGGTTTTTAGAAGAAATAAAAGTAGCTTTTTGAGAAAACAAAAGCGGCTTTTAGAAAAAATTAAAGTGGGTTTTAGAGAAATTAAAAGTGGCTTTTAGAAAAAATTAAAGCGACTTTCTGAGAAAACAAAACCAGTTTTTAGAAGAAATAAAAGTGGCTTTTTGAGAAAACAAAAGCGGCTATTAGAAAAAATTAAAGCGACTTTCTGAGAAAAAAAGTGGCTTTTAGAAAAAATTAAAGTGGGTTTTAGAGAAATTAAAAGTGGCTTTTAGAAAAAGTTAAAGCGACTGTCTGAGAAAACAAAACCGGTTTTTAGAAGAAATAAAAGTGGCTTTTTGAGAAAACAAAAGCGGCTATTAGAAAAAATTAAAGCGACTTTCTGAGAAAAAAAGTGGCTTTTAGAAAAAATTAAAGTGGCTTTTTGAGAAAACAAAAGCGGCTTTTAGAAAAAATTAAAGTGGCTTTTTGAAAAACCAAAAGCGGCTTTTAGAAAAAATTAAAGCGACTTTCTGGGGAATTAAAAGTGACTTTAAGAAAAAATTAAAGCGACTTTCTGAGAAAACAAAATCGGCTTTTAGAGGAAATAAAAGTAGCTTTTTGAGAAAACAAAAGCGGCTATTAGAAAAAATTAAGGTGGCTTTTTGAGAAAACAAAATCGGCTTTTAGAAAAAATTAAAGTGGGTTTTAGAGAAATTAAAAGTGGCTTTTAGAAAAAGTTAAAGCGACTGTCTGAGAAAACAAAACCGGTTTTTAGAAGAAATAAAAGTGGCTTTTTGAGAAATTAAAAGTCGCTTTAAGAAAAAATAAAAGCGGCTTTCTGAGAAAATAAAAGCGGCTTTTAGAAAAAATAAAAGCGGCTTTTTGATAAAACAAAAGCGGCTTTTAGAAAAAATAAAAGCGGCTTTTTGATAAAACAAAAGCGGCTTTTAGAAAAAATTAAAACGACTTTCTTGGGAATTAAAAGTGACTTTAAGAAAAAATTAAAGCGACTTTCTGAGAAAACAAAATCGGCTTTTAGAGGAAATAAAAGTAGCTTTTTGAGAAAACAAAAGCGGCTATTAGAAAAAATTAAGGTGGCTTTTTGAGAAAACAAAATCGGCTTTTAGAAAAAATTAAAGTGGGTTTTAGAGAAATTAAAAGTGGCTTTTAGAAAAAATTAAAGCGACTTTCTGAGAAAACAAAACCGGTTTATAGAAGAAATAAAAGTGGCTTTCTGAGAAAATAAAAGCGGCTTTTAGAAAAAATTAAAGTGGCTTTTTGAGAAAATAAAAGCGGCTTTTAGAAAAAATTAAAACGACTTTCTTGGGAATTAAAAGTGACTTTAAGAAAAAATTAAAGCGACTTTCTGAGAAAACAAAATCGGCTTTTAGAGGAAATAAAAGTAGCTTTTTGAGAAAACAAAAGCGGCTATTAGAAAAAATTAAGGTAGCTTTTTGAGAAAACAAAAGCGACTTTCTGAGAAAACAAAATCGGCTTTTAGAGGAAATAAAAGTAGCTTTTTGAGAAAACAAAAGCGGCTATTAGAAAAAATTAAGGTAGCTTTTTGAGAAAACAAAATCGGCTTTTAGAAAAAATTAAAGTGGGTTTTAGAGAAATTAAAAGTGGCTTTTAGAAAAAACTAAAGCGACTTTCTGAGAAAACAAAACCGGTTTATAGAAGAAATAAAAGTGGCTTTCTGAGAAAATAAAAGCGGCTTTTAGAAAAAATTAAAGTGGCTTTTTGAGAAAATAAAAGCGGCTTTTAGAAAAAATTAAAACGACTTTCTTGGGAATTAAAAGTGACTTTAAGAAAAAATTAAAGCGACTTTCTGAGAAAACAAAATCGGCTTTTAGAGGAAATAAAAGTAGCTTTTTGAGAAAACAAAAGCGGCTATTAGAAAAAATTAAAGTGGGTTTTAGAGAAATTAAAGTGGCTTTTAGAAAAAATTAAAGTGGCTTTTTGAGAAAACAAAATCGGCTTTTAGAAAAAATTAAAGTGGGTTTTAGAGAAATTAAAGTGGCTTTTAGAAAAAATTAAAGTGGCTTTTTGAGAAAACAAAAGCGGCTTTTAGAAAAAATTAAAGTGGATTTTAGAGAAATTAAAAGTGGCTTTTAGAAAAAACTAAAGCGACTTTCTGAGAAAACAAAACCGGTTTTTAGAAGAAATTAAAGTGGCTTTTTGAGAAAACAAAATCGGCTTTTAGAAGAAATAAAAGTTGCTTTTTGAGAAAACAAAATCGGCTTTTAGAAGAAATAAAAGTGGCTTTTTGAGAAAGCAAAAGCGGCTATTAGAAAAAATTAAAGCGACTTTCTGAGGAATTAAAAGTGACTTTTAGAAAAAATTAAAGCGACTGTCTGAGAAAACAAAATCGGCTTTTAGAAGAAATTAAAGTGGCTTTTTGAGAAAACAAAATCGGCTTTTAGAAGAAATAAAAGTTGCTTTTTGAGAAAACAAAATCGGCTTTTAGAAGAAATAAAAGTGGCTTTTTGAGAAAGCAAAAGCGGCTATTAGAAAAAATTAAAGCGACTTTCTGAGGAATTAAAAGTGACTTTTAGAAAAAATTAAAGCGACTTTCTGAGAAAACAAAATCGGCTTTTAGAAGAAATTAAAGTGGCTTTTTGAGAAAACAAAATCGGCTTTTAGAAGAAATAAAAGTAGCTTTTTGAGAAAACAAAATCGGCTTTTAGAAGAAATAAAAGTGGCTTTTTGAGAAAGCAAAAGCGGCTATTAGAAAACATTAAAGTGGCTTTTTGAGAAAACAAAATCGGCTTTTAGAAGAAATTAAAGTGGTTTTTTGAGAAAACAAAATCGGCTTTTAGAAGAAATAAAAGTAGCTTTTTGAGAAAACAAAATCGGCTTTTAGAAGATATAAAAGTGGCTTTTTGAGAAAGCAAAAGCGGCTATTAGAAAAAATTAAAGTGGCTTTTTGAGAAAACAAAAGCGGCTTTTAGAAAAAATAAAAGCGACTTTCTAAGGAATTAAAAGTGATTTTTAGAAAAAATTAAAGCAACTTTCAGAGAAAACAAAATCGGTTTTTAGAAGAAATAAAAGTAGCTTTTTGAGAAAACAAAAGTGGCTTTTAGAAAAAATTAAAGTGGGTTTTAGAGAAATTAAAAGAGGCTTTTAGAAAAAATTAAAGTGGGTTTTAGAGAAATTAAAAGAGGCTTTTAGAAAAAATTAAAGTGGCTTTCTGAGAAAACAAGACCGGTTTTTAGAAAAAATTAAAGTGGCTTTTTGAGAAAACAAAAGCGGCTTTTAGAAAAAATTAAAGTGGGTTTTAGAGAAATTAAAAGTGGCTTTTAGAAAAAATTAAAGTGGCTTTCTGAGGAACTAAAAGTGACTTTTAGAAAAAATTAACGGGACTTTCTGAGAAAACAAGACCGGTTTTTAGAAAAAATTAAAGTGGCTTTTTGAGAAAACAAAAGCGGCTTTTAGAAAAAATTAAAGTGGGTTTTAGAGAAATTAAAAGTGGCTTTTAGAAAAAATTAAAGTGGGTTTTAGAGAAATTAAAAGAGGCTTTTAGAAAAAATTAAAGTGGCTTTCTGAGGAACTAAAAGTGACTTTTAGAAAAAATTAAAGGGACTTTCTGAGAAAACAAGACCGGTTTTTAGAAAAAATTAAAGTGGCTTTTTGAGAAAACAAAAGCGGCTTTTAGAAAAAATTAAAGTGGGTTTTAGAGAAATTAAAAGTGGCTTTTAGAAAAAATTAAAGCGACTTTCTGAGAAAACAAACCCGGTTTTTAGAAGAAATAAAAGTGACTTTTTGAGAAAACAAAAGCGGCTATTAGAAAAAATTAAAGTGGCTTTTTGAGAAAATAAAAGCGGCTTTTAGAAAAAATTAAAGTAGGTTTTAGAGAAAACAAAAGCGGCTTTTAGAAAAAATTAAAGCGACTTTCTGAGGAATTAAAAGTGACTTTTACAAAAAATTAAAGCGACTTTCTGAGAAAACAAAAGCGGCTTTTAGAAAAAATTAAAGTGGGTTTTAGAGAAATTAAAAGAGGCTTTTAGAAAAAATTAAAGTGGCTTTCTGAGAAAACAAAACCGGTTTTTAGAAGAAATAAAAGTGGCTTTTTGAGAAAACAAAAGCGGCTATTAGAAAAAATTAAAGTGGCTTTTTGAGAAAATAAAAGCGGCTTTTAGAAAAAATTAAAGCGACTTTCTGAGGAATTAAAAGTGACTTTTAGAAAAAATTAAAGCGACTTTCTGAGAAAACAAAAGCGGCTTTTAGAAAAAATTAAAGTGGGTTTTAGAGAAATTAAAAGAGGCTTTTAGAAAAAATTAAAGTGGCTTTCTGAGAAAACAAAACCGGTTTTTAGAAGAAATAAAAGTGGCTTTTTGAGAAAACAAAAGCGGCTATTAGAAAAAATTAAAGTAGGTTTTAGAGAAAACAAAAGCGGCTTTTAGAAAAAATTAAAGCGACTTTTAGAAAAAATTAAAGTGGGTCTTAGAGAAATTAAAAGAGGCTTTTAGAAAAAATTAAAGTGGCTTTCTGAGAAAACAAAACCGGTTTTTAGAAGAAATAAAAGTGGCTTTTTGAGAAAACAAAAGCGGCTATTAGAAAAAATTAAAGTAGGTTTTAGAGAAAACAAAAGCGGCTTTTAGAAAAAATTAAAGCGACTTTCTGAGGAATTAAAAGTGACTTTTACAAAAAATTAAAGCGACTTTCTGAGGAATTAAAAGTGACTTTTAGAAAAAATTAAAGCAACTTTCAGAGAAAACAAAATCGGTTTTTAGAAGAAATAAAAGTAGCTTTTTGAGAAAACAAAAGTGGCTTTTAGAAAAAATTAAAGTGGGTTTTAGAGAAATTAAAAGTGGCTTTTAGAAAAAATTAAAGTGGCTTTTTGAGAAAACAAAAGCGGCTTTTAGAAAAAATTAAAGTGGGTTTTAGAGAAATTAAAAGCGGCTTTTAGAAAAAATTAAAGTGGCTTTCTGAGAAAACAAAACCGGTTTTTAGAAGAAATAAAAGTGGCTTTTTGAGAAAACAAAAGCGGCTATTAGGAAAAATTAAAGTGGGTTTTAGAAAAATTAAAAGTGGCTTTTTGAGAAAATAAAAGCGGCTTTTAGAAAAAATTAAAGTAGGTTTTAGAGAAAACAAAAGCGGCTTTTACAAAAAATTAAAGCGACTTTCTGAGGAATTAAAAGTGACTTTTAGAAAAAATTAAAGCAACTTTCAGAGAAAACAAAATCGGTTTTTAGAAGAAATAAAAGTAGCTTTTTGAGAAAACAAAAGTGGCTTTTAGAAAAAATTAAAGTGGGTTTTAGAGAAATTAAAAGTGGCTTTTAGAAAAAATTAAAGCGACTTTCTGAGAAAACAAAAGCGGCTTTTAGAAAAAATTAAAGTGGGTTTTAGAGAAATTAAAAGAGGCTTTTAGAAAAAATTAAAGTGGCTTTCTGAGGAACTAAAAGTGACTTTTAGAAAAAATTAAAGGGACTTTCTGAGAAAACAAGACCGGTTTTTAGAAAAAATTAAAGTGGCTTTTTGAGAAAACAAAAGCGGCTTTTAGAAAAAATTAAAGTGGGTTTTAGAGAAATTAAAAGTGGCTTTTAGAAAAAATTAAAGCGACTTTCTGAGAAAACAAACCCGGTTTTTAGAAGAAATAAAAGTGGCTTTTTGAGAAAACAAAAGCGGCTATTAGAAAAAATTAAAGTGGCTTTCTGAGGAACTAAAAGTGACTTTTATAAAAAATTAAAGGGACTTTCAGAGAAAACAAAATCGGCTTTTAGAAGAAATAAAAGTAGCTTTTTGAGAAAACAAAAGCGGCTTTTAGAAAAATAAAAGTGGGTTTTAGAGAAATTAAAAGTGGCTTTTAGAAAAAATTAAAGCGACTTTTTGAGAAAACAAAAGCGGCTTTTAGAAAAAATTAAAGTGGGTTTTAGAGAAATTAAAAGTGGCTTTTAGAAAAAATTAAAGTGGCTTTTTGAGAAAACAAAACCGGTTTTTAGAAGAAATAAAAGTGGCTTTTTGAGAAAACAAAAGCGGCTATTAGAAAAAATTAAAGTGGCTTTTTGAGAAAAAAAAGCGGCTTTTAGAAAAAATTAAAGTGGGTTTTAGAGAAATTAAAAGTGGCTTTTAGAAAAAATTAAAGCGACTTTCTGAGAAAACAAAACCGGTTTTTAGAAGAAATAAAAGTGGCTTTTTGAGAAAACAAAAGCGGCTATTAGAAAAAATTAAAGTGGCTTTTTGAGAAAAAAAAGCGGCTTTTAGAAAAAATTAAAGTGGGTCTTAGAGAAATTAAAAGTGGCTTTTAGAAAAAATTAAAGCGACTTGCTGAGAAGGCAAAAGCGGCTTTTAGAAAAAATTTAAGTGGCTTTTTGAGAAAACAAAAGCGGCTTTTAGAAAAAATTAAAGTGGGTTTTAGAGAAATTAAAAGTGGCTTTTAGAAAAAATAAAAGCGACTTTCTGAGAAAACAAACCCGGTTTTTAGAAGAAATAAAAGTGGCTTTTTGAGAAAACAAAAGCGGCTATTAGGAAAAATTAAAGTAGGTTTTAGAGAAAACAAAAGCGGCTTTTAGAAAAAATTAAAGTGGGTTTTAGAGAAATTAAAAGTGGCTTTTAGAAAAAATTAAAGCGACTTTCTGAGGAATTAAACGTGACTTTTAAAAAAATTAAAGCGACTTTCTGAGAAAACAAAATCGGCTTTTAGAAGAAATAAAAGTGGCTTTTTGAGAAAACAAAAGCGGCTATTAGGATAAATTAAAGTGGCTTTTTTAGAAAACAAAAGCGGCTATTAGAAAAAATTAAAGTGGGTTTTAGAGAAATTAAAAGTGGCTTTTAGAAAAAATTAAAGCGACTTTCTGAGGAATTAAACGTGACTTTTAAAAAAATTAAAGCGACTTTCTGAGAAAACAAAATCGGCTTTTAGAAGAAATAAAAGTGGCTTTTTGAGAAAACAAAAGCGGCTATTAGGATAAATTAAAGTGGCTTTTTTAGAAAACAAAAGCGGCTTTTAGAAGAAATAAAAGTAGCTTTTTGAGAAAACAAAAGCGGCTTTTAGAAAAAATTAAAGCGACTTACTGAGGAATTAAAAGTGAGCTTTAAAAAAAATTAAAGCGACTTTCTGAGGAATTAAACGTGACTTTTAAAAAAATTAAAGCGACTTTCTGAGAAAACAAAATCGGCTTTTAGAAGAAATAAAAGTGGCTTTTTGAGAAAACAAAAGCGGCTATTAGGATAAATTAAAGTGGCTTTTTTAGAAAACAAAAGCGGCTTTTAGAAGAAATAAAAGTAGCTTTTTGAGAAAACAAAATCGGCTTTTAGAAGAAATAAAAGTAGCTTTTTGAGAAAACAAAAGCGGCTATTAGAAAAAATTAAAGTGGCTTTTTTAGAAAACAAAAGCGGCTTTTAGAAAAAATTAAAGTGGGTTTTAGAGAAATTAAAAGTGGCTTTTAAAAAAAATTAAAGCGACTTTCTGAGAAAACAAAATCGGCTTTTAGAAGAAATAAAAGTAGCTTTTTGAGAAAACAAAATCGGTTGTTAGAAGAAATAAAAGAGGCTTTTTGAGAAAACAAAAGCGGCTATTAGAAAAAATTAAAGTGGCTTTTTGAGAAAAAAAAGCGGCTTTTAGAAAAAATTAAAGTGGGTTTTAGAGAAATTAAAAGTGGCTTTTAGAAAAAATTAAAGCGACTTTCTGAGAAAACAAAACCGGTTTTTAGAAGAAATAAAAGTGGCTTTTTGAGAAAACAAAAGCGGCTATTAGAAAAAATTAAAGTGGCTTTTTGAGAAAAAAAAAGCGGCTTTTAGAAAAAATTAAAGTGGGTCTTAGAGAAATTAAAAGTGGCTATTAGAAAAAATTAAAGCGACTTGCTGAGAAGGCAAAAGCGGCTTTTAGAAAAAATTTAAGTGGCTTTTTGAGAAAACAAAAGCGGCTTTTAGAAAAAATTAAAGTGGGTTTTAGAGAAATTAAAAGTGGCTTTTAGAAAAAATAAAAGCGACTTTCTGAGAAAACAAAACCGGTTTTTAGAAGAAATAAAAGTGGCTTTTTGAGAAAACAAAAGCGGCTATTAGGAAAAATTAAAGTAGGTTTTAGAGAAAACAAAAGCGGCTTTTAGAAAAAATTAAAGTGGGTTTTAGAGAAATTAAAAGTGGCTTTTAGAAAAAATTAAAGCGACTTTCTGAGGAATTAAACGTGACTTTTAAAAAAATTAAAGCGACTTTCTGAGAAAACAAAATCGGCTTTTAGAAGAAATAAAAGTGGCTTTTTGAGAAAACAAAAGCGGCTATTAGGATAAATTAAAGTGGCTTTTTTAGAAAACAAAAGCGGCTTTTAGAAGAAATAAAAGTAGCTTTTTGAGAAAACAAAAGCGGCTATTAGAAAAAATTAAAGTGGCTTTTTTAGAAAACAAAAGCGGCTTTTAGAAAAAATTAAAGTGGGTTTTTTAGAAAACAAAAGCGGCTTTTAGAAAAAATTAAAGTGGGTTTTAGAAAAATTAAAAGTGGCTTTTAAAAAAAATTAAAGCGACTTTCTGAGGAATTAAACGTGACTTTTAAAAAAATTAAAGCGACTTTCTGAGAAAACAAAATCGGCTTTTAGAAGAAATAAAAGTGGCTTTTTGAGAAAACAAAAGCGGCTATTAGGATAAATTAAAGTGGCTTTTTTAGAAAACAAAAGCGGCTTTTAGAAGAAATAAAAGTGGCTTTTTGAGAAAACAAAAGCGGCTATTAGGATAAATTAAAGTGGCTTTTTTAGAAAACAAAAGCGGCTTTTAGAAAAAATTAAAGTAGGTTTTAGAGAAAACAAAAGCGGCTTTTAGAAAAAATTAAAGCGACTTTCTGAGGAATTAAAAGTGAGTTTTAAAAAAAATTAAAGCGGCTTTCTGAGAAAACAAAATCGGCTTTTAGAAGAAATAAAAGTAGCTTTTTGAGAAAACAAAATCGGCTTTTAGAAGAAATAAAAGTAGCTTTTTGAGAAAACAAAAGCGGCTATTAGAAAAAATTAAAGTGGCTTTTTTAGAAAACAAAAGCGGCTTTTAGAAAAAATTAAAGTGGGTTTGAGAGAAATTAAAAGTGGCTTTTAAAAAAAATTAAAGCGACTTTCTGAGAAAACAAAATCGGCTTTTAGAAGAAATAAAAGTAGCTTTTTGAGAAAACAAAAGCGGCTATTAGAAAAAATTAAAGTGGCTTTTTTAGAAAACAAAAGCGGCTTTTAGAAGAAATAAAAGTAGCTTTTTGAGAAAACAAAAGCGGCTATTAGAAAAAATTAAAGTGGCTTTTTTAGAAAACAAAAGCGGCTTTTAGAAAAAATTAAAGTGGGTTTTTTAGAAAACAAAAGCGGCTTTTAGCAAAAATTAAAGTGGGTTTTAGAAAAATTAAAAGTGGCTTTTAAAAAAAATTAAAGCGACTTTCTGAGAAAACAAAATCGGCTTTTAGAAGAAATAAAAGTAGCTTTTTGAGAAAACAAAAGCGGCTATTAGAAAAAAATAAAGTGGCTTTTTTAGAAAACAAAAGCGGCTTTTAGAAGAAATAAAAGTAGCTTTTTGAGAAAACAAAAGCGGCTATTAGAAAAAATTAAAGTGGCTTTTTTAGAGAACAAAAGCGGCTTTTAGAAAAAATTAAAGTGGGTTTTAGAGAAATTAAAAGTGGCTGTTAAAAAAAATTAAAGCGACTTTCTGAGAAAACAAAATCGGCTTTTAGAAGAAATAAAAGTAGCTTTTTGAGAAAACAAAAGCGGCTATTAGAAAAAATTAAAGTGGAGTTTTAAAAAAAATTAAAGCGGCTTTCTGAGAAAACAAAATCGGCTTTTAGAAGAAATAAAAGTAGCTTTTTGAGAAAACAAAATCGGCTTTTAGAAGAAATAAAAGTAGCTTTTTGAGAAAACAAAAGCGGCTATTAGAAAAAATTAAAGTGGCTTTTTTAGAAAACAAAAGCGGCTTTTAGAAAAAATTAAAGTGGGTTTGAGAGAAATTAAAAGTGGCTTTTAAAAAAAATTAAAGCGACTTTCTGAGAAAACAAAATCGGCTTTTAGAAGAAATAAAAGTAGCTTTTTGAGAAAACAAAAGCGGCTATTAGAAAAAATTAAAGTGGCTTTTTTAGAAAACAAAAGCGGCTTTTAGAAGAAATAAAAGTAGCTTTTTGAGAAAACAAAAGCGGCTATTAGAAAAAATTAAAGTGGCTTTTTTAGAAAACAAAAGCGGCTTTTAGAAAAAATTAAAGTGGGTTTTTTAGAAAACAAAAGCGGCTTTTAGAAAAAATTAAAGTGGGTTTTAGAAAAATTAAAAGTGGCTTTTAAAAAAAATTAAAGCGACTTTCTGAGAAAACAAAATCGGCTTTTAGAAGAAATAAAAGTAGCTTTTTGAGAAAACAAAAGCGGCTATTAGAAAAAAATAAAGTGGCTTTTTTAGAAAACAAAAGCGGCTTTTAGAAGAAATAAAAGTAGCTTTTTGAGAAAACAAAAGCGGCTATTAGAAAAAATTAAAGTGGCTTTTTTAGAGAACAAAAGCGGCTTTTAGAAAAAATTAAAGTGGGTTTTAGAGAAATTAAAAGTGGCTGTTAAAAAAAATTAAAGCGACTTTCTGAGAAAACAAAATCGGCTTTTAGAAGAAATAAAAGTAGCTTTTTGAGAAAACAAAAGCGGCTATTAGAAAAAATTAAAGTGGCTTTTTTAGAAAACAAAAGCGGCTATTAGAAAAAATTAAAGTGGCTTTTTGAGAAAACAAAAGCGGCTTGTAGAAGAAATAAAAGTAGCTTTTTGAGAAAACAAAAGCGGCTATTAGAAAAAATTAAAGTGGCTTTTTTAGAAAACAAAAGCGGCTTTTAGAAAAAATTAAAGTGGGTTTTTGAGAAAACAAAAGCGGCTATTAGAAAAAATTAAAGTGGGTTTTAGAGAAATTAAAAGTGGCTTTTAAATAAAATTAAAGCGACTTTCTGAAAAAAAATTTCGGCTTTTAGAAGAAATAAAAGTGGCTTTTTGAGAAAACAAAAGCGGCTATTAGGATAAATTAAAGTGGCTTTTTTAGAAAACAAAAGCGGCTTTTAGAAAAAATTAAAGTGGGTTTTAGAGAAATTAAAAGTGGCTTTTAGAAAAAATTAAAGCGACTTTCTGAGAAAACAAAACCGGTTTTTAGAAGAAATAAAAGTGGCTTTTTGAGAAAACAAAAGCGGCTATTAGGATAAATTAAAGTGGCTTTTTTAGAAAACAAAAGCGGCTTTTAGAAAAAATTAAAGTAGGTTTTAGAGAAAACAAAAGCGGCTTTTAGAAAAAATTAAAGCGACTTTCTGAGGAATTAAAAGTGAGTTTTAAAAAAAATTAAAGCGGCTTTCTGAGAAAACAAAATCGGCTTTTAGAAGAAATAAAAGTAGCTTTTTGAGAAAACAAAAGCGGCTTTTAGAAAAAATTAAAGTGAGTTTTAGAGAAATTAAAAGTGGCTTTTAAAAAAAATTAAAGCGACTTTCTGAGAAAACAAAATCGGCTATTAGAAAAAATTAAAGTGGCTTTTTTAGAAAACAAAAGCGGCTTTTAGAAAAAATTAAAGTGGGTTTTAGAGAAATTAAAAGTGGCTTTTAAAAAAAATTAAAGCGACTTTCTGAGAAAACAAAATCGGCTATTAGAAAAAATTAAAGTGGCTTTTTTAGAAAACAAAAGCGGCTTTTAGAAAAAATTAAAGTGGGTTTTAGAGAAATTAAAAGTGGCTTTTAAAAAAAATTAAAGCGACTTTCTGAGAAAACAAAATCGGCTATTAGAAAAAATTAAAGTGGCTTTTTTAGAAAACAAAAGCGGCTTTTAGAAAAAATTAAAGTGGCTTTTTGAGAAAACAAAAGCGGCTTTTAGAAGAAATAAAAGTAGCTTTTTGAGAAAACAAAAGCGGCTATTAGAAAAAATTAAAGTGGCTTTTTTAGAAAACAAAAGCGGCTTTTAGAAAAAATTAAAGTGGGTTTTAGAGAAATTAAAAGTGGCTTTTAAAAAAAAGTAAAGCGACTTTCTGAGAAAACAAAATCGGCTTTTAGAAGAAATAAAAGTAGCTTTTTGAGAAAACAAAAGCGGCTATTAGAAAAAATTAAAGTGGCTTTTTTAGAAAACAAAAGCGGCTTTTAGAAAAAATTAAAGTGGGTTTTAGAGAAATTAAAAGTGGCTTTTAAAAAAAATTAAAGCGACTTTCTGAGAAAACAAAATCGGCTTTTAGAAGAAATAAAAGTAGCTTTTTGAGAAAACAAAAGCGGCTATTAGAAAAAATTAAAGTGGCTTTTTTAGAAAACAAAAGCGGCTTTTAGAAAAAATTAAAGTGGGTTTTAGAGAAATTAAAAGTGGCTTTTAAAAAAAATTAAAGCGACTTTCTGAGAAAACAAAATCGGCTTTTAGAAGAAATAAAAGTAGCTTTTTGAGAAAACAAAAGCGGCTATTAGAAAAAATTAAAGTGGCTTTTTTAGAAAACAAAAGCGGCTTTTAGAAAAAATTAAAGTGGGTTTTAGAGAAATTAAAAGTGGCTTTTAAAAAAAATTAAAGCGACTTTCTGAGAAAACAAAATCGGCTTTTAGAAGAAATAAAAGTAGCTTTTTGAGAAAACAAAAACGGCTTTTAGAAAAAATTAAAGTGGCTTTTTGAGAAAACAAAAGCGGCTTTTAGAAAAAATTAAAGCGCCTTTCTGAGAAAACAAAATCGGCTTTTAGAAGAAATAAAAGTAGCTTTTTGAGAAAACAAAAGCGGCTATTAGAAAAAATTAAAGTGGCTTTTTTAGAAAACAAAAGCGGCTTTTAGAAAAAATTAAAGTGGGTTTTAGAGAAATTAAAAGTGGCTTTTAAAAAAAATTAAAGCGACTTTCTGAGAAAACAAAATCGGCTTTTAGAAGAAATAAAAGTAGCTTTTTGAGAAAACAAAAGCGGCTATTAGAAAAAATTAAAGTGGCTTTTTTAGAAAACAAAAGCGGCTTTTAGAAAAAATTAAAGTGGGTTTTAGAGAAATTAAAAGTGGCTTTTAGAAAAAATTAAAGCGACTTTCTGAGAAAACAAAATCGGCTTTTAGGAGAAATAAAAGTAGCTTTTTGAGAAAACAAAAGCGGCTATTAGAAAAAATAAAAGTGGCTTTTTTAGAAAACAAAAGCGGCTTTTAGAAAAAATTAAAGCGACTTTCTGAGAAAACAAAATCGGCTTTTAGAAGAAATAAAAGTAGCTTTTTGAGAAAACAAAAGCGGCTATTAGAAAAAATTAAAGTGGCTTTTTTAGAAAACAAAAGCGGCTTTTAGAAAAAATTAAAGTGGGTCTTAGAGAAATTAAAAGTGACTTTTAGAAAAAATTAAAGCGACTTTCTGAGAAAACAAAATCGGCTTTTAGAAGAAATAAAAGTAGCTTTTTGAGAAAACAAAAGCGGCTATTAGGAAAAATAAAGTGGGTCTTAGAGAAATTAAAAGTGACTTTTAGAAAAAATTAAAGCGACTTTCTGAGAAAACAAAAGCGGCTTTTAGAAAAAATTAAAGTGGGTTTTAGAGAAATTAAAAGTGGCTTTTAGAAAAAATTAAAGCGACTTTCTGAGAAAACAAAATCGGCTTTTAGAAGAAATAAAAGTAGCTTTTTGAGAAAACAAAAACGGCTTTTAGAAAAAATTAAAGTGGCTTTTTGAGAAAACAAAAGCGGCTTTTAGAAAAAATTAAAGCGACTTTCTGAGAAAACAAAATCGGCTTTTAGAAGAAATAAAAGTAGCTTTTTGAGAAAACAAAAGCGGCTATTAGAAAAAATTAAAGTGGCTTTTTTAGAAAACAAAAGCGGCTTTTAGAAAAAATTAAAGTGGGTTTTAGAGAAATTAAAAGTGGCTTTTAAAAAAAATTAAAGCGACTTTCTGAGAAAACAAAATCGGCTTTTAGGAGAAATAAAAGTAGCTTTTTGAGAAAACAAAAGCGGCTATTAGAAAAAATTAAAGTGGCTTTTTTAGAAAACAAAAGCGGCTTTTAGAAAAAATTAAAGTGGGTTTTAGAGAAATTAAAAGTGGCTTTTAGAAAAAATTAAAGCGACTTTCTGAGAAAACAAAATCGGCTTTTAGGAGAAATAAAAGTAGCTTTTTGAGAAAACAAAAGCGGCTATTAGAAAAAATTAAAGTGGCTTTTTTAGAAAACAAAAGCGGCTTTTAGAAAAAATTAAAGTGGGTTTTAGAGAAATTAAAAGTGGCTTTTAGAAAAAATTAAAGCGACTTTCTGAGAAAACAAAATCGGCTTTTAGGAGAAATAAAAGTAGCTTTTTGAGAAAACAAAAGCGGCTATTAGAAAAAATTAAAGTGGCTTTTTTAGAAAACAAAAGCGGCTTTTAGAAAAAATTAAAGCGACTTTCTGAGAAAACAAAATCGGCTTTTAGAAGAAATAAAAGTAGCTTTTTGAGAAAACAAAAGCGGCTATTAGAAAAAATTAAAGTGGCTTTTTTAGAAAACAAAAGCGGCTTTTAGAAAAAATTAAAGTGGGTCTTAGAGAAATTAAAAGTGACTTTTAGAAAAAATTAAAGCGACTTTCTGAGAAAACAAAATCGGCTTTTAGAAGAAATAAAAGTAGCTTTTTGAGAAAACAAAAGCGGCTATTAGGAAAAATAAAGTGGGTCTTAGAGAAATTAAAAGTGACTTTTAGAAAAAATTAAAGCGACTTTCTGAGAAAACAAAAGCGGCTTTTAGAAAAAATTAAAGTGGGTTTTAGAGAAATTAAAAGTGGCTTTTAGAAAAAATTAAAGCGACTTTCTGAGAAAACAAAATCGGCTTTTAGAAGAAATAAAAGTAGCTTTTTGAGAAAACAAAAACGGCTTTTAGAAAAAATTAAAGAGGCTTTTTGAGAAAACAAAAGCGGCTTTTAGAAAAAATTAAAGCGACTTTCTGAGAAAACAAAATCGGCTTTTAGAAGAAATAAAAGTAGCTTTTTGAGAAAACAAAAGCGGCTATTAGAAAAAATTAAAGTGGCTTTTTTAGAAAACAAAAGCGGCTTTTAGAAAAAATTAAAGTGGGTTTTAGAGAAATTAAAAGTGGCTTTTAAAAAAAATTAAAGCGACTTTCTGAGAAAACAAAATCGGCTTTTAGGAGAAATAAAAGTAGCTTTTTGAGAAAACAAAAGCGGCTATTAGAAAAAATTAAAGTGGCTTTTTTAGAAAACAAAAGCGGCTTTTAGAAAAAATTAAAGTGGGTTTTAGAGAAATTAAAAGTGGCTTTTAGAAAAAATTAAAGCGACTTTCTGAGAAAACAAAATCGGCTTTTAGGAGAAATAAAAGTAGCTTTTTGAGAAAACAAAAGCGGCTATTAGAAAAAATTAAAGTGGCTTTTTTAGAAAACAAAAGCGGCTTTTAGAAAAAATTAAAGTGGGTTTTAGAGAAATTAAAAGTGGCTTTTAAAAAAAATTAAAGCGACTTTCTGAGAAAACAAAACCGGCTTTTAGAAGAAATAAAAGTGGCTTTTTGAGAAAACAAAAGCGGCTATTAGAAAAAATTAAAGTGGCTTTTTTAGAAAACAAAAGCGGCTTTTAGAAAAAATTAAAGTGGGTTTTAGAGAAATTAAAAGTGGCTTTTAAAAAAAATTAAAGCGACTTTCTGAGAAAACAAAATCGGCTTTTAGGAGAAATAATAGTAGCTTTTTGAGAAAACAAAAGCGGCTATTAGAAAAAATTAAAGTGGCTTTTTTAGAAAACAAAAGCGGCTTTTAGAAAAAATTAAAGTGGGTTTTAGAGAAATTAAAAGTGGCTTTTAGAAAAAATTAAAGCGACTTTCTGAGAAAACAAAATCGGCTTTTAGGAGAAATAAAAGTAGCTTTTTGAGAAAACAAAAGCGGCTATTAGAAAAAATTAAAGTGGCTTTTTTAGAAAACAAAAGCGGCTTTTAGAAAAAATTAAAGTGGGTTTTAGAGAAATTAAAAGTGGCTTTTAAAAAAAATTAAAGCGACTTTCTGAGAAAACAAAACCGGCTTTTAGAAGAAATAAAAGTGGCTTTTTGAGAAAACAAAAGCGGCTTTTAGAAAAAATTAAAGTGGGTTTTAGAGAAATTAAAAGTGGCTTTTAAAAAAAATTAAAGCGACTTTCTGAGAAAACAAAATCGGCTTTTAGGAGAAATAAAAGTAGCTTTTTGAGAAAACAAAAGCGGCTATTAGAAAAAATTAAAGTGGCTTTTTTAGAAAACAAAAGCGGCTTTTAGAAAAAATTAAAGTGGGTTTTAGAGAAATTAAAAGTGGCTTTTAGAAAAAATTAAAGCGACTTTCTGAGAAAACAAAATCGGCTTTTAGGAGAAATAAAAGTAGCTTTTTGAGAAAACAAAAGCGGCTATTAGAAAAAATTAAAGTGGCTTTTTTAGAAAACAAAAGCGGCTTTTAGAAAAAATTAAAGTGGGTTTTAGAGAAATTAAAAGTGGCTTTTAAAAAAAATTAAAGCGACTTTCTGAGAAAACAAAACCGGCTTTTAGAAGAAATAAAAGTGGCTTTTTGAGAAAACAAAAGCGGCTATTAGAAAAAATTAAAGTGGCTTTTTTAGAAAACAAAAGCGGCTTTTAGAAAAAATTAAAGTGGGTTTTAGAGAAATTAAAAGTGGCTTTTAAAAAAAATTAAAGCGACTTTCTGAGAAAACAAAACCGGTTTTTAGAAGAAATAAAAGTGGCTTTTTGAGAAAACAAAAGCGGCTATTAGGAAAAATTAAAGTGGGTTTTAGAAAAATTAAAAGTGGCTTTTAGAAAAAATTAAAGCGACTTTCTGAGAAAACAAAACCGGTTTTTAGAAGAAATAAAAGTGGCTTTTTGAGAAAACAAAAGCGGCTATTAGGAAAAATTAAAGTGGGTTTTAGAAAAATTAAAAGTGGCTTTTAGAAAAAATTAAAGCGACTTTCTGAGAAAACAAAACCGGTTTTTAGAAGAAATAAAAGTGGCTTTTTGAGAAAACAAAAGCGGCTATTAGGAAAAATTAAAGTGGGTCTTAGAGAAATTAAAAGTGACTTTTAGAAAAAATTAAAGCGACTTTCTGAGAAAACAAAACCGGTTTTTAGAAGAAATAAAAGTGGCTTTTTGAGAAAACAAAAGCGGTTATTAGGAAAAATTAAAGTGGCTTTTTGAGAAAACAAAAGCGGCTTTTAGAAAAAATTAAAGTGGGTTTTAGAGAAATTAAAAGTGGCTTTTAGAAAAAACTAAAGCGACTTTCTGAGAAAACAAAACCGGTTATTAGAAGAAATAAAAGTGGCTTTTTGAGAAAACAAAAGCGGCTATTAGGAAAAATTAAAGTGGGTTTTAGAAAAATTAAAAGTGGCTTTTAGAAAAAATTAAAGCGACTTTCTGAGAAAACAAAACCGGTTTTTAGAAGAAATAAAAGTGGCTTTTTGAGAAAACAAAAGCGGCTATTAGGAAAAATTAAAGTGGGTTTTAGAAAAATTAAAAGTGGCTTTTAGAAAAAATTAAAGCGACTTTCTGAGAAAACAAAACCGGTTTTTAGAAGAAATAAAAGTGGCTTTTTGAGAAAACAAAAGCGGCTATTAGGAAAAATTAAAGTGGGTTTTAGAAAAATTAAAAGTGGCTTTTAGAAAAAATTAAAGCGACTTTCTGAGAAAACAAAACCGGTTTTTAGAAGAAATAAAAGTGGCTTTTTGAGAAAACAAAAGCGGCTATTAGGAAAAATTAAAGTGGGTCTTAGAGAAATTAAAAGTGACTTTTAGAAAAAATTAAAGCGACTTTCTGAGAAAACAAAACTGGTTTTTAGAAGAAATAAAAGTGGCTTTTTGAGAAAACAAAAGCGGCTATTAGGAAAAATTAAAGTGGGTCTTAGAGAAATTAAAAGTGACTTTTAGAAAAAATTAAAGCGACTTTCTGAGAAAACAAAACCGGTTTTTAGAAGAAATAAAAGTGGCTTTTTGAGAAAACAAAAGCGGTTATTAGGAAAAATTAAAGTGGCTTTTTGAGAAAACAAAAGCGGCTTTTAGAAAAAATTAAAGTGGGTTTTAGAGAAATTAAAAGTGGCTTTTAGAAAAAACTAAAGCGACTTTCTGAGAAAACAAAACCGGTTTTTAGAAAAAATTAAAGTGGCTTTTTGAGAAAACAAAAGCGGCTTTTAGAAAAAATTAAAGTGGGTTTTAGAGAAATTAAAAGTGGCTTTTAGAAAAAACTAAAGCGACTTTCTGAGAAAACAAAACCGGTTATTAGAAGAAATAAAAGTGGCTTTTTGAGAAAACAAAAGCGGCTATTAGGAAAAATTAAAGTGGGTTTTAGAAAAATTAAAAGTGGCTTTTAGAAAAAATTAAAGCGACTTTCTGAGAAAACAAAACCGGTTTTTAGAAGAAATAAAAGTGGCTTTTTGAGAAAACAATAGCGGCTATTAGGAAAAATTAAAGTGGGTTTTAGAGAAATTAAAAGTGGCTTTTAAAAAAAATTAAAGCGACTTTCTGAGAAAACAAAATCGGCTATTAGAAAAAATTAAAGTGGCTTTTTTAGAAAACAAAAGCGGCTTTTAGAAAAAATTAAAGTGGCTTTTTGAGAAAACAAAAGCGGCTTTTAGAAGAAATAAAAGTAGCTTTTTGAGAAAACAAAAGCGGCTATTAGAAAAAATTAAAGTGGCTTTTTTAGAAAACAAAAGCGGCTTTTAGAAAAAATTAAAGTGGGTTTTAGAGAAATTAAAAGTGGCTTTTAAAAAAATTAAAGCGACTTTCTGAGAAAACAAAATCGGCTTTTAGAAGAAATAAAAGTAGCTTTTTGAGAAAACAAAAGCGGCTATTAGAAAAAATTAAAGTGGCTTTTTTAGAAAACAAAAGCGGCTTTTAGAAAAAATTAAAGTGGGTTTTAGAGAAATTAAAAGTGGCTTTTAAAAAAAATTAAAGCGACTTTCTGAGAAAACAAAATCGGCTTTTAGAAGAAATAAAAGTAGCTTTTTGAGAAAACAAAAGCGGCTATTAGAAAAAATTAAAGTGGCTTTTTTAGAAAACAAAAGCGGCTTTTAGAAAAAATTAAAGTGGGTTTTAGAGAAATTAAAAGTGGCTTTTAAAAAAAATTAAAGCGACTTTCTGAGAAAACAAAATCGGCTTTTAGAAGAAATAAAAGTAGCTTTTTGAGAAAACAAAAGCGGCTTTTAGAAAAAATTAAAGTGGCTTTTTGAGAAAACAAAAGCGGCTTTTAGAAAAAATTAAAGCGACTTTCTGAGAAAACAAAATCGGCTTTTAGAAGAAATAAAAGTGGCTTTTTGAGAAAACAAAAGCGGTTATTAGGAAAAATTAAAGTGGCTTTTTGAGAAAACAAAAGCGGCTATTAGAAAAAATTAAAGTGGCTTTTTTAGAAAACAAAAGCGGCTTTTAGAAAAAATTAAAGTGGGTTTTAGAGAAATTAAAAGTGGCTTTTAAAAAAAATTAAAGCGACTTTCTGAGAAAACAAAATCGGCTTTTAGAAGAAATAAAAGTAGCTTTTTGAGAAAACAAAAGCGGCTATTAGAAAAAATTAAAGTGGGTCTTAGAGAAATTAAAAGTGACTTTTAGAAAAAATTAAAGCGACTTTCTGAGAAAACAAAATCGGCTATTAGAAAAAATTAAAGTGGCTTTTTTAGAAAACAAAAGCGGCTTTTAGAAAAAATTAAAGTGGGTTTTAGAGAAATTAAAAGTGGCTTTTAAAAAAAATTAAAGCGACTTTCTGAGAAAACAAAATCGGCTTTTAGAAGAAATAAAAGTAGCTTTTTGAGAAAACAAAAGCGGCTATTAGGAAAAATAAAGTGGGTCTTAGAGAAATTAAAAGTGACTTTTAGAAAAAATTAAAGCGACTTTCTGAGAAAACAAAAGCGGCTTTTAGAAAAAATTAAAGTGGGTTTTAGAGAAATTAAAAGTGGCTTTTAGAAAAAATTAAAGCGACTTTCTGAGAAAACAAAATCGGCTTTTAGGAGAAATAAAAGTAGCTTTTTGAGAAAACAAAAGCGGCTATTAGAAAAAATTAAAGTGGCTTTTTTAGAAAACAAAAGCGGCTTTTAGAAAAAATTAAAGTGGGTTTTAGAGAAATTAAAAGTGGCTTTTAGAAAAAATTAAAGCGACTTTCTGAGAAAACAAAATCGGCTTTTAGAAGAAATAAAAGTAGCTTTTTGAGAAAACAAAAGCGGCTATTAGAAAAAATTAAAGTGGCTTTTTTAGAAAACAAAAGCGGCTTTTAGAAAAAATTAAAGTGGGTTTTAGAGAAATTAAAAGTGGCTTTTAGAAAAAATTAAAGCGACTTTCTGAGAAAACAAAACCGGTTTTTAGAAGAAATAAAAGTGGCTTTTTGAGAAAACAAAAGCGGCTATTAGGAAAAATTAAAGTGGGTTTTAGAAAAATTAAAAGTGGCTTTTAAAAAAAATTAAAGCGACTTTCTGAGAAAACAAAACCGGCTTTTAGAAGAAATAAAAGTGGCTTTTTGAGAAAACAAAAGCGGCTTTTAGAAAAAATTAAAGTGGGTTTTAGAGAAATTAAAAGTGGCTTTTAAAAAAAATTAAAGCGACTTTCTGAGAAAACAAAACCGGCTTTTAGAAGAAATAAAAGTGGCTTTTTGAGAAAACAAAAGCGGCTATTAGAAAAAATTAAAGTGGCTTTTTTAGAAAACAAAAGCGGCTTTTAGAAAAAATTAAAGTGGGTTTTAGAGAAATTAAAAGTGGCTTTTAGAAAAAATTAAAGCGACTTTCTGAGAAAACAAAATCGGCTTTTAGAAGAAATAAAAGTAGCTTTTTGAGAAAACAAAAGCGGCTATTAGAAAAAATTAAAGTGGCTTTTTGAGAAAACAAAAGCGGCTTTTAGAAAAAATTAAAGTGGGTTTTAGAGAAATTAAAAGTGGCTTTTAAAAAAAATTAAAGCGACTTTCTGAGAAAACAAAACCGGCTTTTAGAAGAAATAAAAGTGGCTTTTTGAGAAAACAAAAGCGGCTATTAGAAAAAATTAAAGTGGCTTTTTTAGAAAACAAAAGCGGCTTTTAGAAAAAAATTAAAGTGGGTTTTAGAGAAATTAAAAGTGGCTTTAAAAAAAAATTAAAGCGACTTTCTGAGAAAACAAAACCGGTTTTTAGAAGAAATAAAAGTGGCTTTTTGAGAAAACAAAAGCGGCTATTAGGAAAAATTAAAGTGGGTTTTAGAAAAATTAAAAGTGGCTTTTAGAAAAAATTAAAGCGACTTTCTGAGAAAACAAAACCGGTTTTTAGAAGAAATAAAAGTGGCTTTTTGAGAAAACAAAAGCGGCTATTAGGAAAAATTAAAGTGGGTTTTAGAAAAATTAAAAGTGGCTTTTAGAAAAAATTAAAGCGACTTTCTGAGAAAACAAAACCGGTTTTTAGAAGAAATAAAAGTGGCTTTTTGAGAAAACAAAAGCGGCTATTAGGAAAAATTAAAGTGGGTCTTAGAGAAATTAAAAGTGACTTTTAGAAAAAATTAAAGCGACTTTCTGAGAAAACAAAACCGGTTTTTAGAAGAAATAAAAGTGGCTTTTTGAGAAAACAAAAGCGGTTATTAGGAAAAATTAAAGTGGCTTTTTGAGAAAACAAAAGCGGCTTTTAGAAAAAATTAAAGTGGGTTTTAGAGAAATTAAAAGTGGCTTTTAGAAAAAACTAAAGCGACTTTCTGAGAAAACAAAACCGGTTATTAGAAGAAATAAAAGTGGCTTTTTGAGAAAACAAAAGCGGCTATTAGGAAAAATTAAAGTGGGTTTTAGAAAAATTAAAAGTGGCTTTTAGAAAAAATTAAAGCGACTTTCTGAGAAAACAAAACCGGTTTTTAGAAGAAATAAAAGTGGCTTTTTGAGAAAACAAAAGCGGCTATTAGGAAAAATTAAAGTGGGTTTTAGAAAAATTAAAAGTGGCTTTTAGAAAAAATTAAAGCGACTTTCTGAGAAAACAAAACCGGTTTTTAGAAGAAATAAAAGTGGCTTTTTGAGAAAACAATAGCGGCTATTAGGAAAAATTAAAGTGGGTTTTAGAAAAATTAAAAGTGGCTTTTAGAAAAAATTAAAGCGACTTTCTGAGAAAACAAAACCGGTTTTTAGAAGAAATAAAAGTGGCTTTTTGAGAAAACAAAAGCGGCTATTAGGAAAAATTAAAGTGGGTCTTAGAGAAATTAAAAGTGACTTTTAGAAAAAGTTAAAGCGACTTTCTGAGAAAACAAAACCGGTTTTTAGAAGAAATAAAAGTGGCTTTTTGAGAAAACAAAAGCGGCTATTAGGAAAAATTAAAGTGGGTTTTAGAAAAATTAAAAGTGGCTTTTAGAAAAAATTAAAGCGACTTTCTGAGAAAACAAAACCGGTTTTTAGAAGAAATAAAAGTGGCTTTTTGAGAAAACAAAAGCGGTTATTAGGAAAAATTAAAGTGGGTCTTAGAGAAATTAAAAGTGACTTTTAGAAAAAATTAAAGCGACTTTCTGAGAAAACAAAACCGGTTTTTAGAAGAAATAAAAGTGGCTTTTTGAGAAAACAAAAGCGGCTATTAGGAAAAATTAAAGTGGGTCTTAGAGAAATTAAAAGTGACTTTTAGAAAAAATTAAAGCGACTTTCTGAGAAAACAAAACTGGTTTTTAGAAGAAATAAAAGTGGCTTTTTGAGAAAACAAAAGCGGCTATTAGGAAAAATTAAAGTGGGTCTTAGAGAAATTAAAAGTGACTTTTAGAAAAAATTAAAGCGACTTTCTGAGAAAACAAAACCGGTTTTTAGAAGAAATAAAAGTGGCTTTTTGAGAAAACAAAAGCGGTTATTAGGAAAAATTAAAGTGGCTTTTTGAGAAAACAAAAGCGGCTTTTAGAAAAAATTAAAGTGGGTTTTAGAGAAATTAAAAGTGGCTTTTAGAAAAAACTAAAGCGACTTTCTGAGAAAACAAAACCGGTTTTTAGAAAAAATTAAAGTGGCTTTTTGAGAAAACAAAAGCGGCTTTTAGAAAAAATTAAAGTGGGTTTTAGAGAAATTAAAAGTGGCTTTTAGAAAAAACTAAAGCGACTTTCTGAGAAAACAAAACCGGTTATTAGAAGAAATAAAAGTGGCTTTTTGAGAAAACAAAAGCGGCTATTAGGAAAAATTAAAGTGGGTTTTAGAAAAATTAAAAGTGGCTTTTAGAAAAAATTAAAGCGACTTTCTGAGAAAACAAAACCGGTTTTTAGAAGAAATAAAAGTGGCTTTTTGAGAAAACAATAGCGGCTATTAGGAAAAATTAAAGTGGGTTTTAGAAAAATTAAAAGTGGCTTTTAGAAAAAATTAAAGCGACTTTCTGAGAAAACAAAACCGGTTTTTAGAAGAAATAAAAGTGGCTTTTTGAGAAAACAAAAGCGGCTATTAGGAAAAATTAAAGTGGGTCTTAGAGAAATTAAAAGTGACTTTTAGAAAAAGTTAAAGCGACTTTCTGAGAAAACAAAACCGGTTTTTAGAAGAAATAAAAGTGGCTTTTTGAGAAAACAAAAGCGGCTATTAGGAAAAATTAAAGTGGGTCTTAGAGAAATTAAAAGTGGCTTTTAGAAAAAATTAAAGCGACTTTCTGAGAAAACAAAACCGGTTTTTAGAAGAAATAAAAGTGGCTTTTTGAGAAAACAAAAGCGGTTATTAGGAAAAATTAAAGTGGCTTTTTGAGAAAACAAAAGCGGCTTTTAGAAAAAATTAAAGTGGGTTTTAGAGAAATTAAAAGTGGCTTTTAGAAAAAACTAAAGCGACTTTCTGAGAAAACAAAACCGGTTTTTAGAAAAAATTAAAGTGGCTTTTTGAGAAAACAAAAGCGGCCTTTAGAAAAAATTAAAGTGGGTTTTAGAGAAATTAAAAGTGGCTTTTAGAAAAAACTAAAGCGACTTTCTGAGAAAACAAAACCGGTTTTTAGAAAAAATTAAAGTGGCTTTTTGAGAAAACAAAGGCGGCTTTTAGAAAAAATTAAAGTGGGTTTTAGAGAAATTAAAAGTGGCTTTTAGAAAAAACTAAAGCGACTTTCTGAGAAAACAAAACCGGTTATTAGAAGAAATAAAAGTGGCTTTTTGAGAAAACAAAAGCGGCTATTAGGAAAAATTAAAGTGGGTTTTAGAAAAATTAAAAGTGGCTTTTAGAAAAAATTAAAGCGACTTTCTGAGAAAACAAAACCGGTTTTTAGAAGAAATAAAAGTGGCTTTTTGAGAAAACAATAGCGGCTATTAGGAAAAATTAAAGTGGGTTTTAGAAAAATTAAAAGTGGCTTTTAGAAAAAATTAAAGCGACTTTCTGAGAAAACAAAACCGGTTTTTAGAAGAAATAAAAGTGGCTTTTTGAGAAAACAAAAGCGGCTATTAGGAAAAATTAAAGTGGGTCTTAGAGAAATTAAAAGTGACTTTTAGAAAAAATTAAAGCGACTTTCTGAGAAAACAAAACCGGTTTTTAGAAGAAATAAAAGTGGCTTTTTGAGAAAACAAAAGCGGCTATTAGGAAAAATTAAAGTGGGTCTTAGAGAAATTAAAAGTGGCTTTTAGAAAAAATTAAAGCGACTTTATGAGAAAACAAAACCGGTTTTTAGAAGAAATAAAAGTGGCTTTTTGAGAAAACAAAAGCGGTTATTAGGAAAAATTAAAGTGGCTTTTTGAGAAAACAAAAGCGGCTTCTAGAAAAAATTAAAGTGGGTTTTAGAGAAATTAAAAGTGGCTTTTAGAAAAAACTAAAGCGACTTTCTGAGAAAACAAAACCGGTTTTTAGAAAAAATTAAAGTGGCTTTTTGAGAAAACAAAAGCGGCTTTTAGAAAAAATTAAAGTGGGTTTTAGAGAAATTAAAAGTGGCTTTTAGAAAAAACTAAAGCGACTTTCTGAGAAAACAAAACCGGTTTTTAGAAGAAATAAAAGTGGCTTTTTGAGAAAACAAAAGCGGCTATTAGGAAAAATTAAAGTGGGTTTTAGAAAAATTTAAAGTGGCTTTTTGAAAAAATTAAAGCGACTTTCTGAGGAATTAAAAGTGAGTTTTAAACAAAATTAAAGCGACTTTCTGAGAAAACAAAAGCGGCTTTTAGAAAAAATTAAAGTGGCTTTTTGAGAAAACAAAAGCGGCTATTAGAAAAAATTAAAGTGGCTTTTTGAGAAAACAAAAGCGGCTTTTAGAAAAAATTAAAGTGGGTTTTAGAGAAATTAAAAGTGGCTTTTAGAAAAAACAAAACCGGTTTTTAGAAGAAATAAAAGTGGCTTTTTGAGAAAACAAAAGCGGCTTTTAGAAAAAATTTAAGTAGGTTTTAGAGAAAACAAAAGCGGCTTTTAGAAAAAATTAAAGCGACTTTCTGAGGAATTAAAAGTGAGTTTTAAAAAAAATTAAAGCGGCTTTCTGAGAAAACAAAACCGGTTTTTAGAAGAAATAAAAGTGGCTTTTTGAGAAAACAAAAGCGGCTATTAGAAAAAATTAAAGTGGCTTTTTGAGAAAACAAAATCGGCTTTTAGAAGAAATTAAAGTGGGTTTTAGAGAAATTAAAAGTGGCTTTTAGAAAAAATTAAAGCGACTTTCTGAGAAAACAAAACCGGTTTTTAGAAGAAATAAAAGTGGCATTTTGAGAAAACAAAAGCGGCTATTAGGAAAAATTAAAGTGGGTTTTAGAGAAATTAAAAGTGGCTTTTAGAAAAAATTAAAGCGACTTTCTGAGAAAACAAAACCGGTTTTTAGAAGAAATAAAAGTGGGTTTTAGAGAAAACAAAAGCGGCTTTTAGAAAAAATTAAAGCGACTTTCTGAGGAATTAAAAGTGGCTTTTAAAAAAAATTAAAGCGACTTTCTGAGAAAACAAAATCGGCTTTTAGAAGAAATTAAAGTGGGTTTTAGAGAAATTAAAAGTGGCTTTTAGAAAAAATTAAAGCGACTTTCTGAGAAAACAAAACCGGTTTTTAGAAGAAATAAAAGTGGCTTTTTGAGAAAACAAAAGCGGCTATTAGGAAAAATTAAAGTGGGTTTTAGAAAAATTAAAAGTGGCTTTTAGAAAAAATTAAAGCGACTTTCTGAGAAAACAAAACCGGTTTTTAGAAGAAATAAAAGTGGCTTTTTGAGAAAACAAAAGCGGCTATTAGAAAAAATTAAAGTGGGTTTTAGAGAAATTAAAAGTGGCTTTTAGAAAAAATTAAAGTGGCTTTTTGAGAAAACAAAATCGGCTTTTAGAAGAAATTAAAGTGGGTTTTAGAGAAAACAAAAGCGGCTTTTAGAAAAAATTAAAGCGACTTTCTGAGGAATTAAAAGTGGATTTTAAAAAAAATTAAAGCGACTTTCTGAGAAAACAAAATCGGCTTTTAGAAGAAATTAAAGTGGGTTTTAGAGAAATTAAAAGTGGCTTTTAGAAAAAATTAAAGCGACTTTCTGAGAAAACAAAACCGGTTTTTAGAAGAAATAAAAGTGGCTTTTTGAGAAAACAAAAGCGGCTATTAGGAAAAATTAAAGTGGGTTTTAGAAAAATTAAAAGTGGCTTTTAGAAAAAATTAAGCGACTTTCTGAGAAAACAAAACCGGTTTTTAGAAGAAATAAAAGTGGCTTTTTGAGAAAACAAAAGCGGCTATTAGGAAAAATTAAAGTGGGTCTTAGAGAAATTAAAAGTGACTTTTAGAAAAAATTAAAGCGACTTTCTGAGAAAACAAAACCGGTTTTTAGAAGAAATAAAAGTGGCTTTTTGAGAAAACAAAAGCGGCTATTAGGAAAAATTAAAGTGGGTTTTAGAAAAATTAAAAGTGGCTTTTAGAAAAAATTAAAGCGACTTTCTGAGAAAACAAAACCGGTTTTTAGAAGAAATAAAAGTGGCTTTTTGAGAAAACAATAGCGGCTATTAGGAAAAATTAAAGTGGGTTTTAGAAAAATTAAAAGTGGCTTTTAGAAAAAATTAAAGCGACTTTCTGAGAAAACAAAACCGGTTTTTAGAAGAAATAAAAGTGGCTTTTTGAGAAAACAAAAGCGGCTATTAGGAAAAATTAAAGTGGGTCTTAGAGAAATTAAAAGTGACTTTTAGAAAAAGTTAAAGCGACTTTCTGAGAAAACAAAACCGGTTTTTAGAAGAAATAAAAGTGGCTTTTTGAGAAAACAAAAGCGGCTATTAGGAAAAATTAAAGTGGGTTTTAGAAAAATTAAAAGTGGCTTTTAGAAAAAATTAAAGCGACTTTCTGAGAAAACAAAACCGGTTTTTAGAAGAAATAAAAGTGGCTTTTTGAGAAAACAAAAGCGGCTATTAGGAAAAATTAAAGTGGGTCTTAGAGAAATTAAAAGTGACTTTTAGAAAAAATTAAAGCGACTTTCTGAGAAAACAAAACTGGTTTTTAGAAGAAATAAAAGTGGCTTTTTGAGAAAACAAAAGCGGCTATTAGGAAAAATTAAAGTGGGTCTTAGAGAAATTAAAAGTGACTTTTAGAAAAAATTAAAGCGACTTTCTGAGAAAACAAAACCGGTTTTTAGAAGAAATAAAAGTGGCTTTTTGAGAAAACAAAAGCGGTTATTAGGAAAAATTAAAGTGGCTTTTTGAGAAAACAAAAGCGGCTTTTAGAAAAAATTAAAGTGGGTTTTAGAGAAATTAAAAGTGGCTTTTAGAAAAAACTAAAGCGACTTTCTGAGAAAACAAAACCGGTTTTTAGAAAAAATTAAAGTGGCTTTTTGAGAAAACAAAAGCGGCTTTTAGAAAAAATTAAAGTGGGTTTTAGAGAAATTAAAAGTGGCTTTTAGAAAAAACTAAAGCGACTTTCTGAGAAAACAAAACCGGTTATTAGAAGAAATAAAAGTGGCTTTTTGAGAAAACAAAAGCGGCTATTAGGAAAAATTAAAGTGGGTTTTAGAAAAATTAAAAGTGGCTTTTAGAAAAAATTAAAGCGACTTTCTGAGAAAACAAAACCGGTTTTTAGAAGAAATAAAAGTGGCTTTTTGAGAAAACAATAGCGGCTATTAGGAAAAATTAAAGTGGGTTTTAGAAAAATTAAAAGTGGCTTTTAGAAAAAATTAAAGCGACTTTCTGAGAAAACAAAACCGGTTTTTAGAAGAAATAAAAGTGGCTTTTTGAGAAAACAAAAGCGGCTATTAGGAAAAATTAAAGTGGGTCTTAGAGAAATTAAAAGTGACTTTTAGAAAAAGTTAAAGCGACTTTCTGAGAAAACAAAACCGGTTTTTAGAAGAAATAAAAGTGGCTTTTTGAGAAAACAAAAGCGGCTATTAGGAAAAATTAAAGTGGGTCTTAGAGAAATTAAAAGTGGCTTTTAGAAAAAATTAAAGCGACTTTCTGAGAAAACAAAACCGGTTTTTAGAAGAAATAAAAGTGGCTTTTTGAGAAAACAAAAGCGGTTATTAGGAAAAATTAAAGTGGCTTTTTGAGAAAACAAAAGCGGCTTTTAGAAAAAATTAAAGTGGGTTTTAGAGAAATTAAAAGTGGCTTTTAGAAAAAACTAAAGCGACTTTCTGAGAAAACAAAACCGGTTTTTAGAAAAAATTAAAGTGGCTTTTTGAGAAAACAAAAGCGGCCTTTAGAAAAAATTAAAGTGGGTTTTAGAGAAATTAAAAGTGGCTTTTAGAAAAAACTAAAGCGACTTTCTGAGAAAACAAAACCGGTTTTTAGAAAAAATTAAAGTGGCTTTTTGAGAAAACAAAGGCGGCTTTTAGAAAAAATTAAAGTGGGTTTTAGAGAAATTAAAAGTGGCTTTTAGAAAAAACTAAAGCGACTTTCTGAGAAAACAAAACCGGTTATTAGAAGAAATAAAAGTGGCTTTTTGAGAAAACAAAAGCGGCTATTAGGAAAAATTAAAGTGGGTTTTAGAAAAATTAAAAGTGGCTTTTAGAAAAAATTAAAGCGACTTTCTGAGAAAACAAAACCGGTTTTTAGAAGAAATAAAAGTGGCTTTTTGAGAAAACAATAGCGGCTATTAGGAAAAATTAAAGTGGGTTTTAGAAAAATTAAAAGTGGCTTTTAGAAAAAATTAAAGCGACTTTCTGAGAAAACAAAACCGGTTTTTAGAAAAAATTAAAGTGGCTTTTTGAGAAAACAAAAGCGGTTATTAGGAAAAATTAAAGTGGCTTTTTGAGAAAACAAAAGCGGCTTCTAGAAAAAATTAAAGTGGGTTTTAGAGAAATTAAAAGTGGCTTTTAGAAAAAACTAAAGCGACTTTCTGAGAAAACAAAACCGGTTTTTAGAAGAAATAAAAGTGGCTTTTTGAGAAAACAAAAGCGGCTATTAGGAAAAATTAAAGTGGGTTTTAGAAAAATTAAAAGTGGCTTTTAGAAAAAATTAAAGCGACTTTCTGAGAAAACAAAACCGGTTTTTAGAAGAAATAAAAGTGGCTTTTTGAGAAAACAAAAGCGGTTATTAGGAAAAATTAAAGTGGCTTTTTGAGAAAACAAAAGCGGCTTCTAGAAAAAATTAAAGTGGGTTTTAGAGAAATTAAAAGTGGCTTTTAGAAAAAACTAAAGCGACTTTCTGAGAAAACAAAACCGGTTTTTAGAAAAAATTAAAGTGGCTTTTTGAGAAAACAAAAGCGGCTTTTAGAAAAAATTAAAGTGGGTTTTAGAGAAATTAAAAGTGGCTTTTAGAAAAAACTAAAGCGACTTTCTGAGAAAACAAAACCGGTTTTTAGAAGAAATAAAAGTGGCTTTTTGAGAAAACAAAAGCGGCTATTAGGAAAAATTAAAGTGGGTTTTAGAAAAATTTAAAGTGGCTTTTTGAAAAAATTAAAGCGACTTTCTGAGGAATTAAAAGTGAGTTTTAAACAAAATTAAAGCGACTTTCTGAGAAAACAAAAGCGGCTTTTAGAAAAAATTAAAGTGGCTTTTTGAGAAAACAAAAGCGGCTATTAGAAAAAATTAAAGTGGCTTTTTGAGAAAACAAAAGCGGCTTTTAGAAAAAATTAAAGTGGGTTTTAGAGAAATTAAAAGTGGCTTTTAGAAAAAACAAAACCGGTTTTTAGAAGAAATAAAAGTGGCTTTTTGAGAAAACAAAAGCGGCTTTTAGAAAAAATTTAAGTAGGTTTTAGAGAAAACAAAAGCGGCTTTTAGAAAAAATTAAAGCGACTTTCTGAGGAATTAAAAGTGAGTTTTAAAAAAAATTAAAGCGGCTTTCTGAGAAAACAAAACCGGTTTTTAGAAGAAATAAAAGTGGCTTTTTGAGAAAACAAAAGCGGCTATTAGAAAAAATTAAAGTGGCTTTTTGAGAAAACAAAATCGGCTTTTAGAAGAAATTAAAGTGGGTTTTAGAGAAATTAAAAGTGGCTTTTAGAAAAAATTAAAGCGACTTTCTGAGAAAACAAAACCGGTTTTTAGAAGAAATAAAAGTGGCATTTTGAGAAAACAAAAGCGGCTATTAGGAAAAATTAAAGTGGGTTTTAGAGAAATTAAAAGTGGCTTTTAGAAAAAATTAAAGCGACTTTCTGAGAAAACAAAACCGGTTTTTAGAAGAAATAAAAGTGGGTTTTAGAGAAAACAAAAGCGGCTTTTAGAAAAAATTAAAGCGACTTTCTGAGGAATTAAAAGTGGCTTTTAAAAAAAATTAAAGCGACTTTCTGAGAAAACAAAATCGGCTTTTAGAAGAAATTAAAGTGGGTTTTAGAGAAATTAAAAGTGGCTTTTAGAAAAAATTAAAGCGACTTTCTGAGAAAACAAAACCGGTTTTTAGAAGAAATAAAAGTGGCTTTTTGAGAAAACAAAAGCGGCTATTAGGAAAAATTAAAGTGGGTTTTAGAAAAATTAAAAGTGGCTTTTAGAAAAAATTAAAGCGACTTTCTGAGAAAACAAAACCGGTTTTTAGAAGAAATAAAAGTGGCTTTTTGAGAAAACAAAAGCGGCTATTAGAAAAAATTAAAGTGGATTTTAGAGAAATTAAAAGTGGCTTTTAGAAAAAATTAAAGTGGCTTTTTGAGAAAACAAAATCGGCTTTTAGAAGAAATTAAAGTGGGTTTTAGAGAAAACAAAAGCGGCTTTTAGAAAAAATTAAAGCGACTTTCTGAGGAATTAAAAGTGGATTTTAAAAAAAATTAAAGCGACTTTCTGAGAAAACAAAATCGGCTTTTAGAAGAAATTAAAGTGGGTTTTAGAGAAATTAAAAGTGGCTTTTAGAAAAAATTAAAGCGACTTTCTGAGAAAACAAAACCGGTTTTTAGAAGAAATAAAAGTGGCTTTTTGAGAAAACAAAAGCGGCTATTAGGAAAAATTAAAGTGGGTTTTAGAAAAATTAAAAGTGGCTTTTAGAAAAAATTAAAGCGACTTTCTGAGAAAACAAAACCGGTTTTTAGAAGAAATAAAAGTGGCTTTTTGAGAAAACAAAAGCGGCTATTAGGAAAAATTAAAGTGGGTTTTAGAGAAATTAAAAGTGGCTTTTAGAAAAAATTAAAGTGGCTTTTTGAGAAAACAAAATCGGCTTTTAGAAGAAATTAAAGTGGGTTTTAGAGAAAACAAAAGCGGCTTTTAGAAAAAATTAAAGCGACTTTCTGAGGAATTAAAAGTGGCTTTTAAAAAAAATTAAAGCGAGTTTCTGAGAAAACAAAATCGGCTTTTAGAAGAAATTAAAGTGGGTTTTAGAGAAATTAAAAGTGGCTTTTAGAAAAAATTAAAGCGACTTTCTGAGAAAACAAAACCGGTTTTTAGAAGAAATAAAAGTGGCTTTTTGAGAAAACAAAAGCGGCTATTAGGAAAAATTAAAGTGGGTTTTAGAAAAATTAAAAGTGGCTTTTAGAAAAAATTAAAGCGACTTTCTGAGAAAACAAAACCGGTTTTTAGAAGAAATAAAAGTGGCTTTTTGAGAAAACAAAAGCGGCTATTAGAAAAAATTAAAGTGGCTTTTTTAGAAAACAAAAGCGGCTTTTATAAAAAATTAAAGCGACTTTCTGAGGAATTAAAAGTGACTTTTAAAAAAAATTAAAGCGACTTTCTGAGAAAACAAAATCGGCTTTTAGAAAAAATTAAAGTGGCTTTTTGAGAAAACAAAAGCGGCTTTTAGATAAAATTAAAGTGGGTTTTAGAGAAATTAAAAGTGGCTTTTAGAAAAAATTAAAGCGACTTTCTGAGAAAACAAAACCGGTTTTTAGAAGAAATAAAAGTGGCTTTTTGAGAAAACAAAAGCGGCTATTAGGAAAAATTAAAGTGGGTTTTAGAAAAATTAAAAGTGGCTTTTAGAAAAAATTAAAGCGACTTTCTGAGAAAACAAAACCGGTTTTTAGAAGAAATAAAAGTGGCTTTTTGAGAAAACAAAAGCGGCTATTAGGAAAAATTAAAGTGGGTCTTAGAGAAATTAAAAGTGACTTTTAGAAAAAATTAAAGCGACTTTCTGAGGAATTAAAAGTGACTTTTAAAAAAAATTAAAGCGACTTTCTGAGAAAACAAAATCGGCTTTTAGAAGAAATAAAAGTAGCTTTTTGAGAAAACAAAAGCGGCTTTTAGAAAAAAATAAAGTGGGTTTTAGAGAAATTAAAAGTGGCTTTTAGAAAAAATTAAAGCGACTTTCTGAGAAAACAAAACCGGTTTTTAGAAGAAATAAAAGTGGCTTTTTGAGAAAACAAAAGCGGCTTTTAGAAAAAATTAAAGTGGGTCTTAGAGAAATTAAAAGTGGCTTTTAGAAAAATTAAAGCGACTTTCTGAGCAATTAAAAGTGACTTTTAGAAAAAATTAAAGCGACTTTCTGAGAAAACAAAATCGGCTTTTAGAAGAAATAAAAGTAGCTTTTTGAGAAAACAAAAGCGGCTATTAGAAAAAATTAAAGTGGCTTTTTGAGAAAACAAAAGCGGCTTTTAGAAAAAATTAAAGTGGGTCTTAGAGAAATTAAAAGTGGCTCTTAGAAAAAATTAAAGCGACTTTCTGAGCAATTAAAAGTGACTTTTAGAAAAAATTAAAGCGACTTTCTGAGAAAACAAAATCGGCTTTTAGAGGAAATAAAAGTAGCTTTTTGAGAAAACAAAAGCGGCTATTAGAAAAAATTAAAGTGGCTTTTTGAGAAAACAAAAGCGGCTTTTAGAAAAAATTAAAGCGACTTTTTGAGGAATTAAAAGTGACTTTTAGAAAAAATTAAAGCAACTTTCAGAGAAAACAAAATCGGCTTTTATAAGAAATAAAAGTAGCTTTTTGAGAAAACAAAAGCGGCTTTTAGAAAAAAATAAAGTGGGTTTTAGAGAAATTAAAAGTGGCTTTTAGAAAAAATTAAAGCGACTTTCTGAGAAAACAAAATCGGTTTTTAGAAGAAATAAAAGTGGCTTTTTGAGAAAACAAAAGCGGCTATTAGAAAAAATTCAAGTGGTTTTTTGAGAAAATAAAAGCGGCTTTAGAAAAAATTAAAGTGGCTTTCTGAGAAAACAAAACCGGTTTTTAGAAGAAATAAAAGTGGCTTTTTGAGAAAACAAAAGCGGCTATTAGAAAAAATTCAAGTGGTTTTTTGAGAAAATAAAAGCGGCTTTTAGAAAAAATTAAAGTGGGTTTTAGAGAAATTAAAAGTGGCTTTTAGAAAAAATTAAAGCGACTTTCTGAGCAATTAAAAGTGACTTTTAGAAAAAATTAAAGCGACTTTCTGAGAAAACAAAATCGGCTTTTAGAAGAAATAAAAGTAGCTTTTTGAGAAAACAAAAGCGGCTAATAGAAAAAATTAAAGTGGCTTTTTGAGAAAACAAAAGCGGCTTTTAGAAAAAATTAAAGCGACTTTCTGAGGAATTAAAAGTGACTTTTAGAAAAAATTAAAGCAACTTTCAGAGAAAACAAAATCGGCTTTTATAAGAAATAAAAGTAGCTTTTTGAGAAAACAAAAGCGGCTTTTAGAAAAAAATAAAGTGGGTTTTAGAGAAATTAAAAGTGGCTTTTAGAAAAAATTAAAGCGACTTTCTGAGAAAACAAAATCGGTTTTTAGAAGAAATAAAAGTGGCTTTTTGAGAAAACAAAAGCGGCTATTAGAAAAAATTAAAGTGGCTTTTTGAGAAAACAAAAGCGGGTTTTAGAAAAAATTAAAGTGGGTCTTAGAGAAATTAAAAGTGGCTTTTAGAAAAAATTAAAGCGACTTTCTGAGGAATTAAAAGTGACTTTTAGAAAAAATTAAAGCAACTTTCAGAGAAAACAAAATCGGCTTTTATAAGAAATAAAAGTAGCTTTTTGAGAAAACAAAAGCGGCTTTTAGAAAAAAATAAAGTGGGTTTTAGAGAAATTAAAAGTGGCTTTTAGAAAAAATTAAAGCGACTTTCTGAGAAAACAAAATCGGTTTTTAGAAGAAATAAAAGTGGCTTTTTGAGAAAACAAAAGCGGCTATTAGAAAAAATTCAAGTGGTTTTTTGAGAAAATAAAAGCGGCTTTTAGAAAAAATTAAAGCGGCTTTCTGAGAAAACAAAACCGGTTTTTAGAAGAAATAAAAGTGGCTTTTTGAGAAAACAAAAGCGGCTATTAGAAAAAATTCAAGTGGTTTTTTGAGAAAATAAAAGCAGCTTTTAGAAAAAATTAAAGTGGCTTTCTGAGAAAACAAAACCGGTTTTTAGAAGAAATAAAAGTGGCTTTTTGAGAAAACAAAAGCGGCTTTTAGAAAAAATTAAAGTGGGTCTTAGAGAAATTAAAAGTGGCTTTTAGAAAAAATTAAAGCGACTTTCTGAGCAATTAAAAGTGACTTTTAGAAAAAATTAAAGCGACTTTCTGAGAAAACAAAATCGGTTTTTAGAAGAAATAAAAGTGGCTTTTTGAGAAAACAAAAGCGGCTTTTAGAAAAAATTAAAGTGGGTCTTAGAGAAATTAAAAGTGGCTTTTAGAAAAAATTAAAGCGACTTTCTGAGCAATTAAAAGTGACTTTTAGAAAAAATTAAAGCGACTTTCTGAGAAAACAAAATCGGTTTTTAGAAGAAATAAAAGTGGCTTTCTGAGAAAACAAAACCGGTTTTTAGAAGAAATTAAAGTGGCTTTTTGAGAAAACAAAAGCGGCTTTTAGAAAAAATTAAAGTGGGTTTTAGAGAAATTAAAAGTGGCTTTTAGAAAAAACTAAAGCGACTTTCTGAGAAAACAAAACCGGTTATTAGAAGAAATAAAAGTGGCTTTTTGAGAAAACAAAAGCGGCTATTAGGAAAAATTAAAGTGGGTTTTAGAAAAATTAAAAGTGGCTTTTAGAAAAAATTAAAGCGACTTTCTGAGCAATTAAAAGTGACTTTTAGAAAAAATTAAAGCGACTTTCTGAGAAAACAAAATCGGTTTTTAGAAGAAATAAAAGTGGCTTTCTGAGAAAACAAAACCGGTTTTTAGAAGAAATTAAAGTGGCTTTTTGAGAAAACAAAAGCGGCTTTTAGAAAAAATTAAAGTGGGTTTTAGAGAAATTAAAAGTGGCTTTTAGAAAAAACTAAAGCGACTTTCTGAGAAAACAAAACCGGTTATTAGAAGAAATAAAAGTGGCTTTTTGAGAAAACAAAAGCGGCTTTTAGAAAAAATTAAAGTGGGTTTTAGAGAAATTAAAAGTGGCTTTTAGAAAAAATTAAAGCGACTTTCTGAGAAAACAAAACCGGTTTTTAGAAGAAATAAAAGTGGCTTTTTGAGAAAACAATAGCGGCTATTAGGAAAAATTAAAGTGGGTTTTAGAAAAATTAAAAGTGGCTTCTAGAAAAAATTAAAGCGACTTTCTGAGAAAACAAAACCGGTTTTTAGAAGAAATAAAAGTGGCTTTTTGAGAAAACAAAAGCGGCTATTAGGAAAAATTAAAGTGGGTCTTAGAGAAATTAAAAGTGACTTTTAGAAAAAGTTAAAGCGACTTTCTGAGAAAACAAAACCGGTTTTTAGAAGAAATAAAAGTGGCTTTTTGAGACAACAAAAGCGGCTATTAGGAAAAATTAAAGTGGGTCTTAGAGAAATTAAAAGTGGCTTTTAGAAAAAATTAAAGCGACTTTCTGAGAAAACAAAACCGGTTTTTAGAAGAAATAAAAGTGGCTTTTTGAGAAAACAAAAGCGGTTATTAGGAAAAATTAAAGTGGCTTTTTGAGAAAACAAAAGCGGCTTTTAGAAAAAATTAAAGTGGGTTTTAGAGAAATTAAAAGTGGCTTTTAGAAAAAACTAAAGCGACTTTCTGAGAAAACAAAACCGGTTTTTAGAAAAAATTAAAGTGGCTTTTTGAGAAAACAAAAGCGGCCTTTAGAAAAAATTAAAGTGGGTTTTAGAGAAATTAAAAGTGGCTTTTAGAAAAAACTAAAGCGACTTTCTGAGAAAACAAAACCGGTTTTTAGAAAAAATTAAAGTGGCTTTTTGAGAAAACAAAGGCGGCTTTTAGAAAAAATTAAAGTGGGTTTTAGAGAAATTAAAAGTGGCTTTTAGAAAAAACTAAAGCGACTTTCTGAGAAAACAAAACCGGTTATTAGAAGAAATAAAAGTGGCTTTTTGAGAAAACAAAAGCGGCTATTAGGAAAAATTAAAGTGGGTTTTAGAAAAATTAAAAGTGGCTTTTAGAAAAAATTAAAGCGACTTTCTGAGAAAACAAAACCGGTTTTTAGAAGAAATAAAAGTGGCTTTTTGAGAAAACAAAAGCGGCTTTTAGAAAAAATTAAAGTGGGTCTTAGAGAAATTAAAAGTGGCTTTTAGAAAAAATTAAAGCGACTTTCTGAGGAATTAAAAGTGACTTTTAGAAAAAATTAAAGCGACTTTCTGAGAAAACAAAATCGGTTTTTAGAAGAAATAAAAGTGGCTTTTTGAGAAAACAAAAGCGGCTATTAGAAAAAATTCAAGTGGTTTTTTGAGAAAATAAAAGCGGCTTTTAGAAAAAATTAAAGTGGGTTTTAGAGAAATTAAAAGTGGCTTTTAGAAAAAACTAAAGCGACTTTCTGAGAAAACAAAACCGGTTTTTAGAAAAAATTAAAGTGGCTTTTTGAGAAAACAAAAGCGGCTTTTAGAAAAAATTAAAGTGGGTTTTAGAGAAATTAAAAGTGGCTTTTAGAAAAAACTAAAGCGACTTTCTGAGAAAACAAAACCGGTTATTAGAAGAAATAAAAGTGGCTTTTTGAGAAAACAAAAGCGGCTATTAGGAAAAATTAAAGTGGGTTTTAGAAAAATTAAAAGTGGCTTTTAGAAAAAATTAAAGCGACTTTCTGAGAAAACAAACCCGGTTTTTAGAAGAAATAAAAGTGGCTTTTTGAGAAAACAATAGCGGCTATTAGGAAAAATTAAAGTGGGTTTTAGAAAAATTAAAAGTGGCTTTTAGAAAAAATTAAAGCGACTTTCTGAGAAAACAAAACCGGTTTTTAGAAGAAATAAAAGTGGCTTTTTGAGAAAACAAAAGCGGCTATTAGGAAAAATTAAAGTGGGTCTTAGAGAAATTAAAAGTGACTTTTAGAAAAAGTTAAAGCGACTTTCTGAGAAAACAAAACCGGTTTTTAGAAGAAATAAAAGTGGCTTTTTGAGACAACAAAAGCGGCTATTAGGAAAAATTAAAGTGGGTCTTAGAGAAATTAAAAGTGGCTTTTAGAAAAAATTAAAGCGACTTTCTGAGAAAACAAAACCGGTTTTTAGAAGAAATAAAAGTGGCTTTTTGAGAAAACAAAAGCGGTTATTAGGAAAAATTAAAGTGGCTTTTTGAGAAAACAAAAGCGGCTTTTAGAAAAAATTAAAGTGGGTTTTAGAGAAATTAAAAGTGGCTTTTAGAAAAAACTAAAGCGACTTTCTGAGAAAACAAAACCGGTTTTTAGAAAAAATTAAAGTGGCTTTTTGAGAAAACAAAAGCGGCCTTTAGAAAAAATTAAAGTGGGTTTTAGAGAAATTAAAAGTGGCTTTTAGAAAAAACTAAAGCGACTTTCTGAGAAAACAAAACCGGTTTTTAGAAAAAATTAAAGTGGCTTTTTGAGAAAACAAAGGCGGCTTTTAGAAAAAATTAAAGTGGGTTTTAGAGAAATTAAAAGTGGCTTTTAGAAAAAACTAAAGCGACTTTCTGAGAAAACAAAACCGGTTATTAGAAGAAATAAAAGTGGCTTTTTGAGAAAACAAAAGCGGCTATTAGGAAAAATTAAAGTGGGTTTTAGAAAAATTAAAAGTGGCTTTTAGAAAAAATTAAAGCGACTTTCTGAGAAAACAAAACCGGTTTTTAGAAGAAATAAAAGTGGCTTTTTGAGAAAACAATAGCGGCTATTAGGAAAAATTAAAGTGGGTTTTAGAAAAATTAAAAGTGGCTTTTAGAAAAAATTAAAGCGACTTTCTGAGAAAACAAAACCGGTTTTTAGAAGAAATAAAAGTGGCTTTTTGAGAAAACAAAAGCGGCTATTAGGAAAAATTAAAGTGGGTCTTAGAGAAATTAAAAGTGACTTTTAGAAAAAATTAAAGCGACTTTCTGAGAAAACAAAACCGGTTTTTAGAAGAAATAAAAGTGGCTTTTTGAGAAAACAAAAGCGGCTATTAGGAAAAATTAAAGTGGGTCTTAGAGAAATTAAAAGTGGCTTTTAGAAAAAATTAAAGCGACTTTATGAGAAAACAAAACCGGTTTTTAGAAGAAATAAAAGTGGCTTTTTGAGAAAACAAAAGCGGTTATTAGGAAAAATTAAAGTGGCTTTTTGAGAAAACAAAAGCGGCTTCTAGAAAAAATTAAAGTGGGTTTTAGAGAAATTAAAAGTGGCTTTTAGAAAAAACTAAAGCGACTTTCTGAGAAAACAAAACCGGTTTTTAGAAAAAATTAAAGTGGCTTTTTGAGAAAACAAAAGCGGCTTTTAGAAAAAATTAAAGTGGGTTTTAGAGAAATTAAAAGTGGCTTTTAGAAAAAACTAAAGCGACTTTCTGAGAAAACAAAACCGGTTTTTAGAAGAAATAAAAGTGGCTTTTTGAGAAAACAAAAGCGGCTATTAGGAAAAATTAAAGTGGGTTTTAGAAAAATTTAAAGTGGCTTTTTGAAAAAATTAAAGCGACTTTCTGAGGAATTAAAAGTGAGTTTTAAACAAAATTAAAGCGACTTTCTGAGAAAACAAAAGCGGCTTTTAGAAAAAATTAAAGTGGCTTTTTGAGAAAACAAAAGCGGCGATTAGAAAAAATTAAAGTGGCTTTTTGAGAAAACAAAAGCGGCTTTTAGAAAAAATTAAAGTGGGTTTTAGAGAAATTAAAAGTGGCTTTTAGAAAAAACAAAACCGGTTTTTAGAAGAAATAAAAGTGGCTTTTTGAGAAAACAAAAGCGGCTTTTAGAAAAAATTTAAGTAGGTTTTAGAGAAAACAAAAGCGGCTTTTAGAAAAAATTAAAGCGACTTTCTGAGGAATTAAAAGTGAGTTTTAAAAAAAATTAAAGCGGCTTTCTGAGAAAACAAAACCGGTTTTTAGAAGAAATAAAAGTGGCTTTTTGAGAAAACAAAAGCGGCTATTAGAAAAAATTAAAGTGGGTTTTAGAGAAATTAAAAGTGGCTTTTAGAAAAAACAAAACCGGTTTTTAGAAGAAATAAAAGTGGCTTTTTGAGAAAACAAAAGCGGCTTTTAGAAAAAATTTAAGTAGGTTTTAGAGAAAACAAAAGCGGCTTTTAGAAAAAATTAAAGCGACTTTCTGAGGAATTAAAAGTGAGTTTTAAAAAAAATTAAAGCGGCTTTCTGAGAAAACAAAACCGGTTTTTAGAAGAAATAAAAGTGGCTTTTTGAGAAAACAAAAGCGGCTTTTAGAAAAAATTAAAGTGGGTTTTAGAGAAATTAAAAGTGGCTTTTAGAAAAAACTAAAGCGACTTTCTGAGAAAACAAAACCGGTTTTTAGAAAAAATTAAAGTGGCTTTTTGAGAAAACAAAAGCGGCTTTTAGAAAAAATTAAAGTGGGTTTTAGAGAAATTAAAAGTGGCTTTTAGAAAAAACAAAACCGGTTTTTAGAAGAAATAAAAGTGGCTTTTTGAGAAAACAAAAGCGGCTTTTAGAAAAAATTTAAGTAGGTTTTAGAGAAAACAAAAGCGGCTTTTAGAAAAAATTAAAGCGACTTTCTGAGGAATTAAAAGTGAGTTTTAAAAAAAATTAAAGCGGCTTTCTGAGAAAACAAAACCGGTTTTTAGAAGAAATAAAAGTGGCTTTTTGAGAAAACAAAAGCGGCTATTAGGAAAAATTAAAGTGGGTTTTAGAAAAATTTAAAGTGGCTTTTTGAAAAAATTAAAGCGACTTTCTGAGGAATTAAAAGTGAGTTTTAAACAAAATTAAAGCGACTTTCTGAGAAAACAAAAGCGGCTTTTAGAAAAAATTAAAGTGGCTTTTTGAGAAAACAAAAGCGGCGATTAGAAAAAATTAAAGTGGCTTTTTGAGAAAACAAAAGCGGCTTTTAGAAAAAATTAAAGTGGGTTTTAGAGAAATTAAAAGTGGCTTTTAGAAAAAACAAAACCGGTTTTTAGAAGAAATAAAAGTGGCTTTTTGAGAAAACAAAAGCGGCTTTTAGAAAAAATTTAAGTAGGTTTTAGAGAAAACAAAAGCGGCTTTTAGAAAAAACTAAAGCGACTTTCTGAGAAAACAAAACCGGTTTTTAGAAGAAATAAAAGTGGCTTTTTGAGAAAACAAAAGCGGCTATTAGGAAAAATTAAAGTGGGTTTTAGAAAAATTTAAAGTGGCTTTTTGAAAAAATTAAAGCGACTTTCTGAGGAATTAAAAGTGAGTTTTAAACAAAATTAAAGCGACTTTCTGAGAAAACAAAAGCGGCTTTTAGAAAAAATTAAAGTGGGTTTTAGAGAAATTAAAAGTGGCTTTTAGAAAAAACAAAACCGGTTTTTAGAAGAAATAAAAGTGGCTTTTTGAGAAAACAAAAGCGGCTTTTAGAAAAAATTTAAGTAGGTTTTAGAGAAAACAAAAGCGGCTTTTAGAAAAAATTTAAGTAGGTTTTAGAGAAAACAAAAGCGGCTTTTAGAAAAAACTAAAGCGACTTTCTGAGAAAACAAAACCGGTTTTTAGAAGAAATAAAAGTGGCTTTTTGAGAAAACAAAAGCGGCTATTAGGAAAAATTAAAGTGGGTTTTAGAAAAATTTAAAGTGGCTTTTTGAAAAAATTAAAGCGACTTTCTGAGGAATTAAAAGTGAGTTTTAAACAAAATTAAAGCGACTTTCTGAGAAAACAAAAGCGGCTTTTAGAAAAAATTAAAGTGGCTTTTTGAGAAAACAAAAGCGGCGATTAGAAAAAATTAAAGTGGCTTTTTGAGAAAACAAAAGCGGCTTTTAGAAAAAATTAAAGTGGGTTTTAGAGAAATTAAAAGTGGCTTTTAGAAAAAACAAAACCGGTTTTTAGAAGAAATAAAAGTGGCTTTTTGAGAAAACAAAAGCGGCTTTTAGAAAAAATTTAAGTAGGTTTTAGAGAAAACAAAAGCGGCTTTTAGAAAAAATTAAAGCGACTTTCTGAGGAATTAAAAGTGAGTTTTAAAAAAAATTAAAGCGGCTTTCTGAGAAAACAAAACCGGTTTTTAGAAGAAATAAAAGTGGCTTTTTGAGAAAACAAAATCGGCTTTTAGAAGAAATTAAAGTGGGTTTTAGAGAAATTAAAAGTGGCTTTTAGAAAAAATTAAAGCGACTTTCTGAGAAAACAAAACCGGTTTTTAGAAGAAATAAAAGTGGCATTTTGAGAAAACAAAAGCGGCTATTAGGAAAAATTAAAGTGGGTTTTAGAGAAATTAAAAGTGGCTTTTAGAAAAAATTAAAGCGACTTTCTGAGAAAACAAAACCGGTTTTTAGAAGAAATAAAAGTGGGTTTTAGAGAAAACAAAAGCGGCTTTTAGAAAAAATTAAAGCGACTTTCTGAGGAATTAAAAGTGGCTTTTAAAAAAAATTAAAGCGACTTTCTGAGAAAACAAAATCGGCTTTTAGAAGAAATTAAAGTGGGTTTTAGAGAAATTAAAAGTGGCTTTTAGAAAAAATTAAAGCGACTTTCTGAGAAAACAAAACCGGTTTTTAGAAGAAATAAAAGTGGCTTTTTGAGAAAACAAAAGCGGCTATTAGGAAAAATTAAAGTGGGTTTTAGAAAAATTAAAAGTGGCTTTTAGAAAAAATTAAAGCGACTTTCTGAGAAAACAAAACCGGTTTTTAGAAGAAATAAAAGTGGCTTTTTGAGAAAACAAAAGCGGCTATTAGAAAAAATTAAAGTGGGTTTTAGAGAAATTAAAAGTGGCTTTTAGAAAAAATTAAAGTGGCTTTTTGAGAAAACAAAATCGGCTTTTAGAAGAAATTAAAGTGGGTTTTAGAGAAAACAAAAGCGGCTTTTAGAAAAAATTAAAGCGACTTTCTGAGGAATTAAAAGTGGATTTTAAAAAAAATTAAAGCGACTTTCTGAGAAAACAAAATCGGCTTTTAGAAGAAATTAAAGTGGGTTTTAGAGAAATTAAAAGTGGCTTTTAGAAAAAATTAAAGCGACTTTCTGAGAAAACAAAACCGGTTTTTAGAAGAAATAAAAGTGGCTTTTTGAGAAAACAAAAGCGGCTATTAGGAAAAATTAAAGTGGGTTTTAGAGAAATTAAAAGTGGCTTTTAGAAAAAATTAAAGTGGCTTTTTGAGAAAACAAAATCGGCTTTTAGAAGAAATTAAAGTGGCTTTTTGAGAAAACAAAATCGGCTTTTAGGAAAAATTAAAGTGGGTTTTAGAAAAATTAAAAGTGGCTTTTAGAAAAAATTAAAGCGACTTTCTGAGAAAACAAAACCGGTTTTTAGAAGAAATAAAAGTGGCTTTTTGAGAAAACAAAAGCGGCTATTAGGAAAAATTAAAGTGGGTTTTAGAGAAATTAAAAGTGGCTTTTAGAAAAAATTAAAGTGGCTTTTTGAGAAAACAAAATCGGCTTTTAGAAGAAATTAAAGTGGCTTTTTGAGAAAACAAAATCGGCTTTTAGGAAAAATTAAAGTGGGTTTTAGAAAAATTAAAAGTGGCTTTTAGAAAAAATTAAAGCGACTTTCTGAGAAAACAAAACCGGTTTTTAGAAGAAATAAAAGTGGCTTTTTGAGAAAACAAAAGCGGCTATTAGGAAAAATTAAAGTGGGTTTTAGAGAAATTAAAAGTGGCTTTTAGAAAAAATTAAAGTGGCTTTTTGAGAAAACAAAATCGGCTTTTAGAAGAAATTAAAGTGGGTTTTAGAGAAAACAAAAGCGGCTTTTAGAAAAAATTAAAGCGACTTTCTGAGGAATTAAAAGTGGCTTTTAAAAAAAATTAAAGCGAGTTTCTGAGAAAACAAAACCGGTTTTTAGAAGAAATAAAAGTGGCTTTTTGAGAAAACAAAAGCGGCTATTAGAAAAAATTAAAGTGGGTTTTAGAAAAATTAAAAGTGGCTTTTAGAAAAAATTAAAGCGACTTTCTGAGAAAACAAAACCGGTTTTTAGAAGAAATAAAAGTGGCTTTTTGAGAAAACAAAAGCGGCTATTAGAAAAAATTAAAGTGGCTTTTTGAGAAAACAAAAGCGGCTTTTAGAAAAAATTAAAGTGGGTTTTAGAGAAATTAAAAGTGGCTTTTAGAAAAAATTAAAGCGACTTTCTGAGAAAACAAAACCGGTTTTTAGAAGAAATGAAAGTGGCTTTTTGAGAAAACAAAAGCGGCTATTAGGAAAAATTAAAGTGGGTCTTAGAGAAATTAAAAGTGACTTTTAGAAAAAATTAAAGCGACTTTCTGAGAAAACAAAACCGGTTTTTAGAAGAAATAAAAGTGGCTTTTTGAGAAAACAAAAGCGGCTATTAGAAAAAATTAAAGTGGCTTTTTTAGAAAACAAAAGCGGCTTTTATAAAAAATTAAAGCGACTTTCTGAGGAATTAAAAGTGACTTTTAAAAAAAATTAAAGCGACTTTCTGAGAAAACAAAATCGGCTTTTAGAAAAAATTAAAGTGGCTTTTTGAGAAAACAAAAGCGGCTTTTAGATAAAATTAAAGTGGGTTTTAGAGAAATTAAAAGTGGCTTTTAGAAAAAATTAAAGCGACTTTCTGAGAAAACAAAACCGGTTTTTAGAAGAAATAAAAGTGGCTTTTTGAGAAAACAAAAGCGGCTATTAGGAAAAGTTAAAGTGGGTTTTAGAAAAATTAAAAGTGGCTTTTAGAAAAAATTAAAGCGACTTTCTGAGAAAACAAAACCGGTTTTTAGAAGAAATAAAAGTGGCTTTTTGAGAAAACAAAAGCGGCTATTAGGAAAAATTAAAGTGGGTCTTAGAGAAATTAAAAGTGACTTTTAGAAAAAATTAAAGCGACTTTCTGAGGAATTAAAAGTGACTTTTAAAAAAAATTAAAGCGACTTTCTGAGAAAACAAAATCGGCTTTTAGAAGAAATAAAAGTAGCTTTTTGAGAAAACAAAAGCGGCTTTTAGAAAAAAATAAAGTGGGTTTTAGAGAAATTAAAAGTGGCTTTTAGAAAAAATTAAAGCGACTTTCTGAGAAAACAAAACCGGTTTTTAGAAGAAATAAAAGTGGCTTTTTGAGAAAACAAAAGCGGCTTTTAGAAAAAATTAAAGTGGGTCTTAGAGAAATTAAAAGTGGCTTTTAGAAAAATTAAAGCGACTTTCTGAGCAATTAAAAGTGACTTTTAGAAAAAATTAAAGCGACTTTCTGAGAAAACAAAATCGGCTTTTAGAAGAAATAAAAGTAGCTTTTTGAGAAAACAAAAGCGGCTATTAGAAAAAATTAAAGTGGCTTTTTGAGAAAACAAAAGCGGCTTTTAGAAACAATTAAAGTGGGTCTTAGAGAAATTAAAAGTGGCTCTTAGAAAAAATTAAAGCGACTTTCTGAGCAATTAAAAGTGACTTTTAGAAAAAATTAAAGCGACTTTCTGAGAAAACAAAATCGGCTTTTAGAGGAAATAAAAGTAGCTTTTTGAGAAAACAAAAGCGGCTATTAGAAAAAATTAAAGTGGCTTTTTGAGAAAACAAAAGCGGCTTTTAGAAAAAATTAAAGCGACTTTTTGAGGAATTAAAAGTGACTTTTAGAAAAAATTAAAGCAACTTTCAGAGAAAACAAAATCGGCTTTTATAAGAAATAAAAGTAGCTTTTTGAGAAAACAAAAGCGGCTTTTAGAAAAAAATAAAGTGGGTTTTAGAGAAATTAAAAGTGGCTTTTAGAAAAAATTAAAGCGACTTTCTGAGAAAACAAAATCGGTTTTTAGAAGAAATAAAAGTGGCTTTTTGAGAAAACAAAAGCGGCTATTAGAAAAAATTCAAGTGGTTTTTTGAGAAAATAAAAGCGGCTTTTAGAAAAAATTAAAGTGGCTTTCTGAGAAAACAAAACCGGTTTTTAGAAGAAATAAAAGTGGCTTTTTGAGAAAACAAAAGCGGCTATTAGAAAAAATTCAAGTGGTTTTTTGAGAAAATAAAAGCGGCTTTTAGAAAAAATTAAAGTGGGTTTTAGAGAAATTAAAAGTGGCTTTTAGAAAAAATTAAAGCGACTTTCTGAGCAATTAAAAGTGACTTTTAGAAAAAATTAAAGCGACTTTCTGAGAAAACAAAATCGGCTTTTAGAAGAAATAAAAGTAGCTTTTTGAGAAAACAAAAGCGGCTATTAGAAAAAATTAAAGTGGCTTTTTGAGAAAACAAAAGCGGCTTTTAGAAAAAATTAAAGCGACTTTCTGAGGAATTAAAAGTGACTTTTAGAAAAAATTAAAGCAACTTTCAGAGAAAACAAAATCGGCTTTTATAAGAAATAAAAGTAGCTTTTTGAGAAAACAAAAGCGGCTTTTAGAAAAAAATAAAGTGGGTTTTAGAGAAATTAAAAGTGGCTTTTAGAAAAAATTAAAGCGACTTTCTGAGAAAACAAAATCGGTTTTTAGAAGAAATAAAAGTGGCTTTTTGAGAAAACAAAAGCGGCTATTAGAAAAAATTAAAGTGGCTTTTTGAGAAAACAAAAGCGGCTTTTAGAAAAAATTAAAGTGGGTCTTAGAGAAATTAAAAGTGGCTTTTAGAAAAAATTAAAGCGACTTTCTGAGGAATTAAAAGTGACTTTTAGAAAAAATTAAAGCAACTTTCAGAGAAAACAAAATCGGCTTTTATAAGAAATAAAAGTAGCTTTTTGAGAAAACAAAAGCGGCTTTTAGAAAAAAATAAAGTGGGTTTTAGAGAAATTAAAAGTGGCTTTTAGAAAAAATTAAAGCGACTTTCTGAGAAAACAAAATCGGTTTTTAGAAGAAATAAAAGTGGCTTTTTGAGAAAACAAAAGCGGCTATTAGAAAAAATTCAAGTGGTTTTTTGAGAAAATAAAAGCGGCTTTTAGAAAAAATTAAAGCGGCTTTCTGAGAAAACAAAACCGGTTTTTAGAAGAAATAAAAGTGGCTTTTTGAGAAAACAAAAGCGGCTATTAGAAAAAATTCAAGTGGTTTTTTGAGAAAATAAAAGCGGCTTTTAGAAAAAATTAAAGTGGCTTTCTGAGAAAACAAAACCGGTTTTTAGAAGAAATAAAAGTGGCTTTTTGAGAAAACAAAAGCGGCTTTTAGAAAAAATTAAAGTGGGTCTTAGAGAAATTAAAAGTGGCTTTTAGAAAAAATTAAAGCGACTTTCTGAGCAATTAAAAGTGACTTTTAGAAAAAATTAAAGCGACTTTCTGAGAAAACAAAATCGGTTTTTAGAAGAAATAAAAGTGGCTTTTTGAGAAAACAAAAGCGGCTATTAGAAAAAATTCAAGTGGTTTTTTGAGAAAATAAAAGCGGCTTTTAGAAAAAATTAAAGTGGCTTTCTGAGAAAACAAAACCGGTTTTTAGAAGAAATAAAAGTGGCTTTTTGAGAAAACAAAAGCGGCTATTAGAAAAAATTAAAGTGGCTTTTTGAGAAAATAAAAGCGGCTTTTAGAAAAAATTAAAGCGACTTTCTGAGGAATTAAAAGTGACTTTTAGAAAAAATTAAAGCGACTTTCAGAGAAAACAAAATCGGCTTTTAGAAGAAATAAAAGTGGCTTTTTGAGAAAGCAAAAGCGGCTTTTAGAAAAAAATAAAGTGGGTTTTAGAGAAATTAAAAGTGACTTTTAGAAAAAATTAAAGCGACTTTCTGAGAAAACAAAATCGGTTTTTAGAAGAAATAAAAGTGGCTTTTTGAGAAAACAAAAGCGGCTATTAGAAAAAATTCAAGTGGCTTTTTGAGAAAATAAAAGCGGCTTTTAGAAAAAATTAAAGCGACTTTCTGAGCAATTAAAAGTGACTTTTAGAAAAAATTAAAGCGACTTTCTGAGAAAACAAAATCGGTTTTTAGAAGAAATAAAAGTGGCTTTTTGAGAAAACAAAAGCGGCTATTAGAAAAAATTCAAGTGGTTTTTTGAGAAAATAAAAGCGGCTTTTAGAAAAAATTAAAGTGGCTTTCTGAGAAAACAAAACCGGTTTTTAGAAGAAATAAAAGTGGCTTTTTGAGAAAACAAAAGCGGCTTTTAGAAAAAATTAAAGTGGGTCTTAGAGAAATTAAAAGTGGCTTTTAGAAAAAATTAAAGCGACTTTCTGAGCAATTAAAAGTGACTTTTAGAAAAAATTAAAGCGACTTTCTGAGAAAACAAAATCGGTTTTTAGAAGAAATAAAAGTGGCTTTTTGAGAAAACAAAAGCGGCTATTAGAAAAAATTCAAGTGGTTTTTTGAGAAAATAAAAGCGGCTTTTAGAAAAAATTAAAGTGGCTTTCTGAGAAAACAAAACCGGTTTTTAGAAGAAATAAAAGTGGCTTTTTGAGAAAACAAAAGCGGCTATTAGAAAAAATTAAAGTGGCTTTTTGAGAAAATAAAAGCGGCTTTTAGAAAAAATTAAAGCGACTTTCTGAGGAATTAAAAGTGACTTTTAGAAAAAATTAAAGCGACTTTCAGAGAAAACAAAATCGGCTTTTAGAAGAAATAAAAGTGGCTTTTTGAGAAAACAAAAGCGGCTATTAGGAAAAATTAAAGTGGGTTTTAGAGAAATTAAAAGTGGCTTTTTGAGAAAACAAAAGCGGCTTTTAGAAAAAAATAAAGTGGGTTTTAGAGAAATTAAAAGTGGCTTTTAGAAAAAATTAAAGCGACTTTCTGAGAAAACAAAACCGGTTTTTAGAAGAAATAAAAGTGGCTTTTTGAGAAAACAAAAGCGGCTTTTAGAAAAAATTAAAGCCACTTTCAGAGAAAACAAAAGCGGCTATTAGGAAAAATTAAAGTGGGTTTTAGAGAAATTAAAAGTGGCTTTTAGAAAAAATTAAAGCGACTTTCTGAGAAAACAAAACCGGTTTTTAGAAGAAATAAAAGTGGCTTTTTGAGAAAACAAAAGCGGCTTTTAGAAAAAATTAAAGCGACTTTCAGAGAAAACAAAATCGGCTTTTAGAAGAAATAAAAGTGGCTTTTTGAGAAAACAAAAGCGGCTATTAGGAAAAATTAAAGTGGGTTTTAGAGAAATTAAAAGTGGCTTTTTGAGAAAACAAAAGCGGCTATTAGAAAAAATTAAAGTGGGTTTTAGAGAAAATAAAAGTGGCTTTTAGAAAAAATTAAAGCGACTTTCTGAGAAAACAAAAGCGGCTTTTAGAAAAAATTAAAGCGACTTTCTGAGAAAACAAAAGCGGCTATTAGAAAAAATTAAAGTGGCTTTTTGAGAAAACAAAAGCGGCTATAAGAAAAAATTAAAGAGGGTTTTAGAGAAAATAAAAGTGGCTTTTAGAAAAAATTAAAGCGACTTTCTGAGAAAACAAAAGCGGCTATTAGAAAAAATTAAAGTGGCTTTTTGAGAACAAAAGCGGCTTTTAGAAAAAATTAAAGCGGCTTTTAGAAAAAATTAAAGTGGCTTTTTGAGAAAACAAAAGCGGCTATTAGAAAAAATTAAAGCGACTTTCTGAGAAAACAAAAGCGGCTTTTAGAAAAAATTAAAGCGACTTTCTGAGAAAACAAAAGCGGCTTTTAGAAAAAATTAAAGCGACTTTCTGAGAAAACAAAATCGGCTATTAGAAAAAATTAAAGTGGCTTTTTGAGAAAATAAAAGTGGCTTTTTGAGAAAATAAAAGTGGGTTTTAGAAAAAATTAAAGCGACTTTCTGAGAAAACAAAAGCGGCTTTTAGAAAAAATTAAAGTGGCTTTCTGAGAAAACAAAAGCGGCTATTAGAAAAAATTAAAGCGACTTTCTGAGAAAACAAAAGCGGCTTTTAGAAAAAATTAAAGCGACTTTCTGAGAAAACAAAATCGGCTATTAGAAAAAATTAAAGCGGCTTTTAGAAAAAATTAAAGTGGCTTTTTGAGAAAATAAAAGTGGGTTTTAGAAAAAATTAAAGCGACTTTCTGAGAAAACAAAAGCGGCTTTTAGAAAAAATTAAAGTGGCTTTCTGAGAAAACAAAAGCGGCTATTAGAAAAAATTAAAGCGACTTTCTGAGAAAACAAAAGCGGCTTTTAGAAAAAATTAAAGCGACTTTCTGAGAAAACAAAAGCGGCTTTTGGAAAAAATTAAAGTGGGTTTTTGAGAACAAAAGCGGCTTTTAGAAAAAATTAAAGCGGCTTTTAGAAAAAATTAAAGTGGCTTTCTGAGAAAACAAAAGCGGCTATTAGAAAAAATTAAAGCGACTTTCTGAGAAAACAAAAGCGGCTTTTAGAAAAAATTAAAGTGGGTTTTAGAGAAAACAAAAGCGGCTATAAGAAAAAATTAAAGCGACTTTCTGAGAAAACAAAAGCGGCTATTAGAAAAAATTAAAGTGGCTTTTTGAGAACAAAAGCGGCTTTTAGAAAAAATTAAAGCGGCTTTTAGAAAAAATTAAAGTGGCTTTTTGAGAAAATAAAAGTGGGTTTTAGAAAAAATTAAAGCGACTTTCTGAGAAAACAAAAGCGGCTTTTAGAAAAAATTAAAGCGACTTTCTGAGAAAACAAAAGCGGCTTTTAGAAAAAATTAACGTTGCTTTTTGAGAAAACAAAAGCGGCTATAAGAAAAAATTAAAGAGGGTTTTAGAGAAAACAAAAGCGGCTTTTAGAAAAAATTAAAGCGACTTTCTGAGAAAACAAAAGCGGCTATTAAAAAAAATTAAAGTGGCTTTTTGAGAAAACAAAAGCGGCTATAAGAAAAAATTAAAGTGGCTTTTTGAGAAAACAAAAGCGGCTATTAGAAAAAATTAAAGCGACTTTCTGAGAAAACAAAAGCGGCTTTTAGAAAAAATTAAAGCGACTTTCTGAGAAAACAAAAGCGGCTATTAGAAAAAATTAAAGTGGCTTTTTGAGAACAAAAGCGGCTTTTAGAAAAAATTAAAGCGGCTTTTAGAAAAAATTAAAGTGGCTTTTTGAGAAAATAAAAGTGGGTTTTAGAAAAAATTAAAGCGACTTTCTGAGAAAACAAAAGCGGCTTTTAGAAAAAATTAAAGCGACTTTCTGAGAAAACAAAAGCGGCTTTTAGAAAAAATTAACGTTGCTTTTTGAGAAAACAAAAGCGGCTTTTAGAAAAAATTAAAGCGGCTTTTAGAAAAAATTAAAGTGGCTTTTTGAGAAAACAAAAGCGGCTTTTAGAAAAAATTAAAGCGACTTTCTGAGAAAACAAAAGCGGCTTTTAGAAAAAATTAAAGTGGGTTTTAGAAAAATTAAAAGTGGCTTTTAGAAAAAATTAAAGCGACTTTCTGAGAAAACAAAACCGGTTTTTAGAAGAAATAAAAGTGGCTTTTTGAGAAAACAAAAGCGGCTTTTAGAAAAAATTAAAGCGACTTTCTGAGAAAACAAAAGCGGCTTTTAGAAAAAATTAAAGCGGCTTTTAGAAAAAATTAAAGTGGCTTTTTGAGAAAATAAAAGTGGATTTTAGAAAAAATTAAAGCGACTTTCTGAGAAAACAAAAGCGGCTATTAGAAAAAATTAAAGCGACTTTCTGAGAAAACAAAAGCGGCTTTTAGAAAAAATTAAAGCGGCTTTTAGAAAAAATTAAAGTGGCTTTTTGAGAAAATAAAAGTGGGTTTTAGAAAAAATTAAAGCGACTTTCTGAGAAAACAAAAGCGGCTTTTAGAAAAAATTAAAGCGACTTTCTGAGAAAACAAAAGCGGCTTTTAGAAAAAATTAAAGTGGGTTTTAGAAAAATTAAAAGTGGCTTTTAGAAAAAATTAAAGCGACTTTCTGAGAAAACAAAACCGGCTTTTAGAAAAAATTAAAGCGACTTTCTGAGAAAACAAAAGCGGCTTTTAGAAAAAATTAAAGCGACTTTCTGAGAAAACAAAAGCGGCTATAAGAAAAAATTAAAGAGGGTTTTAGAGAAAACAAAAGCGGCTTTTAGAAAAAATTAAAGCGACTTTCTGAGAAAACAAAAGCGGCTTTTAGAAAAAATTAAAGCGGCTTTTAGAAAAAATTAAAGTGGCTTTTTGAGAAAATAAAAGTGGATTTTAGAAAAAATTAAAGCGACTTTCTGAGAAAACAAAAGCGGCTATTAGAAAAAATTAAAGCGACTTTCTGAGAAAACAAAAGCGGCTATTAGAAAAAATTAAAGCGACTTTCTGAGAAAACAAAAGCGGCTATTAAAAAAAATTAAAGTGGCTTTCTGAGAAAACAAAAGCGGCTTTTAGAAAAAATTAAAGCGACTTTCTGAGAAAACAAAAGCGGCTATAAGAAAAAATTAAAGAGGGTTTTAGAGAAAACAAAAGCGGCTTTTAGAAAAAATTAAAGCGACTTTCTGAGAAAACAAAAGCGGCTATTAGAAAAAATTAAAGTGGCTTTTTGAGAACAAAAGCGGCTTTTAGAAAAAATTAAAGCGACTTTCTGAGAAAACAAAAGCGGCTATAAGAAAAAATTAAAGAGGGTTTTAGAGAAAACAAAAGCGGCTTTTAGAAAAAATTAAAGCGACTTTCTGAGAAAACAAAAGCGGCTATTAGAAAAAATTAAAGCGACTTTCTGAGAAAACAAAAGCGGCTTTTAGAAAAAATTAAAGCGACTTTCTGAGAAAACAAAAGCGGCTATAAGAAAAAATTAAAGAGGGTTTTAGAGAAAACAAAAGCGGCTTTTAGAAAAAATTAAAGCGACTTTCTGAGAAAACAAAAGCGGCTATTAGAAAAAATTAAAGTGGCTTTTTGAGAACAAAAGCGGCTTTTAGAAAAAATTAAAGTGGGTTTTAGAGAAAACAAAAGCGGCTATAAGAAAAAATTAAATCGACTTTCTGAGAAAACAAAAGCGGCTTTTAGAAAAAATTAAAGCGACTTTCTGAGAAAACAAAAGCGGCTATTAGAAAAAATTAAAGCGACTTTCTGAGAAAACAAAAGCGGCTTTTAGAAAAAATTAAAGCGGCTTTTAGAAAAAATTAAAGTGGCTTTTTGAGAAAACAAAAGCGGCTTTTAGAAAAAATTAAAGCGACTTTCTGAGAAAACAAAAGCGGCTTTTAGAAAAAATAAAAGTGGGTTTTAGAAAAATTAAAAGTGGCTTTTAGAAAAAATTAAAGCGACTTTCTGAGAAAACAAAACCGGTTTTTAGAAGAAATAAAAGTGGCTTTTTGAGAAAACAAAAGCGGCTTTTAGAAAAAATTAAAGCGACTTTCTGAGAAAACAAAAGCGGCTTTTAGAAAAAATTAAAGCGGCTTTTAGAAAAAATTAAAGTGGCTTTTTGAGAAAATAAAAGTGGGTTTTAGAAAAAATTAAAGCGACTTTCTGAGAAAACAAAAGCGGCTTTTAGAAAAAATTAAAGCGACTTTCTGAGAAAACAAAAGCGGCTTTTAGAAAAAATTAAAGCGGCTTTTAGAAAAAATTAAAGTGGCTTTTTGAGAAAATAAAAGTGGGTTTTAGAAAAAATTAAAGCGACTTTCTGAGAAAACAAAAGCGGCTTTTAGAAAAAATTAAAGCGACTTTCTGAGAAAACAAAAGCGGCTTTTAGAAAAAATTAAAGTGGGTTTTAGAAAAATTAAAAGTGGCTTTTAGAAAAAATTAAAGCGACTTTCTGAGAAAACAAAACCGGCTTTTAGAAAAAATTAAAGCGACTTTCTGAGAAAACAAAAGCGGCTTTTAGAAAAAATTAAAGCGACTTTCTGAGAAAACAAAAGCGGCTATAAGAAAAAATTAAAGAGGGTTTTAGAGAAAACAAAAGCGGCTTTTAGAAAAAATTAAAGCGACTTTCTGAGAAAACAAAAGCGGCTTTTAGAAAAAATTAAAGCGGCTTTTAGAAAAAATTAAAGTGGCTTTTTGAGAAAATAAAAGTGGATTTTAGAAAAAATTAAAGCGACTTTCTGAGAAAACAAAAGCGGCTATTAGAAAAAATTAAAGCGACTTTCTGAGAAAACAAAAGCGGCTATTAAAAAAAATTAAAGTGGCTTTTTGAGAAAACAAAAGCGGCTTTTAGAAAAAATTAAAGCGACTTTCTGAGAAAACAAAAGCGGCTTTTAGAAAAAATTAAAGCGGCTTTTAGAAAAAATTAAAGTGGCTTTTTGAGAAAATAAAAGTGGGTTTTAGAAAAAATTAAAGCGACTTTCTGAGAAAACAAAAGCGGCTTTTAGAAAAAATTAAAGCGACTTTCTGAGAAAACAAAAGCGGCTTTTAGAAAAAATTAAAGCGGCTTTTAGAAAAAATTAAAGTGGCTTTTTGAGAAAATAAAAGTGGGTTTTAGAAAAAATTAAAGCGACTTTCTGAGAAAACAAAAGCGGCTTTTAGAAAAAATTAAAGCGACTTTCTGAGAAAACAAAAGCGGCTTTTAGAAAAAATTAAAGTGGGTTTTAGAAAAATTAAAAGTGGCTTTTAGAAAAAATTAAAGCGACTTTCTGAGAAAACAAAAGCGGCTTTTAGAAAAAATTAAAGCGGCTTTTAGAAAAAATTAAAGTGGCTTTTTGAGAAAACAAAAGCGGCTTTTAGAAAAAATTAAAGCGGCTTTTAGAAAAAATTAAAGTGGCTTTTTGAGAAAATAAAAGTGGGTTTTAGAAAAAATTAAAGCGACTTTCTGAGAAAACAAAAGCGGCTTTTAGAAAAAATTAAAGCGACTTTCTGAGAAAACAAAAGCGGCTTTTAGAAAAAATTAAAGCGGCTTTTAGAAAAAATTAAAGTGGCTTTTTGAGAAAATAAAAGTGGGTTTTAGAAAAAATTAAAGCGACTTTCTGAGAAAACAAAAGCGGCTTTTAGAAAAAATTAAAGCGACTTTCTGAGAAAACAAAAGCGGCTTTTAGAAAAAATTAAAGTGGGTTTTAGAGAAAACAAAAGCGGCTATTAGAAAAAATTAAAGCGGCTTTTAGAAAAAATTAAAGTGGCTTTTTGAGAAAATAAAAGTGGGTTTTAGAAAAAATTAAAGCGACTTTCTGAGAAAACAAAAGCGGCTTTTAGAAAAAATTAAAGCGACTTTCTGAGAAAACAAAAGCGGCTTTTAGAAAAAATTAACGTTGCTTTTTGAGAAAACAAAAGCGGCTATAAGAAAAAATTAAAGTGGCTTTTTGAGAAAACAAAAGCGGCTATTAGAAAAAATTAAAGCGACTTTCTGAGAAAACAAAAGCGGCTTTTAGAAAAAATTAAAGCGACTTTCTGAGAAAACAAAAGCGGCTATTAGAAAAAATTAAAGTGGCTTTTTGAGAACAAAAGCGGCTTTTAGAAAAAATGAAAGCGGCTTTTAGAAAAAATTAAAGTGGCTTTTTGAGAAAATAAAAGTGGGTTTTAGAAAAAATTAAAGCGACTTTCTGAGAAAACAAAAGCGGCTTTTAGAAAAAATTAAAGCGACTTTCTGAGAAAACAAAAGCGGCTTTTAGAAAAAATTAACGTTGCTTTTTGAGAAAACAAAAGCGGCTATTAGAAAAAATTAAAGCGACTTTCTGAGAAAACAAAAGCGGCTTTTAGAAAAAATTAAAGCGACTTTCTGAGAAAACAAAAGCGGCTTTTAGAAAAAATTAACGTTGCTTTTTGAGAAAACAAAAGCGGCTATAAGAAAAAATTAAAGTGGCTTTTTGAGAAAACAAAAGCGGCTATTAGAAAAAATTAAAGCGACTTTCTGAGAAAACAAAAGCGGCTTTTAGAAAAAATTAAAGCGACTTTCTGAGAAAACAAAAGCGGCTATTAGAAAAAATTAAAGTGGCTTTTTGAGAACAAAAGCGGCTTTTAGAAAAAATTAAAGCGGCTTTTAGAAAAAATTAAAGTGGCTTTTTGAGAAAATAAAAGTGGGTTTTAGAAAAATTAAAGCGACTTTCTGAGAAAACAAAAGCGGCTTTTAGAAAAAATTAAAGCGACTTTCTGAGAAAACAAAAGCGGCTTTTAGAAAAAATTAACGTTGCTTTTTGAGAAAACAAAAGCGGCTATAAGAAAAAATTAAAGTGGCTTTTTGAGAAAACAAAAGCGGCTATTAGAAAAAATTAAAGCGACTTTCTGAGAAAACAAAAGCGGCTTTTAGAAAAAATTAAAGCGACTTTCTGAGAAAACAAAAGCGGCTATTAAAAAAAATTAAAGTGGCTTTTTGAGAAAACAAAAGCGGCTATAAGAAAAAATTAAAGTGGCTTTTTGAGAAAACAAAAGCGGCTATTAGAAAAAATTAAAGCGACTTTCTGAGAAAACAAAAGCGGCTTTTAGAAAAAATTAAAGCGACTTTCTGAGAAAACAAAAGCGGCTATTAGAAAAAATTAAAGTGGCTTTTTGAGAACAAAAGCGGCTTTTAGAAAAAATTAAAGCGGCTTTTAGAAAAAATTAAAGTGGCTTTTTGAGAAAATAAAAGTGGGTTTTAGAAAAAATTAAAGCGACTTTCTGAGAAAACAAAAGCGGCTTTTAGAAAAAATTAAAGCGACTTTCTGAGAAAACAAAAGCGGCTTTTAGAAAAAATTAACGTTGCTTTTTGAGAAAACAAAAGCGGCTATTAGAAAAAATTAAAGCGACTTTCTGAGAAAACAAAAGCGGCTTTTAGAAAAAATTAAAGCGACTTTCTGAGAAAACAAAAGCGGCTTTTAGAAAAAATTAACGTTGCTTTTTGAGAAAATAAAAGCGGCTATAAGAAAAAATTAAAGAGGGTTTTAGAGAAAACAAAAGCGGCTTTTAGAAAAAATTAAAGCGACTTTCTGAGAAAACAAAAGCGGCTTTTAGAAAAAATTAAAGCGACTTTCTGAGAAAACAAAAGCGGCTATTAAAAAAAATTAAAGTGGCTTTTTGAGAAAACAAAAGCGGCTATAAGAAAAAATTAAAGTGGCTTTTTGAGAAAACAAAAGCGGCTATTAGAAAAAATTAAAGCGACTTTCTGAGAAAACAAAAGCGGCTTTTAGAAAAAATTAAAGCGACTTTCTGAGAAAACAAAAGCGGCTATTAGAAAAAATTAAAGTGGCTTTTTGAGAACAAAAGCGGCTTTTAGAAAAAATTAAAGCGGCTTTTAGAAAAAATTAAAGTGGCTTTTTGAGAAAATAAAAGTGGGTTTTAGAAAAAATTAAAGCGACTTTCTGAGAAAACAAAAGCGGCTTTTAGAAAAAATTAAAGCGACTTTCTGAGAAAACAAAAGCGGCTTTTAGAAAAAATTAACGTTGCTTTTTGAGAAAACAAAAGCGGCTATTAGAAAAAATTAAAGCGACTTTCTGAGAAAACAAAAGCGGCTTTTAGAAAAAATTAAAGCGACTTTCTGAGAAAACAAAAGCGGCTTTTAGAAAAAATTAACGTTGCTTTTTGAGAAAACAAAAGCGGCTATAAGAAAAAATTAAAGAGGGTTTTAGAGAAAACAAAAGCGGCTTTTAGAAAAAATTAAAGCGACTTTCTGAGAAAACAAAAGCGGCTTTTAGAAAAAATTAAAGCGACTTTCTGAGAAAACAAAAGCGGCTTTTAGAAAAAATTAACGTTGCTTTTTGAGAAAACAAAAGCGGCTATTAGAAAAAATTAAAGCGACTTTCTGAGAAAACAAAAGCGGCTTTTAGAAAAAATTAACGTTGCTTTTTGAGAAAACAAAAGCGGCTATTAGAAAAAATTAAAGCGACTTTCTGAGAAAACAAAAGCGGCTTTTAGAAAAAATTAAAGCGACTTTCTGAGAAAACAAAAGCGGCTTTTGGAAAAAATTAAAGCCACTTTCAGAGAAAACACAAGCGGCTTTTAGAAAAAATTAAAGCGACTTTCTGAGAAAACAAAAGCGGCTTTTAGAAAAAATTAAAGCGACTTTCTGAGAAAACAAAAGCGGCTTTTAGAAAAAATTAAAGCGACTTTCTGAGAAAACAAAAGCGGCTTTTGGAAAAAATTAAAGCCACTTTCAGAGAAAACAAAAGCGGCTTTTAGAAAAAATTAAAGCGACTTTCTGAGAAAACAAAAGCGGCTTTTAGAAAAAATTAACGTTGCTTTTTGAGAAAACAAAAGCGGCTATTAGAAAAAATTAAAGCGACTTTCTGAGAAAACAAAAGCGGCTTTTAGAAAAAATTAAAGCGGCTTTTAGAAAAAATTAAAGTGGCTTTTTGAGAAAATTAAAGTGGGTTTTAGAAAAAATTAAAGCGACTTTCTGAGAAAACAAAAGCGGCTTTTAGAAAAAATTAAAGCGACTTTCTGAGAAAACAAAAGCGGCTTTTAGAAAAAATTAACGTTGCTTTTTGAGAAAACAAAAGCGGCTATTAGAAAAAATTAAAGCGACTTTCTGAGAAAACAAAAGCGGCTTTTAGAAAAAATTAACGTTGCTTTTTGAGAAAACAAAAGCGGCTATTAGAAAAAATTAAAGCGACTTTCTGAGAAAACAAAAGCGGCTTTTAGAAAAAATTAAAGCGACTTTCTGAGAAAACAAAAGCGGCTTTTGGAAAAAATTAAAGCCACTTTCAGAGAAAACAAAAGCGGGGTTTTTAGAAAAAATTAAAGCGACTTTCTGAGAAAACAAAAGCGGCTTTTAGAAAAAATTAAAGCGACTTTCTGAGAAAACAAAAGCGGCTTTTGGAAAAAATTAAAGCCACTTTCAGAGAAAACAAAAGCGGCTTTTAGAAAAAATTAAAGCGACTTTCTGAGAAAACAAAAGCGGCTTTTAGAAAAAATTAACGTTGCTTTTTGAGAAAACAAAAGCGGCTATTAGAAAAAATTAAAGCGACTTTCTGAGAAAACAAAAGCGGCTTTTAGAAAAAATTAAAGCGACTTTCTGAGAAAACAAAAGCGGCTTTTAGAAAAAATTAACGTTGCTTTTTGAGAAAACAAAAGCGGCTATAAGAAAAAATTAAAGAGGGTTTTAGAGAAAACAAAAGCGGCTTTTAGAAAAAATTAAAGCGACTTTCTGAGAAAACAAAAGCGGCTTTTAGAAAAAATTAAAGCGACTTTCTGAGAAAACAAAAGCGGCTATTAAAAAAAATTAAAGTGGCTTTTTGAGAAAACAAAAGCGGCTATAAGAAAAAATTAAAGAGGGTTTTAGAGAAAACAAAAGCGGCTTTTAGAAAAAATTAAAGCGACTTTCTGAGAAAACAAAAGCGGCTTTTAGAAAAAATTAAAGCGACTTTCTGAGAAAACAAAAGCGGCTATTAAAAAAAATTAAAGTGGCTTTTTGAGAAAACAAAAGCGGCTATAAGAAAAAATTAAAGTGGCTTTTTGAGAAAACAAAAGCGGCTATTAGAAAAAATTAAAGCGACTTTCTGAGAAAACAAAAGCGGCTTTTAGAAAAAATTAAAGCGACTTTCTGAGAAAACAAAAGCGGCTATTAGAAAAAATTAAAGTGGCTTTTTGAGAACAAAAGCGGCTTTTAGAAAAAATTAAAGCGGCTTTTAGAAAAAATTAAAGTGGCTTTTTGAGAAAATAAAAGTGGGTTTTAGAAAAAATTAAAGCGACTTTCTGAGAAAACAAAAGCGGCTTTTAGAAAAAATTAAAGCGACTTTCTGAGAAAACAAAAGCGGCTTTTAGAAAAAATTAACGTTGCTTTTTGAGAAAACAAAAGCGGCTATTAGAAAAAATTAAAGCGACTTTCTGAGAAAACAAAAGCGGCTTTTAGAAAAAATTAAAGCGACTTTCTGAGAAAACAAAAGCGGCTTTTAGAAAAAATTAAAGCGACTTTCTGAGAAAACAAAAGCGGCTATTAAAAAAAATTAAAGTGGCTTTTTGAGAAAACAAAAGCGGCTATAAGAAAAAATTAAAGAGGGTTTTAGAGAAAACAAAAGCGGCTATTAGAAAAAATTAAAGCGACTTTCTGAGAAAACAAAAGCGGCTTTTAGAAAAAATTAAAGCGACTTTCTGAGAAAACAAAAGCGGCTATTAAAAAAAATTAAAGTGGCTTTTTGAGAAAACAAAAGCGGCTATAAGAAAAAATTAAAGTGGCTTTTTGAGAAAACAAAAGCGGCTATTAGAAAAAATTAAAGCGACTTTCTGAGAAAACAAAAGCGGCTTTTAGAAAAAATTAAAGCGACTTTCTGAGAAAACAAAAGCGGCTATTAGAAAAAATTAAAGTGGCTTTTTGAGAACAAAAGCGGCTTTTAGAAAAAATTAAAGCGGCTTTTAGAAAAAATTAAAGTGGCTTTTTGAGAAAATAAAAGTGGGTTTTAGAAAAAATTAAAGCGACTTTCTGAGAAATCAAAAGCGGCTTTTAGAAAAAATTAAAGCGACTTTCTGAGAAAACAAAAGCGGCTTTTAGAAAAAATTAACGTTGCTTTTTGAGAAAACAAAAGCGGCTATTAGAAAAAATTAAAGCGACTTTCTGAGAAAACAAAAGCGGCTTTTAGAAAAAATTAAAGCGACTTTCTGAGAAAACAAAAGCGGCTTTTAGAAAAAATTAAAGCGACTTTCTGAGAAAACAAAAGCGGCTATTAAAAAAAATTAAAGTGGCTTTTTGAGAAAACAAAAGCGGCTATAAGAAAAAATTAAAGAGGGTTTTAGAGAAAACAAAAGCGGCTTTTAGAAAAAATTAAAGCGACTTTCTGAGAAAACAAAAGCGGCTTTTAGAAAAAATTAAAGCGACTTTCTGAGAAAACAAAAGCGGCTATTAAAAAAAATTAAAGTGGCTTTTTGAGAAAACAAAAGCGGCTATAAGAAAAAATTAAAGTGGCTTTTTGAGAAAACAAAAGCGGCTATTAGAAAAAATTAAAGCGACTTTCTGAGAAAACAAAAGCGGCTTTTAGAAAAAATTAAAGCGACTTTCTGAGAAAACAAAAGCGGCTATTAGAAAAAATTAAAGTGGCTTTTTGAGAACAAAAGCGGCTTTTAGAAAAAATTAAAGCGGCTTTTAGAAAAAATTAAAGTGGCTTTTTGAGAAAATAAAAGTGGGTTTTAGAAAAAATTAAAGCGACTTTCTGAGAAATCAAAAGCGGCTTTTAGAAAAAATTAAAGCGACTTTCTGAGAAAACAAAAGCGGCTTTTAGAAAAAATTAACGTTGCTTTTTGAGAAAACAAAAGCGGCTATTAGAAAAAATTAAAGCGACTTTCTGAGAAAACAAAAGCGGCTTTTAGAAAAAATTAAAGCGACTTTCTGAGAAAACAAAAGCGGCTTTTAGAAAAAATTAAAGCGACTTTCTGAGAAAACAAAAGCGGCTATTAAAAAAAATTAAAGTGGCTTTTTGAGAAAACAAAAGCGGCTATAAGAAAAAATTAAAGAGGGTTTTAGAGAAAACAAAAGCGGCTTTTAGAAAAAATTAAAGCGACTTTCTGAGAAAACAAAAGCGGCTTTTAGAAAAAATTAAAGCGACTTTCTGAGAAAACAAAAGCGGCTATTAAAAAAAATTAAAGTGGCTTTTTGAGAAAACAAAAGCGGCTATAAGAAAAAATTAAAGTGGCTTTTTGAGAAAACAAAAGCGGCTATTAGAAAAAATTAAAGCGACTTTCTGAGAAAACAAAAGCGGCTTTTAGAAAAAATTAAAGCGACTTTCTGAGAAAACAAAAGCGGCTATTAGAAAAAATTAAAGCGACTTTCTGAGAAAACAAAAGCGGCTATTAGAAAAAATTAAAGTGGCTTTTTGAGAACAAAAGCGGCTTTTAGAAAAAATTAAAGCGGCTTTTAGAAAAAATTAAAGTGGCTTTTTGAGAAAATAAAAGTGGGTTTTAGAAAAAATTAAAGCGACTTTCTGAGAAATCAAAAGCGGCTTTTAGAAAAAATTAAAGCGACTTTCTGAGAAAACAAAAGCGGCTTTTAGAAAAAATTAACGTTGCTTTTTGAGAAAACAAAAGCGGCTATTAGAAAAAATTAAAGCGACTTTCTGAGAAAACAAAAGCGGCTTTTAGAAAAAATTAAAGCGACTTTCTGAGAAAACAAAAGCGGCTTTTAGAAAAAATTAAAGCGACTTTCTGAGAAAACAAAAGCGGCTATTAAAAAAAATTAAAGTGGCTTTTTGAGAAAACAAAAGCGGCTATAAGAAAAAATTAAAGAGGGTTTTAGAGAAAACAAAAGCGGCTTTTAGAAAAAATTAAAGCGACTTTCTGAGAAAACAAAAGCGGCTTTTAGAAAAAATTAAAGCGACTTTCTGAGAAAACAAAAGCGGCTATTAGAAAAAATTAAAGTGGCTTTTTGAGAACAAAAGCGGCTTTTAGAAAAAATTAAAGCGGCTTTTAGAAAAAATTAAAGTGGCTTTTTGAGAAAATAAAAGTGGGTTTTAGAAAAAATTAAAGCGACTTTCTGAGAAATCAAAAGCGGCTTTTAGAAAAAATTAAAGCGACTTTCTGAGAAAACAAAAGCGGCTTTTAGAAAAAATTAACGTTGCTTTTTGAGAAAACAAAAGCGGCTATTAGAAAAAATTAAAGCGACTTTCTGAGAAAACAAAAGCGGCTTTTAGAAAAAATTAAAGCGACTTTCTGAGAAAACAAAAGCGGCTTTTAGAAAAAATTAAAGCGACTTTCTGAGAAAACAAAAGCGGCTATTAAAAAAAATTAAAGTGGCTTTTTGAGAAAACAAAAGCGGCTATAAGAAAAAATTAAAGAGGGTTTTAGAGAAAACAAAAGCGGCTTTTAGAAAAAATTAAAGCGACTTTCTGAGAAAACAAAAGCGGCTATTAAAAAAAATTAAAGTGGCTTTTTGAGAAAACAAAAGCGGCTATAAGAAAAAATTAAAGTGGCTTTTTGAGAAAACAAAAGCGGCTATTAGAAAAAATTAAAGCGACTTTCTGAGAAAACAAAAGCGGCTTTTAGAAAAAATTAAAGCGACTTTCTGAGAAAACAAAAGCGGCTATTAGAAAAAATTAAAGTGGCTTTTTGAGAACAAAAGCGGCTTTTAGAAAAAATTAAAGCGGCTTTTAGAAAAAATTAAAGTGGCTTTTTGAGAAAATAAAAGTGGGTTTTAGAAAAAATTAAAGCGACTTTCTGAGAAAACAAAAGCGGCTTTTAGAAAAAATTAAAGCGACTTTCTGAGAAAACAAAAGCGGCTTTTAGAAAAAATTAACGTTGCTTTTTGAGAAAACAAAAGCGGCTATTAGAAAAAATTAAAGCGACTTTCTGAGAAAACAAAAGCGGCTTTTAGAAAAAATTAAAGCGACTTTCTGAGAAAACAAAAGCGGCTTTTAGAAAAAATTAAAGCGACTTTCTGAGAAAACAAAAGCGGCTATTAAAAAAAATTAAAGTGGCTTTTTGAGAAAACAAAAGCGGCTATAAGAAAAAATTAAAGAGGGTTTTAGAGAAAACAAAAGCGGCTTTTAGAAAAAATTAAAGCGACTTTCTGAGAAAACAAAAGCGGCTTTTAGAAAAAATTAAAGCGACTTTCTGAGAAAACAAAAGCGGCTATTAAAAAAAATTAAAGTGGCTTTTTGAGAAAACAAAAGCGGCTATAAGAAAAAATTAAAGTGGCTTTTTGAGAAAACAAAAGCGGCTATTAGAAAAAATTAAAGCGACTTTCTGAGAAAACAAAAGCGGCTTTTAGAAAAAATTAAAGCGACTTTCTGAGAAAACAAAAGCGGCTATTAGAAAAAATTAAAGTGGCTTTTTGAGAACAAAAGCGGCTTTTAGAAAAAATTAAAGCGGCTTTTAGAAAAAATTAAAGTGGCTTTTTGAGAAAATAAAAGTGGGTTTTAGAAAAAATTAAAGCGACTTTCTGAGAAATCAAAAGCGGCTTTTAGAAAAAATTAAAGCGACTTTCTGAGAAAACAAAAGCGGCTTTTAGAAAAAATTAACGTTGCTTTTTGAGAAAACAAAAGCGGCTATTAGAAAAAATTAAAGCGACTTTCTGAGAAAACAAAAGCGGCTTTTAGAAAAAATTAACGTTGCTTTTTGAGAAAACAAAATCGGCTATTAGAAAAAATTAAAGCGACTTTCTGAGAAAACAAAAGCGGCTTTTAGAAAAAATTAAAGCGACTTTCTGAGAAAACAAAAGCGGCTTTTGGAAAAAATTAAAGCCACTTTCAGAGAAAACAAAAGCGGCTTTTAGAAAAAATTAAAGCGACTTTCTGAGAAAACAAAAGCGGCTTTTAGAAAAAATTAAAGCGACTTTCTGAGAAAACAAAAGCGGCTTTTGGAAAAAATTAAAGCCACTTTCAGAGAAAACAAAAGCGGCTTTTAGAAAAAATTAAAGCGACTTTCTGAGAAAACAAAAGCGGCTTTTAGAAAAAATTAACGTTGCTTTTTGAGAAAACAAAAGCGGCTATTAGAAAAAATTAAAGCGACTTTCTGAGAAAACAAAAGCGGCTTTTAGAAAAAATTAAAGCGACTTTCTGAGAAAACAAAAGCGGCTTTTGGAAAAAATTAAAGCCACTTTCAGAGAAAACAAAAGCGGCTTTTAGAAAAAATTAAAGCGACTTTCTGAGAAAACAAAAGCGGCTTTTAGAAAAAATTAAAGCGACTTTCTGAGAAAACAAAAGCGGCTATTAGAAAAAATTAAAGTGGGTTTCTGAGAAAATAAAAGTGGCTATTAAAAAAAATTAAAGTGGCTTTTTGAGAAAACAAAAGCGGCTATAAGAAAAAATTAAAGTGGCTTTTTGAGAAAACAAAAGCGGCTATTAGAAAAAATTAAAGCGACTTTCTGAGAAAACAAAAGCGGCTTTTAGAAAAAATTAAAGCGACTTTCTGAGAAAACAAAAGCGGCTATTAGAAAAAATTAAAGTGGGTTTCTGAGAAAATAAAAGTGGCTATTAAAAAAAATTAAAGTGGCTTTTTGAGAAAACAAAAGCGGCTATAAGAAAAAATTAAAGTGGCTTTTTGAGAAAACAAAAGCGGCTTTTAGAAAAAATTAACGTTGCTTTTTGAGAAAACAAAAGCGGCTATTAGAAAAAATTAAAGCGACTTTCTGAGAAAACAAAAGCGGCTTTTAGAAAAAATTAAAGCGACTTTCTGAGAAAACAAAAGCGGCTATTAGAAAAAATTAAAGTGGGTTTCTGAGAAAATAAAAGTGGCTATTAAAAAAAATTAAAGTGGCTTTTTGAGAAAACAAAAGCGGCTATAAGAAAAAATTAAAGTGGCTTTTTGAGAAAACAAAAGCGGCTATTAGAAAAAATTAAAGCGACTTTCTGAGAAAACAAAAGCGGCTTTTAGAAAAAATTAAAGCGACTTTCTGAGAAAACAAAAGCGGCTATTAGAAAAAATTAAAGTGGGTTTCTGAGAAAATAAAAGTGGCTATTAAAAAAAATTAAAGTGGCTTTTTGAGAAAACAAAAGCGGCTATAAGAAAAAATTAAAGTGGCTTTTTGAGAAAACAAAAGCGGCTTTTAGAAAAAATTAACGTTGCTTTTTGAGAAAACAAAAGCGGCTATTAGAAAAAATTAAAGCGACTTTCTGAGAAAACAAAAGCGGCTTTTAGAAAAAATTAAAGCGACTTTCTGAGAAAACAAAAGCGGCTTTTAGAAAAAATTAAAGCGACTTTCTGAGAAAACAAAAGCGGCTATTAGAAAAAATTAACGTTGCTTTTTGAGAAAACAAAAGCGGCTATTAGAAAAAATTAAAGCGACTTTCTGAGAAAACAAAAGCGGCTTTTAGAAAAAATTAAAGCGACTTTCTGAGAAAACAAAAGCGGCTATTAGAAAAAATTAAAGTGGGTTTCTGAGAAAATAAAAGTGGCTATTAAAAAAAATTAAAGTGGCTTTTTGAGAAAACAAAAGCGGCTATAAGAAAAAATTAAAGTGGCTTTTTGAGAAAACAAAAGCGCCTATAAGAAAAAATTAAAGCGACTTTCTGAGAAAACAAAAGCGGCTTTTAGAAAAAATTAAAGCGACTTTCTGAGAAAACAAAAGCGGCTATTAGAAAAAATTAAAGTGGGTTTCTGAGAAAATAAAAGTGGCTATTAAAAAAAATTAAAGTGGCTTTTTGAGAAAACAAAAGCGGCTATTAGAAAAAATTAAAGCGACTTTCTGAGAAAACAAAAGCGGCTTTTAGAAAAAATTAAAGCGACTTTCTGAGAAAACAAAAGCGGCTATTAGAAAAAATTAAAGTGGGTTTCTGAGAAAATAAAAGTGGCTATTAAAAAAAATTAAAGTGGCTTTTTGAGAAAACAAAAGCGGCTATAAGAAAAAATTAAAGTGGCTTTTTGAGAAAACAAAAGCGGCTTTTAGAAAAAATTAACGTTGCTTTTTGAGAAAACAAAAGCGGCTATTAGAAAAAATTAAAGCGACTTTCTGAGAAAACAAAAGCGGCTTTTAGAAAAAATTAAAGCGACTTTCTGAGAAAACAAAAGCGGCTTTTAGAAAAAATTAAAGCGACTTTCTGAGAAAACAAAAGCGGCTATTAGAAAAAATTAACGTTGCTTTTTGAGAAAACAAAAGCGGCTATTAGAAAAAATTAAAGCGACTTTCTGAGAAAACAAAAGCGGCTTTTAGAAAAAATTAAAGCGACTTTCTGAGAAAACAAAAGCGGCTATTAGAAAAAATTAAAGTGGGTTTCTGAGAAAATAAAAGTGGCTATTAAAAAAAATTAAAGTGGCTTTTTGAGAAAACAAAAGCGGCTATAAGAAAAAATTAAAGTGGGTTTTAGAGAAAATAAAAGTGGCTTTTAGAAAAAATTAAAGCGACTTTCTGAGAAAACAAAAGCGGCTTTTAGAAAAAATTAACGTTGCTTTTTGAGAAAACAAAAGCGGCTATTAGAAAAAATTAAAGCGACTTTCTGAGAAAACAAAAGCGGCTTTTAGAAAAAATTAAAGCGACTTTCTGAGAAAACAAAAGCGGCTATTAGAAAAAATTAAAGTGGGTTTCTGAGAAAATAAAAGTGGCTATTAAAAAAAATTAAAGTGGCTTTTTGAGAAAACAAAAGCGGCTATAAGAAAAAATTAAAGTGGCTTTTTGAGAAAACAAAAGCGGCTTTTAGAAAAAATTAACGTTGCTTTTTGAGAAAACAAAAGCGGCTATTAGAAAAAATTAAAGCGACTTTCTGAGAAAACAAAAGCGGCTTTTAGAAAAAATTAAAGCGACTTTCTGAGAAAACAAAAGCGGCTTTTAGAAAAAATTAAAGCGACTTTCTGAGAAAACAAAAGCGGCTATTAGAAAAAATTAACGTTGCTTTTTGAGAAAACAAAAGCGGCTATTAGAAAAAATTAAAGCGACTTTCTGAGAAAACAAAAGCGGCTTTTAGAAAAAATTAAAGCGACTTTCTGAGAAAACAAAAGCGGCTATTAGAAAAAATTAAAGTGGGTTTCTGAGAAAATAAAAGTGGCTATTAAAAAAAATTAAAGTGGCTTTTTGAGAAAACAAAAGCGGCTATAAGAAAAAATTAAAGTGGCTTTTTGAGAAAACAAAAGCGGCTATAAGAAAAAATTAAAGCGACTTTCTGAGAAAACAAAAGCGGCTTTTAGAAAAAATTAAAGCGACTTTCTGAGAAAACAAAAGCGGCTATTAGAAAAAATTAAAGTGGGTTTCTGAGAAAATAAAAGTGGCTATTAAAAAAAATTAAAGTGGCTTTTTGAGAAAACAAAAGCGGCTATAAGAAAAAATTAAAGCGACTTTCTGAGAAAACAAAAGCGGCTTTTAGAAAAAATTAACGTTGCTTTTTGAGAAAACAAAAGCGGCTATTAGAAAAAATTAAAGCGACTTTCTGAGAAAACAAAAGCGGCTTTTAGAAAAAATTAAAGCGACTTTCTGAGAAAACAAAAGCGGCTATTAGAAAAAATTAAAGTGGGTTTCTGAGAAAATAAAAGTGGCTATTAAAAAAAATTAAAGTGGCTTTTTGAGAAAACAAAAGCGGCTATAAGAAAAAATTAAAGTGGCTTTTTGAGAAAACAAAAGCGGCTGTTAGAAAAAATTAAAGTGGGTTTCTGAGAAAATAAAAGTGGCTATTAAAAAAAATTAAAGTGGCTTTTTGAGAAAACAAAAGCGGCTATAAGAAAAAATTAAAGCGACTTTCTGAGAAAACAAAAGCGGCTTTTAGAAATAATTAAAGCGACTTTCTGAGAAAACAAAAGCGGCTATTAGAAAAAATTAAAGTGGGTTTTAGAGAAAATAAAAGTGGCTATTAAAAAAAATTAAAGTGGCTTTTTGAGAAAACAAAAGCGGCTATAAGAAAAAATTAAAGTGGCTTTTTGAGGAAACAAAAGCGGCTATTAGAAAAAATTAAAGCGACTTTCTGAGAAAACAAAAGCGGCTTTTAGAAAAAATTAAAGCGACTTTCTGAGAAAACAAAAGCGGCTATTAGAAAAAATTAAAGTGGCTTTTTGAGAACAAAAGCGGCTTTTAGAAAAAATTAAAGCGGCTTTTAGAAAAAATTAAAGTGGCTTTTTGAGAAAATAAAAGTGGGTTTTAGAAAAAATTAAAGCGACTTTCTGAGAAAACAAAAGCGGCTTTTAGAAAAAATTAAAGCGACTTTCTGAGAAAACAAAAGCGGCTTTTAGAAAAAATTAACGTTGCTTTTTGAGAAAACAAAAGCGGCTATAAGAAAAAATTAAAGAGGGTTTTAGAGAAAACAAAAGCGGCTTTTAGAAAAAATTAAAGCGACTTTCTGAGAAAACAAAAGCGGCTTTTAGAAAAAATTAACGTTGCTTTTTGAGAAAACAAAAGCGGCTATTAGAAAAAATTAAAGCGACTTTCTGAGAAAACAAAAGCGGCTTTTAGAAAAAATTAAAGCGACTTTCTGAGAAAACAAAAGCGGCTTTTGGAAAAAATTAAAGCCACTTTCAGAGAAAACAAAAGCGGCTTTTAGAAAAAATTAAAGCGACTTTCTGAGAAAACAAAAGCGGCTTTTAGAAAAAATTAAAGCGACTTTCTGAGAAAACAAAAGCGGCTTTTGGAAAAAATTAAAGCCACTTTCAGAGAAAACAAAAGCGGCTATTAGAAAAAATTAAAGCGACTTTCTGAGAAAACAAAAGCGGCTTTTAGAAAAAATTAAAGCGACTTTCTGAGAAAACAAAAGCGGCTTTTAGAAAAAATTAAAGCGACTTTCTGAGAAAACAAAAGCGGCTTTTAGAAAAAATTAAAGCGACTTTCTGAGAAAACAAAAGCGGCTTTTGGAAAAAATTAAAGCCACTTTCAGAGAAAACAAAAGCGGCTTTTAGAAAAAATTAAAGCGACTTTCTGAGAAAACAAAAGCGGCTTTTAGAAAAAATTAAAGCGACTTTCTGAGAAAACAAAAGCGGCTTTTGGAAAAAATTAAAGCCACTTTCAGAGAAAACAAAAGCGGCTTTTAGAAAAAATTAAAGCGACTTTCTGAGAAAACAAAAGCGGCTTTTAGAAAAAATTAAAGCGACTTTCTGAGAAAACAAAAGCGGCTTTTAGAAAAAATTAAAGTTGCTTTTTAAGAAAACAAAAGCGGCTATTAGAAAAAATTAAAGTGGCTTTTTGAGAAAATAAAAGCGGCTTTTAGAAAAAATTAAAGTGGGTTTCTGAGAAAACAAAAGCGGCTATTAGAAAAAATTAAAGTGGCTTTTTGAGAAAATAAAAGCGGCTATTAGAAAAAATTAAAGTGGCTTTTTGAGAAAACAAAAGCGGCTATTAGAAAAAATTAAAGTGGGTTTTAGAGAAAAAAAAAGTGGCTTTTAGAAAAAATTAAAGCGACTTTCTGAGAAAACAAAAGCGGCTATTAGAAAAAATTAAAGCGACTTTTTGAGAAGACAAAAGCGGCTATTAGAAAAAATTAAAGCGACTTTCTGAGAAATCAAAAGCGGCTATTAGAAAAAATTAAAGCGACTTTTTGAGAAGACAAAAGCGGCTATTAGAAAAAATTAAAGTGGCTTTTTGAGAAAATAAAAGCGGCTTTTAGAAAAAATTAAAGTCGGTTTCTGAGAAAACAAAAGCGGCTATTAGAAAAAATTAAAGTGGCTTTTTGAGAAAATAAAAGCGGCTATTAGAAAAAATTAAAGTGGCTTTTTGAGAAAACAAAAGCGGCTATTAGAAAAAATTAAAGTGGTTTTAGAGAAAATAAAAGTGGCTTTTAGAAAAAATTAAAGCGACTTTCTGAGAAAACAAAAGCGGCTATTAGAAAAAATTAAAGTGGCTTTTTGAGAAAATAAAAGCGGCTTTTAGAAAAAATTAAAGTGGGTTTCTGAGAAAACAAAAGCGGCTATTAGAAAAAATTAATGTGGTTTTAGAGAAAATAAAAGTGGCTTTTAGAAAAAATTAAAGCAACTTTCTGAGAAAACAAAAGCGGCTTTTAGAAAAAATTAAAGCGACTTTCTGAGAAAACAAAAGCGGCTATTAGAAAAAATTAAAGTGGCTTTTTGAGAAAATAAAAGCGGCTTTTAGAAAAAATTAAAGTGGGTGTCTGAGAAAACAAAAGCGGCTATTAGAAAAAATTAAAGTGGCTTTTTGAGAAAACAAAAGCGGCTATTAGAAAAAATTAAAGTGGGTTTTAGAGAAAATAAAAGTGGCTATTAGAAAAAATTAAAGTGGGTTTTAGAGAAAATAAAAGTGGCTTTTAGAAAAAATTAAAGTGGGTTTCTGAGAAAACAAAAGCGGCTATTAGAAAAAATTAAAGTGGCTTTTTGAGAAAACAAAAGCGGCTATTAGAAAAAATTAAAGTGGGTTTTAGAGAAAATAAAAGTGGCTTTTAGAAAAAATTAAAGCGACTTTCTGAGAAAACAAAAGCGGCTATTAGAAAAAATTAAAGTGGCTTTTTGAGAAAATAAAAGCGGCTTTTAGAAAAAATTATAGTGGGTTTCTGAGAAAACAAAAGCGGCTATTAGAAAAAATTAATGTGGTTTTAGAGAAAATAAAAGTGGCTTTTAGAAAAAATTAAAGCGACTTTCTGAGAAAACAAAAGCGGCTTTTAGAAAAAATTAAAGCGACTTTCTGAGAAAACAAAAGCGGCTATTAGAAAAAATTAAAGTGGCTTTTTGAGAAAATAAAAGCGGCTTTTAGAAAAAATTAAAGTGGGTTTCTGAGAAAACAAAAGCGGCTATTAGAAAAAATTAATGTGGCTTTTTGAGAAAATAAAAGCGGCTATTAGAAAAAATTAAAGTGGCTTTTTGAGAAAACAAAAGCGGCTATTAGAAAAAATTAAAGTGGTTTTAGAAAAAATTAAAACGACTTTCTGAGAAAACAAAAGCGGCTATTAGAAAAAATTAAAGTGGCTTTTTGAGAAAACAAAAGCGGCTATTAGAAAAAATTAAAGTGGTTTTAGAGAAAATAAAAGTGGCTTTTAGAAAAAATTAAAGCGACTTTCTGAGAAAACAAAAGCGGCTTTTAGAAAAAATTAAAGCGACTTTCTGAGAAAACAAAAGCGGCTATTAGAAAAAATTAAAGTGGCTTTTTGAGAAAATAAAAGCGGCTTTTAGAAAAAATTAAAGTGGGTTTCTGAGAAAACAAAAGCGGCTATTAGAAAAAATTAATGTGGCTTTTTGAGAAAATAAAAGCGGCTATTAGAAAAAATTAAAGTGGCTTTTTGAGAAAACAAAAGCGGCTATTAGAAAAAATTAAAGTGGGTTTTAGAGAAAATAAAAGTGGCTTTTAGAAAAGTCTCAGAAAGTCGCTTTAATTTTTTCTAAAAGCCGCTTTTGTTTTCTCAGAAAGTCGCTTTAATCGACTTTCTGAGAAAACAAAAGCGGCTTTTGGAAAAAAATTAAAGCGACTTTTTGAGAAGACAAAAGCGGCTATTAGAAAAAATTAAAGTGGCTTTTTGAGAAAATAAAAGCGGCTTTTAGAAAAAAATAAAGTGGGTTTCTGAGAAAACAAAAGCGGCTATTAGAAAAAATTAATGTGGCTTTTTGAGAAAATAAAAGCGGCTATTAGAAAAAATTAAAGTGGTTTTAGAGAAAATAAAAGTGGCTTTTAGAAAAAATTAAAGCGACTTTCTGAGAAAACAAAAGCGGCTTTTAGAAAAAATTAAAGCGACTTTCTGAGAAAACAAAAGCGGCTTTTGGAAAAAATTAAAGCGACTTTTTGAGAAAACAAAAGCGGCTATTAGAAAAAATTAAAGTGGTTTTAGAGAAAATAAAAGTGGCTTTTAGAAAAAATTAAAGCGACTTTCTGAGAAAACAAAAGCGGCTTTTAGAAAAAATTAAAGCGACTTTTTGAGAAGACAAAAGCGGCTATTAGAAAAAATTAAAGTGGTTTTAGAGAAAATAAAAGTGGCTTTTAGAAAAAATTACAGCGACTTTTTGAGAAAACAAAAGCGGCTATTAGAAAAAATTAAAGTGGGTTTTAGAGAAATTAAAAGCGGCTATTAGAAAAAATTAAAGTGGCTTTTTGAGAAAACAAAAGCGGCTATTAGAAAAAATTAAAGCGACTTTCTGAGAAAACAAAAGCGGCTTTTGGAAAAAATTAAAGTGGGTTTTAGAGAAATTAAAACCGGCTATTAGAAAACATTAAAGGGGCTTTTTGAGAAAACAGAATCGGCTTTTAGAAAAAATTAAAGACACTTTCTGAGAAAACAAAAGCGGCTATAAGAAAAATTTAAGTGGGTTTTAGAGAAATTAAAAGCGGCTATTAGAAAAAATTAAAGTGGCTTTTTGAGAAAACAAAAGCGGCTATTAGAAAAAATTAAAGCGACTTTCTGAGAAAGCAAAAGCGGCTTTTAGAAAAAATTAAAGTGGCTTTTTGAGAAAACAAAAGCGGCCTTTAGAAAAAATTAACGTGGCTTTTTGAGAAAACAAAAGCGGCTTTTAGAAAAAATTAAAGTGGGTTTTAGAGAAATTAAAAGCGGCTATTAGAAAAAATTAAAGTGGCTTTTTGAGAAAACAAAAGCGGCTATTAGAAAAAATTAAAGCGACATTCTGAGAAAACAAAAGCGGCTATTAGAAAAAATTAAAGTAGGTTTTAGAGAAATTAAAAGCGGCTATTAGAAAAAATTAAGTGGCTGTTTGAAAAAACAAAAGCGGCTTTTAGAAAAAATTAAAGCGACTTTCTGAGAAAACAAAAGCGGCTTTTGGAAAAAATTAAAGTGGGTTTTAGAGAAAATAAAAGCGGCTTTTAGAAAAAATTAAAGTGGGTTTTATAGAAATTAAAACCGGCTATTAGAAAACATTAAAGTGGCTTTTTGAGAAAACAGAATCGGCTTTTAGAAAAAATTAAAGACACTTTCTGAGAAAACAAAAGCGGCTATTAGAAAAAATTAAAGTGGGTTTTAGAGAAATTAAAAGCGGCTATTAGAAAAAATTAAAGTGGCTTTTTGAGGAAACAAAAGCGGCTATTAGAAAAAATTAAAGCGACTTTCTGAGAAAGCAAAAGCGGCTTTTAGAAAAAATTAAAGTGGCTTTTTGAGAAAACAAAAGCGGCCTTTAGAAAAAATTAACGTGGCTTTTTGAGAAAACAAAAGCGGCTTTTAGAAAAAATTAAAGTGGGTTTTAGAGAAATTAAAAGCGGCTATTAGAAAAAATTAAAGTGGCTTTTTGAGAAAACAAAAGCGGCTATTAGAAAAAATTAAAGCGACATTCTGAGAAAACAAAAGCGGCTATTAGAAAAAATTAAAGCGACATTCTGAGAAAACAAAAGCGGCTTTTAGAAAAAATTAACGTGGCTTTTTGAGAAAACAAAAGCGGCTTTTAGAAAAAATTAAAGTAGCTTTTTGAGAAAATAAAAGCGACTATTAGAAAAAATTAAAGCGACTTTCTGAGAAAACAAAAGCGGCTTTTGGAAAAAATTAAAGTGGGTTTTTGAGAAAACAAAAGCGGCCTTTAGAAAAAATTAACGTGGCTTTTTGAGAAAACAAAAGCGGCTTTTAGAAAAAATTAAAGTAGCTTTTTGAGAAAATAAAAGCGGCTTTTAGAAAAAATTAAAGCGACTTTCAGAGAAAACAAAATCGGCTTTTAGAAGAAATAAAAGTGGCTTTTTGAGAAAACAAAAGCGGCTATTAGAAAAAATGAAAGTGGCTTTTTGAGAAAACAAAAGCGGCTTTTAGAAAAACTAAAAGTGGGTTTTAGAGAAATTAAAAGCGGCTTTTAGAAAAAATTAAAGCGACTTTCTGAGAAATCAAAATCGGATTTTAGAAGAAATAAAAGTAGCTTTTTGAGAAAACAAAAGCGGCTATTAGAAAAAATTAAAGTGGCTTTTTGAGAAAACAAAAGCGGCTTTAAGAAAAAATTAAAACGACTTTCTGAGAAAACAAAATCGGCTTTTAGAAGAAATAAAAGTAGCTTTTTGAGAAAACAAAAGCGGCTTTTAGAAAAAATTAAAGTGGCTTTTTGAGAAAACAAAAGCGGCTTATAGAAAAAATTAAAGTGGCTTTTTGTGAAAACAAAAGCGGCTTTTAGAAAAAATTAAAGTGGCTTTTGAGAAAACAAAAGCGGCTATTAGAAAAAATTAAAGTGGCTTTTTGAGAAAACAAATGTGGCTTTTAGGAAAAATTAAAGTGGGTTTTAGAGAAAACAAATGTGGCTTTTAGGAAAAATTAAAGTGGGTTTTAGAGAAACTAAAAGTGGCTTTTAGAAGAAATTAAAGCGACTTTCTGAGTAATTAAAAGTGACTTTTAGAAAAAATTAAAGCGACTTTCTGAGAAATCAAAATCGGCTTTTAGAAGAAATAAAAGTAGCTTTTTGAGAAAATAAAAGCGGCTTTTAGAAAAAATTAAAGTGGCTTTTTGAGAAAACAAAAGCGGCTTTTAGAAAAAATTAAAGTGGGTTTTAGAGAAAATAAAAGCGGCTTTTAGAAAAAATTAAAGCGACTTTCTGAGAAATCAAAATCGGCTTTTAGAAGAAATAAAAGTAGCTTTTTGAGAAAATAAAAGCGGCTTTTAGAAAAAATTAAAGTGGCTTTTTGAGAAAACAAAAGCGGCTTTTAGAAAAAATTAAAGTGGCTTTTTGAGAAAACAAAAGCGGCTTTTAGAAAAAATTTAAGTGGCTTTTTGAGAAAACACAAGCGGCTTTTAGAAAAAATTAAAGTAGCTTTTTGAGAAAACAAATGTGGCTTTTAGGAAAAATTAAAGTGGGTTTTAGAGAAACTAAAAGTGGCTTTTAGAAGAAATTAAAGCGACTTTCTGAGAAATCAAAATCGGCTTTTAGAAGAAATAAAAGTAGCTTCTTGAGAAAATAAAAGCGGCTTTTAGAAAAAATTAAAGTGGCTTTTTGAGAAAACAAAAGCGGCTTTTAGAAAAAATTAAAGTGGGTTTTAGAGAAATTAAAAGTGGCTTTTTGAAAAAATTAAAGCGACTTTCTGAGAAATCAAAATCGGCTTTTAGAAGAAATAAAAGTAGCTTTTTGAGAAAACAAAAGCGGCTATTAGAAAAAATTAAAGTGGCTTTTTGAGAAACCAAAATCGGCTTTTAGAAAAAATTAAAGTGGGTTTTAGAGAAATTAAAAGTGGCTTTTTGAAAAAATTAAAGCGACTTTCTGAGAAATCAAAATCGGCTTTTAGAAGAAATAAAAGTAGCTTCTTGAGAAAATAAAAGCGGCTTTTAGAAAAAATTAAAGTGGCTTTTTGAGAAAACAAAAGCGGCTTTTAGAAAAAATTAAAGTGGGTTTTAGAGAAAATAAAAGCGGCTTTTAGAAAAAATTAAAGCGACTTTCTGAGAAATCAAAATCGGCTTTTAGAAGAAATAAAAGTAGCTTTTTGAGAAAATAAAAGCGGCTTTTAGAAAAAATTAAAGTGGCTTTTTGAGAAAACAAAAGCGGCTTTTAGAAAAAATTAAAGTGGGTTTTAGAGAAAATAAAAGCGGCTTTTAGAAAAAATTAAAGCGACTTTCTGAGAAATCAAAATCGGCTTTTAGAAGAAATAAAAGTAGCTTTTTGAGAAAATAAAAGCGGCTTTTAGAAAAAATTAAAGTGGCTTTTTGAGAAAACAAAAGCGGCTTTTAGAAAAAATTAAAGTGGCTTTTTGAGAAAACAAAAGCGGCTTTTAGAAAAAATTTAAGTGGCTTTTTGAGAAAACACAAGCGGCTTTTAGAAAAAATTAAAGTAGCTTTTTGAGAAAACAAATGTGGCTTTTAGGAAAAATTAAAGTGGGTTTTAGAGAAACTAAAAGTGGCTTTTAGAAGAAATTAAAGCGACTTTCTGAGAAATCAAAATCGGCTTTTAGAAGAAATAAAAGTAGCTTCTTGAGAAAATAAAAGCGGCTTTTAGAAAAAATTAAAGTGGCTTTTTGAGAAAACAAAAGCGGCTTTTAGAAAAAATTAAAGTGGGTTTTAGAGAAATTAAAAGTGGCTTTTTGAAAAAATTAAAGCGACTTTCTGAGAAATCAAAATCGGCTTTTAGAAGAAATAAAAGTAGCTTTTTGAGAAAACAAAAGCGGCTATTAGAAAAAATTAAAGTGGCTTTTTGAGAAACCAAAATCGGCTTTTAGAAAAAATTAAAGTGGGTTTTAGAGAAATTAAAAGTGGCTTTTTGAAAAAATTAAAGCGACTTTCTGAGAAATCAAAATCGGCTTTTAGAAGAAATAAAAGTAGCTTCTTGAGAAAATAAAAGCGGCTTTTAGAAAAAATTAAAGTGGCTTTTTGAGAAAACAAAAGCGGCTTTTAGAAAAAATTAAAGTGGGTTTTAGAGAAAATAAAAGCGGCTTTTAGAAAAAATTAAAGCGACTTTCTGAGAAATCAAAATCGGATTTTAGAAGAAATAAAAGTAGCTTTTTGAGAAAACAAAAGCGGCTTTTAGAAAAAATTAAAGTGGCTTTTTGAGAAAACAAAAGCGGCTTTTAGAAAAAATTAAAGTAGCTTTTTGAGAAAACAAAAGCGGCTATTAGAAAAAATTAAAGCGACTTTCTGAGAAATCAAAATCGGATTTTAGAAGAAATAAAAGTAGCTTTTTGAGAAAACAAAAGCGGCTTTTAGAAAAAATTAAAGTGGCTTTTTGAGAAAACAAAAGCGGCTTTTAGAAAAAATTAAAGTGGGTTTTAGAGAAAATAAAAGCGGCTTTTAGAAAAAATTAAAGCGACTTTCTGAGAAATCAAAATCGGATTTTAGAAGAAATAAAAGTAGCTTTTTGAGAAAACAAAAGCGGCTTTTAGAAAAAATTAAAGTGGCTTTTTGAGAAAACAAAAGCGGCTTTTAGAAAAAATTAAAGTGGGTTTTAGAGAAAATAAAAGCGGCTTTTAGAAAAAATTAAAGTGGCTTTTTGAGAAAACAAAAGCGGCTTTTAGAAAAAATTAAAGTAGCTTTTTGAGAAAACAAAAGCGGCTTTTAGAAAAAATTAAAGTGGCTTTTTGAGAAAACAAAAGCGGCTTTTAGAAAAAATTAAAGTGGCTTTTTGAGAAAACAAAAGCGGCTTTTAGAAAAAATTAAAGTAGCTTTTTGAGAAAACAAAAGCGGCTATTAGAAAAAATTAAAGCGACTTTCTGAGAAATCAAAATCGGATTTTAGAAGAAATAAAAGTAGCTTTTTGAGAAAACAAAAGCGGCTTTTAGAAAAAATTAAAGTGGCTTTTTGAGAAAACAAAAGCGGCTTTTAGAAAAAATTAAAGTGGGTTTTAGAGAAAATAAAAGCGGCTTTTAGAAAAAATTAAAGCGACTTTCTGAGAAATCAAAATCGGATTTTAGAAGAAATAAAAGTAGCTTTTTGAGAAAACAAAAGCGGCTTTTAGAAAAAATTAAAGTGGCTTTTTGAGAAAACAAAAGCGGCTTTTAGAAAAAATTAAAGTGGGTTTTAGAGAAAATAAAAGCGGCTTTTAGAAAAAATTAAAGCGACTTTCTGAGAAATCAAAACCGGCTTTTAGAAGAAATAAAAGTAGCTTCTTGAGAAAATAAAAGCGGCTTTTAGAAAAAATTAAAGTGGCTTTTTGAGAAAACAAAAGCGGCTTTTTGAGAAAACAAAAGCGGCTTTTAGAAAAAATTAAAGTGGGTTTTAGAGAAATTAAAAGTGGCTTTTTGAAAAAATTAAAGCGACTTTCTGAGAAATCAAAATCGGCTTTTAGAAGAAATAAAAGTAGCTTTTTGAGAAAACAAAAGCGGCTATTAGAAAAAATTAAAGTGGCTTTTTGAGAAACCAAAAGCGGCTTTTAGAAAAAATTAAAGTGGGTTTTAGAGAAATTAAAAGTGGCTTTTTGAAAAAATTAAAGCGACTTTCTGAGAAATCAAAATCGGCTTTTAGAAGAAATAAAAGTAGCTTTTTGAGAAAACAAAAGCGGCTATTAGAAAAAATTAAAGTGGCTTTTTGAGAAACCAAAATCGGCTTTTAGAAAAAATTAAAGTGGGTTTTAGAGAAATTAAAAGTGTCTTTTTGAAAAAATTAAAGCGACTTTCTGAGAAATCAAAATCGGAATTTAGAAGAAATAAAAGTAGCTTTTTGAGAAAACAAAAGCGGCTATTAGAAAAAATTAAAGTGGCTTTTTGAGAAAACAAAAGCGGCTTTTAGAAAAAATTAAAGTGGCTTATTGAGAAAATAAAAGCGGCTTTTAGAAAAAATTAAAGCGATTTTCTGAGTAATTAAAAGTGACTTTTAGAAAAAATTAAAGCGACTTTCTGAGAAATCAAAATCGGATTTTAGAAGAAATAAAAGTAGCTTTTTGAGAAAACAAAAGCGGCTATTAGAAAAAATTAAAGTGGCTTTTTGAGAAAACAAAAGCGGCTTTTAGAAAAAATTAAAGTGGCTTTTTGAGAAAACAAAAGCGGCTTTTAGAAAAAATTAAAGTGGCTTTTTGAGAAAATAAAATCGGCTTTTAGAAAAAATTAAAGTAGCTTTTTGATAAAACAAAATGGCTTTTAGAAAAAATTAAAGTAGCTTTTTGAGAAAATAAAAGCGGCTTTTAGAAAAAATTAAAGTGGGTTTCTGAGAAAACAAAAGCGGCTATTAGAAAAAATTAAAGTGGCTTTTTGAGAAAACAAAAGCGGCTATTAGAAAAAATTAAAGTGGGTTTTAGAGAAAATAAAAGTGGCTTTTAGAAAAAATTAAAGCGACTTTCTGAGAAAACAAAAGCGGCTTTTAGAAAAAATTAAAGCGACTTTCTGAGAAATCAAAAGCGGCTATTAGAAAAAATTAAAGCGACTTTTTGAGAAGACAAAAGCGGCTATTAGAAAAAATTAAAGTGGCTTTTTGAGAAAATAAAAGCGGCTTTTAGAAAAAATTAAAGTGGGTTTCTGAGAAAACAAAAGCGGCTATTAGAAAAAATTAAAGTGGCTTTTTGAGAAAACAAAAGCGGCTATTAGAAAAAATTAAAGTGGTTTTAGAGAAAATAAAAGTGGCTTTTAGAAAAAATTAAAGCGACTTTCTGAGAAAACAAAAGCGGCTTTTAGAAAAAATTAAAGCGACTTTCTGAGAAAACAAAAGCGGCTATTAGAAAAAATTAAAGCGACTTTTTGAGAAGACAAAAGCGGCTATTAGAAAAAATTAAAGTGGCTTTTTGAGAAGACAAAAGCGGCTTTTAGAAAAAATTAAAGTGGGTTTCTGAGAAAACAAAAGCGGCTATTAGAAAAAATTAATGTGGCTTTTTGAGAAAATAAAAGCGGCTATTAGAAAAAATTAAAGTGGCTTTTTGAGAAAACAAAAGCGGCTATTAGAAAAAATTAAAATGGGTTTTAGAGAAAATAAAAGTGGCTTTTAGAAAAAATTAAAGCGACTTTCTGAGAAAACAAAAGCGGCTATTAGATAAAATTAAAGTGGCTTTTTGAGAAAACAAAAGCGGCTTTTAGAAAAAATTAAAGCGACTTTCTGAGAAAACAAAAGCGGCTATTAGATAAAATTAAAGTGGCTTTTTGAGAAAACAAAAGCGGCTATTAGAAAAAATTAAAGTGGCTTTTTGAGAAAACAAAAGCGGCTTTTAGAAAAAATTAAAGCGACTTTCTGAGAAAACAAAAGCGGCTATTAGATAAAATTAAAGTGGCTTTTTGAGAAAACAAAAGCGGCTATTAGATAAAATTAATGTGGCTTTTTGAGAAGACAAAAGCGGCTTTTAGAAGAAATTAAAGTGGCTTTTTGAGAAAACAAAAGCGGCTTTTAGAAAAAATTAAAGCGACTTTCTGAGAAAACAAAAGCGGCTATTAGAAAAAATTAAAGTGGGTTTTAGAGAAAACAAAAGCGGCTTTTAGAAAAAATTAAAGCCACTTTCTGAGAAAACAAAAGCGGCTTTTAGAAAAAATTAAAGTGGGTTTTAGAGAAAATAAAAGCGGCTTTTAGAAAAAATTAAAGCGACTTTCTGAGAAATCAAAATCGGATTTTAGAAGAAATAAAAGTAGCTTTTTGAGAAAACAAAAGCGGCTTTTAGAAAAAATTAAAGTGGCTTTTTGAGAAAACAAAAGCGGCTTTTAGAAAAAATTAAAGTGGGTTTTAGAGAAAATAAAAGCGGCTTTTAGAAAAAATTAAAGTGGCTTTTTGAGAAAACAAAAGCGGCTTTTAGAAAAAATTAAAGTAGCTTTTTGAGAAAACAAAAGCGGCTTTTAGAAAAAATTAAAGTGGCTTTTTGAGAAAACAAAAGCGGCTTTTAGAAAAAATTAAAGTGGCTTTTTGAGAAAACAAAAGCGGCTTTTAGAAAAAATTAAAGTAGCTTTTTGAGAAAACAAAAGCGGCTATTAGAAAAAATTAAAGCGACTTTCTGAGAAATCAAAATCGGATTTTAGAAGAAATAAAAGTAGCTTTTTGAGAAAACAAAAGCGGCTTTTAGAAAAAATTAAAGTGGCTTTTTGAGAAAACAAAAGCGGCTTTTAGAAAAAATTAAAGTGGGTTTTAGAGAAAATAAAAGCGGCTTTTAGAAAAAATTAAAGCGACTTTCTGAGAAATCAAAACCGGCTTTTAGAAGAAATAAAAGTAGCTTCTTGAGAAAATAAAAGCGGCTTTTGGAAAAAATTAAAGTGGCTTTTTGAGAAAACAAAAGCGGCTTTTTGAGAAAACAAAAGTGGCTTTTTGAAAAAATTAAAGCGACTTTCTGAGAAATCAAAATCGGCTTTTAGAAGAAATAAAAGTAGCTTTTTGAGAAAACAGAAGCGGCTATTAGAAAAAATTAAAGTGGCTTTTTGAGAAACCAAAATCGGCTTTTAGAAAAAATTAAAGTGGGTTTTAGAGAAACTAAAAGTGTCTTTTTGAAAAAATTAAAGCGACTTTCTGAGAAATCAAAATCGGATTTTAGAAGAAATAAAAGTAGCTTTTTGAGAAAACAAAAGCGGCTATTAGAAAAAATTAAAGTGGCTTTTTGAGAAAACAAAAGCGGCTTTTAGAAAAAATTAAAGTGGCTTATTGAGAAAATAAAAGCGGCTTTTAGAAAAAATTAAAGCGACTTTCTGAGTAATTAAAAGTGACTTTTAGAAAAAATTAAAGCGACTTTCTGAGAAATCAAAATCGGATTTTAGAAGATATAAAAGTAGCTTTTTGAGAAAACAAAAGCGGCTATTAGAAAAAATTAAAGTGGCTTTTTGAGAAAACAAAAGCGGCTTTTAGAAAAAATTAAAGTGGCTTTTTGAGAAAACAAAAGCGGCTTTTAGAAAAAATTAAAGTGGCTTTTTGAGAAAATAAAAGCGGCTTTTAGAAAAAATTAAAGTAGCTTTTTGATAAAACAAAATGGCTTTTAGAAAAAATTAAAGTAGCTTTTTGAGAAAATAAAAGCGGCTTTTAGAAAAAATTAAAGTGGGTTTCTGAGAAAACAAAAGCGGCTATTAGAAAAAATTAAAGTGGCTTTTCGAGAAAACAAAAGCGGCTATTAGAAAAAATTAAAGTGGGTTTTAGAGAAAATAAAAGTGGCTTTTAGAAAAAATTAAAGCGACTTTCTGAGAAAACAAAAGCGGCTTTTAGAAAAAATTAAAGCGACTTTCTGAGAAATCAAAAGCGGCTATTAGAAAAAATTAAAGCGACTTTTTGAGAAGACAAAAGCGGCTATTAGAAAAAATTAAAGTGGGTTTTAGAGAAAATAAAAGCGGCTTTTAGAAAAAATTAAAGTAGCTTTTTGATAAAACAAAATGGCTTTTAGAAAAAATTAAAGTGGCTTTTTGAGAAAACAAAAGCGGCTATTAGAAAAAATTAAAGTGGTTTTAGAGAAAATAAAAGTGGCTTTTAGAAAAAATTAAAGCGACTTTCTGAGAAAACAAAAGCGGCTTTTAGAAAAAATTAAAGCGACTTTCTTAGAAAACAAAAGCGGCTATTAGAAAAAATTAAAGCGACTTTTTGAGAAGACAAAAGCGGCTATTAGAAAAAATTAAAGTGGGTTTTAGAGAAAATAAAAGTGGCTTTTAGAAAAAATTAAAGTGGCTTTTTGAGAAGACAAAAGCGGCTTTTAGAAAAAATTAAAGTGGCTTTTTGAGAAAACAAAAGCGGCTTTTAGAAAAAATTAAAGTGGCTTTTTGAGAAAACAAAAGCGGCTTTTAGAAAAAATTAAAGTAGCTTTTTGAGAAAACAAAAGCGGCTATTAGAAAAAATTAAAGTGGCTTTTTGAGAAAACAAATGTGGCTTTTAGAAAAAATTAAAGTAGCTTTTTGAGAAAACAAAAGCGGCTATTAGAAAAAATTAAAGTGGCTTTTTGAGAAAACAAAAGCGGCTTTTAGAAAAAATTAAAGTGGCTTTTTGAGAAAATAAAAGCGGCTTTTAGAAAAAATTAAAGTAGCTTTTTGAGAAAACAAAAGCGGCTATTAGAAAAAATTAAAGTGGCTTTTTGAGAAAACAAAAGCGGCTTTTAGAAAAAATTAAAGTAGCTTTTTGAGAAAACAAAAGCGGCTATTAGAAAAAATTAAAGTGGCTTTTTGAGAAAACAAAAGCGGCTTTTAGAAAAAATTAAAGTGGCTTTTTGAGAAAATAAAAGCGGCTTTTAGAAAAAATTAAAGTAGCTTTTTGAGAAAACAAAAGCGGCTTTTAGAAAAAATTAAAGTAGCTTTTTGAGAAAACAAAAGCGGCTATTAGAAAAAATTAAAGTGGCTTTTTGAGAAAACAAAAGCGGCTTTTAGAAAAAATTAAAGTGGCTTTTTGAGAAAACAAAAGCGGCTTTTAGAAAAAATTTAAGTGGCTTTTTGAGAAAATAAAAGCGGCTATTAGAAAAAATTAAAGTGGCTTTTTGAGAAAACAAAAGCGGCTTTTAGAAAAAATTAAAGTGGCTTTTTGAGAAAACAAAAGCGGCTATTAGAAAAAATTAAAATGGGTTTTAGAGAAAACAAAAGTGGCTTTTAGAAAAAATTAAAGCGACTTTCTGAGAAAACAAAAGCGGCTATTAGAAAAAATTAAAGTGGGTTTTAGAGAAAACAAAAGCGGCTTTTAGAAAAAATTAAAGCCACTTTCTGAGAAAACAAAATCGGCTTTTAGAAAAAATTAAAGCGGCTTTTAGAAAAAATTAAAGCGACTTTCTGAGAAAACAAAAGCGGCTATTAGATAAAATTAAAGTGGCTTTTTGAGAAGACAAAAGTGGCTTTTAGAAGAAATTAAAGTGGCTTTTTGAGAAAACAAAAGCGGCTTTTAGAAAAAATTAAAGCGACTTTCTGAGAAAACAAAAGCGGCTTTTAGAAAAAATTAAAGTTGCTTTTTGAGAAAACGAAAGCCGCTATTAGAAAAAATTAAAGTGGGTTTTTGAGAAAACAAAAGCGGTCTTTAGAAAAAATTAACGTGGCTTTTTGATAAAACAAAAGCGGCTTTTAGAAAAAATTAAAGCGACTTTCTGAGAAAACAAAAGCGGCTTTTAGAAAAAATTAAAGTTGCTTTTTGAGAAAACGAAAGCCGCTATTAGAAAAAATTAAAGTGGGTTTTTGAGAAAACAAAAGCGGTCTTTAGAAAAAATTAACGTGGCTTTTTGATAAAACAAAAGCGGCTTTTAGAAAAAATTAAAATGGCTTTTTGAGAAAACAAAAGCGGCTTTTAGAAAAAATTAAAGCGACTTTCTGAGAAAACAAAAGCGGCTTTTGGAAAAAATTAAAGTGGGTTTTCGAGAAATTAAAAGCGGCTATTAGAAAACATTAAAGTGGCTTTTTGCGAAAACAGAATCGGCTTTTAGAAAAAATTAAAGACACTTTCTGAGAAAACAAAAGCGGCTATTAGAAAAAATGAAGTGGCTGTTTGAAAAAACAAAAGCGGCTTTTAGAAAAAATTAAAGCGACTTTCTGAGAAAACAAAAGCGGCTTTTGGAAAAAATTAAAGTGGGTTTTAGAGAAAATAAAAGCGGCTTTTAGAAAAAATTAAAGCGACTTTCTGAGAAATCAAAATCGGATTTTAGAAGAAATAAAAGTAGCTTTTTGAGAAAACAAAAGCAGCTTTTAGAAAAAATTAAAGTGGGTTTTAGAGAAAACAAAAGCGGCTATTAGAAAAAATTAAAGCGACATTCTGAGAAAACAAAAGCGGCTATTAGAAAAAATTCAAGCGACATTCTGAGAAAACAAAAGCGGCTATTAGAAAAAATTAAAGCGACATTCTGAGAAAACAAAAGCGGCTATTAGAAAAAATTAAAGTGGGTTTTAGAGAAATTAAAAGCGGCTATTAGAAAAAATTAAAGTGGCTTTTTGAGAAAACAAAAGCGGCTTTTAGAAAAAATTAAAGTGGCTTTTTGAGAAAACAAAAGCGGCTTTTAGAAAAAATTAAAGTAGCTTTTTGAGAAAACAAAAGCGGCTATTAGAAAAAATTAAAGTGGCTTTTTGAGAAAACAAAAGCGGCTTTTAGAAAAAATTAAAGTGGCTTTTTGAGAAAATAAAAGCGGCTTTTAGAAAAAATTAAAGTAGCTTTTTGAGAAAACAAAAGCGGCTATTAGAAAAAATTAAAGTGGCTTTTTGAGAAAACAAAAGCGGCTTTTAGAAAAAATTAAAGTGGGTTTTAGAGAAATTAAAAGCGGCTATTAGAAAAAATTAAAGTGGCTTTTTGAGAAAACAAAAGCGGCTTTTAGAAAAAATTAAAGTGGCTTTTTGAGAAAACAAAAGCGGCTTTTAGAAAAAATTAAAGTAGCTTTTTGAGAAAACAAAAGCGGCTATTAGAAAAAATTAAAGTGGCTTTTTGAGAAAACAAATGTGGCTTTTAGAAAAAATTAAAGTAGCTTTTTGAGAAAACAAAAGCGGCTTTTAGAAAAAATTAAAGTGGGTTTTAGAGAAAATAAAAGCGGCTTTTAGAAAAAATTAAAGCGACTTTCTGAGAAATCAAAATCGGATTTTAGAAGAAATAAAAGTAGCTTTTTGAGAAAACAAAAGCGGCTTTTAGAAAAAATTAAAGTGGCTTTTTGAGAAAACAAAAGCGGCTTTTAGAAAAAATTTAAGTGGCTTTTTGAGAAAACACAAGCGGCTTTTAGAAAAAATTAAAGTAGCTTTTTGAGAAAACAAATGTGGCTTTTAGGAAAAATTAAAGTGGGTTTTAGAGAAACTAAAAGTGGCTTTTAGAAGAAATTAAAGCGACTTTCTGAGAAATCAAAATCGGCTTTTAGAAGAAATAAAAGTAGCTTCTTGAGAAAATAAAAGCGGCTTTTAGAAAAAATTAAAGTGGCTTTTTGAGAAAACAAAAGCGGCTTTTAGAAAAAATTAAAGTGGGTTTTAGAGAAATTAAAAGTGGCTTTTTGAAAAAATTAAAGCGACTTTCTGAGAAATCAAAATCGGCTTTTAGAAGAAATAAAAGTAGCGTTTTGAGAAAACAAAAGCGGCTATTAGAAAAAATTAAAGTGGCTTTTTGAGAAACCAAAATCGGCTTTTAGAAAAAATTAAAGTGGGTTTTAGAGAAATTAAAAGTGGCTTTTTGAAAAAATTAAAGCGACTTTCTGAGAAATCAAAATCGGCTTTTAGAAGAAATAAAAGTAGCTTCTTGAGAAAATAAAAGCGGCTTTTAGAAAAAATTAAAGTGGCTTTTTGAGAAAACAAAAGCGGCTTTTAGAAAAAATTAAAGTGGGTTTTAGAGAAAATAAAAGCGGCTTTTAGAAAAAATTAAAGCGACTTTCTGAGAAATCAAAATCGGATTTTAGAAGAAATAAAAGTAGCTTTTTGAGAAAACAAAAGCGGCTTTTAGAAAAAATTAAAGTGGCTTTTTGAGAAAACAAAAGCGGCTTTTAGAAAAAATTAAAGTGGCTTTTTGAGAAAACAAAAGCGGCTTTTAGAAAAAATTAAAGTAGCTTTTTGAGAAAACAAAAGCGGCTTTTAGAAAAAATTAAAGTGGCTTTTTGAGAAAACAAAAGCGGCTTTTAGAAAAAATTAAAGTGGCTTTTTGAGAAAACAAAAGCGGCTTTTAGAAAAAATTAAAGTAGCTTTTTGAGAAAACAAAAGCGGCTATTAGAAAAAATTAAAGCGACTTTCTGAGAAATCAAAATCGGATTTTAGAAGAAATAAAAGTAGCTTTTTGAGAAAACAAAAGCGGCTTTTAGAAAAAATTAAAGTGGCTTTTTGAGAAAACAAAAGCGGCTTTTAGAAAAAATTAAAGTGGGTTTTAGAGAAAATAAAAGCGGCTTTTAGAAAAAATTAAAGCGACTTTCTGAGAAATCAAAATCGGATTTTAGAAGAAATAAAAGTAGCTTTTTGAGAAAACAAAAGCGGCTTTTAGAAAAAATTAAAGTGGCTTTTTGAGAAAACAAAAGCGGCTTTTAGAAAAAATTAAAGTGGGTTTTAGATAAAATAAAAGCGGCTTTTAGAAAAAATTAAAGTGGCTTTTTGAGAAAACAAAAGCGGCTTTTAGAAAAAATTAAAGTAGCTTTTTGAGAAAACAAAAGCGGCTTTTAGAAAAAATTAAAGTGGCTTTTTGAGAAAACAAAAGCGGCTTTTAGAAAAAATTAAAGTGGCTTTTTGAGAAAACAAAAGCGGCTTTTAGAAAAAATTAAAGTAGCTTTTTGAGAAAACAAAAGCGGCTATTAGAAAAAATTAAAGCGACTTTCTGAGAAATCAAAATCGGATTTTAGAAGAAATAAAAGTAGCTTTTTGAGAAAACAAAAGCGGCTTTTAGAAAAAATTAAAGTGGCTTTTTGAGAAAACAAAAGCGGCTTTTAGAAAAAATTAAAGTGGGTTTTAGAGAAAATAAAAGCGGCTTTTAGAAAAAATTAAAGCGACTTTCTGAGAAATCAAAATCGGATTTTAGAAGAAATAAAAGTAGCTTTTTGAGAAAACAAAAGCGGCTTTTAGAAAAAATTAAAGTGGCTTTTTGAGAAAACAAAAGCGGCTTTTAGAAAAAATTAAAGTGGGTTTTAGAGAAAATAAAAGCGGCTTTTAGAAAAAATTAAAGCGACTTTCTGAGAAATCAAAACCGGCTTTTAGAAGAAATAAAAGTAGCTTCTTGAGAAAATAAAAGCGGCTTTTAGAAAAAATTAAAGTGGCTTTTTGAGAAAACAAAAGCGGCTTTTTGAGAAAACAAAAGCGGCTTTTAGAAAAAATTAAAGTGGGTTTTAGAGAAATTAAAAGTGGCTTTTTGAAAAAATTAAAGCGACTTTCTGAGAAATCAAAATCGGCTTTTAGAAGAAATAAAAGTAGCTTTTTGAGAAAACAAAAGCGGCTATTAGAAAAAATTAAAGTGGCTTTTTGAGAAACCAAAATCGGCTTTTAGAAAAAATTAAAGTGGGTTTTAGAGAAACTAAAAGTGTCTTTTTGAAAAAATTAAAGCGACTTTCTGAGAAATCAAAATCGGAATTTAGAAGAAATAAAAGTAGCTTTTTGAGAAAACAAAAGCGGCTATTAGAAAAAATTAAAGTGGCTTTTTGAGAAAACAAAAGCGGCTTTTAGAAAAAATTAAAGTGGCTTTTTGAGAAAACAAAAGCGGCTTTTAGAAAAAATTAAAGTGGCTTATTGAGAAAATAAAAGCGGCTTTTAGAAAAAATTAAAGCGACTTTCTGAGTAATTAAAAGTGACTTTTAGAAAAAATTAAAGCGACTTTCTGAGAAATCAAAATCGGATTTTAGAAGAAATAAAAGTAGCTTTTTGAGAAAACAAAAGCGGCTATTAGAAAAAATTAAAGTGGCTTTTTGAGAAAACAAAAGCGGCTTTTAGAAAAAATTAAAGTGGCTTTTTGAGAAAACAAAAGCGGCTTTTAGAAAAAATTAAAGTGGCTTTTTGAGAAAATAAAAGCGGCTTTTAGAAAAAATTAAAGTAGCTTTTTGATAAAACTAAATGGCTTTTAGAAAAAATTAAAGTAGCTTTTTGAGAAAATAAAAGCGGCTTTTAGAAAAAATTAAAGTGGGTTTCTGAGAAAACAAAAGCGGCTATTAGAAAAAATTAAAGTGGGTTTTAGAGAAAATGAAATTGGCTTTTAGAAAAAATTAAAGCGACTTTCTGAGAAAACAAAAGCGGCTTTTAGAAAAAATTAAAGCGACTTTCTGAGAAATCAAAAGCGGCTATTAGAAAAAATTAAAGCGACTTTTTGAGAAGACAAAAGCGGCTATTAGAAAAAATTAAAGTGGCTTTTTGAGAAAATAAAAGCGGCTTTTAGAAAAAATTAAAGTGGGTTTCTGAGAAAACAAAAGCGGCTATTAGAAAAAATTAAAGTGGCTTTTTGAGAAAACAAAAGCGGCTATTAGAAAAAATTAAAGTGGTTTTAGAGAAAATAAAAGTGGCTTTTAGAAAAAATTAAAGCGACTTTCTGAGAAAACAAAAGCGGCTTTTAGAAAAAATTAAAGCGACTTTCTGAGAAAACAAAAGCGGCTATTAGAAAAAATTAAAGCGACTTTTTGAGAAGACAAAAGCGGCTATTAGAAAAAATTAAAGTGGCTTTTTGAGAAGACAAAAGCGGCTTTTAGAAAAAATTAAAGTGGGTTTCTGAGAAAACAAAAGCGGCTATTAGAAAAAATTAATGTGGCTTTTTGAGAAAATAAAAGCGGCTATTAGAAAAAATTAAAGTGGCTTTTTGAGAAAACAAAAGCGGCTATTAGAAAAAATTAAAATGGGTTTTAGAGAAAATAAAAGTGGCTTTTAGAAAAAATTAAAGCGACTTTCTGAGAAAACAAAAGCGGCTTTTGGAAAAAATTAAAGTGGCTTTTTGAGAAAACAAAAGCGGCTTTTAGAAAAAATTAAAGCGACTTTCTGAGAAAACAAAAGCGGCTATTAGAAAAAATTAAAGTGGCTTTTTGAGAAAACAAAAGCGGCTATTAGATAAAATTAATGTGGCTTTTTGAGAAGACAAAAGCGGCTTTTAGAAGAAATTAAAGTGGCTTTTTGAGAAAACAAAAGCGGCTTTTAGAAAAAATTAAAGCCACTTTCTGAGAAAACAAAAGCGGCCTTTAGAAAAAATTAAAGTGGGTTTTAGAGAAAATAAAAGCGGCTTTTAGAAAAAATTAAAGCGACTTTCTGAGAAATCAAAATCGGATTTTAGAAGAAATAAAAGTAGCTTTTTGAGAAAACAAAAGCGGCTTTTAGAAAAAATTAAAGTGGCTTTTTGAGAAAACAAAAGCGGCTTTTAGAAAAAATTAAAGTGGGTTTTAGAGAAAATAAAAGCGGCTTTTAGAAAAAATTAAAGTGGCTTTTTGAGAAAACAAAAGCGGCTTTTAGAAAAAATTAAAGTAGCTTTTTGAGAAAACAAAAGCGGCTTTTAGAAAAAATTAAAGTGGCTTTTTGAGAAAACAAAAGCGGCTTTTAGAAAAAATTAAAGTGGCTTTTTGAGAAAACAAAAGCGGCTTTTAGAAAAAATTAAAGTAGCTTTTTGAGAAAACAAAAGCGGCTATTAGAAAAAATTAAAGCGACTTTCTGAGAAATCAAAATCGGATTTTAGAAGAAATAAAAGTAGCTTTTTGAGAAAACAAAAGCGGCTTTTAGAAAAAATTAAAGTGGCTTTTTGAGAAAACAAAAGCGGCTTTTAGAAAAAATTAAAGTGGGTTTTAGAGAAAATAAAAGCGGCTTTTAGAAAAAATTAAAGCGACTTTCTGAGAAATCAAAATCGGATTTTAGAAGAAATAAAAGTAGCTTTTTGAGAAAACAAAAGCGGCTTTTAGAAAAAATTAAAGTGGCTTTTTGAGAAAACAAAAGCGGCTTTTAGAAAAAATTAAAGTGGGTTTTAGAGAAAATAAAAGCGGCTTTTAGAAAAAATTAAAGCGACTTTCTGAGAAATCAAAACCGGCTTTTAGAAGAAATAAAAGTAGCTTCTTGAGAAAATAAAAGCGACTTTTGGAAAAAATTAAAGTGGCTTTTTGAGAAAACAAAAGCGGCTTTTTGAGAAAACAAAAGCGGCTTTTAGAAAAAATTAAAGTGGGTTTTAGAGAAATTAAAAGTGTCTTTTTGAAAAAATTAAAGCGACTTTCTGAGAAATCAAAATCGGATTTTAGAAGAAATAAAAGTAGCTTTTTGAGAAAACAAAAGCGGCTATTAGAAAAAATTAAAGTGGCTTTTTGAGAAAACAAAAGCGGCTTTTAGAAAAAATTAAAGTGGCTTATTGAGAAAATAAAAGCGGCTTTTAGAAAAAATTAAAGCGACTTTCTGAGTAATTAAAAGTGACTTTTAGAAAAAATTAAAGCGACTTTCTGAGAAATCAAAATCGGATTTTAGAAGATATAAAAGTAGCTTTTTGAGAAAACAAAAGCGGCTATTAGAAAAAATTAAAGTGGCTTTTTGAGAAAACAAAAGCGGCTTTTAGAAAAAATTAAAGTGGCTTATTGAGAAAATAAAAGCGGCTTTTAGAAGAAATTAAAGCGACTTTCTGAGTAATTAAAAGTGACTTTTAGAAAAAATTAAAGCGACTTTCTGAGAAATCAAAATCGGCTTTTAGAAGAAATAAAAGTAGCTTTTTGAGAAAACAGAAGCGGCTATTAGAAAAAATTAAAGTGGCTTTTTGAGAAACCAAAATCGGCTTTTAGAAAAAATTAAAGTGGGTTTTAGAGAAACTAAAAGTGTCTTTTTGAAAAAATTCAAGCGACTTTCTGAGAAATCAAAATCGGCTTTTAGAAGAAATAAAAGTAGCTTTTTGAGAAAATAAAAGCGGCTTTTAGAAAAAATTAAAGTGGCTTTTTGAGAAAACAAAAGCGGCTTTTAGAAAAAATTAAAGTGGCTTTTTGAGAAAACAAAAGCGGCTTTTAGAAAAAATTTAAGTGGCTTTTTGAGAAAACACAAGCGGCTTTTAGAAAAAATTAAAGTAGCTTTTTGAGAAAACAAATGTGGCTTTTAGGAAAAATTAAAGTGGGTTTTAGAGAAACTAAAAGTGGCTTTTAGAAGAAATTAAAGCGACTTTCTGAGAAATCAAAATCGGCTTTTAGAAGAAATAAAAGTAGCTTCTTGAGAAAATAAAAGCGGCTTTTAGAAAAAATTAAAGTGGCTTTTTGAGAAAACAAAAGCGGCTTTTAGAAAAAATTAAAGTGGGTTTTAGAGAAATTAAAAGTGGCTTTTTGAAAAAATTAAAGCGACTTTCTGAGAAATCAAAATCGGCTTTTAGAAGAAATAAAAGTAGCTTTTTGAGAAAACAAAAGCGGCTATTAGAAAAAATTAAAGTGGCTTTTTGAGAAACCAAAATCGGCTTTTAGAAAAAATTAAAGTGGGTTTTAGAGAAATTAAAAGTGGCTTTTTGAAAAAATTAAAGCGACTTTCTGAGAAATCAAAATCGGCTTTTAGAAGAAATAAAAGTAGCTTCTTGAGAAAATAAAAGCGGCTTTTAGAAAAAATTAAAGTGGCTTTTTGAGAAAACAAAAGCGGCTTTTAGAAAAAATTAAAGTGGGTTTTAGAGAAAATAAAAGCGGCTTTTAGAAAAAATTAAAGCGACTTTCTGAGAAATCAAAATCGGCTTTTAGAAGAAATAAAAGTAGCTTTTTGAGAAAATAAAAGCGGCTTTTAGAAAAAATTAAAGTGGCTTTTTGAGAAAACAAAAGCGGCTTTTAGAAAAAATTAAAGTGGGTTTTAGAGAAAATAAAAGCGGCTTTTAGAAAAAATTAAAGCGACTTTCTGAGAAATCAAAATCGGCTTTTAGAAGAAATAAAAGTAGCTTTTTGAGAAAATAAAAGCGGCTTTTAGAAAAAATTAAAGTGGCTTTTTGAGAAAACAAAAGCGGCTTTTAGAAAAAATTAAAGTGGCTTTTTGAGAAAACAAAAGCGGCTTTTAGAAAAAATTTAAGTGGCTTTTTGAGAAAACACAAGCGGCTTTTAGAAAAAATTAAAGTAGCTTTTTGAGAAAACAAATGTGGCTTTTAGGAAAAATTAAAGTGGGTTTTAGAGAAACTAAAAGTGGCTTTTAGAAGAAATTAAAGCGACTTTCTGAGAAATCAAAATCGGCTTTTAGAAGAAATAAAAGTAGCTTCTTGAGAAAATAAAAGCGGCTTTTAGAAAAAATTAAAGTGGCTTTTTGAGAAAACAAAAGCGGCTTTTAGAAAAAATTAAAGTGGGTTTTAGAGAAATTAAAAGTGGCTTTTTGAAAAAATTAAAGCGACTTTCTGAGAAATCAAAATCGGCTTTTAGAAGAAATAAAAGTAGCTTTTTGAGAAAACAAAAGCGGCTATTAGAAAAAATTAAAGTGGCTTTTTGAGAAACCAAAATCGGCTTTTAGAAAAAATTAAAGTGGGTTTTAGAGAAATTAAAAGTGGCTTTTTGAAAAAATTAAAGCGACTTTCTGAGAAATCAAAATCGGCTTTTAGAAGAAATAAAAGTAGCTTCTTGAGAAAATAAAAGCGGCTTTTAGAAAAAATTAAAGTGGCTTTTTGAGAAAACAAAAGCGGCTTTTAGAAAAAATTAAAGTGGGTTTTAGAGAAAATAAAAGCGGCTTTTAGAAAAAATTAAAGCGACTTTCTGAGAAATCAAAATCGGATTTTAGAAGAAATAAAAGTAGCTTTTTGAGAAAACAAAAGCGGCTTTTAGAAAAAATTAAAGTGGCTTTTTGAGAAAACAAAAGCGGCTTTTAGAAAAAATTAAAGTAGCTTTTTGAGAAAACAAAAGCGGCTATTAGAAAAAATTAAAGCGACTTTCTGAGAAATCAAAATCGGATTTTAGAAGAAATAAAAGTAGCTTTTTGAGAAAACAAAAGCGGCTTTTAGAAAAAATTAAAGTGGCTTTTTGAGAAAACAAAAGCGGCTTTTAGAAAAAATTAAAGTGGGTTTTAGAGAAAATAAAAGCGGCTTTTAGAAAAAATTAAAGCGACTTTCTGAGAAATCAAAATCGGATTTTAGAAGAAATAAAAGTAGCTTTTTGAGAAAACAAAAGCGGCTTTTAGAAAAAATTAAAGTGGCTTTTTGAGAAAACAAAAGCGGCTTTTAGAAAAAATTAAAGTGGGTTTTAGAGAAAATAAAAGCGGCTTTTAGAAAAAATTAAAGTGGCTTTTTGAGAAAACAAAAGCGGCTTTTAGAAAAAATTAAAGTAGCTTTTTGAGAAAACAAAAGCGGCTTTTAGAAAAAATTAAAGTGGCTTTTTGAGAAAACAAAAGCGGCTTTTAGAAAAAATTAAAGTGGCTTTTTGAGAAAACAAAAGCGGCTTTTAGAAAAAATTAAAGTAGCTTTTTGAGAAAACAAAAGCGGCTATTAGAAAAAATTAAAGCGACTTTCTGAGAAATCAAAATCGGATTTTAGAAGAAATAAAAGTAGCTTTTTGAGAAAACAAAAGCGGCTTTTAGAAAAAATTAAAGTGGCTTTTTGAGAAAACAAAAGCGGCTTTTAGAAAAAATTAAAGTGGGTTTTAGAGAAAATAAAAGCGGCTTTTAGAAAAAATTAAAGCGACTTTCTGAGAAATCAAAATCGGATTTTAGAAGAAATAAAAGTAGCTTTTTGAGAAAACAAAAGCGGCTTTTAGAAAAAATTAAAGTGGCTTTTTGAGAAAACAAAAGCGGCTTTTAGAAAAAATTAAAGTGGGTTTTAGAGAAAATAAAAGCGGCTTTTAGAAAAAATTAAAGCGACTTTCTGAGAAATCAAAACCGGCTTTTAGAAGAAATAAAAGTAGCTTCTTGAGAAAATAAAAGCGGCTTTTAGAAAAAATTAAAGTGGCTTTTTGAGAAAACAAAAGCGGCTTTTTGAGAAAACAAAAGCGGCTTTTAGAAAAAATTAAAGTGGGTTTTAGAGAAATTAAAAGTGGCTTTTTGAAAAAATTAAAGCGACTTTCTGAGAAATCAAAATCGGCTTTTAGAAGAAATAAAAGTAGCTTTTTGAGAAAACAAAAGCGGCTATTAGAAAAAATTAAAGTGGCTTTTTGAGAAACCAAAAGCGGCTTTTAGAAAAAATTAAAGTGGGTTTTAGAGAAATTAAAAGTGGCTTTTTGAAAAAATTAAAGCGACTTTCTGAGAAATCAAAATCGGCTTTTAGAAGAAATAAAAGTAGCTTTTTGAGAAAACAAAAGCGGCTATTAGAAAAAATTAAAGTGGCTTTTTGAGAAACCAAAAGCGGCTTTTAGAAAAAATTAAAGTGGGTTTTAGAGAAATTAAAAGTGGCTTTTTGAAAAAATTAAAGCGACTTTCTGAGAAATCAAAATCGGAATTTAGAAGAAATAAAAGTAGCTTTTTGAGAAAACAAAAGCGGCTATTAGAAAAAATTAAAGTGGCTTTTTGAGAAAACAAAAGCGGCTTTTAGAAAAAATTAAAGTGGCTTATTGAGAAAATAAAAGCGGCTTTTAGAAAAAATTAAAGCGACTTTCTGAGTAATTAAAAGTGACTTTTAGAAAAAATTAAAGCGACTTTCTGAGAAATCAAAATCGGATTTTAGAAGAAATAAAAGTAGCTTTTTGAGAAAACAAAAGCGGCTATTAGAAAAAATTAAAGTGGCTTTTTGAGAAAACAAAAGCGGCTTTTAGAAAAAATTAAAGTGGCTTTTTGAGAAAACAAAAGCGGCTTTTAGAAAAAATTAAAGTGGCTTTTTGAGAAAATAAAAGCGGCTTTTAGAAAAAATTAAAGTAGCTTTTTGATAAAACAAAATGGCTTTTAGAAAAAATTAAAGTAGCTTTTTGAGAAAATAAAAGCGGCTTTTAGAAAAAATTAAAGTGGGTTTCTGAGAAAACAAAAGCGGCTATTAGAAAAAATTAAAGTGGCTTTTTGAGAAAACAAAAGCGGCTATTAGAAAAAATTAAAGTGGGTTTTAGAGAAAATAAAAGTGGCTTTTAGAAAAAATTAAAGCGACTTTCTGAGAAAACAAAAGCGGCTTTTAGAAAAAATTAAAGCGACTTTCTGAGAAATCAAAAGCGGCTATTAGAAAAAATTAAAGCGACTTTTTGAGAAGACAAAAGCGGCTATTAGAAAAAATTAAAGTGGCTTTTTGAGAAAATAAAAGCGGCTTTTAGAAAAAATTAAAGTGGGTTTCTGAGAAAACAAAAGCGGCTATTAGAAAAAATTAAAGTGGCTTTTTGAGAAAACAAAAGCGGCTATTAGAAAAAATTAAAGTGGTTTTAGAGAAAATAAAAGTGGCTTTTAGAAAAAATTAAAGCGACTTTCTGAGAAAACAAAAGCGGCTTTTAGAAAAAATTAAAGCGACTTTCTGAGAAAACAAAAGCGGCTATTAGAAAAAATTAAAGCGACTTTTTGAGAAGACAAAAGCGGCTATTAGAAAAAATTAAAGTGGCTTTTTGAGAAGACAAAAGCGGCTTTTAGAAAAAATTAAAGTGGGTTTCTGAGAAAACAAAAGCGGCTATTAGAAAAAATTAATGTGGCTTTTTGAGAAAATAAAAGCGGCTATTAGAAAAAATTAAAGTGGCTAATAGCCGCTTTTGTTTTCTCAAAAAGCTACTTTAATTTTTTCTAAAAGCCACATTTGTTTTCTCAAAAAGCCACTTTAATTTTTTCTAATAGCCGCTTTTGTTTTCTCAAAAAGCTACTTTAATTTTTTCTAAAAGCCGCTTTTGTTTTCTCAAAAAGCCACTTTAATTTTTTCTAAAAGCCGCTTTTGTTTTCTCAAAAAGCCACTTTAATTTTTTCTAAAAGCCGCTTTTGTCTTCTCAAAAAGCCACTTTAATTTTTTCTAAAAGCCACTTTTATTTTCTCTAAAACCCACTTTAATTTTTTCTAATAGCCGCTTTTGTCTTCTCAAAAAGTCGCTTTAATTTTTTCTAATAGCCGCTTTTGTTTTCTAAGAAAGTCGCTTTAATTTTTTCTAAAAGCCGCTTTTGTTTTCTCAGAAAGTCGCTTTAATTTTTTCTAAAAGCCACTTTTATTTTCTCTAAAACCACTTTAATTTTTTCTAATAGCCGCTTTTGTTTTCTCAAAAAGCCACTTTAATTTTTTCTAAAAGCCATTTTGTTTTATCAAAAAGCTACTTTAATTTTTTCTAAAAGCCGCTTTTATTTTCTCTAAAACCCACTTTAATTTTTTCTAATAGCCGCTTTTGTCTTCTCAAAAAGTCGCTTTAATTTTTTCTAATAGCCGCTTTTGATTTCTCAGAAAGTCGCTTTAATTTTTTCTAAAAGCCGCTTTTGTTTTCTCAGAAAGTCGCTTTAATTTTTTCTAAAAGCCACTTTTATTTTCTCTAAAACCCACTTTAATTTTTTCTAATAGCCGCTTTTGTTTTCTCGAAAAGCCACTTTAATTTTTTCTAATAGCCGCTTTTGTTTTCTCAGAAACCCACTTTAATTTTTTCTAAAAGCCGCTTTTATTTTCTCAAAAAGCTACTTTAATTTTTTCTAAAAGCCATTTTGTTTTATCAAAAAGCTACTTTAATTTTTTCTAAAAGCCGCTTTTATTTTCTCAAAAAGCCACTTTAATTTTTTCTAAAAGCCGCTTTTGTTTTCTCAAAAAGCCACTTTAATTTTTTCTAAAAGCCGCTTTTGTTTTCTCAAAAAGCCACTTTAATTTTTTCTAATAGCCGCTTTTGTTTTCTCAAAAAGCTACTTTTATATCTTCTAAAATCCGATTTTGATTTCTCAGAAAGTCGCTTTAATTTTTTCTAAAAGTCACTTTTAATTACTCAGAAAGTCGCTTTAATTTTTTCTAAAAGCCGCTTTTATTTTCTCAATAAGCCACTTTAATTTTTTCTAAAAGCCGCTTTTGTTTTCTCAAAAAGCCACTTTAATTTTTTCTAATAGCCGCTTTTGTTTTCTCAAAAAGCTACTTTTATTTCTTCTAAAATCCGATTTTGATTTCTCAGAAAGTCGCTTTAATTTTTTCAAAAAGACACTTTTAGTTTCTCTAAAACCCACTTTAATTTTTTCTAAAAGCCGATTTTGGTTTCTCAAAAAGCCACTTTAATTTTTTCTAATAGCCGCTTCTGTTTTCTCAAAAAGCTACTTTTATTTCTTCTAAAAGCCGATTTTGATTTCTCAGAAAGTCGCTTTAATTTTTTCAAAAAGCCACTTTTGTTTTCTCAAAAAGCCGCTTTTGTTTTCTCAAAAAGCCACTTTAATTTTTTCTAATAGCCGCTTTTGTTTTCTCAAAAAGCTACTTTTATTTCTTCTAAAAGCCGATTTTGATTTCTCAGAAAGTCGCTTTAATTTTTTCAAAAAGCCACTTTTAATTTCTCTAAAACCCACTTTAATTTTTTCTAAAAGCCGCTTTTGTTTTCTCAAAAAGCCACTTTAATTTTTTCTAAAAGCCGCTTTTATTTTCTCAAGAAGCTACTTTTATTTCTTCTAAAAGCCGATTTTGATTTCTCAGAAAGTCGCTTTAATTTCTTCTAAAAGCCACTTTTAGTTTCTCTAAAACCCACTTTAATTTTTCCTAAAAGCCACATTTGTTTTCTCAAAAAGCTACTTTAATTTTTTCTAAAAGCCGCTTGTGTTTTCTCAAAAAGCCACTTAAATTTTTTCTAAAAGCCGCTTTTGTTTTCTCAAAAAGCCACTTTAATTTTTTCTAAAAGCCGCTTTTGTTTTCTCAAAAAGCTACTTTTATTTCTTCTAAAATCCGATTTTGATTTCTCAGAAAGTCGCTTTAATTTTTTCTAAAAGCCGCTTTTATTTTCTCTAAAACCCACTTTAATTTTTTCTAAAAGCCGCTTTTGTTTTCTCAAAAAGCTACTTTAATTTTTTCTAAAAGCCACATTTGTTTTCTCAAAAAGCCACTTTAATTTTTTCTAATAGCCGCTTTTGTTTTCTCAAAAAGCTACTTTAATTTTTTCTAAAAGCCGCTTTTGTTTTCTCAAAAAGCCACTTTAATTTTTTCTAAAAGCCGCTTTTGTTTTCTCAAAAAGCCACTTTAATTTTTTCTAATAGCCGCTTTTAATTTCTCTAAAACCCACTTTAATTTTTTCTAAAAGCCGCTTTTGTTTTCTCAAAAAGCCACTTTAATTTTTTCTAATAGCCGCTTTTGGCTATTAGAAAAAATGAAGTGGCTGTTTGAAAAAACAAAAGCGGCTTTTAGAAAAAATTAAAGCGACTTTCTGAGAAAACAAAAGCGGCTTTTGGAAAAAATTAAAGTGGGTTTTAGAGAAAATAAAAGCGGCTTTTAGAAAAAATTAAAGCGACTTTCTGAGAAATCAAAATCGGATTTTAGAAGAAATAAAAGTAGCTTTTTGAGAAAACAAAAGCAGCTTTTAGAAAAAATTAAAGTGGGTTTTAGAGAAAACAAAAGCGGCTATTAGAAAAAATTAAAGCGACATTCTGAGAAAACAAAAGCGGCTATTAGAAAAAATTCAAGCGACATTCTGAGAAAACAAAAGCGGCTATTAGAAAAAATTAAAGTGGCTTTTTGAGAAAACAAAAGCGGCTTTTAGAAAAAATTAAAGTGGCTTTTTGAGAAAATAAAAGCGGCTTTTAGAAAAAATTAAAGTAGCTTTTTGAGAAAACAAAAGCGGCTATTAGAAAAAATTAAAGTGGCTTTTTGAGAAAACAAAAGCGGCTTTTAGAAAAAATTAAAGTAGCTTTTTGAGAAAACAAAAGCGGCTATTAGAAAAAATTAAAGTGGCTTTTTGAGAAAACAAAAGCGGCTTTTAGAAAAAATTAAAGTGGCTTTTTGAGAAAATAAAAGCGGCTTTTAGAAAAAATTAAAGTAGCTTTTTGAGAAAACAAAAGCGGCTTTTAGAAAAAATTAAAGTAGCTTTTTGAGAAAACAAAAGCGGCTATTAGAAAAAATTAAAGTGGCTTTTTGAGAAAACAAAAGCGGCTTTTAGAAAAAATTAAAGTGGCTTTTTGAGAAAACAAAAGCGGCTTTTAGAAAAAATTTAAGTGGCTTTTTGAGAAAATAAAAGCGGCTATTAGAAAAAATTAAAGTGGCTTTTTGAGAAAACAAAAGCGGCTTTTAGAAAAAATTAAAGTGGCTTTTTGAGAAAACAAAAGCGGCTATTAGAAAAAATTAAAATGGGTTTTAGAGAAAACAAAAGTGGCTTTTAGAAAAAATTAAAGCGACTTTCTGAGAAAACAAAAGCGGCTATTAGAAAAAATTAAAGTGGGTTTTAGAGAAAACAAAAGCGGCTTTTAGAAAAAATTAAAGCCACTTTCTGAGAAAACAAAATCGGCTTTTAGAAAAAATTAAAGCGGCTTTTAGAAAAAATTAAAGCGACTTTCTGAGAAAACAAAAGCGGCTATTAGATAAAATTAAAGTGGCTTTTTGAGAAGACAAAAGTGGCTTTTAGAAGAAATTAAAGTGGCTTTTTGAGAAAACAAAAGCGGCTTTTAGAAAAAATTAAAGCGACTTTCTGAGAAAACAAAAGCGGCTTTTAGAAAAAATTAAAGTTGCTTTTTGAGAAAACGAAAGCCGCTATTAGAAAAAATTAAAGTGGGTTTTTGAGAAAACAAAAGCGGTCTTTAGAAAAAATTAACGTGGCTTTTTGATAAAACAAAAGCGGCTTTTAGAAAAAATTAAAGCGACTTTCTGAGAAAACAAAAGCGGCTTTTAGAAAAAATTAAAGTTGCTTTTTGAGAAAACGAAAGCCGCTATTAGAAAAAATTAAAGTGGGTTTTTGAGAAAACAAAAGCGGTCTTTAGAAAAAATTAACGTGGCTTTTTGATAAAACAAAAGCGGCTTTTAGAAAAAATTAAAATGGCTTTTTGAGAAAACAAAAGCGGCTTTTAGAAAAAATTAAAGCGACTTTCTGAGAAAACAAAAGCGGCTTTTGGAAAAAATTAAAGTGGGTTTTCGAGAAATTAAAAGCGGCTATTAGAAAACATTAAAGTGGCTTTTTGCGAAAACAGAATCGGCTTTTAGAAAAAATTAAAGACACTTTCTGAGAAATCAAAATCGGATTTTAGAAGAAATAAAAGTAGCTTTTTGAGAAAACAAAAGCGGCTTTTAGAAAAAATTAAAGTGGCTTTTTGAGAAAACAAAAGCGGCTTTTAGAAAAAATTAAAGTGGCTTTTTGAGAAAACAAAAGCGGCTTTTAGAAAAAATTAAAGTAGCTTTTTGAGAAAACAAAAGCGGCTTTTAGAAAAAATTAAAGTGGCTTTTTGAGAAAACAAAAGCGGCTTTTAGAAAAAATTAAAGTGGCTTTTTGAGAAAACAAAAGCGGCTTTTAGAAAAAATTAAAGTGGCTTTTTGAGAAAACAAAAGCGGCTTTTAGAAAAAATTAAAGTGGCTTTTTGAGAAAACAAAAGCGGCTTATAGAAAAAATTAAAGTGGCTTTTTGTGAAAACAAAAGCGGCTTTTAGAAAAAATTAAAGTGGCTTTTTGAGAAAACAAAAGCGGCTTTTAGAAAAAATTAAAGTGGGTTTTAGAGAAAATAAAAGCGGCTTTTAGAAAAAATTAAAGCGACTTTCTGAGAAATCAAAATCGGATTTTAGAAGAAATAAAAGTAGCTTTTTGAGAAAACAAAAGCGGCTTTTAGAAAAAATTAAAGTGGCTTTTTGAGAAAACAAAAGCGGCTTTTAGAAAAAATTAAAGTGGGTTTTAGATAAAATAAAAGCGGCTTTTAGAAAAAATTAAAGTGGCTTTTTGAGAAAACAAAAGCGGCTTTTAGAAAAAATTAAAGTAGCTTTTTGAGAAAACAAAAGCGGCTTTTAGAAAAAATTAAAGTGGCTTTTTGAGAAAACAAAAGCGGCTTTTAGAAAAAATTAAAGTGGCTTTTTGAGAAAACAAAAGCGGCTTTTAGAAAAAATTAAAGTAGCTTTTTGAGAAAACAAAAGCGGCTATTAGAAAAAATTAAAGCGACTTTCTGAGAAATCAAAATCGGATTTTAGAAGAAATAAAAGTAGCTTTTTGAGAAAACAAAAGCGGCTTTTAGAAAAAATTAAAGTGGCTTTTTGAGAAAACAAAAGCGGCTTTTAGAAAAAATTAAAGTGGGTTTTAGAGAAAATAAAAGCGGCTTTTAGAAAAAATTAAAGCGACTTTCTGAGAAATCAAAATCGGATTTTAGAAGAAATAAAAGTAGCTTTTTGAGAAAACAAAAGCGGCTTTTAGAAAAAATTAAAGTGGCTTTTTGAGAAAACAAAAGCGGCTTTTAGAAAAAATTAAAGTGGGTTTTAGAGAAAATAAAAGCGGCTTTTAGAAAAAATTAAAGCGACTTTCTGAGAAATCAAAACCGGCTTTTAGAAGAAATAAAAGTAGCTTCTTGAGAAAATAAAAGCGGCTTTTAGAAAAAATTAAAGTGGCTTTTTGAGAAAACAAAAGCGGCTTTTTGCGAAAACAAAAGCGGCTTTTAGAAAAAATTAAAGTGGGTTTTAGAGAAATTAAAAGTGGCTTTTTGAAAAAATTAAAGCGACTTTCTGAGAAATCAAAATCGGCTTTTAGAAGAAATAAAAGTAGCTTTTTGAGAAAACAAAAGCGGCTATTAGAAAAAATTAAAGTGGCTTTTTGAGAAACCAAAATCGGCTTTTAGAAAAAATTAAAGTGGGTTTTAGAGAAACTAAAAGTGTCTTTTTGAAAAAATTAAAGCGACTTTCTGAGAAATCAAAATCGGAATTTAGAAGAAATAAAAGTAGCTTTTTGAGAAAACAAAAGCGGCTATTAGAAAAAATTAAAGTGGCTTTTTGAGAAAACAAAAGCGGCTTTTAGAAAAAATTAAAGTGGCTTTTTGAGAAAACAAAAGCGGCTTTTAGAAAAAATTAAAGTGGCTTATTGAGAAAATAAAAGCGGCTTTTAGAAAAAATTAAAGCGACTTTCTGAGTAATTAAAAGTGACTTTTAGAAAAAATTAAAGCGACTTTCTGAGAAATCAAAATCGGATTTTAGAAGAAATAAAAGTAGCTTTTTGAGAAAACAAAAGCGGCTATTAGAAAAAATTAAAGTGGCTTTTTGAGAAAACAAAAGCGGCTTTTAGAAAAAATTAAAGTGGCTTTTTGAGAAAACAAAAGCGGCTTTTAGAAAAAATTAAAGTGGCTTTTTGAGAAAATAAAAGCGGCTTTTAGAAAAAATTAAAGTAGCTTTTTGATAAAACAAAATGGCTTTTAGAAAAAATTAAAGTAGCTTTTTGAGAAAATAAAAGCGGCTTTTAGAAAAAATTAAAGTGGGTTTCTGAGAAAACAAAAGCGGCTATTAGAAAAAATTAAAGTGGGTTTTAGAGAAAATGAAATTGGCTTTTAGAAAAAATTAAAGCGACTTTCTGAGAAAACAAAAGCGGCTTTTAGAAAAAATTAAAGCGACTTTCTGAGAAATCAAAAGCGGCTATTAGAAAAAATTAAAGCGACTTTTTGAGAAGACAAAAGCGGCTATTAGAAAAAATTAAAGTGGCTTTTTGAGAAAATAAAAGCGGCTTTTAGAAAAAATTAAAGTGGGTTTCTGAGAAAACAAAAGCGGCTATTAGAAAAAATTAAAGTGGCTTTTTGAGAAAACAAAAGCGGCTATTAGAAAAAATTAAAGTGGTTTTAGAGAAAATAAAAGTGGCTTTTAGAAAAAATTAAAGCGACTTTCTGAGAAAACAAAAGCGGCTTTTAGAAAAAATTAAAGCGACTTTCTGAGAAAACAAAAGCGGCTATTAGAAAAAATTAAAGCGACTTTTTGAGAAGACAAAAGCGGCTATTAGAAAAAATTAAAGTGGCTTTTTGAGAAGACAAAAGCGGCTTTTAGAAAAAATTAAAGTGGGTTTCTGAGAAAACAAAAGCGGCTATTAGAAAAAATTAATGTGGCTTTTTGAGAAAATAAAAGCGGCTATTAGAAAAAATTAAAGTGGCTTTTTGAGAAAACAAAAGCGGCTATTAGAAAAAATTAAAATGGGTTTTAGAGAAAATAAAAGTGGCTTTTAGAAAAAATTAAAGCGACTTTCTGAGAAAACAAAAGCGGCTTTTGGAAAAAATTAAAGTGGCTTTTTGAGAAAACAAAAGCGGCTTTTAGAAAAAATTAAAGCGACTTTCTGAGAAAACAAAAGCGGCTATTAGAAAAAATTAAAGTGGCTTTTTGAGAAAACAAAAGCGGCTATTAGATAAAATTAATGTGGCTTTTTGAGAAGACAAAAGCGGCTTTTAGAAGAAATTAAAGTGGCTTTTTGAGAAAACAAAAGCGGCTTTTAGAAAAAATTAAAGCGACTTTCTGAGAAAACAAAAGCGGCTATTAGAAAAAATTAAAGTGGGTTTTAGAGAAAACAAAAGCGGCTTTTAGAAAAAATTAAAGCCACTTTCTGAGAAAACAAAAGCGGCTTTTAGAAAAAATTAAAGTGGGTTTTAGAGAAAATAAAAGCGGCTTTTAGAAAAAATTAAAGCGACTTTCTGAGAAATCAAAATCGGATTTTAGAAGAAATAAAAGTAGCTTTTTGAGAAAACAAAAGCGGCTTTTAGAAAAAATTAAAGTGGCTTTTTGAGAAAACAAAAGCGGCTTTTAGAAAAAATTAAAGTGGGTTTTAGAGAAAATAAAAGCGGCTTTTAGAAAAAATTAAAGTGGCTTTTTGAGAAAACAAAAGCGGCTTTTAGAAAAAATTAAAGTAGCTTTTTGAGAAAACAAAAGCGGCTTTTAGAAAAAATTAAAGTGGCTTTTTGAGAAAACAAAAGCGGCTTTTAGAAAAAATTAAAGTGGCTTTTTGAGAAAACAAAAGCGGCTTTTAGAAAAAATTAAAGTAGCTTTTTGAGAAAACAAAAGCGGCTATTAGAAAAAATTAAAGCGACTTTCTGAGAAATCAAAATCGGATTTTAGAAGAAATAAAAGTAGCTTTTTGAGAAAACAAAAGCGGCTTTTAGAAAAAATTAAAGTGGCTTTTTGAGAAAACAAAAGCGGCTTTTAGAAAAAATTAAAGTGGGTTTTAGAGAAAATAAAAGCGGCTTTTAGAAAAAATTAAAGCGACTTTCTGAGAAATCAAAATCGGATTTTAGAAGAAATAAAAGTAGCTTTTTGAGAAAACAAAAGCGGCTTTTAGAAAAAATTAAAGTGGCTTTTTGAGAAAACAAAAGCGGCTTTTAGAAAAAATTAAAGTGGGTTTTAGAGAAAATAAAAGCGGCTTTTAGAAAAAATTAAAGCGACTTTCTGAGAAATCAAAACCGGCTTTTAGAAGAAATAAAAGTAGCTTCTTGAGAAAATAAAAGCGACTTTTGGAAAAAATTAAAGTGGCTTTTTGAGAAAACAAAAGCGGCTTTTTGAGAAAACAAAAGCGGCTTTTAGAAAAAATTAAAGTGGGTTTTAGAGAAATTAAAAGTGTCTTTTTGAAAAAATTAAAGCGACTTTCTGAGAAATCAAAATCGGATTTTAGAAGAAATAAAAGTAGCTTTTTGAGAAAACAAAAGCGGCTTTTAGAAAAAATTAAAGTGGCTTATTGAGAAAATAAAAGCGGCTTTTAGAAAAAATTAAAGCGACTTTCTGAGTAATTAAAAGTGACTTTTAGAAAAAATTAAAGCGACTTTCTGAGAAATCAAAATCGGATTTTAGAAGATATAAAAGTAGCTTTTTGAGAAAACAAAAGCGGCTATTAGAAAAAATTAAAGTGGCTTTTTGAGAAAACAAAAGCGGCTTTTAGAAAAAATTAAAGTGGCTTATTGAGAAAATAAAAGCGGCTTTTAGAAAAAATTAAAGCGACTTTCTGAGTAATTAAAAGTGACTTTTAGAAAAAATTAAAGCGACTTTCTGAGAAATCAAAATCGGCTTTTAGAAGAAATAAAAGTAGCTTTTTGAGAAAACAGAAGCGGCTATTAGAAAAAATTAAAGTGGCTTTTTGAGAAACCAAAATCGGCTTTTAGAAAAAATTAAAGTGGGTTTTAGAGAAACTAAAAGTGTCTTTTTGAAAAAATTCAAGCGACTTTCTGAGAAATCAAAATCGGATTTTAGAAGAAATAAAAGTAGCTTTTTGAGAAAACAAAAGCGGCTATTAGAAAAAATTAAAGTGGCTTTTTGAGAAAACAAAAGCGGCTTTTAGAAAAAATTAAAGTGGCTTATTGAGAAAATAAAAGCGGCTTTTAGAAAAAATTAAAGCGACTTTCTGAGAAATCAAAATCGGATTTTAGAAGATATAAAAGTAGCTTTTTGAGAAAACAAAAGCGGCTATTAGAAAAAATTAAAGTGGCTTTTTGAGAAAACAAAAGCGGCTTTTAGAAAAAATTAAAGTGGCTTTTTGAGAAAACAAAAGCGGCTTTTAGAAAAAATTAAAGTGGCTTTTTGAGAAATTAAAAGCGGCTTTTAGAAAAAATTAAAGTAGCTTTTTGATAAAACAAAATGGCTTTTAGAAAAAATTAAAGTAGCTTTTTGAGAAAATAAAAGCGGCTTTTAGAAAAAATTAAAGTGGGTTTCTGAGAAAACAAAAGCGGCTATTAGAAAAAATTAAAGTGGCTTTTCGAGAAAACAAAAGCGGCTATTAGAAAAAATTAAAGTGGGTTTTAGAGAAAATAAAAGTGGCTTTTAGAAAAAATTAAAGCGACTTTCTGAGAAAACAAAAGCGGCTTTTAGAAAAAATTAAAGCGACTTTCTGAGAAATCAAAAGCGGCTATTAGAAAAAATTAAAGCGACTTTTTGAGAAGACAAAAGCCGCTATTAGAAAAAATTAAAGTGGCTTTTTGAGAAAACAAAAGCGGCTATTAGAAAAAATTAAAGTGGTTTTAGAGAAAATAAAAGTGGCTTTTAGAAAAAATTAAAGCGACTTTCTGAGAAGACAAAAGCGGCTTTTAGAAAAAATTAAAGTGGCTTTTTGAGAAAACAAAAGCGGCTTTTAGAAAAAATTAAAGTGGCTTTTTGAGAAAACAAAAGCGGCTTTTAGAAAAAATTAAAGTAGCTTTTTGAGAAAACAAAAGCGGCTATTAGAAAAAATTAAAGTGGCTTTTTGAGAAAACAAATGTGGCTTTTAGAAAAAATTAAAGTAGCTTTTTGAGAAAACAAAAGCGGCTATTAGAAAAAATTAAAGTGGCTTTTTGAGAAAACAAAAGCGGCTTTTAGAAAAAATTAAAGTGGCTTTTTGAGAAAATAAAAGCGGCTTTTAGAAAAAATTAAAGTAGCTTTTTGAGAAAACAAAAGCGGCTATTAGAAAAAATTAAAGTGGCTTTTTGAGAAAACAAAAGCGGCTTTTAGAAAAAATTAAAGTAGCTTTTTGAGAAAACAAAAGCGGCTATTAGAAAAAATTAAAGTGGCTTTTTGAGAAAACAAAAGCGGCTTTTAGAAAAAATTAAAGTGGCTTTTTGAGAAAATAAAAGCGGCTTTTAGAAAAAATTAAAGTAGCTTTTTGAGAAAACAAAAGCGGCTATTAGAAAAAATTAAAGTGGCTTTTTGAGAAAACAAAAGCGGCTTTTAGAAAAAATTAAAGTAGCTTTTTGAGAAAACAAAAGCGGCTATTAGAAAAAATTAAAGTGGCTTTTTGAGAAAAAAAAAGCGGCTTTTAGAAAAAATTAAAGTGGCTTTTTGAGAAAACAAAAGCGGCTTTTAGAAAAAATTAAAGTGGCTTTTTGAGAAAATAAAAGCGGCTATTAGAAAAAATTAAAGTGGCTTTTTGAGAAAACAAAAGCGGCTTTTAGAAAAAATTAAAGTGGCTTTTTAAGAAAACAAAAGCGGCTATTAGAAAAAATTAAAATGGGTTTTAGAGAAAATAAAAGTGGCTTTTAGAAAAAATTAAAGCGACTTTCTGAGAAAACAAAAGCGGCTATTAGAAAAAATTAAAGTGGGTTTTAGAGAAAACAAAAGCGGCTTTTAGAAAAAATTAAAGCCACTTTCTGAGAAAACAAAATCGGCTTTTAGAAAAAATTAAAGCGGCTTTTAGAAAAAATTAAAGCGACTTTCTGAGAAAACAAAAGCGGCTATTAGATAAAATTAAAGTGGCTTTTTGAGAAGACAAAAGTGGCTTTTAGAAGAAATTAAAGTGGCTTTTTGAGAAAACAAAAGCGGCTTTTAGAAAAAATTAAAGCGACTTTCTGAGAAAACAAAAGCGGCTTTTAGAAAAAATTAAAGTTGCTTTTTGAGAAAACGAAAGCCGCTATTAGAAAAAATTAAAGTGGGTTTTTGAGAAAACAAAAGCGGTCTTTAGAAAAAATTAACGTGGCTTTTTGATAAAACAAAAGCGGCTTTTAGAAAAAATTAAAGCGACTTTCTGAGAAAACAAAAGCGGCTTTTAGAAGAAATAAAAGTAGCTTTTTGAGAAAACAAAAGCAGCTTTTAGAAAAAATTAAAGTGGGTTTTAGAGAAAACAAAAGCGGCTATTAGAAAAAATTAAAGCGACATTCTGAGAAAACAAAAGCGGCTATTAGAAAAAATTCAAGCGACATTCTGAGAAAACAAAAGCGGCTATTAGAAAAAATTAAAGCGACATTCTGAGAAAACAAAAGCGGCTATTAGAAAAAATTAAAGTGGGTTTTAGAGAAATTAAAAGCGGCTATTAGAAAAAATTAAAGTGGCTTTTTGAGAAAACAAAAGCGGCTATTAGAAAAAATTAAAGTGGCTTTTTGAGAAAACAAAAGCGGCTTTTAGAAAAAATTAAAGTGGCTTTTTGAGAAAACAAAAGCGGCTATTAGAAAAAATTAAAGTGGCTTTTTGAGAAAACAAATGTGGCTTTTAGAAAAAATTAAAGTGGCTTTTTGAGAAAACAAAAGCGGCTTTTAGAAAAAATTAAAGTAGCTTTTTGAGAAAACAAAAGCGGCTATTAGAAAAAATTAAAGTGGCTTTTTGAGAAAACAAATGTGGCTTTTAGAAAAAATTAAAGTAGCTTTTTGAGAAAACAAAAGCGGCTATTAGAAAAAATTAAAGTGGCTTTTTGAGAAAACAAAAGCGGCTTTTAGAAAAAATTAAAGTGGCTTTTTGAGAAAATAAAAGCGGCTTTTAGAAAAAATTAAAGTAGCTTTTTGAGAAAACAAAAGCGGCTATTAGAAAAAATTAAAGTGGCTTTTTGAGAAAACAAAAGCGGCTTTTAGAAAAAATTAAAGTGGGTTTTAGAGAAATTAAAAGCGGCTATTAGAAAAAATTAAAGTGGCTTTTTGAGAAAACAAAAGCGGCTTTTAGAAAAAATTAAAGTGGCTTTTTGAGAAAACAAAAGCGGCTTTTAGAAAAAATTAAAGTAGCTTTTTGAGAAAACAAAAGCGGCTATTAGAAAAAATTAAAGTGGCTTTTTGAGAAAACAAATGTGGCTTTTAGAAAAAATTAAAGTAGCTTTTTGAGAAAACAAAAGCGGCTATTAGAAAAAATTAAAGTGGGTTTTAGAGAAATTAAAAGCGGCTATTAGAAAAAATTAAAGTGGCTTTTTGATAAAACAAAATGGCTTTTAGAAAAAATTAAAGTAGCTTTTTGAGAAAATAAAAGCGGCTTTTAGAAAAAATTAAAGTGGGTTTCTGAGAAAACAAAAGCGGCTATTAGAAAAAATTAAAGTGGCTTTTCGAGAAAACAAAAGCGGCTATTAGAAAAAATTAAAGTGGGTTTTAGAGAAAATAAAAGTGGCTTTTAGAAAAAATTAAAGCGACTTTCTGAGAAATCAAAAGCGGCTATTAGAAAAAATTAAAGCGCCTTTTTGAGAAGACAAAAGCGGCTATTAGAAAAAATTAAAGTGGCTTTTTGATAAAACAAAATGGCTTTTAGAAAAAATTAAAGTAGCTTTTTGAGAAAATAAAAGCGGCTTTTAGAAAAAATTAAAGTGGGTTTCTGAGAAAACAAAAGCGGCTATTAGAAAAATTAAAGTGGCTTTTCGAGAAAACAAAAGCGGCTATTAGAAAAAATTAAAGTGGGTTTTAGAGAAAATAAAAGTGGCTTTTAGAAAAAATTAAAGCGACTTTCTGAGAAAACAAAAGCGGCTTTTAGAAAAAATTAAAGCGACTTTCTGAGAAATCAAAAGCGGCTATTAGAAAAAATTAAAGCGACTTTTTGAGAAGACAAAAGCGGCTATTAGAAAAAATTAAAGTGGCTTTTTGAGAAAATAAAAGCGGCTTTTAGAAAAAATTAAAGTGGGTTTCTGAGAAAACAAAAGCGGCTATTAGAAAAAATTAAAGTGGCTTTTTGAGAAAACAAAAGCGGCTATTAGAAAAAATTAAAGTGGTTTTAGAGAAAATAAAAGTGGCTTTTAGAAAAAATTAAAGCGACTTTCTGAGAAAACAAAAGCGGCTTTTAGAAAAAATTAAAGCGACTTTCTTAGAAAACAAAAGCGGCTATTAGAAAAAATTAAAGCGACTTTTTGAGAAGACAAAAGCGGCTATTAGAAAAAATTAAAGTGGGTTTTAGAGAAAATAAAAGTGGCTTTTAGAAAAAATTAAAGTGGCTTTTTGAGAAGACAAAAGCGGCTTTTAGAAAAAATTAAAGTGGATTTTTGAGAAAACAAAAGCGGCTTTTAGAAAAAATTAAAGTGGCTTTTTGAGAAAACAAAAGCGGCTTTTAGAAAAAATTAAAGTAGCTTTTTGAGAAAACAAAAGCGGCTATTAGAAAAAATTAAAGTGGCTTTTTGAGAAAACAAATGTGGCTTTTAGGAAAAATTAAAGTGGGTTTTAGAGAAACTAAAAGTGGCTTTTAGAAAAAATTAAAGCGACTTTCTGAGTAATTAAAAGTGACTTTTAGAAAAAATTAAAGCGACTTTCTGAGAAATCAAAATCGGCTTTTAGAAGAAATAAAAGTAGCTTTTTGAGAAAACAAAAGCGGCTATTAGAAAAAATTAAAGTGGCTTTTTGAGAAAACAAAAGCGGCTTTTAGAAAAAATTAAAGTGGGTTTTAGAGAAAATAAAAGCGGCTTTTAGAAAAAATTAAAGTGGCTTTTTGAGAAAATAAAAGCGGCTTTTAGAAAAAATTAAAGCGACTTTCTGAGTAATTTAAAGTGACTTTTAGAAAAAATTAAAGCGACTTTCTGAGAAATCAAAATCGGATTTTAGAAGAAATAAAAGTAGCTTTTTGAGAAAACAAAAGCGGCTATTAGAAAAAATTAAAGTGGCTTTTTGAGAAAACAAAACCGGCTTTTAGAAAAAATTAAAGTGGGTTTTAGAGAAAATAAAAGCGGCTTTTAGAAAAAATTAAAGCGACTTTCTGAGAAATCAAAATCGGATTTTAGAAGAAATAAAAGTAGCTTTTTGAGAAAACAAAAGCGGCTTTTAGAAAAAATTAAAGTGGGTTTTAGAGAAAACAAAAGCGGCTATTAGAAAAAATTAAAGCGACATTCTGAGAAAACAAAAGCGGCTATTAGAAAAAATTAAAGCGACATTCTGAGAAAACAAAAGCGGCTGTTAGAAAAAATTAAAGTGGGTTTTAGAGAAATTAAAAGCGGCTATTAGAAAAAATTAAAGTGGCTTTTTGAGAAAAGAAAAGCGGCTTTTAGAAAAAATTAAAGTGGCTTTTTGAGAAAACAAAAGCGGCTTTTAGAAAAAATTAAAGTAGCTTTTTGAGAAAACAAAAGCGGCTATTAGAAAAAATTAAAGTGGCTTTTTGAGAAAACAAATGTGGCTTTTAGAAAAAATTAAAGTGGCTTTTTGAGAAAACAAAAGCGGCTTTTAGAAAAAATTAAAGTAGCTTTTTGAGAAAACAAAAGCGGCTATTAGAAAAAATTAAAGTGGCTTTTTGAGAAAACAAATGTGGCTTTTAGAAAAAATTAAAGTAGCTTTTTGAGAAAACAAAAGCGGCTATTAGAAAAAATTAAAGTGGCTTTTTGAGAAAACAAAAGCGGCTTTTAGAAAAAATTAAAGTGGCTTTTTGAGAAAATAAAAGCGGCTTTTAGAAAAAATTAAAGTAGCTTTTTGAGAAAACAAAAGCGGCTATTAGAAAAAATTAAAGTGGCTTTTTGAGAAAACAAATGTGGCTTTTAGAAAAAATTAAAGTAGCTTTTTGAGAAAACAAAAGCGGCTATTAGAAAAAATTAAAGTGGCTTTTTGAGAAAACAAAAGCGGCTTTTAGAAAAAATTAAAGTAGCTTTTTGAGAAAACAAAAGCGGCTATTAGAAAAAATTAAAGTGGGTTTTAGAGAAATTAAAAGCGGCTATTAGAAAAAATTAAAGTGGCTTTTTGATAAAACAAAATGGCTTTTAGAAAAAATTAAAGTAGCTTTTTGAGAAAATAAAAGCGGCTTTTAGAAAAAATTAAAGTGGGTTTCTGAGAAAACAAAAGCGGCTATTAGAAAAAATTAAAGTGGCTTTTCGAGAAAACAAAAGCGGCTATTAGAAAAAATTAAAGTGGGTTTTAGAGAAAATAAAAGTGGCTTTTAGAAAAAATTAAAGCGACTTTCTGAGAAATCAAAAGCGGCTATTAGAAAAAATTAAAGCGCCTTTTTGAGAAGACAAAAGCGGCTATTAGAAAAAATTAAAGTGGCTTTTTGATAAAACAAAATGGCTTTTAGAAAAAATTAAAGTAGCTTTTTGAGAAAATAAAAGCGGCTTTTAGAAAAAATTAAAGTGGGTTTCTGAGAAAACAAAAGCGGCTATTAGAAAAAATTAAAGTGGCTTTTCGAGAAAACAAAAGCGGCTATTAGAAAAAATTAAAGTGGGTTTTAGAGAAAATAAAAGTGGCTTTTAGAAAAAATTAAAGCGACTTTCTGAGAAAACAAAAGCGGCTTTTAGAAAAAATTAAAGCGACTTTCTGAGAAATCAAAAGCGGCTATTAGAAAAAATTAAAGCGACTTTTTGAGAAGACAAAAGCGGCTATTAGAAAAAATTAAAGTGGCTTTTTGAGAAAATAAAAGCGGCTTTTAGAAAAAATTAAAGTGGGTTTCTGAGAAAACAAAAGCAGCTATTAGAAAAAATTAAAGTGGCTTTTTGAGAAAACAAAAGCGGCTATTAGAAAAAATTAAAGTGGTTTTAGAGAAAATAAAAGTGGCTTTTAGAAAAAATTAAAGCGACTTTCTGAGAAAACAAAAGCGGCTTTTAGAAAAAATTAAAGCGACTTTCTTAGAAAACAAAAGCGGCTATTAGAAAAAATTAAAGCGACTTTTTGAGAAGACAAAAGCGGCTATTAGAAAAAATTAAAGTGGGTTTTAGAGAAAATAAAAGTGGCTTTTAGAAAAAATTAAAGTGGCTTTTTGAGAAGACAAAAGCGGCTTTTAGAAAAAATTAAAGTGGATTTTTGAGAAAACAAAAGCGGCTTTTAGAAAAAATTAAAGTGGCTTTTTGAGAAAACAAAAGCGGCTTTTAGAAAAAATTAAAGTAGCTTTTTGAGAAAACAAAAGCGGCTATTAGAAAAAATTAAAGTGGCTTTTTGAGAAAACAAATGTGGCTTTTAGGAAAAATTAAAGTGGGTTTTAGAGAAACTAAAAGTGGCTTTTAGAAAAAATTAAAGCGACTTTCTGAGTAATTAAAAGTGACTTTTAGAAAAAATTAAAGCGACTTTCTGAGAAATCAAAATCGGCTTTTAGAAGAAATAAAAGTAGCTTTTTGAGAAAACAAAAGCGGCTATTAGAAAAAATTAAAGTGGCTTTTTGAGAAAACAAAAGCGGCTTTTAGAAAAAATTAAAGTGGGTTTTAGAGAAAATAAAAGCGGCTTTTAGAAAAAATTAAAGTGGCTTTTTGAGAAAATAAAAGCGGCTTTTAGAAAAAATTAAAGCGACTTTCTGAGTAATTAAAAGTGACTTTTAGAAAAAATTAAAGCGACTTTCTGAGAAATCAAAATCGGATTTTAGAAGAAATAAAAGTAGCTTTTTGAGAAAACAAAAGCGGCTATTAGAAAAAATTAAAATGGCTTTTTGAGAAAACAAAAGCGGCTTTTAGAAAAAATTAAAGTGGCTTTTTGAGAAAACAAAAGCGGCTTTTAGAAAAAATTAAAGTGGCTTTTTGAGAAAATAAAAGCGGCTTTTAGAAAAAATTAAAGCGACTTTCTGAGTAATTAAAAGTGACTTTTAGAAAAAATTAAAGCGACTTTCTGAGAAATCAAAATCGGATTTTAGAAGAAATAAAAGTAGCTTTTTGAGAAAACAAAAGCGGCTATTAGAAAAAATTAAAGTGGCTTTTTGAGAAAACAAAACCGGCTTTTAGAAAAAATTAAAGTGGGTTTTAGAGAAAATAAAAGCGGCTTTTAGAAAAAATTAAAGCGACTTTCTGAGAAATCAAAATCGGATTTTAGAAGAAATAAAAGTAGCTTTTTGAGAAAACAAAAGCGGCTTTTAGAAAAAATTAAAGTGGGTTTTAGAGAAAACAAAAGCGGCTATTAGAAAAAATTAAAGCGACATTCTGAGAAAACAAAAGCGGCTATTAGAAAAAATTAAAGCGACATTCTGAGAAAACAAAAGCGGCTATTAGAAAAAATTAAAGTGGGTTTTAGAGAAATTAAAAGCGGCTATTAGAAAAAATTAAAGTGGCTTTTTGAGAAAACAAAAGCGGCTTTTAGAAAAAATTAAAGTGGCTTTTTGAGAAAACAAAAGCGGCTTTTAGAAAAAATTAAAGTAGCTTTTTGAGAAAACAAAAGCGGCTATTAGAAAAAATTAAAGTGGCTTTTTGAGAAAACAAATGTGGCTTTTAGAAAAAATTAAAGTGGCTTTTTGAGAAAACAAAAGCGGCTTTTAGAAAAAATTAAAGTAGCTTTTTGAGAAAACAAAAGCGGCTATTAGAAAAAATTAAAGTGGCTTTTTGAGAAAACAAATGTGGCTTTTAGAAAAAATTAAAGTAGCTTTTTGAGAAAACAAAAGCGGCTATTAGAAAAAATTAAAGTGGCTTTTTGAGAAAACAAAAGCGGCTTTTAGAAAAAATTAAAGTGGCTTTTTGAGAAAATAAAAGCGGCTTTTAGAAAAAATTAAAGTAGCTTTTTGAGAAAACAAAAGCGGCTATTAGAAAAAATTAAAGTGGCTTTTTGAGAAAACAAAAGCGGCTTTTAGAAAAAATTAAAGTGGGTTTTAGAGAAATTAAAAGCGGCTATTAGAAAAAATTAAAGTGGCTTTTTGAGAAAACAAAAGCGGCTTTTAGAAAAAATTAAAGTAGCTTTTTGAGAAAACAAAAGCGGCTATTAGAAAAAATTAAAGTGGCTTTTTGAGAAAACAAATGTGGCTTTTAGAAAAAATTAAAGTAGCTTTTTGAGAAAACAAAAGCGGCTATTAGAAAAAATTAAAGTGGGTTTTAGAGAAATTAAAAGCGGCTATTAGAAAAAATTAAAGTGGCTTTTTGATAAAACAAAATGGCTTTTAGAAAAAATTAAAGTAGCTTTTTGAGAAAATAAAAGCGGCTTTTAGAAAAAATTAAAGTGGGTTTCTGAGAAAACAAAAGCGGCTATTAGAAAAAATTAAAGTGGCTTTTCGAGAAAACAAAATGGCTTTTAGAAAAAATTAAAGTAGCTTTTTGAGAAAATAAAAGCGGCTTTTAGAAAAAATTAAAGTGGGTTTTAGAGAAATTAAAAGCGGCTATTAGAAAAAATTAAAGTGGCTTTTCGAGAAAACAAAATGGCTTTTAGAAAAAATTAAAGTAGCTTTTTGAGAAAATAAAAGCGGCTTTTAGAAAAAATTAAAGTGGGTTTCTGAGAAAACAAAAGCGGCTATTAGAAAAAATTAAAGTGGCTTTTCGAGAAAACAAAATGGCTTTTAGAAAAAATTAAAGTAGCTTTTTGAGAAAACAAAAGCGGCTATTAGAAAAAATTAAAGTGGGTTTTAGAGAAATTAAAAGCGGCTATTAGAAAAAATTAAAGTGGCTTTTCGAGAAAACAAAATGGCTTTTAGAAAAAATTAAAGTAGCTTTTTGAGAAAACAAAAGCGGCTTTTAGAAAAAATTAAAGTGGGTTTCTGAGAAAACAAAAGCGGCTATTAGAAAAAATTAAAGTGGCTTTTCGAGAAAACAAAATGGCTTTTAGAAAAAATTAAAGTAGCTTTTTGAGAAAACAAAAGCGGCTTTTAGAAAAAATTAAAGTGGCTTTTTGAGAAAATAAAAGCGGCTTTTAGAAAAAATTAAAGTAGCTTTTTGAGAAAACAAAAGCGGCTATTAGAAAAAATTAAAGTGGCTTTTTGAGAAAACAAAAGCGGCTTTTAGAAAAAATTAAAGTGGGTTTTAGAGAAATTAAAAGCGGCTATTAGAAAAAATTAAAGTGGCTTTTTGAGAAAACAAAAGCGGCTTTTAGAAAAAATTAAAGTGGCTTTTTGAGAAAACAAAAGCGGCTTTTAGAAAAAATTAAAGTAGCTTTTTGAGAAAACAAAAGCGGCTATTAGAAAAAATGAAAGTGGCTTTTTGAGAAAACAAATGTGGCTTTTAGAAAAAATTAAAGTAGCTTTTTGAGAAAACAAAAGCGGCTATTAGAAAAAATTAAAGTGGGTTTTAGAGAAATTAAAAGCGGCTATTAGAAAAAATTAAAGTGGCTTTTTGATAAAACAAAATGGCTTTTAGAAAAAATTAAAGTAGCTTTTTGAGAAAATAAAAGCGGCTTTTAGAAAAAATTAAAGTGGGTTTCTGAGAAAACAAAAGCGGCTATTAGAAAAAATTAAAGTGGCTTTTCGAGAAAACAAAATGGCTTTTAGAAAAAATTAAAGTAGCTTTTTGAGAAAATAAAAGCGGCTTTTAGAAAAAATTAAAGTGGGTTTCTGAGAAAACAAAAGCGGCTATTAGAAAAAATTAAAGTGGCTTTTCGAGAAAACAAAATGGCTTTTAGAAAAAATTAAAGTAGCTTTTTGAGAAAATAAAAGCGGCTTTTAGAAAAAATTAAAGTGGGTTTCTGAGAAAACAAAAGCGGCTATTAGAAAAAATTAAAGTGGCTTTTCGAGAAAACAAAATGGCTTTTAGAAAAAATTAAAGTAGCTTTTTGAGAAAACAAAAGCGGCTATTAGAAAAAATTAAAGTGGCTTTTTGAGAAAACAAATGTGGCTTTTAGAAAAAATTAAAGTAGCTTTTTGAGAAAACAAAAGCGGCTATTAGAAAAAATTAAAGTGGGTTTTAGAGAAATTAAAAGCGGCTATTAGAAAAAATTAAAGTGGCTTTTTGATAAAACAAAATGGCTTTTAGAAAAAATTAAAGTAGCTTTTTGAGAAAATAAAAGCGGCTTTTAGAAAAAATTAAAGTGGGTTTCTGAGAAAACAAAAGCGGCTATTAGAAAAAATTAAAGTGGCTTTTCGAGAAAACAAAATGGCTTTTAGAAAAAATTAAAGTAGCTTTTTGAGAAAACAAAAGCGGCTATTAGAAAAAATTAAAGTGGGTTTTAGAGAAATTAAAAGCGGCTATTAGAAAAAATTAAAGTGGCTTTTTGATAAAACAAAATGGCTTTTAGAAAAAATTAAAGTAGCTTTTTGAGAAAATAAAAGCGGCTTTTAGAAAAAATTAAAGTGGGTTTCTGAGAAAACAAAAGCGGCTATTAGAAAAAATTAAAGTGGCTTTTCGAGAAAACAAAATGGCTTTTAGAAAAAATTAAAGTAGCTTTTTGAGAAAACAAAAGCGGCTATTAGAAAAAATTAAAGTGGCTTTTTGAGAAAACAAAAGCGGCTTTTAGAAAAAATTAAAGTGGCTTTTTGAGAAAACAAAAGCGGCTTTTAGAAAAAATTAAAGTAGCTTTTTGAGAAAACAAAAGCGGCTATTAGAAAAAATTAAAGTAGCTTTTTGAGAAAACAAAAGCGGCTATTAGAAAAAATTAAAGTGGCTTTTTGAGAAAACAAAAGCGGCTTTTAGAAAAAATTAAAGTAGCTTTTTGAGAAAACAAAAGCGGCTATTGGAAAAAATTAAAGTGGCTTTTTGAGAAAACAAAAGCGGCTTTTAGAAAAAATTAAAGTGGCTTTTTGAGAAAATAAAAGCGGCTTTTAGAAAAAATTAAAGTAGCTTTTTGAGAAAACAAAAGCGGCTATTAGAAAAAATTAAAGTGGCTTTTTGAGAAAACAAAAGCGGCTTTTAGAAAAAATTAAAGTAGCTTTTTGAGAAAACAAAAGCGGCTATTAGAAAAAATTAAAGTGGCTTTTTGAGAAAACAAAAGCGGCTTTTAGAAAAAATTAAAGTGGCTTTTTGAGAAAACAAAAGCGGCTTTTAGAAAAAATTAAAGTGGCTTTTTGAGAAAATAAAAGCGGCTTTTAGAAAAAATTAAAGTAGCTTTTTGATAAAACAAAATGGCTTTTAGAAAAAATTAAAGTAGCTTTTTGAGAAAATAAAAGCGGCTTTTAGAAAAAATTAAAGTGGGTTTCTGAGAAAACAAAAGCGGCTATTAGAAAAAATTAAAGTGGCTTTTCGAGAAAACAAAAGCGGCTATTAGAAAAAATTAAAGTGGGTTTTAGAGAAAATAAAAGTGGCTTTTAGAAAAAATTAAAGCGACTTTCTGAGAAAACAAAAGCGGCTTTTAGAAAAAATTAAAGCGACTTTCTGAGAAATCAAAAGCGGCTATTAGAAAAAATTAAAGCGACTTTTTGAGAAGACAAAAGCGGCTATTAGAAAAAATTAAAGTGGCTTTTTGAGAAAATAAAAGCGGCTTTTAGAAAAAATTAAAGTGGGTTTCTGAGAAAACAAAAGCGGCTATTAGAAAAAATTAAAGTGGCTTTTTGAGAAAACAAAAGCGGCTATTAGAAAAAATTAAAGTGGTTTTAGAGAAAATAAAAGTGGCTTTTAGAAAAAATTAAAGCGACTTTCTGAGAAAACAAAAGCGGCTTTTAGAAAAAATTAAAGCGACTTTCTTAGAAAACAAAAGCGGCTATTAGAAAAAATTAAAGCGACTTTTTGAGAAGACAAAAGCGGCTATTAGAAAAAATTAAAGTGGGTTTTAGAGAAAATAAAAGTGGCTTTTAGAAAAAATTAAAGTGGCTTTTTGAGAAGACAAAAGCGGCTTTTAGAAAAAATTAAAGTGGCTTTTTGAGAAAACAAAAGCGGCTGTTAGAAAAAATTAAAGTGGCTTTTTGAGAAAACAAAAGCGGCTTTTAGAAAAAATTAAAGTAGCTTTTTGAGAAAACAAAAGCGGCTATTAGAAAAAATTAAAGTGGCTTTTTGAGAAAACAAATGTGGCTTTTAGGAAAAATTAAAGTGGGTTTTAGAGAAACTAAAAGTGGCTTTTAGAAGAAATTAAAGCGACTTTCTGAGTAATTAAAAGTGACTTTTAGAAAAAATTAAAGCGACTTTCTGAGAAATCAAAATCGGCTTTTAGAAGAAATAAAAGTAGCTTTTTGAGAAAACAAAAGCGGCTATTAGAAAAAATTAAAGTGGCTTTTTGAGAAAACAAAAGCGGCTTTTAGAAAAAATTAAAGTGGGTTTTAGAGAAAATAAAAGCGGCTTTTAGAAAAAATTAAAGCGACTTTCTGAGAAATCAAAATCGGATTTTAGAAGAAATAAAAGTAGCTTTTTGAGAAAACAAAAGCGGCTATTAGAAAAAATTAAAGTGGCTTTTTGAGAAAACAAAAGCGGCTTTTAGAAAAAATTAAAGTGGCTTTTTGAGAAAACAAAAGCGGCTTTTGGAAAAAATTAAAGTGGCTTATTGAGAAAATAAAAGCGGCTTTTAGAAAAAATTAAAGCGACTTTCTGAGTAATTAAAAGTGACTTTTAGAAAAAATTAAAGCGACTTTCTGAGAAATCAAAATCGGATTTTAGAAGAAATAAAAGTAGCTTTTTGAGAAAACAAAAGCGGCTATTAGAAAAAATTAAAATGGCTTTTTGAGAAAACAAAAGCGGCTTTTAGAAAAAATTAAAGTGGCTTTTTGAGAAAACAAAAGCGGCTTTTAGAAAAAATTAAAGTGGCTTTTTGAGAAAATAAAAGCGGCTTTTAGAAAAAATTAAAGCGACTTTCTGAGTAATTAAAAGTGACTTTTAGAAAAAATTAAAGCGACTTTCTGAGAAATCAAAATCGGATTTTAGAAGAAATAAAAGTAGCTTTTTGAGAAAACAAAAGCGGCTATTAGAAAAAATTAAAGTGGCTTTTTGAGAAAACAAAACCGGCTTTTAGAAAAAATTAAAGTGGGTTTTAGAGAAAATAAAAGCGGCTTTTAGAAAAAATTAAAGCGACTTTCTGAGAAATCAAAATCGGATTTTAGAAGAAATAAAAGTAGCTTTTTGAGAAAACAAAAGCGGCTATTAGAAAAAATTAAAGGGGCTTTTTGAGAAAACAAAAGCGGCTTTTAGAAAAAATTAAAGTGGCTTTTTGAGAAAACAAAAGCGGCTTTTAGAAAAAATTAAAGTGGCTTTTTGAGAAAATAAAAGCGGCCTTTAGAAAAAATTAAAGCGACTTTCTGAGTAATTAAAAGTGACTTTTAGAAAAAATTAAAGCGACTTTCTGAGAAATCAAAATCGGATTTTAGAAGAAATAAAAGTAGCTTTTTGAGAAAACAAAAGCGGCTATTAGAAAAAATTAAAGTGGCTTTTTGAGAAAACAAAAGCGGCTTTTAGAAAAAATTAAAGTGGCTTTTTGAGAAAACAAAAGCGGCTTTTAGAAAAAATTAAAGTGGCTTTTTGAGAAAATAAAAGCGGCTTTTAGAAAAAATTAAAGCGACTTTCTGAGTAATTAAAAGTGACTTTTAGAAAAAATTAAAGCGACTTTCTGAGAAATCAAAATCGGATTTTAGAAGAAATAAAAGTGCCTTTTTGAGAAAACAAAAGCGGCTTTTGGAAAAAATTAAAGTGGGTTTTTGAGAAAACAAAAGCGGTCTTTAGAAAAAATTAACGTGGCTTTTTGATAAAACAAAAGCGGCTTTTAGAAAAAATTAAAATGGCTTTTTGAAAAAACAAAAGCGGCTTTTAGAAAAAATTAAAGCGACTTTCTGAGAAAACAAAAGCGGCTATTAGAAAAAATTAAAGTGGGTTTTAGAGAAAATAAAAGCGGCTTTTAGAAAAAATTAAAGTGGGTTTTAGAGAAATTAAAAGCGGCTATTAGAAAACATTAAAGTGGCTTTTTGAGAAAACAGAATCGGCTTTTAGAAAAAATTAAAGACACTTTCTGAGAAAACAAAAGCGGCTATAAGAAAAAATTAAAGTGGGTTTTAGAGAAATTAAAAGCGGCTATTAGAAAAAATTAAGTGGCTGTTTGAAAAAACAAAAGCGGCTTTTAGAAAAAATTAACGTGGCTTTTTGAGAAAACAAAAGCGGCTTTTAGAAAACATTAAAGTAGCTTTTTGAGAAAATAAAAGCGGCTATTAGAAAAAATTAAAGCGACTTTCTGAGAAAACAAAAGCGGCTTTTGGAAAAAATTAAAGTGGGTTTTTGAGAAAACAAAAGCGGCCTTTAGAAAAAATTAACGTGGCTTTTTGAGAAAACAAAAGCGGCTTTTAGAAAAAATTAAAGTAGCTTTTTGATAAAACAAAATGGCTTTTAGAAAAAATTAAAGTAGCTTTTTGAGAAAATAAAAGCGGCCTTTAGAAAAAATTAACGTGGCTTTTTGGGAAAACAAAAGCGGCTATTAGAAAAAATTAAAACGACTTTTTGAGAAGACAAAAGCTGCTATTAGAAAAAATTAAAGTGGCTTTTTGAGAAAATAAAAGCGGCTTTTAGAAAAAATTAAAGTGGGTTTCTGAGAAAACAAAAGCGGCTATTAGAAAAAATTAAAGTGGGTTTTAGAGAAAATAAAAGTGGCTTTTAGAAAAAATTAAAGCGACTTTCTGAGAAAACAAAAGCGGCTTTTGGAAAAAATTAAAGCCACTTTCAGAGAAAACAAAAGCGGCTTTTAGAAAAAATTAAAGCGACTTTCTGAGAAAACAAAAGCGGTTATTAGAAAAAATTAAAGTGGCTTTTTGAGAAAACAAAAGCGGCTTTTAGAAAAAATTAACGTGGCTTTTTGATAAAACAAAAGCGGCTTTTAGAAAAAATTAACGTGGCTTTTTGAGAAAACAAAAGCGGCTTTTAGAAAAAATTAAAGTAGCTTTTTGAGAAAATAAAAGCGGCTTTTAGAAAAAATTAACGTTGCTTTTTGAGAAAACAAAAGCGGCTTTTGGAAAAAATTAAAGCCACTTTCAGAGAAAACAAAAGCGGCTTTTAGAAAAAATTAAAGCGACTTTCTGAGAAAGCAAAAGCGGCTTTTAGAAAAAATTAAAGTGGCTTTTTGAGAAAACAAAAGCGGCCTTTAGAAAAAATTAACGTGGCTTTTTGAGAAGACAAAAGCGGCTTTTAGAAAAAATTAAAGCGACTTTCTGAGAAAGCAAAAGCGGCTTTTTGAAAAAATTGAAGTGGGTTTTTGAGAAAACAAAAGCGGCCTTTAGAAAAAATTAACGTGAATTTTTGAGAAAATAAAAGCGGCTATTAGAAAAAATTAAAGTGGCTTTTTGAGAAAACAAAAGCGGCTTTTAGAAAAAATTAAAGCGACTTTCTGAGAAAGCAAAAGCGGCTTTTTGAAAAAATTGAAGTGGGTTTTTGAGAAAACAAAAGCGGCCTTTAGAAAAAATTAACGTGAATTTTTGAGAAAATAAAAGCGGCTATTAGAAAAAATTAAAGTGGCTTTTTGAGAAAACAAAAGCGGCCTTTAGAAAAAATTAACGTGGCTTTTTGAGAAAACAAAAGCGGCTTTTAGAAAGAATTAAAATGGCTTTCTGAGAAAACAAAAGCGGCTTTTAGAAAAAATTAAAGTGGCTTTTTGAGAAAACAAAAGCGGCTTTTAGAAAAAATTAAAGTGGCTTTTTGAGAAAATAAAAGCGGCTTTTAGAAAAAATTAAAGCGACTTTCTGAGTAATTAAAAGTGACTTTTAGAAAAAATTAAAGCGACTTTCTGAGAAATCAAAATCGGATTTTAGAAGAAATAAAAGTAGCTTTTTGAGAAAACAAAAGCGGCTATTAGAAAAAATTAAAGTGGCTTTTTGAGAAAACAAAACCGGCTTTTAGAAAAAATTAAAGTGGGTTTTAGAGAAAATAAAAGCGGCTTTTAGAAAAAATTAAAGCGACTTTCTGAGAAATCAAAATCGGATTTTAGAAGAAATAAAAGTAGCTTTTTGAGAAAACAAAAGCGGCTATTAGAAAAAATTAAAGGGGCTTTTTGAGAAAACAAAAGCGGCTTTTAGAAAAAATTAAAGTGGCTTTTTGAGAAAACAAAAGCGGCTTTTAGAAAAAATTAAAGTGGCTTTTTGAGAAAATAAAAGCGGCCTTTAGAAAAAATTAAAGCGACTTTCTGAGTAATTAAAAGTGACTTTTAGAAAAAATTAAAGCGACTTTCTGAGAAATCAAAATCGGATTTTAGAAGAAATAAAAGTAGCTTTTTGAGAAAACAAAAGCGGCTATTAGAAAAAATTAAAGTGGCTTTTTGAGAAAACAAAAGCGGCTTTTAGAAAAAATTAAAGTGGCTTTTTGAGAAAACAAAAGCGGCTTTTAGAAAAAATTAAAGTGGCTTTTTGAGAAAATAAAAGCGGCTTTTAGAAAAAATTAAAGCGACTTTCTGAGTAATTAAAAGTGACTTTTAGAAAAAATTAAAGCGACTTTCTGAGAAATCAAAATCGGATTTTAGAAGAAATAAAAGCAGCTTTTTGAGAAAACAAAAGCGGCTATTAGAAAAAATAAAAGTGCCTTTTTGAGAAAACAAAAGCGGCTTTTGGAAAAAATTAAAGTGGGTTTTTGAGAAAACAAAAGCGGTCTTTAGAAAAAATTAACGTGGCTTTTTGATAAAACAAAAGCGGCTTTTAGAAAAAATTAAAATGGCTTTTTGAAAAAACAAAAGCGGCTTTTAGAAAAAATTAAAGCGACTTTCTGAGAAAACAAAAGCGGCTATTAGAAAAAATTAAAGTGGGTTTTAGAGAAAATAAAAGCGGCTTTTAGAAAAAATTAAAGTGGGATTTAGAGAAATTAAAAGCGGCTATTAGAAAAAGTTAAAGCGACTGTCTGAGAAAACAAAACCGGTTTTTAGAAGAAATAAAAGTGGCTTTTTGAGAAAACAAAAGCGGCTATTAGAAAAAATTAAAGCGACTTTCTGAGAAAAAAAGTGGCTTTTAGAAAAAATTAAAGTGGCTTTTTGAGAAAACAAAAGCGGCTTTTAGAAAAAATTAAAGTGGGTTTTAGAGAAATTAAAAGTGGCTTTTAGAAAAAATTAAAGCGAGTTTCTGAGAAAACAAAACCAGTTTTTAGAAGAAATAAAAGTGGCTTTTTGAGAAAACAAAAGCGGCTATTAGAAAAAATTAAAGCGACTTTCTGAGAAAAAAAGTGGCTTTTAGAAAAAATTAAAGTGGGTTTTAGAGAAATTAAAAGTGGCTTTTAGAAAAAATTAAAGCGACTTTCTGAGAAAACAAAACCAGTTTTTAGAAGAAATAAAAGTGGCTTTTTGAGAAAACAAAAGCGGCTATTAGAAAAAATTAAAGCGACTTTCTGAGAAAAAAAGTGGCTTTTAGAAAAAATTAAAGTGGGTTTTAGAGAAATTAAAAGTGGCTTTTAGAAAAAGTTAAAGCGACTGTCTGAGAAAACAAAACCGGTTTTTAGAAGAAATAAAAGTGGCTTTTTGAGAAAACAAAAGCGGCTATTAGAAAAAATTAAAGCGACTTTCTGAGAAAAAAAGTGGCTTTTAGAAAAAATTAAAGTGGCTTTTTGAGAAAACAAAAGCGGCTTTTAGAAAAAATTAAAGTGGCTTTTTGAAAAACCAAAAGCGGCTTTTAGAAAAAATTAAAGCGACTTTCTGGGGAATTAAAAGTGACTTTAAGAAAAAATTAAAGCGACTTTCTGAGAAAACAAAATCGGCTTTTAGAGGAAATAAAAGTAGCTTTTTGAGAAAACAAAAGCGGCTATTAGAAAAAATTAAGGTGGCTTTTTGAGAAAACAAAATCGGCTTTTAGAAAAAATTAAAGTGGGTTTTAGAGAAATTAAAAGTGGCTTTTAGAAAAAGTTAAAGCGACTGTCTGAGAAAACAAAACCGGTTTTTAGAAGAAATAAAAGTGGCTTTTTGAGAAATTAAAAGTCGCTTTAAGAAAAAATAAAAGCGGCTTTCTGAGAAAATAAAAGCGGCTTTTAGAAAAAATAAAAGCGGCTTTTTGATAAAACAAAAGCGGCTTTTAGAAAAAATAAAAGCGGCTTTTTGATAAAACAAAAGCGGCTTTTAGAAAAAATTAAAACGACTTTCTGAGAAAAAAAGTGGCTTTTAGAAAAAATTAAAGTGGGTTTTAGAGAAATTAAAAGTGGCTTTTAGAAAAAGTTAAAGCGACTGTCTGAGAAAACAAAACCGGTTTTTAGAAGAAATAAAAGTGGCTTTTTGAGAAAACAAAAGCGGCTATTAGAAAAAATTAAAGCGACTTTCTGAGAAAAAAAGTGGCTTTTAGAAAAAATTAAAGTGGCTTTTTGAGAAAACAAAAGCGGCTTTTAGAAAAAATTAAAGTGGCTTTTTGAAAAACCAAAAGCGGCTTTTAGAAAAAATTAAAGCGACTTTCTGGGGAATTAAAAGTGACTTTAAGAAAAAATTAAAGCGACTTTCTGAGAAAACAAAATCGGCTTTTAGAGGAAATAAAAGTAGCTTTTTGAGAAAACAAAAGCGGCTATTAGAAAAAATTAAGGTGGCTTTTTGAGAAAACAAAATCGGCTTTTAGAAAAAATTAAAGTGGGTTTTAGAGAAATTAAAAGTGGCTTTTAGAAAAAGTTAAAGCGACTGTCTGAGAAAACAAAACCGGTTTTTAGAAGAAATAAAAGTGGCTTTTTGAGAAATTAAAAGTCGCTTTAAGAAAAAATAAAAGCGGCTTTCTGAGAAAATAAAAGCGGCTTTTAGAAAAAATAAAAGCGGCTTTTTGATAAAACAAAAGCGGCTTTTAGAAAAAATAAAAGCGGCTTTTTGATAAAACAAAAGCGGCTTTTAGAAAAAATTAAAACGACTTTCTGAGAAAAAAAGTGGCTTTTAGAAAAAATTAAAGTGGGTTTTAGAGAAATTAAAAGTGGCTTTTAGAAAAAGTTAAAGCGACTGTCTGAGAAAACAAAACCGATTTTTAGAAGAAATAAAAGTGGCTTTTTGAGAAAACAAAAGCGGCTATTAGAAAAAATTAAAGCGACTTTCTGAGAAAAAAAGTGGCTTTTAGAAAAAATTAAAGTGGCTTTTTGAGAAAACAAAAGCGGCTTTTAGAAAAAATTAAAGTGGCTTTTTGAAAAACCAAAAGCGGCTTTTAGAAAAAATTAAAGCGACTTTCTGGGGAATTAAAAGTGACTTTAAGAAAAAATTAAAGCGACTTTCTGAGAAAACAAAATCGGCTTTTAGAGGAAATAAAAGTAGCTTTTTGAGAAAACAAAAGCGGCTATTAGAAAAAATTAAGGTGGCTTTTTGAGAAAACAAAATCGGCTTTTAGAAAAAATTAAAGTGGGTTTTAGAGAAATTAAAAGTGGCTTTTAGAAAAAATTAAAGCGACTTTCTGAGAAAACAAAACCGGTTTATAGAAGAAATAAAAGTGGCTTTCTGAGAAAATAAAAGCGGCTTTTAGAAAAAATTAAAGTGGCTTTTTGAGAAAATAAAAGCGGCTTTTAGAAAAAATTAAAACGACTTTCTTGGGAATTAAAAGTGACTTTAAGAAAAAATTAAAGCGACTTTCTGAGAAAACAAAATCGGCTTTTAGAGGAAATAAAAGTAGCTTTTTGAGAAAACAAAAGCGGCTATTAGAAAAAATTAAGGTAGCTTTTTGAGAAAACAAAAGCGGCTTTTAGAAAAAATTAAAGCGACTTTCTGGGGAATTAAAAGTGACTTTAAGAAAAAATTAAAGCGACTTTCTGAGAAAACAAAATCGGCTTTTAGAGGAAATAAAAGTAGCTTTTTGAGAAAACAAAAGCGGCTATTAGAAAAAATTAAGGTAGCTTTTTGAGAAAACAAAATCGGCTTTTAGAAAAAATTAAAGTGGGTTTTAGAGAAATTAAAAGTGGCTTTTAGAAAAAACTAAAGCGACTTTCTGAGAAAACAAAACCGGTTTTTAGAAGAAATAAAAGTGGCTTTTTGAGAAATTAAAAGTCGCTTTAAGAAAAAATAAAAGCGACTTTCTGAGAAAACAAAATCGGCTTTTAGAGGAAATAAAAGTAGCTTTTTGAGAAAACAAAAGCGGCTTTTAGAAAAAATTAAAGTGGCTTTTTGAGAAAACAAAAGCGGCTTTTAGAAAAAATTAAAGCGACTTTCTGAGGAATTAAAAGTGACTTTTAGAAAAAATTAAAGCAACTTTCAGAGAAAACAAAATCGGTTTTTAGAAGAAATAAAAGTAGCTTTTTGAGAAAACAAAAGCGGCTTTTAGAAAAAATTAAAGTGGGTTTTAGAGAAATTAAAAGTGGCTTTTAGAAAAAATTAAAGCGACTTTCTGAGACAACAAAACCAGTTTTTAGAAGAAATAAAAGTGGCTTTTTGAGAAAACAAAAGCGGCTATTAGAAAAAATTAAAGCGACTTTCTGAGAAAAAAAGTGGCTTTTAGAAAAAATTAAAGTGGGTTTTAGAGAAATTAAAAGTGGCTTTTAGAAAAAGTTAAAGCGACTGTCTGAGAAAACAAAACCGGTTTTTAGAAGAAATAAAAGTGGCTTTTTGAGAAAACAAAAGCGGCTATTAGAAAAAATTAAAGCGACTTTCTGAGAAAAAAAGTGGCTTTTAGAAAAAATTAAAGTGGCTTTTTGAGAAAACAAAAGCGGCTTTTAGAAAAAATTAAAGTGGCTTTTTGAAAAACCAAAAGCGGCTTTTAGAAAAAATTAAAGCGACTTTCTGGGGAATTAAAAGTGACTTTAAGAAAAAATTAAAGCGACTTTCTGAGAAAACAAAATCGGCTTTTAGAGGAAATAAAAGTAGCTTTTTGAGAAAACAAAAGCGGCTATTAGAAAAAATTAAGGTGGCTTTTTGAGAAAACAAAATCGGCTTTTAGAAAAAATTAAAGTGGGTTTTAGAGAAATTAAAAGTGGCTTTTAGAAAAAGTTAAAGCGACTGTCTGAGAAAACAAAACCGGTTTTTAGAAGAAATAAAAGTGGCTTTTTGAGAAATTAAAAGTCGCTTTAAGAAAAAATAAAAGCGGCTTTCTGAGAAAATAAAAGCGGCTTTTAGAAAAAATAAAAGCGGCTTTTTGATAAAACAAAAGCGGCTTTTAGAAAAAATAAAAGCGGCTTTTTGATAAAACAAAAGCGGCTTTTAGAAAAAATAAAAGCGGCTTTTTGATAAAACAAAAGCGGCTTTTAGAAAACATTAAAGTGGCTTTTTGAGAAAACAGAATCGGCTTTTAGAAAAAATTAAAGACACTTTCTGAGAAAACAAAAGCGGCTATAAGAAAAAATTAAAGTGGGTTTTAGAGAAATTAAAAGCGGCTATTAGAAAAAATTAAGTGGCTGTTTGAAAAAACAAAAGCGGCTTTTAGAAAAAATTAACGTGGCTTTTTGAGAAAACAAAAGCGGCTTTTAGAAAACATTAAAGTAGCTTTTTGAGAAAATAAAAGCGGCTATTAGAAAAAATTAAAGCGACTTTCTGAGAAAACAAAAGCGGCTTTTGGAAAAAATTAAAGTGGGTTTTTGAGAAAACAAAAGCGGCCTTTAGAAAAAATTAACCTGGCTTTTTGAGAAAACAAAAGCGGCTTTTAGAAAAAATTAAAGTAGCTTTTTGATAAAACAAAATGGCTTTTAGAAAAAATTAAAGTAGCTTTTTGAGAAAATAAAAGCGGCCTTTAGAAAAAATTAACGTGGCTTTTTGGGAAAACAAAAGCGGCTATTAGAAAAAATTAAAACGACTTTTTGAGAAGACAAAAGCTGCTATTAGAAAAAATTAAAGTGGGTTTTAGAGAAAATAAAAGCGGCTTTTAGAAAAAATTAAAGTGGGTTTTAGAGAAATTAAAAGCGGCTATTAGAAAACATTAAAGTGGCTTTTTGAGAAAACAGAATCGGCTTTTAGAAAAAATTAAAGACACTTTCTGAGAAAACAAAAGCGGCTATAAGAAAAAATTAAAGTGGGTTTTAGAGAAATTAAAAGCGGCTATTAGAAAAAATTAAGTGGCTGTTTGAAAAAACAAAAGCGGCTTTTAGAAAAAATTAACGTGGCTTTTTGAGAAAACAAAAGCGGCTTTTAGAAAAAATTAAAGTAGCTTTTTGATAAAACAAAATGGCTTTTAGAAAAAATTAAAGTAGCTTTTTGAGAAAATAAAAGCGGCCTTTAGAAAAAATTAACGTGGCTTTTTGGGAAAACAAAAGCGGCTATTAGAAAAAATTAAAGCGACTTTCTGAGAAAACAAAAGCGGCTTTTGGAAAAAATTAAAGTGGGTTTTTGAGAAAACAAAAGCGGCTTTTGGAAAAAATTAAAGTGGGTTTTTGAGAAAACAAAAGCGGCCTTTAGAAAAAATTAACGTGGCTTTTTGAGAAAACAAAAGCGGCTTTTAGAAAAAATTAAAGTAGCTTTTTGATAAAACAAAATGGCTTTTAAAAAAAATTAAAGTAGCTTTTTGAGAAAATAAAAGCGGCCTTTAGAAAAAATTAACGTGGCTTTTTGGGAAAACAAAAGCGGCTATTAGAAAAAATTAAAACGACTTTTTGAGAAGACAAAAGCTGCTATTAGAAAAAATTAAAGTGGCTTTTTGAGAAAATAAAAGCGGCTTTTAGAAAAAATTAAAGTGGGTTTCTGAGAAAACAAAAGCGGCTATTAGAAAAAATTAAAGTGGGTTTTAGAGAAAATAAAAGTGGCTTTTAGAAAAAATTAAAGCGACTTTCTGAGAAAACAAAAGCGGCTTTTGGAAAAAATTAAAGCCACTTTCAGAGAAAACAAAAGCGGCTTTTAGAAAAAATTAAAGCGACTTTCTGAGAAAACAAAAGCGGCTATTAGAAAAAATTAAAGTGGCTTTTTGAGAAAACAAAAGCGGCTTTTAGAAAAAATTAACGTGGCTTTTTGATAAAACAAAAGCGGCTTTTAGAAAAAATTAACGTGGCTTTTTGAGAAAACAAAAGCGGCTTTTAGAAAAAATTAAAGTAGCTTTTTGAGAAAACAAAAGCGGCTTTTAGAAAAAATTAAAGCGACTTTCTGAGAAAACAAAAGCGGCTATTAGAAAAAATTAAAGTGGCTTTTTGAGAAAACAAAAGCGGCTTTTAGAAAAAATTAACGTGGCTTTCTGAGAAAGCAAAAGCGGCTTTTAGAAAAAATTAAAGTGGCTTTTTGAGAAAACAAAAGCGGCCTTTAGAAAAAATTAACGTGGCTTTTTGAGAAAACAAAAGCGGCTTTTAGAAAAAATTAAAGCGACTTTCTGAGAAAGCAAAAGCGGCTTTTTGAAAAAATTGAAGTGGGTTTTTGAGAAAACAAAAGCGGCCTTTAGAAAAAATTAACGTGGCTTTTTGAGAAAACAAAAGCGGCTTTTAGAAAAAATTAACGTGGCTTTCTGAGAAAGCAAAAGCGGCTTTTAGAAAAAATTAAAGTGGCTTTTTGAGAAAACAAAAGCGGCCTTTAGAAAAAATTAAAGTGGCTTTTTGAGAAAACAAAAGCGGCTTTTAGAAAAAATTAACGTGGCTTTCTGAGAAAGCAAAAGCGGCTTTTAGAAAAAATTAAAGTGGCTTTTTGAGAAAACAAAAGCGGCCTTTAGAAAAAATTAACGTGGCTTTTTGAGAAAACAAAAGCGGCTTTTAGAAAAAATTAAAGTAGCTTTTTGAGAAAACAAAAGCGGCTTTTAGAAAAAATTAAAGCGACTTTCTGAGAAAACAAAAGCGGCTATTAGAAAAAATTAAAGTGGCTTTTTGAGAAAACAAAAGCGGCTTTTAGAAAAAATTAACGTGGCTTTCTGAGAAAGCAAAAGCGGCTTTTAGAAAAAATTAAAGTGGCTTTTTGAGAAAACAAAAGCGGCCTTTAGAAAAAATTAACGTGGCTTTTTGAGAAAACAAAAGCGGCTTTTAGAAAAAATTAAAGCGACTTTCTGAGAAAGCAAAAGCGGCTTTTTGAAAAAATTGAAGTGGGTTTTTGAGAAAACAAAAGCGGCCTTTAGAAAAAATTAACGTGAATTTTTGAGAAAATAAAAGCGGCTATTAGAAAAAATTAAAGTGGCTTTTTGAGAAAACAAAAGCGGCTTTTAGAAAAAATTAAAGAGACTTTCTGAGAAAGCAAAAGCGGCTTTTAGAAAAAATTAAAGTGGCTTTTTGAGAAAACAAAAGCGGCCTTTAGAAAAAATTAACGTGGCTTTTTGAGAAAACAAAAGCGGCTTTTAGAAAGAATTAAAATGGCTTTCTGAGAAAACAAAAGCGGCTATTAGAAAAAATTAAAGTGGCCTTTTGAGAAAACAAAAGCGGCTTTTAGAAAAAATTAACGTGGCTTTTTGATAAAACAAAAGCGGCTTTTAGAAAAAATTAACGTGGCTTTTTGAGAAAACAAAAGCGGCTTTTAGAAAAAATTAAAGTAGCTTTTTGAGAAAATAAAAGCGGCTATTAAAAAAAATTAAAGCGACTTTCTGAGAAAACAAAAGCGGCTTTTTGAAAAAATTGAAGTGGGTTTTTGAGAAAACAAAAGCGGCCTTTAGAAAAAATTAACGTGAATTTTTGAGAAAACAAAAGCGGCTATTAGAAAAAATTAAAGTGGCTTTTTGAGAAAACAAAAGCGGCTATTAGATAAAATTAAAGCGACTTTCTGAGAAAGCAAAAGCGGCTTTTAGAAAAAATTAAAGTGGCTTTTTGAGAAAACAAAAGCGGCCTTTAGAAAAAATTAACGTGGCTTTTTGAGAAAACAAAAGCGGCTATTAGAAAAAATTAAAGCGACTTTCTGAGAAAACAAAAGCGGCTTTTTGAAAAAATTAAAGTGGGTTTTTGAGAAAACAAAAGCGGCCTTTAGAAAAAATTAACGTGAATTTTTGAGAAAATAAAAGCGGCTATTAGAAAAAATTAAAGTGGCTTTTTGAGAAAACAAAAGCGGCTTTTAGAAAAAATTAAAGCGACTTTCTGAGAAAGCAAAAGCGGCTTTTAGAAAAAATTAAAGTGGCTTTTAGAGAAAACAAAAGCGGCCTTTAGAAAAAATTAACGTGGCTTTTTGAGAAAACAAAAGCGGCTTTTAGAAAAAATTAAAGTAGCTTTTTGAGAAAATAAAAGCGGCTATTAGAAAAAATTAAAATGGCTTTTTGAGAAAATAAAAGCGGCTTTTAGAAAAAATTAAAGTGGGTTTCTGAGAAAACAAAAGCGGCTATTAGAAAAAATTAAAGTGGGTTTTAGAGAAAATAAAAGTGGCTTTTAGAAAAAATTAAAGCGACTTTCTGAGAAAACAAAAGCGGCTTTTGGAAAAAATTAAAGCCACTTTCAGAGAAAACAAAAGCGGCTTTTAGAAAAAATTAAAGCGACTTTCTGAGAAAACAAAAGCGGCTATTAGAAAAAATTAAAGTGGCTTTTTGAGAAAACAAAAGCGGCTATTAGAAAAAATTAAAGTGGCTTTCTGAGAAAACAAAAGCGGCTATTAGAAAAAATTAACGTGGCTTTTTGAGAAAACAAAAGCGGCTATTAGAAATAATTAAAGCGACTTTCTGAGAAAACAAAAGCGGCTTTTTGAAAAAATTAAAGTGGGTTTTTGACAAAACAAAAGCGGCCTTTAGAAAAAATTAACGTGAATTTTTGAGAAAATAAAAGCGGCTATTAGAAAAAATTAAAGTGGCTTTTTGAGAAAACAAAAGCGGCTTTTAGAAAAAATTAAAGCGACTTTCTGAGAAAGCAAAAGCGGCTTTTAGAAAAAATTAAAGTGGCATTTTTGAGAAAACAAAAGCGGCCTTTAGAAAAAATTAACGTGGCTTTTTGAGAAAACAAAAGCGGCTTTTAGAAAAAATTAAAGTAGCTTTTTGAGAAAATAAAAGCGGCTATTAGAAAAAATTAAAGTAGCTGTTTGATAAAACAAAAGCGGCTTTTAGAAAAAATTAAAGCGACTTTCTGAGAAAACAAAAGCGGCTTTTAAAAAAAATTAAAGTGGCTTTTTGAGAAAACAAAAGCGGCTATTAGATAAAATTAAAGTGGCTTTTTGAGAAAACAAAAGTGGCTATTAGATAAAATTAAAGTAGCTGTTTGATAAAACAAAAGCGGCTTTTAGAAAAAATTAAAGTGAGTTTTTGAGAAGACAAAAGTGGCTATTAGAAAAAATTAAAGTGAGTTTTTGAGAAGACAAAAGTGGCTTTTAGAAGAACTTAAAGTGGCTTTTTGAGAAAACAAAAGCGGCTTTTAGAACAAATTAAAGGGGCTTTTTGAGAAAACAAAAGCGGCTTTAAGAAAAAATTAAAACGACTTTCTGAGGAATTAAAAGTGACTTTTAGAAAAAATTAAAGCAACTTTCAGAGAAAACAAAATCGGCTTTTAGAAGAAATAAAAGTGGCTTTTTGAGAAAACAAAAGCGGCTATTAGAAAAAATGAAAGTGGCTTTTTGAGAAAACAAAAGCGGCTTTTAGAAAAACTAAAAGTGGGTTTTAGAGAAATTAAAAGTGGCTTTTAGAAAAAATTAAAGCGACTTTCTGATAAAACAAAACCGGTTTTTAGAAGAAATAAAAGTGCCTTTTTGAGAAAACGAAAGCGGCTTTTAGAAAAAATTAAAGTGGCTTTTTGTGAAAACAAAAGCGGCTTTTAGAAAAAATTAAAGCGACTTTTTGAGAAAACAAAATCGGCTTTTAGAAGAAATAAAAGTAGCTTTTTGAGAAAACAAAAGCGGCTTTTAGAAAAAATTAAAGTGGCGTTTTGTGAAAACAAACCCGGCTTTTAGAAAAAATTAAAGTAGCTTTTTGAGAAAACAAAAGCGGCTTTTAGAAAAAATTAAAGTGGCGTTTTGTGAAAACAAACCCGGCTTTTAGAAAAAATTAAAGTGGCTTTTTGAGAAAACAAAAGCGGCTTTTAGAAAAAATTAAAGTGGCGTTTTGAGAAAACAAAAGCGGCTTTTAGAAAAAATTAAAGTGGCTTTTTGTGAAAACAAACCCGGCTTTTAGAAAAAATTAAAGTAGCTTTTTGAGAAAACAAAAGCGGCTTTTAGAAAAAATTAAAACGACTTTCTGAGAAAACAAAATCGGCTTTTAGAAGAAATAAAAGTAGCTTTTTGAGAAAACAAAAGCGGCTATTAGAAAAAACTAAAGTGGCTTTTTGAGAAAACAAAAGCGGCTTTTAGAAAAAATTAAAGTGGGTTTTAGAGAAAATAAAAGCGGCTTTTAGAAAAAATTAAAGCGACTTTCTGAGAAAACAAAAGCGGCTATTAGAAAAAATTAAAGTGGGTTTTAGAGAAATTAAAAGCGGCTTTTGGAAGAAATAAAAGTAGCTTTCTGATAAAGCAAAAGCGGCTTTTAGAAAAAATTAAAGTGGCTTTTTGAGAAAACAAAAGCGGCTTTTAGAAGAAATTAAAGTAGCTTTTTGAGAAAACAAAAGCGGCTTTTAGAAAAAATTAAAGTGGCGTTTTGTGAAAACAAACCCGGCTTTTAGAAAAAATTAAAGTAGCTTTTTGAGAAAACAAAAGCGGCTTTTAGAAAAAATTAAAGTGGCGTTTTGTGAAAACAAACCCGGCTTTTAGAAAAAATTAAAGTGGCTTTTTGAGAAAACAAAAGCGGCTTTTAGAAAAAATTAAAGTGGCGTTTTGAGAAAACAAAAGCGGCTTTTAGAAAAAATTAAAGTGGCTTTTTGTGAAAACAAACCCGGCTTTTAGAAAAAATTAAAGTAGCTTTTTGAGAAAACAAAAGCGGCTTTTAGAAAAAATTAAAACGACTTTCTGAGAAAACAAAATCGGCTTTTAGAAGAAATAAAAGTAGCTTTTTGAGAAAACAAAAGCGGCTATTAGAAAAAACTAAAGTGGCTTTTTGAGAAAACAAAAGCGGCTTTTAGAAAAAATTAAAGTGGGTTTTAGAGAAAATAAAAGCGGCTTTTAGAAAAAATTAAAGCGACTTTCTGAGAAAACAAAAGCGGCTATTAGAAAAAATTAAAGTGGGTTTTAGAGAAATTAAAAGCGGCTTTTGGAAGAAATAAAAGTAGCTTTCTGATAAAGCAAAAGCGGCTTTTAGAAAAAATTAAAGTGGCTTTTTGAGAAAACAAAAGCGGCTTTTAGAAGAAATTAAGACGCTTTCTGAGGAAATAAAAGTGACTTTTAGAAAAAATTAAAGCGACTTTCTGAGAAAGCAAAAGCGGCTTTTAGAAAAAATTAAAGTGGGGTTTAGAGAAATTAAAAGCGGCTTTTAGAAAAAACCAAAGTGGCTTTTTGAGAAAACAAAAGCGGCTATTAGAAAAAATTAAAGCGACTTTCTGAGAAAACAAAATCGGCTTTTAAAAAAAATTAAAGTGGCTTTTTGAGAAAACAAAAGCGGCTTTTAGAAAAAATTAAAGTGGCTTTTTGAGAAAACAAAAGCGGCTTTTAGAAAAAATTAAAGTGGGGTTTAGAGAAATTAAAAGCGGCTTTTAGAAGAAATAAAAGTAGCTTTCTGATAAAGCAAAAGCGGCTTTTAGAAAAAATTAAAGTGGCTTTTTGAGAAAACAAAAGCGGCTTTTAGAAAAAATTAAAATGGCTTTTTGATAAAACAAAAGCGGCTTTTAGAAAAAATTAAAGTGGGTTTTAGAGAAATTAAAAGCGGCTATTAGAAAAAATTATAGTGGCTTTTTGAGAAAACAAAAGCGGCTTTTAGAAAAAATTAAAGCGACATTCTGAGAAAACAAAAGCGGCTATTAGAAAAACTTAAAGTGGGTTTTAGAGAAATTAAAAGCGGCTTTTAGAAGAAATAAAAGTAGCTTTCTGATAAATCAAAAGCGGCATTTAGAAAAAATTAAAGTGGCTTTTTGAGAAAACAAAAGCGGCTTTTAGAAAAAATTAAAATGGCTTTTTGATAAAACAAAAGCGGCTTTTAGAAAAAATTAAAGTGGGTTTTAGAGAAATTAAAAGCGGCTATTAGAAAAAATTAAAATGGCTTTTTGATAAAACAAAAGCGGCTTTTAGAAAAACTTAAAGTGGGTTTTAGAGAAATTAAAAGCGGCTTTTAGAAAAAATTAAAGTGGCTTTTTGAGAAAACAAAAGCGGCCTTTAGAAAAAATTAACGTGGCTTTTTGAGAAAACAAAAGCGGCTTTTAGAAAAAATTAAAGCGACTTTCTGAGAAAGCAAAAGCGGCTTTTTGAAAAAATTGAAGTGGGTTTTTGAGAAAACAAAAGCGGCCTTTAGAAAAAATTAACGTGGCTTTTTGAGAAAACAAAAGCGGCTTTTAGAAAAAATTAACGTGGCTTTCTGAGAAAGCAAAAGCGGCTTTTAGAAAAAATTAAAGTGGCTTTTTGAGAAAACAAAAGCGGCCTTTAGAAAAAATTAAAGTGGCTTTTTGAGAAAACAAAAGCGGCTATTAGAAAAAATTAAAGCGACTTTCTGAAAAAACAAAATCGGCTTTTAGAAGAAATAAAAGTATCTTTTTGAGAAAACAAAAGCGGCTTTTAGAAAAAATTAAAGTGGCTTTTTGAAAAAACAAAAGCAGCTTTTTGAAAAAATTAAAGTGGGTTTTAGAGAAATTAAAGCGGCTTTTAGAAAAAATTAAAGTGGCTTTCTGAGAAAACAAAAGCGGCTTTTAGAAAAAATTAAAGTGGCTTTCTGAGAAAACAAAAGCGGCTATTAGAAAAAATTAAAGCGACTTTCTGAAAAAACAAAATCGGCTTTTAGAAGAAATAAAAGTATCTTTTTGAGAAAACAAAAGCGGCTTTTAGAAAAAATTAAAGTGGCTTTTTGAAAAAACAAAAGCAGCTTTGTGAAAAAATTAAAGTGGGTTTTAGAGAAATTAAAAGCGGCTTTTAGAAAAAATTAAAGTGGCTTTCTGAGAAAACAAAAGCGGCTTTTAGAAAAAATTAAAGTGGCTTTCTGAGAAAACAAAAGCGGCTATTAGAAAAAACTAAAGCGACTTTCTGAAAAAACAAAATCGGCTTTTAGAAGAAATAAAAGTATCTTTTTGAGAAAACAAAAGCGGCTTTTGGAAAAAATTAAAGTGGCTTTTTGAAAAAACAAAAGCAGCTTTTTGAAAAAATTAAAGTGGGTTTTAGAGAAATTAAAAGCGGCTTTTAGAAAAAATTAAGACGCTTTCTGAGGAAATAAAAGTGACTTTTAGAAAAAATTAAAGCGACTTTCTGAGAAAGCAAAAGCGGCTTTTAGAAAAAATTAAAGTGGCTTTCTGAGAAAACAAAAGCGACTATTAGAAAAAATTAAAGCGACTTTCTGAGAAAACAAAAGCGGCTTTTAGAAAAAATTATAGTGGCTTTTTGAGAAAACAAAAGCGGCTTTTAAAAAAAATCAAAGTGGCTTTTTGAAAAAACAAAAGCGGCTATTAGAAAAAATTAAAGCGACTTTCTGAGAAAGCAAAAGCGGCTTTTAGAAAAAATTAAAGTGGCTTTTTGAAAAAACAAAAGCAGCTTTGTGAAAAAATTAAAGTGGGTTTTAGAGAAATTAAAAGCGGCTTTTAGAAAAAATTAAAGTGGCTTTCTGAGAAAACAAAAGCGGCTTTTAGAAAAAATTAAAGTGGCTTTCTGAGAAAACAAAAGCGGCTATTAGAAAAAATTAAAGCTACTTTCTGAAAAAACAAAATCGGCTTTTAGAAGAAATAAAAGTAGCTTTCTGATAAAGCAAAAGCGGCTATTAGAAAAAATTAAAGCGACTTTCTGAGAAAACAAAAGCGGCTTTTAGAAGAAATAAAAGTAGCTTTCTGATAAAGCAAAAGCGGCTTTTAGAAAAAATTAAAGTGGCTTTCTGAGAAAACAAAAGCGGCTTTTAGAAAAAATTAAAGTGGCTTTTTGAGAAAACAAAAGCGGCTTTTAGAAAAAATCAAAGTGGCTTTTTGAAAAAACAAAAGCGGCTATTAGAAAAAATTAAAGCGACTTTCTGAGAAAACAAAAGCGGCTTTTAGAAAAAATTAAAGTAGCTTTCTGATAAAGCAAAAGCGGCTTTTAGAAAAAATTAAAGTGGCTTTCTGAGAAAACAAAAGCGGCTTTTAGAAAAAATTAAAGTAGCTTTCTGAGAAAACAAAAGCGGCTTTTAGAAAAAATTAAAGTGGCTTTCTGAGAAAACAAAAGCGGCTTTTAGAAAAAATTAAAGTGGCTTTCTGAGAAAACAAAAGCGGCTTTTAGAAAAAATTAAAGTGGCTTTCTGAGAAAACAAAAGCGACTATTAGAAAAAATTAAAGCGACTTTCTGAGAAAACAAAAGCGGCTTTTAGAAAAAATTATAGTGGCTTTTTGAGAAAACAAAAGCGGCTTTTAGAAAAAATCAAAGTGGCTTTTTGAAAAAACAAAAGCGGCTATTAGAAAAAATTAAAGCGACTTTCTGAGAAAACAAAAGCGGCTTTTAGAAAAAATTAAAGTGGCTTTTTGAAAAAACAAAAGCAGCTTTGTGAAAAAATTAAAGTGGGTTTTAGAGAAATTAAAAGCGGCTTTTAGAAAAAATTAAAGTGGCTTTCTGAGAAAACAAAATCGGCTTTTAGAAAAAATTAAAGTGGCTTTCTGAGAAAACAAAAGCGGCTTTTAGAAAAAATTAAAGTGGCTTTCTGAGAAAACAAAAGCGGCTTTTAGAAAAAATTAAAGTGGCTTTCAGAGAAAACAAAAGCGACTATTAGAAAAAATTAAAGCGACTTTCTGAGAAAACAAAAGCGGCTTTTAGAAAAAATTATAGTGGCTTTTTGAGAAAACAAAAGCGGCTTTTAGAAAAAATCAAAGTGGCTTTTTGAAAAAACAAAAGCGGCTATTAGAAAAAATTAAAGCGACTTTCTGAGAAAACAAAAGCGGCTTTTAGAAAAAATTAAAGTGGCTTTTTGAAAAAACAAAAGCAGCTTTGTGAAAAAATTAAAGTGGGTTTTAGAGAAATTAAAAGCGGCTTTTAGAAAAAATTAAAGTGGCTTTCTGAGAAAACAAAAGCGGCTTTTAGAAAAAATTAAAGCGACTTTCTGAGAAAACAAAAGCGGCTTTTAGAAAAAATTATAGTGGCTTTTTGAGAAAACAAAAGCGGCTTTTAGAAAAAATCAAAGTGGCTTTTTGAAAAAACAAAAGCGGCTATTAGAAAAAATTAAAGCGACTTTCTGAGAAAACAAAAGCGGCTTTTAGAAAAAATTAAAGTGGCTTTTTGAAAAAACAAAAGCAGCTTTGTGAAAAAATTAAAGTGGGTTTTAGAGAAATTAAAAGCGGCTTTTAGAAAAAATTAAAGTGGCTTTCTGAGAAAACAAAAGCGGCTTTTAGAAAAAATTAAAGTGGCTTTCTGAGAAAACAAAAGCGGCTATTAGAAAAAATTAAAGCGACTTTCTGAAAAAACAAAATCGGCTTTTAAAAGAAATAAAAGTATCTTTTTGAGAAAACAAAAGCGGCTTTTAGAAAAAATTAAAGTGGCTTTTTGAAAAAACAAAAGCAGCTTTTTGAAAAAATTAAAGTGGGTTTTAGAGAAATTAAAAGCGGCTTTTAGAAAAAATTAAGACGCTTTCTGAGGAAATAAAAATGACTTTTAGAAAAAATTAAAGCGACTTTCTGAGAAAGCAAAAGCGGCTTTTAGAAAAAATTAAAGTGGCTTTCTGAGAAAACAAAAGCGACTACTAGAAAAAATTAAAGCGACTTTCTGAGAAAACAAAAGCGGCTTTTAGAAGAAATAAAAGTAGCTTTCTGATAAAGCAATAGCGGCTTTTAGAAAAAATTAAAGTGGCTTTTTGAGAAAACAAAAGCGGCTTTTAGAAAAAATTAAAGTGGCTTTTTGAGAAAACAAAAGCGGCTATTAGAAAAAATAAAAGTGCCTTTTTGAGAAAGCAAAAGCGGCTTTTAGAAAAAATTATAGTGGCTTTTTGAGAAAACAAAAGCGGCTTTTAGAAAAAATCAAAGTGGCTTTTTGAAAAAACAAAAGCGGCTATTAGAAAAAATTAAAGCGACTTTCTGAGAAAACAAAAGCGGCTTTTAGAAGAAATAAAAGTAGCTTTCTGATAAAGCAAAAGCGGCTTTTAGAAAAAATTAAAGTGGTTTTTTGAGAAAACAAAAGCGGCTTTTAGAAAAAATTAAAGTGGCTTTTTGAGAAAACAAAAGCGGCTTTTAGAAAAAATTAAGGTGGGTTTTAGAGAAATTAAAAGCGGCTATTAGAAAAAATTATAGTGGCTTTTTGAGAAAACAAAAGCGGCTTTTAGAAAAAATTAAAGTGGCTTTCTGAGAAAACAAAAGCGGCTTTTAGAAAAAATTATAGTGGCTTTTTGAGAAAACAAAAGCGGCTTTTAGAAAAAATCAAAGTGGCTTTTTGAAAAAACAAAAGCGGCTATTAGAAAAAATTAAAGCGACTTTCTGAGAAAACAAAAGCGGCTTTTAGAAGAAATAAAAGTAGCTTTCTGATAAAGCAAAAGCGGCTTTTAGAAAAAATTAAAGTGGTTTTTTGAGAAAACAAAAGCGGCTTTTAGAAAAAATTAAAGTGGCTTTTTGAGAAAACAAAGGCGGCTTTTAGAAAAAATTAAGGTGGGTTTTAGAGAAATTAAAAGCGGCTATTAGAAAAAATTATAGTGGCTTTTTGAGAAAACAAAAGCGGCTTTTAGAAAAAATTATAGTGGCTTTTTGAGAAAACAAAAGCGGCTATTAGAAAAAATTAAAGCGGCTTTCTGAGAAAACAAAAGCGGCTTTTAGAAAAAATAAAAGTGGCTTTTTGAGAAAACAAAAGCGGCTATTAGAAAAAATTAAAGCGACTTTCTGAGAAAACAAAAGCGGCTATTAGAAAAAATTAAAGCGACTTTCTGAGAAAACAAAAGCGGCTTTTAGAAGAAATAAAAGTAGCTTTCTGATAAAACAAAAGCGGCTATTAGAAAAAATTAAAGCGGCTTTCTGAGAAAACAAAAGCGGCTTTTAGAAAAAATAAAAGTGGCTTTTTGAGAAAACAAAAGCGGCTATTAGAAAAAATTAAAGCGACTTTCTGAGAAAACAAAAGCGGCTATTAGAAAAAATTAAAGCGACTTTCTGAGAAAACAAAAGCGGCTTTTAGAAGAAATAAAAGTAGCTTTCTGATAAAACAAAAGCGGCTATTAGAAAAAATTAAAGCGGCTTTCTGAGAAAACAAAAGCGGCTTTTAGAAAAAATAAACGTGGCTTTTTGAGAAAACAAAAGCGGCTATTAGAAAAAATTAAAGCGACTTTCTGAGAAAACAAAAGCGGCTTTTAGAAGAAATAAAAGTGGCTTTTTGAGAAAACAAAAGCGGCTATTAGAAAAAATTAAAGCGGCTTTCTGAGAAAACAAAAGCGGCTTTTAGAAAAAATAAAAGTGGCTTTTTGAGAAAACAAAAGCGGCTATTAGAAAAAATTAAAGCGACTTTCTGAGAAAACAAAAGCGGCTATTAGAAAAAATTAAAGCGACTTTCTGAGAAAACAAAAGCGGCTTTTAGAAGAAATAAAAGTAGCTTTCTGATAAAGCAAAAGCGGCTATTAGAAAAAATTAAAGCGGCTTTCTGAGAAAACAAAAGCGGCTTTTAGAAAAAATAAAAGTGGCTTTTTGAGAAAACAAAAGCGGCTTTTAGAAAAAATTAAAGTGGCTTTTTGAGAAAACAAAAGCGGTTTTTAGAAAAAATTAAGGTGGGTTTTAGAGAAATTAAAAGCGGCTATTAGAAAAAATTATAGTGGCTTTTTGAGAAAACAAAAGCGGCTTTTAGAAAAAATTATAGTGGCTTTTTGAGAAAACAAAAGCGGCTTTTAGAAAAAATTAAAGCGACATTCTGAGAAAACAAAAGCGGCTTTTAGAAGAAATAAAAGTAGCTTTCTTATAAAGCAAAAGCGGCTATTAGAAAAAATTAAAGCGGATTTTTGAGAAAACAAAAGCGGCTTTTAGAAAAAATTAAAGCGACATTCTGAGAAAACAAAAGCGGCTTTTAGAAGAAATAAAAGTAGCTTTCTGATAAAGCAAAAGCGGCTATTAGAAAAAATTAAAGCGACTTTCTGAGAAAACAAAAGCGGCTTTTAGAAGAAATAAAAGTAGCTTTCTTATAAAGCAAAAGCGGCTATTAGAAAAAATTAAAGCGGATTTTTGAGAAAACAAAAGCGGCTTTTAGAAAAAATTAAAGCGACATTCTGAGAAAACAAAAGCGGCTTTTAGAAGAAATAAAAGTAGCTTTCTGATAAAGCAAAAGCGGCTATTAGAAAAAATTAAAGCGACTTTCTGAGAAAACAAAAGCGGCTTTTAGAAGAAATAAAAGTAGCTTTCTTATAAAGCAAAAGCGGCTATTAGAAAAAATTATAGTGGCTTTTTGAGAAAACAAAAGCGGCTTTTAGAAAAAATTAAAGTGGCTTTTTGAGAAAACAAAAGCGGTTTTTAGAAAAAATTAAGGTGGGTTTTAGAGAAATTAAAAGCGGCTATTAGAAAAAATTATAGTGGCTTTTTGAGAAAACAAAAGCGGCTTTTAGAAAAAATTATAGTGGCTTTTTGAGAAAACAAAAGCGGCTTTTAGAAAAAATTAAAGCGACATTCTGAGAAAACAAAAGCGGCTTTTAGAAGAAATAAAAGTAGCTTTCTTATAAAGCAAAAGCGGCTATTAGAAAAAATTATAGTGGCTTTTTGAGAAAACAAAAGCGGCTTTTAGAAAAAATTATAGTGGCTTTTTGAGAAAACAAAAGCGGCTTTTAGAAAAAATTATAGTGGCTTTCTGATAAAGCAAAAGCGGCTATTAGAAAAAATTAAAGCGGCTTTCTGAGAAAACAAAAGCGGCTTTTAGAAAAAATAAAAGTAGCTTTCTGATAAAGCAAAAGCGGCTATTAGAAAAAATTAAAGCGGATTTTTGAGAAAACAAAAGCGGCTTTTAGAAAAAATTAAAGCGACATTCTGAGAAAACAAAAGCGGCTTTTAGAAGAAATAAAAGTAGCTTTCTGATAAAGCAAAAGCGGCTATTAGAAAAAATTAAAGCGACATTCTGAGAAAACAAAAGCGGCTTTTAGAAGAAATAAAAGTAGCTTTCTGATAAAGCAAAAGCGGCTATTAGAAAAAATTAAAGCGACTTTCTGAGAAAACAAAAGCGGCTTTTAGAAGAAATAAAAGTAGCTTTCTTATAAAGCAAAAGCGGCTATTAGAAAAAATTATAGTGGCTTTTTGAGAAAACAAAAGCGGCTTTTAGAAAAAATTATAGTGGCTTTTTGAGAAAACAAAAGCGGCTTTTAGAAAAAATTAAAGCGACATTCTGAGAAAACAAAAGCGGCTTTTAGAAGAAATAAAAGTAGCTTTCTTATAAAGCAAAAGCGGCTATTAGAAAAAATTAAAGCGGCTTTCTGAGAAAACAAAAGCGGCTTTTAGAAAAAATAAAAGTAGCTTTCTTATAAAGCAAAAGCGGCTATTAGAAAAAATTATAGTGGCTTTTTGAGAAAACAAAAGCGGCTTTTAGAAAAAATTATAGTGGCTTTTTGAGAAAACAAAAGCGGCTTTTAGAAAAAATTAAAGCGACATTCTGAGAAAACAAAAGCGGCTTTTAGAAGAAATAAAAGTAGCTTTCTTATAAAGCAAAAGCGGCTATTAGAAAAAATTAAAGCGGCTTTTTGAGAAAACAAAAGCGACTTTTAGAAAAAACAAAAGCGGCTTTTAGAAGAAATAAAAGTAGCTTTCTGATAAAGCAAAAGCGGCTATTAGAAAAAATTAAAGCGACTTTCTGAGAAAACAAAAGCGGCTTTTAGAAGAAATAAAAGTAGCTTTCTTATAAAGCAAAAGCGGCTATTAGAAAAAATTAAAGCGGCTTTCTGAGAAAACAAAAGCGGCTTTTAGAAAAAATTAAGGTGGGTTTTTGAGAAAACAAAAGCGGCTTTTGGAAAAAATTAAAGCGACATTCTGAGAAAACAAAAGCGGCTTTTAGAAGAAATAAAAGTAGCTTTCTGATAAAGCAAAAGCGGCTATTAGAAAAAATTATAGTGGCTTTTTGAGAAAACAAAAGCGGCTTTTAGAAAAAATTATAGTGGCTTTTTGAGAAAACAAAAGCGGCTATTAGAAAAAATTAAAGCGACTTTCTGAGAAAACAAAAGCGGCTTTTAGAAAAAATTAAAGTGGCTTTTTGAGAAAACAAAAGCGGCCTTTAGAAAAAATTAACGTGGCTTTTTGAGAAAACAAAAGCGGCTTTTGGAAAAAATTAAAGCCACTTTCAGAGAAAACAAAAGCGGCTTTTAGAAAAAATTAAAGTGGCTTTTAGAGAAAACAAAAGCGGCCTTTAGAAAAAATTAACGTGGCTTTTTGAGAAAACAAAAGCGGCTATTAGAAAAAATTAAAATGGCTTTTTGAGAAAATAAAAGCGGCTTTTAGAAAAAATTAAAGTGGGTTTCTGAGAAAACAAAAGCGGCTATTAGAAAAAATTAAAGTGGGTTTTAGAGAAAATAAAAGTGGCTTTTAGAAAAAATTAAAGCGACTTTCTGAGAAAACAAAAGCGGCTTTTGGAAAAAATTAAAGCGACTTTCTGAGAAAGCAAAAGCGGCTTTTAGAAAAAATTAAAGTGGCTTTTAGAGAAAACAAAAGCGTCCTTTAGAAAAAATTAACGTGGCTTTTTGAGAAAACAAAAGCGGCTTTTAGAAAAAATTAAAGTAGCTTTTTGAGAAAATAAAAGCGGCTTTTAGAAAAAATTAAAGTGGGTTTCTGAGAAAACAAAAGCGGCTATTAGAAAAAATTAAAGTGGGTTTTAGAGAAAATAAAAGTGGCTTTTAGAAAAAATTAAAGCGACTTTCTGAGAAAACAAAAGCGGCTTTTGGAAAAAATTAAAGCCACTTTCAGAGAAAACAAAAGCGGCTTTTAGAAAAAATTAAAGTGGCTTTTAGAGAAAACAAAAGCGGCCTTTAGAAAAAATTAACGTGGCTTTTTGAGAAAACAAAAGCGGCTATTAGAAAAAATTAAAATGGCTTTTTGAGAAAACAAAAGCGGCTTTTAGAAAAAATTAAAGCGACTTTCTGAGAAAGCAAAAGCGGCTTTTAGAAAAAATTAAAGTGGCTTTTAGGGAAAACAAAAGCGGCCTTTAGAAAAAATTAACGTGGCTTTTTGAGAAAACAAAAGCGGCTTTTAGAAAAAATTAAAGTAGCTTTTTGAGAAAATAAAAGCGGCTTTTAGAAAAAATTAAAGTGGGTTTCTGAGAAAACAAAAGCGGCTATTAGAAAAAATTAAAGTGGGTTTTAGAGAAAATAAAAGTGGCTTTTAGAAAAAATTAAAGCGACTCTCTGAGAAAACAAAAGCGGCTTTTGGAAAAAATTAAAGCCACTTTCAGAGAAAACAAAAGCGGCTTTTAGAAAAAATTAAAGTGGCTTTTAGAGAAAACAAAATCGGCCTTTAGAAAAAATTAACGTGGCTTTTTGAGAAAACAAAAGCGGCTATTAGAAAAAATTAAAATGGTTTTTGAGAAAATAAAAGCGGCTTTTAGAAAAAATTAAAGTGGGTTTCTGAGAAAACAAAAGCGGCTATTAGAAAAAATTAAAGTGGGTTTTAGAGAAAATAAAAGTGGCTTTTAGAAAAAATTAAAGCGACTTTCTGAGAAAACAAAAGCAGCTTTTGGAAAAAATTAAAGCCACTTTCAGAGAAAACAAAAGCGGCTTTTAGAAAAAATTAAAGCGACTTTCTGAGAAAACAAAAGCGGCTATTAGAAAAAATTAAAGTGGCTTTTTGAGAAAACAAAAGCGGCTATTAGAAAAAATTAAAGTGGCTTTCTGAGAAAACAAAAGCGGCTATTAGAAAAAATTAAAGTGGCTTTTTGAGAAAACAAAAGCGGCTTTTAGAAACAATTAACGTGGCTTTTTGATAAAACAAAAGCGGCTTTTAGAAAAAATTAACGTGGCTTTTTGAGAAAACAAAAGCGGCTTTTAGAAAAAATTAAAGTAGCTTTTTGAGAAAATAAAAGCGGCTATTAGAAAAAATTAAAGCGACTTTCTGAGAAAACAAAAGCGGCTTTTGGAAAAAATTAAAGTGGGTTTTTGAGAAAACAAAAGCGGCCTTTAGAAAAAATTAACGTGGCTTATTGAGAAAATAAAAGCGGCTATTAGAAAAAATTAAAGTAGCTGTTTGATAAAACAAAATGGCTTTTAGAAAAAATTAAAGTGGCTTTTTGAGAAAACAAAAGCGGCTTTTAGAAAAAATTAAAGCGACTTTCTAAGAAAGCAAAAGCGGCTTTTAGAAAAAATTAAAGTGGCTTTTTGAGAAAACAAAAGCGGCCTTTAGAAAAAATTAACGTGGCTTTTTGAGAAAACAAAAGCGGCTTTTAAAAAGAATTAAAATGGCTTTCTGAGAAAACAAAAGCGGCTATTAGAAAAAATTAAAGTAGCTGTTTGATAAAACAAAATGGCTTTTAGAAAAAATTAAAATGGCTTTTTGAGAAAATAAAAGCGGCTTTTAGAAAAAATTAAAGTGGGTTTCTGAGAAAACAAAAGCGGCTATTAGAAAAAATTAAAGTGGGTTTTAGAGAAAATAAAAGCGGCTATTAGAAAAAATTAAAGTAGCTGTTTGATAAAACAAAATGGCTTTTAGAAAAAATTAAAATGGCTTTTTGAGAAAATAAAAGCGGCTTTTAGAAAAAATTAAAGTGGGTTTCTGAGAAAACAAAAGCGGCTATTAGAAAAAATTAAAGTGGGTTTTAGAGAAAATAAAAGTGGCTTTTAGAAAAAATTAAAGCGACTTTCTGAGAAAACAAAAGCGGCTTTTGGAAAAAATTAAAGCCACTTTCAGAGAAAACAAAAGCGGCTTTTAGAAAAAATTAAAGCGACTTTCTGAGAAAATAAAAGCGGCTATTAGAAAAAATTAAAGTGGCTTTTTGAGAAAACAAAAGCGGCTATTAGAAAAAATTAAAGTGGCTTTCTGAGAAAACAAAAGCGGCTATTAGAAAAAATTAAAGTGGCTTTTTGAGAAAACAAAAGCGGCTTTTAGAAAAAATTAACGTGGCTTTTTGATAAAACAAAAGCGGCTTTTAGAAAAAATTAACGTGGCTTTTTGAGAAAACAAAAGCGGCTTTTAGAAAAAATTAAAGTAGCTTTTTGAGAAAATAAAAGCGGCTATTAGAAAAAATTAAAGCGACTTTCTGAGAAAACAAAAGCGGCTTTTGGAAAAAATTAAAGTGGGTTTTTGAGAAAACAAAAGCGGCCTTTAGAAAAAATTAACGTGGCTTATTGAGAAAATAAAAGCGGCTATTAGAAAAAATTAAAGTAGCTGTTTGATAAAACAAAATGGCTTTTAGAAAAAATTAAAGTGGCTTTTTGAGAAAACAAAAGCGGCTTTTAGAAAAAATTAAAGCGACTTTCTAAGAAAGCAAAAGCGGCTTTTAAAAAAAATTAAAGTGGCTTTTTGAGAAAACAAAAGCGGCCTTTAGAAAAAATTAACGTGGCTTTTTGAGAAAACAAAAGCGGCTTTTAAAAAGAATTAAAATGGCTTTCTGAGAAAACAAAAGCGGCTATTAGAAAAAATTAAAGTGGCTTTTTGAGAAAACAAAAGCGGCCTTTAGAAAAAATTAAAGTGGCTTTTTGAGAAAACAAAAGCGGCTTTTAGAAAAAATTAACGTGGCTCTTTGATAAAACAAAAGCGGCTTTTAGAAAAAATTAACGTGGCTTTTTGAGAAAACAAAAGCGGCTTTTAGAAAAAATTAAAGTAGCTTTTTGAGAAAATAAAAGCGGCTATTAGAAAAAATTAAAGCGACTTTCTGAGAAAACAAAAGCGGCTTTTTGAAAAAATTGAAGTGGGTTTTTGAGAAAACAAAAGCGGCCTTTAGAAAAAATTAACGTGAATTTTTGAGAAAATAAAAGCGGCTATTAGAAAAAATTAAAGTGGCTTTTTGAGAAAACAAAAGCGGCTTTTAGAAAAAATTAAAGTGGCTTTTTGAGAAAACAAAAGCGGCTATTAGAAAAAATTAAAGCGACTTTCTGAGAAAACAAAAGCGGCTTTTTGAAAAAATTAAAGTGGGTTTTTGAGAAAACAAAAGCGGCCTTTAGAAAAAATTAACGTGAATTTTTGAGAAAACAAAAGCGGCTATTAGAAAAAATTAAAGCGACTTTCTGAGAAAACAAAAGCGGCTTTTTGAAAAAATTAAAGTGGGTTTTTGAGAAAACAAAAGCGGCCTTTAGAAAAAATTAACGTGAATTTTTGAGAAAATAAAAGCGGCTATTAGAAAAAATTAAAGTGGCTTTTTGAGAAAACAAAAGCGGCCTTTAGAAAAAATTAACGTGGCTTTTTGAGAAAACAAAAGCGGCTATTAGAAATAATTAAAGCGACTTTCTGAGAAAACAAAAGCGGCTTTTTGAAAAAATTAAAGTGGGTTTTTGAGAAAACAAAAGCGGCCTTTAGAAAAAATTAACGTGAATTTTTGAGAAAATAAAAGCGGCTATTAGAAAAAATTAAAGTGGCTTTTTGAGAAAACAAAAGCGGCTTTTAGAAAAAATTAAAGCGACTTTCTGAGAAAGCAAAAGCGGCTTTTAGAAAAAATTAAAGTGGCATTTTTGAGAAAACAAAAGCGGCCTTTAGAAAAAATTAACGTGGCTTTTTGAGAAAACAAAAGCGGCTTTTAGAAAAAATTAAAGTAGCTTTTTGAGAAAATAAAAGCGGCTATTAGAAAAAATTAAAGTAGCTGTTTGATAAAACAAAAGCGGCTTTTAGAAAAAATTAAAGCGACTTTCTGAGAAAACAAAAGCGGCTTTTAAAAAAAATTAAAGTGGCTTTTTGAGAAAACAAAAGCGGCTATTAGATAAAATTAAAGTGGCTTTTTGAGAAAACAAAAGCGGCTATTAGATAAAATTAAAGTAGCTGTTTGATAAAACAAAAGCGGCTTTTAGAAAAAATTAAAGTGAGTTTTTGAGAAGACAAAAGTGGCTATTAGAAAAAATTAAAGTGAGTTTTTGAGAAGACAAAAGTGGCTTATAGAAGAACTTAAAGTGGCTTTTTGAGAAAACAAAAGCGGCTTTTAGAACAAATTAAAGGGGCTTTTTGAGAAAACAAAAGCGGCTTTAAGAAAAAATTAAAACGACTTTCTGAGGAATTAAAAGTGACTTTTAGAAAAAATTAAAGCAACTTTCAGAGAAAACAAAATCGGCTTTTAGAAGAAATAAAAGTGGCTTTTTGAGAAAACAAAAGCGGCTATTAGAAAAAATGAAAGTGGCTTTTTGAGAAAACAAAAGCGGCTTTTAGAAAAACTAAAAGTGGGTTTTAGAGAAATTAAAAGTGGCTTTTAGAAAAAATTAAAGCGACTTTCTGATAAAACAAAACCGGTTTTTAGAAGAAATAAAAGTGCCTTTTTGAGAAAACGAAAGCGGCTTTTAGAAAAAATTAAAGTGGCTTTTTGTGAAAACAAAAGCGGCTTTTAGAAAAAATTAAAGCAACTTTTAGAGAAAACAAAATCGGCTTTTAGAAGAAATAAAAGTAGCTTTTTGAGAAAACAAAAGCGGCTTTTAGAAAAAATTAAAGTGGCTTTTTGAGAAAACAAAAGCGGCTTTTAGAAAAAATTAAAGTGGCGTTTTGAGAAAACAAAAGCGGCTTTTAGAAAAAATTAAAGTGGCTTTTTGTGAAAACAAACCCGGCTTTTAGAAAAAATTAAAGTGGGTTTTAGAGAAATTAAAAGTGGCTTTTAGAAAAAACAAAACCGGTTTTTAGAAGAAATAAAAGTAGCTTTTTGAGAAAACAAAAGCGGCTTTTAGAAAAAATTAAAGTGGCTTTTTGAGAAAACAAAAGCGGCTTTTAGAAAAAATTAAAGTGGCGTTTTGAGAAAACAAAAGCGGCTTTTAGAAAAAATTAAAGTGGCTTTTTGTGAAAACAAACCCGGCTTTTAGAAAAAATTAAAGTGGGTTTTAGAGAAAACAAAAGCGGCTTTTAGAAAAAATTAAAACGACTTTCTGAGAAAACAAAATCGGCTTTTAGAAGAAATAAAAGTAGCTTTTTGAGAAAACAAAAGCGGCTATTAGAAAAAACTAAAGTGGCTTTTTGAGAAAACAAAAGCGGCTTTTAGAAAAAATTAAAGTGGGTTTTAGAGAAAATAAAAGCGGCTTTTAGAAAAAATTAAAGCGACTTTCTGAGAAAACAAAAGCGGCTATTAGAAAAAATTAAAGTGGGTTTTAGAGAAATTAAAAGCGGCTTTTGGAAGAAATAAAAGTAGCTTTCTGATAAAGCAAAAGCGGCTTTTAGAAAAAATTAAAGTGGCTTTTTGAGAAAACAAAAGCGGCTTTTAGAAGAAATTAAGACGCTTTCTGAGGAAATAAAAGTGACTTTTAGAAAAAATTAAAGCGACTTTCTGAGAAAGCAAAAGCGGCTTTTAGAAAAAATTAAAGTGGGGTTTAGAGAAATTAAAAGCGGCTTTTAGAAAAAACCAAAGTGGCTTTTTGAGAAAACAAAAGCGGCTATTAGAAAAAATTAAAGCGACTTTCTGAGAAAACAAAATCGGCTTTTAAAAAAAATTAAAGTGGCTTTTTGAGAAAACAAAAGCGGCTTTTAGAAAAAATTAAAGTGGCTTTTTGAGAAAACAAAAGCGGCTTTTAGAAAAAATTAAAGTGGGGTTTAGAGAAATTAAAAGCGGCTTTTAGAAGAAATAAAAGTAGCTTTCTGATAAAGCAAAAGCGGCTTTTAGAAAAAATTAAAGTGGCTTTTTGAGAAAACAAAAGCGGCTTTTAGAAAAAATTAAAATGGCTTTTTGATAAAACAAAAGCGGCTTTTAGAAAAAATTAAAGTGGGTTTTAGAGAAATTAAAAGCGGCTATTAGAAAAAATTATAGTGGCTTTTTGAGAAAACAAAAGCGGCTTTTAGAAAAAATTAAAGCGACATTCTGAGAAAACAAAAGCGGCTATTAGAAAAACTTAAAGTGGGTTTTAGAGAAATTAAAAGCGGCTTTTAGAAGAAATAAAAGTAGCTTTCTGATAAATCAAAAGCGGCTTTTAGAAAAAATTAAAGTGGCTTTTTGAGAAAACAAAAGCGGCTTTTAGAAAAAATTAAAGCGACTTTCTGAAAAAACAAAATCGGCTTTTAGAAGAAATAAAAGTATCTTTTTGAGAAAACAAAAGCGGCTTTTAGAAAAAATTAAAGTGGCTTTTTGAAAAAACAAAAGCAGCTTTTTGAAAAAATTAAAGTGGGTTTTAGAGAAATTAAAGCGGCTTTTAGAAAAAATTAAAGTGGCTTTCTGAGAAAACAAAAGCGGCTTTTAGAAAAAATTAAAGTGGCTTTCTGAGAAAACAAAAGCGGCTATTAGAAAAAATTAAAGCGACTTTCTGAAAAAACAAAATCGGCTTTTAGAAGAAATAAAAGTATCTTTTTGAGAAAACAAAAGCGGCTTTTGGAAAAAATTAAAGTGGCTTTTTGAAAAAACAAAAGCAGCTTTTTGAAAAAATTAAAGTGGGTTTTAGAGAAATTAAAGCGGCTTTTAGAAAAAATTAAAGTGGCTTTCTGAGAAAACAAAAGCGGCTTTTAGAAAAAATTAAAGTGGCTTTCTGAGAAAACAAAAGCGGCTATTAGAAAAAATTAAAGCGACTTTCTGAAAAAACAAAATCGGCTTTTAGAAGAAATAAAAGTATCTTTTTGAGAAAACAAAAGCGGCTTTTGGAAAAAATTAAAGTGGCTTTTTGAAAAAACAAAAGCAGCTTTTTGAAAAAATTAAAGTGGGTTTTAGAGAAATTAAAAGCGGCTTTTAGAAAAAATTAAGACGCTTTCTGAGGAAATAAAAGTGACTTTTAGAAAAAATTAAAGCGACTTTCTGAGAAAGCAAAAGCGGCTTTTAGAAAAAATTAAAGTGGCTTTCTGAGAAAACAAAAGCGACTATTAGAAAAAATTAAAGCGACTTTCTGAGAAAACAAAAGCGGCTTTTAGAAAAAATTATAGTGGCTTTTTGAGAAAACAAAAGCGGCTTTTAGAAAAAATCAAAGTGGCTTTTTGAAAAAACAAAAGCGGCTATTAGAAAAAATTAAAGCGACTTTCTGAGAAAGCAAAAGCGGCTTTTAGAAAAAATTAAAGTGGCTTTTTGAAAAAACAAAAGCAGCTTTGTGAAAAAATTAAAGTGGGTTTTAGAGAAATTAAAAGCGGCTTTTAGAAAAAATTAAAGTGGCTTTCTGAGAAAACAAAAGCGGCTTTTAGAAAAAATTAAAGTGGCTTTCTGAGAAAACAAAAGCGGCTATTAGAAAAAATTAAAGCGACTTTCTGAAAAAACAAAATCGGCTTTTAGAAGAAATAAAAGTAGCTTTCTGATAAAGCAAAAGCGGCTATTAGAAAAAATTAAAGCGACTTTCTGAGAAAACAAAAGCGGCTTTTAGAAGAAATAAAAGTAGCTTTCTGATAAAGCAAAAGCGGCTTTTAGAAAAAATTAAAGTGGCTTTCTGAGAAAACAAAAGCGGCTTTTAGAAAAAATTAAAGTGGCTTTTTGAGAAAACAAAAGCGGCTTTTAGAAAAAATCAAAGTGGCTTTTTGAAAAAACAAAAGCGGCTATTAGAAAAAATTAAAGCGACTTTCTGAGAAAACAAAAGCGGCTTTTAGAAAAAATTAAAGTAGCTTTCTGATAAAGCAAAAGCGGCTTTTAGAAAAAATTAAAGTGGCTTTCTGAGAAAACAAAAGCGGCTTTTAGAAAAAATTAAAGTAGCTTTCTGAGAAAACAAAAGCGGCTTTTAGAAAAAATTAAAGTGGCTTTCTGAGAAAACAAAAGCGACTATTAGAAAAAATTAAAGCGACTTTCTGAGAAAACAAAAGCGGCTTTTAGAAAAAATTATAGTGGCTTTTTGAGAAAACAAAAGCGGCTTTTAGAAAAAATCAAAGTGGCTTTTTGAAAAAACAAAAGCGGCTATTAGAAAAAATTAAAGCGACTTTCTGAGAAAACAAAAGCGGCTTTTAGAAAAAATTAAAGTGGCTTTCTGAGAAAACAAAATCGGCTTTTAGAAAAAATTAAAGTGGCTTTCTGAGAAAACAAAAGCGGCTTTTAGAAAAAATTAAAGTGGGTTTTAGAGAAATTAAAAGCGGCTTTTAGAAAAAATTAAAGTGGCTTTCTGAGAAAACAAAATCGGCTTTTAGAAAAAATTAAAGTGGCTTTCTGAGAAAACAAAAGCGGCTTTTAGAAAAAATTAAAGTGGCTTTCTGAGAAAACAAAAGCGGCTTTTAGAAAAAATTAAAGTGGCTTTCTGAGAAAACAAAAGCGACTATTAGAAAAAATTAAAGCGACTTTCTGAGAAAACAAAAGCGGCTTTTAGAAAAAATTATAGTGGCTTTTTGAGAAAACAAAAGCGGCTTTTAGAAAAAATCAAAGTGGCTTTTTGAAAAAACAAAAGCGGCTATTAGAAAAAATTAAAGCGACTTTCTGAGAAAACAAAAGCGGCTTTTAGAAAAAATTCAAGTGGCTTTTTGAAAAAACAAAAGCAGCTTTGTGAAAAAATTAAAGTGGGTTTTAGAGAAATTAAAAGCGGCTTTTAGAAAAAATTAAAGTGGCTTTCTGAGAAAACAAAAGCGGCTTTTAGAAAAAATTAAAGCGACTTTCTGAGAAAACAAAAGCGGCTTTTAGAAAAAATTATAGTGGCTTTTTGAGAAAACAAAAGCGGCTTTTAGAAAAAATCAAAGTGGCTTTTTGAAAAAACAAAAGCGGCTATTAGAAAAAATTAAAGCGACTTTCTGAGAAAACAAAAGCGGCTTTTAGAAAAAATTAAAGTGGCTTTTTGAAAAAACAAAAGCAGCTTTGTGAAAAAATTAAAGTGGGTTTTAGAGAAATTAAAAGCGGCTTTTAGAAAAAATTAAAGTGGCTTTCTGAGAAAACAAAAGCGGCTTTTAGAAAAAATTAAAGTGGCTTTCTGAGAAAACAAAAGCGGCTATTAGAAAAAATTAAAGCGACTTTCTGAAAAAACAAAATCGGCTTTTAAAAGAAATAAAAGTATCTTTTTGAGAAAACAAAAGCGGCTATTAGAAAAAATTAAAGCGGCTTTCTGAGAAAACAAAAGCGGCTTTTAGAAAAAATAAAAGTGGCTTTTTGAGAAAACAAAAGCGGCTTTTAGAAAAAATTAAGACGCTTTCTGAGGAAATAAAAGTGACTTTTAGAAAAAATTAAAGCGACTTTCTGAGAAAGCAAAAGCGGCTTTTAGAAAAAATCAAAGTGGCTTTTTGAGAAAACAAAAGCGGCTATTAGAAAAAATTAAAGCGGCTTTCTGAGAAAACAAAAGCGGCTTTTAGAAAAAATTAAAGCGACTTTCTGAGAAAACAAAAGCGGCTTTTAGAAGAAATAAAAGTAGCTTTCTGATAAAGCAAAAGCGGCTATTAGAAAAAATTAAAGCGGCTTTCTGAGAAAACAAAAGCGGCTTTTAGAAAAAATAAAAGTGGCTTTTTGAGAAAACAAAAGCGGCTATTAGAAAAAATTAAAGCGGCTTTCTGAGAAAACAAAAGCGGCTTTTAGAAAAAATAAAAGTGGCTTTTTGAGAAAACAAAAGCGGCTATTAGAAAAAATTAAAGCGACTTTCTGAGAAAACAAAAGCGGCTATTAGAAAAAATTAAAGCGACTTTCTGAGAAAACAAAAGCGGCTTTTAGAAGAAATAAAAGTAGCTTTCTGATAAAGCAATAGCGGCTATTAGAAAAAATTAAAGCGGCTTTCTGAGAAAACAAAAGCGGCTTTTAGAAAAAATAAAAGTGGCTTTTTGAGAAAACAAAAGCGGCTATTAGAAAAAATTAAAGCGACTTTCTGAGAAAACAAAAGCGGCTTTTAGAAGAAATAAAAGTAGCTTTCTGATAAGGCAAAAGCGGCTATTAGAAAAAATTAAAGCGGCTTTCTGAGAAAACAAAAGCGGCTTTTAGAAAAAATAAAAGTGGCTTTTTGAGAAAACAAAAGCGGCTATTAGAAAAAATTAAAGCGGCTTTCTGAGAAAACAAAAGCGGCTTTTAGAAAAAATAAAAGTGGCTTTTTGAGAAAACAAAAGCGGCTATTAGAAAAAATTAAAGCGACTTTCTGAGAAAACAAAAGCGGCTATTAGAAAAAATTAAAGCGACTTTCTGAGAAAACAAAAGCGGCTTTTAGAAAAAATAAAAGTGGCTTTTTGAGAAAACAAAAGCGGCTATTAGAAAAAATTAAAGCGACTTTCTGAGAAAACAAAAGCGGCTTTTAGAAGAAATAAAAGTAGCTTTCTGATAAAGCAAAAGCGGCTATTAGAAAAAATTAAAGCGGCTTTCTGAGAAAACAAAAGCGGCTTTTAGAAAAAATAAAAGTGGCTTTTTGAGAAAACAAAAGCGGCTATTAGAAAAAATTAAAGCGACTTTCTGAGAAAACAAAAGCGGCTTTTAGAAGAAATAAAAGTAGCTTTCTGATAAAGCAAAAGCGGCTATTAGAAAAAATTAAAGCGGCTTTCTGAGAAAACAAAAGCGGCTTTTAGAAAAAATAAAAGTGGCTTTTTGAGAAAACAAAAGCGGCTATTAGAAAAAATTAAAGCGGCTTTCTGAGAAAACAAAAGCGGCTTTTAGAAAAAATAAAAGTGGCTTTTTGAGAAAACAAAAGCGGCTATTAGAAAAAATTAAAGCGACTTTCTGAGAAAACAAAAGCGGCTTTTAGAAGAAATAAAAGTAGCTTTCTGATAAAGCAAAAGCGGCTATTAGAAAAAATTAAAGCGGCTTTCTGAGAAAACAAAAGCGGCTTTTAGAAAAAATAAAAGTGGCTTTTTGAGAAAACAAAAGCGTCTATTAGAAAAAATTAAAGCGGCTTTCTGAGAAAACAAAAGCGGCTTTTAGAAAAAATAAAAGTGGCTTTCTGAGAAAACAAAAGCGGCTTTTAGAAAAAATTAAAGCGACTTTCTGAGAAAACAAAAGCGGCTATTAGAAAAAATTAAAGCGACTTTCTGAGAAAACAAAAGCGGCTTTTAGAAGAAATAAAAGTAGCTTTCTGATAAAGCAAAAGCGGCTATTAGAAAAAATTAAAGCGGCTTTCTGAGAAAACAAAAGCGGCTTTTAGAAAAAATAAAAGTGGCTTTTTGAGAAAACAAAAGCGGCTATTAGAAAAAATTAAAGCGACTTTCTGAGAAAACAAAAGCGGCTTTTAGAAGAAATAAAAGTAGCTTTCTGATAAAGCAAAAGCGGCTATTAGAAAAAATTAAAGCGGCTTTCTGAGAAAACAAAAGCGGCTTTTAGAAAAAATAAAAGTGGCTTTTTGAGAAAACAAAAGCGGCTATTAGAAAAAATTAAAGCGGCTTTCTGAGAAAACAAAAGCGGCTTTTAGAAAAAATAAAAGTGGCTTTTTGAGAAAACAAAAGCGGCTATTAGAAAAAATTAAAGCGACTTTCTGAGAAAACAAAAGCGGCTATTAGAAAAAATTAAAGCGACTTTCTGAGAAAACAAAAGCGGCTTTTAGAAGAAATAAAAGTAGCTTTCTGATAAAGCAAAAGCGGCTATTAGAAAAAATTAAAGCGGCTTTCTGAGAAAACAAAAGCGGCTTTTAGAAAAAATAAAAGTGGCTTTTTGAGAAAACAAAAGCGGCTATTAGAAAAAATTAAAGCGACTTTCTGAGAAAACAAAAGCGGCTTTTAGAAGAAATAAAAGTAGCTTTCTGATAAAGCAAAAGCGGCTATTAGAAAAAATTAAAGCGGCTTTCTGAGAAAACAAAAGCGGCTTTTAGAAAAAATAAAAGTGGCTTTTTGAGAAAACAAAAGCGGCTTTTAGAAAAAAATTAAAGCGACTTTCTGAGAAAACAAAAGCGGCTTTTAGAAGAAATAAAAGTAGCTTTCTGATAAAGCAAAAGCGGCTATTAGAAAAAATTAAAGCGACTTTCTGAGAAAACAAAAGCGGGTTTTAGAAGAAATAAAAGTAGCTTTCTTATAAAGCAAAAGCGGCTATTAGAAAAAATTATAGTGGCTTTTTGAGAAAACAAAAGCGGCTTTTAGAAAAAATTAAAGTGGCTTTTTGAGAAAACAAAAGCGGTTTTTAGAAAAAATTAAGGTGGGTTTTAGAGAAATTAAAAGCGGCTATTAGAAAAAATTATAGTGGCTTTTTGAGAAAACAAAAGCGGCTTTTAGAAAAAATTATAGTGGCTTTTTGAGAAAACAAAAGCGGCTTTTAGAAAAAATTAAAGCGACATTCTGAGAAAACAAAAGCGGCTTTTAGAAGAAATAAAAGTAGCTTTCTGATAAAGCAAAAGCGGCTATTAGAAAAAATTAAAGCGGCTTTCTGAGAAAACAAAAGCGGCTTTTAGAAAAAATAAAAGTAGCTTTCTGATAAAGCAAAAGCGGCTATTAGAAAAAATTAAAGCGGCTTTTTGAGAAAACAAAAGCGGCTTTTAGAAAAAATTAAAGCGACATTCTGAGAAAACAAAAGCGGCTTTTAGAAGAAATAAAAGTAGCTTTCTTATAAAGCAAAAGCGGCTATTAGAAAAAATTATAGTGGCTTTTTGAGAAAACAAAAGCGGCTTTTAGAAAAAATTATAGTGGCTTTTTGAGAAAACAAAAGCGGCTTTTAGAAAAAATTAAAGCGACATTCTGAGAAAACAAAAGCGGCTTTTAGAAGAAATAAAAGTAGCTTTCTGATAAAGCAAAAGCGGCTATTAGAAAAAATTAAAGCGGCTTTCTGAGAAAACAAAAGCGGCTTTTAGAAAAAATAAAAGTAGCTTTCTGATAAAGCAAAAGCGGCTATTAGAAAAAATTAAAGCGGCTTTTTGAGAAAACAAAAGCGACTTTTAGAAAAAATTAAAGCGACTTTCTGAGAAAACAAAAGCGGCTTTTAGAAGAAATAAAAGTAGCTTTCTGATAAAGCAAAAGCGGCTATTAGAAAAAATTAAAGCGACTTTCTGAGAAAACAAAAGCGGCTTTTAGAAGAAATAAAAGTAGCTTTCTTATAAAGCAAAAGCGGCTATTAGTAAAAATTAAAGCGGCTTTCTGAGAAAACAAAAGCGGCTTTTAGAAAAAATTAAGGTGGGTTTTAGAGAAATTAAAAGCGGCTATTAGAAAAAATTATAGTGGCTTTTTGAGAAAACAAAAGCGGCTTTTAGAAAAAATTATAGTGGCTTTTTGAGAAAACAAAAGCGGCTATTAGAAAAAATTAAAGCGACTTTCTGAGAAAACAAAAGCGGCTTTTAGAAGAAATAAAAGTAGCTTTCTGATAAAGCAAAAGCGGCTATTAGAAAAAATTAAAGCGACTTTCTGAGAAAACAAAAGCGGCTTTTAGAAGAAATAAAAGTAGCTTTCTTATAAAGCAAAAGCGGCTTTTAGAAAAAATTAAAGTGGCTTTTTGAGAAAACAAAAGCGGCTTTTAGAAAAAATTAAGGTGGGTTTTAGAGAAATTAAAAGCGGCTATTAGAAAAAATTATAGTGGCTTTTTGAGAAAACAAAAGCGGCTTTTAGAAAAAATTATAGTGGCTTTTTGAGAAAACAAAAGCGGCTATTAGAAAAAATTAAAGCGACTTTCTGAGAAACCAAAAGCGGCTTTTAGAAGAAATAAAAGTAGCTTTCTTATAAAGCAAAAGCGGCTATTAGAAAAAATTAAAGCGGCTTTTTGAGAAAACAAAAGCGGCTTTTAGAAAAAATTAAGGTGGGTTTTAGAGAAATTAAAAGCGGCTATTAGAAAAAATTATAGTGGCTTTTTGAGAAAACAAAAGCGGCTTTTAGAAGAAATAAAAGTAGCTTTCTGATAAAGCAAAAGCGGCTATTAGAAAAAATTAAAGCGACTTTCTGAGAAAACAAAAGCGGCTTTTAGAAGAAATAAAAGTAGCTTTCTTATAAAGCAAAAGCGGCTATTAGAAAAAATTAAAGCGGCTTTTTGAGAAAACAAAAGCGGCTCTTTGAGAAAATAAAAGCGGCTTTTAGAAAAAATTAAAGTGGCTTTTTGAGAAATTAAAAGTTGCTTTTAGAAAAAATTAAAGTGGAGAAATTAAAAGTGCCTTTTAGAAAAAATTAAGGCGGCTTTTTGAGAAAACAAAGGCGGCTTTTAGAAAAAATAAAAGTGGCTTTTTGAAAAATTGAAAGTTACTTTTAGAAAAAATTAAAGTGTCTTTTTGAGAAAACAAAAGCGGCTTTTAGAAAAAATAAAAGCGGCTTTTAGAAAAAATAAAAGCAGCTTTTTGAGAAGTTAAAAGTGGCTTTTAGAAAAAATTAAAGCGACTTTCTGAGAAAACAAAATCGGCTTTTAGAAAAAATAAAAGTGGCTTTTTGAGAAAACAAAAGCGGCTTTTAGTAAAAATTAAAGTTGCTTTTTGAGAAAACAAAATTGGCTTTTAGAAAAAATTAAAGTGGCTTTTTGAGAAATTAAAAGTTGCTTTTAGAAAAAATTAAAGTGGAGAAATTAAATGTTGCTTTTAGAAAAAATTAAAGTGGAGAAATTAAAAGTGGCTTTTAGAAAAAATTAAAGCGGCTTTCTAAGAAAACAAAAGCGGCTTTTAGAAAAATAAATGTGGCATTTTGAGAAATTAAAAGTTGCTTTTACAAAAAATTAAAGTGGAGAAATTAAAAGTGGCTTTTAGAAAAAATTAAGGCGGCTTTCGGAGAAAACAAAAGCGGCTTTTGGAAAAAATAAAAGTGGCTTTTTGAGAAATTAAAAGTGGCTTTTAGAAAAAATTAAAGTGGCTCTTTTAGAAAACATAAGTGGCTTTAAAAAAAATTAAAGTGGCTCTTTGAGAAAACAAAAGTGGCTTGTAGAAAAAATTAAAGTGGCTTTTTGAGAAAACAAAAGCGGTTTTTTGAAAAATTTAAAGTGGCTTTTTGAGAAAACAAAAGCGGCTTTTAGAAAAAATAAGTGCGGTTTTTTGAGAAAACAAAAGTGACTTTTAGAAAAAATTAAAGCGGCTTTCTGAGAAAATAAAAGTGGTTTTTAGAAAATTTTGAAGTAGGTTTTTGAGAAATTAAAAGTGGCTTTTAGAAAAAATTAAAGTGGCTCTTTTAGAAAACATAAGTGGCTTTAAAAAAAATGAAAGTGGCTCTTTGAGAAAACAAAAGTGGCTTGTAGAAAAAATTAAAGTGGCTTTTTGAGAAAACAAAAGCGGTTTTTAGAAAAAATTAAAGTGGCTTTTTGAGAAAACAAAAGCGGCTTTTAGAAAAAATAAGTGCGGTTCTTTGAGAAAACAAAAGCGGCTTTTAGAAAAAATTAAAGCGAATTTCTGAGAAAGCAAAATCGGCTTTTAGAAGAAATAAAAGTGGCTTTTTGAGAAAACAAAAGCGGCTTTTAGAAAAAATTAATGTTGCTTCTTGAGAAAACAAAAGCGGCTTTAAAAAAAATTAAAGTGGCTTTTTGAGAAAACAAAAGTCGCTTTTAGAAAAAATAAAAGCGGCTTTCTGAGAAAATAAGAGCGGCTTTTAGAAAAAATAAAAGCGGCTTTTTGATAAAACAAAAGCGGCTTTTAGTTGCTTTTTGAGAAATTAAAAGTGGCTTTTAGAACAAATTAAAGTGGCTTTTTGTTTGCTTTTTGAAAAAACAAAATTGGCGTTTAGAAAAAATTAAAGTTGCTTTTAGAGGAACTAAATGTTGCTTTTAGAAAAAATTAAAGTGGCTCTTTGAGAAAATAGAAGCGTCTTTTAGAAAAAATTAAAGCGGCTTTTTGAGAAAACAAAAGTGGCTTTTAGAAAAAATAAAGTGGCTTTCTGAGGAATTAAAAGTGGCTTTTAGAAAAAATTACAGTGGGTTTTTGAGAAATTAAAAGTGGCTTTTAGAAAAAATTTAAGTGGCTCTTTGAGAAAACAAAAGTGTCTTTTAGAAAAAATTAAAGCGGCTTTTTGAGAAAACAAAAGTGGCTTTTAGAAAAAATAAAGTGGCTTTCTGAGGAATTAAAAGTGGCTTTTAGAAAAAATTTAAGTGGGTTTTTAAGAAATTAAAAGTGGCTTTTAGAAAAAATTAAAGCCGCTCTTTGAGAAAACAAAAGCGGCTTTTAGAAAAAATAAAAGCGGCTTTTTGAAAAGTTAAAAGTGGCTTTTAGAAAAAAGTAAAGCGAATTTCTGAGAAAACAAAAGCGGCTTTTAGAAAAAATTAAAGTTGCTTTTTGAGAAAACAAAATTAGCTTTTAGAAAAAATTAAAGTGACTTTTTGAGAAATTAAAAGTTGCTTTTAGTAAAAATTAAAGTGTTGAAATTAAATGTTGCTTTTAGAAAAATTTAAGTGGAGAAATTAAAAGTGGCTTTTAGAAAAAATTAAAGCGGCTTTCTGAGAAAACCAAAGCGGCTTTTAGAAAAAATAAATGTGGCTTTTTGAGAAATTAAAAGTGGCTTTTAGAAAAAATTAAAGTGGCTCTTTGAGATAACATAAGTGGTTTTAAAAAAAATTAAAGTGGCTCTTTGAGAAAACAAAAGCGGCTTTTAGAAAAAATTAAAGTGACTTTTTGAGAAATTAAAAGTTGCTTTTAGTAAAAATTAAAGTGGAGAAATTAAATGTTGCTTTTAGAAAAAATTAAAGTGGAGAAATTAAAAGTGGCTTTTAGAAAAAATTAAAGCGGCTTTCTGAGAAAACCAAAGCGGCTTTTAGAAAAAATAAATGTGGCTTTTCGAGAAAACAAAAGCGGCTTTTAGAAAAAATTAAAGTGTCTTTTTGAGAAAACAAAAGCGGCTTTTAGAAAAAATAAAAGCGGCTTTTTGAGAAGTTAAAAGTGGCTTTTAGAAAATTAAAAGTGGCTCTTAGAAAAAATAAAAGTGGCTTTTTGAGAAAACAAAAGCGGCTTTTAGAAAAAAATAAAGTTGCTTTTTGAGAAAACAAAATTGGCTTTTAGAAAAAATTAAAGTGACTTTTTGAGAAATTAAATGTTGCTTTTAGAAAAAATTAAAGTGGAGAAATTAAAAGTGGCTTTTAGAAAAAATTAAAGCGGCTTTCTGAGAAAACCAAAGCGGCTTTTTGAAAAAATAAATGTGGCTTTTTGAGAAAACAAAAGCGGCTTTTAGAAAAAATTAAAGTGGCTTTTTGAGAAAACAAAAGCGGCTTTTAGAAAAAATAAAAGTGGCTTTTTGAGAAAACAAAAGCGGCTATTAGAAAAAATTAAAGCGACTTTCTGAGAAAACAAAAGCGGCTTTTAGAAGAAATAAAAGTAGCTTTCTGATAAAGCAAAAGCGGCTATTAGAAAAAATTAAAGCGGCTTTCTGAGAAAACAAAAGCGGCTTTTAGAAAAAATAAAAGTGGCTTTTTGAGAAAACAAAAGCGGCTATTAGAAAAAATTAAAGCGGCTTTCTGAGAAAACAAAAGCGGCTTTTAGAAAAAATAAAAGTGGCTTTTTGAGAAAACAAAAGCGGCTATTAGAAAAAATTAAAGCGACTTTCTGAGAAAACAAAAGCGGCTTTTAGAAGAAATAAAAGTAGCTTTCTGATAAAGCAAAAGCGGCTATTAGAAAAAATTAAAGCGGCTTTCTGAGAAAACAAAAGCGGCTTTTAGAAAAAATAAAAGTGGCTTTTTGAGAAAACAAAAGCGGCTATTAGAAAAAATTAAAGCGGCTTTCTGAGAAAACAAAAGCGGCTTTTAGAAAAAATAAAAGTGGCTTTTTGAGAAAACAAAAGCGGCTATTAGAAAAAATTAAAGCGACTTTTTGAGAAAACAAAAGCGGCTATTAGAAAAAATTAAAGCGACTTTCTGAGAAAACAAAAGCGGCTTTTAGAAGAAATAAAAGTAGCTTTCTGATAAAGCAAAAGCGGCTATTAGAAAAAATTAAAGCGGCTTTCTGAGAAAACAAAAGCGGCTTTTAGAAAAAATAAAAGTGGCTTTTTGAGAAAACAAAAGCGGTTTTTAGAAAAAATTAAGGTGGGTTTTAGAGAAATTAAAAGCGGCTATTAGAAAAAATTATAGTGGCTTTTTGAGAAAACAAAAGCGGCTTTTAGAAAAAATTAAAGCGACATTCTGAGAAAACAAAAGCGGCTTTTAGAAGAAATAAAAGTAGCTTTCTGATAAAGCAAAAGCGGCTATTAGAAAAAATTAAAGCGGCTTTCTGAGAAAACAAAAGCGGCTTTTAGAAAAAATAAAAGTAGCTTTCTGATAAAGCAAAAGCGGCTATTAGAAAAAATTAAAGCGGCTTTCTGAGAAAACAAAAGCGGCTTTTAGAAAAAATAAAAGTGGCTTTTTGAGAAAACAAAAGCGGTTTTTAGAAAAAATTAAGGTGGGTTTTAGAGAAATTAAAAGCGGCTATTAGAAAAAATTATAGTGGCTTTTTGAGAAAACAAAAGCGGCTTTTAGAAAAAATTATAGTGGCTTTTTGAGAAAACAAAAGCGGCTTTTAGAAAAAATTAAAGCGACATTCTGAGAAAACAAAAGCGGCTTTTAGAAGAAATAAAAGTAGCTTTCTTATAAAGCAAAAGCGGCTATTAGAAAAAATTATAGTGGCTTTTTGAGAAAACAAAAGCGGCTTTTAGAAAAAATTATAGTGGCTTTTTGAGAAAACAAAAGCGGCTTTTAGAAAAAATTAAAGCGACATTCTGAGAAAACAAAAGCGGCTTTTAGAAGAAATAAAAGTAGCTTTCTGATAAAGCAAAAGCGGCTATTAGAAAAAATTAAAGCGGCTTTTAGAAAAAATAAAAGTGGCTTTTTGAGAAAACAAAAGCGGTTTTTAGAAAAAATTAAGGTGGGTTTTAGAGAAATTAAAAGCGGCTATTAGAAAAAATTATAGTGGCTTTTTGAGAAAACAAAAGCGGCTTTTAGAAAAAATTATAGTGGCTTTTTGAGAAAACAAAAGCGGCTTTTAGAAAAAATTAAAGCGACATTCTGAGAAAACAAAAGCGGCTTTTAGAAGAAATAAAAGTAGCTTTCTTATAAAGCAAAAGCGGCTATTAGAAAAAATTATAGTGGCTTTTTGAGAAAACAAAAGCGGCTTTTAGAAAAAATTATAGTGGCTTTTTGAGAAAACAAAAGCGGCTTTTAGAAAAAATTAAAGCGACATTCTGAGAAAACAAAAGCGGCTTTTAGAAGAAATAAAAGTAGCTTTCTGATAAAGCAAAAGCGGCTATTAGAAAAAATTAAAGCGGCTTTCTGAGAAAACAAAAGCGGCTTTTAGAAAAAATAAAAGTAGCTTTCTGATAAAGCAAAAGCGGCTATTAGAAAAAATTAAAGCGGCTTTTTGAGAAAACAAAAGCGACTTTTAGAAAAAATTAAAGCGACTTTCTGAGAAAACAAAAGCGGCTTTTAGAAGAAATAAAAGTAGCTTTCTGATAAAGCAAAAGCGGCTATTAGAAAAAATTAAAGCGGCTTTCTGAGAAAACAAAAGCGGCTTTTAGAAAAAATTAAGGTGGGTTTTAGAGAAATTAAAAGCGGCTATTAGAAAAAATTATAGTGGCTTTTTGAGAAAACAAAAGCGGCTTTTAGAAAAAATTAAAGTGGCTTTTTGAGAAAACAAAAGCGGTTTTTAGAAAAAATTAAGGTGGGTTTTAGAGAAATTAAAAGCGGCTATTAGAAAAAATTATAGTGGCTTTTTGAGAAAACAAAAGCGGCTTTTAGAAAAAATTATAGTGGCTTTTTGAGAAAACAAAAGCGGCTTTTAGAAAAAATTAAAGCGACATTCTGAGAAAACAAAAGCGGCTTTTAGAAGAAATAAAAGTAGCTTTCTTATAAAGCAAAAGCGGCTATTAGAAAAAATTATAGTGGCTTTTTGAGAAAACAAAAGCGGCTTTTAGAAAAAATTATAGTGGCTTTTTGAGAAAACAAAAGCGGCTTTTAGAAAAAATTAAAGCGACATTCTGAGAAAACAAAAGCGGCTTTTAGAAGAAATAAAAGTAGCTTTCTGATAAAGCAAAAGCGGCTATTAGAAAAAATTAAAGCGGCTTTCTGAGAAAACAAAAGCGGCTTTTAGAAAAAATAAAAGTAGCTTTCTGATAAAGCAAAAGCGGCTATTAGAAAAAATTAAAGCGGCTTTTTGAGAAAACAAAAGCGACTTTTAGAAAAAATTAAAGCGACTTTCTGAGAAAACAAAAGCGGCTTTTAGAAGAAATAAAAGTAGCTTTCTGATAAAGCAAAAGCGGCTATTAGAAAAAATTAAAGCGACTTTCTGAGAAAACAAAAGCGGCTTTTAGAAGAAATAAAAGTAGCTTTCTTATAAAGCAAAAGCGGCTATTAGAAAAAATTAAAGCGGCTTTCTGAGAAAACAAAAGCGGCTTTTAGAAAAAATTAAGGTGGGTTTTAGAGAAATTAAAAGCGGCTATTAGAAAAAATTATAGTGGCTTTTTGAGAAAACAAAAGCGGCTTTTAGAAAAAATTATAGTGGCTTTTTGAGAAAACAAAAGCGGCTATTAGAAAAAATTAAAGCGACTTTCTGAGAAAACAAAAGCGGCTTTTAGAAGAAATAAAAGTAGCTTTCTTATAAAGCAAAAGCGGCTATTAGAAAAAATTAAAGCGGCTTTTTGAGAAAACAAAAGCGGCTATTAGAAAAAATTAAAGCGACTTTCTGAGAAAACAAAAGCGGCTTTTAGAAGAAATAAAAGTAGCTTTCTTATAAAGCAAAAGCGGCTTTTAGAAAAAATTAAAGTGGCTTTTTGAGAAAACAAAAGCGGCTTTTAGAAGAAATAAAAGTAGCTTTCTTATAAAGCAAAAGCGGCTTTTAGAAAAAATTAAAGTGGCTTTTTGAGAAAACAAAAGCGGCTTTTAGAAAAAATTAAGGTGGGTTTTAGAGAAATTAAAAGCGGCTATTAGAAAAAATTATAGTGGCTTTTTGAGAAAACAAAAGCGGCTTTTAGAAAAAATTATAGTGGCTTTTTGAGAAAACAAAAGCGGCTTTTAGAAAAAATTATAGTGGCTTTTTGAGAAAACAAAAGCGGCTATTAGAAAAAATTAAAGCGACTTTCTGAGAAAACAAAAGCGGCTTTTAGAAGAAATAAAAGTAGCTTTCTTATAAAGCAAAAGCGGCTATTAGAAAAAATTAAAGCGGCTTTTTGAGAAAACAAAAGCGGCTATTAGAAAAAATTAAAGCGACTTTCTGAGAAAACAAAAGCGGCTTTTAGAAGAAATAAAAGTAGCTTTCTTATAAAGCAAAAGCGGCTATTAGAAAAAATTATAGTGGCTTTTTGAGAAAACAAAAGCGGCTTTTAGAAAAAATTATAGTGGCTTTTTGAGAAAACAAAAGCGGCTATTAGAAAAAATTAAAGCGACTTTCTGAGAAAACAAAAGCGGCTTTTAGAAGAAATAAAAGTAGCTTTCTTATAAAGCAAAAGCGGCTATTAGAAAAAATTAAAGCGGCTTTTTGAGAAAACAAAAGCGGCTCTTTGAGAAAATAAAAGCGGCTTTTAGAAAAAATTAAAGTGGCTTTTTGAGAAATTAAAAGTTGCTTTTAGAAAAAATTAAAGTGGAGAAATTAAAAGTGCCTTTTAGAAAAAATTAAGGCGGCTTTTTGAGAAAACAAAGGCGGCTTTTAGAAAAAATAAAAGTGGCTTTTTGAAAAATTGAAAGTTGCTTTTAGAAAAAATTAAAGTGTCTTTTTGAGAAAACAAAAGCGGCTTTTAGAAAAAATAAAAGCGGCTTTTAGAAAAAATAAAAGCAGCTTTTTGAGAAGTTAAAAGTGGCTTTTAGAAAAAATTAAAGCGACTTTCTGAGAAAACAAAATCGGCTTTTAGAAAAAATAAAAGTGGCTTTTTGAGAAAACAAAAGCGGCTTTTAGTAAAAATTAAAGTTGCTTTTTGAGAAAACAAAATTGGCTTTTAGAAAAAATTAAAGTGGCTTTTTGAGAAATTAAAAGTTGCTTTTAGAAAAAATTAAAGTGGAGAAATTAAATGTTGCTTTTAGAAAAAATTAAAGTGGAGAAATTAAAAGTGGCTTTTAGAAAAAATTAAGGCGGCTTTCGGAGAAAACAAAAGCGGCTTTTGGAAAAAATAAAAGTGGCTTTTTGAGAAATTAAAAGTGGCTTTTAGAAAAAATTAAAGTGGCTCTTTTAGAAAACATAAGTGGCTTTAAAAAAAATTAAAGTGGCTCTTTGAGAAAACAAAAGTGGCTTGTAGAAAAAATTAAAGTGGCTTTTTGAGAAAACAAAAGCGGTTTTTTGAAAAATTTAAAGTGGCTTTTTGAGAAAACAAAAGCGGCTTTTAGAAAAAATAAGTGCGGTTTTTTGAGAAAACAAAAGTGACTTTTAGAAAAAATTAAAGCGGCTTTCTGAGAAAATAAAAGTGGTTTTTAGAAAATTTTGAAGTAGGTTTTTGAGAAATTAAAAGTGGCTTTTAGAAAAAATTAAAGTGGCTCTTTTTGAAAACATAAGTGGCTTTAAAAAAAATGAAAGTGGCTCTTTGAGAAAACAAAAGTGGCTTGTAGAAAAAATTAAAGTGGCTTTTTGAGAAAACAAAAGCGGTTTTTAGAAAAAATTAAAATGGCTTTTTGAGAAAACAAAAGCGGCTTTTAGAAAAAATAAGTGCGGTTCTTTGAGAAAACAAAAGCGGCTTTTAGAAAAAATTAAAGCGAATTTCTGAGAAAGCAAAATCGGCTTTTAGAAGAAATAAAAGTGGCTTTTTGAGAAAACAAAAGCGGCTTTTAGAAAAAATTAATGTTGCTTCTTGAGAAAACAAAAGCGGCTTTAAAAAAAATTAAAGTGGCTTTTTGAGAAAACAAAAGTCGCTTTTAGAAAAAATAAAAGCGGCTTTCTGAGAAAATAAGAGCGGCTTTTAGAAAAAATAAAAGCGGCTTTTTGATAAAACAAAAGCGGCTTTTAGTTGCTTTTTGAGAAATTAAAAGTGGCTTTTAGAACAAATTAAAGTGGCTTTTTGTTTGCTTTTTGAAAAAACAAAATTGGCGTTTAGAAAAAATTAAAGTTGCTTTTAGAGGAACTAAATGTTGCTTTTAGAAAAAATTAAAGTGGCTCTTTGAGAAAATAGAAGCGTCTTTTAGAAAAAATAAAGTGGCTTTCTGAGGAATTAAAAGTGGCTTTTAGAAAAAATTACAGTGGGTTTTTGAGAAATTAAAAGTGGCTTTTAGAAAAAATTTAAGTGGCTCTTTGAGAAAACAAAAGTGTCTTTTAGAAAAAATTAAAGCGGCTTTTTGAGAAAACAAAAGTGGCTTTTAGAAAAAATAAAGTGGCTTTCTGAGGAATTAAAAGTGGCTTTTAGAAAAAATTTAAGTGGGTTTTAAAGAAATTAAAAGTGGCTTTTAGAAAAAATTAAAGCCGCTCTTTGAGAAAACAAAAGCGGCTTTTAGAAAAAATTAGAGTGGCTTTTTGAGAAAATAAAAGTGGTTTTTAGAAAAAATTAAAGCGGCTTTCTGAGAAAACATAAGCGGCTCTTAGAAAAAATAAAAGTGGCTTTTTGAGAAATTAAAAGTTGCTTTTAGAAAAAATTAAAGTGTCTTTTTGAGAAAACAAAAGCGGCTTTTAGAAAAAATAAAAGCGGCTTTTTGAAAAGTTAAAAGTGGCTTTTAGAAAAAAGTAAAGCGAATTTCTGAGAAAACAAAAGCGGCTTTTAGAAAAAATTAAAGTTGCTTTTTGAGAAAACAAAATTAGCTTTTAGAAAAAATTAAAGTGACTTTTTGAGAAATTAAAAGTTGCTTTTAGTAAAAATTAAAGTGTTGAAATTAAATGTTGCTTTTAGAAAAATTTAAGTGGAGAAATTAAAAGTGGCTTTTAGAAAAAATTAAAGCGGCTTTCTGAGAAAACCAAAGCGGCTTTTAGAAAAAATAAATGTGGCTTTTTGAGAAATTAAAAGTGGCTTTTAGAAAAAATTAAAGTGGCTCTTTGAGATAACATAAGTGGTTTTAAAAAAAATTAAAGTGGCTCTTTGAGAAAACAAAAGCGGCTTTTAGAAAAAATTAAAGTGACTTTTTGAGAAATTAAAAGTTGCTTTTAGTAAAAATTAAAGTGGAGAAATTAAATGTTGCTTTTAGAAAAAATTAAAGTGGAGAAATTAAAAGTGGCTTTTAGAAAAAATTAAAGCGGCTTTCTGAGAAAACCAAAGCGGCTTTTAGAAAAAATAAATGTGGCTTTTCGAGAAAACAAAAGCGGCTTTTAGAAAAAATTAAAGTGTCTTTTTGAGAAAACAAAAGCGGCTTTTAGAAAAAATAAAAGCGGCTTTTTGAGAAGTTAAAAGTGGCTTTTAGAAAATTAAAAGTGGCTTTTAGAAAAAATAAAAGTGGCTTTTTGAGAAAACAAAAGCGGCTTTTAGAAAAAAATAAAGTTGCTTTTTGAGAAAACAAAATTGGCTTTTAGAAAAAATTAAAGTGACTTTTTGAGAAATTAAATGTTGCTTTTAGAAAAAATTAAAGTGGAGAAATTAAAAGTGGCTTTTAGAAAAAATTAAAGCGGCTTTCTGAGAAAACCAAAGCGGCTTTTTGAAAAAATAAATGTGGCTTTTTGAGAAAACAAAAGCGGCTTTTAGAAAAAATTAAAGTGGCTTTTTGAGAAAACAAAAGCGGCTTTTAGAAAAAATAAGTGAGGTTTTTTGAGAAAACCAAAGTGACTTTTAGAAAAAATTAAAGTGGCTTTCTGAGATAATAAAAGTGGCTTTTAAAAAAAATAAAGTGGCTTTCTGAGAAATTTAAACTGGCTTTTAGAAAAAATTTAAGTGGGTTTTTGAGAAATTAAAAGTGGCTTTTAGAAAAAAGTAAAGTGGCTCTTTGAGAAAACAAAAGCGGCTTTTAGAAAAAATTAAAGGGACTTTCTGAGAAAACAAAAGCGGCTATTAGAAAAAATAAAAGCGGCTTTTTGAGAAAAGAAAAGCGGCTTTTAGAAAAAATTAAAGTTGCTTTTTGAGAAAACAAAAGTGGCTTTTAGAAAAAATTAAAGTTGCTTTTAGAGAAACTAAAAGTTGATTTTAGAAAAAATAAAAGTGGCTTTTAGAAAAAATATAGTGGCTTTCTGAGGAATTAAAAGTGGCTTTTTAGAAAAATTAAAGTCGGATTTTGAGAAATTAAAAGTGGCTTTTAGAAAAAATACAAGCGGCTTTCTGAGAAAATAAAAGCGTTTTTTAGAAAAAATTAAAGTGGCTTTTTGAGAAAACAAAAGCGGCTTTTAGAAAAAATAAGTGCGGTTTTTTGAGAAAACAAAAGTGACTTTTAGAAAAAATTAAAGTGGCTTTCTGAGAAAATAAAAGTGGCTTTTAGAAAAAATTGAAGTAGGTTTTTGAGAAATTAAAAGTGGCTTTTAGAAAAAATTAAAGTGGTTCTTTGAGAAAACAAAAGCGGCTTTTAGAAAAAATTAAAGCGACTTTCTGAGAAAACAAAGTCGGCTTTTAGAAGAAATAAAAGTGGCTTTTTGAGAAAACAAAAGCGGCTTTTAGAAAAAATTAAAGTTGCTTCTTGAGAAAACAAAAGCGGCTTTAAAAAAATTAAAGTGGCTTTTTGAGAAAACAAAAGTCGCTTCTTAAAAAAATAAAAGCGGCTTTCTGAGAAAATAAAAGCGGCTTTTAGAAAAAATAAAAGCGGCTTTTTGATAAAACAAAATTTAAGTGGCTCTTTGAGAAAACAAAAGCGGCTTATAGAAACAATTAAAGTGGCTTTTTGAGAAATTAAAAGTTGCTTTTAGAAAAAATTAAAGTATAGAAATTAAAAGTGGCTTTTAGATAAAATTAAGGCGGCTTTCGGAGAAAACAAAAGCGGCTTTTGGAAAAAATAAAAGTGGCTTTTTGAGAAATTAAAAGTGGCTTTTAGAAAAAATTAAAGTGGCTCTTTTAGAAAACATAAGTGGCTTTAAAAAAAAATTAAAGTGGCTCTTTGAGAAAACAAAAGCGGCTTTTAGAAAAAATTAAAGTGGCTTTTTGAGAAAACAAAAGCGGTTTTTAGAAAAAATTAAAGTGGCTTTTTGAGAAAACAAAAGCGGCTTTTAGAAAAAATAAGTGCGGTTTTTTGAGAAAACAAAAGTGACTTTTAGAAAAAATTAAAGTGGCTTTCTGAGAAAATAAAAGTGGCTTTTAGAAAAAATTGAAGTAGGTTTTTGAGAAATTAAAAGTGGCTTTTAGAAAAAATTAAAGTGGTTCTTTGAGAAAACAAAAGCGGCTTTTAGAAAAAATTAAAGCGACTTTCTGAGAAAACAAAGTCGGCTTTTAGAAGAAATAAAAGTGGCTTTTTGAGAAAACAAAAGCGGCTTTTAGAAAAAATTAAAGTTGCTTCTTGAGAAAACAAAAGCGGCTTTAAAAAAATTAAAGTGGCTTTTTGAGAAAACAAAAGTCGCTTCTTAAAAAAATAAAAGCGGCTTTCTGAGAAAACCAAAGCGGCTTTTAGAAAAAACTAAAGTTGCTTTTTGAGAAATTAAAAGTGGCTTTTAAAAAAAATTAAAGTGGCTTTTTGTTTGCTTTTTGAGAAAACAAAATTGGCGTTTAGAAAAAATTAAAGTTGCTTTTAGAGGAACTAAATGTTGCTTTTAGAAAAAATTAAAGTGGCTCTCTGAGAAAATAGAAGCGTCTTTTAGAAAAAATAAAGTGGCTTTCTGAGGAATTAAAAGTTGCTTTTAGAAAAAATTACAGTGGGTTTTTGAGAAATTAAAAGTGGCTTTTAGAAAAAATTTAAGTGGCTCTTTGAGAAAACAAAAGTGCCTTTTAGAAAAAATTAAAGCGGCTTTTTGAGAAAACAAAAGTGGCTTTTAGAAAAAATAAAGTGGCTTTCTGAGGAATTAAAAGTGGCTTTTAGAAAAAATTTAAGTCGGTTTTTAAGAAATTAAAAGTGGCTTTTAGAAAAAATTAAAGTCGCTCTTTGAGAAAACAAAAGCGGCTTTTAGAAAAAATTAGAGTGGCTTTTTGAGAAAATAAAAGTGGCTTTTTGAGAAATTAAAGTCGGATTTTGAGAAATTAAAAGTGGCTTTTAGAAAAAATACAAGCGGCTTCCTGAGAAAATAAAAGCGTTTTTTAGAAAAAATTAAAGTGGCTTTTTGAGAAACTAAAAGTTGCTTTTAGAAAAAATTAAAGTGTAGAAATTAAAAGTGCCTTTTAGAAAAAATAAAAGCGGTTTTCTGAGAAAATAGAAGCGTCTTTTAGAAAAAATTAAAGTGGCTTTTTGAGAAATTAAAAGTTGCTTTTAAACAAAATTAAAGAGGAAAAATTAAAAGTGCCTTTTAGAAAAAATTAAAGCGGCTTTCTGAGAAAACATAAGCGGCTCTTAGAAAAAATAAAAGTGGCTTTTTGAGAAATTAAAAGTGGCTTCTAGAAAAAATTAAAGTGGCTATTTGAGAAAACATAAGTGGTTTTAAAAAAAATTAAAGTGGCTCTTTGAGAAAACAAAAGCGGCTTTTAGAAAAAGTTAAAGTGGCTTTTTGAGAAAACAAAAGCGGCTTTTAGAAAAAATTAAAGTGGCTTTTTGAGAAAAAAAAAGCGGCTTTTAGAAAAAATAAGTGAAGTTTTTTGAGAAAACAAAAGTGACTTTTAGAAAAAATTAAAGTGGCTTTCTGAGACAATAAAAGTGGCTTTTAAAAAAAATAAAGTGGCTTTCTGAGGAATTTAAAATGGCTTTTAGAAAAAATTTAAGTGGGTTTTTGAGAAATTAAAAGTGGCTTTTAGAAAAAAGTAAAGTGGCTCTTTGAGAAAACAAAAGCGGCTTTTAGAAAAAATTAAAGGGACTTTCTGAGAAAACAAAATCGGATTTTAGAAGAAATAAAAGTGGCTTTTTGAGAAAAGAAAAGCGGCTTTTAGAAAAAATTAAAGTTGCTTTTTGAGAAAACAAAAGTGGCTTTTAGAAAAAATTAAAGTTGCTTTTAGAGAAACTAAAAGTTGATTTTAGAAAAAATAAAAGTGGCTTTCTGAGAAAATAAAAGTGGCTTTTAGAAAAAATATAGTGGCTTTCTGAGGAATTAAAAGTGGCTTTTTAGAAAAATTAAAGTCGGATTTTGAGAAATTAAAAGTGGCTTTTAGAAAAAATACAAGCGGCTTTCTGAGAAAATAAAAGCGTTTTTTAGAAAAAATTAAAGTGGCTTTTTGAGAAAACAAAAGCGGCTTTTAGAAAAAATAAGTGCGGTTTTTTGAGAAAACAAAAGTCGCGTCTTAAAAAAATAAAAGCGGCTTTCTGAGAAAATAAAAGCGGCTTTTAGAAAAAATAAAAGCGGCTTTTTGATAAAACAAAAGCGGCTTTTAGAAAAAACTAAAGTTGCTTTTTGAGAAATTAAAAGTGGCTTTTAGAAAAAATTAAAGTGGCTTTTTATTTGCTTTTTGAGTAAACAAAATTGGCGTTTAGAAAAAATTAAAGTTGCTTTTAGAGGAACTAAATGTTGCTTTTAGAAAAAATTAAAGTAGCTTTTTGAGAAAACAAAAGCGGCTTTTAGAAAAAATTAAAGTGGCTTTTTGAGAAATTCAAATTTGCTTTTAGAAAAAATTAAAGTGGAGAAATTAAAAGTGCCTTTTAGAAAAAATAATTATTCACTGAATCACTTATCAGTAATATAGAGCACTTCAACTACAGCTAGAGCACTGAAATTAAACAGGTAGGTTTAGAGGAATAAATAATTAGAAAAATCTAAAACAAGACCCTTATTTGTATGGGCATTTACATTATAGGTAGAAAGCTGAACTTTGGTATAACCCAACCAACTGCAAACTTTAAGTTCAAAGAAGTTTTATACATATATACAAATTTATACATTAATAAAAAATAACTTAGCAACAACATGTAAGTCCGAACAGAAACATTAATGACTAACAAGGCCAGACTCCCCTTCAAAAATGTTTGACTGTAAAAGTAATGAGATCAAAAATAGGACCAAGTTCTTGATATCTACAGTACAATCTCATTTTTAAGCAACCTGCTAGTTTGCGTACAAATGAGATGGTATGGTACATGCCCACACCATAAGACATTAGTCATCGTTTATATCGTTTGTTTATTTATTTACATTTTGTAGTCGTCCCCGAATTAGAAAAAAATATCCAAACATAAAAGAGCACTTGTTTTGTAAATATACACATCATTCCAATTTGGTTTTCTTAAGGTTAGTTTTTTGGAAAATATTCTTATTTTGGAAATTTAAATTTTTTAAACTATAATTTGACTTTCTGAAACGCTTTTAAACTTTAGTAAATTCCTAAATTGTGTTGAAATTCCGATTTTTTATGATATTACATTATTTTGGTGAATTCCCGATTTGTGGATTTTTTTAATTTTCGATTTTTTGTAGTCAAATTCCGGAGTTTTGTTTTTGTGATATTTTAGATATTTCGATTTATTGTATATTTTCCAATTTTTGGTGAGTTTAAAACTTTTCCAATTTGCAATTTTTAGTAAATTTTGAGTTTTTGGAAAATGTTAATTTTGTAATTTAAAATTTTGCCCCTATAGTTTATTTTATGGTGAATTCCAAATTATGGTCATATTGTGTTTTTTATTTTCAGATTAATTTAGATTAATAAAATTTATAGTTTTTATTGCATATAAATTTGTTGGTAAATTTTTAAATTTTTTACTAAATTCCCCATTTGTGATGAAATTTTTTTAAAACCTTTATAAAGGAAAAGGGTACATACCGCTTTGTCATTCCGTTTGTAATTTCTACAATATTCACTTCCGACCCGAAAACGTATATATATACATATATATGTCACTGATATGGTGCTAAACTCTACTAAAATCATGTGTTGGGAAAAACTTCGCTAAATGATTGGCGAAAGCATTTATTTACATTTTCAATTGAGTTTTTAGCCCAGGTGCATTTTTCAAGGCTGAGTGAGGATTCGTAGGCAGAAGGGCATTCTAAGTGCCTTACAGCTTTCCACAGGCTATAAATGTGGCTGAATTTCGTTGATGCAGCGTTTAGTAACCTTTTGTAGTTCGCAGGTGGTTGTGTGCTTGTAACGTAGACCTTTGGCTTTAACTCTTCTACGCCTTTATTTGCATATTCATTAATGAATGTACCCAAAGCCTATCTATTCCTCCTTCGATAATTAGTTGCAGCAGCTGACACTTATATATGACCTATAACACAACATATCAAATGCTTTAATATGGTTTATGCTTTCAGTTTTTAAGGTATAAGCGTATGGACAATCAACAAAAAACACGGAGACATCGTTTGCACGTCTGAAGTTTCGCACCAAAATTTTAACGCTGTTACAGAGCTTCGCGGGCCCCTATCCCCTGTTTAAATCTAAAACGGTTTCGACTGCGTTCATCCACCACCATTGCCACTCAAACTGCTGATGACCATATTTTGGCCACATCAATCATGTCGCGATATCGAGCACCAGTAACAAGCGAACTGCAGCCGCTAAGTTTCTTTTTTTATAAACCCTAAACAGTTGCCAAATACTTTACTGCACAAATGGCGGCAAATTCAAATTTGGTATTTATTTCGGGACACCTCTTAATTGATTGCTTTTCAATTCTTTTTGCACCTGCCTTTTTAAATGCCCCTTGAAATCGTTTAATAGTGTTTCGTTCAACTGATTTAGTATGTAATTTATTTAAACACGGTCTTCAAAAAGTTTTAATAAAAAATATATAAATAAACACTTTTAATAATTTAATTTGACGTTTGTGTTTAGTTACGAATTGGTGATTGGAAAGTACACATACATACACAATACAGAAAATATGTACTCTAATTTTTCTAATACAAGTTTAAAAAGTTACCAATACGCGGGAATTTCATTGAGCGCATAATTATGGTACATTCAGTATTTTAAATTTATTAACTTGTTTAAACTTCTGCAAATTTTATTAAAGTAAATTATCCAAATTTTAAGTTTAAAAACTTTTTCTTATATATTTTTATTTAAAATTGATAATATGCTATGTGTTTCTATAGCAACACCAGGAAATCAAATATTTGGAAACAATATTTTCAAATAACATTATGTAAAATGTTTGTCACAACAAATTTAAGACGTTAAGGTTTGAATAATTAATTAATAAATTTAGAAAATGGGGAAAACCCTGTAATAAGTCAATGAAAATTTTTTCATTTCTACAATATTATTAAGAGATCTTATTATTGTTTTATTTCTAAAAACTAAGAAAAAAATTTTTGTCAATATTGATAACTTTTTGGACAGTCTTCGGTCATTATTTTTGTATTTAGGCCTTAGTAATAAACTACACAATAATTTCATAAATCTATGTATGCATGTATGTATGAATGCATGTATGTATGAATGTATGAATGTATGTATGTATGTATTAAGAAATACATGACGATATTAATATTTCTGCGTTTGCGATTTATAAATAAGCGATTTCATTGGAATTAGAAATTGTGGAAAACAACAAAAAATAAATCCAAACAAGACGATCAGTTGTTTACTCTGAAATTAATCAGTGCCTGATAGTTAAAATGCTTCAGTATGCCAAAAGATCAAAAACGAATTATCGGTTGTGAAATATAAAATAATATGTATGTATATATGTATACACAGATACATGTAAAGGGTTATTCAAATTGAGTTCACAAATGACAGTGGCGAAATATTTTCACAAAAATGAAAATCTCCATCACTAAAAAAGGAACAATACGAAGCGGATTATGAGAATGGTCGCTTCTGAGTGCACAATTTGGAATTTGATGCAGGAGTTCGAAAAAACTGGGTCAGTACGTAATATGAAAAAAACTCAGCATACTCGGCCAAGCCTCTCGCACGGGAACTTTGGCCGAGTTAGTGAAAGTGTCGTCTATCGTAACAATTTGGGCTTTCGTATTCGGATAGACTGGGAACTTTAACAAAGGCCTTACATATCCATGCGTACAAGATCTAAATCATTTAAACATTAAAGCCGAGAGAACTTTAATGCCGTCTATGAAGAAGTCGCTTTTTCGAAGCACCTTTCTTTCAGTGATTACGCACTTTTTCATCTCAATGGATTTGTAAGCAAGCAAAATTACCGCATTGGGGGATTGTTATATCTAAGACATATTTACAACCAGGAAAACCACCATAAAAGAGTACCTCTGTTTCGTATGCCGCGTCTGAAACATCACATTACCTCATGCCACATACAAGAAAAAATATTAAGCTTTTTTAATGTGGACGCAAAATTAAATCACCCTTTACAACATGTAAGAAAGATTATTAACGCCAGTATGAGTCGATTAACGAATTCGAAATTGTTAATTACATACTAATTTTATTATATGAATATAATTTGTACTTCAGTCATGGCAATAAAATACCAATTTGTTCTTATAGTAATTTTTTATTACTATACACAACTTTATTTATTGCTGTATAATATAAAGAGTGACACAATTAGGGATTCTATATTAAATTATTAAGAGAAATATAGTTAATTTCTTTAAAAAAACCCCTTAATTTTTTACAAAGAAATTTCTTTCCAATTTCTTTTCTTATTTTCTTCTTATTAATTCGTACCTAATTCCAGGGATTAATATACGCCGTATCCCCTGGTTTAGTTCGCACTCATATTCTGTTTAGTCTCGTAGACTCTACTCTTCAAATAGCCTCAAAGAAGGTAATCGGTAGGTATCTCATCACTCATAACAACATAATTTTCTTCGAAACACCGGCTTCTTGTTCACGTATATCTTCGAAAAACACACGGCGCTATTGATGGATCTCGGCTTCAATTCGTGAGTGATTTGGACCTTTCACAAGCTATGTCAATTTTCTCGATTGACAGATCTGGCCGAGCATGCGCTCAGAGGGTCGAATATATACACCGACATATTCGCATAAAGCTTTCTCATAATACGTTTGGACAACTCAAACACTTTCTTCCGTTGTGTATTGTTCCATGGCTTATAATATTGTAAAGGTATCTAGAATATTTCTTTTATTTTGTTAGTGATGCATACTTTAGTGTTTCGAATATTGTAGCCACTATCAATTGGAAACACATTTGGAATCACGATTTATACAAATTAAATTGTATGGTTTCGTTTGGTTTAAAGCTTTAGGTACCACTAGGCAGATATTTCTTACAACTTCACATTGTCTTACAGCAACCTAGGAGTTTCAGTTACATTTCAATTACACTTCAATATAAAGCTTTACATAATGCTACCAGGTTTTTAACAGTTAAAGAAATATTAAATATGTAAAGGAATATGTATTTCACAAAATATAATATTCTAGATTCGACCTCACTGCCCCATTCATCTAGTCAAATAAGTTGGACTTAATTGAAATTAATCAAAATGTATAAAAATTTACCCCAAAAAATATAAGCTTTAACGAAAACGGATTTTTGTCGTGGAGTGTTTTGGATTCGTAGTAGGATCTATGTCGAAGAGTAATTGAAAATTTGCGAAGGCAGAAGAGGAGACGGCGAAGGGACAAAAAGGTTATGGAGAAGATAACAAATCGAATCGATAGTACTTTAAGTGAGGAGACGACTCCAGAAGTTTTAGGACCTGCTAAAAGATTTAAGCGTGTCAACCCAGGAAGCGAAATCAGGATAATAGTCGCCGACACTTTAAAATGGAGAGTTACTGGTGCAGAAAAATTTGCCAATGCACATAAAGTGATCACGGCCTGGTGTGCGAAGGAGAATGCGCAGTAAGCAAGACGACCTCCCTGTTGTGGAGACAGGCACTCTGAAAGGAGGGGTCTATCAGGAAAGATGGTGGGCTCATCCCAGAAAAAACAAATTTATGTCAGCTAAATTTTCATCATTTTCAGCATGACATGGTGGTGTGAAAACCTTTTCTAAGTGTTTTGCGAAGGAATTTGTAGGTAATAGGACTTTTTAAATGTCTCACGGCTTTCCACAGGCTATAGTCAGTGAGATTTTTTTTCAAATATTTCTCTTTAGCGGAATCTTGCTTCTGGCTTAGTTTATTACGTAAAGTACTGTGACATAAATGTTTTTTGGTCTTGATGTCAGCAGAACGACTATGTTGTCATTACCTTCTGAGGATTCTCTTTTCCTTGACGAGAGTCTGTGTATCAGCTGATGATTTGTATACATTTTTTTAACTAATCGCGTGTTTGGTATTACATTTCCGGCTGCTGCCGTCAGGACGTCCGTAAACTGATCCACATCTGCTTTTTTAGCGTGAAATGTGTTTCAGAGACTAAAATATGTCTATTCTGTCTTAGTAATAAATGTTCTACTTCATACATGTATTTATGTTGGGAGAGCCCCATTAGCTTTCCAGAAGCATATTTTGAACTGTTTAACTTTTTGCTAAGCAAAACTTGCAGAAGTATGTTCTGGGTTCGCATCATTTCCTAAAACATACCCTGCTTTGTTGTCATAAAGTTCTTCATTGTTTGTATTATGTTTTCGATTGAACTCGAATTGTTTGCTAACAATCTATGGACCCCTTTTAAAGAGTGTTTTAAGAGTGTTTTTATATTACCATGAAGTCTAAACTTAATGAAAACTATAAACTTCCGCTTAAAATATCACTAAAACTACAACTCATAAAGTTTGAAAATTTCACCACATAAAATCGAAGTTCCAACAAAAATTTGCAAGTTTCACTTAAAAGTCGAAATTATTCCAAAAATCAAAATTTTATGAAAAACATTGATATTGCAAAAAAAAAATTTTCCCAAATATCACAAAAAATTCAGATTTCACTACATATCGAGATTTCACCAAAAGGTTTTAAAATCATAAAAATTATAAATATTACTGAAAATTAATCAAAAAAATTCACAAAAATTTTAGAGTTCACCAAACATTGAAAATGTAAGACAAAAGCAAAAAATGAATCACAAAATCAACAAAATTTAAAAAAAAATCCCCCCAACCCAAAGTTCACAAAAGTACCCAAAATTTGAAATTTCACCAAAAATGAAAATGTTAACCAAATAGTCCAAATTGCGAATTTTTCAAAAAAGTGTACATTTTACCATAAAAAGTTAACAAAAATTTAAATTCAAAAAATAGAATTCAACAAAAAACTTTAAAATTTACAGAAAAAACTAAACTAAAATACCAGCAAATAGAATTTCATTTGGAAATTTACCACAAATTGTATCCGAAAATTTCAATTTCAGAAAAAAATTAAAACTTTATCAAAAAGTCGAAATTATACAAAAATTCGATATATAAACAAGACACCAGCTGCAATTCTCAAATGCAGCACAAAATTGAAAACTAACCTAAAAAGTTCAAAATCAGTAAAAACCAAAACTTAATTCCACAAAAAATTGGGAGTTCACCAAAAACTTAAAATCCATTAAAATTGTTCAAAATTTCGAAATTTTGCTAAAAAAAAATCAAATTCCGATATTATCTACAAATCACCAACAAATTGTGAATTTATTTATATGCATTCAGAGAAAAGGCAAAACATATAAACAAATTAAAAGAGCCGAAATTGAAACAAATATACCATTTATTAGCCAATCAAAAATGCTTATATTAAAGTTAAACAAAAGGAGAGTTTAAATGTAATTGGGTAAAATTTCGGTTTTGTATTGAATTTAGATTTTTTGGCAAAAAAAAAACGCTTTTCTGTAAGAATAAGATGTTAAAACATTGTATATATTGTACTAATAGTTTCTCTGCAATGATTGCAAGTGTATGGTTTTAAGTGAAACTCACTGTAAGTAAGTTTTATACTTAAAGTAGAATGCCTCTAAAAATCTACAAAATCAATAATTCTAGTTTATAATTGTACAAAATTGGCTTAAAACATTGCAATTCAATCTAACGATGGACACTCAAAATAAATTGAGTACATACTGTATTTGTATTTTATTGATTCGTGCAAATGTATTTGCCTTTATGATATAAAATCCATTTGTTCTTAGTAAAACAAATTTCAGTTTATAAAAGCAGGAGTTTATTAAGCGATAATTTCTACGCTTTGCCGCAAATGCCTCAGAAATAGTTTAGTGGTGAAATATCAGGCTTAGTTTTGAAAAAAGCTCTTCTTTCAAGTAGGATAGCACCATATAAAAAGATCATGCTTCTTTCGAACAGGTTTTTTCTAGAAATGTTTCAAATATTGGTCTGCTCTTGGAGAATAATGGCATTAGAAGAGAATAAATTTATTTAATATTTTTATTTTTTTAATTCTTCATTTGTTTATGGTGTGATAAAAATCAGACAACAAAATTAAGCTGATAACAATTTTAAATAAAACATTAAAAAGAAACTTGACTACAAAATAAATAGCTTATTTTTTCAATAATTCCATATGTTTCATTGGAAAAATAAGTCTTTATAACTTTTAACATGTAGGAGGACTATATTCGGGTGTGCCGAATCTTACATACCCTTTACAAAAGTTCGAACTACCCGGCGCAAAGGTTTACTTTTTTAATATTTGATTAAATATATAGTTTTCGGTGCAATTTAAGCTTTGCGTAAATTTTTGACGACAATTTTGTTGAAAAGTAGATTTTTTCGACTTTGTGTAACATCGATTTTATTCAAATGCTACATTGCTATATTGCTATAATTGCCATAATTGCTACAATTGCTATATTGTTAGTTAAACTGAACAATTTTGGCGAACTTGAATTTTAGCTTTGAGATTTTAAAATTTGGTAATTATTTTAAATTATGAACATAGCATTTTTTGTAAAATAATGATATTTTTGTTATATAAAACTCTTGCACTATAGTTTGGTTTTGTAGTAAAATTTCGGTTTTTGGTGTATATAAATAATGGTGAATTGTTTTCAATTTTTCAGTTTAATTAAAATTTTTTATAAAACTTTTATGATTTTAAAATATATTGATGAATTTTTAATATTTTGGGGGTTTTTAAATTTTTTGGGAACACTGGACTTGCGGTGAATTATTGATTTTGTTTTTATATGTTTTTTAACATCGAGTTTGTTAAAAAGTTATTTTTGTTTTTTATAAAATATATATTTTTTGAGCTTTTCCGGCTTTCTGCCAAAAATACATAATTGAGGTGAAATTTATATTTTTATGGTGAATAAATTAAATTTAGTAAAACTTTGAATTTTGTGAAATTTTTTCGTTGAGCTTCCGTTTTTTTTTTAATTTAGATTTTTTCGAAAATACTTTTGCAATTTAAAAGTTTTGGTTGCGGTTTTTAGTTTGGGTTTGTGGTGAATTCTCGAACTTTGTGGAAATTCAACAAAATGGTTCACCAAAATAGTATGGTAACGTTTTATTTTCATTTTTGTGATTAATAAGATTTTTGATAAAATTTTTTGTTTGTAATTTAATTTAATGTTTTTTAAATATTTTGCTGAATTATTGGGCGATTTTTTATTATATTTCGAAATTCGCTATTTGTGGTGAAATTTGGTTTTTGTATTTATATTTTTGTTAAACATCGATATTGTTAAAATGGACACTTTTGTCATAAAATGGAGAACTTTTTTGATTTTTCGGCTTTTTTGTTGTGAATTTTTAAAATTTAGTAAAAATTGGTTTTTAAATTTTTTTCGTAAAATTTGTCGTATTTGGAAAATAATTTTTTGCTTCAGTTTTCTGATTTTGTGCTGAATATTTAAATTTGTGGTAAATATTCAAAACTTTTGTGAATTTTAATTTCTTTAACTTTTTTCGTAAATTTTCGGTTTTTAATTTAATTTGATTTTTTGACAAAAAAATTTCTACTTCCAGCTTCTCGATTTTGTGGTGAATTTTAAATTTCGTGAAATGTTTTCGTTTAGCTTCCATTTTTTTTAACTTAGATTTTTTGGAAAATTAAAACTACTACGAACTATAGTTTGTTTTTGTGGTGAATTTTTGAATTCCCACGTTATGGTGTAATTTGTTTTTTTTATTTTTGAAATTAATTAAAATTTTTGATAAAATTTTGAATTCTAATGATTTTTTAATATTTTGGTGAATTTTTAATATTTTGCAGATTTTTTAATTTTTGAGAATTCGCCATTTGTGGTAAATTTTTAATTTTTGTTTTTATATGTTTGTTAAATATGGATTTTGTTAAAATGATTTTGTTTTGTTCCAGTTATTCGATTTCGTGTTGTACGTTCGAATTTGAGGTAAATTTTATTTTAATTATTTTAATTATAATATTTTCATACTTTAAAATTGTTGAACTTTACTTTGGTGTTGTGGTGAGTTTTCATATTTTGGTGAATTCCCAATTTATGGTAGTACAATTTGGTTTTTTTAATTTTTTAGATGGATTAAAATTTAAAAAAAAATATAATTTTTAATTATTTTGGTGAATTTGTAATTTGTTGGGGATTTTTTAATTTTGTTTTTGTTGTAATTTTCATTTTTATATATTTGTCAAAAATCGATTTTGTTAAAATACTGATTTTTGTCAGAACATATATGTGCATAGATAGCGCTTTTGTGATTTAGCGGCTTTTTTGCAAAAATACAAATTTGTAGTGAAATTTTAAATTTGGAATTTGTGGTGAATTTGAAACATGGTAAAATTTTAAATTTTGTAAAATTAATTCGTTAAGCCTCCGTTTTTTTTAAATTAAGATTTTTCGCAAAATTATTATATTTTTGTAATTTGAAATGTTTGAATATAGTTTGGCTTTGTGGTGAATTCCCAAATATTGGTATAATATGTTTTTTTTTTTAATTTTGAGATTAATTAAAATTTTGTATAAAATGTATAATTTTTCAAATATTTTGGTGAGTTTTTAATTCTTTGGGTATTTTCTAATTTTTTTATTATTTTTTGAATGCTACATATGTTTGTTAAACATCGATTTTACCAAAATGTTGATTCTTATCATAAATTATAACCCTCTTGTGACTTGTCGGCATTTGTTTCGTAAAATTTCGCTTTTCATTGAATTTTGGTTTTTTGACAAAAAATTTGTTGTTCCAGTTTTTGTCGTGAATTTTCAAATTTGTATTGAGCTTAAAATTTTGGCGAAATTTATAACTTAGATTTTTGTGAAATTTCGGTTTTCAAAGGAATTCAAGTTTGCTAGTCTTTGAAGTTTTTTGTATCTGTGGGCCACGGGGTGATAATTTATCTAAGCGGACTTGATAGGAAATTCGATAGGGATTCAGAATATGCAAATTTTACGGGCTTAAGTATTAATTAGCGTTACCCCGCAAGAGTGAAAATAGCAAAAAACCTAGAAATTGTTTATATCTCAGGAACTTGTAGGCCTATATGGCTGATTTCAAATAGCAAGCTTCGAGACCCTAGGTCTAGTGCCGGCAGAATGTTAATTTCAACATCCGACAGACGGTCAGACGAACGGACGGTCATCGTTAATTGAATTGAAATGAGCGTTATATAATGTATGGTTAACCCAGACAATTTGATGAAAGTTTCATAGATTATTTTTTTTTTCAATTTCTAAGAAACGAAAATTTTGTTTAAAATTGCGGTCATAAAAAAATTAGCTGTTCAAAACTCACAAATGGCAAGATACGACGCTCTTATAATAACATTTTGTTAACATATTTTACAGAAGATTTTTGTAATTTTTAAAAAATTATGTGAGAAAAATATGTTAATTAAATACAAATTATCTAACGAATTTGTCAGCAGTTAGTTTTATTACTCGGTTTGCAAAACATCAAAATAATGATCTAAGCATTCAAAACGCATCTAAAAATTCGGAATCCATATTTAACACTAAAGCAGTCACGAAAACTTCGCTCGCAATAGCACGTTCACTTTGACTGAAAAATATTTCTGCATTTATACAATTTATTTGGTTTTTAAAGTTTTAGAATCAGATATATAGCTTATCGATCTATAAGTTCAAAAAGTTCTGTCTGCTGAAGACTTACTGAAACGCTTTTAAGCAAAACATAAGGATTTTAGAATCAGTGTTGCCAGGTTGGCAACTGAATAACATTACGAAACAAGAGTCAGGCTTTCAATATTACTTGGTTCCTGTGGAAAACAGTCAAGAATATGAATCGCCAAATCGCTTTTGAATCTCTAGTGCAGTAAATGCCCATTACCCTCGATCAAAATGGCTACCAGCAATAGAGATATGAAAAAATCATCCCGACCAGACCGCTCGATGGATATTTCCCTTTCTCTTGGAAAAAGTTCGAAATCGTTATGATTTGTAAATGAGGAAAAGTCACTAACGAAGCTTCTTGAGACATTACGCCTGCAGTGCTTAAGCCCATATGTAAACGATCCAAACGTCTATTCTAAAATCAATGTGGACATACCGCCAAATAGTATCCCATGATATAAAATTACATAAATTACTCTAATAAATACGTAGACAAACCACTGGCGCATCCGAGCTCTCTTGGCCGGGATCGCAGGCAATTCGAAGATCAACAGAGTCTTAAGAACCGACACCTATGAGAGCCTAGCGAGAAGGCTCTCTTAATCTATTGTAAAAAAAAATGTCATTAGTATTAGATTTGAATGCAGTAAATTTGTTGTTACAGATGTAATCAATTTCGAAGAAAGAAATTTTGCTACCGTCAATCTACGTCCCTGTACATTTAACTGTGCGGATGGGCCCAAAGTTCATAAATATTTCTACGTTGACTACTCCAGAAGCTAAGTTTAATTCCACATACCTTAATTATAAAAATATCGATTTCATCTCTTAAATTTGAAGGATTATGGGTTATACTCAATTAAATTATTAAAAGGAAGTTTGAAAGCAATACTCTGACTTTGAGCGAAATATCATAAAAAATTTCGTTTCTGTAAAGCAAAATGCGAAAATGTCACTCTATTCCATTGTGCCTCTCTTGTAGTAGAGGGTATGTAAGTTTCTGCATTACCGAATATTGTCATTTTTTGATATCGATGAAGAACTGCACTTTACACCTGATGTTTAATTAAATATTCTTCTTTAAATAATTAAGAATATTTTATATCGAAACAGGTGAATGAACTGCAAGCATTGTGCAGTCGAACTCGTAAAATTTGTTTGCAAACCAAAATAAAATAAAAAGCAAGTTCGACTTTAATATTTGATTGTACGGAATTTTAAATACCTGACTACAATTAAAGTTCATATTTGGATTTTAATTTATGCGTCGAATTTGAAACGAATATTGTTTAATATTTTTAGTATCAAGAAATGAAATTAAAGTCTTATTACCAGTTTATTGTAACTTGAAATGCAAAAGTTCCAAAAATTTTTTTTCATCATTTTACACGTGCGATAAAATTTGAATATAACAATATTGCGTTTGGAGTTGCGTTGGATACGCCCTTTTGAGTTCGAGTCACTAGTTGTAGTGATGGCAAGATTAATGGAAAATCGAATAATATCAAATATAATCGAATTTTATTGTACCATAATTTCTCTTACGATTAATCGATTTCCAAAATTATGAAAAAAAAACATAAACAATGAAAGCCTATATATAATATGCCGCTAAATAATGTTTTTCTAGCATAATGCTAATATAATTGGTAGCGAATAAATTAAAATAACTAATTTTACCTGCTGGATAAATTAGCGGTAATTTATGAATATGGCATAAACTCTACTAGACTCCAAATTTAAAAGAAAACAAAATTCTCCAAAATTCACTACTGCTATTTGTGATTATGAGGAACGTATGAATGAAGTTTCATAAACAAAGTTTACCACAAAATCGAAGACTTGAATAAAAAAATAGTTTCAAAAAATAATAATTTTACGAAACAGCAAAAACCAAAACTCACAAAATTTTGAATATTTACAAAAAAAATCTACCACAATTGTAATTTCGCCTAAAAGTCGAAATTTTAACAAAATCGATGTTTAAACAACTTATAAATTTTACCAAAAATCGCAATCTGAACAATTAAAAAATTAATTTACCAAAATTTTAAAACTATATCCCAAAAAATGTGAATAACAATAATATCTCATATCATAGTTCTCCACAAAATTTAAGTATTAAAAAAATTATTAAAAATTCTACATTTTTTCAAAAATTCTAAATTTACCACAAGTTTGCAAATGAACCATGAAACCGAAAAACTGGAATAAAAAAAATTAGTTTTGCGCACAACAAAAATTTTACGAAAAATATCAATACAAAATTCATACAATTTTAAATATTTACCACAAACAAAGTTTTAATTTCAACAATTTCGCCGTAAACCGAAAAACGTCGATATTTTAACAAAATCAATAATTAAAAAACATATAAAAACAAAAATCAAAAATTCACATCATAAATGTAATCAAATTCGCAACACAGAAAAGTCTGTAAAATGAACACATTAAACGTAATAGACCACTAACTGGACCCGACAACTTACCATGAATAAATAAAAGGGACAAAAAGTCGTATTCTTACCGATTTACATAGCTCTTTCTTAGTGTGGTGGTAATTAATTAAGAGTTTTGTACGTAAAAATGCATAACACATAATTACAAGCTTTTTCAAACACAATTGTCGGATCATGAAAACACCCTCAGCAATTAAGTGCCAATTGTGTTGTTTAGCTTACACAAATTTTATAACTCTTTTGAAATTTTAATTGCCTTAATTAATGCGCATGTGTGAATATACCATTAATTAATGATGCAGTTGTAAAATTGCATTTGCAGTATATCTAAATACATTTTTGCAGCTACTAAAATTTACAAACTAATAAGTTTGTAAACAGACTCTAGTTTATTAAATAATCTTCACATTTCTGAACCAACATTTTTGTAAGTGTATTTGCAATAGGACCTCTAGTATTTTGTTCTCAATGTTAAACACGTTTACAAATGCACGTCAAAATTTGGACTTGAGCATCTGAAAGCTGTTTTTTAGGTTACCAGAAGTCCGTTTTTTTTTTAATTGGTTCTAATTTTCGACATATACAAGTGAACAAAGTCGCCCGACATATACATACATATAAGCATAACTCGAAAAGGGTTTGCACTATTAAACTAACAGGTACGTAAATCCGAGCGAGTAAGTAGTGGCGGAAACAATTTTTCACTTTTTTTTTTAAATATTCATTACAAAATATAACACTGTTACTGCTCTGTGAACATATGCCTGCGTAATTATGTTCCAAACAAAACGAACTATATCGATGCACAATTTTTAATTTATTCATAATTAAATAACGGCGCTTCAATCTCGAAATCATTGCAAAAAATTGTTGAATTGCTTGATAAATTTTACTGCTAACAACCAACCAGTTCCGCTTATAAAAAATTGCAATATCCTCTGATTTTCAATCTCACAGTCCCACTTATCAGCAAAGAGCCCAATGAATGGAATTTTGACGTATACTATCGATTGCATTATTGAGTACAATGCTTTATTTTTTTGATCTTCTCAAGCTTTAGATTACGCTATTCAACTAATACGTCACTGAGCAAAAAACGTTCGTGTGATTGCCATTAACAAAAATATGCTACTCACTCGTGTACTGTTCGCTGGCATGTGCTCTTAAACTTTAAACCAAACGACAAAAACATTCGTAGCATTATGCATTTTCTCGAGTGTGAACTTTGTTGAACCCATGTTATCGTGTGATTAACAAGACCAAATTTTGGGAAAATATATATTTCTAAATAAAAGAGACTGTCTGCTGAAAGTGTGTAAATTAAACAGCGCGATAAGCAAAATCGCATTTAGAGTGAATTCGTGCTGCGACGCGGATAGCCTGCGTAAATTTGAAATAAAAATCTAAAGTTACAATTGAGTGAAAAAAGAATAAAATAATCCTAAATTCAGGTAATAAAAAATAACTTTGTATATTAGTCAGTTTTAAACATTCGACCTTTGTGATAATACTATTTCGTTTGGTAATCAACACCAAAATCGTTTCCATCAAAAACAAATTAAAAAAAAAATTTGAGTTGTACATATTCTGAAATATTATTTTGAATTATTTTTAAGTTGTAAAAGTACAGTTGCCAAAAAACACAAAATCCATAATGTAAATTCTCATGAACCTAATATAAAAGTGTCAATGTTTAGAAATTGTGTTTTGTAAAAAAGAATTATCAGCAATTTAATAAATACATAAAGAGTTGCTGCAACATACACATATACGTGTGTATATGTATGGATATATGTATGTATGTGTGCAATGAAATAGATTTATGTAAATAGGCAAATAGATTAGACACATTTCTGTATTAGTTAGATTTACAGGTTATAGTCAGTTATTACGAGAAATCATTTTTAAGCACTTAAAACCTGAAAAATCTATTTTCAAACAGAAGTATGAATGTATGTTTGCTTGCATATTTACTCTTGCAGATAATATTGCCAACTAAATAAAAATTTACGAAATTACAATTCTCTACTTAGAGGGGAAATTAAAAAATACATATAAGCATTTTTGGAAAAAACATACCTTAAATTATATTTAAATTTATTCGATATGTAAGTGCTTTTGAATATATTGACGATGTAGCTTTGTTACTGCCTTTGGAAACAAGTATGTCATTCTACTTGGAACACAAAATTTTCAATAACCAACATAATATGAAATACATGGCTAACTTGATAACCATAAGATTTGTTGCTCCTTTTATATAATCGTGGTAATGTTGTTGTAAGTTGTCAGGTCTAGTTAGTGGTCTTTAACATGTAATGTATTCATTTTGAAGAATTTTCTGCTAATTATTTATGGTGTAATTAAGTACTAATTGCTCAATTTAATAATTGCATTCTTGTATGGTATATTGAGTTCAATTAAGGCCTTGATTGCGTATATCTCATTATTGTGCCATTAATGCGCATGTGTGAACATACTGTTAGGATGATTCAATATAATGTTATAGATTCAATTATAAAGAAAAACATCAATTTTACTAAAAATAGATAAAACTTTATTATACATTTTCTTTTCAACTTATTAAATCAATAAAATGATGTATGACAGATAGAACCATCTTGTTGAAAACAGATGGCCCCGATGTCTTTATTTATACTTTAATGTTTGGAAAATAGCTGCCATACGAATGTCCTTGTGGAATACACGCTTAACGCTAAATGATCTACAAAAAGAAATTACATCTTGTAAGGATTAGTCCTTCCATTGTAGTCTATCCCAAATGTTAGTTATTAACGTGTTCCAAAAACCGATTTTAAATAATTCAAGATTTCTGAATTCACAAAAAAGAACTGATTGCAATTTTTAATTTTAGCAAAAACAAAAATAAACCTCTAATATGTTTTATTAAGCAAAAAATAAACAACTTTCAAAGGATATAAACCATATGTATATTTACATTAAAGTTTAAATACAAAAATAAATTAGTTTTATTAAATTATACCGGGTAGTTTTAGGAATTCAATGTAGGAAGTTCGTTAAAGCTGTCGCGAATTGGAAACACTAGAAGCTGTAAGCCAGAAATTACTGGTTCTTCACTCTAATTAGTTCATAGCTAAAGCGTACAACAAATTATTTGAAATTATTTTACATTTTAATAATATCTCTTAAGCAAGACCGATTTTCAAAAATAGTTTGAGATGAAATTTATAGAAATAATTTTTAAGTATATTCTTCTGGGTCGAATCTTTCATAACTTTCAATCTACTAAACATTTTAGAAGACTGTAAATTTTTCCCAGTTGAACGATCTTGAATTTTGGACTCCATCTATAATTTGTCTTTTTCTATATTTTAACTCGTCCTTTGTTGTATTTTAATAATTTTTAATTAGTTAAAAGGGTTTTTTTCGACATTTCGTCATTTAATTTCTTCATATCGAGTTCTAACCGCTAAAATAACGGAACTGAGTGAATATTTTTTGTCGCAGAATTTTACACGTCATTTTGTAAAATAATAAATTGAATATAATACCAGTTAGAGAAATACAGAAATAACGTAACTAAAAACTGGTAAAAACACCAAAATTCACATTATCCGTTGACATAAGTGAGTTTGATTTCACTGTCACAATGGATGTAGTTTAATAGTTAAAAATAACTAATTCTTAATTTGTTGACATATTTTCTCATTTTCACAACGTTCCGTTCTTGTTTTAACAATGAACCGGTCTCGGTTTACCAATGTTGCGTTCTCGTTTTAACAACGTACCGTTCTCGTTTCGACAACGTCCCGTTTTCATTTCTTTATCAAGAAACTCATGACAAACCCAGACATTGATCATAAAAACAAATTTAAGATGTATATTATCATTAAATTATAACTTCTTTATTAAATTTCTCAACAAAATTACAACAAATATATAAGGAAACAGAAGAATTATTACTTCCGATTTTCTACATGTGAACAACTTTTCCCTAAATTCAACTTCTGAATTCGACATGGGCAGCTTAAATAAAAGTAATCAAATTTTAAACATAGAGATAGATACATACATGGGTATTAATATATAAAGATTTTGTTTGTTTAATAACTTATCTTTTAAGAAATCTAAATATCCCTAGATTTCAAGAAACTTTTAAGTTTCTCATCGTCACTAGTATGCTCCGGAGTTGCACTTTGAAGTATGTTAAAGTTTTCTTATTAAAAATAAGTTGTTTGCTTTTATTTTGTGTTAAACAAACGTACACATTTTGACAACATAATGACGAAAATTATTAACAAAACAACGAAGTTGACTACAGATGTTGCTTTCACACCGGATTGTCCTTATTTTGATATAAGTTGTTCTTGATTTCGGAGGTGAGAACATTTGTTCTTAATTTAGTACCACTTGTTATTTTTGCACTTTTAGTTTTCGATTTGACAACTGATTCTCAACGCTGGTTATCATCCTTATATCGTGGTCAAATTGACACCAGTCGTAAGCAATTTTAGAACTTTTTTTTTCATCTGTGTAAAATAAAAAATGTGAGAGTCGGCGCAAAATTAGCGAAATTTAATTAATTATAAAGGGCAATCAATATTTACATATGTAACGGTAGTCAATCAGTTATTTCAATCTATAGGCGAAATAAATGTTCACTCATACACGGTTTTCTTTTTTGCTCGTGCAAGTGAAAAACAAGTAGGAGAGTTATATTCAGCTACGCCGAATCTTTTATATACGATTGTTTGAGATATTTAATTGTGACCTACAATTTTCGTCGTATTATTTTACATTTAATCTCTTCTTTCGTCTTAATATAAGCATTTTCGATATGTTTATTTGTCTTTTCTCGGATTGCTTGTCAATTTTTGATATATTATCGAATTTTTGGCGAATTGTAAATAATAGCAGAACTAGATTTTTAGTAAAATCAAATTAAAGTTTTTGAAGCAATTTCAGACTTTGGGTAAATTTTTTCATTAAATTTCAATGTGTAGTGAAATTTATTTTTGGTGACTTGTTTGTGAAAATTATGTGTTTTGTAAGATATAAATCTTTTCAATTGTAAAATATGCTATGCAGGCCTCTTTTTTATAAATATGCTTATAAAAAACAGAAAAAAGTTCAAACTGCCAAAGAACAAAAATTTTTCTAACGAAAAACTTACTACAAATTTATAGAAAATGTATGGAAAATCAACAAAAAATTCAGTCAAATGTCTATCACAAATTTTAAAAGTTGTTAAATTATTTAATTAAGCATTAATTCTTAATAGTTTTGGAAGGGGTGGGCATTTATTTTACTTCTCTCCTGAAGTTGTCAATGACTGTAAATACGAGTTTAATACCATCGACTTATGTAATTGAGGACCTTCAGTAGTGCGCTTCACTAAGTTAATATAAGTAAAAACATTTTGTAAAATTGATAGAGTTGTTTAGAAATAAAGAACAGGTCGTACAGACCTCAAATAAAAAAATAAAAAATCTTTGTTTTAGTGTTTGCAATAAGCAAACTCTCAACTCTAAACGAAAAGCACAAAGAAGAATTGAAAAAAAAACCAATAATTTTATCCTACGTAAAGATTTAATGAATAAATTTAAATGGGATGATCTTTCAACATGTAGTATACTCGCCTTGTTCATAAAAAATATTTGTGGTGTATACAAAATTTATAAACCACTTAACGCTGCCCCTAAAAGATGTCGCGAAAATAAGTTTATCGAATACATAACACTACGTCTTCGCATATTGAGAGAGCCTCTCCAAAATAACGAGAGACAATGTGTTCGTAGTCTTCTGTTTGAAGAATACGTGTAGGTGTTCCTGTTCAGTTTGAGCATAATTTGTTGTCTCTCATTGAGTTTGTATCTATGCTTTTAGCATAGTTTACGCCTAGATATATTTTTATATCTAGCCGGTCCCAATCCCACCTAAAGGAGGAGGGGAAGCCGGGTCCCCTAATTGGCTATAGTCGATTTTATGCGTCTTGGGAACAAGGAGTCGAGCGCACTTCGAAATTTCTAAACTCTGAAATACCGGTTTCACCAGGGTCCCTCGCCATTAAGAAAGTTGAGCTTTGGGCTAAGAACCCTATCTCTTAAAAAAAAGGATATTAATAAAACGTCTGGTGCCTTTTGTTCTTCCTGCATATTTATCAAAATTATTTTATTTTTTTAAATTAAGGAAATATATATAGCAGAGCACACACATATACATACTTTTTACATTGACTTTGCATTTTGTTGTGTAATGGCATAACAGAGCTGTGCTAACAATTGTTCTCACAACTCTGTTTGAACATGAAACGACCATGAACAACGACGGTCTTGAATAGCAAAATGTGCAATGGCTGAACAGATATATGGCTAGCCGTTTAATTTTCTCCATAATCGTTTAGATAACAGTAACAGCTGACTTAACAATAGCAAGAGTGAATCGCACCACAGGTCGGGCTTATGTTAACTCTCTTTTCACAAATTGCACATAAGTAGATATATTCTGCGCAAAAATTGTTTATTCAGCTAATTTTTATTCTATTTTATAAATAGATTTTTTAAATTAATTTGTTTGTATAAAATTACTACATTTAATTTTTGTATTGTTATAAATAAGTACCAGCCTAATGTTTTTCTTTTATTTCCTTCTACTAGAAAAGTAAAAACATATTGCCAAGCTGGCGAGTTACGTATATCAAGAACTTGATCATATGTAATTATGGTATGCTGATGTGTTACATACATATAGTAGTAGTAGTATCATGATAATAACCCGAAACGCAGCCAAAATGTATGTAATAATAATTTATTTTATACAACAAATTGGCCAGCACACTCTCTGGATATGAATCAAATAGAAAAGTGCTCAAGGTTATTACACCAAATACTAAGTAAACGTCAAGGACAAAAGAGAGTTTAACAACAATGGGCAAAGTAAAATTGCGTAATTTTTTTTTTTTTTGCCTTGAAAGGCGAATTGCATAATATTTATTCCAGTAGAATATGTATATTTCGTTATTATATTATATTTATAAAAAAACCAACAATAATAAGTTTTATTGTTATCATTTTAAAAAAATATAAGGATGTATTTACAATCTTAATGTAGCCTGGGCATTTTTGGTCGTCACTGTTTATGACTTGTTATATGTAGAAATGATTTTTAAATTAACTTCTTTTAAAAATGGTTGTTTACCTTTGGTATTTTTATTTGCAATAAATGAAGTTTAACAATATCCATGCGTAGGTCATTCAATTTGCCTTATTTCGCTTTATTACGCATATTTTGGTTCCAATTAATTAATCATTAGTATTAGTGCAAACAGCAAACCAAATATGGCATTTACTCGCAATACCACAAATTCATTTAATACGTCATGGAGCGGAAATACGATCTACTCGTATCTTGAAAATGTTCGTAATCATTGTATGTAGTATAATCCCGCTCACGAACTTCTTTATATACACACCCATCTTAGCGTATTGAAAATAAATATATAATTTGGGCATTTACTAATTTTTAGACAAATGGGATCGTTTGCCTAAAGCGTGTAAATAAAACAACTCGTTCGGCAAAAATATCATTTAGATTGAGTTCGAGCTTAGATGCAAACAGCTTTGTTGAGTTGAATTAAAAATTAAAACGTAATTACAAACTATTCAAATAAAATTATAGTATAAGTGAGTGGAATATGAAATAAAGTGATCCTTAAAACAAATAAACAAGGAATTGGATTCACATTTGTTTCGAATTAAACTGTTAATTTTGTTTTTAAAAACAAACAACAAAGTTGTTGCTAAGTAACGGCAGGAATTAATTTTGCGTTAACAAAAGTTTAATGTTTCAAAATTAACACGCATAAAAGTCGATACGAAGTGAATAATATTATTATAAAATTTAAAGATCGTATCAAATAGTTCATTTTAAAATTTTAAAAAATACTGCTTTACTAAGTACTTTTAGAAAATTACTTTAAAAGAAATTTATGTAAACTCGAAACGATTAAATTATAAAGACAGCTGGTTTAAAGCAATAAAAAACAAGTTACACTACAGTTACAAGTTCAAGATTTTGCTTTCAAGTTTTCAATTCATTTAAATTGACACTGCTTAAAAATGCTCTCTTCACTGAAACCAGTAATTGATTCCAAACAACTTGATGGTCTATGAATCGCAACAAATGTTTATTCTTATTAATTTTATTAATGTTTTATATTTATAAAACATGTTTTATATATTTCAAACCAATTATGAAAATGTATATAAAAAATTGTGATCAGCTGTTAAAATCATAATATTGAAAAAAAACTTGAAGGAAAAATGAAAGCAAGATTGATAATAGTCCATTTTGAAAAATATGAGGCCGCTAATAAAAAGTGAGAGTGAATGGAATATTGAAAGGGAAAAATTAAGCGTGTCGCCCTCAAGCAAGAGATATAGATTCGACCATGCCAAATCTTTATACCTTTGACCCAAGTACGTATTACTAAGAATATTGGAGGACTACAGATTTTTTCCAGTATAAAGGATTATTAATGATCTTTTATTTCGGGCTCCAGTATTACTTGTTTTACTATAAACTTCAACTCTTAAGTTTGGCTCTTTTAATTTGTTTTCTATGTTTTACGTTTTTACGTTTTCACCGATTTAACCGGTAGGTTTGATATCAATATTAATTTTTAGTCGATTCTTGATTGTCTGGTAAATATTAGATCACAATAAAATTTTAGTTTTTCTAAAATTGCAAAGTTGGAAAATTAAAGTTTCGGTCATTTTTAATGAAATTTATTTTTTTTTTTGTTCAAATTTAGAATTATTCTTTTACGATTTTTTTTTTCTAGTTTTTGATAAATTGTTATAATGGCACAATTTTTTATATTTCGATTCAAAATTGGTTCTGGGTGTAATATATATTTTGTATTGATTTTAAATTTGTTAATAAATTTTTGATACTTCGGTGAATTTTCGATTCTTGGTGAAATAAATTTTTTTAATTATTTGTTTTTGGCGACGTTTGGGTTTCAAATTTTTTATAAAAATTTATACTTTTGTAAGTTCTTTTGCATTTTTAGAGAATTCCTAATTTTTATGAATTTTCGAATAAATTGTTTTGTGGGTGTTTTTAAAATTTTTTTGCTGTTTAAGTTGTTTAGTTAATATCAGTTTTAAATAAAATTAGGTGAATTTTTATATTTGGTATAATATCAAATTTTGCTAAAAGTTTGGTAATAATTACTTTTGAATTTTATTGTTGAGTTTATTTCTTGATGAACACCTTATATCTGGTGAATCAACCAGAAGAGTCATATGAAGAACGAAGCGAATTGAACATTATGTTCGTCGTAAATATTTATTTAAACGATTTTCTTCACAAAAGTATACTTGAAACTATTCTCGGGTCCATTATATGAAGAAAAAATGCCTTTCATATTAAAAATGAGTACCGTTGCGTATTTCTGTATGGATATTTTGATATTAATTTTCAGGCAGTTAATATTTGTCAAGAAAAGGATAATTGTTTTTTCTAAAAAAAGGGAGGAACAAAGAAGACAGTTGTTGAAGTGTAAGTACGCGTTATGTTTGTTTTTAGAACTCTGTTGCAACGACAGTCGTATTATGTAAGCATATCAATTTGTATCTAGTACATCCACTTTAATAATTATGTATTTTACTTCCCTGCCGATTTAATTCTCAGAATTCCCTAGGTGAGTTATGTATGTCTAGTATATTGTCAACCGTGAAATACTGGATTCTTGTCTATGCGCAAGCTGGACAGTGGTACACAAAATGTTCGATTGTTTCGATACCAGCATTGCATATCTTGCAGATGCGCTTGTAAGCTTGAGATCCCTGTTGTAATCCTACCAGTTTTAGCAGGATCGTAATATTATCTACGTATAAATCACCCCACATGATTCAACAAATTCTTCGCACCGTTTCGTTGTTCCACAGTCCGATATGGGTCATATTAGTTAGTCCTAGTAGCCTCAAAATACTTGCATCACTCAAGTTTATTTCGTGAAATCCTCTGGCATGGATTCCAGAATATTTCCGTTCATTACCTAATACTCACTGATGGGCCCTTATTTATATGATGCGCAGTCTACCATTTATCAAGTAGTCATTATTCGGACTTTTGAAAGTGAATAAAGTCCTTCTTCTCACTCTTTCGGACTCAGTTGCTACAAGTTAGTATTTTCTTTTTAATTAGTGTTTATATGAGGGTGTGTGTGTCTACCCTTTTAGCTTAAAATTGAGGAAAAAAAATTTCATTAATTTTCTTTTCTTTTGGAACGAATTTCGTCCTCTTCAAAAAATTACACTGCAGATGGCACATAGCCGAACCGGTTTGTCCCCAAATCAAACTTGACAAGGGATAAAATACAAGAGAAATTTTGTCCAAAAATCTACATCAAATTAAGAATAAATTTTCTTAACCTCTGCAAATTTTCGTCTATAAGAAGTTTGCTGAGTGTTATTTTGGTATGAGTACCTTGGATGCAGATTTAAGTAGGCATGGTGAGACCTATAGTGTTGATTTTCTAACTTTAAACATTATTTATTGATTTCACGCTACCAAATCTTAAGTTCCGTCGGTTTTCTCATTGACAACAACCTTTTTATAGGCTTGATTTCCATGTGTTCGTTAGTACTTTAAACCCCTTTTCTGCTACTGAGATACCGCAATCTCCTCTTATACACGCATACTGAGTGACACTGCTCGCATTTTTTGGTCCTCACGGTTTATTTTTCGACGTTTTCTTGAGATTTTTTCATTATCGATTAAAAATAAATCTTTTCACATTCAAAAAAATTTTTGTGTATGTTATCTTTACGATTCCGCTCAGAAATTACGAAATGTTGTTCACAATACTACTTCACTGAACAATATTGTTTAAAATACTAAAATGTTAATGTAAGTCAAATTTAAGTAACAATTTGTATTTCTTTTTTTTCTTAGCCATGGGCATTTTAGATGATGGTGCACCTCTATCCTGGCAGGATACAAAAGCTTTGTCCAAGCACGTCCAAAAGCATGGTGTCGAACAATTTATAAATTTGTATCGTAAATCCAAAGACCGTAAGGGAGATCCATTCAAATGGGGCGATGAAATAGAATATATAATTGTTAAATTTAACCATGAAACCAAGGAGGCCAAAGTGTCTTGTAAGTCAGTTCAACTGTTAGAAATTTTAAATGAAAGAGAAGAACGTAATGAGGTCACTGCATTATGGCGGCCCGAATATGGATCATATCAACTAGAAAGTTCTCCCCTTAAGCCGTTCGAAGGACCGTTTACGCATTTTAAGGCAGTTGAACATGATATGCGCCGCCGCCGTGAAGAAGTACAGCAATTGTTGGATGAAGATGAATGTATTATGACTCTGGTTAATTCTTTACGCTTTGGTTGCAAGGATTTCACTTATCCACCATTTGAAACAAGGCCCGATGATCCTGATAGTTACACAAAATCGCTTTACATACCAGACGAGGCTATCTTTGGCGGTCATCATCGTTATTATATGTTATCGCGTAATATGCAGTTGAGACGGGGAGAAAGAATGCAAATCAAAATAAAGGTATTTAAAGATGAAAACATGAAGCTGCCCATTGAAGGAGCTCCTATTAAGGATCCAGATGTAGTTATGTTAGATACTTCTTTCGGAAGCAACTTACAAGTAACTGTTCAAGGAGCGGATATGACAGAAACCCGTTATTTATACGATCAATTGGCACCGCTTTGTCCACTTTTTCAGGCGGTGACTGCAGCTGGTCCTATTTATCGCGGTTATTTGACAGAGATAGACAACAGTTACTACTTTATTGGTGATGGCTCGGATGAACGTACTCCGGAAGAAAGAGGTCTTAAGCCTCTTAAAAGTGACAAATGTCGCTTAACAAAAAAACGTTGGGATTCCATAGATTCTTATCTTTCTCCAGAAGCCGAAATATACAATGACATTGACTTATATTATGACCCAGAATTATACGATCACTTACGTAATGAAGGTGTTGATCATGTCATGGCCCAGCATGTGGCCCATATATTTATGCGTGATCCGCTAATTTTGTTCACCAGTAAAATCCATCAAAACGATCAAGAAGAAACTGGTCATTTTGATAATATAAATACCTCCACTTGGCAGACTTTACGCTTTAAACCTGCTTTACCCAACACAAAACTCGGTTGGAGAGTCGAATTTCGTCCTTGTGACATTCAACTCACTGATTTTGAAAACGCTGCCGTATCGTGTTTTGTTATACTCTTAACTCGAGCAATACTTCATTATCGCTTAAACTTCCTCATGCCAATCAGTAAAATAGATGAAAATATGCAAACTGCTCAAAAACGAGATGCATGCCGCAAGGAAAAATTTTGGTTCCGCAAAAATATTATGAAATCTCAAAGGCAATGTGGAAATAAATTTAACAATGATTTCACTGGCGGTCTTAGCAAAGCTTGCGAGATTGGCGACAACAATGACAGTCAACAAAATATTGTGTTAAACTGTCACGGTCATAATTCAAATGGACACTCTAATAGATGCCATATGGAAGACTACATTGAACATAATGCTGTTACAAATGGTTTCACCACCAATGACTGTCACGCTAAAGAACTGGAACTCATGACTATCGACGAGATTTTCAATGGAAAGGTAAGATTGGAAATAGAAAAACTTTACATGTACATATTCCATACCTGTTTATTATGAAAGCAAATCTTCAGTTCTAAGTTTGTGTTTATGAATTAAATTGCTTCCAGCTAAATTATCAATATGTTTTTTAAGATTTTGTTTTTTTACATTTTAAAGTCAATAACAACATTAAGTTTTGTTATCAATTCAACTGAATCCGTCATTTCCAAAACCGCACAAATCGGGTTTTTTTCAAATATTACTGTTTAACGCGAAAGCTTTTTCAAAGACAAATAGTTTTGGGTAAACCCCATGTAAGTGAGGTAATATTCCTTTCTGACGTCTTAAAAGCATGATATTTTTATTTGTTCATATTTTTCATTTTAAGAATTTGTTGCTAAGCTTGTAAAAAAAAGCAATGTTTGTCGACCAATGATATGATACTTCATAGCCGAACTTATATGGTTTCGTTAATCGTTCATTCATATTAAACTCCGGCTATAGCACATCAATTGATAGAAATCCATTTCGTTACTATAACGATTTGAAGCCGATAAATGTTATAATACGTCTTTTATTTTCTTTTAGAGTTTTTGTAATGGTAATTTCGAATTTGAAGTGTTCTAGATGCACATCTCGACAATTTTCTTCACTCCATTTCCGGTTTGGAAACATGCTTTACTCTTTAAATTGATAGAGTCCCACCACATAGCAGAATTGAATTTTATAAAGCAACTTGAGCGTATCATTCAGGTAAAGGAGAGCTAGATCTAGACTTATGGCAAATTATAAAAATTTTATATACAATTTTATGTATATTGAAAACCAGAGTCATCATCAGTGTCCAGGCGCACTAGTCTCGTGACTTGTGGAAATGGCACTAGTATAAAAAGTAACGTTCCGTGATGGGGAAAACATCACAAACAGTGTTGTCAAATACTCAAATTTACCTGTTTTTTACAGTTTTTTGAAACGTCTATTTTTTACTCTAAAATTTTTCTTTCATTTCAAAATATTTTAATCTTAATATTTTAAGCCCTTAATTATTACTTGTTTCTCCATTAACAAGTACGCACAGGGGTCACAGCTGGAACCGTAAAACAAAACAGACTAAGGGCATTTTTAAAATAATGATACCGTTTGCAGTCAAAGGAAATAGCAATAAAATTTAATAAATAAAATATTCATCTCAAATAAAATTTATAAATCTCAATAAATATTAAATATTGAATACACACATCATATTCATACATTTAGCCGATAAAAAAACCTGTGTTCATTTGTAAACATGTTTTCCACTTATCTTGTTAAATACATAAGGCCAAGTTCCTATCCAAAAATTTCGGCCAAAAAAAGGACCAAGTTCTTCATATGTACAATACCATCTCATTTCTAAGCAACTTGGTAGCTTAGTAACATTTTTCCCATAATCCTTTCCGATACTAGAGAGTTACAAAATTAATTTTGCCATTTTGTCCTCATTTTGATCTCAGTACTTTTAACAGCCGAAATTTCTGAATAAGAATTTGCCTTTATTTTCACATTTATGTTTTGTGCGAATCCGAGTTCATTTTTCGAAGTTATTTTTGTGTGTTAATGTATGTATAAAACCTATTTTACCTTAAAGCTTCCAGGCGGTTAGGTTATATCAAATTTTAGCTCTCTACTTATAGTGAAAATGTTCCATACAAATATGAGGGAACCCTAGTCGCCTAGATATTTTTCCCATTACTTATTTTTCAAGGTCTACCTGTATATCAAAACTTCAACTATAGTGGAACTGTCCCATAAAAATAAGGGGGAATCCAAGCCCCCCAGATAAAAAGTGCCCTTTTCAGATTTTTTAGTTTTTTAGCTGTCTAGCTGTAGTGGAAGTATCCCATACAAATAAGAGGGAATCCTAGCCTCCCTAGCCTATTTTCAGATATTTCTGTTTACTTGTGCCCTAAGGTCTACCTATACACCAAATTTCAACTCTCTAGCTAGAGTGGAAGTGGCCCATAATATTGATGAGTAAGTCAATGAATCACTGAGTCAGTATATGTACCAAAATATGCACTTCTTGCACCTTCATATCTCGAGAAGCCTTTATGGTAAAACCTTAAAACTTAGCCCATGAGATTACCTGTACGTAAAGCCCTTATATTTCAAGTTTATGATTACAGGAAACAAAATTATGAGGGGCTAAATACAGGGCGATTGTTTTCGTGTAATATATACACTGTTTGCTTTATGCCTGAACTTGGCGTGCGCTTTAATATGCATATAAATACATGAATTTTTATTACTTTTAAATTTAATATGTATATATTTTAAACTGTACGATTTGTTGTAGTGAAAAAATACTTGGGCAGTTTTTGCTCCCGAAAAACAATTTTTTTCGATGTGGACAGTTTTTATTTCAAATATTTATGGCAACACTAAGCAATTATCACTTCAGTTTACTAGTTAAATCTGTTTACGTATGTAACTATAAGCATGTATTTACATATCTATTCACATATCTATTTGCATACATATTAAATACATTATATAATATATTTTAACTGGAACCAGTGCTATAGTAACCGACACTGGACAAGATTGTTTATGTCTGTTCAGTGCCGTATAACACGCTGTCTAAAAGATATAAATTTTGCACCTCCTAGTACAACGCTATGTTAAAATGATGGGTCCCTTTCATGTAAAATGTTAGAGCTTGAACCGGTACCTATCCCCAACGTACCAGTCGCGTGAGAAGTTTTGTGTCAGTTCCGTTCCCCCTAGAGTATATACAGCCTTTTGGTCTTTGGTTTAATTATAAGCGAAACAGTTTTTATTTATTTTTAACGTAATATGATTGTGTCATTTATACGACACTGAAGATGGCACATAGCCGAAATCGCTTTGTCTCTTTACAAGGGATGACGGGAATTCGTTCTAAATGTCTATTTAAAATCACCCTGTCAGAAAATAAATCATGAATCAACTTATACGATTTTTTTAATGACCGATTCAATTTTACACAACACATATGTACATGCCGCTCTTATGCGACAAAAACGCAAACCATATGACTTTAGGCATTTGTTTCAAACTAAGGAAAATATTTAAATTTTGAGTCAATAAGGTAGCATAATGTATGATTCCGATCATATTTTCTTCTATTTTAGTCTGAAACTTGTCCCGGCTTGATTTCTTTAACAAGAAGCTATATGGCAACCCTTGATTTGGATAATGAAACCCAATGTCTTTTAGAAAAATACATCAGTTTTGTGGAGAAAAGGGCATCGGGTGAAATTCCCACTAATGCAAGGTGGTTAAGAGATCTGGTGCATAGTCATCCGGAGTACAAGTAAGTCTTTGGATATATTTTTTTTACTTTCGCTAAATATTAATAAGTTTCTTCCCAATTTTCCAGAAAAGATTCAGTGGTTAGTGAAGTTATAAATTATGATATTCTTAAAAAGATTAAGGAAATCCAAGACAAAGAAAATATGAAATCAAAAGTTAATGAAAATAATTGATCCACATTAATGTAAATTTAATTTATACTGTTTTAAATATACATATATAATTATTATTAAATAAATAAATGAGGCTTATCGGAATATAATTTATTTAGGTTTTGATAGTGATTTTAAAAGAAACGTTTTGATTATTTACTCTCTAAAGGATCTAAGCCATAGTGAAGTGTAATCAAATTAAGGATATTATAAAATTGAGTGCCTGCCCCACGATATAAAAAAAACAGATTTGCCTCACTCTAATACTACATTTACATCTACGCAAAATCTAGTAGATTTCAGCTCAAATCTCGAAAAAAATCTCTGCCGTTTACACCAATGCTTTTTGACGTATTATTGGATTTCGTTTTCATAACAAAAACAGCTGACTGAAGAAAGAATAACAAAATTGGCTCTAAACTTAATTAAATTCGTGCTACAATTGTTTTTATATACTTAATTACATATGTAATATTACTTACACTTTATTCATTATTGTTTTATCCATATAGAAAACACTTATTTTAAACTTTTATTATTTTTTAATGTTGCTGCAAATATTTTGTTTCTACCGCGCTTTTTTTTTTTTTTGCTACAAATGTCAAAATTTTCTTGTTCAGCGCTGTATATTTCATTACATTAGCAAAAAATACATAGTTGCATCATTTAGTATTGCAAGATTTGGGAGATTTTGCCAAAATCAGTTCGTAAGTAGATTTTGTTTTGTATGGGTAATCTGGTAGAAATGAACTAGATTTCGCTCAAAATCTCATAAGTACCAGATTTTGCGTAGGTGTAAATGTAGTATAATGAACTGTTTTATGAACCAATTCTTGTATTTAAACCGTAAATAAATAAATTCATAAAGAGGTCTATTAGAAGGACGCAAGGCAGTTTATTTGCTATAAGAATTAAAGCAAACGACATCGAGGCCCTGACTGTTAAAGTATTTTCATTTTGCTTGATTACCTTCATCATTTCAGAAAAGAATAAGCCAATCGAATTTAAAGCTATTCCCGGAAAAATATATTTTTAGTAAAGAAATGTCGTTCCCCAAAATTATTAGCTTCGTTTCGAAATAAGTGTGTTTTATTTCACGACTCTGGACTCCGCTGAGTACACCCCAGCAACCAGCGGAAACGTGTCGTTACAAAATAAAAATAGATAAACTAACAAGCCTTAATAAGAAATACATGGATGGTATAAGTTATTATTAGTCTATAGATATTTTATTCATAAAGATTTTTAAATCAATCTCATTTCAAAATATTACTTCAGTAAAATACTTCAGACTAAATCAATATATGTCATTTATCTATACTATTTATTTTAAAAGTGGCTTAAGACACTGAGATAGTAACTACAAATGAATCCTCTAGAAAGGTGGCATCAATATTTTAAAACAATCCTTAAATATCTCAATTTAAAAACTGACAATTTAAAAAATGACTTATGCCACTTCCAAAATAAACGGATCATTGCATTATGCTAAGAAAGTGCTTACTTTAAAAAATTCGAGATTTAAGGATTTCATAAAAAAAAAAAAATTAAACAAAAGTGTTGGTCTATTTCTATTTTTGCAATATAATACAGGGTGTCCGCCGGGAAGATATACTACTTTGTTTGTTTATAATTTTTGATTAAATGAAAGAGAATGGATCGTATATTGATAAATGTTTTATAAAATGTCGGCAATTATGTATGGAATACAATATCAGATAAATGTCCGCCTCTGTTAGCCCCACAAATGCGAGCCCTTTTGAACACATTTTTCATTACAATCTCACACATTTCACGCGGTATTTCATTTATTTCGTCACGAATATTTTGTTTGAGTTGCTCCAGCGTTTGTTTACATAAACGTTGCTTTTCAGATATCCCCACAAAAAGAAATCCGGAGCAGTCAAATCAGGCGACCGTGAAGGCCAATCAACATCACCATTCCTTGAAATAATTTGTTGTGGAAAGAGGTCTCGCAGTAATTCCATTGTAATCCTGGCTGTATGGGATGTGGCAACGTCTTGTTGAAACCACATGTTAGTCAAGCCCAAAGCATGCAGTGGTATCGCTCCCCATTGACAGTTTCCATTACGCCGTTTCAGTTTCAAAGAAGTAAAGTCCAATGATTCCTCCTGACCAAATTGCACGCCAGACTGTCACTTTTAACGGATGCTAAGGTGACTGATGAATAATTTGAGGGTTTTTCATTGCCCAGAATCGACTATTCGGTTTATTCACATATCCATTCAAATGAAAATGTGCCTCGTCACTCATTATGATTTTTTTCATGAAAATTGGGATTGTCATGGGGCGAGCTGTAGCATCCTATTGGTATATTTACGGCGGCGTAAATGGTCTTCTGGAAGAAGCTCTTGTGTCAACTGAATCTTAAATGGAAACAAATGCAAATCTATGTGCAAAATTGTAGCCAAAGTAGTTGTTTGAGGTTGATGGATTGTTTTGAACACGTTGTGGTCCATGCTAGTGCCTATCAGCTGCAGAGTTCCGGTTTGTTTGAAATCATTCACTAAACGATAAATAGTGCCTCTTGTTGGCACGTTGTTTAGTATACCTTCCCGGCGGACACCCTGTATTAAATACGTGTTAAAATGCCTTGAACTTCACACAAAATTTCGGAAAGGTAAAAATAATAAATTAAAAAATCTTTGTTTTATAGGTTTTAATTAATTTATTTTGTGTTTTATTATATTTGCACAAAAAAAGAAGTTCTTGGAAAAATAAAAACTAGTGAATGTCCTGACGCTTTTTAAGATGTATCGCACCAGCAGAGTAAAATATTAATTTTGTATTTCTCTCTAAAGTACATTACAGTAAAACGACATTAACGGGGTCTACATATTACGAAAGCAAAAGGAAGAACATGTATATTTTTGACTTACGAGTTTGGCTTGTACTCAGTAATATGAATTCTTAGTAGAAATAAGAAAAGATGGAAAAGATGTGACATGCACATGCATGTATTTCAACTTTTCGCGAAAGTGAAATTTCAAATTAACAATAGCGCAAATAGTACAGCAATTTAAAGGTTTTATCTTAATTTATCTGAATTTTCAAACAATGGAAGAGAAATGTTATCAAGAGCAACAATATAATTTTAGCTTAAAAATGACAAAAAAGGCATAAAAAATCGTCTTAAAAAAATCAGGAAATATAATTAAAAATCTAGAGTTTAAAAAAAAGGCTTAAAACTTCTGCAGAAGGGAAACGCAAGTACAAAACAAGATGCAAAAAGTAAAGATTTTATTACATGTGAAGTCAAACAAAGTTCCCAGTTCTTCTTGGATAAATTACGTCACTCTAAAACAAATTTTTAATAACATCAAAATATTGCCTAAAACTGCAAAGCACACCTTTATAGGGCTCCAGACTCCTTAGTCATAGAGAAAGACAGCTGTATAACACTATTTAAACAAATAAGCTAGACGTCATATCAGGAGTTAAGCCCACTTTAATAAGCTGCCAGACCTTATTGATTTTGCCATTGTTCAAAATATAGGACGTGATCAACTATTAGGCAATTTATCTTATGATCTTTTGAGCATTTATTTCATTTATTTAACTCATTTTTAACTCATTTAACTCATTCTCGTATTCTATTTGTATTAAAAGTTGGTATAAATAGAAGTAGTTTAGACACACTATTTGTAGATAAGACACGAAGAATGGTGATAACGTGTATAGCGGCATAGAAAATGCATTCCATTCAGCTAGATGTCTAATAAAATTAAAACTTTTACTGTTTTCGAAGGTTGTCCATGTTAAATAAATAATTCTCTTTCTGAATAGAAAGAAAAACGAACTCATGCCTAAAAATTAAAATTACTTAATATGTAATTAATAATATTTTGGTGGATTTTTTTCTGTTGGGTATTCAGTAGTTATGGTTATTTTAATTTGTTTTTACGTGTTTTTTATAATCTTTTTTTTTTAATTTTGCATTTTTTTTATAAAATATTGACGTTGTGGGACTTTTCCGCCTTTCGGCAAAATTACAAATTTGTGGTGAAATTTGAGTTATTGTGGTGAATATTCAAAATTTGATGAATTTTTTTTTATAAATTTTCAAAAAAATTTTTATTTTTGACAATAAATTTTAGTAGTGAATTTAAAATTTCGAATTCGGGTGACTGTTATTTTTTGAAATCATTAGTTTTTTTTAATTCAGTCCATCATTTAGTCGGTAGGTAATCTGGGGGTGTCCGCTTGATAATTTCTGTAGGAGTTGATAATTCGTAGGCAATAGAACACTTTAACTTCCTTACGGCTCTCCGTGTTACTTGGTGGAACCAAATTTCTAAAATATATCGCTATAGCAGAGGCGTGTTTTTGTCTCAATTTAATGCGTAAATTTCTTTGACATAAGTTCATTTCGGTCTTGATGTCAGGAGATCGACTATGTTGCCATTACCTTCAATTTCTCTTAGGGTAGTCTGTATATCAGCCGATGATTTGTATACATTGTTTTTTAACTAATCGTTTGTTTGGCGTTGCATTTCTAACTGCTGCTATTACGAGGTGCATAAATTGATCCACAGCTGATTGAATATCAGTCGCATATCTCATTCAAATGTTTGGAGGTAAGTGAAAGCTCACATACATTTTACATTTCAACAAATTCGTGTTTTTATTCGGATAGGAAATAAGGGTTTCATGTGCAGTGACAATACTCTCCTGTAAAATAACGATTGTAAATCAATGGTCGGATTCTAGATCACAGGATGAACTGACTATTAAATGATTACGTCTAATATTTTTTACAATGACAAGATCAATAGGATCTGGCAGCTTATTAAAGTCTATTGGCCAATAGGTTTACCTCCAGATACAACGTCTAGCTTATTTGCTTTAACTTTATTGTATGTTATAGCTGTTCCCTCTTCGGCTAAGATGACTGGAGCGCCAAAATGTGTGATTTGTAATCGCCAGCTGCAATAAACTTATGCCCCAGTGTGAAAAAGAATTTGGTGAATTAATGGTGTTCGATTTTGTGCCTGGACAGATAGTACACTGACTTTGTGCGGATCTGAGTCTTTTTTCCAAATTATTTTTGTTTGTTAATGTATGTGTAAAACATCTTTAAACTTAAAGCTTTCAGACGGTTGGGTTATATCAAATTTCAGCTCTCTACCTATAGTGAAAAGCACAGAATATAAACAGAATACCCAACAATGACATTTGAAAAAGCGTGTAATCAGGTGTCATGCGTTTTTACGTACAAAATTTTAAATTAACCCGATTACATGAAAGAGATAGCTTAATTAGTAACGATAAGGTTTTTTATCTCTCTTATATAATCGAGGTAATGTTGTTGTGAGTTGTCGCGTCTAATTAGTAGTCTATGGTGAAAAGTGTCCATCTTTCTCATTACTTATTTTCCAAAGACTACCTATTAAATTTAAATGTTAGCTCTCTAGCTATAGTTAAAGTGTCAAATAAAAGAAGAGGGAACCCGTTTTTAAATCTTTTAAATATTAAAAACAAATATTTACACAATTCTGAGCGCTCTACTCAATATATAGTTCACAATACCAAGGCCTACCTATATACCAAATTTTAGGTCACTAGCTACAGTGAAAGTTCCCCATAATATTGATGAGTCAGTCAGTGAATATCTACCAAAATATGCACTTTTTACACATTCATATCTCGGGAAACTTTTATGGTAAAACTTTTAAACTCAGGCCTTATGTCTCAAGTTTCATTATTTTTTTTATTAAACGAAGCAAATTTATGAGCGGGCTAAAACACGACGAATAGTTTCGTTTAAGATACATTTGGTGATTTGTATTATTCAACCAATAAAAAAGGAATCGATTAGGATTTCAAATATTTATTAAGACAAAACTCAAATTTATTTAAATACAAACTATAGTTGAGTTAAACGATCTTAGACGCGTTGTGTCGTATAAAAAAGGAAAAAAGGAGAATTCAGCTTTTTTGCTCGTGTTCTAGTGCTAAAACAAAAAACATTTTTTAGCACCCGGGTAGTTGGTGCGTTGAGTAGCTCGTATCACAACGGTGGTGCCACAGCATTCCCCCGCCAGAGGGAGCTCATCTGAACCTCAATGGAACCGTAACCCGGCGACCACTTGAAGTAGCTTTAGGTTGTGTTATTTCAGGTGAAAAGTTTAAAGCTGGGCTAGAGTTGAGATCATTGTTGCTAGGAACTTTTTGAATTACGCTATCAGGTAAAATTTCCTGTTGCTCACTGCTGTCATGGCAAGCGTTGGGTACATCTGGAGCAAGTGAGCAATCGATGAGATCACTGGTTTCGGTAAAAGCCGGTTTTAAACGGTCGATACTGATGTTGTTTGGTCGACCTCGTATCAAAATTGTAAAATATTTGTCGAAGCGTTTTAAAATTTGGTATGGACCATCGTAGGGATGCGTAAGCGAAGGCCGTATCGAGTCGTTGCGGACGAAGGCGTGCGATGAATTCTTTAGGTTTTTCGAAATGAATGTACGGGGCATAGCATGGTGGGATGTATCGGTTGGCTTAAGCTTCTGCATTACTGATCGAAAATCGGTGATAAACTCGCTGGCAGAGTCGGAGATATTAGCTCGGTGAAAAAATTCTCCAGGAATTGTTAAAGTGAAGCCGTAAACCAACTCAGCTGGCGATGCTTTTAAATATTGCTTGAAAGCAACCCGTAGTCCAAGCAAAATAGTTGGCAGCTGGTGCACCCATCGTGCTGGATTATGACATAAAATGGCTGCCTTAAATGTGCGGTGCCACCTCTCAATGATGCCGTTAGACTGCGGATGATACGGCGTAGTACGAAGATGTGTTGCTTCAATTGTATTTACCAATTCGGTGAAAACTGCAGATTCAAATTGGCGGCCATGATCCGAAGTTATCCGAGCTGGGACACCAAACCTCGAAATCCACTGAGCTAGGAGAGCTTTAACGACTGCATCAGCTGCCTCCGGCCAACGAGTAATTGTAAGCAATTTCGTATGAAAACAGCAGCATCTTTCCGAATCCCAGGCCAACAAAATCGACTAGTGACGAGTTTGGTTGTGGCCCGAACACCTGGATGAGACAAATCGTGGATTTTTGCTAAAATTTGTTGCCGGAACTCCTTCGGGATGCAAGTGCGAACTCGAGATGTTGCTGTGTCACAGATCAGCTCATCGTTGCAACCTGGGATTGGAAAATATTTCAATTTCAGAGAATTTGATGTAGTACTTTCGTTTTTAATCATCTTTTGAAACTCTTCGTCCATTAGTTGAGCCGCTGCAATACGAGAGTAATCTACGATTTGACTTATTGAGTCGATGAGGGACAGCGCATCGGCAGTGACGTTTGCTAAACCAGGCCTGTTGCGAATATCTGTCGTGAACTGACTGATAAAATCGAGCTGACGAATTCTGCGGGGCGAGGCTTTTTCAAGTTTTTGTTGAAACGCAAAAATAAGCGGTCGGTGATCGGTAACTATGTAACACCGCCGTCCTTCTATCATGTAACGGAAATGACACACGGCCTGATACATTGCTGCTAGCTCCCGATCGTACGTTGAATATTTTTGTTGAGTACTTGTAAACTTTTTAGAATAAAATGCCAAAGGTTGGAGGCTTCCATTAATTTTTTGATATAAGGCTGCCCCCACCGCTATATCAGAAGCATCAACATACAACGCCAGCTCGGCGTCAGAATCAGGATGCGCTAAGAGAGCAGCGTTGGCCAGTTCGCTTTTACAGCGGTCGAAAGCAGCTTCTGTAGACGAATCCCATCTCAGCGGGCTGCGGTCGTTTTTCTTATTGCCAATGATAAGTTGTTGCAGTTGCATTTGATACGAGATCGCATGTGGCAAGAACTTCCTGTAAAAGTTTACCATAGCGATAAACCTTTTAAGCTCTTGAGCCACTTTCGGTTTTGCAAAATCGAGTACAGCTGCAACTTTTTCGGGCAGAGGGCGAATGCCGTCAGCGTTGACCAAATGTCCGAGAAATTTTATTTCGCTTTTCCCAAATTCGCATTTGCTTACATTTGTTGTGAGATGATTGTCTCGAAGACGACGAATGCTGTTCGGCTGAAGCTGATGCGACGCAAATGTCGTCGATGTAGGGAAAAACGAAATCAAGGCCTCGCAACACCTCGTTTATTAACCTTTGAAACGTTTGTGCGGCGTTGCACAGGCCGAAAGTCATGACCTTGAACTCGTAGAGGCCGAATGGGGTACTAATTGCCGTTTTCGGGACGTCATCGGGAAATATCGGTACCTAGTGGAAGGCTTTCTGAAGGTCAATCTTTGAAAAAATTTTCTTACCTCTCAGATTTGTTTTAAAATCCGTCAGGTACGGCAGAGGGTACCGATCTGGTAATGTGCGAGCATTTAGAGCACAGTAGTCTCCACATGGCCTCCAGGTACCGTCGCCCTTTTTTACCATATGGAGCGGGCTTGACCAATTGCTGTTAGACGGTTGCCAAATACCAGTTTTTATTAAAAAATCAAACTCAGATTTAGCGGCCAAAATCTTCTCTGGCGAAAGACGTCTCGGTCGGCAAAAACGGGCTGCGCAGTTGTTTCAATTTTGTGCGAAATAGAAGATTTTGTAGTTGAACCATACGGCGTGAGCTTGGTAATGTCAACGAATTGCTCAAAAATGTCGGCGAAAGAATTATTTGTATCGTACGTTTTGATAACGGCTGCTTTGAAATGCGATGGCGATGTAAGTTGTGAGGCGAGTCCGGTTATGTTGTCGATCAATCGATTACGACGCAGGTCGATTAACAAATCGTAGTGTTTGATGAAGTCAGAGCCGATGATCGGTGACGTCACGTTTGCGACTACAAAAGACCAGTGAAAGTCTCGGCGCAAGCCTAGGTCCAATTTAATGTGCTGGTCTCCAATGACCTTGATAGGAGAAGCATTAGCGGCGTATAAAACAACAGCTGTCGGACGGACATCAAACGACTTCGACGTTAAGGGTAGGACGGATAAAACGGCGCCACTATCGACCAGAAAATTTTTATTGCTATATATGTCTCACCTGTAAGCGAAAAATTTTACATTCGGTGGGGAAACTTTCACTTGCATCCTCCACCTGTCTACCAAGTCAGTTGTTGGAAGCGACGGCTGCGCGCTGCGTACTCTGCCGACACTTATGTCTGCATGGGCTTCGGCACTTTTGAGCGTTGCGGCCATACTTTTTATGGTACCAGCATTCATTATTAGATGTGTCGCTTTGATATGCTTGACGACTTTTACAGCAGTTGCGTTGTATACTTGGTCCGCGGGAGCGTGATCGTGTCGAAAATCATTCAAATTTTTTGCTTAACTCAATTACAGCTGCACGAAGTTCGCTGATTTCGTTTGGTGCTTGCGACTGAACACGTTGAATTTGGTTCGGTGCCATGGCATCGACAATTAAATCGGCAATTCTTGTGAATTTAGTTGGGGGGCCAGAAGATGTAGCGACCACCGGCTGGGCAAATTCAGGCAAACGTTCTGCCAAAAGACCTTTTAACGCTGCGTTTCCACGCGCTTTATTTCGAAATATAACTCAGATGGCTTTTTGTCCCCCAACGGCAAATCTGATAAAAGACGGTTGAGGCGACGCTGCTCACTATCAGCAAAGTGATCAATAATTTTTAGTTTTACGTAGTCGAAGCGGTCTGTTTGTGGCAGCGTTGCAATTACATCTGACAACTGGGAAATAACATTTGGATCCATCGCTGCTAATATTGTTGCGGTCTTCTGTTTATCGGCGGTTATGCCAGAAGCTGTGAACCAGAAATCCATAGTGGTAAACCAAGCCTCGATGTTCGTGCTCGACATTACGGGCACCGGGAACCTGTCATACACGGCGCTGACATTAGCAGAAGACGATTGCGAAAGGCCACTATCGTTAGCGGCTGCGCGCCCTGGCTCGTCATGAGAAACGCAAAAATGGCTAACAAGTTAACCCCAGACACGCTGCACTGTAGTGGTAATGAAATGCAATGCAAATTAATGCTTAGTTTGTGGCACGACTGTTGGCGGCGCTGGCATGCTCGCGTATGCTCCGACTTTAGCTCGCCGTCTTGGGGTGGTTCTTGCCAACCAATCGCCTCTATCCGCACTACAAAAAATTTATCCATGCCAGCCTAAAAAAACAAGATAATATAAAAACAAAAGTAAAATTATGGAGCCCGAAGCAAGCGTGACTGTTTCTCTGGCACACCATATCACCTTCAGGCTGATGTTATGCCTTTGATTGACCCTCCCGCTTGAGATCGGCAGACCTCACCATGCCATCATAATGATATCCATTTCTTAGATGGCCCAAAACAGCACCCTACCTTGCAACCACTTACTTTACCCTACTTACCGCACTTATAAAAAAATCTACTCCATATTATTATAAAGACCTCTTCACGTAGATTTCATTATAATATTAAACTTTATTTGGACTAAAGCAAGATGTAATTAACAATGTATTAAAATGGAGCCAGATAATTTCAATTAAAAACAACAATTGCATCCAACAAAAGGAATGAAAATAATATAAAAAAAATACAAAAATTACATGGGCATTATACGTTAAAATTTTATTTAAAAAAATTTAATTGCAGGAACTGGAGCTGCTGTACATTCGGTACAGGCCGTCCGTCCGTTGGCGTGTCGGTACGGGTTATTTTCGCGGTATTTTGAAACACGGTACACTCAATATATATTTAATTTCGCCTAATTTCCTTTTTTTTTATAATTTTTCTCTCTGATAAGGAAAACACAATCCTTCTTTTTATTGCTATCTGGCCGCGGAACGATACCTAGCTTGAGCTCAAACTACTCGCGCACTCAGAGCATCTAATGCGCCTGAGGAATGGCTTTCGGAATCACAGGTAAATAAATGTTTTCCCTAATAATAAAAAAATATGGCTAAAACAAAATATATTTGGTTTAACTGTACGTAGGTCGTCCGTCGTCTTGTCTAATGTCTTGGCCCGAATACCTGTACTATGTGGATGAAAAACAAACTGTGGCTGAACCCTGGTCCCTCGGTGGAAGTGACTGGCGTTGGTGTGGTTTCCGGCAGCGGCGGCGGGTTTTCGCTTCGAATTTACGGTTTTATTGTGTAAGGTTTAAGTTTTAAAGCTATGTTTTTAAATGATAGCAACTTCCTTTTTTGTGAAGTTCTTTTTCTTATTTTTATTAACTTTGTAATTGTTTTTTTTCAATATTAATTTTTGTAGTTATTTATTTATTAGCAATTTTTTTCTGTTTTTCACTTTGGTTTTTATATATATGTATAATTTAAATTATTACTTTCCGCACTAATAAAATTCATTTTTCTTTTTCCCAGCAAAGTTATTTTAATGTTTTTTCTTCCTTCCGGTCACCACAAGTCACTTCAATCTTTTCTTCTCCCAAGCAGAAAATCAAAAAGATCGACACTTTCAGCTTGACTGCCCAAGAAACCTTCTGGGCACCAAGCTGCGTCCATCTTTTTCTTATTTTCAGCAATTTACTTGCCAAGTTTGTTTTTTTTCTTTGTTTATTATTGTTGTGTTTTTTTATAATTTCCCTGGCGCTAATTGTCAGCTGTTTTTTTCCGCGTTGCCAACTGTTTCCCTAATTCAACCGACAGGGTACACACGACAAACCCAACCATTCCTGGAATCCTTCATCGGATCCAGGATGGGAGGGAAACTGATATTTCAAAAAAAAATTCCCTAAATTCATATCGATCTGGAGCTGACATAGCTAATTGAAAATTACGTTGTTGTGGCTGCGAAACTGGTACAGACCAAGTATCCGGTGGATAGCTAGGCTGCAAATTCTCTGCTGGGTAATAGCTATAAGCTTGCGGCATATACGAATATGTCTGAGGCAATTGTGACACAAACGAGACTCGCTGTGGCTCGTTTAGCAATGGCTGTTGATTATCAGGTAACAAATTCGCCTGCGCTCTCGTATACTGTTGCTGATGTTGCATTGGTCTTGGCGGAATTTGTTGGCTAACTAGCACTAACTATTTGTTGTTGCACTTCGGGCTGCGGTTGTTGCTGCACCGTTGGTTGAGTCTGATGCGACCGTTGACCATCAGATAAAGTACTTTGTGGTTGTACCGCAGGTGGTCCGCTTAGTACTTCTTGACGAGCATGTGTATATTGCGGGGCTGGAATTAGAGGCGGTAGTGGCACATATGAATGCGACACTTTCTCCGATACGCTTGGTAGTATTGGCGGTCTGAGCACAGATTGATGAGCCCCCTTATGATCCTGGATAGACTGCGGTGGCTGCAGAGTCGAAGTATAACTTGGTTCTGTCCTTGCAGGAAAGCTATACATACTTGGAGCTTCACTCGGACCCATTGGAACCGGATTTGGACTCGCCTGCGATGTCATTGCGTGCCTTATTTCCAGCAGGGCTTGCTGAATTTTATCATTTTTTTCCCTCATCAAACGCGTTTGGCATAATCCAACGGACGCCTTAACGAACTGCTGCACGTTGTTGACGTTGAAGGACCTTTCGGGGTGAGTATTGCCTACGTTACTTTCACGCGCCTCTCGACGAATATTTTGGGCTGTTACACTATTAAAAGCTGGTGATACCACTGTCTGATCAGCACTATCTGAGCTGATCGAACAATTTGGAGACGCTAATGTTGTGAAAACCGTGTTACTGACGGTGGTAAACGTAGCTGGTGTTGTGCTGGGTGACGTAACCGCTACCACTGGAATAGTCTACCGGCTGCACCAGAGCTGGTCGCTGGCATGTTGTCGGACAGCATGTTGCTACTTCGGCGGGTTAAAACCATACAAGCAGTTTGCGATAACGTTAAAAAAAACCAAAAATGTATCGATCTAAGCAAAAAAATAACAAACCAACCTGCTGCTGATTTCTAACGCAATATAAATTATAATAAAATAAAAAAAGGAAACTATTATAAAATAAAAGAAAAACTAAAATACTATAATAAAATAAAATAATAAAATGAAATAACCAAAACTGACCACCAATAGTAGCTCAATTTCTACGGTACGTACACAAAACGATTCAACCCTAATTCTTTTTCAAAATTAGGAAACTCGAAAAGAAATGTACTAAACAAGATCAGTGGCGGTATTTCAGGTAAGGTAAAATAATTGCAAGGTAAGTGTTTATTTGTGATATTTGTGGGTGTGCAAATTTCTAATAACGATTCTAACAACTATTTCCAGGAACAAGTCAAAAAAACGAAACGGAAAAATTTGGAATAGTATTGTTCACAATCATCAGAATCACCAGTGCTGCAACGATAAGCTGACAAAATGTTTCATCATGTTACGGACTAACACTGACGTAAGCTATGGAAACAACTATTTTTCATGCTTTTATTATTTTAAATTCGTTGGAAATGCTTACGGGCATTTTCATTCAAAACGAGCAAATAATTATCTAAGACACTAATTATTGTCAGAATTGTCTAAGCCTCAAATTGAATGAAAATGTCTGGGAAGTTTAAAGCTATTAATCCCTCGGCATATATTTCTCACACCCTATGTCGCAACGCGATCCATGGCACTATGCCTTTGGCATCGGGACTTACATAGGGTTGAGAACTATACGCCATAAAGAAAAACAACTCAAATGGAAATACAACAGTTCAAAAAAAAATTTTAATTCTTCTACTGTTAGGAGACAACGCATAATTAGGGACTCTTGTTTTACCTAATTGACTTTCGTCTCTAACAACAAAATTCCACAAGAACAAAAAAAACATTACTGATTCCGTTCTAAAGAACTTGCTTCGGGCCCCACGTTGGGCGCCATTTTTGTAGTGGTAATGAAATGCAATGCAAATTAATGCTTAGTTTGTGGCACGACTGTTGGCGGCGCTAGCATGCTCGCGTATGCTCCGACTTTAGCTCGCCGTCTTGGGGTGGTTCTTGCCAACCAATCGCCTCTATCCGCACTACAAAAAATTTATCCATGCCAGCCTAAAAAAACAAGATAATATAAAAACAAAAGTAAAATTATGGAGCCCGAAGCAAGCGTGACTGTTTCTCTGGCACACCATATCACCTTCAGGCTGATGTTATGCCTTTGATTGACCCTCCCGCTTGAGATCGGCAGACCTCACCATGCCATCATAATGATATCCATTTCTTAGATGGCCCAAAACAGCACCCTACCTTGCAACCACTTACTTTACCCTACTTACCGCACTTATAAAAAAATCTACTCCATATTATTATAAAGACCTCTTCACGTAGATTTCATTATAATATTAAACTTTATTTGGACTAAAGCAAGATGTAATTAACAATGTATTAAAATGGAGCCAGATAATTTCAATTAAAAACAACAATTGCATCCAACAAAAGGAATGAAAATAATATAAAAAAAATACAAAAATTACATGGGCATTATACGTTAAAATTTTATTTAAAAAAATTTAATTGCAGGAACTGGAGCTGCTGTACATTCGGTACAGGCCGTCCGTCCGTTGGCGTGTCGGTACGGGTTATTTTCGCGGTATTTTGAAACACGGTACACTCAATATATATTTAATTTCGCCTAATTTTCTTTTTTTATAATTTTTCTCTCTGTTAAGGAAAACACAATCCTTTTTTTATTGCTATCTGGCCGCGGAACGATACCTAGCCTGAGCTCAAACTACTCGCGCACTCAGAGCATCTAATTCGCCTGAGGAATGGCTTTCGGAATCACAGGTAAATAAATGTTTTCCCTAATAATAAAAAAATATGGCTAAAACAAAATATATTTGGTTTAACTGTACGTAGGTCGTCCGTCGTCTTGTCTAATGTCTTGGCCCGAATACCTGTACTATGTGAATGAAAAACAAACTGTGGCTGAACCCTGGTCCCTCGGTGGAAGTGACTGGCGTTGGTGTGGTTTCCGGCAGCGGCGGCGGGTTTTCGCTTCGAATTTACGGTTTTATTGTGTAAGGTTTTAGGTTTAAGTTTTAAAGCTATGTTTTTAAATGATAGCAACTTTCTTTTTGGTGAAGTTCTTTTTCTTATTTTTATTAACTTTGTAATTGTTTTTTTTCAATATTAATTTTTGTAGTTATTTATTTATTAGCAATTTTTTTCTGTTTTTCACTTTGGTTTTTATATATATGTATAATTCAAATTATTTCTTTCCGCACTAATAAAATTCATTTTTCTCTTTCCCAGCAAAGTTATTTTAATATTTTTTCTTCCTTCCGGTCACCACAAGTCACTTCAATCTTTTCTTCTCCAAGAAACCTTCTGGGCGCCAAGCTGCGTCCATCTTTTTCTTATTTTCAGCAATTTACTTGCCTAGTTTGTTTTTTTCCTTGTTTATTATTGTTGTGTTTTTTTTTATAATTTCCCTGGCGCTAATTGTCAGCTGTTTTTTTCCGCGTTGCCAACTGTTTCCCTAATTCAACCGACAGGGTGCACACGACAGCACCAAAAAAAAAATGGCGGAAATCCAAGTAAAATTCCAATGATTTGCAATTTTTTTTGTGAGAAATTTTGTTGGGATTTTCCTTTCATATTGTTTTTAAGCAAAATTATTTGCTGGGTACACTCACAAATAATTAAACCTTTACTTAATGTCACATATTCATATATTCTACCATGCTATAAAATACTTTTACGAGAGAAGATGAGAGACTTAAGCCTACTCCCATTCATATGTACGACAAAAATATAAGTACAAGTATGTAACTACGTACACATGCTAAGCTGAGAATGTTACACTCGCAAACCAGTATTTTTTTTTGTAATATTTTGTGTCTTTATTTAGCTTTAGGGATTAATTGTCGATTCCATTGTCATTCAAATCCCCTTGAAAATTGAAATGTACAATTAATAACTGTTCTAAATATTGTAAATGATATGTTTCACTCACTTTTTGAATGTTCTCGAAAGTGTTAAGAAGCATTTTTTTTGGCTAGTCTAAATTTTAAAAAAATTTAAATAAGTTTTTCCATAAAAGGAAAGTTTAATTTTAAATTAACACATAATTGCCAAATCAAAAAAAGAAAAGAAGTAACAAAAGAAAAATTATAAATCAATATTGTCTAAAATTGTTGATCAGCTCCCAAAAAAAAAAAGGGAAAGTAGTTAGGAGATAAGTCCCCGGACAAGTCCCCGGAGAGCAGAGCATTTCTAGCCACCACGAACACTGGGGTCCATAGCCTTAAGGCTCATCAAGTTAATACCACGTTAGTTTTTTCGCACCGGAGCAGACGTACAACACCAAATAAGGGTACCGTATAGATTCCTAATTCCACGTGACATACATTAAACTGCCACAGGTCCCGTCAGAGCCCGCAACATCCATCAACAGATTTGCTACACACATTCTCAGTTTCATAAAATATTCGACGTTTCTTAATTTTGAAGTGGCCTTTGAATCTTATATTTTTTTACAAATACATATTTACTTATTCACATATACATTTATTATATTTTGTAAAATTGTCATGAGTACGAGAAGTTCGGCCCGTGGCAGCATTAGCAAGAATAGTACCAGAGGGCGAAATGAAAGAAGTGGTTCGGCATCTATGAATAATATTTCAATAGAATTGCAGGACTGTATCCTCGAAACGAGGCAGAAGGTCATACATTCTCCTTTAGGAAAAGAAAAGGACTGTGATCCCAAAGCGTCTGGCTTAGCTGGTTCAAATTTATCACTTCCAGACCCTAAACCCTTTGAAAAAACAAGAAGCAATAGTAGTTTAATATCTTTGGTTGCAGGGAAATCTTACCATAACCAAGATAAAAGCGCCCCAAGTACACACAATTTAATTAATACTACACACTTTCGAGACCTAGATATAATGGATCACCCAGAATTATCTGTACAGGCACAGTCTTTCGTCCCACTTAGTGGAGGCAATTCCAACTCCAAACCAAGCAACAAATGCTCAATATGAACAATTACTAGGTCCGAATAATAACAATGCGCGTTTCGAATCTCTTATTACTTTGATGGAACAATCGATTAGAAATACTCGAGAAGAGTTTACGAGGGAACTTAGTTTACTAAGAGAAAATATAACTCAGCTGAGTATTACAAATCAGCCCAACTCTTTAAGACCCCCAGATTTACAATATAGTGGTATCAATCGTAACACACCGCCTTCAAACTCTGATTGGTCAAACAATCAAGAACCAGTACATAATAATGATAACGTAAAACTTGAAAGGTGGAAAATTTCTTATAATGGAGTCGGGTCAGTTTCCGAATTTCTTTTCAAAGTGGAAACACTTTGTTCTCGTTTCAAGTGCTCTGACGAACACCTGTTGTCAAATTTCCACGTTCTTTTAGAAGAAAAAGCTGAAAATTGGTATTGGCTTTTTACAAAGCAAAATAAAAATGCCACATATCCGATGCTACGGCATTCGCTCATAAAGGATTTTGGCAATCTAGAGTCGGATCACGACATCTTGTTAAAAATGTCCTTACGGAAACAACTATTTAAGGAATCATATGATGATTTCCATTCTGCCATTGTTTCAATGAACGCTAGACTAATAAGTCCTCTTCCAGATGCAAATATTATTGAAATATTAAAGAAAAATTTAAGTTCAAACCTACGCTTTTTGCTATTTAACGCAGAGTGTAGGGATATAAATCAATTTCGAGATACCGCACGAAAGGCCGAGAAAGTAATAAAAGAGACTAGGTTTCACAACCCTGTAGGTCAGCCTCGAAACGTAAATGAAATTGAAGTTTCAACAACAGAAGCCTTGGACAGTGACCTGTCAGATCCTCAAATTGAAGCGTTGAATTTAAGACAAAAAGGATCCAAATATGATTACGCTAGTATTCACTGTTCTTTATATGGACATTCCTACATTTATTGCTCGGAAGAGATAAAAACACCATTTTGTTTTAAATGTGGCAAGAAAAACGTTTTAACACCCAAATGCCCGAACAATCATAAGCAGGGAAACAAGAAAATGGGCGAAGTAGTTACCGGTGATACTCGTCCATCCCACAACACCCCGAGTCTAAATTAAATCCCGACCTTTCTCATGATAAAGCAGAAATCCTTGACTTATCTACATCCAGTTCTATTACCACACAAACCGATTCACCAAGCGTTAATTATACTCGTACTTTGCTCGCAACAAGGCAACCAAATTTCAAAATAATAAAATGCAGGCTACGTTATAAAAAGCGTAGACACTTTAGGAAAATGTTAGAAGCGACTATTATTTTTGGTCATGACGACAGACCTTTTGCCAAAGTAGGACTATTTAATGAACATTTAGTTGGACTTTTAGATTCAGGGGCAAATGTATCAGTTTTAGGAAGTGGTTGCTTAGAATTTTTGGAAAAAATAAAATCACCTTATAAACCCCTGAAATCGTCTGTTAAGACCGCTGACAATGCTAAACAAAAAGTGATTGGGTTCTGTACGCTACCGGTATTATATAAAGGTGTCATCAAAAGTATTACATTTTATTTAGTCCCATCACTAGGTCAGAGGGCATACTTCGGCATAGATTTTTGGAGAAACTTCTCCTTAGCACCAGAAATAGTGCCCAGCATGCTACCTAATGTTTCTGAAATACTACATGATAAAAATAACAAAAATTTCCATATCCTAACGCCAGAAGAAAACTTGATTTTCGAAAAGACAGTTCAAGAATTCCCATCGTACGAAAAACTTGGTTTGGGTTGCACTGCCTTGTTAGAATACCACATTGATACAGGTGATGCAGCACCAATCAAGTGTAGACATTATCCCCTCTCCCCACCAAGGCAAGAAGAAGCATACGAAGAAATTGAGAGGTTATTAAAATTAGGAGTTATTGAAGAATCAAACTCACCTTGGTGTTCGCCTGCTGTATTAGTGCGAAAACCCGGAAAAGTGAGGCTATGCATAGACTGCAGAAAACTAAATGTGCTAACAAAAAAAGATTCTTATCCGCTACCCCATATTAACGGCTTACTAAGCAGGTTAAAAGATACGTTTTTTATTAGCGGAATTGATCTTAAAGATGCTTTTCTACAGATCAAGTTAACAGGGTCATCGAAAGAAAAAACAGCATTTGCAATCCCAGGAAAACCCCTGTACCAGTATAAATATATGCCGTTTGGACTTTGCAATGGACCTCAGACCATGAACCGTCTCATGGACAAAGTTATTCCTTCTCGTCTTAGAGAAAATGTATTTATTTATCTTGACGACTTACTTGTGTGCAGACAAGATTTCGTTACCCATATGAATCTTTTGAAAGAAGTCGCTCACTGTTTAAAAATGGCTAAGTTGACTATAAATGTCAGCAAAAGTAAGTTTTGTCAAAAGGAAATCAAATATCTAGGCTATATTGTTGGAAATGGTTGCCTAAAAGTAAATCCAGATAAAGTGGAGTCCATTGTAGATTCTCCTGTACCAAAGACACCCAAACAGTTACGTAGGTTTATCGGCATGACTAACTGGTATAGGTCCTTTATAAAAACCTTCTCTGATCTTACGGGACCTTTGACTAACTGTTTAAGAAAATCACAACAGCCCTTTTGCTTGACGGATTTAGCCTTAAAATCTTTTGAAAATCTTAAGTCTGCCCTTTCAAGTGCGCCCGTTTTAGCCTAACCTAACTTTCAGAAAGATTTCATCATACAATGTGATGCTTCCAAGGTCGGTGTCGGTGGAGTTTTATTTCAATACGACGATTTTGGAAAAGAACACCCAATCGCCTATGTTTCCCAAAAGTTGAACAAATCGCAAGCAAATTATACTGTTACGGAATTAGAATGCCTTGCTCCGATAGTATGCGTGAAGAAGTTTCGGCCTTATATTGAGGGACTCCCTTTTAAAATTGTAACCGACCATTCCTCGCTTAAATGGCTCATGTCGCAAAAGGACCTGAGCGGACGGTTAGCCCGGTGGAGTCTTCAACTCCAAAGATTTGATTTTGTTATTGAACACCGTAAAGGGGATTGTCTCGCAAGAATGAATGCTGATGAGTTAGTACTAAAGAACGCAAATTATGAAGTTGATTTATTATCCCCAGAGTTTAACAGTGAGGAGTATAATAAACTTAGGGAGGTTATTGCTAACAGTAAGGAGTTATTACCTGATCTTAAAATTATTGGAGCGCATGTACTGAAACGTGTAAAATCTGGAGAAAGCGACGAAGAAGACGACATGTGGCGCCTTTGGATTCCAAAATCACTCTCCCTGAACCTTATAAAGATAGCCCATGACGCAAGTATTTCAGCTCACGGTGGTCTTGCTAAAACGCTATTTAGATTAAGACAAAAATATTTCTGGCCTAATATGGTAAAAGACGTCAGCACGTTTATTAACAACTGCGATATTTGTAAGTGCATAAAATCCACAAATAAAATCACGAGACCTTTGATGGGAGATCAATTCCAGACAAACAGACCATTCGAAAGGCTTTACTGTGACTTTCTGGGACCATTCCATTCACAAAAACTAAAAATCCGTTATTTTCATTTGTCTGGAACATTTGACAAAATGTATATTTTTAAAACCTTTAAAATCGGCTACATCTACAAGCGTTATCTCATTTTTCCAATTAGAAATATTTCCAACATTTGGTGTTCCTAAACATTTGCACAGTGATAATGGGAAACAATTTTTATCAAGGGAGATGCACGATTTTCTTAAATTATATGAAATCACACACATCACGACGGGTTTTTACGCACCACATTCAAATGCGTCAGAGAGGGCAAACCGTGAAATAGTAACCAAATTAAGATGCTTTCTAAAAGATCATAAGGAACACTCTGACTGGGACAAATTTAATCCCCATATCCTATCAATACTTAGAAGCAACTATCATTCGGCAATTAAATGCTCTCCATATTATGCTACTTTTGGACAAAATATGATTCAGCATGGTTAAACCTACAAAACCCTAGAAAAATTAGGTTGTAATACAGGCGAAGGCCTTAGTGTTGAAAATAATATTGACAAATTGACTCGGATACGAGACGGAATAAGGAAGAATTTGAGCGAAGCACATAAAAAGTCGACTAAAACTTATAATTTGAGAAGTAGGGTGATAGAATTTCACGTAGGTCAGATCGTATATAGAAAACACCATATTCTTAGCAATACTCCAAAACGTATAAATCGGAAATTCTTGCCTAAATTTATTAAGTGTATAATCATAGAAAAAATCGGTAAAAATCTTTATAAAGTGCAAGATTTAAAAGGAAACCATATCGGTAAATACCATACGTCCGACTTGAGGACTTAAAATCTGCCCGGCTTTATGGGTCGTGCCCCACCTTTTACAAACAAAAAAAAAATTGTTAACTTTTACTACTTTGCGTAAAAATCGTTTTACTGTTCGTCCATAAATTAATATTTCTCTGGAGCGAAACAGTTTTGTTGCGATTTTCCTTTCATATTGTTTTTAAACAAAATTATTTGCTGGGTACACTCACAAATAATTAAACCTTTACTTAATGTCACATATTCATATATTCTACCATGCTATAAAATACTTTTACGAGAGAAGATGAGAGACTTAAGCCTACTCCCATTCATATGTACGACAAAAATATAAGTACAAGTATGTAACTACGTACACATGCTAAGCTGAGAATGTTACACTCGCAAACCAGTATTTTTTTTTTGTAATATTTTGTGTCTTTATTTAGCTTTAGGGATTAATTGTCGATTCCATTGTCATTCAAATCCCCTTGAAAATTTAAATGTACAATTAATAACTGTTCTAAATATTGTAAATGATATGTTTCACTCACTTTTTGAATGTTCTCGAAAGTGTTAAGAAGCATTTTTTTTGGCTAGTCTAAATTTAAAAAAAAATTTAAATAAGTTTTTCCATAAAAGGAAAGTTTAATTTTAAATTAACACATAATTGCCAAATCAAAAAAAGAAAAGAAGTAACAAAAGAAAAATTATAAATCAATATTGTCTAAAATTGTTGACATCAGCTCCCAAAAAAAAAAGGGAAAGTAGTTAGGAGATAACACAAGTCCCCGGAGAGCAGAGCATTCCTAGCCACCACGAACACTGGGATCCATAGCCTTAAGGCTCATCAAGTTAATACCACGTTAGCTTTTTCGCACCGGAGCAGACGTACAACACCAAATAAGGGTACCGTATAGATTCCTAATTCCACGTGACATACATTAAACTGCCACAGGTCCCGTCAGAGCCTGCAACATCCATCAACAGATTTGCTACACACATTCTCAGTTTCATAAAATATTCAACGTTTCTTACTTTTGAAGTGGCCTTTGAATCTATGTTTAAATGTCAAAAATGTATACGTAGTATGTATGTATGTAAAATTCATTGAAAAAAATTATCTAGAAAAAAAATAAATCCAAAAGGGGATAATACTAATATTTTCGGGTAATTATTCCTACGCGCTATTTTAGCATATAGTCTCCAATTTTTGCATTTTATACAATGTTAAATCTTGAAATGTTCTCTTTTTTGTAAATTTTCAGTTTATTCTTAAATTTTAATTATACATTCTATACGCGGCATTATATATTTGAATCGTAGTATAAATCACAATGAACAACTAAATATTTTTCGCGAGTGTATAATTTTATATAAAAGTATGAATTAATTTTAAATTGTATTATATTAGTAAATACCAATTGGACATATGTATATATTTTTTTGAGCGTAAATAACAATTTTGTATTTTCACAAATTCTTCTTCCAAACAGCAAGTTTTAAGCATTTGCAGCAACAACACTCATTGATTGCTGGGCCCATCATATCAACAAGGTGAATGAAACATTGTTATTGTAAGTGTTTACACTCTAGTATTTAATTAATAATTATTGTGTTACTATTATCATTATTATGATGTGTTACTAATCTCATATTCTCCTGGTCTGATTCATTTGTCCGAATTTAAAATCTCAGTTAAAATAAAGAAAAGTAATTGTTAATTTACGCCGGTTGGTACTTCACTACAATTAATAATTGAACATTTATTCTCATGCATTGCATAGTTATTTTAAATAAATATTTGTTAATAATTATCCCAACGAAAATTAATCTCTAATTTTTTTTTTTTAAGGGAAAGATGGCTGTAAAAAGATATGTGAGTATGGTTTAGAATTTTATGTTTGTTTTAGGGACAGATTCAAATTCAAGGGTATTAAGTCTGTCGAAGGTGTCTTTGAGGGTATTTGGGCGGGAACAATATACCCAACATGGCATGACATCTAGCCATCATTTCGTCTGTTGCAGATGCACACTGCTTTTGTTTATTTACATAATTCATGGGTATGATGAGAGTATGTTATGTGTTTACGCGCAAGAATACGGGTTAGGAACCAACGACCTAATAGCTTAAGTTAGCCGAACAACTTTTCATGCCCCTTTACCGCGTTTCCTTAGCGGCCAACAATTTTTTTTACCGGCACGTAACAATTTGCAAAAAGTTTCCTTATGCAAATCGGTTTCAAAGCGGGGTCATTGGTGATTTGTATTATTCAACCAATAAAAAAGGAATCGATTAGGATTTTAAATATTTATTAAGACAAAACTCAAATTTATTTAAATACAAACTATAGTTGAGTTAAACGATCTTAGACGCGTTGTGTCGTATAAAAAAGGAAAAAAGGAGAATTCAGCTTTTTTGCTCGTGTTCTAGTGCTATAACAAAAAACATTTTTTAGCACCCGGGTAGTTGGTGCGTTGAGTAGCCGGTATCACAACGGTGGTGCCACATACACACGGTATGAACTTGGCCTGGCGCACTACTGTGCGCCTTAATAAGAAGTACAGGAAAAACTATTTTTTTTTTTTACATTTAACAATGTACAAACATATATTTACATAAAACAAATATAATCGTTTCAAATCAACCCCCTTTTCTATTAGACTTTAATATCATCCAATTAATTGCCGAAAATATATTTTATTTTAGTTTAGCTTTAGTAAGTATATCGGCAATCATCCGCTTAGTCGGGCAATATATTAGTTTTTAAATATATCCACAATCGGAAGAATTGTGCGCAAATTTCAGCAAACCGGGTCTATAGTAAATGTGGAAACACCTGTGCATGCTCGCCGGCTGATATTTTGTTTCACACATAATTGTCATAGCTCCTTCTATCATAATAAATAATTCAATTCAATAAGCACGGTCAGTAAGAGCAGCAGGTTGACCCTGAATAACGGTGTCCGTCCTGTTGTTTTGTGTTATTTTTTACAATTTCAAGTTTATTTAAATTTATTAAACTTACTCAACTTTGCGAGACGGCACTTTAAAAAAAAACTAAAATAATGAAAACTTTAATAAATACTCGTAGTTCCAAATGCACTCTTTCAAAATAACGGTTATAAGTGGTTTGCAATCACATTGGTCAAACTGATATCCACACAAAGCATTTAGCAAGTGTTATTCCAAATACCTTTGCTATTTCAAGCGTTTTTAAAACACTTGAAAAAGTATTCTAGCACACAAATAAACCTATCATAAGTATAGATTTCTGGAATGAATTTCCGTCATCCATTCTCAAGTTTATTGCAATTCCAATTCAGTTACATTTCGCGCAGGCATTTGTTTTTTGTGTTACGGAGCCATTGTGCATCTGGTTGTCTAGGAATTGCATTTATTATTACACACCAAGTATTAAAACACAGTTAGTCTTTCGTTTCAAAACAAAATAGTTATTACGGTTACATTTTTTCAATAGTTGATTTAAAATCTTGCGACATCTTGTTTTCTTGCCTATTTACACTTTCTCAACTCATCAAGATTTTTTTATATTTAAATAAATTAATAATATTTCAAGAGCAATCGATTTCGTTGTTAAGTATTTATGTTAAAGTAAGTTTATTATAAACAGGACATCTCAAAAATGGTTATAACTAAGAAAGGATTAAAATCATAAAGTAAAGCCAATTTTATCATCAAAACAGTATCAGATCAAAATATCACAAAATTTAAACAAAACGATTTGATTATTTTTAACTTGAATAAAGGCTCAAATCAAAATAATAGCTCTTTTTATGAAAATGTATTTCTGTTTCAACTTTTTTATTAATTTATTTAAATAATAAATTGTTGATGATATACAGGTATTCACTACAAATGTGGTTTTCGAAATGAAAGATTAATCGGAATACGTACAGTAGATACGAGTAGATATTGATGTTGTTAGATGATTTCTTGGAAATTGGTGAAATTTCAAGAATTTTGAGTTAATACCCTTTTGTTGATCAAGTGGGATATGTATGTATATCACTTGCTAAGTAACAAAAATTATGTTGGTCCAGTCAATTGAACAGGTGTGTATTTACGCCATTACGTAAGTATTTAAATAGGCAGTGAAATATCTAACTGCATAAGCGGTTACCTAAAAACATACATTAGTCGGTACATTTATCTCGATCTCAACAACATCTCGATCATTGCATCTTCTTGACTTACTTATAACTTGGATTGTAAATTAAAAAATGACTGCATAAAAGTAATTATGTAGTGGAATATAGGTATGCGCATAATTATCATTGACTCTGGGAGATGTAAGCCACTTGTTTCAAGATTTTGAAAATCTTAGAATTTTAGTTATTCTTGCTTTATTGAAATAGTTTGATACTTATTTTTAAAAATAAAATGTATTTAGTTCTTTAGCACATACATCACTTATTATGCCGTTGGCCCGTTATGTTAATTTAAAGAATCCGGTCGATAGGCCCGATACATGTTCATCTCATTCGGAAATGTTTTAAACAACTCCAACAACATATTGGCTTTAAATTTGCGATAAGCATCAATTTTGCCTTTAACTTCTTCATTTTTAGCCAACGCTTTTTCAACGCAGTCCTTTGTGTACAATTGTGGGTTTTTGTCCTGGTCAATATAGTCAAAAACTTCAAAAGGTACGTAAATGTCTTGAACTTGATTTTTTAATTTATTTATTTCCTGCAATCCTGTAACGAGTCCTTGACTGAAAAAGTATTAAAAAAAATATGGGTTGTTTAATGTGCAATTGAGCCATCAATCGAAACTTACATTTTTTGATTTAAAACATTTTGTCCTTGTGGCTGGAAATCACTCACGATAATGCGTATTTGTCTAACATTTTCTATAAACATTTCCAATTGAGTTTCCAGATTTTCTAAAGGAGCCGACATATTTGCGGTAGAAAAATCTTAACGTTTTGAGAATAAATTATATTATTCTTGCAAGGAACAAAACACTAAATGAATAACACAATAAAAAAAAAATACGGGCCAACCAACAAAACAAAGAAGGAAATTTACAGAGTTGTTAACTCTTATATATTAAAAAGCGCTAATTTAAGAATATAAACTACTAAATTTCTGTACCCAGATCGCACTTCGCAAGTATCAAGGCACATTTAACCAGGTGACATTACTACTGCAGGTGACAATTTTTTGCTTAAATTTTCGTTTTCCTTTGTGCTCCCATTCTAATGTCAAACTATTTTGTTTTGTTTACGAATAATCAAAAAATTTATTTAAATTCAAGTCTCATTGATTCAAGTGGATTCAAGTGTCTTAGTGTTTTTCTAGTTTGTGTATAAATAAATTAAAGTGAAGAAAAAACAAAAAGTAAATTATCAATTCGTGTTCTAATTTGTACAAAATTTATAAATAAATTTGTAATTTGTACAAGAAATTTATAATTCTAAAAAGTGACTGTTTAAAAACTGTGCTAACGCAACATAATAATTTGTGCATACAATTTGTTCCTAATATTGAAAACATGCGTTGTTATTGTCCGTTGTGTGGAAAGAAACTTGGTCCTGGTAGTGGTACATTTTTTAGTGTTCCACAAGACCAAGAAAGAAGAGATCTGTGGAGCAAGGTGTGCAAAAAAAATTTGTTAAAAGCACCCGCATATGTATCGACCATTTTTCTAAGGAGCATATTATTACCGCGGGAAGCCGACGTTTTTTAATACCCAAGGCTATTCCTGTAGTACAACAGCAGGAGAATATATTTACTAGTGAAATGCAAACAATGGCCACTAGTGAAATGCATACAAATGAAGTGCCCTTATTTCCAATAGATACTAATGTACCATTCGTGTTGGCGCCATAGGGCACTTCGCAGCATGGGTTGCGTTTCTTTACCGTCAAAGAACTGACAACTACTGCGGCTTTAAGGTCTGCGGAACAACCTTTTAAAGAAAAAGAATCCCAAACTGAGTAAGTGAATCTAAATGTAAATATATTATGTACAAGCACTTACATATGTATATGTACTTATTTATTATTTTATTTACTTGTTTAGTTTTCCTATTTGTGCATTTTATTTCTTAAGTTTATAATAATATATATGTACATATAATATAAAATTTAATTGTCTTTGCTCTTTCGTTTGCAGCCCATCAATTTTTGACACGACAATGAAAAATTATCAAGAAAAAATTCGCCAATTGGAAGCTGAAAATAGGGACTTAAGATTTAAGCTCCTTCAGGCAAACCAAGCGATTGACGTTCCAAGTGCACTTCAGGACGTTCTAAAAACACGGGAATATATTAAACTGCAGCTGACTAAACATCGCCATCAAACACCAATCGGTCCTTTTCAGGACCACCAAAAATATTTATAAAAGAGGTTTTAAATTAAATTTAAAACAGAAAGTAGATTTTGCATTAGTAAAGTGAACATTAAAATTTTGATCGAAAAAGCTATTTTCAGCAGTGCCAAATAAAAAAAGGGCCAGTTACCTCTTAGAGTGAAATATATCTCAATGACGATTACAAAAGCGCCCATTAAAAATTTTCGCCTGCCCTTCAATACACATTTATTCAATTATTTAAATCAAAGAAAAGGTAAAACATACATATATATGTACATAACTCAATTTATAAAGCCAAATTTTTAAGAAACCAATTTTAAATTATTAAAATAAAACGAGTAAAGTCAATAAGTGGCCATAACTGTCAATGTCTGTTTTGATATATGTGCCTAGGTAGCTCTTGCATTGCCATGTGAATCTGATAGGCTATAGCGATTAATACTATGCTGTACATTTTAGGGTATCCATGCGTCGATAGTGGGACCTTCAGAGTAATCGCATTGCAGGTGAGTTTTGCCCTTAAGTCCTGAGGTTAATTTGGTTATTTAATTCTTTTTATTGCAGCTTATGAAATATGCCTACTCTACGTTTACTCTTTTAATACGTTTTAAATAAGGATGGAAGATGAATAAACTGTTCTTTACTAGTTTGGTATTTCATTTCATTTAACACTTGCATATGTATTGAGGATAGAAATTAATTTTTGTGAAATAATTAAATGCAACACATCTGTCTGCGAACTGGGAAGTTGGTAAAATGGAAACAAACAAACGCTAACAGTTTTAAATAAATAAAAATGTGTATTAATAATTTTTAGTAAATGCCTTATTGATAATTAAACGTTTAATATTCATCAAATTAACCAGCATTTGGCGAATTGTCATTTCTATCTTTAGTATCTTGCTTTGAAGAAGCACTTTGTAATGACATTCTATTAGGTGAACTATAAGTCACACTTTCCGGTTCTTTATGCACATCTTCATATCCAGATTTAGCATTTCCATCACAATTCATTTTCACATTTGTTTGGTTTTCTGTTACATTATCACTATTATCTTTAAGTTTCTTCCACATTTTGGGAACCGCTAAAAGTTTAAGATTAGGTCTAGCCATTTCATCTTCGGGAAATATATAGTCGAACACTTCTTCCCATCCTGGTGTTGAACCAGATTCTGAAATTAACTTTTGCCTCTTTTTCACACGTCTGGGCATTTTTTCCATGACATTTCCCAAACTCTCCTGGTCTCCAGATTCTCGTTCAAAATCACGCAAGCTTCAAGAAGTAAAACTCTAGATTCTTTATCACACAGTTGACATAAAGTATCATTGGCTCTTTCGTAAACTCTACGCGTCAAACGTACATTAATTTCGTCATCTTCTGCTAATTGTGCTTTTAATTCAAATTTAGTATAAGATATCCATACTTTAACATGCTGTGTTCTTTCCAATAGTCTTTCATAAAGCTGACGTGCTAATTCGGATTCTCCCTGTGCTACTTCAAAATCAATATACGCCTTCCACAACAATTCAGGCATATCTAGCCGGGGTTGCTGTTGGATTAATACATGGCGAATATCCATGTACTAATGTATCCACGTATGTATGTGCTATAAAAATAATAATTAAACTTTTTAAATTATGAATTTTATAAAATATACATACAATTTATGAAACTTACCAAACAAAATTTATTCTACTTTTTTTCTTTTAATTTTCTTTCTTTTTACAAATGTGTTTGACAGCTTACACAAACAAAATTGCCTGCTGTTGTTGTATTTGTTGTCGTAGCGAGGCCACCTAGTAAATACACCTTGGCAAGTATTCTTGTCACAAAGTTACCCTGTGATTCTTGTTATTCGCACGGGGATTTTGCTCATTCCTCACGATGGTCTGTTCACAGAATATAAACAGAATACCCAACAATGACGTTTGAAAAAGCGTGTAATCAGGTGTTAGGCGATTTTACGTACAAAATTTTAAATTAAACCGATTATATGAAAGAGATGGCCAAATGAGAACAGAAAAGTCTTTTATATAATCGAGGTAATGTTTTTGTAAGGTGTCGCGACTAGTTAGTAGTCTATGGTCTGTTGGTGTTCAAAAAAAAAGTTGTCCGATTATTTGTTCGCACAACGCTGTTCTGTCATCACACAAACAAAATACACACAGGCAAATTAAAAAATTAGTATGTATGCGCTCGTCTGTAACCACCCGTATATAAACTATGCTGAGAATATAGAAACAATCTCATTAAGAAACAACAAATTATGCTCAAAATTAACACCACCATGTACACGTATTCTCCACACAAAAGTTCACGAACACATTTTTTCGTTATCCTACGGACGCTCTCTCCATGTACAAACAAATTTCTGGCTAGTCAAGATGTATTGTAAGTCTGAGCTACAAAAGAGGAATTACAGAAAAAAGACTTTGTTTGTGAACGTAAATCTAAGGTCTAAAAATAAATTAATCTAATTTTTCAAAAAAATTTGTATAGAACTTCATATCAATCATTTTAAAAGAAGTATTTAATCTATGTACAAGGCGTATTTTCCCAACACTAAATTCACTTTGCACCCTCCTTATAATTCATTTGCCTTGAGATATGTATAACACTACGAATTGACTAGCCATAAAGTTGTTCACACATTGAGATAACGTCTGCAAAATAACGGAAAAATGTGGTCGCGGCCTTTTCTTTGGAGAATACGTGTGGATGTTCCTGTTCACTTTTGGGCATAAGTTTTGGTCTCACATCGAGATTGTATGAATGCGTTTAGCATAGCCCTGCCTTTACACATACGAGTACTCTCATGCAAGTGCTGTATACGTATTACCCTGCCTTTCCACATTCGAGTACGAAAAATTGTTCGAAATACTCGAATCTCTTGCAATTTGCATTTCTGTTTACACATAAGAGTGAAAATTCATTTTAAAAATGTCGCCAAAGAGTAAACTCCAAAAAATTTTGTTGCTATTAAAACTTAAACATGTAATAAAAGTCGGTTGGCGCGATATAAATTTATTAGTTTTATAATGTTTTTTGGCACAATTTTACATCCATTTTTATTTCTTTTACGTTTTTAATTTCAATTATACATTACTTTTCATTTCGTTTTGTTTTGTTTACAAAATAGAGCTGCCAAGTTCTCAACATGGAATCATTTTTAAGGAAATAATTGGCATTAACTACTATTATTGATATTTTAATGTTATTAGCGATCTATAATACAAATATTTCCTTTAATTGTATTAATTTTAAGAAACTAACTCACAATTTAATCGAAAATAATCTACATTTTTAGTTTTGATTATAACATGATCCATTTAATTTGCTTAAAATTTCTGACAGGGTAACTACATTAGTTTATTTGACATTTGATTGCACGAAAGTGCCAAAAATTCACTGGCATGCAAATTTTGCTGCGAGTAGGCCTGCGAGTGCGAAACATGTTTATGTGTTAGTAAAAAAGTGTGAGTGTATTGAGTTTTCGAACTATTACTCGCATGTGTAAACTCTCGGTTATGTACGAGTGTTTACATACGAGCGCATACTCATATGCTTTTTATTTTGACTTTGTGCATTTTGTTTTGGTAATGGCATAACAGAGATTGGCGAACAGTTGTCCGGACCACTCTGTTTGAACACGAGCCGACTATTAACAGCGACAGTCTTCACAAGCCACATTTCTGTGCGAGCAGCAAAATGTACGATGGCTCAACGATTTATGGCTAGTCAAGACGCCTAGTAAAGTGGGGTTTAGACGATGATATTTTTCATCGGTAAAATGACAGTAAAAATATGATGAAATTTCATCGGTATTTAAAAAAATTAGAGTAAAATCATACGACAGATTTTTTTTTCGTTTACATGATTGGTAAAATACCAAAACATATGGTGCGTGCACACACCTTATGTTTTGGTATTTTACCATTGATGTAAACGAAAAAACATCTGTCGTATGATTTTACTCTAATTTTTTTAAATACCGATGAAATATTTTTACTCTCATTTTACCGATGAAAAATATCATCGTCTAAACCCCACTTAAGCAAATTTTGAATACGTTTTGTTTTAATTATTGTACTTATTAACTATTAGTATGCCTTTGTTTTTAAAATCATAAAATTTAGATAGTTAATGACTAAAATAATCTTGGTAAAATATTTGCAGAATTTTTTTTTAAATAATTGTTTTGAAGCATTAAAAAATATACATACCTAGAAATTAGGAATTGTTTATGTATAAAAACAAATCTAGATTTGTGTTTGTGCAAAAGTTGAAAAAATAGTGAACGGAATTAAAATTGTGAACTTACAAAACAGAAAGTGAATATGCGAAAATCCATTCAAGGCAAGTCACAAATTTATGTAAACGTAATAATAATTAAGGACCAATAAAATATTGGTAGATCTTTTTATGCAATAGTTATTGCATAACGTAGCGAAACGTGTAACATATTATTTCCAAGGATGGCATCACAATTTCCCGCACCCTTTTTAGTAGGTTGTTTTTCGGGAGCCAGCTTATTTAAATTCTAATTTAGTTAACTTGCCAAAAAAAAAAAATCAGCAAAGTATTTGAGCACGGTGCAACAATTCTTTTTTTATTTTTTAAAAGAATTTCAAACTAAAAATTGGTTTTAAATATCTATTCATATGAATTTGTCGAATTTATAGCCAAATACGCCTAAATTATTGTAAAAGAGTAGGCGAATAAGCATATACAGGGAAAAAGTAAACAAATTTTGACAACGGGAGTATATTAGCTGTCAAGTATATTCCTAATGCTGTGATCTGGTTATCTGTTTGCTATAAACGGCAACTTTTTTAAGCCGGCAAGGTTTGGCCGTTTCTCCAATTGTCGGCTCAGGTCTCTGGCAATGACTGTAACTGAACGCACTGCATCATTTTTTGTTTACATTATTTTTCCTAAAATTAATTGCAGTTTTACGTAAACGACTGGTTGTGAATTATGGCCAAACATGCTTTAATTGGTAAAATATTTGTATTAGAAATATAAATGTTAATATACTATGTAATAAATTATCTTTAAAAGGTGGCGGTACTGGTTTCATTGGTAATCGCTTGGTGAAACATTTACTGGGACACGGTTATGAGGTTACTATTGTATCACGGATGCCAGGGGATAAACGTATTACATGGCATCAATTGGAAAAGGATGGCTTGCCTAATGGTGTTACCTCTGTTGTAAATTTAGCTGGCCAGAATGTATTGGATCCTTCACGAAGGTGGACTTACGGTTTCAAACAAAATGTATGGAGTTCTCGCATAAATTCTAGCGCTGCACTAGTAAAGGCCATTGGAAAATCGCAAGGTGTCCAAGCATTTGTTAATATATCTGGGGTATCTCTATATCGGCCTAATGACAATAAAGTGTATACGGAAGATGATAATGGGGAGGAATACGATTTCATGTCGAAGTTGTGTGTTGAATGGGAGAAAGCTGCTACCTTGCCCGACAATTTGGCTTGCAAAACACGAGGAGTAAGAAATATAATGTAAAAATATTTTTATTAATCCAAACTCATTTCTGTACACCTTTTTGTTCTTAATATAATTACATCAGGTAAAACTAAGAACAGGTGTTGTAATAGGCCGTGAAGGCGGTATGATTCAAAGTATATGGGTGCCATTCTTTTTGGGCTTTGGAGGTCCTATGGGAACGGGCAAACAAGTTTTACCCTGGATACATTTAGAGGATCTGTGTCGTTTAATACATCACTGCCTAGAGACAGATAAGTGTAAGGGGCCATTAAATGCCGTAGCGCCAGAAGTAGTCACGAATGGCCAATTTTCTAAGGTACATTTTTAAGTAAATATATTGTATTTCTTACTTTTTATATTATAGACCTTCGCTTCAGCTTTAATGCGTCCTTGCCTATTTCCTGTGCCTAGCTTTGTAGTTGAACTTTTGTTTGGTAAGGATCGCTCGGCTTTATTGTTGACTGGTGCTAAAATTCAACCTAAACACACTTTGGAATCAGGATTTGAATTCAAATATCCCACTGCAAAGGATGCCTGTAAGGAGGTGGTTAGGAAATCGTAAAAAGGAGTTTGCTGATGTCGGTGCTAGACACATCTAAAGCACATTCAGTAACGTAACTGTATCCGAGCGCATTAACAGTACAATTTTAATACATTTTTACGGCAGTTCACAATGTCCAGAGATGCTTGTGATTCATGTAGTTTGACAACGGCCTTGAATATAATGTCAATAAAGTAAATTCTGCTTCTGCCCTTTCCAGGTCCAGCCACCTTATTGAATGTGCTTTCGACACATCAATATTTATGTTTTTCTTTAGTGAACGGATTAAAACTTGTGACAGACGATATCAATATGACTCTAGGAATCTAGTAGGCGATGAGAGCAAGATTGGCCTAACCCGCCAACACACCTAATTGAGTTCTATTGGAATTTTTGACAATAATTTAGTTTACATAGTTTCTTGATAGGTCAAGGTGCTGTTATCTATGAATCGAATTAACGATCAATATTCTACAGCTGAAAATTTTTCAGAGATAATAAATGTGCATTTGTTGGTATTTTCATGTTTCTCCAGATTAAACCACTGATGCACTCATCGCCTCTATATGGTTTATTAACATTTATTTTGATGCGGTTTTGAAAGTGTACATACAATTTTATAAAAATTAAAATTTTTATTTGCCTATTACGCCCTATAAGACCAAATATATAAGTTATCAAAAAACGGGATCTTAGTTTTTTGTAAGGTTTTTATTAAAAAATAAAATATAAAAATTAATACAATTTCGCGTAAAAAAACACTTGAATACATTTTTAGTGAGCCTTTAAGGTACTTATAACTAATAGAAATAGAAGTAATATAAATATCGTGTTTTAAAAATTACACCAAAATCCAATAGCACAAAAAAAAATTTACATATATGCTACGAAAAAATAATAAAACAAATAATTTTTGCGAGTGGAAATACATTCATAGCAGCGCGCTCTTCATGCAAGCAATAGATGTATTCTTTAATCCCAGGAATTGTAGCCAATGTTTGCAAAATTCATTTCTGTAAGAAAGAAATAAAAACACAATTAAGACACCAACTTCTTATACTTACCATGTGCATTTTGTATTTGTTGTTTCAGCTGTTTACCTTTTTTTTGTTCTTACGTAGTAAGGTTGTAGTATATAGTACATGTAGAACGTATGATAACCAAACTAAACACAGAGTTGTATTTTTCATTCATTTATCTGTGAACCGCTGTGAGAAAAAAGGTTATATTTGAAAAAACAAAAAAATGTGAATGAATAGTGAAATGCATCTAAATAACATGAAAGCCTGGTAGGTAGAAAAGGTATAGTGCCGAAATGATTGCGGATTAAGAAGTAGAAAAAAACAAATAAGGGAAAGAAAATAAAACTTGAAAACAATATATATATATATAAAAGAAAAAAAATAGCGATTGTTCTAGTAGAAACCGTTTTATAAATACAAGGCAGCAATTTCTGGACTTAGGAAAAAAATAAAAGATAGTAGATGAGCGGGAAATTATGTTGGACGAATTGGAAATTCCCTAAGATTTCACCACGAAGGTGGATGAAACAATTGCTTCGCAAAAGTGAAATTTCGTACGGATAGATCAATCGTACAAGTTCTTTCAAATGTGTAACATCGAAAACAATTCCTGTGGTAATTAGTATACAAAAAATTAGTGTGTCAAATAAATAAAAAAAATAGTGAAAGCTGGTATAGAAAGGTAGGAAAATTATATAAATAAACCAAGTAAAATTATAAAGTAAAATTCTTCTAAATAGATTCGATAAGAAATCCGTTAAAATTTTAATAAAGGAAAAGGTCCTGTGAAGAAATAAAAAACGTAAGGACAATCCAACTGTATTAGTTTATTGAAATAATAATATTATATTTTTCCAGAAGTCAATCTTAACCGTCTAAGGAATTCATAAAAACACGGGTAAAAAATAAAATAAAAGCAGATAGCCAGGTAAAAAGATCTTTATACTCCCTAAAAAAATTTTTCGTTTTTGTACTCTAATACTACATTTACATCCACGCAAAATCTAGTAGCTTTCAGCTCAAATCTCGAAGAAAATCTCTGCCGTTTACACCAATGCTTTTTGACGTATTATTGGATTTCATTATCTTAACAAAAACAGCTGACTGAAGAAAGAATAAAAAATTGGCTCTAAACTGAATTAAATTCGTGCTACAATTGTTTTTATGCACATAATTACATATGTAATATTACTTACACTTTATTCATTATTGTTTTATCCATATTGAAAACACTTATTTTAAATTTTTATTATTTTTTAATGTTGCTGCAAATATTTTGTTTCTACCGCGCTTTTTTTTTTGTTACAAATGTCAAAATTTTCTTGTTCAGCGCTGTATATTTCAGTACATTAGCCAAAAATACATAGTTGCATCATTTAGTATTGCAAGATTTGTATTGAGTTCAGGTCCGTCTTCTAGAGCTTCCGTGGAAAATTCAGTCCAAAAGTTATCACCGAATGCGTATAGACAAATGGAATTCGATGGCAACACAAATAAATGAACAGTAAAAGATTTCGTTTTTCGCATTGAACGTCTACAGCGACAATACGGCGTAAGCTGGAACGAAGTGCTAGACAACTTCCATCTGTTTGTCAAAGGCGTAGCAGAAAAATGGTACTGGTTGTTTATACAGACTAATTACGTTTCTGAGTGGACCACGCTTAAAGACGCACTGTTAAAACAATACCAGTCAACGAGATCCAGTTTTGAACTAATGAGCGACAGGGTTGAAAGAAAGCAACAGCCAGGCGAGGGCATAGCCGCATTTTTCTTCGCCATGACACAGATGAGATCACGGCTGGATATATCAATGCGTGAAAGGGAAATGATAAAGATGATTAAGAAAAATCTAAGAGAAGATATTAGATGCAGAGTTTACCCAATTGCCGTTAGCTCGGTGGAGGAACTAAGGCAAGAATGCGTCGAGGCAGAGAAGATATTCTGCCGAAAAGACAATAGAGCGAGCCAATCATCGTTTCCCATAAATCGGTATACAAGGCAGGTAAACGAAATGTTTGAAAAAAGCGCTGATAATGATGCGAATTATTCAGAGCCGTACGAGGAAGTGGCAGCTATTGAAGTCAGCAGAAGAATAAATCAAACTGGCAGAAACCAGATAATTTGCTGGAATTGTCGACAAGAGGGCCATATGTTTATGGACTGTCCTTCAACAGAGAGAGCATTGTTTTGCTATAGGTGTGGTAAACTGGAAGTGAAGTCACCAAACTGCACAGACTGTAAGAAGAGAAGTTTTCTCAGGGACGAGGCAACAGCGGGGAACCATCCAAAGCGAACCCGCCTGCAATCCAACACTGAAAGAAAATAAAACGATTAATTTAATACAGAGTCAAAAATTTTAATAAATTTACACCACAACTGCGACATACATATACTCTGGAACAACGTCAACTAAATTATGAGAAAGTCAGAAATAAAATTTTTAATGAATCTGTAGGTTTTCGAAAAACAGTGTCTAATCGGATAATGAAGCTCCGAAAGAAATTTGCAGAGAAAATGAAAAAACGGAAGCTGGTGATTGAAGCGATTGAAACTGCGTTTAAAAACAACGATCCACGCGCATTTGCCGATATTTATATAGGGATTATTAGACACAGAAGCGTCAGTTAGTTTGTTAGGCCAGGGATGTAGAGAGATAGTAGATAAGTTAGGAATTAGTTTTAAACCAATATTTTCCGTTGTTTCAACTGCAGCAGGAAAACAGCATAGATTGTTAGGTAAGGTAGTATTATACATTACATTTAAGGATAAAACGAAACCTAATTTTTGAAGTAGAGTCTTTAAATATGGAGAAAATGCAGGAAGAATTTAAAGTAAGAGATTACCGGTCCAATCCTCATGTATTAGATAGTGAACAACAACAAAAATTAAATAACGTAATTGAGCGTTTTCCTACGTTTGAAAAGGATGGTTTAGGATGTACGTCTCTAGAACAGCACTCTATAAAATTAGTAGAAGGTGCGGATCCCTTCAAGGACAGACATTATCCTATTTCTCCAGCCATGCAGGAAATCGTGTATGCGGAAATAGACCAAATGCTAGAATTAAACGTAATAGAAAAGAGTGAAAGCCCCTGGGCCAATAGAACAACTGTGGTTAGAAAGCCAGGGAAAAATAGATTCTGCCTAGACGCAAGAAAGCTAAACAAACTCAAATTAAAGATGCATACCCTTTGCAGAATATAGAGGGAATTTTAGGAAGAATTGATCAAACCCATTATATAAGTAGCGTCGATTTGAAGTTTGCTTTCTGGCAGATAGAGCTCGAAAAGGAGAGTAGACCCTATACTGCGTTTACCGTAGCAGGACGGCCACTCTACCAGTTTCGCGTAATGCCATTCGGACTTTGTAACGCGGCTCAGGGACTCTGTAGACTGATGGATAAAGTCATACCGCAAAAACTGAAAGAAAATGTTTTTATCTATTTAGATGATCTCTTGGTAATCTCGGACAGCTTCGAAAAACACTTGAAAATCTTAGAGGAGGTAGCCGAATGTTTGAAAAGTGCTAATTTAACAATAGGCCTAAGGAAATCCCAATTCTGTTTTCAGCAATTGAAATATCTTGGATTTTTGTTAGGTGGAGGAATTTCAAAAACTGATCCGGAAAAGGTGCAAGCTATTAAAGAAATTAGAATACCGAAATCCCCTCGCGAAGTGCGAAGTTTTCTGGGAACAGCTCGCTGGTATCGCCGATTTATTAAAGATTTTTCAAGCATATCTGCCCCTTTAACGGATAGGTTGAAAAAGTCAAAAAAGTTTGAAATGACACCAGAGGCGATCGAGGCATTTGAAAACTTAAAGAAGGCATTGACATCTGCCCCAGTACTGAAGCATCCAGATTTCACAAAAAGATTTTGGATTCAATGTGATGCATGCGATTATGGCATCGGTGCTGTGTTGTATCCGCTCAATGACAACAATGAAGAACACCCAATAGCTTTTTATAGCCAAAAATTGAATGCTTGTCAAAAAAATTATAGTGTGACTGAGGAAGAATGTTTGGCGGCAGTAATGGCAGTAAAAAAGTTTCGTCCTTATGTTGAAATGATGCCGTTCAATATAGTCACTTATCACGCTAGCCTTAAGTGGCTAATGTCGCTTAAAGATTTGACAGGAAGACTCGCGCGATGGTCACTTCAATTACAATCATTCGATTTCGACATTGTGCATAGAAAAGGATCGGATAATATAGTAGCAGATACACGGTCTCGCTTGCAGAAAGAAGAAACTAAGGTAGAAGAAATAAACTTAGAAGAACTTTTTGATTTCGAAACAACTGAATTTGAAAGCGATGAATATTTAGAATTAATCAAACACGTTAAGGAAAATAAACAGAGGCTTCCAGATTTAAAGGTAGAAGATGGTCTGGTTTTTAAAAGAGTAGACTTTGATCGTGGTAATGAATCTGAATTTCAATGGAAATTGTGGATTCCGCCGAATATCACGCAGACTCTGATTGAAAAAGCACACACCAGTTTAACTGCAGCACACGGTTGATTGTAAAAAAGAATAGAACGATTAAAAAGTGAAAGCGTACATTAAAAACTGTCAAATCTGCAAAGAAATCAAGTCATCAAACCAAATTCTTCGCCCAGAAATTGGAAACCAAGTTATCACCGATCGACCGTATCAAAAACTGTATTTAGACTTCTTAGGTAAATAACCGAGATCTGAAAGCGGAAACGTGTTTATCGTGCTTGATCATTTTTCTAAATATACCTTCATAAAAGCTATGAGAGAAGCTACAGCGATAAATGTTGTAAAATTTCCAACACATGAAGTTTTCCACAAATTCGGCGTGCCTGAACAAAATACAACATATGAAAACCCCGGTATATCAACCTAGTAGCAATGCATCAGAAAGGGTAAATCAAAGCATATTGTCTGCAATTAGAGCGTGTGGTGGTCGTTTTTATGCTTATTATAAAGGCGAGCGCGCCAAATTGTTAGATGGCAAAATGCCGCAGTTATAACGAGAAATAATAATTTTAGACTTTTTTTTGCTACTTGCCGATCTTATCCACAATTTATTTCTCTGCTTCTTTAATAAAACTTACGACTATTTATATCAATTCTTAAGTCTAATTATAAAATATTGTTTATTTGCATTATGGCTTTGGTGTGGTCAGCTATTTTTGTCAGCACTTTATTATTATTTTGTTTGTTGCAATTTAATCCCTCGCTCCAATAATTTTTTGTAGGTCAATTATTTGGACTATTGGGAATTGCAACAACATATTTTTGTGATACATATAACGTGACCAGTAGAGTGGGTAAGTGTGACCAACACTCTACACCAAAGAAAAATCTATAGAATTTCAATTAGATACAATGCAAATTGGATGATTTTTTTTTTTTTATACTTTAGTCTATTCCTATGAAATGTTTTTTTAACGTTATTTATCTTAACCAGTACGTTTAAGTCGTCTATGTCTGCTATTTCATATGGACCTTCATACGGTGGTTCATATTTTCTTCTATTTTCTTTCCTAATTAAAACTAAGTCTCCTATTTTTAATCTATGCTATTTGTGTGATTTAATGAGTCTTCGCTCCTTTTATTTTTAACACTTTCTATCAAGTTTTTTGCATTTTCTAAAGCATGTCTTAGTCTAGTTTTCAGTTCATTAGCATAATTTTCTAAATTGTAAACCTTTGGATGATTCATGACTTCATCTCCAGGTAGACTTGGTAATTTTCCAAAAATTAGTTCGAATGGTGAGTATTCAGTATCTACACGAGGAGTTATATTGTACGCAAAAGTATAATAAGGAATAATGGATACCCAATCATCATTTTGTACAAATGACAGGAAATATTCATTCAAAACCCTATGATTTCTTTCGACTGCACCTAACGTCTCATGATTATATGGTGTGGAAAAAATTTGTTCAATTTTTAATAAGTCACATATTTCTTTTAATAATTCATTTTTAAATTCCGTACCGTTATCTGATTTCAATATCTTAAATAAACCATATTTAAGTATTAAATTTTCTACTAGTGCTTTGGCTATTGATTTGGCTTCTTTTGTCTCTATAGGGCATGCAATTATGTATTTCGTTAATTCGCATTGCATAGTTAAAATATATCTAAAGTTGTTCGTTGGACGTAAAGGACCTATAGTATCAATCACTATTGTTTTTAAACTGTCTGTTGGAGTATCTGTAACCTTTAATTGTTCCTTCGTGTGTTTAGTTTGTTTATTTCGCTGGCATAAATCACATTTTGATACATATTCTTTTACATTTTTGTTCATGTTCTTCCAAATGTATTTTTGTTTTAATTTTAGTAAAGTTTTCTTTACTCCGAAATGTCCTCCTTGGGGTGTATCATGGTATAATTTTATTAATTCTTTTTTTTCTTTCCTCACTTGTTACATTTTGAGGTTTATTGTATAATAATATAATTATGTCATCTTTATTTTTCTTGTTTACTTCATTATATTTGGCCTTAAATTCATCTGCAGGTATAATATCAAATATTGCATCATTTTTGTCGATAGCAAATTTCTTATTTCTTGTATTTTTTAAATATGATGATAGCTTCTCCAAAAGAGTACCTAAATACTTTGGATTATCACTACATCTAACACGTGTTTCATTATTAAATTTATCATTCTCTACTATATATTTATATAATTCGTTTATATTATTTTCTGGCCTCTTTTCTAATATAAATTTCAATTTCGTAGCGTGCTTTTTTTCATTTATTGACGTGCAATCCCACATATGGAGTTGATCAGTCTCCTTATGAGATTCACTCATAACATTTTTATCTTTTGTAATATTATTATTTGATGACTTTTTGCGCATATCTCTTGTAATTATTAATGTTTTCTTTACGTTTTCGTCATTTTCTAACGGTATAATTTTTTTTTAGTGTAGAAGAATCAATTTGTATTCTTGATAATGCATCAGCATTAGTATTATTTGTTCCCTTTTTATATATTATGTCAAAGTCATAGTCGAAAAGTTCTAATCTTATCCTTTTTAGTTTAGAAGTTGGGTTTTTGTGTGAAAATAGTGAAATCAAAGGTCTGTGGTCTGTTATTACTGTAAATTTTCTTCCGTATAACTATGGCCTAAAGAATTTTATTCCCTAATAATTCTTTTTCAATTACTGGTTTATTTTTTTCGTGTTTGTTTAAAGATCTACTTGCATAAGAGATTGGTAAATCTTTTCCTATCGGACCTTGTGACAAAACTGTACCTAATGCAAAATCTGATGCATCTGTTGTCAAAATGAATGTTTTGTCAAAATCGGGATATTGTAAAATATGGGGTTCAATGAATTTGTTTTTCAGTGTTTCAAATGCAGTCTGACACTCTTGTGACCACTCGAACTTTGTGCCTTTTTTTTAGCAAATTGTTCAAGCAGTTGGCAATATTTGCAAAGTTTTTTATGAATCTTCTGTAATATTTACAAAATGCAATAAATCTTCTTACGTCATCAGCATTTGTAGGAGTAGGATATTTGGAAATTACGTCATATTTGCTTGGGTCTGGTTTAATACCATCCGATGTAATTAAGTGTCCCAAATATACAACTTCTGATCTTAAAAAACAACATTTATTTGCATTCAATTTTAGATTATACTTGGCTAACCTTTCGAAAACATTGCATAAGTTGTTATTGTGGTGTTTCAAACTACATCCAAAAACTATAATATCATCAACATATAAGAATGCTTCGGATTCTAGTCCAGCTAGTGCAATTGTTAGCATCCTTTGAAAACTGTTTGAAGATGTTTTCAGTCCAAAAGGTAATCTTGTATATTGGTAATGGCCATTTGTCGTTGAAAATGCTGTAAAAGGTCTTGACTGTTGGTCGAGTCCAATTTGATGAAAAGAACTTGTCATGTCCAATGTGGAAAAATATTTAGCTCTTCCTAACTTGTCCAGAACGTCATCTAAACGTGTAAGTGGAAATTTATCATTTATTATTTTGTCATTGAGTTTCCTGAAATCAACGACTAATCTCCATTTTTTTAAATCACTTTGCCCCTTCTTAGGTACTAATAAGAGTGGAGCGTTGTAAGGACTTGTGGATGGCTCTATTATTTTTTGCTTCAATAAATCTTTTACTTGGTTATTAATTTCCTCTGTATGAGTTTGTGGTAGACGATAGTTCTTTATGTAAACTGGATTTTTGTCATTTAATTGAATAGTTTGATTGTAAAAATTATTGGTTGTCAAGTTCTCACCTTCCAAATGAAATATGTGTTGGTATTTCTTTAATATTTTGAATAACTCTTTTGTTGCATTTTCATCATTCTTTTCTATATTGAATTCATTTAGTAATTTTTGAAATCATTCTTCACTATACTCTGTTGCCTTTTCACTATGATTTGCATTAAATATGTTGAAATTCCTTAAAGGGATAGTTTCTACTTTCAAATTTTCTATGATTATGGTTTCGTCTCGTACGTTTAATAATTTTATGTGTTTGTGTCCATCTCTCGGAATTATAGCATTTGCTAAAAATATACCTTTTCCAATTTCACGATTGCATATTACACCGTCTTCTATCTCTATTTCTAAAGGTAAAATTATTTCGCTTCTTGGAGGAATTCTTATTACTTTTATCTCAAAAGTGTCGTTGTGGATAGGTAATGTCAAAATCTCATTTTCTGTAATGATGGTCAGAGTGAACGTTTCATAGTCTATGTTACAGCTGTATTTCAGTAAGAAATCTCGTCCAAGTATACCTGTATCTGTATGGATAGGAAAATTTTCATGTAATAATTGTATTTTATGTTTAATTATTGTCTCATCAAGTTGTATGGATATGTCAGTGGAACCAAGGGATTTTATTTTTTCTTTTGTAATCCCTGTTAAACAGCAATAATCATCTGGATCTTCATCATACTTATGTAATAAATCTTCTTTGCATATTGAGATGTCTGCGCCTGTATCTATCAAAAATGTCAACGCACGATGTGTATCCTTTATATTCAGTCTCACGTAATTTTTTAGATCTGATGAAATGCTAAATATTGCTTTAGAGATTAGTGGTTTTGTTCCGGAGAACCTTGGTATTGTATTGTCTCCGGACCATGGGAGTTTCCCGTATCTCGTTCCATATAATTTACGTTTCTGTGTCTATAATTATTGTTATTATTATTGTTTCTACGGTAACTGTTATTATGATTTTGACCATTATTGTTTCTATTGTGGTTATTATTTGGATTATAGTTATTGTTATTATAATCATTACCATTACGGTAGTTAAAGTTACCATTATGATTGTTATGTCGGTAGTTATTGTTATTCGTCCTATTATGGTTTCTGTATGATAATGGAGGATTATCATAACTATTTTTGTTATTATTTCTGCGATTATTGTTGTAGTTGTTATTGCTATTGTATCTATTGGTAGGGTAGCTACTATTCCTGTTATGTCTATTATTATTCCTGTTCTGAGTCGTTTGGAGCAATACTTGATTTTGCCTAATATCCGTCGAAGTCTCTATTGCTATTTCGATAGCTTCATTAAGATTCTTTACCCTACTGGCTTCAATAGTTCTAGCTATCTCTTTAACCCGTTTTTAAATGAGTTGAATGCTATTACCGTATTTGATTTGCTGATTGCTTCTCTATGATCTTCACCTAAGGTACTTATTTGAATTTCATTTAGTTCCATAGTTAATTGTTCTATTTTGTCTGCGAATTTTTTATACTGTCAATTTGTGTTATTCTAGTTAATTCGTTTAAAATAACGTTTGGCGATTTTTTTGTTTTATAAGCCTCTTTTAAAGTTGAAATTAATGCGTCGATGCTAGTCGGAATCAATATTTGTCTCAACCTGGTTTGAACTTTATTTGATAGTTTTGTTTTGTACACGAAATTGAAAAATGAATTATGTTTTGTTGGTGTTAATGTGTCTTTAATTATTTCAATATTTGCTATGAACGTATTTAATTCATCCTTTGCACCGTCGAAAACAGTTAGCAACTTTGAAATTGATGCCAATTCTGTTGTGTTCAAATTTTCGTTAGTCATCTTGGAATTTTGTATTTGGTCTTCTAGTGTTTCAATTCTTAGTTTATCTCCGTGGCTTTGTAATATTTCTAATGCCGTTTCTTTGCTTTCTCTAAATTTTAAGGTATGTAATCGTCTCTGTTGTTCAGTCACTACTTCATTACCTAATATTTCTATAGTTTTGTTTTCTAAATCTTGAAATTCTATTTTTTTAGCTTGGATAGTTTCGTTCGTATATCCTCTTGTTAGTGATTTCTTTGCATTAGTTATTATAGAATTTATACGATCATATATTTCTTCCATTTGTCATTCTAAGAGGTATATATATTTTGTTTTTATTTATATTTTTAATAATATTAATTTTTCTTAAACTCTTATGTTAGTTGTTAATAAAATTCTTTCTTTTAACCTATTGTTCAAAAATTTCTTGTACATCTTATGGAGTTTTGTTACTACTAAGAATAATAATAGAATTAATAACACATATTGTATTGTTGCCTGGTTGATATTGATTTTGTTGGTGCTAGCATTGTTGTTTGTTATTACTATTTCTTCGTTTTTGGATTTTTCATTTCCCATTGCTGTATTGTTGCCTTCTTACTTCTCCTAGTTGTTTTTTTAAGGCTGCTTTTAGTTTTTTGTCTGTTGTAATTACGAGTACCCTATGCAATTCTGCTGCTTTCTGTCTTAATTTTACTTTACGTCCACCTCTGGTTTTTTTTTTGTGGCGGCTTCTCAATGGTCGTCCTAATTATTTTAGTTTGGCGTTGCCGATATTCTTCAATGGTAAGTGGTCGTGGGCCGACTGTCCTTGTATTATATATATAATAATAACTTAAACATAGGTATTTATTTCAATGTTTTTTATAATATTATATATATAATAATAACTTAAACATAAGTATTTATTTCAATGTTTTTTTATAATACTAAGTTTTTTTTTTCTTTTTTTTTTATAAGCTAATTTCAAGACAATTAGAAAAATTGTGGATTTTGAACCAAGGTGTTAAGGTAAGGTATTAACGACTACAGGTCCAGCCTTCGTACAGGACGACTTACACGACCGCTACGCGTTCTATAGTAAGGATCCGGCTCTGAGTAGCTGCTAACTAAACTTTCGTGTTCACTAATCGATGTATCACACTCATCACTGCTACCAGTAATATATTCATCAGACGACACATTCATGTCCCTATTTTGCACTGGTATCGGCCTATCTACATCTGTGTCCACAGATCCCTGATCAGGATGTGGTGCTATCCGAATTCCATCAAGGTTCGGATCAGTGTCTTCTAATGACCCATTTCCTAGCGGTATAACGTTATTTTCAAACAAGAGGTCACCACCTTTTACCTCATTATTAAAACTTTTAGCAATAAACCTACGATTTCTTCTAAAATGTCTGTCAAAATTATCCTTCACAATATATGACCTTTCGTCAACAATTCCGATAATACTCCCATAATGCCATTCTTTCCCGTTCTTTTTAAAAATAACACGGTCACCTATACTTAACATTGGCAAGTTCTTTGCATTTCGATTGTAGTAATATCGCTGATTCATCATTTTCCTAATAATTCTCCCCTGAACTTCCTCTTCACTCAAGTTGATTCTATGCAAAAGATTTTTCGAAACAGGCAATCTTGTTCTAACCATTCTCCCAAAAAATAACTGAACGGGAGCCAACTGCATGCTAGCTACCGGTGTAGAATTATATTCCAAAACTCGGTATTCAAATTGATCAACTTCGTTTGCCTCATAACAACGTTTGAGGATATTCTTGGCAATTGCTACACCTTTTTCCGCCAATCCGTTACTCTGAGCATAACGAGGACTTGAAAATCTCATTTCACAATTATGATTTTCAGCGAATTCCTTGAATTCGTTCGATCCAAATAGACTATTGTCACATTTAATGACAGTAGGATATCCCAATCTGTTAAATGATCTGCAGATTGTGTCAATAATTTGTGTAGACGTTTTATTTTTCAGTCTTTCGCAAATTAAATATCCAGAATACGCATCTATCACTGCTATAAAATCGCGACCTGCATACTCAAAAAGATCAATTCCCACTCTCTCAAATGGATATTCCGGCGCATGGTCCTGTATGAGAGTCTCTTTGACGTTATTTCGAGTGAATTTTTCGCAGATAGAACATGTTTTGACTACATCCTTGATTCGCTTACTCATTCCAGGCCAAAAATATAGCATTCTTCCTCGTGATAACGTCTTTTCAATTCCTAGATGTGGTGAGTGCAGCCACTTTGCAATTTTGTCTTGCAGTTTTGTTGGTATTACAAGCTTATGGTTGCGAAACAATAATCCGTTCTCATAATGCATCTCCGATTTGTACTTATGAAATTCCTGAACCAAGTTATCAAGCTGATGAAAATGTGGCCATCCGTTTTCTACATATTTACATATCCGACTATAACCTTCATCATTCTCAATATTCGAGAGGTAATTTCTGTAATTCACTTCAGACAAACATGCAGATTTTGTTACTGAATGAATAATTGCTTCCATTTCCTTGTTCTCTTTTATATCAGGCAGCTGAACGCATGAAAGGCAATCAGCAACAAGCATTTCCTTTCCCCGCTTATATGTAATATGAATTAGCGGATATTTTAATAAAAACATTAACATTCTCTGTAAACGTGCGGTCACATCATCGATATCCTTTTTGATCAATGTTTCCAAAGGCTTATGGTCACTCTCCACCAAAAATTCCCTACCATACAAATAAAAATGAAAACTTTCACATGCAAATACAACCGCCAACAATTCTTTCTCAATTTGAGCCCATTTTTGTTCATTTTTACTCAAAGTACGCGACGCATATGCTACAGGCCGCCCATCTTGCATTAAAACATATCCAAGCCCATCTTTCGATGCATCTGTTTGCACCACCACAGGTTTTCTAGGATCATATACCACTAATACCGGATCTGAACTTATGATTTTCAATAATTCACGAAATTCACGTTCATGTTCCTGATTCCATTCAAATTTCTGACTATTATTTGTCAATTTACGCAAAGCTGCCGATTTTTCTGACAAATTAGGAATGTATTTACCAAGGTACTTAAATAATCCCAAAACACGCAACACATCTCCCTTATTCTCCGGTTTTTTCATCTTCAATATTGCTTCCCTATATTTCCCATTTGGTCTAATTATACCACCTCCTATAACATTACCCATAAACGAAATCTCCGATTTTCTATACTGAATCTTTTCTGGATTGAATTTAATGCCATTCGCCCTTGCACGCTCCATAACCATCAAAAGTATTTTATCGTGTTCCTCATTATTTTCCGCTACAATAGCCATATCATCAAAATAAATTAGTACACCTTCTATGTCACCGAAAATTCTCACCATTTTTTGTTGAAACATTTCCGGTGCGTTATTTAAGCCAAATGGCACCCTTAAAAATTTAAATCTACCGAACGGGGTCATAAAGGTTGTCAAATTCGAGCTACTATCATCCAGCTCCATGTGCCAAAATCCCTGTGAAAGATCTAAAACAGTAAAAACTCTCTTATTAACCAGCCGAGTCGTAAAGTCATCCATCGTAGGTATTACAAAATGTTCACGTTGTATTTGTTCATTAAGCAACTTCGGGTCCAAACAAACACGAAGATTTCCATTAGGTTTTTCCACCACTTGAATATTATTAACCCACTGTGTTGGATAATCCACAGGTGCGATTACACCCTCATCCACCATTCTACCAATTTCAGACTTAACCCTATCAATCAAATTGAGAGGTATTCGTTTTCTATAATGCACCACCGGTTTTGCACCATCTTTAAGAGTAATAGAAAATTTTTCAGGAAATTTACCTAACCCACCGAAAACATCACTATATCTATTCACTAGTTCTTCTTTTGTTCCTGGTATGCATTTGACTGTTCGAATATCCATCCGCATCACCAATCCAAATTCAATACAAGTACCCAACCCAAGTAGGGGTTCATGGGAATCTTCAACAACAAGAAATTCAGCCTTCCTACCAAGCCCTGATTCTAAGTCAACACAATTCAATGCCACTGTCCCAATAATTGTAATCCTATTACCACTGTAATCAAAAACAGGAAAATTATTCAACTTATTCTTTAATTCAACGTTAAATTCCGAAATTAATTTTTCTGGAATGCAATTAATATCCGATCCAGTATCAATTTTGTATGCAATTTTTTTTATCAAATATACGATACACCTTGGTCCATCTCACACTGCTTCCCTTAGAATTATAAGAGCTTATTCTAGAAACACACTTATAATTTAATTGACTTACAACAAAATTATTATTACAGTTAGATGTACCTTCATCATCCCAGCAAACACTAAATGCATGCTTTTGTTTTCCCTTAAAACCTCTATCGACTTCCTGCTGATTAGTTGGGCTTTGTTTTGCCGGTTTACTGGCACCCATTGATGTTGTTTTTGCCTGCTTACAAAATTTTTGAAAATGGCCTTTACGGCCACAGTTAAAACAGGTAACGCCTGCTGCTTTACATATTCGAACATGTGTTGGTGTAAAATTAGCCCCGCAGTTGTAGCACTTCTTTGTGATAGCTTGTATGGAAACTTTTTCATCAACAATATTCATTACAGTTGTTGGTTCCCCTTGCAGTATGATCTTGTTTGCATTTGCTGATTCAATTATTTTACGTTTTTCAATAACAGTTTCAAGTGGATCATCTTTGCTGTTCAAAAGTTTCAATTTCAGAGTCTTGTCAACTACCCCAATAATTATGCGATCACGAAGCATACGATTTTCATAAGAAACGCCACAGGTACATTTGAAGTCGCAGTGCTGTATTTGCTTTCGAAGATTGGTTTCAAATTCTGCAAATGGTTGATGTTCTTTCTGCACAATTGAATTAAACTTGAACGCTTCCATTGCTATATTCTTTTGTGGAGTGAAATATTCATCAAAACGTTTTAAAACTTCGCTCAGTGTACGAGCATTTGCTACAGGTGCTCCTTCAACAGTAGCAGGTTGTCCCAGCAAATTATCAATGGTTCCATCATTTGGATACAAGGCGTTATAAATGTCAATGATGTGCTTATCACCAATCATCAAAAATTGAGCAATTTTAACATGCTCCGATTCGCCCAGCAACTGCTTCCCGGCCATATATATCAAAAAATGACGCTTCCATCCAGGCCATTGTAGTGCTAAATTAGTACCATCAATTGGTGGCGGCATGCGTTCGTTATTGTATGACGCCATTTTTGCTTGTGCAAGCTTCTTATTTACTTTTCACTCAAGCGATGCAAATTTTCCTTATCCCTTTTTCTTTTTCCTTGGCGTTACTATATCCTCAATCCAATTTACTCCCGAACTTTCACTTCTGACACCATGTATTAAGCCTGACTTAAGAAAATAATTGTAGACTCGTTTATCTAAACGTAGATCTAATTTTATTGTACTTTTATTTGTCTGCTACGTATGGCTGTCTATGATTGATTGCCGGCATTATTAATAATCAGTCTAATCGTGTTGCCAGATTAATCTAATTCAAGAGACACACACTATCAATCATAACACACTCATTACAGTCCTCGGTGTCGCAGTATACTGCGGCTAGTCTTCAGTTGTCAAATTTTCTGGAACGTATTCGTCGGATACGTATTTTGCGAAAATCTTACTTATTTGCTCTTCAGTAATTATATCTTCAATGGGGGATGACATTTGGTAAAAAATCGGGATTTTGATTTAGAATGTCGTCCGCAGGAATGGTTAAATTTCAGGATTGATTCAAATTCAAGCTCATCTAATCAGCTAGGATTAAATTCGGTCAATTTGGTAGGACTCCTGGCGAGCGCGCCAAATTGTTAGATGGCAAAATGCCGCAGTTATAACGAGAAATAATAATTTTAGACTTTTTTTTTTGCTACTTGCCGATCTTATCCACAATTTATTTCTCTGCTTCTTTAATAAAACTTACGACTATTTATATCAATTCTTAAGTCTAATTATAAAATATTGTTTATTTGCATTATGGCTTTGGTGTGGTCAGCTATTTTTGTCAGCACTTTATTATTATTTTGTTTGTTGCAATTTAATCCCTCGCTCCAATAATTTTTTGTAGGTCAATTATTTGCACTATTGGGAATTGCAACAACATATTTTTGTGATACATATAACGTGACCAGTAGAGTGGGAAAGTGTGACCAACACTCTACAAGCGTATCTGAATGAAGATCACAGAGATTGGGATCTTTATTTATCAGAAATTGACGGTGCCCTGCCTCCTTTCATAGTGCGATAGGTTTTACACTGTTCTTTGCGCTGTTTGGTTTTCATATGTACTCGAGTGGAGCCGATTATAAGTTAGGCCGAAAGTTGAAATCTATATGCGATCACCGTATTCTCGCCATGCCAAACGAAAAAATGGAATTGATAAGAAACCAAATAAAAGAAAATCTTACCAAGGCATACACAAAAAGTGCCGAAAGATACAATAAAAGAGCACGAATGGTTAAATTTGTTCCCGGTCAGGAGGTCTACCGCAGAAACATTGTGTAAAGTAATTTCGAAAAGAGCATAAACGCGAAATTTTGCAAAAAGTTTTTAAAGTGTAGAGTGGTCCGACCTGTAGGAAACAATATGTACGAGCTTGAATCTTTAGAGGGAAAAACTATAGGAATTTATCACGGTAAAGATATTAAAATGTAATTGGACCACTGGTTTTTGCTTTCTAAACATTTGTTTTGACTTAAAATTAAAAGCAAAACCCGGGACTGTGGCCAGAGATATTTTCTCAGCTATTAATGAATAATTTTTGTAACGATACAGAAATTGATTCGTATATTGTCCTAAGACCTGTAAATATAGCAATTTCATTTTATATCTGTGATAGAATCTAAGTACCTGATAGAGATAAGTTTCAAAATCCTAAATTTAGATACCTTTTTATTATTGTGCAATATCAGTAAAAATCTGTGATCCAGCTGTGATATTGGTGTTTGATGTGATGTCCTATTTTTTTTTTTTAGTTCGTAGCAATCCGAAAGATTTCAGCAGTCGGTAAGAATACCATGTCTGAATCTGTGGTATTAAATACATATGTAGCTCCTAGAAAACAAAAAAAAGGACACACAACGTAAACGCTTATATTATGTCTAAATTGCAGATATACTTCCCGTAATAAACAAGCAAAATCTCTAGATCTTTGCTAATCAAAAATATCTTTGAGATAGGTTTTTCAAACCCTGGAGCAGCTATAAGCAAAGGAATGACAGGTGGTAGTACCCTAGTTTAAAGAAAAAAGAATCTGAAACGATATAGTTTGCTTTTATAAAAACAATTTCGGAGTCAAAATAATACTATTAATGATAATTACAGTGCAATACAGAGTTCAATTTTTGCCTCAAAACATAATTTTGTGGGCTTTCGATTTATATATACAGTTAGTGTCATTAATATTCGGTTTTTTATTTTATTGATATAAGCAGCCAGATAACACCGGAAAGAATGTTATCCAAAAACACAATAACAATAAAAAATACTCATTATATAAGCGTTAAAAAACTCGCAAATAAATGGCTCGTTGTTAACCCTGTAACCGCAGCAAAATGATAAAAGTGTGTTAACCCTATTTATTGCGCGTCATTAATATTCGGTTTTTCCCCTGTTTCATAAAATAGTTGAAAAAAACAGGCATCTGAAGTAATTCTACTACATTTTAAGAATATATATAATCGATAGTGAATAATAGTTTCTTTATTTTTTAACTAAAACCCTTTTTGGTTGCAAAGTGCACAAATCGGACGCAAAGGACAAAATACGTCTTTGGAACAACGAAAACTTATAATTTTTCATAATGAAAGCGGTGAAACTTACAAGCAAATTGCAGGAATTCTCAATATGAAGGCAAATACAATTGGAGACATAGTCCGAAGGCACAAAAATCAAACAGACAAGCAAGCCAAAAAAAACTATCGGTGCGTACAGAAAACACGATTGTTCGAAAAATTAAAGCAAACCCCCGCTTAAGTGCACCAAAATTAGTGACTGAGGTTTTAAACGAGTTTAACAAGCCAGTATCTGCATCCACCATAAGAAGAATCATAAAGGCGAAAGGTTTTAATGGTCGAGTAGCACGTCGTAAGCCATTGGTTAATTTAAGCAATCGCAAGGCTCGTTTGAGTTTTGCAAGGGAGTACCTCCGTAAGCCGGCAAGTTGGTGGGATGATGTTATTTTTGCAGATGAGAGCAAATATAACGTATTTGGATCCGATGGACGCGTAATGGTGTGGCGCAAACCAAACGAGGAGCTGCAACCACAAAACTTGAGGCCAACTGTAAAACATGGAAATGGGCATGTTATGGTGTGGAGTTGTATGGGATCTAAAGGGGTAGGGAAATTAGTATTTATAGACGGAATTATGAATAAGGAATCATATTTGAATATTCTTCGTAACAAAATTTAAAAGAGAGTGCTAAAAAGCTGGGTGTTTTAGAGTCGTTCAAGTTCTATCAAGATAACGATCCAAAACACAAGTCTCGTTTAATTCAAGAATGGCTTCCTTATAATTGTCCTAAAGTTCTCCATCCACCTGCTCAATCTCCAGACATCAATCCCATAGAGAATCTGTGGAATGAGTTAGATCGGCGCATCCGCAAACATACAATAACTTCAATATCAGAGCTGAAATCGAGGTTTCAAGAGGAATGGGATAGGATTCCGGCAGATTATACAGCTAGCATAGTGAAAAACATGCCAAACCGTCTAAGCGAACTTATTAAACAAAAGGGTTATCCAACTAGATATTAAGTTAAAATGAATTAAGATTTAAAATTAAGTTATTTGGTACTAGTCACGAAAAACCGAATATTATTGACGCGTGATATATTGAGTTCCTTGAATTTTTTTTATTTTTTTAAATTACTGTTATTACCTTTATAAGTAAAAAGTGTGAAGACATAAATATACGCATATATTCTAAATAAAAACAAAAAAATTTTTTTTTTAATAAAAAAATATTAGCTAAAAAATGCACTTAAATTCATGCCATAGGTAAAACCGAATATTAATGACACTAACTGTACTTTAACGCACTATATGTGCCCAATTGGTAAACAAACCAATTCCAAGAAATAAAGTAAAATATTTTTATATGGGTTGCCACTAAGATTTTCTTACCTAAAGAAAGTTTATAAGTAGGCTAATGCTCCTAGCGGTTGAGAAAGAAATCCAGGATGGAATAACTGATCTAAATAAACAAAATAAAAGGTTAGATTTTGAATTGGTCCCAAAATAAACACACGAAAATTTATCACACATACAGCCATTCAAGAAGTTAAAAGTAATTGCCCGGCTAGAACCTGGTAGAGCATGAGACTCTTAATCTCAGGGTGTGAGAGTTCCCCACGTTGGGCAGCAAACTGCTTTTATAAGATTGCAAAGCTTACGCACACCGACTCATACTACGTGCACTCGTAGGAGTCGGAGTTTTGTTGCGAGTGGAAATACATTCATAGCAGCGCACTCTTCATGCAAGCAATAGATGTATTCTTTAACCCCAGGAATTGTAGCCAATGTTTGCAAAATTCATTTCTGCAAGAAAGAAATAAAAACAAACAGAATTGAAAAATATAATCTATATAAATTCTACACAATTAAGACACCAACTTACGTAGTAAGGTTGTAGTATATAGTACATGTAGAACGTATTATGATAACCAAACTAAACACAGAGTTGTATTTTTCATTCATTTATCTGTGAAACGCTGTGAGAAAAAAGGTTATATTTGAAAATTTTAAAAAACAAAAAAATGTGAATGAATAGTGAAATGCATATAAATAACATAAAAGCCTGGTAGGTAGAAAAGGTATAGTGGCCAAATGATTGCGGGTAAAGAAGTAGAAAAAAACAATTAAGGGAAAGAAAATAAAACTTGAAAACAATATATATATATATATATATATATATATATATATATATATATGTGGCACCACCGTTGTGATACCGGCTACTCAAGGCACTAGAACACGAGAAAAAAAGCTGAATTCTCCTTTTTCCTTTTTTACGACACAACGCGTCTAAGATCGTTTAACTCAACTAATGTTTGTATTTAAATAAATTTGAGTTTTGTCTTAATAAATATTTGAAATCCTAATCGATTCCTTTTTTATTGGTTGAATAACATAAAACACCAAATATATATATAAAAAAAAATATTATTAAAAAAATAGCGATTGTTCTAGTAGGAACCGTTTTATAAATACAAGGCAGAAATTTCTGGACTTAGGAAAAAATAAAAGATGGTAGATGAGCGGGAAATTATGTTGGAAGAATTGGAAATTCCCTAAGATTTCCCCACGAAGGTGGATGAAACAATTGCTTCGCAAAAGTGAAATTTCGTACGGATAGATCAATCGTACAAGTTCTTTCAAATGTGTAACATCGAAAAAAATTCCTGTGGTAATTAGTATACAAAAAATTAGTGTGTCAAATAAATAAAAAAAATATTGGAAGCTGGTATAGAAAGGTAGGAAAATTATATAAATAAACCAAGTAAAATTATAAATTTAAATTCTTCTTAATAGATTCGATAACAAATCCGTTAAAATTTTAATAAAGGAAAGGGTCCTGTGAAGAAATATAAAACGTAAGGACAATATCAACTGTTTTAGTTTATTTAAATAATTATATTATATTTTTAACTATCTAGCTGGCTATAAATATAAATAAAAAAAAGGATCTCCAGAAGTTAATCTTAACGGTCTAAGGAATTCATAAAAACACGGGTAAAAAAATAAAATGAAAACAGATAGCCAGGTAAAAAGATCTTTATACTCCCTAAAAAGATTTTTCGTTTTTGTACTCTAAACTGAGCCAACACGAATTCCGGCTTAAATACATCCCAAAAGAAAAAAAACACCAACAAAAATTATACGCTAATTGTGCGAGACAAAATTAAAAATAACTAGAAAAAAAATATTATAAGAAAGAAAAAAATAAGAAATATTAAAAAATTCAAAAATCTATAGTTATATTTTAAAGCGGTATTAGTGGAATGTATATTAAGTGTTATTAGTTATACAGCATTAAAAATTTCGCCCTAGAGTATGCTAGGATTAGTTAAGTTTTGATTTTTTTTCAGTACCGTATAAGTCTTGTTAACAAAATAACCGGAAAGCAGTCAGTAGCATTAGGTAGTTCAGTACAATCTGTTTTTCTATAAGTATTTCAGGAATAGTGTCGGAATGAAAGGCTAGCCTTAGGGAGCTCCTTCAGGATAGACGCAGAATTTATAGTAAAGAAATTGGTTTGAAAAAAGAACAACTTGATACGAGCCTAAGACTGATGTGCAAATTTTTTTTTATAGTTTTTCCGTTTATTTTGTATAGGATTACCATAAGGAAAAGAGAAATTAAGTAGTATTGTTAATTAGTATAATAAGTTTTTTTTTTATTAAAATATGTGAATTTCAGAATATATAAAAATGGTTGTTGCTTAATTTTGCTAAGGGAAAGGGCATGAAGGTAAGGTAGATGGAAGTGAGCCCAAGCAATTTTAGGGGTCACAAACTTAAAAATTTTCCTGAATTGTTGTGTGATCATGTAGCATTTTTTTATGGACGGCGTACCCAGTGAGAAGGGTTGGAACCTTCTGAGATGTGTTCACCGCTAACAAGCTAGTCGGAAACCTCACTGGTCTCTGCGGCCGTTACATAATATGATACCAGTTTGTATTGTTAGGTATAAATCAAATTGAATTATCGTCGCCGAACTGAACGTTCAACATTTTCTTTATGTGGTACTTGCAGTACATGTGAAGTTTTAAATTCGTATCATGTAAGCGGTACCTACAAATGGAAGAACATGTTCCGTCAATTTTGTTGTACTCAAAATTGAGTACTTTATTTTGCTCTGATACCACAGTGTGGTACAGTGTTCATTCCTTGCCGCGTCTCGTATACAAATGTAATTATGCAGACCACTACTACCTAATACTACATTTACACCTACGCAAAATCTAGTAGATTTCAGCTCAAATCTCAAAGAAAATCTCTGCCGTTTACACCACAGCTTTTTGACGTATTATTGGATTTCATTTTCATAACCAAAACAACCGACTAAAGAAAGAATAAAAAATTGGCTCTAAACTTAATTAAATTCGTGCTACAATTGTTTTTATACTCATAATTTCATATGTAATATTACTTACACTTTATTTATTATTGTTTTATACATATTGAAACCACTTATTTCAAACTTTTATTTTTTAATGTTCTGCAAATATTTTGTTTCTACCGCGCTTTTTTTTTTTTGTTACAAATGTCAAAATTTTCTTGTTCAGCGCTGTATATTTCAGTACATTAGCAAAAAATACATAGTTGCATCATTTAGTATTGCAAGATTTTGAGAGATTTTGCCAAAATCTAGTTAGTAAGTGGATTTTGTTTTGTATGGGTAACCTGGTAGAAATGATCTAGATTTCGCTCAAAATCTCATAAGTACCAGATTTTACGTAGGTGTAAATGTAGTATAGTCCCAATTCTCACTTGTCAATTCTTATTAAGAAACTTATCACTTATTCTTCTTTGAACTTGCATTGGCATTCTCACAATCTGTCTTATTATTTCTTACTTATTACTATTCTTTCTTTATGTGCGAATGTATATCTGCGTTTTGACGTTTGTTTTTCTGTTTAAGTGTGCAATTGAGAAATTTATATAAAATAAAAAATATATTAATCCTGTGTTAAATTGCTGTTTGTTAAAAATTTTTTCTTAATAATTAAACTAACTGGGACTAAGTTTATCTTTTAATTGACATCTACATATATATATGTATATACGTAAGTTATTGAAAACAACGAATAAGAAAACAAAACGAATTGCACGAGTACATGCAAGTGTGTACTCGCTTCTTTACCCCTTGCCGCCTTTGCCTAAAAACGAACAAGCTGATCAATAAGAATTGACAAGTGAGAATTGGGACATAACAAAGTTTAAATCTAATTAAATAAAATTTTTTCGAATTTTATTATTAGGTATACTAAGGAGTGCGAATTTTATATTTTTTAATGAGAATTGCAGTGCCAAGATTTGAAAAATCCCTAATAATATTTTAATTATGGATACAAACTTTTGAGTTTTGCCTAACCATATGCAAAATAACTAGAGAAAATGTGTTCGTGGTCTTCTGCTTGGAGAATACATGTAGATGTTCCTATTCACTTTAGTTATAAATTTATGTCTCATTGAGATCAGGTGGATGTTTTTGCACAGTTTATGTGTGGGTGTTTACAAACGAGAGCACATACAAATATGTACATACTTCTTATATTGCTGGTGCATTTTGTTTGTGTAATGGCATAACAATTCTTTGGACAAGTCTTGTTGAGGCAACGGTCTTGGCTAGCCTAATTTTTTTGCAAAATGCAAGATGTCTGAACAGATTTATCAGACTAACTATCTAATATTAAAAGCACAGATATAATCTGTGATTAAAAGTTACAAAAATCAAATCACAAACACTATGTTCCAAGTTATTGTATTAAATCTCTGATGATCGTAGGGGCCAGGTCAAACCAATTCAAGGATTAATATGAATTTTGACAGTTTAGCAATTAAACAAAAAACATCTGCTATACTTTTAGTACCACCTGTTACGATATGCATCAATTCTGACACGTCATTTTAACTTTTTTTGACAACAACTCAAGAAGAGCGATAAACTGTCAAATATGAAAAAAAATTGATTAACAAAAAAGTTAAGAAATAAATTTTTTATAAAAAAAGGAAAATAAAATATTTTAGTAATAAAAAGGTAACGTGTGAGCTAAAAATAGATATGTTTGCTTCTAAAGGAGTAGCTGAATTGATTGTTAACGAAATAACGTGTACAGTTTAGTTAATGCGGTGTTTGTTTCTTTTCTACTTTTAGATCTAGTCTTGCGTGGCATAGAATAAGTCATTGTTGAGTTACCTCAATACAGATAAATAAACGTTCTTACAATTTTAAGAAAAAAAAAAAATGATGCTTACAAGTTCTTGTAATTTAATGTGTGCAAGCATATTTATGTGCTTTATCTGGACATGGTCAGTGCAGTCAGTTGAATTTACATTCGATTTAGCAGATGGAGCTGAAGATTGTTTCTTTGAAGAGATCAAACGCAATACCACAGCATATCTAGAATTTCAGGTTTCTGCCGGTGGCCAATTGGATGTTGATGTAATGCTAAAGGATCCTCAGGGACGCATAATTTATGAACAGCAAAAGGCAACATTTGACAGTCACCAATTTGTTGCAGAAACAACAGGCATTTACCAAGCCTGCTTCAGTAATAAATTTTCGACTTTTTCGCACAAGTTCGTCTATGTTGATTTCCAAGTGGGCGAAGAACCGGCCTTGCCAGGTATCGATGATCATGCCACCGTTTTGACTCAAATGGAGACATCCTCACAGTCAATACACAAATCACTAAATGATATTTTGGATGCACAAACACATCATCGTCTCCGTGAGGCCCAAGGTCGCAAGAGAGCAGACGAATTAAACGAGCGAGTCATGTGGTGGTCATATGCTGAGACGGGTGCCATTTTGCTGATTGGCATAGGGCAGATTATAGTGCTACGTAATTTCTTTTCAGATCGTAAGCCCAGTCAATCCAGATATAATCGTTTGTAGAACTAATTTAACGCTGCCGTATAGGTAGAGTAATAAGTTTAGTCAAGTTTTTTTCATTTGCTGAAAAATTTAGAAAATGTAATTTATAGGTACATTCAGTTTGGTGTATTCTATAGAACGGAATTTATTCTGTTTCATGATTCTATTTCCCAATAACATTTCTGTATTATTTAAAAGAAAAATTCACACGGTGTTTTTTGATTTTAATTTAAGATAAGTTTTTCCGCATTTTCAGTTCAAAGCAAATTTAAATAATAAATTATGTATATTTTGCAAAGAAATTTAAAGTAAATTGAATTAGTTTCGTAACCTTCTTAATATAGCTACATATTTTTAGAAGTTTTATGAACACGTAACAACTTATTTCAAATAAGAGCTTAAATTAATGACAGAAATAACCCTTGTTCGTATATTTAAAACCCTTCGATTTTTTACAAGTCCAGTAATTGCCGGTTGAAGCGCGAATTCAACGAAATTTGTTGCAAAATTTGACATTAACCAATTTTTTTTCACAAACTGTTCACCAACGTCGTACAGATGAAACTACTTCATTGCTTCTATGTATAGTAGTGTCAGGCCTCTGATTTAGAATATGTCAGTTTTAAGATTTTTCACATTCCACTGCACTAGACGCCAAGATGCATCAATGTATATCCTATCATTTTTGTAAAAAATTAAAGTTTTATAAACTTTTTTTAACCATTAATTTTATTTTATTGAATATTTCTATAAAATAATTATTATTTATTACCAATATAATAACTAATTTCTTGTATTCAAATCTGAATAACTATCTGTTACTGGGTCGGATGAGCCGTCTCCCCAGTATCAACGTATCAGTAGTTTGTTCACTTCTTTGGACGTGTATTATTTTGCTTATCTCCGGATAATGGGAACTTCATTTTATAAACATAACAAAATTATATGAAGAACTAATTATAAAATAATAAAACTTAAAACAATAGAACTACACAAAGGTTACCTCATATGTGAAGTTTGAAATCTTTACCACAAAAGCTTCCCGAGATAAAAAGTACATATTTTAGTATCTATTCACTGTGACTCACCAAAATTATTCAATTTATGCCCACTACGCTAGCGAGCTGAAATTTGGTATACAGGTAGCTCTTTGAGATTAATTCATTAAACAAATCTGAAAACTGAACCTTTATATATAGGGTGACTAGGGTACCCCTAGTTTGTGTGTGACACCTTCACTTTATGTAGAGTTGAAATTTGGTATAACACAACCAAATGTAAATTAAGTTAAAAGAAATGTTATATCTACTTAGAAATATGTACATATATACTTTTACAAACAAAAAAAAGAAAAAAAAAACTTGGGTTAAAGGAGTCAGATCCGCACAGAAACATAAATGTGAATATAAGTCCAAGTACTTATTCAAAAATGTCGGCCCTTTAAAGTGCTGAAATCAATGAGTCCCAAGTTCTTGCTATATATAACACCGCCTCATTTCTTTGTAGCCTGCTTCTTTGGTAACACTTGTCCCATAATTTGTCCATATATTTAAAAGTTTAAAAGAACTGTGAAATGTAAGAGGATTGAAGATGCTTTGTGACACAGTCCTCTTACGGATGCATTTGGGCCGTAGCAAGATACATCAATGTACTAGGTAATGTTGATAACACAGCAGTTGTTTTTTTTCCCATTTTTGTGGTAGAGTTCTTAAAATTTTTTTATGTGTCACAACTACATTAGCATTTACTCACAACTCACATGAATGCGAAATAAATTCTCCTTGCTGATTTTTAACACTACGTCTTGACTAGCCATAAATTTGTTCGCAAAATAACGAGAGAAAATGTGTTCGTGATCTTCTGTTTGAAGAATACGTGTTGATGTTCCTGTTCAGTTTGAGCATAATTTTTCGTTTCTCATCGTGATTGTATGGAGATGCTTTTGCATAGTTTATGTTCGCGTGTTTACAGACCAGCACACACACTTACGTACTTTTTATTTTGCTTGTGTAATGCCATAACAAGGTTGTGCGAACTTTTGTACGGACAATTCTGTTTGAACATGAAGCGACCAGGAACATCGCCTGTCTCGACTAGCCATATTTCTGTGCCAGCAGATTTAAACAAATTATACTCACACAGAGCAGAAATAGCTAAACGTATTCTTCGCACAGAATACTACAAAACAAATTTCCTTTCGTCATTTATGCTCTCTCTATGCGCGTAGAGTAAAGAATTTTGCAAAATAAACAAAAACAAAAACCGCGTGTCCAGCTATTATAAACATAGTCTAATATATTCTGTGTTCTGTGATGATAAACTCAAGCACAGATAATATCACAGTATATTAACATAAAATATTAATGTGGTTTGGATAAACTGAAGAGCTAAGTGATTTTCCTACAAACATACAAATCGTGAATTTTTTCAGTAAACATAATTGCTGTTAAAAAGTATTATGAACCATACATTGCACAAATAGCCAGTATACATATTTACATATGTACATGTGGATTTGTGGAAATCCAGTTAAAAGAAAACAACGATTAAAAATGTTGGAATATAGTGTTTTACGTTATTGTTTATACGGTTCTTGTGTCATTATTTCCTCCGAGTTGTTATACCATTCATATTTGTGGGTTAAAAAGAAGCTATACGGACGTTCATCTTCTCAAGAAGTGTGTGAGGTTATTTGGACCAATGAGCTTACAATGTCCTGTTGTGCTAAAAATCGAATTTCTAATAATAGCGGTGGTGGGAAAAGCACCTGCGCTACCAGCTCACCTAATATGCGCGCATTGGATCGTATTGTCAAACAGTTTATTCCCTCTAAGTTAAATACAAAATGTGAAAATCCTTTTTGTTCTGCAAAAAATATTGGTCGTCTAATAGAGTTTATCGATTCGGCTAAGTATTCTATTGATTTAGCCATGTACACATTTACATCGTTTGAATTATCACAAGCATTTGTTCGTGCTCTAAAACGCGGTGTTTTAATTCGTATTATAAGTGATCGGGAAATGCTGTATTCCTCGGGTTCGCAAATTATAACGCTAACAAAAACAGGTAGGAACAAGGCATATTAAAGCAGGTATACTCACAAGGGCAGTTGGTGACTTTTTATTCTGGACATCAGATTCCATATAGAAAAACTTTTCTCCATATCCGGCACTTTTTTATATTTGAAGTTTAAGAAGGCCAATCGGTAAGATGTAGTCTCACTGGCGAATTCAACGTATTCTCATAGCAAATATAGCTATGTTTATTTATTTATTTTTTATTTTTAAATGTTACAATACAATTACAAATTATATTGCAACTTAAATTACCGAGCATAGTAACAAAGACCTTCACTCGTTGTAGTGAAAACACCCAGAGTCTTAGGTGGGAATCGAACCCACAACCCCCAACTGATAGACTAGCACACTACCAACTAGTCTACCGGGGCACCCAAAATATAGCTATGTTAAAAATTCGTGTTTGGCGTCTTCTGAAATATTTACGAATTTATCTTCACACACATTAAAAAACGTCTATATTCGTATGTAAACGACCATACGTTTGGGAAAATTCAAATTTCCAGAAGGATGGATCCTTCATTTGAGAACGATGCAACGTAGGTTAACAAAAATTAAAAGGTTATTTTGGACAAGTAGAGCGTTCATTATTATCAATTTTTACAACCTTTAAAAGGATATTAAGAACGAGTTTATGAGAATTTTTAAAAATTAAATTCAAATTCTCTGCCTAGATATATTTTTGTTATCTCTGCTTTGTTTCTAATTTCATAAATTTTTCCCAACATTTTGCATAGTTCAAAAAACATTAAATGATTCAAATTTGATTTCTTTTTTCTAGGTGTCCCCGTACGCTGCAACAGTAGCACGTCGTTTATGCATCACAAATTTTGCGTTCTTGATAGTCCTCGAAGGGTTGCTGAAGTTCACCAAAAGCTAAAGAAAACAGCTGACAAAGGTCAAGCCAGAAGTATTCTCTTGACCGGCTCTCTGAACTGGACTTTGCAGGTATGTTGAGAGTAATCTTAATTAGTGAACTTCGAATTAATTTACTTTACCTCTAGGGTTTTGGTGGCAATTGGGAAAATATTTTAATTACCAGTAATATGGAATATGTACGCAGGTATTCCCAAGAATTTGAACGCATGTGGGAAATTTTTAATGTAGATTTGGGGGCAAATAGTCAATGGTAACTAAAGGTAAGCGGAATTCTTATTTAATAATGTAAGAAGGTTTTTTTTAATAATTACTGTCGTTTTCATTTCTTAAAGAGTATATGCTTAACACACTCACCCTTCTTTTTTGGGATTTTATGCACCTTTCGTCATTATCAGACATAAAAAACATCAAGTTTTGTAGGCAAAAACATATTTCAAGTGGTACAAATGTTACATTTTTTATAGAAACGAAAACAGCATATGTGTTTTCGAAAGCGAATTTAGTGTGCCTTTTACAAACAAACAAATAATTTTATGTACAATGATGCAACTTAAAAATTTACCTACCGCCATTACCGAATCGATTTTTAAAATTTTCGTTTAAGAGGCAGAAATCATCTTTCAAATAACGAAAAAATATTAAAAATCGGATTTTACACAACAATCATATGATATTTTGAAGTTGCAACTTTAAAAATACCTTTATTTCTCTATATCACTAATAAACAAAGTGATCGAGAAAAACTATAAGAATATGGACTCCAACAGAACAGAATTGCTATACGAGAAACCCAGGCACATGATGAAATTTAATACGAAGTACTCATAGAGATTAAAAAAATCCAATTTGATAGAATATCTAGAATCGCCCAACAAAACGTAACCGACATATTTTGTAAGTGTTTCTCGTAATTGAGCTAGAGAGATATGAGTAGTGTAATTTTACTCAGTTTTATATGATCTTTCTTAATAAATACCATCTCAATACTCTAAATTTGATCAAATTCTGAGGTGGTCAGATTTATACCCTGTATGGATTAGATATGGATATACTCTATTACATTTATTTCAACTCGCGTAAAAGTAGGAACAAGTGGTTTTGCATTTCAACTACATCCAAATCATGTTTATTTTATTTTGTGATTTTCAAAGTGTTTTAATTTTTGCAGTTTGCTTTGCATTTGTTCTAAAAAAAAATTAATGCTACCAATTGTAAATTAGTATATTAATATTACTATAAACCTTTTCGATAAATCGATCCTAAGATATTATCATAGCTCAGTGCGAGAGTAGATAATATCAGTTACGATCGCAAAGTTCAATTGAAATCCAAGAGATCAATTCAACTGTTATGTAGCATGATTTTATATTCACAATTACCAATATAACATATTATAACTTCAGATTAGTATTGCCCAAAATAAAGCAAATTTATACCATTCTTGATTTGATATTCCGTCAGGGTGTTTTGATGTAGAATTTTGGAACGAATTTCCGTCATCCCTTGTCAAGTTTGGTTTGGAGACAAACCGGTTTCGGCTATGTGTCATCTTCATTGTCATTTTTCGTTCTGTTATATAAATTTATACCGGGTGTATTAATAAAACAGCATTATATAAATCTCATAGAATTTTTTAGGAGAGAAAATGCACCTAATGTGTCAACAGCGCCAAGAGTGGTCAAAAATTAACGAATAATCGGCTTTAACATGAGTGTCGTTCTCGTGACGAAAACTATACTTTTAGTTTTTTATTATGATTGTCAAAATACGACATGTTGCAAGTCAGTTATCAGTTCTATTACTTTTTTCGGGTTCAAAATATATTTTAAAAATCGTGGTTACAGTTTTTGTTGACGACAAATTTTTTTTATATTTTTATTTAAATTGCAATCTATCAGTATATACTGATAATAAGCAAATTTGTTGAAATATAAATATGACAATTGAAGTTGAACTTTTACATACAAGTACAAATAGAAAAAAAAAATCTTATGGTTAACAAAATTAACAAAAATAAATATATTTGTATGAATATTACTTTCAAATGATTAATTTATAGCAAAATAGTATATATATCGTATAATATTAAGTGTTAACAACAATTAAACTAAAAAGAAAATCTAAAAGTTAATAAAAAAAAAAAATAAATAAATAAATATGTATTAACATTATTTTTTTTCTTTGTTAGTTCCGGAATGGAAGATCTAAGATATGATATCTCTTAAGTCTATTTATTTCATCAGTTTCATCTAGCAGAGTAATTGCCAAGGGGTTTACATGATTACTAAGTCTTAATAAATATTTTTCACTAAAGGAATTAATTGTATCTTTTACCGTTTTAATCTTGAGGTCATTGTGAATTGCTTCGTTAGTAATATACCAAGGTGATTGAACTATGAGTCTTAGCGTCTTGGACTGGTATCTTTGTATTATTTCAATATTTGAATGACTTGCAGTTCCCCATAACTGAATTCCGTAGGTCCACACAGGTTTTAAAATAGCTTTATAAAGTTTTAGTTTGTTTTCAATATTAAGTTGAGATTTATGACCAATTAACCAGTAGAGTTTTTTATTTGTTAAATTTAAGTGATGACGCTTATTTTTTATATGTTGTTTCCATGTAAGTCGACGATCCATGTACAAGCCAAGATATTTAACATAGTCATTTTTAGGAATCTGAACATTATTAATAAAAAGATTAGGACAATCTCCCTTTCTAAGTGTAAAAGTGACATGTACAGATTTTTCTGCATTTACTTTTATTTTCCATTTCTTTAGCCACAATTCAATTAGATTTAACTCATTCTGTACAATATTAGATGCAATTAAAGCGGAGTTATCTGCTGCTAAAATTGCTGTGTCATCTGCATATGTGCAAACATTACCATTTTCTAAAATTGGCAGGTCGGCTGTGAAAATCGTATATAACACCGGATTTAGTACGCTGCCCTGAGGGACCCCTGCTCTAATACCAAAAATATCCGATTTTTACATAAAAGGTTCTGTTTTGTATATAAGATTTTATGATAGAAAAATATGTAGCTGGAAGAAACTTTTTTAATTTCAATAAAAGACCATTATGCCAGACTCTGTCGAATGCCTGTTGAATGTCTAAGAATACTCCAGAGCAGTATTTCTTTTCCTCAAATAATTTACGAATGACGTTGATTACTCTATGGCACTGTTCAGGAGTCCCATGATTTTGTCTAAATCCAAATTGATGATCGGGAACAATATGCAAATCTTCAAGAATTTGTGATAAACGGCTCAAGAAAATTCTTTCAAAAATTTTTGAAAAAATACTTAATAGACTAATCGGTCTGTACGAAGTTATTTCATTTTCCGGTTTGCTTGGCTTCTTAAGCATTATAATCTCAGCACATTTCCACTGAGATGGAAAGTGACTTAAGCGCAGAATAGAATTAAAAATTAATGTCAAAAATAGAATGGCATTTTTTGGTAGATTCTTAACAACTCTGGCATCAATATTATCATATCCAGGAGACTTTTTTGAATTTAGGTTTTTAATTTGAAACTTGACTTCAGAAGGAGAAATATGCTTTATTGGTAAACACATTTGATAAGGTGCATCTAAGAATTCTAATATTTCTTCATCTTCTGTAGAATTGCCGATTTGATGAGTTTTAAAAATATCATAAAGGTATTGCGCAAATGCCTGTGCCTTTTTTGCGTCTGACTTACACCACGTACCATTATTATCTTTAAAAGGAGGATTTCTTTTTGCTGGTCGTTTTAAGTACCTTGCAGCTTTCCATAAATTGTGATTGTTGTTACTTGATGCCATATTAATGTAAATTAGTTATTACGTTGGTACTAACTAGTAAATAATAATTTAGAAATAAGATTTGAATACTTATTGTGAATTTCTTTTAATAGAAAGATTCAATAAAATAAAATGCAGTAAAAAAAAAAAAATATTAATGTTGTCGAAAAATTCACCAATAGATTTGTTTTTTAAGCTATCTAAATGACGTTTAAGATTTTTTGTTGCTTGGTTCAGGCGTCTTTTGTCCAAGGGATTTCTACTAATCTGCCAAGCTTTTCTGAGCCTTCTTTTAACTCGAATAAGTTCACGAATCTGTGAAGAGATTTGAATTCTATTTTGAATAACAGGTAAAGTGCTTGATGGATTCGACAAGAAAGCAGCTTCATGGATTAATTTTGTAAAGTACTCAACTGCATTATCTAGCTCAAAATCATTTGTTATATGCAGGCTTAAATTTAAATTTCGATCAATCCAATAAGAAAAAGATTCTGCATCAGTTCTATTTGTTACCAACTTTTGAGTTATACTATTAAGTTGCGGAGATGAATTATACGTTAATAATACTGGTGAGTGGTCTGAGCTAAGATCGTAATTATCTAAGATACTAAATTGACTTGCAGGTATTCCAGCATAAACAAAGAAATCAATTAAGTCCGGAATTTTAGAAGGGTCGGAGGTCCAATAAGTTGGTTTACAAGTTGAAAGTACAGAATAGTTCTTTGAAGTCAGACTCGCATAAAGTTCTCTGCCTTTTGGATTTATTAGACGCGAGCCCCACCAAGGATGCTTTGCATTGAAATCTCCTCCAACAATAAACCGTGGACCAAGTATTTGATAAAAATTGTTAAAGTCGTCACAACTAATGTTATGACGAGGTGGAAAATAAATTGCACATATAGATACTGAAAGCATGTTACATTTAATTTTAATGATAGTAGCTTGTATACTTTCCTGGATGAAATGTTCTTCTTGATCATATTTGATACACGATTTAATTAAAATTGCTGAGCCACCATGAGCTCTTTCATTGGGATGGTTAGCATTTATCAAATCGTATCCTTTAATCTTAAAAAATGACTTGCTAGTAAAATGCGTTTCTGAAATTAAAAATATATCGATACTGTTTGACAGCAAAAATGCTTCAACCTCTCCTAAATGATTAGAGAGACCGTTAGCGTTCCATGTTGCTAATCGAAGATCTATTGGCATAATTTGGTACATAGAACTGACATCATATTAAGAAGGGAGTTTGTTAACTCCATCTGTTTCGTTAATAAGCTCTCAATTTTTTGTAAAGTGACGTTGTCATTGTTTGAGATAGACGCTCCTTTTACGGCATCAGAATAGGAAAAATTTGGTGCTGATTGGGGGTTGATATTTTGAGGGGGGTATTCGGAAAATAACGGTGTTTTGTTTTTGGCATGATGAAAATTAGAAAATTTTTGCTGTAACATCCTTTTATATTCCTGATGTATAATACATCCTCTGTAACTTGCAGGGTGTGATTCTTGACAGTTTGCACATTTGGCTGGCAATGTCTTGCTTTTTGTACATTCAGCTGATAAATGATTTTCTCCGCATTTTACACATTTATATGGTTTGTTGCAGTATGAGCGGGTATGTCCATACTGTTGACATCGGTGACATTGAGGAATATCTCTAGATTTCCGAGGAGGTGCAATTGTGATAATAGCATTATTGATAACGGTCAAGTTATAAATTTTTTTATTATTGTCACTTGGTTCAAGATCCAGAAAAAACATGGAAAGTGGTTGTTTGGTAATATTACTTCTAATATTAGAAATATTTCTTACTTTATGGCCATGATTTTCAATGAAGTCTTTAATATCATTTACGTTGGTTGAGTAGTGTAAATTTTTTATTATCACTCTGTACGCTCTTTCCTGTTTTGTTTGAAATGTATGAAAACTTATTTTTTTAAGCTTAAGACTTGAGACAAATGTTCGATACGCACTAATAGATTTAACCATAACTCTAACTTGGCCGTCTTTAAGAGCCTTATAGGAATATTGGTCTGCAGGAATAACATTAGAAAAATATTTGGTCATATCTTTAATATTTGTTACATTTGGGATATATGTATAATGGTGGTGGTTTTGGTTCGGTGGGTTTTGAAATGTTTATATTTTCGGAATCTTCAACGGAAAGGTCGATAAACCTATTGCTGCTCGATTTTGAGGATACAACATTGTTGATAATTTGTCTTCGTTTATTTACATACAACATTGGCGAGTTGGGACGTTGTCTAGAGTTTGAAACAGCTTGCCATTCTAACCCGTTATCCTTTTGGTCGTCATCAATTTTATGTGCACTAGCACCAGAGCCAACGGCACTAGTACTAGCCATAGGGACTGCTTTATTTTTTGTAATTTGTATTACACTTATGCACTTTTATAAAGATAATTTTTTAATACTATATACAATGCAAATATAACAGAGGCTTAATGTTTGTAATGCGAAAACGAATCGCAAATTTAAATTTTTATATTTTATTAAAATTTAAATAAATTTTTATTTTATTTTATTTTTCAAATCAAACGAAGCCTTTAGACGTAAATATCGAAGCACCAACGACAAAATAAAAAAAAAAATAGTTTTCAAAATGGGCTTAAACAAAAACTAGGTATTTATAAGACTTGAATTAATTACTGAATTAAATTTCTTGTTATTGCCATTAACTGGCAGGTTGGTAGAATTTTATTTAGCAAAATTCAAGCGTGACAAAAGAGTACCATAGTAGCATAAAGACAGAAAAGAGAAGTGAAACAAAATCGTTGGTCAACTCAACCGGCGGTACCGGCGTGTGTTGGCAAGCATTTTGATCTTCTTGTCTTAGTTTGGGTGCAATTTTGTCTAGGACATACTTAAAGGCCTCTTTATTTATTCTAAAAAAAAAATGCATCGAAAATCAATGTAAAGAATAAATTATTTTAGTGATGTTCATACAATCATGCATTTTCCTCTTCTGTAGTTAAAGAGGAATTTACCACGATCGAGTTGAACGCTATGCAAAGAGAATTAAAGAAAAGTCAAATAAGTTTACCAATTCAATATTAAAGGGGTACTTTTTTCATTTTGTCTTTACGATTGAATTGGTAAACTTATTTGACTTTTCCTTAATTCTCTTTGCATAGCGTTCAACTCGACCGTGGTAAATTCCTCTTTAACTACAGAAGAACCTATGGTCTATCTAAAAAAGAAAAAAGTATGCTAAGAAATGCCCATCTAAAGCGGGCTATTGGAACCATACAAATATTAATGCAGGCATTCTGAACAGCCCTGTAGAAAAACACACGAAATACTAAAAATAAAAAAACTGTTCACACCGAAACTCTAAAAATATCTATACGATTTAAAATTTTCGTATGTATCACTAAACACAAATAATTAATATAATTTTCTTAACAATTTCGATTTTGTGCACAATTATGTGCCTACCTGTATATTGTGCTATTTAGCAGAGTAGGAAATCCGCACTAATTCCGCACTAAAATTAAGTTATATTAACTAATTAAATTAAATTTGTAGTGTGCTAAGAAGTTTTAGAGATGTCGAGGTTGTCCTGAATTTAAAAATTTTTGAATTAAAAAAATTGAAAAAGGCAAAACTTGAATGTAGATTTTTGGAACGAATTTCCGTCATCCCTTGTCTGTTTGGAAACAAACCGGTTTCGGATATATGCCATCTTCAGTGTCATTTTTCGTTTTCGTTCTCGTTTGTCCCATGTAGTTGCAATGCGACGGCAAATAGGAGTTTACTAAAATACGATGCCAAAAATCATTCATTGTGTGAAATATTAGCTTGTGTTGCCGAGGACGGAAGGCCCGGTAGGGCTCTGAGAAAGTCGAAAGCGGTTCTAAAATACCTCAGTTTTATTTGATAAAACTACAAGCACTAAAAAAATGAAATGAAAAAGCTAAAGTAAGGACAAATAAGAATTTGGTGAGCAAAATTCGAAAGATGTGTTATTCAATTGCTGGGAATGCTTTTCTGATAACACAAATATATTGCAAGGAACAAGAGAAAAAAGAGCTTAAAGTAGTTCACGATGTAAGACACATGTGGAACAAAATCTTAAAATTGATTTCGCATTTTTTAAAAGTTTATAAATGTGCAAATCATGATCTCTTTTTAGAGCTAGGAGTGATTCCATCTAGTAAAAGATATAAAAACATTTACTGTTCTACACAGCTCTTTGAAGTTTCTATAAATGAATTGTCAGAAAACTACCAATTTAGTTGAAAATGAAGGTAGTTTTACATTTTTGTGTTCAAAATTTCTAAAAAATAATAAACCCTCTTTCCCTTGATTTACTAGAATCCTTAAAAATCAAGAAAATGCATTTCATCCTGCTAGGTGTCTAATAAAATTATAACTTTTTCTGTATTTAAAGTTGTCATATGAAAACAAAAGATAGCAAAATGATACACTTAAAAGAGGTAACTAAGACAACAAATTTCCATAAGAAATTTTGGGTATAAATATTTTATGTTAAGGCGCCACGCCAAGTTCTGGCCTAAAGCACAGAGTGTGTATATTACGCGAAACAATTCGGGCTGTTTTTACTCTCCTTATAACTTTGCTTCCTTAAATCATAATATAATTTAACTTGAAACATAAGGACTCTACGTACAGGTAACCTCATTGGTCAAGTTTGAAAGTTTTACCAATAAAAGTTTCCCGAGATATGAAGGAAAAAAGTGCATATTTTAGTTCATATACACAGACTGGCTGACCGACTGTTGCCTAGAAATGGCATGGTATTGTAATATGAAGACCATGGTCCTCATTTTAATCTCAGTACTTTTTACGGCCGACATTTTTGGATAGGAACTTGGCCTTGTTTTCACATTTATGCATTTACTTTACCTGAATATGTGGTCTCATTTATGTTAAGTTTTTAAAGACGTCTATGCATAACGCACTCGATTAAGAAGAGGGTAGGTATTAAGTCAACATTTTGAAAGTTTTAAGAGAATTTGAAAATCCGTTTATATAGTAGTAAGCAAATTCCATTTGAAAATTTATATAAAGTTTTTCTTTTAATATTATAATAATAACATTTTTCTGAAACTTCTCGATATTTTTGTTTTATTATCTTGATTTGTGACGCTTAAGTTGAAATTTTAATAAAATTAAAAAAAAAAAAATTTCAACAAAAGGGTATTAACTCGAAATTTCACAAGCATTTCGCAAAAACCTTTTGTTTTTCGTGTAGGGTTATATAGCGAAGTACGAGTATATGAATATCCTGAGTTTTGCAAATTTTTTTGAAATTTTTGTGTTTCGTGTTTTATAATTAGAAAGTTTCGCTCTTCCATCAACCACTTTCCGCATTTCTATGTCTGAAGAACTGCTTCGTCTTACTAACGACGGATTGAAGTCGTCATTCGAATGAGAGCTGAATGGATCTGCAGAGCCATAACTTCTATTGCAAAATAGTGTTGTAGGTTTGAACACGTCACATTACATTTTAATTAACTTTTGTTTGTTCGTTTAATATAAATTGCAATCATTTTTTATATTAGAATATCCATTTGCTATTTGATATATATATATAGTCTTACTTTTTTTCTAGGGAATCAACCAAGAATCTTTAGCTGCTATCGCTTCAATAATTCTACAGGCTTTTTATCACGAATTATCTATCATCTTTAATTAGAACACATTTCGCCTTCTTTTTTCAAATTACATAATTGCTCCGATTAAGTTTTCCAAAGATGACTTAAAATCCTGAGCAATTTTGGTGCAGCTCAACAATAACACAGTTCTGTAAAGAAATCCTTCTTTAAATAAAAATAGAATGAATTTGAAGTTATTTTTTTCTATCACGCATTTTTTTTAAATAGGCGTGGCAAATATGACCCTCTTAATAGGGCGGCTACACTAGTTCACATCACTATAACTCAAGAACAGTTAATCAGATTTCAATAAACGAAGCACCAAAAGTTGTGGTATGAAGTAGTCTTTTAGGCATTTTAAAACTTTTTTGTATGCTTAACAGTTTCTAAGTTATTTTGAAATTAGTAGCGAAAAAAATTTGTCATGCAAAATTAAAAAAATTTTGCTCTTCGAAAACTCATAAAAAATTTTTAAGAGCAAAAATGTTCGGTTTAATAATTAATTCTATTATAAGACTAGGTATGTTTTTTTACAATTAAGCGAAGGTATCTCAGTTTGACAAAAATTGCGTAATGCATTTATCAGCATGTAACACTTGCATGTTATAGATTTTAGCAAAACTATCTCAAGTAAAGGATTGATTTATTATGATTCTTGGGATTGAGTAATAAAGTAATAATAAGAGCATGTGGTTTTTATATTTTATGGTTAAAAAAACTCACACCAAAGGGTATTTTGGAAATCACTGTTGCAGGTAGACAAGCTAAATATTGTAATAAAAGTTAATTATAATTAACAAATTCCGGGTAATAAAACAGTTAATATTATTTATTAAGTGTATTATAAATACTAACCATTATTTCTTTATTCACAAATATTGAAAAATTTGTTCTATGACTATTTTTACAAATCATATTCTTTCCGTTTTTATTGTTATCATAAAAAAAGTTGTTCAGTAATCAATTTATAAATTTTTAATAAAATTAGCACTGGATATTGTTTTTCCTATTTCGATTGCAAGAACTTTTAATTCGTAGCTTCAAAGTATAGTTTTAAAAATAGATCTTTTTTAAGCAATTATACAGTAGGTATTCAAGTTATGACAAGAAGCACTTAGAATAAATTTCTACGATAATTAAGGTTTTTTAACAGATGTATCGGCTCTGCATACCTTGAGTTTTGTTATACAGCTGTTTGTGCTTTTGGTTTAATATGTTGTTGTTGTTGTTGTTGTTGTTGTTTGATTCTTCTTGTAAAATTTGAACGTTGCAAGCTTTTTTACTTTTTTTTAAAACATATTAAAAACCACCTGTTCTTTTCGCCACAATTTTTCATTTACTTAAAGAAGTGTGCGGCTTTATCATTTATTCCGTATACTTTAAAATGTGATACGGCGTTGATTATGCTAATAAGACACTTAGCCATTTATAAAAAAAATAAAAAAAGCCATACATAGTGGAAGTGGCAATGTTGAAGTAGTTGGCTGCGTATGCCGATCACCCAGCATGTTTCAGTGTAATGCATTAGAAATTCACCACGTGCACTTTGCGCATATTTGTAATTAATTTATAGTCCAAATTGTTAATTTTATGTACATACAAACGCCTTTGTTTTTAGTTGTTTGAAACAATATAAATTTAAACGCCCCAAACATAATTGCTAAAGTTTATCTGTGAATAAGGTATTTGAGCGTTAAATATTTCATTAATATTCGTACAAACTGCAAAACTTTATCGCTGCACAAATTTAAAACAAGTTTAATATTCCGAATTGAAAAATGAAAAGTAAAGGATACAAAGTAAAAAAAATCGTTAAAACTTTGTGTACAGCTTTGTTATATATTTTTTAGTATTGTAGTTATAAAAATAATAAGGGCACTCATTTAAACATTCAAATAACCATTTGTGCAAATTTATGAGACTTGTTTTATGAAGCCACATTTTTAACTTTTGTGCAACTTTCAGCAATTAATGTCAATTTTATAGAAAAGTCAAATCAAGCTCAAAACACCAAAGCTATTGAAGTTGATCAAATTTACATCTGGAAATTTCTAACAAAAACTAAAATAAATTATTTAAGGTATTTGAAGAAATAGTTGTTGGTGAGTGCCCTTGTTAAATACTTACAATGTTACTAATTTGGGTCTGAGTTTCAGCAAGCTCTTCGTTTTATCTGATGTAGGGGCACAACACCGAATTTCTTTATTACTTCCACCGCTTAGTTGTTCAATAGTGTTACATGATATTTTAATTCAGTCCTTGTAGCCTATATAGGCTTTGCATTATCCAAGTTTATTTTCATTAATCCGCTGTCTTTGGTTGCAACAATCTCTTGTGGCCTGGCACTCAGATGGTTCGCGGTATAATAATTATAGAGTAGTCGTTGATCGCTCTCTTCTAGTCCTCTTTCGGACTCAATTCCCTTAATAATTATTTGGCTATCAGTGAAGATTTCTGTTGCTTTTGTTGTCTCACTGAGCCATCTTATTACGACAAAAGTTTAGATTTCGCCCAAAATGTTGTAATTTCACCAAAAAGCTGGAAATATATTACGAATAACGTCAAAATTAAAGAAAAACCATGCTTAACAAATATATAAAAATATCAAATATCATAACTGGTGAATTTAAAAAAAAAATAATTTACCAAAATATTTAAAATTCATACAAATTATAAATTGTTCCAAAAATCTTATATAATCTGAAAGAATCAAATTGTGGGGAACAAATAGAAAATACGCCAAAAAAATAAAAAAAACTTTAAAATTATGAAAACTATACATTTTACCAAAAACCTAAATTAGTCAAAAAAAAATTTAAAAAACCAAATTTTATCAGAATTTAGGGCATCGCCAAAAATCGAAAATTCACCAGACAACCAATCTATAGATAAAACATTTTAAATCTTAATACATAATATTCCAAAAAATATAAATTAAAATATAAAACCGAAACTGCAAAAAAAGCGATAATTTTAAAATTATTCACGAAACCAAACTTAGTCTAAATATTTTAAAAAATACAATAAAATATAAAGATAATAAAATTTTGCAAAAAAGCGAAGTTGTAAGAAAACCGAAGTGTACCAAAAAAAAAAAAAAAAACAAAACGAAAATTTTAAAATTTGGCGTTATTTAACATTTACCAACTCCAAAAATTGACTATAAAATCAAAAAATTGGAATAAAACAAAATAAGTGCAAAAATACAAAAAACACCAAAATTCACGAAACTTGAAAATTTTAAAACTAAATTTTTAATTACAACTAAATTTTGCAGTTTCAGTATTACACAAAGTCCAAAAGACCTATATCTAATATAAACCTAATTTTCACAAACAAGGAACCAAGAACATACAAAATTTTTCCAAAGGCTGAAATTGCACCAAAAACTCTAAATTTTTATAAAATATTCGAAATTTTACTAGAAATTTACTAAAATTCCGCTTTTACTTACAATTCAAAGAGAAAGAGAGAGAGACGGCGAGAGAGAGAGAGAAGAAAAACTAATCACAAGACCAGTAATTAAGAGAAATTCCCAGAGATTATACGGACCAAGGTTGTAAAGAGCCATGGTTTCTTAGTCTCAGAACTCTAGATAGAAAAACACAAAATAGCATGTGTTGCCAACGTTTGCACAAGCTACTGAACATTCATTACTAAAAGATTTTTTATTTTATTCATTTTATTTAAATAAAAGCAAATCGTAGATGTGTTTTTATAAAATTTTTACCACTTACATCTACATTTAGAGTTGGCAAACAACCCACCAAACGTGTATTAAGGCAAGTAAGAAAAATAAAATAACAGTTAGTTTGTTGCTGGGGCTTCTTGTTAAAACTTTTATGTTTTTGTCTTAATTTTCTTCGGATCTATTGTTTGGTTTAAGGAATTTCGAACATAAAACGTTTTTCTAAAAAGTTGGGTAAAGGTTTCCTGGTGACCTGTTCTAAGCAACCAGCGAAATGCGCGCAGAGACTAGCTTAACCTCTTTCAAAAATGAATTGAATTTTTATAATAAAATGAGTGAGAAAGAGATAGAATTAGCTAGAAATAATTTGTTTTTAAATAAAAAGAGTGAAATCCTAAAAATGATTCAATTAACCCTAATTTTGGTTTTAAAATCTGAAATATCTCTTTTCAATATACATATGCGCAATTACATACATATATTTTTTTACATACACGAATCTTTGGATCTAAATTAAATTATCGTACTAAAGATCATTTTACACTATTAGATTGAGTAAAAATTCGAATAAAATGAAAAAGTGCTATAACTATAACAAAGTGTATTCGCACCACTATGTATGAATCTGCCCTCCATTTTTGTGAAAATTTTCTAAATGATGAGGCTTTTTATTTCTTTAGGGTCTCATTTTTGCATACACAAACGAGTAAAATACTAAAAGCAGCATTGGCACTACTATACATGTCGACTAGTTTGTAGCCGCCAGCGCGCTGCCGCAGATATCTTTACTAGCAAAAAAAAACCCCGTAATGTTCTTATCGGTTATCAATATGTTTTTTTCATGGACCGTAATAATTATGACTTTTTTTTTTATTAAAATTCAAGAATTATTATTTACTGATTTTTATTTTTTCTGCCAGAAATTAATATTTCTTTATTTTAATTTTTTTTAGAAATAATTATTATTCCTTGTATTTTATTTTTTTTGCAGAAATAATAATTATTTTTTGATTTTTATTATTTTGTCCGAAACAATTATCACTTTTTAATTTTTGGGAAAAACTAAACAAATAATAATCAGTTTAATTTTCAAGCATTGTAATATCAGAAAAAAACAATTATTTCTGCCCATAATATATTAATCCGAATTTAATAATTATTTTCACAAAAAATAATAATTACTTTTGTCAAAAAAATAATAATAAATTCAGGTTAATACAGGGTGTCTGCCGGGGAGGTATACTACTTTGTTTTTGCCGCCATTTGCTAAACATTAGTCTAGACAGTTCGTATTTGGCAGTCGTGAAGTAGAGACGTGGCAAAATTTATTATGGAAAAATATTCGGTAAACCAACGTGTTTTAATCGTTAAAACATTTTATCAAAATCAATCATCGATGACTGTGACGATGAGAAAGTTACGTGAAATTTTTGGGAGAAACAACATGCCAACAAGACGCACTATTTATCGTGTAGTGAATGATCAGCCTGTAGCTGATAGGCACAAGCATGGATCATAACGTACTGCAAGATCGGCTGAAAACATTACTGCTGTTCAAGAAAGTGTTCAAAACAATCCATCAACCTCAATTCGACACCGTGCTCAGGAGCTTGGTCTTCAAAGAACAACTTTGGCCACAATTTTGCACAAAGATTTGCATTTGTTTCCATTTAAGATTCAGTTGACACGAGAGTCTTTCAGAAGACCATTTACGCCGCCGTACATATGCCAATAGGATGCTACAGCTCGCCCATGACAAACCCCGATTTTCATTAAAAAATCATAATGAGTGACGAGACACATTTTCATTTGAATGGATATGTGAATAAACAGATTAGTCGGTTCTGGGCAATGGAAAATCCTCATATTATTCATCAGTCACCTTTGCAGCCATTAAAAGTGACAATGTGCAATTTATTTAAAACTGAAAACGGCGTAACGGTAACTGTCAAAGGGGATCGATATCGTGATATGATTGAAAACTTTTTAACGCCACAACTGCATGCTTTGGGCTTGATTAACATGTGGTTTCAACAAAACGGTGCCACATCGCATACAGCCAGGATTGCAATGGAATTACTGCGAGACCCGTTTTCACAACAACTTATTTCAAGTAATGGTGATGTTGATTGGCCTCCACGGTCGCCTGATTTGACTGCTCCGGACTTCTTTTTGTGGGGAGATCTGAAAAGCAAGGTTTATGCAAACAACCTAGAAACGCTGGAGCAACTCAAACAAAATATTCGTGATGAAATACCGCGTGAAATGTGTGAGAATGTAATGAAAATGTGTTCAAAAGTGCTCGCATTTGTGAGGCTAACAGAGGCGGAAATTTATCTGATATTGTATTCCATACATAATTGCCGACATTAAATAAAACCTTTGTCAATAAACGATCCATTCTCTTTCATTTAATCAAAAATTATAAACAAACAAAGTAGTATACCTTCCTGGCGAATACCCTGTACAATGAAAATTATGTGCTTAATATGGTTCTCTGTTAATAATTATTATTTTCGTGTCATGATTTTGTTCACTCCAGTGCTAAAAATGGTTCCAGCTTTTTCCAATTCATTGTACTACTTTTTACAAAGTGAAACTATCAAAAAGCTTACACGCTGAAAATTCTCAAGACCCACCGCCGCCGCTACCTACCTACCTAAAATTTGACAGCCATTGCCGCCAAAAGTATCGTTTCGTCTACTTTCTGTACTATTTGCTCAAAGTAAAGAAACACGTAATTTTATTTTGAGTGGGATAGTGGAGACACACTTTGTAATGAGAATATTTTAATTTAGATTTTTTGCGACATTCGAAACGATTTTCATCAGATTTCTGTATACGAAAATCTATACACATGTAGAATAGTGTAAAACGGCCTGTATAAACAATTCTAACTGGTTTTAACATTTGCTACAGCCTAATATAGCGCCATCTTTTGGGAAAATATTCGAAGTCGAGCCAACTATGAACTTTTTATTAATTCTAAATACATTGTAGATAAAATTAATTATAGCCCTCCATTAATCACCCTTATTCTAGTTGTCATCAATGTCGACGTAATTTTAGTATCAACAATGAATTGTTTCAATGTCAACATCAGTTTAAAAAAATGTTGCATTATATATCGGCCCTGCGACGACATTGATTTTTTATGGTTTATTTCAATATAATAAAATACACATCTCTAAATATTTGAGTCAGCTCGGTATTTTTGCGGAAAAATTAACTTAATATTTAAAAATGTTTTATATTAGTGGAACAAAAAGTTCTGAAACGAGTGATTATAAAAGAATTAAAAAACAAATTCTAATATTGTGGGAATAATAGGGGAATATTGTGTTGACATATCGTTTAAATCAGCCAATAACTAAAGGAAAAGACGTTGCAATACTCAGATGTAAGTCAAAAATCGATAATTAGCGAAAAAGATTTCTCGTTTCAAGTTTTGCTATTCAAACCAAAATAAGAAAAAGTCAATCAGAAAATTTAACAACAGACTAAAATTATGGCCAAGAACTAAAAGTTGAAGCTTCTGAGAGAAGAATAACCCACCAAGACCAAATAGCTGCAAATGTTCAAAATATGGAAATATTGCAAAGCTTTTTAATAATAAATCTTATCGTAGATTGACTTTATTGTCGTATATTTTTTTTATCAATATGTCAAAATCGACTTTTCGCGATTCTTTTGCTCCATGAAAGCAATAGTTGTCCTACGGCTTTTTCATATTTGGCCTATAAAAAATTTACCGTTGTTTTTCAGTTACTAACGAAACCTAAAAATGTAATTTTACAATTCTACGATTTTCTTTTTATTTGAACATAGCAAAATAACTGACGAATTACCAGGATAAAAATATGGTAACTAGAGGTCAAAAAAATTTAGTGAAATGTATATTCTGCGGTTTTTCACCTCTATGTTTAGAAATTTTTCAAACCTCCTGCCACAAAATGCAAGTCTGACAACATTGTATTCATACATATCATATAAAGCATATTTGGTGTAAATGAATTATTAATTAATAACGAGGAACTGAATTTTATTGTTTAGTACCGCGCTTAAATTTCTATAAAAATTTAGAATGATATCGAATTTCGTTACTTGTCCATATAAAGTATAACAAATTATAAATTGTGCTTATAAAGTCGACGTGAGAACTAGCGATGACTTTCAAGAATAAAATAGACCACATAAAGTTTTTGAGCCGTTATGTATCACGTAGACCTTAAGTCGAATGAAAAACAAGAAGTGGCCTTAAACTCGAATACTCTTGTACATAATGTCAGTAGAATTGTCCTTTCGTCTATGTTGTTTTTTATTTCCCTCACTTATAAATGTTTCAACAGAAACAAGAGCAATCATGTTTGATGTCAATTATTTTGTGAATGATTATTGCAAATGTACGGCCAAATGTTTTTAGTTGAATTAGAACGATATCAGTCTGTCTGTCCGCCAGTCCGATGTTGAAGACTGGCATTAGACAACATGTAGGTCAACAAGTTCATGAGTTCTGTTTTTTTTTTGTATTTTACTCTTGCGGGGAAACGCTTATACACTAGCCCATAAAATTCGCCCTGCAGGAATTATCATCCTGAGCCTCCCAAATAACCTACAGACCAAAATATTGGACCGAATTAAAAAATTGTAAATCTTCTACATTTCAAAAACTAACAACGAAAACCAAGTTTCTTCAAAAACGGAAATTTCACAAAAAAAAATTTCACCAAATTCGAAATATTGCCAAAATTTTAAATTGCACATGCATGTACAACATTATATAGTATTGTTTTGTAGAGGGTGGGCCAACTTGGACTGACTGATTTCAAATGCTTATAATTATAATACAAAAGTTATGAGCATTTCAAATCAGTGAATCCAAGTTTAAATACAGCAGTTCACTTCAGTATACTCTTGCGACTTGAACTCGCCAAATCTCTTGCGAATGCGTGTTACAGAACACCTCACATGCGAGTTGAAATCACAATCGCAAATTGCGAGTGTCGGCACATGGCCGATACATATATACCTTCACATATATGTACGTATGTCAATGTATAATAAAATAATAAATTGTACAAAATGTATTAATTTTAACGCACACAACATGATATGTCCAGCAGTTAAGCTTCAGTATGACTAATACATGCATATACATATATGTATGTATATGTTACACACATATGTATGTGTAGAACTACTTTTATTCTGATTCATATAAAAGTTTTAGGTTTTAATTGATAGAGAAAAGGCTTCAACATTGTAAGGTTTTTTCTTTAGCGTCTTGTTGCAGAAGTAACTCTTTTCATTGTTGAAGGAAAAAACATGTTTATATGTTGTAGTTTCATGAGCGCTGCAATTGAAAAAACGGCTTTTGTATTTATTTTATAAAGAGATACATATAGTGTATCTCGATCAGTGTTGCCAGTTAAGTGGATTTTTTTAATGATAAGTTAATGTGAGAAGGAGGAAAATATAGAGGATTTAAAATATTTTTTAGAAATAATTTAAATAATTCTATAGAATAAGATAGGAAACATCAGCAAAAGAATGTAATCCACGATGTAAAGACTGTGGGAAAAGGTTATGATGTTTCGGATAAAAAAAAAATAAGATTGCAAATGCATAATGTCGAATAAAAAAAAACGATGTTATACATAATTAAACTTTTTTAACTTTTTAATTGAAATAACTAGCTGTGCCCGCCACACTTTTTTGTCGCCCTAGTAAACTTGATATTGATTTACAGTATTGTTCGTTGTTCGTCGCCATTTCCCGGTGTAAATTCGAACTCAGAATGCATATTTATTAATAAAAATAAGTTTTAGAATTGTATTCTTTCTATTTCGAAAATTGTTTCTAAATAACTGTATCCAAACTCGAGCTTAAGACATTTAAGTTTTTTTAAAAAGTTGGGCAAACGTTTCCTGATAAACTTGCTTAAGCATCCAGCAAAATGGGCATAGAGAGTAGCTGATTCACCCTAATAACTTTTGAAATAAAAATGCTTTTATTAAAAACAACTGAGCACCAGTACTACCTGTTGGAGATTTTCTATCCAAATGTTCTGGTGGGCTTTGAATTCTTGTATCGTCTTTAACCTATAATCCCCCATTGAAAAAGGAACATTTTTTTAGTTTTTCGCGAATTTCGTAATTTGTAGGGTAATATTTACAACAACAAAAAATGCTAAATTGGTGTAGCCGTTTTCGAGTTTTGTGCTGCGCAACACTTTAAACGATTCATTTTTTATAGATGAATGCCGAACTAAAAAGCATTTATTAAATTATTAATTTCAAACAAGTTACATACTTTTTTGGAATTGCAATTATTGTTAATTTTTCAAGGAGGTAGTTTTAAATAAATATTAATCTTTCACCTTTTTTTTCTGTTGGGTTAGAACGAAGTTTACACAATCTTAACTTCTGTGCCTTCATTGTCGTATTCTTTATTATCAACTTAAACCTAACTAAATCAAAATTGTTCACTTAGTTGCAATTTCAGCTTGATAATAAAAAATATATAAAAACATTTTTAACGATTTTTTTTCGCAAAAGAATTTACGGGATCTTAACAACACTGATATTCCGAACAGTGTGTTTGATCTTCATTTAAATTGGTTTGCGTGTTTCCTTAAAGTCGCAATCCAAATAAGCAGCTGTATCTTATTTTAAAGTTTTTCATACATTTTGATTCTGGCTTTGTTTTTTTTGTTTGTTTTATTTTTGCGAGTCGCGTAGTAATCAGCGTTTGGAACCACCAAAACATTTGTGTGACAGATGTTTATTTAGTTTTTTTTCTGCAGTTCAAATTTACAATCTTGTTTAAACTGGAAACCAAAAAGGAAAAGCTGAAGAACTTAAAATAGTTTTGTAGCAATCATCTTCATGTTTTATCCATCTAAAGTTTGTTTTGTTTCTTTTTTTTTCATATTCTTGGTTTTGTTTTACAGTTTTGCTGTAAGGATGGTTTGTTGCCCTGGTTTTATTGCGTCTGATGCTCTATCACATAAAATGTGTTGTACTTTTTTTGTTCAATTGAACAATTAGATTTTATAAATGTACATATTTAATATACATAAGTATGAATGTGTGTGTGTATTAATTACAACTTTATGGTTTTTGTAATTTACTTTACATATTTCCGAGCCTGTGTGTTATGTATACAAACTTTGGTGAACAATAGCTTCATTTCCATTTAAGAGAGTAAAGTATTTATGCCGTTCAAATGTGTGAGAGATTTTGCCTCGTCGTATAATATTACAGATCGATAGATTGTGAGATCCTTTCTTGCTCTTTGGTGGGGCGTGGACATATTGAATCTTAAAAAAGAAGCCCTTAAATCAATTCTTACACATAATAATTCACCTATCATAAGCTCTAGCCACTTATAGATGTAAAACTTAAAGTAAATCCCCTATTGACTGAGGAGCGCACAAAAATGAAATTTGCCTGTGTTCCTGGATGAACAAAATGGATATAATTACTATTTTAATGATTTGAAAAATCTAAAAAACGTTGCTTAATCCGGCTTTGAAAAACTTGATACCATTTTTGTACCGGTTCCAGAGTTCCTACGGTATAATGCTCCTATACGTAACGCCAGAGCTGTAAACGAATTTTTTTCAACCCAAAGTGCAAGTCATTTTGGTTGGCCGCCTTATTGCCCTGATCTAAACATTCGTTAGAGACTTTTGGAAAGAAATACAACCACTTCTAAAAGGTGTAAAATATTATAAACAAATAAAAAAAGGAAACGTGAGAGGAGATGGCAAGGAAAACATAGAGAAAATGAGTTTAAATCTAGATAAAGTTTCTTTAACTTCCTATAAATCCAATAGACCTTTAAAAAAATCTGTAAATAAAGTTAAACAATATTTGCCTCAGGGTACTTCCAGACGTAAAGCTGTTTTGTCTAAAATTTCTTCTCAAGTCATCAGAGGAACTGTCGAACTTATGCTTTGTTTTTACATCAAATAAAACATGATTATTATTCAAAAAAAGAAATATGCACAAATAAAAATGCAGTGAAATAAATAATTTTCAATTGCAGTTGGTAAAGGTGCTCCTAATTCTTGATTTGATATTTTGGCAGGGCGATTTGATTTTTGGAACGAATTTCCGTCATCGTCCTGAGAATGAAAAATTACACTGAAGATGGCACATAACCGGTTTGTCTCTAGACCAAACTTGACAAGGGATTACGGAAATCTGTTCCAAAAATCCAAAGCAGAAAGCTGTTTACTAAGAACATCATATACGAAAAGTTTACAGTACATCAGAAAGTACAATGCCTCATTAGCTCAGACGTCGTCCCCTGCTTTTTACCTCTGAATACTGTTTCTATTGACTCAGTTCCTTAAAAGAAAAAGAGTGTTTAAAAATTTTTTCGCAGTGTGCAAAGCAAAAAGTGTTTGCTTGCAAAAAAGACAATCTTATATATTTTTTTCCAAATCTTTTTATTAATTTGATGGATTATACTGTCTAAGAATTATCGGTATGCGTCTTCCTCTAACCTCTTGTTAGTCCTTTGTCAAATTTTTTTGATTATTATTTCTTTAAAAGCCAAGTATTACATCATATTTTCTTTTTTTTTAGCATTATTGACACCTCCACTTCCTTCATACCGCAGTTCGTCAATATAATTAATTGGAGCTATCTCACCCAGCAAGTTACTTATTTCGAAAACCGTCTTTTCCTTGTTTGATAACTGTGTATACTATACACAGTACTGTGGTTGCCGCATCGGTTACCTCGTGTGTACTGACAAAGCAAATTAGGTTGTCATTTGGGCATTATTGAGACGAGATGGTATAACGTTCCATATTCAGTATTTTTATACAATAATTTTTAATAAGTAAATATATTTTTAATAGTACTGCTAATTAATAATAAAAAAAAATATTATATAACTTTGTTTTATTTCAAAAATTGTATTAAGAAAAAGTTGTGTTAACCATCATCTAAAAAACAATTAATTCATTTTGACACAACTCTTTACAACGAATTCGTTGAATATATTACGTCTGTTCCAGGGGCATAATAAAATAGTCCGGACTATTGAGAGTAAAAAGAAAATTACTCTCTGAATGTGCCAAAGTTGTCCGAAAGTGCTGGAACGCAAAAAACCACAATTGAACATTTTTAAATACTAATGGTGCCCACTTTCTTAAATAAATATTATTTTAGCGATTTTAGACGCTTAAAATGCATAATATTTTATAAGCAAAACATTTGCATCATTGGCAACAGCTGTAAAAAGTGAATGAACATAAACTGAAAAAATGTATAAGCCAGTTATTATTTAAAAACTTCAACCAAAATTTCTTTCCCATCAGACTCTTCAACAATTAAGTTCAAAATTTCGTCTTTATCAGACTCACTTGATGTGTCCATGACTTCTTCTATGATATATAAAAGCATATTTTATAAGAGAAGGTGATAAGTATGCACAAATATACATATGTATGTACTACAAATTTAAGTTTATTTGAAAAATCGTTCATTTTGCTTTTCAATAAATTCTAAATAAAATCTTTCTTCCCTTATTTAAAAATTTTTTGATTTTTTAAGTGTAAACAAAAAACAGCTGATAATTCAATTGTAGTCCGAACTAACCCAAAGAAAAAGTTCGTACAACTTTGTACAGGAAATGAAAAATTGTACTTTCTCATTTTCTCTCGAAATTGCACGAAAATTGTTGTCTGGAACGCGTTTGGACTAATTCGGACTGTTTTGTTATGCACCTGGAACAGACCTATTATTTAATTTATTTGTGAGAGAATTGGTTGACACTATGCACTTCTATGTGCGGCTTATAGTAATGTCATTCACCTCAGACATATTGTTACCGACTTGATTAGATACGAACGTGTTTGTATAAGCGGATGACTGAAAGTCTTTCAGTTAGAAATTCAGACATTATAAAGATATAATCAAAAATGCTTTTAGGATTTAACAAGTCTGGAAAAAGGGTTGGAAAAATTTTTAAAATACATATATTTTCCTTTTTAATCAGATTCGTCGATTTAAATTTTTCTAAGGTACTAGGGAAGCCTATTTTCTCTATAAACCGCCCATTTAAATTTTAAAATCGGCGCGAAAAGTACTTAGTTTAAAATTTATCGTCCACGAAGTTGCGACAAATCCTTTTTTTATCGATAACTGTCCATTTTTAGGGTGTATTGGAACTTCTAAAAATCTTAAAATTATCTGCTCTAGTAGGCCCAAAATCTGTACTACGTATTTTTTTTTTTGCACATTTTGTCAAACCGTTTTGAAATAACGCCGAGGGTGATTTGATGCTCTCCTACAAATCACGCGATTTAACGTTTTTCGACATGGTTTTAATTTTTCGAATGCAGGAGAAAACAGATGATTTTAAAAATCCTGTTTGTTTACATTGTTATAATCGTAATCGATATAGTATGTGCTTTAAAAAACATAATTTAAAAATGTGGCTTTTAATAAAATATCAAAAACCATAAAAATAAGATAAAAATAAATGTCAGTATAAAAAATATACTAAGTACAAAAATTAAAAAGTTGCCATTGGTTTCATTAATGTCATTTGCTGACATTTTGCACTTACTTATTTATGACTCGACTATTGATTGTTATTAAGTTTTTTAACAACAAATTAAGTTTGTTTTAAATAAAGAACATAAATTGGATATATCTTACATGACTTTGTAAAAGTGGGCGCAAGTTAGGCACAAACGACTGCAAATACTAATCAAAAAAATGGGTGATGCAACGGAAAAGTAAGTACTTAAATGTATTTTTTTTCTTTTTTTTTTAACTTTTATGTGGAAATGGTCAAAAAATATGTCTTCTGGATATTCTTTTATAACTCTCCAATAATCTAAAACCTTTGGAATATGCCTTTTAGTTTTATAAATAAAATTTTTTAATAACAACTCCCTTTATTTACTCTTAAAATTGTTTCTTTTGTAAACACTACATAATCGCACATCACTTGATTTAGCATCTAACTCACAAATTAAATTTACTAATAATTTTGCCATTCTTAACTTACATATGTCGTTCGTAAATGCAAACAAACAAATGTGCAAATAAAAACATCATGCACAGCTGATTGGCAAAATCATCGCATAATAATCATATTATGCAGCGCAGAGCTGCATTTACGAACAGGCCCAGTATGTCATTTTGGCAACATCAGCAATATCTTCGGAAAAACAAACCATCCAACTGGTAAAAAGAAAAAATAATTCACGAATTTTGCCCAGCAAAGCCAAACAACCAGTGCCCTTAAAAATGTTGTAATATTTATGTTTTCACATGCCTAAAACCTAATTTCATTACAAAAATAAATATAAAATATACAATGACATTTGTATTCAATTATATACGTAATACTTGGAGAAAATTAGTAAGTGATTTCAAATCGGCAGTCATTCAGCTACTATGAGTCGTAAATCAAAATTCAAACATTTTTAATGGATTTTTGGAACGAATTTCCGTTATTCCTTGGCAACTTTGGTTCGGAGACAAACTGGCTTGTGCCGTCTTCAGGGTCATTTTTCGTTCTACGAAGTTTGCATTAATTCGTTATTGTTTGTCATGTATCTACTTGTCACGTCAGCTAGGAGCAGGCGAATCTCGTTTCTCACGCAGGCATCTGTAAGGTAGGTCGGGTGTTTTTGTAATGATTGGTAGACGTTAGTGATTACTATTTTATTGCTATGTATTGCGTAAGAATTTGTGTTTGCGGATGCCAGGGATGAAGGAAATTCCTTCCAAAAATCTACATCAAAGCACCCTGTCAGAATATCAAATCAAGAATTTATTTCGATTTTATTTGTTTATTTTCCGCTATTTTTTGTGTACACTAGAGACGGGTGCTGCGTGGCCTCATGTAAAATTATTGTAGGGCTTGTCCGCACAAATTATGGAAGCTAATCACAAAAATATGAGAAAAGCACGATTGTCTTCAGATCCCCTGTTATATTCGAAAAGAAAAAAAATTAATTAAAAATAAAGTATTTTAAGAAAATAAGAGAGATATATTTGTAATATCAAAAGTTGATATTACAAATAAGAAGGCAATTAAGAACAAGATACAAGTGTTTCGTTGAGCGACAGAGAAGAATCATGGAGTGATAAAGATTTTCACAATACCAAACCAAAGGATTTAATGAGAACACTAAAAATCATATGACTATTTCAAAACGGAGGGCGGGCTTTCAGATTTAGTTAGCTCACAATGTTTTGTGTTTGGGTAACATAAGTTAGCATGCCAAATATCATAGCAGTCGGATGATTTTCTCAGGAATAAGCATTTTTACGATAAAGGACATATGGCACGAGCTATAATGTTGAAGATTCAGGGGTTACCTGCTGCTGTTATGCGTATCACACGTGCAGATTTTTATAACTTTGGGTTCACTCATGTATCTGATATAACATTTTAAATTTTAAGGACATATTCCATCGTTGTATAGGATAAAAATACTATGGCGTCGACCTGTTCAAAACAATATTTTCAGTAAACATGCAATTAAGGTCTCAAATAATTAAAAATAATAGCTCTATACCACTCGCAGGTGAATCTCGCAGTGGGCGGTAATGTTCTCGACTGCCTTTCTTTAAGAAATCACCATTGATTCCACCGGCTATAAAAGTGCATCAAACTATGATTTTTGTGGATTTAGTGGTTCCGGGAGATTCTCTCGTAAATTTAACGTACTCCAACTGTAGCAATTTTAGCTTATTGACTTTAAATTGCGCCTCATCATTAAATAGAATACAGCTATAAAACAGTGGCTTGATTTCTATTTTATTTTCAGCACATTGGTAGGTATTCGCATTTGGGCTGTGTAATGCAATGACTTCGAAACTCGGACTTTCTAAAGTTAGAATTAAAGCTTCCAGTAGCACATGAGACAGATGAAATGCATCTGCTCAAATAAAACGCTCTTAAATAAAAAGGAGTACTAAGGAGAACAGGTGTTTTTTCTACCATGCAGTGAAACCACAGTTAGTGCCAACAGCGAAAGGAGACGACAAGTGCAGTGGCAAATACAATGCAGCAAAAAAAAACAAACTCAGACAATTAAGTGGATCAACGTCAAAAGCACACGCAATCATTTTACAAAAAAATTTTATGAATAAAAGGAACAGAACAAACGGTCTTAATGAACAAAACAAAGGATTGAACGAACACCTTAAATAAACCACTTCGCTCTAACCAGCTCAATGTTTGGAGCAAAACAAAATAATAAAAAGAAAAAATCGCACTAAAAATTGAAAGTGAGCAGTAAGCCAAACCTAATTTCCACCTTAATAAAAACTCACTCATCCACATGTAACTCTATTTTAATTTTTAGATTGAAAGAAAAATATAAACAACAACAACAACAAACATTGTTGCACAAAATTTTATAAAAACAAAGAATTTTGAAATAATAACAAATGGGCGTTTAATTTTAATGTTGAAAGTGTGTAGAACGAGGTAAAAGAACGATCACAGGTAAATGCCTCAAGGTGTTTTTGCAAACACTCATTTATACACTAATACTTACACAGAAAACAATAACAATTTGTGTTGTTTGAGAAATATTCCTTGCAGATGCTATAATTAAATTAATTATGGGTAAATTAAGTCTGAAAATGACATTAAAAGCAAAACAAAAAAAATAATAAAAAATAAAAACGCATCAACACATGCATCTAAGAAAAATAACAATGTAAGAATATGTAATATTGTTAAATTTTTTAATATATGAACCGTTCATTGCACATGTTGATTAACTGCATAGAACAGAAAATAGGAAATGCGGCAAAAGAATCTATATTGTTCTTTTTAAATTCGGTATATAATATCAATTTAAACAAATGGTAGCTCTCATCTAATAGTATATACGAAAGTAACAAGAAAGAATAACCAAACATTAAACGTCGATAATGTTACAATATTTATGTCACAGGTGAAGTTATGGTGTTTTCGTTTCTAGATAAAAATGTAACATTTTTTGACCTTTTGTTATACTTAAAATATGTTTACGCACACAAAATGTGGTGTTTTTCTTAGATTTTAGCCTTAATAATGCCGAAGTAATTGTATAATATATCAAATAATGAGGCTGTCTTAAGCATGTGCCCTCTAACAGGGCACCATTTTATTTAAGAAACAAAAACGCTATTAATCGATTTGGCAAGGAAAAATGGAAAAAACTTTAATTGAGTGTTGACATTTGTAAGACAAAGTTAAAGTTATATTGCGGGGTTTCATAAGAATTAATGCTAACAGTTTACCTTTCGCTTTTTACCTTACCTAAAAGGCGTTGACTTGGGAATTTTGAGGTATTTTTTCGCCGTATCGAGTTCCTATAACATGTAAAGGTCATCTTTCTTGGCTCATAATCGACAGCACTCAACAATCTGAAACTCTGAATTATGTGTATGTCTGTTTTGATTTCACTTGTTTCTGCAGCAATTAGACTGTGACTGACTAATTTATTTCACTCCAATTCTGAAAGTCAGCACTATTTTAATGCTATCATTTGGCGCTCGTCGATGCATTTGAGTTATATAATTATGGAGTTAATAAAAATGGTCTCTGAAATAAATTAATATTTTTTTTTTTATACTTTATTTTATTTTATTGAATCTTTCTATTAAAAGAAATTAACAATAAGTATTCAAATCTTATTTATAAAATATTATTTACTAGTTATTACCAATGTAATAACAAATTTTTTGTGTTCAAATCTTAAAAATCTATCTTCTATTGTGTAGAGAGAGCCTCCTCGCCAGGCTCAATGTGTCAGTTCTTTTTAGTCTCTGGTGGCCATCAAATGGCAATAAATTGCGTGCTAGAGTATTGGGATGTGCGATTAGTTTGTTCACGTATTTGGACGTGTATGTTTTAACTTCTTCGTGGATAGTGGGAACTTTGAGATCCCTATGTATATTTTCATTTCTTATGTACCAGGGGGCGCATACGATAAGACGTAAAATCCTATACTGTCTTCTCTGTAACTTTTGGATGTTTGATGCACAGGCAGTACCCCACAGCTGAATACCATATGACCAATTGGCTTTATAACGGATTTGTATAAAAGGACTTTATACTCCAAAGCCAAAGTTGAGTTAGGACTTATTAGCCAATGCAGTTGATTTGTTCGAAGCTTTATGGACGTTATTTTTGCCTCAATGCGACGGGACCAAGTTATGCGCCGGTCTAGGTGGATACCTAAATATTTAACGTGCGTTTCCGCTGGAACTGTGGTATTAGTTATTGTGATTGGTGTACAATTTTGCCTTCTAAGGGAAAACGTTACATGAGCACATTTCGATGGATTTACCTGTATTCTCCACTGTTTTAGCCAGTCTTCTAGCTTACGAATATGGGACTGCAGCTTTTCAGATGCATCCGTTGGATCATTACTAACACTTATAATTGCAGTGTCGTCTGCAAAGGTTGATGTATATGTATGTGGGCTTGTCGACATATCCGCTGTATAGATGATGTATAATAGCGGCCCTAGCACACTACCTTGAGGTACTCCTGCACTGATTTTCCCATTTCTTGAAAGCTGGTCCTTTGACCTTACTTTAAAAGTTCTACCGGACAAATAGCTTTTTATAAGCTTGTGGGTGTTTTCAGGTAGAACCCGAACTATTTTAGTAAGTAGCCCATCATAGCAGACTTTATCAAATGCTTGGGAAATGTCTATAAATAAAGCTGAACAGTATTGCTTTCTTTCAAAAGCCGATCTAATAATGGTAACGATTCTATGGACTTGCTCAATCGTACTATGCCTTGCTCGAAAACCAAACTGATGATCTGGGATAACGTTTTGTTCATTTAGAAAAGGAGTTACACTCGAGACGAATAATTTTCTTTGACAAAACTGACAGTAGGCTAATAGGCCTGTAGGATGTAATCTGGCTTGAGTCCTTTCCTGGTTTCGGGATCATAACAATTTCAGACATTTTCCAAGAGCATGGGAAGAAGCCGACGCGCAACATGGCATTAAATATGTAAAGCAAAATTCTTACAGCTGAATTAGGTAAGTTTTTTATCACTGATCCTGTTATACGATCAGGTCCAGGTGCTTTCTTTATATCCGTATTTTTAATTGTCGATTTTAAAGAAGACAACCGAAATTTCATAGGATCATTCACGGTGTCACTAATAATTGGAATAGTGGAATTACTTATATAATGTGGTGCGAAAACCTTCTCTAAGTGCTTTGCGAACGCATTTGCCTTTTCACTTGAGTTTTTAGCCCAAGTACGGTCTTCAAGTCTTAGTGGGGATTCGTAAGCAATAGGACATTGTAAGTGCTTTACAGCTTTCCACGGACTATAATCCGTGTTTTTCATTAGATCCAAGTTTTTTAAGAAGTTTTCGATAGCGAATTCCTGCTTCTGTCTCAATTTACTGCGTAAGTTTTTTTGGCATAAGTTCATTTGTATTTTTATGTGTGGAGAACGACTATTTTGCCATTGTCTTCTTAGTCTTCTTTTCTCAATGACGAGCATCTGAATATCTGCTGTTGCCTGGTACGATATTATTTTTGCTGATGGCTGTGTTGGCGTTGCAGCTATGGCTGCGGCAGTCACGACGTCTGTAAAATGATCTACAGCTGCTTGAATATTAATATATGATGGCAAATAAAATTTTGTCATTTACTGAAGTAAATCTTGATTATTTAGGGATCTTGTTACAAATATAAAAATCATGGACCATACCAAGTGCTTTAACACTTCAATTAAATTTTTTTCAAAAAGTGGAGTTAATCGAACTGTGCAGCGAACGGCTCATATGTGTGTAATTTTTTTTAACTTCATTAAATAATATTTACGCTCACGTTTGTTCTGATAATCAAATCTCGCATGACATTTGCAATTGCGACTTTACGTAACTCCTAATCGCAAGATAGACCATTTTAAAGCGCAAGAGTACACTGAACGATAAAACTAATCTTTGAAGGAATAAATTAAATACATGTGTTCTTTTTATTTGAACAAAACTAGAAGTATTTTTACACAATTTTGATTAAAAAAAATAGTTTTGTTTTGTGAGTTTTCCTTGTCAGTTGTTTTCACAGGCAGTGGCGATTTATGTGATCTTCGGCAAGTTTATGCTGTAAGTGTTGTTGCATAAATAAATGAAATAGTTGGTTGTTTGGATTTTAATGTTTGATAAATATGTATTCTATATTAGGTATTTATAAAATGTAACATTTTATGTTAAAACTTGTAAACGTGTCTTAAAAGATTTATTGTATAAAAATAATTTCGGTTCGGGATAAGTGAAAACATATATTGGGGTCAATTAAAAACTTTTTTGTCATAACTTTTTTGCACCCTGACAGAAACTACAATTAAAATGGCGGCTCCCGCGAATAATTTTTTGTTGTACGTTTTTTAAATTAATCCTTTTTTAAAATGCTTAACAAAATTTTAAATTACCGAAAAATCTAATCTTAATGAGAAATCGGAATTGAAAAGGTTTTAAAATTTCACCATAAAAAATTGAAATTTAAACAAAAAAATAACAAAAATTCAAAATTTTATCCAAACCAAAATTTTATGAAAGTCGTCGAAATTTTACCAAACATTCGATATTACACAAATATATCATAAAAAATGTAAATTTCTGCACAAATCGAAAAATCACCAAAAATTAAAAACTTTCTCAAGAACTTAAAAATTCAACTTAAAAATAAAAACAAGTATAAAATCTACCAACACTCGAAGTTAAACTGAAATATAATAAAATCGAAATATTACCAAAATTAGGGAATTGCTAAAAACTCTGGAGTTCCCCCAGAATAAAAATGTCACCAAAAAGTCGAAATACACCAATTATCGAAATTATATACTGTACAAAAATATTATAAAACTATTCAAGTTTTACCACAATTCGACAGTTCACCAGAAATTCGAATATTTGTGGTTTCCGTTAATATTGTTTCTAATATTCTTTTAAATTAAAAAGACACAACGATTATTTTTTTTTTAATATTTGCTATATAAAAAAACAAAAAATGTAAACAATTTTAATATTAAAGCACACGGTAGTGTGCTAGGCCACGTTCAGGCCTAATGCACACAGTGTGTATATTACACGAAACCATTCGGGCTGTTTTTAACCCTTCATAACTTTGCCTCTTTAATCATAAAATAATGAAACTTGAAACATAAGGACTCTACGTACAGGTAACCTAAAAGGCAAAGCTTCCCGAGATATGAAGGTGTAAAATGTGCATATTTTGGTACATATTCGCTGACTCACTGTCTTACTCATCAATATTATGGGACAATTCCACTCTAGTTAGAGAATTTAGGGGCTAGGTTTGGGAAAAGGGCGTAGACCCGTACAAAGTCATAAATGTAAAAATAAGGCCGATTTCCTATCCAAAAATTTCAGCCGTTAAAAGTACTGAGATAAAAATGAGGACCAATTCCTTCATATGTGCTTGATAGCTTGGCAAAATTTTTTTTAACTTTCTAATATGGAAAAGGATTGTGGGAAAAATGTTACCAAACTAGGAAGTTGCCTAGAAATGCGATGGCATTGTACATTTGGTGATTTGTGTTATTCAACCAATAAAAAAGGAATCGATTAGGATTTCAAATATTTATTAAGACAAAACTCAAATTTATTTAAATACGAACTATAGTTGAGTTAAACGATCTTAGACGCGTTGTGTCGTATAAAAAAGGAAAAAAAGAGAATTCAGCTTTTTTGCTCGTGTTCTAGTGCTAAACAAAAATCATTTTTTAGCACCCGGGTAGTTGCTGCGTTGAGTAGTAGCCGGTATCACAACGGTGGTGCCACATACATATGAAGAACTTGATCTCAGTACTTTTAACGCTTGTAATTTTTGAATAGGAACTTGGCCTTATTTTCACACTTATGTTTTTGTGCGGATTACATATTATTGGGTTAAAGGCAGTGCTTTAGATTTTGACAATATTGCACGTATTCATCTTCATCTTTTCTCTCCGATTTTTGAATTTTGGGTTCTTATTATCATTATCTAGGCCCTATGCACTCCGATTGGATCTTTTTTGCAGCATTTTCACCGTTTGTCGATTTGTAAGTTCAAAGTGTTTCTGTAGGCCAAATTAAAATGAGGCAGCATTAATTACATTTTTAATAGAATATTCCAGTTAAGCAGCTAAAACAAATAAAGATGAGAAAATAGAGAGTCCCTAACAAATTGGAAAAATCAATAAGAAACGGTAACTACGATTTTTCATCATTTGAAATATTTTTCATTAACAGACAAAATTAGCAAAGTTTTGCCTAATGGCGTTTTGGTTTCTTAAATAAAATGTTGTCCTGTTAAAGGGCAATGCATTTTGCCATTAGTAAGGGTAAAATCTAACAAAAAAACACCCATTTTGTGACCGTAAACATATTACGAGTATAACAAAAGTGCAAAATCAGTTAAGCTTTTTCTAGAAAAGGAAATACTATAAATCAAACTTATGTTCCGGGGTGAGGCTATGTTATGTCCATAAAAAAGTGAACGGGCTCCATCTCCCAAGATTTTTGATTAAGACATTTTTGTATTACAAAATATCTCGTATAATTTTTACCAAATGTTGTTGCCTTATACATTTCAAATTTCTCTTAAAATTTCACACGCTGTTCTTAATCTCTGTTAATTAGGTGGCTATGAACAACGTAACGCTGATAAATACTTATCTTCATCTGAACAACTGATACGTTAGGAATATAAATAAAAGGGTCTTTACAGAAATGTGATGCATATTTGACATTTGTTTACGCATCATCTCCTTTACCGATAATTTCAAGAATGCGCTACTGTCGTAAATACGCTACGGTACTGCCAGCATAAATTGAATCTGAACTGTGTAAAATAAATTAAAAAATCATTATTTTTAATAAAAGAAAGAACTTTAAAATTTAGGTATCCTTCTATGCGTACATGTGTATGTCATATGTCATACAATGTTCTGCAGTTTCGAAAGGACTCCCAATTATCTACATGTGTACTTAGGTATGAGTAATTAGGGATTTTACATAAAAAAGTCACGTTATTTCATCATTAATTATCATTTTTTATTTACTCAAGTGGTACCAAAAATATAAATTAGTGCGGTATATCACAAATCTTTTAACGAAAATGATATCTTTTTGAACAAAGGAAAGCAAGTAGAATTCTAAGTCCAAAAAAATTCAGTGGAATATATTATTGTTGGTTCAAATGCTTTCTCATGTTGAAAATCTCTTAAATTACAAATTCTTTACATGTGGCTTTCTTTCAGTATTTTGTAAGAGTGTTTCTTTAATTTTTCTTTGTTACACTCACTTGTCTACCCCTGCGTAAGTAATTTAGCTGTCAGTAGGGGGTCGATTGCATCAAGCGTTGTCAACGTGATGCTCCTCCATTTACATTTCTGTAGTTTTTGTTTCAAATATTTGACCAAATTTGTTCTTATTCCAAAGTAAATTTTCTGAATTAAAGTCCCTTAAAATGCCTTTTGACTGTCTAGGGTTTTTTCCTGAATCATCTCCTATTACAATGTTTAAGAACTTTTGTATAAACGATCTCTTGATATGTACATATGTATGTTCTCCTATTAATTGTATTAAGGTTGTTTATGTGATATTAAATTCAATAAATTAGTTTCAATATGGGCTCTATATTCTTTTTACCTTACTTTAAGAGGGATTTCAATAATAAATTAAGCAGCTTTGACTGTCCACTGGATAGCCTAAAAAATAGATAAGCCAGTCTACATGCGCATTTCGTTTGTTGCTTAAACCAGCTCATCAGGAAATCTTTACCCATCTTTCTTCTATTCTTGAAATGCTTCAAACCAAATGAGAAAGGTTAAAGAAATTATATTATTTTTCTTATTTGCCTTTCTACATTTCGTTGGTTATTTGTCAACACCAAATGTTACACAGTTATAATTTTCTTGCCCCCGTTGCCACATGTAAGCGCAAGTGCAAAAAACTCAGTACACTTTTTCACAAACACAACCACACTTACGTTTGCTGCGACTAAGCTTACAATGAAATACTGAAACAAGGGAATTTGTGACAATTGATGCAAGTAAACTGTCAAAACGAAAAACAGTGTTGCTTAGTCCTGCGTTTGTGTTTTTTTTTTATTAAATTGCTAGTACAGGGTGTCCGCCGGGATGGATACATACTACTTTGTTTGTTTATAATTTTTGATTAAATGAAAGAGAATGGATCGTATATTGATAAATGTTTTATTAAATGTCGGCAATTATGTATGGAATACAATATCAGATCAATGTCCGCCTCTGTTAGCCTCACAAATGCGAGCCCTTTTGAACACATTTTTCATTACATTCTCACACATTTCACGCGGTATTTCTTAATTTCATCACGAATATTTGGTTTGAGTTGCTTCAGCGTTTCTGGTTTGTTTGCATAAATCTTGTTTTTCAGATATCCCCACAAATAGAAGTCCGGAGCAGTCAAATTAGGCGACCATGGAGGCCAATCAACATCATCATTCCTTGAAATAACTTGTTGTGGAAAGAGGTCTCGCAGTAATTCTATTGCAATCCTGGCTGTACGCGATGTGACACCGTCTTGTTGAAACCACATGTTAGTCAAGCGCAAAGCATGCAGTTTTGGCGTTAAAAAGTTTTCAGTCATATCACGATATCGCTCCCCATTGACAGTTACCGTTACGCCGTCTTCAGTTTCAAAGAAGTAAGGTCCAATGATTCCTCCTGACCAAATTGCACACCAGACTGTCACGTTTAATGGATGCAAAGGTGACTGATGAATAATTTGATGGTTTTCCATTGCCCAGAACCGACTATTCTGTTTATTCACTGATCCATTCAAATGAAAATGTGCCTCGTCAGTCATTATGATTTTTTCATGAAAATCGGGGTTGTCATGTAGCATCCTATTGGCATATGTAGGGCGGCGTAAATGGGCTTTTGGAAGAAGCTCTTGTGTAAACTGAATCTTAAATGAAAACAAATGCAAATATTTGTGCAAAATTGTGGCCAAAGTTGTTCTTTGAAGACCAAGCTCCTGAGCACGGTGTCGAATTGAGGTTGATGGATTGTTTTGAACACTTTCTTGAACAGCAGTAATGTTTTCAGCCGATCTTGCAGTACGTTGTGGTCCATGCTTGGGCCTATCAGCTACAGTTCCTCTTTCTTCGAAATCATTCACTACACGATAAATAGTGCGTCTTGTTGGCACGTTGTTTCTCCCAAAAATTTCACTAACTTTCTCATCGTCACAGTAATCGATTATTGATTTTGATAAAATGTTTTAACGATTAAAACACGTTGGTTTACCGAATATTTTTCCATAATAAATTTGCCACGTCTCTACTTCACGACTGCCAAATATGAACCGTCATATGTTTACCAAAATGGCGGCAAAACAAAGTAGCATACCTTCCCGGCGGACAACCTGTATTTTTAGCAATAGGAGTTAATATTATGCCTTACTTTTTTTTGGAAATGTAACCTTAAATGGTTTGTATTTTAGAGTATTTCAGAAAAAAATGTATCAACAATTCTGTAGTTTACTGCTTGCACTAAAAACAAATATGCATAATAATTATACTAAAATTGAATAGTTAAATTTTTCATTTTATTCATAAAATTATTTTACAAAAAATGTGGCTATTACCTTTATGTAAACATATAGGCCTGGGAGAATAAAAAAGCAAAAGAATCTGAAAACATGCATTTTTTATCTAGGGGGGGAGGGGCTAGGGGTTACGCCTTTTACAGACATTAGAAGTCTCAAATTATATAACTTAAATACTGGAGACATTTAAATGGATTTGAATATATATAGAGTCAAAGTCGAAAAGGACAGTTGTTGAGTAAAAACAGTTTTTAGTTTTTTATTCTGAGATCTCGGAAGCGATTTTAGCTCATCCGTTTTCTTTATTTAGGCATACGCTATAGTTAAATAATTAATTTGACTCTGAATTAACGATTAGTAAATGAATCATTTTGTTTTAACATTAAACTTGTTTTCAAATTTATAAATCGACACCGTAGCAGAAGCAATATTTGACTTAAAATTTTTTATGCAAATGTACACCTTGTTTCGATTTCTTATACATTTGTATATAAAGGTTCATAAAGAAATATAATAGAAAAATGTATATATAGTTGTATAACTGTTGAGTTTGGTGTTTTTCTTTTCAATTCTCCTTATTCTCGTGATAATACGCATACACTACCTGCAAGGAATTACTTGCATGTGACAACAGCACAGTATATTTTGACTGGATTGTCTAGTTATTTTGATATTTGTCTCGTTTTAAGCTAAAATTAAAATTGTCCAGCTAAAAAAATTCCACATTATTTTAAAATTATCCTTGTTAGTTAAGAAACAACCATGACTTTTGTAAAAGTTTTATAATATCTCTCAACACTTAAACTATTGGTCGTATTATAAATATTGTTGCAATCAGTAGCAAGTTCCATTAAGATAGCTCTCACTTTTTTATTTGATGAAAATGAACCTTGTTGAAGGCTCAGCCACCATGGAGCATTTGACAAACACACAAATAAACTTAATGAATAATGAATAATGTCCATTTCGTCTAAATTATTTGAATTATTTTAGTCCTATGTATCCTATGTATAAATCACAGAATTGTCCGCGATATATTAAAAGAGTTTCTCCTGCACAGTTTTAGAAGTGCACGATACGATGACCCGGCTTATGAATAATCTTCAATGAACATAAAGTAAACATTTGTTAGCAACAAATATAATAACATTTTGAAAAAGATTTCGGCTAATGAAAAAAAGCTTTTAAGACTAACGCTTAAGACTTTTTGAAAGCATCTGGTAGTTATGAGTTTGGATTTGACTTTTTTTAAATTAAAAAAATAATACTTTTTTTGGGAAGATCTACTGCAGCAGTTTCCACAAAATCTTCATAAAGTTTTTATCCACGACCCAAAGATTTGTAAAATGACAAGATATGGTCCTATTTTTTAAGAGAAGTGAAAAATTGAATTATAAAATTAACGGAAAGTTGTATGTTGCACATTTTCAATAACAGTAAAAAGCTGAAATTTTAACACGAACAAACTTTGAAGAATCTTGTAAAGCTTTTCAAAATTTTTGCAAACTTCTCAAGGTTTGAAATTGGCCTAGACCGTGAACAATACGAAATATATGTGTAAGAAAAAGTAATTTAAAAGCGTTATGAACAAAAATTATCGTACAAAATATTTGATTATGGTTATGGTTATAGTTATATTATTGTATGAAAAGAAAATTAAACCAGACTGAATTTTTATTGTTTAATTGTTTTGTTTTTATGTGTTTTTTTGTTTTGCTTTTTCCTACAACCCCCGTGGGTTCCCAATGTTGAGTACGGGAACGCACCTATTATTTCGTAAACAACATTCTCTGCTTTCAGTTTGTTTTGTTTCGTTTGAATTTGTATGCAAATATTGATTTTTATCATATACACTGTAAAAATTTGTCCGATTTTTTTTTCATTTCACCTATAAGTTTGTATGTGCTTTCTTTGCGGACTTTGGTAAGCCATAAATAAAGCATGTGATATATTTTTTACTGGGTCAACATTTTTATATTTTTCTTATAAAAGTCCAATAATTATCCTAAGATGGTTTATAATAAGATCAGGTTGATCTTGATAGCCTGTGGCGGTGTCTGTCAAATCTGTTGTTTATTATTCAGTCAGTAATTGCAAATCACCGCGCAAGTTATATATGGAACAAATTCTTTAATTGATTAAACTTTGTGATCAAATTTTGGTTGTCAAATTCGATACGACCCGTTCGGTATATAACGTTTGTGTCCAAAGTGAGATATTAAGACTATTAAAAATAAACGTTTTCCTCAACGAAAAATTAGACATTTTTTGTACTAAAAAGAATTATTTTTTGTTACGAACCCAACAATGCACATTCTGCAAATGTGACGTACGATTTGATGCCGCAAGGCTTTTTCTATTTGGGGTTTCTAAATTTTCAGCCTTTTGCCAGTAAATCGCAATTAACGGGTGCCACCAAAGCCCACATAATCCACGTCGTCGATTAAATTCAGCTGACTAAGCCGGCAGGCATTTTTTTATTTTAAGTTTTAATTTTGTTTTATTGAATCTTTCTAAAAGAAAACTATTAAAACGAAAATAAAAGTATTAAAACCTTATCTCTAAAATAATATTACTAATATATTGTATTTTAATCTTAATAAACTATCTATTATTGCGTTGAATGAGCCGTCTCGCCAGACTCAATGTATCAGTATTTTTCAGTCTCTGGTGCCCGCGAAATTGTGATAAATTGCGTACAAGAATGCTACGGTGGACCTCTAGTTTGTTTACGAATTCTTCCTGGATAGTAGAAACTTCTATATCCGACGAACATTTGACCAATATCATATTTCATAGAAGGAGGGCCTCTTAAATAAAAACAATTTTGTCAATACCTCACATACAACTTACTTTTTTCAATTCCAAGATCCATCCACCTTTATTAGAAAATTCCTTAGTATTTATTTTCTGCGGCTTCGTTTTTCGATCCTTTCTAATAACTTTTAAAGTTGGTTTGTCATCTTACTCGTTTACAATCTAAACTATAGCAATGACAAGAAATGATGATGATAATACGATAAATACTCTCATTTTTCCACTTTACGCCCAGTACATAATTAAAGGGAATAAACAAGCTCTCTAACGCTAAATGTTTACTTCCTTACAATGAAAATTAAAAAAACATACTTCCCTTTTAGTTGTTTGCAGAAGGTAATTAATGTAAAAGGCGTAACGCAGACAGACACACACACATATGTACATATGCACGTAAATGCTACAAAATCGTTTCATCTTCTTCCGTTTTATACTACGATCAAATAATCATATTTGAACTAAATAAATTGGTATAAAGTACACAAAGAAACGAACATCAAAACAACTTCCAGACAATGAATCGCCCCATTCAGACAGTAGAGGTCAATGATAACAGCACGTTTCATGTCTACTGCAGTGTCTACAATCCTATAGAAGTTTTTGCAATGTCTCTGAGTATGAAATATTTAAAAAAATCTGAATAAGGCCCTATGTTGAGGATTTTTAACTACCAGAGTTAGTTCCAGGTGAAATATTTCAAAGAACAATTTTCCTGCATATTATTTTAAAATTGTTACAGGTTCTCAACTATTTTGTTAGTCCAAAGCTTCGGAGATTTTCGAATCAAAAAAGTTTTGCATGTCACAAAAAAATAGTTGCCGGTTTTATTTGCAAATTAATGCGCTTTATAATCAGCTTAATTGTTAACACTAAATATGGCAGGCAGTGTGAAACGTCTCTATGAGCAACAGATAGTATTTGTCACACGATGCAAGATTTGTTGTTGCAAGTCTGAGTTTAAGGGAGGGATGAGAAATGGTATGGAGTGTGGAATGAGGTAAAGACTAGCGTGTACTCGCAATTTGTTTTGTTTTCTCAGTCGTATTTATATACAGCAACAAATTGTAAACAAATAAAAGAGTATTGCAGATAACTTTTGTAAGAAAAGTTGCATGGTCTGAAGGTTGCATAAACAAGCTGCAATAAAAAGTAAACAGAAAAGAAACTCATATTGTTTGGCTGTTGTGGTTTCAGGTTTGCTGTGTTCTTCTTTTTGTTTGTTCTTATGTTTTACAGAGTTTAAAAAAAATTCAATATGTATGTATATGTGTGCGAAAATGTGGCATGTGTTATACATGCATATGCATGTATACGATGTACAGTGCTATTCAAACTATATTTGCTTAAAACTTTTGCTGTTGTTGTGTGTCTGTTTTTTGTGATGCATGCTAAAGAATACCACAGAAGTGAAAATGAAAAACAAAATATTTGTAAAGTACAGCAACAACATGCATCTGAAGGCTTATTACCAGCATCTGCCAGACTACATAATTTTTATTGTTGTTGATGCAAAATGTCGTTTTTTTATATGCTTATTAAATGCTCTAAAATTGTTGTCGCTGACCAGGGTGCAGTTATAATACCCACGTTGCAGGATGCAAGTTTTCTTGCTACTAAACTGAGTTCAGATGAAGGTTGAATGCGTGGTAGCATTCAACGAGTTATAAACGTCTGTTAAAAAAAGAAAGCTTTCATAGAGCAAGGTACATAAAAAAGTTTGCAACTCGTCTGTCTCATAAAGTTGGGCAACTTTCAACTTTTCGCACTTTATATCTATTGCATATACCCACATATGCATACATACAATATTACAGCTAATCAGCTGACGGTGTTTTTTTTGTTCGTAGAAAATTTTTAAAAAAATGGAATAAAAATTAATCGAAGAGTTAAACGCACTAAAGGAAGAGTACAAAAATGATTGAATTCAATTAAAATTATTTGATTAAACTCAAAAAGTTTAATATTAAATATTAAAACTCATTTCGATCTCGGAAAATAAAAAATTTTTAGAATCCCGTTCTCTATTTAACGAAATTAGTACTTTATGCTGACATACATGTATCTATGTACATTTGTACATATGTATGTGGTTGCAGTCTCATTCTTTTTTCTTACAACGATTTAGTGGCATTTAAAAAAATTAACCCCTGCTGAAAACTTCATTGACATACTTATGTACATACATATTTACATACATATGTCTTAATATTGACTATGACATCCTGAGCTGCAGAAAAATGATCTGGGTGATTATAATCATATAGGGGATTTCTTTTCTTGTGGCTTTTATGTTCACACACACAAATTATTTCTAACACTTTCCTTTTTATTAGACATTCTACACATTATGTTTTTCTCTCTTTCTCACCTATAAATCAGACTTGCAGAAAAAAACCATGTAGAGCGTGACAGTACAAAAAGCTAGGAAAATGGGAAGCGCTGAATAGTTTTTTTTTTAGTGAACGTGTAAATAAAATGCCTGTTGCTTGATATTGTCAACAAAGTTGACGCTCTTTTTAAAAGTTTGTCTTTTTACTTTGTTTTGCTGCCATATTAGTAAACATTAGTCTTGACATGTCATATTTGGCAGTCGTGAAGTAGAGACGTGACAAATTTATTATGGAAAAATATTCGGTAAACCAACGCGTTTTAATCGTTTAAACATTTTATCAAAATCACAACGTACTGCAAGATTGGCTGAAAACATTACTGCTGTTCAAGAAAGTGTTCAAAACAATTCATCAACCTCAATTCGACATCGTGCTCTGGAGCTTGGTATTCAAAGAACAACTTTGGCCACAATTTTACACAAAGATTTGCATTTGTTTTCATTTTAGATTCAGTTGACACAAGAGCTTCTTCCAGAAGACCATTTACGCCGCCGTACATGACAACCCCGATTTTCATGAAAAAATCATAATGAGTGACAGTCTGGTGTGCAATTTGGTCAGGAGGAAGCCTTGGACTGTACTTCTTTGAAACTGAAAACGGCGTAACGGTAACTTTCCAAGGGGGAGCGATGTCGTGATATGATTGAAAACTTTTTAACGCCACAACTGCAAGCTTTGGGATTGACTAATATGTGGTTTTAACAAGACGGTGCCACATCGCATACAACCAGGTTTATAATGGAATTACTGCGAGATCTCTTTCCACAACAAATTATTTCAAGGAATGGTGATGTTGATTGGCCTCCACGGTCGCCTGATTTGACTGCTCCGGATTTCTTTTTGTGGGGAGATCTGAAAAGCAAGGTTTATGCAAACAAACCAGAAACGCTGGAGCAACTCAAACAAAATATTCGTGACGAAATAAATGAAATGCCGCGTGAAATGTGAGGCGGACATTGATCTGATATTGTATTCCATACATAATTGCCGACAGTAAATAAAACATTTATCAATATACGATCCATTTTCTTTCATTTAATCAAAAATTATAAACAAACAAAGTAGTATGTATACCTTCCCGTATTTCGATTTTTGGACGATTTTCTTTTGCAAAGGCGATGTAAATGTTCTAAGGAAAATGTATAATTTAAAAAAAAAAATCTGCTGCAAAGTAAAATTATCCCTTGAAGGAATTTTACGGCAAGATATCTATGTATAGAAAATTTATTTTCAATAAGATAAAAACAAATTTAAATTTTCTATAGAAAGGATCAGTTGGAGCGCAAGTTTTAAAAATAACATTTTTGTTAAAACTGACAACCAAGTTGAAATACAGGTTTTTTATGAGTTTTGTTTCATTCGGTACGTCTCCGTCAACGCAAAGTAGTAAAGTTGGGCAACTTTTAACGTACGTTGAGTGGTTTGACAGCTATCAGTTGTATTTTTTCTTTGTTTCGATTTAACGTTCTGAATTTTGTGGCACCAAAAATATAATAAATGCAACAAAATAAAATAATTGAATAAAATTTTGCTGCAAAAACATGTAAAAAAACAGCTGATTTAATATTCGTCAACAAAGTGCTCATTTTGTTAACTTTCTTTACTTTACTTTGGGATCCCGCGGGATCCCAATTTACAGGAAAAGCGTTCCCGTACTCTAAAATTGTGTAAATGAGAACAATTTTGAGAGACTAAAATTCGTCCTCTTCTTGCACGAAACAGCCCACACTTTTTCTTCCTGTCAATTGTGTAAGTTGCTAAACAGCTGTAAAACATAAATAAAACAAACAGCACAAATATACAAAGTTAGGTTATTTGACAAAATATTCAAGAAAATGTTATTTCATTAATAATGTTATTAAAAATGAGTTTTATACAAGAATATTAGAAAAAAACAATAAATTTCCATATTATTTTTCTACTTCAAAAACAACGTAAACTTTGTCAAAACCAAAAGCAAATTAAAAAAGATTTAATTCGTGAAAAAAATTTAAAGGTATTTTAATAAGAAAATAAAACATTAAGAAAACTCATATGTCTTCATATGTTGCATTATTTTTGACCATTTGTTTCAACAGTCGGCTTGAATATTGGCTCCTCAGATGCTTTTTCACATTCTTTTAGTAATGCTAATAACAATATAAAAACTTTGCTTTTATACAAGAATTTACTTGAATTCATAACTTAGAACCTTCTTGCGACGGTGACTCCTTCAAAATTAATTGGCTTAATGAGCTTCCCTGCTCCGTCAGTACGTCTTTCGTCACCTGCAAAACATATGACTTATTTTGTGCTGAGAATCTGGTTTTTTGCGTTCCCGTACTTTTGTGTAATTTTGTCTATTTATGAGAGAAATATGTGCTTCCTCTCACAAACTTTGCTCAAAAAGTAAAGAAGCAGAGCTATTAATGTCAGTTAAAGACGACAACGTATAATGTACAACGGATTCTATGTGCCTCGGCCTTAATTACTGAACAGGAAACTTTTATAAGAAATTTGCCTTAAAAAATTGGGAAATTTGTGTATTTCCCCGCCAAGGCGAAATTTGTATCAATATAAAATAAAGAATTTGCCTCAAAGAGATATTTTCTATAGAAAACACAGATGTGTGTTTTATTTTGACTTTCACTAAGTATCCCCAGGGGCCTAATTACGGGAGTCGTGAACGAAAAAATTTCGTAACGATATTAATTTCGATAGTTCGAATTTTTCTGATGATGTAACTCGATAAGAAACGAATCGATTTTTTATTTAAGTGTTAGAAAGCAAACATCTGAAACTGTTATCCAACCCCAAAAAAAATGTAAAAGATTAAAGAATAAAATTAAACAAGACACATATGTTTTGCTATGCAATAAGTATAACGTTTTTTAAAATCATACAAGGAAAATTTAAGGGAGATCATAGCATTAACTTTAAGTAATTCAAAAAATTCTGGTCGCTAGTATGGTTGATTGAGTTTTTCTAATTTCTTTAATCGAATTTGAAGCTCAATTTTCATGTTTGTTTCGTGTAATGAAGCATTAATTTATAATTTTGTTTCTTTAAGTTCTATTATTTTATCTAATCTTTTAATAACTTCAGGATGGTATTTATCACTGGCACTAATACTTTTTTTAAGAGAAACGTCTTCGTTTCTCTTGGTTCTTGGCTTGAAACAGGCATGTGCATTGTTCGATCTTTTTTCGCGTCTCTTCATTCTCTTCATTTTCTATAATATCCATTAATTCCGTAATGCATTCTTCGATCATTTTTTTTGTAATGCACTCGAACTTTCAGAAGAAGTACATTTGTCTATTTCTTGAATTTGGGATCCGAATGTCCAGATCTCTTTACGCCTGCAACAACTTTTTTAACCAACTAACTGCTTTTGATCTGCATACACCTACTTAATATACATACTTACATATCTATAATATTGAATTAATCATATTATGAAATCTTGCAATACACCTTTCGCCATGTTTTAGCATACTTCAATGGCGAACCAGAAGCATTTAACTTAATGGCTAAGTTTTCCCATAGCCGATTGGCAAGAGCTTTTCCTTGTGATGTATTTGGTAGAACTCCTTTGGTCAAATCAGTGTGTGCACACATAAACTCTGCAAGAATTTGCTTCTGTCTAAAGTTAATTTTTGTTGTATTCGATCTAGTAATTAATAAAAATTAATATATTTGCAAACAATTAATAAATATTTTGTCTTACATTTTCTTCTTTCCAACGAATTCTTTGAAAAATATAATTTCGATTGATAACTTGATAACGACTAAAACTCGCACGTTTGCATTCAAACAGAAGCTTGTTATCGAGTAACATCATAAGAAATTTCGATACATTTTACACGATATCGTATGATAGAATCTCAAAAGTATTAAATCTCAAATGTTCGAGTAAATTTCGAACATGATCGACTGCGGTAATTAGCCCCCAGTACACATTTACAGTTCGTTGCAACGTAAAATCCATGTGCAAATCCTTAACATTTTCTGCAGTTGCTCAAGGCTGTACTTAACTAAGTACATGTTTTTATGTTCTTTATTACAATTTTAAATGGCATCGAAAATGTCCCCGTTGTGTCCTTATATTGGTGAAGTGGTTGATCTTACAACATAAAACATGCAACACTAATAAACCACAATTTGTTAATCAAATATAAGTGCGTAGTAAGTGTGGAGGTATTTTTGGTACGTTTCAAAACTAAAGAACTTTGTTGAGTGCTGCGCAGGAGAATATCATATTTTCCCCCTGCTTTCGAGCTTGCATGTTGCATTCTCCCAAGAACTTGACGCCCTTTGTTTAATACTTGTTAAGAAATAAATCAAATTGTTCTTTCATAAGCCTTCGCCAAAGGTGTCAGGGGTATAAATTTGTCATTCCGTTAGTAATTTCTAGGAACGCATCGATACACAGATACACAGGTAGAAGAAATACTAAAGAAGCAGTTATTCCATTTTAACTTAGGAAGCTATTGTATTGCATTCTTTTTTAATTACAAACAGGTGGCACTTTTTGGTGACAAAACTAGTCACTTATGAAGTAATTGTTACCACATCAAGTTGTGTATAACGAAACCAACTGTCTTTTATCTCAGTGATCCTTTTTAATATTTTCTTTACTTGTTGTGAATGCACCAAAAGGATTCGTCTTACATTTAGTTTTTGTTCATGTGCAATACATGTGTACATGTGTACATGTATGTTTGTATGTATGTTATGCGAGTGTGTTCCATTAGATTGTTACCAACATAATCATTTATAAATTAGTTACTTCCCTGTTTGCAACAAGGTAAACCAGTTCACAGTAAAGTACACCGGAAGAACAATTTACATTTTTCATGCCTTTTTCTATGCTAATTGCTTTGTTTTTGCATTTACTTCAAACAAATAGGGTGACAAAGACTCAATTTAACTATGAAGAAACCGACAATAGCAAACCAAGTGACAGTAAACCAACGGGATACCACATGGGTAAAGACGGTCTCAAGGGTTGCTACCTACCTTTTAAACAATAAACTTTAGATTCATCTCATTTGATTGGTATAATTCATACTTGATCTTAGACCGCTTGCTTGTGATTTAAACAGTGGTGTGCAATACTATTTAATAAAGGCAACATCTTTTGTTGTTTTGGTGAGTGGTATTTAAAATAAACGTAAATAAGCTGAGTCTACGAAAGTGCTGGATAATTTAAAATTCTTCTTGCTCAAATGCCTTGAGTTTTCTATTTGAAGTACGGAATTAAACAGAAGTACACAAATAAATAAAAGAAAATTGCTAAATTTAATTAAGAAGATCTAAGTTTCTAAAATTCCGGATCTTCGCAAATTATTTTTTTCTTGAAAATCAGCATGGATCAGATGATTCGGAAGGATTAATTAATTTTAATTCTCGCCTATATGACTAGCGAATTGTGTTTATTTTTTTAACGTCCTAAGCGCAATGTTTTTGGTATATTTACTAATTCTCTATAAGAGTTTATTTTGCTCTATTAAATCATGCATGTATATATTCAGGGTTCATTAAATCGCAACGGCTGTGTTGCATTTCCACGTCCATATTTATTCTACAATTATAAAACATTGATTGATAATTTTTCGCACAGTCAAAAACAAATATGACCGCTGACTATTACTCAACCGAAAACTTTTTTGTGGTTGGCTGTTGAATGACAAAATTATTGCCGAGCTAGTGAAAGTTTGGGCCATCTCGTCACTCATGTTTGATAGTGTGTAGCTAGCTTAAGATTCAAAGGAAGTACTGTACTGGTTGAAACAACATGGAGTCAACGGATGTGAATATGAACGTTAATGAGTCTAAAAAAATACCAATAAATGTGATTGGCTCGCGGTGCATATTAGATGCCTTTGCTCCTTTCGCTAAGGCACTGGTCTGTAGCTTACTACTCGTCGAAATCGATAAAAATTGAGATCAATTGAAAACTAAAAATCGTATTTTAAACAGTTATTCGATTAACGAGTACAAGCAAGGCGTGGATCTAGGGGGTACAACATTTCGATCTGTATGTGTTGTTTGCGGGGCTCTAAAGTCTTTCAAATGAGGCACATGTACGTAATGCTAATCGTGAACCGAGAAGTTCTAACTCTCAAAAATATTCATATCCCCACGTCTTAAACGAGGGTGCAGAAATTCCTATTATGAATAATTCGAGCTCAATCGAAAATCTTATACAAACAATAAAATAATTTTATGATATTGTTACGTTTATTACCACAATAAACGTTAATTTGTAGGGTTCGTTTGATTGCAAAAATTAAAATACAAAGTCCTTAATGATTTTATCAGTATTCAACTTTATTCGGCAATTAAGACTCTATTTACAACTCTTCAGTACTAATTTACACTACACACTTAACACTCTTTTATACACATACATATTCAATCTATGAAATCTCAAAATCAACTATGCCTTCTGCGGTGGATGGCGTCTTTATATACAGATCACGGCCGCTTCTTGAAATGTCCCGATCATGCGCGAAAATGCGCATCATTTATTTCATTTGCTGGCTAGTAGACTTCTATATGTGTTTGCATGTGCGTTTATCTTTTGTTTTTGTTTCTACATTGAATCGCGGTTCGGGGATTTTCTGCTACGCAATTGTTTTTGCTTTATGTTTATAACATTCCGTATTTGTACAATAAGTCCTTTCACACATCTTTGATTATTACTTTGTAACAATATGTTTCAGGAAATGATGCGAACCCAAAACACACTTCTGCTAATGTTGCTAATTTAAAAATGAACCAGCTGACAGTATGCTTCTGGAACATAAATATGAAGTAGAACATTTCTTGTTAACACAGGAAATATACATACTTTTGCTCTCTGAAACGCACTTCGCTAACATCTTTCGACAGACGTCTATAACAAGTAGACGTGTTGAACTCGTGGTGTGTATCTTCACCTGGACTCTCTTAAAAACTCAGACTTGTACAATTGTATTGCATTTAGGACGCTTCTACAGGTAAACAATTCGCCAATGTGAATACCTAATCGCAAGTGCACTGTATATTGTTTTTATTTAGTATATTATTTTGGTTCGATATTTTTTTGATTTACTTTTTTTAAATTTTTAGAATCACTTACTGATAATTACATTTTGATGTGATTGTATAGCAAAAATCACACGTTTATTTGTAGAAATTCCATTGTGATTGATGTCTGGAGTTTCAGGTTGCTCGCAGTATTGTTGGTCTTCAGAGCACAATATTAATTGATATTTTATTTTTAATGGTTGCATTCCATTGTCAATTTATGAGTTTGCTTTTGTCTCAATTGACATCTAACTTCTTGTTTTAATTCTAGCGAATTAATTTTTTGTTGGTGTTAAGATCAATTTTCAAATAAAGTGTAGCACGTACAAATAATCCGGTTATTTGGAATATTAAATTAAAATGCATTTCCAAGTATCTCTTAGTTATAGGCAAGTCAGCCCGGACAGTATTTTTGAAACGAATCAAATAAAATATTATTCTTCAGAAAAGCATATTATGTTCCCTAGAACAATATATTGTTGTCACAAATATATAATGGTTATTTGAAAACAAATTAAACATACTTTAATTGCTATAAAAACTTATGGTTTGTGTTTAATCAGTTGAGTTGAACATTACAATCATAGTTTTTTAACTATAAAAAATAATCCGTTAACTCTAATCATAAAATGTTCTTAGTAGACTTAACATGTAAAAACCTTTTGATGTTTATGGTTTCAGTTTGATGGCTTCAGTCGCTTTTGATTGTACCTTAGATGCTGTCAATCAATTAATTTTGTGTTTTTCTATTGTGGTATTATTATCTACAACAATATTTGATTTGTTTACAATCATATACTGCAATCATAATATGTTGCTTTTAGATATTTGTCAATCCTGTCCAGTAAAGACGCTTTTTTGTATTCAAGGAAACTTGTTTGATTCTCTATGGATATAATGCTTAAATAAGCTCCCCAATTCTAACTTCGCATCAGTCACAAATAGAATATGCCCTTAAACGACATATTTCTCTGAAAGCAAGAAGCACAAGTTTGCTCTTGTTCAAGTACCCTGAATTTAGTGTTAGAAGGCATTAATCGCAAGGATATAACTCTTTAATCACAAATATACTGCAACAATCTGTGTACATGTCTTAACTTTATCTGATTATAGTGGTCAAGTCATTGTTACTATATCTGTCTACATACCAGTATAGAAACAGTCGTCCTCTCGTAACTTTTATCAAAAAGGCAGCATGTTGAGTTTGCTTATAGTATTTATTAAGTTTATTAAATTAAAAATGTCCCCCACATTTGCGAGCCATTGTTTTTTAGTAGCAATTCCGAATTAATAAAACTGTCTTAATTTAGAAAAAGCCTCTAGCGAATTATCTATTGCGCCCGGTCGCGTTCAAAATTTTAAGATGTATAAATCACGTGTCACTGTGTTTGTACACGTGAAATCTAGAACGCTTATAGGTCGATAGGTGGCGCTGTTGTCGAGATTTATGTTATCTTTTCGTTTATTTACTGACTGGGAACAGATGTATGCTTGTGACGAATGTACTGCTTCCTACAGACGACTCCAAAATTATCTTGTAATATATTGTTAAACATTTAATGCTCCATATTTCCGAATTATAGTACTAAACCACGGACTCCTGATAATGCCATTGTCACCCAGACAGTAACGCTCCCACCACCATGTTTTACAGTAGGTACTGCATTATTGATATAAGCTTTAATTAGCTTTTTTAAAACTTTGTAGTGATCATCACATCCAAAAATATTGTGCTTACATGCAACAGTAAAAGGGCGTTTCCCAAAATAAGATTTGGCAAATTATAGCGGTAGTAGGCGTTCTTCGTTATACTATGTTTTTAAATCCGTGTTGACTTATGACTTTACATTGTTTGCGGAGGGACACTGTTATGAGAACAGTGGAGTATTTATTTTCGGGTTAATTTGTATTTGCTTGCGAGTACTGTTTACATCACGTCTGGAGTGCTTTCATGGTCTTTTAATTCTTGGCTTGCCTTCAGTAGTTTATAAAGTTTCCTCGTTTCTTACGATAGTTTGGACAGCACTGCTACTTAACTTGACCTTTTTTTTAAATTTGTAAAGTGTCTATAGTGTGTCTAATATACAATTTTTATTTTCCATTTAAGCTCAGTTCTAAACACAATTTATTATATTTTCATCTAATTTGCAGTATGAATTTTAGCTGCTATATTCTGAGAATGAACTATTGAGTTCAAACGAAAACTTGGACAATGTTTCATTTACTTAAGGTATTGATATTTAAAACGATATATGATACTGACGATGGCGCATACCCAAAAACTTGACAAGGGTTGACGGATTTGATATAGAAGTATCTATATCAAATCACCCTATCGGAAAATCAAATCAGGAGATTTTCTATATGGTTTGTAATTAAAACTTCTATTTCTGTTTTTTTCAGCTTTCAATCAGTTATCAGTTAAAAGGATACGAATATTTTGATTAATGTGGCTTATCTAGGTTTATTGTAATTTGATGAGCACCAGATACTAAGAAAAACACTCATTAAACCTGGCGAGACGGCTCTCTCAACTCAATCGTTGATAGTAGGTATATTAGGATTAGAATACAATAAATTAATTGTTACATTGGTAATAAAATACAATGAATGTATCGCTAAGACTTAAATAATTATTGTAAATTTCTTTTACAACGATTAAATAAAACTAAATTAAAAAATAAAAACAAAAAATTTTTTATATAAATTTTTGTCCCTTCAATTATTAACGTTATTGCTATTTATTTTAAGTGTAACGTTTTGTAGGCCACGGACTATTTCGTTTAGGTAAAAGAATATTTCAGAAAGATAACAAAAACAACAACCAATTTTAAATTCTTGTGTATGACGCACTAAAATAAATTGCGTGTTGTTTTTGTAATTGTTGTAAAGTTGCTACCATCTTTCTGAAATATTATTTTCATTGAACGAACTATTTCGTGACCGGCACAACTCTATTTAAATGATAAAATAGTAGGTGGACTGTAGAGTTTTGTCCTTAGCTTTAATTACAGTTATAATTAAATACATTGGACAAAATACGAGTATATAAAATATCACACAACATATCGTACGAAATTGGCATGAACATCGATTCTGAAAGCGAGAGGATTTAAGATCGATAAATTAACCTGCACACGATTTTCGTTTCCCGTATAAAATCAGTTGCATTTTTTTTTTTGTACATCCACAAATGATAAACTGAAGTGATGAAAATGTAACTAAAAAGCAAATTGACAAATTATTTTTCTAGTGCCCCTTGTACATATATTTTCCAGAATAAATCCAAAATAAAATGTCTATGAAAACATTCAGTAACTAATGTGAAATACAAATCCATAGAACTGTGGAGAACACCCACATATCTTTGTCACTTCATGGCGGCCTCTCATGTAATTAATTCTTATTAAGCAATTTGCCACTTTATTTTCATCTCAACAAACTGATGATGTCGAAATTTATGTCCAAAAAATGTAAATGATTGTGAAATTGGGGACAGCACGAGGCACTGTAGCTTGATCTCGTATGGGACAATGATAGCAGATAGGAATTGCCATAGCATAAAATACTTTCGTGAAAGAAAAAAATATTTTTTTTTCGAAGAATCATAATGTTTTTTGAAAAATCTTTATTTTTATTATAGAACGTTTTATGGATGGAAACCACTTAATGATTAGAGTAATGGTTAAAATATTTTTAAATAACCATTGTATGTTTGCCACAGCTTTGTATTGTTGTAGAGAAAAATCTCGAGCAAAATCCTCTTAATATATCAAAAAATATTACGCTGTTTATAAAGGAATTGACAGTAATTACTGGGTACTCTAACGATAATCGTATCGGTTAAACTTTTAACAACAACATTAATGATGTTGCTATACAGTAACCTTTTTAAACGATATTCGATATCGTTAACCACTTTGGTACGAGCGTCGACTATAGGCGACGGCCACAGATGGCACCACACAGCCGAGCGTCGCTTATAGTCGACGGCCGTGATATAAACACGCATGGCCGAGCGTCGAATATAGACGACATCCAGGAATTTTCTCTTATCTCTGTGTTTGCAGAGTGTTTACTCGAATAATTTTTGTTTCGTTCAGACCATCGCCCAAAACGGTTTTATATCTTTAAAACGGTGAAATAGGAATTATTATATTTAGTTGTCTTTATATTTTAAATAAATAAAAGCGCGTTTCGTGGGCGATAGGAGCCGTACCGAAGTGGTTAAGTCAGCTGTTGTTGTTCTCTAAATGGTTATCGAGAATAATAAACTACAAATATCTTTGTATTTTTTATTCAAATGACAAACTAAAATTCATGTCGTTTTTAGGGGCAGTATTAGTTGGTTTGTAAGTCATTTATAATCTAAAAATATTTTTTATGAACAAAGCTGTAAGTATATACCATTTTCCGGAAAAAGCTTCACATTTTTTTCATTCCTTTTGCAAAAATAGCTAAACGCACGAACGAAAAATTGTATTCATAAAATGTTTAGCTACTCGTAGTATACATTTATTTGTTATTTTTTTAACAAAAGCAAAACAATTCAAATGAAATTTTTGCAACTATTTTGGATACACCTAAAAAGTTCTTTAAAATTAGTTTATCTTATGCTGGTCTTTATGGAATAGCATAACTTTAGTTACAATAATATACACCTTTTTTATATTGTTTGTCTATGTGTCCAAGCACTGTGCGAGGGCCCGGTTTATTAGTTAAAGACAACAAATCAAAAGTAAACTTTGTGCTGCACCAGAGCACACAAAAAAAAAACTGCAGGAGGGCTGTATTTAAATGTGGCCAGTAATGGCAAGATTATTCGAAGAACGATTAAGAATCGAATATTATGTTGAGATTAATTAGAGCACATAGACCACAGCAGAATACACAGCTGCATGGCTACAAATGCAGGTGACTTCATATTTCGCCGTCCAGTCAGCTACTTAATTTTTTTTAAGGCGGCAGCTACGTCATAAACAGCTGATAGGAAGATTGGCGTTGCATTAATGGTATTTGTGTTTGGCGAACAATGTTGCCACTTCAACTTTTTTTGCCTTAGCGCAAAATCATTTAAGAAACTGAAACACAGAAGAAACTAAATATAGTCAAAAAGAAAATCAAATAAATAAAAAAAAAAAAATATTTTAACAGGTCTGGCTTAAAAATACTTTTTTCTCACCTTCCATGTGGTATTTCAGGTAAAATAACTTGTTTTTAAATGTATATAAATATAATTCATTCCATATATTGAAGCTGATTTTTTTCTACGCGTTCTTTGTAAATTGTCAACACTTTATTTCTCAATTGTCGTCACTAAAAATAGAAAATAGTTAAATTGGAGATGCCTCCAAAAAATCGCCTTCATATGAACGTGTGTATTTTAATTTTGATAAATTGTAGTCTGTAGCTCGCTGTGATCTATGTGTTTAGAACATAACGATTTAATTGTATCCAAAATTTCTCTTTCGATTGTATGTATATTATGTATATGTACGTATGTATATGTATTATCTGTGTACCTTTCATCCAATTAAGAAATAACAAAAATCTATTTTATAAGAAGTTTTTTGGATTTTATTCTTTTATATCAAAAAAATACAATAAATTTTTATCAGCTAATTTTTTGCTGTAAAATAATGTAATTTATTGTCTGTATGCGCAATTCGCTGCTTGCTCAGGCCAGCTCATCAGGAAACCTTCACCCAACTTTTTAGAAAAACTTAAACGTTTGATACTCGAAAATCCTTAGACCAAATGAAAAATCCGAAAAAAATCAAGACAAAAACACTAAAGATTTAACAAAAAAAAAACTTGTTGGATTGTTGAGGGGCTTTTTGTTTGAACTTGAATAATATTTCCGTTCACACGTACGCATGTTACGTACATATGACGACATAACCCTTTGTATTTTAAAACGAAAATAAAATTGCTAAAACAGCTAATTTTCGAAGGGGGTTTTTAGTGAAACATAAAAAGTACCGTAAAATTTGTGTTTCAATTTAAAATTTTTAATAAGAAATGGTTTCCAAAACAGTTGGAATTATTTTATGCAGCGTAATTACAGCAGCAATTAAAAAAACCCATAGTGCTGTCAACCACACAGTAATTACATGCTTGTGCGGAAAATATCGTAATTAAATTAAAATGAAATCAATTAGGAAATTTAATAATTTACAATTGATACTGAAAGTGCAACGATATAAAACAGAAAAAGTTTATGATGTTCTTCTAATTTCGGATTTGCGTTTTTTAATACATTTCTATAATTTTCTAATAATTTATTTTACCCAAATTCTTTTATATTATTTCTATCTTATATTTTGGCATGTATTTTGAGCTCAAATGATTTGATATTAGTTAAGAAATTACTCCAAAAATTATCGAAATTCATCAAACCTTTTATATTATAGACCGGATGTCATTAATATTTAGTGGCTTTTTAAAATAATAGAATTTAGGCTTGAGATCATTTTCTTTTCTAATCTTCAATTTTTCTAATTTGTCTGGTTTAACCAGAATGACAAGTTGTTGTGTTCATAAAGGGAAATAAATGTTTGCTTTTGATTATTGTCAATATCAAAAAAACTTTATAAACATAAATTTTATGATAAATTCCATACCCTGAGTTCCCTTCGTAAATGCACAACGGCGGTATTCTCTGTACAGGATTATATTTTTTAAGCTGCTTTATGTGTCAATTTAATATGTAATGAAGTAGTTGGTCAATCCAGCCCCATCTACCATCAACTACGTATTTAATAATTTTCTTTGTTTTTTAATTTTAATTAATTTGATTATACGAAACTTTATTTCAACAATTAGTACCGCCTTAATATTCTACATAACCTTTATTTTTTTGTCTTTTAACGTTTCAAGTTCAAATACATAACTAGCATAAGATTTAATTTACATTTTGTTTGTTTCTTTTTTTGTAAGAAAGAGCCGCCAAGATTGAAACGTTTTCTACTTCAAAGAAAAAAATTAAATAAAAATGTCATTTTTATCGCCATTAAATGGTCTTAAGTATGTAGTTTTGGCGCCCTCTTGATAGTCAAGCTCCTCATAGCCATGGCAAATAAGCCGCAGCTTTAGTTGTTGACAAACATTTTCCCCCGACCCATTTTGTGAGCGGGGAAGCCAGAACTACTTAAAACTATTTCTGGCGTGATGTATAACTTAACGGTTATCAGTGTTGCCAATGTTTACAAATTTACTATTTATGTGGTATTCCAAGCTTGAACTTTTTTTAAATTAATATTTCTATAGAAAATATCTGGTGAAAACGACAAGAAAATTAAAATTTCACAAAGCTCTGTTTTGTCGGTTGGAAGTTTTTAAAAAGTCAGACTTTGTATCTCCAGTGAAAAATGGTCTCCATGTTTTACATTTTCAGTTAACACGGTTGCAAGCTATTTGTCAGAAACTTCAACACCATCATTGTCAGAAGATAGAACTTTATCTGACATCGGTGTCAGACAAAAAATTATCTGCTCACACTGTTGTCCAATTACCCTATACAAACAATTGACAGACCTGTTGTCAAGCATTGTCAAACTCAGAGCATTTCACAAAAATTGCTTCTTCGTGTGAAGCTACTTTCGTTAGCGTGCGTCATCTTTAAAAACGTATAGCACAATTTCGCCTTCAGGCTAAATACTACGTCTTGACTAGCCATAAATTTGTTCGCACATTGAGAGAGCGTCTGCAAAATAACGGGAGAAAATGTGTTCGTGGTCTTCTGTTTGGAGAATACGTGTAGATGTTCCTGTTCAGTTTGAGCATACATTTTATTTTGCCTATGTGTATTTTGTTAGTGTAATGGCACGACCCCAGCATCAACAGCGACGGTTCTACACTAGCCAAATTCCTGTGCAAACAGCAAAATGTACGATGACAGATTTATGGCTAGTCAAGATGCCATGTTACGCATGCATTCAACAAACAAACGATCAGCGTTACCGTTCGTCGACTAAAGTTGCAATTTGCACAAGAAATCATTTAACGCCGGCTACACACGAAGGAACATTAGAGAAATATAGGCATGTTCCATTTAATGTTGCAACATCTGTGGCTATGTATTCTGTTGAAAAATTTTTTTTCCAAATTTTTAATTTTTTTTGTTTTTAAGTACAATTTTGCATCGTCTGTATCGATGTTTTTTTTTTGTGGTGGCTAAGTTCGTTGAAAGCAGTCGTTCTGGGAGAATCATTAGCAGAGCTTGCTAACACCTACGTATATTTGTTTAGTAGTATGTGTTGTATTTACACAGAACGGATCCTTCGCTTATAATTTCCTCTGTGGTTTCATCGTATGTATCAAAAAACGCAACTATGTAGGTGTCTAAAATGTGTGTCCTATAATATTCCTTAGTGTTTAGCCGGCATAAAGCAGTGGATATTTGTGAACATTTTTTCATGGAGGTGCAAATTGATAACACAGAATCACGGGTGCATTTAAGGCATTTCCGGCTCAGTTGCAGATGTCAAACTCCACATAAAAAAGTGGCAAAAAATTATTTTTATATGGAAGTTGACATCCAGTTTACCTGTTTTAATTCACCTATTATACGGATATTATATACATACTTATATTCACCCTAATTATTTTGTTTTTTTTTTTCTTTAAAACGACATTTTGTGCAATTTTTTTCAAATTCTTTAGTGAGATTGTCGGCCACACTATAACAAACTCTGTGCATATTCTCATTTGAACGACCTGCCAATCATGCTAAGGTCTGTTAGTGTTCACACTAAACTTTTTTGTACCAGTTTTTGGACCAAAATTCAAATTGTGCGCACAGAAGTTGTTTACAAAAATATTTACGTAAAGCACGATGGACATTTTTGTGGAGTGCTGATTTTCATAACATGAATTGTATTCGCCTCAATGGGGAGAGAAGATTTCTCTTACCTGAGGGACAGAATTTTATTCGCCGCGAAGAGAGTATGGCGTTATGTGCACTCGCAATGCATAGTGGAGATATCTTCTGTGAGCGTTGGATGGTGTGAGAAGCTGATTAGATTACCAGCGAATATTTCAATGGCCACCGAAGGCCTATAGAGTCTTCCGTGTCGCGTTGTACTTAGTTAATGAATAAAGATTATAACGTTATTGAAAACAGTAAAATAATCTGTCTCGTCTCTCTCTTTGAAAACAAAGAAATATTTTCTTGTAATGAACCCTGGGAGCCGCAAGCTCTACTCCAGTTAACTATGAAAACACGTCGTTACAACGTGAACAAAAAACATGGTTGCCACATAGTAACTGCAACCAATATATTGTTGTGGCAAAAATATAGTGGTTATTTAAAAACATTTCAAACATTACCTTAGTGGCTATTAACAAGTTATTGCATAATTTGTTTAAAAAATTTACAAGCCCTAGGTGCCTGAAAGGTCTGATGAGTTCTGCTATGCCCATGTAAAATTTAATATCAATCGTATTATCCGTTTATCAATTGCTCAATTATTTGAATTTTGACCCAATGTGCGTCGTTTGAGCTGGCAAACATATCGCATTTGTCTGTAAACTTTTTCAATATATGTTAGCCGGCAATATGAAAAGCTCTAAACTAAATTATAACATATTACTCTTTCTTTACAATTTTCGCTTTTTGTCTGCCACCAAACCAACAGAATTCGTCTGTGATTGCAGGTTATACAAGATCCATCGATGTCAGTTTGGAAATCATGGTTAGTCAAACAATTACTGTGGTTAATCCGGCAGTGTTTTGCCAAGAGTTTGTCTGGGCAAGTATACAAAATATTTTGCATAAATTAATATTTTCATGGCAGTAAAAAAATATTATAGTTTTTAACCGCAAATATTTTACGTTCACAAGTCTTACGGCACTAAAATTGAGTTGGTAACAAATGTATTGTTTGTTTCAAATATTTAGAGATTGTCGGAAGTATTAGTTAAGCACACCTATCTATCCAGCGGTGTTTAAGCTGTTGATCAATTATTGAACCTTGACTGTCAATATATTAGAAAAGTCAAAAAACATTGAAATAATCTAATCGAATATTTTACTTGGATATGGAGGAAATTCAGTGTCTGAATATATAAATTTATTTTGGTGGTGACAAAGAAATAGTTACTGCTTTTTAAAGCAGCTCTGAGCATTATTGTTATTTTCCTCAGTTTTAGTGTATAATGTAACAGCAAAAACCCCTGCCTCGCCATCAGTAAGTAGCTTTGTAAGGGAATATCGGGTTAGCATTGCACACTAACTTGCTTACGTATGACATATTTGTTTAGGATGTCCCACTTTGTAGCATGCATCGAAGGCATTAAGGGATTTATCGTCGTGAAATGTATAATTTTTGTTTTTGATTTAATTACAGTAGTGCATTCTGAGAGGCACAACTGTAAGCGAATGTATAAAAATATTAGTTTTTTTCTGTATTGCTCAATAATATACGTACAAATATAAAAAAAATTTTCTGCATTTATATAAGTTGCTTATGTCACAAAAAAGTGACAGAAAAGGGACTTTTATTTAGGTTCATTCGAGAACTTTTTTAGTAGAGTTTAGTAACTGAGTAAATTTTTCAATTTACTCTCCCAAAATAAATTTTGTCCAAAAAGTACGCGAATGGAAATTTAGTAAAATTTATCCAACAGCTGATTGAAAATGAATGCAGTGTTGTGAAAAATGTATTCCTTTGACTACTCGACTCTTTTTGTTGTTCGTACTCGGTACAGCACAATTTATTGTCTACAATTCTTACGAAAAAACACGTAACTTGTGTTGCTTTATAACTTTTTTCTTTTTATTTTATATTTATTGTAAGTTTTTCCGGATTAAATTTGTTAAATAGTTCATTATTACTCGTTTTTGTTATTGATTAGTATGAATATCCAATTACTATATTCCGAAGTATTCATCACTTCTACAACACTAAAGAAGTAAATAAACAATGAAACAAAATAATTTTTTTTCCTAAATCCTAATTAAACTGCTGTGGAAAGGGTAACTTATTAGTACACTTTACTGTTTTCAAATCCCTATTTACTTGTGTTTGCTTTAGTTTTCCTTATTTTCACAAAAATTTTAACAACTCCGTAAAAATTTTTTGTTTGTTTACATTTTAAAACATGTTTTTTTCAGCCGCCTAAATTCTACTAACAAAAATTTCTTTAGCAGATTTTGCAATTGCTCAGTCATCGAACTGTCATATTACGCTCTCAAACTGTGTTCTCATCTACTAAACTTTGTGTACTCGAACGCAGTTTAGTCATAATTATTGGGTTCTCGAACGAAGCTTTTGTTAGAATACATTTTTTCAGAGGAGGCACGAATTGTTAAATTTTCACTCAATTTATTACAGAATTCTACGTATAAAAAAGAGGCTCAACGGAATATGACTGCAGGAAATATGGCCGCAAAGGACGAAACCAAAAATTTTTCACAATACAAAAACACTAAACTCTGGAGGGACTTTATTCAATTTGTACGACTTATTAGCATTTCTTGATGGAGAGATTTTTCACTTTAAGCGAGATGAAAAATAGCCCCACAACAGTTATATTTTTTGTATTTTTGCGACTTTTTTCATTTAATAATATAGCAGATAAAATATTTGGCATTACGAAAATATTAAATACACGCCACATATAAATGTTTACGCGAGGTAATGCCAGTTTTATTACAAAACACCGTAGGAAGAGTCAAAGAATCTGAATGGGTTTTCATGTATAATACCAAGGTCAAAGAATCAGCTTTCAAGAAATGGCAAAATCAGTGCAGGAGTACCTCAAGGCAGTGTACTAGGGGCGCTATTATACATAATTCATATAGCGGATATGCCAACAAATACAAATACGTATACGTCAACGTTTGCAGATAACACTGCATTTATAAGTGTTAACAAAGACCCGAAAGATGCATCCGAACAACTTCAGTCTCATGTTAATGGGCTAGAACATTGGCTAAAAACGTGGAGAATACAGGTAAATCCATAGAAATGTGCTCATGTAACGTTTTCCCTAAGAAGGCAAAATTGTTCACCAATAACAATAACAACTGCGACGGTTCCAGTGGAAGCCCACGTGAAATACTTGGGTATCCACCAGTCACAGCGAGGCAAAAATAACATCTTTAAAGGTTCGAACGAATCGACAACTTAACCTTGGCTTTGGAATACAAAGTCCTTTTATACAAATACGTTATAAAGCCAATATGGTCATATGGTATTCAGTTGTGGCGTACTGCCTGTGCATCAAACATTCAGAAGCTACAAAGAAGACAGTCTAGGATGTTACGTCTTATCGTATGCGCCCCCTGGTATATAAGAAACGAAAACATCCACAGGGATCTAAAAGTTCGCACTATCTAGGAATAAGTAAAAAAATACATGTCCAAATACGCACGCAACTTATTGCCATTTTACGGGCGCCAGAGACAGAAAAGAAATGACACATTGAGCCTGGCGAAGCGGCTCTCTCAATCCAATAGTAGAAATTTTCTTAAGATTTCAATACGAAAACTCGTTACAACATAGGTAATAACTAGTAAATAATAATTTGGAAATAAGATTTTAATACTTATTGTAAATTTCTTTTAGTACAAAGATTCAACAAATTAAAATTAAGTATAAAAAAAAATTATTTTTCCTTTGCGGTCATATTTCCTAGGGCGACATTACGTAGAGCCATAAAAATAATATAAAATTTTACGTTATTCCCGACCATATGGTTAATAGAGGGTATTGCAAGTGAAAAATTCTAATATGATTAAAATTGATTTTATTGCATAATTAAAGTTTCAACGTTTTTCTTAAAGTTTATGCAACATATAACAAGTTAATAACAAACAGGTGAAAAGTATCAAAGTAATTCGAATTGGACCTTGCTACGTATCTTGCTATCACTTTGACTTCATATGAACTAAATTATCGTAAAAGTCATGAAATTCGTGTAGACCGAGGAGAATATACAAATCTAGCTTAGCTAGATTAAATATATTTACAAATAAAAATGGACAAGAACTGATTTAAATAATTTTTTTAGACAACAGATATTGAACAAAAGAATTGGTTTTTTATTTCAAAAGTTGTATTTCAAGTGGCAACTTTTTAACTGAATTTTATGGGACACACTAATAAACAAACATTTAAATTACCTTGACAATATCAAGATGGTTTGGTTGTAAAAAACAAATCTGTTTAATGTGGTAATAATTTGTTTTTAATAAGTAGGTAACCTTAATATGATTATCTATACATCGCAACATCTATTTAAAACTTTGTTTTACTTTTCGTCAAAACAAAACTCAGTAGAAAATTTTTATTATTCGTCCAAAGTTTAAATAAAGTTCCCTGTACAGTTGTGTTCAGATTCACGTGGTGGTCCAACCACGGGTGTAACATTAAGCGGCTAGACCTGCGCCCCTATGCAATCCGCATAAGCACCACCGGATTAGCACTCATGCACATCCCGTACGTAGCAAATTAGGACAGAGGATGTCAGGTCCCTGATACTACCCTCTGCTGAGGGGTTCGGAGCTATCCTATCTCCTGCCGTCAATGCATGAATATTGACATCTTGCAACCACAGCCACCACGTCCACCTCTGAAGGAGCCTCACCAACAACCAATCTAGAACCCAAGTTCCAGGGGCTACTGGTTCACGTGGTACCAGTCGTCTTTCGTTACTGGTCAAACTTAGAATTCCTACCTTCTTCAGTATCAGGCTCCTGCCTCAGGAACTGGCACCCCTATTTCCCCCAGTAGCATATCATCAATGTGTGAAAACACCAAGATGATATGCCCCCAGGGGGGAGTTACCTGAACAATGGTGTTGCCCCAGTGTTCACCTCCAGAAAATCGTTTAGCAAAAATGTAAGGGTGGGGCGACAGGTGGATCTCCTTTTTTCGATGATAATACGAATTACAAACTTTAAAGAATCTCTTTTGAAACTACTACGAATTTGTTAGGTGTAACGGATGTATCTATCGTACATTGTGTTTTATAGCAGAAAACTAATAATAGCCCTTTCCTAAAATTGTTTAGCTGTAAACGGGACCAAATGTAATTTTTCGAGATGCGGGGGTTTTTGTGGCACGGGTCTTACTTGTCATTTTATGTAAATACAAAATGCTCTATTGATACTCGCGAGATTTTGTGCTATTTGGAATTCCAGTGTAAAGTTTTTCAGCGTAAAAAAAGAATTGTGACATGTGGCAATGCCAAAAATGCTTAGTAAGGTTTGCCATTTCTCCATGAATAGACAGACTAACTAACACACGAACAGAGTTTACATAGCAATAAATTTTATAGGGTGCTCCAACCATAATAGACAATGTTAATTGTGAGTCACACCTGCGGGATGATAACGGACTTGTGGCCAGAAATTGAGGATATGGACCTGGACGATAAGTGGCTCCAACAGGATGGTGCCGTGCCACTTGCCACACAGCCAACAAAACATTGCCTTTTTTGCGCGAGAAAATCAATTGCCGGCCATTTTATTTCACGTCGTGGCGATGTTAACTGGTCAACACGATCATGTGATTTGACACCGTTGGACTTCTTTCTTTCAGGGTATTTAAAAGAAAAAAAGTACGTCAATAAGCCAAGAACAATTCAAGAGCTAAATGATAAGATAATTCGTCACATTAATAACATTGAAACTCAATTATTTCACAGAGTCAATCTCTCTGAGAACTTTTTGTTTTATTTACAATTAACCTCTCGTAGGCTTTGGTTGGACCCACCATATTATCAAAATTGGTGCTGTGTGAAAAATTCGGTTCGTAAATTACGGCCATTTCATGGTCATCATAATCAACCGAACAGACTATTCAAGCTGTTGTGACCAAATTTCGGTCCAGTTGCACTGTATTGTACATTAATCCACTAACCCGCATGCGAAGAGTGCGTATCGAGGAAAATATTGCTGCTGTATCGGCCAGTGTCAATGAAGATTGCAATATGTCAGTCGCCGTTATCAAATATTGGGCTTGTGTTATTCGATGAGCTGGAAGATTTTACATAAGAACCTCGGTATGAAACTATACAAAGCCAGGTGATGTACCACAACGTCGTTTGTTTGATGAATGGGCCTTAAGAAAGTTACATTTGTCTATTGGAAAATTGTTTTCAGCGACGAAGGTCATTTTTGGCGCAATAGGTACGTCAACAAAAAGAATTGCCGAATTTGATATGAAGAGCAACCAGAGGTAGTTCAAGAGTTGCCAATATACCCTAAAAGATAACCTGTTTGGTGTGGTTTGCGGCCCGGCGGCATCCATGGTAAGACGTTGGCACAAATATCACGCGATACAATGAATCTATTGGGAGGCGAGTTCGGTGATCAATTATTCTCACGTTTTGGGGCAGTCCATTGGTGCCAAGATCATGCGATTTGACCCCACTAGACTATTTTTTGTAGGGATACACGAAGTCTCTCGTGTAGAGGGACAAGCCAGCGCTAGAAAGCAACGTTACAGTTGCCATTGGTGAGATATCGGCCGAAATGCTAGAAAAGGATCTTACAGATGTACCTCATACGGCGTAGCCGCGGACAACATTTACATAAAATAATCATTAAAAAGTAAATGGCTGGCTTTCAGTTATCGGCCCAGATAAGTTATTCATTAACTTTTGCAAATTGTCTTTGTTTTTTTTTCAATTTTTAAACCCCAAACGGTTGAAAAATCACCCATTATATTTGACTGTATAAAAGTCTATCTGTAGGCTTTATTGAAAATTATACGTCTAGTATATGACATTAAGCATCGCAATCATCTACCTTATCAAATAAATAATGATACATATGATATAAATTGCTCCTTAACGAAACATTATAATCCATTTATAGATTGAAATACAGTGGTCTGTATGATATACATTATCTCTACAAAGGTTCGAAATATGTCAATTGATGAAGAAACAGGTTCCTTCAACTTTGTTAATTACTAAAAACTTTATTCATGAGAAATGTTACTTCGCAGCGTAATTTTTATTTATTCTGCTTCTTTCTTTAATTTTAAGAAATAATTCATTATATGAAGACAAAAACACACGAGCGTCAAATTTACATCTGCCAAATTTGTTCATCAAATTTCATCATTGTACGGAAATTCATTATAAGGAGATCAAAATACACTCAAAAGTCGTGTTGTTGAAATAAATTTATAATAGCAAAAGCTTTATTGTGTAGAAATTCACTATGGAGAAGTTCGACTGTATTATCAATATAATAAATGGACCACTGCTGACAACTTTTTACTTCGTTATTGAATATTTGACAGCTTGTAGAAAAAACACCATATTTATAATGAACTTATCCAACTAGTAGCACTACCTACGCTAAGTTTTCATTTTATTTTGGTGTCAACTCAAAGTGATCCCTGCATGGTGAAAAAGTATCTTATTTAAAAAAAAATGTAAAGATGAAGTTTTGTGAACAGTGTGTATGTATTGCTGAAGCAATAGCGTCAGCTGCACTTTGAAGCAACTTAAAATTTAAAGTTTATTTTTTATTTTTCAAATATTTCAGCAAATTTTACGAAGGTTGCGTGATAAGAATGCTAATCACATTCTCTTTAAACATTTTTCGTTACTTTTTAAATTTAGAAATTTATCACAGAACATATATTTAATTACAATAAGTAAGAGGGCTGCACCGAAGCTTATATACCCTTCACAAAAGGGTGAACTACTAAAAATGTACTACAGGGTATCCCCAGTGCAAAAGTCATATTACTTTACATTTAAGCTTCCGTCTTAATATAAGCATTTTCGATCTGAATGTTTATCAATTTTAGATACATTTTTGATTTTTTTTTTTGATGAATTGTAGATAATAGCGGAATTGGGTTTTTAGTAAAATTTCTAATATTTGATAAAACTTAGGGTTTTCGGTGCAATTTCAGCATTTGGGAAAATTTTTTCGTTAAATTTCCGAATATGGTAAAATTTGTTTTTGGTTATTGTTTCTGAAAGTTGGGGTTTTTTAAATATAGGTAGATCTTTCGGAACTTCTGCAACATTGATTCTGCTAAAATTGAAACTGCAAAAGATTGGTGAAATCAAAAACTTGTTTTGAAATTTTAAAATTTGTTGATTTTTTGGATTTATTTCAGGTTTTCGATTTTGTGGTGAATTTTCCAAGTTTTGGTAAGATACAATTTTGCATTTGCTGAATATAAATTTCAAATTATTTGTAATTTTTTTGATGCAATTTCGGGTATCTTTGGTTTTTTTTTTGCAAATTTAGTTTTTTTTTGGTAATTTAACTAAAGTTTGAATTCCGAAATTGTGTTGAAATTTCGATTTTCTTTATTTTTCAGTTTAATTTGGACTTTTCGTAAAATATTTAATTTTTATGATATTAATATTTTTGGGGAATTCCCAATTTGTGGTGAAATTAGAAATTTTCTATATATACTTGTGTATGATATATTCTATTTCCACGTTTTCATAACATATTGTTTATTTTTAATTTTTGGCTTTTCGGAGAATTTGCAAAATTTTGGTTAAGTTAACATTTTTGTGGTGAAATTAAAAAATTTTCGAACTTTTTTGTGGTATTTTTTTTTATTAAATATTGATTTTGTATAAATTAACATTTTTAAGTATCGATTTATGGTATATTTTTGTTCAATTTTAAATTTTGGAAAAATTTTGTATAAATTTTTTAAAAGTTTTTTTGTTTTTATAATTTTCGGCTTTTCGGTGAAGTTAAAACTTTTGTAGTGAAATTTTAATGTTTGTTAAATTTGTTCTTTCCGTATTTTTTTTACCAAAATTTGGGTTGTTTATTAAACATTAATTTTTTAGCAATTAAATTTTTTTAAATCGGTGTTTCGATTTTATAGTAAATTTTCGAATTTTAAGTCAATTTTAAACGCTGAAAAATGTCGAATTTGTCGAAATTTGATGGAAAATTATTATAATTTTGCAATGTAATATTTTTGAACTATAGTTTGGTTTTGCGGTGCATTTTCGAATTTTAATGAATTCCTAACTTATGGTACAATTTAATTTTTTCCGATTAATTGATATTTTTTGTATAATTTAGATTTTTTATGATTTTTTAATATTTTGGTGAATTTTTAATTGTTTCGTGAATTTACCATTTTTGGTGAAATATAATTTTTTACGTATTTGTTTAACATACATTTCGACGTCTTTCATAGAATGTCTATTTCCTTTTAATTTTTCGACTTTTACGTGAAATCTCGAAATTCTTGTGGTGAATATTCTCAATTTATTGAATTTGAATTGTTTTCATATTTTTTTTGTTAAAATGTCGGTTTTGTATATTCAATTTTGATTTTTTGGCCAATAAATTTGTATTCTCGGTTTTCGATTTTATCGTGAATTTTGATTTTGGAGGATTTTAAAATTTGGAATAATTAAGTTTCTTTTTGGGTGACTTCCGTCTTTCTAAATTTAGATTTTTGGGCAAATTATGATATTTTTGTATTTAACATCTTTTTTATCTATAGTTAAGTTTTGTGGTGTATTTTCGGAAATGGTCAATTACCCAAATGATGGTAAAATTTATTTTTTTTTCATATTTTTTTATAATATTTGTAATTTTTATGAAATTTAAATATTTTGGCGAATTTTTAATTTTATTTTTTGGGATATTCACCACTTGTAGTAAATTGTTTTTAGGTGTTTGTTAAACATCGACCTTGTTAAAATTTCGATGTTTTTCATAATATATTAATTTTTTGTGATTTTGTGGCTTTTCGACGAAATTACATAATTGTGGCAAATTTTGATTTTTTTTTTAAAGTTTCAGTTTCAAAGTAATTCGGTTGAAAAACTAACAGGGTTTTTGACATTTTCAGGGTTTTTAAAGTTTTTTATTCGTTTCATCATTTGGGGCCTCAGGTCATCTGGGGACTGGGGATGATAATTTCTGCAGGGAGACTTTATAGAAAATTTGATATGGCCTCAGAATATGAGAATTTTATGAGAGAAAAAAGGTGAAGGGTATAGTAAACAACAAACTTCTCCACTTTCATTTAAATGCACTGTATTTAAAATACCCCAACGCAATGATAATAATATAATTATAATTAATAATTTTTAAACCATTTAAACAACAGCTGTTGCTTTAATAGTGCTGAATTGTACTTAATCGCCCTCTACATAGTCTCTTCTGTTTTGTCTTGCATCAGAAAACAAACCATCATTTAAAAATGTTGCAGTAAACATTTGTTTTCAAGTTAGAATTTTCTTATACTTTTGCATTTAAATAAAATGTACATAACGTGGGTCATACCCATCATGATCATCACCACCACAGCTGATCAGCATGCTGGGTTTTTTCTTGCTACTTTTAATTAGGGGAGGGTGTGTTACCAGCTTAAACAACAAAATTTGGAAATTCAGCAATAATATTGAGCAAACAAAAAACAAAATATTTCATATACGTCAGGCATACATATGTATTTTACATACCTGATAATTGAAATTTGCACGCAAACAAAAAACATGGTTGTGGCATTGTCACGACGACCATATTATTATTAGTGAAAAAATAAAACTTCCGTGGGAATCGCACCCTCGACCTCTGACTGATAGACTAGCACACTAATAACTAGATTACTGGAGCATCCTTGAAATGATTTCAAATCTTGCTTTACTTGCAATAAAGAAGATATTGTTTACATTTAATCATTAAAATATTGAAATTGATTAATTTGTTGAATTGATTAAATTGCAACATGGTTAGGTTGAACAAAAACCTAATTTTTAACAAAGTTTTTTAACTGTACAAAAATAATAAATCTAACCGTAAAATGTTCTTAATAGATATAATGTGTAGAGTTCTGTTGATGTTTAATGAATGTAAGAGGATGATGTGGCTTAAGTGATTAACGCGTTGACTATTAAGCATTTGATTGCGTTAGTCGTCTGTATTAGTACTTCAGTCGCTGCCAATCAGACCATATTTTTATTATTTACAATAGTAATATGATTTGTTGACAACAATATAATTCAATCATAATATGGTACTTTTAGATTATAGTTATCCCAACCATGTTTTTTTCACATTCTTTAAGTAAATAGAAATAAAAGGTAAGCAAACATTTAAAAAGGAGTTTTTATTGTGTATAAAGTCAGATGAATATTTCATTATACTCGATTTAACTTGATAGAAAATATAGTCTCTAAACATTTTACGAAATATTGCATCAGCTTCTTTGAATTGACAATATTCTGATATTCGAAACGTGAGACAGTCCACAAATATATATTAATAAATATAACTGACCGTCTTACTGAAGCCACATGTAATCAGCATCAATATTATCCAAGTTAGTGAGAAAAAATTCGATTATCTTGGCACTGCATCGAGTCGCAGTGCCTGAATCCATTTTTAAAGAATAGCGTCAGCTGCACTACCAGCCCTAAATCCATACTAAACCGTTACACAGCTGTGGATTTACATATTTGTTTTTCGACAATCACATTTAGTTTCTCTGAACCGATACACTTAATGTTGACTATAATCGAAATCATTAAGACTAAAATGAGCTTTAGCGATCCTGGATAATTTAGCATGGAGCTACAATTTTATTCAAAAATATTTTATTGAAATTTATTATTATTAAATATAATTTTTCAAATTTGATTTTTTTTGCATTTATCAAATTTTGGAGTTCAATATTGATTACCGGGATCTGGACTAGCGGTGTTACTATATTTAAAGTGAGTATGTGTTTAACATGATAGAGTAAAGGGTGGCCCATTTAACGTTAGGAATTGTACAATATTCTGCGGTAAAAAATAACGAATATTATGATAAATGTTTCAGTGCAGATTTGCCACGAAGGTGCAAATCATGTGCTATCGATAACTGTCGATTTTGAAGATGTAATCGAAATCTAAAAGTTACAAAATTATCTATTCAAGCAAGCCTACAATCTAGATTGGGTGGCATTAAAAGTAAGATAATTTTGTCGTGTTTGCCACACAGTCTTATTAATGAATGACAACTTCAATTTCGTGTTTCGTGGATGGTTTGTGTATTCGTGTATTTTTTAAGATAAGATCTCAATTCATTTATTGGACAATTTTTACTTAATTGCACCGTTAATTGAGTCAAATTTCCAAATGCTTAGTTAACAGGAAACATCTGTTGAATGGAAAAAATCAAGTCACATTCAACAATGTTACTGCATCACCAATAAAATTCCTCATGGTAGTTGTCGAACTCTATAAAATTAACACAAAAATAAAAAGAAATTGCCAGGTGGAATTTCTCCCCATTTTTCGCGAACAACATGAACACAGTTTAAGCTGTCGAATTCGAACTGAGTGGGCTAAATTGCATGTGTGTGAACACCAAAGTCACCAAAGTCTATAACTCAATTTAAAATTCAATTGCCTCAATCTAGGCGAACGTTTGAACATAGTATAAGATCGCTCTTTAACGGCTTCTCACAAAAAATAGAATTGTCTCTAAAGTTTTGGCTGATTATTGAACTTCACAACTTTGGAAGTTAGTTTTTAATAATTTCTGAAATTTGTTCAAGCGTAAGGCGTCGCATTTTGAAAAATGTCAAATATAAAACTGCTTTTCTATCAATTCGTGACTGTCATTCTATTCTGCAAAATCAAATGAACGGTAGTTGAATTTCCAAACGTTAGATGACTCACCCCTCCTACGGTTAAATCTACCTCACAGAATCACAACTATAATTAAATCATAAATTAATTTAAAAAATAAAGCCCCCTTCGGGATATATTTATCTGATAGGATAGGCGAAGTAGAAGTACAGGGGCCTTAGTAATAAGTGGCTGATTAATGGTCATTTGCATGGTGATTCTGCAAAAAAAAAGACATAAAAACTGCAATTGCAGAACTGTTAAACATAGCAACATTTGTATCCCTCTATTTTACTATCAGTCTGATTTACTCTATCCCTTCAAGAGGTAGTAACACAAATAGTAGGCATTAATTGTCTGCCTAAGAGATACTTTGCTTAAATAAATATCAAACTTAAAACAAAATCAAATAGACACAAGGGTATAAACAACACGATTCTCTGGGTGTAATGCGATTACTACGGTGCAGATGGATTAATATGTTCCTGTGTGGCCTTACAGCCCAACAATTTCCCATCTCGATATCTTCACACGACATTCAATAAACACAGCAAAGTATGTTGTGGGTGTTTTATAATTTTTTTAATAGAAAGTACCAACAACTATTGTATGTTGAACATGGACACATATGTTATGTATGTGTATTTTCTTTTAACTGATAAAATACAATAGTTTCTTGTGGGAGCTAATACGAGGGTTGGCTTTCAAGTTGTTACAATCGAACAAAAGGTGGCATTAACGAGCTGTGGCACCACAGCATTGAACATTGACCTTTATTATTACAAAGCCAGTGGCAATTTAAAAATTTACTGAGTATGTGGTTGATAGTCAACGTTTAAAAGAAGCAAGTTTATGATATGAAGGCTTATGTTGGACGATTTTTTATGATTTTAAAGAAGGCCTTACTCAATAACAATGAAACGAATGTCGAGAAAGTCAGCCAAATCGGTTGTCATTTCGAGATATGTATATCGATGCTGTGCGCAACATGATTAAAGAAGATCGCCATGTGACTTACAGACAGATAGAGGCGTATCTTAGGGTATTGCCGATTGTAATGCAATCGATTTTGTAGGACCATTTAGTTGTAAGAAAGATATATTCCAGATGGATTCCGCATAATTTAACAGAAGCGCAAAAAAAGGGTCGTGTGGACTGGTGTCAGGAAATGTTGAAAAAATTTGAACGACGACGTTACAGTAGACGAAACTTGGATATATTCGTATGAAGCTGAAATCAAACAACAGTCTACTGTTCGGGTGTTGAACGATGAATCCCGCTAAAGTTGTTCGTCCACGATGCACATGCAAGAAAATGATCCCTTGTTTCTTTGGTTGTACTAGACACATCGCAACCATTCTACTAGAGGATCGAAGAACTCTAAATGCTGAATGGTATACAACAATTTGTTTGCGAACGGTCTTCGATGATATAAGAAAAAGAACAAAGAACGTCGGGCCATTCTTATCACGACAATGCCAGCTCGCTTAAAACACGTCAAACAACTGAATATTTGAAGTAGAAAGACATCGAATTAATGTCTCATTACCGGTATTAAGAAGCTGTTGAAGTCTTTCGAAACCATGTTTCTACGATATCAGCTTCAGAATGGAAAAAATGTTTCCAGAATTGGTTTGAGCGTATGCAAAAATGTGTATACCTTAAGGACAAATATTTCGAAAAGCAATAAAACAATTTGTTTCGAACTTTTTCGTTTCTGTTTCACTTTTTGTATAAACTTAAAAGGCAACCCACGTAGCTGTTTCAAAACCATTTGGTCCCTGCTATAGTTTTAATAACGTTTGTCTTCTTTTACATCACATTCCTCTGGGCCCACACTTCGCAAGTTCTTTTAATTGTAATTAAAAAATTAAAGGACCTATGTAGATAATTTTGTCTTCTGTAGAAATTCCATTTTGCCCTCAAAATCAAAAATTATCGGTAAAAAGAGTGTTTTGCGACTTAACCAATTTTTACAGCGATTTCGAAACTTTTAATTTTATTGAATAGAGGAAAAGTTAGGCTTCTTTATTACGTTTGAACAATTTTAAATCCACCAATTTTTCAAAGAAATGTGATCGAAAAAACACTTTGTTCGAAATCCTATTTGTTTTTTAATTGTCTTTAAGCATATTTCGCAGTAAGTAAATTTATTTTAATACTTAAGCTACACAATTCTAGCATTCGTACGCTATTGAAACTGATGGCATAACATTATTATTCTATAGTAACATTGCTCCGTTTGCTTTCCTGACAACCCTATATGGCAGACGATCGTAATAATCCATATTTTATATCTTTGCTTCCGTTGGGCAAAGGGACCATAAGTTTCATTAGGATCAAGACTAGATACGGATAAATCTTCACAAATCCCACGTTACGTTGTATTAGCATTACGAAAGGCAAAACTAACGGCTAAAAGCCCCATCCGTACTGGTTTTTGTTCCTGAATTCAGTCACTAACATATCTACACGTATGGAAATTAATTCTTAAAATGAAAAAAAATATATATATATATATACTACGCATAATTCTACACAATTGTGTAGAGAGATTAAATTTGATATAACCCAACCGTATGTAAGCTTTGAGTTAAAAGAGGGTTTTCACATACATTAAGAAACAAAAATAACTTTCAAAAAAGGAGTCAGATCCGCACAGAAGCTTAAATGTGAATATAAGGCCAATTTCGGCCGTTAAAAGTACTGAGATAAAAATGAGGACCAAGTTCTTCATTTGTACAATTGGCAAATTTTTTTTTAAATTTCTAATATGGGAAAGGATTAAGGGAAAAATCACAATAGAAAACAATAGCAGAAGGTTTAAATGAAGCGAAATATATTGCTATTAAAAACTCCCTAAGTGCGGTTAACTTTAGTATAACTATAACAATTTTTTTAGTAACTGTGAATACATCCGATAAAACAATCAACTTATATTACCGAATGTTGGCACGAAGGGTCGTTTTTCAGATGGTGGTGGTATAAAAACACGGATTTGGAACTTTATAGAAATCTGTAACAATTTCCAAAACATACCATTTACAAAATAACTAGCAACAAGAAAGACCCAAATGAACATGACAGAAACACGAACTGAGACAGAAACACGACTCCGCTATAGAGATATATTTAAAAATTTTGGATCCCACAAACAACACGGACTTTAGCCTGTGGAAAACCGTAAAGCATTTATGTCCTATTTCCTACGAATCACCATTAAGAATCGATAACCGACCATGGGCTAAAAACTCAACAGAAAAGGTAAATGCCTTCGCAAATCACTTTGTTTTACCCTACATGACATAATTAGCTTCACTACTGCAAATATCAGTGACAATGTCATTAATCCTATGAAATTTCGGGTATCTTTATATGAAAAAATCATCCGGACCTGATCGTATTAAGAAACGTACCTAATTATGCTGTGAAAATTTTACTACTCGTATTTAATGCCATGTTACGAGTTAGCTTCTTCTCATGCTCCAGATCTTACTCTTACTCAGATTACGTCATACAGACCCATCAGCCTACTGTCAATTTTATCAAAGTTGTTTTAAAATCTATTCGTTTCATCTTTAAAACGTTACCTTAGCGAACAAAACATCATTCCGGACCATCAGTTTGGTTTTCGTGCGAGGCATAGTACTATTGAGCAAGTCCAGAGAATTGTTACAGTCAAGAGATCTGTATTTTAAAACAAGCAATATTGTTCAGCTTTATTTATTGACATTTCTCAGGCGCTTGATAAAGTCTGGCATGAGGGGCTACTCACTAAAGTAGCTCCAGATCATCTTGACAACTGCTACAAGCTTCTGAAGAGTTATTTGACACTATAGGTAGTATACTAGGGCCGCTATTATACATCATTTATACAGCGGATTCGCTAACAAGCCCAAATACGTATACGTAAACGTTTGCAGATGACACTGCATTTATAAATGTTAACAAAGACCCGAAAGTTGCACGTTAAATATTTAGGTATCCACCTAGATCGGCGCCTAACTTGGTCCCGTCACATTGAGGCAAAAATAACGTCCATAAAGCTTCGAACAAGTCAACTGCATTGGCTAACTCAACTTTGGCTTTGGAATATAAAGTCCTTTTATACAAATCCGTTATAAAGCCAATATGGTCATATGGTATTCAGCTGTGGGGTACTGCCTGTGCATCAAACATGCAGAAGTTACAGAGAAGACAGTCTAGGATTTTACGTCATATCGTATGCTCCCCCTGGTACATAAGAAATGAAAACATACATAGGGATTTTAAAGCTCCCAATCTCTAGGAAGAAGTTAAAACATACACGTCCAAATACGTAAACAAACTAGAGGTCCACTCTAACACTCTTGTTTGCAAATTATTACAATTTCTCGGGCGTCAAAGACTAAAAAAGACTGACACATTGTGCTTAGCGACACGGCTAACCCAACCCAATAATAGATAATATATTAAGATTGAAATACAGTAGATTAGTTATTAGATTGGTAATAATTAATAAATAATATTTTAGAGATAACATTTTAATACTTATTGTAATTTTCTTTAGAAGGATTCAATAAAATAAAATACAGCTTAATAAATAGTAACAAAGTATCGCCAAATGGTATTGTTAGAGGCAAAATGCAGGAAACCCTTCTAAAACCATATTCTGGCACCAGTTTCACAAACAAAGAACATATTATGAACTATTTATTTATTAGAACGCGTAAAATTGTTTGTTTTTTGTTGTCAACATTTCGCGTTCTGCAAACAACCATTTCAGTGGCACCAGTAAAAGCACAAATCATGCTTCAACTTGTTGCTATTTGCATAATTTTTTACGCAAAAAACAATTTATATTTAGCTGATATAGAAAATTCTGCCAGTTGTCTAATAAAATTTTAACTTTTACTGTATTCAAAGTTATCATATCAAATAAATATTATCTCTTAATAAAAAAATGAACTTGAGCCTTAAAATTAAATTACTTTATTTTAATAATTGTAGTTCGACAAAGTTACGTCCAACATTAAATATAAAAAGTTTATATTTTTTATTTTTGTTATTTACAGATGTCGGTAATGCTAACTGAGGTATTTCTCTATTCATTTAAAAATTTTAGAACCATTGTTGCAGGGAATATTACAACATGCTATACATATTTCAGCCTAGCAAAATCACCATGATGTAGCAAGTATTAATTTGTATACTTTGTTGTTGTATTGTAATAAAAAAGCTAGGACATTTTGCATTTGCTATGTTGCAAGACCCTTTGCAACAAACAATGAAAATGGCTAATATATTTTTTTTTGTTTCACTAAATGTTGGGCTCTCTGATGCGCAGGGTATTTTAACATTGTTTAGAAACTTTATTTCGATATACTAAAATAAATGTGGCCCGAACGAATCCTCAGCACCACTTTGACCGAACTCGGGTAATACTTGCGTTTTACGCCGAAAATTAGTGAGCGAAACCGTAATTTTTCTCTATTAACATCATCCACTGTGGCACTATAACTTCTAAAATTATGTCATACAGCTTTCTTTTCGTGCTTAAGGCTACCTTCCTAAATGCAGTGTAATATTGTCACATGTTGCTAAACGCAATCATGCAAATTGCAATGCAAATAAACGCTTTGTTTTCATTGGCTATAATGTTAATAAAAAAATTGAAAAAAATATATATTAATTATTTGACTCCTGAAGCTGTTCTGATCACAAAAAGTTTAAAAAGTTTGCAAAATAAATTTTTTGTTGCAATATCAATCTCTTTGATATCGTCTTCCTTAAGTTTTCGTCCCTCTTCGTAGAGATAAAGGTCATTTAAAGTTTACTTGATCGATTTATATGAGCTCCACCAAAAATAATAATTCCATGGAAATGATTGTTCTTATGAATGAAACAATCTAAAATAAAAAGGCAGTCAGTCATACATACGAGTGAAGAATTGTTAAAATCGGCTTTAGCAAATTTATAAGAATTTTTCATTTCAGACATAAGCATGATGTTTTAATAACTTCCTCACGTGTGGTTAAGTAGTAAAAAAACAATAACTTGTGTATGTTCGTTCACAGTGGGCGACATAACAATAAGTTACGTTATAAAAATACTTCAAGTTTCCAAAGAGAAACGTGTGTATCACGCCAAATTGGTAACGCTCGAAATCAATCGGATGTCAAAGTCTATATAAAAAAAGTTTGGGGAAATTTGACATTCAATTATTTTAAACACTGAAAAAAAGTCATCAGCTGCGCTGGTGAGTTTGCCTATTTTAATTCGCATTAGTATGTGTGTGTGTGTGTGTGTGTGTGTGTGTGTGTGGGATATACAAAACCCCTTCTTCCGATCTTTTTGAAACTCACACCAATAAATTAAAGATGTTTATCTTTCTCGACAGTATATGTGAAACTAAAACACGGGGGCCGTGGACCAAACTTCATAGCTATATTATGTAGTATAACCGAATCACTACGTTTTCATTGGCATTGACATTTATTTAGAGGGAATATTATAAAAAACTATTAACAAATTAAGTTTCTTTAAAGCAATTTCTTTTTAATGTTCATAAAAGTCATAAACCCATGTCTTTCGTGCTTCAAGTTTTAATTAAAAGTTTTTTTTAATATTGGTATTTTTTGGCCTCCACTGTACCTTTGTTCCTGTAAACTTTATGGGCTCGGCTTTTGTAACGCCTGCATAGAAAAAAGTTGCAATTGAAAATCTATCGCTACCATTGTCAATTTATATTGTGTTAACATTTTCTTGTTGCTTTTTTCCTATTGATTTTATTTTGCTGTTGCTGTTGTTTTGTTTTCGAAGCGATAAGTTCTCATAGTTGCCTGCATATTTAGCGGTCTGTCTGTTCGACTGCCATCCTTCTGCCTCTTGAAGTTAGTTTGACTCTATTTTTTATTTTATGTTTATTTTAAATTATTTTGCTGTAAACGGAAATACATTCTTTGGTTTTTTTATTTTTAATATGGTCAATGAAAGAGGAAATCAGGGTTACAGAAAAGGGCAACAATTTATTAGACTCATACACACACTACACACAAGTGCAACCAGCAAAGCATTATCGTATATAAAATTTGCATACTACAATTATGATTATTTTTAAATCAATGGGTTGGTCTTTTTGGCATGGCGGTTTTTTATAGAATATTTAAAAAAATATTGCAAGATAGAAGAATGTTAAACATCCCAAGAAAGTCTTGGAAATAACGCCGATTAATCAACTGAATTCCATAAAAATCGATTTTGATTTTAATACATCAAATATTTGTTATATTAACATAGAATAAAATACTGCTGTAATGAACAATTAACACACGCCTGACAAAATTTTATATTTAACCGATATTTGCGATATTTTTTAAACTTTGTTTATTTATCTTTGGATTTCAGATTTTATTTAATTTTATTTTAGCAAATAGTAGATTTTTGTTGATTAACTTTAAAGTTATTTTTTCTGATCTTGTCTCTTTTCCAGTATAAATCTGTCTGTTTTCGTAGCCTCTGGTGCTCATCCCGTGGAAGAGAGTTGGGATGGACCAATAGTTTGCATACATACACTCTCGATCAGATGATTAGAACCACTTTAACATATGTTTTTAGTAGGACATACATGTCTTTTTAAATTAATTTATTGTCGACAGCCAAAACTGTACTACCATCCGAATCAGCACTTTTTTAAGATTACAAAAGTAAGAACAACAACGTTAAAGTTTAACGCAACAGTATTTAAAAGGCCTTTCCCAAAAAAAAAAAAAAAAATACAAAAAAAAAATAATTTTTTCCGTTCATTTGATTACTACTTTGTATTTTTAAATTTTTTTCGTTTTATTCATTAAATTATTAGTAGAAGCAAAATTTTACTTTGTAATAAACATTAGTAGAAAATGAGTGGAACGTGCCAAGAGGATATTCCTATCGGGCCATTGCGAGCGAAACTAGACGAAGTCACAAACCAGTGCTCTGATATTTTAGAGATACTGAAAAGACAAAAATCTTTAGAATTCCGTCAAATTCTGCTCTTTCAGCTCCCAAAATCAGATCTCAAGCTAGTACACATGCAAATATCTCAACGCTGAAATAATCCATTGCCAACTGTAATTACGTGAAAAGAAAATAAAAAAGCACTGAAGACCGCCGCTGAATACTGTGCGCAAAGAAAATCGATTACAATTTGCTAGAGAGCTTATAACACGGGACATTCAAGTAGGAGATGATGTTAATTATTAGTGAGGAGCTAATATTAAATCGTCATCACAGCAGAGAAGGTGTAGTTATGGTATGGGATGGTCAAACGTATTACGGATGTTACAATCAGCTTTCCGGAAAGTAAATGATATTTTTGTACCAATTCTATGGATTCCGCAACAAGACATAACGCCAGAATTGCAAAAGAATTCATTGCAAATATTCGCCTTTATAATTCGCCACCATATTTTCGCGACTTAAACATATTTAAAAGTGTGTAGGATTGTTTCCCCGCAAGCTCTATGGATTCAGAAGATAATTCGACGGTAAAGATTCACTAATTCAAGCAATTAAGAACGCCTGTAATGTGATTACTTTGTATTATCTAAAGTTACTTCAATAAAAACCCATATATATGAAGTTACTTTGAACAAGGGAGGTAGCACCCACTATTGAAATGTGTAAAATATCATCAATAAACTTAAATTTTTCGTATTTTTCTTCAAAAAGAACTTTAACTTGAAACAAATTTTATTTTTTGTTGTTGATATTTTTATATTCTTAAGAAAATTCCTTTTTCGATGGATATTTGGAGGCGTATTTTTTATTTTTTCCCGGGAAGTGAGAACTTTTAGATTTCTAGGGATATTTTCATATCTGATATGCCAAGGGCCGCAGTTGATGAGCCGTAAAATCCCAGACAGTCTTCTTTGTAACTTTTGGATGTTTGGTGCACAGCAGTACCCGACAGCTGATTGCCGTAGGACCATATTGGCTTCATAATGGATTTATATAAAATAAGTTTGTATTCCAAATTCAGGGTTAAGTTACGATTTACCAATTAACCAGCGTAGCTAATTTGTTCTAAATTTAATTTCCGCCATTTTTGCCGTGAATCGAGGCGGATTTGCTGTTGTTATTGGTGGATAATTTGCGTTCTGAGAGAAAATGTGAGAACATTTTTATGAAGTTAATTTTATTCTCTATTTCTTTGCCCAGCCTTCTGGCTCATGAATGTCAGACTGAAGTCACAACCTTCGGATTATTATTAACACTTAACTCCGTATTTTAATCACGGATTTCAGCCGTTTTTTAAATTTTAGACGCAGAAAATTTTGGAGTCCGTGGTTGGTGCTTTTTATTAATCTTTAGTATCAATGATAATTGTTATGAAGCAAGTGCAATTTTCAATTCTTAGTGGCGATTCGTAGGCAATAGGTGACATCAGGTCCTTTACGGCTTTCCACAGACTGTAGGATGTGTTTTCTGTTAGATTCAAGTTCTTTAAATAACTTTCGATAGCGGACTCTTATATCTGTCTCAGCTTATTACGTAAGGATAAGTTCACGCAAATCTTATTCCAGGAGACGATTTTTTTATTTATTTACTTAATATATGTATACGATTATACATATAAGATATAGTATATAGTGAAAACATCCACGATCAGTTATCGAAGACTAAACAAAAATGATAATCCCAACAGAACCAATTTATTTTTATTCCCATTTCAATGGTTCAATTTCTTAAGCGAACAGGTCCTTTAATGTGGTACGGAAGACATTGTTTCTTAAAGAAGTTGAAATTCAAATGAACTGTTTTATTATTAACAATGAAAGATGACAAGAAGATAAAAGCATTATAATAGGTTCATATAGGGTAACGTTCTGTCGGCAAACTTAACTATTATCTTGGTAAACCAGTACAATAAATGAGAGAAAAAATTATTTAAAATTTAAATGTTATTTTTCGTGCGGATTTTTGGGGATAGAAGTCTTCATTTTGACGATAAGGCTTTAACAAAATCTGGTAACCCTATTTGCGGTCAAGTATGTGGTAAAACTGACTTGAATGAACCTCATATTTTACAACAACAACAAAAAAATACGTATTAAAATCTTAAATTTTATCTAGAATGTAAATGGATGTAGATTACAGGGCTCTTAAAACGAATAAAAATCATTAAAATGATTATTAAAATTATTAAAATCATTTCTAAAATGACTAAATATATTGAATACATTGATAATAACTAATAATTTATATTTTAGAGATAAGATTTCAATATTTATTGTAATTTTCTTTTAGAAAGATTCAATATAATCAAATTAAAGCAATATATATACTCGTATATTCATTAAATGGTTTGTTTTTAAATTTGAAGAACAAACTGCTAATCTTTTTTATTCAGCACTGCGTGATTTATGTTGCTACTTCTGCGTAAGCTATGTTTAGACTATAATATTATGTAAATATACGAAAATGGTAGTAAAAAATTTTTAGTTTTGAAAAAACATAGTTTTCCTTCAAATACATCCCTTATTTCATTAAAAAACTAGATTTTTGATTTGATTTAAAAAATATAAAGAGACATCATGAGACTGTCATATTTTCATCCGTATTATCTCTTAATGTCGAACACTATCATACAATATTATTTTTAGACAATACCAGTACTAGGAGTATTCTACAAAAAATATTTAACAAATCATATTACTTTTGCGCTAATACAGCTAATAAATGACTAAAATATCCAGAAAAACAAGCAACAAAACATTTTAAGAATGTACTATCGTAAGTATAACAAACGGAGTAAATGAATATGCAGCCGAACGAGTTACGTGACATAAATTCTTGATAAATTTATAAGTTTGTGAAACGTTTTAAAAATCAAAAGAAAACTGCCTTTAAAACTCATTGAAATTTTAACAATGTAGCCATTAAACATAAAAAAGAATATTCCTTCGCAGCTCTGTTTGCTTTCATTTCCACTTTGCAAGCTGAATGCTTAATCAAGATGTTAAGAATTTAAAAGTTTTCTAAATTCATTTTTAAACGCTATTTTATACAAAAGATGACTTTTTTCTTTAAAATGTCTTTAATAAGCTTCATTAGTTAAAAGGCTGCCCAAAAACTAAATTCGAAAAAATGCTTCTAAATGCTTTAGAGCTTAAACAAGAATTCGGATTAGACCGAAAATTAGTAAAGTTTTTGGTCAGATTTTTTCCGTTAGCCATTATTTAAAATCGAGTTTAAATTTCAGTTCTCTACTTAACTTAACACTACGTCTAGCCTAGCCATAAATTAGTTCGCACATTGGGTGATCGTCTAACAAATAACGAGAGAAAATGTGTTCGTGGTCTTCTGTTTGGAGAATACGTGTAGATGTTACTGGGTAGATTTTGTTTGTGTTATGTCATAACAGAGTTGTGCGAAAATTTGTTCGGACAACTCTGTTTGAACATGAAGCGACCATGAACAGCGACGGTCTTGACTAGCCAAATTTCTGTGAGTGCAGAAAAATATGCAATGGCTGAACAGAATTATGGCTAGTCAAGACGCCATGTAAAATATATGCAAAACTTTTAACACTTGTTCATAATTGAAACCACTGTAGCCAGATTTGAGTTATTTTTTGCAGTTTTTTTATAATTTACTTATTTTAATAATTTTTATTTCTTTTATTTCATTTTCTGTTTTTGTGATGAACTGGAAATTTCTGTTCAATTTTCAATTTCAAATTAATTATCGATTCTATTTGCAAATTTTGTTTTTAGCCGAAAGGCTGTTTTCGGTTCATACATGTTTTTAATAATTTTATAACTTTTTGGTGATTTTTGAATTTATTTCTTTGGTTAATTTTATATTGTGGGGAATTTTTGAATTGTGGTTGAAATAATTTTTAATTAAACATATAATTCTGATTGGTGATTTTTTTAAATAAAATTTTATTTTATTGAAAATAAAATAAAAGAAAAGAAATCTACAATAAGTGTAAAAATCTTTACTGCAGACTGTTAATTTTTTATGATAACCAAAGTTATAATTAATTCATTGTACTCAAATCTTTAATTTCTATGTACGATTGCCAGACAATTTGGGATGAACATCTAGTTCGGTTGCACTTCTTCCTGGATAGTGGGAACTTCTAGATCCCTATGGACATTTTTATTTCTTACATACCACGAGGCGCAGACGAGAAGTCATAAAATCCTAGACGGCCATCTCTGTAACTTCTGCATGTTTGATGCACATGAAGTATCCCGTAGCTGAATGCCATAATGGTTTTACAATAATTTTGTATAAAAGTGCTTTGTAATTAGTCCGGGTCGAGTTTGGATCTATTAGCCAGTGTAGTGGATTAGTTCTAAGTTTCGTTGCCGTTAGTTATTCCTCAATATGGCAGAAACAATTTTGTCTTTTGTAAGAAAACGTGACGTGCGATTTCAAAATATGAAAAATTTCAGTTTTTTCCAATTTTTTGTGAAATTTTCGTTTTTCAAATATAGATAGTGTAATATTTTTACAGTTTTTTCGTTTTATTTGTGAACTCTTAAACTTTCGATAAATTTTTTAATTTTTTTTTAAACATTTGTACTTTTTGATTAATTTTAAGTTTTTGCAGCAATTCAAATTACTTTTTAGTTAATAATAAATTCGTCCTGAAAAATGATTTTGTGTCCATATCTCCAGATTTTATGTCCCGATCTTGCTGATTTTAAATAGCAAAACTTTGTGAACGCGATGATCAATTTCGCATGCAGGTTATTTAGGGCAGTCAGAAAGGTGATTTCAACTTCGGACAAACATACAAATGTTAAATGGACTGTTCTACCTAGAAGTAGGGTTGCCAACATTCCCCTTTTCCCCGGACATTGTGATTTATTTTAAGGCGTCCGCCGGTCCTTCCTTCTTTTTAAGCGAGTGTCCGCAGTTGTTTACCAGCACTACAAGCCCAAGTATAACATATAGTTTCTTTAATCAAGGCGCGCTAGAAAGAAAGAAATTAAATCTGGAAACTATTTCTTATTAGGGTTAGGTGTAATTTTGGTGTGAATTGTCAAGAGATTTATGAATATTTGTAATAATGCAACAAATTTATTCAAATTGGCAACGTTGTCATATTTTCATGAAATTTTGGACAATTCGTATTCCCGAAATTTGTTAATTATTACGTTTTTGTGTTTATTTATATGGTGCTAATTTTAAGATTAGAATGACTTTTTACTGATTTTATTACAAATAATGCAATTTACTGTTGAGGGAGGGCAAGCTAGTCTTTATACGCATTTCGCTGAGTGCTTAGGCCATCTCATCAGGAAACATTTAACCAACTTTTTTAGAAAAATTTAAACGAATTTTATTTTATTGTAAGGCAATTCCATTGGGGCAGGTTTGGATTTCCAGCCTATTTTTACTTAAATAAAACTAGTTTCTTTTAACCGCTAAAATATCCATATTTGATATTATTATATCGTTTTGATAAACGTTTAATTTACCTTTTGCCATTGAAGGAACTCATAAAATATAGTTGCTAGGAGGACGCACTTGTTTCAGTTAATAGGTATAATTCGAAAATCAAGTCAAACTATGGACCTTTTGTTCAATAGCTTCTTTAAATAATGTTTCTTACATTATATATGTTAGTATTTAAATAATTAAGGGAAAGCCTGCTAAGATCTTAATAAAAACTTGACTTGTAGCTAAGGACGAGTGCGACAGCACCTTGGGATGGGTGGGACAAGAAACATTAGGTCTTAAAACAAATGAAGAAACACTTTTTTTATATTAATTTTTTTTTAAGCGAAATAATATGTCAGGTTAAAAAAAAAAAAAAAAAAAAAAAAACAGAAAAAATAATAAAAAAAGAACTCCTTCCACAGTTTTTCATAGTTATTGAGATTTTCGAACGACTTGGCTCTGAAGCCAACATAAATAACGACGGCAAACAGCGCAGCAAATTTAGAGAGAAAAAATGTCACAGTCAATGATATTGCTGATAATATTACAACAACAATACAGCAGAAATTTGCGAAATTAAGAAAAAAAATTTTAGTTTCCAAAAATTTGTCAAATGATCTTGTTTTATGTGTGTATGGATTTCATTACGTAGTTTTTAAAACAACGGTGCCGTTTTCGCAAGAAATGCCCTCTAACATTGTTTTGTGAATTTATGAGCATTTATAGTAGCGATTCAGCGATACATTTCAGGCTGCTAACAGCGGAGTTAGGTAAGTTTCTTATCATTGTAACACAATCAGGTTTGGGCGACTTTCATCAGGATTGCTTATTTTCGCTTATAGTAAACATAATCGGAATTTCACAGTATTATTCACAATGTCACTGATAATTGGAATAGTACAACTATTTACGTCTTATGGTTTGAATTTTTACTGGAGTTTTTGGCCCCAGTACGGACTTCGAATCTTAGCGTGGGTTCGTGGACACTGGGACGTTGTTAGTCCCTTACAGCTTTCCGCAGACTATAATTCGTGTATTTTGTTGGATTCAACAGCGGAATCATGGTTCTGTCTCAAGTTAATGCGTAGGGTTTATTTGCATAAGTTAGTTCATTAGCATTTTTGTGTGTGGAGAACGGCCACTGCTTTCTCAGCCTTCTGAATATCAGCTGATGACTGGTGCAATTTTCTGTTAACCTATGGTTTTATTGGCGTTAGGACTCTAGCTGCGACAGTCACGACGTCTGTAAAATATTCTACAGCTGCTTGAATATTATCCCGATTTCGCAGATCTCACATACATTGTATATTTCAACTAATTCGTGTTGTTATTTAGATAGCAAATAAGGGTTTCGGCTGTATTCGAGTGTCACCACATGCGCTTTCACTTGGGTGTTTGCTGTCATTTAAGAAACCCATGTATTCGGAAGAGGTTTTTTGTAGAAAAGTGTGTTTCAGAGACTCAAAGTATGTTTATTTCCTGTGTTAGCAGGAGTTGGGAGAGCCCATTACCGTCTCAGAAGCATATTTTCTGAGATTTAAATGGGGATCAAGTTTTTGATATATAAAATACCATATCGTGTCTATGAAACCTGCTAAATTGGTCACATTTTTTTTTAACTTTTAGCAACTTTCCTAGAAATGAGATGATGTTTTACATATCAAGATCTTGGTCCTCATTTTGATCTCAATACTTTTAACGGCCAAAATTTTTGGTTAGAAACATGTCCTTTGTTTCACATTTATGTTTGTGTGGGTATATAATATAATGATCGCAGCATGAAAAAAAATACTAAAAATAGTTCAAAATAATATTTCGCTCTACTAAGCGCCTTTAAAAAAACATGTTTGCTATACTTCTAATAAGCAGAATTTCTCTCGAATAAAATCTCAATAGTTCTCAGCATATTGGTTGCAAAGTCCTTTAATGGAAAGATACCGATAAATTTTCATTAATATTATGATTCACATGATTTTCTTCAAAAGGTACTTAAGCCACTTTTAAAACCAATGGCTAAAATAAAACTTTCTAAAATTGTTCGTTTGTTGTAATTTTAAATTTTAAAATAATTTTAAAAAACCATAAATTGTGTTTTTGGTTTAAAATAAACAAAAAGGTTCTCTGTTCACAAATAGTTTATAACTTGTAAAACTAAAAATTTAGTTTTTCTCATTAATATTTGTTGCAGGCGACCGACCTTTTTTGGTTCAATATTTTATCTGCGTGTAGCAAGCAAAGCACACAAAAATTTCTACCTCCTAATGGACATATAACCAAAATATAAGCAGATTTAACTCAGCATCATGTGTTTTAAAAAAAAATACGGAAAAAAAATCAATTGTGATGTAATAAAAATCAATTCGTTGTCTACAACCGATTGATAAAACGACCTTCCTAAATCAATATTAGAAAATAATATTCACATATACATGGACATGTAAATAAAAACTACTTTAAAAAAACATAAATTAGAAATAGAGATAACACGTTAGGGGCAACAAAGAGAATAATTTACGAATTTGTTTCATTAAAGAGCGTAGAAACTCTTGCATCCAAAAAAAAAACCTCTTGTTGAAACACTTTATTGCACAAGTTTTTAATTTTTTTATTTTGTCTGATCAGAAAGCAGAAGTTTTCCGAGGTCATCTACATAACTTAAACGAGAAATCAAAACATAAGATAAGCTGGCTGCCACTGGAGAAGAGTTGGGCCACAGCATGTATGGCTAGCAGCTTTGAAACCTTTTACAAGAAAGTTTCACTTGTGTTTGTCAACAAGTTTTTACGTGTCACTTTAGCCGTTCCGTTTAAGACAAAATAATGGCTCTATTTTTAAGGGATAATCAAAAGTATTATGAATTCTCGAAGAGATGTCTGCCATAAAATTACACAGTGCCATGAAAAGTGGTCGATTGATTCCAAGTTTTAAACCTGGGAAATCAGTGAGGGGTGATCGTACATATCGATATCAATGATGTACAAAGACCATCATATCCCTCGTTAAAGTACCCCGTAAAATGAACAGTACCACCACAGCAATAACCGTCATAACTTCTCGAATCTCATAGGGCTTAAACCAGCAAGGGCTCAAGTTGGATCAGCGCCTGCTTGCGATCAGCTCTTCTAATCTCGCAACTATTTTTTGTTAAAAAATTTTGTCGAAAATTCTCTTTATGTTATCGGAGCTGTATATCGATCAATTTAGAATATCTATTCGTATTATTCTTATCATTATCTATGCCGGAGTCTGTAGAAAAGCAATAAATTTTCAAAATCACAAAGTATTCTCAGGCTGTTATTTTTATGTATTCATAGCCGCCATAGGGCAAACTTGCAACATACATTTGTCGTGTAGTGGAGGGCACCAGCTAATGTTTCTATTAAAAGAAAACGCTGTAAATTTTATGAAACAGGTAGAGATAAAAATACCTTTATTTGATTTTTTTATCGTTATTTATGTTACCTGTTAAGGACTCCTTTTTCTATTTGGTTGATAAGAAAATTATTATTTAAAATTATGTGTTTGAGTAGTTTTAGTGGCCTTAGTTAATTTAGTGTTTTAAATATGAAAAGAAAAAAAAACCCGGCGGAAAACAAATAGACAAACAAACGATGCCACCATTCTCTCTAAACGTATTATTATAATAAAAATAAAATTTTTTGCTTTTAAACGTTGTTAATATATTTAACCTAAAAGGCACGCGTCCAGATTAGGGGGCGGGCGGTTACGGGGATATCACTTTAGTAATTAAAACACAATTTCTTCTGAATGGAATTTTTAACACAGCATTTGCAAGAGGTTGTTGGAAAATACGCTTTTGTATGCTTCAGAGAGAACTTAACAATTAAAAGTACCGGGCTCAATGGCCTAACCGGTCGTTGGTCTTAGACCGGTTTGAAGACAACCTCATATGAGGGGACTGACAAAAGTTCGCTTGGTTGGCTAAGCATTCCAATATTTAGTGTTTTACACGCTGTCTTGCAAGTGGTCGATTTAAAAATAAGAAACCACAAAACTGGGTAAAAATAGTTCGTATACGAGTACATTTCCGGTATTGCAGCCAGAATGATTTTTTTTCCATCTCTTTACAGATTTTGAATTAGCTTAGGAGTTTAAGGCTAAAAATAATTTCGTGGATGACTGTTTAGCCCCATATCTGCAACAATGCCCAAGAAATATTTTCTAACGACTGGGAACACTTAGAGAATCTGATTTCGAATTCCAAAAATAATTTGAAATAGGATTGGACATTGCTGGAATTAAAAATTTTACTCGAAAGCTAAATTAATGTCGATGGTCTACTACGTATTTTAAAAATTTAGAAATTAACGGCAATTACGTCACAGAATATGAAATCAAAATAGGTTTTCGGATTTTCAATGCAGTGAACTTAGCAAAGCTGTGCTACCACATCGAATATGGGGGCCATCTTATTGAAGCCTTGTATAAAAACGTAACATCACATCGAGTACTTGCAGGTGTCTCACCAAAAGCCACTTGAGATATTATCGTGCCCGGAGCTACTAGCAGTCATATGAGCAGTTGGTCACTGACTGGACTATGAAAGTCCTAACACCTCTCTGTTGGCAATATATCCATATATTGGAAATCTCTATGAACACACGTCTATGGAGGTATAATGAAATTGCTTTGAATATCTAGAATGAAAAATTTTGATAGAACTTTAAACCGTTTTTTTGATACTAATTGGTCCTAGTGTTCGGTGCGTATCTTAGATATTTTTTTTTTATTTTTCTTTGTTGCTGTGTTTCTAAACGCAGTACACCAAATTAATTATGTAGCTCACGTTTTTCAGACTGTTAGTTTCGTTAGTGCAGGCGTGAATTCAGGTTAAGCTTTGGCAGGGGAAGTATTTACGAAAACAATTAATTCAATTGTTTTAAACTTTTTGTATGGGATAATATTTATTTATAATGATTTTGGAGGCGGAAATTTCCCTTTTGCACCCCCTATATCCACGCCTGATTTGGTGTGAAACCGAAATTCATCAATGCTATTATTTTTAAAGTCAACCCAATGATAAATTTTGAGCCAATGTCTGTAGGAGACATATTTGTTACACCTTAAATTTGATACACCAGTGATGGTGGAGGTTAATGAGTTCGTTATGAAAATTGTGGATCGCTCAAGGCCTTTTTTAACTACTTTTTCTCAATAATAGTTTATAAACTTTAACCATATTATTCTTATCAAATTTATTTCAAAACGTGCGACATGTCATTAAACTCTCACTTATCTTCTTCATAAAATATTTCTTATCGCAATTTCAGTACGCACTTGATAGCAGGGTTACCGTGGAGAAGTTACAAAACGTTGACGCAAAAGGGGGATCTTTTTAAAAGAAGTTTATAAAATAAAAAGACAAAAAAGAAGACTTGACTGAAAATCGTTCCAAAAATCTACAATTAGTAAATAAATTTTTTTCTTAATTCTCCATTAGTATTTTAAAGTAAAATTCCGGAAACTAATTTATTGTTGCTCTTTGTTTTTAATTTTTGTACCTTTTACATCTACAAATACATTTGGCAACTGCTGGCTTATTAAGGGAAAATAAATTACAAAATGTGTTTTATGTTCTTGTTAAAGCGTTAATAAGTATTTCAAGGCTTCACAAGCAACTCTCATTTGGTTTATGAAGTTTTACAAATATGATATTTCTAGCTTTCTTAAAATTTGCCTAAGCTGACTTATGCAACCGGAAAAACGCGCCTAAATAACTACGAGTGTAAAATTAAATATTAACTTGAAAAACATTTAAACTAAACGTTCAGAATTGTTTTTTTTGCAATTAAAAGGACGTTTATACTTCGAAAGATTTTTGTAAAATCTCTCGTGGTTGGTGAAATTAAATTAATGGCACAAGGAAAGTAATTTGACGACATTTGTAAGTATTTGTATTTTGAAACTGTTCTATGAATTTTAATCAAATCTCTATTAAGTAAAACACACACACACATAAATTATATGTTAAAAAATAATCATCAATGTTTTCTTAAATTTAAGTCAAATATGTTACGGCTTTAAAAAATGTAACACATTATTTTACAAACGTAAATAGACAAATACATGATACCTACATGCTGGCCGCATCAACTGATCCTGTCAGCTGATTATTCTGAGATGTACTTATACCAGCTGCTAGTGCAATAAAAAAAAAGATTTGAATATATTTATGATTGTATCAGAGTGTTGTGAAATTAGTTCATTTAACTAGAAGTTACCAAGCAGCAGATATCGTGTAATTATGATGAATGATGTCTACGAATTAATGCCGTGTTTGTAGTTCAGATTATTGCGCTCTTGAACTTAGGCGCAAGTGCTACAATAATTGGGAAGAACAGTGTAAAGAAATAGATCCATGTACCAAAGAGACAAGGTTACTTGGAAAATAATAGTTATTTTGTGAGATTTATTTTTTCCTTAGAAAATGTACGAACACTTAGATAAATTTAACCTTAAATTTGTTTCTGATCAGCCTTTCCGATCAGTTGTTAACTGATAAAAATTAAATAAAACAAAATAGTTTTTTTTTTGCGAGCAAATTAACCGGTGTCCGCCGGGAAGGTATACTACTTTGTTTATAAGCTCCTGAGCACGGTGTCGAATTGAGGTTGATGGATTGTTTTGAACACTTTCTTGAATGTTAGCAGTAATGTTTTCAGCCGATCTTGCAGTTCGTTGTGGTCCATGCTTGGGCCTATCAACTACAGTCCCTCTTTCTTCGAAATCATTCACTACACGATAGATAGTGCGTCTTGTTTGAACGTCGTTTCCCCCAAAAATTTCACTTAACTTTCTCATCGTCACAGTAATCGATTATTGATTTTGATAAAATGTTTTAACGATTATAACACGTTGCTTTACCGAAGATTTTTCCATAATAAATTTGCCACGTCTCTGCTTCACGACTGCCAAATATGAACTGTAAAGTCGAATGATTACCAAAATGGCGGCAAAACAAAGTAGTATACCTTCCCGGCGGACACCCTGTAAACCCAGCAAAAAGCTATTATTTTCTAAGAAAAAAAAATAAAATTAAAAATTATTATAAAAGTAAATTTTTTTACATAAAATTCAAACAAATAAAAATTTATGCACAGCGTAACAGGGATTACATTGGTATACTTCTTAATATTGTAGCACCTCTATTTCATTATGAATTTTGTGGTTAAAAATTTAAGAATAATGATTATTTGCTGCGGTCCCTGGATTTTTATATTTATAAGTTATATCTATTATTAAGAATATATTTTTTATTAATGTTTTATATTTATTTTGAATGGAAATTAATATAAATTCAAGATAAATATGTATGTGTGTACCAAAAGTGCTTTTTCTCAAACAGTAGCATCGACTAGTGATACAAACTGGACCTTTTTAAAAAACGAGCAAGGGAGTAGAAAATTAAAAATTTATCCTTTAATCGCACAATGGTAACATTTCATGTGAGTAATTTTTTCCTCAAAACAATGCTGTAAACTAGTTAATGGAGACGAAAGAGTTCCCTTCGCAGTGGCCACAAAATATTTAAAATTTGTATGGCACAATCCCTCTTGGGTGGAATGATTGAGTTTTTAATATTTTTCCACTGAAATTAAACTTTTTCATTTGACACCTGATTAGATTAACTCTAAAATGGGCAAACACAATCTACAAGTCATGTCAAGAGTAATATACAATTTAAAAAAGTTACTTATTTTATTTATAAAAACTATGTCTTCTTGGTTACAGACAGACATAGGGTATGTATTGTGAAATATTTTGACTTGTAGGGTATTTTTATTGTTAGGGAAATTTAAGACGTTTGGTGTTTTTGGGGTTGTGTAATTTTATTGGTTAACAAAACGATTATCCCAACAGTTGTTAGCTTTAGAAAAATATAAACTCTTTTTTTTTAATTTTATTACAATATTAATAAAGTTTAATTCATTATCCGATAATGTTATATATTGTGGTTACTAACATTGGTTATTTGCATTAGAAAACAAAATATTGAAACGGCAAAAAATTTTAAAAATATAAATATAAAACAATGAATTAAAAGTAAAGATTTCATATATTGAATGTAGATTTCAATTATGCAATTCACAAACGTGTTGTACAATTGTATCGTGTATTAAAATAAACCTTTGGCTTATTATATTTTGGTATTATTATATTGTTAATGGCAAAACTTTATAGAACTCAAATCAATCATCATTTAATATTTTAAAATTGAATCAATTATGGGAACTTTAAATTAATGATAATTATACTTAAGTGTAACAAAGTGTCATTAGCAAAAAAGCAGATAAGAAATAATTATTTCTATTTCAAAAGACTTTCCATAAATAGTTTGTAGTTTTATAACTATACGTAAAAATTCAGAATGTTCAACTTTTATAAACACAAATTAGTCAAACATATAGCATAGTCCCAGGTATGGTGTCAATATAACATTTCAAAAACGATAAGAAATGAATTTGTATTATAATTGTATTATGATACAATCAATACAACAATATAAGACGTTTGTGAATTGAACAAATATGTTGTATTCCATCATTGTCGAAGTGTGCAGCCGTACTATACATTCCTTTTCCCTAAATGGTGGTTTTATGGTGGTAAGGAAATTTTGTGAATTTACGAAAGCCTGAGAATTTATTCTCAGACGTCATAACTTCAAGAATTTGACGTAATGTGCAAGAAACCACATTAAATGCCACATTTAACTGCAGCTTAAAAAACCGCACTAGCATAAGATAAACCGTTGGTTAGCGTTTTCAATAATAATGTTGTGTGTTTTGTGGATTATGGGAACATCCCATGTTGTTGTTAGATTAATCGAAAACATCAGACTAAAAAATTGGTTTCTCCTCTTAACATAACCTTGTTTTAAATAAACCTATATTCTTTACCTTTTTTAATGCAATAAGGAAAATACGAAATGGTAACAAACAAGCCACTATAGCAGTTCAGAAACTTAAAAAAAAATTGTATTTCTATTTTGTGGCATCAGCCTGGCACATGGCATTAAGTTGAGCAGATATAATTTTCACTTAAAAAAGTACATCCTCACAAATTCACACCTTTTCCTCAAAGAGTGTAAAGCCTTTTCAGGCCTTAAACCATTCAAGGTAAATAAATATACGACGGAATAAGCGTAACCACTATTTTTTGCAAATGTTTATTTAATCTTACACATGCCAGATAAAATAAGATTTAACCACATGCCAGATAAAATAAGATTCAATACTCGTAACACAAAGATATAGGTAGAAACTTGCCTAAAACTTTATTATCGTGGGTGTCAGATTTCTTACAAATTTCTCGTTTTGTTATGCGAATTATATTTCCGCGTTTTGGTTTTTATTAAAAAAATAATAATATATGTGTTTTTTTTCTTTATTAATCCTTATTTATTTTAAGCTCAACAACTTCTTGACCGAACGGGAGGATTGACTTATCCTACTTACAAGTTCTTCTTATTAATTAAACTTATTGTTTTTTGTTAATAATTCTACGGAATGTTAATATTGCATTTTCGTTTGGGAACGGAATGCAATAAATGCGATTTGACAATATTTATTGCAGATCTGATTAAACAAAAATTTCACTCTAGGTTTAATCATAATTTGTTTGGATGGAAGTAAAATGTATGTTCAAAACCCAATTGCATTTTCTACCATTTGCCCATATTGTCATTATGGTTCAAGAAACAAATTTTTCAATTAAAACACATAAACAAGTCGTTGAGCTCAGCTCAACGTAAATATATTTTGATCGCTTTATGTCCATTAGGGGTGTAAACCGCTATTACAAATAAACATTTCAGACTTTTTGAGCTTGAGTAAAAGAATATTACATACTGGTGAGTTTGCAGTTTTCCACAGGCAGTTTAACTTGCATTACACTTGTAGATTTTTGGAACGAAATTCCGTCATCCCTTGTCAAGTTTGGTTTGCAGACAAACCGGTTTCGGCTATGTGCCATCTTCAGTGTCATTTTTCGTTATCTGTATTACACTTCTTTAACAATTATTACCACACAAGCGGCCATAAAACTGTTCTCCATTTCATAAAAAATATAACCCATTAAAAACATCCAAGTACAAAACATAAGCATTTGTCAAAATATGTTCACAACAGTAAAACCTCTAATATTAGAACCCATGTTAAAGAACAAGTTTTTTAATCATTTTATTGTTTCACAACTGATAATACAAATTGTAAACGATGTAAACAGAGCAGGCGACTGATATATTTCTTTTAAAATTTTTTCTTTTCAGTGTATTTGGATTTACACAGCACAAAAAAACTTTTCAAATCTAATATTCAAAAATTTGCTTTTTGCAGCCAAATTTGAAAAATGCGCATAGTGCACTGTTAAAAATGCACTGCTGGGGTTGGCAGCTAAACTTACATCGTTTTGCTTGAGGAAAGTTGTTCAGTTTATTTTTATTGTAAGAAGCATTCGCGTGATGAAGAAGTTAAAATGATTTCGATGGTAACATCATAGATTTGGTTTCTAAGGCATCAAAGGTTTTATTTACGGAAAACATGGAACGGACATCAAATGTCGACTACAAAAGTTTTTTTACTACAGAAGTATGCCGTCCTATTTACTTTAAGTAATAGAATTATGCTTTCGGGGTATCTTTCACAAGTATAAGATAATTCTTGACGGATAAGTTCGGTAAACTCTTCATGAACGTTGCAACCGAGTTATGCAGACTTTTTCACAATTCGTGTTATGATCTTTTGAGTCATTCCTTATATGGAATTTAAAAGAACAAAATCTTTACTGGGGCACACGTCTTACTATTTCTGAGCCAATTGTCAGTTGCTTAAAAGGATTTCAGTTCTTTATTGTTTTTTCAATTGACGAAGGGATCTCTTGGCCAATTCCGAGTAAGAGTTTTCTATAATCGCTGAAGTTTTATAATTTTTACAGTGTTTTATATTTTAACTTTTTCAGTCTCTTTTAGTGCCCATTAACGAGTTCTAGTTTGTGTAAAAGTTTGCACCAGTTAATGTTAATGATATCTTACAAACCATTTGTAATCTAAGATAAACATTTGAAGGCAGTAATTTTTTATTGTCCTCCATTCACAAACATTTTAGATACGAGTAGTACGAGTCCAAATTATGAAAAACATGAATAGTAATACAAAGTAATTGTGGTTAGTATAACTTCAAACACAATTACAATGAGATCACTTTGAATTATATGGGCGTGAACATATTTATGTTTCGACGTTAAAAAAGAATGTACGTCTTGACGTAACAAAAGCTACGGAAATTACATTTAACTTTTATACATATGCATGGGCTGTACACAAATCTTGAACTGCTTCACTTTTGAGGCCAAAAACGATGCCTTCGACGGAAATTTCAGATCCACTGTTTTTAAAATAGTTTTTTACTAGAGCAGCAACATATGGAAAAGAAAAGTGTTGTGATGATGGAAAATTATAGCTACATGTGTGGCAGCATAGTTTCGTTTATTGAACAATGCTCCTGTGACAGGCTGACCTGGTTTCAGTAGCACATAATTATAAACCATTAATATTTTGCTCTTTGGATCCGCTTTAAAAATGCTATTTCAGCCTCGGATTATCGTAACGGATCCATTTTTTTATTTCCAGTCACAATTCGATGGATTGCAATGCTTTCACACAACTGAAAACATCCTTCATTTATTTATGATTGTGCAAATTTTTCTTCTTTTTGACACGGATTCTTTAACGTCTAGAACTTTCCTTGCCTTCAACATCAAAATCACCCTCGCTAGAAAGTCGAAATCAAACTCTAAAAATGTTTTCAAAGACCGCATGCGACTTTCGTAACGTAAGAAAAGTTCCCGGAAATTTTCCACATTCAATGCAATAGTAAGAAATCTTGTTTTTAAACTGACAATTCTCTGTCTTCTCATTATTGCTGACAGATGTTTAAATTTTCCAATGACAACAAATATTAATGTCATCATTGAGAATGTATCACAAGTGGAGCAGCAAAAACTTTTTTGCACCCACCAATATATAGTGAAGATGGTAATATTTATTTGTTATTATTTTTTAAAGTCTACATATTTGGATATACCTTACTGTGCCCCTCGTCTACTATATGAGATAATATCATCAGTGTCGCAACATCATACTTTCTCAATTGTGTTCAGCTTTTCCCATTTAGTAAAATGCTTAAGCGTTGCATATGCTGCATATACATTTTTTAGAGCAGTTTCATAAACGTCGTTGAAATAGGCGAAAGAGTTAGTTTTTTCACTTAGACAAAAGCTCTCTTGCAGATTCACGTATGTTTTCTATCGGCAAAATCCTTTGAGACCAGAGGAAAATTTCTAATTAAAAAAACAAAGTGATAAAATGTTTCATAGAGTTATGTTAAGGTTTTCGGCTACAATTTATTATTTGATTAATCAAATGGAAAATTTTTCAATAATAAAAAATCCCAAACAAAGGGAGTCTCATCGGAGATGTGTGTGGCAGATGGCACCGCCCTGCTGAAACTACAGGTCTGCTAGATCCCTGCCGTCCAGTTGACTCCACAAGAATTCAGTTATCATGTTCCTGTAACACAGCCACTGCCACTGTTTTCAGAGCAAATCTCGCTTACAGCAACAATATTTACGTTGACACTAACGATGACCCTTTAGGTACACTTTCTCTACCGGCTTTCATCATCATAACGCTTTTTTCACTTGTGTTAATCGGCACTATCAGTGGCGACAGCTGTTAAATACCAAAGTTGCCACGTGCACGAAGCAAATCCCACAAAATTTAAAACACCCTATACAATTGAGAAATGACAGTGGGCTTCATTATGCACATGATCGAACCGAGTGCCATAGTGGTATAAGTCAAAATATGCAAAAGTCTTATAGCGGGCATTACAATTTTCTAGGTCTAGGTTCTGAATAACATCATTTACTACCTTACGGTTTTTAATTACGAAAAATAAAATCACGTAACTATTGTTTGTTTTTTGTTAAAAGTTTAATACAAACATAAAAATCAATATTTCTAGTTTTTCTAAAAATTTATGTAAAAATTTTCAGCTTGATAGCTTAACTTCTGGCAATATTTTTTTATGAATTTATTGTTAATTTACTACTTAGGAAAATAGAGCGAATAATTTATATTAATTATATTACAACAAAAATAAGCTTACGTAGTATTAATAATTTATATGAAGAAACATTTTTATATATTTTATTTATAAATAATTTTTATTCCTGCATAACTTGTTGGAGAACTTGCTTAAAGCAATTTAAACCACAAGAAAAGTTACACAAGATGTTTTCAAAATAAAAAAAAACTCACGTGGAGGTTTTTCTTCGTTTGCCTCTAACAAAGAAACTATGCTCCACATATTGAATATTTTCTGTGACAAAGGTTTACTTTTAACAATTAAAAAAAAACTTGTCTTTTTACATAAATAAAAGTTTACAATAAATTGTGTAATTTATCCGATAAAAAGTCGTTTGTAAGAAAGCATTGATGTTGAATGTTGTGTTAATTTTTTTAAATTAATAAATATTGGAAAATAAATATTAAATACACATTTGTTCATTTATGTATTTCCATATTTTGGGTAAATAAAATACAATATTAAATGTCTGAATGGCCAGTTATAAATTTAGTTATCTACGATAAGATTTTTAAATATTTATGAAAGTACCTGCTTGTTGGCCGCTCAGCTTAATTTTACGAATGTAATCAAAGATTACATGGTAGAGGCAAAAACTAGTTTAATTATGGTAATGAGACTTCATAATGTTCAATATTAGTCGAATTGGGCGCTTTAGTTCTCTTTTAACATGCCACTACTTGCATTTTCAAGCAATTTCGTTTTTAATTCAGTCAGTTCTAAGTTTTTCCTCTTTGTTTCTACTGGAGGTACACTTCCTAATATGAAATACTTTTGATGACATTATCTTATCGCCGCGTTATGTTTATTTTTATGAGATATCGCAGCACAAAGTCATAATAGAAAACTTAATTTTTTTAGGAATTTTTATTTTACTCAAGTCATGTACGCTTCGCTTATGTAGTCATGCAGTGCCAAATTTATTCTTTCATATTTTCAGTCTCTTCATATAACCTCAGAGAAAACAGTCCAGCGACGTTAAATTAGAAGAACAAGGCACCAGAGACCAAAAACCAAAGGTCAGATTACCTGATTTGGCCACAAAAAATCGTTTATCACGGTTTGGTAGCGCCGACAATTTACGGCGATGACGTTTCGTTGCTCATTTTCGACTAAACTCGTCCGATGATACTACCGACCACAACCGTCACTTTCATTGGATATTATGATTATTCGAGGATGGTTTGTGGTCTTTCGTGCCTCGTATGCAACAGTTTTGTTTGTTTGCATAACCGCATAATTGAAAATGGACCTCATCACTAAAGAACTAATTCCCGAACGAGTTGAACTTTATCAGCGTGAAGATGCATGCAAAGTGCCTCAAACTAATTTTTATCACTTTGCTGTATAGCGAGCAGTGGCTCAAGGATTGAATTTGTTGGCCAAAACCAAACTTGTTGTTGTGAGTTTATTAAAAAAAATCAAAAAATGGGGGGAAAAGTGGTAATTGTGGGAGCGGCATGCTTTTAAACGCAAGTATTTTGTGTTGTTTAAAAAAAAGTTGATTTACTTTTATGTGATGAGAAAGAAATTATCATTCCTCGCGAACTATCACGGATAATGGGCTGCGTTCTTTTTTGCTAAGTTGGTAGGATTGCCACTGTGCCGTTTATATCTGAAATGTTATACAATATTTTTTAAACTTCTATATTTTTGTTAAATTTTAAGATTGGTAGACTAGAACTTTCGAAGATAAAAGGAGATTAAGAAAATTAAAGCACCTAGAGAAAGGTGACCGTATACTGAACTGGGCCCGCCCATAGATTAGCTTTAACTTTAATGAAATTTCTTAAAATATATTATTCAAGTCAGGCTTTTTTCTCCCTACTAGTATGGTGTGGTGCCTAACGAATTTTTGCTTTATGTATTTTATATTCATAGCATGGCCATTAGATTGTTTTAGTTTACCTGGTTATATGACTCTATTATACACACAGCCTTAAAAGTATCCTAATTTTATCTTTTTATCCCACATTTTTATCCAAAATTGAAAAAAATCGTACAAGTTCAACTTTGGCCTTGAATTCCTCAACAACTGCTGAACAGGTTGCAATGGAGTAAAAAGTGGTTTAAAGCTCAAGATACAGATTCTGGGCCACTGTGCAACTCGTATGTTAGTCTCACTACGGCCACTACCAGTTTTTGCTTTTGTCTATTGTCATCTACAGAACCGTGAGCCTCGAATTAAGCGATTAAATTATGCACAGCGGTATCTAAAGGCGCCTAATTATAAAAAAAGCATCACGAATTTTACGAATCGATACAGTAACATTTTCACCATTTTATTAGTAAGTTTTGTATCCACTTCCATTTTCTTTCACGGATGATCGTTAGAGTTTGCTTTATTCGACATTTTTTGTTGTTGTTGTAACAGCTTTGCTGCTGTCGGAGGTTCTTCTCTGCGATAAAAACTTCCTTGATACAGCTGTTGCTGAGTTGACAATCTTTGGCACAGTGTGACTCGGGTCGTTCCAATTGTCGTGGGGTCGGACATTTTTTTGTAAAGGTCGTTAATGCTTCTGACACCGAAATTATGTTTTGTTTTCATTAAATGAAAAGTTTTATAACTCAGTGAAATGCATTTATTTTTCTTTAAGCCTTGTGTCAAAAACCAAGAAATATGAAAATAAACTATATCATACCTCCGTATACACTACATTTTGAATCAGTGCATACAAATTTTGTATGTCATAAATTTTTGAGTAAAATATTCATTGTCCATAACTTTTGTTGCATAAATTTTGTTTGGAAATGTTTTACCTGGAAATTTTTGGGAAAAAAATCATTAGATACACTCATAAATTTCACTAGAAAACTAAAATATTGTTGGTTTTTAGATGATTAGGCGCCGAAAATATTTTTGCGATTTTTTCTTTTGTAAATGATATTAATAAAAATATTTTCATCTTCACAGCTTGAAGAATCTTTATGAATTTCATTTGTCTGCGCAGTCATAATCAGCGCAATGGTTTCGGGTAAAAACTAATGAAGTTTTCTTTTTTTTTACTTTCCTTATGCTAGTTAGGAGTGGGTCAGAACTTAAGAGAAGCTGTTTAAAAATATCTCTGCCTCTTGAGATTGGCTGCCCAACAGGCAACAATGCATTTCTTATTATAACTGCAGCATGAATAAGGACTTTATGCATTGTTGGGATCATTGGGTGCCAAGAGTATAAACTGGCATATAAGCGAGCAGTATCCAGTGGATAGTGGTCATATTTTACGTGATCAATTATATATCCTCTTCAAATTGTCTCTACAATGATGATAAGATTAAGTGATGAGTAGATACAACTTGTTACCCTGTTATATCTGCAGCCAGCCTCGGGCCTTTGAAAAATCTACTGTTCATCTACCCATCATGTGTGTTGCCAAAATTTGACTTTGGCACATCTACTTACAATACAGTTTCTTTGCGAAGCCTAGCCTGGATTTCCAGTTTCCTCTCCCTTTCAAGATTTGTTTGCGTTTCTTTATTCGTGTGTCTTCATTCATACTTCCTCACAGCCATTTTATAAGCTAAAAGACGAATTTTAGCATGTAGAATTGAAAGGCAAAACTCTCTCGAAGTGATTTCATTTTTGTAAGTAATGGTATGACAGAATTTACCATCCACCATTGTCATGGTAAAGACATGAATAACTAAAACTTCCTGGCCGTGTAGGTCAACGTCTGTGGCGTTAAGTGACTGTGCAGAGTTCTTTACATAATTTCTTCTTGACAAAACGGAATATTATAGGTCGGCAGTAGCTCGGAAGTGTTAAGTTTCATATTTTGGTTTCTTTTGAAATTGTTGAGAACTACCACAATCGCATTTGCAGGTAATTTGAAAGCCGTCTTTCTCTGTTTGTTTAATGTTATTAGGACCTCTTACAGGTAAAGAGACAAACGCCTCACCGTAAGATCAACCAAAAATTGTAAATTACTTTTGGCGAACATACTTGTTACGTTAATTTGTTTCTGCGGGGGGATAACATTTCTATTTTGCTTTATTGCAGCAAAAGGCTATTGCAGAAAGTGATTTTTTATATTTGGTAGCACGTTTTAGGGTAGTGCTGGTAATTTCTTTTAGGATATCGGAAGCATCTCGTTTTCCCGATTTTTGCAAGTTAATCTGAGCGGCATGAACGATTATTTCTGGATTCGAAATAGACTGAAGCTCCTTGAGGTTTTCTCCTTTTAGTTCGTTCACTTGACTCCCCAAAATTACTTAAGTGATCGGCCAGGTCGATTGTGTATACCTACAGGGATTTGATTGGTGCCTTTTAGGATTAAAGATTTTTGATTTTTCAGTCGCTTTGATTTTTCAGTCGTGGTATATAAGTTAATGACTTATAAATCCTGGGCTCTATTACGCTTCTTGTATTCCGATTTCTTTTATTTTTAAATTGATTGATCATATTGTGATCGAATAATATGCTTATACTGCTTTTTTTATTTTTCTTGTGAAATATCGCTTCTGGTATTTCTTGTCCTAACGACGAGTTAAACAAAATTCATCTTTGAGCTAGTGCAAATGGAATCCGAGTAAGTCTAAGTGCATCATAATGAGCAAAAAGAGCATAACTCTGCCCATTTTTCAAAACATCGTCTTCAATGGTGAGATAATTGAAATTGTAAAGTCGGCAAAAAATCTTGAGATAGTTTTCAATAACAATCTAACATGGACAGATCACGTAAGCTCATTGGTTGGTCAGTCTTATGTAAAACTACGCGCTCTCTGGTCCACTCAATATTTCACCCCTTTAAGGATGAGGATATTACTCGCGAAAACGTATTTAATTCCTTCCTTATTGTATGGATGTGAATTATTTGGAAAATGTGACTCAGTGAGCCGAAGAAAACTTAATGTTTTATTTAACAACATTATAAGATACGTGTACGGGTTGAGAAGGTTTGACCATGTTTCCGCCGTTTCCAATAACCTCTATGGGGAAAACTTTGAAAATCTTTTAAAAATTCGTACTCTAATTTTTTTGCATAAAGTAATACACACGCAAACCCCCAACTATATAATCGAAAGAATTCGTTTTTTCCAATCTTCACGTCATAGAAATATTATAATACCTCGACATCAATGTCTAGTGTCTGAATGGCATTTTTATGTGCATGCCGCTCGTCTTTGGAACAATCTTCCACTAAATCAACAACTAAACAGCAATGCTAATAGCTTCAAAAGATTTTTATTTAATTTTTTCAATTAAGTTTTGCAATGTTGCTCGTATTAAAATTGTTATATTATTAATTTTTTAGTTTTGTTATGTTAATAAAAAATAATGTAACACAATACGTTCCTGTACTATAATTATAAGACTCAGTCTTGTTGTACAGGAAATGAAATTAAATAAATTAAATAAATAAATAAACTTTTTGTCAGTTATCGTTAAAACCCTTTCTACCAAATTTCTAGCTGCATTTACAATTATTTTTCTTCCGTAAATTTAATGTTATCATTAAAAGAGCTCAATGTTTTTAAAACATCATCAATTCCATTTTCAGAAATAATGGATAACAAATTATCCACATACTTAGTCATCCTTCTTGGTTTAATATTTAGTGGCCCAATACACCTGTCCGGTAACTTCACCATTACAATGTCAACATATATCTTTTCATTATATTGAAAATACCATATTGTTCTCTTAGCGAAATGCGTAAAAATAAGCCCTTCTCTACATTAGTGTGTTCCTTTACTATATTCCATTTTTTATTAATTGTTGTTATTGCTAAATCAGCTGGTATACTAAGAAATAATGATGCTACACCAATAAGACATAGACGCTACAAAGAAAGGAAGAGCGAGAGATAGCTAGAACTAGGTTAACTTTAATGGTTGATTATCATATTAACAAAATGAGATTGACAAATAGGGATGAGTTTGTGTTGGCTAAAGTATTATTATAAAAGCGGACAAAGTTCACACTACAGTAGCTTAAAAGAAACATGATTATGACGTCAGTATTAACAATATTGTAGGAGATATAACAAAATATCAGCAACTAGGTAAAGTTGCAACAAATAAATTGTTGCATAATGAAATGGCCGAACTTTCTAGAAAGAAATTATTACGACTTTTTGAGAAAAACAAAATAAAACAAAAATTGCGACACCGCCTAGGTTGTAAGGTCTTCCTAAGATTTTCCCTTAAGACCATTTTCCCTTAAGACCAATTAGTCTATTTATCAATTCACCATCAAATATGTTATACACATTTTTAAGAGTATTACTAAATTTTCGAAGTACGAGTAAAATGTTAAGGAGTCTTTAGAACTCAGCATTAGAATTAGTTTGAGAATCGAAAATTATTATTTTGTATATGTTTTACGTATATGTTTTAACTTCTTCCTGGATAGTGGTGACTCTTAGATCCCTATGGATGGTTTCATTTATTATATGCCGGGGGGCATACAATGGCATACAATTTTTTTTAACTGATCGTTTGTTTGGTGCTGCATTTCTGAATGCGGAATGTTCGGAAGTAAGGGAGAGCTCTCATACATTTTATATTTCAACCAATTTATGTTTTTATTGGATAGGAAACAAGGGTTTCATGTGCACTGACAATACTGTCCTATAAAATAACTATTGTTGGTGAATGGTCAGAGGATAAATCATAGGACAAGTAAGTTATCACGTCCAATATTTTTTACACTGGAAAAATCAATGAGATCTGGCAGCTTATTAAAGTCTGTTACCTTAAGATAGGACGTCTAGCTTATTTGCTTTAACTGTATTGTATAAACTGTCTCCCTCTTAGGCGAAGAAGTCTGGAGCCCCAAAACGTGTGCTTTGCGTTGTAATCGCCGGCTGCAATAAACCTTTGTCCTAATATGTCAAAAAACGAAGCGTGGTGAGACTGTAATTTTGAAATCAGAAAGATTTATATAGACGTAGCTTGTATGAAATCTTCGCTAAATTTTGGCATTGGAAACTGCCTTACGTTTTTGCGCACTGTGACGGCAGTACCACCACATGCCCCACCACTCAGATGTTTAGTGTCGCATGTGAAAAACACAGTTACTCTATAACAGTTTTTTATAGTGAAATGTGTTTCAGATACCAAAAGTATGTATATATCCTTTGTTAGCAGAATATTTGTGTTGCGTTCCAGAAGCATATTTTCAACTGGTTCATTTTTGGCTAAGCAAAACTTGCAGAAGCATGTTTTGGGCGCGCATCATTTCTGGAAACATACCCTCCATTGTTGTCATAAAGTGGTTCATTGTTTGTATTAAGTTATCGATTAAATTCGAATAGTTTGTAAACGGTATCTGTGGGCCCTCTTTTAAGATGTGAGTGATAAGAGTGTTGCCGCGCGAACTAACTTTTCGCCTCACGGTTAGCATTTGTTGATTGTGCATAATTTTTCAGGTTGTGTACTAGCTTTGGATTTAGCACGAAGCCTAGGAAATGATAACTTGCAGTAAGTTTTTGTGTACCCGAATTCCTTCAATTAGTGCACTGACGAGAAGGACCATTACCTTGTAATGGCTCCTCTACAGCTATAATTCTATTTAAAAGGTAACGCAAGTTGTAGCTATAATGAACGGAATTCTTTGATTTTAGCTGAGTTGCGTTAAATACAATCTCAACACGATACATTCGTTGGGGAACTTTATTCTTATTTATGAAACTGTGCACAGCTCCAACAACGTAACCTTCTGCTTTTATTGGACTTTTTATTTTCTCAGTGGAAACAGAACTGTCAATTCCATTTATAACAATTATCAAACCTTTAGTGCTTTTTAATTGGAAGGTGCAGTAGCTTTTATTTTCTTACGAGTTGGGATAGCATGTTTACAATGGCATTGGACGTTTGCTCGTGCAAGTAGATTGGTGGAGGTTTTTGTTGCCTGCCAGCGGGTTGTGCATCTTCATAATCCGGGGTAGCAAGCATGGGGAATTAATTTTTACTTACCGGCTGTGCAGCTACTTCAAAGCTTTTATATTGCTTCATTGTGCGATCTTGTTGCCAAGTCTTAGGACTGCCTTTTCTTTTGGTTATGGTTTTGTACCTATCCATACCTGCTGGCAGTTTTTGTATTGGATTTGTAGATTGGTAGAAAATCAGTTCTTACGGCTGTGTGGAAATATACACTGAAATGTTGTGTGGCGCAACGTCAGCGACACTTCTATGACAATTCAAAATAAAGTAACTCGTGAGAAGCAAGGCACAAACTAAGCATTACGCTGAGTACGAAAAAATTCTTTAAAGTTGACTAAAAAGCTTTGTAATTATAATAAATAAAAGTTGTTACATAAATTAACTAAGCAGCTGCAATTAACTCATGACATTAAAAAAAATAAAATATCCTTAAAGTTCCAGTCTACAAGTCTTTTCTGCCTCAAAGTTATTTCAAAAGTGCCTTTTTTTTAATAAATTCATACAATGTTGCATCATTCTTTTTCGGAGTTTGTTTATAGTAAAAAAAATAGGCAGACTTAAATTTATATTTACAATACTTTTGTTCATACAAATTCAAAGGTTATGAGATTAAAATGAATTTCATGAAGAAAGAATTTTTTTCTTAATTTAAAATTGGAAAGTATACATATCAGAAACATTGCAAAGAACTAAATACTAAGAAAAGTTTTGAATCGAAAGATCAGCCTGAAGCTTCCACTTTTTTTATTAACTTAAAAGCCACTGTAAAAAAAAATATCATTTAAAAAAATACAATCAATTTAGGTCGGTCAAATTTTTTGCTTCCATAAAAAAAATAATAAAACGCAATTCGAAACTTTAAATAATTTCGCATAGAAATACAAGTATGTATATATGTACATATGTATAGGGATGTAGGTAGGTACATATGTATTTAGTAGTGTTGCAAGAAAAATAAATACGAATTTACAGCTCATTTGATGAGATTTGTTAATTTCTGGTTTTGTTTTAGTATTTAAAAGCATTAGCTTATCATAGTTTTTATAACAATTACTAACACCATCGTGAACAGGTATAAAATAAATATTTAATTGTCTATTGCCACAGGCCTACAAACAAATATTACTTAGCACAATAGTGTAACCTAAAGAAATACTAAAACAGATAAAATAGTTTTTTTTCGCCAGAGTTTATTTAAGCATGAGAGAGTTTGTCCCTTTCTCAGACCTCAGTTGTGTTTGTGGTTTTACACAGTGGTATGAAGACAATAAAAGTCTTACAGAAGACCAAGGAAATTCTCACGTACAGGGTGTCCGCCGGGAAGGTATACTATTTTGTTTTGCCGCCTTTTTGGTAATCATTAGTCTTTACAGTTCATATTTGGCAGTCGTGGACCACTTATTATGGAAAAATATTCGGTAAAGCATATAATCGTTAAAACATTTTATCAAAATCAATCATCGATTACTGTGACGATGAGAAAGTTACGTGATATTTTTGGGAGTAAAAAGTGTCAACAAGACGCACTAGTTATCGTGTAGTGAATGATTTCGAAGAAAGAGGAACTGTAGCTGATAGGCCCAAGCATGGACCACAACGTACTGCAAGATCGGCTGAAAACATTACTGCTGTTCAAGAAAGTGTTCAAAACAATCCATCAACCTCAATTCGACACCGTGCTCAAGAGCTTCATCTTCAAAGAACAACTTTGCCCACAATTTTGCACAAAGATTTGCATTTGTTTCTATTTAACATTCAGTTGACACAAGAGCTTCTTTAAGAAGACCATATACGCCGCCGTACATATACCAATAGGATGCTACAGCTCGCCCATGACAACCCCGATTTTCATGAAAAAATTATAATGAGTGATGAGGGAAATTTTCATTTCAATGGATCAGTGAATAAACAGAATAGTCGGTTCTGGGCAATGGAAAACGCTAAAATTATTCATCAGTCACCTTTGCATCCATTAAAAGTCACAGTCTTTGTGCAATTTGGTCAGAAGGAATCATTGGTCCTTACCCCTTTTTTAAATGAAAACCGGCGTAACGTAATTGAAAAATTTTTAACGCCAAAACTGCATGCTTTAGGCTTGACTAACATGTGGTTTCAACAAGACGGTGTCACATCGCATACAGCCAGGATTACAATGGAATCACTGCGAGACCTCTTTCCACAACAAGTTATTTCAAGGAATGGTGATGTTGGTTGGCCTCCTCGGTCGCCTGATTTGACTGCTCCGGACTTCTTTTTGTGGGGTGATCTGAAAAGCAAAGTTTATGCAAACAAACCAGAAACGCTGGAGCAACTCAAACAAAATATTCGTGATGAAATTGATGAAATACCGCGTAAAATGTGTGAGAATGAAATGTAATGTAAGGCTAACAAAGGCGGACATTTATCTGATATTGTATTCCATACATAATTGCCGACATTAAATAAAACATTCATCATTCTCTTTCATTTAATCAAAAATTATAAACAAACAAAGTAGTATATCTTCCCGGCGGACACCCTGTACTTTGATTCGAATAAAAAGGTCATTCGAAAAGAATTTAATTTTGAAAAGAAAGTCGTAGTGCGAAAGTGAGAGAGAAGATAACGAAGAAAGTTATTAGAAGACACATCCAGTGTTAGGCATTAAATGTGCTAAAATTACTTTCAGATTCCTAAAATATGTTCGACTTCGCAGAAGTATCTTTACGTACTTGTATTAATAATGATTTTTAAAGTACCTCAAAGGTTTAGTGACGAGACTATATTGTAAAAATTGGCAGCAACGTTAAAATTTCTGGCTCTTTACTTAGCAACCTATTGTTCCAGTGATGTTAAGAAATATATATTATTTGTTTGTTCTCCAGTTTCAGAAAACCTGCTTTTGTTGCGACGGTGCTTTATAGTCCGTTCACACCTGTTATTGCACACGTAAATATGTCAATATATAAGAACATTTCTAAAAAAGTCCTATTTTGGAATTTCCTAACAATTTTTACAAATTTCTACAATCGAACCATATACGAACGTTAGGAACATTTTTGACATTCGCTTTGGCTTTACATAGTTGTATTTCAAAAGGAGAGTTTTTCGTTTTGAAAAGGTACTAAAAAATCCCCCAAATATTTAATTATTGACAAAATAACACATAATGGAATTTTTACGCACTCTTATTTTTTCGATTCTCAATAAACTCAAAGGTATGCTAAATCATTTTTAAACAGATTGTCGTTACGAGCTGCGCATAATCGGCAGATAAATAAAAATTTGACAAGTATTGTAGCTGTTTAAAATTTGACTTAAACTTTTATTATAATCTAAAAAAGCAATGGCACAAAATCATTTGTTACTCAAAAGCCACGTAATTCAAATTAACAATTGAAAAACGGGTAAATTTTTCGTAATATGATGTAAAAGAAAAACATTAAAACTTTAATGTTGAATGTCAAATCAACTAGAAGGATTCAGTTGTAGTAAAGTTTTTCAAATCGGAAAGTTATTCAAGTCTCCACAACACAAGAGCCAAGTTGGAGCTTTGACTCAACAACATTCTCTACCGATATAAAGTTTCGTCAAAGTCCGACCGCTCTACATTTTTTTTGTTCCATCGTTACTAGAATTAATTGTTAGTCTAAATTGTTAGGCTAAAGTTTCTGATCCCCACCATTTCAAAGATAAAAAGCCAAGGAGGGCTCAATATCCCAACTGGTCTTTAACTCCCTCAAAGTAAAGTCACTTCTGATTTCTACATCTTGCATGTTACTCGTTATATCGTAGTATAAATTTGTTCAGTTTGCGTTTGTGTGTTTAGGGAACTTTATATTAACTATTAACACACCCTATACTTATTTACATGTCTACTTCATGGTCTTTATTTTCAATGCTTACTTAATCTATTTGCCCAGTTTGTTCTGTTCTATTCATCTCACTTTCTTCTGTTTGTATATGTGTTACGTATGTCTAAATGAAAAATTGTATTATTTACTTTCCAAATTCTCACATCATGTCAAATTAAAAATCTCCTCTAAAAACGTTTGTTCTATTAAGAAATAAGTGAGACAATTCCTTTATTTGTTTTTGTTTGTATCACACACATAAAATGCAGTCTCTTGAAGGAATGTTTTTTTTGGGACGTTTCCAAATGTATTAACAAACGCACAGTGGTGTGAACTAAAAAAAAACTTTAAACTATCCATCCGATTGGAATATAATAAATTAAAGACACCCTATAACCATTTTTCTGGTTTTTATAACTCAAAAACTTTTATATAATAATAATTAAATAAAAAAATGTTTCGATATGTTTTTTAGCGTTTTAAAACTCTTAAATTAAAAAGAAGAGTAACAAAAAATATTTTTTTTCCTGAAAAAATATCTTGTTTAATTCCTAGGAACTTCATCAAAATATTCATATAATTTGTGACTTGTTTTTACAAAAAAAGGTAAAAAGTTAATAGAATTCTGGGCGATATTTAAAAAAAAATGTTTGATAATTCTTATCGAACTTGAATATTGCAAATAAGTGAATAATTTTTATTTAGTCAGGCTCAAGTTCGTTAACATAAAGAGCACCTTTAAGTCATAAGACAATTCTTATAGAATACAGGAAGTCATTTTGTTACACACTAGCAAAATGGGGTAATTGTTTTTCTATTCCGTTTCGCACTTCTGCGGCATTTTCGTGCCTTTCTACTCAGTTATTTTCAGTTGACACAAACGCTCCGAACAAAAGACGTTGTCCGTTGTCAGCGGCTTTAAGCGTTTTCATCTCTGACGGCTGCAAGTTTGATAAAGTCCGAGTTCTTGTTCATGTCACTTCCCAGACACATGAACACAGGTCTTATGCTGTATACATACAAGCAATGCATGTGTGAGAAAAAGTTCGATCGTAACCCAATTCTTTCTTATTCCAACAGCAATTAATGCGATGGTATTAGTACAATCAAAATAATTGGATTTCATAGGTGCAGTGGCACCAGCATGACATTGTCAAAAGAGCCCTGATCTAGTCACTGTTGTATTCTGTGGTTTAAGAAAATCGCGTAGCTCCCTCCAACATTCTCCGCCTAGACGAGCTTCGGCAATAATGATGATATAATAAACGCAGTTAATATACAAACCGTCTCATGCCAGGCCACTTGTGTGGTGACTGTGTTTTCTATTCTGCAAGTCTCAAATTGTAAAAACAAAATAATTATCAATTAAAGAAAAAATTCTTTTTTTTTTGTTTGTTTCCATTTAAGTTCTTACTACCTTCTTTGCGTTTCTAAAACAAATGAATGGGGGTCCTAGAGTAAATATATCTTTAGTTCTTTTAAAATTAACAAAAAGTCAACTCGAGATGGAATTCAAGGTTTAATAATTAACATTAAATGACGTGATCAAAATTGCTCCACTGTGTATTATTCTTAACTATAAACTACACATTTTAATAACTTCCACAAAATCAACTGTGTGTATATACATATGTATGTATACTCGTATAACAATATAAGCAGCTTTGCAAACAAAAATGTTTAATTTTATACTAGAAAATCGGAGTAAACATCGATCGTAGAAATATAAATACATCTATGGAAGTTGGGGATGGGATAAGAGATCAGAAGCACCAACAACAATTTATCTTAAAAATGATATAATTTAAGAAATAAGCAGGTATAAAAAACGTTTTCATTTATATCTGGAGTATGAGTGGAACCAGCTCAAGTTTTTCGGGTAGGGAATTTGTACATGAAATAAGAAATTGTGGGGGAGGTAGCGAACTCTATATCTTTGTAATCTTTCATTCACATAAAGAAGGAATCGCAATTTAAAGTTTTTATCTAAATAATGGATGATAACAATTTGTTATTAAAAGAAAAAATAAGTTAAGCTAATAAAGGCTTTTATCATTCTTCACTCTCCAAATAATGTTAATCTGATGCTCAATACTTTTTAGACAAATAAGCTTAAATAAAAATATTAATCCCAATGAAGCAAACTCACAGTTTTAAATTACTTAACAAGTCAATAGCATCTTCTTGCCAAATTTAAAATTGCATATGTGTGCAGTGTTGCCATAACTTTTTACGAAAAAAGGGTAAAAAAGCTACATATTACACAGGCTAAGAGAAAAGGACTAGATTTAAAATCTTTAACACAGGCTAAAATTAGATACATTTTTTTTCGGTATTTCTAAAAATCTGTTAAAAACTCAATAGTATCCTTATAGCACCAGTATTGACGCATTTATAAAAATTGCTACATATATATATTTATATATATATTAATAAGAATTAATAAAAGTAAAGGAATAAATAGCTGCAACATAGAAATAAAAACATTTTTCTTATTTCCGACATCGTGCCTGCTCAAATTTGACATTCTGTTTATAATTTATACGACATTCCTTTGCGTTCCCATATAATATGTATGAATATTCTGGGTCTTTAAGTGATAGCAGCATTCTGAGGGCCCTATATAGACTACGATCTTGAAAGGCGGACCAATTGATCAGTGCGTTAGGCAAGTTCTTAATATCTAAAATTGACATATTTTTTGCTAGATACGATCTTATAGGAAGGTAAACCAGCCTACTGGCCAACAGGCTTTATCAAGCCACCAGAATTCCTCGATTTAGCCATGGTTAAAAATATTATATGTAAACAATTATTAGTCAGTTCATCCTAAGATTTATAATCTGACCATTCACCTACAATCATTATTCTATACGATAGGTTTTCTACTGCACCCGAATCCCTTATTTCGTACCCAAATAAAAACACGAATTGGTTAAAATATAAAATGCATGTGAGCTCTCACATATCTGAGAACATTTCTCTGAGAAACCCGGCTTATATTCAAGTAAAGTAATCCTACTTTACAAACACCGTGACTGCAGCAGCCAATAAAACCAACAGTTAAAAGAAATTCGTGTCAGTCATCAGCTGATATCCAGATTCTTCTTATGGAGAAGAGAAGGATTATATTACACAATAATCATTCTCCAGATATAAAGATCCAAATGAAGTTATGCCAGAGAATCTTACGTGATAAACTGAGGAAAAAACATGAGTCTTCTATCGAGAATTATTTCAAAAATTTAGATCCAACAAAAAACACGGATTATAGCCGGTGGAAATCTGTAAGCCGCTTAAAATGTTATATTGCCAGTAAGACTTGAAAACAAAAACTTGATAGCCAAAATCGCTTGCAGAGATAAATGCTTTCGCACTTAGATGAAGTTTTTACACCACATGACATGACTAGTTCCGCCAATCCAATTAGAAGTGCCATTGTGAATGATCCTGTAAAATTTCGGTTATCTTGATTTCTCAGTGGGATGTGCGGAGGTAAGTGAGAGCTCATATGCATTTTATATTTAAGTTAATTCGTGTTTTTATTTGTGACAGTGACAATACTCTCCTGTAAAATAATGGTTGTAGGGGAATGCTCGGTAGAAAAATCATCGAACGAATTGACTAATAGTTAATCACGTCTAATATGTTTCGCAATGGTAAAATCAATAAGATCTGGCAGTTTATTAAAGTCTATTGGCGAATAGGTGGGTTTATTGGTAAGTGCCTTACGTTTTGCCGCACTATGAGGGCGGTGACACCAAATGTACTTCCACTCGGATGTTTAGTATCGTATGTGAAAAATCCATTGACTCTAAAGCAGTTTTTTATAGTGAAATGTGTTTTAGAGACCAAGAGTATGTCCATTTCCTGTGTTGGAAAAAATATTCAACTTCATATTTATCTTGGGAGCGAATCATTTCCTGAAACCCTGCCATGTTGCCATGAAGTTGTTCATTGTTTTTATAAGAGTTTCGATTGAACTCGAATTATTCGTATATGATATCTCTGCACCCTCTTTTAAGACGTAGAAATATGATTAATTTTGTGAATTAGAACTTTTCGCTTCACGATTTGCCTTAGGTAATTAATTGGACTTTATTTTTCAGTGCGAGTAGTTTGGTTCAGTGTATGATTGCGTAATATTACGAGCCTGAAGGGATTTCGTACTATTTTTGAATTTTTTATATTTGCTTTTAATAAAATCAATAGGTGTTTGTGCTCTCAATGCACAAAATCAGGAAGTTTTTTTTTGGAACCAGCATCTTCTGCATTTGTGAAATAACTGCTAGATTTCGTATAGACAGAACACACGATAATTGGATCAATTGAGATATTTGATCAACTCTAGTGACTTTTTATTCCTTTTTATTTTCTTACCGTATTTTCCTCTTGTAGAATTTCTGTTTGACACTATTCAATTGTGTCCACACCTTACAGGGATGGTATATAAATATATGTTGGCTTAGCCCTTTACTCACGAGTGTCTTCAAATGTTAAATCAGTGCTGTACTCAATGCTTAAACGACCCAGATACGATAGATTCGATAGCAACAGTACTCATGAGAAATGCGCTCAGGTGTTTCAATGTTGGCAGTAAAATAATATACAGCCCGTGCAAAAAAAGGTAGGTGCAGATGCAGGGAGTTTATACTTGGGAGTATGTCCAACATCGGATTCGCTGGACAAGGCTTTTTTGCATAGACGACCTTCGGTCAGACGATTACTAAAGAAACTTTACATTGCGAAGCCGGTTATAAACATACACAGGAGTAGAAAATGTTTATGCCTGACATTAGGCCAACAATGCAAAAAAGCTTTTAGGCTGGGAAGCTTTTGGGTATACGAACAACGATCACACTGGCAAAAAGTCGGCTGGTGCAGAAAAAGAAAAACTTTAGTAAGCAAAGCTCTTCTGCTCAAGGATATATCTAAAGCTGGCAAGGTAAGGTGAAGGCTTTCAACTGATATAATAAATGACGGATAGTTGTTGTGGAAAAACCTTTCGTTAACTTTGGACAATTTAACATATTTTAAATTTGGCTTTTGTTCTTAATGGAATATTGCAGAAATTTTAAAACATTTAACATCTCCTAAGAAATTCTTTTTTTTGTGTTTTTTACTATGACATATAAACCAAAAATCTTGACTGATTATTCATTTTTGGTTTTGACGATTTTGACTGGAGCGATTATTCATGCAGTCTCTCTTTAACCCAGGTTTATTTTCCAACCCTGGCAAAATAGCTGCACTTTATAAATATTTATTCTCTTGTGGTCTTAAATGTTTAATTGTCTAAGAAGCTGATAAATAAAATGTACGAATGTAATAAAAAGTGCTTAATTAATTTTGTCTCAAGTAGTTTAAAATCACAGATGAGTGCAAGGAAAACAATTTCAAATCGTTTTTTCTGTTTCTTTGCAGGTTAGTAAGCTGCATGAATTATGTCACTTGGTTTTATACAAAAATTGTAAGTGTGTACTATCGAGAACGAAGATATGCTGCTGACTGAATGTTAAGCCATAATTTCTTTACTAAATCTTAAAAACATGTGTGATTAAACGAGGGAGATATTTCCAAGAAAAATGCAGACATCTATTCGTACATGTTTTTATGTTAAGAGACCAACCAGGAAGCGCTAAAGCATCAAAATAATTTAGAAATATTGTTGAAAGGGATCTAATTTACTGCTGCTCTTCTATAAATCTCTATAATGATTTTTTTTACATTTGAAAAATAAAAACCCCATAGTGTACAAGAGAACTGGTATGCAAAACATAACTCTTACTAATGTTGGCTTTAGTGAGTTCATCACAAATTTAAGCTAGTGGTGCATACAATTGTAGTAATTTATCGACGTAGTCGAATTTGTATATTGATTTTTATTGTTTCGAAATAAAATAAGTTCTAATATATACGTCCCTGTTCTGTATTCCGAGTTGAATGAAAGCGTGTTGAATTGTAAAAACTTCGCATTCGAATAATGCAGAAACTAGCTAGTCTCCATTCCGCATAGTTTTCCTTTTTTCGAAATTATTAGATCATAATTTTGAAAGCGACCTCGAAGACTTTTTACGAACAACGATCGCAACATCAGAAGAATTTAATATGTGCCAAGGTGTAAGGAAAGGAGATATTATTGGTTTATACCTTTTCATAATATAAATGGATAATGCTATTAAAGAGTCGAAGGAACTGGAAATTGAGCCAAACCAAAATGCCAATGTTACCTTGAACTGACGACACTGTCGTCCTGGCTAATTCGGCTGAAAATTTGGAATATAATTTATATACATGCTTTCATCGAAAATGTTCTCGATGGGTCTGAGAATTAATATTGGAAAAACCGAGACAATCATTATAATGAAAGAGAAAGAATCGCATATAATACACATTGGAACAGAAAACAGAAGCCCTGAAACAAGTGCAACATTTAAAATACCTAAATAGGTGCCATAACTAGTTAAGACAGTAAACCAGAAAATTATGTATGTGCTAAAATTTCTGTAACATGTAAATTATATAAGTAAAAGAGAAATATCGGCAAAAACCAGCATAAAACTCCATTCCTCCCACCTACGCCTGTGAATCATGGACACACAAGTTTTTTAGTAAAAGTCGTATGCAGGCGACAACATGAAAGTATCAGCGCAAAGTAATTGCAAAAGCCAGAACAGACAAAATCAGAAGCGATACTATAAGAAGTAGCCTTCAGGTAGAAGCTCTAGATAACAAAATTGAAAAATGCGATGGTGTGGACATGTTTTTTAAATGAATGACGGTATATTACCTCAACAACTACTCTACACAAAATCAACCGGTTGTCGCCAAAGAGGAATAACCTCGTGGTGCTCTATGAAGAAACCTCTTACGAATCGTGGTGTTGACCCCAAAAACGGAAAACTGCATGCTAGGACCGGTAATATTATAGAAGATTCTGTAGTAGATCTACAATGCAAGGTAGAAGGAAGAGGTCAGCAATAAGTAAAGTAGATAGGTAATTCTGATGGAATTTGTTCCGACATTTTTTATTCTGTAATGCGTTTTTATATAATATTTTTATTATTGTCCTTGCTTTCGTAATTCCAATTGTCTCCAATCTAAAAAATTTTAATGCTACTTTTGACAGCCCTGATTTACGTAGGGTTCTTGTCTAGTCTAAACGTAATGAACTTCCTTATAATAAATATGGACATATAACTGTTCCATCCCAACATTCTAGTATGCGATTTCTTGCAATTTCATGTTCACCAGAGACTAAAAAAAGACACATTAAGCTCAAGCAGACGGCTCTCCCAACTCAATCGTCGATAGTATATTAAGATTTGAATACAAAACATTAGTTATTACAGTGGTAACAAGGCACATGGTTGAAACCGGTTTGTCTCCAAACCAAACTTGACAAGGGATGATGGAAATTCGATTCAAAAATCTATATTTTCTATTTCTTTCCGAAAGATTCAAGAAAACAAAACTAACGGTAAACATAAAATTATGAATATAATAAACATATTCAATGTTAGTCATTTAAAATATATAATTTATTTCGCTTTGTATTCACTTTCAAGCTCTATTAAGCGACATACTGTGAACTTTGATTTTCACACTTACAACGTCTGTCCGACCAAATGTACTGGAGTCGCTTGGATAGGACGAAATTTAGTAGGCATGTTCTGAGACTCGCATTTTGCATAACATATGCGATTGTCACTTGAACTCGCAAGAAAGGTGTTCCGTAAACCGCAATCGCATGAAGCTTGGCGAATTAAAGTCGCAAGACTGGTGTATTTAGCCTAAACCAAACTTTGAACAAACAAATGCAAAATGACACTGAAGATGACATATAGCCGAAACCGGTTTATCTCCAAACCAAACTTGACAAGGGATGACGAAAATTCGTTCCAAAAATCTAAAAGGAAAATATATTAAATTAAATATGTTTTTTTTAGTCAAAACTAATAGTAATTTTTGCTTAACACTAGGAAAGTGTGACAAGTTAATCGATTTGTAATCCTACCCTTTGTCCTCCCTTCCTTAGGGATAAATATAACATCACGCCTAAACCATGCAAAGCATGCTACAGAAGTTTTCATTATCCATAGGTTGTCTTAATTCAAGTTTTTCTGCAAATCAGCAGGAATAACTTCATCTCTTCCTTGTACGGATGAGATCGGCTTATTGTCCAATGCAGTCGTCTCAATGGTTGCTGTAATTCAGGTTCTCCTATCAGAGCAAGAAATATAATATAGAGGTACAGTTTGTTATAGAAACTTGTGGTACGATTATACTCGGAGTTGAAGCTAGTTTATGTTGAGATTTAATAGAGAAAAAAACAAATGAAAATATTATGAAAATTTAATATATCCTTTTGTTCTTTAAATACTTTATTTTTTATTATTTTCGTTGTAATTCGGTTGCAAACAATTTGCTGTACATTAGGCTCTTAGGAGAACATAATAAATTTGCATTTACTTTGCAAATTGCCTACTTAACATGCAAATTTTCTTTAAAAAAACATTGTTTAGCTATTCTTTCTTTTACTTAAAATGTGTTGAAGTTTTATACGGGAATATAATTATTTATACAAGGGTTTGTAGTTGTTCTATTATTAGAGGCCAGGACATTTGGTACACTCGCTAGTAAGAATGCATGCATATTCATGCCTTTTGGAAAGATAATTACATCCATTCAATATGGAAAGGAGAACAAATTATGAAAATACTTAAAGAAGAAAAGACTGTTTGGAAACTAACCAGACATTTTTAAAACAAATTAAGGTTTATGCAATATGAACAGTGGGTGAAACGCTTGAAGCTCTTTATTTGAGAAAATTGGTATAGTGAATGTCTCTTCTGAATGGGAAGCGTAAGTAAAAATCCCCAGCTTTTAATCACTTGACAGCAAAACACGTTTTTTCGTCAACACAAACTTTTCATTTCACCTCTTAAATGAAATAATAAATTGCATAAAATAATGTCTTGCTGAACTTGCCGCTTTAAAGGTAACACTGTTCTGCAACGAATTTCTCCTTGAAATAAAAATAGAATGAGTTTGAAGTATTTAAAGCGCTGAATAAGTTCTCAGTTTTTTTCGATCGCCTGCAAATATTTTTAATGGACGTGGCAAATGTGACCGCCTTAATAGAACGATTACACTAGTTCATTGCATTATAAATCGAGAACAGCTCGTCCGATTTCAATAAACAAAGCACCAAAGGATGCGGTATCAAACTACTCTCTACTTTATTTTATTCGATAATTAGTGGCAGGAGAACAGTTTTTTAATGCAAAATTAAAAAAAAAATATGCTCAGTTCAATAAACCAAGCTAAATATATCTTCACAGGTAACTACAGAAGAGTCAAATAAAATTAAAAAAAAAAAAAAACATTACAGGCACCATACCAAAAATATTACATTAAACCATCAAAACAGGTACTGTACTCAAACTCGTACAACAGGAAATGCAAGCAGATGTGGATAGATACATAACTATAACCAAAAGACGCCCAGTCCTAAGACTTCGCTGCACACCGCAAATCAATACGATCAAATCAAAGCTATTGTACGTATGAATAAAAAAGTGCTTAAGGTTTGAATATTCTTGTAAATGGCTTCGAATGACAGTTCCGTTTCCACTGATGAAATAAAATGTGCCATAGAAGCCGAAGATTATAGTGTAACGTTAGTGCACAATATTCTAAACGAGAATAGAGTTCCACAACCAATGCATCGGGTTGAGATTGTGTTTAATTGAACTCAGCAAAAATCTAAAAACTCCTTACACCATAACTGTAGAAGAGCCACTGAAACGTAATGGTCCCCTTCAGTGTACTAACTGCCAAGGAGTCGGGCATACTAAAACGTATTGGAAGTTACTATCAGTATGCGTTCTGTGCGATGACGCCCACCAAACTTCTTTAAAACCAGACTCAAAGGTCAAAAATTCAGCAACTGCGGTGAAAATCACACTGCAAATTATAGGGGCTGTAAAATCTCCCAAAATATTATAAATTCAAAAATACTACGAACACCTGAATTTACACAATATAAGGCTTCCCTATTTCCCACCCTTTATGCTAGTACTATTAATAATACGCAACCACATACTCAACCGAAATACTCGCGCTGAAAAATGAAGCCCAATTATCTAAGGCTAATCGTGAAGCGAAAAGTTCTAACTCACTAAAATATTCATATGTCCACGTCTTAAAAGCGGGTGCAGAGCCACAATTTACGAATAAAATAAACGATTTCATGACAATAATGCATCTTATGATTCAAGATATGATGCGCAACCAAACATGCTTCTGCAAGTTTTGCTTAGCAAAAAATGAACCAGTTGTAAATATGCTTCTGGAACTCTAACGGACTCTCCCAACATAAATATGAAGTTGAATTTTGAATCGCAGACCATCGATTTGACACGTTGTTTGCTACTGTATGATAAAAGCTCATTGCAGCTGGCGACTATAATGCAAGTGACAATTTTTGGGGCTACATACTTTTAAGCCCAAGAGGAACAGAGCTATTGGCCAACGGATTTTAATAAGCCGCCAGATCTAATTGATTTTATCATTGTAAGAAGTATAATATGTGGTCAATTGTTAGTCAGTTCGTTCTTAATCTATCTTCCGACCATTCACCTACAATCCTTATTTTAGAGGAGAGTATTGTCACTGCAAATGAAGCCCTTATTTTCTATCCAAATAAAAACACGAATTGTTTAAAATATAAACCAAATGAACGTATGTCAAAGAACTTTAGGTTATAAGCTAAAACAGAAACATGATTTCACTATAGAGATAAATTTAAAATAGAAAAGCTTTTCACACCATTTAAGATAAATAAATTTACTATTCTAAATATCGGTGACACTGATTCTATGAAATTTCGGCTATCGTTATTAAATCCAATTAAAACTTGGTATCAGAAATTCTTCCGGCCTCTATAAACGATAAGGTATTCGTATTCAATGCAGTGCTGCGAGTTAGCTTCTGTCCGTGCTCTTGCGATATGTTTGAAAATGTTACAATCCCTAAACCAGTGAAGGACTTTAATCAGATTATGCCATACAGTCCCATTAGCCTACTGACAATTTTATCGAAATTGTTTGAAATATTATTCATTTCGTGTTTAAAGCCTTATCTAACTGATCAAAACATCCGTTTGGGTTTTGAGAAAGTCCATAGAATTGTCTCCGTTTATTGACATTTCCCAGACGTGTGATAAAGTGTGGTATGATGGCTACTTACGAAAATAACTCCAGTTGTACCTGAAAACTGTCACAAGTTTCTGAACAGCTATTTAACAAATAGAACGTTTCAGGCAAGGTCAAATAATCAATTTTCTAAAAAGTCTCTGCAGGGGTTCCTCAAGAGTGTATACTATGGCCGCTATTATATCTCATCTATACAGCGGACATGCCATTGTTCTAATTCTCTCAATTTCAAGTAATTTTAACAATTTTTTCAATTTGTATTCAAACATTTTCCATTTATTTTCAACGATTTGACTTTTTCCCATTTCTTTGGCCATTTTCTACGAAATAAAGTTTAAACAATATGTTTAATTCATTCAATTAAATTTCCATATTTAAGAATACATAGCAGGCAGTTTTATTATTATAAACTTTATTGCTACTTTATTATTCTGGAAAATCCACGAGGGCCATGAGATCGTGTTTGTGCAGTGATCCAGTCTCTGGCAGGAAATACATTTGGAACTACAAAGTTTGTCCTGCGCAATCTAAAATCGCCTTTTATTTGCTACTATGCATACACATTCTAATGTACATGCATATATGTAAGGTTCCCCAAACAGGTAAGGATAGACTCTACAGGTTACGGCGCAAACAATATTTTACAAAATTCTACACATAAAAATCTGAAATATATTTCAAGTTACAAAAAATTCATATTCAAATACATCTGTTTGACCAAAGTTCAAACCTACGAATAAGAAATGCATAAGTAATTGAGTCAATTAAGTAATGGAAATATGTTTCAGTTTTTTATCGAATCCCTACTTGTAAATTGTTAGCTTTATTTTTTTATGTGTAGTAGAAGGCGAGGTTTGTGGATATCATGGCGCTAAAACTAATACTTCTTCCACAAGTTCACCACTATGTGCACATAATTCTAATAATAAACCTTTTTGTCCAAACTTTAATTACTAAAAGAAATTTACGATAAGTATTTCAATCTTATTTCAAAAATATTATTTAATAGATATTCCCAATGTATTAACTAATTTATTAATTTCATATCTTAATAAACTACGTATCTTCTATTGGGTAAAGAGAGCCGCCTCGTCTGCTTCCGCTTGAACATTGGTATTTGTAATATATAGCTATAGCGGACTTATGTTTCTGCCTCAGTTTATCATGTAACGTTCTCTGGCATAAGTTCATTTGGAATTTTATATCCGGAGAATGGCTAATTCTGCCATTGCTTTCTAAGCCTTGTTTTCTCTCTGACTAGAATCAGTATATCAGCTGAAGTCTGGCTGCTACATATACGGTGTTTGTAAAGTAGTCCACAGCTTGTTGAATATCAGCTGGGTTTCTCAGAGAGATGTTTTGAGATAAGTGAGAGCTAAGGGTTGAGGTACAGTGGGAAATCTATCGTATAGAACAATGACTGTAAGTAAATGGTCAGAATATAAATCGTAGCAAGAACTGACTAATAATTGTTCACTTCTGATGTTTTTTACAATGGTGAAATCGCTAAGGTGTGTCAAATGCCAAACCTATGTATATGTATACGAGTATTCCCTTTCCGTTTTTTGAAGGTTATACAAATTTGTATACACCGTAAGCGAAAAAAATTACACATTTTGGGGGAAACATTTAAAAAATCTGACTTACTATGATTGCTACCAATTTGAACATATGTAACTGTTTAACGGAACAAGATATAGGCATGGTACTATGAAAACTCCAATTAGAATTTGTAAAACATTTGGAAATAATTACATATATAAAGAGTTTTGATTTAATTGTGTGAACTGGCGCACAAAGGCTGTGAAAAACAGTACAAATGTTGGTTCTTTCTTTCTTCTTCTTTCCAGCAGATTCCCATCTTTCTTAGACAGTTCGTTCACCATCGGATCCAAATATATATTTTTTAAAGTCCAAAATTTATAAAAAAAAAAACTTAACGACCTTAAAAAAAACAACTAGATTCGTAATAAATTCAAGGTATCACTTCAAGGTTTATAAGATTGTTAAAATGTTTTGGTACTATTTTGAAAAATATTTACACTTCTTCGTGTATATGTAAGTACGCGTGTATGTAGTTACGTACATGCAATAAAAAAAATTAATGTGTTTAACTTTATCGACTACCAAAAAAAAACTAAAAATGTCTATTAAAGTTAATTAAACGAATTAAAAGTTAATTTAAACATACGAAACAAAAAATATTTTCATAAATTGTAGAAAGAAGGCCTTCAACAAAAAAAAAAGATTTTCTTCAAATGTGCAAACACGTGTTTGATAAATTGTTGTTGGACTATGAATACGCACAATATTAGTGAAATGGTCAACATCGTATTTGCTCACTTACACACTTGTGTGACGCATAATTAAAATTATAAAATTGATATTAGAAAAAATTAAGTGAAAGTCGCACTTACAAATACACTTTAATATGACATTAAATTAAACCTTCCTACCCCGCACTGTTACTGTTGCACAGAGAAAGCCATATCTAATTAATCAACCAAGTTTACACACTGTCAAATTTTTACTTTTGTTTCAAAACTTTAAAATTCTTACGCTGCTTAATGTAGGGTATATGCCTTGTTTATGTATGTTTCTGCACAACTACATTTACACAAAAAGAAAACGAAGCAGTAGTTAGTTTGATTACCAGGAAGTCATTATCTGATATTATTCACATGGAAACAAAACAGGTCTACATAAATAAATTGTCGACCCGCGCGACCGCTTTAATCAACAAATGTCAAGATGACAGCGCCCATTGTGTGATGTCCTCATTATTTTGGAAGCACTGGAGGAGAATGAAATAACGGCACACCTTCCTTGGTAAGAGCGTTTTGCATGTACTGGATTAGTTATTGTTTTAAGACACTAAATTTTTATCAGGTATTGCAGTAGTAGTATATCGATTATTCTTATCTTTTCTTTACTTTTTTACATAAAAAATGACATTTTCTTCAGATAGTAAACTGATAAAAGTTTATGAAATATTAAATGCCCAGCAAAAAGTACATAGTTTGTTTACTTTTTTATGTTCTTTTTTTTGTGGAATCATTCTAATGAAGTTGACAATAAGTATTTAAATCTTAATTCTAATAATTATTTCATAAATGAGTATTCAAGTCTTGCAATATAAATATGCTTCTCGCTAGGGCGAGAGAGTTGTACCGTTTACGTTCAGATTTTAGCGAAAGTATTTTTTAATTGATATTTGTAGATAACTATTTTTCGTAATATCCTAGACCAAATGTTTGATACACATGCAGAAACCCACAAGCCAATGGCGTATGTTCATATTGGGCTTTTGATCGATTTGTATAAATAAAGTTTGTGTTCCAAAGTCAGAGTTGAGTTAGGACCTATAAACCAGTGCAGTTCAGTTGATCCAAATTCCATTACCGCTATCTTCGCTTCGATATTTCGAGACCATGTTAGGCTTCGGTCCAGCACGATTCTTATTTATTAATAATGCAGGTCGCTTACTTGATGTGTCCCTTGGCATTCACAGGCAATAAGTGTCTGCCCGTGGTCCTAAGCCATACACACTGATATATCGTCTTCGATGTTCATCTTGGCCAGACGATACTTTAAATTTTCATGATGTGTTACTAACTCAGTAATCCAGCGCTGGGTGCTCTGATTACACCTAACTGGCCTTTCTGCAGAGATACTCTTTGAGCACCATTCGAGCCTGTCGGCATGTGGTAGTCTCCCTCCGTGTTTTTAGGTTTAATGAGTCTACCCATTATAATACCTTTGCTCGCACTAGCCAAATCATGGTTCTGGTCCACAGAAATTTACAGCAGATCCCCTTTTTTTCCTGTTCGTCTGCTGCTTAATTCCCAGCTATGCCTATGTGTCCTTTAACACACACACAACGTTACGTCGTTTACCGAGGCACATCTGCGAAGTTTTAGAATAAATTCGCACACTAGCTTGGAGTACACGTTCAAATGCATCGAGCGTTTTATAACCTACTGATTCCCTAGTACAATGGGCAGTAATATCATTTATTTTTTACTTCTCGGCAATTTTGTCTTCTGAGCACAAAAGTTACTTGGAGTGTTATCTCCACAAGTTACCGTATGAATATTCGAGCTTGTTGGCATGTCATGTATGTACATAATATACTCCACCGGCTTCAGGGAAATCAGCAGACATTTGCTTAGAATGTGAAAATGTATCTCATGATCTAGCCATAAACGTACTGCCTGTGAAATAGCTCTTAAAAATGTTGCGGCAGGTTTCTTGTTATTTTAGTGAGTAACCCTTTGTGACAAACTTTGCCAATCGCCTGAGAAATGTCTATAAAGAAGGCTCAATATTAAACTTTTCTTAAAAGCCGATCTTTGCCGATTGTGGCCCTCTTCCAAGAGGAAGCAAAATGGTCAACTAATAGCATAGCACGTAACTTATTTACCGCCGAGACCGTAATGGGGTCCAGTCCGGGCGACTTTTTAAATGTATATTCCTAATAACAATTTTGATCGAGGATAATCGGAATTTAATAGAATCATTTACACTATCACTAATATGCGGTGGGATGGTACGTGTATTTCTAGGCCCAGGTGTGGTTGTCAAACCTTAGTGCGATAGGGCGTTTTATATTTTTACTGTTTTCCACAGACTGCCTTCTTTAATGCCCGTGGAGGGTTTAGTTCGTGTTTCGTTGAAGGTCTTATTGGGGTTTCATGTATGGCTGTAGCGAATACAAATTCTGTAAGTTGATCAACAGCTGTCATAGATAGATGACAGCTTATAACGTTCCATTACAGAATGTGTGTGAAGATAAATACTAAACTAGCGGAGACAACACCCACATTTTGTAACTAATTTTGCTCTTAACAGTCCACTGCTGATAAGTTATTAGTGAGCGTAATTCTGATCTTATATATAGTAGACTAAAGCGGGAACCTAGTCCCAAGAAACCATATGTGAAAATGGCTTTAAGCGTTAATTAATTGTCCTGCAGTAATTTAACAACAGTATTTCAGGCGAAACTGTTAAGCATAAGTTTATGTCCAGTGGACATTAACAGTACTCCACTAGGTACTGAACATATCGAAGCAGACCTCTTACTTCTTGTGTCCCTTTTCGACGGGTACTGAACATAACATAATTATAAAACTGAAATGATTTTGAATGAAAAAAAGTAAAATGCAAAAAAAAATTGCTGAACATTTTTGGCGGAACGACTTGTGACCATTGATCATTACAGAAAACTAGGGAAGGGTACCCATATTACACCAATAGGTCTTTTGAGATCTCACATGTTAAAATTGTATCAAAATTGTATCAAAATTGTATGTATATTAAAAACGATGTGAAAAATAGTGAGAAAATTCTGAAAATCATGTCATAATTATTTATTCACATTATTTACGTATACAATAACAAATTTTATTCTAACCGACTAGCCGACTACTAACCATACTACCGGAATACGGTATCTGCTAGTTAAATTCGATTCTAACATCACACCCCATCCATTGCTAATTTATATAATTTTCATTGACTACTAAAGCGTCTGCATTACGTGGAATTACTTAAGGAAGTCAAATTCAGACAATTGATATAATACTTCAAACACCCAGAAATATTCATAGATATTTTTTTAGTCTATAGTCAAAAGGATATATTTTGCATACTTTGTATTTTCTTATTAACTTCACTTCTCAGAGAGATATTTAACGTTGCGAGATAGTTGTATTTACTTGACTCTGTAGACAGTCGCCGATGATTGAAACTCGAAACAAAATTTCTTGAATTCATTTACTTATTAAACATAATAAGTCTCAAGGCATTAAAACAAAAAATTCTTCAATACTTTTGAATTGTTATGAAAGTGATAGAATCAACATAGTGACTTTCAATTGTAAATAATGATTTTTAAGTTATTTTGTTCAAAGAAAGTACTTATTTTTATCAGTGCGTACTTATACTACTGTAGTTATACTTATCAAGGCCAAACACCACATAACGAAATGCTTGCTTTTTTATATTTAGAAGCTTATTTTTCTTAACAGCATGAAGAAAGTGATTACAGAATTTAAACAAATACAAAAAAGCAGTAAAAAATTTAAATGCGAAAATTTCCGTCCGTTCCCGTATTTTTTTTTTTTTCAAGAAAGTTACCTAAAGCTTCCAGATATTTAAGGCCAAAATATGTTTATTAGACGTGTTTTTTAATAGAAAGGCGATATATTGATAACATTTGAAGTATTACAACTAATTAAATGCAATAACGGCCTTGGACTTTATTCATTTATTACATCTAAGAAATATAAGTTACAAAATACAATCATGTATGTCATTTTGTTCTATGAAAAAGGTACAAAAACAAAGCTTACGTTTTTTAATCGAGTAAACGGGTGTTCACGATTTAATACTTTTGCACATTTTAAAAAATGTGCTTGTAACAATTTTAAGTAAAATTCATAAACACATATGTATGCTTAAAAACAGATTTATCGACAAACATAATTAGTATTTTCAAGGAATACAATTGGATAAAAAACAACTTATGTACTTTAAAGATCTTATTTCTAACGAAATTGTAAGTTAAGTTACTGTTCCAAATAACAAAGGTAAACAGAAATTAATTTAATTATAACATATTGGAAAATAGAAAAAGTGAAATTTTGCTGAATGATAGCTTGGATTAAGTCGACTTAAGCAATTATTGCTTATTGTCACAATTTATTTAAATTTCAATTTATATTTTGTCTAGCAAATGTAATGAGTTTGAAGCATTCCGCACCTTTCTCTGTTTAACATTTTCATATTTGCTCGGCCGGGACGTATTCAAATCACTTAGCCGCAGATTAGGCTAATTTACTTCTTACGACTTTTGTATTGTTTATATAATAAAAATACTATCGGTATAAAACAATTTAAAATCAAGAAAAATATGCCAACCAGTACAACATTTTGTTCAGCAGACTGTGTTTCGACAATTTTTTTCGTCGCCGCCGCAACTATTTTGTAGCATGCCGCCGCCGGCATAGCATTATCGGCTTCGTCTTCTGCTTTTTGTTTTTTTGTAAACACTTAAAATTGAAACAATGTTGGAACTTGAAATCGATACATTTTTTGTCACACCTAAAACCAATTTCTTTGTTGTCAGCTTGCAATTTCATTTCAAATCGATTCGAATTCGATCACAGGCCTGAATATATAAACTCAATATAAAGTTACAATTTAGTTATAAAGATTCATAGTAACGTTTTTGGCCCTTTATAATGTACAACAGGGTTTAATTTGCTATCGCAATGAAATGAATATGAAAAGTAAAATTATTTACAGAATAAAATAAAATACATATTTGCAAAAGTACAACAAAATCAAATTTTCCCAAATTTTGAAAATTCAAAACTAAGTTTTCATTACACCAAAATTTCGCAGTTTCGCCAGAAATTTGCAGAAATATTTTATGAAAAACGTTGCAACATCATTTTCACAAATAAATTTAACGATCCTCTGCATCGGGAAAAATCTGTAGTACATTATAAGTACATTATTGCATAATTTTGTGAAGATTCAGCACAGCCGAATACAGCTGGCTTACTTTTTTATTATTTATAGTGTTCATTGCATTATGAGTTTCTGTTATGCCCTTTTATATCTTTTGCATGAATGTTAGGTACACTCATTCCACTGACCAGTGGAATTATTGAAACCGGTTTAAACATACACTATTTGTTATTATTTACAACAGACAATATATGTTATGTTGTTGTTGTTTATTATTTTTTTATTTATTTCTTAGTTTCTTATCTAACTGTTCACTTGTTTAATTTAATTTTTTAATGAAAAAAACACCTATTACGAATATCAATTATGGGCTAAATATAACGTACGTCTGTACTCAACCACAGTCACATCTCTATACCTATTATAATGAATATATTCGATACAAACTTGATTAATAATTTAATTAAAAAAGTTATCACAAATAACTTGAAAATTATTGCAAGAAATATAAATAAATTTATTAAAACTCTCTGTATAGTTGGAAGTTCAATAGGATTTTTAAATAGATTTGTAAGATAAGTGTTTAGAAAGGTGCTTTGTATTCCTTTTTTGCGGTTGAGCCTGCTTCGTATAAAAGGCGCTGTGATGAAATTCGAGTCAGAAAACAATAATTGTGTTCAAGCGTGTAAAGCTTAAGGTGCTATGTTTGCATTTCTTCCCATGCGTTGACCATATCTCCTTTTAATTCGAAAACTGGAGGGTTGAGAATGAAACTTAGGTCATCTTAATATAGGTAACGTGTGGCTTGAAATTCCAGTACTGTTTCAACCATTTCGCTTCTTACGTCTCCTATACTCGCAAATATCGGTAACCAATCTTAGAATTGGTTTTTTTTTACTCTAAGGACTAGTAGAGTTAATGCTGCAAGTTAAAATAATTGTTCCATATGTCTCATTAAGAAGAAGAAAGTAACAGTTGTCACCTGTGAATTTTTCAATTTCTAAATATGGAGCCATACACAAAAAAGAAGGCGTTATCATTGTGGAAATCCATTTCAAAAATGGAAAAACTTAGGCTGAAAAAAAAATCAACTTCATTGATACAGCGCATTTCAATCTAAATGGCAGAAGTGTCAAAATCAGGGTTCAGAAAATCTGTACGCTATAAGAAACAAATGCAGCCACAACGATCGGTAGTTTGGCCCGGATTTTGCTCAAGCTGCATGATTGAGACTAACCTGTTGAAAATGCGATTAAATCAGAAACAGTTCCTGAGCGTAAGACCTATGTACATCCAATGTGTCGTCAGTGCGATACAACCACATCCTTATAAACAATTTAATAAATAATTCATTGATCTGTCATCAGAGCCGCGGGGGCTATTTGCTTGTTAATAACTCCGGAACATATCTGATTTAATAAAAATATTTTTAAAAATGTACTTACAAAACAGTATGAATAATTTCATTAAAATTAAATTTAGAAACAAAAGACCTGCTCTTAAGGTACTGAGATGAAAAAATACTGGCAACAAATTTTAGATCAAACACCTTTTTGTAAAATTTCCTCAGAACATTGCCGCTCAGACAACAAGGCACAAATACATATTTCACACAATTTTCATTATCAGAAAGTAATGAAACCCCTAAACTGTTCTACTTTTTATTTGACAGAAGACCGACACTGAGACTAAAACCTTTTTAGCTGTTCAATAAATTCACACAAACATTGTTTAAAGAAAACATAAAGTAAAAGATGTGATCATAGACAACGAGACTACGTAAAGTGCTGGTGGCATCTACTTGTTTTTTAGTTTTGTAGTTTGTTCATATATAAATAGTGAAACACGAACACTATGACATTGTTGACCAAAATCGATAGTTACCCTTATTAATTAGTAATAAATATTACCACCGAAAGATATTTAAAATTATTAACTTAACAAAATCTACCACAAGCGAAGAAACACGGAATAGATACTTTTAATATGGTAAAACCATTGTGATTTTAAAAATAGTTTTTAAATATTTTCAGTTGAACTCCAGACTATTCAAAGAATATCACTTGCAACCAGTGATGCCAATCGGGATTAAGTTCTGGAAATCCCGGGATTCGAATTTTGAAATTAGTTCCCGAAATCCCAAACCATGTTTCGGGATTCAGAAATTGTTTCCCGAACGAGTGTTTTTTACAGTTAAAAACTACTTTTTAATATAAAAGTTCATTTTTATTTGAAAGTATGCAAAGTAACCAAAAGAGCTTTTAATGAAAAAAAAAACACAATTTGATTATAAAATTTTCCGACTCATTATTTTCCCATCTACATATATGAACAACGTACGTGTAAGGAAAAAACATGGTCACGACAACTATATTATGTTCTTTACAACAATATACTGCTGTGGTGCAAACATATAACATATTTTGAAATATTTTAAATATCACTTTCGTTTCGATAATCAGCGACATTTAATCATTTCCATCCATTAAAATAGCAACATAGTTGAGCTGAACCATTTTTGTAAGAATTCTTATCACAACCAAAGTATATATTTTTACCTCAAAAAAAAGTTTTAGTATTGTAAACTTCGTTCTCATCCAAGAGAAAAGTAAGAATATGAAAGAGAAATATTGATTCACGTATTCTATTTGTCTTGGGTTGGGTTAAATAGATGGTGTTTACAGTTGACACCAAAATTAGTCGAAAAGTCACGAAGAACGCGTGTAGCAGCATAGCAAATGTATTCTATTCTGTTTGTTGTCTAATAAAATATTTTAGCTTTATGTATTTAAAGTTATATCAAATAAATTATCTTTCTGAATAGAAAGAATAAAGAGGGCGAATATATAATTTTACTTAAATTACCTATCACAGTAACGTACAACTTCGCCCGTTAAAGTGACACAGACCAGAGTCTTTGGTGGGAACATAACACCCGGACGGATAGACTATAAAATAGGCTACCGGGGCACCCAGAAATTAAGGTTAAAATACTCAACATATTTTCTGTCCGTTCTTCTTTGGCGTGTATTACACTCGTACAGGTTTGGTATTGATTGCTTTTCTTCAAATTTCAACTCTTCAAGAACTTGGATTAGTTTAAAACAGATCGGAACGAACATATTTTGGCATAAATATGATTTTTTTAAATCTCCCCAAAAGGAATCAAAAAAAGTCCTGCATATCTGACTGAGGGGTACAAAAAACTACAAAATAGCCGTATGCCATTTTGCTTAAAAAACATTTGATTACGACATAGAAATAGTAGCGTTTATAAACTGGGTCCATGTTTCATGGTTATGTTTAACTTTTTTGAAAAGGAGTTCGGATAAGTTTCATAATTCCCGATATATAACTAGATTGTTTAATGTCATGGTGGTTTGATACGAGTATTAAAGTTAAATGTAATTTCCGTAGCTTTTGTTGCGTCAAGACGTACATTCTTTTTTAACGTCGAAACATAAATATTTTCACACCCATATAATTCACTTCGTTTGAGTACAGACGTACTTCATTTTAAGCGCATAATTTATATTCATTTAAGGTGACTTTTTTTTATTTTAAAAATTAAACAAGTGCAGAGACACAGTTAACAGTTAGTAACAACAACAAAATAAATAACAAAAATAAAAAGCAATATAATATAGTGCGCGATAAAAAAGACAATAACAAAGTGCATGGTTAAACCTGTTTAAACAATTGATAGTGAGTGCGTGAGCGCACCAAATATTAATGAAAAAAATACAAAAGGTAATAACAACAATGCTTATTACTCTTTTTCTTACACGAATGCTAATAATGCAATGAACAATACAAATAATAAAAAAAAAAGATGACAGTGCTTTTTTAAGCGCCAGGCCAATTCACCGGAAATATAAACTTATCTTCGCAAATAACAACACTCTGGTGAAATTACAATTCAACCAAAAAACAATTCAGGTACCATATCAAAAATAGTGCAACAAACAAACGAAACAGGTAATTTAAAAAATCCCGTAAAAAAAGTGCAAACAGGTATGGATCGTTATATAACCATAATCAAAAGGAAGGCCAGTCCTAAGTCTTCGCAGCAAGAGCGCACTGCTAAACAATATAAAAGCTCCCCAAGTACTGTAATGCCGGTAAGCGAAAACAGATTCTCTGTACTTGCTACAGCGGATGATTAAGCTGAACCCGCTGTCAAGGAGCAAAAACCTCCGCCGATTTACTTTCGCGAGCAGATATCTAACGAAATTGTTAACATGTTGTCTCAGCTTGTAGGTAAGGAAAGTTTTTATGTAGCTTCTATACGAAGAGGTCAAATTCAAGATACAAAGATCCAAGCTCACACTGAGAAGAATTATCGCCTAATCGCAAGTCGCCTCGATGCAGATAAATAGAGCTATTATACGTATCATCTCAAAAGTGCTAAAGGTTTGATTGTCATCGTAAAGGGCATTGACATTTCTGTTCCCACTGAGGAAATAAAAAGTGCCATAGAGGTGGAAGGTTATGCCGTAAGGTCAGTGCACAATATTTTAAATAAGAATAAAGTTCCCCAACCTATGCATCGTGTTGAAATCGTGTTTAATGCATCGCAGCTTAAATCAAAAAACTCGGTTCATCATATATGTATATATAATTTTCGCTACCTTTTAAACAGAAGAATAACGGTGGAAGAGCCTCTAAAATGTAACGGTCCCCGTCAGTGTACCAACTGCCAGGAATTCGGACACACGAAAACCTACTGCAAGCTACCATCTGTATGCGGTGATGCGCACCGGACTTTGGAATGCACTTCTTCCAAAACAGACCCCAAGGTTAAAAAATGCAGCAACTGTGGCGAAAACCATACAGCAAAATACAGGGGCTGCAAAGTATTTCAATATCTAAAAAAATAATGCGAAAGTCATACGTAAACCTGAATATGAGCAATATAAAGCTTCCCAATTTCCTCGGCTTCATGCTGATTCTATTGCTAGTACACAAGATACACAGCCACACACTAAGCCAAACTTTTCATATGCCCAAACATTGGGAAATGATTTACCTAATGCGAATGCCAAAAGTTCTAATGCGCATAAACATTCATATGCCCACGTCTTAAAAGAGGGTGCTCAGACACCCCTCACCAACAATTTGAGCTCGATCGAGAACTTAATACAGACAATGAATAATTTCATGACAACTACGCAGGGTATGTTTCAGGAAATGATGCGAACCCAAAACATGCTTCTGCAAGTTTTGCTTGGGAAAAAATGAACCAGTTAAAAATATGCTTCTGGAACGCTAACGGGCTCTCCCAACATAAATATGAAGTAGAACTCTTCCTGCTAACACATGATATAGACATACTATTAGTCTCTGAAACACACTTTACTATTAAAAACTGCTTTAGAATTGATGGGTATTTTATATATGAAACCAAACACCCAAGCGAAAGGGCATGTGGTGGGACTGCCATTATAGTCCGAAAAAACGTAAGGCATTTTCCATTGCCTGAATTCAGGGAAGACTTTTTGCAAGCCATGACCATAAATCTTACAGATTTTAAAATTGTAGTCTTTATCAGTGTATTGCCCGCCTAGGCATAAAATTGAACACCATGAATTTGCCAGGCTCTTTGCACCGCTAGGACAAAAATTTATTGCCGCTGGTGATTACAATGCAAATCATACATATTGGGGATCCAGCCTCCTTAGTCCTAGAGGTAGGCAGTTGTATTTTACAGTTCAAGCAAGCAAGCTGGACGTCGTATCTGCCGGTAAACCCACCTATTGGCCCACAGACTTTAATAAGTTGCCAGACCTTATTGATTTTGCTGTAGTAAAAAACATCAAACGCGACCAACTGTTAGTTAGTTCATCTGTTAGTTCTGATCATTCACCTACAATAGTTATTTTACACGACAGTTTTTTCACTGCATCTAAAACCCTTGTCAGATAAAACTTTTAAAGTAAGGTCAAAGGAACAGCTTTCAAGAAATGGGAAATTCAGTGCAGGAGTACCACAAGGTAGTGTGCTATTATATATCATCTATACAGCGGACATGCCGACAAGCCCACATACATCTACATCAACTTTTGCAGACGACATTGCAATTATAAGTGTCAGTAATGATCCAAAGGATGCACCTGAAAAACTGCAGTCTCATATTCATAAGCTAGAAGACTGGCTAAGACAGTGGAGAATAAAGGTAAATCCATCAAAATGTGCTCATGTAACGTTTTCCCTTAGAAGGCAAAATTGTCCACCAATCACAATAACTAATACCACGGTTCCAGCGAAAACGCACGTTACATATTTAGGTATCCACCTAGATCGCCGCCTAACTTGGTCCCGGCACATTGAGGCAAAAATAACGTCCATAAAGCTTCGAACAAATCAACTACATACATTGGCTTCTAAGTCCTAACTCAACTTTGGCTTTGGAATATGAAGTCCTTTTATACAAGTTCGTTATAAAGCCAATATGGCCATATGGTATTCAGCTGTGGGGTACTGCCTGTGCTTCAAACATCCAGAAGTTACAGAGAAGACAGTCTAGGATTTTACGTCTTATCGTATGCGCCCCCTGGTACATAAGAAATGAAAATATACATAGGGATCTCAAAGTTCCCACTATCCACGAAGAAGTTAAAACATACACGTCCAAATACGTGAACAAACTAGTCGCACATCCCAACACTCTAGCACGCAATTTATTGCAATTTGATGGCCACCAGAGACTAAAAATAACTGACACATTGAGCCTGGCGAGGCGGCTCTCTCTACGCAATAGAAGATAGATTTTTAAGATTTTACTACAAAAAATTAGTTATTATATTGGTAATAACTAGTAAATAATAATTTAGAAATAAGATTTGAATACTTATTGTTAATTTCTTTTAATAGAAAGATTCAATAAAATAAAATAAAATAAAGTATAAAAAAAAAAAATATAATTCAAAGTGATTTCATTGTAATTGTGTTGAAGTTATACTAACCACAATTACTTTGTATTATTATTCATGTTTTTCATAATTTGGACTCGTTCTAAAATATTTGTTTGTGAATGGAGGACAATAAAAAATTACTGGCTTCAAATGTTTATCTTAGATTACGAATGATTTGTAAGATATCAATAGCATTAACTTTTACACAAACTATAACTCGTTAATGGGCACTAAAAGAGTTTAAATGTAAAACACTGTAAAAATTATAAAACTTCAGCGACTATAGAAAACTCTTACTCGGAATTGGCCAAGAGATCCCTTCGTCAATTTTTAAGCAACTGACGATTGGCTCAGAAATAGTAAGACGTGTGCCCCAGTAAAGATTTTGTTCTTTTAAATTCCATATAAGGAATGACTCAAAAGATCATAACACGAATTGTGAAAAAGTCTGCATAACTCGGTTGCAACGTTCATGAAGAGTTTACCGAACTTATCCGTCAAGAATTATCTTATACTTGTGAAAGAAACCCTGAAAGCATAATTCTATTACTTAAAGTAAATAGGACGGCAGACTTCTGTAGTAAAAAAACTTTTGTAGTCGACATTTGATGTCCGTTCCATGTTTTCCGTAAATAAAACCTTTGATGCCTTAGAAACCAAATCTATGATGTTACCAGAGAAATCATTTTAACTTCTGAACAACTTTCCTCAAGCAAAACGATGTAAGTTTAGCCGCCAACCCCAGCAGTGCACTGGGGACTATGGGCAAATTTTTAAATTTGGCGGCAAAAAGTCAATTTTTAAATATTAGAATAGGAAAGTTTTTTGTGCTGTGTAAATCCAAATTCATTGAAAAGAAAAATTAAAAAAAAATATATCAGTCGATATCTGTGTTTACAGGTAAACAGCTGGTAATTACGCGTGTGTTATACGTTGACTTCACCTAATTTTCCAAGAAGGAAACCGAAAAATGTGATTATGTTAAAAGTTTTTTCAATATATATTTGTTTTACTTCAGGAAATACAACGCAGTATTTCTTTAAAAGAAATACTGAACTACGTTCTAAATTTCTATATGTCAAAAAAAAAAAAAATTGTTTGCTCACTGTTTGATCAAATAATTTTTTGGGAAATATTTGACACTTAATTGGATCGCACTTCAAGTATGTTTCATACTATTTGACAGCTGTTCAATCAAATAAAATGCATCAAATAAATGCGCACGATTTGAACATGAAATCAACCAGTTGCAAAAATTTAGAGTAAATATATTTGTCCATACAGCTGTCGTCAAATATTTGCCCCATCTGACCGTAGGTTTAGATTACAATACGCATAATTTCTTCGGAAGTTTCGAGAAAGCATATGAATGGCAGATAATAAAGTAACCCAAAATATACTACGAAATGAGTGCTCAGTAGCAGTAAAAAAAGAACAAAATTATATTGTCAATGAGATGACTCTTATCAGTTTGTATCATGCCTACCACTGTTGTTGTCGTTGTTGTAATAGGTATAACGGCACGTTTTCCCTTTTGATAACCTCATGTGTTTAAAGGTGAGGCTTTTTTAAATACCAACTGAAAACAAACTTAAACATTTCAAGCCATTTTTTGACCCACCACGAAATGTATTTGTATATTTATTTAATACACGATGACTTTTAAATATTTTATTCTTTGACTTTTTTCAATTCAATTAAAAGCTCTCTACTGTAAAGTCAGGTCTACTAATAACTGGTCCACATATCGCATAATTGTGCCCGAATAATTAGTTCTCTTTGGGTAGACACACAAGCTTATTTAATTTCCGGATGTGGACCCATTCATCTGATCTATGATTAGTTCTGGATCGAGCATAAAACAGTTTGATCTCTGATCTCGTTGTAGCACAACAGAAGTATGTGCTCAATTTACGACACGTTTCAAATACTGTAGGAATAAAAAAAAATATTTTTCGATTAGAAATAAGTTAAAGAAAAAAAAACTATTAACAAAATATTCCATTACAATACAATTGAAAACAAAAGTTAAAATATTCTTCTCTCTTGTCTAAAATTATCTTTGGAACAAAACATAATTAGGTTTTTTAGTACCATTAAAAACAAAACTTGAAGTAAATGTATAAAATTAATGCGCACAGTAATTTGAAATGTAGGTCGTCTAGTTTACAAAAATAAATGTTTTGATATTACTTCGAAACAACGTAGACGCGATAGAAAAGTAGGCTGATGAAAAAATAATTTGACACGGCGACATTGCCGCATTCTAAGGAAGCAAAACCAGTTGAAATGTTGGAAGTATATACAAACAACGCACAGTGGGATTTTAAACTATGAGTTAAATTTGTTAGAATCTTATTACCCCAATAAAGAAGCAAATACGCTCTCACAATCGTTTTGCATAAGAAACAGTTTATGTACAGTGGGCGCTATAGTGAGGCCAAAATCATGCGCCTTGGGTAAAAACAATCTTTTAAAATAGTGAAATTCGCACAACTTCCGAAATATAATCAACAATTTATTTTGAATTTATTACCTTTACTAAACTTTAGTTTACATTATTTTTTAACACAAAGTGCATTTTAATATGTGTGTAAAAGTTTGTACTGTAAATTTACCGCTTTCCAATCTTTTGACTTTAAAAACGCGTGTAAGTGCAAGAGAGGCCTTTTCAGCTCCGTAGTTCAGAGTTCATATATTTTTCTGTCATGCTCTGAACGTTGCAATAAAACGTTGTTCATATTTATTTTTGCATATTCGCTTTCATAAACTCTTTGCCTTCACATTAAGAGTGAGACCGCACTAGGCGGCACCTGCACTGTAGCGGAACTTCGCGAGAGTTTTAGTATATGGTACTGGAACTGCTGCGACGCGACACTTTGCTATAAAATTTTTATATTTTAAAATGTTACGTTGCTCAGCTGGCCATATCGTACTAAGCGGAATCTGCACTGCAGCGATTCGGCTTCTATTTATGCTATATTTGTGATGAGGTTAGCTGCATTAACTGGGTTGCGCATCAATGTAGCAAAAATCAAAAGGATGAACATAAACGCCAGCACCACGTGTCTACTTACAATTGGAGACATTCCAAACGAAAACGTAATTTCTTTTCACTTTTTACGTCAATGGTTGCGAGACATGAAATGAGTCCGATCCTTGGAAGTTTTTCAAACGCCGAAAACCAAATTCTGTCCCAAAAATTAAATGCATCGCGGGTGAGGTAAAAAACTTTAAGATGATAGCTAGTGGGTTAGCCAAATAGAACAAACAAATCTTATTAGTTATAACAATATACTTATGTCGTGCCTGTTCGTTAATTTTTTTATACTTACACTATAACTTGAATATCTGGAAAGTGGCAAAATTTATTTATATGAATACTTTATAACACATAGTTAAATAACGTACTTAGAATTCAGAATACAAATTTTTTATACAACCTTTCTTACCGATATTACTACAACTCAACGGCTACGATATTTAAAAATATTGTCTTCGTGTTTACTTAAAGTTATGTCAGAGTTGACTGGTGGGATTTATCAGTAAAAACTTCAGAAAACATGATTTTGAAAACTTGCAATAATGCCAATTTTCAGACAAACCCATGCAGTACTATATAAGTTGCATACTTATTGCCATTTTTTTAGTTTACTCCACTGTGCGCCGTGGATCTGAAACATCTTATCGGTACCAGAGAATTTAATTTCACAAATAATTTAAGCTAAGTCTTAATCAAAAATCCATTAAGTAAATACGACACTCATAATTTAAATGATGATTACTCACAAAATGTAATGCTAAATACTGTTCTGCAGAAGTATGACAATTTAGTCCAAATGAGGTCCATCGACCTCCTTTATTAATAAGGGATTTAAGCTTCATAAGCATTCATCATACCACTTCCCTGTTAATGTAGGGGGATATCGAAGCAGATCACTTACTTTTTTGGGTCCCTTTTCGACGATTTCCCTAAATCTTGACCATCCATTGAAGCAGACAAGCAGATAAGGTTAAATCTGCATTAAGAAACCTAAAAATAAAATAAATAATTTATTAAATTTTCCATCCCTGAAGGTGCTTTTTTAATTCTTTTCGGTATTTCGCTACTCCATTGTGCAGCATCATCAGGAATAAAATATTTTTATCACCACAACAAACTAATAATACGAGCATAAAAAAATTTGACATAAAAATTAAACAATTTTTGAAAAATTTCCAGAAAACACCAATAAATCATGAGCATTAAAAATAATTTTACATTTCCACAAAAAAATAATTGAAATAATTTTACATTTGTTTTAACATGTGTGCAAAACTTATTTAAATATCATAACACAAATCAAACCACTAAAAAAACACTTTTAACTATTTTATTTTATGAACTAAGTGCCCCTATACCAAATCCGGTGGGTAAAAATCACGGTCATCTCAATGTTTTCGTCTGTTTAATTCGAAATAACTTCATTTCAAAAAATTAGTTTTAAATTAAATAGAAAGAAATAAAACGAAATGGGAATTTTTAATTTTTTCCATCCGTTTTCCATCAAAATGATTTGAAAACATATGGATAATCGAAAGGAAACTACTAAAGAAAGAAGCATTAACTACCTCTTGTTCTCATAATCTCCAAACCATATGCGCGTACGCCTCAAAGATCAAATCGTTTTTTTCCTCATTATATTGCACATATCCTACTGATGATGTTGGAAGCAGGGCGAAGGTCTTAACCCCAACATCAAGATGTGATGGTGTGAACAATTTCTTAATTTTACTTTATTCGTATCTTCTCAGCATATCTGGCAATTTGCAAATAAATGTTAAACGGTTTAATATATTAAGTTGAATTTAAATGTAATTACAGTACAGTTGGGATATAGCGAACAATCGTATGACAAAACGGATTTTTTCACAACGGTTACTCTAAAGAATGAATGACTCTATGCTTTACAATATCACCGTCATATAAGTCTGTTATTTCTACAAAATTCATTGCCGGCCCTTATAGGCAGCAGAGTTCGTATAATGGCGTTCGCCTGTCCGGAGCTTAAATCAGTTTTAGATGGCCCTATCAACATATACTATAGGTCCAAACATTTCCGGTATATGGCCTTAAAACTGTATCTCGAGGATTTTTTTGATGTTTTCACACTCACGTTTATTCGTGAGTCCATGAAATATATATTTTCTGAATCCTTATCATACTGAATATCAAGTATCCCTATAGAAATATTCTACTCAGGAGGCCCAGGTAACTTACAGACGTAAAACATTATTTACAGTAAATCTAAATTCCTACAAAATCTCACTAAAAATTGGGAAATTCGCACAACATAAGATAATCTAAACCAAAATCTTATTTTCGCGTTATAGGACTACCGTGATATAGGAAATTTAGCTGTAAGTTTAGTATACACACACTATTTTGGATTAGTTTTATACCTAATAATGGCTCAACACTATAGGAGGTCAGTAAGTAAACAGGAATACAACTGAGTTTTAAAGAAAACAGGAAAAGTAAGAAAGTTCGTTAACTATTGCAAGAAAGAGCACAATGCAAAATTTCACTATTAACAAGGAGTCATTTTTATAGAACTCTAGCTTCACTCTGTGTTCTTCGCTATCCCTATCAGTTTCGGAAAAAACATTAGGAACTTAAAGAATTTAAGTAAATTTTTATTTAATCACCATGCAAAAAACTATTCGAAGTAAATAAAATGCGCATCGAATTGGATGAGTTTTAGCACTGTAGTTCTTTAGATATTGGAGCATTATATTAGTAACGTGGTATGGGGTGTACCCCTCCCCACAGTCTTTAATTGTCCAGTATTTTGACTGGTTTTGACAACAATCCAAACCAAATTTGTAGCCTGCCATATTTTCACTTTTTTCAAATAAAAAAGTTAAAATTTATAGCGAGTACCCCTCTATCCGCTTCTATGTCTGCAGGATTTTTACTGAATACGTACTTGGTGGTCCAAATCCCTCTGCCCGCCCCTACCTTTTCTGTTTTTTTCGAGCATGAACTTGGTTTTGAAAATAACCAGGATAAAATTTATAGACACAAATTTGCAGTTCTTTAGGGGTTTTCTTGAAAACGCACTTCGTTTTAAAAATAGCCCGTAGCAACTTTAAACAATATTGAAAAAATAGTATTTACTCTGGTGGTACCACTGTGTCCGCTCGTATGTATTTAGGATTTTTCTGCGCGCGCACTTTAAAACTCGATGTTGTAATTCTTTAGATACAGGGGACTTAATATTTACTCTGTAAGCTTTAAAAAGATAATATCAGGCTAATTTAATTTCCGGAACAATAGTGAAACGGCTCCAAACCTTTATAACGATCGGTCCAGCTGTTTAGCTTTCCATAAAGGACAAACTTACAAACAAACATACAAACACAGACACATTTTTGTATACATATGCATGTACATAAGTATGTATATAGATATACATGTAGATGGCTTGTTTGAAGGCAAATTTCCAAATTAGTAGTAAACAATTTAGAGCCTTCCTTGCTCTGTTAAGTAAAACCATGAATAACAAAAGTATCCAAAAGGTTTTGGACTGGTGCAGCTGAAAGTTGTTTTTTGTGTAATTTGCGCATCTAAATTCAAATCTGCACTTTGATATATTTAGCTGAGTAACAAATTCGCAAATCCCCACTTAAATTGCCTTTAATATTGTTCATAAATCTACCCAGAAGTTTCCGAAATATGGAGTAAGTTGTGGCGGAAAAAAAACTTTTTATTCGAAATTTGAAGTTGTCGTATGTCTACAACAGTACGACACTTGCAAATTTTGTCAGAGAGCATTTTACTGTTGTGTGCATAAGGCAACTTTTGTTGGATTGAGTTACCTGCCCAGTTGTGCATTGGTTTTAATGAAATATTTCTTTAAACTTTAATTTAATATTATTGAATCTTTCTAAATAATTATTTAATTCTTATGTCTAAAATGTTTTTTTTTGTATTAATTATTACCAATGTAATAAGTAATTTTTCGTATTCAAATCTTAATAAACTATCTACAATTGAATAGCGAGATCCGTCTCGCCAGGCTGAATACGTCAGTTCTTTTTAGACTCTGGTGCTCTTCAAACTGCAATAAATTGCGAACAAGAGTGTTCGGATGAACGACTAGTTTAATTTTGCGTTTTCCCGAATAGTGGGTTCTTCAAATATCTATGTATATTGTATTTGGGCTTGTTGGCATATCCGCTGTATAGATTAAATAGCGGCCCTAGTATAATACCCATAGGGACCCCTTCTGAAATGTCCCCTTTGTTTTAATTGACCCCTTTGAAGCTTGTGGAAGTTACCAGGAAGATCTGGAACTATTTTAATGAGTAGCCTCTCATGCCAGACTTTCTCAAACGCATAGGAATTGTCAATAAATAAAGCTGAACAATATTGCTTGTTTTCAAATGCAGATCTAATAACGGTTACAATTCTAGGACCTTGCTCAATAGTACTATGCTCTGCTCGAACTAATGGTCCGGGATAATGTTTCGTTCATTAAGATAAGGAGTTGTACTCGAGATAAAAAATCTTTCGAATAACTGTGACAAAATTGAAAGTAGACTAATGGTCTTAATGGATCTTACTATCCTGTAAATGCCTTACAGATTTCCACAAACTATAATCGGTGTAGTTTCTTGTATTCAAATTTCTGAAGTAGGTCTTAATAGCGGAATCATGTTTCTGTTTAAACCAAATGCGCAGGATTTTTCGAGTAAGTTCATTAGAATATTTGTAAGTGGAGAACAACTATTTCGCCACTGCCATCTAAGCCTTCTCTTCTCAATGACGAGCATCTACATATCAGCTAATGGCTAGTGCGATTTTCTATTAACTGATGGTTGGCGGTGCGTAAGAAGTGAGAGTAAGGGTTTCAGGTACAGTGGCAAAACTATGGATGAATTGGCTAAAAATTGATCACGTCTGATATTTTTTCCATGGCCAAAATAATAAGATTTATCTATGATAAAGAATGGAATTTTTGTTGTTTTTTTTAAATGTTTTTATGAATTTTGTAAAAATCAAAATTTGTGTAAAAATAATTGTTTGCACCAGTTCTACAAAACATCTGCAGCTACTAATCAGAAACAAAAAAGTTGGCTTAAATATTTTATTGTTGTCAAATTTAACTGAATAGAAGAAAGCGTTCTCAAGTTATGTTAATATCTGTCGTGCAATTGCTTTGACACAGATTCCCGTTCAGCACTCCAACGTTCCGTTGCACCAGTAAACCTGAAATTGTAGGCAAAACACGTTTTTTTTAGATTTTACTCTAAACAGGGTTGCCGCTATACGACTAAAGTAACAGAGTTCTTAAATTGATCAGACGGATTAATAAAATGCTAAAAATTAATAAGAGATTTAACAATAATAAATACAAATTTATTAAAAGATTTGTCTAACTTCTAGGTTTTACATTATTGGCAAAACGACACAAAGCCTACTTTTAGTCTGAAGGACAACTTCAAATCACATGAGAGATACTCATGGAAAATTGTGGCATTCTCGTTAATACAGTTCTATGGTTCGGTAATTTTGACGTGAAATAATTGTAAATAATATAAAAAGTTTTTAAAGAATTATCTAAATATTTTTTATTATGATAGAAGACAATGTATGACAATTATGTGTGAAACAAAATATCAATGTCGTTAATGTTCCGAATTATACCATCTTTTAGCTCTTGAATCGTTCTTGGCTTATTGACGCACACTTTTTCTTTTAAATATTCCCAAAGAAGAAAGCCCAACGGTGTCAAATAACATGATCGTGACGGGTAATTTTCTCGCGCTAAAGAACCATTGTTTTGTTGGTTATGTGGCACCATCTTGTTGAAACCACATATCATACAGGTGCATATCCTCAATTTCTGGCCACAAGAAGTCTGATATCATTATTATGGTTAAATATACAATGGAAAAACGTGTTCGACTTATTCAAGCGCTCGAAATAAAATAGACTATGAGATCCTTTCATATGTGGGCGTTTGAAGAGTACGAGATGATATTTATTCTAAGCAATTTGAAGATTTCTGATCAGCTGATAGCTGATTTCCTGTATTTAGAACAACTAAGTTCTTTATTCAAAATAATAAAATAAATTTTGCATGTTCAACAATTTAAATTGTTAAATCTCCAAGGGAGTAATAGTAGCAAAACAGATGGTAGGGTGATGCTTTACCCAGTTAGATGCCAGATAGCTGATATAAACTTGTACGTCATCTGCTTACATGTGTCGTTCACATTGGGAAGGGAAATTATATGAGTGTATCGCGTGTAACAGTTGAATCGCAATTGTTACTGAATAGATGGCTTCGGTTGCAAACGTTTTATTGTAGTTGTTGAAAACTAAACATGTTTTGTAGCTTATGTCACAGCATATAATGATCAACTGTACGAAACGTTTTGATGTCAATAGGAATTTAGGCATAACTGCAATCCACATTAGCTTATGGTGGCGTTCTCGAAATATTTATTAAAAATGTCTAGTCTGGAGTACTGGCGAGCAACACTTCGAGCGTTGCCGTCCATTGCAGCAGATCAATCAAGACCTGGGTTCATCGTGATATTATTTAGAACATGCGGACACAACAATTGAGTCCGTTGTTTTCAAATTAGCAAGTTTATTATATTTATTAATTTATTCAGTGCAGCATTTTGATAATTTATGTGTGGGAATTCCTTTCTGTTGATTCTGATAAAAATCTGAAGTTCTAATTCAAAACATCGTTTATAAAAATATAGTCCGACGATGACGCCATCCTAGCAAATTTATTGCTTTCTTTCTTAAGTGTTGAAACACTAACATACTTTAAGTAAATTTACTCTCTAACTGATAGTTCAATGATCAAGTTTTATTATCTTATCATGTGCGTAAATGATAATGTTTCGTTGAGTATTAATGTTATACCCTACAGATATTAAAGGTCTAAAGGAATTATATATATTTAATTCGGCAAAAAATACGCCAGTGGCAAAATATTTAACATAATCGGCATAGACAATATTGCTCCCTCGTACTGCATGCAAGAGCCAAGTGGGAAAAAATCTAAACAGGATTTCATGTTTAAAAGACAAATGAGATTGCAATAAAATTGTGGGAAGTATGAAATGTAATGAATTATCAGGATAAAAAATTGAAATGGTCAACAACGGTTTGAATCTGCTTTCATATAATTATCGATGGAATAGCACATTATTCAAAAATTTGTCCCGGCTTCAGTGGCAGAGCTTCAAGGCGAATTTCGTACAAAAACATGTAGATCTCCGGGCAACATTTTCGGCACCCAGTTAACGAATTGGTGTCATCGTCTATGATCGTCCGGCTTCAATTGTAGTGACAGCTCAATCTAATAACGATGTAGGCCCAAATCCAACTGCAAACTAAGCCTGGTTGAATACCTGTCGATGCCTCGTTCAGCTGACCGACATTCCTAGCTCTTCTTCGATACTGGCCGCTACAGTAGGCTTATATCAACTTTGCACCAGTATTTGTTTGATTGCTGGCTTAAGGTCCCAATGAGTGTATTCACGCTCAAACTTTTCCCGTGTACATCGAAATTCACTTCCAACTGAGCCGCAATTTGGTTATTATTGAATAATGTCCACACGTTCAGTAGGGTTGACGCGGTGCATCATGAAATAGCAAACTTTACTGAATATTTTGACAGATGGTAACTTTGACAACTTCTGAAATATAACAATTGGATTAACGATCATTTGGCCAATCTTTATTTGGCAGCCGCAAAGTTTGATATTATCGAGAGTTATAATTCTGTATTACTTTTTGCTACTACTAACGCGATTTAAGAAAACTTACTAAATTAAGCTAAAACTTCATCTTAAAATTAACCCCAAAGAAATGCAATACTGTAGCAGAAAACAAGCACAAAATTTTACTTGTAGGGGTTATTTCAAGTCGACTTGAAATATTTACAAATTTCAAACATTCTTTAAATAACTTAATAACATTTCGTTGCTATTTAGGCCAGTCTTTTAAAATATGTTTATGATTTTTTAAAAAATTATCATTGTTTTATTGAAAACCCGAAAACAAATTCACAAGGTTTTTTTTTATTGTTTTCTTTCATTTGCTATAAATTTGATAAAATTCCGTAGTCATAAAGCCATTTTTTCAATATTTGACAAATTTAACGCTTTTAAAGATAAATTATTCAACTTCAACAATTGAAAAAACAAACATTGAATGGTTGGGCAAGTGCAATATATTTTGTCACAGAAACGTTGGTGTATTGACGAATTCTGATAAATGTTGTGAAGTTGCACTAGAGGGGGTCCTCCGGATATTGCCGGCATAGGTGTGTACAGTGGACTGGTATATGTGTATTACATTTGTTGTTATCTTAGTTCCATATAAAATAAATACTGAAGTCTCTTCATAGTTGTATTATTTCGGGTTATTTTGGAAAATTTTAGCCATTGATATTGTAAATGGAGCTAATCCATTCATTTTCTGGAAATTACATTCTATCAAAGTGGTTTGAAATTGCAAAAAAGCTGTTTTGTAGACAAAAGTTTTTGGTTTTGAACCGATCACCTGCCGGTTTCAAATCACTTGTTTTTGTGAGTATTCTATTGTCCATTTTATAATAAATTGCTTAAATAAATAGAATAATATGTTAGTTCCCAATTGATTTTCGTGCGAAAATTAATTATATCATTTAAAAAGACAGTGCAAAATAAATCATTTTTATAAACACTTCTTCTGTGAAAATGTTGTGACTTTCCGTTTGCATATAAAGAAATTAGCTGTCTACATGTGATTTCTAAACGTAAAAAACCGAAATTTCACAAAAAAACATTTAAAGAAAATCACAAAATTTGCCAACATTTTAAATTCACCACAAGTTCGAAAATTCACCACATAATCAAAAACCTGGCATAAACAAACATAATATCAAAATTAAATGAAAACCCGAAATGGTTCGAACAAAATTAACTAAATTTGGAATATTCATTCCAAAAATTTAAATTTCATCACTGGTTTGTAATTTTGCTCAAAAGCCGAAATATCACAAAAATCTATACTGTATAAAAAAATTAACGTTTTAGCAAAGTCAATGTTAAACAAACATATAAAAACAGAAATTCGCCAAAAGTGGTGAATTCCTAAAAGAATTAGAAAATCTCCCAAAAATTCAAAATTCACCAAAATATTTAAAAATTATAAATTTTCTCAAAAATCTCAATTTGCAAAATGGAAATAAAAGAAAATTTACAACAATCCGGTATTTCACCACAAATCTCAAAAATTTGAAATTACCAAAATATTTTAATTTTCCAAAAAAACGACAATTTGCCAAAAGTTGAATTCACCACAAATTTGCCAATTTACTATAAAATCGAGAAACTAGATTTAAAAAAAAATGTAATTGCTAAAAAATTAAAATTCAATGCGATTTTACCAAAGCAAATAAAAATTCAACATATTTTGAATATCCAGCACAAAAATTTAAATTTCATTACAATTTTTTAATTTCACCACAAACACAAAAAATCTATATTTGATTAAAAATGTCGATATGTTAACAAAACATTTAACATAGCATAGAAAAATCAAAAATACTTGTAAGTATTAAAAAATGCACCAAAAAATTAAAAATTTACCCAAGTCTCAAATAATTGTAAATTTTATCAACAATCTGAATTGATTTGAGATATGAAAAAATGTTACCATAATTTAGGAATTCACCAAAATAGGAAAATTTAACATAACACCAGCGAAATTAAAAAAAAAAAACGAAACTGCACAAAAAATTACACAAAATGCGACATTTTGACATTTTAAATTCACCACAAAGTAGGAAAATACACTATAAAATCAAAAAACTAAAATTTAAAAGTTTAATTTCTAAAAAATGTATATTTAATACAAAACAAAATTTTACAAAAAAAAAAAAAAACAGAACCAAGTAACACAATTACACCACAAAAATATTAATTTTAAATTCGCTAAATTCACAAAAATTAGTATTTTATAAAATTAAAAAAAAACAAATATACTGTAACACACAATAAAATCAAATTTCGTTAAACTGGGAAAGTCAGTAATAAAGCAACAAATTCACAAAAAACTTAAATATCATAAACATTTCAAAATTTACCAATAATCTAAACTATTCTGAAAACAAAAAAAAATAAATTTCACCATAATTTGGAAATTCACCACAAATTCAAACTATAGTCCAAAAATTTTAAATTACAAAAATACAAAAAAAATTCGAAAAGTTCAATATTTAGAAAAAAATCCAAATTGCCAAAATTAAGAATTCACTAAAATTTACAAAAATATAGCATAATTTAATTCCTACAAGATCAATATATAATAAAAAAAGCCGAAATTTTACTAAAATTACTACAAACACCAAAATCAACCAATTTTGAAATTTTACCACATTAACTTTAACTTAACAAAACTAAACTATGTTATAGTCTAGAAATGTTTAAATTACCAATACAATAGATGCTCGGAAATTCGAACTTTTAGAAATTCGAATTTCCAGAAATTCGAATCAGTCATTTCATTACATTTGGCGCTCTAAAATTAGAATCCAAAATTCGAATTTCCGAGCGGCCTTTTCCTTTTTTGTTGTCAACAGTAAAATTTTAACAATTTTGTTTAACCAAATACAAAGTAAAAAGGGGAATCCCATTTTAATGGATGATTTACTGATCTTGTTGATGTTGTTAGAGTTTAAAAGTTAGTTTTTTGGTGTTTGTATATGTACTTACATATACGGTATAACATTTATTAAAATAAGAAAGTGGACTTAAAATGCCAACAAACAAACGTAAGAAAAACACTTTGCCTTTACAAGACAAATTAAAAATATTGGAAAAGACGTTCAAGGAAAGCGTTTAGCACTGGACTTTAATGTAACTACTCCTACCATTAGCTATGTTAAATCGAATAGAAAATCCATATTGGATGCTGTTGCCAACAGTTATCAATACGTATCCAATAAAACTTTACATAGTGCTGAATATCCGAAAATGGAAAGTCGTCTCTAGGAGTGGTTTCTTAATCAACGTGAAAAAAGGCGACATTAAAGGAGAAAGCTAAAGTAATTTTCAGGCAGGAAGATCCCGATAAAGCTGAGAATGACTTTCCGGCAAGAGATGGATGGATTAACAAATTTAAAAAACGGCATGGAATTCGCCTTTTACAAATTAGTGGCGAGATTTTATCCAGCGACACTAATCCAGACACTCCTTTTATTCATAGACTTCGTGCTAAAATCGTAGAAATGGGCATAGTGGAATCTCAAATTATAATGTCGATGAAATTGGCCTATATTACCGCTGCCTGCCAGAAAGAACATGTTTCAGCTTCCGAAAAATGTGCTCCGGGACACAAAAACCAAAAACAAAGAATTTCTATCTTACTTGGAGCAAATTCTGATGGTTCCTGTAATCCAAGGTGTTTCAAAAAATAGAGTAGTGTTCTGTCTGTCGTCGCGTGCACACACGTTTTGTGAAACGTTCCCTATGTTATATTATTGTTGTCTTTTGGTTTCAGTTCGCGTACAGTGTTTTTTAATAAAATAAAATAACTAAATAATTATTGTATAAATGTTCACTTAGAAAAATGAAAATAATTTAAAAAATAAAAATTCACAAATAATAAAACAAAACATAAAAATTCCAACACAAAACTTGTTCAAAAAAAAAAAAAAACAACAACCAAAATAAAAATATCAACAAACAATAAAAATCAACGGTTTTTTCTTACAAAAACAACAACAAAACATACATACTTACATCAATATCAAGACAAGGAAAAAATACAATATACATACAATATACAAAACAAAAATGCAATTTTAACAGTGTTGACAAAATAGGGATGGTGGCGTGTGTCTTTTTCATGCGAAGTGACCAGATCAGGGCCCCTGGGTTAATTGTTGTTTGACTGTTTGGTGATGAAGGTATAGCACTGATCACTAAGCGGTCACTACAACAACAATTGATTACATCGGCGCTTGTACCGCAAAATAGAAACAGAATAGTTGAATTGTTCTTTTCTTCAGTATTGTTATGGTGAGTCGATTTAGAATTGACTTCTGCAACATACGTGACATAAGGGCGAATTTTTTTGCTGTATACGCGCACATTTGTCTCCATCGGCCGGACGTTTTCGCCTTATGTGAAACCCAGGTGTCTGTGAATGCTGATCCACAGGATTTTCAGATACCTGGTTATCACCTTCTATCACTTTTTAATTTTCATCGGGGCCTTGCAATGTACATACGCAATGAATTGTGTACCAATGCCAGCAATCTCTAGGCATAAGTGATGCTGAATTTAGCTGTCTCTGGGTTGAATTCAAAATCAGGTCACACCTTTTGCATTTCGGGTTTCTTTACAGAAGCCCAAACGCGGGAAGGGATATTTCCTTATCAGGCTTCGATACCCTTTCCGATTCAATTTCGAAGATCCTTGAGAGTTGTCCGAACAGTGAAATTGTTGTTGCAGGTGATTTCAATGTTCACAACTCGTCATGGCTTCGCTATTCGGGCAATACAACTGCGGAAGGCCAATATGTTGAATTATTCGCCGCGCACAATCATCTTGCGCAACTAGTGAATGAACCAATGCACATTTCGTGTGTTGAAGGGCACCAGCACAACACTCTTGACCTTTTCCTTACTTCACACCCTGAAAAGTATGAAGTAAGCATCAACGCACCTCTCGGTAACCGGGATCACTGTACCATTTCCTCCTCCTTTTCGTTCTCGGAACTCCTTAACGTTTCACGAAAGACCCAGAAACGTAAAAAATTTATCTACGAAAAGGCTCGTTGGGCTGATCTCAACGACTTCTTCAGGCATTTTAATTGCAAACTTTGTTTCATGGACAATAATGTCAATGCCATGGCGAAAATGGTCGAGAATATAATTTTGTTTGGAATGAAATCCTTCATTCCATCCAAACAAACTTCGATAAAATCTAGAATAATATCTTGGTTTAATCAGACGTGGAAAATTGCAGTCAGATCCAGAGAGGAAGCATTCAGTACATGGCTGAATAACAAAAATGCCGATACTGACTCGCTACGCAAAAAAGCAAGATCTTCGTATGCCAAAGTCCTAAGGCGCGAAAAAGCTTTATACGAGCAGCGTCTTCGTGCTAAAGTTCTTAGTGCTCCACGGGGTAGTAAGAGCTTTTGGTCTTTCGTTAAAAGAGTAAAGGGTAATGCTAGTTCCTCATTTCCAACTCTTTTAAAGGACGACCAAGTATTCACTGACCCGGTTGATAAAGCTAACATTTTGGCCGAATTGTTTGCAAGAAATTCTCTCTTGCCGGAAAGCAATCAACCACTGCCCGTGATCGAAAGAGTATCAGTAACTATGCCAAGCATATTCTTTCGAGCCCGTGCCGTTAAAAGGGTTCTTGCGGACCTCAACATAAACAAGTCTCCAGGGCCGGATGGCATCCCTGCACTGATCTTGAAGCAGTGCTCTTCGACGCTAGCGCGTCCATTGGCTAAACTTTTCAGCATATTGTACCATGCTAGCGAATTTCCAAAGTGTTGGAAGGTTGCCAATGTAACGCCAATCCCAAAAAAAGGAGAGGCCAACAACCCTGAAAATTACCGTCCAATAGCAACTTGTTCGGTGCTTTCCAAGGTTATGGAAAGTATGGTGAATTTCCATCCTGTTAATTACCTGGAGTCCAACAACTTACTTCACGACCGTCAGTATGGATTTCGTAGAGGGCGCTCGACGGGAGACGTACTGGCATTCCTCTCGGAGAGATGGTGTAGGTCCATACATCATTTTGGCGAAAGTAAGGTGGTGGCTCTAGATATTTCCAAGGCATTTGATAGGGTGTGGCATGGCGCGCTCTTGTCAAAACTAGTTGCTTTTGGTGTCGGTAATCACTTCTCTCGATTTATATCGAGCTTTCTCAGAGATCGCACTATACGAGTTTTTGTATCTAATCTATTTCTTATCTTCCTATATGACCTTCTTCGTCAAACTTCCAACCCTATTTATTCTTTTGCAGATGACAGCAACATATGCCATTCTTACTCATTCATCAACAGACCAAGCCTCTTAGAGTTTGGGGCCATGAGGCACCAATTTAACCCCAATAAGACCCAGCGTTGTATGCTAACACACAGACGCTCGACGGACTTTGCTGCTCCATCTGTAGTTATGGGTGGTATAGATATTGAGGAATCAGAAGCTCTTGGTGTTCTTGGTATGAAGATTCAATGTGATGTACGATGGACCCAACACATCTTTCAAGTGTCGAAAGAAGGATTCAAGTGCCTAGGCTTCCTCAAACGGTGTAAGAATTACTTCACCCCATCTGATCTCCTAACTATCTATACCACTTATATCCGACCGAAAATGGAATACAACTCTCATGTATGGGCCGGTGCTTTAAAGTCTATTTTGGAGTTACTCGACCGCGTACAGGAGAGGGCGAAGGTGCTCATCGGTGACAGTAGGGTATCCAACTCTATTGACTCTCTCGAGCGTCGTCGCAATGTGGGGCGTGTTTCGCTGTTCTATCGCTACTACAATGGATTGTGCTCTAATGAAATTAGGGATATTATTCCCGAAACCCGGTCATTCATACGCACCACACGTAGTTCATCAAGAACGCATCCATTTGTGGTCGAATGGTCAGTGGATCGCACAACGCACTACAGACAGAATTCGTTCTTTAGCCGGACCATTCGTATGTGGAATAAGCTTCCAGCAGAGGTCTTTCCTCCCACTTTCTCTGTGGAAAAGTTCAAATCAAATGTTAATAACATTATCACTTTCCCATAATGAACACTGGACATGAGTTGTTGGTTAACAATTTCGGAGTAACATGCAAAATCAGGTTAAACGATTTTGATTCTTGTCTTTGTTAGGTTAATTCGAATTTCTCTTTACACACTTAAAATATTTTATTATTTTATAGCCAGAACCTTTATTGAAAAAACGGTGTCATATTTCACACATAATTATTTTTCTTCTGTTTTATTTTACTGAAACTTTTTCTTGTCTGTTAAACATCAAAATACTTAATTACTTAGTAAACGTAATTAAGGCCTAAACACTTTTAAGCCTTGTCCCCCAACATTTTAAGACGGAGAAAAACACCTACGTCAATTATGTACTTTCCGATTTTTATTTCTATATTTTGCTTGCAAGTATTTTTGAAGCATTAGTGTAGGACGAAATATGAAATGTTTTTGTTATTATCTTTTTACATTGTTTAAAATAATTGCAATGTACTCGTAATAGTTACTGAATGTTTATTTTTAACAAATTTAGTTCACTAAGCGGTAATCGTTACAATAATTATCTATACTAACAATTGCACAATTCAGTGCAGTATAGTAAATAATAATGTTCGATTTTTATAACTAAAGAATAGCAAGTAGGATTTGTGGCGAAATAAAGATGTTCATGGATATCAAAAGTTACTCGTACAGGGTGTCCGCCGGGAAGATATACTACTCTGTTTGTTTATAATTTTTGATTAAATGAAAGCGAATGGATCGTATATTGATAAATGATTTATATAATGTCGGCAATTATGTATGGAATACAATATGAGATAATTGTCCGCCTCTGTTAGCATCACAAATGCGAGCCCGTTTGAACACATTTTTCATTACATTCTCACACATTTCAAGCGGTATTTCATTTATTTCATCACGAATATTTGGTTTGAGTTGCTCCAGCGTTTTTGGTTTGTTTGCATATATATTGCTTTTCTGATATCCCCACAAAAAGAAGTCCGGAGCAGTCAAATCAGGCGACCTTGGAGGCCAATCAACATCACCATTCCTTGAAATAACTTGTTGTAGAAAGAGTTATCGTAGTAATTACATTGTAATCCTGGCTGTATGCGATGTGGCACCGTCTTGTTGAAACCACATGTTAGTCAAGCTCAAAGCATGCAGTTATGGCGTTAAGAAGTTTAAAAGTTTTCAATCATATCACGATATCGCTCCCCATTGACAGTTACCGTTACGCCGTTTTCAGTTTCAAAGAAGTAAGGTCCAATGATTTCTCCTGACCAAATTGCACATCAGACTGTCACTTTTAATGGATGCAAAGGTGACTGATGAATAATTTGAGGGTTTTCCATTGCCCAGAACCGACTATTCTGTTTATATCAAATCCATTCAAATGAAAATTTACCTCGTCACTCATTATGATTTTTCATGAAAATCGGGGTTGTTATGGGCGAGCTGTGGCATCCTATTCGCATATGTACGGCGGCGTAAATGGTCTTCTCGAAGAAGCTCTTGTGTCAACTGAATCTTAAATTGAAACAAATGCAAATCTTTGTGCAAAATTGTGGCCAAAGTTGTTCTTTGAAGACCAAGCTCCTGAGCATGGTGTCGAATTGAGGTTGATGGATTGTTTTGATCACTTTTTTGAACAGCAGTACTGTTTTCAGCCGTTCTTGCAGTACGTTGTGGTCCATGCTTGGGCCTATCAGCTACATTCCCTCTTTCTTCGAAATCATTCACTACACGATAAATAGTGCGTCTTGTTGACACGTTGTTTCTCCCAACAATTTCACGTAACTTTCTCATCGTCACAGTAATCGATGATTGATTTTTTGATAAAATGTTTTAACGATTAAAACACGTTGGTTTACCGAATATTTTTCCATAATAAATTTACCACGTCTCTACTTCACGACTGCCAAATATGAACTGTCAAGACTAATGTTTACCAAAATGGCGGTAAAACAAAGTAGTATACCATCGTTGGTAAATATCCCATAGCCCCTCCCTCATAATTGTGTGCATACGGCTACTTTTATTAAAATGATATCTTCACTAAATATCTCCGAAGCTATTTAGCAGATTAAAACATGGTATTAAGGTATCTTTTTTTGTTTTTTGTTTTATGGTAGGACCAGCACTCAGGGGATGACCCCTATTCATGCAATGCATTGTGCTAGAACTAGGAAAAGAGGTTATGGGAATGAGGACAGAGGGAGTAGTGTTTATTAACATTTGATTTGAACTTTTCCACAGAGAAAGTGGGAGGAAAGACCTCTGCTGGAAGCTTATTCCACATACGAATGGTCCGGCTAAAGAACGAATTCTGTCTGTAGTGCTTTGTGCGATCCACTCGCCATTCGACCACAAATAAATGTGCTCTTGATGAAGTACGTGTGGTGCGTATGAATGACCGCGTTTCGGGAATAATATCCCTAATTTCATCAGAGCACAATCCATTGTAGTAGCGATAGAACAGCGAAACACACCCCACATTGCGACGATGCTCGAGAGAGTCAATAGGGTTGGATACCCTACTGTCAACGATGAGCACCTTCGCCCTCTCCTGTACGCGGTCGAGTAACTCCAAAATAGACTTTAAAGCACCGGCCCATACATGAGAGTTGTATTCCATTTTCGGTCGGATATAAGTGGTATAGATAGTTAGGAGATCAGATGGGGTAAAGTAATTCTTACACCGTTTGAGGAAGCCTAGGCACTTGAATCCTTCTTTCGACACTTGAAAGATGTGTTGGGTCCATCGTACATCACATTGAATCTTCATGCCAAGAACATCAAGAGCTTCTGATTCCTCAATATCTATACCACCCATAACTACAGATGGAGCAGCTGATCTATTTGTTATAGGATAAGTATCTTTCGAATTATGCTTGGGTTGCATATGTGGCGAAACCTCTCCGAACTACTAAGAGTGGCAATGCGTGGTGAGAAACCACATGCTACACGAAGAATCTCTGTTAGCATAGCTGAATATAGCGGATCTAAAGCGATAAAAAGCTTTAAGTCCGGGCGTTATCTGTATCGTGCTTATGGGATTAATGGCACTGCTTCCTTCAACTGAACGCAGTGAAACAGTTGTCCTCGTGACGAGTTAGTTTATTCAATTTGCGTAGGATCTTTTCTTCCTAAAATAACCATCTTTCAATGGCTATTTGCAGGTGGCTGCTACCAATGGCGACTACCGCTCCTCTGGAGTCAAACGCAGACCAAGATGCCACTCAGACGCATCTTGGATTTTAATTTGACAACCCCACGGCCCGACAAGGAACAGGCAGAAGGAAGCTCTAATACTATTAACAATAAATAGGGAACAGCCGCTACGAGAGGTGAATTTGACCGACCAAGTCGATCAGAAGAAATTGTCAATTCTCGCGGCCGCCCCTAACATGGAGTACAGTCGCCATGATGATCCCTCCGGAAATAAAAATGAAAATTAAACAGAAAAATTGAAACAACAAATTTTAATTTCACCAAAAAAAAAATTAAATAATTAAATTTCATAAAACCAATAAGCTTTGTAATTTTATAAAAAAATAAACATTTCAGCCCAGGAGTCCGAATTGAAAAATATTTTTTCAAAAACCTGGACATTTTTTCGAAAAAAAAAATTATAAAAAATTTTAATTTGACCAAAAATTTTGAATTCACCAAAGATCAAAAAATGTAAAAATTTAAATTAGCCTAAACTAAAAGCCCGTCATTTTTCACGAAAATGCCAGTAACTAACATTTCATTTGGAAATTTCAGCACAGATTGCATCCAAAATTTTCAATTTCAGCCAAAAAGTTAAAATAAATTCGATATATAAGAACAAATTTCAAATTCTACGGAAAACTTAAAAAGTTCAAAACCACTAATAATGAAAATAATTTGATACCACAAAAAGTCAAGAATCCACCAAAACTCAAAATTCATTAAAAAAAAATAGGAAAATGCTCAAAATAATTTTAAGTTTCAGAAGACCTAACTAAATTTTACAAAAAAAAAAAAAAAAAACATATTATGAATGTTAACGATAACCTTTGTTAACGATAGCCTTTGACTAAAATTGCGCGAAAACTTTAAACTTTATTAAAAAATCTAAATTGTACTAAAAATATAAATACAATCCACACAAGAATTAAGAATTTAGTAAAAATTTATATTCAGGAAAAAGGTAAAACATGTAAACAAATTAAAAGAGCTGAAATCTCATTTATTAACTGATCAAAAATGCTTAAATTAAAATAAAACGAAGGGATTTAAATGTTTAAGTGGAAAGTAAGACGAGCCCATATTAAATACAGCAAACAATACTTTACACTGGAGAAAATCTGTAGCAAATTTTTGTTAGTTCATACTTCTTTGAAGGGTATATAAGTTTCGTCACAGCCGAATGTAGCTCTCTTACTTGTTTTTGTTTTTAATTTCGGACGAGTAATAAAAATTTGCAATGCGGCACGAGGAATATACCTTAATAAATATATATGATAACGGTGACATGCTTTCAAGCTGGACCAAATATACACAATCGCAAAATTTGATTGAACACAGTGGCTTGTGACAAAAAGAAGATTAAGAAGGAAAAAAGACATTTGCCGTTCATTTAATTCTTTGTGAAAGAATACAACTTCTTGTTAACTATTTCTTCAATTTTTGTGTGAGCCTTGAGGCTCTTACACAAACGACCTTCATATACCAGATACATACTTATACATTTACATTACTAACGTTATAATCCTCGCCTTGTTTCCTTTTCCACCATCCATCCTAGGCAACGTTACATACATACTCGTATACATGTATATGAGAGTCTGGAAATATCTACTGTTTTCGTGTCGAAAACAAAATAGAAAAAAGAACAATCTACTGGACAAATGTACACACATACATACCCGTATGTACATGCAGTTCGTTGTCCTTTTTAGGTGTGTTTATTTCTCTTCCTCTCCTGATTTTATTGTCAGGCAAATGACTGAAAGGTGTTTTTTGTTGTTTCATTTGAGAGCAAAGAAATGTTTTGAAGGTCATAAGCAAATAAATATTTGTCTTTATAAACTGCTGTTCATTCAACGCCCCCTAAATGATATACAAATAAGAAGAGATGACAGGCAGTATAAGATGTTGTGCAAAAATTAACGAAAACCTTTTTGTTTTGTTTGTTTGTTTGTAAACAGAGGCCAGCAAGGACGTCTCTAAAAAACAACAAAAACTACAACGTACAAAATTGCAAATACGTCCTTCGAAATATTGCTGGTGGTGTGTCTAGAAATGTCTGTATCTTTTGTTTTCTTTAATTTTCCCAAAAAAATCTTTCTTCCATTCCACTCGTTTGTTTTGTGGAATTTTTTCTGCTTGAATTTTAAATAATTAAGGAGCGTTTGCATATTTGCTAACGAGTGTAGGAACTCATTCTCGGAACGTCTGCGAATCATTTTCTTTTTTCCAATAAAAAAAGTTTCAACGTTTTTGCACTTTTTGCTAAGTGTCAAGGTCGATATATATGTATGGGTATTTATTTGTGTGATGTTACATGCATATGTGATGTGTATTTGAAAATGGATGGCAGGTTGCTTAAGTAAATTGAAAATGAATGAAAATAGATTCTTTTTCGCGTTCATGTATATTTTCAGTCAATTTTCCAAAATCACTACTTGCAAGGAATATGTAATTAGATATTTTTCAAAGCATTTTGAAATATATACGAGTACTTCAATAGACAAGACCCAATCACTCTATAGCATCACGTTTTCGTACTTGGAAATTAAAATGCTATAAAAATCGCATTTTGGTATGTTTGTACGTATGTTATATATCTCCGGGACCAAAAAATCGTTCAAATTGTTTTTGTAGACCAGTGTGTCAAACGGAGCGGACCCTGTAGTAGAGTGTAGATGTAGATTGTGCTAAGTCTAGTAACCTATAACGGTCCATGTTCATTTGGAGTATATCATTAATGGGCGCCAAACAAACAGGATATGCATCATTAGGTCGGGTAATTCTAACATTGTTTTTGTAGCTCTTAATGTGATATTTAATTTAAAAATCACTGCGTTTTACAAGTAGCTACTTAATATGAACTTTGAAAAAAAATTATTTTGTGCACATTGGGAAACCACGCGAAATTTATGAAAAATATAATGTCCTCAAAACATGAAATTTCATGCTTTATTAAACAGATCGTGGGTGCCTATATCTAAGTCTGTTAATATATATACAAAAAATATCTTCAACACTAACAACAAATAATAAAGTAAATAAAATTCACTCAAAATTCAACCCTAATTGTTTTTTTTTGTTTGTGTTCACACATTTAGTTTTGTATTCTAATGAGAATTTTATTTTTTCAGATTTAAATCAGTTTTACAATATTTGATCCATTGCAAAAAAAATACTGAACGATTCTGAAAAGTTTAGTTTCAAAACACCAAATTTTATGATTGAAAAATTTTAAATATTTGAAAAAACTAAGAAGAATATGGTTTTAAAAAGGGAAATTGTCCTCACAAAAAGCATTAAGATTTAATATTTTCCCATATAAAGAGTTTAGAAAAGTTTGTTTTCGTTAATACTTCCAACACCCCCAAAAGCTTGGTCTGGATCCGCGCCTAGTTTTAATTTCTATAGTTAAAAATGTATTTATTTAAGATTGTATATATTTTAATACAACTCCTCAACGAGCACTTCCTTGGTGAAGGATACATATTTTGGTGAATATCGCCTAATAATTTATGACGTTTTCTTTTCTAAAAGAAATTTTGCCTCTCTAAAAGTTACGCCATTTTATGATTCAATGGAACAACTGTTGACATTAACAATTAAAGCACAATTGCCATTTCAAACATTGAATTTCATTTTTCAATAAATAACAACGTTTACCGCTTTTTTAACACCCAACTTTGTAAATGCCAACGGCCATTTACATCACTGATCATTAACATATGTATGCTAAGATGGCGTCTTGCCTAGCCATACATCTGTTCAGCCATCGTTCATTTCCCTGCTCGCACTTTTTCTCCCGTTATTTTGCAGATGATCTTTCAATGTGCTAACAAATTTATGGATAGTCAAGACGTAGTGTAATAATCAGTCGTAATCTATAACAAACAATAATAGCGGTATTCAGTGTTCGGTGCAAATGGTCTAGCAAAAGCACAAATGCAAAATTTTTTATGAAATTTACAGAATTTGTTGGTATTTTATTGTTGGATTTCATAAAAATCTAAGAAGTGTTTTTAGTTTTGAATTTGGCAACATCGTCACCAATTAAAGCTAATGATGAACATAAATACGAGTATTCCATTTCATCAGGGTAGACGTAGGTTTAAAAATTAAATTACTTAATGTTTTAAATAAAGATTCATATTTTTATCTTGGAACTGCCGGGACAAAACTGTTGAGAGTTTAGTATTTTCTATTTTCGTATTCCCAGCATTTTTTTTTTGGGAATTTCGAAAGTTTTAAATTACGATTTGCATAAGTCAAACATACGTCCATGTATGATAAAATTAATGTTTATTGTTGCTTTAAAGGAAATGGCGCAGCGATTCTTCGGGTAAAAATATATACTTTACAAGGTAGGCACAATTAGAAAGTGGCACCATCCTGTTGGAACCACTTATCGTCCAAGTCCATGTCCTCAATTTCTGGCCACAAGAAGTCCGTTATCATCCCGCATGTGTGACTCACAATTAACATCGTGCATTATGGTTGGCCCAACCTATACAAGTACCCAGCAAAACTTGCTGCTTCACCATCAATAACTTTTTACGGGAATATCAAGTTGACATTGCGGTATCCCACTTTGGAGTATTTTTGCTGTTATTTTAGAGCTTCCTAGGCTTTTGGAGATTTGCTAGATGCGAATACGTACGTAATTCATTGCGTATTACTTTCTAGTATGCATAAACGTGGAAATATACAACTTTTCTGCCATACCGCATGGCGGATGGCTAAAGAACACAGCCTGCGGCCGTGATCGGCCACTGCATTACCAGAGCATAAAGGATTAGTTTGTTTACAAAAATATATATAAAAAAACTCAAGACGCACCAGAATTATATGAATTTGGCAATGGAGGGAGAAGCGGCCACGCGGCGAAAGAGAAATTTGTTCTACTTTTTTCTTTGCCGCTTGAAATGATGTCGCCGTACTCATATTCATAATAGTTAATAAACACAAGAAATTAAAATTAATTAAAAAATATAAAACGGATAAAACACCATGTGTGACAAATAATTTATTGAATCTATAAAAAAACGTCCTGCTGAATGATTCTTGATTTGATATTCCGACAGGGTTTTTTGATGTAGAATTTTGGAACGAATTTCCGTCATCCCTTGTCAAGTTTGGTTTCGAGACAAACCGGTTTCGGCTATGTGCCATCTTCAGTGTCATTTTTCGTTCTGCTGAATATTTGTAGAAATAAATTTTCAAAGGCCAAAATGCAATACCTAATTTACAATAGGTATTAAAATTTTATCTCTAAATTATTATTTATTAATTATTTCCAATGTAATAACTAGTTTAATATATTCAAATCTTAATAATAAAAGACTATCTACTATTGGGAGAGCCGTCTGGCCAAGCTCAATGTGTCATTTTTTGAGCCTCTGGTGCCCATGATATTGCTGTAATTCGCGCGCTAGAGTGCTGGGATGAACCACTAGTTTGTTTACGTATTTGGACGAGTATGTTTTTCGTATTTCCTGAATAGTTGGAACTTCATGTCTTATGTACCAGGGGGCGCATACCATAAATCGTAAAATCCTAGACTCTCTTCTTTGCAACTTCTGAATGTTTGATGCGCAAGCGGTACCCCACATTTATTTTTGCTTTAATGTGCCACGCTTCCGCTGGAACCGTGGTATTTGTTTTTGTAATTGGTGAGCAATTTTCCTTTCTGAGAAAAAACGTGACGTGAGTAAATTTCGATGGGTTTACGTTTATTTTCCACTTTTTCAACCAGTTCTCTAGCTCATGTATGTGCGACTGAAATTGTTGAGATGCAACTTTCGGATCATTATAAACACTTATAAATGCAAACGTTGACGTTTACGTATTTGGGCTTGTTGGCATATACGCTGTAGAGATAAGATATATAATTGTATAGTAATAATAAAGTGTTAAAATTTATACATACTTTCGAGGCTGTTTTCCATTATTCAAAATACAATTATTTAATAAAAAAGTATGTGTGGTTTTGCATAGAAACAAAACTCGTTTTACAGTTTATTTCGCCGCTTGAATATATGCCGGATACATTTGCCTACAAGAATTAGACAGCTGATGGCCGCGTACATTAGACTTTCACTATTACAAAAGATTATATATCTATGTACTCCTCAAAAATTTTAATTTTTTAAATAAAATGTTTATTACAAAATGCTTCAATCTTTTTTATTATTGTATACTACATTTAACAAGAACAAATAAATTAAAAAATAATCAAACTTAATATATAGATATTAAATAATACAAGCTATTTCACTTGTTGCTCTTTTGCAAAATTTATAAAAGTGTTCATTAAAGAGTATCCATTATTTTGAAGTAATGAAGAATTTGCCACTAGATCCAACATTTCAAAACTGGGCCGAAATATGTATATCCTTTAAAATCTTTACATACATAGCCTTATCCATATTGACTTCGATAAGTCTCTGCATTTCAGCCTTCATATTTCACTGTTGGGTTAATATTCTGTAGTTGTAAGGCCGTCTTAGTTTTTCTCCAAACTTTTGCCCCACCACATTACCTCCAGAAACAATAAAATAAATTTCCACTCATCTTTAAATATTAAACAATCCCAAAATGTTGGAGTATTTATGTGAGACAGTTAGTACTTTTGGACGTACTTCAAGCGTTTTTGGGTATTTACCACTCTGAGCAGTGGCTTTTTCTGTTCGCCTCTTACTGTATCTGCGAATGGTTTGATCAGCAACTGTTACCCCCATATCACTTTCAGAATTCGGATTTAGTTTTACTGCACTTTGTTTTGGCATTTCTCTAACCAATCGACATATTCGTATGTCGTACTAATTAAATTGTAAACTCTTTAAAAAACTACAAATATTTTTCATAAACATAAGTATGTTGGGTGTTGTAGGATGTATACTGGCTTCCAATTACTTCTAGTGACAAAAAAAAAAATTCCAAGCCGTAATAATAGCTTCGCTCAGTCTTTTCGCATTTAAGCTGGTATCACACAGACGCGATCAAGGCAATTCAAAACAGGTAAATGCAGGTCAAATTTCATATAACAGAAATGCTAGTTCTCTTTGCATCCAGCGCCGGAGCGGAAATGTCTTGATTTACGCCGTGAGTCGACCTGTTATTAATTTGCCTTGGAGATGATAGTTAAAATTTTTGATTAACTACCAAGGCAAATTGAAAACAGGTAAACTCACTGGAAAATTCAAAGTAATTCTGGCTTCTTTGCCAAACTCTATATATACAAAATGTAGGGGAACTGGGGACACATTTTTTGTATTGAATTTGACATCCTATAAGTTCAAAAAAAGTACTCAGTTGCGCTGGTGAGTTTACCTGTTTATTCTGCCCTGATTAACTACTATCGCCGTACAACTGCTCTTAATGTATTTCTTATCGTTCATTAGCCACTTGCCTTTTTTAAGTTGAAAAGTTAACAGTAACAATGTTGTGCCTTCAAAATGAGAATTGGTTATGAAACACAGCACACGATATAAAAGATTTAACAAAAAACCGCGCAACAATTTCATGAATTCATTTTTCTTACTTTTTTCAAAACTAGATTTAGCCTACCATCTTACTAAACGAAAAATTTTCAGGTCCAAATGTGCCCTTAAACAAGTGGTTTACTTTTAAGCATCTTTCATATAAATGCGGAAATCACAATAAAGCTCAATCAATACTGATTGTGATCACCAACAAATAATGATCAATGCATTCCTCCACATCAATAACTTGGTTGAAACCTTGGCAAAACTTGCTGCTTTTGGTGATATTATGTTAAATCGGCCCAAGTTTCAGATAACAACACTTATAGAAGTCTAATAATTAAATTCAAACGCGCATAGTTTTCAGAACCCGAAGATAATGATTATGGTTAACTATTTTAAAAACATCAATTAATAGTAATTATGTTTTAGTTTTAATTTTTTGATCGAATATAGCGACTATTTTTAAGTTTTATTATTATTTTTTTCTTCATTGAAAGATAACGATAATTTTTGAGTTTTATTTATTTTGTTTTTGTTGACAAATAACGTTTATATCAAATCAAATCGACCAAATCAGTTGGCTAACATTTTACACAATATGGCCGCTTCGCAAAAAAGGATAGAAAGAGCGTTTTCTAAAACAGTTAAAAACTGTTATACCGAAATCTGCTTATAACGAACACTTTCTTATAGTCCCATATGTTACATTGATTTTCAATATAAATTACTACGTTTATAAAACTTTCTTTATAGCGAACACATTTTGTCGGAACCTTTAACAATTTTCATTAGAAAAATGTTATTTTATATTAAAAAGTGCTAAATCGCAGCTGGAGAAACTTGTTGAATTTATCAGAAAAAAATTCAATATGTCAACAAAAAAAAACAAAACAAAAAAAATAACAAAAACTGTATAAAAAGTTAAAAAGTGTTAGACAAAAATTGAAAGAAATTCCCCATCGGCCGCAACTAAGATGCAAATTTTTTCAGAAGTAGAAAAAAAAAATAAAAGTAGACAAGAAATATGTGAACAATATCAGATACCAAAATCAACATTATCTGCAATTGTTAAAAACAAAGATAAAATAAAAGACATTTTTCACACTGTAGAAATAAACAATTCAAACAAAAGAGTACGTTTGGTTAAGTGCGAAGCCCTAGAGCAAGTCCTTTGGTTTAAGCAATGTCGAGATCACAACATCCCAATTTCTGGCTCTTTGGTAGCAGAAATAGCAGAATCTTTAGCAATAGATTTAAATTTGGATTTTTCAGCAAACGCACTGAGGCTTGCACATTTTAAACAATGGCACGAGAAAAAATATAAAAAAGTTTACAACATCCGAAATGACAAATGAATGGCGAACGAAAGCTCTTTCAGACATTCTAGAAACATATTCTAGGCGAACTGTAAACATTTACCTTGAGTTTTTTTTTATTTATATCTTTATAAGTTTTAAGTAGTTGGCAAATTTTTCTAGTACGGTTATAGCGACCTACGGTTATAACGAACTAAATCGTTCGGTACCACTGAGTTCGTTATAACCGTTTTCCACTGTAATTGTTCTCATAATTTTAAGCGATTTTAGGTGTAATTTGTAAATTCTGTTAATTAAAATAACGAATTATAATTTAATCCGCAACTTTTGATTAAAACTTCAGGCCCATGATCGACAAATAAATATCTAAGTTAATGGCTTTTTTGAAGTTAAAAATAAAAATTATTAAATAATTTGTCAACAAAAAAAAAAAACATAAAACACAAAATAAAGAATTATATTACGATCAGAAATATAAATAACAAAAGTTAAAAAATAAAAATTATCTTGTCATTTTTTGATATTGCTCATAATCGTTACGGTCTCTGATAATTTTTGTCGTAATTCAAGTAAAAAATTTTCTGTGTAAAATTTTAGATGTCAACAAATATTTTGTTAATTTCATATTTTTTGTTTTTTCCTTTCACTATATTTCCTTTAACAAATAAACGTAACTAAAATGTAACAAATTACAATTTTTTGCACAAGTTTACTTTTTAAATTGTTGATTATTTTATTTCAAAAAAAGTTATAAATAATAAATGAAAACTTAGTTTACTACCTGTAGTAGGAACAATTAAATTATATACATATGTACATACTTTATGTATATGTGTATGTATGTGTGTCCATAGAAATATTATAAAACAATAAATTTCTTTGTTTGCACAGTTGCAGTAGTGCTGCAACACATTTGCCATAATACAAGTTGTTACGCGTTAATTTCTGTTTAAATAATGAAAAGTAAACCCATTTCAAATATTATAAATTTTAACAGAATTTAAATTTTTCGTCAACTTAATTGACGTAAAATCATTACACTGTGCGTCATGAAGTTCAGCATTTATTTATCGAACGCAAAATAAAAATAAAACTTTTAAATTTACTTACATACATTTTTCCTTAACAGAACGAAATGTTGAACTTTTCATCTTAATTTTGGCGCTTTGTTTTAAGGGGTGCATTAACTTCACGTGAGTGGGATATCATCGACTGTTGCAAGTTTGATAATCTCTCAAAATTGTATTTAACATAAAAACGCACATTTGCCTCCTTGTTAAAAATTGATCCTGCTGAGTTCTTCGTGTGTCAGAAGTAATTTGTAAATTGTTGCGATACAATCGAGTTATTCAAGCTCTAATACTATGCAATCATATGCTGAACCTACCCCACTTTTCTAAAGTCACTCACATACGTGTCTGGCCTAGAATCATTGAACCAATTTGCGATGGTCGGAATATGCTCTTAAAGAAAGGAATCTCTTGCCGTTTCCATGGTAATGCTACTAGCTCCCATCCGAAAATAGTGTTTTTTCCTAATACAGAACCTCAATTCTGTTTCAGAGTCATTAAAAATATCGATCATCGGATAAAGGTATGCCGCCGAAGCCGTGGCAAGCATTTGGCCGATATTTTGTTTCACACATAATTGTCATAGATTCTCTTCTATTATAATAAACAATATTAAGATAACTCTCTGAAAACTTTTTGTTTTATGTACAATTAACATGGCGCGTTTTGTAAAACGCCACGCAAGCCAAATAGGAAAAATTGTTACTTGCGTTTTATAAAATGTAAAATTATAATTAGTAAGAAAATAATTCATTCCTTTTTTACAATAATACCAACAACATTAGTTTTAAGTTTATTTCGTTTTTTTTATATATTAATCCATATTTAAGAATAAACAACAAAAACAAGTGAAACCACAAAGTTATTTAAAATGTTGACTAAAGCAAATTGTCATTTTATTTAAAAAAATAACGGCATGATTGCACTTAAGAGGGAGATAAAAATTAAACACTTTTGCAGGAATGATTGTATGAAAACATCCAAAATTGTTATACGAGGGCGGATCAATAAGTCCGTAATTTTTCGAACTTCCCTGGTAGTTATATGAAATGCAACACTGTTCCTATCAAATACCACCTGTTAATATACTACTGTCCAGTTCTGAGCAAGTGGCGTCATTTACTTTGCGTTTAACAGCGTTCAAAGCATACAACCTCGTGCATTTGTCTAAAACTGGAAAAAAGTGAATTTCGAGTGCTCATGGGGTTTCTGCACCATCGATTTTTTACTGTAATCAACGGTATTGACTTTCGTTGTGGTCGCACAAGTACAAATGGTAAAACTCTATGAATTGGGCTACGAATTGGTACCTCATCCGCCATATTCTCGGGACTTAGCCCCTAGTGACTACTTCCTATTTCCAAACCTAAAGAAATGGCTCGGTGGAAAGAGATTTAGCTCAAACGACGAAATTATTGACCAAACAAATGCCTATTTTCAGGACCTCGAAAAATCCTATTTTTTGGAAGGGATACAAAAACTGGAGAAACGTTGGACTACGTGTATTGAGTTAAAGGAAGATTATGTTGAAAAATATATTTTTATTTTGCAAAAAAAACTGCATTTCATTCAAAAAGTCACGGACTTATTGATCCGCCCTCGTATTACAAGCGCACCACAGCGTAGCATAGAAACATGTTTAATTATTTCTGAACAAATCGAAAACTGTTAGAAAATAACTGCTATTTTATAGCGAATATACAATATCTACACCGCGGTGTACGGTGCACTATTTACACTGCATTATTTTGACTTTGGCAAGATTTCATATACGCAATACAATTAAGGTTGCATTGAATTTTAAATGTATTGTTACCAAATTTGGTATGGAAAATTCGATTTGAAATGAATTTGAATTATTTTTCTGTTAAAAATATAAAATTAATTATTATTAACTAAGTTTTGTTAATCCCAACTCATTTTATTATAAAATACTAGCGGCCCGCTCCGGCTTTGCACGGGTATAAAATATATAGCCTATGTCATTCACTGAAAAATTGATTAAAATCGATCCAGTAGTTAAATTTGGAGTAAAACAATTCTTCTTTCCCTAAACCATGAAGATTTCCTGCTATCTTTGGAATATCTAAATTCATACACAACATTGTTACTTATTTACTTTTTTCAATGTGTCCACTATTTAATGGATGTTATTATACATAGTTATTGTCAAAACCCGTTGCGTAGTTTTAAAGATTTAAGCATACATAGGGGCAGAGAAAGCGACTTTGTTTTATACTATGTAGTGATGTAGTGATTGCAATATATTGTTGGGGATGGATACTTTTTAGAAAACCTTAAACGTCTTTTGCCCTAAATTCTTTAGAACAAATGAGAAATCCTAATAAACATGCAATAGCTTGTGCAAACATTGGCAACACTTGCTACTTTTTGCTTTTCTACCTAAAGCAAATCACAGCCTGCGTTGTTTTTATTATTTGTTTTTAACGGCTTACAGCTAAATTTAGAATTGGCAAATACCAACCAAAGGTAGGACGGCAAGTAAGAAAAATAAAACTGCAAGTGGGGCTCAAAGCCTTCATGTTTTTGTCGTGATTTTTTTGGATTCCTCATTTCGCTTATCTACCGTCAACAATAAATTGCAATATTTTATAATAAAATTTGTTGGGATTAACAAAATTTGCTAAAAATAATTAATTTTATATTTTTAACAGAAAGAATAAAATCCCAAAGAACTCGACTCGAATTATTTTTTTTTTAGTAAGTGTCAACTATATTCTATGTAGTTTTGAGAGCAGGGAAACAAAAATGAACAGGAAATATCAATAATTGTGCTAACGCTATATGCTGCTTACACTTCCCCTAATTACTAACATATATACAGCTTAGTATATTTTGACATATTATACCAGGAACTACCAGATTTTGACGAATCTAGTGCCGAAGTAGATGTTATTTTGTATGGGAAAACTATTAAAAAGGCACAACATTTTACTTGAAATCTAGTAAGTACTAAATTTAGGTATAATGTAAAGTGCACTATTAGGAAAAAAAAAAGTAAAAACTTTTTAGCCTCTCGCAAAACTTAAAAAAATAGAAACGGTAACGCTGTTCGCACCCCCACTTGTTTAGTTAAATATAAACATTTTCCTTTCCCAGTTGAGAGGTTAGGTTTATAGGTGGTTGCATGTAACAGCGCCTCACGTGGGTCGGCAAGTCGTTTGCGTTACCTGAAAAAGAGGAAAAGGGCGAAAGAGAAAGCCGATAGGTAGAAAGTTAAGATGACTAGATCGATTACAGAAGCTTGGTAGGGAAGGTGTAGAGAGCATAATATTGAACTATCACTTTCTGTCTTTAATTACACAGATGTTTTTATAAATATCATTTTTCTATAAATTTCATTTTCGACTCGTGCCAGCTAAAACTGTTAAAGAAACTAATGGAAAAACAGCCACAATGAGATTAACACATTTTTCTTCTTTTATTCCTTCCCACGCAGACAAACCCATTGACTGATTCATCTGTGCATGAGTTTTGAGTTAGTTTAGAAACCAGTTGTAAAAGAGCAGGAAGCTGACTTTATTTTGAGTTAGTTCACAAAAATGCGACAGGGTCTAAACTGGGCCAGATTTACTTAGTGGTCATACATGTAGATTCTTTTCACCAGCTTTTAGCCTGAGATCTATCATAGAAAGCGTTGTAGATTTGCCTTGCTATCTTACAGTTGCCCATGTTAGTCCAGGATGCCCGGCTCTCACTGAAGATAGGAATATCTCTACCAAATATTCTGTAGTACCGTTGTTAATCCCCTTGCAATATTTAAATGATTTCGTCTTTAAAATCAATTTCCAGCATATATACGAGTATACATATACATGTATGTATACATATGTATGTATAGGTCTGACTTGAGGTAGGTTGTCAATTTGTAAATAAAATCAATACTCCATATTCAAAATAGACTGCTTACGTAAGTATATACATACATACATACATACATACATACATAAGTAAATACTATACATATGTATTTACATATGATTGTATTAACAGACATACAGTTGTCCTTATTTTATACTGCCAGACAGACAGTTAATTTTAAGTTTCTTTATTTCATTTTTTTACATACTTCAAAATAAACAAAGTGGTGGTCATTTGAGTACAATGAACTTTTTATACAAATAAATTTTGAGACCTTTTTTGTGGTTCTGTTTTGAAAAACCTAATACATACATACATATATACATACATAAAAATGTAAAGGGTTTGTTGTATGCACGTTGCTGTGATAAATTGGTAAAGGGGCATACAAAACGGCAACAATCAACAGAAAACTTTTTAAACCAAAGTGCGGGTAGTTTTTGTTTGTTCCTGTTGTGGGATCTGAAAACGTAGTAACATATTGACAAATGAAATGGATTTGCAAATCAGAAGTAAGGCAAGGGTAAGAAAGTCCTTAGGGATTGCAAAGGATGATAGGACCCTCCTTTCATTCCAGTTTCTCCTATTGTTTTGACAGATCTACAGCAACAATATGTAATTTCAATAGAAGCCCGATATAACAAACCTTTAACAAAAATCGGATGTAACGAATGGGCAAATTTTTCCGTTAGCTATCTTAATTTACACCCGGTTTAATGAATGATACAAAAAAAAACCCAAAATCTAAAGTCGTTATAACACTGTTAGTTCTCTTCTCTAGTGCGAAAGCCTGTGTGTTAATAATTTGTAAGCAAAACAAAATAATTGTGTTGAATGTGTTGTAAAAGTACGATGGAGGATAGAAAAAGAATATCATTCTGTGAAAATATTTAAATTTTGGAGGATTTTAAGAAAGTGTAAGCCTTTCAATGATATCCCAAAAATATGGTATAACAAAAGGAGCGACCCCGTACTTTTTGGGTAAAATTCGGGCAAATGAGAATAAAGAAAAATAACTCTCAATTAGATACTAAAATGTTTAAAAGTACGGGAACACTAAAAACCAAATTGTTAGCCCAAAAATTTGTTTGTAGATTTTTATTGTTTACTTTATGCAACAGCAGATGGTTTTTAATTTTAAAATCTTACCAAATGAGCCCGAACAGAAAGTGCGGGTTATTTAGGGCAGGAAGAAGAATATTATTCTCTCAAATTCTCTCTTACTTGCCCAAACTTTGTGTACAGGAACAGTTTTGGGTAAATTTGGGAACCCGCGGGCTCCCAAAGTAGAGTTTAATAAAAATATACAGTTTTAATTGTCGATTTTTAACAACGAGAGCCGAAATTTCATAAGATTAATGACAGTGTAACCGATATTTGGAAGAGTGAAGCTAATTATGTCATGTGGTGTAAAAACCTTTTCTAAGTGATTTGCGAAGACTCTTACCTTTTCTGTTGAGCTCTTAGCCCGTGTCCGGTTTTTAAATCTTAAATGGGAATTAGTAGGCAATAGAACATTTTAAGTGCCTTACAGCTATAGTCTGTGTTTTTTCTTGTATCCAAATTTTTTAAATATATTTTTATAGCGAAGTCTTGTTTCTATCTCAGCTAATTAGTAAAGCTCAATTCGGTCTTGATGTCAGAAGAACGACTAAAATATATTAAAGTCTGTTGGTGAGTTTACTTCCAAATACGAGTCTAGCTAATTTGTATGAACTCTATTGTACAGCTGTCTCCCTCATGGGCTAAGAAGTCTATAGCCCCAAAAAGTGTGATTTGCATTGTAGTCGCCAGCTGTAATGAACTTTTGCCCTAGTGCAGCAAAGAACGTGGCAAAAAAATCCCTTGACTATACAGCCGTTGTTTAGAGTTAAATGTGTTTCTGAGACTACGATTGTATATTTCCTGTGTTTGAAGCAAATGTTCAAGTTCATGTTTATGCTGCGAGAGCCCGTTTGCGTTCGAGAAGCATATTTTCAACTAGTTTATTTTCGTTTAGCATGATGTTCATGTGGTACATTGGTTTTCGATTAAATTCGAATAATTTGTAAACGTTTTTGCGCGAACTGAATTTTTGCATCATGATTAGCATTAGCTAAATGTGCATCATTTTTCGTTGCTTGGGCAAACAAGCAGTTTAGCTGTGGATTTACGGTTTACGTATTATTTCGAATTATTTTTTACGTATTGGAAGACTTCACAGCCCCTATAGTGTGCAGTATGGTTTTTAGCGCAGTTGCTGCATTTTTAATCTTGGAATCAGATTTGGAAGATTTGCATTCCGAAGTTGGGTGGGCGTCGCCGCAGACAACACAAATGGATGGTAACTTGCAGTAAGTTTTAGTGTGCCCGAATTGTTGACAATTACTGCATTGACGAACACCATTACGTTTTAATGGCTCTTTTACAGTTATTCTTCTATTCAAGAGATATCCCAAGTTGTAGATAAAATGAACTTAGTTTTTTGGTTTAGCTGAATTACGTTAAATACAATCTCAACAGGACGTAACCTTCCGATTCTATGGCACTTTTTATTTCCTCAGTGGAAATAGAACTGCCAATTCTCTTTATGATAATTATTAAACTTTTAGCACTTCTTAATTGGTAGCTCTTATTTTCTGATTCAAGTCGACTTGCGATAAGCCGATTATTCTTTTCCGTAAGTGCTTGAATCTTTGTTTTTTGGATTTGTCTTTTTCGTATAGAAGCTACATAAAAGCGCTCCTTACCTACAAGCTGTGACAACATATTAACAATTTTATTAGATGTTTGCTCGCGGAAGTAAATCGGAGTGGGTTTGTGTTCCCTGCCAGCGGATTAATGTTTATCATCCGCGTTAGCAAGTACAGAGAATGTATTTTCACTTACCGGCATTGCGTTTATTTGCGAGCTTTTGATTGTTTAGCGGTACGCTCTAGCGGTAAAAATTTAGGACCGGCCTTCCTTTTAGTTATGGTTATATATCAATTCATACCTGTTTGCAATTTGTATACGGGATTTGTTGTATAAACTCTTTCGTTGGGTTGTTTCAATATTTTTAGTGTATTATTTGCTTCTGGCGTTGTTACTTGTGAAGGTTTATTAATGTGCGTTTGATCTATTGTCCTGGTGTTTAAAAAAGCACTATTATCTTTTTTGTTATTATTTAAATTATTCATTACATTATTAGCACCTATATAACTAAAAGACTAATAAGTGTCTTTGTTATTTTCTTTTGTATTTTTTCTTGAGTGCACTCATACACTGACTATCAGTGGAATTTTTTAACCGGTTCGAACTATCATGCACTATTTATTATTGTTTAGAACACACAATATACATGTTATGTTGTTGTTTTTTTTCTGGCTGTTCACTTGTTCAATTGTCAGTTATCAGGGATGTTATTTATACACGAAATATTTTTTTATGTTTTATAATTTAAAAGAATTGTTTTCCGTAATTTTGTGATGCTTTACATATTTTAGGTGGGAGAATTTTTATAATAATAAGTTATCTATAAGTACATTATTAATTTTTGACAAAAATCGAAGTCATCCATTCGATGACGAACTTGTTAAAATGACGAAAGATAGAAATATATGGATTCTGCATTCACCGCCCAACGTCACCCCGTTAATACAACCAATGGACCAAAATGCCATTCGCATAGCTAAAATGCATTAGAAAAATTAATATCCTCAATGGCTGAAAATGTTGTTGAGTTTAGAAAATTGCTGGAAAAAGATTATGATCCATTGCCATGTTTATTAGTACAAGATGATGTTGAGTGCATGAGACCTGGTATTCGTCTATTAATCGAAGTTTTTCGAAATGTATTTTTATTTATTACATAATTTAAATTTTATTTGTTAAAATTTTAGGTAAAATTTAATGTAGAGATATGAAACAATTGGAATGAGGATGCTGTTGATTATACCAACTTTGGTGATGAAGAAAAGCTTACTATTAAGAATATACATATGTATGTAGATGCCATCAACGGGTTTGAATCCTGTATTCTATGGTGTGATCAAAATAAACTTCATGACTGATCAGTGCTAAAGCTAAAGCTGTCTTTACGTTACAGGTGCAAGTCATGTGGAATGTCAAAATTGCTATACATATGGAATTTTATGCGTATATCAAAACTAGTGTTTTACATACGGTTTATAATTCAGACGTGCGTATGTTATGTACATATGCCATAACCTCTGGTTGTTACAAACAAAAATAAAAGTCTACTTGATTTTAAAAGTGTTTTCGTAAAATATGCGGTTCAATTTATTATTTCATTTAAGAAATGAATTCCAAAAAAGGTTAAATTTGTTTATGCATCATAATTACAATTGCAACTGAAAAATCCAGCCAGTGATGTCAACCACACCGTAATTACAAGATTGTGCCATAAATCACGGATATAAACGACAGTACAGAAAATAACATATATTAAATTAAAAAGAAATTTGACAGAAAAATTAATGGTGGAAATTGATATTGAAAGTGAACCGCTTGAAAACCAAAATATGTTCTCTAAGTTTCTTTTTTTTGCATTTGGCTTAAAATTTATTTTAATATATTAATTGTTAAGTAATTTTAATTTTTAGGCATGAGTTCGTTTTTTCTATCTATTCAGAAAGAGAATTATTTATTTAATATGGACAACCTTTTTGAAAACAGTAAAAGTTTTAATTTTATTAGACATCTAGCTGAATGGAATGCATTTTCTATGCCGCTACACACGTTATCAACATTCTTTGTGTCTTATCTACAAATTGTGTGTCTAAACAACTTCTATTTATACCAACATTTAAGACAAATGGAATACGAGTACGAGCTATTTCTCAATTTTTGAATCTTTCATATTAAATAAATAATTCTCTTTCTGAATAGAAAGAAAAAACGAACTCATGCCTAAAAATTAAAATTACTTAACAATTAATAATATTTGCAGTTCGGAAAAAAAACAATAAAAACTTATTTTAATATATTTTCGAGGCATGCTTCGATACTCCTTTTTGCCGATACGATAGCGATACTGAAACAAAAATATCGGCGAGTTCGAAATTCGTACTTTGTTAATTTTTATTACAATACTGAAAAATTCAATTCTACGACTACTTAAATTGAATGCAATATGCTGCCACCCACAATACCTCAATAGCTTTCTTTGTGTCCAACGAAAGATTAATAAACAATTTTTATCAATTATAAATAAAATAAAATTATGTATTTATAATAATTAATATTATTTATTAATATTATTTTTTCACATATAAGAAATGGATATAAGTCTTTGACCATTAGATAAATAATAATAAACAGGAATTAGGAACATCTTGGTTATTTTTGCCTACATTAATGTTATCTTAAAAAGGCCACTGTGCAGGCATTTGAAAACAAACGTTAACAGCACTGAAAACTACTGCAGTCACAGTTTTCCACGCGAAAATAAAACGTTCAATTACAGCGTTTGGGTACATTTTTTTGTTAAGTTTTAAAACTTGGTGAAGTTTGTTTTTTGGTTTCTTGTTTGTGCTAATTACGTTTTTTATAAGATATAGGTATTTTGGAACTTGTGTAACACCGATTTTTTTCAAATTGCGAAGTGTTTTTGTAACTTATTGATTGTTTGTACATTTTTGGTGAAATAGAAATTTTTAAATGTGAACTTTGGTTTTTCTGGTATTTTCGGAAATTACTTGTTTTATTCCAGTTTTTCGATTTTGTGGTGAAATTTGGTGGGAAGTTTTGGTGAATATACAATTTTGGATTTTTAGGAAAAGTTGTTATTTTGGTAATTTAAGTATTTTTAGACTATAGTTTGGTTTGGTGAAGAGTTTTTAAATTTTAGTGAATTCCCTAATTGTGTTGAAATTTGGATTTTTTATGATATTAAATATTTTTGGTGAATTCTTAAATTTGTTAGTGAATACCCGATTTGTGATGAAATTAGAGATTTTTTATATAATTGAGTAAGTTATACTTATTTTGTTTTAAAATTTTCATAAAATCTTGTTTTTTTTTAATTTTCAACTCTTTGCAAACATTTGCAAAATTTTGGTTAAGTTAAAGGTTTTGTGATGAAATTCCAAAACTTGGGAATTTTAGTTTTTGTGGTTTTTGGTAAAATTTAGTTTTTTTTTTATTAAATATTGATTTTGTAGCAATTAAATTTTTTAATCCAGTTTTAAGATTTTTGGTATATTTGCGAATTTTTGTTGAACTTTAAATTTTGGCCACGTTGTAATTTTTTGGTGCATTTTCGTTTTTTGTAAATTTCGATTATTTAAAAAATTTTATTATTTTTGTAATTTAAAATATTTGGATTTCTGATTAGATTAAATTAGAATTTGATATATTTGTTTAACATATGTTTTGTTAAAATGTTGAATTTACGGCTTTTTGGTAAACTTTGGCGAAATTATAATTTTTGTTCATTAATTTTTTTTTTTTGGTAATATTTCGTTTTTTTGTATTCCAGTTTTTCGATTTTATAGTGAGTTTTAGAATTTGTGGTGAATTTAAAATTTTGCCAAAATTCCGATTTTTTTTATCCGATTTTTCGAATATTAGGATATTTTTGTAATTTAAAATGATTAAACTATAGTTTGGATTTGAGGTGAATTTTCGAATTTTCGTGAATTCCTAAATTATGGTAAAAATTCCTTTCTTTTCATTTTTTAGATTGAAATTTTTGATAAAATCTATAATTTTTAAATATTTTGGTAAATTTTTATCCTTGTTTTTTAAATAGATTTTGTTAAAATTACGACGTGTTTCATAAAATACAGATTTTTTGTGATTTGTATAATTTGGTGAATTTTGGTAAAATTGCGGTTTTGTATTAAATGTTTTCGATTTTATAGTGAATTTTTGAATTTGTGTTGATTTTAATTGTTGGCAAAATTACGACTTTTCTGAAATTGACAGACGGGCATCTTTAATTGAACTTCCGTACATATAAGGATCCAGAATATATATCCTTTGTTGAGTCGAATCCAGAACATATATGCTTTGTTGAGTAGAAATTACAAACAGAATGACAAACCTAATCACTTTAAATTTTTGTGAAGGGTATTCACACTTTTGAACCTTCTTTTAATTTAATTTATTAAAATTTTTCATAAACATATTATTTGTTTGTTGTTTTGTAAAAATTTTTATTTCCTGATGATGCTACACAATGGAGTAGCGAAATATCGAAAAATAAAAATATAATTTTTAGCAAAAGACCTTCAAGCTTGAAAATTTTAATAAATTAAAAAAATTTGTTTTCAAACTCGAATGGTAAACCTTGTTGACAAAACAAATTTACAAATTTGTATTAATTATTCAAGCTTTAAAGTTTTAAACCAAATTTTTTTTAATATTTCCATTCATCAGGAATAAAAGAAAAAAATTAATTTAAGACTTGATACATTAATTGATAAATAGAAAAAATAGTCGAAAAATAACTATAATAATTTACAAATTTTTATTACAACAGACTTAATATTGTTTTTCTATCTCTATAATTAACAATTGGCGTTAGTTACTTACACGAGAGCTTGTCATCAACTAATATTTACTTTAGAGAACAAATAGGATCGTTAAAGCTTCCTTTAGGGCGTATTACCCCAACAGAACCGAAAGCATTGAAGGTTATAACAACAATATTGAAAGTAAAAATCAATGTACGATAAGAAGAGTTTTTAGACAATATCCACATTATTAAACTATTAACAGCTTTTTCAATAATAGACGTTTTTGTGTACAACTTGATAATTCGTTATCTGACTATGGACAAGTTTTCTGGCTCCTCATTTATACAGCATTTTTATTAACGATTTTCCCCACAATTTTTCAAATTCAGTTGGTATACTTTATGCCGATGATTCCTTGCTTTATGCGCATCATGAATCGCCTATACAGGTACTTCACATTATGTCTAGACATCTGAGTAAAGTTCAGGACTGTTATGATTGTTGGGGACTAAAGATAAGTGCGTCGAAAAAGTGAAGCAATTTGATTAAGAAATGCATCTGGAAAATGCGCCTATTTTATAATTCTGGAAAGCAAAAAACCAAAACTGGTTTTAAATGGAATTGAAATTACTTTCAAAGACAAATTTAAATACGAGTACCTTGGTCTTTATTTTAATAAACTTTTTAAGTTCAATGATTATGGCAAATTCGTATTAAATAAAGTGAGTGAAACAATGTTTAGGGAGAATTTTCACCCATAAAACACTTCCAGTTAAAAGGAAATTATTAATGTACAAAACTTGTTTACGTCCAGTATTAACTTGCGGTTTTCCAGTTTGGTTTTTTATTTCACCGGTAATAACGAATAAGTTCGAAATTTTTGAAAGAAACGTGTCGCAAGCTTGCATTGGGAAAAATTTTGTTTCAAGAGCGAAAAGAGTCTCAAAAAGGAGCCAGCAGTAACTCCACTCCTTTGAGTTCGTATGTTATGAATATAACAAGAAAATATATCTCTAGAATACGCGTTCATGAAAATGATATTATTAAAGGAATGAGTGAGTCTCAGAGCGGTTGCATTTGGAATAATACTCCACAATTTTGTGCGATGGGGCTACAAAATGAATGTGTTAGTATGACTTGTTCAGTACCGGTTTTCTGTAAGAAGTCTTTTCCTCTCAGATGTTAATGTACGTTATTTAATTCTTAGTTTGTAATTTTTAGTTTTAAATTGACTTGTTTTTATACCATAGTTGTACACTCACGATACTCTTAGCCTCGGTAGCAATGGCGTTTACATTTACATTTTGTTTTTCTAAAAATATTGTTATATTGATAAGTATGGTGATGTTTTCTCATTTTTTGTTTATTTGTAGACATTACATTGTAATCCTGAATTTGAAATAATTGTTAAGGGCAAAAAAGGGTTGTTTTGATTTTGACTATGGTTTCCAAAAGAAGACCCAATAAATATATTAAACTATTAGTTGCTACTTTAAAATATACATAGATCTTCAGTTACATAAGTATGATTTAAGCTAAGGATTCAAGTAATGTGCAACAATGAGATTGCTAAAAAAAAGTGTGTGCGGATGAGAATAAATTACAATAAAAAGCATTAAATAACCTCTTTGTGATATTAGTTATAAAAACATTCTTTATTTCGTAAATTTTTTTATTAAAACTTTTTAAACAAGTTATTCGACATTTTGATTTGTTTATTAGGCTTACGAAAGTGTTTTTAATTCCATTATTTTTTTGTTGCAAATTTTTATTTTGTTTATTTTAATATTTTTTTTTGTTTTTGCAAATTTTCGCTTTGTTTACAATTTTAGTTTTGTTTATATTTAAATATTATATTTCACTCTCATACTTTTTAAATATACGTACACAATGTATGTATGTAAATGTCTGAGCCCAACGTGTTTTTACCTTTCTTCCAGCTCTTTGCTATGCTTACTGTAAAAAAAAAATTGCAATTGTTGCAAAAACAAACAAAAAATCCCTAAGAAATCGCCAAAAAAAAATTGCATTACAGGTATTTTAGTTGGATTTTTATAAAAAAATGTGCTTTCAACATTTTGTTTGTTTTGATTTGATTTTACTTAAATATGTATGTATGTATGTGTAAAATTCCTATATACACGTGCATTTCACAATAGTTCTTACGTTTTTTAAAACCAAGAAGAAACAAGAAAGGTAAACAAATGGTTTAATTTGAATAGTGAAAGTATTTATGGCATGTGGTGTGAAAACCTTTTCTAAATGATTTGCGAAAGCATTTACCATTCCAATTGAGCTCGTAGCCCATGTGCGGTTTTCAGGTCCTTGTGGGAAGTCGTGCCCTATTGCATTTTAAATGTCTTACAGCTTTACATATGCTATAATCAGTATTTTTTTTATCAAATTTTTTTTTTTTTTATATAGATCACAATAGCTAGCTATAGGTTATGATGTCAGTAGAACGACTATGTTGCCGTTTCTTTCTGAGCCTTCTTTTTTACCTGACATGAGTCTGTATATCGGGCGATGATAGGTATAAATTTCTTTTAACTCATCGCTTTTTAGGTGTTACAACTTTGGCTCCGGCCGTCACGACATCCGTAAAGTGACTTGAATATTACCCGAGCTTCTCAGGGAGATGTTCTGAATTAAGTTTTTACTGGGTAGGAAGTAAGGATTGTAGGCAGAGTGATAAAACTGTCGTCTAGTGTTTCAGAGACGAGAAGGATGTCTATTTTTTGGGTTAGCGAATATTTATGTTGGGAAGGCTCATTAACCTTTCAGAAGCATATCAGCATCTTTTAAGACATGAGCATATGCATTTTTTTGTGAGTTAGAACTTTTCGCTTCTGGATTTGCTTTAGGTAATTGTGCATAATTTTCGAGTGCTTGGGCTTACGAGTAGTTTGGTTAAGTATGTGGCAAGGGATTTGGGAAGACTTATATTGTTCACATTCAGGATTACGTACGATTTTTGCGTGTCGGAGGACTTTACAGCTCCTATAATCTGAAGTGTTATATTTACCGCTGTTGCTGCATTTTTTGACCTTGGAGCCTGCTTTGGAAGAAGTGCATTTCAATGTTCGGTTGGCGTCGCGGCAATCAGCGCATACTAATGGTAACTTGCGGTAAGTTTTCGTATGCCCGAATGCCTGGCAGTTAGTTCACTGAAAGGAACCATTATGGTTTAATGGTCCTTCTATAATTATTCTTCTGTTGTATATGGGATGATCAGACCTTTTAGATTAGAGCTTAGTTAAATTAAATACAATCTCAACTCGAAGCATTGGTTGAGGTTTCTTTTTTTATTTAGAATATTATGATGACTTTACTTATCACTTTTTATTTCCTCAATGGAAACAGAACTTTATGAATAGTATTCAACCCTTTAGCACTGTTTAGTTTATCGATGTAGAGATAATAAATAATAAAAATCTTATTCATTTACTTATGCCCTTGTTCCCATATTTTTTCATATATGAAACCTTTCTGGAAAGGTCATAAAATTATCTTGTTTATTGCTTGAAACAGCCGCCGTAAGATGGCGCTAAACAAATATTTTTTTTAGAAAATTTGCCACTATATGGTAGCTTTACATAAAATTAAGAATTAACCTCTCTAAACAAAATTGTCGAACATTTTGAAATGATATTTTGAGGTTAACGGTTGGCTGGCGTAAAAATACTTAGGAACATGCTCGTAGGAATTCTTGTCACCTTTAACTTTCATATGAAGTAATTTTTTCTAAAAATTATACTTTCAGACCTATTATCAAAAAACTGAAAAAACGTCACCTTCAGATAGCCGCCTTCCTTCTAGCTTGCCCACGCTTATTTTTTATTTTAAGTTGCATTTTGTTATAATAAAATAAGTTGGGATAGAATTAGCTAGAAATAGTTTTTGAAATAAACTAAATCTAAATTTGCAAAAAGCTAAAATAAATTAAAATTATTTTATAAAAATGCTATACATATGTAAAATTTACAGGTAAAAGGTCACACCGCTTATGACATTGTCGACATAGCCACAGCAGCCTTAATTAACACTGCAGCAGAAAACGTAATTAATGCTTTACGCCGCTCATTTAGATGATTCTATAAAATGGAATTGCTAAGGATAGTGCAAGCAAAAGTGTTGAAAGTTCGCCTGACGCAATCGCTTATGCAATTGAAATATTTTCACCATTAATTAGTTGATAAACGCTTCGAGCTTTGTTAAACCTTTGTTAAAAACCGTAGTCAAGGCATTACGTTTACATATATGTATGTATGTATGTATGTATGTATGTACATACATATCGCACACCCACTTCAAAGTTGACAAATCAAAATTTGTTATTTTTCAGAATTTTGTAAAGTGTAAAGTAAGTAAGCAATTAATAAAATTATTTATTATTCATTAAAGATAGAACTAGAAAATATTAAAGGAATTGAATAATATGTGGTGGTAATGCGCTGTATATTAAATACTTGTCGATTGTAGTGCAGTGCAGTTAGTGTGTTTGAGATCGAATTTGCGCATGGGTAGACAAATTAATAATAAACAATTTCCGTTTATTAACTAAAACTAAACAAATTTTGATGTGTTGTGAATTGGGAGTAGAATGTTAAAACGTAAACGTACAGTGATGGACATATAATTAAAACACTTGTTAGAGCTCTAACTGATTTGTTTTATTTAGAATATAAAGGATGTTTTTCAAAGGTTTAATTTTTTGACGCATGAGATGTGGAAATTCTATAATCATTTGCATTTAGTTTCGTTTGCCATTTTGTATAGAATATACTGAAGCTAGAATAAAACTTGAAAATTCTGCGAATTTATTTCGAAGGCATAGCTCAGTTCCCAAGTGATAAGACTCATTTGTAACGTAATCGGCAAGATAAAAAACAAAAATGTAGTATTTGGAGGGAGGAAACTCCACAATAGATAATCCAGGTGGCGGAAAATACTGCGTGGTGCGATTAATGACTTAAAGTTATCCTTCCAATAAAGTCTGTTTATTATTCGAAATTATGTAATTGTAGATTATTATTTCAATTCAAAGTTGAACACATTGAAAACCTCTTCTTATAAAAAGATAACATTATTTTATTGTTTGCTTAAATTCAAGTCTTGCTGCTTTAATGTATGCCCCTCTAAACGGTATCATAAATGAGTTAAAACATTTAATACTGCAGCAACAATTGCAATAGTTTTCCATTTCTTGTCTATAACTTTTTTATTACCTTCAATATTTTGTAGCCTCTATTTCTTTTAGTTATTTAGTTTTTATAAGGCTTACTCTATATAAACACTAGGCAACAATATTGCTTTACTAAAATATACAAAGTCACTGGCTTCTAATTAAGAATGTTTAATGATTTTTGTAATAAAAAATATGGAGAAACCATACTCTTTTCTTTTGAAAGCGGTTCAAAATTACTGATTCAGCCACCAGCATTTTCTGGCTTTTAATCTTTACACGGAACAAATTTGTATACTACCTTATATCAGTATTATATCTGATATCATATATGATTGAAGTGCAATTAACCGATTTTTTATCAGCCCGTCTAAAATTATGCTAAATATATTAAGTGCGCCATGCTAAGTTCAGGCCCAATGCACACAATCTGTATACTACGAACCCATTCGCGTTGTTTTCACCCCCTCATAACTTGGCTTCCTTTAATCATAAAATAATGAAATTTGAAACATAAAAACTCTAGGAATAGGTTACCTCATAGTTTCGCTAGCTTGAAGAGTTTTTCTAGCAAAGTAGCAAGTTGCCTAGAAATAGGATGGTATTGTACATATGAAAAACTTTGTCCTCATTTTGATCTCAGTACTTTTTATGGGCGAAATTTTTGGATGGGAGCTTGGCGTTATTTTCACATTTATGTTTTTGTGAGGATTCATCTTATCCAAGTATAAAAAGGCTTCTGGTGGTATAAAATATTTTGCGAATGCATCGTTAATATATTTTTTATTCGAGTAAGACGGAGCCATTATTAAATTGTTTTCTGTATTTGATGTACATCTTATTATTTGGTTCCTTATTAAATATATGATCTAATTATCAATTCTAATTATATTTGAGAAGTTATACAAACTTTTGTTGACATGATGTTATAATTGCTTTCTGCCAATCTATATTTTGCCGTGTAAGCCCGTAAACATTTTCTTTCAAACAATCTTAAGTTTTTCATATATAGTGGGAACTTTTAAATCCCTATGGATGTTTTCATTTCTTATATACCAGAGGGCGCATACGATAAGACGTAAAATCCTAGACTGTCTTCTATGTAACTTCTAGATGTTTGAAGCACAGGCAGTACCCCACAGCTGAATACCATATGACCATATTAACTTTAGAACTGATTTCTAGAAAAGGTCTTTATATACCAAAGCCAAGGTTGATTAAGGACTTATTAGCCAATGTCGTTGATTTGTTCGAAGCTTTATGGACGTTATTGTTGCATCAATATGACGGGACGAAGTTAGGCGTCGATCTAGGTGGATACCCAATTATTTCACGTACGTTTCCGCTGGAAACGTGGTATTTGCTACTGTTCTTGGGGGACAATGAGCACATTTCGATGGATTTACCTTAATTCTCCAATGCTTTATCCAGTCTTCTAGCTCATGAATTTGGGACTGAAGTTGTGCAGAAGCTACCGTCGGATCTTTATGAACACTTATAAGTGTTGTGTCGTCTGCAAACGTTGACGTATATGTATGTGGGCTTGTCGGCATATCCACTGTATAGATTATATATAATAGCGGCCCTAGTACACTCACTACCTTGAGGTACTTATGCACTTATTTTCCCATTTCTTGAAAGCTGATCCTTTAACCTTACTTTAAACGTTCTATCTGACAAATAGCTTTTTAGAAGCTTGTAGGTGTTTTCAGGAAGAACCAGAGCTATTTTATTGAGATTGAGTAACACATCATAGCAGACTTTATCAAATGCTTGGATGTCTATAAATAAAGCTGAACAGTATTGCTTTCTTTCAAAAGCCGATCTAATAATGGTAAGGATTCAATGGACTTGTTCAATAGCACTACGCCTTGCTCGAAAACCAAGAAAATAGAAATGAAGTTACACTCGAGACCAATAATTTTTCAAATATCTTTGACAAAACTAAGAGTAGGCTACTGGGCCTGTATGCTGTAATCTGGCTTGAGTCCTTTCCTGATTTCGGGATCATAACAATTTCAGAAATTTTCCAAGATCATGGGTAGAAGTCGACGTGCAAAGTAGCATTGAATATGTTAAGTAAAATTCTCACAGCTGAATTAGGTAAGATTTTTTATCATTGATCGTGTAATACGATCAGGTTCATGTGATTTCCTCATATCCGCATTTTTAATTGTCGATTTTAAAGAAGATAATCAAAATTTGCTAGGATCACTCAAGGTGACACTAATAATTGTAATAATGGAACTATTTATATTATATGGTGCGAAAACCTTCTCAAAGTGATTCGCGAACTCATTTGCCTTTTCACTTGAGTTTTTAGTGGGCATTCGTAAGCAATGATGTTGATGGCGTTTCGGCTCTGGCTGCAACATATTATGTTGATCCGTTTTTGACGATATTTTTACTTCTGGTCAATGCCGCGCCAACAAAGCTCAAATATACATAAGTACATAACCCTAGGTGTAAAATATTTGTTCAGCTATTTAGTTCGCGGACCCAGCCGACTTTTGACAAACTAATGAAGACAATACATTAATTGGCACTGGTTAGAGTAGCCTAAACAGGTAAACTCACCAGCGCAGCTGGTACTTTTTTTTAACTTATTGGATGTCAAATTCCATATAAAAATGTTGCGCCATTTCCGGTACATTTTTTATATATGGAGTTTGACATCGGTAAAGAAGCCGGAAATACTTAGAATTCGCGGGTGAGTTTACCTCTTAGCAATTTTCTTTGGTAATTGGTGCATATATTCGTACATACAACAAAATTTTATTTTGGATAGTTTGGTGTTTTTTTCAGACGCCGCCGAAATTTCAGACTATCCAAGTTTTGTTGCAAAAACTATCTGGAATTCTTTTTCGAACTTGCACTTGCAGTCACTCACAAATGTAATTTTTTGCAATTCCTCTTTGCTTTGGTTACAATTTGTTTTTGTTTAAAAATACGTATGAGTATACACAAGATAATAAACCCAAATTGCATAGAAAGACTTGTAACATGTGAATTTCAGATGACTGATAGAAGTGTTGCCAACTCTTGGAGGAATATGAGTCATAAGCCATTCTCAAACGGGGAACAAGAGTACGCCGAAGATAAACCAAACACATAAAATAATCTCGTTGCAACTAAAGTTGTAAGCCTTCATATATAAAAGGTATTTGGATTTATTAAAGAATTTTAATTTGGAAATTTGTTCGATTCCTTAACAAACTAAATTTTAGTTCGAATTTTATTTAAACCAAGTTTATAAAGAAAAACGTAAAAACAAAACATATATAATGCTGGCTACTCACGAAGGAATATTAGAAGTAAATGAGTACAAGTTTACGGACGGCGAAAAGTATACTGCCCGCTTTTACTTAGTTAACGAGTTTTTTGTCGATAATAATAAATATCGCTCAAAACAAAACTATCGATAGGACCATCGATGATACGTAATGCATTTGGTAACATACGGAGTTCATCATACATATATAAAGCACATTTTATTAATACGAAACTATCATAAGACCAAAAAACATAGACGATTTTATTAATATTGCGTAAAAAAAATTCAGCTTCAAAGTACCTATTATCAGTTTCGAATATGTGTCAACCTTGGTATTTTCTATTCAAGCAAAAAACATACATATGTATGTACGTACATATTTATGTAATTTAAACCATTTAAAAAATATTTGTTTAATTCGAAAGCGTCAACTATATTCTACGGAAATGTAATGCAGCATCATATTTCAAATCATTGACTTCGTCTTTGCTGGTTAGCTCGCTCACAAAACAACCGCAGTGCAGTTTAAGCTTTGAATGCCTATGATTTCATAATATTTTGGAATATAACCTGACGAATAAAATGGGTTTTTGCTTGATTATTTCACATAAGCTGGAAAAGTTTAGCTTTTACTCATATTAAACAAAATTTCGACAAATGTGGTAAGAATATAATAGAGCTTTTTAGTTCCGTAAAAAATAAATGTGTACCTTTGTGTTACTGTTTCATACCTATAGTTTGTGAGAGGGAGCGAAATATTTACTTTTCTTTTAAAAACACAGAGCAAACTTTTAAATGTATAACCATTGCAAAAAACTACCTCATGTATGAAGAAAAATCAAGTAAACAACTAAGAGAGCTTTTTGAGTAAATTAATTGTTTAGTTGTAAAATTTAGTACTATGACAATATTTGAAAATGCTACTTTTTAAGTACTTTACTTAAATGAATTTCTCAGAATGAGTTTCACATATTTATTATCATTTTGATTTAAATAAAAACTGAAAAAGAATATAGAAATATTTTGTCAATAAGAGTACGAAGAAAAAACCAAATTAATAATATTAATGATATAAATATAAAACTTGTCGGCAACTATAGTCTAGAACAAATTACAGTACAATAATCAATTAAATAAAATATTTTTTTCTTTAATCTCTGTCTCTTGCCAATGACTTTTCTCTCATTTATTATTTTATAAAACAGGGATGATAGAGTTAATATAAAAGTACTAATTTGGGTACAACTCCAACCTGAATCATCTTCCAATGATTTATTATTTGGTACTCTTATCTATTTATAGGTGTATTGTGAATGGGCTTCTGCATAAGGTTATTTATTATTTTATATACATACTAAAGGGTAAGGCACACATTGTCCTACCGGTTTAACAATTTGACCATCCAAGGACCCGCTCAAGCTTACGCACACACACACAATTTAATTATAGTCTCTGATGCCATTCAGGAGTTCAATTGCACACACACTCACACATGTACAGAAGAAAACACAAATGAAGATATGTATGGATAAGTATTTATTTGTAAAAAAAAATAAAAAATATTTACTAAAGCACACTGTTGTTTGGTTTTTGATCTGATAGCGGCGTGTTTAATGAAGAAGGGAAAATAAAAAATTTTTAATATTATGTAGATTTTTGGATCGAATTTCCTTGAAGTTAGTTTTGAAGATAAACCGGTATCGGCTATGTGCAATCTTAAGCATCAATTTATTTTTCTCTAATATTTATTTCATATTATGCTCAATATAAGAAATTCGATATATACAGAAGAATATTCAGATTTTAAGTGACTTTTGTTTTAATTTAAATAATTAATTGCAAACCAATTAAGAGGTGAAATTAAAGTACAATTTCATAAACATCTGTACGAAAATAATTTTCTTGTCATCCCTGATTTATATACTTAACCAATAAATTCCGTTACTCTCTTTACTACATAAGAATTCTCTGAGAGTGTGTTTTTTCTTACTCTTTCACTCTCTTCCTTAAATAGCCGGCATTTTATATATATATATAATTGATTTTGGACAAAAAACTTTATAGTAAAAGAAATAAGAATTTAAAAGAAATGAAGAAAAATACAAAGATTGTTTCTGCTTTACTATCGGCTTGTTATGGCATTTGGTGTTGGCTTGTATGTATGAGCATTTGTGAGAGTAAATTATTCTGAGTGTGCTGACTGTGAATTTGTGTTATTTCACCATATACTACAATAGTCAGACTTTACTAGATTTTGTGTTTTTTTACACAGAGTTGTGAGTTTTGGTTTAAGGGAAATTTTGGCGCGTTCATTCAAACACTTTACTCTGGGACTTTGATGTGAACGGTTGTGTGTTTCAATAGTTTAAAGTAATATATAAGAAAAGAAAATTCAATTTATTTCATGGATATAGCTTCTGTTATACTGTCGGTCAGAGCTATAATATAACTGCAAACAATAATCGCAACTGATTTTTTTATAACGTCTGTGTAAACGTGAAGTGAAAAAATGTTAAGAAGCTAAGCACTTAAATTATAAGCAACAATCAGGGAAACAAATCAGATTCTTGTTTAAATTACAAAACTATTGACACAGTCGTCGTCGCAAGAACGCGAATGTTGCTAGATTTGCGCGTATATTTTGAGTAAAAAATTCCAACAACAAAAATTGAAGCACCGGCCGGTAAAGTTGTACAGTAGTATAAAACAAGAAATTGCGTTGAGCAACTTGGTCATGCAGTTTGTAACGAGAATAATTTTATCAAAATATAAGTTAAACAATTTATTGCAATTTATAAATATTAAAAAGTTTAATAACTGTAGCAACAGTAAGAATTTGCTGTGTTTTAATAACAATAAAAAATTGTCGCAATATATTTTCAATTTACAATTAAGAATATTTTATATATAGAAAATGAACAAAAGTTTAAATTTTGTTCACGACAAAAATAATAAGCAAATCTGACTTTTCTTGTTTTTTGCTTTCGCTGAGTGTAATTGTTTTGTGTAAGTTTACCGTTAATAATTGTAAATAACTAGTGCAACAAAAGTTACATAAAGTCCCAACAATCTCGAAATTAAGAGAAATTTTTTGCAAGAACCAAACAGCTCTGAAAAGGATTGAATAATATAATTAGTGTTAAAAAAATCAAACTGCTACAAAAATGATTAAATAGTCTTTTGAAAAGACAGAAAAGAAAGAGAAGTGTTTTTTTACAAATGAATCAATAGAAAAGATTTGATATCTTAAAATACAAATATTTAGTAAAAAAAAATATTTAAAACGTTACAAAAATTTGACCTTTTGACAGCAATTTAACTGTTTAAAACAAACAGTAAGGATTATTATATATTTCTTTCTTAACGACATAATTTGGATTAAAAATTAAAACTTGGACACAAAAAGGTAAATCACTTATAATAAATTTTTTTTATAGTTTTGGTACGAAAATAAATTTAGAATATGTTACAATTAAATAAAAATCACTCACGCATTCTGAGAATATATTTGATCAAGTTATTGCTTTTTCTTGACCTTCTCGCTTGAAGAATCTAACAAATTAAATTATTTTTTGCAAACAAATAAAGAAAAAAAAATTGGCGAATTTTAAAAAGCTTCTTAACTTCTATAATAAAGCTATAATGTGTATGTAGGGTACCCATTTCTTCAAACAAAATTATATGACTTAAATCTATACGAGTATAGAGAGCCCTAAGTGTTTATATACATACTTGGGTACATATAATTTGTGCCGGAATGGCTATAAATTTGTAAAATGTAAAAAAAATAATTAACCCATTATGTGTCAACGAAAATATCTCTATTTTGCCATATTTTTTTGGATTATTTCCAAATATAATCTAAATATTGCTAAAGTAAACGAAGCCATTTTTAAAGTGCCGCAGAATTAAAATCCTTGCGTTTAGTCGAAGGACGGCTACGCAAACTTCAACGGATTTTCAATTGATCATTGAAGTTTTTAATTTCGTTTTCTACTAAATACACATCTTTGGAGTTACCTCCCCTATTTTTAAGTTTATAAGTACAAATTGTTAAAGTCATGTCCATGAATTTGTCATTACAGATAATATAAAATTTAGATCCCCGCAGCGTCTGCTTTTGCTCATAGCTTGAAAACTCGATTTAACAAAAATTTCAACTGGAAATATGAAGATAGAAAAAAATTGTAAAATAAAATCAACTGCACACGTTGCTGTGTTTTTAAAACCCTGCAGCTAGTTAACGTCTTAGTAAAATATGCAAGGGTTTGAAGTAGGTGGTACATGCCTACATATATACATACATATATATACATATGTATATGTATCTAACATTTTAGTTACAACTTTTATAGTACTACATTTTTGTATGATCTTTAATTAGATGTGCCAACTCGATGTACATACATACATACATATATACTTACATGACATTTTTGTAACGCCTACTCGAGTTTCAAAATATTTCAAAATGGTTTTTAGATTTGAAAAACTTAATTGATTTTTTTTAAATTTTGCAATCTTGCTACAACAAACCAAATAAATCTATATCCTCATATGTACATATGTATATACACGTGCGTAGGAGTATGTAGTATTTAACTATGTATGTATACGTGTATAAATACATACCTGTGTACTTATGCGGGGAATATACGCTGTTATATGCACAAGAAAACGTGAATATGCAGTTAGCCTATACTTCACTTATAAAACATTTTTTTTAAACTATAGCCAACGAAGTGGTAACCATAAGTAAAAATAAACACTCATTCATTAAATTGCCAACATTAACTGAAGAATATGTTATTGAATTGCAAAGTTTCCCGACATTTCAGAGTTGATATAAATTAAGTGAGCAGACAGATAAATAGTCATGCTAAAACTCTATTCCAAAGAGACGCTTAGCAGCTTGTTGTATATAGTGTACACTTGTGCACAACCAATTGTTTAGCTTTTGTCCAACTTCATATATGTACATGTACTTATGTACATATGCATGTATATACTTTATGCCAGTTAAGTTAATATGTATTGTATTTTGTGTTTCCTTTAAGAATTTCAATTACTAAAAGCGTGAAATTCTAACGGGATTCATAAATTCCTTTCAATTAATTATTTACAATAAGTTTATTATTAATTTGTAAACAAATCTCTAGGTACCTATTATTCTTCTTCATATGTTATGCATACATACAAACATATACGTAGCTCTTTAATGTTTACTATTTCTTTATTTTGAATTGTTGCTATAAAATATATATGTATGCTGATACATTACATTGTACATACATATATACCTATATGTATGTATGTTTTACCGACATTTTTTAAGGTTTAAAACGAAATTTTTGTTTTGTATTGCATTAGAAGACTCTATTGATATTGCGATTTTTCTATCACTTTGAACGTATTAGTTTTTTATTGAATATTATTATACGCCACACATACATACATATCTATGTAACGTATTTTACATATACATACATTTTGCTCTTTGCTTCACAACCAGATGTTTCACGAAAACATTTCGTTTTATGACGCTTTTAGGTACTATATACCTACTGATACTAGGTTTATTGGAATTGCGCAATTCAAGGTTCTGTTTCGGAAAGCGCTACGGAAAACATGGTGCGCAAAACACAAATGGATGATGTCCCCAATTCACGTATGACATGCACTATTTTTCAGAAATCAATAATTCTTTAGAATATGTACAAGCATTACTTCCAAAGTAACATCTTACGATTATTTTAGTGCTTCTTACTTCATCATGCCGATCATTGTTCTTGTATCCAACCTTTGTTTTGGCTAATAGTCTAAATTCTTAAGTTCTAGTTCCTTACCAAGAATAGAATAGTGAGTCAAATTGTCCATCATCCGTTTTCTGCAGCTATCACAATATGGTCTAAATACGTTATAATCTGATCATTCCTGACCATATTAGCTAAGGATTTATTCATAGAGAAGATGGATCTTATACGGATGGAAATTCTCTTCCTTAAATCTGAATTTATAAAGATCTTTTCCCATTAAACATATTAAATCTTATTTGACCTCTGATTTTGGAAATCTTTTTTTTCGAAATTTGAGTTCGGTGTAACGTTTATTTTTATTTGTTTTAAGCCTAATTCGTTTAAAAAAATTTAAAAAGTGTAGTGGCTTTCATATAAATTTGCTATACGTTTGAATCGTTTGGAATACACAAACAGGCACTTAATTTGTATTTACTAAATAACTATTTTAATACGTAAAAAATTTTGAGACAACTTGTTAATAAGTAGCGGTAGTAAAATCCCGCCTTGCTGACGCTGGTGCATTAACCGTCATTAGATGTTGCAAAACTTATAAATTATTTTAAAATACAAAAAAAAACTAAACACTTGGATTCCAGAAATTTTATAATTTTTGCTAATTAATAGTTCCAGGAATTTTTCGTTATTTTTAATAAATTTATCTTATTTCTACAAATATAGGGTGAATTTTTAATCATCTGAGTATTTAAAATTTTAAAAACAAAATTTGAAATATTTATTTGACCCGATAAATGAATGTCTGCCATTTACTTTTTAAAGCGTGCCACCGTCTTGTTGAAACTACACGTCATCCAAGCTTAATTCTTCTTCTTCGCTGAAGACAAATTTGCAAGCGTTGCTCGTTTGTTAGTCTATTCATGGTGAAATGACAAAACTCGCTGCCGCATTGCCACATCTCACGATTTTTTTCTTTACACTGACAAAATTAACACTGAAAAACCTAATTGAAAAAAATCACCCGATATAAATTACTCATAGCACTTTTCAATTGCAAATTGTTCTCAGATAAAAATACTATAGCCATAAGATAACATTTATGACTGATTTTGTTATTCAAATGTGTAAAAAATTCGACTTATTGCTGTTTTAAACTTATTATATACATACATTTATTAATTCATAACTTCTCTTGAAAAATATATTTATTGAATGTGGCGCCAAAATAGCACAACAAATCAGCAAAATTATTTTTATAACACGTACTGAAACTAAAATACCACTAGACGCCCACAAAACACAATCACCACAGACACAAAAATCGACCATATGTATCTGAGTTTGTATGTGCATGCATATTCATACAATAAATACGTTTGCTATTTACGAGCAGCCGCGCTAAAGTAAATTTACAAACCGTATTTTGCCACATGAACGCACAGCTGTGCTTAACTGCAACAAGCAAAAAAGTTTGCAACGTATAATAACTTACTTACGGAGCCAGTCACTAGAGAACAATAATGGTAGAATTAGTCAGCTGCCAAAAGACTTGGTACTACATATTTATCTAAAATATATCGTCGTAAGATATCTAAAGTATGAAAAAAACAGGAAAATTTGATCTTTATTCTGCTAATGTAAAACTTCCAACATGTTCCAAAATTAAACAGCTTACTGATTTGGTTGCGCCGATAAGTTTTGATTGACCGTCATCAAAACACTCTTCTTCTGTTCTATCTTAATGCGGCCTTTAAGTAGTAAGGTGGTCGATTATTCGACATTTTAGAAACTCCGGCTGTGCTTCTGAAATTTAAGAACACTGGTTTACAGATTTTTTTAACAAAAAAAAGAAAATATCTCTGAATCAAAATTAATGTGCCATTAAGAATGAGCAAACTCTAAGCATCTTTTAACACTCATAAATTATTAAATTCAGGTTATTTTTTTATTTCCAATAGAGCCGGTCTATTCCAGATCCGAATAAAGAATTTTGGAAAACGCCAGAGAAGTAGTATAATATTTGTGAATAAATATACTTTTTCAATGCAATTGTTGAGTTTAGTTCAGTAAATATAAAGTAAATGGTATTAATTTTTTAGAAATGAATTAATTAATGTGGGCAAAAATATAAGTGCGATAAGATAAGCAGGACAATCAATGAGTCCTAGTGAACAGGATTGGAACGGCAATCCACAAAAAAAAAAAAAAAATGCAATTAAAAAATAAACAAAAACTCACAAATAAATATAATGCTTTTTTGTTTTTCTAATTGCAGTTTATTGACTAAACTTCCCAACAGAAACTATTAATACTTGTGATAATTCGGACCTTATTGAACAATTCAACACAATGGCAAAATTATGCAGTCCATATGGCACATCGCCTATTAGCTCTTTCTTCAATGAATTAACACCCAATGCATTTACCGATGAATTTCATCAAATCCAGCCAGATCCTTTCGACCTATTTGAAGATTTGCCTTCTATATGCAGTGATATACAAAAACTTGAATCAGACTCATTTTCACCATATGACAGTTCCATGGAAATTGATTTGGATATGAAACCAGAAGTACGTAATACAGATTTAATGTGGTGGACAGCACCATCTACCACAATACTTTCGACATCAGCCTCATCTATGTCGAGTGATATCAGTACAGGTGTATCGTTGGCCGCTGTAATGGGCGCCTCAACTACCCCACAAATCGCTAGCCTACAGATTAAGGTAGAACAAGAGGAAGTGTTTACACCTACCGTAGTTACAGCTAAGAAAATAAATCCTACGAATTTTAAACAAGAAATCGTTCATATTAAGCAAGAACCTTCAGATGATGTTGAACAGCAGTTGGATCATCATAGTACATCATCTAGTAAAACAACACCTACAACTACAAAAACACATTTAGTGATACAAAGCACTGGGGCAACAACGACTACAAGTATGCAAAACATACCACCAGGCACATCTTTATTACGCAAAACCCAACAACAGCAACTAAAAAAATCACAACAACAGACACGTGGAATATTGCACATTACAAAACGGGGTGATCAATTATTGCCATGTGCTAATACTCTTAATACTAACAGAGCATCTACGGATTTAAACATCTCACTTTTTAACACATCAACCCCCAGCAGTCAAAATACATCTTTGTTGTATCAACGTCCTGATACACCACATAGTTTAGACGACGATTGCTCTACCCCCGAATTTAGACATAACGTGGATCTAAGAGCCTGTGTCATGGGCAGCAATAATATCTCACTTACCACCGATCAGGACTTCATTAAAAATGTCACCCAAGAATTACAAGATACTAGTAAAAAACAAATCGATACGCGCCTCATAAGTGGTTGTTCGTTGACTGATGTTTTGGATGTTATAAATAGTTGCGGAAATGCCCAAGATTTTTTAAATCTTAAAAACACAACTTCCGTATTTTCGCCAAGCACGATAGGTGGTAGTAGTTTCAGTTATCAATCTGTTAATACAAGCAGTTCAATGACTTCCTCTGAATGTGATTCTGATGACGAATCTACAATGGGCTCGAGTTCGTGTTCGCTTTTGGATCACGATATAACGTTTAATGCTGGGGGTGTATCACCGATATCAAGTCATACGTCAAATGCAGGCAGTACCCAACATTATACGCAACATAGGGATCACAGTTATACACGAAGTAAAGATGGTGGCATGGATGATTTGAGCACAAATTTAGAAACACCCTCGGATTCTGGTGAGTTGGTCAAGTCAAAATTTTTATTTTTTCTTATATACATACATACATTTATATGTACATATGTATGTACATAAAATCCAAAAAATTTACATAAAGTAAAATCTTTTCTTAAGCATATACAGTAAATAACAATTCTTTCAATTTTGCTCTTAAGTTACATATACATATATGTATGTATATATGAAGGCCGACTATCGATAAGGGTAGTTCAGACGGTGTGACTTTACATACGTAAAATCCAAGTGAAATTAATACCAAATTCATCCGTGTTTTAACAATGAGAGTAAAGGTGTGGCGACTGATTTTTCTACATTTACACCATTGGTATAGATCAGGACATAGTAAAATGAAAACAGCTGTTGTTAAAACAGTAGCAAATAGTGCACGTAAAATAATGAAAAAAAAAAATACACAGAAATCAATTCGTAATATAAAATATTTCGAAACATAATTGAAAAATATAATGAGAAAGAAGCGTATTCGGTATATTATTAGCTGTTGTTACTTGTGATATTTATCTGAAAATAAAGAGAGATGATACGACTGTCGTCATAGTTTCATTCGTATGTATTATGTTCAGAAGATACTGATCGCGGTCTTCTACACAAAAATTTTACAAGTGGTAAGACTTGTGATAATGTTAACCATCCTTAAGGCCGACTAAACTACTAACCGATAGTAACGAAACGTGTAATTTTTGTTTTCCTTAATTTTAATTTATTTAATCTTTCTACTAAATGAAATTGTAATGATAAACAAAGACACAAAAATGACATAATTAGTTGCTAAAGCCATAAAGAAATTTGCGGTCTGGTATTTGCAATAAAACGAAAAACTACCTATTTTTTTTGTTTTAAAAAAAAGCACCTTAAGGCTCGTCTTGAATTTTGTAAAGCATTCGGAAAATAAACGGTTGGCGTGGAAGTACAGTGCACGTGGACACGTGAGGTCTAATCAGACGAAACCAAAATAATGAAGTGTACACATATGTACATATGTACGGTATACAACGTTTCGCTTCTACTGAAAACGTTTAAATTGTTTAAATTTTGAATTAATACACTATTGTTGCACAAGTGCCTTAATATCAAAATAATATTGCTTATGTCCAATAAAACATGCAAATTAGGCTTACTCTCGGACAAGAATCCCTTTGATTGCGTAAAGGCAAATGATTTTGTTAAATTTATATAAAAATAAAACATTAGAAAAAGATGCCAACATGGGAAAAAAGCGTCAAAATTAGTAAAACTCAGCTTAAAAATTTACTTAAATTGAACTGAAATAAAGCGCCAAAGTATGTAAAGAAATCATATTCGGACAATATAAATAGATATGCATATATTTTTCCATACATATGTTTTATGTGTAAGTAGAGGGTATATAATATTTGCCACAATTGTATTTAACCTGTAATTTGTGTTTTTATCATTTCGCTTTTCTGTTGCGATATTACAAAATATTGTGAAATAATTAGAATAAAAGATTATAAATAGATCCCTGAACAACTTTCACCAACATACATGCATACATATATATATATATATATATATATATATATATGTACATATCACACGTGTTGATAAATAACCAAAGCTCAAATGTCTATCGCAGAGTGAGAAAAAACAACGTCATTTAAAGGTAATGTGAAATTAATATGAATTACAAACTAAAAATAAAGTATATACATACATATAGTATTATGCATGGTATAACTAGGCGTTTTCTCTACTAGGCTAAGGCGAGGTTTATTACGTCCACGTTTTTGTCTAGCGTGCCTTTTGAAAAGCATGGAATTTTTATATAACGCAAATTTGTTCGAAAGATCGTAAATAAATAGTGCGCAGGCCTTAAAACTTTGAATGCAATGTACGTTTGTTCTACGCCTCTAAGTATGCTTTTTTATGTTGTATTTTTCAAAGTATGTAAAATATGCATGTATATATATTGTCTCTCAGTTGTCAAATAAGTTCTTCGGCTTTTACTTCATACGTATGTTGAAATTTGTTTCCAGATGTCGGGTTAGGTTACACCCAAACGCAAAAGTTTGTAGTTAATTTTGTTATAGTTTTCTTTTAGGCGTTAAATAAATGCTGGTTGTAATATTTAGCTAAAAATTTATGTTTTTTTAAAGCTTCTAAGTTCTAAGAATATTAAAAAAGTAGTTTGTATTATTCAACTTTCAACCAAGAAAATCATAATTGAAAGAGAAATGCTACAATAACAATAGTTATTTTGCTTTATATGTATTTTGATTAGAATATAAAAGTACTTTTGTTTTATTTAATTTTTGTCATATAACAAGTCACTGTAGAAAGAACATTTTCTGTCCTGAAACTGATTTAAGGTCAATATCTGGAAAACTAATAGTTTCCAAGCAGATAATGATTAAAAAGTAATTTTTTAATGCAATTTTATAACTTTTAGGAAATTCCTGCTATTTACGTGTTTTTCTTCTAATTTAATTCAATGTTTATATCATTAATTTTACTACCCTACCCTAACCCATGCCGGTTTAATGCTTTAATAAGACCATTTTTATTTTTTCATTATTATTCACCTCTCTCTCCGTTTACATTCCATATAAACTCTTAATTTTAGTCTCTAAATAAAAAATTTGCGCCCAGACCTGCGCATTTGCCTTCAATTAATACGTAGGTTTAATTTCTTTGAAGTCAAATATACTCTTATTAAAAAGATAAAAGCAGAAATACTCTCCTTGCTATTGTTTTGATTTTCTTGAGCTTAACAGTTATACAAACGTAGTACTGCATTCATAGTTGCCAGAAGTGCTGATTTTTCCCGAAAAATAACGATTTATTGAAACCGTAAACATAAGATCATTTATTTGCCTTTATTTATAACTTATTGTGGGACTATATAATTTTAAAACTTAACAAAAGTCGTAGCACCTAAATCTTTAAGATATTTGAGAGTTATTTCCGTTGCTATTTTGGGGGTCAAATTTGCTAATTTTGTCTTTGTCTCATACATCGCAGCGTTTGCTCTCTTAAGAAAAACTAAAAATGCAGGTTGTTAGTTTTTTATTTTGTTATTGTTTTAAGTAGTTTGTGTTTTTTTGTTGTTGTCTACTACTCGTATTTTCTACAACATTATTAAATTATATAATACTTTATTTTTGCGGCACCCAGCCACGTTGCAATTATTTACATAATTTTGTTGTATATTTTTCTTATTACAATTACTAAATTGCAGCCTTTTGATTTTTGTCGATTGTGTGTGATTTCGCCGGTTTTGTTGTTGTTCTGAATGAATGGGTGTGTGTTGTCGTTTATTTTTTAACTTTTTCAGATTTGTATGTTAATTTGTTACTATGTGCTCTAGATTTTGAGTTTTATTTTAATTTAAAAAAATTTTAATATTTTTATTTGTTTTTAAAAATAATTTATCAGGCAGATAAAATTTTTTTAAATGAAAAGCTTGTAAATCATGAAATTTCCTTTTTTTAACTTTGTATAGTATAGTTTTTCTTTTTTTTACTTTTAATTTCTAAATTTGATTTAGTTTGAGGATATAATCCAACATTCTGGTCAGATGAAAGATAAGAAGCATCCAACATTTGTTTTAGTCAGTTTTTCTATATGTTCCTCTTCTTGTATTTATTTTTAAATAAACTGATATTGATTATTTAATTAAAAATTCCAGGAACACTAATTTCGAAGGCAACCTTTTATATTTTTCATTGTTAACGTTTTATTTAAAGTTATATACATGACTGTTCTGTATTTAGAATCCGCAATATTTTATTTCCGAATGTTAGCTGTTCCGAATAATTTCTTTCGTTTTATTTAGAATAAAAAAGTTTAGTGGAATGAATGAGAATCAGGTTTACTTCAAACAAAACTCTATTTAAATGTCAAAATGACAATATTGTATTAAAATATTAAAGGTTTTCTTAAAATTTTTCTTTATTTTTCTCAGTAAATTTCAGAGTGCATGTAGAGGTTTATGCAAAATAAATGGAATGCAGAACAGCTAATATTCGATTTGTTCAATTCCGAATGTTCCACACGTTTTCATTGCACTCGGAATACATAACAGGGACCAACGACTAATTTCATCATTGGTTTTCATTTATGGTACTCTTAAAAAGACATATACTTATTTAAGTTTGCTTGAACAAAGTATTATATTCTTTAAACATATAAAAAATGGTATGAAACTGCGTAAAATAAAAATAGTTTTTTATTTTAAAGTCTTTTTAAAGCAAAGTGACAAAAAAACAATATTAATCAGTTGAGAAAATTTTTTGATTTATAAAAAGTAAACTTTTTTATTTACTCCAAAAAGCATTTATTTTTATATGATCTTAGAAGCCCTCAAAAGTAGACTATAGTTTTCCAATAGCTTTGAATTGTGACAGATGTTTTACAATGCATGAGTAGCTTAAAAACCAAGTTTTTTTTTTATAATTTAACTAATATATAAATTTGGAATGCTTTATTGAATACTACACCAATAGCATCGTGGCACTCCTATTATAAAATTCAGTTTAATAATACATACATACATTTGTATGTATACATACTTGGCGAAAGCTAGCCGGTCAGCAGATTATTTTACAATTGCAGTAAAATTCACAGCAACTTATAGCTGCAATAGTGTTATTTGTAATGGAAAGAAAAGACGGAAGCATATATATTTGATTCAAGAGACCATCTTAAACACAGACATACTACAGCTAGACAGACAACGTCTAAACGCAACTACAGCACTATTATAAGAAAATTTTAACGGAAATATCTCTGTATAATGAATTCTCAATAAATACATACATATGTATAATAGAATAGACATCTAAAGTGAAACAACTAAAGTTGTATGGGTGTGTCTCTCAAAAAAAAAGAAACAAAGCCGCCCTAAAACGACTAAAAGTAGACTCTATCTTTTTAATAAAAATAGTTAATGTAGTAAATAGCTCATTCATTTAAGTTCTTAAGTCTCTTTATCTTTAATTTAATACCAACACCTTGTGGGATACTACTGTGTAAGTAAAATATATAATAACTCGCCTTAATTCCTTTTGAAATGTGACTCCACTAAGAGAGTTTCTTAATCACCAACACATTACATTAAATATATATTATGTTTGAAATAAATCTTCCGAAAATATTTTAGCAGAATTTGCTTTAAAAATTTCCATCTTTCTTTCTAAACGTAAAAAAAAGCTTACTTTTCTGTATACTACCTCCACATAAAGCTTCGTTTAAAATTGCTCTAATTTGCATTACGCATGGTTAAAGTAACATTATAATGCCGCAATAAAAACAAATACAAGGAGCGGAGAGACTCGTATGTGTACAGTTTTTTTACTATATTAGTACAACTAAAATTACAAAAAAAAAAAACAAAGCTTTAACAGCGATAACAGAAACAACTTAAAAGGCTGTATCTTGTAGCCAACATGCGACCTTGAGTATTTTTGTGTATAACAAAAAAAAAATGTTTTGTAGCTACACGTGTGCAGAAATCGGGGTTGGGAAATTCAGTGCTATTGTAGTTTTACGGACAGTACATACATGCACATGTACATATTTTTGGATGTGTAAAAAGTGTATGTTTTATTAGGGGTCCAATTGTGTTATTCTACAATTGCTATCTAATGAATTTACTCTATGGCTTTTCGATGTACTTATGGACATTACATCGAGACTTACATATCCATAATTTTAAATACTCGTATTATTCATAAAACTACTTATCATGTAAAAGCATTTAGACATTTTTTGGCCAAAGAAATTTTCACCTAACAATTTGATGATTTATAGAAACATAAATGCATTCCTCATTTTCACATGTTTGTGTAGTTCTGTATGGGAAACTAGTTTCGTCATTGCTTTTAGAACCCGTTTGTAAAGTCAGTACTCGATTTAGTTTCATATTACCAGTACAAATATTAGGATATTAAAACGCTTAAAGGCAGTGTTTTTGATATAATAAGTTAGCGAACAACTGATTAACTTTATTACTATTAAATTACTACATTGAGAGCTTTATCTATAATAGTAAGTAATATAGTATTCTGGCATTATTTTATAGAACTTCAAATGTGTGCTTCTTTTCTAGTTGTAGAACTAGAAATTTTTGGGTAATTTCTTAGTTTTCCTGAAATTTTGGTGTAGACATGCTTTACTAATTAGTCTTATTATCAAAAATAAGTTAATACTATATTCTATAGATATATGAATTCCTAAATTGCCAAATCGATTCATCTTTAAAAAAACAACATGAGAATAATAAGAATTTGGTAAATATTGTTCTAGAAATTCCTCTAGTATGAAAAACTTTCTAAAAATCTGTTCCAAATATTATGATTTTACTTAGAAACTTTTCTGACGATTTGATAGTTTTGTAATTTTGCCACAAAGAATTTTTTAAAATCAAATGTTCCCATCTGTGCTAAATTGCTTTAAAAATGGAATCTAAACACAATACAAGTAAGAGAAAAAAATTGTGATAAAATATAAAAGCCGGTCGGTGAAAATATGAAAGCCGGTCCCAAACAAGAAATTGTTGTTTCAATTACAATTTCTCCCACAAAAGCTTACAATAGACACGCGCCCGATTATACTACTATAGCTCTTTCCGTACTCTATTATTCTATTCTTTGTTAAAGTTATGCACGACGAGAAAAATAAAACAGATACAGAAAAAGGATAACATTTTTAATATTATTTTGTGCTGTCTTTTGCAACACAATCATATGTACATAATTTTACTTTTGGCGCCATTTAAGGAAAAGAGAACGAGCTGTTACATGTGCCAAAAAAAAACAGGTTTACAAATTCTCATTTAATAACTCTTAAACTGCGTAATTATAATTTAAAGCGAGCTCAGTTTAAGACATCAATTAAATATATGTTAGAAGATAGTTCAGTAAACTCCATATGCATACATACATACATATGTACGACGAATATGAATAAGAATATTATGGAAACCTACGTTTAGGTGTTGATCTTCTAAAGCAACAGTCAGTTTTTACATAAAGTTTACTTTGCCTTTTATCATTTTTTCTTCAATTTGAATTCTTAACTTATTCCTCTTTTGTAGCTATGCAGGTATGTATGTACATATACTTACATATGTATGTATGTTAAAAGCTTATAAGTTGTTCTATATACATATAAATTTGTTTGCTATTGTTTGTCTTGTTTGTACTTAAGATTTATTTATTGTGTTTTTTGCTTTACGCTTTTAAGTAAAATAAAGCCTGAAAAGGCTATTTCGTCTCTTAAGAAATTGTCATTTAAGTGTAAAGCTATTAAAGGACCCTTTTTTAAATGTGTAAGTGTCCCCTTCGCTTTCTGGCAAAATTGTCATATATCATTAATATTGCGTTAATTTTGTCTACGATTAAGAACTACTTCGTGATTACTTACTGCGTACCAATATGTTTTATGTTAGTTAGGTACATGTTATAAATAGATTTTTGGCAAGAACAAACTTTTTTATAGCTCATAAAAATGTAAATTTCTAGTTTTTGTATAATAATTTCTAAAATTATGTTTTAGTGACTGAAAAAACTTAAATTACTTGTAAATAATAATGACTTATTGTATATGTTTTTAAGTTACATACACTAAATATCAAATCAGCATAGTGGTAAGGCCGTTAGCTTAAAAGCAAAGCTACGTAACTACAGTTTGCGAAATTTTACAGCAGAATCAAAAATATTTCTGAATTCCTATATACGGTGGTGGCATCTATATGGTTTCTACTTTCAGCACTGTTGCCATTTATAATTACAGCTGTCTCTAAACTTTGCTCAGCCATGGCTTTTGATGGAAATCATTCAACAACTTCAATTTATGTGGGTTTTGTCTTAAGCCAACGATATACAATATCTCGAAAAAAAATATTTTAACACGTTTGCCTGCCAGACCGTTTTTTGAAGACTTCACCTTCAGGCATCCTGAGGGCATCAGCAGTAGTATTAAGATGCCCATAATTGACTGTATTATAAATTTTAAAAAATTCTTCATTTTAGAATGATAATACCAAATGTCTTCAACGGAAAGTTCAGCGTGGGGCGTATATTTCCAAAAAGTAATATTTAAATACGTATGCGTTTTTTTTTATTGATATTTACTATATAGTGTCAAAACATTTTGACCCGTGAGTAGTCAGCCAATGAAATATTTCAAGCTTATTTATACAAAAATTATTAAACGACTTGTTTTCATTTTGAGTATTATTTTTCTGTTATCAAAAAAAAAAAAGCAACCAAATGATCAATTAGAGAGAGACGAAATTTAAAACAATTTTTTTAATAGTAACCGGACGATGATGAAACGTAAAAAACTAACCCTGGGTTAAATAGTGCTCGTTAAACAAACCGCCAGTTATTTAACTTACTGCTAAAATTAAATTAATCCTACGTTGTGAAAAGGGCCGTAAAAATGATTAAAATCTAAAAAATGTACTAATATTTAGCATTTTTTTACATCGGAAAAAATGCTTATAGTTTTGCACATACAAACTTTTAAATTCCGGTAATACCCATATTTCATGCGATATTTTTCGACAAGCGACTTATTAGTTTAAAAATAATATTTAATAGAACTAATAACTCGACGCAACATTTAAAATCAAGAATTGATAATTATTAATCTACTCTTTATTAACAATAAAATTTTTTTTACCAGTTTTGTATTTTTTTTAAATTGTAATAAGTTTTCCCACAGTTCTGCAAGAAATAAACTTTAAACCAGCATCTCTTTATTTTCTCCCCCTTCTTTGTCTTTTTTGCATTCTAAATTTGTGCGAAAAATAATAAGAAATTCTCCCACAGCTAATTTAAGTAGAAATTGACGCAGTCATATTTTTTTACTCATCGTTTATGTATCGGTTTTCCCAATGTGAATGTAATTTTAGTTTTCTATTATAACTCTTACAAACTTTGTCGCCACCCTGATGACGTTCCTCTTGGTTTAAAGGTTAAACAATTAATGAATGTCTATTTTACACTACATCTTGATTATCCATATAGAAAGCGTCGGCAGAATAACGGGGGAAAATGCGCGCGTGGTCGTCTGTGTGAAAAATACTTGTAGATATTCCTGTTCAGTTTGAGCATAATTTGTTGTTTCTTATCGAGATTGTTTCTATATTCGAGCGGATACAGACATATTTTATTCTGCCTGTGTATATTTTGTTTCTGTGATGGCAGAACAGCCTTGTGCGAACAACTAAGTTTGAAACAGAACAGACCATCAACAGCAACGGTTTACGAGCAAAATGCCTGTACGAACAGCCATCTGTACGGTGGCAGAACAGATCTATGGCTAGTCAAGACGGCATCTTATGTCTAGAAAATATAAGAAAAGTGGTTGCACTTATCAAAATTTAATATTACAAACAATAAAAGAATTTTTGGAATAAATATACATATGTATCATGCAATCAGGGCTGGGAAAGAATTAATTCTATTTACAATTAAATTCCTAATAAATAAATTGCATCTTTTATTTGCACAACAATTCAATGACATTCCCGAGAAATTAAATCTTGTTGGAATGAAAATTCAATGGGATGATTTTTTTTTATTATATTATGTTACAAATTGAATGATCAAAATTTCTTGTTTTGTAGACTCCGTTTTATATAAATAGACAAATGTTAGAGGTGTTCGAATAGAACTTTTTCCGATTTTTAAAAAAATGACTTGTTTTGTCATAAACAAATGTAATATTTAAGCAATGAAAATAATTAACTAGACGTTAATAAAGCTTTGTAGAAACGGGTTTCAGTGCCTGTCTGGTATGGAAGACACAAAAATTGTGGATATCTTAGGTTTATGTTGATTTTTGTGAACATCTCACAAAACTCCATGGTTTTACTTTTGTTGTTCATAAAGTTGATCATCAATAGAATCAACTAATTTCAAAAGCCAAAAGAATTCTGCATTACACATTTGCTGTTTTGCATTTTTTGTGCTGATAATATAATTTGTAATAAATGAAAATTCATTAAACGATTGCTTCATTTAAATCAAAAGCAAAATTACTTTAACATTTATGCTAAAAATTGTCAGACCAAAACATGTAAAAATAAATAATTTTCTACTATATCTGTAATTAAAAAAAGTCCACAGTATTAAATGTTTGAAGTAAGGAATATTTATAATTTCTAGCTTTTACGTTACAATTAATCACTCTCTTAAAGAAACTGAAAATAGCTTTTAATTAAAATGAATTTAAGTAAAAACTTGCTGTGCTTTTTATAAGATCAATCGTTCCAAAATAACTGCATGGAATAATTTTTAAACCAAATACAATCCGTAGCTGCAAAATTATTTTCAGTATATATTTATTTTCTATTATTGATTTACAAACTAAAATATGAATAAGCTACTGAATTAATTATTTAGGCATAAGATTATGGAATTAATAATTTCGTAAAATTGAATCATATTTTAAAAAGTGAATTACGTAATTATTTTTTCAAAGGTTTGATTGCTAATTCTAATATTTCTTCCTTGCCAAATCTAATAACAATTTTCGACCAAACGAAACTTAAAATCTTATAATAATTCTTGAACCACAATATTTTTTCCTTTATTTGTAATAAAATTGCAGACGCACATTTTTAGGTATGTGAAATACTTCGTAAAAATAAAATACATTTTAAAATAATATATTCGACTTCAAAACTTTCACTTTATTAATTTTATGATTTAAAATCCATTTTGCGATTTTTATAAGTTTCCTTTTATATTTATTTTCCGGTCATTACTATTTTAATTTAAAAAAAGAGTGTGAGATTTAATTTTTTTCTTGTTGTCCCCTTTGGCATTTTGCTCGTGTGAAATAAAATTGTTGGAAATTCACAACATGTGTGTGTAAAAAATATTATTTCCTTTTGTGGTTAAAAAGCGTTGCATTTTTTTTTTATCGATTTCACTTTAAAATACATACGACTGCATACACATTTAATGTTTTATGCTAAATATTCCACATATGTTTTTAGTTTAAAAAATAAAGCACACAAATTGTAGACAAATAATTAATATTTAAAAATGTATGTAGTTTTAAAGGCGTCAAATAATTCAAATTGTTTTTTCGCCGAACCTCAGTTTTTACAAATGCTCTCAAACCAAAAAAAGCTACAAAATTAGTCACAAAAAAGAAAAAAAATTATACGTATTTCGTGCGAAATAAATCAAAGAAGGATACAAATTGCATACTGGAATATTTATAAAATTATTTTTTTAACGAGTAATTGCCTTTAGAAATCGCAATATACTTGTTCAATTCAAAATAATTAAGCGCACATATTTTTTCTAAATTAATAATGCCGGTTTATTATGAACTTTTTTTTTGTAAATACTTTTTGGTGCCACCTACATTTATCAATTGTGTCATCAACGCAACCATAAGATGCCGTCTTGACTATTCATAGATCTGTTCTGCCAACGTACAGATTGTTCTTCGCACAGTTATATGATTCGTGAAGACCGTCGCTGTTGATGGTCTGTTCGTGTTCAAACACAGTTGGTCTCACAACGCTATTCTGTCATCACACAGGCAAAATAATAAAATATGTATGTGTGTGTGCACTCGTCTGTGAACATCCGTCCATAAACTATGCTGAAAACATGGAAACACTCTCGATGCAAACAAAAATGTATGCTCAAACTTCACAGGTGTTCTCCACACAGAGGTCCGCGAACAAATTTGTGGCTAATCAAGACGTAGCGTAATGTACTCAGATGTCTGGTAGCATACATATTTTATACTCGTATGTGCATATGTATGTCTCAATCTGACACTCCACACTGAAAAGTAAAAAAACAACATTTTATTTTTATTGTATTAAAGCTTTTTGCATTAGCCGTCGTGCTGACGCTTTGATACTGTAGTGTAGGTGTTCGTTAGTAGGCCTAGATATTAATGCAACATGAGATCTAAGACTTCAAAAGGAAAAAAAACACCAATGTATTTCCTACTACTCCGCCTGCTCTTTGTGATTATACTTCATGCTGCACACTTCTGCTACGAGTATGTTTAGAGTTGTTCCACTTTTAATAAGATAATGTCTTTAAACTTTTATTAAATTGTGGGTTTTTTGTCTTTTATCTTTCAATGGAAAATCAACCTACACCCACATAAAACTAGTTTCACATACAAGAACTTTTTTCGCTGCATATGCGTCATTCAGTTTCCATATCATGCATGTATGCAGTAGGGTTGCCAGTCTGTATTATTTTTAAATAATCTCTGGATTCGGGGAATTTCAACGATTTTGTAATTACGTTATTTAAATTATTAACTTATTACATATGTATATGAAAATAAATTTTAAATAATTGCATATAGGGTTTTCCCATATAGACACGTAAATGTAAAAAGCTGCGAAACATGTTTTTCTTGTTGATACTTTTCTTCGAAATAATTCTAAGGTATCTGGTGATTGCAACATATGCATACATACAGGGTGTCCGCCGGGAATATATACTACTTTGTTTGCTTATAATTTTTGATTAAATGAAAGAGAATGGATCGTATATTGATAAATGTTTTATTTAATGTCGGCAATTATGTATGGAATACAATATTAGAGCAACGTCCGCCTCTGGTAGCCTTACAAATGCGAGCCCTTTTGAACACATATTTCATTACATTCTCACACATTTCACGCGGTATTTCATTAATTTCGTCACGAATATTTTTGATTTGATCTAGCGTTTCTGGTTTGTTTGCATAAACCTTGCTTTTCAGATAGTTTATGTACAGGTTCTTGCAGTCGTGCTCATCCATACATATTTCTTATTTTGCCTGTGTGTATTTTGTTTATGTAATGGCAGAACCCTCGTTGTGCGAACACTAGAATAATACAAACATTTCTTAAGAAAACTCATGCTAAAGATTACTTAAACCAATTAAAGCTAATGATGCTAATAAATCTGTAAATTAATTTTATTGTTTTAATTAAATTCTTGGTCTTTCTTGTGTATTGATTGTTATATTAAATAAAAACGAAAATAAAATAAATATGAAATTGCACACCTTGTTGTACTAAGAGATGTCATTACTAAAATAATTTTTATGGTTTGCATTAATTTTTAAAATTTTATTTCAAATCAATGAAAAAAATATGTCAATATTGGAACGGAGAAAACCGTCGAATATCTATAATTCAATATTAAACAAACTTAATGCAAAAGTTATTCTTATAAGATTTTCTTTCACGCAGCTCCCGTATGTATGAAGAAAGTATTTGTTTTTTTTTAATCCAGTCGAATTGAAGTTATAATGTAATTTATGATGGTGAGTAAGTTTTCAACTTTCTTTATAATCAAGACAACCGGAGTATTCAGAAGCTTAATTTCTGGATTGACATGACTAATATACAATTACTCCAATATTTGTTGTATACATTTTATATCTTTTCCTTTGAGTATGATCAGTATTGTGCAACCAATAAAAGTAATAACTGTTCTGATTTTCTACTGAAATAAATAGTTTTATTGATATGCATTCCTATATGAACAGATTTTCTTTAAATTCTTCATACGTAACTAGTCATGGCCAAACTTTTTTAAGAGTATGCATATGTACATATGATTGGAAAACGTCGTCTGTCATTCACATTCCAAAAAATAGAGTTTGATTAATTATACATACATACACATACATATGTACATCAAAACTGTGAAGGCATTCAATCAGTATGTAAAGCAGGATTAAGTAATGAAGTGAACTGATAAGAATGCAATACTTAAAGAACGTTAATAATTGTCATGGTTGTAATATGAGCATTCTTTTGAAAGAACAGATTAAAGAAATTTCAATCAGTAACAGGTGGTGTGGTCAAATCTAGTTTTACCCCTGGTCCTCTACATATATGTACATATGTGTATGAATTTTATGACTGTGAGTAAAAAGGAGTACGTACATCCAAAATGATGAGGGTTTTCTAATAAGGGCGGATTGATGTTGAATAAATCAGCCTGTGGTTGAGGTATTAACAAAATTCTTTTTTTATTTGAATGGCCGCTGAATTCTGGCTGAGTTTAAGTGATAATGTGGGTTATGTTGATTTTGAGAGCATCGGTCGAATTGCCGACAATCATAACCTGAAATCGCGCATTCAGAACGCCCATTATGGCGTTCGCTATGTGACGCGTAGCACAGTTCTGCTGAAACTGTATGACATTGATATCGTTTCAATTTATTTACCCAAATTGGGGTCTTCTTCCAAACACTCTTTGGCCATTATCTTGAACCTTCTGGGTTAGTATGGTACAGGTGCAGGTAGTAGAACCGACGCGAAGTTAGCCAAGTTGAAGTCTGTAATAATCCGAGCTTTTGTGCGCGGCGAGAAATCTATTGCTTCGAATCAAAAAATTGGCGTTCGAATTTCACCGCCAACCGTTGGAAAATCGACTTTAAAGTCGTGCACTAACATGCATTTAAATTGATAATAAAGTTTCAACATTTGTATTTGTTCCTTAATCGTGATAAATATTAGTTATGGACATAAGAAAAAAATATTGTATTTACAAACTACTTTATTTCAGTTTTCGTGCTGAAACGATGAAAATAAAAATAAATAAAAGCGAAATCGATTCTAAATATTCATAAATTCTCTCTACATAGTTTTTTACACCGTGACCTTATTTAGTTTTCCGAAAAAATATAAATACATAAACCATTTTTAAGAAGATCATAGATAAATCAATTTAAATTAAAATTAATTCATGGTCATTGGCTCTTCTAGACTTTCTCAATAGCAGACTGTTTTTTTTTAATACAACAACTGCCGATGAAAATTCATAAATTCCATACTTTCCCACTATATACTTGAGCAGCATTTTCTTTAAATGCTGGTGGAATGACAAGAATAGAAAAAGAATTCTCTTCCAAGACAAGCCACCACCAGCCAACCAACCTACAACCTACAGTTGTTGCTGTAGTCGCTGGCAAAATCCGTATTATAACCTTGCATAAGAGATTTTGTTATTGTTTTTTTTATCTCCTAAGGTGTTGCGCATGCTGACAGTTTTTTTGCTCTTGCTTTTTTTACGTTGACTGTTTAAACCCTGGAATGTCCACGATTTTACAAACTTTTAATGTTGCTACTTGCTATTGATCTTTGCAAAAAAAAAAAAAAATTGTGTGCCTTGGTAACAAACATTACTTCATTTCAAATTTATTTACCATAAAAGTATGTAATTGTTTAGCCGACTCAGCGGCAGACGCGCAGTAATCTTACTACAGACTTATAGAAAAAGTAAATGGCTTTGTTTTGCCACTACTGTAATCTCAGCATTTTTTTTAATAAAAAAACTAGTTTTTATATACTCGTACATACCCACTCGTATTTCAAAATAAATCTGTAAATTATTGCTGTGGCATTTTTACAAACATCATCATATATCTTCGTCATCATCATCAGCAAATTATCGTTAACATCCAACATTTTAAGGTACGTACGGTTACATTTGTCAAAATTTGACTAAATTAGCGTAACCACTATATTTGTGTATGATATAGAGAAAAATAAATTTAAATAATATACAAATAAGTGTATGTTGCCCTGCATGTAAAATAGAAAATTTTCTTACTAAGGGCAATTTTTCCAACTGGCCGATAGTTAAAGTTAGGATGTTATCGGACAGATGATTATTCGTTTTTCGTTATTATGGGTGTACGTTAAGATAAAACTGTTCGATAAGCTAGAGGGAAGATGTTCTTACTTTGAACGTGATGTTTATAGATTTGGGGTGCCAATATTTAGAACAACGAAAAAAAAAACAATTTTAATTTAAAAAAATTAATTAATTTAGTTTGCTAGTGAAAAATAAAAATGCAAAAGATACCAGGTTTATTTTATATTAACGAGCAAGAAAATATTTAAAAAAATAAAAATATCACCGGTGGTTTATTTTGCTAGTAAACAAATAAATACAAGTAAGTCGTTGCCGCTATACGTATATTCTTAAAAACTAAATTCATTTGTCAAAATTAGTCGGTTTTCGCTCTTGCCCTGCCAAATTATCAAACAGATTAATTTTGTTTTACAAGGAAGTTGTAATAACGAATAATAAATAGTTAAAGTCACTTTATTCCTCACTTTAGCTAAAGGTAACTTTCACTAACGTGGCAATATTTGTTTAAAGGAAACGATTGTATTAGTCTTTTAGTGGTTACGCTTTTTTGGTCAAATGTTTGACAAATGTGCACGTACCTTATGTTGGCTTTATGTCCTCTCCTATGTTTTAATCATCATCTTTTTTCATATATACATATGTATGTATATAGATATATATGAACATATATACATAGATATGTATGTAAATACTTTTATTGAAGCTCAGGGTCTTTGGCTTGCTGATATTGTGTTGTGTGTTGGTTTGAGGTCGGTCTGTATATTAGTCTGTCTTTGCAATCTCTTATAAACTCTTTTATTTCAAGTATTTATGCGTGAATCGAATAGATATTTATTTTGTTCTGGAATTCATTATTGAATTCTTCGAAAGCATGGACAGTTTTTTGTGTACGTGTGATGTCTTAAAAGACTTGAAACCGTTTTTATTTATTAATTGTTATTCCCTTTATTCGTTAAAAAATTTTCCAAGTTATTTAGGACTCCAAAAAAAAAAAAACAAATTTGTATCAACTATAAGTGTGCATATACAGGGTGGGCCAGAAGGTAATACGATTTTAAAAACACTCTTGCGTTTAAAGCGTTAGAGAGGGGACTGCGCGGGTGGTGGGGTTAAGTAGCTCGGTTCTCGGATATTTAGTCACAATGGATCACTTCACCGGCACGCAACGTGCTTTCTGCGTTAAACAATATTGCAAAAATCACGATTCGTGCATTATTGTTCGGCGTTTATTTCGACGTGCGTTTGGATTACATGACCTAAATCAGTGTCCGAAGGAAAGCTTGATTCGATCGTGGGTCAGAAAGTTCGAAGCTACTGGTTCGACTCTCAAACAGAAGCCTGCGGGACGCCCAAGGTCAACAAGAACGGAGGACACAATTGAATAAGTAAGAGCTTCAGTTCAATCCTGCTCTATCAACTCGAAAGCGGTCAGCCGAACTTGTGTCCAGAACATCTTTGCGTCGCATTTTGTTGAAAGATCTGAAATTGCACCCGTATAAAATTCAACTTGTGCAGGAATTAAGCCAAATGATCCAATTTTACGACGAACTTTTCTGTTCTCTGACGAAGCCCATTTTCACATAAATGGGCATGTGAATAAACAGAATTGCCGTTACTGGGCTGCAGAGAACCCACGTGCAAAACATCAAAAGCCTCTACATTCGCCGAAAGTAACCGTTTGGGCGGCCATGTCAGCGCACGGAATTATCGGACCCCACTTCTTCGAAAATCGACAAGGGCAATCTGTCACTATAAATTCTGACCGATACATAGCCATGTTAAGGGATTTTTTCTTCCCACAACTGCAAAAATTTGAAGCCTATAATCGTGCTACATGGTTTCAACAAGATGTCGCGACATGCCACACAGCTAATGCCTCTTTGGCGGTCGTAAACTAGATGTTTGCTGAGAAACATTGAATGGCCTCCTAGAAGTCCGGATCTCACACCACTGGACTTTTTTTTTGTGGGGATACCTAAAAAGTAGAGTCTACTCCAATAACCCAGCCACAATTGACCAGTTGAAGACCAATATCCGGAAAGAAATGGCAGATATTCCCCGTGCAATGTGCCAGCGAGTTTTTACCAATTTGAGGTTCAGATTCGAAGAATGTTTGCAGCGCGATGGTGCACATCTCGATGATGTTATTTTTAAGAACTGAATTTCCCAGATGTTAATTTTTGTAAAAATAAAAATTTGTATGTGGTTTTTGTACCTAGTTTTTTTTAATGATTTTTTCAAATTCGCAAATCTTTCTGGCCCACCCTGTTTATTCGTATCTCTTCTTAAATTTCTTAAGAATTTTCCCCATGAATGAAGCAAAATCACAAGTTCCGTTTCTGTAGCTTAAAAAAAAGCTGCATTAATTTCATTTTAAAGGTCACTGCTGTGGCTTACTGAATAGATTTCAAATACAATATAATCAAAATGTGAGTATGTCTCACATATTTTAATGTGTTGCTATGTTGAGATAGATTCTTTGGTATGTGAATACCCACATACATACATACAAATGTAGATATATAAATATATTTTTTAATAAGCGATAATGTCAAGACAGGCTTTTGTTCAAAAATTAAAAACAAATGCACTTAAATCTGTTTAATTTGATTTTGAGGAAGAATTAGATAATTTCACAGAAACAAGTTTTTTAAATCGAAAACATCAAACAACAAGTGCCAAAGACAGCTAATTGAGGTGACTGGTGTATTTTTTGGATTTAAATTTTTGAGGTGAAAAAAATACAATTTTAAAACATTTAAAGTGCTGACGTTCAAAGTAAATATACCGGCACTTTAAATGTAACCGAAGAAAGTTAAAACTTTGTTAAAAAAAAAAAAATTTTGATTTATTTTACGAGTTTTTCGTTTGTAATTGACCTCCAAAACTAAGTATGTTTGCGTCGATTTGCATTATTTTTTTGTAAAAGTTACAAATTATATTCAAAGGCTTTTTTTTGTTGCTTTTGCCACAGCCACTAGACAAAATCTAACCATTCACTTTATAGTTTCACGTGTTTGTGCTGATTTTTTACTTGAGCAACAATTTGAGAGGCCTATCTTGAACATTTAAAGGAATGTAGGTCTGTGGAGTGCAGAGATGGCAAAAATTGTTTCTATTGCAGTCTGCAGTAGAAACCGGAATTTGATAGGAGGACATGACTAACTATCTACTGGCTGGTTGTTTGTTTGGTAACATAAAGCAACAATCTCTTAACATTTTTTCACAAATGCGGTATTATATTTTGAAAGCAAATAAAAATATTTAATAGTATACAACTGAAATACATACATGCATACATACGTATGACGAGACAAGACAATAAGTCTGCAATATGTTAGGTACAAACCACAAAATCAGCTATCATGCATGCCAAGTATACACTCACATGCAGAAAAAGAGGACTAGACTCGTACACATTTAAAGAATTTCAAAAATTCTATTATTCTGCTTTAAACGAAGCTGGCGTAAAAAAATATCAGCACGTGTTTTTCAGCAAATCAGCTTATAACTCTCTTGGTTGGCACATTAATTTTTTATGCCTTTCCCCTCATCTAAACCAGCTAACTGTGGGATTGGAACCTAAACGAAACTAGTTTCAAATATAAAAATTATATACTGGTCCGTTTGTAATTTCTACAATATTCATTTCCGACCCAACAAAGTATATACATATATACAGGATCAAATAGGTAGGGAATTTCAATTAACGATATTCGCCTGTCTGATGTTTCTTACGGCACTAAACAAGGTATGATCTTGAAACTTGAACGATGTTATCAGTGAGTTCGCCGAATTTTCGGCATTTTAAATTAGCCATCAATAGGTTCATAAGCTCCCGATATGTTATTTTTAATTATTATTTCGGTATTTTCACTCTTGCCGGGACACGCTTATACACAAGCCGATCAAATATTCTGAATCCTTATCAAATTTGCTAACAAGTCTCCTTGCAGAAATTATCCCAAGTCCTACAGATAACTTACGGACCTAAATGATAGACGGAATTAAAAAATTTACAAAAAGACCTGAACATTTCAATAACTACTAAAGACAAGCGTTACAAAAAATTGCAACAAATTTGATATTTCTGCAAAATTTTTATTACCCTTAAGTTCAGAAATTCACCATAAAATCGAAAAACTGGAATAAAAAATTTTAAATGGGGAAAAAATTAAAAAAACTGAAATTTTTACCAATGAAATAAAATTGACCAAATTTTGGAATTTCATCCCAAAAATTTGTATTCACCAAAAAGTCCAGAAGACACAAATAATCAACATTTCTTGGAAAAAACTTTGAAGTTTTTACAAAATTTATTTTAAAGAAATACATTAAAAAAATAAAATTTCATCACGAGTGGAAAATTTACCAAAAAATTAAAAAATCTATATAAGTAGAAAAAATAAAAAAAATAAATTTTAGCATAATTGGGAAAATCACCAACATTTCGAAATTCCCTACAAAACTAAATTATCTATAGTTCAAGAATTTTAAGTTACAAAAATAACATAATTTTCCAAAGAATCGAAATTTTCAAAACCCGAAACTGCACAAAAAGTTCCAAAAATTCGAAATTCTGTCCATTTTCTGAAAATTCTCTACAAATTTGAAAATTCACTATAAAATTGAAAAAAAATTTAATAAAAAAAGCCAATTGTTAATAAAAAAAAATGTACCAAAAAAAATCGAAATGGTGAAATTTCACCACAAAAATTTTAAATTTCACAAAAAATTCACAAAAACCCAATAGATTACTAAATTATAACGATAGTGATGTTAAACAAATACTATATACCTAAAAATATAAAATTTTACCACAAAGTTGCAATTCTCCAAAAAAATTTAAAGATCATAAAAATGATAAATTTTACCAAAAATCTAACGCGGCAGGTTTATTTATTCAAGTAAGTAGTTATTTAATCGTTGAACAATATTGTCTTATTTATGATAATCAAAATCATTGGGGTTAATTCAAATACGAGTAAAACTTATTTTATTACAATTAATCAGTTCATCTGCGTTTTGTTTAATACACTCCTTGAAAAGCATCATCTCGTCATACTCATCTCTTTACAAACTCTCCAGTAATCTGAAGGCTAGTAACTGTTGTTGTTGTCTAATGTAGTTATCATTTCATAGTAAAACATAAAAACTTTAGCTACTGATGTAGTCATTTAAAATATTTATGATTGACTGACTGACGAGTTTTTTTTTTAGTACTCATACTGTTATGTGCTTTATTTTATTTATATAAATGCAAACAGCCATAAAAGAAAACAATAAGAGAAATAGCGCTAAAATATTTTAAAAATGTCAGAAGAGAAGGGATATTTATTGTTGAAAAAAAAGAAAGACAGAAACTAGACATGGTAATTGTGGCGGTTTTATTTTGATATCATGGCAGACAGTTTTGTATAATTTAAATTTTCTAATTGATAGACTTGAAATTTCTACGTATAAAATATAATTAAAAAGACAAGCCTAAAAACGGGAAGTTTTTCGAGCGGGTAATAAAATTTATGTGACTTTGAAAATTAATAAATCTCTTTACGGTTGAACGTTTTCCTTTCACTCTAGTATCCCAAATATTAGGATTCATTATACATTTTGACCAACACTGCATGTATTTATATTGTTATCTTGAAATTGATTAGAAATCCCACTAATTATGGAAAGTAAACTATAAGTTATAGACGTTTTGCCACCAAAAATTAATCGAAAAAACAATTTTGTAGATTTGAACTTTCAAATTAATTAAATTATTTATACAATCAACCTGTTGAGAACCCGATCTTGTCTAAATCATACAATGCTGCTGAAGACAAAGCAATAGAAATAAAAACCCCGCAAGATAACTATACACAGTTTAGTACCTTTTAAAACTATATGAAATGATATTAAAGATCACGCTCGCATTATTTGGAACAAATGTCAAAGAAAGAACAAATTTCTTATATAAATTAAACAAAGAATTTCTACATTTCAAAGGCTGTACATATGACTTTAAGATCAACATAAAGAAATCATGTCTTAATGGTTTTTGTATCTCCAAAAAAAATCACGTTGGCGACATTTTTGCGATTAAATTTTGCTAACCAAATAAAAGAAAAATTTTTGAAAGCTTCCCGTTAATTGCACAAGTTATTGCATTTGGGGTTCATATAGCTCAGATGTGATTGTCCTTAAACAAATGCATGTACAACGTGTCAGATCTTGCTTATATTGTAGAACAGCCTTTTTTTTATTACCCAATACGATTTCAAGTTATATTTTAACTTAAATTACCGATCATAATAACGAAGACCTTCACTCGTTGTAGCGAAACAGACCAGAAGTGTTTGGTGGGAATCGCAACCCAGGACAACCAAAATGATAGACTAGCACGATACTAACTAACTAGACTACCGGGGCAGGGAACACATTTTTACTTTTATTCTGCGTATAGATTTGATATTTTTGTTGGTTTCTTTTAATTTGTGTGCGAGACAACATACTTTTGAGAGTGAGCAGTGGTGTTATCGTAATGGGAGGGAGGGGATATTAGTTTTATGCGTTAGTGTTATAGACTAAATGTTTGTAATTGTACATACATACATGGTTAACATGCATACATACATATGTATGCCCAATAAAATATAGTATGTCCCAGATACTCGTATATGTATGATATTGTACACTACAAACACAAAATTTATGCGTTCGAGAAATTGAGGTTGCGTATTTTTAATTATAGTTTTACGTTTATGCCCTTTTTATTTCTAACAACTTAAAACGAACTATGTCTGTATATTTTTTAAAATTACGGCACGTTTATGAAATGTTAGTTGAATTTGACAAGTACCTACATAACATATTTATACCAAAAAAAAAAAAAATGTTTAATTCATCTTTAAAATGTATGCCTACTTCTTTTATAACTAGAAGACAGGTTGGTTTAGTTTCCTGAGCTTCAAAAGTTTTCGTGTAGGGTAAGGACAGCAAGGCAAATTGTTTTTTTGCTTTTGTATTTTTATATTTTTTGTGTTTGTGTACATATTTCTTTTAAGTGCTACGTTTTTGATAGGCTCAATAATGCTAGCCAACATTATCCGACTACTGCACTAATACTTGGAATTTTTGCCTTTAGTTTTCTTGTTCAGTGTTTATATATAAGAATGTATTTTAGTCTTTACACATTGTTGTTGCTAGGCGGAAGATTTTTTTAAGTGTGGCGAGCTCTTTTCGCAGTTGTTGCTGCTGCCGTTCTAGTTGTCGATTACGTTGTCGCAATCGCCACCACATCATTTTATATGCCTAACAACTAACTAGCGTATTTAATTAATCGGATTCCTGTTTTTATCGATTAAAAGAGCAAACAAATAATTTTGCTCTCAAGAAAAACATATTTTTTTATCCATTTTTTTTCAAAAGAAAAAAATCGAAGAACATACACAAACATGACTAACCTCTTCAGTTGTCAACAACAAACTACCAATCCAAATTGGCTGATAATGCCAACATATGACTAACACATGTGTACCAGCATAATCGAATGTACATTGTCCGCGAAAATTCAAAATTCACCTTTTCTTTTGAACAACTGTGTACATCCATTTTTAAATCTTCAAAATTTCGAATTTTTCGAATAGACAATTTGAACAATTGATGGTACAAAACAATTTTTACACAATTTGTAATTTTAATTGGATAAATTAGCAGTATAAGCGAATTATAACTATTAAATATAAAAATACCGGTGATTACATATTACGCATATTTTCATTATTTATTTAAACAAAATACTTAGTCCTAGCTATGGTCTCCGATCAAATATTTACAAAACATGAAATCTTATATTTATAACAAAGTTTTTAACACGTTGAGTGCCACCGGTGACTGACACCGACCTTTCCGTTTAGGTCGCGTCCGTCACCGATGACTGACAGTATAAAATATGATAATAAAGGTAAAAATTGAACATTTTTTCAGAAAACTTTAATGGATTTTATTGAAACAAGGTACACATAAGAATGGTTGTCCCTCGCAAGTGTCACAAAATGTTATAACCTGTTTGGTCAAATTTCATGCTATTTTTCTGCCATTCTGTGCTGCATCACGATTTGCAATATTTTCGCACTGCTGAAACTCGCGCGGCCTGACGGGGAAGTCGCTATAAAACTGCGTGGCAATCAACGTGTTAATGTAAATTACTAGCAGCAAACATAAACCATTATAAAATTAGTTGATAAAAATATATCGACTTTTACTTCCTTTGTTGTCTGCTTTATATATACGACACGTCTTACATGGCTAATTTTCCCCGCGAATGGTGGGTAGTAGATGTTCCAATTTGGGCAAATATCGTGAATTAATGTCACTTGTCTCCAACGATTGAAAAATAAACAACCTGAATTCACGTCATCCGTCATCAATGGGTTTAATAATAAATAGGTGTTTACAATATAATATGGTATACGTTATAAACTGCTTACACCTATGTCGTCATATATTTTTGCCTCGTCTGACCCTACCTTTAAACGATTCAGTAAATATTATTTTAAGGCGAAAAAGCGTGTTAATTGTAACTTAAAAAGCGAATCGGCTTTAAAATCTTCAAAGTGCATCTTATTTTTATATATGTACATATGTATGTAACTGTTTTATCCTTCTCTTTTCACCATACTTTCTATTTAACCTACACTCCCTATTGTTGCTCCCTTTGTTAACACATTTTTACTACAAATTTCTTTTACTTGTGTATATACGAGTACATAGTCTCAGTAGTTGTCTTCTAGGATTTATGGCCTTTAAGTGTTTGTATTATGTTATACCAGATCTAAAAAGCAATCGTCTAAACGGCGCCAAAAATATTATTGCTGTGTACGACTTTTTCTTTTATTAGTTGCCAGTTTTGTAATTTTAAAAAATGTTTAAAACCAACATGACTGGTAATAGAGATTTACCTACAATCCAAATACAAATGTAGTATATACGAGTACATACAAAGGTCAATGACTTGTTAGTTAGTTATTGTATTTTTATGTTTGTATTACAAACAAGAATAATTTAATAATTTAAACTGCTCCTCACAAGCGAAACATTTTAAAACAGAACATACATTTCTTGTCTCTCTATAATCGGCTTTAAAAGTCATTGCATTTTCCCATCCATATTTCTACTTCAGTGATATGCAACCGTATCGCATAGGCTCTCAACTACGAGCAACATTTTTACACGTGTGTTACAAGAAAATGTTAAAATCCCGCTATTAATAAAAGTTCGCACCTTCCCCACTGATATACTGCATACATACAGGGTGTCCGCCGGGAAGGTATACTACTTTGTTTATAATTTTTGATTAAATGAAAGCGAATTGATCGTTATATTAACAAATGTTTTATTTAATGTTGGCAATTATGTATGGAATACAATATGAGATAAATGTCCGCCTCTGTTAGCCTCACAAATGCGAGCCCTTTTGAGCACATTTTTCATTACATTCTCTCACATTTCTCACGGTATTTAATTAATTTCATCACGAATATTTTGTTTGTGTTGCTCCAGCGTTTCTGGTTTGTTTGCATAAATCTTGCTTTTCAGATCTCCCCACAAAAAGAAGTCCGTAGTAGTAAAATCAGGCGACCTTGAAATAACTTGTTGTGGAAAGAGGTCTCGCAGTAATTCCATTGCAATCCTGGCTGTTTGCGATGTGGCACCGTCTTGTTGAAGCCACATATTAGTCAAACCCAAAGCATGCAGTTGTCGCTCCCCATTGACAGTTACCTTTACGCCGTTTTCAATTTCAAAGAAGTAAGGTCCAATGATTCCTCCTGACCAAATTGCACATCAGACTGTCACTTTTAATGGATGCAAAGGTTTTCCACTGCCCAGAACCGACTAATCTGTTTATTCACATATCCCTCTTTCTTTGAAATCATTCACTACACGATAAATAGTGCGTCTTGTTAACACGTTGTTTCTCCCAAAAATTTCACGTAACTTTCTCATCGTCACAGTAATCGATGATTGATTTTGATAAAATGTTCTAACGATTAAAACACGTTGGGCTTACCGAATATTTTTCCATAATAAATTTGCCACGGCTCTACTTCACGACTGCCAAATATGAACTGTCAAGACTAATGTTTACCAAAATGACGGCAAAACAAAATAGTATACCTTCCCGGCGGACACCCTGTACATATGTATATTACAATTGTGTAGTGTGTGTACTCGTAGAGGTTTAGTACTTAAAGTTCTCAATGGATATATAATTACGTATTAAAGTGCATATGAACTTACCATGATGTACTATGCCTGTATGCTAAAATGGCAAATGAAAAGCGATTGGGTTTGAAGTAGGATTAAATTGTCAAGTGTGCGGGTTGGTCTGGTTTGTCTGTTCTCTTCTGATTGTCTGATATGTATGGTTGGTGCTTTATGTGTCTATGGAGCCTAAGATGACGACATATTTTTCTTACGTTGTTTCTTGTGAGTCTTCAACAAAAAATGGCATGATGACATAATATGCAGCTCTTCTTTAGGTTTTGTTTATTTGAGTATTGACTTCAGCTAGTCGAGTTACTTGTAATAGTTTATTGTCTGCCTGGATATATTTTTTTTTCTTATTTGTTATTGGTTTTGATACATGCCTGGCATGTAATTTCTAGTAACCATCTATTGAAAGGAAAATATGTAAACAAAAAAAGAGGCTTTTACTTTGCGACAATTTCTGTAGCATTAACAAAATGTAACAATCCCTCAAGGGGGGTTCCTATGTGTTTCGATTCGAATAATTTTAATTTCGAATCGAATTCAAAGTCATTTCTCTATCAGTAATAAAATGTACAAAATAATTGATGTCATACAAATTAGTTTTATACTTAAAATAAATACAAAACTTTTAAGAAAAGTGCTCTTTGTATTGGTGAGAGGGCTTACTCTGTATTTCGAATCGAAAGAAAATATTTTCGAAATACTATGTATGAGGCTAATTGATTTTTTGACTGATTTTCTTTTCGAATCGAATTGCGCAGTAACCTCCCTGTTCTCTCAACCCCATTTATAAAAATTTACACAAATGTATTAATATTTTCTACGTTTTTTTGCTCATTGCAGAAGAAGAAATCGACGTTGTTTCAATTAATGACAAAAAACTTCCCACAAATCCCTCGGACAAAGATCGTCGTGTTTTGCAAACAAAAGTCGCTCATAAATTTAATGCCGCACGCATTGTTAAAAACCCGAATGGTATACGAACCATACCACCAAGGCGCGGTTCCTACGAATTCCCATACACTCCAGCTAGCAGTAGTCCGGTGAAATCAGTCAATAATTCACGTTTTCCCTCACCAGCTGTCACACCCTATCAACATCAATATACAACCAAATATGTACAACAGCAACAACAATTGATGACAGTAGTTGTTACAGACTCAACAACAGGTGTGCCGATTAACATCTTGAGTACTGCGGATAAATCGCGTAAACGTTTGTTGGTCAAAGGCAGTAATGCTTCAAATCTATTGAACACCCGTGATTTGAGTATGTCCGTTACTTCAATGGTCAGTATGCCACCGTCTAAAAAACAGCGTGGTAAGAAGACCAAACCATTGGTGGCGGCTGTCCAGCTACCTACTGAAGTCTTGAAACGTCACTATAGTGTAGATGAGAATGCCGATACAATTGAAAAACGTAATTTGCATAATGATATGGAACGTCAGCGTCGCATCGGATTAAAAAATCTCTTTGAGGCTTTGAAGAAACAAATACCCAGTATAAAGGACAAAGAGCGGGCACCCAAGGTCAATATTTTGCGTGAGGCGGCTAAATTGTGTGAATCTTTGGCACGCGAAGATCAACAATTAAACGAACAAAAAGCCAAACTCAAAGAGGAGTTCAGACGAAACCAACAACTATTGGCTCAGTTAAGAGGTGCTCAACAAATGGATTGATAATAAGGTTTGATATTAATACATATATTTATATTTATCACCAACAAAAACCTCAAATGAAGAGAATAAAATAATTTTTTGTAAAAGCGTCCGGAACGCTCAAAAAACTTCTTTTTTGAAAATAGAGCTTGTTTAACTAATCTGAGCCTTTTTGTATAAAAATGTGTTTAAAGAATTATTTTCCTTCTTTTTTGGGATTACAAACCTTAATTTAATTTTTTAAAGACTATATTTGTAGCTTATAAGTGAACTTTTTTCAACTTAAATATTGAAATAAATTTTTGACATGTATTTATGCATTTTTTAACAATTATTCTTAATTTGTTTTTAATATTAATTAATACTTATTTGTGATACACCAAAAAAAAAAGGGATAAAAAGAAGCAAAGGAAACGAAAAAAATGAAGCAAAAAATAAAAAATTTTTTAATGTTGTAAAACAAACGCAAAAGGTTTTTGAAGAATGTTATGAAGAATTTTTTTTTTTAATTTCCACATATTAAAAAAGCGATGTGTAAGAGATTAGCAAAAGATTTCGATCGCAATAACTATCAGCATGAATGAATTTAGTGCCAGCAAGTTAGTGAACAACGAGAGTGGCAACATAATTACGCTGAGAGTAGAAAATAACACGTATATAAAATCACTTTGTTTGACGGATTTATTTAACAAAAAATGTTTTTTTTAACAAATACTGGAATAAGTTTTCTGTTCTTGGGTCCAAAAAAAATTTTTAAATTTTCTCTCTTTATAATTTACATATTTTTCAGTAATATACATATATATATATATATATATATATATATATATATATATATATATTATTTTTTTTTTTTTTTATTAGAATTTGAATTGATTTTTTATTTTTTAACTGCATATGGATGTATGCGTAACTTTTACAAAATATATATTTTAAATCTATAATTAAATTTTTAATATTGAAGTTAATTTGAAAAATAAATTCGGTTTTAAAACAGATTTTTTGACAAAAGAAACACATAAAAAATCTTGGTGTAAATATAAAATTAGATTCTGAGTTTGTTACATGTTAAAGACATTTAACATTAAATGTTGAAAGCGTAAATTTTAATATTGAGTTAACGCTTTTTACTCGATTTTTCTTGGTTTTAATTACTTGATTTAAGTTTCTATAACAATAAGCAAACAACGAGGTTGGGCGTTCTTATACTCAGCTGATTAACTGTCGATTTTTTTTTGATAATAAGATTTTTTATTTCTTTTTGTTTAAATGAATATACTTACATGTATAAATATATATACATAGATACATATGTATATAAAGATTATAAAGATATACAAATATTATAAATATATATATATATATATATATATATATATAATTTATCAATAAATATTTGCATACATTTATTATAATATATACTATACTAAACTATTGAAAGGATTTCAAAAAAATACACTAGACTGTAAATGCATATTAAGAAAAAACCTTAGTAAACTCCTATTCTATTAAAAACTACAAGTGAATTTAAGATAATTGGGAATCATTCGGGGTTAAAAAAATTATGTTTGCTTTTTTAATATTCAAAATATATAGATAATCTTTAGCATTTATTTATTTAACAGAAATCCTAAAACTTAGTCAAAAAGGAAGGAATTTTAAAAAAATAAATATTAAATTATTAATATTTTTAAATCTTAAACAAACCTATGTACATAGAAATCTCGGTTTATATTTCCTAATAGAAATTCTAAAATTAAAAAAATACAAATAAAAATAACATTTTGAAATAAAAAAGAAAATGTTTTTGTTACAAATTGCAACCAAAAAATACAACCTTTATATAAATAAAATAAAAAATTTATATAACAATCCTCGCACTTTTTTTATATATATATATATTATTTTTACAATATGTTACAAGAAGTACACACCACAAATATACCATGTCCCAAAAAAATACAAAATTAAAAAAAATCATAACCATAATAAAATAGAAAAGTTTTACACAAAAAATAGTTCATGAATTAAAAACAAAAACACAACCTTTAAACTTACCTCCAAACGAAAGATAATAAAATTATATTCAAATTATAATACAATTGTTTAAATATTAATGTGGAATATTTACTTTATTGTTTAACAACTTTTTGCCTATTTCTACTACTTCTTTGTTAATTATTATTATTTTTTAATTATTAATAAAAAATAATTCACTGTTTTTTTTTATTATATTTTTACTATTATTAATTAAATAAGCTAAATCTTAAACGAATTATTATAAGAACAAAAAAAAAAACAAAAAAGGAAACAATGTTTATGTTTTATGCATTTTTAGATATTTTAATTGTTTACATCCAACTCAACAAAAAATATTATTAAGAAGTTTAGTTTGTCGTGATCCATACCATGCTAAAAAAAATGCTATCATATTTTTCATTTATCTATTAAGTTTGTTACTGATACACCAAACAAAAATATCTACTTTTATAACGTACTACAGAGTAACACTACTTCCACGCAAAACAGCAAAGAAATCATTTTGTTTAATATTATTTTTATTCTCCTCAAAGACTGGTTAACTAAAAAAAAAAACAACAACAAATATACAATAGCTTAATTTTCTATGATGTTACTCTCCAACAGAAACAGTAGAATATACAAATTTATGAAAATACATTGATTTTTTTAATTTAAAATATTTTTTATTTAAAATAAATAAATATACACTATATAATATAATATTATATACTTTATAATATATACATAAAAAACAAATAATATACATTTATATACAAAACCACTACATATTTTACTATAATCATGCAACAATAAGACTTAATTTGTTGTTAAATAATATGAAAACACAGAAATTGCATTATATTATATATATATAATACAATACTGATTTACTATAACAAAATGCTAAAATTAATAAAAACATAATATATATCATGAATATATTGAAGGAATGATATATGAAAAGAAGAATCCAAATAAAGATAAAGAATGAATATTTGAAATAACAAAAAACAAAAGCGGCTTTTATTTAAGACGGAAATAGTAATAATATACATATCTACTTTCGAAAGTCCTTTCCAACATATGTCCATAGGAATTGCTAAGCCTAACATTTTCGGACAAATTTGCTGGCCCAGTGTTTCTCAACCAAGTAACGAAAACGCAAAGATTTATAGGAAATATCTTTAAATTATTCAATATAATCAAACTTTTTGGTCGACACAGTTTTTCCAACAGTTTTCAGAAACTTCAATAACTTTTATTAGTATCAGCAAAGTCGTCTACCCGATTTTTCTTTAATCACTGAACCATTTTAAGGCTTCGTAGAGGAAACGTTACATATCGTTTTCAAAACGCGCTATTTGCAAATTGACAAAACCAAAGCAGGTGTTTAATTTTGTATTTTTAAATAAAGTGTAAAGCATTTTGTTTTCTCTAAAAGTATAGTGTAAACTAAATATGTACATCAGATCGCTTGGGTTTTGAAATTACCAAATTAGGAGTGGTAGCATTTTACGAAACCATTTTTTTGCGATTTTAAGTCTTGAACGAATATGCTATCGTTTTGCGGTTTTACACGTTTAATTCTGTTTTTCGGTTTTTAGTTTATGCCTTTAACTTTTAAATCAACAACAAATCAAGGGGTTAACAAAAAAAAAAATCTGCAATGTCAACGTCGAATTTATTTTATTCAAAAGAATATTTAATCCCAAAAAGTTATGTATAAAATCAAAAATATTTAACCAAACATACCAAATACATGCAGCACGCGATTATTAAATCACGTGATTCGGAATCGGTCTTCGAAAATGAAAACCTGTTTTACTTAAACAAAACATAGATAAAGAAAAGCAACTGTTTTCTTAATTTATTTTATAGAAACGACACTTTTCACTTTCAAATTCATTGAAATAGCCCGATGCCAAGATGTTATTTTTTTATCCTTGGTTGCATATATTATCACAAAGTAATTACAACCAAAAGTATTATTAAAATATCTTAAGATAATTTTACAAGTTTCAACATAAAACCCTGGCACTAAAGATTGTAAAAATTAGTTTCCAAGCAATGAAGCTTTTCGCCACTGCTGACTTCTGGGTGAGTCATTTTCTTCTTTAGGCAAGAGAGCTTTTCATCGACGTTGCTTGCTTGTATTTCTATGCCATCCGCTCGTCTATTTATGCCTTCAGAAACTTCCACAAGCTTCTTGTTTGTTGCTTTGTTTTACGTAACTCTTCCTTAACTTCAGCCAAAAGTGTTTTATTATTAGCCAAAAGCTTACCATTGTTGGATCTAGTATATTCTTGAACTTCAGCCAATTCTTATTTTGTATTTTTTTTTTTTGTTATCTAGAACTTCAGTCAAAAGTATAAAAATAATTGGTTCTGGAACTGTCTTGAACTTCAACCAAATGTTTCTCGTTATTGGGCCCGGAACTTTCCTTAACTGCAGCCATTTTCTTCATCATAACGGCCAACAGTAAATTAAAATCCATATTGCTCGAAAACCCAAGAATCCAGTAACACTTCTTTAGTCTTCACACACTATTTAATTCGTGGTAATTCGTCTCTACGTGTAGATGTATCGTTTTTTTTTGTGTTCTCTTTCTTTGTATTCACTTTCCATGTAATTTATATTCTCTTATATGTTGTTTGTTAGTAAAGCACAACGCTGGGATTTTATGTACCCATTCAATTCTTCGACGTAAGCATATTTGTGTACACCTACATTTGTAACAATAGGTTCATTCGAGTACTTTTTTAGTAGAGTTTAGTAACTGAGTAAATTTTTCAATTTACTCTCCCAAAATAAATTTTGTCCAAAAAGTACGCGAATGGAAATTTAGTAAAATTTATCCAACAGCTGATTGAAAATGAATGCAGTGTTGTAAAAAATGTATTCCTTTGACTACTCGACCCTTTTTGTTGTTCATACTCGGTACAGCACAATTTATTGTCTACAATTCTTACGAAAAAAACGTAACTTGTGTTGCTTTATTTTATTTATATTGTAAGTTTTTCCTGATTAAATTTGTTAAATAGTTCATTATTACTCGTTTTTGTTATTGATTAGTATGAATATCCAATTACTATATTCCGAAGTATTCATCACTTCTACAACACTAAAGAAGTAAATAAACAATGAAACAAAATAATATTTTTTTTCCCCCTAAATCCTAATTAAACTGCTGTGGAAAGGGTAACTTATTAGTACACTTTACTGTTTTCAAATCCCTATTTACTTGTGTTTGCTTTAGTTTTCCTTATTTTCACAAAAATTTTAACAACTCCGTAAAAATTTTTTGTTTGTTTACATTCTAAAACATGTTTTTTTTTCAGCCGACTAAATTCTACTAACAAAAATTTCTTTAGCAGATTTTGCAATTGCTCAGTCATCGAACTATCATTTGTTCTCATCTATTAAACTTTGTGTACTCGAACACAGTTTAGTAAAGTTTAGGCATAATTATTGATAATTATTGGGTTCTCGAACGAAGCTAATATGTCGTAAAAACAGCTTCTAAAATCACAACAATATATCAAAATCCTTAAAAACTACGTGAAAGTTTAACTTCCACCAACTGTAACTAAGTTATTTTTTTAAACCGATTAAAGCAGATTAGGCACCATTCGACGAAGAATTTAATAGCATTTCGAACAAGATATCACAGTTCGTTAATAACCAGTAACCATAAAATTGGCGATAGAACGCCTCCTTGAGGACATCTTTAGGTTGACTTAACAATTATAGTTTTTGCTCCACTTTCAATGTCCCATTTTTCAGCATGTTAAGAACCCAGGTTATGAATAGTCGGTGTATACCATTTCTGACCACCCCTTCCCCCATACATTTTAAACTAGCATTATCAAGAGCCCCCGTAGTGTCAGCCGACTTACAGAGAGCTATTTCTTAACCATCCAACGCCTTTTCGATTTTACTCGTTAGGTTGTGTATGGCGGGTGCAGTTGATTGTTCAATACGGAGAGGAGAGTCTTTCAGATACTCTTCCCTGATGTACTGATCTAGAATTTTTGCCATAGCTTTGAGCATGAATGAAGTTAAGCTAATACGTCAAAAGGCTTTAGGCGTGTGATCCACCTCTTTGCCTTCTTTTGGTATGAACGCAACGCTAGCTAACAGGTAACATGCTCATTAGTAGGCTTGTCCTAATTATGTTGGCTAGTTTTGATATCATCACGTTAACACCTTGCCGAAGTAGGAACGGGTGTATGTTGTTCGTACTTAGAGAATTAAATGGTCTGAAGGTGGAAATGGACCATTAGTTTTGTTGACGGTGAATATTTTACGAGCTAGTGAGAGTTCCCTCCATGTAGACCTGAAGGTACCGATTAGCTTAAATGTTTTCACAGTCCTCTTCTCAGTCTATAAAGTGGGTGTCCATGATTAACTGTTCCTTTTCTTACAGGCTCTGCGTAAAATGTCCGTTGAAAAGTCATTTGAGTGATCTTTGTTGAGTGACTAAAGGAGTCTCGCAGCTGCTGTAAGCATTTCGAGCTCTTCGTAGTATTTTCTCCATGAATCTCTCTTCGATCTTCCTAACGCGTTGTTATATGCCATTAAGGCACTATTATACGATGATTTATGTAATTAAATCAAAAATTTTAAAAATATTCCGTAATTTGTTTATTCTAAATTCATTATCAGATATTATTCCACAAATAGAGTGAACAGCAATTATATGTATATAATATACTGAGCTATATCTCGAATATAACTTCTTACTTGTTATTTCTAATTTTAATCAAAGTAAACTGTGTATGGATGTACATACGAGTACATAAAAAATGGCATTAAATTCGCAGTTCATTTAATTAGTTTTGCGTCTGAGAATCGGAATCCGCATCCGCATCGTGATGTGTTTCTACTTTAAAATGCTCTTAGGTCTGATAAAAATAGCATTCATAAAAAATAGCTACATGAAATACAGCCATGCATATGTATGTGTGTACGTGTACACATACAAAACAAAAATATTTCTATCTGAAATTCATGACACACCACGTTTAAACCGGCCGGCATTTAGTTATTTGTGATGTTTTACTCGTTTTTAATGTATGTATGTATGTACATTCATGCATATGTAAACAAATGCATACATATGTAAGTATATACATTGCATTTTAAACATGATGGAAATCAGTGTTGCCATCACAATATTTTTTAATTATGAACATACATACATATCCGCAGCTCCTACCCCGTTACCACATGCAAGCGCAAGTGCAAAAAACTTAATCCACTCACACTTTTTACTAGCCCAACCACACTTATGCCACTTGCCACAGAATATAAACACAGAATACCCAACAATGACACTTGAAAGAGCGTGTAATCAGGTGTCGTGCGTTTTTACGTACAAAATTTTAAATTAACTCGATTACATGAAAGAGATAGCTTAATTAGAAACGATAAGGTTTTTTATCTCTCTTATATAATCGAGGTAATTTTGTTGTGAGTTGTCGCGTCTAGTTAGTAGTCTATGCCACTTGCGACTGAGCTTGCAAACAAGTGAATTTTTGACAATTAATGGCAGAAAAATGACAAAACAAAAAGTAGTGTTGCATAGTACTTGGTTTTTATTAATTTGCTAGTATTTGTTGCAATAGGAGTTAATATTATACCTTACATTTTTTTGGAATTGTAACCTAAATGGTTTGTATTTCAGAGTATTTTGGAACAATATTATTCACAAATTCTGAAGTTTTTCAATTTTAGTCATATAGACAGAGCGTAACTGTGTTGTACATAAAAATTACCACAAAAATTCTTGATTTGATATTCCGCGACTAATATTTGGGGTGTTTTTATGTAGATATTTGGAACGAATTTCCGTCATCCCTTGCCAAGTATGGGTTTTTTAAAAACAGAGCTTCATTGAATAGTTGTAATAGGTTCTGACAACTTATTTCATTCCAAACTAACCAAGTGTTATGTTGTTTCCAAACTACAACGCACTGTTCTTAAATTATCCCCATTCCTTGAATTAAAAATAAATACATTTTTCAAGAAAACAACAGTGTGATGGTAAATATTATGTACAGATTTAAAAGCATACATTAAAAGTCTCAATTTATCTAACCCATATACTGGAAGCATTTGTGCGCATGTTTATCTAGAAACGAAAACGAATAGGACAGTGATTTAATGCCTTATTCTGTGATCTCTGACACGATTTTAGCTCATTCGTTTTTTTCCACGCATATGCAATAGTCAAATAATTTAAATGACTTTCAATTAACTTTTGCTTAACGATAATTATGTTTTAAAATTAAACTTGTTTTGAAATTTATAAATCAATTCCTTAGCAGAAGCAATTTTTGACATTAAAATAAATACATCCCATGAGACGTTACTTTGCAAATGTACACCTTGTTTCGATTTGATATACAAGTGTAACAGCTCATTCAAAAAGTCCATAGATGGCTTTACTAGATTTTTTCCATATGATTTCCATATGAAGCAACTTGATAAGCCATTGACTTTTTGATGAAAAAAGTGCAGTGGAAAGCAAACAATGGCTTGGTAAACATTATCCGAACTCTGCTCTGATGCAAAACGCAGTGGACGCTCAAATGAGGCTGTTATTCCAGAAAACATAAAAAAATCCTCAAATCGGTTATGAACAATCGCAAACTGAGGGTGCACGAGTTAGCTCGCATTGTAAAGCTAACAGATGGTAGTGTTTTCACCATCTTACACGAATATTTGGATATGCGAACGCTGTATATAAAGTGGGTGCCACGCGAGCTAACAGTTGACCTAAAACCACAACGAATTAATACTTCAGTAGAGTGTTTAGCGCTGCTAAACCGCAATAAAATGGAATTCTATCGTTGATATGTGACAATGGATGAAAAATAGCTTCACTATTACACACCAGAATGAATGCTGGAAAGAAATTTAAGTCCAATGATGAAGTAATCGCTGAAACTGAGACCTATTTTGACGAGAAAGAGAAATCGTACAATAAAAGTGGTATCGAGTTTTGTCAAAATTTTGCATCTTTTCTCACTTATCCTACGGACTTATTGAATGAATTGTCATATACACGACGGCTCGGTATTCAAATTAAACTTAAAATTTAGATGTACGTTTAAAGATAATTTCTACGTGCTTATAAAAAAAAAAATACAATAGCAAGATAGGTGCGGTTGAATATTGAATACTTGGCAATACTGTACTATTATTAATTTGCTAGAAGTTTTGTTGTCGACGACATTTTAAAAATGAACTTGCACTGTGAAGTGTAGCCACTCAAAATTCTCTTGATTTTCGTTGATTATACGTGCACCCTACTTGCAAGTAATTACTTGTATGTGGGGCAACGGGCGATAAACTACACATCTCAAGAAAATTACTCACATATATATAAAAACTTTTACATATATATGTATGTACATATATATTTCTATATCTATGCCAACACTTGTACAAACAAGAAATTACTTTTATTTCATTTACTTTATTTTTATAAGATTACAAGCCCTTAGGACCTTCATAATCCAGAATATACTCGTACAGTTGGCATAAGTACTTGCTTAAATTTAATAAATCGAATAATCTGGTTCTACTGAAATCATAAAAAGGCGTCACTTGGAGAGCGTGTAGATAGATCATCTTTAAAAAGTGTTACCGAATTATAAGGAAGTATTTTTTTCTTTTTGAAAAGAAAGGAAACGTCAATGTGTGCTTGTGTACTGTTTTCAAATAAAAATGTTAAATTTGCGCGTAATCAATTGTCATGATAATAGAGTGTGTCAACTTAAATTTTTAGAACGAATTTTCGTCATCCCTTGGTTTGGAGTCAACCCGGTTTCGGCTATGTGTTATCTTCAGTGTCATTTTTCTTTCCTGCTGTGAAAAAAAACACGATATTTTGAAGTTGAAACTTATTTCTTACATTTGGTAACAAACGAAGTGCTCGAGGAAAAGTATAAGTATTTCGTACTCTATGCGAGAACCACTGCATGTCTTTTTACTTTTGTATCACTGTGTAATTATACTGTTTGAGATATTTAATTTTAGCTTTCAGTTTTAAGATAAGCATTTTCGACCGGTTTCTTTTTTTTATTCTCTGAATAAGCATTCAGATTTTGAGATTTTTAATCAATTCTAGACTTTTTGTTGAATTGTAGATAGTAGAGGTTTATGGTAAATTTTGTACTGTTTCGTAAAGTTTAAGTTTTCGGTGCAATTTCAGCAGTTGGGTAAATTATTTCGTTAAATTTCAAAATTTGGTGAAGTTTGTTTTTGGTTTCTTTTTTGTAAAACTTAGGTTCCTTGTAAGATATATGCAGGCCTTTTGGAACTTTTGTAACATCGGTTTCGTTAAAATTGCCACATTGTTCATAAAATATGTATTTTTTGCACATTTTTTGCGAAGTTTTGGAGAAATTGAAATTAAGCTTTGAAATTTAAAAATTTGATTCTTCTGATTATTTTTCTTATTCCAATTTTTCGATTTGATAGTGATTTTTCGAATTTTGTGTGAGTGTGTTTTTTTTTTAAATTTTGTTATTTTGGTAATTTAAAACTTTTTAGATTATAGGTTGGCTTTTGTTTTTGTGGTAAAATTCCAAAATGTTTAAAGTTTAATTTTTGTTGCATTTTTGTTAAATTTTAGGTTTTTTTTATTAGATTTTTGTGCATTTTCTGTTTTCTTTTGTAAATCTCAATTTTCCGAAAATTTCGTGACTATTGTAATTTTAAATGCTTGGACTATAGTTTGGATTTGTGGTGAATTTTCGAATTTTCGGCAAATTTCCAACTTATGATGAAATTTACTTTTTCGTTGTCAGATTAATTAAGGTTTTGTGTAAAAATTTATTTATCTATGGTGATTTTTTTATTTTTTACAGAGTTACTCAGTTGAGATGAAATTTGATATTTTTGTGTGAATTTTCGGTATAATTACAAAATTTGGTGGACTTAAAATTTTTGTGGTGGAATTTTAATAATTGAAAATTTTAGTTTTTTATTAAATATTCATTTCTTAGCAATTAAATTTGTTTATCCAGTTATTCGTAGTAAATTTTCAAATTTACGCTGAATTCAAATTTTGGCAAAATAATGTTATTTTTTTTTGAAATTATAATATTTTTATAATTTCAAATTTTTGAGTTTTGTGGTGAATTTTCTGAATTTTGAGAAATTCCAAATTATGGTATGATTTGTTTTTTTTTAATATTACACGTATATACATTCGCAAAGTAACGTCTCATGGGATGTAAACATAAAAAATTTAATGTCAAAAATTGCTTCTGCTAAGGAATTGATTTATATTTATTATTTGACTATTGCATATGCGTGGTAAAAAACGAATGAGCTAAAATCGTTTCAGAGATCACAGAATAAGGCATTAAATCACTGTCATATTGGACTTCGTTTCTAGATAAACATGCGCACAAATGCTTCCAGTATATGGGTTAGATAAATTGAGACTTTTAATGTATGCTTTTAAATCTGTACATAATATTTACCATCACACTGTTGTTTTCTTGAAAAATGTATTTATTTTTAATTCAAGGAATGGGGATAATTTAAGAACAGTGCATTGTAGTTTGGAAACAACATAACACATGGTTAGTTTGGAATGAAATAAGTTGGCAGAACCTATTACAACTATTCAATTAAGCTCTGTTTTTAAAAACCCATACTTGGCAAGGGATGACGGAAATTCGTTCCAAATATCTACATAAAAACACCCTAAATATTAGTCGGGGAATATCAAATCAAGAATTTTTGTGATAATTTTTATGTACAACACAGTTACGCTCTGTCTTAGTCTTGCCAACTGCCCTAAATATCTATATAGATATTTATCTATATAGATATTTAGGGCAGTTGTAAAATAAAAGTGAATAAAATGAAAAAACTTCAGAATTTGTGAGTAATATTGTTCCAAAATACTCTGAAATACAAACCATTTAGGTTACAATTCGAAAAAATTTAAATTAACCCCTATTGCAACAAATACTAGCAAATTAATAAAAACCAAGTACTAGGCAACACTGCTTTTTGTTTTGTCACTTTGCTGTCATCAATTGTCAAAAATTCACTTGCTTCAGTCGCAAGCCGTATAAGGTTGTGTTAGTAAAAATTTGTCAGTGGATTGAGTTTTTTGCACTTGCATTTGCAACGGCGGGTAAAAGAAAATGAAACAAACGTAAGGCTGTGTGTGGTATGCTTGCATAAAAAAATTATTTGCAGTTCTTACATAAACAGGCTCACAGAAGTATGAATTTATAATTTGATTTGACATGCTTACTTAACTCACCATATTATTAACGACTTTAATAGCAATTTTACAAATTAATACAATAATACAAATTATTTTAAGTTATTTTTTACCAACGAGTTAAAATATTTATTCGAATTTTCGACAAAATACGTTCGAATAATTTTATATTCGAAATTAAAAAATTTCATTTGTTCGAACCAAAATATAAATAGATTGTTGGAATTATTAATCTTCGAATGACAACACTAATAGTTTACTAATTCGTTTCTAATATCTACAATATTAATTTGAAGGGTAATAAAATATACCATATATGTTAATCTTATATAGTATATGTATATATAACGATATTTCTTGAACCGATTTTTATTTACCTTTAATCAAAGCTGGAATTATTAACTTACGACACCAAGTATATGAACGTGTACACATGTATACAGCTATATTCTGCCTGCTTATTAAGAATTTGGTTTTGCGATCACTGTCTATCCAGTGTTGACCTTCATTTTCATAATATAATATACAAATATAGATAATTGCCAGAGTATATGTTAGAATGATTTTTCAAATACCGATAGAAGAATTTGTTAACAGAGAAGGGTATTTAAGAATCGGCACTGTCGAATATAGATATCTTACTTGTTTTCATTATAATTATGGCAGAAAGAAAAAACTAACCAAAGAAACCCATTCAGTAACCTTATTTAAACGGTATTCGCTAACGTTAAGTCAGCTGTTATTGTTACTTAAACGATTATCGAGAAAACTAAATGACAAATATTTTTGTGCTGGTTATTCAATCGACAAACTAATATTGTTTTCCTTTCTTCAATAAAATATTGCCTTGTTAAAGGGTACATTTTTTTTTATACTGTATTTTATTTTATTGAACCTTTCTATTAAAAGAAATTCACAATAAGTATTCAAATCTTATTTCTAAATTATTATTTACTAGTTACTACCAACGTAATAACTAATTTTTTATAGTCAAATCTTAAAAATCTTTCTTCTATTGTGTAGAGAGAGCCGCCTCGCCAGGCTCAATGTGTCAGTTCTTTTTAGTCTCTGGTGGCCGTCAAATTGCAATAAATTGCGTGCTAGAGTGTTGGGATGTGCGACTAGTTTGTTTACGTATTTGGACGTGTATGTTTTAACTTCTTCGTGGATAGTGGGAACTTTGAGATCCCTATGTATGTTTTCATTTCTTATGTACCAGGGGGCGCATACGATAAGACGTAAAATCCTAGACTGTCTTCTCTGTAACTTCTGGATGTTTGATGCACAGGCAATACCCCACAGCTGAATACCATATGACCATTTTGGCTTTATAACGGATTTGTATAAAAGGACTTTATATTCCAAAGCCAAAGATGAGTTAGGACTTATTAGCCAATGCAGTTGATTTGTTCGAAGCTTTATGGACGTTATTTTTGCCTCAATGAGCCGGGACCAAGTTAGGCGCCGATCTAGGTGGATACCTAAATATTTAACGTGCGTTTCCGCTGGAACCGTGGTATTAGTTACTGTGATTGGTGGACAATTTTGCCTTCTAAGCGAAAACGTTACATGAGCATATTTTGATGGATTTACCTTTATTCTCCACTGTTTTAGCCAGTCTTCTAGCTTATGAATATGGGACTGCAGTTTTTCAGATGCATCCTTTGGATCATTACTGACACTTATAATTGCAGTGTCGTCTGCAAATGTTGATGTATATGTATGTGGGCTTGTTGGCATATGCGCTGTATAGATGATATATAATAGCGGCCCTAGCACACTACCTTGAGGTACTCCTGCAGTGATTTTCCCACATCTTGAAAGCTGGTCCTTTGACCTTACTTTAAAAGTTCTATCGTACAAATAGCTTTTTATAAGCTTGTGGGTGTTTTCAGGTAGAACCCGAACTATTTTAGTAAGTAGCCCATAATGGCAGACTTTATCAAATGCTTGGGAAATGCCTATAAATAAAGCTGAACAGTATTGCTTTCTTTCAAAAGCCGATCTAATAATGGTAACGATTCTATGGACCTGTTCAATCGTACTATGCCTTGCTCGAAAACCAAACTGATGATCTGGGATAACGTTTTGTTCATTTAGAAAAGGAGTTACACTCGAGACGAATAATTTTTCAAATATCTTTGACAAAACTGACAGTAGGCTAATTGGCCTGTAGGATGTAATCTGGCTTGAGTCCTTTCCAGGTTTCGCGATCATAACAATTTCAGACATCTTCCAAGAGCATGGAAAGAAGCCGACGCGCAACATGGCATTAAATATGTAAAGTAAAATTCTTACAGCTGAATTAGGTAAGTTTTTTGTCATTGATCCTGTTATACGATCAGGTCCAGGTGATTTCTTCATATCCGTATTTTTAATTGTCGATTTTAAAGAAGACAACCGAAATTTCATAGGATCATTTACGATGTCGCTAATAATTGGAATAGTGGAATTACTTATATCATGTGGTGCGAAAACCTTCTCTAAGTGCTTTGCGAACGCATTTGCCTTTTCACTTGAGTTTTTAGCCCAAGTAAGGTCTTCAAGTCTTACAATAGGACATTGTAAATGCTTTCCACAGACTATAATCCGTGTTTTTCATTGGATCCAAGTTTTTTAAAAAGTTGTCGATAGCGAATTGGTGTTTCTGTATCAATTTACTGCGTAAGTTTTTTTGGCATAAATTCATTTGCATTTTTATGTGTGGAGAACGACTATCTGGCCATTTCTTTCTTCTTCTTTTCTCAATGACGAGCATCTGAATATCTGCTGTTGCCTGGTGCTTTATTATTTTAGCTGATGGCTTTGTTGGCGTTGCAGCTATGGCTGCGGCAGTCACGACGTCTGTAAAATGGTCTACAGCTGCTTGAATATCAGCTGGATTTCTCAGTGGGATGTTCAAATGTAAGTGAGAGCTCACATACATTTTATATTTTAGCCAATTCGTGCTTCTGTTCGGGTAGAAACTAAGGGTTTTAGGTGCAGTGACAAAACTGTCGTGTAAAATAACAATTGTAGGTGAATGATCAGAAGATAGGTCATAGGATGAATTAACTAAGAGTTGATCGCGTTTGATGTTTTTTACTATAGCAAAATCAATAAGGTCTGGCAACTTATTAAAGTCTGTGGGCCAATAGGTGGGTTTACCGGCAGATACGACGTCAAGCTTGTTTGTTTCAACTGTATAATACAACTGCCTACCTCTAGGACTAAGGAGTCTGGATCCCCAATATGCGTGCTTTGCATTGTAATCGCCAGCGGCAATAAATTTTTGCCCTAGCGTAGCAAAGAACCTGGCAAATTCATGGTGTTCGATTTTATGCCTAGGCGGGCAATACACTGATGAGACTGCAATTTTAAAATCTGTAAGATTTATGGTCGTGGCTTGCAAAAAGTCCTCCCTGAATTCAGGCAATGGAAAATGTCTTACGTTTTTTCGGACTATAATGGCAGTCCCACCACATGCCTTTCGCTTGGGTGTTTGGTGTCATATATAAAATACCCATCAATTCTAAAGAAGTTTTTTATAGTGAAGTATGTTTCAGAGACTAATAGTATGTCTATATCATGTGCTAGCAGGAAGAGTGTTACTTCATATTTATGTTGGGAGAGCCCGTTAGCGTTCCAGAAGCATATTTTTAACTGGTTCATTTTTTGCCAAGCAAAACTTGCAGAAGCGTGTTTTGGGTTCGCATCATTTCCTGAAACATACCCTGCATAGTTGTCATGAAATTATTCATTGTCTGTATTAAGTTCTCGATCGAGCTCAAATTGTTGGTGAGGGGTGTCTGAGCACCCTCTTTTAAGACGTGGGCATATGAATGTTTTTGCGCATTAGAACTTTTGGCATTCGCATTAGGTAAATCATTTCTCAATGTTTGGGCATATGAAAAGTTTGGCTTAGTGTGTGGCTGTGTAGCTTGTGTACTAGCAATAGAATCAGCATGAAGCTCAGGAAATTGAGAAGCTTTATATTGCTCATATTCAGGTTTACGTACGACTTTCGCATTATCTTTTACATATTGAAATACTTTGCAGCCCCGGTAATTTGCTGTATGGTTTTCACCACAGTTGCTGCATTTTTTGACCATGGGGTCTGTTTTGGAAGAAGTGCATTCCAAAGTCCGGTGCGCATCACCGCAAACAACGCATACAGATGGTAGCTTGCAGTAGGTTTTCGTGTGTCCGAATTCCTGGTAGTTGGTACACTGACGGGGACCGTTACGTTTTAGAGGCTCTTCCACCGTTATTCTTCTGTTTAAAAGGTAGCGCAAATTATATATAGGATGAACCGAGTTTTTTTGATTTAAGCTGCGATGCATTAAACACGATTTCAACACGATGCATAGGTTGGGGAACTTTATTCTTATTTAGAATATTGTGCACTGACCTTACGACATAACCTTCCACCTCTATGGCACTTTTTTATCTCCTCAGTGGGAACAGAACTGTCAATGCCCTTTATAATGACAATCAAACCTTTAGCACTTTTTAATTGATACGTATAATAGCTCTTATTATCTGCATCTAGACGACTTGCGATTAGGCGATAATTCTTCTCAGTGTGGGCTTGGATTTTCGTTTCTTGTATCTGTCCTCGTCGTACAGAAGCCACATAGAAATTTTCTTTGCCTACGAGTTGGGACAACATATTTACAATGGCATTTGATGTTTGTTCGCGCAAGTAGATTGGTGGGGGTTTTTGTTCCCTTACAGTGGGTTCGGCATTTTCATTATCCGGGGTAGCAAGGACAGAAAATCTATTTTCACTTACCGATGTTGCAGCTACTTGATGAGAACCTTTATATTGCTTGGCGGTTCGCTCTTGTTGTGAAGACTTAGGACTCGCCGTCCTCTTCGTTATGGTTATGTACCGATCCATTGGCCTGGCGGTTAAAAAAGCACTGTCATCTTTTTTTTTTAATATTTATATTGTTTATTGCATTATTAGCATTTGTGTAAGAAAAAGAGTAATAAGCATTGTTGTTATTACCTTTTGTATTTTTTCGTTAATGTTTGGTGCGCTCATGCACTCACTATTAATTGTTTAAACAGGTTTAACCATGCACTTTGTTATTGTCTTTTTTATTACACACTATATTATAATGCTTTTTAGTTTTTGTTATTTATTTTGTTGTTGTTACTAACTGTTAACTGTGTCTCTGCACTTGTTTAATTTTTAAAATAAAAAAAGTCACCTTAAATGAATATTATGGGCTTAAAGTGAAGTACGTCTTTACGCACACGAAGTTTATACTTGAAGGGTATATGATTAACACGCTCTTATTAGTTGAGATTTTATACAGATCATATAGGGCGATGCCTTCAGTCATAATTAAGGGTAAAATCTAAAAAAAAACCAGCTTGTGTGGGCGTAAACATATTTCGAGTATAACGAAAGGGTAAAAAATGTTATATTTTTCACAGAAACAAAAATAAAATTCAGGGCATCTTTGAGGGGTCGTGTTGGTTGTTTTATATGTAAATCTAAAGATTTACATATAAACAAAATTGACAATGTAGGCATATCGTATATAAGTGTTAGACAGATTGCCTATTTACAAACGTGCCTGGCGAATGTTCGTCGTTTTAATAATAGAGCTAAGAAGCTGTTTAAATTTTGCGTAACAAAACTTAGTGCCTTGATCTCGTGAAAATGTTAACTGCGGCATTTGGCGAATCTACTTTAAGTGAAAGAAATATTTAAACGTAGAAGATGTCAATGATAATCCTCGTCCTGTACGTCCTTGCGCATCAACAATCAATACCCGATTCGCTGAAGAAATTGAAATCTACAGCACAAACCGCCTATGAAAAGGGCCTTAAGAATGGAAAAATTCCTGGCAGAAGTGTGAAACATCAAATGGAATAAATTTTGTAAAACAATCGTTTCGCCTACTGAATTCTATGTGGTGATCTTCTAATATCTTTGCTAATACAAATATGAAAATATTCAATTCATATGTAGAATCTGCACATTTATACCGATGCGAATCATTGGACACAGCAAGCAAAGATATAAACGCAATGCAGCTATTTACGAACAGATGCTTGCAATAAACGCATATTTTGGCCAACTACGATTTCTAACGACTGTCACTGACAAAGAACACGCCAAACACCAATAAGAGTGAAGATTCGAAGAAGAAAATGGCGATAGATGGGCAAACGTGCAGAAAGCATGATGAAGATATCGACCTGCCCACACATGGCAACAACAGATTGAGAAGCTGCGGTGCAAGGTATTAGTTGGAACTAGCTGAATTTTAACTATGCTTTTAGGTAACATCAATAATAATAATTTATTTTGAAAATGGCACAAGTCACTTTACTGCAATCATTATTTGCACTGAGAAGTATATTAATTATTATCTCAGGAGATAACACTATTTTGAATAAATGCATAAAATCGCAAACACTTGAACATCTTAATTAAAAAACAAAGTGCCTTATGACACTTTTAAATCAAACGGCTCAATATAGATTGGAGAAATTCCAAGGTTACCGGTAAATGTGCAACTTTTACACAATTGATGGCGACATTTGTATCAGAAAAAAAGTTGACATGACACAAATTTATAACTCAGTAAAGAATTTATTTACGTTAATATTGTTACTCGGCTAATCGACATGATTTCTATTAATGGTTGCTCATATGTTTTTTTATTCGATTAATATTCCCTTTTTTGCTATCACTAGTGATAATATTAAGAGAATTACATACTCGTACATAAGCACAAACACATTAATATTTTATTTATGGGTGAAGGTCATGTTGTCGACGTTTACGTATTCTCTGTTGCTCTCAAATCACATTCATTCAATAAGTTTTTTTTTCATTTTTTGTTGTGCTTTTATTATATTCAATTAGAATAGTTGGTATTTTTTTCTTCTAATAATTCGTTAATTGCGATTGTCATGCAACGTGACTTTTGAAAAAACGTTTAAATGATTTTAATTTACTTTGACGTTAAAAAGAAAGAAGAAGCAAACATTAAATTGTCCAGCATAAATTGGTTTTTAATTTAAAAAATTCGATAAAAAGTCAAATTACCTTCAAAGGTGTTATATGGATTTTTTTGTTATGGTTTTTAGCAACACTTCTTGTGATAAGTTCTGTATTTCTTGGCGGATGCTCTCTATATGGCTTCAAGAGTCTGGGGCTTATTTACATAAACACGTAAGTAAAATCATGGATCCGGTGGTCTTGGCGAAACCCGATATTAAACGGCCTGGTTTCGTCTTACACCATCTCGTGAGTTACAAAGAGAAACGATAATCTGATCAGATCGAGCAGTTAGAACGCTTCCACTGTGCAGTTTACAAAATAGGGTACAAAAATGTTCGCAATTTAAAAGATGATAAAGCAAAAAATCTCTTATATACTAATATTAGGATTTACAACAAGGGTAATAGACCAAAAACAGGCCATTGATATAACTTTGGTAATCGATTGGGACTCTGTTGGCTAGTTGGTTAGAAGAGAGTGCGGATGGAATGTTCATTCTCCGATCATAATAGAATTATATGTTCGGTACGGTACGAATTGGGGGAAAACCAGAAGTCTTATTGAGCTTATGCCGCCTCCCTCTAACGAAAGGTTGGCCAGAACACGGGAGTTGGAAGGGTCGACATTTTTGCTATGAATCTTGTACGGAAGGGTAAACGTCTAAGGAAATCCACCAACCATCGTGGTCTCCTACACTCGAGCAATTACGTACAGAATGCAGAATGTTCTTCAATAAAGCGGCACGGGATAGAGGGCCAGAGTTTCAATACTTTGAAAAGGAAGCCAGAAAGGCAAGACGAGAATATTGGGAGCGTTTATGTGGTGACTTGGAGAATACCACCAAGGCATTCCGCTTGAGAAAGGTACTCTCGGCACGCCAGAGTTCCTAACTAGGCTTGCTGGTAACTCTACGGAAAGCAGTATGGAGACCCCTGAAACTACTAAGGGAAACTTACTTCCCCGTCTGCAATCATGCCATGGCTGATATCCATTTTCAACGGTAGCCTAGAGTCTGGGTATATTTTCAAAGAATGGAAGAAAGTGGTCGGGGTATTCTCTCCTAAGGCGGTTAAAATAAACCAAGGACTGCGAAGGACTACAGACCAATTAGTCTGTCAACGTTTTATTTGAAAACACTGGAGAGACTTGTGAATGCGTATGCCAAGGGTGTTTTATCGCCAAGTAACTTATGCAGAGCACAACACGTATACCTAAAGGGAGGGTCAGTGGAAGCAACTCTGCACGAAGTTGGCACTGGATAGGAACGAGTATGTATAAGCAGCCTTCTTGGATATAGAAGGTGCTTTTAATAACCTGAATATACATATCCTCGATACCGGACGGATCAGAAAATTACAGAATGGACGGGCAGACGCTGAGAAGTAAAAACACAGTCTAAACTTGACCATGACGAGGAAGCTTGTGTCAATGTGGTTGCATATGCAATTGACGTTTTAATCCTTATGAAATTTCCAACACGATAAGTGAACTCATAAAATCGGCAATGGACCAACTACTCGCTAAAGACAGTAGTCTCGCAGTAAATCCTGAGAATACCGAACTGGTTCTCCTTCTCTTTGGAAGGAGATGGGGATTCAAGCCGTACATTGTATGAACACGGCGGTGATTAGGTCTATTCTCACCTAGGGAGCACTTAGCTGGTGGGAAGTGGTGGACATAAAAGTTCACCGCTCTCTTCTAGACAAAGTGCAAAGGTTAGCGAGTCTCGCAATCACTGCTGGAATAGAGTCCTCAGGCCACTTTGGAGACAATGTTGGATCTGAGCCCCGATCGATGTATACATCAAATACGTATCTGTCAAGTCATGAGGCATAGCGGCATGATAGCGTTGGACATGGCACCATTCTACGTAAAGTACAAAGAAATATTTTGGTGGAGCAGATTAATTTTTTGACCCCTGTTATGGACTTCGAGAAATGGTTTGTTGGTTAAAATACCAAGCAAAGTTCAGAACTCGTTATTCGAAACAACGCAGTTTCGGTCTTTACGGATGGCTTCAATGCAGACACGGGAACTGGATCAGGATTGTTTTCTAAACATCTTGACCTTTCACTTTAACTAAGGATACCCGACACTTGTACCGTGTTCCAGGCGGAAATATATGCTACATTGGTAGCGGCAAGGACAATTGGGCACTTATAATGGAGGCGACGACTGTTGATATTTTTGTGGACAGTCTAGCCGCCATTAAGCCCCTTGATTCGAAACTGGTGCAGTCAATTTGGGTACCGGCATATATTACGGACCGGATGTGGTCTTGCAAATTGTCAAAAATTCGTTGGCCCTCAATCAATAGTAGGCATTTTAACGGGACACTGTATGATTGGACGAATGTCGCAGCGTCTGGGAATATCTCGTGATGAGAGCTACAGAAGCTGTCTGGATGAGAAAGAGTCAGTTTAACACTTTCTTTGCACTTGCCTGGCTCTGCACGAACGCACGTTCAAATATTTAGGCCAAAGATTCTTATGGACTTGACACTAATTAGGTTCGCAAAATTATATAAAAAATTTTTTTATAACTCGGATTAAATATTAATTGCTTAGGTTAAATGCACAAATGAAAAAAAACTGTTTAGAAATCCATACACATACATATTTTCATGCAACCATTTATAAAAATGTAAACAAGCTGTTGAATTAAAGTTATTTCAATGAAATGTTGTGTAGCAGAACTGACAATATGTGTGACGAGTTGATCAAAGGGCGAAAAAGCCAGCGAATCAGTGGCATATACGTTTCTACATTAACTAAGTACTAGGGTGATTCGATTATTCGACATATTTTAAAAAACCGGTTTCCGAATAGTTCAAATATTTGAAATAAAAAACCAACAAAGTTTGTTTTGATATGTTTTATTTACAAAAAAGTAAAAAAAAATTAATACATGCGCACATGTTTTAAAAACCTCACTAACAAACAAACAGTTTAAACTCTGTTATTCATTTATATTTTAAGTATAATTAATATAAAAAATTTACTAAATACAGCTATGCTGTGTATTTAAAAAAAAGTAAATAAAATTGATTAGAAGAATCTCTTAAAAATTTAAATGCTTTCGAGACTGTATTCTTTTTTACTTTCGTTTTTATAAAACACACACTGAAAAAGTTCTTTTAAGCAATCCACTAGTGTAGGTCTTTTAGTTCTTGTGGCATTCATCTAAATAACTTAAATCATTTAAAATGCTTTGTCTTTTTATATTATTGTTTTTGACATTAACCCTCAAAATTTCCGTTAAATTCAAGGGTGTCTAATTCGTCACCACCATCAAAAGAAGAATCTTCTCGTTATAAAATAAACAATTGTACAACTGTATTTTGTATTTCTTTTGTAAATTTTTATGAAAGCATATTTTAGAAAGCTTTAACTATCGGGGAAATCCATATATTTTCATAACAGAAATAAACATTGTGCTTAAAGAAAATATAACCAACTTTTTTCTTACTATTTCTTCCAAACTTAAACATTGATGGAAACTCTACCATGTTTTCTTTTGATTTCCACACATTTACTTTTTAAATCTTTTTCTCTCGTTTCACAAAATTCATAAATTTTCACCAATATGGTGGACTCGTCTGGCATACTGTAATATTTTTATATGTAGCTCACTCACACCTATTGCCAAATACTTAGCACTATAAGCTGGATGTTAAGTATTTGTTAACAAATCAAAAAAAAAAGGTGAAGAGCCATTTGAAAAAATTCGATCGTTGTAAGCCTCAAAAGCCCCGGTCAAATAGCCTGTGAATAGCTTCGTGGATGACCCTACTGAATATTTCTAGTAATAAAGAAAGACTTCAGTTGTGTCTGCATGCAATGCAATGCCACATCTGGGTCTCCGAACGGCCCTCAACAACAAGTAAGGGTCTTATCAGCTTGAGGGCTACTGGATACCGTGGTGTCACCCATTTAGTTAGTGCTCAATTCTCTAACGCCCTAATCTTCCAAGTCTCGTAAACGGATTTCCTCATATCCGACGGATAACAATCCATCAATGTGGCGGTATCGTTGTTAATCTTATGTTCTTTCAACTTCTACTCAAGCCTGCCCGACCACTGGTGTCCAAAAAGAAGGGCACATAAACTAAAGTAACAATACGTGAATTATTTTAGGGATCGTTCTCTTACATACCTTTCAAATATGACAGAAAAATACACATGCGTGCCAAAGTACCACCAATGAGCAGCAGCATAAAGTAATTTTTTAATAACAATATTATAGCAACCAGTTTACTAAAAGGTGATTGAATTGAATGGAAAAAATGTTGGTACGTTGAGTTCAGTTCAGTTATCAATATAATTGCAACCTTTTACAACAAATTTACTTAATAATGCAGGCCGAATGACTGAATAGGCGAATTGATGTGTGGACACGAACGTACGTGTAAATTTGTACTTCAATGGTCAGATGGTTGCACGTACATATGTACATACTTACATTTGGTTCTGAATGGACTAACGAACAACTTGTTGCAGATGGTCAAGTACACTATCGTACGAGACAACTTTGGTAATACAAAACACAGAAAAACATAAAAGGGTGCGTACGTAAATTAAAAACTACTTCATTACAATAAGTTATCTTTTATTAAGTACAACTGTAAGCCATTGTTTAGGGTTAAACGTAATGCACACACTATATTCAATTAATTTTTTTTCGTTCAATATGTTTCTCTTACTGTTAATATTGTGCAATTATTATAATTCTTGATATTTTATTCAAACAAACGCAGAATTATAAAGTATAAATGCAAGTATTATACACAAGGCCAAACATTGTAGAGCACAGTGGGATAAAGTGGACGCAAAATAGCTTATTATGAAGTTTAAAATTAGACATGTACATACTCGTATATGATAAATATTAAATCCCTGATGCACCGCACTTATAACTAATTATGTTCACGATAAACATTCGCTCCTAACTGCTCTCTACTTCGCAGACTGATATAAGGGAAACGATCAATCTCAGCTTTGCACCAGTTTTGGATGGCATACGTATGTGAAAACATTCATAGACTGTATTTTAAGTAAAGTGGATCAAACAATGGCGAACCAATACGTGCGGATTTATTGACACACACAATAATATCAGACCTGGGGGATCTTAATTACATTTAACATACATACATATATTTGTAAGTTGGAACAACAATTACAAATAATTATAATTAGAATTATATGAAGTTAATATTGGAAAATATCATTTAAAAGTATTTACAACAGCAATTAGAAATATCATAACTATATATAATTGTAATTCAAAATGTTTAAGTACAAACAAAGGAATTGAATTAGGCATTAAATAATTACTTGTAATTAAATTAAATTCTAATACATATTTGAAAAAAAATTTGTTGATTTTTTTTATCTTAATTCGGATTATTGTTATTATTTGTAAAGTTTTTTATTATATGTAATTCATTAAGTTATTATTAGTTGTGTTTTATTGATTAATTGTTTACGAAGAACTCTTTTCAATTACTTATGTACTACATTTTTTAAATTCAATTACTTGTAATTCGTAATTTAACATTTTCATATACAATTACTTGTAATATGTAATTGAAATATTTCCAATTATAAGCGACTGTAATTGAATAACTACAATCCCAATTACATGTCATTGTATAACTGCATGTTAAGTAAATTGCAATTCAGATCCCCAGGCCTGAATTATATATATAATGTTTGTAATATAAAAAGTGGCGTGAGCGCCACTATTATTAAATAGAGTGTATTTAATTATGCAAACAATTTAAACTCAATTAACATTATGGATAATAATGACTTGAAATGAAATATTTATGTATGTACAAAATCATACATATCGATGTAGAAAAAATATTTCTTTCACAAAAACTAGCTTATGCGAAAACAGTGACAAGTGCCAGTATTAAAATCAAGCGTAACCAAAACAACCCCACCTGGGCCTTATTTTAAAAATCCAAGAGGCGTGATTTTTTCAAATAAGGTAATATATCTTGTTCCAGGTTTTCATAGCGCCCTGTGGCTTCGGGTTCGTATCCCAGCCGCTACCAATCAATAACATCAATTTGTCTAAATTGAATTAGCTTTTATTATATCTACCATATAGTACAGCGTCCTCCCTCGTTGCTAGCTCTAAATCATCGGCGAAGTAAAATAACCAATAAAACTGCTATGCGCTAGCCTCACTTTATATGCCTATATAACAGTGATAGGGATTAAATGCCTGAGTGTACTTTCGGAAAGTAACTTTTCTCTTTCTGCAGAACGCTGCGCTTGGCAACCCCCATACGAATGAATTAAAATACAATAATTGGAAATGCGTGGTTAATTATCAAATACTTGCTTTTATTATATAAAATTACCCGGGTTATGGATTCTCTAGTTCCCGTAGGAACACTTGCTTGCGGTGAAAAGTATCCAACATTTTAACACAGGCCTTAGAGGGGCTCCACACTAAATTTTATCAAAATCCCGCGGCTGTGCCACATTTCATATACCCTTTACCCAATTATAATCTACTAACAATGTAGGATGACTACCGGCTTATTTCAGTAGAAACGCTTGCTAACGGTCTGTAAGTTAGTTTGCGATTATATTTTACATTTTTACTCTTCCTTCGTCATATTTTAATCATTTTGTATTTTTGTTGATAGTTTGAGTTTTTTATGAAAATTAAATTTTCTTATGTTTGTCTAATTTTCCCGAGCTCCAGGTCATCAATAAAATTTCCTTTATTATAAATGATAATAAATATTAATTTTATTTTCTCCAATATTTTGCTACGCCTTTGTGTAGCATCGTCAGGAAATAAAATAAAATTATATTTCACAAACTTCAAAAAAAAAAAAATCAAATTGTGAAAATTATTGAAAAATTTTTCCATATACAATGAAAAATGTTTCAAATTTTCAAAAACACAAATACATACAAATCATAAAAACTAAAAAAATACCAACTAAAAAATGTTTTACATTAATGTGTAGATGTATATATGTACATATGTATGTATAAACAATACATATGTATAATCCTAAATGACATCATACTGTCTTATGTATTCAATGCCTATATATATGAGCGACATTATCTGTATCCGCTTTGTAATTAATTCTTTGAGACATTGGTGTTTTACAAATTTGTAACATTTCCAATATGTAACGTTTCTTATAATTTTTCTCAATATTTAGCACTGACACATTTTCAAAGTTAGGACAGTGATTCAATTCAGAACAATGGGAAGATAGAGCTGTTTTATTTGAATTTCTACATCTATGGTCCGACTTATGTCCGGCTATTCTAGTTTTTAGCATATTTTTCGTTGTACCCACATACACTTTACTACAATTCTCCTGATCATTACCGTTACAAGGTATTTTATAAACCACATTCGACATTTCCATTTTCTTAATTCTATCTTTAGTTTTACTGAATAATCTATTTAAAGTATTGTAAGATTTATGAGCAATTTTGTATTGTATTATAAATCTTGGGCTCTATAACGCTTCTTGTGTTAACATTTCTACTATTTCTAAAAGGATTTATTAATTTATAAAAAAGTTGCTCGGGAAAACTATTTTCAATTAATATATTCCTGATCGTTTCCTTGTTCTTCCTATGAAACTCCTTGTCACTTATCGTTAACACCCTTTGTACCAAATTTCGAGCTGTATTCATAATAATTATTTTACTATGCTTAAAAAAGTAGTTATTGATTCTCCCAGATGCTGTTGGCTTTTGATACCAATCCAATATTAAATTGTTGCCCCGTCTAATTATTAATGTATCTAAATAAGGAAGTTTAGAATCGTGTTCTTTCTCTATTGTAAATTTAATGTTCGTATTAAATGCATTAAACGTTTCCAATACTTTTCACTTTCCAATCAATTTCACCCTCAGGAATTATGCAAAACAAATCATCTACGTACTTAGTCATTATTTTCGGTTTAATGTTTAGCTTTTCAATACATGTGTCCAGTAACTTCTCCATAACTATGTCCGCTACAGTTGGTGATGCTGGAGATCCCCTTGGAAGACCTTCCTTCTGTACGTATACCTTGTCGTTATATTGAAAATATCTATTGTCTTCAATACAAAATTTAAGATTACGTAAAAATAAACCTCTAGTGTAACTGCTTATCAAATTCCATTTTTCACCAATTGTTGTTATTGCTAAATCAACTGGTATACTAGGACTCTTTAGAATTTAGCAATAGAATTAAAGGTTGCAAAATTGAAAATAATGAAGAATTAGTTTCTTTTGATGTAGTATCATGGCCTTCCGAGCTCGACAATACCACCAATGCTACAGTTATCAACTGCACTTAGGTTTCTGGCAACTGGTTCTTTTCAGGGCGTTATAGGTAAGCAAAACCAATTTTTACAAATTAATATAAGATAATTTAACATTATCAATACTACAGCAAAAGATGTCGATCTAAGTCTTGGAAGAAGCACGGTTTCAACGATATTGTGGAGAGTACTTACTGCAATTGAAAACCTTATATGCCCACAATGGATAATTCTACAAATGTCTGATAATGAGAAGAAAAGATCGAAAGCATTTTTTTCGATAAATACCAAATACCTGGTATAGTAGTCTGTATTGATGGTACACACATCAAGCTGACTAAGCCACATAAAGATGAATCCCTCTTTTTAAACCGAAAAGGAACGTACAGCGTCAACGCAATGATTGTAAGAAAACTTTATTTTATATATTGCATTACAATTAACTTGTTTTTTATGTTAGATATGCGATTACAAAATGAAAGTCAGGCTGTGGATGCTTGCAGACCTGGGTCTTGCCAGGACTCTTTTATTTGGAACATGAGCATTGCAAGAACATACTTTTTAAATCAATATTTAAATGGGAATAAAAATTCATGGCTGCTGGGCGATTCAGGATATGGTTTAGAACCCATTTTAATTACATCTTATAAAAATGTGGGTGCAGAAACAATGGAACACAAATTTAATAAAAAGCATACGTCCTGCCGCAACATAATAGAGCGCACAATCAGGGTATTAAAAAGTCGCTTCAAGTGCTTGCAAGGTACCTTAGCTTACACCCCAGAAAAGGTCGTAAAAATAACAAATGTTTGCTGTGCCTAACACAACATATGCAGAGAGTTTAACATAGATTTTGAGGAAGACCTAACCTTAAGGGTAAACGAAATTGATTATGAATCTAACGACAACGATCAGGAGGAAATTCCTGAAAGAGATTTATATAATATTGCCAAACGGCTTAGAGATAACATTGCCATCCAAATAAATTAATTTAAAATATTCATTTATATTTAAATTTATTTATTTTACTTCTTTAATAAAAATAACATATATTTTATGTACTGCGGTACTAGTGGTTTGTACTTCTTGAGATCTTTAGTTCAGTTAAAATGAAATTAGCAAACTTCTAAAATCTTTCAGCTTTTTTTCGTTCTACTTCGAGCTTAATGTTTCAAGTTCAATTAATTTGAGCTTGAATTCATTTTTTCGCACAGAATCTTTTGCACTTCGGTATCATTCCTCTGCTTGGCTTCGAAATTTTTTTCTAAAATATTGCAAAGCCTATTAAACATTTGGTTTTGTGCAGTCATTTGGTCACGTTGTTCTTCTATTAATTTATTAAGTCTTTTTTCTACAGAAAGTTTATCACTCATTTATCACATCAGGTTTAGATGGGGTGTGTGATCTGGGTCTTTTTAAAATAAATGGCGATGTTTTGGGAAGCACCGGGGAGCTTTCTGGATCAGGACGTGGAGTGAGTAATCTGGGATCAGAGCTACAGTTTTTGGATCTTTTTGCATCAGGGGATAGTGATCGAGATCTTTGTTTCTTCGCCGATAAAATGGAACCACGATCTACTTTGTTTGATGTCGTGGGGTGTACATCAAGGTCTTCATTCTCTTTATCGGAATCGTGGAGGAATAAACTTACATCATAGTTGGCAAAACTTTTACATCCACTGATACCATCGACACTTTTGTAAATTCCACTTATCCTTGCTAAGGATTCCTCCACATCGGTCAAAATATATTTATTATATTCACCTCCGCCAGTCTTTTGATTTTCTTTTTTGTTGTGACACATCTTTTTTTTCAGATAAGTCTTCCAATCCGCCCATGCTTTCTTCCAGCCATTAACATCCTTAGTTGGTGGCCCACATACATTTAATACATTTGCCAATTCAGACCAACAAGACTCCACTAAAACACGGTCTCCTTTTACGTAACCCCTGGCGATGTCTTGATGACGTTCCATAAAATTGATAAAAACCTTCTCTTGATTTGCACTTCGATGCTCGCCCCTTCAGAAGTGAATAAATTTTAAAATACTTCAAAAATACAAAAGATAATCATAAAATACTTACATGAATGCCTTTTATTTAGATTTTGAAGTTTTTGGTTTAAAAATGTTTTTAATTATTTTATTCTTTTTTTTTTGTCTTTTCGTGTGTTTCTGTGCTGCCATTAGGGAATTTTTTAACAAAACTTGCAAGAATAAAAGTACGGTAATACTAAATAAACGAATTCCGTTTAACTTTTTCTTTTTTATAAAGCATTTAGAAAAATGTACATTTTTTTATCAAACTTATATCAAGGTAAACTTATTTTGGACAGATAAACAAATAAAACAACATCCTTTAGCAATAAAAAGATGTTCTATGTAATTTATACACCTAGAAAATGCTTATAATATCAATTGCACATAGAAAATTCAAAGTGGTTTCATTCCGTAAAATCTTTTCGTTTTACGTTTTCCGTAGAAACAAAATACGGAATCAATTCCACTTCCGAACGGAATTTAGCTCTGTGACATGGCTGATAATTTTATTTTATTTCCTGACGATGCTACACAAAGGCGTAGAGAAATATTGGAGAAAATAAAATTAATATTTATTATAATTTATAATAAAGGAAATTTTATTGATGACCTGGATCTCGGGAAAATAAGACAAAAATAATAATAATAAAGGTTTAAAAAACTAGAATGAAGTTTATTAAATTTTCTTAATACTTTCAGTAATTTTTCAAATTAAAATTTTCGGTCATTTTGGTATTTTGATTAAATTTAGATTTAGGGTTCATATTGGCTTTTGGTGAAATTTATATTTTTTACTGATTTTAAATTTGATGGTAAATTTTCAGGTGCTGGTAAGTTGTTTGGTTTAGTGATTTTTTTTTTTGGCGAAATTGGGGTTTGAATTTTTCCATACAGTGTTAGCCGTTTGGTAAACTTCATTTTCGATTTACCGATTTTTGGAAAGTGTTCGAATTACTAATTTCGATTTTGTATGATTTTCGAATTATTTTAACTTCTTGGTGTTTTTAATTTATATATGAATTGCAAATTCATTTATTAAATGTCCGTTTTATGCTGAACTTACAATTTGTGCCGAAATTTGAATTCGTACACTTACGAATTTTATTTATAATTTCCGCCTGAGCTGATTTTTCGAATTGTGCTGAAATTTTAATCATTTAACAACTTTTTGGTAAAATTTTGATTTTTGATAAAATGTCGATTTTGCTGTAAAATCCCTACATGGTAAAAGTTGAGGTTTTGGGTGCAATTTTAGTGAAATACGCAAATTTAGTAAATTACATTTTTAGGAAACTTTACCTCCTTTGGAAATTTTTAATTCATTTTTAACGATTTCCAGTTTTCGAGAATTTTAAAATTTTTGGATAATACCCGATTTTAGGTAAAATTTTAATTTATTTACGTTTTTTTCGGTTAAGTTTTGGAATTTGGGGAATTTTTTAGCTTTTAACAACTTTTGGTAATTTTTATAGTTTTTTGTACGAATTTATTTTACTTAAATTTTTCCAGTGTTATCGATATATTAGGTATATTTTTCACTGTATTGAAAAAAATATCTTTTTAATGAACTTTAATAAAAATGTAATTTTTATGGAATTTCAGATTCAAATAAAAAAAAATAATGTCACGACCCGCAAATGTCATTATTCTTCAAATTTCATTCAAATAAATTTTAATTAAAGATATATGCTAAATGATTATAAAGTATACCAACATCATCTTTGTTACCCGGACTACCAATTGCTGCATTAATTTTTATTTGTTTGAGTTTTATTAAAATAAATAGCTTTAATAATAATGCTCCAAGTTTAATTTTTTTCATGGAAAATAAAAGTACTTTTGTCTTGTGTTATTTAACTTTTGTCACTTAACAAGTCACTACCTGCAGAGAGTTCATTTGCTGCCCTAAAACTGATTTTAACGGATTATCTCCAGTGTTCGTACATTTTATAAGCGAAAAATAAAACTGCAAAAATAATCATTAAATAGTAATTATTTGAATAAAACTTATAACCGCTGCCGTCTCTGTTTAATACATTGTTACGAAGTAATAATCAAAGATGTGTGAAACGACCTATTGTACAAATACACAATGTTATAAACATAAAGCAAAAACAATTACCTAGCGAAAATTCCCCTAACCGCGATTCAATGTAGAAACAAAAATAACCTCTACAGAACGAAAAAGTAAACAAAAGATACACAAACACATATACAAGACTACTAAGTCAGCAAATGAAATAAATGGATGCGCAATATCACGTATGTTCGGGACGTTTCAATAACCGGCTGTGATCTGTATATAAAGGCGCCGTTCACCGCAGAAGACATAGTTGACTTTGAGATTTCATTGAGTGAATATCTGTGCGTACAAAAGTGTTAAATGTACAGTGTAAATTAGTACTCAAGAGTTGTAAATTGAGTCTTAATTGCCGAATAAAGGAGTGTGTATTTTAATATTTGCAATTAAACGAACCCTACAAATTATACTTTTTGTGGTAATAAACAATAGTGTATTAACTCAAAATTTAAAATTCTTCAGTAAGACCAAACATTTTTCTTTTGGATTTTACGTTGAAGATGTATGCAAAGGAAAAACTCAAATGATAAATAAAAAAAAAATGCGGGGACAGTCATTTTTTCATTGCGTAGATATGAACACTAAATGTCGAATTTTTCTAAAAATTTTAAATCAAAAATGTTTGAGTTAATACACTATGGTTGCACAAGTGTGATATCTTAAAAAATTAAAGCTAAAAACAATTAAGCGATATATTCGGCCGTACCGAATCTTATATACCCTTCAGTATGAATTGTTAAAAATTTACTACAGATTTTTTCCATTCAAAAGATTGTTTCCGATGTTCAAGTTTGTCCTCCGGCTATAGGCGTCTAATTTTACGTATAAATTCTCCCTTCGTTTAAATATAAATCGGTTAGTAGATGAGATGTTTTTTCTAAATTACGACGCTTTTAATTTGTAACTCTTTTCTCTGAATTTTAAATAATTTCTCGATTTTTCGGTGAATTGTAGATTGAATTTTTAGTAAAATTTCTAATATTTGATAAAATTTAGGGTGCCATTTCAGCATATGGGTAAATTTTGGCGTTAAATTTTAAAATGAGGTTTTTCGACCTTACGTAACAAAGATTTTGGTAGAATTGCGACGTTTTTCATAAAATAATGATTTTTTTTGGAAATTTTGGACAAAACTGCAAAATTTTGCTGAAATTAAGAATTTAGTTTTGAAAATTTAAAGTATGATGAATTAGGTGTTTGTTGTATTTTTGCAATTATTTATTTTATTGCGAATTTTCGAACTTTTAGTGGATTTCGGTTTTTTTCAAAATTAATTTGATTTTGTGATGAATTTTCGAATTTTGGTGAATTCCCAAATTATTGTAAAATGTTTTTTTAGATTGATTTATATATTTGATAAATTTTATAATTTGTATGATCTTACATTGTTTTGGTGAATTTTTATGTTAATTCTTATAAATTTGATATGTGTTTGGATATAATTGTTTAACACGAAGTTCGTTAAAATATCGTTAAAAATGACTATTTTTAATTTTCGGCCTTTTCGGTGAAACTTAGAAATTTGGTGTAATTTAAATTTGTTTGTTGTAAAATTTCACAATTTCGTGAATTTAGAATTTTTCTTTTATTAATTCAATTTCCATTTCTTCGAGATTATGGTTAATTTTCAAACTTTGGCAGCTTCGTTTTTTTAAATTACATTTTTTTGGAATACTCTGATATTGTTGTAATTTAAAATTTTTGAACTATAGTTTGGTATTGTATTGAATTTTCGGAGTTTGGCGAATTCCCAAATTGTGGTACATTTTTTTTTCATATTAACCGAGATTTTTCATAATATAATTTTTATGATTTTTTTATATTTTGGCAAATTTTTCAATATTTTTCGAAATTTATTAATTGATTTTTTGAAAAAAAAAATTTTCAATTCCGTTTTTCGATTTTGCGGTTAAAGCGAAATTTCAAGAAAAATGTAATATCACCAAAAAATTGCGAAAGATTTGGAAAACTTTTAAATTCAGCAAAAGTTCGAAAGTTCAAAATAATTGCAAGAAACTAGTTTTGTAGTTTTCCGAAAAAGTTGCAATAAGTCAATATTTTAAGAAAAACATCGCAATTTTTACAAAATCGATGTTGCAACAAATATTGGGCAGTGCCGAATCCTATGCGTTATACCCTTTACAAAAGTATGAACTATTAAATATATACTACAGATTTTTCCCCGCGCAAAGGATTTGGTTTTTAATATATAATTAAATGTAGAGTTTTCCGTGCAATTTCAGCCTTTGCGAAAATTTTGTCGTTAAATTTCAAAATATTGTGAAGTTTGTTTTTTTGTGCTTTTTAATAAATTATAAACATAACTTTTTTAAAAATTGATTTTTTTGCTGGATTTTTAATTTATTTTCTTATATTTTTCTTATCGATTGCGAAAATTGAATTTGCATGTGCTGGTGTCTATCTCAACCCTACGTAGCTATGCCTCGGACACTAAAACTCGTACATTCCGCTGTTATTACATATATCCCTCGATCCAGCCATTTAAAATTGATGACTTTGTTTCCAATACCAATTCGAACCCATTGTGGACTAAAGTTTCTGCTGTCTGTACGTCTACGAATATTTCGTTTTCAATAGTTGTTATGGGAGGGAGGTAATTAAAAGGGGCTGCTTAATATGATTAAAAGTAAAAGAACACTAAAAGCGTACTAAAGGGCTTTTTTAACAAGCACTTAACAGCAGCAAATTTGAAAATAGTTTATTTTTATTTAATAATGATTTCTTCGTTTAAAATTTTATTGCAGTTTAAAATTCTTGTTATCATTCTTATTAATATTAAATTTTTGCGAAATCGTTACACTTGTTTTGTATTAAACTCAGCGTGAAAAAGATGGGTGTTAATGAATTCGCGTGCTAAAGTTGTTTAAAGAGGGGCAGCACAGTTAATATAAATATTCTGTGTATCGCAAAATTCAGTGGAATTAGAAACTCTATCATCGTTAAATGTTAGTTTTTTTTATAATATGGCTGTTCAGTCAAGTATAACTAAAGGTGACTTCTCACTTTAAATAATAAAAACTGAAAAGTGTTATGAACTTTAAAATTGAAATTACTATTTGTAATTAATCTGTTTATAATTGTATTTGCTATTAAAAAAAATGTAGTAAAATTTTCTTTTATACCCAAAAATCATCTCAGCTGATTTTTCTGTTGTTTTCAATATTTTATAAAATTGCTTACAGGTTATATCAAAATTGGTCACTGGTGAAATTGTGTGGTTATGTTTCAACTTCGCTTTAAGTATTATGTGTCTGCCAGATTTGTGAAAAATAATTTTTATATATATTGCGCGGGAATCCTCAATAATTCAAATTGTATCAAAAATCAATCGACGTCGGCCTTAATATTGATGGTTGTTTTCCCTGAAGTTGTTATTTTTAATAACTTTATATATGTATTGCGCTGATGAGTAATAAAAATATTAATGAATGAAAGAACATAAGTGAACAATGTTTTCTCGCTTGTGGGGTGACCTGAAACTATACATGGCTCCTTTGGTTTAGGTTAGGTTGAGAAGAGGTTATAACTATGGCCGCATTGCCGCATATATTTACTAAATCCAATTACAGAAAAAGATCTATACAACTATACAAGTTATAGCAACTCAGTTCTCAGTACTTTTAAGGTTGGCCGGTCAATGCTCATGAAGTGAATGGTTGGCCAGCCAATGGTGGGTGCCTGGTAAAGTGTCGGACGAAGAATACTGGGTTCTAATTTGTGCGAGAACTAGGCAGTGACACAGATAATGTGCCTTCCTTTCGATGTCCTCATTGCATGACCTGCAGAAGCCTTTGTGCGGTCTATTCGAAGCAGATGTGATTGAGTGACGTATAAGAATACTATTTTCGGCATAGCTGCATTCAATAAACTCTTCGGTAAACCAAGGTTTGGGTCACCCCATAACATTCTTGTAACTGTCGTCACAGTTCCCTTATTTCACAATGCGATATGCATCAGCTTTGCCAAGTTTTCAACTTGGGCGTATTTGTCTCGAAGTTTACTTATTGAAGGCCTGGGGCCATCGAAATGTGCTCATGTAACGTTTTCCCTGAGAAGGCAAAATTTCCCATCAATAACAATAACAAACACCACTATTCCAGCGGAAACACACGTTAAGTATTTGGGTATCCATATCGCATTCAAATTAAACTAATCAGCAATTTCTTGAATACTTTTTTTTTCCTAAAATTTTATTTATTTGTATGTAAATTAAAGTTAACTGCCTCTTGAATAAAATAATCCAACCATATGATCATTAAGATAAATATAGCGTGTTATATTTAATTGTTATCGTCTATATAAAATATTACAAAAACAACGCGAAAAATTCGAATATGTTTAAACAAAAACTTAAGAAATTCATTAAAAGAGTAGGGGCTAGTTTTGAGGATAAAGGTCATATTGCTACGATGATAAGTGCGAACAAGTATTCTTACCTGTAAGAATTTAGTGGTATGAATACTTGTGACACTCACTGTAAGTTTCAGAATTAAAGAACACGAACATTTTTGGCACCCAGGCAGCGCTACGCTGTAACAACAAAACACAATACTTATAAGCTCGGAAAAGTTCCCAAAAAAGTGAACAAACACAGAACAATAACAACGATATATAATCAACAAGTAAAAACGAATTCCAGGAATTGAGTAGTATGGGCAAACAATAACAACGGAGAGAAACCTCCACAGTAAACTACAAAGCAAACGGTAGCTACAAAAAGAAACATCATACTAAATAACAGCAGAAAAGATGTTTATAGATAAAGAAATATTTGCGGGATTCTTGCGTATTCTACAGTGTGTAAAAAAACTTTATAATTAAAGGAAAATGCGAATAAATAAGCACGTTTACAAAAGTTAAACGTAACAATTGGTTTGAGAAGTGAGATGAAAAAAAAACATAAAAATATTGAGGACCATGAAGTTTTGGGATCTCAAAGTGGAGTAGTCAAAAATAGAAACTAAGTAAGTTAAATCTGCCAACAGCTGGTAATAAAGCAGAATTATAGAAGAGGCTAACGGATGAGTTCAAGCGCCATCACATCGACATTTTGAAGGAAGAGGTACATGAAACATTTAAAACCGCAAACGAAAACCTTGTGGAAACTTCTGAATCCATATATAAAAGTGTGGATGGCCTAGAAATACAAACAAGCGAATTTTACGGAAAAATTTCTGGCCTAGAAAAGAAAATTACTCAGCAAGAAGTCAGTGGTGATGAAAACAACCTTCATGGCCTGGAAATTAACAGTTCCCAGTGACAGGGCGGACCGGTGCGAGTTATACAAGAAGTTAGTAAGAAGACAAAGGCTCCGAGTTTTGATGGCAGTACAGCATTTAACGTATTCCAATTCGATTCTGTTGCCAATAAAAACACATGGGACAATGAAGAAAAGGCAATAGAGTTAATTCTGTCCCTAAAAGGTAATGCGGCAGAATTACTGGAAACCGTGCCTTCGAGCTGCAGAAATAGGTTTGAATCTAACTTGTCTCTACAGACATTGGAAATTGAAAGATTAGTCCATGTAACTCTGTAAATGGAATCAGGGATCCCGAGGTAGAACTTGCAGCATGTGCTATGCAAAAGACAGCGTTTGCAGAATCTGGATCACTTGCGTTAGCACAGAAGACTGCGAGAGTGATATGTCAGTCGCAAATGTTCAAAGTTATAAATCTGGAGATGCTTGTGATTTCGTTTTGCTAAAAGCAATAATGGCCACCTCAACAACTTTCATAAAACAAGCTCTAGTAACAACCCCAACGAACGAAAAAAGACCTCCAAGCTTGAATAATTTTAAAAAAATTAGTGAATATATATTACTATCTTTATTGATTTACCTTTGTGCAATCAATAATTATACTTGCATTTTACAGACACTGTTTCTTTAATTAAAAGAAATTTAGAGAGTTGACATACTGCTTATTTAATGATGCCGTATTTATATAGTTTCAAATTGCTTAAAAATTTGTTGTTTAAAGTAATAGATGACAAGAAAATCATGGAAAAAGTTGTTAAACGAGGGCGGATCAATAAGTCCTTGACTTTTGGAACTTCCCTCGTAGTTATATGAAATGCAATACTGTTCTCATCAAGCACCAGCTGTTCAAAACATACAACCTCGTGTATTTGTCTAAAACTGGAAAGAAGTGAATTTCGAGTGCTAATTAAACATTATTTTTTGGCAAAAAATCGTCAATCAAACCAAGGAAAAGCTCGATAAATACGATGGGGAATCTGAACCATCGATTTTTGACTGAAATCGACGGTTGTGGTCGCGCAAGTACAACGTTCTGGACGGCCAATACACCCGAAAATGTCGAAAAAATCTACAATATGGTGTTGCCCGATCGAAGAGTAAAAGTGCGTGCGATTGTTGATGCCACAGGCATTTCATATGGCAGTGTGGTTTCGATTTTAAATGGGTTTAAGAAAGTTGTCTGCAAGATGGGTGCCATAAACGTAAACGTGTAAGAACTTCTAAGGATTGTGTGGAGTTGTGTAACAGCAATCCGAATGAGTTTTGGTGGCGTTTTGTAACTCTGAATGAAACATGGATCGATTACTGTACTCCAGAGACCAAGCAGCAGTCTAAACAATGAGTTTCTACGAATGAACCTGTTCCGAAGAAGGCCAAGGTAAGTTTGTCGGCCAATAAGGTGATGGCAACAGTTTTTTGGGATGCACGCGGGATAATCCACATCGATTACCTTCAAAAGGGAAAAACAATAAACGGCGAATATTATGCCAACTTATTAGACCGCTTTAAATAGGATTTAAAAAGAAAACGACCCCATATGTGCACCCGTGCATTATCATCAAGATAATGAACGGGTGCACACGTGTGCAGTCTCAATGGCAAAACTCTATGAATTGGGCTACGAATTGGTACCTCATCCGCCTTATTCTCCGGATTTAGCCCCTAGTGACTACTTCCTATTTTCGAACCTAAAGTAATGGCTGGGTGGAAAGAGATTTAGTTCCAACGATGAACTTATTTACCAAACAAATGCCTATTTTAAGGACCTCGAAAAATCCTATTTGTTGAAAGGGATACAAAAACTGGAGAAACGTTGGACTAAGTGTATTGAGTTAAAGGAAGATTATGTTAAAAAATAAATTTTTGTTTTGCAAAAAAAAGTGTGTGTCATTCAAAAAATCACGGACTTATTGATACGCCCCCGTATCATACGAAAATATGATAGTTTTACTTTTTAACCTTTTTCAAACATGTTTATTTATTCGCAGGTTCTTTTAATGGAAAAGTCTATTTCATTTGTTTACGGTAGAATTTTACACGGTAGAATTTTATTTTTACACTGTTACTTTAACACCTAAAGAAAACACGGTTACTTGTTAATAGTCGTTGTTCACACTTTAACGTTTTACTTGATACTAACTGTTAGATCGACAATCCAATACTTTTTACAGCAGTCGTCTAGTTTCGAGAAACCTAAAGAATGCGCAAGAATCCAGTAGCGATAACCATCTTTTCTGCTGCTTTCCATTGTTTGTTTTTCTAACTACTGTCTGCTTTGTTTCTTATGGCGTTGTATGTATTTATTCACGGGAGTTCGTCTTTACGTTTTGATGTTATATCGTTGTTTTTGCTCTGTGTGCATTTATTTTCCTGGATACTTGTCTGAGCTTAGAGGTGTCGTGTTTTGTTGTTGTTACAGCGCTGTTTGTACAGTGGTTGCCAAATCTTGTCGCACTCTTTATTTCTGTACATTGAGTGCCACAAGTATTTATACCACTCAATTCTTACAGGTAAGAATACTTGTTCGCACTTATCATCGCATATTCTCTGCAGATAAAAATTTTAAAACAAGCATGTATTTTGTTTCCATTTATTTAATTATGAATGTTTTGTTAGTATTAATTTATATGTAAAATTTCTATTTGGGTTTTGCATAAGCGTCTTTATGAATAAAATTGTAAATTTAAGCTTAACGAATTTTAAATGAAAGGACATTTTTAATATTATGGAATAAATTAATTCAAGACGCGGTAAGTAAAGTAAGAGAGTAAGTGGTTGCAATGTGAGATGCGATTAGGGGCATCCCTACACTATAAAAAGGATGCCATGGTGAGGTCTTCTGACCTTTAGTAGGAGGGCAAAGTATTGGGCACAACACCAGCCCATGGATTCCTCAAGCGGAGAAATGACAAGGAGTAATAGGCTTTCTTCGGGCTCCATCCTTTTAGTCCCCAAATGGCTGGTATGGATTTTTGTGTAGCTACTGATCATCCCCAGATAACATTGGCAAGAACCAACCCAAGACGGTGAGTCCTAGCCGGTGCTAAACGCCAGCATGGCAGCACGGCCAACGATCTGGCAACAACGAAAACACGTAAATAACATTATAAAACCTAAATAACCCGACGATTACAAAAATGGCTTGTTTATGAGCCGGTCGGCAATAACTTCTATCTGTCACTCGGACTGCATTTCCCCAAATGTTCGCGGATCATATCATCCACGACCTGGGAATCGCAGGAATACAACATGTGGTATAACAGTCACATAAATCCAAACCAAACTTGATAAGAGATAACGGAAGTTTTTTTTTTGACAAATGAGTCAAAAGTCGACATAATTTTTTTTTTTGTAAAACATCCACAGACATCTTTTAATAACATAAAAGTTTATGTCTAATAAAGATAAATTTGACCATAATTAACCAAATAAAACTAACATCAATTTTTAATTTTGTTGGCCTTTTGAAGAGACTCAAATTCTAAAATCGACAAAATTTGTTTCCAACTGTTCACATGCTTTGTTAGTTTTATATTTTTATAAAAACAATTTAATGCTTGAATTTTTATTATTGTTTTCGTTTCTTGACGTTATTCATTCATAATTTTTTTGTACGAGTAAAATTTGTCCAGTAAAACCTTGTAAACACTCAGTCATTGAACTCTTATTGTTGCTCTATCAATTTTTACACTCATTTACTAGACGCAATTCAGCAAAAATTCTGAGTAAACGACCGCACAGATAGTGTGAGTCAGCGTTGCCAGAATTAAGATTTTACTTTTTTTAAGATTTTTGAAATAAGAAAAGATTTTAAGAGTTTTTATTCCAAATTAAAAATTTTTTAAAATAAACTCTACAAGAACTTTGTTCGTGTTAGGTTTTGTCAGAATTTGTTGCTTAGCCAGAGGTTTTGTTATAAAATTACAATAATTCAGTTGACCGGCACCGAATCAGCATTTCTGTATCTTCTGCGATACTGATTGCTACGGCGTCTAAGTTGTCTTTATTTAGTACTAATCTATATCTACTTGGGGGCTTGAGGTACAAAAAATTGTACTAACGTTCAAACTTTTTCTAGCTACGGTGAATTGTCGGCGTACTCGAACCAGGACGACGGACATCACGACAAAGTTCAAGTATTTAGAACTAAGTCTGAAATTGTATAATATTTTTTAATAATTTTCACACGTTAGAACGAAATGAAATGCTGAAATAGCAAACCCCACCTACTTGTTTGGAAATATAATAATTGGAAAAACTATACTTACTTTCGGACTGAAAGAAATCTTTGGTTTTTTTATATTATGAAATGATTCTCGACTTGATATTCCGACAGGGTGATTTGATGTAGATTTTTGAAAGCAATTTCCGTCATTCCTTGTCAGGTTTGGTTGGGAGACAAATCGGTTTCGACTACCTGCCATCTTCAGAGTCATTTTGACCGGTTTCGACTATTTGCCATCTTCAGTGTCATTTTTAGGATAGATCGATAAATAGGGTGTCATTTGCACTGGAACACGCCCGGGTCTCATGCCTGTTGTTGAGCCTGTCGGTAATAACTTCCATCTGTCACCCGACCTGCGTTCCCCTATATATTCGCAGATCATAACATCCGCGTCCTGGGCATCGCAGCAATGCCAATTATCACCAACATAAGGTATAACGGTAAGAGAAATCCAAACCAAACTTGATAAAGCTCGATATAATAATAATTAATCAAGTATGCCACGACAAGCTTTTTTAACATGAATACTTTAGCAAATTTCTACTTCAACCTTATCGCTTTGAGCAAGAAAGTATAGAATTGCAGAATATTTCATAAAATGGTAATAAAGGCTTAATTAATGGAAAATTGCTCCCACTTTTTTTGCTTCCCTTACAGGGATTTCAACAATAATACTTTCTTTCCTGTGCGAAGAACTGGGTTTTCTCCTCATCCATAAGTACAATAATTTTTCTATAAAAGAAAATCTATAGTAAATATAAAATCGTCACTTTATATGAAAACTAGCGTTTTAATTTGAATTTATACTTGTATGTTTGATTAGAAAATAACAAATTAATCGGATTGATAGCCGAAAAGCAAAGCCGAATAATCAGGTACATATGTTACAGAACACAAATTTGTGCGAAAGTGAAAACGTTTTTAGCTTCTCCAGAAAAAGTAAAACGATTTTTTTTTGCGTATATTTTCTCCTCAAATAATTGAAGTGTATTTAAGAATTTAAGAGTTATTGCGCCAAAAGGGTGCTCAAAACAGATTTTAAATAGTAAATAACTTTGTTTTTATTTAAATTGTGTCTTAAAACATACATATGTAAAAGAACGTTTGAAATACATTTTTTGTATTTTTTTCAGATGTATTTAATCAACACGAAAAAAGTGCGAAAACGATCAATAAAAGCATTGCCACGTAGTTTTTTTTTTACTTCAAAAATACTTTACGTTCGTTTATTTGTATTCCTTTTATTTTATTTTATAGCCGTTTGCAACCAGCTGTTCAGTAGTGCTACCATATTTAATGCCAAAAAATCGATGTTTTTATTTTTTTCGAATTCCTAAAAACGGTTAAAAGCAGGAGAACCAAAATAAAAACGATACGAATAATGTGGAAATATTCACTTTCGTACAAATCCTGTGACATACCTGAATATTAAATCTAGTAGATATGAGTTTTTAAGTGCATTCTTTTCGCGCATTAAATTTCAGTTCATACTAGAAAATTAAAGGCACTTCACTGGGCTAGTATACCCTACTTTATGTACGAATATAACAAATTTCACTTTATAAGCCGCAAACGTTTTTTTCTTCAAAATAAGATTCTTTAGTTCTGTCAAATTCCCCAAAAGATTAGGGTAATGCTAGTGGAAGAGTACTGTGAAAAATTTCTGGTAATGCTGGTAGAATAGTACTGTGTTTTTTGGAGATGGTTTTCGACCACATGTTTTTTACATAAAACTTCCCATGTGTGGAGACATGCCATTTCTTACGTATGTAGATATGTATGTATGTCAAAATAGGTAATTGTTTGTGAGAGGATTTCACCGCGTGCATCCAAAGAACGCTGGCACTGCCTTGGTCTTCTTTAACGCCGATTTACCCCCAGAAAACCATCAACGTTTCGTCCACGGTTACGAAACGGCGCAAAAATCTATCCACATTGCGATTGAACAATCAAAATTGAAACAACTGAGCCATGTGAGATGCCTAAGGCTTCCACAATCTTTCGTACTTCTAATATCCCATCGGCAAACAGCATCTCGTGAATTTTTTTTTGAAATTGCCTCGTATGTAGAAACCTCAACTTTCAGAACGTTTAGCCATAATGAAATTAAGTAAACCACTTTTTACAACTGAAATTGATGGTGCAGAGTTCTCCACAGTATTTACCAAGCTTAGTCTTGGTCTGAGTGATGGTTTTTTCCGAAAAAAAATAGACGCGCACACGAAATCCACGCCTTTACATTTTATTTTCAAATCAAAAGGGCAAAAATTTATTGCCGCTGGCGATTACAATGCAAATCACACATATTGGGGATGCAGACTCCTTAGTCCTAGAGGTAGGCAGTTGTATTATACAGTTGAAGCAAACAAGCTTGACGTCGTATCTGCCGGTAAACCCACCTATTGGCCCACAGACTTTAATAAGTTGCCAGACCTTATTGATATTGCTATAGTAAAAAACATCAAACGCGATCAACTCTTAGTTAATTCATCCTATGACCTATCTTCTGATCATTCACCTATAATTGTTATTTTACACGACAGTCACTGCACCTAAAACCCTTAGTTTCTACCCGAACAGAAACACGAATTGGTTAAAATATAAAATGTATGTGAGCTCTCACTTACCTTTGAACATCCCAATGAGAAATCCAGCTGATATTCAAGCAGCTGTAGACCATTTTACAGACGTCGTGACTGCAGCAGCCATAGCTGCAACGCCAACAAAGCCATCAGCTAAAATAATAACGTACCAGGCAACAGCAGATATTCAGATGCTCGTCATTGAGAAAAGAAGACTAAGAAGACAATGGAAAAATAGTCGTTCTCCACACGTAAAAATGCAAATGAACTTATGCCAAAAAAAAACTTACGCAGTAAATTGAGACAGAAACACCAATTCGCTATCGACAACTTCTTAAAAAACTTGGATCTAATGAAAAACAGGGATTATAGTCCGTGGAAAGCTGTAAAGCACTTACAATGTCATATTGCTTACGAATCCCCACTAAGACTTGAAGACCGTACTTGGGCTAAAAACTCAAGTCAAAAGGCAAATGCGTTCGCAAAGCACTTAGAGAAGGTTTTCGCACCACATGATATAAGTAATTCCACTATTCCAATTATTAGCGACATCGTGAATGATCCTATGAAATTTCGGTTGTATTCTTTAAAATCGACAATTAAAAATACGGATATGAAGAAATCACCTGGACCTGATCGTATAACAGGATCAATGATAAAAAACTTACCAAATTCAGCTGTAAGAATTTTACTTTACATATTTAATGCCATGTTGGGCGTCGGCTTCTTCCCATGCTCTTGGAAGATGTCTGAAATTGTTATGATCCCGAAACCTGGAAAGGACACAAGCCAGATTACATCCTACAGGCCAATTAGCCTACTGTCAGTTTTGTCAAATCGTATGCGCTCCCTGGTACACAAGAAATGAAAACATACATAGGGATCTCAAAGTTCCCACTATCCACGAAGAAGTTAAAACATACACGTCCAAATACGTAAACAAACTAGTCGCACATCCTAACACTCTAGCACGCAATTTATTGCAATTTGATGGCCACCAGAGACTAAAAAGAACTGACACATTGAGCCTGGTGAGGCGGCTCTCTCTACACAATAGAAGATAGATTTTTAAGATTTGAATACAAAAAATTAGTTATTACGTTGGTACTAACTAGTAAATAATAATTTAAAAATAAGATTTGAATACTTATTGTGAATTTCTTTTAATAGAAAGATTCAATAAAATACAGTAAAAAAAAAAATTGGTAGTCTGTTGTCAATGGCTGTCAAACATAAACTTATTAATGCAGCTTGTTCAAAATTTGACATGAGTCAACTGACAGATGCCTCTTGTCAATACCAGTTTTGCAATTTCAGTTAAGAGGCGGGAAATTCAAAAAGTCACGAACGAATTGACCCGCCCTCGTAGTATTAAGGGCTAAAATAATGTACATACATATTTATCATCGCTCCTCAAAAATCATTAAAAACCTGTCGACTTTTCGTAAAAAAACGATATACCGATGTACATACATATGTACATCGGAATTTAACAACATTGTTTTATTTCAAACTTAATACAGTTGCTTCCAAGTTTTCCATTTGATATCTCTTTTTTAATCTCGTTCGAATATTTCCTTAAAACCTCATAAAAATCATAAAAAATTTAGATAACGCAACCCAAATTAATTTAGTACTCGTGCTTACGTGTCTTTCTAGCTTTTAGCTGCCAGAAGATTTTCGCCCTAATTGCGGTTGGCTTGCAGTTGTTGTCATACTAAAATTTTTGTGGTACCTTGTAAATTGTTCGCCCACGCCACAAAACAAAAAAATAATCATGTAAAAGATAGCATTATAGTTATTGGATCATTCTGTTCCGAGAACTGTATAATGGGACAGCTGTTTACAATAAAATACATTTTGATATTTAGTTTTTTACTTAAGTGAATGCGGCATTCTAATCATCTGAAATACACATCTAGCATGCAAGAAGTAAAAGTGATAGTAAACAAGTAAGAGAGCTTTTTATAGACAAAACATTTTTAAAAATAAAATTTGTTGAAAAAATTATAAAATTTTTGTAATTTAAAAATTTCGAATTTGTGGTGAGTTCTAAAATTATGGAAAATTTTTTGTGGTTATAATGAAGATTTTTGGAAAATTTTGTAAGTTTTATAATTTTTAAATATTTCTATGAATTTTTAATTTTTTATGGATTTTTTAGGGAATTCACGATTTGTGGTGATTTTTCATAAACTATAGCAAAAACATAAATTTGTAGTGATATTTTAATTTTTGTGGTGAATATTAAAAATTTGCTGAAATTTTTTTTCGTAAAACTTCCGTTTTTTAATGAATGTGGATTAAAAAAAAAATTAAATGTTGCTTAAGTTTTACGATTTTGTGGTGAATTATCAAATTCGTGATGTATTTGAAATTTGAAAAATTTCAAATTTTATGAAATTTTTTCGTCAAGCTTCCGTTTTTTTAAGATTTAGATTTTTATAATATTAGTTTTATTGAATTGTAGTTTGGATTTGTGGTGAATTTTTGAATTTTGGTCAATTCCCAAATTATTATTATTTGTATTTTTCATTTTTGAGATTAATTAAGATTTTTAAATATTTTGGTGAATTTTCAATTTTTTAATTTTTTGGAAATTCACCACTTGTGGCGGATTTTTAGCTTTTGTTTTTATGTATTTGTTAAACATCGATTTTCTTAAAATGTTGATTTTTATCATAAAATATAGCACACGTCAGAAAGTTGATTGCAACATCGGATAGACGGACATCGTTAATTGAACTTCCCTACCTATAAGGATCCACAATATATATGCTTTGTTGAGTCGGAAATTAATATTGTAGAAATTACAAACGGACTGACAAACATAAATATGTATATACCCTTTTCATTTTTGTAAAGGCTATAAAAAGGAAGCAGCAAACAATTAATTCATAATAAAAAAAATGTATTTTTTTTAATAACTATTCAGTATTTGCTTTTGTAATGCAACAAGAAGCAATATCTTATGCTGTATAAGAGTCAGTCAAAAACTTTGTGGTAGCCGTAGAATAACATAACTGTCGAAGTAGTCAAAAAATAAACATTCAGCATAAAGGCGGAGTTAGTATTTACATTTCGTTCCAAATCAGCTGGAACACGGGGACCTACATTTTCCTTTTTTATCAGAGTACTCCTCGGAACTTTTTTTATAACTCTAACCAAATTAAAAATCTAAAAAACGTTTTTAGTACCATAATTACTTTAAAAAAAATTACAAAATTGGGGGCTTTTAATTTGATGATTTTTTCTTTAAAGAAAATTTGTTTATTTTTATTTACCATTTATTTCATAAAACGCAACGCCAGAATCTAAATAGAGAACAAAAAGAAATTTCAAACATTTTTAATCTTTTGTGCCTATACAAAACGCCGTAAATCATGAAGCGTTGATTTTGTTTTCAAAAGACGTAACATTTTTATTAAAAACAATGAAAAAATTTCTAATGTTTGAAATTGGTTTTCGTTTTCCATTTAGGTTTTGCCGTTGAGTACCGTTTTATAAAATTAGGGGCTAACAGCTTTTTCATGCATCACTTGAAAACATAGTTTTTATATTGTAAACCAGTAGACAATGTATTGGAATTCTAATCGACGAATGTTATAATTTCACAAAAATGAAATTGTTTTACTTAAATTTAAACAAAAAAATTGGCATGAAATTTGTAGACTTGTTTCCAATTCGGGCATGTCCGTAGTGACAATTCCCCAAGAAAGCAGGGTTAAAGAAAGTGTTTTCACAGTTTATCCTATTTCAAAGTCGTGTCAATTTATAGTTCGTCAAAAGCTTAAAAAAAGGGTGCCTTCAATTTGCAAAAAATACAATGACGTAGTCGAAGAAGTGGTTCAGAGTTTTATTTTCTGACGAAAAACATATTCTATTGATGGACCTAATTTGAACGATTTAAGAAAATAAGAAATATTTTTTCAACGAAGACACGGCAGGGAAGTTGGAGTTGTGGTATGTCGGGCTATATGCTACACTATGGCACTATCGACTTGGTATTTGAAACGGAAAAATGAGCATCGCACAAAAGAATATTTGAAGACGCGTTTTCACAATTTAAAGACTTATTTGGATACATACCGTGAGCCTACCATCGCGACAATAGTGGATTCGTATATAATGGAAAATGTCTAAGGGTGACACCTATTAGAAGAGAATACGACCGCGGAAATAAATTTGACACAAATGAGTCTTAAATAGAGGCAATAGAAAAGCCTTAAGCTCACCATATATTTTATATGATCGCGTAACTCATTACTAAATTTTGTTATTTCATTACTATTATTATTTAAATTTAACGGAACTAAACAACGAATTAATACAAAATTAGTTTTTCCTTATTCAAGTGCTATATAAAAAGAACTTAATTTAAGTTAAGTAAAAAAACAGAATAAAATTAAAGAACCACGTAATACAAACAAATTAAAATCCCTAAGTGAATGAAATTAGTTGCAGAACACAAGCAAAGGAAAGCAAATATTTGAGAAATTTGTGAGAAAAACGAAAAACAAAAAGCTGAAATTTTTAAATAAGTCAAGTAATGACTTCAATAAATAAAACATTGTATAACAACTACAAAGATATAATAAGTAAATCAAACTCCAAATATAATTACAAAATAAATATATTTGAATCAATAAAAGTAAAACATTTATGTCCGAAGTGGCAGATAAAAATCCAACAACAAAAATTTGGAACATCACTTTAAGCAAAGAAGTGGGAAAAACGGAAGCATCAAAAGATAGAAGAGATTTGTTTATACACAATGAGAAACCCCTGCGGCCGTTTGATAGAGAAAAGACTACCTGGTGCTTGTTATGGACAGTATCTCCGCAATCCTCTCAACGGAACCATCTCTCTCTCTCTTAAAGAACGTCAATTCTATTTTAGCTGTATAACACTGAGTATTTGGAACCAAGCGTAAACTAAATACATGTATGTGTAAAGAGGTGAACCTTCCAAAGTTCAAATCCGATTGAAATTAAACTCCGAACGTTAATATCATAGGAGTTAGTAATTTTCAACAACGTTTGTAATTTTTTTTTTTGGTAATATTTTAAAATATTTGCATCTTTTAATTGTGGTAAGATAAAAAAATCTATAAATTCATAGCCGCCAAGCTTAATGCTTTTAGGTACCGAAGCGACCTAACGCTCGTATAAGGCGAATTTTCTTTTTGAGCTATTATATACATATTTATTATTATTATATCAGTAAACTCGAAAGAAAAGTTCACCAATTAATTTCGTGTTGGAAAAACGATTTTACACACATTCATGTTTGATATTTTATTAATTTCTTAAAAGAATTTATTATTATTGTACAACAAACTTTACCTCTTTAAAAATAACAAAAATATTATTTGACATTAATCTGTAAAACCATATGACGAGAAAATTAATCACCTGGGCTCTTGAGGCCGTCACATGCAAATATTAATTTGCCTTAATTGGTTGCATATTTTAACTCCAGGCGAATACACCTTGGGTATCCAGCTAAATTATATTTAAATTTCTACGACAATTATTTATAAAAAAAATAATCTTATTACTGCTTCTGTTTAAACATAAAAATCATGTGTCACTGTGTTTTCAAATGCAGCAAAGCACCCTAGCGAATTCAAAAAAAATTTCGTGAATGTGTGTTGTTGTTGCCGGCTTCACACATACAACCCATTTAAACCCTCCATGTGACGTTTTTATCGAAATTTGAAAATGCTTTTTATTTTTGTATCCAAAAATATACACCGGACTGCCCACTAGTAGTTTATAAAATTGTAGTTCGTATCGTAAAATAAATTACACCGCGCGTTGGATTAAGGCCACTATAGACTTTAATAACAATTTCTAATTTAGGCCCGAATGTTGGAAGATTTTTTTTAAGTTTATGTTTCTAGTTAAGACATTTTTACACATACTTACGTGTATATTTTGTGTTTCCTAAAACGCTAAAAAGAAACATTAATCCAAAATATTATTATAGACACTTATACAGACATATGAGTGTATTTTTATCTTGAAATAAATTGAAAAAAGAGATAAATGAAAAGATATTAGCATAGATCCAGACGACGGTCCGTCAATCAGACAGCCAGTACAGTACGTATTTAAAAATCTTATACATATAAATTTCTTAGTGCTGCAACAAGCTGTATTCAAAATTTGTGTCGTATTTTATCGCACGCGTTTGTCAATATTTTGATTAAATTAGATGGCAGGTCTTCGTGGCAGGTCTCGATAGTAATCACTATAAAAAATATATAAAATATTCCGGATAATAAGTAGAAACGTACCTATAATTAGCCATTAGTTTCCTGAAGGTGCTCTTTAAATATCTGACTTTCATTTTAGTTTATATTGAGAAACGAGTCCTGTGGTTTCTCGTATTATGCTTCGCAAGTAAACGATAATTGTAAACTGGTGTTTAGAGCGTCTTAGCAGCTTCTTGCTCTTCCAATTGCAAGTTAAGAAGGCTTGTCCACTAGGCTGAGGTGATATTATATGATTATTGTCCACTTAGCTGCTGGACATGGGATGGAAATGAAAATTAGATGAAATTTATTTAAAATGTCTTATTCCTGCTTAAAAAGTAATCGTTAATAAAGATTCAAGAGAGTATGCTACAGATCTTCTAAGCGCCTACGCCACTCCGTGTAATTTCTTAATGCTGTCACATCAATAATTTATTGAATGAAGATTATATGCATATGAACATACATACATACATATTTATTTTATTTTAAAGCTAACAATTTTTTTTATGAAATCTCAAAATATTTGCGTTCTTATCAGTATCAAACATTTTGGATTTGGGTCAAACAATTTTAGAATCCTCTTCCCACAACTACACACATTCCAAAGAAATATAGAAAAAATAGATGAAGAAATTCAAAGACGCATAACTTTTTTATTCTCATGATATACATAGAGAACATTCACATCCAAATCCCGGCGCAAAAACTAATTGGGAGGACAATTCAGTCTGTACCCGTATCTATACTTCTTGCCTTTCTTGACTATAAACTCAAGACTTGACCACGGAAACTTGCTGTGTGATACTACTTTACACTTTCATTCTGGCTAAATATGGCTAACTAAGTCGTAAAAAATCCAGGGTGGAATACGCCAGGAATGCGTGACTCTGGATACCAGTTGATCTGCAGTTTTAATACAGACTTACCCGTTCTTATGGAGCTCTGTGAGGGTGGGCTTTTTTTATCATTAGAGGGATGAATCAGGAAGCCTCGCAAGAGTTTGGGGGGAGGGGTTAATCTTTACAGAAAGTACGGTTTTAATTTAGTTAAGTTAACACACATTGTGTGTGAATGTCCAGCACTAGCTAGCATAAGGCTTAGGATCACGGCCAGAGACTTGTTAAGTGTAAATGCCATGGTGGACCTAAGCCTTAAACAAATGCTAGCAATTATAAGAGACTACGTGATGAGAGAGAAAGTCGACATTCACCAATCGACAGTCTGAATAGTCGATAGTTACAAATCGGTTGCCTGAAATCAATTCGTGGAAAAAAGGAGTTCGAAAAGGTAGCGGTCTGTCTCGATATTCGCCTTACATAAAAAAATAAAAATATTTTTCTACAGTTGTATTCAATTTCATGATATCAATAAAATATGAGTGTCCATTTTTAGACGTCAAAGCTACAACAATGTATTAAGGATTGTTATACATAATCTGAAGTCATAGTCCACAGGGGTTGCAGAGCCATTTATAATTAAGCTTAGATTAGGGGTAGACCTTTAATATGAAACATTACTACACACTTGCGTATTTATTCTTTGACACTTAAATACATTTTTCGAAGCGCTAAACTTTGAAGTGGCAACACAAAACATTTCCGTTTGTGTGGCAGCCAATTTAAACTTATGGATTCATAATAAATATAATATAGAACTTTTAAAACTTTAAACAACCAGTTCTTTTCTATGTGTATCTTTTAGCCAATATATTATCTTTGTGTTTCTATATTTATTTGCAGGTTGGAAGTATTTAAACGTTTTGTGTTCGAATTTCGTGTCTTCATACATACGAGTATATATTTTTCAGGGTTGTGTGATTAAATATTGTGTTCTAAATACTTCGTTGCTGACGATTTGGCGGATTTTATGATTGTTTATGTTTATTGAATTTATGTTTTTTTTAATGTTTAAAATGTTTGCTGTTTTTCGGCATTAACTGGGTCAATATATTTTTAATTTTCTGTTTGGGAAGTAACATGATTGTTTGGCGCGGGTATCAGAAAATGGCGGGAACAATAAAAAAACACACAATTATTTATGATTCTTATTATTGTACACACTTGTACTAATACTCAGTAATGCTGCTATTTTGATATGAGTATTTAGCCAAAAAAAAAAAAATAAAAATAATTTTATTATTCTGGCGACACGTTTTTATTTACTTAATTAAACAAAAAAAAACTGTTTATTTATCAGCGTTGCAGAGTAGTATTTTATATTTAAGTATACAAATTAAAAAAATTATAATTTGCGTAAATTAAGTCAAGTATTTATTGGTATGACAACTGACACGACTAATTAGATGTACTGGAAAGTGGTTAAAATCGGCTTAGACACATAAATCCACCAGAGGCACAAACAATATTATGTATGACATGTAGATTGATTATTTTCTTCAGGTTATGACGATTATTGCAATCGAGAAAAATTCGGTGATCCGGATAATGCTCAGCATTTGGATATCGATATTTCGCTACTCCATTGTGTAGCAACATCAGGAAATAAAAATAACGAACCAATTATATATTAATGAAGAAAATATATTATATATTTTTTTTTCATTAATATATAATTGGTTCGTTATTTTTATTTCCTGATGATGCTACACAATGGAGTAGCGAAATATCGAAAAATAAAAATATAATTATTTAAAAAAGACCTTCAAGCTTGGACAATTTTAAATAAATTGTATTTTTAAATGTTTTCAATAAAACTCAAAAATTATATTTAAAACTTAAAGCAGCCAAAAGTAGTCCGCGTAACAGGAACTACCAGTATATGGCATAATTTTAGTCTTGTAGAATGCCACAATCACTCTTTTCTTTGCGCTTTGTAAATCAACATAAGGACGAACATTTTCCTGGTGGAATGTTATAGATTCGTATCCGGTAGCACCTTGTGGATGTTTTTCATTGACTGATATCTTCCGTATTATAGTCTGACTAGGGGAGTTGATATGCATTTCGATTCGAAAAACAAATCCTTTTGAAACAAATTTCCGACTCGAATTCATTCGTATCTATCAAGGAGTTGTATATTAAAGTAGACGGGTAAATAGTATGTCAAAATACACTATATTCGTCAAGACACTGTTGTTGTTATCTCAGTTCAAGAATTTGTTTTATTTAGCTCGAATTTCAGTTTTTTACTGAGAAAGTTTGTTGTGCCGTTTATGCGAGTCACAGCTTCTTGTTGAATAATTCTTAACCTCAGATAGGTTTTGGTTAGCAACATTCAAACAAGTCGATAGGTTCTGGTCCATTTTAAATATATCTTTTTCTTTAAAAAATAAGTTTTTGCACAAGATTTTCTTCATTCTATTGGTTTTTGTCTACGTGGATTATATGAAAAGATTTGTTGTTGCGGTTGTGGAATCGATACATTTGAGAAGTTCATTTTATCCCACTTAGTGCTTTAACTCTCGACAGTAGAACCATGACGTTTTCGCCAGGATGTTTTAGGGAGCAAAATTTATTTGGACACCTCCTATCCCTGAAACAACTACCAATTCACTTTCATTCACCATAACTTCTTTTTTAATTTTATTGACATTTTTTTAGTTAGTATAATCTTGAGCTGGAGGGCCCAGCATCATTAAATCTGCTGTCACTTTTATCTATTAACTTCTTTGACTTGTTTTTAGAATTAGAAACATTTGAGTGGTACTGCAACATAAAATCCACAAACACCTTACATTGCCTTTGCCTCGTGTTACATTTGCTTTGCCAACCCGCTCCTTTAGATTTGGCAACGTTTATTAAGACAAACAGATTTTAATAATTTATCACTTTTCATACATGTATTTTTATCAAAAAACTTACACTTGAGGCCGTCAGCTGGCAGGCACAAAGATATGGCTTGCCGGAACTGAGGGCACCGTCAGAAGTTCTAACTTATACCTCCACGTATGGCCGGTAACAGGTTCCTGTCTCTACAAGGAGTCTGTCTAAATAAGTCGAGCGGAGAGAAGTTAACACTCTTTGATAAAAAAAATTCCTAATCCACTATGGAACGGCATACGCCAGGGATGCGCTCCAAGGGTGCTTGATCTCAAGTATGCGAACTCTGGATACCACCCGATCTCCAGTTTTAATACAGACTTACCCATGCATATACAGCTCTGCGTGGGTGGACATTAGAGGAATGAAGCCTCGTAAGACGCGGAGAGGCTAGGGTTTTATTTGGCCAAAGGAGAAATCCGGAGAATATGGACAAGAATGCCACGCGTGAGGTGAACGGGTCAATATTTAAAGGTATTCTAAGGCGTTAGACCGTAACATTCGGACAGGGATGAACAATGAAGCCTCGTGGAGGAGTTAATCTCGGAAGGAACACTGGTGTTTATTGGCCAATGGAGGAATTCTGAAGAGTTTGAAGAAAAAACTTCGTAAGGGGTGGGCGGGACAGATTCTAAAAATACTTCTGTGGAAGAGGCTGAGACGTTAGCACATATTGTGTGTGAATTTCCAGCACTGGCTAGCATAATACTAAATGCTTAACCAAATGCTAGCAATTACAAGAGACTCCTTGATGAGGAAGGAGGTCGACAGTCTGAAATCACTATAGTCGATAGTAAAGGCTAGTGGTAGCACGAGACTTAATTGAGACTAAGGTAATTGTAAATTACAAATCGGTTGCCTTAAATCAATTTTAGGAAAGAAGGGGGTCGAGAAGGGATACATAAAGTTAGCGGTCTACTTCGACATCCCCCTACGAAAAAAACATTTAAAGAATTGTTATTTTCTTCGACAACCAAATAGCTTTCGAATAAAATATAAATATTTGAACGTAAATTTTATATACTTTCATAATTATTTACTACATAATTGCATATCCGAAAGACTACATTTTGTTTGTTGTAAGCGGAAAACATTCCGATCGTTCGTGAATAAATTTTCGAAAACTGTACTACATAACACAAAATCCACGTATTCGAAAGTTTTTCTTTTCGAATCAAATTACATAATAACCCCCCAGGTTTTAACAGCTCATGGTAAAATTTTTTCATATTTAAGCTTTTGTGATCTTCCCGAACATTACGTTCTTTCAGAGAGAGCTTCTCGCATAAATATCCGCACTTTAACAGGGACTTTCTGCGGCACTTTCCTTAATAAGAAAATAATTAAAAATTTTTCTTGGTTGACCAACTTCCACTTTTAATACAATAAAAACTCCAACTCGCTGTGTACTGAATAACAGATGTCTAAAATTTCAGATGAAATCAAAAATATTGGGTCATCGTCAATAATGTAACACAAAGGGGCCATCTGTTGTCAAACAGCGACAATTCAAGCGTGCAGCCAATAATAAAACATTTTCGAGACAAATTTCTTTTCTAAGATTTCAAAAGCCCTACTTTCGAATTTCAAAAATTAGTGATACAGAAATCCCCACCCTAATTGGAAAAAACACCAAATTAAGCAAAATATCACTTCAAGCTTCAACGATTTTTTACTGAAATCTTTTTTTTTAATTTTGATTGATAAATTTGTGGCTGAATTCAGTGCCTTTGTGGTTGCTTTCTTAAGATACAAATTCTTTTTTTTGTACCTGCATGTTCATTATTCGCCTTAAATTAAATTCTTAGAATTTATAAATAGACCACAAAAAACAAAATAGTTTTTTTTAGTGTTTTTTTTACAAGTCTCAAGATCATTTATTTAATTGTAGCAAATATTAGCAGAAGAAACTGCGGGCTTTACTAATAATTGGAAATTCTTGGAATCAAATAACTTGTAAACAAGTACATCGTTGTTATTTAACGATCTAATTAAATTTATGCAATGCGGGCTTTACTATTTGATGTTTTCTTAATTTATTTTTGATTTCATTTAGTTTCTTTGATAACAATCCTCCTCTGGTACAAAAATAAATATATTGTAACAAATGCTTTGTAGCAGCTCTATGCGAAGTTAGCATGTAGCTGCCAAGCATTTGCCAACTTCTAAACCACAAGTGTTTACTTACCCAAGTATGAACTAGTAAAGATGCTGGACGACAATGGATTTTTTCCGGTATAATCGATTGTTAACAACATTTAACTTTTGCCTTCAATTTTATTCGATTTACTTTACATTCGAACTCTTCTTTCTTTATTTTCAACATTTTTAATGGGTTAATATATGTGTGTACATGTAAGTATGTATGTATGTGTGTTTTTTTTTTTTTTTTGTCAAGTTTATACGTTTTCACCGAAGGCTAGGTGCCAACTCGTACAGAGGGTTTTTTGGTTGCGTGTTTTGTCAATTAAATTTTTCTTACTATTGAGTACTATTGAGGAAGTTCATAGATCTGCATTTAAAAATAGGCAATACTGTTCAGCTTTTTTATTGGCATTTCCCTGGCGGTTGATTAAGTGTGGCATGATGGGCTACTCACGAAAATATCGCGAGTTCTTCCAGTAAACTCCCACAAGCTTCTTAAGAGCTATTTGACTGATAGAACATTTTAAGTAAAGCCAGAAGAACAGTCTAAAAATGGCAGAATGTCTGCAGGAGTCCCTCAAGGCAGTATACTAGGGCCGCCTTTATATATCATCTATACAGCGGATATGCCAACAAGCCCATATACATATGTCAGTAATGATACAAAGGTTAAAAAAGAGACAGAATTACCTTCAATAACAAATACCACTGTTCCAGCCTGATAAACACGTTAAATATTTAGGTATCCACCTAGATAGACGCCTAACTTGGTTCCGCTATATTGAGCTAAAAATTGCGGCCATAAAACTCAAAACAATTTAACTAGACTGGTTAATAGGTCCTAACTCGTCCCTGGCTTTGATTGATTTGAGTGATTTTATACAAAGCAGTTATAAAACTAATAGATACATACGGCATTCAGCTGTGGGGTACTGCTTGGGCATCAAACAACCAGAAGTTACAGAGAAGACAGTCTAAACTACTACTACTAATCGTCTTTGCCCCATGGTACATACGAAATGAAAATATTCACCGGGATTTAAATATTTCCACAGTGCAAGAAGGCATTAAAAGTTACTCATACTTATTGTAATTTTCTTTAAGAAAGATTCAATAACTATTAACTTAAAAAAAATTCAGGAATTTTTACAACGGTATTGTTGAGTTCGAATAGCAAGATTAAGCCAAAGAGATATTACAGGTTGGTCTAAAAATGAAGTCCGTAAATTTTCTCGGGCCACCAAAAAACTCTTTGCAACTTCGGAGGGACGGACATCGTTAAATGAAGTCACCTACTTAGAAAGATCCAGAACATAAATATCTGTATATACTATGGGGTCAGAACTGAATAAATAAAGGAGCCGGTTTTCACTCTGGTATATCATTCATCATTTGATGCATTAAAAGGAAGCCCAGACTGATTTAGTGGCCACAATATAAATTGGCCTATTTTTAATTTGTCTTTAATTATTCAATTACTTTTAGCGTTGTGTGTTTTGCTGCAGACAAGCCTGGGCTGGCAATAAACAAATCATTTATTGAGGGCCATGATGAGAAAATTAAAGTCAGTTGGACAAGTTAATTTGAGGTAAAGTGATATCGAGTGCAACATGTTTGAAAATCGCTGGACCAAGTGCCTCCAATCACATTTACAAAGAATGATTTGTTCCAACCAATTTTAAGTTCTTTAGAAAATATTTTTTCCTCAAAAAAAACCTTTTCAAGTCTTTACTAAGTTTTTTATTAAAACTGTGCCTGCCAAAAAGGTGAGCCGCAGAATAATTCTTTATTTTTTATCGAGAATAACGGCCATCAAAACGTTTTGGGATTTCTTAATTTGTGTTGACTCAGATTATCAATAGCTTCTAGGTAATTATGTTTGAATTTTCCAAGAATTAATTTACATTTCTAATTCTTTGGAACATTAGGGCAAATAAAAATGATCATTAGTTAGACGCCGCCACGCGTCGTTGAAACATTTTCCAAGCAGAACTAATTAAACACATTGAATAACTCAAATATTATTTTAAAATAATCTTGGCATGTAACTTTATTTTCAAAATATAATAATAGAATCTACAGATTTGAAACAAAAAACGAGCTGATTGCTCTTATTAGAACATTTATAATTTGCAATTAGGGTTTTTGTAGTGGGGATTCCTAGGAACTAAAGATTTAAAAGTCTTGACTAATTTCCGGAAAAGAAGTAAGTTTAAAATGTTAAATATTAATATTAATAACAGCCTTTTATTTCAACATTTTAGAAAAATATAAAGTCTAGCTCAACTTAGGTAATTAGCGTCAATGGAACCGATAGAATAGCGGGATGTTTCGAAACACCTTCACATTTGTAAGACGATTCTGGCGTTTTCAAACAGATTCTGGATTCACTCATCAAGGTGTATAGTGTCTTTCAACTATAATATGAGATCCTATCGTTTCTCATTGGAAGTCTATCTATCACCGTACAAAGCACAGAACAAAATCAATAGAAAAGCAAATAAGAGTTGATGCCATAAAATATTCTACCGCAAGCTCAGCTACGTATAATTTTTCTGTCGCAGCAAAACTTAAGATAATCCATGAATTTAACCGTGAATTCTACCATTGCTTAAAAGGAGACTTCTTTTAGCAACAACTCCTAGAAAAAAATCGTTTGTCATTTAAAAACTTTGTTTTCTATCTTCAATAAAAGAAATCAATTCATGTTTGCTTGAAACAACACAATCGAATAGAAGTTTCACATTGTTCTCTTTCCGAAGATAATTATGATCAAAATGGGAAATTCAAACACAAAAAGATTTTTCTACTTTAAATATCAAGCAAACCGACCGTTGTCAAAAACAAGAGATTTGCTATTTTAAGAGAATTATGTACATCCATACATACATATACATACATATGTATATACATATGTATTTGGGAAAAAAGACATAATCCAAGAGGAGGTAAAACGCATTTATTTATAAATCCCAAAAAGGTAGTGTCACACGAAAACGCTTCATTTTTCTCTAAATATAGATCATCTCCTAGAACAAAACAACTTAACGCCAAAAATAATGCTGAAGAAGTGGATGTATCCATTGCATTTCCACTCACAGCTGCACATTTATGTCAAAATGAAAGTTGTATCTGGAACATACGTATACTCGTCGAGGAGCTTAGCTGACATATATCGTCTTACTTCATTCTTTTTCGATATAATGGTATGTCTCCACAACTAGATTCAATTAAAATGATGGAGTGCAGATTTGAATTCAGCGCGTTAATAATAATATGGAAGCAGTGGTATTGATGCACTGCATCATACCAAAAGCATAACTTTCGAGTAAGCGTAACTCGGCAAAAGTTTTTTTGCAAAAACAATTGTTACAGCTGTATACATTAGGTTGCTTGTAGTAGATTTAAATTTTACTTTACCTGTAAATCGAGGCTTTTTAAAATGCCTACGAAATACATCTTACATACAGTGACCCAAATTTCGTAGGTAATATTAACGAACAAAATTTGTTAAATCAACTGATTGTCTATTCAAATTTACCGCTTACAGCTACATTTAGAGTTGGCTAACAACCAAACAAACGTAGTAAGGAAAGTAAGAAAAAGTTTGTTTGTTTTGGGAGGTTTTTGTTAAAGCTTTAATATTTTTGCCTTGATTTGCTTTTGATTTCTCATTTGATCTAAGAAATTTCAAGCATAAGTTATTCTAAAAAGTTGGGTTTAAAAGTTTCCTGATGAGCTGGCCTAAGCAGCCAGCAAAATCCGTATTGAAACTAGCTTATCCACCCTCAACAAATAAATTACATTGTTTTAATAAAATGAGTTGGGATAAAATTAGCTAGAAAAAATTGTTAAAACAGAAACAATAAAATTCCAAAATATTCTTTTATATTTTTCGTTTAAATTTTTCTACGTGAATTTTTCTATATGAGAAAGATCCGCAGTTCTAAAATGTACATACATATATGCATACATGCATGCATACACATACAAATACATATTAACTAAGTATTATAGAAAAATACAAAAATTTTAATTTATAAGTTCAAATAAATAAAAATCCTTTTATTTTAATATGAACGAAATTTAACTAAAATTATTAGTTAATTTATTTATTCAATTTATTTAATTTATCATATTCAAGTTAGCTAAAATTTCTGGATATAAATAACGAAAAAGTATTTGTCGAATTGACGAAACTTCTTCTATATTAAGGCACACGGAAGTGCGCCAGGCCAAGTCTAAAGCAGACAGTGTGTATATTAAACGAAACCATTCGCGATGTTTTTACCCCCCTCATAACTCTACGTATAGATTACCTCATAGGCGGAGTTCGAGAGTTTTACCATAAAAGCTTCCCGAGATATAGAAATGTAAAAAGTGTATAATTTGATACTTATACACTGACTCACGGACTTACTCATCAATATTATGGAGCACTTCCACGGGAGCTAGAGAGCTGAAATTTGGTATACTGGTAGGCCTTGTTGGGGCTAGGATTCTGATATTTCCTTTTAAGTTTTATTGTTTTTTTTTCGAACTACAGATATTATTAATAATTAAGTAATTTTAATTTTTAGGCATGAGTTCGTGTTTCTTTCTATTTTACTGAAAACAGTAAAAGTTTTAACTTTATTAGACATCTAGTTGAATGGTATGGAACGAAAAATGACACTGAAGATGGCACATAGCCGAAACCGGTTTGTCTCCAAACCAAACTTGACAAGGGATGACGGAAATTCGTTCCAAAATTCTACATCAAAACACCCAGTCGGAATATCAAATCAAGAATGAATAGAATGGAATGCATTTTCTATGCCGCTACACACGTTATCAAGATTCTTCGTGTCTTACCTACAAATTTTGTGTCTAAACATCTTCTACTTATACCAACATTTAAGACAAATAGAATACGAGAATGAGTTATTTCTCGATTTTTGAATTTTTCAAATTATAGGTTTTTTTCCTTGGTTGAGAATGAAGTTTTACAATACTCTAACTTTTTCTGTTATTGAATTCTAGGTTACCATATGCAATTTGTTTTAGCCAACCATTGGTGTTAAAGCATTGTATGTATTTTAGTTTTATCTTGGTTGGATCTATTTTAGTATCCAATTGATTATGATGAAGGAAACATCTCTATTATTATGTATATATAAAATTCTCAATTCTTTCATTGTCATTTGTTGCGACAGAGTTGCATTTAAAGTCATAGTTGCATTTATTTATGCAACAATATGAAATAAGAGAAAAAGTGGCAAATGAAATCGATCGAATTATGTGCCATCCTTATCGATTTGAAAGCTGGATTTACGTTTGAAAACGATCGATTTCATTACATACCTGAATAAATCGAATTTCTTTTGAGAACGGCGTTGACAATTTTGAAAGGGCAATTCACGAGTTGATTTTGACATTTAACATTCATATTTTTATACTCCAAACCTTTAAACCTCACATTAAAAGCAAGAACATCTCTCTTTTAGCTTATCGGACAGTTTTATGTTAAAGTAGATCCATAATAACGAAAAATTAATAAACTGTCCGATCACATCCTAACTTTAACTATCAGCAAGTTGCAAAAATGGTCCTTTAGCTGAAAAAAATTAATAGCTCATCAAAGTTTCACGTATTTATCTTTTAGAGAAGTTATATTGAAATTATTTTCTGCTTATATTTTTTTCATTTGGTACAATAACTTAACTTACAATTTCATTACGAATCAAATCTTAAAAGAACATAAAGTGTTTTTTAAAATCGGAATTTTTTTCCAAACGAGTTTTAAAAAGCGATTATGTAACTTTAAAGTTTAAAATTGCTCTCATATAAAACGACAAAACCACACTTAAGCACTTTTTCCTTATTGACACAGATATAATGAGTTAGATAATTTAATTGTAGCCACAGGAGAAATGCAGTGTTGCCTCGAGAATCGTTCGTCCCATTTGGATATACAAACTACCCAAGGATGCAGAATAAAATTGCCTTCCAATTATTTATTATTTACATTATATTCACAATTGTTTCAAAGTTACTTGCAAATATTTACCAATAAACGCCAAAAAATCAAAATTTATTAATACATATCGCTCATTTACTCTAACAACGCCATAACTACAAAAAATGCCATTTCGAGATAAACGCTGTAGATGTTTTCAATTTGCTGCCACTTCAGCATCTTCTCGTCAAACGTGGAACGAAGAAGAGATAAAAAGATGACATTTATACACAATATAAAAAAGCATGACATAACGAACAATTCTGCATATTGAGTTATGACGTTGTTTGAGCAAATGAGCAATATATTTATCAAATATATGATCGTTTATTTCCAAATTGAAGAAAAAATTTCAAATTCTTTAGACAATGGAAATGCAAAAGCTTTAAAATAGAAATGAAAAGTAGCCGATTAATTTTAATTTTCTTTCTTGTCGGAAGTTTAGAAAATATTACGGTCATGATTTATAATCTGCATATTAAAATTTAATTCTAGTTTTTACAAAATATCATTTGCATTCTTTTTTTAAGATTAGTCACATAGAGATTAAATTGGATTTTATTCTCCATCGTAAAGTTCCTGGGTAAATATTACTGAAAAAAATATTCAAAATAAATCAAAATTAACAGGTCATGGAAACTTCAAGTATCATCTGTCCAGGATGAAAATCGTAGAAGATGATACTTGCAGACTGTGCCTGGAAGAGGCTGAGACGGTAGCGCACATTGTGTGTGAACGTCCAGCATTGGCTAGCATGAGGCTTAGGACCACGGGCAGACACTTGTGATATGTGAATGCCACGAGGGAGCTCAGTCTTAGACAAATACTTGCACTTACAAGAAACTCCATGATGAGGAGAAGTGTTGACAGTTACCAGTCGACAGTCTGAAATCACTATAGTCAAGAGTAGGGAAGTAAAAATAACGACGTCCGTCTGCTTGATGTTTAAATAAACTTTATGACGGCCCTATATAAGTTAGGAACCTGAAGCGTGGACCATTTGATCAGTATATTTGGCGAATTTTTGAAATCGGACCACAAGTTCCCGAGACATGGACGAAAAACAACTTTCAGACTTTTTTGGTATGGAAAACGCTTATAAAATTAAAAAATTAACATAAAATTTGCAATATTCTATATCCTTCTTCAATTTGGCCATAACTATTTTGTTTCAATTAAACGTCTAGTTATTCTGACTCCGGGGTGTGATAGTGAAAGTATTTTTTCGAGAATTATCTTTCTCATCGCTGCCGTGACTAGATGTGTCACACCAAATTTGTATGCTCAAAATTGGTATCGTAATTTGTTTGAGACTGCAATGGAAAATTGTAGAATTTATAAGTGCCTTAAGTGTTTCATCTGTTGGTTGTTCTTTGTATAATGTTGAAAACCAATACTCACTGGAAGTCTTGAAAGAGCGTCTGCAGTAGTATTTCCCTGAGATATAATAAATATTGCTAGTGAATTGCGCTATGTATTCCAGGTGTCACGTTTGACTTGGGGATTTAAATGGTTTAGAATTTAAAGCAAAAGTAAGAGGTTTGTGATTAGTAAATATTATATAATTTCTTCCTTCGAGACAATGTTTTACAGCATTGTATATTCCTTAAAGTTCTCTATTAAAAGTTAAATGTTTCACTTCACTGCAACATTCGATGCATTAATAGATAGAGATAATTGAGCGTTTTTGTCAAAAGGTGTAAGAGACGTTTTTTGTGTAAGAAGCGCCCGAACGTTGTTAAATGCCGTGGTGCTTTGTTCCGTCCAAATTCTTTCTTTGTTCTTACTATTTTCCTTGTTTGAAAAGTTAGTAAGTTGTGAAGACGACTCTGTTCTGCGGCTATCTGTGATAGTATGTTATTATAACAAGAATTTTCAATGGTGTGACAAAGAAGGAAGTAGTTGTCACGGGATCTTGAAATTTGGAACAAAGGCATAAAATTATTTAATTAAAAATAAAGGCGAAGAAATGTAATATTTACAGCCATACCTATATAAGAGCGTTGCGTTAGCAGCAGGGCACGTATCCATAGTACATTTCATGTAAAATTTATGTCTCTGAAAGTTTTGTAGCTACGTAACCTGCTGCTAACGCAACGCTCAACGCTCTTATTTCAGTTTGGCTGTTATGCATAACTATGAAAAAACAATTCTATTTAAACTTATTTTTAAATAAATTCCAAAGTTCTAGCATTTATGAATATTTCCGATATAGTGCTAAGCAGTACAACTTGCCCATTGTTGCACTGTTGGCAAAGGTATATTCACTTAAGACTAATACTAACAGTTCAAAACAGAAATAAAATGTTTGAGCAATAAGATGGTAGTAGGAAACTGCATAAGTCAATATTTACTAACCTCGCCAGTTTTATTCTTTGTATTTGTATCAACAATTTAAGTTAATGCTTCGCATTGAGCCTTTGTTTTTATATTGCAATTATACTATTTTCATTTTATTCTAAGATACGAATTTTTATACTACCCCTCAAAAGAAATGTTCATACTAAAGTTGTCATATTTTTGAACACAGCTCGTGACACTAGTAATAACTAGTAGTAATTTTAATGGCATGTTGCAACTAAATGCATCTTGCAGTCAGTCATCTTTTTAATCTACACGCTACTGAACTTTATCTAATCATTAGTTATTTGAACCACTTAGGTTCGGTGGAATTCTAGTTATATTATTGATGCATGATTCCTTATAGAATTATACAATTTTAATAACCACAAAATAAACGAAAATAAATTCTTAGATTTTTGTCATTTATAAATGACATTGAATTTTATTTATTTTATTTAGAAAGTAAAAATAAAACCTAATCTAGGCGCTAATAGAAAACACATGTACTAACAGAACAGAACAGAACAGAACTAAATAAAAAACGAATTTAAAATATTATTATGCAAGGTCATTGATAAGCGTCTTGTTGTTGTATTTTCTATGTGTGTGTGTGTGTTGTACCGTGTGGCGACAATGAAAAAGAGGGTGGCAATGAATTTAGCAGCGCTTAAATTATAGTAATCTGCACGAGGAGAAATATAAAATGTATGGATTTAATTAATGATATCGTATAATAATGTACAATACAATACTTTATACACTCGGTTGAGTAAAACAAAATAAATATGTTAATTTAATTAAAATTACTTGCTTTTTCAATATTGTACGGAAAAACACCAGTATCACTGGTGTTTTCTTTGCTACAAATAAATCTATCATTTAATATATAAAATGCAATTTGGTGTTCGTTTCTTAAATATATTTCACCCTTTTGAAGAGTGGTGTGTTTGTTAAAAAAAAAAAAAAATAAAAAAAATCACCGATACTAATTTCAGAAGGCATCGCACTCTGTGCCCGGGGTATAGATTACCAGAGTAGGTAATAAACAAAAATTCAATAAAAAGTAGTCGATGGCTGCTTTCAAATAAATCATTCGAATAATGATTTTCGCCGACCGTAGACTTGTGTATCCATACAACATACTACATGCACATAAATGTAAGGTGAATTACCAATTTTTAACTACTTTCGCTAAAAGAAATTAAAGTAAATTAACACAAATAGTGCTGGCTTATTCAGGCGATTTATTCGACCCATCATCTCCGCTTTCTTGTAACTAATCGCCGATGAATTAAACCCGATGCACACAAAGGGGCTTTAGAAAAAAATGTTTAGAAACCTAGTTTAATTTTTTGACGTACACCATAAAATAAACTTCAGTTCAGTGTGAATTTCTTACTATATGTGCTACTAAACAAATATACGCGGAAGACAGGCAAATAATGTTAGTAATCTTTGCAAATGGTCATCACAGCACGACTGCTTTCATTGAACTAAGCTATCGAAAACAGTAAATATCAGTAACTGTCCATTCAGTAAGTCCGCAGGATAAGTAAGAAAATTTGTACATAACTCGATTTTATTATTCACCATAGTTTGCCCTCATTTGTCTCGAGCACAGTTCGGATGATGTATATCAAGCCATTGTTTGGTTTCCACTCTATTTTTTTTAATCAAAAAGCCATGCTTTATCAAAACTCGAAATTCAATTTTTTCAATATTTTCAATTTTTTTCAAATACCAAAAGTTGCTTCACACCCAATGTTGTAACTCACGAATCAATAACCAGATTGCTGTCAAATTTATACACGTATCGGTTGAAGGTCAGTACTGAATAAAAATCACATAGTAACGCCATCTATGTGTCAAACTGTGGAGATTTTGAATAGACATAATTTGCAACATTGTATTTAGAAACACAAAAATATCCAAACCTTTTCATTTTGGCAACTAAAAATGAAACATGCACCCTTATTCTATTTGGCCATTTTCTGTCGGTGGTTTTGAATTGGTATTTTTGAAGTGCTGTCCATTAGCCGAAATCACCCTTTAACGTCTGCATATTATATATCCATAGAAATATTTCCTCTAGTTATATTTTCTTAAAAAGGAACTCAAACATTTAAACAAAAGATTTTCAAAATGAACACTTCTTTAGAATGTTCAATGCTGCACTTTGCCTTAAAGGACATGATTATGGAAGGAGCTTACGACGTTAAATAGTCAAACTTAAATAAAAAAAGAAAGATAGTCTAAAATTACCACAAGTGGTGAATATCAAAAAAAAATAAAAATCTCACCAAACTATTTAAAAGTCATAAAAATTATAAATCTTATCAAAAATCTTATTTGTTTGATAAAGTGAAATAAAACGAAATTGTCCAATAATTTGGGAAATCACTACAAAATCAAACTACAGTTAAAAATTCTAAATTACAAAAATACCATAATTTTCTAGAAAAAATTAATTTGAAACAAACCGAAGCTGCAAATTTGAATATTGACCACAAAAGTTTTAATTTCACCACTTTTTTGTAATTTCGATGGTGTTCCACAAACATATAAAAACAAAATTTAAAGTCACCACAAGTCGCGAATTCCCAAGAAAAACAAAACTCAACAAAATTTTAAAAAATTGTAAATTTTATCAAAAATCTCAATAATTATGAAAAATGAAAAAATACGAAATTTTACCATAATTTTAAATATAATATTTCAAAAAACCTAAATTTGAAGAGAAAAAACGAAACTTCATAACAAATTAGGAATTTTGCTAAAATTTTAAATTCACTAAAAATTCGAAAATTCTTTTTAAAATCAAAAACTAAAAATAAACCGTATTGCTAAAAAATTTACCATAAAAACTTTTAACTTACAAAACCAAACTATAATCTAAAAATGTTTAAATTACGAAAATAAGAAAATTTTCCATAAAAGCAGAGTGTAGAAAAACCGAAATATCAACAAAAAATTATGAATAGTTTAAAATTGTCCAAATTTTATGTTCACAGTAACTTCGAAATGTCACCACAAAGTCGAAATACTTGAGTAAAACATAACAATTCCAAAAATGCCAAAATTCAGCAAATTTTAACATTTTAATTTCACCACAAATCAGTGTTTTATGATAAACGTAGCAATTAAAAAAAATCGAGGTTACACAGGCTCCAACAAACTTAATTTTCACAAACAAGGAACCAAAAACAAACTTTACCATATTTTGAAATTTAACGACAAAATATACCCGAAGGCTGAAATTGCACTGAAAACTGTAAATTTTATCAAATATTATAAATCTTACTAAAAATTCTGTTTAGCTATTAACTACAATTCATCAAAAATCGACAATCTACAAAGATTCAGAAAAGAGAAAAACTGATGGAAAATGCATATACAGGGTGTCCGCCGGGAAGGTATACTACTTTGTTTTGCCGCCATTTTGGTAAACATTAGTCTTGACAGGTTATAATTAACTGTCGTGAAGTAGAGACGTGGCAAATTTATTTTGGAAAAATATTCTGTTAACCAACGTGTTTTAATCGTTAAAACATTTTATCAAACTCAATCATCGATTACTGTGACGATGAGAAAGTTACGTGAAATTTTTGGGAGAAACAACGTGTCAACAAGACGCACTATTTATCGTGTAGTGAAAGATTTCGAAGAAAGAGCAACTGTAGCTGATAGGCCCAAGCATGGACCACAACGTACTGCAAGATCGGCTGAAAACATTACTGCTGTTCAAGAAAGTGTTCAAAACAATCCATCAACTTCAATTCGACACCGTGCTCAGGAGCTTGGTATTCAAAGAACAACTTTGGCCACAATTTTCCACAAAGATTTGCATTTGTTTCCATTTAAGATTCAGTTGACACAAGAGCTTCTTCTAGAAGACCATTTACGCCGCCATACATATGCCAATAGGACATACATTTTCATTTGAGTGGAAATGTGAATAAACAGAACAGTCGGTTCTGGGCAATGGAAAACCCTCAAATTATTCATCAGTCACCTTTGCATCCATTAAAAGTGACAGTCTGGTGTGCAATTTGGTCAGGAGGAATCATTGGACCTTACTTCTTTGAAACTGAAAACGGCGTAACGGCAACGCCACGACTTCATGTTTTGTGCTTGACTAACATGTGGTTTCAACAAGACGGTGTCACATCGTATACAGCCAGGATTACAATGAAATTACTGCAAGACCTCTTTCCACAAGTTATTTCAAGGAATGGTGATGTTGATTGGCCTCCACGGTCGTCTGGTTTGACTGCTCCGGCCTTTTTTTTGTGTGGAGATCTGAAAAGCAAGGTTTATGCAAACAAACCAGAAACGCTGGAGCAACTCAAACCAAATATTCGGGACGAAATTAATGAAATACCGCGTGAAATGTGTGAGAATGTAATGAAAAATGTGTTCAAAAGGGCTCGCATTTGTAAGGCTACCAGAGGCAGACATTGCTCTAATATTGTATTACATACATAATTGCCGACATTAAATAAAACATTTATCAATATATATATATATCCATTTTCTTTCATTTAATCAATAATTATAAACAAACAAAGTAGTATACCTTTCCAGCGGTCACCCTGTTTTTCACTACATTCAATATCTCCAACAACTCGGGGAATATTTTTCTAAGTCAAATACAATAATTAGTTATTACATTGGTAATATTTAATAAATAATATTTTAGAGTTAAGATTTCAATACTTATTGTGAATTTCTTTTGGAAAGATTCAATAAAATAAAAATTAAAAAAAATACAGTAATCCCTGGATAATAACCCCGTAAATATTAATTACATCACTGAGGTAATTAGATGAATACGATTAGAGTGCTGAGAAGTAAATCTGCAAGAAAAAAATTCTATTCTAGTTTTTAGTCACCAAAATTTTTGAAAATTCTAATAATAATTAAACGAAAGAAATCTTAAACCCAGTGTACTATTTCGTCGATCAAAAGATTTGGTTTTTTGACAGTTAACTTGTTCTCTGGTTTTATATTTCTTATTTTAAATTATGCTGAATTTTTTATAAATTCGAAGAATATATATTACATGAAGAGAGAAACAGTTGGGAAATATTTTAATGTTCTGTCGGTCGACAAAAAACATCGTACCCTATAATATTGATGAGTGAGTCAGTGAGTGAATAGGTACTAAAATATGCACTATTTACACTTTCATAGCTCGGGAAGCTTTTATGACCTTGGCTTTCGATTCTCTCCGAAATTTATTTCATTACATCGTAAGGAAATGCTTTGAACCTTTCGAGGGGAACTAGAGCATAAAAGGAGGTTTCAAGAACTTTAGTGCTTTCACGCTGCTTTTTAAAGGAAGTTGTGCGAGTAACTGTACGGCTCAGCCAAAATTTGATCTTTCATGTTTATTTTGCTGATCGTTAATAAGATTTCCTTTGTATGAGAAGTTCCAAGGATCATCCTTCTCATAGTGTAACCAAAGCAGTTTTCGGATGCCGGGTACACTACTTTTTAAAAAAAAACCTTTGACTAGGCTCAAGACTGATCAAGTCCTTACTTTAAATTGATGTTAAAATTAACTTTTTATTTCACTTTACCACGAGGTTCTCCCAATCTTGAACAGTTTTTAAATTTTATTATATTATAAATTGAAATCGAATAACGTACAACCAAAACTAACAATGTAGTTACTCTAATTCTGGCCACCACAGTTGTCGCTATCAGATATAAGGTTATGCAAAGACAAAGACTAGAACTAGTTTCTTGGCAGCCACGTGAAAATTAGTCTTCATTCTATGAATACTTGTACCTATTAGCTCCTCCCATTGGTAAACTGTGGAAAGCAAAGTTGTATAGCCACAGTTGATGGTTGCAGTACACCCGGGTGCATGTCAGTACTGGAGTTGGCGATATTTTTTGCACCTTTTTAATCCCACCTTTGTTCATATTTGCTGTTTCAGCATTTTTCAATTCTTTTTCTTCCTTGACCGCATTTTTACCAGCGCCTGTTTTACAATGTCCAATGTTAATTTGCAACCTGTCACAATTAACACATGTGTCTGTTTGGGATTTGTGGAAACTGATGTTTAAGCATATGTTAAAAATGTGCCGGTAGTAGCTCTTTTGCACTGGTTCTGTTTGCTTTTCTGTGAAAAGTTCCCTGTAAAGTACTAACATATTCCTTACATTTAGCCTGTTGGATAAATACCGCGTATTTGTGTAATAATGGCTGGAATACTTGGGAAATTATCTAATGTGTTCTTTCATCATGATCTGCATCATTGTTTCAAAAGGTCAATTATTAATTACCAGACGTCAAATTACGACATTCAATATCGATCGAAACTTGAATAAAATATAATAGAAATTTCAATCGATATCGCATGCCGTGTATGGCTCTCAGCATGAAAATAAGTTTCAAAGAGTTATCACTATCATTTTTACTGAGTGCACTTACAAAAACAACAGACAATCAACAATAATTAATCTACTCGATTGCACTGTTTTAGTCGCCAGATTTTAGCTCAGAACTTCTCTCATTTTTACAACTCAGTCTATGAGATAAATTATTTTTAATATTTGTTTGAGCAAAAGAGTGTAAAGTGATCATATAGCCCTTGTTTTCTAGCGCAACAGGCTATTTAATGAAAAGTGCTCGAAATGGCCGCCATATCTCGCCACCGAATGAATGTTTCACTTTGACATCTTTTGCTCTGAGTTTCTCTGAACTGCACCAAATAATTCCAAATGTAAACTCAATTTTATAAAATAAGATCCTTCAACCCCATGTGCTTTAAGCCACATTGGATGGTATGTTACATATGAAGAACTTGGTCTTGATTTTGATCTCCGTACTTTTTGCCTCGATTTCGGTTTTAAAATGACTAAAATCGTGCGGTTTCGGTTCGGTTTTCGGTTTTGTAAATTTGCGAGTAAAGTTAATTTTTATGTCTATAAATTTCATTAAAAAAATACGTTTTAATTGTTTGTGTTCAATCCCAGGTACATTTTTTGAAAAAGGAACATTTGGTTAAAATGTTTAAAATAATAAAGGTCTGTTTTATTAGCTAAATAATAAAATTTAAGAAAAGTTAAGGCATTCAGTGAAGAATCGTTTAATCGAGATCTTAATTTTGTACAAAAGTTACCGGCGACTGAAAATATTATTTCGCTTTATGTTGAGGAGGGCTTAACTGTGTGTATAGCCTTGAGAAGTGTTGGTTATATGTTATTTTTATTATATAAGTATAGTACTTGTTATGAGAAAATTGTAGTACACATAGCGTTTGTTATTCATATTGTGTTTTCAAATATTTTCAAACTTTTATTACATTCAATAAAAAACCTTTGCACACGAAACACCAATATTCAACTAGAAGTAATAATATGTCTGTTGTTTTGTTATTGGTTTTTTTGTAGAAAATAAATTCTTGCCTGAGAGCATCAAAAGTATCACCTTTTTGCTTTAAAGGCAGTAAGAGCTTTTTTGATAGCGGATTCCAGTTCATCCTGCAATGAAGTGTTGTCATTATCTTTATCATCGGAATCTACTGGACATTCATTGTTTGGATACAAACGTTTTAATAGTTTGGTTGCAAAATTAATAACATCTGCAGTGGGAGTAATCGTAGGATTTAAAATATATTTCGCCAAATCTATAATTTGTTTATTCTTTCTTTGTAGCATTCTGTGTTTAATGGAAGCTAGCAACTTTTGTCTTATGTCTGTATTTATATTATGCAATTTTTCGTATAAAAATTTTAAAGCACCTTCAGCTGTTATAATATTTGCATCTGAACGACAAATAGCCTCAACTGTAATTTTTGTTAATAGAAATGATTCTGTAAAATAATTTAAAAATGTAAAATTAATACAGTAACAAAAAGGTAACGCCGAAAGTTCCGCTAAACTTTTGTTAATGCATTCTTTTAACAATAAAAACCTTTCAAGCATTGGAACTATTGAATTCCATCTGGTTGGGGAGTCTAAAAGTAAGCCGAGATCATGTCTTTTCTATTACATTTATTTGTAAAATATTGTTGCGAACTGAAGAGTTTTTAAAATAACGTACAACTTTTCTTACGTACTCAAGGTTAGAATTTATATCAACCAAAATTTTGTTGATAGTTTCTCCAGTTTCATCGTTTTCAGTAAAATCGTCGTCGTCGTCGTCACCATCATCATCATCTATTTCATTATCCTTTACTTGTAAGTTCATTGGGGCCATTCAAGGTTGCATGAGGCAGGCTCTCATGGTGACTGAGACATGGTGCAGTGAACAGGGTCTAACCATAAATGCCAGTAAATCCGACGCTATGCTTTTCACTCGTAAGAGGAAGGGTGTAGAGGTTGAAGCCTTAAAGCTTTTCGGATCGGAAGTAAATGTGTCCAGGAGGTGAATTATCTGGGCGTTACCCTATATAAGGAGCTTACCTGGAATGAACACATCGAAACAAAGGTCAGGAAAGCAAAAAGGATTATGCATCAATGTAAACGAGTGTGTGGCCGTAGGTGGGGAATCTTGCCGAAGGCTACATTCTGGATTTACACAATGATGGTGAGACCCATTATAACTTACGCATCCGTGGTGTGGTGGCCGAAGGCCTCTCAGGGCACAACTAAGCGTAAGTTGGATGGGATTCAGAGGCTGCATCGGACACTCATTGCGGAAGGCATTATACACAATGAGTGTATGGAGAACGACATCAGCATTTTTACTAATGGTTCTCTTATGAGTGGCAGGGCAGGAGCAGGTGTATTCTTAGTTGAGCTGAACTTGTCCTGTACTCTGTGTTTGGGGAGGTACATATCAGTTTACCAGGCAGAACTGCTTGGTTTGCTGCATGCGTTGGATCACTAGCTTGAAAGCCGAGAGCATGGGAAAAGGGTTCTCATTGCACTTATATTCCAAACTGGTGCTGGAATGTGTTCTGAAACTGAACAGATGTGCCTCGTTGAATGAGGTGACGTTGATGTGGGTTAAGGGACACATAGGTACAGCTGGGAATGAAGCAGCAGACGACCTAGCAAAAAGGGGATCTGATGTGGATTTCTGTGGACCAGAACCCAGGGTTGCCCTGGGGAATGGCCTAGTGCGAGCTAAAGTTCTTCAATGGGTAAACTCATTACACCTGAATAGGTGGAGGGAGAATACCACATGTAGACAGGCTAGAATGGTGCTCAAAGAGCCCCTCGGCAGGAAGGCCAGCAAGGTACTCGGGTATAATAGGGCTACTTTAAGCTGGATCACTGCGTTAGTGACAGGACATGGAAACTTCAAGTACCATCTGGCTAAGATGAAAGTCGTAGAAGATGATACTTGTGTGAATGCCCAGCACTGGCTAGCAGCCTTATGCTACCACGGGCAGACACTTGTTAGATGTGAATGCCATGGGGAAATTAAGCCTTAGAAAATGCTAGCAATTACAAAAGACTCCGTAATGAGGAAGTGTGTCGACAGTTACCGGTCGACAGTCTGAAATCACTTTAGTCAAGCGTAAAGGCTAGGGCTAGCACGAGACTCAATTGAAAGTAAGGTGGCTGTGATTACGGATCGGTTCCCTGAAATCAATTTGAGGAGCGAAATGGGGGTCGAAAAGGGACCCAGAAAGTAAGTGGTCTGCTTCGATATCCCCCATACATTAATAATCCTTTACTTGTGGTTTAAAGTTAAATTTTTCATAAACTACATCCATCACAGCAAGATGAATGCCGTGGGCCAAACACAACTGCAGTTCTGTAGGATTTTCCGCTCCGAATTTGATATTAACTGCTGCTCCGTCCACTGTACATGCCACAATATCAGTGTCCAAAGAAATATAAAATTCAAGCAGCTTCTGTTGCACAAGCACTTGAGTTCTTCCCGAATTACATGTTCCAAAGATGCGGCTGAGGCCTAGGTTATAAAATTTGCCTTCGGAATTGTGTATGTTTACATTCATATATCGTCTTCCCCGAGTACTACTCCACTCGTCCACATTCAAACTGAATTTTCATCTTTCAAACGTTCTATTATTATATTTCTTTTACTTTCAAAATCTCTAAGTATTAATTTCATAACACTGGTTTCACCCTTAGGCATAGAAAATCCTTTAGAAGAAATTGATGCTCTAATGAATTGTGACTGCGTTATACTTCGAACTGAAAACCCGTCTACTGTTGCAGGCTTAGCAACAATAACTTGTAGTGAATCCTTTTTAACGAAAGCGTTCATTAATTCTTTTCCACGTTTGAGAGAGTTTTCTAGAGTAGCCTCATTAATTTTACCTTTTTCACCGGTAATACCATGCACTACTTTCATGTGATTTGCCATGGAACTTGTAGATCCTCTTTCATATTTAAATACTTTCATACAAATCTGGCATATTGTTGAGTTAGATTGATGCTGTGATAATTTGAAATGTTTCCAAACACCAGACTTTAGCTCAGACATTTCTACCACAAAACACTATATAGTATACTATTAATTAAGAAGTACGCGAATTAAAATATGTGTTTTTTTACCGCTTATGTTTTTATATTTACACAAATTTTATATTAAACTGACACAATAGTTATTTTTAAATAGGTCTGTTCCAAGTGCATAACAAAACAGTCCGAACTAGTCCGAGTTAGTCCAAACGCGTTCCAGATAACAATTTTTGTGCAATTTTGAGAGAAAATGAGAGAGTAAAATTTTTCATTTCCTGTACAAAATCGTCCGAACTTTTTCTTTGGGTAAGTTCGGACTAGAATTAAATTATCAGCTGTTTTTTGTTTATATTTAAAAATCATAAAATTTTTAAATAAAGGAGAAAAGTTTTTATTTTAAATTTATTAAAAAGCAAAACGGAAAATTTTTCCAATAAACTTGAAGTTGTAAGTTGTGCATATTTATCACTTTATTTAACAAAAAAAAATGTTTTTATCGATCAGTTAAGAAGTTACGGACAGCTGCTGGCAATGATGCAAATGTTTTGCCTTTAAAATATTATGCATTTTAAGCGTATAAAATTACTAAAATAAAATTTATTTGAGAAAGTAGGCACCATTTGTGGTTTTTTGCGTTCCAGCAATTCCGGACAACTTTGGAACATTCAGAGAGTAAGTTTCTTTTTACTCTCAATAGTCCGGACTATTTTGTTATGCACTTGGAACAGACTTAATGTTAATGTTCACTTTGACTTTAATAAATTCTAATAGTCAAACGTTTGTTTACGAATGCCATAGAAGAAAAACAAAACAATAAACAATACAGGATGGTTCTTCTTACAGCGTCCGTTAATTTTAAATTTAAAACTTTCTGAAACAGCTGGTAATTGATAATTTATTGATACATTATTAAAAGTGAAGTTGACCGTGTTTATATTGATTTCTTAAAGTGTAACCATTTTGGCAAAGGAAAAGATAGAAAACCGCGGTTTTTTGATCGGTTTTCGGTTTCGGTTTCGATTTTAACCGCACAGCAAACTCTACTATATCCAAATTTCACCGCTCTAGCTAAGTGGAAGTGCTCCATAATATTGATGATTAAGTCAGTGAGTCAGTGAACATGCACTTTTTACACCTCTATATCTCGGAATGCTTTTATGGTAAAACTTGGCCAATGAGGTTACCTATATGTACGTAGAGTCCCTATGTTTCAAGTTTCATTATTTTATGTTAAAAGGAAGCAACGTTATGAGGGTGGTAAACACTCTGTATGCAATATACACACTGCAAGATTTTGTTGCATTTCTTAGGAAGCCAAAAGGAACTAATTTTAATCGTTTAGGTTTTACGTTGATTGTTGTTTTTCATTTTAAGGCTGAAATTTTATTTTAGTGTAAATGAGAGTAAAATATTTAATAAAGTGTGATACGAGTAAAAAAAGAAAAAGGGTCAACATTAGATTAATTGCTGGTTGTGTCTTTAGTTCATTAATTAAACGTCTCAAGTTTAAGTGTCTACAATAAGATAAAACAAATTGCAGTTTCTTGAGTAGTGGTCACCATTCGCTTCATTCTGGCGTATCTACTAAAGGCCATCTACTAAAGGCCACTACCCTACACAGACGTACGATTTATTCAGAAGAAAATTTTATGGAGCAGCAAAATTTATAAGTCGCGCAATATCTATTTGCTAGTGCCACACTGTCACACAAAAAAACCGCAACCAGGGACCGTAATAATTCTGAGCAATATCATTTTCTTAACTTAACTTTTCTTTTTTACTTGCATTGAGTTTTATTTTCTTGATCGTAGCATATCGAGTATTTTTTAGTTTTATTTATTTATTATTTTTTCTTTTGTTGAAAAATTATGATTATTTTGTGATTTTTATTTTTAGCTTAAAAATAAGTGTAATTTTTAGATATTTATTTTACGACCATAGGTATGAAATACTAATCGAAAGTTGCACATTAATGTTCCAATTCGTTATTCTAGCTAAGTTTAAGAAATAAAGACTTGGCTTGAATCGCTTAAAATTCATTTGAACTTTAAAAATGCTCTTTCCACACTTACCTGCGTAGCGGGCAGATTGTGTAAAATTTTAGCTAACTTACATGGATGAGGATATAAATATATATTTAAAGGTATACCGTTATGTCTTAAATGAACGGGTTGTTTAAAAGAAAAATCCGAAATTCTGCAGTAAAATTCCCCTTAAGGTATGCTACTCGTAACATTGTTTTGGAATCTGCTTAGTAGTTTCGGAGAGAGTTGTGACAAAATAATTAACCAAAATAGGACAAACCGTTCTCCAGACATGACAGTGTGTGTGAAAAACTAGAGGTGATTGAAAAAGATTTGAGTTTAGCGCACCAGGTAAAATTAAGAAACCACTTTCAGTTGCGGGGCAACAAAACCCCTGTAATCGTTCTGACTGTAAAAAAATTAAAAGCAAAATTTCTCCATTACATTATTTATATACCAACGCTTTGATTTTCCATAATTCTTTAAAAAAACCATTAATCTTTTATTGAAAGTATTCTTTAGCCGCCCCAGCTCTTGTGGTAATGACGTAATACGATTTTCCGTTGCTCTTTGAGAGTGCATTTCGTTTTCTGTGCTGGATTGGAAGATGAAAATGAGCTTCATCACTGAGTAAGCTTATATTTGAACCCCCTTCTTCTTGTTCCAACTTAGATCATCCTTTGTAAAAAGACTGGCTGTTATTTTTAATATGACAAAGTGTAAAGAAATGACAAATAGCTGATAGTTTGATGAACATACATGTAGCTTAAGAGTATTCTTGGAAGGAACTTACTCTGACGGCTTATGGAAAGCATATAATTGATTTGACATTGAGAATTGTATGAAAACGCCCAATAATGCACGAACAAAGCTTACAACTAATATCGATACACGAAAACAGCAATATAAAAACAGCATACATAATGACAGTCATAGGTCTTTCGAGTATAAAAAGGGTTTCACTAATTCCTCACACACAACTTGTGTTGCACTATTTCTTACAACTCTACTGGAATCTTAGCAAAAGTTCCAATTTAAATGGTTTCATCTTGTATAGCGAACAATATTATTTATTTGTAAAAGCAAGGATTATTCATTTCAAATGAATTAATTAAATGATTAAACTGTATGTGAATATCGCACGCATATTAAAGGGTTTCAGCAACTCTTTCGAAATGCATAATAAATTTAAAAAATATAAATTTTGCTGTTGTTAATTTTCGTCTGCTCTTAAAAACTTTAGAGAAGGTATTTACATGCATTCACAAAGAGTGCAAGCAAGCATATATATAGAAAAACAAAAAATGTCCAGAATCAAACGAATATATACATGGTATGTATGTATGTAAAATGCCCACAAAAAATTTCCAAATATTTTTAAAAAGATAAAATAATAAAACAAGTAAAAGAGCTATGTTCTATGGCTAGCCGAATCTTATATACACTTCGCAATAGTAATAACTGCCGAAAATATGTTATAGATTTTCCTGGTTCAAAGCACGTATTGCGATCTTCAATTTTAGTCTCCCGCTTCAGTCGCCTTATATTACATTTAAACTCTCCTTTCGTTTTAATACAATCATTTTCGATCGGTTATTAGATGAGATGTTTTTCTTAATTTGGCCCTTTGATTAAGTTTTTATTTTCTCTGAGTGCTTATCAATTTATCATAAATCCTGAATTTTTAGGCAGTTTGTAATAGCGGAATTGGATTTCCAGTAAAATTTCTTACATTTGATGAAAATTAGAGTTTTTGGTGCAATTTCAGGCTTCAAGGTAATTTTGTCGTTGAATTTTATATTATATTGAAGTTTGTTTTAATTAGGACTTTTGTAAGATAGCAGGTCTTTTGGATCTTGTGTTACACTGATTGCTAATATTGCAACGTTTTTCATGAAACATTGACTTTTTGAAAATGTTGGTGAAATTAAACATTTGTTTTGAAATTTTAAGATGAATTTTGAATTTTGTGGTATTTTTGTAATTCTTATATTTTATTTCAGTTTTTCAATTTTATGATGATTTTTTTCGAACATATAGTTTGGTTTTGTGAAAAGTTTTCGAGTTTTGGTGAAATCACTTATGTTTAAATTTGTTTTTATTTTATTTTTCAGTTTAATTTCGATTTTGACAAATTATTAAATTTTTATAATTATTTAAATTATTTGGTGAAATTTCGATCTGTTGTAAATTCGATTTTTTTTATTAAAATCCATTATATTTTGACGTTTTCATCAAATATTTGTTATTTAATTTTCGCTATTTTAGTGAAATCGCAAAATTTTTTTAGAGTTAAAGTTTTTGTGGTGAAATTCCAAAATTTGGTGAATTTTATTTTTTTTAATTATTGGGTAATTTTTCGGGTTTTTATTGAATTTTAATATACATATGTATATAGGAACAACAATTTTTCGTATTCCAGTTTTCATGGAAAATTTTAAATTTTGACAACATTTCGAATTTTTGTCATTTATAATTTTTTGAAAAATTATGATATTTTTTTAATTGAAAACTTTTGGACCATAGCTTTAGTGGTAGGTTTTTGAATTTTGGTGAATTCTTAAATTATGGTCAAGTTTGTTTTTTTGCCTTTTAAAGATTTTGGTGAATTTTGAAATTTGTTGTGAATTCGCCATTTCTTTTGATTTTGTTAAATTTTGACGTTATTCATAAAATATTGACTCTTGTAATTTTTCGGCTTTTTGGTGAAATTACAAAATCTTGATGAAATTTAAATTCTTGTTATAAATATTCAAAATATGTTTTATTTTTGAAGCCAGTTTTTGGATCTTATGGTGGATTTTCGCATTTGTTGTGAATTTTAAATGATGGCGAAATTTCGAACTTTTTGAAATTTGTTTGTGAAATTTCTCTTTCTGGAGGAATTTGGTTTTTTTTGTAGTTTTAGAAATGTTGAAGTTTTTAATAAAAAAAATTTGGTCTAATATTTAGATCCTTAAGTTAAATGGGGAGAAGATGAAAATGTCTGTGGGATAGTTTACAGCGAATTTGATAAGTATTTGGCAAATGTGAATTTTAGGCCATGTTTGTTGTAAAAAAAACAATAAAATTGGTTTTTTGCCCTTATCTCTGGACTTGTGGTCTGATATGGCTGATTTCAATTTCCGAAAATTCGCCGAGCGCAATGGTCAAGTGGTCCATGTTTCAAGATCCTTGGTTGTCGGGTGTAGTCAGAAAGTTGATTCCAACATCGGACAGACTGACAGACGGACATCGTTAATTGAACTCTCCTACCTATAAGGATCCACAATATAAATACGTCGTTAGGTCGGAAATGCAGACTGTAGAAATTACAAACGGAATGACAAACCGATATACATATAACACAAAATAATAAACATTTATCTCGGTGCATGTACGCCGTTTGACTCATACGGCTGGGATTTTTAATGTAGCGAAATGATGTGCTTGTATGCGTAACGACTTTAAGTATAAAGTGTACATAATTATGTTCAGAATATATAATATGTATGTATGTTCGTTTTTCTAATTTAAACTCATTTTATTTCGGTACGACATACATGCATACTTATAAATCGTAAGCGAAAAAAGCGCGCAAAATACACACAAAAATAAACAAGTTGAGCAGTGTCGAAACATAAATACCCCATCATTTGATAATAGACACTGGCACAGCTTATCGAATTTGTCTTTGATAATTTCTTTAGATAATTTTATCTAAAAGCACTAACTGGAAAAATTTTGGAGGCAATTTGTGTGCGATTACCCGTGGCGTGCCAGTTTAGCAAATCTAGCATTGTTTAAATTTATTAAGCATAAAAAAGCCATCTAGAATATAGTACTAACTATTTTAGCATTTTCGCACTTTTCGTTAGCAATTGTGGATGTTACTCAAGAAGTTTAAGCACGGTTTTCGCGAAGTAAAAACGCAATTGGCTTATGCAGCGGTAAGATCTTGGAGTTTGTAAACTTGGAAACAGACTACATTTAAAAATATTAATTAATATTTTATCGTTTTTAGTTCTACAACATAAAATTATAGTCATATAATTCCCACCGTTTTTCAGATTTTTTTTAACGGAGTGAAATGAAGCGAATATTACTTTTTAAATAAAAAAATTGTTCATAAATAGGGCCATTATAACAACTCGCCTTTAAAGTTCATGTTAATAAAAGGTAACTTTAGCTAATGTGAGAAATAAAGTGACCTTTAACGATTATTCGTTATTACATTATCCTTTTATTTTTTTGGAAATGTGGTTTTTACGATTACATAGTGGCAACGACTTACTTCTATTTATTCGTTTACTGGTAAAAAATATTCGGTTATTTTTATTTCAAAAATATATTATTTTCCATTTTTATTTTTGATTTGCAAATTAAATTCATATTGTTTTTTTTCAAATTTTCGAAATATGGCAACTTCAAATCTATAAACCTCAGGTTAAAAGTTACTCTAAAATTCCTAATTTTTTTTAATTAATTTAGAGAAATTCACTGAATTTGTTATGAACAATATTATTAATATTTACTATATTTGTAATAAATTAAAAATACATTTGTTTTAGCATTTCATTTTTAATTTTAAGGTTAATGGTGGGTCGCAAATTTCGTTTGAAGAGTAATACAGTTAATGTGTAATTGCGAAATGGGGTACTAGTGAAATGTGGCTGGAATTCAAACAAATTGGCAGTATCACAGATCATGCGAATAATGGCAAAGTGACTGAAAATGGGCAAGTGACTAATTTGTTGTTGCAGCAAATACGTAAAGCTGTAAATTTGTTTGGGGTAAAAGGGCGAATCATAATTCAGTTATGAAAATAGTACCGTTATATCTACTTGAAATAAAATCACAACTCACACAAAAATGAGAAATTTTTAGCATGTTTACGCTAATTCAAGATGAAAATCTAAATTATTTGTTCTAGCACGAAGTGCCACGCCATCTGTCTTTAGCCCGCCTATTTTATATTTAATCACGTGCACAGACAATAAACCCACATTAATGTATTTTCTTAATTTGTTTAGCATTTATTAATTCATTATTCCGACTAATTATTTTTGAACGGCATTCCAATCAATAAATAGGCGTTTTTTAAATCTGCACGAGGAAATTCTGTTGAGATCATGTTTGTTTTTATTTGTAGGCTGTGATGATTAATTCGATGGGAGCCAAACGTTGAGGTCTCTTGTGAAATAATGGCGAACTTCAAGAAAAATAAAAGGAAGTGAATTGTATTCGCATATATTCGTCGGCTGCTTAAGAACAGGACGATCAGTAAGTCTCGCATATCCATTGATAGCTGCAAGGGCCGACCGCCAATTGATAAATACATTCAAAATAATCGAAATTATAATAAAGTTCCCAAGGTTTATTCTTCAATGTATTAGGGAGGTTGACATCTGCCAGTACAACAAATATTGGATGGCTTAGATTGTAGCAGAAAAAAATAGACGCAGAAATGTGTATACCAAAATATTAGCAAACGAATTAAAAGGAATGTAGGATGTCATCACTGAGCATTAATCCAATGTGTAGATTCAGAAGGATAGTCCAACAGAAACGTCGTCAGACCGATCGCATATAAACATCTCATATATTTCTTATCATTCTTAAAAGTATCCGTAAGTGCAACAATATGACAGGTAAATTTAAAGACATTATTTTAACCGGAAGGATTTATATAAAAAGGTTATGCGAACAATATTTTATATTTAAGGTCTTCACCCCGTTAGCTACGCAAACTGAATGAAGCAAAAAATAGCCTTGTGCTGAAAACCCCGATTGTCAGTAGATTTTGCCAATTAAAAAGAATTGTAACAAAAAAACAAAAAAACTAAAAACTTGTTTTAATGCGATCAAATTAGTTGTGAATCTGTTATGGGGTGGAGGTGGTATGATATTTTCCACCACTGGATCTGCGCCTGGGCGAGCAGTTCGTTAGCCATAGTTTAATAAATGTGTTTAAAAAAACTTTGTGCTAGCATCATTATGTATAAAGGAGAAGAAGTTTGAAAATTCTGACTATCAGAACCATCTAGATGGGAAATTTATTGTCGTAAATTCGCGCGCACACACACATAAAACAGCTAAAATTGTTGATACATTTTTTCAAAATTCTAGCGCTGGGGCATTTCGATAGACTCGTCGTTTTAGAACACAAAACACACATTTTTGGCATGTTTGTCGTAAAATCCATTGGATTTATTTAAAAAAAAATGGTGTGGAGATACTTGTGGATATATTTTGCTGCGAAAGAATAACTCATTCCTTCGGGAAAGTAGAGAAAAAGCGAGAGTACACAAATTACCGATTTAATTGAAATAATGGGTTCTTAAATAAAAGCTAGACATTAGCGTGAAAAATGCTACATCGTTTCAATCACCCTATTGTCTGATTTTCCAATTCGATGCAAGTGGCTTTGCAAGCTTGAGTTTCCTTGTAGAATACTTTTAATTGTTGTAATTTTGGCCTTTTTTAGCTTCAGAAGGCTCCTCGTTTTATTGAGTTTGGGTCCACCCAAATATTTTATGTTGTTTCCCACCGTTTCCTTGTTCCATAGTGCGATACGATTTCTTATAGCCCAATTTTCCAGCTCCGGCACAGTAGCAGCAAATGGGCTCTTATTTTCTAAGTTTATTACCAACTGCTCCTTGGTATCTTAGCATCCATATGATATGCAGTCTACTATTTCGAGCACTCGGTAATCGATCAGATGAAGTCCAATAAAGTAACGGTTTTCACCCGTTCGTATCCCAATGGGTTGATTGTTAGTGATTAATAAAATGTAACTAAGATTTCGTTATGAAAAAGTCAACTTCGATTATAAACTCTTCTTAATAACTAAATCCACTAATTCAAGATACTCTCATATAATTACAGCGCACTTAGAAAAAACCAAAAAAACAAACAGAATTATATAAACTCAATTAATTTAAAAATCATATTTTTATCTTAGGTCTTTCCAAGGAGTCTGGCTAAGTAAGTCGAGCGAAAAGAAGTTAACACACGCGTATACAAAATCCCTAATCCACTGGCATACACCAGGGATGCGTACCCAACAGGGTGCTTGGTCTCAAGTATGCAAACTCTGGACACCAGTCGATCTCCAATTTTAATACAGAAGCATATGGATCTGGAAGCATCGCAAGAGGCGGAGAGCTTAGTCTCAGCAGAAACTACGGTTTTCTTTTGCCAAAGGATGGACAAGAATGCCTCCCGAGGGGTGGATGGGTCAATATTTAAGGGTACTTCTAAGGCGCCAGACCGCAAAACGCGTGATTGTCAAAACATGCTGGGAACTCTTTGGCGTGTTGCAAATCAGATGCGCTTTAACAATTACGTAAGTGCCAGAGCATACCTGATTACACAATGGTTCACGCATTTCGTAAAATATTAGCCTCGTCTGACCATCCTTTTTCAAAATATGGCAGCAATTGTTTGTTGTATTTAGTTAACTTTATGCTTGATATTTCAAGTAAATAATAAATGAAAAGCTAATGAGAACCTTCTGGTTATGCTGGAACCATGAATGTATCAATTGTCTCTTTTCAAGCGGTTTGCAATTGTTCGAATCACACATTGCATTGTCATTAACAAAAATTAATAGAGTTGGCAAAATAAGACGGATCAATTTCAGAACAAAAAAATCATCGTGAAAACCTTTACAGAAGTCATTATATGGAAGATTTAATGGTGGAGTTTGCTGTTAGTACCGCTAACATTTTGCTTGTTTATTTCAGAGCGGCTCTTACAAAAAAATGCTTATTTTATGCAAGCACGTGGGAATAAAAGCTTCCTGTATATCAGCTGGTTTGCGCGAAGCTGGGGAATTATCGTTAAATATATTTTCATAGTTCAGAGTAAGCAGATAACTAAGTAGATGCTAAAACTTATAGCCGTTTTCTTTTCTCCTGTATCTTGGAGATTTCACGACGACAATTTTCATATTAACACGATATTTTCCTAATAGTTATGAAGGTAATATAACAAAACCTGCTTGGTTGCCCGCAATGATAAAGTTGCTGACGATCCATATGTTTTCTCAAGGACAGTCCACCACTCTAATCATCTGGAAACGAACCAGCCGTATTCGCTTTCTCATCCCTAGAATAGTTGGCATGAATGCATTGGTATTTCCGCATTTAGCAGAACCCAATTATGGATAATCTTGCCAACTAATTAAGAGATTATAAATTGTGGAATAAATTTCGATGTATTATAAGCCCCCTTGAGAAATTATAAGGGGTTTCACATTGCGAATGATTGTGAATGCGAAAGTGCTCTCTAGCCCTTATTGAAGATGATTAATTTGGCAAAACTAGTTTATTTAAGCGCTGCATAGCGACACTATGACACTATGCTTTATAGTCCATAACTACAGAAATCACGTAAGCGACCGTTTCCGATGTAAATTGTCGTATGTGTTACAAACGAAATGAATGTTTGTAATGCTCGTTCCGCAATTCACACGTGTAAGTCATAAAAACACACAAAATTAAACGCGCAAAAACTTTGGAAATATTGTACTACTTACGTCAATTTAACCAAATGTCGGTTTGTTGCCCTCAACGTTTAACGTTTTATGGTGGGAACGTCGAAGAGCCACTGTGTGTTGTTTTGTATTTTATTATTTATTTAGTTGCTGTTGCTTTATTATATATTTATTAGTTAGACACTCATTTCTTAAATCAGCGACTTTTCAACCTTTTTTCCCCTTTTTTTTGCAGAGAGTGTCTGTTTTTCAGCTTTATGTATGAGACGTTCCTTCGTAGGTAGCGTTGGGTTAATGGATGCGTTAGTTTGTGTGTTTATTGTTATGATTTTGTTTTTGTACATAATATATACGTTGTTGTTGTTGGTTGAGTTTTTTGTTAGTTAAGCCCATGGTGAGTTTGTTTTTTAAGTACATTTACACATGTTATTGTTGTTTGTGTTTTTCATTGTATCCATACATACATATGTAAGTATATGTGTATGTATATGTAAGTAGTAGGTTGTATGTACTTGCAGTAGCTATACGTTGTATATTATTGGGGTATGTTGTTGTTAGTTCAATAACCGCCAAAAATGTTCAAGGCCAAAAACAACACAATATTTGTTTTATTTCATTTAGGCATAAAATTTTGGTATTTTATTTTTGTGGTTAACACTCTACAATAAAACAAGGTGGCAAGCATAGAAAACTGTATTGGATGATTTTTCTTTAGGCCAGATTTGACGATTTTTGGACTTACAAATTAGCTTCTGACGATTTCTGCTTAAAATTTAATAATTTGTCGAAAAGCTTTTGCACTCTATAGTAAGTGCGTCTAAGCCTGGGTACGCAAAATACAGGTTTTTTTCAGTCGATGTAATTAACGCGGCTACATAAGCAATCGACCGAATACAGAACTGACCGAAACAGCGAAGCATGTAAGCGGCCAAAAACTTTATGTAAAAAATTAGTTGATTATTTACCAACATTTGTGCAATCTACATTTTAGAATATTTTTGCTTTTGTTCACATTTGTTGGCCTTTTTTTTTTTTTTTTTTTTTGATTTAAGTCGCGTTAAATATTTTTGGGGCAATTGTCAGAAATGCGGGGCTCAGAATGCAGGACTCTTCATTTGTTATTTTGGTATTTTTGCAAATTTGTTGGCTGATTGGGCATATATTTTTTTTTTTGTGGGAATTTTTCACTTGGGCCGTTATTTGTAGTCTCAAATCTCAGTTTTTGATATTTCGATTATTAATGTGTTGTACACACATACATATTAATCCAGCATATAATACGCATGAACCAACATTAAGCGTGTGCATGTCCGGTTGAATGCAATTGTGAATTTTCAAATACCTTGGACTATATTTGTTTATTTTTTACTGCAGTTGAAGATATTGTTTCCAACAAGAAGGGTCCGCGACGGTGCTTCGAAATGCGCGTGTAGAACAAAGGCGCTATTCATTTATGTATATTGTGACACACACAGGGTATAATAACATTTTTTGTAATACAGTGAATATAATGCAAACCCATTTGACAATCAGGTTACATGTGTTTTGCGTCTTATTCGCTACACTTCCAACAGCTTGTACTTGTTAGACATCTTGACAGTGTTTAAAATATTTGCTCATCGAGATTTTACTAAAGTATACTATTGAAGAAATGCCTAAGGACTTTCCTTGGCTTAACTTCTAAAAATGTTTGTTGTTGCATAAATTTGCTGCATAAATATTTCTGTTTCAAAAATTTACTGCTTTTATTGCGTACTATCGTAAAGTCTTGAAATATTTTTTTCTTATGAGATCAGCATGCCAATATACATATATCGCGTCCTATATCAAAACAGTCACAACCAAAAATTTATCAAAATCGCGCTTTTTAATAAAGCACTTCGCAAAACGAATCTCTAACGGCCGCAAACAATTTCCATCACAGCCTTTTTGAACTGGAAAAATACTGTCAGGCCCATTTTTATTGAACTTGTGACGTTTAAATTTTTTTTTGTATGTAGGGGGGATATCGAAGCAGACCGCTAACTTTTTGACCCTCCTCTTTCCTCGAATTGATTTCAGACAACCGATTTGTATTTTACGACTACCTTACCTCTTGACTGCAGTGATTTCTGACTTTCGACTTTCTTCCTCATCACGTAGTCTCTTCTAATAGCTACTATTTGTTTATGGCATAGGTCCACGACGGCATTTAACTTAACAAGTGTCTGACCGTGATCCTAAGTCTTATGCTAACCAGTACTGGACTAGGAGGTTGCAAGGTTTTCTTCTCCAACTCTTCATAATTCCTCCATTGGCTAATAAATACCGGAGTTCCGACAGAGATTAACTTTTCCACCTCGTTAGACTTCATTATCCATCCCCGTCGGAATCGTACGGTCTAGCACCTTAGAAGTACCCTTAAATATTGGTCCGTCCACCACTCGCAAAGCATTCTTGTCCATTCCTTATTCATCCTTTGAGCAATGAAAACCGTAGTTTCTGCAGATGTTAAACTCTCCGCCACTTAGCGATGAAACATGATGCATTTTAGCAATAAAACTTTGAATGTTGGCCTTCAAGTGATCAACTGTTTCTGGCTTAGCAGCATTATAATGTATTTTGAAATATTTTGTGTGATTGTGGCCGAAAAGCAACCTGATTTACTGCGAAATGCCCGAGTCATATTTAGACATATGTGCCACAAAAATATCTTTCAAACCAAGGAAATTTCATGGATATTAAAAACAATTTTTGTGTATTGTATAAATTTAAAGTTCCTCAACTCTCATAACGTGTAAAGTGTCAAGTATTTTTGTTGTTGTTGAAGAGATCGTTAGTTAAATAATTATTCTTCCAAAGTTGGCTCTAGCCATTTTTCCTCTTAGATTATTCTGATTCTTTCCTGCGGGTTCTCTCAATCTACACTAACACATGGCAGCACTGTCTTTTTATTTATTTATTTCATTTTTACTAAAACTTTTGATTTTTTGCAGGAAATACATGTTTTGTTATGACGATCGCTGTTAATTGTTTTACAAATAAGTGCCCAGCCAAAAGCATGAATAGTGGAGTAAACTTTTCTTCATAGACCTATTGACATATCGCATATTTTAGAGAGTGTGTGCGATTATATGGTCTGGTTGGTTCATTCACTTCTTAGTTGTTGTTCGTTTTTGTATTGAAATTTCGAGTGAAAAATTTAAATAAATAATTAATGCCATCTTAAGCGTTTTCTGAAGCACTTGCTTTTGTGGTTTATAGCGTAGATTTGTTTAATGAGTTTTTTTAACTAAACAATCTATTTTCAGTTTTATTTAGTTTTCGTTCAATTTTTAATAGGCTTAAATTTATTTCTTCATCAAATTTTTCTTCGTTTTATTTAAACGTTTGAAATTTCGCACATTTAAATTTCAATTTTTGAAGAAAAAACATATTTAATTAAACATATACGCGGTTTTGATCCGGTATTTAAATTTTTCATATTAAAACCATTCTCCGCCCTTAAAGACGCTTTTTGGAATAATTTGTACAAATTGTTATTGAGCTTTTCTTTTGAAAAAACACAAAAAATGGTCACAATTAAACTGGGTCAGCATTTAGACTAGAATATTGACAGAGTTGCTTAAAGTGAACCCGAAGAAGCAGCCACATAGAAGCGTCGCCGGTCACAACACCTTGGGCTTTCCTATTCCACCACTCGGCGAATTTTGACAGAGGATTTGCATTTACACCCATACAAGATTCAAATAATTTAGGAACTGAAACCCCAAGATCATCAGCAGTGTCCCGCGTTTAAGGAGTAGATGTCTGAGCAATTTCTTAGTTTTTCAGTTTTTTTTTATTTAGGTTTTAATTTTTAATTTATTGAAAAGAAATTCACACTAAGTGTTCGAAATTGATCTATAAAATATTATTTATTAATTATCACCAATTTAATAATTACTTTATTGTATTCATATCTTAATAATAAAAAAACTATTTTCTATTGTGTAGGGCGAGCCGTATCGCCAGGCTCAGTGTGTCAGTTTCTAGAATGAGCCACTAGGTTGTTTACGTACAGGGTGACTGATGAAAGCCGCCACCAAAAGATAACTTGATAATTTTTTTTCTAACTAAGCAATCTAGAATATTGGTTTTTGATCCTTACATTTAATAAAAATGGCAAACTGGGACATTGATAAAAGAATCTGGATTGTCTGCCACTATCAGGCATTAAAGTATGTAGTGTTGGTTCAAGGAGAATATAGGCGCACGTTTGGCGGCGATCCTCCGAGTGGGTGGACCATTATGAAACTGGTGAATAATTTTGCAGAGCATGGGACAGGCGCTAAAAGGCCTCATAATAGAAACCCTTCCATTGTTGCAGCCGCAGTGTTTCAACAGGGAGATTATCTGCTCAATTAGTTATCAGTATGCAGACTTTGCAAACAATAATTCAAAAGGATTTTAACTTATTCCCATACAAAATTCAAATGGCTAATAAACGTAATGCAGCAGACTTGCCGTTTCGCCTGGGATTTTACCAGAAGATACTTAAAAAGTTGGAAGAGGACGAGAACTTAACAAACAAAATTGTCGCATATGGAGTAGTTCCAACCCAGAAATACTTCATGAGATTGAATTGAACCAATTCGCGTCACAGTGTGGTGTGCAGTTTCTTCACGCTGTATTGCCGGACCATAATTCTTGAATAAAACGGACACCGCGTTACGGTTTTTTATACGGAACCTTCCATTGTCTCCCCCAGGTAGCCTGATGTAACTCCACCAGAGTTTTTCGAGCGACAATAGTTGTAATTCCAGCCGCAACTTTGCGGGCAGTAATGAACAACTTATTGCTAAGATGCCACAGTGAGAGATCAACGAGCAGAGCAGGCATTTAAATTCAATTGCCTTTAAAACTAATTTAACTATTTTTACAATTCAATGGGCTTTCAATTAAAGATTTAACAAATTCCACGCATTACAAAAAATTATTCCAGTCTCTTAATGTAGCAAAATTCATCAGTATGTTTCTACTACTTGCTGGATAGTGGGAACTTCTAGATCTCTATGGATAATTTCATTTCGTATATACCAAGGGGGACAATTGATAAGACGTAAAATCTTAGAGTACCTTCTTTTTAACTTCTGGATGTTTGATGCGCAAGCAGTGCCCCTCAGCTGAATGCCATATAATCATATTGGCTTTATAATGGATTTGTACAAGAGGAACATTTTAACTCCCACGGATATGTAAGCAAGCAAAATTGCCGCATTTATAGCTATAATGAATTGAATAGAAATTGAATTTTAGTGTTTCCGGAATATTATGGGCTCTCCCATAATAACACATGAAGTAAACATACTTTTAGTTACTGAAATATATTTCGCTCTAAAAAACAATACTAAAAATCCGAGTGGACGGACATGTGGTGACACCGCCGTCATAGGACGCAAAAGAGTAAGACATTTTCCAATGCTCGAATTCAGCAAATACTTGTACAAGCTACGTCTATAATTCCTACCGATTTCAAAATTAATCAATTTGCCAGGTTCTTGACTGCACTAGGACAAAAGTTTACTACGATGCAAAGCACACCTGTTTGGGCTTCAGACTCAGGCCTAGAGGGAGGCAGCTGTATAACACAATCAGCTGTATAACACAATTAGAATATCCCTCTGAGAAACTCAGGTGAAATTCTTATAGCTCTTCATCACTTTATTGACTTCGCTACGGCCCAGCCTGAGTTGCACGCCGAACAAACGATCATCTAAAAGAAATTTTCTCCAGTCATCGGGAGATATACAGACTCTCATCAGGGAAATGTAAAGGTTCAGAAGCCAATGACAACATAGTCATTCTCCTAACATCCAAACACTAATGAATTTGTTTCAAAGAACTTTACGTAATAAGATGTGGTAAAAACGCGACTCCGCTAAAAAGATCTATTTAAAAAACTTCGATCCAACAAAAAACACAAATATCCACTTGAAACCCGCACATGGGCAAGTACTTAATTAAGAAGGTTTTTACACGCCGTAAATAGCTATTCCAATTATCAGTGACACTGTGGATGGCCTATGAAATTTCGGTTATGCTTATTAGAAACTACAATTGACAATATAAGTATAAGAAAATCGCGCAGACCCGATCGTATTACAGGACCCATGATAAGAAGCTTACAAATTTCATGTTCCGTGTTGGCTTTTTCCCATGCGCTTGGAGTACGTTTTAAATTGTCATGATCCCCAAACCAGGAAAGGACTCAAGTCAAATTACATTCTATGGGCTTGTCAGCTCACTCTTAGTTTTAGTCAAGTTATTGGAAATATTATACTTCTCGTAGCCTTACCTTAATAAATAAAACTTTATCCCTAATCATCAGTTTGGGTTTCGAGAAAGACACAGTACTATTGATCAAATCAATAGAATTGTCACCGTTATTAGATCTGCACTTTAAAATAGGCAATATGGTTCAGCTTTATTTACTGTCATTTCGCAGGCGTTTGACAAAGTCTGGCAGGATGGGCTGCTTACGAAATAACTCGAATACTACCTCGTAAGCTCCTGAAGAACTATCTGACGAATAGAACATTTAAAGTAAGGTCACAAAGAATAATTTTCAAAAAAAGGGAAAATCTCTACAGGAGTACCTGAAGGTAGTATACGAGGGCCGCTATTATACATCATTTATACAGCAGATATGCCAACAAGCCCAAATATGTATTCGTCAACATTTACAGATGACACTGCATTTATAAGTGTTCACAAGGACCCGAAAGTTGCATACAACTTCAGTCTCATGTTAATTGGCTAAAAACGTAGAGAATATAGGTAAATCCATCGAAATGTGCTCATGTAACGTTTTCCCTCAGAAGGAAAAAGTGTCCACCTATAAAAAATAACAAATGCCACTGTTCCAGTGGAAACCCACGTGAAAATATTTGGGTATCCATCTTAAACGGAGCCTTACTTGGTTCCCTCATATTAAGGCAAAAATAATTATCATAAAACCGCGAACAACTCAACTACACTGGTTGATAGGTTCTCACCCAATCTTGGCTTTGGAATACAGAGTCATCTAACACAAAACCATTATCAAGCCAATATCGTCATATGGCATTCAGCTGTGGGGTACTGCTTGCGCATCAAACATTAAAAAGTTACAAAGAAGTCAGTCTAGGATTTTACGACTTATCGTATGCGCCCGCTGGTATATAAGAAGTGAAAATATCCATAGAGATCTAGAAGTTCTCACTATCCGGGAAGAAGCAAAAACATACTCGACAAACAGGCAAACAAAGCGTAGCGGGACAGTTCTCACTACCAAATAAATATTAATTAGTTAATTACATTTCAATACTTATTTAAATTTTCTATTATAAAGATTCAATAAAATAAAATTAAAACTTAAAAGAAAATTTAGTCAGTATCGGCTTAAACTCCTTGTGGTTAACCAGTGGGCGTCATATTATATTATCGCATATTTAGAAAAGTATACAAGCGAATGTCCTCAAACATTGCGCAAAAAATTGTATTATTAGTCAGTGCAGGTCAACAAAAATGTATGTGATCGGGATATTGGACGTGCCCCTCTGCATAAAAATTAAATAGTTCAACAGCAATAATCTTATTTGCGCACAACCCATGAAACATGGAAAAGATCCTCACATTGTGTGCGACACCTGCCAAGCAAAGTAAGCAGGTGTTGCCACATAACTGGGAAACTATAAAAGTAATTTTATTAGTTGGAAGAGTACGAGTTGAATATGGCAAGGTAAAAATATATGTATCACGATATATCTGGCCCAAGTGAAATGTAATGCGATATAGCAACAGAAGTCATGAGACTTTCAACACAAGTTAATTATTCAGTTCGATGTACATGGTTAGCGAAGCGCAACGGGTTGCAGCTGGGAATACTCAACGTGACAATTTTGATTGCAGTTCAATTTAAAATGTCTTCTTCGCTAATTATCACAGCGATATAAAAGAAAACCTTACATAATTTTTGAATGGGATTTTGTAAAAATCGACAACGCAGTTTTTTTATCATAACCTTTTTTTTTACTGTATTTTATTTTATTGAATCTTTCTATTAAAAGAAATTCACAATAAGTATTCAAATCTTATTTCTAAATTATTACTTACTAGTTAGTACCAACGTAATAACTAATTTTTTGTATTCAAATCTTAAAAATCTATCTTCTATTGTGTAGAGAGAGCCGCCTCGCCAGGCTCAATGTGTCAGTTCTTTTTAGTCTCTGGTGGCCATCAAATTGCAATAAATTGCGTGCTAGAGTGTTGGGATGTGCGACTAGTTTGTTCACGTATTTGGACGTGTATGTTTTAACTTCTTCGTGGATAGTGGGAACTTTGAGATCCCTATGTATGTTTTCATTTCTTGTGTACCAGGGGGCGCATACGATATGACGTAAAATCCTAGACTGTCTTCTCTGTAACTTCTGGATGTTTGATGCACAGGCAGTACCCCACAGCTGAATACCATATGACCATATTGGCTTTATAACGGATTTGTATAAAAGGACTTTATATTCCAAAGCCAAAGTTGAGTTAGGACTTATTAGCCAATGCAGTTGATTTGTTCGAAGCTTTATGGACGTTATTTTTGCCTCAATATAACGGGACCAAGTTAGACGCCGATCTAGGTGGATACCTAAATATTTAACGTGCTTTTCCGCTGGAACCGTGGTATTAGTTATTGTGATTGGTGGACAATTTTGCCTTCTAAGGGAAAACGTTACATGAGCACATTTTGACGGATTTACCTTTATTCTCCACTGTTTTAGCCAGTCTTCTAGCTTATGAATATGGGACTGCAGCTTTTCAGATGCATCCGTTGGATCATTACTAACACAGTGCAGTGTCGTCTGCAAAAGTTGATGTATATGTATGTGGGCTTGTCGACATATCCGCTGTATAGATGATATATAATAGCGGCCCTAGCGCACTACCTTGAGGTACTCCTGCACTGATTTTCCCACATCTTGAAAGCTGGTCCTTTGACCTTACTTTAAAAGTTCTATCGGACAAATAGCTTTTTATAAGCTTGTGGGTGTTTTCAGGTAGAACCCGAACTATTTTAGTAAGTAGCCTATCATGGCAGACTTTATCAAATGCTTGGGAAATATCTATAAATAAAGCTGAACAGTATTGCTTTCTTTCAAAAGCCGATCTAATAATGGTAACGATTCTATGGACTTGTTCAATCGTACTATGCCTTGCTCGAAAACCAAACTGATGATCTGGGATAACGTTTTGTTCATTTAGAAAAGGAGTTACACTCGAGACGAATAATTTTTCAAATATCTTTGACAAAACTGACAGTAGGCTAATTGGCCTGTAGGATGTAATCTGGCTTGAGCCCTTTCCAGGTTTCGGGATGACAACAATTTCAGACTTCTTCCAAGAGCATGGGAAGAAGCCGACGCGCAACATGGCATTAGATATGTAAATTAAAATTCTTACAGCTGAATTTGGTAAGTGATTTCTTCATATCCGTATTTTTAATTGTCGATTTTAAAGAATACAACCGAAATTTCATAGGATCATTCACGATGTCGCTAATAATTGGAATAGTGGAATTACTTCTATCATGTGGTGCGAAAACCTTCTCTAAGTGCTTTGCGAACGCATTTGCCTTTTGACTTGAGTTTTTAGCCCAAGTACGGTCTTCAAGCCTTAGTGGATATTCGTAAGCAATAGGACATTGTAGGTGCTTTACAGCTTTCCACAGATTATAATCCGTGTTTTTCATTGGATCCAAGTTTTTTAAAAAGTTGTCGATAGCGAATTGGTGTTTCTGTCTCAATTTACTGCGTAAGTTTTTTTGGCATAAGTTCATTTGCATTTTTATGTGTGGTGAACGACTATCTTGCCATTTCTTTCTTCTTCTTTTCTCAATGACGAGCATCTGAATATCTGCTGTTGCCTGGTGCTTTATTATTTTAGCTGATGGCTTTATTGGCGTTGCAGCTATGGCTGCGGCAGTCACGACGTCTGTAAAATGGTCTACAGCTGCTTGAATATCAGCTGGATTTCTCAGTGGGATGTTCAAATGTAAGTGAGAGCTCACATACATTTTATATTTTAACCAATTCGTGCTTCTGTTCGGGTAGAAACTAAGGGTTTTAGGTGCAGTGACAAATCTGTCGTGTAAAATAACAATTGTAGGTGAATGATCAGAAGATAGGTCATAGGATGAGTTAACTAAGAGTTGATCGCGTTTGATGTTTTTTACTATAGCAAAATCAATAAGGTCTGGCAACTTATTAAAGTCTGTGGGCCAATAGGTGGGTTTACCGGCAGATACGACGTCAAGCTTGTTTGTTTCAACTGTATAATACAACTGCCTACCTCTAGGACTAAGGAGTCTGGATCCCCAATATGTGTGCTTTGCATTGTAATCGCCAGCGGCAATAAATTTTTGCCCTAGCGTAGCAAAGAAGCTGGCCAATTCATGGTGTTCGATTTTATGCCTAGGCGGGCAATACACTGATGAGACTGCAATTTTAAAATCTGTAAGATTTATGGTCGTGGCTGGCAAAAAGTCCTCCCTGAATTCGGCAATGGAAAATGCCTTACGTTTTTTCGGACTATAATGGCAGTCCCACCACATGCCTTTCGCTTGGGTGTTTGGTGTCATATATAAAATACCCATCAATTCTAAAGAAGTTTTTTATAGTGAAGTATGTTTCAGAGACTAATAGTATGTCTATATCATGTGTTAGCAGGAAGAGTTCTACTTCATATTTATGTTGGGAGAGCCTGTTAGCGTTCCAGAAGCATATTTTTAACTGGTTCATTTTTTGCCAAGCAAAACTTGCAGAAGCATGTTTTGGGTTCGCATCATTTCCTGAAGCATACCCTGCGCATGTTGTCATGAAATTATTCATTGTCTGTATTAAGTTATCGATCGAGCTCGAATTGTTGGTGATGGGTGTCTGAGCACCCTCTTTTAAGACGTGGGCATATGGATGTTTATGCGCATTAGAACTTTTTGCATTCGCATTAGGTAAATCATTTCTCAATGTTTGGCCATATGAAAAGTTTGGCTTAGTGTGTGGCTGTGTAGCTTGTGTACTAGCAATAGAATCAGCATGAAGCCGAGGAAATTGGGAAGCTTTATATTGCTCATATTCAGGTTTACGTATGACTTTCGCATTATTTTTTACATATTTAAATACATTACAGCCCCTGTATTTTGCTGTATGGTTTTCACCACAGTTGCTGCATTTTTTTACCTTTGGGTCTGTTTTGGAAGAAGTGCATTCCAAAGTCCGGTGCGCATGACCGCAAACAATGCATACAGATGGTAGCTTGCAGTAGGTTTTCGTGTATCCGAATTCCTGGCAGTTGGTACACTGACGGGGACCGTTACGTTTTAGAGGCTCTTCCACCGTTATTCTTCTGTTTAAAAGGTAGCGCAAATTATATATAGGATGAACCGAGTTTTTTGATTTAAGCTGCGATGCATTAAACACGATTTCAACACGATGCATAGGTTGGGGAACTTTATTCTTATTTAAAATATTGTGCACTGACCTTACGGCATAACCTTCCACCTCTATGGCACTTTTTATCTCCTCAGTGGGAACAGAACTGTCAATGCCCTTTATAATGACATTCAAACCTTTAGCACTTTTTAGTTGATACGTATAATAGCTCTTATTATCTGCATCTAGACGACTTGCGATTAGGCGATAATTCTTCTCAGTGTGGGCTTGGATCTTCGTTTCTTGTATCTGTCCTCTTCGTACAGAAGCCACATAGAAATTTTCTTTGCCTACGAGTTGGGACAGCATATTTACAATGGCATTTGATGTTTGTTCGCGCAAGTAGATTGGTGGGGGTTTTTGTTCCCTTACAGTGGGTTCGGCATTTTCATTATCCGGGGTAGCAAGGACAGAAAATCTATTTTCATTTACCGATGTTGCAGCTACTTGATGAGAACCTTTATATTGCTTGGCGGTTCGCTCTTGTTGTGAAGACTTAGGACTCGCCTTCCTCTTCGTTATGGTTATGTATCGATCCATACCAGTTTGCACGCGTTTAGATGCAGTACTTGGTTCTTTTTCTTGTGCTATTTTTTGTGTATTATTTGTTTCTTTCGTTTTATTTGTTGAATTCGTTGTCTCTGTAGCAGATATATTTATATTTGCTGATAAAGAACGCGTTCGGTCAATTGGCCTGGCGGTTAAAAAAGCACTGTCATCTTTTTTTTTTATTATTTATATTGTTTATTGCATTATTAGCATTTGTGTAAGAAAAAGAGTAATAAGCATTGTTGTTATTACCTTTTGTATTTTTTTCGTTAATATTTGGTGCGCTCATGCACTCACTATTAATTGTTTAAACAGGTTTTACCATGCACTTTGTTATTGTCTTTTTTATCACACACTATATTATAATGTTTTTTATTTTTTGTTATTTATTTTGTTGTTGTTACTAACTGTTAACTGTGTCTCTGCACTTGTTCAATTTTTTTATCATAACCTTTCACTAAAAACTTATTGCATATAAAAATTTTAAGTTCGTAGATATCTGTCGGTTGACTTGTCTTTGTCTGCTGTTACAAGTTTGTTTCATTTTGTTTAGTTCATCATTTATTTCGTTTTTGGTTTAATGTCTGGTGTTCTTTTACGTCATATTGTTGCATCTTAATCTCTGAATCTTTGTAAGCCGGAGTAGTTTTTTCAGTTTCGTAGACAAATTTCCATCCCCACATCATTTTATCCTCAAGCAATTCACTACTCATTCATAAGCAAGTCGAAGCGAATAAGGTTTTATTGTCTGCGGCAAGCCACAATGGCTTTGTCATAATCATGATTTCCAAATACTATTTACCCATAAAGGATTCGGTCTATGTACATACACACACGGATAGCTACTCCCATACTTGTATGCTTTTTCGGTTTTGGAAAAAACATACACACACACACATACTTAAAAAAGATATAATGTCGCATTGCCATTAGACTGAATAATGTCTACTCGTTTTATGAAGCAAATGCAGGAACTTGTTCAATTTTGATTTGTGAGAATGTGATCAGATCAATTGAGTGTTTGGTTTGTTTAATTTTCGCCTGGATGACGATGGGCGTTTGTACATATCCTAGCTGGTTAGACGTTAAATCGAAAGAAATTTATTTGAAAGATACATATTTGCCCCAGATTATCTGTCTTTATGTCTAAAGTTGTTCATGAATATTATTAAAAATCGGTTTTGCATATTAAAAACTTCTTAAAGATTTTTAAAACAAAATATATATTTGTTAACATAAGTTCACATACTATTATTTTTATGGTTTTATCGCTACCAAATCTTGTTTTATTAAAGCGAAATTAAATTGTGAGTTCGCGTTATACTCGTTATTATTTTAGTACCATAATTGTTCAATAATTCTTTCGTGTATTAAAATAAACCATTCGTTTATTATTATTTTTTTTTTTTGTGAAAAGTATATTTTGTTGTGTTATTTTATTGCTAATGTCAAACAATTATCGCCATCAAAATACATCATTCAGTTGCAGTTAATACGGTTTGACTTTACGTATGTATGTCAAATTCAGGAGGCACATTTTCATTTGTATGGATCAGTCAATAAATAGTCGGTTCTGGGCAATGCAAAACCATCAAATTATTCATCAGTCACCTTTGCATCCATTAAAAGTGACAGTCTGGTGTGCAATTTGGTCAGGAGGAATCATTGGACCTTACTTCTTTGAAACTGAAAAGGGCGTAACGGTAACTGTCAATGGGGAGCGATATCGTGATATGATTGAAAACTTTTTAACCCCACAACTGCATGCTTTGGGCTTGACTAACATGTGGCTTCAACAAGACGATGCCACATCGTATACAACAAGGATTACAATGAAATTACTGCGAGACCTCTTTCCACAACAAGTTATTTCAAGAAATGGTGATGTTGATTGGCCTCCACGGTCGCCTGATTTAACTGCTCTTCTTTTTGTGGGGATATCTGAAAAGCAAGGTTTATGCAAACAAACCAGAAACGCTGGAGCAACTCAAACAGAATATTCGTGATGAAATTAATGAAATACCGCATGAAATGTGTCAAAATGTGTTCAAAAGGGCTCGCCTTTGTGAGGCTAACAGAGGCGGACATTAATCTGATATTGTTTTCCATACATAATTGCCGGTATTCAATAAAACATTTATCAATATACGATCCATTCTCTTTTATTTAATCAAAAATTATAAACAAAGTAGTATACCTTCCCGGCGGACACCCTGTACTTTTTCGTTATTTACATAACGACATTATAGTTAAATTGAATAAGAATTTAAATAAATTAACTAATAATATTACTTTAATTTTAATAATAATTTTTGATTTTTTAAATTATATGTTTATTTTACACGTAATGAAAATTAACTACGGATCTTTTTCGCATATTTTTATAGTCAGCAATATTTTCGTAGAAAAATTCAAATGAAAATATTATTTTTAAAACTGTTTTGAACCCTAAACATCCATACATACATCACTAAAAAATACAGACATTTCTTCAATTCTATATGCTCGTAATTAAGTTAAAAATATTTCCAAAAATTATTTCGTTTTAACGAGAATTCTTCAAACCTCAATTGTTTTCTATTTTACTAACGAATTCTTTTTTTACTTCAATAAAATTTTTATGAAAAGCAATACTTTTCGCTCTTATTATTCTTCCTCTTCCAATTAAACAAAGAAATTAATCAAATGAACGAATACTTTACTTAAATTAACGTCGTTGAAGGAGGATCACTATACTATTTTATTACAGTTTCAACAAAACTTTTTTTGAATTATTTCTTATTCAAATTAACAGATTCTATAAAAAATATTTTTCATAAATTTCATTATGTAAATTTAAAGGAATTTTGTTAATTTAAATAAATTTAATGAATATGTGAATAGAGAATCAATTGATTTAACTATTTTTTTCGTTAAGGGTTTACGAAATATTTTCGCTAATATTACCTATGAAATTTTGTTTAGTGTAGTATGTTAATCGAGACATATCTGCCACATTTTTGCATAAACGTAATGTTGAGTGTTGCGCTAGACCTTGATATCTTCGCTTATTAGCACCCAAGCCGCTAAGCAACGAATAACGTCCCGATGCAATGGATTGTTTGCGATCTTTAATTTTGTTCACCGGTTTTAATCGTTTTGTTCTACATTTAACCTCTCATTTCGTTTTATTGTAGTATTTTCGATCGGTTAATATTTTCCCTTAAATACGACTATTTTAATTCGATTTTCTTTTTTCTTCGAATGTGTATAATTCTTTTATAAATTCTCGATAATAACAGCGGAATCGGATTTTTAGTAAAATTTAGAATCTTTGATTAAAATTAAGTTTTCAGTGCAATTTCAACCTTTGGGTAAATTTTGTCGTTAAATTTTAAAATATGGTGAAGTTCTTTCTTGGTTTGTGAGAATTTGGTTCTTTGTAAGAGCTTTTGGTCTTTTGGTACTTGTGTAAAATCGATTTTGTTAAGATTTTTTAGGTTTTTGAATTTTGTTATTCTTAGGTAGAATTTCGGTGATTTACTGAATTTTAATTTTTTGGCAAATAAAAGTTTTTTATTCAAGTTTTTGGAATTTTCGCTTTTATGAATTTATATGTTAGCAAAATTTCGAACTTTTGCAAATTTTTGTGCAGTTTTGATTTTTTTTTTTGACTATTATGTTATGTTTGTATTTAAACGTTTTATTTGAATTTTGGTGAATTTCCCAAATTATAACAAAATTAATTTAATTTATTATAATGTTCCAAGCTTGAAGGTCTTTTGTTAAAAATTATATTTTAATTTTTCGATATTTCGTTACTCCATTGTGTAGCATCATCAGGAAATAAAAATTTTACAAAACAACAAACAAATAATATGTTTATGAAAAATTATTGTCACAAAAATTCAAAAATGTTTCAAAATTAACATAAAACAAAAATAACCTGAGGTTTAAAAATAATTTAAAAATATGTAAATACAGTTAAAGAAATTTAACTTAAGAGGCCTCACGACCTCTCCGACGGTAGGTAGTTGTGCTAGAATCTTATTTGGTCCCACCGAGTGCGTTTGGAGGCAAATGAGGGTAGGAGATTCGTGTCAGAATTGTATTCGCCACATCTAGAGCGTCAACCTTTGTCCCATCATCTAGAGTAGCAGCCAGGCGCAGAGAGTTCCAACTGAGTGAGAGGCACAGAGTTTCTGGTATATTTGAGTCAGGTCAGAATTTTATTCGCCCTGAAAAGTAAAGCCAGTGAGTGAAGTGACCTTATACCCAGAATTATATTCGACACAATTTGTTAGGGTCAACCGTGAGTAAACACACTCTCCGGCGGTCAACGGTTGGGACAAAATTTTATTGGGCTTAGTTGAGTAAGGCCGGGGCCGAGTGAGAAAATTTCTCCTAGCTTCGGGAATTTGTTCTTTGTCCATGTCCACTCTCAGAGGATAGTGCCTATATTCCGAGATCGTCGAATGTTGTAAGAGGCTGGTGGGAGTATATACGTCCGTGGTCAACGGAGACCAAACGTGTACAACGTGCCCTGCTGCAAATAGTGATTTATACGTTTATTGAATTTAAAGAAACTCCCCCATCTCTCTCGCATTTGTACGGTCCCTATTAATAACGCAAATCCGGGACTTAGTGTATTAATAAGTTGTGTTGTTTAGTTATTTGTTGTTAATAGTTTTGCAACTTCATCTTATGCGATATAAAGGAATAACTTTGTGTATACACAATTCCTTATTTAATTAAATTCCCCAAAACATTTATGAAATTATGTGTTCACAATATTTTTAGGTTCACGAAAACTTTAGAGAAGATGGTAAGAAAAACGCCAACAATTTATCTCAAACAGTTGATCTTAAGCACAAGTTTTGATATAATTTTTTTTTATTAACAAAACGAAAAGAGTAAGATTCACAACACAGCATTTTTCTCAAGCTCACAAACGAAATCAGAAAATCCTACAAATAAAAGGAACAATTCAAACAAATAATACCCCTCTCAAAATTATGAACAACTTGTTGCGCTTGGCAAAAATAAGACAAAGAAGCATTTGTCATAATGCTGCTGCGTACGTTAAGGTACTACGACTGACTACTGACTGAGAAAAAAACGAAAGTAATTCACAATAAACCGGCTTTGAAAAGAAACTGGGCTTTGTTTTACAATTCGAGAACACAAAAAAGATGAAATTTGAAAACGCTGAAAGCAGAAAAAAGACGCATAAAAAATTACAAAAACCTGAGAAATTTCTGCTGAAAAATAACAAAAACACTCAACCAATAGAATTTAATATCCGCGAGAAATTTCAAGAGGTTTTATTATTTTGAATTCATGTTTGAGGTTTTTTTTTAATTGCAAATTAAATATCTTGAATCGTTTCCTTTAGCTGAAATGCTTTTGTTCTTACAATTTACTTATAAAATGTTTGTTCTCTAATTAATCCGCCTGCGTTTTGTGGGTCAAATTGACCCAGTTTTACTTTTCAACTTAATTTTTTCCCCTATCATAATGATATTGTATCAAGCTGAAATTTTATTTTATATTACAGCGCGTCACAGGTAACTATTTTATAATAAAAATAAACAAATAGATTTTACACACCCATTTTTGATATTGGTCCACTCTTTCTCTAATTTTATTTTTTTACACAATGGCCCAAGAAGAAAAGTAAGTAGTGTGAAAAATATTGTTGAAGTATAAATTATTGCAGGTTTTAATTTTATTTATTTAATTAATTCGTATTTAATTAATTAATCTTATTTAATCAATTCATTCTTATCTTATTTAATTAACTTATTCAATTAATTTATTCACACTAAGGTCTCTAATAAAATTCTCCACCACAATTTTATTATTTACAGTCGATAAAGTGATTAATAAAATTGTTTTGGAGAATTTAATTATGGACCCTATTGTGAATAAATTAATTGAATAATTTTTATGTTTATGTGATCAAATATCAGAAATGTGGTATCATTGGGAGCGATGCAAAAGGGTTAAAAATATTATTGAGTTTTGCCTCGTTTGTCATTTACTTCTTAGGATGAAGTTTAAAAAATATTAATTTATCTTGTTAATTAAAAAAAATATTAGGCACATATTACTTACTCATGCAATGTTTTAATTCGTAGAAAAATTATTCGATTAATCGTATACCAATTACGTAAACGTTTTCAGACTAGAACAATTCCTAATTTTACCAATATTTTAGGTATAATCGAATTTAGAAATTATTTGTTCAACTCAGAAACGATTAAACGGTTTAATGGGATGAATTCTTGTGGTTAAACGAAAACTTGGAATATTTTACTTGACTGCAGATACGAAATAAATTTGTAAAGAAATTTACAGTTTTATGGAAATGAGGCTTTTAAAACAAATATTGATTAAAACAAAATTCAGATAAAAAAATCATAAAAGCCATAATCGCGATACTAGGGGTGATTTTAATTAGAAATCACCCCAAGTGAAATTCGAGATTCTAAATTTGCAATTAAAAGGGTCAAACCATATGCCTTAATAGACATCTTCATTAATAAACTCTTTCATACTTTGTTTTTGAAAATATTATGAAGAATGTTTTTTACAAGTATTAAAAAATAATGTCGCTTGGACATTGCAACATGAGAATTATATTCTGAATGAGAATTATATTCTGAAGCTAAGTTTACAAGTTTACCCCGCCCGGTACCTTCAAATAGTTGTGAATGTGGTCTGTGATTTGCACTTGTGACTAAAACTTCAAATGGAAAAAATGTTACTTCAGCAGGTATATTTTTTTTTACATATGCAATTTTTAAATCAGCGATCAGAAGCTAAATATGCAGAAGCTATATATGCAGCCTTAAGAGCAGCTTCTTGTCGTTTAAAAAATTGCATATTAGATGAATAGGATCAGAGATTACAGAAGTGATATGAAAAATTTAAAAGAGGAAGTATTTAGGGAGTGGCAAAAAAAATGAATACTTTAAAGAATTCCATCCGATGGTTTGAAAAAAATTTAGGAAAGCATCCGAGATATCAGAGGTCGTATCTAGACATTGACGTCCGATTCAAAAACTATCAAGGACGAAATTGAATTTGTTTTCAAACCGTAAACAACGCTATACATTGTTATCGTACTCGAAATGACAATAAACAAAAACCATATTGGCGTGGTAAACATTTAAATGTGCATTTCGGAATCCTAAAGTATCTTTCATTCAAACGGTTGACTGGTGCAACTTTTTTTGTATAGGATTCGACCTGATCTAATGTGCACGTCAGAGAACGTGTAAAAAAAACATAAAAATATTTGGGATATATTGCAAAAGGACTTACACATACATATATGTCTGTTATTTCGTTGGTCCATTAAATAAATAGACTTTTTAAAATTTTAAAACAAGTTCAACAAACATTTACAAATATTCGTGGGTACATTAACACCCTTATAATCCAGATTATCCAGTAATCAGAACAGCTCCATAATCCAAACTAAGTGCATTCTGCAGTTAGAACAAAGTACATTTGTGTTTTTCTTCTTTAGTCACAATCTTCGTATGACTTCATTGGCGCGAGAGCAGACAGTGTGTCTGTATTAAATAACTGATGATTTAATTTTTATTGAATAACATTTTACTTGTTTGATTTATTAATTTATTTTATGTTCTTATGCCTGACACTTAATTTAACTCTTAATTTTCTCCAATAAATTAAAAATTGAGAGGTGCCAGTTTGGAATTACCTATCCACCCAAAATGGAATTCCATACTTCTTTTGATTTGATCAGTATTGCGATTCACTATTCTTTTTTAACGACAATCGCATCGATAAAAAATTTTAACAACAAAATTAACGAAGTTGCTATTCAGTAACTTTTTTTTAAACAACATTTGCAATCGTTTAGTCAGCTGTTGTTGTTAGCTTTACGATTGTAGACAAAAATAAACGACGTACATATATTTTTGTGTTCTTTATTTATTCGACAAACTAAAATTTATGGCATCTTTTAGGGGCACTTTTAATTTGTTTAAAAATCATTTATACACAATATTTTTAATAAACAAGGCACTAGGTACATACATAATATATTTATACATGTAGAAAAAGCCTCAAATGGTTTTTACTTAACTTTTGCAAAAATAGCAAAACGCACAAACAATTTATCGTGCCATAATTTTTTGTGCTTTTCTTTTATTTGATATTTTTTTTGTCAGTGATGCCACTTGATATCAATTTGAATAAACAAAAAATTAACGATGTCTACTGCCGTTAACGAGTAGTTAGTGAATCACACAATCGTTAATGCAAACAACAAAAATTGTCGACAAATTTTGCGACTGTCGAATCGTTAAAAGTTAGTGAATCGCACTACTTAAAAGTACTAATTTTTGAAAATTTCTTGAGAGGATAAGTGGTCATTATGGAAAAATGGTGCTGGGCTGGCCCAAGCCACTATATAGGAATGGTGGTCCAGGGAGTACTTAGTGGAGCTATAAAGGTGGGATATCTGAAATAATTTCAGAATGCGAGTAAAAACAAAATTAAAAAAAAAAATTTTTTTTTTAAAAATTTCTTGAGAGGATAAGTGGTCATTATGGAAAAATGGTGATGGGCTGGCCCAAGCCACTATATAGGAATGGTGGTCCAGGGAGTACTTAGTGGAGCCATAAAGGTGGGATATCTGAAATAATTTTAGAATCCGAGTAAAAACAAAATTTTTACAAAAGAGGTTTCTTATGGATCTGGTTCCTGCTTCGTAATATAGGCTTCTGAAAATAAGGTCAAAATTACCCCCACTGTTAAAGTGCTAACATAGCTCTGTTAAGTGCAAAATCAGCCATGTTAAAAAATTCGGTTTGTGTCTCTGCTAGTTAAATTCGAATTTATCTTCACACACATCCGAAATTAAATCACAAAATCAATAGAATAATCGAAATTATAACAAAAATAAAGAACTTAAAAACAATTAGAAGATCGAAAAAAATTTTAATTAACGAAGAAACTAAATTTAGGATAAAACAAATATTATTTTCACCAAAAACCGAAAATTGAGAATTCACTAAAAATTTAAAAATCACTACAAAATATAAATTTTGTGAAAAACCAAAATTAAACCGACAACCGAAATAGTTTTTCGGAACTAAATTTACGTGTATCACAATTTACTGAAATTTAATTACCAAATTTGAATTCTACCGAAATGTTGAAGTGTCATTTAAAGGGAGACATTACAATTCCAGTAATTAGAAATCTTTTAATTGGAACATGGGTGTCAGGAGAAAAAACTTTCCTAAACACACTTTTTTTGTTCATTTTATTTGGGTGATAGATTTATTACTTCAGACCGAAAGAATTTATTTCAATTGTTTATTATATCAAATCGTGAAGAACTTTATTCGTAATAATTATAATAAAAACATTCGAGTGACTAATTCAAATGTATCTGTACTTGCTTCAAGTGTATGACATCATAACAAATACAAAGTGATATCAAATATTTGAAGACATGACCGGCACATTTGTTACAATTGATTTTCTAACTTGAACAAAAATTCACAGTGGAAGGGGGTGCTCCCTATAGCGATATGATTACTATATGATTAATTTTGTTCTTAAGAAATTCAAAATAAAACTGTATTCATTTAGTCAACAGTGAGTTATTTATAGCTCCAGCTCCCACGTCTACCAAAGGGTTCATCTACTTGGTACATTAGCAAATAAATTGTAGAGATAAATAAATGCGTGCTATCAATAAAGAATACTTACTCTTGATTCGATATTCCGAAAGGGTGATTTGATGTAGATTTTTTGCACGAACGAATGACGGAAACTCGTTCCAAAAATAACACTAATACTCCAAAGTGAAGTTAATTGTTTGCAAGATGTTTAAATATGCGGAAAGATCTCTTTCAAAGTTCATGAAGGACATCTGCTGAAGGCGAAAGAATCGCCGTGAAAATATATCGATGTAACGATCGGTTTTATAATTAATTAGAGCTGTCATACGAAGAAGACTAGTTCAAATAAATAAACTTTTTTTCATTTTTGTTCGAACGAATAAAATTTTTCAATTAAAAGAAAAAAATTATTCGAACGATTTTTGCGAATATTCGAATTATTTTTTAAAACAACTTAGTCAAATATATCTTCTTAAATTAAAGTAAGCAAAATTGGATTAAAGTTGATTCTTGGTTTGATTCACCCACTGGGTGATTTGATATAGATATTTGCATCGAATTCAATGTCAAGTTTAGTTTGGAGGCAAACCGGTTTCGACTATGTCCCGCCATCAATGTTATGAACTGTATATATAGTATGTATAAATGTAATCGGCATTTATATATGATATAATTATTCTAATATTCCTGTTTTTTTGCAAATAAATAATTTGTTCTTTTATTGTACTCAATTGTTTTTCTTTTGAATGAAAAAAGTTCAAACTAATATGTATTTCTTTTTTCAGTTATTCGAATAGTTTTTTTATTCTTTATTCGTTGGAATATTCGATTAATATTTAAATTTTATTCGCTGTTTTAAACAGATTCAAAATTAGTAAATTTTGCTCGAACAATTTTAAACTCGAATAATTTGACAACACTATTACTAATGCTACAATAGAATAGGAAGGGAGCTCATAATGTGAAATTGATGGAAGTCAACACTTTGCTTGTTTTTTTTATTTTATTTAATTATTTATTTATTTATTAAAAAAGCAGTACAACAAGAATAAATCTTAAAAATTATGCAAAGATTATTTTGCTAACAAGTTGTGTCGTTATAACGCAAAAAGGAATGAATTAAATATTACGTTAATATTCAAACACAATTTATTAAAACAAAAATTTTAAAAATAAAAAATATTAAGTCACAAGTGATACGCATTTAAAATGAAAATAAAGCTATAAAAAAACGCAACATTAAACTAAATTGAAAAAGCAAAATAATTATTATTAATATGATAATTTATATTTGTGAACAAAAGCAGGCTAAAGGCACCAGGCGCAGCTGAGGACTTTTTTGAAGTTATTGGATGTCAAATTCCATATAAAAAATGTTCCGCCAATTCCGGTATATTTTTTATATGTGGAGTTTGACATCGGCAAAGAAGCAGGAAATACTTTGGAAATACTTTGAATTCGTCGGTGGGGTTACCTGTTATCAATATGCCTTCAACAAAACTATTTAAATATTTCGGATTTGAATTTATAAAAAAATGTCTTTCGGATATGAGTTTGCGATATCTTATTGTGTTTATTTTCTTGCCTCTATTTAACGTAGAGAAACATATTCTGCCGTAGACTGAATCAGGTTTTTTCGTGCACATACGCTTATATAGCATTGATAGAGAATTGCAATTTAGTAAATCTTCAAAAGATATGTATCCACATTCAAAATTTGCTTCGAAAAGTGAAATTCCCTGGTATCTTTTACGACCAAATTTGTACCAGGCAATATTGATTGGTAGACTTAACTTTGAGTTTTTGCTTCTTTACTGAATCGCAATTAGTAAACAGTTCACAACCCTAGAGAAGTGAGGGTACTACGTACGTTTTTGCGAATGTGTTACCCATGATCGTAACGACCTAATGCTTCTTATGAAATACAGGGCGTTCGCCGGGAAGAGAAAGATCGTATATTGCTAAATGTTTTATTTAATGTCGGAAGTTATGTATTGAATACAGTATCAGATAAATGTCCGCCTCTGTTAGCCTCACAAGGGCGAAGAAGGTCCAATGATTCCTCCTGACCAAATTGCACACCAGACTGCCACTTTTAATGGATGCAAAGATGACTGATGAATAATTTGAGGGTTTTCCATTGCCCAGAACCGACTATTCTGTTTATTCACATATCCATTCAAATGAAAATGTGCCTCGTCCCTCATTATGATTTTTTCATGAAAATCGGGGTTGTCATGGGCGAGCTGTAGCATCCTATTGGCATATGTACGGCGGCGTAAATGGACTTATGGAAGAAGCTCTTGTGTCAATTGAATCTTAAATGGAAACAAATGCAAATCTTTGTGCGAAATTGTGGGCAAAATTGTTCTTTGACGACCAAGCTCCTGAGCACGGTGTCGAATTGAGGTTGATGGATTGTTTTGAACACTTTCTTGAACAGCAGTAATGTTTTCAGCCGATCTTGCAGTACGTTGTGGTCCATGCTGGGGCCTATCAGCTACAATCCCTCTTTCTTCGAAATCATTCACTACGCGATAAATAGTGCGTCTTGTTGGCACGTTGTTTCTCCCAAAAATTTCACGTAACTTTCTCATCGTCACAGTAATCGACGATTGATTTTGATAAAATTTTTTAACGATTAAAACACGTTGGTTTTTCGAATAATTTTCCATAAAAAATTTAAAAACTTACTTATGCATTCTTTCGCGTAATCACATACATGCATATATAGTAAATGATAGTAAATGTATATCGAATTTGAATTCGTCCAAAAATTAGGGTCCAAAATGTAGAAGGTGGCTATGTTACTGTAAGCTTAAATTTACCTTGCCGCCTTACAGTGGCTTATTTTGGTAAAGTTAATTCCTATAAAAAGAAGTCTTCTAAGGCTTTAAAGCATTCAGGAGTGGTAATATTTTTCGTTAAAGTTCAATAATATTATGTAGATTTTTGAAACGAATTTCTGTCATCTCTTGTCAAGTTTCGTTTGGAGACAAGCCGGTTTCGGCTACATGCCATCTTCAGTGTAATTTTTCGTTCTGAGAAGTTTGCATAAAGTCGTTAGTGTTTAACTGTTTGTCAGGCACCTATTTGTCATGTGAAGGTGAATCTCGTAGGCATCTGTAAGGTGTGAACATATAGCAGTGTTGTTTCATATCCTTTCCTTATCTGACATGTCTTTGTGATGAAATTAGTGGGCCAAATGTCACAAAAATGATCTACATTTTGCATAACGCATAAAATCTTCTTGGCCTTCTGCTAAGAACTCTCAAATTGATACTCAATAAAGTTTTGGGTAAGTTTCATCACATGGTACAATTGCGCCAAAATTTCGCCAGTTTCTGATGTAGACTGCTTTTATTTTCCGCCATTAACCACGGAATGTTAATATCGAGAACAGTAATTTGAGCTGTCACCTGATCGTTTCAAAAAATTTCCTGCATTACCTTCATTCTTATTTCTATATTCATACCTTGAGTAGTTTACTTTTATTCCAGATTTCCTAAACAACTCGCCTTGTAAACTTTTTTTTTCGAATATTTTGCATTTCCCTCCGTGACGTGTTCTCGTCAAAAGTTTCTCTGTCCTTCACAGTTATGCTCATCGCTCGTAGAATCATGAAAACTTTAATTTTTTACAAATTGCACATTCACTCACGTAACTAGTTTCCTCTGGAAGCTCTTGTCTGAATTGATTCCTCAAGCTTTAGTTTTTATTAGGTTCTCATACATTTAAAATAAAGTGATTGAAATTTTTTCAGCTTCTTGTTTCACAAATATACCAGATCCCATAAAATAAACCTTATTTTTTTAATTGTTCTCGTAACATCTTTAGAAGGCACATTAACAGAATGGATGTGTGTATTGTGTTTTTTATGAATATTTTGTATCCGAAAGATTTTCTGTGCACAAGCCAGATGTAAAAAACAGTGTCTGCTATTTTGCATAAGCCATATCGGTCCATAAGTTCCAGAGGTATGGGTTAACAACCATTTTTTTGTGGGTATTTTCATAATCTGGATCCTTATCGAATTTGCTATAAACTCATCCTACAGAAATTATTTACCCGTGTCCCCCAGCTAACTTGCGGACATAAAAGTTGAACCGAATTATAAAAAATTAAAAAATCTCAACATTAAAAAAAGAAAAACAAATTTCTCCAAAAACCGTAATATCAAATAATCTGGAATAAAAAAATTTTGTTGTCAAAAAATAAAAATTCAATCGAAAACCAAAATTTAACCAAAAGAAAATCAACAAATTTTGAAAATTCACTACAAAAATCTAAATTTTACCAAAAAGGTAAAAAATCACAAAAATTCAATATTTTTAATAAAATATATGTTCAGCAAATGAAGGATCGCCGCGAATAACGTTGCAAATGACAAAATAAACGTATTTAAAAGGTTTGATTATCTCTTTCTTTATTTTTTTTTTAATTTATCAAAAATAATAAAAATAAAATAAATTCCGTTCGTAAACGGTAATCTGCAAAAAAACAGGTTTTGCAAAATGTCCAAAATAAGAACAAAAAAATAGTAAATTCACCAAAAAAACAAAATCTTTAAAAAACATAAAAGTTATAAACGTTGCCAACAATAACAATTAATCTGAAAAATAAAAAACAAATAAATTAAAAATTTCACCACGACTGGGAAACTCACCAACACAGTAAAAAATTTACCACAATATTAAAATTATCAAAATTATAAATTTTATTGAAACTCTCAATTAATCTGGAAAATCATCAAAACCACTTTATAGTTCAAAAATCTTAAATTACAAAAATAACAATATTCCAACTAATCGAAGTTTTAAAAAACCGAAACTGCACAAAAAGTTTCAAAAACTCGGAATTTCGCCATAATTAATTTTAAATTAAAATTAATTGCTAAAAAACCAATATTAAAAAAAAAAAATTAACGAAATTGTGAAATTTCACCACAAAATTAAATTTCGCCAAATTCTGTAGTTTTACAAAAAAGCCGAAAATTCGCAAAAAATCAATACTTTACGAAATTAATGGTAAACAAATATGTATATCCAGAAAATTATAAAATTTCACCACAAATTGGGAATTCACCAACAAATTTAAAAATCATAAAAATTAAATATTTTACCAAAAATCGAAATTACACTGAAAAACCAAGCAAAAAAAATTTATTTCAACATAATTTGCGCATTCACATAAATTATAAAATTTTCATGAAAACAAACTTATAGCCTAAAAACTTTTAATTACCAAATTAAAAAATTTTGCAAAAAGGCGAAGTTTAATTTGCACCACGAAGCTACATTGCGAAAAAATTCGACTAAATTCGTATTGACCAAAAGTTCGAAAATTCAAAATAAAATGGAAAAAACTAAAATAAAACTAAATGACTGCAAAATACAACAAAAACCAGATTCGCATTATTTTAAAATTACAAAACTAAATTCATAATTTCATTAAAATTTTGCAGCTTTGTCAAAAAATTTCAAAATAAAAACAAATTTTCATAACTTCCTCATATTTTCAAGTTTAACGACAACATTTAGTCAAAGGCTGAAATTTTCCTACGAATCTAATCCCCCAATTATATATTCACCACAAAATCGCGAATTTACCAAAAATTAATAAGCATTTAAAGAAATGAAAATGCTTATACAGGGTGTCTGGTAGCAGATTTATATTTTCAAACTTAAATAAAAAACGTAATAATTGGCATAAAGTTTTATTAACAGTATTGATCGATAAAATGGAAATGCGGATTTTATTTTATGTCTTTCGTCGAGTTGAAGACACTGTTCAAAACGGAGCTATGTCTTTTGCGCAACACGCTGCAGTAAATTTGGTTCAATTGCACTGATTTCTCGACGAATATTTTCCTTTAAAGCCACAAGAGATTAGTGATTGTTATTATAAACCCTCTCTTTGAGGTAGCTCTATAAAAACAAATCCATGAGAGTTAGATCGGGGGACCTCGGTGGCCATGGGATGTCCCCAAAGCGACTGATCAGTTTTTGGGGGAAATTTACCCGAAGCAAATTCATCGAAGCTTTAGCTGCGCGTACAGTCGCCCTATCTTATTGGCAAAAAGAATTCGGTAATCATGCGTCGATAATTTTCACCGTTGATATTCGTCGCCTGTCTTTGAGAATTTTCGAAAAAAAAATGGTCCAATTATCTCATGCGTGGATAAGGCACACCAAACACATACCCTGGGGCATTGCAATGGGTTTTGATGTTTGAGTCAAGGGTTGCGGGTTCTTGGAGACCAGTAACGGCAGTTTTGCTTGTTAACGTGGCCGTTTATGTGAAAATGCGCCTCGTCGCTCCAAAAAATGGGATTTACAGTGCGAAAACGCTTCAATATCGTTTCACAAAAATTTTTCGCGTAAATCAAAGTCACTTTCTTTCAGTTCTTGAACGATTTGAATTTTAAAAGGATGGAACTTCAGATCCTTTTTTAAATTTCATGAATAATCGCGCTTGGACGTCCCAGTGAGACTGCTCTGTTCCGTATTGAAAGTCGCGGATTTTCACGTAAACTGCTTTCAACCAGTTCAATGTTTTCCGGAGTCCTTGAAGATCGACTGGGCCCTGTCCGTGGGACATTCAAAGAAGAAGCAGTTGCGCGGAATCCCTGCACCCACGAACGAAATTAATTTACAATCGGTCCATTACGTATTCGCCGAATACCGAACTTTGAACAAAATTTATGACGAGGAATTCTGTAAGAATCATTACTCTTAAAAAACGTCTCCACAGCGAACGTGCTATGCTAAGTCGACCACTGCGACATCGCGACTGACAAATCCGCACAATCGATAATTCCAACGGCATCACCCTCCCTCCACACCATTTAATACTTTTTGAAATAATCGTATTTAAAAATATAAATTGGCCACCAGACATCCTGTATTAAAACGAAAAGAGAGTTTAAATGTCAAATAAGACGACTAAAACCAGAGACGCAAATTAAATATCTCAAGCAATCCTTAGCGCTGGGGAGTACAGGGTCTCCCCATGTATATTTTTAATAGTTCATACTTATGTAGAGGGTATAAAATATTCGGCGCGGCCGAATAGAGCTCACTTACTTGTTTCTTTTTTATAAATATAGTAGAGTATCTTTTTAAAGATGTTGGGAATACGATACAAAAATGTACATTCATACAAAAATTACACAACCTTGAAATGTTTTAATTGTAAAAAACGATATTTTTCAATTAAAATTTGTTAATCTCAAACAGTAGTTTATACCCCAGAGATGGTTAATGCGTACAATTGCGACATACATGTAGAGCAGATACAATCATGTCTTACTCGTACAAATTTAGATATGTACACATGTAGATTATAATGTTTAACATTAAACTTTTCTAATAATTGACATTTGCATTTCTTTTTTTATGTAAGTATGTGAATTTGACGGTGCTGCTTTAAACGTTACATTGCCAATATGTACAATTGGTTACTAAATAGAAAGCAATTTTGTTTGCCACCGTTCAATGAAAGCACCACTGCGGAGTTGTGTCAATTTAAATTAGCACCGTCGCTACATAAATTTTCGAAATATGGAAAATGCGTTTTCCTTTTTCTTATCGAACTGACTATCATGTCTTTTTAAGGCCTCATATAAAGAAAATTTAAAACCAACTCGATGAATTTTTTGTATATGACACTAAACACCCGAGTGGAAGAGCATATGGCGGCACTGACGTTATAGTGCGCTAAAACATAAAGCATTTTCAAGTGGCAGAATTCAGCGAAGACTTTTTACAAGCGACCACTATAAATCTTACTGCCTTTAAAATTGCAGTCTCTTCTGTGTATTGCCCGCCTAAGCATGAAATCGAACACCATAATTTTCCCAGGTTCTTTGCTACTTAAGCACAAAATCTACACTCATTAGCTCTAGAGGAAGGCAGCTGTATAACACAGTTTAATCTAATACGATTGATGTCGTATCTGGAGGTAAACCCACCTATTGGCTAACAGATTTTAACAAGCTGCCAGACATTATCGATTTGGCTATTGTAAAAAACGTAAGACATGAACAACTTTTAGTCAGTTCCTCATACGATTTATCTTCTGATCACTCACCCACAGTAGGTTGCACGGCAGTTTTTCCACTGCACCTGAAACTATTAATTTTTACCCAAATAATTGGTTAAAATATAAAATGTATGTGAGCTCTCACTTATTTCAGAACATTCCTCTGACTCGACTGAAATCCAAGAAGCTGTGCATTGTTTTACAAACACCGTGACTGAAGCAGCCAGATGTGCCAGCAAACCCAACAGTTAAAAGAAATTCGCACCAGTCATCAGCTGGTATACAGATTATTGTCAGGGAGAAGAGAAGGCTTAGAAGGCAATAGCAAAATAGCCACTCTCCAGACATAAAGGTCCAACAGCCAAAGAAATCGTACGCAATAAACTAAGGCTCTGGAAAACTGTAAAGCGCTTAAAATGTCCAATTCCCTACGAAGCTCCACTAAGACTTGAAAACCGCATCTGGGCCAAAAACTCTACTAATAAGATATGTAAATGCCTTCGTAAATCACTTGGAAAAAGTTATCACACCACATAACCGAATATTAGTGACACTGTAAATGAGTGGATAAATAATTTAAACAAGGCGTAAGAAATCCTATCTTTGGCCGGGCAGTCGCAGAGAATGTATTGAGCTGAAGCTTCCTCATCCTCATCCAGACAGCTTATGCAGTGCTCAGAGCGTGAGATTTCCATACGCTTCGACATATGTCCAATCATGCAGTGATATCAATAGCGATATCGAATTGTCGACGACGGCCAGTTGTGTCCTCGTCCTTTCCTTATCGGTTGAGGGCCAAAGAATTTTTTACAATCTGAAAGTTACTATCGTAGACCACCTGTTGCCAGTGGGAGTATTAAAATCCCCCTGTGCATTTACTATGTCCGGCTTTAAACCGTTCCTCGCACATTGATCGGCCATCTCGTTTTAAATCCAAGCAATCCTCACACATGATTTCGTTCAAGAAGGGCCAGAGATTGAATATACGTCAGAACACTTCACCACTTTCAAATCAAGGGCCTTAATCTTATGAAATTTCGGCTATCTTCATTAAAATCGATCATTAAAAATATAGATATGAGAAAATCACCCAGACCTGATCGTAGTAACACAGGATCGATAATAAGAAACTTACCTAATTCGGCTGTTAGAATTTTAATATTTATATTTAAAGCCATGTTCCGCGTTGGCTTCTTCCTAAGCTTTTGGAAGATGTCTGAAATTGTTATGATACCGAAACCAGGAAAGGACTTAAGCCAGATTACATCATACAGGCCTACTCTCATTAGCCTACTCTCAATTTTGTCAAAGTTATTTTAAAAATTATTCATCTCTGCTTTAACTAATTATCTAAATGAACAAACAATCATCCTGGACCATTAGTTTGGTTTTCAAGCAAACCATGGTACAATTGAGCAAGTTCATAGAATTGTCACAGCCATTAGAACTGCATTTGAAAATAAGCAATACTGTCCAGCTTTATTTATTGACATTTCCCAGGCGTTTGATTTATCAAATTAATCTGGCATGATGGCTACTCACGAAAATAACTCGAGTTCTTCCTGTTAACTCCCACAAGCTTTTCAATAGCTGTTTGACTGATAGAACGTTTAAAGTAAGGTCAAAAGATCAGCCAGCATCTCTGCAGGAGTCCCGCGAGGTAATATACTAGGGCCGCTATTATACAGCGGATATGCCAACAAGCCCATATACATATACATCAACGTTTGCAGACGATACTGCATTTATAATTGTGAGTAACGATCCAAAGGTTGCATCTGAAAAACTGCATGTCCATATTCATAAGCTAGAGGACTGATTACGTGGAGGTTTAAGGTAAATCATTTGAAATGTGCTCACGTAAAGTTTTCCCTTAGGAAGCGAAATTGTCCCCCAATAACGATAATAAATACCAGTGTTCCGGCGGAAACACACGTTAAATATTTAGGTATCCACCTAGGTAGACGCCTAACTTGGTCCCGCCATATTGATGCGGCCATAAAACGCAGAACAAATCAACTAGACTGGTTAATAGGACCTCACTAATAGAAACGAATTTAAGTATAGAAAGAAATGCAAATAGTTTTGTGTGCAGTCTCAGTTTTTTTTATATTCAGTGCTGTTCTGTATTTCGTATCCGCAATATTTTATTCTAAAGTGGAAATTTCCGAACGTTAGCTATTCCGAATAATTTCTTTCGTTTTATTTAGAATGAAAAAGTTTGGTGAAATGAATTAGAAGCAGGCTTTCTTCAAAAAAAACTGTATTTAAATGTTAAAATTACAATTTTGTATTAAAACATGAAAGGTTTTCTTTGTATTTTCCTTTATTTTTATCAATAAATTTTAAAATGCATATATATGCAAAATATATGGAATGTAGAAGAGCTAAGATTCCAACTATTAATAAAGTTTTCATTACTCTCGGAATACAGAACCGTTACGATCGTGTTATTTTTGTAATTTGAATTTTTGATCTTGGTAGTTTGGTTTTGTGGTGATGTTCCGAATTTTGGTAAATGCACACATTAGGGTAAAATGTCGTTTGTTTATTTGTTTTTTTTTTGAGACTAATTTAGTTTTTAGTAAAATTTTGAAATTTTTATAATATTTAAATTTGCCGTCTGTGGTGGAAAAAGATTTTTTAAAATTCTCGATTTGATATTTCGACAGGGTGTTTTCATGTAGATTTTTGGAACGTATTTCGGTGATCCCTTGTTAAGTTTGGTCTGGAGACAAACCGGTTTCTGCTATGTGCCTTTAGTGTAATTTATCGGAAAGGCGGCACATAGCCGAAACCGGGTTGCCTCTAATACAAGTTTGACAAGGGATGCCTGAAATTCATAATTCCAATTTTGTGGTGAATTCAAAATATTGGAAAATTTTCGAATTTTTTTTTTAACGGTTTGTCGGATTTTCTTTATTAATTTTTGAAACCTTGAAGTATTTGTATAATTTTTAAAATCGGTCCAACATTTAGCTCCGTAGGCTATCTGGAAGAAAAATTTCTGTAGGAAGACTTTATAGCAAATTGAACAAGGATTCAGAATATGCAAATATTATGGGCTTCTGTATGCTTTTCCCCGCAATAGTGAAAATACCAGAAAAGCAGGAAAAATGGGTTGCGTCCCATATCTCAGGAACCTGTGGACATTAATGGCTGATTTCAAATATCGAATATTTGCCAAACTCAATGATCAAGTACTACGAGTTTCAAGATCCTAGGTTGTCTAGTGCAGACGGATATCGTAAATTTAATTTCTCGACCTATAAGGATCTACTTTGTTAGATTGGAAATAAATGAATTTTTCAATTTCATCCAGAAGACGATGATGATTTTTGTGTTTCTTTTTTCGGCTTTTTGATGAAATTAGAAAATGTTGGTAAAGTTTAAATTTTTGTAAAGAAGTTTTAGGATTTGGTGATATTTTTACATTTCCATTTTTTGTTAAATATTAATTTTTTGGTAATTAATATTCTTGTACAGTTTTTTGATGTTATGGTGAATTTTCAAATTTGTTGTGAATTTAAAATTTTGAAAAAAAATTTGAATTTTTTGCAATTTTTGTTTGAAATGTCGGTTTTAAGGAATTTGTTTTACGATGTTAATTTTAAACACTTTTATGTTTTTTTATTAAATTTTTTTATTAAAATACCAAAGAATCCAGAATGTCTCGTGAACTTGAGGACCGATATCGCTGATGAGAAATAAATATTGTAGATATCCCCTTTTCATTTTCGTGATAGGTATAGGAATCCAGAGGTGTGATATCACACAATCTAGACAGCCAGTCAACAGGTCCAGAACGCGAAATTAGCTGCTAATTAATATTAGTTCTCATTAAAGACATTGTTGCGTGCGTTGTGTGTGGCGTATCACCGTCTTGTATTTATATGATCACTTAGCCAGAAATGTGATTCGTTACCGTTAGTAATCTTCTTTGAGGAAACAACGCGTAAATTTAAGTCTGGCGGCTTCAATTCTTGAGCAAATTGGATTTTGAAAGCCTTTACGACAAGATCCTGACTTACAAGTTGTTTCATACGAAAGCGTGCGGCATCGAATCGATTGGATTGCATTCATGTTGTCCTCACTACGGGCTGGATATGGTTACTCGGTCGCATATCATCCAGTAGTCTCAGACTAACTTTTGTGGATTGTATTGGCAATAGTGGACTCGCCGAATAGCTTGGAGACGTTGTCGCGGTGTGATTCTTTTCATGATGAATTATCAAACATTATGAAATATAAATAAGACGACAGTCACGCATGATCTATTCTAAAAATGGGTAACCGAAGAAAATATTAACCAAATCAATTTTCAAAAGAAGAAATATTTATTTATCGGAATTTTCAAACAGCAAAAAATTTTAAAAACATTCTATTGATCTGGAGATTAAATAAGATTAAAATCAAAATACATAAAAACCTCATAAAATCAACACCCATGGGTACGCGTTAATGAAACCCGTTTTAAACTTTTTCTCTTTTCTGCGAATTCCATATCACGGTCTTTAAAGATTAAATTAAGCTTAAGTATTTCTGAAGAATTTTAATTTTATACCTGTTATTTCAATTTCTATAAAACTGCCTGCTACATGCTTTTTCAAACGAATTTTGAATGCTTTTTTTGGAGTATGTATGGGTGTGTGTGTGTGTGTGTGTGTGTGTGTGTGTGTGTGTGTGTGTGAATGCCACAAGACTTTTACTGTATTCGCTATTTGATGTTTAAAAGTCAATTTAGTTTTATTGTATCACCCGTTGATTTCTTAATCTCCTGTTATTTCAGGTTTTTTTTTAGTTGTTGTTCTCTTGATTAGACTTTCCTGATGAAAAAACATTGTCAATTTAATAACCATAAAATTATATCACACACCAGCATAAAAAATTAGAAATAAATGCGACTAAAACTATTTTTCCTTTACATGAAACATATTCTTTTGGTTTCATTCTAAAGAAAAATTGCAGCGACCACAATCTTTAATTTAAGTTTAATTTTTTTATGTTAATTTTTAATTCTTCAATGAAATCATGATGAGGGGGGCATTTGCAAAGTTTTTGCACCGAAAAAGTGCCACCAGTTTAAAATGTATTTAATTTATAAGTGTGGCGCGTATGAGATGTGTTTGCTTTCAGCCTTTAACCGTCTTTCAGACAACCAAAAAAAAAAAAAGAAAACATTAGGACAAATAAAGATTCCCTCAAAACTGTACAGCAAACACAACGCTGAAACGGAAAAATATGACATCTAAAAACATTTAGCCAAACCCTAACGTTAAGATAATGTGTCTCGTGAGCATAAAAGTCCATCCAATAACTAAAACAACATTGGAGTTAACTAAGCGAAACAAAAATTAAATTGCCAACAATTTAGTCTTAAGTCGCCATGAAAGCACTGGTCAATTTATTCTGAAACTGAAAGAACCATTAGCAAGTTGTAACACAATGACACCAACAACGTAAGAATAATCTTTGCTGGTTTTCGTATAGGGAAGTTAAAAACGCAGATCGTGTTTGCATTATAGTGGCCCGGCCCTTTCGAAATGAAAATGTTGAAAAATTTGGGAGTAAGCATAGAACGGCAGAGAGAAGACCGCCATGGCAGTTCGCAACTTAGTGGATATTTTAAGAAAATTGGAAATTATTATTAGTTAAAATCTGTTTCTCCGATTTCGCGTAATCTCGAAATTAATACCTAAATACAGCTGGAAGCTTATAACTTTCTAAAATATGCAGGTATTCTAGTGCCTAACTTTTCTTCAAGTCCCACTTTGTGTGTGCGTGGTAAGCAGTGGCGGATTAAAAGAATGAGTCAAAATGCCCTTTTCAATTTAAACTGATTACTTGGTAGTGTAATTTTATTAGCGGATCTGCTGTGTATGTCCTGAAAATAGTAGTTATGGCTTGTGTTTTGTTGTTTGTAGTGTCCTATTTTAATGTGATCTATCGAGAAGACGATTTTCGTTAGCTCCCGAAAATAAACAACGATGTTTTGCTAATAATTCTTGTTTTAAAAACCATTTTTTTTTTATTTTCGAACTTTAAGTTAAGAGAATTACAAGCACATGCAGATTTTTCCATTTTTCTTTCTTCCCTCTTCCACAAACTCAAGAATTGCAGAAACTAAAATTGCATGTGTAGACAGGGATTTATTTAAAATTATACTGTAAAACCAAAAATAACATCTTATGGCAGATGCCGGAACAATAATAAATGTGCGCCCAAGACTTTGTTTGTTGTTTCGATCGGTAGTGTAGACCTAAGTGTAATCTCCGATAACTTAACATTTTTACCAATTATTGCTAAATGGCAGCATTTAGTGATCACATAATCGAATATTTTGAAGCTGAAAATGTCAGACATGACGAGCAGCTGTTTCGTTTTATGATTTATTTTCTTAATATTGACCAATTGCAAGTATTTGCTGGTTTTTAAAAAGGGAAATGATAAGTACGATTAACACAAGACGATTAGAAGATTAAAGCAGATAATTTAGACGGTAGAAAATCTCGTTCTAATACCTGCAGCAAAAACAAACACAATGGACCATATTTTCGACATAAGAATTGAGTTAAAAAGGAATTTACATCTGATTATTAGTGTCCCTTGATATATGTTTTGATTTTTTTTAGAAAACACCTGACACTCGAATAATGGTGTTACAACTCTCCTATAAAAATAAATTATATTTTTTGTTTAAACTTTAGATAACTGAACGAAGCAAAGTAAATAATTTAATAAAAACCAAAAAAAAAAAATGTCAGCAATAACCAAATTACACACAAAGAATTTATTAAAAAACAGTTGGTGAAATCGAAAAAAGAACACAAATTTGTATTTAATTTATTTAAAGCTTTAAATAAATATTAAAATAATACAATCAATAGTGACAGGTATTATGAGCAACATTTGATGTTCGACTGTAGTTGAAAGCGCTGATCGAAATAATTTTCCTTTCCTGTTACGGCGCACATTCGCCGAAAATCTGGAATGTTCACAATATGTCGGCTCAGACTAAGCCCAAACACTATTTGCTTTCAAATTCAATAAGTAAAAAGCAAATGTGACTACGACGGAGTTATGGTACAACGATTCGACAGAGGAGTATGAAAGCTTACTGGAAGTGGAACTGGCCAGGAATGGAAAACAATTGAGTCAAGCTTTCAACCCCCTGATTCCATCACTTAAGTTTATCCTAACAAATTGGTATAACGTTCAAAAAATTTGTTTACAGATTTATAACATTATTCCGTTAAGTCTGCTTTTTTGCAACACGAAGCTATGCGAAAATTAAGTATTGTTAAGTACTCACAAACTTAGCCCTGCATAACATTAACGAAACAAGTTTAAAATTAGTCTTTAGTGGCCCAAAAGCAAAAAAAAATCGTAAAATGATTAAATTTTTCAAACACTACTACGCTATAGCGCGCTATCGCATCGAAAGCAAAATTCCTATAGCCATAAGCCACATAATAAGAGCCAGTAACACTATGCGACGGAATCGAAGCAATTTGATATACTTACAAAGATACCTAAAAGGAACTAAAGAAAAGGAATAGGATCTCAAGCGAAAAGGAACCCGCCAATTATTCAATTTTGTTGAATTTGTTTTCGACGATATTTGTTTAAAATGTCGGTCGATGTCGCTATAACTTGCTATATTGCGGGTGTATTCGAAACTCTAATAATGACACAATTATCTACTCAAGAAGGCCTATAAAACAAGATTCCGTCACACGGTGTAATTATCGCTTTATATTAATATTTTCCATATCATGCGATAAAGAGAGTGATAGAACCTAATTGTAATATGCGCCACAACCGCTGTCAACAAAGAATTTATCTATTTTATGATTCTTTATCTGCCAATTCTCTAAGTTTTGACATATTTTCATGAAGTAAATTTGTCTTATGTTGAAAGTAAAATAGGTAGATTTTATAACGAAAATATGTGTAATAAGCAATTATTAACTAATCGAATAAAAATTAAAAGTAAATTTCCACAACCGTCAGCTTTTATTTAGAACTTTAGTACTTAAATGTTTTGAATACTGTTTTGCTCTTCCTTTCTTAGCATCGTATTTTATTTATCTGTTTTTGTAACTATTATTTTTAAATATTTATTTCTTGCCAACAGTACTTCCTCGCCTTCTCTTCTGACGCGGTTTGTTGTCAGCGGTCGCAATTGTAATTGCGCTGTTAAATAGATTTTATTCTGGCGGCATTGGAATCTGTCGAAATACATGACAGGGACTTGTGTAGTTCGCTAAATGCGATTTTATTTCTCTAATGGTTCCATTATTTGAGGCAGTAGTTGGTGTCATCTTTTTCATCGAATTAAATTTATTCCGGAGATGCTGTAGAGCGTATTTTTTTTAGTTTGTTTTTTTCTGGATGAAACATTTCAGTTGAACTGGAAGAAAACTTGTTTCCTTTCAAGTTTTTAATGTAGGCAAACATTTTTTATTTAATTTATTTCGGGCCTTTTTAGTGTTGCTGTCCTCTCTCCACTGTGTTGTTTCTTAAATTTTTTTTTGTGTGATTTTTGGCGTATTTCGCACATAACTCTTGTTTCATGCGCCACATTGTTTTGAAGAAGTTTATGCTCCAAATTTTCACTGAATACATTTTAGTTTGATGTTTTTTGTTTGTTTCTTTAACGTTTTTGTTTGGGTTTTCGGGACAACCTTCATTAGGCGCTACGATGTTAAAGAAGTATTGTAGGCTCAATTGCAGGATGTGTGTTATACAAATGTACAGGCCGCATTAAAGTCGATGTTGACTTTTTAAAATAAATAACTACATATGGTCTTCACATTTTGTCTTCTTCTCATAAGCAATCTCTTGGATTTTTTTCTCTTAAGATAAAAAAGAAGTGTTGTTTTTCGTACAACCAATTTATAGTCTTTGGAGAATTTTATAATATTTTATAATATGTATTATGTGGTGCTCGTATTGTTCCCAGATGAATTTCTTCGAAAACTGTTGATTTTTTTTGGAAAAAACGTCAGAAATACTTCATTCATTGAATCGGCACTGGAGTATTGTTCAACTGAGTTTTATACATTTTCAGTGATACGACGACAACAGAATCTTAAATTGTTTACGAATAATCTTTAAAGTTCAAACAAACTTATTTTTGGCTAATCGAAACCATTCCTAGATCATGTAATATGTAATATAATAAAGCTTTTAACTCTCTTGGAACTAGTGAAGTCGCAAACACTTCCTTGTACAATGGAACTATTGAAATACTGTATCACTATTATACAGGCGCGGATTCAGGGCGAGGAATGTGGGATACTTCCCCCTTCGAAGTTATTATTATACCAATCAAAAGCAGAGGATTACAAGAAATAAACTTAATGGTCGATTATGGATAGCAACCAAACAAACACTTACCTGGCCAATTACCGAAAATATTATTGCGACTGGCAACTCGCGGCTGTTCATTTCAGTTGGCAAATAGTATTTCTGGCTGCCAGTAGGCAAGTGAACTAAAGTGCGGTTGCTTGACGTAATTGACCCAAAGAAAAAATGCCGCACTGTGGATAAAAAAAAATTGAGACAAATTATCGGGTGAACCAAAGTGAGATAAAAGGAAGAGCTTGCGGAAAGTAAACACGGTCAAAATTAGTAAAATTACAAGCACATCCGCTTCGAATCGGAAAAACAGCTTCTCACGTAGAAGCCATGAAACACCTTCTGTGTCGCTGACCAGTTTTTGCACAAATAAGAACACTGTATTTAACGGTTCGCATGTTCGCAGAGACATAGACTGGGGAATTCCACATTATTCTATTAAACCGCTGATTTCTAAAATATTTTAATTTTAATTTCAGATGCATAATTAAACATTTTAGTAATCGAGATTTAATATTATGGTTCGATAGCTTAAAGAAATTTGTAAATTAAAATTCGATAAGCTTTTTTATATGGATTTTTGTTTTGTATATAAAAACGATATATTTCTTGGGGTTGCCAGTTAACTTTGTTGCCCTATCGTCCTGTTAAACGGATTCTTGTTTCCAACAATTTTAAATTTAAGCCATTGCACACTTCCGTAAAAGTAACCTTGGTGAGGTCTAATTAAATTAATAGTTTTAATAAAATTGTAAAACTAAAACAATTATAAATGCGGTGAGTGGTGGTCTACCATTTTTTATTTTTGCACTTTTAAATCGCAAATGTAATTCTTTTTTTTTTGGTAAAACAGGAATCTACTGTCAGTTTTGGGTATGTAACGCATTAAATGTTTAATTTTAAAAAAATAACAACTATTAAGAAAAAGACAGTTGTTTTTCTTAAAATTAAGTAATTTAGCTCTTAGGCTTAAGTTCGTCTTTTACACTTTCCGTTAACGAAAGGAAACTTTTGTTTGACATGATAAATATGAATACAGTAAAAGTAAAAAAAAATGATGTAGACGAACAGCAGAATCGAATGCATTTCCTATTCCGCCACGCATGTGATTAACATTCTTTGTGTTTTTCCACTAATTTTGTGTCTACTGTAAACGTTATTTATTTAATCCAATACTCAGCACTGACTGTTCTTTAAGAAGAGCTTTTTGGGATTTTATTCTTTTATATTAAAAACTAAAATAAATTATTTTTAGCTAATTTCTGATTCCCAACTCATTTTATAATAAAATAATGCAATGTATTGTTGAGAGTGGATAAGCTAGTTTTGTTTTGTTTCACTTTATAATAAATCCTTTGATGAATGTGCTAAGATCTATACACGTTTTATATCTTAATAAGGAAAATTTTTTCTGTAATGTTTCAGATGGAAAAAATGCATTTCGTTAGGTGAAATCTGCAGATTCAGCAAAATACAAAAGTATAAATTTATCTCAAGAAAAGTATACGTTTGCCGATGGCGTAGTAGTGTTACCGTTTTTTATGACAAAAAAAATGTAAGGGGAAAGTAAACAAAAACATGTAGTATCATTTTGGTAACACTGCAACTTTACGCTAACGTAAGTCTAGCGAAAAAAGCAAACACATTATGTAAACTAAAACCATTACGTGATCGTCCATGTAACGTCCAATCTCATTTACTTTGGACGCGTGCTGTAGGTTGTAAGCTTTTTTTCAGAATTTCACAAAAACCCATGATATATACATATGTATATAAAGATAAAAACGCAAATTAGCATTGAATTTATCTTCCGAAAAAACGTTCAATTTGCAGCATTAATTGTCAAGTCATCAAAACGTTTTTGAACACGAAAATCGTTAAATCTGGCAATGGTGTATATTACACTCAATCTTTTGGGAAATTATTTGCAAACATATAATTACACACACATATATATATATGTTTGTATATATGTATATTTGTGTGTGCGTAGCTATGTACATACATACATATGTATTCGTGCATATGCATGTTCTTTTTTTTTGAATTAAAGGATGTCTGCTTGCAAATTTTTGTAGAGTTTCATAAAATTTTTGGGGGGACTTTTTTTGTTTTAATTTTGCCGGAGTTGCACCAAAAACTTCATCCTGATTATGCTGAACATTTTAAGTAGTATTATGGTTTTTATTATTTCTTACATTGTTTTTCTTGATTGCGCCATTTTTAGTACAGTTCCAAAACACGAACTACAGTTTACATGAATTTTATTGGCTGGTTAATTGTGGTGACAAGTGGCTTTAAATGGACAAAATCTTCTAACTTTACCATGTATTACAAAATTATTTAAGTTACCCAGGAGTCATTGTTAGATCAGACACTTACATGTCTATTTAATACTCGTGTTACTATTAAAGTAAAAAAATAAGAACACAATTTCTGTATTTCAAGTAATGAAACCGCTTTCTTGATTGATCCATATTGAATTTAATTTAAACAAATGTATCACACATAAATATGTACTCACTCGTACATACGCCTACAAATTAATTTTACGCTTACATACATAAGTATTTATTAATAAATAGTGTTAAAGCCCATCATATCTTGTTTTTGTTAGCATATTTAAGATTATGGTTCACTTTGTCGAAAGTGTCACATAAATCGGCATAATTGACATGAATATGTTTGTTGACCACTGATAAAATGTTCGGTGTTAATTCCAGAATCATATTCCTCATGAAAATAAATCAAACTTCCCTTTTTATTTAATTACAGAGTTTATTTATCCTTTATACACAAATAGCTTACAGATCAGCCGCGTTGCCATTTTAGCCTTTTCGACACTAAATTTAGCTCTTTTTTTTACGTTTAGTCATAAAAATTTGGGTTTAGGTTCGTGCAGACTTTTTAAAAGCTACATTTTTTTAACTTTAAACTATTTGTAAATTTAATGTTTGACGTAAATTACTTCATTATAAACTAATTGTTAAATCTTTTCAGTGTATTCGATGCTCCTCAAAAAGGTCAGTGAAATGTTCCATGATTTTGAAATCACTGACGACCTTATAAAACTTTTGGACTCCCGTAATATATATGCGAATTGAAAATTCCAAACCTGTAGTGATGATGATATTTTGATACTTTATAAATAAAAAAAGGATGATATATTTTAAGGACTGACTGGCACCCAATATATCATCCATTTGTGGCTTATGGACCTATTATTTCTATACATATGTAATTCAAATTAAATATTTTTACCATTACTGCGATACCTGAATTAAAGGAACAGTTTTTGTAAATATGACTATCGCATCCTAAATTAAAAACAGTCACAACGGATTAGGATTTTTTCATTACCGAGTTCACAGAAAAAATCTCTAACGCCCTCAAAGATGGCTTTTCCCTACTGTCTTCTTCCGCGGCTTGTTATCATTGTACTTGCGTCACTTCAACTATTGAGGACTCTTGGTAGCTCTTTACTAATTTTGCTACGCTAAAACATTGCTATTTCGATTCCTGGCGCTGGTGTTCATTTTCTAAAGCAACCATTTTTATAAAACCAGTTTTTTGGCTCTGCTAAACATTTTCAATTTATTGAGGTTGGACTATTTTTAAATGTAGGTTAAAGTTAATATTATGAGTTTAAAGCAAACATACGAGTATATTTTTTATTTTTAATGAGATACCTGAATTATAATCACCATATTTTGTTGCATATACATGCATACATATACGTAAATGCTAATATTATTACCTCATCGACTACAAACGTTTAAAAATTACAATCAAACTTTTTCATACTATTTTTTTATTTTTTTTATATTAATGAAAAAAATAATTACTAACTCGTACTACAAACAGTTACATTTTTTGGGTATTTTTCGAAGAATGAATTAATAAACTTCCAGAAGAAAATATGACTGAATAATAAATGTTTTTTTTTTAAACAAAATTCAAAGCTCGAAAATCGTTGGCGGACTCTCTAAAAACCAGAATTCAGTCAATTTAATTGATAAGAGAATCATCCGTTCTGGCGATTGTATCAACTATTTACTGGATAGGACAATGAAATTCTGGACAAACCTTGCATTAAACTATATTTATTTTATTTTTATGTGTATTGTTAAGTATAACTTGTTTTTTTCTATTTTTCTCAACTGTTTATTAATTAATCCTAAATTTGATTTGAAAAAGACTGATTTTGATTTTTAAAATTTCGAATTTGATTTGAGAAAGTCCGAAATTTAAATTAAAATCCTATATATACTTATAATTGCTTTTTTTAATGAAGCTAGTGCCAATTCCTTTTAGCTATTACTAAATATTAAATAAATAAAATAATTTTCTTTAATTAATTATTTTTATTTCTTTACATTTACATATATTGTGTTTTTGTTAAACAATTTATAAAATCTGGAATTCTTTAACTTTTTTAAGGCCTAGTTAGCCTTGGCAACACTGCTCATCAACTAACTCGGACTAACTATAATTACAAAATCTCAATTCATATATCTGTCTAATTAAAATTCAATTTCAGATTCAGGACTTCATTTAACAATTTAGTTTGCCAAAGGGAAAGCCTTATTTGCAAACCCCAAAAATATCGCCTCAGTTATCGTGATTAGTGATGGCAAGATTAATCGAAGAGCGATTAGTAATGGAGTATTTTGTTGCGATCAACGATTGAATTGACTCGAAATTTTTCTTTCTATAAATAGCGAATTAATCTATTATTTCCGAATTAAGGACTTTCATATTTATGTGGAATTAGCATTGTGAGCCAGTGTGAACGCCTGTTTAAAATATGGAACAATCATTTTTACTAGCAGCATCAGCTCTACTAGACTGCAGGTTAAAAAAACCATTTCCAAGATCCATTAGCGCTATTTGTGATTCTGACGTAAGAAGTGAAATTATTAAATATGCTCGTTCAGACGGTAGTATTGGAAACAGAGGCGGAACATCCGCTATTGATGTTGAATTCGAGTCATAACATAACCTCAGCTTTTGGGTTACAAGCGAAAGAAAAAGAACAATGACCAGATTTTTGGAACGAATTTCCTTCATATTTTGTCTAGTTTGAGTAGGAGACAAGCCGGTTTCGGCTATGTGCTACCTTCGGTGACATATTTCGTTCCAAAAATCCACGTCAAATCATCCTGTCGGAATATCAAATCAAAAACCAAGGGCAATGACTTCATGAATCTTTAAGATTAGCTAAGCTTCTCTCTCAACGCTTGAGATCACGAATGTAAATAAAACAGTGTTACCCTAAACTTTACAAACCTGCATAAAAATATGGTTTTCTGATAGGAAAAAGCGCCGTTCGAAACTCTTATTTTTTAAGTTTAATAAGCCTACCTAGCTCTGAACCAAATAAAGATTTTTTAATAAATTTGTTTATATTTTTTGCAACGCTGTAAATATTTTTTAATTGTGTTTATGATAATTTTCGGTCGTTGCTAAATTAATCGATTATTTATTTTCGATTAATTGCAATGATTTCTCGGTTCGATTCACCATATTATTTAATCGATAAATGATATTGTTTTGCCATTACTTATCGTGATATACGTATGTATGTGTATCAAAATTCCCGTGGGCTCTATAACTAATGCTCAAGTGAAAAAAAGCCCAGAATCAAAATACCCAAAACTTATTGCATAAATAATTGGACGATTGATTATTCACCAACTTTGGGTGATGTAAATTTTAAAAATTTTGCACAATGCAACATTGTCCAAAAAACTTAATTGCTGTTAGCTGACCTAATGTGCGATATTCTATACAAGTCGCGTTAAAGGTGCAATTCTATAAAACTGATAATATTTTATATATTCAACTGAAACTTAAAGATCCATAGCGTTTGAAAACATTTACTTTTTGTGATTTTCACTAGAAGGCAGCAATAAAATAAAGAGCTTCTCAATTTTAATGTTAAGTTGAATACGAGCATAATGTGCCACAAAATAACACAAAATATGCCGATGGTTAATGGTTTAAATAAAACTTCAGCAAATAGACACTTAATAAAGATGTGCTGCAAGAAAATTAACATGCAACAATGTTGCCTCAACTCATGAAGTTGTGAAAAGAACGAATCTATAAATTACTTTTATCAACTGACTGTATTTAAGCATGAGCAAATATTTTAACAAGACGTTTTATAAAAAACAAAGTTCGTGACTTTGTGGCAAAATTTATAAATAATACATACATATATTAATATACATATTTATTATTTATGTATATTTATCGTTTTTATAGAAATAGAAGAGCATAAGCCTTCGTCTGTCGGTGTTATACGTCTCACAGTTTACGTCATAATGATTAAATTTCACGCCTGTTAGAAAAACGATACAATTGTGCAACAGAGAATGGGACAGGAAAAAATGGTAGAATTTTGTTGGTGGAAAATACTTAGGGAAAAACATGCGTCTTCAAATTAATCTGCGGCTTTGCTGGCAGTGCTTCAATATGATTTTTTTTTTGTTAGTAAAAATCCGAATATCAGACCAACATTTTCAACACCAAATAAATAATTCTGAATTCCAACGGGATATGAAGCCGGCTTGACTTTTTGCTACTAATTTGTTATAAAATTATATCAGATTAGATCAGATTTGCCAATGGCATCTTTAATATCTGCTAGATCTGCAAAACTATCAATTGTATTATTTTTAGTGGACTATCGATGTTTTTTCCGATAGAGATACTCTCGACAAAAAAGACAATAATAAAATAGAGCAAAGTCAGTTAGAAGTAGACGATGCAGCTTTGCCAAAAACGTACAGCTGTCTGTAGAGTTGTATACTTATACGAATATAAAAAAAGTTGAGGAGTACAGTATTACCTTTTTTTTTGGTAATTTATTAGACAAATAATATGCGAAGCCCGATAGCTTCGGCAAATAAAAAATTTTACCGGCGGCTAAAACGTGTCGACGAGTCTATCGTCTCCGCTTCTTTTAACAAATCGCCGGTGCCACTACATTTTTAACGTTGTCCCACAAATTTTGTATTCTTTGCTAAAAGTTTCTACTTTTATATTTATCTCTTTAACTCCAAATGGCATTTCCTACATTTAATATTTCAATAAATTCTATTAAAAACTGCTGCTTATCCATCCTCGCTGTATATTACACTTTGGCGTTCCATAGAACACTGACATGAAAATATATTTCAAATGTTCGCGCACAAACCCACTAATTCATTAAACAAATCATAACAATTTAAATCAACTTAATTTCTTGTGATTTGTGAGCGTTTAGCTCCATTGCCTTCTAACTAGATCTCGAGGTCGAACAAATCATAAGTGTGTGGGTAGCTTATATAAATAGTTAGCAAAATATATATAATTATTTATTTAATCATGCAATATAATTACAAATTATATTCTAACTGAAATTACCGAGCAAAGCAAAGTCCACTTTCACCCGTTGTAGTGCAACAGAGTACTTGGTGGAAATCGAACCCAAGACCACCAGACTGATAGACTATCTAACTACTAACAAGCCTACTGGATTGCGGATTTTCTAAGTAACTTTTTTCCTATTTTAAACCTGCTGGATAAAACTAGAGATTTCAATTTAAGATTTGTTTAATAAAACAAAAACCTTTATATGGATGATGGGGTTAAAAATTTAGGATTCTTATAAGAATTCCTTAAGACACCTTTATTATCTGCGATTTTATACAGATCATAATGGGTAATGCCTTTCGAAGCAAATGTATTCGTAAGCTGTGTGCCCTGTTAAAATACTTGTAATCTGAGTTATTTTGGCCTAGTTCAGTTTTATTGGGCTCCTTGATTTATATGCGTTTGGGTCAATCCACAAGAATCGGGTCATTTCTTCCCACCGTTTCGCTGTTTCACTTTGCGAGACATTTTTGACAATTTTCTTAACTCAGTCCTAGTAGCCCCAAATTGCTTCGCAATATCTAACTTTATTTCTTATAATCCTCTGACTTTGATTGCTAGCGCCTACATTACCATATACTGCCTGGTGACAACATGTCCATTGTGACCATTTGATGCACAGTCTAGTAGCTATAAAGTAGTCTTTACTCGCTCTGTTGCAATCAAATAACGCCATTCTTTTGACGCATTCGGACTCAATATTCTTGGTGGTCACGGGCCCACTAGCGAATATGTTGACTGTAATTGCCCATACTTACGCCTGTAGGGCTGTGTTATGGTCAGGAAGTTGTAAGTACATTTCGGTCTCTGGTTCGTGTTTGAATATTTGCAGTCCTATTTTGTCCCCTCTCTTAGAGCCAATAGTGTAGCAGCTGGTCTTTGCAAGTACCTGCGCTAGGGTGCTCTTGGAGCAGAAGTGTTGGTCTGGTATCAGTATTTCGCAGTTAACAGGTGGTTTTACTTAAGTTGTCTAGGCGAACATTTCCGCCGTTTGCGAATAGCCGTCCATTGCTTTCATTGCCTTTTGGTGCTGTGATTTGGGATTTTTGTTTGGATATCTATGAAACTAATTGATCCAACTAGCTCTTAGGTGCAGGGTATAATAGAATTGAGCATGACCGATTTAAAGTTGTTTACTTTTGTGTTCATTGCGAAAACAGAAGCTAGTCGAAAAACGATGGCAGTGCGAGGGACCATCGTTTATAACACAGAGGTATCTAGAAGAATACGTAATACAAATAATAAATTTATACCCTAACAAATTTACTTTATATATTACAAAGGAAATAAACATCAGGCGGGCGCTTATATCGAAAAGCATTAAGAATTCGCTAAAAAAAAAAACTTGTCATTGAAGCTTTAAAATCCCCGACCCTGTGCCGAACTATAAATTTGAAATGTCAGCATAAATGGTTTTTATGCTGGTATTTCTACGATTATATATCAAAAGATTGTAGGGAAATAAATAGCGAAATAATTTGTCAAATATCGCCCATAGTTTCCGTAGTATATATGGCAAGCGGACAAGAGCATAGATGTCGGTAAATTGTCCACAATCGATTTTATCCTGGTTTCTATTTCTGAAACCTTGCGCACTAGCGATTATAGAGTAGAAAGTGGGAAAGTCGTCAAGAGGAACTCGGATTCTGGAATAAAGTTAATCGTAAACTTCTGTGGCAAGGTGTGCATGGCCAAAGGAAAGCTTGTATCTGTCTCTTAAAGCCAATTTACATGAGGGTGTAGATTGTAATTTCGTAAATTATTTTTTATTTACTTGTTTTTTGCTTAAGAATTCGCGACTAGTGTCAGTTGTCAACGAAAAATGATAAACAAGGAATAAAAAAATATTAAAATGCAAAACAACGAAAAAACTTGGCAATTTAAAACAACACCAAAATATGTCAAAAATACTGGAATGGCCGGCCTCATCGTCTGTTGTGGCTATGAGAATAACTGATTCTATCAAACGTGGAGGCGCCACTTCTGTCTTCAAATTTGTGATAAAATAAAGTCAAATAACCTTAAAAATGACATGGAAGTTACCGTGTCACTGATCTTTTAAGTAAAAACATCAAATACGATAATAGCCCAACTGATGAATATTTAATAGAATATAAATCATAATAATTAATTCATATGAAGACTTTGACTGAGGTTTAAAAAATGTGTTTAACAAAAATGGTACCTTTGAAATATTTTAGTTGCTTTAATGTGCCACAATTTGAGATACAAATGTTGTATTCATAAATCTCTCTCAGTCACTCTCAGTCTCTCTCTCTCTCCTCTCATGAGGAATATAAAAATGGAAACCATATTATAGGTGAAATTTAATATTTCATGCAAATAATCATGATCAAAGTTAAGCAAATATAATTTTAAAGTTGCCTTTTCGTTGCTGTTTGAGGTACGAGTATTTTTATTGTTTGCAATCTTTATTCCTTTAGACATTTTATTATAATCAAAATAATAATAAAGCCACAATTATCAAATAAGTAAACAAAATAAAGGATTTTCTCAAAAACCCCTTACAAAAATGTCCTAGTATTTCGCGAAATACAGTCAGTAAACAACCAGTAAAATGAACTTGTACAGTTTCCTGTTCCCTAATTTTAGCTGAAACACACAAACAGCTACATGTACGTATCCTTACGTTTTTATATTCCTTTCAAATCCATGTCTTAAAGGAGGCGAAAAAAAACCAACACGAATATATTTAGCAGACACAATTTACATACAACACATCCTTAGTGACACATGTAACAAGGATCTACAAGTATATAAATATTTTGCTGTTTTCCTTTAGGAAAAAAAGAAACGAATTCGTAAACATTTTGGTGGTATGACTATTAATTGATTTTCTAAAATTTTGTTACAGGGTGTCCCACTCTAAGAGTAACACTTAGTATTGAGGGTCTTAAATGTGAATACACATTTATCTGTAGTATAGATCATATTTAGGCGATGGTATTCGTCTTATCAATTTATGTATTAGTACTTCTCTTTCATTGTAAGCGGTTAAACTGATTGCCAAAGCAAGTCTTAATATGTATTCGGGTAAAATGGCCAAATAAACTTTGAATATCCACCCCCACTAGCCGATAAAAAGCAGTTACCGAGCAGAACTGAAAGAATATCTAAAATCTTTGCTCTTCAAATATTCAGATCTGTGTTTTCCAAAAAGATCCTTAGCGTTAAATCCCAATTAAGGCGCACGGTGGCGTGCCAGGCCAAGTTCAAGACTAATGCACACAGTGTTTATATTACACGAAACCATTCGCGCTGTTTTTGTCCGGCCAAAATTTTTGGTAACAACTTGGCCTTATTTCCACATTTAGGTTTTGTGCGAATCTGTGTTATACCAAAGTTGCTATATGGACCTGTCAGCTTCCATGTAATACAATGTAGCAGGCTCTACCTGGTACCATAAGGATTTTTGCACTGTTCCTAAAATTTCTATGCTTCATTTTTTTTTATTATAAAACAATCTTTTGGTTCTCGTTCGACCACATCATGGTTTCTTCTATCAAATAGTTTCTTTCGATTTAAAATATTCAGTAATTTTGCTCTACTTATATTTTTTTCTAAAGGAAAACTCCTCATTTTCACGTCGCAATTTTTTATATTGACATTTTTCCTAATTTGTGCCGTTACGTATGAGTGAATCCGTCGCGTGTGCCTGCGCAATTCTCAAAAGCGTTGACAATTTAATAATTTTAATACTGGTTGTTAAACATTCTGACACTATAATTATAATAAATAAGTTTAGACTTTTCGAGGCTAAATTTAGTTTTCGCTTAGATTTTAAGACAAGATCAGACCAAGCAAATATTTTACGAAATATATGAGTCGTTTACTTTAAAGTGGCGTAAGAGTCTTTAAAACTTTACTGTTAACATTAATAACAATTAAACAGTATCTCTTACATTTCAAAAAAATGTTCAAGCAATATGTTGAGAACAATTGAGGTTTTTAGTTGAGAGAAGTTTTAAAGAACAGCTAATACAATTATTTTGAAAGTGCCGTTAGTCGCTTTGATCAGGAACTTATTTGCAGGCCTTAGTAGAAAAGAGATAGAATTATTGCTTTATTAAAAAGTAAGATAATCCTGATCACTGGATATATCATTGTAAGTGGGGGGTAATAGTGCAATATTGCAAATTATTTTGTAGCGAAAAAGCGTTAACCTGAAAAAAGATATACGTGTGAGAGTGATTTCATTAGAAAAAGAAATAACTTCTGAAATCGATAACAACATAAAAATGGACCAGAAACTCAGGACCTTAATAAGATAAAAAACAGTGTAAACATAATTTCCCTAAGAAAGCAAAATTGTCTACCAATCACAATAACAAATACCACGGTTCCAGCGGAAATGCACGTTAAATTTTTAGGTATCCACGTAACGACGCCATCCACGTCCCGTCACAATAAGGCAAAAATAACGCCCATTAAGCTACGAACAAATTAACTATAGTGGCTAATAAGTCCGTGCTCAACCTTGTCTTTAGAATGTAAAGTCCTTTTATACAATCCGTTATAAAGCCAATTTGGTCAACTGGCAATCCCCTGTGGGGTACTGCCTGTACATCAAGCATTCAGAAGTTACAAAGAAGACAGTCTAGGATTTTACGTCTTATCATATGCGCTCCCTTAATAGGGATTAAAAAGTTCCCACTATCCAGGAAGAAGTTAAAACATACACGTCCAAATACGTGAACAAATTAGTCGCACATCCCAACACTCTAGCACGCAATTTATTGCAATTTGACGGCCACCAGAGACTAAAAAGAACTGACACATTGAGCCTGGCGAGGCGGCTCCCTCTACACAATAGAAGATAGATTTTTAAGATTTGAATACAAAAAATTAGTTATTACATTGGTACTAACTAGTAAATAATAATTTAAAAATAAGATTTGAATACTTATTGTGAATTTCTTTTAGTAGAAAGATTCAATAAAATAAAATACAGTATAAAAAAAATCTACTGGCCAATCACGAAAGTTGCTGACCAAATTTAAAGGCCCTTAATTAATTAAGAAAGTTTTAGGTAACGGGCGTTATTTAATAACGTACACGAGTTCTTCTCAAGTTAACCAACAGAAATGTGGATCAGTACAAGCTGGGGAAAAAATGATGCCATGGTGTGATCTTTCTGAATTTTTTGAGCCCTAAGAGGAGAGGGAGGATGTATTTTGGTCATATTATGAATATGATAATAAGTAAATCCGAAGCTTTGTATTTATTCAACCCAGTTTCAAAATCGGTGCCAAAATAACTTAGTTTAATAATGTTTGTCAACAAAGTCGCAAAAACGTATTTTATCGAAAACGAATCGATTTTGAGGGAGCAATCGAACTTGTGAAAAAGAATAATTTATCTACCCAAGTAGGCCTATAGACAGTACTAGGTATCTCCATTTTTTTTAGATTTTGATTATTGATTTAGATTAATGGAACCAATTAAAACTTAAATTTAGTTATCAAAACCCAAACAAAGCCTTGATGAATGTTAGTATTGTTGCTAGATAAATCAAAAACAAATATATATGTGTTATCATACCAAGGCCAGGAACAATAATATTGTTGGTCTATACAACTCGTGTTCTCTATATTTGGAAATGTTGGCAAAACGCGTAACAAAAGTAAAGTCTATACTTTTTCTTTACGGTGTAGACCAGCATGATTAGTATGCGATTCAGCGTAGAAGAGAAGCCAACGAACCAGCGAAAGAACCAAATATGTCTTTTAGCCAATACTATTTAAATTGTTTCTAATTAAAATGTAACAAACAAATTCTGAAAAAGTATGGCCACAATATGTAGAATAAACCAAGCAAGAAACTCTACGAATGATTCGTTCGGCAAGTATTTTGCACCCAACAAATGGGTTGTATAAACAACCAACAATAACAATAATACGAAAATATAAAACATTTCATGAAATACGTATTTTGTACACGTAAAGTTAAAAACATAAAAGTATAGAAATTTCGTTCCTTTTTTTCAATAACGAAACATACTTGGACACACGCATAATTTATCTAACACTTGTACGTACAACTATTTTACAAGTGTATTCAGGCGACGTTACGCATTATTCTCAAATACGTTTTCTTTATTTGTTTTTTTATTAATTGAAATTCCTTGGTACCATCCATAAACGCTCAAGAAATAAATTGAATGTCGTCAATATGCGAAAACGGACCGGTTGAATAAAAATACCTGTTGTCATTATTGCTCCTGGTTTTTTATTTATTTTGGACTTAAGCTGTTCTTTTTTTATTGTGGAGAAATGTGTAAAGAATATGTTTGGCGACGAAGCAGTCTTGTCCAACTTTTCTTAGTTTCTCCAAAGATTAACCACGCCGCCTCTTGTGAAGATCTTCGTTCTTCATTCTTATTCTAACGTTTTGTTGGCAGCGCCCAGCGAAATTGACAAAAAGTTTCAAAGTTAAAAGTAAAAATACCAATGGCTGATTTTATTGAACGATATAAAGATATGCCGGAATTACAAAGACGAAAATAAAATAATATGTAAAAAGAAAAAGTTTTTAATGTTGTAAGTGAGAAGTCACGCATACGATGTAGTTGCATTGGTTATGCCGTAACTTATTTAATACGACGAGTTAAAAAATACAATGAATACAAATTTACTGCAATGCACCTTAATTGCACAATTAGGAGATTTACGCAATTAAGGTCTTACCATATAAGAATTAAAAAAAAATTAAGTAATTAGTACTCAATTACACCAAAGCCATCAGCTAAAATAATAACGTACCAGGCAACAGCAGATATTTAGATGCTCGTCATTGAGAAAAGAAGACTAAGAAGACAATGGCAAAATAGTCGTTCTCCACACATAAAAATGCAAATGATCTTATGCCGAAAAAACTTACGCAGTAAATTGAGACAGAAACAACAATTCGCTATCGACAACTTTTTAAAAAACTTGGATCCAATGAAAAACACGGATTATAGTCTGTGGAAAGCTGTAAAGCACTTAGAATGTCCTATTGCTTACGAATCCCCACTAAGACTTGAAGACCGTACTTGGGCTAAAAACTCAAGTGAAAAGGCAAATGCGTTCGCAAAGCACTTAGAGAAGGTTTTCGCACCACATGATAGAAGTAATTCCACTATTCCAATTATTAGCGACATCGTGAATGATCCTATGAAATTTCGGTTGTATTCTTTAAAATCGACAATTAAAAATACGGATATGAACAAATCACCTGGACCTGATCGTATAACAGGATCAATGACAAAAAACTTACCTAATTCAGCTGTAAGAATTTTACTTTACATATTTAATGCCATGTTGCGCGTCGGCTTCTTCCCATGCTCTTGGAAGATGTCTGAAATTGTTATGATCCCGAAACCTGGAAAGGACTCAAGCCAGATTACATCTTACAGGCCAATTAGCCTACTGTCAGTTTTGTCAAAGATATTTGAAAAATTATTCGTCTAAAGTGTAACTTCTTTCCTAAATGAACAAAACGTTATCCCAGATCATCAGTTTGGTTTTCGAGCACGATTGAACAGGTCCATAGTTCGGCTTTTGAAAGAAAGCAATACTGTTCAGCTTTATTTATAGACATTTCCCAAGCATTTGATAAAGTCTGCCATGATGGGCTACTTACTAAAATAGTTCGGGTTCTACCTGAAAACACCCACAAGTTTATAAAAAGCTATTTGTCCGATAGAACTTTTAAAGTAAGGTCAAAGGACCAGCTTTCAAGATGTGGGAAAATCAGTGCAGGAGTACCTCAAGGTAGTGTGCTAGGGCCGCTATTATATATCATCTATACAGCGGATATGCCGACAAGCCCACATACATATACATCAACCTTTGCAGACGACACTGGGAATTATAAGTGTCAGTAACAATCCAAAGGATGCATCTGAAAAACTGCAGTCCCATATTCATAAGCTAGAAGACTGGATAAAACAGTGGAGAATAAAGGTAAATCCGTCAAAATGTGGTCATGTAACGTTTTCCCTTAGAAGGCAAAATTGTCCACCAATCACAATAATTAATACCACGGTTCCAGCGGAAACGCACGTTAAATATTTAGGTATCCACCTAGATCGCCGCCTAACTTGGTCCCGGCACATTGAGGCAAAAATAACGTCCACAACGCTTCGAACAAATCAACTGCATTGGCTAATAAGTCCTAACTCAACTTTGGCTTTGGAATATAAAGTTCTTTTATACAAATGCGTTATAAAGCCAATATAGTCATATGGTATTCAGCTGTGGGGTACTGCTTGTGCATCAAACATCCAGAAGTTACAGAGAAGACAGTCTAGGATTTTACGTCTTATCGTATGCGCCCCCTGGTACATAAGAAATGAAAACATACATAGGGATTAAAAAGTTCCCACTATCCAGGAAGAAGTTAAAACATACACGTCCAAATACGTAAACAAACTAGTCGCACATCCCAACACTCTAGCACGCAATTTATTGCAATTAGACGGCCACCAGAGACTAAAAAGAACTGACACATTGAGCCTGTCGAGCCGGCTCTCTGTGATCCATTCAGACAGTCACGGACTTATTGATCCGTCCTCGTACATTCCTTTTTCGCATTTTTGTATTCAGTCAAATCGTAAGACAAATCTAATTTTTTCAAAGCAGTATTATTGCAGTTTAATATTCATATGGTTGTAAAACACTCCTTAATGAAGGTTTATTAAAATAATTATACTAATTCATAACTGAAATTCTTATTTATTGTTGTAACTTTATAATGTTTTTTTTGTACAACAAAAGAGCAAAAATGCTAAAATTGTGTTCCAAAGATTGAAAACAAATTGCCAAATACTAAATGAAGTATTTGCAGCTGAATAAAAATTTAAAATGAGAAATGGTAAAAGGGTCACACTCGATGTAAATCTAAAAACTTTTCTATAGGATAACGGCAAAGCATCCCCATTTTCGTAAGCCCCCTTTTAGAGTGGTTTGCATTTATTTTTTATAAAATGTCAAAATAATATGAAAATAGTATCAATTCAAAAGAACATATAAAATCACTTTTTTGAAAACATTAACAGAAGACTTAGTGAAACATATAAAAGTTACAAAAGACAAGGAAACGGTGCTTCTATATACAAATATGTAACGGGTGATTTAATTTTAGCTTCCAGATTAAATTATTTTGAAACATACAATTTAAACAAAAATCGGTAATATTTTATTACAAATTATTTGTTGAATTTTTACAATTAGATTCAATTATTTGCCATCCTGACGTTATGCTATTGTCACATCTTTCGATGACCTTACGCCTTCATATCGCACAGTTACTGTTTGAGGTGGTGTTCCTTTTTGGAAAATATATCTTGGATTTTGCGATCCACAAATGCGTAAATTTTGCTTCTTTACAAATCCATTGAGGTGAAAATGCTCCAGAACACTCAACACTGAGCAAAACTTTATTCAAAAAAACATCTTCTTCTTCACCCATCCATCGACACACACACACACAACGCACTGTTTCATAGTATCTCCGGCTTAATTTTTGAGTGATATGGATCTTGTATATATGTGAATTATGGTCCTTTCCATGTGCCTTGCCAAACCCTCACAAACTATGTCATTATTCTTGCTCAATGTTATATAATGAGCCAATCTGTTCCAACTTTTAGACCAAATTCAAAATTCTGCGTCCAGAAGGCAGTTATTTACACCAAACCATTCACGTTAAGAAAATTGTGCATTTCTTCCTGATGCTTCGATAATACAAACACGTCCTTCCTTACCCATTGATAATTTTGTAAAGGTACCTCTGTAGAATATTAATTATATTTTTTTAATGATGCCAGCTCTAATGTGTAATAAATATAAATACAAGTTTTCGGACATCACCAGCCAACATGAGGTATAGTACCACAATGTTGGCCTGTGGTCGTACAACACTCTCCTGACACTAGAACAAAACACGTCAACCCGACCGATATACACAAAATTTATGTTTGTTAAAGAATAACACTTTGTCCCCACAGGTATTTGTCGGATTCTCAATGTCTCTTTAGCAAACGAGTCAAACATGGTCGGTCATGCTGGAGACATGGATTAGGGTCATTCGGCGGCTGCTGGTATCGGCAAACTCATATATACTCGTATTTAAAACGTAACAGGCAGGCACGCATTTCTAAAAAAATTTATAGTAAATTTGTCAGTTTTGAGTTAGTCTCATTAAACATACCTTAGATATTGATCGCTCAATGATATAAGCTATCAATCTCACACGTCTACAATTCCTTTTTATACTCTACACAATAATGAAATTGGTTTTACATTCCGTTTGTAATTTCTACAATAATCATTTCGGACCCAACAGAGTATATGGACTCTGAATTCTTATAGGCAGGGAAGTCCAATTAACATGTTCATCTATGTGATGTTGAAATCAACTTTCTAACGGCTTTAGGCAACCTTGGATCTATAAACTTAATCACGATTTTGGCGAATTTTCGCTATTTGAAATCAGCCTTTTGTCTGGGGTTTTTTGGTATTTTCACTCTTGCGGGATAACGCTTGTGCACAGGGCCATTAAATTCGCATATTCTGAATCCTTATAAAATCTACTATAAATTACCCCGACAGAAATAATCATCCCGAGCCCCCTAGAAAACCAGCGGACCTAAATGTTGATCCGAATTAAAAATGTTTCTACAAAACCTCAAAAATTCAAAAACTAACAATACCGAATTCCTCCAAATACCAAAATTTAGAAAAATTCACCACAAAATCGTAAAACTGGAATAAAAAAAATGTTTTTGTCTATAATTTCATGAAAATCAACATAATTTCTATATTCACTACAAGAATTTAAATTTCATCACAATTTTGTAATTTGAAGAAATGTCGAAAGATCACATAAAATCAATACTTTATGAAAAATTCCAAAGTTGAACAAAATCGATGTTTCAAAAAATATAAAAACAAAAACCAAGAATTCATCACAAGTGGTGTATTCCAAAAAAGAAATTTTGTAATCCCCAAATAAATCAAAATTCAACAATATATTTAATAATAATAAAAATTATAAATTTTATCAAAAATCTCAATTATTCTGACAAATAAAAGCAAACGAAACTTAATCATAATTTGGGAATTCACTTAAACCCGAAAATTCATCACAAAACCGAACTATAGGTTAAAATGTTTAAAGCACAGAAATATAATTTTCCAAAAAATCAAAATTTTAAAGAAACCGAAGCTGCACGAAAAAATTAACCACAAATTCAAACATTTACTGTAAAATCGAAAAACTGGAATAAAAAAAATTAATTACAAAAAAATCAATATCTAATATAATCCCGAAATTTCACCAAAAAATATCAAAACAACAAAATATTCAGCATTTTATGAAAAACTTCGCAATTTTAACAAAATCGTTGTTACACAAAGTCCAATAATCCTAATTTTCACAAACAAGGAGCCAAAAACAAACTTTACCATATTTTGAAATTCTAACTAAATTTTATCATAAAAAGTGTATAAATAGTAGTTCATACTTTTGTGAAGGGTATATAAAATTCGGCACTTCCGAATATATATCTCTTAGTTGTTAATGCATAAAAACGTGACGGTATTGCACATATCAAAAATTCATTTTGATCTCAGTACTTTCAACGATACGCACTTTTCAGATACGCACTTCGCTTTATTTTCACAATTATGCTTTTGTGCGGATCTGATCCCTTAGATTTTTCTGATTACTAACTTCCCGAGACCTACATGTTCACAAAATGTAGCGGAAGTATTCCATACCAATAAGGAGGCACCGTCCCCCTAGATAAAAAATGTCCGGTTTTAGATTTTTTTGATTACTTACCCTCGCAGGCCAACCTGTACATAAAATTTCAATTGGAAGTGCCCCATAATATTGATGAGTAAGTCAGTGAGTCTGTTAATAGATATTAAAATATGTACCTTTTACACTTTTATATCTCGGGAAGTTTTTATCGTAAAACTTTCAAACTGGACCTTTGAAGTTACTACACATATATCGGAGTCTTTATGTTTCAGGCTTCATTATTTTTTGACTAAATAAAAGAAAGTTTTGAGGTGTTAGAAACAGCTTGTATGGTTTCATGTAATATACGCACTATGAATTAGGCCAAAAATTTTGTTTTTAACAAACATTTTATATACAGTGAACGCTGTTGGAAACTGTAAGTTGCCATTGAGGTTGTGATAAATGTGAAAATAAGGCCAAGTTCCTATCCAAAAATTTCAACCGTAAAAAGTACTGAAATCAAGATGAAGACCAAGTTCTTCATGTGTTTAATACCATCACATTTCTAGGTAACTTGATAGCTTTGTAATATTTTTCCCATAATCCTTTCCAATATTAAAAAGATTTTTTGCTAATCTAGCCGTTTGCCTAGAAATGTGATGGTAAATCAATCACGTAAATGGAAACTCATTTAATAGAACATCAAAAAAATTCTTAAAAAATTTCATTCAACATAGAAAGTCGTGCAAAAAGAAAAAATTAATATTAAAGTTTAATGTTTCAAAGTGGATTAAACCAACAAAGGAAGAAAATACGGCTTGAAAAGGAAAAATTTATACTGTACTGAATAAGAAATACGGAGCATTGTGTACTTAAAAATTAACTCAAAGAAACCATATGTATGTATGTATGTACACATGTGCATAGACACAAGTACGTATGTTTGAATACTAAATTGAAATAAATATGTATGTACGTGTGCATATACCTATATGTACATATGTATCTATATGGATGTACTCAGGTATTTTGTTAAATCTTGCGATTTCGCTTTCTTTATTTTTTTATTTAAAGAAGTGTGAAAAACTGAATTCCAAAAGTACAAATAAAATTTGAATTAAATTTACAATATACATACTTACATATCTACACATGAATCTAATATGTATGTAATCAAACTATTTGATTCATTCATATCCATTCATCAGTATACAGCAACGCTTTGAGATTGTATATGTATGTATGTACATCCATATTTGCAAAGATTTGTTAGAGCATTTTGATAAAGGAACACCGGGTTTTTTCATGAAGTTGTTGGCATCGTTGTTTCTTGCCAACAAGCCACTGTGGAGTGTACGATTTTTTTCATCAATTAGGGTGGCCGTTTCGTTCCCGAATGAGGTATTATAAGAATTCGTAATCATCAACTACTGATTTCCCAAATGAACAGTATAGATTTTGCGCTGGATTTACAAATGCAAGTGGCATGCAATTGTTGTGTACGTATTGTCACCGAAAAATTCTTCGAAATGGTCGAATCTCATGCCATTTGTTTTTGTGTTTACACATGCAAGTGTAAGTTCATTTTTAAAATGTCGTCGAAGCGTAAACTTCGGAAAATTTGTTTACTTTTAAAATTAAAAAAAAATGTTTATCAGGAAATGAGAAAGAAAAATTTTGGAGGACGATGTCAAAGATTTTAATAATTTGTTTAATAATATGTTGGCTCAATTTTGATTCCATTTTAACTTTTTGTTTTCTTTTTAAAATAGAGTTACCGAGTTCACCATATAGGCATATTTTTGGGGAAACGTTTTACATTTATTATTAATAGTAATATTTTATTATTATTACTAATATTATTGCTCTTTAATTAACAAACTTGAATTGTTTTATGCGCAATTTAAGAAATAAATCACGACAATGCATTTAAAAAGGTAGAACTTTAATTACAATTTAACCGCAATCCAGTAAATTTACAGTGAACAGGGTAATATTGTCTATCGTTTTGACATTTAGTGGCATGCAAATGACAAATTTTCACTCGCATGCAATTTTAGCTGCCACTGGAGCTGCCATTGCGAAAAATGTAAGTGGATTAGTGAAAATGTGTGAGTGTATTGAGTTTTTAGAACTTGTAGTGGCATGTGTAAATGCTAGGTTAGAGAGTTATCTACGCAGCATCTCTATATTGGTAAATATATTAAAACAAATGAAAATATTCGCATCATTGTTAACGAAATAATAACATCTAACATATTAATTAATGTAAAACTCCTCTGGTCACCCAAACACAACTTCTCTTTCTTACTCTCTCACACACAAACACAGCAATAACATGTGCTTTTGTTTACATTCGGTACTATTGCTCTTCAGTTCTCTCTGCGTACGAGCCGAGAACATTGTTTCATAGAACACGCGCTTCGTTTCCGTTTATTTCGTTTAAATAAAGTGTTTAAAGTTAAACAAAATAGTAATAAACATTAGAAATGTTACGTAAAATTCCGTTGATTGTAATACTCGGTTCCACGGGCACGGGTAAAACTAAATTATCATTGGAATTGGCAGAACATTATGGTGGCGAAATAATCAGCGCCGATTCAATGCAAGTAAGTACAAAAATCAAGAATAACAATTCGTGCGCCAAGCATGGAGAGTTGATATTTTGAAATGTTAATTTCATACATAGAATGTATGTTCATATGTACTTTTGTTTTTGCCTTCGTTTACTGGCAAACTCATTATATTTTCATGATAATGATGCACAACAATTTTCCAGTTGATCCGGGTAGTCAAATTTTTAAGGTTTTCATTGTCTTAAAATTAATTAATTTAAAATAAAAATTTTTACAATTTGTTCTTTAAGTTGAAACAATAATTCGGCTGTGCCAAATCTTATATACACTTCACAGAAGTATTGTAGTATTTTTGGTAAAATAAGCTTTCGATTTTTTGGCGAATTTTAAATTTTGGCCACTTTATAATTGTTGGTGGAATTTAATGGTAAATTTTGATTTTTTCAAAAATTATGTTATTTTTGTAATAAAAAAATTATGAATGCAGTTTGGATTTGCGGTGAATTTTAGTATTTTGGTGAATTTGTTTTCAGCTTAATTAGGATTTTTGGTGAAATGTATAATTTTTATGAGATTTAAATTTGTTGGTGAATTTGTACTGAATTTACTAGTTGTGATGAAACTTGATTTTTGTTTTTTAATTTTATAAAATACTAATCTTTGTAAGTTTTCAGCTTTTTGGGTAAATTAAAATCTTTGTGGTGCAATTTTAATACGTTTTGAATCTGTTTTTTTCGTTAAAAATTCAGTTTTTTTATAATTATTTATTTTTATAGAGAATTTTCGAATTTGTAGTGAATGTAAAATTTTGGCAAAATTTTGAATTTTTTGCCTTTTTTGGAATATTACGTTATATATGTATTTTAAAATTTTTGAACTATAGTCTGGTGAATATTGTGAAACATTAGTTGAGATTTATTATACATTATTTATATATTTTAATATTTTGGTGAATTTTATGTTGAAATTTTGATTTCTATTTTTATATATGTATATTAGTTAACATCCATTTTGTTCATATGCCGACGTTATTCATAATATATTGTTAATAATCATAATATATTGTTAATCCAGTTTTTCGATTTTGTGATAAATTTTCGAATTTGTTGAAATTTTTTTGTTGATTTCAGTTTCTCTAATATTTAATTTTTTTTGTTAAATTATGATATTTTTATAATTTAAAATGTATATATTTTGGTTTTGTGATGAATTTTCAGATTTTAGTGAATTCCCAAAGAGTGGTTAAATTTGGTGTTCTTAATTTTTCAGGTTAAATTAAATAAAATTTGGTGATTTTTTTTTCGGAAATTTTAATATTTTTTGGAATTCACCACTTGTGGCTTGATTTTAGTTTTCATATATTTTTTGTAAATTAACCATTTGTTAATTGTCAACATCGATTTTGTTGAATTTTCAATGTTTTTTTATTAAATACTGATTTTATGAAATTTTAGGGCTTTTTGGTGAGATTACAAAATTGTGGTGAAAGTTAAATTTTTATGGGGAGTATTCAAAATTCAGTGAATTTGGTACCCACAATTTTCGATTTTTCATTGATGAATTATCATTTTCTGAATAAAAATTATTGAATTTTGGAATTTGTGGTGAATTTAATATTTAGCAAAATTTTGAATTTGTTCAATTTTTTTGAAGGAATTTGAATAAGTTTCTTAATTTTTGAAATTATGAGGTTTTTTTTTTAAATATAATTAAACCAACATTTAGGTCCGTAGCATATCTGGGGGCCTCAGAATGATCATTTCTGTAGGGCACCTTTATATCAAATTTGATAAGGGTTCAGAATGGGCTTGTGTATAAGCGTTTCCCCACAGGAGTGAATATACCAAAAAACCCAGGTCCATATCTCGGGAACTTGTGCACCTTAATGGCTGATTTATCTGATTTCTTTATGGATATTTTTTGATTTCATACATACGAAGGGGCGCAGACGATAAGTCATAAAATCCTAGACCGTCTTCTTTATAACTTCTGAATGTTGCATGCGCAAGCAATACACAGCTGAATGTATTATGATCATATTGGCTTTATAACGGATTTATTTAAAAGGACTTTATATTCCAAAGACAAGGTTGAGTTAGGACTTATTAGCCAATGTAGTTGATTTGCTCGAAGCATAATTCTCGTTATTTTTGCACCAATATAGCGGGACCAAGTTGGGCGTCGAATTAGGTGAATACCCAAATATTTAACGTGGTTTACAGCTGGAAGAGTAGTATTTGCTAATGTTATACGTGGTCAATTTTGTTTTCTCAGGGAAAACGTTATGTTGTGCAGATGCTACCGTCGGATTTTTATTAACACTTATATTTGCAGTGTCGTATGCAAACGTTGACGTACACTTATGTATGTGGGCTTGTCGGCATATCCGGTGTTTAAATACACGGATTTTTCCATTTTTTGAAAGCTGATCCTTCGATCTTACTTCAAACGTTCTGTCTGCCAAACAGCTCTTTAGAAGTTTGTGGGTGTTTTCAGCAAAAACTCGAGCTATTTTAGTGAGCAGCCCCATATTGGCAGACTTGGACGCCTGGGAAATGTCTATACATAAAGCTGAACAGTTTTTTCAACAGCCGATCTAATATTGTAATATAGTTCATTAAAATAAGGAGTTCAACTCGAGACGTTTAATATTTCAAATAACTTTGACAAAATTGGTTTATATAATATAAGAATTTCAGACATATTGCAAGGGTAAAGAAAGCAGCCAACACGCAACATGTCATTAGATAAAATTTTCACAGCTTAATTAGGTAAGTTTCTTGTCATTGAATCTATAATACGATCAGGTCCGGTTGATTTTTCATATTTTTAATTGTCGGCATTGAAGAAGATAGCCGAAATTTCTTTGGATCATTTATAGTGTCACTTATAATTGGAATGGTGGAACTATTTTTATCTTGTGTGAAAACCTTCTTTAAATGCTTAACGTAGGCGAAGTTTTTGGACAGGCTACGATTTTCATGTCTTAATGGAGATTCGTAGGCAATAGGATATTTTACAGCTAATCCGGTTTTTGTTGGATAAAATTTTTTTTTAAATAAATCTTGATAGCGGACTCATGCTTCTGCCTCAGTTTATCACGTCAGGTTCTCTAGCATAAGTTCATTTGGATCTCTTCTCTATGACAAGGACTGGTACGATGCAAATCACTGGTATGACTTTCTTTTAACTGTGGTCTTCAGCTGGGTTCCTCAGAGAAATGCTCTCGAATAAGTGAGAGCTCACATACATTTTAAGTTTTTTCCAATTTGCGTTTTTATTTGGGTACGAAATAAGGAGCTTAGGTGCAGTGGAAAACCTATCGTATAGAATAATGAATGGTCAGGCGATAAATCTGTTGGCCAATAGGTGGGTTTACCTCCAATGTCTAGATTAATAGCTTGAACTGCGTTATACGGTTGCCTTCCTCTACGTCTAATAAGTCTAGAGCCCTAATGGGTGTGTTTACTATTGTAATCGCCAGCTGCAAAAAACTTTTGTCCCAATGTAGCAAAGAACCTGGCAAACTGATCGTGTTCAATCTTATGTCTAGGCGGGCAATACACATATAAGACTGCTTGTGGAAAGTCTTCGTTGAATTCTGACACTGGAAAGTGTCTTACGTTTTTGCGCACTATGACAGCGGTGCCGCCAAACGCCCTTCCGGTTGGATGTTTGGTATCATACGTAAAATACCCATAATTCTAAAGCAATTTTTTGTAGTGATGTGTGTTTTAGAAATTAAAAGTATGTCTGTTTCCAGTGTTAGCAGGAAATGTTGATAGCGGACTCATGCTTCTGCCTCAGTTTATCACGTCAGGTTCTCTAGCATAAGTTCATTTGGATCTCTTCTCTATGACAAGGACTGGTACGATGCAAATCACTGGTATGACTTTCTTTTAACTGTGGTCTTCAGCTGGGTTCCTCAGAGAAATGCTCTCGAATAAGTGAGAGCTCACATACATTTTAAGTTTTTTCCAATTTGCGTTTTTATTTGGGTACGAAATAAGGAGCTTAGGTGCAGTGGAAAACCTATCGTATAGAATAATGAATGGTCAGGCGATAAATCTGTTGGCCAATAGGTGGGTTTACCTCCAATGTCTAGATTAATAGCTTGAACTGCGTTATACGGTTGCCTTCCTCTACGTCTAATAAGTCTAGAGCCCTAATGGATGTGTTTACTATTGTAATCGCCAGCTGCAAAAAACTTTTGTCCCAATGTAGCAAAGAACCTGGCAAACTGATCGTGTTCAATCTTATGTCTAGGCGGGCAATACACATATAAGACTGCTTGTGGAAAGTCTTCGTTGAATTCTGACACTGGAAAGTGTCTTACGTTTTTGCGCACTATGACAGCGGTGCCGCCAAACGCCCTTCCGGTTGGATGTTTGGTATCATACGTAAAATACCCATAATTCTAAAGCAATTTTTTGTAGTGATGTGTGTTTTAGAAATTAAAAGTATATCTGTTTCCTGTGTTAGCAGGAAATGTTCTGTTTTGTATTTATGTCGCAAACCACGTATACGGTGGTAGCTTACAGTAAGTTTCAGTGTGCATGAATTCCTGGCTCTTCGACAGTTATTCTTCTGCTCAGGAGGAAGTTGTATATGGATTGAAGCGAGTTTTTTGATTTTAACAGAGTTGCATCAATTACAATCGGAATAAAATGCTTAGTTTGGGGAACTTAATTCTTATTTAGAATGTTTTGCACTGACCTTATGACATAAGCTTCTGCTTTTATGACACTTTTTAATTCCTCAGTGGGAAGTGAACTGTCAATGCCCTTTACGACAATTATCAAATCTTTATTATTTTTTAGTTGGTACGTATAATAGATGTTATAGGGCGTACGTTACGGTTACAAAATCACTAATATTTTATATTATTTAAATTTATCATTGCATTATTACTTTGTGGTGCAGTAAAAGAGTAATAAGTTTTTTTTTATCCTCTTTTATACTTTTGTCATTATTGCTTGTTGCACCTCATTCACTCGCTATCAGAGGAATACATATTGTTCCTATATCCCTCCTAAATTTTATTAGTCGGTTAATTTTACTAAATTTTTTTATGTAGGTGGGATATCGCAGCAGACCGTTAACTTAATGAATCCCTTTTCGACCCGCTTCATCACTCGAATTGATTTTAGACAACCGATTTGTACTTTGCGACTACCTTACTCTCATTCAAGTCCAGTGATGTAAGCTTTTTCCCTTGACTGTAGTGATTTCAGACTGTCGACTTTCAAGCAGCAAATAATGATGCCATTAAAAATATATTTGCTGATTTTTTGCGTCAACAAACTCTCGTGGATATCCTTACATTCTTTATTTCGTCATAGACCCCTGAAACTAAACTGCCCTCTTAGTACTGCAGACTGAAGTTAATCAGACTACCGTCTCTAAAAAGCTGTCGTATAATGTTAAATATTGTATTTGTAATCAACTTAATTAATGACAATGTTGCTTTTGAATTCCTGATAATAGTATTTATTTCAATGTTCCTCAACGCTTAACAGGTAACTACTATCTACCACTCTTTATACAGTTCTTCTGCAATAATTATTCTAATGCAGATCCAATATTGGGAATTTGTAAAGATATCAATAATTTATATAAATTTATTGATTTTTCAATGTGTTTAAATGCCATAACAAGTAACATTATTGCTCATTTAAACAGCTAACTAAAGATCATATTCATAAAAATATTATTAAATTATAAAAGGTTTATCAAACAAATTTTGTATAGAAATTCGACTAATAAAACTTTTATAAATCGAAAATATTTTTTATATATATTGCCCTAAGTATTTATTTACCAATAAAACTCATTAAATTTATATTAAAATTATCATTAAAAATTTATTAAACACTATCTTTGTAAAAATACATGTTCGTACTTGATTTAAGACACCTTGCTCACATGGCATTTTTCCAAACACGAATTACATAAAGAGTGAAAATTTCCATAGCCAATAAAATAGTCAAAAGTTCTAAAAATATCGGGAGAAATAGAAAATTCGTTACACAGTTTTATGAGGTCCTTTTTAGCTGGTGTACGGTACGGAAATGTCGTTATGTATGATTTCTTGTTTTACGGGAACAAAAATTTGACTTAAAAAAAAATTCATTTATACAGCCGCTAAATAAATATTCGCAAAACACGACAGGTTTCTAAATTAATTCTATAACTTTTTTTTTAAGTTCTTATAAAAATGCAAATTTTTTTAATACAGAAATAAGTTATTGTGGTTTAGGAATTTATGTTAATAGGAATTAGCAATTTTGGCGAGGGTTTTTTTTTAATAATGAAATGTTGATTGTTACCTCTTCCCGCTTTTCTTGTCATCAATTTTAATTCTGTTTAATCTACTTAAAATATACCCACTTCTATGTGGCTAATATTTGGCGAATAACTAATTCTTTCGCAAGTCGACCGACATCTTCTCATGAAGTAAACAAAAAATCAGCAGGTAAATCATCAATATCATCAAAATGCGTCAAGTGTGGACAGGGACCTAAGGAATATCCGCTTCCTCTTCCTTGGCTACTTTTTGTTTAATCTTGCAAACTAAAGAATATCTAACAGACGTTTTTAATACGTTTCATTTGAAAATCGGCAAATTTGTTTAAAAATTTTATTATTTCACTATTCTTGTTTATTCTAAAAAGTTTTGATAAATATTTTATGCGTTTCTCCATAGTTTTGAAATCTGGGAAATATATTTTGTTGTGCGAAATATATTAAAAATTGAAGAGTAAGATAATAATTTTGTAATTATTAAATGGTGTTGTTCAATTTAGAGATTTCATTTAAAGTAAAACTAAATTTGTAGTTTTTGGAACCCAATTAACTTGTTGTGTTTTTTGTTTATTTTTTTTGTCCCTTTATTTCACTTCTTATCTGTTAAAACTTTATTTAAATTTTACCTGTTTTAATATTAAAAATTTCATTTCAACAAAAAACATTCCAGAAAATTAAAATTCGCTCGCTCTTTCCAACATTTGTTTTACTTCACATTTGGGAGAAATATATCGATCTTATACTTTTTGCGATAATTTCCAATATTTTACCAATAATTAAACTTTTGATTGCGGTATGAAACGACTACATTTATAAACTTTGTCTTAGGGTTTGCATAAAACCGAGAATTTTCAAAATTGCGATTACGTTTAAAAAAAGCTGTTAACCGCTATTAATCGACAATCGAGTAAAATACACTATTCACATTTAAATTCTTTTATTAAAATAAAAAAAATATTGATTTCAACAGAACAAAAAGAATATTATTTACGTTTACGACTAGGAACAATCTCATTAGTTAAGATTATTTAAGTAATAAAACTTAAAAAATACTAAAGCATTTAGCGATTGATCACCTAGACGAAGGGTCTTTCGCATTCTGTAGAGGACGGTTTAATTGTTTGAATTGCTTTTCATAGTAAGAATATATTATTTTAGATAAGAATATATTTGTCGTGCAGTATAAAGTAAACGCGTCACGCAACACATTAAAACTTGCCTGATGTGTAGGTTCTGTAAGTGTTGATTTCATATAGTCCCTCCAGTAATTTTATTGCACAATTAACCAAATCATTGCTCGGTTATGTGCTTGGATTACAAATAAATGTATCCAAGTTTATTCGATTTTAATTTTTCCTCTGTTTAATGCAGTTTTTTAATGCGGATAACATATTTTTTTGGCGATTTCTAAATTTTGCTGACCCAATTTTTATATAAATTGATACCGCTCGTTCGGCTTGAATAATATTTGCAATTAATTTGCAAAGGGCTTCAAGAGTATGTTTGAACGCAACTGAAAACAGTTGCATTGATAATATTTTACCTAAAACAGGGTATTGCAAGTAATAAATCTTTCGACTGCGATTAAACTTTGCGGTTAATCGCCATAACGATTATAATTGATTAGTAAACCATATTGTGTCTATATTTCATGGTCATGTTCAAACCTTTTAAAGAGGAGCTTTGATAAATAATTTTTTCAACTTTGTAGCCTTAGTAAGTTGGATGAGGTTCTTGTAAAAAAAAACAACGTTGACATCACTTAATTTTTCTAAACGTGAAACAAACAAGGAGAACAACGGAACACCATGGATAATAATCAAGGCATATTTAACCAGGTGGCATTACTACTGTAGGTGACAATTTTTTGCTTAAATTTTCGTGCATTCAAGTATAAACTTCGTTTGAGTAAAGACGTACTTCATTTTAAGCGCATAATTTATATTCATTTAAGGTGACTTTTTTTTATTTTAAAAATTGAACAAGTGCAGAGACACAGTTAACAGTTAGTAACAACAACAAAATAAATAACAAAAAATAAAAAGCATTATAATATAGTCTGTGATAAAAAAGACAATAACAAAGTGCATGGTTAAACCTATTTAAACAATTGATAGTGAGTGCATGAGCGCACCAAACATTAACGAAAAAAATACAAAAGGTAATAACAACAATGCTTATTACTCTTTTTCTTACACAAATGCTAATAATGCAATCAACAATATAAATAATAAAAAAAAGATGACAGTGCTTTTTTAACCGTCAGGTCAATTGACCGAACGCGTTCTTTATCCGGAAATATAAACTTATCTTCGCAAGTAATAACACCAGAAGAAATTACAACTCATCCAAAAAACAATTCAGGCACCATATTAAAAATAGTACAACAAACCAACGAAACAGGTAATTTAAAAAACCCCGTAAAAAAAAGTGCAAACAGGTATGGATCGTTATATAACCTTAACCAAAAGGAAGGCCAGTCCTAAGTCTTCGCAGCAAGAGCGCACTGCTAAACAATATAAAACCTCCCCAAGTACCGTAATGCCGGAAAGCGAAAACAGATTCTCTGTACTTGCTACAGCGGATGATGAAGCTGAACCCTATGTCAAGGAGCAAAAACCTCCACCGATTTACTTGCGCGAGCAAACATCTAATAAAATTGTTATCATGTTGTCTCAGCTTGTAGGTAAGGAAAGCGTTTATGTAGCTTCTATACGAAGAGGTCAAATTCAAGAAACAAAGATCCAAGCTCACACTGAGAAGAATTATCGCCTAATCGCAAGTCGCCTCGATGCAGATAATAAGAGTTATTATACATATCAACTCAAAAGTGATAAAGGTTTGATTGTCATTATAAAGGGCATTGACAGTTCTGTTCCCACTGAGGAGATAAAAAGTGCCATAGAGGTGGAAGGTTATGCCGTAAGGTCAGTGCACAATATTTTAAATAAGAATAAAGTTCGTATTCGTATTTAAAATCGTATTTAACGCATCTCAGCTTAAAGCAAAAAACTCGGTTCATCCTATATATAATTTGCGCTACCTTTTAAACAGAAGAATAACGGTGGAAGAGCCTCTAAAACATAACGGTCCCCGTCAGTGTACCAACTGCCCGGAATTCGGACACACGAAAACCTACTGCAAGCTACCATCTGTATGCGTTGTTTGCGGTGATGCGCGCCGGACTTTGGAATGCATTTCTTCCAAAACAGACCCCAAGGTCAAAAAATGCAGCAACTGTAGTCAAAACCATACAGCAAATTACAGGGGCTGCAAAGTATTTCAATATGTAAAAAATAATGCGAAAGTCGGACGTAAACCTGAATATGAGCAATATAAAGCTTCCCAATTTCCTCGGCTTCATACTGGTTCTATTGCTAGTACACAAGCTACACAGCCACACACTAAGACAAACTTTTCATATGCCCAAATATTGAGAAACGATTTACCTAATGCGAATGCCAAAAGTTCTAATGCGCAAAAACATTCATATTCCCACGTTTTAAAAGAGGGTGCTCAGACGCCCCTCACCAACAATTCGAGCTCGATCGAGAACTTAATACAGACAATGAATAATCTCATGACAACTATGCAGGGTATGTTTCAGGAAATGATGCGAACCCAAAACATGCTTCTGCAAGTTTTGCTTGGCAAAAAATGAACCAGTTAAAAATATGCTTCTGGAACGCTAACGGGCTCTCCCAACATAAATATGAAGTAGAACAGTTCCTGCTGGCACATGATATAGACATACTATTAGTCTCTGAAACACACTTCACTATAAAAAACTGCTTTAGAATTGATGGGTATTTTATATATGACACCAAACACCCAAGCGAAAGGGCATGTGGTGGGACAGCCATTATAGTCCGAAAAAACGTAAGGAATTTTCCATTGGCTGAATTCAGGGAAGACTTTTTGCAAGCCACGACCTTAAATGTTGCAGATTTTAAAATTGTAGTCTCAGCAGTGTATTGCCCGCCTAGGCATAAAATGGAACACCATGAATTTGCCAGGTTCTTTTCTACTCTAGGACAAACATTTATTGCCGCTGGTGATTACAATGCAAAGCATACATATTGGGGATCCAGACTCCTTAGTCCTAGAGGTAGGCAGCTGTATTTTACAGTTCAAGCAAACAAGCTGGACGTCGTATCTGCCGGTAAACCCACCTATTGACCCACAGACTTTAATAAGTTGCCAGACCTTATTGATTTTGCTGTAGTAAAAAACATCAAACGCGACCAACTGTTAGTTCATCCTATGATCTCTCTTCTGATCATTCACCTACAATAGTTATTTTACACGACAGTTTTGTCACTGCATCTAAAACCCTTAGTTTCTACCCGAACAGAAACACGAATTGGTTAAAATACGAAATGTATGTGAGCTCTCACTTATCTTTAAACATCCCACTGAGAAATCCAGCTGATATTCAAGCAGCTGTAGACCATTTTACAGACGTCGTGACTGCCGCAGCCATAGCTGCAACGCCAACAAAGCCATCAGCTAAAATAATAACGTACCAGGCAACAGCAGATATTCAGATGCTCGTCATTGAGAAAAGAAGACTAAGAAGACAATGGCAAAATAGTCGTTCTCCACACATAAAAATGCAAATGATCTTATGCCGAAAAAACTTACGCAGTAAATTGAGACAGAAACACCAATTCGCTATCGACAACTTCTTAAAAAACTTGGATCTAATGAAAAACAGGGATTATAGTCCGTGGAAAGCTGTAAAGCACTTACAATGTCCTATTTCTTACGAATCCCCACTATGACTTGAAGACCGTACTTGGGCTAAAAACTCAAGTAAAAAGGCAAATGCGTTCGCAAATCATTTAGAGTCAGTTTTCGCACCACATGATATAAGTAATTCCACTATTCCAATTATTAGCTTCTTTATAATCGACAATTAAAAATACGGATATGAAGAAATCACCTGGACCTGATCGTATAACAGGATCAATGATAAAAAACTTACCTAATTCAGCTGTAAGAATTTTACTTTACACATTTAATGCCATGTTGCGCGTCGGCTTCTTCCCATGCTCTTGGAAGATGTCTGAAATTGATGATCGCGAAACCTGGAAAGGACTCAAGCCAGATTACATCCTACAGGCCAATTAGCCTACTGTCAGTTTTGTCAAAGATATTTGAAAAATTATTCGTCTCGAGTGTAACTCCTTTTCTAAATGAACAAAACGTTATCCCAGATCATCAGTTTGGTTTTCGAGCAAGGCATAGTACGACTGAACAGGTCCATAGAATCGTTACCATTATTAGATCGGCCTTTGAAAGAAAGCAATACTGTTCAGCTTTATTTATAGACATTTCCCAAGCATTTGATAAAGTCTGCTATGATGGGCTACTTACTAAAATAGCTCGGGTTCTTCATGAAAATACCCACAAGCTTATAAAAACCTATTTGTCAGATAGAACTTTTAAAGTGAGGTCAAAGGATCAGCTTTCAGGAAATGGGAAAATCAGTGCAGGAGTACCTCAAGGTAGTGTGCTAGGGCCGCTATTATACATCATCTATACAGCGAATATGCCGACAAGCCCACATACATATACATCAACCTTTGCAGACGACACTGGGAATTATAAGTGTCAGTAATGATCCAAAGGATGCATCTGAAAAACTGCAGTCCCATATTCATAAGCTAGAAGACTGGCTAAAACAGTGGAGAATAAAGGTAAATCCATCAAAATATGCTCATGTAACGTTTTCGCTTAGAAGGCAAAATTGTCCACCAATCACAGTAACTAATACCACGGTTCCAGCGGAAACGCACGTTAAATATTTAGGTATCCACCTAGATCGACGCCTAACTTGGTCCCGTCACATTGAGGCAAAAATAACGTCCATAAAGCTTCGAACAAATCAACTGCATTGGCTAATAAGTCCTAACTCAACTTTGGCTTTAGAATATAAAGTCCTTTTATACAAATCCGTTATAAAGCCAATATGGTCATATGGTATTCAGCTGTGGGGTACTGCCTGTCCATCAAACATTCAGAAGTTACAGAGAAGACATTCTAGGATTTTACGTCATATCGTATGCGCCCCCTGGTACACAAGAAATGAAAACATACATAGGGATCTCAAAGTTCCCACTATCCACGAAGAAGTTAAAACATACACGTCCAAATACGTGAGCAAACTAGTCGCACATCCCAACACTCTAGCACGCAATTTATTGCAATTTGATGGCCACCAGACTAAAAACACAATAGAAGATAGATTTTTAAGATTTGAACACAAAAAATTAGTTATTACGTTGGTAATAACTAGTAGATAATAATTTAGAAATAAGATTTGATTACTTATTGTGAATTTCTTTTAATAGAAAGATATAAAGTATAAAAAAAAATTTCGTTTTCCTTTGTTTACCCAACTTTAATGTCAAACTATTTTGTTTTGTTTACGAATAATCAAAAAATTCATTTACAGTCAAGTCTCATTGATTCAAGTGCCTTAGTGTTTTTATAGTTTTGTGTATAAATAAATTAAAAAGTGAAGTAAAAACAAAAAATAAATGATCAATTTGTGTTCTAATTTGTACAAAATTTATAAATAAATTTGTAATTTGTACCAAACAAAATGTATTCAACTTTTTTTCTTTTAATTTTCTTTCTTTTTACAAGTGCTTTTGACAGCAATATTGGGTTTTACACAAACAAAACTGCCTGCTGTTGTTGTATTGTTGTATTTGTTGTCGTAGCAATGTCACCTAGTTAAATACGCCTTGATAATGATAATTTGTTACATATAAAGAAATACAGGACAGTCTAAAATTTCTAATGCAACACGTAACGAGTTGCAAACAGATTATCAGTCGCAAAGAAAATTTGATGTTATGCTGTCTACGCGATAAGTGAACCAAGAAGGTGCGACTGAGGAAGAACGCTGGAGTATTCAGAGATACAGCCATATTGCATGGCCCATAACGTCATGCGATGCAATATAAAAGTTTACCTCTCTCTTTCTCCCGTATCTCTACGAATGCGAAAGCTCAGTGATATTAAATTATCATAGATTGTGAACTCAATTGTGGAGTACAGCATAAACGAATGCTTCCCCAACAAATCTAATGATGGCAGGCAAAGAATTAAAAGAATATTATTCGCAGGTATGGTGACAAGATCTCCAGCGTCTAATAAAATAAAACCGTGTTATGCAACTTGGCAACTTTTTTACTTTTTTTGCTTTAAAACAATCTTGTACAGTTGTATTGCTTAACCAGCTTCACTCCACGAACAAAAAATCGAGAGTAATTTAAATAATAATTTGATATCATTTATTTAAACCCGGCGTATGTATATTAAATTTGCAGACAAACTGGCATCAGTCGAATTAAAAAAATATTGCATACAAGTATTTAGTTCCGGCATTAATCTTTAGAACAACAATAATACTCCTACATAAATTGCAACATTTAAAGAAATATTGAGAAACACACGCTTTAATCAATCCTAATACGAAAGTGAACAAATGTCATCGTTTTAGAGAATTTCTATTCAAAGTAACAAATTCGCGGTTAGAGTGAGTAGAGATAGACATTTGGCTCAAACCACCCAACTAATTTTGCAGCAAGCTGTTTTAGCAAAATTTTAACTATTAGATGTTTCATAAATTAAAAGTTATTCGCAAAAATTTCATACATAAATGGCAGCGAATTTTTAAACAAGTTTGGATTGTTTTTGCTTTGGAACTTTGAAATGTTTAATAAGCTTGAGAAACGCTTTTGCATAGAAACGCTTAAAGCGTCATTAGGAATTTCTGTACCTGTTTTCCTCAAAACAGGAAGATTATTAGCCACAACATCTGGTAACTGAACAAGTTGAATTGTGAATAAATTATATTATTGAATAAATAATCCTGATCTCTTCAAAATTCGACGACATTTGGAGAATTTATACTTTATCACGTGTCGCATATAAAAATACATCCGAAATATGTAGATTGGTGGAAATGCTTTCAAAGGTGGAAAAATGAAAGCTATTTTCCAATTTAATAACAGATAAATGAATAAGAAGTGGATGCATTTTTCTAAAGAAAAAGTGAATTTTAGGTTTTATACATCAATCTTTTACCATCGTCCTTCACGATAAAACCTTGTCAACGAAGCCACTCACTCATCTTCTACCAATAAGCCATGCATATATTTGTATTTCTATGTATTGATACATTTTTGTTATGCAACGTAATCACATCACAATACAGTAACTAAGAAAACTTAAGAGCATAACGTGTTGTTTTATAACAATTTTAGATTACAGTTCCATACTTTTTCTATAACAATAGTCGTTTAGTTGTGTTGACTCGTGCATATCGTCGAAAATTTCATGGGCAAGAAGCACCGTGTGCCAACACTGTTGGTCGTTTAGTGTAAAATTTTGTTGAGCACTGGATAGTGGCAGGTCGTCCATGCGCTGTTCATCAACGACCAAGACGAACTGAATGAACCGGTAAGGGTGAGTGCTGCCGTGAACCCAAATGTGTCTTATCGTCATCGTGCTCAGCATTTTCGGATTAGTGGAATCACTTTATGGCATATTTTGAAGGATGATACGGATTTGTTTTCGTTTAGAGTTTCATTGAGTCATTGAGTCAAAAAAATTTGCTGCCAAACCGGTCACGTGGCATGCAATACGGCGAAACAGTCGTTCCAATGGTTGACACTGAACCCGATTTTCGGAAGTAAATTTTGATGGCCGACAAAGTCAATTTTACACTTAGTAGCGCGATAACAAGCAAAATTGTCGCATTTTAAACAATTACTGTTTAGGCCGGCGTTTGCGCTAAACGCTTTCAACAAGATTATAAATATGCCACACTGCAATTGAAACACGGGAGCTTTTTCAAAAAAAAAATACCCCGGGCGTGTGATGACAAAAAAGGCAACATTGACTTGCCACCCAGATCTACAGATCTGAGCACTCAGGACTTCCTTTTGCGCGTGTATTGGAAAGCCAAAGTGAGCACCAACAAGCGTCAGACAACTGACGAGCTTAAGGTAAACATTCGTACCAAAATCATCGCTATACCGCCCGAGATGTTCGAAAAGACAATAGCAAGTGCACACATTTCCGTGGCCAATAGATGTTCCCATACCGACATAAAAGATGGCGCACTCAGTTTTTATCAAACGATTTTAAAAACAACCTGTTTTAGAAACAACTGACGAACTTAAAAACTGTATTTATTCATATATAAGTTCCCAATGAAGTCACTGAACTTTCGTGAATTGATACTCTAAACAAAGTACGTAAAAAACTAATATTAATAATAAAAGATAATTATGAATATCTTACAAAGAAATATGTATGTTCCATCAAAAACGAATAACTTAATATTATGCATAGCTCTTCTCGTCGCAATTTAAGGAATATATTGTAGCAATGTTAATTTAATTATTAAAATCTATGTAATTAACAGCAAAAATCAGCAGGGCTTTTCTTCCAGAAAAGAAAAAGCAGTTTGTGCTTAATACTCGTAAGATTTGTAACTTTTGTAGAAATTTCAAGTAGATTTTTTTACCTTCTGACTTACACTCAAAACTCGCTTTATGCGGCCGATTCGTTACGCAAAACTTTCTATACCCCCAATTTGCATAAAACGAGGCCTGAGTGTACTTTCAGCTAAAACTTCAAATAACCACTAACTAATTAACACTAGACATGTAAATTTATTTATTTGTTGAATCATGAATTTCGTCTTGTGTTATTGGTAACATGTGATTTAATTTTTTTCTTTCGTTACAGGTTTATGCTAATTTAAACATTGCAACTGCCAAAGCCACCAAAGAAGAACAATTACGGGCTAAGCATCATTTATTAGATGTGGCAACGCCAAATGAACCATTCACAGTGGTGCATTTCCGCAACAAAGCATTGCCAATTGCATCCTTTTAAAAAGAAAAAAAAATATATAATAAAAAAGTGTTTGTACTGGAACACTGTTAGTTTACAGATACTTGTGTACTGTATTTTACAGGAAAATTTCGCACGAAAGAGTCATCAACATGAGAAGTGTCGTCGATAAAGCGAAAACTGATATCAATGTCATGACAAACGACATCATATCACTTTGTCATATTGTCAGTGTTATCCACGCAATGACTGCAATGACAAAATCGTCGCGACGCAACATAATGTATTGTCTATAGTTAAAATACATATAAACGAAGAAAGTAAATATTATTCTAAGGTTTGTAATTTGTATTTTCAAACACATTTTTTATTGTCTTATTGGTCTTATTCGTTTATTGGCATCGCATTAATTTTAGCTTCCCCACTAAATGGTTTGACGAATATCGCCAAAATAGCCCGAATATCGCCAATATATAAACTGTTTTAGTTTTGGTTATAAGAAATGCGCAGTTTTATTTAAAAAAAATTACCTACGCATATGTAAGCACTAGACAACATCAAAAGCAATTTAAAATACTAATCAATTTCCATCACTAGGTTCTTGAATTTACGACTTAATACGATTTATTAACTAATTAAAGCACTGTTTTCACTTAAATAAAAAGAAATTATCGCGTTAATTAAAATTACAGTAAAAGACTAATTAGTTGGAACTAAAAGTTCTAATACCTGTTTCGATATTGTTTAACACGTAATTTTCTTATGGTAGTTGTAAATGGGTCTAAGTAAACCGAAAGCCTGTTTAGCAAGTTTGTATTTGATAATGCTCACGAAAATTTTCGCGGCGAAATGATTTAAAATTATTAATTCCTCAGGTACTTCCCCTATTAAAATTGCGGAATTAGCTATGACGTTTCACCTGTGAATTAAATCTTATGAATAGATGCATGTGAAACTAAAGATAAAGTTGGACAAATTGTCGAGCAGTTGCTAAGGCAAAAACATTGAGCCTGATTATAGACATTGCAAAATTGTGCGGCATCTATCTATCAAGATTTTTTTAATAGCAGTAATCTCTGCCGAAAGCTCTGAATTCTGGAAACAATTTAGAGCAATATTTTCCTAATTCGACGTGCCGCTTCCTCCACTGGCGAGGCTCATTAACTATTAAACCCAACTTTTCCCTAAATTGTTCCTGAGTAAACTTTTTCCGTTCTGTTAGAAGAAACTTAATTTCACTTCACGAATTTACACTTACAACGGCGAAAGTACGGACATTATGGAATGTGAAAGATAGATCAACCGAAAACAACATCATTATCATTGATAACTAAATGACTATCAGATCATAGAGTTCGAAAAATTGAGAACAAGGGCGTTTTTGGATTGCAAAAAAACGAACTATCAAGGATATAGGACACTGTACATCATCCTGTGGCCATGCCATCAGACAGTATTTGGAAATAAGCAACCAAAGTAAAGGATTACAGGAAATAAACGTTGATAATGCAAAGCTTTTTGAGGCTACAAGGACTGAGTTAACAAATTGGCCAAAGATAATCGATATCGCAAATATACAATATTTATTTTGGCAGGATTAAAAAATGTGTTGGATCTATTGTACATATTCTCATTTACAAATTGATGGCTACCAAATTATGATATTGTGATTTCCATTAGGAGTAAAAAGTTATACAACATAAATGATCGACAGAACTTCGTTCTGAATGAATCCTTTATAGAACAGAGACTATCGAATCGTAGTCATCTTTCATAAGCAAGAAAAAATTGATATGCGAACGTCATTATGCCTGTAATTTCATCGACCCAGAATATGATTTTGAAGATGTCGGCTTTTATTTTCTGGACGTTACAGACATCAGCAAACGTTTGGTTGTGTATAACAACAAATAAAAATATACATTTTATGTATACTGGGGTTATCACAACTGATTCCCATTTTGATTTCCTTTAACGGAAACTGTATAATTGACATTTAACATTGAGTTGATGGAGTGACTCCTTTACCGCCTCAATTAAAATTCAGCCAGTTTGCAAAGAAACACATAAAAATACAGTATTTGCTAATAAATGCAGTCTTAATGTATGCATGACATCCTTCGAATGTGTGACTGAATGCTCCATATGACATTTTATTTATTTACTGCTCATAATTCCCATAAATTACCACAAATATTATTTAAAAAAAAAACGGCGAATAAACATTCAGGGTCTGCTATTATGTATTTATCAAATCAAGTCTTATGCCCAGCTCACCATTCGTCCATCTGTTAGGCTCTGCAGTAATTGTCCGTCAATATGACCGAACGTTCGACAGTTTAATGCGTCCCTGTGTCTGTATGATAAGCATATGTACATGTATGTATGTGAAACATAAGCATGATTGACATATGCAAATAACAAAGCTAATAAATTAAAAAAAGTAAAATCAGCAACAACTACACCAACAATAAACAATATGGAAAACATATACATAAATACGAGTATGTAGGTATTTACGAAGCATACGATATCTTTACACATACATACGAGAAGTTAATCGAAGCGCTGTCCCGGCATTCGACGCTATTTTGCATTCATAAATCTAACAAAATTCGTCTATATTGTACGTTGTTTCGAGCCATCACTTGAATATGTGCTTATTTTCCATACATCGATACGTATGTATCCATATGTACTTATGTATGATTCGTTTTCAATTCAAAATATATTAATTTTTCGGAAGTTCTGGAAGAGCACATAATAACGAAAAATGACACTGAAAAATGGCACACAGCCGATACCGGTTTCTTTCCAAATCGAACTTAATAAGGGATGACGAAAATTCGTTCCGAAAATTCACATCTTCTTTCAGCACTGACGTTAGCACGGGCTTGAAACAGGCGCCTTTATTCATTTACGATATTTTATTGGACTTAAGATTCAAATCCTTGTTCGCAATATTAAAAGTTCCAAGGTAATTTCGTACATTTTGGTTGAAGTTCAGAAGAACAAGCAAAATTACTCTCACTACACGCAAATATTAAACATAGTTGTAGCCTGGTCACGATAACCTTATTATGTTCTCTGCAGCAATGGATTGCTGCCATGTACAAGTATTGTTTACATTTAACCATTAAATAATGTCCATCCATACAAATTGCAATATGGCGAGTTGAACAATAAATAAAATTTGTACCAAAATGCTAAACACAAATACAAAAATAATAAATTGACTAACTCTAAACATAAAATGTTCTTAACAGGCATTATATGTAAAATTCTTTTGGTATTTAATCAAAGTTTAACGGTATTGTGGCTGAAATGGGTAGCACCTTGACTTTAAAGCATTGGATGGCTTGAGTCGCCTAAGTTCGTACCTTAGCCACTGCCTGTCAGTAACATGCTTTATTTGCCTCTACCGTTGAGAGGACCATGTTATTATCAACAATGTTATATCTTTGCGTGTAAAAGAGGGGTGCTCTGTGGATTCTAACACTCTTCATGAAAGGCGCCTGGGACTTTAACATGGCATTGTCAAAGGGTGGCTATATTTTAGACACTGTGTGGCAGGCCACTGAACAGACGCAAAGGATCTGGTACAGTTTCAATTAATATAGTACCCGCCGGCTTCAGTTACAATTTAAATATTCATATGCATATGTAAAGAAACACATACATACATATGTCCATATGCAAATACATATTAAAACTTACATATGTATGTACAGAAGTTTCTATAACAATCTTCTTGTGTACGCGTAAGAAGCCGATTATTATTCGTGTCCACCGTTGCCAGATTTGACGTTTCATATTTATTTTGATAATTTCTATAAAAAATAACATTTTGACAATTTGAAATCAGTACTGGATCAGCAATAATATTTGTTTAAAGCTTTAATATTTTCAAATATTTCTAGGGAATTTGTTTGAAGTCCCGCCTCGCTTTTGTTATAATTTTTATTTGAATTCTGCTTCGTTGATTTATAATTCATATATTCAATAATTCAATTTACAATTCATATATTATTAATCGCAGCTTAATCCACATTCTTCCATTCATATTGCAAATCCGTAGCGCTTTGAGTCAATTTCATCGTTTCCCATTAAATTTTTTTCGGAATTTCGAAATTCAAACAGCATTAGTTGTGACGACGGAGTCCATATCTAAGGTCATAATAAATACATGCATAAAACCAACTAAAAGCAATCTATCGGGTGTGTTACGTAAATCGTGTGATTTTAAAAAGAACTGATTGACATCACTAAAATCACTAAAAAAATAAAAAATAAAAAAATTATCTGTAATAATAAGAGAAAGTATTATGAAAAGTTCATTGCGATCTTTAAATATTGGAAATACATATTTAAATAATTGGAATATTTTGTACCATGTTATATAAATTACCAACAGCGCCTATGCGACGCTCTGTACGTTTGTTTGTTTACTTACACTCGTTGTTGCGGTTGAGCGCCAAAACTATTTGATGCCTGTTATGCAGCCAACAATATTTACAAATACTACCTTTGCACCCTACATATACATAGCTTTGTGGACTCTGGTCGAACGGTCGGCTACTTGAAACTGTTTAGTTACCGCAAAATTTTCTACGTAAATGGGATTTTTTTAAACACATTGAACTTTAAAATTAATTAAAACTGCCAGTTGTCTTTATGTGAAAGATAATTTGCTACGAGACTTATTTATTCCGTCGGCAAGACATGTTCAGCGATTAAGCTCATATTTTAAAGAAATCAAACTGTTGAACAGCATCGTATACAGCTAAATGGCTTCTTGCTGTAGCTTACGGGCAGATAAAATCTTTAGACTGGTCCTATCCTTTTAATTATTTGCCGCCAGCGCAAGATATGGCTTGCCGTAACTGAAGAAGTATCGGCTTATACCTTCACGAGGTGGCAACGGCCGGTAACAGCTCCCTGTCTCTGCAAGGAGTTTGGCTAAATAAGTCGAGCGTATAAAAAATCAGTAAGCCATGGTGGAACAGCATACGCCAAGGATGCGTGGCCAAGTGGGTGCTTGGTTTCTAGTATACGAACTCTGGATACCAGTGGATCTCCAGTTTTAATACACACTTACCCGTGCATTGGAGCTCTGTGTGGGTGGACATACTTTTTTCCATTAGAGGAATGAATAAGGAAGCCTCGCAAGGGGCGGAGAGGATAATCAGAAACTACGGTTTTATTTAGCCAAAGTGGGAATCCGGAAAAGATTGACAAGAATACCTCGCGTGGGGTTAAGGGGTTAATCTTTAAAGGTACTCCTATGGCGTTATGCCGTGAGATTGCGACAGGGATGGACGCTAAAGCCTCGCAAGAGGTGGAGTCTTTATTGGCCAATGGAGGAATTCTGAGGAGTTGAACAAGAAGACCTCGCAAGGGGAGGACAGCTTCAAAAGATACTTCTGAGGAAGAGGCTGAGACGGTAGCAGACATTGTGTTTGAATGTCCAGCACTGGCTAGCATAAAACTTAGGACCACAGCCCTGCACCTAAGCCTTAAACAAATGCAAGCAATTACAAGAGACTAGATAAGGAAAAAAGTCGACAGTCACCAGCCGCCAGTCTGAAATCACTATAGTCGATAATAAATGCTCGTGGTAGCACGAGACTATACTTTACAAATCGTTTGTCTGAAATCAATTCGAGGAAAGAAGGGTGTCGAAAATGAGTCCATTAAATTAGCGGTGTGCTGCGAAATCCCCCTATATCAAAAAACGTTTTAATTAATGGACCGTGGTGGCCATATCTCAGAAATTATATTCAAAGAAACATTTAATAAAATTATTTTTACATTGAAGTTCTTTCATTGCAATTAAGAAACATTCATTAGTATTTAAAAAAAACACCCTTTACCAATAATGCAGTTGTTCTTGGTTCATTATGGCAGCTTTTTAGTTCTTAATATTGTTGTTGTTGGTTGTTCTTTGGTTGTATGATAATGACTCACGGGTTTGTTGAACTGGCATAGGGTTTGTGCTTACAATGCACTGATGACGTTGATAATGTTGCTGTTAAGCTTTGCGTTGATTGCATGAAGTTTTGCTGTTTGCTGCTTATTTATTTATTTTAATCCACCCATTCGATACAAGGCAAATAAAAAGAATAATGGAAAAAAGATACAATTCAATTTAATTCTCACATTTTACTACACACTACGTTCATTCAGTCGTTATTGGTGAGGATAAAAACTATTCATTTCTTAACGAAGATATAGATATACTGCGGCAGGTCTGATTATTATTTATATCAATTACGCAACTTCGGCAATTTAGAGAGGGGGCGACAGTATTAATCAGCAATATTGGAACCAACTCTATTAAGTCATTAATTCGTAGTAATTTTTTTTTATACTTTATTTTATTTTATTGAATCTTTCTATTAAAAGAAATTCACAATAAGTAATCTAATCTTATTTCTAAATTATTATTTACTAGTTATTACCAATGTAATAACTAATTTTTTGTATTCAAATCTTAAAAATCTATCTTCTTGCAATAATTTGCGTGCTAGAGTGTTGGGATGTGCGACTAGTTTGTTCACGTATTTGGACGTGTACGTTTTAACTTCTTCGTGGATAGTAGGAACTTCGAGATCCCTATGTATGTTTTCATTTCTTATGTACCAGGGGGCACATACGATATGACGTAAAATCCTAGACTGTCTTCTCTGTAAAGTAAAATTCTTACAGCTGAATTAGGTAAGTTTTTTATTATTGATCCTGTTATACGATCAGGTCCAGGTGATTTCTTCATATCCGTATTTTTAATTGTCGATTTTAAAGAAGACAACCGAAATTTCATAGGATCATTCACGGTGTCACTAATAATTGGAATAGTGGAGTTATTTATATCATGTGGTGCGAAAACCTTCTCTAAGTCATTTGCGAACGCATTTGCCTTTTCACTTGAGTTTTTAGCCCAAGTACGGTCTTCAAGTCTTAGTGGGGATTCGTAAGCAATAGGACATTGTAGGTGCTTTACAGCTTTCCACAGACTATAATCCGTGTTTTTCATTGGATCCAAGTTTTTCAAAAAGCTGTCGATAGCGAATTCATGTCTCTATCTCAATTTATTTATTTATTGCCTTCATAGCCTTCTCAATGACGAGTATCTCTGCTGTTGACTGGTACGATTTTGTGTTAGTTGATGGCTTTGTTGGCGTTACAGCTGCTTGAATATCAGCTGGATTTCTCAGTGGCACGTTTAAAGATAAGTGAGAGCTCACATACATTTTATATTTTAACCAACCTTGCCTGATAAATCAACTGAATTAAAAATATTACACCAGCTATAAGACTGATGCTATATTTTTGAGACTCAAACAGTGTAATAAGCATTTTAACTTGGGTTATATTAATAGTGATTAATTGTTAATCATATCCGACCTCACTCATACCGACTTAATGAACCCGATGGTACCGAAGGTTAATGGTTTAAGCATACAAGTCTTACTTTTAGCTGCACAAGTTATTTCGAATATCTCTTTAATACCAATTATGGATCTATTTTTCCCCTACTGAATATTTATTTTCCGTCTGTCGGTTCAGTTGCTAATTATTAAAAGAACCTATGGTACTGTTTAAATGCTAGTCTGCAGTTCGGTAAAAACCTAACTTACTGGCGAATTGCATCCCTAAGTACGTATGCATGTCTGGCTGGCCTGTCCGTTTTCTGCATGTATGTAGTGTGAGTGCGAAGGCATGAATGAATTTTCATTTAAGTACATTTATTTTACTTAACGTTACGTTAATTACGTCGATATGCATCCCATTGGTAGTAGTTTAACGATGTTCTTGTTAACACTTCTTAAATTTCTGTAAATTTTCTTTGTTTTTGCTCTATGAAGGACCGCAAATATTTATTATAGGTCTTTATAAACATCGCATTATTTGTACAAAAATATAATACAGGGAGCTACTGTTTAAATTAATTATGATACTTTTTGTTTTGTTTATGAAAAAAAAAAAAAAAAACTCAAAGAACATTGAAAGAGGCCTTTATAAAAATCATTAGTGGCCAGGTTTTTGAAGATCTGTAATAACGAGCTTGTTATAATCAACACATTGCTGTTGTTATACAATTTTCGCTTACGCAATATCTAAAGTCCAACAAACCCAACCGAGGAATACCTTTACTTGGACTTCAACAGGCTCTTGTTCGAAAGAAAGACGAAAATTCGAAATATTATTTAAGCCTTTCTGGTAGTCTATTGGCGAAATTTTCTTTGGCTATACCCGTATAGTTTGATCCAAGGATTATGGGAACTATCAAATACCTCGAAATATAATTTGCAAAATTAGAGCACTAACCAATTTCTACATATCCATCAACTGGGATTTACAAAAAACATCATCCTGCAAGCTGTGTTCTCAGGTGGACTAAGATCTGACTAGAGAAGGGTTTAAGTACGTTTATTAGTTCAGTAGGGAGTGCACTAAATTAAAAGTTCAGTTTTCAAAATAGCATAATTTGGCAGCACTGCATTAGTTCAAACGTAAGATTTGCTTGTGCGCCAGTTAATGCTGAAAGCCATCAGTTTCATTTAATGCGATATTTAGATTTTTCTCCGTGTTTAACTCATCCAGTCGAATATATTTTGTCGACATATTTAAGTGTGTTCTACTCGATTGACTAGAAGAAATAAAAATGATTCGATTTAATTTTCAATTTTGAAACATTGTTTTAAAAAAATGGCCCCCTATTGCAGCGCAAATGCTCATCATGTGTTCTTTATTTGATTAAGTCTGCTAAAGCAAATTTGAGTGGAGGTATTCTTTGTTTTCTTCTTAGTGGGCGTTGTTTTTTTAAGTGCATTTTATTATTTGCTTAATTTTTTTGGCGAAGTCAGCTCGTCTCTTTTGCCGCACAGTAGAACGATTCGCTAGAAGGCAACTAAAAGTGTCAACACTCAATCATAGCAAACTGCAGATATGAAGATCAATAAGTGGAAAATAACAGCAGTTTACGAACAACAGTGTTGTTAATATAATTTTGAATTTAAAATCGGTAAATTGGTAAATTTTAAGTGATAAAAAGTGTCGAGATATTTTAAATGGCTGTTTCGCTATGGTTTTGAAATCTTGTGAATATACGAATAGTTTAGACATAAACACGTAAGAATGCCCATCCACTATGCTAGTTTGCTTGTTCAATCAAGTGATTGTACAACCAAATTCACTGTGGCTGGGACAGTGGTGTGTTTGTGTATCTATTTGGGTATTATCAATATGATTTTCATATTTTTATGTGTGTACACTCGTGTCTATATTGTGCATCGTAAAATTAGCTCAGTTAAAGTCATATTTAGATTAAAATATTGTTGATTGGATTCTATTGATAAAACTATAAGAAAATGCGAACGGTATTAAATTAAAATTGAGTAAAAATTTTTTTAGTTTTCTTTAAAATTACCCCAAAAATATTTCCTTTTGTTTCTTATAATAATAACGCGATTAAGTATCAGTTTGCTAGTAGATTTTATTAGAACTTGCGGGAATAATAATTTTTGTTTTTTTTTATTTTGTATACATGCGATTGTAAATGTTAACCTTAAAATACGCCTCTGATCTGACGAAATAACTTGATTTTATGAAGTGATTTTCAAAGATAAGGAGAGCTTTTAGACTGCCAAATTTTCATCATCATACACTACACCACTTATAGTGTTGTACAAAAAAATTTGACAAATCATATTACTTGTGCAACAATGTGAAACGGGCTTAAGAAGAAGTTGACAAGTAGTGAGAAGTAGTAGATTCCCTTGCGTTATATGAGTCCTTTTCATGTTTGTAGAAAATAAAGAGCTCCAACCATTTCTTTACCCAACCAGCTTATTTCCCTTTATGGTTGGTTCATTACGATACTTTCACGTAAAATTTACAACATAAGTGAGTACTATACAAACAAGAACGTGTAGTGGATGCGCCCTATAATAAGACTATATTTGGTTGTTCAAAATATGTCAAGTAATAAAACTGAGTGGTCTGTGACCCCAAATTAGCATTATTAGATTTCCGAGGTATCAATTAAAGATACTTTCTAATATTAAGGCGCACGGTAGTGTGTACAAGTATCCTCATACGCCAAGTTTGAAAGTTTTACCATAAAAATTTCCCGAGATTTAAAAGTGTAAAAAGTGCATATGTTGGTACATATTCACTGACTCACTTACTCATCAATATTGGGGGCACTTCCACTGTAGGTAGAGAGCTGAAATATGGTATTCAGGAAGGCCTTACGACACAAGTAAACAGAGGCAAGTAAATCTGGCACTTTTGTCTGGAGGGGGTAGGGTTCCCCCTTATTAGTATGGGACAATTCCACTATAGCTCGAAAGCTGCAATTTGGTATAACGCTAGGGCTTGGAGAATAAGTAATTAGAAAAATGGTCACTTTTCATCTATAGGTAGAGAGCTGCAATTTAATATAACCTAACCGTGTGTAAACTTTAAGTCAAAAGAGAAAAAAACTTGGACTCTTCGTAACTTTTTAATATGAGAAAGGATTATGGGAAAAATGTTACCACGCTAGCAAGTTGCCTAGAAATGGAATGGTATTGTACATTTAAAAAACTTGGTCCTCATTTTGATCTGTCCTTTTTACGGCCGAAATTTTTGACTAGGCACTTGTCCTTATTTTCACATTTAACCTTCTATGCGGATTAAACTAACGCCGATAGACATTCATGCTAGTGCTAATTCCATTTAGACATAATTTGAATTATTATCAAATATTAAATGAATAAATAAAATACAAAACTAAATTTGTTACCAATAGTAAAGATTGCTGCGGCGTTTAAATGTTGCGATCAGGCTTTACTCGTTTTGATTTATAATTTAACAATGGAAGAAAACATTTAAATTTTTCCATTTAATTTAATATTTTCTGAATTTATATTTTCTTGTGATTTCATTTTGAAATGATTTTTTGTAAATTTTTGCATGTAGATTTTCAATTTTGCAACATCTGCTTTTTGGTTATCTGAATGTAACATTTTAGTTTTTTGCTCGAATTCAGATTTTTTGTACTGTTTTTGGTCTTTTTTATTTTTTGGCTTATTGTGAGACCTGATTATAAGAGTTCCGTCATATCTTGGAACTTTATGGACGGGTGTAAAAAATGTATAGATCCTTATTACACAGGTAGATGATATTGTTATAGACGCTAGTTACGGATGTATTGCAATTATGTGAAAAACAACGTTGACATCACTGAATTTTTCTTAACAGAAAAACCACGAAACATAATCAAATGATAGTTACATTTGTAATTATTTAAAAAATATAATTTTCACTGCATGATTGCTAAACTACGGAGCATCTATGGGACTCTTCCCCGTATAGAAATGTAGGCTAAAGTCTAAAATTGTTATTGTATTTAGTTGCAAAAATGTTCGTCAAATATTTGCCTCGTCTGACTGCCCCCCTTAAATCTCTTTCCGGAGTCATTTTATTTTGTCTGTTCATTTTACTTCTGATTGCAAATATTACCTTAAATCAATTGTTTACTTTTTTAAGACAATTTGATACTCGTAAAAGTTTCTATAGTCGCCTTTAAGACAAAGAATTTATTTTTCTTAAATTCCATTTCCATTTAGATGACGCTTAAATTTTTGCTAACATATGCAGTGTTCTCACTAACAGGAATATGAGTTGTCAAACTTTAAAACCCTTTGCCATTGCAAAAAGATTTGCGGCATTTTTCCTGCATAAGTCACTGTGCACCGGCTATTCTCTTCTCCATCTCTCTACTTATATTTTCCATAAGTGCATATGTTGTTATTCTTTTGTCTTTTTAGGTATTTTTTCACTGCTTACATGTTTGTTTTCCTCAATGAACTTGATCATAGAATTTGAAACGAATTCGAGTTTGCGTATTTATTTATGAAGCGTACTCTCTAACGCCATCCGTTATGGAACAATAAATGTCTTCCTATTCAACAATATAATATTAATTATAATTATTAAAGTGAGTCTGGTGTCTGTCTAACACACCAGGAAGATCATTGACCACGGTATTACCCACACCAAGTTTGAAATGTTTTGAAACAAAAACAAAAGCTAATTTTATTAATATTTTAAGCAAGCAAAATTACATTTGATTGTTTGATTGGACTCGTCTGTAGGTTTTATTAGACACTTGAATTTAAAGTGTTTTTAATGATGAAAAAAATGTACTAAATTGCCGCAAAAATTCAAGTTCAATAACAAGAGTCATGCAAATAGTTACGCTTTTTCATTGAAACTATCAGGAAAGTAAATAGTGTTAGTGATGAAATTATTTATCTCTATCATACCAAGCCATGTATGTATTTTCATCTTTTAACGAGACGATGCATAAACTATTTGAATATAGGCGTCTTATCTTTTCTATATGCTATGAGAATTTTATTATACGTATTTAATGCCAGATTGCGGATTGGCTTCTTCCCATGTTCCGGGAAGATCTTTGAAATTGTAATGATTGAGAAATTCGATATGTGCTCACGTAACGTTTTCCCTCAGAAGTCAAAATTGCCCATCAATTACAATAACAGCAGGGAGTTTATACCACATACAAGCAGTACGGATAAAAAACACTGGCCAATATACGCCTCATCCGTTCTAGTGCATAAGTTCGGATATCAGGAGCAGGTTGCCTAATTTCAGAGGAATACATTCTTCTGAACGATAGAAGAATGCGTTGGATACCCTACTGTCACCGATAAGCAACTTCGGCCTCTCTTGTATGCGATCGAAAAACTTCAAGATAGACTTTGAAGCACCGGCCCATATATGGAAGTTGTATTGCACTTTCAGTCTCTTAAACGAACGAACTTATGCCTAGAAATTGTAGTTCAACAACGTTAGGTGAAACAATTGAGAATATATATTTTACGAATGTCAAATTCGTATTTTCGTGAGATTTTGATCTTATATCCTTCTCAATTTGACATCAAATCTGTGTGTTGGATGAATAAATCACATAAACAAATGAGACAGAATTTTTTTCCTCGTCAACGGTCTTATGTTTAGTGCAATAACTGCGAAAAGGGCACTTCGTTTGGGAGTTTGAAATTATCTACTTGAATGTTAGGTGCAGAGTAGTATTTAGATTACGTTAGTGTAAAAAGAGAATTCGTCAGAATATACGAGGTGTGCCCAGCATTAGCGTTCGTCAACAAAAGTTGCAATTGTCAAGGGGGCATGTGTGGCACCCCCGTCATAGTGCTTTAAAGCGTAAGGCACTTCCCAATTCAAGAATTTATCGCAGACTTTATACAAGCTACCACTATAAATATTACGGATTTTAAAATTGCAGTCTCGTCAGTGTATTGCCCGCCTAGGCATAAAATCGAACACCATCAATTTGTTTTGGTTTTTTTTGGTACGCTAGGACAAAAGTTTATTGCCGCTAGCGATTACAATGCAAAGCACACATATTGGGATTCCAGACACCTTATTCTTAGAGGTAGGCGGTTGTATTATACAGTTCAAGCGAACAAGCTGGACGTCGTAGGTAAACCCACCTTTTTGATTTTGCTATAGTAAAGAACATCAAACGCGATCAACTGTTAATTAGTTCATCTTATAACCATTCTGATCGTTCACCTATAATTGTCATTTTACACAACAGTTTTATCACTACAGTGAGAGCTCTCACTTATCTTTGAACATCCCACTGAAAGATCCAGATGATATTCAAGCAGCTGTATATCATTTTAGAGAATTCGTGACTGCCTCTGCCAGAGCTGTAACGCCAACAAAGCCATCAACTAAAACAAAATCGTACCAGTCAACAGCAGATATACAGATGCTCGTCATTGAGAAGGCTATGAAGGCAATGGCAAAATAGTCGTTTTCCACACATAAGAAGGTAATTGAACTTATGCCAAAAAAAATTACGCAATAAATTGAGACAGAAACACGAATTCGCTATCGACAGCATTTTGAAAAACTTGGATCCAATGAAAAACACGGATTATAGTCTGTGGAAAGCTGTAAAGCACTTGCAATGTCATATTGCTTACGAATCCCCACTAAGACTTGAAGACCGTACTTGGGCTAAAAACTCAAGTGAAAAGGCAAATGCGTTCGCAAATCACTTAGAGAAGGTTTTCGCACCACATGATATATGTAAGTAGTTGTTCCACTATTCCAATTATTACTGACATCGTGAATGATCATAGGAAATTTCGGTTATCTTCTTTAAAATCGACAATTAAAAATTCGGATATGAAGAAATCACCTGGACCTGATCGTATAACAGGATCAACGATAAAAAACTAACCTAATTCAGCTGTGAGAACTTTACTTTACATATTTAATGCCATGTTGCGCTTCGGCTTCTTCCCACGCTCAAGCCAGTTTACATTCTACAGGCCATTAGCCTACTCTGTTTTGTCAAAGATATTTACAAAAATTATTCGTCCCGAGTTTAACTCCATTTCTAAACGAACAGACTATTGAACAAGTCCATAGAATCCTTACCATTATTAGATCGGCTTTTGAAAGAATGTAATACTGGTTAACTTTATTTATAGACATTTCCTAAGCGTTTGATACAGGCTGCCACTCACTCAAATAGTTTTGATTATACCTGAAAATAGCCACAAGCTTCTAAAGAGGCATTTAACGGATAATACGTTTAAAGTAAGGACAAAGGATCAGCTTTAAAAAAATAGGAAAATCTGTGCATGAGTACCTCAAGGTAGTGTACTAGGGCCGCTATTATATATCATTTATACAGCGGATATGCCGAAAAGCCCACATACATATACGTTGATAAAAAGCTGACGCACGGTGGTTTAGAATCAATTTTCATCGGCCAAACCCTATATTTTTTCTTGACATAGATTCTTGAAATTAAAAAAAAAAAACCTTAAAAAAGCGCGCATTTCTATGCAAAATTAAACTAAAATCGAAAGTTCAATTTTCAAACAAAAAAATTTTAATGAGTTCAAAAGTTAGAGAAAACGATTCAGAACCACAGTGCGACAGTATCATCATGATGAGCTAGAAGACTGGCTAAAGCATTGGAGAATAAAGGTTAATCCATAAAAATATGCTCATGTAACGTTTGCCTTGAGAAGGCAAAATTCCAAATTCTAAAAACAACTGACATATTGAGCCTGGCAAGACAGCTCTCTCCGGGGAATTTGAAGCGAAATTTTAAGGCGAGCATATTTTCTATGAATTTAAGAACAGACTTCACAATATCTTCCCACAATATCTTGTAAATTTTATTCTGCAATTAAAATTCATGATATTTCAAAACTATTTCTGCTAACTTCATCGATCACTTCTTAATAATTTCGCTTCCAAAGTCAACTTTTCTGTGGCTCAACAAACAGTGCGAAATTCAGCGAGCTTCAAATAACGAATGGTTCTTCATGACTCATGGATTTCTCAAAAGTAAAAGAATAAAAAACTAAAAATTTAATATTTGTATATTTATCTTTTTAAGCTCCCGCTTAACCTTGGTTTCCTTCAAAGAATTCGTTGCCTTTTTAAACAAAACGGCCATTAATTTAAAAAGTCAACACAGCACCGCACATAAAAAATGTTTCGAAACCCCTTTTTTATGTTTCGTTTTTTTCGTTTATTTCTTTACTCAGTGATAGCTGGCAGACAACAACAAATAAATAAACAAATCGGACTTTACCATGCTCCCCTCCAGTTTTGCGTCAATTAATTTGGGGACATATTAACTTACAGCAACATGATTGAGCCAAAGTGAAAAAAGCTCAACAAATCATTATAAAAACAACAAAAACATTGCGGTTGCACATTAACAAAAGTGAAGCGATGGGGCTCAATGTGAAATGCAAAGAAAACAATAAAGACGTAACAAATTGTATTTTGCAATTAATATAAATTTAGGCAAAAAGTGAAACATTTTTTAATCACTAAGATCATCCTAAGGCAGCTACGCAAATTTCGTTGTTTCCTTAATATCCGCCATAAGTTGACGGGTTGCAGTTGTGGCGAACGAACCGATTGTTGATTTGTTTTTTTTTTTTGATGTCACTCCATTAATTTTTGTTGTTATATTCCATTAATTTCTTATTTTTTTGTTTTTAACTGGGATGTGATGATCGCTTCAAGCTCATAAAATTTAATATTTTAACATGATTCGTGCATAACTTTTGCTAATGATAATGTTCTCGAAAATGTATTTGCTGTTGATTTCCGTGTACGCCACCGAATAAAAGCAGTGTTCATATTAAATGACAGTGTTCATATTGTTTTGGCAATAACAAGTCGAAATACTGTCGACCAAAATTTCTAGAGGTCAAAGGATTTTTAATGATAACATTTTCTTATTGCCTCAGTTTTCATTTTGTTCTAAAAGAAACTTTGTTTTTTTTTTGTCAATGTCAAGTAGGCAACTCAACTGATAAAGTTCCTTAATGGATCCATAACCATTAAGGAACTTTATCAGTTGAGTTGCCTACTTGCAACTAAAAATGTTCGGCTGGCCGAAATATTACAATTTGGCAACTGAAATTACCAGCTGCCAGTTGCCGCCTGCAATATAATATTCAGGTAACTGAAAAGGTTGGTTGATATCCATAATCGGCCTGTTAAACTCAAGACCTCTATCTACCTTTGAACATTGGTTGAGATTTGTGTTTATTGCCCAATGCTGAACCTATTTTACTTCAAACGTTTGACTTTATGTTTGCTGAGCACTCGTTATAATTCAAAGAAACTGCAAACGTATTCGGTTTACAGCATTTCATTTTAAGCCCGTTCAGCTTTCAATATTTTATGTTATTCGAGTGATATAAACGTCCATCAGAAAACCTACACATTGTTCTTAATAACATTTAATAACAATAAGTAAATCGTTTTTAATTTGCCAATTAGATCTAATTTTAAGATTACAATTTTGATTAGAATTTTGTTTACAATTTCATTACTTTAAAGTTCCATTGCAAACGATGTGACTTTGCCAATTACTTGTTACTTCGCCGCTTCACCTCCAGAGCCTATAGCCAGAGGCAATAAACCGAAGAACAGGGCGTAACCAGCCAGACTTAAATTGTCACCCGTGCCACTAAATACGTTTTCCATCATTATGGATCCATAGTAAGCAAAAAAAGCAGCAAAAGCCATAATGCCAGCTGGCAGATTGTCTTCATTTAGGGCAAAAAACAACAAAGATACAATGTTGCCCAATATTGTGAGATCCTTTAAAACTTGATTCGATTCGCACTCATCGCCCTCGTTAGGAAATATTTTAAAATAGAAATCGAAAACCAGTGGTATAATAAACAAGCCATGGCCCAAAGCTAAAGCGTTGCTTTGTTGAGAATGCATGTACAAGTCAATGTTGACCAAGGGCACTGTTACGATTTCCATGCAGGCAGTAGTTATACATTTCGGAAAGATCTTACACTTGCCTGACCCTTCAGAACAATCAAAGAAACGACTATAAATACCGGCACATCCATGACAAAATCCTATAGCCGATGCGGTAAAAGCGAAGGGATGTTCAAAGGGACCGAGCAAGACCATGGCGCAGCCAGTACTTCCTATTAATAGGCCATTAAAAACCGTGTCCAAAACAGCGTCCACCATTTTTTTAATCAATTGCAACAAAAACCAGAAATTTTGAATAGTTTTGCCGAAGAATTTTTTATTTAGATAATTTTAATTTTGTGTTTTTATATTTTACAATTTTTAATTTTGAATTTAATTGTTTGTTGATTTTTTACTTTGTAATTAAAATCAATGCTTATTTGGTTTTTTATCATTCATTCCACTTACGATCGAGTTGTTAAGCTTTAGCTGTCACCGCCAATATTGAGGCAAAATAAAACATCGTGTAACTCAGGGCATAGTTCAAATCCACCAGGTATCCATGATATTTTCCTCCAAAGATCATGCCCAAATGAGCTGACGTATATGAGAGTGCCACACAACTGAACATGTAGTTGTCCTCCATATACGAAAGGTAAAGCAATGAAACAACATTTGCTAAATTGCCAACATGCTTCAAACTTTGTGTGGCAACATCATCACATTCATCTCCAAACAACTTGGCAACGAGATCCAGTACCAAGGGTATTATGAACAGAGCATGAACTAACGCGTATGACTTGGCCAACATGTTAAATATTTCTATATTCATCAGTGCCAGCGGAGCAAAATCCAACAGATCGTCCACCACACCCTTCACTATGCCGTCTTGTATTTCTTGACCTCCTACTAGGCCGTATAGACCATATATAATCCCGATAGCACAGGCTGCAAAGGCGTAAGGATGAGTCTCCGGCGGCATACTGTACGCACCATAGCTGGCCATAACAGCTAAAACGTAATAAGGTATTCTACACAAAAGCCAAATCATTGTGATAATTCAATTTGGCAATATCGTCTGTCTGATAGAAAATTGAGGCGAAAATATGTTTGGTTGAATGGTAATTGAAAATTTTGTGTAGCTTTTTAAATTATTTTTTTCACAAATAATATTTTTTTAAACGAATCAATCAAAAGGTTTTTAGAAAATCTTTCAAAACAAAATTAAACCAAAATTTTGAAAATAAAAATTTTTACTTATTGATTTAATGTCAAAATGATTATCCAGCAGTTTAAATGAGTTTTAGCATTAAAAAAATTACCTAAGTACTACTTTTAATCGGGTGGAATAATTTGGTACGTACCTCAAAAATGTCCTTTCGATTCGTCACCTCAAAGGTCATAATCCAACGGCATTAAAACCAATCCAACTAAATCTAAGTCAGGAAACAATCCACCCAATTGGGGCCCCAAACGCTTGGTACTCATAGCGAATTGTCTCATTTAAGTCCACGTTCTTTTGTGCGCACTAGAGGGCGTCTTTGCGAATGCGCATTATCAATAAGAGTGCACATGGTCCGAATTTCTCGCTCGGGCGGACGATTGTGATGACCGTAAATTGTACGCAGCGCACAGTAACATTTCCGAATTTTACTATGATTTTCGAAATAAATTTTCATAATTTGACAGCGTTGTTTTGGCGTTAGTCTCTTTATAATAAAATGGCACACCTAACTGAGGACAGATGAGGATCGAGTTGTCAGACCTGACAACCGTCAGAGCATGGAACCTTTAAAAAACACCCCTTCTATATACTTCTCTGTACTCGCAGCTGACAATTTCGTTCCTTTTGCCCTTTTTAATGTTCTTTAGTCTCAGTTCACATTTTTGTTTTTATTTTTTGTACTGGTTTTTTTATGTTTAACCTATTTTGGCATCCTTATGAACTTGCGGTAGAGTAAATCAAATATCCGGTACATGTTTGTCCTCTCTCAAACTTGGTACTCTTGCACTCGGGCTTTTTTAAGTCTGCATAATAATAACCTTTCGGACAATATCTAAATTAATATCGTGTCAATTATCGAGAATAATAACATTTTTTATTTATTGCAAACGTTTCAAAAAATCCTCATCGTAAATATCAATTAGTGCCAAATCAATTAGTACCAAATAATTTCACACATTTCACCACATTATTAGAGTCTTCGAGAATTATACAAACACCGGCAATCACTGTAGCCAGCCAAGTGCACATAAACCAAATATTTAGCTCACATTTCGCTAGAATTTCTGAATTTCTTCAGGTACGTCGACACCTTTTCATTGGCAACATTAACTTTACCATCGTCAAAGAGATGCTAAAGGACATCCAAACTAAAAGGGATACAAAAAAATGAAACTGAGGCGAGAATATTGGGATGACAATCGAAGCAGTTCCATATTGATAACTCCAATGGGCACGTGGCCATGTGTAGAATCTATGACGGACAGAATAACATTTTTCCTAGTAGCAGCTTCGTTGTCTTCCGAGTACAACCAATGACGAAGCCAAAGAACCGATAAATAAACTGATCGATAAGTAAGGATTTTGATACAAAACATTTGAGGGAACGTAGATGTTGGATTTTATGAACAAGTAATTTTGAAGCAGTACTCGGGGTTACAATTTTTAAATAAATAAAACCTTTTGAACAGGGTAGATGAACAGGGTAGTTTAGACAATAAGCCAACAGAGCATAATATGACAGCTTAGCCTTAAAATTTTACTATGCCAAAGTGTGTGTTCGAAATAAGCTGGTTCAATTTGCACACTCTCGTAAAATCGTTTTAATGTTGCTAAAAAAAACTGCATCTTACATCTAGTTTAGCGCCATGAGTCCAAAGGAAACATTGTCTTGCTGAAAATTTTTGTTTTAATTAACTAAAATGTGAAAAGTCCCGCAACCACCAACAATTTTCGAGCTATCGATAATATGATTATTTTGGGTCGAATCGGGTAAATATCGGAAACCAGGTGAAATATCTTTTGTAAGTCACGGTCGAATTTCTTGAAATACTTAACCGTTTAAGAACGAAAAATGACACTGAAGATGGCAGACAGCCGAAACCGGGTTTTCTCCAAACCAAACTTGACAAGGGATGACGGAAATTCATTCCAAAAATCTACAAATATATCTCAGTTAAATGGAATTACTTCCGCATAACAATTACTGTGTCTGATTTTTAATACGAGTAGTAGTCAAGAGAGACACACATACCTAATAACTTTCAAATATGTGTTTAATTTTGTAAAAATTAACCATTTTCCTCTTTTGCAAAGATATGCCAAAGAAGCCTTAACTTAAGTTTTTAGATACAAAACCTTTTAGCTCAATCGAAATGTCCCATAGTGGTAGGTGGCACCAACTATTATATAGAATCTTTACTATGGGACAATTTGGTAAGTGCTACTGATTTTACAGGCAATTGTGAGTTTGCAAACTTGCCCCCACCACCTGTTGCCGCTGATACAACAACCGTAAGTGATGATGACGTTGCTGCCACAGTGTCTGAGAATGTCGAAAATGTATGTACATGTTTGAGTTTAAGGAGAAAACAATGTTTTATTCGATATGTTTGTATTATTCTTTTATTTTTAGTTGTCATTTATACCGACTGAGAAAATGTTAATAATGTCATCGGAATTATTGCACAACCATTTAAGGAACATTGATGCAGTAACGGCAAACCGTATACATCCCAATAATAAACGCAAAATAATGAGGTAAATAGTTTCTTGTTGATTTTGTATAAGTTTTTCAAAAAATATCATTTTATTATGAGACAAAAATACAAGGTATGTAATTCCAATTGATAATTGTTCAAAGTACTCGTATAAGGGAATTATTTGAAGTTTGTTTTTGTAAAAAAAAAAAAAAAAATAAATAAACGCGATGCCACATCGTGGAGAACTTAACCCATTTTTAGTCAAACATACAAGATTCGTTTTAAAAAAGAATAAAATATGTTGCTAATCGTTACAACATTAATTTATAATTTAACTTCAGCTCATGTCAGTTTGATGTATAAAATTCCATATTCAATTATATCCAATCGGACACAAGTGAATATCAAGCTAAATTTATTCATTACCGTCGAGAATTTAACTTCTTAAAGAAATTTCCTTATAAGCAGTTTCTCTTGTCAAAGGAACACCAATCCGAAAGTGTTTATCGCCCTTTGCAAAATCTAAGAGACAATTCGATCGACAGTGCGATTTGCCGGAGGAATTTCCAGTTCTTATGATAATGCGGTCTAGGATTTAATTTTATTGAATCTTTATCAAAGAAAATTACAATTTGTGTTAAAATCTTATCTCTAAAATATTATAATTTAATTTGATTTTTGAGCCCTTCGCAGACAGTAATACTCTACCTTTGGGCACACCTTATAAAAAATATATATTGGCTACTTGATTGTATCAGCATGATTTTTATTCTGGTAGATCTGCAGTGACAAATCGAACTGTTTTTAGACAATATTGTCTGGGTGCCACCGAACTTAGTAGCCATGTAGAAATTATTTATACACTTTTCCAAACTATATGATAAGTTGTCTTATTCCCAGCCACTGTTGGACTTTCACTTGAATTTCTTGATATGAATGAAGCCCAATTTATTTGAGAGGATGTGCTCAGTGAGAATTCATAGTTAATCTTTATCGAACATCGAGTGTACCTCAGGGAAGCATACTTACCCTATTATTACTTAATTTATTCATTATTAATATTGGTTCTTGTTTTACAAAGTCAAAATATCTTTTATATCCTGAAGACTTGACTTTTTTTGTTGAGACTGGTGTCAATGGGTAATGGGAATGTTATGAAAAAGAACTTAATAAACCAAATAGTTGATGCCGCCTTAATAGTCGTTAAGCTGTAAACTAGATCCGCACAACAACATAAATGTGAAAATAAGGATAAGTTTCTATCCAAAAACCTCGGCCGTAAAAGATCAAAATGAGGGCCAAGTTCTTCATATGTACAATACTATCGCATTTCTAGCCAACTTGCAAGCTTGGTAACGTTTTTCCCATAATCCTTTCTCATATTAGAAAAGAAAAAAATTAGCAAGCTGCCTAGAGATGTGATGGTATTGTACATATGAAGAACTTGGTCCTCATTAAAACCAGCGCGAATGGTTTCGTGTTATATACACACTGTTTGCTTTACGCCTGAACTTGGTGTTCGTAACTCCCGTAGGGTACATTCTTCAAAAATCCTCTAAAATACATGGATTTTTTAAGAGAAATTGTTCAGAATTATCTAATTGCTACACAATTAAACTTATTTATACCTTAATTGCGAGATCTAAGATAGAACATGCTTCTCTTATTAAGTATCCTCATGTTAGAGATCTTATTTTATGTGTTGAGTGACTATACGCTCGTTAATATATTGTTACGTTTTAACCCTTTGCAAAGGTGTTTATTTATTCGCAGGTTTCTTTAATTTAATACAGGGCAGAATTTTATTTTTACACACTGTTACTTTAATTACTTTAACACTTCTACTTCTTTATAGTTGCTCTTCACACTTTAACGTTTTACTCGATACTAACTGTTAGCTCGACCATCCAAGTATTTTTATAGTAGTCGTCTAGTTTTCAAAAACTTGTAGAATACGCAACAATCCAGTAGATACTTCTCTAGCTATAAACATCTTTTCTGCTGTTTTTCTTTTATTAAGATGTTTGTTTTTGTAACTAGTTTCTGCTCTGTTTTCTTATGGTGTTGTTTTTGTTAATTCGTGCATCTCAATTCCTTGAATTCGACTTGATTTGTGTGATCTTGTTCCGTGTGTATTTACTTTCCTGAAAACTTGTCTGAGCTTGTAGGTGTTGTGTTTTGTTGTTGTTACAGCGCTGTCTGTACAACAGATGACAAATATAGTCGCACTCTTTATTTCTGGAACTCTCTGTACATTGTACGCTCAATTCTTACAGGCAAGAATACTCGTTCGCTCTTATCATCATAATAATGTTTAGTGCCTGTTTCATACGAGCCAAAATGCCTGCTTAGTGGTCTGGAGTCTAGTCGTATATTTCAACTGACTCCATGATACTATCATAGACCATTTTATGTAGCTGCTAGAAACCTTAGAATGACAAAGCCTTTTGATAAACCTTTTAATCGAACTAAAATCTCGTGCTTTCGCTCTTCTCAATGAAATTAATTTTAATTTGCAAAAAGCAAATTCCTCACAGAAAAAGTAGAATTTACACTTATTCTTGCAAATATGCATATTTTTATTTTGGGTGTTCTGATAATATTTCGTTTTGATATCGCCAAATTTTAAAAACGATAGCAACTATTTTGTTAATCGGACGAATTAGTGCATTCAAAGTTAATGTCGTATAAAATATCTCAAAACATCTAAAGCATAAAAAGCAATTAAAAAGTTGGAATACGTCAGCTTCATAGTCCAATTCTTTCCTGAAATGTGGCGCCTTCAAATCGACATTTTTTTAAGAACATGCCCGATTGTCGTAGTCTGTAAAGCTTTTTGACGGCCATAGACTGAAACAATTAATAAATAAATGAAAAACAAAATTTTTAAAAAACGCCCGTCATTGTATTAAATTCTACCTTAATATATTTTTTTGGAAAAGTGGGAGAGAAAATATGATATTGTCCTTTAAACGATTAAACATAATCAGTAATCAGCCATTAGTTTTTTTTTTGCCTACCTGGTAAATATAGAAGTTCGTCGCAATTTACTGGTGTAAATTCGAACTGATTATGCCTTTCTTCAAAACAACTCAGCCCCAGTACTACTTATTGCGGATATTAGTACCAAACGTAGCGTTAGGGCTTGAATTACTTTATAGTTTTTAACCTATAAACAAATCCGTTGAAAAGTTCCCTTTTATCTTCCCGATTTTCGCAACTTCTTCTTAGTAAATGTGCTATTCGGACGTTTTTGAGTTATAAATGTTGTAACTAACCCGACTGTATTTCATGGAATAAAATTTACCAAATATAAATTGTTGGCAGGTAAATATATCCTATTTAAATTTTCAAAAAACAGTCTTGGCGCACTATTAAAACAAACACCTTCTAGCGTTATATATTACCAGACTTGGGCTCATTAATATTTTACTAACTCTAAAAAGTCGCGGTGATGGTGATTTGGAAGCCCAGCCTACAGAACTAATTTTGATATTCCAAATAAACTAAATCCGAATCTCAAGCTGTTATGTCTAAACTACAATCGCCCACGTGCTAAGAATCGAAAAAATACGTCTTCAGATGTTCGCAATCACAATAAATTTTTCGATTATAGGCCGCACAGTTGCAACAAATATGATTGCTACTTTTATTTTAATGTTGGGGTGGGGGATATCTAAGCAAACCAGTTACCTTTTAGGTCCCTTTTCGACCCCCTCAATTTGATTTCATGCAACCGTTTTGTAATTACGATTACCTTACTTTGAATTGAGTCTCGTGCTAGCCCTAGCCTTTACTATTCACTATAGTGAATGTGATTGCTAAGTAAATAAGTGTGGTTACCTCTAATCTTTGTCTCACTAAGAATACACAAGGTTGCAATTTTTATTTCGATCAAGTGTGGCAACTGTGATATTTCACACTTGCCACCTATCTTAGTCCCGACTATTAAAAATGGAGTGCTGGCACTCGTTACAGGAACATGATAATGGAATTTCTGTGGCACCTACTAGACAGTATGGGTTTGGTTGACATGTTATCTCAGCTGGACGACGCTACCTGCTATGTTGCGCATGAAGCAGACTTATTGGAGCAACGATTTTCATACTCTTGAAACGCCCTATATTTTGGTACTTTTTTATTATTTAACTATATTGCTCATTGTTAAATATAGAACATATACGCCACGACTATGTCAATCTATAACGTGAGTCACAGTAGTAAACATTTGATATTCCAGTTCTGCTTTCTGTGTTTTCCAAAACCACGATCGTGGACAACGAATTGTGAATAGAGGAAATGCCAAAAAGGAGTTGTACCTCTACATAACTATTTGAAACACGCATATCCCTGAGATAAGAAACAAATAAAGCGTTATTAAAAGTAATTCGTTTATCCAATAGAAAGTTTAGCTGTCTAGATGTCTAGACATTTAACTTCTTCAATAACTCACAACAAATAGTCACTTTTGTGTGCATCCACTAAAGAAGTCGTTGTTAAAACCACTTAATCAAAAACCAAATGGTCACTAGCAATTGAATTGCTACTAGTCGTTACTTAAGAAGCCATGCAAGGGGAATATTTTAAAATGTCAGGATTACAAGATGCACCTATATAGGGGGGCCATAATTGTAACCAAACTTCCGTAACTTTAAGTTTTTACTCTTTTTTGCTTGTGTAACAATTCAGATAAGAACGATACGTATAAATTTTACAAATAAATTCATTTTAATTTCATAGAAATTGTTCAAAAAAAATATACAAATATAAATTAATATTTTATATTATACGAGTACAACAACAGCAACAACAGCATAAAACCTAAAATGTTGGTTAGTGTCTCCTCTCCTTTAAGCTGCTGTGGTTATTGTTCTGTCTTTATGCAATCAGACTCTGACAACCAACAAGTGCCAGCCAGGGTTGGCATGGAATGGCGTGTCAGTACTTTTTGCACGACTGATTATCACCACCATCACCTACATCGTCACATTACACTTTTAAGATGTATTTGCTGTTGTTGTTGTTGTTGTTGTTGTTGTTGTTGCTTTTGCTGGAACGAAAATTAACGTATGATCAGAATATATTTTGCTGGGTATAACAGAATACGGAAGGGGTCAGTCGAGGCAATTCAATGCAACAATATTTTTCTTATAAACATTTTTAAGTACGTTAAATATTAATAACTGACTACAATCAACAGCCTCATTTAAAGAAAATTAATAAAACGTTACCTTTTCTTGTGTAAATGCACAACACGTACGAATAAGTAATTGCAACCATTTCTGGAATTGCTTAAAAGTAATTTATATGTTTTAATAAAAACCCTAAAATCAACCTTGTGTTACTTAGTTAAAGAAATTAATTAATAACAGGAATCATTTTAACGCGATTCAGCATTTGCAGCAGACGGAAACAAAGTCCATTATCATACGTGCTACAAACACACTTATGTATGTATGAATGTATGTACCATACACCAAATTGGAAATATACAAACAACAACAAAGAAAAATGTTAGCAGCAGACGTGCAACCAATAACGCTTAATCTATTGAGGAGGAAGTTGTACCGCATAGATCAAATAACTCACCGTGTTTAACAAACATTTCGTTTATTGAATAAAATTTTAGTTCTTGATTATTATTTATTGATTAAAATCAATTCATTTATTGTATTCAAATCTTAACTTTCTATCTAAGCTTGGGTGGGAGTTTTTTTATTTTTACTCTCTTGTGCCCATCAAATTGTAACAAGTCCCGTGCCTCGCAATTGGTATGGACCTCTAGCTACCTTACATATTTGCACGAATATTTTTTTTATTTCTTCCTGAATCTCTGTGTATAGTTTCATTTCTTATATACCAGAGGGCGCAGGCGATAAGCCGTAAAATCCTAGACTGTCTTCTCTGTAACTTCTGGGTGTTTGAGGCACAAACAGTACCCTACAGCTGAATGCCCTAAGAACATATTGGTTTTATAACGGTTTTGTATAAGAGGACTTTGTATTTCAAAGCCAAGGTTGAGTGAGGACCTAATAACCAGTGTAGTTGATTAGATTTACGTTTATTTGCTTTATTTGGTCTCAATATAGCGGGACCAAGTTAGGCGCCGATCTAGTTGGTTACCCAAATACTTAATGTGGGTTCCCTCTGTAACAGTGGTATTTGCTATTGTTATTGGTGGACAACTTTGCCTTTTGAGGGAAAATGTTACACGAGCACATTTTAATGGATTTAACTTTAACTTTATTCTCCTTCGCTTTATCCACTCTTCTAGCTTGTGAATGTGAGACTGAAGTTGTTTAGATGCCTGTAAATGCAGTTTCGTCTGCAAACGTTGACGTATGTCTATTTGGCCTCAGTGTACTATCTCGATGAACTTCCGCACAGATGTTCCCATTTTTTTAAAGCTGATCCTTTCGCCTTACGTTCTGTCCAATAGCTTTTAAAAAGCTCAGAAACAACTCGAACTATTTCAGTGATTAGCCCATCATGTCAGGCTTTATCAAACGCCTGGGAAATATCTATAATTAATGCAACTTTTAAAAGCCAATCTAATAATGGTTACGATTCTATGGACTTGCTAAATAGTGCTGACTGATGATATGGAATAACGTTTTGCTCAGTAAGATATAATTTTAAAGATGAAACGAATAATTTTTCAAACAGCTCTGATAAAGTTGACACTAGGCTAATGGGCCTATAGGAACATTTCTGACCTAAAACTATATCAATCATCAACATGGCATTAAATACGATTAATAAAATTCTAACAGCAGCATTATGTAAGTTTCTTATCATTGATCCTGTAACTGTAACACATCCAGGTCCAGGCGATTTTCTCACAAAAATATAACCGAAATTTCATAGGATTATTCACAATGTCATTGAGAACTGGAATGGTGCATCTATTTATGTCATGTGGTGTGAAAACCTTCTCTAAGTGAATAGCACAGACATTTACCTTTTCACAGGAGTTTTTGGCCCAAGTGCGGGCATCAAGTCTTAGTGGGGATTCGTAGCGGATAGAGCATTGTAAGTGGCTTACAGCTTTCCGTTGTTGTTGTATTTAAGTTTCTTAAATAGCTCTCTATGGTGGAATCATGTTAATGCCTCAATTTTTTAAAATGTTGTACTGCTGCTTACATATCAGCCGGATTTCGCAGTGCTCGGTAATAAGTTTAAGCTCCATTATATATTATATTTTAACCAATTTGTGTTTTTATTTCGATACGAAATAAGTCTTTCATGTGCATTGACAATACTCTCCTGCAAAATAACGATTGTAGGTGAGTGGTCTAAAGATAGATCATAAGACGAACTGACTACTAATCGATCACGTCTGATATTTTTTCAATTGCAAAATCGATAAGATCTGGCAGCATATTAAAGTCTATTGGCAATCGAGAAACATAAGAGAATGAAAAATTACACTGAAGATGGCCTATAGCCGATACCAGTTTGTCTTCAAACCACACTTAACAAGGGATGAATGCAATTCGTTCCAAAAAAGAGTTCTATTCCAATTTTAAGTATTAGCGATCTATGATTAAAATTTATCATAAGCTGAACTTATAAAATATTTCTTCTTCAATCAATTAAGTGTTTAAAATAGCCGTAGAACGAATTGTTGAAAACTAGCTCTTTTTTAAATCGTATCTACCTCTTGGAAAGATTTTCGGTTGACATTACTGGTGGAACCAAAAGTTTGTCACTAATAATTATAAGGATACGAATTATACCGGTTCCACTATATAAGAAAAATTATATTTTTTCATATTGGTAAATTTTTTGCATGCTAAGATCTGACGACCTAAAGTAGCTATAGGTAAAAGGTTAGGCTAAGTCAGTTAGGAGTGGTAGTATGGGTCCATTGTACTTTACCTTTCGAACATCTGTAACCCAAAAATAAACGATTAGATGGCATACAAGTTTACTTTTAGATGAATGAAGAAGTATATGAAAATCAAGACGACCAATATAAAGTGTGTAAGAAAGAAGAGTTTTTTTTAGGCACAGTAACCGTCGGGCTTTCATATTTAGGTATTTGTGCAGTGATATGGCAAGAGTACACAAGTAAGCCCCCTTTATTTCCCTGCGCCGAATGTGTTATACCCTTTACCCATGTAAGAAGCAAAGCCCTTTACATGCTGGATTTAATTTTTTTCGGCACCAACAATTAACTCGCTTTGTTTCACATTTGCCTTTTTCGGCTTTATTTCGGGCACTTTAATCCGTTTAAACAACTTTTCGATTTTCTATTTTTTTAATGAAATTTTGTTGGTTTTATCTTCGATTATTTCGTAATTTCGTTGTTTAACTTAACATTTTTTAATTTAAATTTTGACGATTTTGTGCAGTTCTACAATTTTGCTGAATTGGATTACTTAAATAATTTTGGCTAAAATGTCCAGATTTTCTAAAATCCTGAAATTACTATATTTGTACTTTTTTGTGTGTTTCAATTTTAGGAGCTTATACGTTAAAACTAGGGATTTTATCCCGGGATTGACGCCTCGAGAAATCCTATAAACCTGATATCTTTGTCCCATTTATCCGCTTTAGAAACTGATTTGTTTTTCTATTTTCTTTTCCAATTTTGATTAAGTCTACATTTCCACATAGAAAATGTGGTTTAATCTTAACTTGCGTCAAATTTAATTGATACATTTAAGAAATCATGTTTACTTATCTAATGTACTTCCTGTTTAAATTTTTTTATTTTTATTTTATTGAATCTTTCTATTAAAAGAAATTCACAATAAGTATTCAAATCTTATTTCTAAATTATTATTTACTAGTTAGTACCAACGTAATAACTAATTTTTTGTATTCAAATCTTAAAAATCTATCTTCTATTGTGTAGAGAGAGCCGCCTCGCCAGGCTCAATGTGTCAGTTCTTTTTAGTCTCTGGTGGCCGTCAATTTCTTGTGTACCAGGGGGCGCATACGATATGACGTAAAATCCTAGACTGTCTTCTCTGTAACTTCTGGATGTTTGATGCACAGGCAGTACCCCACAGCTGAATACCATATGACCATATTCGCTTTATAACGGAATAGGACTTTATATTCCAAGGCCAAAGTTGAGTTAGGACTTATTAGCCAATGCAGTTGATTTGTTCGAAGCTTTATGGACGTTATTTTTGCCTCAATGTGACGGGACCAAGTCAGGTGCCGATCCAGGTGGATATGAGACTGCAGCTTTTCAGATGCATCCTTTGGATCATTACTGACACTTATAATTGCAGTGTTGTCTGCAAATGTTGATGTATATGTATGTGGGCTTGTCGGCATATCCGCTGTATAGATGATATATAATAGCGGCCCTAGCACACTACCTTGAGGTACTCCTGCAGTGATTTTCCCACATCTTGAAAGCTGGTCCTTTGACCTTACTTTAAAAGTACTATCGGACAAATAACTTTTTATAAGCTTATGGGTATTTTCAGGAAGAACCCGAGCTATTTTAGTAAGTAGCCCATCATGGCAGACTTTATCAAATGCTTGGGAAATGTCTATAAATAAAGCTGAACAGTATTGCTTTCTTTCAAAAGCCGATCTAATAATGGTAACGATTCTATGGACCTGTTCAATCGTACTATGCCTTGCTCGAAAACAAAACTGGTGATCTGGGATAACGTTTTGTTCATTTAGGAAAGGAGTTACACTCGAGACGAATAATTTTTCAAATATTTTTGACAAAACTGACAGTAGGCTAATTGGCCTGTAAGATGTAATCTGGCTTGAGTCCTTTCCAGGTTTCGGGATCATAACAATTTCAGACATGTTCCAAGAGCATGGGAAGAAGCCGACGCGCAACATGGCATTAAATATGTAAAGTAAAATTCTTACAGCTGAATTTGGTAAGTTTTTTATCATTGATCCTGTTATACGATCAGGTCCAGGTGATTTCTTCATATCCGTATTTTTAATTGTCGATTTTAAAGAAGACAACCGAAATTTCATAGGATCACTCACGATGTCGCTAATAATTGGAATAGTGGAATTACTTATATCATGTGGTGCGAAAACCTTCTCTAAGTGCTTTGCGAACGCATTTGCCTTTTCACTTGAGTTTTTAGCCCAAGTACGGTCTTCAAGTCTTAGTGGGGATTCGTAAGCAATAGGACATTGTAGGTGCTTTACAGCTTTCCACAGACTATAATCCGTATTTTTCATTGGATCCAAGTTTTTTAAAAAGTTGTCGATAGCGAATTGTTGTTTCTGTCTCAATTTACTGCGTAAGTTTTTTTGGCATAAGTTCATTTGCATTTTTATGTGTGGAGAACGACTATTTTGCCATTGTCTTCTTAGTCTTCTTTTCTCAATGACGAGCATCTGAATATCTGCTGTTGCCTGGTACGTTATTATTTTAGCTGATGGCTTTGTTGGCGTTGCAGCTATGGCTGCGGCAGTCACGATGTCTGTAAAATGGTCTACAGCTGCTTGAATATCAGCTGGACTTCTCAGTGGGACGTTCAAAGGTAAGTGAGAGCTCACATACATTTTATATTTTAACCAATTCGTGTTTCTGTTCGGGTATAAACTAAGGGTTTTAGGTGCAGTGACAAAACTGTCGTGTAAAATAACAATTGTAGGTGAATGATCAGAAGATAGGTCATAGGATGAACTAACTAACAGTTGGTCGCGTTTGATGTTTTTTACTATAGCAAAATCTATAAGGTCTCGCAACTTATTAAAATCTGTGGGCCAATAGGTGGGTTTACCGGCAGATACGACGTCCAGCTTGTTTGCTTGAACTGTCTAATACAACTGCCTACCTCTAGGACTAAGGAGTCTGGATCCCCAATATGTGTGCTTTGCATTGTAATCACCAGCGGCAATTAATTTTTGTCCTAGCGTAGCAAAGAACCTGGCAAATTTATGGTGTTCGATTTTATGCCTAGGTGGGCAATACACTGAGGAGACTACAATTTTAAAATCAGTAAGATTTGTGGTCGTGATTTGCAAAAAGTCTTCATTGAATTCAGGCAATAGAAAATGCCTTACGTTTTTTCGGACTATAATGGCAGTCCCACCACATGCCCTTTCGCTTGAGTGTTTGGTGTCATATATAAAAAACCCATCAATTCTAAAGCAGTTTTTTATAGTGAATTGTGTTTCAGAGATTAATAGTATGTCTATATCATGTGCTAGTAGGAAGTGTTCTACTTCATATTTATGTTGGGATAGCCCGTTAGCGTTCCAGAAGCATATTTTTAACTGGTTAATTTTTTGCTCAGCAAAACTTGCAGAAGCATGTTTCCTGAAACATACCCTGCATAGTTGTCATGAAATTATTCATTGTTTGTATTAAATTATCGATTGAGATCGAATTGGTAGTGAGGGGTGTCTGAGCACCCTCTTTTAAGATGTGGGCATATGAATGTTTATGCGCATTAGAACTTTTGGCATTCGCATTAGGTAAATCATTTCTCAATGTTTGGGCATATGAAAAGTTTGGCTTAGTGTGTGGCTGTGTAGCTTGTGTACTAGCAACAGAACCAGCATGAAGCCGAGGAAATTAGGAAGCTTTATATTGCTCATAATCAGGTTTGCGTACGATCTTCGAATTATTTTTTACATGTTGAAAGACTTTGCAGCCCCTGTAATTTGCTGTGTGGTTTTCACCACAGTTGCTGCATTTTTTTTACCTTGGGGTCTGTTTTGGAAGAAGTGCATTCCAAAGTCCAGTGCGCATCACCGCAAACAACGCATACGGATGGTAGCTTACAGTAGGTTTTCGTGTGTCTGAATTCCTGACAATTAGTAAATGCGAATTAAATTGAATTTCGCTCGATTAGTAAGTAAGTGAAAACCCCCTCTTTTTTTAATTTAACAAATGCTGGTTAATTGGAAGCGGATTAACGAATACAAAAAATAGTCATAAATCAACACCGCTTTAAATTAAATAAGTTTTTTTACAATAATAAAATATTTTCAAATTAAAATGATTTACAGTCGTGGAAAAACTCTACATACACCGTACGATTTTGAAGTTAAGAGAATTAGCAGCGCTTTTTAAAATAAATTTATAGCAATGCTTAAGACATTCACTGGTAAGTTCATTTGGAGAAAGCATAATACGAAAATGGAAAATGTGGTTGCTGCCAATATTTAATAAAAAGTTAAGAACAACGATTAGAAAGGACTATAATTTTTTATTTATTAAATTAGTTGTGCCACTAATTTCAGCTGAAAATCCGAAGCTTTGCTTCAAGTTGCGAATACATATTTACGTAAGGGAATGTCTCCTAGGAAGTTGCTTGAATTTAAGACAAAAGTAATTGTAAAGTCTAGAAAATTGTGACCTCTCCAAAGTTATCAGATATATGACTTGGAGAACCATTGCGTCATCTGGAGTTGACCGGGTAGATTTATGGAGATTAATACGATTTTCGGTTCACCGGTTTTCAATTAGTACGAATTTGTTTGGTATCAAAGCACAAGCGGTAGCTTGTAATGTCGAGGTGGATCAAGCAATTACTAAAAGTAATTGTTTTTATACAAAACTTTGGAATTATAAATTTATTTTTTTGTTTATTTATTTGTGCCCTGAATTTTATAATTTCCTAAATGCCTAAATTCGAAGCCTGTATGTAAACTTTTGTCCTTTACTGCAAATATAATAACGAAGAAGCCAAAACTAGGCAACCATAAGAAATGCAGCGAAGTGAAAATTTATTAAAAATAACTGCAGCCAGAACAACTTTAATTCACGTAGACAGACAGATATTAAAGCAGAGTTAAAAAAATATAAAATAAATTTGGTAAAATGTTACTATTTGTAAAGATTCTTTTTATAGAAGTTAAGAAACAAAGAAGATCCAATTAAACAGCGAACCTATAGTCACAATTCGAACTTGTCAGCACAAGAGTAGTTTACTTCTAATGTTCAATTTCTACAAATTCGGTTACCATCGTGGAGATTTATTTAAATTATATGAAATTGTTTCTCTTTGAAAAAAAAAATAAATAAAAAGAAATACATGAAGTATCCGCAGCATTTCTGAGAAGTGATTATAAATGTGGTCAAATATTCTAAATAGGTTTCCAATAAGTGCGAGTCAATGTTGAAATGCCCTTAGTTAGGAAATAGGACATGGTTAGCAAGGCGGCACCAATCCTAGAGGTCAAGTGTTTCACGACTGCGCGTGGGCGTGGTCCTTAATGGGCTACATCTACTTTTATTGACAGGATGAAGTATCAGTAGTCTGATTTTGAAAACTAGATTTCTTAAATTGAGCTCTGTGTCACTAATTAGCTCTGCGTCTCATATTAACCACACGAAGTACGCATGGCAGCTGTCCGAATGCCCTGCCCCCATTTTAGGTAGTTTTTCTTTCCTTGGCAAATCAAGCTTGTCTATCAAGTTTTACGAAAATGTCTCCAATATTAGATTTTCGTCGTGCTAAGTTGAGCAAATGCTGTAGGCTGGGCTCTGCATCGATCGATTGTGTCTTACTGACACTTTAGAAAACTCAACAAGAAAAGCTCCAGCGATCTTGTTAGCCAATTCATGTCAGCGTCGCGAGAGATAACCCGTTTTGGAGTTCGGTACGATGGTTGCATTTTATATGTATTTCGGGATTAGAGAACAAGAACAAATATTAATCATCTAAAATCACTTTATTGGTTTTTCAAAGAATTCTCCATGAAGATCTATACACTTTTACATGCGTTTGAACCAGTTGTCGAAGCAGTTTTGGCACTCTGATTGAGGTATCTCCAAAACATGCATTCTGAATGCAGCAACCGCTTCTTCAGGTGTCGGAAAACGTTGACCTCTAAGTTTGTTTTTTACGTACGGGAATAAAAAGAAATCATTCGGTACCAAGTTAAGACTATACGGCGGATGTTTCATCTGATCGATGTTTTGTTTGTTTAAAAATGCAGTTGCTTGAGCCGATGTGTGAGAGCTCGCATTATCGTAGTGAAGAGTGATCCGTCTTCGGCGGTTGGTTTTCCTAATTTCTTGGAAGACTACTGGCAAACAAATGGTTGTGTACCACTCAGAATTGACTGTTCTATGTTTTTCTAGAAGTACGGTTGCGACAGGTCCAGTTTTTCCGAAAAAACAGGCGACCATCTGCTTTGGAGTGCTTCATGCGCGAACAACTTTTGTTGGATTTGGCTCATCTTCTTTCGGGCTCATACGCGTAAATCCACGATTCATCATTTCTTTCGATCAATCGACACGATCCTTTTTTTTTGGCAATTGACAAATTGTGTGGGATCTAACGCGAACAAATTTTTTTTACAGTCTAATGTTTATGTAATATTGAATGTATGCTGGGCCCACTAATGCCTAAGGTTATATCAATCCCACGTAAGGTCACATGACGTTCTCGCAATATCAGTTCACGCACAGCATCAATGGTTTTCGGAACAACAACTGATTTTGGACGACCTTGACGAAATTCGTCTTGGAGTGAAATACGACCACGATAGAATTCACCATACCATCGATAAACACTGGTCCTTGATGGAGCTTCAGCGCCAAAAATAGAATTAAGTTCATCCATATACTATTGCTGAGTTAATCCACGTAGAAAGTTGTAAAAAATATTCGCACGAAAATGTTCACGATTTAATTTCATTTTTGGGTCGAGATGAATCTTTTAAGTTACTGTAAACAACACAAATAGCGCTCGTATGTCGAAACGTTCTGAATACGTATAACCTCGAAAATGTCTAACTTTACGATAGAGCTGTCAGTTGCCAGATTGCAACACTAGGGTTGCCAAATCCCGAAAAAAGGCAACCTCGTATATGACACGTAGTGTCGTCCTACTAGAAGGCCGTCCACTTTAATAGCGTTCGATTCAAGCCAAAAAAATTTGGTCTGAAAAGGCTTATGTTGGCTGATGTATTATCGAAAATATTTCTATGAGACAGACGAAGTCATTACGATGGAAAAATTGGCCAAAAGAAAATTTCGTACTCCAAGGCAAAAAAATCTTAAACACCAGATAGCGCAGCCTGACAATATATTTTTACCAACTTTACATAAAAACCTTCGTGAACGCATTAAATAGGAGTAGCGATAGAACAATTTCTTACTCTGGGTGGTGCATATATTAAAGATGCAAGTATTAAAGATATTTCTTGATTCTCAAATCAGCCAGCTGTTGAAAGACGAAATACCTTTAAAAAATCATTGATTCAGAAAAATTCAAGTTTACTCAGAAATTACCAGTTAGATGACTATAAAATAATGTCGTGGTCTTTGGATTGTAAAATGTTTATGAACACAATATTTTACAAAATCAAATAGTTGTGTTTTATTGAAAAATTAAATTCTTTCTCCCTCACAAAATATTCACAAAAAATCATTTATAAAAAACAATGAACATGTGACTTGAAAATAATGTTTTAAGCAAGTAGAAATATTTTAATATAAGAACAGTAAAACATAACATTTTCTCCTCGCTTAATTTTAAAAATTATGGTGAATACCAATCAGGCTTTCTTTTAATCCGACTAGATTTTCTTATTTGAGGTTCTTCTATTGCCAATGAAGGTCCATCAGATAAATGGCTCGAACCAATTGGATTATTGAGATCCTCACGAACACTTTGTCCATTTACCATACTTGATTGTGCACCTTCAAATGCTTGTGACTCCTGTTGTGTAGGCTGTATTGATTGTAATAAAGTCAAAGCTAATTGAGAAACGTTTTGAAAACTAGAATTATGTAATGCTTTATTTTGACGTGATCGTGAGGATCTCCTTACTATGCAACAACAATGGTCTCAACGGATGATAGCAGAACAGCAACAATTTTTTGAAAGATTTTTGAATCGGACCAATAATCCTGATTCCAGTTTAACATCGGGTTCGGCAGCAGTTCCAAAATTTCACATTTTCGATGATGAACAAAACGATTTTGATGCATATAAAAGGCAACTTGAAGAGCATTTCAAAGCATACGGAGTAGAAGATGGTGACAAGAAGCGTTCATTTTTTCTTTCCTGAATTGGGGACAAAAGTTTTCATCTTATTCAAAAGTTGATCGGCAAGCATGCTCTTCAGAACACATCATACACTGAATTGATTTCCAAGCTGGATGATCATTATAAAAGCAAAGTTCATGTTATAAAAAGTAGGCATGAGTTTTATAAAAGGGAAAAGCATGGTGGTGAAACGTATAATCAGTGGGTTATGGAATTGCGAGGTATGGCACGAGAATGTAATTTTGTTTGTAGAAATAATGAGTGTAATGGTGAATATATTGATCAACTAATTAGAGATATTGTTATTTTATATACTCCGGATGAACCTGTACGTACTGCCGCATTACACAAAGATGATCCTTCTCTACAGGAGGTACTGCAAATTGCTGAGACATATGAAGCAACACAAAGAACTCTGGAAACTTTAAAGAATAAAGCTCATTTAAATAATGAGGTATATACAGTTAGACCCGCGTACAGTCAAAATCGCAAATTTAAATTTCATGAACAAGAGGGAAAACGAAAATCGCAAAGAAAACCTTTACCGGCATGTAATCAGTGTTTCAAAACACACGAGAAGAAGAGTTGCAAATACCTAAATGCACAATGCTTTAAATGTAAACGTAAAGGTCACATCGCTTCAGTATGTAAGTCCATTTCAATAATTAATAATGCTAGAAAAGTTATGGCATCAGAAGTAACAAATTGTAATGCTATCGATGATATTATAAAGAGGAACGGCAATAAGATGTTAATAGATGTTCAATTAAACAACCAGTTTGTACAATTTCAATTCGATACTGGAGCTGGTGGTTCTATTATTAGTTTAAAGACGTATCATTTTTTTAAAAAATATGCCATCTTTATATCCAACTTCTATTAAGCTGCATGCTTACGGTAATACAGAGATTCCAGTGTTAGGGTCGTGTAAAGTTAATGTAAAAATACGTGAAGAAACAAAGGTTTTAGATGTTATTGTTGTCGACTCTAGAGATTGCAACAATATATTTAGCTTAAATTGGTACGACGAGTTTAAGTCAGTTCAAATTTTCAGAATAGATAAAAGTTCAAAAATTAAAGCCATGTGTGAAGAATATAAAGATTTATTTTCCAAACAATTGGGTTGTTGTAATGTAATGAAAGCTCATATTTATATAAAATCGGATGCGAGACCAAAGTTTTTTAAGCCAAGACCCATTCCCTATGCTCTTACGGATGTTTTTAAAGAAGAAGCGGAGAGATTAACTGAATTAGGTATTTGGAAACCAATAAAGTTTAGCCAGTGGGCATCACCTCTCGTAATAATTCATAAACCAAATAATAAAATTCGAATTTGCGCTGATTTTAAGCTACCTATTAATTCTCAAATGGATATCGAACAGTATCCTATTCCAAGCGTCCGTGATTTATTCCATAAACTGAATAACGGAAAATTATTTTCAAAGATTGATTTATCTGATGCTTATTTGCAAGTGGAGATGGATGAAGAATCCAAGCATCTACTGGTCGTTAATACTACATTGGGCTTATTCCAGTATCAACGATTACCTTTCGGTGTTGCAAGTGCACCAGCCATTTTTCAAAGACTAATTGAGCAAACTATTGCAGGGATTCCAGGATGTGTAAATTATCTAGATGACATTATATGCACTGGGTCCAATGTTAACGAACATATGCATAACCTTAAGCTTCTTTTAACTCGCTTATATGAATCAGGTTTCAGATGCAATTCTGAAAAATGCATGTTTTTGCAACCAAAGATAGAATATCTTGGTCATACCATTACATCCTTTGGGATTCAACAATCGGAGAAAGGAACAGAAGCTATTAAAAATTTGCCGCAACCAAAATCCTTTGCTGAATTGCAGTCATTTTTAGGCAAGGTTAACTATTACTGTTCTTTTATCAAGAACTTTTCAACAATTTGTGGTCCTCTAAATTTATTAAGGAAAAAAAATCAAACATTTGTTTGGGGACGAGACCAAGAGAACGCTTTCCAGGAGCTTAAACGGCAGCTAGTTGGGATGACTCAGTTAGCTCATTTCGATGAAAAACTGCCAGTAGTATTGGCAACAGATGCTTCTTCATATGGCATCGGAGCAGTTTTATCCCATCCTCGTCGCCAATAAAATGTTTATGAACACAATATTTTACAAAATCAAATAGTTGTGTTTTATTGAAAAATTAAATTCTTTCTCCCTCACAAAATATTCACAAAAAATCATTTATAAAAAACAATGAACATGTGACTTGAAAATAATGTTTTAAGCAAGTAGAAATATTTTAATATAAGAACAGTAAAACATAACAGATTGTAGGGTGAAAGATGTTACTAAGGCATTCTTCCCATAACAGAAAAACGATATCAACACAAGTCGAATCCACATATGAGGCAAACTGCAAGTGAAAATCATAATATGGACATTGATAACATGGACATTGTTTGTAAAAGCTGAAATTTTCTAAAATAAAATAAGAAAATATTCGGAATTTTCTAATTTCATTTCTATTATCATTATCTTTGTTCATGGAAAAGCATTTTTAATTGATCAGCGCAATTTGTTTATTTAAAAAAAAGAGTTTAAGCTACAACCACAAAATGTGTTTAAACCTTTAGATGCGGGACGTTGGAGTTACGCAGAAAAGGTGTTTACTTCAGTATTTAAACTTAAACCATAGTAAGTCCAAGTTTACCGATTTCCATGAAATTGACGATTTTCGCAATACTGAAAAACTGACAACTCTAAAAATTTCTCATACATTTCGTTAGGTGGGACAACTAAGTAGTGCTACACAGTTTACTGTTATCCCAAAAAAAAATATAATATGCGACGTTCTAAATATTTATTTTTTGACGTAACTTTTTCGAATTATTACAGTTATTAATATAAAGTAATTTTATTTTTAGGCTTAAGTTCGTTTTCGTTCTTCTTTATACAGGGTGTCCGCCGGGAAGGTATACTACTTTGTTTGTTTATAATTTTTTATTAAATGAAAGAGAATGAATCGTATATTGATAAATGTTTTATTGAATACCGGCAATTATGTATAGAATACAATATCAGATAATTGTCCGCCTCTGCTAGCCTCACAAATGCAAACCCTTTTGAACACATTTTTCATTACATTCTCACACATTTGACGCGGTATTTCATCAATTTCATCACGAATATTTTGTTTGAGTTGCTCCAGCGCTTCTGGTTTGTTTGCATAAACCTTGCTTTTCAGATATCCCCACAAAGGTGACTGATGAATAATTTGAGGGGTTTCCATTGCCCAGTACCGACTATTCTGTTTATTCACATGTCCATTCAAATGAAAATGTGCCTCGTCACTCATTACGATTTTTTCATGAAAATCGGGGTTGTCATGGGCGAGCTGTAGCATCCTATTGGCATATGTATGGCGGCGTAAATGGTCTTCTGGAAGAAGCTCTTGTGTCAATTGAATCTTAAATGGAAACAAATGCAAATCTTTGTGGAAAATTGTGGCCAAAGTTGTTTTATGAAGACCAAGCTCCTGAGAACGCTGTCGAATTGAAGTTGATGGATTGTTTTGAAAACTTTCTTGAAGAGCAATGATGTTTTCAGCCGATCTTGCAGTACGTTGTGGTCCATGCTTGGGCCTATCAGCTACAGTCCCTCTTTCTTCGAAATCATTCACTACGCGATAAATAGTGCGTCTTGTTGGAATGTTGTTTCTCCCGAAAATTTCACGTAACTTTCTCGTCGTCACAGTAATCGATGATTGATTTTGATAAAATGTTTTAAGGCTTAAAACACGTTGAGTTACCGAATATTTTTCCATAATAAATTTGCCACGTCTCTGCATCACGATTGCCAAATATGAACTGTCAAGACTAATGTTTACCAAAATGGCGTCAAAACAAAGTAGTATACCTTCTCGGCGGACACCCTGTATTAAAAAAGAAAATTCTTTAGATATGATGACTTTGAATACAGTTAAAGTTTTTTATTAGACTCCTAGTTCAGTGAAATGCATTTTCTATGCCGCTACACACGTTTTCAAATAAGTAGAAGTGTTGTAAACTTAGTTCTCACACAAGGAAAAAGCAAAAACATGAAAATTGAAATATTCATTCTCGTATTCTATTTGTCTTTAGTGTTGGGTTGACTAGATAATGTTTACAGTTGACACAAAATAGCAGAAAAGGCTGAAAGAATGTTGAAAACGTGAGTAGCGGCATAGAAGATGCATTCCATTCTGCTAGTTGTCTAATACAAAATTTTAACTTTCACTTCATTCAAAGTTATTATATAAAATAAGTTTTTTTTTCTTAATTTAGGGTAATGCAACCAAAACGCACGATGTTATTTGTAATGGTCAGTAGGATTCAGCTCTTGAGTCAATTGAACCTTGTAAGTGTGTAAATTCAAATCTTTATTCTAAATTCGCATCAATGATGTTCGTGAGATGTTCAATTGTTGGGCACGACCACGAGTCGAAGTTGACGGCTCTTCTACCACACTATCGCGAACAACAGCAATGTTTTCCGCCGAACGAACTGGGCGAGCATGCACACAATACTCCCGATTATGCTGACCAAAAACATCACAACGTGCACGAAATGCATTTTGATTTGAACGCCCATATTCGTAAAAGGCTTTACCAATATTAACACGCTGCTCAATTGGGTACCTTTCCATCGTTGAATTTGTCAAACAATGAAACAAACAAATGTCAAATTAAGTTGGGCAAAAAACTTGGCGTTATTGTGTGACTCACAATTAACAACGTGCATTATGGTTGAAAAAGAAAACGAACTTAAGCCTAAAAATTCAATTACTTAATATTTTGTGACTTTCTGTTAAATTTTCCAATTTAGCGTTTTTTTTTCTTCGATTACTTTTAAGTGGGTTTTTTTTGGAAACTGTATTACGGCAATATTTATTTATATTTTACGAAACTCGATAAAAGTAGGTCGGCCTTCAGCAGATACTAGATTATCATGTAGTCGTATATACTTACAATGTTATATAAAAGGATATGTGACCCAACCCCAACATTTTTGAAAAAGGATCTCAGTTTTTTTTTATACTGTATTTTATTTTATTGAATCTTTCTATTAAAAGAAGGTCACAATAAGTAATCAAATCTTATTTCTAAATTATTATTTACTAGTTATTACCAATGTAATAACTAATTTTTTGTATTCAAATCTTAAAAATCTATCTTCTATTGTGTAGAGAGTGCCGCCTCGACAGGCTCAATGTGTCAGTTCTTTTTAGTCTCTGGTGGCCATCAAATTGCAATAAATTGCGTGCTAGAGTGTTGGGATGTGCGACTAGTTTGTTCACGTATTTGGACGTGTATGTTTTAACTTCTTCGTGGATAGTGGGAACTTTGGGATCCCTATGTATGTTTTCATTTCTTATGTACCAGGGGGCGCATACGATATGACGTAAAATCCTAGACTGTCTTCTCTGTAACTTCTGGATGTTTGATGCACAGGCAGTACCCCACAGCTGAATACCATATGACCATATTGGCTTTATAACGGATTTGTATAAAAGGACTTTATATTCCAAAGCCAAGTCTTAGTGGGGATTCGTAAGCAATAGGACATTGTAGGTGCTTTACAGCTTTCCACAGACTATAATCCGAATTTTTCATTGGATCCAAGTTTTTTAAAAAGTTGTCGATAGAGAATTTGTGTTTCTGTCTCAATTTACTGCGTAAGTTTTTTTGGCATAAGTTCATTTGCATTTTTATGTGTGGAGAACGACTATTTTGCCATTGTCTTCTTAGTCTTCTTTTCTCAATGACGAGCATCTGAATATCTGCTGTTGCCTGGTACGTTATTATTTTAGCTGATGGCTTTGTTGGCGTTGCAGCTATGGCTGCGCCAGTCACGATGTCTGTAAAATGGTCTACAGCTGCTTGAATATCAGCTGGATTTCTCAGTGGGATGTTTAAAGGTAAGTGAGAGCTCACATACATTTTATATTTTAACCAACTCGTGTTTCTGTTCGGGTAGAAACTAAGGGTTTTAGGTGCAGTGACAAAACTGTCGTGTAAAATAACAATTGTAGGTGAATGATCAGAATGATAGTTGATACGTATAATAGCTCTTATTATCTGCATCGAGACGACTTGCGATTAGGCGATAATTCTTCTCAGTATGGGCTTGGATCTTCGTACAGAAGCCACATAGAGTTGGGACAGCATATTTACAATGGCATTTGATGTTTGTTCGCGCAAGTAGATTGGTGGGGGTTTTTGTTCCCTTACAGTGGGTTCGGCATTTTCATTATCCGGGGTAGCAAGGACAGAAAATCTATTTTCATTTACCGATGTTGCAGCTACTTGATGAGAACCTTTATATTGCTTGGCTGTTCGCTCTTGTTGTGAAGACTTAGGACTGGCCTTCCTCTTCGTTATGGTTATGTACCGATCCATACCAGTTTGCACGCGTTTAGATTCAGTACCTGGTTCTTTTTCTTGTGCTACTTTTTGTGTATTATTTGTTTCTTTCGTTTTATTTATTGAATTCGTTGTTTCTGTAGCAGATATATTTATATTTGCTGATAATGAACGCGTTCGGTCAATTAGCCTGGCGGTTAAAAAAGCACTGTCATCTTTTTTTTATTATTTATATTGTTTATTGCATTATTAGCATTTGTGTAAGAAAAAGAATAATAAGCATTGTTGTTATTACCTTTTGTATTTTTTCGTTAATGTTTGGTGCGCTCATGCACTCACTATCAATTGTTTAAACAGGTTTAACCATGCACTTTGTTATTGTATTTTTTATCATACACTATATTATAATGCTTTTTATTTTTTGTTATTTATTTTGTTGTTGTAACTAACTGTTAACTGTGCCTCTGCACTTGTTCAATTTTTAAAATAAAAAAAAGTCACCTTAAATGAATATAAATTATGCGCTTAAAGTGAAGTACGTCTTTACTCAAACGAAGTAGAACAACCAATCTCAGTTTAAGAAAACACAAACTAAATTCGTCTTTATAAAATATTAAGGGACTAAATTATGAATAGGCCTAACGTTATGTATGACGGAAACTATGAAATAATCTACAACGCATTGGATGATCGTCGAGTGTAAATGCCTAAGCTAGACTGAAGAAGTTATTTGCCTAACTTTTAGAGAGTATGGAGTGACTTTTGTGCATTTCTCTTTCTGCGTCGATCGCAGACTAACATCTAATTCATCCTTTAAATGTCCTCTTGTCAGTTCTCTTTAGGCAAATAATATTTTCTCTTTAACTTCTTTTCCTTAAAAATAAACTATGTCCATATGTATTTCTTTCTATGGCCTTTTCTAAAAATGTAAATTTTCAAAGTTTATTTTGCAATTCCAAATTACAGTTTCTAAATCTTGATCAATTAATTGTAATTAATTTGCTTAAGATTTTACGTCCAAAAAAATAAATTGCTTTTTGGTGTCAGCAAATTATTCGTAGAAATTACAAACAAAACGTTTTTGTCCAAGCTAAATAGAAGACTGAATTTTGCAATCTGCAATAAGTTAAGCAAAACGCCCACAGTATTTGTACCACAAATTCAACCTACGCTGAAACATTCATCATCCTCTTTTATTTTAATTTTTTTTTTTTTTGTGCGTTAAAATGCAACATGCTGCCGACAGTGACACTTGGGTTGTGCTCGTCTTAAAAGTTATGTTGAAACCGACAAGTGATTCGTAACTACAGAGAGAAACACAAGAATTATAACAGTGGAATTTATTGCCAAATTATCCTATCGTACAATTCGGTTATAGCTACTCTATGAACTCGGTCAAAACAAAACCCATTCAAGTAAAATATTTCTAATGAGACATATAATCGAAGAGAATTTAAATTTGTTGTAATTAGGAATCCGAACGAAATTGTATTAAATCCCAAAGAACTTTCCCAACATGACCGGCTCCTTGAGAACGATGTTTTTGAGTTGCTGCAAAGCATATTTATGTTTTCCTCAAGAGGAATATATTGCATCATGACAGAAATATGCCAATGGGCTTTTAGGCTATAATGCTGCGACAGTATTAATCATTTAAAGTGGCCAGTTTTTTCTTTTGCGCATGCTGCAAACTATAGAAATAGCAGAAATTGCTCTAAACATGCTGTTATAAAGTGACTAAATAGTGTTTAATTTCCCAATGCACATTGATATCAGATTTAAACGTATACGAAAGTATGAAAGTGAATATATGTGTTTTGTTAACATTTTCTATACAATCAGAGTTGCATTTTGTTTCGCTTCTGTTTTATGTAAAAATGTGGAATAGAACAACCCTTTAATTGCAATTTGTTTTGAGTGGGACATTATTCTATCAGATTTTTTTCCTGATTGAATCGTACGATTTTTCGACCTTTTGCTTTCTGTCTTTAAAAATTTTGTTATAAATTTCAGTTTTATCACATTTTACGTTTTCATTTGGTTGTGTTTAAATTTTAAAACGCTACTTTTAACATCTTTTTACTTGCTATTGAAGTCTTATGTAGCGGATAATATTATCGGATGTTTTGAAATGGCTGTTCTGTAGATATTTATCTTTGTAATCTTCGCTTGTTTCACTGATTCATGGCTCACTTTAAAATATAAGGAGATTTCTAAACAAGACATAAGATGACAAACTACAAATATATAGCAGCTAATTTTACTTTTTAACTGAGTTTTACAACAGCCAAGGTTTTTCTTTTGGGAGTTATTGATTCTTGATTTGATATTCCGACACGATTATGTCGTATAGACTTTTGAAAAGAATTTTCGTCGTCTCTTGTCAAGTTTGGATTGGAAACAAAACGGTTTCGGTTATGGGCCATCTTCAGTATCATTTTTCTTCAGAACGAACGAATTATGCTTTATACTTTGTAAGCAGAAAAATATCTTGTCATTTGTATTATTGTCAAATGTGTTTAATATTTTTTTCATTTGTAGCATAATAAAGTTTCTTTTAGGTCTATTCTTGTGGCAATTGTTTTCTTTGCATATTCTATTATTTGCGATTCAGTTTGAGTTTCTTAATTTAAACGTCGCCATTGTGGCAACATTTCCCGCTTTTCTTTGTTTTCTTTTTCTAAAAAGAAAGAGTGCACTCAGACACCCACCCAACCAGTGAAAATACTTACAACGAATATTTCCGAGCAGGAATATCAGCTCGTTAAACATTTTTCATCTATATTCAACCACACACAAATATTTTGTCCATCTCGACAACGAAATTTGAATAAAATGAATTTGTGTCCCACTTTTCTAGTAGGAGAAAAAGAATAAGATAAATTATGGAAAACTATAATATTTAATAGGCAACACAGTTTTTTGTTATCCCTCACATTATACAGCCGATTTTGAAAGTATTTATTTGTAGATTGGCGCAATCCATCTTTGATTAGAATCGGTTCAGTTTCTACTAATACTAGTAAATAAATAATACACAATGTATATACGTATGTACATGTGTTGAAAAATAAACAACACATGAATTGGTGCGTATGTGTCTCTAATGGTTGTTGACGTAGCTAAGTGTGGCACAAAAGGTTCATGTACAGGGTGTCTGGTGGCAAATTTATATTTTTAAATCGATTGGAATTATCGATTGTGCAGATTTGTCAGTACGATGTGTAGACATTTTTTAAGAGTAATGATTCTTACGTAATTGCTCGTTGACAATTCTGTTCAAAGTTCGGTATTCGTGGGTGCCCAGATTCCGTGCAAATGCTTCGGCTATGAATTACTCAAGGACAGGGCCCAGTCGATCTTCAAGGACTCCCGAAAACATTGAACTGGTTGAAAGCAGTTTACGTGAAAAGAGCGATTATTCATGAAATTTTAAAAAAAGAGCTGAAGTTCCATCCTTTTAAAATTCAAATTTTTCAAGAACTGAAAGAAAGTGACTTTGAGATATGCAAAAATTTTAGTAAAACGATGTTGGAGCGTTTTCGCACTGTAAATCCCATTTTTTGGAGCGACGACGCTCATTTTCACTTAAACGGCGGCGTGAACAAGCAAAACTGCCGTTACTGGTCTCCACGAACCCGCATCCCTCGATTGAAATATCAAAACCCATTGCATTGCCCCACGCATGAGATAATTGGACCATTTTTGTTCGAGGCCAGGCGACGAATCTCATCGATGAAAATTATCGACGCATGATTACGGAATTCCTTTTGCCAACAGGATCGGGCGACTGCACACACAGCCAGAGCTTCGATGAATTTGCTTCGGAAAATTTAACCCTAAAAACTGATCAGTCGCTTTGGGGACATCCCATGACCACCGAAGTCGCCCGATCTAATTCCCACGGATTTTTTATACGGCTACCTCAAAGAGAGGGTTTATAATGACAAACCCCAATCTCTTGTGGCTTTAAAGGAAAATGTTCGTCGAGAAATTAGCTCAATTGAACCAAGTTTACTGCAGCGTACTGGTTGAACAATGTGTTCAACTCGACGGAAGACATGTGGATGACATACTTTTTAAAAAATAAAATCTGCATTTCCATTCTATCGTTCAATACTCTTAATAAAACTTTGCGTCAATTATTACGTTTTTTATTTAAGTTTGAAAATATAAATCAGCTACCAGAGCCCCTGTAAATATTTCTTTTTTTTTATTTACCCACATTAGCCGAAAGAAGGTTGGAATTATTTCGACCAGTCAAACACTAGTATTTATAAATTTGTTCAAAATACAGAAAACAATACAAAATCCCGCTTAAATTTTGGAAGATATGAAAATGTAAAAATGTTTCTTGCAAAAGAATTTGGAACTTACCCGTGTATTTCTAAATTTAATTAAACGTGGGTTACCTTTTCCAAGCTTTGAATTTGCAGAAAATTCAACTTATTTCTGCGAAAAAATATACAAAATTTGAAACTTAGTTTTAAACCAATTTTTCGCCCGCAGTTTTTCTTTGAAAATTCAGGTTCTTTTCACCAGCTCAGATAAGAAACAAATAGTCCAAATCTAATCGTTTTGAAAAATTTTTATGATACTCCGTAGGTTACACTTTTTTTGTCAATAATCACCTGTCCAGTCTTCCTAATATTCGGATGTAACCGGAACTCTACTCTGGTCCCATTAATTTCCTGGGTGTAAACCTCTGAGTAAACTCTCTGGCCATGTCGTAATTGAATTGCTTTCGTACTCGCAACAAACGAGAGAGTAATTTGTTTATTGTAAGTGCTTCTATACTGATGTTTGGTTCCTTTGTAGTCAATTATCGGCTGTACTGCCTGCTTCTGTATTCGGAACGATAGAATCACCTAGAAAGTTGGTATGAAAAATAGTAAATATTTAAAATATTTTTCATTGATTTTCATACAAATTTTATCGTTCGGATAATTTTCATTTTTCGGTAAGTTCTCTTTTGCTGACTGCTACTATTGCTGTACCGCATCGACATCCGGTCCTACCTAAAAAAATTTAGGTACCTAAATAATTCATTTCATCCACTTTCTTTCCAGAAAATTACAGTGCAAACTTTTTCTGTGAATTTGGGTCCTCGCAAGTTTTTTTAAATATTTTGAATCGCGTCATTTGACTACAAGATATTGAATTTTTTCACGTCTAAATCTTTTGATTTGCAGGCGTATTTGTCATTTTAATGTTGTCTTATTTATTTTTTTATAGAATAAAACGATAAAAACTTTTTCTTTTAAATGCACAAAATATCTAATTTTAATGGGTTTTTATATGGCGGTCTCCAATAGGGGCAGGCAGGTTTTTAAAGTTGAAGGCGGTTATGTTATTTCATTTTTTATATGTATGTTAATTGTTCTTTCATGAGATAACATTTTTTTACGATATCAAGTTACAGCGTCGATCACACGACTTAAGCCCGCTATGAGACTTTAAATTTTACGTATTTAGTGTTACCAACTTCCCGTCGCCATCGTAACTCCCTATCTACCCGCCCCTATTGGAAGAAACATTTAAAGTTAATGTTACCTTAATATTATTTGGCATTTTTATAAAGCAAACTAAATATTTATTTATAAATATTATGCAAACAACGTAAAAATGGCTTATTTCTATTGGACTTTGAAACGTTGAAAAGTTGATAAAAAAAAAACAAATGAACTACAAAATCACTTGCTTAAGTAAAACTTTATACAAATATGACGACTTGAATATTATTATTAATTTGAAATATTAAAATGTATCAAAACATTAGGAAATATTCCAACAAAACGTTAATTATTTTTCATAGAAAGTGTTAAAGAAGAATATTTGGGTTAGTGAGCCATTTTATAAAAATTAACACAAAAGTTCTTAGCTAAGTTGGCTGAAAAAGTTCGGCAAAGGTATTTAATTTAAGAGCCTCTATTAGGCCTTTGACAGGTATGTACACAAAATCAAAGGCGGGTAAGACGCCCGTTTAGGCTGAATATACCCTAAACACACTGCAGAATAATCGATTTCGATTACACAACTCTAGATCTTCGGAAGCCCTTTTGTACTATCCGCAATGCCTGTTCTGTATTCGGAGTGAAATACAAACGTGTGGAGTTGCAAAAACACGCGAAATCAAACAATTCCTAAATTTGCTGTTCTACATTCCACCTATATATTTCCCATTCTTTAGAAAGTATTCCTCATAGTTTATGTAAACATGTTTTTTTGCGCACGTTAATAAGAAAGAGCCTTTAGAAATACACGATGTGTGCTCAACCAATTCCGAACATTTTCGGAAAAGCTAAATTCAAAACGGCATAATTTATTTTAACAAAATGTGATTGAATATTAGATTCGATATTCTGAAAGGGTGTTTGATGTAGATTTTTGGAAGGAATTTCCGTCAACCCGTGTGAAGTTTGGTTGGGCGGCAAACCGGGTTCGGCTATGCGCCATCTTCAGTGTCATTTTTCGTTCTGTACGTCTGTTAACCGTCTTTATTTTATCCGACTTAATTTACAGTTAATTTTCGATACCGTCAGAATCAAGGTTGCTGTTTATAAAACCTTTATATCTGTGCTAAATTGCCATCAATATTTTGTAGGGCGACCCTTTACTATTTGCCCTTAGGATGTAATTTTGTTCGAATCTTAATAGCATTGAGAATAACGTGAATCAATGCAATTTCAAATACCATAGAAAATTTTAATGAAATATTGCGTATAAATAATGTGTTGAACTTTTTGTTCTGAAAATAGTAGCAAAATTTTTTTGTTTTCAGACACAAATCAGCCAGCGACTTAATTTCAGCAGACGTTCACGCAGGAACTACAAAGAAAATTTGATTAAATTAACATTTGAGTGGCATTTGAAAGTGATAACATTTGGTGTGATGCAACACACACTCAGAGAGAATTTTCATTAAAATTGGTTGCGTATAAAATGTAAAAAAAAAAATAAATTTTATACCATGAAAAATATGTAATTAAAGGGCGATACAAATTGAGACTCTACATTATAGTGACAAATGTATTTCAAACATAAAAGTGCGCATAACCAACAAACTGAAATGAATATTCGAGGTACCTTTACAAACTTGTGATAGAATTTGTGATAGATTCGTGTCGTTGTACTAAAGAACTTTCAGTCTTAATTATTCAAGACCTATTAATGAAATAAATGTGAAAGCATTTTGTTTGTAATCTTTTTTTATAAAGGATAGTACACGCAGTCAACTAATACCTACTAATTAAACAGAAACAACGAACTCATCGAATAAAACTCAACAAATAAACATTACAGGTGCTAAACAAAAAATAGTACAACAAGAAAAAGAAACAGGTACTGTATCTAAGCGCGTGCAAACTGGTATGTATCGGTACATAACCAAAGTCTTCGCAAAAAGTGCGAACTGCCAAACAATGTAAAGGTTCTCATCAAGTAGCTGCAATATCGGTAAGTGAAATAAGATTCTCTATACTTGCTACAACGGACGATGAAGATGCTGAATGCCATTGTAAATATGCTGTCCCAACTCATAGGTAAAGAAAATGTCTATGTTACAAATCTATACAAAGAGGACAAATACAAGAAACAAAGATTAAAGCTCACACTCCGTATGCGTTGTTTTCGGTGAGGCGCAGCAGACTTTGGAATGCACTTCTTTCGAAACAGACTTTAGGGTAAAAAAATGCTGCAACTGTGGTGAAAACCACACAGCAAATTATAGGGGCTGCAAAGTCTTCCAACACATAAAAAATAATGCGAAAGTCGTACGTAAACCTGAATATGAGCAATATAGGGCTACCCAATTTCCTTGGCTTCATGCTGGTTCTATTGCTAGTTCATAAGGAAACGAAAATATTCATATGTCCAAACATTGTGAAATGATATATTTAATGTTAATGCCAAAAGTTCTAACGCGCATAAACATTCCTACATCTTAAGAGGGTTCACAGACACCCCTCACTAACAATTCGAGCTTAATCGAAAACTTAATACAAACAATGAACAACTTTATGACAATAATGCATAGTATGTTTCAGGAGATGTGGCGAATCCGAAACATGCTCCTGCATGTTTTGCTGAGCAAAAAAAGAAACAATTATATAACAAAAATATGCTTCTGGAAATATGTTGAGCTCTCTCAACATAAATATGAAGTAGGGCATTTCCTGCTAACATAATGTAAACATACTTTTAGTCTCCAAAACACACTTCACTATAAAAACCTGCTTGCGAATTAATGGGGTTTTTATATGTGACACCAAACACCGAGGCGTAAGGGCATGTGGTGGCACTGCCATTATATTCCGACCTGGGCACAAATTCGAACACCATCAATTTGCCACAAGGATAAAAGTATAGTGCTTCTGGCGATTATAATGCAAAGCACATATATTGGGCTTCAAGACTCCTTTGTCCTAGAGGGAGGCAGAAGCGTTAGATTTGCGTGAGTACCTGCCAACGATGGCTCAACCTCACGGTGGTCCAACCACGGGTATGACATTAAGCGGCCAAACCAGCGGCCCTATGCAATCCGCATAAGCACCACCGGAATAGCACTCATGCACATCCCATAGGTAGCAAATTAGGACAGAGAATGCCAAGCCCCGATCCCACCCCTTGCTGAGATGTTCGGAGCTATCTAATATCCTTCTGTCAACAGATAATTATTGACAGCCTGCGTTGCTATGCAACGCCACATCTGTCCTGCAGCAAACCTTCCCGTTTTGGGTACAAACCACGGCCGAAGGAGCCTCACCAACAACCAGTCTGGAACCGAAGTTCCAGGCGCTATTGGTTCCCGTGGTACCAGTTGTTTATCGTTACTGGTCGAACTTAGAAGTCATACCTTCTTCTAGTTTCAGGCTTCAAACAATCAATCTAGACATCGTATCTGTATCTGTTTATTAATTTTGCGATAGTAAAAAACATCACACGCGATCAACTGTTAGTTACAATTGTTATTTTACACGACAGTTTTGTCACTGCACCTAATACCCTTGGTTTCTACCCAAATAGAAACACGAATTGGTTAAAATATAAAATGTGTGTGAGCTCTCACTTATCTTTGAACATCCCACTGAAAAATCCAGCTGATATTTAAGCAGCTGTATATCATTTTACAGACGTCGTGACTGCCGCATTCAGAGCTGCAACTCCAACAAAGTCAGTAGCTAAAATAAAATCGTACCAGGCAACAGCAGATATGCAATGCTCGTTATTGAGAAGAAAGTCTTAGAAGGCAATGGCAAAATAATCGTTCCCAACACATAAAGTTGAGCACAAAATTAATTTCCCCTTGTTCCCGGGCCTAACAGCTAATAAGGATAACTCTAAAAATATACTTGAATCTAAATCCATACTATAGAGTGGAATAGTATTTTGTATTTAAATATTTTTATTATTGCAGCAAATTGTAGGCAATTCATAAAATATACTTGTTTTATTACTTTCATTTCATTCTTATCAGTAACGTTTCATTAAATATTTTTGTACGCGATAAATTATCAACAACATTGTAAATTCCTTCCTGGTCTACTACAAACAAATATATACTTATACATATGTATATAAAATATTTACGTACAAGTTATTATTCGTTTTAACGATTCTTCTTCTGTTAGCTTAGTAACTGACATTTTTTTATTCGTTTATGGAAACAATTATTTATTTTTATTATTTATAATTCATTTCTATTTCATTTGAAATTTTTAATTCTTTTAAAGTAAAAACTTTAGATGGTGAGGCTCGACCATGTGATATGCTATCTACACCTGAATGAGTAGTATAGGGGTGATTCAAAAAGAAGGCAGATTTTCTATAAAATATTTTTTATTTCATCGTGTTTTTAGTCTATGTGCGAAACACAATATCCAATAAATTCCTACCACAATTTCAAGGATAATACAGAATGCGCGTATCAAAATTGTCTATGACTATTTGGCATAGTTCGGACTGCATATTAGTTGACACACTTGTGATTTCGTTCTGCAGTTTTGAAATCGTCTCGGGGCTATTGAGGCATAGACGATAGAAAAAGTCTAATAGTGTCATGTCGTAAGATCTCGGTTGTCACTGGACCTCGTTGTTTCCTGAGAAAATACGTCCCGGCATCGTCCCTATATTGTCCATGTCCATGTCATCTAATTTACGCCATACAAAGTTATCATGTCACGATTCACATTCAGCGTAACGGTGTGGCCGGCATTATTTTCGAAGAAGTACGGCCTCCGATGACTGCGCCAGGCCAATGAACACACCAAACTGAGACTCGTTGTGAGCGCATAGTTTCTTCGTGAATGGCATGTGAATTTTCAGTTACCCAACTACGGCCGAATGACCTGATCAAAACGACCGAAAAAAAATTGCAATGCGCTCCATGACCAAGTTTGCCAAAGCCTGTGGTAACAACAGTCTGACCAAAATATAAAAAAACCTTGCTGTCTAAAGTTACGGCATCCGATATCGATCGAATTTTCCCTTAAAATTCCATTGGTATTTCGATACATATCAAACGCAATAATCTGGGGGCTGCATTCCATATGAATTTGTAGAATGTAGCAAAAAGTAGTTTTCTATAGAAAGATCATTGTTGACACATGGTAACTAAACAATTATATCAAGTACAAGTGAAAGTTTATTTCGAATTTCATAATAATACAAGTTTTGCCACTTTAAGGCATTTTTCGAAGGAAAAAGGAGGTACTAACTGATCGAGGGCTGGAATTTTTCTCAGAACTGCCAGAAATTATAAACCGAAGTCGTTCTCAATTATGCGCCACCTCTAAAAAGAATTGTATTATATAAAGAGATCTCTTGTGAATATCGAAGTAATTGAAAGGTCTATGTCGGCTAAATTAGCGTTACTTTCACAAGAGCAAAACTTTTTGCCGGACTTTCCTTATGAAAAGGGCATAGCCTGCACGATCATGGTTTGATAGATTAAAAAATATTATTAATTAATATAAATGTCTCTGCAGGTTCTAAGTAATGAAATATCAGCTGAAATGCAAAACAAGTTTTGAGTTTCTAATTATACCTGCATCTTCATTGGAAAATACCACTTGCTACTTTAGAATGATAATAATATGAATTTTGTATTTATTTTATAAACTACAAGTTAGATTTATACTTAAAGCTGTACCTCTGCGTTCATAGTAAAAGTAGTAACTAAGAGTAATTGTGCGTTTACACTATGTGCATACCATATGTGTTGGGATATGTATTCGATACATATGTATGTATGAAATTTCTTAAGTTCACCGAACTCGAGACTTTATATGTACATATGTATATGAACTTCTGTATGTGATACAATATCTAAATGATCATGGCAGATTAACCCACAGGTATTTTGATTTATTACAACCAGGGTTAAATTATATTCGTTGTATTCATTTAATTTTTTCGCTATTTCAGTCCCTATTGTATTTGTTAGCAAATAGACATAGCTTTACGCATAGAATATAGTCGTATGGTTTTAAATATGAAACTAGAACGTCCATTAAATGCGCCGCATATTCTTATACATATGGAGTAGTGTAAACGTACTTTAAGTACCTTAAGACTGCTTTGAAGTCTCATCCGAATTACAATTTATTTATTAGGGATAAACTAGTCCGAAACCTTCATATAAAATTTCGAAAAACTAGAAATTTCCTATGCTTGAAATTGTTCAAACGCAGGGTGACTTTATATCATTTTTTCTATTTCACTTGAAAGGTCTCCAAAAATTATTTTTGAATTTGTCCGCGGCTTCTTCTGCTGAAGAATGAACATCATTGATTTGGGGTTAACAACAAAAAGTCTGGATGCCAAGTTCTAGCTGTATGGCGGATAACCGAATAATTCGATATTTTATAACCTTGGCAGTTGTCTATTTTCCTTCTTCTGGCCCCGTGGCCAAATTTCTTGTAAAAAGGTAAATTAACTTAACTGAAATAAAAAAATATTAAAAAAAATAAGAAATGGGAAATTTTACCAAAAATTCGGAATTTTAACAAAAAAAGTTCAACAGAAAAGTTCGGAATCAGAAACCAAAATTTATCCAATATTAAAAAATCGTACAAATTTTTTAATTCTTCAATAAATTAAATCGGAGAAAGTGTAAAATAGCGGTGTTTTTTAAGGTTCCATCTGTGAACAGGGATTAAACTGCCATGCGGATGTCATATCTGGCAACTCTAATATCATTTTTGCTCGGTTTGGTTTGCCATTTTTTTAAGAATAGACTATCGTTAGAATAACGTTTGCGAATTGATCTCAAATTAAACCTGTTTATTGATAAGGCTAACTTTTGGTTCAAGAGCCATCTAAATAAGCAAAATTGTCGCATTTGGAGTGAGAAAAATCCACGAAAGATTCTTCACACACCGCTATATTCACCTAAAATCACTGCTTAGTCGCTTTATGATTACAATTTCGGGGTGTCCCGATATGATGTAATGAATGCTGCGCGTCAAATAATTAGGTCACTAAAGGAAGCATTTTGCGAACGCATTATTTCTCTGAATAATTCAGTCAATTGGCTAATAACATCGGGCTATTTAACACCTTTGGATTATTTTCTCGTGAAGTCATTAGTTTATGCGAATCAACCGGCATCTTTGGACAAATTGGAAGACACCAATACCGAGATACGGCGCCGACAGTTGGACTTCGAGAATGCTCACATTCTAGCCAGCTCACTTGCCCGAAATCATATTCAAGCACTAACAAAGCCGATTTTTTTCAATGATGTAATCTTATATTATTATATTAAAAGTTGTACACCTTAAACAAACACCCTTTATCAAAGTTATTGGTGACAAAAAGTTCACTGAAATGGAATGAGTTAAATTTGAAAAATAATAATATGGCAGGCATCGCATTCAAACAAAACTATTTTTGTACAATATACATATTCTTCACTTCATAAAGGGTGTACAAGATTCGGCACAGCTTTTTGTTTATGTCTGCTCGAAAAAAAGACATTAAAGAATCAACAACAACATGAAAGTACAATGAACTATAAAAAGAATCTGCCACCGAAAATACGTCCGAATCTAGACAGCAACCACCAACATCAACTGCAATTTAGATTTACAAGATTTATATTTCAAATAAAACCAAATCCTGAAAGTCTACTTTTGTACATTTTTAGAATAAAACAAATTAAGAAAAATACGCAGAAACCCCCATTTAAATTTTATTTAAAAATAAAAAATCTTCCATTTAAAAATGTTCGAAAACATCGTGGTATATACGACACTCACTGACATCCGCCAAACAGGCAGGCAAGCCCGCCAGCCGTTCGACCATCAGTTGAGAGCTAAAATTCTAAACAGCAAAATAGCAAATAACGACATCATGCGTACCTCATCAACAGACTAGGAATGATTTCGTAACTAAAAATTGTTTTCTTCTTCTTTTAAATTTTATTTTAGTCACTCACATTCAACTATTTGTCACTGCAACACACTAAAAATAGCGTCGGGCAAATAAACAACAACAACCCGTCCAACCAAGAATTTGAATTTGACAAGAAATCCAAAACAAAAACTATAGAAATACGAATATTAATCAAAATAAAATTCTTTGTGGTATAAAACGACTTCAGTGGAAAATACGGAAAAGCGGAAAAATGTTGTGAAATTAAACATTTGTACGTTACTACAAACAACAAAACTTCTTTCTATTTCATATTCTTCAGTTTTGAAAAGGAGCTCTTTTACAACCTCGGTCAAATCGGTGTAAAGTAATTAGGGTTTCCCAAAATCCATTTGAAATCAATTAAAGAAATAATTAAGTACATAATTTTAATTGTAATTTTTATTCTATTAAATTAATTCAATAATGTTAAATTCATTCCGAAGCAATTCATTCTTAAAATCGTACATATTTCTGGCCAACCCGCTATTGCTCATACAGAAACACCTCGTTAAGCCGTATAACCTTTTGTTATAAAGTTCTTACTCTCTATCTTCACTCTTGAGGTGGTTCCCACACAAATATTTGAATTTCTTAAAATTTATTGTGAGATTGAGAAGTCCGATCTTAATTGTAATTTTTATTAAGCTCTAGAGCTACAGAGCTCGAAAATGTTTATAGTACCAATTTTCTGTGACGACCTGAAGCAAAAATATTTGTATCGACGTTACGGCACAGCACGTTGCTATATTTCTGTATTTATTTTACGACATTTTCGGCAGCGTCGTTAACAATGTGTTCTTTAAGCACTATTTTTAGCGCTTGCTGGTTAGTCTTCACGCCCTTTCCAGGTTTCCACTACCTCCGTTATCCTCCAAATCATTTTCTTTTTTATCGCCGTCCTCTTCTTCGTATTCCTCTATCTTCTGTAAATACACGAATTCTATCAGCAATTTTCCGATCATAAATTATGGGTCCTGGTGGGCTGAAATGATGACTAGAAATATTTGCACCTGGGAACAATATTACAATTTCAAGGAATTCTTTGTAATCGTCACTTGAGCCCAGCAGGAGAATTTAATTTCAATTTGGCCTTCAACTACTTTGACTACAACTCTATCATCTTCTATGCCGGAACCCTATGGTGTTTCTTTAATATTTTCCGATTGCTCTTGGGAAAACATTGGCCCTCCTGGCCCAGACGTTTTGCAGAATTTGGCTTCGAACACTTCTGTCATTTGCAATTCATAAATTAATGTCTGCATAACACATGGAAAAGATTCCGCTCAATTATTTCCTCAAGCAATGGTGATGCACCATAGAATTGGACAGTGTCCATTGACGTGGTGTAGAGCGAACTAGTTATAACGCAGTCATCGATTTTCCACTCAGAAGCAAAAGCGCGTAAACAGCCTATGAAAAACGTTCACCTATTCCTTTATTCGACAATATTTGCGGCACGCCTAAGAGGTTCCAATCACATGTGACGATAACTTGTTGCCGTTGTTGCGTACATTTTGTACGTTCGGCCGGAAAAATGTTACAAGAAGAAAATTGTTGGGGATTCGTCTCACTTAGGAACTGACTGCATAAAGAAATTGATTAATAAAATATTTGCATGGGGACCACTTTATCGGTTGAATATAGAGGATGATAATATTCCCCGAAAATATTGGGGTTCGGTCAAACATTGTGCTCCTCTAGGAGCACTCGTGGGTTAGTAAGAGCAGTGGGCATATTTGTGGGAGCATATTTGTAAAAATTTAATTTTTGTATGGAAGCTCAGCTAGGGACTGGAGTTAGCGGGCATATATGTTCGGACAAAAAAATTTGGGAGACAGAAATAAAAATGGTAGAATCGCATATCACCCGTCTAGGAGTCGCCATCAGCGCGGTAGGAATTGATTTCATAAGCAATATATAAAACAGAAAATATTTGTATTCGGATCACCGTAAAGGTTAGAAGAGGTGGAGCAAATTTTATAAAAATGTCAATTTTATATAGGCGCCCCCTAGAGCTTAAGTATGTTCAAAAAAGAGGGACAAATTAATGGCGGTTTGTTAGTGCACCATTTTTCCCAGTTTGCCTCCACTCTTGATACCGATTAGGAGCCACTCGCCCTCGTCCCTTCCTTCCCCGTTTTAGGATTATGCATTTTTTCAGAACCTAACAAAGCTAGGGGTTCTAACGTATCCAAATCTTGTGCCTAACTATAACTATGTGTGTATATTTTAATGAAATTCATTAAATTAAAAAAAAAACACACATTTGTGTATAAGAAAATGGAATTCCACTTCTGAAATTCCCGGTGCACTATAGATCCGTTTACGCACGTAAGTATATAAGGATGTTTATAATTAAAATCGAAACTTCATATGTATATGTACTCGTATGTATGCAAAGATATCAAAGGTTTTCTAAATTTCAGGCAGAACAATTTCATTGGTCGGGCCCTTGTCAATTAAATCAATAATTTTTGCGCACTCTACTTCAAAATTGTGCCTGATAAAATGTTAGAAACGAAACGAAATTTTTAATCATTTTGCAGCAAATTTTATAATTGGTTTTTTGGCGTGTTGTTGTTGTTGATACTTCTTTTTTAATATGTATTTTATTTTATAAATTTGTTAAATATTAAATTTAAACACTTGGCGCCAGCATTCTTATCAAAATACGACTACCAAAATCGTGTTTTATTTAACGAAAAAAACTGGTGAAATTATACATTTGTTGCCTAAACTAATGATAATTTGCTTAGGCGCACTAAGTAATGGAGACAAAATAACATTTCAGGATAGAGAAAGCAACGACTTTTGACCAATAAAAATTATTATTTTACTTTATCAGGAGCCATTCTGAAAATTATAAAGACATCGAAAAGTTATGAAAAATAAAACATAAATGTTCAGGTTAACAGCTTTCAAAAGCACAATAAAAATGTTTACTTCCGGAAAAGTTATTTGCAATGCCAAAAACCATTTGTCCTAATGAAGCAAACTGCATACGTTATGGTTAATTATAAATGCCAAAGAATTGAGACTGTTAGCTTTAGATTTAAGCATTTTTTGCCATGAAATTGTTGTAGAATGTATGTTAACGTTGATCGTAAAACATTCAATAGGGTAACAACATGCATAACTCCCAACAGCAACGCTTTCTAAAATTACCTTTAACATTTTTTAGAAATTTCGTAAGAATTTGCAACAGATACTCCTCCTATGCGAATAGGTTCTCTTTTCTTGACAGCTTTTTTTAAGTTCCAAATTTAACTGATGACACTTACCCGAATTATAAAATTTTCACGCCACAACAATTTGCTCCTGTAATTAGAAGTTTCGTTGAATGATTTTAAATTGACAATTATCAATATTAAGTAATTTTAATTTTAGACATAAGTTCATTTTCTTTATTCTTTCTATTCAGAATAAAAATTTCTATGCTTCTACACACGTTATCAACATTCTTCGTGTTTCACTACTAATCTTGTGTTCACTGTAAACATCATCTATTTAACCCAACAGTAAAGACAAATAGAATACGAGAATGAATTTTGCTCAATTTTTCATGTTCTTGCATTGATTTGAGAAGTAGGGTGTAACATCATTTTCCAGATGTAAACAAAAACTTATCTAACTCGGAAATCGATTATTTTTTCCAACTATTGTTCTTTCTGAAAAAGTTATGCTAATGTTTAGCAAAATATCAGTCCTGAAAAATAAATAGCAGAAAGAATTAAAAGCATTTTAAAAGGACTCTAAATCGGACAAGGCCTCGCTATGTCATGTTATCGTAAGATATTTGTTTCATTAGTATTATTATCAAAATCCGAACATGAGGTAAAAATTTGTGAAGAACGCAAACAATTAAAACCTGCTCCAAACAAGATAAAAAAATACGTTTAAGAAGACGAGCCACACAAATCAAATCGTCTGAAAGAACTTTATTCCAAAACTTGTAATAGCTCAATACCATATCAGATGTTCGTAGATGATCAATTTGTTTTTGATAATAATTTCTCTATAAATAACAACTCAAATGTAAATTAATAAGAAAACAATTTAACATTTTTTTTTAATTCCTCGTCAAACTACGTCGAATGAATAATATAAATATTTTTTAATGGTAGATCTTGAATTAGGTGAAAACCCGAAAACTTATTTCTTCAATTCAGATTTTCCGCGACAAATATTAAGAAGTAATTTTGTTATTGTTATTATTTTTTTCCAAAAAATATATGAGATGACAACGATTTTAGCCAGTGTTGTCAATTTTGTTGATTCATTGCTTACAAAAAGTTCTCATATTCTAACTAAATTTCGAAAAAGTTTTACGTTTTACCAAGAGTTGTTATTCCTTACTCCACTACTCGATAAATTTTTGTATGGATTGTACTCGATATATTAATACTTTTCCATATATTGCCTTATTCACTACACTGGCTTTCAGATTTTAGCGCGATGACCAGTTCATATTTCTTTTTCTATGCGTGAGCTAATAGAAGGTATGTGAAAATATGGGGATCAAATAGAAATTCTTTTAATTCGCGGATGTACATAAGTCCATAAACATTCTTAAACACAAGTAATAATGCTGCCAACTGCATTTTATCAAGTTCCCAAGTAATAAGATACTGTGGTATAAAGCGTTAAAGGTGTGACAAAAAATTATAAATCATAAATCAATTCTACTATAGGGGAAATGATATAATATATAGCTAAAAAAAATCGGAAATACCGTAAAATATCGCCAAGTAATCGCAATTTTACAACTTTCATCACCAAAAAGGTTTTTTGTCATACCTGTTGTTACTGATTATAAGTTTTTATCAGCGTTGCCATTTCAGCCTGGTCGAAGCTAAATTTAGCACTTTCTTAGCTTCGTGTCACTTTTCACTTTAGCCTTTTTAAAAGCTAAATTTTTTTTAATTTTAATCCTTTTTTTATTAATTCTAATTTTAACATTATTTCAAAGACTTCTCAAAGATTTAGCTTTTGCTGTGAGTTCTTCACGACTGTGAAGAATTGAATATGCTTTCACCATGGCGAAATATTTCATTTTTCCGATTAAAAATTCTTCTAAAATAATTAAACCAAATATTTGTTCCATACTGAAAATTAAAACTTTTAATGCACTGGAAGTGAAACTGCTTTAATCTGCTATATAGGTATTCACTTTTACCCTCAAGTAATGCTGACATCGAAAAACTGTCTAGTACCATAAAAATTATTAAAACAAAACAAAGAAAGTCGCACCAATACTAAGACGCTTCATTCTTTGCTGCGCAATTAATGCTTCTGAAAAATGTTGCCATGATTTTTAAATAACTCACGATCTTATAAAAACCGCTGGACTCTCTTAATGTATGAGAATATTATGATACCTGATAAATATAAAAAAATCAATTATTATAATGATGAGATACCTAACTTTTCATTCTCCAGGACCTGGCAACACTGGTTTTTATTAATCTTTATTCGAATGCTGTGTTGTCAAGGGCAAAAATAATAAATAGCAAGAAATCAAATAAAGTGTTACTTTCATCAAATCATTGTTTTTTGTTTTCACAGTGGAAACCTAAATTATGTGAAACATTTTTAACGTGAATGACTTTTTTGCGTAATGATGGAGGTGCAAGAAAACTTATACAGGATGGCTGATGAATTTTTCTACATGACGAAACGGGAATAACTTAATTTGTAATGCATGGAATTTATTAAATCTTTCTTCATTTTAAAGCCCAGCAAAGTTAAGGCTGGAATGCAGCTATTGTCGCTCGAATTAATTGTTTTAGTTCATCAACATTTGTCGGTTGCGAATTGTACACTTCCTGTTTACAATAATCCCACACGAAAAAGTCCGGTGAAGTTACATCAGGCGACCTGGGGAGCCAACGGAAGGTTATGCTTCTTGAAATGAGCCTGTGAGTAAATTTGTTGCGTAATTCGGCCAAAACCGGGTGAGCCCACAGACTTGAAATCCATTATCTTGTTATTATATATATATATATATATATATATATATATATATAAAATAACATATTTAATAACTTTGTGGAACTACAATTGTTAGTATTGGGAAAAAAGTACATACAAAATTCAGATTATTCTATTTGTCTTTAGAGTTGGTTTAAATAGATGATGTTTTCAGTTAAACAAAAAAATTAATAGAAAAGACACGAAGAATGTGTAGTGGCATAGAAAATGCGTTCCATTCAGCTAGTTTTCTAATACAAAATTTTAACTTTTACTGTATTCAAAGTTATAACATCAAACCAATTTTCTTTCTGAATAGAAGAAATAAAGAAAACGGTTTCATGCGTAATAAAAAATTACTTTACTTTTTTTTTTGTAAAATTTGGGGTTTTCAAGGAGTTTGGTTTTCGTTATTAACCTTTGTAAAAAATGTTTAACTCAGTCCAACATTTAGGTCCGTAGGTTATCTGGGGGCCTTGGGATGATATTTTCTCTGGGGCGATTTTATAGCAAATTCAATAAGGATTAAACATATGCGTTTTTGCCCTATATCTCGGGAGCATGTGGACCTATACGGCTGATTTCAAAGACCCTAGGTTGTCTAATGCCGTCAGAATGTTTATATCAACATTGGGCAGACGGACATAGTTAATTGAACTTCCCACCTATAAGGATCCAGAATATATATATTTTGTTGGGTCGGAAATGAATATTGTAGAAATGACAAACTTAATTTTTTCATTTTTGTGAAGGCTATAAAACCCGGAATTGGACCAAGATATTAAAAATAATTTAAAATTTGGCAAAATTGTATATTCACCAAAACTTTGCAAATTCACCACAAACTCGAAAAACTGGCATAAAGCAGTAAATCTAAAAATACCACAAAAACTAAACCCCACCAAATTTGAAAATTTTAAGTTTACCAAACATTTGCTTCAAATCTATATTTTATGACAAATGCCGTAATTTTAAAAAAGCCTATGTTGCACAAGTTCCAAAAGGCTTATACTCGTATCATATCGTAATTTTCACAAACAAGTAATTAAAAACAAACTTCACAAAATTTTGAAATTTGACGATTGCACCGAAAACTCTAAATGTTATTAATTTTAGAAATTTTACTAAAACACCAATACGATTCTCAAAAAAAGATCTATATTTTATCAAAAATGTATAAGCATTTAGAGAATAGAAAAACCAACCGATCTAGAATGCTTCCATTAAGACAGATCATACATATTGATTTACAACGTATGGATCGAACCATATTCTATTATTTTATCCCCTGTTGTATCAATAACTATGATGTCATTAAGAAGGTTAGGATTTAAGCTTTTTGGACACAGTTTTTGTATATTATACCTCGACTTTTAATTAATTTTTTTTATATAGAATTTACAAGTTACAGGTGTTGAGTGAAATCATAATCTACGTGACGAATCAAAACTATCATCAGAGTAAATATTTTCACAATACCAATAGAACAAGGAGTTCGTAGGTCATAATATGCAATTTTATTATAAGCTAAAAAGGGGGAACCCTAGGCCCCCATATAAGAAGTGTCAATTTTCGGATTTTTCTTGTCTCTGTTTACTTGTGCCTTAATGCCTTCCTGTATAACAAATTTTAGCTCTCTAGCTACAGTGGAACTGCCCAATAATATTGATGAGTAAGTGAGTCAGTGAATATGTACCAAAATATGCACTTTTTACACCTTAATATCTGGGAACGCTTTTATGGTAAAACTTGGCCTGTACGTACAGTCTTTATGTTTTAAGTTTTATTATTTTATAATTAAAGGAACCGTAGTTATGACGGGGGTTAAGGCAGCGCAAATGGCTTCGTGTAATATACACACCGTGTGCTTTAGGCCTGAACTTGGCCTGCGAATAAACAAAAGTTACCGATGATTTACTGAAACAAAGTCTTAGAGAATATATTAATACAGGGTGTCCGCCGGGAAGGTATACTACTTTGCTTGTTTATAATTTTTGATTAACTGAAAGAATGGATCGTATATTGATAAATGTTTTATTTAATGTCGGCAAGTATGTATGGAATACAATATCAGACAAATTTTCGCCTCTGTTAGCCTCACAAATGCGAGCTCTTTTGAACATATTTTTCATTACATTCTAACACATTTCAAGCTGTATTTCATCAATTTCATCACAAATATTTTGTTTGAGTTGCTCCAGCGTTTCTGGTTTGTTTGCATAAACCTTGCTTTTCAGATATCCCCACAAAAAGAAGTCCGGGGCAGTCAAATCAGGCGACCGTGGAGGTCAATCAACATTACCATTCCTTAAAATAACTTGTCGTGGAAAGAGGTCTGGCAGTAATTCTATTATAATCCTGGCTGTATGCGATGTGGCACCGTCTTGTTGAAACCACATGTTAGTCAAGCCGAAAGCATGCAGTTGTGGCGTTAAATAGTTTTCAATCATATCACGATATCGCTCCCCATTGACAGTTACCGTTACGCCATTTTCAATTTCATAGAAATAACGTCCAATGATTCCTCCTGACCAAATTGCACACCAGACTGTCACTTTTAATGGATGCAAAGGCGACTGATGAATAACTTGAGGGTTTTCTATTGCCCAGAACCGACTATTCTGTTTATTTACATGTCCATTCAAATGAAAATGTGCCTCGTCACTCATTACGATTTTTTCATGAAAATCGGGGTTGTCATGGGCGAGCTGTAGCTTTGGCATATATACGGCGACGTAAATGGTCTTCTGGAAGAAGCTCTAGTGTCAATTGAATTTTAAATGCAAACAAAAAACAAATGCAAATCTTTGTGCAAAATTGTGGCCAAAGTTGTTTTGTGAAGACCAAGCTCCTGAGAACGGTGTCGAATTGAAGTTGATGGATTGTTTTGAACACTTTCTTGAAGAGCAATAATGTTTTCAGCCGCTCTTGCATTACGTTGTGGTCCATGCTTGGACCTATCAGCTACAGTCCCTCTTTGTTGGAACGTTGTTTCTCCCGAAAATTTCACGTAACTTTCTCGTCGTCACAGTAATCGATAATTGATTTTGATAAAATGTTTTAAGGATTAAAACACGTTGGTTTACCGAATATTTTTCCATAATAAATTTGCCACGTCTCTACTTCACGACTGCCAAATATGAACTGTCAAGACTAATGTTTACCAAAATGGCGGCAAAACAAATTAGTATACCTTCCCGGCAGACACCCTGTACATATATTCTACCAACACTGTTGTATCATAAAAGTATGTGGGTGGGTTTTTGAGTTCAAAGTAATATCAACTTTTACCTCTCATTCTTGCAGTATTTTATTCGTTTCTAAACTAATTCTCAATAGTCCAAAAATGTTCGTTGCCATCTTGTAGATATATTGAAGACTTGGAGAATAATTTATTTTTTTTTATTTCTGTAGTATTCTAAGGTCTAAAATGATCAGGAAACCAATGAGCACAATTATGAAGATCTTTTTCAAAACAACAAACATGATATTTTGCAGTTGCAACCTGAAAAATTTATATTTTTTATATACGAGAATTTATATGTAGTAAATAATCAAAAAACAAAATTGGTCATAAACAAATAAATGTAAAAAAGTGGTTAATGTTTGTTAAATAATTGTTTAATGAAGATATTATGATTTTAATTACATTTGTTGCAATTACAATTATTTATGTGTCATTTTTATATTTAAGAAATTCAAAACTCAATAAATTTTTACTTCAGTTCTAATTACAACAACATGTAATTATAAAACAAATATATAACAACAACTACATTTTGTTCCTATTAATTTTATTTTATTTAAAATCCCAAATAAGAAAATAATACGAATTCCGAATACAGACAAGTACCACTTTCCATTCTTCTTTTCTGTCTCTATGGAATGGGAAAAAGCAATTTGCGTTTTTAAGACGGTAACAGAGTTTTTCAAAAGTATGAATTAATTATAGAGATTGAACCTATATAATTGAGTATGAAACTCAAGATTATTCAAATCACTGGCACGTCTCACCAACAGTAAACCATCCGAAACATCGGAATTGGAGGTGAAGCTAATTTCTACTTCGGAAATACGGATCAGAAAATCTAAACAGCATAATTGGGAAGACGATGAACCTAAGAGAAATGATTATTCCGTGCGGAATTAAGCACGATGGCGTCACTGGGCTATTTTCTTCAATATTCAGCTGTGATTTGAGCCCGTTGGACTATTTTGTGTGGGGAGCCGTCATGGATAATTGTGTAATATAACTACAGAGTACAAAGACGCTTAGAGGTTAATCTCTGAAGAAACTACGATTTTAACTGGCCAAGGGAGGAATCCGGAAGAGATGGATGAGACTGCCGCGCGAGTGGTGTATGGGTTAATCTTTAAAGGTACTTTCAAGGCGTTAGACAATAGTGATGGACAATGAAGCCCCGCAAGAGGTTAATTTCTGCAAGTACTCCGGTATTTATTGGCCAATGGAGGAATTCTGAAAGATGGGAGAGAAGAGGCTGAGGCGATAGCGCCTATTGTGTGTGAATGTCCAGCACTGGCTAGCATAAGGCGTAGGTCCACGGGCAGACACTTGTTAAATGTGAATGCAATGGTGGTCCTAAGCCTCAGATTAACGCTAATCATTAACAAGAGACTCCGTGATGAGGAAGAAGGTCGGCGGTCTGTAGGTAGTCGTAAATTGCAAATAGGTTTCATAAAATTAATTCGCGGAAAGAAAAAGATCCTAAAACTAGAATAAATCTAAATAATTGTAAAAATATAACAAAAACCAAATTCACAAAATTTTATATTTTCAAAACTAAGTGTTTATTTTTACCAATATTTTGCAATTTCACCGAAAATTTCCGAAAAATTAAGATTTAATGAAAACCCTCGCAACTATATCTTGCAACAAAACTGCAATATATTTTAAATTTCAATGGAAGAAATTGCCACAAAAACTCTAAATTTTACTAAAAAACAATCCACAATTCACAAAAAATAGAGAATTTAAATATAAAATAAAACTACTAAAACCGGAACCGAAACAAAAATTAAATATCGGAAACAATCTTTTCCGCCCGGAAGAATCTGTAGCCCATTTTCAGTGGTTCAAAAATCAAAGAATTTAAAAATCCACTTATATAGTTATAGTTTTTATTGGACAAACTATTGTTGTTGCATATAATACAACGTAAAAAACCCTGAAGATTTCTGTCAGTAACTTGGTGAACAGAAAGCTCAAACACTAGTATAATCTACGACACAATGATTTTTATAAAAAATTATCAACATTTTATTGTTATGCTTATTTGGCTTTCAATAAAACAGAATAATAAAAGCGTTTTAAAAACAGTTTCTACTTTTTGGCAAATATTTGTTTTAAAATTGTTCACTTTTTATACACCCTTCACAATAATTAAATTCCGTCTGCAATTGCTATAATATTAATATGCGACCCAACAAAGTATATATATTCTGGATCCTTATAGGTAAGGAAGTGCAAACATCGATGTCCGTCTTTACGATGTTGAAATCACTAAACAATGTTGAAATCACAAACAATCTGACTGCACTACACAACCTAGACTTCTTTAACCCATTTGACCAGTGTGTTCGAATTTTCTAATTTTTTTCCGGATATTTACTCTTGCTTATACACAGGCCCATCTGAAACCTTATCAAATTTGCTATAAAGTGCCCCTAGAGAAATTATGATCCCAAGCCCCCAGATAACTTACGGACCTGAATGTTGACCCGAATTACCTTTTTCATACACCACAAAATTAAAAAAGTGAAATAAATTTTTTTTTTCAAAAACTATAATTTAATGAGAAGCCGAAATTTTACAAAAAAACGAATTCACCAATTTTTAAATATTCACCACAAAAGTTTTGATTTTATCACAATTTTGTAACTTTGCCGAAAAGACCAACAATTAAAAAAAGCCGAACAGAAAAAACAATATATTATCAAAACGTCGAAATTTTTAAAAAATCAAAGTTTAACAAATATAATTAAAAAAATCGGAAATTCATCACAAATGGTGAATTCAGCAAATAATTAAAAACTTTACAAAAACATTTACCATAATATAAGGATTTGCAAAAATTTGAAAATTCACGACACAACCCAACTAAAGTTAAAAAAGTCATCATAATTTTCTAAAAAATCTTCATTTCAAAAACCCGAGCTGCACGCAAAAATTGTCGAAAATTCGAAATTTTTCCAAAATTTTAAATTGACCACAAATTTTAAAATTCACCATTAAATCAAAAAACAGTAATAAAATTCGGTACAAAATTTTACCAAAAAAAATAAATTCACCCAAATTTTAATATTCACCGCAAATACTTATATTTCACCACAATTTTGTAATTTCACCAAAAGGCAGAAAAATTACAAAAAAAAAATCAATATATTAAAAATTATAAAATTGATCAAAAACGTTAATTAATCTGGAAATAAAATAAAAATAAGTTTCGGGGTAATTAGGACGTTCAACAAAATTTGAAAGTTCACCACGCATTTAAACATACTCCAAAAATTTTAAATTAAAAAAATTACAAAATTTTCCAGAAAACCAAAATTGCATCAAATTACGAAAAATAAAAAAATTTGGTAAAATTATTCTAAAAAAATAGCAACTATACCATAAATCAAAAAACTGGAATAAAAAAGCAGTATTTAATGAAAAACCAGAATTTTACCAAAAACACCACAAAGCCACAATTCCCAAATTTCAGAATTACACCATAAAAACTTTAACTTAACCAAAATTTTGCGATATCCCCAAAAAACCGGAAATTAAAATAAATTAAAAAACCATGACAAAATTTCACCCCAAGCTTCAAAAATTCACCAAAAAATTTTAAAATCATAAAAAATAAATATTTTATAAAAATCTTAATTAAACTGAAAAATAAAAAACTGATATTTCAACAGAATTCAGGAATTAACTAAAATTTAAAATCCCTTTACAAAAGAGAACTATAGTCTAAAATGTTAAATTACCAAAATAACAAAATTTAAAAAAAAAGTTACAAGAAAACCAATGTCGCAGCAAAAATTTAGAATAATTTAATATTTGGTCAAATTTTACATTCAACAAAAGTTTAAAAGTTCACGACAAACTCAAAAAAGGTTAATAAAACAAAATAATAAAAAAATACCACAAAAACCAAAATTCAAGTTTCAAAATTTCAAAATTAAATTTGAATTTCCAAAAAATCAATGTTTTATAAAAAACGATGTTACACAAGTTCCAAAAGAACTATCTATATCCCAAGGAATGCCTGTTTTTCACAAACAAGTCACCAAAAACAAACTTTACCATATTTCGAAATTTAACGAAAAAATGTACCCAAAAGCCGAAATTGCACCCAAAACTCAAAATTGTATCAAATATTACAAATTTTACTAAAAACCCAATTCTCAAAAAAAAAACAAAATTAATCAAAGAATATACGAGTATTCAGGGAATAGAAAAACAAGCCGATCTATGTCAGAGTACTTATATTAGGACGAAAGGAGAGTTTAAATGTAAATTTATACGATTAAAGCCGGAGGCAAAAATTAAATATCTCAAACAATTCTTTGCGCGGCAAAAATCGGTAGTACATTTTTAGTAGCTCATTCCTTTGTGAAGGGGATATAAAATTCGGCACCGCTGAATGTGGCTCCCTTAATTGTTTTATTTTATTATTCACAATTAAGCAAACGTTAAAATTTACTCAATTATTTAAACAATTGTTTTAAAATGTACAAAAATAAAAATCTTATCAAGAAATTTCGTTTAATACGATAAATTTAGTGCTGTTGTAGGGCTACGAATATATACATGGACACACATACATACATATGTATGTACTCGCGAATAGTTTTTAATCTAAATTATAAATGGGCTTGTTTTGTAGAGTCATCCAGCGACGTTCTTTGTTATTCTTTGAATTCGCGTTCTTATGGTATTAAATAGTAGATTATGGTCTAAATAATAAATACACATCACTTAGTACACCTTAATTCGTTATAATTCTGAAAATTACTTCTCCAATAACATTAATATTAAATTGAGTTGTGGCATGATATTACTGGCTTTAATAGAACATCTTTATTGTTATTTTTTACCTAAGTTGGTAGCATTTCAAAAAAAAAGTGAAATATATGTCATATAAGAAGTCTGATTTTTGATTTGATATTCCGATATCTCTTGTCAAGTTTGGTTTGAAGACAAACCGGTTTCGGCTATGTGTCACCTTCAGTGTCATTTTTCGTTAAGTTTTATTACTTTCACAAATTTTAAAGTGAAACTAAAAAATAATTTTTATTCTTTAAAAAGTAAATATCAAAATAAGTGAAATATTAAATATTTTTTTAAAATACATGCCTTGATACGTATATGATGTTTACAGTTAATACAAACTCAGTATGAGAACAGAAAGAATGCAGATAAAGCCTGTAGTTAGCGGGACCGAAAAAGCATTAAATATAGCTTTTTCCGTATTTCTTCAAAATTATTATATGAATTAAAAATTTGATTTCTAAACAGAAAGAATAAACTACTGTAATTAGACACAAGTTAGGTAGGCTCTTGTACAGATGCTGACCCATGTCCCTATACGAAATTCGCCAAGTGGGCACGGCTGGGAGTGGAATGCATTCGATTATCTGTACACATTCACCGAACCTGGCATTCTTTTGACGTACTGGTGTTGTCTGGTTATTTATAAAAACGGCCGGGCTCACCAAACGTTGGACGCAAGGTACGCAAAGCTGGTGTATCTTTTGTATTACATATATTTTTGTTTACTTCTTCACAACAAAGAAAATGTTGATTGTTAAAAAAGAATATTTTGTAAACAAAAATCGGTGAAGAAGGTACCTTTTTCCCCGTTTTATCGGGTCTTACGTTATATTGCGGTCGCTTCTTTCTCATTGCTCGTGCACACAATATATTATGTCGTACATACTTTATACGCGGAAGAAAAGTAAGTCGCGACAGTAATTTGCATAAATTATTATAACAGCACGTCAGGATTTTGACGACCTAAACCATTAAAAATAGTAAACATCGATACAGACGATGCAACATCGTATTTCGAAACACCAAAAAATATGAAAAAAATTTGATATTTTGAAAACACATGAATTTCAACAAGCAACATAACATGGCTACAGATGATTCAACATTAAATGGAAAATGCCAACGTTTCCTCTAATGTTCCCTTGCGAGTTGCTTCCATAAGAATAATGGTTCTATGTCCATGAATATACACATTACTACCGCACCTGTCTAGTGCTCAATGTATTCAATTGCCATCCGCTTCTTTTGCACTATTTTACATCGCTCTCTATTCTTACGGCATGTTTCTGTACGCTAAGCGAACAACTCGTCCAGAGAATTGATTTGAAAAACACTTATTTTTTGTTGTTGGTTTCTTTAAAAATGCTCTAGACGAGTCACTGTCTTTTCGTACCAAAACAGACCATTATAGTCTTGAATTGTTCGTTTTTCTTAAAAATTCTTACTTTCAATCACATACTTTTCACTAATAATTCTCTTACTTTCATATTCAAATAAATATTTTTCCTTCAATTTTAAAATTAGATACTATGTTTGACAAATGCTAAAGGGATTTCAAAAGAAATGTCATTGAGACTGTACGCAACTGACAGTTTTGAATCATAAAAGTTCAGTGCAATAGCGCCTGTTATTTAAGAAAAATTCCACAATTTGAAATTACATTTTTATGAGTTTGCATTTTGCAGTTAAATCTCAAGTTTAGTGATTTGTCTACTGTTTGCATTTAATGGGATTGTTGAAAAAGAAAAATATTATTTTATGCGCAAGGGGAAATGTGCCGGAAGTCATTGACGTTGTGCAACTGTGTAGCACAGCGCCTTACAAAGATGAAACATACTTTAGTTTTATCCGCAGCTAGCGGATAAAGATATATTCGAATTGACGGTCAGCAAAACATTTATTCGATAACATTGGATTGGAAAAATGTTTGAAGAAGTAAAATAAATGCAACGTAAAGCGCTTTGAGCCCATATAACGATGGGACAAACAGAAAGTGTTTCATCCAAACAGGGAATATGTAAAAATGAGCACAATTTTCTCCACAAATGTGTTTTTTCGCGTATAAAAATAAATCATTTCGATTTCGCATACAACTTTTGCTACTTTAAAAAGGCGCAGCTTATTTCAATTTGGTATTTTAAAACAACTGTTTCCCATTCAGATCCACCCAGACGGCTGTTTGGATAAATGTTCAAAAGAGTGAAATGAATAGGCACCCATAAAATGCTAAATAGTTGGGTTGATATTCATGAACTTTGGCCGATTTAAAATTTTTCAATTGTTGTGAACAAATATCAAAATTTCGAAAAACTTTAAATCGGCAAAAAAAGCGAATGTTTGGGCAACTAATTGTTCATTCAAATTCTGCGTAAATGAACGTAGGGAAATTCTGGGCGATTGATTTTCTTTTAATTTGGGTAAAATTACATAAAATTATATATTTTTCGTCTTGGACGATTTTCAAATGGGTAGTTATTCATTCATTGCCGCTTAAGTGATGGTTATGTCAAAAACCGACTTCACTAACTAACGCTTTTCTGCATTGGCGGCTGTACGCAAAGATTTTCTTCTTCGAATTGCAGGTAATTAATCAAAATTTTTTGAGCGACTTTATTATTGGGACACATCGTCCGAAATTCTGAGGTTATTGTTCATTTCTGATTTTGGGCGATTTTCACTTCGGCCACTATTCACTAAACCATCAAACATTAAAAGATTTTGAAGCAAATTCTTATAAACTCAAAATTAATTTAATAAGTTTACTCATGAAAACGCTTTCAAACCTCTCAAACTGTGCAGTTTTGCACTCTAGCAAATGAACTGCCAAAAATTGTTTGAAATTTTATTTCCACAACACTCGCAAACTTGCAAAGTAAATTAAGCTCTTAAACTAGTTGTCTTTCTTTTTTATTGTTGAAAAATTGTAACAGGTCTATAAAAAGTAATAGTTGGAACATTGAATAATTAAATAAGAACACTGACCCAAGCTACTAAAAATTTAAAAACGTTTTCATTAATGGCGTAGCCTATATTGAACGGAATAAAAGTTGTTATTTCGGTCAATTGTTGTTGTTACCAACACCCAGGCACCATCTAGCTATAAAACACTGGTACCATCGACTTCTGGTCAAACCTAAGCGCAGCCACACGAACGGCACTTTATAGAGCAACCAGAGACCGCAATCGACTTTCTAACCACAACATACTCCTTGAGGCAGAAGTACAGCATTCACGGGGTGTACAATATGAGACCACAAGGCCATCAGAAGTCCACATATTCACTGATAGTCAAGAGACGATCAATCTAATTAAGACCCAAAAAGTAAGAATACGGACGTTACTGGTCTGCAAAAGAGCGATCAACGACTACGGCATAAATGGCAGACTACGCATATACTCTTGGAATTGCTAGCGCATGGTATACAATTAGGACGTAGAAACGGTGCAACTGCCTAGCTGTCGCACAAGTACACAAGACACAAAACATAACTCATCTAAGACGAGAATTCGGAAGTACTTCGCTCTGTACTATAATATTCATAGGCCTTGTTTGGTTTCATAGTGGAGAGCGCACACCAATCCGAACCAGTGGATTAAGAGTAAGTGTATGGACATGAAGCCTACAACTTGCACCTTTTCTCGACCAAACAATAACGATTTTTTCAAATAACTTGATAGTTATTACTTTTCCTTTTTTTGCTGATTTGCCTTTTCTTTAAAGTGTCACAAATGTCACTTTTAAGCATTTGAATGAGTACCTTAATATATTTTATATTGAGTTTGTAAATGAATTTCCATGATTAAAAAAAAAGTGTTTTCCTGTGAATCATCTTTAAAAGAACTCTACAGTTTCAAGTCGATTCACAATTACTTCAAAGTTATATCTGTGACAATTGTTGTTAAAATACATTCGATAGTTCAAATGCTATCGATTAATTTTTAAAATAAAATGCGACTAAGCCGTTGCACAGTACCACAAAATGATCTGGCTATTAATGACGAAATAAAAACTTTGAATTAATTACCAACTACTAGTGCAGTGCGTATTTATTCGCAGTCCCCAAATATTATGGTTACATATTATGACACTCATAAAAGCCCACACGCCAGGATAGAACTATAAATTAAAATTATTCCGATAACATTTGGCAATTCAATGTCATATTTCGCTGAAGCGCTCGGCAAACAAGGTTAGAATATTATTGCTAATTAAGAGCCCAAATATTTTCACTTTAGAACTGTACAGAACTGTGCATGTTGACAAAAATGCATTAAAATCCTATTTCAGTCACATAAAATAATACTTAACAAAGATTAGAATTAGTTTTTGAAATAATGGTTGCTAGTTAATTCTTATTGTTATTTTGAACACTTATGTGAATTAAATTATTATTGTCGACTTAATTATAAATAATTCAAATTGTATCTACAATTGGCAATTGTCTATTAGCTTAAATACACTATCGATGCATTTAATAAATTATTTGCTTTTCTGATATAAAGGTTTTTTTAATAAGGGTGGGTCGATGGTGGCCATATTGTATTTTAATGCAGTAACTGATTCCAAATCAACATGGTAAGTTCATCATTGATGGGACTTGAAAATGCTAAAACTTTATTATCAAAGAGGGTGTTCTTCAGTGCGTTGCACTCATTTTGCGACAGACAGGGCAGCACCTCAAATGTGGCTCTATTTGTTCGCTGAATGGGCTTCGGAGCGGCAGCAAGAACGCCTGGAAAATCATTCCATCCACAAAAGGCTACTGCTGCGGATTTGATGCCCACGTCATCATAGGTCCATCACAACGTTTGCAACGCCATCGTCATCAACGACGAGATATGGTCATGGAAGTAAATTAGTTCGAAAGGAACGCTATACGTGTCACACAATGAACGCCAATATGGAAAGTGTGTACGAACGATTCAATGGAACAAAAATCTAACGATTTAACGCCGCTAGACATTTCTTGTGCGGTTTTCTGAAATCGCAGGTCTTGGCCACTAATCCGCAATAAATCGATGCTCTTAAAGTTAACATATCGCAATCATTGAAAATTCACCATCTTGAAGCCGTTACAGCCGAAGCCGACGTATTTTTAAATCATACCTACTGCAGTAGTCCGGTGATTTATAGTTTTAGGTATTATTGTTACAATTTTCAATCACAGCTGTCTGAAAATTTGTTGAGACATATCTGAGATTAAAAGAACTTTTAGAAATGCAGAAGATCGATACAGTATGTAAATTACTTGTACTTATTTGTTATTTGGAGAAAGCGGCGCTGTGCCCTTAAAAATATTCTATAACTTCAATGTTTCCTTTGCTGCAATGTCCTCGCACTTTCTTTGTTTTTGTAAACTTTTTCGTATTTTCGTCATTTCACAGTGCACTATATAGAGGTCAGATTTTCTGAATTTTTGATCTCAGATTTTGTAGCCTCCAAAGGTGACGCGTTTTCTAAATTCATTCTCTAGCTTTGATTGCCAGGTGATTTCCTCATTCATTACTAATCATCTAAGGCATTCGCAGTCTACCATGTCCCGAGTAATTGTTAGTCGTATATCTGCAATCCAAGATCATCATTGATTTGACTCTGTCGGACTCTAATGCTTTGATAGTAACTTGGGTATCTGTGTTATCAACACCTATATATTAACCCCCTCTATAATTGCACATGCTTCTGCTTGGAGAATAGCCTGTGAATTTCGTTTTTTGTTTTATCCGTAGTTTAGAGCCAGCTTGTCCTCCCGAACTCTATTGATATGTTACAGCTATCACTGTTTAGATGTGATCTGCTAATTATCTATCTCTTAGTGCCTAATCAACCGAGAACTGGTCTCCCTATGGCATAAGTGCAACGATTCTTTAATAGTTCAAAACATATTTCATGTTACAGCGGAAAGCAAGCTTACTTAGTTTGTCATTTACTGATTTCTCTATGTAGTGTACTACTTCATGGAAAGTAGTATCCACTGATTTACCTTTGACGCAAGCGTGTAGCTTAAGCTTTCACCTTTCATCTGGAGCCTTGCTTAAAGTTATATTATATAGTGTTCATTTCATGGTTTTTAGCAGGAGTGAAGTTGCGGTAGTGTTTGACAAGTTACGGGGGTTAATGCGAAAGTTAGATATGACTTAAAAGTTTATTGTTTTTGTAGATTGATTCTTCGATTCAATCAAAATGGAAAACTGGGACACTGAAAAACGAATCTGGATTATCCGCGCTCTGTGTAGTTTCAACAATATGTTGCAAATGCACACATAGCTCAGCTGATCTGGCCGAATTACGCCGAAAATTTCCTAACAGGCCCAATTAAAGCAACTCAACCTTCTGTTGGCTTCCCAGGTCGCCTGACCTAACTCCAGCGGACTTTTTGTTGTGGGGGATTGTAAACAGGAAGTGTACAAATCGCAATCGACTAAAACAAAAGTAAAACACTCAATTCGAACGACAGTAGCTGCAATTCCACCCTCATCATTGCGGGCAATAAAGATGAACTTTTTGCTAAGATTCCACACCTACATCAACGATCAGGGCGGGCATTTAAATTCAATTATCTTTAAGAAAAATAAAACCAATTCGAATAGAATTCAAAGGAGAGAAATTAAATAAATTCCATTCATTAAAAAAAAAACAGTTATTCCTGTTTCTTAATGTAGCAAAATTCATTTGGCCTATTTTTGATTAGATTTATTCTTTCTTTATAATACTTTTGTAAAATAATAGTAAATACAACATTTAATCGCGCTGCAGTACTCATTATACAAGGTGGCACAAAGTAACTACACAATCTTCCTTTTGGTTGGAAGTCATGTGACCATGGGGCATTTGCCATGATCTTTTTAGATATTTCACGCGATAAGTTCCTGAGCTTATTCACATAAACTCGTGACTTCTCCACAGAAGGCAGTCTGGGGCGGGTTAATCTTGTGATCTTCAACTGGCAATGTCTGATGGACTGTCTGCATTTTGTAAGGGAGCATCTTGAGAAATGCAATGCAAAGGCTACCGTAAAACCGCTAGTTTGTGGCACTTCATCTGGTTGATGTTATTGCGTCTTCCACCACATCTTGAGCAACAGAAGCAATATTCTTAACAAAACAAACAGTTCAAAGCCTTCCGCTGTACAACTAAGCTCTTGCTGATCCAGTCTCTTTAAGTCGTATTGCTATACGTATGTGTCGTGGATGTTGGACGACCACGAAAACTATGAGCGACTTATAGTTTATCCCAAATAAGACATGATTTATTTTATACAAAATTCGACCCGCGTTCTTGAAGAACATGCCGTTCCCTGGTTTCTTTATACAAGTTCAAATCAATTTTATTATATAAATCTCATAAATGATCTGGCATTCGACGCCATTTGCAAGTTATTCCAGCTTCGAATACGGTCATTCAATTTGGATCACCTTGTATGAGTACAGCGACAGAAATATTGAACGAGAGATTGTAAAAATTAATATGTTTAGGATACATAAATGCTACCTACCTCTGCCTTCATTAATAGTTCACGAATTCCAATTTCATTATGTAGTTTCAAGTTTCCGATGTTATTATCAACACTAGAGTCAATCACATGTTCGCAACAAGCTCCATTCACAAACAAGTTCAGTTCAATAAAAAAAAGCAATAATGTTTCACAAAACGCGCACACATGCATCGCTCATAATATACGACAAGTACTTTTTTTTATTTTGTAATCAGTATTAATGCCATTCGAGGCAAAATCAAAGAGAACGTTTTTTCTAGTGATGAAGGGGAAGGAGATAGGACAGCAATTATATTTTGTCTTTTATTGCGTCTACTGGGGAAATTTTTCAATTCTGGGCTTTTTGTGTGATTGTTTTCTTTTTTTTTTTTGCCTATTTATAAAATTTGACATAATTATTTGTTGCTGCCCACGTTTGGTTTAAAGTTCATCTGTACTTTGTTGTTCATTATGATTAAATTTATTTAAATTGTTCATCATAAGTAATTAAAAGCTTCCTGTATGCCATAAAGATTATCGCCAAAAGCTAGAAGTTTTGTTTCGTATTATTTAAATAAAACCAAAAACACGTCTAGGGTTTATTAATAAGTTTTTATTTTAATAAATTTTATTTTATTAATAAGTTTATATTTTAATAGTCCCTCTGGGAATTATGTTTGTTATAATAAATTAAATAACATTTATAATTTTTGAAAAAAGGATAACATTATCCTTGTTAACACTTTCGCAAACACTTAAAACTCCTTTTTTTAATATTTGTCCGTTCGACTTCACTATTAAATTCTTCATCAGCTTTATTCTATAATTACGCGTTTTTATATTCATTAGAAGAACACTGGTTAAATGAAACATATGTATGTATGTACATATGTACTTATTAACAAAAACAAAATAAGTAAATTGGGCATGAAGAATTAATTGTAGTTGTCACATAGTAACAAATAAAAATTGCAACTGGGAATGAAGAAATATAATTACTTATCCTATGTACGAATCATGCGTACGTAAGAAAGTAAGAATGCAATTGATATACATATGCAGCTTAGTAACAATAAAAGTTGTGTCTGGGAATGCAATATCATGACTTACGCTTAGTAACAAAATAAACGTAAACAAGAATATAAGCAAACAAGATCGGGCATGCATAATTGTACATAAAAACGTAGACAAGATTGTGCATGTTCGATCGTTGTTGCTGTAACTTATAAAAGACAAAAAACAAAAGCTTACAATAAGGCATGATTGGGCAAAGTAACAATTTAATAACAACTTAATTAATAAGTTACATTTAGGGTGTTCATATAATAGATATTAAGTTACATGTACATACATACATACACATAACTGATAGACCCGCATGTGTGGGGATCTATTGAACAATATAACTTCCCACTGTCTGATAACATACAATCTTATGTAAGAGTACTTGGTAACTGAAATTAAGAAATTTGGATTAAAAGTATAATTCTCCATATTAGAAAACAAAATGTTTGGTTTTCTTTAAATGTTCTTTGGGAATTTGCTTTGAAGTAAATAACTCGAAAACACAGGCAAAGAAAAAACATGATTGGGGCAAGATTACGATTCTCTATAATAATATATTGTTGTGGCAGACTTATACTAACATTTTAAGCATAAACTTAGTTGTGATAAACAAGATATTGTGTACATTTAATCATTAAATGATTTTCGCCCATAAAAATTGAGTTGCTACAATTTGGTTAACTTGAAAAATATAATTTTTTGTCAAATTCTAACCACAACTTGTATCAACTATATAATATAATAACTCTGCCCAGAAAATGTTCGCAATAGGCATAATATCGAAAATTCTTTTGGAGCTTAGTCAAATTATGAAGGTGTTTTTGCTTAATTGGTTATGTTGCGCTCCCTGAATTATTATTCCGACTAATACCACGTGCTTTATTTATATTGGATCAGATACTCTTCCGATAAAAGACAGAAAACTGAAATTGTCTATGGTTCTCAAGCAGATACCACCTGAATCGTCTAATAACAAGGTACTACGAATCATTATGATTTACTCATGCTTGGTTGGTCAATCGTAAATTAGAGAGCGTAGCATGAACATTGGGATCTTTATAAACATACATACCCTGCACTGGCCCTTTACAACAGCCACACAAAACAAAACCCCAATAACCTTTTTCGACACATTTACCGCATTCTCAAAACGTCATAAACTTATATGTTTTATAGTAATAACATGAAAAACTATAGTGTACTATTTCAAAAGAAATACATAACGTTTTAATAAAATTTCAAGACGACAGAAAAAATAACTTTTAAATATATGTAAGACCAGAAATAAACTTATCTTCAGCAAGTAATACTAGAACAAAAGCCAACAACACCATTTCAAATCAAAAACAAAACAAACAACAATAAACATGCCACAAAAGGTTGTAATACTTTAGGACGATTTTCGTTTGAAACCCAGCAACAATATTTTTAAACTACTGTAAAATATAAGGACATTATGGCAATTTGACGTGAGGTTTGTGAATTCGATAATTGTATTGCTTTACTATAGTGTTGTTGACAATTTGCATTACAAAATGTGGCAGAATATACACTTTCCTCTGATACTTTTCTAAAATGCTGTATTCAATTTCATCCTAACACTCTGATATGAGTGCCCATTTTTAACAACAAAAAATAAATAAAAAAATATAGTCTGCACTTAAATTAAATCAAAATTAGGAAACCTAAAATGGCAAACATGCAGCTAATGCTGCGATAAGTTTATAAGTAAAAAGAAATATTTTGAAACTGGAATTTTTGTGATTCTTGTTTATGATTTGACGTTTTATAATACGAATAATCATGCCAGACATAACGTACTGGGTGTTCAAAAGAAAATGAAGGAAACGTGTATTTCAGACATAATACAACAATACAAGAGAGTTGTGAATGCAGCAAATGTTTAATTCTACCAGCAACATTTTTGGACCAAAATCTATATTTTGCTATGACAACAATATAAAAGTCGGGTTAATGCGGAATCGGCATCGGCAAAGGTATTAACAAATGTTTTTTTCGCCGCTAGTGCTGACAATGAAATCGTAATTTGTAAAATTTGTTGACTTCTAAAGATGTTTTAATTACGTTGAACTGAGCTGAGTGGCAATAAACAGGTATTTACATGCAAATTCTAAACCTAATTATAAGACTGTTATGTTTGCAACAACATAAACGGTTAAAAGTAATTTCAGCTCGTATTACATGTAGAAAAAAGTAGGAAAAACTTGTAAAGCTCCAACTGCATACATACACACGTAAATATGTGCCACAAAAAAAAGTACCCGAGAAGCCAACCGTAAGTAAAACCTAGCAACAATATTAATGAACTTATTAACTAAAATATTGCATACAAACAAAATACACATACTGCATGCATATGCATGTATAAACATACATATGTACATATCCCTATCCCGACTCACAATCTCTTTAATAGAAAAACACAAAACAATAATAACTACAAGAGCAAGACAGTTGCAGTGAAAACATTAAAAAATACAAGTAATGTGAAATTACATTGTGCAAAATCCCTGCAAACATTTGCTATCGAAATTGTCAAGAAACGTAACATCACGATGCACAGAGGAAGACTAACAGTTCATTCAATAAGATCTTATTCAGCGATTATTTCATCATTGGACACAAATTTCTTTTCAGCAATCTCGAGATTCGAAATCTGGAAAATACCGTGGGTGGGTAAGCAATTCGAAGCCTAATTCATTCAATTCAATTTTCCCATCGTTTTCGTCGATTTGGAACACAGTGCATTGTCTTGGTGAAACCACACTTGTTTCTTTTGCAAATGTGGCCGTTTCTATGCCTTTCGCATACCCAAATGCTCGTTTAAAATTATACAAATACTATCATCTGATATCATGACTATGTCAGCCAGCACCTTCAATTTGTGATCGTTTATAACCAATTTTTTTTTCTGAAATAACAGCCTCATTTGGGCGTCCACTCTGCTCTGCAGCATTTGCGCTGATACGACTACGTTTAATACAGCAATCATCTTCTCTACTATTTGTCTCGGTGGAGCAGAGTTCTGATAATGTGTATCAAGGCATTTTTTGATTTCCACTGTACTTTTTTTATCATAGAACAATGCTTTATCAAAACTCGAAATTCACATTTTTAAATTTTTTTTTTCAATAACAAAAATGCTGTAACTCACGAATCAATAGTCAGATTGCTGTCAAATTTTTACACGTATCGTTTGAAGGTCAGTACTGAATAAAAATCATATGGAAAAATTGTAGTAACGCCATCTATGTGTCAAACTATGGACTTTTTTAATGGACTGTTAGTATCGAATTCTTTTAGGAATTGTTCATGTGTTCGCCTGATTAAAGCAATGTTATTTAGAACTAATTATAATTATTAATTATTACTTACTTAACGCTTACGTGAAATTCCATCGTCACTGGTGTTTTGTCAGTAGAAAACTAACTTTTCTATCAGTCGCAGCTTAGCCGTAGATGGCAGATAGAAACCCAAAATTGAATTTATACGTTTATTTTTTATACTTGCGATCGAGTTTATTAGCAATTTGATATAAATAAAATTCAACGATAATATCGCTATCGAGTGGAAATCATCGATAGTTAAATGGAAATAGAACTATCGATTGTTTACCAGCTCTACCATCAACCTTTTTAAAAGATTATAAAAATATCAGAAAAAGTTATTACATTTCAAGCGCTTCACCCAAAAAAAAATTTAAGTAGAGTTACTTATTAAATGAGCATCTTTGTCATGATGCAATATATTATTAACATTCGGAAATACTACTACATCTATTTGCTGCAAATTGAATATTGGAAGCTTTCGTTCTGTTTTGAATTATGGAGCTTTTGTTAATTGTTTAAATTAAATTTAAAAAAATGCTCACTCTATCAACTACTAATAAACCAAAAACTTTGCTCTCGCAAATAACTGAACGTATGTTAATCATATATCCTTAAGCAGATTTCAGAACATCATTAATCTTATCTTAAAATATACAAGTGAAACAATATGATTATTATGCTGTTACGAAGTAATAATCGAAAATGTTTAATTAAATCATAAAAAAAAATAATTGTCGGCAAAAAATTGGTGTGAAACGACCTATTGGACATAAAGCAAAAACAACAACCTAAAGTAAAATTGCACGAGCAGCTATTTAAAGTAGAAAAGAAAACAACGAAAAAGTAAACAGAAGATACACACGAACACATATACAAGACTACTAAGCCAGCAAATGAAATAAATGATGCGAAATTTCGCGTATGTTCGAGACATTTCAAGAAGCGGCCTTGAGCTCTATATAAAGGCGCCGTCCACCGCAGAGAGTAGAGTTGACCTTGAGATTTCATAGAGTGAACAGCTGTGTGTACATAAGAGTGTTAAGTTTACAGTGTAGAAGGATTGTAAATAAGATTAGTAATTGACGAACAAAGTTGTGTGTTGATAAAATCATTAAGGGCTGTGTATTTTAATTCTTGCAATCAAACGAACCCTACAAGTTAACGTTTATTGTGGTAATCAACGTAACAATATGTCTACCACACATATAACGGCTTCATTTCCACATTATTAGCACTCACTCTGTACCATCACTCACTTTGTACCATCCGCCAACGATGCTCTGAATCTTTGCATCTGCAGGACTCGACAGTTAGTGGTCGAAGCTCTTAGCGAAGCAAGTTTAATTGAGTCTAGAAGATAATATGTGATAGTGATATAAATACACATGGCTGTTGAATCGTGATTACGATTTTTAAAGTAAAGATATTTATAATTTTTTTTAAAGAAACCATTGAATGCTATACTGATCAAGAACACAATATGATTTTGTCTAATTTGTTATGGAAGAAAAGTTCTGAGAATTTGGCCTCGCTTGAATTTCGACATCGTGTTCATGCTCATGAACGCGTCTTCTGGCGTTTAATTACTCGACTTGAATAGCCTAGATGATTAACATTATTCGTGCTCTTTCTACGCAGTATATCACTTCATCTGTTCAAACTGTAGTGCAAGGCCCAACAATATCCAATTAACCATGATCAATGAGTTGATCATGCCACAATTAGGACAGGAGAATTTGTGGTTTCAGCAGAACAATGGAACTGCTCGCGCAGCAGAAGACACAACGCATATCATGAGATCGGTGTTTCCAGACCGTTTGGTATCGCGTATCGGCAATATTCATTGTCTCGCAAAATAACCAGATATAACCGGCGCAGACTTCTTTCTGTAGGGGATTATAAAGTTACGAGCTTATGTGAATATACCCTAAACTCTTGAAGCGATTAAAGAAAACATCAGTCATAGAAAGGTCGAAATAAATATTCAAGAAAAAACTCATAATTTTCTATTCATTCTTTCAAAAGAAATAGACAAAGAACATGGGGTCCTTTATTTTGGCCCAGCTTATATCTGGGCTTTGTAAGATTAGCAACTTACTATGATTATCAAGAAATTACTAAATCATGAAGACCCAGTAATGGATTTTGTGTTTATGAAATGCTACTATTGCACTATCATCCAGAAGAGACTAAGACGCGCGTTCTGTGACAAACATTTCTCCTAAATGACAAAAAATTGCTTGCTTGGTGTATGCACAAAAACACATACATATATGTATATGTATGCACATGTGTACATAAACAAAATAAAAATATAATAACAAACTAGACAAAAAAAATCGCGTCTCGTCATACTAATTATACTCTCGTCTCCCGCCTTGTAAGCCCGTACTTTTTGACAATTGTTGGTGGGGGTTTTTTTACAATACTAATTTCACACACACTGCCAAAGATACATATTCGTATTTAAATGCAAACAAAGGTATTAGTAAACCAATAATAAAAGCCACCATAAGCTCCAGCAACAACAACAACAACATAAACAGCAGTTGTTGCTGCAATTGTTGAAAGCAGAGCAAATTCATTCATAAATTTGATTGAAGTAAATAAAAAATACAATTTGCCAATGGCGCGTTGTATGTCGTGCTTAACTTGGGGTTTTTTCTTGTTTGGTTGTTGAGTGCAGTGTGCACATGCCGGTTATATCAATGAACAATTATCTGCATACATACCTACACATGCACATATCATTTATTAGATTGGTATTCATGCATTTGATTAGTGAATGTTGTCAGTTATTTTCAGAGGTTTCAAATGAAAAATTTTTTTTGTTTTGAATTTTTAAAATTGCCGAATCTGATCAAATGTAAAAATAGTTGATTTTCTTTAACAAATATCAGCTCTTGTTCGACATTTAAAAAAACGGTTTTAAAATAATTCGAATATTTGAAACTGGGTGAAGGCCGCAGCCAACTTAATAAGCAAAATGTTGCGCCGGTTGTTTGGAAATAGTATTGAAATTTGTTTGTTAACAAATACAATGGTCGAGGGGCAAGCAAGCAAAAAAAGGAGAACTCAACTGCATGAACTGAGTGTGGTCCATTTGACATTACGAGGTCTGTCCCAGGGCAGGAGCTTTGCATAACACTCGGAGTAAATCGAAACTAATCTCTGCCTTTTGCCACTGAATGAAGCACATAAAAGTTTAGTTCATTAAAGCACGACCACTTGTCATGTTGCAAGTAGTTCTTCTTTGCAATTTATATGGGCATAACATAGAATGATGTTACTCTCTCTTAATCTTAGCCACTTAACTTGACAGTTCGACAATCTTAACACTGCATTAAAAATGTGGCTTGAATGCTGTTTAATGGTTTTTTAATTGTTTTTAATTTCAGTTGCTCGCCACCGTCAAAATCCGTGATGTGATTTTTGTTCTAGCAACCGTTTGGCGCAAATGAATTTTCTTTCGCGCGGCACATCTTATGTACAATTTTATGGCAATCGAAATGCTCAACAAAAACATAATAAGGATTAATAAACTTTATTCTAGTTTTTTGACCTTTATTATATGTATTTATGTTTGTCTAATTTTCCCGAGCTCCAGGTCTTCAATAAAATTTCCTTTATTATAAATGATAATAAATATTAATTTTATTTAATCCAATATTTCGCTACGCCTTTGTGTAGCATCGTCAGGAAATAAAATTAAATTATATTTTACAAACTTCAAAACAAAAATCAAATTGTGAAAATTATTGCAAAATTTTACCATATACAATGAAAAATGTTTCAAATTTTCAAAAACACAAATACATACAAATCATAAAAACTAAAAAAATACCAACTAAAAAATGTTTTACATTAATGTGTAGATGTATATATGTACATATGTATGTATAAACAATACATATGTATAATCCTAAATGACATCATACTGTCTTATGTATTCAATGCCTATATATATGAGCGACATTATCTGTATCCGCTTTATAATTAATTCTTTGAGACATTGGTGTTTTACAAATTTGTAACATTTCCAATATGTAACGTTTCTTATAATTTTTCTCAATATTTAGCACTGACACATTTTCAAAGTTAGGACAGTGATTCAATTCAGAACAATGGGAAGATAGAGCTGTTTTATTTGAATTTCTACATCTATGGTCCGACTTATGTCCGGCTATTCTAGTTTTTAGCATATTTTTCGTTGTACCCACATACACTTTACTACAATTCTCCTGATCATTATCGTTACAAGGTATTTTATAAACCACATTCGACATTTCCATTTTCTTAATTCTATCTTTAGTTTTACTGAATAATCTATTTAAAGTATTGTAAGATTTATGAGCAATTTTGTATTTATCGCTATTTAAGATTTTTGATTTTTCAAGTCGCTCTGATATTCCTGGCACATAAGCTAAAGACTTATAAATCTTGGGCTCTATAACACTTCTTGTGTTAACATTTCTACTATTTCTAAAAGGATTTATTAATTTATAAGAAAGTTGCTCGGGAAAACTATTTTCAATTAATATATTCCTGATCCTTTCCTTGTTCTTCCTATGAAACTCCTTGTCACTTATCGTTAACACCCTTTGTACCAAATTTCGAGCTGTATTCATAATAATTATTTTACTATGCTTAAAAAAGTAGTTATTGATTCTCCCAGATGCTGTTGGCTTTTGATACCAACCCAATATTAAATTGTTGCCCCGTCTAATTATTAATGTATCTAAATAAGGAAGTTTAGAATCGTGTTCCTTCTCTATTGTAAATTTAATGTTCGTATTAAATGCATTAAACGTTTCCAATACTTTTCACTTTCCAATCAATTTCACCCTCAGGAATTATGCAAAACAAATCATCTACGTACTTAGTCATTATTTTCGGTTTAATGTTTAGCTTTTCAATACATGTTTCCAGTAACTTCTCCATAACTATGTCCGCTACAATTGGTGATGCTGGAGATCCCATTGGAAGACCTTCCTTCTGTACATATACCTTGTCGTTATATTGAAAATATCTATTGTCTTCAATACAAAATTTAAGAATACGTAAAAATAAACCTCTCTCAATTCTAGTGTAACTGCTTATCAAATTCCATTTTTCACCAATTGTTGTTATTGCTAAATCAACTGGTATACTAGGAAATAATGATACTACATCAAAAGAAACTAATTTTTCATTATTTTCAATTCTGCAACCTTTAATTCTATTGCTAAATTCTAAAGAGTCCTTAACATTATACTTAGAAAACTCAGTAATCCTCTTCAAAATGTTAGTAACATATTTGCATAATTCATATGACGGTGAATTCGCAAAAGAGCAAATTGGTCTTAAAGGAAAGTCTGGCTTATGAATTTTAGGAAGACCATATAATCTAGGTGCAGTAGCAATATTTGTTTTGTATTTCTTTTTCTCAAAAATAATAATTATTTTCTTCTTAGAAAGTTCTTCCACTATTTCATTATTTATCCTCTGCAACTTGCTTGTTGGATCCTTACTAACCAACTGGTATTTCGTAATATCTCCTACAATATTGTTAATTCTAATGTCATAATCTTGCTTCTTTAAAGCTACTGTAGTGTTAACCTTATCCGCTTTTAAAATGAGTATATCTCTATTACTTTTCAAGAACCTTTCCGTTGCTTTAACTTTATCCAACATAAACCTAGCTCTATTAGTCAAACTCATTTTGTTAAAATAATTATCAACCATTACAGTTAACCTAGTTCTTGCTATATCCTGCTCTTCTTTTCTTTGTAGCGTTTGTATGAAAACCTCTCCGTCAGATATCATTTTTAAAAAAGGAAATTCCTCTTTCCTTGTAGGCAAACATCATCATAAGGATTTATTGTCTAGTGGCATTTGTTTTTTTTTTCACATACCACTCGTGACAGGTGTCATACAATCGTCTTATTTTTATTCAGTATTGTTCGACAATTCATCGTAGAAAGACTCACATCACAACAAGGCCTCCAAATTATTTAGCTTTATTACAAAATGCAACATTCTGGGAGATGTATGTTTCGTGCACTTCCAACAACATATAGAGTGCATAGGCCATATAAAGCCCATCGGTATAGTCTTGGGTGCAAAGAGAGGCAAAATTTACTTTTTGTAAGAAAATAAGATCTTATTGTTTTATTTCCCATATGTAAAATTGTTTGTTATGATCGTATTTCGTTCCTTCTTTAGAAATAATGTCGAATGACCTTATTTCTAAACGTAAAGTGTAATGAAGTAATGTAGCTTTATTTCCTATGGCCTGACATATGACAGTTATTTCATCAGATAAAGAAGCAATTAGAAAAAGAAAACAGCATAACAAGAACAACAGAAACGAACGAAAATTATATTCTGGACGTTTCTTTATATCGGCTGGTTTATAAAATATCGCATTACAACACCACGATATTTTCGAATAAGACCGCAATATTGGCGATCGGTCTACAAGTTAAGCTAATATATTTATGCAGATTCCTTCATTCCTCTATCTCGAAAACTAGAACAAATTGTTCATATTTAAATTCCGGCACTCTAAGTAATCAATCTAACGACTTTTAGTTGGCGCAGTTCAAAACCTGTAAACTTCTGTTCTTAATTAGAAAAATAACAGAATTTAAAGTATTAAAAAGAGCTTTAATTTCGAAGAATCATATAATTCAAAAGTATTATCAGTAATTTTATTGTTAAACACTTTTATCAAAATTTTAATGTGCCTGTTTATTTTGAAATATTTAAAGACATTTAAAATTACTAATGGATCAATGAAAACTAAAGTTTTAAGTGCAAAACCACCTAACGAAAAATTATAAAAATTGATCAACTTTGAAGAAAAAAATGACGGTTTTTGGAACGAATTTCCGTCATGCCTTGTCAAGTTTGATCGCGTGACAAACCGGTTTCGGCGTATGTGCCATTGTTTAGTATTATTTACAAATTATTTTATTGCATACCCTAGTAAGACACCAATTTTATGCTTCCTCTCCTATCTAGAGCAGTAATATTGGTCTCTTCGGTTGCAATTTTAAGGATCTTGCTTCACACTTATAAAGGCAGTGTAAAAGTTGGCAGGTTGTCGTATATGCATTTGGTTTTCTTGGTATATTCGCTTTATAGATATATCATATATAATAGCTGCCCTAATATACTGCCTTTAGGGTCTCCTGTAGAAATTTTTTATAAAATGTATCCTTTGATCAACGTTCACCATTCTGTAAAATAGCTCTTTAATAGCTTGTGGAAATTTACAGGTAGAACTCGAGTTATTCTCATGAGTAGCCCTCATGCCAGTCTTTACTAAACGCCTAAGAAATTTTTTTAAGTAAAGCTGAACAGTAGTGCTTACGAGTATTTTCAAATGCCGATCTAATAACGGTGACAATACTACTTTTTGTCTTGCTCGAAAACCAACCTGATGGTCCTCGAGACGAAAAATATTTCAGAGAATGCTAAATGGTTGTACAACGCCCTGCTTTTTGCTAATCAAACGAAATCGAAAAACCCGATTTCATAATTTCAAAAACGATAAAAAAACAAATGCATTCAGCAGTCGCAACAGTTTCGTTATCTTTGAAAATGTTAGCGCGCAAAATATTGTAGTCATTGGAAAATGCTGCCGCAGCTGTGAGTCATTAAATTAAAAAAAAAACACACTGTTTTGATTTGTTCACAGTTAATAACTTATGTCCGTCCTGTATCAACTATTTGTTACTCGTATCTGCGGATTTGCGAATGGCCAAAGTGTAATTATGAACAGTTAATACTTCAAGCATATTTATTCTTGCTACACGACCATGAGTGTTGCTTTTGATCAGTTGTCTCAAGTAGTCAGTCAGCCTTGTTCGTAAATTCATCTGTCTGTCTGATTGACATCTTGGGTATGTGTGTGTGTTTGTGTGTGTATTAATGTTTGAGCTTAATCACTTTTAATGAAATGTCATTTAAATTCTACAAAAATACCTTAACGTACATACCTGTCCACTTCTAGGTAAATATTTCTGTACATGAATTGTACGAAACATTTATTAGAAAACAATTTTATTTGTTTATAACAGCAACCGAATGTAGTGAGTGAATATATGAAATAGCAACTCCACCCAGTTTTTCCTTGAACCAGTATTAATAAATTTCAGATTTGTAACTTGATTTTATGGGTCAGTTAAAATTAAGCCGGTATTTATTTTCATTTCACTGTTAAAAATGTTATAGTTATTGTGGGTTAAGTTGGGAGAGCGAAACTAAATTAAATAATTTTTATTGTTTTTGGTTTTTTAATGTTCACCTTAAATACGGACATTTTTTATTGGAAGCTATAGTAACATGTACGACTTGTAAATGAACTAGCCCATTTCACACATCGTTTGCCGCACTTTCAAAAGCGACAGTTGTGAGTTGTGGCAACATAAGAAAGAATAAACTTTTCTAGACACGATGTGTATTACTGCTTTGTTTGGCAGCCATCAAAATTGTTTAGGTATAAAAATGGGCGATGGCCGATTAAAAGTTCGCAAGCTAGCAGTTATTTGGTATGAAAAAGCTAATTGCAAAATTGGTACTCTGTTTGCTCAATAAGTCCGTGACTTTTCGAACTTCGCTCGTAGTTATATGAAATGCAACACTGTTATCATCAAGTACCACCTGTTAATAGACTACTGTCAAATTTTGACCAAGTGTTGTCATTTAATCTTCGTTTAACAGCTGTTCAAAACATACAACCTCGTGTATTTGTCTAAAAATGGAAAAAAGTGAATTTCGAGTGCTCATTAAACATTATTTTTTGGCAAAAAATCGTCAATCAAACCAAGGAAAAGCTCGATAAATACTATGGGGATTCTGAACCATCGATTTTTGACTGAAATCGACGGTTGTGGTCGCGCAAGTACAACGTTCTGGACGGCCAATTGAGGTCAGTACACCCGAAAATGTCGAAAAAATCGACGATATGGTGTTGGCCGATCGAAGAGTAAAAGTGCGTGAGATTGTTAATGCCATAGGCATTTCATATGACAGTATGGTTTAAATGATCAGCTGGGTTTAAGAAAGTTTTCTGCAAGATGGTTGCCACGTTTGCTCTCAATTGACCATAAACGTAAACGTTTGACAACTTCAAAGGAATCTTTGGAGTCGTTTGACCGCAATCCGAATGAGTTTTTGCGGCATTTTATAACTGTGTAGGAAACATGGATCCTGTGAACCTGCTCCAAAGAAGGCCAATGTAAATTTGTCGCCCAATAAGGTCATGGCAAAATTTTTTTGGGATTCACGCGGGATAATCCACATCGATTGCCTTCAAAAGGAAAAAAGAATAAACGGCGAATATTATGCCGACTTATTAGACCGATTAAATGAGGATTTATCATCTTCATCAAAATAGTGCACGTGTGCACTCGTCTGCAGTCTCCGGATTTAGCCCCTAGTGACTACTAGTGAAGTGGAAAGAGATTTAGCTCAAAGATGAAATTATTGACCAAACAAATGCCTATTTTAAGGTCCTCGAAAAATCCTATTTTTGGAAGGGATACAAAAACTGGAGAAACGTTGGTCTAAGTGTATTGCGTTAAAAGGAGATTATGTTAAAAAATAAATTTTTGTTTTGCAAAAAAAAAGTGTTTTATTCAAAAAGTCACGGACTTATTGATCCGCCCTCGTATAAGTGCAAATGTTTGCAACGAGTTTTTTAAGGAGTTTCATAACACCCAACCTGGAATGAAGAAACAATTAAAGTAGGATAGCGAAGATTGCTACATTTGCAGGCGTGGCTAATTAAAAAATTGTTGTTTGATGGCAAATTTAATGTTGTTTAATACTAAATTTAAAAAACAAATTCAAATACCTCTCATATGTAAGCGGACAGAAGCGTTTCAATGTCCCAACAAAAGTTGTAAATTAATAGTTCCTCTTTTCAACAACTCGTGGCTCATAATTGTATTTATGCCAATGAAACTGGTAAATTCCCCTGTTAACACAAATCGTTTTGATGTCGAAGATTGCAAGTTTACAAGACGTGCGCGATAGATCAAATTGTTTTGACGAATTTTTAAAAGTGGATGAAAGTACTTTCACTTAAAGTAAGGTATATAACACGCATTTACTAGTCAACATGTTTCATAATTTTTACCCGCTCAGGGCTTTAAACGTGCACACAACTTTCGTTAGACACTTTTTCAAGCGGACAACGTTTGTGAAAACGGACAACGAAATAAGTTTGCTTTCAGATTTTATTTACTTTCTGAATTTGTTCAATTAATTTTAAGCGCAGTAAATGCAAATATTTCACGAAGAATTATTAAAAACAGAGTTTACGCACAATCATCAACTTTCCATATGCAGTGATACCTCGAGATACGAGTTTAATTCGTTCCGTAACCTTGCTCGTATGTCGATTTGCTTGTATCTAAAAGCAATTTCCCCCATTAAAATTAAAATCCATCCAGCCCCAAAAATGCCACCCCAATTGTTTCTGTCGCGTGTTTTTAAATAAGAAAAATACATTTATAATTACAAATATAGTATAAAAATATAATAAAAGAGAATGTAATGCAAAAAACTGATTTTATAAAAAACACATTTACATATATTTGTATTTTGGTCACTTAAATGCAACTTACGCACAACGTGAATGCTACTATATGCTTAATTTTTGTCACTTACTTTTCTCTTCACTGGCATTTGCCTTTTTCGCCCGATTCAAAAAAATTTCCAAGGAGGCTTGTTTCTAATATCATCTTATTCCTGATCACATTTCGTTCTGATTAGAGAACTGGAGAGGTGAGAAATATATCTTAGCACATCTTAAAAATTTGTAGAGTGATTGTCGTTTTTTTCGCTTGTGAGCTAAAGACTTGTACTTAAATTCAACATTAATGTGTCGCTTTCACTCCCAATACTGTCGCTTGAACAAGAATTTCAATTATCTCGTCATATTTAATGGATTGTGGAAAAGTTTTTTTTTTTTTATCTGGAGTCTCTGTATAGTTGGTGCTGCTAGTATAAATTAATGTTTCATATTTCTAAACAGGGTTCACACTGGCACGCTAAATCGAAAGAGAGGTTTTGATGAAATTAAAACGTGAATTACAATAAAATAATCGATTATTAATCGTTATTCTTCCCATCACTAGTCACAACATTGGATACACAATTGGTACAAAAGGCTAACTTGTATTATTTGTGAAATCGTTAACAGCTGGCAACACGGAACAAATAAAAATACAATATTACCGTTCAGCTAAAGTAACTATTATGTGGTTAGCAATGTGCTAGTTATTTTTTCCATTAGGCTGTTTGACTGTGTCATTTTTTTATATAAGAATCTATTAATTTTAATATTGTGTTATTATAGGAGTCCAACTAGTGCAGTTTTATACAGTTATGTACCAGTTGTCTTGTACATGTGCTCTTGTTCATGTGTTGCTCATAATTCCTCATAAGTGGTTTTATAGTGCTTGTATTTTTTAGAAATAATTGAAATTCGTTATGCAATTTTTTCAATGAAATAAATAATAATTCATATCAAAAACAACAAGTGTTGAGGTACATTTTATATTAAAAACATTTCAAAACCTAAAATTTGCAATAAACCCAATTTTGCAATAGCAGCAATCAACGGAAAGTTGAAAAAAGTTGAAATTTTAATAAAACTCGATGTCACCAAAAAACTATCAACAGTTTTAAAATCATAAACCAATACACAAATATTATCGAAAATCGCAATTAAACTAAACATTCCTAAAAAAATCTTAATCTCTCCGAATTGCGGGAAATTTTACCACAAGCCCTGAAAATGGAAAAACAAAAAATACAAATGATCAAAAGAATAAAATTGTTCAAAAAACGGAATTTAGAAAAATAACCCTAGAATAGAACTTGAATTCACCACAAACTTCACATAAAAATCGAAACCTCACTGAAAAATTTAAATTTTTTTAAAGAAAATAATTGGGATTATTTTAAAGTTCACCATAAAATCAAAAATTCTCAAAAAAATACAACACAATTTGAAAATAATTTTGTTTATATTAGAATGAATTTGTCGAACTGATATTTGTATAATTTAATAAATAATCTTATTCGTGGGTTAAGCTCATTTTATCCTTTCGGTTAAGAAAGAAACATTTATTTTTATTAATACGATGACATAGAAAATGTTGATGAAACGCGTAGGGACACAAAAAATGCATTCTTCTATTCGGCTAGTATATGATATCTTTTTCCGTATTTAAAAGTTTTCGTATTACTTAAAATTATTTTTTTTCTTAATCAGAGGAGCAAAAACAAATGCAACAACATTCTAGCCATATTTTATGATATAACAACAACACACTAATATGTTTAAAATATTTTTTTTTTTTTACTGTATTTTATTTTATTGAATCTTTCTATTAAAAGAAATTCACAATAAGTATTCAAATCTTATTTCTAAATTATTATTTACTAGTTAGTACCAACGTAATAACTAATTTTTTGTATTCAAATCTTAAAAATCTATATTCTATTGTGTAGAGAGAGCCGCCTCGCCAGGCTCAATGTGTCAGTTCTTTTTAGTCTCTGGTGGCCGTCAAATTGCAATAAATTGCGTGCTAGAGTGTTGGGATGTGCGACTAGTTTGTTCACGTATTTGGACGTGTATGTTTTAACTTCTTCGTGGATAGTGGGAACTTTGAGATCCCTATGTATGTTTTCATTTCTTGTGTACCAGGGGGCGCATACGATATGACGTAAAATCCTAGACTGTCTTCTCTGTAACTTCTGGATGTCTTCTCTGTAACTTCTGGATGTTTGATGCACAGGCAGCACCCCACAGCTGGATACCATATGACCATATTGGCTTTATATTCCAAAGCCAAAGTTGAGTTAGGACTTATTAGCCAATGCAGTTGATTTGTTCGAAGCTTTATGGACGTTATTTTTGCCTCAATATGACGGGACCAAGTTAGGCGCCGATCTAGGTGGATACCTAAATATTTAACGTGCGTTTCCGCTGGAACCGTGGTATTAGTTATTGTGATTGGTGGACAATTTTGCCTTCTAAGGGAAAACGTTACATGAGCACATTTTGATGGATTTACCTTTATTCTCCACTGTTTTAGCCAGTCTTCTAGCTTATGAATATGGGACTGCAGCTTTTCAGATGCATCCTTTGGATCATTACTGACACTTATAATTGCAGTGTCGTTTGCAAAGGTTGATGTATATGTATGTGGGCTTGTCGGCATATCCGCTGTATAGATGATCTATAATAGCGGCCCTAGCACACTACCTTGAGGTACTCCTGCACTGATTTTCCCACATCTTGAAAGCTGGTCCTTTGACCTTACTTTAAAAGTTCTACCGGACAAATAGCTTTTTATAAGCTTGTGGGTGTTTTCAGGTAGAACCCGAACTATTTTAGTAAGTAGCCCATCATGGCAGACCTTATCAAATGCTTGGGAAATATCTATAAATAAAGCTGAACAGTATTGCTTCCTTTCAAAAGCCGATCTAATAATGGTAACGATTCTATGGACTTGTTCAATCGTACTATGCCTTGCTCGAAAACCAAACTGATGATCTGGGATAACGTTTTGTTCATTTAGAAAAGGAGTTACACTCGAGTCGAATAATTTTTCAAATATCTTTGACAAAACTGACAGTAGGCTAATAGGCCTGTAGGATGTAATCTGGCTTGAGTCCTTTCCTGGTTTCGGGATCATAACAATTTCAGACATCTTCCAAGAGCATGGGAAGAAGCCGACGCGATGGCATTAAATATGTAAAGTAAAATTCTTACAGCTGAATTAGGTAAGTTTCTTATCATTGATCCTGTTATACGATCAGGTCCAGGTGATTTCTTCATATCCGTATTTTTAATTGTCGATTTTAAAGAAGACAACCGAAATTTCATAGGATCATTCACGATGTCGCTAATAATTGGAATAGTGGAATTACTTCTATCATGTGGTGCGAAAACCTTCTCTAAGTGCTTTGCGAACGCATTTGCCTTTTCACTTGAGTCTTTAGCCCAAGTACAGTCTTCAAGTCTTAGTGGGGATTCGTAAGCAATAGGACATTGTAAGTGCTTTACAGCTTTCCACAGACTATAATCCGTGTTTTTCATTGGATCCAAGTTTTTTAAAAAGTTGTCGATAGCGAATTCGTGTTTCTGTCTCAATTTAATGCGTAAGTTGTTTTGGCATAAGTTCATTTGCATTTTTATGTGTGGAGAACGACTATTTTGCCATTGTCTTCTTAGTCTTCTTTTCTCAATGACGAGCATCTGAATATCTGCTGTTGCCTGGTACGTTATTATTTTAGCTGATGGCTTTGTTGGCGTTGCAGCTATGGCTGCGGCAGTCACGACGTCTGTAAAATGGTCTACAGCTGCTTGAATATCAGCTGGATTTCTCAGTGGGATGTTCAAAGGTAAGTGAGAGCTCACATACATTTTATATTTTAACCACTTCGTGTTTCTGCTCGGGTAGAAACTAAGGGTTTTAGGTGCAGTGGCAAAACTGTCGTGTAAAATAACAATTGTAGGTGAATGATCAGAAGATATGTCATAGGATGAATTAACTAAGAGGTGATCGCGTTTGATGTTTTTTATTATAGCAAAATCAATAAGGTCTGGCAACTTATTAAAGTCTGTGGGCCAATTACTGGCAGATACGACGTCCAGCTTGTTTGCTTCAACTGTATGATACAACTGCCTACCTCTAGGACTAAGGAGTCTGGATTCCCAATATGTGTGCTTTGCATTGTAATCGCCAGCGGCAATAAATTTTTGCCCTAGCGTAGCAAAGAACCTGGCAAATTCATGGTGTTCGATTTTATGCCTAGGCGGGCAATACACTTAGGAGACTACAATTTTAAAATCTGTAAGATTTATAGTCGTGGCTTGCAAAAAGTCCTCCCTGAATTCAGACAATGAAAAATGCCTTACGTTTTTTCGGACTATAATGGCAGTCCCACCACATGCCCTTTCGCTTGGGTGTTTGCTGTCATATATAAAATACCTATCAATTCTAAAGCAGTTTTGTCTATATCATGTGCTAGCAGGAAGTGTTCTACTTCATATTTATGTTGGGAGAGCCCGTTAGCGTTCCAGAAGCATATTTTTAACTGGTTCATTTTTTGCCAAGCAAAACTTGCAGAAGCATGTTTTGGGTTCGCATCATTTCCTGAAACATACCCTGCGCATGTTGTCATGAAATTATTCATTGTCTGTATTAAGTTCTCGATCGAGCTCGAATTGTTGGTGAGGGGTGTCTGAACAGCCTCTTTTAAGACGTTTAAAGTTTAAAATATGGCTTAGAAAACTTAGATTATAAGCTGATAAAAAGACATTTATGTATTTAACTCCAGAAATACTCAAAACATCTAAATTGTATCCCCGTAATATTTACATATCCATGTACATGTACAGGGTGTCCGGGAAGGTATACTACTTTGTTTTGCCGCCATTTTGGTAAACATTAGTCTTGACAGTTCATATTTGGCAGTCGTGAAGTAGAGACGTGGCAAATTTATTATGGGAAAATATTCGGTAAACCAACGTGTTTTAATCGTTAAAACGTTTTATCAAAATCAGTCATCGATTACTGTGACGACGAGAAAGTTACGTAAAATTTTTGGGAGAAACAACGTGCCAACAAGACGCACTATTTATCGTGTAGTGAATGATTTCGAAGAAAGAGGGACTGTAGCTGATAGGCCCAAGCATGGACCACAGCAGTTCAGAACAATCCATCAACCTCAATTCGACACCGTGCTCAGGAGCTTGGTCTTCAAAGAACAACTTTGCCCACAATTTCGCACAAAGATTTGCATTTGTTTCCATTTAAGATTCAATTGACACAAGAGCTTCTTCCATAAGTCCATTTATGCCGCCGTACATATGCCAATAGGATGCTACAGCTCGCCCATGACAACCCCGATTTTCATGAAAAAATCATAATGAGGGACGAGGCACATTTTCATTTGAATGGATATGTGAATAAGCAGAATAGTCGGTTCTGGGCAATGGAAAACCCTCAAATTTATCATTAATCACCTTTGCATCCATTAAAAGTGACAGTCTGGTGTACAATTTGGTCAGGAGGAATCATTGGACGTTATTTCTATGAAATTGAAAATGGCGTAACGGTAACTGTCAATGGGGAGCGATATCGTGATGTGATTGAAAACTTTTTAACGCCACAACTCCATGCTTTGGGCTTTACTAACATGTGGTTTCAACAAGACGGTGTCACATCGCATACAGCCAGGATTACAATGGAATTACTGCGAGTCCTCTTTCCGGAACAGGTTATTTTAAGGAATGGTAATGTTGATTGGCCTCCACGGTCGCCTGATTTGACTGCTCCGGACTTATTTTTGTAGGGATATCTGAAAAGCAAGGTTTATGCAAACAAACTCGCATTTGTGAGGCTGACAGAGGCGAATATTTATCTGATATTGTATTCCAAACATAATTGCCGACATTTAATAAAACGTTTATCAATATACGATACATTCTCTTTCATTTGATCAAATATTTTAAAGAAACAAAGTAGTATACCTTCCCGTCGGACATCCTGTATGTATGTAAACTTACTAGGGTGATCGAATTGGATTTTTTCTAATTTCGGAAAACTTGGCCGTGACTTGAGTAAAAACGGAATAAGCATTTTTTTGGGAAATATATTTTATTACGATTAAGCTAAAAAACGCGTGATTTCAACACTGGTCCGACATTAGTGGTCAATGGATCACACATAAAGAAACGCCTCGTCATTTGTGACCATTGAAAAAGTAATTTCAAGATATTCATCATTTTTAAATAGCGGAATTACATGCAAAAAATTGGAGTTACTGATTTACAGCCGCTGTAGAGCCGAATAGAGCTAACGAAAACCATCGAATGCTTAATATTCGTAGTCAAATCGTTAACCACTAAGTATGAGCGAGGATGCTTACTTTGATTAAACACCAAAAGAATTTTACCTTTTACGGTTAAAGTTATTATATTATTTTTGTATAGTTAAAATACTTTGTTTGTGATTAAAATTGTAATAATATGGTTGTCGTAACCATGCGACAATCATGTGTTTTTTTTTTTGCGTATGTGTACTATGAAATTACACATTTTTATTGCGACTAAATGTCCTGAGTTTAGAATTCATTGAATCCATCGGAGTTTATCAATGATTTTGTTTCGGGAATTTGCTACCTTTGTAACAAATATAGAAATCGTTCTATATTTTGAACTACATTTAGCAGCATGAAATATAACAGAGACATTCGTGTTTAAATTGCATTGTTGGTCTATAATTAAACTGGCCAAAAATTCTCTTCTATTAAACCGAATTATGTGTCAAAGAATGACATAGAATCGCCGCTCTTATCAGATCGCTTCTGAAAAAAATTATTATTGTTCAGCCTTGTTTATAGCGGTTTCCTGGCATTTGACAAAGTTTGGCATGAGGGGCTAATCATCACATTCACAATAAACCTGAAACAAAGAACTCGGAAAATTCTCAAGAGATATTTGAAAAGCAGAACGTTTGCGATAAGATCAAAAGACAAATTTTGTTGGAACATCTCCAAACATGAACACTTTTTTGGAATTCTCTTTCTAAAACGGGGACAAGTTCTTTATGTTTTATTTTATTTTCATTCGGCATTGTTAATTTTGGGAAACTTCGAAAAGCATTCTTGCCCCTGTTTTATAATATTTTTAGCTCTCCTGCGATATTTGCAATAAAAATAATATCAAAATTATAAGAGAAATCCAACATTTTATGCCATACAGGGAAGAAAACCATTGAATATTTGTTGGTTATCAAAAAATGAAGAAAACTCTTGACAAGTGGCTTACTCCCTTGCAAAACAAAAACTTGCCGGTAGCCGGACTTATGATAAAATCAAAACTATTGAAATTCAGCCATAAACTGAAGAAAATAACCATGACTTTTATTCCAGTAATGGATGGCTTCAGAAATTCGAAAAATCGACCTCTTTATCAAAAAACAAAAGAAATCGCTTAATGTATTTTTCCTTTTTGAGCAAATTCGGTAAATTTGTGATAAAATGTAAAAATTTGCGATTATGAAGATCGAATCAGCATGTCCTTTTTTGTTCGCCTACAAAAGAGATTAATATTGCAGTTTTGCATGAAAAACATGTAAATTGCTCCATCGAAAAATTGTTCATACCGTTAAAATACCTCGCCTTACCATTTAATAAAAAGAATCGCTATTTTTCAACCAATAATTACGCCATAATTTTGATGATATTGCTCATAATTGTTACGTTCCTCCCTATACATGGCAAAAAAAATAAGATTGAAATTCAGACGGCGCCTAATAGGTGTCCGAGTTATTAAAGAGCGCATTACATATATAAACGTTCAACGTCGAAAAGGGCCCCAAAAAAGAAAGAGGTATGCGATATCGACCCTTACATGACATACTTAAGCAGTAACCCTCGTATGAACCTAGATAATTTATTCAAATGACTTATTTTCAAAGAACACTCAATTTCAGTGTTTTTAACAAATTTTGACACAAAGGATAATTTTTATACCTATTTCTCGTTTAATGTTCTTCTATTTTCTATTTCTTTAAAGAAAGAAAAATCCTTTGAAACAGGTAAATTATTCATTACCTAAAATTTCAATAACAAAGTGATGCAATCTAAAAAATAAAACAAATGGAATACCTTTCAAATTTCTCCATCCATTAAAACGTTAAAAGACACGTGTATTTTGTTTTTAATAACATCGTAAATATGGAATTATTCCATAAACATTTTTCATATAACGTCACAAACGTAAACAAGGCATTTCTCTCTGCTAAGTTTCATCATAGTCTTGCTGGATTTCTCGCTCTATCTCTCTTACTCACTCTCTCTCTCTCTCTCATTAAGCTTTATTTTTTTGATTAGGAAATAATTGTCAGAAACAAGGTAACCAGTGTTTTCTATCCGTCTCGTTCCCACAGAACCTTAGTTGGTTTTTATTTCTACTTTAATTTTTTATGCAAATTTAAGGGTGGAGAAATATTTATTTCTTTGAAATTTTATATAAATGTATTAAAGTTTATTAAATAGAACTTAATTCTCTAATACGCATATTTTGAGAAGTTGCATAGTTGCATACACACACACACCAACACAAACAGGGTAACTTGCAGTTATATTTTTGCCACAACATTCAACAAGGGGATTTACTGCTTGGTTTGCATATTTAAATTAAATTTTATTCACTTTTCATCGCTTACAACGCTTGATTTATTATGTGTTTTCTGTTTTGTAAAACAAACATACTTAAGTTTTGATAAATTTTCATGGGACGTATGGAAAAACAATCCACTTGAAATTTATGGTTTTCTGCGGTATAAATAACAAAGCACATGCACTTAAACACATTTTAATTTAGTTTATTAATTTTATTTATTCAAACAAATAAGGAAACTAATTAACAATAATTTTATTTAGCTTTTATAAATATGCACTTACCCACAACATTAGATTTTTGTTTTGTTTATTTTATTTTTTTTATATATTTATTATATTTGTCTCTTTCTAACAGAACCCAGAGTAAAACCAGTGTTTTTTATTTTCTTATGTGTCAAAATTGTCACCTCTGGTTACTTTGTGATAACAACTTTCTATACATGTAAAACAAACAATTTTTCCACATAAAAACAGGATCTGCTAACGTGATCTGATATGACGAATTATCGTCATAATGTTAGTAACAGATAACTTTTTTAAGTCTTTTCAAAAAATAACGATTCACATATATTTCCGTTCCAAAAAATATATGTATATTATAAAAATATAAATAAAACCGTGTGATCAAAGTTAGTCGCCGAAATGAACGCATTCTGAACCATTGATCAAGAAACCGGTTTAAGTTATTTTCTAAGAAAATGGGACATCCCTCTTTTTCGCAATCCGTAATATTAATTTCTACATTTACTTTTATATTGGTCAGGATGCACAGAGCTTGAGTAGAACTCAACAGATTTATCCCCTCTAGAGCCACAATATGCGTATCTTTGTTTACACGTTTCAATTATGCTACAATGTTTATTAAAGACGGCAGCGACGTAGATTTAGTCGAGTATTCGGCTATTCGGATTATACCAACTGACTTGCTTAGGAACAGCATTCAGATATTCGGGAATTCCGATGTATCGGCGGCACTCTTAAAAATACTACTAATACAATTAATTTAATATTATCCTATGGTTAAGCTAACTTAACTAACAAAGTGAGTCAAGCCGTAGGCGTCGTGCCAAATGTCAGGCCAAATCCGCTGTGCCAAACAGTGTAGCTGAAGCCGGTGCCAAACCAGTCAGGCCGAAGCCGCTATGCCAAAACAGTCAATCCGAAGCCGGTGTGCCAAAACAGTTAAGCCGTAGGCGCTATGCCAAAACAGTCAGGTCGAATCCGCTGTGCCAAAACAGTCGAGCCGAAGCCGCTGAAACAATATGAACTAATTAGAATATGCAGCGGTTTGTGTATACTTGAGTTGTTTACTACAATATGAAAACAATTGTTCATATGAGCTAAGTGTGTGTATGTTGTAATAAAGTTGGTTGGTTTAATTGGTACATAAGTATAAGATATCTACAGTTAGTATGTACGTGGTACACGTTATACTCTTCCTGGTCGTTCATCCACGTTTTTGACCGGCAGTATCGAATCCCATCTACGGATCGAAATGCTTTCTTCAGCCCAACATTTTACGAAGGTCACATGGCGAGAGCTGGGTCGATAATATGAAAACCAGGATATAAAGTGGAGCGGAAGCTTGTTTATAACAATAAACTATTTATAACCTGTAAATGCACTATTACCAGTTGCTGCTAGCGAATTCAACAACCATTTCTGTATAGCGCTCATCAGTGCATACTAGCCAAAACCCAATCACTTTTTATTTATGTAAATTTCGTATATAAGATCAGCCTGGAATTATGTGTTAATAATAATGATGTGGCTATTATCGGTAATGAGGTCGATAATTAAGATGGCCATGACGATGGCGAGGACTATACTGACGACGATTAAAAGGATGGTGATATCGATGATAGTGTCTTTACCAGATAACGTAGTTGGGCCGTATTTCGGGTGACTATGTCTCCCAGTAGTTCACTTATGGTCCCAGCCAGGAGTCCTCGATATTAATGGTTCGTTTGCATTATTCACATCCGGTGTGTGTGTTGTTGAAATGTACTCGATTTTTGGTGCAGGGTACTAATAATCGCATGATCACCACTAAGTAGCGTTATTCGCTATCCGTCACTTGCATCATCCCTAGCCACTGCCTACGTAGTGGTATTTCCCCCAGTTTTTTTCCCAATGAAAATAATGTTCGACGTCTCTATACTAACTACTGATCCCCATTTTAAGTTCTCCTAAAGTTGTGAACCAATCACGCGTTAACTATTGGACTACCTTTTAATCTTTACTGTTGAACCCAATTATTGTAGTAGTGGTACTGGATTTGACAGGGTTACCTGATGGTCTGACCTTTGGCTTCTGCGAAGACGTATCGCGCCTTTTTTATTAGTGGGGGTGAGACGGCCTTGGATGTTCGTCTGGGACGAGGTGTTGGTTTCCCTATTCTTGACACGTCGTCGTCTAAGTAAATGGTTCGTCTTATCCTTCTTCATGTTGTAGCTGAACCCTTGTGTGTCTTTTCAAATTTTCTCGGCGTACACAGACTTTGGTATCCTCGGCTCTTGTCCTTGTGTTAAGTATGTTGTGCTGTGTTCCTTGAGAACATTATTGCGGGCCAAACCTCATCCTAAGCGTTATAAACCTGTGGATGAAATTGTCATCATTTGACGTCGTATTGCAAACAACTTTAGTTAAGGAACTGTATACGACCGTTAAAATTATTTGCTTCCGATTTAAGAGAAGTACTCCTGTAAGTCTTGCTTTGAAATCACCAAAGCGCTGATTTTTAAATTTTGACTATAGTTTTGAAAATAATTGCAATGATAACGAAATTCTACCAAATGGCAAAATTATTGAAGCATATCTTCTCTCATTAAACATAAAAACTTGAATTTAAAGAATACTTTTACATTTGCATACCAATTACTCTATTTTACAAAATAAAAAAAATTTAGATGCTTCTGGAGAGACCTAGTGTAGGTTGTAGGCATATTTGAGTACATAATTTTGTAATTTGTTGAAATTCGATTACACCCTCAAATCGAAAGTTATCGATGAAATACACATATATTCAAATGCACCGATTTTGACACTTTAACCGTTTCGAATAGAGTCGAATTTAAGCTTCTTTAGTATACTTAAATAGTTGTGAATCCCCGAATATTTTCAAGATATATGAGCATCGGTTTTTTTTGCAGTACTTTATTTGAAATCATATTTTTTTTAATTTTAGTTAAAAACGCATTTAGTAGCGAGTAAAATAAGATCTGACTGGGTAAAATCGAAGAGGTATTTCTGAAAATACTTAAGATATACAATTTTAGTATATTGAAATATAGACTCCAAATCCACCACATCTCTTTGGTATCTTAATCAACTCTACTACTTTAGGAGCAAAATCTAGTCACGATTAGTTAAAATTTTTTTTAGTTTTTCAAAAATAATGTTAAAGTATTGTTGCTCGAAATTTTTTAACTAATCCTGACTAGAAGTTCAACTAAAATTATTTTTTTTAGAAAGCGTGCAAACAACGTTGACTATGCCTACATTAAACATCTGTTCTTTTTCTGACTTTATGTACATATGGCTTGAATGCCATAAAAAAGAAGAGTGAAAAAAACAGGAAAGAGGGCTATATTCATATTCGACTGTGCCTAGTCATATTCACGTACCCATAACCAAAGTATGAATTACTCAAAATGTACTACAGATTATTCCCGGTGCAAATGATTATTTACGACATTTAATTTTGACCTCCGGTTTTAGTTTCATATTTTACATTTAAAATCTCCTTTCGTTTTATTATAATCGATTCCGATTGTTTCTGTCGAATGAGCTGCTTTTTCTTAATGACGGCTCTTTTAATTTGTTTTCATTTTCTCTTTTTTTCTCAATGTCCATAAATTATTTATAAATTCTAGATTTTTCGGTGAATTATAGATGATAGAGGTATTGGGTTTTTCAGTAAAATGTCTAATATTTGATAAAATTTATAGTTTTCGGTGCAATTTCAGCATTTGGATAAATTTAGTCGTTAAATTTCAAAATATGGTGAATTTTCTTTCTGGTTATTTGTTTGTGAAAATTAGGTTTTTTGTAAGATATTGGGTCTTTTGGAATTTGCATGTAATGGGTTTTGTTAAAATTTAAACATTTTTCATAAAATATTGATTCTCTACAAATTTTGGTGAAAGTGAAAAATGTCGGCGAAATTAAAAATTTAGGTTTCAAATTTTGGAGAATTTTGGTTTTTGTGGTTTTAGAATTATTTTCTTTTATTCCAATCGATTTTGTGGTAAATTTTTGAAGAACTGGTGAATAAAAAGTTTTTCCAAATTTTAAGGTGCGATTTCGGTATTCTTGAAGCTTTGCTTTTTGGAAAAAAATATTGTTATTTTGGTAATTAAAAATTTTTCAACAATAGTTTGGTTTTGTGAAGAATTTTTCAATATTGGTAAATTCCTAAATTGAGAAGAAATTTCCAATTATATCCTTTTCCAGTTTATATTTTTTTAAATTATTTAAGTTTTATGACCTTAAAATTTTATGTATTCTTTTTTGTGAATTTTTAAATTTTTTGGTGAATTCCCTATTTGTGGTGAAATTAGAAATTTTTTATACAATTGTGTAACAAACGAGTATATTATATTTCGACGTTTTAATAAAAAAAAATTTTTAATAATCGGCTTATTGCTGAGTTTTCAAAATTTTTAGAAATTAAAGTTTTTGTGGTGAAATTTAAAAATTGGGAAACTTTGTTTTCTGCAGTATTTTGTTTTTATTAAATATTGATTTTTAGAAGTTAACAGTTTTTTCGACTTATGATATATTTTCGAATTTTTGTTAAATATTATATTTTGGCAAAATATTGCCAAATCTTGTATTCTTTGTAATTATTTGATGTAGTTGCGGATTTTAAATAAGACAAAATTTAAATAAGACAAAAAAATTACAAAAAGGATAAAAAATGCCAAAAAAAACAAATATTGTCAAAATTCGAAATTAACAATGTAAACAATTGTTTTGCGAAAATATGAAAAGTAAATTAAAAACCGAAATTTTACCAAAACAATATAAAAGCAAAATTCACCAAATATTAAAATTTTAAATACAAAAATTTAAATTTCACCAAAATATTGTTATTTCACCAAAAGGCCTTAAAATCACATAAAATCAATATTTTATTATACACGTCGAAATTTTAACAAAATCGATTTTAATCAAATATATTTAAAATTCAAAATTCACCACAAATGGTGAATTCAGGAAAAAAAATTGTTGACTATAATTTGCGTATTCAACAAAATGCGAAAATTTACCACAAAACCAAAGGTTTTAAATTCCAAAAATGTCACAAAATTACTAAAAATCGGAAATTTCGCCAAATCTTAAATTCACCAAAGATACTAGAATTCTCCTTATAAACGAAAAACTGGAATAAGGAAAATTTAATTTCTTAAAAGTCAATTTTTAATTTAAAAAAAACAAGAAATTTTAATTATAAAATGCCAAAGAAATTAAAATTCACCAGATTTTGAAAGTTATTCCAAAAAATTTAAATTTTACCAAATTTTGTATTTCCAGCAAAAAACAACAAAATTAACAAAAAATCAATGTTTAAAAATTTTTTCAATATCGATGTTAAACAAGAATATAAAAAAGTTTCACGTAAACAGAACTGCACCAAAGTATTAAAAAAATAATCAAAATTTAGCAATATTTTTAATTTGCCATTTAATTTAAAAAATTGACCATAAAAGCGAAAAACTCGAATAAAATAATTTAATTGGAAAAATATCACAAAAAACAAAATTTTATAAAATGCTATAACAAAATTTTTTATTTCACAAAAATTTTGTTCAATATTTTATGAAAATTCACAATTTTATCATGATTTTTATTACAAAATTCTAATTTTCAGAAATAAGTAACCGAAAAATAGCATAAACATATTTTAAAGTTCAACGAAAAAAATTTCCCAAAGGCTGAAATTGCAACGAAAGCTATAAACTTTACTAAAAATCCATTACATACATTTTCCCAAAAAGTCCAGAATTAATCATAAAAAAATACGTAAAACACAAAATTTGGCAAAATTTTGACAAAATATAAAATTCACAAAAAATTCTAAAATATACCATAAATCGATAAAAAAAAATATAAATTAAAAACTTAATTGCCAGAAAACCAATATTTTATGTATAAAAACCTGAAATTTTACCAAAATATACCAAAAACCAGATTGACCAGATTTTGGAATTTCACCATAAACTTTAACATTAATTTCTTTAAAAAATATGAAAACGTGAGAATTATATAACAAATCTAAAATTTTAAAATTCACCAACTAATTTCAAAATTCACAAAGAAATAAAAAGTTCACCAAAATATTTGAAAATTATAAAAATTAAATATTTTACAAAAAATCTAAATTAAAAATCTAAATTAAAATTTAGCAAAATTTTAAAATTCTTCACAAAACCAAACAAAAAGCAAATTTTAAAGAAATCCGAAATTGCCTAAAAAAAATACGAAAAATCATGCCTCAACCACCTTATTCACCAGATTTGGCTCCGTGCGAATTTTTGCTATTCCCAAAACTGAAGAGACCAATGAAAAGAAAGCGTTTTGCAACAATTGATGAGATAAAGTCAGAATCGAAGAACGATCTGATGGCCATATCGAAAAACGCATTTCAGAACTGCTTTGAGGATTGGAAGAAACGCTGGCATAAGTGCAGTATATCTGAGGGGAATTACTTTGAAGGGGACAAAAAGGATATTGATGAATAAATAAATACAATATAAGAATCGGTACAACCGGATATAGCTCTCTTACTTGTTATTATTCAAGTTATCTGGGGGCTCGGGATGGTAATTTCTGTTTCCAAATTTCAAGATCCTAGATTTTTTAGTGCCGAAAGAAAGTCGATTTCAACATCGGATAGACAGACTGGCGGACATCGTTAATTAAACTTTGCTACCTAAGTATTCTAAGATTATATATGGTTTGCAATGCAATTACTAACTTTGTATAAGTCTTTTTTATCAATCACTGTTGTTTACAATTATGCATGTTATATATTATAATTTTAGTTAATTAATTTTTAAGAAATAGGTCTTCAATAAAATTCTTTCTATAAATTAAATTCATTTCTTATAATCGATATTTCGCTACGCCTTTTTGTAGCATCATCAGTAAATAAATTATATTATAAAAACACCAAATAACAATCAATAGAATACGTATACGTATGCGATAATGAAAATCAGTTTTGCTACGTTTATAGTATATTCTTATACAAAAAGCAGGCTGTGATTAAGGCTTTCAATCGCTGTTTTTTTCGCTCGTCATGCGTTAGTAGTTGGTATGAGCCGGAATATAATTGTAGTAATTGCACATTAGGGCTTAAACAATGGAACCCTGAAAGTCTGAAGGGTTTTGCCTTCTTCAAGTCCATAAGAGTGGCGACCTATAAAAAGGAAGATTGCCACTTTTGTTAAACAAATGTCGTTGGTAATCACTACAAATCACGTGACCCTATAAGATATGCAAATGTTTTAACAGTAACAAAGCCAGTGATAATAAAACGAAAATGTAGGAGTTTTTAAGATTTATTCGTGTCTAGTTTTAGAGTTTTGATGTAGAGGAAATTGATGATCCTTTTATTCCAGCTTGTTATCAACTATATGATTATCATGGTGTTGTCTGCAATATATGTAGGATTGTCACGATTGAAGCGCGGTTTTATAGTAACGTTTAAAAGACACAACAACTTCGTATTATTCGCACAGGTTTAGAAAGCTGATAAAGATGCCAACAATATTGAGCAGATGTAAATTATTTGCATGCCTCGTATGAGCATGAGAATTGGAGATTATTCTTAGAAGGCAGGGCTACTGTTTCTTTTTCGTTTCTATTTAGACATATGTTGTTGTAAATAGTCTCAGACTTATCAGAACCGCTAGTCAATTTAAAATCCCGTTCTATTTTTTTTAGACATGTATATATTTAAATGTTTATTGAACTTTACTTTTTCAAGGACAAACTAAGAATGAATCTATGTATAAGAATAAAATAAAAGAAATGTAAAATATAAAATAATATTGCCAGATTGTAGGCTTTCTGTGGCCTTGCCAACACATGTGTTTCGATATCCCTTTGGTGCCAAAATTCCTCAAGTTTTTGGAGCAAACTCGCATTCGTTTCATTACGTATTCGTGATCCAAAATGTCCAGAGGGTTCTCGACCCATTTGCTGAACTTTTTCCGTTGTTTCCACCTGTTTTTTATTGGTACTTGGTACGCAACTCTAAGGGATGAAATTTCAAAAAGCCTAAGTACAACTTCTGTCCAGGTCGACCATTTCTGTTAGCTGTTCGCTGATCTTCTTTGACGATAGCTAGCACAATGTTCAGCAAGTCTTCTATTTTTAAAGGAAGTCTGCACTTTGCGAGATCTTGGCACTATTGGCGAAGACTGTCTATATCCTAGGGCATCCGACGGTCATGGATTATATCTTGCATGGTAGAACGCGGAACACTATGTTCATGTCTGGCACCTAATATCGAACTCGTGGCTTCTGTTATACCGTTTAGATTATTTTGTATGGATTCTTCGGAATAATGATGCATGCTTCTACTTTCATATACATATGTATATATATAATTTTTAAAATGTCAAAAATACCTGGAAGTAATTATCTCTACCGAATGTTATGCTATTTTAGAGGTTCCAGGTCTTAAAATACTTAATGTTAATCATTTCAAACTAATTTTATTTTCCATCAGAGAGAATAATAGTACAAAATGTTCTTAAATTTTAGCTTAATCTGAAAAACTACTGATTTACCAGTAGTCGGCACCCCCATGCCGACCATTTTAATATCGGCAGCCATTAAAATGAGCAACAAAATTGCTTTTATCTAAATTGTCTATATGAAAGACAATATCTGTACCTCGGAGGGATACAACACTATGTCCATTTTTTTCCATATTGACTTTATTACAGAGTTAAAATCAGCTTTTCTCATATTTCTTAGAGGAATAGAGCACTATGTCAAAAACAAGTTAGAGCCGGTAAAATATTGTTTCAACATCTCAATAGCTGTGCCAATAACACTTTTTGTTGAAAAAATGTTTAAAACTCCTCTCCTGTAAAGTTATGAAAATGGACATAGTGTTGTATCCCTCCGAGGTACAGATATATTAATCGATTTCTAGTCTTAGAAATCCTTATGGTTTAAAAACTCAATTTTCAATTACCTAAGTTGGCTTTGGAACTAACAAAATACTAAAAGAAAGCCAAGGTTGAAAAACTATCCCCAAATGAGGACAAAAACAAATCAAAACGCTTATCTCAATCAAAGTTGACCCTTAAAAAAAGTTTGTATATTTTCAATAAATATTTAACTGCTGCCATCCTTATTTATTCACATTTTAAATAAAAAACGTTGACTTTACTACTTTACTTTACTTTATGAAAAAAGGACATACATACAGGGTGGCGCAAAAATAACCTTCCGATGTTTTTTGGCTGTAATTTAAAAAAAAATGAAAAACTTTGATTCTTCTTGTGGATTATTTTTATTTGGTCTTTTAATTTTTTTACATCAAGTCGAGAATATGATGTCATGTAAATGGCCGCCGCCACAGTTGGTTGTCATTTGAGCCCTTTTTATGGCATTTTCCATCACTTTGGCCAAAACTTCCGGCGATAGGTCCTAACATTCTTGACGGATATTGTCTTTAAGAGCTGCAAGAGCAGCCTCAGAGGCTTGTTGACATAAACCCGCGACTTCAAAAAGCCCCACAAAAAGAAGTCTGCAGCGGTCAAATCAGGCGAACTTGCTGGCCAGTGCAAATCGCCAAAAAGGGAGATTAGGCGCCCGGGAAATGCATCCTTCAGCATATCGGTTGTGGCACGTGCAGTGTGTGCCGTTGCACCGTCCTGTTGGAACCACATGTTTTCCAATCCCAATTTATCAAGTTGCGGCAAAAAGAACTCGTTAATCATTGCTCTGTAGCGCTCACCATTCACAGTAACCGTTTGGCCCGCGACGTCTTCGAAGAAAAAAGGTCCGATGACTCCTCCAGCGAAAACCGTACACCATACAGTGACTTTGAGCGGATGTAATGGCTCTTCGTGGGTTACATGCGGATTTTCAGTGCCCCAGAAGCGTAAATTTTGCTTATTTACGTACCCGCTAAGATGGAAATGGGCCTCATCACTCATGATTATTTTTGATGAAAAATCATCTTCCTCTTGGTGGTGATTAAGGATGGCTTGAGCGTATGTTAGACGCGATTGGCGGTCAGCAGCTTTGTACGGAAACATCTTCAAATCTTTTACCAAAATTCGCTGTAAAGACCGTCGACTGATACCCATTTGCGCTTCCATGACATCCTCGGCTACAGCAGCAATATTCTCTGCAGAACGGCTACTCCGGGGTCTGCCACGCCTGGCAGCATCTCGTGTTGTGCCAGTCTCTTCGAGGCGAGCGGCTAAACGTCGCAGTGTTTCACCAGTAGGCGTTGGACGGCCAGGAAATCTGCGACGAAATTCACGTTGTGCCAAAGTCACCAATATTCCGCGTTCTGGAGCAGTGTAGCGTAACATTGTTTATTAACGTGTATTTCGCAATTGTTTACTACACAAATGTCAAAACAGAATTGACATTAGGGTCCAATCGCAAAATTTATAGCATTTTCTGATAGGAGGATTCCTTTGCGCCACCCAGTACATACATATGTATGTACATATGAAAGTACTTATAAAAACGTATGTATGTAAGTATGTCCAACACTTAAAACACGTTTGTGAAGTTTTTATTAAAGCACTTCTTTGCTTCTTTACAAACAAGTGTAATTAAGTTTTCTGAAAACCTATCCGAAAGGTATTTTTGAAGCTTAATTAAAAGCCAGTTTTCAATTGAAAAATTAAGAAAGTCAATTTTTTTGTACTTTAAATTTAAGTTGTAAATAATTTACTACATGTACACACATGCATCATACTACGTACATATGTAACAGCGATAGCTTTTTTATCTAGAAAACGCCTATTTTATTTTACGCAGCAACTATGTGTGCACGTGGATGACAACTTGTATCGTGTTACAATCCCCATTCAAGAGCGAAAATAGTATATTTCCGTTCGAGACACTCGCTCAAACATAAATTCATACATACACACACAACACTCTAAGATAAACAAAAAAAACAAAACATGCCTTAGCAACAAACAAAAATAAAAACAAAATATTAAGAAGAGCTTTACTACTTGTGAATACATACGTACATATATACATACACACATATACTATTAGTATTTTCTACAACTTTTGTGTACACCAAAAATTGTACCGGCAACCTACACACACACATGCATACACGTTTGTTTTTTTTTGTAAGTTTTACTACTTTGTTTATGTAAAATTTTACTGTATTTAGTGTGGCAGACTGTCGCAACCATCATCACTTTAATAGCGGTTTAATGGTCTTTGTAGTAGTTTTACTACACCGCATACCGTGTATAAACATATTCCATGTTTAATAGTACCAACACTCTGCAGGATTGGTACGTACAAATAACTTATTTTGTAAATTCGGCGTTGATATTTTGAATTGATTTGTTATTTTCGGATTTGACTAGTTAGATGAAAGCAGATTTTAAAAGATTTTTTCGGCTTCAGCGATGTAAGTATGTATTCTGTAGTTTTCTCTTATTTTTTATAATTCTTATAATTTCTTATAATTTGGTTTTGTATAATAAAAAGTTCCTGATCGTTTTTACAATATGTAACTGATTCTCCAACTGTTTGCAATTTCACCGATTTATCGATTTTTAGTGTTTTTTTTTTACTTTCGCTAAATTTTCAGATTGCCAAGATTGTTACAAATTTAAAATTTTTCTAACATTATTATTTTTCTGATTAACACTATTTTAGGGCTGCATAAAATTCTCTTCGCAAATGCAAATTTCCCATTGGTGTTGTCACATGGTTTTTTGCAAACTTAGTACTTCGTCCTTCCTCCATCGCTTTCATTAAGCCTGGTTACAGTTAAATCTGCCTGTGGAGTGAAAATTCGCAAGAAACCCTTTTACCTGAAATGGCAAATCGATATAGCTTTAAGCAGTTATAAACATGTGAAATGTTTCCCCTAACAATTAGTTGGTCACACTAAAATAGTAAATAACATTGATATGAACATCATCATCCACAACAATGAATGTTTTATTGTTGTTGTAGACAGTTAAAATGCACGCGTGTTCTTCATACGCCACCTCTCAAATGCCCTCTCAATAATCACATGAAATGAAAATCTAAAGAGAAAAAAAGAGAAGCAAACCAAGGCAACATTTATATATTTCAAGTAGATACATGCGAAACCAATCTCATTGATGCAAATTCTTAAATTCCTTGCCAAAAAAGCTTTCCTTTATTTTTTTTTTTTTAGCAATAAAACAGTCTACACCAGGGATGTTAAATTGAGAAAAGTTTTACTTTTTCAGCACAACTCTGATCATATTAGTCAAGCAGTGCTCCAATTAATTGATTTTGGGGAACTTTTAAAATTTTTTAATATTGAATTTTGTAACATTTCCTAAGTGTTAAACAATTATTTTCAACAGTAGGGTTTGCATAGAAGCACTGACCAAATATTACTTTAAACTGGAAAGTGTCATACATATGCACCTTTTCTTAAATTTTGCTTTAGTATGTAGGTTCAGCGTATTATTATTAATTTTCACGTACATAAATCCCTACTGCCAGTTTTTTTTTTGCTCTTTGGTTTTTCAGTGTTCAACTCTTTACAATTAGCTTGTGATTAGTGACATGCCACCAACTTTTTGTTGAGGCATTACCACGTGGATAGACATCGTACGTAATGTACGAACTTTTTTTTTTGTTGACAACCATGCAACTTAAATTTCCGGAATCCTCTTCTAAACACCCATTTCGTCATGATTCTTAATACTTGCCATGGCGAGTTTAAAACAAATTCAGTAAAGAAAAAGTAAAAGATTCTAAGACTAAAGTTGATCTATAAGTAGGGAAGTGACGATAAGTAGGAAAGGGAAGGATTCACACACCCAAGTTAAAAAATGTGAGTTTTTCCAAAATTGGTTCCGCTATCTTTTTTCTTATACCTACGTATTTAATTTTTAAATTTGGTTTGTAGACGCAAAAGTATAATAACTTTTAAGTACATACATGTATATTAATCATACGTTCTGATTGATCATGCATAATAAACAATTTCTATTAAAATTAATATCTCGTAGTAGAAATAAACGCCAAGTTTTTTGTACTCGATACTTTACGACCGAGTAACATGTAGGTATTGCATGAAAACACTGGAATCGGTCAGGCAGTACTTGAATCATATTGGCACAAAAATTGTATGACACTTTTTGCTTCATATTATTACTTCGTTTGAGTAAAGACGTACTTCACTTTAAGCGCATAATTTATATTCATTTAAGGTGACTTTTTTTATTTTAAAAATTGAACAAGTGCAGAGGCACAGTTAACAGTTAGTAACAACAACAAAATAAATAACAAAAAATAAAAAGCATTATAATATAGTGTGTGATAAAAAATACAATAACAAAGTGCATGGTTAAACCTGTTTAAACAATTAATAGTGAGTGCATGAGCGCACCAAACATTAACGAAAAAATACAAAAGGTAATAACAACAATGCTTATTACTCTTTTTCTTACACAAATGCTAATAATGCAATAAACAATATAAATAATAAAAAAAAGATGACAGTGCTTTTTTAACCGTCAGGCCAATTGACCGAACGCGTTCATTATCAGCAAATATAAATATATCTGCTACAGAAACAACGAATTCAATAAATAAAACTAAAGAAACAAATAATACACAAAAAATCGCACAAGAAAAAGAACCAGGTACTAAATCTAAACGCGTGCAAACTGGTATGGAACGGTACATAACCATAACGAAGAGTAAGGCGAGTCCTAAGTCTTCACAACCAGAGCGAACCGCCAAGCAATATAAAGGTTCTCATCAAGTGCTGCAACATCGGTAAGTGAAAATAGATTTTCTGTCCTTGCTACCCCGGATAATGAAAATGCCGAACCCACTGCAAGGAACAAAAACCCCCACCAATCTACTTGCGCGAACAAACATCAAATGCCATTGTAAATATGCTGTCCCAACTCGTAGGCAAAGAAAATGTCTATGTGGCTTCTGTACGAAGAGGACAGATACAAGAAACGAAGATCCGAGCCCACACTGAGAAGAATTATCGCCTAATCGCAAGTCGTCTCGATGCAGATAATAAGAGCTATTATACGTATCAACTAAAAAGTGCTAAAGGTTTGAATGTCATTATAAAGGGCATTGACAGTTCTGTTCCCACTGAGGAGATAAAAAGTGCCATAGAGGTGGAAGGTTATGTCGTAAGGTCAGTGCACAATATTCTAAATAAGAATAAAGGTTCCCAACCTATGCATCGTGTTGAAATCGTGTTTAATGCATCGCAACTTAAATCAAAAAACTCGGTTCATCCAATATATAATTTGCGCTACCTTTTGAACAGAAGAATAACGGTGGAAGAGCCTCTAAAACGTAGCGGTCCCCGTCAGTGTACTAATTGCCAGGAATTTGGACACACGAAAACCTACTGCAAGCTACCATCCGTATGCGTTGTTTGCGGTGATGCGCACCGGACTTTGGAATGCACTTCTTCCAAAACAGACCCCAAGGTCAAAAAATGCAGCAACTGTGGTGAAAACCATACAGCAAATTACAGGGGCTGCAAAGTATTTCAATATGTAAAAGATAATGGGAAAGTCGTACGCAAACCTGATTATGAGCAATATAAAGCTTCCCAATTTCCTCGGCTTCATGCTAGTTCTGTTGCTAGTACACAAGCTACACAGCCACACACTAAGCCAAACTTTTCATATGCCCAAACATTGAAAAATGATTTACCTAATGTGAATGCCAAAAGTTCTAATGCGCATAAACATTCATATTCCCACGTCTTAAAAGAGGGTGCTCAGACACCCCTCACCAACAATTCGAGCTCGATCGAGAACTTAATACAGACAATGAATAATTTCATGACAACTATGCAGGGTATGTTTCAGGAAATGATGCGAACCCAAAACATGCTTCTGCAAGTTTTGCTTGGCAAAAAATGAACCAGTTAAAAATATGCTTCTGGAACGCTAATGGGCTCTCCCAACATAAATATGAAGTAGAACACTTCCTACTAGCACATAATATAGACATACTATTAGTCTCTGAAACACACTTCACTATAAAAAACTGCTTTAGAATTGATGGGTTTTTTATATATGACACCAAACACTCAAGCGAAAGGGCATGTGGTGGGACTGCCATTATAGTCCGAAAAAACGTAAGGCATTTTCTATTGCCTGAATTCAATGAAGACTTTTTGCAAACCACGACCATAAATCTTACTGATTTTAAAATTGTAGTCTCCTCAGTGTATTGCCCACCTAGGCATAAAATCGACCACCATGAATTTGCCAGGTTCTTTGCTACACTAGGGCAAAAATTTATTGCCGCTGGCGATTACAATGCAAAGCACACATATTGGGGATCCAGACTCCTTAGTCCTAGAGGTAGGCAGTTGTATTATACAGTTGATACGAACTAGCTTGACGTCGTATCTGCCAGTAAACCCACCTATTGGCCCACAGACTTTAATAAGTTGCCAGACCTTATTGATTTTGCTATAATAAAAAACATCAAACGCGATCAACTCTTAGTTAATTCATCCTATGACCTATCTTCTGATCATTCACCTACAATTGTTATTTTACACGACAGTTTGCCACTGCACCTAAAACCCTTAGTTTCTACCCGAACAGAAACACGAATTGGTTAAAATATAAAATGTATGTGAGCTCTCACTTACCTTTGAACATCCCACTGAGAAATCCAGCTGATATTCAAGCAGCTGTAGACCATTTTACAGACGTCGTGACTGCCGCAGCCATAGCTGCAACGTCAACAAAGCCATCAGCTAAAATAATAACGTACCAGGCAACAGCAGATATTCAGATGCTCGTCATTGAGAAAAGAAGACTAAGGAGACAATGGCAAACTAGTCGTTCACCACACATAAAAATGCAAATGAACTTATGCCAAAAAAACTTACGGAGTAAACTGAGACAGAAACACCAACTCGCTATCGACAATTTTTTAAAAAACTTGGATCCAATGAAAAACACGGATTATAGTCTGTGGAAAGCTGTAAAGCACTTACAATGTCCTATTGCTTACGAATCCCCACTAAGACTTGAAGACCGTACTTGGGCTAAAAACTCAAGTGAAAAGGCAAATGCGTTCGCAAAGCACTTAGAGAAGGTTTTCGCACCACATGATATAAGTAATTCCACTATTCCAATTATTAGCTTCTTTATAATCGACAATTAAAAATACGGATATGAAGAAATCACCTGGACCTGATCGTATAACAGGATCAATGATAAAAAACTTACAAAATTCAGCTGTAAGAATTTTACTTTACATATTTAATGCCATGTTGCGCGTCGGCTTCTTCCCATGCTCTTGGAAGATGTCTGAAATTGTTATGATCCCGAAACCTGGAAAGGACACAAGCCAGATTACATCCTACAGGCCAATTAGCCTACTGTCAGTTTTGCCAAAAATATTTGAAAAATTATTCGTCTCGAGTGTAACTCCTTTTCTAAATGAACAAAACGTTATCCCAGATCATCAGTTTGGTTTTCGAGCAAGGCATAAGACGATTGAACAAGTCCATAGAATCGTTACCATTATTAGATCGGCTTTTGAAAGAAAGCAATACTGTTCAGCTTTATTTATAGACATTTCCCAAGCATTTGATAAAGTCTGCCATGATGGGCGACTTACTAAAATAGTTCGGGTTCTTCCTGAAAACACCCACAAGCTTATAAAAAGCTATTTGCCCGATAGAACTTTTAAAGTAAGGTCAAAGGACCAGCTTTCAAGATGTGGGAAAATCAGTGCAGGAGTGCCTCAAGGTAGTGTGCTAGGGCCGCTATTCAGCGGATATGCCGACAAGCCCACATACATATACATCAACCTTTGCAGACGACACTGCAATTATAAGTGTCAGTAATGAGCCAAAGGATGCATCTGAAAAGCTGCAGTCCCATATTCATAAGCTAGAAGACTGGCTAAAACAGTGGAGAATAAAGGTAAATCCATCAAAATGTGCTCATGTAACGTTTTCCCTTAGAAGGCAAAATCGTCCACCAATCACAATAACTAATACCACGGTTCCAGCGGAAACGCACGTCAAATATTTAGGTATCCACCTAGATCTGCGCCAAACTTGGACCCGTCACATTGAGGAATAAATAACGTCCATAAAGCTTCGAACAAATCAACTGCATTGGCTAATAAGTCCTAACTCAACTTTGGCTTTGGAATATAAAGTCCTATTATACAAATCCGTTATAAAGCCAATATGGTCATATGGTATTCAGCTGTGGGGTACTGCGTGTGCATCAAACATCCAGAAGTTACAGAGAAGACAGTCTAGGATTTTACGTCATATCGTATGCGCCCCCTGGTACATAAGAAATGAAAACATACATAGGGATCTCAAAGTTCCCACTATCCACGAAGAAGTTAAAACATATACGTCCAAATACGTGAACAAACTAGTCGCACATCCCAACACTCTAGCACGCCATTTATTGCAATTTGACGGCCACCAGAGACTAAAAAGAACTGACACATTGAGCCTGGCAAGGCGGCTCTCTCTACACAATAGAAGATAGATTTTTAAGATATGAATACAAAAAATTAGTTATTACGTTGGTACTAACTAGTAAATAATAATTTAGAAATAAGATTTGAATACTTATTGTGAATTTCTTTTAATAGAAAGATTCAATAAAATAAAAAAAAAATATTAATACAAGGAAAGTATACGAAATCGTTTGTTCAGATACCTCGAAAAACGATTGCTTTTGGGAAGCCTTTCCCTGAGTAAATTATTACACTTGAATTTACATACTCGTATGTATGTACAATTCATGTACAAGATCTAAATCAGTATATTAATTTAATTGCTTCATGTTATACGAAACAAAGTTTTTGTTTTGTTTTTTAGACGACAGATAAGGATACAAAATAAAGATTGAAACGATGTTTTTAGTTTAGATTTTATCATTTCGAACCTGACGGATGCATTTCTAGCAATGTAAATATTCTGGATATTTAAAGTTTATTTTAGGGATAGTTTACCTTCATTAAAAATATTTTATTTGTACACATTAAATGTGTTCTAATCAAAACATTAAAATCATATGTAGTTACTAGTTGTACTAAAAAAAAGTACTTCTATCAAGGTTACTATAAAGTTTGAATTATAAATTTCAATTTTAATAAAGAGGGAAAACATATTATATATATTATACATATATATGTACATACATATGTAGAATATACGTACATGTATGTATGGGACAATAATTATGCTGTTAATAATATTTGGATTTTTAAAATAATTTTTTAGATAATTTTTTAGAAACTGAAGTTTGAAAATATTAGCAATATTAACCGTAGCGCTCATACTTTAACACTATCCACGATACATAATCAATAAGAGGCGCACGAAGCGAAATGGTTGAAGTGCTTGTTCAGACTACAGTATTGGGGTTAACATTTTTTCAATAAATGTGAAGGGTGATTAGTGAGTTCAGATATAATACCATTGTATTATAAGAAGATTTGTGAGAAAATAAATCGAAAGCAATATATTTATGTACGTAAATATATGTACAAATACATTTCTATAAGTTAATTTCGTCAAATACGTACATCCATGCATATGTATATACGTATGTATCTATCCTCCCCGTCTAACCATACCAGACAGTTGAAAACAGTTTGTCCCACTGTTATTCGTAAATTTTTAATACCGTGTACTTTTGCTCTTGTTGGCGCCAAAAATGTTGCTGATTTTTGACGTTATCTCGTCCCCACAAAATTTTTCTTGTTATATGTAGCATACACGTACATACGTATAAAGATATGTGTGCATACGTATCTATCTCTCTTTAGCTCTTGCTCCCAGACGGCAGACAATTTATGAGCATATACCAACAATTTTACATGTAAAGTGTATATTATACACTATGATACTGCAGTAAATAGTTGCCAGATCAATCTGATCGAATACCGTAAAATTTCAATCAAAAATATCGTCAATCAAATTTCAAAAAAATCGGTGATGCAAAATATTACTTTTCAACAGATATTCGTACATTTTCAGTGCTATGTCAATAAAATATACACATTTTGACGAATAAACTGTAATGTTGACTGCAATATTTGTTAGGTTCAGAACTATTTAATGTCATTGCAATCAAGGACGAAACGCAAGTAGAATTATTGGTAGTTTTAATTGAAAGATCTAAATTACAATTATTTGAAAAACTTCAATATTCATTCACAAATTGCATATACTTCCTACATATATTCTGAGTTAAAACTATAAAATATGTACATACATGCATACATATGTTAAAACTAGCTTGGATTTATCTTTTGAGAAATCGTTGAATTAAAGGAAAGTCGGCAAATTTAAAACATACAGTCTTTAAATTAATGAGTAACTTCTATGTTAATTTTTTGCTACAATAGTTCTATCGGGCTTAAGGTCGGTACAACATTCTTTTAACCCTGGTCCGGACGGAATGCCTAATTGTATTTTGAAAAAATTTTCTGAATACTTATGTGCTTCTCTTGCTGCTATCTTAAGTAAGTCTATTAAATTAGGTCACTTCCCAATTAAATGGAAAAACTCGTTCATAACTCATTTAGTGAAAGTAAGCAAACTACAAAGAAGTCGCAAAGTTGAATGCATTCCTGACAGTTTATATAAAAAAATATTAACAACAAAGTATATTACTAATATTGTATAACAAACAACTATTGTAAATTAAGCAGTCATACAATAAGCAAACGAATGTTATAGACACACCGAAACTTTCGATAAAGTTAAACAAAGCTGGCTCAGTTCCCATCTTTCAAGTAGAACTAGAAGTACAATTTTAAAATGGTATGCCAAAAATCAGTGAGGCTTTTATTTTTCTTTATTATTTGCATTATTTATGAAGGATCTTCCATTCCTTATTCTGCATTCTAATATACATTTTTAATTCTTTTAACGACAATCATCTTTTCGGGCTGAAAGTAAACATTTATATTAAGGGTAATAAACATACCTAATTTTTCCGATCATTAAAACTGGATACTAGCTATAATTTTAATAAAACAACCCTGGAAAAGGTTGCCAAAATTGCTGGTCTCGCATGCATTATCTTCTTCTGATAGCAGACTCGGTCTTATTAAATATCGAAGAACAATGCTAAGCATCTCGCTTTTGTCGAGTTTAATACGTGGTGATGTTGATGCTAAGTACCTATCTGCAGAGCAGAATTAATGTTAATTTTCCAACTAGATTTTCTCCGAACTTTTAGCTAAATTTAAAATTTTACTGATCTCTTTATACTAACAACGAATCGTTCGTCAAATATGTAAGCTTAAATTTTAATAGCCTCTATGATCGAATTGTTTTCTTTGAGAGTAAAACTAGTTTTCTTGTTTCTTAATGATTGTATTTTGAATATATCACGTAAGTCTAAAAGGGTTAGTAATCTATAAACCTGAAAAAATAAAAAAATCGTCAGAAGGCAATTTATTAGTTAAAAAATCGTCAAAATTAGTATCAATCGTCTAATATGGCAACAGTGCTACACCCATGCATTACTATAAATTTACTTACACTGATGCATATAAACACATGTTTAGAAATATGGTCGTAACTGGCATTAAATTATTTACCTCCCAATACCGCAAATATTTATACTATATTGTGCAAAAGTAATAATTCCTCCATTCCTCTTCCCAAATTTTCAAATGCTCAGTTTGCATTAAAGCTCTCATTTCACACGTTGCCTTTTTGGGAAATTAAGAAACGAAACGTAAATAAATAAACACAAAGGAAAAAAATCTTATGTAGGCAACAGACACAACTATGTACAGCCATATGCATGCATGTATGGTTATATTGTATATCTATAAACTTGTGTACAAATCCAACAATAAAATCTTACATTTTGTTTCTTACTGTTTACTTTTAATATTTTGTTTTGTTATTCCCACTCTATCTATTTGAATGCATACATGTACATATAATCAAATCTTTTGAGAACATTTTATAGTTAAATATGTAGTACCAAAACGTGTTCTCTCTATCGCTCTACCTATAGGAATTGTTGTAAAATTTTGCTTGGTCTCGCTCGACTTAAGTCTCTTAAATCTCCGTCACATTTAACTGTTTGGTACATATTTTGTTCTTTTTTATAGTACAATTTTGTTGTTTTACTGTACTTTGTATGCCATGCCAAATAGAAGACATTAAAAAAGCTTTCTGTGTGTCATGTTTTCTTGTTTTCAAAAGTTATTAACAACTGTGGTTGTGTGCTTCAATAGGGTGTTTCCCGGCATTGATGTCATGTGAGATTTATATCCATACGTTTAACTTACAGCCATTCGTTTCTCATTTTGTGTATATGCATATATCTACTTTCTTAAAGTTAAGTGAACTCCAAAACTCTTGAGCTTTTTTCTTCATTGGCAACTATTAGTTAAAGAGTGTTGAATGAGTTGAATATTGTGCTCAACTAGTGTGACCATAGTGTAGAATTTTTAACGGATGTTCTTCCAGCGATGTGGTTAAGGTGATATCATACATTAAGCTTTTAACACAACTTTAAGTATGTACTACTATTTTCTAAAGCTTTAATAATATATACTTATGTACGTAAACATAATGTTTGAAACCAAGCCGGAATATTAAAACTTTCGCCGGACAAATAAAACAAAAACAAAAAGTAAGAGAGCTGTGGCAGCACCGAGTTTGCCTGATACACACAATAAATAACATGGCAACTCCCTCATAAAACAAGACAGAAGGAAACAAAAACTGATACCAAAGGTTGCCTTCGCTGCTACAGCTCCAGTTCATTAAATTAACCATATTTTAATATAAGATTTTGCTTTTGGCATAAATTTGTTTTTATTAATATTTAACTGTTTTAACACATAAAACAACTGTAATTAATGATTTTTATCTGCAAAGGAAAATCTGATTATTGTGGCAAAGTGTTTGAATAGAAAATAAATTAACTATAGAGCTACATACATATATTCTTATGTGTAATTTTGGACTCGTTTATTTGCTTAATTCAAATTTTTATAAATAACTCTCGGTAGTAGATTTACATATGTTTCTGCACCATACAGAAATTATTTCGATGGTTTAATGTTTGTTTTTCTCTTTAATAGATTTCATAAATTTTATGTTTTATTAAAATGAATTTATTAATTTAAAAATAAATATATACGGTTTTTATTTATTTGTTAAAAGCAGAAATTCTCGGGATCCCGAGAAATTTTAATTTTTGTCCGATTTCCCGGCAAATTAAAAAGCCTGAGAGAAGTAAAACTCTAGTGCAGACACAAATGTTTCGCATAATTTTCCTTGAAATAACGCATCTTTAGAGGATTGGGTAGCTGAATGAATCAGTCAAGAATATTTGAAAGTTTTCTTTAAATTCAATTTTTTTAACGGTGTGCGCTTTCTATGTTACTTGTCAGTAGAAAGAAGAACCGTTACAACAGTCTTAAGTTAGGAATTCTCCTTCACTAGGTAGAGGCAACTTTTGTTTTGGCATTTTGTAAAGAAAATCAATCTACAGGGTGGCCCAAAATTAACGAAGGGGTTTGAATTCGTTATAACTTTTTATTTAAGAAATAATAATCCCTTGCAGTGTGCGCTGTGGTTCCATCTTGTTGGAACCATACTTGCCGATGGTTTTCCACGGTTGGCCTTAAAAAATTTTCCAGCATTGTCCGAAATCTGACACCATTGATGGAAACGGCGACCGCGTGTTCATTTTCAAAAAAATAAGGACCAATTATTCTTTCCGATGAAACACCGCTTAGATGGGTGTAATTCTCGCTGTTGAATTACTCTCGGATTTTCCGAAGCCCATATCCTGAAGTTTTGCTTATTAACGAACCCACTTAGTTGGAAATGGGCTTCGTCGCTCATAATTAAATTATGAATAAAATTATGATTTTCTTCTGGTTTTTTCCGGAAAAAAACTGCATAATCAAGTCGTTGCTGATGGAAAGCATTCGTATTGTGTGCTAAATTCTCTGCAGGGAAGCTCGTAAGAGGCCAAGTTGTGTCGAACGTCTCCTGGTTGATGTTTCTCTATCTTCCCGAATACTCCTCTGTACCAGTTCAATATTGTCATCCGTGTGCACCGTTCGTCCTCTGCCAGCACCATGAAGGCACACGGTTTATTGTTGACTCTGAGGGTCCAACCCGCACATTAAAATAACGACGATATGCACGCTGAGTCAAAACAATAGATCGTTGATTTGAAAAATAAAGCTCAGCAATTTGGGCACGTTGTTCAATTAAGTACTGCTCTATTTGAAATTCCCCAAGTTTTCTTTACAAAATACTGAAATGAAAAAAAAAACATAATAAAAAAGTTATAAGCAATTCAGTAATTTTGGGCCACCCTGTACATACACAAATTACATTCCTTTCCAAAGTTTATACCCCAGAGAATTAAGAACTTAAATGTCCCATAAAATAAGTATGTATTTGAGCTTGTATTAATTACCAGATATCTACTGGCAATTTTAAGATCCTTTTAAAACAGACGAGAAAATTCCATAACAAAATTATAAAAAACTCATTGCACTTCTTCTTAAATAATTTTTAACAATTGCTAGAGAGGGAGCGTGATCGTTTGGGAGATAATTTGCCAAAAAATCGGCAAAAAAATTTAAGAGACCAGATTTGCAAAAATCATGATTTTTTATATGAAAAATCTTTAAAATCTCCACCTTATTCTTAAGAATCTTATGTTTTGTTTATTTATTTTTTAGATTCACCGTGTGAATAAGAATGGTTCCATGCACGGCATGCTAGTTGGCGCCGCACGATTAACCCATTATATTCGCATTTTATGAGTCGGGTTTTTTTCACTATTAAAAAAACTCTTGGTCGCGCAAGGAAACAAACACTTGTACCATCGTCCTTAACTGCCTCTTTATCAATATTTGCTTTCAGTAAATATTTTTCATATTTTAAAATATTTGCAGATAACAGCGGGTCTGAAGGCATATTTCTACGTCTTCCCATATTTTTTATGTCCCATATTTCTACGTCTTCAGACAAGCACCCTACAATATTTTATTTATAATTGAATTAATTTTAAAAGTACCCGTCTCTTGTTAAAACAAGAAACAAATAAAAACCACAAATTACTGGTGAATAAAATAAAATCATGCGTCTTATTGCCTTCTAGTGGCAAAAAAGCCAGCTAATATCAAGCGGTTTTTATAAATAGTATATTGGCGTGAGTTATCTTTCAAAAATCTTGTTAAAAAAACACTTGCAAAGTAGTGAATTTTTCGCAAATTTTAAAAATACAGACATTTTTTATATTCCATAAAATTTTTAAAATATTTTGTGTATAAAAAGCGTTCTTCAAATCAATGAAAAATAAATACCGGAGACGAAATCACCCAAAACTCTTTACATATTGAATTTAAAATATACTTAGTTATTACTAGCCGAAATTTCAATATCTTAGTCCCAACAATGATTTTTTAGCAATTAGTTAATTGTTTAGTTATGCGAGTGTTGCCTTTTAAGGTTTTACAATTGACCTTGACGCTTGTTATTGCGAAGTCATTGGCAATTAAAAATTGACTGAGTAAGTTGTGGATAGTGAACGTTTAAAAGAAGCAAGCTTGTGCAAGACTTACAGACAGATAGAGGCGTCTCTTAGGATATCGCAGACTGAAAGATATGTTCCAGATGGATTCCGCATAATTTGACCAAAGCTAAAAAAAGGGTTGTGTTGATTGGTGTCAGGAAATGTTGTAAAAAGTCGACCGCAGACATTAAAAATCCGTATACAACATTGCTACAGGAGACGAAACTAGAATATACTCGTATGATCCTGATAGTAAACAACAGTTTACTGTTTGGGTGTTTCACGATAAACCCAATTCCAGTAAAGTTGTTCGTTCACGGAGCACTTCCAAGGGAATGATCGCTTGTATTTTCGGTGGCACTGGACACGTGAGTACTATTTCATTGGAGGATCGAAGAACTGTTAATGTCGAATGGTATACACCAATTTGTTTGCCAACGATCTTCGATGAAATGTGGAAAAAGAACAAAAAACGTTGCATCATTCTTCAACAGAACGTCAAACAACAGAATATTTAAAGGAGAAAACATCGAATTTATGTCTCATTGGCTATATTCACCGATTTATCGCCTAATGACTTTTTTTTCCCCACTGTCAAACAAAAGATGTGCGGACAGCGATTTTCGTCAGCTCAAGAAGCTGTGAAAGACTTTCAAAACCATGCTTCTACGATATCAGCTTCAGAGTGGAGTGCAGGTTATTAGAAAACAGTATGGATAACCGAAAAGAGAAGTAAACCAAGAGACCGTGTTTTCCTTTTTAATATCCCATCAAACTTTAACAATTCTTACATTTTTTTTGTCCAATAACCGGTTTTCAATCAATAAAAATTAGTTACCGGGAATGAAATCAATTAAAGCCCTTTGCATATTTAAATGCAAATATAACCAGCTGTTCCTAGTCCAAAGAATGAATTTTTGACCAGTTATTTTCTTGAAACATTTAAAGCCTAACTGTTTGGGGCCCTCTGGAAAAACTAAACGCCGTAGAGATTACAGAAAACGCGAAATTAATATAATTCGATATTAAAGATCTATATGCATCGATACCCATAGTAGAAACTACGAACATAGTGCATAAAACAGTACTGACAAAGACGAAAGACAAAGACCTTGCCTTACGACTCACAAATACCTTAAAAACTACACTACAACAGTACTACTTCCGATTCAACAACGCCATCTATAGACAAACAAACGGACTTTGAATGGGAAACCCAACCTCAGCAATACTCATTAAAGTATTTATGCAACATCTGGAAAGACAATACATGGAACAAATGATTCGCCTCGGAGTAACATTCTACGCACGATAGGGTGGATATATTAGAATACCTCAACAAACAACACAAAAACATCAAATTCACAATGGAAGCGGAAGAAGATAACAAAATAAATTATCTGCACCTGACAATAAAGTTAAAAAAAACTACCAACAAACTCGAATACGAAATATACAGAAAGCCTACGGCTACAGACACAATCACCCTTATTAAGAATGTCAACGGCGACGTCAACACAATACTTTAGTCGTCGTCGCAAACTTATGCTGTCGCCGTCACCCCAATACCATATCGGTATTTACTAAGAATATTGTGTTGACGTCGTCCTGTTATCGATATTTTTAAATTTGACGTTTGCTTGATTTGTTTATTTAGTTTATTTCAATAATTTTTATTTCAATTTAAAAGAAATGTTTCTTCTGAGTTTATTGTATTCAAGTGAGAGTTCTGATGAAGAAAATAATAAAAATCTAAAACTTCGAAGAAAAGTTTTAAGACAAAGGTCGGATATTTATAGTTTGCCAGATGCCAGGTAAGTGAACAAAAATTAAAGTTAGCAAGAAGTTTTGGAGAAATTGAAAGTTGTTTAAGTGAAATATTTTGCTTAATTCAAGATTTGTAGATTATTTTCGCTTAAACAAAAAGGCATTTAAACGTGTTTTGGATATGATTCAGCCATTCATGAAGACTGGAATACGATCAACTTTTATTGGCAGCGAATTAAAACTAGCGACGACACTACGGTTTTTGGCACAAGGCTCTTATCAATTAAGTGTCGGTAATGACTTTAATCTGGGTTTATCACAACCAACAGTCTCTTTAATTCTGGAGGAGACACTCGATGTGTTACAATCAGTAATCTGTCCGCATTATATCAAATTTGAAATGACCGAAGAGGAAAAGGCCGAGTGTAAGATGCATTTTTTTGAAAAGACTGGGTTTCCGGGTGTTATTGGATGTGTAGATGGCACACACATTAAGATTTTGGCTCCTAGCAAAGAAGAGCAAAATCTTTATTACAATCGCAAAGGATTCTTTAGCCTAAATGCAATGATTGTAAGTGCAAAAATATGTTTGTTGTCTATGCATTCGTATCTGAGTTAAAACTTACTTTTCTTAATTTAATTTTAGATTTGCGATAACAAAATGAAAATTAGGTATGTGGATGCCCGTTATGCAGGTTCAAGCCACGATTCTCTTGTCTGGAACGTAAGTACAGCAAGACAAGTATTGCGAGAACGCTTCAATGCTGGTGAAAACAATTGTTGGCTTTTAGGTAATATATCAAAGTACTGAAATTGTCGTGAAAAATTAAAAAAAAAAGTATATTTGAATAGGTGACGCTGGTTATCCGCTTGAGCCTTTTTTAATGACGCCGTACAGGTCCGCTGTAGAGAGAAGTCCAGAGGCAATATTCAATACTAAACACGCAAAAGCAAGAAATATCGTGGAGAGAACAATTGGTGTGCTTAAAAATCGTTTCCGTTGCCTTTTAGGCGCCCGTCAACTTCATTATAAGCCTGCCAAAGCAACTAAAATTGTTAATGTTTGTGCTGCTTTACACAACATTTGCATTGAGTATCGGAGTTTAAATGAAGAGGATAACATAGCAATAAATAGTGAGGGCAACAGAAATGAAAATTTTGAGACTAACGCAGATATCTTACAAAGTAGTGAAGCTGTACAAATAAGAGACCAAATAAAAACAAGTTTTTTGTAGTTCCAATTCATTTGTTTCATTTATTCATAACACATATAAGAATGTATATATTATGTACACTTACATATATAAAAAAAGATAAATAATTTGTTTAAGATTATTAAAAGTTAAAAAGATTTACTCAACTAATATTTGTTCTGAAGAGCTTCCAATTCCTTTTTCTTTATTTCCAACTTTATATTTTTTATTTGCATTTCTCTTTCATGGAGCTCTTCGTGTCTTTGTTCCTGTCTCACCATCATTTTCATTTTTTTTTCTTCTACCTCATATAGTTTTCTCTGGTATCGGCTTGTTTCCTTTAAAACTGTTTTTATCTCCTCAAAAGTTTGATGCCGACTTATTTCTTTTAAACAGTCTTTTACATCACATATTGTTTTGGACATTGTATGAAAAACCTCCTTTTGCATAGAATTGTGCTTGTCAAATAATTCCTTTATTTGGTCGTTTGTTTTCCTTTTTCTTGAAGTAGGCTGTTCTTCTACTTCAATGGCATATACGGAAGTTGATGGTACTTCCACAAAATCCTCGCAGATTGTTTGCTCTATGCTGGCTGAATTATCATGCAAAGTTGTACCAGTTACTTTCTGTATACCTTGGGCACCACCTTGAGGATTGAATTGCTTCTCAAATTGAAGCAGGTTATAAGCAGCTTCTTCCTAAGGTGACAATGGTAATAGTTTGCACACGCCTCCACCTGTTGCATTGAGCTCAGCTTTATTGTTAGTTAACTTTTTTTTCAGTTTGCATTTAAAATCTCTCCAAACCTGAACATATGACACATTTTAAAATTAAATAAAATGAAAAACTTTTTATCCTTACCTTTTGCCAACCATCGCTGTCTCTAATTGGTGGTCCAATAGAATTTAACTTCGTCGCAATTTCTTCCCATTCTTCTTTAAAATTATTACCACTAGGGCCTCTATGAAATCCTTTGGCTAAACTCGGTTTATTTTCGAGTTGTTGAATAAGTAATTCAAATTGTTTACTGGTAGTAATTTTAATTTTTTTTTTCCATTTTATATATTTTTTTAAAAGCACAACCGTCAGATTAAATTTGAATCGAGTCGTTAACAAAAATTTTGTCGACAAAATCAGAGCCAATTTAACACAATAGCGCCGTTTTGTTGCCTTTGTTAATGCCAAATTATTGTCGGTTGTTATCGAAAGTTGGCAATATTGACAACGGCAATGCCATGAGAGAGCCGTCGACATCACTTGTGTCGCCGTTGACATTCTTAATAAGGGTGAATAATACATAACACTTCCAACCTCCCACAGCACAGCACGCGGCGATCAGACAACTAATAACTAGACTAGAACGAACACCACTAACAAGAGAAGCCTACAACAGAGAATTAAATACGATATATACCATAGCAGCAAACAACGGTTACAAGAAAGACACTGGAGACAAAATCAAGAAAGAATTTCAAAGACTCAGAGAACTCAATATGCGAGAATGAAAAAAAAACCATGGACAACTTTAACTTACACCGGAAAATCAACACACAAAATAGCCAACTTTCTCAGGAAATACAACATAAATATAGCATTCAAAACAAGAAACAACCTAGGACGAATATTACAAACCAACACAAACAAAGACGACCAGCTAGATAAACAGGGGGTTTACAAACTGACGTGTACCTGTCATCACAGAGGACGCAAAATAAAAACAAAATTTCGTGAACATATAAGAGACTATAACAAGAGGATGCTTATTCCCGGCTCGACACCAGAATCTAACTTCGCTAACCACATGTTCAACAGCAAATGTAATCCAGTGCATATCAGAAAAACAATACAACTACTACACACACAGCGCAAAGGACGACGACTAAACATCCTATAAAACATGGAAATATACAAACATAAGACATTTGACGGACGCATCATAAACGAACAAACAAACTCCGAGTCAGACTTTATATTCGAGCCTCTAAAATTAATCTACAAAACACACAACAAAAATAACGAACAAGATACACCAAAAACAATAAAAACACATTACAAAAATAATACACAAATTCATAATCCAATAATCATTGACTTCTTTCAACTTGCATCTACCAATCCGTACATAACACCCGACTTACGAACATTACCTGCTACCTGTTCACACCTTGCAAATGCCTACGAGACTCACCTGCTACTGCTCAGATGACAAATAGAAACCTGACAACCACTGAAACACTAACAAATTCTCAGAACGAAAAATGACAAGATGGCACATAGCCGAAACCGGTTTGTCTTCCAACCAAACTTGACTACATCAAAACACCCTGTCGGAATATCAAATCAAGAATCATTTATTTTCACATTAATTTGTATTTTTATGCATACATTTCAAATGGTATCATTTTAAGCAAATCTGGCGATACCAAATTCAAAATTACATACATATGTATGTAAAACGTATACACACAGCGTGATCCCAGTAGCAGTTGCGTGTTATTTTCTTTATTTAGAACACGTTCTATGTTCGCACATGCCTACGCTCTATAACGAGAAGAAATTAGTTCGTGGTCTTCTGTGTGGAGAATACTTGTAGATGTTTCTGTTTAGTTTGAGCATAGTATTTTGTTTGTCATCGAGATTGTTTCCTTGTTCTCCGGATTTTGCGGGTTTTTACAGTCGTGCGCATAACCACATTTTTGTTTATTTGGCTGTGTGTATGTTGTTTGATGGCAGATCAGCGTTGTGCAATAAACTGTTCAGACAACGTTGTTTGAAGCTGAACAGATCATCGATAGCGACGGTCTTCAGGGCAGAAAAGATTTCTGACAGATTAAGACGCCGCATAATATACGTATGTTGAACATAAAAATTATAAACCATATGGTTAGCAATGTTGTCAATAAAATATGACTTCTACACGTAATATAAACACAGCATTAATACCGAAAGTATCAAAACGCAACATATTTCTTTAAAAGCTGTTACCATTAAAGGTTAACATTAAAGACGAAACCAAAAAGTACCTAAAATCGAACACTAGAGAATAGATTTTAGAGTCAAATATGTCATTACTTACCTTGTTTATGCTGCTGTAAGTATGTTTTCGAAATGGTGAGACACCTCTAAGTTGCAAGCCTTAGTACTTAGCACAAAGAGCGTATCACCTCGACATACTCTCGAATCGATTTGAAATCTGCTGTTCAGTCGAAAGCATTCCTGTCTATTTTTACATGGAAAACAAAAACAACATTTTACAAAACTCAAAAATCTATTTTTTGTCCCTGCCACTATGAATGCCGATTGTTTGCAAAGACGGCATTACTGAAGGAGGTAGTCACCGGCAAAATCCAGAGTCATTAGCTAAAAGTTCCTTCTTCTGCAAAAATGTTCAAAGTTTTAATTTTTTATGGCAACGCTGCCTCTAATGAATTATTTAAGTGATAAAATACTATTTGACAAATTATTATTATCTATTTGCTTTAAAATTTATCTATTTGCATTTTGCTTTAGCACAACTAACAACAAATTAAAAAACTAAAAAGTTTCCAACATGAGAACTTTGTTAAAAACGGTTTGCCTATGTCTTTTACATTTTTAATTACTTTTTTATTGTGCTGACCCAACCGGATTTGAAGCACAACATAAAAACCTTTTTAGTTGTCTTTTGTAATCAATATGAACGAACTACCACTTCTATGAAAAAAAGAAATATTATAAAAGATCATTTTTTGGGCCTCAAAAGAAATGAAATAAATAATGAAAATAAGTATCCTAAGCACTATTTTGAAGAATCATACAGTGAAGAGCAATACTGTAACAGATTAAACTGATGTTTAAAAAAATCCCTTATATCTATCTATCTGATTATAAAATTGAAGGAGGACAAATGTTACAGTTGTTAGGTTAATAATCTTTGGCCCTTTTAAGATCTTCTACATGCTGAGCCATACTATTGGTAGTAAATTAGGACTAGCCACCAAAATATATTTTACTCTCTAAATTCGTTAACGCCACTCGGGTAGCTTCGGGAAGCTTAGCAAGTTTATATTTAATAAGACTCGAAGAATTTGCTAAAGGATTCATATCCTGCGATTGTGCTGGCCATATCATTGTGTGAAATGGTTGATTATTCGACCAATTTTTTTTATGATTTTGTCTAAGTGTTTCGTTTCATTGTCATGCTGAATTACAACGTTTTCGGCAACAAGGTAGGTCAGTTTTTCTATTTTAGCTGGCAAATTATTTTGTAAAATTTATAAGTATTGCTCTTTTCTCCCAAACGCCAATAATTCTTAATCATGGACCCACTTCATTTCTAGTAATACCTGCCAATTACTATAGTGTATCCTCAGCCATGTTTCATAGTTTGAAGTACACTTCTCGAGTTTCTCGTAGGGGCCTTTGGACCACATCCAAGCTCGACCGTTAGAATCGAAACGATTAATTTTCGTCTCTTCAGGCCCTAGGCATAAGAATAGAAAAAAAGTTTTCAATAAACGGCTTTATGTAGAATTGTATTACACTCTGGTCTAGTCGGGGCCTCAGTTCAGTTTACCTGAGCTTAAACAAATTCAAATTCTCCGCCGCTTTTGCTCCTAGTCTTTTGGGACAGCATCGATCAGTCTACTCGCTGGCGTTAATATTTACTCTTTTAAGGGCCTTAGCTGAGGCAATGATATTGTCACTTATCACTAATTTTGCCAAATGACGACGAGAGGTTGATTTCTCAAAATTAGAAGTTAAAAATTTACGAACAAAGTACATTTAAAAATCAACTTTACCTGTAAATTTGTAACTTGTTATTTTGAGAATTGGGGCCGGGCCCATCAGTTTAAGTATCAATATTTTTTGGTCGGCCAAGGAGGAGTGGTGCTTAAGTCATATAACTTACTCGAAACATTTTTGCAATTTCTTTAATTGTCCATTTTTTAATAAATTTAATATTTCAATCACTATTTCTTTCTCCATTTTGCATAAAAACGTGATAGGTAATAATTTATTTTTAAAATGACAGTAAATTTTAATATGATTTTTTTTTTATTTCTTGTTTTGAAACTAAGCAGCCTCAAAAACGAGGTTGCCAAAATGTATTATTTTTCTTATTTTGCAAGATAGATAGAGGGTAGTTGTGTTAATAATCTGCTGTGAAATTATTCTTTTGCTAAGAGTATAACTCGTATATATAAAAATTAAGGTTTTACTAGACGTATTCGTTCGCCCTGTTAAATTTATGCTCGGCAGTGTACATACATACACATAGCAATATTCAAAAAAAGGAACTGCAAAATGGATTTACCCTGTTTCGTTTAATATTAGCAATATTAGCGGCAGCTATAACAAATAAAACCAAGCAATTGCTTTTGTTTTGATCGACTACCAGCAATAATGAATAACGGCGAACATCTTTTTTACCAAAAGTCTTTTACCTAAAAATCCCATATAAATTCTCATTGATAAATTGTTTAAGGCGACAAACAATGCAGAGATTTTAGGAAATTCATTCTTCACAAAATAAAGGCTTCAATTAATGAGGCCCACGATATCACTATTCTGTTAGTTTAGATTTACGAAAATCAATCGGTAATTAAGTAATTCCAACCGTTTATTACTCATTAGGCACGCTAATGACTTTCTGATCAACAGGGTGTCCGCCGGAAAGGTATACTACTTTGTTTGTTTATAATTTTTGATTAAATGAAAGAGAATGGATCGTATATTGATAAATGTTTTATTGAATACCGGCAATTATGTATGGAATACAATATCAGATAAATGTCCGCCTCTGTTAGCCTCACAAATGCAAACCCTTTTGAACACATTTTTCATTACATTCTCACACATTTCACGGGGTATTTCATTAATTTCATCACGAATATTTTGTTTGAGTTGCTCCAGCGTTTCTGGTTTGTTTGCTTTTCAGATATCCCCACAAAAAGAAGGCCGGAGCAGTCAAATCAGGCGACCGTGGAGGCCAACCAACATTACCATTCCTTAAAATAACTTGCAGTAATTCCATTGTAATCCTGGCTGTATGCGATGTGGCATCGTCTTGTTCAACCACATGTTAGTCAAGCCCAAAGCAAGCAGTTGTGACGTTAAAAAGTTTTTAATCATATCACGATATCGTGTTGTCATAAGCGAGCTGTAGCATCCTATTGGCTTATGTACGGCGGCGTAAATGGTCTTCTAGAAGAATCTCTTGTGTCAACTGAATCTTAAATTGAAACAAATGAAAATCTTTGTGCCAAATTGTGGCCAAAGTTGTTCTTTGAAGACCAAGCTCCTGAGTACGGTGTCGAATTGAGGTTGATGGATTGTTTTGAACACTTTCTTGAACAGCAGTAATGTTATCAGCCAATCTTGCAGTACGTTGTGTTCCATGCTTGCGCCTATCAGCTACAGTCCCTCTTTCTTCGAAATCATTCACTACACGATAAATAGTGGGTCTTGTTGGCACGTTGTTTCTCCCAAAAATTTCACGTAACTTTCTCGTCGTCACAGTAATCGATGACTGATTTTGATAAAATGTTTTAACGATTAAAATACGTTGGTTTACCGAATATTTTTCCATAATAAACTTGCCACGTCTCTACTTCACGACTGCCAAATATGAACTGCCAAGACTAATGTTTACCAAAATGGCGGCAATACCTTCCCGGCGGACACCCTGTACTAGCATTTACATCCTATGTACTTATAACTATGTATAGGAAAATATATATATATGTATGTAAATATATATAAGTAAAAAAACATAATGAATATACATATATAAGGTTTCTCATTAAATAAAGAAACAAGATTGTTTTGAACCTATAATATTAATTGATAAGTATCGGAACTTCCATTTTGCATATACACTGAGGAGCATGAAAGTAGCAAGTTAAACTGAAAATGTAAAGAACCCCGTATATCTCGCTACTTGATAGTAAAATTTAAGAAGTTATTTAATCTTTTCTTAAGAATATAAAGCAATAAAAAATATATACAGTAGAATAAATAAAAAATAATCAGTTCATTTTTTAAAGGGAGACAATTTACCCTTTTTTATATTTAGTTCAGTACCCTTGGGATTTTTAAAGAGCTTCTACATATAATAGTATGTTTATACATACCCGTTAATTGCACAATGCAAAGATTTCGCAATTAAGGCCTTAATTGAGTTCAATTTACAATACAAAAACTCATTTAATATACTGAGCAATTAGCAGTTAATTGTACGATAAATTATTCTTTAAACTTTTTTTTTTTTATTGAATCTTGCTATTAAATGAAATGTACAATAAGTGTTCTCAAATCTTATCTCAAAAATATTATTTATTACTTACTACTAATGTAATAACTAATTTATTGTATTCAAATCTTAATAAACTATCTACTATTGGGTATGGAGATCCATCTCGCCAGGCTATAAAATTGCAGTAAATCGTGCGCTAAACTGGATGGATCACTAGTTTGTTTACGTATTGGATGAGTATGTTTTTTATTCTTCCTTATGTATCAGGGGAGCATACGATAAGTCGTAAAATTCTAGACACTCTTCTCTGTAACTTCTGAATGTTTCTGCTGAAACAGTGGTATTTTTTATTTTACCTCATGAGGGAACACGTTATGTGAGCACATTTCGAAGGACTTACACTTTTTAGCCAGCCCTTTAACTCATAAATGTGGAGCTGAAACGTTGACGTATATGTATATATAAAGATGAAATATAATACCGGCCCTAGTATATTACGTTGATGGACTCCTGCATAGATTTTTCCATTTTTAGAAAACTAATCCTTTGGCCTTACTTTAAACGCTCTATTTGTTAAATAGCCCCTTTTCAGAAAGAACTCGAGTCAGACTATCTAGCGACTGGGAAATGTCAATACATAAAGCTGCACCATATTGCTTATTTTGAAATGCCGAATAACGGTGGCAATTCTATGAACTTGCTCAATAGTACTGTGCCTCGAACGAAAACCAAACTGATGGTCCAGATACGACGTCTAGCAAATGGGCTTGAACTGTGTTATACAGCTGCCTTCGTCTAGGGCTTATAAGTCTAGAGTCAAATAGGTGTGCCTTGTCGACTTGCGATGTGCCAATATAAAAAAATCACCTATTACTAATAGCACGTATGTACTCCACCCCTGTCATAACTAAATTGAGTCAAGTTGCCCATGCAACCTGGTGAAGTGTATTTAGTGAGTTGACTGCCACGTCAGGCACCGGTGACTGACACCGACCTTTCCGTTTAGGCCGCGTCAGTCACCGGTGACTGACAGTATAAAATACGATAATAAAGGTAACAATTTAACATTTTTTCAGAAAACTTTAATGGATTTTATTGAAACAAGGTAAACATAAAAATGGTTGTCCCTCGCAAGTGTCACAAAATGTTATAACCTGTTTGGTCAAATTTCGTGCTATTTTTCTGCCACTCTGTGCCGCATTTTCTTCATAGCACGATTTGCAATATTTGCGCACTCCTGGAACTCGCGCGGCCTGACGGGGAAGCCGCTATAAAACGTGTTAACACAATAAACGTAATATACCACTAACTAGGCTCGACAACTTCAAACAACTTTATTACTACTACATATATAAAAGAGGGAATTATATAAATGGTGGTAATTTAAAATTGAGCAGGCAAAAACGCATTCACCTATCTAGTAAGCTGAAGTGCATGTGTGAACACCAAATTTTATAACTCAATTAAAAATTTTATTAACTTAACATGTTGTAACATGCTGTAACTTTTTACTATAACTATAGGTAACTATTTGTAGGTAGACATTGGAATAGGTCTTAAAGATGTTTAAGTACAGGCTACCGAGTAAGCCTGGTTTATGCTCTCTAAGTGCATAAGTGTTGGTATTGCGAAAATGTTCTTTTTTGATATTATGAATTTTAATAAATAAAAAAAAATAATTTAAAGTTAGCAACATTTGGATTTTAAAAAGATTAGAGTAAAATTTAAAGCAGCTAAAAAAAATGACGAAACTAAAACGCAATTTTCGAGACTGAAAACAAAAGACAGCAAGTTTAGCCTTGAAAGGGTTAAAATGTCAACGATGTTAAGAGCATTCAATTATGACATACACAAAATTTGTCGTCATGGCCCTGTATGTCATCCTTAACTGTAACACTCCAGCCGGTATCGTATTTGAAGAAATACGGACCAATGATTTCAACGGCCCATACAACAGACCAAACAGCGAACAATGAACTCAGAATATTGCGATAGTACACTGCGTTGACCTGCAGTTTATTTTCGAAATAAATTTTAACAATTTGAAGCCGTTGTTTAGGTTTCAGGCCATGGAAGCTGGTTCGCCACAAAAAGGAGAACTAAAAAAACAAAACTTTATAGGCACATTTGGCTTCATTTAGAGAGCACGTAAAATGAACTCTTTTTCAACTCTTATTTCAATAACTGAATGAACGCTTGTCTTGATGCAGAATTCATATTTTTAGTTCTCAAATTCTCTTTTAGAACATCAACGTTGTGAATTAATTAATAGACTTGAATCTGTTTTGGTGACAATGAAAAATGCTGCTCTAAATTTAAATTTCGTTAACAAATATTTTAGCAAAAAAAGAGAAGTTGAATTTTCGTCTCTTACAAATTTCGAATATTTTTTTAATCGTTCAACTGTTTCATTCATTAAGTAGAACTTGAGCACTTTATTTCTTATGTCGTTGTTTTTTAAACAAATTTGGGACACAATGACAACGAATTTCTGCATGGTTGTTTTTGTGGCATGAATGCAAACATTTTATACTTTTCAATGCTGCACCTTGTTGCATATAACCATTATTTGTTCGTCATGCCCTTACCACAAGAGTTGGTTGGTTGGTGACATAGGTAGTAAAACTAGTTTTGAGACACGTTTTAATGCTTCTCTGCCGCCTTCCACTTGTCGCAACTGTTTTTGGAATGTGCCAGGTATGGAAAAATAAAATTTTGAAATGATTTCGCTTGACAACCAAAATAGTACTTTTTTGAACTATAGATTTTGATAGTTCATAGGATATAGGAAAACTATAATGTAGTTTTGAGGTTACTTTTGTCAAAACTTTTTTTAAAGTCTGGGTAAAGAAGTCTTTCTGTTAAGCTGATTTAAGCAACTAGGAATATAACATAGAGACTTCCACACACTTGGTAAATTAGCACGTTAAATTTTAATTATTTAAATAAAATTAATCAGTTAAATTAATTCAAATTCCCAATAATTATATTTTTCCGTTCCATTGGAAAAATGAATATAATAGTGCATTTTCCATTCCTGGAATGGGCATTAAAAACTAGACTACATGAAGAAAAAACTACGATTCTTCCTGTACATGCAACAACAACAACAATTGTATGCGTTTTCACTTTCATTTGAAGCGCACTTAAAGCCACAATTGATACGTTTAAAAACATCAAAAAAATTATTGTTTTGCAACAAATAAAACAATTTATTTTTATTTTGTTGCAAAATTCATAAAGCATAAAAATATTTCACATGCGTTGTATAAATATTATACATTTGTTAAAACTTGATAAAAAGTAGTGCTAAACTAAAATCTATATTCAATAAAAATATGTGTTGGCGCGACTAAAAAAACACCCTTTGTCTTAGATTCAAACTTTACACAGGCCGTGCAGTGTTTAAAAACAAACATATTTCTATTACAATTACAAAAATTGAAAACATTATATACATAGGTACATACGAGCATATGTAAGTAAATATTATCTTGACGGAAATTCGTTTCAAATGTCCATGTTTTATCTAAGCTTAAAATTGCATTTTTAATTGTATATTTTAGTAAATTTATGAAATTTTACATTTCATAAAAAAATATCAACAAGTGTTAACATTTTTAACATGGAATGAAAATGAAGAAATTGGAGAATTGCACCTAATTATCTGGTTACAGGAAGTTCATTTAACACGAATTAGGCTCGGTCGAGCAATGAGAACATTCGTACCTAGTCCGTAGGCATACTCCTAGACCAGTGCTACGGCCCGTAGTGTATCTCAATTCTAAATAAGTCTCTGCAAAAAACTCAATTCCTATGAACAACCCCTCTGAATAGTTGATAGTCAATGCATCGCAGATGAGACACGAAACGAAACCTTAGTTGTGCGAAAGCCGGACAGTGGAATAGGGAGTGTTCTATCGTCACGAAGTTATCCCAGAATGCCCTGTACTCATGATTGTTCCCGCACCCGGTACGGCCTAGATGTGCGCTCAAGCCCGCGAGACCCCTAAGTGCACCCTCCACCTTACTGATTTCACATTTGCTTAGCCTCAGCAAAGTCTTTGTTTTATCCTCATTTTGGGTCTTTCCATGTATATGATATTCTTCCCACCGTGCTCTTATTACGCAGTGCTGTATGGGTACACTTTGCCCAATTTTCCAGGCTTTCTTAGCCTCAAGCGGCTTTACGTCACTTAAACGTATCTCCTAGTGCTCTATGGCCTTAATTTCCAATCCGTTGGTCTGTTCGTTTCCGAGCACCAGCGCGTAAATTATCCACTGTCTGCTTAACCTTACCCTATGTGTCACGTTTCCATCCTGTTGGTGTGCAGCTGTCGGCCGCGCGATACCAGTTGGACAGTTAGTTCTTATCAGGGGCTGATGATTTCATCCATTGTTCCTGCTCTTCTACCCCTATCGTCCACCAATGATTAAGTCTGTGTGTGAGTCTTGGATAGTAACGTCTTAATCTTAGAATCCTCTCCAACAGTATCAACGTGCTTACAGAAGAGTTTTCCAGAATTACGCGTAGCAGTTCTTATAATCATCTAGTATTCCCTTCTATAATGTAACTTTTTTACTGCGAGCCCTTATAATTAGCCTACAGACATCTTGCTCCATTGAACGAATCTTCGCTGCCATCCAGGGTTTATTCTGTGTGTATTACCTTTAAAGCAGTGGATATCTGTCCTCAAAGGAGCTAATCAGAGCTTCCGTAATCTTTTTTACAGATTTACAATGTCGTCTCTACTTAGACTGTTGAAAGTTGGAATATTAGACAATTGAATATTTTGATGATCAGAGAAAGAGTGTTCGCTTCAGTAAGGTTTTCCGAACAAAAAGTTATATCTTATACCTTTTCCATAATCTTGATAAGAAAAGTGGTTATATTGTCAATGTTAAGCACCGTTATGTCGTTAGTATTTAAATAATCTATTAGCGCTTGTCTTTTCTTAATGCAATTAGTGTAGTTGGGCATCAATTACTTGCTTATCTGTTTGTTAGGCCTCCCTCACAGCTTTGACGAATGCGGTCCGACATACGTGACCATTGGCTTGCTTCATTACAGTTGCGTCCGATTTATACAATTCTGGAAAGAAAAGAAAACATACACTTTTATGACATGGTATGTAAGTTCATCGACGATTCCCAGTACTTATATAAAATAGCTTATGTGGTGAACATTCCGGGGTTGTTGGTTCAAAGCGATATGAAACTTCCTTTTATTTCGTTTTTACCACAGAGCGTAGGTGGCCATCTCGCCCCGAGATGATCTTAGTCATTGGTCCTCCAGTAAACGGTCTTCTTGGGAGTTCGAGATAGTTTCTGTTTCTGGTTCGCCTTTCTCGGCCCGGCCGGTATGCCCTGCTGTTTGGACTAGCTCATCTAAGAAGTCTGAGTATAATCTTAACACAAGGAAAGTACTCTCTTGATGTTTAACCCTATGGGATATTTCCTATTTCTCCACATCTAGCCCATTATTTTGGCTGCCAATAAACCTGAGTATGCTCTGTTGTGAAATTACTGCCCCACCGTTTAACGTTAAATGACAAGGAGCTTGTAGCTGAATTTATTGAGAATTTATATAAAACAACAAAAATAAAATTCCTCTAATTTCTCTAATTTGAAATCTTACGCTTTAAATAGAACCGACCCTGCCTTCTCAAACATGTTATTAACATTGAATACTATAAAACAAAATACCCGATAATTCTTCAAACACACACGAGGGTAATCGCGGTAACGAGTAACTAGAGAGAAGTTGGCTGCATTTATGTTATATAATAGTGATGTGTGTATAGTTAAAAGACAAAATTCCAAAAAAGCAAATCTGTATCCATAACATTCCCTTTTTTTATTGAAGGGCGACCCGAGTAACTATCAGCAGAAGTAACTTAAGGAAAATAGGTTTTCCTTTAGTGTTGATCAACACATCTACGAAAGCACTCAACTACAATATGCCTGTACTATGGATTTAGAATTTACAATTTGGTGAAGCTTGTTTTTGGTTAATTGTTTGTAAAAATTACGTTTTTTGTAAGATATACTTATAGTACGTGTTTTGGAACTTGTGTAACATCGGTTTTGTTAAAATGTTGATGTTTTTCATAAAATATTGATTTTTGTAAACTTTCGGTGAAATTTAGTTTTAAAATTTTATGAGCTTTGGTTTTTGTGGTATTTTTTAAATCATTTCGTTTTATTCGAGTTCGTCGATTTTGTGGCAAATTTTCGGTTTTGTTAAAATTTCGCCAGATTATTCGTAATTTTTTTTTGTGCAAGTTCGGTTTTCTTATAAATTAGCTTTTTGGATTTTTTTTTTATTTTGGTGATTTATACATATTTAGACTATTTGGTTTGGTATTGTAAAGAATTTTTTTTTAAATTTCTGGATTTGTAGATTTTTTATATAATCATAAAAGGTATATTCTATTTTGAAGTTTTGATAAAATGTTTTTTTTTTTAATTTTCGGGTTTTTGGTGAATTTGAAAAATTTTGCTCAAGTTAAAGTTTTTATAGTGTAATTTTAAAATTTGGGCACTTTAATTTTTATGGTAATAAATATTAATTTTGAAGCAAATGAAATGCAATTAAATTTTTGGTGAAATTAAAATGTTGGCAATTTCGTAATTTTTAGGTTTTTTGTAAATTTTTTTATAATTTAAAATTTTTGGGCTATAATTTGGATTAAATTATTTTACTTAAATTATAAACAAATACTTGGAATACATCTTATTTTACACAACCTCAAATAAAACAATTTTGGTGAATTTTCGGTTTTTTCGTGAAACTGACTTTTTTGTGAAATTTTAATATTTGGTGAATCTGTTTTTCCGTATTTTTTTTGGTAAAATTTCGGTTTTTTTTATTAAATATTGATTTTATAGCAAATACATTTTTTTATTCTAGTTTTTCATTTTATAGCAAATATTCGAATTTGTGGTTAAATTAAAATTTTGGCGAATTTTCGAACTTTTTGCATTTTGTTGTGCAGATCCGGGGTTTTTTTTTTAAATTTTGATATTCTGAAATATTATAATATTTTTGTAATTTAATATTTTTGAAGTATAGTTAGGTGTTGTTATGAACATCGGATTGTAGTAAATTCCCAAATTATGGTAAAAATTGTTTTTTTGTTGTTGATAAAATGTATAATTTTTAAAAATTTGGGTGAATTTTTTAATAGTTTTGGGAATTTACTACTTATTTGTTTGTTAAACATAAATTTTCTTAAAATTTCAACATTCAAAAAACATTGATGAAATTATGGTGAAATTTAAATTTTTGTAGTGAATATTAAAAATTGTGTAAATTTTTTGTTTTTTATTTCCGTTCTTCTTTATATTTTGATTTTTTGATAAACAAATTTTTATCTATTTAATGTCTATTTTGTCTATTTAATGTTGATTTTAAGATTTTTGCAAAATTTCAAAATCTTTAGAATTTTTCTTTAAATTTCAGTTTTGGGAGGAATTCGATTTTCTTTGTTAGTTTTTGAAATTTGGAGGTTTTTTAAATTTTTTAATTCGGTACAAGATTCAGGCCCATAGATTATCCGGGGCCCTCGGGATGATAATTTCTGTAGTGGGGTTTATATACAAAATTTTATATTGATTTAAAATATTGTTACGTTTATTACCACAATAAACGTTATTTTGAAGGGTTCGTTTAATTGTAAAAATTAAAATACACACTCTTTTATGATTTTATCAGGACACAGTTTTATTCGGTACTTAACACTCTTATATACAACTCTTTAGTACTAATTAACTCTGTACACTTAACACTTCTTTTGCACACACAGATATTCACTCTATGAAATCTCAAAGTCAACTAACTTTTCTTCGGTGGACGGCGCCTTTATATACAGATCACGGCCGCTTCTTGAAATGTCCCAAACATATAGAAATTGTTTTTTTTGAATCGCGGTTCGGGGAATTTCTGCTACGCAATTTCTTTTTGCTTTATGTTTATGTTATTGCGTATTTGTACAATAGGTCGTTTCACACATCTTTGACTATAACTTTGTAAAAATATGAAATTTTTATGGGCCTGTGTATAAGTGTCTCTTGTGAAATTTGCCAATCTCACTGATCAATTGGCCCAGTTTCAAGATCCTAGGTTATCTAGTGCCGTCAACAGCGGTAATTGAATTTCCGAACATAGAAGGATCCAGAATATATATCTTTGTTGGGTTGGTAATGAATATTGTAGAAATTACGGACGGAATGGCAAACTTAAATATGTATACGCTTTTCATTTTTGTGAAGGGTATAAAAATACAAAGCCAACTAACAAAATTTTATACAATTTAATTTTTTTCATAAAATATATCGTTTAAAAAGACTGCGTGGAAATTACAAAGGATTTGATTGGATTGTGCCATCTATCAAGGAAGTCTTACATATGTATGTACAAATGATTAACGTATACCCATCGACATCAACACGTGCAAATATAAATTCAAAGTAGCCATTGAAGCGTCCGGATCAAACGCTACAATTCAGTGCCCCAAAGTAGGTCAAAGATTATTTAAATTTATCTAGACCATGTACTAATGACCATAAATAACCTTTTAGCTGAGGAAAAGCAACATTTAAAAAATTTGGTAATATTTATGGAAGACTATATGAAGCTATATGAAGACAAAGCGTTGCCATTTAATGAAAGAACAACGAGTCCAAATGATAGTACAAAACCAAAATTTTAATAGCCTTTTTGACATTAAACTCATACAAATGTAAGCAAATGTGTTCAAGTTATAATTAATTGAACTCGAGACTTTAAAACCTGAATTGTAGCGCAAATAAAAACTGAGTGTTATTAAAAATTCTTAATAAGTACAAAGTAGTTGTAGATTTTTGGAACGAATTTCCGTCATCCCTTGTCAAGTTTGGTTTGGAGACAAACAGGTTTCGGCTATGTACCATCTTCAGTGTCGTTTTTCGTTCGAAAAAAATTGACAAGGGATGACATCAAAACATCCTGTCGGAATATCAAATCAAGAATCAACAAAGTAGTTCCTTAGAACTTTTTTTAATTATTAATTATTTAGTCTTAAAAACTAATTTTTAAAATTTTAAATTACATTTTTTTAGGCTTTGGGCTACGTTATAATGAAGTCTTTCTGAAACTGGTTTTTCTCCTTCCTCAATTTAAACGAAATTCTTCTTCTGAATAACTACGGTATCTTCTATAATGGTACGACAGGCCGGATGTTTTTTATAAAACTTGTATTCATTTGTTCCCGCCGTAACATTTTTGAAGGGAGTATTTAAAAAGGGATCTAAGTCCAAGCCAGAATTACCCAACGACCATGAGTTTTTATTCCCATTTGAATATTCATTTAAAAAATACGTCCTTGCGCTGCTCATATTTCAAATGAATGAGTCATGGCAAAGATCCAGTCTGCAACTATTCACAGCTCTTATTTTCTTTTTGTAATCACATACATACGTAAAACAATCAACACATATGCAAATTAATTGGAAGTTAAAATATATGATAAATTAAAAGGCAACATCTTCTTACAATCATTGAGTTTACGCTGAAAGTTAGTTGCGTTTCAAAAGTAGGGATGAATCTCGAGAAGGCTTAATTACCTTGTGTGTGTGTACTAACGATGCAGCTTTCTATATACTAGTATATCATAGATTTGGTACATATCAAAAAGGTATTGCTCTTAAAAAATTAAAGAATGCAATAGAACAAGTGAAGAGACACAAGTGAACTGTTTGGAAAAAAACGAAGAATACACAACAACAACATAACATATATGTGTATTGTGTGTTGTACACAATAACAAGACGTGCATAGTTAAAAAATTCCACTGATAGTCGGAGCATGAGTGTGCCAAACATTAATTAAAAAAATATATGTACGAGAAGGCGGTAGTATAATTCAATTCAAACATAAATCTGAACTGAAACTATTTTTGCCTTATTTGTTCTTACAAGCACTTGAACCTGAAGAACTCTAATTGAATCATATAAAACACCTTAAATGCTTTAAAACGATTGATAGATTATTTCTTTATTTTCCATTCTTTTATGCTAAGTTATTTTACAATAAATTGATTTAAATTGCTTAGTAAGTAGAATAAACAAAATGTGCATAATTGTTGAAGTTAAATATTTTCCTTAAGTTAAAAACATTAATTTCTGTTTTGTCAATAAAAAATGGTTAATGAACTTAATACAAAATTAGGTCATAAAATAAAATGTTTAGGTAATTGAACTTAAAACAGAAATAGTAAGTAGAATAAAATGTTTAGTCAACAATAACAGTTATTGAACTTAAAAACGGAAATTAAGTAATATTTTTTAATAATGATAATTAAATAATAAAAAAAAATTAAATTATGTTGATGTAAGTATCAACATTCACCCCGCGTTGATCAACGGTCACTGGTGACAAACGTTCATTAGGTTTGATATCTGCAATGTCAATGGTAACAGGTCGAGGTAAGGGAACTGGAGGTGGTGTCGGTTGAATGATCTTATGATTTTTTCTTTTCTTATAGATTGAGTATAGCTTGACTATGATGGCACCTAAGATGATTAGCGAAATTAAAAGTGCAGTGTAGCTTACGGCATGGTTATGTTGGCTTTGGGACCTGATTAGCTCTGGTAATCGTACAATAGTTGACTCATCAAGTTGTTTTTGCAGGTTATTCAGTTGATTTAGATGGGTTTCAAACTGATTGTTAGTATTATTAAAAATTCTTTTGATCTCTTGTGGAGAGCTGATTTGATCAATGTGCCTGAGTTGGACGTATGAAGTATGCAAGCTATTTGATGTATCATAGTGGCCTTGAATAGTGAGAAAGTTGTTTTTAATTATGCAATTTGATCGTCGGTTGTAAATGGAATAAATCCATCTCCGTGGGGATTCGCAGCTAAAAAGGGTACATCTGGTTTGATGGATATTAGAGCGTTTCTTCTTATTGTTGGGACCGAAGTTATCTTCAGGAGTTCTAGGAATTGTTGATCAATCAGTGGCAACCTAATTTCGAAGAGGACTTCGTCTTTTGTCACGGCTCCATTTGCCTTCATTAGCTTGTATAGTTGAACCAAACTATCGTCTTCAATTGGAAGCATACATTGTACTGGTAGATGTGCTTTTATTGTGGTTAATTCAGTCCTTAGCTGATGGGGTGATAATAAAAGTGAACTAATTTTTTCATGGTGCGCATCCGTTAGTATGTCGATCATCTCCTTTTCTACCCTTTGCAAGTTCAGTGCTGTTAATGTTAATTGATTGGCAAGAACTGATATTAGTTGTGTTTGGCTGATTTCTGAAAATTCCTTAGCAAGTGCATTTGCTTCATCATTGATTCTTGCAACAATTTTCGTTAGTTGTTTTTGTGTGCTGAGTTAATCTTGTTTAATTATATTAATAGTGGAATCAATAATTGATGTTTGGTTTTTAAGTAATTTAAAAATATAGTAAACCCACCTATTGGCCCACAGACTTTAATAAGTTGTCAGACCTTATTGATTTTGCTATAGTAAAAAACATCAAACGCGACCAACTGTTAGTTAGTCCATCCTATGACCTATCTTCTGATCATTCACCTACAATTATTATTTTACACGACAGTTTTGTCACTACACCTAAAACCCTTAGTTTCTACCCGAACAGAAACACGAATTGGTTAAAATATAAAATGTATGTGAATATCCCACTGATAAATCCAGCTAATATTCAAGCAGCTGTAGATCATTTTACAGACGTCGTGACTGCCGCAGCCATAGCTGCAACGCCAACAAAGCCATCAGCTAAAATAATGTCGTACCAGACAACAGCAGATATTCAGATGCTCGTCATTGAGAAAAGAAGACTAAGAAGACAATGGCAAAATAGTCGTTCTCCATACATAAAAATACAAATGAACTTATGCCAAAAAAACTTACGCAGTAAATTGAGACAGAAACACCAATTCGCTATCGACAACATTTTAAAAAACTTGGATCCAATGAAAAACACTGATTATAGTCTGTGGAAAGCTGTAAAGCACTTACAATGTCCTATTGCTTACGAATCCCCACTAAGACTTGAAGACCGTACTTGGGCTAAAAACTCAAGTGAAAAGGCAAATGCGTTCGCAAAGCACTTAGAGAAGGTTTTCGCACCACATGATATAAGAAATTCCACTATTCCAATTATTAGCGACATCGTGAATGATCCTATGAAATTTCTGTTGTCTTCTTTAAAATCGACAATTAAAAATACGGATATAAAGAAATCAACTGAACCTGATCGTATAACAGGATCAATGATAACAAACTTACCTAATTCATCTGTAAGAATTTTACTTTACATATTTAATGCCATGTTGCGCGTCGGCTTGTTCCCATGCTCTTGGAAGATGTCTGAAATTGTTATGATTCCGAAACCTGGAAAGGATTCAAGCCAGATTACATCCTACAGGCCTATTAGCCTACTGTCAGTTTTGTCAAAGATATTTGAAAAATTATTCGTCTCGAGTGTAACTCCTTTTCTAAATGAACAAAACGTTATCCCAGATCATCAGTTTGGTTTTCGAGCAAGGCATAGTACGATTGAACAAGTCCATAGAATCGTTACCATTATTAGATCGGCTTTTGAAAGAAAGCAATACTGTTCAGCTTTATTTATAGACATTTCCCAAGCATTTGATAAAGTCTGCCATGATGGGCTACTTACTAAAATAGTTCGGGTTCTACCTGAAAACACCCACAAGCTTATAAAAAGCTATTTGTCCGATGGAACTTTTAAAGTAAGGTCAAAGGACCAGCTTTCAAGATGTGGGAAAATCAGTGCAGGAGTACCTCAAGGTAGTGTGCTAGGGCCGCTGTTATATATCATCTATACAGCGAATATGCCGACAAAAGCTTCAAAATAGCTACAATGGATGATGAACCTGAACCCGCTGTCAGGGAACAAAAACCACCCCTATTTACTTGCGCGAACAAACATCTAATTCTATTGTTAACATGTTGTCCAAGATTATATGTAAGAAAGCTTTTTTGTAGCTTCTATACGAAGAGGACAAATCCAGGAAACAAAGAGTCAAGCACATACGGAAAAGAATTATAGACTTATCGTAAGCCGACTTAAATCAGAAAATAAAAGCTATTACACATACCAATTAAAAAGTGCTAAAGGTTTAATAATTGTTATAAAGGACATTGACAGAGGTGGAAGGTTACATCGCTAGGGCAGTGCACAATCTCCTAAATAAGAATAAAGTTCCTCGTGTTGAGATTGTATTTAACGCAACTCATCTAACATCAAAGAATTCCGTTCATCCCATCTACAACTTGCGTTACCTCTTAAAACAGAAGAATAACTGTAGAAGAGCCATTAAAACGCAATGTTGCGAATTGTCTTCTTCCTATGCTCTTGGAAGATGTCTGAAATTGTAATGTTCGCTAAACCAGGAAAGGACGTAAGTCAGATTACGTCGTACAGGGTCATTAGCCTGCTGTAAATTTTATAAAAATTGTTTGAAAAATTATTCGTTTCGTCTTTAAAGCCACAACTTACTTATCAAAACATCATCCCGCATCATCAGTTTGGTTTTCCAGCTAATCATGGTACAGTTGAGCAAATCCACAATATTGTCACCGTTATTAAATCTGCATTAATAATATTGTTCAGCTTTGTTTATTGGTATTTCACTTACGAAAATAACTCGAGTTCGACCTGAAAACCCCCACAATCTTCTAATGAACTCTTTACCAAATACAACGTTTAAGGTAAGGTCAAAGGATCAGTTTTCTAAAAAAGAGGAAATCTTCGCAGGGGTCCCTGAAGGTAGTATACTAGGTCCCTTATTATATCTCATCTATACAGCGGATACGCCAACAAGCCCAAACGTCAACGTATGCAGATGACACTGCATTTATAAGAGTTAATAATGATCCGAAAGTTGTATCTCATTAACTTCATGAGCTAGAGGACTGCTTGAAAAAGTGGGGAATAAAGTAAACCCATCGAAATGTGCTCACGTAACGTTTTCATTCAAAAGGCAAAATTGCCCACCGATAACAATAACAACTTCAAGGTTCCAGCGGAAGTGCACGTTAAATATATGGGTATCCACCTAGGACTACGCCTTACTTGGACCCGTCACATTGAGGCAAAAATAACGTCCATAAAGCTTCGAACAAATCAACACCATTGGCTATTAAGTCTTAACTCAACCTTGTCCTTGGAATATAAAGTCCTTTTATACAAATCCGTTATAAAGCCAATTTGATCATATGGTATTCAGCTGTGGGGTACTGCCTGTGCATCAAACATTCAGAAGTGACAGAGAAGATAGTCTAGGATTTTACGTCATATCGTATGCGCCCCCTGGTACATAAGAAATGAAAACATACATAGGGATCTCAAAGTTCCCACTATCCACGAAGAAGTTAAAACATACACGTCCAAATACGTGAACAAACTAGAGGTCCACCCTAACACTCTTGTACGCAAATTATCACAATTTCGCGGCGACCAGAGAGTAAAAAAGACTGACACCTTGGTTCTGGCGAGACGGATCTCCATACACAATAGTAGATAGTTTATTGAGATTTTAATACAAAAAATTAGTTATTAATTGGTAATAAATAATATTTTAGAAAGATTCAATAAAATAAATATAAAGTTAAAAAAACAGAAGATATTATTAACAAATTGTAACTCATTAAATGAAATAAAACTGTTTCCAAAAATTTACGCTTTTTCCACCTTCTTTCCGCCTTCTGTGTTTGAATTTTTTAATGGGGCAAATATTTCCTCCTAACATAAATTAATAGAGCTGTTTTATTTTTAAATCAATTTGACTAAATTTTTCACTTGGCAGCCAATGCAACTAATATATTTTAGTTAATTAATAATTTATTTAAAATTGTCCAAGCTTGAAGGTCTTTTTTTAAAAAATTATATTTTTATTCTTCGATATTTCGCTACTCAATGGAGTAAATAAATTAAATTTAAAAAAAGGTCAAGAACAGCTATAATGTTAATTAATAATGTTGAAAGGAAAAAAACAATAAACATTTGTTTGTTCTTTGTTTTAGAGCCATCGAATTTTATCAACAGACTGGTAAAACACTAAGTTCAAAATTAAATGAACAACGCCAACAACCTGGAGGCAATCGCTTGGGTGGCCCACTTCGCTATCCGCATACAATCTTATTCTGGCTAAAATGTAATCAGGTGAGTATTAAGTTTGGTCCAAACTCAGATGCGTGAAGAATTTTATTGAAACAAGATAGGATTGGTTATGGGCAGAAGTAGAGGTTGCCGCAATTCAAGTGATTAGCGTGAATCGGGCATGATTGCAAGAATACGATATTATCGACTTGATGGAAAACTTTTACCAGAAAACCCCCAACAAGATTAATCCCAAGAGAGTTAGTACAGTGCTCCTTTAAGCGGATTTTCAGAGTAACCACATTTTGCTCTAAAACGTTGTTAAAAATTTTAATACACTCACATACAGTTTTGGTATCAGCAACACCAAAACTGTATGTGAGTGTATTAAATGCATATGCAATCTAGAGATGGCGAAATGCCATGGAAGGTTAAAAGCCATCGTTAAGATTTTGTTCTGGGGTATTTGAAGGCGTTTTATGTGAGTTCTAGCACAACTGCCCCAAACTGGACACCCATAAAGTGCGAGGGCGGATCAATAAGTCCGTGACTTTTTGAACGAAACACAGTTGTTTTGCAAAACAAAAATTTATTTTTCGACTTTTAACTTAATACACTTAGTCTAACGTTTCTCCAGTTTTTGTAGTCACTAGGGACTAAATCCGGAGGATATGGCGGATGAGGTACCTATTCGTAGCCCAATTCATAGAGTTTTGCCATTGAGACTGCACACGTGTGCACTCGTGCATTATCTTGACGAAAAATAAGTTTTTTCTTGGCCATATGGGGTCGTTTTCTTTTTTAAATCCTCATTAAATCGGTCTAATAATCTGGCTTAATATTCGCCGTTTATTGTTTTTCCTTTTGAAGGTAATCGATGTGGATTATCCCGCGTGCATGCTCAAAAACTGTTGCCATCACCTTATTGGCTGACAAACTTACCTTGGCCTTCTTCGGAGCAGGTTCACCCGGAGAAACCCATTGCTTAAACTGCTGCTTGGTCTCTGAAGGGCAGTAATGGATCCATATTGTCAAAACGCCGCAAAAGCTCATTCGGATTGCGGTTAAACAACTCCAAACAATCCTTTCAATTTGTCACACGTTTACGTTTATGGTCAATTGAGAGCAAACGCGGCACTCATCTTGCAGACAACTTTTTTTCAACCCAGCCGATCATTTAAAATCGAAACCACACTGTCATATGAAATGCCTATGGCATTAACAATCTCTTCGATCGGCCAACACCATATCGTCGATTTTTTTCGACATTTTCGGGTGTACTGACCTCAATTGGCCGTCCAGAACGTTCAGCGTCATTTGTACTTGTGCGACCACAACGAAAGTCAGTAAACCTCTTTTTTACCATCGATGGTGCAGAGTCCTCATTTATCGAGCTTTTCCTTGGTTTGATTGACGGTTTTTTTTTTGCAAAAAATAATGTTTAATAAGCACTCGAAATTCACTTTTTCCCATTTTTAGGCAATTACACGAGATTGTATGTTTTGAACAGCTGTTAAACGAAAAGTAAATGACGACACTTGCTCAAAATTTGACAGTAGTCTATTAACAGGTGGTACTTGATGGGAACAGTGTTGCATTTCATATAACTACGAGGGAAGTTCGAGAAGTCATGGCCTTATTGATCTGCCCTCGTAATACAGACTGAAAAATTGCTTTAAAGATTAACATTATACATCGCATAACATAGTAGACTTTCAAAGCTTTTAATTTTATACAATTCAACACAATTTAAGATCGAATCCAAATAATAGTTTTGTTTATAACGAGTCCCCTTAAAAGTAATTTCATTGCAATTTTCACAAATCCTCCTCCTGTCTTTTTTTTTTAATAAACTTCAAATTTATGAAGCTGACATAGCAGCTGAAGTGAACGTAATACAGTTTTAACATATTTAGAGTCATAGTCATTAAAAAAAAATAATGAATATTATTCTGCATGCATCCAAAAATATTACAGAAGCCATCATCTTACCGGCAGACTGTTGGGTCTTTGCTCGCTTTGGATTCGAATCGTCGATTGCTGTCTACTCAGCTGACTGTCCTTAAAAATACATATGACACACAGTCATATCGATAGCAGTTACTTTGCATATAATTTGGAAGAAGTCTCAAATGAACACGGGGAGAAGTTTCCTCAGAAAATCCTCCAAATTTGATGTAGAAGAACATTGATATAAAAACGACCTCCATGAGGAGGATATGGAGATGTTAGGTGCTAAAGGAAACAATTTTTTCTTCTCCAACAAGTAATACGGGTGGTTCATATATATAAGCCGCCCTCGATCCCCTATAAATGAGATATGTTGATTTAGTTAACAGTAGGAGGATAGGGCATGCCCTTCCTGCAGCGCAAAAATCTGACGTGAATTAAAAAACTGACTTCCGAACGAATTCGAAAACAGTGTAACGCGTCATGAAACCCTACGGGATTTTCGGACCGTTGTTCTTTTGATAATGTCATTTTGTTACCTTTAACCCTAAAATGCATGCTTTTTTATTGAATAATTACAAAAATATAAGTAGTGTTTTTAATTTTTTATTTTGAGCAAAATTGTATGTTGACTTTTGCCAAAAATATGCGTTGGTTACTAAAATTATTGGGACATAAATAAATAGTAATACGAGTATATTTATAATATGTAAATTTCATGAAATAAGGCAAAGCAAGTACGGTTTTTGTTGTGGCACAAAGCGATCTTGCATTTGCTGCCACTCAGTTCTTGAAAAACCTGTACAATCTGGAAGCTTGCATCTATTTTTAGACCCCCACCTATTTTCGTCATGGCCTAGGCCAGCAGTCCGAATGTCACGCAGCGGAGCACAATATATCCGCCAGGTCTGATCAAAAATCCGCTAAAGTGTGGTTTGAGTACTTTTTTTTTTATAATACCCATGAATTGATAACTGCCATATCAATCATATGATAAAATAACCTAATGTATCACTTGCGACTTTTGATTCGAATCTTATACCTACCGAAAAAGCTTTCCATGAGGTCAACTCCTTCAATGTGGACGTTGTAATCTTTTAAAAGTTCCATTGGGTCATGACGTCAGGAAAACGCCTATGTTGCCATTGCCTTCTGAGCCTCCTCTTTTCCCTGACGAGAGTCTGTATATCAGCCGATGATTGTTATAAGTTTCTTTTAACTGATCGTTTGTTTGGTGTTACATTTCTGATTGCGGCCATCAGAACGTTCACAAAGTAATCCACAGCTGCGTGAATATCAGCCGGACTTCTTTCAATCAATTCGTGTTTCCATTTGGATAGGAAATAAGGGTTTTATGTGCAGTGACAATACTTTCCTGTAAAATAACGATTGTAGCTGAATGGTCGAAAGGTAGGTCAAAGGACAAACTAAATAATAATTGATCATGTCTATTTTTTAAAATACCAAACACAATTTGTTCTGACAGCTAATTAAAGCCTGTTGACCAATAGCTGGGCTTACCTCAAGACACGACGTCTACCTTATTTGCTTTAACTGTATTGTACAGCTGTCTGCCTCTTGGGCTAAGATGTCTGGAATCCAAAAAGTATGCTTTGCATTGTAGTCGCCAGCTGCAATGAACTTTTGTCCTAGTGTTTACGTTCCAGAAGCATATTTTCAAATGGTTCATTTGCAGAAGCATGTTTTCGGTGCGCATTATTGTACAAAGGCCTTTGTCACACGATCTTTTCATTGACCCTATCATTTGTATATGACACTTCAACCCTAATGCCAGGCGGCAAACAAAAGAACACTCAGCTCTCTTATTTAGATTAGTCTGTTAATTTGTCGAATACTTTATCCTTGCAACCATAAGGAAATTTTGCATGAATATATTAACTCATTACCAGCACTGCATAATATGCAGATTAATGTGTTTTTCCAATATTTAAAAGTTGTTAATGTTTTCGCTAAAAAAAAAAAAAATTTTGTATTAAGGACTCTACAAGATCCAGGAAGAAATTGCCAACTTAACGGCTGCTATGCTGACAAGGGTCATGACAAACGCCAGACATAGGTTTACTCAGAGTATGGAGAATGGAGGACGTCACATATATGACTTGATTTTCGAAACAATCTAAAACAAAAGTTTAGATATGCGCCTACATTATAAAAAATAAATAAACACTTTCCGATCCATATAATGGGTTTTATTATAAAAAAAGTTATGTTGCTGCACCCTGTATATGAAATATTTTTTTAATATTTTTCTGGTGGTGTAGACAGTGACCGATTAGGAATATAAAACTTTAAATTTTAACATTTTTCTCTGTGAATGTGAATGCTCAGAACATTATGGATGCATAGCTTTTGCTAAAATTTGGTGTCGAGGTACTGAGACTAAACATCTCATTTCCAAGGGTCACTTAGAAATCGCTTCACAAATCAAACACGAATTTATAAAAAATCTATATGTACGTACTTGCCCCAAAATTTTATTTATCAGTTTAGGATTGGGATAGTAAATTTGCAAACTTACTCGTTCCAAAATGGTATGAATTTTAGCTATAATTAATTATATTTTTTTTTTACTAAAATTATTTCTATTATTTCAGGATATATTAAACAAACGCTTGGACAAACGTGTTGATGCAATGTTGGAACAAGGTATACTACGTGAAATTCGAGCATTTCATAATGAATACCATGTGAACAGAAGGTAGATATGCAAACATGTATTGTTTGGCTTTTATCCTTCTAGTTATTTATTTGTTGAATATAAATTTCTGTAAGCAATACAGTTTTAACGAAGGACTGGTTTTTAGGATAAAGATAATTTATATTTATTAATTAAATGTGTCTTTAAAATACAATTTTGAAGAAAAAAAAACTAAAACACGTAAAAGAGCTATATTCCGCTGCGCGGAATCTTATGATCCCTTTAACCAAGTATGTATGAGCTACGAAAAATTTACTACAAATTTTTTCCGGTGCAGGAGATTTTTCTTTATTTTTATTTCCGATTTTACTCGGCTTATTCTATCGTTTTATTGTAAGAACTTTTCATCGGTTAATAGGTGAGATGTTCTTTGCAATTTATTAACTTGGTTTATGTGTTTTACGTTTTCTCTAAATTCTTACGAATTTTCGGTAAGTTCTCGAATTTCGTGTGAATTTTAGATAATAACCGATTTTGGTTTTTTGTGAAATTTTGGATTTTTGATAAAACGTTGATAAGTTCTCGTAACGATTCAGTCTTCTATTAAAATTTGTTGAAATTTTATAATTTAATTTTTTTTTCGCGAAATTTCGGGCTTTTGGTGAAGGTTTCGATTTCTTGGTGAATTTTAAAATTGGGCGAAAAGTTTAATGGTAATTTTGTTTTGATTTTTTTTGTAGCTTTTGGGATTGTTTTTATAGCTTCATGCACGTAGCTTACAGAAATTCTAAGTCTTGGCGTAAACCGAAATTTCAACACAATAACCCGAGTAATTCGATATTTTACCAAAATATTAAAATGCAGGAAAAATTCTAAAATTCACCACAAAATCTAAAAATTCCAATAAACAAATTTAAAGTTACCAAAAACCTAAATTTATTTAAGAAACCCCGATATCTAATAAATTTGCTATGCTTTTGTATTCTGTTGTGGATCCTAATGAGTATAAAGGGCTTTCTGAACTTTGTTTCTTTTTTCTGTCTCTACCGGTCAGATGGCAGGCACAAAGATATGACTTTCCGGCTTATACCTCACTGTCTCTGCAAAAAGTATGGGTTAACACGTCAAGCGGATAGAAGTTAACACTCTCTTATAAAAAATCTCTAATCCACGGTGGAACAACATACGGCAGGGATGGGTGGTCAAGAGAACTTGGTCTTTAGTATGTGTCCTCTGAATATCAGTCGATATCCAGTTTTAATACAAACTTATCCGTGCATATAGAGCTCTGTGTAGGTGGATATCTCGCCTCGCAAGAGGCGGAGAGATTAAGCTCCGATTTTAATTGGTCAAGGGAGGAATCCCCCGGGTGGACGGGTCAATCTTTAAAGGTACTTCTAAGGCGTCGGATCGTGAGATTCCGATAGGAATGGGCAATGACGCCTTGCAAGGGGTAGATAGGTTAATCTCTGTAGGAACTCCCGGGCTTATCGGCTAATGGAGGAACTCTAATGGACAAGAAAATCTCGCAAGGGGTGGACGGGGCAGTCTTTAAAGATATTTCTTACTAAGAGGCTGAGACGGTAGTGCACATTGTGTGTAAACGTCCAGCACTGGCTAGCATAAGGCCTAGGACCACGGGCAAACATTTATTAAAGGTGATTGTTATGGTGGACCTAAGCCTTAAACAAGGTAGTCGTAAATTAAAAATCAGTTGTCAGAAATCATCGACATCGCCCTGCATTAATAATGCAATACTAAATTCCTCTTTCTCAAAACATTTTAACTTGTCACAAAGGGCATTAAGTATTTAACGTTTCATTCGAAAATTATTTTTTAATGTGGGATCGATCACAAAACAGTTGGCAATCGGCTTCCCAAAACGATTTACAACGGACAATTGTTTAGAATTATGTGTTTACAGTAATTTCACTTATTTTTTACCAGTTAACAGACTCTTTTTTCGAAGCATTCGTTTTTATTTTAGATTAACAACATATTTTGCTCTGGTGCATGCATAGCGTGAACAGTTATGTTAAGCGTTCTATTATTATACGCTTTACAAAAATGAAAGGTTTTGTCATTCCTTTTGTAATTTCTACAATATTCATTTCCGACTAAACAAAGTATATACTATATATTCTGGATCCTTATAGGCAGGGAAGTTCAATTAACGATGTGCGTCTGTCCGATGCTGAAATCAACTTGCTGAAGGCACTAGGCAAGCTGGGATCTTTAAACTTGGGCCAACTGATCAGTGAGCATGGCGAATTTTCGCTATTTAAACTCAGCCATATAGGTCCGCAAGTATATTCTGAATCCTTAGCAAATTTGCTGTGAAGTCCCCTTACAGATATTACCATCCCGAAGTCCCCAGATAACCTACGGATCTAAATGTTGGAGCGAATTGAAAAATTCAAAACTAAGAACAAAACTTGAACTCCTTTAAAAACCAAAATTTCACAAAAAAAAGTTTAAAAAAATCAAAAATTTTTTCAAAATTTTAAATTCACAACAAATTTCAAAATTCACCATAAAATCCTAAAACAGGAACAATACTTTTCTTTCAAAAAAATACAAATTCAATGCAAAACCGGAATTTTACGACCAAAATCAACATTTTAAAAAAAAGTCGATGTTTAACAAACATATAAGAAATATAATAAAAAATTCACCACAAGTAGTGAATTCCTAAAAAAATAAAGGAAGCTCCAAATTCGAATATTCACCACAAAACCAAACTATGGTTTAAAAATTTGAAATTACAAAAATATTTTAATTTTCCAAAAAATCTAAGTTTTAAACAAACGGAAGATCAACAAAAAATGTTACAAAATCCAAAATTTTCCCAAATTTCAAATTCACCACAAATTTTAAAATTTACCGCAAAATCGAAAAACTGAAATAAAATTATTTTTTTTTTTGCAAAAAGAAACGATTTAAAAAAAACCGAAATTTTATGGAATCAAAATCAAATTTTTAATATTCACCACAAAAATTTGTTGATGTTGATTAAAGAAAAATTAAAAATCCACCACATGTCGTGTTTTCCCAAACAAAATAAAAAATCTGCAAAAAGTTACAAATTCATCAAAATATTTAAAAATCATAAAAATTTTATTAAAAATCGGAAAAATGTTAAAAACCTTTTTACAATAATTAAGACATAGCAAAATCCAAAAATTCACCACAAAATAAACAATAGTTCAAATATTTTATATTAAAAAAAATATCATAATTTACAAAAAAATTGAATTTTTAAAAATTTTATGTTCGTAATTCCGAAAATCACAAAATTTTAAAATTTCAAAACTAAAACTCAAGTTTGCCACAATTTTTCAGTTTAACTAGCAATTTGCAAAATATTTGTATTTTATGAAAAAAGTAGCAATTTTAACAAAATCGATGTTACAAAAAGTCTACTTTTCATAAACAAGGAACAAAAAACAAACTTCACAATATTTTGAAGTTCAACAAAAAGGTTGAAATTGAACCGAAAACTCTACATCTTATCACCGTGATAAATCTGTAGTATATATTTAGTAGTTCGTACATATAAGATTCGGCACGGCCGAATTTAGCTCCCCTACTTGTTTCTTTATTATTTTTGCGTTTGGCATAAATGAAAAAATAAAAATGATAGACTACCATTTTGATTCTACGGAGTTATTTCTTGCTGATAATATTGCTACTGCTTTGTTATTATTTAAGTTTTTCGGGGAATTCTGCTGCTGGTACATCCAACTTATCACATCCACCATCGGCGTCATCTTACACTAGGGGCGTGTCGCAAACCATTGGATTCAAAGAATTTGTACCATATTTGGATCAATTTAACGAGGAGAATGATAAAAAAATTGAAACGTACTTACAAAGAAATGCATATGTAATGCCCACTGAAGGTAAGATTCTCAGCTACATACTATGTGGGAATTTTGAACAAGATATACTATATGTACATATATATGTACACTACGACTCATTTGAATATGACGACAAATGTAATAATTAGTGTAATCTTTTAATATTTAAAAGTTTTTATTAACTAACAAATTTTTCATATAGTACTCGTATTTGGTGTTTTATTGAGCTTTAAAATTAAAAAATTTAATATATTCGTACATATAAATTATACAAGGCCTACATTTACGATTGTGTTTCAGAACCATATTTAAATTGCACTGCTTTCACTCTACAATTTAATGAAATTTAACGACCTTTTGACAGTTCGATTTTAGTTCTTGCTCTATCAGAATTCGATTTAAATTAAATGAAGGGTGGTCGAACCAAAACCCACGATAATAATTCTAAATAAAACAAAAAGTTTTCAGGGAATAATCTTAATATTTTTTATTATGATAGCAGGATCTATGACAATTATGTGTGAAACAAAATGTCGGCCAAATGATCGCCACGGCTTCGGTGGCATACCTCTATCCGATGGTTGATATTTTCAATGACTGAGACATAATTCAGGTTCAATGTCGTTAATGTACCGAATTATCTCATCGTTTAGCTCTTTAAGTATTCTTGGCTTATTGACGTACAATTTTTCATTTAAATATCCCCAAAGAACGAAATCCAACAACGGTGTCAAATCACGTGATCGTGACGGCCAATTAACATCGCCATAACGTGAGATAATACGGCGATTAAATTTCCCGTACAAAAGAGCCATTCATTCGTAAAAATGTTCAAGTCAAGTGTTATAAAATGATCAGTCTAACCAGATCTGAAAAAATTGTTTTAGAATAATGTCAAAAAATTAAAAAAAAAACATTTGAAATATTAAAAAATTATGCTAAAGTTTTAAGACTGCTTTTTTTCTTAATAATACTCGTATATCTTTTAGCATTATTTTACGTAATCTCCCCTTACAAAGGTCCTAAAATTATAATTCAAATTCCGAAAGTTAGTGTTATATAGAAAAATTTCAGTTTTTCAGGAAGTTATCGAAAAAACGTTCTAAACCGTACAAAATTTTACTCAAGTCAAATAAAATAGCGGTTATTCAATGCAATTAAATGGCCTGAGTGACAAATTAATATTAGTCGAATAACGTAAAGTGTAATTTGGTAAGACTTCCGAATCAGTCCAGACAGGAGATTTATAATGTTAAAACAAATCAGCAAAATACTCAAGTGATTTGAAATCACTTCATAATCTTTCGTTTATTATTACGAATTATCGATCTGCCCCCATGTTATGGCTCCCGATTTTGACGAATTCTTCACGAAAATCATAAAAGTGAGTTATGCGCAAGTTCGACTTAAGCCAAGTAACTGGATTATATGAAATATGCCATTTTTGGTTACAATTTTAATTTACTATTTGCAGCACAGAGCAACCAGTGGTGTAAACTTTGACGTTAGAAAATTTCTAGAATCAGCTTTTTTGCCGCGGGCAGTCCCTAAAGAAAGAGACAAATATAACATTTAAAAATAATGCGAAAAATAATCAAAACAAAAGCAAAAAACCACAAAAATTAAATATTAAAATTAAACGTATCTTTTAATATTTACAGCTAAGTTATCCTCGAAGTTTATTTAAAATAAATCTAAAGTTTTCACTCCTTATTTTTATTCAAATTATTCAAAATAAAGAAGAAAAATGTAACAAAAGAGAATATCATTTAAGAAGGAGACAGATAGAGATCACTATATTCTCGTGACGCCTCTGTTTACTTTGTGATTTGCAGTCGTATTTGCAAAGCGTTAGTAATTGTGTTGAATTTAACGCTTGCTCAAATTAATAATAATATATTATGGTTATTTAATAATAAATGGACATCATCTGAAGTTTACAAAAGTCATTATGGATATCTCAGATTTTTATTGCATTTCCATTTTCTGTGAAACAGAAATCGACGCATCATTTCTTATAGAGTTGATTTGTTATTTTTAAACACACAAATCAACATTTTTAAAAATGGGTTTTTGCTTTCAATATCAATTCTGACATGGCCCACAATTCAAACATTTTCATGTTGTACAATTTCTGTTAAGCCAAATCATAATAATTCTTGCTCATAATAAACATATTACAATTTCATAAGCACGTTATTGGATCTTGAATATGTTTTTTTATTTTTTAAATTAAACCAAACGACTTGATTTTCAGAACAATTCAAATTACAAGCCAGCTCATTAAACGAGGTACATTCCGTTGTTGACTCTCAAAATTTAAACGATTCACAGAAGGAAATACCCCCAGGGTTGGAGGTGTTAAACTCATGTTTTAACGAACTGAAATTAGTTACACGTCGCTATTCCAAGAAACAAATTAAATGGATAAATAATCGTTTTTTGGCCAGCAAAGATCGCCAAGTACCCGCTCTTTATGAATTGGATACAACTGATGTTAGTCAGTGGCGCGAAAAAGTTTATTGCCCAGCAAAAGATCTTATTGACTGCTACCGTAATGGGCAAGTGTGTGAAATCGAGCCTGTTCCAAAGAAACAACATCCGGCTGAGGGCCTAAACGAGGAGGTAATTAAAAACGGCACGGAACTAAAGAAAAAGCGGTTAAAGCTAAATATGATATTTTTTTTTCTTTCCATTATAGACTACGTCCTACTGCTCGATATGCGATCGCAATTTTATTGGTGAATATCAATGGCAGTTGCATTTAAAATCAAACAAGCACCAGAAACGTAAAGAGGGTCTCAAGAAAAAGTCGAAAATACAAACCTTAAGGGAAACACAAAGTCCATAGCCTTGGAAACCCATTGAAACATCATAAAATTTTTTAGTATTTAATAGTTTTTCTTTTTAATTTTTTTATTGTCCACGTTTTACTTTCTTATCAAGTAATCTTTAAAATTTATTGTCATTTCACTTAAATTAAATACTTTCAAACAAAAAAAAAACAGAAATAAATAAATAATATAAATCGTTTTGGTTAATAAATTTTTCTAATACAAGTTTCATTTTGAACAAATTTCAACAGTAAGTTAGTTGTCTTTTAATATTTAACATATTTGCTTCAACTAATTTAAGGGATACAACAATAGAGTTTACATATGATTTCTCTGGGGATAAATAATTAAACATTTGCAACTATTTTTAAATTTATATTTTATCTTTCAGTTAGGCTTTAGCCTAAGAATACATTTAACATTTATTATATTTAATATGATACAGCTTCAGTTTTTTTTTCTTCTAATTAACAATAAATACAACCAAAAAAAAAATCATGGCCAAACTCAACCAATTTTATTGATATTTCGATATGATATTGTCGCGTTTACTTATTTTTTAATGTTTTTAATAATTCGTTGAAAAGTACAAATTATTAGTTGTTAATTAAAAAAAGAATTAATTTATGCAATTAGTATTTCTTTAATAAGTCACATTTAATATGATCGAACAATTTAACATTTATATTTTAGTTACAGCATTAACCTAAATTGATTAATCATTATTATTGTGTATTATTCTAATGTGAATCTAACTAATTTAGTATTAATTATAGAGCAATATCGTATTGGCTAAAGTCTTTTATAACTCGAAACGAATCTCCCAACTGTACGGCCTAACTTATCTATCGCGTGGGCTCATAATGGCTCATATAAACAATGTTCTGAGCTTCGAGAATGACCTCAGCATGATTTCACAATTTATTTTTTAAACGGAATTTCAAAACTTTCACAACTGTAAGTTCTGAAATAGAATAGTATCTGGAGGGAGCCGCTGCCAAGGGTTACCGCTGGGAATAGTGAAAACGTTACACAAAAAAATTTTATTTGACTGAGTAGTTTTAGTATTAGATAGAACAAGGTACATATCTATGGGGTTTATACTCGTATAGTACGAGTAATATTTGAATGTTTTAAATACTTCAAATATTTACCTCCCATGAAAAAGTTTCTTTTACAAATATTCGCTCCGGTTGCAAACGAAGGAAAATTTGAAAGCAAGTTTTTTTTTTTATACAGATGTTCCAACCACAGAGGTAACGAAATATCAGATCTGTGTTAATACCACACATACTATTGAACTACACATTCTATTAAACACACATACCATTAAAGAAATTTGTGTTTGGGATGCATAATTGTTCTACAGTCTCTTATTCGAAAATAAACGATAAGCATTTTTGCGTGACCGAAAAAATCACGTAGCTGCCATGCAAAAATGTGAGAGTCGCCGAAGAATCAGCAAAATAAACAACAGAGTTAATTGAAAAGGGCAACCAATATTTATATGCATATGTAACAGTTGTTAGTATTGATCTAGAGCTGGAACCGTAAATAACTTCTCACTCACGATCATGCACGTGAATGTAATTAATTAACTACGATCACAACAACTCATAGTCACGAAATACTCACAGAAGAAGTTCAATTAACGAAATCACCTATATTTTTTTTACTATAAAAACATGTCCAAATATTTTATACAAAATTGCTGCCAATAATTCATTCCTTTTATTTCTATTTCATAATTTACTAATTGTTATTTTTTTAATCACAGCTCAAATGAGATGACAAAACGAAGGCAAATGCATAAAAATTCTGAACAAATTGGAAAAAGCAAAAAAGCTTTTCTTGTAAAATCAGATTGGATATGTTCTCTTCAATTAAACCTCCTTAATGTATGCTTCAATTTTCTTACTAAAATATCAAAAAGTATTAGCTGAATGCATACACAACAATGCAATACAACTTGCCTTTTAAGTTCTTGTTAGTAAAAGGTAACTTTAGCTCAGGTGAGGAAGTGACATTTACCTATCATTCTTTATTACAAATACCTTGTAAAATAAATTTAATCTTTTTGAAAAAATACCAGAGCAAAACCGACTACTTGTGACAACTATATTCTTTTTAACGACAATAGCATCGTTAACAAATTATAACAACAAAATTAACGATGTTGCTATTCAGTAACTTTTAGTCAGCTGTTGTTGTTAGCTAAACGATTGTAGATAAAAGTAAACGACATATATTTTTGTGTTCTTTATTTATTCCACAAACTAAAATTCATGGCATCTTTTAGGGGCACTTTTAATTTGTTTAAAAGTCATTTATACACAATATTTTTAATGAACAAGGTACAAGGTACATACTTGGCATGTTTACACTACATGTAAAAAAGGCCTCAAATGTTTTTTAGTTACCTTTTGCATAAATAGATAAACGCACAAACAATTTTTTCCAAAAAAATCGTTGTTTTTTCCATTCTTCTTCATGCTTTTCGTTAATTTGATATTTTTTGACAGAGATGCCACTTGATGTCAATTTGAATAAACAGAAAATTAACTATGTCCACTATCGTTAACGAGTAGTTAGTGGATCACACAGTCGTTACTGCAAACAGCGAAAATTATCGACAAATTTTGCGACTGTCGAATCGTTAAAAGATGGTGAATCGCACTACTGAAATTGTTTTTTAAAAACACATAGTGGCAACGACATACTTTTGTTTCCTTGTTTACTGGCAAAAAATTATTGTGATATTTTTATTTTCAAAAATATTTTCTAGCTCGTTAATAAAATAAACGCTGCCTCTTTTCCATTTTTATTTTTGATTCGCAAACTAATGCACTAAACACATAGACCACAGCTTCATGGCTACAAATGCAGTTGACTTCATATGTCGCCGTGTAGTCAGCTACTTAATTTATTTGAAGGCGGCAGCTACGTCCTAAACAGCTATAGGAAGATTGGCGTTGCATTATTAGTATTTGTGTTTGGCGAACAATGTTGCCACTTCAACTTTTTTTGCCTTAACGAAAACTCACTCATTTAAGAAATTGAAACATAGAAGAAACTGAATATGGTAAAAAAATCAAATAAATAATAACTTATTTTAACAGGTCTGTCCTAAAAATACTTTTTTCGCACCTTCCATGTGGCATTTCAGGTAAAATAACTTGTTTTTAAATGTATATAAATATAATTCAGTCCATATATTCAAGCTGATTTTTTTCTACGCGTACTTTTTAAATTGTCAACACTTTATTTGTTAAATGTCGTCACTGAAAATAGAAATTAGTTTAAATTGGCGACAGCGACAATTGTAGTCTAGTAGTCATGTAGCTGAGATGCCTCCAAAAAAATCACCTTCATATGAACGTGTGTATTCTACTTTTGACAGATTGTAGTCTGTAGCTCGCTGTGGTCTACATGTTTAGAGCATAAATTAAAATTGTTTTTGTTTTGCTCAAAATATGGCATCTCCAAATCAATACACCTCACGTTAAAAGCTAAATCTAAGAACATCTTTCCTTTAGCTTAACAGACAGTTTTATCTTAAAGTACACTCGTTATAACGAAAAACGAATAATATGTTCGATAACATTCCAACGTTAAATATCAGCAAGTTGTATTAATAATAGCCCTATAGCCAACGAACTGCTAACCATTTGCTAAAGTTGCAACATAACATTAGCCGAAGAATGGGTTTTTGATTTGTGATAAGTATGCATAAACTCTATGCCAATGAGCTGCTAAGCTTAATCGGCATTTCGTTGTATGTAGTGTAGCTCTGAAAATGTTGGCCGAAAATCGAGGTTTTGGCAAATAAAATTATCGTGAAGCATTACCAGCGAAGCCGAGGCCATCATTTAAATGATACGATATTCCATAATTTTTTGACATACCTCACCGTTGTCGTTTTACTTAAATTTCTTTTTCTATCATTCTTATTAGTCACCCTACATTTCGTATTAATAAGGTGTTGAGTTGTGCTAAAAATAAATTACTTAAATTTCTTAAGAATCAGGTACATATTTGGATTAATTCTTATTCAATTACTAAATTTTAATTTATTAAAGTTTTTAAGTACAAAAACGCAGTGAGTGTGTAAGTCTTTTTAGAGAACTGTCTACTTTTGTGATGGATGAAATTTTTCGTTTTACCTTATAATAACGAAAATCGTAGACTAATAAGAACAAGAATTAGGGACAGATTTACTTCTTTATATTGTTACGAAAAAGAACACTTCAATTTACAGAAAGTTGTAGAATTGAAGGGTACGAATACTTTTGGCACCCACTGTACAGAAAGCACTATCCTTCAACAACACCATACAAAACACCATACAAAACACCCATAAGCTCATAAAAGTTACCCGGTAATTTAATGCATACCGAAAAAAAACAAATATATAATATCAACACGTACAGACAAATTCCAAGAATTGAATACTATGGGGAAACAATAACGTGCAACACCAAAAGTAGCAAAGCAATCAGTAGTTACAAACATAAGATCATAATAAAAAAAAAAACAGCAGAAAGGAAGATGTTTTTAGTTTCTACAAGATTCTTGTGTTTTCTAGAGGTTTCGAGAAAATAGATGACTACTATAAAAGGACTTGAGTGGTCAAGTGAAAGGTCAAAGTGGGAACATTGTGATAAAGAAGTAACCGTTGTATTTAAGTGCTAAATAAAGTGACAGTGTGAAAAGTTAATTCGGTTTTGTATTATGTAACAGAAACTTAATAATTAAAGAAACCTGCGAATTATCATAGGCGCTCAAAAAAGGTAAAACTAACAATATTATGTGCTTTGAAAGAATTAAATAAAAGCTGCCAGAATTTTGAAACGACGAAAGATCTTATAATAAAAATTGATAAAGATATAAATATAAATGAAAACGATTTTTGATAGGCTCCTCAGAGGTAGAGTAACATTCATTTGATGAAATATTTATGCTATTATTGTCTTTTGTATTAAGATTTTTTCGCACCACAAACATACACCTTCACAAACATTTTGTTTACTATAATTTTAAGACTTTTTTAAATTCCTCCAAGAACTTTTTCTCTGTTTTTTTTTTTTTAGTTAATTATTTTTTAAGTTCACGAAGAGAATTTTAATTCAATTCTTTTATTTAGATTAGCAAAAAATATTGTTTTATATAGTATATATTTACATACATATGTATATGCTGCTATATGAAGTATGAAAAATATCTAAGCAATGAAAAGGATTTATTGAAAAGCAATAACAAAATTCAGCTTTATTTTTTTGCTTTAAATTTCTATTTGCTGCTTTTTTTTAGCTCTAATTTAAACGGGTTTTAGCTTTATATTATTTTAAAATCTGTTCACACTGGTTGTAACCCTACGCATGTTAATACCACTATTTTCTTCTTGCAACTTGCTGATGAAACCAGAATTCGCTTTGAAATTGTTTTTTGTACCCATTTAAAATTATTATCATTATTACAGAAAGGATTGTTTGTAACATTTTTTGTTTGTTAAATAAGTTTTAATCTTTTTTTGTAAATTTTCTAAAAAGAACTATTAGTTATGTACATACTTAGCTGGTTTGGTTATTTTTATTAAGTTTAACCCATTAAATGCTACATTTATTATCTATTATATTTTGGTGGTTATAATTTATACATTTGTATATGTGTTAGAAATGTTTATTGTCTTCAGTTTAAAACATATGTATATAGTATTTGTGAGATCGTAAACGAATGCAAGTTAATGTAGAATTAAAGCCTGAATATGTTTTATTTTTTTAAATGAAAACAATATAAAATCTAGCACTGCCAAGACATTATGTACTGCGCAATTTAAAGAGACAGGAAGCAGAATTCATCATTCAGCTTAAACGACCAATTTGAAATTTGTTTAGAAAAAATGCGATTTCGTTTAATTGTCCACTAAGATAGCAGACTTTTTAGGGAAATGAAACTGGTATGAAGTCCATTGGTAAAATAATTTCTGTTTGCTATATTTTCTGACACAGATACATACATGTGTATTTATGTATGTATATATTATGAATGTGTTTTAATTTACTAGTCTAGAAGGCTTTTGTAAGAGCTTAAAAGGACAATAAATTCAATTATAACACATTTTTACAGTTTATTTCATTCAAGTACATTTGATTTTAATAAATTATTTAGTTTCTGTTCTGTATTCAGAATCCTCAATATTTTATTCTAAAGTAGAAATTTCCGAATGTCTTAGCTTTTCCGTATCCCACTTCCGAATAATTCATTTCGTTTTATTTAGAAGAAAAACATTTGGTGGAATGAATTAGAATTAAGTTTTTTTTTCATTTTTAAAATTATAACTCCGATCAAAAAACTACTGAAACGGTTTGTGAGTAAACAGATAGGGTGATTTGGTATAGACATAGTCAAACGTATACAGGCCTCCAATGCAAAAACCAATATTATCTCTAGTAATGTACGATCTAAGAATAATGAATAGCTTGCATAGTAGATATGTATAATTTTAATATTCTATGCGTATTTAAATTTGCTCGTCTCCTTGGAAGGCTTATATTCGTCCAATAACTTGCACTTTATTTGAAAACTAAAGTCGGTGGCGATAACAATTCAATTTTGTTTTTTGTTAAGTTCCATAAAACGTATTTGGTAAATAAATATTTAGTTATATATATATATATTATTCTTACATACTTATATAATCATTAGATCTATGTAAAAGAAATTTTTATAGTTGACAGGCGTGGACCAAGCTTTAGCAGGGTAAGCAATATTTAAAATTTTAAAAAATTGTGTACGACTAAATGTCCCAACTACCATACCCCTCTCCCTCTAAATCCACGCTTGATAGTAAATAATAATCACCATATATTAGAGGTTTATTTACAAAAATGTATAAACATACATATAGACATAATTATTTGTCGGCTAGTGTTGTACCTGTTTGCTAGTAGCTCCATTTCCGAATTTGTTCTGTTGCGAATTAGTTCTTGCACAATCTAATCTTAACTAAGATACAATAATAGAACACTTACATGCATCTATCTACTCTTCTTCTTCTTGGAGGGATTTTTCCGACAGACCATATTTCGGACAACACATACCCTCAGTGCCATCGATATTAAAACAAAATAATGTTCGTTCCAGATCAGTGGGTTCGTGCGGTACAATTCCATGAACTTCTTTTAGTTCTGATTCAGGAAACCAAGCGGGATCAGAATCTTCTACTACCTTAATGCCGCATAATCTAAAAAAAATTAAATTTTATTTCCCCACACTTAACATTGCCAATGTCTGGTTTTTGTCCCGGCAAATTTTTACTAAATATTTGTTAATAATAAATATATATGTATTTTTCACTAAACACACAAAATCAGATTCCGGAGAGTAGATAAAGTAAAAATCTTACCTTAATAATGCCACAACGGGTATCCACAATATGGAGGATAATATCAATATAAAGGCAATAACTATGCACCAATGTGGCCATTCCATTTTGACGGTCGTACCTGCTACCCAAGCCGGATAACTACTGCCTTCCGTAATTAATTGGTAAAATGAGGCTATTAATATGGTAATCATGGCACAAGGTGATAAGTATTTCCAACAAATCATCCAATATAGGCCAGGTCGTGAACCTGTCATCATCTCTATGTCATCGGAAAATCTTCGATAGACAAGACGAAACGAAATTTGAAACCAAATACAGAAATTCTTAAAACCTCGATCTTACTTACCTTCTTATACCATAAATATAACTAATGGATACACATTCAAACAAGGCAATTATCAATAAAGGGAAATTTCCGGCAAAACTATCCATCAATTGGAAAATATAGCTACCGGCACCATTTGCAAAAGACATTGAAATCAAACAGCAGGAGAAACATAAAGCCTGTGTGCAATAGAATTTATAAAATGGATTATTTTTTCTTTTAATTTTTATTCAATTACCCCAATAATCCATTCTTTGGGTAGACTTGGAAATAGCTTCATGTCGACCAAAGATGTAACCACTCCTTCCAACGTCCCAAACTGTGAATCAATACCCAAAGTGAAGAGCATCAGAAAGAACAGTACAGCCCATAACTGTGCCCCAGGAAATTGATTAATGGCCTCTGTGAATATAATAAATGCCAAACCGGTACCGGAAGCACTCTGAAAAAATAACGTAATTAATATCAAGAATTGGTCTGTTCCTGAAGATTTATGGCAAAATCGGACAAATGAGAGTAAAAACAAATTTACACACACGAAAAACAGACATTTTAAGTCTAAACATTTCATTCGAACTTCAGTTTGTGATTTTCGTCGCTTAAAACTTATGTAATAAACTCATGCAATAAAAAGTATTTACGTTTTTAGTTAAATTATTATTTTATTATTTTAAAAATAAATTTTTAATAATAAAGACTTTATTATATCCTTCATAAAAATTAAGGCTTTGTAATTTCTACAATGTTCATTTCCGACCCAACAAAATATATAAATAACCATAAGCAAGAGAGAGAGAGAGAGAGAGAGAAGAGGAGAAATGTAAACCACATTTCTCATCAGTAAGTCAAGCTGTGAAGAATTAAAAAATGTTTAGAAAATCGAAATATTACAAACAAACAAAATTCGAAAATTCGAACTTCTGCCAAAGTTTTTAATTCACCAAAAAAAATAAAAATTCACAATAAGATCTAAAAATTGGAAAAAATTATGATTCACAAGAAATCAAAATTAAAAAAACCCATAAGTTTCCAACAACAAAAAAAAAAAAAAAATCACAAAAAACAAATATTTTATGAAGGCTGATCCAAATATTATATACCTTTCCCAAGAGGATTACCTACGAAACATGGACTAAAGATTTTTACCGCTGCAGAAGATTGTTTGTGATCTTTGATTTGCCTCCGGTTTTAGTCGTCTTATTTTACATTTATTTAAACTCTCCTTTTGTTTTAATATACTCATTTTCGATTGGTGTATTTTTCTTTTATCTGAATGCTTATAAATTCTTGATAAATTATCGATTTTTTGGCTAATTATAAATAACAGCGGATTTAAGTTTATTGTAAAATTTTCAACATTAAATCAAATTTAGAGTTTTCGGTGCAATTTCAGCTTTTAGGTAATTTTTTTCGTTTCAAAAATTGTCGGAGTTTGCTTGTTAGTAAAAATTATGTTTTTTTTAAGATATGGGTCTTTTGCAACTCTTGTAGAATCGGTTAATAAAATGGCGACGTTTTTCATAATATATTGTTTTTTTTTTCAAAATTTCGGTATAACTGATAATTTTTTGTAAAAATGAAATTTAGTTTTGAAAGTTTCAAATCTGGTGAATTTTGGTTTTTGTGGGTTTTTTTTAAATTTATTTGTTTTTTTACAGTTTTTCGTTTTTGTGGTAAATTTTCAAAGTTTTGGTGAATATGAAATTTTGAAATATTTTAAATTATTCGTAATTTTTTGGCGCAATTTCAGCTTTCTCTGCTTTTTTGGAAGATTTTGTCACTTTGGTAATTTAGACATTATTAGACTATAGTTTGGTTTTGTGAAAAGTTTTTAAATTTGAGTGAATTCTTAAATTGTGTTTTATGGTGAATTTTTAAATTTGTTTGTGAATTTTCGATTTGTGTTTTTATTTAAATTTTTGTTGAATTTGCAAAATTTTGAAGAACTTAAAGTTTTTGTGGTAATATTCCAAATTTTGCGATTATAATTATAATTTTTATATTATTTAAAGTTTTTGGTAAATTCATTTTGGTAAACCCATTTACTATGATTAAATTTGATTTTTTTATTTGATATATTTGTTTAACTAATTTTTGTGAATTTTCTTTTGGCTTTTTGGTGAAAATAACATCTTTCTGGTGAAGTTTTAATATTTGGTAAATCGGTTTTCCGTATTTTTTAGTGTCAAATTTCGGTTTTTATTAAATATTGATTTTTAGCTATTAAATTTTTTTTACTAAAGTTTTTCGATTTCATAGTAAATTTTGGAATTTTTGGTGTATTTTAAATTATGTTAAAATTTCGATTTGTTTTCAATTTTTTTTTCGCAGTTTGGGTTTTATAAAAATTTCGTTTTTTTTAATATTTTGGTTTTTATGTAATTTAAAATGTTTGAACTATAGTTTTCAGATTAACTGAGATTTTTGATAAAATGTTCAACTTTTATGATTTTAAATATTTTGGTAAATTTTTAATTTTTTCTGAATTCACCACTTGTGGTGAATTTTTGAATATTTTTATGTGCTTGTTGAACATCGATTTTGTAAAATAATAACTTGTTGATATTATTTTTCGGCTTTTCGGCAAAATTTAAAATTTGTGGTGAATATTCAAAAATTGGAAGCGTTGGAAGAATAACGAAAATAAATTTGTTCGTTTGAGCATAATTGTTTCTTTGTTCCTGTGCGAACAGCAGTATAATCTGTACCAGACATGAGTTTCGGTTGGTTAATTTTCGGGTCTACTTCAACAAGCACTTAGTTTTTTATGACTTGAATCATTTTTGTTCAAAAGCAAAAAACACTTGTTGAAACAACCGTTCGTTTAGAACATTCAGTTTATGTACTCGCCATTATGAGCGAACATGAATGTTCTGACAGTGTCCTTTAGGGTTTGAATCTATTTTTGCATCAAAGCCAACTTGTTGTTAGAGAAACGAGTGTTTTATTCAGTTGTAAAATAATTTTCTACTTGATTTTTTCTCCACTTGTTGTTTTTACGTAAAAGTTAATTTTAGCTACGTAATCTAATTAACATTGATTGTTTTAAAGTTTTAAATGGAACAGTGTGCACAATTTATTTCTGAAGAAATTGCCAAAGGCAACTATTGTTTTTATATTTTTCTGCATGGCGCTTTTTTACTTTTAAGTGTCTCGATTGTTTTTGGTAAACCTCCAATCAGATCATGTACAATAAAGCCGTTGTGCAAAAAAATAACTTTTCGTTAACGAGACTTTTTGTTTCAATACAAATCTGTTCAAGTCGAATGTTGAAAATGATTTACACTTGTTGCATTTTGTGTTTGTGTATAAAAAGTAACAAGTATTAAATTGATGTAATACTTGTTCGTGTTGTTATTAAAATTCAACTACTGTGAACAAGACGGCTCGATCATACAAGTTGCAGGTCCAAAAATCCATTGTTTAATAAAAATCGGATAAAAAACCCGATATGTATTAGAAGAGATAATTTTATTATGCACATACATTTTTTATACACCATACACAAACGTATTTAAAAAAAAAACACAGCTTCATGAACGTCGGAAACCCATTAGAAATGAATTTATTGGTAAAATGTTTAGCTTAAATTCTTGACAGCAGATTTGATTTATGTTCAAATAAACATGTATTCTTAATAAAGCCTCTAGGAGCTCATACCTCATTTGCATTGCGAAGTTTTCTTTTTATGAAATTCATAACCGAAAATACATGTTCCACACAGGTATGCTTGTTGGGATCGAAAGCATATTAAGTACAGCCTGAGTAAATTCCTTATAATGTTTTGTATCAGCTGTATCTTGGAAGTTAAAATCTTTTGGTCAAAATTTAATCAAATTAAAAGAAACTTTAAAAACAATTATAACTTTGTATGTACGAGTATTTGCTTTAATTAAGGTATTATTATCCTTTAGAAAATCAGTCACAGTTAAATGATTATATTAAAAATAACACTTGCCAGGGTATACAGAACAGGTAGATTTGTGATTATGTTGCATTTGTTGATTTGTAGCTATTTGTCGAAAACGTTCAAAAATATTTAATGCTATTTAATAAAAAATTCTCCAACAAATCTCATTTATATTCTAATAACCCCAATGGGAACCCCGAACCTCAATTGAAAATTGTCATCCTCTGTTGCAATAAAAATTCCCCTAATTCGGGGTTAGAACCCCAAAACAGGAAACTTTCCGACCATACAAGTGGAGTATTTCTGAGTAGGAGAATCAAAATGAAGTAATTAATTCATTAAACTTTATTCTAATTACGTTTGTCTAATTTTTCCAAGCTCCAGGTCTTCAATAAAATTTCCTTTATTATAAAGTATAATAAATATTAATTTTATTTTATTCAATATTTCGCTACGCGTTTGTGTAGCATCGTCAGGAAATAAAATAATATAAAATTATATTTTACAAACTTCAAAACAAATATCAAATTATGAAAATTATTGAAAAATGTTTCAAATTTTCAAAACACAAACACATACATATCATAAAAACGAAAAAAAATTTTACATTTATGTGTAGATGTATGTATGTACATATGTATAAAGGAAATTTTATTGAAGACCTGGAGCTTGGAAAAATTAGACAAACGTAATTAATTAACTCTCAACTCAAATCGACTTAAGCACTTCTCTTATTGCCAAAGATAATTGTTGAAAGTATCACATATCAATCTTTTCACAATACGAGGGTTGCCTTTTATGTTTCGGGATATGGCAACCCTAGTGTTGCAAGCAGAACGTTTTGACATACGAGCGCTATTTGTGTTGTTTACAGTAACTTAAAAGATTCATCTCGGACCAAAAATGGAATTAAATCGTGAACATTTTCGTGCGATTATTTTTTACAACCTTCGACGTGGATTAACTCAGTGCATGGATGAACTTAATTCTATTTTTGGCGATGAAGCTCCATCAAGGACCAGTATTTATCGATGGTATGGTGAATTCTATCGTGGTCGTTGTTCGCTCCAAGACAAATTTCGTGATGGTCGTCAGAATCAGTTGTAGTTCCGAAAACCACTGAAGCTGTGCATGAACAGATATTGCAACATCGTCATGTAACCTATCGTGAGATTGAGACAACCTTAGGCATTAGTGGGACCAGCATACATTCAATATTGCATAAACATTTGACTGTCAAAAAAATTTGTTCGCGTTGGATCCCACATAATTTGTCAATCGCTCAAAAAAATGCTCGTGTCGATTGGATTTTGCTTATGCATCTGAATTGATGTATTGATGTTAGCTGCATCCTTGAAAGCTTTTACTTCACTTCAAAAAATTGATTGTAGTCTTAATGTTATGCCATAGTCTAAGGTGAATCATTCGCAACCGCTCTCCATACAGATACAATTTCAGGAACGGATTCACATTCCGTAGCTAATAGCATAACGTAATTTTTAATATGGGATAACACATTTCTTTATATTAATAGTGTGTATTTTACTTAAAATTTTCACATTTTACGGCAATCCGGTCCGTATCTCTTCAAACAATTTTCGTAAATTTATAGAAATCTTTTGATGCTTCTCTGATTCTAATTCTTCGTCCATTAAATACATGTAATACAATTAAAAATATCTGAACACTGTCAAGAAACGCATTGAGACGTAAGCGCGTGGTATGTACCTAAAAAGCGGACGCTTCTTGAGCAGTGAGTGAAGTGTTATTTGGGGAAACGTATATTTTTTAACCGTTTTTGGGGATACGCATCTGAACTAGAGATAACATAGACCTCGCTATGTTGCTATACAACAAAATCTAAAAATAAACACTTACATTTGCCAATTCCTTTTCTAAATCGCAAACCGGTAAAGTTTTCGTTTGATTTAATGAGATTAAATGGTTTCTGTCCTCGATGCAGCGATCAAATGTAGCTGTGGCTTTAAAACCAATAACAGAAAACACAACAACACCGGCAAACATCGAGGTGCCGCAATTGGTTAAAGACACTAATATGGCATCACGATAACAATTATTATTTGCTGGATTGTAAGAGCTAAACGCGATAAGACCGCCAAAAGCTAACCCCAAAGAGAAGAATATCTGCGTGCCAGCTTCCAACCAAACCACAGGATCCAATAATGTATCCCATCTGGGGGTGAACAAATGAGCTACACCATCATAGGCGCCTGGAAATAAAAATCAAAACAAAACAAAAATTTATATTAATAAAATGTTTATATTATAAGGAAAATAAATTTCTTCGTATTGTTTGTTCGTAATGGAGGTTATATTTAATCATCAGATTCATCACCAACGTGATGTTATTGGTACCATAGGCCGTGCCCGGCGTAAATGGAAACATTTGTATTATTGGTTTCCAGAGGAACAAAGACGTTTGTATAAAGAAATGGATCGGATTTATAAAGAAACGAAGGACAAACATGAGGAAAGTTTTATGGAATATAGTCAAGAGAGACACTTAAATGAGCGTATTGTAAGAAAGGACCAGATTATTGGTGATAAAGAAGACTATAAAAAATTCGCTAGTTTAAAACCGATTTTAAATAAATTTGATTTCATTCCATTGTTCTACTATGACGAAAATTGTGGTGCCCCAGGATTTTGTCAACAAAAGAAAAATGCTGCAGTGTGACATGGGTGCTTGTACAGGTTTGAAAATATTGCATATATGCTGATTTGATTATGGACTGATATATCATTTTAAACAATTTAAGGTCTTTTTATAAATTTTAAAATTATATGAATGTATGTAAATAAAATGTAAAAAAAATAAGCATTATTTAGCTTCTGTGTTTATTATTATACCCGTACATACATGTGCAAGTATATATTTATCTGGTGGAATTAAGCAAGTTTTAAGTTCTATAGTTGAATGATGTCTTCAAAATATTCTCAAGGTCCTAGTTTTGATTATTAGTTTTGCCATCATGTCTAACAAGAGAACACACTTCATAAATTTATGCATAACACTCGAAGAAATGAATGACTGAACTCGAAGAAATAATGAAAAGAGCAACATATATTACGATATCATCATATATGAGTTATATGCTTATCAAGAATATTCAATTTTTTCGAAAACAATTATTGTATGATTGCATCTTATTCATACTATGATTAAGCCCCAAAGGGGCTTGTTTATCACAACTAAGGTAATGTTAAAAATATTTCCATAAAATCACTATATATTTGTAGAGAACATAATATGGTTGCGGTGACAATGCTACGGCCATGTTTTTTCTTTGCAGAACGTGTTGTAATATTTATAAAGAAGTCGCCTGAACTTGTATGGGCCAATATTGAAGATGTTATTAATGTTTAGCTACCTCAACAACACGAATCTTAGTCCCATACTGGGCTTGCAGTATACTTTTATTGCATAAAGGAAAATCTCGCCAAAGGTTTTTATTTATATAAATTTTGCAATATAATCATTTTCGATGCATTTGATTTAAATAAAAACTTGTTTTTGAAAACGAGCGTATCCCTATTAGTCGAATTGCGACTACGTACCTGCGTACGTCTAATGTGGCATTAAAAATTAAAGCTCGTCACTTGAAAAACAAAGGATATAATAGTACGGAACATGTTTTTTGTAAATTTTTACCTAAACCTAACACATACTTTGTGTATTAATTGTGCAATTATATATTATCGGCATCTTTAAGCCACAATAAGTATAAACTACGTTTGAGTAAAGACGTACTTCACTTTAAGCGCATAATTTATATTCATTTAAGGTGACTTTTTTTATTTTAAAAATTGAACAAGTGCAGAGACACAGTTAACAGTTAGTAACAACAACAAAATAAATAACAAAAAATAAAAAGCATTATAATATAGTGTGTGATAAAAAATACAATAACAAAGTGCATGGTTAAACCTGTTTAAACAATTAATAGTGAGTGCATGAGCGCACAAACATTAACGAAAAAAATACAAAAGGTAATAACAACAATGCTTATTATTCTTTTTCTTACACAAATGCTAATAATGCAATGAACAATATAAATAATAAAATAAAAGATGACAGCGTTTTTTTAACCGCCAGGCCAATTGACCGAACGCGTTCATTATCAGCAAATATAAATATATCTGCTACAGAAACAACGAATTCAACAAATAAAACTAAAGAAACAAATAATACACAAAAAATAGCACAAGGAAAAGAACTAGGTACTGTATCTCAACGCGTGCAAACTGGTATGGATCGGTACATAACCATAACGAAGAGGAAGGCGAGTCCTAAGTGTTCACAACAAGAACGAACCGCCAAGCAATGTAAAGGTTCTCATCAAGTAGCTGCAACATCGGTAAGTGAAAATAGATTTTCTGTCCTTGCTACCCCGGATAATGAAAATGCCGAACCCACTGTAAGGGAACAAAAACCCCCACCAATCTACTTGCGCGAACAAACATCAAATGCCATTGTAAATGTGCTGTCCCAACTCGTAGGCAAAGAAAATTTCTATGTGGCTTCTGTACGAAGAGGACAGATACAAGAAACGAAGATCCAAGCCCACACTGAGAAGAATTATCGCCTAATCGCAAGTCGTCTAGATGCAGATAATAAGAGCTATTATACGTATCAACTAAAAAGTGCTAAAGGTTTGATTGTCATTATAAAGGGCACTGACAGTTCTGTTCCCACTGAGGAGATAAAAAGTGCCATAGAGGTTGGAAGGTTATGTCGTAAGGTCAGTGCACAATATTCTAAATAAGAATAAAGTTCCCCAACCTAAGCATCGTGTTGAAATCGTGTTTAATGCATCGCAGCTTAAATCAAAAAACTCGGTTCATCCTATATATAATTTGCGCTACCTTTTAAACAGAAGAATAACGGTGGAAGAGCCTCTAAAACGTAACGGTCCCCGTCAGTGTACCAACTGCCAGGAATTCGGACACACGTAAACCTACTGCAAGCTACCATCTGTATGCGTTGTTTACGGTGATGCGAACCGGACTTTGGAATGCACTTCTTCCAAAACAGACCCCAAGGTCAAAAAATGCAGCAACTGTGGTGAAAACCATACAGTAAATTACAGGGGCTGCAAAGTATTTCAATATGTAAAAAATAATGCGAAAGTCATACGTAAACATGAATATGAGCAATATAAAGCTTCCCAATTTCCTCGGCTTCATGCTGATTCTATTGCTAGTACACAAGCTACACAGCCACACACTTAGCCAAACTTTTCATATGCCCAAACATTGAGAAATGATTTACCTAATGCGAATGCCAAAAGTTCTAATGCGCATAAACATTCATATGCCCGCGTCTTAAAAGAGGGTGCTCAGACACCCCTCACCAACAATTCGAGCTCGATCGAGAACTTAATACAGACAATGAATAATTTCATGACAACTAGTATAGCAGGGTATGTTTCAGGAAACCAAAACATGCTTCTGCAAGTTTTGCTTGGCAAAAAATGAACCAGTTAAAAATATGCTTCTGGAACGCTAACGGGCTCTCCCAACATAAATATGAAGTAGAACACTTCCTGCTAGCACATGATATAGACATACTGTTAGTTTCTGCTATAGTAAAAAACATCAAACGCGACCAACTGTTAGTTAGTTCATCCTATGACCTATCTTCTGATCATTCACCTACAATTGTTATTTTACACGACAGTTTTGTCACTGCACCTAAAACCCTTAGTTTCTACCCGAACAGAAACACGAATTGGTTAAAATATAAAATATATTTGAGCTCTCACTTACCTTTGAACATCCCACTGAGAAATCCAGCTGATATTCAAGCAGCTGTAGACCATTTTACAGACGTCGTGACTGCCGCAGCCATAGCTGCAACGCCAACAAAGCCATCAGCTAAAATAATAACGTACCAGGCAACAGCAGATATTCAGATGCTCGTCATTGAGAAAAGAAGACTAAGGAGACAATGGCAAACTAGTCGTTCACCACACATAAAAATGCAAATGAACTTATGCCAAAAAAACTTACGGAGTAAACTGAGACAGAAACACCAACTCGCTATCGACAATTTTTTAAAAAAGCTTGGATCCAATGAAAAACACGGATTATAGTCTGTGGAAAGCTGTAAAGCACTTACAATGTCCTATTGCTTACGAATCCCCACTAAGACTTGAAGACCGTACTTGGGCTAAAAACTCAAGTGAAAAGGCAAATGCGTTCGCAAAGCACTTAGAGAAGGTTTTCGCACCACATGATATAAGTAATTCCACTATTCCAATTATTAGCTTCTTTATAATCGACAATTAAAAATACGGATATGAAGAAATCACCTGGACCTGATCGTATAACAGGATTAATGATAAAAAACTTACAAAATTCAGCTGTAAGAATTTTACTTTACATATTTAATGCCATGTTGCGCGTCGGCTTCTTCCCATGCTCTTGGAAGATGTCTGAAATTGTTATGATCCCGAAACCTGGAAAGGACACAAGCCAGATTACATCCTACAGGCCAATTAGCCTACTGTCAGTTTTGCCAAAAATATTTGAAAAATTATTCGTCTCGAGTGTAACTCCTTTTCTAAATGAACAAAACGTTATCCCAGATCATCAGTTTGGTTTTCGAGCAAGGCATAAGACGATTGAACAAGTCCATAGAATCGTTACCATTATTAGATCGGCTTTTGAAAGAAAGCAATACTGTTCAGCTTTATTTATAGACATTTCCCAAGCATTTGATAAAGTCTGCCATGATGGGCGACTTACTAAAATAGTTCGGGTTCTTCCTGAAAGCACCCACAAGCTTATAAAAAGCTATTTGCCCGATAGAACTTTTAAAGTAAGGTCAAAGGACCAGCTTTCAAGATGTGGGAAAATCAGTGCAGGAGTGCCTCAAGGTAGTGTGCTAGGGCCGCTATTCAGCGGATATGCCGACAAGCCCACATACATATACATCAACCTTTGCAGACGACACTGCAATTATAAGTGTCAGTAATAATCCAAAGGATGCATCTGAAAAGCTGCAGTCCCATATTCATAAGCTAGAAGGCTGGCTAAAACAGTGGAGAATAAAGGTAAATCCATCAAAATGTGCTCATGTAACGTTTTCCCTTAGAAGGCAAAATCGTCCACCAATCACAATAACTAATACCACGGTTCCAGCGGAAACGCACGTCAAATATTTAGGTATCCACCTAGATCGGCGCCTAACTTGGTTCCGTCATATTGAGGCAAAAATAACGTCCATAAAGCTTCGAACAAATCAACTGCATTGGCTAATAAGTCCTAACTCAACTTTGGCTTTGGAATATAAAGTCCTTTTATACAAATCCGTTATAAAACCAATATGGTCATATGGTATTCAGCTGTGGGGTACTGCCTGTGCATCAAACATCCAGAAGTTACAGAGAAGACAGTCTAGGATTTTACGTCATATCGTCTGCGCCCCCTGGTACATAAGAAATGAAATCATACATAGGGATCTTAACGAATTGATACAAACTTCTCAGAACGAAAAATGACACTGAAGATGGCACATAGCCGAAACCGGTTTGTCTCCAAACCAAACTTGACAAGGGATGATGGAAATTCGTTCCAAAATTCTACATCAAAACACCCTGTCGGAATATCAAATCAAGGATCTTAAAGTTCCCATTATCCACGAAGAAGTTAAAACGTACACGTCCAAATACGTGAACAAATTATTCGCTCATCCCAACACTCTAGCACGCAATTTATTGCAATTTGACGGCCACCAGAGCTAAAAACAACTGACACATTGAGTCTGGCGAGGCGGCTCTCTCTACACAATAGAAGATAGGTTTTTAAGATTTGAATTCAAAAAAATAGTTGTTACGTTGGTACTAACTAGTAAATAATAATTTAGAAATAAGATTTAAATACTTATTGTGAATTTCGTTTAATAGAAAGATTCAATAAAATAAAATAAAGTATAAAAAATCTTTAAGCCATTATAGGTTTTAAAATATTGAACCGGTTTTAATAATATATAGAATGTGTATATCTGCAATTAAATACTTTTAAAATGTTGCACTCTTTGTTAAAGCGATAACAAAAAATCGTCTGGTTTCTTAATTTTCGGTTTTCTAAGTCCTTTCATTTCCTTTGACGTTTGCCTCTTAATTTAGTTCTATCTAGTTTTCCAATAAGGGGCTACTGAGTACCAGCGACCCCGGTAGAGCTAAAAACTATCGATGGTAGTATCGATGGTTTTATTTTTAGCGATACTATCGACAAAGAAGTGTTTGACTAAATAAAAGCGGTCAATAAGAAGTAGCTTTGAAATAAGTTGTGTCAGTGTATTTATATACTTCATATATAAATGTAAAAATAATTTAAATATTTTAAATGAAATAAATTAACACAAATAGTGATGATTTGTTTAGGCGACTTATTCGACGGTTTCTTTAAACAAATTACCGGTAAATTATGCCGTCTACAACCAGAGCAACATTAGAGAAAATATGCTTTAGAAACCTAGTACCATTTTTGATACAGACGACGCAACCACAGGGTAAACCATAAACGAGACATCATATTTGTGTTAATATCGGACATCGTAATACATAAAAAAGCCAAATAAAAGAAAAAACAGGCAAACATTTTAATATTGGAATAAAAATACATGAATTTTAACAGAATTCATAGCCACACACGATGCAACATTAAATACAATATGTTTCCTCTAATGTTCCTTCGTGTTGTAAAGGAATTGAACGAATTTCAATTTAAGATTTCTTGAATAAATCAAAATCGTTTTTATAGATGTAGGTTAAAACTTCAGCATTTTTCTAAGAATTCGATTGTTTCGATAGTTTAACAACAAACTATCGAAACAATCGAAGGAGCCGACTATCGATAGTTAAGCAGCTCTACCTTTCGGCGCCATTATCTGGTCTTGTTTATCACCTAGTGTCATAAGTAATAAGTACTTGTCAAGACAAATCTAACGAGGCTAAACATGACATGACTATTGCGGAGTTGGGTGGTCCGCAATTGGCTGTGGCAGCAGCAATATTACGTATTACTATTTTTTCGAGGCACCAACTATTTGTTACGATTTATTAAGGCTCACAGTAGTGCGCCAGGGCAAGATCAGGCCTAATGCACACAGTTTGCATATTACACGCAACCATTCGCGCCGTTTTTACCTCCCTCATAACTTTGCTCCCTTTAATCATGAAATAATGAAATTTTAAACATAAGGATCCTACGTACAGGTAACCTCATAGGGCTTTCTGAGATGTGAAAATGTAAACAGCGCATATTTTGGACCATAGTCACTGACTCACTCATCAATATTATGGGTCACTTTCACTATAGCTAGAGCTCAAATTTAGTATACAGGTAGGTCTGGTAGAATTAGTAAACAAAAAAATCTGAAAATGGGCACTTTTTATCTGGTATTTGACACGTTCTTTATATGTACAATACCACCTTATTTCTATGGGAAAAATGTTACCAAACTATCAAGATGCCTGGAAACGGGATGATATATTACATATGAAGAACTTGGTCCTCATTTTGATCTCAGTACTTTTTACCGCCGACATTTTTGGATTATGCAGATTTATGTTTTTGTGCGGATTGAGATTTTCAGATTAACAGGCTACGAATTATAGCAATTGTACTGTACTTAATTTATAACAATTAAACTTACCCTTTAATGTGATGCCACGAAAGAAGAATATAATCAATACCACATACGGAAATATTGCTGTCATATAGACAATTTTTCCCGATGACGTTATACCCTGCACCATACAAATATAAACAAGAAACCATGATGCAATCAGTGCTAGTGCCATATGATAGTTGAAATTTTCCGGTTCGTTGACACTTTCAGAACACCGTAGTGTAGTTCGATACCAATAATATTGTGTTGGTGATGAGGTCTAGTAAATAGGTAGCACACATAAACTCTTGTTAATACCAAAGTTATAAATTTTTAATTGTTCTCCTTACCACACACTCGGGCTCATGATCATACGTATAGTTGGCATATAGACGTGTTGGACAATTCGCCCAAGGCAGTGGGGACTCGAAGCTATGCAACAAGTATATGAGACACCAAGCAATTATAGTATTATAATACAATGCAACAATGTAACTGACTACCGCCGACGATATACCAATGCCAGCCAAATACGGTGAGACTTGACTCCATACTCCAATGGCTCCTTTACGTAAACGCTGACCAATAGCTAACTCTAAGTAAAATATTGGTATTCCCTGTATACAGAGCATTATAAAGTAGGGTACCAGGAATGCGCCGCCACCATTCTTTTGTGCTAAATATGGAAAACGCCAAACATTACCAAGGCCAACAGCATATCTGGAAAGATATTAGAATTATTGCACAATTTGAATTATTTATTTAACAGTCTAATTTATTTAAACTTAAAACGGTTGCATGAACCATTAACATGATTATGATGAATATGATTATTCAATTCGGGCTTCAACGTTTACAATTTATTCTATTCTTCAACCAACCCCGGAGGAAAAAATCGGGATATCTTAAAACACACGGTCTTGCAGTGAAATTAATGCCGCTCTGTTGTTCGACAAACACACGACGCTGCTGATAGTCTCTGAGCTTAAATTCTTAAGTGATTTGGATCCTTTCTCAAAATTCGCAATGTAGTGAAATATGAAAGCCCCGGTTGCTGCGATCGACAACGAATCGAGGTGCCTCTGCCAAGACGTTAAAAAAAAATCAAATCTAGCGTTCAGAAGGTCGATTATTTACACCAAAACATTCACGTTAAGTACAAGGTGCATTATTTCTCTAGCACCCATATTTACAATGCGTTTGGATAATTCGAACACGTTTTTCCGTTATGCATTACCTCATCATTAAATTTGTAAAGGATCCTCTAATAGTCAATTAATCTTGTTAGTGATGCCTACAATAATTTTTAAAAAATAATTTAAAACCTTTTTTCAACACTTGAAAATGTTTATGACCTAAAGTCTCCCCGATTTGTATAATAAAATCAACGAATGCTACTACTTTGGTTTAAAAAGCGATTCCAGAGTCAGAATTGTAAACTATTTACATTTTTTAACGATGTGGAATTCTCAATGAAGATCTTAAAACAGTTTCTCATAAAACCGGCTGTGAAAATTGACATCATAACCTCAGATTTTCAACACTTTGGACATATGGTACGTTCCGTTTTGGATATAAAAACTGTTTGGATAAATCCTAGGCGAGGAGGAAGGAGATGATCGTGGTTTATATAATTAATTTCACAATGGAATTAATAACAAAGTAATAACTTAATTTTAAGAAGGTGACAAGAAAGTTATAAGATTTTAAAATTTGTGAACTTGCATTCTGTCGAAAATACATTAAAACCAAAAAAAGGAAAATGTACTCGTATTATTTAGTGATCGTTTTTTTCTTAACCCTACGAACAATAATAAACGCTCTATGGTTTGTATCAAATAATATTATACACAATGATCTCCGCATCCTAAAGGCGAAATTGGAAGAATAAATCAGAAAACTTAAACGGAACCTGCCTTTCAGAAATTAATTGACTATTCCCCTTTAAGAATCCGGACACTAAAACTTACTGCAAGTTACCGTCCATATGCGTTTTTTGCGGCGACGCCCAACCAATATCGGAATGCTCATCATCCTAAATTTATTCCAAGATAAAAAAGCAGCAACTGTGGTGAAAATCATGCTGCTAAATATAGGGGCTGTAAAGTCTTCCTGTACGAACAAAATAATTCCAAGATAGTATGTAAACATTCCCAATTTCCTAGGCTTCATGCTGGATCTATTACTAGCAGGGACAAAAAATAACTGTTATTTTTAAAAATTTACATCAAAAAAGCACACATAAAAAATGATCGTAGAAAATTTTGGTTCTTATCATTATGATACATAGGTGCTATACATGCAAATTTTTGTATGACTTTTAAATATGTGCCTTTTTGGTTAAAAGTAAAAAAATAAATTTTCATTTTGACTTTTATATTTTAAGGCAAAAATTAAAAGTCATGAATTAAATATTGCATAGTACTACGCTAGTTTTATTGCTTTTAATGCTATAAATGATAAAACATCCGTTATCACAATTTCAAGAGAAATGCAAAACATAATTCTTTTATTTTGTTATTAATAATTATAATAAAAATAAAATCAGCCATCATTTATGAAAACCAATTGGTAAATACTTATTTTATTACTAAAAAACCAGAAGTACCCAGTTTTGCCCAAAAGTCGTTCTCTTGTGTAATTTATACTTTAAATTCTTATGTATGCATGTATGTGTGCGTGAATGTGTGCGTGAATGTGTTTTTTACACTGATATTGTTTAGTGGGTACTTCTGGTTTTTTGGCAATAAAATAAATATTTACCAATTGATTTTCATAAATGATGGCTCGTTTTATTTCTATTATATGTAGCTATATCATAAAGTAAGAAAACTGGTAAATATTGGCGTTTTTATATATTTTTTATTTTATTTTTTAAAATGAAAAATTTAGCAACTTTCCGAAAAAAATAACAAAAGTTGTCAGTTTTTCCACAATAACTCCAAAACTGATGAGTATATAAAAAAACAATATTAGAATGACTGAAAGCCTACGCATAGCATATCGATATATAACATTCCGCTTTAAACTTATGATAAGATATGTAAAGCAACCTCTTAAAGAGTCCCATATTTTAAAAGAAAAACAATTTTTAAAAATACACCTATCCATAGAATTTGAAATAAAGATGATTTTTGTAGTTAGGCAACCACAATATATAAAAAAAATATAGGGGCTGCTCATTGGCAGAAAATTGTTTTCAAATTGCTGCATAGTGTAATTATTGTTGTAATAACTGCATAACTTTTAATTTTTTCAGTATATTTCTTTCAATGTGAGTTTAATATAGAACGAACTGTTGAACTGATAACAAATGATAACGTTCAATCGCGAATTAGAAATCATAGGAGATAGTGTTATTTTTTATTTTCAATGGGTAGAAAACGAAATTTGTATGTGCGCGACTTTTTATTATCTAAGGTTTAAGAGGGAAATGTAAGGTTTTTAACAAATATATTGATGTGAGTTATGTAACTAATATTGATTAATTTGAATAAAAACCATAGTGAAATATTTAATGAACATGGAAAGCGATCGCAACAAGAGGAATATGAAGCAGACAAAAATGATAAAAAAATTTAATTTACGATTGATATGTCTGTAAATGATGTTATTAATTAAATTAATTAAAGAACCGACTTTGTCATTTTTTGATTCAGACTCCTTTCAAACTTTAACAACTCAATTATTTGATGGTCTTATGATAATTATGAAAACATTGTGGATAACATAGCTTTTGATAACATCATCTCCATTAAATGTGCTGCACACACCTTGCAACTAGCTGTGAAAGACTTCTTAGGAAAACTTCATTCAAACGTAGTAAATAAGTCGCAGGAAATTGTTCGAATTTTGAGAACTCCTGCGTTTCGGTAAGTTATTTCGCACAATGCTACATTGACAGTCTATATTTTCATCAATATTTTATTTTTATCCTAGGTATAGTATACGAAGTATTAATCAGCCTAAACCGCAAATGGACGTACCAACACGCTGGAGTTCTGCTTAAGGGACTCTTAGAACTGAAAGGTTTCTGTATTGAACATTTGCCAGCATTCGAACAGCTACAAAGTCAGGAATGGTTTGAAATAGAAGAAATTCTAGAAGTTCTAGCTCCCCCGAACACTCTGACCCTAAAACTTTAAAAATCATCTTTACTATTTAGAGATTTTTACAAGTTTTGGCTGGAACTGATTTTTGAATTAAAAAACGTAAACAGCGATATGACCAAGTAAGTGCTGGCTTGCATTGAAGGAAGACACACAAAGCTACTTGAAAACGATACAGAAGAAGACTTATTTCTTGCAAGCACGTCGTCCATGTTAAGGAACGGATTGAAGGATATGGAACTCAATTATTCCTCCTCGGATGACGACGATGTAGTAACTGATGGTACCATTCGACAAGCGTTGCAGCTGATTTACTGGAATATTGTGATAGTAAACAATTTACTCAACCATGGCTGCGCAAACTAGCACTTATTGTACATTCTGTACCTGCAACTCAAGTCAGTGTAGAAATGTCATTTTCAGCACTCAAATTGATTTTGGGGGATTTGAGATATTATTTTTCTGAAGAAAACTTAGAATCAATTTTGATGGTAAAATTAAACAGCTGAACAAATATAATAATAATAATAATAATTTTTATAGACTTCTGTAATATACGTCAATTATTATTTCCTATAAATTGGAGGCAATAAAACTGGCGTATTACTATGCAATATTTAATTCAAGACTTTTATTTTTGCCTTAAAATATTAAAAGTTAAAAAATAACTTTTATTTTTTGAGTAAAATAATAAAAGTCAAAAATAACTCTTAATTTTTGCCTTAAAAAATAAACGTTAAGACATAACTTTTAAATTTGTGGCTTTTTTGATAAAAGTTACAAAATAACTTTTTTCTTGACTTTTTCGATAAAAGTCATAACAGTTACGGTCCCTGATTACTAGTAATAATAAACAAAACTAATGTAGTGTAGAGATGCCGTTTACGCATAATTGAAGCTCAATCGAAAATCTTATACAAACAATGAACAACTTCATGACAAAAATGAAGGGTATCTTTCAAAAAATGAGGCGAATCCAAAATGTGCTCCTGCATGTTTTGCTGAGCAAAAGCCGTTCTCCACATACAAAATTGTAAATGAACTTATGCGAAAAAACCCTTCGCATTAAATTGAGGTAGAAACATGACTCAGCTATCGAGGGCTATTTAACTAGAATAAAAAAAAAAAATAAAAGTGGACTATAATAGCCTGCGGAAAGCTGTAAGGCACTTAAAATGTTCTATTGCCTACGAATCCCCACTTCGTTACTTGGGCCAACAACTCTTGTGAAAAGACTAATCACTTAGAGGCTTTCATACCACATGAAATAAATAGTTGCACCATTCCAACTATCAGTAACATTGTGAATAATCCTATGAAATTTTGACATATCACTGTTGAGCAAGTCCATAGAACCATTACCATCATTAGATCGGCTTTTAAGAATAAAAAATATTGTTCAGCTTTATTTATTTGCATATCCCAGGCGTTTCGATATAGTTTGGCATGATGGGCTACTTACAAAATTAACTCAAGCTCTACCGAAAAACTCTCACAAGCTTCTTAAGAGTTATTTGACAAATAGAGCTTTTAAAGTAAGGTCAAGTGATCAGCTTGTGGGGAGTTCCTTAAGGTAGTATACTAGGGCCGCTATTATAAATAACCAATACAGCGGATATCTACTCGTATATAGAATACATAGACGTCAAAGTTTACAGACGACACTGCATTTACAAGTGTGATCCGAAGTTTGCACCTGAACAGTTACAGTCGCACGTATCGTTTTCCTGCGGAAGACATAACAATAACAGATACCACAGTTCCAGCGAAAACCCACGTTAAATACTTGGGTAGCCACCTACATCGACACCTTACTTGGTCCCGCTATTCAAATAGAAAAATAACGGTGATTAAACTTAAAATTAATCAACTACTGGTAAGTAGGTCCTAACTCAACTCAGACTTTGGAATACAAGGTCCTTTTATACAAATCCGTTATGGAACCAATCTGGTCATGCATGTGCATGAAAAAGTTAAATTAAAATATCAACAGAGTTGTAGAAGTTCCCACTATCCAAGAAGATATAAAAAAAGTAAGAGAGCTATATTCGGCTGTGCCGAATCTTATATGTATACACTTCGCAAAAGTATGAAATACTACTACAGATTTTTTTTTAATAATTGATAAAATTTAGAGTTTTTGGCGCCTTTCGATAAATTTTGACGTTAAATATGGTGAAGTTTGTTTCTTATTGCATTATTCCATTATGTTAAAATTTCTGTTTTTCATAAAATACTTATTTTTTAATTTTTGTGTGAGACTAAAAAATTTTTGCGAACTTGAAATTTAGTTTTAAATTTTCTTTTATTCCAGGTTTTCGATTTTGTGGTGATTTTCGAAGTGTGCAGCTAAACATAAAATTGGTTGATGCAATTTCAGTTTTTTAAACTTTGTTTTTTTGGAAAATGTTGTTATTTTGGTAATTAAAAATTTTTGGACTATAGTTTGGTTCTGTGGTGAATTTTAAGGCTTTGGTTTCTTAAATTATGGTAAACAATTTATGTTTATTTTTAAGGTCAATAAAATTTTTTTTTAATTTATGTTTTGGAACTTTTGGCCAAAAAATCTATTTTGCCAAAATATTGATTTTATCATAAAATATAGCTTTTTTGTGATTTTTCCGCTTTTTCGCAAAAATACAAAATTGTGGTGAAATTTAAACTTATGTGGTGAATATTCAAAATTGGCTGAAATTTGATTTTTTGGTTTTTATTAAAAAATTTCGGTTTTTCATTGAATTTAGACTTCTTGAAAAAAAAAATATTCCAGTTCTTCGATTTTTGGTGAATTGGAAGTTTTGGAAAAATGTCTAATTGTGTGAAATTTTTTTTAAAATTAAGTTTTTTTTGGAAAATTATAATATTTTTGTAATTTAAAATTTTTTAACTATAGTTTTTTTTCATTTTTGAGATTAATTAATATTTTTAATAAAATTTATAAATTTGTTACACATACAAAACTGTGGTGAAATTAAAATTTTTGTGGTAAATATTAAAAACGTAAACAGCGATATGACCAAGTAAGTGCTGGCTTGCATTGAAGGAAGACACACAAAGCTACTTGAAAACGATACAGAAGAAGACTTATTTCTTGCAAGCACGTCGTCCATGTTAAGGAACGGATTGAAGGATATGGAACTCAATTATTCCTCCTCGGATGACGACGATGTAGTAACTGATGGTACCATTCGACAAGCGTTGCAGCTGATTTACTGGAATATTGTGATAGTAAACAATTTACTCAACCATGGCTGCGCAAACTAGCACTTATTGTACATTCTGTACCTGCAACTCAAGTCAGTGTAGAAATGTCATTTTCAGCACTCAAATTGATTTTGGGGGATTTGAGATATAATTTTTCTGAAGAAAACTTAGAATCAATTTTGATGGTAAAATTAAACAGCTGAACAAATATAATAATAATAATAATAATTTTTATAGACTTCTGTAATATACGTCAATTATTATTTCCTATAAATTGGAGGCAATAAAACTGGCGTATTACTATGCAATATTTAATTCAAGACTTTTATTTTTGCCTTAAAATATTAAAAGTTAAAAAATAACTTTTATTTTTTGAGTAAAATAATAAAAGTCAAAAATAACTCTTAATTTTTGCCTTAAAAAATAAACGTTAAGACATAACTTTTAAATTTGTGGCTTTTTTGATAAAAGTTACAAAATAACTTTTTTCTTGACTTTTTCGATAAAAGTCATAACAGTTACGGTCCCTGATTACTAGTAATAATAAACAAAACTAATGTAGTGTAGAGATGCCGTTTACGCATAATTCAAGCTCAATCGAAAATCTTATACAAACAATGAACAACTTCATGACAAAAATGAAGGGTATCTTTCAAAAAATGAGGCGAATCCAAAATGTGCTCCTGCATGTTTTGCTGAGCAAAAGCCGTTCTCCACATACAAAATTGTAAATGAACTTATGCGAAAAAACCCTTCGCATTAAATTGAGGTAGAAACATGACTCAGCTATCGAGGGCTATTTAACTAGAATAAAAAAAAAAAATAAAAGTGGACTATAATAGCCTGCGGAAAGCTGTAAGGCACTTAAAATGTTCTATTGCCTACGAATCCCCACTTCGTTACTTGGGCCAACAACTCTTGTGAAAAGACTAATCACTTAGAGGCTTTCATACCACATGAAATAAATAGTTGCACCATTCCAACTATCAGTAACATTGTGAATAATCCTATGAAATTTTGACATATCACTGTTGAGCAAGTCCATAGAACCATTACCATCATTAGATCGGCTTTTAAGAATAAAAAATATTGTTCAGCTTTATTTATTTGCATATCCCAGGCGTTTCGATATAGTTTGGCATGATGGGCTACTTACAAAATTAACTCAAGCTCTACCGAAAAACTCTCACAAGCTTCTTAAGAGTTATTTGACAAATAGAGCTTTTAAAGTAAGGTCAAGTGATCAGCTTGTGGGGAGTTCCTTAAGGTAGTATACTAGGGCCGCTATTATAAATAACCAATACAGCGGATATCTACTCGTATATAGAATACATAGACGTCAAAGTTTACAGACGACACTGCATTTACAAGTGTGATCCGAAGTTTGCACCTGAACAGTTACAGTCGCACGTATCGTTTTCCTGCGGAAGACATAACAATAACAGATACCACAGTTCCAGCGAAAACCCACGTTAAATACTTGGGTAGCCACCTACATCGACACCTTACTTGGTCCCGCTATTCAAATAGAAAAATAACGGTGATTAAACTTAAAATTAATCAACTACTGGTAAGTAGGTCCTAACTCAACTCAGACTTTGGAATACAAGGTCCTTTTATACAAATCCGTTATGGAACCAATCTGGTCATGCATGTGCATGAAAAAGTTAAATTAAAATATCAACAGAGTTGTAGAAGTTCCCACTATCCAAGAAGATATAAAAAAAGTAAGAGAGCTATATTCGGCTGTGCCGAATCTTATATGTATACACTTCGCAAAAGTATGAAATACTACTACAGATTTTTTTTTAATAATTGATAAAATTTAGAGTTTTTGGCGCCTTTCGATAAATTTTGACGTTAAATATGGTGAAGTTTGTTTCTTGTTGCATTATTCCATTATGTTAAAATTTCTGTTTTTCATAAAATACTTATTTTTTAATTTTTGTGTGAGACTAAAAAATTTTTGCGAACTTGAAATTTAGTTTTAAATTTTCTTTTATTCCAGGTTTTCGATTTTGTGGTGATTTTCGAAGTGTGCAGCTAAACATAAAATTGGTTGATGCAATTTCAGTTTTTTAAACTTTGTTTTTTTGGAAAATGTTGTTATTTTGGTAATTAAAAATTTTTGGACTATAGTTTGGTTCTGTGGTGAATTTTAAGGCTTTGGTTTCTTAAATTATGGTAAACAATTTATGTTTATTTTTAAGGTCAATAAAATTTTTTTTTAATTTATGTTTTGGAACTTTTGGCCAAAAAATCTATTTTGCCAAAATATTGATTTTATCATAAAATATAGCTTTTTTGTGATTTTTCCGCTTTTTCGCAAAAATACAAAATTGTGGTGAAATTTAAACTTATGTGGTGAATATTCAAAATTGGCTGAAATTTGATTTTTTGGTTTTTATTAAAAAATTTCGGTTTTTCATTGAATTTAGACTTCTTGAAAAAAAAAATATTCCAGTTCTTCGATTTTTGGTGAATTGGAAGTTTTGGAAAAATGTCTAATTGTGTGAAATTTTTTTTAAAATTAAGTTTTTTTTGGAAAATTATAATATTTTTGTAATTTAAAATTTTTTAACTATAGTTTTTTTTCATTTTTGAGATTAATTAATATTTTTAATAAAATTTATAAATTTGTTACACATACAAAACTGTGGTGAAATTAAAATTTTTGTGGTAAATATTAAAAACGTAAACAGCGATATGACCAAGTAAGTGCTGGCTTGCATTGAAGGAAGACACACAAAGCTACTTGAAAACGATACAGAAGAAGACTTATTTCTTGCAAGCACGTCGTCCATGTTAAGGAACGGATTGAAGGATATGGAACTCAATTATTCCTCCTCGGATGACGACGATGTAGTAACTGATGGTACCATTCGACAAGCGTTGCAGCTGATTTACTGGAATATTGTGATAGTAAACAATTTACTCAACCATGGCTGCGCAAACTAGCACTTATTGTACATTCTGTACCTGCAACTCAAGTCAGTGTAGAAATGTCATTTTCAGCACTCAAATTGATTTTGGGGGATTTGAGATATAATTTTTCTGAAGAAAACTTAGAATCAATTTTGATGGTAAAATTAAACAGCTGAACAAATATAATAATAATAATAATAATTTTTATAGACTTCTGTAATATACGTCAATTATTATTTCCTATAAATTGGAGGCAATAAAACTGGCGTATTACTATGCAATATTTAATTCAAGACTTTTATTTTTGCCTTAAAATATTAAAAGTTAAAAAATAACTTTTATTTTTTGAGTAAAATAATAAAAGTCAAAAATAACTCTTAATTTTTGCCTTAAAAAATAAACGTTAAGACATAACTTTTAAATTTGTGGCTTTTTTGATAAAAGTTACAAAATAACTTTTTTCTTGACTTTTTCGATAAAAGTCATAACAGTTACGGTCCCTGATTACTAGTAATAATAAACAAAACTAATGTAGTGTAGAGATGCCGTTTACGCATAATTCAAGCTCAATCGAAAATCTTATACAAACAATGAACAACTTCATGACAAAAATGAAGGGTATCTTTCAAAAAATGAGGCGAATCCAAAATGTGCTCCTGCATGTTTTGCTGAGCAAAAGCCGTTCTCCACATACAAAATTGCAAATGAACTTATGCGAAAAAACCCTTCGCATTAAATTGAGGTAGAAACATGACTCAGCTATCGAGGGCTATTTAACTAGAATAAAAAAAAAAAATAAAAGTGGACTATAATAGCCTGCGGAAAGCTGTAAGGCACTTAAAATGTTCTATTGCCTACGAATCCCCACTTCGTTACTTGGGCCAACAACTCTTGTGAAAAGACTAATCACTTAGAGGCTTTCATACCACATGAAATAAATAGTTGCACCATTCCAACTATCAGTAACATTGTGAATAATCCTATGAAATTTTGACATATCACTGTTGAGCAAGTCCATAGAACCATTACCATCATTAGATCGGCTTTTAAGAATAAAAAATATTGTTCAGCTTTATTTATTTGCATATCCCAGGCGTTTCGATATAGTTTGGCATGATGGGCTACTTACAAAATTAACTCAAGCTCTACCGAAAAACTCTCACAAGCTTCTTAAGAGTTATTTGACAAATAGAGCTTTTAAAGTAAGGTCAAGTGATCAGCTTGTGGGGAGTTCCTTAAGGTAGTATACTAGGGCCGCTATTATAAATAACCAATACAGCGGATATCTACTCGTATATAGAATACATAGACGTCAAAGTTTACAGACGACACTGCATTTACAAGTGTGATCCGAAGTTTGCACCTGAACAGTTACAGTCGCACGTATCGTTTTCCTGCGGAAGACATAACAATAACAGATACCACAGTTCCAGCGAAAACCCACGTTAAATACTTGGGTAGCCACCTACATCGACACCTTACTTGGTCCCGCTATTCAAATAGAAAAATAACGGTGATTAAACTTAAAATTAATCAACTACTGGTAAGTAGGTCCTAACTCAACTCAGACTTTGGAATACAAGGTCCTTTTATACAAATCCGTTATGGAACCAATCTGGTCATGCATGTGCATGAAAAAGTTAAATTAAAATATCAACAGAGTTGTAGAAGTTCCCACTATCCAAGAAGATATAAAAAAAGTAAGAGAGCTATATTCGGCTGTGCCGAATCTTATATGTATACACTTCGCAAAAGTATGAAATACTACTACAGATTTTTTTTTAATAATTGATAAAATTTAGAGTTTTTGGCGCCTTTCGATAAATTTTGACGTTAAATATGGTGAAGTTTGTTTCTTATTGCATTATTCCATTATGTTAAAATTTCTGTTTTTCATAAAATACTTATTTTTTAATTTTTGTGTGAGACTAAAAAATTTTTGCGAACTTGAAATTTAGTTTTAAATTTTCTTTTATTCCAGGTTTTCGATTTTGTGGTGATTTTCGAAGTGTGCAGCTAAACATAAAATTGGTTGATGCAATTTCAGTTTTTTAAACTTTGTTTTTTTGGAAAATGTTGTTATTTTGGTAATTAAAAATTTTTGGACTATAGTTTGGTTCTGTGGTGAATTTTAAGGCTTTGGTTTCTTAAATTATGGTAAACAATTTATGTTTATTTTTAAGGTCAATAAAATTTTTTTTTAATTTATGTTTTGGAACTTTTGGCCAAAAAATCTATTTTGCCAAAATATTGATTTTATCATAAAATATAGCTTTTTTGTGATTTTTCCGCTTTTTCGCAAAAATACAAAATTGTGGTGAAATTTAAACTTATGTGGTGAATATTCAAAATTGGCTGAAATTTGATTTTTTGGTTTTTATTAAAAAATTTCGGTTTTTCATTGAATTTAGACTTCTTGAAAAAAAAAATATTCCAGTTCTTCGATTTTTGGTGAATTGGAAGTTTTGGAAAAATGTCTAATTGTGTGAAATTTTTTTTAAAATTAAGTTTTTTTTGGAAAATTATAATATTTTTGTAATTTAAAATTTTTTAACTATAGTTTTTTTTCATTTTTGAGATTAATTAATATTTTTAATAAAATTTATAAATTTGTTACACATACAAAACTGTGGTGAAATTAAAATTTTTGTGGTAAATATTAAAAATTTACTGAAATTAGATTTTTTGTTACTTTTTTCGTAAAATTTCGGTTTTTCATTGAATTTGGATTTAAAAAAATGTTTATTCCAGGTTAGTGATTTTGTGGCGAACTTTCGAATATCGAATTTTTTTGTGAAATTTCGGAAGGAATTCGGGTTTAGTTTTTAGTTTTTGAAATTTTGAGGTAATTTTAAATGTGGTCCAAAATTTAGGTTCGTAGGTTACCTGGGAGCCTATGGGTGATAATTTCTCTTAGGGGACTTTATAGAAAATTTGATAAGGATTCAGAATATGCGAATTTTTCCGCAAGAGTTAAAATACCAAAAAACCCAAGCAAAATCTTGTATGGCCTATATCTCGGGAACTAGTGAACCTACATATATGGCTGATTTCAAAAAGCAAAAATTCGCCAAGCTCACCTATCAAGTGGTTTAAGATCCTAGTACCGTTGATTTCAACATTGGACAGACGGACATTGTTAACTGAAGTTCACTACCTATAAGGATCCAGAATATATATATTTTGTTGGGTCGGAAATGCATATATACCATTGCATATATACATTTTCCATTTTTGTAAAGGCTATAAAAATATTCAACCAAGTAAGCAAGCTAGAGTTATGGAATTTATTTCAATTTGATTGCTACCAGATACTAAAAAAAAGAAGACGCATTAAGCCTGGTCAGACAGCTCTTTCAACCCAATCGCAGATAATAATTTAAGATTTTAATGCAATAAATTAATTGACTTTGGTTATAATTAATCTTAACGTTTTTCTAAATTTGTCCGAAAGATTCAATAAAATGAAATTTAAGTTTAAAAAATCTTTGAAAATACAGCTCTTTATATTTTTGTTTAATTATGTTGTTCAATGTCTATTAAATAAAATTTTTCGTGGACAGATTGTAAATGTATATATAAAAAAGTGATCTTTTACATCAAACATCCAGATTTTACAAAGAAGACAGTCTAGGATTTTACGACTTTTGAACATAAGAAATGATAATGCCCATAGAGATCGAAAGTTCCCACTATCGCTAGTATGGACCAATCGTGTATAGAAAGTTAAGATTTGAAGATAATAAATTAGTTATTACGTTGGTAATAATTAATAAATAACACTGCAGAGATGAGATTTGAATTCATATTGTAAATGCCTTCAAAAGATTCAATGAAATAAAATTAAAGTTAAAAAATTTTTTTCGATCGATCCCACATAAAAATACTCACCCTATTGTTGCTAATAAAAACATTATTTTACTATCCCAACTTTCACGTTCATCGCCTTCTTTTTCACCTTCTACAATATCCACTGGTGCACTTTCAATTGCGGCCACCAGTTCTGCCACTGCTTTACTGCTACTTTGTACTTCTGTATCCTCCAATTCCGATGACTCATCGAAGGCATCTGTCATAAATGCTTGATTTGTTGCCCCGTACATTGAGGTGTGATGATGATGAAGACCATGATGGCCTCGAGGACCACCACTGCCTATACTTGTTGTGCTATGTTGTGTTACCAGACGGCCACGTAATTCCTTTTATTAGAACGACCGAGAAATAAATAAAAAAAAGTGAAATTACTTTCGGCCGTATACAAAACAATTTATCAAAGCTTTATAAAACATGGTTAAGTAACAACAATTAAATCCAAACATTAAACATCTTAAATAAAAATACTTAAAAATCACTCGTCAAATTTGTTAGGAAAAATAGTTTCAGAAGCAGTATTTTTCCAGAAACTAATAAAGTTACCAGTTTAAATAATCACCTTACTTTCTCCGTTCCAATTGTTATAACGTTTATTTGTTATATAATTGGAGATGACAGATATTGGAGAAGAAAAAGGACCAGTCCTAAGCAAGCCAAACACTTTGCACCCGTGGGTACAACTTGAGGAGGTTGTACACCAGGTTGCAACGTTAGTGGGCTCGTTGTATTAAATTGTGCCCCGGTTGTACGAAAATCAAAAATTTTTATTTTTTTGGCAAGTTGTATCAGGATAAATATGTAATCATACATTATGCCCAAGTGAAGTAGTCAAATATTCCAAGTTGCGCAACTAAGAATAAAAATGCTTTTTGTAAATTAACACAAGCTTTGGCTTTTAACCTAACAGGAATTACTTATGACTTAATTTACATATCGAAAATTACACTAGACTCTAGTAACTAGATGCGATACATTGGATTCCGTGCATTCATAGGATCCAATCAAGTAGCTTTACGAAGAGACCTCGGAAGCGCGTAATAAGCATTTTAGGCTATATCGCCAAGACTTCGTGCAAAAAATCTCTAGGGAATATTGCAAGTAACATTTTGGTAGGTAGGTAAGGAGGGACGTAAAAAGAAAAATAAGAAACCCCTCTTTGCATGAAACAGTTGCTCAGCATATGCCAGCGAAAGCCAATGTTCGGTACGAAGATGAACATTAGTCTTTAAAAAGGTATTTTCCTTTTTATAACAAATATAAATTTTTCGTTTAAATGTTATGCTTCAGAAAAGTTGTATAATATAAAATAATTTTAGCCACGGAGATATTCCAAATATCCGTATTTGCGATGCACGGTGGAAGATTTTTTGATCTGGAGGTAATCGGTTAAAATTATGGAAATTAAAATAAAGTATTCTATTTGTGTTCTTAAAATTTTTTTTTTGACTTTGAGCGCGAGTATCTCAAACGATATATGGGCGCAAAATAAAAGACCTATTAATATATTAAGATTTGTGAAGTCAGTTTACTTATTTAGATGGTTGTAGCAATTAGGAATATTTTTATTTATATTTTATAAGCTTTTGGCTACTGTCTACTACGGAAACCCAAAATAATATTCTCTTTTCATTTGTTGTGTAGTTACTACATTGGTAATAACTAGTAAATAATAAATTAGGAATAAGATTTGAATCTTATTGTGAATTTCTTTTAATAGAAAGATTCAATAAAAAAAAATACAGTATAAAAAAAAAAATTTGTTGTGCACAAAGGACAGCAAATTCGTTGTGCGAGCAAAAAACTAAGGCAGGCAATTCTTTATGATTTTTTATGATTAGAAAAAAATATGTTTGCTACAGAAATGGTGCTCTCTCCAGTCAAGCATTCGTTTACGTAAACAATTTTTAAGAAGAAGCTTTAGAAAGCAGAGCTTTGACCTACGGATATATTATCAATTTATATATATAATTCAAGGGTTGCAATTATGCCCTATCAAATTCTCAAAGAAATCTCAAGGAGTGTTTAGAAAACACAATATACAGGCCTGTGATGACAATCGCAATATTTGCGATTGTGACTTGAACTCGCAAGAGAGGTGTGATGGAAATTGCAAACACAAGAAATTTGGCGACTTCAAATTGCAAGAGCAATCTGAAGTGAACTTTTGTATTTTGCCTGAACCAAACACTGAAGAAGCAAATAAATAATGAATAAAATAAATTTGATATGTTTTTCTTTATTTTGAATCATAACTAATAATATTTTTTACCAATTCTTATTAAAAATATGAGATTTAAAAAATACATTAAGATTTTGTTAAATTTGTCTTCTTTTGTACTAGCGATTTCAACAAACAGCTGCACTAAATGATCTTCGAAAAATATGTGCTACTAGTGCTGTTAATAATTTCATGAAAGTAATTGGTTGTTTTTATTTTCATCCTAAATACAAAAATGAAACATTTTAAAAATCGAGAATTTTGTGTTCTAATACAAATGGAACTCGCAAGTGAAACGTGCGAGTTTCATCACATGCTGAAAAAAAGTTTTGCGATTTGCAACTCACATGCGATTTGACATCCGCGTGAGTGTCATCACATGCCTGATAGAGTGAACAAAATAAAGAGGACACTGATGCTGAAGAGAATAGTGGAGTTAAACCAAAGCATGGCAGACCGGAAAAATCTTTTGAAGACAGCTCGCAGCGTTCCAGTAGAAGAAAACTGCAACGCATTGCACAAAATGTTGGAATATACATGTAATGCTTTCAAAAGCATATTTTCAACACTTTAGAGATATCGGGCAATATATTCATGCTGACATCGTCATAAAAGCTCTACATATCGACACAAAGATGACAAAATATCATTATCAACTAATGAGGTTGTCTGCAATGGAAACTCATGCCAAAAATTATCCATCCCAAGATGAAATCAAATCTGCAAAGAGGCGTCGTATACCACTCTGGGATCAATTCAGTATAACGACAATATCAACAGAAGTTGATCTACAAGCACTACTGAATCATACCGCAAAACGCATTTTGGAGACTATTCCAGAGGATGTTATTAAACCTGGCACTTGGAAGCTAATAATGCTCTCTAAATAGGGCTGCGAGGGATTATCTGCTCACAATCAATACCAATAAGTAATGGGAGAGCGAGTTTCTGATGCAGATTAAGGGTACCACTCGTGTCCTTAAGATTATCTAAACTTTTTCAGTCTGTTATCGACATTGACAAGTCTACTTTTCCAGGGAATGTATCAGAAATATCAAAGAATGTGTGTGAAAATCCATCAGCATTAACTAACAAGTTTTACTGTCCAATAAAACTTCTGTATAGAAAAGAAACCCTGGAGCTGATAAAAAATGTTTCTTAAATAAATGCCCAACTATATAATTAAGAAGATTCTACATTTGAGTACTAGGGAAAGGATATATTAGTCCACCACAAGCTAATTATAACAATGGTCGATGGTAAAACTATGCAAGTACTAAAGGCACTAAATAGGCATCAGCATGTACCATCTGTGGAGTAATATAGAAAACTTTGAGTAATACTCTAAAAATAAAGAGGATATTTTCCGATATGAATTCGACCATCTCCATTTCAGGCGTAAATCAGATTTATGGAGCACATTCTGAAGATATCGTACTTTGTTGGAAAGGGAAAAGATTTGTGGCCGATCAAAATATCAGTGTAAAAATACGTTAAGGCCACTGCGGCCCTCTATAATACTTTGTACCCATGGAGGGTTGTGACACTCACAGTTTACAAGACCAGATAAACCACCACATATTACCGGTGGGACAGTTGTCAGAAGAGGCTCAGGAAAAGCGAAACAAAGACTCTAGGCGCTTACCACTTGGTCCACATTAAGACACATGTTTCAACTTCTATTTACAAGAAACCGAATAAAAATATCTCAAGCCATTCAAAAGTTACAAAGTATTGACTTTGAATAAGTCAAAAACAGAAATTTGTTCTCACTATGCGAAGTTTAGATAGAAGTTTCGAAATATTTATCACTTTTACGAAATTTCTTAACTATTTTATATTTTTCTACGTTGTTCATAAAAAAAAATTAGAATTCGATATATGTTGCTGTGGAGACGGCAATCCGTTACTGAGTCATAATATTTGCGTTAGGCCCGTGTTGCACAACACATTCTACTGCTATGACGTAATAATTTAAATTTTTATTGAGGATATCATCCAGTTTCAAGTCGATGTGATTGCTACTGTTTAGGATAAGGATTAAGGCGCCTTTTTATATCTATGAAAAATATTTTTATTTGCAACATTTACTGGAAGCAAATATCCACATTTATAAGAAATATCCACGAAATACAAGGTGGCCCAATTTTACCGAAGGGGTTTGAATTGCTTATAACATTTTTACTATAATGTTTTGTTTTTCTTTTCAGTATTTTGTAAAGAAGACTTGGGGAATTTAAAATGGAGCAGTACTCAATTGAACAATGTGCCCAAATTGTTGAGCTTTATTTTTCAAATCAACGATCCATTGTTTTGACTCAGCGTGCAAATTGTCGTTATTTTAATGTGCGGGTTGGACCCTCAGAGTCAACAAGAAACCTTCTGGTTGCAAATTTTCGACAACAAGGAGCAGTAAGGAACATTCCTGGTGCTGGCAGAGAGCGAACGCTGCACACGGATGACAATATTGAACTGGTACAGAGGAATATTCAGGAAGATGGAAAACATCAGCCAGGAGATGTTTGACACAACTTGGCCTCTCAAGAGCTACGCTGCAGAGGATTTTGCACACAATACGAATGTTTGCATACAAGATTCAGCTTGTCCAAGAATTGAAACCGCTAGATTACCAGCAACGACTTGATTATGCAGTTTTTTTCCGGCAAAAAGCAGAAGAAAATCATAATTTTATTCATAATTTAATTAAGAGCGACGAAGCCTATTTCCAATTCGTTGATAAGCAAAACTGTAGGATATGGGCTACGGAAAACGCGAGAGTAGTTCAACAGCGAGAATTACACCCATCTAAGTGTACGGTTTGAAAATGAACACGGGGTCGCCGTTTCCATCAATGGTGTCAGATATCGGACAATGTTGGAAATTTTTTAAGGCCAGCTGTAGAAAACCATCCGCAAGTATGCTTAAAACAAGATGGAGCCACAGCGCACACTGCAAGGGATACAATGGCTCTTTTACGGGACATCTTTGGTGAACGAATTATTTCACGTAGAAGTGATTTTAATTGGCCTCCGCATTCATCGGATTTAACCGATGAATGCAGACTGTTTTCTTTGGGGTTATTTGAAAGAAAAAGTCTACATTAATAAGACTAGAACCATCCAGCAATTAAAAAGCAATATACGCGACGAAATAAACAACATAACACCTGAAGTTTTGCGAAAGGTTATGGAAAATGTGTTGGAAAGAGCAGATATTATTTTTTATAACTAAACTAAAAATATTCCCCATTTATATACTGTATTAAAAAAATGAATAATTATTTGTTAAATAAAAAGTTATAACGAATTCAAACCCCTTCGTTAATGTTGGGCCACCCTGTATAAGAAAACGGTCAGTTTGCTATTGCAGAGTCAAGACTCAGACAAAAACACCTAATAATAAGTAATTTACATTGTATAATAAATAAAATTTGGATTTTCTTTTGCGAAGTTAATTATACCTCTATAGCCTTTCCTCTCAATTCTTCAACTTGAGATCATTTAACTAATAAATATCCCTTCACATGCAGCATTGGAGTGTGGTATAGAAAATATGAAATTATGTTCTTTAACTCTGATGTTTATTGTAAAATATACCATCGAGTTGCAGTAATTTTCGTTACGAAAAATAAAAAAGAGCAGTACGTTTATGTGCTCTTTTGGACCACCTTGTTTTAAGTAAGAGCACGTGTACTCTTTAAAAAGCACGACTGGTAACCCTAAATAAAGTTCATAAAAATAATCTAAATATTAAGATTTATAAGTAATTCTAATACGATTTGCAAAATTTAATCTTGCGAATTTATATTTATTCAATTAATTTTATTGCTTTTATTTAATACAGCAATTAATACTCGTATACATAGGGACATGTGTATATTCCGCATTTAAAAAAAAATACTAAAAATGTGCAGCATTAAAAGAGCTTTTTACAACTGACTTATTTAAAACTTAAACTAAACCAACGACAATTAAGGTTTTGTATGGAAAAGACAAGCTATAGGAAGTCATTATGTTCACTTACCCTTAATTCATGCTGATCAATGCTCTTTTGTGTTTTCAATATAATATCCCTAGAGCTTTGTCGCCTTAATAATTGTGCTGTGTTTGCCATTGTTGTTGTTTGTAGTTGTTTGTTTGATCGTAATGAACTTTAGTTTCAGTATATTTTAATGAAGGATTTAGAAATGAGTTAAAGAGTTGTGAGTGCGACCCGTTTTCAGTGCCCAGTCGATTAACTTTAATGGAGTTTTATAATTTTCTTCTAATATTTAAGTGCAACTAAATATTTTTATAAAAGTGCATTTTTTATTATTTTCTTATAACGATTGAAGTGCGCTTATTTCAAAACATCCATTTTGGTTTTCTAAAATATTAAAAAAATAAAACATTTATATTGCAAACTCTATTAATAAATAAATATTTTGGTAAGAAAGGAGAAATGTTTAAAATATATACGAGTATGTATGAAGTGGTTAAAAGGGGACAGTTCAAATAGTCTGCGAAATTTTCAGAAATGCACAGCCTATATACGTACAAAAGCATACACCAGGGCTGCCACCTTGGTTTGAACAGGCCAATATTTGCAGATTTTTTAATTTTGTGGAATATTTGGTAGCTTAATTAGTTTGTTAAAAAATGTTCAAGTTTTTTGTAGAAAATTACGCTTCTGAAAATTTAAAATATAAACGTACAAATATGCAACAAAAGTTGTTTACTTAGTAAAGGTCTTGGAAGCCGTATTTTAATTAACACATTTTTTATGAAGTTCGAGATATGTGAGAACAACTTTAACACCATTAGTTTCAAAATTTATGAATTCTGATTCGAGCAAAGTAGGCTATGATAGATATATAAATGCGTTTTCGGAAAGAGTTAAAACTATTAAAAAGTTAAAAGTTGTTTTAATGACTTTTGTAATTTTATTTTTAATTGATTATACCTCCCACACAGGTCAGTTGGTGCAGAACGAAATTCCTCCAGCTAAATTTAATAAAAACAAAACTAAGAAGCACCTTAAATATGAAAACTGTTAACAATATCCGCAGAAAAACATAAATGTGAAAGCAAGGCCAAGTTTCTATCAAAAAATTTTGGCCGTAGAAAGTATTGAGACCAAAATGAGGACCAAGTTCTTCATATGTACAATACCATCCTATTTCTAGGCAACTGTTTTGACGTGAAATCGACTACACGTATAAATTGCAAAAATAATGTAACGAAAAGTGTATTGCTTCCGAAAAAAATATAAAACAATTTCTTTCAAATTAGCAAATTTATTTAAGAAAATGATACAAAATGTAATAGCAATGCAACTGGTTTTTACAATACAAGACAGACAATCATACGATGAATGTCTTTTTATATGAAACAGAAAGAGCTTTGAGAAGAGTTATCTCTCAGTTATAAATTATTGACAACAGTGTGACACTTTAATATATTAAAATACAATGCTAAATACACTTCTAAAACTTTGTTACAAAGCGATTTGCTATCTTATGTCTAGTGTTAAACATAAAGAAATAAATGTTATGATAAATTGATTATGTTGTAACTAAAGAGCGACCAAATTTCAGTTCTGTAGCTATAGTGCACAGTCTGTCTCACATGCTGTCTAGACTAGCCATAGATCTGTTCTGCCAACATGCATTGGAATGTGACTTGTGAAGACCCTCGTTGTTGATGGTGCTTTCGTATTCAAGCAACGCTGTTCTGCCATTGCACAAACAAAATACACACAGTCACAATAACAAATGTGTGTATCTATGCTCAAACCGAGCAGGAACATTTGCACGTATTCTCCACACACAGGACTTCGAACACATTTTCCCCCGTTATTCTCCCGACGTTCTCTCCATGTGCGAACAAATTTGTGGCTAGTCAAGACGTAGTGTCAGGCTCTTAATTATCTACACACTTTTATTATTGAATCCTTCGAAAAGAATCTCACAATAAATATTTCAATCTTTTGTATATCAATGTAATAAGTAGCTTATTGGGTTGGGAAGCCGTCTCGCTAAACACAATGTGTCCGTTTTTCGTAGTCCCTGATGCCCATTAAATTGCAATAAATACCGTACAACAGAGTTGGGATGAACACTTTATTGCTTGGATAGTGGAAACTTTTAGATCTCTATGGATATTTTTATTTCCCATATACCAAGGGGCGTAGAGGAACAGATGTAAGACCTAGACTGTCTTCTTTGTACCTTCTGGATGTGTTATGCCCAAGCAGTCCTCCACAGCTGAATGCCATATATCCAGAATGGTTTTACAATGGACTTGCGTAATATAACTTTGTAATGGAAAGTCAGGCATGAGTTAGGACCTATATGTTCAAAGTTTTAAAGCCGTTGAATTCGTTAATTTAGCGTTGCAACTCTGGCTGCGGCAGTAACGACGTCTGTACAGACACACACATCTACTTGAATATCAGTTGAGTTTCTCAGAGGGATGTTCTGAGATAAGTGAGAGTTTATATATGACAGGAAATATTATACTCCACGCCCTTTAGGGTTCCGGAAGCAACTGGTTGATATTGTGCTAAGCGTGGTTTGGGTTCACATAATTTCCTTAAACACACCCTGCATATTTGTCAGGAAATTCTTTATTGTTTGTATGAGGTTTTCGATTGAGCTAAAACTGTTTGTCAATGGTGCTTGCGAACTCCTTTTTTGATGTGGGCATATGAATATTTTTGTCGGTTAGAACTTTTTGCATCACAACTAGCATTAGGGAATTTCAAAAAATTTTCCAATATTTGGGCATATGAATAGTTCGGTTTAGCTTCTGAATTGTTATTAGGTTATGTATCAGCAATTGAACCAATATGCAGCCTAGGAAATTGAGAGGCCTGATTTTCTTTATATTATTGTTTACGTACCACTTTCGCTTTTTCTACACTTAAGAAGACTTTACAGTTTGCAGTATGGTTTTGCCCCAGGTGCATTCCGTAGTTCGGTACACATCGCTGAAAACAACGCATAAGGATGGAAATATCAAGTCTTACTTAGTGTGCCCAAATTCCTTGCAATCCGTCACCTTCTATGTCACTTGTTAATTTTATCGTGGAAACAGATCTGTAAATGACATTTTTGACAATTACGCAAGCCGTCAGTAGAATAGCTATAAGAGGGTGGATACAAGTTCCAGGCATTCAGGTTCCTAAAACTGCGATCTACACAAATGCATATTGGTGAGTTGCTGGCATGTGGCACCGTCTTGTTGTAACCACATGTCAACCAAGTCCAATTCTATCATTTTAGGCAAAAAACAGTCAGTAATCATCGCACGATACCTTGCTACATTGACCGTAACATTGCGATTTTTATCGTTCTTGAAAAAGTACGGTCTTACGATGCCCCTGGCCTATAAACTGCACTAAACAGTGCATTTTCAGGGTACATTGGCAGCTCTTGAACTGCCTCTTATTAGAACCACTGTTTTAACAATAATATTAAATTTCAAAATTTGGTTTCTTATTATTGATAAATTTGAATTGGGGGATATTACAAAGTATTATTAAATAGCTAAGTAAGCTTCAATATCCTTTTTATCAATACATTTCTAAAGTAATCACATCAATTAAGGACTTACTACAAATCCTAGAACGAAAATAACAGCTATTTTTGAACTTAAAAAAAACACATTTAAGCAAATATCATAGAATCGAGCTAAATAGCGAGTTTGACGGATATGGATTATATTTCTAAGATATGCAATGCATTTTAAATGTTTTATTTTTATTTTTTAAACAAAAATAAAAATTATTTTTAGCTTCTATTTTGTAAATTTTTGATAAAAAAAAAACGTGTTTATATTTTTTTAATACTATAGGGATTTTTCCGAATTTTTTTTCTTTAAGAGACTATTTTTGGTATACACGTTTAACTTGTATAAAATAGCGTTTATACAGGGTGTCCACCGGGAAGGTATACTACTTTGTTTGTTTATAATTTTTGATTATATGAAAGAGAATGGATCGTATATTGATAAATGTTTTATTTAATGTCGGCGATTATGTATGGAATACAATATCAAATAAAGTCCGACTATGTTAGCCTCACAAATACGAGCCTTTTTTTAACACATTTTTCATTACATTCTCACACATTTCACGGGGTATTTCATTAATTTCATCACGAATATTTTGTTTGAGTTGCTCCAGCGTTTCTGGTTTGTTTGTATAAACCTTGCTTTTCAGATATCCCCACAAAAAGAAGTCCAAAGCAGTCAAATCAGGCGACCGTGGAGGCCAATCAACTTTACCATTCCTTAAAATAACTTGTTGTGGAAAGAGGTCTCGCAGTAATTCCATTGTAATCCTGGCTGTATGCGATGTGGCACCGTCTTGTTGAAACCACATGTTAGTCAAGCCCAAAGCATGCAGTTGTGACGTTAAACAGTTTTCAATCATATCACGGTATCGCTCCCCATTGACAGTTACGCCGTTTTCAGTTTCAAAAAAGTAAGGTCCAATGATTCCTCCTGACCAAATTGCACACCAGACTGTCACTTTTAATGGATGCAAAGGCGACTGATGAATAACTTGAGGGTTTTCCATTGCCTCGTCACTCATTACGATTCTTTTATGAAAATCGGAGTTGTCATGAGCTCGCCCATTCTATTGGCTTATGTACGGCAGCGAATCTTAAATGGAAACAAATGCAAATCTTTGTGCAAAATTGTGGCCAAAGTTGTTCTTTGAAGACCAAGCTCCTGAGCACGGTGTCGAATTGAGGTTGATGGATTGTTCTGAACAGCAGTAATGTTTTCAATCGATCTTGCAGTTCGTTGTGGTCCATGCTTGGTCCTATCAGCTACAGTCCCTCTTTCTTCGAAATCGTTCACTACACGATAAATAGTGCGTCTTGTTGGCACGTTGTTTCTCCCAAAAATTTCACGTTACTTTCTCATCGTCACAGTAATCGATGATTGATTTTGATAAAATGTTTTAACGATTAAAACACGTTGGTTTACCGAATATTTTTCCATAATAAATTTTCACGACTGCCAAATATGTACTGTCAAGACTAATGTTTACCAAAATGGCGGCAAAACAAAGTATTATACATTCCTGGCGCACACCCTGTACATGTTGTGGGACATACACCTTACTAACATAAATAACTAATAATACATCTCGGAAATCTGTAAAAACAAAACCCGTTGACATTTTTGGGAAACCCTTCTTTGGGTTAATATTCAGCTTTATAGTGTTAATGCTTTTTTTAGTATCCAATCGATCGTTCATTTGCTGTGAATTAAAGTTTTGCTAAAAAAAGACAAATTTAAATTTTTGTCAAAACCGTAAATTTGTTCACGTAATTATAAATTTATTAATCGTACGCAAAGTGAACTTATTTTAAGAACCTACTTAATTATTTTTAGCACTGAGAGATATTAATTAAGCAAAAGGTAATTCAAACATTAGCCAAATTAATTTTTGAACATCAGAATACACTGAGACCCATGCATGTACGTACATACCTTTTTAGTATATTAGTCGAAGACAATTTTTATGCCGTTTATGCATTTATTCAAAAGATTATTACTCGAAAATAAGCTGTCTTTTTGTTGTACTTGCTGCTCCCTGATGTCACTTCACTTAATAAATGCTAGTTTAAAAGACAATAGTAGCCACTTTGAAAAATTATATAACAGCAGTAGCAGCAGTTGTTACTGAATAAAAGTGTAAGAATTGCACGAATTGCAAAGGAGAAATTGTAATAATAAATTTCTCAAAAATCATGGTTTTGCCAGAAGGTTTTCGGGCAACGCATATACACTTTCAAATATACGAGTACTTATTAAATTTGTTCATAAATTTCTTCAAAATTATCGCTTTGTATCTTTTCTTTTTTTGTTTGTTTGTTTGTTTGTTTGTTTATTTAAATCGTTGGCTTTGTGGATACGTTATAGAAATTTTTCCTACATATCAAATTTTAAATTAAAAGTAACACAAAGCACACAATTAACCAACTAATAATTACCAGGATTTTAGAAACGCTCTCTCTCACTCAATTTCAATGATGAAACAAAAAAAACGACTGTGAGAGAATACGGTGAAAGGGAAACAAAAATCATAATAACAACGACGACCATAACCGCAAACGCAGTCGTTTTGTTGTTGAATTTTGTTTCATAAATGGGTGCTTACTAGTGAATAAATTAAGTTTTTTTTATTTTTGGCGAATAGTACAAAACTATAATGACTACAGTCAACATGATTGTTCCGTTAAAAAATAGAACTCCCGTCGACAGCCACATTAGTAGATAGGACGACAAATTATAATTAACAGCCAGGCCCACGATATCGAAACGTTAATGTTTGCTTGAATTTTTATAGCAAATAAACTGCTTTGCATCCTTCTAATAAGCCCTCTTTAAGAATTTGTTTATTTATTTAGGGGTTAAATAAAAAAAATCAGTTTTATTTTTCTATTAGAATTCAAGCGAAAGTTAAAGTTCGACATCGTGGGCCAGTCTCTAATCATTGTCGACAATATCTTTTTCGGCTCCTCCATTAATTTTGCATTTTGATATAAGTATCTATGTACATTAGATTATTTATTTTTGCAATCCTTGTTTATTTTTTATTTTGCCTTGCGACGAATTTAGAAGCAAAACGAATAAACCTATATGAAATTATTGACATATGCGCTTAGAAAATGAATATGTTCAAATAAGAGCTTCAGAAAAACCCGCTATTATAGTTGAGCGTTTTTATATTTTAAATTGTATAACAAACATCGTCATGCCCTCATTCTGTTTCTTTATTAGAAGAGAACCTGAGAATACTAAAAGTAAAGAACACAACCGTATGAAAAGACAGGACTTTAAATTAAGGGGCATTCAAACATTTCAATAAAACAGAAGAGGGATATTTTTGTTTTATATTTGCATTGGTGTTTACATGTGCATGTATATGTACATAATACACATCTTTATACTTCTTTTGCTCTTGTTGTTTTTAGAGGGTTTGCTAACAAGAAAAATATACATAAGTATAATGAAATAACTTTTGCATAACACTTTTGAGAACTTTTTACGTGAAATATATCCTTCTGGTTATATTTCTTTTATTTTCTTTCAGTATAATTAACGAAAAATAGATATTTTTTTAATTGAATTTCATTGATTATTTTTATTCATTTGTTACACAGATTTTTAGCTTAAAAATTATTAATAACAATTCCGTACTTTTCCTTCTCTTTTAAACACTATAGAAGCGCACTCCACAACCTCTAGTATAAAACTATTGATGAAAAGAAAATAATTTATTCTCATTGTTATTAAACGAAATGAATCTGTTTAAAAGAGAGGACACCCCTTCAACCGAGTATCAAATTATAAAAATGTATGATGAGGGAAAATACTTTTGTAATTCCTGGAGCTAGGGTTATCAGTTATGGTAAATTGCCAAAGATGGCGATTTTTCATATCCTTTGGCGATTAAAATATCCTGTTCGACGAGGTGACGATTTTATTGCCTATCCCCCAAAAAATAAATTGCTCTTTTTTATAGGAAGAAAAAACTTTTTAGAAATAACATTTAAAAAATATCTCAGGAATTATTATTCTTAATTGCTATCCAATTGCTTGTATAAACTATGGCAACACTTGCTATTTTTGGCTTTTCTACTTAAAGCAAAATATAGCTGTGTTGTTTCAAGCCTAATGGTAGAATTAGTAGATTCGTATCGCTTTACTGTAAAACTTTCAGTATCGTTACTCTACGTTTCGAATATCCACAAACTTGTTTGCCCATGGAGAGAGCGTTGGAAAAATAACAAAAAGAAATTTATTCGAGGTCTTCTGTGTAGAGAAAACTTGTAGATGTTTCTCTTCAGTTTGAGCATAATTTTTTGTTTGGCATCTAAAGTGTTTCCATGTTCTCAGCTTAGTTTATGTCTGTTTGCAGTCGAGCGCACACACACTTATTTTTTATTTTTCCTATGTGTATTTTGTTTATGTGATGTCAGAACAGCGAACAACCGCGTGGTCAACGTTGTTTATATATGTAATGTGATTTGTATGTGATTTATATAATTTTTATAATTGTTTTATAGAAAAGAAGCTGAGTACTAATTAATAAAAATGGAAATAACAATTCAAGAACATTATGGAAATTTCTTCTTTTCAAATTTCGAGAAAATCTCCTAAAATTGTAGACTTGTCATCTTTGCGATACACTCGCTTCAACGTTTCGTAGTAAGACAATATTAAAAAAATTGTGTCGAACGCAACGCCATAAACATGAAACAAAAATCACAAGAAATTTAACAAAACAAATCCTAAGTCTCCAGATGCAAATGTAAGAATAAATCTGATAATCGACCGTACTTTAATTCGTCCTTACTAAACCGGACTATATTATTTAATCTCATTTATAAAAGAATATTTTTCCTCCTTACTTTTTATCATTGACATTCAGAACTCTCCTTAAACTCGCTACAATCACTCACTATTGTGGCTGACTTCATAAACGTACGATTACAATGCATCAAAACTTCATAGTGCTTTTACTATTATCTACATTTAATATTTTGTCTTTGCTTTGCATATAAATTTTTATAGATGTAATAATGTAACAGAATCTATTATTATGAACATACATATGTAAATAAATAAATAATAAAAAAAAGTACGAAAAATTAAAAAACCAATTTCTTGTTGAGGAGGTTTTTGTTAAGACTTTACGGTTTTTGTCTTGATTTGCTTTGTTTTCCTCATTTGGTCTAAAGAATGTCAAGCATAAGACGTTTAAGCTTTTCGACAAAGTTTTGTAAAGGTTTCCTGATGAGCTGGCCTAAGCTACCAACGAAATGCGCATAGAAACTGGCCTATCCACCCTCAACAATAAATTGCATTATTTTGTAATAAAAATGATTTGGAATTAAAAAAATTAGCTAATCGTTAATTACGTTTTTAACTTGCTCTTTAGCTTTGTATACACAGTAAAAAGTTGTAGTATAATTTTAATACCGAACCGGTGTAAAATGTTACGTGTAACCTTTTTAAAGGTCCATTGTTAGGATTGAGTTTATTATTTACTCCTACTGTAAAGAAAGAAAATTTGTTTGATATGATAACTTTAAATACAGTAAAATTTAAAATTTTTATTGGAATAGAATGCATTTTCTATGACGCTAGGCACGTTTTCAACATTCTTAGTGTCTTTTTACTAATTTTGTGTCCACTGTAAATATCATCTATTTAACCCAATACTCAATCACAATCTGTTTGATACTAAAATAGAATCAACCGAGATGAAACAGAACTACATATCATGCTTTTATTGCTGATCTACGGTTGACTGAATAGTAATAATAAGAGTAATAACACAAAGGGAAATAAATTTGTCATGTCTGTTTCGGTATGATATGTAAACTAATAGAAATTGTTTCTTTTTGTATTACGTCTGCTCTAAGGAATCATTAAAAAGTCCCACAAATTTTTTAGTGTTAAAACTATTCCATCTAGCATTTTAATAATTAGCAGCTGGTTTCCTTGATAAATCACTTGGAATTTAATTTAAATGCCGAAATAGTTTAGCATGAACATCTTTAAGTTTTCAAATTAAACTTAAAGTTTTACTGTGTAGGGATTTATTTTCAATTTTAGCATTTAAGCTAAAGTGTTACGAAGTTTTACTAAAATTTTCCCTCTTGATTTCGAAACAAACCGGTTTCGACTATGTACCGTCTTCAGTGTAATTTTTCGTAATGAAAAGTTTGTATTCGTTGGTTTTTTATTGTTTGTCAGATACAAATTTATCATATGAGCTGGTAGCAGTGAATCACACAATCGTTAATGCAAACAACAAAAATTGTCGGAAAATTTTGCGACTGTCGAATCGTTAAAAGTTAGTGAATCACACTACAGCTAGCAGGTAAAGCTCGTAGGTACGTGGTGCGATTCACTTACTTTTAACGATTCGACAATCGCAAAAATTGTCGACACAATTTTTGTTGTTTGCAGTAATGATTGTGTGATTCACTAACTAAACGTAAACCATAGTAGACATCGTTAATTTTCTGTTTACGAAAAGCACAAAGAAGAATGAAAAAAACAAAGACTTTTTGGAAAAAATTTTTTGTGCGTTTAGCTATTTTTGCAAAAGCTTAGTAAAAAACATTTATACTACATTCTACATGTAGTATAAACATACCATGTATGTACTACCTTGACCTTGTTCATTAAAAATTTTATTTATAAATGATTTTTAAACCAAATAACGCTGCCCCTAAACGTTAAACGTTAGTGATTACTGTTTCATTGCATCCGAATTGTTGTTTGCGGATGGCAGGTAAGTGTTATAGCCCGAGCTTGTTTATTTGGTTTATCATGAAGCCACCTTTCAGCTGTGAACATACATAAATTACAGGTAAGTGGTATAGGCAGACAACTTTCTGATGCTATAAAAAATGTATTGAATTTTGTATATTTTACTTAAGAATTGCACCTTAAATGTATTCAAAATGGTCCGAAAAATAAAATATTTAATCCTAAACATCTCTATTTGAAAAGCAAACTTCTTAACTCGAGCATACTCGAGTTAAAAAAGTGATAAATGCGATTTTGTCGTTTTACTTGAGAGCAATTTTAAACTTTAATGTTGATTTTTAAAATCATGATAGGTTTTTTTAAAAAACAAATTAATTTGTCTTCCAAATGAAACAGATAAGCAGAAATTCGTACCGATATAACTTCCAGAAAAGTTAAGCCAAACAATTGAAATTTTGCTGAGGGCTACTTTTGAATTAGGAAATCACAATGGAGTTTGAATTCTACTTCAAAGCAAAATATACAACATACCTGATTAACTCGATTTCGGCTGAAGTCGACTTAATCACCTATTCTTGATTGACACAGATATGTATACAACTTGTTTCACGATTCCGAACGCTAATTTGAGAAACTTTATTAAAGCTTCGGACAATTCTTCTAAATTATTTTTTACACTGTCAGACGTTGTCTTTTGTACATTTTGTGACAATCACTTCGACGATGTCAGTATCAAATTTCTTTCTTTTGCGACATGCATTATTGCTGTTTATATTTGGCTGTTCAATTAATTCTTCGGATGATGAAGGTTTACCATTTTCATTTTCATCTCCCGCAGACTTTGTATTTTTTATCTTTTCAACAAATGCATACAGTCCTCATATATGACTCATTGTCTCTTCTTTTTTAAATATGTAAATCTGGTTGTACGATCTCACTTCCTGTTGCCATAACTGCCTTTTGATTAATGGAATTTTTTTTCTTAATGGCAGCTTTCCAACCCGGCGTTTTAAAAACAGATGATAATTTATATATGTATTGTTACGTTTATTACCACAACAAACGTGATTTTGCAGGGGGTTCGTTTAATTGTAAAAATTAAATTACACAGTCCTTAATGATTTTTACCAGTACACAACTTTATTCGGCAATTAAGACTCTATTTACAACTATACTAAGTACTTATTTACACTGTACACTTAACACTTTTGTACGCACAGATATTCACTTAATAAAATCTCACAGTCAACTAACTCTTCTGCGGTGGACGGCGCCTTTATATACAGATCACGGCCGCTTCTTGAAATGTCCCGAACATACGCGAAATTGCGCATTTGTTATTTCAGTTGCTGGCTTAGTAGTCTTGTATATGTGTTTGAGTGTGTGTGTATCTTTTGTTTACTTTTTGCTTGCTGTAGAAATTGTTTTTGTTGAATCGCACTTCATGGAATTTCTGCTGCGCAATTTGTTTTTGCTTTGTGTTTGTGATATTGCGTATTTGTACATTTGTACAATAGGTCGTTTCACACACCTTTGACTATTACTTTGTAACAGTATGTATCCTTAACTGCAAATTTATTTCAATTATGATTTTTTCCATCCATTTACATCATGTATCGAGGTACCCAAACTACTTAACGCTGCTACCAGATCCTTCCACAAATTTCCTATATCTATTTTATTGCCATTTGTAAAATCCTTAGCTACATCGACATGATTACGCATGAAATCAATAAGTGCGCCTTCTTGGTGAGAATTCTTGTGTCGTCCTCTAGCAAAATCAAACATACAATCATACAGGGTGTCCGCCGGGAAGGTATACTAATTTGTTTGTTTATAATTTTTGATTAAATGAAAGAGAATGGATCGCATATTGATAAATGTTTTATTTAATGTCGGCAATTATGTATGGAATACAATATCAGATAAAGTCCGACTCTGTTAGCCTCACAAATGCAAACCCTTTTGAACACATTTTTCATTACATTCTCACACATTTCACGGGGTATTTCATTAATTTCATCACGAATATTTTGTTTGAGTTGCTCCAGCGTTTCTGGTTTGTTTGTATAAACCTTTCTTTTCAGATATCCCCACAAAAAGAAGTCCGGAGCAGTCAAATCAGGCGACCGTGGAGGCCAATCAACTTTACCATTCCTTAAAATAAGTTGTTGTGGAAAGAGGTCTCGCAGTAATTCCATTGTAATCCTGGCTGTATGCGATGTAGCACCGTCTTGTTCAACCACATGTTAGTCAAGCCCAAAGCATGCAGTTGTGACGTTAAACAGTTTTCAATCATATCACGATATCGCTCCCCATTGACAGAAACCGTTACGCCATTTTCAATTTCAAAGAAGTAAGGTCCAATGATTCCTCCTGACCAAATTGCACACCAGACTGTCACTTTTAATGGATGCAAAGGCGACTGATGATTAACTTGAGGGTTTTCCATTGCCCAGAACGGACTATTCTGTTTATTCACATATCCATTCAAATGAAAATGTGCCTGTTCACTCATTACGATTCTTTTATGAAAATCGGGGTTGTCATGGGTGAGCTGTAGCATTCTATTGGCTTATGTACGGCAGCGTAAATGGTCGTCTGGAAAAAGCTCTTGTGTCAACTGAATCTTAAATGGAAACAAATGCAAATCTTTGTGCAAAATTGTGGCCAAAGTTGTTCTTTGAAGACCAAGCTCCTGAGCATGGTGTCGAATTGAGGTTGATGGATTGTTTTGAACACTTTCTTGAACAGCAGTAATGTTTTCAATCGATCTTGCAGTTCGTTGTGGTCCATGCTTGGTCCTATCAGCTACAGTCCCTCTTTCTTCGAAATCGTTCACTACAAGATAAATAGTGCGTCTTGTTGGCACGTTGTTTCTCCTAAAAATTTCACGTTACTTTCTCATCGTCACAGTAATCGATGATTGATTTTGATAAAATATTTTAACGAATTAAAAACGTTGGTTTACCGAATATTTTTGCATAATAAGTTTGCCACGTCTCTACTTCACGACTGCCAAATATGTACTGTCAAGACTAATGTTTGCCAAAATGGCTGCAAAACAAAGTATATTTCCTTCTTAATCTTTCAAATGCGAGTTGCTACTATTACTATTTATTTGTTAACATCGTCCCATAACAATTATACAGGGTTAAAACTCAACACCTTTTTACATCATTTAAAGATGTTTCAATCTCGTTTTGTTTCATTATACAACTTTCGTATCATGACTAGAAAAAAGTGCAAATACGTTTTTTTTCTTTGTCTTGTAGGGTCAATTTTATTTAATACCTAATGTAGTTTTGGGCTAACACTTATTATTCCTTCTCTTTAATTTTAATGCTTATTTTTAAAAGTTTAATAAGGATTTATTTATTATTTCTCAAATTTTTTTTTTTAACTTTATTTTGTGTGCGTAGTATGAAATTGTTAATTTTCACTAATTATAAGGAAACAAATCGTATTGTTAACAATTACAGTAATGAACAAATTTTGAATTTGAATATAAACTTTTTAATAGTTTTTTACTTAAAAATATAAATCGGTTTGGACTCACCAATACCCAAAAAAAAACCTTCACCACGTTCTCCTAGCACCGTTTTTAACCAGCCACAACCAATTATGGTGTACCTTTCCAGAACACGGACGTATTAGCAAACCCAGCTTAAGTGAAGCCTCCAAGAAATAATAATATCTTTCCAAGGGATGGCGATAATATTTATCACTCCAAGCGCACAGAATTTCTTTCTTTCTTCAGATTTATTTGATCAGGAAGACCAGGACAACATTCAAAAAAGCTTAAGTTCTTCCTTTTGCAAAAAAATCAAAAACTTCCTCAGCTCCAGCTAGTACTGTGTTTCCTCTATCGCTACCTTACTTAAAGTTTCTACTTCTTCAAACAGTAGTTCTTGAACTTTTGGGGATACCGGGTAATGTCACTCTTTAAATGGAACTGAATCAGTAATTAATTGGATGTTATGTTTCTCCAGGTGAGTCTTGCCCAAGCCATCTTTTTCAAATGTTTTAAATAATTTTTTTACTTCTTCTAGTAGCTGTTCCTGTACTTTAGATAGATCATGCCGTATGGGATCTGGACTTGGCGTTAACTATCTACATTTAAAACTTCCAGGGCTAACTAAAATTTTCGCCAAAAATCAATTCCTAGATAAAGGTTCTATTCCAAGGTTGGACACAAATAAAACTTAATTTTTTTACGCGACCTTTGTATGTAACAGGAAAAGTAATTTGGCCTTGAATTTGATGGGCTTGACCAGCAGCTGTTCTAATTTTAGAGTTTTATGTGCATACGACTGCTCCTAGTTCTTGTAACAGTTTATTACACACTTTACCTAGTATACTGACTGATGCTCCGGTGTCTAGTAAACCTCGTAGTAATTTATTTCTTATTTGAATTTCTGCGAAAACTCTTGGATCACTGCTAGTGATTACTTCTACAGACAATATTAAATTTTTCCTAATTCTTCTCCGATCATCGTAACGTTTTCGGGTCTTTACTGCTTTAGCTGAGATTGAGTATGGTGTTTTCACTTCGTCGGCAAAAATCCTGTTTCTAATTTTAATATAATTCTGTAAACGTTCATTGTATGACTTATAAGGCTTCGAATTATTATTGGATAATGTATTTGAAATATTTTTACATAAATAGTTACTGAAATATTGTTTTTTTCTTCTAGTGTCTAATTTTGCGGAGGCGCGGACGTTTGAGTAGAGCGTGACTGGTCCGCTTTCGCCATGCTCCTCTTGCGGTTTTCCGTCTTTGCACATTTTGGAGTTATAGTACGCTCTGACCCACACTTGAAACAGAATATATTTTGTACTTCTGAATCGCAATCCATATATGTATATCCAGCACGTCTGCAATTCCAACATATCAGCTCCTTTCTTTCCATACGAAATACCTCTTCAATGACTTCAGAATTACGATATTCCTCATACAGTCGGGTTTGCTCATTATCTTCCTAGATCTCGTTTATTTTAGGACGCTGTATATATCGTATAGAATTAGTGAGCGGTGCGATATATTTACTCTCGCGTCTTGGAAACCTCTTTTCAATTTCTTTACACTCTTCCCTTAATTGTTCTATATTATAAATGTCCATCGGATATACTAGTTTTGCTATATTATCTCATACATTACGCTTTAGTACCTTAATAATTTCATATTCAGGAATTGAGGTACGAAGTTAAGCTCTACGCGTTGACATAGTATGAAAATAGTCATCTAATGATTCATTAGGCCCTTGACGTTTTTCTACCATTTTTTGCAAAATTTCGAAGTCACTTCGATTTGCCTGAAATTGATTCAAAAGACCGTACCGTAGCATTGGCCAGTCTACTATACCCTTTTGAGTTTTTAAATACAGCCAAAACCATTCCATCGCCTGCCCTTTCAATAGTCGATGAAAATCCGTAATAACTTCTTCTCAAGGTATAGAATAACTTGCTTGCAATAATTCTACCCGGAAGACAGTCATCAATTGACACACCACTACCACCGCCCCCGAATACTGTATCCCATTTGTCAATTCTAATCTGCCCCTCCACCGGACGGACATTTAAATTTTTATCATATGCGTAACAATTGGGAGCATTTGACAACATATTAGGAAATCTAGGACCTCTTTGTCCAGTCACTAGGATTCCTATTGTACAAAAACGGTTTTCGATTGGATTCAATGCGTATTTCTTTAGGTTTATTCTGAACTAGTGGAACTTGTTGATTACTAACTGATGGCAGATTTTCTATACCTGTATTATTAGAATTATTCGAATTTTTAATATCACTTTGTGTAATTGCTAATGATTTAAATCCCTTATTAACTTCTTGCATGATTGCGTTCAAACCTTCCCGCACTGTAGCTTGAACCAAATCCGACATTTCAGCCCGCAATGCTTTTCTAAATTCCATATTACCCATCAATGCTATATTGGCCTCTTCTTGAATTTCTAACTCCAGCAAAGTTTCTACAGTCTGTACCATTGGCTTCTCAGGTAAACGAGTGAAATCTTGCCCAATATCACCATCGTTCCCATCAATGTGCCTCGACTTATCTTTCGTTATTGTACTTGACAAATCCTTAAACTGTGGTTCGTTCCAAACCGTTGTTTGCTGAGGTGAACGCTGTACGGGGCTTGTCAGTCCCGAACGGCTTTGGTCAAATTCTAAAGCACGTTTGCTCTTACCCTTTGAGTCATAATAAAAAATTGAGAGTAAAAAGAAAATTACTCTCTGAATGTGCCAAAGTTGTCCGGAATTGCTGGAACGCAAAAAACCACAAATGGTGCCTACTGTGTTAAATAAATTTTATTTTAGTAATTTTATACGCTTAAAATGCATAATATTTTAAAAGCAAAACATTTGCATCATTGCCAGCAGCTGTCCGTAACTTGTTCACTGATCGATAAAAGCATTTTTTTTTCATTAAATAAATGCATAAATTTGCACAAATATATATATGTATGTACTTACAACTTCAAGTTTATTGGAAAAATTTTCCGTTTTGCTTTTTAATAAATTTAAAATAAAAACTTTTTTCCTTTATTTAAAATTTTTTGATTTTTAAATATAAACAAAAAACAGCTCATAATTTAATTCTAGTCCGAACTTAGCCAAAGAAAAAGTTCGTGAGTTGATATGTAAGTATGCAGTGATCAATTCAAAAAATATGTGAATGTATTTAATCTAATTCCCTTTACAGGTATCACCGTTCGAATAATTGCACAAACTCATCTCTTAAGCTTCTAACTCGCACTAACTTCCTATTTTTATATCTTCATGCAGCAGATACATCAGGTCACTCGATATGAAATAGTTTAACTCGGTGAATATTTTATGTATATTATCCTAACGCATATGCTATTGATGAATGCATCAGGACATATGCTGTATCAACTGTATATCATCATGCAGCAGATGTTATTTGTGAATACATCAGGTCACTAGATATACAATGTACATATAAACAAAATAAATGTAAACATACATACGTATATAAACATACACATTTTCTGTTGCATTTTGTAGTCCCCACTGTAGTCATGCAATTGATTTGTTATAAAATTTTTCTTTAACATCAAGTCACTAACTATACTGTGTGAATTACCAAAATACATCGTCTATTTTACTTTTTCTTATTTTTTTTTTTTTCGATTCGGCGCCATATTGTGACGGAACACTTTTCTTGGCTTAACGCAAACCGGAAGTAGCTTATCTATCTACCCAACCAGCTCAGTATGTCAGGGGAGGTACGACCAGCTACTTCCGGTTTGCGTTAAGCCAAGAAAAGGGTTCCGTCACATCATTTATGTATTAACTTAAAATTGGAACATGAATGAATTATTCTCAAAAATTTAATATTTTGTTGATTGGTAGATTGTTAAAATGGTTTAAAATACATTTTTTTTGACAGCTGAGTTGATGGTTGATGCAAGATGTTGCAAATGTAAACGAATGTTTCACATTTTCTACATATCCATTCGGTCCACCGAAATGTTGGGCAGCATAAAAAGCGATATTATCATTTTACATTACATAGCAAGACGAAAACTTCCTCTTTGAAGCAAATCGGTATATGTAACTGATATGAGAAAACGATTCAGACAAACACATCACACTTTTGACGTGTTGAAATCGTTTTTCATCCCATAACCGAATTAAATTTCAGAGCATTTGTATTAATTAGAAATACCCTACAAAGTGGTTGTTGAATTTGGTTTATTAGCAACTGGTAATGCTTAATTTTGTACAGGTTGGCAATAGGCGGGTAATTTTTCTTAATGTTGTCGGCTTTTTTAAAATGTTTCAATCATCAATTTTCATTTATGAAAGCAACCGCTGGTAAGAATTAAGTGAATTGTGCGGAGTATAGTAAAGAAAACAACGGGTAATAGTTTGCAAACACCCATAACACAGTACGTCAGTGTTTAGAACTTAAGAAAAGTTCCAACAAAATATGAAAACGTGGATATAAAAAAATTATACGTTCCTCGACGATTTTCTGTACCACGTCAGAAATTCAAGAAATTAGATTTCTAAATTTGTAAAGTTTTAGGGCCAAAAAAACCATATGGTTAAAGTGTCCTATACCAAATAAAATTAAGAAGTAAAGTTCAGAAAGTCCCAGAATCGCGTCAGGGCTTCTTAATAACAATTGAGGGCTACATGCAAGTTAAAGCCCACACTCAGAACGAAAAATGACACTGAAGATGGCACATAGCCGAAACCGGTTTGTCTCCAAACCAAACTTGACAAGGGATGACGGAAATTCGTTCCAAAAATGCTACATCAAAAACACCCTGTCGGAATATCAAATCAAGAACCCACACTCACATTTGCTGTCACTAGGGTCGTCCAAGAAGTAATAAAGTTCGAAATTTGGAAATCATTGCCGGAAAAAGAGAAAATTCTTTAAAAGATGTAAAATGTCAGTAATTAATGGAGGACCAAAATGAAATCACATAAATTGAACTAAAATGTTTGTTAAAAATGAAACACGACCCTTTCTTACTTGCCCTACCGTGTTCTATTGTTTTATTGTTCGGCTGTCCATAAAAATATTAACCTCCACAGGCCTGTCAGTACTCCTGATGCCATTCAGGCACTTCATGATCGCCTGAACTTCCGCTTGATGGATTGTATTATGATACGGAAGTCGGAAGTATACTTCATGCACGGGTTCCTCAATAAATCTTTCCAAACCTGTCTTATCCCCTCGCTTGGAGTCGTTTGTGAAACAGCTAATTTCCTAGGACATTTGTTCAAGGGTTCTGTTTGACCAAGAGTGTCTGTCTGTTATCAGAGTATCGTAATTTGCAATAACCTTCGTTTTAGGTATCCGGCGCATTGCGAGTAACCGACCATTACCTCCCATATTCTCTCCATTGACTTTGTTGCTGTGGCTCTGAAAATGTAAATTCAACTAAAAATTTATATCTATAGCAAATACCAAATATGTTTAAAAATAAAAATTACCACCGGAAAATACCAAATAATTTTTTCTTGAAAACCAAAAATTAGCAGTCTTAATATTACCAAAAAATCTAAATGTTGTAAAAATTATTGAAATATCACTTAAAACAATGGTGCAATATATTTTTTTTGCAGAAGATCTGCTTCACACCAAATATTCTAGGGATAAAACATAATCAAACTGCGTACTTTGATATACATTCGATATTTTTTTCTATGTTGACTTTTTATTGTCAGTACTCAAACACGTACATACATCATATTTCGCGCATCATCATAGTCGTAATAGATGAGTTTAATTTTCATTTATAAATACTATTGAACAAGTGAACAGACACGAGTGAACCGCTAGAAAAAAACACCATAATATATATATCGCGTGTTGTAAACAATAATAAATAGCGCATTGTAGTTTGAACCGGTTAAAAAATGTTACTGATAGTAAATGAATGAGTGTAACAAACCTTAATAAAAAAAAAATCCTGTTTTTGTCTGTAACAGAAATGTACAATGAAATTAACAATTTAAACAAAACAACAAGATGATAGTGCTTTTTCAACAGCCATGCTAATTGACGGAACGCGCTCGTTATCAACAAACATAAATAAGTATATATTCAAGGTAACAACAGCAGAATCAAATAAAACTAAAAAAACAATACAGGTACTAACAAATAGTACAACAATGCAATGCATACCTATAACCAAAAGAAAGGCCAGTTCTAAGTCCTCCCAGCAAGAGCGCAAAATACAAACTAAACAATAGAAAAGTTCTCAAGTAGCTGCAATGCCGGTAAGTGAAAATTGATTCTCTGTAGTTGCTAGCCCGGATGATGAACAGTATCCCGATGTCAAGGAGCAAAAGTTATCATAGGCTAATGTGCTAATCTAATGTCAATCATTGTTTAAAACTAGCGGATCCCGGCGTGCTGCGCTACGCATGAATACTAACATTGAATCAAATTCATTGTTTTTTTATTTTTTATTTTGAAATAATGAAAAAAAAGTAAATCAATTCAATACAATAGTGTATACAATATTGCAAATGCACATGCATAAGCGTTGCTACCTGCCTTGTTAGTCAGATAAACATATTTTAGTTTTAGTATATAAGTAAGTTTAAAATTTGTAAATAAAATAGTCCTATTATAACATCAAACTACTATTGATTTACTTACTCTTTCGCTCGCAATCGTTAGGTCTTGTCGAATACATATTTGTTGTTTTTTATAGGAACAAAATCACATGATGACATGAAAAGTCATAACTCACCGATTTCGTGCAAACTTCAGATAAACCATCTACGCGACCATAGGAACAGACCCTAAAAATTTCATCGAATTCGGTTAGACCGTTCGTGAGTTATAAAGTCACAACGCACTTGCAACAATTTTATATATATATATAGATAATGAATATAAAAAACATATGTATGTATATACTAAATACAATAATAAAAGACGTCAAACTAATATACACGTTTTCTTAAAATCCTTTTATGTATGTTTTGTTTTTCTTTTTGCTTTTACGCTTTTCCATTACACCTGTAGACGTCTCATTATTAGCTGCTGTTGCAGCACCTGATGAGTCCAAAACTTGTGGAATATTGACACTGTTATCTAAAATTTGCGTTGAATGAACAGCATTTTCGAAATCAAGGATTGTATTTTGAGTTTGACTTGTATTAATAGTACTATTAAATATGTGTGATGTATCATTGTCGCAGTATCTGGACATCTCTTGAAGAGGAATAGATAACATAGGCGGGTTATGATTGATATTTTTTTCAAGCCAATCATCCACTTTAACTTTAGAATCAGTGCCAATTTTACGATCTAAAGTGCCCAAACGTATATTTTTTTCTTCTTCAATATCAATATCCCAAATTGATAATATATCAGCAACCAATGCGTCCTTGTAGTTGTGTAAGGTAGATAATGATTTTTGCCAGCCACCCAAATGAAATCGTTTAGGACGACCTTTTCCTGGGAGATTTGTTCCATTGTTAGCATCTAGAACATCTTCATTATAATCATTATCAATGGCACTGAAATCAAATTTTTTAACTGAAGATAGACTCTTACAAAGGAATACTTTACGCAAACCTAGGAAGATATATACATATATATGTACATAAGTAAAATATTTTTTTATATAACAAACTAATTTGTTTTACCTTTCATGTTTTTTATTTCGGTATAGTTTAGAGACAGCTTAGTTTTCTTACATACTTCTCGTTCCAATTTTGCCATTATTTCATTGCTCTGTCTATTACAACGTTCTTCAGGTTCTTTTTGCTCACGTTTACTTAGAGTATGAGCGAAAACGTCACCATTCGAATTTGTCGTCAACAGCAGCCCTATTCCAGTGTTCGAATTTGTTAAACCTGTATTTAAAAATTTCATACCAGTTGTACAACATTTAACACGTGCTTCCAAATTAGCTTCGGGTCTTAAACATTTCCCCGACAATCGCGCCGCCTCATAAGTTTCAAGTAATGTTGGTGGTTGATATGGTAAGCACGGTGAACTGTAAATATGTTTAGGCACATGTAATGATGATTCTAAAAGTATACTATCATCGGTACGTTCTCTAGATAACTGGCATATATGCAAATCGCCAGCAATAGGTGATGACAGAGCTATATATTCGGTTTGACGCAAACGGAATGTATCTACCATGAGGGGAGGATATCGTAATAGATGGGTCCAACGACAAATAGCACCTCCAGAATCGCTCAATGAATATTTTTTTAAATATCTTATATCCATACATTGCAGCTGGTGGTTGGTAGCTAAATAAAATAAGTTGCTAAAGTCACTTGGTAGTACAGCAGAAATATGATCGCATACCAAACTATCGGCGGTAAAAGTTATTTTATTTAACCACTGATCGGGGGAACTTCGTATATCGATCATAAAGAACTGTTTTTCATTAGCATACATGAATGTATTTTCTCGCCACGATTTTACAGTGTTCCATGAAATATTAGGCGAATTCGGTGAAATTTGAAACAATTTGACCAATGACGGCAACCCATTGTTCAAATCGTATAAACGTATATGCTGTTTCATTGTTGTTATAATAAAGTTATTAATATCATGCTTTGATTGCGCAAAACTTATAAATGGCGTTGATTTTGTACGAAACTCTGTCACAGTTTTCATTTGATTATCTTTGAGATAGTTAAAACTTACAAGGTTTCGTTGGCGAACTATAACAGAATTTTGACGGCTACTGTCGTGCGATATTATGAGCGGATGAACTTCAAATATTTCACAGTTTTGCGATGCTTTAAGAGAGGCAACTTTCCGCAAAGACTCGGTGTCACTAAATTCGCTAACCACTAAATTAAAAAAAAAAAATTAATAAAATTTAATTCCCTTTATTGAATGTGCTTTAAGTTTATCTTTTTGTTTATAATTTATACAATATTCATTCACGACCCAAAAACATACGACATACATACAAACATATATTAGACGCTTAGTGAAATAACTGTAAGTCACATGAAATGCGGAATAAGTTTTATTTGCTAATTCTATTGCTAGGTACATTAGCTTTCTATGTCAGAAAGGTTTTAAGTAAATTCAATTAATTTGGCCATATAATAAAAATGATATTTTTTGGGTTTTTCCCCAAAAACTGTGAAACTGGATGCGGTTTTCGAAATGAATGTGTATCAGATAGTTGGGGAGTATAATTTTTTAAGCTTTTGCGGCTTACATATATAATAATTTTTATTGATTTGATTATAGATTTTTTGCTGTTTATAATATAGTATTTAAAAGTTTTAGAATTTAAAAAAAATATTATTTTTTGTCAATGTCTACTCACCTTTTTTCTACTAAACAAATTTTAAATATACAATATATCGTTACCTTAATATAGAAAGGCCCTAACTCGTTTTTGTCAAACCCAGTTTTTTGCATATTTCAACAAACGATCTTCTAATATACCACTAGTAAAAAGTGATACGCTCCGACTGAAAATAACAAAAATATTGACAGTTGAAAAAGCACTAAATCATTTAAGTTATTTTTACTAAAAAAAAGCGCTCTAACTCATTATTATTAATTATATTATATGTAGCAAAGTACATGCATATTACAGCAACTTTTTGCGTGATGTGACATAGCTGATACGTAGTAGGCGTTGAATTTGTTTAAGTTTCAAACAAATTTTCTTTACATTGCGCTGCTAATTTTGTGAGAAAACTTTTTTCCCACGAGTTTGGAAAATTTTTTAAAAATCTTAATTATGGCCGAAATATCTGATGATTGTACTTTGAAAAAGAAGAATAAAGCAAACAAATCGAAAAAAGAGTTTGCAAGAAGTCTGCAAGACAAATGGGTTCTGCATTTACAGAGTGCGGACGAAAAGAAATATTCAAACGGTTTTGGGAGATATTCTGGGTCCAAAAGCGTTTATATGTTACCAGGCTTGCAAGTTTTACAGATAAAAAATTTTCAGAATATGCGTTACGTTCCAAACAATATTTCTTAAGATTTAATTCACACCAATTCTACATTGGGATAGAACGAGATGCGTACGTAATTATATTAAAAAAAAGCGGAAACCATAGCACACAGATCACAAATCTAAACAATTAATATATGATTATGGACATAAGGAAATATGTAGATATTTATATAAGTAATTGTGTGACTTTTAAATGAAGAATCAGTGGCGATCCAACCGTAAATATGTTGCGCGCCTGAGGATATTACAAAACGGATATAAGTGAAGAATATAAACTACTTGCACAAAGGTTCAACAAAAATATTGAGGACATTGCTCCAAAGTGCTTATATAAAGAAAGAATTGCAAAGAATAAACAAAATGGGAACACTTACAATATCTAAAAAAGTTTAATCCTTCCTATTGCCACAATTTTTATGATAATTTACCTTACACGTTGTAATACTTCTTTTTATTTCACTATATATCTTTCATTTATCCTTATTTGTATTGTATTCAGTTAAAAAGAGATGTTTAAAATTAAATACTTCATCAATATTGTTCTTTTAAATATAATAAAAGCACTAACTTGCAATAACTTTAAAAATATTAGCTCACAAAAAGCCCTATCTAACACGATATTAAAAAAAAAATTTTAAATAAAAAATTGTTCCAGCATTAAACCGGTAGGAGAATTTTATAAAAAAAACGTTAAAAAATAATTCCCGGCTACAAAACTATAATTTCGATTATATTTTTTTCTTCTCCTGTAAAGTAGGGAAAATGTTATTTAGGGCCTTTCTATATTAAGGTATCGATATGTAGGGTTTTTTTTTATGAAAACAGCATTTTATAATGTTAATGAATAAATAAAACAAAACAAAAACTAAAGGAAGACCAGCAAATAACGCATTAATTTGACCCACAAAGAAATACTCTGAATATACTCGTATTAATTTAGCAGCTAATATGATCAATATCAAATAATTATTGCTATACATTCTACCAGTTAATGTTAATTTCTATAATAATTTGGTAACTGCAAATAACGAAAGTGAAGTGGAGGTTGGGGAAATTATTTACGCATTCTTATAATTACACAGGCCTACAAATTTGAAATTTGTTCCTCTTTTAAACAAAACTACGAAGCTGATTAGAAACAGCTTGATACACAAAAAATGATGTGTTCTCAGTTTATTTTTTTTTTTATATTTCCAATAGGTACATAGTGTGTTTCACACTAATTCGAGAAGAGTTTGCCCGACTTCGTTTACAAAAGTTTAAAAAAAATATGAATAATATAACGACTTTCAAACTACCTTAATATGCATTTTTGACATAATTAACAGTTTGTTATTCTAAAAACTCATAAGAAATTAAAAACTGCAACATCTTCACCCTTTATCTTTTGTTCTTAAAGATAGGTATATTACGAAGAAAATAAGTCTTATATCATGATAATCGATTAAAAATGTTTAATTTTATTAGCAATTAAGTGAATACGCCCAGGCACTTGAAACGTACTTCTGTTTTTCGACTATTTGAAACGAAAATAAGGGATTAACATTCTGTTAACATCCACCAATTTATATATTAAATGTTAGTATTATGATAAAAATATTAACGGCCATATTTAAAAAAAAAACTTTAGGTTTAAAGTACACAATAGTTAACAAACACTTTTGGGCTTTTGATATTTTAATACGAAAACGTATTCAGTTTGTGCCAAGTTCAACAGTGACGGTGTTTGAGTACAGACGTACGTCATATCGAACGCATAACAAATATATATATATATGTATATTTTTTTTAAAGTATTCAATTGAACAGTGAACAGTTACTAATAACAAAGAAATAAAGAACAAAAAATAACAACAATATAATATAGTGTGTGTAAAAAAAAAACAATAACAAATAGTGCATGGTTAAACCGGTTTGAACAATTGTTAGTGAGTGTATGAGCGCACCAAATATTAATGAAAAAATTATAAAAGGTAATAACAACAATGCTTATTACTCTTTTTCTTACACAAATGCTAATAATGCAATGAACAATACAAATAATAAAAAAAAAAAGATGACAGTGCTTTTTTAAGCGCCAGGCCAATTGACCGAACGCGTTCTTTATCCGGAAATATAAACTTATCTTCGCAAATAACAACACCAGAAGAAATTACAATTCAACCAAAAAACAATTTAGGTAACATATCAAAAATAGTGCAACAAACAAACGAAACAGGTAATTTGAAAAATCCCATAAAAAAAGTGCAAACAGGTATGGATCGTTATATAACCATAACCAAAAGGAAAGCCAGTCCTAAGTCTTCGCAGCAAGAGCGCATTGCTAAACAATATAAAAGCTCCCAAAGTACTGTAATGCCGGTAAGCGAAAACAGATTCTTGATACAGCGGATGATGAATTGAAGCTGAACCCGCTGTCAGGGAACAAAAACCTCCCCCGATTTACTTGCGCGAACAAACATCTAACGAAATTGTTAACATGTTGTCTCAGCTTGTAGGTAAGGAAAGCTTTTATGTAGCTTCTATACGAAGAGGTCAAATTCAAGAAACAAAGATCCAAGCGCACACTGAGAAGAATTACCGCCTAATAGCAAGTCGCCTCGATGCAGATAATAAGAGCTATTATACGTATCAACTCAAAAGTGCTAAAGGTTTGATTGTCATCGTAAAGGGCATTGACAGTTCTGTTCCCACTGATGAAATAAAAAGTGCAATAGAGGTGGAGTGTTATGTCGTAAGGTCAGTGCACAATATTCTAAATAAGAACAAAGTTCCCCAACCTATGCATCGTGTTGAAATCGTATTTAATGCATCGCAGCTTAAATCAAAAAACTCGGTTCATCCAATATATAATTTGCGCTACCTGAACAGAAGAATAACGTAGCGGACCCGTCAGTGTACTAATTGCCAGGAATTCGGACACACGAAAACCTACTGCAAGCTACCATCCGTATGCGTTGTTTGCGGTGATGCGCACCGGACTCTTGAATGCACTTCTTCCAAAACAGACCCCAAGGTCAAAAAAATGCAGCAACTGTGGTGAAAACCACACAGCAAATTACAGGGGCTGCAAAGTCTTTCAACATGTAAAAAATAATTCGAAAGTCGTAGGTAAACCTGAATATGAGCAATGTAGGTCTTCCCAATTTCCTCGGCTTCATGCTGGTCCTATTGCTAGTACACAAGCTACACAGCCAGATACGAAACCAAACTATTCATATGCACAAACATTGAGAAATGATTTACCTAATGCGAATGCCAAAAGTTCTAATGCACATAAACATTCATATGCCCACGTCCTCAAAGAGGGTGCACAGACACCCCTCACTACCATTTCGAGCTCAATCGATAATTTAATACAACAATGAATAATTTCATGACAACTATGCACGGTATGTTTCAGGAAATGATGCGAACCCAAAACATGCTTCTGCAAGTTCTGCTTAGCAAAAAATGAACCAGTTAAAAATATGCTTCTGGAATGCTAACGGGCTCTCCCAACATAAATATGAAGTAGAACACTTCCTGCTAGCACATGATATAGACATACTATTAGTTTCTGAAACACACTTCACTATAAAAAACTGCTTTAGAATTGATGTGTTTTTTATATATGACACAAAACACCCAAGCGAAAGGGCATGTGGTGGGACTGCCATTATAGTCCGAAAAAACGTAAGGCATTTTCCATTGCCTGAATTCAACGAAGACTTTTTGCAAGCCACGACTATAAATCTTACTGATTTTAAAATTGTAGTCTCGTCAGTGTATTGCCCGCCTAGGCATAAAATCGAACACCATCAATTTGCCAGGTTCTTTGCTACTCTAGGACAAAAATTTATTGCCGCTGGTGATTACAATGCAAAGCACACATATTGGGGATCCAGACTCCTTAGTCCTAGAGGTAGGCAGTTGTATTATAGAGTTCAAGCAAACAAGCTGGACGTCGTATCTGCCGGTAAACCCACCTATTGGCCCACAGATTTTAATAAGTTGCCAGACCTTATAGATTTTGCTATAGTAAAAAACATCAAACGCGACCAACTGTTAGTTAGTTCATCCTATGACCTATCTTCTGATCATTCACCTACAATTGTTATTTTACACGACAGTTTTGCCACTGCACCTAAAACCCTTAGTTTCTACCCGCACAGAAACACGAATTGGTTAAAATATAAAATGTATGTGAGCTCTCACTTATCTTTAAACATCCCACTGAGAAATCCAGCTGATATTCAAGCAGCTGTAGATCATTTTACAGACGTCGTGACTGCCGGAGCCATAGCTGCAACGCCAACAAAGCCATCAGCTAAAATAACATCGCACCAGGCAACAGCAGATATTCAGATGCTCGTCATTGAGAAAAGAAGACTAAGAAGACAATGGCAAAATAGTCGTTCTCCACACATAAAAATGCAAATGAACTTATGCCAAAAAAAAACTTACGCCGTAAATTGAGGCAGAAACACCAATTCGCTATCGACAACTTTTTAAAAAACTTGGATCCAATGAAAAACACGGATTATAGTCTGTGGAAGGCTGTAAAGCACTTACAATGTCCTATTGCTTACGAATCCCCACTAAGACTTGAAGACCGTACTTGGGCTAAAAACTCCAGTGAAAAGGCAAATGCGTTCGCAAATCACTAAGAGAAGGTTTTTGCACCACATGATATAAGTAATTCCACTATTCCAATTATTAGTGACACCGTGAATGATCCTATGAAATTCCGGTTGTCTTCTTTAAAATCGACAATTAAAAATACGGATATGAAGAAATCACCTGGACCTGATCGTATAACAGGATCAATGATAAGAAACTTACCTAATTCAGCTGTAAGAATTTTACTTTACATATTTAATGCCATCGCGTCGGCTTCTTCCCATGCTCTTGGAAGATGTCTGAAATTGTTATGATCCCGAAACCAGGAAAGGACTCAAGCCAGATTACATCCTACAGGCCTATTAGCCTACTGTCAGTTTTGTCAAAGATATTTGAAAAATTATTCGACTCGAGTGTAACTCCTTTTCTAAATGAACAAAACGTTATCCCAGATCATCAGTTTGGTTTTCGAGCAAGGCATAGTACGATTGAACAAGTCCATAGAATCGTTACCATTATTAGATCGGCTTTTGAAAGAAAGCAATACTGTTCAGCTTTATTTATAGACATTTCCCAAGCATTTGATAAAGTCTACCATGATGGGCTACTTACTAAAATAGTTCGGGTTCTACCTGAAAACACCCACAAGCTTATAAAAAGCTATTTGTCCGATAGAACTTTTAAAGTAAGGTCAAAGCACCAGCTTTCAAGATGTGGGAAAATCAGTGCAGGAGTACCTCAAGGTAGTGTGCTAGGGCCGCTATTATACATCATCTATACAGCGGATATGCCGACAAGCCCACATACATACATATACATCAACCTTTGCAGACGACACTGCAATTATAAGTGTCAGTAATAATCCAAAGGATTCATCTGAAAAGCTTCAGTCCCATATTCATAAGCTAGAAGACTGGCTAAAACATTGGAGAATAAAGGTAAATCCATCAAAATGTGCTCATGTAACGTTTTCCCTTAGAAGGCAAAATCGTCCACCAATCATAATAACTAATACCACGGTTCCAGCGGAAACGCACGTTAAATATTTAGGTATCCACCTAGATCGGCGCCTAACTTGGACCCGTTACATTGAGGCAAAAATAACGTCCATAAAGCTTCGAACAAATCAACTGCATTGGCTAATAAGTCCTAACTCAACTTTGGCTTTGGAATATAAAGTCCTATTATACAAATCCGTTATAAAGCCAATATGGTCATATGGTATTCAGCTGTGGGGTACTGCGTGTGCATCAAACATCCAGAAGTTACAGAGAAGCCAGTCTAGGATTTTACGTCATATCGTATGCGCCCCCTGGTACATAAGAAATGAAAACATACATAGGGATCTCAAAGTTCCCACTATCCACGAAGAAGTTAAAACATACACGTCCAAATACGTGAACAAACTAGTCGCACATCCCAACACTTTAGCACGCAATTTATTGCAATTTGATGGCCACCAGAGACTAAAAAGAACTGACACATTGAGCCTGGCGAGGCGGCTCTCTCTACAGAATAAAAGATAGATTTTTAAGATTTGATAAAAAAAATTAGTTACTACATTGGTAATAACTAGTAAATAATAATTTAGAAATAAGATTTGAATACTTATTATGAATTTCTTTTCATAGAAAGATTCAATAAAATGAAATAAAGTATAAAAAAAAAAGTTTGTGCCAAATATATATTTTTGATTTTTTATACTGGCAACACCATCATACTTTTAAGTTAATGTTGAACAAAAATTTATCATTTGAACTGAATAGTCGGATCAATTATTGTTTTAAAATAATATAACGTTTGTTTTTTGACATAAATTGTTGTATTAAGTGAAATTAACAAAATTAAACGAATAAGTAGGAATTTGCAAAACTTACTTTGGTAAGGCATGAAAAATGTATTTGAATAATTTTTACGCAATAAAACAAGTCACCGAATTTCGGTCAACTTTTTGTTATTCCACAAAACGGAAAGCTGTTTCTTAAGTTATCTAAGGTGCTCAATCCAAATCGACTGTTAATTTCCTTCTAACACATCTCGTTTTCGAGATATACAAATATCCTAAATGATGATAATTGCGAACAAAATCTAAACTTCTGAACTTCATTGAGAAAATGCTCGTTTTTGTTTGAAATATATTTAACTGTATGAATTTTTAAAAACCAGTTTTTATAAAGATGATATAAATACGGCCGTATAATTTGAATTTAATTGCAAATCCTTAAGAGAAAACCAAGTACGTTTTATGGTTAAATCGGTTGATCGGAAAACTGTGAGGTACTTAGAAGAGCCTAATATTAGTTTCCATGCTTACCAACTGAAAAGATTGTTGAAGCCTTTTACGAAAATGGGCGTTCGAATCAAAATGCATTTCGTGCACTTCGTGATTTTTTTGTCAGCATAATCGATCAAATGTGAAGAACTGTGCACACATTTTAGGAAACTAGGTCTGTAGGAAATATGAAAATACCTGTGCATGCTCGCCGATATATTGTTTCACACATAATTGCCATAGAGCCTTCATAATAAAAATATTAAGAATTTTCTGGACTTTTTGTTTTATTTACAACATCGTGCGTTTTGGTTGGAAGGCCATATATTATTAAACCTATATAACTCAGTTTCAAGGTCAAATCATTTTCCGTCTTAATGGAAATATGCAGAGCTTTTTATGATTCCCAAGTTAAACAAACAAGAACACTTAATTGCTTTTTATATACCAATAAGTTATTTCCTATACTATCAAACATTTTTGAATAATCATTGCTGGAAAGAATGCTCTCAGTATAATAACTACAAAATATAATACCAAAAGAACAGTTCGGATTTAGACATGAACTTGGTACACAGTGTCACCGGATTGATATAGTTATATTTAATGTTCTAAAACGAAAGCAAATTGCTCTGCAATTTTCGTGGATATACAAGGTTTTGATAGAGTATGGCTATTATATAAATTAAATAAATACTTCCAGTTCCTTTTAATATTCCTTTTAATACCTTCACGGAAGATTATTTTACGTTAAAGTCGATAACAAAACATCTGCTTTTTTTTATTATATCTGGTGCTCCTCAAGGAAGTATCTTAGGCCCAGAGTTATATACAGTTTTCACCTCAGACAAGCCGACGACTAATAGTAGAACCATATCAACATAATCAGACGATATTTCTATTTTTGCCACGCATGACTCTTTGAAAAATTATACGTCTCTGCTTTAACTCCTTATTTTCATGAACAAAACATTATCCCCGACCATCAGTTTAATTTTCGTGGGAGTCATGGTACTATTGAGCAAGTTCATAGAATTGTCACCACATTTGAAAATAAGCAATATTGTTCAGCTTTATTTATTGACATTTCCCAGGTGTTTGATAAAGTTTGGCATTGATGGGCTACTCACGAAAAATAATCGAGTTCTTCCTGTAAACTCCCAGAAGCTTCTTAACAGCTATTTAACTGACAGAATGTTTAAAGTAAGGTCAAAAGATCAGTTTTCTAGAAATGACAGAATCTCTGCAGGAGTCCCTCAAGGTAGTATACTGGAGCCGCTTTTATACATCGTCTATACAGCGGATATGCCAACGAGCCCATATAAGTACATATACACCAACGTTTGCAGACGATACTGCATTTATGTGTCAGTAATGATCCAAAGGTTGCATCTAAATAACAGCCGTCTTACATTCATGAGTAACAGGATTAGTTAAAAGAGTGGAGGATTACGGTTAAAACCTTCGAAATATGCTCAAGTAATGTTTACCCTCAGGAGGAAAAATTGTTCTCCCATAACCATAACAATACTACTGTTCCAGCGGAGACACACGTTAAATATTTAGGTATCCACCTAGATAGATGCCTAACTTGGTCCCGTCATACTGAGGCAAAAATTGCGACCATAAAACTCGGAACAATTCAACTACACTGGTTAATAGGTCCTACCTCAACCCTGCCTTTGGATTACAAATTGCTTTTATACAAATCCATTTTAAAACCAATATGGATATATGACATTCAGCTGTATGGTACTGCTTGTGCATCAAACATATAGAAGCTACAAAGAAGACAGTCTCGGACGAGCACCAGAGACTGAAAAAAAATAGATACATCCTGGCAAAGTGGCACTCCCTAACCCAATAGTAGATAGTATATTAGATATTATAGATATAAGATTTGAATACTTATTGCAAATTTTATTTAAAACAAAAGATTCAATAAAATAAAAATTAAAGTTTAAAAAAATATATTCTACCGCCGAAGTTTCTAATCTGATACAAATTGAACGAATTTCGAAACAATACATTTATGCTTAGCAACAACAATTGGCTTTCGGTAAAATTAAATGAAATAACTCTTCCACAAGTGTTAAATACCTAGTAATTCACCTAGATAGAAGATTAACATGGAATGAGCAAATTAAGGTAAAAATGTAATCAATTAAACATTACGTATAAAAAACTGCTTGTTTCTGGCACCACTGTTAGAGATGTTGAAATACCAGACTTTTTGCAATTTCTTAATGATGTACAGTTTTGCCTTTTTAAATGATAATGAATTTCCTTATGATTGGAAATTTTCTCGCATTATCCCTATATCAAAATAGGTGTTTCATACCCAATTACTACTTACATTGCCTGTTTTATCTAAGGTTATTTTAAATATTTTGAAGGACCAAATGGCGAAGTTAATCTGTGACAAAAAGTTTTTAGTGTTTGTCAACATGGCCCGTCATGGCCTCAATACTAATCTTCTTCTAACAAAATTAACTGCGTCGGTTAGGGATAATTTCAGTTAAGGTAAGTGTTATGGTTTCCATTGATTTGATCACGTCAATCACTCTTGTTTTGTTAGTAAATTGTATAGCAGGTTTGGGTTTTCATATTCGGCGTGCAGTTTTTTAACACGGCATCTAATAATTGACAATATATTATTTCTGTTGCTGTACAAAGGATGTGATGGCATGTTAGAATACTTGTATTTGTCCTATTTTAATGTTAATACCCACTATAGATTTGTTATTTGATTACTGATAATACTAATTTAAATTGGTCAATAGGCTTGTATTACAAATGACAATTACATATTGAATAAATATATACCAAAATAAATTCAGTGTTTCCTACTTGTCATACTTACACAATTCTTGTAGATTTTCGCCTCCTGTATGTATTATTCTGCCTTGATTTGGTAAAACACACAAATTACCACCCGTAAAATAAAAATCATAACTGCTTTGGAAAAATGGATCCGGTTCTATATATATCCTTTCAGCCATGTCAAAAAGTGATGAATGGTATATATCTTCTTTTATACAATATCTTACGTTTTTATTACCTGGAAAACAAACAAAACACGTTGCGCATTAAGAGCAGAAAAACTTCAAACATAAAACATACTTTTCAGAGCAGTTTTATATGTGCTCCTAGTGTGCTTCGTTCGTTTTATAAAAGAATCTCTTTTCATCGGCCTTTTAAAGCATATATCAAATTTTTCACACTGTTTATCAGACACATATATGGGGCGAGGACAGGAGAAAGCGCAAGAGGGATAGTTAGTTAGCATATCGTTAGTTTCCTGCGGCCACATGCCGACATTGAATGCTGGAAAATCACTATGATCAACATGATAAATTAACATTTTACTATTGTGTCGAAGTAATCTCTCGACTTCATTATTTTTATTAAATTTTAATTTTTGTATATGCTTCTCAGAATTATCCAACGGCACTACAATTTTGTGTTCATTTGGATCAATGTCCAAGTTACCAGAAAGTTGTGACGGATCACCATCTAATAAGGATTTTCTACTAATATTGGATGTATTATCCAATTTATGCTTTAACGCTCGCTTCGGCATTTTATTAAAAATAATTAACCATTTAATATAAATGTTATATTGAAACCCGTGATGTTAATATATGTATATATACAGCAAGGCGAATTAAAATAGGTTTGCTTGTTAGCCCAGCTGATGACAATTTTTTAAACTACGACAAGGTGAATTCGCCTTGAACTACGTCTTGACTACCCTAACATTTGTTCGCACATTGCAAGAGCGTCTGCAGAATAACGGGCGAATATGTGTTCGTGGTCTTCTGTTTAGAGAATATGTGTAGATGTTCCTGGTTAATTTGAGCATAAATTTTTGCCTCTCATCGAGATTGTTTGAATGCTTTTGTCATACTTTATGTACGGGTGCTCACAAACAAGCGCACACTTAAATATGTATATGAAAAAATATGTATATGAAAAAATAGTCGTTACAAAATTTTGAAAAAATGGTTCGAAACTTATTTGTATTAACATGTGTATAAAACTTAACATAAATCAAAACACTAAAAAGTACTTATATCAACTATCTTATTTTATGAGCTAGATATAGATATACCCCCGCAACATTATCCGTGTTTGCTTTAAAATGAATTCTTTGTGTAACAGGTGGTTAACAATTTGTAAGATTTCTAATATATAACGGCGCTTATATATAATCTCTGTATTCAAAACCGTCAAAGTTAGAATAATGACTAAATTCAAAACAATGTGAAAATAATGGTGTAAGAAGGTAATTTATATTAATTTATATTTGATTTATGTCCAGCAAATCTAATTCTTAGTTTATTTTTTGTTGTCCCTATATAAACTCCATTACAATTGTTCTGATTATTTCGCTTTCACGGAGATTTATAAACTACATTTGGCTTATATAGTTTATGAATTCCATCCTTACTGTTACTGAACAATCTATATAATGTATTATAAGCTTTGAAGGCCAGTTTGTAAATATATCTATCAAAGAATTTAGTTTTTTTCAACCGTTCTGGAATTCCTGGTATTATACGTTAACGTCTCGTATACCTTTGGCTCCAATGCGTTACCTATATTATGTTCCCTCCTAATATCATACTGATTAATTAATTTATAAACAAGCTGATTTGGAAAATCATTTTCGCCCAATATATTCCTAATCTTGTTTGATTCTTTCTATGAAATTTTTTATCACTTATAATGAGCAGTCTTTCTATACAATTTTTAGCCATGTTAATAATGATGGCTTTTCTGTGTCTTAAATAATAATTAATAATCCTGCCGAAGCTGTTGGCTTCTGGTACCAATCCATTAACAAATCATCAGGAGCAATCACCTAATTATCAAAGTATCTAAATAAGAAAAACATCCATCAAAGTGTTAATTGATCCTTCTGAAATAATACAACACAAAACGTCAGCACATTTTCTCATTATTCTAGGTTTTTTACATAGTTTCCCAATACACGAATCTAATACTTAAAAGTGAACTAATTTCGTGTGTTCCTTGATTAGATTTTATTTTTCCTTAATTATATTTATAGCTCTGTGTACAGGTTTACTCAGAAATAAAAACACTATATCAACGGAAACTAACTTTTCATTATTTTCTATTCCCTGATTTATTCTTCTATTTCGGAATTCTACAGTGTCCTTCAAGTTATACCTAGAAAGTTCAGTAATCTTTTTTAAAATAATAATGACGTCTTTACATGATTCATAAGAAGGCGAATTAATAAACGACCAAAGTGTCCTTAAGAATTTTTGGAATCCCATACAATTTAGATGCAATATCAGTACTTACATACATATGTAGTATAGTTTCATATCCCATTAGAAAGTATCCTAATTTTTGTAAACTTAATAAAAAAAGAATTAACAAAATTTATTATATTAATGGTTATAAAAAAATTACGTTGAATTATTTTATTATATAACTCTAGAAAAATAAATATTGCACACAAAAATATAATTTTTTTAGAATTTAACAAAATATTTGTAGATCTATTGTGACTTGTAAATCAAGGTTCTTATTGAAGCAAAAATATACTTTGAGAGGCCAGCTCTTGAAATAAGTCTTAATATTTAATCACCCATTATTCTATTAGATAAAAAAATTGTATAAAAAATTTCTGCAAAATGCTAAGTACATTTTTATTTTTTTACGTTTTCTTGAAATAAAAAAAAAAACAGATTATTTTACTTACCATATTTATAATTATATAATTATATTTTCTTTCTCATAGCTTATTACGAATTAATTATTTATTGACTTTAAATTTATTAAAGCATTTAAGGTTTTAAAAATGTTTTTAAATACAAGTAAAAATATGTATATACTTACGATCGTGTAATTTTTTAAGTGAAATAAAAATGCGACTATAATTACCATTCACAGTGAGTTTATCATATCAAATAAAATTATATATGAATAACTTAAAAAATATATACAAATGAACATAAAAACTATACAAAATGAAAGAAATGCATTCAAATGAAGTGAAAAAATTTATAAACAAATACGCATTTTTTTAATTTAAGATAATATTAAAATCCAACTATTATCAATATGTAAATGAAAATAATAAAAGTAGAAAGTAAATATGTATATAAATAATCAAAGCAAATATAAAAACGTACCGGAAATTACGAAACATATTTTTATATGGAATTTGACATTCTTTAAGTTTAAAAAAGTAGCTGTGCTGGTTAGTTTACCTCGTTTGTTTACCCTGCCTTGGTTAAACTCCATGTAAAAAGTGCCAGAAACGGCGACAAATGTTTTTATATGGATTATGACACCCAATGGGGGTTTTCACACTAGACTAATTTTTAATCCGCACAACTTTTGTTCTTTCGTATTTACACTAGACTAATTATGCTGGCATAAAATTGTGCACGTATACACAGCTTTGTGTGTGTTAGTATTTTCTTTGTTTATTTCACACGAACCTGTATTCATAAGTGTGTATGTGTTAGTTTTGTTCTGCTTGTGCGGGGTTGAAGCTGGTTGAAAAAACTGTGCCAACCAAAAACCGCTCTCTTCACCGAAAAAGCCTATAAACTGCGATTTTATGCCAGCACAATTAGTCTATTGTGAAAACCCCCAATGAGTTTAAATAAAATTTTCAATTGCGTTCGTAAGTATACTTCAAGGCGAATTTAAGCAGGTAAACTCACTACCACAAAGTAGTAAACAGAGGTGAAACGACAGTATAGTGATCTTTTTCTCTATCCGTCTCGTTCCCTCAGAGCCTCAGTTTTGTTTTTAGATTTTTGTTTTTATTTTGATTTTCTTGCCGTGTTTTCCTGTATTTGTTGTTGTATTTCGTCACAAAATACTATATTAGTCTCTTTCTAACAGAGCCCATAGTAAAAAAACTGAGTTTTTTATTTTTTATGTGTCAAAGTCTTCACCTCTGGTTACCCTGTGCTCACTACCATAGACTACTAATATTCTGTGCTCACTACGCACCTGTTAATTTTTTTTAACTGATTGAAAGTCAAATTCATATAAAAAAATGTTTCGCCATTTCGGGCAAGTTTTTGTTTAATATGGAGTTTGACATCTGCAATAAACCAGAAATACTCTGAATTTGCCTGTGATTCTACCTGTTACCAATTTGCCTTGGTATATTTGAATTAATTAACGTTGGTATCAAGGCATATTTAGTAGATAAGCATTAGTTGGTATGTATAAGCCAGAGTACCGAGCCAATAATCGACGTGTCGCTGCCGCCGACTCTTTCTTTTAACCGGAGGCGCACTTCCAACCGATTCTAGCATATTAGTGGAATTTTTTGCTTGTGTAACCATTATACTACGTCTTGACAAGTCAAAAATTTGTTTGGACGAGAGAAAATATGTTTGTGATCTTCTGAATGAAGAATACGTGCATATGTTCCTGTTCATCTTGAGCATAATTTTTTGTCCCTCATCGAGATTGTATGGATGCTTTTGCACAGTTGTTGCGGGTACTGGCATACATGTATGTATGTATGTATGTACATAAATTATGTCCAGTTGACTTTCTGCAGAAGAAAAATAGAACACCGCCCCTCCGAACCATAAATAAGAGTTTAGAAATATTTGTTGGTAAACCTGGAATGAAAAGTAAATAAATTGAAATTACTTAAATAGTTGATAATAATAATGGTTTGAATGTCCACGTGCTGGAATAAAATGTTCTGGTGTTTGCCAATGTTTAAAAACAGCTGATCGAAAGCTACGTGAGATTGGCAACGCGGAGTAATATTATAAAAGCTAGAGTTGTATTTCATTCATTAGTAACTGTGGAACAAGTTTTGAAAATAATTTTTAAATAACTAATGAATGAATGGCAGATACCGCCTAAAATTTATGAGAGCCTAGTAGAAGTACAGGAGTTTGTATGAGAAGGATTTTGTATGGCAAAATAAAAATGAAAAAAAATAAATTGGTTCTACAAGACATAAAATAAAGGATAGGTAGGCAAACGGAATAATTACAGTAAATCGAACTTTAGCCCTTAACTGGAGCGACGGGGATTTATTATATATATACATACATATATATATACAGGGAAAGTTCGAGATTCTAGCTAATTGGCGAGAAAGTGTAAATAGACGATTGTAATACAGCATAGGGAAATTTGCTTGAAGTAAATAGACTGGTCAACGTATATAAAGGCTACAAACAGTATATTAGAGACAGTATTCTTGTGATAGAGATAGTGAGAAAGTGAAAGGAATTGCGAAAGTGAGAGATAGTGATACGGGTAGATAAGCAGTGCGAACAGAGAAAAAAAAAGGATTTATTTAAAAAAACATTAAAGGAAGAAACTTTATTATAGCCCTAGAGAGGTGGCTCAATATTTTATTTGTGTGATACAAAGTGTAAAAAAAAACCTGGTTATTGAGGCAAGGAAAGAAGGTACCAAGGACCTCTTGAGTGAAAAACCGTGCCAGAGAAAAAATAGCCAGGTAATAATTTGTAGTTTAAAAAAAAAAAAAATAAAGTAAACATAACCGAGCAACAAATGAGATAAAAGAAAAAAACTAATTAAAAAAAAAAACGTTGTGCACAAATAAAACTGCGAGAATACAATCGATATTGGAAGAAAGGAGATATTAGAATAAGTAGTCTTAAGATTATAGTGTTTTTGTGGAAAAAGTTGTGTGAATTGTGAGTGTGTAATATGTGTTAGGAATTAAGTGAATAGAAAAGAAAATTTATATTCATATACATACTGGTGCGATCTTTTTTTATGTGGTGAATAGTCACTGCTCAAATTAGGTGATAGAAAGAGGATAAGCCTTGCATTAAGGATATAGCGCTTCAGGGAGCTCCTTTAAGGGTAAATAAAGAAAATCATAAGAGTTCGAAAGTTCCTATAAATAAGGAATATAGTAACGGAAATAGTTTGAGCGATGAGAGGTGAATAGTAACCAACTTTCTTTAAGAAAATAAGAAAATAATAAGTGTATTGTATATGGATGTAAAGAAAGGAAATAAGAAATAAGTAGAAATTTATATTTTTTTTATTAAAACATTTTATTATAGGTTTATTATTCCATCAGTATTGTTAAGTATAGTTCCATATAATAATTGTTAGTAGTAGTTTTTTTTAATAAATATGAATTTTATTTAGTATAAGGAAAAAAGAAAATAATGTGTGAATAATTTAAAAGGGTTGAGGCAAGAAATGGACTGGTGGGTAGTGACGTTCGGTCTAGCGGATACTGGGTCGCAAGCTTGGCTTTAAAAAAAAAAAAAAAGGGGATGTTTATTGCGACATGGTTGGGTGGGCAAATAAGAGACCAACACCTGTCTCCAAGACTTGTCATGGTTCAGAGCATTTTAGAGAAGACACTTTGGTGGTTGTAAGTCCGGAAAGAAAATTTATTTTTATGTTACCTTGGCATGCCCGGCAATAGGGTTAAGAACCGCCCGAGAGACCAGAGCTAGTCGGGGACGTCGTCGGGACCAGCAAACCGTAACACAGTTTATGTACGGATATTTACAGATTAACGCACACACACATACATACTTTTTATTTTGCCTGTGGATTTTGTTTGTATAATATCTGAACAGAGTTGCGCGAACTATTTTTGGGACAACTCTATTTTACCATGAAGCGACCGTAAACGGCGGAGGTCTTGACTAGTCAAATTTTTGTGCGAGCAGCAAAATGTGCGATGGCTGCACAGATTTATGGCTACCCATGACACCATGTTACACATATTCGAAAGTGAAATTTCAGTTTATTTAAAAAAATCGTTAGTATATAAGAAACTGCAATAACATTCGGCGCAGCCGAATACAATATCAAATAACAAATTTTGCACCTTCAGCGGCCGTACGGCGGTTCAGATTCAATTTTCATAGACCAAAACCTATATATATTTGAACTATATTATTTACGCCATCGGAAAAGAACATATCGAAACTAAGGTAACAAAACAATTTGGTAAAAATATTCGCACCAGTGGGTGTAGCATAATGCTAAAAACAAAGAATTTATGTTAATTAAAAAAACAACAATTTGTTATATTTGATCTGAAATGTACTATGATTCCTCGTCAACTTTTATCGATAACGGGCTGCGGTGTTTTTTATGTTATGTTGGCTAAACTGTTGTTTTTAATAAATGGTATGTGCACACCCTACACAATTTGTAGTAAGGGTGCTGCGTAATAAATTCTAAACTCTGGCATCTTCGAAAATTGTTAAACTATCCAGAAAAAGATGAAGGCCACGAGCCGCCTGTAGAACACTTTTATTCCTTTTAATGAAAATACTCAAAAACTATAATGAAAAAATTTTACCAAATTGCTAGTAAATTTAACTTAGAAACCACGTAAATGCCATTCTACATACATAAATAAAATAAAAAGAAGAATGGCAAACTTGTTTTTTTTTACATTGAAGTAAAAAATTGATATTAATATGTAGTGCATGCAGTATAAATATGCATACACAAACATACATATCACCAACAAAAATGTAAACAACCAAATAAATAATAAGAACACAAAATAAAATCAAAGAGGAATGACCGACAGAAATATTATGATATGCAATTTCAAGTGACTGGTGTTAATTGAAGTGGGTCACCAGAATTGCATTGAATAGAAACAATGAAATTTCAATATACATACTTGGTCACAAATAAAATATAAGTAGTGGAAAAGAATATGATAATTAACATAGAAATTATTGAAATATGTAATGGAAATAGAATAAGGTTATCATAGAAAACATAGAATAAGAGATAGTATATAAGCTGAAGATAATTAATAATAAAGCGAAAAATAATTCTGACTTCAAATTTAGAGTTCGTTTTATTTCTCTTCAAAACTTCGGCAATTAACTTTGCCATAAGATAGAGCCGCCTGCTACTCTAAGGCGCTTAAATAAAATAAGAGTACTATAGGGTTAGAAACGTATAAAAACACAATACCATTACTTGGCGATCCTGCCAGGAGGATGCAAATTAATATCTTTTTTTTTTGGAATATCCATCCTACCAATCCTGATAAATATAGAAGAGTTAAAGGCAACCAGATTGAAGATCGATCCGCTTTTTAAGAAATGGGAACAGTTGCTAGAGATTAAGTATGAACCTCTCAGCCTGTAGTCTCTATTCCAGAGGCTAGCAAAAAGAAAATACCCATCCAGGAGTATCTTAAACGCCTGCAGTAGTCTACGGCGCAAGTACCAAGACCCGCAAGTCCGAAGAAGGAGAAAAATGAAAAGAGGAGGTAAAGCGGTTAAGAGGCGAAAACTCATTGAACAGGCTTACCGAAAGTTCCATCTTACCGGCAGCATAGCCGAGAAATCCAACTTTTAAATAAAATCCTGACTATAAGAAAAACAGCTATATAAAAAAAAATTTTTTTCTCTCTGTACAATAAGGAAGGAAGCTATCATTGTAAATGAAAACTATAAAGGAGTACTGACAATAACTCAGGATCATATGCAGCAGATAATTCTGATCCTTTTATTGGTATTAGTATTAGGAAAATTAAATGAATATTATAAAGAATACATGAGAAAAAAGGCAGTCAAATTTACAAACAAAATAGAAAATGTTTAATGAATGGATAGATTAATAGGTATTTATAAGAATTTAAAGAAGAGTCCTAATAGAAATTATACAAAAAAGTATATAGTGAATACTTTGAAAATAGTTGAAGAGTTAAAATTTATTGTACTAAAGAATGAGGACTGTCCCTTAGAAAGTATAACTGATATTGAAAAAAAATTGTATATTATTTGAAAACAAAAGAAATCGAGGACTGGCGTCGTTTGGTATTCTTGACGCGTCCAAAATAATACCAGAGTTCAATGGTGACCTTGGGCAAATGAGTAATTTGTTTGGGCATAATAGAGTTCTATGCTGAAACAATAAAAGATAATACAGAAATTAGTAAATTGATCAAGTTCGTTCTAGCTACAAAATTAACAGACAGAGTAAGGAACAAGCTAATTTCAGAAGAGACACCAAGTTCTCTAGACACATTCAAAAATACCCTTAGGAAAGTATTTTCTCCCAAGAAATCACTTTCTTCGCTGCACACTGAGTTATCGAAACAGACACAAGGAAATGGTTCAGTAACACAATTCGCCAACAAGGTTGAATCAATAATAGCTTGTCTTAATGAATTACAAATCACGGAACTGTGTTCCCAGAATAGGGAAACGATTATTAAAATGAACGATCAAGTTGCACTTAGTACTTTTAAAAATGGTTTAAATGAACCACACAGAGCTACTGTTTTGGCTGCTATACCCAAAAGTCTAAATAAAGCAATCAAAATAGCTTCAGAAGTAGTTTCACAACCGAATTCTATAATGAATTTTAGAAGAAACAGGAGACCTTTCAATAAAAGAAGATTTCGTGATATTACCGGCCGAAATAATAATAATAATAACGCTAATACTTACAATAGAAATGGTAATAACAGTCCTGGTAATTATTTTAGTAAAAATAACACTGTGATACACAAAAAATATTCAGGGGTTCTAATGTACCAATTCTATTTTGTTGGAGTCCATGGACGACGAAAATACCGTTGGTTTTTTAGGTCACTTCATAAAGTGATTTTAAAACGGTAAATGTAGTGAAAACCCGGTTTGCTTATATTTTCAGTTTTAAACAGTTGTAAATTCTTTGTTTCCCAACGAATTTCTTTTCGTTGGTTGAAAGGTTCGAATATTATCTTCCAACCAAGATAAATTTTTTGTAAATCGACTAACAAATGGCTAAGTTACAGTCGTTTAAGTGTACAAAAAACGCATTAAAAAAGTATTCTTTTCTTTTCCTCAGGCTATAAGTTGCTTATGAATTACCAAACACTATAGATGTTTATGATTGCAAAAAAAGCGAATTAAGTTAGCTTTCCAAAATGGGTAATAACGGTAAAATCGGATAAAAAATAAAAGACCTATGCAAATTTTTGTGCTTTATCTTTTTGGTTTTTTTTAGAAATAACTTGTATTTCTGTATGACGCAAATTTTATCGATATTGAGTACCTGCGGTAAAATGTGAATAAAACCCAATTATATTATCCGATTTACCTTAATTTTGCCAGATCTGTCATAAAAATGTAAATTATTTTCCTCTTCTTTTTTTATTGCGCTGTTATTCTGCTGAAATTAGTATAAAAGGGATACGGTTGAAAAACTAGCACAATTTAATTTCAGCAAGTGAACAGTAAGCGTCCGAGTGATTTTAGACAAACAATAGTGGTATTCGATAAAAGTACTATTAATAAGTGAATTAATACAAACTGTTTGTTTTAAAATTTTACAAAGATAAGAAACTTAACTATATTCAATAACAATGTGTGATAAAAGCGACAATTTTTTTTTTATATGTGGATTGTTTGTGGATAAATGACATAAAATAGATTTGTTGGTAAAAAAAAACATATTATTCCCCTATATGAAGAATATTTTAGTCGTTGCTTAGTACGGGGCAAATGGTATATACCATCAGTTTGTTGTTCATCGTGTTACGCAACACTAAGATCCTGGAAAAACGATCCACGTGGTTCTTTTGCATTCATCTGAGTTTGGACCATCTTCAAGCCAAGCTATGAGCCCCGCATCAGAATATGTTCCACCTGAAGGAGAATTGAATAAACAACACTTTGTTTGTCAAGCGGAGTTTCATGATCTTGTTCGCGATTTAGAATTGTCGAAAAGACAGTCCGAGCTCCTAGGTTCCAGATTAAAACAGTGGAAGTATTTCCAAAAATGTAAATATTAAATTTCGGAAGACCGAGGAAAATAGTTTGTTTGGATCACTATTCAACGAATGCACTGAAAATAGTGATTTGGCTTACTGCAATGAAGTAAATAAATTGCTTGAACAACTTGGATATAATCATGTCCCACATGGCGATTATATATTGATGGTTCAACAAAAAGTAATATAAAAAGTTCTTTTAATCTTATATTTTATTAATATATGTATGTTTATCTTCTGTTTTAAGGTTTGAAAGCAGTGCTTTTGCATAATGATGGATCACTTCCTTCAGTACCATTGGCTTACGCTACTAACATCAAAGAATCATATGATAATATGGCTCTAATACCTAATGTCATAGATTACAAAGCACACAAGTGGCTGATTGTAGCAGATTTGAAGGTACTATCAATTTTGAATGGAATGCAAGTTGGTAACACAAAGTATCCCTGCTATTTTTGTGAATGGGACAGCCGAGACTCCTCCAAACATTACATACAGAGAGATTGGAAACCGCGTACAACAGCTATTGTTGGTGAAAAATATAGCATAAATATCCCATTAGTCAATCCAACAGATATTATTTTACCTCTGATGCACCTAAAGTTGGGCTTGATAAAGCAATTCGTGAAAGCACTTGATAAAAATGGACCCACATTCAAATATCTTGAACAGGTTTTACCACGAATAACGAGTGGAAAATTAAAAGAAATTGGATGAAAATTTCATCCAACAAATAACACTTGCAGAAAAAAATTCATGGAATGGCGTCGTTTCAGTGTGTGAAAATTTCCTTGGAAACACAAAAAGTGAAAATTATGAGCAAATAGTAAACAATATGCTGTCTACCTACCATGCGGTGGGTTGCAAAATGTCAATACAACTACACTATCTGCATGCTCACTTGGTAAGATTTCCAGCAAAGTTAGGACAGATGAGTGATGAACAAGGTGAACGATTTCACCAGGAAATATTTGAAATTGAACAGCGTTATTTAGGAAAAAATAAAATCAGTATGCTTTCTAACTACTACTGGTATTTAAAGCAGAATACTGACAGGGAAGATTTTAAAAAGCAGAGACATACGAGTTATTTCTAAAGAAAAGGCCAAAAAGTTGAAGCACAAAAATTTGCATAGGTCTTTTATTTTTTATCCAATTTTACCGTTATTACCCATTTTGGAAAGCTAATTTACTTCGCTTTTTTTGCAGTCATAAATAACAATAGTGTTTGGAAACTCATAAGCAACTTATAGCCTGAGGAAAACATAAGAATACTTTTTTAATGCGTTTTTTGTAACTTAGCCATTTGTTAGTCGATTTACAAAAAATATATCTTGGTTGAAAGATAATATTCGGTCCTTGTAACCACCGAAAAAAGAAATCAAGAAGGAAACAAAGAAGTTACAACTGGTTAAAGCTGAAAATCTAAGAAAACCGGTTTTTCACTACATTTACCGTTATAAAATCACTTTATGAAGTGACCTAAAAAAGCCAACGGTATTTTCGACATCTAATGGACTCCAACAAAATAGAATTGGTACATTAGAACCCCTGAATAATTTTTTTTCTCAACTTTTGTATCACAGTGTAATACTTCAAGAAGGGATAATTTCCGTAGTACTAACCCCTCGAGAAATAATAATAATTACAACAATAACAACCACAGAAACTATAATGTCAGGAACACGAGACCACCCCCTGCGATCCTCAGGAGTAAATTTGACAGAGAATGTAGGGAAGTTAAAACTGTTAAAAGAATATGCACTAAAAACTTACAATTCGCACACACATGCACCTCATTTAGTAACATTTAAAACGGATGAAGGGGTTTTTGTAAGATTTTTATTAGACAAAGGTGCAGACATTTCTATATGTAAAGAAAATTGTATAGGAAATAAGGAAATAAAACAGCACAATTCTTGCAAAATTACGGGTATTGAAAACAATTCGATTCAAACAATGGGTACTGTAATACTAAGACTAGTACTTCCGGAAGATATAATAAACCATGAATATCAAATAGTGAATACAAAATTCCCAATAGCAACAGACGGCATTCTAGGCAGAGATTTTTTCACCTAATATCTGGCAAAAATAGATTATGACACATACACATTAGTTTTCATAATAAATGAAACTGAATACGGTATACCAATGAGAGCAAATATCAATAGATTCATAATACCACCAAGAACTGAAATAATACAAGCAGTAAATTTACAGATAGAAGAAGTGTCGTGTGTACAGCCCTGGTCTATCGGTTAAACAGTGAGAATAACAGCCAACACTGAATGAGTGGGAAAAAGCAAACGACAACAAAACTTTGTAAAGCAACATATATTTTATATTGCTGAAAATAGAAGAAAAATGGAGAAAGTGGCCATAATGAGGCGTCAGGAAGGTTTCGTGACCGGTAAAGGAGATAAAGATGGTCTTTTTTTGTTTGGAACTTACGAGAGAAGAAGGAAAAGTTGTGGTGTGGCGGAAGAAGAAAGAAAAAAAGGTACAGCAAGTGTAGTGGGAAAAAATTTTTTATTAAATGAATCGGCAAAATAAAGTGATTTATTTACGATAAAAAAAAATCAACTCAAAGACAAATTTTTCAACTCATTCTAATAAGAAAACGAAAACTGAAATCGGTGTAACAAAAAAATATTAAACTACTGAAGTGGTTAAAACTATAATTAAAATCAAGGTTAAAGCTAAACCCAACAACAAAAAATTACTAAGTGGAAGTCTACAATTAAAAATAAAACTAAAATTAATAATTCCACCAGAATTTAAATCAGTCCACCACTCGCCACCTCAGCCACAACCAACGAGGGAGGAGCAGCCATCGTATACACCGGCCATTTGGCGGTGCGAGGTATCTGCGGTAGTCGACAACCGGACCATACTACGGACGACCTACGAACAGTAAATATATATATATATATATATATATATATATATATATGTTTAAGTTTTTGCTATTTCGTGTTAGAGAATTAAAACAAACCGAGAATAAGTCATTCCTCTTGGTTAGTTGCTGCAAGAGTGCGCGGTAAGGGTTGAGCTCAAACCTAGATAATCGTCTCGTGGTTAGGGAAATTTGAGTGTCTTTCTTCTAAAACGAATAAGAAAAAAAGGAAATATATATATAGTTAGACAAGAAAAGTTGTTTGTAGACTTACCCACTAGACGAATCATCGGCCTTCCGTAAGACTCCGCCAGGTTGAGCAGTCGTCGTAGCAATCAGAAGTACAGCTGCCATCAAGAAAATTTAAGTTTAGCACTACAAGAAAGAAATTGAAATTATATAAAGATTTAGATCCAATTCGCCTATTGATTAAATATTAAATTGTAGAAAAAAATTAAATCGAATTATATAAAGAATTATTAGCTCTAATTCACATGTGTATATATTAACATTGTAAAATTGAATTTAATTATGTTTTTGAATTTAGTTTTGATTAGCAATTAAAATAAAACAAATATGTATATATTGTAATCTATTTTAATTTAAAATCAAAAATTTTTTTATTTAGCATGAAGTGCTGAGCAAGGGAATAAGCGGTAAGTAGGGGAAAGAAAAGTAGTAAGGAGTAAAATTAGGGGCATCCAAAGAAAATGAGTTAAGATGCCATGGAAAGTTTATATGACCTCTAGTGGGAGGGACATTCATTGGGCCAAACACCAGCCCAAGGAGTTCTCGTGCGGGTGTGCGGACAGGTAGGCGACAGATTTGCTTCGGGCTCCATACTATTTTTTTCTTTTTTACTCTGTATTTTAATTTTGCTGGTATGATTTTTTTTGTGTAGCTACTGATAGTTTCCAGACAGATTTGGCAAAAACCACCCCGAACGGCGAGCCGTAGCCGGTGCTTTACGCCAGCATATCAGCGCAACCAAATGTCTGGTAACCTTTGTTTTCTTTACTGCATGGTGAATTGAGACATCCGTTTTATTGCAAAGCAGCTGCTACATAAAATGGCGCCCTACGTTGGGCGCCATTTTTGTAGTAGTAACTATGGTAGTAAAAATAAAAGTACGGTGGCACGACTGTTGGCGGCGCTGACATGCTTGCGGTTGCTCCGGCTGTGGCTCGCCGTCTTGGGGTCGGGTTCTTGCCAACCAATCTGCTCAAAACTTACTACAAAAGAAATCATGTCAGCCTTGTAACGAAAATATATAAGACAATTTATGGAGCCCAAAAGAGAGAAAACGGAGACTACAATTACATCTACTGCATCCACTACCGTTCACACACACACACAGTTCACGCGGTTAAGCGATGGAATTGTAACCGGGGCCGCCCACCCTCTGGAAGCCTAAAGGAGTCCACCATGATAACCTTGGCCATCGTGTTTTCAATAGGTTATCCCAAAACTCAACACTTACCTTCTCTTCACCTTCCTATTTACCCTTAGTGACTACTCACTCATAGCGAAAACAAAATATAAATTTTTTTTCAAAAATAATCGCTCGATTATCGATTGCAACTGAACTTAAGTGGAGTTGCCAGTTGCCAAAATTGCATTATGGATGGCAACTTACAACTGACAGCTGATTATTTCAGTTGCCATACTGGCATATTTTTTTGGTTGCTTTGAATATTTTGTTAATTTAAAAGGCAAAAAATATAAAAAGTTTTCAAGTTTTCGAAAAATGTTTAGTTTTTTAATATTTAAATATTCTTTTTTAAACCAACATGGTTAAATGTACAACAAAAAAACAATTCGAGGAACTGGTGAGTCATATGGAAGCAAATCCAAGTATTGCCCGCGGAGTACGAGCATTTGGACAGACAAAAGCTAGTGTTAAACTAGTATAGGATGAGGTATCGACCAAATTAAACAGTTATGGCCTACCAGTGCGTACATCACCCGAATGGCAGAGAGTTTGGATCCATTATAAGGCTAAATTGAAGAAAAAGATGGCCAAAAATAAAAAAAAATGTATTCCACTGGTGGTATTTGTTTTCTAATGGATGCCACATTTTGTACTTCCTCGTCATCAAAAAATAGTTCCACTGAACTTATCTTATTTAATTTGGTCACCAGGAACAGTTTTCTGTGCTTGCCTTGACATCCGACGAACCATGCAGGAGAACTTCAACTCACGAAGTTGTTTTTTTTTTATTTTTTGAAACTTTCTTTAAAGTTTAATTTTTAATAAAATCACTTTTTTACAAATTTATTAAATTTTCTTTTCAAAAAATTGTTTGTTTACGTTTTTGAATTAGAGATGTGTAAAAAAAGATAACTTTAGGCTACTGAACAAGGTTGCCTTACATAATAATATGTTTGTTGTCAGTTGCCTTGCTTGCTGACAACGCAACTGACGTTGAGTTGCATTCGATAATCGAGCCATAAGTTAAATTCACATAGATTTTATTTAGGAATAAAATTGCTAACAAAAAAATATTCATTTGAAATGAAACAAAAAGTAAATTAGAGATTTAAATATTCATTATATAAACAATATTAAAATGAACTGTACAAAATATAAAATATAAACTCAAATGCACAAGTTGAAAAGGAAAGTTGTACAGATTATAAAATTATAAATAAAAATGAAATGTGCAAAACGTAGATTTATAAATTGAAAAATAAAATGTTAAAAATAGGGAAATTGAGATATACAATTTTAAACTGTTAAAAAGTATGTTTTGTTTTTACAAAATGGCGGTGGATATATTCTAATGACAAAATTTCATATCGATTTTATTTCAGCTTCTGTGCCCAGTTGGATTTTCCGGATCTGCCGTCCGTCCGTTACATTCGCGTTATCCGAAGGTCAGTAAATATTGCACATTTTGCCCCGAATTTATATAAATTTTTATTTTCTTTTACTTTCAGTCACGAATCAATTTTACGAAACTATCGCTGCTGAACTGGGCCCAACTCTAACGGTGCGCGCACTCTTGCCGCATTGACGGAAGAGGACTGGATTTACGGGGTGACTTAAATTAGTTATGAATTTAAAAGTAAAAAAGGAAAAAAATGTATATAAAATTTTTTTAAAACGTCCGTAGGTCGTCTGTCGTGAAGTTTTATAGTCGGTCGGCAGAATACCTGGTGAATTGATACTTAAAATGGCTGCTGATCCCTCGGTGTCTGGTGCCGGGCTTTTGGCATTCGGCAGGTGGAGCAGTCGGCGTAGATTTTAATTTAGTGGTACTGCTTAGCTTTAAGTGTCTTTGTATATAATTTCTGACTTTTACTCATTCTGTTATTCTTATTTTCACTTCAACGTTTATTTCAAAATACATTGGTTTTATACATTAACACTTTGTCCATTCACGCTACTTGTATTTCCATCTTTTTTTTTATAAATAGACAATAATTTTTTTTTTTAACCACGAATTTACAGTTGTTATAGGTTTAAGTATTAAAACTTTGTACTTTTATCTTCAGTTTTATGCTTTTATTATATCTTATGTACAAATTACTGACTTTACAATGTATATTGTGTATCAAAATAAAACTTTTAATTCCTCTGGATCTTTTCTTTTTGTTGTTCCTTTTAATTTTTTCCTATTTTTAAAATTCTGAATTTAGACACTATAAATCAAAATGCACTTTCCACTTTTTTTGACACTTCTTTGCTGGCTGCCACGACTGCCCTTTGCCTTCTTCACGTTCCGAAAAGCCGAGAATTTCGCCTATCGACACCAAGACACCTCGGTGACGCTCCATCATGGCCATCAACACCATTTCAATTTTTTCTTCAGCCATAAACTGAATGTTTATTTACAAAAAAATATATATCTGCAGTCAGCTGTTAATTTCCCCCTATTGTTTTCTACTGCATTATCATACCCAGGGTAGGACACACGACAGAAGATAGCGTAGTATGCGCAAAACAAATCGGTAGCAATATTTTTATTGGTAATACAATAATTCCAAAACATGGGATAAAACATATTAGAATTTTAAATACTTCAGACGAAGAGGTTACAATATCACAATTAGATTTACAAATCAAACGCTTATCACATTACAATACTCTGTATAATAAAAAAGAAATTACTAATGATAAACAACAGGATAGATGGGAAAAATTAAGAAAATTACTAAGTATAGATACAATCGACACTAGCGCAAGACAAACCATAGAAAAAATATGTGAAGAATTCCAAGATATTTTTCATTTAGAGGGAGACCGTTTAACAGCGAATAAATTCTATAAACAAAGATTACTAACTGTGGACGATACCCCGGTTTACACACGAAATTAAAGATTACCACAGTCACAGCAAGAAGAAATCAAAACACAGGTTAACAAATTAATAAAATTTTACCTCAACTAGACGATGTATTACACAAGATAGGAAGAGCGAAATATTTTTCAACGCTAGACATGACGAGCTCTTTCCACCAAATAGAATTACAACCACCATCCAGACCACTTACAGCATTTTCTACAAATACTGGACACTATAAATTCAAAAGACTACCTTTTGGTCTTAAATTAGTTTATTTGGGACATCTTATAACAGATAAAGAAATAATGACAGACCCAATATATGTAAAGCACTTGAAACTTATTCACTTCCAAAGAATGCAGACGATACAAGAAGATTCGTAGCCTTTTGTAACTATTATAGACGCTTTGCTAAAAATTTTGCACAGATAGCTAAACCTCTCAATGAATTATTCAAGAAAAACCAATCATTTCTTTGGTCAGAAAACTGCCAAAAGTCTTTTGAAATATTAAAATCTATAGTTTCAAATCCACCGATATTACAATACCCAAAATTTGAAAAGGAGTTTATACTTACTACGCACGCATCTGATTACGCGTTAGGACCGGTTTTTTCACAAAGAGAAAAAAATAGCGATTTACCGATCTCATATGCAAGCCGTTCTAATAAACATAGAATTAACTAGCACATAATAGAGAAATAACTTTTAGCTATTCATTGGGGTATCACTCATTTTCGACCATACCTGTACAGCAGAAAGTTTAAAGTAGTAACTGACCACTAGTGTCATTGTTTACTCACAAAGACCCTTCATCGAGATTAACTAGAATCATGGATTACGATTTCGAGATTATACATAAGCAATGTAAAATTAATACTAACGCCGATGCATTATCAAGAATCAAAATAGATTCTAATGCTTTGAAAGATATGATACCAAAAAGTATAAACGTTGTGACTTCAAAAATGACTGAGGATTTAAGGAAGAGTATTACTAATAAAGAAAATAGTTCGATTAGAAAAGATGAGAATAATAAGAAAAGAAACAATGACAGAGAAAAAGATCACATCTATATGTGGAATAGCATTTAATTTTCACAACTTAGAGGATATGCAAGATTACATTTCGTTATAGATAAAATGAATAAAAGCATGCCAAGAGTCAACTCTTTTTAGAAATCGTGTAACAGTATCTTGTAATGAAAATGCATACTCGAATTTAGGTTCAATTTTGCTGAAGTTAACTAAGGCCTTACGGGATAATAAAATATTCACAATAACGCTAGCGAAGGATGATACGATTTTCAAACTCATACGTGAGGAAAAGTTAAAGAAAATTTATAATAGCATGCAGTATAGAGATAAAAATAGGCAGAGACCTATAGAAGTAATATTATTTAAACAACCAAATAAAATACTGGAAAGAGATAATAAAAGAATATCATGAAACTCCATACGGGTCATGCGGGAGTACGTAGAACAGTCAGTAGATTAAAACAAAAGTACATATGGAAAAATAAGTACAAAATTGTCAAAGATTTCATCAGTCATTGTGAATCCTGTAAAAGGAACAAAGTCATTAGGCATACCAAGGCACCAATCCGAATAACTAATACACCTACAAAACCATTTCAATTTATACAATTAGACACTGTAGGTCCATTAAGAATATCCAATGGGTAAGGTACATACTAACAGCATAATGCGAGCTAACAAAATATGTTGACGCATTTCCAATAGAAACTAAAGAAGCATCTGAGATTGGAAGAATATTAGTAGAAAAATTTATACTAAAATATGGATGTTTTGATACAGAGAAAACGGACAGAGGAACTGAATTCGTAAACGAATTATTTAATAGAATATGTACACTTATGAAAATCAAGCATGTAACTTCAACAGCATACCATCATGAAACTTTAGGTATTTTAGAAAGTACAATTGGGATGAATGGATTCCGTATTATACATTCGCAAACAATACAACACCACACTCATCCACAGGTTTTTCTCCATTTGAACTCGTGTATGGAAGGTTAGCATCAATACCAACTGAGCCCATGTCGAACGATAAATTTTATAATTATGAAGATTATATTACAGAATTAAAAATTAAATTAAAACATCCCATGAAATGGCAAACAAAAAACTGTTAGAAAACACAATAAAACAAATAAATGTTAAAGATAAGAATGCTAACGATATTCAAATAGAAATAGGATTTAAGGTATTTTTAAGAAAAACGCAAAGAAAAGTGAATATCAATATCTGGGTCCATTTGAAGTAATAAACACACAAGATGTAAATGTCACAATTTTAAAAGATAATAAACCTATGACTATACATAAGAATAGAATAAAATTGTTTTAAATACTACTTTTGTATTTAATATTTTAAGAAAAAGAAAATTTTTTTCTTTTCAAAATTTTTTTCACCAACCAAATAAATAATAAGAACACAAAATAAAATCAAAGCGGAATGACCGACAGAAATATTTTGATATGCAATTTCAAGTGACTGGTGTTAATTGAAGTGGGTCACCAGAATTGCATTGAATAGAAACAATGAAATTTGAATATACTTGGTCACAAATAAAATATAAGCTAACGTTTTATGTTGATTGTTATCCTGCAATTTTGTATAGCTAATTGATTTCTGAATATTAGGTAGACAGGTTGCTGGGAAAATATATCTATAAACTCACGTTCATTGCAAGAATTTCAATGAAAAATGGGTTTTCCCAATGAAAATATCTAAGACTATTTTCTTTTTCCTTAAAGAAAATCAAGCAGAGGCTAATTGGTGTATAAGTCATAGGTAGTTCCTCAAATTTGGCGTTATACTTTGGTATGGACACCAATGCAAATAATTTTTTTGGTTTAGTTTAAACAAATATATTTTGTAATAAAAAAAAAATCTCTCCGTCTTTTAATTTAGACAAGTTGTTGTGATGTACGTTGAGAAAGATGGTACTGTTGGTTGTGTTTAATGATGTGTTATTATAGTTGTTATTAAAAGAGTAGACCAATATAGTAAGTAGCTATTATTTTTGTAGCATCTTCGACGACTAGTTTTTTAATGGATGGAATAAATTTAATTAAATTTCATTTTTATTTATTTGTTCATTTAATTTATATTAGTAACTATACAATCAACCTGACCCATGACGTCAAACGTTAACTAACGTTGCGTTGAATTCTGATAGAAAAAACTTGTTTGTGTCCCTTTAATAGCCTTCTTTATTAATTTATTTATTTTCGATCTAAATCAGTTCATTAGAGCGACGAGATCAGTATTTTTTCTATTAGAATTCTAGCGAGTGCTAACGTTTAACATCGTGGGCTAATGTATTTCAAAGTATGTTCATATGTTAAGGTGAAAATATATATTTTCTTTTATGAAATATTGTGTTAGTTTCAAAACTTAGAATATTATGACCTTGCATGGCATTTGTTTTTAAGATTTATCTCTTGATAGCTTTTCTTTTGGTGTTAAGTAAATTTTACCAAGGGGATTAAGACATTCGAGGTATTTTCACAGGGCACAATTCATTGCACAAAATAATCGTATGCTTTTTAAGGTTTGTTCTATTCGGTATCTACATATGTACATGTAGACAAACAAATCTGCTGTATTCCTCATTTTAGCTATACATATTTATTATTGCCAAGTTGGAGTTTTAGATTCTAAAGAGCTTGAGCTGTTACCACTTTCGTTAGTATCAATATTGGTAGATTCGTGTTGTCCTTTTGTTAATATACTCAAAAAATATTCACCGAAAACAGAATGATTATAAGCTATAACACGTTTAAAGGCAGTGACATAACTTTCCAACTCCTCTTTGAAATCAGAATAACCAGGCGGCGGTGGAGGGATCCCAGCCTTCGAGCGATGAGACAATATAACATATGTTTTTAAACGTTTCCCTAAAATAATTATATTAAATTAACTGTATTTACTATCATCTTTTAATTACTTACACATTAGTTGTCTCACAGGTGACCCTTTGTTAGCAATTTGCATTGTTTGTGCCTTAAGTAAACATTCCGCTTCAGTATCCAATGGTTTTTGACCTTCCTTTTCTAAATACTGATTGATAACGATTTTTATTTGCTCAAAAATATTATTTATTATTTCGGCTATATTTCTGAAAGAAAAAAATTAAATTTTGCTTATTAATATAATTTACAGACATAAATTATAAAACCAAAATTTAATAATCTATAGCGGCTTTATGGAAGACATACATTGCGACCATTAGCACAACTACGCTTGCGATCAAGTTGGGCGTTATGCTCACAAAGAATACAGTTTTGAGTACACCCTCCTTGTACACATCTACTTTGAGACAGGTCATTTTGAGAAGATTCAATCAAAACTCGCACACAATGATTTTGGGCATGTGGTCACTACAAAGGCGACATGCTTACTTACGTTACAGCGTGTGCATAACTGGTATAGCCTGAAACATGTTCAGGACTCACCAGCCAACGCGAAAACTACAAGGTTTATAGCAGCACAGAAAAACACACGCTATTTCTCACATTATAACCCCACCACATCCTGCTCCTCATCATCTACTCGAAACAGAGCTGACACGGCAATGGACGTGTTCTGTATGCCAGGATATAATTAGAAGCAATGTAATATCAGCACTGTGCAAAGGCTGTAAAAATTTGTGCCACTTGAGGCAATGCACTATCTTACGCTCAAAGAATTGCAATGACAGCTTTTTAGCTCCCTGTCGTGCAAATAATCTCCCAACAATAGGCAACACTTCAATCACAACTGCACAACTAAAACTCACAACAAACGCCTCAGTTACATCAATAAACCCCAACAACTCTAAATCGGACATTAATAACTTGCACTGGTTACCGCTAAGACACCCTATACAGCAGCTAAAGCGTAGTTCAGATATCCATTAATCATACTCGTACCAGATTATGTGGTTAAACTGAAATGGCGTAATGAATAGGAAACGAAGTTTACCTGTAGTTGCTTACTCTCGTTCTCTGGAAACTATCTTTCGAAAATGTAGAATATAGGCCCCGCCTCCCTCTCCCGCAGAGGGAGACAGCAGTACAAAACAGTTCAAGTAAATAATGTATACGTGGAATCTGCAAGTATGTCCACTTATTGGCCAACAGACTTCAATAAGCTCCAAAATTTTATAGAATTTCTTATTGTAAAAAAATATCAGGTGTGATCAATTATTAGTCAGTACATCTTATAATCTATCCTACTATTCTAGAGTTTTGCCACTATATCTAAAAAAACACTTATTTCCTATCAAAATAAAAACACGAATTCGTTGAAAATATAAAATCTATGTCAACTCTCACTTATTGTCAAACATCCAATTGCGAAATCCGGCTGATATTCAAGCTTCTATGGAACATTTTACAAACATCGTGACTTCCGCAGCCCGAGTTGCGACGCCAATAAAATCATTAGTTAACACAAAATCGAACCAGTCATCAGCTGTTATATATATGCTAGTCACTGAGAAGAAAAGGCTTAGAAGGCAATTGCAAAATAGTTTTTCTCCACGCACAAAAACGCTAATGAAGTTATGCCAAAAGACCCTACGCATTATGTTGAGACAGAAACACGATTCCGCTATTTAAAAAACTATAAAAATACATTGATTATAGCCTGTGGAAAGCTGTAAGGCACTTACAATGTCCTATTACCTGCAAAGACTTCCAGACTTAAATCAGACTACATCTTACATTAGCCTACTGCCAGCTTTATCAAAGTTGTTTGAAAAATTATTCGTTTCGTCTTTAAAACTGTATCTTACTGCACAAAACATTATCCCAGACCGTCAGTTCACGTTTCGCACAAGGCATAGCAATTTTGAAAACAAGCAATACTGATCAGCTTTATTTATAGACATTTCCCCGGCGCACAGAGGAGTATTTGACCCAAAAAGCGGGCCAAAATTATTAAGTGCGTTTTTTGTTTTAAAAGTTTAACTTTTTTGATAGTTTTAGCTTTAGTTTGATAGAAAAAATTAAGTGGCAGATTATTATTGGGTTAGTGTTATTTTTGACAACAAAAATTGGTCTCGTAGCTTGGCTTCCTATAAGGGATAAACAACCAAATAAACAAAAACATATTCACTTTTAATATTTATTTTATATTATTAAATACTAATCACATAAAAAATTAAACTAATTAAAAAGTTCAAAATTATGATCATGTCATACGTATTTCATCATGGGCGGCATCATCCGTATCAGGAAGAAGTAGTTTAATAGTATCTGATGAAAAAGGCTTTTTTATCTTTCGTGTTTTTGTGCATTGCAGCTTAAAAAAGGGTCACTGCTCAAAAATAACATATTTAGAACATCTCGATTTGTATCGATTCTGCTGATTTTTCGCGAACAATTAGCACGTGTCGCTGACTGCGACTGCAGTTTTATAAAGGAGGCGAATTTAACGACACCAAATAATATGCGTGTTTGTGTGTGTGTGTTTATTTCTAATAAAAAATACTAGTTATTTTTTAATAATAATTACAATATTAATACGAAACGACTTACCGCAGTGCTTTCCCTTTACAAACTAAATCAACTTCTTCAAATTTATGTTGAGCAACTATTACTGCATACATGTATGTGCGTATGTATAACCATACGCACATAAGTTTTACCCAACACAGTAAATTCTTACAGTAAACAGAAATCTTTTTACAATCAAAACCCAATTGTTATTTAACATTATTAAATATACCACACCCAAAGCTACTCCAATTGTTGAATAGAATATTTAGATAAACATCGTAATATCACACTTATAATTACTCACATTGCATTATTAAATATTTACCTTTACGTTGTAATATTAACTTTTAAGAGAATTATTGTTAGATTTAATTCTATAGAGAAAAAGAGTGTATTTACAAAGCCAGCATGAAGTTGTATAAAACGAGTGTGCGACTTTAGTTTTTAAGCTTTTGTCTTCCTGATCTAATAAAAAGCAGTAATATTAAACAATAAAGCAAATTGTTTTATTATAATTCATACATACATAAGTCTGTGCAAACACAAGAAAACCAACGGTACTAACTTACCCTGCGTTTACAAATGCAAGTAGTGGCATGCAATTGTTGTATACGTATTATCAACGAAAAATTCTTCGAAATAGTCGAATCTCATGCCATTCGTTTTTGAGTTTACACATGCAAGTGGAAGTTAATTTTTAAAATGTCGTCGAAGCGTAAACTTGAAAAAATTTGTTTACTTTTAATATTAAAAAAAATTTGATCAGAAAATGATAAAGAAAAATTAAAGAAAAATGTTGTTAAGAGATGTTGGGTAAAACCCCTATTGATTAAAAGGTGCGATTTAGACATCGAAGCACACTTTTAATAATTTTAAAATATTCTGTTGGCTCAATTTTGCTTCCATTTTAACTTTTTGTTTTCTTTTTAAAATAGAGTTACCGAGTTTATCATATAGGCATATTTTTGGGGAAACGATTTACATTTATTATTAATAGTAATATTTTATTATAATTACTAATATTATTGCTCTTTAATTAAGAAACTTGAATTTTTTATGCGCAATTTAAGAAATAAATCATAACAGCATAATAATCGTAATAATAAATCATTTAAAAAGGTATAACTTTAATTACAATTTAACAGCAATCCAGTAAATTTACATTTAATATTGAACAGGGTAACTTTGTCTATCGTTTTGACATTTAGTGGCATGCAAATGCCAAATTTCCACTCGCATGCAATTTTAGCTGCCACTGGAGCTGCCATTGCGAAAAATGTAAATGTATTAGTGAAAATGTGTGAGTGTATTGAGTTTTTCGAACTCCTAGTGGCATGTGTAAACGCTAGGTAAGAAACACAAAATTTAAGTAAATAAGACAATTAAGACAACATTAAGGTGGTTCATATTCTAAATTAGATCCAAAAATATTATGAATGAAATAAAGCAAATTAAATACGAAAATGAATTAAATAAACGAGCAAATTCATTTTATAGGAAACGCCATTTGGCGACAGCACGATATAATCTGAAGTGCTTATTTCTGGCCCCGGCAGCTTCTTTTGACAGTTGTCCAATAGGCAAGATTGCTTGCTTTATTACAGTACCGCCATGAATTATAATTTTGTGCATCGGTGGACTCATGGGATGCCAATCGTAGAGCTGCTCATACATTTCGGCTGCGTTATGTGCATATTCATAAACATTTTTCAATATCAATGCGGTGCCCGCTAGTTATTGTTTCCAATATTATATTGAGGCGTTTGATTAGTTCTTCATTTATGCCAGTAATTTTCGGAACAGTTGCTGGATCCGAAAAAAATCTTCTTGATGCGTTGCCATCATTAGTGTTGCAATGTCCTGGTTTTGGAATATCTACAAGTAGCCCCATCTCTTCCTTAAGCCTGTTCTGGATGATTATCTTTCTTTAACAAGTGCTTTATCTTCATTGCTCCTTTCTTGCCTCTTTTGAAGTGTCAGTTTATATGTAAAGTTGATAGCCCAAAATTCAAAACTTCAGGGTTTTCAGGAAGATTTTTCCGCAATGTGTTAAAATCTTTTGAAGTTTGTCCGCAAATGTAACACCTCATTGTGGATTTTGTGTCCGTTGCAGCATTGCAGACTTTTCCATCGACCATTGTCAATAGCATCGTGTGTTTAATTTGTGCAATATTTTAATTACATGGTACTTCACTTTTCTTTAACAATTGAATTTGGTTATTTATGTATTCTATTTCTTGCTTTGTGGTATCAGTAGTTTCGTGCACAAAACGGATTCGGATTGGTCTACACAACCTAGTTGAGGATGGCGTTGGATTTCGCCATATCCAGGTATGTCACAGGATTATTACGAAAGTGAATATTTCCACATTATTCAATTCGTAACGTTTTTATTTTGGTTCTCCAGCTTTCAACCGTTTTTAGGAATCCGAAAAAAATAAAAATATTGATTTTTTGGCATTAAATATGGTAGCACTACTGAACAGCTCGTTGCTAACGGATATAAAATAAAAGGAATACAAATAAACGAAAGTAAAGTATTTTTGAAGTAATAAAAAAAACTACGTTGCAATGCTTTTTTTGTTCGTTTTCACACTTTTTTCCTGTTGATTAAATACATTTGAAAAAAATACAAAAAATGTATTACAAGCGTTCTTTTATACACTTAAATTCTTAAATACACTTCAATTATTTGAGGTGAAAATATACGCAAAAAAAATCGTTTTACTTTTTCTGGAGAAGCTAAAATCGTTTTCACTTTCGCACAAATTTGTTTTCTGTGACATACCTGATCGTTTTTATTTTTCCATTAGCTGTTGTGATTAATTTAATTGGCACACAACTACTTTGAAATATATTAGCGTCACTATCGTTTTCATTTTCGAATTTTTGCTTATAAGATGATTGGTGCGAACCATCACAGCCCCATTTGCTTATAAGTTCCAGAAACTTAAGTTCTTCATAATCCAACTGCTGTAAAACCTTATCAAGGTATGTACATAATCGTGTTGCTGTGTGGTCGAGGAGAGATTGCAGCTTCACCGCTAATGTCTCAGTTACGGTTATGGCATTTTCACTAGGATAGGAATTTTTTGGCATTTTTTAGCAATGAGTAGCATGGATATACATTTTTGTTGGCATTGTATAAAATTTCATATGGGTTTTTCGTGAGATCAGCATTTATAAACAATGCTAAAGCACCCTCCGCTGAAAGCTTATTAACTGGGTTGACCTCGGAAGTTGTTAACGAACGCTTGCAAATTTTTGCTTTTCGTGTTATATCCATTATTAATTTAGCCGCATCATTATGTCTCGCTGCTCTCTGGCTCATTGATGCAGCAAATGTGATCTCCTCTGTTGTTAAGTGCTGACGAATTTCTTGCGTTTTTCTTCGTTTTGTTCTTTCACTTGCTTCATTAAATTCTGTTTGGTCGCCCTGAAGGTGAACTGCCAAATACTGGTATTGTCACAGTTCCTTCCAGCCATTTAGCATACGTGCTTAAAAATCGGTCCTCTTTTCGTTGTGCTAAACCCCAGTATCTTTTGAAACAATTTTTGAAATTTATAACACACTGCTTTACTGCTTGTATATCCCCATCTCCTTGGCATTCTGAAATCGCACACAATTTACTAGCTAAAAACTGCATCTTCTCGTCAATGGTTCTAGCATTAGATTCCTGTACTATTTGGAATAACTCAAATCTTGTGTACATTTTTTCCATGTTATCCCTCAAAGTTGCAAAACTCTTATAATAAGAATTTTGCGCAATAAGCCATATATGTATATTTTTCAAAGTGCATTTTCCCGTTACTTAGTTAATAACCTCATACTTGGGTGTATTTTTTATATACCTGCACCGTTTTTAAATGTAATTTTGATTTGTAACGCTTTTAAGTTAGGTATGTACATATCTAACTATATTTTCACAAGAAATGAAGTGTCCTGGAGACAATGAAATCTTATATAGACCGCAGGTAAACAAAAACAGTTTAATATGTGTGTATGCGTGTGGTTGACTTATAATTATTCCTGATAATAAGTCAGTTACTAAACTTGAATTTATAAACTAAGACCTGAATTTTAAGAAATTCCCTTTTAAGGGCAGGTAATCCATCACATTGGTAGTTGTTAAGTGATGTAAATAATATTTCACATCAATAATTCGAAAAACACAAAAGTTTATGACGACAATAAATTATAAGAAAAAATGCCTTTATGAGCAAAAATATAAAAAAAAAATAAAATAAATATTTAAGATAATTTTTTCTTTTTAAATATTGAAAATAGCCGCTGATGGAATCTAATGTATACCTCTATTCGTTTAGCCACAAAAAAATATCATATAAATATCTTGAAATCGAAAAAATTCAATAAAAACGCATTCATCAATTTTCTTCACTTTCCTGACTTTAACAGTGTCCCACAACTACAAATCTTAACTTACAATCATTAAAATGCGCGATATGATGTAGAATTTTGTTCTCTATCGATCTGTGTAATTACTTCTTAGGATTTCATCAAATTTTTTGCCTTTTTTGGGTCAACTACTCCTCTGTGCGGCGTTTGATAAAGTCTGCCATGCTACTCACTAAAACACACACAAGCTTCTAGAGTTATTTAGCATATAACACATTTAAAGTAAGGTCAAAGGATCAGCTTTCAAAAAATATACAGCAGATAATGCCGACAAGCCCACGAACATATCGTCGGCGTTAGCAGACGACACTGCAATTATAAGTGTTAATAAAGATCCGACGGTAGTATCTGCCCAATTTCAGTACCATATTCATGATCTAGAAGACTGGCTAAAACAGTGGAGAATAAAAGTAAATCCATCGAAATGTCCTTATGCAACGTTGTCCACCAATAACAATAACAAATAGCACTGTTCAAGCGTATTAGGGTATCCACCTAGATAGACGTCTAACTTGGTCCCGCCTTGTTGGGGCACAAACAACGGCCTTAAAACTTAGAACAAATCAACTACACTGGTTAATGGCACCTAATTAAACCTTGACTTTTACATACAAAGTCGTTTGGCATTCAGCTGTGAGGTACTGCTTGTCCCTCAAACATCCAGAAATAAGCTTAAACATATACGCCCGAATACGCCAACAAATTAGTGTTCCATCCCAACAGTCTTGTACGCAATTTATTGCATTTTGACTGGCACAGACTATAAGAGCCAGGCGGATCCCTCTACCCAACTGTAGATAATTAAGATGTTAAAGCAAAAAATTAGTTTTTACATTGGCAATAACTGGTAAATAATATTTTAGAAATAAAATTTGTATACTTATTGTAAGTTTTCTTTTAATAGAAAGATTCAATAAACTCAAATTAAGTTAAAAAACCTCGAAGTCTCGCTAGAAATTTTCAAAACAAATATTGCAATTTATTTCTTGATTTGATATTCAGGCAGGGTGTTTTGATGTAGATTTTTGGAACGAATTTCCGTCATCTCTTGTAAAGTTAGGTTTGGAGACAAACCTGTTCGACGGAAATTCATTCCAAAAATGTAGATTGAAATTTGTTTTATGTACTCACTTTTCATTTATTGCTGCCTGTAGTAATATATTAATTTGATTTGCTAATTGAGTGCGATTTTCCAACCGTTGTGATATGATTGGAACAGCAGAACATATAGCAATTAAAGAGGCTGCAACACATAGACGTTCGGCCCTTACACCTAATTTTAAAATGCGATCCTTATCAATTGATAGGACTTCAGGAAATTCTACGCCTTCTGGCCACTCCATTAGTTCTATATAAGCGTTTGTTATTGTTTGATTTGCACCGATTGGGACATTATTCGCATCCAGTGTACGGTTGCGCTTAATCCAATTTTCAGTGGCTGGAAATCCGACTACAAACAAATTGTTAACGTTAGTGATAGTATAGTATCACGAATATCAAACATAAAACAGATCGCACGTAGGTAATGAATAGTTAGGACTTACATTTATAATACTCTAAATACTCTTGAAATTTTTGCTTTTCATATTCCACCGAATTAGCCATTATATCGTTGCGAGCAAAGTCCAGCAGATAATTTGCCATATCGAGCTTCATTAAGGTCATTGATTCTAATATCCCCTTAAATGTGTCAACAACGTCTTCAATTTGTGTCAAATGTTTTATAGCATCATCCCTAGCTGGAGCACACGATTTAGCCATAATCTCTATAACGAAGTTGGCATAATTTCTAAAATCTAGGACTCCTTTTTCAGCTTGCTGACGTATCACAGACTCGTCAAGTATTTCATTTATATGATCCAAGGCACGTTTGTTATTTGGTGACAAAATTTGTGGAAAACATTCTTTAATATCACCTAAAAGTCTAATGGCATAATCATAACAAGGTGGATTTTCATTTAGTTGTGTGCGTAAATTATCCCAAAATACTTTATGCATTGTATCCTTAATGCATTTTTCAAGACTTCGTAAGATTTAAACAAGAAAATTATGAAATAGGGGAAAATATTTTAAGATATGCATACATACACATGTACGTTTCTAAATTAAAATGCAAGAATGCTAACCTATTTTCTGGGGGTTCATAAGGTTGTAATTTAAATTCCGGGTTTAATGCAATTTCATGAACTAATTCCATATTTTGTATATTTTTAACAACATCGGTTACTTCGTCCAAAGTCATCACTTTAGGTGGGCTTCCATCCATACTTGGTAGTACAAATCGTAGCAATCTAAAAGTACATATAACTGTTGCGTTTATATAACTTTTACTAATTTGCATAAAACATACTTCTCCGAACTTTCGCTCTCAGTACGTGAACGCGCGCTTAAAGCACCTGGAGATGTTCCTAGGATATTATCGGATATATCAGATCCATTACTACCAGACGCACCATCGGAATTCATTCTTAAAATATAGGATTATACAAAAATTTAGTTACAAATTCATAACAATATTTACTTTAGTAGGGCAAAGTTGAACTTTTCGGAAAGACTTATGTTGCACTCTTTTATAAAATAAGTTAAGGTTAAGGTAAAAACTTTTAAGCTATAATGTTTTGTTTTAATAACATGCAAAAAGTGTTTACACAGTGTCACAGTATTGAATCATCTGGCAACACCTCAGAGAGAGACGGCGAACAACCCAGAACAAAAAAGAGGAACACGTTTTTTCTCATATACATATTTGATTTGTACAAGCTTTTGATATATTGAAGTATATTGAATCTGTAAAGTTAATTTCAATAAAAACATAGACTTTTTAGATTTACTCCTACAGGTGTTAACACATGGTGTCAGGTGTGGGGTTAGGAGAAAAAATCCTATAAAACAACACATCAGCCAACATGAGTGACGTAGAGGAATTGAGGAAGCAAATTGCGGCGTTACGTGCCGAAATTAATGTCGCAGCACCAACGAACAAAGTAACGCCACAAAGTGTACTACCTCAAATCCCACTCCCTGGACCCCCAAACATAAAGGACGGTGACATAAGCGAAAATTTTAGATATTTTAAACAGCAATGGGAAAACTATCTTACGGCAACCGGATTAACTTACCAGCACGAAGATACGAAGAAAGCCATATTGTTGACAACGCTAGGAGATGACATATTCAAAAGGTACGCAAACATGCCCATAACAGCAGATGCCACAACAACAGCAAGCTCACTATTAGCCGAAATTGAGAAACAACTCACGCCATCAATCAACAAACGCTATATAAGAGCCATATTTAACACCGCCAAACAAAATCACGACGAACCATACGACGAATATTTTAATAGGCTGAGAGGCCTCATCAAAAACGCGCAATATGGTCAGCTGGCAAACGATCTCCTACTGGACAAAATCATCTGTTCGATAAAAGACCATAGCTTAAGGGAGAAATTATGGCTGGATAACAACATTACCTTGGAAAAAGCCATCGAGACATGCAGATCGAAGGAAACAACAGAAAAACAAATGAAAAGTATCGAAAACACGCCGGTGGAAATAAACAAAGTTCAAACAACGAAAAAAGGTAAGAACGAATACAGAAAATTCAAACTGCCCGAACGTGCGGTCTGTAGGTTCTGCGGTATGGAATACCATGAGAATCTGCAACAATGCCGAGCAAGAAATTCAATATGTAGATTATGCAACAAGAAGGGCCACTGGGCCAAGGGTTGTTTATCACAAACCAAAGATCAAAATAGAAACAGAAGAACGGTGAAAGTAACAACGATAAACACCGATGATATATCTGAGCCAGAAGACGAGGAATTCGTACTTCATACATCCACACAAAATAACGCCGAAAAAGGCCTATACGTAGATCTAAATATTATCAACAACAACAAGAAAGTACACTTAACAAAATGCCAACTGGATACAGGTGCAACCTGCAATCTTATTGGCATAGAGAATCTAAAGAGAATAGAAACAACACCACTAGTAACAGGAACAAAAACAGAATTGAAAATAGTAGAAGGACCACGGGTAATACCCATAGGAAAAACTAAATTAACAATCAGACACAACGATTCCGAACACAGATTATATTTTTACGTTATAAAAAGTGACTACTGCCCACTTCTGTCACTGCAAACATGCCAGATGAGATATGCAAAACCGTCGAAACAAAAACAACTAAATACAGGGCACACGAAAAAACTAAACCTAGCATTAAAGGACGTAAAATACCAACTGCCGACCGTAGAAGAAGTGGTGGCAGAACTTACAGATGCGAAAGTTTTTTCAGTATTGGATGCTAAACATGGATTCTGGCAACTGGAACTAGACGAAAAGAGTAGCAAACTAACGTCTTTTTGGACACCATTTGGCAAATACCGATTCAAAAGTGTTCCATTCGGTATAAAACCTGCAATGGAAATATTTCAAATGCGTCAAAACCAGGTAATATCCGGGTTAAATGGCGTAGTTTGCATTGCTGACGACATTTTAGTTTTCGGAAAGGGCGGCAACAAAGAGATAGCAACAATAGACCACGACAATAACTTAGAACAGTTACTGAAACGCCTCCGACAAGAGAACTTGAAAATCAACAGAAACAAAATAAAAATTTGCCAAAACGAAATAAAATTTTTCGGCCACATACTCACGAGCGAAGGCATAAAACCAGACAGTGACAAAATTAGAGCGGTAAGAAATATGCCGATCCCCAAAGATAAAAAAGACGCACTCAGATTCTTAGGACTCATAACATATCTGAGCAAATTTATAAAAAACTTATCCGAGGTAACAGAACCTATACGAAGGGTGACACACGTAAAGGCTGATTTCAAGTGGGAAGAAGAACAGAACGCAGCATATATAAAACTAAAAAATGTAGTAACAGAAACTCCAGTTTTGAAATATTATGATGCGAACAAGCCGATTGTGATACAGACCGATGCATCTTCGTTCGCGCTAGGCAGTGCATTATTACAAGACGGACATCCAATAACATATGCATAGAAAACATTAACACAGACACAACAAAACTACCCACAAATTGAGAAAGAGATGCTAGCTGTGTTATTTGCATGCAAACGATTTCACCAGTACATCTGTGGAAGAAAAAACATAACAATTGAAACTGATCACTCTCCACTAATCAACATATTTAAGAAACCACTACTGAAGACACCAAAAAGGCTGCAACAAATGATCCTTGAATTACAAAAATACAATTTTAACATCAAATACAAAAAAGGAGCCGACACACTGTCCAGGGCCCCAGTAGACACAAATTCACAAAATCTAATTGAAGTATTCAAAATCGAAAAAGAGTTAAAAAAATCCGATACAATCAACGACATGGAAGACAAACCAATCAGTACAGAAACAACAAAAAAGCTACAACAAGCCACAGCAGAAGACAAGGCAATGCAGGTTTTGAAAAAAACAATAAAAGAGGGGTGGAGTGAAAATAAGTCAAAAGTTGACGATTTCGTTAAACAATATTGGAAAATAAGAGATGAGCTGGTCATAAACAACAATTTAGTATTCAAAGGCAATCGTCTAGTAGTACCACAACAAATGAGATGCGAAATATTAAAAAAAACTTCACCAACCACACGTGGGCATCGAATCAACACTAAAACTGGCAAGAGAATGTGTATACTGGATAGGCATTACCGAAGATATCAAACGAATGATCCAATCATGCGAAATATGCAACTCTTATGCAAGACAGCAACAACGAGAACCACTAATAATTCCTGAAATCCCACATACTCCGTTCGAAATTATTTCAATGGATGTTTTCGAATTACAAATAAAAAACCGAAGTAAATATTTTCTCATCACTGTGGATCACTACTCAGACTTTTTCGAAATCGATGAACTGGAAAACTTGTCAGCCAATACTACCATAAATATATGGCGAAAGAATTTCATTAGACATGGTATACCCACAAAAGTTATCACGGATAACGGTACAAATTTCTCTAGCTCAGAATTTAAAAAATTTACAGACCAATGGGAATTCAATTATCAAACGTCAAGCCCCCACCATCAACAAGCCAACGGAAAAGCGGAAGCAGCGGTAAAAATCGCAAAACATTTGTTAAAAAAAGCTATTTCATCCAACACAGACTTTTACAAGGCATTGCTGATTTGGAGGAATACGCCGAACAAGATCGGTTCCAGCCCACCCAAACGTTTATTCTGCAGATGGCTTAACAGCGGCATCCCAACAAAAAATCTAAACCAAGAAATAGTAACAAATGTGCCAAACCAGATAGAACAGCAACGTGCGTACAACAAAAAATATTTTGACAGAGGAACACAAAAGGAGAAAAATTTCAATACAGGTGACGAAGTATATATAAAACAGAGCCCAAAAGAAAAGTGGATAAAAGGGGAAATCGAAGAAAAAGTAGCGAACCGATCATTCATTATAAATTCGGGAGACAAACTATATAGACGAAATACGATCCACATAATGAAACCGAAAATAACACAACAAAAAGCTCAAGAAACCCAATCTCACGTACATACGACAAATGGCCGCCAACCGAATGAAGCAAACCAACAACCCGAGACGCCAACCCAACAATCGTCACAAACGGATCAATCGAACGAAGCACAAGTGAACCAAGGCCCATACACGCAAATTCCACAGACAGAAGGAAGTACCCAGAACAAAACCCAGAATAAAAAAGTCGACTACGAAAGAGACCAACGAAGCAATCTACCTGCTTAGAGACCACCAAGGGAACGGAAACTTCCAAGGAGACTAATCGACTACGAAATGCAGTAAACTTCAAAACAAAGGGGATGTCACAGTATTGAATCATCTGGCAACACCTCAGAGAGAGACGGCGAACAACCCAGAACAAAAAAGAGGAACACGTTTTTTCTCATATACATATTTGATTTGTACAAGCTTTTTATATATTGAAGTATATTGATTCTGTAAAGTTAATTTCAATAAAAACATAGAATTTTTAGATTTACTCCTACAGGTGTTAACACACACAGCATCTGGCTTTGCTTAGGAAAACTTAAAGTATATTAAATTCTTAAAAACTTTGTTAACCAGTTGGGCAGTTCGTTATCCCTTAAAGTTAGAGCTGTCAAATATTCGAAATATTTTAAAAACACGATTTGGAATTGTTAAAAACACGCACTTTTTCAGAAATCGGTTTTTGTACTTACCCTCATTAATGAAATAATATATATGTTGGTGAAAAACTTTAATTAAAATCTTTTGTAATTAGTATTTTTAAATATTTACTAATGTTCTTTTTTGCATTTCTTTATTATTAAATTTCATTGCTAGTGTGAACATCAACTGATAGCTCACGCAGTTGTTTATTAAATTCTTATAGCTATACGCTAATTTACATATGTACATGAGATCTTATTTACTCTCATTAAATTAAATGCATTAAAACAAATAATAAAATACTGGTAGTATTGCACATGCAGTATTGTATTACGTACATATATAAATTGCATTGTACGTACGTATGTTAATATACGCAATACGTAAGCTATCAGCAATTATTAAGTACTGTTACGTATTTTTTGGCTCTTAATGATATTTAACTATTATTTAAGATCACTTGCTTTTTTACTGCCTTGCTGCTAACAACAGAAATTTATTTATGGAATAAATAAAATACAATATAAAGTACAGTATCTCAATTAAAAACAAAAGTTTTCTTTTATTTAACTTTAAAAATTAAAATCTCGTAAATTAAATTTGGTGCCGAAACCCGGGAAACTGATGAATAAATTATTGTAAATTGAATTAACGAATTACAATCTCATTGCGCTTGGAACTGTTTGCTGTGAATTTGAAAACTCTGGGACTTTTCTGCTAAACTTACTGGTGCTTTGGGAAGATATTTTGCAAAGTGGATCTCGCCTCAACAAAATAAATAAGGTTTGGAACCCTGCGTTACGGTTGCCAAAATTTGTGGTTTTCTGGAAAACTGTATGTATGCATAAAAATTTTTATTGTATAATAAATCTGTAAAAGTGAACGAGTGTTTTGAACAAAATGTCTGATATTTACCCACGTATTGAGGAACAAAAAGATTTATATCAGAACTTAAAGCGAGCTGCTAGGTTATACAACTCAAAACCTAATAAAACGTGTGGGTTTGCACAATCTGTGTTAGACGAAGTAGAATCGCTTTTTTTGCAATTTAAAGATGGATATACCCGGTTATGTTCCTTAGTCCGTGAGAATACTATTAATACGGAAAATATTTCTTATTTCGAAGAGGATGTTTATTATCAATTTCAAGATGAATTTTTTTCCGTTAAAAGCCAGTTGCTTGATTTCATGGAATCTGTTGGTTCTCGTTCTCCTGAAATTCAATCCAGTACGTTTGCTGGTCCCTCGCATTCTAGAAATGAAACATTTTCTGTTCAGGCTCGTTTACCGAAAATTGATCTGCCAGTTTTTGACGGAGATTATCTAAATTGGATGTCTTATCAGGACATGTTCGTTTCTTTAGTGCATAATAATTCTGGCCTAACTGATGTTCAAAAATTTTGTTTTTTGAAAAGTTCTTGTAAAGGGACTCCATTGGATATCGTGAATGAATTTCCTGCAACGGACTCAAGCTATGCTTTGGCTTGGACAGCGCTTCAAAATAGATATCACAATAAAAGAAAAATAGTTGATACTATTTTTAACAAATTATTTTCTATACCTACTTCTGATGGTTCTGCGAAAAGCATTCAGATAATTTTAGATAAGACCCGAACTAGTATTGCTCTACTGCGTACTCTAGAAATAAATACCGAAGGTGAACATGCTATGCTTATTTATATGACTGTAAATAAGCTAGATGTACAAACGCGTAAGGAATGGGAACAATTGCTAAGAGCTTCAACTCAAATACCTCCAATTGAAGATTTATTTAAATTTCTGGAATCAACATTTCGAACATTAGAAACTATTTCTGATCAGACTTGTTTCAGCCCTAGTGTATCTTTTTTGAAACCAAAAACCCCACAACATCAGAATAAAAGTAAAACCAATTTTAGACGTTATGTAAATGCTGTTTCCACAAATAGCGACTCCCACTGCCCCTGCTGCAATAAGCGTCACCTTCTGTTCAAGTGTTTTAAGTTTGCTGCTCTAGCATCTGCTGAAAAAAGAGATTTTTTGAATTCAAGGCGAATATGTCGCAATTGTTTAACATCAGGCCACTTTAGTAACAAATGCAAGGTAACTTCTCGCTGTCAACTCTGTCAACAAAACCACCATACCACTGTTCATAATGAATATTTCACAAACCAGTTAAGTGAAACTGCACCCCGTGAACCTGTTATGACTTATCAAAAACCTTCGTCCTCTCAAGGACTTGATAATGTCACCGCTCATGTCGTGGAAAATGGTAAAACGCTGAGTAGAAGAAAAAGGTCCCAAGTGCTCCTTGCTACGGTACAAGTCGCGTTAAAAACACCTCAGGGAGAAATTGTTTTACGTGCTCTCCTGGATCAATGTGCACAGGCAACATTTATCACTAAAAGAGTTGCCGATGCCTTGAACTTACCTTACAAAAAAGACTTTGTTGAAATAAGTGGAGTAGGTGGAGATCAACCCATAATTGCAAGGAATTATGTTAATTTTTCTATCTTCTCAAGAATCAAAACCAATTTTAAAATTAATTGTGAGGCTTTAGTTCTACCAAAAATAACGGGATATCAACCTATGGTTATAAGTGAAAAAGTATTACCTGATTTGAAGGAATTTTCTTTAGCTGATCCTCATTTTTCAAAGCCTGGTGGAATTGATCTTTTGTTAGGAGGAGATGTTTACGGAGATATCGTGTTACCTCAGCAACATAAATTCGACAATGGGTTGCTCTTGCAACTTACACATTTCGGGTGGATAGTTTCTGGTCCTACTCCTGATAACTGTTATCAGCACAATATCACCGTAAATGTTTGTTCATTAGATAAGCAATTGCAGTCTTTCTGGGAACAGGAATAACTGTTAGAGAAAAAGGTTTTAACAGAAGAAGAAACTCTTTGTGAACAACATTTCAAAGACACTACCTCTCGTGATTCGTCTGGACGTTATACCGTGTCGCTGCCGTTTAAATCACTACTTAAGGGCCACCCGCTTCCTATCTTTGCACATACAGACTATGCAGCACTTTCTCGTTTGAAAAATATTGAATCAAAATGTAAATTAAATAGAAAGTTTGGAAAACTTTATACAGATTTTATGGAAGAGTACGAACGTCTTGGACATATGGAAAAGGTTGGCACTTATCCTCGTGATCTGGATAGAAATGGATTTTTTCTGCCTCATCATGGTGTTTTAAGAGAAAGTAGTTCTACTACTAAACTGAGGGTTGTTTTCGATGGTAGCTGTAAGCGGTCTGCTCAAGCTTCGTTGAATGAAGAACTCGCAGCTGGTCCTGCATTGCAAAATGATTTGCCTACTATTATAAATCAGTGGAGACGTTTCAAAATTGGTTTTCGGGCAGATTTAGAGAAAATGTTTAGACAAATATTTGTAGTTCAGGAACAGCAAAAGTTTCAACAGATTTTGTGGAGAAATATAGGCTCTGAAGAAATTTCAATATACAAACTTTTGACGGTTACTTATGGTACAACACCCGCGCCTTTTCTTTCGATTAGGGTTTTAAAACAATTAGCGTTGGACGAAAAGGAAAATTATCCATTGGCTTGCAGCGTACTAAATTCAGATACTTATGTCGATGACGTTATTTCTGGAGCTGATAGTCCATCAGAAGCTTACCAATTGTATGCCCAATTGTGCAGTCTTCTTAATGAAGGCAAGTTTAATTTACGTAAATGGACAACAAACTCAAAAGAATTGCTTGATCTAATTCCCGTAGACTTCAGGGAAAATTCAGAAGTATTTGAACTAAATCAACCTGATACAGTAAACGCTCTTGGTCTCAAGTGGAACACGGTAGATGATTGTTTTTCATTCAAAATAAATTTTGAAAATACATCGGTAGTTACGAAAAGAAGTTTGCTCTCAGATTCCGCAAAACTTTATGACCCTCTAGGTTGGCTTTCTCCTACAACAATTCGTGCAAAAATTGAATTTCAAAATTTATGGTTACTTGGCATTGAATGGAATGATCGCCTGCCTGATGCTATGGAAAAACGGTGGTTAATATATCGCAATAACTTAATATATCTTGAAGATATTAAAATTCCTCGTTGGATTGGAACACGTAGTGGTATTAAAATGGAAATTCATGGCTTTTCTGACTCGTCCAAGTTGGCTTACGCGGCTGCGGTCTATGCTAAAACTACTTCAGACTATGGTACAAGAGTACATTTAATCCAAGCAAAAACTAAAGTGGGTCCTATAAAACGGTTAACAATACCTCGAATGGAATTATGTGGGGCAACTTTGTTGGCTAAATTAGTAGATCGAATAACCACTTCATTTGATCAAGAAATTTCTAATGTTTATTACTGGACTGATAGCACAACAGTGCTTTCATGGATACGTGGTCAGTCCTCTAGGTGGGACGTATATGTTGGAAACAGAGTTGCAGAAATTCAACGCCGATCTCACACTTCTCAATGGCGATATATATCTACACGCGATAATCCTGCTGACTGCGCTTCCCGTGGTATATCGTCGAATGAAATGATTAAACATGAACTATGGTGGCATGGCCCTAAATGACTAACTGAACCTTCAGAAAATTGGCCAAAACAACCTAAGCTAAATTTAAATGAAATTGAGGAAATTTCTACTGAATCAGCTGTAAAAATGCACTCAATTGTAGCAAATGTACCACAATATCCCGACTTATTAACAAGATTTTCTTCTCTTAGTAAATTTATACGCGTTACTGCATACATATTTCGTTTTAAACATAACACACTTAGCAATAAAAATTCACAAATTAAAGGCAACTGTAAGATGACAGGTTTTCTTTCAACCGAGGAGCTAAAATTTTCTCGTTCACGAATTATAAAACTTACACAACAAGTCGATTTTACACACGAAATTTCTGAACTTAAAAAGAAAGGTCAAATTATAAAAAACAACGCTCTAGCACAACTGTGCCCATTTTTTGATTCCGCTCAAATACTTAGAGTCGGTGGTAGAATTCAAAACTCTGACCTTGATTATTGTTCCAAACACCCAATTTTACTGAAGAAACAAAATCCTTTGACTAATTTATTATTTCTAGATGCACACATCAAAACCTTACATGGCGGTTTGATCCAAATGCAAGCTTATGTTTCACGAGAATATTGGATAATATCAAGTAGAAGTATTGCTAAACGTATCTTGCGAAAATGTCTAACGTGCTTCAAATATAACGCAAAGGCAACCCAGCAGATTATGGGAAACCTCCATAGTGTTCGCCTTAAACCCGCGCGCCCATTTAAGCACAGTGGTGTAGATTATGCGGGCCCAATTGTTATTAAACACTCCACTGCAAGAAATACTACAACAACAAAAGGTTATATTTGTTTGTTTATATGCATGGTTACGAAAGCACTACATTTGGAAGCTGTAACAAACTTGTCAACGGATGCATTCTTGGCCGCTTTTAAACGTTTTGTGTCCCGTCGTGGTCCTTGTACTGACTTGTATTCAGACTGTGGAACGAACTTTGTTGGAGCTAATAAGCAGCTGCAAATTCTTTATAATCGCAGCAAATCATCGATCCCAGATGAAATAGGCGACAGGCTGGCTGCAGATGGTACAAAGTGGCATTTTATACCTCCAGCCTCTCCAAACTTTGGTGGTCTTTGGGAGGCCGGCGTGAAGTCTACAAAATATCATTTAAAGAGAGTGATGCAGAATCGTATTTTGACATTTGAGGAGCTTACTACGCTTTTAGCTCAGATAGAGAGCTGCTTAAATGCTAGGCCACTGTGCCCCCTTACCACAGATCCATCTGACTGCAATGCACTCACTCCAGCTCATTTTTTGATAGGAGAACCTACTCTATGCGTACCGGAAGAGGATATGCTCGATGTCAATATCGACCACTTAAATAGGTGGAAAACCGTGGAAAAGCTAAAACAGCATTTTTGGCAACGTTGGTCTACCGAATGGATGTGCCGACTTCAAGCTAGACCCAAATGGCTTAAACTAAAACAAAATCCTAAAATTGGAGATTTAGCGGTCGTATTTGATGAACGTGGTATTCCAGGGGAATGGCCGCTTGCTCGTATCCAAGATATTCATCCCGGCAAGGATGGTTGTGTAAGGGTTGTCACTCTATTCACAAATGGAAAAACTTTTAAACGCCCAATTTCTAAAATTGCCCTTCTACCTACAAATGATTGCTTTGATGTCATAGAGAACAATTCCAACGCTAAAATCTATGGTGATGATGAATCTGTTTAAGCACTGTCGTCCTTAGTGGGGGAGAATGTTGGTGAAAAACTTTAATTAAAATCTTTTGTAATTAGTATTTTTAAATATTTACTAATGTTCTTTTGTGCATTTCTTTATTATTAAATTTCATTGCTAGTGTGAACATCAACTGATAGCTCACGCAGTTGTTTATTAAATTCTTATCGCTATACGCTAATTTACATATGTACATGAGATCTTATTTACTCTCATTAAATTAAATGCATTAAAACATATAATAAAATACTGGTAGTATTGTACATGCAGTATTGTATTACGTACATATATAAATTGCATTGTACGTACGTATGTTAATATACGCAATACGTAAGCTATCAGCAATTATTAAGTACTGTTACGTATTTTTTGGCTCTTAATGATATTTAACTATTATTTAAGATCACTTGCTTTTTTACTGCCTTGCTGCTAACAACAGAAATTTATTTATGGAATAAATAAAATACAATATAAAGTACAGTATCTCAATTAAAAACAAGTTTTCTTTTATTTAACTTTAAAAATTAAAATCTCGTACAATATACATTGTTTTTTAATTTGCATTATAAAAAAAAAATCAAATTTGCAAACATATTAGTCTCAGCACTAAGCTGTATAAAATTTCGAATTTAAACCATGATTAAAAAAGGTACCTTGTATTCATACATAGATACATACATATTAAGCCTTTTTAAAGGTGTTCTTTTAATTAAAAAGTTTATTTCAACACGGTTACGTTATTTAAAACTTAAATTAAATAAGGTTACTTCTTTAATCGTTGTACACACTTTAACGTTTGCAGTTAGCTCGACCATCCAAGTTTTTTATAGTAGTCGCCTAGTTTCCAGAAACTTGTAGAATAAGCTAGAATACAATAGATAATTTTTAAGGTATAAACATCTTTTCTGTTTTTTTATTGCGATGTTTCGATTTTCTAAGTACTGTCTGCTTTGTTACTTATGGTGGTGCTTTCTTTGCGTTGTTTTTCTTTACATATTCATGTTACATCGTTGTTATTGTTCTGTGCGTATTCACATTCCAGGAAACTTGTCTGAGCTTATAGGTGTTGTGTTTTGTTCTTGTTACAGCGCAGCGCTGTCTGCCAATAGTGGTCGCATTTCTGGAAACTTATGTAGTTAGTGCCACAAGTATTCATACCACACAACTCTTACAGGCAACAATACTTGTTCGCACTTATCACCGCAACAATATGTATTTAAAAAAATAATTATTAATAAATTTTAATAATTCTAGCTCGACAAATTTATGTCAAACAACCAATTTACAAGTCGCAGAACACAGCGATAAACATGTACGTAGATGCTTACTTTACCACAATCGGTTTGATACTAGAATAGAATAAACCGAGATAAAACAGAAATACATACAAATGCTGTTTTTGCTAACCGATTGTTGACTGAAGCAAAATGCATATGATAACAAAGAATGCAATAACAAAGAGTAAACGTAAACTTCATTCTAACCCAAAGAAAAAAGACAATAACATGAAATTATAAAATTATTCATTCTCATATTCTATTTGCCTTGAGTAATAGATTTTAAAATAGATGATGTTTACAGTGAACACAAAATCAGTAGAGACACTAAGAATGTTGAAAACGTGCGTAGTGGCATAGAAAATTGAATTTTACTAGTTGTCTAATATAAATTTTAACTTTTACTGTTATCATATCAAACAAATTTCCTTTCTTAACAGAAATTGTAAATAACGAACTCAAGCCTAAAGAATTATATTAATTTAATAATTATAGTTCGACAAATAAACTTCAATGCAGCGAATGATCTAGTAAATTTTTAGTTATAATTTGTGAATAAGTTAAAGACAAAGACTCTTAAAGGGGACTCAAATATTACTTAAAAAATTGTTCTAATTTATTAATTAAAACAAACTCAAATCCATCAATTGTTTCCCCGTAATAATTAAAATACCAAAAAAACCGTAAAAAAAGGAGTTTTCACCCATATCTTGGGAACTTGTCAACCGATGTTGCTGATTTCAAATAGCAAAAATTCCCATATCGCGCTGATGAAATCAAAAATCATCGGAAATCCTTATTTCTTCATATGTTCTGAACATATTGATAAAATGATTTTTTAAATGAAGACACCTGAAGTTTTTAATTAATTTTGTGATAAACTCAGTTTTTTAATCGACTCAAAATAAACAGCTCATACAGCAATATGCATGTATGTATGTATATCGATGTGTACATTTGTAAATTTTTCATGCCTTGGTTTTTCAGCCACCGTCGGCAACACTGGTAAATATATAGATACATTTTCGTTCACGTATGTTACGCATTTTCGTTCATGTATGTTTTACTAATTAAAATCATAAATTAAACTAGATTTAAGCTATTTGTAACCCTAGGAATTTCCGTTTGAATGCCATTTAACAATATATTTGATATAATTACCTTTTAAACGAAAAAGGAGTGTGTCCAAATGTTTTGATAAATTTTCTTAAAATAAATACACTTCAAATTTTCAAGAGAATTTTTAGTCAAATGTCAGCACAATTTTTTCCAAGACGTAATAAACAACTTCAACTAGGGATCGCATTATACTAATGCATATTTACCTAGGTGGCATCACTACTGCAGGTGATTATTTTTTGCTAACATTTCATTTTTCTTTGTTTACAGTTTGTTAATGTCAAAGTGTTTGGTTTTGTTTACCAACAAACCTTTTTAAAACTATTTTCCTTTTAATTTGCTTTTTGTTGTCACATGTTTTTGACAGTAATCATTGATTTTACACAAACAAAGTTGCCTGTTGTTGTATTTGTTGTAGCAATGGCACCTAGTTATATATGCGTTGCAGTATACCAGGTGATTATCATCTGAATTTGTATTAAATTGTCCAAATACATATGTAAGCGTATAAAAAGCCACATCTAAGACATATTATGTAGAATTAGGCAATAGTAGAGGCGGCGAAAATTGTGTTTCTTGGGAATACACCAAAATAGCAAAGCTGTTCATATTTCATGCTCATTCATGTTTCCTGACTGTCAAACTGCACACAATTATAAACAAATTTTTCCTCAGGATGGAAATTAATTCCCGGAATTGAATGCTGGAATTTTACTAGCCACTATTTCTAAAGGAAAATTTATAAAAAGTAAACTCACCAGCGAATTTAAAGTATTTTCGGCGTCTTTGCTGATGTCAAATGTATCGGAAATGGCGGAAAATTTTTTAAATGTACTCAGCTGCCCTAGTGAGTTTATCTATTTATGCCCAGTTATTGACTCTATATTTAAATGTCATTTAGCTTTAAATTCTATTCAAATACGAAATACAGTTTTTCAATGCTTATTTAATTGTAACTTAAATGAGAAACATTGGGCATTTAAAGTCCAGAAAGTTAACATATGACTTTGACGTTTGTTTACCTCTCAATTTCTTGGTTAAAAAATATTTTTCAGAAATTAAAAGTTATTAAATATGAAAAGTATATATATGTAAATTAAATTAAAAACTATAGATATCTGAATATATAAGTACATATATATGTACATAAACGTATAAATGTACATATATTTATAAATAAAAAAGGGAACAAAATAAATTCCGATCAAAAGGCATGAGTGATGCTGAATTGTTTACAATTTTATTTATGGTGCACAGCTGTTTCTTTAAAACTATAGATACATTTTTTGACATTTCATAGTGCTACCATATTTTCATTGCGATTTAATACGAAGAATTATTTAATACTACATTTACATCTACGCAAAATCTGGTACTTATGAGATTTTGAGCGAAATCTAGTTCATTTCCACCAGATTTCCCATACAAAACAAAATCTACTTACGAACTTGCAATACTAAATCGTTAAGGATTTATAGGAAAAATAGTATTTTGGGGATTTTGACCTTATTTTGGGAAAAGCGAAAGTTTGTTAGTGAATACCCCCTATACTGAAGTCTTTCTGAATAAAAACTCTATGTCATTCGATTACTATTGGTTTTAGCTTTCCATTATTGTATTCAAATTTGTGGGACATCGTTTCGTTTAGGATTTATAGGAAAAATAGTATTTTGGGGATTTTGACCTTATTTTGGGAAAAGCGAAAGTTTGTTAGTGAATACCCCCAATACTAAAGTATTTTTGGATAAAAACTCTATACCCTTCAATTAGCATTGGTTTTAGCTTTCCATTGCTGTGTTCACATTTTTGGGACATCGTTTCGTTTAGGTTTTATAACTAAAATATTTTTAGCTTTTCATTGCTATATTCTATTAATGTATATTGCAAATGTAAAGACGTGATTCAGATTTTCGGAAGAAAGTTGCTCTGTAAATGAAGATAATATAGTTTACTTATTTTATATTAAATCAAACGTCCATGATCTTATTATAGTGCCCATTTGTTAAACATATATAAATACGGCAATACATTTCGCTCGCTAGTATTACTTGCACGTGTTAATGATTACATATTTTCAAACTCACCACGTTAAAAAAATATATGTAAACAAAAACAGTTGGTACGGTTTTCCGTTTTGGACTGAGTTTGATTTATTTTCACACGTGATTTTGTTTTGTACGGGTAATCTGGTAGAAATGAACTTGATTTCGCACAAAATCTCATAAGTACCAGATTTTGCGTAGGTGTAAATGTAGTATTACATATTAACTAATTTTACACAAAAAATTAGCAAATATTTTTTAAATTAAAAAGAATTGAATATGGTTTTTATTACTTTTTTTTAATTTATTACTTTTTATAATACCAATGTTGTTAATAATGACACTACTGTATACAAGTTATTTTTATTTATTATTTTATATGATGGTGTGTTTGTAAACAAATGCTGGAGGGCTTGTAAAATAATAAAAATTTTGATTTTCTACGCCACCATAATGCATAATAAAGACATCTGGGTCTTTTTTCTACCTAGTACATTATTGTATGTCCGAGAATATCGTAATTGAAAGAAACATCGATACTTAACTAAAAATAACACATGATAATATCGATAGCACCATCGATTGTTTTGTATATTTCAATTCGCCTTGGGGTCAACTTTTTAATTCGCCTTAGAGTATCATTTAATAAAAAGGACGCTGACCAAAATATTTAAATTTATAATTACAATCATATCGGTTTATAAAACTAATTAATTAAAAGAAATGAATAATTCAAATGAAAATAGTGCAGTTAAAATAGCAGTGCGGGAGCGGCCAGTGAGAGATAATTTAAAAGGCGGTTTGCAACATAGTGTTGTTACTTATCATCCAAATGGAAACGTAAGGCAAACAGTTTCAATGGTCAATTTATATTATAGATTTTACTTTTCAAGAGCATAATTGTGAACGAAGCAGTTTTTACGTTTGATCATGTTTTGGGTCCAACAATTAACCAAAAAGATATTTTTGATAAATTAATAAAGCCGCTGGTGAAAAATCTGAAACTGGGATTTAATTGTACTGCCTTGGCCTATGGTCAAACTGGGACTGGAAAATCGTATACTATGGGATTAAATTCTAAGGTATATTTATTTGCATTAAATAAATTGCTTATATGAAGAATATTGACCTTTAGAGTTTTGATGGAGACGATGTTGGAGTCATTCCACGCTGTTTAAGAGAAATATTTTCTACGATTGAGGTGAATTCAGAAAACCAGGAAAATTACGAAAATGTTCTAAATTCTATACTAAGAAATGACATATCGGTATCCTTTATTGAAATTTATAATGAAAAAGTCTACGATTTATTAGGAGATAATACAAAAGAACCCATAGTTGCAAAAGGTATGTATGTATAGTACACAGCATTAATTTCTAAAAACCAAATTTCTGATATAATGTCAACTACCAAGTTTCCAATACAACGTTAATTGCAATTCACCCTATCTTAATTTAATACCCAATTACCAGGCGAAATATGTAATTCTAGTTTTCGTATTTTTGGGTAATTTCCCAGGCTGAAAAATACCATAGGGCCTACGATATTCTTCTAATAATGTGCTGAGCCAACGCTCAAATGACAATATTAGATTAACATTTCCAACGTTCGCTAAACATTCCGAATACAAAAAAGTTTGTGTATTGCCAATCTTCATTGTTGCCTTAATATTCTAAGACTATGAATATACATAAGCTCATTCATATATCAGATGAGGTAATCATTTCAGGAGCTCTTACACACTCTCTCACGTTTAGATTATTGGAACCACTTAAATTTCTATTTTTAGTAGACCATAGCTTTTGAAATTTGTGTCCGACAGTTACAATTTTACTACCATTAGAATGATCACTTTCAAAAATGAGTACAACATTAAATTTTATGCAACAATATTTTAAAATTTTTTGTAATAAAATTAAGTCATTAAACACATTGACCACAGTGGTCGTGTAACAAATGCAAATGGCTACAAATGTCGCCATGTTTAATTTTTTGAAACGGTACCTATAACCAAGTGGGGAAATTCGGTGCAAGAATTCATATACATATGTTTTAAGGCACGGTAGTGTGCTACGCCAAGTTCAGATCTATTGCACACATTGTGTATATTACACGAAATCATTCGCAAATAGTGGACTGCAAACGATTTTTTTATAAACGAACGGTTTGCTTGGAATTATATGGTGTATAGACGGAACCCATTGGCCCCTACAAAAAATCTCAACGTTTGTATAACCACTGAAAAGGCTTCTTCAGAAAAATGCAATCTAATACCGTTCCAAAAACGGTCGAAGTTTGGGAGACCTTGGCAATGCGGTGTATTTTTCCATTTCGGAAACCAAAATTTCAATCAGAACGAATCTTTCGAGATGCAATCGGCAATAAGCCCAATTATCCGTTGTAGTGTTTTCAGGCGACACAATTCGGTATTAATGCATTGAAGATGAAAATATTTCATTCGATTTATTAAAATTTTTTAACAAAACAAATAATATGTACTTATATGAAAACATATTATTTTATTAAGATCGTTATGCAACAAAATCAAATCATTTTTAGTTTAGACGGTAATACATTTTTGTTTTCAGTTTAATTACCGGCTTTAATGTATTGATGCTTCTAAAAATCAATAGTTTTTAAATAATTAATTGAAAAGTACCTTCGGTGTGTTAAAGTAATCAATTGGCATTTTTTGATACATATTGTATGCAGACGATGTAATTCTGTTACACTACACAATTTTTGATAATAAGTTTTATAGTTCTGATTATTTTTTGAATTTTTGTTTCCGAACTATTTTATTTTGTTAAGGTTTTTGATAATTACAAATATTTTTTAGGTTACAAATATACTGGAGGAACTCGTAAACCTTTGAAGAATCTTGAGGACTGCTACAATATATTATTGCAAGGCAACAAGAATCGCCATGTACGTCCCACCATAATGAATTCGGAGAGTTCACGTTCTCATGCAATATTTACAATACATGTACGTTCCAGAGCACAAAAAGTAAATGGTGAAGAATCCGTCACCACATCATGTATGAATATTGTGGATTTAGCTGGATCTGAAGGTGTTAGACGTACGGGACATCAAGGTCTGGCAATGTCGGAAGGAGTACATATTAATCAAGGCTTACTCTCAATTGGCAAAGTTTTGCAGGCACTGGCGACAGGCAGCAAACTAATACCATATCGCGACAGTGTTTTAAGTTTTGTTTTGCAAGGTAATAACAATTTGTATCAAGCTTGCATATGTGTTGTATTTTTATTTCATAGTACTTTAGAAGACGTGGGTCCAACTTTAGGTGTTGGGGAGGAAAGTTGCAACAAACAAAAATTTTCGAAAAAATCTTAGTCCTTATAAAGATAAAAATGTTATTAATCGTGCTAATTTATTATTGCGTTAGTACAATAAATTGTATGCTCGAATATTATAAACTCTCAGTTTCGGTGGCAGTATCCCATCGACATTATTTCCGTTTTCCAGTTTTGATATGGTGATAGATTTGTGCTTCAAAGCCACTGCAACAGAAGTTCTCGAAGCCATGCTGAGCTACAGAAGAAAATTATAGAAATAAATAATGGTTAGACTTCGCAACAGAAGCTAAGCGTTTTGTATAGCTTCCTTCTCCTGGCAAACCCTTCTTTATAAATTCACAATGCTTGAGCTGGATGGTAAATATGTATTATATGCCACACATTCTTTGCAGAAACCGTCCCGTTCGCACTGACTCAAAATGTCGCTATTCTTATTTTTAAGCTTCAAACGTGCAAGGTGTGAAATCAGGAAGTGATTACCGAGAATGGAAGCAATTTAGTCAATGACATTAATAGTGTAGTAATACAACAGTTAGCCGTGAAACAAAACGAAGGACGGGCCAAAGGTACACCTGCGATAAAATCGGGAATTCACAACGATTGATTTTGTTGTAGTACTATGTATTCAAGTCAATGGAAATGGGGAAGCAAATTTAATCTTTGAGCCAGCAATTGAAGAAGCAAATAATCTAATTTTAGTTTGTTTCTGTTTGGTTGCTCAAGAAAGAATAACCAAACCCCAATAGGAAATATAATGAAAAAGAACAAATAAAACAAATCCAAGCAATAAGAGTTTTGTTGGACAGATTTTATTGGAGCTGGTTGTTGAAAGAACAAAAAGGTACAAAAAATCGGATCTAAGAAATTTTTTTTTTCAATTTGAAAATCAGTTTTATTTATTAGTAGCTCTGTAGGGAATATCAAGTTAGCATTGCACAGGAACCTGCTTGTGTATGACATGATGTTCTCGATGTCCCACTTCAGATCATTTATTTTTCAGCGTTTATTTCACCGCTTCCTAGACATTTGGGGATTAACTTGATGATTACTATTGTTTTGTCGTGTTCTCTTCGTAACTCGTCGTTAAATGTATAATTTTGTGTTCATTGCCAAACAGTAGTGTTCTCTAGGTTAAACGACTGCAAGCGAATGTTTAAAAATATTAGTTTTTTGGACATTGATAAAAACATACCTACAAATAAAAAAATAATATTTTCTGGCATCAAGGTAAAATATAAGTGACTATTATGCGCGTTTGTGCGAAAAAAAAATTATGTACTGCTTATAAAATCTAGACTATTTTTTACTGGGAAACTATCTACCTACGTTTTGTAAGCAGATTATATATAAATCGAAAAAATTGGGCGAAAATATGAATTTAAGCACTGGGTGTATATATGTAGTAGTAGTATTTATTTCAGTAGTATAATATATACTTTATATAAATTTACAATTTTTAAAATTTAATTACATAGAGAATAAAATAAACTATATCATCTATAAATTCATATACATTAATTGGCTTTTAAAAAATTCAACAATACTTCTTCTAAAAATATTAGGATTATTTTCATTTTTTACGTTATTAGGTAGCATATTATATAACTGGAGTCCCTTGTAATACAGTGATCGCTGCATACCAAGATTTGTTGCCCTCTGCAGTCTAAAATTTTCAGCATTTCTTAGTTGATATGGTTGTATTTCCCGAACATATTGTAATTGATTAATTAGATATTGCGGTGCGTTGCCTGTTTTCATCTTCTGTATAAATATTAGTGTATTCATTTTCAACCCATCGCGTATTCCCATCCATTTCAAGGTTTCAAGCATTAAATTTATTTAGGTGTAACGATTACATTTCAAAATCGTCCACATTGCTCTATTCTGTAATTTTTGCAGTCTATATATTTGATTATCTGTGCAGCATGTGTATATAATCGTTGAACCAAATTCGAAGTGAGGTTTGATCATAACATTATATATATTTATTGCTGTAAGTGTTGATATTTTATTTCTAACTCTTTAAAAAAAACCGAGTTTTCTGCCAATTTTTCTACATATGTAATCAATATGTTCTTTAAATTTTAAATTTGTATCTAGTATGAAACCGAGGTATTTGATTTGATCAACGTTTTCTATATTATTATTATTAATTTTAAAGACTATTTTATATGCCACGTTTATTTGCAATAATTTCGTTTTATTTTCGTTTAATTTAAGTTTATTCATATTTAGCCAATTAGTGATTTTAACCATATCCAGTGTTAGATTGTCCTCACATTGTTTTTCACTTTTATCTTCCGTATAAATTAACGTATCATCAGCATAAAGTATTATTTCACATTTTTTCAATACATTTGGTAAATCATTTATATATAAAATAAATAGAAGTGCCCCTAAAATTGAGCCTTGTGGTACGCCATAATTATTATTTATTGTCTCTGCTTTTACTTCGTTCACTCTAACTATCTGGAATCTGTCAGTTAGGTATGAACTAAACCATTGCAACTCTCTTCCCCTGATGCCATAATTGTAGAGTTTCTGAATTAAAATGTCTCTATCAATAGTTTCGAATGCTCTCTTAAAATCCAAGAACAATGCTATTATTTTGTTGTCTTTTTCTCTTTTTTTCCATCTATTAACAATATAGCTAACTGCAGTTTCGCATGAGAATTTTTTTCTGAACCCTGATTGAAATTGATATAAGATATCGTTTTGCTCTACATATGTTTCTAGTTGATTTTTTACCACAAAGCTCCAATATCTTTTCACATGTTTTTAGGGTATTTATCGGTCGAAATTCTTCACATTTAATTGTTTTTTGTATCTTCTCAATTGGAATTATCATTGTTATTTTCCAGTTTTTGGGGAAGATTCCCGTTTCCAATGATTTATTTATTATTTCTAACAGGTTTGGACCTATTATATTCCAACAATCTAATATAATTTTTGAAGATATTTTATCAAAGTCAGGTTTGCCATTTAGGCTTAAACAAACTTTTTTCAATTCTTGTACATTTATTGAACGAAAGCGAAATGTAGAGTTTATCACCGGAATTTGGTTGGAGTATTGCACTTGCTCTATGTTGTCTATAATCATCCTAATGTTATTTACAAAATATTTGTTAAATAGGTTAGCTATTTTATTATTATCTTTAATTTCTTCTTGATTAAATATCACAGATGTTATCACTGGTTTGTTTTTTTTAAGTATTAGGTTTTTTATTTCCCTCCACATACTTTTTTGGTCCTTCGCGTATTTGATTTTGTTACTAATATATTTATTTCTTTCATATTCAATTTTTGTTTTATAAAAGTTTCGAACTATTTTGTACTCACTCCATGCTATAATGGTATTTTCAGTTCTAGCTCGATTATATTTTAATACTTTATCTCGTTTGATTGATCTTAGTTCACTATTAAACCACTCATTAATATTACTTATATGACCGATTGGTTTTTGTATTATGTATTTATTAATATAATTTTGTAAGTTCGTATCGAAATTTAAAACATTCCTGTTTATATCCAAATTATTATTGTATTTAGTACACAGCTTAATTCATTGTTGAGTAAGTGTTTTCTATATTTTAATACATTTATTACTCTTTTATTTGATATTTTAGGCTGTACTGTGGCGAGTATTTCTACTTCAATCGTTTCATGATCTGCTATTTTGTATTCTTCGCTAGTTTTTGCAGATACGTTATGACAGTTTGTTATTATAAAATCTATTAATGTCTTTGTGCAGGCAGTAATTCTTGTATATTCGTTGACAATTTGTTTCAACCCATTATCACTTAATATTTGCTGTATTCTATATTTATATGTGCCTTCTTTCATCCAATCAATATTAAAATCTCCAGCTATGATAATATCATTATTTATTTCACATAGATTTTCAACCATTTCCTCAAAAACTTCACAGAACTCAGCTTCACTACTGCCTGGTGATCTATACACAGCTACTATTCTGAACGCAGTTTTTTTAATGTTTGCTAGGTAAGCGCATAACCAATATTTGAAATCTGATTTTCTTTCAACTATTTTTTTTAGTTTCCGTATTTTTCTAAAATACATTATTACACCTCCTGTTCTATTCGAGTTTGATAATACACCATAGTAGTCATATCCATTTATTATATATTCTTGCTCTTCTATATTATTACTTAAATGCGTTTCAGACAGGATGATGAATTCCGGATTCATTAATTCTGCTACAATTTGTATTTGATCAATGTTGTTTACTAGGCCTTGTACATTTGTATAGATTCCACTTAGTTTCTTTGGTTGTTAAATGTTACAACCCATTCTTCTTTTCTTTAGATTCAATTTATTTTGATATACCGGGCATGATCTGCTTGCTGTGACATGATTTTCATCCAAGTCCAAGTTCAGTTTGTTTTGCATTCTTATGCAGTTTATACATTTTTCTAGTACTTCATTATTGCATTCGCTTGCTCTGTGTCTGCCATGACATTTAAAACAAATTTCATCACTTTTACATTCACTAGCTTTATGGTTAAAACCTTGACATTTGTAAAACCTTAATACATCTACACCATTAAACACTCTGCATATTTCCCATCCTATATTTAATTTTCCAACATTAATTAATTTAGAATGGACTTCTGAATCAACTTTTACTTTTGCATTAAATACAGTTCTGTTGCGTCTTTTTGATTCATACATTTTAATCACTTCAAATTTATTGTCTTTAAAGGCTTCATTTTGTCGTTTAATTTTTTTTTTTTTATTTAATGATTTATTAGCATTAATAATACTTTTCATATACATACAAATATTTAAATTTGATATTATTGTGTTTTAGCTCTAATATAAATTGTACTTTACAAAAAAGGAGATTTGCTTCTTAACTAGATTTTGATTACTTTCATTTTTAATATAATTTGGTAATGTATTGTAAAGTTGTAAGCCTTTGTAAAAAAGATTTCGTTGCATTGCCGTTAAGTGTACTCTTTCAATTCTAAAATTGTTCATATTTCTTAACTGGTATGGTTGTGCTTCCCTGACATATACTATTTGTTCCTTTAAATATTCCGGTGCTTCTCCACGTTTCATTTTTTGTATAAAATTTAAAGTATTGAGTGTAAGCCTCTGTCTTATGTTTAGCCATTTTAGAGATTCAAGCATAAAGTTGATTGATGTGTATCTGTTGCATTTTAATATGATTCGCATTGCTCTATTTTGTAGTTTTTGTAGTCGATCTATCTGTTGTGTAGTGCAGCATGAATATAAAATTGTAGACCCGAACTCGAAATGCGGTTTTATTATGGTATTATATATGTTTATTGCCGTTATAACTGATATATGCTTTCTTATTCTTTTGAAAAAACAAATTTTTTTTGCCAATTTTTTTACATATATAGTCAATATGTTCTTTGAATTTCAGTTCTTTATCGTTAACAAATCCTAAATATTTTATCCGATCCACTTTTTCTATCACTTGATTATTTATTTTAAAAACTTGGTTACTATTTGTATTTATTTCTAATATTTTCGTTTTGTTTTCGTTCAATTTAAGTTTGTTCATTTTTAGCCACATGCTAACACGTTCCATATCTTGTGTAAGATTATCGTAGCATTGTTGATTCGATTCACCTTCTGTAAAGATAAGCGTATCATCTGCATATAGAATTACTTCACATTTTTCCAACATTTTTGGCAAATCATTTATATATATTATGAATAATAACGCTCCCAGAATTGAGCCTTGTGGTACTCCATATTCGTTAGTAACTCAATTAGATTGCATGTTGTTCACTATTGTTATTTGTTTCCTTCCCGTCATATATGATTCAAACCATTTTAATTCTGTATCTCTAATTCCGTAGCAATGTAGTTTCCGTAGAAGAATATGCCTATCAATGGTTTCGAAGGCTCTTTTAAAATCAAGGAATATGCTAATAATTTTATTATTTTTTTCAACTTTTTTCCACCTATTAATAACGTAGTTTACTGCTGTTTCGCATGAGTGAATGAATTTTTTCAATTAAATCTTCTTCCGAGTATTTAAAATTCATATCAGTTATTATAACTTCAATTTCATTTTTATCGGGTACTTTTATTTCATAATTTTCACTCATTTCTGTTTGCAGTGCCTTTTTGATTTTATCCCTTTCTTCTATATTTTCACTTCGTATTACTATAGTGCCATTATTTCTGTTTTCAACATTTGTTATTTTTAGACCACTTGGGTCCACCTTATTGTTTAAATCCTCCTTAGTTTTCTGTATTTTCTGTTTCTCTTTTGGTTTAACTATTAAAGGCACTTGAGTACTTATTTCTGGCAATATTGTTTTGCTTTTTACTGCTTCTGCAAACGTTTGTTTCTTTTGTGATGCACTTGACTCTTTAATAGTTCTTTTTATTTCATTACACATTTTCATATTATTTTCTTCTATTGTATTACACATTTGAGCATTATCTATTTTTTTTAGTCGTTCTTCATATCGTCTTTCTATTGCCTCCAATAGTTGTTTAATTTCATTTTCGTTCTGTTTCAACGATAGAGCAAATTCATTTTTATATTCAGCTAGGTTATGCTTGTTTTCAATTACACCATCTTGAATTTCTTTCAAAACCAAATCAACATTATGTATATATTGTACACAATCATCACAAATGAATCTTATAAAATTACTAGTTTCCAAGATTTTTACTGCATATTGATCAATTCCCGCGCATTTATTTGAGCAGTGATAAATTTTGCTACATACACCCGCACAGCTTATGCCAGATTCGCCACGAATGGCACCTTTGCACTTGTAACATTCAGCCATCTTACGGCTGGTGCACTAATGCTTATTTTATCTATTAATACTAATTATATCACTTTGAAACTATAAAACAGTTTATAATGTCTGACCCTAAATTAAAGTTGCAGTTCACTTCACTTGTTTATTATTCCATCTATACTTTTATTACTTTTTATTTTATTTTTACTAAGAAACACGTCCGTTCACTATGAGAGAGTAATTTTTGCCGTGTATTCTACAGTTACAATGAACATGGGCCATTAAAAGCCCAGCAAAATAGAGTGCTGTGCGCCGTCGGAAAACTTGGTCTAGAAAATACTCCTCTCTATATGACCACAACTATAATGCTGATTGGAGCGGATTCACAAAATTGCGAATCAACTAGAAATAGGTGTGGTGCCGTGAATTCTTTTTTTATGATTCTGCAAGAGATAATAATACAAGGGAATATCGATCTTTGATAGCAAGGTGTTAAATTTAGTTTGTTGATGAACTTTTCAGAGACTCTGCTGATTGGAGAGTCAAGTAAGCAGAGTCATGTGTAGAAGTTAATACTACTTTTACAAGAATCGTTGGTAAAAATCTTTATGTGTTTTGTTGCAGGATCGCGTTCAAGAACGATTTCAAGGCAAGAGTGAAGAGATCTTTTGGATAACAAGTCCCTTGCGAATCTAGGAATGCAGGTTCACAGCGGAAATGGACGGTTGCATATTCGGCATGTTGATTTTAGATTTTTGTAAATCATTTTGTGTTATTACGCCTTTGCGTTAACGTGTCGATTATCCGTAAACGATTATCTAAGCCCGGTTAAACTTTCATCTGTTTGTATCTGTTAAAACGACTAGAACTCCTTTCAAGTTTTTGTCTGGTGGTTGCCATTTTATTTTATGAAGTTTCTTGGGTTTTTATTTTTCCATCGTTGCAGAAATTCTGGTAAATAAATATTAATCGTTGCCATCGGTTAGCTGTAGATAAGTATATGAGGCCCAAGCAGTCTGGAGTTAAGGCAATGAGTAAATTAAATATATAAATATTTATAATATTCTGCCGTTTTTGGGAAATTAGCTTCAAAGCTTTTTACGGTAGCCTCCTACAAATCACCGATGTGTGGGCCCTTGCGAAAATAAACTGCCAGGTAATATTTTGATGGGCACCATACGTGGGTGTATAGTTTGCATAAATTTGCTTGCTAGGCGAATGCAGTTTTATTATCTAAATGTTAAAGTAATGGATATCCGCGTATTGAAACGAATCGACTAAAAGCATTGAGAAATCTCGGAGTAGAATTATCGGAAGTAACTTTTAAGTGAATCGCCATTCTAGAAAAGCATGCAAATACACATACATAGGATTTTGTAATAAGGCGGGCTCGTCCGGAATAACTCTAAACGTCGAAATATACGGCAAAATCAAGAAACGTGGGGGTGTAAAATCGTAACGCTCGAGAGGTAATGCAGCCATGACATAATCTTAAAAGTATTTAGTGAACGGGCGTGTCTTTTTTCAAATTCGTCGCAGCTAAACAAAAACAAAAAAAAAAAAAAAAAAATATATATATATATATATATAACAAATAAGTGAATAATAATAACTACAAACATTATTATATACCATTTATTTTGTCTTCTTTGGTGTCGCGTATTAAAATATAAACAAAATAGTGACAATAAAGCAAAACGAAAACACAGATCTTAAAGTAACATCATCCGCATATTTTCTTCCTAGACATAAAATCTAACAAAATCAGTTTACTGGATTCTTTGCTACATTAGAGCAGAAGTTTATTGCAGCTGGCGATTATAATGCCAAGCATACGTATTGGGGCTTTAGACTCACAAGTTGTAGAGGAACGCAACTATATAACGCGGTAATATCTGGTGGAAAGTCAATATATCGGCCTTCAGACTGTAACAAGACTCCAGACCTGATTGATTTTGCTTTGACAAAAAATATTAAACGTAATCAAATTTCAGTATGGTTGAAATATAAAATGTATGTGAACTATCACATCTCGGAGCATTCCACTGAGAAATTCAACAGATATTTAATCAGCCGTAGATAACTTCACAGATATCGTAGATTCTGCAGCCAGACTCGCAACTCCAATTAAGCGAACCATTATCAGTGGCACATATAAACCATCGGTTGAAATACAAACTCTTGTTCGAAAAAGAAGAAGACAGCGGAGGCTATGGCAAATTGGACGTACTCCAGTTTTAAAGGCACAACTCAAATTGTGGCAAACTGTGTTACATAATAAACTGACGCAGAAACAAGAGATCGAACTAGTAAATTATTTAAATAATTTGGATCCAACGAAGAACACAGATTATAGCTTATGGAAAGGTATCAGGCTTATAAAATGTCCTATTACCTACGAATCACCATTGAGGCTTGAAAATCGTACCTGGGCCTTCGCTAGTCATCTTGAGAAGGTCTTTACACCAAATGACGCAAATATTTGTAACAGCATAACAATTATCAGTAATACTGTCAATGACCCTATAAAATTTCGGTTATCTGCATTCAAGTTGGCAATTAAAAATAGTGATGTGAAAAAATCTCCAGGTCCTGATCGTATTACTGGATCTATGGTAAGGAACTTACCTACTTCCACTCTCCGAATTATAAATTGTTTCTTCGAAACCAGGAAAAGATGCTAGTCAAATTACGTCATGTAGGCCAATTAGCTCACTTCCAATGTGTTGAAAAATATTTGAGAAAGTGTTTCTACTGAGTATATTAAAAAGTAATATATTGTATGGGGCATATCGAAGCAGACTGATACCTGAAAAGGGACACATTTCGACCCCTTTCTTTCCTCGAATTGATTTTAGGTAAAGTCTGTATTAAAACTGGAAAATGACTGGTATGGAGAGTTCGCATAATAAAAACCAAGCTCCCTCTTGGCCACGCATCCCTAGTATATAATGTTCCATTAGGGGATTAGGGATTTTTTATAAGAGAGTGTAAACTTCTCTCCGCTCGGCTTATTTAGCCAGACTCCTTGGGGTATGAACGCAAAATAATTGAATTTTTTTTTTTTATATAGGGTGTCCGCCAGGAATGTATAATACTTTGTTTTGCCGCCATTTTGGTAAACATTAGTCTTGACAGTCGTGAAGTAGAGACGTGGAAAATTTATTATGGAAAAATATTCGGTAAACCAACGTGTTTTAATCGTTAAAACTGTAAGTGTAAAGGGTATTGTAAATACACCTATACACAAACCAACCTAATATAGATTTAATAAGTAAGTGACACCCGTATGTGATTACATAAAATATTATACACATTATATTAAATGTCATCTAGGTAATTGTCACTTTTTACTTCCCCTTTTATAAGTCTTTTTAACCGAACACGTGAAACTAAAAGGTTGTTAATAAAGAATTCCTTGGTGATATTTAAATAAAAAGAGTTTCACTTATCTGTCGATTCGGCGCTATTGGCAAACAGTACAAAAACATTTTATCAAAATCAATCATCGAAAAATATCATCTCATAATGCAGTTCATTCTATTTCCAGAATCCTTAAATTCAAATTCATATTTAACATTGCTGGCATGCATTAGTCCCCATCGTGAAGATTTGAGTGAAACTTTGTCAACATTGAGATTTGCCCAAAATGCCAAACAATTAAAAAATGCTCCAGAAGTAAACAATATTACAGCTGATATAAGGGTAAGTATTAAGAAATTTTTAGAAAATGCCTTATGACCGAATCCATTGTTAACACCCAAGCAAGCATTCATTTCCTGAAAGTAATTTCTTTTTGCGTCAGTCGGCTAGCCAGCATAAACGGCTTCTTTATATGTATATCTAACACTTTTGCACACTTGGTTGCGCCTTGACCTTTTATTTCTCTTTCAGAGGCGCAGCGATTATACAATTTTTTTCGGATTCGAACCTAATTTATAATGTTGATAAAAAAATGTTGACTTATAAGCGAAGCAAATATCAAGTAGAAAAATTTTTTCAAAATCCTTTGGGAGTGCTTTAGCTTAAGGCCATTTGTCGACTATGAGTAATAACTTTGAGTTCGTATGGAAGCGATTAGTTTTTACTTTTTATTCGTTTGTATAAATGTTAAATGCCTCTTTCTTTACCTATTTGTTATATATAATTTGGACTCTTAAATATAAAATAAAATGTAAATAGAACAATTTCGAATAATTTTTAAGTGGAGTTTGGCCCGTTCTACAAAGTAGAGCTTTTGTAATATTAAAAAAGATGTGTAACTATCGCGAGATAAGCTTAAAAAATTTTAGCGAATAGAGCCCAAAATTAAAAATTGTTTGGCTGAATGATAAATGTGACAAGAGGATCTGTATTCTTAAAAATGAGTGTTCATATGTGTACGCGTGCCGCATTTTTATCTTACTACATAAGAAACTCAGAAACTTTATAAACGGAACCAAAATTAATTTTATTGTCATAAAAAAGGATATATGTATGTATTTTGAAAAAGCAGTCAAAAGATAATAGGTGGGAAATCAGCCTTAGAACTTTTCGTTCAATGGAGGCGTAATGGATTTAATAGTTCCCAATACCAGCCTCTGAGCTATAGGAACTGTGATGCCAAAAAGGAGCTGATCTAAATTTGGCTACTGTGACAAATTTAAAAATAAATAAACACGATGGTGTTTTTAACACAATCGACAAATTATTTGTAGCTCTTTGGCACAATGCCAATGGAAAAATTTCGATTCCCAACCAAAACTAATTTCAGAATATAAGACAACACAGAAGAGAATTTCCGAAATATTATGAAAATAGGTTGAACAAAATGTATATGCTCCGTGATTTGCTGTAGCACGTCCGAATTTCGAGAAATTCGATTTTTAAGTTTTTAAATATTACATATTACCCATTACATATTACACATTTTATATTACACATTGTGTATTATACGCATATTGTATATTATATTCCAAAGTTCGGTGGGCGTCACCGCAAACAACGCAGACTAATAGTAACTTGCAGTAAGTTTTAGTATGTAAATAGGTGAACGAAGTTTCTGAATTTTCTATGAGTTGTTGCCATAAATACAATCTCAACACGATGCATTGGTTGAGGAACTTTATCCTTGTTTAGCCTATTGTGCACTGACCTTACATCATACCCTTCGGCTTCTATAGCACTTTTTTTCCTCCGTAGGAACAGAACTAGCAATGCCCTTTATAACAACTATCAACCCTTTTGCAATTCTACCTGCAATGAGCCGATAATTCTTTTCCGTGTAGGCTTGGATATTGGTATTTGTCTTCTTTCCTACCAGTTGGTACAACATGGTTACAATGGCATTTGACATTTGCTTGCGCAAGTAAATTGGTTCCCTATCAGCGAGTTCAGCATCTTCATCGTCCGGGGTAGCAAGTACGGAGAATCTGTTTTCACTTACCAATGTTATACTTCAGCACTTTTGTAGTGTTTTGCGATGTGTTCTTGCTTTGAAGACTTATGACTGGCCTTTCTTTTGGTTATGGTTATTTATCCATACCTGTTTGCACTTTTTGTATGCGATTTGATATATTATTTATATTTATTGTATTGTTTTTTTGTAGCGCTGTTTTTGATATGGCACCTGTCTCCTTTTTTATGAGTTTTATTTAATTCCGGCGTTGAACTGTGTATGTTTGTGGATAAGGAACGTTTTCGGTCAATGGGCCTGGCGGCTAAAAAAGTACTGTCGTCTTCTTTATTATTTAAATTGTTTATTGCAATACATTTCTATAACTAAAAGAGTAATAAGCATAATCATGCCAGACTTTATCGAACGCCTGAGATATGTCAATTAATAAAACTAAACAGTTTTGCTTATTTTCAAATAGTACTATGCCTGTTCGAAAACCAAACTGGTGGTCTGGGATAATGTATTGCTCAGTGAGATAAGGCTTTAAACACGAAACGAATAGTTTTTCAAACAATTTGGATAAAATTGACAACAGGCTAATAGGCCTGTATGGGGTAATCTGACTTAAGTCCATTCCTGGTCTATGGATCATAACGATTTCAGACATCTTCCAAGAGCATGGTAAGAAGCCAACACGCAACATTGCATTAAATACGAATAGTCAAATTCTAACAACATAATTAGGTAAATTTCTTATCATTGGTCCTGTAATACGATCAGATCCGGGTGATTTTCTCATACTAGAGTTTTAATTGTTGATTTTAGTAATGATAGCCGATATTTTATAGGATCATTAACAGAGTCACTAATATTTGCAATAGTGACGCTATTTATATCATGTGCGAAGGCATTTACTTTTTCATTTGAGTTTTTAGCCCAAGTGCGATTTTCAAACCTTAGCAGGGATTCGTAGGCAACAGTGCTTTACAGCTTTCCACAGACTATAATCCGTGTTTATCGTTTGATCCAAGTTTTTTAGAAAGCTCTCGATAGCAGAATCATGTTTCTGTCTCAATTTATTACTTAAAGTTCTCTCGCATAATTTAATTTTTATCTTTATGTCTGGAGTACGACTAGTATGCCATTGCCGTCTAAGCCATATCTTCTCCCTGACAAGAATTTGTATATAACGGGAATTATTTAATGCAGTGTTTGTAAATTGACAAATAAAGTTTAATAACTCTGAAATATACATATGTATGTATTTTGAAATGGCGCGGTAATGTTTGTAAGATATTAAACACAATTCTAATAAAAAAAGGAAATGTTTTTGTTGCATTTATTTTTTCTTCATGATTTTGCATGGTCGTAACAAAAAGTCACTATAAAATTATTATTATTAGTCCAAAATTTTACAAAAAAAAAAGCAATATGCCTATGCAGTGGTGCTTCTTTTTCATATTATGTCATGCCTCCAGTGTTCACCTGCAGAAAATCAGCAAATTTAGCAAAATGTAAGAGTGGGCCTACAGGTATAGGTCCGCCAAGAAGGTGAAAACCCGTTATTTTAATGTTTGTATTTTATATTATGATAAAATAAAAGGAGGTGGATTTATTTCGTAATTGAGTTCCTCTTTTTTATTTAATTTTATTTATCATTAATTGTTAAGTAATTTCAATCTTTTAGGCATGAGTTCGTTTTTTCTTTCTATTCAGAAAGAGAATTATTTATTTAATATGGAAAACTTTTTTTGAAAACAGTACTGTTTACTGTACATTACATTAATTACATTAATTACATTAATTGTTAAGTAATTTCAATCTTTTAGGCATGAGTTCGTTTTTTCTTTCTATTCAGAAAGAGAATTACTTAACAATTAATAATATTCGTAGTTCGGAAAAAACAATAAAAACTTAATTTTATTTATCGCTAAGTACGATTTCCAAAATTTTAAAAATCTCTTCTCATCTTACTACTTTTTTTTTTTTGGTTTACTGCATAAACTTTTTGATACTGTGTATTTTCGTAAAATAAAAATACATAATGAGGACAACATGCATGTTTCTTAGGTGCTTTTTTTTAGCACTGGGTGTATATTACGGGAATTTAGTTTTCGTGAGCGATCAATCGAGACACCATCTCTACTGCAACAAAATTTATTTTCTTTAAATTTATATGAGTTTTTTTCTTTTTTGTAGAGAAATATTAAACTAAAGCAAACTCCTTATAAGGTAAAATCAGTTAAACAGTTATTTAATACTAGACCTACTCCTTTGAAACAACCGAAATCGTCCGTAAAGAGCAATACATTTTGCACTCCTAAAAAGCGACGAATTGAAGTCAACAAAGTCAACCGAACGGAAATATCTAGTAATTATAAAAGGTAACGCCATTTGTGTTGTACATTTTACATTTGTTATACAAACGCCGACTACTTTTAGACCCACGCTATCGAATGTTGCAATAAATTTGCCTAAAATGAACCAACTAGAATCAACTCATAATCGCGAATCTATATTCAACAGAAGTTTGGATTCAAATGGGTCCTTGCCAAGCTTAAATTTATCAACATTAACTGCTACCGGCGATCATGCTAAAACAAGTAACACAACAAAGTAAGTTTTTTAAAGTACGAAAATATATTAATGCTAATGTTTAAATTACATATTTGCTCAGTTTCAGTCCCATTATTCGAAAATGTATGACGGAGTTAAAAAATGATTTGCAAGATAATATGTTAAAAATGTTGCAAAATAATTTGCCCACATTTGTTCTTCAAACACCCGCTCCTGCAGCTTCTTTACAAAACGAAATTATATTGCCTTATACCATACGCCAAGAACTAAAAAATATTATGAAAGAAATTTTATCTGAAAGAAGTGCACAGGATAATGCTGAAGAAGTACAGCAAAATCAACAAACTACATTAATAAGTGCTCAGCGCGAATTAGTAAGTAACTCTTATTATGCAAAGTATTTACGTATTTATAATTTAATTTTCTTTCGAAGTATACTACCAATGATGAACTGTTTAAAGTTCCTAAAATTCCATTAGAATTTAATAGGCCAGTAACTTCAAGCCCAATTAATAAGGAATCATCGGGGTCATCTAATTCTTTTATACAACATTTTTTTCCTAGTCACGCATTTACCGATAAGACGGCCTTAAGAAAAACCATTAATCATTCATACAGTATTTCAGAGAAACAACAGCAAAAACAGTCAATTTGCTCTATTGATACAGTAGTGATAAATACTAATCAATTATTGCGCCGTAGTGCACGCCAATCTGTTTTGCAGATGTATGAAAACAAATGTCAAAAAGAAGAAAGATCGGAAAATACAAAAAATACTAAGAATGTTAAAAAATTTAAAAATACTACAAAAGAAAATGTGATTAATAACACAACAATTGACAGTTACTGTAACCGGTCGACATCAACAAGTACTAAAAAAAGACTAACTAAACATCGCAAAGCCGTTCTAGATCTGCTTAATAAAGGATCTATGAAAGAACTGCAAATATTACCTCAAGTTGGACAAAAGACTGCTTATCAAATTGTAACGCAAAGGTACGTAAATACATTGCACATGTATGTATGAAATTATTAATTCTAATTATATGGTTTGTTAATAGACGTAATTAAGAAGGCTGGTTAGCAAAAGTGGCTGATTTAAACAATATTGTTCGCAATATTATTTTAAAAAAATACATAAATTGTTGAGAAAACAATTAAAGTCATTCCATTAACCAGCTATTACACGGTCAAGCGCAGCATGTGAGCACGGCATGATGAAAGTCATCAAACTGGTGTAATAGCAAAAATTGCTATTTGATACCAGCGCCTAATGGCTTTCTCAAAATGTTTGAAATTGTGTGTTTATCATCATGCCATCATGTTCTTGTAATAGCTGTCACATTAAACGCAGTGCAATATTTGGGTGCATTTTTGTAAGCAAATAGTAAAAATGGCTTGGTTAAATCGCCTATGCTAAAAGAATATATTAAAAAGTATTAAAATTATAAGAATTTTTATTCCAAAAAACACTTAACAGGGGCCGTAATAATTATGGATTTTTTGATAAAAGTCAAAATATAATTGTTATTTATTGATTTTTATTTATTTTGTCAGCAAAAATATATTTTGACTTATATTTTTTTGGCAGAAATATTATTTTTAATTAATTTGAATTTGCAGAAAATAACACTTATTTCTTGCAAAAAAATAATAATACAAGTAAGGAAATAAAAATTATTTCTGAAAAAAAAATAATAAAAATTAGAAAAATTAATTACTTCTTAAAAATATAATCAAAAATATAAAAAGCATATGATTTTATAAAAATCTAGCGTAAAATTGGTCATTATTTTTACTTCAGTTAAACAAATAAGAGTTTATGTACAGCACCGAAAATCAATTTAACTTTGAATTAGTTTTGTTGTTTGTCTATATAAATAAAAAAAAAATCGCAAAATGTGTTGCTAAGCGCAAAACTGGGGAACGGCTTTACCAATTTATCTGATGTCTTTAATATACCTTAAAGTCCGAGGAATTTTCTTATTGGAAGAATTTCCAAAGTTATGCAATAAGTTGCTAAAAGTACAAAAAAAATGTTTTTAATGGGGCTAAAGATCATAAAACAATTGAAACTCCAACAGTACGTTTGGAGAGCATATCTCAAATGGATGGTACTGGGCTAAGTTGTTTTGAAGGAACTTATGGAAACTACCATGAAAAAATAAAAAAATTAATGCAAAATAGTCCGCGTAACAATGATTATGTTCACTTTTAATATTGTGGAATTTTTTATTATGATTTTTATTTTGAAAATTAAAAATTTTTATTGTTTTTTTTTCGAACTACAAATATTATTAATTATCAAGTAATTTTAATTTTTAGGCATGAGTTCATGAGACAACCTTGAAAACAGTAAAAGTTTTTAATTTTATTAGACATCTAGCTGAATGGAATGCATTTTCTATGCCAATACACACGTTATCAACATTCTTCGTGTCTTATCTACAAATTGTGTGTCTAAAGAACTTCTATTTATACCAACATTTAAGACAAATGGAATACCAGAATGAATTATTTCTCAATTTTTGAATTTTTTTTTTTTCATTGCCAACCAATGGTTGGCTAAAAGCAAATTGCATATAGTAACCTAGAATTCAATAACAGAAAAAGTTAGAGTGTTGTAAAACTTCATTCTCAACCAAGGAAAAAGGCTATAATATGAACGAAAAATGACACTGAAGATGGCACATAGCCGAAACCGGTTTGTCTCCAAACCAAACTTGACAAGGGATGACGGAAATTCGTTCCAAAATTCTAAAATTATCCTGTCTGAACACAAGACAAAGTTTAAAAGAGAATTCAAGAAACTTTGTCAAAGAAAACTTTGCTGGTCTGAAAGGGGTCCTACAACAGTCAGTAAAATCTAAAATACGCAGTTTTATATGAAGACGATTATAATAACGACTTTACAGCTACGTGGCTATACGAATATCGCAAAATTAAAATATCAATGCATTACCAAATGATTAAATTTGGTTTTAAATTTTTATTTTAGCGAATATAAGTGTATTTTGAATAAGAAATTTCTAACACATGCTGCCATTATAATAATGCTAATCCTTTTTTTTGTAATTGTAATGCAAAGAACCACTTTTATTTTAGGCAAATTAGACGTATATGTTTCCAAGCAGCAGCCTCTACATTATTTGGCATTCCAGCCTTGACATTAAACTTGCCCGATATGGTTTCAAGCTCCCTGATCTTTGGAGGTGAAAAACATACAAAATGCAGCTGAACCCAAATTGCATTACATATGTCATAAACGATTTTGCGAAAAGTTGAAATTCCCAGCTTGTAAGACCAAGCAAGAAAGGATTCATTTCTTTAGTATAAAATACTGATAACTTACATTTGATTACAATATCGGTATCGATATCTATGGCTTTTCTGTTAGAAAATCACTTAATTGTTTCCCTTTAGCAGTTTCGATGTTAAATTAAAATAATCAACGTTCAACCGAGTTGCCTTAAAAAAGATTCTTCATCCTTTTCTTTCAGCAGTTCTACATACGCTTTATAAAATCGTGCTTCATCGCGAGTTATATTCATTGGGGGAACCCTCCATCTTCGGTTACTTTATGCACTAAAGCTGTATTACGCGCTTTTTGTTAGCAATGACTGTTACAAAATTGACTCAAATATTTCTCAATCTTTATTTAACAACAAAAATATTAATTTTAGTTTTAAATCAAAACGTCAACCTTCAATATCAGCTACTTACGAATATTTCTGTCGTTTCCATAATATTTAAGTAGCTGATTACACGGCGATAATTGCTGTCAACGGCATACATATGTATGCAGTCGTCGAATTATTTTAAGCATTATGTAAATGAAATGGCATATTTCTTATTGTTCATTTGTCATATTGTGACCGTGGTTGAGTACAGATGTACATAAAGAATATGCCTAATAAGTGACTTTATTTTTCATTAAAAAATACAATTGAACAAGTGAAGAGATAGAAGTGAACAGTTAGAAAAAAGAAACAAATAAATAAACAACAACATAACACAATAACAAATAATGCATGGTAGTTTAAACCAGTTAAAAAAATCCACTGATAGTGCAGTAAAAAAAAACTACAAACTTTTAGTTTTAATATATTTTGAAATAAATTAGAACCTGTTAAAAAAATAGCGTTTTATTTAGACGATTTATGTATTTTATTCGTAGTGTAGCTACATACATAAATTTTGTATAAATATTTATTAAAAAACAAATTTTTAATTTTGCAATTTTCGTCACTAATTCCCGTATTACTTCAGAACTGTTGGCCAAACAAACGATTTAACCAAGCTAACGATTTACTTTTAATGCATGTAATTATTTACAATAATTTATAATATATATTATTTTATTTTAAAAGAACACTTACAGGCAAATTCAAGAGCTTGGTTCAAGTAGAAAAACTTCCGATTTGGCGCGGTTCTGCTTGGGAGAGATTTGCTAAGGTAAATAATGACAAAATACATACATACGAGTATGTGTAATATAAAATTTATTTAAATACTACTTGTATTTCCATTTTAGTCAAATATGTTAATATAACCTTATAGAGCGGCACATCATGATGTTTTGAAATATAATTCATGCAATATATACATACGTTCATATATACAAACAAACACATTATTAAAGATTTTATGTTATGTATTTCTTCTCATACATCAAATATATTTTAATAAAGAAAACACAACAAGTTTTACAGTAAGAAGCAAGCTGTGATTTTTAATTTGGATATTGGCATTGGGAAAAATAATAAAAACAAAACATTTATCTTCAAAACTTCTTACTTTACCTTAGGTAAGTGCAAAGTAAGTTAGTTATTCAATATCAATTTCAAGTAGAGGGGCTCTCACTAACTTTATTATAACAACGTAATTTTTAAAATCACTGGTGTGAACAGTTATTTTGCTGTTAAATTGAATTATACGAAATTGTTGAATTTGCTTATTTTAGCAAATGTAAAGACAACAATTATATTATTTTGTGGAAATTGATGATCAAATATCGACCGAAAATTACGTGTGATTAACAGAGTAAATTGCAAGGCAGACTTAAAGCAGGGGAGTTATTAAACAATTCGATTCGAAAGATAAAACCTTTCGAAACGTTCGAATTAAAAGTGAAACTGTATTATGTATCTACGCAATTCGTTTGAATGTGTACCCAAAGAGTTGTATATGAAAGTAGATGGGTGAAAAGTTGTAACGACGTGTTTCCACAGTTAGCTGGAGTGGAGTTCGCGGCTCCCAGGGTTCGTTACAAGAAAGTATATTCAATAACGTTATAATCTTTATTCATAAACTTAAATTACTAAGTACAGCGCGATACGAAATACGATGGGCCTTCGGTGGCCATTGGCACATTCGCTGGTACTCTCATCAGCTTTTCACACCATCCGACGCTTACGAAAGATATCGCCACTATTCGTTGCGAGTGCACATGAGCCGATTCTCTCTTCGGGGCGAATAAAATTCTGGCCCGATGGTAGGAGAACACTTCCTATTTTGGCCTCTTGTCAGGGCGAATAATATTCTGGCCTGACTCGACAATGGATTCTCTTCGTCTGGCTACTGCTCTAGGTGAAGGGACAAGGATTGACTCTATTGTCGGTGCGAATAAAATTCTGGCCCGAAGCTAAAAGATGTCTGTCTCCTCTGCTCACTCAACTCCGACCGCACTCGATTGGGGCGGATAAAATTCTGGCCTAACCGTTTGCCGCCTGAGGAGTGTCTATCCACTACTCGCCTATACCAATTGGGGCGAATAAGATTCTGGCCTAACTGGAACAGCGTCACCTTACTCACAGGCTTCTCTCGTCAGGGCGAATAAAATTGTGGCCTGACACGAAATCACCAGTAGTTTCGCTACCAGTTGGTGGCGGGTGAGTCTAGCTTAATTAAGTTGAGTAAAACTCTAAAATAATTAAGCTACAAGTAGTTGAGTCGAATAAACTTAAATAATAAAGTTGAACAAAATTCTAAAATTATTAAGTAGGTCTTACTTGGTCTTGCTAGCCACAGGCTGACTAACCACAAAGTAACCAGAGGTGTAAACTTTGACGTAAGAAAATTGATAGAATCAGCTTTTGTTGCTGCGGGCAGTCCCTCAAGAAAGAGACAAATATAACAATTTAAAATAGTGCGAAAAATAATCAAAACAGAAGCAAAAAACTAGAAAAATAATTTGTGACGGAGACAAAATTTCGTATATTTTAGTTTGTAAATTATATATTCTGTGCTTTATTATATAAATGTGATATAAATCACATATCACATTTAATAAATATCCAAAATTAAGAGATTTTGATGCAGTGCTAATTAATACAGAAATTAATAAAAGTAGTAAAAAAAAGATGGTGTTTGTATATGCAGCAACGCAAAGGCATCAATGTATCACCACAAGAAACAACTAATCAGCAAAAAGCAAAAGGATATTGCTAAGCAACCTAATCTATATTCGCTATACCTATTTTTAAGGTATTAGATTATTTTAAATTAAATAAACTTTTAAAAATACATTTACAAAAATACAAGCGATCATAAACTGCATTGCAATATCCCTGTCTTCATGACCAACCCAAATAAAGAAATGGCTTGGAATAATAATAAATAAATAAATGTTGATGGATTTACTCCTATTAAAATTATTAAAATATGATGCAGCCGCAGTAACAACTCCAAGTAGTATGCTTTACATATGGCCGTACAACAACAAAATCTGAAATTGGTAAATTTAATGTTGGAATATGGCCAGTTGGTAGCATGTGCATTATATGCAACTAATAGGGCTGGCCTTTATATTTGACGAAACAATTGGTAACAAATGATGAACAGGTAAAACGAATCCTAAACGTACTGATTACATTCAATAACAAATCTAAATATAATAGAACGCAAAAGATGGACGCAAACTCTTGTGGACACAATGAAGATGAAGTACATAAAATTGTTATAAAAGAAGAAGAAAGTTCATGTTCATCTACCGAAGAGGATGAGTACGATAACAATAGCGGTGTTGAGTATGTTAAAACAACAGTAGCTACAGTAGCGTCTTGTATTCCGAGATCTAAAATTAAAAAAGAATTTGAAAAAAACAAGTTTCTGATGACAATGCTGTTAATATTCTCGATATTACCAATGTGGAAATGGCTTTAAATGATAAGAAAATTTTTTAAGAACTGAGTCTAAAATTAAGTGAAAAATAATTTTATTGTACATATATGTACATAAACATGTTACAATAATAACTTTTTTCTTTTATATATTTAAACAAGCAGCTTAAATCACAAGCAATACTACTAGATAAAGAAGGCAAAACTTTTACACGTAACCTAGTTTGTGTTTACCTTTGTTAAAGTTATTTAAATGTTTAAATTTGAAATAAATTCATTCATAACATCTTTTGAAATATAAATTCTAGTTTTCAACCTCTTAATTATGTACAGTACCTAATATCAAGCAGTAAATAATAAACATCTATATATATTTAAAGCGTTTTCTTTATTATTTTTCCAAAACTTAATTTACAAATTAAATTACAATAAGGGAAAATTCAGAGGCATAAGTTAATCTTAACCAAGATTTTATAAAATTAATTACATGGACATGGCAGTTCCACAAACATTAAGCAAGCCTACAAGTCCTGAAACCCGATTTACATTTGCACGTCTGTAAGCAATACGGAAAAATGTTTAACACTTGAAACAATATAAAAGTTCACAAGACTTACCTCTCTGGATCCCTTGGGAAAATGTGAAGTTGTTCGCCTGGAGGACATCCTTTAATACATATTTTCCTGAAAATATAAAAGAAATTTTTGAACAAATTTGTTTTCTTTTATCCATGTAAATCCATACTTACACATTTTTAGTTGAATGCATTTTGGCTTTGCAAAAATGAAAAAAACTATTAGTCAATATACAAAGGAAATAAATGTGTGTTTTTATATAATAGAAATGAACTTATCTTTTAATATTTACAGTATAAGTTATCCTCTAAATTGTGCCCTTGCTTCTTCCTGTAAATAAAATAAAAAAAATTAATTTAAATTTAAATAAATATAAATTTTCAACCCTTATTTTTACCTTTTTCATTAATGCGCCAGAAAAATTATCCAAAATAAAGAAGAAAATATAACAAAAGGGAATATAGGAGCGGTCATTCATTTAAGAAAGAAACAGATAGAGAAAGAGACCACTATACTAGTGACGCCTCTGTGTTACTTTGTGTGACTAACTTCTCTACTGTATACGCATTACTATTATGCTTGTTTGGCTGAGTCTCACGTATACGCACACCATTATACGATGCATACCAGCTGATCATTTGTCAGTCATGGTAGAGTTGTATTAAAACAGTGCTACCATTATATGGCGGTGTTACCTAAATATTTCCGTTAATCTTAAAACTAAGTTATTATTAATAAAAACCACGAATTTAGTAAGAGAAGCAAAAGACATAATTACATGTGACCCAAAAACGAGTGAAAGGACTTTTGGTCGCCACAAAGTAGTATTACTTCGCTAGTTTAACCTGAGATAAGTTTTGGTTAACATCAGTGAAACGTTCAAACAAGTCAATAGTTTTTGGTTAATTTCAGACATAACGGAATTCTTTTGAAAAATTATCTAATTTCTGACTTGTTTTTGAAGAAAAATTTGTTTGTTCTGAACAAGTTGTGTGAGTTCCAAAACGTCAGTTGCAAATCAACTGCACAAAGTCATGCCTTCCTGTGCATCGCAAAACTTGTTGAAAGAATAGATTTTAACAAATTTTAATATGTATTATTTTACTGTCTTACATGTTATATTTGTAGGTAGAAAAATGGGCAATCTGAATCCGCTATAATTTAGAGGGAATAACTTTTTTTCGTTTCGACGCATCAAATTTTTTAATACAATATAGGATGCGTTCGAAAACATCAAAATACTTTGTAGTTATGTGATTTTTTTTTGTATAAAAAAAGCAACCAAACAACACAAAAGTTTTAGTTTAGTTTTAATACCGAACCAGCGTTAAAATGCAAAAAAGTGGTAAATGTATTCCATTAAAGTATTATTATATAAAAAGCGATTGAAAAAAGACAGTCAAAGAGAGTTATTATGCTCTTTATTTTTTTTAAAGGATAAAAATAACACCAACATACATATATTAGGTGTATTATTGTTGGGAGTTACAGTCAAACCAAAATATTAAGATTTAATATTTAAATACTAATTATTGCCATGCCTATATTAATTAAGTTCTACAACGAACAAATTTCAATAAATACAAGAAAATATCACTATTCAGTTGAATTTATTACTTTTAACAGCTTTGTGGGGTTCAGTTGTAAGAAACAGACAGGCTTAATGCTTTTTCAGGTGTTGTAAACCCAACAGCAAAAATCCTGAGAGAAGAAAATCTTGGGTTTTGGGGTACTTGTATTTCTTTTTTTAATTCCTAATTAAGTGTTATTTTGAATTTTGAGGAATAAAACTATTGTAAAAGGGAGTTTTAATTATAATAGATTGTTTTCTTTTTGTAATTTTGGGATGCTTGATGCGCAAGCCATAGACTACTAATTCTATTCTGTGGCGCAAGCAGTACCCTACAGCTCGATGCCATATAACCATATTGGCTTTATAATGGTTTTGAATAAAGTGACTGTGTCCCAAAGCCAGCGCAGTTGATTTGTGCTAAGTTTCATCGCCGTTAATTTTGCCGTAATATGGCCACAGAATATAAACAGAATACCCAACAATGACGTTTGAAAAAGCGTATTATCAGGTGTTATGCGTTTTTACGTACAAAATTTTAAGTTACCCCGATTATATGAAAGAGATAGGTAAATTAGAAGCGATAAGGTTATTTTATCTCTTTCATATAATCGAGGTAATGTTGTTGTAAGTTGTCGCGTCTAGTTAGTAGTTTATGATATGGCGGGACCAAGTAAGGCGTTGGTATAAGTGGATTCCCAACTTCTATCAGGCAACCAACTGATTTTCTGGCTGGCCTTAGCACAGAATATAAACAGAATACCCAACAATGACATTTGAAAAAGCGTGTAATCAGGTGTCATGAGTTTTTACGTACAAAATTTTAAATTAACCCGATTACATGAAAGAGATAGCTTAATTAGAAACGATAAGGTTTTTATCTCTCTTATAAAATCGAGGTAATGTCGTTGTGAGTTGTCGCGTCTAATTAGTAGTCTATGGGCCTTAGCACTATTGACGCACTGTTTATTATATTTAGACACATAATTTGGAAAAGAGTATTGATTATATCAAAGCATTTGACGAAATTGGACTGCATATCGTGCTTTAAAAAACAGCAAGAAATAAATTTATGCCACTATTGGAATTTGAGGTACAATCGTACCAACTACTAAATTCTACTAAATTGAACTTTATTAATGCATATGTCAACTTCATTCGGGCTCATATCTGCAGCTTACTCGTTCCATTTTCTTAACATTAAATGCTTAGCTTTTACTTCTTTTCTCTTCCTTAATTTACTTTTAATATATTTTTCGATTGGGGAAAGTTGTGAGCAATAAGGAGCGTTCATATATTTCTGACCTATACCTACAATATTGCTTCTGTACCAAACAATAAATCCTGCTCAAACTGAACAGGAATATCTACACTTATTCTCCACACAGAAGACGACGAATATATTTCTTCCCGATATTCTGCCGACACTCTTTTTATGTGCGAACGAATTTGTGGTTAGTTAAGACGTGTCATCACACAAACAAATTACAACACATAAAAAATATTATGTTCAAACTAAACATGTATTCTTCACACAGAAGATCACGAACAAATTTTTGTTGATTCTTGATTTGATATTCCGACAGGATGTTTTCATCTAATCGTTTACCTGCCGTCCGCAAACACCAATTCTGATGCAATAAAATAGTGATCGCACCTGGCCTGCTACCAAATCCCAATTTCAGGTAGCTACGTGATAAAAAAAAAGTACCTATAATATATACCTCTAATCCACAAAAACAAATTCTGACGCAATAAAACAGTAGTAACTAACACCTACCAATCCTTACAAAAACACCCAACCTACAAGCTTTACCTATTACCTGTTCACACCTTACAAATGCGTACATGATATATGAGATTCGCCTACTGCTAGCTCAGTATTCAGTTACGCAAGAATCGAAAAAAGGTATTCCAACCAAAAACTGAATCGTTAGAAAAAGAAGAAGACCGTTTGTATTTGCAAAACCAGCTGTTTCGCTGTGGTTTAAGCAATTTTATAAACATTTGAAATAAACCATAAATTTTGTACAATAAAATAGTGATTCAAGAATTTAAACAAATAAGAATTAGATAGATAGATGTTTTCTTTATTGTTTTCAAAAAAAAGGTTTACAAATTTCTTTTAATACTATTTATAAACTAGTTTGAATATATAAAGATTACAGCATAGTAAAAGAACTGTCTGCTGGGAAAATTGAGGTTTTTGTTTTTCCTTTTTCAAACTTTCGTAAAAATTTTACATTTTTAAATATTATATTCTGTTATCAAAAATTTTCTGTATCTTAATGCATAATTAATATAATTACAAAGATATTGCCAAATATCTTCACCACCATTAAGTATATAAATTATTTTCTCGTCTGATAAACTGACAGACCGGAAATACCTCAATCTAAACTCATTTAAAATTGGGGATCTACCCAAAAAGTGCTCCTTCGATTCTACCTTTCTTAACACGCATGTTGAACAAAGGCGAGAATCTTGTTCACGTAGGTTATCCCCATTTAGCCACAAAAGATCTGCTCTAGCCTTCATTAGAAACGAAATCTGGTTTTAGCCACAAAAGATCTGCTCTAGCCTTCATTATAAACGAAATCTGGTTTTGATTAAAACCTTCATTGCAGTAGGCTAAACCTTTTGAAAAGAAAGAGAGTTGGCAACTCTAAAGTGTAAAAAGTCTTGTTTTGTGCTTCCTCAGAAAGTTTTTATTTAATTTTTGTTTAAAACTGTTAATATTAAACTAAAGCAGCTAATTTCGGGAGACCTTATTATATTTGTATACTTAAAGGTGCAATTTTATGAAGTATGGCGGGAAAAGGTCGTCGTAGCATTAAAATTAATAAAGGTATTTGTGGGCAATGTAACCACAGGGTAACCAGAGGTGAAGACTTTGGCACATCAAAAATAAAAAACTCAGTTTTTTTACTATGGGTTCTGTTAGAAAGAGACAAATATAGCATTTTGTGACGAAATACAGGAAAACACGGCAAGAAATCAAAATAAAAACAAAAATCTAAAAACAAAACTAAGGCTTTGAGGGAACGAGACGGATAGAGAAAAAGATCACTATACTGTCGTTTCACCTCTGTTTACTACTTTGTGAATGTAACTTAGAAGTAGAAGAAGAGGAAGAATTTATTCAATGCGATAAATGCAACAAAAAATATCATATAGTTTGTACACAACTTGATAAACCAAAATATGAATACTTGCTAAAGCATGATAAAGAAGAATATGTTTGTCATTTATGTAATGTAAACAACAACAATAGTGGTACCATTACAAAAGAACTAAATGAAATAAAAACAGAATTAAAAAAACTTGATCAGCTGTCTGACAGAATCATTAAATTTTATGTCAAAACAATTTGATGTGTTAATGAAAGGTGTTGCTGAAAACAAAAAGAAAAAAAATAGATGCTGTTGAAAAAGAAAACAAAATTTTAAAAAGTGAGATTGAAACTTTAAAACATTCTGTCAAATTCTTAAACGATCAACGGGTAAAAAACGACGTTATAGTGAGCGGAGTGGGTGCACCAAATAACCAAACTGCAATTGATGCTATTTTGAAACTTTCAAGTGATGCTGGTGTAGTTTTGGAATCAAGTAGTATTGAAGATGCATACTTTATCAGAAATAAAAATGTAACAACAAATAAAAAAGATGTAAAGAAAAGTGTTGTTGTCAAGTTCTGTTCAAATGAATCTAAGCAAAAGCTGATGTCTGTTAATTTAAAATTAAAGGAGAAAAACTCTTCAGTGTTTGTGAATGATTTCTTAAGCAAAGAATCGCTAGAATTATTGAATTACACCAAAACTCTGAAAAATGTTGGTTTTCGTGCTGTCTATGCTACTGGTGGAAGAATTTTTTACAAAAGAAGCGAGTTTTCTAAACCAAAATTCATTGTAAGTGAGGAAGAAGTGGATAACTTGCTGCTTGAAGCTACAGCAAATAAGCCCAGAATCCTGAGATCGCATGCTGCTGCTGGAGTTGATGATGATGTGGAGTAATCGTCATAAAACGTACATATTGAATTGTTATATTACAATTTTTTTATGATTAAAAGTCAATATTTTGATAATTTAAAAACTTTTAAAAACTATTTGAATAGCTCAAGTTCTCTCTTTACTGTCATCTCAATAAACATTCGTAGCATTTCGTCAATTGGAAAGTTTAATAAATTTAGGGAATTAATTGCAAAATTACCGCGACTACCTAATATTATCGCTGTTCAAGAAACCTGGCTAAATAAAGATTTGATTCAGTTATACAAAATCGCTGGTTATAATGCTATACATTGTTGTAGATCTGATGACTATGGTGGTGCTTCAATCTATGTCCTTGATAATTTGGAGTATAAAATTGAAGTTTGTGACAGTAAAAATTTTATTGATACTGTTATTTTATCACTAGACGAGGTCAAAATAATGGTAAAGTTATGAAATTTCTCAATTATTATAGATCACAAAAATGTAACTCAAATAATTTCTTGTAATTCTTGGAACATACGCTTCGTAAATATGGCCGCGGTCCATGTATTTTTGTTGGTGATTCAAACATTGATATTCTGAACCTACAAATATCAGAGAATCTATTAAATTTGCTCACAACGTATGACTTTTTGAATTGCCACAATATGGTAACACGCCCTGAAAGTGAAACATCTATTGATCATGTTTACAGTAACATCTACAGCGACATGTATATTGAATCAACAAAATGCAAAATATCCGATCATAACATGATTTCTTTTCGAATTCAATTAGAAGTAGCAGCCATCATTTTAGTGATGAAAAACGCTCATATTGTGATTTCGATCGGGCTAAAAGTTTTGTTCTAGCTGGATTGCCACTGATACAACAATCTGGTTATCCATCTATTGATACAACTTTGTTAACCTCGTGCCTAGAAAATGCTGTAAGAAATTCTATTAATGAAAAAACTGTAAAAAGAAATTATAAACATGAAATTACACCTTGGATTAATGGAAATCTGCAAAAATTAATAACGTATAAAAGCAAACTTTTGAGTGTAAGAAGGAAAAAGCCAGATAATGAAGATATCAAGAAAAAATTAAAAAGAATCAGCGTTGTAATAAAAAAAGCATGTCGAGCTTCTATGCATAATTTCTATAAGGATAGTTTAGAAAATGTAAAACATGACCCAAGAAAAAGTTGGAAGTTTATAAATGAAACCCTCGGTAGAACTTTGCAGAGATGTATTACAGTTCAAGATGATAATGGTGATGAAATCTCTAGTGATTTGCAAAAAGCTGAGTTTTTGAACAACTATTTTATTCAGTCTGTAACAAGCTTAAAGTCACAACCTCAATTTTTATCAACAGATTCTATCAACTCCCTTAGAACGCTAATTCGATGCATAACAAGATTTAATTTTAATCACACAACACTAGATGAAGTGAAGAGTATTATACTTGAATTGACACCGAAAAAAAGTTGTGGTCACGACAACGTTTTACCAAGAATTCTGTTAAAGCGCATAAATGAAATAACACCTTACCTCGTAAATATTTTGAATAATATTATAAGTACTAGTAGTTATCCGAATATCCTGAAAATTCATAAAGTTTCTCCGATTCCTAAAGACAAAACTCCAACCACAGCTAATATGTATAGACCTATAGCTATACTTTCAATAATTGACAACGTTTTTGAAAGAATTTTATGTAATCAGATTTCATGGTATATGAATAGATACGAATTATTCAATGATTTTCAATATGGATACAGGAAAGGATGTGGTACTGAGGAAGCAGTTGTTAACGTTATAAACTTTATTTGTAAAAATTTGGATGAAGGACAGAGCGGCGTAGCTGGAATTTTTTAAGATTTTACCAAAGCTTTTGACCTAATAGATCATGAACTGCGGCTACAGAAACTAAAATTCTATGGTATATAAGGAAATAATTTGCTCTTATTAAAAAGTTATTTAACGAACTGACAACAGTTTGTACAGATTGGTGGTACGAAAAGCTCATTTCGTCCGGTTTTATGTGGAGTACCACAGGGCAGTGTACTTGGGTCTTTGTTGTTTACTATTTTTCTCAATGATTTGCATAACCTTGGCCTTATTGGAAAAATATTTATGTATGCTGATGATATCTGCTTATTTTATCCATACAAACATGAAACGGTGGTCAAAGCCTGTATAGAACGCGATGCAGGTTTGATATCTGAGTTTGCTCGAATAAACAAACTTGTTTTAAATGCCAATAAAACGCAGCTACTAACATTTAAGCCTAGCGTCCCTAATAATGACTTTTCAGTATTTGTAGATGGTAGAGAAATAATCGAGAAAAGCTGTATTAAATACTTAGGTATAGTTTTACAAAACAATCTCGTTTGGAACGATCATATACGTTCTCTAAGAACTAAAACTGCACAAGCTGTCGGTATTTTATATAAATTTAAAAATAAGTTTGATAAAGATACTAAACTTTCAATCTACAACGTCTTAATTCAAAGCCATCTGAATTATTTAGCCATTTTATATGGTTATAAGAAAACGAATGACTTTAAATCACTTCAACGAATGCAAAATAAAGCATTAAAAATCGTATACAATCTTCCAATTACATATCCAACTTCTTCGTTATATATTGATATATGTCAAACAATTCTGCCAATCCATGGCATCTACAAAATGCAACTTTTATTATACGTATTTAAGTGCTTGCACAATATTGGACATCACACGATGCATTTCATGAGGAATAATCATGCAATAAATACGAGAAGTAATGGAAATTTAAGAATCGTCTTTTGTAGATTGGAATCGACTAAGCAGCGTATAGAATTTATTGGTAGTCGCGAGTACAATAACTTGCCTCTCATCTTAAAAAATGAAAATAGAAATTCAGTCTTTAAAATTCTTCTAAAACAACATATTATGCAACATATAAATGAACTCTTAATTTAATGATCTCAAAATAATATTTTTTTTCTTTCAATATTATACCATGTATATAAATATACTTAAAATCGTTTTTTTTAAATTAACATATATTATGTATTATATGATATGTTGTATATTATAAGTATCATGTATAAATTTTGAGGAAACTAAAATCTTGCCAACTCACTTCAACAATGCCTTTTGGGCGCTGAGGCAACATATTGGAAATGAACTATTTTGTAAATAAAATCTATATACATATGTATAAAAAAAAGCGGTAAATTCTATTCCGACTTCGTAAAGCATTTGTGACGCGTGCTTCACGTGTTTGGACTTTCATTTCTTCCAATAGTTTTAAGTTTGCATTTATCCATGAAGAAAAATTTTGCTCAATGTTGAATTGCACCAAATGATTTTGAAAATCAATGTACCAGTAAATATTCTTGGAAATTACTTTCAAATAAGAATTATATATTGTGTGTACAATAATTAAAAAAACACATCAGATAAGTACGATGTTATATAAAACGCTTTATTAGCACCACTAAATAGTATTTATATGGTGATGTATGTATATCAAAATATATATAACTAGATGAAGTAGAAATAGTGATAAATGAAATAAATCAAACACTCGTTCTTTAACCATCAAAGATAACGGTTGTCTTTATAACAATTTTGGCGACGAGGATAAAAAATTCAGAAAAAAGATTGCATTTTCTACAGTACAAGTGCAGTGTAAATTGAAAAAGAAAATTAAATCAAGACAGAAAAAAGTAAAAAAATGCCGGACACTGTGGTGGAGAATAAAAATGTTGCATTATTTAATTTTGAGCCATTTGATCCTAAGAAAACTACATGGACACGATGGGTAAAAAGGTTTGAGACAGCAATGGAATTATATGAGTGCGACCGAACTAAATACCAGAAGCTGTTACTACATTTTATAGGGGCGGATACGTACAACTAATTATGTGATAAGTTAGCCCCACAGGCACCAGAAGAAAAGCAGTACAAGGCGATCGTTGTAATATTACAGGATCATTTCGACCCAAAACCGAACGAGTTGTTGGAAAATTTCAGATTCAATATGAGAAAGCAGAAGAAAGGCGAAAAAGCTGCGGATTTTTTGGTGGAACTCCGGAAGTTGGCTGCAAATTGTGATTTCGGGACTCATTTGGAAAAGGCGTTGAGAAACCAATTTGTATTTGGACTCTTGGACGGCAAATTGCAAAGCCGGTTGTTGGAGAAGAGAACGCTTAATTTGGATGATGCAATAGCAATGGCTACAGCAAGTGAGCTGGCAGAAAAAGGCGGTAACGAATTACAAGGTAATAATTAAGACCCAATTAGTGTGCACTAAATGGCGGGAAAAAATAAAAGGCCCAATTTTAAAAAATGCTTTCGTTGTGGTGATGTGAAACACACGGCTGATAAGTGTAAGTACAAAGAGGCCATTTGTAATTTTTGTAGAAAGAAGGGATATTTGAGAAAAGCCTGTTTTAAAGAAAAACAGCAATTGCATTTTATCGAAGGTAATAAAAAAACAATAAAAGCACCAACAACGGTAACAACAGTGGAGGACATTTTACAAATAAATGACCCAACAATAACGACCCGCAAGAAGATAATGTGCAAAATAGAGATTAATAATAAACTCTTAGAATTTGAAGTGGATACAGGTGCGCCAGTGTCTATAATAAGTCTGAAGGATGCTAAAGATTGGTTCCCAACATCTGAAGTCAAAAGCCCTGACTTAGAATTGATAAGCTACTGTGGCACTCCGTTGAAATGCCTTGGATATATATGGGTAAATATAAAAAATGAAATTGACACCAATGTTAAATTGTATATTGTGCGGTCGAACCGTAAGCCCATATTAGGAAGAGAGTGGCTGTACAAAATAAAATTAAACTGGAATGAAATTATTAATGGTAAGGATTTAGTAAATGTTATAGAAGCCAAGAACCCCTGTAAGCAAATACGGGTATTAAAGCAAAAGTTTCCAACTGTGTTTTCAAAATCAATGGGCAAAATTACTGGACTACAGGCCCGACTCTACTTAAAGGATAACGTGACCCCTAAATTTGTGAAGGCCAGAAGAGTACCATACTCCTTAATGGAGGCAGTCGAAAAACAATTGCAAGAGCAAGTCGACGAAGCGTTACTAATAAGAGTAGACCAAAGCGAGTGGGCCACTCCCATCGTAGTGGTACCACAAAAGAATCGCGAGGTATGGATTTGTGGAGATTATAAAATAACTTTAAACCCAGCTTTGCTTGTGGACGAGTATCCAATACCAACTATTGAGGAGTTGTTTAGTAATATGGCTGGGGGGCAAAATTTTCAAAAATTGACCTGACTAAAGCGTATCTGCAACTAGAAGTACATCCCGATTATAGACATTTATTGACCCTTAATACTCATAAAGGGTTATACCAACCAACACGTTTGATGTATGGAGTAGCTAGCGCTCCGGCGAAGTGGCAAAAGCTCATGGAGCAAGTTCTGGGAAATATACCTGGTGTTTCAGTATTTCTAGATGACATTAAAATTACAGCCCCGGATGACACAACTCACATGAATAGGTTGGAGGAAGTATTATCGCGCTTGGAAAAATTAAACATGCGTATTAATGAAGATAAGTCTGAACTGATGAAGGATTCCATTGAATATTGCGGCTACAGCATAAATAAAGAGGGAATACATCGAATGAAAAACAAAGTTAACGCAATTCAAAATATGAAGCAGCCGAAAAACAAGGATGAGGTGCGTGCCTTCTTAGGCATCATAAATTACTATGGCAGATTTATTAAAAATTTGAGCGACATTCTTTGCCCATTAAACCGACTATTGCAAAAAGATGTAGATTTCGTGTTTGACGTGAAGGCCCTCGAGGACATTAAAAGTCAAATGCAATCTGACACTGTACTGATCCACTATGATCCGAAATTACCCCTAGTACTAGCAGTGGATGCCAGCCCTATCGGCGTAGGTGCTGTTCTTAGCCATGTATATGATGATGGGAGCGAAAAGCCTATACAGTTCGCTTCGCAAACTCTTAGTAAAACTCAACAGCGGTACTCACAGATCGATAGAGAGGCTTATGCGATCATATATGGTGTTCGTAAATTTTATAATTACTTATATGGTAAAAAGTTTACTCTAATTACAGATAACAAGGCGATATCGCAAATCTTTTCTCCAAGTAAAGGCCTTCCAGTACATTCAGCAACAAAAATGCAACATTATGCACTGTTCCTGGAACAATTCGAATACGTTATAGAATGCAGGAGATCGAAAGAAAACGCAAATGCTGATGCGATGTCAAGACTTACAAATACAGAGGTATACGAGTCCATTGAAGAAGTTTATATAATCGAAGAGGAAATGATGGATAATTTGCCTGTGACCCTCGAAGAACTCAAACAGTATACGAAAGACGATGATGATGTGAAGAAACTAATAAAATGTTTAGAATATGGTCGTGACTGTGACGCAAAGGACCGGTTTGGTATCACACAGACGGAATTCAGCCTTCATGATGGATGTCTGTTACGAGGTATTGGGGTATACATACTAGCGCCATTACGTAAAAAAATCTTAGATGAATTACATTCAGCACATTTTGGTATGTCTCGGATGAAAAGTTTAGCCCGAGCTTATGTTTGGTGGAGTAAACTGGACAACGATATAGAGAAGCTGGTATCTAAATGCGCACTTTGTCAGGCGACACGACCCAATCCAAAGAAGCTAATGCCTATGTATGGTTGGTATAGACCCAAGAAACCATTCGAACGTGTACATGCAGATTTTGCCGGACCTTTCATGGGAAAATATCTGTTTTTACTGGTGGATGCATACAGCAAATGGCCGGAAGTGCATATCATTCCCAATATGACAACAGAAACAACAATACAAAAGTGCCGTGAGATATTTTCCCAATTCGGCATTCCTAATATATTCGTGAGGGGTGGAGAAATGTTATATAAAACGCTTTATTAGCACCACTAAATAGTATTTATATGGTGATGTATATCAAAATATATATAACTAGATGAAGTAGAAAGTAGAAATAGTGATAAATGAAATAAATCAAACACTCGTTCTTTAACCATCAAAGATAACGGTTCTCTTTATAACATACGGATAGGCGAGAAAAACCCAGAACATAAGTAAGAGGTATTTGTGGCCAAACTATTCCAGTGTGAAGAATTCTACCGCACCGGAGTAGATATATTAATATTTTTTTATCTTTGTAGTACAATATAAAGGGTTTTTGTTTTAATTTCAAGAAAATGTGCGAGAGCACCGACGTCGTTGTTGGAAGAGAAAAACAACGTTCTCGACCTGCAATAAATTAAAAAAACTGTCACATTTCAGTACAAAAAGATAAACAAAATAAAAAAAGTTATGTAGGATGATTAATGAAACCTTTAATTGCATTCTTTTTTTTAATTACACATTTCTTGAAGATAGACAAACTAAAATCGAAAGACACTCCACCACTAAATTAACAACTTACGAAAACGTAGCTACACACACACAAATACATATACAAGACTACTAAGCCAGCAACTGAAATAACTGATGCGCAATTTCGCGTATGTTCGGGACATTTGAAGAAGCGGCCGTGATCTGTATATAAAGGCGCCGTCCACCGAAGAAGAGATAGTTGACTTTGAGATTTCAGAGAGTGAACATCTGTATGTACAAAAGAAGTGCTAAGTGTACAGTGTCAATTAGTACCGAACAGTTGTGAATAGAGTCTTAATTGCCAAATAAAAGTGTGTACTGATAAAATTATAAAAGAGTGTGTATTTAAATATTTGGAATTAAACGAACCCTTCAAAATAACGTTTATTGTGGTAATAAACGCAACAATATGTATTCTTGATTTGTTATTCGAACAGGGTGTTTTAATGTGGATTTTAGGAACGAATTTCCGTCATTCCTTGTCAAGTTTGGTTTCGGCTATGTGCCATCTTCAAAAAAGTTCGCATATACAGCTGTCATTAGATGTGTCCAGTTCATCAGTGACCGTGTTTGAGTACAGAAGTACGTCATATCAAACGCATAGCAAATATATTTTCAATTGAACAGTTAGCAATAACAAACAAATAAATAACAAAAAATAAAAACAATATTATATACTGAGTGTAAAAAAAACAACAACAAATAGTGTTTAACAATTGATAGATTTTAACAATTGATAGTGAGTGTATGAGCGCACCAAATATTAATGAAACAAATATAAAAGGTAATAACAACAATGCTTATTACTCTTTCACTTACACAAATGCTAATAATGTAATGAACAATACAAATAATAAAAAAAGATGACAGTGCTTCTTGAACCGCCAGGCCAATTGACCGAACGCGTTCTTTATCAGGTAATATAAACTTATCTTAGCAAGTAATAACACCAGAAGAAATAACAATTCAACCAAAAAACAATTTAGACACCATATAAAAAATAGTACAACAAACCAACGAAGGTGATATAAAAAATTCTGTAAAAAAGTGCAAATAGATATGGATCGTTATATAACCATAACCAAAACGAAGGCCAGTCCTAAGTCTTCGCAGCAAAAGCGCACTGCTAAACAATACAAAAGTTCCCAAAGTGATGTAATGCCGGTAAGCGAAAACAGATTCTCTGTACTTGCTACAGCGGATGATGAAGCTGAACCCGCTATACGAAGATGTCAAATTCAAAACACAAAGATCCAGGCCCACACTGAGAAGAATTATCGGCTGATCGCAAGTCGCCTCGATGCAGATAATAAGAGCTATTATACGTATCAACAAGTGCTAAAGGTGTGATTGTCATCGTAAAGGGCATTGATAGTTCTGTTCCCACTGATGAAATAAGAAGTGCCATAAAGGTGGAAGGTTATGCCGTAAGGTCAGTGCACAATATTTTAAATAAGAATAAAGTTCCACAATCTATGCATCGTGTTGAAATCGTATTTAACGCATCTCAGCTTAAATCAAAAAACTCGATTCATCCTATATACAATTTGCGCTACCTTTTGAACAGAAGAATAACGGTGGAAGAGCCTCTAAAGCGTAATGGTCCCCGTCAGCGTACTAACTGCCAGGAATTCGGACACACGAAAACCTACTGCAAGCTACCATCTCTATGCGTTGTTTGCGGTGATGCGCACTGGACTTTGGAATGCACTTCTTCCAAAACAGACCCCAAAGTAAAGAAATGCAGCAACTGTGGTGAAAACCACACAGCAAATTACAGGGGCCGCAGTCTTTCAACATGTAAAAAATAATGCGAAAGTCGTACGTAAACCTAAATATGAGCAATATAGATCTTCCCAATTTCTTCGGATTCATGCTGGTTCTATTGCTAGTACACAAGCTACACATCCACACATTAAACCAAACTATTCGTATGCACAAACATTGAGAAATGCGCATAAACATTCATATGCCCACGTCCTTAAAGAGGGTGCACAGACACCCTTCACTACCAATTCTTTCTCAATCGATAATTTAATACAAACAATGAATAATTGCATGCCAACTATGCATGGTATGTTTCAGGAAATGATGCGAACCCAAAACATGCTTCTGCAAGTTCTGCTTAGCAAAAAATGAACCTGTTAAAAATATGCTTCTGGAATGCTAACGGGCTCTCCCAACATAAATATGAAGTAGAACAGTTCCTGCTAGCACATGATATAGACATACTATTAGTTTCTGAAACACAATTCAATATAAAAAACTGCTTTAGAATTGATGGGTGTTTTGTATATGACACCAAACACCCAAGCGAAAGGGCATGTGGTGAGACTGCCATTATAGTCCGAAAAAATGTAAGGCATTTTCCATTGGCTGAATTCAGAGAAGACTTTTTGCAAGCCACGACTATAAATCTTACTGATTTTAAAATTGTAGTCTCGTCAGTGTATTGCCCGCTTAGGGATAAAATCGAACACCATGAATTTGCCAGGGGATTACAATGCAAAGCACACATATTGGGGATCCAGACTCCTTAGTCCTAGAGGTAGGCAGTTGTATTATACCGTTCAAGCAAACAAACTGGATGTCGTATCTCCCGGTAAACCCACCTATTGGCCTACAGACTTTAATAAGTGGCCAGACCTTAATGATTTTGCTATAGTAAAAAACATTAAACGCGACCAACTGTTAGTTAGTTCATCCTATGACCTCTCTTCTGATCATTCACCTACAATTGTTATTTTACACGACAGTTTTGTCACTGCACCTAAAACCCTTAGTTTCTACTCGAACAGGAACACGAATTGGTTAAAATATAAATTGTATGTGAGCTCACATTTATATTTGAACATCCCACTGAGAAATCCAGCTGTAAACCATTTTACAGACGTCGTGACTGCCGCAGCCATAGCTGCAACGCCAACAAAGCCATCAGCTAAAATAATAACGTACCAGGCAACAGCAGATATTCAGATGCTCGTCATTGAGAAAAGAAGACTAAGAAGACAATGGCAAAACAGCCGTTCTCCACACATAAAAATGCAAATGAACTAATCCCAAAAAACTTACGCTATAAATTGAGACAGAAACACGAATTCGCAATGATTATAGCCTGTGGAAAGCTGTAAAGCACTTACAATATCCTATTGCTTACGAATCCCCACTATGCCTTGAAGACCGTACTTGGGCTAAAAACTCGAGTGAAAACGCAAATCCGTTCGCAAATTACTTGAAGAAGGTTTACGCACCACATGATATAAGTAATTCCACTATTCCAATTATTAGTGACACCGTGAATGATCCAAGGAAATTTCGGTTGTCTTCTTTAAAATCGGCAATTAAAAATACGGATATGAAGAAATCACCTGGACCTGATCGTGTAACAGGATCAATGATAAAAAAACTTACCTAATTCAGCTGTAAGAATTTTACTTTACATATTTAATGCCATGTTGCGCGTCGGCTTCTTCCCATGCTCTTGGAATATGTCTGAAATTGTTATGATTTCGAAACCAGGAAAGGACTCAAGCCAGATTACATCCTAGCCTATTGTCAGTTTTGTCAAAGATATTTGAAAAATTATTCGTCTCGAGTGTAACTCCTTTTCTAAATAAAACATTATCCCAAATCATCAGTTTGGTTTTCGAGCAAGGCATAGTACGATTGAACAAGTCCATAGAATCGTTACCATTATTAGATCGGCTTTTGAAAGAAAGCAATACTGTTCAGCTTTATTTATAGACATTTCCCAAGCATTTGATAAAGTCTACCATGATGGGCTACTTACTAAAATAGCACGGGTTCTTCCTGAAAACACCCACAACCTTATAAAAAGCTATTTGTCAGATATAACTTTTAAAGTAAGGTCAAAGGATCAGCTTTCAGGAAATGGGAACATCAGTGCAGGAGTACCTCAAGGTAGTGTACTAGTATACAGCGGATATGCCGACAAGCCCACATACATATACATCAGCCTTTGCAGACGACACTGCAATTATAAGTGCCAGTAATAATCCAAAGGATGCATCTGAAAAACTGCAGTCACATATTCATAAGCTAGAAGGCTGGCTAAAACAGTGGAGAATAAAGGTAAATCCATCGAAATGTGCTCATGTAACGTTTTCCCTTCGAACGCAAAATTGTAGACCAATCACAATAACTAATACCACGGTTCCAGCGGAAACGCACGTTAAATATTTAGTAATGCACCTAGATCGGCGCCTAACTTGGTCCCGTCACATTGAGGCAAAAATAACGTCCATAAAGCTTCGAACAAATCAACTGCATTGGCTAATAAGTCCTAACTCAACTCTGGCTTTGGAATATAAAGTCCTTTTATACAAATCCGTTATATAGCCAATTTGGTCATATGGTATTCAGCTGTGGGGTATTGCCTGTGCATCAAACATCCAGAAGTTACAGAGAAGACAGTCTAGGATTTTACGTCATATCGTATGCGCCCCCTGGTACACAAGAAATGAAAACATACATAGGGATCTCAAAGTTCCCACTATCCACGAAGAAGTTAAAACATACACGTCCAAATACGTGAACAAACTAGTCGCACATCCCAACACTTTAGCACGCAATTTATTGCAATTTGATGGCCACCAGAGACTAAAAAGAACTGACACATTGAGCCTGGCGAGGCGGATCTCTCTACACAATATAAGATAGATTTTTAAGATTTGAATACAGAAAGTTAGGTACTAGATTGGTAATAACTAGTAAATAATATTTTAGAAATAAGATTTGAACGCTTATTGTGAATTTCTTTTAGTAGAAAGATTCAATAAAATAAAATATAAGTATAAAAAAAAATGTGACAAAATTAAATCTGGTGTGTGAGTATATAAAAACAAAAAATTAGGTTACAATTTAAAATTGATAAACAAAACATAAAAATTATGGATTGCAAGTAAAAAAAGAAAATCGTGAAACAAATTACGCGCTTCACTTCTAAAGGTTGAAGTCGGTTAATTTTAAGATACGCGTGAAGGCATCTATTACCATAAAAGTTGTTCTGGTCATTTGGAAAAAAAACGTTAAAAACATTATGAATTCAATTGGGTATTGTCAAGAAAAAACCAGAAAACTATTCCCAGGTATGTTAATAATACGTAAAGACTCCAGAATTAATAAGGATACATTCAAGTATGTTGCACGTATTGGAATAGAAGACGGGAGCCTTGCGGACAAATAATCAACTGGCAGTTTACCATACGTTTTTTGCGGAGCAAAGGCAGAAGCATGGTGTGATAAAGGCTTGTCATCTGAATACACTCGAATCAACATTTTCAAAAGTACTTGCTGAAACGATATTATTTGTGATAATGAGGCCATATGTTACGTCTTGAAATTTTTGTAGAACAAAATTGGCATATGAATTGTGTTAGGAAGAATTTTAAAATACCTCGATTAAAAAACTAAGTTTTCTGTTTACACATCTCTAAAACAACTTTTTTTAGCAATCCCATATTTAACGTAATTATGTTTAAATATATGTTATTATTATCTTTGACCGAACCTGGGAAAAAAACACACATATAGATTTTCAGTTTATACACTTTATTTACATAACGTCCATTTGTTATCCACAAATTTGTTCTATACTACATGACTTTGTTTAATTCTCGATTCCGAAAAGGGACCCATAAAGTAGGTGGTCTGCTTCGATATCCCTCCCCACATTTATAGACTCAGATCAGTACTACAACAATTGTAGATAAGTTTGGATCCACTTAGAACCACAGATATCTGTGCTTAGAACATATAAATTATAGTGGTCATTCTATACAAAGAGCTATCAGCGAATTTAACAATACCATTTTCAAAAGGGTTCGCATTTATTTGGGTGGCACAGCAGAGGTGGAATTTTTAGTACTTTATAACAATATTCCAAAATGTTTAGTTTATACTTTTTTAAATAGTACGACATTTTTTTCAGATTTTACGCAGTTGGTCCGTTAGCTTACGCTCTTTATACTACATTTACACCTACGCAATATCTGGTACTTATGAGATTTTGAGGGAAATCTAGTTCATTTCTACCAGATTACCCATACAAAGCAAAATCTACTTACGAACTAGATTTTGGCAAAATCTTGCAATACTGAATGATGCAACTATGTATTTTTTGCTAATGTACTGAAATATGCGCTGAACAAGAAAATTTTGACATTTGTAACAAAAAAAAAGCGCGGTAGAAACAAAATATTTGCAGCAACATTAAAAAATAATAAAAGTTTAAAATAAGTGGTTTCAATATGGATAAAACCATAATAAAGTGTAAGTAATATTACATATGTAATTATGTGTATAAAAACAATTGTAGCACGAATTTAATTAAGTTTAGAGCCAAATTTTTATTCTTTCTTCAGTCAGCTGTTTTTGTTATGAAAATGAAATCCAATACTACGTCAAAAAGCTATGGCAGAGATTTTCTTCGAGATTTGAGTTGAAATCTACTAGATTTTGCGTAGGTGTAAATGTAGTATTAATCCTAAATATAGTAAATGAGAGTACAAACTGTTACCCTCCCAGTTTATAACATTTCCATGGCTGAGGATCTGCAAGTTTTTATTGAAACATGTACAGACTTAGAATATCCAATTAAAATAAAAATTTGTTCACGTAATTTTTGATACAAACTATATTCTGAGAGTAATCTTTGCTAAATACCAAGTGAATACTCCCTCATTCACTGGACTTTACGGACCTAGTTTTAATCATTTTTTTTTATGAATCAATAGTAGTTTAACGTCTTAAGTTCAAAATATTAATTTTAATTTAAAAATAAGTATTTTGATTTGTTTGACAACTTGCGATTTTTAAGATTAACTCTACTTCACTCTGGCTGTGCTCTTCGCACTCACTAAAATTTTCGATTACAATATATTTTACTGATCGCCAAAATCCTAAAGAGACGGAAAAAAGGACGTGATATAAGAGCTTTACTTTGAGAGTAATTATAATCTGCAAACTTTTATGATTTATGAAAAAACTCTTCAATTTCTTATTGGTAAGCCTTTCCAAAATAACAAGAGAAAATCTGCTCGTGTTTTCGTTTTTGTATGGATGCTTTTGCATAATTTATCTGGTGTCTTAACTAGCGATAAATCTGTTCAGTCATCACACATTTTGCTGCTCGCACAGAAAAATGGCTAGACAAGACCGCCGGTAATGATGGTCGCTTCATGTTCAAACAGAGTTGTCTGAACAATAGTTCGACAACTCTGTCATGCCATTACACATCAAACAAAAAACACAGAGAATATAAAAAGTATGTATGTGTGTGTGCGCTCGTCTGTAAGCACCCGTCATGCATAAGCTATGCTAAAAGCATCCATACAATCTCGATGAGAGGCAAAAAATTATGCTCGAACTGAACGCGAACATATATACGGTTTCATTAAACAGAAGACCACGAATAAATTTTCTTTTGTTATTTTGGAAAGGCTGTCTCAATGTACGAAAATTTGTATGACTAGTCAAGACGTAGTCACAAAGTAGTAAACAGAGGTGAAACGACAGTATAGTGATCTTTTTCTCTATCCGTCTCGTTTCTTCAGAGCCTTAGTTTTGTTTTTATTTTGATTTTCTTGCCGTGTTTTCCTATATTTTTTCCTGTATTTCATCACAATATGCTATATTTGTCTCTTTCGAACAGAACCCATAGTAAAAAAACTGAGTTTTTTATTTTTTATGTGTCAAAGTCTTCACCTCTGGTTACCCTGTGACGTAGTGTAAGGTTTATACATTTGAGATTGCCTCACTTTACCTGAAGTAGAGCCAGTAGTACTGGCTCTATCACATTGGATATAGTTTTGAAGTATATCGTATTTATTTTGTATTGATCTGGCATCACCAGTAAAAATACACATACATTTATTGAATTGTATATTGTTGGCGCCAGAAAAAACGTTAAAACCGATAAATGAATTATGGGCATTTTAAATTAAAGTGCATTTTATTGAATACTAAGCAAAAATATAATACTCTACGAGTTTTGACATAAGTATTTAGATCAAGGGAAAACGGAATTTCCCAAATTAGGGTTTAAATAGTAAATTTTTAACGCCATATAAGACTTCTGACCATACCTTTTGAACTTGCAATAACGCTTTGCACTTGTGATATAGTCATGCAACAGATTTTTCGTATCCATCTATTCTTGCATTTTGTTTGCATGATGTGTATGCGAAAAGTATGAACGACAAACGAAAAAAAATTCGGTACTACGCATTCTATTTTTCGTTCCTCCAAAATTTTCAAAGCGTAAAAAGGCACCTAGTCATTTCACAATTTCACATATTTTAAATGCGACTAACACTAATTAATAAAACAAAAATTAGGCATGCATACAATACACACGCATACATACGATACATATGTATGTATGTATGTACTTAACATTATTTAAAAAACATAAATTTTTTTTTTTGTTATTTAAATTTACATAATTGTCTGAAGTGAAGGAGGGAAGCATTCTGATCATGTTTCTTTCAGCAAAACAAATAAATTTAAACGAATTTAGTAAATACTAGGGATTATTAATATGCATTTAGATTTTATGTTGTATTTGTAACCATATTTTGAATTGGTCATCGGCTGTCTTCTAAGTTTTGTGCGTACTTGTGTATGGAATTGTGTGCAGATTATTCCATACTGTTAAAAAGCTAGTTATCCATTTCAGCATTTTGTTCGCCCTCCACATCTTCATCGTGTTCGTTCAAAAGCGGGCTGTCGTCCCCTAAATAGCTGGGAGGTAATGGTGTGGCTGGGGTCGTCGGTGCAGATCTTGAGATCCAACTTTTTCGTGGCCGACTGCCTCGATTATTAAAGAAATTTGAGCTTACAACACCAGTAACAGGACTTTTGATAATCGTACAACGACTACCTGATAACAGTTGATTAGAAGCCATCATAGGAATATAGAGAGCTTTGTTGGGTTTGGATGTGTGAACGCGTTTTTTACTGTGCTGTAGGGTAGATGGCCGTTTCGAGGAAAATGAAAAGGTAAAACCGCTACTAGCGGCAGCACTGTTACTATTAAGACACGACTTGCTATTCGTCATTCTGGATGATTCTCCAGTCATAATTACTGATGTCGATGCTGATGGTATCGACTGTACAGAGTTCGCTAGAGGTTTGTTATCAATTCGGTTAGTACTTAAAGTCTCGACTATATTTTGTTGCTCGGGCATTGTGGATATACGTTTAAGTTTTGCTACCGATTCTAAAACTGGAGAAATACATTTATTAACTGCGGGCGATGGTGAAGACATTGTATGGTGAAGTGCTGGTCTAGTCGATGTCCGAAGAACTAAGTCTTCTTCATATTTGCTAACACCTTCTTTTAGTTGACGAATCTGGTCTAGTATTTCTTTCACCTCCCCGGTAGGACTAGTAGCTTGCGGTGGTGAACTTGGCGTCCCTATATTAGCTAAGCTGCTAACGCCTGAGCAGGTACCTGAGGTTACACAACTACGCAAACGCCCATCGTCAATATATTTTTTTCCAATATCATTAATTAGCAATGGCGAATTTCCTACTGCAAGGCTCCCTGGTGGCATTTTTTGCTGTTGCTGCAGAAGCTGACAGCAAGTCTCAAGACTACGACGCAGAAATTGCAAGTCTCGAATATCGTTGTCATTGCGAACCATTGTCGAATCAAGTTCAATGCTATTAGGAATAGTCACGGACAATCCGCCTATAGAATTATTTGACTGATAAAAAACCGGCTCGCTGGTAGGAGAATTTAAACGAAAATGTGTAGGATTAGTACTAGTACGATGTAAAGGATTAGGTTTGATAAATCCATTACTAAATATTACCGGCGTACCACCAACTTGCGGATGAATGAAGACACCTGCTCCAGAGATTGATCCCATTGCAGAGGAGCCTTCAGAATGCTGTTGTTGTCTATTGACCGTAGTTCCTCCTATTCCGGCTGCACAACTATTGTTTTGAAAAATATCACTAATGCTGCTATTGCTGTTCGTTATACAACGAAACTGTTGATCACTTTGGGACTGTATGAAGCCACTACTATTTGGTAATATACGTAAATCAGTGCTACTGTTACTATAATTTATCACATTTGCGTTGACATGATCGCCGTTTGTGCGCTGTTCTATATCACCAACACTACTACCGTTGCTATCGATTTCGAAAGGTGCTCCGTTTTCAAATTCCCTAACAATGCCTATATAATGGGTATTTTCTTCATTGCGTCTATTTCCAATATCATTCAACCGACTAATAGTGGGCGTTTTGATCTGGCTATTAGCTGATTCATAATGAATGTTTCGCTCATTATTATTGTAGTATTGCGCATTTGCATTCCCACTACCATTCAATTCAAACCGACCGTTAGTATTTGTACTCGTGCCACTTGCCATTAACACGCCACCATTGTAATTTTGGCATACCAACTGTGATGCCGAACGTGGCATCATGTATTGTTGCTGAAAGTGTGGACTGAAACCTGTTTCAGGGCTTGCCGCCCTTGAATACGGCGGTGGTACCAGAGAATTTGCTTCGTTGATGTTGCATATAAAACTAGAACTAAGTGAATCTACTGTACTTGCTGCTGACAAGGATCCAGCAGGACGCACTATATAATTACGAAAATATTGCACCATTAGGTAACTAGAACCATTTTTCCCATTATCACTGTTGCACGTAAATACCAACGGGTAGAGGTCCGGTTTAGATGTTACCTGAAAAAAAATTTACTCCTAAAATTATATATCTAGAAACAGCGGTACTCCACTTAAGAACTTACCTCAGTATAGGGAGGCGGTGGATGATGAAATGAATTGCATCGACTATATTGTGGTGGCACATAACATGAACCAGCAGAATCGCCCTCCGATTGCACATGATGTTCGTTAAATCCCCAGCCACAAAGAGTTGTTCTCTTTTTCCATAGCGAATAGGCACATAGGATTGCTAAAATTATTGCTACCACAACACACCTACACACAAGTAATGAGTAGAAAAAAATCCATCAATTAATAAAAAATAATGTAAGAAAAAAGCCATGTATCTTTATCAAACTTTAAATTTTCAATTTTAAACTGAAATAATGTTTTATCTACTTTTAATAAAATGCTTCTCGTCCTTAAACAAAGGCATTAATTTCGACTCAATATGCTTCCTTTCTTCACTATTATCTGTTGCATTTTCAATTTTTTAAGTTCTTATAGAAATACTCACAACAGTTTTATAAACGAAAGTAACAATCAATTAATGATACTAAATATGAAATTGTGATATTTTCTTTCAAAGGGAATGCTTTGTCATATTCAGTCCGTTCGTTTACTCTAAACTTTTACAAATTTGTACTCGACGTTACTGGATTCTGTTCGATTACCCTAAATCTAGTAAATGAAAGTACAAATAGAAAGAGTAATAAAAAGACTAATACATTCACATGTTTCGCACTCGCAGGGCTACTCGCAGCAAAATTTGCATGCGAGTGAATTTTTGGCACTTTCATGCAATCAAATGTCAAATAAACTAATGGAGTTACCCTGTCAGAAATTTTAAGCAAATTAAATGGATCATGTTATAATTAAAACTAAAAATTTAGATTATTTTCGATTAAAATGTGAGTTAGTTTCTTAAAATTAATACAATTAAAGGAAATATTTGTATTATAGATCGCTAATATCATTAAAATATCAATAATAGTAATTAATGCCAATTATTTCCTTAAAAATGATTCTATGTTGAGAACTTGGCAGCTCTATTTTGTAAACAAAACAAAACGAAATGAAAATAATGTATAATTGAAATTAAAAACGTAAAAGAAATAAAAATGGATGTAAAATTGTGCCAAAAAAACATTATAAAACTAATAAATTTATACCGCGCCCATCGACTTTTATTAATTGTTTAAGTTTTGAAAGCAAACAAATTTTTTGGAGTTTACTCTTTGGCGACATTTTTAAAATTAACTTTTACTCTCATGTGTAAACAGAAATGCAAACTGCAAGAGATTCGAGTATTTCGAACAATTTTTCGTTGATAATACAGCAGCACTTGCATGAGAGTACTCATATGTGTAAAGGCAGGGTTAACTCGCTTAAGAAAACGTGAAAGTAAATCAGCGAATTGACGGTTGTCTTGTATTTCACAATAAACATTAGACTAAAAGAAAAGAATTTCATATATTCTCTGCCACACTCAAATGCTGTATTGAAAGGATAATTATTAACTAAATGATTTCAAATTGGAGAAATGAGCACTTAATAAAAACAAAATTAAATTATACATGTACCGAACTCTACAATTTTTCAAATACCAACTTTTTAATACTAAATAATGAAATAGTTAAAATTGTTCAAAAAAGTAGTAAAGATTTATAAACGTCTAAATGTAGTCTTAAATTTCTACGTTATCTCATAACTTTATTTATAGTTGTTACTCGAACAAATTTAATTGTGTTTATTGTTATACAATAAAATTGTGCTTCCGTTAAGATTTAACGCAACGCTATTTTAAAGGTACTTTTTTAGAGAAAGGCGAAAAATTTCGTTCATATGATTAGAACCATTTAACTAATTTTAGTTAATAATACTAAGTTTATTGATAATATTTTACACATTTCAATAGTTTAAAATAACTTTAAACAAACGATTTTTTATTGAAATATAAACTGACTTCAAATAATGTCAGTTTTTTTTTCATAAAAAAACTCAATTGAACAAATGCAGAAATAGGAAAACAACACATATTATATGTATATTTTGCAAACAATAACAAAAAGTGCATAGTAATTGAAACCGATTAAAAATTCCACTGGAAGTCAGTCAATGACTGCAACAAATATTCGCAAGAAAATATTAAAGGGAATAACAACAATGTTTACTCCTTTAGTGCGATAGAAACTAATATTTCAATGAATAATATAAATAATAAAAAAAAAGATGATAGTATTCTTTTAACGCCAGAAAAATTGACCGAACGTGCTCATTATCCGCAAATATGAACACATCTTCACAACGCCTGAAACAAATAAAATTAAACAAATTAATGATGCAGGTGTTATACCAAAAACATTGCAACAAGAAAACGATACGTTGCCTCCATTCGACGGGGACAATCCAGAAACTATGATCCCAGTACATATAGAAAAATATTATCGGCATATCGCAAGGCGACTTTAATCAGAAAATAAATGCTATTATACATATCAATAAAAAGGTTCGAGTATTGTTATAAAGGGCATTGGCAGTTCTGTTTCCAATGAGGAAATAAAAGTACCATAGAAGCGAGTTACGTCGTGAGGTCAGTGCACAATCTCCTAGACAAGAATAAAGTTCCCCAAACAGTGCATCATGTTGAGATTGTATTTAATGCAACTCAGATAAAATCTAAAATTACGTCCACCCATTTTGCAACTGACAATACCTACTCAACAGAAGAATAACGATAGAAGAGCGATGAAAACGCAATGGTCCTCGTCAGTCCACTTTAATAAGCTGCCAGATCTTATTAATTTTTACTTTATAAATATTAGACGTAACCAATTGTAAGTCAGTCCGTCACCATTCACCTACAATCGTTATTTTACAGAAGAGTATTGTGGCTGCACATAAAACCCCTATTTTCTATCCAAATAAAAACACAAATATGTTGAAATATAAAATGTATGTGTGCATTAACTTACCTCCGAATATCCGACTGAGAAATCCGGCTGATATTCAAACAGCTGTGGATATCCTTACGGACGTCGTGACGGTCGCAGTCACAAATACAACAAATAAACGATCAGGCTTTTGTCAGGGCAAAAAGAATGCTCAAAGGCAATCCTGACATCAAGATCCTAATGAAGTTATGTCAAAGAATTTTACTTAATAAACAGAGACAGAAACACGACTCCGCTATAGGGATATATTTAAATAATTTGGACCCAACAAAAAACACGGACTAAAGCCTGTGAAAAGCTGTAAGACACTTAAAATGTGTTACTGCCTGCGAATCCCAAATCAGACTTGAAAACCACACATAGGCTAAAAACTCAATTGAAAAAGTAAATTCCTTCGCAAATCACTTAAAAGAGGTTTTCACACCAAATGGCATAAATAGTTTCACTATTTCAAATATCAGTGACACTGTGATTAATCCTATGAAATTTGAGGTATCTTCATTAAAATCTGCAATTAAAAATATATACGAGTATATGAGAAAATCACCCGGACCTGATCGTATTACAGAGACAATGATAAGATATTAACCTAATTATATTGTGAGATTTTACTGTTCGTATTTAATACAATGTTGCGAGTTGGCTTCTTTCCATGCTCTTGGAAGATGTCTGAAACTGTTTTAATCCTTAAACCAAGGAAGGACTTAAGATTACGTATATAGGTCCGTTAGTCAACTGTCAATTTTATTAAAATTGTTTGAAAAATTATTCGTGCCTTACTGATCAAAACATTATATGTACCTAACATCAGTTTAGTTTTCGAGCAAGCCATAGTAGAATTGAGCGCGTCCACAGAATTGTCACCGTTCAGCGTAATTTATTAACATTTCACAGGCGTTTGATAACGTCTGGCATTGAAAGACGAGAATAACTCGAGTTCCATCTTTTAACTCCTACAAGCTTCCGAAGAGCTATCTGACTGATAGAACGTTTAAGTTAAGATCAAAGAAGCAGTTTTTTAAAAAAGGGAAATCTCTGCAGGCGTCCCTTAAGGCAGTATACTAGGGCCGTTATTATATATTATTTGTACAACGGATATGCCAACAAGCTCAAATATATATACATCAATGTTTGCAGATTAGACTATATTTATAAATGTTAACCAGGAACCGAAAGTTGCATCCGAACAACTTCAGCCTCACATTAATGAGCTAGAAGACCGCTGGGGTACTGCTTGTGCATCAAACATCCAGAAGTTACAAAGAAGACAGTCTAGAATTTTTTCTTGGAGATCTACAAGTTTCCACTATCGAGGAACAAGCAAAAATATACTCATCCAAATACGTAAACAAACTACAATTGTTCACAATTTATTACACTTTCACGGGTAGAGACTAAAAAATACTGACATATTAAGCCTGGCCAGCTCACCCACCCAATAATAGATACTTTATTAAGATTTGATTACAAATTAGTTATAATATTGCAGAGATAAGATTTTAATACTTGTTGTAAATTTCTTTTAGAAAGATTCAATAAAATAAAATTAAAGTTTAAACATTTTTGCACTTCGAAGTCCTGAATCTATTGGGCCGTAATACGTTATAGCAAACCATCCCCTCTGCTATAAATACGGTTAAAAATGTATCTTCTTATATTGTGAAAATAGCAATTTTAGACGTCAAAATTCCATTTCTTTTCGTTGAATATAGCATGTCATATGCTCTCCAGCAAATTGTAATAGATTTTCGGGTATTCACAGCTTGCAATGGCTTTTTTCACCGGTGAGATAATTGCTTGGATACCAGCTGGAAGATTGATTTTTGGTGCTAAAATGAGCAGAGTTGGACGCAATTCTTAAGATATTTTTCTATTCGGTTGCAGTTAAAACAGTTGGAATCCTTCCATTGTAATTCTTTACCATAGGTTTCAGTATCTTTTAAGTATTCGAGCATAGTTTTATGACTTCGCCCGATTTCCCGCGCAATCGCCCAATGGCAATATCCATGCGAACGATAAACATAGACTTTGACTCTTTCCGGTATATTGAACATATTTCTATTTGTGACTAATGTATATTAGAAAGTAATATTTTTCGACTAATGTATAAATCAAATCCGACTAGTTGGGAAAAATTTAAAAACGCAAACTGGTCTCTTTATATGAACGGAAAGCATGGAAAAAGACATTTAAAATACTCTTGCGTTGAACTTTATTGTTGTTGTTCTTATATTTGTAGTCTTTAGAAAGTTCTCTTTTCGATGGTAGTAAAATTTAAGCTGTCGACAATATATGGCCTACTAAAAACAGAAATATAAGTATCTGACGGAGAATGTTCATGTATTTCCGAAAACCAATTTTTTTATGATGTATGAAATGTATAGGTTGGTCCAACCAAAACGCACATTGTTTATTGTAAATAGAGCAAAAAGTTTTGAGAGAATTATCTTTATATTTTGTATTATGATAGAAGAAATTATTTATGTGTGAAACAAAATATAAGCCAAATGCTCGCCACGGCTTCGGTGGCATACCTTTAAACAATTTTCGATATTTTCAATGACTCTGAGATATAGTTGAGGTTCAATGTCGTTTATGTGCCGAATTGTTCTTGGTTTTTTGACGTACACTTTTTTTTTTAATATCCCCAAAGAAAGAAGTTCAACAACGGTGTCAAATCACATGATCATGGCGGCCAATTAACATCGCCACGACGGGAGATGGCCGTGCCATTGAATTTCTCCCGTAAAAGAGCCATTATTTCGTTGGCTGTGTGGCCAGTTTTTTTTTAACCCTAAAAAATAGTGACTCACGATTAACATCTTGAATTATGGTTAGACCACAATGTAAACTTTTAAAAGTCTAACTAGGAAATATAAATTGTATAAAATCGTAAATTTTGCTTTCGATTCCAATATACTTTAATAACACCCTGAACTACTAAATTTTAATTATTTAACGGTTTTATAAGTGATAGTGTTCCTTGTTACAAATGCCCATGTCTAATTAAAAATTCTTTTTAAAAATTGCGAAAGTTATGAGATCTGACTTACCAAAAAAACCAATGGCTTATAAAGAAAAGGTTTAGCACATGTTCAGAAGGTGGTGGCAACTGTCTTGGGCCACTTTGATAGGGAGGGCAGCATCCTTGTGCACAACATTCTCTAGGTAAGGAACATATATGACCACCTTCACAAAATCGAGCTACAACCTAAAATAGAAGAGATCAATACCTTAAAAATTTATTTCGCGCATGATTTATTCTGACAATAAAGCTTACAACACTAAATGAAAACGAACTGAAGCCTGACAATTAATATTATTTGGATAATATTAATTTTAGCTCGTTATTTCGACACTAAAGGAACAAAAGTTTACGTGGAAAAAGCGAAAGAGTCTTTCCATTGTTCTGAATTAAGTTCAACACTGAGAAGGATTGTAAGCGGCATATACATATGTACATTAGAAACGAATGAATTATAAAGCAGTTACAGATAATGTCGCTCATTTAATACAGGAGAAAGAAACAGCTACTGTATCTAAACGCGTGCAAACTGGTATGGATCGGTGCATAACCATAACCAAGAGGAAGGCCAGTCCTAAGTCCTTGTAACAAGAGCGAAGCGCCAAACAATATAAAGGTTCTGATCAAGTAGCTGCAATATCGGTAAGTGGAAATAAATTCTCTGTACTTGTTACCCCGGATAATGAAGATACCGAACCCACTGTTAGGGAACAAAATCCCCCACCAATTTACTTGAGCGAACAAACATCAAATGACTTTGTAAAAATGCTGTTCCAAATCGTAGGTAAAGAAAATTTCTACATGACTTTTGTACGAAGAGGAAAAATACAAGAAACAAAGATTCAGGCCCACACTGAGAAGAATTATCGCCTCATTGCAAGTCGACTCGTTGCAGAAAATAAGAGCTATTATACGTATCTACTAAAAAGTGATTAAGGTTTAATAATGATCGTAAAGGGCATTGGCAGTTCTCCCCAACCTATGGGTTGAAATCGTATTTAACGCATTTCAGCTAAACTCAAAAAACTCGGTTCATCCTATATGCAACTTGCACTACGTTTCAAACAGAAGAATAACGGTAGAAGAGCTTCTCGGCTTCATACTAGTTCTATCAAATAAAAATACGAATTGATTAAAATGTAAAATGTATGTGAACTCTCACTTATCTTTGAACATCCCACTGAGAAATCCAGTTGATATTCAAGGAAGTGCATTCGCTAATCATTTAGACAGGGTTTTCACACCACATGACATAAATACTTCCACCGTTCCAATTATCAGTGACACCGTGATTGATCCTAGGAAATTTCGGTTATTTTCTTTAAAATTGACAGTTCGAAATACAGATATTAGAAAATCACCCTAACTTTATCGTATTATAAGATCAATGTTAAAAAAACTTACCTATTTCAGCTGTGAGAATAATACTTTTCATATTTATTGCCATGTTGCGCGTTGGCTTCTTGCGATTCTCTTGGAAGATGTCTGAAATTGTTAAGACCCCGAAACCAGGAAAGGACTCAAGTCAAATTATTTCCTATAGGCCCATTAGCCTACTCTCAGTTTTGGCAAATATATTTAAAAAATTATTCGTCTCCAGTGTAAGACCTTATCTTAATGAACAAAACGTTATCACAGATCATTAGTTTGGTTTTCGAGCAAGGCTTAGTACTATCGAGCCATTCCATGGAATCGTTACCGTTAGTAGATCGGCGTTTGAAAGAAAGCAATACTGTTCAGCTTTATTAATAGACATTTCCTAGACATTTGATAAAGTCTGCCATGATGGGCTGCTCACTAAAATAGCTTGAGTTCTTCCTGAAAGCACCCACAAGCTTTTAGAGAGTTATTTGGCCGATTAAACATTTAAAGTAAGGTCAAAGGATCAGCTTTCAAAAAATGGAAAAAATCAGTGCAGGAACACCTCAAGGTAGTCGGATATGCCGACAAGCCCATGTACATATACGTCAACTTTTGCAGACGACAGTGCAATTATAAGTGTTAATAAAGACGGTAGCATCTGCACAACTTCAGGCACATATTCATGAGTTAGAAGACTGGGTAAAACAGTAGAGAATAAAGGTAAATCCATCAAACTGTGCTCATGTAACGTTTTCCCTGAGTAGGCGAAATTGTCCACCAATAACATATACCACTGTTCCAGCGGAAACATACGTTAAGTATATGGGTATCCACCTAGATAGACGTCTAACTTGCTCCCGTCATATTGAGGCAAAAATAATGGCCTTAAAACTTAAAACAAAACAACTACACTGGTTAGTAGGTCCTCACTCAACGAAGTCCTTTTATACAAATCCGTTATAAAGCCAATATGATCATATGACATTCAGCTGTGGGGTACTACTTGCGCATTAAACATTCAGATGTTATAAAGAAGACAGTCTAGGATTTTACGCCTTATCATATGTGCGACCTGGCATATAAGAAATGAAAATATCCGTAGGGATCTAAAAGTTAAAACATACACGTCCAAATACGTAAACAAACTAGCCGTACATACGATTACTCTTGTACCTTGTACTTGCACCAGAAACTAAAAAGAACTGACAGATTGAACCTGACGAGGCGGCTCTCTTTACGAAATAGCAGACAATTTATTAAGGGTTGACTATGAAAAATTAGTTATTACATGGGTAATATCTAGTAAATAATATCTTAGAAATAAGATTTGAATAAATACTCTTTGTAAATTTCTCTTAGTAGAAAGACTCGGTAAATTAAAATTAAGTTTAAAAAAACATGCTGAGAGCATAAGTCAAACTGAAATAGACCTCACGATTTCATAGCATTTTTTAACTTAAAATTGTATGGTAAAATTCGTTATGCCTCAGCTCTGTTTTATCATTATATCTCATGCAGCAATTAAATCATACAAGTATGTTCTGGAAATCACTTTTAATCACTGCCGGCTTTAAAATCACATGTGTGATATAATCCACAGTTGTGATAAAAAATTGCATGAAAACAGATGATTTCTTTATCTGGAATCTGAAATAACTTATTTCCCCACAAAAATCAAATACTTAAGCAATTTACTATAAAGACCACAGTAAAATATTCACAAAAACTAGCGAGTGATTTGCCAAAGATAGTGACTTGACAGTTGACCGGGTTAACATCAAAATTTGTTGCACAGATCGCCTTTTTTTGTTATATCAATTCAAAAGTAATTTTTAGAATATACCAGAGTAAATAATAATTGTAGTTATATAATGATCTAAATATTTACACTTATATAGTGTTTTCGTATTAATGGATATAATTAAATAAATATTTGTGTATAAAACTCTTTGACTTACAAGTTCACACAATTGTATTAAAATTAAAAATAGTGTGGCTAATAAGAAAACCATTCTCAATGTAGCCAGGATGCAGATAGTATACCGCTTATGTATTATTTTCTTATTATTTTTGTTTTGTTAACTGTGTTATTTTGATGTTTGGACTTTTGTTCACGGAACTTAAATATGCTTTACAATATGCATATGCATTTATGGATATAGTTTTAATTTGCTTGCAATTCTAGTGCTGGTGATTGCGCCGCAGTTACCACAGCCACTTCTCTGGTACTTGAAGATGATGCTTGTGATGACACTGACATATAGCAATTACGTTTATTAAATAACAAAACAATAGCACATGTCCTTGGAATAAGTACGCATTGCAATACACATACATATGTATTATAAGTTGTTTTTATTTTTGTCGTTCTACACATCTACAAAAACACAAACTTAGATAAGTTCATATACATTCATGTATATATTTTAATATCTGCTTATAGAAATATTTTTACTTTACCGTTCTTTTTTGTTATTTAGTTATAATTTCTTTTGTGGCTGTGTTAAATTTGTTCTTTATTTATATAGACGTAATTTATATATTTATGCATTTTTATAAATACTAATGCACATAAATTGTTTATTGTACATGTGTATAGATAATTGTATGTTTACTCATGTGCTAATAACCTATAGCATTTACTTTATCAAATAATGAAATTTTTTGCTTTGTTTTATTTACGCACACACACCGAATATATTTTAACGCCTAAAGTTATGCAAAGTTCATTTTTCCCCAATAATTTCTATGTAATTTTTAACTGCTTCAAACCCATTATATAAATTTTAAGTCATTTCGTTTGCTAAATTTACTTCACTTGCACTTAGTATACATTTGGAAAAAATCGTATAACCCACAAGATGTCATCATCTTTATTAGTAATATTTAATACTTTAGAACATAACCCAGGGTGTATCAAATAAAATCTGGCAAATACATATGTATGTATATATTACTAAAGTCTGGATTGAAAATGTAACATTTTAATGTAATAAATCAAAATATATTTTGCGTTATTAAATTTTTTTTTATTAAACTGGAATTTATTTTAGATTTTTGTATTTATATTAAATTAAAAAAAATATTTTAAACATTTTGCTTTTGCTATATAAATGTAAAATGAATAAATAACATTTTGCTTCTTCGTTACCTACCTCTTTCGTATTATACATATGTAATCATCATCCCTTACAAAAGCGAAAATTATAGCATTGCCATACCACTATTTCTAATTTTCCATAGGTTTAAGCTTAAAGGTCTATTTAGCCAACCGTTGAAATCGTAGATGTAACGTAAATGTAAATGCAACGTAAATGTAAATGTTTGAGCGCTTATAGAATGCCTAAATCCGTGTCAGGTGTTTTTGACACAAACAAAAAAATCTAAAATATTTGCAGATTAAATAAAAGAGAAAACTAACTGTGTGTTTTAATTTTTATTTCCGGGTGTTTTCATTAAAAATATAGAATCAAAGCGATGAAGAAGATTTGTTTATTACCTTGAACTTCTTGCGTATTTGTAAAATGTACTGGGGCATAAAGAAAAAACGTCATCCATTTTTTAACAAATAACAAATAAAAAGCAATACAGCTGTTCGAAACAATGATGAGAGTACAGCATGTTTAGTATATTCGCCAAAAGTACGCAACTTAATTAAATAGTACCAAAAATTAAATTTACCTTTTTTAATAAAAAAATTTTGATATAGTTAAATTACATACATATTATTTTTACATTATATACACATTTATTGCACTTAAAAATATTTATATATCTTTTAATTACATATGTACTCGTATATTATTTCCATTATATTTCACAGCCCTAAATTTAATCTTGAACTTCTCTTTATGTTTTTAGCAGCATTTAATTTGCATTTTAAACCGATTTTCAAAATTCATTTTTTTAAAGAAATTTATGCGTATCAGATACTTTTGGAAATCGAGCGGATAAAATCTTCGCCCTAATGTTATTGCAAAAATATTTTAAATTTGCATGTATTATCCCTAACATATCATATATTATTTACGCAAAAACGAAAACACCGCAAATTTATTGAAATATATCATGCGTGTACATAAATTTATCATTTGAATTATTAAAATATCAAAAAGCAAATAGTCTTTGTGCCGTCTTCTCATTCACAATAATATATACCATCACTGGCTACATCTGTCACGTAAGCTCGTAATGAAATTCTATTTTCTACAGGTTGAGACGTTACGGTTACATTTTACTACAGTCAGATAAGCATTTTCATTGCTACTCGTATAGCAAAAATTATCAGCTGATTCAGTTACATTTACGTTTCTACATTTACGTTCGGCTAAATGGGCCTTAAGGTAAAGAGTGATTTAGACTACGTGACTTGTCGTACGATTACTCAATATGTAATGAAGTCTTACGTAATTGAGAGAAAAAACCGATGAAAATTTGACATCTTTGTTTTTTGAAAAATTTGAAAAACCATCACACACCATTTGATCAGGAGAGAATTTTTCAGGGATGCAAAACTAGATCTAGTGAATATATATAAAGAAAAATTTTAATTTTTCGTTCCAAGATATTATTAAAAACGTATGTAAAATTTAACTTGTATTACATATGTATGTATGTATGTATATGCGTCTGCATATAAAAAAGCTTATCTATTTCAATATTAACTGTACAACACTAGAAGTACTCTACGAAAGAATTTTGTTTGGCGTAAACTTTCCATGCCTGATTTTTATGTAAACAAATGGCAACATATATATGTGTGTGTGCACGCACCATATGTTTTGGTATTTTACCAATCATGTAAACGAAAAAAAATTTGTTGTATGATTTTACTCTAATTTTTTTAAATACCGATGAAATTTCATCATATTTTTACTCTCATTTTACCAATGAAAAATATCATCGTCTAAACTTGGATATGTGTATTTTGTTCATGTGATGGCAGAACAGCGCTGTGGAACAACTGTTTGTTTAAAGTCGCTTATACACGAACAGACCATCAACAGAGACGGTCATCACGAGTCATATTCCTGACGGCATGTTAACTTAACTAGCCATATGTCTGTTTTGCTATCAAATAGTTTCCTGTTCCCAATCGTGTTCAAACACACTTGTGCGCACAAACCTGTTCTGCCATCACACAAACAAATTAGACACAAGCAAAGTAAAAAATATGTGTGTGTGTGTGCGCTCGTTTGTAAACATTAGTACATAACCTATGCTGAGAACTAACAACAAATTATGCTCAAACTGATCAGAAACAGCTTCTGAAAACGGACGATTTTGTTATACTTAATTTTATTTTATTGAATCTTTCTACTAAAAGAAATTTACAATAAGTATTCAAATCTTTTCTTTTAGTTGTTCACTTCTGCTTTGAACAGCGTTGCCAAATGCGCAAATTTTTGTTTTTTTAAGTGGCGAGCAGTTTAACAGCTTTTCGTTTAAAAAGCAGCTCTTTTACAAATTTGTCATTTTTGGAAATTTTTTTTAACTTTACATTTTCAAACCATTAGTTATTACTTGTTTGTTCATTGATACGTATACATAATGGTCATAAGGTGCTATACGCAATTATATTGATAACACTGTAAACTGCAAGATTTAAACGATTTTTTTTTATAAATTAATATTAATTAACAAAAACTCAGCCCTACTCTGTGTGGCACTTTAATGACAAAACACTTAATCAAATATATACCGTTAAACAAATATTTTGTACTCATTTAAACTCACTGTTTACGCTTCTTTTGTTAAATACATATGTATATGGATGAAAAACTATTATTATTTTTAATATAATATTTTTGTCATTTTTTCATACTTAATTTTAATATATTGAACCGGTCTACTAAGAGAAATTGACAAGAAGTATTTAAATCTTATTTCTAATGTATTATTTACTACTTATTACCAATTTAAGAAATAATTTTTCGTATTCAGATCTTAATAAACTACGAGTACATACAATTGTTTAGAGAGAGCCGCTTCCCCAGGCTCAATATTTCAATCCTTTTTAGTCTCTGGTGCCCGTCAAATTGCAATAAATTGCGTACAGAAGTGTTGAAATCTACGAATAGTTTATTTACGTATTTGGAGGAGTATGTTTTTCTCTATCTCATTTCTTATATACCAGGAGACGCATATGATAAGACGTAACATCCTAGACTGTCTTCTTTGTAACTTCTCGATGTTTGATGCACGGGCAGTACCCCACCGCTGAATGTATATGACCATATTGGCTTTATAACGGATGTGTATAAAAGGTCTTTACATTCCAAAGCCAAGATTGAGTTAGGACTTAGTTGATTTTTGCCTCAACATGACAGAACCAAGTTAGGCGTCGATCTAGGTGGATACTTAAATATTTAACGTGCGTTTCCGCTGGAACCGTGGTATTTGTTATTGTTATTGGTGCACAATTTTGCCTTCTTGGGAAAAACATTACATAAGCAAATTCAATTGATTTATCTTTATTCACCACTGTTTTAGACAGTCTTCTAGCTCATGAATATGAGACTGAAGTTGTGCATCGAATCTATATTAAAACATTTAATTCCAGTGTTATCTACAAAGGTTGACGTATACACGTATGTATGTCGGCTTGTCGGCATATCCGGTGTATGATGATATATAATAGCCCTAGTACATAATAATAGCCCTGGGGTACTCCTGCACTGATTTTCCCATTTCTTGAAAACTTAACCTTTGCCCTTACTTTAAACCTTCTATCTGACAAATAACTTGGCAGACTTTATCAAATGATAGGGAAATATCTAAAAATAAAGCTGAGCAGTATTGCTTTCTGGCAAAAGCCGACCTAATAATGGTAACGATTCTATGGACTTGTTCAATAGTACTATGCCTTGCTCGAAAACCAGGCTGATGATCTGAGATAACGTTTTGTTCATTTAGATAAGGAGTTACACTTGCGTCGAATAATTTTTCAAATATCTTTCACAAAACTGCGAGTAGAGTAATGGACTTTTAGGACGTAATCTGGCGTGTTTCCCTTTTATGGTTTTGGGATCATTTTCAGACATCTTCCAGGAGCATAGGAAGAAACCGACGAACAACATGGCATTAAATATGCAAACTAACATTCTCACAGCTGAATTAGTAATTGTCGATTTTAAAAAAGATAGCCGACATTCAGGATCATTCACACTGACACCGTGAATGATCCTAAATCCATGTGGTGCGCAAACCTCCTCTAAGTGATTCGCTAACGCATTTGCCTTTTCACTTGAGTTTTTAGCCCAAGTACGGTCTTTTAGTCTTAGTGAGGATTCGTAAGCGATAGGCCATTTTATTGTTGTTCATACGTGTTATTCATTGGATCCAAGTTTTTTGAAAATCTGTCGATAGCGAATTCGTGTTACTGTCTCAATTTATTGCGTACGGTTTTTTGGCATAAGTTCATTTCGATTTTAATGTGCGGAGAACGATTATTTTGTCACTGCCTTCTCTTTTCAATGACGATCATCTGTATATCTGCTGTTGACTGGTACGATTTTATTTTAGCTGATGGCTTTGTTGTCGTTGCAGCTCTGGCTGCGGCAGTCATGACGTCTGTAAATTGATCTACAGCTGCTTTAATATCAGCTGAATTTCTTTTCTTGTAGGTGAATGACTAGAAGATAGATCATAGGATGAACTTACTAACATTTGATCGCCTTCAATGTTTTTACGGTAGCAAAATCAATAAACTCTGGCTACTTATTAAAGATTGTGGGCCAATTGGTTGGTGTACCATCAAATACCACGTCTAGCTTATTTGCTTCAACTGTATAATACAACTACCTACTTCTAGGACTATGTGTACTTTACATGTAATCACCAGCGGCAATAAACTTTTGTCCTAGTGTAGCAAAGAACCTGAAAAATTGATGATGTTCGCCTTTATGCCTAGGCGGGCAATACCCTGACCAGACTGCAATTTTAAAATCAGTAAGATTTATAATCGTAGCTTGCAAAAAGTCTTCCTTGAATTCAGTTCCACCTCGCCCTTTCCCTTAGGTATTTGGTGTCATTTATAAAAAACCCATCAATTCTAAAGCAGTTATTTATAGTAAAATGTTAGCGTTCCAGAAGCGTATTTTTTACTGGTTCATTTTTTGTTAAGCAAAACTTGGTTCGAGTTATTTTCTGAAACGTACCGTGCATAGCTGTCGTGAAACTATTCAGTTTGTATTAAATTCTCGATTGAGCTCGAATTGTTCGTGAGGGGTGTCTCTGCACCCTCTTTTAAGACGTGGGCATATGAATATTTATGCGCGTTAGAATTTTTGGCATTCTTATGAGGCAAATCATTTCTCCATGTTTGTGCATACGAATAGTTTGGTTTAGTGTGTGGCTGTGTAGCTTGTGTACTAGCAATAAAACCAGTATGAAGCCGAGGAAGTTGGGAAGTCTTATATTGCTCATATTCAGGTTTACCGTACGACTTTCGCATTATTTTTTACGTGTTGGAAGACTTCGCAGCCCCTGTAATTTTCTGTGTGGATTTCACCACAGTTGCTGCATTTTTTGACCTAGAGGTCTGTTTTGGAAGAGACGCATTCCAAAGTCCGGTGCGCATCGCCGCAAGCTTGTAGTAAATTTTCGTCTGTACGAATTCCTAGCGGTTGGTACACTGACGGGGACCATTACGTTTCAGAGGCTCTTCTATTGTTGTTCTTCTGTTCAAATGGTAGCGCAAGTTGTATGAACCGAGTTTTTTGGATTTTAGTTGAGATGCATAGTTCGGGAACTTTATTCATATTTTGAACATTGACACTTTGAGTAGGAACAATGCCCTTTACGATAATTATTAATAGCACTTTTAAGTTGATACGTGTAAAAGCTCTTATTTTCTGCATCGAGTCGATTTGCAATGAGACAATAATTCTTCTGTGTGGGCTTGGATCTTTGTTTCTTGTATTTTTCCTCTTCGTACAAAAGTTACACAGAAATTTTCTCTACTTACGATTTGGGACAACATATTTACAATGACTTTTGATGTTTGTTTACGATTGGGGATTTTTGTTCCTTTACAGTGGATTCGGCATCTTCATTATCCGAAGTAGAATGTACAGGAAATCTATTTTCATTTGCCAATATGCTCTTGTTGCAAAGACTTAGAACTGGGCTTCCTCTTGGTTATGGTTATGTATCGATCCATACCAGTTTGCACGCGCTTAGATACAGTACCTGTTTCTTTTCCCTTTTGTGCTATTTTTTTGTAACGCCTGTAATGTGTATTTGTTGAGTTTTATTTAATAAGTTCGTTGTTTCTTGGGTAGATATATTTATATTTGAGGATAATGAGCGCTTTCGATCAATTGGCCTAGCGGTTGAAAAAGCACTGTCATATATTTTTTTCATTGTTCATTGCATTATTAGCAGCTGTATAACTAAAAGAGCAATAAGCAATGTTTATTCCCTTTTGTATGATTTTCATTAATGTTTGGTGCACTCATGCACTAACTGCCTATCAGTAGAAATTTTTTTAACCCATTTGAATGACCATGCACTATTTGTTATTGTTTTATATTGTTGTTTATTTTTATTTATTTCTGTTTTTTTTTTCTAATTGTTCACTTGTGCACTTGTTCAATTGTATTTTATTATATTCGCTTAATCTGACGTACGTCTGTACTCAACCATGGTCACAATGCAATGCAAGTAGCAAGGTAACTATAAATTCCAAAAATTATTTTAAGGGTATAAGCTGGTATCTATGCGCATTTCGCGAGTTGTTTACGCCAGGTTATCAGCCAACCTTTGCCCAAACTTTTAGAAAAACAAGAAATATTGTATTTTGTTGTTGTAATTTCATAAACAAAATAGTTTCTGGGAATATATATAAATTATATTTAATATAATTCAAACACGGCAATTTTCCCAAGAAGTATGTAAATTAACAATAAATTTACAAATTTACAGCAAATCAAGAAAGCTGCACCTTTATTTTTAGAAAAACTAGAAATATCATACCTTCTCATTGTAGTTTCAAAAACAAAATGAGACTTGTTTATCAAAACTACCACACGATAGTAAAGTTATAAAAAAACCTAACAACAATTTCGTGATTTTTTTTACTTTTGTTCCCTACACTTGGCTGGATTTTTTCCAACTTTAAAATCAGTTGTAAGTTTTTAAGTTTAATTTTATATTATTGAATCTTTCTAAAAGAAAATAACAATAAGTATTCTAAAACGTTTTTTTGTATTAATTATTACCAATGTAATAAGTAATTTATTGTATTACACTTCTAATAAACAAACTATTTTTTTTTTTTATTTAATGATTTATTAGCATTAATAATACTTTTCATATACATACAAATATTTAAATTTGATATTATTGTGTTTTAGCTCTAATATAAATTGTACTTTACAAAAAAGGAGATTTGCTTCTTAACTAGATTTTGATTACTTTCATTTTTAATATAATTTGGTAATGTATTGTAAAGTTGTAAGCCTTTGTAAAAAAGATTTCGTTGCATTGCCGTTGAGTGTACTCTTTCAATTCTAAAATTGTTCATATTTCTTAACTGGTATGGTTGTGCTTCCCTGACATATACTATTTGTTCCTTTAAATATTCCGGTGCTTCTCCACGTTTCATTTTTTGTATAAAATTTAAAGTGTTGAGTGTAAGCCTCTGTCTTATGTTTAGCCATTTTAGAGATTCAAGCATAAAGTTGATTGATGTGTATCTGTTGCATTTTAATATGATTCGCATTGCTCTATTTTGTAGTTTTTGTAGTCGATCTATCTGTTGTGTAGTGCAGCATGAATATAAAATTGTAGACCCGAACTCGAAATGCGGTTTTATTATGGTATTATATATGTTTACTGCCGTTATAACTGATATATGCTTTCTTATTCTTTTGAAAAAACAAATTTTTTTGCCAATTTTTTTACATATATAGTCAATATGTTCTTTGAATTTCAGTTCTTTATCGTTAACAAATCCTAAATATTTTATCCGATCCACTTTTTCTATCACTTGATTATTTATTTTAAAAACTTGGTTACTATTTGTATTTATTTCTAATATTTTCGTTTTGTTTTCGTTCAATTTAAGTTTGTTCATTTTTAGCCACATGCTAACACGTTCCATATCTTGTGTAAGAATATCGTAGCATTGTTGATTCGATTCACCTTCTGTAAAGATAAGCGTATCATCTGCATACAGAATTACTTCACATTTTTCCAACATTTTTGGCAAATCATTTATATATATTATGAATAATAACGCTCCCAGAATTGAGCCTTGTGGTACTCCATATTCGTTAGTAACTGAGTGAGATTGCATGTTGTTCACTTTTGTTATTTGTTTCCTTCCCGTCATATATGATTCAAACTACTTTAATTCTGTATCTCTAATTCCGTATCAATGTAGTTTCCGTAGAAGAATATGCCTATCAATGGTTTCGAAGGCTCTTTTAAAATCAAGGAATATGCTAATAATTTTATTATTTTTTTCAACTTTTTTCCACCTATTAATAACGTAGTTTACTGCTGTTTCGCATGAGAAATTCTTTCTAAATCCAGATTGGTATTTTGATAATATATTTTTAGATTCCACATATTGTTCTAATTGTTCTTTTACCACCTTCTCTAATATTTTTTCGCAAGTCATCAACGTATTAATTGGTCGGAACTCTTCACATTTTTTTGTTTTTGACACCTTTTCAATGGGGGTTACCATTGAGGTTTTCCAGTTTTCCGGAAATACGCCTGTTTCTAAAGATTTGTTTATTATATGAAGCATTACTTTTCCTAATATATGCCAGCTATTGAGTATTATTCTAGTATCTATCCTATAAAAGTCTGGCTTATTTTTTAAGTTCTTACATATTACTTTTAATTCTTCTAACGTTATTGCACGGAATTTAAATTGGGAATTTATCACTGGAACGTTTTGAATATATTGCACAGTGCTTATCTCGGATCTTATTGATTTCACGCTATTTATAAAGTAATTGTTAAAATTTTCAGCTATTTTCAAATTCTTATATTCTACATTATTAAATATCACAGTTTCAATTGTATTTTTAGATTTTTTAAAATTAGATTTTTTATTTCTCTCCACATTTCTTTTTGGCAGAAGTGATTTTGTTATTTACATACTTCCTTTTTTCATTTTGAATTTTGATTTTGTAAATATTTCGAATTTTTTTGTAATTTGTCTATGCTTCGTTTGTATTTTCGTATCTTGCGATTATAAATTTGTTCTCTTATAAATTTTTTCTCTTTTTATTCGTCGAATTTCATCGTTAAACCAATTACATTTAAAATTTTCTCTATATATTTTCTTTATAGTTAATTTTTTTATTGCGTTTCTTAAGTATTCATCGAAGAGATTGACGTTGTGGTTTAAGTCATTATTGTTGTTTATTATTTTTTGTAAATTTTGAATTTCAACGTTAAATTGGTGTCTATTATATCTAAATATTTCAATTTCTTTATTGGTGTTTTTGTTAGGATTATATTTATCACTATCTATTATTATATCTATTGCTTCGTGGTCCGAAATTTTATTCGTAATGTTAACCTTTGCCGAGATATTTCGATTATTCGTTACTATATAATCTATTAAAGTTTTGGAGTTCTTTGTAATTCTCGTGAATTCTTCTATTATTTGCTTAAGGCCATTATCATCGAGTATACACTTAATTTTGTTTTTATATAAACTTTCTCTATACCAATCTATATTAAAGTCACCCGCTATTATAATGTCACAGTTTATTTCATTTAGTTCTTCTACAATATCTGCAAATGCTTTCAAAAATTCATATTCTGAACTGCTTGGGGACCTGTATACAGCAGCTACAATAAATTTGTTGTTGTTATTATGCACCATATATACTATTATCCACATTTTCGAATCAACAATTTTTTCGCCGATCTTTCTTACTTTCCATTTCTTTTTAAAATATATTGTAATTCCACCTGTTCTTTTTGAGTTCGATAGAGATGAGAATTGATTGTAACCTGTTAACTGTGTTTCGGCTTCGCCCACGTCTATGGTTAAGTGAGTTTCCGATAAAATAACGAATTCTGGCTGTTTTGTTTCTAAAAGTATCCCCATCTGGTTAAAGTTATTTACTAAACCTTGTATATTAGTGTATATTCCGTATATTTGCCATGGTTGTTATGCCGCGAGGCCTATCCTTCTTCTCTTCGCGTTTAGTTTGTTTTGAAAAACTGGACATTCCCTATTTGTTGTTGCATGATTCTCATCCAGGCCAAGGTTCAATCTTTTGTTCACTCTTTCACAGTTTATACATTTATTTATAACATTTTTTGTGCATTCTTTAGATTTATGATTGCCGTGACATTTATAACATACTTCTTCAAATTTACAATCCGTTGATTTATGATTATATCCGCTACACTTGTAACATTGCATGATATCAGTACCTTCATAAATTCTGCACTTTTCCCATCCAATATTAACTTTCTGAACATTCATTACTTTGATATATGATTCTTTATCTATTTTAATTATTGTATTGTATATTACACGACCATTTTTCTTATATTCAAATATTTTTATAACTTCAAGTTTGCTTTCGTAGAGTATATCATTTTGCCTTCTTAGTTTTTCCACAATTTCATTCTCCGTGAATTTAAAAGTCATACCAGTTAGTTTTATTTTTATTTCCATTTGATTGGGAACTTTAATTTCGTATAAATCACTCATTTCATTCTGCAATGCTTCTTTAATTTTTTCCCTTTCTTCATTATTTTCACTTTGTATAATAACAGATCCATTTTTCCTTTGTTCCACATTTAAAATTTTAAAATTCGATAGATTAACTTTTTTATTTAAATCTTCTTTAGTTTTTATAACAGTTTGTTTTTCTTTTGGTTTTAAAACAAGCGGGTTTTGTTTATTTTCATCCGGCATCACTATATTATTTTTCAATGCACCAGCAAATGATAAGTTATTTGTTTTAACATCTGTTTCTGTTATTGTTTTTTTTATTTCTTCACACATTTTTTTGTTCTTGTTTTCAATTGTTTTGCATATTTCTTCGTTACTGTTTTTTTGTTCATTTATTTTTTCGTAAACTTTTTTAATTTCTTTTACATTTATTTCACAATGTTTTTGTGCCTCATCTAATTTTTTTAATCTTTTGTTGTATCTTTTCTCAATTGCTTCAAGTAGATTTTTAATTTCATTTTCGTTTTGCTTTAATGCTGATTTAAATTCGCCTTTATATTCAGCTAAGTTATTACTGTTTTTTTCAACATTCTCTTGGACTAATATCAGCGCTTCATCTAGGTTATGTATATATTGAAGACAATCCTCACATATAAAATGAATTAATCCACCGGCTTCTAGTATTCCTCGAGAATATTGGTCTAGACCTGAGCATTTCTTTGAACAATGATACACCTTCTTACATATTCCTTCGCACATGAGACCAGTTTCACCACGTATTGCACTTTTACATTGATGGCACTCGGCTATATTTGTGACGATCTTTGATTGTATCTAGTCCAAAAACTTTATTATTTCCTTATTGTCCGTGGTTAATTTTATAGTTTTAAATAAATTTTTTTATTTTTAGTACACAATTTCTATTTTATTTTAACAATTTTTCAGAGCTATATAATTTTTGCTTCTTTATTTAATAAGAACAGTTACACATGTTATTGGTTAGGGAAAGCCGTTTCGCAAGCTCAATTGAAATAAAGAGTGTTGGAATGGACGACTAGTCTATTTACGTATTTGGAGGTGTATGTTTTTGCTTATCCCTTGATAGTGGTAACTTTTAGATCTCTATGGGTATTTTCTTTGTAACTTCTAAATCTTAATTTTACTAATGTTATTGAGCAATTATGCGTTAAACTATTCTTTGTAAATAATTACACCATCTGTATTGTAAATTCTTATATACCACCAATTAGTACACTTGAAACCTATCGTTATCATTTGGAAAACATTCAAAACCTAATTGACGGCTTGAATATAAACCAGTATGTTTTAGTATTTGGAGATTTCAATTTACCAAATATCAATTGGAATATGGAAAATAATGTTCTTGTCCCTTACAACCTAATTACTGCTATAGATGAATTTGTAACCAGTTTTTTTTCTGTTAAATAATTTACATCAACAAAATTATTTCAAAAATGATATCGGTAGGATTCTGGACCTAATCTTTGCTAATGATTTTATTAAAGTATCTTGCAATTTAGCTGGCTCTCCGGTTTCTAAAAACACGGTACATCATAAAGCTTTAGACTTTAGTTTCGAGTTTTTTTCTTTCGAAATGGACTCTTCTAGTCCCACTTTAGATTATAATTTTAATAAAGCAAATTTTGACGGTCTAAATAACTACTTTAAAGCAGTTGATTGGTCTTTTTTACAAGGAATTGATCATCCGGATAGAATTTATTCTTTTATCTGTAAGCATTTTGATATGGCTATAAGCCTTCACGTACCTAAGCTCGAACCTAAATCTTGCAATAAGCCTCCATGGTTTAATGCAAGATTATGCCGCTTGAAAAATGTTAAGAATAAATCATACATAAAGTTCAGAAATTCAAAAAATTACTTATTTCGGACGCAATTTCTTTTGGCTCGTAAAGAGTACAATTTCTACAGAAATTTCCTTTATAAACAATATATATTCGTAATTGAAAACAAAATTAAGTCTGACTCTTCGGCTTTCTGGCATTTTATAAATAGCTAAAAAGAAAACAAGTGCATATGTATTACAATACCTTATAATCTGATAATACTTTACATATGTGCGAACTTTTTTCTAACTATTTTCGGAGCACTTTTATTAGACCTGTTCGTAATATTTCAATTTCTCATATGTTTAAAAACAATATTAATGAAATTAATTTTGTTATAACAGTAATGAGGTAATTGAAGCTATAAATGCCTTAAACAATGATACTAAATGTTCAGTTGGTACTTACCCATCCATATTTTTTAAAAAAAATGTTACATTAATATTGTTAAAGTTATTAAAAAACTTTTTAATATGTGTCTCCAGCATGGTAAATTTTTTTGGTTGCTGGAAACTCTGTTGTATTGTACCAATTTTTAAATCAGGAGATCGTAGCCTAATAACTAATTATAGACCTATAGTTAAACAGAGTCCAATTGCAAAAATTTTCAATAAAATGTTAAAAGATAAACTTTTTAACATCTCTAAAAGTTTTATTTCGCATCGGCAATATGGTTTTATGCCAAATAGATCTACATCTACGAATCTGCTAGTGATAACCCGTGACATTATAAATACTATGGAGCGTAAGTGTCAATGTGATGTTATATACACTGATTTTGCTAAAGCTTTTGATACAGTTAGCCATTTTCATTTATTGCGTAAGCTCTCCTCACTTGGCCTCTCAAATAAATTATTGTTATTCTTTAAGAGTTTCTTAACAGATAGAAAACTTAAAGTAAAAATTGGAAATACTTCATCCTTGTCTTTAATAGACTCCTATTCTGTTCCACAGGGAACGTATATTGGTCCTATTTATTATTTTTATAAATGATTTACCATTAGCCTTTCAATATTCAAATTGTTTGCTGTTCGCTGATGATGTAAAATTGTACTCCTGTATCTCAAATCTTAATGACTGTCAGAAATTACAAGCCGATCTACACAAATTGTTCGCGTGGTGTTCTAATAATGACATACACCTTAATATTTCAAAATGTTGTGTAGTATCATATACTCATATTGTAGCTCCAACTAAGTTTAATTACTCTATCCGTGGCCTTCCGCTTAAATGTGTAGCTGAAGTCAAAGATTTAGGTATAATCTTTGACTCAAAATTAAGTTTTTCCAATCATATAGATTATATCGTTTCTAGAGCTTATAGCATGCTCGGGTTCATTAGAAGAAATTCTAAACACTTCAAGGATGCTTATACGCTTAAATTTTTGTACATATGGAGTATTGTTCTATCGTCTTAAACCCCTATCATTTGGGACCATCTTAACGCATTGAACGCATTCAAAAAATCTTTACTAAGCCTGCATTAAAGTTAAATTGGCCCTATGAACTACCTTCTTATGAATCAAGAATAAAATTATTAGGCCTTCAATCGTTATCCGACCGTAGAACTTGTTCTTCATTATTATTGGTCTATAACGTTTTATCTGATAACATTGACTGCCCAGAAATAAAAAATTATTTTGCCTTATATTGCCCTCCTAGCGATCTTAGATATAATCGTGTGTTTGACGAGAGCTTTCTTAGAACTAACTATGCTAAGAATGAACCAATTGCAAGATGCTTACATATATGTAATAGTTTCACTCCTCTCTTAAATTTTAATGTTACTTTTAATATGTTCAAGCTTTTGTTATATAAATATTACAATTAATTATTTTAGTAATCTGTAAGAATATAATTCTGTAGATGAAATGTAAATAAATAATAAATATAAATATTTGATGTTCAAACAGTACCCTACAGCTGAATGCCATATTACCATATTGGGTCTAGAATGGATTAGTATAAGAGGACTGCATTCCAAGGGCAAGGTTAAGTTAGGATTTATTAGCCAGTGTAGTTGATTTATTCAAAGCTTTATGGCCGTTATTTTTGCCTCAAAGTTACGGGACAAAGTGAGGTAGATACCCAAACACTTTCGCTGAAATTGGTATCATCGACAATACTGAATTCTCCCCATAGTCTATGGTTCCACTCATTGGTAGCGATTAATCGAACTACTGTATATAGTTTTATCGGTAACCCTTTCTCAAGGACTGTTCGTCTGGGAACTTTGTCCAACGCCTTCCACCAGATTTCAGCTGGACAGATTCTTTGCTAGTCAATAAGCCATGTTACAGACGAGCGGATGCACACAAATTTTGTTTGTGTAATGTCATCACAGCGTCGTTTGAACAACTGTTTCGACAACATTGTTTGAACATCAACAACGACGATCTTCACTAGCCAAATTCCTGTGTGAACAGCAAGATATACGATGGCTGAACAGATTTATGGCTAGTAAAGACGCCATTTACAAAAATAGTATTTTGGGGATTATGACCTTATTTTGGGAAAAGCGAAAGTTTGTTAGTGAATACCCCCTATAATGAAGTCTTTTTGAATAAAAACTCTATGTCATTCGATTACTATTGGTTTTAGCTTTCCATTGCTGTATTCAAATTTGTAGGACATGATTTCTTTTAGGTTTTATAGGAAAAATAGTATTTTGGGGATTTTGACCTTATTTTGGGAAAAGCTAAAGTTTGTTAGTGAATACCCCTTTACTGAAGTCTTTTTGAATAACAACTATATGCCAATCAATTAATATTGTTTTAGGCTTTCCATTGCCGTGATTGAATTTTTAGGGCATCGTTTCGTTTAGGTTTTATGGGAAAAATAGTATTTTGGGGATTTTGACCTTATTTTGGGAAAAGCTAAAGTTTGTTAGTGAATACCCCTTTACTGAAGTCTTTTTGAATAACAACTATATGCCAATCAATTAATATTGTTTTAGGCTTTCCATTGCCGTGATTGAATTTTTAGGGCATCGTTTCGTTTAGGTTTTATGGGAAAAATAGTATTTTGGGGATTTTGACCTTATTTTGGGAAAAGCGAAAGTTTGTTAGTGAATACCCCCCTATACTGAAGTCTTTTTGAATAAAAACTTTATATCAAACAGTACCCTACAGCTGAATGCCATATCACCATATTGGCTCTAGAATGGATTAGTATAAGAGGACTGCAGTCCAAGGGCAAGGTTAAGTTAGGATTTATTAGCCAGTGTAGTTGATTTATTCAAAGCTTTATGGCCGTTATTTTTGCCTCAAAGTTACGGGACAAAGTTAGGTGGATACCCAAACACTTTCGCTGAAATTGGTATCATCGACAATACTGAATTCTCCCCATAGTCTATGGTTCCACTCATTGGTAGCGATTAATCGAACCACTGTATATAGTTTTATCGGTAACCCTTTCTCAAGGACAGTTCGTCTGGGAACTTTGTCCAACGCATCGTTAGTAGTATTTTGGGGATTTTGACCTTATTTTGGAAAAAGCGAAAGTTTGTTAGTGAATACCCCCTATACTGAAGTCTTTTTGAATAAAAGCTCTATGTTATCCGATTACTATTGGTTCTAGCTTTCCATTGCTGTATTCAGGTTTGTGGGGCATCGTTTCGTTTAGGATTTATAGGAAAAATAGTATTTTGGGGATTTTGACTTTATATTGGGAAAAGCGAAAGTTTGTTAGTAAATACCCCCTATACTGAAGTCTTTTTAATTAAAAACTCTATGTCATTCGATTACTATTGGTTCTAGCTTTCCATTGCTGTATTCAGGTTTGTGGGGCATCGTTTCGTTTAGGTTTTATAGGAAAAATAGTATTTTGGGGATTTTGACCTTATTTTGGGAAAAGCGAAAGTTTGTTAGTAAATACCCCCTATACTGAAGTCTTTTTGATTAAAAACTCTACACCATTCGATTACTATTGATTTTAGCTTTCCATTGCTGTATTCAAATTTGTGGGACATCGTTTCGTTAGGTTTTATAGGAAAAATAGTATTTTGGGGATTTTGACCTTATTTTGGAAAAAGCGAAAGTTTGTTAGTGAATACCCCCTATACTGAAGTCTTTTTGAATAAAAACTCTATGTCTTTCGCTTACTATTGGTTTTAGCTTCGTACTGCTGTGTTAAAATTTGTGGGACATGGTTTCGTTTAGGTTTTATAACTAAAATATTTTTAGCTTTCCATTGCTATATTCTATTAATGTATATTGCAAACCTAAAGACGTGATTCAGATTTTCTGAAGAAAGTTGCTCTGTACATGAAGATAATATAGTTTACTTATTTGAAATTAAATCAAACGTCCATGATCTTAATTATAGTACCAATTTGTTGAAAAAATATAAATACGGCATTAAATTTTGCTCACTAGTAGCTCTTGCACGTGTTAATTAATTAATCCCCACTTTTTTTGACCAATTTGGATGAACCCAGTTTTCTGGTAAACTAGTCACATGATTTTTTGCACGGAGAGTGTTTTATATTCTATAAGTAGTCTAGTTTTAGGTATATAGCGTTTATTGCTTGACGTTGCTTAGATTCCATGCCATAATTAATCCCCACCTTTTCTGACCAATTTGGATGAACCCAGTTTTCTGGAAAACTGGTCACACGATTTTTTGCACGGAAAGTGTTTTATATTCTATAAGTGGTCTAGTTTCATAATATATAGCGTCTATTGCTTGACGTTGCTTAGATTCCACGCCATAATTAATCCCCACTTTTTTTGACCAATTTGGATGAACCCAGTTTTCTGGAAAACTGGCCACACGATTTTTTGCACGGAAAGTGTTTTATATTCTATAAGTGGTCTAGTATCATAATATATAGCGTTTGTTGCTTGACGTTGCTTAGAGTCCATGCCATAATTAATCCCCAATTTGACTGACCAGTTTGGTTCAAACCACTTTCTAAAGGATTTTCAATAGATTTTTAAATTTTTTAATTAAGCAATTTTTCACGCGATAAAAACTTAATTTTTAATGTTTTTAAAGACCATAATTCAATACATATATTAGTTATTACTTGTTTGATTTTATTTTCTATCATATTATATTTCTTCATTTGAAATTCTAATTTTCAAACAGGGGGTATTTATGTTCCCATATTCATATATATGATTATTATTATTTCCCCAATTTCATAATCCTTTAGATTCCCATTTTTTCGAATTCCCAAAAACGCCAATTCATTTATGCGATTTCGACACTAACTTTCGCCGCTATCTTGGCGCACGTTTAAAAAAAACATGTAAACAAAAACAGCTGGTACGGTTTACCTTTTTGGCCCGAGTTTGATTTATTCACACACCTAAAAATATGAAAATGTGGCTGGTGATAAATTTTGTTGTCTTTTTTTTACAATTTTTGAATTTATGGTTGTGGTTCCAGTTAAATTAACTTTACAAACTTGAAATAGAAAGCATTTTTTCCGTAGACTTTAAGCGCGGGACTTAAAGAGCAACTATCATATTTTTCTTATCTGCAGACCCAATATAAAGGAAACTGAAAATGAAGTTTGTTTTAATATTATTTATCGCCTCTAATCTTTCTAATATAGTTGGTGCGTGGGATATGGATGAACTAGAAATTTTCGATTTGGTAGAGGAAATCAATCAGAACTTTTATGAGTTTATGAGGATATCACAAGTAAGCAATCCAGTACATATGTATATACATATATAAAGGAATTATAATTACCATTTTCAGAACGCTAGTAGCAATGAAATCAAAAGAGCATTTCGTGGGTTATCCGTACAATTGCATCCCGACAAAAATCCTTCAGAAGACGCCAATATACAATTTCGAAATTTGGTTTCTATATACGAAGTTCTAAAAGATACATCAAAGCGTGACAAATATGACAAAGTGCTACGAAATGGTATGCCAAATTGGAAATCTGCCCTGTACTATTATCGTCGAATGCGGAAAATAGGACTATATGAGGGAGCAGGCATCCTATTCTTGATCATAACTGTTGGCCAGTATTTGTTTGCTTGGGCGGCTTATTTAGAAAAAAAGTATACGGCGGCGCAAATTGTTGGCTCAAAATTGAAAAAATTGCAGAAGAAAAATAAAAATATCGACATAGAGTCGATTTTAAATGAAATTCCATCACCTTCTTTAAAGGTATGTATATTACATTCAAAATTCTTCTTAAATATAAATTGTTTTTAAATGTTATATGCATATATATACATAGAATACATTGCCAATTCAAATACCACTGCTAATTTGGAATCTGCCATCAACTATCAGGGAAGTTCTCAATAAAGCTAGTGAAATAAAAGAAATGGCCCTACGAAAACGAAGGCAGTAAGTATACAATTTCTCGTAAGATATAATTAAAGGTAGTCTTCATGTATATTCATTTCTTTTTCAAATTGTACTCAATTGTAAACAGGGAATTGGAACAAGCTAAACGCCAAGAAGAATTAGAAAAGGAATACGAAGAGCAAGCAAGACTGCGTAAAGAGAAAAAACAAAACTTACGCAAACGAAAGCAAAACACAAAAGCGCCTGAAAAAACAGAAGAAGATTTGAAAGGCTATTCCCAAATACAAAGTACGGAATTCACCGAAGATGATGCTATAAGGCCGGTAACGCAAAAGGTATACTGAATGTATGTAATCATCGATTATTTAATAATAATTTGAATACAGGTATTTTTAAGTGGAGGTTTTTGGACAGACGAAGATTTAGCTGAACTCATTCGGTTAGTTAAAAAATATCCCGCTGGCTTAGGAAATCGATGGATAACAATTGCTGAAAATATGAATCGTACCGTACAGGAAGTAACATTTATGGCAACAAAAATGAAAGAAAATGGATTTCGAATTCCAGGGCAAACAGACAGTATCACAGATCATGTACAAGAAACATATGTAATTGCACAAAAAGAAAAATCAAAGAAAGAAAAAAACATTCTGATACCAGAAACAAACTGGAGTCAAGAACAACAAAAAGCTTTTGAAGCTGCTATTGTTAAATATAGGAAATCTGCTGGAAGTGACAGATGGAAAAAGATTGCAAACTGTGTTCCTGGTAAAACGAAAGAGGAGTGTTTGATACGCTACAAATATTTATGCGAGTTAGTCAAATCACAGAAAAGCATTGGAGAGTCTGAAGCAGATTCCGAAACAATTAAGAATAAAGACTCTGCAGTAGTGGCAGAACAATATGCGGGGAATATACTGCCGGTGGTAATGGCTGAGGACTTAGCTCGTAATTTACCAGAAACGGGAAATACACGTAATAAACGTAAAACAAGAAGACAGCGAGACTTTTCTTCAGACGAAAATTCTGATAACGCCGACACGTACGAAGTAAATTAAAAGTGAAAGTGTGTGATTATTTTGGATTACGTCGTTAACTGAAGTTCCAGCTAGATTCAATAAAAGTTTTAATAAAATACAGAAACTTAATGATAATTCATTTCAGTAATATAAAACCTTTAAGGGTTAAACAAAGGAAAAACTTAATTATATACAAAAGTTAATAAGGGATTAAAAATAAAATGACAACTAATAAGTAGGGAGTCACATTTTAGTTAACTTAATTTACTAATACCAATTTGATATGCACCTTAATATTATTGAAACAATTCCAAATTGGGAAAAATAAGATTCACATTTACTAAAAATTAATTTAATTACAATGCTCACTGCAGTCGCCTACAATTTCACTTATGATACATCCCCAATTTACCGGTGTTTAACAGCAAATTATTTGGTAAAATAAGTAATGTGAAAACAAAGATCAAAGTACCGAACGTAAGTCGCCCCAATGGAGGAGGGAAGAGTATTGCCTTTTTGAAGAAGCATATAACTAATATATCAAATTGTATTATGTACGTTTGTAGTATACTTATGAGCTAAGTAAACATTTTCTTAATTTAAATATCATTTGGAGTTTTATGAATTTTATATAAAAATTTCTCATATTCATTAGGAATTTTCTCAATCCGAAATTTAAATTCTCCATTTCATTTAGAATTTTCTCAATTTCGAATTGAAATTCTCAATTTAATACACAACTTTCTCAATTTCAAATAAAAATGCTGTAGCTGTCCGGCTATTGCTTTCCATTTGCAGTATGATATTGATTTGCAGTATTGTTCGAAGTTCGTCGGTATTTCCCGATTTAAATTTGAACTAAAAATTTGTTTCTTCAAAACAACGGAGCGGCCAGTAACACCTATCGGAGATATTCTCTCCAAACTTACTGTTGGCGTTTGAATTCTATGGCAATGAAAGTATCGCCAATACCGATATATTTGAAAACTTGAATAATAGGTATCGGATGCATCCCTAGTGGAAGCATGCTTTTATCAAAAAAAAATATTTCTAAGCGTACGTATGTATGTATGTAGGTACGTACCACAAAGTAGTAAACAGAGATGAAACGACAATATCGTGATCTTTTTCTCTATCCGTCTCGTTCCCTCAGAACCTTAGTTTTGTTTTTAGATTTTTATTTTGATTTTCTAGCCGTGTTTATTTTTGGTGCCATTAAAACACATTTTTTTGGTAGGTATAAGGGTGGGTTATGCACTTAAACCACAGGGTAACCAGAGGTGAAGACTTTGACACATAAAAAATAAAAAACTCAGTTTCTTTTACTATGGGCTCTGTTAGAAAGAGACTAATATAGTATTTTGTGACGAAATACAACAACAAATACAGGAAAACACGGCAAGAAAATCAAAATAAAAACAAAAATCTAAAAACAAAACTAAGGCTCTGAGGGAACGAGACGGATAGAGAAAAAGATCACTATACTGTCGTTTCACCTCTGTTTACTACTTTGTGACTTAAACACATTTTAAATTTGTTTAATATAATTTTTTTATTAAAACAAATAATGAAACTTATTAACAATATTTTTATTTTACTTTTTAAAATTTGCACTTATTCACATTAGATTTTTGTTTTGTTTATTTTCCTGTATTTCGTCACTAAATACTATATTTGTCTCTTTCTAACAGAACCCAGAGTAAAAAAACTTAGTTTTTTTATTTTTTTATGTGTCAAAGTTTTCACCTCTGGATACCCTCTGACATCTAGTTCTTTGTAAATGCATTCATTTTCAATGTATATGAAGATAAGTACATCAAAATAATGTTCAAAGCAGACGGATCTTACAACTACGTACATACCAAGGCGTATCTAACTAGGTGACCTTGCTACGACACAAATACAACAATACAACAACAGCAGGCAGTTTTGTTTGTGTAAAACCCAATATTGCTGTCAAAAACATTTGTAAAAAGAAAGAAAATTAAAAGAAAACAAGTTGAATAAATTTTGTTTGGTACAAATTACAAATTTATTTATAAATTTTGTACAAATTAGAACACAAATTGATAATTTTTTTTTTTTACTTCACTTTTTAATTTATTTATACGCAAACTATAAAGACACTAAGGCACTTGTATCAATGAGACTTGAATTTAAATGAATTTTTTGATTATTCGTAAACAAAATAGTTTGACATTAAAATTGGGTAAACAAAGGAAAACGAAAATTTAAGCAAAAAATAATTACCTGCAGTAGTAATGGCACCTGGTTAAATATGCCACAAAGTAGTAAGCAGAGGTGAAACGACAGTATAGTGATATTTTTCTCTATCCGTCTCGTTCCCTCAGAGCCTTAGTTTTGTTTTTAGATTTTTGTTTTTATTTTGATTTTCTTGCCGTGTTTTCCTGTATTTGTTGTTGTATTTCGTCACAAAATACTATATTAGTCTCTTTCTAACAGAGCCCATAGTAAAAAAAACGGAGTTTTTTATTTTTTATGTGTCAAAGTCTTCACCTCTGGATACCCTGTGAATATGCCTTGGAGGATACCAAGGCATATTTAACTAGGTGGCTCACTCCTGCAGGTAATTATTTTTTGCTAACATTTCATTTTTCTTTGTTTACAGTTTGCTAATGTCAAAGTGTTTGGTTTTGTTTACCAGATTGTTAAAATACCAAAACATATAGTGCGTGCACACACACACATATATGTTGCTATTTGTTTACATAAAAATCAGGCATGGAAAGTTTACGGCAAACAATATTCTTTCGTAAAGAACTTCAAGTGTTAATAAGCTTTTTTATATGCAGACGCATATACATACATACATATGTAATACAAGTTAAATTTTACATACGTTTTTAATGGTTTTTGAAATTTTTCAAAAAACAAAGAGCCGTACGACTGTCAAATTTTCATCGATATTTTCTCTCAATTACGTACGACTTCATTGCATATTGGATTTACATGATCCCATCCGTGCTCTTCTACACAAAAAATTGAGTAATCGTACGACAAGTCACATAGTCTAAATCCTCTTTAGCTTAGGTTTTGTATGATATTATTATATGGATTTTGACCTTTTTTTTGGGAAAAATTAAAGTTTGTTATTGAATACCCCCTATACTAAAGACTTTTTGAAAGAAAACTATACACGTGTTCACATTTTTGGGACATCGTTTCTTTTCGGTTTTATAAGAAAATTAGTATTTTGGGGATTTTGACCTTTTTTTGGGAAAAATGAAAGTTTGTTAATGAATACCCCCTATACTAAAGCCATCAAATTAGAATCGATTTATTCTATAAATGTATATTGCAAACCTAAAGTCGTGATTCAGATTTTGTGAATAGAGTTGGTCTGTATATGAAGATAATATAGTTTCCTTTTTTTAAATTAAATCGATTGTCCATGATCTTAATTATAGTACCAATTTGTTGAACAAATATAAATACGGCATTAAATTTTGCTCACTAGTAGCTCTTGCACGTGTTAATGTTAACATTTTTCCCAACTCACCACGCTAAAAAACAATTAAATTTAAATATATATGTAGAGTTGCCTTTATAAACAGAGTTGTATATAAAAACGTTAAGTTTAAATTATATAAATAAATGTGGGTTGCTACAGACTCCCCCTCTGATGCCGATGACGTCCCGGTGAGGCAGCAGCTAGGTCTTTCGAGGGCGTCCTCTTCGTCTTATCATCTGGACTGGTTTTTCGGAGTTACCTGATGTGCCAATCGCTGGCGTTAAAGCCGATGCGTGATAGGTTCCCAAAGGTAATGTGAGATCATCTTGATGAGCAATTACGTATGATGTTGTTCCCTTTTTTTCGATTATCACGTAGGGGCCATCTCTTTTCGGTACAAATTTAGATGTAACTCCTTTGTTGCTGTTGCTTAAGACATGCGTGGTTACAAATACCTTAGATCCAACTTCCAATGGGTGTTGACTACGTCTATGGTCATTACTGTATCGTTTGTTATGATCTTGCTGTTTGTAAACGTTTTCTTTAACGTCTTTGTTTACATCTGTGAGAGTATGAAGGTACGGTGTGATTGCGGCCACGAAGTTTTCAGACTGAACAATAGCTTAAGGTCGTGTTGGACGTCATCTAATGTTCTGAGCTCTCGTCCGAATGTTAGGTATGCAGCTGTATACTTCGTACTTTGGCAGACCGTTGTGTTCATGGCAAAACGAATGCTTGCCAGTTTCTCTCCCATAATTGATGATTATTCCCCACCAATATTGCTAACTGAGCCTTCAGATCTCGATTTTTGCGTTCAACTGGATTTGCTTCTGGATGGTAAACCGGTGTCAGTAGGTGTTGTATATTAAAACAAAATAGAACTTTCTGCATGACAGCCGATACAAATTGAGCTCCATTATCACTGATGATTTTACGTGGTACTCCATATCGTAGAAATACCTCATTTATTAGTGTTTTGGTACAGGCTTCGGCTGTAGCAATTTCTAGTGCAAAGAGTTCAACCCATCTACTGGCAACATCTTCCACAATAAAAATCCATTGAAAGCCTTTGGGTGATGTGGGTAGTGGACCAAATAAATCGATGGCAACCACTTCAAACCGTTGGTTACTGGAAACTGTTTGATACAATCCTGCGGGTTTTTAATTTGTTGACTTATATCTTTGACGCTCGATGCATTCTTTAACATATTTTTCGATATCTTTACGGATTCCTGGCCAATAGTATCTAGATGAAATCTTTGTTATGATAATACTTTAGGATATTTATTCTTTCATCAATCGGTACCACGAGTTGAGCATCGTCAGAATCATCATTATTATAACAATACAGTACACCATCGTTCATTACAAAACCTCTTTTGGACCAGTGTGAGATGTCTTCGCTATTGGTTTCAAAACATTGTATAATTTTCCAAATATCTGGATCTTTTTGTTGACTTTCTCTTATTTGACTGGCGCTTTTTCTTGGCAATTCAATGGAAAAAGCACAAATGTCACAGGAGGTTATTTCATCATGATCCTCTTCACAGGGTGGTCTGGATAAGGTGTCTGCGATGACGTTGGATTTACCAGGTTTGTATTCAATTTGGATGTTAAATGGTTGTAATGATAGTGCCCATCGAGCCAGGCGACCGGTTGAAGATTTAATATTCATCAGCCATTTCAAGGGTTAATGATCTGTTATTAGTTTCACAGAAGAACCCTCAATGTAACCACGGAATTTTTGGACTGCCCATACAATGGCAAGGGCTTCGCGTTCTATAGTGGAGTAGTTTCGTTCCGCATTGGACAGAAGTCTGCTGGCATATTCTATGGGGTGTTCCTCTGCCCCCTCCCCCTGGAGTAAAACTGCTCCAAGTGCATAACCACTGCATCTGTTTTTAACACGAACGGTTGATCGTCTATCGCTTGCTTTAATATAGGCACAGATGTGAGTAATTGTTTTAGTTGGTCGAAGGCATTTTGTTATTCTATAGACCAGAGCCATACAGCATTCTTCTTAGATAGACTAGATAACGGTTTGGCGACGTCAGAAAAAGAGGGTATAAATCGGCGGTACCACGAACAGGCTTGCAAAAAGGAAAGAAGTTCCTTAACATTTTTAGGTTCTTTACGTTGTAGTAGTGCTGATACCTTTTCTGGATCAGTCATGATACCCTGTTGAGTGAGTACATGACCCAAATATTTTACTTCGTTGCAGGCGAATCGACATTTTTCCAAGTTAGCCTTTAAGCCAAATTCTTTCGAGTCGTTGGAAAATTTTTCTTAGATCATCCAAGTGTTGTTGAAAGGTGGGTGAGCAGGAGATGATGTCATCCAAATATGCTAATAGAATCGTATCTCCCAAAGAAGTTTTCATACGATCAATAAGCCGCTGAAAGGTAGCTGAAGCATTTCGTAACCCAAATGGCATCCTTGTGAATTTGTACATGCCAAATGGTGTTACGAACGCTGTCTTTTCTTGATCGTCTGGATGTACTCCGATCTGCCAATAACCATATTGATAATCGAGTGTTGACATAAAACTTGTAGCTTTTGCTTCGTGTATAATATCATCTACTCTTGGTAGTGGATAGCGATCTGGTTTGGTGATAAAATTTAATTCACGATAGTCTATGTATGAAAACTTCTTTTATCGTTTTACTGCATGGGGAATCTACTTCGCTATTGAGATCCATACTACAAAGTCCAACTTCAAGGGGATTTGTAAACATAAACCTAGTTTTTGGTGTATCCTCAAAATACCAGCATCTTTGGGCCATGTTTAGAACAATTCCTGCCTGTTCCAAAAAATCTGCCCCTGGTAAGGTACGGCTTTTTGCATCATTTGGAAGGTAAATGAGTCTAACTTTTCTTACTCTATCGCCAATTAGCACGTCACAAATTGTGTGCATTACTTTGCCGGTAGTAGTGGACCCATTAGCCAAAGTAATTTCTGCACGAACATTTTGAAATACACACCTGTTTTTAGTGAGAATCTTCTTTAAATTTAGGCTGGCTACACTTGTTTTTGCCCCGGAGTCGAAAACAGCTTCCCCTTTTAGTCCAAATATTTTTACATCAGTAGTAGGCAGCGAGTGACCAATAGTGGTGGCAGAAATCATGTTGAAAGCTAAATATTGCCTTTATTGTCTTTAGAATGTTTGCTACATGTGGAACAGTTTCCACGGTATACTCCCGGTGTACCGCATCCATAACATAAAAAGGTTGGTTTTCTCATTAATGAGGTATGTGGTTGACTCACTTGCTTGTGTTGTTCTTCTTCTATTTGTCGCTTGGCTTGTTTTTCGTCTCGGTTTTTCTTCTTCGAACAGTTTTCAATATTATGTCCTTTGATTCGACAAAAACAACAGCGGTTGCCACTTGCGCTTTCCTGTTTAATTGCTGCGTGACTTGTCGTCGGTTGAATCTCCGTTGCGAAAATTTCCGCCTCTCTGCTGTCAGAAATCAATTCCGCAAATGTTCGTATATTTTCCCGCCGAACACGATCACGGATATTCACATTTAGTCCATAAATTAGGTTAAGCTGCACTTCTTCTGTTATCGAAACCTTTAACTGGGAGAGCAGAAGTCTCTTTTTGCATATAAAACTGTCGGTTGGTTCTCTTTTTTGTTGCTTGGTTTCGAAAATGTTTGAAAAAATTCTCCAGTCAGGTATTGGTGCTGAAAACGTTGTTCGGATGAGCGTTTTGACATCCTCAAAGCTGTCTACTGTATCCTTGACACCAATCCACCATGTGGCCGCATAATCTTCAAGTAGTAAAGGCATTCCCCGTACTGCACCCGCGTCACATATTTTCTCGATGCCTTTGTAAACGCTAATAGCAGCCAAAAACTCTTCTACGGCAGCGGGATCTCTTTGCCCTCTGTAGCGCGCTGTACATTGAGTGAATTATCCGCCTCTGCTAGAGCCACATATAGCGGCTAGTGTTTGTTGAAATTGTTCAGCTGAAAATGTCGCCATGCTGTTATTTTAAAAGTTTTCGCCGGCTTCAGAATCGACTGCGTTGTCAAACTCGCTTGATATTGATGACGATGAACTATAGTTATCGGCGTCGTCTAGTTGGTTGTCGGCTTTGGACTCTTCTTCCGTGTTTTCCGTAGCCACTGAGTTGGGCGCCAATGAATCAATCTTATTCCGAAGATTGTATTTGAACTTGCCTACCAACAATAAACACAATTTATACTTAAGAAATGTCACTTTAATTGGAGTTTTCCAAGTTCAGCAGAAAATTCACGTGCGGTACTTAGAATAAGCCTAGACAATGATGTTCACTGTTAAACGACAGAATACCAATTGACTTTATTCAACCAAATGCAGCTGCTTTTATAGCAGTTTTAAACGTTTACAATATCATAGTTGTATTGGTAAGTAGTACATACAGATAAAATGTTAGCGAAGAGTCGCAGTTAAACAAACGTTAAATTTAAATATATATGTAGAGTTGCCTTTATAAACAGAGTTGTATATAAAAACGTTAAGTTTAAATTATATAAATAAATGTGGGTTGCTATAATAGGAATATATCTTAAGCCGATTATTTGGTGACTCTTGTTTTTATTTGTTACAAATTGACACCACTGCCAATATTGTGAAGATAAGTTTTAAAGACACGTTACCATGTTCAAATGCAGATATAAAAAGTTAAGGTTTTATTTACATAATGAACACACATACAGGCTCCATTCGAAGGCATCACTAAACCTTGTCCAACGTCATAATATAAGAAATTATACGTCATTAGAGTTGAGTTTGACAATTACCTTGAATAAAATATAAATTAGTTCTAGAATGTGTCCAAGCAAAGCCTCTATATTTTACTGTCTCTAATTGTAATTTAAGTCGTTAAAAAACGCTGAAAAAGTTACAAAAATGCACAAATACACAATAGGCCTGTTCCAGGTGCATAACAAAACAGTCCGAATTAGTCCAAACGCGTTCCAGATAACAATATTTGTGCAATTTTGAGAGAAAATAAGAGAGTAAAATTTTTCCAATTAAGAAAAATACACCTATAAGAGACGAAAATGGTTTATGGTGCAGAACAGATCGAAGCAAAGCTGAAGCACATGCATTACATTTATCAAAAACATTTAAGCCACGTGAAATAAATGATTGTACTTCTACAAAATCTAGAATTTCTTGATAGTCCATATCCAGCAGATTGGCCAATAAAACACATTTCACCAAATGAAGTACGGAAGGAGATTGCTAAGATTAATTGTTATAAATCACCAGGATACGACTGTGTTGATGGAAAAGTAGGCCAAGCCTTGCGTAAGAAAGCTGTTATTTTTCTTACGCTTATATTCAATTCAATTTTGAGGCTATATCATTTTCCTTCGCAATGGAAATGTGCGGAAGTGGTAATGGTCCCTAAACCTGAAAAGCCAGAAAGTGTTGTAACATCATATCGCCCGATAAGTTTGCTAGTCACATTCTCCAAAATATTTGAAAGGATATTTCTGAGAAAAATGTTACCTATACTAGAAAAACAAAATATAATACCAGAGTATCAATATTGGTTTAGACATAAGCATGGCACACCTGAACAATGCCATCGTATAGTAAATTTTATACGGGATTCCTTGGAAAACAAAAGATATTGCTCAGCTGTATTTTTGGATGTACAACAAGCATTTGATAGGGTCTGGCATGCAGGCCTCTATATAAGCTTAAAAAACTACTTCCAACACACTTTTACCTAGTACTAAAATCTTATATCAGCGAAAGATATTATGTTAAGGTCAACAGAGATATTTCTGGAATTTACAGTGTCAAGGCTAGAGTCCCTCAGGGTAGTTAGGCCCAATTTTATATAAAATTTTTACATCGGATATGCCCCTAATAAATAATGTACTAGTTGCAACCTACGCTGATGATACAGCGGTATTAGCTGCTGACACAGACTCGGACGTTGCATCACTATATCTTCAAAGGCAGCTTGATGAAATAGGAATTTGGTTAAATAAATGGAAGGTAAAGGTCCACACCGAAAAATCTTTACACGTAACGTGTACTTTACGTCGCGGAAACTGCTCACGTGTATCAATTAACAACATTGATATTCCGCAATCTGACACAGTCAAATATTTAGGTCTGCATCGATCGCAGGCTTACATGGGAAAACCACATTAAAGCTAACAGCCATACCTAAATAAGAGCGTTGAGCGTTGCGTTAGCAGCAGGTTACGTAGCTACAGTTCTTTCAAAGACATACATTTTACTTCAAATGTACTGTGACTTCGTACCCTGCTGCTAACGCAACGCTCAACGCTCTTATTTAGGTAAGCTGTAAGAAGCAGCATCTTAACTTGAAATTCAAGCGCCTATTTTGGTTAATAGGTCCCAAATCCAAACTAAGTCTTGAGAATAAGATAATTTTATACAAAGTAATGTTAAAACCAGTGTGGACATATAGTATACAGCTGTGGGGAACGGCCAGCAATTCTAACGTTGAAATTCTACAGATGTTTCAGTCGAAAACATTGAGGTCCTTTGTAACCCATTGGCAATAATGCTACTAGATGACACAAATGAAGTAAGAAGACTGAAAAGAAACCACATATTAGACTGGCCATTTCGAACCTAATTAATTATACAATACATAAGTAAAATTCTGTGTACATATATGTATGTAGATATTAATATATATAAAACTTTAAGATTTTTGTATATAATATATGTTATAAATTTTTGAAATAACGTTTAGCAATTTTTGTTTTGTATATTGTCGTTCTTATTGGAGTTCAACAATGAATGTTATTTTCTTATTTTATAAAATTTACTTATTATCCTTGGATAGATTATAAATAAAATGAATATAAAAAAATAGTCCGCAATATTTTGTTATGCACCTGGAACAGACCTAATTATATACAAATAATAGGTCTGTTCCAGGTGCATAACAAAATAGTCCGGACTATTGAGAGTAAAAAGAAAATTACTCTCTGAACGTGCCAAAGTCGTCCGAAATTGCTGGAACGCAAAAAAACCACAATTGAACATCTTTAAATACTAATGGTGCCAACTTTCTCAAATAAATATTATTTTAGCGATTTTAGACGCTTAAAATGCATAATATTTTATAAGCAAAACATTTGCATCATTGGCAACAGCTGTAAAAAGTGAATAAAATAAACTGAAAAAATTTATAAGCCAGTTATTATTTAAAAACTTCAACCAAAATTTCTTCCACATCAGACTCTTCAGCAATTAAGTTCAAAATTTCATCTTCATCAGACTCACTTGATGTGTTCATGTCTTCTTCAATGATCTATAAAAGCATATTTTATTAAAGAAAGTGATAAATATGCACAAATATAGATATGTATTTACAAATTTAAGTTTATTTGAAAAATCTTCCATTTTGCTTTTCAAACAATTTTAAATAAAAACTTTCTTCCCTTATTTAAAAATTTTTTGATTTTTTAAATGTAAACAAAAAACACCTGATAATTTAATTCTAGTCTAGATAATTTAATTCTAGTTTGTACAGGAAATGAAAAATTTTACTCTCTCATTTTCTCTCAAAATTGCACAAAAATTGTTATCTGGAACGCGTTTGGACTAATTTGGGCTAGTTCGGATTGTTTTATTATGCACCTGGAACAGACCTAATATAATTGCACCATATATCATAGAAAATAAATATTTTACTTAAAATTTTAGTTAACCTGAAAAATAAAATCGAAAGTTCAACCCAATATAAGAATTAACAAAATTTTAAAATTCTTCCAAAGTTCGAAAATTGAAATTAAAATCGAAAAACTAGCATAAAATAAATAAATTCAAAAATACCACAAAAACCAATATCTCCAAATTTCAAAACTAAATGTTTAATTTCACCAAAATTTTTCATTTTACCAAAAAACTGAAAAAAGCAATATTTTATGAACAACGTTGTAATTTAACAAAATCGATGTTACACAAGGTAAAAAACCTATATGATACAAAAAACATTAATTTTCTTAAACAAGGAACCAAAAACAAATTTCACTATGTTTTAAAATTTAACGACAAAATTTATCTAAAGGCTGAAATTCCACCGAAAATTCTAAGTTTGATCAAATATACAAAATGTCACAATCAAAGTCCTCTATTATTTACAATTCAACAAAAAATTGAGAATGTATCAAAAATACAGCGGACTTCTCTGGCAAACAGTAGCTAAGAAAAAACGTCTTATCTATTAACCGAACAAAAATGCTCACATTAAAACTAAAGGAGAGTTTAAAGGTAGAATAAGGCGATTAAAACCTGAGGCCAAAATTAAAGATCGCAAACAATTCTTTGCACCGGGAAAAATCTTTAGTACTGGAACAGTGGTATTTGTTATTGGTGGACAGTTAAACCTTCTGAGGGGCAACGTAACATGAGCACATTTCGATGAACTTACAATTATCCTCCACTTTTTAGCCAGCCCTCTAGCTCATGAATATGGGGCTGAAGGTGTTGAGATGCAACCTTCGGAACATTGTTAACACTTATAAATGAAGTCTCGTCTGCAATCATAGACGTGTATATACATATATGGGCTTGTTTGTTTACCTGGTAAATAAATTACATATACTATCTATACTATCTTGAGGGACTCCAGCAGGGAAATTTAAAAAAAAAACTGATCCTTTGACCTTACCTTAAACGTTATATCTGTTAAATGGCTATGAAGAAGCTGGTGTGGGAGTTTTCAGGAAGAACTCACGTTATTTTATTATGTACGTCATCATGCTACACTTAATCAAATGCCTGGGAAATGTCAATTAATAAAGCTGAACAGTATTGCTTATTTTCAAATACCGATCTAATAACCCTGACAGTTTTATGAACTTGCTCCGTATTACTATGCCTATGCACGAAAGCCAAACTGGTGGTGCATGATAGTGGTCTGTTCATAAAGATATGGAGTTAAACGCGAAACGAATAATTTGTCAAACAATTTTGATTTGATAGTAGACTCTAATGGGCCTGTATGACGTAACCTAAGTTGATTCCTTTCCTGGTTTTGGGATCATAACAATTTCAAACAGTTTCCATGAGCATGGGAAGAATTCACCGCCCAACATGGCATTAAAAATGAATATTAAAATTCGCATAGCTGAATTAGGTAAGTTTCTTACCGTTAATCCTGTAACACCCTCAGGTTCGGGTGATTTTCTCATATATTTATTATTAATTGTAGACTTTTATGAAGATAGCCGTAATCTCATAGATATCAGCGGTGTCGCTGATATTTTGCATGGTGGAACAACTATTTATGTCATCTGGTACGAAAACCTTCTGCTAAGTGATTAGCGTATGCTTTTACATTTTTAATAAAGTTTTTGGCCCAGGTGCGTTAATCAAGCCTAAGTGGAGATTCATAGGCAATTGGGCATTTTAAACGCCTTACAGCTTTCCATAGGCTATAGTCCGTGTTTTTTGTTTTAACTTTCGATAGCGGAGGTTTTTTTTTGAATTTTAATGACTGGAGAACGAGTATTCCGCCATTCCTTCTAAGCCTTCTCTTCCAGATGACAAGAATATGTATATCAGCTGATGACTTGTATGAACTTCTTTTAGCTGTTGGTTTTGCTGATGCTAAAGCTCTAGCTGCTACGGTCACAGGGTTTGTAAAGTAGTAGTAGTAGTCCACAGCCTCTTGTATATCAGCCGTGTTTCACAAAAGAATGCTCTAGTTAGAGCTCGCATACATGTTATACTTTAATGAATTCTTGTTTTTATTTGTGTAGGAAATAACGGATACAAGATTTGAAGATTTTCTTCCAGATGCTACAACAATTTCCCGTAAGGTAAAAAAGTATGCAAAAGAAAAAGATCCATACATGAGTTTTTGCTTCGTTCAAAAATTGATTTAAAAAAAGGCACAAACATGAACAAGCCTTTACTCGCACTTGTTTCGATCACAAGCAAGCCATGCAAAAATCAGCCGATGTGCAAATAAACAAGACCCACAATTTGTAAAAAATCAAATCAAGTGGACTGCCTCTCACGGATACAAACATGTGCTCGATTTTTTGTATGTTTGTACGCAACTCGAACGTGAACAAAAATGGCGAAGGCTTGATTGGATTTAATTCAAGTTGTAGCACTTGTGAACAAAACGGCTCGATCAAACTTGTTGCAGTACTCTGCTCCATATGACACCATAAAGGCATTAACATAAGGTGTACCCAGTATGTCCCAGAGTAAGACCACCATGTGTGTACTGCAATAATTCTTATAGTAATAGTTCTTATAGTAATAATTCTTATAGTAATAACCCAGTCTAATAATAATGCTTATTATTACAGGTCTGATGTTTTCTACCGTGGCAAAGTCGATAAGGTCACTGTTTGGGTATACAAGTAGTTTGGGTTAGTTGATACGTACTAGTAATAGAACCAGCATGAATCCTAGGAAATTGGAAGGCTCCACGGCCTTATTTTTTAAACGCAAGGCAATGCCATAATTTATATGGAAAGCTGAAACTAAATTCATGAAGCGTTTTTCAAAAGCCCAAAAATTTTTATGAAAACAAATAATGTTTAAATTGTGTGAAATTGTGTGTTTTTTTATATAAATTTTGGCATGCCTTAAGTTTTATGAAATAACTCCCTTATATTATTCAAATTCGAGTTTTCTCACTATTTTTTTAATTTTGGAAGACTTTACAGCCCCTACAATTTACAGTATGGTTTGCCTTGAAGTCCGTTTAGCAAGAAGTGCATTCCGAGGTTCGGTGAGCGTCGCCGCAAACGACGCATACGGATGACAACTTGCAACACGTTTTAAAATTCCGAATTCCTGGCAGTTAATGACTAAATATAAAAATAATATATAAAAATGATTTGTTTGTATTTTTTTATTTGCTTTTCTTTCTTAGATTGCCTATTTCAATTCTTCAATCTTAAAATAGGAAAAGACGAAAAGAAGCAATTATCATAAGGTCTTATGTCAGTACTACTAGATTTTTTGTAGATGCGACAAGTAGTGTAAAACAACCAGATTATGCTCGAAATCTATGAAGTAAAAGATTTTGGTGTAATGTAAATGCACTATTAGAGATTTTCATTTTGATATTATCAGTTAATAGTTTCTCGTGAAATCGACCAACAAAAACCAAATACTGTGTCACACATTTATTACAGCCAATGTTTTTTCTCCTGCTTTATTCAAGTTCACTTTAAAGGTTGAGTCCTTCATAAATATGCTCTCGTATTTTTAAATCTTCAAATTCCTTCGCTGACTCGGCGGAATTTACCTTTCACGGTATTGAAAACCTCCACCATCCTTATTCATTGGTTTTCACATAGTTCTCATTAGACAACATAGCTTTTTATGTTGCAGCGGAAGATTGTTTGTCTTTTCTGACCTAAGGATTTTTGAGTTGCGTTTTTTGTTCCAGGACTTAATTCGTTTGTAATTAGTAGTGTTTATCTCATGCACGACTTTTTAATTTGTATGAATAGCCACAACTTCCAAATGATGACAAATGTTCCATCAGTACTGTGCGTTATTATTATAGTAATAACTGCATATTTACATTGTTTTCTTTGAGTTTTCGCACTTATAGTGAGTGGGTACTTATTGTGAACTGATAACTAGTCTTGTACAAATCAATGAAGTCGCTATTTCTCATACTTTTCAGAGAAAACGAGTTCTTGTAAAAGTCCTTCAGCACTATTACAAAACACTTATTCCAAGTATTTAAAAAAATTATTCCATTACTTGAAATTTGCCAAATTTTATAAAAGGAATTGCACAACTTTTGATGACGTGAGACATCTTCATTTTATTGTGAATAAAATGAGGACTTGTCCATCTATGTTCCTAATACATACGAATTAATAATCGAAGATGAGTGAAACGACCTATTGTACAAATACGCAATGTTATACACATAAAGCAAAAACATTTGCGTAGCGGAAATTCCGCGAATCGTGATTTAACGTAGAAACAAAAACAAATTCTGCAGAAAGAAAAAGTAAACAAAAGATACACGCACAAACACATATACAAGACTACTAAGCCAGCAAATGAAATATATTATGCGTAATTTCACGTATGTTCGGGACATTTCAAGAAGCGGCCGTGATCTGTATTAGATCTCTAATACATGATGACTCGCATGACTCGCTCTAAAACGCAAAGTTGTGGATATACTTTCAAACGATTCATTTTGAGTGCGTAACTCATGAATCAATGTGTTGAGTGACCATTTATGCATTAACTACCATCGGGGTTGATAAATTTATTATAAGCACAACAAATAACAACAACAGCAATTGACTGAGAATCTAACTGCGTATTTTTTTGTTTTAATGAAGTGATCAGTGTTACCACTTATGTTTTTTCTAACCAAAATTAATTATTTTTATTATTATGGAATTGTGAGCATGTGTCTTAGCTTCAGTACACTTGGTATGTACTTTTTTAAACCCTTAAAATTTTTTTTTCCCGAGTTTAATAAAACTAAAAGAGGACAAAATATAAATAAAAAGCAAAATATTGAAAATATATATGTGTGTATTTCATATTAATTCATAGACATATTCATGTATTATTTCAAATATTTTTATATTTTTAGCTTAAAAGTTTTTATAGGTACTTACTTTACTATTCTAAAATATGTTCATTAATTTCATTGACGTTTGAATGAAGAAACATTATTTTATTAACTGAATCTAAATTCTTGAGAATATTGTAGCGTTTTTCTGTTATCAATAACCTTGCTGCAGAAAATGCTCTTTCTGATGATGCACTGCTTGCAGGAGTAGCCAAAATGTAGCAGCTGACTTTAAACAAATGTGAAAATTGAGTTTCGTGTACTTTCCACCATTGAATTACGTCAAAACTATCAGTACATGGTATACTGAGGTTTTTATACGTATTTATTTAACTTCCTATTATGGTATCAATGTTATCTGGGTCACGTAACTCTACAAAATCAGCATATACACAAAGGGCTATGTTGAATGCTGTCCGGGATTTTTTTGCTAAGGATTTACATATTTTCTGGCACACTTCCAATATTTCTACTTTCTCCGCTTCTGTAAACTGTGTCAGTTTATTGGCAGGAACAAAAATAAGGCGACTTTATGAAAAATTTTAAGATTTTCATAAACTACATTTTGCAAAAGATCGAGCAAATACGCTTTTGTCTCTTTTACGATATCCGTGTCATCATCATTAGATAAACAGAATTTTTTAAGGTCATGAACATGTGGTATCACTAAATGTAACGTCGGGTATTTATCCGCTTCCAAAGTTTTTGAAGAGTTTTCAAAAGCTTCCAAAAGTTTAGTTATAGAAGTAAGGAAACTCTATCGGTGACAATAATTGGATTGTCTTCATCCAAGTCACAACCAAAGTCCTCTAAAATTTTCGACATTTTTTTCTTAATGTGTGTACCATTTTAGAAATATGAAGCATTGAAAACACTAATTACTATAAAAGTTGTTTTTCTTATAATACCTGTGCATGCATCCTCTTGCATTGACTTCATAGCTAATAATCGGCTGATGATGTTTCCATCCAAAATGTAGTGTATTGTTACAGACATAAAAGACGATCGAATATAATTATCTGTCCATACATCCGAAGTGAGCCCGTAACTAAAAGGTTTATTTTTTGTAATTTCTGTCATTATTTTGTCGAAGTGGAATTCATAAAGTTTGTTTATATTTCTAGAAATTGTCGTTGGATGCGGCAGCAAACTGTCGATGCTGACTTTACTTCCAACAGAGATAAAAAAGCTAGCTAATTTTTTTAATCCGGCATCGTCAGTTATGTTGAATGGCCGCCAATTCAAAATGGTCCATTCAGACATTATCTTTATGCATTGTTTTTGGGTCTCATAGTCCACATCTACTTCTTCAGTGTTATGTTGCTTAGCGTTAGCAAGCAAATAACATTTATGTCGAATTAAATTCGACGTACTTTTTGCATATTTGTATATGTTAAAACATTTTTTGCATCCAACAACATTGGGTATTTCTTGTCCATTCAAATTTTCAATCACAGAAAAAATTTCCCATACCTTGCTTCTCTTTCTTTTTTTGACCAAATTTTAATTCGCCTGCTATCAATTTAGATTTTAAAATTGCTATGTTCTCAACGGCCTCGGTTAACTCTACTGTTACAATATGCTAGAAAGACATCTTATAATTAGCTTAATAAAATATTAAGTTAACACAGTACAGAACTCACGTTGTCCATTGAAGTAATTTCTTAATATCCAGATTTAAACAAGTCGTAAAAAAACGCTATTGCTGACGGTTTCAACTGATTTCATAAAGGTGACATTGACGATTGAGTCGCCAGTAAATCTTACCATCATTTTTAAAATGATTTTGCACACATGAGCATATTAAACGTACATTATGGCATATGCAACTAACGTCATACAAGCGATGCATATTTTTTTACTATACATATGTCCAGCTATATTATTGCTTTACTGTTTGCAATTATATTTTTATTACATTTACGGAATTTTTAGAAATTATATTTATTTATGATGTTTTCAAGTGAATAGATACAGCTGTTCAAGTTTTGTGAAAACCCGTTGCTGCCTGAAACTTTAAAGCAGGTAGAAAGGAACCTTTTCTACTTCCAACAATATTTCTGTAGTTCAAACCCTATGCATTTGTATTGCTTACCTACTTTTTCTATCATTAAAGGAATTTCAAGCTACATAAAAATGGGAAAACTTATTGCAAAAAAATACATACATATATTTTTTACTGTAAATTAATTAAATGTGTATGTAATTTTTAAGTGTAACAAAAACATACTGTTACCCAATAATTTTCACTATGTCCCATTTCTGTGTAATTAGTAATTACACAAAAACCGGCAACACTGATTCGCATTTTTTTCTTCATACAATTTCTTTGCTCAGCATTGAAATGCCAAAGAAACCGTTTGTTGTTGTTGTTATGCTGCTGCTCTGTGTGTTTAAAAGGAACCTATTAAAGTGAATGTAATAGTGTTAAATGGTTTTTTCCGTTCACGCATTAATTTTGCGTCATTCATTTATATTTTATGGATAAAACGATCACAATGTATAGCAAATTTGATTGTTAGAGTTAGTTGACTTTGAGACATAGACTACTAACTAGACGCGACAACTCACAACAACATTCCCTCGATTATATAAGAGAGATAAGAAACCTTATCGTTTCTAATTAAGCTATCTCTTTCATGTAATCGGGTTAATTTAAAATTTTGTACGTAAAAACGCATGACACCTGATTACACGCTTTTTCAAATGTCATTGTTGGGTATTCTGTTTATATTCTGTGCTTTGAGATTTCATAAAGAGAACAGCTGTGTGTACATAAGCGTGTTAAGTTTACAGTGTAAATTACACTGAATAGTTGTAAATAAGAGTCTTAATTGCCGAATAAAGTTGTGTACTAAAGACTGTGTATTTTAATTTTTACAATTAAACGAACCCTACAAATTAACGTTTATTGTGGTAATAAACGTAACAATACATATGTGGCTTATTATATTCGTACTGTATCTAGTTTATAATTAATTGATAAAAAAAATGAAAACCGATTTCTATTTAGCGATTTAATCAATTAAAATTCATCCTACTTTTAATTTAAGCAGGATTTTATTGCATACCAGTTCACTGCAATTTTAGCTTTTGAATAAAGCATAATTCAAGAGAATTAACATCATTTATCAGTGTGTTTTTTTTCAATATAAAGTTCTATACTACTAAAAAACGCTTTTTAATTCAGATATTTGACATAAATTTCTTAAATATGTATATTTTCACGTTTAATCCTTGTATTTTTATTATAATTACTGTTATATAACTTCTTTTGTAATTATTTAAAATGATTGAAATGTAATTACTTTCAAGTTACAAAACTGCAGAATCTTTACTTATGTCAAGCATTGAGTTTTGAGATATTTCTGTTTCGTCTTCATCGTCTTCAATTTCCATTTCGAAAACGATAATTTTCTTGCGTTTCTCAGCTAGAATAGATGCTACCTATAAAAGAAAAAATATAATCTCATTAAAGGGTATACGATGTTAAAATACCTTTCTACAACCGGACACAGCGAGATTTGCACAAATACCTTCTACTAACTTGAAGCTGGATATATCTATTATGTCGAATATAGAATGACCAATAGTTGAATCAATTAAATTTAAATTTCGTGGCAGAGCATGTATGAAACATTTTCCAATTATTTGATCCAAAGGAAATTGTATGAAATAACTATGATGTGTCTTTGTTTCGTTCTCTTTTTGCAATAGCAGTGATAGTACGTCATCATTGTAGAATTTTAAATCAATAAATTTAAAATTATCGAAGCCATTACTTAAATTGGAAAGGGGTCTAGGCGTTGTTTGCAAACGAACGCATTTTAATTGCGTAAAATTAGCATCAAATTCCATAATTAAACTATCTTGCCAACCAATAGTAACTAACATAAGGTCCCGATTTTTTGTTTCACTTACAAAATATGACGTTCTTATGAAGTCGAAATTACATTCAGCATTCTCATTAAAGGAAAAACATGTAAGGCATGCGTCAAGCTCAAATCCCAAACTTATACTTTCATTTGATTTATGAAACACATTATCAATGGCCGCAAACATTTTATTTCGTTGTTGAGTTAGTGAAAGGTGATTTTCATGTGGATAAAGTAGCTGTGAATTGCTTAGACAATCATTTTCCTCTAAAAGTTTGTGCCACAAATGATACACATCTGTTTTTACCATTTGCTGTAGAGGTTTAACTTCTAAATACTGGCCAACCTTTTCCAAATTAAACTTTCTTTTTATAACTGTGCCATCGTCTAAAAATATATATTTAAATATATAACATATTACCGTTAGCTTCTGTACTATCATACCGTTTTCTATAACACTATCTTCAAAACTATTTAAATATTCTGCCAAATATATGGTATCTTCCATAGACAAATGCGCATTGTCCTCGGTAAGATCTTGTTGGTGCAGTCTTACTATGACGACGGAAAGCCAAGAGAAAAATAATTTCATATCATTAACAGATTGATCAATAACTTGTTGTAATTCCAAAACTTTCATTAAAAATGCTCCGCATTCTCGTAATGCTGCTTCAATAGACTCACACGCAATAAGTGGCTATAATAAAAATAGTATATATAGCATTCCATTATTCTGATTTTATACTTTTATGTTTTATGTACTTCATAATAATAACTGGTTCTAGCCAAACCCTTAATGGTATTAAGGAAATAAAACATGTTTATAGATGACATTTGCAATGGTTTTGCTACTAAACTCTGTATTGTTGAATAACTTAAATCAACAGAGTTTTGAAGCTTTTTAACTCCTTTTTCCGTTAGATCCCTTAAAATAGATTAAAAAAATATATCTATGTTTAAGAACATTTGCTTAGTCGTATTTACGATTAATGCTTACAATTATTTATTCCTAAAGCGGTTTTAGTAAGGCAAATAATTTGTAATGTGGTCTCATGAGCGTAGGTGAGGAATCCGCTCGCAGTGGCAAAACTGTCGTGTAAAATAACAATTGTAGGTGAAACATCAGAAGATAGGTCATAAGGTGAACTAACTAACAGTTGATTATGTTTAGTGGATTTTACAATAGCAAAATCAATAAGGTGTGCCAACTTATTAATGTCTGTGGGGCAATAAGTGGGTTTGCCGCTAATTACGACGTCTAGCTTGTTTGCTTGAACTGTATAATACAACTGCCTCTGTTTACAAACGAAATGCCCCAAGTGTACCTTTAATCACATATTAACCCTTAAATGCATGTTAAATGGAAAAACAATGTAATTAATTTATTCATTTGCAAAATTAAGAAAATTATAAACTACTGCTTCGCACCCCTTTTGAAATCATACAGTATCAACTTTATTGCAACAGCTATACATTTGAAGCCATTAGATAACGAAAAACCCAAAATTTCAAAATTCTTACAATTTTAGAAATAGTCTAATTTATTGTCGCATTTTATAATAGTTCTTTTTAATTTAACCAAATTACTATATGTATAGTTGACTATAGTGTATTTTATTTATTTATCAAATTTTAAACGAATATAAGCCGAACTTTAGTTCAAAATAATTTTTAGAGGTTGCATCTTAGAAGATACATTATGCAGGGAGTGCATAGTGTATTATAAAAGATACAACTATTTTTTTTAGTAAAATTAACAAACAAATTTTTAAAGATAAATGCAGTTAATGTTTTTTGTCGGTTTACATATAATATCCATTTTTCGCAAAGATCTGGGACTCTGCAGTTAAGGGTTAAGTAATTTGGCATTTCTCTTTTTACTAGTTTCTGGCACCTCTTCTCGCTTATATAAAATCACTTCTCTCTCTCTCTTCCTCTATCCCTCTATCACTCTCTAATTGTATCGTTATTATTCTAAACCCCAACCCGAACGTAAGATTTTACGATATACATTTTTATCAAAAGGAATCTAAAGCCATTTTGGTTAATGATCTCTATTTTTAAATATTTTTTGAGGAAAATATTAATTTTTGGACCATAGACCCGGATGACCCCAACTGCGACGGAAATATTTTCTTAAAAAATTTTTATATTTGCAGAAGTCCTCGAAAACACACAAAAATTTATTATACATAGGAGTCACTTCGGCATAATTCTAAACCCTATTATCCCTGGTAAAACGAAAGGTAAGTCAATTGTAAAATTCAACAAGAGATTTATTTTATAAAGTTTTACAGTATAAAAAGAATTTGGTTTTTTACATATACATATACGTATACGTATTCTATACTAACAACGACCGGCTAGTTGTTAACATTTTGTGTTTTTTTAACATAATTTAATCCGTCTGCTTTTGTTTTAACCGCAGATACCCACTGCTTGAAAACTACGCTTTTAGTAGTTCAAACATCACAAAAAACAACCAAATTGTCTAGTTGCTATAGTAAACAAAACGCGGACGGCCGTGTTAGGAAAAATAAATGTTGTTTAAATTAACATAGTATTGTGTAATTAGGTATTTACGAAAACGAATCACATCGTTTATGTTTTCATTGTCACGCAAACGTTCAACCGTACGGTCGTGTTCAAAAAAGCGGACAAACAAATGCAAGTGCATATAATAAACAAAGTTAAAATTAACACATAAAAAATAAAAACAACATAACAACAAAAACTGTGACAAAAAAACAATTTTAAAAGAAAAAAAAAAAACAACGGGAATATAAATTCTTTACAAAAATCTTAATAGTAAAAACAAAAACAATTAAACAAGTGCAGTCATTGGTAGTGCATTAACTTTGTTGTTGTTGTCAAATAACAACATACACAGTGAAGCGCATAACTTTAGAGGCAAGTCAAAAATCATAAACTGTATGAGTGCTCCCATCAGAAGTAATTCTGAGAAAGAGCTTAGCTCCACCAGAAAAACTTTATGAATTTCTGAGGAAGAATCCTTAAAAAGGACTGTAGAAAATCTTCTTACAGTAAGAGATAAAAATCGTCCCCGCTCCTGCTCGCCTAACATTTTAGTTACAGCTGATAACAAAACATCCCCTATTTTAGTCAACATTAATAAACCCAAAATGCAAGTTGGTATGGATAGGTACATCACCGTCATTAAACGTCAGAGAAGCCCAAAATCTGCTCAGATTTCATCAAAGTTCAAAATTCCTAAAGATGACAATACTGACAAAACAACTAAGGATCAAAACAGGTTTGCTATCCTTCAAACAGATGAGCCAACAGCAGTCGAAAAATTGTTTAAACCACCGCCAATTTATTTGAGAGAGTCTACCTCCAATGATTTGGTAAAGAAAATTATTTCAATAATTGGCGAAGAAAATTTTGTAGTTACCTCAATTAAGCACGGTAACATTAATGAAACGAAAATTCAGGTAAAACATGAGAACGACTACCGAAAATTAGTTAACGAGTTAGAAAAGGAAAAAAGAAGTTTTTATACATACCAGCTGAAAAGTGCTAAAGGGCTTCAGGTTGTAATAAAGGGTATTGACCATTGCGTAGAACCTGAAGATGTCAAAACTGGATTGCTGGATAAAGGTTTCAAAGTTAAAAACGTTTTGAACATCAGAAACCGCGATAAAAACCCTCAGCCCATGTTTAGGGTAGAGTTTGAACCCGGGGATGTGGTTTTAAAAAAGAATGAGACACACCCAATCTACAATCTCAAATTCCTTCTACATCGTAGAATCACCGTAGAGGAACCGCATAAACGCTTGGGACCCGTTCAGTGTATGAACTGCGAGGAATTCGGCCACACTAGGGCCTACTGCAAGTTGCCCACAGTATGTGTGGTGAACTCCACGGCATGACACAATGTAACAAGCCAAAAACTGACTCTGGAGCAAAAAAATGTAGTAACTGTGGCGGAAACCATACCGCAAATTATAGAGGGTGCCCTGTATATACCCATTTTCAACACTCAATGACTAAAAAATCATCAGTTGCTCCTCAGCAACCTCAGCAGTTACATGTTGTTTCCAGTAACAATTTTCCCCAAACAATCAAGCCAACCAACCATATTAACGTTCATACTCCTGGACACATTTCTTATGCTAGTGTATTAAAATCTAATACAGCAAACCGGAATCCAGAACCCAAATCTCTCACCTCTGAGCCAAATTTTAGCAACCTTGAGGCAACATTACAGACTCTTGTTCAGTCGATAAATACTTTTACAGCCTCTATGACCACCATGATGCAAGAAATGCTGAAAATGCAATCAACCATTTTGCAGGCAATTTTAAATAAATGATTTGTTTAAAAATATGTTTCTGGAATGCGAACGGCATCCGCCAACACAAAAACGAACTTGTTTACTTCCTTAAGGAAAAACAGATCGATGTAATGATGATTGCTGAAACCCACCTAACGTCGACTAGCTACTTTATAATAAATGATTACGTTCTGTACGATATTAAAGACCCCCGAGGAAGAGCTTGCGGAGGCTCGGCAATTCTGATAAAATCCAGAATTAAACACTATTTCTTTAATGACAAATGCGAGGATTATCTCCAAGCTACAAGTATTTGCATAGATAAGTTCTATAGTAAATTAGTTATTTCATCGGTTTATTCACCGCCCCGATTTTCGGTGACAGAAAATCAGTACTCAAATTTTTTCAATTCGCTTGGTCCTTGCTTTCTCGCAGCTGGCGACTACAACGCAAAACATACATTTTGGGGTTCACGGTTAATTTCCCCCAAAGGTCGCGTGCTGTTTGATACTATTTCCCGTATGGGTTTAAAGGTAATTTCAAGCGGGCATCCCACATATTGGCCCACAGACCGGCGAAAGATTCCAGACGTTATTGATTTTGAAGTTACGAAAAACATCCCTCTAGAATGGATGCAAGTGGAGCCTTCATTCGATTTGTCTTCCGATCACTCACCCACAATTATATCCATATGCTTCCCTCGAGAAATTGGGTCACCGCTAAATGACTTAGCTTTAACTCGAGTAAACTGGCTAATATATAAAAAATATATAAGTACACATTGTACCGAAAATATTGTTTTAAGAACGCCTGAAGATATTGATTTGGCAACTAATAATTTTACCCGGAACCTTAAACAAGCCGTGCAACATGTAAACAGTAGGACTTATTCTTTAGAAATAGAACAACTTGTGTCAAAAAAAAAGAAGAGCAAGAAGAGAGTGGCAAGTTTGCAGGTCTCCCCAGTCAAAAAGTAGGCTACGGGAATGCACACATCGACTTAGAAACATGCTTGAAATTCAACGATCCGCTTCCCTTAAAACTTATTTGGAAGGCCTGGATGGTACTCCTCAGTCTGATTATTCGTTATGGCGCGCGACAAGAGGTTTAAAACGACCAGTTAGGGCAAAGCCGCCTTTGCGAAATCCAACTGGGTATTGGGCTAGAAACGATTCCGAAAAGGGGAACTTATTTGTAAACCATTTAAGAAATGTTTTTGCTTTAAACGCATCTGATGAGGCAGCTGATTTGCCGCCTTTTGCCAGCAGATCTCCTGTGTCTCTACATTTTAATTTTCGAGATGTCGAAAACGCAATTTGTAATCTAAAACTGACAAAAGCTCCAGGTATTGATACAATTAGTAACAAAATGCTGGTGCAGTTACCTATAGTAGCTAGAAGAGTTATGCTTTTTATTTTTAACGCTATATTACGCCTGGAGTATTTGCCTGCAAAATGGAAGGTGTCTATGATTACAATGATACCTAAACCCGGGAAGGATCCCACCAAAGTAGAATCCTATAGGCCAAGAAGCTTACTGCCGACAATTTCTAAATTGTTCGAAAAATTGTTGATAATGAAGTTGACTCCCGTACTAAATGCTGTAGGATGTATCCCCAACCATCAATTCGGTTTTAAGGCTAAGCACAGCACTATTGAACAAACACACAGATTAGTCAATGTCATAAGAAAATCTTTTGAAGACAAAACATATTGCTCAGTTCTTTTCATTGACGTTGCTCAAGCTTTTGACAAAGTGTGGCACGACGGCTTACTTCACAAAATAAAGCTAAATTTGCCAATAAACACCCACAAACTTTTGGAAAGTTACTTATATGGTCGCCTATTTGTCATCAGAGAAGGTGATTTCACAAGCTCCCCTCAGCCAATTGAAGCAGGAGTCCCACAAGGCAGTATACTGGGTCCTACCTTGTATTTAATCTATGCGTCTGACATGCCAACAGGATCCCAAATCCACACTTCAACTTTTGCAGATGATACAGCATTTCTCAGCGTCAATAAAAATCATCAATTAGCCTCGCGAAATTTGCAGGAACATATTGAAAATTTAGAGAAATGGCTAAAACTCTGGAGAATCAAGGTAAACGAACAGAAATGTACTCATGTGGCATTCACACTGCGCAGGGAAACATGCTCGCCGATCAAGATCAACAATCAAGTAATTCCGCAGCACAATGAAGTCAAGTACCTTGGTATACACCTCGACCGCCGGCTAACGTGGAAGTCTCATATTGATGCAAAACTGACTCAGATGAAACTAAAAGCAGTTCAACTAAATTGGCTTATAGGCAGAAACTCTTCCTTGAAATTGGATTGCAAACTCTTGTTGTACAAAGCGATTACAAAACCAATCTGGTTCTATGGAATTCAATTATGGGGTACCGCCTCGATATCAAATATTAAAAAAATTCAAAGGCAACAAAACAAAATTCTCCGTATGATTATAGCAGCTCCTTGGTATGTTAAAAACTCCCGAATTCACGAAGACCTAAGCGTGCCTATGGTAAAAGTATATCAAAAAACTTGAAACTCACCCGAACCCACTCGCACGTAGCATCCTTAATTTTGGCGGCCATGCTCGGTTGAGAAGGAGAGATACCCTTGCTGTCATCCGAGCACAAAACAGATGACCTTTCATATATAGTACCCATTGAAACATAATTTTGTTGTCTAGCATTGGCTAGCCTCAAATAATTTTTTTTTGGTATTAAGATCTGTATACTTATTGTTAGTTCATTATTTGAAGATTCAATAAATAAATAAATGTAACTAAAAAAAAAAAGTTTATGTTTTGGCTGAAAATGATGCAGATGTTCATATCACTGAGGTGAAGCAAAGGTACATTAGTTCCTCATCTCTCATCTCGGATAACTTAGAGCGTTTAAAGCACTCTTTGAAAAATGAGAAATCTGCCCATTTACTACCTTTTAAGGAGTTTTTTAAAGTGGCCTTCATTTCACGAATAATTTAAAAGTATGGTTGCAGATAACCCGAGAATAGATCCCGCTTCAAAAATGCATTATCTCCTATAGTATGGAAAAAACCAATGGACAGATATGAGAATAAAAGCGTTCTCATCAACGCTCAGCTAAAAATTATTTTTAATATCACCCCTATTAGCAGGGAAACTGGATCCAATATTAAAGAACTACAGATAACCAAAACAATCGTAGCTAATCTCTCCTTGCTCAATGTGAAGACTAATAATTATGACGTCCTTTTTGTCTACAGTGCCTCTAAAAAACCTTCCGACATCACGTTAAGTCTTTGAGAACAGTCAGAAAAACGTGATGCAGATATGTCATTATGGGATGAACTGGACAAGTTCTTGACATCACGTTAAAAGAATCTGGAATCGGTTAATGCTGTTGAAGGATCTCATTCAAACCCTCCTTAGAACCCTGTTAAGCGAAAAACGGCAATGTTTATTTCATTTGTAGACAGAGACACAACTCTCTTTTGCACAAGAACCCTAGTCAAAACGTAGATCGCCATAGTAGAAATAATCCCGTAAATTCTGTAGCCCATAGTTCGAATTACAGTCCACCCCAAATTAACCCTATTGAGGGACCCTCAACCTCTAGCGCAACTCGATCGTTTCAGACATATGCCTCATTTTAATTTAAATCCCCATTTTAGCAACTTGCAAAGTTCTTGTCAGCAATATTCAGTATGTGACACGAGTACTGATCGATCCTGCTTCTCAGGCAACTTTTATTTATCAAAGGCTGCAAAGGAAATTTTTTTGCCTACACTTTCGTTTGCGATGGAAAATATTGCGGCAGTTTAAAAAACTTCTAAAGCATGCTTTCTTACGATTGGTTCTACAACAATCCTTGATTTTAGAATTCCATGTAAAGCTTTTGGGATGGAGAAGCAGACCGGCAAAATTCTACCCAAAATACAATGTTTGGTTAGATTGTGACAGGTAAAGTGTTTCAAGATAACCCCCAGATCTCGGTTGAATACTATTTTAACTTCATTGATTTAAACAATTAACTTACTCCGTTTTGGGAACTTGAAAAAGAAGTTCCAAAGGTGACCCCCTATACCGATGCTGAGAAATCTTTGTGAACAATATTACCAGTCGACAACCTATAGAAACCCCGATGGTCGTTACGTAGTTTCCTTACCTTTTGAACAGGAGTTTCCGGAAATCCTATCTTTAGGATTTTACGCAATAATGCACTGTCTCAATTTAAGAGATATTAAATTCGCCTTTTACGAAACCCCAAATTAATACAGAGTGTAATAAAGTAATGAGCGAGTATATTGAATTGGGTAACATCCGCGAGGTCGATTCCAGTAGTGTGGAAACAACTTCGTATTATTTACCCTATCTTGCTGTGTTTAAACCTGACAGCACGACTACTAAACTTCGTGTTGTATTTAATGATATTGGGGAAAAATGTATAGGCAAATTCTGGTCCATTCCAACTATACCTCTTTTCAACGGATATTATTCCGAGAAAGTCCCGCGGTCGCAGTCAAGGATTTCGAGCTTAATACGTTTATGTTCGGAATGAACTGTTGAACTAGAGGAAGCAATCACTTGACGAAATCATCTAACAAAGTTTTTGGTTCTGTTGGTTTCGTTCTCCAAAAATAGACTGCGAACTATAAACGCGATTTTGATATACTTGGCTCTTACGTTGCAACTTTATATATTCGTGCTGTTACGCCAAGTAATTTTTTTTTATCCCGTCTAGAGCTTTGCGGAGCGGTGGGAAAAGTTTACTATGCCCTGGATTCTAAAGAGTCGCTAATGTGAGAACTGTTTCTGGCAATATTACCCGGCCAATTGTGCTTATTCTCATTCCTAATTCAGACTCAAATTAATATATTTTCTTTCCCTTGATTGTTTTCTACCCCACAGGTTGTTTTTCACCGTCCTACCAACGAGGCTGACGAGGGTAGGCAAAAGGACAAATGCTAACGGGAAGAGATCCTACGGTATTGCCGTGTGTACAAGAGCGAGCACGCCAAATTCACAAATTCCGTTAGATTTCGGTAAGAAAACGGTGGAAGGCTACAACGAAATACTTGTCAGAAGTTCATACCTTCCTTCATTGTTCTAAAGAAAACAAGCTCAAGTTAGCACATACAGCGCAGGTATCAACTCATACTCAGGACAACAACAAGAAAACCAACAAGCAAAACATAAGACGAACAATGAAGAAGCAAAGCCACAACGAAAAGAGTCCAAAGGATAACACCGACTCACAACAGCTTCAAGAACAAATGCAACAATTAAAACAGCAACTAGAACAGTTACAACAACAATCTCGGCAGATTCAACATCCCTCACAAGAACCACGACAATTGCCACAGTATTTCAGCCACAAAGATGCTGCCATTATTGCGATAAACGTCAACAGTGGGCGTCCGATGTAAAAGAAACATTTGTAATGAAATGAAATACTATTTTATTAACCATTATTCTTTTTCTTACTACTCAGCCATCCTTGGTGGACTTGTGCAATTGGGAGAGATGTTTGTGTACGATATTTGACATTTTCCTAATTGCATCATTATTGGTCTAAGCCCCAATCCGAACGAAAGTTTTTACGAAATAAATTTTTAACGACAAAAATCTCAGCCCATTTTGTTTAATTATGTCTATTTTTAAATATTTTTTTGACAAAAATATTACCCCACCCATCTCTCTAGGCCTAAGGAGTCTGGAACATGTGTGCCATGCATTGTAATCGTTAGTTGCAATAAACTTTTGTCCTAGAGTAGCAAAGAACCTAGCAGAGAAGCTTCCAAACAATTGTTTAAGCATACTTACACTATGTCTTGATTTTTACCTCAACTCATGATTACTGTTGTCACAAAACACTTTTTCTTTTAAATATTTTCACTTCGAAGTGTTTAGCGTTTTTGTTTTCTTCGTATAAGAAGAATGGTTAGCTGTCAGCAGTGCAAACAGCCAAATGGCCGAATTTTTCGAATGGATAGACACAATTGGAAAATAACGTAACACTTCCAAACTATGTGCATGGTTGCAATAGATCAATAATCTGTATAATCTATGAGTAAGTAAGTAGTTTTTCAAATGCCGAAGCTTAAACGCTTTAAATTTAGTAATAAGGAACAATATTGACTTACTGCATTAAAAATTCTTCAATTTCATAAGTGGCATAGCCAAAAACTAATAACTCCATAAAATCAGCAGATAGTGATCCTTCCGTTTGTTTGTTTGCATAAGTAGTCAGCTTATTATCCATTTCGAGCAAAACCGTTTCCCAGGCCTCCAACATGCTTTGTATTGTGTTATTAATGTAACTATAAAAGTCATAGAGTAAAATTTTAAATCAATGATTGTTCAAAAAAATTAAGAATATTTAAATAATGTTTTATCTATTAAACCGAAATATTAGTTAAAATATAAAAAAATACACTTCAATTTCTTTAAATCGTTAATTAAAAAATTATGGTTTCCTAAAAATAAATATTATTGTTAAGATATTTTTTTTCTATTTTCAATAATATTGAACAATAATATTGAACATAAAATAAAAAAGTGCGTTTTACCAAAAAAAATTTAACACGAAGCAATGGCTACTGAAGAAAGTCCTTCAATCTCAAACTCGATGGCAACAACCCTCGTAAAAAGGCTATTGTACGGGCGGTTGGCAGGCTTAGAGACGTTCCAGGCAAGCGCAACCTCGGGTCCTTAATAGACCGTACAATAAGGTGGATAAGAACCCACTAGTGCGAGTTATCATCAACAGAGGTGATTACGACGGAGCAATCTCCAATTAAAAGTGGAGGAAGATCCGGCAAAAAGTGCTTCAAGTGTACTGGAAGATTCTAGATGATAATCCCATTCCACTACCGCAAATCAAGGATGATGGCTGGTTACAAGGTCACTTTAAACTCATGGCTTGCACCAATGAACGGTCAGCGAATCTGCTGAAGCTGGGTATAGCTGTCCTGGGGGAAGTGTAGCCAGGCGCGCAGTTAATTCGGATGTTTCATGTGAAACCCAATCGGTTTCTAGTCTGATTGGAGAGCTTCTGAGTCGTCTGGAAGTGGCAAAGAATTACGACGATTTTCTGGATTTCGATCCCGAAGACGCCAACGTAACCATCATATATGACGAAGGCGACTCACGTTAACCTTCACCACTCTAAAGCAGCGACAGCTGCAATAGTCCTCCGTCTCCTAGAACGGGAACAGCAAAATCATGGGTATCAATGCACGACGCAACAAGTTCCCTCATATTAAAGTGATTAAGATATAGTAGCAGATCTTGGGAGAAAAGAGGGCGCGGAGACCTGGTTACTTTCAACTTACATGGCGCACGACCACGCGTGCCCCCTTCAAAATAAACTGGGGGGTTACTCTCTATTGCGATGCAAAAGCAAATGCGATGCGAAAGATAAATGCGATAAGAGAACAATTTGGTACTCTGTATCTCTTACGCAAACGCATTCGAAAGTAATTATAAAAAGAAGCAACACTGCCACCGAAAAGTAAACAATAACGCAGAAGGACAAAATAAAATGTCAAAACTTGTGAACAAAACAATTCTAAAGAAAATTGTGTTTTTGTTAAAAAATAGTGTAATTATTTATATTTGCTTAATTAAATAAAAATAAACTGCGATGGATTTTATAGCTTTATGGCTGGAAGACGAAAACGAACGTGTGGACCGAATTACTAGGAGAATATTAGGAGATAGATCCGGTATACTCTCCTTAAATGACCGCATGTAAGAAAAATAAATCTTGTGGAAAATGTTTTAAAATAGTGTTTGTTTCAGCTTTGTACAAAATTTCCGACTAAACAAAGAAGCGTTTATTTATGTTTTGAACGCTATTCAGCCCGAGCTGAAAGCTTTAAAAGATCAACAGGAAACCCAAGCATTATAAAACTGGGCGCTGCATTAAAATTGCTTGGACAAGGTGGATATCAACAGCAAATTGGGCAAGACCATCTTATAGGGTTATCTCAGCAGTCAATGTGTCGTTGTTTGACAGAGATATGCGCCGTGATTGAGAGAGTGCTGTGTGTCAAACATATAAATTTTAATGCATCAGCCGAAGAGGGAAAAGAAACCAAAAAAGCATTTTACCGTACATGCGGCATTCCTGGTATGATTGGAGCAGTGGATGGCACTCACATTCAAATGGTTACACCATCTAAAATGAAGCATTTATATTTTAATAGAAAATTAAAGCATAGTATGAACGCTATGGTGGTGAGTTTTTCTCTTTATTAATTTTGATTTTACTTTTATCTTGATTGTACTTTTTTAGATTTGTAATCACAAAATGTTAATAACATTTGTAGATTGCCGATACGGTGGTGCGTGCCATGACTCACATGTGTGGAGTCTTTCCAGCGTAAAACAAAAGCTAAAAGACCGTTTTGGAAGAGGAGAGAAGGGCTTTTGGCTTATTGGTACTTTATTTAAAAATATACATATCTAAATATTCGAATTTTCTAATTTTTTCATATTTTTGATTTTATAAAGGCGATTCGGGATACCCGTTGGAGCCTTGGCTATTAACACCATATAGAAACGCTACTGAGAATTCGGCCGAGGCATATTTGAATTACAAGTTCAACAAGGGAAGGTACATTATTGAAAGAGTTTTTGGGGTTTCCGCCTGAAGATTCCGGCGCCTGTTAACAGCCAGAGAATTGCACTATGCGCCAGAAAAAGTTGTCCAAATAATGAACGTTTGTTGTGCGTTACACAACATTTGCGTATATTTCAACGTTGATCTTCCAGTCAACGAAGTTGCTGAAACAGAAACTTTGAATGAGATCTTATTTGCGGTTCATAACAATGGGGCCAATAATGATCAAATAAGCATTGCGAGGCAAACAAGAAATTAAATAAAAAACCATTTAAGTTAGAGATCATAAATTTATTTATTATATGTATTTAATTAACAGAGCGCGATCTCGGAAAGAATCGAATATGCCCTCAGGACAATCAATGGTTGGAGTACCGCAAATAGATTATGTGCTATTTACTGGCAGATACAAGATTCCAATCTTTAGGCCAACTAAAATAAACGGGGTTGAACTTAGCCTACCAGGTAGCGCAAAATATCTGTGCGTGATTACGTTCATGACAGGAGTCTTTTCGGTATCTAAACAGCTATAGGATGCCGAACATCCTTAAATCTGATGGCGAGTTATTCAAAATCACCTTGTAATAGGTGCGCGGACATGGGACCAATAAGGGCAATTGTATGGTCGATAAGCTGGCAAAGCCAGGAGCAAGGCTGCAGGACTCGCATATTGATGAATTCTGTCGCATTTCCTTCTCCTCTGCAAGAAGCAAATTAATAATGCTATATTGTGGGCATCAAAATAAAGTCTACAAAAGCATTTGTTTTAAAATAGTTTCTATTTCAGCCTTTATTTTTTACGATTTTATTTAATATTTTATGTTTCTTAAATCAGTATTCAGTTCTCTACTTAAACTTAAGAAAACAACAACAACAATAGTTGTAAGACAAAATCTATTCCATATTTAACCCGTCAAAAAAAGTGTACATCTTACTTTTGTTGTATTTAAAGGATGTTTAAGTGCAAAAAATGCCGTTATATTTCGTTGTTTATTTGCATTCTTTTAAATCACAATTAATGTTTTATATTAGTTAGACGCAATTTTTGAAGTATAAACCTTTTGTCGAAACTAAATTATTAATTTTCTAAAAATGGGCAAACAGATGTCAAAGAACTGGTAGTAAAACTTTGGAACGAATTGGGTCTATTATAAACAGAAGCGATACTATAGTCAAGAAAATAGTTGATAAACACGAAAGGTTTGGCAAAGTAGAAAAACATCCAGGTGCAGTCCGACCAAAGGTTTTAAATTACTGAAATAAGGTCTATGTCAAGAAGAATCCGCTTAAAAGTGCTGTTAAAATATCAGAGGAAGTTTCAGCAACAAAAGATATTAATGTAAGTGCCAGCACAGTGCGACGAGCACTATACGCGAATGTTAAGGCCCATTTCGCCGAACGTAAATGTAGAAACGTAAACGTAACTGAATCAGCTGATAATTTTTGTTATACGGGTAGCTGTGAAAATGCTTATCTGACTGTAGTAAAATGTAACCGTAACGTCTCAACCTGTAGAAAATAGAATTTCATTATGAGCTTACGTGACAGATGCAGCCAGGTATATATTATTGTGAATGAAAAGACGGCACAAAAACCCTTTTGCAGTACTATTTGTTTTTTGATATTTTAAAATTTCAAATAATGAATTTATGTACACGCATGATATATTTTAATAAATTTGCGGTGCTTTCGTTTCTGCATAAATAATATATGGTATGTTGCGGATAATACATGCCAATTCAAAATATTTTTTCAATAATAATAGGGCGAAGACTTTATCCGCTCGATTTCCAAAAGTATTTGATACGCATACGGTTTAAAATGCAAATTAAATGCTGCTAAAAACATAAAGAGAAGTTCAAGATTAAATTTAGGCCTATGAAATATAATGAAAATAATATACGAGTACATATGTAATTAAAAGATATATAAATATTTTCAAGTGCAATAAATATGTATATAATGTAAAAATAATATGTATGTAATTTAACTATATCAAAATTTTTTTATTAAAAAAGGTAAATATAATTTTTGGTACTATTTAAATAAGTTGCGTACTTTTGGCGAATACACTAAACATGCTGTACTCTCATCATTGTTTCGAACAGCTGTATTTCTTTTTATTTGTTATTTGTTAAAAAATGAATTACGCTTTTTCTTTATGCCCGTGTACATTTTACAAATACGCAAAAAGTTCAAGGTAATAAACAAATCTTCTTCATCCATTTGATGTTATATTTTTAATAAAAACACCCGGAATAAAAAGTAAAACACACAGTTTTGTCTTTTATTTAATATGCAAATATTTTTGATTTTTTTGTTTGTGTGAAAAACACCTGACAAGGATTTAGGCATTCTATAAGCGCTCAAACATTTACATTTACGTTGCATTTACATTTACGTTACCTCTACGATTTCAACGGATGGCTAAATAGGTCTTTATACATGATCAAATACCGCGTAAGAATCCACTAATATTGCCAGTGAAGCTGAAAAGACGTATTGATTATGCAAAAAAAAACGAAAATAACGAAGTTTCTTTCTGGAATAATGTTCTGTTTAGCGATGAAAGTAAGTTTGAAGTATTTGGCCAGGAAAAACCTGGCGAACAAAAAATAAGGAGTAATCCGAACAAAATTTAATATCTTCGGTTAAACATGGAGGGAGTTCGGTGATAGTGTGTGGATGTATGGCGGCAAGTGAAGTTAGGAGCTTGGTTTTTATGGAAAATACCATGAATAAAACCGACTGCCTTAATATTTTGAAAAACAATTTGCCATGCAGTGTGGAGAAATTGTACTCTTGGATCTTCCAAAAAGACAATGATCCCAAACTCACTGCAAGGAGAGTTAAAGAATGGCTCCTTTATCACACTCCCAAAATTTTAGATCATCCTCTCCAATCACCGGACTTAACGCAATCGAGCATTTGTGGGAGCATCTCGACCGCCAAATACGAAAGAGGACAATTACTAATAAGGATATGCTAAGATCTGTTATAATGGAGGAGTGGCAGAAAATTTCATATAACATAACCAAAAAACTAGTTGAATCGATGCCCCGAAGACTGAATGCCGTTATTAAAGTAAAAGGCAAAGCAACCAAATACTAAGGTGGTGGAGGAGCTAACATGTGGTATTACAAGGCAAATTTGCGCCCAGTTAAGACAGGAATTGAAACAGAGATCTGTTCAGATTTCAAGAGACTCAATTTAGGGATATCGTGACAACGATTACCGGGCATTGCCGATTCGGAAATCACGCCAAGAGAATTGGGTCGCCTGCAAAAGGCTGCTGAGGAAGTTGTCACAACAAGGAAGAAGAGGAGATAGTAATTCAACTCCTGTGCCTCTGTCCAGCATTAGAGGGCCTACGCCAATCTCATCTTGGGCGGCGGACCTTTGCTAGCCTCTCCAAAATATCGGAATACAGGGATTATACTCTTTCATAAGGACCACCAACTGGCTTAGTGATGGCTCCACAGCGGCACATATGTAGTGACCACTGAGCCTCTAATCTGTATACTAACCTTCGAATTTACACTCTGTACTCTCTTTTTTTTACTTTTCTTTCGTTTTCTTTACATTCCTTTCTTCCTCCCATTCACATCAGTGGGGCTGCGCTATAGGCGGGCTGTTAACCTAACCTGACCTAAAGACAGTATGAGGTTTTTTTTTTTGTATTATACTTTATTATATTTTATTGAATCTTTCTATTAAAAGAAATTCACAATAAGTATTCAAGTCTTATTTCTAAATTATTATTTACTAGTTATTACCAATGTAATAACTGTAACGTGTATGTTTTAACTTCTTCGTGGATAGTGGGAACTTTGAGATCCCTATGTATGTTTTCATTTCCTATGTACCAGGGGGCGCATACGATATGACGTAAATCCTAGACTGTCTTCCATATGACCATATTGGCTTTATAACGGATTTGTATAAAAGGACTTTATACTCCAAAGCCAAAGTTGAGTTAGGACTTATTAGCCAATGCAGTTGATTTGTTCGAAGCGTTATGGACGTTATTTTTGCCTCAATGTGAAGGGACCAAGTTAGGCGCCGATCTAGGTGGATACCTAAATATTTAACGTGCGTTTCCGCTCAAACCGTGGTATTAGTTATTGTGATTGGTGGACAATTTTGCCTTCTCAGAGAAAACGTTACATGAGCACATTTCAATGGACTTACCTTTATTCTCCACTGTTTTAGCCAGTCTTCTAGCTTATGAATATGGGACTGCAGTTTTTCAGATGCCTCCATTGGATCATTACTGACACTTATAATTGCAGTGTCGTCTGCAAATGTTGATGTATATGTATGTGGGCTTGTCGGCATATTCACTGTATAAATACACTACACTACCTTGAGGTACTCCTGCACTGATTTTCCCATTTCTTGAAAGCTGATCCTTTGACCTTACTTTAAAAGTTCTATCTGACAAATAGCTTTTTATAAGCTTGTGGGTGTTTTCAGGAAGAACCCGAGCTATTTTAGTAAGTAGCCCATCATGGCAGACTTTATCAAATGCTTGGGAAATGTCTATAAATAAAGCTGAACAGTATTGCTTTCTTTCAAAAGCCGATCTAATAATGGTAACGATTCTATGTACTTGTTCAATCGTACTATGCCTTGTTCGAAAACCAAACTGATGATCTGGGATAACGTTTTGTTCATTTAGAAAAGGAGTTACACTCGAAACGAATAATTTTTTTCAATATCTTTGACAAAACTGACAGTAGGCTAATAGGCCTGTAGGATATAATCTGGCTTGAGTCCTTTCCTGGTTTCGGGATCATAACAATTTCAGACATCTTTCAAGAGCATGGGAAGAAGCCGACGCGCAACATGGCATTAAATATGTAAAGTAAAATTCTTACAGCTGAATTAGGTAAGTTTTTTCTATCATTGATCCTGTTATAAGATCAGGTCCAGGTGATTTCTTCATATCCGTATTTTTAATTGTCGATTTTAAAGAAGACAACCGAAATTTCATAGGATCATTCACGATGTCGCTAATAATTGGAATAGTGGAATTACTTATATCATGTGGTGCGAAAACCTTCTCTAAGTGCTTTGCGAACGCATTTGCCTTTTCACTTGAGTTTTTAGCCCAAGTACGGTCTTCAAGTCTTAGTGGGGATTCGTAAGTAATAGGAGATTGTAAGTGCTTTACAGCTTTCCACAGACTATAATCCGTGTTTTTCATTGGATCCAAGTTTTTTAAAAAGTTGTCGATAGCGAATTGGTGCTTCTGTCTCAATTTACTGCGTAAGTTTTTTTTGGCATAAGTTCATTTTCATTTTTACGTGTGGAAAACGACTATTTTGCCATTGTCTTCTTAGTCTTCTTTTCTCAATGACGAGCATCTGAATATCTGCTGTTACCTGGTACGATATTATTTTAGCTGATAGCTTTGTTGGCGTTGCAGCTATGGCTGCGGCAGTCACGACGTCAGTGGGATGTTTAAAAATAAGTGAGAGCTCACATACATTTTATATTTTAACCAATTCGTGTTTCTATTCGGGTAGAAACTAAGGGTTTCAGGTGCAGTGACAAAACTGTAGTGTAAAATAACAATTGTAGGTGAATGATCAGATGATAGGTCATAAGATGAACTAACTAACAGTTGGTCACGTTTGATGTTTTTTACTATAGCAAAGTCAATAAGGTCTGGCAACTTATTAAAGTCTGTGGGCCAATAAGTGGGTTTACCGGCAGATACGACGTCCAGCTTGTTCGCTTAAACTGTATAATACAACTGCCTACCTCTAGGGCTAAGGAGTCTGGATCCCCAATATGTGTGCTTTGCAATGTAATCGCCAGCGGCAATAAATATTTGTCCTAGCGTAGCAAAGAACCTGGCATTTTCATGGTGTTAAATTTTATGCCTAGGTGGGCAATACACTGACGAGACTACAATTTTAAAATCAGTAAGATTTATATTGATGGCTTGCAAAAAGTCTTCCCTGAATTCAGGCAATGGAAAATGCCTTACGTTTTTTCGGACTATAATGGCCTTTCGCTTGGGTGTTTGGTGTCATATATAAATAACCTATCAATTCTAGAGCAGTTTTTTATAGTGAAGTGAGTTTCAGAAACTAACAGTATGTCTATATCATGTGCTAGCAGGAAGTGTTCTACTTCATATTTAGGGAGAGCCCGTTAGCATTCCAGAAGCATATTTTTAACTTGCAGAAGCATGTTTTGGGTTCGCATCATTTCCTGAAACATACACTGCATAGTTGTCAAATTATTTATTGTTTGTATTAAATTATCGATTGAGCTCGAATTGGTAGTAAGGGGTGTTCTGTGCACCCTCTTTGAGGACGTGGGCATATGAATGTTTATACGCATTAGAACTTTTGGCATTCGCATTAGGTAAATCATTTCTCAATGTTTGTGCATATGAATAGTTTGGTTTAGTATCTGGCTGTGTAGCTTGTGTTCTAGCAATAGGACCAGCATGAAGCCGAGGAAGACATATATTGCACATATTCAGGTTTACGTACGACTTTCGAATTATTTTAGTGTGAGGTGTTAGTGGATTTTATGTTCAAGCATCCCGACTTAGCAAAAAGTTAGTTTAATGCTAAAACAAAGTAAGAATTTTATATACCCTTCACAAAAGTATTAACTGCAAAAAATGTACTACCAACTTTTTAAGTGCAATTGATTATTTGCGATAATTAATTAAGTTTAGCATCCGACGACTAATCTTATCTTACATTTAAACTCTGCTTTCATTTTAATATACGTTTTCCAATCGCTTAACAGATGAGATGTTTTTTTCTAAATTACGGTTCTTCTAATTTGATTTTCTTTTCTCTATATGCTTAGCAATTTTTGATAAAAAAAAATAAAAGCGGAGTTGAGTTTATAGTAAAATTTTTAATATTTCGTATAATTTAGAGTTTTCGATGTAGTTTAGTTAGCCTTTGATTAATTTTTCGTTAAATTTCAAAATTTAAAATGTTTTTATTTACATGTTTGCCAAAATTAGGATTTTTGGAACTTGTGTAACATCGGTTTTGAAATTTTAAATTATTCCTAAGTTTTTGGAGCAACTTCCGTTTTCTTTAACTTAGCTTTTTTATAGTTTTTGCAATCTAAAGCAAAATTTTTTAAATTATTGGTAAATTTTTAATTTTTTTAATGATTTTTTTGTTGTGATTTGTGATGAAATTAGATTTTGTATATAATTCTATAGGGTATATTATATTTTGAAATTTTCAAAAAAATTTTTTTTAATTTCGGGGTTTTTTGGTGAATTTGCAAAATTTTGGTTAAGTTAAAGTTTTTGAGGTGAAATTCAAAATTTTGGAAACTTGTAGATACACAAGAATCTAGTAGATACTTCTTTAGCTAAAAACATCTTTTCTGCTGTTTTCTATTATGATGTTTGTTTTTGTAACTACTGTCTGCTTTGTTAATATGGTGGTGGTTTCCTTGCGTTGTTATTCTTTATGTGTTGATGGTATATCGTTGTAGTTATTCTGTGTGTATTAACTGTCCTGCTAACTTGTAGGAGCTTATGGGTGTTGCGTTGGTTGTTGTAAAAGCGCAGCGCTGCCTGTACACTTCATTGCTCGAACAAGAATACTTGTTCGCACTTATATTCGTAACAATATGTATTCTTGCGTTTATTACCACAATGAACGTTAATTTGTAGGGTTCGTTTGATTGCAAGAAGTAAAATACACACTCCTTAATGATTATGTTCAGTCCTAATTTACACTGTAAACTTAACACTCTTATGTACACACAGCTCTTCACTCTATGAAATCTCAAAGTCAACTCTACTCTCTGCGGTAGACGGCGCCTTTATATTGAAAATACGTGATATTGCGCATCATTTATTTCATCTGTAATAGTTGTTTTTGTTTCTGCTTTAAATCGCGGTTCGGGGAATTTTCGCTAGGTTGTGGTTTTCGCTTTATGTTTATAACATTGCGTATTTGTACAATAGGTGGTTTCATACCAATTTTATGGTGACAATTATTTTTTTATGATTTAATTAAACATCTTCGATTATTACTTTGTAGCAGTATGAATGGAGCAGAAACTGTAGATCAAATTTAATCAAAGCCTATTTTCAGTATAACGTGCACACCATAAAACACAATACATTAAAGCAAACTAATTAATTTATATATATATATATATACCATAGCGTATTAACTCAAACTTTTTTATATTCACTTTTTAGGGAAAATCGATATATAGTATCTACCCACTGTAGCAATATACCCACTCATTTCTCAACTGATGAAATAAATTTGCCTTCTATATACCGTCAACCTAAAATCGAAATGAGTTTTGGTTCTACTAAACAATTTTTAATTTTGCGTTAATACTAACTTGTTGCACAAGTTATGTATTTAAACAAATTTTTTTTGTTATGTTTTAATTTCACAATTGTAACATAGAAATAAACAGAGTATTAGTAAAAAAAAACTTGGTAGCACTACTTTTTACTCTTCTACTTTCATATCTGATAGGAGATAAGCTTAGCAAATGAACTTGCGTAAATACCAGTACCTAAATTCCTCGGGAAAAATGAAACAAAGTGTCGTATACTTTATAAAATACTTCTTTATAGTTCAACAATTTTCTGTATACTATAACTCTGTTTTTAAAGAACAGAAGGTTCTCGGTCGAAAAATGAAAGTTAAAAAAGAATATGCAATATCTGTAGTATTTTAACGAAAAAATGTAACACAATTGAATTAAAAAACCTAGAATTAGAACAGTGTTGTAAGCATTTGAATTGCATTAAGGAGATAACAATTTCCAACAATTCCCCCTCAAGTCAAATGCCTACTTTTACATTTCAATTTTTAAAAGATTACAACCATGAATATGTTTTGGTTTAAGCAAGCATTTTGTAAGTATATCAGCTGCATTATCATCAGAGGTAACGTATTTTATATCAATATCTTTTCCGTCATACTTTTCTCGAATATAGTGATATCGTATGTCAATATGTTTGCTCTTCTTTTGAACAGTGGGATTCTTCACCATAAACGCAGCACCCTGATTGTCCCAAAGAATAGGAGTAGCATTGATGATATACTCGTTAAAGCCCATCTCATTCAACAGACCTCGGTGAAATACGACTTCTTTTGTCCCTTGGAATAAGGCCTCCATTATACTTAAGGTTGTTTACGAGACTCCCATGCAATAGGGCCACCAGCCATAAACACTACATGACCAGAGTAAGATTTACGGTCGCAAGGGTCACAACCCCAGTCTGAGTCTGTGAAACATTCGAAAATTTTACTATTATTAGAATACGTAATTTTGCCCAAAGGATTTTTGTTCAAATATCTTAAAACATATTTTGCGGCTTGAAAATGTTCTTTATGCGGATGAGAATTAAATTGAGATAATCTCGACATGACGTGGATCAGATCATGTCTAGTAATTACCGCCAGGTACATTAGAGCACCAGTTAAACTTTAAAAACTTTTCGTATCTAAGTTTTCACATTTGGCGTCACATTTTTTCAACACTGTACCACTTGACCAGGGAGTTGCAACCGATTTACAGTCTGTCATACCTCAACGGCGAAGTATTTCTTTAGTGTATTGTTCTTGATGTATTGTAATATCGCCTCTCAGGCCATCACGAATAATTTCCATTCTCAAGTAGAGCGATATTGGACCACAATCTATGGCTTCAACATGTTTGTTTAAATTCAAAATAATATTTTTCAGTTCTAGTTCATTTGAACAAGCTAGTAACATGTCATCGACATATATGGCAATAAGACTAATATTTTCTACATTACTTTTCATATAAACACAAGTATCTGACTTGCACCTCAAAAACCCCAAATTCAATAAAATATCGTTTACCTTCTTATTCCATTCACGTCCGGCTTGTTTTATGCCGTATAAAGCTTTGTTTAGTTTACAAACTTTGTTTGGGTACTTTTTGTCCTCGAATATTTTAGGTTGTACCATGCACACATCATCCTCTAGATCGCCGTTTAAGTAAGCTGCTACTATATCGATATGGTTTATTAATAACTTATGTTTAGCTGATAAGGCAAACAATAATCTTATTGTGGAATGACGTACCACTGGTGCAAAGGTTTCCTGGTAATCTACATTGTACTTCTGCGAACAACCATGAGCTACTAGCCTCGCTTTGTACTTTTCAATAGAACCATCAGGTTTACGTTTTAACGCTAAAACCCATTTGTTACCAATTATATTTCTAATACCTGGTTTATCTATCAGCTTCCATGTTTTATTCTTTATTAGCGAATTTCACTCCAATATATATGTTTGGAACGATTTTCCGTCATCCCTTGTCAATTTTGGTTTGGAGGCAAACCGGTTTCGGCTAGTTGCCATTTTCAGTGCCATTTTTATCATTCTGATTTGATTATGTTAATTCGTTCACGTTTTATAGTCAGTTAGCCATCAGTCTTATGTGGGCAGGTAGCAGGTAAGACGTATATTAATTCGTACGTGTTTTAAGTTATTTAGCTAATCATCCATATAGTATGGGTAGGTAGCAGGTAAAACGTATATGTCCCTTAATTGCTTACAGGGGTTTATTTATGTATGTTATTCTAGGAATTATGGATTTTTTGTTTTGTGTTTGTTCATGTTTTTCAACATATGTGCAATTTATGGGTCCACTATCTTGGTGGACCCAAAAATTGCACATATGCTGACAAACATAAACCCGTCGGCTCCAGCAATGATCCCACTGCCGAAAATTCATAAGCCAAACACGCCAATGAGGCCAATAATTAATTATAAGTCGGCACCCTGCTACAAATTATCAAAGCATTTGAAAGGGCTAATGAAAAAGACATTTAATCTTTCAAATGAACACACGGTAGTTAACACAATAGAAATGATTGAGAAGCTGAAAACCGTAGAAATTACGGGAGACACAAAATTAGTGTCGTTCGATATTAAAGACCTATATCCATCAATACCGGTAGCAGAAACCATAAAGATCACAGATGGAATATTAGTAGAGAACACAAAAGATAAGGATCTTACTTCACAAATCATATCAACATTAGAAACCACAGTACAACAAAATTATTTCCAGTTCAATAACACTATATACAGACAAACAAAAGGACTAGGAATGGGAAACCCGACCTCGGCAATACTGATGGAAGTATTTATGCAGCATTTGGAAAAACAATACATTGAACAAATGGCTAATCTAGGAGTGACATTCTATGCAAGATACGTAGACGACATTATATGCGTAATTACAAAAAAACAACAGAGCACAAATACTGGAGTACCTAAACAAGCAACACAAAAACATCAAATTCACAATGGAAACAGAAAAGGATAACCAAATAAATTATTTAGACCTCACAATAAAGACAAACAAAAACACTAATACGCTCGAATACGAAATATATAGGAAACCCACGGCTACAGATACAATAATACACAACTCCTCCAACCACCCACAAGCTCGCCGCGATCAGACAACTAGTAACAAGACTGGAAAGAACACCATTAACCAAGGAAGCCTATAACAAGGAGCTGAGTACGATATGTACGATAGCAACGAACAACGGCTACAACAAAGAAACTGTAGACAAAATCAGAAAGGTCATGCGTAGAACTAGGGAGCACAACAAGGAAGACAATGTCAATACATGGAGAACGTTAACATACACAGAAAAATCAACACACAAAATAGCCAAATACTTCAAGAAAAATAACATTAACATAGCATACAAACCTAACAACCTAGGAAGAATACTAAGAACCAACATTAACAAAGAAGATGAACCAAAAAACAAGGAGTGTACAAGCTAACGTGTACGTGCCAACATAGCTACATAGGCCAGACAGGACGGAAAATTAAAACAAGATTCCGCGAACATATAAGAGATTATAACAAGAAAATACGAAATCCCAACTCAACGCCCGAATCTAACTTTGCCAACCATATGTTCAATAACAACTGCCACCCAACGCACATCAGAGAAACCGTTAAAATACTTCATATACAGAGCAAAGGACGACGTTTGAATATTCTAGAAAACATGGAAATATACAAACAAAAGACATTTGATGGACGCATCATAAACGAACAAACAAACTCCAACTCAGATGCTATATTCGATACACTAAAAATAATCTACAATACAAAAAACAGAAAAGGTACACAAAATGATGAAATAATAAAGCCACAATACACAAAGGACAAACAAATTCGTAAAGCAATAATTACGGACTTTTTCCAACCTTTACCGAACAACCAATAAGAAAAGGTACCTGTAAACGCCAAATTGTAGAGTACAAACACACAGAAATAAAGTAATGAAAACATAAGATAACAACACAAAACAAAAAATCAATAATTCCTAGAATAACATACATAAATCCACCCCTATAAACAATTAAGGGACAGATACGTCTGACCTGCTACCTGCCCACATAAGACCGATGGCTAACTGACTATAAAACGTGAACGAAGTAACATAAACAATTCAGAACGATAAAAATTGCACTGAAGATGGCAACTAGCCGAAACCGGTTTGTGACCAAACCAAAATTGACAAGGGATGACGAAAAATCGTTCCAAACATATATATCAGAGCACCATTTCGGAAAAACGAATCAACAAACAATTGTACTCCACTTGCATAGCCTCCTTCCACTTCATAGAATCTTCGGAATTTAACGCCTCGGCGACTGTTTGTGGATCTTCAATAATAGAAATTAATATTTACGAATCACTTTCCGTGCAATAAACTTTCCTAGTTCTGCCTCTACCACCGTCTTTAACCAATTTGGGCCTGCCGCGTTTTCTCTTCTTATTAATCACAGGTGAATCTTCTCGGTTAGTTACACTAGTTTCAGCACGCACCTCTTCAGATTCAGCATCTGAATTTTCTTTATTGTCATCATATTCATTTAATTAAAAAAGTTCATTTGAAAAGTTTTACTTATATCATCATCGTTACAATCAACCTTCTCGAAAGACTTCTCAAAAAATATTACATCACGACCGATTACGATTTTTCGTGTACTGAGATTGTACAAGCGATAACATTTTGTGTAAAGTTGATAACCGACAAATTTCATTCTTTCACCTTTAGGTAAAAACTTACCACCTTTAGGTTTTAAACCCTTTTTGAGTACGACAGCATCGCAACCAAATGTTTTTAAATGTGACACCGACTGTTGTCTGCCACACCACCTTTCATAAGGAGTAACATCATCGAGAACTTTTGTCGGAAATCGATTTCTTAAGTACGTTGCAGTGTTTATGGCTTCCTCCCATAAACTTTGATGTAATCTAGACGACTCTAGCAAACACCTCGCCATTTCAACAAGAGTTCTATTCGCCCTTTCCGGCACACCATTCTGTTGTGGCGAATAACTGACTGTTGTTTGATGAACAATTCCTCTTTCTGCAAAATGTTCTTTAAATTTAGAATTTACAAATTCTTTGCCATTATCGCTGCGTACAATCTTTATTTTGCTTCTCCACGAGCCCAGAAAAATGGATAAAAGCATTAAAAGCATCACTTTTATTTTTTTTAGAAAATATGTAAAAATATTACTCTCGTTATATTTATGTTATAAAGTATGACGATCCACCCACTGATTTGACACCAATTGGCCCACATAAATCTGTATGCACTCGTTCTAAAATACTTGTATAATTTTTGTAGTGTGTAGCACAAATTTTGTTAACATCACAGGTTACGCACTCAATAATTTTTGGCATTTTTATATTTAACCCTTTCGCCATATTCTTTGTCGTTAGTTTATTCTGATCGTTCGTATTTAGATGGCCAAATCTATTGGGCTACTTTTCCACACTATTTTCATCAATAGCTCCATTTATTACTTCACAACTGATCATTTTTTTAAAATTTGCAATAATAATTTCATTTTTAAGATCAGCTGAAAATATAATTTCATTTTGTGTACTTTTTACTATTGCTTTATGTTGGGCAAATTGAACATTGTGACCAGCTTTAACTATTTTGCTTATCGACAAAAAATTGGAAAGTAGTTGGGGTACATACCATACATTGTCTAACGTAAGCTTGCAGAAATTTGTTTTTATTTTAACATTGGCAATACCTTCAGCATAAATGTTCTCACCAGATGCTAAAATAATTTTCTGTTTTGATTCTGTTAAATTTTCAAAACATTCTTTCGTTCTGCACATGTGCGACGTCGCGCCGCTGTCTAGTACCCACAGCTCTTTTATAATCATGTTGTGTTTTAACGAACATGCAAAGTCAACTCTTCTGTCGTGCTCTGTGCATTGAGAACGTATATGGCCTCTTTTGCCACATCGAAAACATTTAATATTGCTGTTATATGTATTTACAGTCTCATTTTTCTTTTCGTTTTGATGATTAACTTTAGATGTTATATTCCTACTATTGTTATCATTTCTGTTACGTCTGCTGTTATTAAAATTTTTTCTGCTTCTTTTTAACTCGTTTCCTGAATTTGCCGCAAAAACAGTTTCATTTTGTATATTATTTATATTACCTTGACGCATTTCCTCTTCTAATATTTTTGAAATTAATTTTTCATATTTTGGGAAGCTATCCCGGCTTTATATAGCTACTACAAACGATTCTAATTCATCGGGGAGACTGCACAAGAGTAAAATGAACAAAAGATCATCATTTAGATTGATTCCAATTTCCTTCAATTCGTCGACCGTACAGCAAAAATCATTAATTTGCGAGGAAAATTTTTCATTTGAGTTTAATTTATAACGCACCAATTTCTTAAATAGGTTCACCTTTCTGGATGCGGTTTCAGCCTTGTAAAGTGAACTCAAAATATCCCATGCCTGTTTTGCCGAAGTACAGTTTTTTATATATATTAGCCCAGTTGTTTTAACACTTAAAGTTATTGTGGCCAGAGCCTTGCTGTCATCTGTACCCCTTTTCGTATCCTGTTCGTCGGCACGTCTTCCCAAAATGGTATGATACAGATCCAACGTTATAAGCAAGCTCTTCATTTGGATACACCATGTTCCGTAATTATCTCCATTTAGTTTTTCAATGTTTGCGACAGCACCCGCCATCATCTTTGTTTTTCCTTTAGTTTGCCGATTAAAACAACAACAGACCAACGACACCAAACCAAATTATAACCACACTTTTCCTGACAGGATTAAACTTAAAGTTGTTCCTTTAGCTGGATTTATTCTGGGCCCATAACCTTTGTTAGGAGATAAGCTTAGCAATAGAACTTGCGTAAATTCCAGTACCTAAAGTCCTCGGGAAAAATAAAATACTTCTTTATAGTTCAACAATCTTCTGTATACTATAACTGTGTTTTTAAAGAACAGAAGGTTCTCGGTCGAAAAATGAAAGTTAAAAAAGAATATGCATTATCTGTAGTATTTTAACGAAAAAAATGTAACACAAGTAAATTAAAAAACATAGAATTAGAACAGTGTTGTAAGCATTTGAATTGCATTAAGGAGATAACAATTTCCAACAATATATACTCTTTGGTACATTCAAACGATTTAGATTATACTTTCGAATCGGAAATTTGATTCGAAAGGATTTGTTTTTGCAAACCGAATTATATAATACCTCCCCGGGTTAAATGCGTTTGAAACACCTATCAAATCATTTGTGTTTATTCAAACAATAAAAGGAATGACTTATTTTCGTCCAAATGAGCTTATTCAATCCACTACTGGACATTGTGAATAAAAAAGGTGTACAAAATTGTTTAAGAGAATTTATGCTATACCATTATTCCAAAACCTGCTGTGTTTGCTTTGCAATTTAGATAAAACAATTTAAATCTTATCTTGCTACATTGCGCCCCATACCAATGACTAGCTAGTCAAATTTGTGGCAATACGGAGTAAGTGCTTAGCTCGACTTGAGCTGAAAAGAAGTTCAACTAAATTATTGGAAGGGAATCCAGCCAAAATGCAAATCCCGTTGTTGGTACAGCTGATATATGTTGGTTGCAAGCAATCAATGCCATGAAGATCTCGTGAGTCCCAGTAAAAACGTCGCCAGCGTACATACATTTCTGAATAATATGCGATGAAAAAATATACTGCTTATTTCCTCCTTAGGGGAATTTCGAAATAATATACGTTGAAATGAAATTTGAGCCTGATCAAGTGTTATTTTCCTACACATTTTCCTAATGTCACAGTTAAATATAACCCTTAAAAGACGCCAATGCAAAATTATGGTAATCACATCAACTTGTTATTCGACGCGCAGGACCCTACTCTTCATTTTTTAGTTTTCCCATCCAATTTGAATACCGGATACAGATATAAGTTAGAATGGGATAAATTAGAAAATCAGTTTTCTGTTACAGGATGCATACGATCTAACGCTAAATATACCTTAATCACCTCATCGTACATTTTAATGATCAAAGATTTTCTCAAAAGGAAAAGTGTGACCTAATATGCTCTTTAGATAAACCTAAAGGAATTTTACCTGGATATTCCGATTTAAATGGATGGGTAACTATATTACCACATCCGTGCCACGGCGAGTTATATGCTAAAGATTATTTTATACTTAATTTTAATTTACTGAATCTTTTTACTAAAAGAAATTTACAATAAATATTCAAATCTTATTTCTAAATTATTATTTACTAGCTATTACCAATGTGATAACTCATTTTTCGTATTCAAATCATAATAAACTACTATTGTGTATAGGGAACTCTTAGATCCATATGGATGTTTTCAATTCTTATATACCAGGGGTCGCATACGATAAGACGTAAAACCCTAGACTGTCTTCTCTGCAACTTCTGGATGATTGATGCACAGGCAGTACCCCACAGCTGAATGCCATATGACCATATTGACTTCATAACGGATTTGTATAAAAGGACTTTATATTCCAAAACAAGTTTGATTTAGAACTTATTGGCCAATGTAGTTGATTTGTTTGAAGCATTATGGGCGTTATTTTTGCCTCAATGTGACAATACCAAGTCAGGCGTCGATTTAGTTGGATACCTAAATATTCAACGTGCGTTTCCGCTGGAATCTTGGTATTTGTTATTGGTGGACAATTTCGTTTTCCTAGGGAAAACGTTACATGGGCACATTTCGATGGATTTATCTTTATTCTCCACTGTTTTAGCCAGTCTTCTAGCTCATGAATATGGGACTGAGGTTGCGTCGTTTGCAAACGTTGCCGTATACGTATGTGGGCTTGGCGGTATATCCGGTATATAGATGATATATAATAGCCCTAGAACATTACCTCGAGGTACTCCCGCATTAATTTTCCTATTTCTTGAAAGCTGATCCTTTGACCTTGCTTTAAACCTTCTATCTGACAAATAGCTCTTTAGAAGCTTGTGGGTGTTTTCAGGAAGAACCCGAGCTATTTTAGTGAGTAGCCCATCATGGCAGACGTTATCAAATGGTAGGGAAATGTCTATAAATAAAGCTGAGCAGTATTGCTTTCTGTTAAAACCCGATCTAATAATGGTAACGATTCAATTGACTTGTTCATGCCTTGCTCGAAAACGAAACTGATGATCTGGGATAACGTTTTGTTCATTTAGATAAGGAGTTACATTCGCGACGAATAATTTTCAAATATCTTTGACAAAACTGAGAGTAGGATAATGGGCCTTTAGAACGCAATCTGGCGTGAGTCTTTTTTTTGTTTCGGGATCATAACAATTTCAGACATCTTCCAAGAGCATAGGAAGAAGCCGACGGGCAACATGGCATTAAATATGTAAAGTAAAATTCTCACAGCTGAATTAGCTAAGTTTTTTCTACTTCATTCTGCAATACGATCAGGTCCGGGAGATTTCCTCATACCTGAATTTTAATTGTCGATTTTAAAGGAGATAGCCGGAATTTATATATATTGTTACGTTTATTACCACAATAAACGTTATTTTGAAGGGTTCGTTTAACTGCAAATATTTATATACACATCACGACCGCTTCTTGAAATGTCCCGAACATACGCGATATTGCGTATCATTTATTTCATTTGCTGGCTTAGTAGTCTTGTGTTGTGTGTATCTTTTGTTTACTTTTTCTCGCTTTAGAAGTCGCGGTTCGGGGAATTTCCGCTACGCAATTTGTGTTTATAATACTGTGTATTTGTACAATAGGTAGTTTCACATTTCTTTGACTATTACTTCGTAGCACTGCCGCCCACTTAATCCTTTTCGTCCCGAACAGGCTCAACATCACCTTTTCCATATTTGGCTAGTCGTTCAAGATGAACTACCTTCATTTTGGACCTCGGGCTAAGGCACTTCTGTATCCTAAAATTACGTCATTCATTGCAATTTAGGGAATAATCCTTTCTTGCGTTGTGGGTTAAAAAGTAGAACCTGGCTCGATCATACCTGGCTTTCATCTTATCACTGGACATTTTAATGCGGTTACGGACAAATTCGTGAAGCTCGCGAAGGTCCTCTTGTGCCTGAAGAGTTTCCATCGTCTTCGCAAGCAGGTTTAGGTTTAACGCCAAACTCTAAGTCCGCTGGCAGTTCCGTTCCAAACAGGATTTTCGCTGGACTACGTGATCTGGAATCGTGGACAGCTGACCGGTATGCCAGCAACAGCTTAGGTATATGCTCATCACAACCCTTTTGGTGTGTACTGACCACTTTTCTGAGATATTGCTCCAGCGTACGGTTGAATCTTTCTACCATGCCATCAAACTGTGGATGCAGCGGTGTCGTTCACGTCTTTTTGATGCCATATAAGTCGCACATTTCTTTATATATGGCGGATTCAAAATTTCGTCCCTGGTCAGAATGCATTTCAATCGGAACACCGTATCGTCACACCCAATTGTTAACAAATGCGTCTCCCACCGTTTTGGATTCTTGGTTTGGAATGGCATATATTTCGGGCCATTTGCTATTATTACCACCAATATATACGGGTTACCAGCGTCACTGGCAGGGAATGGACCTGCTACATCGATATCTATTCGCTCGATACATTGTTCGCAATTAGCCATCCAATCGGCTACAGACTGCTGCCATCCCACCCAGTAAAAGCGCTGTTTTATCTTTTCAAACGTTTTTTTAATGCCCAGGTGGCCGCTAGGACCGTTATGAAACTGCTTCACTGCCCCATTTATCTTGGAAGTGGGCACGATAATTAAGTCCGTTGTAAATTTACCATCTGTACTTTCCCAAGATCGATATAAGCAGCCATCTATTAACTTTAGGCTATTCCACTGGGCCCAGTACGCTTTTGCTAATGGGCTTTCTGCCAATATTACATTACGGGTTGGTCTTTTGTTATCCTCCTTAGCCAATATAAGCTTTGCCGAAATGGGGAAATTTTCGGAAATGCGTTAACACAGGAGCCGCAAATATGCAAAGTAATAAATTTGGAGGTGCATGCCGAGAAAGGGGGAGATTTCGTTGGGGAGCTTAAAGAAATAATGGCCACATCCATAAAAGATGCACTAGCCGCGACATAAACCAAAGCGAAGACTAAGTGTTACTGAAGAGTTGTATATAAGAGTCGTAATTGCCGAATAAAATTGTGAACTGATAAAATCATTAGCACTGTGTATTTCAATTCTTGCAATTAAACGAACCCTACAAATATATACACTGTCGGACAAAATAAAGTATAAAATATATGAATATTTGTAAGTTCCTAAAATATTATTAAAATATATTATTAAAAAAATTAATTTAATTTATTTGTTAAAATATTATAAAATAAAGAAAAAAACAACAAAACATTAATATTCAACTTAATTTGTTTTTAAATACGATACAAAATTAATATTATATTAATATTTTATGCGACAAAATATTATTTAAACTTACAATACGCAGTTAGCTAATATTTTGTTGCATCACTCTATTCCAAAATGATTCTGGCATATTGACGTATTTTCTAGAAAAATCCAATCGTTTTTTTACATTAGCCGCACGTAAAAAAGGAACTTCTCAATCCGCTTTGATTAAGCCTTCTTTGCACGGTGTGGATTGAAATATTTAGTTGTAGCTTCTCCTTAATCTTTCTAGCAGAAGTAAATGGATCTTTTTTAGTTAGAATTACGATGTGATGGTCATCTTTTGTTGATGTTTTACATTTTCGACCGCATAACCTTTTTAAACTTTCATTCGAATTTCTTTTTTTATATGTCTCAAATATTTTTCTTCCTCCAGGTATTGAAATATTATATTTTTTGGAGAAGTCTTTATAAATCATACCATTTTTGCGATCCAATAGATCTAGATAGATTTACCAATAGATCTTTCACATCTTTTGACAATGGTTTCATATCGTAAAAAAGTTTTTCATTAGCTTTAAGTATGTACTATTAACAGTATTATTGATACAATTTCTCTTATAACCCTGGACCCTTAATGACTAAAATTAACTTAACTTTTATTTTTTATAAAAAACACTAAGAAAATTTCACAATATATTTCAAAAAATAAATATTATACTTTATTTTTTCGCACTCGTTTGTAACCGCACTTTGATGTTTAAAAGCAAATAAAGAAAATTAAGGTCAACATTTCAATTATTGCTTTAAAAATAACAATCACGAGCTTATTTCTAAGGGGATTATAATTTTTTTATTTTAATTTTTAGAAATAATTAATAAGTACACCTTTTATACTTTATTTTGTCCGGCAGTGTATATACATATATATATATATATAATATATATATATATATATATATATATATATATATATATATATATATATATATATATATATATATATATATATATATATATATATATATATATTATTCCATATGACGAACTGATTTTATTCTGTAATGATTCTTTTATTTTTTCTTTTTCCTCGCTACTTTCAGTCTGAATAAGAACTGATAAATTTTTTCTCTGATCTACAGTCACAATTTTAAAGTAAGTAGTATTTACCCTTTGATTTAATTTTTCTCTTGTTTTAACCACATATTGTTTTACTTTTTTCACTTTAGCGGGTTCTGTTTATTTATGTATGGCATTACCATATTGCTTTTTATTGCATCAAAGAATAATATGTCTGTTCCAGGTACATAACAAAACAGTCCGAATTAGTCCAAACGCGTTCCAGATAACAATTTTTGTAAAATTTTGAGAGAAAATGAAAGAGTAAAATTTTTCATTTACTGTACAAAGTCGTACCAACTTTTTCTTTGGGTAAGTTCGGACTAGAATTAAATTATCACGCGTTTTTTGTTTATATTTAAAAATAAAAAAATTTTAAATAAAGGAAGTTTTTATTTTAAATTTATTAAAAAGCAAAACGGAAATTTTTTCCAACAAACTTGAAGTTGTAAGTACATATATCTGTGCATATTTATCACTTTATTTAACAAAAAAATGCTCTTATCGATCAGTTAAGAAATTATGGACAGCTGCTGCCAATGATGCAAATGTTTTGCTTTTAAAATATTATGCCTTCTAAGCGTATAAAATCGCTAAAATAAAATTTATTTGAGAAAGTAGGTACCATTAGTATTTAAAGATGTTCAATTGTGGTTTTTTGCGTTCTAGCAATTTCGGACAACTTTGGCACACTCAGAGAGTAATTTTCTTTTTACTCTCAATAGTCCGGACTATTTTGTTATGCACCTGGAACAGACCTAATAATTTACACGTATTGACGTTTATTTCCTCAATTGTTTTTTTGATTTTGTTGCACATTTTTTTTGTTCTTTTCTTCAATTGCACTACACATATCTTTGTTTTTATTTTGATGCTTGTCAATTTTTTCATCTAATTTTCTTAGTGTTTTTATGTTCAAAACTTAACTTATTCTATAAAAATTATCGTATTAATAAAAATAAATATTTCTATCTTAATTGAAAAAATAATAATAAACGAACTTAATCCATAATAAAATCATTTTATTGTTTGAAAACTTTCTCAATCTACCTGAAGAAAGTCTGAGTTATTTCGTGCATAAAGAACATATTCTCTTAGAATTGCTTTCATCTACTCAATTTACGACTACGCGCAAGTTCTTAACAGGTGCGACCTTGTACTCAAAATTGTACTCAACATTGCGATCCTGAGGGAACTCAATTTTACCAGAAAGAGTTTCCGTACTAAAACCGAGACTTTTTCTTCGTAATAATTTGGACAAATCAGCTGTTTGAAAAAACAACAAAAATTTTCAAAAACAATTCGAGTCGAGTATGTATGCAAAAAAATTTGAAGTGCTAGAAAAGAAGTTGTTCACCACTTTTGCTTACAATTAATTTGTATTGCTTGGGTTTCATTAAGCCCGTGCACATTAAACAAGTAAAGGAATAACAAATACAACCATATTTTATTTTTTGGAAAAAATTTGGCTTTTAGTGTTTCCGCACTTTAGAGATATTGTCTTATTGAGAATTTTTGATTTTGCTACACATTTCTCAAAAAGTACGGAATCAGAGCTAATAATGGAAATTAGCGCAAACAAAACTATATATACTTACTTCTTAGTTTCCAAAATGTTGGCACCGTGTTGCGCCAAATGCATAATTGGCGAAATGTATTCTTTTAATACATCATTATGAAAATGAAGAATTTTTAACTGCTTTCCATCTCTTAGCAGAGCGCACATGGAACTGAAGTCCCCACATAAACGAACATCATAAACATCCATCTCATCAGGATGAGAAACGTGTTGGGACAAATCTATAGTTCCAGACTTTAAGGCTCCCAACAATAGCAAATGGACTTTAGATTTTAACACAACTACTAGAAAACATTGAGAACCTTTAGCAAAGGACTTATGCTCGTGTGTCTTGGATGTAAAACCCAAACTATTTAGATGGGGCAATGGAGGCAAAAAGAAATCAAATGTCAACTATAACGGAAATAAATCACAAAATAAAATATTAAGACATTCGAATGCTATTTGGCTACTTCTTTTTTATTGCGATACAACTGCCTGTAGTCGGAAGCTTTAATAGATTTGCTAAAGTACACGTTCCTTATATCGGCATCGAAGAACAGATTCGAAATAGATTCTTCCCGTTCTATATCTAATAAGGACACCTGCCCATTACTGTAACCTTTATGTTGTAGTATACAAAATTGCATTGTAAACATTTGGTGTTATTCACTGACATTTCTTATACGTACCCACTGCAATTATGGTCTCATCATACTGCCAACTCAGAGCTCTCACTTTAATATCTTCTCCAAGTGATGGAAAGGTTACAATCTTCTGCCAATTCAACCTTTGGATCACTATTTCGCCTGTTGTAAAATAACAATTCGATAATAAATTGGTGAAGCTACATACATTCATTTCTTCTTTTTAACATTAGTTTGTTTGTACAAAAGGGGATAAAGAAGAGTTAGGCATATATAATAAATATTAATTTTGATATTTCCCGAGTTACGGACCAACAACATTTTTACTACCAAACATATACATATATCATAGCAAAATTCTTCCCAGACGTCGTAGGCATCACCTAACAATTGAAGTTTAGAGATATTTATATATCTAACAGGCCGGCCGTAACCACTTTATTCTCTATAGCGTTTCCATCACTGGCTTTAATTACACTACAGTTTTCCAATGCTACCAATTTCCAAACAATATCATAGATTAATTTCAAAACCTTTGAGGGTACGTGACTGTATTTGTTGTTGGCGGTCTTTCATTTCATACATTTTCCACCCAATAGACTTTTTCATTTTGGAGATGCTGCCCTAGATTTAATCAATGTTTTATAATAAACATTTTCTTAAATATCCTGTGGAGTAGTTTTATTAATGAATGTTAAAATTTCCATTTGCCTTTCTGCGTTCCAAAAGCTACTAAATCCATTTTGTTACTCCATTCCATTATTTCGATAACGCAACTCATGTGCCGTGAACCTATTTGTTTCATTGCCATTGGCTGAGCCATTTTACTTATTATTTTTCACTTAATATTTGTGTATTTAAATTAATTTTTAGATATTTTTAATTTAAAACACTTCAAATGTAAGCAGCGTTCCCAGAGTTTTTAAAATTCATTCCCAACATAAACATCTTCATCCCCTAAATTCCCGAAATCGTACTAAGTATTCCAAATAATCTATTAAAATAATTTATATTCAAGTCCTTATTGTTTTTCCGAACTACAAATATTATTAATTGTTAAGTAATTCCAATGTTTAGGCATGAGTTCGTTTTTTCTTTCTTTCAACCAAGGAAAAGACTATAATATGGAAAATTCAAAATTGAGAAATTGCTCGTACTCGTATTCCATTTGTCTTAAATGTTGATATAAATAGAAGTTCTTTAGACACACAATTTGTAGATAAGACACGAAGAATGTTGATAACGTGCGTAGCGGCATAGAAAATGCATTCCATTCAGCTAGATGTCTAATAGAATTAAAACTTTTACTGTTTTCAAAAAAGGTTGTCCATATTAAATAAATAATTCTCTTTCTGAATAGAAAGAAAAAACGAACTCATGCCTAAACATTGGAATTACTTAACAATTAATAATTTATATTCATTTCGTTTTATTTGTACATACATATGTATACCAAATATTTCTCTTAGTCAAGCTTGAGTGTGTTGAATATTTGTAAATTCTTAGCAAATATAACACAAGTTTACAAATTCAGCTCAAATCTTAAATTAGAGCAACTGAAAGTTGTTTCTTATGTATTTTGGGATGCTAAATTCGAATCTGGTCCCGGTTTTTCAAAATGATTCTAGTTGTTGCGATTTACCGTCATAAAGTATGCAAATTGCATTACAAATATAAACATAACTGGAGAACGGTTGGCCCTACTCAGGGAAATAAATATTCGACCTCGAGAACAATATTATCTTTAAGTCGTGTCAACCAAGGCAAATTGTAAGTCTACCCTTGTGTTAATATTGTTTTTAAATCTGATTTTTATTGTAAAAATTTTTGTATTTAAAAAACCAATAAAAAACACAAATTTGCTTTTTTCTATTAGTATAAATTTGTCCTTTATATAATAGCAAATTTTAAACTCACCCAGTACAATAATAAAGGGACTCACGAGTGCTAACAGTGCCAATGTGTGCAAGAATGTATCGTATTCCTCAACACAACAAACTGCACGTACTTGCAATTTTTTTCATTTGCACTAACCTACCGTTTACAAAGGAAAGAAATTGCAAGAAAGTTGCAATACACTCACACTTACCTAGCGTTTACACATGCCACTAGGAGTTCGAAAAACTCAATACACTCACTCATTTTCACTAATACATTTACATTTTTCGCAATGGCAGCTCCAGTGGCAGCTAAAATTGCATGCGAGTGAAAATTTGGCATTTGCATGCCACTAAATGTCAAAACGATAGAAAAAGTTACCCTGTTCAATATTAAATGTAAATTTACTGGATTGCGGTTAAATTGTAATTAAAGTTCTACCCAAAGCACATTGCTATGATTTATTTCTTAAATTGCGCATAAAAAATTCAAGTTTGTCAATTAAAGAGCAATAATAATATTAGTAATAGTAATAAAATATTACTATTAATAATAAATGTAAATCGTTTCCCCAAAAATATGCCTATATGGTGAACTCGGTAACTCTATTTTAAAAAGAAAACAAAAAGTTAAAATGGAATAAAAATTGAGCCAACAGATTATTGTACAAACTATTTAAATCTTTGACATTGTCCTCCCAAATTGTTCTTTCTCATTTCCTGATAAAAATTTTTTTAATTTTAAAAGTAAAAAAATGTTCTGAAGTTTACGCTTCGACGAATTTTAAAAATGAATTTACACTTGCATGTGTAAACACAAAAACGAATGGCATGAGATTCGACTATTTCCAAGAATTTTTCGTAGACAATACGTACACAACAATTGCATGCCACTACTTGCATTTGTAAACGCAGGGTTAGATTTTAGTAAAATTTAGATGAAAGCGATTTTTTGACGTTTTCTCTAAAGTAAAAACAAGGGCAAGGTGTATTTATTTAGTAAATAAATACACCTCGAACAAGGGCTTTTAACACCACAAAGTAGTAAACAGAGGTGAAACGACAGTATAGTGATCTTTTTCTCTATCCGTCTCGTTCCCTCAGAGCCTTAGTATTGTTTTTAGATTTCTGTTTTTATTTTGATTTTCTTGCCGTGTTTGCCTGTATTTCGTCACAAAAAGTTATATTTGTCTCTTTCTAACAGAGCCCATAGTAAAAAAACTGAGTTTTTTATTTTTTATGTGTCAAAGTCTTCACCTCTGGTTATCCTGTGTTTAACACTTTTGCCTCCTAAAATTTGCGGGATTGTGGTAAAATAATAATTGCAAAATTTAATTATTTTGTACTCATACAAAAATATATTTAAAATTTGTTCATCAAATATGCTTAAAGAACACAGCTGTTGATTGTCTATAATGATATTACAAAAAAAAAATTAACTATATGCTGGGAACGCAACTGGGAGGAACGACGAATTTCGTCTAACACGACGTATACGTCGGTTAAAATTCGCTGTGTAAGTTCGACGAAAAAATAACAGCTGTTATCTATATATAGATAGGGTTTCCATATAAAAAATAATAGTTAAAAAATTAAACACTAACAAAAACACAGCCAAAAAGTAATTTTATAGTTAACTACTATAAGGTGCGGGGGTAGGCAACTCTGAAAGGAGATGTCTATCAGGGAAGGTGGTGGGCTCATACCAGGAAAAAATAAGTATATGCCAGCTCAATCTTTATCACAGCAAAGCAGCATCAGCAATGTTGGTGCGATGTTTTGAGGAGGATGAGCTGGATATAGCCTTGCTACAGGAGCCCTGGATTGTCCAAGGCAATATCAGGGGTCTGTCTCAACAGACCGCCAATCTGTACCACTCACAGACTGATGGTAAATTAAGGTCATGCATCCTGGTGCGACATGGTGTACGAACAGTACCTATGACACATCTCTGTTTGCCGGATCTTACGGTAGTAATGATTGGCAGTGGTTCGGGATCATTTCTTATTGCGTCGGCTTACCTTCCCTATGAGACGACAGGTACACATCCGTCACTGGAGGTGGAGAACCTGGTGAGTTTCTGCAAGCAAAGAGGTATGGCGCTGATCATGGGCTGTGATGCCAACTCGCATAATACGCTTTGGGGCAGCACAGATGATAACTACAGAGGACAACAATTGTTGGAATTTGTAGAACGACACGATTTGCTCGTACTTAATAGAAGGGTAGAACCCACCTTCGTGGATTCACGAAGGGCAGAGGTGATCGATATCACTCTGTGCTCAGTCAATATGCTAGACAGGGTTAAGGACTGGAAGGTCGTGGACAGATTAACCATACCGGACCACAGGCCAATCCAGTTCGATATACTGTATGGCAGTAGACGGAGAAAAGTCCGCACACGTATAAGAATACCGAAGAATACTGATCATACCAGTTATGAAGAGTATCTGTCGGTACATATAGGAGGTGCTCTATATAGTGCACCTCGCAACACGGGCGAAATCGAGCGGACGGTGGAACAATTGAACTCCACGGTTAAGCTAGCTTTCGAGCATGCTTGTCCCTTGACAGTAGTGGATGAAAAAGATCCGACACCTGGGTGGAACGGAGAAATTGAATCCATGAAAAAGGAAACAAGGAAGGCCTTTAACCGATACATGAGGGAGAGAGACTCGATCTCATGGGATGCGTATAAGGAGAAGAAGAGAGAGCTGAAGAGAACAATACGTCTTCGGAAACGAAGTACGTGGAGGCAATTCTGCTCTAATATGAGGGATAGATCTGAAGTATGTAGAATACAGAAGATAATATCTAAAGATCCTGTCTCTAGGATGGGACTAATTCGCAAGAGCGATGGTCACATGACTGAGACAGTGGAGGAGACATTGCAATTGCTTATGGAGGTTCATTTTCCTGGAAGCTTTAGTTCGAGTGACTCATGGACTCCTGTAAATAGGGGGGCTAGTGAGAGAAGACGAGCTGAGGCTATCTTTTGCACCATTCAAAGCAGCTGGAATGGATGGATTTTTCCCAGCCTTATTACAGTGGGGAATAGATACCCTGCTTGATAGGATTAGGGGAATATTCGTAGCCTGTTTAGCGACGGGACATATTCCGGTGGCTTGGAGGGAAACTAAAGTTGTTTTTCTTCCCAAACCGGGTAAGAGGGACTATACTGACGCTAAGTCCTTCAGACCGGTCAGCCTAACATCTTTTCTATTGAAGACAATGGAGGGGGCGGTGGCTGACTTTATGGAGAACCATACGCTGATGGATAGGCCCTTGAGTAGATTTCAGCACGCTTATAGAGCAGGTAGATCTACTGACACCGCTGTGCACGAGCTCGTCAGAACCAAGATTCGAGGTAGGATAGTTAGGGGGTGCCCACAGGGAGGTGTATTGTCACCTCTTTTGTGGAACATCACCGTAGATGACCTTCTTTGGAGATTGGACTCAATAGGCGTCCATACGATTGCGTATGCGGACGACCTGGCACTAATGGTTGGTGGTAAGTTCATTGGGGCCATTCAAGGTTGCATGAGACAGGCTCTCATGGTGACTGAGACATGGTGCAGTGAACAGGGTCTAACCATAAATGCCAGTAAATCCGACGATATGCTTTTCACTCGTAAGAGGAAGGGCGTAGAGGTTGAAGCCTTAAAGCTTTTCGGATCGGAAGTAAATGTGTCCAGGAAGGTGAATTATCTGGGCGTTACCTTAGATAAGGAACTTACCTGGAATGAACACATCGAAACAAAGGTCAGGAAAGCAAAAAGGATTATGCATCAATGTAAACGAGTGTGTGGCCGTAGGTGGGGAATCTCGCCGAAGGCTACATTCTGGATTTACACAATGATGGTGAGACCCATTATAACTTACGCATCCGTGGTGTGGTGGCCGAAGGCCTCTCAGGGCACAATTAAACGTAAGTTGGATGGGATTCAGAGGGTTGCCCGCATGGGTATAAGTGGTACAATGCGCACGGCGCCAACGCAGGCAATCGAGGCAATGTTGGGATTGCTGCCATTAGACTTATTCATTAGGTCAACGGCCGCATAGTCCGCTTTGCGAATGAGGAGCGATGCGGTTTGGCATAGCTTTGGGCCGAACATCGGGCATAAGAGTATCCTGGACCTCGTTGGGAAAGAGATTAGGGCTGAGTAGAAGAAAGGTAGTCGAAAGGCTGCATCGGACACTCATTGCGGAGGGCATTATACACAATAAGTGTATGGAGAACGACATCAGCCTTTTTACTGATGGTTCTCTTATGAGTGGCAGGGCAGGAGCAGGTGTATTCGCAGTTGAGCTGAACTTGTCCTGTAGTCTGTGTTTGGGGAGGTACGTATCAGTTTACCAGGCAGAACTGCTTGGTTTGCTGCATGCGTTGGATCACTTGCTTGAAAGCCGAGTGCATGGGAAAAGGGTTCTCATTGCACTTGACAATCAGTCAGTTATAAAACGCATGAGGCAAGTGAACGTATATTCCAAACTGGTGCTGGAATGTATTCTGAAACTGAACAGATGTGCCTCGTTGAATGAGGTGACGTTGATGTGGGTTAAGGGACACATAGACACAGCTGGGAATGAAGCAGCAGACGAACTAGCAAAAAGGGCATCTGATGTGGATTTCTGTGGACCAGAACCCAGGGTTGCCCTGGGGAATGGCCTAGTGCGAGCTAAAATTCTTCAATGGGTAAACTCATTACACCTGAATAGGTGGAGGGAGAATACCACATGTAGACAGGCTAGAATGGTGCTCAAAGAGCCCCTCGGCAGGAAGGCCAGCAAGGTACTCGGGTATAATAGGGCTACCTTAAGCTGGATCACTGCGTTAGTGACAGGACATGGAAACTTCAAGTACCATCTGGGTAAGATGAAAGTCGTAGAAGATTATACTTGCAGACTATGCCTGCAAGAGGCTGAGACGGTAGCGCACATTGTGTGTGAATGTCCAGCACTGGCTAGCATAAGGCTTAAAGGCCCATTTAGCCGAACGTAAATGTAGAAACGTAAATGTAACTGAATCAGCTGATAACTTTTGCTATACGAGTAGCTATGAAAATGCTTATCTGACTGTAGTAAAATGTAACCGTAACGTCTCAACCTGTAGAAAATAGAATTTCATTACGAGCTTACGTGACAGATGCAGCCAGTGATGGTATATATTATTGTGAATGAGAAGACGGCACAAAAACCCTTTTGCAGTACTATTTGTTTTTTAATATTTTAAAATTTCAAATTATGAATTTATGATATATTTTAATAAATTTTCAGTTTCTGCGTAAATAATATATGGTAAGTTTGGGATAATACATGCAAATTTAAAATATTTTTGCAATAACAATAGGGCGAAGATTTTATCCGCTCGATTTCCAAAAGTATTTGATACGCATAAATTTCTTTAAAAAAATTAATTTTTAAAATCGGTTTAAAATGCCAATTAAATGCTGCTAAAAACATAAAGAGAAGTTCAAGATTAAATTTAGGCCTGTGAAATATAATGAAAATAATATACACGTACATATGTAATTAAAAGATATATAAATATTTTTAAGTGCAATAAATATGTATATAATATAAAAATAATATGTATGTAATTTAACTCTATCAAAATTTGTTTATTAAAAAAGGTAAATTTAATTTTTGGTACTATTTAAATAAGTTGCGTACTTTTGGCGAATATACTAAACATGCTGTACTCTCATCATTGTTTCGAACAGCTGTATTGCTTTTTATTTGTTATTTGTTAAAAAATGGATGACGTTTTTTCTTTATGTCCCTGTACATTTTACAAATACGCAAAAAGTTCAAGGTAATAAACAAATCTTCTTTATCCATTTGATTTTATATTTTTATTAAAAACACCCGGAATAAAAAGTAAAACACACAGTTTTCTCTTTAATTTAATCTGCAAATATTTTTGATTTTTTTGTTTGTGTCAAAAACACTTGACACGGATTTAGGCATTCTATAAGCGCTCAAACATTTACGTTGCATTTACATTTACGTTACATTTACGATTTAACGGTTGGCTAAATAGGCCTTAAGACCACGGGCAGACACTTGTTAGATGTGAATGCCATGAGGGAACTAAGCCTTAGACAAATGCTAGCAATTACAAAAGACTCCGTGATGAGGAAGAGTGACAGTTACCAGTCGACAGTCTGAAATCACTTTAGTCAATAGTAAAGGCTAGGGCTAGCACGAGACTCAATTAAAAGTAAGGTGGCTGTGATTACGGATCGGTTCCCTGAAATCAATTTGAGGAGCGAAATGGGGGTCGAAAAGAGACCCAGAAAGTAAGTGGTCTGCTTCGATATCCCCCCATACATTAATAATAATAACTACTTTTTTGTAAACTTATTTTAAATACTATAAAACAAAATTAAATTAATTATTTAAAAAAAAACTTTATTTACTAACACCAAACATGGTCACATTGTACTGTTTTGTTCGTCGTACGTCGGCGAAAGGAATATACATAAATGTATTTCAAAGTTCGCCGCGTATGACGATTTTCGACCGACGTCATAATTGTATGCATTTTGGTAGACACAAATGTGTTCTATTTTTGGCGACGAATATTCGCGGCGAAAAATTCACCGTTCGTCCCAGTTGTATTCTCAAGGCCTATTTAGCCTACCGTTGAAATCGTAGATGTAACGTAAATGTAAATGCAAAATGCATTTTTTTAAAGAAATTTATGCGTATCAAATACTTTTGGAAATCGAGCGAATAAAATCTTCGCTCTATTGTATTGCAAAAATATTTTAAATTTGCATGTATTATCCCTAACATACCATATATTATTTACGCAGAAACGAAAACACCGCAAATTTATTAAAATATATCATGCGTGTACCTAAATTCATCATTTGAAATTGTAAAATATCAAAAAACAAATAGTACTGCAAAAGGGTTTTTGTGCCATATTCTCATTCACAATAATATATACCATCACTGGCTGCATCTGTCACGTAAGCTCGTAATGAAATTCTATTTTCTACAGGTTGAGACCAAGGCGAATTAAATTAAAGAAAAATTTGAATCGGGATTTATTTTAATGTTTGACGTAACGTTGCAGATCTAGAATTATTAAGTTTTTTAGTTGTTAAGGATAAGTTCGTTATTTATTCTTTCTATTAAGACTAAATTTGTATGATAACTTTAGGTCTGTTCCAGGTGCATAACAAAATAGTCCGGATTATTGAGAGCAAAAAGAAAACTACTCTCTGAATGTGCCAAAGTCGTCCGAAATTGCTGGAACGCAAAAAAACCACAATTGAACATCTTTAAATACTAATGGTGCCTACCTTCTCAAATAAATTTTATTTTAGTAATTTTATATGCTTAAAATGCATATTTTAAAAGCTAAACATTTGCATCATTGACTGCAGCTGTCATAACTTCTTAACTGATCGATAAAAGCATTTTTTTTATTAAATAAAGTGATAAATATGCACAAATATATGTACTTGCAACTTCAAGTTTATTGGAACAGTTTTCCGTTTTGCTTTTTAATAAATTTAAAAATGTTTTGATTTTTAAATATAAACAAAAAAACCGCTGATAATTTAATTCTAGTCCGAACCACAGATTAAATATTATATCTGTGGTCCGAACTTACCCTGTTGCGAGTGGAAATACATTCATAGCAGCGCACTCTTCATGCAAGCAATATATGTATTCTTTAACCCCAGGAATTGCAGCCAATGTTTGCAAAATTCATTGCTGTAAGAAAGAAATAAAAACAAACAATTGAAAAATGTTATTATCTCTATAAATTCTACACAATTAAGAAACCAACTTCTTATACTTACCATGTGCATTTTGTATTTGTTGTTTCAGCTGTTTACTTTTATTTTTGTTCTTACGTAGTAAGGTTGTAGTATATAGTACAAGGCACATTTAACCAGGTGACATTACTACTGCAGGTGTCAATTTTTTGTTTAAATTTTCGTTTTCCTTTGTGCTCCCATTCTAATGTCTAGCTATTTTGTTTTGTTTACGAATAATCAAAAAATTCATTTAAATTCAAGTCTCATTGATTCAAGTGCCTTAGTGTTTTTATAGTTTGTGTATAAATAAATTAAAGTGAAGAAAAAACAAAAAGTAAATTATCATTTCGTGTTCTAATTTGTACAAAATTTATGAATAAATTTGTAATTTGTACAAAAAATTTATAATTCTAAAAAGTGACTGTTTAAAACTGTGCCAACCCAACATAATTTGTGCATACAATTTGTTCCTAATATTGAAAACATGCGTTGTTATTGTCCGTTGTGTGGAAAGAAACTTGGTCCTGATAGTGGTACATTTTTTAGTGTTCCCCAAGACCAAGACAGAAAAGATCTGTGGAGCAAGGTATGCAAAAAAATTTGTTAAAAGCACCCGCATACATATGTATCGACCATTTTTCTAAGGAGCATATTATAACCGCGGGAAGCCGACGTTTTTTAATGCCCAAGGCTATTCCTGTAGTACAACAGCAGGAGAATATGCATCCTAGTGAAATGCATACAAATGAAGTACCCTTATGTCCAATAGATACTAATGTACTATTCGTGTTGGCGCCATCGGGCACTTCGCAGCATGGGTTGCGTTTCTTTACCGTCAAAGAACTGACAACTACTGCGGCTTCAAGGTCTGCGGAACAACCTTTTAAAGAAAAAGAATCCCAAGCTGAGTAAGTGAATCTAAATATAAATATTTTATGTACAAGTACTTATTTATTATTCTATGTACTTATTTAGTTTTCCTATTTGTGCATTTTATTTCTTAAGTTTATAATAATAATATATATGTACATATAATATAAAATTTAATTGTCTTTGCTCTTTCGTTTGCTTCCCATAAATTTTTGACACGACAAGCAAAAATTCGCCAATTGGAAGCCGAAAGTAGGGACTTAAGATTTAAGCTCCTTCAGGCAAACCAAGCGATTGACGTTCCAAGTGCACTGCAGGAAGTTCCAAAAACACGGGAATATATTAAACTGCAGCTGACTAAACCACCAAAAATATTTAAGAAAGAGATTTTAAATTAAATTTAAAACAGAAAGTAGACTTTGCATTAGTAAAGTGAACATTGAAATTTTGATCGAAAAAGCTATTTTCAGCAGTGCCAAATAAAAAAAGGGCCAGTTACCTCTTAGAGTGAAATATATCTCAATGACGATTACAAAAGCGCCCATTAAAATTTTCCCCCTGCCCTTCAATACACTTTATGTGGTATCTTAAAAATACAAAAATAGGTAATACATACACATTTATTCAATTATTGAAATCAAAGAAAAGGTAAAATATACATACATATATATGTAATGACGTTCTATTATGTGAACTATAAGTCACATTTTCCGGTTCTTTATGCACATCTTCATATCCAGATCTAGCATTTCCATCACAATTCATTTCCACATTTGTTTGGTTTTCTGTTAAATTATCACTATTATATTTAAGTTTCTTCCACATTTTGGCAGCCGCTAAAAGTTTAAGATTAGCTCTAGCCATTTCATCTTCGGGAAATATATAGTCGAACACTTCTTCCCATCCTTCTTCAACACCAGATTCTGAAATTAACTTTTGCCTCTTTTTCACACGTCTGGGCATTTTTTCCATGACATTTCCGAAACCCTCCTGGTCTTCAGATTCTCGTTCAAAGTCACGCCAAGCTTCAAGAAGTAAAACTCTATATTCTTTATCACACAGTTGACGTAAAGCATCTACGCACCAAACGTACATTCATGTCGTCATCTTCTTCTGCTAATTGTGCTGTTAATTCAAATTTAGCATAAGATATCCATACTTTAACATGCTGTGTTCTTTGCAATAGTCTTTCATAAAGCTGACGTGCTAATTCGGATTCTCCCTGTGCTACTTCAAAATCAATATACGACTTCCACGATAATTCAGGCATATCTATCCGGGGTTGCTGTTGCAATAATACATGGCGAATATCCATGTATTAATGTATCCACGTATTTATGAAACTTACCAAACAAAATTTATTCTACTTTTTTTCTTTCTTTTTACAAATGTTTTTGACAGCAATACTGGCTTTTACACAAACAAAATTGCCTGCTGTTGTTTTGTTGTATTTGTTGTCGTAGCGAGGTCACCTAGTAAATACACCTTGATATAGTACATATAGAACGTATTATGACAACCAAACTAAACGAAACACAGAGTTGTATTTTTCATTCATTTATCTGTGAAACGCTGTGGGAGAAAAGGTTATATTTGAAAATTTGAAAAAACAAAAAAATGTGAATTAATAGTGAAATGCATTTAAATAACATGTAAGCCTGGTAGGTAGAAAAGGTATAGTGGCGAAATGATTGCGGCTATAAGAGTAGGAAAAAACAAATAAGGGAAAAATAATGAACTTGAAAACAATATATATATATATATATATATATATATATATATATATATATATATATAATTATATATATATATATAAAAGAATATATATATATATATAAAAGAAAAAAATATTGAAAAAAAACAGCGATTGTTCTAGAAGAAACCGTTTTATAAATACAAGGCAGAAATTTCTTAACTTAGGAATAAAATAAAAGATGGTAGACGAGCGGGAAATTGTGTTGGAAGAATTGGAAATTCCCCAAGATTTAACCACGAAGGTGGATGAAACAATTGCTTCGTAAAAGTGAAATTTCGTACGGATCGTACAAGTTCTTTCAAAAAATTCCGGTGTTAATTAGTATAAAAAAAAAATTTGTGTGTCAAATAAATAAAAAAAATAGTGAAAGCTGGTTTAGAAAGGTAGAAAAATTATATAAATAAACCAAGTAAAATTATAAAGTGAAATTCTTCTAAATAGATTCAATAAGAAATCCGTTAAAATTGTAATAAAGGAAAGGGTCCTGTGAAGAAATAAAAAACTTAAGGACAATACAAACTGTTTTAGTTTATTTAAATAATAATATTATATTTTTAACTATCTAGCTGGCTATAAATATAAATAAAAAAAGGATCTCCAGAAGTCAATATTAACGGTCTAAGGAATTCATAAAAACACGGGTAAAAAACTAAAATGAAAGCAGAGATAGCCTGGTAAAAAGATTTTTATACTCCCTAAAAAAATTTTTCGTTTTTGTACTCTAAACTGAGCCAACACGAATTCCGGCTTAAATAAATCCAAAAGAAGAAAAAACAAACAAAACTTATACGCTAATTGTGGCACATAAAATTAGTAATAACTAGGAAAAAATATTATAAGAAAAGAAAAAATAAGAAATATTAAAAAATTCAAAAAATGTATAGTTATCATATTTAAAAGCGGTATTAGTGGAATGTATGTTAAGTTTATTAGTGGAATGTATATTAAGTGTTATTAGTTATACAGCATTAAAAATTTCGCCCTAGAGTATGCTAGGATTAATTAAATTTGATTTTTTTTAGTACCGTGTAAGTCTTGTTAACAAAATAACCGGAAAGCAGTCAGTTGTATTAGGTATGTTCAGATCAATCTGTTTTGCTATTAGTATTTCAGGAACAGTGTCGGAATGAAAGACTAGCCTTAGGGAGCTCCTTCAGGGTAGATGCAGAATTTATGGTAAAGAAATTGGTTTGAAAAAAAGAAAACTTGATATGAGCCTAGGACTAATGAGCAAAATTTTTGTAGTTTTTCCGCTTATTTTGTATTAGAATTAAAATTAGCATAAGGAAAAAAGAAATTAAGTAGTAGTGTTAATTAGTATAATAAGTAAGTTTTTTTTTTTATTAAAATATGTGAATTTCAGAATATATAAAAATGGTTGTTGCTTAATTTTGCTAAGGGAAAGGGCATGAAGGTAAGGTAGGTGAAGGTCAGCCCAAGCAATTTTAGGGGTCACAAACGTTTTGAAATTTTCCTGAATGGTAGTGCATAATGTGACCAAGAGGGGAAGGAAAATCGTGAGGCATACCATCAGCCTAGCGGAGTGGTCATTCGTGTGGTATATTTGTTGTGCGATTAATTTATTTGTTTTTCGTGTAGCATTTTTTTATGGACGGCGTACCCAGTGAGAAGGGTTGAAACCTTCTGAGATGTGTTCACCGCTAACAAGCTAGTCGGAAACCTCACTGGTCTCTGTGGCCGTTACATAAATGGCGCCGAATCTATAATAAAAGAGGCGTTACAACCCAAAGAAAAAGTTCGTACGACTTTGTACAGGAAATGAAAAATTTTACTCTCTCATTTTCTCTCAAAATTGCACAAAAATTAAAATTATAGATTTTCTTTACCTTTTTTAATTTAATTTATTAAAATTCTTTAAGCTTGAAGGAGTAGTGAAATATCGAAAATAAAAATATAATTTTTTAACAAAAATTTTTATCTGGAACTAACTAATTCTAACTGTTTTGTTATGCACCTGCAACAGACCTTTCAAATACAATTAGTCTTGACTTGTGTTGTATAATTTGTGTGCTTAGTCCCAAGCCACACAGGGCAATTATAGTTGCGCAACTTTATATAAATTTTCTTTTGAACTTGCCTTCGTGTCCAGACAAGAAAATTTTATTGAGCAATTTTCGTTCTTTCTCTTGCTTGCATTTCTTTACAATTTGACATTTGTATATTATAAAAATAAATGAATTTAACTAAGTTTGTATTTCAAAATATTATCAAAGAAAAAAATAAAGGCAAAAATAATGAAGGCAATGTAGATTGGATCTAATTTTTTTCTTTTTGTATTGATATCTAAATATACTTTTGTATCTATGAAAAAAATAAAACAAAAAAATTTATAACAACAACATTAACTAATATTTTTATTTTCTTTAATAACTATTAAAAGTAAAAAATTCATTTAAGAAATAAGTTATACCTACATACATATATATTAAAAAGTAAAAAGTCATTTAACAATAACTTTAAAAAGCGAAAAAATATGAAAGAGAATGTCAATTATCAAAGTACAAAAAAAATCGAATGAGAGAACAATATCAATTGCCGAGAACAGGTAATTTTTCCCCCCTTTTTATTCCCCACACCGTAAGCTTCATTAAACTCAAGAGTTGCGCAACTATAATTGCCCTGTGTGACTTGGCACTTAGCAAACATTAAAATATAAGTAAAAATTTCAGATGTTGATGATGCATTTATTGTTGGGAATTTCTTAAATTTTCGTAAATTGTACAAAATAATGTATAGAACAATGCAGCAAATCATATCCTTTTATGTTTTTTTTTTTTGGTAAATGGAAGCCATAGATGGGGGTTGTGCACTAAATTTGTAGTTTCCACTAATGTTTAAACCATAGACTACTAATTAGACGCGACAACTCACAACAACATTACCTCGATTATATAAGAGAGATAAAAAATCTTATCGTTTCTAATTAAGCTATCTCTTTCATGTAATCGGGTTAATTTAAAATGTTGTACGTAAAAACGCATGACACCTGATTACACGCTTTTTCAAATGTCATTGTTGGGTATTCTGTTTATATTCTGTGGTTTAAACTACGTCTTAACTGGCTATAAATATTTTCGCACATAAATACTACATTTACATCTACGCAAAATCTGGTACTTATGAGATTTTGAGCGAAATCTAGTTCATTTCCACCAGATTTCCCATACAAAACAAAATCTACTTACGAACTAGATTTTGGCAAAATCTTTTCATTTGCCCCATAAAAAACAGCGCGGTAGAAACAAAATATTTGCGTCAACATTAAAAAAGAATAAAAGTTTAAAATAAGTGGTTTCAATATGGATAAAACAATAATAAATAAAGTGTAAGTAATATTACATATGTAATAATGTGTATAAAAACAATTGTAGCACGAATTTAATTAAGTTTAGAGCCAATTTTTTATACTTTCTTCAGTCAGCTGTTTTTGTTATGAAAATGAAATCCAATAATACGTCAAAAAGCAGTACTGTAAACGGCAGAGATTTTCTTCAAGATTTGAGCTGAAATCGACTAGATTTTGCGTAGATGTAAATGTAGTATAAGAGCCTTTCCAAAATAACAAGAGAAAATCTGCTGGTGATTTTCTGTTTTAAGAATTCTTGTAGTTGTTGCTGTTCAGTCTGAGCATTGTTTTTTTTCATCTAAGTTGTATGGGTACGGATGCTTTTGCGTAATTTACATGGTGTCTTGACTAGCGATAAATCTGCTCATTCATCGCACATTTTGCTGCACGCACAGAAAAATGGCTAGTCAAGTCCGTTCATGTTCAAACAGAGAACAACAGTTCGCACAGCTCTGTCCGAACAATGGTTCGCACAACTCTGTCATGCCATTACACAAACAATACATAGAAAAAATAAAAAGTATATATAAAAAGTCTGCAAACACCCGTCATAACCTATGCTTAAAGCATCCATACAATCTCGATGAGAGGCAAACAATTATGCTGAAACTGAACTATTTCTCTATTTCTTTAAATAGAATACCATGAACACATTTTCTGTTGTTATTATGCTGTCAGTTATGTTGACAAATTTTGTGTTTTTAACAGGTTCGCGATGTCTCTTAATTGTGTCATTTGAAAACTTAGCAGAGCTCTGGTTCGAGCCCTGCCCAAACTTGTTGAGGTTAACCTAGCGATACTGCATGTGGGTTTTTCCAACCATCTAGTCTTAGTGATATTATATATCGCATTACTGATATGCCTCCTGCATGCTGAGAGAGATATGCCACATTAACCATCAATGTGAGAATCCTGCAGCCTTGCTCCTTTCTTTGCAAGCTTGTCGGCCTCACAGTTACCCCTATTGGCCCCGTGTCCACGCACCCACTCTAGAGTGATTCTCGAATGTCCGGCATTCCTAGGCCAGTTTGGATGTTGTATAAACATCTGTCAGGGACCTAATTGCAGCACGGCTGTCGGTAAAGATGCAATATCTCTATCAAATATTCGGAAATACCACAGCCAGTTTGCCGCGCTTAGAATCGCTGATGTCTCAGCATGAAAGACGCTGACGTAACTTAGTAGAATTATTAAAATTAAGTAATTCTACTGTTAAGGATTAAGTTTGTTTTTTACTATTTCTGTTCAGAAAGAAAATTTTGTTTGATATGGTAACTTTGAATACAGTTAAAGTTAAAATTTTTATTAGACAACGAGCAGAATGGAATGAGAATTCAAGGCATTTCCTTCTCAGTTGCGGATGTCATACTCCATACAAATAAAGTACCAGATATTGCTGCAAATGTTGTCAGCAAAAACACGGGAGAAAATATGTCCGTAGTCTTCTGTGTGGAGAATACGTCTAGATGTGTCTCTTCAGTTTGAGCATAATTTTTTGCCTCCCATGGAGATTGTTATAATGCTCTAAGTATAGTTTAATACTTTCGTTCAAAATTGCATGAAACTTTCTATGCGTCAATTGTATTTGCCATTTTTCTTAATTTTGGATTTATTTTAATATATAGAGCTTAACAACTACCATGAGAATTTAAAGTTGTTTTGTTGAATGACTTGATTTTGTCATTGAACACAGTTTTTTGCTCACTGAACACTGAAATTAAAAGGAAAATAGTTTAAAAAAGGTTTGTTGGTAAACAAAACCAAACACTTTGACATTAACAAACTGTAAACAAAGAAAAATGAAATGTTAGCAAAAAATAATCGTCTGCAGTAGTGATGCCACCTAGTTAAATAAGCCTTGGACTCAATTAATACTGAAATTAAGTATTTAATTGCGTGCATATTTAATTATAGTATTAGCTATATTATTCAATTCAAAAATTCAATAACAAATACACAGCATGTCGATTCGTTGCGCACTGCCACACAGAGAATATAATATTGTTCGTTTTTCTATGGTTTAAATATTTTTCTATGGTTTTTATTATTTTTCCCCAAAGTATCTATTTGACGTTAAATTTGCAGCACTATTTTGCGAGTTGTCGGGTCTAATTAGTAGACTATGCTGCTAACTGATAAAATCATACATAAGTATGTATATCATTTAAATAAGAAGAGCTTAATTTTGTATATATGTTTTTGAAAATAAATACTTGCTTTAATACTCCAACTAATGATTTGATAGAGATTTTCGTTCTATAGAACGAAAAATGATACGAAAGATGGCCCATAGCCAAAACCGGTTTGTCTCTATACCAAATTTGACAACTGATGACGAAAATTCGTTCTCGAAATCTATTTCCGCAGATCAGTATCATACTCCTCCCAATTTATTGGTAACCACTCCTGCGGACGCTGATTTGACAACGACTTTTATTAACGAATTAGACAAAATTGTGTAATTACGTTCCTATTGCTACAATATAACACTTTTTAAAAACTTGTTTTGTTTTTCTATCTTTGGTCCGCCATTGTCTTGTTTTTGTTATAACAACGTTGTGTAGAGAATTCTTCTAACAACGATGTCAGACAAAGCTCTGCATACAAATGTCATTTTAATTTTAACAACTCCAGTTTCATAAAAAAAAGTAGAAGATGCCGCAAAAGAAGCACAAATAATTTGTTGTACTGATGAGTTTACTTATTTTTTTTAACAAATTCTGCAGTAAGTATATGTGATTAGAGGTTGTTATACAAGACTTCTTTCATTTCAGGTTTTCTATTTATCAGTCAAATATTTTATTGTTACCATATATTATATATTTAACAAAAATAAGAAATGGATTATAATCTTCTATTTGTCATTGAGTTCATTTCCTTGTTCTCAGCAGTGTGGACTAGTCATACGGGCATGTTCTGACACTCGTAAGAGTGTCAAATCGCTTGCGAGTAGCAGATCGCAAAACTTATTTCTGCATGGTCTGCAACTCACGCGTTTTACTTGCGATTTAAAAGAAAACTCTGTATTTTTAATATTTCTAATACCTGAACTTAGAATATTAAAAAAATACCCGGGCATTTCATTTGAATTAATTACAGCACTAGCTGCGTATATTTTTTGAAGATGACTCGTATCAGCTGTTTATTGAAATCACCAGTGCAAACGAAGAAATACAGAGGCAAAAGTTGCAGAAGCTAAGAACGGTATATAAATTTCATGTTTTTAGAAAAAATTTGTTACCAAATGTCATTAGCTGTCAGCTGTTTTTGATAATAACAGCGTAGAATGCCTAGAATAATTGAAACGCGTAGAATGCTTTGATGCTAAAAAGCGTGTTATGGACTTTCACCTATACTTTTTGTCTTGCTTATCGGCAATGTTCCGACACTCGCAAAAAATTTGCGATTGTGATTTCAACACGCATGTGTGGTGTTCTGTAACTGGCATTCGCAAGAGTTTTGGCGAGTTCATGTCATCTTTGAAAAATATACGCAGCCAGTGCTGTAATTAATTCAAATGAACTGCCCGGGTATTTTTTGTAATATTCTAGGAACCGACCATAAACAGGTCTGTCTTCACAGTAAAATTTCTGTGCGAGCAGTAAATTTGTGCATTAGCTGAACAAATTGTTGGCTAGGCAATTCGCCATGTAAAAGTCTGATCATAACGACATCATAGACTACTAATATATTCTGTGATCGACATATCTACTCTTAATTCGAATATTGCCTCCTGTTCCCACCAGTTAAAATTGTCGGTATATTCCAGTCTTCACAAAACATATAAAACTCGTACTGTTGCCAGATTTAGTAATTGAAGATTTCACGATATATTCAACATCTTTGGCGATTTCTTTAATCATCAATTTTTAAATTAGAAAAAAATTCTATATACATTTTATTGATTATATACATATGTGCCTATGTTCCTTTGTCTTCCGTGTAATGTGGCTTTTATATTACTAAAATTCGAAATTCCTCTACGTATGTATTATTTCATTGAATTAAATCTTAATAGTCTTAAATTATATTTATCGTAATTGCATGTACATATATGTTATTGTAACAAATAACAGGTTTTTAAAACGCTAGCATAATTTTGTTCTAAGTAAATCGGGATTTATTGTTATAAAATTGAGCTAGACTGAAATCACACAGAGCTATTTGAGTTGCGCAAGTTTTAAGTTTAATGACAAGAGAAGAAATAAGAATGGAAACAACTACATACTTGCTTGTACTCGTGATTTATTTTGTATCATCATTTGCAATCTCATACAAAAACAAATTTTTAGCAAACAAAAACAGAATTGCAGAAATAAATTTTTCTGTGTAAACGCAAACGCAAGTTCAAAAGAAAATTAAAGAAATCGGAATCTGTTCGATCACGTTCCTAGAAATTTGTTACTAAGGACCCATCATGTAAATTTATATACATATATAATGGCTGCGATTTTTAGTTACAAATACGGAGAAATATTTCTTTTACACCAGTATAAATACTCTTGTACATGTTGACAATCAATATTTCTGATAACAGTAATACTACATTTACCATAGACTACTAATTAGACGCGACAACTCACAACAACATTACCTCGATAATATGAAAGAGATATAAAACCTTATCGTTTCTAATTTACCTCTCTCTTTCATATAATCGGGTTAACTTAAAATTTTGTACGTAAAAACGCATAACACCTGATAATACGCTTTGTTAAACGTCATTGTTGGGTATTCTGTGACATTTACATCTACGCAAAATCTGGTACTTATGAGATTTTGAGCGAAATCTAGTTCATTTCCACCAGATTTCCCATACAAAACAAAATCTACTTACGAACTAGATTTTGGCAAAATCTCTCAAAATCTTGCAATACTAAATAATGCAACTATGTATTTTTTGCTAATGTACTGAAATATAAAGCGCTGAACAAGAAAATTTTGACATTTGTAACAAAAAAAAAAAAAAGCGCGGTAGAAACAAAATATTTGCAGCAACATTAAAAAATAATAAAAGTTTAAAATAAGTGGTTTCAATATGGATAAAACAATAATGAATAAAGTGTAAGTAATATTACATATGTAATTATGTGTATAAAAACACTTGTAGCACTAATATAATTAAGTTTAGAGCCAATTGTTTATTCAGTCAGCTGTTTTTGTTATGAAAATTAAATCCAATAATACGTCAAAAAGCATTGGTATAAACGGCAGAGATTTTCTTCGAGATTTGAGCTGAAATCTTCTAGATTTTGCGTAGATGTAAATGTAGTATAATTAAATTTTGATAACACCGATTTGAAGTTTATAGGTACGGAAACTATAATTTGACGGTTGCTGTTAACAAAATATTACACATTACGTTACGTTCCGAGTGGATGATTTTATAGGCAGACGGTAACACTCTTCCTGGAATAAGTTGGCAACTCTGCGTAATAGTGTAGAAAAATACTACTGCAGAAACAAAATTTTTTCCACATTACAATACTTGGTTTAATTTTCGTCTGCCATTAATTTTTGTGAGAAATCTGAGAATGGCATAGGTAAGTGAAGCATTTTTAAAAATTTTATTGAATTTAAGATCTTATTAACGTGAAATTCATAAAATAATTAGAGTTGATAACGTGTCTGTTTTATAAAATAATGCAAATACCACGAGCTCGTAATCTGCTAACGGGCGCAAGGCGAGTGTTGTGTGAAAAAGTAATTTTTGTAGAAGAGATTGCTCCAAAGTTATTGAAATTAAAAATAGTTAAAAATTACTTGGATTCTATTTGAATAAAAGTGTGTAAGAGCTTATATTATAACGTTAAAAAATGCATGAGAATTGGTAATGTGAGGTAGAAAAATTGTTCAAGGACAATTGACCATAGTAACGCGTTTGAGTGTGTATGCATCTTTATTTGCAGTTCTATATACTGGCATGCATACATTTGTAAGGATGTGTAAATGTGTTGCTGTGTTGTCTACTCAGATATTTTGTTACAATTTTTTCCCCGTATTTGTGTAAATACAGAAACAATATCTATTTACGTTGTTTTCTGTTATTGTAACTGCATGGTTTTGCTTAACCCTAACCGACCAGAGTAATTTCAACGGTTTTGTATCAACAAGGAGCTATTAGTTGGAAAAATGTCGCTCGCCCCTTTTTACATATCTTATAATTAAGAAAAAAATATTCAGTACTATAAATGTGATGTAACAAAGTTTGACGTTTTGACGTTTAAGAAACAATGTAGCGAATTGAAAATTAAAAAGGTACAATACTCATTCCGCTTCGAAATTCGATTCGGAAAGAAATCGCTTTCCTATCATAAAACAATTAACTACGCTATGAATTTCGGCAAGATATGCCTCATTTATTAATAGAGTGTTGAGACGACAATTTTTCAGTAATATTCGGTAAACGTGAATAACCGGTAAACGTAGCATGTGGTAATCACCCTTGCAGTCGCATAACACCACTGACTAAAGCTGTGTTTACATTACGTGTACAAGTCATATTGAATGCCAAAATTGCTATACATAGGGAATTTCATGTGTATGTCAAAATCTGTGTTTTACATACGGTTAAAATTTTTGTGTTCAGACGTACGTATGTTACGTACAAATGTATGACATAACCTCTCGTTGTTGAAAACAAAAATAAAAGGCCAGCTGACTTTCAATGTGTTTCTGTACGTAAAACATAAAAAGTACTGTAAAAGTTGTTTCAAATTATTATTTTAAATAAGAAATTAATTCCAAAACAGTTCATTGGTTTATGCAGCATAATTACAATAGCAACTGCAAAAAACAACCAATGATGACAAGCACACTGTAATTTCAAGATTGTACGGTACGATATACGAAATATAATGGACAATTGCCCATTAAAGTCTACATTTACTGAAGTCTACAATTTCTATATTGAAAAAATGTTTTTTAAACTTTAGTTAAGTAAATATGTTTAACATAAAAACAAAAATTAAATGAAAATATTTATATTTTTATTTTTTTTGGTTTAAGGTAAAGTTATTAACAAAAAACGTAATTCAGTCTCAGACTTGTCATAAAAAAGTGTACATACGTAGGTTTTTAAACTGTTTATGGAAAAAAAAACTTATATTTGGTTGCCTACCTTTAGCATCTAATAGTGCTTGTATGCGTCTTGGCATCGAAGAACTCAATTATTCTGTTATATCTGCACCAATTTTACTCCATTCGGCGATTAAGACATTGTTTAGGTCTTGCATGTTAGATATTTTGTTTTTCGCACACGTCTGTCCATTTACGAGTATTTTCATAAATGTTCAATAGGAATTATATCCGGGGTTGAGGAGGAGAGTGCAATTGTTTGCGAAGCTACTCCTTTACAATGAGAGTTGTGTGTTTTGGATAGTTGTCCTGATGGAAGAAAGGCTTCAAATTATTCAGATAGATCTGACGATGCATTGTAGTACCGGTTAACACGAGATTTCCGAATCCAGCAGCGGACGTACATATATCCCCAAACCATTATAGGTCTTCCTCCGTGTTTCACAATTGGCTTTCCCGTGTTTCACTTTGCATATTTGCGGCTTAAATATCCTACAGTTTCCGCAAAAGTCGTCTTTTGCGTGGCAATTGCTGCAAGTTTTACCTAGTATGCCAAACGATGCCCATTAATTTTTTGAATTCTTCTCTACAAAACCTATCATTTGATACCCAAATTATGGAATTTTGGGACCATCCTCGCCATATTGCATTTAATTGATACCAATTCATTTTTCGAGCTCTTCCCAGCAAACCCTTTCATTTTCTGTCAAGGAATTGCAGTGATACCATTTATAGAGGCCTGTCTTGATGTGGTCCAAAAACGGGTGATTTTCGCTCGGACTAACCTTTAAATTTTCATTTCAAATGGCTGTAGAGACTCGTTGGATTTTTGAACACTATCTCGCAATTCTATGCGGTAGATATCTCCTTTGTACGTTTTCCTAAGTTATCAAACAGAAAGTTAAATACATGTTTTGAATATTATCACCTAAATTTATTTAACTTATTACCAATTTATGTGAAAAGTGAAGAAAATGTTTTATTTAAATGAAATGTTATAGAATTTATAAGAAATAATATGTAATTCTTTGCAAATGTATGATAAACTGCAAAGTATTTGAAATACTACTAAATAAATAAATCTTAAATACTAAAATACTTTTTTAAACGTTGTATTAATAGCTATTGAGTTTTTTCCGATAACATTTCGATTGGTAGCATATATATACATATATATATGTATGTATATATATGTATGTTTCAATAGTTGTTCATTTATTTTAATGATTTCGGATGATACTTAAAAAAACCCCATTTTTAGCTTTACTTGATCGATAATTAATCATACCTTCCATTTATAAACCGGAATTTTCTACGATAAATGCAACATACACTCAAAAGATTCGATCTATGTATGCAAATTCAGATCTCCTAATTTTGGATTTTGGACTGTCAAAAGTTTTTATTTCTTCCATGTTATTGACTTGACTTGACGTTGCTTTGTAAATATAACAAGACATCATATATTTTGTACCAGTTATATTGTTACAAACCTTTTCATGTATCATTGTCAAAAGTATAATGTGCTTTACAAGAATATTTTTGTTGTTTTTGAATTTTTTAATTTGGCGATCAATAATCCCTTTTTTTCCTTATTAAAGATCTCAAGAGTTTCTCTTGTATATTCTATACTAATTGGGCGGCAATATAGTGTGGATGCTGTTTTTGCATTTTCCCAGATCATACTTTTAATGATTCTAAGGTTGTTCGAAGATCGTGACTATTTTTATCTTTTGGATTTAAAAGTGTTTGTTTCTATTGGTTATGACAGGTTATTTTGGTTCTGAGAAGTTTGCATCAATTCCTTACTGTTTAGTATTTGTCAGATATCTATTAGTCTTGTGAGCTAGTATCGGATGAGTCTCGTAGGCATCTGTAAGGTGTGAACAGGTAGCAGGTGAAGCTCGTAAGTCGGGTGTTTTGTACGGATTGGATTGGTAAGTGATTACTGTTTTATTACTTTGTATTGCGTCAGAATTTGTGTTTGTGGTTGCTGGTAAATGTTATAGGCACCACCGAATTATGACACTGAAGATGGCACATAGCCGAAACCGGTTTGTCTCCAATTTAGGGCTTGGTAGCAGGCCGAGTGTTTTTGTATAGATTGGTAGACGATTGTGATTATTATTTTATTGCGTCAGAATTCAGTGATTATTGGATTATGAATTTGTTTATTATTTTGGTAATGTTTTTTTTGTTTTTGGAGTGTCTTGTTCGTTATTTTTATTGTGTTTTGTAGATCTCTTATATGTTCGCGAAATCTTGTTTTTATTTTGCGTCCTATTTTTTACACCCACTGTTTATCTAGCTGGTCGTCTTTGTTTGTGTTGGGCTGTAATATTTGTCCTAGGTTGTTTCTTGTTTTGAATACTCTGTTTATGTTGAATTTCTTATGAAAGGTGATTATTTTGTCTGTTGAGTTTTCCGGTGTAAGATAAAGTTGTCCATGTTTTTGCTTCGTTTTCGTTGTTGTGTTCTCCGGTCCTTTGAAATCTATCTTTAATTTTTTCTACAGTGTCTTTCCTGTAACCGTTGTTTGCTGCTGTGGTATATATCGTATTAAGTTATTTGCTGTTGCCTTCTTTTATTAATGGTGTTCGTTCTAGTCTAGTTATTAGTTGTCTAATCACGGCGTGCTTGTGTTGTTTTGGGTGGTTAGAGGTATTGTATATTATTGTGTCTAGGTTTTCTGTTTATTTCGTATTTGATTTTGTTGGCGTTTGTGTTTCTCTATTGTCCATTGTGAATTTGATGTTCTTGTGTTGTTTGTTTAGGTATTCTGTTATTTTTATTTCGTTGCTTCCCACGTATCTTGCACGTATCTTGCCGAGACCAGTTATTTGTTTCATGTATTGTCTTTCTACGTGTTGCGTAAATACTTCCAAGAGTATTGCTGAAGTTGGGTTTCTCGCTCCAATTCCGTTTCTTTGCCTATAGACGTAGTTGTAGAATTAGAAATAGTTCTGTTGTAGTGTAGTCTTTAAGGTATTTCTGAGTTGTGAGGCGAGGTCTTTGTCTTTCGTGTTTCCCAGTACTGTTTCGTGCACTATATAGTTGCTATCGATTGATAGATCTTTAATATCAAATGATATTAGTTTAGTGTTTTCTGTGATCTCTACGGCGTTTAGTTTTTCAATTAATTCTGTCGTGTTGGTTACTGTATGTTTGGCAGTTCTAAGGTATTTTTCAATACTCAGCAATTCGGTGCTGATTTGTAGTTTACTATTAGTCTCATTGGAGTCTTTGGTTTGTGTGTTTTTGGTAGTGCGATCATTGCTGGGACTGACGGGGTTATATTGGTAAGAGCATGTGCCATGTTTGGTTTCAGTATTTTGGGCACTTCCTTTATAGCTTCTTTAATGCTGGCTTGATATTCATTAGAAGGGTCTTTTCGTATCGTTATAAAATAAAAAATGACACTGAAGATGGAATGTGTGCTGCCATGGTATAAGGCTTTGACCATATCGGGTGTACCTCCTTTAGCCTTGCTTAGACAAACGTGCTCTTGTATGTTGTTTATAGTTGGGTTGATTGAGTGTTTTGATATAATAAATAAGGGATGAAAATTAGAATTTAATGCATACGGTGTCTGCCCATACGTTGCCAAAATGATTTGTTATTTTTAATGAGTCTACAAGAATTTTATTTTTAGTGTATTGTTTTTATAATTGTTGATGATCCTGTGCGTTTGATTATATTATTTTATTCCAGATTATAGACAGTGAAGAGTTGCTGTTAATTGTTTTGATGAATTTTTCATAACTAGTTTTTTGAACATCTTAACTTCTTTGTGAAATTTAGCGTTTTACTTTTTTAGGCTAATGGATGGTCTTGTGAGGGGTTAGTTTGAAACTTCTGCCATGAGATTGCTAATCTCTACTCTTGGACACGGGAGTGAACTACGTTAGAGGTCTGTTTCGCTAGTGGAATGAAAGTTTTAGCTGCAGTGCGTCTAGCTTTGGTGATAATAGCTGCGCCTTTGTTGCTGGAGGAAGGATTGGATTTGTAATTCACGACTACCATACTTTCAATAAGTCTTGTGCTTACTCTAGACTTTACTTTTGACTCTGTAGGCTGGTTACTGTTGACACTCCTCATCACGGAGTATCTTGTAATTGCTAGCATTTGTTAAAGGCTTAGCTCCCCTATGGCATTCACATTTAACAAGTGTCCGCCCATGGTACTAAGCTATAGCTACAGTCTCTTCCAGGCACAGGTTGCAAGTATCATCTTTTACAATTTTCATCTTGTCTTGAAGTTTCCATGACATGTCAGTAACGCAGTGACCCAGATTAAGGTAGCCCTATTATTTTTTTTAGCACCTTGCTAGCCTTCCTGCCAAAAGGCTCTTTATACACCATTTGAGCCTGTCTACATGTGGTAGCCTCCCTTCGTCTTTTTAGGTGTAATGAGTTTACCCATTGTAGGACTACAGCTCGCACTAGATCTCTCCCCAGTGCGACTCTCGGGTTCACAGAAATCCACATCAGATCCCTTTTTAGCTAGTTCGTCTGTCGCTTCATTCCCAGCTGTGCCTGCACTAGTTTGGAATAGACGTTCACTTGCCTTATGCGTATTTTCTCTCTTTCGCGCACCCGACTTTTGAGCAGGTGATCCAACGCATGTAACAATCCAAGCTTTTCTGCCTGGTAAACTGACCTGTATTTATCCAGTCACGGACTACATGAAAAGTTCAGCGCAGCTGAGAATACACCTGTCCCTGCCCTACTATTCATAATAGATCCATACACTCCTTGTGTATAACATCTTCCACAATTAGTGCCCGATCCAGCGTTTTAAATACTTTCCTTCTACTCATGCGTTTCATCGGCATCTGAATCTCCCTCACTTCTTTTCTAACGAGGTCCACTTATACTAATACAGGCAATCCTTTGTATTCCCTCCAAGTTACTTAATTGTACTTTAAGAGGCCTTTGCCCACCAACCCACCGATGCATAAGTTATTATGGGTCGCACCATCATTGTGTAAATCCAGATTGCAGTTGTTGGCGAAATTCTACACTTACGGTCACACACTCGTTTACATTGATGCAAGATCCTTTTTGCTTTCCGTACCTTCATTCAGTTTCCAAAGAAGGCCATCATGTTCCACAAAAGAAGTGACAATACTCCTCCTTGCGTGCGCCCCCTAACTATCATATTGTGTAAACACCCATTCCATTTCTAAGATATATAGCCCTATTCAGAAGAATAGCGTTGATCCTTATAATAATAGGAGTAATCCTACGCTCAAGTAAGAGCATTCCTCCCCGCGAAAGAGATCTTATCAAAAGCACCTTCAATGTCCATAAAGACGGACAAAGCAGCTCCACCATTGAGAATTTCCCTTTCCGAGACTCTGACGAACTTCTGTAGAGCGTTATCAGTAGATCTACCTGCTCTATAAGCATGCTGATATTTACTCAAGGGCCTATCCATCAGTGTATGGTTCTCCAGAAAGTCAGCCACCTCTCCATTGTCTTCAATAGAAAAGATGTAAGGCTAACTGGCCTGAAAAGCTTACCGTCTGTATATTCCCTCATACCGGGTTTGGGAAGCAATCCAACCTTAGGTTCTCAAGTCACCGGCATATATCTCGCCGATAAAGAGGCTACGAATATTTCCCTAACGTGTATAACCCCCTGTAATAAAGATGGGAAAATTCCATCCATTCCAGCCTCTTTAAATGGTGCAAGTACTTCTGACACCATTTGGAGACATCCTTTCTGCTTTGGCCGTCTTCTCTCACTTGGCCCATATTTACAGAATGCATTTTGCATTTTGAATGTTAGGATATTACTTATTCAGGGCAATGGGCAGATAGAGCTGTTTAATTTAAAATTCTACACCATCATCCTGAGTTATGTCCAGATATTATGTATTATACTCTCTTGATCATTTCCGTTACAAGGTTTTTTATAAACTATATTTGACTTATCCAATTTTTTAATTCTATCTTTAGTTTTGTTAAATAATATATTTAATGTATTATTAAAATTATAGCTGTTCTTGACCTTTTTTTAAATTTAATTTATTTAAAATTGTCCAAGCTTGAAGGTCTTTTTTAAAAAATTATATTAAAAAAAAAAAAAATAAAAATATAATTTTTTAAAAAAAGACCTTCAAGCTTGGACAATTTTAAATAAATTATATTTAATGTATTGTAAGATTTGCGAGCAATTCTGTATCTATCATTATTAAAAATATTTGACTTTTCAAGTCGCTCTGATATTCCTGGTACATATGTCAACGACGTATAAATCATTGCCTCCTTTACGCTTCTTCTATTTATAAAACGAATAATTCATCCAGAAGAAAGTATTATACATTATGATCCTTTCTTTATTCTTTCTGTGAAACTCTTTGTCACGTATCGGTAAAACTCTTTCTATCCAATTTTTAGCTGTATTTAATAATGATTCTTTTGCTGTGCTCAGAAAAGTAGTTTATCATTCTCCCAGATGCTGTTGTCTTTTGATACCAATCCATTTCTAATTTATTGCTTCGTCTTATTATTAATGTATCTAAACAAGGAAGTTTGGAATCATATTAATTTTCTTTTGTAAATTGTATGTTATTAAAGGAATTCAATGTTTCCAAAATATTATAAATTCACATTCACAAATATTGCAAAACAAATTATCTATATACTTCGTTCATTTTTTTAGGTTTAGGATTATGTTGTACTTTTTATTAAAGGTTTACCAATTGTGAAAAAGAATGTAAACAAAGAAAAGTCGAAAAAGTTCCGTTAGATTTAATGTGTGCTTCTTTTTATAATTTGTCAAGAAAGATGTGAATTATTTATGCGTCACTTGAATAGGTGCAGTGTTTAAAAATTGATTGTATGGGGTCATTTGTGTAAATTTTAACCAAAATAATTTTCTATCAGTTTTAATTGAAAATAGGTTGTGATAAATCATTAACGGTGGAAGAGAAGCCAAAAATTGATGCATATGATGATCAAGGTCTGTCCGGCCGTAAAATTTCTATAAAAGTTAATAAAAGTGTTAACGTTGTGTGGAATTACTTAAGAAATAAAGAGAAATATGGCAAAAACATGAAGGGAAGGCAAAAAATGGCCACAACAGCTACGGAAAGTCGAAACATTATAAGAATAGCCTCCGATTCTAGTGCTTCTGCTGCAAAAAGTGGTTCCAGAGCTAGTGTTTCTACCGTTAGAAGGGTAGTAAATGCAGCAGAACACTTAAAACGAATTAAATTGCAGAAAAAAAAACTCAATTAAACCAGCAACGCAAGGAATTACAGTTGGATTTTTGCAACGAACACAAGACTTGGAAGAGTGAGTGGAATAAAGTAGTTTTCTCAGATGAGAAAAAGTTCAATTTTGATGGACCCGATGGTTTTACCTACTATTTCCATGATTTGAGGAAGAAAGAACGTTTTTTAGCCCGTCGCCATAGTCGAGTATGTGGTGTTATGGTGTGGGGTGCGATATCATACTATGGAGCCATAGACTTGGAATTTCAAACCACGAAAATGACAGCTAATTTATATAAATCTATTCAACAAACGGCGTTTCCAAAATTTTAAGAGTTGTTTGGACCCATCCCATGGACTTTCCAACAGGATAATGCTCCTATCTACACGGCAAGGATTATTAAACGATTAGCGATCAAAATGTTGAATTCCTGCTATGGTCACCATACTCCCCGGACTTAAACATAATAGAAAACGTGTGGGGATGGTTATCTCGGAAAGTGTACGAGTCTGGACGGCAATTTGATGACCCACAATCTTTAATTGCTACAATAAAATCGGCATGGTCGCAAATTTCCTTACTATATTTATCGCAACTGTATAACTGACTTCCAAATAGAATTTATGAGGCAATTTTGTCGTAAGGCGGAAGTACACATTATTAAAAATTTATAAAAAATAAAATTAATAAACAAAACTTTATTGTTTTTGTGTTTTATTTTTTTTATTTTTGTTATTTTTTTTTACCGTTTTATGCTTTTTTTCAATATGCACCTATTCAAGTGACGCAAAAATAATTCACATTTTTCTTGACAAATTATAAAAAGAAGCACAGATTAAATCTAACGGAACTTTTTCGACTTTTCTTTGTTTACATTCTTTTTTGCAATTGGTGAACCTTTAATAAAAAGTACAACATAATCCTCTCAATCAATTATCTAGAGAGCAGCAAGCTTTAATTAAATAGCACCTATTCATGTGAAGTGAAGTGAAGAGTATCTTATCCGCACAAAAACATAAATATGAAATTAAGGCCAAGTTTCTACCCAAAAATTCGGGCCGTAAAAAGTACTGAGATTAAATTCAGGACCAAGTTCTTCATATGTACAATACCTTCCCATTTCTAGGCAAAAGCAGGCAAAGTTATGAGGGGGGTTTTTAGTTTATATAAAAAGGAGCCATTCAAATAAAATTTCTGATTAAATTAATTGTTTATCTATACGTATAATATATGCGTTAAGAAACAATTTTTCATTTTAAATATATTTTAGATAATCACTTTGTGGGTTTTAATTCAATTTATTGCTTAAACAAATTGTTGAAAATTCTAAACATTTTACGCTCATTTTTCAATTACTTTCTTTTTGATTTACTACAGACTAACACATGTTTAAAAAAAATGTGTTGAAAATTCTAAACATTTTACGCTCATTTTTCAATTACTTTCTTTTTGATTTACTACCGACTAACACATGTTTAAAAAAAATGTGTAGCACCTGATTGTGATGCGTTGTCATTTTTCATGACTTGTTTGACCATTTACGCTTTTCATTAGTTTCAATTTGTTTTGCTTCTATATTTATAATTTTTAACAAAAATTATGGATGAAGATTTTTACTCTGTCTTCTTGCTGGGGCAGTTTCATTTCCTCGGATGTATGTAACTGATAAATTAAATTTTTAGTTGATTTCTAAAAATATTCCGTTTAATATCGAAAAACACTTGTTATAAAAAATTTTACAAAGTAACCCTACGTTTTTAAACTTTTGAAAATTATCATTGATACATATTTTTTAAAGTAAAATCAATTAACTTATTAATTTTGCAGGATGATTGAGAAGCAGACTTGTATTTAAAAGGAATACATATATAGAAGTACATACAACAGAGGCCAACAAAAGATATATTTTCGTCAAAGACCAAAAAAGAATTAAAATTCAGGAATAGTCATCGCAATAGTTAAAAAAGTGTGAATAATCGGCAAATATTTTAAAAGACATTATTGCTGCTCGCATAATATTGTAGAAGCTAAAGGTGCCATAATTTTGTTTGTGCAAAATATCAAACTATTTATAACATCCTCAAAGATTATCTTATAATCATTATAAAGCTAAACAAATAAAATATATCGTGATTCTCTGAAAAAAAAAAATAATTAATTAATATTTGAACAATTTATATTAACAAGGAATATAAAAAAATTGTTTATAATTCTATTATAACAAATAATATAACAAATAAGTCACATTTTTTAATATTAATTAAGCTTTTAAAAAAATAATCTCATAAAATAGTGTTTAGTGTTTTTTGGCGAATAATTATAATTGATTTTACTTATTTGTGAAATATCAAAGAAAGTGGTTCATAAAAAAAAGCAATTTCGTTAGCTTAAGTACGAAACCACGTAACCAAAGATATGGAAATTAAGTTGTTATCTAATTCCAGTGAATTTTTATCATAAGTCGCGTGGCAACAAAGTTTAGAAAGCTGTGATAAACAATTCCATAATACAATCACTGCAGTACGTATGAAAATTTTGTTTGCTTCTGTCAAATTTTGAAAACTTTAGTAACGTGGTTCAGCATTTAAGCTAAATATACATATATATTTATGCATGTATAATAAAAAAGGACGATAAAAGGCCATTCAGAAAAGCTTACTAAAAGCCAATTTTAAAACTTTAATAATAAACACTATTATAATACTAGGAAAAAATTTACCCTTTTAACGTTCCTTATTAAACAAAGACAACGGACTAAGAATTCCTACATCAATTTTAACGCCTTGTGATTTTGTTTAAGCACGGCTTAAGATTTATATATGGCATCTCTCGAGGATTTCGTGCCTAGTATCTTAAATAACTCTGCCTCCAATTCCTCGTCTATACTAACTACCATTGCCACCACCGCAATCTGCCATTCTGCAACCAACTCTTTTGATTCCTGTAAGGCGGTAACTCTTGCCAAAACAATAGAAACCAATTATAATTGTAGTGCTTCCGCTGTGGATTCAATTGTTGATAAGATAGTCAATTCATTGGATTTAAACGATACTCTTCTAGCCAACAACGGCATTGCAAAGGATTTAAGAAGCGGTTCTTCGCGTTCTTCTTCAGTTACTGGCAGCTTAACGCTAGGCTTTGGAGGGGGCAACATGTTCAACGAGGTGTTTGATAGTAATATTGGTACAGAGTTGGAGTCTGTTTCTTTAGAAGACTCTGCCGGTTCGTTAGGGGAAGCGGCTGTTGACAAATTTTGCAAGATCTGCAGGTAAATACTACATTTCCATTTTGCTTTATACAATATAGTTTATATTAACATTTAATTGTAGCTCCCGTTTGCAATTGCCTCGAGTCCTTTCATGTCTTCATGCCTTCTGTGAATCTTGTCTAGACAAGTTACTAAAAGAGGAATCGTCAGGAAGCATTTCTTCATCATCTTCTATTTCTTCTGTTGGTGGAGAAAATATTTCAACATCCACAAAATCGCATATTGAGTGCCCTATATGTAAACAATTAACTACGGTAAGTTATGATTCTTGGATTTATATATTCACAATTGACACCAATTAATGGCCAATCAATTTTAAGGATTCTTTTTGCATATACAAACACATTTGTTGGTTACACTGTTGTTTTGATTATTTTTAAAAACAATTTTTTTTAATAAAGCGTGTTTTGATTTTAGATACCAAATAATAAGTTAATTTTCATATTTAAAGGTTGGTTTAAATGGAATTCAATCATTAACATGCGATTATATTTTAACCAACATTTTGGATTTGGCCACAATTGAATCGGAGCAGCTGCATTGCACTTCATGTAAAAGTAAGGAAAGTGCTATTTCTCGCTGCAACGATTGTGCCAATTTTTTGTGCAGTGGTTGCGATAATGCCCACAAATATATGAGATGTTTTGAAAATCATGGAGTTGTTAAATTGGAAGATTTGCAGAAGTCGGCCAATGGTGATAAGCCATTGGTTATACATAAACCGTTGTATTGCAACGTTCATGTCTCGGAGAATCTCAAATACTACTGTTTTAATTGTCAAATACCTGTATGTAATGACTGTTTGATTGCTGATCACAAGGGTAGTGAACACCATTATGACATCATTGGATCTGCTGAGAAATCGGTGCGTGGAGATGTTGAGAATTTAATGAAGGAGGCTAAATCAAAGGTAAGTTAAAACTTTAGTCGAAATATCCTTTTTGAAATATGATACATACCACCGTCCCTGTATGTTTATACCTGCCTCATATACTCAAGAAAAAAAAACTACGTGCATCCTACAAGATTATTTAGATAATTATCAGCGATAATTAAAATAAATTTGTATCAGTGCTAAGGGGATTCATAAGAAACATTTGGTAAAATTAATTTAATATAAGGAGATAATAGAAAGTTAACAACGAATCAAAAGTCGCCACTCATGTTTTATTTTATATAGGTTTGAAATAATTTCCTGTCTATTGTGCTTACTATAATTACGCAACCACCATGTCAATAAAGAGTGTATCACCACCATGTTAGCCTATGATCAGAATGCAGTTCGATTGTAATGCATTGCTCTCCTGCCTTCAGACCAAAACGAACGAATACACAGAATTAGTCCTTATTAGAGAATAACACTTTGTATGCACTGGTATTTGTCGTATTATAGTGCTCTTTAGTAAAATAAAGCTTTTAACATTTGATATTTGATGTAGATTTTTGGAACGAATTTTAGTTTGGATACAAACCGGTTTCGGCTATGTGCCATCTTCAGTGTCATTTTTCGTTCTGAGAAGTTTGCATCAATTCGGTATTGTTTTACTATTTGTCATGTGAGCTAGTAGCAGGTGAATCTCGTTTATCCCATAGGCATCTGGTAAGGTGTGCACAGCTGGCAGGTAAAGCTCGTAGGCCGGGCGCTTTTGTATGAATTGGTAGACGTTAGTGATTACAGTTTTATTGCTTTGTACTGCGCCAGAATTTGTGTTTGCGGCACTTTTTTTTTATCACGTAGCCGATTGTTTTTATATGGATGGGTAGACGATTGTGATTACTATTTCATTGCATCATAATTTGTGTTTGCGGACGGCATGTAAACGATGTTTTTAATGTTTATGGTGTTTTTGTTGTTACTGAGTTTTTTTTTTGTTTTGTTGCTTGGTGTATCTTGTTCGTTACTTTTATTATGTGTGTTGTAGATTAATGCCGCGATTACGCATCTTGTTGTTATAGTCCCGACTGAAAGTCTTTGGTTCGCTTCAACCACACCTCCTCGAAGCAGTGTAAGGCGAATATGGAAGTTCTGAAAACTTTACCCTGCGCTGTCTGTGAATTTTGTTTCCCAACTGTGAAACTTAAAATGGTACGTATGCTGGCTTGAATCTGTGTATTGGCTTCGTTCTGATTTTAATGATGTTTGTTTGGGAATGTCTCGAATACCATTTAGGGACCGATTATTGCAGTCGATATTGTCGGCTATTGATTGAGTACTAGTAGTTTTGAGTGGAATGTTGAACACTGCTTTTTCTGCGCCGACTTCTGGCGTTTTTATTTCGGCTTGGCTGGGTGGAATCTCAGCCACATTTCTATGGTCCAGATTGCTCTTCGCATCTTCGACTAGGTATAATCGAAGGTGGATTTGTGTATTTATAGTTGCTGGTTTCCAGGTTTTTTGATTATTCGCTCGAGTGATGACACTGTTTCCCTTGACATGCTGATAAGGATTGTTCATGGCACCATGGTGTGCATACGCGTTTTGCTTTTCTCTTTCTGCTTTTAGATGTTTAGCAATTTTTTTTTTATTTACAGATGATAATATTTCCTTTGCGGTCGGTAGGCAGTATGCTTCGGATTTCATGATCAAATAAATGTTGGGATGGTGATACCAGATTGCCAAGAGGAGTGTTCATGTAATTTAGCTGTTCTAAGTATACTGTTATCGTATGCTGATTTTCTAAGTACGTTTTTAGCAATCTGCACTGCTTTCTCTGCTAAAGCGTTGTCTTGGAAGGTATTGGATGCTGGTACGGCGATTTCTAGGCTGATGAAAAAATTCTAGACTCATTGCTTGAAAATTCAGCTCCATTGTCTGCTTCTAAAGTGAGCGGTGGCCCAAAAGTGGATATTTCTTTCAAAAATAAAATTACTTGTTTTAACGTTTCGGAAAGTTTTTACGTAATACAAAGGGTACTCTAAGGCGTAGAAAATGCTAGTATTTGCTTTGTGCGTTTCGTGACTGGTACCTGCCAAAAACCTTTTTAGCCATCTAAAATTTAAAAGTATTTTGTTCCCTTGAGTTGAGCACTAATTTCCTCCATGCGAAGAGACGATGCTTAATATTTTTCTTTAGACTTATTGGATCAATGCAAATTCTGATGTTGTTGTTTTTACATACAACTTCCATTGGTGATACTGTAGGTGTTGGCAAATTTGTTGATTCTATTATACCCATTTTGACCATGTTATATAGTTAATTCTTTTCTTTGTCTCTAATTTTAAATGCTACCTGCCTAGCCGGACAAATGTCAAATTTTGGTTTATAGACTAAGTCTATAGCATACAAAGTTATTTATACAGCCTAGATCCTCCTACAGGTTTTTATCAATTTGAAGTTCATGTACTATAGTTTCGCCTAAAACTTTCATTTTATGGTTGCCAAATGATACCAAATATTTTATCCTGGTTGGTTTAATAGATTTTTCTTTATTAACATTTTGTAGTTTATCCACTACATATTTTGGCAAAACATAGTTTAATTCCATAATTGATATTTTAAATTTTTACGATTAATTGACCAGTCAAAAATTTGCTCCCACATAGAGAGATCGTCGGCAGAATAACGAGCATAAATTTGTGCATAGTCTTCTGTGAGGAGAATATGTGTAGCAGTTCCTGCTCAGTTTGACCATAATTTTTATTTCTCATCGACAGTGCTTCAATGTTCTCACCATAGTTTATGTACGGGTGTTTACAGTCTTGACATACACATAATATATTTTGCCTGTGTTTATTTTATTTGTGTAATGGAAGAACAGTGTTGTACGAACAAATGTTCGGGCAATTGTGTTTGAACACGATCAGACCATCAACATCGACGGTCTTCAGTAGCTAAATCCCTGTGCGAAGAGAAAATGCACGATGGCTGCAATATGCAACATCCCTGAATTTGTTAAATTTAGGTTTTGCTTTTATTTTGCAATCTTTCCCAAAGTAATTCTCTTTTTACAAATTAAAAATTTCGTAACGTAATTAATTTCGATAGTTCGAATTTTTCTGATGATGTAACTCTATAAGAAACGAATCGATTTTTTATTTAAGTGTTAGAAAGCAAACATCTGAAACTGTTATCCACCACTAAAAAATGGTAAAATATTAAAGAATAAAATTAAACAAGACACATATGTTTTGCTATGCAATAAGTATAAAGTTTTTTAAAATCATACAAGCAAAATGTAAGGGAGATCATAGCATTAACTTTAACTAAGTAATTCAAAAAATTCTGGTCGCTTGTATGATTGATTGAGTTTTTCTAATTTCTTTAATCGAATTTGAAGTTTAATTTTCTTTATTTTCATGTTTGTTTCGTGTAATGAAGCATTCATTTCTATTTTTTCTTTTATTAACTTCAGGATGGTATTTATCAGTGGCACTAATATTTTTTTTTAAGAGGAACGTCTTCGTTTCTCTTGGTTCTTTGCTTGAAACAGGCATGTGCATTGTTCGGTCTTTTTTTGGCGTCTCTTCATTTTCTATAATGTCGATTAATTCCGTAATGCATTCTTCGGATCCTTTTCTCTGTAATGCACTCGGACTTTCAGAAGTAGTACATTTGTCTGTCTATTTCTTGAATTTGGGATCCGAATGTCCGTACCTCTTTAAGCCTGCAACAGCTACATCAATTCCTGCTGCTTCCAAAATTTGTTCCTCAGCTACACTTAGGTATTTCTCCTAATGTGCACACATATACTCTGCAAGAATTTGCTTCTGCATAAAGTTAATTTTTGTTGTATTCGATCTAGTAATTAATAAAAACTAGTATATTTGCAGAAAATTAATAAATATTTTGTCTTACATTTTCTTTTCTTCCAACGAATTCTTTGAAAAATTTAATTTCGATTGATAATTTGATAACGACTAAAACTCGCACGGTTGCATTCAAACAGAAGCTATTTATCGAGTAACATCATAAGAAATTTCGATACACTTCACTCGATATCGAATGATAGAATCTCAAAAGTATAAAATCTCGCAAGTTCGAGTAAATTTCGATCATGATCGACTGCGGTAATTAGCCTTCTGGCCTCGTGATGTATTCGCCGATTGTTTCATTGTCATTTTGATGAAATGTTGTGGAATTTATACCGCTCGAAGGTTGTGTTCAGCTTTGGTGGGAAATACTTTTCAAATTTTTACTTGACTTCTGGCAGTGACCATCTACACTCGGCAACGAGTTATATATTTGTACGACTGCGTAGTCAATAGCGGACATAAAACTTGCCACTTGTACGTTCGCTAGTTTTGACCTTGTTACGACCTCGAAGTATTCATACTTCTGCCTCCACTCTTTGCCCATATATTTGTCGTATTCTATTGCAAGGGGTTTTGGTGGCCTTAGAAAAAGACAAGTTTATGCCATTTTGGGTTGGTAGGTATTGTTTTATTATTTCACTGCAGAATCTTTCTTTTAATTATAGTTTTGTATATACATATAAACAACACGGGTTTCCGCACCATGTATATAAAACGTTGGATTCATTTACTTATTTACAATTTGTTTAATTATAAAGTTAATATATATTTTAAAAATATTGTATTTTAGAACGACTAATGCACGATGATTAATGTAATAATTCATTACAAAAGTACAAATGTATAAAGAAAATATAGAAAACACAATGGTATAATATAGTAGTAACATGTGATCACGTTCACAGATACGTAGTCCAAGTCGGGCGCAAGTTTTCCATATGTTGTGGTTTTGTTAAATATAAATTTTCGTTGATATGCGCAGTTGGTTCCATCACGACAAATTCCCTTGGCAATCATATTGCTTGCCTATACACCATCTCGTTTATAGGCACACATAAGTCCTCCTTAACTGACTTGGTAACACGTCGCATAGTGGGATGACTTGGTACATTTTTGTGCAAAAACTAAGGAGTGGTCTGATCCTAGATCATTGAAGATTGACACCGAGCATTATATGGTAACCTAGAATTCAATAACAGAAAAAGTGTAAAACTTCATTCTCAACCAAGGAAAAAATACTATAATATGAAAAATTCAAAAATTGAGAAATAACTCACTCTAGTATTACATTTGTCTTAAATGTTGGTATAAGTAGAAGATGACACACAATTTGTAGATAAGACATGAAAAATGTTGATAACGTGTGTAGCGGCATAGAAAAAGCATTCAGCTAGATGTCTAATAAAATTAAAACTTACTGTTTTCAAAGTTGTCCATATTAAATAAATAATTCTCTTTCTGAATAGAAAGAAAAAGGAACTCATGCCTAAAAGTTAAAATTACATAATAATTAATAATATTTGTATTTCGAAAAAACAATAAAACTTAAAAAAACAATTGTTATTAAATATTTTCGAGCTTAAAGGTTATTTATAAAAAATTGTTTTCTTTCATCAGAAATTTTTTAAACTTGAATTTTATTTTACTGAATCTTTCTACTAACAGAAATTTACAATAAGTATTCAAATCTTTTATCTAAAATATTTATTAATTATTACCAATGTAAGAACTAATTTACTGTATTTAAATTCTAATAACTATCTACTACTCGTATTGGATTAGAGAATGCCATCTCGCCAGGCTGAATATGTCTGTTTCGTTCAAACTCTGGTGCCCGTGAAATTGCAGTAAATCGGGCGCTAGTGTGTTGAGATGTACGACTAGTTTGTTTACGTATTTGGACGTGTATGTTTCGACTTCTTCCTGGATAGTGGGAATTTTAGATCTCTATGGATATTTTTATTTCTTATATACCAGGGGTCGCATATGATAAGTCGTAAAATCCTAGACTGTTTTCTTTGTATCTTCTGGATGTTTGATGCACAAGCAGTACCCCACAGCTGGGTGCAATATTACTATATTGGCTTTATAATGGATTTGTATAGAAGAACTTTGTATTTCAAAGCCAAGGTTTAATTTATTTTATTTATTTTTTATTTTTTTTTATTTATTTATTTATTTAAGTAGTATTCGAAATACTTTATAATTACAATGATAAAAATTAGTTTTCTTTACAATTTCTTTTTTAAATGCTCTGATGAGTAGTGTTCTTAATAACAAATACACAATTTCTTTTGAATATATTAATATTACTTTCATTCTTTATATAATATGGCAGGTGATTAAATAATTGTAGTCCTTTATATAGTAGACATCTCTTCGTTGTGTTGTTTATAGCCCTGTGTATTCTAAAATCATTTGCATTGCGAAGATTATATGGTTGGCTTTCATTTACATATCTAAGTTGTTCCGTTAAATATTCTGGTGCGTTGCCTATTTTCATCTTATGGATAAAGGTAAAAGTATTAAGTTGAAGCCTCTGCTTTATATTTAGCCATTTTAGTGTGTCCAGCATGAATTGTATTGGTGTAAGCCTATTGCACTTTATGATCGACCTCATAGCCCTGTTTTGAAGTTTCTGCAGTCTTTCTATTTGTAAGTTTGTGCAGCATGTATATAGTATTGTTGAACCGAATTCAAAATGGGGTTTTATTATGGTATTATACATATTAATCGCTGTCAATATGGATACCCTGTTTCTTATTCTCTGAAAGAATCCAATTTTTCTGCCAATTTTCTTGCAAATATATTCCATGAGTTCTTTTAAATTAATTCTCTTGTCTATTATAAATCCCAAGTATTTAATTTTTTCGACCTTTTCTATTACCTTATTATTAAATTTAAAAACAAAACTATTGTCCATATTTATTTCCATTATCTTTGTTTTATCTTCATTAAGTTTAAGTTTATTCATTTTCAACCAATTATTTACAATTTCGATATCTTGTGTTAGATTTCTGCTTCTGTTCGTCTGATTCTGATTCACTAAATATCAGGGTATCATCTGCGTATAACACTATTTCGCATTTTTTAATTATATTGGGCATATCATTTATATAAATAATAAATAATAGAGCACCCAATATTGATCCCTGTGGTACACCATATCCATTATCGATTGTGGCAGATTTGAAATCGTTAACTTTCGTTATCTGTTTTCTATTTGTCAGGTATGATTTAAACCAATTTAACTCTCTATTCTGTATTCCGTAACAGAATAATTTTTGCAGTAATAATTCTCTATCTATGGTTTCAAACGCCCGTTTAAAGTCTAGAAAAATTGCCATAATTTTCTTATTTTTTTCAAGTTTTTTTCCACCTATTTATAATGTAATTCACAGCTGTTTCACATGAAAATGTTTTTCGAAAACCCGATTGGTATTTAGATAAAAGATTATTTTTTTCCAAGTATTCTTCTAGTTGTTGTTTTACAATTTTCTCGATAACTTTCTCACATGTGGTTAGTGTGTTTATTGACCGAAATTCTTCGCATTTATTTGTCTTTACTATTTTTTCAATTGCTGTTACCATAGAAGTTTTCCAATTTTCAGGAAAAACTCCAGTATCTAGAGATTTGTTAATTTATTTAAAATTGTCCAAGCTTGAAGGTCTTTTTTTAAAAAATTATATTTTTATTTTTTCGATATTTCGCTACTCCATTGTGTAGCATCATCAGGAAATAAAAATAACGAACCAATTATATATTAATGAAAAAAAAAAAAATATTTTTTTCATTAATATATAATTGGTTCGTTATTTTTATTTCCTGATGATGCTACACAATGGAGTAGCGAAATATCGAAAAAATAAAAATATAATTTTTTAAAAAAAGACCTTCAAGCTTGGACAATTTTAAATAAATTAAATTTAAAAAAGGTCAAGAACAGCTATAATTTTAATGAGATTTGTTAATGATATTTAAAAGTTTATCACCAATTAAGTTCCAATTTTCCAACATCAGTTTAATATTAACATTATTATAGTCCGGTTTCTTGTTGATGCTTTTACACGTATTCTTTAATTCTGTTATATTTATTGAACGAAATTCAAATCTAGTATTTCTCATATTTATATGATTAATATATTGCACACCCTCTATATTATTTCTGATTTCCTTAATACTTTCAACAAAATATTCGTTAAAATGGTTTGCTATTTCATGATTGTTCTTATATTCCACATTGTTAAATATCACATTTTGTATCACAGATTTGGGTTTCTTTAGCACTAAATTTTTTATATTATTCCACATTTTTCTTTGGTCTTTGGTATTAGTAATTTTTTTGTTTATATATGCATTTTTTTCGTTTTCAAGTTTAACTTTGTATTTATTTCTTGCTATTCTGTAATTATACCATGCTGCATTAGTGTTTTCAGATTTGGCTATGTTGTATTTCATAATTTTTTTGGCTTTAAGTGTTTGCAATTGTTTATTGAACCATTTGTTTTTAATGCTTTTTTCATAAATTTTTTTTCTAATTGTTAGTCTTTTTATAGTGTTTTCAATTGCTTCATCAAAATTATTTACATTAGTTTTTAACTCTAAACCTTCATCAAATTTAAGTGTTTGGCTAATTATTCTTTGGAATTTATTTTTATCATATTTAAAACAATCGATTGTTTTTCCGGTTTCATGTGCAGTTTTTTTATTAGTATGTTCAACATTAATCTCTATAATTTCATGATCGGATATTTTATTTGAATTAGTGATATTTACATTAATATTGACATTATTTGTTATAACATAATTAATTATAGTTTTCGTCTCGCGTGTAATTCTAGTATAGTTTTTCACTAATTGTTTTAGTCCATTATCATTAATAATTTGTTCCAATTTGCTCCTATAGATGCTTTCTTTTGCCCAATATACATTAAAGTCTCCAGCGATAATAATATCTGTATTTTTTTCACTTAATTTTTCAAGTATATCTTCAAAAACTTCATAAAATTCTAGTTCCTGACTGCTTGGTGATCGATATATTGCTGTTATAATAAAGGACATTTCTCGATATTTGACATAATATGCACTTATCCAGTATTTAAAATCTCTCACTTTCTCATATATCAATCTGATTTGCCAGTCATTATTGAAATATATTACTAAGCCCCCAGTTCTTGAAGAATTGGAAAGCGTAATAAACTGATGGAATCCTTCTATATTTGTTTCATTTTCATCCATTCTATCAGTTACATGAGTTTCCGTGAGAATTATAAAATCTGGTTTATCGATACTAGCGATTGCCTCAAGCTGATTAAAGTTGTTAGTTAAACCTTGTATATTTGTGTAAATGCCATGTATACTCTTTAGTTGTTAATCAAATAAACCCATTCTTCTTTTTTTTAACTTTAACTTATTTTTATATACAGGACACTCTTTGCTTGAAGTAATATGATTATCGTCAAGACCTAAGTTAAACTTTTCATTTGATCTTTTACAGTTAATGCATTTATTAATTTGCTCTTTATTACATTCTTTTGCTCTATGCTTTCCATGACACTTAAAACATGTTTCTTCATTTTTACAATCCACAGATTTATGATTGAAACCTCTGCATTTAAAACACTGTATTATTTCCGTACCATCAAAGATTCTACATTTCTCCCATCCAACATTTACTTTCTGTCCTGCTAATATTTTTGGGTATGTTTCGTTATCAATTTTCAATTTCGCGTTAAAAACCGATTTATTATTTCTTTTAATTTCATATATTTTGATTAATTCAATTTTGCTATGTCCTAGAATTTGATTTTGTTTTCTTAATTTTTCGATAATTTCTGTATCTTCGTACTTAAATGTCATATCCGTTAAAACCACAGACACTTCAATATCATTTGGAACTTTCACTTCATACTTCTCGCTCATTTTCGTTTCGATAGCAGTTTTAATCTTTTGCCTTTCTTCTATGTTTTCACTCTGTATGACTAATGTTCCATTTTTTCGATTTTCAATGTTTGTAATTTTAAAATTTTCCGGATCTACTTTTTTATTTAAATCATCTTTTGTTTTTTCAATTTTTTGTTTTTCTTTCGGCTTAACTATTATAGTACCTGATTTTTTACTTCTGGCAATGCTACGTTATTTTTCAATGCATCGGAAAATGTTAGCTTATTTTGTTTGACAATTTGTCTCCTTTATCACCTTTTTTATCTCATTGCACATCTTAACATTAGCTTGTTCTATGTTGTTACACCTTTCATCATTTTTATTTTCGTGTTCTTTTATTATGCCGAAAAGTTTTTTAATTTCATTTACATTTTTTTCACAAGTCTTTTGAGTATTATCTAGTATATTGAGCCTTTGTTCATACCTTTTTTCTATTGCCTCCAACAAATGTTTTATTTCATTTTCGTTCTGTCTCAAAGATGTCTCAAATTCTCTTCTGTATTCTTTAGGGTTTTGTTTATTTACTCTGACACCATCTTGAATTTCACTTAATACAAGATCTACATTTCTTATATATTGCATACAATCTTCACAAATAAACCGCACAAAATTGTTTGCTTCTAACACTCCGATAGAATATTGGTCTATGCCCGAACATTTTTTATGCAATGATATATTTTACCGCATACACCATTGCATCTAATCCCCGTTTCACCCCTAATCACTGACTTGCATGCACTGCACTCAGTCATTGCTAGGCGATCATTTATTTACTTATTTTTATCCGATTAGTTAATTGCTTATGTAAATAACTATTGCCACGTATATATTATTGTTTGTTTTAAAGAATCAAACAACTGTTTTAAATTTTTAATACCCTTTACTATTATTAAACTATTATTTTCTTCAGAGCTTTTATTTTTGCTTCTTGTTCCGTTTTCACTTCACTAAAGTCAATATGACTTTAGGTCATATTGACCAGTATAGTTAATTTGTTGAAGTTTTATGGCTGTTATTTTTGCCTCAATGTGACGTGATCCAAGTAAGGTGTCGATGTAGGTGGATACCCGAATATTTAAAGAGGTTTTCCGCTGGAACCGCGGTATTTGTTATTGTTATACGCGGGCAATTTCGACTTATGAGGAAAAAGGTTACGTAAGCACATTTTAAAGGATTTACCATTATTCTCCACTTTCTTTTTTAGCCATTAATATGAATTAATATGAACATTTATAAATGCCGTGGTGTCTGCAAATGTTGGTGTATATGTATTTCGGCTTGTTGGCATATTCGCTGTATGAAAGATATATAACAGCGGCCCTAGAATATTATCTTGCAGCAGTCCCCGCATAGATTTTTATAAAATTGCTTCTTCGACCTTACTTTAAACGTTGTATCTCTCAAACAGCTCTTAAGAAGCTTGTGCGAGTTTTCTGGAAAAACTCTAGTTATTTTCGTGAGTAGGTCGAACGCCTGGGATATGCCAATAATAAATAAAGCTGTACAATATTGCTTATTTTCAAATGCCGAACTAATATCGATAATAATTATATAGATCTACTCAATAGTACTATGACTTTTTCGAAAACCAAACTGATGGTCTGGGATAATGTGTTGCTCAGTAAGATTAAGCACGAAACGAATAGTTTTTCAAACAATTTTGATAAAATTGACAGCAGGCTAATAGGCCTGTGCGACGTAATATGGCTTGAGTCCTTTTCTGGTTTCGGGATCATAACGATTTCAGGCATCTTCCCAACTCGTAACATGACATTAAATACGAATAGTAATATTCTAACATGCGGTGTGAACACTTTTTACAAGTGATTTGCTAAGGCATTTACTTTTTTATCTGAGTTTTTACCCCAAGTGCGATTTTCAAGACCTTGTGTGGATTCGTAGGCAACAGGACATTGTAAGTGCTTTAGCTGTAAAGTACAGTGAACAAAGAAAAAAAAAAACAAACTCAAACGCTACCGTCTTCAACCTCAATTTATAGACAAATATATCAGCTTCTTATAACATTTTGTATTAATTTCAACAAATTAATTTTAACCCTTAAATGCTCACTGTATCTTTAAAGATACAACCATTAAAATTGCTCCTACAGGAACATTTTTAGATATAATGAGTTTGAGACAGCATTGGAAAATGAACATAACATTAGGAATTTATTTTAAATTAGCTTTTGATAAAATATACTAGAATAGTCGGGCTAATTGGTTTTTAAATCTCAAAAAGATTTATTTTGCATATTAAATTATTTAAGATTTTCACGTGACAAAATCTCTAAATAAGGGAGAAATATAAGCAAGAAAAAAATATAGACTAGCGTATCGATATATTTGCTATTCACTTTAAGGAATTATCGGAACATTTTGTTCGAAACCTTTATATGAAGCTTTATTTAATGGTTGTATCTTTAAAGATACACTGAGCACTCGCTAGCAAAAAGAAAATTCGTTATTGTTTACATTTTGTATTGGTTTATTGTTTAGAGTCATTCTTTTTCAATACATCTTTACACGATAAAAACGATGAGAATTTCGCTTCAGAAATAGATTACGGACAATCAGAACTCGACAATTCACCTCAGTCTTATTCCTTCCCGGAAACTTCTAATCCATTTCCGTCCATGTTTAGTGACGTAAAAGTACATCCAAAATCTTCTAATTTGAAAGAATTTTGTGGAAAAAAAGGAAATCTTCAGTTTAGTGATAAGCAAGTGAAGTTTGAAGGAGATAGCGATCTTCCCGCAAACTTAAAACATTTACAGACAGCATACTAAGTTTGGTGTCATTTCCGCACGACCTGGTGGAAATTATAGTCAGCGAGTCTATAAAATATTCTGACATAAATCAAATCAATTTTGAGTTAACGGATTTACGTCAATTTATCGGTATTCTTTTCTATATGAGTTACCATAAACTGCCGAACTCGGAGAGACTATTGGTCGGAAAACAATCATCGTTGCATTGAAGTTATAAAATGCCAAATGAGTAGACTGCGTTTTGAGATCCTACCCGGGACAGGCTGTACCTAATACGTCCTGTTATTGAAGCGCTGAATAAAACATTTGGAAGTGTTCCGAAGTTATGTAGACTATGTAGACGAGCAAATGTGCTCTACGAAAGTTGGAAGCTATATGAAGCACTACCTGCCCAATAAGCCAAACTTTTTGTAGTCTGTGATACTATGGGATATGCCTATAAATGCGAAATATATTGTGGATTATCTGAAAGATGTTTAGAAGGGGCACCTGATCTTCAAGCCTCTGCGAATATAGTTGCTCGATTTTTGCGCGAAATGTCTCGTTTTAAAAACTAAATAGTATACTTTGACAACTTCTACACCACAATACCGTTATAAGTTTACTTGCGCACACAGGGTATCCTTGCAGTAGAATTAAAAACTGTAAACTTCCTGATGAGAAGTTTGAACGAGGAACGAGCCAAGAGCATATTTGTAATGTAAGTAGTATGGAAGTTACGTCGCTGTCGTGGAAAGATAACAGTATTGTTAATCTGGTTTCGACCGGAAATGCAGAAGAGCTACCCATAATTAAAAGATTTGGCAAAAAAGAAAATTCCTTAAAAGACATACCATGTCCGCAAATCATTAAATATAACAATTGTCATATGGGTGGAGTTGACTTAATGGACTGCTCAATGAGTCGTCACAAAATAATGATGAAAAGCAGAAAATGGACGAACAGAATATTTTCGCATCTTCTTGATATGACGTGTGTAAACGCATGGATAGTGTACAGAAGAATAAATAATCAACAGCATGCGGATATGAGATTGATTGCATTTACGTTGGAGTTGGCAGACGTATTGTTTTCCTCCTCATCAAGTGTTGCTACGCAGCGTGGTCGCCTGCCCCTGGAGAAACGAATTGAAGAAAAACGACGAAAGCCAAACGCTCAAACGGCGCCTTCCAAGGATATCAGGCTTGATATGATAAACCATTGGACTGTGATTGATAAAAAGGGAAGATGTAAGCTACCGAATTGCTCTGGACAAACACGGATGTTTTGTTCAAAATGTAATGTTAATCTTTGCTTAAAAGCCGAAAAAATTGCTATCATAATTATCATCACAGTTAAAACAGTTTTTATGAATCTTTGCTCTATTTTATTGAATTATTGTTTTACGTTTTTTTTTTATTAATATGTACATACATATAATGAATTTTATCTATTATTTTTGAAATCGTTTTTGTTACCTTTTATTTTTTATATTTAAATGCCCATACCTGAAATAAAAATATTCCGAAAACTAGAAAATCAAATGTTTATTATATTGTATAATAGGATTTTTAATATTGTATATGACACATGCATAATGCATAAGAATCTTTGTAAACTTCTAATTCATTTAAAAACCTTTCAAAGATATTCAGTGGTAAGTGCTTAGTGTATCTTATAAGATACAACCAATTTTTTTTAAGTAACTTTAAAAAAATACATATTTTTAAAATTTGAGTACGCAGTTTTGTTTTCTTTTTTACGTATCTTACATTTAATTCATCCAAATCGGTGCTCTTGAGCGTTTAAGGGTTAATAGTTTTTAGGATTCAAGTATAAACTTCGTTGGAGTAAAGACGTACTTCATTTTAAGCGCATAATTTATATTCATTTAAGGTGACTTTTTTATTTTAAAAATTGAACAAGTGCAGAGACACAGTAACAACAACAAAATAAATAACAAAAAATAAAAAGCAATATAATATAGTGTGTGATAAAAAAGACAATAACAAAGTGCATGGTTAAACCTGTTTAAACAATTAATAGTGAGTGCATGAAACCAAACATTAAAGAAAAAAATATAAAAGGTAATAACAACAATGCTTATTACTCTTTTTCTTACACAAATGCTAATAATGCAATAAACAATATAAATAATAAAAAAAAAGATGACAGTGCTTTTTTAACCGCCAGGCCAATTGACCGAACGCGTTCATTATCAGCAAATATAAATATATCTGCTACAGAAACAACGAATTCAACAAATTAAACTAAAGAAACAAATAATACAAAAAAAAATAGCACAAGAAAAAGAACCAGCTAAGCAATATAAAGGTTCTCATTAAGTAGCAGCAACATCGGTAAGTAAAAATAGATTTTCTGTCCTTGCTACCCCGGATAATGAAAATGCCAAACCCACTGTAAGGGAACAAAAATCCCCACCAATCTACTTGCGCGAACAAACATCAAATGCCATTGTAAATATGCTGTCCCAACTCGTAGGTAAAGAAAATTTCTATGTGGTTTCTGTACGAAGAGGACAGATACAAGAAACGAAGATCCAAGCCCACACTGAGAAGAATTATCGCCTAATCGCAAGTCGTCTCGATGCAGATAATAAGAGCTATTATACGTATCAACTAAAAAGCGTTAAAGGTTTGATTGTCATTATAAAGGGCATTGACAGTTCTGTTCCCACTGAGCAGATAAAAAGTGCCATAGAGGTGGAAGGTTATGTCGCAAGGTCAGTGCACAATATTCTAAATAAGAATAAAGTTCCCCAACCTATGCATCGTGTTGAAATCGTGTTTAACGCATCGCAGCTTAAATCAAAAAAATCGGTACATCCTATATATAATTTGCGCTATCTTTTAAACAGAAGAATAACGGTGGAAGAGCCTCTAAAACGTAACGGTCCCCGTCAGTGTACCAACTGCCAGGAATTCGGACACACGAAAACCTACTGCAAGCTACCATCTGTATGCGTTGTTGCGGTGATGCGCACCGGACTTTGGCAACTGTGGTGAAAACCACACAGCAAACTACAGGGGATGCAAAGTATTTCAATATGTAAAAAATAATGCGAAAGTCGTACGTAATCCTGAATATGAGCAATATAGAGCTTCCCAATTTCCTCGGCTTCATGCTGGTTCTATTGCTAGTACACAAGCAACACAGCCACACACTAAGCCAAACTATTCATATGCCCAAACATTGAAAAATGATTTACCTAATGCGAATGCCAAAAGTTCTAATGCGCATAAACATTCATATGGCCACGTCTTAAAAGAGGGTGCTCAGACACCCCTCCCTAACAATTCGAGCTCGATCGAGAACTTAATACAGACAATGAATAATTTCATGACAACTATGCAGGGTATGTTTCAGGAAATGATGCGAACCCAAAACATGCTTCTGCAAGTTTTGCTTAACAAAAAATGAACCAGTTAAAAATATGCTTCTGGAACGCTAACGGGCTCTCCAAACATAAATATAAAGAACACTTCCTGATAGCACATGATATAGACATACTATTAGTCTCTGAAACACACTTTACTATAAAAAACTGCTTTAGAATTGATGGGTATTTTATATATGACACCAAATACCCAAGCGAAAGGGCATGTGGTGGGACTGCCATTATAGTCCGAAAAAACGTAAGGCATTTTCCATTGCCTGAATTCAGGGAAGACTTTTTGCAAGCCATCACTATAAATCTTACTGATTTTAAAATTGTAGTCTCGTCAGTGTATTGCCCGCCTAGGCATAAAATTTAACACCATGAATATGCCAGGTTCTTTGCTACGCTAGGACAAAAATTTATTGCCGCTGGCGATTACATTGCAAAGCACACATATTGGGGATCCAGACTCCTTAGCCCTAGAGGTAGGCAGTTGTATTATACAGTTCAAGCGAACAAGCTGGACGTCGTATCTGCCGGTAAACCCACTTATTGGCTCACAGACTTTAATAAGTTGCCAGACCTTATTGACTTTGCTATAGTAAAAAACATCAAACGTGACCAACTGTTAGTTAGTTCATCCTATGACCTATCAACTGATCATTCACCTACAATTGTTATTTTACACGACAGTTTTGTCACTGCACCTAAAACCCTTAGGGTAGAAAACCCGAATAGAAACTCCAATTGGTTAAAATATAAAATGTATGTGAGCTCTCACTTATCTTTAAACATCCCACTGAGAAATCCAGCTGATATTCAAGCAGCTGTAGATCATTTTACAGACGTCGTGATTGCCGCAGCCATAGCTGCCACGCCAACAAAGCTATCAGCTAAAATAATATCGTACCAGGTAACAGCAGATATTCAGATGCTCGTCATTGAGAAAAGAAGACTAAGAAGACAATGGCAAAATAGTCGTTTTCCACACGTGAAAATGCAAATGAACTTATGCCAAAAAAAACTTACGCAGTAAATTGAGACAGAAACACCAATTCACTATCGACAACTTTTTAAAAAACTTGGATCCAATGAAAAACACGGATTATAGTCTGTTGAAAGCTGTAAAGCACTTACAATCTCCTATTGCTTACGAATCCCCACTAAGACTTGAAGACCGTACTTGGGCTAAAAACTCAAGTGAAAAGGAAAATGCGTTCGCAAATCACTTAGAGAAGGTTTTCGCACCACATGATATAAGTAATTCCACTATTCCAATTATTAGTGACACCGTGAATGATCCTATGTAATTTCGGTTGTCTTCTTTAAAATCGACAATTAAAAATACGGATCTGAAGAAATCACCTGGACCTGATCTTATAACAAGATCAATGATAGAAAAAACTTACCTAATTAAGCTGTAAGAATTTTACTTTACATATTTAATGCCATGTTGCACGTCGGCTTCTTCCCATGCTCTTGAAAGATGTCTGAAATTGTTATGATCACGAAACCAGGAAAGGACTCAAGCCAGATTATATCCTACAGGCCTATTAGCCTACTGTCAGTTTTGTCAAAAATATTTACAAAAATTATTCGTCTCGAGTGTAACTCCTTTTCTAAATGAACAAAACGTTATCCCAGATCATCAGTTTGGTTTTCGAGCATGGCATATTACGATTGAACAAGTCCATAGAATCGTTACCATTATTAGATCGGCTTTTGAAAGAAAGCAATACTGTTCAGCTTTATTTATAGAGATTTCCCAAGCATTTGATAAAGTCTGCCCTGATGGGCTACTTACTAAAATAGCTCGGGTTCTTCCTGAAAACACCCACAAGCTTATAAAAAGCTATTTGTCAGATAGAGCTTTCAAGAAATGGGAACATCAGTTCAGGAGTACCCCAAGGTAGTGTGCTAGGGCCGCTATTATATATCATCTATACAGCGGATATGCCGACAAGCCCACATACATATACATCAACCTTTGTAGACGATACTGCAATTATAAGTGTCAGTAATGATCCAATAGAGGCATCTGAAAAACTGCAGTCCCATATTCATAAGCTAGAAGACTGGCTAAAACAGTGGAGAATAAAGGTAAATCCATCGAAATGTGCTCATGTAACGTTTTCCCTTAGAAGGCAAAATTGTCCACCAATCACAATAACTAATACCACGGTTCCAGCGGAAACGCACGTTATATATATAGGTATCCACCTAGATCGGCGCCTAACTTGGTCTCGTCACATTGAGGCAAAAATAACGTCCATAAAGCTTCGAACAAATCAACTGCATTGGCTAATAAGTCCTAACTCAACTTTGGCTTTGGAATATAAAGCCCTTTTATACAAATCCGTTATAAAGCCATTATGGTCATATGGTATTCAGCTGTGGGGTACTGCCTGTGCATCAAACATCCAGAAGTGACAGAGAAGACAATCTAGGATTTTACGTCATATCGTATGCGCCCAGTGGTACATAAGAAATGAAAACATACATAGGGATCTCAAAGTTCCCACTATCCACGAAGAAGTTGAAACGTACACGTCCAAATACGTAAACGAACTAGTCGCCCATCCCAACACTCGAGCACGCAATTTATTGCAATTTGACGGCCACCAGAGACTAAAAAGAACTGACACATTGAACCTGGCGAGGCGGCTCTCTCTACACAATAGAAGATAGATTTTTAAGATTTGAATACAAAAAATTAGTTATTACATTGGTAATAACTAGTAAATAATAATTTAGAAATAAGATTTGAATACTTATTGTGAATTTCTTTTAACAGAAAGATTCAATAAAATAAAGTACAAAAAAAAATAAAAATTTAATAGTAAAAATAAACAAACACAAAATAACTCAATTATTCCATTACGCAACCATATTGTTATCACGAACTGCCAAATGCGTTTAAAAAGTTTGGAGTTTTGTGTTAAAAAAAATTTTAAATTTTGTCGTTAATTTAAAGCAAAATATTTAAGAAAAATGGTGAAGGAAAATGTACACGCGAAATTGGCAAAATTGTTTAAAATCCCCACACGACTCTCCAGTACATAATCTAAAAAAAAATATTGACATTTAGAACGACCAAGCGGTAGGCCAAGAAAAATATGTACATTCCAAGCAGAGGAAAATAGCTCCTTTTATCAAACATCGAAATAAGCCATACTTATCAAATAAGAACATTGCGATTGAGATATGCGTAATAATATATTAATCACTCTGGCGACTTTTGGACACAGTTATTTTCACTGAGGAGTCCAAATTTAATTTATTTGGATTTGATGGTCGTCGCTTTGCGTGGCAAAATGCCTTATATAACAAAAAATTAAATAAAACGGCGAAGCTTGGCGGTGGCAATGTCATGGTGTGGGGATCGAATGGGCTTGAGAAGTCTAGTTTTTATAGAAGGCATAATGAATAAAATGGGTTATTTAAAAATATTAAAAGATAATCTAGCGCCATCAGCTGAAAAAGTAAAAATATAAATGGTAATTATTGCCTGTTTCAGGACAACGACCCTAATAATAAGAGAATAGCTTCTATATGATGTTAAAAAATGCTCCCCTATTCTTCCCAGAGCCCTGACCTTAATCTTATATAGCACCTATGGGCAATAATGAACTCAAAAGTGCGCTCCAGGATATATGGGATAATATACCTAACAATATTACAAAAAATCTGGTATATGCTATGAGAAAAAGACTTACAGCTGCGGTGGATGCTAGAGGTGGCCATACTAAGTACTAATTTTTGTTCTAGTACCTACCCCTTTCATTACACCCTTCTAAAGAAAAACTTAGTGTATAACTTTTTATTGTTATGAAAAATTAAGTTAAGTGTTTTTTTAATTGTATTCTTTCCGACCTTATATTTTTAATTACTTTCTATGCAGGCTCTAGGTCAGGACCTAGAGCAACAATATTTTATTTCTTTGACGCTTCGCACGTTTTCAACATTCGTTCTCTCTTTATTTTACTAATGTTGTTTCAACTGTAAGAATCGTATATTTAACCCAACACTAAAGACAAATAGAATGTGGGAGAGAACGAAGTTTACACCAGGCTGAAAATTTTTGTTATTGTATATTTTGTCATCATGCAATGCTTTCATTGCTAACCAATGGTTGGCTGAAGCAAAATGCATAATTTAACAAAGAATGAAATAAAAAGGTACAGTTGTGTAAACTATTTTCTGAACCATGGAAAAAGGCAATTATATGAAATTTGAAAAATTCATTGTCATATTCTATTTTTCTTGAGAAATTGTGTTGATTAAATGATGTGTACACAGGGCACAAAATTAGTAGAAAGACAAAAAGAATGTTGAAATCGTTCGTAGCGCCATAGAAAGAGAATGATAAATGACATTGAAGATGGCACATAGCCGAAACCGGTTTGTCTCCAAACCAAACTTGACAAGGGATGACAGAAATTCATTCCAAAAATCTACAGCATAGAAAATACTTTCCATTCTACTACATAGTTGTCTAGTAAAATTCTAACTTTTTCTGTATTTAAGTTATATCAAAAAAATGTTCTTTATTGATAGAAAGAATAAAGAAAAACGAACTAAGTCTAGATTTTATACTACTTAATTTTTTATAAAACAAATATTTAAAATCTTTGCATACATTTCTTTTGCCACAAATTCTTCGATATTTCTGAAACTACTGAGCAGATTTAAAGACAACGTGAGTGACTTAAAAGCATTTAAAGTTTTTTACTCAGCCAAATAGAATAAACCATTCTTAATTTAGACTATTTGTCGTGCCACTTCCTTCATTTTGTAGATATTGGTATATCTCGGAAGCCAAAGCCCATTTAAAAATGGAGTGCGGATTTAAATTCAGCACCCTAAATCATTCCATCCGGGAACCTTGTTGTATACCTGTATATTAAATACGTTAAGAAACCCAATTGAAAGCTAACTTTTTAGGTATGTTATGGAAATGGGTCGATTTCAAATAACGCAATATCAAAAAACAAAATTTTATGAACCGCTGACTAATTAATGGCATCTTATTGACTTTGATCTGTAGCATATTTTATTCGAACTTAAATTTGATTTTCGAAATTGCGCGATTTGAAGCCAATGATTTTCATCACATATTTTTGACATACATACATACATACGTCACAGTTAAAACGGCATTTTCCATACCAGTCCTCAGACGATTGCTGAATTTTTGTTTACCTAAATTTAGCTTTCAGTGTTTTTTAAGTTTAAAATTTATTGGAAAGGATCACATGGGTTTAACATTTGAAAATTATTACTGGCATATGGCGACCGTGGCTGTTCTTGACGAAGCGTATTCTGGACGTCAAATTATCTTCATTTTGAAGAAATAAGGTCCCATGATGCCGCTAGCGCACCAAACGATAGATGTTTGTGGATGTAATGGGGTCTGTTGTGGATAAGTTTCTCTCTATAAACAAAATTATCGCATTCATTTTGTTTATTAACCTATTCGCTGCAGGGTATCTCCCACTGCTAAGACGAGTATACTCGTCCTACTTTAAATATATTATAACATGCAGGCTTTTGAATTAGCAAAAATTTTTTTTGCCACAAACAAATAAATATGTAAAAAACTTCAAAAATACTACAAATAAAATAAATTTTCGCAATGTGTCTCGTTTTATTCCATTTTCTTTGTTTTATCCATCTGCATGATTTATTATTTGTTTTTCTACTAAAACGTACGCAAATACGAAAAAGGATATCGAGTCCTTCTGCCTTCCTATTGACAACGACGAGTATACTCGTCTTTAGTTTTGTGCTTGTAAATGATTATGTATGATAATATATGTGCACTTACCAAGAAATAACAGGGTTTTGGTAAACAATAATACTCAAAATATAAATTGCAATGGGAATGACTTCATATAATTTAGGCTTGGCAGCGAATACGTTAACAAACCCGTGAGGGTAAATTAATTGATCAAACTAAAAAATTATTTACAAAGTATTTTTTTTAATAATTTTTTTGTTAAAGTAAAACGAAATAAATTATTTTGGACATTTGAACAGCTAAAATATTCGGAAATTTCCACTTTCGATTCAAATTTTGTTGATTTGGAATACAGAATATCACTGAATTTTTTTATTATTATTTAATAAATAGTGATTTAAAAACAAATAAATAATAAAAATAGTCTTATTTGAATCATATATAAATAACATTCTTGAATAAATATTATTTCTAGGTGCAATATTGTGATGCCGCTGCTGCTAATTTATCTAGTGCTCTGACTGAACTTCAAACACAACATGACTCTGCTCGAGATCTCATTCACGAAACTTATGAAAATTACAAAAAGGTGTTGGAAAAATGTCGTGATCGGGCTATGGTTGAACTTGAAAAGTTACATTCGGAAAGAGAATTAAAAATCATGGATCTTATGCAAAATATTGAAAACACTATGGGCAAAATCGATAACACCTGCAAGTTCACTAATCGAGTTCTTGAACAAGCTAACGCTGCTGAATTTTTGTCTATGAAAAAGTTGATTGCCACTCAATTTATAAACTTGATAAACACTACACCCAAATGCGATATAAATTACTCATTGACTTTTGACAATAAAGCAGATAAATTTGAGCAGGTTGCTCAAGAGACATTTGGCAAGTTTCGCACTGAATCTACTCCCCCATCTCCAAAAGAGAGTACCCCACCACCTACATTGCCTGGTATGCCACCCAATATGTTGAATGGTGGCCGGACTGTCAACGGAGGAGGAAACGTTGGAATGAATTGCTCAAATAGCTCTCAAGGTCCGTTAACTAGTTCCGTAACTGCTAGCAGTCCGATTTCGTTGCCAACATCTATGCAAAGTTCATTTGATGGCGAGTTGTATGGTTTAGGAAATGGTTTTATGATGTCAAATGTTCTATCGCCGGATTCTCCGTCACAGGGTCAGTCGTCGGCTATGCTTCATCATAATCACCAACTACAACATCAAAACAGCACTTCTTCTCATCATAGTAGTATAAATGGTTTCAATAGTATTGGGTCAATTGCTTCTGGTGCTGGAAGTAATCTAAACAGCAATATGAACCCATCTTCTGCAAGCTTAAATGGACCTTTAGGGAGCTCACAGTTGGTATCTGGTTTAAATGGTGGACCACTAATGGGACCCCAAGGATTGAGTGCTTTAAATGGAACTGGATCATCCAGTGGTATAAACACGCTTAACAATTCACTTAACACTCTTTCTTCGGGTCTCAATGGAGCTCTCGGTGGAAACGTAGGAGTCGGAGGTGGACCACCAAATGGAGGCTACAACAGTATACTCGAATACAATCTATCTCGTCTTGCTAGCTTAACAGAAAATACTCCTGATACGCTTAACGATAGTCTAGTTGGATCGGCTGCTGTACCCTCTAGTCAGTCGATAGTTTCTGGTCCAAATACCCAAAATCAACACATAACTTTAGCCGATCTCCTTTCTGGCGATCAACGTGCTTTTAATAACCTACAAGCGCTCGCAAAACTAGGCTTAAATAACAACGGTAAGTGCTTTTATCTGTTTTATATCTTTAATTTTTAATATTCACAACACAACCCAAATAAATTTTAGTTATCAATATTGATATTTAATTGTGTGTATACTTATATAGTATAACATTACATTTTTGTTGCTGCCTTGAACTGAAATTGGTATATTTTTAGTTTTTATAAATAAAAGAGTAATTTACTTATTTTATGAAATGCAACGCAAGGTAACGTTAGAATTTATATTGCAAACAACAAAATTTAAGAAACCGTTTTTGTTTTTAATATACAAAATTAAATAAGGTATTTAATTTTAACTTTGGACGGATATATATTGTACACCAGGTATTGGGATATTAACAAATTTTGGACTTTTAAAGGCCATATTCTTACTAATATGTGAATTCTGAACGGATTTCTGCAGTTCTAAATGACAAATGTTATGTCATAAAAATTGAATGGCTTTATTTTAAATTTCAATAAAATGTGATGTCCAAAAGCTCTTAACTTCCGAAAAGGAAAATATTAGAAAAAATAAAAAGTGGAAAGGTAATACAGTTACTTGAACAACATTGAAAGTTATGGTAAAACTATGAAATGGCTCACCAAAATGGTAACACCACGTGGAGAAAGGAAAATAATTTGCAGACTTGATTTAAATTTGTGCATGTCCGCAATGAAAATGATCAAAGAAAGTGTAAGTGTTTTGTATAGTTCGTGGAAAACTTCAGAAGACACTCGCTAAGCTCAGCGGCTCTATAAGACTTATTCTTGATCCATAGCCTTTTCCCCGTATGTCGATGTTGACATTGCCAATTTAAAATTTAACGTTTTTATGTTAAATTCTTTGAAATTGCTTTTGTGAGCTGTGCAGCCACTGTCCAAATAGGACAAAGTGTTGTCAACATTTCCACAAAACAATGCAGCCTTCATTGTATGGAACATTGATTGCTAATCAAAAATAAAATTGCTGACCGGCATCTCTGCATTCTTTGACTTGCAGTTTCTTGCAAAATGGCCCACCTTAAAGCAATTTATCGACTGTTTTCTGTTGCGTTTTTTCCTGTTTGTTTTTGAGTTGTTTTTGGCATCCGTCTTAATCTTCACATATAGTGGGTTCTGCTTCGTTCTTTCTTCTGTTGTTTACCCTTAAATGTCCCATATGAAGCTGGGTGACTGTACAGTAACAATATAGCGGTTAAGTAATTTCCCACTGTAACATTGATCCCCTGATGATCCCTTCAATTCTGGTTGTCTGACATTCGGCCCAAAGCAATCTGCTTTAAGATAATAGCTTTTCTTGCAGGTCCCCTTGAATTTAAACGTATCTAGCATTTTCATCTAGATTGTATTGCTTGTTAAAGTCTGTTGGCCAATAGGTGGGTTTACCTCCAGATACGACATCAAGCTTATTAGCTTGAACTGTGTTGTACAGCTGCCTCCCTCTAGGGCTAATGAGTCTAGAGCCCCAATAGGTGTGCTTTGCATTGTAGTCTCTAGCTGCAAACAACTTTTGTCCTAAAGTAACAAAGAACCTGGCAAATTTATTGTGTTGAATCAGTTGGTGCATTGAAAATAAAGTGAGTGCAATTCGCTACACTTCATTTTTTAACATTCGTATTTGGTACATAAAAGTTGCATTTATTCGGAACCCAGAATCCGCCGAACAGAAGTCGCATATGCATGTCTTATTTTATAAGACATTCAATGACGTGCGCATTGCACCACATATACTCATACAGGCAATCCTTTGAACCCCATCCAACTTACGTTTAATTGTACTTTGAGAGGCATTTCGCCACTAAACCATAGATGCATAAGCTATTACAGGTCGTGCCGTCATTGTGTAAATCCAGAAATAAACCTTTTTCGGGCGCTTATAGAGATTAATAGGTATATTCAATTTAGTGTGTTCATTCCAGGTAAGATCCTTATCTACAATAATGCCTAGATAATTTACCTTCCTGGACACATTGATTTCCAAATCGAAAGGCATTAAGGATTCAACCTCTACTCTTCCCCGTTCAAGTGAATAGCGTCAGATTTGCTTCCTCTTACGAGTGAATAGCGTCAGATTTGATAGCATTTATGGTTAGCTCCTGTTCATTACACCATGGCTGTTGTCATGAGAGCCTGTCTCATGCATCCTTGAATGGCCCTGACGTACTTATTACTAAACATATGTGCCAGATCGTCGGCATACGCGATCGCATGGATGCGGTGGTATTCCACAAAAGAGGTGACAAAACTCCTTCATGCGGGTAACCCTTACCCTACTCCTGGCTCTGACAGCCATTTCTGGCCTTCCCGAAATATGACTGTCAAATAGAATTTCTCTTTCCGCGACTGACAAGTTCGTGCAGAGCGGTATCAGTTGCTGTTGTAACAGCTCTGCTGCTGTTAAGTTTTGGGAATAGAATGGGCAACGCTTTAGGCTGTCAGGCACTATTCGTTCACGGTAGCAGTTAAGTATACTGCACCATCTGGTTCTTAATTATGCTAAAATTGATCGGGTCTTCCTGGGTAAAAGCCGATATCCGAAACAGCCGGGGGGTGTTTATTCAGGACTTTATTGTATCTGTATTCATCTAAAACTGCTGTAATCGCCTGCTGATACAATAGTTTTTGGGCTGTCGCTATGGACATCCTGTCAGCTTGGGGTGGAATAGCTACCAAACGTTGGAGATTGTTGGAAAGTGTGGAGTCAATGATATCACTGAGTTATCTTAGATAAATCCAAAGCAGCAACAGTAGTTCGTTGATACTGTCTCTGCTGATTAGGGCCATTTGCGATCTGTGTTGCTATCTAGTTCAAATCCGTTGAATTGCTATATGTTTCCCGGAAGCCATATATCCATATTGGTTTTATTATGGATTTGAATAACAGCACCTTTGTAATCCAATGCCAGGGTTGAGTTAAAACTTATTAGCCAATGTAGTTGATTAGTTCGAAGCTTTAGGGACGTTATTTTTGCCTCAATGTGACGGGACCACGTTAGGCGTCGATCTAGGTGGATACTCAAATATCTAACGTGCGAATCCGCGGTATTTGTTATTGTTATTGGTGGGCAATTTCGCCTTCTGAGGGAAAGGTTACTTTTATTCTCCATTTTTTCAAACAGTCCTCTAGCTCATGAATTTGCGACTGAAGTTGTTGAGATGCAACTTTCGGATCATTATTAACACTTATAAGTGCAGTGAGAAGATGGTTTTGGTTAACGTGGAATACTATTTACTGTTGGGGTGTTATTTAAGCAGCAGGAACCTAAAAGGCTAAGATTGCAGTCTTTATGCGTGCGTAAGTCCGTTCATCTTCGCAAGTGACGCCACTATTTGCAACCATTGCACTGAACTGATATTATGTTTCTTTTGATAACACCCTGGCATACCGAACACGACCATTCGGAAGGTTGAGTTATATTGTGCCGTATCAGTAAAGCAAATGCTTTCTTATAGTGATTTTGTATTCCATCAAAAATTTCATATTACTCAACATACAATAAAAAAAAATAACATGATGTTCTGCATTTTTCCGTTTTCGGTTACTTGTTATGATCTCAAAAAAAGTTTTGAAGGCCCCGATTATGGTTCACAACAGTTGTTATTTTGATGTTGTAAATTTTAAATTGTGATTATGGTTTACCACACTTGTCGGTAGTGTTGTAGTTTTAGTTGTCTATGTCAATTTACTGCGATTATCGTTCACAACATTTGCAAGTATGTGTTGTAAGAAGTGTCAAAAATTTACAACTGATTATTACTGGTTGTCTGGTTTAAAATGGAGAAAAAATTGTAAGTAAATATTTTTTTGTTTATTGCAAATATCTATAACTACACTTTTCAGAAAAATTACGAACAAAAAGCAAATGGAAATGCTGGTAGAGCCCTCATTTGGATGTAATAAAATGCAGTTAAAGGACAAATGGGATCAGTTTACCACAAAATTAAATAGTATGGGTCCACCTATTCGAAATGCCAAAGAATTGCAAAGAGTACGTAATTAATTAATTCATTTTATGGAATTATATAAAATTATGTATACATTTTTTATAGGTATGGACTCACTTTAAGTCAAATTTAAAAAGAAAACTAGCTGCCAATAAAAGGAGCATTCAAGCTACTGGTGGTGGTCCATACACTGAAATAAGCTTGAGTTCTTTAGAGCAGACGACTATTGAATAGAAGGATTTGAAAATGTAGCCAGCTCTTGCAGCAAAAACAAAAAACCATCTTTGTTTATGCGAAAAAATTTTATGAAACTAAAAAATATAATGCTACTAAAATGTTTGCCATTTAAAGAAATTGTACATACTCAGTATTTGGTAGTTCCATGGGATTTGAACTGTCCCGGATTCTCCTTCTCATACGCAACATGTGTGTTTCTACATTACACTCATCATCAGCAAAAAATAAATTGACACATCTCCATTTTTTTTAAATAATTTTAAATATACGCGTGTATTTGTTTAATTGTTTTATTTTTGACAGTTTTCCATAGGAAGAGATGTAATTTTATGGATAATGTATGCTGCAATAAAATACAACCCTGTGACATACTCACCATGTAGATGTTGTAAACCATAATCAAAACAAATATAAATGTTGTGTTGTAGCCGAGACAACACAACTTTTAAGTGTTGTGAACCATAATCGAAAAAAGAAATAATTTTTTCTTTTAAATCCTTATCGATTTTGGCTCTAATTTTTCCGTTTTTAAAGGGTTTTAAGGGGGGGAATCATATGCCGAATTTCCGTCATCCCTTGTCAGGTTTGGTTTGGACACAAACCGATTTCGGCTATGTGCCATCATAGTGAACACTGAAGATGGCACATAACGGAAACCAGTTTGTCTCCAAATCAAACTTGACAAGAGATGGAAATTCAATCCAAAAATCTACATTTAAATTGAGCTTTGCTTTGTCTTTGTATATCATAATAGCTGGCATAGGCCCCTATTATGAGTTGCATTCGATTTTCGATCTTCGCTGGCTAACGAACATCGAAAATCGAATGTCAAATTCGTATTATGAGTTGGTAGCACTGTCGAAAATTTCGTTGCACAACGAATTTTCAATCGAACACAATTTTGCTTTCGATGGTTTGTGTCAGTTTGTAAAACTTATTGAAAATGTAAGTATTTGTGAATTTTTGTTTTTTATATAAATTATTTTTTTTGTTTTTTATGTAAATTAATTTTATTTTTTATGTAAATTATTTTTAGCTATAAATGAAATAATACTCTATATAATAACATATTATATTAATATGTTAGTTATATTCCGAACTTAAACGGCTTTAAAGGCATAATCAAGGTTCAATAAATGAATTAAGTGATATTTTTTATATTTTATACACTCTGGTGTATTATTTTTTATTTATATATATGTACGTTATGTTTTTAATAATATGTTCTATAACATTCTTAATATTTCGTCCCTAATCCCTTCTGCTTCTGAGTTATCAACAGACTCAATGTCAGCTTCTTCATCACGAAAAGCGTCTTCAGTCTCACGGTGCTGATTAAGTAAATTCTCTGAAGAGTTTTGAACTTTATAAAACACGCAGATATTATGGAAAGCTCCGCACACATTTATGATTTGTGTAGCTTTTTTTTGGAGTATAATGAAGGGCTCTTGCCTGTAGCAAACATCTGAACCTATTTTTTAAAACCCCAATTGTTTGCTCTATAATATGTCTTGCTTTTGCATGTTGTGTATTGTAAATGCTTTTCTGAGATCCTTCCTCTGGATTTCTGAAGGGTGTCATAAACACGGCTTTAAAGTATATCCGGCATCTCCTGAAATCAATAAATTAATAAAAGAAACACGAATATTGACTTTGTATTAAATTACATACCAAGCAGCCAAGTATTTCGAATACCATTTTGATATTGCTGTTCTAAATGGGCTTTCAATGGCGACATGTTGAAAATCATCGAATCATGCGTTGCACCAGGATTTTTAGCATTTATATATCGGATTTTCATTGTATGATCACAAACCTTTAAACATTTAAAATTATAAATTCATAGCACTTGAGTATATACATACATATGTACATATCTATGCACGTAAGTATACTCACAATCATAGCATTAATGCTAAAGAATCCTTTTCTATTGTAATATAAATGTTGCAATTCCTTCTTTGGAGCCACAATTTTAATGTGTGTTCCATCAACACATCCAATAATACCTGGTATTCTGCTTTTATTAAAAAAAAAAAATAATTTTGCCTCTTGTATTTCAGCCGGCGTATACTTGTATATGATCCATTTTTTACAAATACAATTTTCCAAAACTTGTAGTACGTCTGACAGCACTACAGATACCGTGGATTGTGCAAGACCAAGCATATTTTCATTGCCAAGGCTCAGTTGGTACGACCCTTGAGCGCAAAAACGCAAAGCTGTTGCCAATTTTAACAAGCTTGGGACTGATCTGCCCTGTGTGCATTGCTCCAGCAATTAATCTGTGGTAGACAGCAATTCCATAAATGCTTCCTTACACAGTCGAAAATTTGCTATAAATCTGTAAACCAACTGTTTAAATTATACCCTTGTTAAAGCTTATTATACTTACGTGGTGGAATCCATTTCCAAAATAGTGGAAGAATCTCAACCTCTTTCTGCTTCTGGCCAGTTCCAACGTGCGTTCATCTTCATCAGACGAATCATCGAACCATAATTCCCTCGTAGTCATTTTTATTAATAATTATTTAAATTTTTCGTTTATAAATTTGTTTTACTAATAATATTTATTTATGGTGTCAGCTGATAAAAATGTACTATTGTGAATAATACAATTGAGTAAAATTCACAGTAGCACTATTTTCATCGAATGTGCCAAATGAAAATTCGTTCGATCAGCTCTTTCGACTACAGTCGAAGATCGAAAGTTGCTCATAATAGGCACCATAGTTCTTCATTGTTTGTGCAACTAAAATTTTTTTGCTGCATTGACGTTGAGTATTAAAGTTGTTACAATTATTCTTATCAACTGGAGTTTTTATTATTTCCTCATTTAGGACATTTGGGACTTCGAGAAAATATCTATTACACATTTCTGCTTATTGTCCGTAATGGTAATACCTTCATCATTTTTCAGTTCTATATTTTGTTTTACACTTCCCAGATTTTCATTTAGAAACTTTCACTCTTTTTATTATTATTTTTTATGATTATTTTGATAATAGCTATTCATGTATGTTTTGCTAACACCTTCTTTAATTTATTTTCAATGTTTTTATATTTACCTTCTTTCCGCCTTGTTTCTACCAGTTTTCCCTTGAACTTTATAATAAAACGAAGGATTTCATTTATCCATGGTGTTATTCGATTCTTTTGTATGGGTTTTTTTCTCTTATCAATTGTGGATTCTCTAATACAAACCGAGATCGTATTAATTCAATTCGATACTTAAGTGAATGAATACAGCGAACGTATGCGAATGTTATTATCTCTACTTAACTTATAAGAGGCATATAAATCATTAATACGAGAAATTGTATTGAAAAAATAGTATTCTGGAAGAATTTTATTTTAGTTTTAAAGTAGATAGACATGCATTTTACTTTTGTCAGACTCTTAATTTAACAAAAGTAATACCATATTCGCATGCATACTGAGATTGAATTTCTTTGAAAAAGTAGTAATGGTAACAAATCTTCAGCACATACAAAGGATTCTGCGTAAAAAATCATTTATCGCCATTTGGACAACTCGCTCTTAAAAACCGCCAAACTAACGCAAAATAATAGTCTCGTATAACAAACGCCATGTTGGCATGTTTCCGAAGGTTTTGTTGGTTCCCGTTTTTGTTTTCCCGTGTCTGCTGTTACATCAACTCCATAATTCTGTAGTTGGACATATAGTATATTCTTTCTCGTCGCCATTTTTGTTTTACTTATAATGTTAATGTGCCTGAAATAAAAGTCAACAAATTAATATCAAAACTTAAAAGGGTAAATTTTATTTAATAATGCAAATACCAATTGAAGTGAGAAAATTGATCGTTATGATGTGTGGGGGTGTACAGCAACAGCTGGTGCGGGAAAAATGGTTTCTATCGAAAATACAATGGACAAATATTTATACCTAAACATTCTACGAAACAATCTCAAAGAAAGTGAGTCGCTACTGGGGTTAGAAGAAAGTACATCCCCATTTTAGGAAGATAAGGACCCCAGATATGAATAAGGAACTATACAATTGTAAGCAGCTACATACACCCCCACCTTCATCCTATAGAACAGAAAAGGATTGGAAAAACCCATAATAACTTTGACGAAATCGCTTAGATATGCGCTAACAACTGTATAGCGTAAAGTAACGGAAAATGATACTAAAAGCTTAGTGGAAGCAATCGTCGACGCCTACAAGCGGTAATTGATGCAGGGGATCTACAAATAATTAATTTTACGTAAAAAACTCTTTTGTTTTTTTCCCAAAATATTTTTTATATACATACGAGTATGTACTTATACTTTTTATATGAACAAATTATGTTGCGGTTTTATATGTAATTTGTTTTATAAACCTTACCTTATATTTCAAAGAAAAGTCTGATTTTATAAAGCGTTACCCCATTTTTCGTTTTCAAAAGTAACGTTAAATAAAACTCAGTTAAAGGTATGATTTCCATTAAACTTTTATTTCGTTATAATGCTTGGACCTTGCTATTACGTACGAAATAAAATGTCATTTGAATGGCCGCCTTTAGATTGATTGCACAAGGCGATCCTTTTGGAGGTAATTTACGACCACTTTTTCTTACATTTCAGGCAGTACCTCGACGATAACTTGAATGTTGATTTTCAAATGCTCCAATAATAGGGAATTATCCACGTAGACACGATCTTTGAAAAAAGTAACGGGGTAGAATCGCATGAATTTGGTGGTCAGTTGATGTCACCAAAACGTAAAATTACGCGTTCTTACCATGCAATAAAGCCACATTCGGTCGTGTTGTTGGGCTCGTCTTGGTGAAAACACAGGTCATCCAGTTCATAATCTTCAATCGCACGCAAAAAAGTCGGTTCTCATACGGCCCTAGCGCTCTGAATTCACATTAACGGTTCTTCTTGCGTTATTTAAAATACTTCCTAATGACACCTCGGACCTTAATGCACATTAAACAGGCACTTTTTCGAAATACATATGGCTTTATCACCGCGTACAATATAGGACAATTTTACTTGTGACGTAACTACCGAGTGAGAAATTGCTGAAGACGGCCAGTTTTAATTGTTTGAGTTTGAGTTTATATGGATGACTGTGCAAATCCCAATGCAAATACGCCATAATGAGCCGTAAGATAGAGCGAATTGCTGAGGACGTCGTGAAATCGGTAAATTTTATCGGCAGTGTGCACATTGCGATGATACACAAGCCTGACCACATCTGTAACGCTTCCACTCTTTATGAGGACCATAACCCCGTAATGGTCGAAAAGTTGCCACGATTGAACTTTTCGTAAATGGCAAACCTTTCACAAAATAAATGAGACCTGGCAGCTTTGCCAGACCGGCAGTTTTGAAACCACTAAATGGATACGCTACTGTACTTATTAATTTATCAATATCCCCCTCAGATATGCTGCACTTTTGCCAGCGCTTCTTCCAATCCTCGACACAGTTCTGAAATGCGGTTGGTGAATAATGGTTGATGCTGGATATGGTATTGTTTTTGGCCAAATAATCATATTCTTTAATACATTTTTTTCAAAAGTCAAAAATAGAAGAACACACAACAAACGTGACTAACCTTTTCAGTTGTCTACAACTAACTACTAATGCAAATTGGCTGGTAATGCCAACATAAGACTAACACATTTTGATAATCGAATGTAAACAGCCCGCGAAAATTCAAAATGCATTTTTTTTTGAACAATTATATTATATCTCAACAATTAAATTATGCTGGCCTTTACAGATGTGGACTACTGAACGATTTTGGTATTTTGGAAATAATATAAATACATTTTAATAAAAAAAATATATAAATTCTGTATTGAAAAATCAATTAGAAGTATCTAGTACTAAAATTAATTTGCTATTTATCAGTCTGTTTTGATTAATTTCCTAGTTTTCACAGGTTTTCTGTTCTTCTTTTTTGGTAGAAAAGAAACACAAATTTTCTGTTTTGTGGGTAGCTTTCTTTTAAAATGTTTATGGCAACACTGAACACAATTAACATACGTATTGAATAGCTAAACATTTGTTAGCACACGTCGGCAAAATAAGGGTGTTAGTGGTCTTTAGTGTGAAGAATTTTTGTTTATCATTGAGATTGTTTCCATGGTCTTAGCATAGTTTATATACGAGTTTTTACAGACGAGCGCATACATGCATATTTTTTATTTTGCCTGTATGTATTTTGTGAGATGGCAGAACAACGTTCTGCGAACAACTGTTCAAACAACCATATTTGAACACGAAGAGACCATTAACAGTGACGGCCTTCACGGCAATATTGCTGTGCGAACAGTAGTTGGCGCAACAGATCAATGGCTAGTCAAGTTGGCATGTAATTTACAAACTAAAAAAAAAATTTAAAAAAATTCTTAAACCATGCTTTAAGTTTCGTTCGACTTTCCTATAGGGACGTTTTCCATTAAGATATTTTCACTTTCTATTAAATAATTCTACATACAATATGCAATTATTAATTACCAAAACTTAAACAAACCATGAAAATTAAATTGAAATTTTACATATGTAAAATGTATGTATGTATAAACTGATTGGTTGTTAATGTTGTTGTTATGCTGATGGCTGCTGCGCCTGTAAATTTTTGTTATATTGTTAATGTTGTTGGCGTATTACAAGTAGATTTTCACACCAACATGACAAGCAATCAGCTTTTAGCGAGTGGAGGCTCATCAACTGGAATTGATTGTTTATTATCAGATTACTGCCTACCTACAGCGCCATCGCCAAGCCTACCCTCTATACCACCGATGTGTCCTGGGGGCAGTGGTGGTGGTTCAGTCGATGATATGAGCTTAACCAATTTCCATGCTCCACCGGCAACCAATACAACTAGTATAATAACTGGTCGCAACAAGGCCACCCCAATGCAGATTCGTTGCAAATTCGGCTCATTGGGTACATCTAAGGGACAATTTAACTCTCCACATGGGTTTTGTTTAGGCGTCGACGAAGAAATTATCGTCGCCGACACGAACAATCATCGCATTGAAATTTTCGACAAATTGGGTAATTTAAAATTTTACTTTGGAGTCCCTGGCAAGGAGGAGGGGCAATTATGGTATCCCCGAAAAGTGGCTGTTATGCATACAAGCGGCAAATTTGTAGTTTGCGATCGTGGTAATGAGCGTTCTCGCATGCAGATTTTCTCCAAAAGTGGCCACTTTATGCGTAAAATAGCAATCAGGTAAGATTTTATAGTTTTTTCTTAGCCCTTATTTGCTATAAAATTTTAATATTACCCACAGATACATAGATATTGTAGCTGGTTTGGCTGTTACTTCGAAAGGGCATATTGTTGCTGTTGACAGTGTCTCTCCCACTGTTTTTGTTATATCTGAAGATGGCGAATTGGTGCGTTGGTTTGATTGTAGCGATTACATGCGTGAACCTTCCGATATTGCCATTAGAGGTTGTATATAAAGAACATCAATTCGAAATTGTTTGTTAGATAGTGTTTATAATGTTTCCTTATTCTTTCAGAAAACGATTTTTACGTTTGCGATTTTAAGGGCCACTGTGTAGCTGTTTTCCACGAGGACGGTACATTCCAGTATCGTATTGGTAATGAAAAAGTTACTTGTTTTCCCAATGGAATCGATATCTCAAATGCTGGTGATATATTAATCGGGGATTCTCATGGTAATCGTTTCCATGTTGCTTGCTATTCAAGAGATGGTATATTACAGTCAGAATTTGAATGTCCTCATGTCAAGGTAAGTCATGGAATAATTATCGGAAAATATGCATAAATTAGATTCCCTCATAGTAACAAATATTTAAAACACGTCATTTCGACAATTAAAAAATTTAATTTATAAATGCAATTATACCTTGTTCCAACCATCATCTGGGAGTTTTTATCGAACAGTAGTAAGAATTTAAATGCGAAAAAACTATGTAATCTCACCTTTTTTCAATTCCATTTGTTTGCAATCTTTTTTACGACCTTCATGTAAACAGTTGTTTTTTTTTCAATTATTGCAACATTAGGATTACTCTCCCGAATTGAATAAGTCCAAATCGATTTTAGGGTTGTTTTATATAAAATAAATTTTCGAAACTTCTGATTTTTTACCCAAGAGCCAAAACATTTTTTTTCTTGCCTTTAAAATTGGATATGTGAGCCTCCTATCCAAATAAAGTTCTTAATACCACCATTTGTTGTTTTTTTTTCGGAATGAAATTTCATATTAAACATATCTATAGCAACCTTAATGTTTATTTCGATTACATTAAGCTGCATTTGTAATACTGCAGAAGATTCAACTGAAGATACATTGCTCTGGTCAGCTTATCGATGATGGACATATGTGATGTGCAAGTGCTGTATATAATAGGGCTTAGTACACTTCCTTGTGAGCCTTCTGATTTAAAAAACTCCAAACGAAAAGTCATCTTCATTAACATGGTCTTAGAAATTAAACTCGTAAATATAATCCGCACCACATATTAATGTTAAAATAAAGCCAAGTTCCTCCTATCCAGGGTACGTATATATTTTACCTCTCTAACATGCGAAAAATTTTGCCAAACTGCTGGCAGGTTGCCTAGAAATAAGATGGCATTGTACATACCAAGAAGCTCATTTTGATCTCAATACTTTTAACGGCCAACATTTTTAATTAGAAACTTGGCTTTTTTTTAAATTCATGTTTTTGTGGGGATCAGCCTGCCTCCTTTTTCCAAATTTATTTGGGTTATACCAAATTTCAGCTCTCTACCTATAGTGCAAGTGTCCCAAACAAATAAGGGATCCCTAGTCCCCCTAGAAAAAACTTTATTTTTAAAATTTTCCAGATTACTTGTTCTCACTAAAGACCTCTATACTAAATTTCAGCTCTCTAAATAATAAGTTTCAGATTTTTCTGATTACATTTTTGGGAAGGTGCCTCATTATATTGATGAGTAAGTCATACCTCGGGAACACACGAAACTGTGTTGATTTTGTGAGACATATTTTTATTTATTAATGGGTGAAAAAATTAAAAAAAATTTTTTATTTTTTAATCCATACCCCATATACATTTTACACATCGAAAGAGTTTTATTTTAGTATGATTTCGTAAACTACCAAATAAATCACTAGTCCTTATTCTTGGTTCTATTTTAACAAGGGCATTACCAATAGTTTTTATATCAATGTATAAATCGCAACATAAATTCAAAACAGGCACAACTTAAAGTTGATCAAAATTGGGGTTTCTTCATTAACCAGTACACAGAACAAATCTCTAACCAATGCAAAAACGTATTTTCCATCACCGTCTTTTTAAGATACCGTTATGCCTATTTCTTGCATATTACTTGCGTGTCTTGAACTACAGAGTACTATTTTTAGTTTTGACAGTGTGCATACGTAGTTTTCTTTCACCTAAACATTGTTATATCGAGTTCTAAACCTGCACAATGGGAGATTGCCGAATGACGGAAATTCTTTTCAAAAAACTACATCAAATCAACCTGTCGAAATATTAAATCTAGAATGGTTGACGGAGTTTACCCTGACATTCTTTAAGTGTTGTGGTGATCTCGAAATATGCTTGACTGCGGGAAAGTATGCGTTTGGGATTCATAATTAATAGTGAACTGTGTGTGAAACTGCTTCTGATTTAATTCCCAATCTTAGTTGATCTGGATGCGCTCTTACAAGGATTTAACGATCATCAATTGTAATTAACGTATTGTTATTGGCATTACCAATTCTTTCTCCTATTTTTGATTCTTGCAAAACAAAAAAGAGATGAATATTAATTGTATGTACTAATTGCAAACAAACGCTGCTATTTCTGTAGTAATTTGTGAACATACTAAAAGAATTTGTAGTAGCGAAATTATTGGAGATAATAAAAATCCGAGTATTTTTAAGATTTGTAATTAATATATAATAATATTAATCCTCTGTCTAACTGTTAATGTGGAATAAGAAATACAAACCAAAAGGAATAGAAAAGAACAGACAATAAAACCAAGCGACAGAGTAAAAACTGTCTCTGACTAGAAAAGACGTATCGGACTGTACAATACCAAAGTATTTAACACTTATATGCCTTTATTGTTAACTAACTTTTTTCTGTTTATTTTCCAAATAAAACTTGAAATTACAAAAGTATTTGCCCACATATTTGGGGACTCAACCGAAATATTGAGCCAAAGCTAATAAAAAATTAAAGTGTTTTTCAATGTGCAGTAAAATTTTAAATAATGCATAAAATGCTCTAAAGAACATTGAGTTATGAAATCCGTTATTCTCATTAAAGAAAAACAAAAACAAAACTTTAGAGTAAAGAAGAATGTTCTAGTGATCAATTGTGGTGTGGTAAAAAAAAAAAAACAAAAAACAGAAATTTAGAGCATCACTATGCCAAATATTTTAACATTGAAACCCATCCTTATTGAAGCAAAGTGAAGACAAAATCGTTGTGTTGTACAAGAAGTTTAATGATGGAATTGTGATTGTTGTTGCTTGGACAAAAGCATAGAAGATTAAATTGTGAGAGCAGAGTTGACTATTTAGTTGAATATTGTATTTGCTTCGGCAGTTTATATAAAAAAGAGATAAGTGGTGAGAGTAGAAGTAACTAGTTGTGCTGAACATTGTGTTTGCTTTTGCAAAGAATAAAGTGCGGGATATTGTGAGAGTGAAATACTCTAGATGTGTTGTATAAATCAGCAATTATAAGAGACAGTTCATTAAAACTAAATTGTTGTGGCTATTTATATTCTATGTATGCAGTTGCATAGTGAAGAAAGAACAACAACAAAGGAGTTAAGCCGTTTTGTAAGAAGAGAAAGCAGCGCAGTCGAGTATCAGAGCAGTGGTGTAGCAGCATATAAGACGTGTGAAGAATTTGCAGAGTAGATAAGGAGTTTAATCACTATATAAATTATCTTAATTGTGAAGTTTAGTCAACTAAATTCATTACTTTGAAATCTTTTTTTTGATGTTTGTTTTTAAAGAAATGAAGAAATTTTGCTAAATTTTGAATAATTCTAAAGTATTGCTAAAATTCATATTTTGATTTTAGTTTCGTAGAGTAAACCTAAAGAATTAAATATTTGAACTATTATATTGAAGATTTATATTAATTACTTTCCTGTCATTTTTTTACTTTGAGCTATCGTTACCAGTTTAATTAATTATTTATAAACAATTTAAATATTATATTGTATTAACCTAATAATTGTAAAATGGACAGAGAGACAATTTTGAGTATGAACGTAGGTGCTCTAAAGGACACATTGAAGGGACTTAATTTGAGCACACAGTGCGTTAAGATGGACATGCAGAAACGACTTTTAGAACATTACGAACTAAACTGCTCAAATGTGGACGAAGATACAGGGGACGAGGTTGCGTCAATCGGTTCTGCTGCAGGTAAGGACGGTTCGGATGTTATGGAAAGTATACCAGCGCAGAAAAGTATGTACACCTTAAAAGATGTAGAGGACATCTTGTCGACATTTTCAGGTACAAACGCACCTGACATCAATCAGTGGGTTTTGGAACTGGAAGAGATGAGATCGATTGTTCACTGGACTAAGCTTCAAATGTTTGTGTATGCTAGACAACTATTAGTAGGTGCAGCTAAATCGTACGCCAGGAGTCAGAGTGGTATTAGAGACTGGGCTACATTGAAACAATGTTTATTGAATGAGTTTGGCGTTTCCTTTCCATCAGCTGAAATACACCGGCAATTGCGCAACAGACGATGGAACAAAAATGAAACCTTGATCGAATATTTCTATTCGGTGATGGAACTGGGCAAACGAATTTATTTAGATGAAAAAAGTGTGGTTGAATACTTCATAGACGGTATACCAGATTCCAAGTTTAACAAAGCTATACTCTATCAAGCTGAAAATATTAGTGGGTTGAAGAAGCAAATCCAGGTTTACGAAAAAATACGACTACAGCCGATGTCATCAACCAGGGGAAAAGAGTCCATGGCTGTGGTGAAAAGGGAAGTAACTAAAACAGAAGCAACAAAACCAGAGAAAAGGTGTTATAAGTGCGGCGACAGGTTACATATGGCTAGAGACTGTCCTGAGAAACAGGTTAAATGCCAGAAGTTCGGACTTCGCTCATTTGAATGCCCGGGTAAACATGAGGGGAAGTTTTTTAAAACCGAGAAAAATCAGGCTAATATGGTAGAGGTCCGGGTCTAATATTTAAAGATATTTTGATTAAAGGTAAACTTCTTAATGCATTGATTGATACCGGATGCGACATTTGTCTCATGCGTTTCGATACACTTTTTCTGTTGGGCGAAGTTAGTTTGGTCCCAGACAATGTTAAATTATATGGTATCGGAGATAGCGAAATCGTTACAAAGGATCGACTTGAGGTAGGTGTTGAAATTGATGATTGTCAATTCAATGTGACATTTTACGTCGTAAGGGAGCATGACATTAATCACTCCATTATGATCGGTAATAGCCTACTCAAAAATGCTGAAGTAATAATTAAAAGTGGGGAAGCAGTTTTTAAGAAATTACCTGAGAAAAACCTGTTAGAAGAATATAGCAATATTTATATGAATATTGAGGAGTGGTCGCCAGAGTTTCAGATACCGTTAAACCACTTAGATGAGGGAACGGCCAATAAAGTAATGAAAGAAATAGCCGAATATAGGCCAAATAAAACTATAAAAAGCCCGGTAGAAATGAAACTAATTTTGAAAGACGATATACCAATTTATCAAAATCCAAGACGAATACCTTTTGCTGATCGCGCCATAGTGGATAAGCAAATCTCAAAGTGGTTAAAGGAGAATGTAATTCAACCGAGTACTTCAGAATACGCCTCGCCTATAGTGCTAGTCTCTAAAAAGGATGGTTCAAAGCGATTGTGTTGCGACTATAGGAAGTTGAACGAGAAAATTATTCGTGATCATTTCCCTATGCCTTTGACGGAAGAAGTGTTAGACAAATTGCAGAACGCTAGTGTGTATACGATGTTGGATCTTAAGAATGGATTTTTCCACGTTTCCCTAGAAAAGTCATCAAGGCAGTATACCTCGTTTGTAACTCATAATGGTCAATTTGAATTTTTGTTTGTACCTGTTGGTATCACCACTTCGCCAGCCGTGTTTACCAGGTACATATCTGCGGTTTTGAGAGACCTAATAAAAAAATGAAACGATTATTGTGTATATGGGTGACATCATCATTCCCTCTAAGGATGAGATGGAAGGCCTGGAGAAGTTAATGGTTGTATTAAAGGTTGCTTCTGCAAGTGGATTGCAAATAAAGTGGAACAAGTGCCAGATTTTGCAGAGAAAGGCAAATTTCCTTGGATATGTCATTTGTAAGGGTTCGATAAAACCATTAGAAGAGAAAATAAGAGCTGTCAATAAATTCCCAATCCCAACAGATCGACAGTCCGTTCAAAGATTTTTAGGTCTTACCTCATATTTCAGGAAGTTTATCAGAAATTATGCTGTAATTGCGAAGCCGTTGTCTGATTTGTTGAGGAAAAATGCACCGTTTGTAATAACCGATGATGTTTTAATATCTTGCCAGCAGCTTAAACAAGCACTCACTAACGCGCCGGTACTAAAGTTGTACGATCCTGATGCCATTACGGAAGTACATGCAGACGCAAGTAAATTCGGATACGGGGCAGTTCTTTTGCAAAAAAGTTTAGATGATATGGAGTTACACCCAATCCAGTACATGAGCCGTAGGACCAAAGAGTGTGAAGAGAGGTATCATTCGTACGAATTGGAGGTTTTAGCGATCGTAGAAGCGTTGAAGAAATGGCGAATCTACTTGTTGGGGATACCATTTAAAATCGTCACCGATTGCAGCGCTTTCAAAATGACGATGCATAAGAAGGATGTTCCACCAAGAGTATCGCGATGGGCTATGTTTTTGCAGGAATTCCCGTATGAAATTGAGCACAGACCAGGTACTAGGATGAAGAACGTAGATGCATTAAGCCGAATGTCATGTTTGTTAGCCGAGAGCAGTTTGACCCACAAGATGAAAGAAGCCCAGGATTTTGATGAACAAATAAAAGCCATAAAAGCCCTTTTGGAATATGGCGCTTATGAGGACTATTTTATGAGTAATGGCCTATTATTTAAAGATCCCAATAAGGAACTAATGGTGGTGCCAGCACAAATGCAGGACGAAATTATCAAGATTGCCCACAAACAAGGTCACTATGGTGTTGCTAAAACACAAGATTTAATAGAAAAAGAGTACCACATACCCCACTTATCGTCGAAGGTAAAGCATGTAGTAAAGAGCTGCATTGAGTGCCTTATCACAGATTCAAAGACAGGCAGGAAAGAGGGCTACCTCAACCCGATAGATAAAGAGGATGTACCACTAAGGACTTTTCACGTAGACCATGTTGGTCCCATGGAAATTACAAAGAAGGCATATAATTATATTTTTGTGGTAGTTGATGCTTTCTCTAAATTCGTTTGGCTGTACCCCACAAAGTCGACAGACGCTAAAGAGGTGGTTGGGAGCTTGGAAAAAGGCATAAATTTTCGGCAACCCCGTGAGGATTATCACAGATAGAGGGGCAGCTTTTACATCAAGAGCTTTCGAGAATTATTGTAAAGAGAAAAACATACAACATCTACTCATTGCAACTGGAGTTCCAAGAGGAAACGGGCAGGTAGAACGAATAAACAAAATAATTATTTCAATGTTGACGAAGCTCTGTGCCGAAGATCCGGTCAGTTGGTATAAACACTTACGTCGTGTTCAGATGGTCATAAACTCCACACCATCCAGAAGTACCAAGTTTGCATACTTCAAACTGCTAACTGGTGTAGAAATGAGACTACCCTGTTACCCAGATTTAAGAGAAATACTAAGAACCGAAGCTGATGCCTTATTTTTCAGTGATAGAGACGAAGTCAGAGCTGAAGCTAAAGAGAATATAGCTAGGATCCAGCAAGAAAACTGCAAAACATTCAATAAATCCCGAAAACTGAGCAAGAATATGATGTGAATGAGTTGGTCGCCATCAAACGTACCCAGTTTGGGAGTGGTTTGAAACTCGGAGGTAGATTCATCGGTCCATACAAGGTGGTAAATAAACTTGCACACGGGAGGTATGAAGTAGAGAAAGTTGGCCGGCATGAAGGTCCGAACCGTACCAGTACTGTGGCTGAATTTATGAAAAGGTGGCAATTCGAGCCGTATTGCCGTCAGAAGGGCCGATTGTAGGGTATTGACTTTAGTCGCCCACTGTTTGTTTCCACTAATAATATTAATCCTCTGTCTAACTGTTAATGTGGAATAAGAAATACAAATCAAAAGGAATAGAACAGAACAGACAATAAAACCAAGCGACAGAGTACAAAACGGTCTCTGACTAGAAAAGACGTATCGGACTACACAATACCAAAGTATTTAACACTTATATACAATTATTGTTAACTAACTTTTTACTGTTTATTTTCCAAATAAAACTTTAAATTACAAAAGTATTTGCCCACATATATGCACACAGAGAAAATGGTGACTAACATAGTAACAAGTTTAAACCCTTGTAGAATTACGATTTTTAGCAAAAACTGAAATATATTTCAAGATCTACCGTAATTTATCTTATTACTATTTATTAATTTAAAAAATTTATTAAAAAAAAGATAACCTAATGCTATTGTGATTGACACAAAATTTTCCACTGTATGTTGATTCTCTGTGTTTTTCCATGACATTATATAAAAAGAGAAAATAAATTTCTCGTTATGCTTTTTTTTGAACGACGTGCATTTTTACTGAATGACGTACATTCAAAAATTGCTAAGCTTATTATGCTCTTTCAGATATACAAGTATAAATATTTTTTATACGGGAGGTGTCAAAGCCGCTTATCTGATTAAGCCCAAAACAAAATAATTTGCACAAACCTTGAAGAATCTCGATATTAAATTTATCGTTATATGCGAACATAACTATTCTGGCACTACTGTCGCATACAAAATTGCATGTTTTTAGTTTATGTTCAACATTAACTGTTTCTTTTAAATACAGGTTTCACGTTGCTGCGGGTTAAAAATTACATCGGAAGGTTATGTTGTAACTTTGGCTAAAAATAACCACCATGTTTTAGTGCTTAATACTCTGTATGTTCAGTGATTGCAGAAAGCAAAGTCACTTGGTGCAAAAATCGATTTTTTACATTGCGAAAAATCTATACATATTAAGAAAAGAAATAATCTTCAGCAGCAACCGCAACAAAATTTATTTCAAAAACATTTATCGCAAGCACAGTCGCAGTTTCAATTGCAATCACAGTTGAAACAAATTCAGCAAAGCAAAGTTTTTCCTACAGCGCCAAATGCAGTTGTAAGTAGGAATCAAAATATAACTTTGTCAGTAGCAGCAACAGTGGCAACAACGTCGGTATCAGCAAAAGATTTAGTAGCAGCGAATTTCAATTTGCCTTTAATTAGCAAGCAGCTTTATGATGAAAATGGTGATAATATTGAAAACAAATTACATTTTATAGATTATGATGAAATTTAAGGCAATAATATTTTGTATTATTTTAATTATTTTTATTATTTAAAAAACAAAAATATTTAAGAAAAACTAACTATAAACACTTAAATAACAACGCCTCCAAAGATACGACGAAATTTTGAATTTACGCCGCCAAAAGCCAAAAAGAAAAATCATATTTTTTTTAACACCCCTTTGAACTATAACTACTAAAATTATTACTACTTTTATTATAACTTATTTTATTCTACATCGTTTTACACTTTACACTTTTTAAATGTAGTTTAAAATATTAACAAACAAAAGGCCGTTTTTATATATATACAACAATATAGCTTATATAAATATATATATATATATATATATACAATAAATAGTATATACATACATACATTTATGAAGAGATTCTTTTATTTTAAAATATATTACATTTTTATTTTTTTTGTATTACTTAAAGATTTTACGGTAGACTTTAAAAAAGTTTTCTTATACAAAATTATTTTATACGAAAATTTACTTATTTTAATTTTTATTTAAAGAACACGAAATATTCTATAGAAAATAAAAAAAAAACATTTGTTTTTCTCAAATCTCAAAAGCAAGCATATAATTTATAAAATATTTTGATCTCTGTATTCAAATCGTTTTTATTTGTTTTTTAGTATATAGTTCATCACTACAAATGTTTCTTTTCTTAACTGTTTTACTTTTAAACACATAACAATACTATTTAAAACAACATGTTTTAAATACGTTGCAATGCAAAAAAAAAACATACTAATTACAAAACCTATATAAATATTGTTATTTTAATATTCTTTTAATTTTGTTATGTTTTTTTTTAATTATAATAATTTTTTTAAAGTTTATACTTTTTTGTTAGCTCGTAAATGTATTAAATTTGTAAACCTGCATTATATTCCTTTTTAATTGAATCAATTTACCCATGTTATTTTTTAAATAAGGCTGGTTTTCCAAGACATGATTTTTAATTACTCACTTGTGTTATTTTTTTGTTAATAAAATAAACTTTGTTAACTTTTTTTAAATAACTTTAAAAACTATTTACATAAACTAATGTTTTAGTATATAAAATATATGAAGACAAACAAAATTTTAACTTGAAAAAAAATCTAGATACCTTTTTCATTTTTTTTTACATTTTTATTTCATTAAATTTTAACTTATGTGTTTCAAATATTTTCTTGTCATTTTATTGTATTTTATTTTATTTTTATACTATTTTATTGTAAAGAAGAAATATTAAAGCAAAATTTTTTAATAATTATTAAAAGAAAATTTTTACATATACATTTATGTAGATTTAGCAACATCATATAAAAGTTTTCAATGAACAAAAACGTGACAAACAAAATATATATATATATATATAATATAAAGATTAAAAAATATTTTTATGCGAGGCTGTAGTTTTTAATTACGAAAAATAACTTTTTAAAAAATCTATACCAATCATACCTTTTTTATATTACTACATAAGCATTAACAACGATTACAAGAATTACCCAAAAGCAATCCTTATGAAAACATATTAATATTTTTAAGTAGCAACAAAATAATTTTTTTTGTCTAAAAAGAAAAAAAATACTAAAGAACAAAAAACGTATTTACAACACTTTGTCTTATTCAACTAATTTTAATTAAATTATACAACTGTCATTACCATAAATACACTTTATTCTGTTCAACCTATTTTATTTGAATAAGGCCAACGAAGATTTAGGTATTATATGTTATATAATTTTTATATTTATTATAAAGCTTAAATATTCACCTGAAAAACCTATCTTTAAAATATGTAACTTTTTATATACATATGTAATATTTGGCTGTATAAATATGTAGTGTTTTTTTTTATTTAAATAGTCATCTAAAAAAACAATTCCTGTTATAAACATTTTAATGTTTTTACTTACGATAATGTTAATATTGCCTGAACAAAAACAACGTCCAATTCAACTTCATAATTGTAATAAGTTCAATGTCGTTCACTTTTCTGTTCAATCAACCGCGATATTAGTTTAGACTTTTTTCTCAAATTTCTAGACCGACAAGTCTGAAAAAAATTTAGCAAAATTCAGTTATATTGCTGTTACGGTTTGGTGATATTCTAAAAAAAAAATCGTCCAAACATATTCAGGATTCAAAATAATCGGGAAAATCATGTTTCATCATATACAGGATTCAATTAATCGATTTAAACATATTAACATGTTCTTTAAAATAACGGCAACAAAAAGCAATAATATTTATACAAAAAATGAGCGAATTCCAAGCCGTCACTAAACAAAGGAATGCGTTCCTTTAAATGCACACATGTCCAAAAAATGTATTATCAAAATTATCTATGCGCATACAAAAGCAAACTGCGCATCGCTAGCTAAGCTTGTCCATGATTTTTGTAAATATTTTTGTTTTATTTCAATTATTTTAAAATTTTGTTTCTCCTTTTGTATGATTCTAAAATTGTTTTAAGGTGTTTCATGTAGTAAGCCTATCAAATTGCCGCTGTAAGCGCTTTTCAAAAAACGCGATTCCAGAAAGGAGCTGCAAGATGTTAATGTATGCAACGTTTCTCTTTACATCTTCTACTAAACGTTTGATTTGATATGTTTTGATACAGTACAAAAAGGAAGCGCATCACTACACAGTATTTTGCCGTTTTGAAAATGATCCAATGTTATATTAAATATAATAATTTGTATAACATAAATTTGGCATATTCCGTAGTGCAAGCTTTTAAAAATCTTTTCAAATGACAAAAAAAAAAATTCATACGAATTGCAGCCCCTGTTAAACTTTCTTATACAGTTTAATTACTAATATTATTGTAAACGTTTATATGATCTATATTAGCACATGGAAATTAAATACCTTAAAGTTTTTGTTGTTCTAAGTGCTTTTATTCATTTCTAATTTGAATAGAAGATGTACGAATACTAACTAAACATAGTTTAAAGTTTTAACAATTGTAACACCTTCTTTTTAGATTTTAAAACCGTTCTAACCAAAAATATGCTAATTTTAGAACACCAATTTACGAATAATGTTTGAATCCAAAATTAAATATTCAATTTTTTTTTCTGTTTGTGAAAGAATTCGAAAACCAAATACTTGTGATAGTAAATTGACTTTAAATATTGTATTTAAAACGTTTCGCAAACCATGGTAGAATAAAATATTTAAAAAGTTATGTAGTACATAATGTGCTATTTCAAGTCCTAATAGGGTCGTAATATTGTCCATTAAAAGCATTTTCATATGTATGTAGCAAAACAAATCAGCCAAAATTTACAAACATTCATACAATTATTTAATATTAAACACACATTTTAGTTTAACACTGCGCAATTTTTTTTTAATTATTAAATAAAATATATACATATAGTATACACTAAAGCAAAAAACAAACACTATTTTACAGGATAATTTATAATTTTGATTTATATGTATTTCTAAAACAAAATTATGTGTTTATAAAAAGATATTAAAAAAAAACAACCCAAAAACTGTAATTCCATAAGCTTTTACATTATATAATAAGGATTATATTTTGTTTCTTAAAATTGTTTGTAATATTCAATTTACAAAATGCAAACAAAAATGTTTTGTGAAACAAAACAAAAAAAATTTACACTAAAATAAAATAATATTTTTTAATGTTGTATTTCTTTTCCTGTTATAGTTCATAATTTTCCACCAATTTCCTAACTTAATGATATTACAAAGCAAACAACAAACAAACCTTATCTTATTTTAGTTTTGTAACTATTAATTTCTAAGTTTTTAATCCGTTTTATTCTTTGTTGTTATATGTATATCTCCGTTTCCTTTAATGAATATAAAAGAAAGGAGTAATATAATATTTAAGTAAAACGTACAGTAGTGTAGTGTACAAAGACTTAAAAATTATTTCGATAATTTATTGTTTTTGCAGGTTGTATAATTTTTAAATCGAATGAATTTTTATATAAAAAAAATTCCGTTTTTTAAATAAGTATTAGACATTTTATTAATACTATATACAATATACATAAAATTTATTTTAATATTTTCTTTTACTCAAACAATTTTTGGATTGGCCATATAATTATCATTAATTTTTTAATCATACTTATTCTATTATATACAATACTAGTCATATACTGCATAAATTTTCTTTTTTTCTTTCTGTTTACCTTTTCTATTTACACTACTGTACGCTTTTTAGGTACACGCTTAATGAAATGAAAAAAAGTTTAAAACTTTTACTTTGTTAACTTTTCCACCTAAAATATTTTTATTTTAATTTTTTTTAATAAAATTTAAAATTTAATCAATTTATAGTTTGATATTTTTATTATGTTTATAAGCAGTTATTTTTACCTCGAACATTTTTTAAAACATATAACTGATTGTGTGGGAAAAACTTGCGAATTTGTTTAACAAACCCTACAGGCGATTTTTAATTTTAAATTTCTAGAACTTAATATTTGTTTTGTTTCTTATGTTTTTTTATTTTTATCGCAACAATTTTATAAAAAGTAGTAAACAAACAAATCACCTGACTCAGATATTAGATATGTGTTTTATATTTTATTAACATCGATAAATTGGCAACGTCGTCACAACATTGTTACAGAATACCAAATTAACATTGATGTTGTGTTTAAGTGATGTTGCTTCAAAATCGACGACGATGTTGCCGTCGCCAAACAGAATAAGGGTGATTATTGTGCTACAACAAACATGTATAAAAATCTATAATAAATTGGAAACACAGCCATAGTCATTAACATTTTTGCCTAACTTAATCTGTATTCTTTAAAGATTTTTGCCTAACTTAATCTGTATTCTTTAAAGATTGCAATAGCGAAGTTTTTCTTTGTGGCAAATTAATTCATAAAGTATTAACATTTTGCTTTATTCCGAAGCATATTAAAATTTTTATTTTGTGTAAATATATATGACTATGGCTCTATATGTGTGAATGTATAAACTTGAAATGATTTGAAATCTATCGAAGATGAGATACGTTTTGCATGTCCGTTACGTAACCACTTCTACTTTAAAACTTTTTAACACTTGTTCATGAATATGGTTGAAGTCCGTTATTTTTGAGTTATTGATTTTGCATAATTTACAAAATTACGCAATTGTCGGGTTGGATAAACGATCGACTCTTGGGTCTACAAAGCTTCAAATTACGGTATTCGATGTCGGTGGGAATATAGTATAGATTTTATATAGACTAATCGGTCGCTTGTCATATTGGAATTTTAATCGGTATCGAATGTCGGAATTTCTCCCACCAAAAATTTTAAACTATTTAAAAATCAAATCGGTGATTTATTCCTGTTCTGCAACCCGACCGATTTCAACTTTGTTTTTTTATTTTCTCTTTCAACTACATCTTTTTTTAAATAATGGTTCGACTGCATATACATGATGCATACAACCGAACTTATGCAGCATGTTTACACAAATATTTATATTATAGATGGCAACGTTAATTTCAATTGCCGAATTGTACTATTTCTGGCAACTGAACATTTTTGTTGCCAGTAGACAAGTTTTATTTCATTTATTGGCGTCGCTGCTATCAATTCCGTAAATCCTTGAACTTAAAACAAAGAAACTTATTTGTGTGGTACAATGATTAAACAATGGCCTGTTCGTAAATGCAGGTCTGCGCTGCATATGATTATTATGCGATGATTTTGCTAATCAGCTGTGCATGATGTTTTTATTTGCACATTTGTTTGTTTGCATTTACGATCGACATAAGCATATAGATGATAAATCAAGTGATGTGCGATTATGTAGTATTTACAAAAGAAAAATTTTTAAGAGTAAACAAAGGAAGTTGTTATTAAAAAATTTTATTTATAATACTAAAAGGCGCATTCCAAAGGTTTTAGATTATTGGAGAGTTATAAAAGAATATCCAAAAGACATATTTTTTGATCATTTGCACATAAATGTTAAAAAATATGAAAAATAATTACATTTAAGTACTTACTTTTCCGTTGCATCAGCCATTTTTTTGATTAGTATTTGCAGTCGTTTGCGCCTAATAAGCTGCTGTGTTGCATATTCGACCGTGTTACATTTGCAGTGTTGCTACTGTTTGCATTTTTGAACATACTGCGCAAAATATGCAGCGCAGTGCTGCATTTTTTTTTTTTTTGTTTTTCCGCACTTAACTGATTTGATTACTTAAAGAAAGTTCCCACAATATTTAATTCTTATTTGATTTAATCATTGGAGGATCTCCGTTTGATGCACTAAATATAAATTTTTATTAAAGGGTTTTTAAAATTGCTTGATTTTTCTGTTCCTATTTCAACGTTCCATTGCGTTCTTAGTTCTTTTATAGGAATCGCTTCTTTCGATTCATACGTAACTGAATAGGGAAACGTAATTGAAATGAAGAACGCGAAACAAAAGATAATGCACCCAAAGGTAGTCCGCGTAAAAGAATTACGTTGATGTACTTTTTAATCTTGTAGCATTTCTCTTTCATTATGATTTATTTGGTTGGAATTTTAAAAAGAATAATTATTGCGGTCTCTGATATTTTTATTTTCAGTTATGTGATAGAACATAACGACTATTAAGTTATAATTATTTTTAGCTCACAGTTTTTTTAAATCAGATTTTCTAACAAAATTTTGTTATATGCAATTTTTCGACAACCCTTTCTCTCATAGTTTGAATTTTGAGAAAACTATTTGCTAATTTTTGTCAATAACTGAAAAATAACGGTACATTTAAATATTTTTAATTCGTTACTGTAAGAGAAAAACATCTCTGCCCACATAAAATACGAACTAATTGTATTTTTAAGCAAGTTAATCTGATATAAGGGTTTTTACAATCAAACTTAAAAGGATATATTACTTAATCCATGAAAATTCTTAAATTTTGTGCTTACATAAATTTATAGGCATCTCAGTTCTTTAATCAATGAAGAAGCAAAGTGACGATTACTTTTGTTCATGTGTTGTGCGTTAACCATCAATAAATATTAATTAACAATTGTTGAAGTTTAACGGGGTTTTTCAAATTTAAAAAACCGAAACCGGGGATTTTAAATATTTCAAATATGCGAAAACCGGTTTTTGGAAAATGTCAAAAAAATCGATCACACTAGTTCGTATTAAGCCATAAATTTGTGGTTCGTTTTAGAACTATACAGCTTTTTCATAAAATACGGAATACAAATCGTTGAAGTTGCTTATCTTCACAGCGCTAACGTTTTTACGATTTGCTACAGATTCTCCCTTGGATTGCAATCCGAACTGCATGGTGGCCAATACGTATCGATCAGTATGTTTTGGATTATTATCCTATTTATTTATCCATGTTAATGCTATATGACTCAGCACATGGCTGTAGCCATGGTAACGACTTAGCACCCCAAAGCATAATGCTACTACCACCATGCTTTATAATGGTCTTGCGTACGCTTTGGCTCGTATTCTTTTAACTTCGGCCAGCAAACATATTTTTTCCCGTCAGGGCAGACTGTTAATTTTCCTATAAATAAGATATATTCCAACTTTCTTGAGATTAACGTTCAGAAAATAACCGTTTCTTTCGAGGGATTCTCTCACACGGTCTAGCTTCTCGCAAACCTCGCACAGTGGGAGCAAATTACTGTTCTTGTCTTACGGTGAAAAGCCTTTTGAACGGCATGAAATTCTCATTAAAAATATGAGCCTTAATGTGGACCAAGTAGTATGAATTACCTCGGATTTTGGAATTGTTTACATAACATTATTTTGATGAACTTAATATTACATTTTAACAAAAATCTTTGTCATTGCCAATCATTCCTATTCTGCATTTCAATTACGTTTCGGCATTCAGTTATGCAAATATAGAGACAAGGTAGTAGAATAAAAAACAGAATCGTAAGTAGCAGAAGACCAAGAGTATTTATAAAACCAGATGTTTCGCTTTTAGAGCATTTGAAATAGGAACATAAAAATCAGAATTTTTCGAAACATTTCAATATATAAGTAAATTTATTGCAATAAAAGAGTGATTCAATTATTAAAACAAATAAGAATTAAATATTGTGGGAGCTTTAACAAAATAAAAACATCAGTTAAGTACGGAAAGACAAAAAAGCCAGAACAATGGGAGGTATTTGTGGCCAAACAAATGATCTAATAACATTTTTGCCATCACTTAACCGAGTAGTGGCTGCTTTGAGATTCTTTGTAGAAGGAAGCTACCTACATGTAGGTAGTGCAGATTTACATGTTGGGATGACATAATCCATAATTTGAATTCGCTATTGTCTTTCCTTTACATAATACAATTTAAAAGGTTGCACTTTGTCTTTAGATCGCTTATCGTATCCACGGGCAATATCTTCTTTCGTTGCAATTCAATTCACGAACTTTTCATACTGCTCAGTGTTATTGTTTTCGACCAGTACATTTTTTTTAGTAAAATAAGAAACACAAAAAAAAAATAATTAGGATCACACTTTTTTGTGGCTAAACACTCAAAATTGGACGACTTTCCGTCGCTAAATTAACAATTTATAAAAACGTAGCTACAGTGGTCGGCATATTTATTTTGTCAAAGTATAGTGAAGAATTGTTTTATTGTCCTTAAAGTTTAGACTAAAAATAAACAAATAGTATATTATGTTATAGTATATATACACTGTCCCGTATTTGGGCGCTCTAGTACATTTATAACTAGAAAAAGCTATATTCTTTTTAGGAATATTTATTAATAAACTTATACGTATTATAATACATATGTATGTACATTACTATTTTACATTTTTGCTGTGGGAAAAAACAACTGAAAAAACCACTTTTATATTTGATATAATAAAAAAAAGGCTGTAGTTAAGGGATAAAAGAAAAGAAAGAATATTTGCTGCCATATTGATCTAGTCAACAGTATTTTGTAATGTTTAAGTTAGGTAACATGTTCATATCCCCCAAATAGAGGCTTGTATCGTATCTCCTATTCTCTTCTGTAATATGCCTACATTTTATTACTTTGTCATTGGCCCGTCTATAGATGTGGTATAAGACAGGGGTTCCTGTGGAATTTTGAATATATCCCTGACTATCTAAATGTAGGAATGCCTCGGGTGGCAAATATCCATTCTTCCGTATCTCCTCAATGTATTCCCCACTTACATAGTAGGGGGCCATAATTAGGTTGTTTTCCTTTCAATCTACGGTTTTTAGTATATTGTTTCTAATCAAATGAATCATGAAATTGTCTATTCTACTTATTTTTGAAGCATTATATATCTTTTTGTTTGAACTGTACTTCTTAAAGTCACTATTCGATGACCTAAATAGCGAAGTGCATGCCCTGATACATTTCCGTTCGAAAACTCGAAGTTTTTCCATACGTGATGGTGAAATATTGTACCAAATTTGGCAGCCGTATGTCAATATTGGTCTAATTAGAGATTTGTACAACAATATTTTAACTGTAGGGTTTATATATTTGGAGTAAAAAAGTTTCTTAGACATAAAAAATGTTTTTCCTGCCTTTATAATTTGAAAATCGATATGTTTGTCGTAATATAAGAATGTATCGAGGTGAATGCCCAAGTATTTTACTATTTGTTTGTTTGAAATATTACAATTAGAGCCTGCTCTAATTCCAAATTCCTTCCAGTGTTTTCTAACATTATAATTGCACCTTCCAGCAGGGGGACGGAATAGAATAGTCTCGCATTTGTCAATATTTATTTTCATTTTCCAGTCTATAGCGTAATTTTCAACCCTATAAAACAAATCCTGTAACCTGCTATTTATTTTTGTTATGTTGTCGTCCGCATGGAAAATTATGACATCATCGGCGAATGCCACAATGTTATTGTTAATGTGTTTTAATAGATCCAAAATGTATAAATTGAAAAGAATTGGCGCGTTTACTGTTCCCTCTTGTAAGCCGTTTACTATAGTGTATTTTCTTTTACTTAGTTGATTCTTATTAGATACTATAACATTTTTGTTATTTAACATATTGTGTATTAAAACAACCTGATACTGAGGCATTACATATTTTATAAGCTTGTATATTAATCCTGGAATCCATATGTTGTCAAACGCTTTTTCAAAATCTATAAGACAGGCCCCCGTACATAGCGATTTATTCCAATTCCAGCTGATATTCGAAACTATGTAGTGAGCCGCATGCACGGTGGAATGTTGAAATTTAAACCCAAACTGCCGCTCTTCAATTAGATTATTATTTTTGCAAAATTTAAGCAAATTGTTATACACACACATTTCGAAAATTTGACTAATATTTGGTAACAAACTTATTGGTCGAAGATTTTTAAGCTCGCTTATATCTTTATTTATTTTTTTTTTTTGGCAAAATTACTGTTAGGGCTGTTTTCCAGGCGTGAGGATAGTATGAGTTGTTTAGTATGTTGTTAAATAGTGTACAATATTCGAATAAAATTTCATTAGGAACGTCCCTTAATATGAAGTTTGGGATATTATCCATGCCCGAAGAGAGCTTTTTACGTAAATTCTTAAATATATATGGAATTGTGTCTTTGGTTACAAAATAATTTTCATCCAAATCATTTGCTTTTCTGTTTGGACTAAATGTAGTGACCGTTGATTTATTCCTTTCATACTCATTTTTTCTTTGCAAAAAAGTGTGGAAAGTTGTATCAACATCTATATGTACGGAGTTATCTGTTGCAATCTATTTATGAGAATGAATTGATTCAAAATAGGTTCCAATTGTATTTAAAATTTCATACTGATCCCTAATTATAAGTTTTTCACTTCCTCTTTCTTTTTGCAATGAATTAATATCGATTCCAGTGTGTCTAAACCAAGATTCATCGTCACGACTAATTTTTAACGTGTTGATGCACAGCGTTTTTGACTCGCTAAATTGTTTTTTAACTTCGTTAAAAGTATTTGAGGGATTTCGCCGATCCAACCTAGCCAACCGCTCCCGGAAGTGATTATTGACTGCGATTGTGAAGTTATCTTTAATGAGCTTTCTCACCAATTTACATTTTGCTTTTAGTAAATTTATTTCCGCTTGTGTCATATATATTTCCAATCTATTGTATTTTTTAATTTTGCTTAAAATTTTACTCTTTTCTATATTCAAGTTCTTTATAACTGCATTTGAAAATTTTGTTACTGAATCCTCATTTTTAACTTTCGGAACGGCTTTTTCTATAGCTGTTTTTATACTTTTTTTCCAGCTTGAGTAAGAAGTAGTCTATTTCAGCATTCGAAAGATTTCTGTCATTTGGAATAATAGCGTTGCTGCTGTAGTTATCTAAAATACTGTTTCTAAATTTCTTCCAGTTAATTCTTTTAAAATTCAGTTGCCAATTTGGGGGATCCCTAAAAAATGTAAGAGGATGGTCATTATCCTTATCCAAAACTATAATTTGCACTGCCCTATGATCACTGTCGTAATCGATACCACTTTCAGTATGACTTAATTTATGTATTAAATTCAAGTCGACTAGTAATTCGTGCAGTGATATTTAGATCGGGGAAAAATCTCCTAGTCGTGTTGACAATATTCGTGTCTCTAAAGCCAACTCTTGGCGTATCAGTGATTAGACCGTTTTTTTTCTTCCCTGAAAATCTTGTGTTCGGCACTTCCTTTTCTCCCAAAGTCTAAGTCATTCGATATCGTCAATGGGCTCCGTAAATCGGATTTTCGCATGTAATGTAGATAGACTGAATTCATATCCGAAAATATTTTTTTTTCTAGTAGTGTTGCTCAATGCTTTTCTTTCTTCCCAGCACATGGTTGTTGATGCCGACTTAGTTCCCGGCAATACTTGCCTAATTTTACCATCGCAAATTGTCATAAATATCCCGTGCTTTACTATTATATCCTTTGCAGGTACTCAAATGCAGAATCTTCTAAATTACTTCTTTGAGCATTTATTAGAAAAACTTTTGGTATCAGCTCAAGCCTTTGTTTTCTATATTGAAATTTTGTTGGACGACAGGTAGTACTTAGTAGTTGATGCTGATGGATTTTCTAACAATTTTTTGATGTTTCTGGTACATTTCCTGAAGAAGTCGATGGTTTGTCAGTGTCGATAATGGACTGCGGATGATCACATAATCTGCATCAGAAACTCCCTCCTCAATTAATTTTTTGTATTGACTTTGGCCTGATGATCCATCGCAACCCAATTTAGAGGGCATTACTAGTTTCCCACTGCTATGTAATATGTAAAATGCGTTTTGCTGCATGGTCCAGTAGTGCTTGCAAATCAACTTTTACTGACATTGCCGTTATATTTAATTTACCCGAAAGTGGTAGGTACACAAAGCTCCTTTGCGGTTTTTATCATTAGAGGGAGAGAGCGAGAGAGAGACGAATGTTGGCCTCAATTTCCATTCCCGATGACCGAATTAGGAGAATTTTTTTTTTTATTACATTTGTTACCACCTTTATAAGGCCGGCCTGGAACAGCTTGTGAAGCTTTTATGACGATGTCAGCGTGAAATATTGCCTAGTTGCTATCAGTTGTCGTATATATGCTTTGTAAATAATGTGAACCCAATATTTTGGGCAATATGTTGCTGTTGTCTCATTTTGAAAGGCTCTGATCTGCCGCCTGCAAAAGCCATTCTCTGTCTACCTTGCTTTAGTTTGATTTCACTATTTTCTTCAGTATCAGTGTCTCCTCTTGATCTTGTTCAACCTGTGTTATACGTTTTCCCGTTTTTCCAAATCGGTATTATGTTTTTTAAACCAGAACCTAGAAAAGAAAGATAAATAAAAAATATCAATGATTTGGACAATTCATATTAGTGGGAACTAAAAAAACGGGCCCTAAATCGCTCCAAATTCGTGTTCTTTCTTTTCCTTCCTTCGTGTTTGTGTCCCTTAAAATAACTAGTAAGATAAGTAGTAATAATTACGCATCAGATAATAAAACTTTCCGCAGAGGTACTAGCCGCTCTTCGCTGGCTATCGTATCAGCAATGGCGTATGCCAAATTCGTATTATGAACTGCAAACATTGTTGAAATTTTGCTTGCACATCAAATTTTCTGTCTAACAAAGTTTCGCTTTCTTGCTTTTAGGGGGTCTTACAATAATTTTTATTCATTTTTGTTTATTCGATATTAATCCCAAATGTTAAACTATTTTTCTGTTATGCAGATTTATTTATGGTCGTATGTACCAAACATAAACTAAAAAGTTTTAGCCCCAGCAGATAAAAATAAAATAAGTGAAATTTCCAATAGTGCTATTTTTCGTCGAATGCTCATCATAATAACAGTGAAAAAAATTTATTGTAAGGCTTGTAATTTACTGCCTCTTCTGATCGCAGAAAATTTACCATAATATACTAAATATTTCATTTCTGGTAGACTCATTCAGTGCTGAGCAATTTTTCAGCCCACTTCTTTTACAAAATTGTGATGAACATCTCTCTTTCCAAGTTGCCAAGGAGTTTTTAGACAAAGTTCTTTTTTTTGACATATCCAAATATTGCTCGCTTTCCATTCCTTTTTTTTCTTAGCTTTTGTTTCCATTCGGATTTGTTTGAAACGTCACCCAAATGAATGCAACACAAAAAAATATTTTCCACAAACTAATTTAGGAAAATCCAAGCCTTATTGAAAATGTGAACCGTTGCTCTTGTACTTTAAATACATTATTTTTGAATACAGTAAATAAGCTTCGAGAGAGCTAGGGCTTTTTCTTAAAAAAATATATTAATTTGTTAGGACTTTTTCAAGAAGCTATAAATCCGTTATTTACAAAGCGGTATCACTTGATTTTTTAAGGGTGTAGACTAGTGAAAAACGTTATCGCAATTTTGGGGAAAATGGTTAAGCCAACCCATTTCTCTCTAATAGAACATTTTCTCTCCATCTTCATTATAGAGTGGTCGAATTTGAAGTATGGTTGGACACAAATTTTAATATATTTTCATATTTTATGATCGTTTCCTTGAATCTGGAATGCGTTGTTTTTTAGATGTCGCTTAATTATAGCCCATATAGTCTCGGTCAAATTTAGACCAGGACTGGATGATGCTCAATCCAGCGGGATTACTGTGTAGTTCGATTCGAATAGTAAATAATTCGAATTCGTATGCTTTATACATTGTGTAATTTTTTGTTTAATTTCACCGTTTAAAGATATGTATATTCACCAATAGGCGATATCTATTTATGGTATTGACACGGTAATAAATTGTCCTACAATACTTTAATATCGGGTGTGCCATTATTCGTGCTTTCCATAAAACTACTACAATTCTTCGACTGATATACAGACCGCCACGCTTGCTGAGATTCTGATGGCCTGTTTCGGGCAATCTTTATGGAATGCCTTGTTTTAGGTAGACATAACTTTATATATGTATATATACATATCACTAATTTAAGAGATGCCTTTGGATTTGTAATTGGTAGAATTCAATTACAATTACTAAAAAGTGGTATATTTCAACTACCTTTTTCATGTAAATGGTAATTATAATGTAATTGGCAACGCTCCAGTCTGCTACAGTAAATATGGAGAAACTATTTACCGGTATATCCATTTCCTTGTAGAAACAGAAATCATTTTTTTAAACATTTTATGGTTTCTTGTGTTAATGGAATTCCTTGTCTTCTGAATAACTTAGTTGTTGGCGGCTATTTCTAACATGAATAATTGAATTATAAAATGGGTTTACACTCTTGACATTTTTGGATTTAATTATAATTTTCCTTTAGTCATATAAATTGTTTTAGGTATTTTAATATTTATTTGAGGTTATTTCCGTTTCGGTTGTATACATCCGATTTTGAAAAAGTAAAAGCGTTACCGTTAATTTGCAGAACAGGAAAATATCTCACGTGTGACTTAAAACCACTTTGATAAAGAGTGATTTTCGGCATATACCTGTTCAGTGCACAAACATTTTTAATTTTTGTTGTGAGTATTCTATTATGCACTTTATTTATAATAAATTGCTTAAGTAAATAGTCTAATAGCTCTTTATTGGTTTTTGTGGGAGAATGAGTTATTTCATAAAAAAAGAGCACTTAAAAGTAAATAATTTTTAAACACTCTTCTCCTTACGTAAAATGGCTTTTCTTGCGATTATCCGTGTTCAGATAAAAAAAAAATCAGCTAATCCCATGATGTCATATTGTATTTTATATCGAAACATATCACGCGAATGTGTATGAGTTCCCCCGTCTTAAAACGTTTACTCAACACTTTTAATTTACAAATCATTAAAATATATATTTATAAATTTTCATTTATTAAAAAGAAGAGCATTTTTAGTATTTATATAAACTTTGTTTTCATGTTTTAAAAACGTTTTGTTTTACTGAAATAATAATGATTTATACTTATCAAGGCAAATTAATTATAAGGTGAGAGCAAAGCGAATTCAGTGTTGGACGCAAATTCGATCCATTGTCAACAATTTTTCGCCTTGAGTCTACTGACGAGCAGAAAATTAAAAAAGAAATAAAAGCAAACAAATGAAAATTCTTTTAACTCATAAATATATGTATTTATATTATTGATAAATTCGTAAATTTTATTTTTCATTTAATATACAGTTTAGCTCTAGGTTGTGACGAGCGAATCCATCACCTGCTCTCATGAGGCCACCATATAATTAATTCGCCATGATTTATATTTTAAAACTTTAATTATACAGCGATCTACACTAATAAACAGTAAGTTATAATAAGTAACAAACATTTATGCAACATAAAAAATGTTTTTTTTAGCTCAAAATTTATATACAAAATTTAAAATCTCTCATTTACTTATAACTTTCGAACTACTCGTACATATGCATAATTAAATACACTTAAAAACATGTATGTATATGTCAAACCTTAAAATATACATATATGGTTAAAACTAAATAAAAAAAAAACAAAATTAAAAAAGAAATATTAAAAAAAACAAATACAATCCTAGTGTATGTCAATTTTTGATGATGATATTTTACGCCTTATAAAAATTAACTAAAGTATATACATACATATATAAACATATTTAATAACAAATTTCCCCAACTGTTGCAATAATCATTATATTTTTTTGTTTTTATATTTATTTATTTTTATTTAATACGAAATGAAAGTTATATTAAGAAAGTAGCAAATCAAAAGTTCAATAGATAAAAAAACCAAAATATAATAAAACAGCAATAATGAAACAAACAAAAATAAAAAAAATGAATTAATCAAAATTCCTAGCCTCGACTTAAAATTTAATAGAAAACGATCTTCAAATAGTTGAAAACAAAACCAAAAACATATAAATTTCAAATGAAAAGTTATGCGGTTCTTTAATTAATTAAACTTAAAATTTAGTTACATATACAAACATACATATATACATATGCTGTATGTATTAATACAATACCCACTTCATATTAATAAACATGCATTGTACGGTATAGATCATACATATATATACTACAAGAATATTTTCGAAAAGTAACAAGAAATTAATTTACAATATACAAATAATTGCTTTACCTGCTGGTATATAAGTTCCTCAAATACTAAATTGTAAATGTTTGTTTTGTTTATATGTACGTATTTATTTATTTATTTATAATTAGGGTTCTCATATAAACTATTTAATTCCTCCCAAACTGCAAATTTGTGCGTTATATACAGAAAGTGAACTGAACTGTCAGACATTTTCTGAAAATCTGTTTACATAAACCTTGTAAATTTGTTTGACTCATTTAATTATTTAGCCATTTTTTTTGTCAAACTACTAAAAAAATTTTTATAAAAAAGTGTAGGTTGTTACAGTAGTAAATAAAGGCGTCTTATGCTCTTTAAAGGATCCATCTAGCTTTTATGTTGACATTTCTACCAAGTTAACCGTAACTGTTAAAACTGCACAACAGATTAAAAAGTGGTTTTTTTTGAATAAGTCTCAGAATGTGCCCAATTTTTATTTAATTTTGTATCTTTCTTGTTCTAGTTATAAGTTTTGTTTTATTTGAAAGATAACATTACACAATTTTTATGGTTGACTTATGCTTTATATTTAATTGAAAATGTTAATAAAATTTTCTAATTAAATTTGTTGGTATTTTCCTTTAGTTGCTTATATTATTTCAATGGCATAACATTTTTCTGAATATATTTTATTTATTTTTAATAAAAGATTTCGTGCTACGAAAACTCGATAAATCGTAATGAATATTATTGTGAACTCCTTGCAATCCAAAAGAATTTTCAGCAAAAATGAAACTAAAAAAATAGATTTTCGAAGAACTTTTTTACCTTTGATTTGATTTCACGAAACTGCCTGAAATCAAATAAAATCAAATCCACACGTTTTTATTTAATCAAATAATGATGGTTCAAACCCATTAATTAAAAAAGTTAACTGACAAGTTTCAACTTTGTAAATACTCAGCTGGAAAAATATAATAAGGGAAGAAAGATTTACGAGTCGATTATGAACAGCAACCGAACTTTAGTTGGGTTATCTACTGGCGAAAATGTCCGATTGACAGAAATAGTACTAACTGGCAACTGATATTAACGGCTGTCTGTCGCAATAATAATGTTGCAATGCACATAGTACACAGAACCAAATTTTGTGGGTAATATTAACGAAAAAGTTTAATAAAAAAATCAATGGATTTTCGTTCCAAATCTACATCAAATTGCTTCAAATCTAACAGTAACAATTTAACAGTTCATTCAATAAGTCCGTAGGATAAGTAAAAAAAAAAACATAATTTTGGCAAAAATTGATGTTATTATTCAACATAGTTGCCTTCGAAGGCCATACAACGAGTTTAGGGATTTTCAACTTTTCCTTGCCACTTATAGTACGATTTCTCTTTCTCGTCAAAATAGGCCTCAGCTATTACTTTGTCATTGGGCTTAAATTTCTTTCCAGCATTCATTCTGGTATGTAATAGTGAAGCCATGTTTCATCTATTGTCACATATTGACGATAGAATTTCATTTCATTGCAGTTTAACAGTGCCAATCACGCCTTTAAAGCATTAATTCGTTGTAGCCTTTGGTCGACTGTGAGCTCACGCTGCATCCATTTTGTACAGAGCTTTCACATACCCAAATGTTCGTGTAAGATGGTAAAAACATTACCATCTGATATCTTTACCACGTCAGCTAGCTTGTGCACCTTCAACTTGCGATCGTTCATAACCAATTTGCGGATTTTTTCGATGTTTTCTGGAATAACAGCCCATCAAATGTGCTGGTACGACCATGTTTAAATTTAGCGATCCATTTCTCTACCATTTGTCTCGATGGAGCAGAGTTCGAATAATGTTTATCAAGCCATTGTTTGGTTTCTACTATATTTTTTTCATCAAAAAGCAATAGTTGCTTCCACAAAATGCTATAACTCACGAATCAATAGTCAGATTGCCGTCAAATTTATACACGTATCGTTTGAAGGTTGGTACTAAATAAAAATCGAATGGAAAAAATTCTAGTAACACCATCTATGTGTCATCCCGTGGACTTTTTTAATAATATTCAAAATTTAAGCTGAAATCCTGTAAAACCAACAAAAATTAATTAGTTAAATTTAGGTAGTAACGCAATACATAAGCTAATTTAAATAAAGTATTCGTTTATTTGCTAAAATTTGGTTAAATTGAAAGAGGATGAATAATAACAAGTAGTAAAAAAGTGTTGTTTTGAATAAAAATTCGTTAAAATTTTATTAAAGTAAAAAGGAGAATTCGTTAGTAAAATTGAAAGAAAGCTACTAGAATTGAAGAATTTGCGTTTAAATTATTTTTATTCAAATTGAATAGCACATTACAATTTAATTAAAAATATGTAGAATTGAATAAATTTCCATATTTTTAGATGTGAACAGACATTTATGGTACAAGACAGTTTGGAAAGTTTTGAAATTTTTTGAAAAAATTTAAAATAATAAAAACAATATAATCATTTGAATTCTTCCGCGAGAATATTGAAAATATAGATCAGCATTTCATTTTTATTATGACGTAAAATGTACTTACCTAAGTACGTGGAAGAAAATCAAGAATTTGAATTTTTTAGTTAATACGAATAAAATGTCTCCCGTATTAATAAATTTCACTATCACTAATAGTTAATTTAACTAATTTGTTTTTCAGTTTAACAAAAAGTTTTTTATATAAATAACAAAAAAGTAACTGTCAAATTTAAGAATTTTTTTCTAATTAATTTCTTTTTTAGCGAAAAACCTCCGTAGATTTGAATAAAGAGTTTGTTAGTTGTCAAATTTTTGTATTATTCTTCAGGCTCTAGGTCAAATATTTTATTTAAATAAAACTCTTATGTTTTCATTAAACATTTTCAACGTTTCGAACAACTAATTATTTTTCTAAATTCTTAATTGCTATTGCTATTTTAATATTAATTTCTTAAATGTACAAATTTATGTAATTTAAAATGTGTAACTTTTGTAACTTGTCTGTAAAGAAAACATCCATAGCCAAATAATAAATAAAAAGGGAAAATCTACATTTTAGTCCATTTCAAACAAAATAACGACCCAAAACATATATTTATGCAGTTTAGTGTTGCACCAACCAACAAATGGATAAAGCAAATTTATATGCTACAAATAATACTATTTTTACAGCAACTTCAACAATTTTGTTGTAGCCATAAAATTTCAAGGCAATTTTACCATAATACAGAGAAGTTCAATTTTATTTCGTAGTGAAAATATAATTCTGGCCGAGGATACATTAATTTGTACTGCCACTAAAACAGCTGTAACCAATAGCACAGCTGATCGGTTTTTATTATTTATTTTTTGTTTCCCAACTATTTAGACATTTCAAAAAATTAACAATACTTTTTACTTGACATTTAGATAAGAATATTGTTTTGTTTAGTGGAGATGAGTTAATCTTCTTCGATATGCCTTGAATTTTGTGTTGATTTAATTAATTAAAAATTTTGAATTAAGTTTTCTAAACAAAATTCACTGTTTTTATATTAACGGTATTCAGAGTTTGTTGCAAATGTTTTCGCAAAACTGCGATATTTTGCACTTTTACCAGATCATTTTTAACAAACACTGAATAACTTTTAAACAACATATCAATATTTTTATTGTTTATAATTTAAGATTTTATTATTAAAATTAAAGCGATGTATTTCCAAAAAAGAAGCAGTGCCATTAAAAATACAAAATATTAATGCATAACAAAATTAAACCAATCCTAAATATACATTCTTAAGAAATAACAGATACAAAACGGTTTATTTTTCTAGATATTTAATTAGAGAGAACAAAAAAGAAAATAACTTTTACAAAACTACCAAAATAAGTTTTTAGTAGATAAAAACCAAATAAATAATATAATTAACAAAAAGGTTAGCCATGATTTTAAACCAATAATAAATTAACAAAATATCGAGGCGAAAAGAAAAATCTAAAATTAAGTAAAAAATTAAAATTAAAGAAAAACTTATTCTTCCTACATTTTCTCAGTGTCTACATTAAAAAAAACAAATTAATACAAAATATCTTCATTTAATTTATTAATAGTCGTGGTTGTTAATGTTTCTTACAAAACAGAAAAAAAGTCAAATAAAACTCCCTTAACAAATAATACTGATTAAAAATAGTTTTTATTTAGTTTGTAAGCAGTCGCAAAACAAACACACAAACAAAAGATATTAAATTTTAAAAACAGCGTGAAGAAACCATATACAAACTCCTTAACCTTATACTGATTATATCAATAATAAACATTATAAATATTAATTATAAATAATACATATATATATACTAATATACAAATACTTAAATATTTTTGACAAAACTAACGAATCTTGAAGTGATCTTTGATTCGATCTTTGATTTTTTGTAGAGAGCTACAAGAGCCCAACTTACAGTCCAAACTATATAAACCGGATAGTTGATTGTTTAAGTGGTCAAACACGTTTGTTTGTCGTGAACTTATTAAGCTTTGCCGACACTAATTATTCCCCCCCTTTGCACCACTTCATCAATATACCGAAAACCTTGGCAAAATGAGCAGTTTTATTATTAATTCTAAATAGGTTAGGTTTTATAGACTCTGAACGCATCTTGCGACAATATTTTAAACGGATGTGCAACAATTCGGCTACCACAGTGCACAATTATTCGACCACATTTTCTACTGATTTAAATAAAAATGTTAATAAAAAAACAAAAAAAACAGAATAACAGAAGTGCAATAATTTAGTATAATAGCATACACAATTAGTTCACGGATAATTAAAAATAGTTTGAGGCATTTGCAACAGATAAAAATCTTTTTTGCTCATGTTTGTTCTTAGTACATAGATATTACTATGAAATATCTATGAGGGAATAATATTTATTACCCATGATAAATAAAACAGAAGCCGCCATCAGAATTTATTTAAGAAAAATAAATGATCGTGTGAGTTTTTAATTTGGTAATTTTAAATCGTGTTATGATCAAATAAAGTTATATTATGTAAGAACCATGCCTGACCTTATTTTTTTAATTATGATCCTTGCAGCTATAATATGTTTAAACGGCATAACATTGTTATTATATTTCTCCACGTGAGAATACAATTTATCTGCTCACAGTTTCTTCACTACAATCATGTATTTTTTCAAGTTTAATCCAATGAAACTTAATATCCAAAATAACAGCAGATTCTTAGATAAGCAGCAATAAAAATCTCAAACTGACTCCCAACTTTTACTGGGGTATGTTCTGAAAAACGTTTCGTTTGAAAAACGCAAAACAGTGTTCAGTTAATCGGATTCTCTCAATTAGTGCATTCGAAGTTAAGTTCGAATAAAATATCTCATACACCTAAAAGAGAAACGAATTAAAAGCTGCAATAAGTTGTTGTTCCACTATTTTATCTACCATTCGTGTGTATATATGCGGTAATATTTATTTTTAATTGAAAATAATTTAAAACAGACCAATATTCAAATTTAAACATATAAAACTAAAAAAAATTTAACAAACAAAAAGTACATTTTAGAAATAAAAGCAGAAAATGTTGATTTTATAACAACTCTTTCAAAAAAAAACGTTATGGAATAAGTAGAAAAGTAGAATTATCAGTGATATAACTTGTCCGAGGATGATCGCCTTGCATACCAAATAATGAATTATTTTCGAAAAACACATACACATGTTTTACTTTTTTAATTATTATTAATTTAAATATGAATTGCTTTGATTATAAACATATGTACATGAATACTATAAAAATTAAAATAATACGACGATCTAGAAAGTGATTCTAAAGGACTGATTCTACTTGGCTAATTGCTTCGTCAAATAAGTGAAAGCGATTTTGTCCTAATTTTATTTCCAAAGTTATATTTAGAATCACAGGCCTTACTGTAGTATTTTTAGAATTTGGCTGGTAGATTTCCTCACTCACACATTAAAAAATGGTTTAATAAATTTAGTAAGAGTAAAAAATTAATGATAATTAAGGTGGTCTAAAATAAATTTATGTGTACTTTCAAATAAACTTAAGCATGTACGTGTATTTACAAAACATACACTAGAAGTACTCTGTAGTTGTATGTAGAAACCTCAAATATTTAATTAAATAAGAAAAGAAGGAAACAAAATAAAATATCGTTGTGAAATTAAATTGTAGAAAATTGCCAATTTTAAATACAAATATAGAAAAACAAGATCTGTGAGCAAATTATTGTATTCGATATCGATCGAAGCTAAAACTCTACTAAAATTTCCATATTAAAATTTCGGTCGATATCCAGTGATATAAGTAATTTAGCCCCTGGTACTTTATTCCAGACTTAAGCAATTAATTATTTGCATATAAAAAAATCTACACTTAATAATGGTACTCGTGTATCCTTTATAATATAAAATACATTTCCAATGAAAGACGTTAATACGTAAGTATGTATGGGTACATTGCAAGCATATTAGAATTTATTCAATGAAGTGCACACATACATACATACTATATGTACATACATGCATACATAAATATGTACGAAAACGAGAATATTTAACAATAAACATTTATTACATTCATTAAATTAAGAATGTACGTAACTGAAAATTTCTAAAATCCCCAAGTGTGCAATTAACTAAATCACATCTTCAGACAATTAATAATTCAAATTAAATATTTAAACAGAGTTTGAAAATGTATATATTATATATAGTACATTCATATATACATATGTATGTATATTATTAGTTTATTAACAGGAAAACAAGAAATATACGTTTTAAATAATTAATTTCTTTCAAAAAGAGTTCTCTTCTTAAAAAAATCCTTTTAAAGCCGAATTTCTCTTTATTTTTCACAAATTCACTTACACAAGATTTCCAAAAAGCTAATTGAGTGAGTAGGAACACCAAAATCGATAACTCAATTTAAAATTTAATTGCCTGAATTCAGGTACATGTCTGAACACAGTATATAAAAGCTGCAGAGATTCAGTTATTTTTTTAACATAAAACAATTATTTATTATTGAAACATAAATGAAACTCCCGCTGGATATTGAAAACAACGCAAACGAGCACATCTGTGCAAAAAGGCATAGTTTTAAGCAACACAACAACAATATGAACATAAACGCACATTTTTAATCTTCTTAAAGCCACTGACACAGTTATTATTTGTGCCTGTGACTTCTTAGCGGTCGACGTCCCCTTACCTACATATATTAACACTGTATTAATACGGCGTTGATAATTTTACCGAACTCAAAAAGTATGATAAAGTTATCGATTTTATAATAATAAATTGATTAGTCGACTGTTTTTTGCCGATTTTGCTTCAAGAAAAATTTTGAGGCAGTAAATAACAGGCGTTTACACTACGTCTTGACTAGCCATAAATTTGTTCACACATTGAAAAGCCGATCTTCTCTTTAAAGAATACGTGAAAATGTTCCTGTTCAGTTTGAGAATAATTTTTTGTCTCTCATCGAGATTGTATGGATGCTTTTGTATAGTTTATGTACGGGTGTTTACAGAAGGGCGCACACACATATACATACTTTTTATTTTGCCTGTGCATTATGTGTGTGTAATAGCATGACAGAGTTTTACGAATTATTGTTCCGACAACTCTGTTTGAACATTAAACTACCATAAACAGAGACGGTCTTGACTGGCCATTTTTCTATGCAAACAGCAAAATGATGCTATGTTTAGAACATGTAGAAGTGTTGGTTATATGACCTCCATATCAACATTAGTAAATTTTATCATATACTCAGTTGAAACATACAACTATGATTGAAAACCAAGGCCAATCGAATATTTAGTAAAAACACAATTTCGAACCATCATGTGTGTGGTTATATTTTAAAAACGAATGTTTGCAACAAAGATTTTTAAACTTTTTTGTAATTGAACTCATTTTGGAAGTAAAAAATTTTTAACATGTGTTTGATCTCTTTTTTAAAATTGTTCTTACGGCGTTTTAGTCCTTCAAGATTTATTTATTACACTAATACGCTGTTATGTGAAGTTATTGGGAGTAAGAATTTCAGCATTCAATAATATAGAACATTCTACATTCTCACTTTCCAGTTAAACTGTTGTGCGGCAAGATGACCGAGAGGAAGTATAAGTAAAAGCGGCAAAAATCGAAACTGTCGCCGTTATTATTATTTTTCTTTTGACGGGACAATAAGAATCGGAGCAAATCGTGAGCTCAAATTATTTCTTCTTCGATTTTTATAAAAGCTCTGTTTAAATATTTTCTTTGCCAATTAGTAGACACGGAAAAACATATACAAAATGAATTAAAGCGAAATGAAAAACTAACAAAAAAAAAAAATCAAAATTTTTAAATATAAAAACATTAAAAGAGAATATAAAACTTAAATTATGATAATAGATTTAGATTCTAGAAGACGTTCAATGTGGTGGTTTTATGTGTTATATTAATTAAATGTTTCATATTATATAAAAATAATAATTATTAGTTAATTTTTTCCACAAAACAAAAAAGTTATAAAAGCTGCCTCAATTTTTATTATAAGAAAAATTATATATATATATATATATATATATATATATATATATATATTCATACATACATATATTGTATATATAAAACTTACATATACAAGTATTTAGCCATTTTTTGGCATTCTTTAAATAATATATTTTTTTCGTGAAAAATAAAATGTTAAACACCAATATTCTTAAACGTATTTTTCTCTATAAAACTTAAAATTTAAACAAAAACCTATTTACAAAAAAATAAAAAAAATGTAAGCACATACACACACACACACACACACACATATTAATGTGTAGTTAATTAAAAAAATTACCAAATACCACATTGAAATTAAAACGTGTTGCTGACTGTAGTCCTTTGGCTTTTTACACCGTTTCTTATAAAATAAATAAAACAATTATATTTATATACAAATGTATATCATTGCATAAACAGGTCAAACATTTATATGGTTTAATGAGTAATTACTAAATTAAAATTAAAAAATATTACATTATTAAAAAATATTACATTATTGTGTAATATAAATATTGAAAATTCATTCACGTGTTTTCCTTTTCTTTTATTTTAGTTAGTTTTTGTCTTATTGTTTTATATTATTTTTATTTATTCCCACCTGTGATAGTGTTAAATAAAAAAATAAATATTTTCTAAACAATATAGGATTCACTCACTAAGTTTAAATTATTTTATTTATACGAAATAAAGTGTCATTAAAGACTTGCATTAAAACGAAGTAAAATAGTTCAAGTAGACAACAATGGTTTATATTTAGCTTGAATATATTTCATATTTTACACATCTTCAACACAAACTCCTAAAAATAAAATAAAAAAGGCTTTTAAATACATTATTTGATAAAATTTCAAGAATATAGTTTCTCAAAATAGTTGGTCAAGAAAACTAAAAAATTTAAATTCACATAGGAATCAATTGAATATAAAAAATGTATATAAGGGCATTATCCAAATTGTATTCACCTGTCTACATACACACATGTACGTGTATGTACTAAACTTAATTATAAAAAAATATATTATTATTGTTAGAATTACAATTAATTTATATTGATCATTTTGTATTCTTTTGAATGTAGGAGAGTTTCGCTTGCGTGTTCGTTTTATCAATTTTTTTATTCGATTAAATTTGTGCGTAAAATGTCATGGAATAGTTTAAATTGTGTTTTAAACACAACTTATAACATCTACTTGAACACAGAATTCGTTTTGAAAACTTGCTGCTTAAGAAAACGAAAAAGGAAAAATTTCTTGGAAAGTAAACATCTTTTAGTTTTCTAAGTGAAATTGTGTTTTTAATTGACTTAAAGTGGGAAAAGGTACTTTAAACCCCTCGGGATTAATAATAATATTACTTAATTAAAAGAAATCACTTTTTGAGTAATTTTTTTAACACATTATTTTTTGCGAAAACCACTTTTTTCTTTGTACTAAAGTACAGTATTCAAAACGAAATGTTTTTAATAGTAGTAGTTAAATGAAAAGCACAAGAATCCGACACATGACTAGATTTTCTAGATTGTATGAATCACTCTGTGCCTTCATTACAGCGACAACAGATGTTTCTGTGATATTTCTTTGTTTTTTATTTTTTCAAATAAATCTTCTGAAAATACGCCAGACATTGCCATATGAAATCCTATTAAAGGGAATTAACGTAGCCTATCGTAATCACAATAGTTGCACATCCTAGATTGTTACGACAGCTTCTGCACTACTACCTCAGTAGTCCGAATTTGCTAAAAATTTTACAAGGTGTCTTTTTTTAATATAGGGTGGATAGTGTAGCAGATCAATCATTTTATGGATCCCTTTTCGACCACCTTCTTCTCCGAATTGATTTCAGGTAACCGATTTGTAATTTACGTTTACCTTGTCTCGTGCTACCAGTAGTATTTACTATTGATTATAGTGATTACAGACTGTCGACTGGTGACTGTCGACCTACTTCCTCATTAAGGAGTTTTTTTATAATTGCTAGCGTTTGCTTAAGACTGAGGTCCACCATGGCATTTGCACTTAACAAGTGTCTGCCCATGGTCCTAAGTCTTATGCTAGCTAGTGCTGAACATTCACACACAATGTGCGCTACCGTCTCAGTTTCTTCCGCAGGAGTATCTTTCGAAGCTGTCTCGTCCACCCCTTGGGAGGTTTCTCGTCCAACTCTTCAGAATTCCTCCATTGACCACCCCTCCACCTCGAGCGAGTCTTCATTGTCCATCCACTTCGAACGAGGCTTCCTTTTCCAAACCTTTTGACCCGGATTCCTACTTTGGCCAATTAAAACCGTAGTTTGTGCAGGGTTTAACCCCTCCGCCTCTTGAGAGGCTTCCTGATCCCTCTAATGGGGAAGAATATGTCTACTCACACAGAGCTCCATATGCACCGGTAAGAAGTCTGTATTGAAACTGAAGATTGGCTGGTATCCAGAGTTCGCATACTTGAGACCAAGCACCTTCTTGGCAACGCATCCCTGGCGTATGCTGTTCCACCGTGGATTAGGGATTTTCTATACGAGAGTGCTAACTTCTCTCCGCTCGACTTATTTATCCAGACTCCTGTTACCGGCCGCTACCACGTGGAGGTATAAGTCAGAACTTTTGACAGTACCTGCCAGCTGACAGCCAACATGTGTGTTAGTTTTTTGTTTGCCTTGGTGTAAACAATCCAAATTTTCTAGTCTTGAGTAGGCAACACAATGGTGAACAAAATATTCATATTCTACAAAGGCTTCAAAGTGATGCGGCACTTGCGAATAAAATTTAAAATTGTTTTTATTCCTCACAAAATGAATAAAAACGATTAAAAGTGGTTTTATTGCTATAAATTAAAAGTTCTCAATACTTGCGACACCTTGAAACGTACACAAAGGCTGGTTTCCAATTTGCGCGATATTCGAGTTACTTTTGCAATTATAATTTCTGCTTGACGTTTTGTGGATTAAATACCAAATAGTTTGAAATCTTTTTTATTGCAAACTACTTTATCGAAAACTATCCTAAGTTAATAAATAAAGTGTTTCATTCTAATGATTTTCCTTTGGGTTTTTATTTTATTTTATTGTTCACAATATGCCAATACAAGTAAGAGTCAACATCTTTAAATAATTCCTGCAATATTACCTCATGGTTTCATTTTAAACTTTTTTCAAAAAATAAAACGTCAGCCCCTTAATATCTCTTTCCTTTTTATAAACATTTACATTGTTATAAATAATTATAATGAACCAAAGAGAACTTACATTTTTCAAACAAACCCAGAATGAAATTTAATTTATTAAAAGAAAAATAAATACTTACTCGTTGTAATAATATGAAAAAATACTAAGCTTGCAACAACATTTTATAGATTTAGTCAAAAAACAAACCAAAACTATTTTTTTTAATAAAGATATAGAACAATATGAAAAAAAATATATAAAATAAATTTTAGAGCCACACATTCCATCCAGTAAATAAATAGTTATTATATCTAATTAATAAGGAACACACAATATCAAAATGTAATTTAAAAAAATTATATCTGAATAAACAGAAAATATTTATATATATATTATAACAAAAATTAATAAATCCTTTTAAACTTTATAACATGACTCACTTAATATTTTAAACAACAACAAATCCACTACTAAGAATTACATAAAAACTAAATATTTTAAAATCAAATTATATTAAAACATGAAAGTAAATAAAATTAAGAAATACAAAGTTAAAGAGAACAAATTTTTATTTTTTGGGTTTTAAAATATTTAAGTGCTTTTGCTCCTTAAAATATTAAATATTTAATGCAAAATTTTAGATGTTTTGAATGAATATATGTAGACATTTTATACAATTTTCCTCTTGTTATTAAGAATTTATTGTAATTTTTGCAAAAGCACTAATTAAACGAAAATGAAAATAAATGATTGAAAAAAGACAATTCGAACATTAAAAATTGCTTTAACTTTTATGATTTTTCTTATCTTTTTGGCAAAAAAAAACTGCAACTAAAAACTAATTGTAAAGAATATTTACGCAACAAATACTTTTTCACAATTTTATGTCTTCCCAAAATAATTTAAGTAAATGAAATCAATTTTTTACACAACAACTACTTTTATATATTCAAAATGAAAATCCAACACACAAAATAGTAATTGTTAAACAAATTATGGCAACAATGTACAGTGCCGGGTTAAAGTATAGGAACCCTCTGCATGGTAAAACAAGCTGATATTTTTTAACTTTAAGAAAACCAAGTAGGCATATGTATGATATGAATATATTATGAGAGAAGAACAAATATATTTAAAACATAACAGAAATAAATTTTATTCACGAGATAAAATAAAAGAAAACATATAAATAAGAACAGTTTCTTACTGGACAAAAATATAGGCACGGCCTTTATTACAAATATGTAAATGTGTTAGAAAGTTTCATTAGCTTAGAGCTTTGGCCAGTGTTGCACCATCGACGCTTCCTTAAGTTGACGTTATGTTCGGTTATGGGGTGATACGGGTAAAAGCAATATATTCAACTTCCTTATCATTATGGGGTTACTAAATGCAAGTTCCCCTCACACACAGCAGACATTATTTCTATACAAGCTAATCTTACCTTATAGGAGCAAAATATTACGGTTAGTCTCATCTGAGAAGACAAAGTGATCTTAAAAGCTATACGGCTCATTTTGCAATAATTTTGTATAGTCCAGTCGTTAAATAATAAATGCTGATTGTGCATATACTTTTGCCCGCCACTGCATTTATTTTTGTCTTTATCCCATTAAAAGCTTCATTCCAGACCAATTTTATATATACATACATATATACTTCTAGTAATAATCCTCAAAATATTCACTAATGTCCCAACTCAAAAGTTCTTGAAATTTGCATTCTCTCAATAAGTTGTTAAATTAAAAAAAAAAAAAATAAACAAATTTTATATATTTACTAAGATATACATACATAGATACATTTTTTATAGGAACTAAACAATAGAAATTTTGAACCAAGTCATGCGCCCGCCCACGTTTTGCAAAAAAAAAAGTAATCGGGCTTATTTGTTTAAATTAACAATTTAATTGTATCGCAAATTTCCGTTTGATTAATTGCAAATTTAATTGTTTGATTTCTAAAATTGTTGCAAAAACTCGAATAAACAGTAAATAATTTGGATATTCCAAAACTGACAGTAAAACAAAGGCCACCATTTGAGAATATTAAATTTTTTTTTTGTATTCTTTTATTTGTAATCTATTTTACAAGAAACATTTAGCAAATCTTATAACTAGTTAGAAATAACTTATATTATCAATTTCCAGTGAAATCAATAATACAAACAAAATGTACAAGTATAAATATACATACGTATGTATTAATCGAAAAATAAGAGATATATCTAGGTTCTAAAAGGCATTTCAAGAACATGATATCTTTAAAGTCTTTTTACTTCGTTACTGCCATCTAAAAGTGCAAGAGCTAACAAATTCTTAAGCCTTATGCTAGCCAGTGCTGGACATTCACACACAATGTGCGCTACCGTCTCAGCCTCTTCCAGGCATAGGCTGCAAGTATCATCTTCTACGACTTTCATCTTAGCCAGATGGTACTTGAAGTTTCCATGTCCTGTCACTAACGCAGTGATCCAGCTTAAAGTAGCCCTATTATACCCGAGTACCTTGCTGGCCTTCCTGCCGAGGGGATCTTTGAGCACCATTCGGGCCGTGCCCAAAGCTATGCCAAACCGCATCGCTCCTCATTCGCAAAGCTGACAATGCGGCCGTCGACCTAAAGACTGAAGACTATAAGTCCAAACAAGTTTAAGTATTGTCTTGTATAAAATGAGCTTATTCTCTAGGCTGAGTTCTGATTTTGGCCCTAATAGCCGATACATTTTTTTTTTGTTTTAATGTCCAAATGTTATCTTTTAGCTTTTACATGATATTTCTATGTTAGCCTTTTATCCAGATGTAAACCCAAATATTTTACTTTATTCGATTTTGGAATAGGATCTCCATTTAAATAAAGAGTAGGGCAATCACATGCAACATGTGCAGTTTTTTCTGTATTAACTTTAATATTCAATTTTATTAACCATTTTTAAATCTCATTAAGCTGGGTTTGTAACTTTGTGCAAGCTTCAACAGGATTCTCGTTCGAATACAAAATAGCGGTATCATCCGCGTACGTTGCTGGTGTTAAGATATTGCCTATTGACATGTCTGAAGTCAAAATTGTATAAAGAACAGGGCCTAACACACTTCCTTGTGGGATTCCTGATTCAATCATTCCAAACGGAGAATCATCCCCATTGACATGAACATAGACAAATCTGTTACACAAGTATGATTTCATAAATGGTAAAAAGGAGCTGGAAGAAGATGCTTTAATTTGTACAAAATACCAATGTGCCAGACTTTATCGAATGTTTGACTGACGTCTAAAAACACAGCCGAACAATATAATTTCTTTTCCAAGGCATTAGTAATTTCTTGAACAATCCGATGACATTGTTCCGCAGTGCCCATGTTCATGTCTAAACCCAAACTGATGATCCGGAATTATATTTTTACTTTCGAAGTAGGGTAGTAGTCTTTTTAACAGGGTTCTAATTGGTCTGTAAGACACTACGTCATGTTCAGATTTATTTGGCTTAAGAATCATTTTAATTTTTGCGTATTTCCATTGGGAAGGAAAATGATTTAATCTAAGTATTGAATTAAATATTGTGGTTATAAATATAAGTAAAGCTTTCACGATTCTAGGGTTAATGAAATCGTAGCCAGGTGATTTTGTATAATTTAAATCCTTTATTGTGTTTTTAATTTCTAAAGGCGAAATGCTCTTAATCGGACGATCCAGTTGGCATGGGATATCAAGAAAATTTGTATGTTATCTTGTTGCGATACAGTACATTCATTAAAAGGCTTAAACGTTTTCTCCAAATGTTCTTTGAACGCGTTAGCTTTAGCTGCATTTGATCTACACCATTCACCATTTTCTTTTTTTATGGGTGCATTTCGGATGACAGGGCGTTTGAGGTATTTTGTTGTCTTCCAAAGATCATGTTCGTCAGTTCTATTAACTTCTAAATTTTTTAAATAACTCTGTACAGAATCATTTTTATATTCTTTTAAGCACTTTTTAAAATAGTTTGAAGCTCTATTCCAATTTTTTTTTTTTTTTGATGTAGATTTTTGGAACGAATTTCCGTCATCCCTTGTCAAGTTTGGTTTGGAGACAAAGCGATTTCGGCTATGTGCCATCTTCAATGTAATTTTTCTGAAGTTCGTTCCAAAATCTACAGATTTTTTATTCTTTATTCGTCCGAATATTCGAAAACTTATTAAATTTTATTCGCGTGTTCGAACAGAAAAAAATAAGAAAATTTCGTGGGTACAATTTTACGCTTCAATAATTTGACAACACTAGTCACAGTTGGAGTACTTTCCAAATAAGATTGTCGCTGTCAGAGAGACTCAAGGTGAAAGATTACACCCACATTACGCTAGGTGTAAAGTTAACATGATACCCGACAATTCCAGAAGAAGCATAAAAAGAATAAGTTTTCCAAAATTATTTGACAATTCATTGACAAGGATGCAAGCACAGTTTTCGAAGCATTGAAGAAATTCTATGAGGGAATTCTATGATTTATTAGTATTTAAATATCTTTAAATATATCGAGAGTTGTATTCCCCGGAAGCCAGATTCACTTAACAGTTTTTCTTAACGAATGCACGAATAATTTTATTCACGCTTAAGTTCGCTTTATTATTTCAGTTAAGAGAGAAAAATTTATATTTATTTATACGATAATTTTAGAATAATGAAAAAAGTAATGGAATGCAGGCATTTTCTACGCCGCTACGCACGTCAAATTATTGGAAAATTCAATTTATGAGATTTTAATAAAAGTCTACAGGAAAACAGTAGAGTGTATTTTTTCGCATCTTTTCATATTATGATTGTGCTTCCACATAAATGTTTTTTTTTTTTTTTGGAATATGCAACATTAACAACCAGAATCATATTCTTTGTGGATTTAATTTAATGGCTTATTATTTGAAGGTTCATTGCTAGGTTATCAGACAAGGTGCTCCTTCCAGGAACTGCCATCCAATGAATACCTTCATGTAGAAAGTAGGAAATCCTGAATTCATCACCTGAGTATATGGTCCTCAGCAATGTTAAGATTGAGTTCTATATGATACTCCATTCAAAAATGCATACTGTCATTTCTGTTATGTATTGTCGTCCTTAAATTTAATATTGTGAATAATATTAGTTTGAGTTATATATGGTGATCAACCAGTATAATCCATCCCTTGTGTGGCCTCTTCCGTCTTATTCTTCAGCTCTTTTTTCCTTTCTCCTTGAAAGGAACACGGTACAATTAGTCGAAAACTAACCATTAATCCATGTGAGAATAAGTTACAAAATTATTGAGGACCGGACAACAAAAGCAGGCCTGATAATTCTTAAACGATAAGAACAATGACTCATGAATTGTTCGTCAAACTGGAGCAAAGCATTCGATATTTAAAATTAACTGGCCAAAAAAAAAAAAATACTCAAAAACTACAAAACGTAGAAAAATGATTTCTGGCACAATGCTTTCTTACACAATGGGGAAGAGTTTTGTAAAGGATTAAACAAATCCGGCACCGACAGAACAGCTTACATAAAAAAGTGAAAAATACCCCAAATTTAAAAATATATTTTTTATAATTTTATTTCTTTTCGAAAGATGTTTAACGTTAACAAGAAAATCTACTGCAACTTGATTATTTTTAGAAAAAAAAAATACAAAAGTGGAGCATAATAAAAAAAATCCATGAGGAATCCGCACTCTTAGTAACTGAATTACTATCATTTTCACCATCATACTTTTGTAATATTATAATCAGTACTTATTATTATTAGTTAGAAGCTATAGTGGCATCGTGTCCTGATGGGTCTATTACGCAGCCCCGTGTCCAGCTAAAACAATTATACACTTTTTATAAATTTCGTAGTCATCGTGGGCTTTATTTTAACTAACTTGTTTAGTTAAGTCTGTGTCTGATGTTTCCTCTTGCTCTTCACAGAGTCTGCAGGAATGTCTTTCTACCACACCTATTTTATTCATGTGATTAGTAAAGTATGCAGTTCAGTTTTGAGTTTGATACCAATTATGTTCTGTGCTAATTTATAATTATAGCTCGCACTATATTTTAATTTTGATAACACAAACTACCATGCGAATTTTTTAATAAGTCTTTTTTAAAGTTTGTTCAATTTTATTCAACGTTCGATTTTGCGCCATCACCACTTTTAAAAAATTCTTCAACAGAGACAGTTTCATTCAAAAATAATGTTTTAATTTTCTGTTAAACAAAGATCCCAAGTTCACAAAATGACCAAAAGTTGGACCCAAATTGATAACAGACATTTTTGTTTCTGAATTTAAAAATCTTCTCTACTTCACACTTCAGAATAAATGTTGTGTGCTAATTAATAATTATAGTTTCATTAAAACAAATAAAAATATATCATACATTTTTTTATTGATGAACAAATATTGACTGAATTTTAAGCAAAATAATTTGATTTTCTTCTGCAAATTTTACCCGTCAATCATATTTCCGCTTTAAGCATACAATACTAAATTGCAACTAAAATGAATAAAGAAATAATTTGTTCTTTTTAAAATACGGATATATTCTTTTTCCTTTTTTAAAGTGCATTTTTAGAACTCTGGCCAGCTAATATTAAAAACTCGAACACTACGCAAATCTGCCTTGATTTTTATTAAAGACGCACAAACAAAAGTACTACTATATTTAAAAACTTTTTTAAAAATTTGTGATTGAACGAACAACTACTAAAATAGCATAGTTGTTAATTTACTGCTTAAGAATCGTATGAGAAAAATCCCATAACTAAATCGTCAATACTTTGCGTCTACTTATTTAATTGAATGGTACCTTAATTTTTCTATTATTTCAATTTAAGGCAATAAAATTCAAATTAATCTTTCCAGGATTATATATTGATAACAACTTCTGTTTTAGTATAAATATGATTTTCAGTTTTGGTCAATTTGGCAGCTGTGAAGAGGAACACTCGAATGTTATTATTTGCAAAAGTGTTATAAAAACTTTGGATTTATTATTATAAATTGTTGGAGGATCGTATTAATCGTGCAGAATAAATCAAGAAATATTTTTAAGATTAAATTGAAACAAACGTTATTTTTTTTTATTATAGTGACCTAAAAGATATTAGAATTATTTAATGAAAAAGACTTAATATGTTACCTTTGTAAACAAATTAATGGCGGTTTCGTTTCTTAAAATAATGTTGCCCGGTTCAAGAGGGCACACTTAATACAACCTTATTATGTGGGATTTTATACAAATTATAAAGACAATCAATGCCTGTCGGCATTATTAAAGATAAAATCTAGCAAAAAATACACAACCTCTTATGGGCGTAAACATATATTTTGTTTATACTCAAAAGGACACAAAATGGTACATTTTTTTCTAGAAACGAAAACATCATAAGCGTATGTGGTTATTTTTATACACAAGGTTGTGAAATATATATTTATTTCATTTTAATATCCCAGTAAACCAAATAATATTATAATGATATCGAAACGACATTGCATAGGTGATAAGAAGTAAGTGATAATCATTTTCCTATAATATGTGATCGTGTGTGTTTTCAGACTAACATGCGACTTTTCTTATGATGTCGTTTTTCCCATAAAAAGTGATAACTTTTTTGCTATCATATTTTAGGTGGAAATATTCTCTCGTTTTAGGAGAAAACAAATATGGGTATTAAGAGCATACATATGTATATGTACATACGTAATACAGGAATGACACAGATACGCTGAACTTCAAAATAATCTAGAAACTGAAAGGATAATAGGCACTAAAAAAACTAAACGGTTATCTGCTTCTTTATTCATTTTCGAAAATAAAATTTCTGTTGAAGAAATATTTCTTAAACATAATTGTGCATTTTAAAGTTTAAAGTTTTTTCACAAATATCATATTTAATTTAAATAATAAAAACCGCATAAGGTGAAAGTGGGTCTGCTGTTACATCGTTATTTGGTTTATTGCGATATTACCAGTGTTAAATATATTTTTATTTTATGCTGAAAAGCAATATGTATTAAATACTTTTATTCTACTTTTGATAAAAGTGCAAAAAATATTTATATTTATATTGTGAAAAATTTATTGTAACTTTAGAATCAAGTTGAATACCAATTACGTGTAAACCGTTTTTAAATCACACATACATACATACATACATACATACATGCATACATGCATACACACATACATAAGAATAAACTCCTATAAAACACACTCTCATACGATATAAAAAAAAGTAGTTTGCAGTGTTGTTATTAACTTCAACGTTTAATTCAAACGATAATAAACAATATTGTGCTTAATATAAGTAGTTGTAGATTCAAATTGCTAAGAAAGGATTAATAAACATATTCTTATTGACATTTGACGAGTTCACAAACTCAATAAACATAAAAGAAACCAAAATTGTGGCGTACTAGATTCTTTCCACATGAACAATTAAAAAATAATAATTCATATACATACATACATATGTATGTACATAACCACTTGCCCCGGAAATTCGAAAATAATGAAAGTTGCCGAAAGTGTAGAATTGTCGAAACAAAATATTCGATAAGTTATATACAAAACCCAATACAACGAATATTCGTTTCTCTGAAATATGCCCGGCATTTTGTCGTCAATGAATATTCGTTAATATGTATCGTTAACATTTAAAATAACGATATCCGCAATTGTTCGACATTTTCTCGAAACATGTTGCACTATTAGATTTTCTTTGATTTAAAAAAGCCCAGAAAAAAATTACGACCATATAGTAACATGACATTTATTAGTTTGAATTCATAGAAGGCATAGAATTCAAAGAGCGCAAAGTGTTGTAAATTAAAAAAAAAACTACAGAGATATTCAAAGTAAAAGGACTAAAGAAATATCTCTGTCAGCAGCAAACTGATTCGAAATATGTGGAAGAATTTGTTTTTTTTTTTTTTGTGGAGAGGAACAAACAAGCACCAAAAAATGTATACAAGGATCCAGAATTACACTTGCTACTTGACGCACGAATGCCTAACAAATTATTTATTTCGGATGACGACTTTAATAGAATATCCTAAACATGTTTCCGATACGCTCAAGACCGGCGTTCAAAAACAACGAGGTAGCAATTTGAGAAGCAAAAACTTGGTGAACAAACCACTAGTAGCTCTTCATTTGGTTCAATACAAAATTGAAACAAAATCAAAATCATATATTTTTTTTTAATTTTAAAGATTTTTACATGAATTAAATCTTCAATGACCGGAGAACTTTTTTCCATCGCTGTGTTGTTGTACGGGCGTGCTACTAGTTATGACAGTGCTCATGCATAAGAACAATCGAGTAGTTTTGTTTCACTAAAACACTTTTATTTGAAGTTCTGGCGCTGGCTCAAAATGGTTACTTTTAATTGACTTGCCACCAAATATGTTGCAATCTACGCATTATATAAAAAAAATATTAGAGGCATATTATAGGCCTTTTATATTTATGTATTTTTTTTCGATTATTTTATAAATAGTCGATTAATCGTCGAATAAACGAAAGAGAAATATTCGATACAATTAAATTGTTAGTCCCTACAAAATAATCAAATATTAATCGCTTTTTGTTTACGACACTTGTAGATTTTGTTAGAGAGAATTTTACTGTTGTAAGCATAGGGCAACTTTTATCGAACGAGATATCTTCACTTAGTCGTGAATAGAATCGAAAGTTGTGCATCGATTTTAATCAAATTTTCTCAAGCATGGAAATGTAGTGGAGAAGAACATTTAAAAACTCGTTACTCAACATTTGTGAAATGTGCTTTTAATACTGATATTTTTTAGTAAGGGAAAAGTATTATTTTCGAGATTATTTTTTATGATACAACAAAATCTGCACTGTTGGTGCCATTTCCATTCAAGGACACCGCCTTAATAGTTATGCTGTATACTCGCATAACATTTGCGATTGTGTCTTGAACTCGAATTTTATGGTAAAACTTGAATAACTTTCTTAAGACAGTTTTAAACACACTTTTGGGTATAAACGTGTTTTTTTTTTTTGGTTTATACATGTATACGTAAAAAATTGTGTCTACTTTTATTTATTTGTATTGGTAAGCATTGGTTAAAATGATTTTACTCAAAAAATCGACAAAATTGCGTAAATTTGTAGATTTAATTAACATACTATGATTCCCATATCACATTTTGAAAACGAAACGTCAGAAACGTCATTAATTTTTATTGCCAGATTTGGATTTATCATACAATAGTTTATTAGAAAACACGTCTTGGAGTGAAGTTTGTTTTGGCAATTCGATCATGTTCATGAGATCAGTTACGAATCTTAGTGTGTAATCATATTGGCAATTTACTAAGAAAGCAACAAATTTAACAAAAATTTTCAAGAAATCCGAATTCTTGTAAAAATCAAAATTTCACTGAAAAATTGCCGTAATTTATAACTTCACCAAAAATACAAAACATTGAAAATATACGAAAATTCAGAAAAAATCTAAAAAAAAACGTTACCTACTAAAAAATCTAAATTTAACACAAAATCAATTTTCGCCACTACAAAATATTTTTTTGAAAAACGTCGATATTTTACCGGAATATGATGTTACCAAAAAATCATTAAAAAATTCAAATCTCGGAACAAATTCGAAATTAACAAAAATTTTCAAACAAATCTAAAATTCAAAAAAAATATTACAAATTAAAAATCATTAAAAACTATTAATTTTGCTAACCGAAACTAAGCCAATAATTAAACAAATTTAAATTTTATTTCAATTCGTTAATTCGACAAAACCCAATAATGCGGCACAAAAACGAAAAGTAAAAACATTAAACTACAAAAAAAGCGAAATATCACGAAAAAAAAGTATTGCAAAATCCGAATTTCACTTCCGCAAGAGTACAAATTTCAATGAAAAATGTATCAAAAAAGTGGAAATTTTACTATAAAAAATTAAAATTTCGTTACATGTCGAAAATTCACAAAAAAAAATTAAATTCAGCAATAAATTTCAACGTCATCATATATTTTAAGATTTGTTAGAAACTATAAATTTTACCAAAAAGCGAATATCAACGCGCAAGATCATATAAGCGCGAAACGTCACCAAAATACAACAAAAATCGGGAATCGACCTAAGAGCCAAAATGCATTGGGAAACAAGAAAGTTAAAAAAAAATTACTAAAAGAACAAGTTTTTCCAAATAAATCAAATGTTCGAAAAACCCCCAAATACGAATTTTATCAAATGTCAAAACATAGCCTAATGTGGATATTTTATTTCATCTATTTCACCTATTTTTAGAGTCAGCGGAAAATGCATTGAGCGAAGTTCTACGTAAATATTCTTATAGTAAAAAGTTATATATGTAGATACTTATGGACATACGAGTATATGCATTTCTTTGAAACCAAATTGAGTCAATGCAAGTCTGATTAGAATAAAAAAACTTACATATTTCACTTGCGAAACATGAGTATCTTAAATCAAAATCCATTTAGCGATCATATTCCACTGTAAGAATTTTCTGTACTTTTGTCCATTCTTTTTCAAAAAAATGTATGACTCAAAATTTTCCTTTCTATATACCTTCAACGTAAAATCAGAGAGTTTTTTGGTTCTATTGATAAATTTAAATGTGGAGATAAGACACTATTGTTTCAAAAGTTCGATATGAAGTGATAAATAAAGGGAATTCTGCTTCTACTAAAACTAAACTTGCCGCCCCTCTACGAGGGCGCCCACTGTATGATGCCTGCCTTAGCTACGCCAAAGCAAAATATTAGAGGATGGTAAAACAAGTCGAATGATTTCGTGTAATACACACACTGTGTGTGCATTAGGACTGAACTTGGCCTGACGCCCTGCTTTAAAGAAGAGTATGTATTTGGGCTCTCTGGAAACATGTTAGTATACGATTTGGTATTTTTTCTGAAAATTTTTTAAAGTCAATAATTTGGTAACCGGTTAATACGTATTTAATATTTAAACGAGTAGCTTTACTAGAGACTTCAAGTGTAGTTTTGGGTTAAATTTTCCCGTAAATTATTGTTAAGGATTGTAAAATGAATGGGAATTATAAATATTTATTAGAATGTTTTTCAAACTTTTTTACTTTTAAACCATTTTTTGTTTGTTTGCAATATGTTTATTTTTAATTGACTTGTGATACTTATTAAAAAAGTACTTTAAATTTATTGGCATTGGTTGAAATTGTTGAATTTGCAAATGTTGCCAGAGATATGCAGTTCTGTAGAAAAGTATAATCTCAATTATCCCTAAACCGTAAGTTTTTGGCATTAAGCGGCGTTGCCATTTTAGTGTTTTCAATTTCTTAGACTACAAAAATGCGCTTGCCTTGAATGTGTTCTTAAAACGGAACCAAAAAGAGTATAAAAAAAGAGCAAAATTAATATAAGTTTGTAGCTGAAGATATTTTATTTCTATATTGCGCTTTAAATATTTTATATTCTGCACAGAATTTTGTTACAAAATTATAGATATTGAATGTACAACAATACAAAAATAAGAATAACTTGTATTTGCAACACTGGGGGCAAATTACGGCATTCGATATCGGTCGAAATTTAAATAAAACATAATAGAAATTCAATGGAATATAATAGAAATTTCGATCGATATCGAATGCCGTAATTTTTCCCCTGGTTTCAAATGTAAGGAAAACTATGTTTGAGAGATATGTGTGTGTGTTTTTTCTTTTACGTCGTTACATCTTTAATATGTCAATTTCCAACGAACCGAATTTTAACACGTTAAAACTTAGCACTCTTATATATATAAAACCTAAAATTTCTGTTAAAAAAATGTCTGAATATAATTTTTTTTTTGGATCTAGGTATTTATCGATCATTTGGAGACTCCTCCTTCGGTTCTTACAACTGTCATAATAACGTTGGGAATTGATGATTCAATAAAAACAACATATTATTATCCGCCTTCATTCTGTCGCCCGTTTTGGAACTTATACACACTTAACAAGTGCTTAGTTGCCAATCATTTTCCCCAAATCTCTCACACGATTTATACCAAGGGTTGCTCTGAAAAATAACCGATACTTAAATACATAAATTCAATGTTATTATTTTGCAAGTGATTACAAGAATTTGATTTCTATAATCGATATGTCTTCGTGTGTATCTTAGAATCTACCGACCTTGTGCTGTCAAAAGTAAAAGTATTTATTACTATTATTTTCTAACGCCGTTTTATTATTACTGGTTAAAACTGAACAATAATATTGGATAAATCAACCCTTCTCCCTAACGCTTGCAATGATGTTAAAGCAATATCAATTACAACGGTCAAATCGATAAAATTCACTCAAATGATAAAAATCAATTAAAAGTAAATCTAAAACTAAAGTTCCCAACACAAAATAATTAATAAAATACTTTATAACTGAAATTGTTAACATAAAAACACGACCAATTAAAAAACATAATAAGCAATGCTTTAAATTAAATGTATTTTTGTCATTTTTTTATGTCAATTAATATTATTTTATAAAACAACAAACGAAATAGAGAACTACATAAAAAAACGCTTCTGACAATAAGCTTTGGCCACTTTTTGTTTTTATTCATTAAATAAATATCAAATATTTCTATTTAAGCAAACAACTAAATTTAAAAAGAAAATAATTGTTGCAATGAACCAATATTTTTTAAGTTATTAAAATAACTAAACTATACAATAAGAATTAAAAGAATAAAATGAAAAGATTTAACAGAAAACGGAAAAGAACTTTCAGTGAAAAGTATTTTACTACAACCACTTTTTCAATACAATACCTAATATATACATACCTACATAAGTATAATATATTTATTGATATGTATTTGATTCTTTAAATAATATTTAAAAATAAGAAATTAACAAAAAAAAACACACACTCACACAAATTTCACTTTAATTGTTAAAACAAAAACAAAATATTTGTATTAAGAGTTCAGAAAAAGAAAACTTAATAAAAATAACATATCAAATAATAATGTTTTTGAAAGCAAATATATAAATAATATATTTAATTATTATTATTAACATGCATATGTATATGTGTTTAAAATTTGTATTTATTAGATATTTTTCAATAAAAACAAAACAAACAAAAATCCTAACAAATAAAACAATTATACAAATTTACATTTTCTTGCTAAAACAGTTTTTTTTTAGCAATTTTTGAATCATGTCACTAATAATTGCCAAAAGAAGAAGATGTTTCTTTCATACTAGAATTTTATTGCTTAAAAAATTGCAGTTTTGCTGTGTCTTAGTCCATGTTAAAACGAATTTATATATATAAAAATAAAAAATACATATATATATATATATTTAAAAATTTATATTTTAAACTTTACTTAAGTAACGAAATAATAAAAAAAAAAATAATAAAAATCAAGCTTTTTTTATTTATAAATATATATTCTTTATTTCAAATTATTATAAAAGACAATTAATTGTTTTACGAAGAAAAAATGTATGCAGAGATGGAAAAAAAACTTAATGACGAAAAAAAACACGCTCACATTTTACTACTATTAGACACCAAATAAATATCTTATATAACATGTGAATTAAATAAAAATATTTTTCCAATAACAATTTTTTTTAACATTTTTAATCAATAAAAAATAATGTTTTTACATACCCATTATATAGAAAGAACTACGTAAACCACATTAAGCAAATGTTGACTTTAACTTAACAAAAACCTTAACAAAAACAAAATCTACAACTAAAATAATTGAAATTTAATTTACAAAAAAAAAAAAAAAATATATATATATATATATATATATACACATATACATACATATATATCTCAAAATGGAGAGCTATGTATTTACATTAATAATATTATATTGAAAAAAATATTAATAAATAAATATTTACATAAGTATGTATACTAAATAATAACAACAATAACTAAGTTAGTTTAAATGTTTATTGTATTGAATCTTATACATTGATTGATTGATTGATAGGAGTACACACCAACCAAAACACAACTTAACACTTTATGATTAACATTTATAACCTTTAAAAGAAATGTAATGTGTATTTGTTCCATATTTGAATATTATTAATAAAGTCATATTCAATAAAAAAAATATGCGTTTTTATTCAGTCTTAATTAAAAATAAAAAAATAAAAACAGTAAGAGTGTAGTATTCGGCTATGCCGAAGCTAAAAATGTTAGAAAACTACAGATTCCTGCGATATATATGCGCTCATATTTTACTCGGTTTGATTTATACATTATGACCCGTTGCCAACCAGACTTGGGGCTGTATTAGGGAAAACTTGTTGGGAAAATATTTTTTTAGAAAGAAAAATACATGATAGATATTCTTTATCCCAGCCACCATAGGTAGGGGCGGGCTAGTCCTAACAGCCTCTTTTCTAACAAACTGATTTAAGCTCTGATCATTTGCCAGTTATAACAACTTTAGCTAGTATTGTCGATACCTTATCTCTACTGATATCTTACCAAACATATAACGTTACCGAAAAAGAGAGACATTGAAGACATAAAAGAATTATGAAGATATTGCTGCTACTGTTACCAGGACTCTTCTCTCGTACTCAAAGGAATGGTGTGCGGCGAAATGGGCAACGTTTTAGAAATCCCGAAGATTTTTACGTAATGAAAATGCTTACCGTGATTATTAAGGAGGAGATTGACAAAGTTATGAACAAATCATGGGGTTATCTTCTCTTCTTCTCTCTATTTTGGAAACTAACAAAAATTAAAAAAAGTGCACAAATATTCCGATTCTAAAGCAAAACAATTTTTGCTACACAACGAATCTCGAGAAATGTAAATTTCTTGCCCAAACGTTAGCTTTTAATCATTAAGTCTCATCCAATCTGGGTGATCCCGACGCAAGTTCGGCAGTCAGTACTACACTACGACGTTTTCAGTCCTTTGTTCCTAGCTCCTCGCACTATATTTCAACAAACGTTGCAGTGATATCAGGTATTATTCAAGATTTGAAACGAAAACGGTCGCCAGGTCTTGATGGTATAAATAGCAAAAGCTCATGTGTAAAAATCTGGTATTTTCCAGACGAATTTAAAGAAGCCAAAATCGTTCGAGGAGAAATCCTAACAAACTAGTAAATTGTCCGTCTTCATATCATCCGGTAAGTCCTTTGTCATCTGATAACAAAATTCTAGAGATGATTAAAAAATTTTATCGAAACCCATAACATTACACCTTCCCACCAATTTTGTTTTCGCTGACAATACAACACTTGAAACTTGGTTAAATCCAATATTAATGTAGAATTCTTTGTACAATTTAAAATGCTTTCATTTGAATTTATTCATTTATATGAAATTATTTCATATTTTCTTAATTTTAGTAGGTATATTATTAATTTAATGGAACAATGTTAAGCAATAATTTAATAAGTTTTTTATTCTTTGAAGTTTACTGCTTGGCTGCTACCACAGAATATAAACAGAATACCCAACAATGACATTTGAAAAAGCGTGTAATCAGGTGCCATGCGTTTTACGTACAAAATTTTTAATTAACCCGATTACATGAAAGAGATAGCTTAATTAGAAACGATAAGGTTTTTTATCTCTCTTATATAATTGAGGTAATGTTGTTGTGAGTTGTCGCGTCTAATTAGTAGTCTATGGCTGCTACTGAAGAACTGAACTCAGAGTCAAATTTTTCCTGTCATAAATTCGACTCGTTAGTTTTGGGTTCTAGATTATTCTACCCTCAGTATATTGGTCTCTGTCCTTCTCAAGTAAATCAGTATAAAACAATTTTAGTTGTTTTATTCTAGGCCTACTGTTGTATCCGTAGAATTTCTACGTTTTGTAAAGTAATTTTTAATAAACTTAACCCTTTAAAATCTTCTGCCAGACCTAGTGCTACGATTAGGATGCAATCCCAAATTAATAACCAAAAGTCAACTGGAATGACATCATAGAATTATTTGATATATGTAGAGTGGCAAGATGGACTATGCATAAAATGATTCATATGAACATTCCTTTAAGTTTGATAAAAATTATTCAAGATTTTCTTTCTTCTCGTACTTTTAAAGTACACATAGGATCGCATTGCTCTGCAACCTTTAATATCTCTTCGGGCCTCTCACCAATTCCGTATAATTAACGTGAATAGGCACGCAATACAGCGGGGGCAAAAAGTTATAAATTCAAAGACCACATACCATATGTATGTTGTCAATAAGATTACAATTTGAAATTCGTCTGCTGTATCCATTGTTAAACAGAAATTCAAAACTGAACGTTACCAACAAAAAAATATATTTTAAACTCCATTTTTCATACCGTTATGTTTCACGCAGCTCCGGTCTAGGCGGCTTGTGCAAAGTGTCATATTAAGAAGCTTCAAATTGCACAATCAACTTGTAAAAATATTATACTCATATAAGCTTTCGTTGCAATTTTCTACCCGCAGATTTCTCGATCTGGCGAATATGGAGATTGCAAACTAGACAGACTTTCACACTGCTTTTACTTCCATTGCTGTATTTCGGATCATGAGCACATTAATTAATCATCTCACACAAGCTTAGATAGTTGTGAAGTCCTTAGAGTAAGTTTAAAAAAAAGTGTTTAATTTCTCGCCATGCTAAATGTGTCAGTATTTTTTTGGTCTCTGGTGCCCATGAATTTGTAGTAAATCGCGCGCTAGAGTGTTGGGATGGACCAATAGTTTGTTTACGTATTTGGACGAATATATTTTTGCTTTTTTTGATAGTGGGAACTTTTAGATCTCTATGGATATTTTCATTTCTTATATACCAGGGGGCGCATACGATAAGTCGTAATATCCTAGGTTGTCTTCTTCTACAACTTCTGGACATATTAGCTTTATAAGGGATTTGTAAAAATATTATGTATTCCAAAGCTAAGGTTGAGTTAGGACTTATTAGCCAGTGTAGTTGTTTGTTCGAAGCTCTACGACGATTATTTTTGCTTCAATGTGAAGAGACCGAGTTAGGCATCGATCTACCCAAATATTTAACGTGCGTTTCCGCTGGAGCATTCTTATTTGTTATTGCTATTAATGTTCCATTTTGCCTTCTGAGGGAAAAGGTTACGTGAGCATATTTCGATGGATTTATATATTTATATATATGTATATGTATTTGGGCTTGTTGGCATATCCGGTGTATAGATGAGATATGTATAATAATGGCCTTAGTATACTACCTTGAGAGACTCCTGCAGAGATGTCTTCTTTATTAGAAAATTGATCTTTTGACCTAATTTTAAACGTTCTATTTGTTAAATAGCTTTTTAGAAGTTTGTGGGAGTTTGCAGATAGAGCTCGAATTATTTTCGTAAGTATCCCATCATGGGAAATATCAATAAGTAAAGCTGAACAATATTGTTTATTCTCAAATGCAGATCTAATAACGATTTTGTGTCTTTCTACAATAATCCCTGATGATGCCGAAAAATAAAGCAAGCAGAATAAAGAGGAAGTGAATTTTGAAATAAATACATGAATAATCAAATAAATAAGCAAAAAAGGGCAAATAATTAAGAATTTTGCCAAAACCATAAATGTAGTGTATAGAGGAATTTTCAGTTAAATTTAATGGTAATTAATCAAACTGAAAATCATATTGTTAATGCTGAAGATGAACCTTAACTAAATCCTAACACTTTTACACTCTTAACCTGTTCCTTCTTGTAAGGACTTCAAAGGATACGGAATATACAGAACTTCTCTGAAAATCACTTTTTGTCAAAGTGACTTCAAATCACGCACACAAAAAGTATGTAAACCACCTGATTTTAAAGCTACATGACTGCTGATTTAAAATAATTTGCTTATTTTATCTATGTATTTCGCCAATTAAAAAATAACCACTTACCGTATCGAATGAACCATATATTTCAAAGGGAGATGTAAAAATGTAAGTTTCAAATTAAAAAAATTTAAAACAATGATTTTAAAGATTTTTTTTTAGGTCAGAAAGTACAAATAAACTTCAACTCAAACTCAAATTGCTCCATTTAGCAAAATTCTGAAATAGCTCGCGGGTTATTTAAAGGAGATAAGCAGGATCTTGAACGGTTCTGGCGAAGAGCCGAACAGGAATTCAATTCGCTAGGTCCTCCAAATAAAACTAGTATCGAATAATAAAACTAGTATCTAAAAAATGAATGCTTGATAAAGTTATTTAAATTGCAAGTGTGGACTGACCAAGAAAAATATGTGCGGCAAAAGGCAGCACAAAATTTGCCAAACAGGGAACATAAGTTTTCACCAACAGAGCAAAGCATCTATGATTTGATCGGAATGAAAACTTCGGTTGAAGGTGTAGCTGGAAGCAGTTTCGCTTTAGAGTTACTGAGCACCATAAAAGAAATACCAGAAGTTCCTCCTGAGACGGATGTTTTAGATGTTTCAATGCAAGACGGCTCCATGAACGAAAAACTTATTGCTTCAACAGAGCCCAGGCTACGCGAAACACCCAAATCCAAGGAAGATTCTTTGAAAAGTGCGTCTAGTATGCTCTTAGCCGAACTTGCTGTTCAAAGGGAGTTGGTGGAAACTGTTAAAGAGGCAGTAGTGGATGCAAAGGATCAAAAGCAGAGCATTAAAAAAAATTATAGATCCCTTGACAGCATATATGAATTGCAAAAAAAAAACATTTTCAAGCAATGGAGAAAATGAAAAGAGAACAAATTGAGGAGATGCGACGGCACAACACTTTTATGGAATAAATGAGAATGAAGGAAGTTGAATACAAATTGGAAAAAAATCGATTGCAATTTTAAATGAATGATCTCACCACAAATAACTAAAATAGTTTGTTCAAATATGTATGGCGGCCTTAGGTAGCCTAGGTAGGTGGCCTTTTTTTCTATAAAAAAATAAATGAATTTTACATTATGTATAGAATTTATTTGAGTTATTGTCCAAAGTAACTTGTTCTAAATGAATTTTAAATATCTTAAAATAATTATTTTATAACGTGCTCCTAATATTTGCTCTGATTGATTGAGCTGTTGTTAGGTATTGCGTTGAAGTTGATGGACTCGTTTACTCTTCCGATGTTTCTACACCCATGAATGAACCATACTTTATGATACAAACATATGTTATGAAGGGCACAGCATACGTTTGTAATTTTAGCAGCTTTCTCCGGGTAGTAACGAAGCTCCCTCGCACCAAGAACACATCGCCATCTATTCTTCAATACGCCTTTAGTCCGTTCAATAATGTTACGGGTTTTTGAGTGTACCTCATTGAACCGCATCTCCGTGGAACCATCCTCTGGAACACGATGGGGAGTCAAAAGCCACGGCTGTAAAGGATAACCAGAGTCACCTAATGCACAACATAAAGTTTCATTAAGATACAATACATAATTCGAAACTAAGAAAACATTTTACCTAAAAGCCAAAAGTTGTGTGAACCTTGCAAGTATTTCCCTTCCAGGTGAGCCCTTACATCACCTGTAGTCCATATAAAGGAGTCATGACAAGCATCAGGGTGAGTTGCATCAACGTACCGGATTTTCAGATCGTGATCACAAATCTAAAAAGATCAGATATATGTACATATGTAGATTTCTTGACAAAATTACAAACTTTAAAACATTTACCAGCATAGCATTCAAACTATAGTTTCCTTTTCTATTGTAAAAAAGATGTTTGTTTTTAGATGGCGCAATAATCCGTATGTGCGTTCCATCAACACATCCAATAACTCCCGGAATTTTATATTTGACATAAAAAGCCAGCGCGATTTTTCGTTTTTCTTCCGCTGTTGAAGGAATTTTTATCCAAACCGGGCAAAGCTGTGTTTCGAAAATACGAAGAACTTCTGAAAGTACTTTACTAAAAGTGGGTTGAGCCAAACCAAAGTCACAGTCGTTCCCAACACCTGTCGGGTATCCGCCTTCTGCAAAAAAGCGCAAACAGGCACTTAGTTTAAAAACAGAACTAACACCATATGCGCTTTTAGACGGCTGTGAGTGTGATGTCAGCACTTGTAGTAAATAAAGAAAGGCAGGTTTATTAACGCGATATTTTTGAAACGTAAATGTAAATGAGTTATTTCTCAATTTTTGAATTTTTCATATTATAGTCTTTTTTCCTTGTTTGAGAATGAAGTTTTACAACACTAACTTTTTCTGTTATTGAATTCTAGGTTATCATGTACAATTTGCTTTTAGGCAACCATTGGTTGGCAATGAAAGCATTGTATGTATTTTTAGTTTCATCTTGGCTGGATCTATTTTAGTTTAGTTTATTTATACCAACATTTAAGACAAATGGAATACGAGAATGAGTTATTTCTCAATTCTATTTGTCTTAAATATTGGTATAAATAGAAGTTGTTTAGACACAATTTGTAGATAAGACACGAAGAATGTTGATAACGTGTGTAGCGGCATAGAAAATGCATTCCATTCAGCTAGATGTCAAATAAAATTAAAACTTTTACTGTTTTCAAGTTTGTCCATATTAAATAAATAATTCTCTTTCTGAATAGAAAGAAAAACGAACTTTCATGCCTAAAAATCTAAATTACTTAATAATTAATAAGTTTTGTAGTTCGAAAAAACAATAAAAACTTATTTTTAATTTCTTCTTGAATTTTTTGGTAAATTTTATATTTTTTATAAAATTTTGTAAAAAAAAATCCCATGTTTTTTAGAATATATTGGTTTTTGGTTAAATTTAAATTTTGCGAATTTCCGCCTTTGTGGTAGTTTTTTGATGATTTCCGTTTTTTCTTAAATTTGCATTTTTGCTTTTCAGTTTTTAGATTTTTTGACAAATTTTAATATTTAACATTTTAAATTTTCTGCGAAATTTACGTTTTTAGAGGAATCGGGAGGTTTTTTGTGGAAGTTTGGTAAGGTTTTTTTTAGTAAATTTGTAATTCGGTCCAACATTTGCACACAACACACAAAGTGTTGTTATAATAGTCACAAGGCAATGAATCAACACGGTATTAGTATTTATATTACAAAATAAGTCTTCAATACATAACAATTTTTGCGTTACGAACGCCAAACTTTGTTAGACTACAAAAACTTCTACATCTGTTTAATAGTTTTAGAATGTAAATATATAACATTTAATATATTAAAATAAATCAGGTTTGGTACATTAAATTCATTTATAAATTCTTTAAAATTTACGTTTAAGCAAAGATGAGTTTGGATGTGTTTGAATAGTTAACAAAAGATAGGTTTATATGCATCTGTACAATGAACACATTTTCCATCGATCCATGTAGATAAAACATTTAAATAATCATCCAATATTATAAAGTCAGCGTCAGTTTCAAAGTCAAGGGTACCTTTTGATTTGTCTATATTTAAACATTTAGCGGGATGTAAAGTGGCAGCTTCAATCGCATAAACAGTGGAGCATCCTTAAAATAAACGGTTAATACAATATTAAAAAAAAAAACTTATTAAAAATTTGAAATGCACCTGTTGAGTTTTTAAAGATTTGCACACATTTATCCATGGGCGCAATACTACCACACAAAGTTTGTGTTCCGGCAATAAATGCTTTTGAGTCTTTCACTTCCAACTGCAGTGGACCAATGTGATGTACACCTTCCTCTAGTCCTAAAGCTGAAATAGCATCAGTAACCAAAATTAAACCATCCGGATGAGTTCTATAAGCAATACGCATGGCTGTGGGATGTGTGTGAACTCCATCGGATATAAGGCCAAAATAAACAGTTTTGCCGTGAGGAATTTCATTAGATGCCAGAAGGCCGACCAAACCGGGATCTCGATGATGAAACTGTAGTTATATCAAATTAAAAGCATTCATTTACTTTTTTCATATGGATATGAATAAGTTCTTTAATGTTTTTATGTATTCTTTTCGATATATGTATGAACGACAAAAAATTATATACTTATAATGAAGTAAATTATATTTACATTTTTCTAGATATGTACATAAATAAAGTTTTCGGAACTTTGCTTTATACAAAAATTTGTTTAAAAGCGTCAATGACTTTGTTAATCAGTATCAAAATTACAAGCACTTTTGACACTATTTGATCGAGTAAAACGACTGGTCAACAATTTAAGTAAAATGAAAAATGTGGAAGCAATATGTAATAAGACTTAAAAAAATACGGATGGAAATTTGTGCATTTTTTTCACTGTAGTGCTGAAAATTGTAGTACTTTTTTAACAATCCATTTTGCTACTTTAGAAAAAATGTATCAACAACAAAATCCGCAGAAAATTTTGATAAGCCACCGCCGCTGCTACCCACCCGAAATTGCTCATCCATCGCCGTCGAAAGTATAGTTTCGGAGTCTTTATCTTCACCTCTTTTTAATTGTATTTTAAGTACGATAGTGTAGACACACAATGTAATGAGAATATTTAATATTTATTTGATATTTAGAACGATTATCATTAGACTGATATTGTGGTGCCCACACCTTCCTGCCGGTAACCATCATATCGCAGCTGTTCATCAAGAGTAACACAACTCAAAAAATTATATTTTTCACTCTTTTGAAGAAAACAGTGTATGATTACCATATCTAACCACTGTAAAATTGTTGGTATTCTATTTGTAATATTTCATGAGAGAAATGCCATTATGTATTTCTTTGCGTACTCATATTGTTTGTTTTGATTTAATTAAAGAGTTGTAATTTTAGTTGCGTTGAAGTGTTCAAGGGTTACGTTACTCAAATGTATCAGCAAAAGTGTATTAATTCGAGTTGTGATTGTTTTCATGTTAAAAATGTGTTTATCAATAGCAGTTGATTTTGGTTTGTATTACAGGTAAGTTTATTCAAATGTACTATTTCGTTTTAAGATAGTTTTGGCGAAATAATTGAATATTTGAAAAATATGTGAACAAATAGGTTCATTTCATCGTTTCAAAAGAGTGGAAAACTAAATTTAAGTATTTTTCAATAACAGTTACTTTGACACATAGGTGATTAAAAACCAGTTTCATAATTTGGCGATATGACGTGTCCAAATCTAGAGCACTACGGAACAACACTACGCATATTGGGTTTTGTAACAGAAAACAGCACTACGGATTTGAATGGTGACAGCGATGAAAGTACTGCAGACCCATTCGCTGACAATTCAGAAGACGATTTTTGCCCATCCCATATCACTGAAATCAATTCTTCGGATTGGGATGAAAATCCACAAAGTACTGTTAGTTCAAAGAGGAAGCATTACAACTACAAATCACGAAATGAAAATCAAAAACAGCAGAAATTGCTTAAAAATTCTGGACTCCCATATCAATCGCCATCTAAATCGAAGAAAAATATGAATCAAAAATGTCTACAGCCACCATGTAAAGAAAAGTGTCGTCTTCAGTGCAGTAAACAAATAATGGAATCTTCTAGGAAAGAAATGTTACATAAATAAATGGTCGATTTACAAAGACAACGAGAATTTATTGCTAGTCACACAAGACCTATAAAGCCGACGTATAGATATTTATGCGGCCAAGATTTCCGAAGATTGAACAGCGCCTTTTATTTAGAAGTAGATTCCAAAAAAATTAGGGCATGCAAAACTGTTTTCAAAGCTACTCTTGATATAAATGACTCTGAAATACGAACAACTATTTAAAAAAACGGGTGATACAGGTTTTTGGAGATCGATCACCGTGGCAGGCACAATAAGCATGTTACTGTAAATCCAGCAGCTAAAGGACAGTATGCGGGCATTTATAAATAATATACCAAAGGTGGAGTCTCATTATTTAAGAGCCCAGACAACCCGTGAATATATTGAAAGTAGAAGAAGTATATCAGATTTATACAGAGATTACAAAGAAGGGCGTGAAACAACGAACGAATCCGTCGGAAGCAAAATGATGTTCTATAGAATATTTAAGCAAGAATTCAATATTTCTTTTTTTAAGCCAAAGAAAGATCAATGTGACCTTTGCGAATGTTTCTTAAATTCAAATGCCAACGATAAAGCTCGCTTGAAAGAGGAATATGACTTACATCAGGAAGAGAAAAAATTGTGTAGGAAAGAAAATTATGTTGATAAAATAACAGGCAACGTTGCTGTTTATGACCTACAAGCAGTGCATTCGCTGCCAAAAGGATTTTCATCCAGTTTTTACTACAAAAGTAAAATAAACTGTTACAACTTTACAATAAGCGATCTAAAAGCAAGTAATGTTAATTGTTATTTCTGGACTGAAGTGGAAGGAAAGCGAGGTGCAAATGAAATTGGAAGTTGTGTTCTTCTATACATTCAAAATCTCATCCAAGATTCAGGAAACACCGACGACATAGACTTAATTTTTTATACCGATAACTGCTGTGGACAACAAAAAAATAAGTACATACTATCAATGTATTATTATGCCGTTCAAAAGTTTAATATACGCAGCATTACCCATAAATATTTGATTCATGGACACTCGCAAAACGAAGGAGATAATGTTCACAGCGTGATCGAAAAGCAAGTTAAAAGACATCTGAGTAGTAAACCAATTTATATCCCCGAGGAATACACAACCTTAATAGCAACCGCTAAAAAGACTGGATTACCGTATACAGTTACTGAATTATCGCATAAAATGTTCTATGATTTGAAATGCCTCCAAGAAGAATGGGGTCAAAATTTTAACGTAAATTCCAATGGCGAAAAAATTAAATGGCACGACGTTAAAATTTTGCGAGTACACAAGGAGAACATCGGTTCATTCTTTTATAAAACTTCATACAAAGATGAAAACTTTAGTAAAGTATGTGTAAAAAAGATAAATCAAAAGTCTGTCACCGAGCGGAATAACCTACAGTAAGTTTCTTTAAATATTAATTCATCGGATATGCTCTGGTTTATTTAAAAAATTTTAATTTGAAAATTCTTCATATGGCAGTCCAGAGCAAGCCCGATTATCTCAATTCAGAGTTAACGTTTCAATAATATTAGTATACGTTTGTATTTTATAACTTTAATTAAAAATGTTTTTATAACTTTAATTAAAAATGTTTAATTCATATTAATGAAATTACTTCAGGCTTTGCTCTGCTTATTTGGACAAATTGCCTTTATTGGAAATTAAGAAGAAGGACCTGGATGAATTGGTAAAAAAGAACATAATTCCTAAAAAAATTTATGAATCATACTACAAAAACCTAATATAGATAATTGAAATATTAAATATTAATTAGGCCTAATTTTTGTAACGCAAGTGCTGAACTTCGTGCATTTTGTTTAATTTATCTAAATCAAAGAATGTGATCGCTTTGTTTTGTATTTTGTATTCATTTTTTAATTTTATATATAAATGTCAGTTATAAAAGCATAACTAGAAATAATATTGACATGTAGATCAAAAAATTTTATGAAAACTGTATTAACTAAAAAATCCGTAATAATTTCGGAAAAAGGAAGAAGAGAAATAAATTTTGTTAAGTAGATTGAATTCTGCTGTGATATGAGGGATACATCTGAAGTATGCTGACTACAGAAGATAGTATCTAAAGACCCAGGCTCTAAGATTGGGCTAATACGCAAAAGCGATGGTCACATGACTGAGACAGTGGAGAAAACATTACAGTCACTAATGGATATTCATTTTCCTGGAAGCTTTAGTTCGAACGACTCATAAGTAGTTTAGGACAGTTAGTCTTACATCTTTTCTATTGAAGACAATAGAGAAAGTGTTGGCACACTTCCTGGAAAAGCACACCCTTGAGTAGATACCAACATTCTTAAGGGACAAGTAGATCTACTGATACCGTTCTGCACAAACTTGTCAGAGTCGCGGAAAGAGAAATTCTCAATGGAGATACTCTGGCCGTCTTTATGAACATTGAAATGCAAGTGCCAAAATCTGTCCTCAGGGAGGAATTTTATGACCTGATTTATGGAATAAGACCGTCAATGGCCTTCTTTGGAAACTAGACTTAACACGCGTCTTTACGATTGCGTATGCCGATCTGGTACTTATGATTGGTAGTAAGTTCATCGGGCCTATTCAAGGTTGTATTGTCGTAAAACTATAATGTCACATAAGCACATTGTGGTAATTTATAAATTTTTCTTCATTTTTATTTTATTTTAATTTATTTTTGCTTTCTTAATTTGTTTTAACAAGTCGTCTACTTGTTTTCACTTACAAATTCTTATTGTTATTAATTCTTAAAATTATTCTCTATATATACAATTTTAATTTACTTCCTATTACAATTACTTATCTTCTATTTTGCTTACTTATTATGTCAAGTACATGCAATTCAATCATTTTGAGTTATACTTTAATATCGATGTCAAGTACTTGTAACGGTGACACCGATCTACTTATGAAAGAAACAAAGAAACTAGGCCACACACTAGATAGTTACAAATATTTGGTGAGAATAAGTTGCAGTTATGAATGGAATTTATATGCACACTACACCCTCACCCTTCAGAAAAATCTATCCGGTTTCAATTCATTGAAATTGGATAATTTTTAATTCGTTTGGTAATCTGAACCTTTATATGCTTGTAAATGTTAATGACTTTCAATGTTTATAATTTATAATTGCATGTTATTGATATTTGCTTAAACTATTTTCTTTTTGTTTTATTATATGACATACATTTTGTTAATGACACATATTATTATTTCTCTTTTTTTTGGTTTTAAATTACTTTGAATGAATTTTAATAGTCAAGGTTTGTTTGAATTTCTTATTGTACGTTTATATACATACATATATATGTTTTGTTATTTTACTCTATTTAATTTTAAATATACATTTGTGTTCTTAAAATCTATATTTTTTTTTTTTTATGTCATGTACTTTTTAAGTCTATTTTTATGAAATGATTTTATGGTATTCCTTATCTTAACTAGTACGTTTAGGTCATCTATGTCTACTATTTCATATGCACCTTCGTATGGTGGTTCATATTTTCTTCTGTTTTCTTTTTTGGTTAAAACTAAGTCTCCTATTTCTAATTCTATACTATTTGTTTCCTTTAATGAGTCTATACTCCTTTTATTTTTAACTGTTTGTATTAAATTTTTGGCATTTTCTAAAGAATATTTTAGTCTAGTCTTTAACTCATTAGCATAATTTTCAAAATTGTAAACCTTTGGATGATTCATGACTTCATCTCCGGGTAAACTTGGTAATTTTCCAAAAATTAGCTCAAACGGTGAATATTCAGTATCTACATGAGGAGTTATGTTATATGCGAAAGTGAAATAAGGTATGCATTGATCCCAATTATCATTGTGCACAAACGATAAAAAGTATTCATTCAAAACCCTGTGATTTCTTTCGACTGTACCCAACGTCTCATGGTGATACGGCGTGGAAAAAATTTGTTTAATTTTTAATAATTCACATATTTCTTTTAATAATTCATTTTTAAATTCTGTACCGTTATCTGATTTTAATGTACTAAATAAACCATATTTGAGTATTAAATTTTCTACTAATGCTTTTGCTATAGATCTTGCTTCTTTCGTCTCTATAGGACATGCTATTATATATTGCGTTAATTCGCATTGCATAGTCAATAGTTGTTTATTGGACGTAAAGGACCTATTGTGTCGATTACTATCGTTTTAAAACTGTCTGTAGGGGTATCTGTAATATTTAATTGTTCTCTCGTATGTCTAGTTTGCTTATTTCGTTGGCATAAATCACATTTAGATATGTATTCATTAACATTTTTGTTCATGTTTTTCCAGATATATTTTTGTTTTAATTTTAGTAAAGTTTTCTTCCTTCCAAAATGTCCTCCTTGTGGTGTATCATGGTATAATTTTATTAATTCTTGTCTTCTTTCTTCATTTGTTATATTTTGAGGTTTATTGTATAATAATATAATTATGTCATCTTTAATGTTCTTATTTACTTCATTATATTTGGCCTTAAATTCATCTGCAGGTATAATACTAAATATTGCATCATTTCTATCGATAGCAAACTTCTTATTTCTTGTATTTTTTAAATATGATGGTAGCTTCTCCAAAAGAGTACCTAAATACTTTGGATTATCACTACATCTAACACGTGTTTCATTATTAAATATATCATTTTCTACTATATATTTATAAAATTTATTTTATATCATTTTCTGGTCTTTTTTCTAATATAAATTTTAATTTCGTAGCGCTTTTTATATCCTTTATCGATGTGCAATCCCACATATAGACTTGATCAGTCTCCTTATGAGATTCACTCGTAATATTTTCTTTTTCTGATGGCTTCTTGCTCATACCTCTTGTTATTACTAGTGTTTTCTTTACGTTTTCGTCATTTTCTAACGGTATCATATTTTTAAGTGTAGTAGAATCTATTTTGATTCTTGATAATGCATCCTCATTAGTGTTATTTAACCCTTTTTTATATATTATGTCAAAATCATAGTCAGAGAGTTCTAATCTTATCCTTGTTAGTTTAGAACTTGGATTTTTGTGTGAGAATAGTGAAATCAAAGGTCTATGGTCTGTTACGACTGTGAATTTCCTACCGTATAAATATGGTCTAAAGAATTGTATGCCCCTATAAATACCTGATAATTCTTTTTCAATTACGGGATTATTCTTTTCGTGTTTGTTTAAAGATCTACTTGCGTAAGAAATAGGTAAATCTTCTCCTATCGGACCTTGTGACAAAACTGCGCCTAATGCAAAATCTGATGCATCTGTTGTCAGAATGAATGTTTTGTCAAAGTCTGGATATTGTAAAATAGGGGGTTCAACTAGTTTGTTCTTTAGTGTTTCAAATGCAGTCTGACATTCTTGTGACCATTCGAATTTTGTGCCCTTTTTTAGCAAATTGTTTAGGCAGTTGGCAATGTTTGCAAAATTTTTGATGAATCTTCTGTAATAATTACAAAATGCAATAAATCTTCTCACGTCATCAGCATTTTTAGGAGTAGGGCATTTGGAAATAACATCATGTTTACTTGGGTCTAGTTTAATACCATTCGATGTAATTAAGTGTCCCAAATAAACAACTTCCGATTTCAAAAAACAACATTTATTCGCATTTAATTTTAAATTGTACTTGGATAATCTATCGAAAACATTACATAAGTTATTGTTGTGATGTTTCAAACTACATCCAAAAACTATAATATCATCAACATACAAGAAAGCTTCGGATTCTAGTCCAGCTAGCGCTATCGTTAGCATCCTTTGAAAACTGTTTGAAGATATTTTTAGTCCAAACGGTAATCTTGTATATTGGTAATGACCATTGGTTGTTGAAAATGCTGTATACGGTCTTGATTGTTGATCGAGTTTAATTTGGTGAAACGAACTAGTCATATCCAACGTGGAAAAATATTTAGCTCTTCCTAGTTTATCTAGAACATCATCTAAGCGCGTCAGTAGAAATTTATCATTTATTATTTTGTCATTTAGTTTTCTGAAATCAACGACTAATCTCCATTTTTTTATCGCTTAGCCCCTTCTTAGGTACTAATAAAAGTGGAGCGTTGTAAGGACTTGTAGATGGTTCTATTATTCTTTGTTTCAGTAAATCCTTCACTTGGTTATTAATTTCCTCTCTATGTATTTGTGGTAAACGATAGTTCTTTATGTAAACTGGATTTTTGTCATTTAGTTGAATATTCTGATTGTAAAAATTATTGGTTGTCAAGTTCTCGCCTTCTAAATGAAAAATGTGTTGATATCTCTTTAATATTTCAAATAACTCTTTTGTTGCTTTTTCATCATTCTTTTCTATATTGAATTCATTTAACAGTTTTTTAAAACGTTCCTCATTGTATTCAGTAACTTTTCCACTATGATTTGTATTATATACATATATCAAAATTTCTTAAAGGGATAGTTTCTACTTTTAAATTTTCTATTTTTGCAGTCTCGTCTAATACGATTAATAATTTTATATGTTTGTAGCCATCTCTAGGAATTATGGTATTTGCTAAAAATACACCTTTTCCAATTTTACGGTTGCATATTACACTATCTTCTTGAATATTTATTTCCCAAGGTATAATTATTTCACTTCTTGGAGGAATTCTTATTATATTTATCTCGAATGTGTCGTTGCGAATAGGGAATGTCAATGTCTCATCTCTTGTGTTGACGGTTAAAGTGAATGTTTCATAATCTATATTACAGTTCTATTTTAATAAAAAAATCTCGTCCAAGTATACCATCTGTATGGATAGGAAAATTTTCATGTACCAACTGTATTTTATGTTTAATTAGTGTCTCGTTAATTTGTATTGATATGTTAATGGAACCTAAGGATCTTATTTTCTCTTTTGTAATTCCTGTTAAACAGCAGAAATCATCTGGATCTTCATCATATTTATGTAATAAATCTTCTTTGCATAGTGAGATGTCAGCGCCTGTATCTATCAAATATGTCAATACACGGTGTGTATTTTTTATATTTAGTCTCACATAATTTTTCAGATCTGCCCTCGAGGTTACTGGTTTTGTTCCGGAGAACCTTGGTATTCTATTGTCTCCGGACCACGGGAGTTTCCCTGGTCTCGTTCCATACAATTCACATTCCGATTTCTGTTATTGTTTTGGTAATTATTGTATCTATTACGACTATTTGCATTATTATTAGGATTACCATTGTAATTATTACCATTATTGTAGCCATTATTACGGTAATTATTGTTATTGCCATTGTTATTGTTGCGATAGTTGTTACCACTATAATTGTTACTTCGGTAGTTATTGTTATTATAACTATTTGTCATATTGCGGTTTCTTCTATTATCAAAGTTATTTCTATTATTATTTCTGTGATTATTGTTGTTATATCTGTTATTTGAATTATTGTTATTCCTGTAATTTGCGTTGTTTCTGTTGTTTGTGTAGCTGTTCCCGTTTCGTGTTGTTTGGAACATTACCTGATTTTGTCTAATATCCGTTGATGTTTCTATTGCTATTTCAATAGCCTCGATTAAGGTTTTTACTCTACTGGCTTCTATAGTCCTAACGATTTCTTGATTTTTCAGTCCGTTTTTGAAAGAATTGAATGCTATTACAGCATTTGATTTGCTAATTGCGTATCTATGATCCTCGCCTAAAGAAGTTATTTGGATCTCATTTAATTCCATAGTTAAGTGTTCTATTTTGTCCGCAAATTTTCTAATTGTGTCTATCTGTGTAATTCTTGTCAATTCATTCAAAATAACATTTGGCGATTTTTTTGTTTTGTAAGTCTCTTTCAATGTCGAAATTAAGGAATTTAAGTCAGTAGGAACTAATACCTGTCTTAGTTTGGTTTGCACTTTATTTGAAATTTTAGTCTTATATACAAAATTTAAAAATGAATTATGTTTTGCCGAAGGTAATGTATCTTTAATTATTTCAATATTTGCTATAAATGGATCTAATTCGTTTTTATTACCATCAAAAACAGTTAGCAATTTTGAGATTGATGCTAATTCTGTTGTGTCTAAACCGTCGTTCGTCATGGTGGAATTTTCTAATCGTCCTTTTAATGTCTCAATTGTAAGTTTGTCTTCGTGGCTCTGTAGTACCTGAAATGCTGTTTCCTTTTTTTCCTTAAATTTTAAGATATGTATTTGCCTTTGTTCTTCTGTTATTACTTTATTTCCTAATATTTCTATACACCTGTTTTCTAATTCTTTAAGTTCTATTCTTTTACTCTGAATCGTTTCATATGTATAACCTCTCACTAAGGATTTCTTTGCGTTTGATATAATGGAATCTATATGGTCATATATACTTTGCATAATTTACAATGATTTATTTGAATATAATTTTCTTGCTTTTATTTTCATTTTATTAATTATTTAAAATAAGTTCGCAATAAAGTGTGTATATATGTATATCTTTTTTTTTGTTTTATATTTTTAAACTCTACTATTTGAAGTTAGTAAAATTCTTTCTTTTACTGTTTTGAATAAATTTCTTATACATTTTATGAATTTTAAATAAAATTATAATTAATTGTAAGATTATTATTAAATATAATAATGATGTTTGGCTTATGCCGATGTTGTTCGAGCCGTCATTGTTATTCGAAATTATAATTTCTTCGTTTTTCGACTTTTCATTGCCCATTTTATATTTAATAATGCACTTCTTATATTTAATAATATACTTATGTTTACTAATGCACTTATTAAAAATTTTCTTTACCTCAGATTCTTATTCTTTTGTTGGTGACCCTTTTGTTTGTTGATGTCTCCTCTAGTTGCTGTTAGTGTTCATGATTTTTGTTCAGATGTCCACCGGGATCGAAATTTTCATTGGGTTCCTTCTTTGCGTGATTCTTTTGCTATTTGCCGAAAAATGTGTTTATCCTGGCATAACTACGGCCATTATCATCAAAATTAAGCTTCAGATATATTGCTTTTGTTGGTTTTGGCTTTTTATGTGCGTATATACGTTTTAGTTCACTTTTTCTGTACACTTTACTTTTTTTTGTTTTAGTTCATTTTTTCTGTTCACTTTACTTTTTTTTTGTTTTAGTTCATTTTGTCTGTACACTTTACTTTTTTTTGTTTTAGTTCATTTTAAATTGGCAGGATCGCCATGTCGTAAAACTATAATGTCACATAAGCACATTGTGGTAATTTATAAATTTTTCTTCATTTTTATTTTATTTTAATTTATTTTTGCTTTCTTAATTTGTTTTAACAAGTCGTCTACTTGTTTTCACTTACAAATTCTTATTGTTATTAATTCTTAAAATTATTCTCTATATATACAATTTTAATTTACTTCCTATTACAATTACTTATCTTCTATTTTGCTTACTTATTATGTCAAGTACATGCAATTCAATCATTTTGAGTTATACTTTAATATCGATGTCAAGTACTTGTAACGGTGACACCGATCTACTTATGAAAGAAACAAAGAAACTAGGCCACACACTAGATAGTTACAAATATTTGGTGAGAATAAGTTGCAGTTATGAATGGAATTTATATGCACACTACAGTATGAGACATGCTCTTATGGCAAATGAGGCATTGTGCAATGAACATAACCATTAATGCTTGTAAATCTGACGCTATGCTCTTTACTTTTCGGGTCGAAAGTCAAGGTGTCCAGGAAGGCGTTACTCTGGATAAGTAACTTACCTATAATGAACACATTGAATTGAATACACGGATAGCATAAAGAATATTGCATCAATGTAAACGAGTGCGTGGCCGTAGGGGGAAATCTCGCCAAAGGCTGCATTATGGATTTACACAAAGATGGTGAGACCCATAACTTACGCATCCGTGGGCGGCAGAGTAAGAGCAGGTGCATACTCAACTGAGCTTCTCCAGGCAGAATTGATTTGGTTACGTTCTCATCATTGCAGTAGACAATCAGCCGGTCATAAAGCGCATGAGGAAAGTAAACGAGTACTAAGCTAGTGCTAGAATGTGATCTAAGATTAAAGAGATGTGCTTCGGTGAAGGAAGTAACGTTTATGTGGGTTAAAGGACACATGGGCATCGCTGAAAATGAAGCAGCAGACGAACTAGCAAAAAAGGATCTGCTGTGAATTTGTGTAACAGACCCCAGAGTTGCACTGTGGAACGGCCTAGTGCGAGCAATGGTCCTACAATGTAGCAAAGGTCCTGCAATGGTTAGATTCATTAAACCTGAAAAGGTAGAGGGAGGCTACCACATGTAGACAGGCTCGAATGATGCTCAAAAGGGCCTCGGCAGGAAGTCCAGTAAGGTGTTTAAATATAATCGGAGTACCTTAAGCTGTATTACAGCGTTATTGACAGGTCATGAAAACTTCAAGCCAAGATGAAACCCGACTGTGACTGGAAGGGGCTAAGACGGTAGCGCACATTGTGTGTAAATGTACAGCACTGGCTAGCATAAGGTTTAGGAGCACGGGCAGATACCTATTAAATGTGACTACCATGGGGGATCTAAGCATTAGACAAATGTTAGCAATTACAAAAGACTCCGTGATAAAGACGGCTGACCAGTGGACAGTCTGAAATAAATAGTCAAGAGTATATGCTAGTGTTAGCACGAGACTGAATAAAAGTAAGGTAGTCAATAATTACAAATCGGTTGCTCGAAATGAATTCGAGGAACGAAAGGGGTCGAAAAGGTACACATAAAGTAAGCGGCTTGCTTCGATATCCCCCCTCCTAAATAAATATATAGTTATACAGTTAATTCAACGACATCATTTACGTAGTTAACTATAATTTTTACAATACAGACCGAATAGTCTGTCGTATCGAATGAAATTCCGTGACTTATGAAATACTCAGATTGTGGCATTCGAGAGAGTTCAAATCGAAACTATCTAGAAATGAGTATATCACACCATAAATAAAACAGGCACAACTCAAAAATGAAAAAAAACGGTTCTAAGAAAAAATCTCTATTGACCGCAAACACTTTAGAAAAAAACTGTTTATGTAAAAACAGTAATCTAACGAATGACATTTCGATTCGTTATCGTATCCAACAATCTCAAATTTCAATAAAACTTATACGATAACGAATGAGCGATCCCAAAATGTTAATTTTCGAACAAAATTATTCGATCCCGAGTGCGACGATTTTGTGCTTGTTTCCGTTTTTATATTTTCAATATTGGGTCCTCCGGTAGACTAGTTGGTAGTGTACTAATCAATCTGTCTGGGGGTCGTGGGTTCGATTTCTACCAAAGCCTCTGGTCTGTTTCAATACAACGAGAATTGGCGTTTTGCCCGATAGTAGCAACACGAATGCTGTTTTGTTGATTTATGGAATTTGTTTGGAAGCCACTTCTACACCATTGTACCAACACTATGAGAAGATTCCAAAAAATATGTAACCATCATTACCAACAGTAACAGAGTTCTGTAATAAAATCAATTTGTCTTATTTGAAAACTGGCAGCAGGTTTGTGTATATTTTTTAGTAGTTTTTTGTCATACGTATCGTCCACACGCGTTCTTCTATTCACCTCTATTCTATATTTCGAACTAAAATTTTATCCGTTTGGAAACTTATCCTAAATATTTTTTTAATTTGCTTTTCTTTTTATACTGAAACGTTGTTAAAGTTTTATGTAACTTATTACAGGTCGAAAACGTTGTTCTTCTCTTCTAACAATAAGCTTTGCTGAAAGAAGCTTTACTGTTGTGCTACAATGATATAAAAATATGTCACCCCCGTTGCGACAGCATTTTTCTTTTGGCTTTTTTTGTCTTGCCGTACTTAACTTCAATTAAGTTCCTACAATATTTAATTCTTATTTAATTGTTTTATTGTACTATATTTCACTTTCTATTAAAATGTTTTTTAAAATTGTGTATTTTTTTCTGTTCCTATTTCATACGTTCCACAGCGAAATAGCTGGTTTGAAAATACTCTCGGCCTTCTTCTTACAATTGAGTTTTCTGTTGGAACACCTTTCCTCGATACGAGTACTGAACTGAATGCGGAAGCGTAATCGAAATGCAGCATAGGGGTGATTGTTCGTAATTTATGTTGGTGTTTCGCATGACTTTTACTTATAATGTACGCCTCGAATGTATAAAACAAAATCAATTTAATAAGCGAAAAACTATAAAAATTCTCTCGTTCCGGAAATAGTAAATCAAAGTATGGTTTAGAAAATTTACCAAAAATTGAAATATCGCTCTTATAAGTTCAAATTTGTCCGATATTAATGAATTTATTAAGTTGGATAGTAAGTTATAGGAAGTTCTGTACTACAACGAAGTAAACGGTTTAAAAGGGACGACTCCAGATGTTGAAGGGTTAGGTGCGGAATTGAATAAAATAGTAGCGGTGCTTGCTCAAACAACGTCAAACAGTTTAAAAGTTTATCTTGAAGTGTCATCGATAAAACATATGATGACTCAATGCATTATTAACCGGGTTTTAATTTAATAAGTACAGACCAAGGTCCCGAAACAGAGCGCGGTTATGTAGGTTCCACTTCAGGTATTGAAGTCTAGAAAGAAATTGCGAACAACCCTGCTCATATTTCAAGCAGAGCCGTGAAGCTAAACAAAGCTCTTGTCGAGGCGATGGACAATGGCAATTGGAACAATTGAAGATTCTAATTGATAGCGGAGCCGATATATCGGTTGTACCTTCTTCAAAATTTAAAATAAATCATTTGGAATCGGATATCAAATTAACAACAGACAATGGAAGCTCAATTTCTATTTTTAGGAAAAAGAGAACACAAAATTAATAAATCCGAATTTAAGTGCCTTGTTAAATTTGAAACCAGTAGACCTTCTAATTCTAGTATGGCTTCAGCACTACACTTCGTACCTAAACTTTGTTACTGATCCAGACAGATATCTATTACCACATATACATTATTTAAACTCCAATATGAAGAAGACCAAACCAATTTTCTGATTGAGAAATTCAGCACAAACGTTTCAATAGTTTATTAACGAAGTTTTTAACAGTTTATATTTCGTTTTTGTTTATATTGACGATGTACTTATTGCAAGCGAAAATTATATTCGAATGGTTGGATTTTTATGGGCTTAATAATTACCCTGGTAAATGTATATTTTGAGTACCCAACATAGATTTCCTTGGTCAGAACGTATCTGAAAAGGGTATTAAGCCCTCAGCGAAAAAAATATTAAGTGTACACCATTTCGAGAAACATAGGTTAGTAAGATAAATGTAAAAATGTATTCGTATGGTGAATTATGACCACAAATACGTTAAAAATTTAGCAGAATTATGAAGTTACATTCATAACAGAATAAACCAAGCTCTTAAAAGAAAAATTTAGATTGGGACAATAAAGCTGAAATACCGCTTAACAAAATTAAGGAGAGCTTACCCACTCATGTGTAATTAAATCATTTTCACCCAGGTGTAATGCTGACGTCAACAGTTGGTGCATAGGTGGAGTTGCCACTTTTTTCGCCAGATGACAGCTGAGTCTTTAGCTTTCTGCTCAATTAAGTAGACTTCATCTGAATCAAAATAAGGCGCTTTTAAAAACGAACTATTGGCAGTTTTTCTTAACTAGAAGGGAGACAGCTTTCTTCCTACATAGATCGTAAACCATTGGTAGCTGCGTTGAACTCAGAGACAGATTGGAGCCCTAATTCAATTTGAATGTATGTATTTCCTGACAGCGTTGCAAAATGCGAAGATTTATATATTTTTGCAATTGTCTAAAGTGGTGAGCAGTTTTACAGTTTTGAGACTACACCAAAATAATTTATTTCATGCTCCTATTAGCTTTGTTTTATTTGTCGTAGAGAAATGCAATTTATTCAAAATTTAAAGCAGAATTTCCAAGATTGTAAGTCCTGAAGAGAAGAGGACAAAGAACACTTCCCTGAGGAAATCCATAATTAATTACAAAAGTAGAACTTTTCTTTCTACCTACTTCAACATATTGTCTTCTATTTGACAAAAACCTAAGCCATCAAATAGTGAAGCAAGAAGGGGTCGAAGAGAGAAACATATGCGCAAACCTATGTGTGCAAAACTTATTTAAATATCATAAATCAAATAACAATATTCGCATATCATACGCAAACGCATATCAATTATGTTATTTTATAAACTAAGGGCCTTTATGTATACCTGAGTGACATAAGCAGTCTGCTTTATGCTTGGTTCTTGGAGTTACTGATGTGTTAACAATTTGCAATATTTCTGATATATAATGACGCTTGTAATTAATTTCTGTTTCTAAAACTGATGCATTTTCAAAGTTACGATAATGATTTAATTCAATGGGAAGATAATGCTGTATTAAGTGAACATCTTCATGTAGAATTTTGGAACGAATTTCCGTCATCCCTTGTCAAGTTTGGTTTGGAGACAAACCGGTTTCGGCTATATGCCATCTTCAGTGTCATTTTTCGTTCTGAGAAGTTTGCATCAATTCGTTAGTGTTTTATTGTGTGTCAGGCATCTATTTGCCATGTGAGCTCGTAGGCATCTGTAAGGTGTGAACAGGTAAAAGGTAAAGCTCGTAAGCCGGGTGTTTTGTACGGATTGGTAGATGTAAGTGATGACTGTTTTATTGCTTTGTATTGCATCAGAATTTGTGTTTTTAGATACCAAGGTAGATGTTATAGGTAAATTTTTTTTTCCACGTAGCTGCCTGTAATTGGGACCTGGTGTTTTTGTATAGATTAGACGATTGTGATTACTATTTTATTGCGTCAGAATTTTTGGTGCGGACGGTATATGTACTTTGTTTTTAATTCTTTATAGTGTTTTTTTTTTTTGTTGGGGTTGAAAGAAGTCAGTGATTATTGGATTATGAATTTGTTTATTATTTTTGTAATGTGTTTTTATTGTTTTTGGAGCGTCTTGTTCGTTATTTTGGTTATGTGTCTTGTAGATTAATTTTAGAGGTTCGAATATAACGTTTGAATCGGAGTTTGTTCGTTTATGATGCGTCCGTCCGTGTTTAGTCGTCGTCCTTTTCTATCTGTGTGTGTAGTAGTTGTACCGTTTTTCTAATATGCGCTGAATTACATTTGTTGTTGAACATGTGGTTCGCGAAGTTAGATTCTGGTGTCGAGCCGGGATTACACATCTTCTTGTTATAGTCTCTTATATGTTCCCGAAATCTTGTTTTTATTTTGCGTCCTGTTTGTCCTATGTAGCTGTGATGACGTCGCACGTCAGTTTGTAAACCCCCTCGTCTTTGCTTGTGTTGGTTTGTAATATTCGTCCTAGGTTGTTTCTTGTTTTGAATGCTATATTTATGTTGTCTTTCTTGAGAAAGTTGGCTATTTTGTATGTTGATTTTCCGGTGTAAGTTAAAGTTGTCCATGTTTTTCTTTCCTTCACGCTGTTGTGTTCTCTGAGTCTTTGAAATTCTTTCTTGATTTTGTCTACCGTGTCTTTCTTGTAATCGTTGTTTGCTGCTATGGTACATATCGTATTTAATTTTTTGTTGTAGGCTTCTTTTGTTAGTGGTGTTCGTTCTAGTCTAGCTATTAGTTGTCTGATGACCGCGTGCTTATATTGTTGTGGGTGATTGGAAGTATTATGTATTATTGTGTCTGTGGCCGTAGGCTTTCTGTATATTTTATATTCGCGTTTGTTGGTATTTTTGTTTATCTTTATTGTCAGGTCCATATAATTTATTTTGTTATCTTCTTTCGCTTCCATTGTGAATTTGATGTTTTTGTGTTGTTTGTTGAGGTATTCTAGTATTTCAACTTTGTTATTTCCCGTAATTGCATATATTATAATTGCATATATTAGTGCTAGCCGTATGCGAAAATTTCGTGGAAAGCGTAAGGAGTAAGATCCGAACTTTAGTGGTAAAGAAACCAAGAGGATATGGGAATAAAGAAAAGGTGTCAGAAGCATTATTTAGCCATGTATCTACGAGAAGCCTTCTGTATTTTTAAAGAATTAAATTCTAATATCGCGATAGGATTTTCTAAATTTTAAATGTGTTTCTTATGAAAGACACTCATTCAGATCAGTGCAATTGGATAAATCATGAAAATTTTATCTTCAAAGTGAAAGGTTTGAAACAAAATTATTGTAACGACTGGTGGTGTAAGATTCTATGTGATCCTTTTTGGATTCGAAGTGCTGGAAAAATAAGTGTGATACTTGTTCTGATGTTGTTGTTTAAAACCAATTCAAGCCGATGAGTTTCAAAAAAACAAACTCGAGGAAAATGTACGTATCCTTCAAGTAGATTTTGCAATGTCCTTCAGCTGTGAATACCAGAATGAAGTTCAAAGCGCACTTTGGTCGCGAACAAGTGTTCTTTTGTTTACTGCTGCAAGTTTTTACAACGGCAATTGTCAAACATATCTTATATGCTCTGATGCAAATGCTAAAGATATAATTTTTGATTATTAAGTTAATATTAATTTCTAGGCATAAGTTCGTTTTTCTTTCTATTCAAAAAGGGAATTATTTATTTAATATGGACAACCTTAAAAACAGTAAAAATTTTAAATTTTATTAGACATCTAACTGAATGGAACGCATTTTCTGTCGCTACACACGTTATCAACCCTCTTCGTGTCCATATTAAATAAATAATTCTCTTTCTGAATAGAAAGAAAAACGAACTTATGCCTATTAATTAAAATTAACTTAATAATTAATAATATTGTAATTCGTCAAAAAAAAAAACAATAAAAGATACAATTTTTGTTTCCTTAAATAAGTTGTTCGACTTGATACATAATGAAAGTGAAGATATAACTTCAGCGAAAATCATTTGGAGCGATGGTCCTGCTAATGCTGAGTGAAAAGCACAAAAAGCCCTTTTTTGGAAATATTTTGCTGCATCGCATGGAAAAAGTGTGGTAGTGTGGAATTGGTAATTGTCGTCCAATCAGCCAAGGACTTTGCAGATTTGGCTTCTCAATTAGTATCAAAGACCCGTGTGATTTATGTGCCATCCTTGGAAATCTTCGACAAAATTGTGACTGCAACATCATGGGACAATACCAAAGCAATAAATGGAATTTCAAACTTTCACTATATTAAAACTAATCAAAAATTCGTGGAGTGCAGAAAACATAGTATATCCGTAGCCAAAACTGTGTTTACCTATTAACTATTGTTTATTTTATAGATAAAAGTTCAACTATGTCCCGTACGTGACGCGATTTGTCTGTACGTGACAAAATATAAAAAACCTATTTTTAACTATAAATATGTATTTTATTTAAACTTTTTTTTAGCAACATCAAGCCTGATTCTTATTTATGATTTGCTTCTTAGATACCTTGTCTCCATGTGTAATAGTTTCGCTGGAATTTGCATTCAACCGTAACAATTTCAAATACTAGTTGACTCAAACTGTCTCAAACGCGACAGAATTTGTTTACTTTTTTCCTTCAGTATTTCATGAATTATTTAAAAATATTCTATGTAGGATTAAAGACTGGTATGCATTCTAATAAATAATAGCAAAAAACATTAGATACCTCATTTGTCAAATAAGAATTACATATATGTAATATTAGCACTAGAAATAGTTGAATTTGTCTGTACGTGACCGTGGAATGCTCCTACAATATTTTTGAGAGTATAGGCAGTCAAGATATAGGACGGTATCCTTCTAGCCGGGCTTAGGAATGGGTGTCAAAACTGCAATCTTTTAATCATGAGGGAATATTTCATTTGCTAGTATATTATTAAGTTTACAAAGCCGACATTTTATATCAATTGGAGCCATTTTTATCATTGCGTATGTTATTTTGGCACGAGCTGGAGTTAAGACTTTTATAGTTTTCATTACTTCATCGAGTTCCGCAATGACAATTTTGTCTCCTAATGTATTAAGCTGTACATCACATTGAGGCAAATTTCTGATGGCTAAATTTTTTTCGACGACACAATATCTGCAGCAAGCGCTGAGTCCGAGCTTATTGAGCTTATTTTCTGCAATTAGTTAAGAATGTGAAATGCTGCTATTGTGTATACATATTGGTGAGAAAGTATTTGTCCTATCCGTTTTGTTTGTTTAAGTTTGTTTACTTTGTTTCATAGGTGCTTAAAATCCAATGTTGGATCCAAAGAGATTAAGAAATTAGTCAACGTACGTTTCTTAGCATTTCTGCATTCTTTTTTAATCTTGGCGCTTGATCTTCTATACTCTAATATATTTGCTCGATTACGACATCTCTTAAAGTTCCTCCAGGATAGTATTCTTTGTCTTATTAGATTCGAAATTGTAGAATTAGACGAAACTGGGTAGTTTTGTTAGGTACTAGGCTTAAAGGATACTTTCGTTTGCTGTCTGTCTTATTAAACGTTTTATCTGCTCATTAAGGTTTTTAACACGGAACGAATAATTTTTCATAGGGTCATTCAGTGTCACTGATAATTAGAATGGCGCAAGTAATCATGTCATATGGTGTATGTGATTACCGAAGGCATTTAACCTTTCAATAGAGTTTTCAGGCCTAGCGCAGTTTTCAAATCGTTGCGCGAATTCGTAGGGAATCGGGCATTGTAAGTGTCTTACAGCTTTCCACACGCTATAACCCGAATTTTTCTTGGATCCAAGTTTTTTTTTTCAAATAGCTTTCGGACTCGTGTTTCTGTCTCAAATTATTACGTTAATTTTTTGCCATAAATGCTATGAAAGATAATGCAAGTTTGTATGCAAATCCTTTCTAATACTATTTTTTGAAGTCCTCCTATTTACATTGTTCTTATCTATTCTTGAGAATAACTCAGATTTCAAAAACAGAGACATACTCATAAAAAAACTATATAAATATGGTATACGAGATAAAGAAATAAAGTGGTTTAAGTCCAATTTAACAAATCGCAGACAATATACAAAAGTGAATAGTGTGGAATCTAGTGCTATAAACAATAATTATGGAGTACCTCAATACTAAGAGCTCCTTTATTTATCATATATATAAATGATCTCGAAAAGGTTGTAGTAAGATGCGAAATTATTCAATATGCCGACGTTACGCTCATATTCACGGAAGCAGAAACAGAAGAAGAATGCTATGAAAATATTACAAGAGATATGTATAATATAAATAATTGGCTAAAAATGAATAAATTAAAATTAAATGAAAATAAAACAAAGGTAATCGAAATAAATATGAATAGTGATATAACTTATAAAATAAACAACATTGCAATAGAAAACTTAATAACTTGAAATATTTGGATTTCATTATAGATAAAGAATTAAAATTTACTGACCATGTGGAATATATGTATATGTACAAAAATTGTAAAAAGATAAGTTTTTTTAAACGTATAAGAAACAAGGTGTCCATAATAACAGCACTTAATATATACAATACAATTAATAAACCACATTTTGAATATGGATCAACTATTTTATGGACGTGTTGCTCAGACCAACAAATAATAAGACTACAAAAACTATAAAATAAAGCCATGCGTGCAATTTTAAAATGTAATCGTTTTACGTTAATAAATCTAATGTTAGATATGTTAAAATTGTTAAATATTAAACAAAGACTGGAAATTAATACTATAAACTTTATTCAGAAAATGAAGAAAGGAGATGCACCCGAGTACCTAACCGAACATATAAACTATGTAGGAAATGTTCAACCATGCTAACGATTTCAGACTACAGAGGACACAAACAACAAATATGCAAAAGATTGCTATTTTATAAAGGACTGAAACTATATAATTTCATGTCAAATGATATTAAAGATGAAACAAATGTATATTTATTTAGAAAAAAAGTTATAAATTTTGTAAAGAATAAATAATAATTATAAATTTTATTCAGAGTATAAGAGATTATGGCGAAAACTATTAAAAATTGTAAATTTTAGAAAGTATTATAAATACTGATTATTTCAAATAATAAAAAAATAATAAAAAAAAATGTCAGCATATGATTTTATAACAGAAGTAATGCAACGGGTTTTTTGAATTCCTAAAGTTTGTTGTTAAATAAATACCCCATGCCATTTGATTTGCATTACCACATCTAGTTCTCGGACAACAAAACTAAATATAATTAAGTTAATTTTTTTTGTAATCACACGAAATTTTTATTATTTTGGATAATTTGCGGAACATGTGGATTTTGTAAAACTCTGCATTATTGATTTCTTTAGCTCGTGAGTTAAGTCAACCAGCCATTCTAATAACACCTCAACCCATTCCCTGCCTATTAATTGGCAACAATAAATTATTTCCTTGATCAGCAAAATTAATAAACTGAATACCCAATTTCAAAAAGTTCAGCGAACTAATTTCGCAATCCAATTCTAAAGAGTTCAGTAAACTTATTTCGCAAGTAACACTTCCTCATTGAGACACTTGTTATTTTTATTTCAAGAAACTAAAGCTGAGTAAACACTTTGTAAACATTTTAATTATTGATTAAATATTTAACTTTTAACTTTTAAGTCTCAGTTTTAAGAAAGAAGTGATATAATAAAGAACCATAAAAAAAATTTAAAACTTATTATTATTATTATTTTTTTTAACTCAACCTAACTCGGTCTCGTTAGTCGTGCATGTGTGGCTATTTGTAATTATATAAAAATCACCACTACAAAAATATGTAAACAGAGGCAGCTGTTACGGTATTCTTGTACAGCATGTTCTTAAAGAGCTGTTAAACACAGTTTATTACATTCAGTTTGTAAGATCACATTTGACGTGGCATATATTATGAAATTTTAGTCAAATATCAGCCATGTCGGACCGTACTTTAAGAATTTTTAATATATCTAACCCTTTGGTAAATGATTTAAATAAACAATTGCATATAACTAATAAAGCTTAATTAAACAACGTACCGGTAACATGGCATTAAAGAGGTGTGTAATTAACGACGCCCCATTTTTTATTGCATTTTCTCCATTCTTTAAGTTGCTCATTGAATGTCCACAAGAAACTGTTATACCCATATCGGTAAGCTGTTTTATAGTCTGACCACTGAAATCTTTTTCCGGCGCCAGAGTTATGATTTTGACGTTGTCTAATGAACCATATACTTCCAGTACAGTTTTCATTCCCTAAATTAATAATGAATATATTTAAAAAAAAAAACTTTAATTATTATTTTAATGAGAGATTTATATATTGCACACCTACTTCAACTGTGACACAATTTAAAAATTCTTAATTTTGTCTTAATATATGGAAACTGCTTGTCTACCCATACGCAAAATCTACCTTGTTTTTGTTATTGTAAATTGTTAAAAAAAAAAAACACAAACAATAATTGCACTGCACAACAATCCGCAATAGGTGAATTTTGAATTTTCCCGGGCATTTTTTGTTATGTTGGTACACATGTGTTAGTCATATGTTGTCATTAGGTTCATTCGAGTACTTTTTTAGTAGAGTTTAGTAACTGAGTAGAATTTTCAATTTACTCTCTCAAAATAAATTTTGTCCAAAAAGTACGCGAATGGAAATTTAGTAAAATTTATCCAACAGCTGATTGAAAATGAATGCAGTGTTGTAAAAAATGTATTCCTTTGACTACTCGACTCTTCTTGTTGTTCGTACTCGTTACAGAACAATTTATTGTATACAATTCTTAGGAAAAAACGTAACTTGTGTTGCTTTATAAGTTTTTCTTTTTCTTTTATTTATATTGTAAATTTTTCCTGATTAAATTTGTTAAATAGTTCATTATTGCTCGTTTTTGTTATTGATTAGTATGAATATCTAATTACTAGTGTAGGGAGTCTGCGTTGCGACAAATAAAGAAAGCTTTTGGTTGGTTGTTCCGAATAGTTCCGAACTATTCATCACTTCTACAACACTCAAGAAGTATATAAACAATGAAACAAAATATTTTTTTTTCCTAAATTCGAATTAAACTGCTGTGGAAAGGGCAACTTCAGCAAAAAAAAAAACATTAAACTTAATTTAATTTGTTTTTAAAACACTTATTCTTATGTGCAAATGTAAATTAGTACACTTTACTGTTTTCAAATCCCTATTTACTTGTGTTTGCTTTAGTTTTCCTTATTTTCACAAAAATTTTAACAACTCCGTAAAAATGCTTTTTTGTTTGTTTACATTTTAAAACATATGTTTTTTTTCAGCCGACTAAATTCTACTAACGAAAATTTCTTTATCAGATTTTGCAATTGCTCAGTCATCGAACTGTCATTTTACGCTCTCAAACTCTGTTCTAATCTACTAAATTTTGTGTTCTCATCTACTAAACTTTGTGTACTCGAATGCAGTTTAGTAAAGTTTAGGCATAATTATTGATAATTATTGGGTTCTCGAACGAAGCTATTATCAACCATTTTGGATTAGTAGTTTGTTGTTGACAACTGAAAAGGTTAGTCACGTTGTGTGTGTAATCTTTTTTTCACGTTCAGAAGTGCTTCGAAGATTGAAAGAAGCGCTGGCATAAGTGCATTATATCTGAGGGGGATTACTTCGAAGGGGACAATAATAAATAAATAATTTTAAAAAAAATTCAAACTTCATCTTTTCTTTTGAACAAATCTCGTATAATGTAAAAAGCACACAAAAAATTAATGATTTGTAGTAGTAACTATGGTATTAAAAGAATAAAAGTATGGGGGCACGACTGTTGGCGGCGCTGACATGCTTGCGGTTGCTCCGGCTGTGGCTCGCCGTCTTGGGGTCGGGTTCTTGCCAACCAATCGGCTCTAAACTTACTACTAATAATCATGACAGCCTTGTAACGAAAATTTATGGAGCCCGAAAGAGAGAAAACGGGGACTACAATTACATCCACTGCATCCACTACCGTTCACACACACACACACAGTTCACGCGGTTAAGCGATGGAATTTTAACCGGGGCCGCCCACCCTCTGGAAACCTAAAGGCACAGGGTAACCAGAGGTGAAGACTTTGACACATAAAAAATAAAAAACTCAGTTTATTTTACTATGGGCTCTCTTAGAAAGAGACAAATATAGCATTTTGTGACGAAATACAGGAAAAAATACAGGCAAACACGGCAAGAAAATCAAAATAAAAACAAAAATCTAAAAACAAAACTAAGGCTCTGAAGGAACGAGACCGATAGAGAAAAAGATCACTATACTGTCGTTTCACCTCTGTTTACTACTTTGTGCTAAAGGAGTCCACCACGACAACCTTGGCCATCGTGTTTTCAATAGGTTATCCCAAAACTCAACACTTACCTTCTCTTCACCTTCCTATTTACCCTTAGTGACTACTCACTCATAGCGAAAACAAAATCTAAATTTTATTCAAAAATAAGTTACATTCACAACATTTTTATTAGGAATAAAATTGCTAAAAAAAAAATATTCATTTGAAATAAAACAAAAAGTAAACTAGGGATTTAAATATTCATTATATAAACAATATTAAAATGAACTGTACAAAATATAAAATATAAAAATCAAATGCACAATAAAAAAAAAATTAAATGTAGGGTGCCCCGGTAGACTAGTTGGTAGTGTGCTAGTCTATCAGTTGGGGGTTGTGGGTTCGATTCCCACCTAAGACTCTGGGTGTTTTCACTACAACGAGTGAAGGTCTTTGTAACTATGCTCGGTAATTTAAGTTGCAATATAATTTGTAATTGTATTGTAACATTTAAAAATAAATAAATAAATAAATTAAATGTACAAAACGTATATTTATAAATTGAAAAATAAAATGTTAAAAATAGAGAAATTGAAATATAAAATTTTAAACTGTTAAAAAGTATAAGTTTCGTTTTTACAAAATGGCGGTGGATATATTCTTCTAATGACAATATTTCATATTGAATTTATTTCAGCTTTTGCGCCCAGTTGGATTTTCCGGATCTGCCGTCCGTCCGTTACGTTCGCGTTATCCAAAGTTCAGTAAATGTTGCAAATTTTGCCCCGAATTTATATAAATTTTTATTTTTTTTTAGTCACGAATCAATTTTACGAAACGGTCGCTGCTGAACTGGGTCCAACTCTAACGGCGCACGCACTCTTGCCGCATTGACGCAAGAGGACTGAATTTACAGGGTGACTTAACTTATTTATGAATTTAAAAGTAAAAAAAAGGATAAAAAATAAATATAAAATTTTTTTAAAACGTCCGTAGGTCGTCCGTCGTGAAGTATTATAGTCGGTCGGCAGAATACCTGGTGAATTAGAACTCAAAATGGCTGCTGATCCCTCGGTGTCTGGTGCAGGGCTTTTGGCATACGGCTTCGGCAGGTGGAGCAGTCGGCGTAGATTTTCATTTGGTGGTACTGCTTAGCTTTAAGTGACTTTTTATATAATTTCTGACTTTTACTTATTACTGTTATTCTTATTTTCACTCCAAGGTTTATTTCAATATAGCATAGGTTTTATACATTAACACTTTGTCCATTCACGTTACTTGTATCTCCATCCTTTTTTTTTATAAATAGACAATAATTTTTCTTTAATTTAATTTAACCACAAATTTACAGTTTTTATAGGTTTAAGTATTAAAACTTTGTACTTTTATCTTCAGTGTTGTTTTTATTATATCTTATGTACAAATTACCAACTTTACAATGTATATTTTGTATCAAAATAAAACTTTTAATTCTTCTGAATCTTTTGTTGTTCCTTTTATTTTTTTCTATTTTTAAAATTCTGCATTTAGACACTATAAATCATAATGCACTTTCCACAAGCCAATATAGGATGTTTTCTTTCTTTTTTGTGTTGACACTTCTTTGCTGGCTGCCACGACTGCCCTCAGCCTTTTTCACGTTCCGAAAAAACTGAGAATTCCGCCTATCGCCACCAAGACACCTCGGGGACGCTCCATCATGGCCATCGCCACCATTTCTATTATTTTTTTCAGCCATAAACTGAATGTTTATTTACAAAAAATATATATATCTGCTGTCAGCTGTTTATTTCCCCCTATTGTTTTCTACTGCATTATCATACCCAGGGAAGGACACATGACAGATTTCCTATAAAGTTTTTTTTTTCCCAAATAAATAATAATCAGTTTGTTTTTATTTTACATATTTATTGCTTTCACTTTAGCTTCGTTCGAGAACCCAATAATTATCAATAATTATACCTAAACTTTACTAAACTGCGTTCGAGTACACAAAGTTTAGTAGATGAGAACACAGTTTGAGAGCGTAAAATGACAGTTCGATGACTGAGCAATTGCAAAATCTGCTAAAGAAATTTTTGTTAGTAGAATTTAGTCGGGTGAAAAAAACATATGTATGTTTTAAAATGTAAACAAACAAAAAATTTTTACGGAGTTGTTAAAATTTTTGTGAAAATAAGGAAAACTAAAGCAAACACAAGTAAATAGGGATTTGAAAACAGTAAAGTATACTAATTTACGTTTGCATACAAGAATAAGTGTTTTTTGCTCAAGTTACCCTTTCCACAGCAGTTTAATTAGGATTTAGGAAAAAACAAATTATTTTGTTTCATTCTTTATTTACTTCTTTAGTGTTGTAGAAGTGATGAATTCTTCGGAATATAGTAATTGGAGATTCATACTAATCAATAACAAAAACGAGTAATAATGAACTATTTAACAAATTTAATCAGGAAAAACTTACAATATAAATAAAATAAAAAGAAAAAACGTTTTTTTCGTAAGAATTGTAGACAATAAATTGTGCTGCACCAAGTACGAACAACAAAAAGAGCCGAGTAGTCAAAGGAATACATTTTTTACAACACTGCATTCATTTTCAATCAGCAGTTGGATAAATAAATTGGGAGAGTAAATTGAAAATTCTACTCAGTTACTAACTCTACTAAAAAAGTACTCGAATGAACCATTTAAAATTTTAATGCAGCAAAGAGATATAACGTTGCATACGCTCAAAAATAGTTCTTTGCATTTTCTGAAAAATTACAATTTTGAGTTGTGCCACCTTTGAAGTGGGTGTGCGATATCGCACTTAATTAAAGCAAGTATCAACCTCATCCAAGTTTTGTATACAGTCTTCGGAGTGAGCACCTTTCTTTTGGGTATTTATGAAGGGTCCCTCTAAATGAATACCTAAAATGCCAGCACCGCTAGTTGTTGCCGATATTCGAGGTAAAACTTTTCGATAAATTTCGGGTGGTGATGTAACAAGTGTCGGGCAAAATGAAGTGACGCCATTTTCAATTAATCCATTAGCCACTTTATTAATTCCATGTTCTACAGTTTCAGTGTCAAACGAAAAATCCACACCGTAACCGCCTATAGTTTCAAAGTAAGTTACACAAGTATTTATCAGCAGAGTTATAAAATTAAATAAAAATAAAAAATACTGTAAATTAAAAAGTTGAGAGTTATCTTATAAAACTTTCGACAATTTTGTGAGAGCATATTGTAATTTTAAAATAAGCTCTTTTTATAAAAAATAAATAAACGTATTCAGGAAATAGAAATATCTCTAAGAATAAATTTACTTTCGTTATGTTCATTCATCGTGTCCAAGTATAATTAATTTTTAAGTTGAACTTGTTTTAAAAGTAAAAATTACCTATTGTCCGTTCTTTTGTTCTTTTTAGCTGAAGAACTCAAGTGGTATCCAATAAGGGCGGGTCGATGTTGCAAGAGAATATAACAGTCAGTGTTAGTGTGGATTATAGGTCGATGGCGGCTTATTGGCATGAATCTGTGGCTTCAAATACTATAAATTTGTCCGGTTCTTTACTACATTACTTTGCAGCTGGCGATTACAATGCAAAGCATACTTATTGGAGGTCCAGACTTCTCAGCACAAGAGGGAGACAGATTGATATGTTTTACATCGACACCACTCTTGCCACACAATCCGACGGTGAGCACCGGAAACATTGAAATGCGATCACCAACGCTCATATACGCAATCGTATAGGTAGCAATTGACGACGATGGGTGCCTGGACCCTGATCCCAGCCCATGCTGATGGGCTCGGAGCTACCCTTTCTCCTGGTATCAATAGGATTCTATTGTGAACCTGTAATACCATGCAACACCACATTGTTCCTGCACTAAGATCTGCCCACAATTTAGGTATAAACCATAACCCCAAATGCAATCTAAAAGGAGCTTTGCGAACAAGCAGTCTGGGACATGCCTCCCAGAGGATGCTGGTTGCCATGGTAGAAGTATTTATAAGGTTACTGGTCGAATTTATAAAGACCTGCCTTCGTCCAGTTTCAGGCCCCAGACAAGTCGCGGGACTGGTTTCCCCTCTCCCCCGGTAACAAGATGTAAGTACCACGACAAAGACACAGAGATACAGTTGTATAATACCGTTCAAGCCAATAAACTAGACGACGTATCTGGTGGTTGCCAGATCTGATTTTACTATTGCACAAAATATGAAACTGAATCAAGCTTTGGTCAGTTCAAACCATGATCTATCCTCTGATCATTCATGTACAATCATTATTTTACACCAAAGTTTATTTTTATTATCACCCCAATTCTAAATATTCCCAGGGAATAGAATTCCCTGGGAATTCATTTCTCCCAAGAATAAAATTCTCCTATTCCAAACAGTTTAGGAAACGAATAATAAAGGAAAGGGAATTCGAAAAATCGAAATCAGCTGTTTCTCTACAGCTGCTACGTTTTGTGAAAAATTTTGCAATTAAATTTTACAATCTACAACCATAAAATTCTTGTAATAATAAAAAAAGTGCCCAAAATAAACTAAAAAATGTTTAGTGTTGCGTTTATGATTAATGTTGCTGAAATGGAATACGCTGAAGTACAGCAAAAGCCGCAAAAAATAGAAAGAAGATATCTACGGGATGCCAGCAACCACTCGAGTTGCCCCAAACTTTGTAAGTACATAAAAAAAATATTTATTTTTACATACGTTTTTATTACGTTTAATTTTAAAGGTTCGAAAAATATTATAGAGTAAATAAACCGGCATTCCAGTATCTGTTAGAAGTGCTAAAGGCCAACACCCAACCACAACTTAAGTCGTTTGGAGTTTCCCAAATGATAAAATTAAGTGCTGCTTTACGATTCTTCGCCGAAGGTGGGTATCAAACAGGCATAGGAAAGGATTCGGATGTATCTCTAGCCCAGAGTAGTCTTAGCAAAGTTCTAACAGAAGTAATCAACATCAAAAATTGCATTATCTTTTTATGTTAAACATGGCATCCCCAGAGTAATAGGATGTGTTGACGGAACACATTTCCGCATAATTGCACCTTCTATTAACAAGCACTTATATTACAACAGAAAGGGTTACTATAGTTTAAATTAAGTTTCACGTACCATTTCAATCACTGATAGTTTATACTTAAGCAAGAAAAATTTTTAAAGGTGTGTGATCATGAGCTGAGGATTCAGTATGTTGATGCATCCCATCCCGGTGCGTGTCATGACTCCTTTATTTGGAATTCCAGCGACTTGCGAGCTCATATTGAGGAATACTTCCTTAGAGTCGGTAAATTTGTAATGAAATAATACAAAATTCATAAATTAATAATGCATTACTTTATAGGAGACGCAGGATATGCCCTGGAACCTTGGCTTTTAACCCCTCATAGATGCCCACAGGATGGATCTGTGGAGATGAAATTTAATGAAATTCATTGCAAGTGTCGGAATATAATTGAACGCGTTAATGGTGTTTTAAAAAATAGATGGAGATGTATTCTAGGTGCTAGAAAACTACACTACGCTCCAGAAAAGGCAGCAAAAATAATAAATATTTGCTGTGCATTGCACAATATATGCATTCATTTTAAATGCAACACCGATACTGAAAATGTAGATGATTTAAGTGTTCAAGATACGAGTAGTGGTGTGATATCCATAGCGTCGTCGCAATATTTGTCCATTGCCCAAAACATTAGGAATAATATTGGAAATAATCTCTAATAACATAATCAAATATAAGTATATATGTAAACACTTTCAGTTCTTATATTTGTTTTATTAAAACATAAAAGAATAAACAAAATAAAAATATATATATAACATTCAATAACAACGAGTTCATTTTATTGAACATAATTAAAAATGACTAATAAAACTACAAAAACAAAATAAATAAAACTTTTTTCAATGCAAATAGAGCCTTTTTACAGGTTAAAAAACAAAACTAATTGCAGGTCACTTTCAGTTCACTTCATCACATACTGACGACTTCATCACATTTTATGTTTTAAGCCTAATATTTACATATATTTTAAATTTTCTATTTCTAAAAGTCTACGGTTTTCTTCAAGCTTATCCTCCACTTCCCTAAGCCTTAACTTTTCCATTACAAGATTATGCCGCTTTTGCTCCTTTACTTTTTCTTTCTTCAAATCAGAAAGCCGGTCTATGGAACGGTATACCTTTTTTGTGGCTTGGAGCTGCTCGTTCATCGTTTCCAACATCTTATTTTGAATACATATTTCCTCCGCAAAGACATCGGCAGCGGAAACATGGGCGGTCTGTTCTACTGGATCCTTTTTCATTTTTTTCGCTGGTGGCTTTGGTAAGTCCTTACAGCTTTCATTTAGATTGACGACATGGTCGTCCGCTAAAAACTCCGGCAGCAATTCTAGCCCAATGTTCTCTTCTGCTTGCATATTAATGTTTGAAGAAGAACAGGCTAACCCAAACGTTGTAGCTATACCTTCAACGGACTCTTTCATCCCTATCAAATTATAGATTGCTTCTTCGTTAGCAGAGAACTTTTGCTCCATATTTGGGCCACCACCAGTTCCTTTGGTATATTTGAGGTTTTGAGCGGCCTTCTGTCGAACATACTTTTTTTGGTCACACCATACCTAAAAAACGTTTGAACTTTTAAAATGCTTCTATAACATTAAGGATAATTTTAATCATACCTTCTTCCACTCTGAAACACTTTTTGGTGGTGGCCCTGCTGCGTTCAACTCCGCCTCCAAATTGCTTCCCTTGAACATTCCACTGGCAATATTTGGGTGGGTTTGCATTTGGTTCAAGAGAATCTCCAATTGCTTTTTATTTGTTGTTTTGGACCTGAAAATAAGGTATGCATTCATAGTTACATGTAATAAACTACGACATTTATTTTTTTAACAAAAATTAATTAAATACTTACATTTTTAAACACAACTCCCTTGCAATTTTTTGGCGGAATTATTCCCAATATTTGTCATCACATTCTCCCTTTAATTGACATTCGTAATACCTACTTTTTTCCCAGGGAAGAGTTTCCCGTTTTCGAAGTTCATTTAGAATAAGGGAATAGGGAAAAGGGAAAAATCTCCCGGGGAGTTTTCATTTAGAATAGGAGAACAGGGAAAAGGGAAAAAAATTTTATAAATTTTTGAAAATGAAAAATTTCACAATTTTTCGAAAAAATATATTAAAAAAATTCAGTATATTCGAAATAACTCCAAAACTAATGGGTATATTAGAATGACTTATGGCTGTTGTAATTTGGAATTTGTGGACATATAGCACAACGAAATTGAAAAAGGCGTTTGAAAGTTATGATAAGGTATGTGAAGCGGCCTTTTCAAAAATCTCATATTTAAAAAAAACTATCCATAGAATTCGAAATAAAGGCGATTTTTGTAGTAAGTCAACCATAACTCATCAAAAAAATATAGTGGTTCTCCAATGTTTTTTTGGTTGTTGCATAGTGTTATCAGAGGTCAGCAATATATATTGAAGAAGTGAGTTAGAGTTAAATCATGATTCATATTTTTTTCTTCTTCTTACTTATTACATTGTTATCGAACCTCATTACTCAAAAATTTGAGGTACTCATCAACAACATTTATGATGATGCTGACTTTGAATCTCCTTCACTCAGTGTATATACATATTGTTACAAAGTAATAGTCAAAGGTGTGTGAAACGACCTATTGTTCAAATGTACAAATACGCAATAACATAAACACAAAGCAAAAACAAATTGCGCAGCAGAAATTCCATAAACCGCGATTCAAAAAAACAATTTCTATAGCAAGCAAAAAGTAAACAAAGATACACACACACACAAACACATATACAAAACTACTAAGCCAGCAACTGAAATAACAAATGCGCAATTTCGCGTATGTTCGGGACATTTCAAGAAGCGGCAGTGATCTGTATATAAAGGCGCCGTCCACCGCAGAAGAGTTAGTTGACTTTGAGATTTCAAATAGTGAATATCTGTGCGTACAAAAGTGTTAAGTGTACAATGTAAATAAGTACTTAGTATAGTTGTAAATAGAGCCTTAATTGCCGCATAAAGTTGTGTACTTGTAAAAACGGCGGGCAATAAGGCAGAACTGCAAAAGAGGCTGATAGAGGAATTCAAGTGACGTGGTATTGACATCGGTCTACATGAATTCGAGGAAAAATAGGAGCTCGAAATATGTACCCCTGCCACAAACACTAATATGGACTTCAACGTAATGTTGGCCGCTATGATGGAGAAATTTCAAGAAGTTTCTAAGATCAACAGCGAAAGACTCTTAGCTGGGGTAGAGGAAAAACTTCAAGAAGCTTCTAAGATTAACAACGAAAGACAAGAGGAGAAATTTCAAGAAGTTTCTAAGAACAGCGAAAGACTCTTAGCTGAGGTAGAAGAAAAGTTTCAAGAAGTTTCTAATAACAACGAAAGACTCTTAGTTGAGGTAGAAGAAAAGTTTCAAGAAGCTTCTAAGGTTAACAGCGAAAGACTCTTAGCTGAGATCAGAGCCAACAACGAGACACTTCAGGAAATTTCAGAAGTTATGGGCAAGCGAGTGGAAGCTATAGAACTGAAAGTCAGTGAGCTTGATGAAAAATTCTCTGGCATAACGGGAAATGTTAATGAGAAACTCTCCGGCATAACGAGAAGTTTTGAGGAAAAATTTTCCGGCGTAGACGCAGAACTACATGAGTTGAAGAACAAGATGAGCGATCTACAAATTCGAGAAGGACCGGCCAGAATAATCTCTGAGCACGCCAACAAGATAACGGCCCCGAGCTTTGATGGTAGCGCACCTTTTAATGTCTTCAAGTTCCAGTTCGAAACGGTAGCTAGCAGAAATGAATGGGACAATGAAGAAAAAGCGATAGAACTAATTCTGGCGTTAAAGGGAACAGCAGCAGCAATCCTTGAAAGCTTACAAGCTGGCTGCGGAAATAGCTACGACGACATAATGGTGGCTTTGGAACGCAAGTACGGTGGCGCACATAAGAGAGAACTGTACAGGATGGAACTACGGGGCAGAGTCCACAATCCGAATGAAACGCCGCAAGATTTCGCGATGGAAATTGGCGATTGGTGCAGCTGACTTACCCAGGCGAGAACCATCCATTCCTGGACCAGTTCAAGATAGAAGCATTTGTAAATGGCATACGGGATCTAGATGTTAGATATGCAGTTTGCGCTATGCAGAAGTCGTCCTTTGCGGAAACTATCTCGTACGCGCTGGCCCAGGAGACCGCAAAAGTTATATCGAAGCCACAAGTCTACAAGGTGCGGCAACTTGAGGCTGATACGCCAACTTGCGGAGACAAAAGGAGCGAGATAGAAGAGGTGGGCAAGCAAATACTAGAGGAAAAAGGCAAATCTCGCGCAAAATGCTTTAATTGCGGTAAGGTCGGCCACTTCCAGCGCAATTGCAGATCAGCAAAGAAAAGATCAAGATCTGCTTCGCCACCGAGGGAAAACAAACGGGCTAATAACACCAAAACGCATTCGTCGCCGTTAAACTAGATCGAGCTAGCGCTGAGGGGCAAGAGCTAGCTCCTACAACCGATGGCCCCACAATCTCCATTTCCATCATGCAGCAAAAGAACAGCAACCTTACTGCTTGCGGTTTTATCAACGGAAAGAAACAGGTCCTCACCATAGACACAGGTGCATCCCAGTCTATAATAAGGCCCGATTTGGTAAAAGGAGCAGTAGAACCGCTAAATAATATACGACTACGCACTGCTACTGGGGATTCAGCTACCGTCTATGGAAGAGCCAGGACAAGACTGACTATCGCAAACATCATCGTCGACCATGTGTTTGTTGTCGCCGACATATTGGATGGAGTTATTATTGGTGCAGACTTCATGATAGCCCACGGGATTGATCTGCGCATGGGACATCAAATAATGGTATGGCGCAATGTCGAGATACCCCTGGATGTTGGATATGAGAGCAGGACCACAGTAAGGAAGCTGTTTGCCGTTGAACGCCAGAAATTACCACCTCAGGCAGAAACTATAGTATGGGCACGTGTGGAGGAAGATTGTGTGGATAACCGGTTGTGGGTTGTAGAACCAAAAGAAATAAAAGCCGAAATCATAACAGCTAGATCCCTTGTGAAAGCCTGCGACGATGGACGAGTTCCTGTAAGAGTACTTAATCTGTCCAAAAGCGAAAAGACCATTGACAGAAATTTTGAGATCGGTCTATGTGAGCCGGCAGGAGCCATAATTAATTGTGCGGCGAATTCAGTATGCCACAAAACAACAGCCAAAGATCGAGATTTACTGGCAGAACAGGTGGAAAAGTGGGTAGCATCTCCTGACAGAAACAAAGCTAAGCAGTTGCTTAGAAAACATGCCTCTGTCTTCGCCCTGAGTAATAAAAGCCAAGGTAGAACCTCAGTTGTGAAACACGAAATCAACACCGGCGAAGCGAGGCCTATAAAACAAGTACCAAGGAGTATTCCCCTAGCAAAGCGAAACGAGGTCAAAGAACTGGTCAACGAAATGGAGCGGAATGGAATCATTGAGCCATCTTCTAGTCCGTGGAGCTCGCCAATAGTTTTGGTGAAGAAGAAAGACGGCAGCACCAGGTTTTGCGTTAATTACCGGAAACTCAATGACGTCACAAGGAAAGATAGTTATCCGCTGCCCAGAATTGACGATACCTTACACACGTTGGCCGGAACGAAATGGTTCTCTACCTTGGACTTGCAGAGCTGCTATTGGCAGGTAGAGATAGCCGATAAGGACAAGGAGAAAACTGCCTTTAGCGCGAGCGATGGTCTATGGCAGTTCAAGGTGATGCCATTTGGGCTCTGCAACGCTCCAGGTACTTTTGAGCGGCTAATGGAACGTGTGCTTAAAGGTCTCAATTGGAAGACGTGCTTGGTATATCTGGATGACATAATTGTGATGGGGAAGACTTTTGACGAACACCTAAAAAACCTGGATGAGGTGTTTAAGCGTATAACAGCTGCAGGATTAAAGCTAAGCGTTAAGAAATGCGCTTTGTTTCAAAAGGAGGTTAAGTATTTGGGGCATCGTGTAACATCAGAGGGTATATCCACTGATGAGGACAAAATACTGGCTGTAAAGGACTGGCCTCGCCCACGGAATCTTCATGAGCTTCGTAGTTTTCTGGGACTTTGCACTTACTACAGGAGATTTGTGCCGAACTTTGCTCAAGTTGCTGCTAGTTTGCATGAGTTGACCAGAAAGTCGCGAACATACCACTGGAGTGAGGCAGCAGAAGAAGCGTTCAAGAGGCTTAAGGTACTCTTGTGTACAGCACCAGTCCTCGCCTATCCAATCTCTGGGCAGAAATTCATATTGGACACGGATGCGAGCGGCTATGGAATAGGGGGAGTCCTTTCCCAGGTGGTTAATGGGGTGGAAAAAGTCATTGGCTACTACAGCAGAGTATTGTCCAATCCCGAACGAAATTACTGTGTTACACGAAGGGAGCTTTTGGCAGTGCTGGAGTGTGTCAAACATTACCACAAATACTTATATGGTCAACACTTCATCTTAAGGACAGACCACTCTGCTTTACGTTGGCTGCTGCAATTTAAGAACCCCGAAGGGCAGCTCGCACACTGGATTGAACGTCTGCAAAGCTACGATTTTAGCATCGAGCACAGAAAAGGCGGAAAACACAATAATGCTGATGCCCTTTCAAGACGGCCATGCAGCGTAGAGTGCAAGCACTGCACAAAAGTCGAGAAAAAGGAATGTGTCATTGACGTGCGGCTGACCCAAATTAGCTGAGGGGAAGACTGGTCTAAGGAACAGAATGACGACCCCATTTTGGCAAAGATTATGTTGGCTAAGCAGGAACACAAAAGACCGACCCGCAATGCAATATCGGCAGAAAGTCCATTAGCAAAAGCGTACTGGGCCCAGTGGAATAGCCTAAAATTAATAGATGGCTGCTTATATAGATCTTGGGAAAGTGCAGATGGCAAATTTACAACGGACTTAATTGTCGTGCCCACTTCCAAGATAAAGCAGCTCGTTAACGGTCCTAGTGGCGGCCACCTGGGCATTACAAAAACTCTGGAAAAGATAAAACAGCGATTTTACTGGGTTGGATGCCAGCAGTCTGTAGCCGATTGGATAGCTAATTGCGAACAGTGTATTGCGGCCAAGGGTCCAACAAGAAGAAGTCGCGGCAAGCTTCAGCAATACAACGTGGGTGCCCTTTTCGAGAGGATAGCTATCGATGTAGCAGGTCCATTCCCTGTCAGTGACGCTGGTAACCGGTATGTACTAGTGGTAATAGATTATTTCAGCAAATGGCCCGAGGTGTATGCCATTCCAAACCAGGAATCTAAAACGGTGGTAGACGCATTTGTCAACAATTGGGTGTGTCGATACGGTGTTCCGATAGAATTGCATTCAGATCAGGGACGAAATTTTGAATCAAAAAGACGAGAACGACACCGCTACATCCACAGTCTGATGGAATGGTAGAAAGATTTAACCGTACGCTGGAGGAATACCTCAGAAAAGTTGTCAGTACACACCAAAAGGATTGGGATGAGCATATACCTAAGCTGTTACTGCCTTACCGGTCAGCCGTTCACGATTCCACCTCACGTAGTCCAGCGAATATCCTGTTTGGAACGGAACTGAAACTGCCAGCGGATTTAGAGTTCGGTGTTAAACCTAAACCTGTGTGCGAAGACAATGGAAACACTCTTCAGGCACAAGAAGATCTTCATGAGTTTGTCCGTAACCGCATTAAAATGTCCAGTGATAAGATGAAAGCCAGATATGATAGAGCAGCAAACACGGAGGGATTTACCGAAGGACAAATGGTTCTACTGTTTAACCCACAACGCAAGAAAGGATTATCCCCTAAATTGCAAACCCACTGGGAGGGAGTGGTTAAGAGGCTAAATGACGTAGTTTACCGGATACAGAAGTGCCATAGACCGAGGTCCAAAATGAAGGTGGTTCACCTTGAACGACTAGCCAAATATGGAAAGGGTGATGTTGAGCCTGTTCGGGACGAAAAGGCTTAAGTGGGCGGCAGTGTTACAAAGTAATAGTCAAATGTGTGTGAAACGACCTATTGTACAAATGTACAAATACGCAATAAGATAAACACAAAGCAAAAACAAATTGCGCAGCAGAAATTTCCTAAACCGCGATTCAACAAAAACAATTTCTACAGCAAGCAAAAAGTAAACAAAGATACACAAACACATATACAAGACTACTAAGCCAGCAACTGAAATAACAAATGCGCAATTTAGCGTATGTTCGGGACATTTCAAGAAGCGGCCGTGATCTGTATATAAAGGCGCCGTCCACCGCAGAAGAGTTAGTTGACTTTGAGATTTCAAATAGTGAATATCTGTGCGTACAAAAGTGTTAAGTGTACAATGTAAATAAGTACTTAGTATAGTTGTAAATAGAGTTTTAATTGCCGAATAAAGTTGTGTACTGGTAAAAATTATTAAGGTCTGTGTAATTTAATTTTTACAATTAAACGAACCCTGCAAAATCACGTTTATTGTGGTAATAAACGTAACAATATGTAGACGATGCAAAATATGATGATTTGCATACGAATATTAAAATAATAATAAAGATCAACAAGAAAAATATTTGTATTGCATATTTAATAGTTTCATATTTTTTATACAATTTTACAATTCTTGTTACATACTCGTACATATGTATCTATAAACATACATACATCGATGAGTGAGTGCGTTAAATCAGTTGAGAACTAAAAGTATTTTCTTAAATTATAAATCAAAATTTGGGATGGTTCGATGTCGACGTGTAATGTTATTGCATCATATACTTGAAAATCAACGTTGTTGTGAGTATGAGTATATCAGATTAGTTGAATTTCAATGATCTCTACTCACTTATACTTAAAATTGCATGAGTGAGGATGAATAGCGAAAAAACGTTTGATTACTAATCGCTGACTGATTGGCATTTTTCATTTAGCCGTGAAGAGAGAAACCACAAAGTACCTAAAATTTAACAATAGAGATTAAAACAGTACCAAAATAACTTATAAAGTCATATAAGTTATAAAGTCATATTGTTTTGATCGTGGCCCAACACAGGCGTACATAAATTTCGCGCATAAATAATATTAACAAGTGAAGAGAGACAACAGTTATAAAAAAACAACATGCAACAACATAACATATATATTGTGTTTTATTAATAAAAACAAAAAGTGCATGGTTAAAAATTTACAGTAATAGTCAGTATATGAGTATGCAAACATTCATGAAAAAAATATAAAAGAGAATAACAACAATGCTTATTACTCTTTTAGTCATACAGATGCTAATATGTGCTTTTTTAACCGCCAGGCCAATTGACCGAACGCGCTCATTATCCGGAAATATAAACTTATCTTCGCAAGTAACAACACCAGAAACTACAATTCAACAAAAAACATTACAGGTACTATATCAAAAATAGTACAGAAAAAGGTAATATAAAAATCCTGTACAAAAGTGCAAACTGATATGGATCTTTATAAAACCATAACCAAAAGGAAGGCCAGTCCTAAGTCTTCGAAGCAATAGCGCACCGCTAAACAATACAAAAGCTTCCAAATAGCTGTAATGCCGGTAAGCGAAAACAGATACTCTGTACTTGTTACAGCGAATGATGAAGCTGAACCCGCTGTCAGGGAACAAAAACCTCCCCCGATTTACTTTCGCGAGCAAACATCTAATAAAATTGTTAACATGTTGTCTCAGCTTGTAAGTAAGGAAAGCTTTTATGTACCTTCCATACGAAGAGTTCAAATTCAAGAAACAAAGATTAAAGCACATACGGAAAAGAATTGTCGGCTAATCGTAAGCCGACTTGAATCAGAAAATAAAAGCTACTACACCTACTAATTAAAAAGTGCTAAAGATTTAAATATTGTTATAAAAGGGTTATAAAAGGAATTGACAGTTTTGTTTCTACTGAGGAAATAAAAAGTGCAATAGAAGCGGAAGGTTACGTCGTTAAGGCAGTGCACAATCTCCTAAATAAGAATAAAGTTCCCCAACCAATGTATCGTGCCGAGATTGTATTTAATGCAACTCAGTTAAAATCAAAGAATTCCGTTCATCCTGTCTACAACTTGCGTTACCTCTTGAATAGAAGAATAACTGTAGAGGAGCCGTTAAAACGTAATGGTCTTCGTCAGTGCACTAATTGTCAAGAATTCGGGCACACAAAAACTTACTGCAAGTTAGCATCCGTTTGTGTTGTTGTGAATGCAAATCTTCTAAAACTGATCCCAAGATTAAAAAATGCAGCATCTGCGATGAAAACCATACTGCAAACTATAGGGGCTGTAAAGTCTTCCAATACGTAAAAAATTCGAAGATAGTACATTAGCCTGAACATGAACAATATAAGGCTTCCCAATTTCCTAGGCTTCGTGCGTAATCCATAGCTAGTACACAACCTAGTAACATACGACACACTGCACCAAATTATACGTATGCCCAAGCACTGAAAAATTATGCACAATTACCTAACGCTAATCGTGAGGCGAAAAGTCAGTTCGCGCGACAACACTCTTATGGGTCCACAGATACCGTTTACAAACAATTCAAATTCAGTCGATAAGTTAATACAAACAATGAACAACATTATGACAACAATGAAGGGTATGTTTCAAGAAATGATGCGTACCCAAAACATGCTTCTGCAAGTTTTGCTAAACAAAAAATGAACCAGTTGAAAATATGCTTCTGGAACGCAAACGGGCTCTCCCAACATAAATATGAACTTGAACATTTTCTGCAAACACAGGAAATAGACATACTCTTGGTCTCTGAAACAAATTTCACTATTAAAACCTGTTTTGGAGTTAAGATTTTTCACATGCGATACTATACATCCGAGTGAAAGGCATGTGGTGGCACCGCTTTCATAGTGCGCAAAGAAGTAAGGCACTTTCCAATGCCATAATTCAGTGAAGATTTTATACAAGCTACGTCTATAAATCTTATTTATTTCAAAATTGCAGTCTCATCTGTGTACTATCCGCCCTGGCACAAAATCGAACACCATCAGTTCTCCACTTTCTTTGCTACACTACAGACTTCTTAGCCCAAGAGGCAGACACCTGTACAATACAGTTCAAGCAAATAAGCTCGACGTCGTATCTGGGGGTAAACCTACCTATTGGCCTACAGACTTTAATAAGCTGCCAGATCTAATTGATTTTGCCATCGTAGAGTATCGACACTGCACATGAAACCCTAATTTCCTATCAAAATAAAAACACTAATTGGTAGAAATATAAAATTTATTTAAGCTCTCACTTACCTACGAACATCCCATTAAGATATTCGGCTGATATTCAAGCAGCTGTGGATTACTTTACCAGCGTCCTGACGGCCGCAGTAGGAAATGCAACACCAAATAAACGACCAGTTAAAAGAAATGTATACCAATCATCGCCTGATATACAGACTCTCGTCATCGAAAAGAGAAGGCTCAGAAGGCAATGGCAACATAGTCGTTCTCCTGACATCAAGAAACAACGGAACTTATGTCAAAGAACTTTACCTAATAAACTAAGACAGAAATAAGACTTCGCTATAGATATATTTAAAAAATTTTGATCCAAGAAAAAACACTGAGTATAGCCTGTGGAAAGCTCTTAAAATGTCCTATTGCCTACGAATCCCCATTAAGACTTGAAAGCCGAACATGGGCTAAGAGCTAAGCTGAAAAGGTAAATGCCTTCGCAAATCATTTCGAAAAGGTTTTCACACCGCAAGAAATAAGTAGTTTCACTATTCCAAATATCCGTCCTGTGATTGCACCTATGAAATTTGGGCTATCGTTATTAAAATCGACAATTCTCTGGATATGAGAAAATCGCCCGGCCCTGATCGTGTTACCGGATCAATGATATTTACCTAATTATGCTCTGAGAATTTTACTGTTCGTATTTAATGCAATGTTGCGAATTGGCTTCTTCCCATGCTCTTGGAAGATGTCTGAAATGGTAATGAGCCCTAAACCAGGCAATTGTAATGATCCCTAGCCTGACAATTTTGTCAAAATTGTTTGAAAAATTATTCGTTTCGTGCTTAAAGCCATATCTTACTTATCAAAACATCATCCCGGACCATCAGTTTGGTATTCGAGGAAATCATAGTACAATTGAGCAAGTCCACAGAATCGTGACTGTTATTAGATCTGCATTTGAAAATAAGCAATATTGTTCCGCTTTGTTTATTGATATTTCCCAGGCGTTTCATAAAGTGTGGCATGATGGGCTACTTACGAAAATAACTCGAGTTCTTCCTGAAAACTCCCACAAGCTTCTTAAGAGCTATTTGACAGATAGAAATTTTAAAGTAAGATCAAAAATCTATGCAGGAGTCCCCGAGATAGTATTTTAGGGCCGCTGTTGGCGCATATGCCAACAAGCCCAAATACATATAAGACTTAAAACAAATCAACTACACTGATTAATAGGTCCAAACTCTACCCTGGCTTTGGAATGCAAAGTGCTTTTATACAAATCCATTATAAGGCCAATATGGTCATATGGCATTCAGCTGTGGGGTACTGTGCGCATCAAACATCCAGAAGTTACTAAGAAGGCAGTCTAGGATTTTACGACTTATCCTTGGTATATACGAAATGAAAATATCCATAGAGATCTAGAAGTTCCTACTATCCAGAAAGAAGTAAAAACATACTTGTGCAAATACATAACAAATTAGTAGTCCATCCCAACATTCTTGTATGCAATTTACTGCAATTTCATGTTCATCAGAGGCTAAAAAAACTGACTCATGGAGCCAGGCGAGGCGGCTCTCCATGCCCAATAGTAGATAGTTATTTTTTTTTTAATATTAAAATTTGAATACAATAAATTAGTTGTTTCATTGGTCATAATTAATATATAATATTTTAGAGATAGGATTTGAATACTTATTGTGAATTTCTTTTGGAAAGATTCAATAAAATAAAAAAACTAAAGCCTAAAAAAAATCATTTGTTTAGTGAGTTTCACTAATTTCTCATGATTTGTTTTCTTTAGTTCTGTTATATGATATAAATTTTATCTTCTGGGACCAAATTGCGGTGTCCGACATCGATCGAAATTTCAATAAAATATAATAGGAATTCAATAAAATAGAAATTTCGATCGATATCAAATGTCGTAATTTGTTTCTTAGTCTGCATTTTCAATTACAATACTCTTAAAATGTTTCAAAAACTTTTCAAAATTCATCACACCCCTTCAAAAAAACATTGTTTTGAAATCGATCGATTTGTATCACATATCTGATTGTTATTAGTGGGCAAGTTTGCCACTCCTGTAATTCATGAATGTGGCACGGAAGTTGTTCAGATGCAACTTTTGGATCTTGGTTAACACTTATAAATAAATAGTGTCATTATAAATAGTGTCAACTGGGGAGTTATTATGTAATTCGATTCAAAAGGGAAGAATTTCGAATTTTCGAGAATTTATTTGCGAATGTTCGGTCTTTTTTTCTCTTTACGAGAAACAATTATGTAGTACGAAAGTATTTAAAATTAATGTTAAAATGTTTACCTTTTATTCGAAAGATATTATGTTGTCGAAAAAAATGTAACACGAAGCACAGCCATGCGCGTTGGTGGATTCTATATTGAAGCAACCCAATTTACCAAAAGCCCACATTAATGTGTGTAATGCTAAATACAAGTCAAAGGAGGTATATACTAATCTGACTGATTATACTAAATGGGAAACATTACGATTCTAATAATATTAAAAGAAGATTTTATAAAATCATATCAAGGTCAAATGCCGTCAAAATAAAAAAAGAATTTCAATGACAGGTGGTCCAAAAAAATGTTGCTCTTTAACACATCGTGAGAGATTCATCGTGGTTCAACTAGCGATAGGTAACTCTGTGAGCGAATTTAAGAACCTTCTCAATTTTAAGTAAAGGCACAACAATAGACTTTAGCACCGTCCAGTTCAAGAGATCTTGTTCAGAAAAAGGCAAGTCTTCACAAACAAGCCGATAATTATTAATTTTTCCAAGAGAATTCGGTTAAAGTTGTGTCAGAAAAAAAAAAGATAACTGTTCTTATTAAATAAAGAAGCAAAAATTATATAGCTCTGAAAAATTGTTAAAATAAAATAGAAATTGCGTACTAAAAATAAAAAAAATTTATTTAAAACTATAAAATTAACAACGGACAATAAGGAAATAATAAAGTTTTTGGACTAGATACAATCAAAGATCGTCACAAATATGGCCGAGTGCCATCAATGTAAAAGTGCAATACGTGGTGAAACTGGTCTCATGTGCGAAGGAATATGTAAGAAGGTGTATCATTGTTCAAAGAAATGCTCAGGTCTAGACCAATATTCTCGAGGAATACTAGAAGCCGGTAGATTAATTCATTTTATATGTGAGGATTGTCTTCAATATATACATAACCTAGATGAAGCGCTGATATTAGTCCAAGAGAATGTTGAAAAAAACAGTAATAACTTAGCTGAATATAAAGGCGAATTTAAATCAGCATTAAAACAAAACGAAAATGAAATTAAAAATCTACTTGAAGCAATTGAGAAAAGATACAACGAAAGATTAAGAAAATTAGATGAGGCACAAAAACATTGTGAAATAAATGTAAAAGAAATTAAAAAAGTTTACGAAAAAATAAATGAACAAAAAACTGTAACGAAGAAATATGCAAAACAATTGAAAACAAGAACAAAAAAATGTGTGAAGAAATAAAAAAAACAATAACAGAAACAAATGTTAAAACAAATAACTTATCATTTGCTGGTGCATTGAAAAAAAATATAGTGATGCCGGATGAAAATAAACAAAACCCGCTTGTTTTAAAACCAAAAGAAAAACAAACTGTTATAAAAACTAAAGAAGATTTAAATAAAAAAGTTAATCCATCGAATTTTAAAATTTTAAATGTGGAACAAAGGAAAAATGGATCTGTTATTATACAAAGTGAAAATAATGAAGAAAGGGAAAAAATTAAAGAAGCATTGCAGAATGAAATGAGTGATTTATACGAAATTAAAGTTCCCAATCAAATGGAAATGAAAATAAAACTAACTGGTATGACTTTTAAATTCACGGAGAATGAAATTGTGGAAAAACTAAGAAGGCAAAATGATATACTCTACGAAAGCAAACTTGAAGTTATAAAAATATTTGAATATAAGAAAAATGGTCGTGTAATATACAATGCAATAATTAAAATCGATAAAGAATCATATATCAAAGTAATGAATGTTCAGAAAGTTAATATTGGATGGGAAAAGTGCAGAATTTATGAACGTACTGATATCATGCAATGTTACAAGTGTAGCGGATATAATCATAAATCAACGGATTGTAAATTTGAAGAAGTATGTTATAAATGTCACGGCAATCATAAATCTAAAGAATGCACAAAAAATGTTATAAATAAATGTATAAACTGTGAAAGAGTGAACAAAAGATTGAACCTTGGCCTGGATGAGAATCATGCAACAACAAATAGGGAATGTCCAGTTTTTCAAAACAAACTAAACGCGAAGAGAAGAAGGATAGGCCTCGCGGCATAACAACCATGGCAAATATACGGAATATACACTAATATACAAGGTTTAGTAAATAACTTTAACCAGATGGAGATACTTTTAGAAACAAAACAGCCAGAATTCGTTATTTTATCGGAAACTCACTTAACTATAGACGTGGGTGAAGCCGAAACACAGTTAACAGGTTACAATCATTTCTCATCTCTATCGAACTCAAAAAGAACAGGTGGAATTACAATATATTTTAAAAAGAAATGGAAAGTAAGAAAGATCGCCGAAAAAATTGTTGATTCGAAAATGTGGATAATAGCATATATGGTGCATAATAAAAACAACAAATTTATTGTAGCTGCTGTATACAGGTCCCCAAGCAGTTCAGAATATGAATTTTTGAGAGCATTTGCAGATATCGTAGAAGAACTAAATGAAATAAACTGTGATATTATAATAGCTGGTGACTTTAATATAGATTGGTATAGAGAAAGTTTTTATAAAAACAAAATTAAGTGTATACTCGATGATAATGGCCTTAAGCAAATAATAGAAGAATTCACGAGAATTACAAAGAACTCCAAAACTTTAATAGATTATATAGTAACGAATAATCGAAATATCTCGGCAAAGGTTAACATTACGAATAAAATTTCGGACCACGAAGCAATAGATATAATAATAGATAGTGATAAATATAATCCTAATAAAAACACCAATAAAGAAATTTAAATATTTAGATATAATAGACACCAATTTAACATTGAAATACAAAATTTACAAAAAATAATAAACAACAATAATGACTTAAACCACAACGTCAATCTCTTCGATGAATACTTAAGAAACGCAATAAACAAATTAACTATAAAGAAAATATATAGAGAAAATTTTAAATGTAATTGGTTTAACGATGAAATTCGACGAATAAAAAGAGAAAAAATTTATAAATATCAAATCGCACGATACGAAAATACAAACGAAGCATGGACAAATTACAAAAAAATTCGAAATATTTACAAAATCAAAATTCAAAATGAAAAAAGGAAGTATGTAAATAACAAAATCACTTCTGCCAAAGATCAAAAAGAAATGTGGAGAGAAATAAAAAATCTAATTTTAAAAAAATCTAAAAATACAATTGAAACTGTGGTATTTAATAATGTAGAATATAAGAATAATTTGAAAATAGCTGAAAATTTTAACAATTACTTTATAAATAGCGTGAAATCAATAAGACCCGAGATAAGCAATGTGCAATATATTCAAAACGTTCCAGTGATAAATTCCCAATTTAAATTCCGTGCAATAACGTTAGAAGAATTAAAAGTAATATGTAAGAACTTAAAAAATAAGCCAGACTTTTATAGGATAGATACTAGAATAATACTCAATAGCTGGCATATATTAGGAAAAGTAATGCTTCATATAATAAACAAATCTTTAGAAACAGGCGTATTTCCGGAAAACTGGAAAACCTCAATGGTAACCCCCATTGAAAAGGTGTAAAAAACAAAAAAATATGAAGAGTTCCGACCAATTAATACGTTATTGACATGCGAAAAAATATTAGAGAAGGTGGTAAAAGAACAATTAGAACAATATGTGGAATCTAAAAATATATTATCAAAATACCAATCTGGATTTAGAAAGAATTTCTCATGCGAAACAGCAGTAAACTACGTTATTAATAGGTGGAAAAAAGTTGAAAAAAATAATAAAATTATTAGCATATTCCTTGATTTTAAAAGAGCCTTCGAAACCATTGATAGGCATATTCTTCTACGGAAACTACATTGCTACGGAATTAGAGATACAGAATTAAAATGGTTTGAATCATATATGACGGGAAGGAAACAAATAACAAAAGTGAACAACATGCAATCTAATTCAGTTACTAACGAATATGGAGTACCACAAGGCTCAATTCTGGGAGCGTTATTATTCATAATATATATAAATGATTTGCCAAAAATGTTGGAAAAATGTGAAGTAATTCTATATGCAGATGATACGCTTATCTTTACAGAAGGTGAATCGAATCAACAATGCTACGATAATCTTACACAAGATATGGAACGTGTTAGCATGTGGCTAAAAATGAACAAACTTAAATTGAACGAAAACAAAACGAAAATATTAGAAATAAATAATAAATAGTAACCAAGTTTTTAAAATAAATAATCAAGTGATAGAAAAAGTGGATCAGATAAAATATTTAGGATTTGTTAACGATAAAGAACTGAAATTCAAAGAACATATTGACTATATATGTAAAAAAATTGGCAAAAAAATTTGTTTTTTCAAAAGAATAAGAAAGCATATATCAGTTATAACGGCAATAAACATATATAATACCATAATAAAACCGCATTTCGAGTTCGGGTCTACAATTTTATATTCATGCTGCACTACACAACAGACAGATCGACTACAAAAACTACAAAATAGAGCAATGCGAATCATATTAAAATGCAACAGATACACATCAATCAACTTTATGCTTGAATCTCTAAAATGGCTAAACATAAGACAGAGGCTTACACTCAATACTTTAAATTTTATACAAAAAATGAAACGTGGAGAAGCACCGGAATATTTAAAGGAACAAATAGTATATGTCAGGGAAGCACAACCATACCAGTTAAGAAATATGAACAATTTTAGAATTGAAAGAGTACACTCAACGGCAATGCAACGAAATCTTTTTTACAAAGGCTTACAACTTTACAATACATTACCAAATTATATTAAAAATGAAAGTAATCAAAATCTAGTTAAAGGTACCAACAGACGACATGTTTTTCACATTGTATGTGTCAAAATTTACATATGTAAAGGAAAACATATCGTGTGTTACCTTTAAAACATTGCTTGTGTAAAAAACATGACAAAAGTCATAAGACATTATTTGAAATAGAGCGTGCTCTATTTTCTGATGTTAAACATACAGCTGCAAATGTCTATGTCATGCGAACAAATTCGTGGGCAGTTGATTATGTGCACTATCATTAGCCGTCTGAATGAAGTATTTTGCAAGACAAATAAACTATATATATATTTTTAATTTAACGTTGTCGTTTTATTAAAATGAGTCCAAAAATGTATAGATTTTTAGATACAACCTCAACGTCTTGTTTAAAAAGGAAAAAAATTAAAAAAACACATTTGCGTCGCCAGTACTTCAGCGGCGGAACCAAAAATATATCGACGGCTGCAAGCCATTTATCAAACAAACGACGTGGATATTTATTTATTTTTGGGCGATCAGCTGTTCTCAATAAACATGACCGATGTCATGTGTTTTACTACATGTCCGTTTGTGACCAACAATTATAAGCCTTATGTAAATTAACCAATATTGACAGACATAAAGAAAAACATACGAATCGGAAGCTTAAAAAACACATGTAAAAAACATGTCGTCTGTTGGTACCTTAAGAAGCAAATCTCCTTTTTTGTAAAGTACAATTTATATTAGAGCTAAAACACAATAATATCAAATTTAAATATTTGTATGTATATGAAAAGTATTATTAATGCTAATAAATCATTATATAAAAAAAAAAAAAAAAATGGTTCAGATACTATCGAGTTGTTTGAATATTCTAACTGATGTTAACCAACACCTATCTGAGTTAAGACGTATTTAAAGAGAAGCTATGACTGATAGTTTAAGAAAAAATATAAAATAGAAAACATGATACAAATGGAGCTAAAAAGTTATTCTTAAATTGATAATCACAAAAGCATGTATCAATCGGAATTATACAGCCCTTTAAAACGAATTTATTTTTTATATATATATGTACTCGTATATATACATATATTATATGTTTGTATAATAAAATATTCTTAAATTTTTTAAATTATATTTTGACTTCATAATTTTGTAAAAAAAAATAAACACACTTTTACACCTCTTAAGTAAATTTGAGTGAATTAGACAATACGAGTTTACTTTCGAATCGGAAATTTCTTTCGAAAGGGTTGTTTTTCGAACATGTTGCTGGGCCTCCAACTTATGATTGTACTCAGTGGAAAATACTAAATAAATTTATGAAGAAGGTATGTTGAATCTTTCCTTTTTAGCTATGAGCTAATTATACTTTCATAGTTTCATACATTGCATTGAAAGTCCGCTTAAAGGTGCAAAAAAGAATTTCACATACAAATCAACATTGATTTGAGTTGATTTATTTGGAGTGAAAGTTATAGTAGTTTATAATGTACAACAAAATAATTAAAATGCAGTTTGAAGATATTTAAAAGTAAGACGAAGATTTTGAAGACTTTTCATTTAAAATTTCATGATTTTTAAATATTTTACCCCTAATAATTTTGGCAACACTGGTTTTAACTCAATAAAAGCTGAATAACATGAAATTTTAAAAATTTTGCATATTCCATTTACCTTTGATTATTTGGTAAAGTATATGATGCTTACAATGTTCACTAACTTAGTAGAAAGACACAGGCATAGCGGCATTGAACGTAATCATATAAAATAAGCTTTTCTTTTTTAACAGAAAGGATAAATAACGAACATAATCCGGACAATAAAATTACTCAATTTAATAATTTTAGTTCGAGAAATTTACGTCAAACAACAATGTCTAGATTATGTACTATTTTTCAATATAATGTTTCCCAAAGCTTGTGTTCATTTTAAACTAAACGTATGTCCAAAATGTTTACGGTGTAGAAACCGGCTGCAGCCCCTAATTTCGGAATTACGGACAACAAACATTTTATAAGTATATAGTTTGAGATATTTTGAATAATACGAAACGGAATGGGCAAAAGTGGTATGATATGAAAGCTTATAAAATTTCCTACCGAACCCATTCATTGTGAAGATTTCCCATTACTCATACTTTTGGGAAGCCATTCAACAAAGAACTCGAAAGTTACATTTTAAATTAACAAAACTGTCAAGGTTATACAGGGAATTTTTAGTAAGCGAAGCCTGTGTTTCCCATATTATAGAGGGTAAATCCTTGCGTCCGGCTGAAGGCCGGTTATGCAGGGAATCTTTTGTAAGCGAAGCCGGTCGTCGTCATATAATAGAAGAAAATTCCTTGCGACCGGGAATGCAAGAATATTTAGTAAGCCGGTGTACAAGATGAATTTCCTAAAAATACTACATACTTATTGTGTTATTTTTTGGGGAGATCTACATATGTACATATGTAAGTATGTATGTATGTCAGCTGGTACAAATTATGTTGATTTTTCATAAGATACCTATTTAGCGCCATTTAGTTTTGAATACTCGAAATATCGTAAATTATATATGAAAACTTTAGGTCCCTGTTTTTTTATTTTACCTTTTCTTCTTAAATATACTTTTTCTGCCACCTAGAAAACTTTTTTGGAGCTGCTGCCCTAAACTAGATTCTTCCCAAGTCTCCAGCGGTTACTATGAGAACTGCTAAAGGATTGCAATAAGCAGTCACGGAATAATTACTTTTGGGCCCGTATTTCCGCTTCCCTTATATTATAAATAGCACTTCAAAACGCCCAGCTAACAACGCTTCAACGTAATAAGTATGTCCACATCATTAATATGCAGAAAATAGAGACAATTATAATTAAAATGATGCATACATACATACATATGTATGTATGTACACATTGTACATAAGAACCTCTGTTATAAAATGAAGAACATTTTAAGAATGTACTTACCATTTATCTGAAGATCAATATATCCGGCAGCAATTATTGCATTTTTACAATCATATTTCTTATGGGCCACTGCTTTTTCGTCAAAAAATATTGGTTCTGGATTAACGATACGTCCATTTCGTATCCATAGGTCATCTCTTATCAGCTGATGATTCCGCACCAGCCGACAGTTTGTAAATTGAATCAGATTCTTATTTGACATTTAAGTTCAACCTAATTAAAAACACAAACTAAAAAGTACTAACCATACACTAATATATTCTGTGGCATAAACTATAAAACACAATGCAAGTAAATTTATTTATTGCTTTTAACTATAACTTTACTATTATTTACCCCATATGCATACATATATATATATATATATATATATATATATATATATATATATATATATATATATATATATATAATCACACTCGTATTTTATACACATACATACATAAATGTAGTATTTATTTAATAAAGTGGAAATTAATATGCCAAGGTTTATTTATTTTCTATAAAGGTCTTGTTACCCGACTGGAACGGGACGTAGTTGTAATGTAAGAAAAACGTAAACTTAGCATAAGCCTTTAGTGCGATTATATATATATATATATATATATATATATATATATATATATATATATATATATATATTTGCAAGTAATTTTTTTCTCTCACATTTTTATTCTCTTGTTTTACTCTCTCGTTGCTAGTTTTTCGAGTTAATGAACACTTTTGCAGTAAAAATTAGTACTAACTTTCAGTTACTTGACAGACCTATTCAAAATGTACAGAAAATAAAATCAAAAAAACGACGGATATCTAGAAGCTTAATTTGTATAGTTTTTTGCTGCATTTCATATCGAGAATATTGAACAGCTGCTAAAAAATTGTTGTCAACGCGATGTTTTTGTGTTTTTTAAACGCTTGTAAATAAATCATGCAAATGCAAAATGTACGATGGCTGAACAGATTTCTCATCTGTACATATTTCGCTCGTTTCGCACAAAAATTTGGGTCGTAATAACAGCCGCTGTTGATGGTCTGTTCGAGTTCAAACCAAGTAGTAGGAACCGTTGGTCGCACAACGGTGTCTTGCCATCACACAAACAAAATACCCACAGGCAATATAAAAATATATGTGTTGCTGGTATAGTTTTTAAACACCTATATATAACATACCGTCTTGCTTACAGATTGCTACTCACACAAGAATTTTAGTCGTGAAAACCGTGGCTCTTGGTCTATTCGTGTTCAAACAACGTTGTCGGAAAAGTTTTTTCGCACAGCATCACTCAAACAAAATACACACTGGTAAAATAAAAAATATGTGTATGCGCTCGTCACTAAAAATCCGTATATAATTCGTTACTAGTCAAGACGTGAGGCATTTTTATATTACCTCTGTATATTTTATTTGTGTGATTGCAGAACAGCGTAGTGCGTACATTTGTTCAGACATTGTTTGAACACGAACATACCATCAACATCGACGGTCTTCGCGAGCCAAATTCCTGAACGAATAGCAAAATGTACGACAGCTGAATAGATTTATGATTAGTTAAGACGACATGTACGTAAACTGAGAACATGGAAACAATGCCTATGAGAATCAAAAAAAATTTTGCTTAACTAAGCAGAAACAGCTACAAGTATTCTTCACACAGAAGGTCACTTGCAAATTTCTGCTCGTTATTCTGCCTGTGTTAAAGAGCCTTACACTACATCTTGACTAGCACATTGAGAGAGCCTCTCAACACTATGTCTTGACTATCATAAATTTGTTCGCACATTGGGAGAGCATCTGCAAAATAACGAGAGGAAATGTGTTCACGATCTTCTGTTTTAAGAATATGGTCAGATATTCCTCTTCAGCTTAGCCATAACTTTTTCTTTTTCATCGAGATTGTATGGATGCTTTTGTATAGTTCAAGGCACATTAAACTAGGTGACATTACTAGTGCATGTGACAATTTTTTGCTTAAATTTTCGTTTTCCTTTGTGCTACCATTCTAATGTCAAACTATTTTGTTTTGTTTACGAATAATCAAAAAATTCATTTAAATTCAATTCTCATTGATTCAAATAAATTAAAGTGAAGAAAAAACAAAAAGTAAATGATCAATTCGTGTTCTAATTTGTACAAAATTTATAAATAAATTGGTAATTTGCACAAGAAATTTATAATTCTAAAAGTGACTGTTTAAAAACTGTGCCGACGCAACATAATAATTTGTGCATACAATTTGTTCCTCATATTAAAAACATGCGTCGTTATTGTCCGTTGTGTGGAAAGAAACTTGGTCCTGGTCACCTAGTAAATAAATACACCTTGGTATAGTTAATTTACGGTTGTGCGAAGAATTGTTCGGACAACACTGTTTGAACGCGAACCGATCATTAACAGAGACGGTCTTCACTGAATAGGTATACGGCTAGTCAATACGGACATGTAGAAAGCAAAATAGTTTTCCATGTGCAGATGTGTTACCTTGTTAGATTTGCTATTGAGAAGAATATAAACTAAGATTTTGTTGTGGTGGCTGAGATAAAATTCAGTATTTTTTTGACGTTGTAAATAAATTTGTCTGCTTTTTTAAAGTATTAAGTATAAAAAATGAGAACAATTCATAAGCGTTGTATCTAAAATTAAAGAATTCAAATTATTAAAAGTTTCAGTAATTATGCTTAAACCTAAAATGGCATTTTATTATACACAAATCAACAAGAACATTTAAATGAAAGCCAAAATGCCATAAACTAAAATTAAGGATATCGGAAATAGTGGTGGAATGCAATACATAAAACTTATAACTAAAATGTATAAGTATGATTTGTACAATTAAACACGAGAAATCCGTAAAAAAATAATATGGTAACAGAAATATGTATGGAAATTAAGTTTATATACATACATAAATTCTAAATAAAACCTTTATGGTTTTACCAAATTTTTTATAATAAAAATGTGTCGTCATTACGGAAAGTAATTGGTTCCGGTCACTGACATCAAATTTAACAAAAAAGACAACATTAAATATCTGTATGTATATATCAAAGTGAAGCACAGGTAATATCCAAAAAAGAAAGCTGACAACATAAAGACAAGAAAATCATACATCTTGAGCAAACGTCCATATAAGATTAAAAGTAAATATAAATGCTTTCATACGTTATACCTGTTCCAGATGCAACAAATGGTCGCCCAATGAGTGCAACCGACAACATTAGACAAGTGTCTTATACACAACGAAATTTAAGTCTACATTTGAATTCATCATATAAAACTGAAAGAAGCAGCGAAACAGGTGGCGACGATAGTGACCAAATACAAGTTGATGCTATTTTGGCAAATGCCGAGGCCTGTGATGAACGCACCCAATTGTTGAACGTGGTTGCAAATAGAACACATCCCCCACGTAATAGCCAAAAGAGCACCAATAGCCAGATCGATAATAACAATTCGTTCTGCAAGAATAAAAATTCCACCAATACAAGAAGTTGTAGATTTGTAGAAAGTCCTGATCACGCTTTTAATGTAAACGTTGGCATAGAAAATGATGAATTATATATAGATGATGCTGTTAGAGCAAACGAAGAGGCAGCGGATGGTTTAAATTTCGATATAAGGCAACCGTTGCATCAATACTCTTACACAAATCGCTGCCAGACGATGACGACTACAACAAAAAAACTAAAACTGAGCAAATTTGGTTCAAATAAAACCGTGGGTTTGAAAAGGTTAGTTTATTTTTTTTAACTAATTAAATGTTTATGCAATAACTGGGATATTCATATACACGCTTTAATGCTACAGGTAAATTATCGTTAAAACACGTTTCATAATAATATTTATTAGAGCGGGTCCAATTTTTTGTCAAGAGTATAGCAGAAACGTATTTTGCGGAAAAGTTGTAAGAACATTTTCCTAAGAAACCACATTTCTGAAATCAAAATGGAGCCCCCGATTTCGCATGACAAAGTTTGTATAACAAAAATCATCTTTTCATAACAAACAAACAATTTTTATTAAATATACTGAATATTAAAATAGTTTTTAACAAAAATTTAAATTAAAGTCGACATTATATAAAGTGTTTTTTGTTTTCCATTTATGATTACTGTCTACTACTCGCGGGGACACATTGGTTAGCAGTTATACGAAGAGCTCAGTTTCCTGAATATGTGCCGATATTTCAACAAATGATCGTAGGGGATGTGTGCAGTGAATAGCGGCTTAGATATAATGCTATCATCATCTAAGTTAATCTGAAAATGTCGATTTTTTAATGAATCTCGCACGGCTTTTCTGTCATCGAAAAGCATTGTCAATAAAACATTTTCAGGGAGAGCGAAATATGCATTGTTTTGCACAACATTATTTACAACCTTTCTGCGACTCTTCGACAGATATTGCGTCGACCGCATGGACTTACAAAAAGTGCAGTACTATATATCACGGAGTTACAGTACTTCACATTGAAATACATTGGCACATTAACTTTCATAATGAATTATTGTGGTACTTTCGAGTTTTTCTATGGGGAATTTGAAACATTCTGCTGGGCTTTATCGACCTTCCAGATTGGATAATTAGTCCAGTCTTCGGGGCAGAAACCACTATAAACTGCATTGACCATGCGATAAAAGTATTTAAAGTCTGACGAAAATTTTGGACTGCCGTTATTATTGGTGGTGGCATGATTCGCAAAGAAATTGTTTGAAAATCGGATAAATCCTACGGACAACGTATTGTACATTTAAATAGTTAATATCTTTATTTATATTTATTTCCATACCTTTTCCTGCTCGCAAGTTTCTTTCAGCTTAGCCGAAATACCACTGCAAGTTTCAGGCCCGCTTTTGATTGATATCTGTAGCGCGTCGAATAAATGGCGAAACGGTTATTTATTGAAATGCAATAAACAGACATAATCTCGAATATCCGAATTATGCCATTTTCACTCCCAGTATTGGTGACTTCAACATTCAGCAAATCCCAGTCTTGAACTACTTTGGCTTTATCGATAACAATGAATTCCACTCTTTTGTCCTTAACTCCTAAGTCAAATATGAGCCGTGGCTAATAAGAAATAGCTCTATCGAAAATACTGAATCTATCACAAGCCATTGCAAAATTGGGAGTAGTGTATGTCTGATAATGTTGTCCTTGTTTTAAAAGAGTTTCTTATGGTATAAAAAGTACTTCAAATTCGATTTCTTTCTCAATATCCATTTCCGATGAGCTGGGTCTATATGCCGATTCATGATTAATTGGTGGGTGTGTTGAAATCAACTCTGACATTTCAGTATCAGATTCAGGAATTGTAGGAGTTTCCGCTAATGTGATGACCTAGCAGGAATTCCCTTATATGCTTAAGATTCAATCCACAGGAACAAAGGTTTATTTTTAAATTACACTGGCATTTCGCGATGTAAAATACATTGTTATTTGTGTGTAAGAATGCATTCTAATTTACCGATGTTGGTTTATAGATATACAACAATTGTTAAACGTGAAGGTGAAAAAATGAATTTTATTATTAATTAATTTTTTTTTCAATATTTCGCTAAGCTTCGGTCATCAGGAAATCTTAAAATAAATAAGAAACATAAACTTAACTTCTGTGCACCCTTTCTTGTTTGTTCTTAATACAAAATTTGCAAACAAAACTAACTTACAAACTTTATATAATTCAGCTTTGCTTTCGTATATCGTACTAACTAACTTTATTTATTACATGTCTATAGACCTGCGCGCAGTTTTCTGTGTCCGCATTATAATAATACGTAGCATTTCCAATGTTAATCTCTTATAATTTTCTTCAATATCTAAAATGTGTACCTTTTCGTTGTTGAGGTATGTCTTCTTTCTACCTGATTTATGTCCAGCTATTCTGGCCTTCAGTTTATTCTTTGTCGTTGCAACATATGCTAGATCACAAATGATCCTACCATCGCCATTGCAGTCGATTTTGTATATTAAGTTTGATATGTCTGTTCTTTACTTTTTGAGTTGGTAAACAGTTGTCTGAGTTTTTGAATACTATTTTAAATTTAATTTCGATCGTGTAGTCCAGCTTTGTTTATACGTTCTGAAAACTCTTGATGATATATTGCTAATTTGTATAGTATTTTTATAGTCCAGTCATATTATTCCTTTGTTATTATTGATCAGTTCTGTAACGATATTGTCTAGGAAAGAATTTATTTTTAAAATATCTTTTATATTATTGATATTTTCTTGGTGAAACTCTTCGTCACTAATTAATAGAACCCTTCGTATGAAATGTTTGCCGTATTCATTATCACACTTTATGTCTGGCACGAATGGACATTAATATAATGCGTCCAGATGCGGTGTTTTTTTGATACCAGTCGATTTTGTTGGCCCTCTTTTTATTAATGTAACCATCTTCCTTGTTGTTCCTCCTCAATCGTAAAATTTAGTCTAGGGTGAAAATTATTAAATTAATTAAAGTTTCCTTGATTGCACTTTCCCTTGCTATTCCAAATAGGTCGTCAACATATTTTGTAAGCAATCTTGGCTTTATTTTTAGTTTTTCCAAAGTTTTCTTTAGTACCTCTTCCATAACAATATCGGCTACTATTGGAAATTGAGGGGAACCCATATGTCAACCGTTGTATTGTGTATATATTCTCTCTTTATGTTTAAAATATCGGATTTTTTTAACATCGAATTTTTAAATTCGTATCCATATTTCTCTAGTCATCAATGTATGTATTTTGATGTCGTCCCACTTGTTACTGATCAATTCAATAGCATAATCCACAGGAATACTCGGAAATAACAACACTACATCAAATGATACTAATCTCTCGTCATCACATATTGCACTGATGTTTACCTTATTTCAAAATGTTATTGTATCTCTTGTATTGAATTCAGAATTCACACTAACTTTTTTTCAAAATACTGACCAAAAATTTACATAGTTCAATAGGCGGTGAATTTATAGGTGAGCATATTGGCTTCGAATGAAAGTTTTCTTTGTGAATTTTCGTGTGTCCGTAAATTACAGTTTTTCTGATCTGTCAACGATATAATGTTTCACTTGTAAAGTTCCTCCGCTAACTGTTTATTTTTCTTTTGAAATTATTATGTTGGGTCCTTATTTAGTCTTCTGATTCAGCACAACTCAGTCACGTTCATTTAGACTGAACTTGTTCAGGTAGTTCTCTATTATTGATGTGAACTTTGTCCGTGCTCTTTCCTGTTCTTCCCTATTCTCCAAAATCTGAATGCAATCTTCAACCTGTGCAATACATTTGAACTTTAGGAAATTTTCTTTCGTTTTTGGCACTGCATATTTTGTTCCAAGAGAAAGTATCCATTGTATGTCTTCTGGAATTTTATTCTTAGAATTATTTACAAAACAAATTGCAGGTATCCAGACGTCTGAATTACTTCTATGCTCTTCTTCCAGTTTTTAAACATTTTCCTATGTCGTGTTTTTATCTGTTTTTCACTTTTGTTAAAAAGAGTGGATTGACTGCTCCATAATTTTTCCCTATCTTCTATAATAAAGTGACTATTTAATTCATGTTGTATCGTTTTCAATAGATATAAATATGTCATGCTTTTGTTTTATAACGAGATTGAGGATTTTAGAATTAAAAGTTTTTAATACGTGTTCCATCATAGTTAGGGTATTCTTTGCTATATAAGCCCCAGTGTTGAAAATATATCTTACGTGGTTAGTGGATTCGTAAACAAAGTTTGGTATTATTTCTAAGTTTTTACATTTAATCAAAAAAGTGATAGATGATTTTGCGTGTAGTTGTCGTTGTTTCAGAGATTTATGTTTGTTAATATAATTGAACGTTCCTTTTTAATACGTGTTTGTCGGATCTGGAATCAGCTACCATCTCAATTAAAAAGTTTTTCTGTCACACTTATAGAAAGAAGATTTTACAATTTTTTATTACTATGCAGAACAATTAACGTATTTCCTGGCTAAAGGTATATTTTGGATTTTAATGTGTATCATTAAATTTTTAATATTAATGTTGGTAGAATTTATATGGCTAGGTGGCCACCTACATTTACATTTGAAACAATAATAAAGGTAAAATACATTTGTACATATTTACAGGTTATTTCTATGTGTGCTATCAATGCAATATTTACATGATTTAGAGATGTGATATTAAATTTTTTGTTTGATAAGTTTTATGTATTTGTAAATTTTTCTTGTTTTCTGGTGATGGATCCTTAAGGAGGTGCAGGGCTGAGATATTGTCAAAAATTGTTCGTCTTTGTTTAGAAAGTTTGTTACGGTTGCGGTAAAGAAAAAACAGAGTCTGAGGCATGTACAAAGATAATCAGGGGCTAGCTCTGCCCAGTGGCGTGGTTCTTGACCCAAGGTTCCTCACAGCGTAACAAAGAAAAAAACAAGAGCAACATGCCTACAATTCGTCATCAATATTGCGTGGTTAAAGAAAGTACAACGTGTGTGTGCCAAAATCACCTACGAAGGGGGACCGGATGTTGATGTCCCCTAGGTGCTGTTTTCCCTCCCTTAGTCAACCTTGACTACACCGATGGTAATCGTTGCACCCTTTGATATGGATTACCCCTTTTTTATCACCCCTTACCGCCCCTTACCTTCACCCATTCTTCCACTAAAATCCACCAATTTAGCTCAAGTCCATTTTTTATCTATTTATTTACTATACAAAATTAGATGAGTAAAATATAATATATATACATAGATATATAGTTGTAGGTACTTATTACTACAATTGAGTAAGCTTAAATCTGGGCAATTGCCTAAATGTATTAAAGAAAAAATGTCTTTTATTTTGTTATTATATAGTCAGATCTCAACTATATAGAGTATATATATATATATAAACAATGGCATATAGAATAGAATGTTCTATATATGTACAGTCAAGGCGAATTGACTATTAGGAGGCCTTACTTATGCAACAAATACAACATTTGTTTCTGTAATTATGAAGCAAATGTCAACAACAAAAAAAATTGAAAATTATTAATATAGTTGTAAACGTTTTGTTTATTTAGCGATTGTACAAAAAAAATTTTGAACGTTTGTGTTTTATCAGTGGCATTGAATTCGCCGGTGAGGCCAACTTGTAGTGAATGGGCCTTGTTTACATTCATACAAAAGGTTCATTTAATTTAAGGGAGACAATAAACCTATATATATGGTACCATATAAAAGTCTTAAAACTTGAAAGTATATGTATGCTAATTTATGATAACAATATATATATACAATTGTAATAATACTTATCATAACTTTCTTTTACGGTGGAGCGACTGTACTTTCTGTTGGCTACGGTGGCAAGGTGGATGGCAACGGCTGGCTTCTCTTCGTTGATTGTTGTGGGTTAACGGTACCCTTCCCAATACACTTCTTCTTTTGGCTTTTCGTTTCGTTTCTTTTGGTGCGGTTGTTGTTGTTTTGTTTTTTTTTTCTCTATTTTTTTCAAGTTCCCGTTAAATTTTACTTTGTTTTGGAATTTTTCGGGTTACGCTTTAACATTCTTATAAGAAAAGAACTTTTAAACACATTCTATTTAGAAACTTCTCTTCTGATAGCAGTCTCAATCCTTTCTCTTCGATAGTAGCGTCACACAGTCAGTTATCAATTTTTTTCTTCAGAAATAATTTATAGAAAACACACTCTATTATACAAAAAAAAGGTTTATGGAAATTGCCTTGTATGTAACTGATGGTGCAACCCCACGCATGTTTCTTCAAATTTCTAAAGGGAATTTATTGAAATTTTTTCACTTCCAACACGTTTTGTTTATGTAAATTCGATAAATTTTCTATAACTGTTGTTTATTTCACGAAATTATAAATACTTGGGGCGAATTTAAACAGTTTTCACTCGCCTTTTTGAAAATCAACAAATTTTTTCCATCGTTCGTCTTCAATTGAAGTTCTAATATATATTACACTTTAAATCATGAATCAATGACTTGTACAAACACCTACGATATTTATTACTACTCGTTTCATTTCAATTGTTAATTATTTCTTGAGTATATTTTTTTTGTTTTAAGGTTTTGATGTTTCTTTCGTTGCAAAGGCCTACTCTCAACTGACTGTCGCTTAGCGTCTTCTTTTTCCATATTCCCTTTTTTTTCCAGCCAAATTCCACATTGTAGAAAATTCTAGAATAAGGTACTTCCAACAGGGTTGCATTTTTTTGGCATCATTTACCTCGATCAGTGGTGCCACTACTTTTATGGCGAAACTCGCTACACTTCGATTCCTTACAAAACTGCTTCGTTATGAAAGGTATTGCTTGATTAACGAACAGGAGAAGAATCGATCGTATATAAGGAAACGTGTGGCACGACCCACGATAAGCCGGGCTGAACTGTCATGGTCTTAGGTCTGAGGCGTGATATCTACCAATAAATTTCCCTTGTAGATCTTCTAGTGCATAAAGGGAGTTCCCTATGTTTTCTCTAATACGACACTTAATAAATTTTGGCAAAAACTTTGCATTAATTGCATTCTGAAAATTGCTAGGGCTGTGATTCTTGCGGTATACTTCTTGACCGACACGATAGGAAACCTCTCTGGTACGGGTGTTGTACACTTTGGTAGCGTTTTCATGGGCTTTCTCTAAGTTCTGCGCTATTTTTTCTCGAATACGTGTTAACTTTTTGTGCCTTTCGACAACGGTATCATCCTGCAACATGTTCAACTTCTCTAAAATTTTGTATGCCGAGCCATGCATACACATGTTTTGTCCAAACAATGCATAGTATGGGGAGCAATGAATAGCGGAGTGATAGTCACTGCGTAGAACTGCTAATATACGAGGTATGTAAGTATCCCACTTAAGGTGGTTTGTCTCTTCTTTAAGGTAAAAACGGATTTTCGTTTTAATATGAGTTATACCGAATAAGGAGAAAAATTCGTGCATTTCCTTTGAGATAAATTGTTTGGCGTTATCTGTATGAATGTACTGAGGAACGCCGAAGGTGTTAAAAAGGTAATTTTGGAAATAGTCAATTACGTTTATTGAGGTAGCGGACTTGAAGGGTTGAAGAAATATAAATTTTGTGAGATGGTCTATAACTATAAACAACTGCGAGTTCTTTAACTTTGAGCAAGGGTACGGGCCTAAGAAGTCGCAGTACAACCGTTGAAATGGACGAACTGTTTTAAATGCTTCCCCCATAGGAGGGCGTAGTATTTGCGTTGTGGGTTTAATAATCTTGCAATCATCACACTTACTTACAAAAAGTTTTACGTCTCGAGCCATTGAAGGCCAGAAGAATTTTTGTCGTATTCTTGCAAGAGTCTTGAAATAACCTCCGTGACAGCTTAAGTCATGTCCCTGTTGGATAGCATTTTCAGTCAAAGTAGGTGGGAGCCACAACCTCCATACATTCTCCTCTTGATTGTCAATACCTTGCCTAAACTTTATTTTCTTGTATACTCGCCCATCAATCACGCACAAGTCTGGTAAGTTATCCTTGTTATTAAGAGCGGTCTTTATTATTTCATTATATTCAGGTGACTCAAAATCCTTCGTATCGAGGTCTATTTCTGGACAATGAGGCTCTGCCTGAAGAGCGTCCGCATTAAAGCGAGATAGGGTGTCAGGGACAATATTTTGGGAACCCTTTCTATGTTCCATTTTAAAATCGTAACCTTGCAGGTTCAAGCTCCACCTCGCGAGCCTACCGCTTAAATCCTTTTGGGTCATTAACCACCTAAGGCTGGAATGATCGGTAATGATTTTGAAAGTCAACCCTTCTACATAGGGCCTAAAACGCTTTACACAAACTACCGCTGCTAGACATTCTAGCTCTGTGACAGTGTAATTCCGTTGAGCCTGGTTTAGTTTCTGGGATACAAAAGAAATGGGTCTTTCCTGACCCTGATCATCTACCTGATACAGTACGCCGCCTATGCCGATACGTGATGCGTCGCATTGTATAATAAATTCCTTCGTAAAGTCAGGCTGAGCCAGTACTGGGGCACTAGAGAGGGCTAGTTTAAGTTTCTCAAAACTATCTATAGCTACCCCGGCAGCAAAAAGCACTACTACGTTTTCGCAGGCAATCAGTAAGTGGGCCAGCCAAGGCAGCAAAATTGTTTATGAAAGATCGATACCAGTTGGCCATGCCGATGAATCGGCGAACCTGCCGAAGAGTTTTCGGTAGTGGAAAATGAACTATGGCAGAAATTTTGTCAGGATCGACTTTCAAGCAGCCTTTGCCAATACGTTACCCTAAGTATTTGATTTCGCTTTGGCAAAATTTGCTTTTAGAAATATTAATTGTAAGTCCTGCGTCTTTGAGACATTTGGCTACCTGAAGAAGCAGATTGAGGTGCTCCTCGAAGGTGGCGCTGCAGACCAGAAGGTCGTCTAGGTATATAAATACATTTTCTCTTAGGCGAGACGGAATAGTTTTGTCCATCAAGCGGGACATTGTCTGGGGGCCATTACAAAGCCCAAAGGGCATGACTCGATATTGGTAGAGGGGTCTACCAGGAACGGCAAAGGCCGTCTTTTCCTTTGAGGAGTCTGTAAGTTTAATTTGGAAGAAAGCGTCCTTTAAATCTATCCCGCTTATAAAATGAGTATCCTTTAGTTTGCTAAGTAGGCCGTTGATATGGGGTAAAGGATAAGAGTCCTTTTTTGTGATTGCATTCAATTTTCTAGAGTCGAGACACAGGCGCACTTTGCCAGGCTTTCGTACGTTTACGATGGGAAAACACCACGGGGAATTTGATTCCTCTATTACTCCCATTTTCAAAAGCCTATCCAACTCCTGGTAAACTTCTTCCTGTCTTGGCGGTGAAAGTGGATAATGTTTACACTTTATTGGAACGGAGTCCCCAGTGTCAATGTGATGCTCTAGATACTTAGTACAGCCGAGACCTAATTTTTCAAAAGACGGAAACTGAGCTATAACTTTGTCGAGCTGGACCTTTTGTATCGCCGATAAAGTGTGAAAGCACAATTCCTCCTCAATTTCATGCTTGGTGCCAAGGGATTCAACGATGGGTATGATCTCAGGAGCAATAGCAAACTTTCGCCAAAAGTCTAACCCCTAGGTATACTTCTTGGGTTAAGGATGGTACTATGTAAAAATCTATATCAACAGTGACTCCTTTGTACTTTACGGGTAGATTGCAGTGGCCTAAAATGGAACTTTTTGAACCGTCTGCAGTTGAAATAGAGGAATGAAAGGGTCTTAACAAAATATTTTGTCTCTTTATGAAGTCCAAACTATTTTTTCCTAGCACCGATATATTAGCCCCGGAGTCTAGCAGACCGTAAAATTGTTCATCTGAAATTTCTATTTTTAAGAAGGGTCTTTCATCTGGTTTGTGACTCAAGAGTGAGGATTCGATTAACTTGCGCACGCCTTTTCTTTTATTGTACCGGATCCTACAGTTCATGATTTTCGTTTTATGTTTTAAATAGTCATGTTCAAGGTCAGTATCTACATTCGGTAGTGGTTCAGTAGTCTTGTCAGATGCAGTCGATGCGAGAGATACTTCCTGTGGAAGTTCTACTGGTTGACTGTTTGTGAACTCGGGGAGGAAATTTTGGAACGAGAGTCCCCGGTAGCCATCTCGCTCCGTTTCTGGTTTCCCATATGCAAATTCTTACATTTGGGGGTAACTACACCGGGTTCACCACATTTGTAGCAAAAAATCCTCCTAGTCTCGTCTGGGCAATAAATATAGGAATGTCCTAAAGATAGACAGTTCCAGCATTTTATTCTGGAATATTCGGGTCGCACACTCTGGCGAGTTATATGTAGGGCTTCTATCTGTGGGTCAATTTCGGGTTCCGACTCATCTCCGCTAGCGTCGGTTCTGATTTCAGTTACGCAACGGGTAGTTTTGGGTTTAATTATAGGTAGTCTGCTCTCAAAAATAACCGTTTCAGCCTCTCGGGCCAGATCCCTTAGACTGTGTAAGTTTCGTGGATCTGTGTTAAAAAGCATTACTCTCAAATTTGATTGCACATTTTTCTTTATAATTCCTACCAATTTTGTCTCGGATAAGGGTTCTCTCATTCGAGAGTTCATAGACAAGATTGATGAGTGAAAACTATCATAGGATTCGTTGTGATGTTGCTTACGCTTGTAAATATTCACTAATGTATCTTCATCAGATTCTAATGTACCGAATTCCCGCGAAATTGAAAATTTAAGAAAAGCATATGATGGGTCTTCATTTTGCTTCACAAAATCCCAGTACCATTCCTCAGCTTTCCCGCCTAAAAAGATTTGGAAATTTGAGAGCAGATGGTCATCTGGACATTGAGTTCTTTTTGCTAAGGTGTCAATTTTAAAGAGAAAGCTCGTTACATTACCCGTACCATCAAAATAGATTTTCCACTTTTCTAATTTAATTTTTTCAACGGAAGTAGTTAAAACTGCACCCCTGTGGGAAGTAGTAGGAGGACTTACTTCTACGTTTGGATTTTGATTCAAGTTGGTTATAGCGGCTTTCAAAGCGTTAATTTCTGATCTGAATTCGTCTTGAGATGCGCGTATCGCCTGTTGTATTGCCCCTAGCAATTTGTCATTCGGCTGTGTACCTGTTTCGGTGTTAAATGAGTTAGGATTTTCAGTAGTATTTTCCCTAGAAGCCATGGTAACGTGGGTACTACTTTGATCACCGAACCCTACGAAATCTTCTAAAGGTGGACTAAGGTCTAACAAATTCTCCTGTCTAACAGGTGGGTTAGAGTTTGGATCTGTAATGACTCTAGGGGGTGGTGAATGTACCACTCGAGCTCTGGAAGCTGGTGTGATGGGGAATAATTCTACAGGTCGTGTGGTAATGTGAGGGGTGACTTGTCTACCTCTGCTGAAGTGCTTTTGGATCCTCTTGAGGAGCTACGCGTGATCATACTAAACTATAAAACCGTACGCAAAATAAAATTTAACGGCTGGTAATAGAAACAATACAAGCGCCAAGTAAAAGAAATTGACCAAAAATTAAAAAAACAAAGCCGAAGAAGAGAAGTACAATCTTTTCAAATGGTATTATGTGCAAATATAGTTATTAACTTTTATTAGTGGAAGTCAAGTTGAAGGTCAGGCGGCAAAACCATGAGGTGATAATAAAAAAATTTTCGAATGCTAAATTCATTTCTGAGTACAGGTGCAACCAATACTAGGTTCTCTCAAACTTTACCGCATTTAGAGATTTTCAAAAATTTTAACATCTGTAAGACTTGTACAGTTTGAGATAGCCTATAAATCCAGAAATAAATGGGACTATCGCAACAAGGTAAGGTTATGGTACCTTGCCTTGGACTTATAGATCCTAACAAGTAAAAAAATCTTGATGATTTTGGCATAATAATCATATATGTATATATGCAATGACTTTCTTTAACCAACTGTCTAAGATTGACTTTAAAAAGACTGACCTTAATACGGACAGCTTTACGTTGGGCGCCATCTTTGTTACGGTTGCGTTAAAGAAAAAACAGAGTCTGAGGCATGTACAAAGATAATCAGGGGCTAGCTCTGCCCAGTGGCGTGGTTCTTGACCCAAGGTTCCTCACAGCGCAACAAAGAAAAAAAACAAGAGCAACATGCCTACAATTCGCCATTTAAAAGAAATAAGTGTCATCAATATTGCGTGGTTAAAGAAAGTACAACGTGTGTGTGTCAAAATCACCTACGAAGGGGGACCGGATGTTGATGTCCCCTAGGTGCTGTTTTCCCTCCCTTAGTCAACCTTGACTACACCGATGGTAATCGTTGCACCCTTTGATATGGATTACCCCTTTTTTATCACCCCTTACCGCCCCTTACCTTCAACCATTCTTCCACTAAAATCCACCAATTTAGCTCAAGTCCATTTTTTATCTATTTATTTACTATACAAAATTAGATGAGTAAAATATAATATATATACATAGATATATAGTTGTAGGTACTTATTACTACAATTGAGTAAGCTTAAATCTGGGCAATTGCCTAAATGTATTAAAGAAAAAATGTCTTTTATTTTGTTATTATATAGTCAGATCTCAACTATATAGAGTATATATATATATAAACAATGGCATATAGAATAGAATGTTCTATATATGTACAGTCAAGGCGAATTGACTATTAGCAGGCCTTACTTATGCAACAAATACAACATTTGTTTCTGTAATTGTGAAGCAAATGTCAACAACAAAAAAAAATTGAAAATTATTAATATAGTTGTAAACGTTTTGTTTATTTAGCGATTGTACAAAAAAAATTTTGAACGTTTGTGTTTTATCAGTGGCATTGAATTCGCCGGTGAGGCCAACTTGTAGTGAATGGGCCTTGTTTACATTCATACAAAAGGTTCATTTAATTTAAGGGAGACAATAAACCTATATATATGGTACCATATAAAAGTCTTAAAACTTGAAAGTATATGTATGCTAATTTATGATAACAATATATATATACAATTGTAATAATACTTATCATAACTTTCTTTTACGGTGGAGCGACTGTACTTTCTGTTGGCTACGGTGGCAAGGTGGATGGCAACGGCTGGCTTCTCTTCGTTGATTGTTGTGGGTTAACGGTACCCTTCCCAATACACTTCTTCTTTTGGCTTTTCGTTTCGTTTCTTTTGGTGCGGTTGTTGTTGTTTTGTTTTTTTTTTCTCTATTTTTTTCAAGTTCCCGTTAAATTTTACTTTGTTTTGGAATTTTTCGGGTTACGCTTTAACATTCTTATAAGAAAAGAACTTTTAAACACATTCTATTTAGAAACTTCTCTTCTGATAGCAGTCTCAATCCTTTCTCTTCGATAGTAGCGTCACACAGTCAGTTATCAATTTTTTTCTTCAGAAATAATTTATAGAAAACACACTCTATTATACAAAAAAAAGGTTTATGGAAATTGCCTTGTATGTAACTGATGGTGCAACCCCACGCATGTTTCTTCAAATTTCTAAAGGGAATTTATTGAAATTTTTTCACTTCCAACACGTTTTGTTTATGTAAATTCGATAAATTTTATATAACTGTTGTTTATTTCACGAAATTATAAATACTTGGGGCGAATTTAAACAGTTTTCACTCGCCTTTTTGAAAATCAACAAATTTTTTCCATCGTTCGTCTTCAATTGAAGTTCTAATATATATTACACTTTAAATCATGAATCAATGACTTGTACAAACACCTACGATATTTATTACTACTCGTTTCATTTCAATTGTTAATTATTTCTTGAGTATATTTTTTTTGTTTTAAGGTTTTGATGTTTCTTTCGTTGCAAAGGCCTACTCTCAACTGACTGTCGCTTAGCGTCTTCTTTTTCCATATTCCCTTTTTTTTCCAGCCAAATTCCACATTGTAGAAAATTCTAGAATAAGGTACTTCCAACAGGGTTGCATTTTTTTGGCATCATTTACCTCGATCAGTGGTGCCACTACTTTTATGGCGAAACTCGCTACACTTCGATTCCTTACAAAACTGCTTCGTTATGAAAGGTATTGCTTGATTAACGAACAGGAGAAGAATCGATCGTATATAAGGAAACGTGTGGCACGACCCACGATAAGCCGGGCTGAACTGTCATGGTCTTAGGTCTGAGGCGTGATATCTACCAATAAATTTCCCTTGTAGATCTTCTAGTGCATAAAGGGAGTTCCCTATGTTTTCTCTAATACGACACTTAATAAATTTTGGCAAAAACTTTGCATTAATTGCATTCTGAAAATTGCTAGGGCTGTGATTCTTGCGGTATACTTCTTGACCGACACGATAGGAAACCTCTCTGGTACGGGTGTTGTACACTTTGGTAGCGTTTTCATGGGCTTTCTCTAAGTTCTGCGCTATTTTTTCTCGAATACGTGTTAACTTTTTGTGCCTTTCGACAACGGTATCATCCTGCAACATGTTCAACTTCTCTAAAATTTTGTATGCCGAGCCATGCATACACATGTTTTGTCCAAACAATGCATAGTATGGGGAGCAATGAATAGCGGAGTGATAGTCACTGCGTAGAACTGCTAATATACGAGGTATGTAAGTATCCCACTTAAGGTGGTTTGTCTCTTCTTTAAGGTAAAAACGGATTTTCGTTTTAATATGAGTTATACCGAATAAGGAGAAAAATTCGTGCATTTCCTTTGAGATAAATTGTTTGGCGTTATCTGTATGAATGTACTGAGGAACGCCGAAGGTGTTAAAAAGGTAATTTTGGAAATAGTCAATTACGTTGATTGAGGTAGCGGACTTGAAGGGTTGAAGAAATATAAATTTTGTGAGATGGTCTATAACTATAAACAACTGCGAGTTCTTTAACTTTGAGCAAGGGTACGGGCCTAAGAAGTCGCAGTACAACCGTTGAAATGGACGAACTGTTTTAAATGCTTCCCCCATAGGAGGGCGTAGTATTTGCGTTGTGGGTTTAATAATCTTGCAATCATCACACTTACTTACAAAAAGTTTTACGTCTCGAGCCATTGAAGGCCAGAAGAATTTTTGTCGTATTCTTGCAAGAGTCTTGAAATAACCTCCGTGACAGCTTAAGTCATGTCCCTGTTGGATAGCATTTTCAGTCAAAGTAGGTGGGAGCCACAACCTCCATACATTCTCCTCTTGATTGTCAATACCTTGCCTAAACTTTATTTTCTTGTATACTCGCCCATCAATCACGCACAAGTCTGGTAAGTTATCCTTGTTATTAAGAGCGGTCTTTATTATTTCATTATATTCAGGTGACTCAAAATCCTTCGTATCGAGGTCTATTTCTGGACAATGAGGCTCTGCCTGAAGAGCGTCCGCATTAAAGCGAGATAGGGTGTCAGGGACAATATTTTGGGAACCCTTTCTATGTTCCATTTTAAAATCGTAACCTTGCAGGTTCAAGCTCCACCTCGCGAGTCTACCGCTTAAATCCTTTTGGGTCATTAACCACCTAAGGCTGGAATGATCGGTAATGATTTTGAAAGTCAACCCTTCTACATAGGGCCTAAAACGCTTTACACAAACTACCGCTGCTAGACATTCTAGCTCTGTGACAGTGTAATTCCGTTGAGCCTGGTTTAGTTTCTGGGATACAAAAGAAATGGGTCTTTCCTGACCCTGATCATCTACCTGATACAGTACGCCGCCTATGCCGATACGTGATGCGTCGCATTGTATAATAAATTCCTTCGTAAAGTCAGGCTGAGCCAGTACTGGGGCACTAGAGAGGGCTAGTTTAAGTTTCTCAAAACTATCTATAGCTACCCCGGCAGCAAAAAGCACTACTACGTTTTCGCAGGCAATCAGTAAGTGGGCCAGCCAAGGCAGCAAAATTGTTTATGAAAGATTGATACCAGTTGGCCATGCCGATGAATCGGCGAACCTGCCGAAGAGTTTTCGGTAGTGGAAAATGAACTATGGCAGAAACTTTGTCAGGATCGACTTTCAAGCAGCCTTTGCCAATACGTTACCCTAAGTATTTGATTTCGCTTTGGCAAAATTTGCTTTTAGAAATATTAATTGTAAGTCCTGCGTCTTTGAGACATTTGGCTACCTGAAGAAGCAGATTGAGGTGCTCCTCGAAGGTGGCGCTGCAGACCAGAAGGTCGTCTAGGTATATAAATACATTTTCTCTTAGGCGAGACGGAATAGTTTTGTCCATCAAGCGGGACATTGTCTGGGGGCCATTACAAAGCCCAAAGGGCATGACTCGATATTGGTAGAGGGGTCTACCAGGAACGGCAAAGGCCGTCTTTTCCTTTGAGGAGTCTGTAAGTTTAATTTGGAAGAAAGCGTCCTTTAAATCTATCCCGCTTATAAAATGAGTATCCTTTAGTTTGCTAAGTAGGCCGTTGATATGGGGTAAAGGATAAGAGTCCTTTTTTGTGATTGCATTCAATTTTCTAGAGTCGAGACACAGGCGCACTTTGCCAGGCTTTCGTACGTTTACGATGGGAAAACACCACGGGGAATTTGATTCCTCTATTACTCCCATTTTCAAAAGCCTATCCAACTCCTGGTAAACTTCTTCCTGTCTTGGCGGTGAAAGTGGATAATGTTTACACTTTATTGGAACGGAGTCCCCAGTGTCAATGTGATGCTCTAGATACTTAGTACAGCCGAGACCTAATTTTTCAAAAGACGGAAACTGAGCTATAACTTTGTCGAGCTGGACCTTTTGTATCGCCGATAAAGTGTGAAAGCACAATTCCTCCTCAATTTCATGCTTGGTGCCAAGGGATTCAACGATGGGTATGATCTCAGGAGCAATAGCAAACTTTCGCCAAAAGTCTAACCCCTAGGTATACTTCTTGGGTTAAGGATGGTACTATGTAAAAATCTATATCAACAGTGACTCCTTTGTACTTTACGGGTAGATTGCAGTGGCCTAAAATGGAACTTTTTGAACCGTCTGCAGTTGAAATAGAGGAATGAAAGGGTCTTAACAAAATATTTTTTCTCTTTATGAAGTCCAAACTATTTTTTCCTAGCACCGATATATTAGCCCCGGAGTCTAGCAGACCGTAAAATTGTTCATCTGAAATTTCTATTTTTAAGAAGGGTCTTTCATCTGGTTTGTGACTCAAGAGTGAGGATTCGATTAACTTGCGCACGCCTTTTCTTTTATTGTACCGGATCCTACAGTTCATGATTTTCGTTTTATGTTTTAAAGAGTCATGTTCAAGGTCAGTATCTACATTCGGTAGTGGTTCAGTAGTCTTGTCAGATGCAGTCGATGCGAGAGATACTTCCTGTGGAAGTTCTACTGGTTGACTGTTTGTGAACTCGGGGAGGAAATTTTGGAACGAGAGTCCCCGGTAGCCATCTCGCTCCGTTTCTGGTTTCCCATATGCAAATTCTTACATTGGGGGGTAACTACACCGGGTTCACCACATTTGTAGCAAAAAATCCTCCTAGTCTCGTCTGGGCAATAAATGTCCTAAAGATAGACAGTTCCAGCATTTTATTCTGGAATATTCGGGTCGCACACTCTGGCGAGTTATATGTAGGGCTTCTATCTGTGGGTCAATTTCGGGTTCCGACTCATCTCCGCTAGCGTCGGTTCTGATTTCAGTTACGCAACGGGTAGTTTTGGGTTTAATTATAGGTAGTCTGCTCTCAAAAATAACCGTTTCAGCCTCTCGGGCCAGATCCCTTAGACTGTGTAAGTTTCGTGGATCTGTGTTAAAAAGCATTACTCTCAAATTTGATTGCACATTTTTCTTTATAATTCCTACCAATTTTGTCTCGGATAAGGGTTCTCTCATTCGAGAGTTCATAGACAAGATTGATGAGTGAAAACTATCATAGGATTCGTTGTGATGTTGCTTACGCTTGTAAATATTCACTAATGTATCTTCATCAGATTCTAATGTACCGAATTCCCGCGAAATTGAAAATTTAAGAAAAGCATATGATGGGTCTTCATTTTGCTTCACAAAATCCCAGTACCATTCCTCAGCTTTCCCGCCTAAAAAGATTTGGAAATTTGAGAGCAGATGGTCATCTGGACATTGAGTTCTTTTTGCTAAGGTGTCAATTTTAAAGAGAAAGCTCGTTACATTACCCGTACCATCAAAATAGATTTTCCACTTTTCTAATTTAATTTTTTCAACGGAAGTAGTTAAAACTGCACCCCTGTGGGAAGTAGTAGGAGGACTTACTTCTACGTTTGGATTTTGATTCAAGTTGGTTATAGCGGCTTTCAAAGCGTTAATTTCTGATCTGAATTCGTCTTGAGATGCGCGTATCGCCTGTTGTATTGCCCCTAGCAATTTGTCATTCGGCTGTGTACCTGTTTCGGTGTTAAATGAGTTAGGATTTTCAGTAGTATTTTCCCTAGAAGCCATGGTAACGTGGGTACTACTTTGATCACCGAACCCTACGAAATCTTCTAAAGGTGGACTAAGGTCTAACAAATTCTCCTGTCTAACAGGTGGGTTAGAGTTTGGATCTGTAATGACTCTAGGGGGTGGTGAATGTACCACTCGAGCTCTGGAAGCTGGTGTGATGGGGAATAATTCTACAGGTCGTGTGGTAATGTGAGGGGTGACTTGTCTACCTCTGCTGAAGTGCTTTTGGATCCTCTTGAGGAGCTACGCGTGATCATACTAAACTATAAAACCGTACGCAAAATAAAATTTAACGGCTGGTAATAGAAACAATACAAGCGCCAAGTAAAAGAAATTGACCAAAAATTAAAAAAACAAAGCCGAAGAAGAGAAGTACAATCTTTTCAAATGGTATTATGTGCAAATATAGTTATTAACTTTTATTAGTGGAAGTCAAGTTGAAGGTCAGGCGGCAAAACCATGAGGTGATAATAAAAAAATTTTCGAATGCTAAATTCATTTCTGAGTACAGGTGCAACCAATACTAGGTTCTCTCAAACTTTACCGCATTTAGAGATTTTCAAAAATTTTAACATCTGTAAGACTTGTACAGTTTGAGATAGCCTATAAATCCAGAAATAAATGGGACTATCGCAACAAGGTAAGGTTATGGTACCTTGCCTTGGACTTATAGATCCTAACAAGTAAAAAAATCTTGATGATTTTGGCATAATAATCATATATGTATATATGCAATGACTTTCTTTAACCAACTGTCTAAGATTGACTTTAAAAAGACTGACCTTAATACGGACAGCTTTACGTTGGGCGCCATCTTTGTTACGGTTGCGTTAAAGAAAAAACAGAGTCTGAGGCATGTACAAAGATAATCAGGGGCTAGCTCTGCCCAGTGGCGTGGTTCTTGACCCAAGGTTCCTCACAGCGCAACAAAGAAAAAAAACAAGAGCAACATGCCTACAATTCGCCATTTAAAAGAAATAAGTGTCATCAATATTGCGTGGTTAAAGAAAGTACAACGTGTGTGTGTCAAAATCACCTACGAAGGGGGACCGGATGTTGATGTCCCCTAGGTGCTGTTTTCCCTCCCTTAGTCAACCTTGACTACACCGATGGTAATCGTTGCACCCTTTGATATGGATTACCCCTTTTTTATCACCCCTTACCGCCCCTTACCTTCAACCATTCTTCCACTAAAATCCACCAATTTAGCTCAAGTCCATTTTTTATCTATTTATTTACTATACAAAATTAGATGAGTAAAATATAATATATATACATAGATATATAGTTGTAGGTACTTATTACTACAATTGAGTAAGCTTAAATCTGGGCAATTGCCTAAATGTATTAAAGAAAAAATGTCTTTTATTTTGTTATTATATAGTCAGATCTCAACTATATAGAGTATATATATATATAAACAATGGCATATAGAATAGAATGTTCTATATATGTACAGTCAAGGCGAATTGACTATTAGCAGGCCTTACTTATGCAACAAATACAACATTTGTTTCTGTAATTGTGAAGCAAATGTCAACAACAAAAAAAAATTGAAAATTATTAATATAGTTGTAAACGTTTTGTTTATTTAGCGATTGTACAAAAAAAATTTTGAACGTTTGTGTTTTATCAGTGGCATTGAATTCGCCGGTGAGGCCAACTTGTAGTGAATGGGCCTTGTTTACATTCATACAAAAGGTTCATTTAATTTAAGGGAGACAATAAACCTATATATATGGTACCATATAAAAGTCTTAAAACTTGAAAGTATATGTATGCTAATTTATGATAACAATATATATATACAATTGTAATAATACTTATCATAACTTTCTTTTACGGTGGAGCGACTGTACTTTCTGTTGGCTACGGTGGCAAGGTGGATGGCAACGGCTGGCTTCTCTTCGTTGATTGTTGTGGGTTAACGGTACCCTTCCCAATACACTTCTTCTTTTGGCTTTTCGTTTCGTTTCTTTTGGTGCGGTTGTTGTTGTTTTGTTTTTTTTTTCTCTATTTTTTTCAAGTTCCCGTTAAATTTTACTTTGTTTTGGAATTTTTCGGGTTACGCTTTAACATTCTTATAAGAAAAGAACTTTTAAACACATTCTATTTAGAAACTTCTCTTCTGATAGCAGTCTCAATCCTTTCTCTTCGATAGTAGCGTCACACAGTCAGTTATCAATTTTTTTCTTCAGAAATAATTTATAGAAAACACACTCTATTATACAAAAAAAAGGTTTATGGAAATTGCCTTGTATGTAACTGATGGTGCAACCCCACGCATGTTTCTTCAAATTTCTAAAGGGAATTTATTAAAATTTTTTCACTTCCAACACGTTTTGTTTATGTAAATTCGATAAATTTTATATAACTGTTGTTTATTTCACGAAATTATAAATACTTGGGGCGAATTTAAACAGTTTTCACTCGCCTTTTTGAAAATCAACAAATTTTTTCCATCGTTCGTCTTCAATTGAAGTTCTAATATATATTACACTTTAAATCATGAATCAATGACTTGTACAAACACCTACGATATTTATTACTACTCGTTTCATTTCAATTGTTAATTATTTCTTGAGTATATTTTTTTTGTTTTAAGGTTTTGATGTTTCTTTCGTTGCAAAGGCCTACTCTCAACTGACTGTCGCTTAGCGTCTTCTTTTTCCATATTCCCTTTTTTTTCCAGCCAAATTCCACATTGTAGAAAATTCTAGAATAAGGTACTTCCAACAGGGTTGCATTTTTTTGGCATCATTTACCTCGATCAGTGGTGCCACTACTTTTATGGCGAAACTCGCTACACTTCGATTCCTTACAAAACTGCTTCGTTATGAAAGGTATTGCTTGATTAACGAACAGGAGAAGAATCGATCGTATATAAGGAAACGTGTGGCACGACCCACGATAAGCCGGGCTGAACTGTCATGGTCTTAGGTCTGAGGCGTGATATCTACCAATAAATTTCCCTTGTAGATCTTCTAGTGCATAAAGGGAGTTCCCTATGTTTTCTCTAATACGACACTTAATAAATTTTGGCAAAAACTTTGCATTAATTGCATTCTGAAAATTGCTAGGGCTGTGATTCTTGCGGTATACTTCTTGACCGACACGATAGGAAACCTCTCTGGTACGGGTGTTGTACACTTTGGTAGCGTTTTCATGGGCTTTCTCTAAGTTCTGCGCTATTTTTTCTCGAATACGTGTTAACTTTTTGTGCCTTTCGACAACGGTATCATCCTGCAACATGTTCAACTTCTCTAAAATTTTGTATGCCGAGCCATGCATACACATGTTTTGTCCAAACAATGCATAGTATGGGGAGCAATGAATAGCGGAGTGATAGTCACTGCGTAGAACTGCTAATATACGAGGTATGTAAGTATCCCACTTAAGGTGGTTTGTCTCTTCTTTAAGGTAAAAACGGATTTTCGTTTTAATATGAGTTATACCGAATAAGGAGAAAAATTCGTGCATTTCCTTTGAGATAAATTGTTTGGCGTTATCTGTATGAATGTACTGAGGAACGCCGAAGGTGTTAAAAAGGTAATTTTGGAAATAGTCAATTACGTTGATTGAGGTAGCGGACTTGAAGGGTTGAAGAAATATAAATTTTGTGAGATGGTCTATAACTATAAACAACTGCGAGTTCTTTAACTTTGAGCAAGGGTACGGGCCTAAGAAGTCGCAGTACAACCGTTGAAATGGACGAACTGTTTTAAATGCTTCCCCCATAGGAGGGCGTAGTATTTGCGTTGTGGGTTTAATAATCTTGCAATCATCACACTTACTTACAAAAAGTTTTACGTCTCGAGCCATTGAAGGCCAGAAGAATTTTTGTCGTATTCTTGCAAGAGTCTTGAAATAACCTCCGTGACAGCTTAAGTCATGTCCCTGTTGGATAGCATTTTCAGTCAAAGTAGGTGGGAGCCACAACCTCCATACATTCTCCTCTTGATTGTCAATACCTTGCCTAAACTTTATTTTCTTGTATACTCGCCCATCAATCACGCACAAGTCTGGTAAGTTATCCTTGTTATTAAGAGCGGTCTTTATTATTTCATTATATTCAGGTGACTCAAAATCCTTCGTATCGAGGTCTATTTCTGGACAATGAGGCTCTGCCTGAAGAGCGTCCGCATTAAAGCGAGATAGGGTGTCAGGGACAATATTTTGGGAACCCTTTCTATGTTCCATTTTAAAATCGTAACCTTGCAGGTTCAAGCTCCACCTCGCGAGTCTACCGCTTAAATCCTTTTGGGTCATTAACCACCTAAGGCTGGAATGATCGGTAATGATTTTGAAAGTCAACCCTTCTACATAGGGCCTAAAACGCTTTACACAAACTACCGCTGCTAGACATTCTAGCTCTGTGACAGTGTAATTCCGTTGAGCCTGGTTTAGTTTCTGGGATACAAAAGAAATGGGTCTTTCCTGACCCTGATCATCTACCTGATACAGTACGCCGCCTATGCCGATACGTGATGCGTCGCATTGTATAATAAATTCCTTCGTAAAGTCAGGCTGAGCCAGTACTGGGGCACTAGAGAGGGCTAGTTTAAGTTTCTCAAAACTATCTATAGCTACCCCGGCAGCAAAAAGCACTACTACGTTTTCGCAGGCAATCAGTAAGTGGGCCAGCCAAGGCAGCAAAATTGTTTATGAAAGATCGATACCAGTTGGCCATGCCGATGAATCGGCGAACCTGCCGAAGAGTTTTCGGTAGTGGAAAATGAACTATGGCAGAAACTTTGTCAGGATCGACTTTCAAGCAGCCTTTGCCAATACGTTACCCTAAGTATTTGATTTCGCTTTGGCAAAATTTGCTTTTAGAAATATTAATTGTAAGTACTGCGTCTTTGAGACATTTGGCTACCTGAAAAAGCAGATTGAGGTGCTCCTCGAAGGTGGCGCTGCAGACCAGAAGGTCGTCTAGGTATATAAATACATTTTCTCTTAGGCGAGACGGAATAGTTTTGTCCATCAAGCGGGACATTGTCTGGGGGCCATTACAAAGCCCAAAGGGCATGACTCGATATTGGTAGAGGGGTCTACCAGGAACGGCAAAGGCCGTCTTTTCCTTTGAGGAGTCTGTAAGTTTAATTTGGAAGAAAGCGTCCTTTAAATCTATCCCGCTTATAAAATGAGTATCCTTTAGTTTGCTAAGTAGGCCGTTGATATGGGGTAAAGGATAAGAGTCCTTTTTTGTGATTGCATTCAATTTTCTAGAGTCGAGACACAGGCGCACTTTGCCAGGCTTTCGTACGTTTACGATGGGAAAACACCACGGGGAATTTGATTCCTCTATTACTCCCATTTTCAAAAGCCTATCCAACTCCTGGTAAACTTCTTCCTGTCTTGGCGGTGAAAGTGGATAATGTTTACACTTTATTGGAACGGAGTCCCCAGTGTCAATGTGATGCTCTAGATACTTAGTACAGCCGAGACCTAATTTTTCAAAAGACGGAAACTGAGCTATAACTTTGTCGAGCTGGACCTTTTGTATCGCCGATAAAGTGTGAAAGCACAATTCCTCCTCAATTTCATGCTTGGTGCCAAGGGATTCAACGATGGGTATGATCTCAGGAGCAATAGCAAACTTTCGCCAAAAGTCTAACCCCTAGGTATACTTCTTGGGTTAAGGATGGTACTATGTAAAAATCTATATCAACAGTGACTCCTTTGTACTTTACGGGTAGATTGCAGTGGCCTAAAATGGAACTTTTTGAACCGTCTGCAGTTGAAATAGAGGAATGAAAGGGTCTTAACAAAATATTTTTTCTCTTTATGAAGTCCAAACTATTTTTTCCTAGCACCGATATATTAGCCCCGGAGTCTAGCAGACCGTAAAATTGTTCATCTGAAATTTCTATTTTTAAGAAGGGTCTTTCATCTGGTTTGTGACTCAAGAGTGAGGATTCGATTAACTTGCGCACGCCTTTTCTTTTATTGTACCGGATCCTACAGTTCATGATTTTCGTTTTATGTTTTAAATAGTCATGTTCAAGGTCAGTATCTACATTCGGTAGTGGTTCAGTAGTCTTGTCAGATGCAGTCGATGCGAGAGATACTTCCTGTGGAAGTTCTACTGGTTGACTGTTTGTGAACTCGGGGAGGAAATTTTGGAACGAGAGTCCCCGGTAGCCATCTCGCTCCGTTTCTGGTTTCCCATATGCAAATTCTTACATTTGGGGGTAACTACACCGGGTTCACCACATTTGTAGCAAAAAATCCTCCTAGTCTCGTCTGGGCAATAAATATAGGAATGTCCTAAAGATAGACAGTTCCAGCATTTTATTCTGGAATATTCGGGTCGCACACTCTGGCGAGTTATATGTAGGGCTTCTATCTGTGGGTCAATTTCGGGTTCCGACTCATCTCCGCTAGCGTCGGTTCTGATTTCAGTTACGCAACGGGTAGTTTTGGGTTTAATTATAGGTAGTCTGCTCTCAAAAATAACCGTTTCAGCCTCTCGGGCCAGATCCCTTAGACTGTGTAAGTTTCGTGGATCTGTGTTAAAAAGCATTACTCTCAAATTTGATTGCACATTTTTCTTTATAATTCCTACCAATTTTGTCTCGGATAAGGGTTCTCTCATTCGAGAGTTCATAGACAAGATTGATGAGTGAAAACTATCATAGGATTCGTTGTGATGTTGCTTACGCTTGTAAATATTCACTAATGTATCTTCATCAGATTCTAATGTACCGAATTCCCGCGAAATTGAAAATTTAAGAAAAGCATATGATGGGTCTTCATTTTGCTTCACAAAATCCCAGTACCATTCCTCAGCTTTCCCGCCTAAAAAGATTTGGAAATTTGAGAGCAGATGGTCATCTGGACATTGAGTTCTTTTTGCTAAGGTGTCAATTTTAAAGAGAAAGCTCGTTACATTACCCGTACCATCAAAATAGATTTTCCACTTTTCTAATTTAATTTTTTCAACGGAAGTAGTTAAAACTGCACCCCTGTGGGAAGTAGTAGGAGGACTTACTTCTACGTTTGGATTTTGATTCAAGTTGGTTATAGCGGCTTTCAAAGCGTTAATTTCTGATCTGAATTCGTCTTGAGATGCGCGTATCGCCTGTTGTATTGCCCCTAGCAATTTGTCATTCGGCTGTGTACCTGTTTCGGTGTTAAATGAGTTAGGATTTTCAGTAGTATTTTCCCTAGAAGCCATGGTAACGTGGGTACTACTTTGATCACCGAACCCTACGAAATCTTCTAAAGGTGGACTAAGGTCTAACAAATTCTCCTGTCTAACAGGTGGGTTAGAGTTTGGATCTGTAATGACTCTAGGGGGTGGTGAATGTACCACTCGAGCTCTGGAAGCTGGTGTGATGGGGAATAATTCTACAGGTCGTGTGGTAATGTGAGGGGTGACTTGTCTACCTCTGCTGAAGTGCTTTTGGATCCTCTTGAGGAGCTACGCGTGATCATACTAAACTATAAAACCGTACGCAAAATAAAATTTAACGGCTGGTAATAGAAACAATACAAGCGCCAAGTAAAAGAAATTGACCAAAAATTAAAAAAACAAAGCCGAAGAAGAGAAGTACAATCTTTTCAAATGGTATTATGTGCAAATATAGTTATTAACTTTTATTAGTGGAAGTCAAGTTGAAGGTCAGGCGGCAAAACCATGAGGTGATAATAAAAAAATTTTCGAATGCTAAATTCATTTCTGAGTACAGGTGCAACCAATACTAGGTTCTCTCAAACTTTACCGCATTTAGAGATTTTCAAAAATTTTAACATCTGTAAGACTTGTACAGTTTGAGATAGCCTATAAATCCAGAAATAAATGGGACTATCGCAACAAGGTAAGGTTATGGTACCTTGCCTTGGACTTATAGATCCTAACAAGTAAAAAAATCTTGATGATTTTGGCATAATAATCATATATGTATATATGCAATGACTTTCTTTAACCAACTGTCTAAGATTGACTTTAAAAAGACTGACCTTAATACGGACAGCTTTACGTTGGGCGCCATCTTTGTTACGGTTGCGTTAAAGAAAAAACAGAGTCTGAGGCATGTACAAAGATAATCAGGGGCTAGCTCTGCCCAGTGGCGTGGTTCTTGACCCAAGGTTCCTCACAGCGCAACAAAGAAAAAAAACAAGAGCAACATGCCTACAATTCGCCATTTAAAAGAAATAAGTGTCATCAATATTGCGTGGTTAAAGAAAGTACAACGTGTGTGTGTCAAAATCACCTACGAAGGGGGACCGGATGTTGATGTCCCCTAGGTGCTGTTTTCCCTCCCTTAGTCAACCTTGACTACACCGATGGTAATCGTTGCACTCTTTGATATGGATTACCCCTTTTTTATCACCCCTTACCGCCCCTTACCTTCAACCATTCTTCCACTAAAATCCACCAATTTAGCTCAAGTCCATTTTTTATCTATTTATTTACTATACAAAATTAGATGAGTAAAATATAATATATATACATAGATATATAGTTGTAGGTACTTATTACTACAATTGAGTAAGCTTAAATCTGGGCAATTGCCTAAATGTATTAAAGAAAAAATGTCTTTTATTTTGTTATTATATAGTCAGATCTCAACTATATAGAGTATATATATATATAAACAATGGCATATAGAATAGAATGTTCTATATATGTACAGTCAAGGCGAATTGACTATTAGCAGGCCTTACTTATGCAACAAATACAACATTTGTTTCTGTAATTGTGAAGCAAATGTCAACAACAAAAAAAAAAATTGAAAATTATTAATATAGTTGTAAACGTTTTGTTTATTTAGCGATTGTACAAAAAAAATTTTGAACGTTTGTGTTTTATCAGTGGCATTGAATTCGCCGGTGAGGCCAACTTGTAGTGAATGGGCCTTGTTTACATTCATACAAAAGGTTCATTTAATTTAAGGGAGACAATAAACCTATATATATGGTACCATATAAAAGTCTTAAAACTTGAAAGTATATGTATGCTAATTTATGATAACAATATATATATACAATTGTAATAATACTTATCATAACTTTCTTTTACGGTGGAGCGACTGTACTTTCTGTTGGCTACGGTGGCAAGGTGGATGGCAACGGCTGGCTTCTCTTCGTTGATTGTTGTGGGTTAACGGTACCCTTCCCAATACACTTCTTCTTTTGGCTTTTCGTTTCGTTTCTTTTGGTGCGGTTGTTGTTGTTTTGTTTTTTTTTTCTCTATTTTTTTCAAGTTCCCGTTAAATTTTACTTTGTTTTGGAATTTTTCGGGTTACGCTTTAACATTCTTATAAGAAAAGAACTTTTAAACACATTCTATTTAGAAACTTCTCTTCTGATAGCAGTCTCAATCCTTTCTCTTCGATAGTAGCGTCACACAGTCAGTTATCAATTTTTTTCTTCAGAAATAATTTATAGAAAACACACTCTATTATACAAAAAAAAGGTTTATGGAAATTGCCTTGTATGTAACTGATGGTGCAACCCCACGCATGTTTCTTCAAATTTCTAAAGGGAATTTATTGAAATTTTTTCACTTCCAACACGTTTTGTTTATGTAAATTCGATAAATTTTATATAACTGTTGTTTATTTCACGAAATTATAAATACTTGGGGCGAATTTAAACAGTTTTCACTCGCCTTTTTGAAAATCAACAAATTTTTTCCATCGTTCGTCTTCAATTGAAGTTCTAATATATATTACACTTTAAATCATGAATCAATGACTTGTACAAACACCTACGATATTTATTACTACTCGTTTCATTTCAATTGTTAATTATTTCTTGAGTATATTTTTTTTGTTTTAAGGTTTTGATGTTTCTTTCGTTGCAAAGGCCTACTCTCAACTGACTGTCGCTTAGCGTCTTCTTTTTCCATATTCCCTTTTTTTCCAGCCAAATTCCACATTGTAGAAAATTCTAGAATAAGGTACTTCCAACAGGGTTGCATTTTTTTGGCATCATTTACCTCGATCAGTGGTGCCACTACTTTTATGGCGAAACTCGCTACACTTCGATTCCTTACAAAACTGCTTCGTTATGAAAGGTATTGCTTGATTAACGAACAGGAGAAGAATCGATCGTATATAAGGAAACGTGTGGCACGACCCACGATAAGCCGGGCTGAACTGTCATGGTCTTAGGTCTGAGGCGTGATATCTACCAATAAATTTCCCTTGTAGATCTTCTAGTGCATAAAGGGAGTTCCCTATGTTTTCCCTAATACGACACTTAATAAATTTTGGCAAAAACTTTGCATTAATTGCATTCTGAAAATTGCTAGGGCTGTGATTCTTGCGGTATACTTCTTGACCGACACGATAGGAAACCTCTCTGGTACGGGTGTTGTACACTTTGGTAGCGTTTTCATGGGCTTTCTCTAAGTTCTGCGCTATTTTTTCTCGAATACGTGTTAACTTTTTGTGCCTTTCGACAACGGTATCATCCTGCAACATGTTCAACTTCTCTAAAATTTTGTATGCCGAGCCATGCATACACATGTTTTGTCCAAACAATGCATAGTATGGGGAGCAATGAATAGCGGAGTGATAGTCACTGCGTAGAACTGCTAATATACGAGGTATGTAAGTATCCCACTTAAGGTGGTTTGTCTCTTCTTTAAGGTAAAAACGGATTTTCGTTTTAATATGAGTTATACCGAATAAGGAGAAAAATTCGTGCATTTCCTTTGAGATAAATTGTTTGGCGTTATCTGTATGAATGTACTGAGGAACGCCGAAGGTGTTAAAAAGGTAATTTTGGAAATAGTCAATTACGTTTATTGAGGTAGCGGACTTGAAGGGTTGAAGAAATATAAATTTTGTGAGATGGTCTATAACTATAAACAACTGCGAGTTCTTTAACTTTGAGCAAGGGTACGGGCCTAAGAAGTCGCAGTACAACCGTTGAAATGGACGAACTGTTTTAAATGCTTCCCCCATAGGAGGGCGTAGTATTTGCGTTGTGGGTTTAATAATCTTGCAATCATCACACTTACTTACAAAAAGTTTTACGTCTCGAGCCATTGAAGGCCAGAAGAATTTTTGTCGTATTCTTGCAAGAGTCTTGAAATAACCACCGTGACAGCTTAAGTCATGTCCCTGTTGGATAGCATTTTCAGTCAAAGTAGGTGGGAGCCACAACCTTCATACATTCTCCTCTTGATTGTCAATACCTTGCCTAAACTTTATTTTCTTGTATACTCGCCCATCAATCACGCACAAGTCTGGTAAGTTATCCTTGTTATTAAGAGCGGTCTTTATTATTTCATTATATTCAGGTGACTCAAAATCCTTCGTATCGAGGTCTATTTCTGGACAATGAGGCTCTGCCTGAAGAGCGTCCGCATTAAAGCGAGATAGGGTGTCAGGGACAATATTTTGGGAACCCTTTCTATGTTCCATTTTAAAATCGTAACCTTGCAGGTTCAAGCTCCACCTCGCGAGTCTACCGCTTAAATCCTTTTGGGTCATTAACCACCTAAGGCTGGAATGATCGGTAATGATTTTGAAAGTCAACCCTTCTACATAGGGCCTAAAACGCTTTACACAAACTACCGCTGCTAGACATTCTAGCTCTGTGACAGTGTAATTCCGTTGAGCCTGGTTTAGTTTCTGGGATACAAAAGAAATGGGTCTTTCCTGACCCTGATCATCTACCTGATACAGTACGCCGCCTATGCCGATACGTGATGCGTCGCATTGTATAATAAATTTCTTCGTAAAGTCAGGCTGAGCCAGTACTGGGGCACTAGAGAGGGCTAGTTTAAGTTTCTCAAAACTATCTATAGCTACCCCGGCAGCAAAAAGCACTACTACGTTTTCGCAGGCAATCAGTAAGTGGGCCAGCCAAGGCAGCAAAATTGTTTATGAAAGATCGATACCAGTTGGCCATGCCGATGAATCGGCGAACCTGCCGAAGAGTTTTCGGTAGTGGAAAATGAACTATGGCAGAAACTTTGTCAGGATCGACTTTCAAGCAGCCTTTGCCAATACGTTACCCTAAGTATTTGATTTCGCTTTGGCAAAATTTGCTTTTAGAAATATTAATTGTAAGTCCTGCGTCTTTGAGACATTTGGCTACCTGAAGAAGCAGATTGAGGTGCTCCTCGAAGGTGGCGCTGCAGACCAGAAGGTCGTCTAGGTATATAAATACATTTTCTCTTAGGCGAGACGGAATAGTTTTGTCCATCAAGCGGGACATTGTCTGGGGGCCATTACAAAGCCCAAAGGGCATGACTCGATATTGGTAGAGGGGTCTACCAGGAACGGCAAAGGCCGTCTTTTCCTTTGAGGAGTCTGTAAGTTTAATTTGGAAGAAAGCGTCCTTTAAATCTATCCCGCTTATAAAATGAGTATCCTTTAGTTTGCTAAGTAGGCCGTTGATATGGGGTAAAGGATAAGAGTCCTTTTTTGTGATTGCATTCAATTTTCTAGAGTCGAGACACAGGCGCACTTTGCCAGGCTTTCGTACGTTTACGATGGGAAAACACCACGGGGAATTTGATTCCTCTATTACTCCCATTTTCAAAAGCCTATCCAACTCCTGGTAAACTTCTTCCTGTCTTGGCGGTGAAAGTGGATAATGTTTACACTTTATTGGAACGGAGTCCCCAGTGTCAATGTGATGCTCTAGATACTTAGTACAGCCGAGACCTAATTTTTCAAAAGACGGAAACTGAGCTATAACTTTGTCGAGCTGGACCTTTTGTATCGCCGATAAAGTGTGAAAGCACAATTCCTCCTCAATTTCATGCTTGGTGCCAAGGGATTCAACGATGGGTATGATCTCAGGAGCAATAGCAAACTTTCGCCAAAAGTCTAACCCCTAGGTATACTTCTTGGGTTAAGGATGGTACTATGTAAAAATCTATATCAACAGTGACTCCTTTGTACTTTACGGGTAGATTGCAGTGGCCTAAAATGGAACTTTTTGAACCGTCTGCAGTTGAAATAGAGGAATGAAAGGGTCTTAACAAAATATTTTTTCTCTTTATGAAGTCCAAACTATTTTTTCCTAGCACCGATATATTAGCCCCGGAGTCTAGCAGACCGTAAAATTGTTCATCTGAAATTTCTATTTTTAAGAAGGGTCTTTCATCTGGTTTGTGACTCAAGAGTGAGGATTCGATTAACTTGCGCACGCCTTTTCTTTTATTGTACCGGATCCTACAGTTCATGATTTTCGTTTTATGTTTTAAAGAGTCATGTTCAAGGTCAGTATCTACATTCGGTAGTGGTTCAGTAGTCTTGTCAGATGCAGTCGATGCGAGAGATACTTCCTGTGGAAGTTCTACTGGTTGACTGTTTGTGAACTCGGGGAGGAAATTTTGGAACGAGAGTCCCCGGTAGCCATCTCGCTCCGTTTCTGGTTTCCCATATGCAAATTCTTACATTTGGGGGTAACTACACCGGGTTCACCACATTTGTAGCAAAAAATCCTCCTAGTCTCGTCTGGGCAATAAATATAGGAATGTCCTAAAGATAGACAGTTCCAGCATTTTATTCTGGAATATTCGGGTCGCACACTCTGGCGAGTTATATGTAGGGCTTCTATCTGTGGGTCAATTTCGGGTTCCGACTCATCTCCGCTAGCGTCGGTTCTGATTTCAGTTACGCAACGGGTAGTTTTGGGTTTAATTATAGGTAGTCTGCTCTCAAAAATAACCGTTTCAGCCTCTCGGGCCAGATCCCTTAGACTGTGTAAGTTTCGTGGATCTGTGTTAAAAAGCATTACTCTCAAATTTGATTGCACATTTTTCTTTATAATTCCTACCAATTTTGTCTCGGATAAGGGTTCTCTCATTCGAGAGTTCATAGACAAGATTGATGAGTGAAAACTATCATAGGATTCGTTGTGATGTTGCTTACGCTTGTAAATATTCACTAATGTATCTTCATCAGATTCTAATGTACCGAATTCCCGCGAAATTGAAAATTTAAGAAAAGCATATGATGGGTCTTCATTTTGCTTCACAAAATCCCAGTACCATTCCTCAGCTTTCCCGCCTAAAAAGATTTGGAAATTTGAGAGCAGATGGTCATCTGGACATTGAGTTCTTTTTGCTAAGGTGTCAATTTTAAAGAGAAAGCTCGTTACATTACCCGTACCATCAAAATAGATTTTCCACTTTTCTAATTTAATTTTTTCAACGGAAGTAGTTAAAACTGCACCCCTGTGGGAAGTAGTAGGAGGACTTACTTCTACGTTTGGATTTTGATTCAAGTTGGTTATAGCGGCTTTCAAAGCGTTAATTTCTGATCTGAATTCGTCTTGAGATGCGCGTATCGCCTGTTGTATTGCCCCTAGCAATTTGTCATTCGGCTGTGTACCTGTTTCGGTGTTAAATGAGTTAGGATTTTCAGTAGTATTTTCCCTAGAAGCCATGGTAACGTGGGTACTACTTTGATCACCGAACCCTACGAAATCTTCTAAAGGTGGACTAAGGTCTAACAAATTCTCCTGTCTAACAGGTGGGTTAGAGTTTGGATCTGTAATGACTCTAGGGGGTGGTGAATGTACCACTCGAGCTCTGGAAGCTGGTGTGATGGGGAATAATTCTACAGGTCGTGTGGTAATGTGAGGGGTGACTTGTCTACCTCTGCTGAAGTGCTTTTGGATCCTCTTGAGGAGCTACGCGTGATCATACTAAACTATAAAACCGTACGCAAAATAAAATTTAACGGCTGGTAATAGAAACAATACAAGCGCCAAGTAAAAGAAATTGACCAAAAATTAAAAAAACAAAGCCGAAGAAGAGAAGTACAATCTTTTCAAATGGTATTATGTGCAAATATAGTTATTAACTTTTATTAGTGGAAGTCAAGTTGAAGGTCAGGCGGCAAAACCATGAGGTGATAATAAAAAAATTTTCGAATGCTAAATTCATTTCTGAGTACAGGTGCAACCAATACTAGGTTCTCTCAAACTTTACCGCATTTAGAGATTTTCAAAAATTTTAACATCTGTAAGACTTGTACAGTTTGAGATAGCCTATAAATCCAGAAATAAATGGGACTATCGCAATAAGGTAAGGTTATGGTACCTTGCCTTGGACTTATAGATCCTAACAAGTAAAAAAATCTTGATGATTTTGGCATAATAATCATATATGTATATATGCAATGACTTTCTTTAACCAACTGTCTAAGATTGACTTTAAAAAGACTGACCTTAATACGGACAGCTTTACGTTGGGCGCCATCTTTGTTACGGTTGCGTTAAAGAAAAAACAGAGTCTGAGGCATGTACAAAGATAATCAGGGGCTAGCTCTGCCCAGTGGCGTGGTTCTTGACCCAAGGTTCCTCACAGCGCAACAAAGAAAAAAAACAAGAGCAACATGCCTACAATTCGCCATTTAAAAGAAATAAGTGTCATCAATATTGCGTGGTTAAAGAAAGTACAACGTGTGTGTGTCAAAATCACCTACGAAGGGGGACCGGATGTTGATGTCCCCTAGGTGCTGTTTTCCCTCCCTTAGTCAACCTTGACTACACCGATGGTAATCGTTGCACCCTTTGATATGGATTACCCCTTTTTTATCACCCCTTACCGCCCCTTACCTTCAACCATTCTTCCACTAAAATCCACCAATTTAGCTCAAGTCCATTTTTTATCTATTTATTTACTATACAAAATTAGATGAGTAAAATATAATATATATACATAGATATATAGTTGTAGGTACTTATTACTACAATTGAGTAAGCTTAAATCTGGGCAATTGCCTAAATGTATTAAAGAAAAAATGTCTTTTATTTTGTTATTATATAGTCAGATCTCAACTATATAGAGTATATATATATATAAACAATGGCATATAGAATAGAATGTTCTATATATGTACAGTCAAGGCGAATTGACTATTAGCAGGCCTTACTTATGCAACAAATACAACATTTGTTTCTGTAATTGTGAAGCAAATGTCAACAACAAAAAAAAATTGAAAATTATTAATATAGTTGTAAACGTTTTGTTTATTTAGCGATTGTACAAAAAAAATTTTGAACGTTTGTGTTTTATCAGTGGCATTGAATTCGCCGGTGAGGCCAACTTGTAGTGAATGGGCCTTGTTTACATTCATACAAAAGGTTCATTTAATTTAAGGGAGACAATAAACCTATATATATGGTACCATATAAAAGTCTTAAAACTTGAAAGTATATGTATGCTAATTTATGATAACAATATATATATACAATTGTAATAATACTTATCATAACTTTCTTTTACGGTGGAGCGACTGTACTTTCTGTTGGCTACGGTGGCAAGGTGGATGGCAACGGCTGGCTTCTCTTCGTTGATTGTTGTGGGTTAACGGTACCCTTCCCAATACACTTCTTCTTTTTGCTTTTCCTTTCTTTTGGTGCTGTTGTTGTTGTTGTTGTTTTGTTTTTTTTCTCTATTTTTTTCAAGTTCCCGTTAAATTTTACTTTGTTTTGGAATTTTTCGGGTTACGCTTTAACATTCTTATAAGAAAAGAACTTTTAAACACATTCTATTTAGAAACTTCTCTTCTGATAGCAGTCTCAATCCTTTCTCTTCGATAGTAGCGTCACACAGTCAGTTATCAATTTTTTTCTTCAGAAATAATTTATAGAAAACACTATATTATACAAAAAAAAGGTTTATGGAAATTGCCTTGTATGTAACTGATGGTGCAACCCCACGCATGTTTCTGTTTCTTCAAATTTCTAAAGGAAATTTATTGAAATTTTTTCACTTCCAACACGTTTTGTTTATGTAAATTCGATAAATTTTATATAACTGTTGTTTATTTCACGAAATTATAAATACTTGTGGCGAATTTAAACAGTTTTCACTCGCCTTTTTGAAAATCAACAACTTTTTTCCATTGTTCGTCTTCAATTGAAGTTCTGATATATATTACACTTTAAATCATGAATCAATGACTTGTACAAACACCTACGATATTTATTACTACTAGTTTCATTTCAATTGTTAATTATTTCTTGAGTATATTTTTTTTGTTTTAAGGTTTTGATGTTTCTTTCGTTACAAAGGCCTACTCTCAACTGACTGTCGCTTAGCGTCTTCTTTTTCCATATTCCCTTTTTTCTAGCCAAATTCCACATTGTAGAAAATTCTAGAATAAGGTACTTCCAACAGGGTTGCATTTTTTTTGGCATCATTTACCTCGATCAGTGGTGCCACTACTTTTATGGCGAAAATCGCTACACTTCGATTCCTTACAAGTTTCAGGCACTCCGATAAGATGTGTTTAATGGTGAGGTTGCTGTTACAAGGAAGACACGTTGGTGCTTGGGATGGTTTTTTAAGAAGCCATTCATGGGAAAAGGCGGCATGACCCAATCGAAGTCGTTAGACCGTTCTTATTTCCTCCTTCCCAACTACTGTGGGGTAGGTTGGGTGATGGTATTGTGGATTTATTGCGGCATAATGGTAGTGTGAGGGGGTTTTTCGTCTAATTTTTTCTTCACTTGATTTCGGATGTGAAGACGTATATTATTTTTTTCTAATGTACCATTTGTGATGACGGGAACATAGGACGTGTACTTGGCTGCAGTATCACCTTTATCGCAATGCCAATGTGACTCGGGACCCAAAATAGTTTAATAATGTCTTGGGTACTAATAATGCCATCTCTGATTTTTACAATTGTATCCGGGCTGTTGTTAAAAGGGTTTATAACGAATTTTATAACCGACAGACTATCAGTGAAAATCACAGTTTTCTTTTTGTCTCTGAAAGCAAAGCATATAGCTACATAAATAGCACACGATTCCGCTGTGAAGACTGATGAGTGGCTGGAGAGGTTGCCCAAGATGATATTGTTTCCTTCTTTATCTACTATAGCATAGGCTGGTATGTTGTTCTGGGATTTGGTACCATCCGTGTAGACGAATCTACAATCGTTGTTTTTTAAATGATTTGTCTGCTCTAACAGCAAGTTGGGAAATACACAATGAGGGGTGTGGTTTGCGTTGTGTTTGGCTAGTGATAAGTTGAAGGAGGTATCTTTCGGTTTCCATGGTGGTTCTTTTACGAGTATTTTGGTAGTGGTGAATGGGTTTTGAGTTTTCTATCTCTGTGCTTAGGCACAGAGATTGAGCTATTGCAGATTTGATGCGTTTGGGCCTTTTTTCAGCAATGATGGAGAAAATGTCTTTATCTAACATCAAGTTTGTGCTATAGAAAAGCTTAGGTAAGATTCTGGATTTTACTAAGTGTATCCTGTAAGTTATTGAAGGGAGATTGGCTTCGCACAGAATGTTCTCAGTTGGGATTGTTCTGAATGCATAAACGCAGGCTCTCGCGGCTCGATGATAAGCAGGTTTTATGATATTGATATTTGTATCGCAACATTCTGTATAAAAAGAGGCCGTAGTCAATTTTGGTTAATATTAATAACTTGATGAGGTAGGTTAGTGTGTTTATGTGGACAAAGCTTTTTGCTGATAGGTATTGTATTATATTTGAACAGGATATTATTAAGTTTTTTAGTCGTAAAAGTTGATCTTTCCAGTAGTAGTTTTTTGAGAACACTATTCCCAGTATCCGTAATTTTTCTACGTTTTGAATAGCTATTCCGCCAATTTGTATCCGCCAAGAGTATCAGAGTCACAATTATGTTTCCTGCAAACATGAGGTTTCTTTGTTTTCTATATAGAAATTTTGGCGACAGAGTATTCTGTCCAGTTTTTGATATCTTGAAGAATTTTTTGTAGGATATTATCGGCTTTTTCGTTATCGTTTTTACTACAAAGAACGTATAGGTCACCCGCATACAGGCAGTGGTCTATGTAACTATTTTTTCTTTATTATCTTGCTAATTTCATTAAACGCAATTTGGAAAAGCACCACTGAGAGCGGCGATCCCTGTGGGATGCCGTTCGTCAAAGGGAAGTTTTTTGACAAAAGGCCGTTGATTTTGACCTTGAAGCGTCTGTTCGTAAAAACGATTTAACAAACTTGAAAATTTTAGGTCCAATCCGCCATGATTTTAGAGCCCTAAGAATCACGTGGAGTCCAATTCTATCGAACGCCCTTTCGAAGTCAATCGATAGGATAGTCACGTGGTTCCTGGCTGACAGAGCTTTTGTGATGTGGTAGTCTATATGCAATAGTGCATCATCACATCCCTTGTTTCTCTTGAAAACTACTTGTTCTTTAGCTATAAGGTTTTTATTTTCTAAAAACCATGAAAGCCTTGTAGCTACAATTCGTTCAATGATCTTGCATAAACATGGCAGCAGCGAGATAGGACGATATCCGTTTACTGAAGATGGATTACTGGATTTGGCTATGGGGACTACGATAGATATTTTCCAAGAATGTGGAATAACTCCACTTTCAAATGTTGTGTTGTATAAGCTGAGTAAAATTTCCTTACTGTTTCGTGATCGAGCTGTAACTATTGATAGGGTATATGGTCGTGTCCAGGTGTAGTTCCTTTAACTTTACTTAAGCAGTAGGTGAGCTATTGAAATGTTATTGTTACTTCCAATAACTGTGCTGTTTATGAGCATGTTAAAAGAGTGCTTTGATGTGTTGAACAATGGTGAAAAGTTGGAGTCCGATGCAAGTTCAGCCCAAACTTTACCGAAGTGATCTGCGATTTTTGTTGAGACAGTTAATGTTTCGGCTGGCGTTTCTATCGCTGTTATTGATGCAGAAGGTTCTTTGCGAGTAATTCTGTTTATTTTTGACCATATTGTGGGCATTGAGGTCTTTGTGTTTATTGATTTTGTAAATTTTTCAAAACTTGAGTATTTGGCGGTTTTTACTTCTCTACGGAATTTAGCATTGTTCTTTTTGTACAATATTAAGTTTTCTTGTGTTGGGTTGGACTTGAAGTGTTGCCAGCTTTTCAGTTTTTTGTTTCGCAAGGTTGCTAAATAAGGATTCCACCATAGGACTGGTATACGATCAGTTTTTATTGATTGCTTCGATTTGGGGAATGTGAAAGTTGGCTGCAACATGTATAGATTTAGTGATTAAATTAATTGAAGGTTGTGGTAATTGTTATTAAAGCCGTTCATGTTCCATTGCAAAATTACAAAATCCATTATGTATTGCAGAATCATATACGTACACACAGATGTGTACTTGCGTAATACGCATGTACACCTTTATGTGCACGTAGGCCGGTTGTGCTGGAAATGGGTGTTGAAAAAGGAAGTGGTGTTTTGTGCCAAGTTTACTTACGTCGATGAAAAGTCCATCGTATCCTCGTCGAGAGATGGAATGAAATAATTATTACCATTAATCAATGATTGAGTTATTTGTGAGAACGGTGACATAAAACTGTTTAAAACAGGATTGTTTATTTGATGTTCCTTGTTTACTTTTGTGCTTAAAGTAGTTGTATTCTGTTTTTTATTGTCTTCTGTTCCTTTGGTTGAATTGGTTTTCTTTATGTAGTTTCTTTGGTGTTTGAGTTTTCTGGAGTTTTATTATCAATGTTAGGTTTGTTTACCGTTATTGTAGATGGTTTATTTAAAGTGTTGTCTGATGATGATTGTACATTATTTTTTGTTATGTTATTGTTTGAAACCTTTTCGGAGTTTGTTGTTGACTAATGGAATAGTTTGTATGGGGTTTAATTCTCTGTATTTGCGCTTAGCTTCAGCTATGCTGCAGTAGTTTTTAGTTTGGATTTTAAGAATCTCTTTCATCTGCGTATAACGTGGACATTTATTGTCCGCCGAAGAGTGCTGCCCAGAACAATTTGTGCAAAAAGTTCGGGTACATTCTGCAGGATCATGGGGTGGGAGACTATAAGCGGGACATTTGCATCGATTTTTTGTGTGGCCTAATTTTTGGCAATTTTTGCATCTCATTGGATTCGGGAAGCAGTGTTCGGCTTTGCATTTATACCATGCTACATTAACTGATGTAGGCAAACCGTAGAGATCAAATGTAATTATCATTATTCCAGGTGGAATACGAGATTTTCCATCTTCGCTTGGTTTGGTAAATTTGTATACATCAACAACCCCTTGATCTTTCATTTCTTGAATTATTTCTTGTTCGGCAACAGTCTTCAGAGAGGGTGCATATATGACTCCCTTAACAGAGTTTAACGTGTCGTAAGCTTACATAAAATAAATTAAACATACAATAGAGAGTGTTTTAGATTTCAGGAATTTTTCAGCAACGCGTGCATTTCGTGTGGGTATTAAGATGTTACCAACCCGTAATGCAGTGATAGAGGTTAATTCAGTACTTATGATTTCTATGCCTTTTTAATGACAAAAGGGCTTAGGTTTGTCAATGGTTTATTTGGATCAGTTGAAGATATTAACACATATTTTGGGTTACTTTTATTGTTGTTGTTGGTTGGTATTGAAAGTTCTAGGTATTCATTAGGTTTTAACTTTTTACTTGGATTATCTACATAGTCCCCCAAAACAGCGAATCTGTTGTTGGAGAACTTGTTTGGTGGCCCGGGAACCATAGTTTTAGAGGTTTCACAAAAAAATGAAATAAAGAAAAAAGAATAACACACGTGGTCTTAAAAAAGATTCAGAAGTTAAAGAGAATGCAAAAGAAAACGAATATGTGCTTAAAGAGAATTCAGAGAACATCCGTACGCTTTTTGATGCTAGACGATAACTGCCATAAAATCAATTTATGAGAATAATTACTGAAAACAAACTAACTAATGCACACACAAGTAGATAATAAAAAAAGTTATTCAAAATGAACAAAAATTTTCGCATGAAAAATCGGGGTCTCCGTTTTGATTTTAGAACCATGGTTTCTTCGAACAATTTTAATTAGAATTTTCTGCAGATTATGTTACTGTTCGTCAAGCTTTTTCTCCTCGAAAAAAAATTGACCGACTTTAGTGTATATACTTATGACACATATTTTAACATATGCCTCTTCGTTCACTTCCGCAGTATATTCCAACGCTACTACATATTTTGGGATTTTTTTACATAATTCGTGTTGCGAGTTTTTAAGAAACAACTTTTAAGAGTTAATTTATTTAAATTAATACACAACAATGCGTTATTTAATCTTCAAATATTTTTTTAAAATAAAAAACTTAAAACAAATTTGCAATTACGCCGCCTGTTCGGTCAACTTAGAATGCCTTTTACAAAGTATCTCTTTATGATGTTTTAGTAAGAAATCTTATGGCAGGTGCATACTTTGCAACAAGTTTATGCAACCAAGCATGATTCGTTGTTGGTTGCATATTACGTATCCGTGTTTATACCAAAATAGTTTGATATATGCTGGGTGCATTGATTGTGGTTGCATAATGTGAATAGTTGTTTATTGTTTTTACTGTTTAAGTACATTGAAAACAAGCAAGCTGTGAATGTGTATGATTTTGTCTTATAGAGCTGATGTTACGTGTATTGTTTAATTGTTGGTTGCAGTGTGTGTGTATCAAAGTATGCAACATGAATGGTAAATAAACGTGTTAGAAATGAAACAAAACTTGTATTTCTAAAAGGATTTACATTTATTTGTATGCCCGTGTAAAAGCACAGATACACATACCGTCTAATAAAAAAATATGAAAATTAATTCAAAATAAGAGAAAAGTGTTATCGTTACAAAACACAAAATAAACAGTATTAACGATAACTATTTAGGAATTCAGTAATAATGTACCAGTAACAAATATACGAGTACAAAAAAGTGAAAAAGTTTTACAAAATTTTAAACAGATGATTAAATTTCAACAAGGGTAAATTATAGTACACCTACACCGCAAGGAAATGTAACATTCACTTTTTTATTTGTGCATGATCAAAAGTGTTTATGTTGCTCACTACACTCAAAGCAAGTATTGTGCATAAAATCTGGTACACGCGGCTTCTTTTAGGTGCAATTTTTCTGTCAAATCTAATTGGTTAGATTATCTTCAGAAAGCGTTTTAATTTATAAAATGGTATTTCTTTATTCAAACTAAATTTAAAATTCTGTCAGAAAGAAAATCTCAAAACAAAACTTATCTAACTCTCCACGTTGGATAGGCAAGCCTTGCGTTGTACATACATATGTGTATTTATTTTCTCATTTTTGCCATTCACTTCGATATTTACGTTTAAAGGCTTCGTTTGCTTTGAAAAATAAAATAAAATAAAATAAAAATTTATTTCAATTTTAATAAAATATAAAAATTTAAATTTGCGATTCGTTTTCGCATTACAAATATTAAGCCTCTGTTATATTTGCATTGTATATAGTATTAAAAAATTATCTTTATAAAAGTGCATAAGTGTAATACAAATTACAAAAAATAAAGCAGTCCCTATGGCTAGTACTAGTGCCGTTGGCTCTGGTGCTAGTGCACATAAAATTGATTACGACCAAAAGGATAACGGGTTAGAATGGCAAGCTGTTTCAAACTCTAGAAAACGTCCCAACTCGCCAATGTTGTATGTAAATAAACGAAGACAAATTATCAACAATGTTGTATCCTCAAAATCGAGCAGCAATAGGTTTATCGACCTTTCCGTTGAAGATTCCGAAAATATAAACATTTCAAAACCCACCGAACTAAAACCACCACCATTATATATCCCAAATGTAACAAATATTAAAGATATGACCAAATATTTTTCTAATGTTATTCCTGCAGACCAATATTCCTATAAGGCTCTTAAAGACGGCCAAGTTAGAGTTATGGTTAAATCTATTAGTGCGTATCGAACATTTGTCTCAAGTCTTAAGCTTAAAAAAATAAGTTTTCATACATTTCAAACAAAACTGGAAAGAGCGTACAGAGTGATAATAAAAAATTTACACTACTCAACCAACGTAAATGATATTAAAGACTTCATGGCCATAAAGTAAGAAATATTTCTAATATTAGAAGTAATATTAACAACCACTTTCCATGTTTTTTCTGGATCTTGAACCAAGTGACAATAATAAAGAAATTTATAACTTGACCGTTATCAATAATGCTATTATCACAATTGAACCCCCTCGGAAATCTAGAGATATTCCTCAATGTCACCGATGTCAACAATATGGACATACCCGCTCATACTGCAACAAACCATATAAATGTGTAAAATGCGGAGAAAATCATTTATCAGCTGAATGTACAAAAAGCAAGACATTGCCAGCCAAATGTGCAAACTGTCAAGAATCACACCCAGCAAGTTACAGAGGATGTATTATACATCAGGAATATAAAAGGATGTTACAGCAAAAATTTTCTAATTTTCATCATGCCAAAAACAAAACACCGTTATCAACCCCCAATCGGCACCAAATTTTTCCTATTCTGATGCCGTATAAGGAGCGTCTATCTCAAACAATGACAACGTCACTTTACAAAAAATTGAGAGCTTATTAACGAAACAGATGGAGTTATCAAACTCCCTTCTTAATATGATGTCAGTTCTATGTACCAAATTATGCCAATAGATCTTCGATTAGCAACATGGAACGCTAACGGTCTCTCTAATCATTTACGAGAGGTTGAAGCATTTTTGCTGTCAAACAGTATCGATATATTTTTAATTTCAGAAACGCATTTTACTAGCAAGTCATTTTTTAAGATTAAAGGATACGATTTGATAAATGCTAACCATCCCAATGAAAGAGCTCATGGTGGTTCAGCAATTTTAATTAAATCGTGTATCAAATATGATCAAGAAGAACATTTCATCCAGAAAAGTATACAAGCTACTATCATTAAAATTAAATATAACATGCTTTCAGTAACTATATATGCAATTTATTTTCCACCTCGTCATAACATTAGTTGTAACGACTTTAACAATTTTTTTTCAAATGCTTGGTCCACGGTTTATTGTTGGAGGAGATTTCAATGCAAAGCATCCTTGGTGGGGCTCGCGTCTAATAAATCCAAAAGGCAGAGAACTTTATGCGAGTCTGACTTCAAAGAACTATTCTCTACTTTCAACTTGTAAACCAACTTATTGGCCCTCCGACCCTTCTAAAATTCCGGACTTAATTGATTTCTTTGTTTATGCTGGAATACCTGCAAGTCAATTTAGTATCTTAGATAATTACGATCTTAGCTCAGACCACTCACCAGTATTATTAACGTATAATTCATCTCCACAACTTAATAGTATAAATCAAAAGTTGGTAACAAATAGAACTGATACAGAATCTTTTTCTTATTGGATTGATCGAAATTTAAATTTAAACCTGCATAAAACAAATGATTTTGAGCTAGATAATGCAGTTGAATACTTTACAAAATTAATCCATGAAGCTGCTTTCTTGTCGAATCCGTCAAGCACTTTACCTGTTATTCAAAATAGAATTCAAATCTCTTCACAGATTCGTGAACTTATTCGAGTTAAAAGAAGGCTCAGAAAAGCTTGGCAGATTAGTAGAAATCCCTTGGACAAAAGACGCCTAAACCAAGCAACAAAAAATCTTAAACGTCATTTAGATAGCTTAAAAAACAAATCTATTGGTGAATTTTTCGACAACATTAATATGGCATCAAGTAACAACAATCACAATTTATGGAAAGCTACAAGGTACTTAAAACGACCAGCAAAAAGAAATCCTCCTTTTAAAGATAATAATGGTACGTGGTGTAAGTCTGACGCAAAAAAGGCACAGGCATTTGCGCAAATCGACAATCCTACAGAAGATGAAGAAATATTAGAATTCTTAGATGCACCTTATCAAATGTGTTTACCAATAAAGCATATTTCTCCTTCTGAAGTCAAGTTTCAAATTAAAAACCTAAATTCAAAAAAGTCTCCTGGATATGATAATATTGATGCCAGAGTTGTTAAGAATCTACCAAAAAAGGCCATTCTATTTTTGACATTAATTTTTAATTCTATTCTGCGCTTAAGTCACTTTCCATCTCAGTGGAAATGTGCTGAGATTATAATGCTTAAGAAGCCAAGCAAACCGGAAAATGAAATAACTCCGTACGGACCGATTAGTCTATTAAGTATTTTTTCAAAAATTTTTGAAAGAATTTTATTGAGCCGTTTATCACAAATTCTTGAAGATTTGCATATTGTTCCCGATCATCAATTTGGATTTAGACAAAATCATGGGACTCCTGAACAGTGCCATAGGGTAATCAACGTCATTCGTAAATCATTTGAGGAAAAGAAATACTGCTCTGGAGTATTCTTAGACATTCAACAGGCATTCGACAGAGTCTGGCATAATGGTCTTTTATTTAAATTAAAAAAGTTTCTTCCAGCTACATATGTTTCTATCATAAAATCTTATATACAAAACAGAACCTTTTATGTAAAAATCGCAGATGAGAGATCGGATATTTTTGGTATTAGAGCAGGGGTTCCTTTAGGGCAGCGTACTAAGTCCGGTGTTATATACGATTTTCACAGCCGACCTGCCAATTTTAGAAAATGTTAATGTTTGCACATATGCAGATGACACAGCAGTTTTAGCAGCAGATAACTCCGCTTTAATTGCATCTAATATTGTACAGAATGAGTTAAATCTAATTGAATTGTGGCTAAAGAAATGGAAAATAAAAGTAAATGCAGAAAAATCTGTACATGTCACTTTTACACTTAGAAAGGGAGATTGTCCTAATCTTTTTATTAATAATGTTCAGATTAAAAATGACTGTTAAATATCTTGGCTTGTACATGGATCATCGACTTACATTGAAACAACATATAAAAAATAAGCGTCAGCATTTAAATTTAACAAATAAAAAACTCTACTGGTTAATTGGTCATAAATCTCAACTTAATATTGAAAACAAATTAAAACTTTACAAAGCTATTTTAAAACCTGTGTGGACCTACGGAATTCAGTTATGGGGAACTGCAAGTCATTCAAATATTAAAATAATACAAAGATACCAGTCCAAGACGCTAAGACTCATAGTTCAATCGCCTTGGTATATTACTAACGAAGCAATTCACAATGACCTCAAGATTAAAACGGCAAAAGATACAATTAATTCCTTTAGTGAAAAATATTTATTAAGACTTAGTAATCATGTAAACCCGTTGGCAATTACTCTGCTAGATGAAACTGATTAAATAAATAGACTTAAGAGATATCATATATTAGATCTTCCATTCCGGAACTAACAAAGAAAAAAAAATAATGTTAATACATATTTATTTATTTTTTTTTTTTTTTTTTTTTATTAACTTTTAGTTTTTCTTTTTAGTTTAATTGTTGTTAACACTTAATATTATACGATATATATACTATTTTGTTATAAATTAATCATTTGAAAGTAACATTCATACAAATATATTTATTTTTGTTAATTTTGTTAACCATAAGATTTTTTTTTTATAGTTGTATGTACTTGTATGTAAAAGTTCAACTTCAATTGTCATATTTATGTTTCAACAAATTTGCTTATTATCAGTATATACTGATAGATTGCAATTTAAATAAAAATATAAAAAAAAATTTTTTTTTTGCCATTAATGAAAATATTACGACAAAAGCCATATGAATCAATTTTGGTTTAAAACAATACAATTAATTTAAGATTTGAAGTTGCAATTGTAATTGTAATTGCCTGCAAAGCAAGCAGTTGAATTGTTTTGAAAATACGTGAAAATTAAAGAAATGGGAAATGAAGTCGATATTTTTGTAATCAAGCCGAAAATTCATCAATACATTTTGAAGCTTACGATATCATTTATAAACGATTTATTTTTCATCACATCCTGACTATATATTAATGAATTAAGTTGGTTTTTATTTAATTATATTAATATTATAGGTATTAATTCATTTAATATTTATAAAAACTGAAATAAAAATAAGAAATTGTATGATAGCGTAAACTATTTCTTTTGCAGGGTATCATTTGGTTCCTCTAAAGGCTCTATGGTTGAAACCTTGGTTTTCGAAACACCAACACCATTGTCTGAACATGTGACGAATTTCGAATTTGGATCTGAGGCAGATAACAAAGTAAATTTCGACGATAGTGGCATCGAGCTTCAAGAAGAGTAAGTGCAGTCATTTGATCCAATATTATTTATCATAATTATATTATAAGAGGAATTTAGTGAGATGAATATAAATTACATACAGTGGCTCAGAAAATTATACATACTCTTTAGAAATATGTTTTCCCACAAAAACTTACATTATTCAACAACAGCAATTATATCGTGTAAATCTTTGCAAAGTAATATAACAGCAAAAATCAAATTTGTTTCGTAACATCTGCTTTATTTATAAAAACTAAATAGTCCTATTTTCAAAATACAGAAAATGATACATATGATCATCGTAGATTAATGGTAATAAAAAAAAAACACGTTTGCATTGATTTCATAGGTTGTTACAGTTGTTAGCTAATAATAATCAGTGTAGTTTGCAATGCCTCCCGTTTAAAAACAAAAAAAAAAAAAAATAATTCTGAATAGCAATGAAAGTCGATGTCAATAAACATCGCTAATAGAAAGGATATTTCAATTCTCTCATAATTCTATCGAGTGTGGCCAGATCTAAAAAATCTTGCGGCGTAAATTAAATGCTTAAATGTTAAAACTGTTTTTGTCGGACATATTCATAAAAAATATTTTAATTGTAAAGCACAATTTTCATAATAAACACTTGCGATAAGAAAACTTATTTATAAACAGTTTTTAACAGTTATACATTTGTTCATTTTCATACTGGCAACACCATCTTTTTTTCAAGCTAATGTTGCACAACAATTTCTTAATTTACCCAGGTAGTCGACTACATAAATAGGTTTTTAATGTTATAAAATAAAGTAACTGTTGTTTTTAAATTCATAAAATTTAACAAAGATAAAGTGAAGAGCCAGGAATTCTCACGACTTAATTTTGCAAGGGATGAACATACTGTTACGTTTATTACCACAATAAACGTTATTTTGAAAGGTTCGTTTAATTGCAAATATTAAAACGTGTGTGAATAAATCAAATTCAGGCCAAAAGGGCAAACCGTACCAGCTGTTTTTGTTTACATATTTTTTTTAACGTGGTGAGTTTGAAAATATGTAAACATTAACACGTGCAAGTAATACTAGTGAGCGAAATGTAATGCCGTATTTATATATGTTCAACAAATTGGTACTATAATTAAGATCATGGTCGTTTGATTTAATTTCAAATAAGAAAATCTGAATCACGTCTTTAGGTTTGCAATATACATTAATAGAATATAGCAATGGAAAGCTAAAAATATTTTAGTTATAAAACCTAAACGAAACGATGTCCTACAAATTTGAACACAGCAGTGCGAAGCTAAAACCAATGCTAATTGAATGGCATAGAGTTTTTATTCAAAAAGACTTTAGTATAGGGGGTATTCACTAACAAACTTTCGCTTTTCCCAAAATAAGGTAAAAATCCCCAAAATACTATTTTTCCTATAAAACCTAAACGAAATGATGTCCCACAAATTTGAACACAGCAATGCAAAGCTATAACCAATGCTAATTGAATGGTATAGAGTTTTTATTAAAAAATCTTTAATATTGGGGGTATTCACTAACAAACTTTCATTTTTTTTCCAAAATAAGGTCAAAATCCCCAAAATACTATTTTTCGTATAAAACCTAAGCGAAACGATGTCCTAAAAATTCGATCACGGCAATGGAAAGCCTAAAACAATATTAATTGATTGACATATAGTTATTATTCAAAAAGACTTTAGTATAGCGGGTATTCACTAACAAACTTTCGCTTTTCCAAAAATAAGGTCAAAATCCCCAAAATACTATTTTTCCTATAAAACCTAAACAAAATGATGGCCCACAAATTTGAACACAGTAATGCAAAGCTAAAACCAATGATAATTGAATGGTATAGAGTTTTTATTCAAAAAGACTTTAGTATAGGGGGTATTCACTAACAAACTTTCGCTTTACCCAAAATAAGGTCAAAATCCCCAAAATACTATTTTACCTATAAAACCTAAACGAAACGATGTCCCACAAATTTAAACACAGAAATGGAAAGCTAAAACCCATGCTAATCGAATGACATAGAGTTTTTATTCAAAAAACTTTAATATTGGGGGTATTCACTAACAAACTTTCGCTTTTCCCAAAATAAGGTACCAAATCCCCAAAATACTATTTTTCCTATAAAACCTAAACGAAATGATGTCCCACAAATTTGAACACAGCAATGCAAAGCTAAAACCAATGCTAATTGAATGGTATAGAGTTTTTATTCAAAAAACTTTAGTATTGGGGGTATTCACTAACAAACTTGAATTCTTACAAAAAATACGTGTTAATAAAATCCAACGACGAAAACAAAAATGACAAAAATTTTACCTTAATAACTTAAACCACAAGTACAATAGTGCAGGTTTTCCATCCCTGTGTCAGTAATTTGTTGTCACAATTCATAAATTTTGATCCCATATTCAGATATGGTAACACTGTTGACATTAATTCACCACCATAGAAGTAAAAATGTAAACAAAAACAGCTGTTACGGTTTGCCGTTTTCTTCAGAGTTTGATTTATTCACATCGATAATATTAAAATAAACACTCCTTCATGATCTTATCAGTACACAACTTTATTCGGCAATTAAGATTCTATTTACAACTGTACTAAGTACTAATTCACACTGTACACTTAACACTTTTGTACGCACAGATATTCACTCTATGAAATCTCAGAGTCAACTATATCTTCTGCGGTGGACGGCGCCTTTATATACAGATCACGGCCGCAGCTTGAAATGTTCAGAACATACGTGAAATTGCGCATCAGTTATATCAGTTGCTGGCTTAGTAGTCTTGTATATGTGTTTGTGTGTGTGTGTGTATCTTTTGTTTACTTTTGCTTGCTGTAGAAATTATTTTTGTTTCTACGCTGAATCGCGGTTCATGGAATTTCTGCTACGCAATTTGTTTTTGCTTTATGTTTATGATATTCACACATCTTTGACTATTACTTTGTAACAATATTTACATTGATTTCTTTTTATCATAAAACCGTTAAAAAAATTTAAATAATGAATGAAGAGGAGGGTTTTAAATTAAAACGATGTAAAAATTGGAATGGAGAACCTAGAGAGATTAATTATAATGCGCAATGCTGTTAGTTTCTCGAAGAATACTGCTTCTAAAACAAAGATTGTTATAGAGAAGTTGTTGCAATATAATTCGTAAAGCATCAAAATTTTGTTTTATTCCGAAGCATACTAAAATTTTTAGTTTGTGTAAATATATGTATATGACTATGACTGAGTATGTACATATGTATATATTTTATATACATATATAAAGGCTGGAATCGAAAAAAATTAAAAATTTTTTAAGTTTAAATAAGATAATGACGTCTGTAAGCAACATTGGAGAAAAAAATATTGGAAATATTTTTAGAAAATCCCACAACTTCTTCTGCTAATATAGCAAAATTATCTGGTACGTCCTGGGCAACCACCAGAAATGTGATAACTCGGTTTAGAAAGACCCAATCTATCGACAGAAAACCTGGATCTGATCGACCTGCTGGATTTTTGGATTTAAAATTGGCGGAAAAATAAAAAGAGAAATGATTTTAAAACCTAATGCGTCGCGGAGGGATTTGGCAAAAAATATCACGTTTTTCATACTTATGTACAAAAAGTGAAAAAGAAATTTAAGCTAAGATCGTATGCAGTTATAAAAGTACCAAACAGGAACGATACACAAAATATAAAAGCAAAAGGAAGAGCGAGAAAACTTTTAAGAACATTGCTGAACAACTTTAAATGTTGTGTAATAATAGATGACGAAACATACGTGAAAGCAGATTTCAAACAACTTCCTGGCAAACAATATTATACATCATATATGAAGGGAGGTGTAAAGAAGGCATTTAAGTGCAAAAAAGTTGTTAAATTTGCGAAGAAGTACTTGATTGGCAAGCAATTTGTAGCTGTGGTCAAAAGTCAGAACCATTTGTTACTAAAAGTACATTAAAGCAAGAATTGTACATAAGAGAATGTTTACTTAAGACAGAAAAATCTGTTACGCATGTACAAACAGCACACGACTGCTCCTATATTCTGGCCAGATTTGGCTACCATGCATTATTCTCATAAAGTAGTTGATTAATACAAAGGCAAGAATATACATGTTGTGCCAAGGGACTGCAACGCCCCTAACTGCCCTAAGTTGCGACCAATAGAAAAGTTCTGGGCAATAATAAAACAAATGCTACGAAAAAAATGCTGCAAAAAAAAATTGGTAGAATGGGTGTTTAAAAGCTAACGGCGGGTCTGAGAATGAAAATTCGAAAATTTGCTTTATCTAAGAATGAATTGTAGCGATTTTTATTTTCCATATATTTGAAGTAACTGTATTAATTTGTTTTATTTCTTTTGTGTTAATTGTTAGTGGTTTTTAAGTTATTAGTTAAATAAAATAAATTTTACATATATTACTTTTTAGCAAATACGGTGAAATATCCCAAAAGCCGACACACCGTCGCGCTTTTTCTCCCCTCAGCGCTCGATTTCAATGCAGTCATCTTCGTACAAAGCCATTTGATTGAGCGAACACTTCTTGTCAATTTGTGGAATATCATCCCGACATCAAAATCATTTGCGTTATTATTATTATCGAAGCCCTATGCACTACGACTCATTGGATCTTTTGTGCGACCTTCATCTTAAACTAGAATAGATTTAGGCTACGAATAAAGCCAATTACCTTGTTCAGTGAGAAACCGTAGACACCTAAGGACGTGCAAAATACCTTCTTTCTACGAGAGTTGAGTGCTGGACAATAGCAGAGCATATGCTAAGATGGCTCATTACTCAAGCCCCCAGTGTCCGATAAACTATCCTGTGATAATCGTGAGCTAATTCTTATCTAGCCTTAGAATCTGTTGGAGCTTTTCCCCGGGATAGCGTAACTTGATTGCCTGACTCTGGCTATAGTTCTCCAATGTTAAAAAATTCCGATTCTCTATTTACTTCGCAGTTTTCTTTTTGGTAATATATTAAATATATTTTTCCCATATAAGAGACTTATCAAGAATAACCCCTAAGTATTTTATTTCATTTGAGAACTTAATATTTGAGCCTTTTAAAGAAACCACCCTACTTCTTCCTTTTTGTAAACGGTACAATGTAGTTTTTCCGGGTTGATTTCTAATCCTTTTAGTAGTTAGATCAAGAGCTTGCTGCATCTTTTCCGATATGGTCCCGTCTTCCCAACTTATCACAGATATGATTAGACCAACGGCATAACCCTTTGAATTGGAACCAAGGCTGATGAGTTTTTCCACGAGTTCATCGATAACCAATGTCCAGAGAAGAGGCGCTTAAACGTTATCTTGTGCTTCGCAAACCCAAATACGATGTGTTATCGAAGGCTTCCTATTAACATTGTCCGGCTATGAACAGCGTTGATTGTCGATTAGCTTGGTTGGTAGGCAGACTGATTGTAATGTATATGTTCTAGTGAAAGATATGTTTCCCTAATGACGTTATCTAGGATTATTTCTATCGTCTTTCAGAAGGCTGAGCTGAGACTAAATGGCTTGTAAGACTTAGATAGTTGTTAAGATTTGTCGGCAGCCTTTGGTACGAAGTTCACTTTCATCCTGCGCCAGACTTCTGATACATCGCATGTAATAAGACTCAATTTAAAAATCCTAGGTAACTGAGATACGATATTATCGCGCTCCGCATGGATAAATTCTATCCGGACCTGAAGATTTATAAGGGCTGAGTTTAATATTGCCCATTTCGCACGCTCCGGGATGATGTTTTGATAAATAAGATATGGCTGTAAACATGAAACGAATAATTTTTCAAGCAATTTTGATAAAATTGACAGCAGCCTAATGGACCTGTACGACGTAATCTGACTTAAGTCCTTGCCTGGTTTATTATTACAATTTCAGACATCTTCCAAGAGCATGGGAAGAAGCCAATTAATCCGGTAATACGATCAGCGCCGGGCGATTTTCTTACAGTGTCACCGATATTTGGATTAGTGAAACTACTTATGCCATGTGGTGTGAAAACCTTTTCTAAGTGATTTGCGAAGGCATTTACCTTTTCAATTGATCTTCACAGGCTATAAGTCTTAGTTTATTACGTAAAGTTCTTTGACATAAGTTCAGTTGGGTATTGATGTCGGGAGAACGATTATGTTGCCATTGTTATTTAAACCTTCTCTTTTCACTGAGGAGAGTTTGTGTATCAGCCGATAATTGGTATACGAGTGCATTTCTTTAAACTAATCGTTTATTTGGTGTTGCATTTATAATTGCGGCCGTCAGGACGCTCGTAAAGTAATCCACAGCTGCTTGAATATCAGCCGGATTTCTTAATGTGATGTTCGTAGGAAGGTTAGAGCTTACATTCGTTTTATATATCAACCAAATTATTGTTTTTATTTGAATAGGAAATAAGGGTTTCATGTGCAGTGTCAATACTCCCCTGTAAAATAACGAAATAACGATAGGTGAATGGTATGAAGATAGATCATAGGACGCACTGACTACTAATTGCTCACGTCTCATATTTTTTACAATGGCAAATTCAATTAGATCTGTTAGCTTATTAAAGTCTGTTTGGCAATAGGTGGGATTACCCCCAGATACGGCGTCTAGCTTATTTGCTTGAACTGTATTGTACAGCTGCCTCCCTCTTGGGCTAAGAAGTGTGTAGCCCCAAAAAGCTTTGCATTGTAATCGCCAGCTGCAATAAACTTTTGTCGTAGTGTAGCAAAGAACGTGGAAAACGGAGGGTGTTCGATTTTGTGCATGGGCAGATAGCATACAGATGAGAACACAATTTTGAAATTAGTAAGATTTATAGACGTAGGTTGCATAAAATCTTCGCTGAATTCTGGCAATGGAAAATGCCTTACGTATTTCCGCACTATGACGGCGGTGCCACCACATACCTTTCCACCCGTATGTTTAGTATCGTATGTGAAAAATCCATTGACTCTAAAGCAGTTTTTTATAGCGAAATGTGTTTCCGAGGCCAAGAGTATGTCTATTTCCTGTGTTTGCAGAAAATGTTGAACTTCATATTAATGTTGGGAGAGCCCGTTTGCATTTCAGAAGCATATTTTCAACTGGTTTATTTTTTGCTAAGCAAAACTTGCAGAACCATGTTTTAGGTGGGCATCATTTCTTGAAACATAACCTGCATTGTGGTCATAAAGTTGCTCTTTCTTTGTATTAAGTTATCAGTTGAATTCGAATTGTTTGTAAACGGTATCTGTGAACCCTCTTTTAAGATGTGGGCATAAGAGTGTTATCGCGCGAACTGACTTTTCGGCGCACGATTAGCATTAGTTAATTGTGCATAATTTTTCAGTGCTTAGGCATACGTGCAATTTGGTGTACATAGTGTGTGATATGTTACTAGGTCGTGTACTTGCTGTGGATTCCGCACGAAGCCTATTGTTCGCATTCAGGTTTACATACGTACTATCTTCCAATTATTTTTTACGTATCGGAAGACTTTACAGACCCTATCTGGTTTTCACCGCAGTGTGCCCGAATACTTGACAATTAGTGCACTGACGAGGACCATTACGTTTTAACGGCTCCTCTAAAGTTATTCTTTTTGTACGGGATTTTTATATTACCTGTTTTGTTGGTTTGTTGTACTATTTTTGATATAGTACCAGTAATGTTATTTTGTTGAATTGTAGATTTTTTTTGTGATATGTTTATATTATAATATTTATATTGTTCATTGCTTTATTAGCATTTGTTATTACCTTTTATAATTTTTTCATTAATGCTTGGTGTGCTCATGCATTCACTATCAATTGTTTAAACCGGTTTAACCATGCACTATCATTGTTTTTTAACACACAATTATATTATGTTTATTTTATGTTTTGTTATTTCTTTGTTTTTACTAACTGTTAACTATGTCTCTGGACTTGTTCAATTGAATTTTTTAAATAAAAAAGTCATCTTACATGAATATTGCTGTTAAGAATTATTCGTTTTTTATTATTATTATTTCTTGACGGTTTCAAGAGATCTAAGTTGATACGCAATTTACTCCTCCTTCTTTTGTCAACAAATCTTTTAACCTGTCCATTCGACAGTGGGTAATAAGGGCTGGAACAAATATTTTTTGTATACTTAATTTTAATTTATTGAATCTTTCTACTAAAAGAATTTTACAATAAGTATTCAAATCTTATTTCTATAATATTATTTAATAGTTATTACCAATGTAAACTATTTTTTTGTTTTCAAATCATAGTAAACTATCTACTATTGTGTAGAGAGAGCCGCCAGACTTAATATGTCAGTTCTTTTTAGTCTCTGGTGCACGTCAAATTGCAATAAATTGCGTACAAGACTATTCGGATGTAAGGCTAGTTTGTTTACGTATTTGGACGTGTATGTTTTAATTTCTTCCTGAAATCCCTATGTTTTCACTTATTATATACCAAGGGGCGCATACAACTGCCTTCTTTGTAAGTAGTTCTAGATGTTTGATGCACAAGCAGTAGCCAACAGCTGAATGCCGTATGAGTTAGAACTTATTAGCCAATGTAGTTGATTTTTTCGAAGCTTTATGGACGTTATTTTGGCCTCAATGGGACGGGACCAAGTTATGCGTCGATTGGTGGTATTTGGTATTGGTAGACAATTTTGCCTTATTAGGCAATATGACATTGTAAGTGATTTTGATGTAAATTTTTGGAACGAATTTCTGTCATCCCTTGTCAAGTTTGGTTTGGAGACATACATATGTCTCTTAAGAAGGGATGACGGAAATTCGTTCCAAAAATCTACACATTGTAAGTGCTCTACAGAATTCCACAGGCTATAATCCGCGTTTTTAATTGGATCCAAGTTTTTTTAAGAAGCAGTCTATAGCGAATTCGTTTTTCTGTCTCACTTTATTGCGTAAGGTTTTTTGGCATAAATTCATTTGATTTTTTCGGTGTGGTGAACGACTACTTTTGCCATTGCCTTCTTAGCTTCTCTTCAGACCAGCATTTGTATATCTGCTGTTGACTGGTACGATTTTATTTTAGCTGATGACTTTGTTGGTGATGCAGCTCAGGCTGCGGCAGTCACGACGTCTGTAAATTGGTCTACACCTGCTTGAATATCAGCTGAATTTCTCCGTGGGATGTTCAAAGATAAATAAGAGCTTACATACATTTTATATTTTAACCAATGCATGTTTTTAGTTGGGTAGAAAAGTAAGGTTTCAGGTACAATGACAAAACTGTCTTGTAAAGTAACAATTGTAGAGGCAAAGGCCGAGAAGAAGCAAAGTTTGACGTGTTAAAGGTGCTACCCGTGATTTTGCGTATAGTAATCTCACTATTATCTTCCCGTTCTTGATGGCTGATCTTTGAATTTATTTGTTTGATTCATAAAATGTTTGATTCGAAAATGTGTCGTGCAATTTTAAAGTTGTTAAAATGAAATAGTCACTGCGGAATGTATCTCTTCGAAAGTTTCGCTGGTAATGCTTCGTCCCAGTCGAATTTCGTTTACCATAGTTACTGGATAAATATTTACGGTACACTTTTGTAGCTTAAGACCATTCTCGCTTAGCATGTATTTTAATTCTCTTTGAATTGCTATTGTTGTATTCAAATTGTGATCTCCGACGATACTATCATCCACGTAGAAATTTTCAAGCAAAAACAGGGATCCACACGGGTAGCGTATCATATTTTCTTTGGCTATAATCACCAAACATTTCGTTGTCAAATATGTGGCAGATCGTGTTCCATAAGTAATAGTATCTAGTTGATATTTTATGGCCATCGTAGGATTTTCTCACCGAATCATGATATGGAATTTTCTATATTCCGGGTGCGTTAGTATTTTCATATACATCTTTTCAATGTCTGTAGTAAAAACGAAGCATGTTAGCCAAAAAGGAAGTAAGATAGAAAATAGCTCACCTTGAACCGTTGGTCCGGTGTACAGTAAATCGTCCAGAGATAAACGATCAGAAGCTTTGGTAGAAGCATTGAAGCCAAGCCGTAATTTGGTCGATATTCTGTCTGCTTTTTAAACGCAGTGAATAAAATAGGTTGGCCTTGATGGAGTATTTATGTCAATTTGAGTCATGCGACTCAATACTTCATATTTTTTCATGAAGTTTACATATTGGGTTTAAGAACCTGTGCTAGTCGTCTTTATATTGCCAGAAATCTGTTTAATACAATTCCGTATGAATCGCCTAGAGTATTTGGCTTGTTGCAGAATGGAAGTCTGACTATAAATAGTGAGTTTGTGTGAAATGATGTTCACTCTATCTCTATGAAGTCGACATAACTTTGACATCTGATTTTATTGTTTCCATTTCCCAAAGTTGGCGCCTTCCAAGTTGACTTCATTGTCGGTACACTGTCCACGTGACGCGGTAGATGATTCGTAATTTTTCCGGAGATACGAGGGCGAATCAATAAGTCCGTGAGTTTTTTTTATCGAAACACAATTTTTTTGCAAACCAAAAATGTATTTTTCAAAATAATCTCCTTCTAACTCAATAAACTTAGTCCAACGTGTCTCCAGTTTTTGTATCCCTTCCAAAAAATAGGATTTTATGAGGTCCTTAAAATAGGCATGTGTTTGGTCGTTGGAGCTAAATATCTTTCCACCGAGCCATTTCTTTAGGTTTTGAATTAGAAAGTAGTCACTAGGCGCTATATCCGGAGAATATGGCGGATGAGGTACCAATTCGGTGCCCAATTCATAGAGTTTTGCCATTGAGACTGCACACGTGTGCATCTTGGCCATATGGGGTCGTTTTCCTTTTAAATCCTCATTAAATCGGTCGAATAAGTTGGCATAATATTCGGAGCAGGTTCACCCGGAGAAACCCATTGTTTAGACTGCTGCTTCGTCTCCGGAGTACAGTAATGGATCCATGTTGCATTCACAGTTACAGAACGCCGCAAAAACACATTCGGATTGCGGTTAAACAACTCCAAACAATCCTTTGAAGTTGTCACACGTTTACGTTTATGGTCAATTGAGAGCAAACGCGGCACCCATTTTGCAGACATCATTCTTAAACCTATCTGATCATTTAAAATCGAAACCAGAAAGTCAGGGACTTATTGATCCGCCCTCGTAACCCATCCACGTAAATTACTTTGTAAAGTAGCAAATCATTTCTTGTTGTCCCACTGCTAATAATTGGTGATGAAACTCTGCACTCAATAAAGCGTCTATTTGCCTGGAATTGGATTTTTGTTTTTCTCTCAAGCAGTCTAACCTGGAGATAGAGCTCAAATGAAGCAATTGATTTGCTGTCCAATTAAAAACTCTCATTGTAAACTTTATTTAACTTTCTTTTATTATTAAAGTCAAAATAATAATCAAAAGGAAATAAAATTGTGTTAAAATTGTTAACTTAAGTTGAAGAACTAAATTGCTAGCTTAGACCTACATATTTTCTTGTGCATACAAATTTTGTATGTAAACTAAAATAAAAATTAATACTGACATAATTATAAACATTGCATACTGTTGCGACAAAATAACTAATGCTAAAGTAAACAAAACTATCATGCACCAGCAAACAACTAGAAAGTAGAAAGCTACTACTAAAACTACTGCTACCAAAAGGTAACAATATGAATAGCAAATGAACGACTCCGAGTTTTTAATTAAATTAAGTTGAATGTATTCGAATCAAATGGCAGGATTTTTATGTGGCGTAAAGGTAATCCACACAAAAACATAAATGTTAAAATAAGGCCAAGTTCATATCCGAAAATTTCGTCCGTAAAAAGTACTGAGATCAAAATGAGGAACAAGTTCTTCATATGTACAATATCATCCCATTTCTAGGTAACTTTTTTGGTAACATTTTTCCCATAATCCTTTCTCATATTAGAAAGTTACAAAAAATGTGCCCAAGCTAACAAGTAGCCTAGAAATGGGATGGTATTGTAGATATGAATAACAGGGTCCTCATTTGGATCTCAGTACTTTTTATGGCCGAAATTACCGGATGGGAACTGGGCCTTATTTTCACATTTATCTTCTTGTGCGGATCTTGAGTTCTTTTCTCCAAGTTATTTTTGTTTGGTATTGTATGTAAATTTCAGATCTCTACCTATAGTGAAAATGCTCCAAACAAATAAGAGGGAACCCTAGTTCCCTAGATGAAAGGTCCAATTTTTCTCATTACTTATTTTTTAAGGCCTACCTGTATACCAAATTTCAGCTCTCTAGTTAGTGAAAGTGCCCCATAATATTGATGGGTAAGTGTGAGTCAGTGTAAAGGGGGTAATAACAGCGCGAATGGTTTCGTGTCATATACAACACTATGTACTTTAGGCCTGAACTTGGCCTGGCGCACTTCCGTGCGTTTTAATCCGCATAAAAACATAAATGATAAGAAATGTAAAAAAAAAATCCAAAAAGTACTGAGATCAAAATGAGGACCAAAATAAATAATTTTAAAATGGTAGACTTTTTCTGAAAGTCGGGTAATATAATGTAAGCTCAAAAGGGATAACAAGGAAATCGTCTTGCGTATTAAGTACATACTTACATAGGTTGGTTGTGTTTGGCAATTCATTGAAAGATATGTATGTATAACATGATATACTTATGTACATAAACAAACTAAACCAATTTATGTACATACTTGTAGATATATATGCATGTAATTTACAAAGCGTTGCCAACAGTTGTGTATATATCTACATACATACATATGTATGTATGTGCATTCATATATAAAATTTGTTTTTTCACTCTTTTCCCTAAATGTTTGAACCACCCTCTAGGAAATAATTTTTGTTTCTAGCAACCCTCTCGATTTTAATTTTTAAACTCACATATGTACATTCATATGTACATATGTATGTATGTGTATGAAGTTAAACATTGCTGCTTGTTTTTGCGGTTATGAAGATATTTAACACTTATTGTTATAATAAGTGACATCATTGCTACACATTGTGTTTAACTGTTAACATTTATTTTCGGATGTTTAAACAAGAAAAATTCATTATTCCGGTTAAAAAATTATATACATATAACTTTGTTAAAACATCATCAAAATATAAGAAAATCGCATTGTTTGTATCTCTTGGTGAGGCAAAAAGGTGATGTCATGATTTATGTTGCCACCCTGTCGCATTTTCGAAAACAAGTCTGAAAATTAAACGGCAAATCAACATTTGTGTATGAATAATAAATCTATTTACGACCAATTGCATGCAATTACCGACATATTTTCGCTCACTTAACTTTATGTTACTGATGCGCTCATCTTTATTAAATTCAACAAGTAACTACAACACCAACTACCAAAATAACGAAACAAGGAGAATAGATAAGAAATGAGAATAAAAAACAAAATATTGTTTTTGATAATAACATTATAGAACGCGATTTTTTTCATAAAACCTTATACCGGCTAAGCACGAAGTAACATGAGAGGAAACTTTGGCATGTTCCTTTTATGGCTTAGTTCGTGGTGATGTGACGATAATTGAGAATAGAAAAATATTCTACACGCTGAGACTTGTCATTTTATCACAGTTACATTTTTACACAAGCAAACCAAAAAATTACCAAAAGAAAATAAACAAATCGACTGGCTTGCCGACGTTAGAGCGATGTATAAGGTGTATTTTCAGCTTGCAGCGGCACAAAATCGTTTGCTGTACAACAAAGACGTGTGTTTCATTTTATTTCAAGTGCGGTAGTCAGAAGATTTTACATTGGATTTTTTTTACAGTCAGAACGATTATCGTTAGATTTTTCTCTGCAAAATTCAACGAAAATCTAAACACTTGTAAAATAGTGCTAAAAGGGTTTAAGCAGCAAACGTAAAATAATTGGCCCATAATCATAGTCAAACACTAAAGTCGATTCTTTTTAAAGGCGACTTTAAATTTATAAGTTGTTATTAAAATGTTTACTACTATAGTCAGAAATTAATCATATTTTAAGTTGAACCCACTTTAAGTGGGTGTCACATAAAATGTACCCAATGTTTCATGTGGCATCTCTTATCAGCTGACAATAAAAAAGCCGTATTTAAAATTTTGTGTTTACCTTTTTTTGCAGAAAAAATAGAGCAAAAAATACTTTAAGATAAAAATATGGAAAAGGGTAAGTTCTACATTATGTTAAATGTGTTATGTATGTAGATATACATATTAATATTATTATCCAATAATTGCATTATAAATTCTTTACAGGAATCACGTAAATCGTCAAGAATTTCGAAACCTCTATCAATATTTTGTAAGGAAAACATTTCTTGAAATTTGTGCACAAAAATAAAATTCTTTGAGTCTTTGAAAATTTTAATATGTCGAAATCAGCTGTTTATGTGTTTTAAATTATTTAAGAACAACTTCAGGTGGTTTTAAATTTAAAACATACTTTAGCGTTTAAAGTATGCTTTTACCTGTCTATAGTATACCAAAAGTACACTATAAATAAAAATATACTTTAGAACTCTTAAAGTCGACTTTATTTTTGACTATGATTATGGGCCATTGTCTTCCAAACTTAATTTTTAGTTTCCAAATAACGTTAAACAATGTATTAAATTATACAGCAAAGTTTTAGGTAAAAATCGTCAAATCGAAATAATGAGGATAAATTGTCGAGTCTGGCAAAGGCGTGCAAGAGAAAGTCTGGTAGCTTTTTATATCGTAAAGAGAGTAAACAAAAATGGTTTAGAGAGTGAATGTATTAAACAAGGTTACCGTTGATAAAGTTGGATTTTTTAAAGTGTCGGGTATTAAAAAAAGTACATATAAATTATTATAAAGGTAAGGAAAGCTTAAGAAGTTTTAATTTAAAAAAAAAAAAAAAATTAAAAAAAAGGACAACAAATGTTACAATGTTATTTAAGAATTTGTATAAACATTAGTCAAATTAATTTTTGCCATGGACATTTCTCCATTTGTGTTTTTAAAAAAATACACTGGATTTAATTTCTTGTTTTTTTATTTTGCTCTCAATTATCTCGGTCAACTCCATTTAAAGTTTGAAAAGGTTGATCTATATATTGTGAATAAATGTTCTTAAGAAATTCTTAGTTGGTTTACTAAGTTTTACAAATGAGATATGTTTAGCTTTCTAATTTGGTGAGTTTCCTGATAATCTGACTTAAGCAATCAGTGAGACTATTTTGTCATATAGGCTATTCACCAAATAATTTTAAATAAATTAGCATCTTAGCAAAGTTCTATAAACAATACTGCTTATGTAATAATAAAATAAAGACAAAAACAGGGTATCAAATTAAAGTAGAAAGCAATTTATCCAATAATTTCAAAGCCAAATATGTGTTTCTTAGTTTAAAAATTTTCTTGTGTTTGTTATAGTTCTATTTTTCAAGATACAAAGTGTTTAAACAAATGTTTTATGTATGAGAGACCTACAACTTGTATCACAGTAGTTGAATTTTAAGAACAACACGAACAAGTATTACATCAATTTAATACTTGTTGCTTTTTATACATAAACACAAAACTAATGGGAAATAGGTATCTACAAAATATTTGTGTAGGAAATGGAAAAAGCGGGTTGTCAAAACAGAAGCCAACAGAGATTTCTTAAAACACCGTCAAAAATTATACAAAACGGCCATTAACCATTAAAAAAATTTTAAAATTGCGTAATGTAAACATTCGCACAACGGCAACGCTGGTAATAAATAAATTAATTTTTTCAGAGAATAAAGTATTATACACAAGATACAATTTTCTATTTTTCACAATTGATGAATGTATATTACGAGAACGGGTCACAAACAAAAACTGTCCAATTAAACCGTAGTTCAAATAAAATTAAATTAGTTGTTTCTCATATACTTATTTGAATCGTCATTGACATCATTCTAACTACAAGCAGTTTCACCAGCAAACTACGTTTTATTTATTTGGAGAAAAGTGAAAAATCTGTTTACTCTATAAAAAGTGGACTTGTAAATTTGGTTAGTATTTTATATACCTAGTACAAATTTATTTGTTGATTCGCTCTTAGCAAAAGTGACCAAACTTTGAAACGTATTATATGTATAAATATATGTATTCTCTCGCGCATACACTTATAAATGTGTACAATTGTGTTATATTTACTTCATTATTTACATCCCAGAAAAATGTGTCTATCTACTTATATATGTACATATAAAAAAAATAATGTACTGCCTTTGCACATCTTACAAACTTTATTTTACGTTATGTTTTTGAAGGAAACGGAAGGAAAGAAAGTAACGAAGATAATTCGCAGTTAGAATCAAGTAGTAATATTTTTTCACCAAAAATCTTAATTGCACAAAAAATGCTATATATGTACATATCAATGATGTATACATGTGCCATGTGTGTGGCGAATTTTATTGAGTTCATTTTATAAACTATAAAATATACAACCGAATACCACCAATTTGCTTCTTACCTCTAAATAATTTGGCTAATGATAGGTCCGTTTAATTTCCAGTGAAGTCCAGTAACTTCATGTTTTGTAAAAATTATTCTAAACGCTATTTCTACCAAAAAGGAAGAACAGAAAACCTGTGAAAACTAGGAAATTAATCAAAACAGACTGACAAATAGCAAATTAATTTTAGTACTAGATACTTCTAATTGATTTTTCAATACAGAATTTATTTTTTTTCCCAAAATGTACATATATATTTTTTTATCAAAATGTATTTATATTATTTCCAAAATACCAAAATCGTTCAGTAGTCCACATCTGTAAAGGCCAGCATAATTTAGTTGTTGAGATATAATATACTATACATGGGTTGTTAAAAAAAAATATATGCATTTTGAATTTTCGCGGGCTGTGTACATTCGATTATCAAAATGTGTTAGTCTTATGTTGGCATTAGCAGCCAATTTGCATTAGTAGTTAGTTGTTGACAACTGAAAAGGTTAGTCACGTTTGTTGTGTGTTCTTCTATTTTTGACTTTTGAAAAAATGGATTAAAGAATATGATTATTTGGCCAAAAACAATACCATATCCAGCATCAACCTCCTTATTCACCAGCTTCGGCACCCTGCGACTTTTTCCTATTTTGCCACAATTGATGAGATAATAAAGTCAGAATCAAAGAACGAGCTGATGACCATACCGAAAACCGCATTTCAGAACTGTGTCGAGGATTGGAAGAAGCGCTGGCATAAGTGCAGCATATCTGAGGGGGATTGCTTTGAAAGGGACAAATTGGATATTGATAAATAAATAATTACTTTTCAAAAAATTCAAACTTCACCTTCACCTAAACCTTTCTAACAATCCCATGGAAAGGTTTTGGTATATATATATATATATATATATATATATATATATATATATATATATATATATATATATATATATATATATATATCAAATCAGTTTTTTTATTCGACATCGAGGGCCAGACAGTTAATTATTTTTTGATTTAATATGAATAATTTATTCAGGCTTAAGTACATTTATTATTCCTGCAATTTAGAAAGAAAAATTAATTAATACTATAAAATATTTAATATAATACTGAAGAAATTCAGTTTGGAATACTAGCAGAATGCAATATGAAGAAATTCAGTTGGGAACACTAGCAGAATGGAATGTGTTGCTACACACGTCATCAGCATGCTCTATGTCTTGCTACTAATTAGTGTATATTCCAAACATTCCATCCTAACCCACCTAATGATAAAAAAAAATTGAATACGAGGGAGAAACACTACTCGGTAGAAATACACAGATACTACTGTGTTAGCGGTACTAAAAACATATTTATCAAATTCTGCTAGTGTTCAAAACTTAACTTGTTCAGTATTCTATTCAAAATATATATTAATACATATATAGTTTTTCTTTCTTAATTGAAAGAATAATAAACGAACTTAAGCCTGAGTAAATATTTCATAATATTTATTAAAATTTTCGGCTCGATAAAATCGTAAACTAATAATTAAAAATTGCAGGACCCGGCTTTAATACTAAAACAGCATCAACTAAAGAAGTGTAACATTAATAGTAATAAATAATACTTGCCTTCAGTGTTGGCTGAGAGCTGGCTAAAGCAAAAAAAAATTACCGAAGAGTACGATAAAAAAATATGAATAAAGCTACAATGGCATATAATTCGTTCTAACCCAACAGAAAAATGATCGAAAATAATGAAAAATGAGAAGGTCTTGTATTAAGTTTTTCATCATTAGCTGGGTTAAATATATGATGTTTACATTAGACACTAATCAATATAAACAGAATACCCAACAATTTCACTTGTTAAATTGGGTAATCAGGTGCTACACGTTTCCACATACTACGTTTTAAATTAACACGATTATACATTATTGTACTTACACACAGTTCAAAAGGTTGTGTTTTCAGCTGAAGTGTTACAGCTATTTTCTCTTTATATACGTACATATAATTAAATTTCTTTGTACAATACCAAAATCACTACTTTGAAAACTATTAATATTAAACGTTTGCGTGAAAAGGAGAATGATTATATCGCAATAAGTAATAAACAGTTCTTCTCACTTGATGGTACACAGAATGAGAACGTAGTCGATAAAGAAGTAAAAGTTAACATATCACCGATAACAGTGTTGAAATGTAAAATCGAACAGCTGCATGAAAATGACATTGCTCCTTGGCCTTGATAATAGTAACCCCAATATAATAAAAAAAACAAACTAGTCTATATTGGACTTATATGTACTGCTGTAAAAACAATAACAAGATCTATTGAATGACGTAATGGACAAAGAGTTGTGGCAAAATTACTCAACAATAAATTATATTAAGTTAAGGTGGGAGTACCAAAAACCAAATATTTAGCCACGGATCAAGCAGATGCAAGGTACACACTTTTTGTGTGCAAATTGTGCCGGAAACCATAAAGGCGCGACTTGCAAAGTTACCGTTGAAAAATATTTAAATTGTAGCTGTCCACACAAATCGTGGTCTCCCGATTGTCCCAGCCGGATTTCTTCTATTCAAATAAAAAATATGAACTTAAAGTGTTCAAAATACCAAATCAGCAAAAAAAAAAAAATTTGCTGTCAGTAATAAAAACTACAACAGTAATTTTTTAAATACACAACCCATCAATGATTTCAAGCTCAGATTGCTGGAAACCACAGAATCTAATAATACAAACAATAACAACCTTTTCTCATTATACGAATTAAAATCTTTGACATCTCAAGTGTAGGTAAATGTAAATCTCGTGCGGATCAGTTCGAGGTATAACAAGCCTTGCCTGTAAATGTATGTACCTATGAGCAACCAATTAAAAATGGCATATAAAATCTCGTGGTATCTGAAACAAAAAAGAAGAATTCTCTAACTCTAATCTTGACATATGTTTAGTATGGGAAACTTAATAATATTTCGATTAGAAGTACAAACTCTTACTTTTAGGGGCGAAGTAGGAGTAGGAGGATGTGTAGTAATTTGTATTAAATAAATATCCATCACCAAATTTTAAATCCCTTGAACACTTTGCTTATAGAGAATATGGGTTTAGGAGTTTTTAGCGGTACTAAAAACATATTTATCAAATTCTGCTAGTGTTCAAAACTTAACTTGTTCAGTATTCTATTCAAAATATATATTAATACATATATAGTTTTTCTTTCTTAATTGAAAGAATAATAAACGAACTTAAGCCTGAGTAAATATTTCATAATATTTATTAAAATTTTCGGCTCGATAAAATCGTAAACTAATAATTAAAAATTGCAGGACCCGGCTTTAATACTAAAACAGCATCAACTAAAGAAGTGTAACATTAATAGTAATAAATAATACTTGCCTTCAGTGCTGGCTGAGAGCTGGCTAAAGCAAAAAAAATTACCGAAGAGTACGATAAAAAAATATGAATAAAGCTACAATGGCATATAATTCGTTCTAACCCAACAGAAAAATGATCGAAAATAATGAAAAATGAGAAGGTCTTGTATTAAGTTTTTCATCATTAGCTGGGTTAAATATATGATGTTTGCATTAGACACTAATCATTAGAAAGATACAGAGAATGCTGATGACATGTGTTGCAACAGATGAAATTACATGTATTCCATTCTGGTGGTGTTCAAAACTTAACCTTTTCAGTATTCTATTAAAAATTTTATCTTATTAATAAATCATTTTTCTATCTTCATTGAAAGAATAATAAACGTACTTAAGCCTAAATAAATTATTCATTTTAAATTTTGAGTTCGGTAATATCGTAAAAACAATTAATGAATTATTTGTTACTCTCATTATAAGATTTTGTGTAAACGAAAGCAATCCAGTTAAGTTTCGTTAACTGTATTTAAAATTTTGTTTTAGTATTTTTAAATATTTTTAAACCTCAGGTTATTTTTGTTTAATGTTAAGTTTGGAAAATTTTTGATTTTTTTGTGACAATAATTTTTTCATAAACATATAATTTGTTTGTTATTTATATTTCCTGATGATGCTACACAATGGAGTAGCGAAATATCGAAAAATAAAAATATAATAAAAAAAAAGACCTTCAAGCTTGGACAATTTTAATAAATTAAAGTTTTTTATTTATAATTGATTTAATTTAATTAAATATTTTTATTAAAAGAAATTTACTATTGGATAAAGAGAGCCGTCTCTTGCCAGGCTCAATGCTTGTGTAATTTTTTTAGTATCTGGTGTCCATAAAATTGTAGTAAATCGCGCTCTAGAATATTGGAAACTACTAGTTTGTTTACGTAGCTTCTTCTTATATACCAAGGGTCGCAGACGATTAGTCGTAAAATCCTAGAATTTCATCTTTGTTGCTTATGAATGTTTGATGCACAAGCAGTACCCCACAGCTGAATACCATGTGACCATATTGGCTTAATAACGGATTTGTGTAAGAGTTTGTTTTGCTTCATTTAGAACTTACTCAAAGTTTAGTAGGTTTGTTCGCAGTTTTATGACCGTTTATTTTTGCCTCAATATAGCGGGACCAGGTTATTCCCCTATCCAGGTGGATACTTAAATACTTAATGTATGTTTCCGCTGGAACAATCGTATTTGTTACTGTTATTGGTGGACAATGAGCACATTTCGATGAATTTACCATTATTCTCCACTATTTTAACCAGTCTTCTAGCTCGTGAATATGGTACTGAAGTTGTGCAGATACTACCGTGGGATCTTTATTAACACTTATAATAGCAGTGTCGTCTGCAAACGCTGCCGTATATGTATGTGGGCTTGTCGGTATATCCACTGTATAGATTATATATAATAGTGGCCCTAGTACACCACTTTGGGGTACTCCTGCCCAGATTTTCCCATTTTTTTCAAAACTGCTCCTTTGACCTTACTTTAAACGTTATATCAGTCAAATAGCTCTAGACGCTTGTGGGTATTTTCAGTAAGAACTGAAGCTATTTTAGTGAGCAGTCCATCATGATAGACTTTATCTAATGCTTGGGAAATGTTTTTTTTTCTAATTGAAAGAGGATTATTAAAATAAATACACAGCTCGTAAAGGTAATAGAGACGATTAAAAACATTCCTTAGTAACGAAAAAAAATAATAAAATTTGTGAAAGTATGTTGAAATTGTATATAAATATATTTTTGCATTTATAGATTTAGTTATTTAAAATTCTGAATCCAAAATTAATATATAATAATTTTCATTTTCAGATCGGAACGCTCTATAGTACGGGTATCGATTTACCAAAGTAGTCAACCACAACAAATTTCCCCTCCCGAATATTTTACGAAGTTTGAAGATATCTTAGATAATTCATTAAGTAACTATAATTGTAATTTAGACACCATGACGACAGCATCACCAATAACTGGTTATGACAGACAACAAAGGTGACAAAACGTTTAAATTACAATGTGAATTAAATAAAATTTAATATATTTAATTTTTATTTTTAAAAACAGTACCGATTCCGGATGGGATAATCCATTTCGCCCTGGAGGAGATTTATCTAGAGAAGCTGATGAAATTGTGAAAATGATAAGTGGTAAATATCTACATATATTTATATGTATGTACTTACATGCATATATAAAAAGGAAACGGTTTGCATGCAACCGACATTTGCCAAAGATTCAGATGAGTATATTAATACTATGCCCAGACTTGCACCTTATTTAAGGCAATTCAATAGACTAGTGTTCACACATATTCAATTACCCGTAGTCAATTAGCATCGTGAAAACTTGTGTTTGTGTATTGAAAAAATGGAGAGAAATTCGAGTTTAGAAGTCATTTTTTTAAAGAAATTAATTATTTTTAGAAGATATTATTTAAAGTAGATATTTGGAATAAAAATTGGCACTGATGATGGCACATAACCGAACCCGGTTTGTTACCAAACTTGATGGGATGGCGGAAATTCTTCTGAATATCTATACCAAATCATCCTGTTAGAATTTTCATTAAAAATTTCATGACATTTAAAATGCCGAAAACCCCAAAAAAATGCTTATGGGCGATGTCTTTGAGAAAAATCTTATACTTTAACCATTCAGAACTAAACAATAAATTAACTAAATCTTTTAAACAGCACACTAAGACGCAATGGAACTTTGTTTCTATAATGCTTCAAAGTGTATTTGACGTCTATAGTGAAATTAAAGTCGTCAGGAATTTAATCACGTTTCCAAAATCGATTTTAAATTATGAAAAAACGCCAATCACACATTTATCTCAAGATATAACACGAAAAAATCATTGTAAACAAAAAATGTTAACCGAAAACCACTGTGGTCTATTGTAAAAGGACTTAGTCCAACGGACATTTATTATAAACTTTTTTTATCTCAGAACAAAAAGATCAAGTCCTGACAAACACAGAATATAAACAGAATACCCAACAATTTCATTTGTTAAATTGGGTAATCAGGAGCTACACGTTTCCACATACTACGTTTTAAATTAACACGATTATACATTATTGTACTTACACACAGTTCAAAAGGTTGTGTTTTCAGCTGAAGTGTTACAGCTATTTTCTCTTTATATACGTACATATAATTAAATTTCTTTGTACAATACCAAAATCACTACTTTGAAAACTATTAATATTAAACGTTTGCGTGAAAAGGAGAATGATTATATCGCAATAAGTAATAAACAGTTCTTCTCACTTGATGGTACACAGAATGAGAACGTAGTCGATAAAGAAGTAAAAGTTAACATATCACCGATAACAGTGTTGAAATGTAAAATCGAACAGCTGCATGAAAATGACATTGCTCCTTGGCCTTGATAATAGTAACCCCAATATAATAAAAAAACAAACTAGTCTATATTGGACTTATATGTACTGCTGTAAAAACAATAACAAGATCTATTGAATGACGTAATGGACAAAGAGTTGTGGCAAAATTACTCAACAATAAATTATATTAAGTTAAGGTGGGAGTACCAAAAACCAAATATTTAGCCACGGATCAAGCAGATGCAAGGTACACACTTTTTGTGTGCAAATTGTGCCGGAAACCATAAAGGCGCGACTTGCAAAGTTACCGTTGAAAAATATTTAAATTGTAGCTGTCCACACAAATCGTGGTCTCCCGATTGTCCCAGCCGGATTTCTTCTATTCAAATAAAAAATATGAACTTAAAGTGTTCAAAATACCAAATCAGCAAAAAAAAAAAAAATTTGCGGTCAGTAATAAAAACTACAACAGTCATTTTTTAAATACACTTAACCCATCAATGATTTCAAGCTCAGATTGCTGGAAACCACAGAATCTAATAATACAAACAATAACAACCTTTTCTCATTATACGAATTAAAATCTTTGACATCTCAAGTGTAGGTAAATGTAAATCTCGTGCGGATCAGTTCGAGGTATAACAAGCCTTGCCTGTAAATGTATGTACCTATGAGCAACCAATTAAAAATGGCATATAAAATCTCGTGGTATCTGAAACAAAAAAGAAGAATTCTCTAACTCTAATCTTGACATGTGTTTAGTATGGGAAACTTAATAATATTTCGATTAGATGTACAAACTCTTACTTTTAGGGGCGAAGTAGGAGTAGGAGGATGTGTAGTAATTTGTATTAAATAAATATCCATCACCAAATTTTAAATCCCTTGAACACTTTGCTTATAGAGAATATGGGTTTAGGAGTTTTTCTGGTAACGAATGTATACACATTCTTTTATGTTATTTTCTAAGTGGTTCACCAGATAGAGGTTCCTCTCGAAAACAAGGTTATAAATCTGATAAACCTTTTTTGACAAATTTATTATTGGAGGGGTATTTAATAGCCGGTTGTTGTTGTAATAGCTCTGCTGCTTGTGGAAGTGTTTTCCTGGCACATTAAACTACCGGTTGATACAACTGGTGCTGAGTTGACAATCTTTGGCGGAGTGTGACTCGAGTCGTTCCGGAGTGAAGATCTAATTGTCGTGGGAACTTCTGAGCAAATTCTTTGTATTGACACGTGAACTCAAACAACTATGAAATAATTTTTCCGTTTGAACCAGCTTATATTCCCTCAGATCCGAGAAGGCAACCGTCCACTTTGGATGTATTTTTAACCAATATGTCCCGGAATCTTTTAGCTGTGAAAACACGAAATGACCTATCTTCTGATCATGATAACATGCAATGTTGACTTGAACGTAAACAGAGCATCCAAATGTTATATGATTTTAATCAGATAAACTGATCGCCGTTCAGGAAATTCGTCGATCAAAATATTCCTAGATCTGACCTAAATGAAATGAAAACAAATTTTAATAAGGTTTATATACGTCGGTATAAACGTAAGTGTTCCAATTAAACAACGAGTTGCACTATACCAAACAGCATTAAATATTTTAATACAACACCGCAATATATACAGAAGCAACTGGAAAAGATTCCGTGATATTGATTGCCTTAACCAAATGAAGCTATTAAATAATGAAATTAGAAGAGTAAATCAAATTCAGAAACATTTTTTGGAAAATTACATTATCAAACGTTTAGTACTAATCATAGTAAATCACACCAGCTTTGCGATAGTGAAACTTAACAGAGTGGTCTCACCAAATCCAAACTATTAGATTAAAAAAAAACTGCTGCTTAAAAAAAATCGCCTGGGTAGATGGCATTAATGATGTATATATGCTTAACAAATTTACCTAAGAGAGCAAAAAAATTCCTGACGAACATTTTTACTTCCTGTTTATAATTATTTTATTTTCCACACAATTGGAAAATTGTTCCTATCACTAAACCCTTAAAACCTTCTGACGCAACTAAAGAAAAAATAATTAAAGACAAGATAAATGATTTTAGCAATGAACACTGCTTACGCTCTGCTCAACAATTCGATTTTAGAAAGAAGTACAATACTACTCAGCCTCAACTGAAAATTAGAAATTATGATAAATATAATTTCCAAAATTGTAGATCAACCTGAATGGTGTTATTAGACATTAAAGCTGTCTTACATCCACTTTTGCTGACGATAGATACATCGATACTCACAACTGATCTATTATCAATTCATGTAACATCAAACCTCGATTTCATTTATATTCATATGTTCATATTTTACCTAGAATTCATATTTAAGCGGACGATTCTAGTTAACCCTGTTAAGTCACAGGCTATGTAATTTACATGAAAACGTAAATACCCAACCAACTTGTATGATTTTCGATCATTACTGCGACATTTTCGTCGCATGTGTAAATGCAGTGTTAGTTGATTCGAATTACATTTCTTTAATTTTTGTTTAATTTTCAAACAGTTAATTGCTTGACCACTTGCTCCTTTTTTATTCAACAGATGCTCAAGAGAACCAAACTGCGTATTTCTGTATGGTGATATTACAAAAGTTTCGAAAGTAGTCTAAACCGCTTAACTACCAGCCATTGTAATGGTTGTGCTCACAAAATGTCCTAGTAAGACTTAAACTTCAAATGAAGGCTTTGTGGCATGAGCCTCGTCTAAATCTATACGTATACACATTTTATTATCACAAATCTAAAAATAATTACTTATAGTTTATTTGAAAGAATACATTTTTTACTTATAATCAAAAAATTTAACTGAAGTATCCTTTTGTATTGTAATAAAGGGAATCAACTGTTTTCCAGCTTTCTTATTCGTATGATTTTGATTAATTTATTTTGCCAATATCTGCATTTAGGAGTTTCCCGGTAGAAAATATATTTTGCTCAAGTAAATCCTAGTAATCTTGTCAACCATGCGAAGTGCTGTCAAAATTCATATCAAAAATTAATATGAAATATATTGAATAATGTTACAAAAGTGGTACTCTGTTTATTTTGTGAAAAACATGAAACATTAACTTCGTTCGAGAACCCAATAATTATCAATAATTATGCCTAAACTTTACTAAACTGCGTTCGAGTACACAAAGTTTAGTAGATGAGAACACAGTTTGAGAGCGTAAAATGACAGTTCGATGACTGAGCAATTGCAAAATCTGCTAAAGAAATTTTTGTTAGTAGAATTTAGTAGGCTGAAAAAAACATGTTTTAAAATGTAAACAAACAAAAAATTTTTACGGAGTTGTTAAAATTTTTGTGAAAATAAGGAAAACTAAAGCAAACACAAGTAAATTGGGATTTGAAAACAGTAAAGTGTACTAATTTACGTTTGCATACAAGAATAAGTGTTTTTTGCTTAAGTTACCCTTTCCACAGCAGTTTAATTAGGATTTAGGAAAAAAAAATTATTTTGTTTCATTGTTTATTTACTTCTTTCAATAAGTGATGAATACTTCGGAATATAGTAATTGGATATTCATACTAATCAATAACAAAAACGAGTAATAATGAACTATTTACCAAATTTAATCAGGAAAAACTTACAATATAAATAAAATAAAAAGAAAAACTTATAAAGCAACACAAGTTACGTTTTTTTTTTCGTAACAATTGTAGACAATAAATTGTGCTGTACCGAGTACGAACAACAAAAAGAGCCGAATAGTCAAAGGAGTACATTTTTTACAACACTGCATTCATTTTCAATCAGCTGTTGGATAAATTTTACTAAATTTCCATTCGCGTACTTTTTGGACAAAATTTATTTTGGGAGAGTAAATTGAAAAATTTACTCATTTACTAAACTCTACTAAAAAAGTACTCGAATGAACCTATTTATAGTAACAAATTCAAACAACAATTTATTTGCATTTATTTTTTCTCTGTTTTCAAAATTATAAAGAATCGAACAAGTTTTGATATTATACCTAATCGGCAACTAATATCAGCGTAAAAAACTTATTTTGTATAAAAGCCTCATTAGTTTTAACTTTCTCTTGCCGTTTCCTTGTTCAATTTTTGTAGTTTGTTCTTTAAAAACATACCAGCTGTTTTTGGTAAACATATCAAATTGCTCCTTAAGTTATTTCAGAAATTAGAAAAGAATACTAGGTATTAAGCAATAAATGAAAATTAACAATAACTTCTGTATCTAAATACATAATGGAATCTTTCGAATCAATTTTCATCAACTTTCAGACGCTTGAATATTTTAAAATTTGGCTCATGTGTGAAGGGCAGACGGCAATACGAATAATTTAATAACTTTGACCTGGAGCCTAACTTACAAATTTACAAGTAAAATACATTAAAAAAATAACAATTCTGCAAGCATCAGACCCCCAGTCTGATAGACTACCATACTACTAACTAGCCTATGGTGGTACCCCAAAATATGTATACAAATCAACAATTCTACATGCATTGTAGTTAGAAATATTAATTAAAAAGTATTACATATACCTAATAGCCTTGTACTATTTTGTTGCTAAAAAAATTCCAAATATAATCCTTATTTTCGGTCTATGATAATTATAAACCAATTGCGAATATACAGCTGCTTGTCAGGGCATATATTGAAAAACATACATTGAAATATGTATGTATGTAAAGAAGAAATCACAAGAAGTGTTAATAGAAAACATAAATTTGTTTGGAATGCATTTTTAATTTATTTTTTTATCATATCATTTATTTTTAAGGTGGTAAACCAATAACACCAACAGAAGAACATGTGATAGTCAATGGAAAATCACAGACTAATGGTACTGGTAGTAATGGCACAGCGGTAACAGAAGATATTACAAAATCGAATGTATGTTAATTCAAAACAAATATTTTTTAGCTTAGATATATTTTAATTTGTTTTATCTTCAAAATATATTTCAATATAATTTTAATTCAACAGTTTTTAAGCTCTAAGTATTTATTAAAATGTTGTATAAAATAATTGGTTATATTCGGTGTTTGGCTACGCTTTTGTGTAGCATTATCAGGAAATAAATTATGTTATAAAATTTCTTAATTAACAATTAAACATGAAAAATGTTTGTCGTAATAAGCCTGTTCTTGAACCGAAACGGATTGGATTCAAACGGAATTCAAATCCAATTCCTAACAAACATTTGTATAATTTTGGCAAAAAATACATTTTCTTCACACAAGGAATTTTTGTTAGAAATTGGATTTGAATTCCGTTTCCAATCCAATCCGTTCAGATTTTATGAACAGGCTGAATATAATTAAAAACGTTTCGAAATTCGCAAAAACAATCATATTAAAAATTAAATTAAATCACTTTCCTAACTTTTAAACAGCGTCAGATTTAAATACTGACAACTATTTAAAGCAACGGTATAAGAAATGTCACGGATTTATATAACACGAATATCTAAAGCATTAATTATAAACCAGATACGGGAAATACAGATCATATGCAGACATTTAATACATAAAATGGCATTCTGCATTTCACTTACGTTTCCGTATTTAATTACGCACGAATCGAAAAAGGAATTCTCACCAAAAACTGAATCGTAAGAATAAGAAGACCGAGAGTATTTTCAAAACCAGCTGTTTCGCTATGGAACATGTGAAATAAGATCACAAAATTAAGCAATTTTATAAACATTGTACTAAAACTTTAAATTTTGTACAATAAAATAGTGATTCAATAATTAAAACAAATAACAATTACATATATATTGTGTGACATAACTTTGTCGAACTACAATTTAATATTAAGTAATTTAACTTCTAGACATAAGTTCATTTTCTATTCAGAAAGAGAATTTATTTGATATGATAACTTTGAATACAGTAAAAGTTATAATTTTATCAGTAAACTAACTGAGTGGAATGCATTTTCTATGCCGCTACGCACGTTATCAACATTCCTCGTGTCTTGGTAGTAAACCAATTTTGTGTTTAACTGTAAACATCATCTATTTGAACCAACACTTAAGACAAATAGAATACGAGAATTAATGTTCTAGCCTTTTCTCTTTGGTTGAGAATGAAGTTATACAACACCCTTGCTTTTTCTGTTAGTGAATTCTAGGTTACATTATGCAATTTGCTTTTAGCCAACCATTGGTTGGCACTGAAAGCATTGTACGTATTTCAGTTTCATCTCGGTTGATTCTATTTCAGTATCAAGCCGATTGTGATAAAGGAAACATATATACTCGTATGTATATATATTTTTCGCCGTGTCCGGCGATTAGTAAATTTATTGAACTTATGCCTAGAAATTAAATTACTTAATTATATTGTGGGTACAATAATTAAATAAACACATCAGTTAAGTACGGAAAGGCAAAAAAAAAAAAACTCGGAACATATGTAAGAGGTATTTTTGGCCAAACTATTCCAGTGTAAAGAATTGTGCCGCGCCAAAGTAGATATTTTAATAGTTTTTATATCATTGTAGCGCAAAAATAAAGTTTCTTTGTATTAATTTCAAGAAAATGTGCGATAGCATCAACGTTGTTGTTGGAAGAGATAAACAACGTTATGGACCTGCAATAAATTAAAAAAACCTTTCACATTTTAGTACAAAAAAAAAACAAAAGTAAAAACAAGTTATGTAGAATCATTAAAGAAATCTTTAATTGCATTCTTTTTTTAATTACAAATTTCTTGAAGCTAAACAAACTAAAATCGAAAGACTCTCCGCCACTAAATTAACAACATACAAAAATGTAGCTACGGTCGTAATGCAGAATACACACAATCGTAAAAATTCCAATCGAAACGGAACGCAGATTATCAAAGTTGGCAAACGGAGAAATTTTCAATTCGAATGGAAATGCAAAATAGGGGTGGTAATCAGCCTGTTCATGAAACCCAACACGGAATGAATTGGAATTTGCAATTCGAATCAAATTCCTATTTGAAGTGGGTTAATGAAAAATTAAGATAAATACATTGATCGGTAAAATATATTTTTATTCGAAATTAAACAAATGTTTGTCAGAGTTATATTTTTTGCACTTCAAACAGAAATTTGAATTCCGTTTCATGAACAGGCTGAATATATGTAATTCAGAATAATTTGCTTATTGTTATTACAATTAAGATTTGTTTTATATACATATGTACGTATGCACACTTATGTACACGTTAAATTTCTTCAGTTTTTATATTTGTTTTTGCAAATTTCCAAAGATTTTTTATTTTATTATGACAAACTTTATCATATTCTATTATTTGATTTTTAATGAAAAAAATATAATATAATTTATTTCCTGATGATGCTACACAAAGGCGTAGCAAAATATAGAAAATTTATTAAATATGGACAGCTTAAAGATTAAATAAATTTTACTTTTACTTTCAAGGTATCCAAAAATCAGAACGCACAAAATGGTACAAACGGTACCCACAGAATATCAGCGTCTAATGCAACAGCTGTTGGTGGAGCTGTTAAACCAGTAGAAAATAAAGGAGCTACATCTTCACTTCAAGTCTCAAAGCAAGTGGTACCTGGACCTACGGCGGCTAGTCACGTTGTTATAGACGAAAAGAAAAACAAGAAAAAGGGATGTTGTGTGGTTCAATGAACGTACCATTGCTGGCCACAAATAATGTTTGCGGAACTTTAATAAGAGATAATTTAATTATTATTATATTATGTTGTTTTTAATGATAGAAGATAAATGAAGTTATCACTATATAAAATGAAGCATGTTGCTCCAAATCTCTCTTCCTACTCACTTCTTCTTGGCAAGCCTATTTGTTTATGAATAGATGATAAAATGCGTTTATATCTATACTTTTATGCGATTATTATTTCTGCGTTCCGACCGATTGCAACAGCAATAATTATAAAAATGAAAATATTTTTATCACCAACATTTGTATGGAGTAAAAAATTCCTATGTATCGATATACCTTTCGAATATAATTCACGAATCGAAATGCATTTTGCACTGTGTAAAACGTTCGTATATACTAAGAGTTGTATATCATAAAGAGGAATCAAATTATTTAAAACAAAACTTGGTAGCACTTTGCTTAATGTCAAATTTAACATGCAAAATCGGGGAAAACGTAATATTTTCAGTCAAAAATTTATTTAAAAAAAGTAATTTTAAGTGAACAAATGTGTTACACAATGCGAAATGTTCGATTTCGTTACATTTTTCATTCGATTCGAATTCAGAGTAACCCCTCTGTATTTGTATAGACAGGCATTTCATTACACGCTGGCAAGTAAATTATTTTATCATGACATTTTTATTTAGGCAAAATTATTATTTTATGTAGCATATGTGTATCTTTATTCTATATAATCTCTGCTAATCTATATAATTTCATTGATGTTAATAGATTTTTTTTTTTTTTTTTAATGTTTATATTTAAGTATGTTAACATGCACACTACTAAACTGTTATTTATCTATTTTGTATTTTTATTAATTTATACCAGTTCCTCTCTTCCTACCCTCTCATAAGTTTCAATATTTGTAGTATTTTCAATACGTTTTTATTTAAAAAAGTCTTAAGTGCATTGAACAAAAATTTAAAATGAAAAAAATTTTAAACGCATTTATTAAAACAAATACTTATTGCACACACCTCTGCAATCATATATACATATACAAATATACATACAAAACAACCCACACGCAAATGAAAAAAATAAAATTCAAGTAGTCAAATGTAATTTCATTTATTTATTTAAAAATAAAAAGAAACAGACAAAATTTTTCTGTCTTAGAACTAAAGAAAATCTGGAATTATATAAACCGAAAAGAAATTAAATATATATTCAAATTTATAGCTAAAAAATATTGTAGTGTATGTACATACATATATATGTATGTGTGCATACTAGCACAATTAATTAAACCAGCAATCAGACAAACAAATATTTAAAAAATAAGTATATAATAAAAGAAGATACTTTGAAAACAAATTCTCATTTGTTCAATTCACAATCGCCCTTGTATCGCTTCAGGTTTAATGTAATACACTTTTAGGCCCTAATTTTATAAAACACAACGCAACGCCAGAATTTATATAAAAATAAAATAAAAAAATGTGTTTTTATTTTGCATATAAATTTTGTGCCTAAAAAAACAAATCAACGACACATAATATGAAGCGTTAATTTCCTTTTTAAAACAATATCAAAAATTTTAAATTTAATTTATTTAAAATTGTCCAAGCTTGAAGGTCTTTTTTTAAAAAAAATTATATTTTTATTTTTTCGAACAATTTTAAATAAATTAAATTTAAAAAAAGGTCAAGAACAGCTATAATTTTAATAAAAATTTTAAATGTTTAAAATTTGTTTTTGTTTTCCATATAAATTCTGGCGTTTCTGGCGTTGGGTTTTATAAAATTATGGGTTTAGTTTATTAGCTTGTGAACAGGCTGGTGTATAATGTGTATAGCTGTATCGTTGTTTTACTAACTGCCAAAATTTAATAATAAAATTGAACCATGCATGGGAACTTGTAATTACAAACATAATGCAGTTTTTACATACATTACTAAACCATTAAAGATAAAGTTAAATATTGATACCGGTGACTACATATTAAGCCGATATTCATAATTTATACAAACATAAAACTTAGTCCGAGGTATGATCTCGATACAATATTTTGAAAACATGAAGGTAAATCGTGTTTATATAGCAACTTTTCAATGCACATTACCAACAACAAACATTAACAGAGACAACAGGGACTTGTGAATTGAATAGTTATTTAATATTGTATATTTGAAATTCTATGTTAAGTTGTATATGAAAAAACAAAAAAATCTTAAATAAAATGAAAACCGAAACTTCCTCTTCGATGAAAATGTATTAAATTAATTATATAAGTTTTTTTGTTGAACGACAGTTTTAAACAGACCTTTAAGCTCCTAGGGCCTATTTCGATTTCGAGTTCGAACGATTTGCACTGTTGATTACGGTTTTTGTACTGTTTGTTACGATAGAGCGGTAGTTTTCTGTACTCTATCGAAAAATAACAATCTCTTTCGAAAGATGAAATCTACTACGAAGACAATCTTCAGTTATGCAAAAAGCGTTAGGAAATTGAGAGCTATTTTGTTAATAAAAAAATGGAAGAAGAATAAAAATTTGCATAAGTATTTAAACGTTTCACGATAAATAAAACCGTATAATAAAACAAATTAAACCAAATTTATTTTTCTCTGTACTCTTTCGGGAATAGAATTATCATCTTCAGAGATACACAATCCATTATTGCTATAAAGAGGACATTTTGCCATTAAATTTCCGGTGCTGCTCCCAAATTTCTTTACATATAAATACAACGGCCATAATTTCGATATGCAGCATGGTTTAACTTTCAATTTGGAACTTGCTTCCGAAAAATTCATATTTTCATATTGCAATTTGAATACTTAAGTTGCGTAATTTTTTTAACGACATCACACTGCTACATTTTGCCAATCTAGCATAGCAAAAATAAAAAAGTTGACTGAATGTCATGATTTTTTAGTATTGTTACGTTTTAACGTTTAAGGTAAGATCAAAGGACCAGTCTTCTAAAAATGGTTAAATTTCTGCTGCAGGAGTCCTTCAATATAGTATACCAGGACCATATACATTCAAGTCAACGTTTTCAGGTGACTCTGTATTTATAAATGTTAATAATGATCCGAAGGTTGCTTCTGAACAACTTCAGGCCCGTGACTGGCTATGAAAATGGAGGATAAAGTTAAAAAGAAGGCGAAATTGTCCACACTTATAATAACAAATAGCACTGTTCTAGTGGAAACGCATGTTAAGTACTGGGGTATCCATATTAAGGCAAAATCAACGACCATAAAACTTCGAAATAATTAACTACACTGGTTAATAGGTTTTAGAAATGAAAAATAGTTTTATTTTCGAAAAGATTTCGTTTAGAATTATATGCTAGTAAAGGCACAGATCAAGGTGTATTTATTTACTAGGTGACCTCGCTACGACAACAATACAACAACAACAGGCAATTTTGTTTGTGTAAAAGGCAATGTTGCTGTCAAACATATTTGTATAAAGAAAGAAAATTAAAAGAAAAAAAGGAGAATAAATTTTGTTTGGTTTGTTTCATAAATTGTATGTATATTTTATAAAATTCATAATTTAAAAATTTTAATTATTCAGCCCAATTATGAAAATTCCCGGGGAATTCTTTCCCCTCCCAACCAACTGCTCCCGGGGAATAAATTCCCTTATTCTAATCTCCCAGGGAACAAGAAAAAAGGGAGGGAGAAAATCAGAATCAGCTGTTTTGATTTTGACATTTTATTTTGTGCAAACGCAGACGGAAAATAGTAAGTTTTGTTTGTTTTTATAAAATAATTAAAGATACTTAAAATTCATTTAGAACAAGTTATTTTGGACAATAACTCAAATAAATTCCATACATATTCTAAAATTCATTTATTTTTTTAAAGAAAAAAAGGCCACATGGAGGAATGTAATAAATAATACATACATATATGAATAAACTATTGTAGTAATTTGTGGTGAGATCATTGATTTGAAATTGCAATCGATTTTTTTCTAATTTGTATTCAACTTCCTTCATTCTCATTTCTTCCATAAAAGTGTTGTGCCGCCGCATCTCCATAATTTGTTCTCTTTTCATTTTCTCCATTGCTTGACAATGTTTTTTTTTGCAATTCATATATGCTGTCAAGGGATCTGCAAATTTTTTTAATGCTCTGCTTTTGATCCTTTGCTTCCACTACTGCCTCTTTAACAGTTTCGACCAACTCCCTTTGCACAGCAAGTTCGGCTAAGAGCATACTAGACGCACTAGACCGAAACTGCTTCCAGCTACACCTTCAACAGAAGTTTTCATTCCGATCAAATCATAGATGCTTTGCTCTGTTGGTAAAAACTTATGTTCCCTGTTTGGTCCAAAACCTGTACCTTTCTTATATTGCAAATTTTGTGCTGCATTTTTCCGCACATATTTTTTTTGATCAGTCCACATCTTTATCAAGCATTAATTTTTTAGATGATGCAAATTTAGTTTATCAAAAATAATAAAAATAAAATAAATTCCGTTCGTAGCATTTTCTTACGTTCTTCCACTAACTGACTCATTGTAATTGCGTTTTGACCATGATAAAATACATAATTTTGATGATTTGTTGTTTGAACGAATTTAAGAGAGTAATTTTAACGGTAATCTTCAAAAAACAGGTTTTGCAAAATTTGTCTTTTACAATGTTATTCGCGGCTTTGCTTCAGTTGTTGGAGTTAAAGTTTATTTGTACTTTTTGACCTAAAAAAATCTTTAAAATCATTTTTTTACATTTTTTAATTCGAAACTTACATTTTTACTTATCTCCCTTTAAAATATATGAGGAATAAACTCGAAAAAACTGTTAACTATTTCCCCCCTTTTTTTGTATTCATAATACCTACTTTTTTCCCGGGGAAGAATTTCCCATTTTTGAAGTTTGTTTAGAATAAGAGGAAAGGGAAAAAATTCCCTGGGAGATTTTATTAAGAATAAGCGAACAGGGAATGGGGAAAAAACTCCCAGGGAATTGTTGTTCAGAATTGGGCTGATTATTTTTATAGCATATACATACGTGGATACATAAATACATGGATTTTCGCCATGTATTAATCCAACAGCAACCCCGGCTAGATATGCCTGAATTGTTGTGGAAGGCGTATATTGATTTTAAAGTAGCACATAGAGAATCCTAATTAGCACGTCAGCTTTATGAAAGACTATTGGAAAGAACACAGAATGTTAAAGTATGGATATCTTATGCTAAATTTGAATTAACAGCACAATTAGCGGAAGATGACGACATGAATGTACGTTTGGCCACACGAATAAAAGGCATACGTTAAATTCCAACTTTGCATGCTCATACAGTGTCCAAAACAGCATATAATAACTACTTCTAAAGTAACGGCAACAAAGAAAATTATGGATATAATTTGACCACCGTAATCAGCAGCATCCACAACATAAAGAAAATGTAAACCAACTGTACACTGAACCAAAGCCGAACATAGAGCCAAGCAAGCTTGCAGATCACAGTTCTCTTCTGGTATGTCGTTATATATACCGTGAGATGCCGATAGGGATGCACAATAAAACCTCACAAGAGGTGGAGAAGTTAATCTAGTGTTGGATAAATGTTGTCCTGATGTGTGTGCGCGGGTGTGTAAAACGGAGAGACTTGACATTTGCGCGGAAGTTTTCATTTTCCTTAGTGATCATCCGATTATGAATAATTATTTTTTATAATACGACTTCTCTGTCTCTCCTTTTAGAAGATTGTTTGAGTACAGGTATTAAAAATTAAATTATTTAATTTTTTCTCTTACATATTATTTTGTTTTATGTTGCCGTCGTGAGTATGTAACTTTATTAATTCTCTTATTTTTTAATGTTAAACTTAAAAAGTTATTAAAGTAGAAAAATAATAATAATAATTCGCAAAGTTTGAAATATTTGTAGTTTTGTTTTGTGTTTTTTTCTGTTCTTATAAAAAATACTTATTCGGCTGGTACTATTGTTTGATCTGGATCTTGTTGAGGGTGGGGTAGTAGTGTATTTTTTATATTTAATTGTCTAATGTTACTTTATTTTATATTTATTTTATTTTGGTTATTTTATGTTTATTTTATGTTTATTGTAATTTGGTTGTGGTAAAATGTGCTGACTGGAAGGTCGTGCTAGAAAAATATTGCATATACAGGGTTGGTTTATTGAGTAGTAACCGAGTTGCCATATCATTAAGTTTGGCAAAAGTTTAGCTGAACAAAGAGAAATTTTAAATTCTCTGTAGTCGTTTGTGCATGCGCAAGAAAGTGCATTAAGTTTCAAGGCCAAAACAAAAGATCGCTGACCTGAGCATTTTTTTTTGTATGATTAAGAAAAGAGTGCTAATGATGCGTTAACCAGCGGTATATGTTTTTTCTATGTGTGTTTTGTTAGTAGTTGGTATATTCGTTACGTTAAGCTAGGTAATTTAAAAATAAATTATTAAAATACGATTATTAGTGAAATAGTCAGCTAAACGTTAAGTGGTGAAGTCTTGGTGGTTTTTGTAATTCCTCCCAGGAAATAAATATTTTAAATAAAAAAATAAATAAAAATTAATAAAGATAAGTCTGTAAATATTATAACACAAAAGTGAAGAATATAGATTTAGGACAAAATATAAAAAAGGTTTATAAATTTATTAATAATAGAAATATAGCGGTGGTGAACGAAGAAACAAAAGTTAAAGCGAATTTTCTCGAAGGTGAAAATTAATATAATTGGAGGCGAGCCATAAGTCCCACAGTTTAAGTAGAGCCCGACTGGAACAACAAAACCGTAAGCCGTGATTCATTTATGACATAAGGTAACATATTTTTTAAGATAATTTTCATTTTATAAAGTATAAGTTCTAGTCTGTGGCATCGCCAAAAAAAGAACTTTGTGGGAATTATCCGCGAAGAGCTTCGGAACAAATAAGTCTCCATTTAGTGATCCACGCTATTTAGCAGGTATTTCAACCACACAAAACATAGATTTTAGTCACCACGGAAAGGCACCCAGTTGGACGAACTAGATAAATTTGCCATAAACTGTTCTTAGGTTTAGAGATTAGGTTAACGAATAAGTAGTAAATTAAGAAAAGAAGTATCCATTAGATTTGTTTAGTTACCTGATAACAAGGGATCGTTCTAAGTAGAAAAAAAAAAGTTATTTGCGTTGGTCTTTACGGGCAAAAAAATTTATTTAAATATTGTATTAGATAAAACCGTCCTTCAGAGAGCTCTTTTAGAGATAGCGTAAATCGTATTAAGAATATTCAGGCTTAGAAGTGTTGCATGTTCTTGGGAATAAACTGGTACGATCCTTTTGTTTTTCATTGTTTGATTTATTTTGTTTTCCTTTCACAGGGAAATTCAATCAATTCCAGAACAAATCTAGTGTTGTCGAATTTTTTTTGTTTTTTTATACGTTATTTTTAAAATTGTAATTGTTTATTTTTTTTTCTTTTTTTATTCTGTGTTTTTCTTTGTCTTTACATATTCATTTTAAGTCTGCGACAGCATTGTAAATTTTTTTTGTGTAAACTTTTTTTTTGTATTAATAAGAATTTAAACTTTATATAATAAAAATGTAAATGGCAGTGTACATAATGTCTTTGGTTTGTTAAAATTTATTTATAAGGATTTCAGGTATCAAAGTCATGACAGACAGAGTGGAATGAATCGTTGGTAAGTTGTTGGTAAATTAAAATGGTCATGGGGTCATTTATAATGGTTAAAAAAATGGCATAGGTTGGGTTTGGGCAAGGACGCATCTGGGTTTTTACAGCCGCCCCAGTTCATAGGAGGTTCTGGTGGTATACTGTTTTTTTAATCTAAGGTTATTATATCCTAAATTTTCAGAAAATTATTTTTTTTATTGTTCGAAAGTATTAGGTGGTCCGCCAATAGGAGACGTGAGTTAGTCGGCTACCCTACTACCACCCAATGTAGAAGTTTCGTAACAGTAAAAATGGCGCCCAAGTTAAAACCAGGAAAACCCATATTCAATAAACTTTAATATTAATTGTTAAGTAATTTCAATCTTTAGGCATGAGTTCGTTTTTTCTTTCTATTCAGAAAGAGAATTATTTATTTAATATGGACAACCTTTTTTTCGAAAACAGTAAAAGTTTTAATTCCATTAGACATCTAGCTGAATGGAATGCATTCTCTATGCCGCTACGCACGTTATCAACATTCTTCGTGTCTTATCTACAAATTGTGTGTCTAAACTTCTATTTATACCAACATTTAAGACAAATGGAATACGAGTACGAGCAATTTCTCTAATGGAATTAAAACTTTTACTGTTTTCGAAAAAAAGGTTGTCCATATTAAATAAATAATTCTCTTTCTGAATAGAAAGAAAAAACGAACTCATGCCTAAAGATTGAAATTACTTAACAATTAATAATATTTGTAGTTCGGAAAAGACAATAAAAACTTAATAAACTTTAATATTTAAGGAATAAAAGCATATAGTACTAGTCCAACTTAGAAGAAAATAAGCACTCTAATTGTGGATTAGGCGCTAGGCTGCTATTCGTTAAATAGAACTTAAAATCCAAAATACAGTTTAATTATAATTGCATATACCAAAGAGGAAAAGTAACAGTAGTGGCCAAACTATGAGGTTTGATCGCATTATCGAACTATTTCCTAAGATTCCTAAAGATTATGCCCTATTCGAAACGTATTAGTTGCATAATCTGGAAGATATATAGAGTAAATTGAATCCTATAAGCGAATAGTTGTTATAGTTGTTCAAGAGTTTTCTAGTATAGTATACCAGCCACGGAACCCATTATAATAGGAATTGCGTCAATTACTTTACCAACAACCAACCAATTATCTTGAAAAACTTTATAATAATGAAATTAACAGTAAATAAAGTCTCTGTCCATGATTTGAGAACTGAAATCCTTGTCTTAAAAGTATTGTGTGTCTATTGTTTAGAATTGTTAATCAAAACGAGTTGTGTACTGTTTTTTTGTGGTGAATGTATTGTAAACTATTACCTTTAAGCATTCAAGATAAAGAAAGATTTTTTTTTCAAACATAATCACGTATATATTGGCACTTAGTGTCGAAAATATAGTTACATTTTAGGGAATAAATTTTAGAGTATAAATTATTTTAAATTATCAGTGTTGTCTCCACCATCCAGTGTAGTAAATTAGAATCCAAAATGTTTGTAGCTCATTCAGACAAAAAACAGCCAAATCAGAAATCTGAGAAAGAGAATGAAATTAACATTATAGATATGAGCCACACAATTAATACCCCAAATACTAACTCACATATAAACAGCCGATTAGAAACACCGGGAACAGCAGCTGGGAAATCTACTGGAACTATTCCAAAGAGTACCACTTCTCATCCGTTGCCTAACCTTTCATATCCACCCCCTTTGTTTCGTCGAGCAAATGATCAGGCATCAAAAAATAATGCCGGAGAATATGCCAATATAATCAGAGACATGATCAAAGAATCAAACGCCGAATATCGTTCCGATTTGGAGAAAAACATTGAGCTGAAAATAGAAGACAGCTTGAGAACGGGATTTACAGAGATGCTGAAAGAAATTCCAAAAATTGCCAAAATAAACCGATCATCAGACGGCTCTTCAGAAATTATGGAAGATAAAGAAAAGAGACATAGAAATGAGCCAACAGAAGCAGAAATCGATGAAACCCATGTTCACCATATAATGTCAAGAATACTGGAATTTCATTATGCACCCCCAATTAGTGATACATCTTCAAATGGAAACGTTCCGCATAACCAACCACCAAATTCAAATCGACAAATATCGTCCATAAGAATAGATAAGTGGGACGTAGCTTTCGACGGAAATACCGATAATCTTAACATTGAAGATTTTATTTTTCGTGTTGAGTACCTTCAACAACACCATGGATCTCCTTGGATAGAAATTATGGGAGACTTTCATAGATTATTAAAAGGAGAAGCAAAAGAATGGTATTGGTCAATAATTCGAGAAAAGGATATAAGAAACTGGCCAGAATTAAAAAAAGCTCTATTACAAGAATATAGGTCGAATAGGAGCGAATATGAGTTTATGCGCGATTTGGAGGAGCGACGTCAACGTCCTGGAGAGTCAATTGACTCATATTTTTCAGCTATTAGGAAGTTGAGAGCTCGGTTAAAACACCATTACCGGAACCGGAAGTCATTCGCATTATTAAAAGAAATCTGCGAACAAACCTCTCACAAATATTGTACTCTATGAAAATATATACAGTTGAACAGCTACGAGATGAATGTAAAGAAATTGAGAGAAATTATTTAAAAAAAGAACACTTTGTAACGGGACCAGCTTCACGATTTGCACACCCAAGGCGACCAGTTGATGAAATATATGAAGATCAACCGGAATTAGGCAACAGTGAGCAAATAGATGAAATTGGAATCACCCGGAATCCTAACAACAAGCCACAAAATAATCAAACTACCGTTATATGTTGGAACTGTCGCGCTCATGGTCATTCTTTTACTGATTGCCCATCAAGTCAAAGAAATTTATTTTGTTATAGATGCGGTAAAGTTGGTGTTATTATCCCTAAATGTTCAAAATGTTTGGAAAACACGATGAGGAGTGTGTCAAAGACGGGAGAGTCACGCTCCACTCAAACTCCCGATATAATATAAAAGATGTTGAGGTACAGGTAAACTTAAATAATCCAGCTAGTCGGCAGTCATCAGAAAAGGAATTGAGAGTAATAAACAGGGAATGTAAGCAAAATATTAATAAATTAGAAAACAAGAAATCTTTAAACAACCCAAAAGATTTAAAATTGGCGTATGAAGAAAAAATAAGTAATTATAACAGTGTAAGAAATAGAGTTTTTAGTGAGGAAGTAGAAAAAAATAGAGTAAACCGGATAAGAAAAGTTAGAGATAAATTTAAAAAGAAAAAGAATTTTTACCGGGAAATAATATCGTCTGTGCGCCTGTGTAATGCTGTAAACACTAAAGCGGGAAAAGACCCAAGAGCTTTTGCTCACATTAGATTAGGAGAGATAAGTGTTGAAGGTTTGTTAGATTCTGGAGCTTCTATAAGTATATTAGGTAACAATTGCCATGAGATTGTGAATAAGTTGGAATTAGATATAGATCCAGTTTTCATGAATATTAAAACAGCCGGAGGAAAAGAACATAGCGTTTTGGGGAAAATTAGAGTACCAGTTCTTTTTAGAGATCAGAATAGATTGATTGAATTTTATTTATGTCCTGATTTAATGCAAGAAGCTTATTTGGGAGTAGATTTTTGGAAAGCATTCAATTTGGCCCCTGAAATATTCCGTAATGAAGAGATTAATGTTGACAAGCTGGCAGAAAACTATCAACTTGATACAGAAAAGTTGGAACAACACAACTTATCAGAGAAGGAGATGAAACAGTTAGAAGATATAAAACATAAATTTCGAACATTTGAGCAACATGGGTAAGGTAGAACCAATTTGGAAAGCCACAAAATCGATCTTGTAGAGGGAGCTATCCCGTTTAAAGATAGGTGTTATCCTGTATCACCTGCGATACAAGAGTTAATGGATGCCGAAGTGGACAAAATGATACAAATAGGAGTAATAGAAGAGAGTCATAGCCCATGGTGCAACCGATGTACACTGGTGAGGAAACCTGGAAAAAATAGACTCTGTCTGGATGCGAGAAAACTCAACGAGAGAACGATTAAAGATGCTTATCCCATACAAAATATCGAGGCAATCCTGAGTAGATTGGACGAAACGTACTACATAAGCAGTGTGGACTTAAAGCATGCTTTTTGGCAAATTCCACTGGAAAAGGAATCTAGAATGTACACAGCCTTCACTGTACCAGGTCGGCCGTTATATCAGTACACAGTGATGCCATTTGGTCTATGTAACGCATGGACAAAGTAATTCCGCAGGAGCTTAAGTCAAACGTGTTTGTCTACTTGGATGATTTATTAATTATATCTGCTGACTTTGAAAGTCATCTAATATTATTAAATAAGGTGGCAGAATGCCTTACTAGAGCTAATTTAACAATCGGATTAAAAAAATCTCGATTCTGCTTTAAAGAACTAAGATATTTAGGCTTTATTGTAGGAGGTGGAATTATGAGAACTGACCCAGAAAAAATCGAGGCAATAAAACAAATACCCTTACCTAAATCTGTAAGAGAAGTTCGCAGCTTCTTAGGCACAGCGGGATGGTATCGCCGTTTCATCCAAAATTTGTCATCATTAACAGCACCACTCACAGATCTAATAAGGTTCAAAATTTACAATAACCCAAGAAGCAAAGGATAGTTTCAAGAAGTTAAAACAAGCATTAACATCAGCACCGGTTTTAACCCATCCGGATTTTAAAAAACGGTTTTATGTCCAGTGTGACGCCTCTAGTTACGGAGTGGGAGCTGTTCTTTTCCAAAAGGATGAACAAAAGAATGAAAACCCGATAGCTTTTTTTTCAATGAAGTTAAACGCAGCGCAGAAGAATTACAGTGTAACTAAAAAGGAATGCTTAGCCGCAGTCTTAGCTATTAAAAGATTTCGACCATACATTGAATTAATGCCATTCACGGTTATTACAGATCATGCCAGTTTGAAATGGCTTATGTCCCTGAAAGATTTGAATGGCAGATTAGCTCGATGGGCTCTCCAGTTGCAAAGCTACGACTTCAGTATTGAACATCGTAAAGGGTCGGAAAATATTGTTGCAGACACATTGTCCCGAGCAGTAGAAGAGATAAGTTTTGCTCCAGAAGAAATAGTTGAATTCGAAACTAATGAGTTTGAGTCAGACGAATATAAAGACTTAAAGGACACCATCAGGCGAAATCAAGATAAGCTTCCTGATCTAAAAGTTGAGAACGGGTTAATATTTAAAAAACTAAGTAGTGCATCAGACACTGACGTTGAAGAATTTAAATGGAAGGTATGGATTCCGAGTTCGATAACTCTTGAATTAATTAGGTTAGCTCTCGAACCAGCTGAAAAATCGCACGGAGGAGTAAGAAAAACACTTCAATTCTTACGAACGAAGTTCTATTGGCCAAACATGGTTGTCCAAGTTAAAAATTTTGTAAACAATTGCATAAAGTGCAAAGAATGCAAATCAGTAAATGTCCGATTAGCACCTGGAATAGGAAATGAAGTAATTACCGATCGTCCGTTCCAGAAATTATATATTGACTTTCTAGGCAAGTACCCTCGGTCAAAAACTGGAAATGCTTATATTTTTGTTGTGGTGGATCACCTAACGAAGTTCGTATTTCTCAAAGCTATGAGAGAAGCTACATCAAAAAACGTCATTAAATTCTTAGTAGATCAAGTTTTCCATAATTTCGGGGTACCCGAAATAATTCACTCAGACAATGGTCAGCAGTTTATATCTAAAGAATTTAGCCAAATGATAAAAGATTATAAAATAAACCATATGCGAACTGCTGTTCATGCGCCCCAATCTAATGCAGCAGAGAGAGTAAACCAAAGCATTTTAGCAGCTATTAGAGTATATTTGCAAGATGATCAAAGAGAGTGGGACTTGAACCTTACATCTATTGAATTGGCCTTAAGAAACTCGGTGCATTCTGCAATAGGAGTTAGTCCATTCATGGCTTTGTTTGGGCATAATATGTTTACATCAGGTGCTGATTATAAATTGGCCAGGAAACTAAAATCTTTAGATGATAGTGACATGTCTTGCTTAGAAGATAAAGATAGAATAAGATTAATTCGAGAAACTATTAAGGAGAACATGCACAAACAATATGAGAAAAGTGCAATTAAATATGATAGGGGAGCAAGGATGATTCGTTTTGTTCCAGGGCAAGAAGTTTTCAAACGCAATTTTGTATTAAGTAATTTTAGTAAAAATATCAATGCCAAATTCTGTAAGAAATTTTCAAAGTGTCGAGTATTGAGAGTATTAGGAAACAATATGTATGAACTCGAAACGCTAAACGGGTTACCTATAGGAGTGTATCATGCAAAGGATATTAAACAATAGGTTGAAAAAGGGAACAGTGCAATAGGAAGGTATTATTGGAGAAAAGGCAATATTAGACGTAATTTATGTTACTTACTAGTGCAATATTTTTTTTTGGATAGGTATATATTGAGTAAGCTGAATTCGTCTATTTGTGTTGATTATTTTCCAATTTTTACACCTAGTACTGTGTCCATGTTATTTCCTTGCTGTGATGTAAATGTTTTCTGATAGTACCTGGTATATAGAAACAATTTTAAATGAGATGGAACATTTTGTACAAATATAGTAATAGCACAAACAAACGAGAAGCCAATGATATACCCGGCTAACTCAAATTGTTGGGATATGTGGGTGTAGCCTACGTTGAGCGCCTCTTAAATAAAATAATGCTCTAAGGTGTAATGAAACAAATTTATGCTGGATGAAGTGAAAAAAATTTAGGCACCCGTCACACTGTCATTTCTGCGATTATCCGTGAAATAACAGAGTTTTGTTGAGGGTGGGGTAGTAGTGTATTTTTTATATTTAATTGTCTTATGTCACTTTATTTTATATTTATTTTATTTTGGTTATTTTATGTTTATGTTTATTGTAATTTGGTTGAGGTAAAATGTGCTGACTGGAAGGTCGTGCTAGAAAAATATTGCATATAATAACGCAACTGACGGGTGTGATATATTTATAATTATTTTCTCTTTATTTTTTAATTTATTTATTTAATTTATTAAATAAAACAAACATGTATGTGCTTATAATAATGAAACTAAAGTGAGTGAGTTCTCTATAACTACTGACAAAATATATTCTTAAAATTAACATAAGCTCAGCAACATAAGCATTTTATGCATAAAATGCTTATGTTGCTGTTTTATAATTTTTAATAATTACTAAAAATAGCTAAGCAACGTAAGCATTAAAATCTTTACGTTGCTGTCTGGAGGAATGTGGGAACGACAAAACATAAAGTGTAATATAAAACTTAATGTGTGCTCCCTACACTCTTACCAGCCGTATTATTAGTTAGGGTGTCTCGGATGTGACTCCTCCACCCCATGTAGGAAATACTCCTGGATTTCCTTATAATATAGAAAGATACGTTTAATAAGTATACAATATATATATTTTTTTTTTATAAATTTCCTTACATTGCTAACTTATACATTTTAAATACATTATATATTAGATTTTTTTTATTTTTTATTGTTCATATATTTTACTTATGCAAGTGTTAGTGGACCCTGCACTACAGCCCTATTCTTTTCTTTAGCAACGTCGGCTGTAGAAGATACCTCAAGCTCAACTTTTACGTCCTGCCTGCCCTTGGTATATTTACATTTAAGGCACAAAGCAACGGTCAGCGCGACCATGAAAAGAAACATTCCTAAGCTGATTCCGTATGACACATTCCTATGATACTTCAACTCTCTAATTTCTTTTATATTCTCAAAATGTGGCATTGACATTTTCTCAAAACCGATAGTTTCGTTAACAGTTAAACTACTTTTTTCCCCTGGGTAGAAAAATGTATCTCTAATTTCCGTCTTTTTATTAAAGCAAACATTGCTTCCGATTATTATTTCGCAATTTGAAAATGACAGCAAATAGTTGCCGTTAAGGGTAATATTTCTACCATCACAGTTTTGCTTTAATTCTTCAGAACCAGCGTTTTTAACCAATATAGTCTCTTCATCTATGTATTCTATATGAAGTTTGTCATTAAATTCAAATCTACAGTTGTTTCGGTAAACACAGTTTGTTGCGGGTCTCAATTCTTTCATCAATAAGTTCTTATCGTAAGTGTACGCCTTCCCATCTACTGTCACTATCAGTTCGTCAGTTCCTACAATTTGAAAATGTTCTTTATTCGGCATTGGACTCAGTAGTTGGACTTCGACATTTATGTAACTCTTAGGAATCTTTATTGCAATTATGATCGAATTGGATGCATCCAACATAACCCCTACTCTAATTAATTTCAGCTTTATAAAATTGATATGGAATTGTTCAATTTCTTCGGAGGTTAGGATGCTTGGGTGTGCTATACCATTCCGAGCTGAAGCTATACTATCCAAAATTATGTCCAACTTACCCTCCAGGTATCTCAATTTAAGCATTTGGTCACTATATAACAGATGCCTGACGATTTCCCTATTACGATTAGTAATTTCCCGGAAAGCTTCTTCGATTTTGATTCTATCACTCTCGACAGCATCTTTAAGAATATTGATACTGTCGTTAAGGTGTCTATTTATCGTAATCTGTTGATTAAGAGTCTGTATAGCATTATGATTGTTTTCATCAGTTACTCTAAGGTGTTCTAAAATTTCCTGCCTGTCATTTTCGTCCATCAGTCCGAAACCCCATTTGTAGATTGATCCTACTACGTTAGGTAATCCCCTCTTATTCCTATAATTAATTGGCGGGGTGATAGCCTTTACTTTAGCCTTAATAATTTTAATTTCCGTTTCTATAATATCCCTATTATATAAATCTATATTTTTTATATTATTCTCTATCCCCTCAACAATTGTATTTATCTCGTATGGGTTAATTACATGTATGAAAGTGTTTGTTAAGTTAACAACCTGCGTCTCAAATAGGTGTATCCTTACAAAGCCCGACTGTTCGCTAATTGGAGTCACCTGCAATATGCTCAAAACAGTCATGGCTCGTTCAAGCACCAGCCCCAAAAGCATTGCCAGCAGTACACAACGTGGTGCCATTCTGGGAAAGAAAACAAAAAAAAAGAAAATACGAAGGTGTCTTCAGTTTCCCTTTATCAAAGATGAAACGAAAAATATTTTGTAATATTTAGTTTTGGTATTTCTGTCTTCTCTTCACTTGAGTTTTGTAAACCTTCTTAAAGTTATCACTATCTGATGCTAAGTAGTTTCCCTGCGTCACAAAATTTTCAATTCTCCTATATTTTGGTCGGGATTTGCTAGCCCTATTATTATCCACAAACGCGTTCGCGAAATCACTTACTTCCTCCCTTCCTTGGTTCAATAACTGAATCCTTCTTTCTTTTGCTTCGTGTTGCTTTCCAGCAAAGATCTCCAGGTCCTGCGTCGAGATTAGGTTATTGAGGAAATCAATCGGTTTACATCTCGTTGTTGAATGAATTGTATCATTGTAGGCTGTTATTGCTCTAAATACATTACCGTCTAAGTCGGATTCATTATTGGCGTTGGCGTTGAGCAATCTAATATGTTCGTTCAGAGTAGAATGTAACCTTTCAACGTCCGCATTCCCAGTTTTCAGGTATGTAGTTGTTAGGTGATAACTGATTCGGTTATCGTCAAGAAACTGTTTTACGTTTAGGGTGTCGAACTCGTTGTCCATTATGATTAGCCTTGGCTTTCCCAAGTATTGGATTCGTTTTTTTAGTCCATTAATAATAGAAAGCCAAGTTCTGTCCTTTAGTTTTTCGGCCGTGGCATACTTTGTGAGCTTATCTATACTAGTAAGGTACATTATGTTCTTCTGTGGATACCAAATATCCATGTGAACTGTATCATTTTGCCTGTTAGGCGTATTTGTAACGTTAAACGCGTGCTTGATTGGGCTCCTATCAAACTTTGCTAGATTACATATATCACAATTATTAATGTATTTCTGGATTTCCTTTTGCAAGTTTGGATAAAAACATACCTTTTTCAAATTTGCAAAAACTTCGTTTATTCCACGATGATTATTTCCAAGATGTTCGGTTTCAATTTTCTTTAGGGCAATCTCTCTGTCTGTGATGTCTTCCAACAACGTTTTAGACCTTAAAACTCTCAGATTTTTGTTATTAGCAAAGTATGCCCTGTAGATATCCTGAATCTTTAGAAAAAGACCGTCATCTGCACAAAAGATAACTGCCAGTCCCTTCTCCGGTAGACATTTCAGCATCATACCTCGTAGGTCAGTTTCACTTGTTATTACTGCAATTTTCCTAAATTTTCTTCTATAAACAATTTTTAATTTCATTACTTCCCTGGTCCCATAGCCAAGAACAATCTGATTTTTAAATAAGTTTAAAGGCTTTTCAGTAATCGATATGAAATTGGTATCATCAGTTTCTGCACTGTGAACCGTTTCGATGTCATTTTCAACATTATTTTCTTCAGGGTTGAACATTTCATTCAAATTAATAAAAACGTCTGATTCAGTGGCTGTCTCTTCTTGTTTCTCATCTATTTTGGCCTCATACACTATTCTGCTTAAACCATCCGCGACTACGTTTTCCTTTCCTTTTATATATTCGATTTGGAAGTCGAATTCATTTAACTTTATCTTCCAACGTTGCATTTTAGAATTAGGTTCTTTCATGTTATTCAGCCAAACCAATGGCCTATGATCAGTTCTTATTGTGAATTTACGACCGTATAAGTAAGGTCGAAAATGTTTTGTTCCCCAAACCATGGGCAGTAATTCCTTTTCTATAGTACTATATCTTTGTTCATGGCCGTTAAGGGAACGACTGGCATAAGCAACAGGTCTATTATCTTGCATGAGCACTGCACCCAGCGCAAAATTGCTGGCATCTGTAGTCAGCGTAAAATGTTTACGGAAATCTGGATGGATAAGTATGGGGTCGTTCTTCAGTAGAATTTTTAATTTACGAAATGCTTCCACATATTCAGGGTCTTTTATGTTAACTTTAATGTTATTTTTCAAATACTTTACGAGGTGGTGGGCTATTTTTGTATAGTCTCTAATAAATCGCCTATAGTAGCCCGTTATACCTAAGAACGACTTGATCTGTTTTTGTGTTCTTGGTAGTTGTATGGCGTCGATGGCCTCGATCTTTTTGGGATTGGTGTTAATTCCTTCGGGCGTAATAATATGGCCTAAAAATTCAGTTTCCCTGGATAAGAATAGACACTTATCCGGTTGAATCTTGAGATTTGCATTTTGAAGGCATTTAAGGACTTTACCTAGAGATTCTATGTGTTCCTCTATACTTGTAGAGAATACTATAATATCATCAAGGTAGACGAGGCAAATTTTGCCTATAAACTCCCGCAAGATATTGTTAATCAACCTCTGGAATGTGGCGGGTGCATTGCGAAGGCCAAAAGGCATTCGCAGAAATTCGAAATTCGAAATGACCGTTTGCGGTCGAAAACGCTGTTTTGTGAATATCGCCGGGATCCATTTCAACTTGATGGAATCCCTTGGCTAAATCAATCGTAGAAAAATATTGACAGTTTCCCAATTTATCAAATATATCTTCCAAATTGGGCATGGGGAATCTGTCTTCAATGGTAATAGCGTTCAATTTTCTGAAATCGATTACGATTCTCCATTTTTGTTCATTATCACGACCTAATTTTTTGGGAACAACCCAAATAGGGCTGTTATATGGGCTGTTTGATTCTCTAATAATGCCATTTTTAAGCATTTCCTCAATTTGTCGGTTCACTTCCTCCTTGTGTACCTCTGGGTACCGATACATTTTAGAATAAATAGGCATATCATGCCTAGTTTTTATTTTGTGTTTAATATCGTTCGTAAATGATAATTTTTGATCTGATCTGTAAAATATTTCTTTATATTTTAATAAAGTTGGCCTTAATTTGTTTATTTCAAAGTTGCTCAAATGATCTGTTTTTACGTAGGAAAGAAAATTTTTTCTTATTATTTCATTGTTCCCTAGTTCTATTTTGTTTTCCTTATAAAATATATCATGATAGACTTCTTCGTCTTTATTCATGAACAATTGCAAGGTTGCATTTTCTGTAATAAGTTGCCGATTCGGATAATCAATGATACTTTTCAGTCCCTGTAGTATATTGTTTCCTATTAAACCGTCATACCCGGTTTTAAGTTCGCACTCCAAAAATTCGCAATAATAATTTTCAGTCTTGAATTCTTTAAAGAGTGGAAACGTACAAAGATGTTTCATTAAAAATGTTTTCCCTAAGGCTCTTGCCTGCAGAGATATTTGTGTTTTCCATTTTGGTGAACATACTCCTACATCTAAAATACTAAATTCTGCCCCGCTGTCAATCACGAAATATAATTTTCTTACTGGGGATTCTATCACTATATAGGGAAGTTGTTTAGGGCTTCCGTTGAAAAATTTGAGGACCCAATATCCATAGGAACTATATCCTGACGTCCGTTAAGGTTTCTATTCTGGTGCGACCCAGTACCACCTCTCGCGCCATAATTTCCTGAGTAGTTATCTTGCCATTTATTGTAGTTTCCCGATTGATTATTTTGTCTTTGATAATTCCCTGATTGGTTTTGTCTTTGGTAATTTCCTGATTGGTTATTCTGTGTTTGATAATTCCCTGATTGGCTATTGTTGTCATTTCTGGCATAATTTAAATTAAACACTTGGTGATTAAACTTATCATTTCTATTTTTTGTTTCTCTGTAATTCAAATGTCCTGCTTCTCTGATAATCTTGTATGCCTCCTCCATATTGTTAGGATTTCGGGCAAATATCATAGTTTTTGTTGGTTCTGGTAAGTTCTCCCGAAAGGTTTGTAGTGCAATTCTATTTAATGCTGCAGTGGAGTATACATTGTCTCCAAATAGTAAGTTTCTGTTCTGTATTCTATTCATTATTTCCGTAATTTGTGAGTAATATATTTTTATAGTATCGGTCATTCGACATAACCTAAGTCTATCCATTAGAACGTTACTACTTTCTTTCTCTCCAAAATTATTTTTTAGTATTTCTTTAATTTGGTCCCAAGCACTCGGGTTTCCCTGTCTGTGTAAAGCTTCTCTACATTTCCCTACTATTTTACCCTTTACATAATCAATGAGTATGCCCCTATGGTTTGCGTCGAATTCTTGAATTGTTGGTAAAATATTTTCTACTTGGTTAAGAAAGTCTGGCAACTGACTCCTGTATGAACCATCTAATGTACTCATATTTTTGATACAATCTAAAATTAAGCTGAACTTTTGTACGTCCATTTTTCTTAGTCGTTCGATTAAAATTAAGGTTAGTGCTTTATTTTATTTTTACAGTTTTTATTTTACTCTTACTTGCTTTAAATATAATAAGATATGTAAAACGTTCCCTTTTCTTATAATCTCGTTTCCTCGGTCCTTCCTTTTGGTAAGTTTTTGGTTACGCCTTTGGGTTACGGCTTTTGGCTACGGCTTTTTGTTACGGCTTTTGGTTACTTTGTTTCAATATAGTTGTTGGTTCTCCAGTTTATTTAAGCAGCTTTTAAGAGCAGCTTTCATTTCAGCCTTATTTAAAAGATTATAATATATTTTCACTTTACCTCTTAAGTGTCGGCAAGAACAAAAGTTTCTATTTATTACTTATTTTTAAGTTATTACTTTAGTTGTTGGTTCTTCAGTTAATTAATTAAATTAAACAGCTTTTAAGAGCAGCTTTTAGCTTTATTTAAAAGTTTCTTATATTTTCGCTTTACTTCTTAAGTGTCGGCGGGAACAAAAGTTTTTATTTATTATTTTTTTTATTTTTATCTTCGTCGCCAATAACGCAACTGACGGGTGTGATATATTTATAATTATTTTCTCTTTATTTTTTAATTTATAGATTTATAATTTTGTATCTCATATGACTGTTATTTATTTAATTTATTAAATAAAACAAACATGTATGTGCTTATAATAATGAAACTAAAGTGAGTGAGTTCTCTATAACTACTGACAAAAATATATAATCTTAAAATTAACATAATGCTTATGTTGCTGTTTTATAATTTTAAATAATTACTAAAAATAGCTAAGCAACGTAAGCATTAAAATCTTTACGTTGCTGTCTGGAGGAATGTGGGAACGCCAAAACATAAAGTGTAATCTAAAACTTAATGTGTGCTCCCTACACTCTTACCAGCCGTATTATTTGTTGGGGTGTCTCGGATGTGACTATATACAGGGTTGGTTTATTGAGTAGTAACCCAGTTGCCATATCATTAAGTTTGGCAAAAATTTAGCTGAACAAAGAGAAATTTTAAATTCTCTGTAGTCGTTTGTGCATGCGCAAGAAAGTACATTAAGTTTCAAGGCCAAACAAAAGATCGCTGACCTGAGCATTTTTTTTTTGTATGATTAAGAAAAGAGTGCTAATGATGCGTTAACCAGCGGTATATGTTTTTTCTATGTGTGTTTTGTTAGTAGTTGGTATATTCGTTACGTTAAGCTAGGTAATTTAAAAATAAATTATTAAAATACGATTATTAGTGAAATAGTCAGCTAAACGTTAAGTGGTGAAGTCTTGGTGGTTTTTGTAATTCCTCCCAGGAAATAAATATTTTAAATAAAAAAATAAATAAAAATTAATAAAGATAAGCCTGTAAATATTATAACACAAAAGTGAAGAATATAGATTTAGGACAAAATATAAAAAAGGTTTATAAATTTATTAATAATAGAAATATAGCGGTGGTGAACGAAGAAACAAAAGTTAAAGCGAATTTTCTCGAAGGTGAAAATTAATATATTTGGAGGCGAGCCATAAGTCCCACAGTTTAAGTAGAGCCCGACTGGAACAACAAAACCGTAAGCCGTGATTTATTTATGATATAAGGTAACATATTTTTTAAGATAATTTTCATTTTATAAAGTATAAGTTCTAGTCTGTGGCATTGCCAAAAAAAGAACTTTGTGGGAATTATCCGCGAAGAGCTTCGGAACAAATAAGTCTCCATTTAGTGATCCACGCTATTTAGCAGGTATTTCAACCACACAAAACATAGATTTTAGTCACCACGGAAAGGCACCCAGTTGGACAAACTAGATAAATTTGCCATAAACTGTTCTTAGGTTTAGAGATTAGGTTAACGAATAAGTATTAAATTAAGAAAAGAAGTATCCATTAGATTTGTTTAGTTACCTGATAACAAGGGATCGTTCTAAGTAGAAAAAAAAAGTTATTTGCGTTGGTCTTTACGGGCAAAAAAATTTATTTAAATATTGTATTAGATAAAACCGTCCTTCAGAGAGCTCTTTTAGAGATAGCGTAAATCGTATTAAGAATATTCAGGCTTAGAAGTGTTGCATGTTCTTGGGAATAAACTGGTACGATCCTTTTGTTTTTCATTGTTTGATTTATTTTGTTTTCCTTTCACAGGGAAATTCAATCAATTCCAGAACAAATCTAGTGTTGTCGAATTTTTTTTGTTTTTTTATACGTTATTTTTAAAATTGTAATTGTTTATTTTTTTTTCTTTTTTTATTCTGTGTTTTTCTTTGTCTTTACATATTCATTTTAAGTCTGCGACAGCATTGTAAATTTTTTTTGTGTAAACTTTTTTTTTGTATTAATAAGAATTTAAACTTTATATAATAAAAATGTAAATGGCAGTGTACATAATGTCTTTGGTTTGTTAAAATTTATTTATAAGGATTTCAGGTATCAAAGTCATGACAGACAGAGTGGAATGAATCGTTGGTAAGTTGTTGGTAAATTAAAATGGTCATGGGGTCATTTATAATGGTTAAAAAAATGGCATAGGTTGGGTTTGGGCAAGGACGCATCTGGGTTTTTACAGCCGCCCCAGTTCATAGGAGGTTCTGGTGGTATACTGTTTTTTTAATCTAAGGTTATTATATTCTAAATTTTCAGAAAATTATTTTTTTTATTGTTCGAAAGTATTAGGGCCACCCCAGTATGTATGAGAAACCACCCCAATAGGAGACGTGAGCTAGTCGACTACCCTACTACCACCCAATGCAGAAGTTTCGTAACAATCTAAACTTAAGCACTCCGAAAAATTATGTTCCATGGAAGAATAAACGTGCTCTAAAACACCACTGAGTTCGTGGCCTTCATCAGCATAAGTCTGAAAAAAAAACAAATAATGATTAACTCTTGTGAAAATAATGTTATGTTAATGGGTCCCAAAAGTACTATTAAAAAAATGTAGCCCTTATAATAAGTATCTTTCAGGCATCATCCATTTTAAAGAAGTTCAGAAAAGTACTACACTAAAGACTCATTAACCTAAATAACTGATTTGATGTAAAACTGAGTTTTAAAAAAATATCTCTTTTTTAAATATTTTTGGTGGTCCTGAAAAGGACCGATTGGTGTTTGATGACGATGCAGACTGCAGCTGCAGTTTAATATATTCCCGTGTTTTTGGAACGTCCTGCAGTGCACTTGGAACGTCCCGCAGTGCACAAGATCCCTGAAATGAATATATTTAATAAAAATTAATTATTAAATAATTTTATAAAATGAAATTAAATAAAATATTACCTTAGGAAACTACAACTTTACTTTTAGAAGTTTCTTACAGCCTAAAATACGCAGATCTTGAAGCCGCAGTAGTTGTCAGTTCTTTGACGGTAAAGAAACGCAACCCATGCTGCGAAGTGCCCGATGGCGCCAACACGAATGGTACATTAGTATCTATTGGACATAAGGGCACTTCATTTGTATGCATTTCACTAGTGGCCATTGTTTGCATTTCACTAGTATGCATATACTCCTGCTGTTGTACTACAGGAATAGCCTTGGGCATTAAAAAACGTCGGCTTTCCGCGGTTATAATATGCTCCTTTGAAAAATGGTCGATACATATGCGGGTGCTCTTAAAAAAATTTTTTTTGCACACCTTGCTCCACAGATCTCTTCTTTCTTGGTCTTGTGGAACACTAAAAAATGTACCACTACCAGGACCAAGTTTCTTTCCACACAACGGACAATAACAACGCATGTTTTAAATATTAGAAACAAATTGTATGCACAAATTATTATGTTGCGTTGGCACAGTTTTTAAACAGTCACTTTTTAGAATTATAAATTTTGTACAAATTAGAACACGAATTGATCATTTACTTTTTGTTTTTTCTTCACTTTAAATTATTTATACACAAACTATAAAAACACTAAGGCACTTGAATCAATGAGAATTGAATTTAAATGAATTTTTTGATTATTCGTAAACAAAACAAAATAGTTTGACATTAGAATGGTAGCACAAAGGAAAACGAAAATTTAAGCAAAAAATTGTCACATGCACTAGTAATGTCACCTAGTTTAATGTGCCTTGAGTATGTACATAAATAAATTTCATTTACTTATATTTCAGAATCTCTAATTCTAATCGCTTTTCTTTTATTTCTTTTTTAGGCTATTTTTTGAATTCATTTTGATTCTTCGTTCTTTTTTTTTTTTTTTTGAAAATTTCTGTTAAAGTTTCAAAAGAATTCATTTTTAATGTCTTGATTGACATATGCTCCTAATAGATCCTCCATTGATTTGGACGAGTAGGGAATTTTTTAGATGTTCCTGAAATATCGCCTGTTAAGTCATCTTGCTGACTTCTTTTACCACTGCTTCGCTTAGAGGTAACTGAATTATCGCACAAAGCTATTTCATCATCAGACGAGAATTCTGTCCCAATAGTTGTTGCTGTTGATTTGCTTATGCCTTTAGCTAAAGAAAAGAGTCCATAAAGTTGGCCCCCATGCACTGTTGAAATTTCTTCTTATCTATTTGTTGAATCTCTTTTTCTTTGGTACAAGCCTTCCCATCATTTTTATGAAAGTTGATACTGAATAATGAAACATACATTCTTCCAACCGGTTACATCGTTAATGAGTGGTCCAAGGCCATTTAGTTTGATGGTCAAATCATTCCATTAGTTTTCTACATCAGTTTTATTACATTTGATAAAGCCATTTTTAGTTTGACCTAACTTTGTCGAACAATTATTAAGTAATTTAATTGTTGGGCATAAGTTCGTTTAATTTATTATTTCTATTTAGAAAGAAAATTTAATTACTTAATATTAATAATTGAAGTGCGACAAAATTACGTCAAACAATAAGTAAAATTAAATATCACAAGTTAATTAGAAAGTGTATTTTAATCTTATTTATCGATCAAAATAAATACACTTTTAGGTAAATGTTTGTTAAACAAATAAACGTATCTCATGTGCCATTTTTATGTGACTTCAACTACAGACATAATTATGTCTGTGCTTCAACTCCTTTTTTGTCATGCATGTTGTTATTATTTACAATTGCTTATATGCAATGTTGCTGTGAGAAAAAGAACTCATGTTAGGTTTTTATTCACATTTCAATATGTTTTGAGTTGAATCGTTGATATGTTTGTACGGTTGAGTCGCCACGATTGGTGCCTTTGCTTATGTTTTGGTGCCTTATCACATTATTATTTAAAAAAAAACCAATAATTTCATGCAGATGTCAATCGATAAAGAAGAAAATCCAACAATATACATTCAGGTATAAGTGTACGAGTATTAAAACTCAGTTAAATTTGAAACGTGAAAAAAATCTAACCATATTCATACAAAACTGACCAGCAAGAATTAAATCAGGGATAATAAAACCAAATTTCCAATGAGAACAGTTAAATAGAATTCCAATCGAAACATAAACAGTGATCGCAAGTTCGCAGTATTGTTATCGGTGCTACCTATTATTAACCAATCGGTTGAGTACTTGGCTAAATATACAATTTAAAGTACTTAGGCAAGCACAAGGTTGTCAAAACTTAAAAGGAAACGACAAATGAAATTGATATTAACCGGATATATATCGTGGAAACGGAAATTATCATTTCGAAAGTATAGAGTGTGGCCATATTATCTTTTTCGATCTAAATTCTGCTTTATTATAAAATCAATAATAAATAATTGTGAAAAATCCTGAACTAAAAAATACAAAACTGTGAAAATGGATCTACTAAAGCAGAGACTACACACTACGCACACTACAATTTTGTTTCTAGTTCAAATAAGGTAAATGTACATATTTTCGGCTTGGAAGATATTTTTGGAAATTTAAAGGCATTCAAGATGAGAGGAGCCTATATGCTGATGAAGACATCACAAAGCAGCACGTATACAGTAGCGAAGCGTAAAAATATCATTTTACAGCAAAGGCCATACTCTCATCGTATGCTTAGGAGAATTTAGATAATACTATTGTTGAAGGAGCGGCTACAACTGCCCCACAACTCAATAACGAATTAACGGCTATATTGCAAAAAATGGCTTTAACGGGTACGTCAGTTGTTAATGTGTAGCCCTTTAGTATGAATGATTCGAACAACAATTCAAATATCCGTCTTACACAAATAGAAATTTCAGATAGCGATTTATCCAACTGGGTTAGGTTCAGAGACTTGTTCAATACGTTGGTAGAACGTCGAAAAGTTAGAATACCAAGCAGAAAAGTAAGCATCCCTATTTATCAAACATTACCACCAACAAATAAAAGACAAATAAAAGAAAATAAGGGAAATGTTTTTCAGATTATTGTGGTACGACAAATGTCGGCGAGAGGTCTAATTTTCGCTTACAACGGCTCTGGCAACGCAAAACGATGTCTTAGTCGAATAACCTATTTTATATATCATTTCCATTTATATTTTAACTACCATTTTACTTTGCATATTACTTACCTACTTAAGCTACTTATCCTAAGTTAATTTATATTTTTATACCTTATTTATAATTAATTTGGTAATATGCCTTAGTGAATACCACTGATTATCCCTTAAGTCGTTTATAAGCAACATTGCTACTAGAATTAATATTATCGAGTTACATTGCCTTTAAATTTAAGTTATTGGGAAATACTTCTTTAGTTATTAGTAGGGCCCTTAAAAAAATCGTTTTAAGCGCTAAAAATATGCTCTTAAATTAATCAAATAAGCTGATATATATGCTTTAACAAATTAAAAAACCAATATATTTTATGCAGTAAAAAAGTTCAAATTTATTTAAATATTGAGGCTGAAAACAAAACAAAGTAAAAATTCAATTACGATTAAAGCATTAAACAAATAACTTAAATATAACAATAACAAAAACATTAACATACAATAGTACGATATTTAAGTACAAAACTATATACATATGTACATACATATGTATGCATTTCGTAAAATGATTTTATAAACCATTTGAATAAAAATAAAATTAAAGGTAAAAATTCAATCTTGTAACTCTCGTCTTATTTTCCCCCTCTTTAATTGCTATTGCAGTACACAACAAAATTCTGTGCCAAATTTTCGAATAGAAAGCTGCGCCTATTATCCCGATACAAGTTTTTAATCATCAACTGACGTTATTGGTGCATATTTAAATGCAAGAATTTCAGCCACGGTATAACCCTTGACTATTGCAGACTGTTCTCTATTTTTGGAAATTTGACAAGAAATATGTTTCAGCACTGAAAACCCAATATTTTTTTTCTAAAACTGTATTTAATTTGTTTTTCACTCCTGCACATTCAGATTTTTTAATACACACTTGGACATCATTTATAATTTTTATTTGGTCTGCAAGGGTTAGACCGCCGCCTTCAAGTTTTTTGATTGAGTTTGCTAAACAATAGAAGTTTGATTGAATAGAAATTAGTTGAAGGCGTAGATCGTTATCGTTCAGCAGCTCTTTTGTAATTTTAATAGCCGATGATTCTTCAGAGCTCAACTCATTTACAATGCGTTTAATTTTTTCGAAGTTTTTCGCGTAATAATCTGCTGCTACCAACCAAGTTCCCCACCTAGTAACAACTGGTTATGAGGGGAAGGGGAAGGTCGGGCTCGAGTGTTTTGAAAACTGTAACCCGTAAAGGTGCTTTCAGGAAAACTTTCTTTGCATTCGCAATTAGTTTGTCGACCAATGATTAATCATCGCGAATTTTGTCCCATAGCCGATGTAAGCCATGGGCAAGGCATGTAACGTGTGTTACTTTGGGGTAGAAGACTGCTATAGCTTTTGCGGCCTTTATCATATACGGTGCGGCATCCATCAAAAACAACAATATAGAGTCTTTATTGAAGTCTTTACCGAATAAATTTACTGCTTCGTCGAATAATCTGGCAATTGTACAGTGATCTGCTTTCTGCAGCAAAGCACAATGTATAAGAAATTTTCGGCTCTCAGTGCTATCTAATATGCCCATAACAACATTTGCAACATAGCGCACTGACGTATCAGTGGTTTTGTGAATAGAAATCCACAACAGTTTATCTGTGATGGCTTTTTTTATATCATATAAAGTTGACTGGTAAAGTGTTTTAACAGCTGTGCGCAAAGTACTTTCTCAAGGTAAAGTATGTTCCATGTACTTTTCTAAAAATGTTTTTAATGGAGCACTTCGAATTTTATAGAGAGGTATGTCACTGCCAACAAACGCTTTACATAAGTCTCTTACAAACGTCTGGCTTCTAGTATAATGTTCAGTACTCTCCATTAAAAATAGTTGAGTTTTCGCTTTATGCTGATTCTGCTTGTGTACATTCCCCGCGCCTTGTATATGTTGTTTTATACTGAAAGCCTTCTCATAGGAAACTTCCTTACTGCACAACTTGCAAAGCAGAATTTTCCCATCACTTTTGAAATCAGGGTATTCTGAACAAATTTTGGCTAACCGGGCAGATCTTTCCTGCTTAAGTTTTGGCATATTCTGAAAAAATACATACATGCATGAATATATCGATAAATTAATAGAAAAATTAGGCACAAATACGGTTTACCGACAACTCTCGGATCTACACCAAAGTTTCCCAATCGACAAAGCTTTTTGTGCTGATAATAATAGAAAAAAATTTTGTCGGTCGGCCCAACTTCTTCAGATGTGCTCGTTGTCGGCAAACCGAATTTGCTTTTCCATTGGCGGTTCTCTTATGGTTGATGTGCGGTGGTGGTCGGAGTTCCGTGGCAATGGCTTCTGTAAGATGTTATGTTTTGTGTAGTCAGGGGATGATTTATACCAAAGGCGCCAACGGAGTCAAAAATAACACAAAAGAAACACGTCTGTCGATGGTAGGTATTAAGGGTTTTAATGCACAATTTTATTTCCTTTTTCTTTTTACAATTGTAATTCTTAACTTCTGCACCCGAGATTAAACATGATAAAGTAAGAAAACGTTTACTAAAGCAAGCAATTTGGCTCGCTCACAGTTGATATTTTTGGTATTCGCTACGTTTTTGTTACCACTCCTCGCTACAGGGCAGCACGTTCACATCAATAATGAAATTCGCCATCAGAGATGGCATATAAGAACACTAATATTACATAAAAAATAATAGCGATTTTTAAGACCGAATAAGCAAAAATATGCATTTCTGACCAGATATGTAAAAACAAGCATTGAGGACAAAATATGCACAAATATGCAAAACATGCAAATGCATATAATTGGTTGCCCTAGTTATTAGTATAATTTCAATTATTATTCTTAAAATATGCAACACAATTAGTAAAATAATTCAAATGTTTGAAGTATCGGCTGTATTTTACCACTAGCCTCTATAAATAGTTTTAAGAACTAAAATTTGATGGCCGTCACTGATTTATATAACCCTTATATGCAAGTACGAAATGGTACTATGGTAGCAGTGATCAAATTTTAGTCAAGCTTGAGACAGCAGTTGTCGAAGCAGGTGGCATACCATAGTAAAACCTTGGTAAGAAGGGTATTCAATGGCATCCCGTTGTTTTTCTTACTTGTATAGCCTCCCTACGCTAAATGGTTGTAGTGTTCCCGCAGGTCCCCTAAACTAATTTGTCTAGTTGAAGGCTCCTCAGTCATCAGCTAAAATTGAGCATAGCGTTCCTGTGGCTACCTATGCCGCTACCGTCAGAAGCACCAGCTGCCTGAGTATAGTGTTTATGTGGCATCCTGAAGTACGCTACCTCGTATCAGACGGGTCGCATCGTACGCCAGGTTTCCGAGCCTAGCTTTACCATGTCATCCCGCAGTGTGCTACCACTGTCAACTGACGTCAAACGCGACGTACGCAGGTTGCCGGCGCGCAGCGTTCCCGTGACATATCGCAGTACGCTGCCACAGTCACAGTGACCCAGCGTCCCCGTGGCAACTGAGATCTCTGTATTAGGTAGAAAGAAATCAAGTGGGATCGATACTAATTTACCTTAGGCCACTGCTATCGCACGTGCTGTTAGTAAGAAATAGTCGCCGAATAAAGTACGCTTTATAAATTTGACGAGGGCGTTTCTTTTTTCTCAAGTGTCAATCAATAAATATTATTGTGACCGGACTAGTGGACACGGCAAGTATATCCCAGCCATTAAAAAGTGTCGTCACAATTGATATCTCAACCGTCAATAAAGACTAATGATTTGGTAGAAATCAAACAACTACAAAACAATACAGTTGAATGCTATAAAGAGTGAATTGCTTTTGTGAATCCGTTAGTTCATGCGATCCGTTATTGTTATTTTTATTGAAAGGGAAGATAGATTAGGAAATACTTACCCTTTGGTAACGTGCAGGATTGCAAATGGAAAGTCTTGTCACGGAATTCAAAAGTTTGGGATCACAGGCGCAAACATCAAAATTTAAGAAAGTCAACACACTAATTTCAACCGTGACAACAAGTCTGCAGTGGCCGATTTGTCAAAAAGATCACAGCAGTTTAGGGATTTAGATATTAAAGAGCGCAGAAATGTAGTTCGTAAGAGCGGGATATATTTCATTTGTTTAAAGGAAAAACAGTTTGCTATGAAATTCCGAGTAAGTTTGTAGTTAGTAAATTTATGGCTCATTGCTACAAGTAAAATGCTGGCCAGTCATCCCTCAACTCCTATAGCTTTCAATAATGCAGAGCGCTTATGAACACTGGAGCCAAGGTAACGCTCATGTCGGAAGCCACTGTTCAAAAACTTCAATTTAACCGATCCTATGGTAAGTCTGCGCTGTGTGTAGTTAGGGGTAACTATACAAGTTATACTAAAGGAAAATTTTAAATAGATATTTTCGTCAAAAATAACAGTTCAATCATATTGCATTGCATATTAGAAATCTAACGCAATATATTCCGTCAGAAAGAATTTTTATAAGAAAGCTTGGTGCTTTCAAAATTTGAATCTAGAAGATCCAACGTACCACATACCAACCCGTATCGACATAGTTCTAGGAGGTAACGTCTTTCCCCATACTACATACTACAACCGGTTGGGTAAACAAACTACCTAAAAGATCGATTATCATAGCTTTTGGGATACAAAAAGTGGGCTAAAACCACAAAACATCAAAGTAAACATAAGGAAAATGCGGAGAAACATTTCAAAGATATTGTTCTGAGACAGGCGGTATATGGTCATACATCCATTTAAAGCCAATTCACATCAACTTGGTGACTCAAAGATAGCGGCGATGTGAAGACTTAAAGCGAAGGAAGAACAGTTTTGTAAAAATATTGAGTCGAAGGATGAATTTCACAAGGCTGATCGGTGCGAGTCATACCAAGAGCTAGTAACAGGGTAAATTCTCCTAGCTTGGATAGAGCACACCATTCAACGTATTCCGGTTCGATACCGTTGCCACTAAAAACGGAATGGACAATGAACAAAAGGCAATAGAGTTAATTTTGTCCTTAAAATGTAACGCGGCAGAAGTACTGGAAACCGTGCCTGCGAGTTGCAGAAATAGATTCGACGACATTATGGCGATACTTTAGCGTAAATATGGTGGCGAGTACAAACGAGATATCTAACGCATGGAATCGCGAGGAAGAATGCAGAAATCTAACGAGTCTCAACAGACATTTTTAATTGAAATTTAAATGTTGGTTCAGTTAACTTATCTTATCAATACAGATGCCTTTGTAAATGGCATCAGAGATCCCGAAGTAAAACTTGAGCAGCATGTCGTATGCAAAAGACAAACCTGCGGAAACTGTATCATTTGCATTAGCACAGGAGAAGTGATATTTAAGCCACAAATATATAAAGGCAGAGATCTGGATGTGCTTGCCGAGAAAGAGAGAGATTTCGTTAGGGAGCTTAAAGAAATAATGGCCATCCTTAACTACATCTATAAAAGAAGCACTAGCCGCGAACAAACCAAAGGTGTTACAATTGGCACCAAGGAAAATAGCGATATCCGTTTCGTCACTGAGAAACAATGAACCTGCCACCCAACTCTCATCGCAGGAGTTCCCATTAAACTAAAACGAGCTAGAACTAAGGGGTAAGAGTTAGCTCACACAAGCCCCATGATTCATGGTCTTCCTATCAGTGATGCAGCAGGAAAACAGCAATGTTACGGCGTATGGACACATCAATGGCGGAAACACATCTTTACGTTAGACATAGGAACATCGCAGTCCATCATCTATTGTAAAATCGAGGTCAAAGTGACTATTGCCAATATCAGTGTGAGGCACATGTTTATTGTTGCCGATATTATCGACGAGGTGATTATTGGCGCCGATTTCTTAATAAGGCATGGCATGTACAATGTTAAGATACACTTTGATATCGGATATGACAATCAGATCCACGCACGATGAGTTATTGCTGTTAAATACCAGAATACAGCACCGCAATCTGAATCATTAGTATGGGTATGTGGATAGTTGAACCAGCAAAAGGCATTATCAACATAGCAACAGCAAAGGTCCTCGTAAAAAACTGTGAAAGCGGAAAAGTTCTGGTAAGAGTGCTCAATTTATCCAGCAATGAAGAAGTCATCAAGAAAAGTTCCGACATAGGTTAATGTACTTCGGCCGAGATAATAATAAGTTGCGAAGGAAGACCAGAACCTGCTAATATGACTATAAAGGAGCGTCAGCAATTTGAAGAACATATGGCGAAATGGGTAGCAGACTTAGCTGCTGCTGACAGAAATGAAGCCAAGCAGCTGTTAAAACGCCATGTTTGCATGTTTGCGCTGAAGGGTCAAACTCTGGAAAGAACAGCAATAATAAAACACGAAATAAACACTGGCGAGGCAAGACCAATAAAACAGGTGCCTAGAAGCATTCCTTTAGCAAAGAGAAAAGAGACTAAATAACTAGTTTATGAAATGAAACTTGAAGCCCTTGAAGCTCCCCTGTAGTCCTAATGAAGAAGAAAGATTCGCGTGGACTACAAGGGACGACACTAAGAAAATCAATGACTCCTTGGACACGTTGGCTGGAACAAGATGGTTCTCCACATTAGATCCACAAAACGGATATTAGCAGGTGGAGATCGCTGAGATGGGCAAGGAGTAATCCCATTTGGGCTCTGCAATGCTCCTGTACGATATTTGGGTAATCGTCTCACAGCAGACGACATTTCAACGGATGAAGACAAAATATGAGCCGTAAAGGGTTGGCTTCGTCCGTGTGAATGGAACGGACACTTGTCGGACCCTCTCCAAGCTTGAATAGAACAACTGTGTGATTAGATGGGAACTTTTGGAAGTGCTAGAGGGTATAAATCATTATCATAAGTATTTGTATGGCCAGCAATAAGAAGAAGCCTGATGTAACAGTACAACTTGGGGACACCATTTGAGCGTATAGCCATGGATGTAGCGGGTCCTTTTCCTACCAACAATAACGGAAATCGCTATGTACTTGTCGTAATGAGCTACTTTAGTAAATGGCCGGAGATATACGCTATACACAACCAGGAGGCAAAAACGGTTATGAATGCATTTGTGAACAACTGTGTATGCCGCTATGGTGTCCTATAGAACAACACTCTTACCAAGGTAGAAATTTCGAGTCTTCCATATCCAAGGAAATGTGCGAGGTCTATGGGATAAAAAAAACAAACCCCTTCAGCCACAATCAATGGTATGGTGGAGAGCTTTAACCGTACTTTGGAAAAATACCTGAGAAAAGTTGTGAGCGCGCACCAAAAAGACATCAGAAAAGATGTTTATAGCTAAAGATTCTCGCGTATAATACAAGTTCCTGGAAACTAGACGACTACTGGACTGAACTAGACGACTTGGCTGGTCAAGCTGGTAGTTAGTGAGTGTAACGTTAAAGTGTGAACAGCGTGTTGAATTAAAGAGTAAAATAAAGTAACAGAGTGTAAAAGTAAAATTCTGCTGGCTATATTGCTTAAATAAACTTATTAAAAAACCTGCGAATAAATAAAAAGGTTAAACGTAGTAATATATGTATTTCTGAATGTGTATACTGGCAACACCATCATATTTTTAAGCTAATGTTGCACAATAATGTTTCAATTGATTCGAGTTGTCGGAATTGTAAATACGTAGGTTCTTATTGGTTTTGTCCAAACTAATTTGCACCAATATTCCTCTTAAATAATTTAATTGAATAATTTACTTGGCTGATCTTAAACAGCAATTGTTTTCAAGAATATTCGTGTTTATTTGAATCGACAACTTTGTTCAGCATTAAAACTAATTAACTTCTGTGTTTGGATAAAAATGTACATATATAAATTTTTTTTATTAAATGAAATTAACATAAATAAAATTAATAAATTAAAATTCACGCAACTAACTTCTGTGAGGAAAGAAAGTTCATTTTATCGTATAAACAATGAATATTATACATACATTAGTAAAATATTTTTTATTTTATGTCAACTGAGCAAACAATTTCAATGGTTTTAAATAAAAAGATGAACAAATTATAATGGACAAGATGGATATTCCTTCTACAGTTGATTTTAGATATCTACTTACTTCAAACCTACAACTAAATTCTTACATAATAATCGTTTTAGAATACACTATTGCCTAATAATGGATAAAATGTCTGTTGTAAGTTTTTATGAATACGGCCTATAATAAATACAAACGGATGTATTAAAAATAAAGTTAACAAATCTTTATAAATCATTGTTAAAAACAATTATTATGAAAGTTGTTGAAAGTAGGTAGACACTTACCCACTTTAAAATTAAATTTTAATTTATTATTTTGGGAAAAGCTGGTTAAGAAGCAATATTTTTTCAAACAAAACTTCGCTATATTCCCTCTATCTTCTTTCTTTCAATTTTTAACTCTATATTTTAAAGCCCATCTCCCTATTCATGATTACAATTTTTGTTATGAATTTGAAATAAAAAATCAACGTAATTTTATAAAAGTTATTTAACTGATCTGCACGAAATTAATACGAACAAGAAAGGTTTGTAATTCGAATACTTAAATGCAGATGACGTAGTAATATATTAATTTATTCTATTTTTGTTTGCTTTTACTTTTATTTAAAAGGCAGAATTTATTTAACTTGCAAATAATAAAAATCAATTAATTTATAAAGTCGACTGACTACCCCTGATAAGTTCGGACATTTTTGTGCACCATTCGCTTTAATTTGGGATGGTGCTGCCAGTAAAAAAGTCCCTAAAATTAGACTTGTAAAAGTGTTGTTTTGGAGACGTTTTCCTAACAACGATTTCTTAAGCTTAGTGCTTATGTCAATGTCCACCCTAAACTAAAAATATTTTTTTTTAACGTTTAGAATAACTGTAAGTTAGTATTGGTTGCATAATACACATTTGTGACTATTAATACCAATACATACATGCATACACACGAGTATGTTTTAAGTTAAATCATTTATTTATTGTGTCATGCTTAAGACAAGATTTGTCTAAAAATGTGAGTATATAAATGATATACATACATACATACATACATACATACATACATACATAGATATAAAAACTTACTTACACATGCAAAAGCAAACTTTTTTGTACACAGTTTTGAATACATATGTACGTGCATATGTATGTACCTGGCTGTTAGTTAATAGTATGTTAATATTATTCAAATCAAACGCAATCATCGTGTAAAAATTATGGTCATGCTAGATGTTGTTAGTGAACTGTTGTCAACACGGTATCGCAGTGTTCAACAATCAAGAGAAATTCCGAAATATTTGCCCATATCAGAAAGTATGCTATCATGTCATAATGTTCTAACATTTTACATAAGCTTTCAAGAACGTCCTTTTGTTTTTTATAAGACTTTTTTTTTGCTATTTTTTCTGTTCTAGTTGGTGGCAGGGTTGCTCAGAAAAAAAATCCTAGACGTTTCTGTATGGTTTTTTATTTGAATAAAATGTAGTCAAGAAAAAATTAGAAATTAATAATTCAAACTTAAAAAATCCTGCGTCGTTTTGTATAAGATTCATATCAGCCTTTTTTTAACTAACAAGATATCTATCGAGCCCCAAGTATTCCCCTGATTATTCTTATTTTGCTGAACGTCTAATGTTTCCACATATCAGAATTTAAAAGGAATAACTCTAGCCTGATTGACTCTATAAGTTTGTAGTCAATAATCGGAACTTTTAGTATATAATACTTTAATATGTATATGCACATGTGAGAAAGGAGCGGAAAGTGGGGAAATGTGGCAAAATTAGATAATTAAAAAAATGTCGCACATGAAGTCATAGGCAATTGTGCAACTTTAGACTACAAACAGTAACCCTGATTGGAGGGAGGTTAGTTTATTTCTGGTGTTAAAATTCCACTGTCATTTGTTTTCGGCGTGAAATTATGTAAAAACGTTATGTAGTGTTTTCTGACGCTGAATTCTGAGGAGCTGTCAGCCATATTTTTTAATTTTATTATCATGTTTTTTCTCTTTGAATAAAAATATAAATGTCAAGTCCGTTGAATTTGACAGCTTAAGAGAGCTTTGGTCATCAGTGTATTAGAAAGTAAACCATACACGTTGCGACCGTTGGTACAACTTGAGGTTCCACACAAGATTGTAAATTGTGTGAGCTCGTTGAAGTAAGTTGTGTTGATTGTATAAAAATCGATAAATTTAGACTTTTCGAAAAGCTGCCCCAAAGCCCTATTCTATTTTGTGCTAATTTTGTAGTGAAAGTTTTATTTGCCATCTTTACTCAAAGCGATCTGTGTGCAAATAAAGTTGCGCAAATAGATTTTACACAAAGTTGTAGTGTTTGGGGCAACACGCCCTTCTTGATTACCAACGTCTGCATAACATTTATTGCTGCATAAGTTTTCTAACACTCATTAAGGTGGTACACACGTTGTCATCTTGTGTTGACAATATAATTTGATAATTGAAGGATCGCCGCGAATAACGTTGCAAATGGCAAAATAATAATTTTTCTTCCTTTATTTTTTTTAGTTTATCAAAAATAATAAAAATAAAATAAATTCCGTTCGTAGCATTTTGTTTATAACTTACAACTTTCTTCCACTGATTGACTCATTGTAACTGCGTTCTGACGGTGATAAAATGCATAATTTTCATGTTGGAACAAATGTAAGAGAGTAATTTTAACGGTAATCTGAAAAGAACAGGTATTGCAAAATTTGTCTTTTACAACGTTATTCGCGGCTTTGCTTCAATTGCCAAACTTATGCTCGTGTGGTCGAGGGGCCTTAAGCCTTATTTTGTAAAACGCATTGCGTTTTACATATGGGCTCTAATTTTTTAAAACGTAACGTAACGCCAGAATTTATCTTAATAAAAGACGAATCCAAAAAATTTTTAAAATTTTTATTAGTTTATCATATAATTTACTGGATTTTAAGAAAGGAAATCAAACAACTTGTTAAAATTTCGAAAATTGGGATGAAAAACAATGAAGTTTTGAAATTTGTTTTTCATATAAATTCTTCCATTGCGCTTTACAATATTGGGCCGTAAAACTCAAAAATCAAAGTTCGCGGAATAATGACGAGCTACAGCAAATCGCCGAGTCGCGGCTGATGTTTTTAATCCCATTTTCACAAAATTTTAAAAGCTCCGTTCAGTGCAATAAAAACCACGATTTTGCGGAACTGTGTAATACATATGTATGTATTCTCTTTCTATATATTATTCTATTTCTTTTCAAGACAAAAATGTTTTTTAGCTAACAACTACACACACACACATGAATATGTATGTGCGTTCGAATATTTATCTATCCAGGTTTATATAACATGTCAGTTTTGACAAAAATCTCGTTTTGATAATATTTTAGCATTGGATTAACTTTTTGTGCAAGTGGTATATATAAGGAAAGAAGAAGTACCTTCGATCCGTATTTGCCAAAAGGAATTCATTCGTTTCAGACACTCCAATTAGACACGGATTAAAATGACTCGATTAGTAAGTTAATTTGTTATATGTACGAGTATGTACGTGATCGAACGTAGTGAAAGGAAGGAAACTAAACTAATAATTCAAATTTATGATTTGAAACAAGTCTATGATATAAAATAATATGTAAGAGTGTGTATAAATAAAATATTAAGAACACAAAACCAACTTGAAAAAAAGTAAAAGCAAACAGCAAACGGAAATTTTCAAATCCAAATTTATTTAATTAAAAAAATCATAATTAATCAAAGTGTTATTTTTATTTTAACGATTAATAAATTAGTGACATGAATATTTCTTATTAAATGAATGAAATCGATAACAAATAATGGTGCTTCTATATTTAAACAATTTTGTAATTAAAATGGTTAGAAATTATTTGTAGAAAACGAAAACATCAAATGGTGTGTTATCATCCAAAAAGTATTTTTTAATTATTTTTTAAGAAGCAATATTTAATTTAATCAAGGAAAATGTCAACGTGGTTTTTATACGACTTTTCAAAATTGCTACAAATATCTACAAGAAACTTTAAATGTTTTCTCGTCTATTCGTTTTGTATAGTATCAAATAGTGCTGGTAAATTTTAAGATTAATATAAAAAAGTTAAGCCCAGAATAAAAGAAAAATACAACTGGCGCAACATAAAATTTAAAGACGGTGGCAATTATCAAAAAATATTTTAACGTGATCGACCTTTTTTTTTTTTTTTGAAGCAAATCTTTTACATAAGTAAACGTGTTAGTGGAACAGAATAGCAACTAAATTTTGCGAACAACAACACATTGTCTCTCAATTATCATCTTTATTTGTTAAAACGTAGAGAATATACATATCGTACATCCACTTCAAAGGTGACACAACTTAAAATTTAAGTTAATATATGGAAATTATTTATTATAATTTGTCTAGTCATATGCAAATTTTTACCTTGTTTTTGTTATTGTAAGTATTTGCACCGCACTGTCATCGGCAAATATATTATTTAAAGCGTATTGGAAGCGCATAAAATTATTATTTCCTTTAAAGTTTTTTTTTATCTTGAATAAATTGCTTTCATTTACTTTACACTTTGAATTCAGCAAAAGAGTCCTGGGAGCTGATTCTCGCATCCGTATACGAGCGAAATTATATTCGAACGTGCGAGTTTTCTTACTTTTGGGATTCTCTCATTCGATATCGAGTAAGGAGTATCGAAATTTCTAATGATGGCATTAGTTAACGTGCTACATTTCGAATGTATCCTTGCGAGTGTAAACTCGTTAGCAAAGTATTATTCGCGTTAACGTTTTAAAGTATAAAAGTGAACAGAAAAGAAAATGTAAGTTAAAAATTTCTGATTTTTTTTTTTAATTTAATTGTTATATTTCTGGGTCAAAGTTAAAAAAAATAAATTATTCTCAAAAAGAGATCCTTGGGAATTTTATGGCAAAAAGCCTTTTACCGAATAGTTCGCAAGGGAAAGCGAGTGTTAACCAACTTTGGGAGCAACTAGCCGCGAAACTTAATGCTTCTGTTTTTATCTGATTTTTATGTTTAGGTATACGCTGATCAAAAACAAAATGTAAAAAAGTTTTCTTTTAATTAATCTCCGAAGAAAAGAACCGGTGGTGGCACGTATGAAGAAAAAACTCTCACTCAAGGAGAGGAACAAATCTTGGCTGCTGCTGGCATAGAAGTCGCTGTTGAGTGTCTGAAGGCTGTGCAAAGCTTCGGATCAGTTTTAAAAACACAAACAGAGCTAGCTAAAGTCAAACCTAAAACCTTTAGGTGATGAACTTAGTGTAATAGCGCCTGAAGATCACAATAATGACTTGCCATGCACTTCTTCGTCTTTAGTCTTGGACAGTAACCACTCCTCATGTACAGAAGATGATGATTTAGAAGAATCAGTGCCAGAAAAAAGAAAAATAATATATGGAGACATAAAAAAACTAGCGTAAAGAAAAGGAAAACAAAAACTACTTTGCTAAACAAAATATGATGACTACCGAGAACTACCAGAAGGAGATTCGAAAAAGATTAGATTCCCTTATAGAAGTACAAAAACAAGACCTCGAATTAAAACAAAAGAATGTCGAATATTCAGTTAGTTGCAAATACGAAGAAAGGAGTTAGAAACACTTAATATGGGTATCGAAATGCAATAAAAAATAAAAATAGCAATTTTTGACCTAAATCCATATGTTCATAAAACTTTTATAGGCTTTAATTTTTTTTTTTCAATAAATATGAATTTTTAAATTTAACTGCTTTACTGCTTTTTTACTTGTTTAAAATCTTGTAACTTTTTATGGACGTATGTTCTTTGTTTATAATTTTCTCCATTTTATTCAGCGTTCTGAAGCATATCTATTTAAGTTCTTTACAACACTGAACTAAAAATTCGATTCGTTTCGTATCGAGTAACATCATTAGAAAATTGTAGGCTATCGTAATTAACTTCGATACGAATTTTATTTCGATCACGAATGCGAATGCCCCCTGATATTTGATACACCCAAAAATAGATTTCTCCTTTTCTGAAAAATTACATATATCGAGTTGTGTCACTTTTGAAGCAGGAATGCGATATACATATGCATGTTCATGCATACATATATGTATGTATATAAATATGGTGGCTATTTTGGCGGATATGCAATGAAATGATTTTGAGCCGAGGCAAATATTTGGCGCACATTATTTATTCGTCTTTACTCTAAACTTTAACGGTTGCATTCATACAAATTTAAATAGCTTTTCAAACTATTATTAAGCAAAATTCGATAATGAAAACATTTTCAAATAGGTGCTTACCTTTTTTAGCTTTTAAAGCAATTGTAAGGTAACATTCCCATTTTGTCGGTGAAAAAGTTGTTTTAGAAGCGATAGTTGGTTGCTTGACCATAAACTAACAACACAGTATAAATATTCCCTCTATCTTCTCCGTTCCAATTTTATATTTTAAATCTCTGCTCTTCATTTATCATTTTAGTTTTGTTTATTGGTTTATTTTAAAATTCATAAAAAATCAATTTAAATATACAAATTATTTTAGTGATTTACAAATTTTCAAAACATAAAAAAGGCGCATTATTCGATTTTTTTGTTCACAAAATTAAGTCGTTTGAATTCCTTTCTATTCATTTTATTATTCTCAACCTCATTTAAAAAACAATATATTAATTATTTAAAACCAAAACAGAAGTTAATACATTTTAAAACTATAAAAACCTACTTACAAATTCGAAAAACCCGGATCAATTGAAAAATTTTTGTGCAACATTAGCATGAAAATACAATGGTGTTGCCGGTATACAAATTCAAAAATATGTTTGTTTTAGTTAAAACTTAATTATGAATACGAATTTTTAGGAAAATGTGTTTTAACTAATATGTATTTGAAACCTCATTTTCGATTTTTTTATGAATACGATTGTAACAGTTTGATGGTGGCTTGTTGAAACAGTTACCAAGTACAGGGTGTCCGCCGGGAAGGTATACTACTTTTTGATTAAATGAAAGAGAATGGATTTGAACACATTTTTCATTACATTCTCACACATTTCACGCGGTATTTCATTAATTTCATCACGAATATTTTGTTTGAGTTGCTCCAGCATTTCTGATTTGTTTGCATAAACCTTGTTTTTCAGATATCTTCACAAAAAGAAGTCCGGAGTAGTCGAATAAGGCGACCGTGGAAGCTAATCAACATCAGCATTCCTTGAAATAACTTGTAGTGGAAAGAGGTCTCGCAGTAATTCCATTGTAATCCTGGCTGTATGCGATGTGGCAACGTCTTGTTGAAACCATATGTTAGTTAAGCCCATAGCATGCAGTTGTAGCGTTAAAAAGTTTTCAATCATATCGCGATATCGCTCCCCATTGACAGTTACCGTGAAGCTCTTGTGTGAACTGAATCTTAAATGGAAACAAAAACAAATGCAAACGTTTGTGCAAAATTGTGGCCAAAGTCGTTCTTTGAAGACCAAGCTCCTGAGCACGATGTTGACTTGAGCTTGATGGATTGTTTTGAACACTTTCTTGAACAGCAGTAATGTTTTCAGTCGATCTTGCAGTACGCTGTGGTCCTTGCTTGGGCATATCAGCTACAGTCCCTCTTTCTTCGAAATCATTCACTACACGATAAATAATTTCACGTAACTTTCTTATCGTCACAGTAATCGATGATTGATTTTGATAAAATTTTTAACGAATAAAACACGTTGGCTTACCGAATATTTTTCCATAATAAATTTGCCACATCTCTACTTCACGACTGCCAAATATGAACTGTCAAGACAAATGTTTACCAAAATGGCGGCAAAACAAAGTAGTATACCTTCCCGGCGGACACCCTCTAGTTTAAAAAGAGGAAATGAAAACATATTTGGCGTTCTACAAGGACATTTTCATTGCATTAAAAAATTAACTAGCGCAACATGCTGGTGGTAGTATTCTCCTCTACTCTCTATATAACAAATAACACTGTTAAATAATATTTACACGTTAACAGATTTTTGGTTAACGGATTTTTGTTCAGAATGTACGATTTTCGGTTACTTTGCTTTCATTTCTTAAGGGAAATTCATTTCTAGATCATTTTTTACACTTTTAATCTAAATTTTTCAATTAGGTCTCTTCCTTGGTTTTTGGACAAATTTTGAACTTTGAATTTATTTCAAGACAACCGCGTGATTATACTTCATACAGAAACACTGATTGGAATGCCTTTAGAAATGAGATTGTATCAGAAATCAAATAAATATTCTCTTATCGAATTTAGAAATTGATCATTTTCTCTAAAAGTTCTCTTCCACTGCAAAATAAAGTACTGGTAATCACAGTGAGAAGATCAAAAAGAATTTAGAACTTATATACATATATTAAAGTATGCTTGGCAGAGGGAATTAAGGAACATTTTTAGAAGAACGCTAGATAGAACGCAGCTAAATTGTATTCTCAGCAAGTATAAATATATCTTTACAGGTAACAGGTGCTATTCGAAAAGTAGTACAACCAAAAAATGACAGGTAATATATCAAATCCAATACAATAAGGGAAAATATATTCTCTGTACTTGCTGCCCTAGAGAATTAAGATGTCGCTGTTAGGGAGCAAGACCCCCCACCAATTTACTTATGCGAATAAATATTAAATACCGTTGTAAATATGCTGTTCCAATCCGTAGGTAAGGAAAATTGCTATGTGGCTTCTATACTAAGAGGACAAATTCAGGAAAACAAGATTCAAACCCACACGAAAACAGGAATTTAAACACTATCCCGATTCCAGACTCAGTGCGGGTTCTATTACTAGTACACAACCCAGTAACGTACCAGACAATAGGCCAAGCTATACGTATGCATAAACATTGAGAAATGATTTACATACATAATGTTAACGTAAAAAGTAACGTGCAAAAACATTTATACGCACACGTCTTAAAAGAGGGTACAGAAATACCTATTACGAATAATTCGAGCTCAATCGAAAATCTTATACAAACAATGAACACTTTTATGACAACTCTATGCAGGGTATGTTTCAAGAAAAGATACACACCCAAAATAAGCTTTTGCAAATGTTGTTTACCAAAAATGAACCAGTTGAATGAGTGAGTTCTACTTATGTATCTCAGAACATTGCTCTGAGAAATCCTGCTGATATGTAAGAATCTGTAAACAATTTAACAGACATCGTGACTGTAACAAGTTAGAATTGCAACACCAACAAAACCACCAGTAATAATAAATTCGTACCAGCCAACAACTGATATACAGACTCTTGTCAAGTAGAAGATAATGCTTCGAAGCAATGGCAGAGTAGTCGAACTAAAGATATAAATGAAATTAATCCAGAGAATTTTACGTAATACATTGAGACAGAACATGCTTTTGCTATCGAGATCTACTTAAAAAACTTGGATCCAACGAAAAACACGAAAAACTGTAAAGCACTTACAATCACCTGTTGCCTACGAATCCCCACTAAGGCTCGTAATTCGCGCTTGGGTTAAAAACTACGATGGAAAAGTAAATGCCTTCGCAAATCACTTGGAAAAATATAAAAATAGTGTCACTATTTCAAATATCAGCGACACTGTGAATGATCCTATGATTCCTATTAAACTCAACAATTTAAACTCTATATATCAGAATCTCACCCGGATCAGATCATATTACAGGATCAATGATAAGGTAATATCCAAGTTATGCTGTTAGACGTTTTCTATTCGTATTTAATGCAAGGAAGGACTTAAGTCAGATAACTCCATAGAGGCCTATTAAAGCATTATCTTACTGAGCAAAACACTCTCACAGACCATCAGATTGGTTTTCGAGCTAGGCAAAATACTATTGAGCAAGTCCATAGAATTGTCACCGTTCTTAAATGAGTATTTCAAAATAAGCAATATTGTTCAGCTTTATTAATTGACATTTTCTAGGCGTTCGATACAGTCTGGCATGATAGCTATTTGACAGATAAAAATTGGAAAATCTTTGCAGGAATACCTCAAGGTAATGTAATGAGCTAGAAGTGGAGAATAAAGGTAAATCCATCAAAATGTGCTCACGTAACGTTTTTCCTCATAACTCGAAATTGCCCGCGTATAACAATAATACATACCACGGTTCCAACGGATACCCACGGAAAATATTTGGGTATCCACCTGGATCAACGCCTTACTTGGTCCCGTCACATTGAGGCAAAAATAAAACTTAGAACAAATCAACTACACTGGATAATAGGGAGTATAAAGTCCTTTTATAAAAATCCATTAGCCAAAGCCAATATGGTCATATGGTATTCAGCTGTGAGGTATTGCTTGCGTATCAAACATCCAAAAGTAACAGAGAAGACAGTCTAGGATTTTGCGACATCGTTTGCGTCCCCTGGTATATATGAAATGAAAATATTCCTACTATTCAGCAAGAATGAAATACATACTTGTGCAAATACGTAAAAAGAGGATATAAAAAAACTAACACAATGAGCCTGGCGATACGGCACTCCCTACACAATAGTAGATAGTGAATTTATTATTCAGATTTGAAAGCAATAAATTAGTTATTACATTGGTGATTAATAATAAATAATATTGTCAAAAAAAATCAATTAAATAAAAATTTAAGCCTCAAATATCTTTTAAATCATTTTTCCTAAATATATTCAGGTTGCCTTTGGCAACGTTGTTTGTTGTGTTTAGCAGTAGTGCGATTCACTATTCTTTTTTAACGGCAATCGCATCGATAAAAAATGTTAACAACAAAATTAACGATGCTGCTATTCAGTAACTTTTTTAAAACAACATTCGCAATCGTTTAGTCAGCTGTTGTTGTTAGCTTAACGATTGTTGACAAAAATAAACGACGTATATTTTTGTGTTGTTTATTTATTCGACAAACTAAAATTCATTGCACATTTTACGGGCAGTTTTAATTGATTTAAAAATCATTTATAAAGAATAATTTGAATGAACAAGGCCTAGGTAAATACATAGTATATTTTTACTACATGTAGAAAAAGCCTCAAATGTTATTTACTTACGTTTTGTAAAAATAGCTAAGCGCACAAACAATTTTTTCCAAAAAATCTTTGTTTTTTCCATTCTTCTTTGTGCTTTTCGTTTATTTCATAATTTTTTGACAGAGATGCCACTTGATGTCGATTTGAATAAACAGCAAATTAACGATGTCTACTATCGTTTACGAGTAGTTAGTGAATCACACAATCGTTACTGTAAACAACAAAAATTATCGACACATTTTGTACTTTCGAATCGTTAAAAGTTACTGAATCGCACAACAGGGCTCGATTTTAGCACCACATTTATATAGCGAATTTCAGAATTTTGAACATAGAAGGCGGACGTGTGTGTGTGCTCAAAAATAAAATAATAAAAAAAAATTTTATAAAATTTCAATTTGCTGTAAATATTAAAATATTTTTGTGTACTCGTATATTCAATATACATACATAAATATTGCATTCATAAAATAAAAACAAATTTATTTTTGTGAAAAAAAAAATCAAATACGACAAAAACAATTTTTAAATTCCAAAAACAATTAAGTGCAAGAATGCACATAAAAAGTGAATTCTTAAGTAAAACAACAAGTTTGCTTTATAACGATGTTAAACCCAAGTGGTGATAGCGAAGACGCTGCAGACGTAAACAGCAAAGCTAAAGAAAACAACAAAAATGATGAACCAATTTGGCAATGCGTTACAATAAATAAACGCAAACGGATTGAGTCACCAAAAAAAAAAACAAAAAGAATAAGTTCGTATGATACTACAACTACATCAGTATACAGCAACAAATATTCACTGTGATACTCAAGATGATGAAGAAATTAATGATCAGATTACAATACCAAAACCACCACCAAATTACATTCCTGATATAGCAAATATTAATCTTATGATTACTAAATTAAGTGGAATTATATCCAATACAGATTTTAATTATAAGTCTTTAAGGGAAGGTCAGGTAAGATTGATGATAAAGTCTATAGATTCATATAGAAAAGTCATTAAGAGGAAAGATCGTACAGAGTTATAATTAAGAGTTACATTAAAGCTGAACTTATCAGTTTAGGTCACTCGGTTAGATCTGTAACGAATGTTAGAAGTCATGTAACGAAAGAGCCTCTTTCAATGTTTTTTGTCGACTTGGATCCAGACCCCAAAAATAAAACTATTTATGACGTAAAATACATAAACCATGCTCTCGTCAAAATAGAACCACCACGTAGAACCAACGAACTGGTACAATGTCATCGTTGTCAACAATTTGGACATACGAAAGCATACTGTAAAAAACCGTACAGATGTGTTAAGTGCGGCATGGACCACCCTATCGTGGAGTGTAAAAAAAACCGCTGATACTCCACCTCGTTGTGTTCATTGTATGTTAAACCATACTGCCAATTACAAAGGCTGTAGAGTTTATCAAGACCTTGTTTCTAACAGAAATAATAATCAAAGACAACCTACAAGTAGCCAAAAAAATTATGTTAAACCGAACCATATTGCTTACCCGCAATTAAGTAATTATACCAACATTGAGCCCAATAATGGATTTAACGTGTCGTTTGCAGATACTGTTAAAGCATCTAATGTAAATGAAAATAGTCGTTTGGACAGACTTGAAAAAATGATGGAAAATTTAATGAATATGATGTCAATGTTAATGGCCAAAATATGCAAATAAATTTAAGGATAGCAATATGGAATGCAAATGGAATGCATAGTCACAAAAATGAAATAGAAATTTTCATTAAAACTAATTACATTGATATATTTTTAATCTCAGAAACTCATTTTACGAATAGAACTTTTTTCAAAATAAAAGACTACGATTTGGTTATTGCTAACCATCCCGATGACAGAGCCCATGCTGGTGCCGCTATTTTGATAAAATCTAATATTAAATATGAAATACTTTCTCCAGTTAAAGAAACTTTTTTGCAAGCTGCTGGTGTAAAAATAACATGCGATAATAATGAAATCAGTATTTTTTCTATTTATTTTCCTCCAAGACATAATGTTACGTGTACAGAATATGAAAACTTTTTTAAACAGCTTGGTGAAAAATTTATTGTTGGAGGGGATTATAATGCAAAACATCCCTGGTGGGGATCTCGTTTGATGAATCCAAAGGGAAGGGAATTATATAAATGCATTTGCAAAAATAATTATTCTGCATTATCTACAGGTAGTCCCACATATTGGCCCAGTGATCCACAGAAAATACCTGATCTTCTGGATTTCTTTGTTTATAAAGGTATAGCAAGGACATCTATGGATATAATTGACTGTGCTGACTTAAGCTCTGACCATAGTTCTGTAATTTTAACACTTAACTTGATTATTCAAACTTTAACAAAGAATCTTAAAGTACTTACTTCTAGAACAGATATGCAACAGTTTGCATCTTGGATAGAAGAACATGTAAATCTTAATTTACAAATTAAAGATGGCAACACTTGGAGGATACCATTGAAACATTTACCAATTTGATCCATGAAGCAGCATTTATAGCTACTCCACATCAGCAGCAAATAAATGGTAATAATTTTCGTCTATCGACTGAAATTAGAGAGCTAATCGCAAATAGAAGACGATTAAGAAGAATATATCAAAGCACTAGAAGCATATTAGATAAAACAAATTTTAATAGAGCATCTCAACAACTAAAAAAGCGCATAAAAGATTATTAAAACGAATTATTAAGCAATTATTTAAAAAATTTGGATACGGTAACTAATGACAACGAGCATAAACTGTGGAATGCAACTAAATATCTAAAACGTCCAATAAAAAGAAACATCCCAATAAAAAATCTAAGCGGTGAGTGGTGTAGATCAGACATCAGCAAAGCCAATGCTTTTAAGGAACACTTAGAAAGAACATTTAACCCATTTATTTTAAACAATCCCATTGTAAGGGCTGATATTGAGAACTTTTTAGATGTTCCTTGTCAAATGGATCGTCCTCTTAAACCAATATCCCCAGCCGAAGTAGGAAAAGCAATTGATAAGTTGAATGATAACAAAACTCCTGGTTATAATAATATCGATTCCAAGGTTTTAAAATCTTTGCCAAAAAGAGGAATTGTTTTTCTCACAACAATTTACAATTCTATATTCAGGCTAAACCATTTTTTTTTTTTAGTAAAACCTGGTAAACCCGAAAATAATGTTGCATCCTATAGACCCATCAGTTTGTTGTCTAGTTTTTCAAAAATTTTTGAAAGGCTCTTTTTAAAGAGATTAATGCGAATCTTAGAAAAACAAAATATTATACCTGATTATCAGTTCGGGTTTAGGCATAAACACGGCACACCAGAACAGTGTCATAGGATTGTCAATAACATTTCATACGCCTTAGAAAGAAAATTGTATTGTTCTTCTGTATTTTTAGATGTTCAACAGGCTTTTGACAGAGCCTGGCACAGTGGGCTCCTGTATAAATTAAAAAACCTCATCCCAGCCCCATTTTATTTGGTGCTAAAAACATATATTCAAGACCAGGACCAGTATTGTACACAATTTTTACAGCATATATGCCAACAATTGAAAATATAACTACTGCTACGTATGCGGACGATACTGCTTTATTGGCATCAAACGAATCATCGTTAATAGCTTCTGAGATGCTACAAAATCAATTGAATCTTCTTCAAGATTGGCTTCAAAAATGGAATATTAAAGTTAATAACACAAAGTCTCTTCATGTTACATTTAAGCTACGAAAAATATTTAGGCCTTCATCTTGATCGAAGACTTACTTGGAAAGAGCATGTCAAAAAGAAACGTGAGCAACTTAAATTAAAAACAAGAAAAATGTTTTGGTTATTGGGCTCAAGATCAAGCTTAGAAAACAAGGTTCTATTATACAAAACAATACTAAAACCGATATGGACATACGGCATTCAACTTTGGCGAACTGCAAGTAATTCCAACGTTGAGATACTGCAGAGATACCAGTTAAAAATGCTCAGACTTTTAACAAATGCGCCATGGTTTATCAGCAACAAAAACATACACAGAGATCTTCGAATTTTAATGGTAAAAGATGAGATCAATAACTTCAGTGGAAGATACCTTAATAGACTAAGTAATCATTCCAATATTTTAGCAATAAACCTGTTAGATGATAGCAATGAAATGCGGAGACTTAAAAGGTTTCATGTACTTGACCTTCCCTTCCGAAAATAGAAAATCTTAATTTGTCGAATCATATTTAAATTACAAAAATAAAATTTGAATTGAATTTACTTAATTTTTTTTTTTTTTTGTTGAGTTTTAAGGAAAACTCAATATATGTTATTTTAAAGTCATTAAATTTGCTTATTATTTTGATTGTAAAATAGATTGCAAATAAAACAATAATATAAAAAAAAAATTTATATAGCGTTTTTATCTATGATTTCCCACACATATTTAACTCTCACTTCTCTACGCTCACGACATTTATCCAAAAAGTACCCTCTTATCAATTTCCAGACAAAAGTAAAGCTATTTGTTTGAGGAATGCTTTCGGAAAATGCAAATACTATGTTGCTTAAGAACGAAGCAACTGAGTTTAAATCTAGACATACAAAATATTCCTTTTAAATTTAATCATCATACCAAAATAGTCCTTAATAAAGCTCGCGGCGTTTAAATTTTCTTCGGAAGAATGTTTAATAAGAGTTACCTTCGGGAAAAACTAAAGTGTTAATATATCAATTCAGTTCTAGACCGTTACTGTTATATGCATTTTCGACTTGGTTTCCTGTGTCTCCAACGGTTATGAAGGCATTTGGTATTTTTGAGAACCAACTCTTAGACTATGCGTTAATAAACGAGTTAATAAAGGCTTTTTAAATGAACATATACATATATGATTTAGCAAAGATTTAATGAAACTTTTCAGTATCCCTTTACGCATACTACATAATGTGTTAATTCAAAATATCCTTGACAATCAAGCAGATTTTAATTGTTTACTACTCTCCCCTGCGCTATGTCACATATCAAATTGAATGTGGTAACAATTTATTGCCAAAGTTTTAAGTCTCAAAAATTCAAGATGCCCACGGGGGCTAATATTTGTTAAGTTTTTTAAGTTTCCTTTAAACTTTTTGTTTTGTTTTTCTTTCTTTCTCTTATACTACATTTACATCTACGCAAAATCGGGTACTTATGAGATTTTAAGCGAAATCTAGTTCATTTCTACCAGATTTCCCATACAAAACAAAATCTACTTACGAACTAGATTTTGGCAAAATCTCTCAAAATCTTGCAACTATGTATTTTTTGCTAATGTACTGAAATATACAGCGCTGAACAAGAAAATTTTGACATTTGTAACAAAAAAAAAAAAAAGCGCGGTAGAAACAAAATATTTACAGCAACATTAAAAAATAATAAAAGTTTAAAATAAGCGGTTTCAATATGAATGAAATAATAATAAATAAAGTGTAAGTAATATTACATATATAATTATGTGTAAAAAAACAATTGTAGCACGAATTTAATTAAGTTTAGAGCAAATTTTTTATTCTTTCTTCAGTCAGCTGTTTTTGTTATGAAAATGAAATCCAATAATACGTCAAAAAGCATTGGTGTAAACGTCAGAGATTTTCTTCGAGATTTGAGCTGAAATCTACTAGATTTTGCGTAGATGTAAATGTAGTATTAGCTTTAAGTTTAGTTTCATGTTCTGACACTCGCAAGAGTGTCAAATCGCATGCGAGTAGCAAATCGTCAAACTTATTTCTGTATGTTCTGCAACTCACGCGTTTTACTTGCGATTTGCTTTTGAAAAGTTTTAAAAGAAAACTCTGTATTTTTAATTATTTCTAATACCTGAACCTAGAATATTACGAAAAATACCCGGGCATTTCATTTGAATTAATTACAGCACTAGCTGCGAATATTTTTCGAAGATGACTCGTATCAGCTGTTTATTGAAATCGCCAGTGCAAAAGAAGAAATGCAGAGGCGAAAGTTGCAGAAGCTAAGAACATTTTTAAAGTTCATGTTTTTAGAAAAAATTTGTTACAAAATGTCATTAGTTTTGACTAAAATAAAAAGAAAACACTATTAATTTAATTTATTCATAATTTTGTAGTTTCTTTAAAAACAAGTTTAGTTTAAATACAGCAGTTCACTTCAGTATACTCTTGCGACTTGAACTCGCCAAAACTCTTGCGAATGCGAGTTACAGAACATCTCACATGCGAGTTGAAATCACAATCGCAAATTTTGTGTGAGATGCGAGCGTCGGAACATGGCCGCTAATTTACAAAATTTGCTACTAACTACATCTCCACACAAACTGATCACCTAGTTTCTGTTTAACATTAAAATTATAATTTTAAAGCAATGAAGATTTAAGTGTTAAGTCTCAAATAAACTTAACGTGGTAAAAATAATTGTTATGGGTATATAAATATGTATACATCTGTATGTATACAATATAGATATGAATATGTATGTACATATGTTTATATATGTACATACATACACAGCCGGTTTTATATTGTCGCACGAATTCTTTGTAGAAGTGGTATATTGTGAACGTAATTTTGTTTGATACTGTTCGATATTGAGAGAGAATACGGATGGAAATTTCGTAGTCTAATGGCTCAATTTATTTTTTAATAATTTCATAAAATCAAGTTATTTTGTTGAATTAGAGGTGTAGTTACAGATTTGCTAACACATGTATAGAAAAGCAAAAGAAAAATATTAAAGAAAACTACTTGCAAACTGATATTTAATTGTTTATTATCAGGAAAAAGCAAATACATATTTTTGCGGCAAATTTTAAAGAAAACTAATTACAAAATTATATATGTACATACTATGTATAATTGCATTCACATCAGCTGTTCCTTTTATTCACTATTCTACGGTTTGTATTTTGTTATATTTTACTTTTACAAAATATTTACAATCCGTCCATTAAAAGACGGTAAGTAAATTTGATTTAATAAACATTAACATAAGGTATGTTCCAGGTGCATAACAAATCTGTCCGAACTCGCACAAATTGGTGCAGATAACAAATTTTGTGCAATTTTTACAGAAAATGAGAAAGTAAAATTGTTCATTTCCTGTACAAAGTGGTACGAACTTTTTCTTTGGACAAGTTCGAACTAGAATTAAATGATCAGTTGTTTATTGTTTACAATTAAAAAAAAGTATTAAATAAAAGAGGAAAGTTGTTATTTAAAATTGATTAAAATGCAAAACTGAACTGTAACTTGGCTTGCAATAGATGCTTGGCTTTCCATTTTACAAAAAATTATAAATAACTTTTTAAATAATTCAACTGGCTTTTCATTTTTTCAGTTTATTTTCATTCACATTTTACAGCTGTTGTCAATGATGCAACTGTTTTAATTTTAAAATTTTATGCATTTTAAGCATCTAAAATCACATAAATATAATTTATTTAAGAAAGTAAGCAACATTAGTATTTCAAAATGTTCAATTGTGGTTTTTTGCGTTCCAGCAATTTTGGACAAATTTGGCACATTCAGAGAGTAGTTTTCTTTTTACTCTCCATAGTCCGGACTGTTTTGTTATGCATCTGCAACATACGTATAATACGCTAAACTCCAATGAGAACAACATAAATAAATAAAAATACTAAGAGACCTTTTGAAAATATAATAATTAATTTCTGAAAGGCAGGTTCTAAGTGAGTTTGGCTGAATCTTCAAATTTCATCTTTCATCTTTAGGATGCGAAGATCAATGTGTATAATATTATTTAATACCAACCATGGAGCGTTTACTATTGATCATAGCGTTTCCGGCTGGTACCTTTGCATTATTTCCATATTTGAGTTGCTGGCTGTTCCCCAAAGTTGTATTCCATAAGTCCCAATAGGTTTTAAAATGGTTTTATACGAAATTATTTATTTTCTAGGCTTAATTTAGATTGTGCTCCAAGAAGCCCCATAGTCTTTTAGTCTTGATATTTTAATATGAGTCTTCCATGTTAATCTCCTATCTACATGCATTCCCAAGTATTTTACGCAGTCATGTTGTGGTATTGGATTATTATATAAGCGCACAGTGCCACAAAAATGTCGACGTAAAGAAAAAGTGATATTTGATGATTTTGATTTTCTATTTGCTTAACCATGACTCAATGACATTCAATTTTTGTTGCAATAATCCCGATGCATTATTGGGACAAGTATCTACCCCTAGAACCGCTGTATCATCTGCATAAGTTGCAATTAAAACATTTTCCTTAATTGGCATGTCGGATGTAAATGTTGTATAGAGTATTGTGGGACTATCTGCTGAGCTGACGAGCTTTAGTGTTATTTGCAATCGAAGCGTTCTATGCACTTATGTTTGCTTCAATAGGAAAAATATCGGTAATTGATATATATATATAAGATATTTAGGTATATGAAGTAATTAATTAAAATTAATAAAAAGCACTCATTCTAAATTTAATTACAAACATATCAAATAAATATATTTATTATTACTTAACTCATGTAAATATTCAAGCAGTCAGTAATAAGACGACAGCACCATCTTAACAATGTAATTGGGGTAGATACCCGATTTTTGAATACAAGCATGTAGGTACGAGAAAAATAAAGTCTAAAAAACTTCGATCGTCGTTATGAAGATTCAAAGTTTTCTTTAATGCAATAGAAGCGATAGAGAATGTTTTTCGCCAAGAAAATACATTTTTTAATGTAGGGGATATCAAAGCAGACCGCTAAATAAGAGCGTTACGTAGCTAAAAAGCTTTCAGAGACATAAATTATACATTATGTGTACTATGGCTACGTGCCCTGCTGCTAACGCAACGCTCAACGCTCTTATTTAGGTATGGCTGTAAGACTACTCGGCATTGTAACTAACGCTATATTTTTGTTATGCGTAAGGCTGCTGAAGTTTATTTTAGTAGTTCTTGTTTCCTATATTAAAGTGATATTCATTCTTAAGTCTATTAGCATGTTTGAAAAAATGCGGCTTTATAGTTAAAATATTTGTAACAAAAAAAATAAAACCTGTTTCTTAGAGGAAATTATATTTAATAAAATCTGAAAACTACGTACATACATACATGTATGTATATAGTATATAGGCAGACAAACCAGTTTCCTATAGCAAATTAATTTTAATAAAATCTAAACTATATACATGTATGTACATATACAGAATTTGTTTATTCACAGTAGCTTTGTTGTTTTAAAACAGATTACTTTATTATCCGTTGTGATGTACGTGGTCGCTGATGTTAAACATCTTACAAATCGTAATCTTGACCTTTTTAAATATGATCCTAGCGATGTGTATACCCTACCTGAAGATATCGATGACGACAAACCAGCTGTACTATTTAGCGGTGATGTAATGAAAGCTAAAGTAGAGAAATTAGAAAGTCTTAGTGGAAATAAAAAATTCAAATTGGAGTAAGTTTAGTATAAGACGTTCTTTCTAGACAGTTGCATTACTTTGATTGTATGCTACTAGATTAAGGACACAGAATGGTATTGAGGTTTCAAGTGTTGGCAAATTGAAGGATGATAAGACTTTTGTTGTCAGCGGATCATATTCATTTACCGGTGCTGATGGAAAACGATACAAGACCAGATATACTGCTGATGAATTTGGTTATCACCCAATCACCGAACTCGACTTGAATATACCTGAGTAAGTTGAAAACCATAAAAACCAATTCCAGTATGTTAAAAATCTTGAATATTTTTTAATTTATAGGCCGCAACCTACAGCAACAGGTTTAAACGGCTTCACCAACAAAATAGGAATTGATGACAAAAAAAATAGATTTCAGTTTCTAAATCAAAATTTAAATTTGGATTTAATTCAATCTCCACTCAGAGGCAGTGGTCAAAGTAGCGATGATTACAGTTATTCCAAGCTTGGGGATAATTATGAAAGTCATGCGAATGGTTATAATTACCATCCTCCAACGTAAGTTTTTGCTAAATATACAAATTCAATTATAAAATAATTCCATTGCAGTTTCCCTCATTTATCTTTATATATGTATGTATATGTATTGTTGGTATATATTTATTTGTAAAATTTTTTCAGACAAAGTTTTGATGCGCCGGATCCAACTCGTCAATACCTGCCAGTTCAAAAAAATCCATTATCGTAGTTTATAAATCATTCAATTTATGTATATTTTACCTTTAAAGAAATTATTATTGTTTTACAGCTGACCCGTTGACTTAAATGGAGCTTATTTGTAAAATAAAATAATATTTAAATACATAACAAAACATACTTTAAGTTTTTACAATATAAAATGTTATACAGTTGAGTTTTTTTTTGGGATTTTATTCTTTTTGGTACAAAATAAAATTACAACTAACCAAACGTAGTAAGCCAGGTAAGAAACAATTTTTTTTTGTCCTTAATTTTCTTGGTTTTCTCATTTGGTCGTACCGTAGACGTTTAACTTTTTCTAAAAAGTTGGGTAAAAGTTTCCTGTTGAGCTGCCCTAACCAACCAGTGAAATGCGCATAGGGACTAGATTATCCACCCGCAGCAATAAATTGCATTATTTTATAATAAAAATGTGTTGGGTGTAAAATAATTAATAATAAAATTTTATTAGAAATAAAGCCAGTTTGATTTATACATACATACAGACATTTGTATGAAGCAGTGCGTAGTACGTACTACCTAGGAATTTATTACGACAAAGCAAGTCTTTAAAACGATATTAGTCGAAATGTAACGAATCGCAATGATTAAATGTAAGTGTTGTCGGATAAAAAATAAAAAAGAAGTTGGCAGCACTGCAAATAAAGAAGAAGATTGATACAAACAGTAAACAAAACACATATGTATGTAAACTAAAGACAGTAACCATTTTTGATTTGTTTAAAAAACATGTTATTTGAACACGAAATTTGAATTGAATCCTTGATTCTTCTTTTGATGAAGGTATAAATTTAAATAATATTTAGAAACATTCATATAAGATTACAAAGCGACCCTTTATGTTTGTCGAACTGTACTATACTAAATTACAATTACCGAAATAGTTAGGAATCGCTTTATGTCTACAAAAGAAAGCTTGAACTTTAAATTGGGCGAATGTAATTTTAAATGTTATTTGTCAACAACTATAACTCCAAAAAAAATTATTTGGCTGCACCAATATTACTAAGCCAAAGCGAAATTGTGCCCAAAATGTTTTATGAAAAAATACATGTAAATAAAAAAACATTTACGCAGACCTGCGCGTAAATGTTTCTAAAAGTATGTATTTCTTGACGGAGTCTGTTTCTATTACACTTACAATAGCCTGCCAAAAAATAATTAGAAACACAGAAAGTTTTTCAAGAGGTATTGAATTAATTCCGTTAAAAAACCGAATTTGCAAAGGAAACATTGTTTTTTAAACCATTCCTTGGTATTTAAATTTGTATTCCTCGTCTACCCAATATCATTATTGCATATTTGGAGGATTTTTTCTTTTAAGACTTTGACTTTATTACTATTTTTCCTGTTATATATTTTCGATGTTACATCATGGGTACCAGAGACTGAAAAAACAGACAAATTACGCCTGGCGAGACGGCACTCCACAATCCAATGGTAGATAGTTTATTAAGATTTGATTACAGTAAATTAGTTATTACATTGGTAATAATTTAAGAATAATACTATAGAAATATTTAATAAAATAACAAAGTTGAAAAAAAAACATGACCAACAATTTTATATTGGTTTGAGGTCGGGAGAATTACCTGCCCAATAAAGTATTTGAATTTTGTGGTCTTCCAAGAACTTGCACTTCTGTGAAGGTGTCGAATAGCGATCCGTCCAGCATGAATGTATTGTTACGAAGTAATGATCCAAAATGTGTAAAACGACCTATTGTACAAAATACGAAATGTTATAAACATAAATTTCCCGAAACCGCGATTCAGCGTAGAAACAAAAACAATTTCTACAGCAAGCAAAAGTAAACAAAAGATACACACACAAACACATATACAACACTACTAAGCCAGCAACTGAAATAACTGATGCGCAATTTCGCGTATGTTCGGGACATTTCAAGAAGCGGCCGTGATAACAGAGTCTTAATTGCCGAATAAAGTTGTGTACTGATAAGATCATAAAGGAGTGTTTATTTTAATATTTGCAATCAAACGAACCCTTCAAAATAACGTTTATTTTGGTAGTAAACGTAACAACTGGTGTCAGAAGTGAAATTGCGAAAAAAAACATTAAAAATAAAAAGTAAGCAAAACAAAATGAAGTTTAACGAGCTGAAAGTAGATCAGTTAAAAAAAGAGCTGAGCAAGTTTGATCTGCCAACGGCGGGCAATAAGGCAGAACTGCAAAGGAGGCTGATAGAGGAATTCAAGCGACGTGGTATTGACATCGGTCTACATGAATTCAAGGAAAAAGAGGAGCTCGAGATACGTACCCCTGCCACAAACACTAATATGGACTTCAACGTAATGTTGGCCGTTGTGATGGAGAAATTTCAAGAAGCTTCTAAGACTAACAGCGAAAGACTCTTAGCTGAGGTCAGATCCAACAACGAAAAACAAGAGGAGAAATTTCAAGAAGTTTCTAAGATCAACAGCGAAAGACTCTTAGCTGAGGTCAGAGCCAACAACGAAAAACAAGAGGAGAAATTTCAAGAAGTTTCTAGGATCAACAGCGAAAGACTCTTAGCTGAGGTCAGAGCCAACAACGAGAGACTAGAGAAAAAGTTTCAAGAAGCTTCTAATATTAACAGCGAAAGACTCTTAGCCGAGGTAGAAGAAAAATTTCAGGAAGCTTCTAAGGCTAACAGCGAAAGACTCTTAACTGAATGTCAGTGAGTTTGATGAAAAACTCTACGGCATAAACGAAAAATTTTCCGGCGTAGACGCAGAACTACATGAGTTAAAGAAGAAGATGAGCGATCTACAAATTCGAGAAGGACCGGTGAGAATTATCTCTGAGCACGCCAGCAAGATAAAGACCCCGAGCTTTGATGGTAGCGCACCTTTTAATGTCTTCAAGTTCCAGTTCGAAACGGTGGCTAACAAAAATGAATGGGACAATGAATAAAAAGCTATAGAACTAATTCTGGCGTTAAAGGGAACAGCAGCAGCAATCCTTGAAAGCTTACCAGCTGGCTGCAGAAATAGCTACGACGACATAATGGTGGCTTTGCAACGTAAGTACGGTGGCGAACATAAAAGAGAACTGTACAGGATGGAACTACGGGGCAGAGTCCAGAAGCCGAACGAAACGCTGCAAGATTTCGCGATGGAAATTGAGCGCTTGGTGCAGCTGACTTACCCATGCGAGAACCATCCATTCCTGGACCAGTTCAATATAGAAGCATTTGTAAATGGCATATGGGATCCAGATGTTAGATATGCAGTTTGCACTATGCAGAAGTCGTTCTTTGCGGAAACTATTTAGTACGCGCTGGCCCAGGAGACCGCAAAAGTTATATCTAAGCCACAAGCCTACAAGGTGCGGCGACTTGAGGCTGATACGCCAATTTGGGGATACAAAAGGAGCGAGATAAAAGAGATGATCAAACAAATACTAGAGGAAAGAGGAAAATCTCGCGCCAAATGCTTTAACTGCGGTAAGGTCGGCAACTTGCAGCGCAACTGCAGATCTGCAAATAAAAGATCAAGATCTGCGTCGCCGAGGGACAGAAAAGGCGGAAAACACGATAATGCTGGTGCCTTTTCGAGACGGCCATGCAACGTAGAGCGCAAACATTGTACAAAAGTGGAAAAAAGGGAATGCGTCATCGACGTGCGGCGAACCCATATCAGCTCAGGAGAATACTGGTCTAAGGAACAGAATGATGACCCCATTTTGGCGAAGATTATATGGGCTAAGCAGGATAACAAAAGACCGACCCGTAATGAAATATCGGCAGAAAGCCCATTAGAAAAAGCGTACGGGGCCCAATGGAATAGCCTTAAATTAATAGATGGCTGCTTATATCGATCTTGGGAAAGTACAGATGGTAAATTTACAACGGACTTAATTGTCGTACTCACTTCCAAGATAAATGAGGTAGTGAAGCAGTTCCATTACTGTCCTAGCGGCGGCCACCTGGGCATTACAAAAACTTTGGAAAAGATAAATCGATTTTACTGGGTTGGATGCCAGTAGTCTTTAGTCGATTGGATAGCTAATTGCGAACAGTGTATTGCGGCCAAGGGTCCAACAAGAAGAAGTCGCGGCAAGCTTCAGCAATACAACGTGGGTGCCCTTTTTGAGCGGATAGCTATCGATGTAGCAGGTCCGTTCCTTGTTAGTGACGCTGGTAACCGGTATGTACTAGTGGTAATAGATTATTTCAGCAAATGGTTCGAGGTGTATGCCATTCCAAACCAAGAATCTAAAACGGTGGTAGACGTATTTGTTAACAATTGGGTGTGTCGATACCGTGTTTTGATAGAATTGCATTCTGACCAGGGACGAAATTTTAAATCCGCTATATTTAAAGAAATGTGCGACTTATATGGCATCAAAAAGACAAGAACGACACCGCTACATCCACAGTCTGATGGCATGGTAGAAAGATTTAACCGTACGCTGGAGGAATATCTCAGAAAAGTGGTTAGTACACAGCAAAAGGATTGGGATGAGCATATACCTAAGCTGTTACTGGCTTACCGGTCAGCTGTTCACGATTCCACCTCACGTAGTCCAGCGAAAATCCTGTTTGGAACGGAACTGAAACTGCCAGCGGATTTAGAGTTTGGTTTAAAACCTAAACCTGCGTGCGAAGACGATGGAAACACTCTTCAGGCACAAGAACACCTTCACGAGCTTCATGAATTTGTCCGTAACCGCATTAAAATATCCAGTGGTAAGATGAAAGCCAGATATGATATAGCAGCAAACACGGAGGAATTTACCGAAGGACAAATGGTTCTACTGTTTAATCCACAGCGCAAGAAAGGATTGTAAATAGAGTCTTAATTGCAGAATAAAGTTGTATACTGATAAAATCATTAAGGACTGTGTATTTTAATTCTTGCAATTAAACGAACCCTACAAATTGACGTTTATTGTGGTAATAAACGTAACAATATGTTCTAATGCGGATGGTTTTTATCTACAAAGGTATTGAGGGTACATGTACTGATCGCTATTCATTGTTTTATTGTTAAAGAAAGCTGGACCTGGCCATTCTGATGAAATACAAGAAACAACTCATGTCAGGCGGATGGTTCAATATTTGTTTCCAAACAATCTTCATTATATCGCTCTTCAGGCTTACGATGAACAAATTTTAATGAGTCTGTAACAGATTCAAGCCGACATTTATCATTGAAAGTTACCTACGAAAAATATGCAAAATCTGATCTCGTTGAATAATCTATAAAAAAAAAAATAACTTTAAGTACCTTACCTTATTCCAAAAATTTGCTATATAGCCACGATGAATTTTGGCCCAGATCAACATCTGTTTTTTCATTCTAGGATTCAATTTGGGCTTCTTGGCTGATCGGCGACATTTCAAGTTCTGTGAGCTGAATATTCTATCCACATTTCTGTAAGATAAGTATATCGATAAAGCCTCCATTCAGCTCTTTCACTATTGCTCTTATTTGTTTCCGTCTTTTACACAAGCTAATTTAAATACTTTCCTTGCAGTTCGAGCTGTTATTTTAGATGTTCTGCAATTTAACCTCTTATTCGGTATTGAGTTGATGTGCCGTTTGGGAGATTCGCGATACACGCTAGTTTTAGTAACTTGTGTTACTTGCGATAATATTTAATTTTCAAAAGGTGTTATTTAAATTTTTGGTTGACACAATGTCTTTTAAAAAGTAAAATACTCCCACAATTAAATTTTACTTTACCCTTGCATCAACAAAATCATGTTGCATACTTATGTATTTTATTGTAAATATTTTACATACAACACAGCTAATTGAAATATAATTTTGCCGAAAGTAAAGGTACCGTTATTTTCTATATAAAAATTGTCAAAGTGTTGCCAAGAAAATTACAACAACAAACACCAAAATATGTCGCGCTACATAAAACATTACGTGTTTTTATGTTTTGGTAGGATATGATACTATATTCAGATAATAGATAAGTCTGCAGAGTACAGGTCAGCCCAGTAATTAAATAAGCCATATTAAGAGAAGATGCTATAGCCCCGATAAAATGGATCAATTTTCATACGTTTATTCTGCTTAACACAATTTATAAAAAAAAAAATCGCCATTTCCAGCACATTGTTTTATATGACAGGGTAGACTAAACAGGTAACACTACGTCTTGACTAGCCACAAATTTGTACGCACATTGAGAAAGCGTCTGCAAAATAACGGAAGAAAATGTGTTCCTGGTCTTCTGTTTGGAGAATACTTGTCTCTCATCAATATTGCTTCGATACTCTCAGCATAGTTTATGTACGGGTGCTTACAGTTGAGCACACACACATACTTATTATTTTCCCTGCGTGTATTTTGTTTGTGGAATGGCAGAACAAGAATCGACCATCACCAGCGATGGTCTTCATTAGACAAATTCCTGTTCGAACAGCAAAATGTACGATGGCTGAACAGATTTATGGCTAGTCAAGACGCCATGTAAATGCAGCTGATGACTTTTTTAAACTGATTTGATGTCATATTCCATATAAAAAACCTTTCGCTATATCCGCCACTTTTTTATATGGAGTTTGACATATGCAAAGGTGCAAGAAATGCTTTGAATTCGCCCGTGAGTCTTTGTGTTATCAATTTGCCTTTGAAGCAAGGTAAATTGGTAACTCTTAAATTACCTGTTTAGTCTACCCTGCTTACAAGTTTAACAAGGCAATTTGATAGCAGGTATATTCACGGGCGTATTCAAAATATTTTCGGTTTCTTTGCAGATGTCAAACTCCATATATAAAAAATATAGTTGTACCTCATATTTAATTGAACAAGTGCAAAAACACAGTTAGAAAGAAACCAACAAAATAAAATAACAAAAATAAACAACCACATATTATAAACCAAACTTGTCAAGGGATGACGGAAATTCATTCCAAAAATTAACACATACATATATATTGTAAATTGAAAACAGTAACAAATAGTACTTGCCTATTAAATCGGTTAATAAATTCCACTGACTGTCAGTGCATGACTGTGCCAAACATTCATGGTAAAAAGAAAAAAGGTAATAACAACAATACTAATTACTCTTTAAGTTATGCATATATTTTTTATTACAATGCACAATATAAATAATAAAAAAGGGAGGACCGTACTTTTTTAACCGCTCGGCCAATTGACCGAACGCGCTCTTTATCCGGAAATATAAACATATCTTAGAGGTAATAACTAATCCTGAATCGAATTAAACTAAACAAACAAACGAAACAGGTCCAATACCAAAACAATGATACACGTAATGCAACAAATCCTGTGCGAGAAGTGCACCCAGGTGTGTATCGACCAAAAGGAAGGACAGTCCTAACTCTTCGCAACAAGATCGCACAGCAAAGCAATATAAAAGTTAAAAAGTACCTGCAAAGTCTGTAAGTGAAAATAGATTATCCATATTTGCTACCAAACAAAAACGTCTACCGACTTACTTGTTATTCGTATCAATGCAACAGTGATAAAGGTGGCACCGCCGTGATGGTGCGCAAAAACGTAATGCACTTTCCAATGTCAGAATTCAGCGACGATTTTATACAAGCTACGTTTAAAAATCTTACTGATTTCAAAATTACAGTGTCAGTGTCCAGGCACAAAATCGAACACCATCAATTCGACACATTTTTTGCTACACTAAACAAACGATCAGTTAAAAAATGTAAACAAATCATCGGCTGATATACAGACTCTCGTCGGGGAAAAGAGAAGGCAATGGCAATATAGTCATTCTCCTAACATTAAGACCCAAATGCACTTAAAATATTTTTTATACTTAATTTTATTTTCTTGAATCTTTCTACTAAAGGAAATTTACAATAAGTATTCAAATCTTATTTCTAAATTATTATTTACTAGTTATTGCCAATATAATAGCGAATTTTTCGTATTCAAATCTTAATAGAGAGTAGAGTAGAGAGAACCGCCTCGCCAGACTCAACGTGTAAGTATTTTTAGTTTCTCTGGTGCCCGTCAAATTTCAATAAATTGCGTACAAGAGTGTTGGGATGTACGACAAGTTTGTTTACGTATTTAGACGTGTATGTTTTAACTTCTTCCTGGATAGTGAAAACGTTTAGATCAATTATATATACTGATTAGTTGGGGGGTTTAATCCATAGGTTAATTAGAGGGTTAAGTTCATTGTCTCAAATGCACTATTTTTTAAGTCACAAAATACAAACACTAATGTCTTTCAATATTAAAGTCTCTTTTATTTATTCTTCTATGAACATATATTAAATTTACTGATTATTACAACGTCTGCGTACATACTGAATTTTTAGGTAATTTCAATATATGCATGAACCAAGAAACAAAAGAAATTCTAACAAGAGAGAGGGATAAAACAAATGATATTCCAATACACTTTGGTTAATAGTTACAAGGCAATTAATAATAGAAATGATAATCGTATAAATGGTACAATAACTGCCACGTAAACATCCCGGCCCCCTTGCGATATCGCAATTAACCCAGGCAGAAATGCAAGTGGCGTAGAACCATAAATGTAATCTAATTATAAATATAAATTAAAAATCTAATAAATTGCATAGACAAAACTTCATATATAAGCTTCGTACTTACAGACAGTGTTTGAGATACTTATATAATTATGAGATACATTTTCAGTTTAAGTTCATGTAATTTAAAATTATAAAATAATACTTTAGGAATTTTTACAAACGCATGTGTATAAGTATATAGCTAAATACCAAACTTTCCGATTAAGGTCCATCCCAAAAGCGTGTCTTGTGCCATTGGCGTGGAAAGTGTTGCTGGTTGCATCGTGGATTTGACGATTTGAGGATATATATCCGCAGCTAGTATAACGGTTATATCGCAGCAGGTATAGAATTTTGGAAATATTCGGGTAGTCTTCCAAAAACGAGCGCCATTTTCTAAGGGTATCGTCGGTGATTTTTTCAACCCAATCTGTTTTATCAACCCATATTTGTTGCATAATCATCTTAGCAGTGACTATTTTCGGTGCTAACCAGCCGGCAGGATCAAATAGTCTGGCGATTTCGGAGAGGACTTCTCTTTGGGTAGTAGTTTGTACAATAGGCTGTTCGGACGGAGTAAAATAGACAAAATCTTGCCCAGCATTCCATCTTAACCCTAGGGTTTTCGTCGTGGTGTTATTCGACAGCTTTAGGAAATCATGAGTAAGCAAGTGATCGGGGTTAAGTCCTTCTAGAACAGTCTTTTCATTAGAAATCCACTTGCGGAGGGGAAATCCAGCTGAGGCTAAAACTCGGATGAGATTATCACGAGCAATAAGAGTGTGAGATAAATCGTGACAACCGGCTAAGACATCGTATACATACATATGGTTGCGAAGAATATTCGAAACATCGGGATGCTGATCTTTGCATTGATGAGCAAGTTCTAGTAAAGTCCTTATTGCAAGATAGGGGGCGCAATTATTGCCAAATGTGACGGTTTTTAATTCGAAGTCCTGGGGTTCTTCATCGGGTGATTTTCGGAAGATTATCCGCTGAAAGGGGGTGTGGGATGGATGAACGAGTATTTTCCGGTACATCTTCTCGATATCGGCATTAAATACGAAGCGAAACAGACGCCACCGTATAATAAGAACCGTTAAATCTTGCTGTAGGGTAGGTCCGGGGTATAATAAATCATTTAAACTAGTACCATTCGAGCTTGGGCTCGATGCATTGAACACAACGCGAAGCTTGGTAGTGGTACTTTCGGGTTTCAGAACTGAGTGATGGGGTAAGTAATATGAGGTGTTGGGGTTGGCAGAGTGAACAACCGTTACCCTTTTCATATGGCCGAGTGTTGCGTATTCTTCTATAACGCGATCATAATCATGCTTCAAATTTGGATTTTTGAGTAGTCGGGTTTCATTTCTAATGAATTGCGATAACGCCACACTTCGTGATTGACCAAGAGATACAGACTCCGGAAAAGTCGACCTAAATGGAAGTGATACAACGAATCGACCGCAAGAGTTTCTAAAGGTGGTGGTTTTATATAAAGTTTCACAAAAGCTATCTTCTTCCGATATGGTTGATGCATCTGGAACCTCTTCTAATTCCCAGAAGCGGGATAATTGCTTATTTAACTCGATGGTATTTATTAAAGGCGAGATAGAATGAAAAGGTTGTCGTGAAAGGGATGCTATCTTACCCGTTATGATCCATCCGAAGATAGTTCTCTGCGCAACAATAGACTGATTGGAGTCATATCGAATTCCAGGACGAATAACTTTGGGGTAGACATCTCCCCCTAGTAGAAGGTCGACATGAGAAGGTTTGTTGAAAGTATCCGCCAACTGAATATCGGGGAATTTAGAACTTATAAACGAAGAGAGGTTTTCGTATGGTAGTTCCGTAATCAGCTTTTTAACAACATACGCATCGAGGGTGGTTTTAAATTGTTTCTCAATTGGGGAACTAATAGAAATAGTACAGGTACTGGTAGTTGTGGCAGTTAAAGAACCGCTTAAACCAGTTACAGACGTTTTGGTTGATTTGGAGGGTATAGAGAGCATTGTTTGTAGCCTTTTGGAGATAAAAGTTGCTTCAGACGCTGAGTCTATTAGAGCGCGTACAGTATATCGGTGATTATACAGACAAATGTCTACGAGGGCTGTGCCTAATATAATGAGATTATTTAATGTGGACTGTAATTGCGTAGAAAAGACTTGTTTAGGTCTAGTTTCAGCTTGTGCTGATGTCGTGGGGGTTGCTTCTAGGGCCATTGTTGCATGGGGTACATCTATTGAGCGGGGGTTACTAGGAGTATATAATTTATGTATTGTATTTGTACTCGGGTGAGAACATTTTGAGTGATCTTGATTGGGAGGCTCTGGCTGATGAAGTAGGGAGTTATGTTTCTTTTTGCATAACGAGCAGACATACTGGCTTTTGCATTGCTTAAAGGAGTGTGAGGTGGCTAGACAGTTAGTACAACGTTTTAGCCGTTTAACGACGTTCAATCTCTCATCAACAGTCATTTTTAGAAATGATGGGCATAATCTTATCGGGTGTGAAGAAGCGCAGAGAGAACACTGTTTTGGAGAGTTTAGAGTTATATTTGTTTGATAGCTATTAAGCTTCCGGGGTTAAGAAAAATTTACTTTTTTATTGGGGTTAAATTGCATATTAGAGGTTATGGAATTATTGGTAACAGACGATCTAATGTCAGTTACGGATTCGAGTGTTTGGTACCTGGCAGTCAAAAAAGCGTCCATCTGTTTCCAGGTGGGTAGTTCTGAACTACTGCGAAGAGATTGCTCCCAGAGATTGAGTGTTAAATCAGGAAGAGAAATGGAGCACACGAAAACAAAAATTACTTCCCAGTTACCAGTTCTAATGTCGAGGAGCGAAAGATTAGTAACACAGTCGTTGATTGTTCTTTGAATCTGTTTTATATTGGGCCCTGATTCCTTAGTGACAAGGGATAAATTGAAAAGTATTTTTAGTTGGGCGTTGATGAGAACTCTTTTATTTTCGTACCTGTCAATGAGGTTTTTCCATGCCAGTTGAAAGCCATCATTATTTAACGGACATGTTCTTAAAATATCATGAGCTTCTCCCCGAGTTTTTTTTAGATGGTGACAGAGCTTTTCAATATTGGTTAGACCGGGGTTATTTCCATAGAGTGCGGAAAACATATCGCGAAAAGTCGGCCAGGAGACATAATCTCCATAAAAAACTTCCGTGTCGCATGGGGGAAGGCTAATGTTCGGAACACACCCAACAGGGAAATCGGTAATCTGCGACGGCGACAACTCCTTTTTAGAAAGCGAATCTAGAATCTCCCTGGCGTTTGATAAAGCCCTAACATGCGACGCGTATGTTTTATAAAACCTATCCTTCAGCAATTCCAAGCTAACTTTTTCCTCTAGGGACTCATATTCTATCAAAATTTTATCATAAGCTGATCGGAAGGCAGCCCATAGTATCAAGATCTCATCTTTGTGGATGTCTAATGTGTAGACATTATGACTCGTTATGGGGATGCTAGCCAGGTAGGCTTCAAACTCGACTACTTTATCTGATGTTTTGATAAAATTATCTAGTAAGGACATTCTTGTCTTATTAATTATAAGCAATTAAGGAACAAGTGAAAGTATCCGGTATTTATACGAAAGACTGAAAAATTTTACTGATTTATGTTTTAATAAATGAAGAAATATGCGTTTATGACTAAATAACGACGTACAACATTAAAGGTGTGTGTTGTCAATAACTCTGTTCGTAGACCTTGAGATATAAAATAAAGTTATAAATGGGGGGATGGGGTTAGCAAAAATTAGTAAATGCATGTATTATACAACGCATAAACAACGACACGTTTGCTTAAAAATTCCTATCTATATATGAACTTTGCCGGCGAAATTAATAATGTTAACTCTGAATAAAACAAGTATTAATTTAATTCCTTGTGGTTTTAATTATGGGGCTGACCAATTTTGTTCGCCACTGTCAAATAATATTGACTAATAACTTCACGTAGTACAAGCAAACGAAAAACAAAATCAATGTTTGTTTTTGTGTATTATATATTTGGCTGTATTTACGTTTATGCACTTGTTAATTTGTGTGTTTGTTGTAAAGTATTAAAATAAGAGAAATTGAAATGATAAAAAGTTTCCATACACAATTATTTTAAGAGTACATTACAACTTCACTTGAGGGAACAATATTTATAATTAACGACGTTCGATTCAAACAAATGTACATACGTAGATGTTGTTGTGTGTATGATCTTTCGATTGAGAAAGAGAAAATATTTAATTTGGTCCACTTAAGAATGTATTTACTCTTCAATTAGTTCTCGTGTTGAAAGAGCTTAAGATGTCGTAGACTGAGAGCGATAGTCGATGTGTAACACTAAAAGTGGATTTTGTTGCCAATTGATTTTTTTTTTTGTGGGGATTTTGGGGTGCCAATTGATTTTTTTGTGTGGAGTGGATTTTATTGTTACTGATGAAAGGAATTTTTAAGTTGAAGAATTTATAACGGTTGTATATATTTTTTTGTTACGTTGTTGGTAATTTAGGGAATGATGTACATACATACATAAGTAAAACGAAAATATTTGCTTACCTTGCAGAATATGTACTTACATACATATTTCTTACAAATTATTGTTGTAGCACTATATTTTGTAGCCGTTTACCTTTTTTCTCAGAGATTCTCGTGGGATATTTTTACACTTGGGTTTTACAATTTTTAATTGGGGGTTTTAGTTTTTTTTGTAACAATTTTAAAAATAAAGCATTTGAGTCAAATGATAATAATATGGGGTTCTTGAGATCCGGTTCGAAGGACCAGCAAATGATTAGTTGGGGGGGGTTTAATCCATAGGTTAATTAGAGGGTTAAGTTCATTGTCTCAAATGCACTATTTTTTAAATCACAAAATGCAAACACTAATGTCTTTCAATATTAAAGTTCACTTTTATTTATTCTTCTATGAACATATATTAAATTTACTGATTATTACAACGTCTGCGTACATACTGAATTTTCAGGTAATTTCAATATATGCATGAACCAAGAAACAAAAGAAATTCTAACAAGAGAGAGGGATAAAACAAATGATATTCCAATACACTTTGGTTAATAGTTACAAGGCAATTAATAATAGAAATGATAATTGTATAAATGGTACAATAACTGCCACGTAAACATATACCATGGGCGCATACGATAGGACGTAAAATCTTTGATGTTGGATGCACAGGCAGTACCCCATAGCTGAATGCCATAAGACCATATTGGCTTTGTAACTGATTTGTGTAAAAGGACTTTATATTCCAAAGCCAAGGTTAAGTAAGGACTTATTAGCCAATGTATTTGATTTGCTCGAGGCTTTATGAACGCTATTTTTGCCTCAAGGTGACGGGACCAAGTTAGACACCGATCTTGGTGGATATCTAAATATTTAACTCGCGTTTTCGCTGGAACCGTGGTATTTGTTGTTTTCATTGGTGGACAATTATGCCTTCTTAGGGAAAACGTTACATGAGCACATTTCGGTGGATTTATCTTTATTGTCGGCATATCCGCTGTATAGATGATATATAATAGGTACTCCTGCACTGATTTTCCCAACTCTTGGAAGCTGACCCTTTGACCTTACTTTATACGTTCTATCTGACAAATTACTTTTTAGAAGCTTGTGGGTGTTTTCAGGAAGAACCGGGGCTATTTTAGTGAGTAGCCCATTATGGCAAACGCTTGGGAAATGTGTAAAAATAAAGCTGAACAGTATTGATTTCTTTCAAAAGCCTTTCTAATAATGGTAACGATTCTATTGACTTGTTCAATAGTACTATGCCTTGCTCGAAAACCAAACTGATGCTCTGTGTTTTTCATTGGATTCAAGTTTTTCAAAAAGCTGTCGATACCGAATACGTGTTTCTGTCTCAATATATTGCGGAAGGTTTTTTAACATAAGTTCATTGCATTTTTATGTGTGGAGAACGACTATTTTGCCATTGTCTTCTTAGCCTTCTCTTCTCATTGACGAGCATCTGTATATATCCTGTTGCCTGGTACAATTTTGTTTTAGCTGACTGATGGCTTTGTTGGCGTTGCAGCTATGTCTGCGGCAGTCACGACGCCTGTAAAATGATCTACAGCTGCTTGAATATCAGCTGGGTTTCTCAATGGGATATTCAACGACAAGTGAGAGCTCAAATATATTTTACCCAATTCTTGTCTCTATTTGAGTAGAAATTAAAGGTTTCAGGTGTAGTGACAACACTGTCGTGTGAAATAACAATTGTAGGTGAATGATCAGAAGATATGTCATAGGATGAACTAACAGTTAATCGCGTTTGATGTTTTTACTATAGCAAACTCAATAAGCTATGACAACTTATTAAAGTCTGTGCGCCAATAGGTGGGTTTCCCGGCAAATACGACGTCCAGCTTGTTTGCTTGAACTGTATAATACAACTGCCTACCTCTAGGACTAAGGAGTCTGGATCGTCAATATGTGTGATTTACATTGTAACCGCCAGCATCAATAAACGTTTGTCCTAGTGTAGCAAAGAACCTGGAAAATTGATAGTGTTCGATTTTATGCCTAGGCGTACAATACACTGACGAGACTGCAATTTTAAAATCAGTAAGATTTATAGTCGTGGCTTGCAAAAGTCTTCCCTGAATTCAGGCAATAGAAAATGCCCTACGTTTCTCCGGACTATAATGGCAATCCCACCACATGCCCTTTCGGTTGGGTGTCATATATAAAAAACCCATCAATTCTAAAGCTTTTTGTAGTGAAGTGTGTTTCAGATACTAATAGTATGTCTATTTTCTGTGTTATCAGGAAATCTTCATTTTTATATTTGTTGGGAGAGCGCATTAGTCTTCAATAGTCTTAATATTTTACTTATCAAAATTTGCAAGAGCATGGGTGCGCTTTATTTATTAGTGAAACATACCCTGCATATGATTTTCGATTAGGCTCTAATTATTCGTAGTAGTTATCTCTATACACTCTTTAAAGGCGTGGGAATCATAATTTTGCAATGCTTGAGCGTACGAGTAATTTGGTTTTGAGCATGACTGCATACTAACAATAGAACCAGCATGAAAATAGGGTAGACAGAGTTTGCAGATTTTAGCTGAGATGGAAAAATTACTATCTCAACACGATGCATTGGGTGAGGGACTTCATTTTTATTTAGAATATTATTTACTGCCTTTACGATACAACCTTCTGCTCCTAATGCACTTTTTATTTCCTCAAGGAAACAATACTGTCAATGTCTATATAATAAGAATGATAATTCTTACCGCTCGCACCGTATAATAAATGATCGCAATTAGGTTTTTATTTAAGTATTATGAATTGTCGAACTTAAGTGCGCACGTTTGGTTGATTCAGTTTCTTATCGTCGATTGCCATTTAGTTAACTCGTTCCTCTTTTCCTACTTCTAACCATTGATAAATTGATTAGTTACTATTACCTAGTACGATGTATTCTCTTCTACCATGGTTACAAATGTTAATATGCTTTCACTTGCAATGAAATTTGTTTTTTTTATGTGAAATGTTCTGTGATATTGAGTAAATTTAGGATTTAAGGATATAAGGTTATTTTTCGCTTATTATTGTTTTTGTTAAATTACTGTCGGTTTTGTTGATTTTTTTTTTTTTTATATTATTGTTTTATTTGCAATCTATTTTACAATCAAAATAATAAGCAAATTCAATGACTTTAAAATAACATATATTGAGTTTTCCTTAAAACTCCAAAAAAAATAAAGTAAATTCAATTCAAATTTTACTTTTGTAATTTAAATACGATTCGACAAATTAAGATTTTCCATTTTCGGCAGGGAAGGTCAAGTACATGAAACCTTTTAAGTCTCTGTATTTCATTGCTATCATCTAACAGGTTTATTGCTAAAATATTGGAATGATTACTTAGTCTATTAAGATATCTTTCACTGAAGTTATTGATCTCATCTTTTACTATTAAAATTTGAAGATCTCTGTGTATGTTTTTGTTGCTGATAAACCACGGCGCATTTGTTAAAAGTCTGAGCGTTTTTGACTGGTATCTCTGTAGTATCTCAACGTTGGAATTACTTGCAGTTCCCCAAAGTTGAATGCCGTATGTCCATATCGGTTTGAGTATTGTTTTGTATAACAGAACCTTGTTTTCTAAGCTTAAGCTTGATCTTGAGCCCAATAACCAAAGCATTTTTCTTGTTATTAATTTAAGTTGTTCACGTTTCTTTTTGACATGCTCTTTCCAAGTAAGTCTTCGATCAAGATGAAGGCCTAAATATTTTACAGTGTTGCAGCTTGTTGAATTTTAAAATAATTTCTGATTTAGTTTCGGATCATAAAATTTATCTTTTATTATTTTTTTTTTAATATTTCAAATTTTTAGTGAATTTCTAATTTTTCCTGATATTTGAATTTTTGAATGGTTTTTGTTAGTATCACGTTCTAGTAAAATATCAACGTTTTTTATACAATTTTCTTTTGTTATAGTAAAATTTATAATTTTTGGTGATATAATGTATAAGTTTGTGGCAAAATTTAAAAATGTAGTTAATTTGGAAGTAAATTTTTTTTTTATTTTTCTGAATTTTCGAATATTTGGGTAATGTTTTATTTTTGAATTTTTTGGGGAAATATAGATTTTGAAAGAATGCAGATTTGTTAAATTTGATTGGATTCTTAGTAAATGTTCAATACGAATTAATATTCTGGTTCGTAACTGATCTCGCGGTCTTGTGTAAAAAATTTTATAATTGAACATAAACGTTGTTGCTAATTTGAAATGGATTGAGCATACAAATGGTACATATGTATATTGCATTAAGTTCTCGTGTATCCGATTTCCTGGCAATTTGTGCACTGACGGGGAACATTATGTTTTAATGGCTCTTCTACAGTTATTCCTTTCCGAATGTGGTTGGATTATTGTTTCCTAAATTTCTCGCTGTAAACTAGAGCTGACGTAGGAATTTTCCTTTCCTACGAATTCGGACAGTTTACAGTGGCGTTAGACGTTCGTAATGGCATTGCAAGTAAAGTGGTGAAAATTTTTATTCCCAGACAGCGGAGTAAGCATTTTCATCATCCGTGGTAACAATTGAAGCAATAACGTTGTAAAAGACAAATTTTGCAAAACGTGTTTTTTGCAGATTACCGTTAAAATTACTCTCTTACATTTCTTCAAACATCAAACCATCAAAATTATGCATTTTATTACCGTCAAAACGCAATTACAATGAGTCAGTCAGTGGAAGAACGTTGTAAGTTATAAACAAAATGATACGAACAGAATTTAATATATTTTTATTATTTTTGATAAACTTAAAAAAAAATAAAGAAAGAGATAATCAAACCTTTTAAATACGTATTTTGCTCTTCTGAAAAATTATTAATTTGTCATTTGCAACGTTGTTCGTGGCGATCCTTCAATTAAGGAGAATCTATTCTCACAACTGTTCGGACAACTCTGTTTTAACATGAAGCGACCATGAACAACGACGGTCTTGACTAGCCAATTTCTGTGCGAACAGCAAAATGTACGATGGCTGAACAAATTTTTGGCTAGCCAAGACGCCAATTTAGGTATACTTACAAAAATTATCTTCTGCAGATGAGTACGAGCAATGCTGTACTTGATTCCATGTTAGTTACCTCTAGGCACGGGCGAATTAAAAATGTTCCCGCCTTGTGTGCAGATGTTCAAACTCAGTATATAAAAAATATACTGGAAAAGGTGAAACATTGCTTAATATGGAATTTGGCATTCAATCAGTTTAAAATAATACTTAGCTGTTCTGATGAGTTTACCTATTTATTCTGCCCTGGCCCTGTGTGTTCAAGTTTTATTATTCAATAATCTTAATGTAAAAGGACCTATCGACTTCATTGTTCGTATCCATCCGCCAGTCTTTTTATTGTTCAATCGCCGCCAACTATAACTTTGCCATGAATTGAACCTCTGGACACCGAATACTCTTTTAATTATTAAATATTTAAACATCTTTTTAAGTGATTTGTAAAATCGAATGTGCAACTTTTGAAATTGAAAAACTACTGAAAATCGGGGGCAGAAGTGCTTTTGCCATAAAGTTTTTCAAATTTTAACTTGGTGACAACGAAACTTGTAGAAAAAATCAACCTTGTTAGAAAAAGGCAACCATTTTGTATGGTAATGTATTTTATGAAAATAATTTTTACTGTGTGTGTGTACATACACACGTAATTGTTTGTGGGAAATTTCTGCGTATGTTTTTACATTATTTAATATTGATTTTTTTATATTGTATATAAGGTAAATTGCACTAAAATTTTAAAATGTTTTGGAAATAACGTGACCGCTTTTTCAAGAAATTGCGGTTAAAGTACTTTTATATGAATCTTCAAAATACACACAAAATATTGGTTAATAGGTAAACTTTAGTAAATAATTTTCGTAGATCTAACTTTCATGTACATACATATGTATGTATATTTCAATATTTATTTATTATGCGAGTTTAAGTTAATTTCGGTCAAAGAAGAAAGCTAATAATTAAAACTATTAAAATATATATGTACATACATACATCATAATTTCGCTGACAAGAAACAGAAAATCTTTAAAATTCTAATTAAAAACATTTTACATTCGTTTTTTAATTTATTCATCTTGGTTCAAACCTAGATTAGGTAAAAAAGCAGAAGCAATATAATCATGTATTTTAGGGTATAGAACATGTGATTTTTGGGAAAGAAATGGTGCAAGTCTTTTTTTGAAACCCATACATACATACATACATATGTATATATATATATTGAGATTTTTTAAACATTTCTTTTGAAAGTTATTGCTTAAGTGAAAACATTGTTGGAGTGTCGTCCTTTTGGATGGCAAAAACTGGTTATGCGAAAAATTTTGTAAATGAGAGCCAAAATTGTTGTAATTTGAAATTTTTGGACATATAGAACAACGAAATTGAACAAGGCGTTTGAAAGTTATGATACGATATGTGAAGCGGCCTTTTTCAAAAATCTCATTTAAAAAAAAAAACCTATCCATAGAATTCCAAATAAAGGCGATTTTTGTAGTTAGGCAACCATAACTCATCAAAAAAATATATGGTTCTCCAATGTTTTTTTGGTTGTTGCATAGTGAAATCGAATAAAGTCTACGACAGCGTATTTTATATTTAAAAATTTAATACCTTTATTTATATTGTTTATTTGCAAACCTTTTGCTGCTCGCATGTTTCCATCAACTTTGTCAAAATCACAATGGAAATTTTAGGTCCACTTGTGGTTGAGTTCTTAGCGCAGCGAAAAAATGGCGAAAGGTTAATTCCTTGAAATGCAATAAAGAGACAATCCAATATAATGATCTATGTAACATAATCTCAAATCTCTGAATTATTCCAATTTCGCTCCCAGTATTGGTGACTTTATCATCACAGCCAATAATAATCAAATTAGAAAGATATACGAGTAAGTTACTTTACCAAAGAAATCGTTTTTTTTCCTTCTGTTTACTCGCAGCATTAACTTAAGTGACCCAACAATTTGGTTTTGAACTCCTGAACAACAACTATGTGTGCGTTCTGTGACTAAATTTGTATGATACTTGCCTCCAATGTTTTGCTAAGGAATTATCTTTTCTTCCATCAAAGAAAAACTCTATGATATCGGAGTTACTGTTTTTTGTTGACACACAAAAGCTCTGCACTTATATTTTTCTTGACCTACTTTGGCTTTATCCATAATAATGAATTCCCCCCTTTTGTCATTAACTCCAAAGTCTCTAATAAGAGTCGTGTCTAATAACGAAGTAGCTTTGTCGCAATTACCGAACCTATCCCAAATATGAAATATATTATAAAGTTTTTTCTGGTATTAAAGGTGCTTGAAATTCCATTTCGTTGTCAATATCCATTTCCGATGAGCTGTTTCTATATGCCGATTCATGATTAGTTCGGGAATTGTATGTTTACTGCTAGTGTGCTGAGCTAGCATGAATTCCCTTATATGTTCAGAAATAGGTCCGATGCAAAATACATTATTAATTGTGTGTAAGTATGCATTGTAACTTTCAGATGTTGAAAACATCTTGCTTTTAACTTCATAAAAATCAATGTATAGGTAAATTTATTCGGAAAACTCACTAGGCAACCAAAAGCATTATTATTTTAATGGGTCATGTGGCGTAGTCTTGATCCAGGGGTTAACAAATCTACCTCCGAATTCAAAGAAACAATAGACATTTCTAACGAATCTAGTATATTTGAAACAAATTTTATTTAAACTTCAATAGGCACTGATTTCAAGAAGGCTCAAAATGTTTAAAGTGCAACAATATTTGTTCGCATATCAAAAGATTGCAAACCCAATGTTGACATAGTAAATTGTACAACGAAAAAAAGACAGTTGACAGTTACTTGTAAATGAAAAAAAGTTGGATTGTTTAATTGAAAGGAGATAACAATTTGTTAGGAAAAGAGCGTACTAATATGAAACAAAGCATTCAAAACTATCAAAAAGAAGACATAGTTTTTGATGGTCCGGTTACTAACCCAATTGTCATTATACGGGTCAATCATATTCTTGTACCAGGCAGTGCTCTCGGATATGATATGAAATGGTCCGTCTTAGCATCTCTCGTGGTTGGGTTCCAGTTGCAGGTTTACAACCCTTAATATTATAAACTTTTATAAGTAAGAGTCAAATTTTCTCATCGGTATGCGCAGTAGGGATACAACTTTTTTACAATTTTTGAAAATATCAAAATGGCCCTATCCATACCGTGTAGTGCATAAAAAAACAATAAGAACTGCATCTTTCGATTTTCGATATCGTTAAAAAAGGTTCCGCGTTAAATGATAAATAAAAGCATGCGCTGTCACTTTTGATATCCAAAAATTGTACAATACTCCAATTTGTAAGTTTGTTGTGCATTCATTTTATAATAATCGAATTTAATTGTTTGTTTTCGTTCAACTTTTTAAAATGTCTTTTAAACATAGCGAAATTGTAGTTCGGAAAAACGCGGATAAGTGGACCCAAAATTTAGAAAATAAATATAAAAATATTCCAAGTATCAATATTTCGTTATGTGAACTGAACCAAATACCTAAAAAGAAAACAGTCATTGGAAGATTTAATGCGTTATATAAAAAAGAAAAATCAAAAACAGAGAGGTATAAAATTATATCACAAGAATTATTCGATTTATGAACTAAACTAAATATTCCGAAATTGGCTACCAAATCTATAAGAAGGAAAGTGGAATGTTTGATTCGTGCATACCAGAAAGGTATCAAAACTTCAAAAACTGATCAAAAGTTTCATAACAATTTTAATATTTCGTTCGAAAACATTGCACCAAAATCTAAAATAAGTGTCCAAGATTCAGACTGCGACTCTGTCTCAATGCTCAATTATGGAGACACCGACTTTGTCTCAATGATTCATTTGAACATGACAATGATTATATGGCACCTTTAAGACTTGGAACAACAAAGCGATTAATAAATCCCGCACTAACGTTAGTAAATACTGCCAAAGTAAGTACTAGCAAAGCAGCAAAAATATGCAAGGAACTGGCAGAATCAGGGGTCGATATTGCAACCCCTTCACAGCAAGCAATTTATAAAGCTGTTTACAAATCTGCAGAGAAAAAGGAAGAAATAATGAAACAGTCTTTACAACATGAGAATTGGTGTCTCCATTTTGATGGTAAAAAAATTGGACGACAAGAAGTACAGGTAGTTGTTGTAAAAAATGAATCTCAAGAAATAAAAGTAGCTGCATTAGTTCTGGAAAATGGGAAAGCGATAACTATTTTCAATGGCATCAAAGAAACTTTAGAAAAATTTAATTTGATGAAGTCAATAAAAATGATAATCTGCGACACAACCAGTGTTAATACAGGAAAAACTAAAGGTGTTGTAACACTACTGCAGAACCATTTTAAATCAATTTCTCTACCACCACCGCAGTACATTGGATGTCAGCACCATGTGTTGGATTTAATACTACGATATGTAATGGATGCATCATTGGACGGAAAAACCACGTCACCAGATATTGCATATGAATTCGTTTCAGAGTTGATAAGCAATTACAATATATTAAAACACGAATATCAGCAAAACGAGAAACGGCTATATGTTGGAAATTTAAAGTGGCGTGATGATATGCAATATTTATATGAACTAGGACAGGCTTTTAAATACTATATGGAGCACAATAAATTTCCATTTATAAACTTTAAGACTATTCCACCGATTAGTAATGCTAGATGGAATTCTAGAGCAATTCTTGCAATTCTAGCATACATACTAATTCCAAAATATCGTAGCAAATTATATGCAATATGCGAATTTATATGTGCCCCTTGGTACAACATATGGTTTTCAGACCATTGTTACAATAAAAATGACTATGAAGCCTTAAACAAATCATTATCGGGCTTTACTAATGCTCAGAAATGCTATCTAAGACATTGGGTGAAAGATGAATCAAGAATTCCAAAAACACAACGCAGCAACATTTATGCGGAACGCGCCATCAAAGTCGTACAAGATATTTTCCCCCAATGCAAATCAACTCGAACTCTTAATCTTAAGTTCATTTCACTTAACAGAGATAGTTTTTAAATAAGAAATGTAAATAGTTAAATAATTATAAAATAAAAAATTTTGAAAAAATAAAATCTTAAAGGGCTTTCAGAAATCGGCTTCAACGCGGAACGTTTTTGTTTCGAAATGACCTGAGGAAACATTTTTCGGTTTCAGCACAACATCGGCTACAGCGTGGTGATAGGGCCTTATTTTGGTTGTACCCCTAATGTGCAAACCTTATTAAAATGAAAATTGTTTTAGAAAAATAAGATCCAAAATGTACGAACGAAAAATCACACTGAAGATAGCACATAGCCGAGACCGGGTTGTCGTCAAACCGAACTTGGTAAGGGATAATGGGAAGGGATCTGTATCCAAGTGTTGTACTCGAGTAGTCTGGCTGGACAAAAGAGATTAGTACATGCAAAAGGTTTTTTCTGTTGCTGCTCAAATAATTTGGAAATAAAATGGAAAAATGTACTTTTTTACAAAGAAAAGTATAATTTTTAGGAATGATTATAGAAGATGGTACAGTTAAATTTAGAGATGGAAGACTCAAAACAATAAATGTTATGGTAAAGGAGGACAGGTATTTATCGTGCTTACTGGATCTTTTAGAAAATTTATTGCAAATAATTCAGTTATTACTAGAGCTTTAACGAACCTGTTAAATTTATAATAAATGATGCAACTAAGGGAGCTATAAGTAAATTAAAAAATATGTACGGTGATGCATCAAAGTTTGCATTTGGAGCCGTACGTTTACATAAATTTGACGAGAAGTGGTATCCTGTTATTTATTATACTAAAAAAAAACGTCTGAAGTTTAATGAAGATTACATAGGTATCAATTGGAATTCCAAGGCGCAAAACATGACCTACTACCCTAAATTTTCAGATACATAATGTATATTTGAGAAAACATCGAAAATGAGTTGGATGAAACACGTAGATGCCACTCAGCAGAAATACCATTAACATTGTTTGGCTGAGGTTAGAAATAAAATGCAGTTTGCGAAAAGCACAAAGCAGTATGAAATTTTGAAAATTCGTCCATACTAATTTTATAAACTATTAAGAGGTATTATAAAGTAATTGATGGAGAAGAGGTTTTCGTAACAAGGAGAAGATAAGAATAACAAAAGATCAAGAGTGGACATTTTAGTTAATTTGTTTGGGTATACCCTTAAAAAACTACAGGTTTAATTAATGAATTAGAATTTTGGTGTTCTATTTTTGATGACCCACAACACAACACATACTATGTTATCGAGAAATTGCTTTACATCAAAAATGTTTAGAGAGTTTTGGAAATCTAAAAACATCGAACATCGTTGAAATGCCACATTTGCCGAGTTTTTTCAAATTTGCTTAACGTAATGGGATTCTCTATAATGGGTGTCCAAAGAATTAAGACTCCAGTGGTTGGTAACTCTAGGTAATTGGATGAGATACATAAACATGCCGCACATATAAATCCTGATATCCTCTTCACTTATTTGAATAGCGAGCGCTATTAGGATGTTCCTGCACTTGCTATAAGTTAGTCTGCTCAGAAAGATTGATTAGTTCATTTGAAAATATATAAAAGAAAAAATGTTAAGGAGTGTCTAGCTCAAGAAGATCATAGAAAGAATGAACAGTGCTCTCGTGTGGAGGTGAAGTTTCAAAGCTAGAGAAAGTACGAGGGCGGTTCGGAAACTTCTTAGCCTATCAATGAAAGAGAATAGTTAGTTTTTCAAAAATATTTTTATTTTTCAATATAATCTCCTGAAACTTCAATACACTTAGTCGAACGCTTTTCTACCAATTCTATCCCTAGATTAAAATAGTTTTCCTCAAGGTCTTCAAAATAGTGGTTTACAACTGTAATTGCATCTTCATTTGAGGTAAAGCGCTTGCCAGCAAGGAATTTTTTTAGATTTGGGAACAGGTAAAAGCCACTGGGAGCTAAATCAGGAGAATAAGGTGGGTGGTCAAGCAACTCGTACTTTAATTCGTTGATTTTAGCCATTGTTAAAACGCTCTTGTGCGCTGGTGTTCTTTTGTCTCAGGAGTATAGTGGTGGATCCATGTCTCCTCAACAGTTATGAAACGACGCTTAATATCCATTTTATTTCGCTTAAAACGATCCAAACAAGCTTGAGAAATGTTCATTCTTATGCGTTTTTGGTCGACTGTTAACAAATGCGGCACCTATCTTGCAGAATCTGTAGTTCTTTATGCAAAATTAAATGGACTCGATCATTTGAGATGCCCATGATATTAGCAATTTCACGTACTTTTATTCGTCGATCATTTAATACCATATCATGCACTTTGGCTACAATTTCTGTTGTTGTTGCTGTTTTTGGACGTCCACTACGTGGTTCATCTTCAATGCTTGTACGACCACGTTTAAATTCAGCAACCCAATTTTTTACTGTTGCATATGAAGGAGCAATTTCCCCTAACACATTCACCATATCATTATGAATTTTTTGTCCCGATAAACCTTTTTTATGTATATATTTAATGACAGCACGCATTTCTAATTTTTCCATTGTAAAAAAAAAAAATCGCGGATGCGTCTTTTTTGAACACCTGTTTCTATATGAAGGAGTTGTCAGATCGAAACAAAATTTAACATGTATTCATAACAGAGATGGAAGTTTCCAAAACACTTAACTTTTTTCTGTTTATACCGCGCTTTTTGTGCTAGGCTAAGAAGTTTCCGAAGCGCCCTCGTACTTTCATTAAGAGCGTCTATTAATCCACATTAATATCTATCTCTGGAGACTCATCTTCGAAAGTTACTGATTCTGAATTAAATCACGATCGCCAATGCTGTTATCAAAATTATAGCCATCTTCACTATCTGCAAGATATTAGAAGTAGCAATAATTTTTTCGCCACTAATACTACATTTACATCTACGCAAAATCTGGTACTTATGAGATTTTGAGCGAAATCTAGTTCATTTTCACCAGATTTCCCATACAAAACAAAATCTACTTACGAACTAGATTTTGGCAAAATCTCTCAAAATCTTGAAATACTAAATGATGCAACTATGTATTTTTTGCTAATTTACTGAAATATACAGCGCTGAACAAGAAAATTTTGACATTTGTAACAAAAAAAAAAAAAGCGCGGTAGAAACAAAATTACAAAAACATTAAAAAATAATAAAAGTTTAAAATAAGTGTTTTCAATATGGATAAAACAATAATGAATAAAGTGTAAGTAATATTACATATATAATTATGTGTATAAAAACAATTGTAGCACGAATTTAATTAAGTTTAGAGCCAATTTTTTATGCTTTCTTCAGTCAGCTGTTTTTGTTATGAAAATGAAATCCAATAATACGTCAAAAAGCATTGGTGTAAACGGCAGAGATTTTCTTCGAGATTTGAGCTGAAATGCGTAGATGTAAATGTAGTATAAGGCGTTGGTTACGGAACATTCTGAAATCTTGATTTGATTTTCCGACAACGGTATGCGCCATATTTTGTCATTTTTTGTAAGTATTTTATTAATTATCATGTGAGCTGGTAGCAAGTAAACCTCCTTGGAGTTTAATATTTTAGCAGGTGGCCATCTGTCAGGTCTGAACAGGTAGCAGGTAAATATCGTAAGTTTTTATTGTCTTATTGCTTTTTGGCATCTGAATTCGTGCTTGCGGAAATCTTATAGACAGAGTTCTTTTTTAAGGTGTTTTTTGTAGTGCTTGGAAGAAGTCAGTGATTGTTGGATTATGGAATCTGTTGATTATTTTTAATCAGTATAACCGGTGTCAAACAAAATTTCACAGTTTTTTCCTAATATAGCATCCAGGCAACAATTTTTATTTCGATCAACAATAAACTTCAAACACTTATTTCTAACACACAAAACAAGCAGACAAATTTTTAATATTTTTTTTTTAAATCACAGAAAAGGATGAGTTTCGTAAATAATGACAGTCATACAACAAGTCCATTTGCAGCAAGTAGTGCCACCTAATTGCGTTTTAATGGACAAGATCCTTAGGTCAGTGTATAATTCACAGTGCGCGATTACGTTAAAGAAATTATTTCCATTAATTTTTAGCCATTCGACCAGTATGTTGCCTACATTAGTCTATACTTGGTACTTTCATAATTACTGAGACAGTTTAAATCGCCCCCACTCTTAGAAATTCACTGAACATACTCCATTTACGTTGACAGTTTCCTTACAACTGATATCTATACTTCCTTTTTGTGTAAAAAGTTTTTGGCGTTTGTAACCTATAATTATTGAATGGGGAGATATTGAAAACCGTATCGTTTTAATTGGACTAAAAAAATGTGGAATGAAAACTGGAGACATATATCGATCGTTGCAGCCGCTCGGGGTAAGTCGCAGTTTTGTCTATCGTGCTGTGAAACTGTTTGAGGATACCGGCGGAGTAGCAGACCGCCCGAGATCTGGCATTCCGCGCTGTGTGCGAACTCCTAGAGCCGTCAAAGCTGTAAAGAATAGAATTTATAGAAACCATTTCAATATGATTTGGGACTTTGGGCTTATAAAAGACACAAGGGGCATCTACTTACCGCGTCACTGAAGCTGCAAACGCAAGCAAAAATCAAAAGCATTGAATCGCCAATACGTAAATAATGGCCATAGAAAAATTCTCTTTACCGATGAAAAAATTTTTACTGTGGAGGAGTCTTTCAACAAACAAATGATCTATGCTCAGTCGTCTTTACAAGCGAATGAATTGGTTCCGAGAATTCAGAGAGGTCACCATCCTGCTTCTGTAATGGTATGGTGGGGAGTCTCCTATGATGGGGTCACCAAGCTCCATTTCTGCGAAAAAGGTGTTAAAACATCGGCAAAGGTGTACCAATCTGATGTTTTGGAAGAGGTTGTGAAGCCATTAAATTGCGCTCTGTTCAAAAACGAGCCGTGGACCATTCAACAAGACTGCCCCAGCCCATAAAGCTAAAACCACTTAAGACTGGTTAAAAAACAATCTACCTAATTTTATTTCTACGGAAGATTGGCCATCGGGTAGTACAGACCTGAATCCTTTAGACTACAAATTGTGGTCAGTTTTAGAAGGCATGGTCTGTACTACTCACCACAGAAATTTGGAATCTCTTAAGCGTGCACTTATTCGCGAAGTGGACAATTTCCCCCTGGAAGTCGTACGTACTGCAATAGATGATTGGCCTGTCAGACTTCGGTCCTGTTGGAGGGCAAATGGCGGCCATTTTGAATAGTGTATCTTTTGTTACACTCCCAAATATTTAATACACCAAAATACAAAAAATTATTATAAACTCTCTTGCCGTTGCTTTCTAACAACTTATAAAAGAGGGCATCAGTGCAATTTTAACTTAACATTAATTTATACAATAAATGTTTATTGTGTCGGCAATAAAACTAAAGTAACAAATTACAATAACATTCTAACGAAATAAACATTTTTTATGCAAAGTTTATATGCAGTAAAAATATTTTTTTTTTCAATCATAAGTATAAAAAATGGAATTGTTTTAATTATAGTATAATTAAGTATGTACATATGTATGTAGTTCTATTGTTATATTTTAAAATGTATTTATTGCTTTTTTTAGTTTTATTCGTTTAATTAAATTGGTGGATATTCTAATATGGATAAATTTAATACGATGAAGATTCGGTCAGATGCAACAGTTGGAGGGAAGTACAGACTAAGTAGGAAAATTGGTAAATATAACAAAATTATTGTTAATTAACTATAACCGTAGATGCATTTAATTAAAGGAAGCGGTTCATTCGGAGATATTTACCTGGGTATAAGTATTCAGAGTGGAGAAGAAGTAGCTATTAAAATGGAAAGCACTTCAGCTCGTCATCCTCAACTACAATACGAAGCAAAATTGTATCGTATTCTTAATGGAGGTGTTGGTATACCTAGAATTCGTCATCATGGCAAGGAAAAAAATTTTAATATCCTTGTAATGGATCTTCTTGGACCGTCATTAGAGGATTTGTTCAACTTCTGCACTCGGCACTTTACCATTAAAACTGTATTAATGTTAGTTGATCAAATGATAGGACGTTTAGAATATATTCATATGAAATGCTTTATTCATCGGGATATTAAGCCAGATAATTTTCTAATGGGTATTGGGCGCCATTGTAATAAATTATTTCTGATTGATTTTGGTTTGGCTAAAAAATATCGGGATCCCAACACTCGGCTTCATATTCAGTACCGTGAAGACAAAAATTTGACAGGAACTGCTCGTTATGCATCTATCAATGCTCATTTGGGTATTGAACAGTCTCGAAGGGATGATATGGAATCTTTGGGTTATGTTATGATGTATTTTAATAGGGGTGTTTTGCCCTGGCAGGGAATGAAAGCTAACAACAAAACGCAAAAATATGAAAAAATTTCCGAGAAAAAGATGTCAACTCCCATAGAGGTTTTGTGTAAGGGATTTCCAGCAGAATTTTCGATGTATTTAAATTATTGCCGCAGTCTAAGATTTGATGAGCAACCAGATTATATGTATCTTCGACAACTATTTAGGTAAGTCGGTTCATTTGATTTTTAATACTTTGTTAAAGCTTTTAGTTGTTTTTGAATTTATGATTTTTAAAGATACAATTATAACGCATCTAATCAGGCATGTTCTGAAATATGCTACGTTTTGAAGTTGCCAAATTTGAAGAAAGAATTCGAATTAAAAAAATAAATATTTTCCATTTCATAATTTTTTAATAATGAATACCATACTTGGGCACACTGCAGTATATTTTTAATGCATTATGAATAGCAGTAACCAGTAAAAGGTTACTGGTTACTGAAAAAAATTTCATTAACCAGTAAAATTTTACTGGCTACTGCAATTTTTTTACAGTAAAAGTGTACTGGTTACTGATAAAATTTTCAGTAACCAGTAAATCTTTAGTAATGAAGCAGGAGAAACCCGAAGTTAAGGAGATTGAAGTAAATGGAAAAGTTATCACAGGCGAGATCGAAATAGCAGAAGAGCTTAATACGTATTTTATAAAAAGTGTGAATGAAATAAAAGCAAGTATTCCTAATACAATATACGTAGACAACATAAACCAATACCAACACGAAGATTTTAAATTCGAAATTATCAACATAGTGCAACTTAAGTTAACTATGACAACAAAAAGGATCAAAATTATCTCTCAATTAGAATGCTTTTGGAAAATTTCGATATAGCTGGACCATATTTGCTACACTTAGTGAATGAATCCCTTTTAGGAGGTGTATTTCCCGATATCCTTAAGAAAGCTAGAGTTATACCAATAAAAAAAGTTACAAACACAAAAAATCCTACCGAAATACGACCTGTTAGCATGTTGCCAACAATAATCAAGATTATAGAAAAAAAAAAATTTATAATCAGTTAAGTAAATATATTGAGGAAAACAATTTACTTTACGAAGTTCAATCTGGATTTAGAAAAAATTAACTAAATGTTATATGTTATGAATAAAATAAAACTAAATGTTAATAAAACAAAAGCAATGTTAATAAATGGTATTTCGAGCCATAATATTTGCATAGAAAATGAAGTCATTGAGAAGATTAAAGAAATTAAATATTTGGGTATAATAATAGACGATAAATTGAATTTCATACCACATTTTGAATACGTGTGTAAAAAGATGTCGAAAAAAATTGCTTTCTTGAGAAGAATCAGATATAAAGTTTCAACAGTCACTGCCATTAACATATATAACATAATCGTAAAGCCCCACTTTGAATACTGTTCCACTGTTCTGTTCCTGGGTAATCAACAAATGAAGGATAGATTACAAAAAATGCAAAATAAAGGCATGAGGTGTATTCTCAGATGCAACAGACTGGCAAGAGTCAGAGATATGCTGTATAAACTGCAGTGGCTTTCAGTAAATCAACGCCTGGTGATGAATGCCCCACTATTCATATTTAAAGTAAAAACAGGGGCCTTGCCAACCTACATGAGTAAATACTTGGTCAATGTAGCTGAAATTCAACCATACAACTTAAGAAACGCCAATGACTACAGACTGTCTTATGCAACAACAAGTTTTAGCCAAAATGTATTCTTTTATAAAGGTCTAAAAATTTTCAATGAAATGCCTATAGAAATAAAAAACGAAAATAATTTTTATTCGTTTAAGCGTAAAATTATTTACTATATTAAATCAAATTTTGATATTTAAATATGATTCTTATGTAAAATTATTTTATTATATTATTTTTTTATTTTAATTTCTAAAAATTGTTCATGTATAATAGCAAAAAAATGCTAAATAAATCAATCAATCAATCAACATTTACTTTAAAATAACGAATCACAATTATCGTAAATAACAATAAGAAATATAAAAAAATCAAAACGTTATAAAGCTAAAAAATTCAATATCGTACTTGAGAATACTGCCTGCAGTATATTTTTAATGCATTATGTATAGCAGTAACCAGTAAACTTATATTGGTTACAGAAAAAAAAATACAGTAACCAGTAAAAATTTACAGGTTACTGTAATTTTTTTCAGTAAACAGTAAACCCCAAAAATTGTACTGCATTATTTAAATAATGCAGTATGCCCATGTATGATGAATACTATTTAACAATTTTTTTTATTAGCTAATTTTCAATTATTATTTATGTAAACACAAAACAGCTGATAATTTCATTCTTGACTAACCTTACCCAAAGAAAAAGTTTGTGTAACGTAAGACAAGCACAGAAATTAAATTACTTTCACACGAGCTCTCTCACTTGTCTAGTTTTTATCTTCTGGAACGGTTTTTCGCAATTTATGTAACTTTGGGTAAATTTATGTGACCGATATCGACCTAATTTTTACTACCCCGGATGATAAGGATGCTGAAACCGCTCTAAGGGGACAAAAATGTCATATACAAACAATTCGAGCTAAACCGAAAACCTCATACCAACAACTAACACTTATGAAAACTTTGCAGGGTATTTTTCAAGAAATGATGCGCACATAAAACATGCTTCTGCAAATTTAGCTTAGATAAGAATGAACTAGTTGAAAGTATGCTTCTGGAACGCTAATGTGCTCTTCCAACATAAATAATACAGAAAATACACATACTTTTACTGCCATTATAGTGCGCAAAACGCAAGACACTTCGCAATGCCAAGCTAAAACTATAAATGTTACTGATTTTAAAATAGCAGTTTCATCTGTCTATTGCCCGAGAATAGTTTTGCAGGTTCTTTGCTACATTAGGACAAATATTTTTGCAGCTGCAGCATACCTTTAGGGGCTCCAGACTTATTAGCCCTAGAGGTAGCTGTATAAAACTGTTCAAGGTGGAGGTAAACCTATTGGCCAACAAACTTTAATAAGCTGCTGATTTTGCCATTGTGAAAATCATCCGATTTAAAAAATTATTAGTAAGTTCATCATAGGATTTATCTTCACATACAGACATAATTATACACGACAGTTTTTCCACAGCACCTGAATCCATTATTTCATGTCCAAATAAAAACATTGATAAAAATATAAAATGCATGTGAACTCAGTCATCAGCTGATATAGGTTTATGTCTGTTCTGCAGAAATAAAGTTCTAAATGGACTTATACCAGAGAACGTATGCAATAAACTGAGGCAGAAACATGAGTCTGCTATTGAGAGCTGAACATTATAAGGCGCTTAAAGTGTTCTATTTCCTACGAATACCCACTAAGACTTGAAAAACTTAATTGAAAAGTTCAAATTCATTCGCAATCACTTAGGGTCGGTTTGCGCACCACAATTATAAGTGACACTCTCTAAATAAGGTCAAAGGATAAGATTTATAAAAATAGCAAAATCTCTCAAGGTAGCATATTAGGGCCGCTTTTCCCACAGAAGTCAAAATTGTTCACCAATAACAAATACCACTGCTGTAGCGGAAACACTTAAATTTTTTACTTGCACTTATTGTAAGACAAAAATACAAATTACAAATTTACAAGTAAAATACATAAAACAACAATTCTACAAGCATTCTAGAATAGGGATATACTCTTGCAGAAGATTATTTGCTAAATTCAAATTGTTAGTGCCACTGGTATTCTTTAAGTTTAACAGCCTGTTTTAATAAAATTTCTTCATTTCTTCATGTGAGTGACTAAAAAGTGCTTTCAGTTTTCAAGGCTTTTTTGGCTTTTATAAAATGAATTCATTCGTAGTAGGCGAAATAAAACTTCGCAAAGTAGTCGATAAACCAAAGTCTTTCGTTTTGCAAAAAAATCAGCCGATTTTAATAAATCAAAAAGGTCTTCAGGACAATAGTGCTGGAGTGGAATAAGGTACATTATTATGCTTTTCATGCAAAGTAAAAAAAATGCTGCCACATAAAAACGTTAACGGCACTAAAATTGCAAATTGACCAAATATACAATCTGGAGTTGAAATCTACATTAAACGCAATCTACATAATTTAAATACTAGCACTAATAAATACAAAGTGACTCCTCCCAGACCCGGTAACAGAGTAGCCGTTGCTGCGGAATATTGGTTCACCTCCTCTCATTTTATACACGATTGCAATAACATATCCAGGATACCATATAAATGCCAGCTCCTGCAGGGAAATGAAGAAAAACTTGAACTTTTAAGAAAAAGTAGTAAGTAAATGACGATATATGTGCAATGGAGTCGCAAGCAAAATATTCAGAACAGTCAAAATTACTCAAATATATTGCCGAATCAGCAAAACTTAAAAAATTTGAAATATTTTCATAGTGCTAAACATAGTGCAAAAACAAAGTAAACAATTTGTTTTTGTCAACAAATTTGGTTTTTATTTCTTTTTTGGGAAACAAAAGGCAACTGATTTGTTGGGTTGACGCTAATTATCGTTAGAATATATATAAAAGGAACAAAAATGTATGAACCACAAATACATTGGCAATAATGTTCTCTCACGAAAGAAAAAATTTATATATATATATATATATATATATATATTTTCTTTGTAAAGTTTGGGACTTCTGTTTAGATGTTTGTGATTTTTTGGAAAAATTTAGATTTTTTTAATTATAAATTTTTGCGTTAAATTTCGAATGTTTCATAAAATAAATTTCTAATGTTTCATAAAAAAATATTTTAAACCGCTGTTTTGTGTTTGGTTTATTAAATATAGCTTTGGGATTAATATCTTGAAAAAAATTTAAAGCATTCGCTTAATTTAAAAAGATGAAAATAAATTTGAAAATTTATATTATTGTTCTAAAATATATAATTATAATATTAACCATTGGAAGTAATATACAAGAAATTAATGTTTTTTCAGGATTCTCTTTCGAACTCTTAATCATCAATATGATTATATTTACGATTGGACAATGTTGAAGCAAAAAACTCATCAAAGTCAACCAAACCCAGCTCTTTTATTGGGGCAAGCTGATACCCGTACCGACAGAGAACGAGAAAGAGAAAAAGAAAAGGAGAAAGCCAGTGGAAAAACTATGCTCTCTGAATAAATGCGAAGTGAAATTATTTTGGTTAACGCTAAATATAGTTGATACGTATGAACTCATGTAAAATTCAACATTAAAACATTACTTTTTAATATCGTGCTGCAAAAAAAATTTGCATCATTTACAAAAAATATATTACGATAATTATTAATATTAATAATTTTGAATTATGTCAATAAATGCTAACTGTGTTGGAGTTTAACAATAAATGAAAACAGCTATAGTTTATATTTTTGAACTCTCCTGAATATATTCAGAATTACTAACATAGAATGTTGATTCAAATTGTTCTCGAAATAATACATACGAATCCAATAAAAATGTTTATTTAATTATTTTTTAGTCGTATATATGTACGTATTTATACTACATTCAAAGTTTAACAAAATTAATATATTGTGTAATTTAGTTGCCATTTTAGTCTGTGTTGAGACGACGCAAGTGATATTGGTGTGGCGAGAGTGACGAGGGGGAAAGAAACGAGTGCAATCTCTAATATACTTGAAATTCGTAATGTCAAAAACGCACACATGGCCACACGCATCGTACATAAAAAAGACACATTTAAACAAGAAGACTTGTATTGTGTGAAAGCCAAAGCAAGTTCAAAGAAGAAAAAGTAAGACTTATCAATAAGACTTGCATCGTCTAAACACAGGACTTAGTAATTATTCGATTATGTTGTTCGTTTTGAGGTTAGTATAAAAACTCATTAACACAAATTATGTTAGGTTAAGAAAAGAAGCGAATGTCTTAAGGTACGGCGTCCAACTCGTTGTATACTTTTGACAAAAAAAGTTGAAGTGTAGTGTTTTCAAAAAACCATGGTACATTAACAAGTTTGCAACGCGTCTGACGCATGAAGGTGAACAACTTTACAATTTTCGCATGTAATTAAGCTTTAATTTTTGTTGAGTATAAAAAATAGATTTTCTGACGATGTGCTTTTTCTTTACTTTATTTTCTTAACTAACCATTAGAGTGTTTCCCTTTTCCCATGATTTGTGGAAAAATCCTATCTATTCGTTGTCCTAAGCAAACAACAAATTAAACTACAGACAGAACAAAAAAACATTTTTATTATTGAAAATAACCCAATCCATGCTATATTTAAAATGTAGATAAACATTCTACTCTGATATCATGTTTGGTTTACAATATTTTATCTAAATTTGAAACAGCCTATTATTTTTATTGATCTTTGTTCAAAAAATTGCAATAAGTCTTTATTCTAGATGTTATATTTATTAATTACTACCAATGCAGTGACTAAATTGTTGTATTAAAATCTTACACTATTTTATAATGGGTTAAAAGAGCCGTTTTGCAAGGCACAGGGTATCGATTTTCCTTAGTCTCTGGTGTCAACCAAACTGCAGCAAATCCCGTGCGTTCGGATGGACTGATAATTTACTTACGTATTTGCATGATTAAGGCCCCGATTATCGTTTACAACAGTTGTTTATTTAATGTTGTATTTTTTAAAAAGCGATCATGATTTACAACTGTTGTCAGCACTGTTGTACTCAGAGTTGTTTATATTTTTTAACGCCGATTATCGTTAACAACATGTGTATTTATGTGTTGTCAGCACTGTAAAAATCTAACAACAGGTCAGTAGCTGTTGTTTTTTATATTTTGTTTACTTCAAAAGTTGAAAATGAATATGGAGAAAAATCTGTAAGTAAATATATAAAATTTGCTTTGCAAAGTATATTAATCTTAAAATATTATTCATTATAAATTATTCTTAGCAAAACTACAAACAAAAGCAAATGGAAAAACTGATTGATCTCATGAAGATTAATGCGGATATTGGCCGAGGCAAGCTACCATTTGGAATGAGCAAAATGCATCTTAAAGAAAAATGGGATCAATTTACGGATCAATTGAATGGCCTGGGACCTCCCATTAAAACTACAAAAGAATGGCAAAGAGTAAGTCCAAAACAAACAATTACATAGGAACTGCTTAAAAACTATTTTTATTTTACCATAGGTATGGACTCATTATAAAGCCAACTTAAAAAGAAAATTAGCTGCAAACAAAAGAAACTTTCAAGCTACTGGTGGTGGTCCGTCAGCAGAAATAAGCCTGAGCCCATTGGAACAGAGCACAGTGGGACTTATATCAATGCAGACACAAGTAAGCCCTAATGGCTTTGCAATGGGTTTGGAAAATCCAGAGGATTCAGATGGCGAGAGATCTACATTTACTCCACAGGAATCTTCATTGCCCGCTGATTGTACAGCACAATTACCAAAAAGTGGTAGATCATCAAAAAATAAACTGGAGGATGAACGTTTGGTAATATTAAAAAATCAAACAAAAAATCAGGAGGAGATCCTAAAAACATTAAAGCGCTTAGAAAATAATTCATAAAAGAACTATCAAATTAATAAACAAATGTATGAATTAAAAAAAAGAAGGCTGATTTGCAAATGAAATTACTAAAAGCCAAACTTGAATTAACGATTAAAAGAATTCAAGAGATGTGATTTAGTTTTAAGAATCTGTGACTATATCATTTTTTTGTGATATTTTTATTTTTTTATAGTATGAATAAGTTTTTAAGTTTTTCTTTTTTTACATTCTTTTTTTTTGTTAATGTTTAAACGAATAAAACAATAAAATATCTTAAAAAATGTTTACTCATTACATATTGCATGCATTAAACTATTTCTAATTCGCAATTAGTATATTATAAAAACTTTTAGTTTTAGAAAAACACTTACTCAGTATGTGGTAGTTCCAATGGATTTGAACTGTCGCGAATTCTTTTCCGGATACGTGCCATGTGTGCATTTTCGTTGGTCTCATTATCATTAAAATATAGATCGACATTTATATCCATGATTCTTATTGTTATATTTACTTCTAACAATATATTAATGTATACGTTTTTTTAATTATTCCTTTTTAAACTTGGCAGTTATTGGCATTCAGATATGTGTTTTTAGGGAAAAGTTTACCACATATGAAATGCAACTCTGTGTCGCACACAATATCTAGATGTTGTAAATCATAATCAAAGAAAATATAAATGTTGTTTTGTTGCCGATACAACACAACATCTATGTGTTGTAAACGATAATCGGGGCCTAAGTTTAATTTTTTCTTGGACTGTGAGAATATTTAAATCCCGGTGAATATTCTTGTGTTATATGTATCATGGAGCGCAGACTATTAGTTGTAGTAATTTATAATGCTGGGAAAACAACCCCAAATTTAAAGTGCCCAGAACGTCTACATCATCCACTAAGTTTCATCTGTTCTCGCAAAATGATACAGAGGAGGAAGCAATTTTAAAGGAAAAGGTTCCACCAATAATAGTGGACAACAAGCATGGATTCTCAAACGTTATGGGATTATTGGGCAAGGACTACATGTTCAAAAGGATAACCGTAGGGACGAAAATAATCGGCCTGATTACGGTTGTCGAAGACGAAAATCGAGAGCAGTCAAAGTCGTTGTCGATTTCGATCATTTTTGGTACCACGTAACTTTTTCGACTCTTGTGATTTTGTAATAGACTGAAAAGTACAAGATGTGTCATAATAACAAAATTACATGAATTGCCCTGTACAATTGGAAGTAAGTAGTGAAATTGAGAAATGAGTGTCAATTCATACTCCCCTGCACTTAAGTTTCATTCGCATTGTTAGATTAAATAAAGATGCATTCAAATACGTGTTGGAAAAAATATCACCTAGATTGGAAGACCAAATAAAGTCGTCTGCTGTTCCCAAAGTATTGAAGTTGGCGGTAACATTGCGCATACTTGCTGAGGGCAGTTATCAAAAAGGAGTTGGAAACGATTATAATGTTGGCCTTTCACAGTCTTCAGTAAGCAAACTGCTTTAAGTATAAGAAGGAGAATAATGCAATCTTTGAATATTTAATAACATTGTTTATTTAAAATAAAAGGTACTTCAGGTACTAAGATTATAACATAAAATAAAAAAGGAAAACAAAACAAATTACAGATATTCAGTCTTTTTAAACCTAAACTTAAAAAATACATGGGATCAGAAAATTACTCCCGATTTCCGCTCTTCCATTCATCCAGCTCTAATTGCCTTTTTTTATTCTAGCATTTAACAATTTATTTCTAAAATCTTCTTTCTTTTTCAGCTCCATTTTGTACAATGAAAACTTTTCTTCTTCTCTTTTCTCCGCAGCTTTGTACATTTTCAATTCTTCTTCTTTAATCTTGAAAATTTTCCTCTAGTCGTGAGGAAAAAATTTATCGACTGTTTTAGCATACTTTGACAGTCGTTTTCGTCTTCCGTGTTACGAAAATTGTAACAGATTGTGCATTTTCGACAACCGTAGTACCATTTTCCAAAAAAATCGACATTCGACTACGTCTTCGACAACCGTAATCAGGCCGAATGTCCAACACACCGTCCCTTTTTGAGGGTGTCATAAAAACGCTGAAAGCAAAAAAGTATAGTTTCTATACTCATGATATAAAAAAATGGTAAATATTTCAAAATGGTCTTGTTTGGACTTCATCGACTCACAAATAATAAAAGGTGAACTTGTGAACCGACACAACATAGAGCCCGTGAGTGTTAAGGAAATAGAAACAAAAATATCTAACGGGGACGATACTCTGTATTTAATTAAGTTCGATCGGAACAATGTTTCAAAGAACGATATATTAAAAATAAGATACTTCTGCAATGTTGCTGTCCATTGGAGAAGACCACTGAGGGGAAACAAAGGTCGCACACAATGTAACGAATGCTCCATGTTTGGACTCGGCGCAAAAAATTGCAAGATAGCAGTGTAGTTTTTAAATGTTATAACTGCACCAAAAAAAGATTCAAAAACGTAAACCACAGGGCTGATGACCCCGAGTGTCGTTGCCGCGAAGAATATCTAAAAATTCGCCAACGTGTTACATCGAACTCTAGACCAACTGCTGCAAGAGCAAGAGTCCCAGTTATTAATGACTTTAACACAATTTTCCCTCCGTTGGCTAGCCAGGAAAACTTACGTAGCACAGGTCAATCCCGTCCGTACAATAAACACCTTTTCTCAGATGTCACAAAAAGAAAGTACATTGTAAACAACAAGGACGATAACTTATCCAATGAGAAGCTTTTGGAAATACTTTTCGATCCCGTAGATGCACTCCAAAGATGTCAAAACAAGTACGATAAACTGGGAATGATGCAAAAATATGCCATATAATTCAACCGTTATCCACAATGTTCACGTTATGCGTTGGAGCGCACAAGGCTTAACGACTTAGTCAGCTGCTTCACAGGTGGAGCTAACATTGCACAACAAAGGAGTAGATATTCTACTTCTTAATGAGACTTTCTTAAAACCTTCCCACATATGTAAAGTTGGGGGGTTTCAAAATCTACAGGGAAGACCGGCCTACTCACGGCGGTGGTGTGCTTATCGCGATCAAAATCAGCATACAACGTCAATTACTGCCAAAAATTAAAACGCGAGCCATTGAGAGCATTTCAGTCCAAGTAACGATTAATAGAAGACCTATAGTTTTTACCTCAGCGTACATGCCGCCGATCTATCCCGCTGACTTCATAGAAGACCTTGATCTCGGGGGGTTACTGCGTAATTCGATTCGAAAGAAAAAATGTACTAGTTCGAACTATTCGTACTGTGTATTACGATTTTCGTACAAATTGTTACGAAAGTGCGGAAGTTTTTTGTACCCTAACGAAAAATAAAATTATCTTTCTAAAGAGCAACTCTGTGTTACGAATAACAAAAATCCCTTTCGAAAGGTCAACTCTGTAGTACGAAAACAAGCGTCAGATACGCAAAAAGCGTTAGGAAATTGTTCGAAAGGTATTTTGCTAGTGACAAATTAAAAGAAAAGTAAAAAATGTGAGTATCTGAACGTTTCAAGATAAATAAAAAGTGTATAATACATAAATTAAACTTAATAATGTTGGTTTTAATAAAAAAGTTTTTAATGTTTTGATAGTGCATGTTTTTAAAGAAATACTCCAAAAAAAAAAAGTACTTATACATATAAAAAGCAGTATGAAGAATTGGTTCAATTTATGTCCAAGCATTCAGACCAAGCAAAAGGATAACTTAATGTTCCTGATGCTAAGAATAAATCAAATTATATGTGGCAGAAATTTAACACATTTTTAAATACAAATGGACCACCTGAGCGTGATGTTAAAGGCTGGAAAAAGGCAAATTTCTTTAAATATGGCTCTATGCATTTTGAGTAACATTTTTGCAAACATCTTTTAAGTTTGGGCAGACTACAAAAATCATATTAAAAGCATTGATGTGTGAGTACCATCCACAGCTCCGATTATACCTGGGATTCCACTTATATTATAAAAATATTTTCTGCCTCTTTCTGTTTTTCCTCTGTTGCTTTTAACGTTATATGGTTGGGGCAAATAGTTTTCTCAATAGCATAGCAACTAGAAGTTGACTGCTGAGAAATTCCAAGGTGCCGATCTTGTCTAATTTGGTGTTGTGCCAGAAATTTTAGAGTGGCTGCCAGTTTTAAGGTGGGTGTAATGGTAGTGGATCTTTGTGCTATTTTTAATTCAGCGTCTATGCTAGTAAGAACATATGCAAATGCATCCTTACTGAGCCTGAAGTATTTCACAAAACGAAACGATATATTCTGTTAATATAATTTATACAAAAATATTTATTGTATCTTTATTGTATCAATAAAAAAAAAGGAATCGATTAGGATTTCAAATATTTATTAAGACAAAGCTCAAATTTATTTAAATACAAACTATAGTTGAGTTAAACGATCTTAGACGCGTTGTGTCGTAAAAAAAGGAAAAAAAGAGAATTCAGCTTTTTTGCTCGTGTTCTAGTGCTAAACAAAAAACATTTTTTAGCACCCGGGTAGTTGGTGCGTTGAGTAGCCGGTATCACAACGGTGGTGCCACATATCTTACCTTTTGTACTCTTTCTGGAATTAAATCATCATCTTCAATCCACAACGAAACACAATCCATTATTACAATAAAAAATAAAATTTAATATACAGAATACTATAATATTTAAACATTCTTTTTTTCACTTCTTTTGTTTTGGGTTATTTTTACCAACTTTGACAATTAAGTTGCAGTGCTACCAACTTTTTATCATATTTTCCCATTTATTTAAAAATACAACTCTGTCATCGTTTCGAATGAGTTACGCAGTACGATTTAACTTTCGATTCGGAAATTGCTTTTGAAAAATTTTAGCTTTCGAATCGAATTACGCAGTAACCCCCCTGGTTACCAACTCTACAAACGACTTTTTTATATTTGGAGATCTGATTGCACATCATACCCATTGGAATTGTGTGTCAAACAATGCTACTGGAAATGAGCTCTACGATCACTGTATTCGATCTAACTACTACATACATATATCATCCAGAGGCTCACACGCGTTTCGGTCAAAATTTGGGCCAGGTTCAGCCTTCCACTGTAGATATTATTCTAACAAACTCCAATATTGTTTTTTTCCCGTTAGTAACACATCCAAACATACTACAGTCATACCATGTGCCTATCATTTGCCTTATTTTTGGACACTATCAAAATTTAATAGAGTCAGTTCCCCTACACAATCAAGCAGATTGGTCAGCAATTAAGAACTGGGCAGAAAATGAAATTAGAAACAATGATATTAACCAAGCCTTGAGCTGTCCTTAAGCAAATTAATTACAATCGTAAAGCAAGCTTTTAATAAAATTCCCATTGGTAGAAAAAAGTCATGGCAGGAAGAAATCTCGGAAGCCAGCAAGATGCTAATTAGACAAAGAAACAAATACAGGCGCATTTTAAAGCAATTGAACAAATTAATTGATTTCAACCTTAGCAGAGACGAAAACGAATGCTGGTCTACATTTATCTCAAAACTGCCTCCTGGGTCTAAAAAATTTTGGAAATTATCCAAAGCTCTGGAAGGTAACAAATAATACTGTATGGATTTGCATGTAAACAACGAAATATTAAAAACTAGTTCTGAAATGAAATTAAATCACAAGTTTTTCTACTAAATGCCCCTGGGTTAGACGGCATTAATTCTATTATCCTGCAGAATATGCCTGATATATTTTTTCAAACGTTAAGTACGCTATTGTCATGAATGTATGTATGGTGTCATCAATTTCTATTTTTTGATTTCTTTTCTTTTGCCAATATTTCTTTTGCTTATTATTAATAGTATCCAATATCAATTTAAGTGCATTGCCTCACATAATGACTAATGCTCTTTGCTGAACAATTATTTCTGCAAGTGACCTAAATATGCACCGTTCTCAAGTTTCCGCAATTGCCCTAAATATTAAGCAATTCTTTTATGACACATGCATTCATGGCACTTTTCGTTAGCATATAAGTCTTAGTTTTATTGAATTCAATAATTAATATTTTGATGACTGTTGTTAAGAACGTTTGATGTTTGTAAATCAATAAAACACAATAAATAAACAACAACAAAAAGTTATCGTTTCTTCAAACAAAATTGCGGAGTTAAGATGGCGACCGTGTAGTCGAATCTACATATAATTAAAAAATAAAGTGGAAAAAGTAGTGAAAATAAAAAATGGGCTGGTGGTCAAAGGTGTTACAAACCATACCCGCCATATTTGCGGGATACGAAGTTGGTAAAAGTGTTAGTGAAACTGAGGAATAAAAGGAGGTAAAAAAAAGATGACACGAATACCCACTTAATTATAGAAGTTGATTTAGGCCTAGTATTAGTAGTACTAATCGTTGCCTATTTCTTAAAAAAACTAATGACAGTAAGTCAACGGCCTCAGCCCCGTATATAAAAACGTAAAAGCAAAATAAAAAAAAACAAACAAATAAAAAACAATTTATCAAAAACTAAAAAAAGAAACTTTAAATGAAAGGACAGGCAGTCATGAATAAAATGCTTGTGGGAGTGTTTATGAATAGGTGCACATACCAACTCGTTTCTTCAAACAACATCAACAAAACAAGGCCATCAAACATCTGGTATTTCAAGCAACCAACTCATGGACCATCTAAAACTTCCTGATAAAGATGCTGGTAAACTTTATATATATATATATATTTTGCTCATATCCAAACACGAATATATTTATATATTTTTACATATATTGAAAGCATAATTACAAAAAAAAATATTTAATAAAGGATGCTTTAACATAAATGAGAAAATATTAAATCCTATACAAAAATGTAAAATTTTATTGTTGGCCTTTCTCAATCTATTAAAATCAAAATGTTACTTAAATTTCACATAAACCAAAACAATTAACAATAAGAAAGACAAAATTTTATTGACAATGAAATTTGTTTTATCAAGTTTAAAACGTCCAAAATAATTTCAAAAACATAATATAATTAATTACAAAAAAATAAATATTATTAATTAAAGAATAATTTGAAAATAAAATACCTGAAAGCATTCAAATATGTAAGAAAAATTTCCTTTTGTTTGTTTTCGTTTTAATGGCTCAGGACAAATGGTCAATTGTAGTTAAAGAACTTCTTTCTTATAGGACTGAATTTGATAAAAGTTTCAAATGTATAAATAAAACACAAAAACCAAGTACAGAAACTATCAACAAGCATTTAGAACTTGTGGAAAACTACTATAACAAAACAGTTACCTTAGTCAATCAAATTAAGGATATATTAACTGACGAGCATTTCGCCGAATGCGAAACAATTCTAGAAACTTGCGAACCAAAATTTCAAAAATTTGTGAAGAACTTGAATTGCCATTCACATTACCTTCCAATATCGAAAACATAAAGCTTCCAACATTGAATCTACCTCAAAGTACACCAATAGAGTCAACCATGACTGATCCCATCAAATTTCTAGAATCGGCTAGCAAAATTTTACCTGATTTTAATGGTAATTTTATAAATTTGCGTAAATTCATTGACGCAATTAATTTGCTAGTATCTATAAAGGGAACAAATCCAGAATCCCTCCTTATAAATATAATACATACAAAAATAACGAGCAATGTCAGAAATAAAATAGAAGGACTCAATTCAATTGAAGCAATAATTGAGAAATTAAAAAACGTTGTCAAAGGAGACTCCGCTGACACTCTAATAACAAAACTAAACGCAGTCAAACAGTATGAGAAAAACAAAACCCAGTACGTAAAAGAGATTGAACAACTCTCTAATGAACTGGCAAATGTCTATATGTCAGACGGCATGACGGAAGTAGCAGCAAATAAAGATGCTACAAGAGCCGCGACAAAATCGTTCATCCAGAATGTGAACTCTGAACGAGTTAAACTAATAATGCAAGCTGGCATGTTCAACTCAATTGAGGAGGTTACATCAAAATTTTTGGAAGTAGACGCACAGCCACATAGCTCAATTATGTTCATTGGATCTAGAAACAGAATATCTCATTATCCCACTAATAATCGAGGTTATAATCGCAATAATTATCGAAATTATAACCGCAATAATTATCGAAATTATAACGGCATTAACAGCAATTATAATAATGTGCGTAATAATAATAATATTAATTACCCAAATAACACTAGGGGTAACTACAACGGAAATGGTAATAATAATCGCAACAACTACAGTAATCGCAATAATTATAGACGTACTAATTCGAATAGAAATATTAATTTCATTACTAGTGACGCTCAGGGAAACGGCAGCGACCCCCTGACCACCCATCAGGGGAAAACTAAACGAAAATGATAACAGCATCGACTCCGTAACTTTTAACAGTAATCATATTTATCATTTTAACCTCAATTTATCAAGCTATTGCTCTATTAAAAACACACTAAGCCAATACATTCTTAATAGATACTGGTGCCAGGGTGTCCGTTTTAAAAACCCATTGCATAAACACACAGGAAAACCTTAATCATACATACAAATGAAAGCTTACAGGCATAGGTAATAATCCAGTGTATACGACGGGTAAAATCACGGCCAACTTAATTAACAAAAATATTCTAATTAAACATGACTTCGTCATCGTTGATGATAATTTTCCAATACCCACTGATAGTATTCTAGGTCTTGATTTTATTACAAAATACAACTGCGTTCTTGATTTTGGCAAAAATAGTCAACTATTAGTACTCCGACCAGACGATTTCACATACGAAATAATCTTCAAACTAAGAAATCAGCCTTCTTCACAAAATCTTTTGTCAATACCCGCACAAAGCGAAGTCATTAGAAGAGTAAACGTTGAAACGGAAAATAGTTCTATATTTGTACCCAACCAGGAGGTTGCTCCCGGTATATACATAGCAAACTCCATCACATCAAACAAATTACCTTACGTTCGTATTATTAACACCACAGATGAAAATGCATTTATATCAAATACAAACGTTATCACAGAACACTTAGATAATTACTACATAGTTCAAACCCCAAAATACCAACATAAAAACAATAAATCCAGATCAAAAGAAATTCTAGAAAAACTTCCAGCCAACTTCCCAAAATTTGCATATAATAATTTGACAAAATTATGTTCACAATACACAGACATTTTTGGTTTAGAAAATGAAAAAATTTCATATAATAATTTTCATAAGCAAAAACTAAGATTAAAAGACAACACACCAGTTTATATAAAAAACTATAGGATTCCAGAATCACAAAAGGCCGAAACAAATAGTCAGGTGGAAAAACTTATAAGTGACGACATTGTAGAACCGTCTGTATCCGAATTTAATAGCCCAATATTGCTTGTACCAAAAAAATCGTTACCAAATAACAACGACAAGAGATGGAGGCTAGTCATTGACTATAGGCAAGTCAATAAAAAACTTATAGCCGACAAATTCCCTCTCCCTAGAATTGATGACATTTTGGACCAACTGGGAAGAGCCAAATATTTTTCATGCCTTGACCTCATGTCAAACTTTCATCAAATAGAACTTGAAGGTAGCTCCAGAGACGTTACTTCTTTCTCCACTAACTGTGGATCTTACAGATTTAAAAGACTTCCTTATGGACTCAAGATAGCCCCGAATTCCTTCCAACGCATGATGACAATGGCATTCGCAGGCCTGAAGCCGTCCCAAGCGTTCCTGTATATGGACGATCTTGCTGTTCTGGGATGTTCAGAAAATCATATGCTTGTAAATCTTAAAGATATTTTCGAAATATGTAGGAAATTTAACTTAAAATTGCACCCAGACAAATGCGTGTTCTTTAAACATCAGGTAACATTTTTGGGCCATAAGTGTACTGACAAAGGCATTTACCCAGATGATGGAAAATTTGAAGTAATAAAAAACTACCCGGCACCCAGAAATGCTGATGATGCAAGAAGATTTGTGGCTTTTTGCAACTATTACCGCAGGTTCATAAAAAACTTTGCTAAGCATTCAGTACATCTCACAAGATTAATGAGGAAAAATACCCAATTCATATGGTCAAAAGACTGCGAAGAAGCATTCCAATATCTAAAAAATTCTCTTTTATCACCACAAATATTACAGTACCCGAATTTTGAAAAGCAATTTTGCATCACAACGGATGCAAGCAAAGACGCCTGCGGAGCTATTCTTAGTCAAGAATATAATGGTATTCACCTACCTGTCGCTTATGCCTCAAGGGCCTTTACCAAAGGTGAATCAAATAAATCAGTTATTGAACAAGAATTAACTGCAATACACTGGGCTATCAACTTTTTCCGTCCCTATGTCTATGGAACAAAATTTCTAGTTAGAAGCGACCATAGACCATTAGTATACCTATTTTCAATGAAAAACCCTTCATCCAAACTAACGCGAATGAGATTAGACCTTGAGGAATATGATTTTACAATAGAATATATACAAGGAAAACAAAATTGCGGAGCCGAAGCTCTATCACGCATGAATTTTAGTGACATCAAAGATATGCGTGAACACATTAACATACTAAAAGTCACAACACGATTACAAAACAAAAACCAAAATATTGATAATACTGATACAAATTGTAATATTGAACAACTAAACACTAAGCCTCACGTATATGAAGTTACTAACACAAACGAGGTTAGAAAACTAGTTCGCTTAAAGTTTACCAAAATAGTAGATACACTTAGGTGTTCACTAATAAAAGGGAAACATATTTTGATGAAAACCGCGATGGATGACTTTATTATTAATGGAAAGATTGATTTAGATCAATTCTAACCAAGGCTAGAAAATATGGCTAATAATATTGGCATTCAAAAATTGCAACTATCGCTTAATGATAAAATATTTGAAAATACTCGAGTTAATAAATTTAAAGACATTGCGAACAATAAATTAAATAATTTAGAAATTGCGTTGACACCAAAAATAAAGATAATAATAGATGAAAACGAAAAACTTGAAATAATGAGGCAAAATCATGATGATCCACTGCTTGGTGGCCACCCAGGGATCACAAGATTGTTGAATAAACTTAGAAAAGATTATTACTGGAAAAATATGACTAAACAAGTCACAAAGTATGTAAAAAAACTGCGTAAAATGCCAGTTAAACAAAACACAGAGAAAGCCCTTTGACATCATGATAGTAGATACAATAGGACCATTTATAAAATCGAATGCAGGAAATGAGTATGCGGTTACAATGTTATGCGACCTATCCAAATATCTAATAGCAGTCCCCATACGTGATAAATCAGCAAAATCTGTGGCAAGAGCAATCTTCATGAATTGCATATTAAAATTCGGACCCATGAAAACACTACTCACCGATCTGGGCACAGAATACAAGAATCAAGTACTTGCAGAACTTTGCAAACTACTTGCAATAAAACAATTACACTCCACAGCTTATCACCATGAAACTTTAGGTGCCGTTGAACGCTCGCATAGAACCTTCAACGAATATTTAAGAACTTATTTAGCACCCAACAAAACGGACTGGGACGACTGGGTAACATATTTCGAATTCTGCTATAACACCACTCCTTCTTCAGTACATGGATACTGTCCATTTGAGTTGGTGTTTGGCAAACCGCCCACACCACTCAACTTTCTTTTAAAAGGGGAGGTAGATCCCATATACAATATTGAAGCTTATGATAAAGAAGTAAAATATCGTTTACAATTATCACACCACCGAGCCAAATTGTTAATTGAGAAAACAAAGCTTAAGCAAAAGGAAATATATGATAAAATGTCGTGTCCACAAGACATTAAAGTAAATGACATGGTTTTAGTAGAGAATACACCTGGACACAAGTTAGATTCATTGTACACCGGACCTTATAATGTCATTGCAAAAGAAGATAAGAATATAGTAATAAGAATAAAAAACAATAAAACCTCTAAGGTTCATAAGAATAGAGTAAAACTATTTCATAAGGGCTAACTTTAGGTATATAAATTCATAATTAGGGATCCCTTAATTAAAACTAGTTAAAAAACCTATTTAAATTAATTAAAATCTAAGTTAAAACTAATTACAACAAATTGAAACTAATTTAAAAAAAAAATTATAAATAAATTCATTTAAATTTATTGAGAATCATCTTATAATCGCCCAAACAATTATAAGATCATTCTTTCGAAAAAGGGAGGTGTCATGAATGTATGTATGGTGTTACATCAATTTCTATTTTTTGATTTCTTTTCTTTTTTGCCTGGAAAATGGATTTTTAAAAAGGCCAAAATAAACCCTATTCAGAAAACTGGAAAAAGTCCTGAATTACCCTCCAGTTACAGACCAATTGGCATCTTGAGCTTAATAGACAAGATTTTTGAAAAAATAATTCATAAGAGAATATTAAAGTTCTGTGATGACAACAACATTATTAATAGTCAACAGTTTGGTTTCCTAAAGGAACTCTCCACGATACATCAGATAAAAAGAGTAATCAACTTTATCGAAAATAATAAAACAAATCGTAAGAGCACTGGTGTTTTATTTCTTGACATTAAAAAAGCGTTCGACTCTAAATGGCATGATGGTTTATTGTATAAACTTAACTCCTTTGATTTTCCAACTTATCTTCAAAAGATTATTAAAAGTTTTTTTAAGTGAGCGCTCGTTTGTTGTTTGTGTCGACAATACATTTTCTAGTGAGAGAAATATAACCCCTGGGCTACCACAGGGGTCAGTGTTATCACCAACGCTATACTCAACATACACGTCTGATATTGTCATACGCAAACACCACGAAGCTGACGATAGCGCATTTATTTGTTGCGGTAAAGTTTCAAACGCGATAATCAAAAGTGTGTCTTCAAGGTCTACACAAGTTTTTTGACAATTGGAAAATTAAAGTTAAGGAACTCAAAACGCAGGCTATTATATTTCCGTACAATAAGTCACCAAAAGCGAATTCCAGCCCTACAATTAAGTACTCAAGGAACAACTATACCCTTAAAAGAAAATATTAAATATCTAGGAATAGTCCTAGACAAAAAACTTACATTTAAAGAGCATTGGAATTATGTTTGCGATAAATAAATAAGGTGCGGTCGCGCTCTATACTCCATACTTAACAGGGGGTCAAAGCTAAGCTTAGAAAACAAGATGTTGCTTTACAAAATGTGTATTCGCCCGATCATGACTTATGCTTGCCAAGTCTGGTTCCACAATACCGCGAAAATGCACACCAAGAAACTTCAAATAATTCAAAACAAGAATCCGAAAATCATATACAAGCTTTCTCCCAGATACTCAACTGACTTACTGCACAGAAATTTTGATCATAAAATGTTTAATGCATTCGCAATGGAACTGACGCTATCATTTAATGATAAATGTGAAGGTCTGAGAATGAGACTGTACGAAAATTGCTAAACATCCACTAGGATTCTTTTAAATTTTTTATATACCCTTTCGTGTCTTCATAAGGTTTTTAAGCAAAATTTTTTCCTTAATATTGTGATTTAACAGGCTTTTCATATTCAATTATCTAGATCTCTACTATTGTAATACTTTATACTTTTATGTAAATCTCATAACTTGTACCTTATATACCACCTAAATTTTGTAAATAAATAAAAAATAATAATAATAAAAAAATTTTCACAATTCATTTAAGAAATACATAATTAAAGTAATCATTTGTAAACTTAAAAAATGTTCAGAAATGGAGAAATCATTTCATGAACAACAATATCACCTTTTTCCACTCCGTAATATTTTTTATAGGTGGACCGGCACATTTACTGAAAAGAAATTTGTACTTAAGTGATATATTCATATAGTTCGCCCGCAAAAATTAAGAGAACAAAACAAGGGAAACACTAAAATACCTACGTGAAAAAAATCATTCACTATAAGGGGAATTTTCTTCGAAGTGAAATTTTTTTCAGGGAAATTATTCACGATTGACAAATTAGGGAATGTGAAAACATTCGAGGGAAAAAATATTCATGATAGGGGTGAATTTTCTTTAGAACAACAAAAATTAATGAGTCAAAATTATAGCACACGACTTTATTAAATATTAATTTAAATCATTAAACGAAAACCTTTATCCAAAATTTAAGATCAGCGGGATGAAATATTTCCACCCTTAGCTTTAAATATAGATCTTATTCTTTTTGGGATGGAATTGACCAATTTAGAGTAATTTTAGACTAAATGTCTTATGGCATTTTTAAATTCTTTTGTTGGATTGGATTTATATCTGGAGATGTTGGTGCCCAGCCTAGCATAGATATATTTTTGTCTCTAAACCAATCCGTCGAAAACTTCGCCGGCACGGTGCATTATCTTGTTGAAAATAGCTTGGAGTCGTTTCAGAGCAAAAAAAAAAACTTTCGTATTATGCAGGTAATTTATCGGGAATCAATTCGATATAGTTCCGAGCATTTAAACGTTCTTAATAAAATAATAGGCCAGTGCCATGAGTTGTAAAACATCCCCATACGCTAACAGAGCCATCACCACCGATTGATAAGCTCGAAATGGGATTCATCGCTAAAAACAACCCGATTCCAGTATTTTTCTGTCAAATTTACATAAGTTTGGCATCAAATCGTTTTTTCTCGAGTTGGTTGCGATAAGGGCGACGTTTTTTGGTGTATCTTTTGAGCCCGTGTTCAACAAGACGCCGACGCGTTTTCCTTGCGCTAATTGATTTTCCAAAAGTTGATGACCATTCGGAAGCTGTTCACGACTACCAGCGGATCGATTTCGCTTACAAAGTTGTTCCAAATATTGATCTTGTGCAGAAGTTTTACGTTTAGAACGTCTCTGGCCGGACTTATTTGAAAGTGGATCTCCATCAGACTCGTTTTTGTCAACATTGTAAACACATTTCCGTGATATACCTAGTGTTTTCGATATTACGGTATGGGAAAAATTTTCCGAAAGCAGAGTCTTTATATTTCAAAAAATCTTGACCGATATAATAAAATTACACACTTAAGTCATGGTTTTAACTGAAACTAAATGCCTTTTATTATTTGCTTTAAATTTTTGGGAGAATAAAAAATCGATATATGTACAAATTTTTTAGGAATGTTTAAACAGAGTGCGCTATAATTCTGTCTCATTACTCATTGGCAAGAGTAATGGGGTTCATTCTGACGCAGTTTTTGTCGCATTGAGTTATTTGTTCACCTGTTTAGATGTCTTATGCCCGTATTATGGATTACAACTCAACTCAAAACAAGACAACTCAACTTCTTTTTGGTATTATGGATTACAACTTTTTTAAGGTTGAATTTTAAGGTTGTAATAAATCACTACAACCCTGTGTTAAAAACTTGTTTACAGCCCTGTGTTAGTGCGGTTGAATAAAATTACAACTCATTAGTAGCAGTTGTCTCTAGAAAATGGAGGACGCGTAAGTAAACTTTTTTAACTGTGTAATTAATTAATTTTTTAAATAATTAAAAAAAATTTTAGAAAAAAAAAATTACAACAAAGCAACAATTTGAAAAACTAGTTGAGTTAATGCAAAAACATCCCGAAACTGGACGGGGCAAACCGCAATTTGGAAGCTACCGTCAGCAAAAAACCTAAGAGCTGCGCATAGTTGCACTATTGGCGGGATTGCTGTTCCTCGAAGGGGTTTACGGAAATGCTCCTTCATATCATTTAGCATTAAGATAAATGCTTCTTTATTCACCCGAAAATATTTTTGAAATCTACTAAACAGTTATAAATTTCCTTTCACTTCTAAGAAACATCTATACTTACATGGCGTTCGGTAGTTCCAAGGGATTAGAGTGATCCCGAAGCATTTTTCGAATGCGGAGCAAGAGAATAATTTCGTCACTATTTTCTTCGTTGTAAAACAGATCAAAACTGATGTCCATATTAATTAAAAAAGAAAATCACACTTATGTATCAATTAAAAATTAGGGAAGCCAACTTCCCAAAATTTGCATATAATAATTTGACAAAATTATGTTCACAATACACAGACATTTTTGGTTTAGAAAATGAAAAAAATTCATGTAATAATTTTTATAAGCAAAAACTAAGATTAAGACAACACACCAGTTTATATAAAAAACTATGGGATTCCAGAATCACAAAAGGCCGAAATAAATAGTCAGGTGGAAACACTTATAAGTGACGACATTGTAGAACCGTCTGTATCCGAATTTAATAGCCCAATATTGCTTGTACCAAAAAAATCGTTACCAAATAACAACGACAAGAGATGGAGGCTAGTCATTGACTATAGGCAAGTCAATAAAAAACTTATAGCCGACAAATTCCCTCTCCCTAGAATTGATGACATTTTGGACCAACTGGGAAGAGCCAAATATTTTTCATGCCTTGACCTCATGTCAAACTTTCATCAAATAGAACTTGAAGGTAGCTCCAGAGACGTTACTTCTTTCTCCACTAACTGTGGATCTTACAGATTTAAAAGACTTCCTTATGGACTCAAGATAGCCCCGAATTCCTTCCAACGCATGATGACAATGGCATTCGCAGGCCTGAAGCCGTCCCAAGCGTTCCTGTATATGGACGATCTTGCTGTTCTGGGATGTTCAGAAAATCATATGCTTGTAAATCTTAAAGATATTTTCGAAATATGTAGGAAATTTAACTTAAAATTGCACCCAGACAAATGCGTGTTCTTTAAACATCAGGTAACATTTTTGGGCCATAAGTGTACTGACAAAGGCATTTACCCAGATGATGGAAAATTTGAAGTAATAAAAAACTACCCGGCACCCAGAAATGCTGATGATGCAAGAAGATTTGTGGCTTTTTGCAACTATTACCGCAGGTTCATAAAAAACTTTGCTAAGCATTCAGTACATCTCACAAGATTAATGAGGAAAAATACCCAATTCATATGGTCAAAAGACTGCGAAGAAGCATTCCAATATCTAAAAAAATCTCTTTTATCACCACAAATATTACAGTACCCGAATTTTGAAAAGCAATTTTGCATCACAACGGATGCAAGCAAAGACGCCTGCGGAGCTATTCTTAGTCAAGAATATAATGGTATTCACCTACCTGTCGCTTATGCCTCAAGGGCCTTTACCAAAGGTGAATCAAATAAATCAGTTATTGAACAAGAATTAACTGCAATACACTGGGCTATCAACTTTTTCCGTCCCTATGTCTATGGAACAAAATTTCTAGTTAGAAGCGACCATAGACCATTAGTATACCTATTTTCAATGAAAAACCCTTCATCCAAACTAACGCGAATGAGATTAGACCTTGAGGAATATGATTTTACAATAGAATATATACAAGGAAAACAAAATTGCGGAGCCGATGCTCTATCACGCATGAATTTTAGTGACATCAAAGATATGGGTGAACACATTAACATACTAAAAGTCACAACACGATTACAAAACAAAAACCAAAATATTGATAATACTGATACAAATTGTAATATTGAACAACTAAACACTAAGCCTCACGTATATGAAGTTACTAACACAAACGAGGTTAGAAAACTAGTTCGCTTAAAGTTTACCAAAATAGTAGATACACTTAGGTGTTCACTAATAAAAGGGAAACATATTTTGATGAAAACCGCGATGGATGACTTTATTATTAATGGAAAGATTGATTTAGATCAATTCTTACCAAGGCTAGAAAATATGGCTAATAATATTGGCATTCAAAAGTTGCAACTATCGCTTAATGATAAAATATTTGAAAATACTCGAGTTAATAAATTTAAAGACATTGCGAACAATAAATTAAATAATTTAGAAATTGGGTTGACACCAAAAATAAAGATAATAATAGATGAAAACGAAAAACTTGAAATAATAAGGCAAAATCATGATGATCCACTGTTTGGTGGCCACCCAGGGATCACAAGATTGTTGAATAAACTTAGAAAAGATTATTACTGGAAAAATATGACTAAACAAGTCACAAAGTATGTCAAAAAACTGCGTAAAATGCCAGTTAAACAAAACACAGAGAAAATTTGACACTTACACAAACCCCAGCCAAGCCCTTTGACATCATGATAGTAGATACAATAGGACCATTTATAAAATCGAATGCAGGAAATGAGTATGCGGTTACAATGTTATAAAAGGGATAAGTTGAAAGTTTCGCACTAGCTTCTTCAAAATTTTTTTTCTTTGTAGAAGCTTGTAAGAAATGCAATTATTTTCGGTTTTTGTACTGATTTTTATCTAGCAACTGTGGTGAAAACCACTCAGCAAATTACATGGCTGCAAAGTCTTCCAACACGTAAAAAATAATGTAAAAGTCGTACGTAAACCTGAATATGAGCGATTTCCTTGTCTTCATACTGGTTCTATTCCTAGTACACAAGCTACATAGCCACGTCTTAAAAAAGGGTGTACAGACACCCCTCACTAACAATTCGAGCTCAATCGAAATAAACAATGAAATACTTCATGACAACTATGCAGGGTATGTTTCAGGAAATGATGCGAACTCAAAACATGTTTCTGCAAGTTCTGCTTAGCAAAAAATGAACCATTAAAAATATGCTTCTGGAACGCTAACGGGTTCTGCCAATATAAATATGAATTAGAATTCTTTTTGCTAGCACGTGACATAAACATACTTTTAGTCTCTGAAACACACTTCATTATGAAAAACTGCTGTAGAATTGATGGGGTTTTTATATATGACACCAAACACCCAAGCGAAAGGGCATGTGGTGGGACTCTCATTATAGTCGGAAGAAACGTAAAGCATTTTCCATTGCCTGAATTTAGGGAAGACTTTTTGCAAGTCACGACTATAAATCTTACTGATTTTAAAATTACATTCTTGTCAATGTATTGCCCGGCATAAAATCGAAAACCATCAATTTGTCAGGTTCTTTGGTACGCTAGGACAAAAGTTTATTGCCGCTGGCGATTACAATGCAAAACACACATATTGGGAATCCAGACTCCTTAGTCCTAGAGGTAGGCAGTTGTTTTATACAGTTCAAGCAAACAAGCTAGACGTCGTATCTGGCTGTAAGCCCACAGACTTTAGTAATTTGCCAGACCTTATTGATTTTGCTATAGTAATAATCATCAAACGCGTTCAACTGTTAGTTAGTTCATCGTATGATCTATCTTCTGATTATTCACAAACAATTGTTATTTTACAGGAGAGTTTTGTCCTTTCATCTGAAACCCTTATTTCTATTCAAATAAAAACAGGAATTGGTTCAAATATAAAATGTATATGAGCTCTCGCTTACCTTTGAATATCCCACTGAGAAATCCAGCTGATATTCAAGCAGATGTAGGATATTTTACAGGCGTTGTGACTGCCGCTGCCAGAGCTGCAACGCCAACAAAGCCATCAGATAAAATAAATTCGTACCAGGCAACAGCAGGTATACAGATGATCGTCAATGAGAAGAGAAGGCTAATAAGACAATGGCAAAATAGTCGTTCTCCACACATAAAAATGGAAATGAACTTATGCCAAAAAACCTTACGCACTAAATTGACACAGAAACACAAATTCGCTATTGACAGCTTTTTGAAAAAATCGGGTGCAATGAAAACACGGATTATAGCCTGTGGAAAACTGTAAAGGACTTACAATGTCCTATTGCTTACGAATCCCGCTTAAGACATGAATACCGTACTTGGTCTAAAAACTCAAGTGAAAAGGCAAATGCGTTCGCAAATCACCTAGAGAAGGTTTTCGCACCACATGATATAAGTAATTCCACTATTCCAATTATTAGTGACACCGTGAATGATCCTAATAAATTTCGGTTGTATTCTTTAAAATCGACAATTAAAAATACGGATATGAGGAAATCACCCGAACCTAATTGTATTACAGGATCAATGATAAAAAACTTACCTTATTCACCTGTGAGAATTTAACTTTACATATTTAATGTCATGTTTCGTGTCGGCCTATTCCCATGCTTTTGGAAGATGTCTGAAATTGTTATGATCCCGAAACCAGGAAAAGACTCAAGCCAGATTACATCCTACAGGCACATTAACCTACTCAGTTTTGTCAAAGACATTTGAAAAATTATTCATCTTTAGTGTAACTCCTTTTCTAAATGAACAAAACGTTATCACAGATCACAGTTTTCAAGCAAAGCATAGTACTATAGAACAAGTTCATAGAATCGTTACTGTTAAATAAAAAGATCTTGTTTTCAAGTTGAACGTTAAAAACAGAGTGCCTGTCTCTTTATTATTTCGTCTTACTCTATCTTATCCTACGTTCTTACTTATCTTATTTTATCGTAAATACACGGTTATATCTTACAGTAGTAAATGGAGATGGTATTGCACTACACCTCCCTTTCATTAGCAAAAGGAAGAGATAAACAAGGGGTACCTGGCTTGTTTAGCTCTTGCTTTTGTTTATAATATTATTAATATTTTCTATATAATTTTTGGTATGGTATTTGTAATTTGTGGTATTTATTTTACTTATAAATATTAAATATATAGAAAGATATTTATCAAATATTATAGGAAATGTTTATCAAAGTTTACAGGCAATTACAATTACCTTCCCCTTTTTGTTTTGTTTTTTTTTTCATGTAATTCAAATTTTAATTTTTTTTCTTAAACATTAAGTGAATTGTCCGTAACCATATTGGTTATGGAATTACTAAATATATAAAAAAATCGGATATTCATTGTACAAAAAAGAAAAAAAAAAAATTATAAAATTAAACAAAATTAATTTTATTGTTAACCCTTTTTTTGTTAAATAAATGGTTACTTCTGCATATTTTCCTTTTGTATTTTATCAATTGTGCAGTTTTTTTTTTCTTTTGTTTTTATATACATACATATATTTTAGACTTGCTTAAATTTTAAGTCTCTGATTTCCTTATTCTGTTTCTGTGTATTGTTTTTTCTTTTTTTGTGGATTGATTATATATTGTTACATTGACTCCTTCAGACTCATAAGGACCATCATAAATATTTTTAAATTTATCATATGGTTCCTTTTAGGTTCGTTAACGCTCAATTTTATAGGATTTGCGTATTTATCGTATATATTTTTGTTTCTTTGTTTGTGTTTGTCAATCAGAGTTTTTGCTAGTAAATGGGTTTTTTGTAATCTGTGTTTTATTTCCTGACTATAATTTTCTATATTGTAAATTGGATCTAAATTCGAATTATCTTCGTTAAGCAATGTAGCTTTTTTCCCAAAAACGAGTTCAAATGGTGTCAACTTGTTATCAAAAACTGTGCTTGTTGCAGTATTGTGGTAAAATGTGAAGTATCGAAGGTAAGTATCCCAATCAGATATATTCTCACTTATGTAGGATCGAATATATTCGTTAAAAACTCTGTGATTACGTTCTACGGTTCCTACAGTCTGATGATGATAACTAGTTGAAAATTTGGTATCAATATTTAATAACTTACATAGTTCAATTATGATTTCGTTCTTAAATTCTGTTCCCAAATCTGATTTTAAAACATTCATTTTCCCATAAACAAGTATAAAGTTTTCAAATATAGCACGAGCGACTGTTGAAGCTGATTTGTCTGGTATGGCTATCCTCACGAGATATTTCGACATGTCACATATTAATGTTAGAGCATATTTGCTGCCGTAATTTGATTGCGGTAAAGGACTTATAGTATCTAACACAACTATATCAAACGGTTTGGTGGGTGTTGGTGTCAACACAAGTCTCTCAATATTCGATGGTTTGACTTTATTCAAATTACACTTAGAACAATTTTTGACAAACTTTGCTATATCTTTTGTCATATTTCGCCAATGGTATTTTGTCCGAATTTTAGCATAAAGTTTTTTCTGGCCGCAATGTCCTCCGAGAATTGGATCATTGTGATATATCTGCATGATTTTATCTTTCCTATCATCTTCCTTTATTGTCTCGACTGGTTCCACAAGAATTATTTTTATACCGTAATTTTGCAATTCTTGAATTGAGCAAATTATAAAAAAAGTATCATCTTTAGGCCATTCTGCTCTATAAATATTGACGTTGTTGGCCTTTTTTTCTAGCCTCGTGTTCTTATTCTAGCAATGTTTTTGCTAAATTTATATCATCAATTTTCAATGTGTGGATGTCATTATTGGAAGATTGGTTTGTGGTAGTATTAGTCTTATTTGTTCTTCTGGACATAGCTAGGGTTGTTACAGCAAGTACATGATTATTCTTAAAATCGTTCATAGAAATTCGCGAGAGCGCATCAGCTCCTACATTTAATGTTCTCTTGATATATTCAACCGTGAAGTTGTATTCTGAAAGTTCCAGTCTGATACGTGTCAATTTTGACGAAGGATCCTTAATATTGAAAAGGTAAACAAGAGGTCGGTGGTCGGACCTAACGATGAAATTTGTACCAAAAAACGTATGGTCGAAAATGTGTTATAGCGAAATGAATTGCAAGAAGTTCCAATTCTATTATTGGTTTTTTTTTTGTTCAGCCTGAGAAAATGATTTCGATGCGTAATATATTGGAAGATCGTTTCCATTGAAGTCCTGGCTCAAAATGGCCCCGCAACCTATTTTAGATGCATCGACTCTTATGATAAACTGTTTGTTAAAGTAGGGATATTGCAGGATCTTTGGCGAAATTAAGGCGGATTTTAATTTTTCGAAAGAAGTTTGACATTGTTTCTCCCAATTAAAATTAACTTTTTTTCTAGACAAATAATTCAGTGATGCTGCTATAGTAGCAAAATCCGGAATGAAGCGACGATAATAATTGGCAAAAGCCACAAAACGTTTGACAGCATCCTTATCTGAAGGTGTTGTATACTTTTTAATTGCTATTAACTTTGAATCATCTGGCAACAGGCCATGGGCTGTACACTTATGACCGAGAAAAGTGACTTCCGGACGGAAAAAATTGCACTTATTGCAATTATTTTCAAATTGCGTATTCGAAGGATTTTAAAAACATCTTCCAAATTCCTGAGGTGGTGTTGCATACTGCATCCAAATATAATTATGTCATCGACATAGAGAAAAGCTTTATTTGGAGCGAGTCTTGAAAATGCGATTGCCATCATTCTTGAAAATGAATTTGGCGCAACGTTTAATCCAAAAGGTAAAACCTTCCACCGAAATGAACCTTTGTCGGTGTTAAACGCGGTTATATCCCTAGAATCTGAATGTAAAGGAATCTGGTGAAATCCGGAAAATAAATCAATAATTGAGAAATGTTTTGATCGACCAAGGTTATTCAATATATCATCAATGCGGGACAGAGGAAATTTATCTGAAATTAATTTTCTGATCACCGCTCGATAATCTGCGCACATGCGATATGCTTTCTGATTGTCATGACTTTTCTTGGGCACCAAAATTAATGGACTGTTAAAATTTGAACAGCTTGGTTCGATTAGATCATTTTGTAGTAACTTTCCGACTTGCCTATTGATATCGGCCTTTTGTGCGTGTGCTAGTCTGTAATTCTTGATATAAACTGAAGATGTATCAACTAATGTAAGTTTCTGTTCGTAAAAGTTATTTAACGTCATTCTATCGTCCTCTAAAGCAAATATATCCACATACTGTTCACAAAGAGGTAATAAAAAATCTTTTACTTCGTTCGGACACCGTTTTTCCAATATGTCCCTCAATTTAGTTACCTGTCCGCTGTCCGTCCCGTTGTCATTAATCGAATATACTTCGTAATCAGCTAATCTTTCCCTTTTTACTTTGTCGTTCCGAATGCACTTAAACTCATCCGTCGTATTAACAATTTTTAAAATTGGGTTATTGCTGTCAATAATTCCCTTTGCTACAAAACGCCTTTACCCAATTCCTGAGAATCTACAAACATGGGTTCGGAAACATTGTTCAACCGAAAAGTACGAAAAACTTCGCATCGAGGTGGGACCACACAAGTAAAATTACTGGTTCCATGATGGATTGGAATTTTCAAAACTGAGTTTACAACTGAAATTGAAAGTGTTGTGTCCGCATAATTGATTCTACACCGATTGGCCTTCAGAAAATCTTTACTTAATATTCCGTTTGCTGGGATATTGAAATTATCATTGACGACATGGAAAACTTGAGTAATTAAATGATTTGAAATAGTTAATTGTGTGCAAAATGTTCCTAACGTGGATATTGTATTCGGCGTTATACCGGAAATGTTTATAATTTAATTTTTATTTAAAATAGTTTTGGGATTCAAACAAGAAATTTTCACAAGCGATATGTCAGCTTGTGTGTCAACAAGAAATGTGCATGATCCAACAGCATCGATGCAACATATTTTGATGAAATCAGCGTAATTAAGGTTGAAGCTATAAACTGATTTCACACAATCTTCCTTTTTTAATGCTGATTCTCTTCCTCTTCCCTCAACAGCTCTTGTTGAGGGACTTTCGAGTTTAAAAACCTAACAGAAGAAGAACGAAAGCGATTTCTATTGTTGTTATTGTTACTCGAGTTATTCCGATTATTGTCAAAATTCTGACTACTACCTCTAAACCGGTGTCTACCGCGGAAATTACCACGATTGGTCTGTCTATAGGAATTGTATCGAGGATGATTTGAAGTGCTATGTCGTGGAAAACTGTTGTTTCTACTGCTATTATGTCGAATTGCTAAAACTTGTTTCTCCTTTGTTTCATTCGCCTGTTCGACCAAAAGTTTTGCCACTACCGCCTTTGGTTCGGAAAAGCTAGATGAAGCTAAAATAGATTTAACTAGGTCTGATCTGGAGTTTAAACGACAAACTGCAATGGTCTGGTCCACAGCCATCTCCTGGGCTTTGGTTCGTGTTACGCCCTCGATAATTAAGGAACGTTTCAATGCGTCAGCAAGATCTTCAGTCTGCTTTGCAAATTCCCTAAAATCACCGTCTTTGACACTAAGAGCTCCTATTCTACTAGCTATAATTTTCGAATTTTCCGGCCTAATCGTATTTTTTAATGCCGATTTAATATCTGCTATGGTTTGCACGCTATCAGGCAATGCCTCGCGAGCCTCTCCTTCTAATTTTGATTTTATAAAATTTACAAATGTTGTCTGCAAATTTGGATCAGTTAAATCTTCTATTAAATCTACTTTATCTAAGAACGAAGGTAACGCTAGCGAATTCCCATCATAATTGTCGCGAATTATTGACGCACACATGCTAATGTAGGACTTTTTCTGTTCAATAGTAGCCGTCGTGATTTCTATATCTTTCGTATTTAAGGTTCGTCTGTCTTGTGTTTCTATTGGCGTAAAGTCCTCCTTGCTAACTGTCATTGGTTTCCTATCGATGATAATGATTTCATCTATTTCGCATTCAAGCCTATCAAAGCACTGTTTCAATCGTTCTCTGCACTGATTTACTTTTGAAACAACTGACTCTAGCTGGGAATGTGGGAGACTATCTGAATTTGTTCTTACGTAAATAGTAAACAAATTGTATTGTTCTATAAGAAGATGAATATACTCATTCATTTTATTTGAATTTTTTGAAAGAGGTCGATTTTGATAAACTCTTTTTACAACTGCTGTATAATTTGAGACTAGTTCCTTAAAACTTGTGACGTCAAAACCTGACATTTGCACATTTTGTATTTTTTCGAATTTGTCGGTGGTATAAATCAAATCTATAATCTCCAATTTTCAAAGTATGCAAATTATATTTCACTTTATATGGAAATATTGATGAAATTAAAAGGAAAGAAAGATTGTTCGAGTAAATATTTTATTTGTAAACTATTTATTTGTTTGGAAAGTTAAAATATGCTGCAAAGCATTGAGTTTTACTGGCTTGTAAATTTAATTTTGTACAAATTTTTTGAATGGAAAAGTTAATTATGTTTTTTTTCGTATGCTATGTTTTGTTTGTTTTTTTTTTTTTTTTTGATAATTATGTACGTGGTTATTATTATCTTATCGATGAAATTTTCTTTTTCATATTAATGAAAATATTCAGAAAAAATAAATGTTTTCTTTATATGTATGTATGTAAATAAAATAATAAATGAGTTTTCCAAAAATATATGTATGTATGCGGATTAATAAATGAGTTTTTTAGTTTTTGTTGTTCTTTTGTGTTTTATTTGTATACAAGTATGTACATACATAGTTATATTTATTTACAGAAATATAATTTTATTCTTATATGCAAAAATAAATAGGAGAGTAAATAACAAAAAAAAATTCAAGTTAAAAGTATATACATGTATGTATGTATGTATGTATGTATGTATGTATTTACATATACTTATATTAGCTTACTACTGCTCTGTACATAGTATATACATTTCTGGATTGCTGCTTTACGGCCTTTTTACAGCTGCATGTGTATTCATCTCGTGCTGTTGGTAGATTTTAACTAATGTTAAACTATTTACGTTCTTTCTTAGAATTCAGTCTAAGGTGTATTGTACTGTTGATTAATTTTGATTTTAAGCTTATGTTAAATATTTTGTTGTTTCTTTTTTTCTTTCCGTTTTGTTAAATAAATTGCAAGTTTTTATTGCTTTAATTTTTATTTTATTAAGATAATTCACATTCCAAAAAATTTTTGAACATTTTGCTTTTAGTCCGTTATTTATAATAAACGGTTTTTTCGTAATTGTAGTTATTCGTTATTTTATTTTGTGAATGTTTCTTATTTTGATTTTCTTTTGATGTTCACTTGCATGCATTATTTTACGCGCTGTTGCATAGTTTCAATAATTTCGGTATGTCGAAAAGCAAATTTCAATGTATTTTTTTTTTTTTTTTTTGTAAAATTTTAAAGTCTATTCGGTTTTTTTTTGTAATGTTGATTAATTTTAAGTTTTATCAACACTTTTTTGTAGATTTTTTAAGTTTTACTTGTTTTAAGTTTCACAATTCCGATTTGGTATATTTTTGATAGTTTTTATTTTTGTTGTATACATTTTTTCCATTTCTTACGTATACTATTTTTATATGTATATTTTTTTAACTGATTTTGAAAACGTTTCTGTTCATAACGGGACCGTATTTTTCGAGCAAGTACAGTCGTGTTTGCACTTATTGCTTTTTTTCCCCGCACTAAACCAATTTTTGGTAATAAACTTTTGTTAATTTGAGTTTTTTTTTTTTTTGTTTTATGCCTCTAAAACGTAGCGGTCCCCGTCAGTGTACTAATTGCCAGGAATTCGGACACACGAAAACCTACTGCAAGCTACCATCCGTATGCGTTGTCTGCGGTGATGCGCACCGGACTTTGGAATGCACTTCCTCCAAAACAGACCCCAAGGTCAAAAAATGCAGCAACTGTGGTGAAAACCATACAGCAAATTACAGGGGCTGCAAAGTATTTCAATATGTAAAAGATAATGCGAAAGTCGTACGCAAACCTGATTATGAGCAATATAAAGCTTCCCAATTTCCTCGGCTTCATGCTGGTTCTGTTGCTAGTACACAAGCTACACAGCCACACACTAAGCTAAACTTTTCATATGCCCAAACATTGAGAAATGATTTACCTAATGTGAATGCCAAAAGTTCTAATGCGAATAAACATTCATATGCCCACGTCTTAAAAGAGGGTGCTCAGACACCCCTCACCAACAATTCGAGCTCGATCGAGAACTTAATACAGACAATGAATAATTTCATGACAACTATGCAGGGTATGTTTCAGGAAATGATGCGAACCCAAAACATGCTTCTGCAAGTTTTGCTTGGCAAAAAATGAACCAGTTAAAAATATGCTTCTGGAACGCTAACGGCCTCTCCCAACATAAATATGAAGTAGAACACTTCCTGCTAGCACATGATATAGACATACTATTAGTCTCTGAAACACACTTCACTATAAAAAACTGCTTTAGAATTGATGGGTATTTTATATATGACACCAAACACCCAAGCGAAAGGACATGTGGTGGGACTGCCATTATAGTCCGAAAAAACGTAAGGCATTTTCCATTGCCTGAATTCAACGAAGACTTTTTACAAGCCACGCCCATAAATCTTACTGATTTTAAAATTGTAGTCTCATCAGTGTCTTGCCCGCCTAGGCATAAAATCGAACACCATGAATTTGCCAGGTTCTTTGCTACGCTAGGGCAAAAATTTATTGCCGCTGGCGATTACAATGCAAAGCACACATATTGGGGATCCAGACTCCTAAGTCCTAGAGGTAGGCAGTTGTATTATACAGTTGAAACAAACAAGCTTGACGTCGTATCTGCCGGTAAACCCACCTATTGGCCCACAGACTTTAATGAGTTTCCAGACCTTATTGATTTTGCTATAGTAAAAACATCAAACGTGATCAACTCTTAGTTAATTCATCCTATGACCTATCTTCTGATCATTCACCTACAATTATTATTTTACACGACAGTTTTGTCACTGCACCTAAAACCCTTAGTTTCTACCCGAACAGAAACACGAATTGTAGACCATTTTACAGACGTCTTGACTGCCGCAGCCATAGCTGCAACGCCAACAAAGCTATCAGCTAAAATAATAACGTACCAGGCAACAGCAGATATTCAGATGCTTGTCATTGAGAAAAGAAGACTAAGAAGACAATGGCAAAACAGTCGTTCTCCACACATAAAAATGCAAATGAACTTATGCCAAAAAAACTTACGGAGTAAATTGAGACAGAAACACCAACTCGCTATCGACAACTTTTTAAAAAACTTGGATCTAATGAAAAACACGGATTATAGTCTGTGGAAAGCTGTAAAGCACTTACAATGTCCTATTGCTTACGAATCCCCACTAAGACTTGAAGACCGTACTTGGGCTAAAAACTCAAGTGAAAAGGCAAATGCGTTCGCAAAGCACTTAGAGAAGGTTTTCGCACCACATGATATAAGTAATTTCACTATTCCAATTATTAGCGACATCGTGAATGATCCTATGAAATTTCGGTTGTCTTCTTTAAAAGCGACAATTAAAAATACGGATATGAAGAAATCACCTGGACCTGATCGTATAACAGGATCAATGATAAGAAACTTACCTAATTCAGCTGTAAGAATTTTACTTTACATATTTAATGCCATGTTGCGCGTCGGCTTCTTCCCATGCTCTTGGAAGATGTCTGAAATTGTTATGATCCCGAAACCTGGAAAGGACTCAAGCCAGATTAAATCGTACAGGCCAATTAGCCTACTGTCAGTTTTGTCAAAGATATTTGAAAAATTATTCGTCTCGAGTGTAACTCCTTTTCTAAATGAACAAAACGTTATCCCAGATCATCAGTTTGGTTTTCGAGCAAGGCATAGTACGATTGAACAAGTCCATAGAATCGTTACCATTATTAGATCGGCTTTTGAAAGAAAGCAATACTGTTCAGCTTTATTTATAGACATTTCCCAAGCATTTGATAAAGTCTGCCATGATGGGCTACTTACTAAAATAGTTCGGGTTCTACCTGAAAACACCCACAAGCTTATAAAAAGCTATTTGTCCGATAGAACTTTTAAAGTAAGGTCAAAGGACCAGCTTTCAAGATGTGGGAAAATCAGTGCAGGAGTACCTCAAGGTAGTGTGCTAGGGCCGCTGTTATATATCAACTATACAGCGGATATGCCGACAAGCCCACATACATATACATCAACCTTTGGAGACGACACTGCAATTATAAGTGTCAGTAATGATCCAAAGGATGCATCTGAAAAGCTGCAGTCTCATATTCATAAGTTAGAAGACTGGCTAAAACAGTGGAGAATAAAGGTAAATCCATCAAAATGTGCTCATGTAGCGTTTTCCCTTAGAAGGCAAAATTGTCCTCCAATCACAATAACGAATACCACGGTTCCAGCGGAAACGCACGTCAAATATTTAGGTATCCACCTAGATCGGCGCCTAACTTAGACCCGTCACATTGAGGCAAAAATAACGTCCATAAAGCTTCGAACAAATCAACTGCATTGGCTAATAAGTCCTAACTCAACTTTGGCTTTGGAATATAAAGTCCTATTATACAAATCGGTTATAAAGGCAATATGGTCATATGGTATTCAGCTGTGGGGTACTGCCTGTGCATCAAACATCCAGAAGTTACAGAGAAGACAGTCTAGGATTTTACGTCATATAGTATGCGCCCCCTGGTACATAAGAAATGAAAACATACATAGGGATCTCAAAGTTCCCACTATCCACGAAGAAGTTAAAACATACACGTCCAAATACGTGAAAAAACTAGTGGCGCATCCCAACACTCTAGCACGCAATTTATTGCAATTTGACGGCCACCAGAGACTAAAAAGAACTGACACATTGAGCCTGGCAAGGCGGCTCTCTCTACACAATAGAAGATAGATTTTTAAGATTTGAATACAAAAAATTAGTTATTACGTTGGTACTAACTAATAAATAATAATTTAGAAATAAGATTTGAATACTTATTGTGAATTTCTTTTAATAGAAAGATTCAATAAAATAAAATACAGTATTAAAAAAAAAAAAAAAATATATGTATAAACTGATGTTTCATTTTAATAATTTTTATTAATAATTAATTTTAATTTTGTTTTGTCCTATAGTTTTAATAAACTTTCCACGCGTTTTTCCCACTTTTTTATTTTCTGCAGTGTTTTACTATTTTTTTTTTCCAACGTCTTGATAATTTTATTTTATTTTTTTTCAACTAATATTTTATTAGCTTATGTTAGCTTGTACATATTTATATTTACGTCAAAACTGGCAGGATCGCCAGGTTAAATAAAAAGATCTTGTTTTCAAGTTGAACGTATTTTTGTAGTTAGTTCTTCTGTAAAAACTTATCAGCTGTCTTTGGTAAACAACACATGAATTTCAAAAATATTAAAACTTTAAAAGAACAAGTAAAAAGTAAAAAAAAAATAATAATTCCGAATATGATTCGGATGTCGATGATGTATTTGTTGTTGAGAGTTTCTTAACTGTGAACAAATTGTACAAAATAATTTATAGATCACTGCAACAACTCGCAATGTTTAGTCCTTTTTATAAAATGGAAACCATAGATGGGTGTATTGCACTAATTTTGTAGTTTTCAGTAACTACTTAGTAATATTACTTTTATATTATTGCACTAATTTTATTAATGTTTAGTGGTGAATTTAAAATTAGCATTTTTGATTATTTCTGTACACTAATTCAAAACATAAACTAATACGTCATTAGAAAAAATCAAAAATCATGTCAACAATTATTTTTTTTTAATTTTGCAGATGAAGGAAAAGCTTCATAAGAGATCCTATAAATTTCAAGAAATTCTTGTTCAGACTGTTAATTTTCAGTAATACATACATAATATTGCTTATTATTGTAAAACGAAAGAAAATTTAAATATTGAATTAGAACTCATTTTAAATTTCGTGACAGCTGTGTTAGCTACATATATATGTAATGCAGGTTGTAACTTTTCGTGTTTGTCCGTCTGTAGTCGTTTTCCTATTTACTTTCTGATATGTAATTGGTAGCGATGCATCCGATACCGACATATCGGCGATATTTTTATTCCCGATACAACGATATATAAATTATGTATCGCACACTGAATCAATAATAGTCACAAATTAAAAATCCATAATGTTCTTCAGTTGACGAGGTAAATAAAAATCTGCAAAACAGTTACTGTTTCCGATATAGTGCGCGATACATCACACATTATAAATTGTATGCGATTTACTTTGAGCTTTAATTCACTATCATATCGTCCATATTGTATCGGCAAAAAGGTGTATCGATTCATCCTTATATAATAATAACTCTACATAAGTATATTACAGTTTTAAATAAATATAATATAATTATAATCAATATAATATAATTTATGTATATGTATTAAAATTTGTATTCGAATATGATATCAATAATTTCATGGCCACTACTAATTCTTGAAATTTTAACGAGAGGAAGTTTAAATACAGCTTTTTGTTTAGTGCTGCATAATATTTATTAATTGCTAGTAAAAAAATGTTTTTATTTTTAATCTGGTAATAAATAGTGCAAAATAAATGTTTTCCAATTTGATTTAGTGTTAGTGCAATGCTTATTACAATTAACATGTTTTGTACTACTCCCAACTCTGCTGGAAATCAGCGGTTTTTTGTTGTCACTTAGTTACGTTGGCAAATTTTTTTGTTTTCAACGAAATGAAACATAACAAGTAATGCCTTATACCTAGCTGAATAGGTAACGATCGTAACGAAACAGAAAGTAAATACTAATTCTGTCCTGAGGCCGATGCTGCTCACTCGAGATCCCACTAGAGCGTTGTCAAGATCAACCGATTATTGATTCTTGACAGGCTCTAAGAAGAATTTTGATTGATATAATGAAAACCAAGTCGAAATTTTAATATATTTTGATTATATATAAACAATATTTATTTTACAATATAAGTTGTATATATCTTAATTCCGAAGCATTATATTGAAATTAGTATTGAGATTTAGTTCTTTATTTTAAACAAATATTATCTATGAAGAATATTCTCACCATCAATTATAATTGGCGTAGATTTAGCTTCTTCCTACTCTTTTCTTTCACTTGCAAACATTAAAAATTCCACTTTTCTTTTGCTGGATTATTTTTTTTTTAATTTATTGATAAAATAATAATAAAAATGTAAACAGAAATATGAAATCAACAACTTTAGTACTTATGTTAGTGTGTAATGCTATTAATATTAAGTAAAATAAATACTTTGTAAAAATATTATCGATTTACTGCAAGTAATTCAAATATATGAAACAATCACGCAACGCAACAGCTGTTTCTTCCACTACTAGTAGGGGTTTTACATCGGTTTTTACTTTTCGAGCTATTACTTAAGGTATTAAAATATTGGGAAGTAGTTAGCGCATAAGATTTTAGCGTTGATTTAACAGATGGTGGTAATGGCAAAGAATCGATTGTGTATACACTAGTGCGTCTGACAATAGCACGGCAACATAATTCTTGTAAAGATAACACTGCAAAAATACCAAACATAACTATGTTATTTTTTTTTATATATTGAAGTTTTCTAAAATAATAAACGGGATTTAAATAAGTAGCAGTAGTAGATAGTAAATTTGCATTGAAATTCGATATCGAATTGGTGTAAATACTTTTATTAACAATGGTGTTTTGAAAAATACGAAACATTATTTCCAATTCCACATTTCTTTAATATATAGCGGTTCTGATATGGGAGTAAAGTATACTCGTCTTGGTAGTGCGGGATACTCTGCCAAAGACGAGTATACTCGTCCTTGGCAGCGAATGGGTTAACAACCATTAAGAAACATGAGCATTGAACTACGAAGCTGCAAAGGCTTCAGAGGATATATAGAATATTCTTAAGTTTGTAGTTCAACCAATTGATTGGCTGGTAAAAATTCCGATAATTTTGACTTAGAGTTTACAAAACTGTCCACGGCTACTGAAAAAAAATAAGTGAATATTCGTACCATCAAGGGCATAAGACACTAGCCGATATTTTGCTATGTTACACTCCGGGCTAGGCCCATAAATTGGGCTAAAATTTGGAAATCGCTAATGAAGCAATGGTCCGATAAAATGGATAGAGATACGGTGGAATATCAAAGCGGTATATTGGCATCTGTCCCTGATAGTCGAAAAGTGTGGAGCGCATCATAACACTCTGCTAAAGCTCAGGCAGCTGCAGTACCGCTGTTCTACAAGCGTTCACACAGTTACTTATTGTGATTCTTCAAGATACTTTAAGCCCGTGGTTAAGAGGCATCGATCAACGGGGGTGATTGTAATTGGACCATCGACCAGGAAAAGTAATGGACAATACTGGAAATATACTGAAATATCCTAAGTCCACCACGGAGACGAGGATGCTAGCTGGTTCAAAGGTCACATCAAGCCCATTTCATGCACCGACGAGCGTTTAGCTAATCTGATAAAATTGGCTTTGGCTTCCGTATGGCAACCCTTTAGGACAAATCATTTTCAACCATACATTTCGAAAGACAGCTGAAACATTTTCCTTGGGATAACGTTTTCGCTGAGATGGCTAAAGCTTCATCACATGTTTGCTAACACAGCAAGGAGATACTCCTTCAATGAATTCAGTAGTCTCGTTAATATGACTGGTAAGAAAATTTAAAAAATATCGAAATAGTTGCATCTTTCAGGACAACAAAAGTTTCTCTATGTAAACCTATAACTATGTTATCCCAAATTTTGATAATTTTTTGTAAACATATACATACGTGGTTTGTTCAAAAGAATAGGTTAAGTTTAGATTATTTGTTTGAAAAGTAATCCCCCTCAGATATATTGCTCTTATGCCAGCGCTTCTTCCAATCCTCGAAGCACTGTAATGCGCTTTTCGGTATGGCCATCAGCTCGTTCTTCGATTCTGACTTTATCTCATCAATTGTGGCAAAACGCTTTTCTTTAATTTGTCTCTTCAGTTTGGGAAATAGTAAAAAGTCGCATGGAGCCAAATCTGGTGAATAAGGTGGTTGAGGCATGATTAGGATGTTGCTTTTGCCCAAAAAATCGTATTTTCTGATCCTATTTTTTTTCAAAAGTCAAAAATCGAAAAACACACACAAACTTAACTAACCTTTTCAGTTGTCAACAACAAACTACAAATCCAAATTTGCTGATAATGCCAACATACTACTGTGGGCAAAAAATAGTAAGACTTTGTTCATAAATTTAAATTTCGTTATTTATTCTGTCAAATCTAATTCGTCCCGCTCAAAGTAATCCCCCGAAGCTGCAATACAATTATGCCAACGTTTTTTCCAATCCTCGTAACAGTTGTTAAAGTCAATTTCCAGAATAGCCTTCAATGCGCGTAGATATTCACGTTTAATGTCTTCAATTGACTCAAAACGGTTTCCCCGGAGCGGTCGCTTGAGTTTGCTGAACGCCAGAAGTCATACGGAGCTAAATCAGGCGAATACGGTGGTTGTAGAACGATATTGATTGAATTATTGGCAAAAAAAAAAATCACGAAGAATCAATGCTGTATGCGGAACCAATCATAATTTCACTTTCCAACGATATCTGTAAGGTCTCTGACTGTTAATCGTCGATTCTCGAACACCAAATTCTTGATTTTATTGACGTGTTGAGCATCAGTTGATGTTGATGGCCGTCCTGGAGGTGGTTCGTCGTCAACGCGTTCTCGACTCCCTTTGAATAATTTGCACCAATCAAAAACACTTGCTCGCGATATACAATTATCACCGAAGGCCTTTTGCAACATTCTGAACGTTTCGGCACCAGAAATTTCATTCCGCACACAAAATTCAATGGAACTTCTTTGTTGAATAATTTCACTCATTGTAAAAATCCCCGAATGCACTTGTTGTACTTCAGAAAGGCAAGCGTATACTAAACACTAATGATTACTTTGATGTAATATTTGGCACAGATGTCACGACAGTCATATCAACGTAGAAAAATGTCGATGAATGGATTTCCGCCCGAAATTTAAATTGAAGTCTTACTATTTTTTGCTCACAGTAGTATGATTAACACATGTGTATCAACATACCAAAAAAAATTCGATAATCGAATGTATACAGCCCGTAAAAATTAAAAATTCACCTTTTCTTCTGAACAAACCATGTATGTATCTGCAATTAAAAAATTTTAAAATATAATTAAATACGACCCCTTGTAGTTACAATAAGAAACTCATCGTTTGTGGCGGTTCGTACTCTAAATGCTATATTTATTTAAAATTCAAAAAAAGCCAATAAATTTGATGTACTTAACAGTGTTTTAGCCTTTTCGAGGCAAAATGTAGCTCTTTTTTAGTATTTTAGCTTCGAAAAGTTTTTTGCCTTTTTTAATTTTTTATTTTCACTTTAACAATTTTAAGAGCTAAATAGCTATCTTCAAACTAATTTTTTATTTATTCAAATTCTTAGTATCAAACAATCTTGCAGCATAATTAAATTGCTCAACAAAGAAGATTTTTACAAAACACTGATTCACTTACAGAGTATACACCAGGCTTACTTAGTCCGTGCTTCAACCCTTTTTGAGACATATTTACATTTGTTCCTACAAGTTTGAAAAAAAACAAATTTCAAAAGGATTTAATATGCATCGGAAAAGGTTATACGTCAGAATTGCCAAAGTTTTTGAATTAAATTAATTAAACAGATGTGACAAAGAGACTGCCATGCAATATGGAATCTTTGCGATCAATTTAATTTTTCTCGGTCTGAAAATACATCAAATGAAACTAATTTAAATACAATTCAATAGCGAAACCTTTCAGCACATAACTGCACAAACCATTAATTAAATTAATTTTTTTTTATTTCGAAAATCTGGTATATAATTTTTTTTTTTTAATTTTAACTTTAGTAATGCTGAGGTTGAAAGATCTTTTAGTACCATTAAAATTATTAAAAAAAAAAATATCGTACCAATACTGAAACACTTAATTCTTTGCGGTGCATGCGTATTCATTAAAAAAGTTCGAAAAGTGTTGCCATGATTTTGAAATAACTGATGATTTTATAAAATGTTCTGACTCTTGTAATATACAATGAGAAGCATAAATGTAACAGTTGTTCACCTAAATTATTTATTACACTCGTGTTAAAAGGGAATATAAAAGAAATCATTTATCAGTAGAATTTTAAAACAAAGCTAGAGAAATGTTATATCTTTGCACCCACTTTTTTGAAACTCTTAGAGCCATTATTACAACTTGCCAATAGTCAAAGTTAGGATGGAGGGATAATTCGTTTTTCGTTATTATAAGTGTACTTTAAGCTAAAACTTACTGATAAGCTAAAGGGAAGATCTTCTTACCTTTAATTTTTAACGTAGCGTTTAGGCATTTGAAGTTGCTATATTTTAAAAAACAATTAACTAGGTATTTAGTTTTCAATTTTTGGCACCAAATATATAAAATATATATACAAAATAAATAAACATACACAAAATATATCCAAAATTTTACATTTTTGCGACTAAACATTTGCCACTGTGTATTATTAAAAACCAATTTAGTTTGTCAAAAGTAGTCGGTTTCTGCTCTGGCACTTCATATTTTACGAAAGAATAATTGTAATTTACGAGGAAGTTGTAATAACGAATAATAGTTAAAGGCCACTTTAGCTAAAATTACGTTTTACTAACGTGAACTTTAAATACAAGTTGTAATAATGACCCTTAAAGTTCAAAACGAAGCAAAAGAAAATAACCAGACCTAAGCTTACCGTTATTTTAAATATATTTTATGTACAACGTTTTTATTAAAAATGAAAAGAGCACGAGGATAACAGTTTTTCGAAACAATTTTCTTATAGAATAAATATTTTAAAAATAGAAGAAATTAGAATACAAGAAGCGTAATAGATCACAAGATTTATAAGTCGCTAACTTATGTACCATGAATATCAGAGCGAATGGAAAAATCAAAAATCTTTAATAATGATAAATACAGAATTGCCAACAGTTATTATAATACATTAAATATTTTGTTTAGCAAAACTAAAGATAGAATTAAAAAATGAGATATGTCAAATATCTATATATATAAAAAATTGTTGCAAGTGCGTTGTGACTTTATAACTCACGAACGGTCTAACCGAATTCGATGAAATTTTTAGGGTTTGGTCCTATGGTCGTGTAGATGGTTTATCTAAAGTTTGCACGAAATCGTTCGTGAGTTATGACTTTTCATTTCAATATGTGATTTTGTTCATATTAAAAAACTAAAACAAATATGTATTCGACAAGCCCTAAAGATCGCGAGCGAAATACTAAGTAAATCAATAGTAGTTTGATGTTATAATAGGACTATTTTATTTACAAATTTTAAACTTACTTATACACTAAAACTAAAATATGCTTATCTGACTAACAAGGCAGGTAGCAAACCTTATGCATGTGCATTTGCAATATTGTACACATTGTATTGAATTGATTTACTTTTTTTCATTATTTCTAAATAAAAAATAAATAAAAAAAACCAATGAATTTGATTCAATGTTAATATTCATGCGTAGCGAAGCACCGGTAATGATCAGAGGAGGTGTAGTAAAGATGTTAAAATTTACATAAAGCATCTCTATCTTCCCATTGTTTTAAATTAGGTTCTTATCCTAACTTTAAATTAGAAATGTTACAAATTTGTAAAACACCAAATCACAAAGAATTAATTATAAAGCCGGTACAGATAATGTCGCTCATATATATATATATACCATTTAATACATAAAACAATATAATATAGAATAGTTTGCTTATTGTTTTTATGTCCTTAACCGCACGTTGCCACATGTAAGTCCAAGTGCAAGCGCAAAAAACTCAATACCCTCACACTATTTTACTAACACAGCCACACTTATACTACTTACGAATGAGCTTACTGAGTTTTTTTTAAACTTAAATTACTAGTATTTGTTGCAATATTATACCTTACTATTTTGGGATTGACACTTTAATAGTTTTTATTTTAACGTATTTTGGGATAAAATTGTTTAAAAATTCTGTAGTTTACTGCTTGCACTATAAAAAATGTATTACAAAAAATATATCTATTACCTCAGCGTCTATTTGATGTTATTGATTTGTTAGAAAATGGGCAGCTTGTTAAGGATGTTGCAAAAAAGTTTGCAGTAAGTCATATGACCATCCAAAGACTAAGAACAAAACATGATAAACTTCAGCACCTCGCCTTGACCGGCCAAAAATAATTGATGTCCGAACTGGTCGTCATTATCACTGCTGAGACTACTAAAACATTAAATATTGATGCCAGCAAGCGGACTGCTCGACGATGTCTCAAATGAATAAGAGCATAAACAGCAGAAAAGATAATGAAGAAAATATAAGTCTTCGCAAAGAATTTGTTCAAGCCCACGTACACTAGACTGAGGCCGACTGGATCAGAGTAACTGTAATATTATGCTATATAATGCTGTTCATTGAGATCTAATTTTTTTATTCTTAGATCATATGGTCTAATGACTCTAAAATCAATCGTTTCGAGTCTGACGGTCAAAGTTGTTACTGGTTTAAATACCCAAATACTCTTAAGTCGAGAAATGCTACTCAAACAATGAAACACAACAGAGGATAAATTATGGTTTATGATTGTACTACTATGAGCTAAGTGGGTCTATTAGTAAGAGTTGATTGCATTATGAGAAAGAAGCAATACCTAATAATTTCGCAAAATATTTACCAGCTGAAATATAAAAAACTGCAAAAAAATTGCAAAGTACACCGGATAGTCCCAGTGGCGTTAAGGAACTTTTGGAAAGAGTAAAAGATATTTAGAACGCGATTCCTACTAAAATGGTAATAGTAGGCCTTAGCATGTAGAAGCTAAGTACAGAAATTAGATAAAAAGAGGGTGCAAAAGTGTAATGTATGTCCTCCTTTAAAAAATGAACAGATGCCTTTCTTATTTATTCTAATGTTTAGATCTGTTTATTACTTTTTATACTTAAAAAAAAAAAAAACAATAAATAACTCATGTGAAAAACTTGATATTGATCATATTTTCTTACTTATGTATATTCATGCATGTATATTCTCATATATGTACATAGATATTAGTAAATGTAAATGTTAATAATATATATGTATTTGAAACCAACATACATTTATTAATTTTTTTTAATGACTTTTATATCATTACATACATAATAATTCAAAAATATCTTTAAACGAAATGATTTATTAAGTTTTATCGGGTTTTTCAGACAATTTGACCTTTTTTTAAACGCTAGTTAGCCTTTTTTCTTCAGGACCGAGCAACATTAGTACTTAATAACATTATAGGAACCACACAACTTCCTTTATAGCCCCATAAAATTGGTATCTTCTTGGTATCTTCAAACTTAATTAATTAAGCATATAAGTACATTTTAACCCATTGTAATGAAGTAGACAGAAGGCTGTTGGAATCGAACCCGCAACCCTCAGGCGGGTAGAATAGCACACTAGTAAGTAGTCTACTGAGGCATACGTTTTATTTAATTTTTACTTCATTTATTAAGTTATTCCTCTTTAATTTTTTTTTCTTATTTCTGATGGTAGAATATAATGGGTAAAGTTACACTGGGGCAAACCCAACAAAAAAATTATTAAAAATATGAAAAACGCAACAAAATTCTTGAATTTAATTTTCATCATTAGGAAAATTAAACACATGAAGTTTGCAGTATTCTAAAAATTGTCGTAATCATAGAGAATGTAAACGAATGAATAAATGATTCCCTTAATTGGTAATTTAATACTTGGGAAAGTTAGTACGATATAAATTACAAAAAAGAATTTAAATTAACTTACCCTTGTTATTCCTCCATATTCTTTCCATGCCGTTTCTATGAAGAGCCATCCGTGCCAATTCACAAAATGATTCTCTGATATTAAAATCGCAAAGTGGGGAAATTTCAAAACAAGTCATATTATTTCGAGACGCATAGAGTTCTGCTTGTTTCGCTCCAACTTGTCTTTTGAATGCCAGATGAAGCCTATTTCCTACAAGAACTTTTGGAATGCCAGGGGCGTGCTAAAACAAAATAATCAATATTGAGTCAAAACCGAAAATAAAAGTTTGATGAATTTGAAGGTTAAAGGCTTAAACATCATTGAAACAATTACGATGTCCAGCAGTAATAACGTGCTTGTTGTTTTGAATTAATATATTTATATTATTGTAAATGTCCTAACATTTGCGGCGATTAAAACAAATTAGCTCAGAATTTTCTGCTTAATACTTAAAAACTATCTTATACAAATTTAAATTCTGTTTTGACACGAAAAATAAATTTTTTCTAGTGTTTATTTTAATCTGTTTATTCCTTTTGTTCAGCTTGCTCTTTCTCTCCCTCTCTGTCAGTACATCAGGGGTTTACACTGTATAACAATTCGAAAAAAATCGTTTGCTTTGTCTGCCTATTACATAGTTTTGAATTTATTAATAATAAACCCATATTAAATAAAATTTTAGCGCCATATTGCAACTTGCAAATAGTTTTAGTTAGAATGTTATCGGACTGATAATTGGTTTTTTGTTATTATGAGTAGACTTTTATAGTATGTTCACACATGTGCCTTAATTGAGGAAATTAACTTTAAATTGAGGTACAAAATTTGGTATTCACACATATGCAATTTACTTTACACAATTAGCATTTGATAGCTGAAAATGTTTTTCTGATCCGACAATTATGTTCTAAAAAGCATGAATGTTTTTGCTTCTTCCTATATAGTGGGAACTATGGATATTTTCATTTCTTATATACCAGGGGACGCATAAGATAAAACGTAAAATCCTAGACTGTCTTGTTTGTAACTACTGAATGTTTGATGCACAAGCAGTACCCCCCACAACTGAATGCCGTATGACCACATTGGTCATAATATAATTATATAATGGATTTATATAAAAGGTCTTTGACTCCAAACTCAAGATTGAGTTATGACTTATTAGCCAATGTAGTTGATGATACCGTATAATCTTTATTAACACTAATAATTGCAATGTCGTCTGCAAACGCTGACGTATATGCAAACGTGGTATATGTCAAATAGCTCTTAAGAAGTCTGTGGGTGATTAAAGGAAGAACCCGAGCTATTTTAGTGAGTAGCTCATCAATGCGGACTTTATAAAACGCTTGGGAAATGTCTATAAACACAGCTGAACATTATTGCTCTCTTTCAAAAGCCGGTCTAATAATGATAACGATTCTATGGACTTGCCCAATAGTACTACGCATTGCTCAAAAACCAAACTATGTCCTGAGATAACTTTTTGTTCATTAAGATACACTCGAGATGATTAATTTTTCAAATATCTTTGACAAAACTGACAGTAGGCTAATAGGCCTGTAGGATGTAATCTGGCTTGAGTCCTTTCCTGTTTTCGAGATCATAACAATTTCAGACAGCTTCCAAGAGCATGAGAAGAAGCCGGCGCACAACATTGCATTAAATATGTCAAGTTAAATTCTCACAGCTGAATTAGGTAAAGTTTTTATCATTCATCCTGTAATGCAATCAGGTTCGGGTGATTTCCTCATATCTGCATTTTTGAATTGTAAATTTTAAAGATAACCGAAATTTCCTAGGATCAATAACGATGTGACTGAGAACTAGAATGGTGGAACTATTTATGTCATGTGCTGTGAAAACATTCTCTAAGTGCTTAGCGAACGCATTTGCCTTTTCAATTGAGTTTTTTGCCGAAATACAATCTTCATGTCTTAGAACATTGTAAATGCCTTACAACTTCCCTTTTTTTTTAAAGCTGTCGATAGCGAATTCATGTTTTTGTATCAATTTATTGCGTAAGGTTTTTGGCATAAGTTTATTTGCATTTTTATGTGTGGAGAACGACTATATTGAACGACTGTATTGGGACGTGTACGTTTTAACTTCTTCGTGGATAGTGGGAACTTTGAGATCCCTATGTATATTTTCATTTCTTATGTACCAGGAGGCACATACGATAAAACGTAAAATCCTAGACTGTCTTCTCTGTAACTTCTGGATGTTTGATGCACAGGCAGTACCCCACAGCTGAATACCATATGATCATATAGGCTTTATAACGGATTTGTATAAAAGGACTTTATATTCCAAAGCCAAAGTTGAGTTATGACTTATTAGCCAATGCAGTTGATTTGTTCGAAGCTTTATGGACGTTATTTTTGACTCAATGTGCCGGGACCAAGTTAGGCGGCGGTCTAGGTGGATACCTAAATATTTAACGTGAGTTTCCGCTGGAACCGTGGTATTAGTTATTGTGATTGGTGGACAATTTTGCCTTCTAAGGGAAAACGTTACATGAGCACATTTTGATGGATTTACCTTTATACTCCACTGTTTTAGCCAGTCTTCTAGCTTATGAATATGGGACTGCAGTTTTTCAGATGCATCCTTTAGATCATTACTGACACCTTTAATTGCAGTGTCGTTTGCAAAAGTTGATGTATATGTATGTGGGCTTGTCGGCATATCTGCTGTATAGATAATATATAATAGCGGCCCTAGCACACTACCTTGAGGTACTCCTGCACTGATTTTCCCACATCTTGAAAGCTGGTCCTTTGACCTTACTTTAAAAGTTCTATCTGACAAATAGCTTTTTATAAGCTTGTGGGTATTTTCAGAAAGAACCCGAGCTATTTTAGTAAGTAGCCCATCATGGCAGACTTTATCAAATGCTTGGGAAATGTCTATAAATAAAGCTGAACAGTATTGCTTTCTTTCAAAAGCCGATCTAATAATGGTGACGATTCTATGGACTTGCTCAATCGTACTATGCCTTGCTCGAAAACCAAACTGATGATCTGGGATAACGTTTTGTTCATTTAGAAAAGCAGTTACAATCGAGACGAATAATTTTTCAAATATCTTTGACAAAACTGACAGTAGGCTAATAGGCCTGTAGGATGTAATCTGGCTTGAGTCCTTTCCTGATTTCGGGATCATAACAATTTCAGACATCTTCCAAGAGCATGGGAAGAAGCCGACGCGCAACATGGCATTAAATATGTAAAGTAAAGTTCTTACAGCTGAATTAGGTAAGTTTTTTATCATTGATAGGATCAGGTCCAGGTGATTTCTTCATATCCGTATTTTTAATTGTCGATTTTAAAGAAGACAACCGAAATTTCATAGGATCATTCACGGTGTCACCAATAATTGGAATAGTGGAATTACTTATATGATGTGGTGCGAAAACCTTCTCTAAGTGATTTGCGAACGCATTTTCCTTTTCACTTGAGTTTTTAGCCCAAGTACGGTCTTCAAGTCTTAGTGAGGATTCGTAAGCAATAGGAGATTGTAAGTGCTTTACAGCTTTCCACAGACTATAATCCGTGTTTTTCATTGGATCCAAGTTTTTTAAAAAGTTGTCGATAGCGAATTCGTGTTTCTGTCTCAATTTACTGCGTAAGTTTTTTTGGCATAAGTTCATTTGGATTTTTATGTGTTGAGAACGACTATTTTGCTATTGTCTTCTTAGTCTTCTTTTCTCAATGACGAGCATCTGAATATCTGCTGTTGCCTGGTACGATATTATTTTAGCTGATGGCTTTGTTGGCGTTGCAGCTATGGCTGCGGCAGTCACGACGTCTGTAAGATGATATACAGCTGCTTGAATATCAGTTGGATTTCTCAGTGGGATGTTCAAAGATAAATGAGAGCTCACATACATTTTATATTTTAACCAATTCGTGTTTCTGTTCGGGTAGAAACTAAGGGTTTTAGGTGTAGTGCCAAAACTGTCGTGTAAAATAATAATTGTAGGTGAATGATCAGAAGATAGGTCATAGGATGAACTAACTAACAGTTGGTCGCGTTTGATGTTTTTTACTATAGCAAAATCAATAAGGTCTGGCAACTTATTAAAGTCTGTGGGCCAATAGGTGGGTTTACCGGCAGATACGACGTCCAGCTTGTTCGCTTGAACTGTATAATACAACTGCCTACCTCTAGGGCTAAGGAGTCTGGATCCCCAATATGTGTGCTTTGCATTGTAATCACCAGCGGCAATAAATTTTTGTCCTAGCGTAGCAAAGAATCTGGCAAATTCATGGTGTTCAATTTTATGCCTAGGCGGGCAATACACTGATGAGACTACAATTTTAAAATCTGTAAGATTTATGGTCGTGCCTTGCAAAAAGTCTTCCCTGAATTCAGGCAATGGAAAATGCCTTACGTTTTTTCGGACTATAATGGCAGTCCCACCACATGCCCTTTCGCTTGGGTGTTTGGTGTCATATATAAAATACCCATCAATTCTAAAGAAGTTTTTAATAGTAAAGTGTTTTTCAGAGACTAATAGCATGTCTATATCATGTGCTAGCAGGAAGTGTTCTACTTCATATTTATGTAGCGTTTCAGAAGCATATTTTTAACTGGTTCATTTTTTGCCAAGCAAAACTAGCAGAAGCATGTTTTGGGTTCGCATCATTTCCTGAAACATACCCTGCATAGTTGTCATGAAATTATTCATTGTCTGTATTAAGTTCTCGATCGAGCTCGAATTGTTGGTGAGGGGTGTCTGAGCACCCTCTTTTTAGACGTGGGCATATGAATGTTTATTCGCATTAGAACTTTTGGCATTCACATTAGGTAAATCATTTCTCAATGTTTGGGCATATGAAAAGTTTGGCTTAGTGTGTGGCTGTGTAGCCTGTGTACTAGCAATAGAACCAGCATGAAGCCGAGGAAGTTGGGAAACTTTATATTGCTCATATTCAGGTTTACGTATGACTTTCGCATTATTTTTTACATATTGAAATACTTTGCAGCCCCTGTAATTTGCTGTATGGTTTTCACCACAGTTGCTGCATTTTTTGACCTTGGGGTCTGTTTTGGAAGAAGTGCATTTCAAAGTCCGGTGCGCATCGCCGCAAACAACGCATATAGATGGTAGCTTGCAGTAGGTTTTCGTGTGTCCGAATTCCTGGCAGTTGGTACACTGACGGGGACCGTTACGTTTTAGAGGCTCTTCCACGGTTATTCTTCTGTTTAAAAGGTAGCGCAAATTAAATATAGGATGAACCGAGTTTTTTGATTTAAGCTGAGATGCGTTAAATACGATTTCAACACGATGCATAGGTTGGGGAACTTTATTCTTATTTAAAATATTGTGCACTGACCTTACGGCATAACGTTCCACCTCTATGGCACTTTTTATTTCTTCAGTGTTAACAGAACTGTCAATGCCCTTTACGATGACAATCAAACCTTTAGCACTTTTGAGTTGATACGTATAATAGCTCTTATTATCTGCATCGAGGCGACTTGCGATTAGGCGATAATTCTTCTCAGTGTGAGCTTGGATCTTTGTTTCTTGAATTTGACCTCTTCGTATAGAAGCTACATAAAAGCTTTCCTTACCTACAAGCTAAGACAACATGTTAACAATTTTTTTATTTTTTTTATTTAATGATTTATTAGCACTAATAATACTTTTCATATACATACAAATATTTAAATTTGATAATATTGTGTTTTAGCTTTAATATAAATTGTACTTTACAAAAAAGGAGATTTGCTTCTTAACTAGATTTTGATTACTTTCATTTTTAATATAATTTGATAATGTATTGTAAAGTTGTAAGCCTTTGTAAAAAAGATTTCGTTGCATTGCCGTTGAGTGTACTCTTTCAATTCTAAAATTGTTCATATTTCTTAACTGGTATGGTTGTGCTTCCCTGACATATACTATTTGTTCCTTTAAATATTCCGGTGCTTCTCCACGTTTCATTTTTTGTATAAAATTTAAAGTGTTGAGTGTAAGCCTCTGTCTTATGTTTAGCCATTTTAGAGATTCAAGCATAAAGTTGATTGATGTCTATCTGTTGCATTTTAATATGATTCGCATTGCTCTATTTTGTAGTTTTTGTAGTCGATCTATCTGTTGTGAAGTGCAGCATGAATATAAAATTGTAGACCCGAACTCGAAATGCGGTTTTATTATGGTATTATATATGTTTATTGCCGTTATAACTGATATATGCTTTCTTATTCTTTTGAAAAAACAAATTTTTTTGCCAATTTTTTTACATTGTGTTCTTTGAATTTCAGTTCTTTATCATTAACAAATCTTAAATATTTTATCTGATCCACTTCTTCTATCACTTGATTATTTATTTTAAAAACTTGGTTACTATTTGTATTTATTTCTAATATTTTCGTTTTGTTTGCGTTCAATTTAAGTTTGTTCATTTTAGCATAACACGTTCCATATCTTGTGTAAGATTATCGTAGCATTATTGATTCGATTCACCTTCTGTAAAAATAAGCGAATCATCTGCATATAGAATTACTTCACATTTTTCTAACATTTTTGGCAAATCATTTATATATATTATGAATAATAACGCTCCCAGAATTGAGCCTTGTGGTACTCCATATTCGTTAGTAACTGAATTAGATTGCATGTTGTTCACTTTTGTTATTTGTTTCCTTCCCGTCATATATGATTCAAACCATTTTAATTGTGTATCTCTAATTCCGTAGCAATGTAGTTTCCGTAGAAAAATATGCCTATCAATGGTTTCGAAGGCACTTTTAAAATCAAGGAATATGCTAATAATTTTATTATTTTTTTCAACTTTTTTCCACCTATTAATAACGTAGTTTACTGCTGTCTCGCAGAAATTCTTTCTAAATCCAGATTGGTATTTTGATAATATATTTTTAGATTCCACATATTGTTCTAATTGTTCTTTTACCACCTTCACTAATATTTTTTCGCAAGTCATCAACGTATTAATTGGTCGGAACTCTTCACAATTTTTTGTTTTTGACACCTTTTCAATGGGGGTTACCATTGAGGTTTTCCAGTTTTCCGGAAATACGCCTGTTTCTAAAGATTTGTTTATTATATGAAGCATTACTTTTCCTAATATATGCCAGCTATTGAGTATTATTCTAGTATCTATCCTATAAAAGTCTGGCTTATTTTTTAAGTTCTTACATATTACTTTTAATTGTTCTAACGTTATTGCACGGAATTTAAATTGGGAATTTATCACTGGAACGTTTTGAATATATTACACATTGCTTATCTCGGATCTTATTGATTTCACGCTATTTATAAAGTAATTATTAAAATTTTCAGCTATTTTCAAATTATTCTTATATTCTACATTATTAAATATCACAGTTTCAATTGTATTTTTCGATTTTTTTAAAATTAAATTTTTTATTTCTCTCCACATTTCTTTTTGATCTTTGGCAGAAGTGATTTTGTTATTTACATACTTCCTTTTTTCATTTTGAATTTTGATTTTGTAAATATTTCGAATTTTTTTGTAATTTGTCCATGCTTCGTTTGTATTTTCGTATCTTGCGATTTGATATTTATACATTTTTTCTTATTTTATTCGTCGTATTTCTTTGTTAAAATAATTACATTTAAAATTTTCTCTATATATTTTCTTTATAGTTATTTTTTTATTGCGTTTCTTAAGTATTCATCGAAGAGATTGACGTTGTGGTTTTAGTCATTATTGTTGTATATTATTTTTTGGAAATTTTGTATTTCAATGTTAAATTGGTGTCTATTATATCTAAATATTTCAATTTCTTTATTGGTGTTTTTATTAGGATTATATTTTTCACTATGTATTATTATAGCTATTGCTTCTTGGTCCGAAATTTTATTCGTAATGTTAACCTTTGCCGAGATATTTCGATTATTCGTTACTATATAATCTATTAAAGTATTGGAGTTCTTTGTAATTCTCGTGAATTCTTCTATTATTTGCTTAAGGCCATTATCATCGAGTATGCACTTAATTTTGTTTTTAAAAAACTTTCTTTATAGCAATCTATATTAAAGTCACCCCCTATTATAATGTCACAGTTTATTTCATTTAGTTCTTCTACGATATCTGCAAATGCTTTCAAAAATTCATACTCTGAACTGCTTGGGGACCTGTATACAGCAGCTACAATAAATTTGTTGTTGTTATTATGCCCCATATATGCTATTATCCACATTTTCGAATCAACAATTTTTTCAGCGATCTTTCTTACTTTCCATTTCTTTTTAAAATATATTGTAATTCCACCTGTTCTTTTTGAGTTCGATAGAGATGAGAATTGATTGTAACCTGTTAACTGTGTTTCGGCTTCACCCACGTCTATAGTTAAGTGAGTTTCCGATAAAATAACGAATTCTGGCTGTTTTGTTTCTAAAAGTATCTCCATCTGGTTAAAGTTATTTACTAAACCTTGTATATTCGTGTATATTCCGTATATTTTCCATAGTTGTTATGCCGCGAGGCCAATCCTTCTTCTCTTCGCGTTTAGTTTGTTTTGAAAAACTGGACATTCCCTATTTGTTGTTGCATGATTCTCATCCAGGCCAAGGTTCAATCTTTTGTTCACTCTTTCACAGTTTATACATTTATTTATAACATTTTTTGTGCATTCTTTAGATTTATGATTGCCGTGACATTTATAACATACTTCTTCAAATTTACAATCCGTTGATTTATGATTATATACGCTACGCTTGTAACATTGCATGATATCAGTACCTTCATAAATTCTGCACTTTTCCCATCCAATATTAACTTTCTGAACATTCATTACTTTCATATATGATTCTTTATCTATTTTAATTATTGCATTGTATATTACACGACCATTTTTCTTATATTCAAATATTTTTATAACTTCAAGTTTGCTTTCGTAGAGTATATCATTATGCCTTCTTAGTTTTTCCACAATTTCATTCTCCGTGAATTTAAAAGTCATACCAGTTAGTTTCATTTTCATTTCCATTTGATTGGGAACTTTAATTTCGTATAAATCACTCATTTCATTCTGCAATGCTTCTTTAATTTTTTCCCTTTCTTTATTATTTTCACTTTGTATAATAACAGATCCATTTTTCTTTTGTTCCACATTTAAAATTTTAAAATTCGATGGATTAACTTTTTTATTTAAATCTTCTTTAGTTTTTATAACAGTTTGTTTTTCTTTTGGTTTTAAAACAAGCGGGTTTTGTTTATTTTCATCCGGCATCACTATATTTTTTTCAATGCACCAGCAAATGATAAGTTATTTGTTTTAACACTTGTTTCTGTTATTGTTTTTTTTATTTCTTCACACATTTTTTTTGTTCTTGTTTTCAATTGTTTTGCATATTTCTTCGTTACTGTTTTTTTGTTCATTTATTTTTTCGTAACCTTTTTTAATTTCTTTTACATTTATTTCACAATGTTTTTGTGCCTCACCTAATTTTCTTAATCTTTCGTTGTATCTTTTCTCAATTGCTTCAAGTAGATTTTTAATTTCATTTTCGTTTTGTTTTAATGCTGATTTAAATTCGCCTTTATATTCAGCTAAGTTATTACTGTTTTTTTCAACATTCTCTTGGACTAATATCAGCGCTTCATCTAGGTTATGTATATATTGAAGACAATCCTCACATAAAAAATGAATTAATCCACCGGCTTCTAGTATTCCTCGAGAATATTGGTCTAGACCTGAGCATTTCTTTGAACAATGATACACCTTCTTACATATTCCTTCGCACATGAGACCAGTTTCACCACGTATTGCACTTTTACATTGATGGCACTCGGCCATATTTGTGACGATCTTTGATTGTATCTAGTCCAAAAACTTTATTATTTCCTTATTGTCCGTTGTTAATTTTATAGTTTTAAATAAATTTTATTATTTTTAGTACACAATTTCTATTTTATTTTAACAATTTTGCAGAGCTATATAATTTTTGCTTCTTTATTTAATAACAGTTCGAATTTCGTTAGATGTTTGCTCGCGCAAGTAAATCGGCGGAGGTTTTTGCTCCTTGACAGCGGGTTCAGCTTCATCATCCGCTGTAGCAGGTACAGAGAATCTGTTTTCGCTTACCGGCATTACAGTACTTGGGGAGCTTTTATATTGTTTGTTGCCCTCATGCACTCACTATCAATTGTTTAAACAGGTTTAACCATGCACTTTGTTATTGTCTTTTTTATCACACACTATATTATATTGCTTTTTATTTTTTGTTATTTATTTTGTTGTTGTTATTAACTGTTAAGTGAGCCTCGGCAGTTGTTCAATTTTTAAAGTAAAAAAAAAGTCACCTTAAATGAATATAAATTATGCGCTTAAAATGAAGTACGTCTTTACTCAAACGAAGTTTTTGTTTTTGCTGCTAAATGGTGCGATTTTATTTTAACTGATGGTTTTGTTGACGTTACAGCTCTGGCTGCTGACAGTCACGACGTCTGTAAAATGATATACAGCTGCTAGAATACCATCTGGATTTGTAAGAGGGATGTATATATATATTCGTGTTTGTATTTAGGTAAAAAATAACGGTTTCAGGTGCATTGACAAAACTGTCATGCAAAGTTACCATTGTAGGTGAATGATCATAAGATAGGTAATATGATGAACTAACAAAGAGCTGATCACGGTTGATGTTTTTTAAAACAACAAAATCAATAAGGACTGGAACCTTATTAAATGTATTTACAATATAAACAACAAAGATATCTTAACAGTGATTGATAAGTGGCAAAAGTGCATCTGCATTTACACTCCCAACAAGAAACTAGTATACTAAAATCATTGAAACATTTTATTAGCCTTTATGGCATCCCAAGGAAAATAGTGGCTGATCAAGGCTCGGAATTCAGAACTACAAAAGAAAATAACTTATGCGAAGACCATGATGATAACAGACACTTTGATAACTTATAACCATTTAATACACTCAGCTAGTAAATTTACTAATTTTTTTATTTTTTTTTTTTTTTTTGTAGACTTTCCAATTTAATTAGGTAATTTCAATAACGAACATGAATATATTACTAAACTCAGTGAACTCCAAAATATACTATACCCGATTAATTTTCCAGATTAGCAAGAAACATATTATAGAAAGATTAATCTAGGTCAGCCCCAAGAAAAATGTCATGAACTTTTAGGTTCCAAGCATATTAAAATAAGTAAAATATTATATAATGCTAAACAAATAGAAAGCTTCAACTCAACATCCAGAAAAAGAAATATTATCATCATAGTAGTTTGCACGCTAAGTTTTGCATGTACTGCTGTCATCATTTGCATCGCCAGAAAAACGAATATATACCAAATACCCTTCTAAACGTTATCCTTAATATTTTCTACATCTTGCTGGGTTTTACATGGGAAAAACGGTTGAAATCAATATCACAAGCTGAAAAAATTATTGTCGTTATATTTTCCCAATTCTATAACAATTACTTGTCAAAACCAAGGAATGAAAAAAAATTATTATTGCTACCGTCACCACATTAATTTGGACTATATTCTTTAATTTTATTGTTTATTTCTTATTAGCAATTTCGACTCCAGCGCTTTTTCCCTGAAAATTGTAGTTATACAATTTTAGGTTTGGGAACATGCATATGTGCTGTTGCAAAATACCATTAATTTTTATTTAATTCTTCCAAGCATTGCATTCATACTTTTATGAATTTAGGTTCTACCGATTCGGTAGGACTTTGCTGTAATATGCCCGAATTTATTGCTATTGTAACATTTACATAATATATTTTCGAAAATTTTCTTCTTACCAGCTAATGCCACATCTGATTACTTTTTAACATCTTGTAAAAACTTTTAACATTATAGCGTCACCTGCTGTTTTTAATGTTGAAGTTTGATTTCCCATTATCCTTGGCTTGAACTATTCAGGTAGGTAGGCCTACTAACAGCATTGAGGCTACCCATTTTTCTTCAATATGTAACCCAGCTGCTCTTAGGATATCAGCTGTTGTAGGTTTTCATTTACATATTCTTTGACATATGCACAATATTGTAATTTGTTTGAACAACTCTGGTATGTCATTACACAAACAATATATGTATACAAAGGCAAAATGAAAATTATGTTTTGTGTGCGATCGTCTGTAAATACTCGCACAAAAACTATGCTGAGAGCATCCAAACAAACTCGATGAGGCAAAAAATTACGGTCAAACAGCACAGGACCATCTACACGTACTCTCCAAACAGAAGACCAGGAACACAATTCATTTTCTCCCGTAATTTTAAAAACGCAATGTGCAATCAAATTTATGGCTAGTTAAGACGTATTTTCACGACCCAAATACCTGTGCGAACAGCAATAACGAATGACGAATGAGAGAAAAATAACGAGCTATAGTGTAAACAAATGGTATTACGCTACAGTACAACCAAAACCAAAGAAGGGGGTTTAGTAAGATTTTGTATGAGAATAGAGTATGTAACTCATGTGCTACTTTTATAACAACACTACATGTACATTCAATATATATATGTACATTCGTATTAATGTAAATAAACATAAATGTAAACGATGCTCTTTTGAAACTTAAAATTTTCCAAAGTATTATACAAATTTATGGAATTACCGGAACTAATGGTAAATGAAATTTTTAGGAACAATATTAATTCTCTATAGTTACCTCTTCAACTTCCTTTAACCACCTATCAATGCCATCAAAACTCCACTTATTAGTTATGTCATATACTAATATTATTCCTTGTGCGCCCCTCGAGTAAGATCGAATTATAGTACAAAATCGTCCCTGACCAGAAGTATCCCACAATTGAAGTTTTACCCGTTTGCCTTCCAGAAGAATTGTTGTGGTTTTATAAGCTTAAGTAAATATAGTTTAATAACAAATATGAATGGCTTTGTTACACATACCATTTCCACTACAAAAGGGACTCTCTAACGACGCGTCTTCTAATCCCGATAAAATTTCGTGTTTACCAACATCACTATCTCCTACTAGCAATACTTTAAGCAAGTAATCATAGTCTTTCGTCATATTATTCATAGACTACAAAAATAAAATATATATATTAATAAGAAAATCATCAGTATAATGTCTTAGATATGTATATAAATTTTGCAAAACACAAAAAAATTTAGCCAGTCGTTCTTTTTCTATACCAAGGTAGGTAACATACATATAATTAAAAATACATATGTTGTTTTTCAATTGGTAAATATATTCTAAAATATTAAAATTATATCTACTCTAGGTTTATGTAATTGTTGCAATTAAATTGCATTTATTTCATATAACATCCCAACATCCATACTTGGACATAATTTCTGGCATATGGCCGCCACTCTGGCCAAAATTGCGGATCGCAAATATAAGACATGTATGTATGTGCATATAATTTACCGACTAAGCACATTGTGTAAATGGGTTTTTGAAAAACATTGAAAGATAGTTATTAAAGACCAATGTTCAATAAATTTTTTGATTCTTAGTTGCGGAAAAGCATATTGAACAAGACAGACCAATTAAAACCCAGCCAAAATTAGAACTGCGTTCATGTCATCTGAACCAGTTGTGAAGCTCATTGCACAATGTAGATATTCAAATAAAAATGTACATTCAACTTCATATTAATTCGACATATCTATGTTTTTCGGGAAACATGGTCTTGCCATCCTCTGACGAACTCTCGTATATTTAAGTACAAAATATTGAATAAACATCTAAAACACATACTGATATTTTGACAATTCGCAAACATTCAGAGCGACAAATCATTACAATCGTGAAGTCAACCTCTTATAAAAAAAAATTCAAACACTTTAAATTTCAATAAAATTTAGCATTATTTTCTTTCAATATAAATAATTATTATTTACAGAGAAACAAGTCTATTGGTCTAAATCCGTCTAATAGCCGCCGGCAATTATTTTAAGTTATCAGTGATGCCACATTAGCTGTTTACCCAGAAAAATTTAGGGGGCAAATTACGGCATTCGATATAGATCGAAATTTAAATAAAACATAATAGAAATTTAATGGAATATAATAGAAATTCGATCGATATCGAATGCCGTAATTTGCCCCCAGGTTTTTAAACCAAAGAAAATTGAAAGTTTTAAATTTGTTTGTCTCTCATCGAGATTGTATGATTGCTTTTAGCATAGCTTACAGACGATCGCATACACATATACATACTTTTTATTTTCTCTGTGTAATGCCATGACAGTGTTCGCACAACTCTGTTAGAACATGGAGCGACGATGAACAGCGGCGGTCTTTTCTACTAATTTTGTGTCAACTCCAAACATCATCTATTTAACCGACGCAACACCACAGATATAATCTGGGGCAACACTAAAGACAAATATCATACGAGAAAGAATATTTTCCAATGTTCATGTTGCTGCTTTTTCCTTGGGGAGAACGAAGTTTACTTTTAATTTGTTTGACTAAAAATTAAATTACTTAATGTAGATTTTTTAACGAATTTCCGCCATCTGAATCGGTTTGATACTAAAATAGCCGATATGAAATAGAAATACATACAATGCTTTCATTGCCAATCAATGGTTGGGTAAAAGCAAGTTGAATATGGTAACAAAGACTTCAATAAAAATAGTAAACTTCGTCCTGATGATAGAATAGATGATGTTTACAGTTGACACAAATGTAGCAGAAAAGACACGAAGAATGTTGAAAACGCGTGTAGCGGCATAGAAAATGCATTTCATTCTGCTAGTTATCTAATAAAATTTTAACTTTTACTGTATTGAAAGTTATCATATAAATTTTCTTTGTGAATAGAAAGAATAAAAAAAACGAACTTATATCTAAAAATTAAATAACTTAACATTAATAATTGTAGTTCGACAAAGTTACGTCAAATAATAAATTCTTTGGAACATTATTCTAATCATTAAAAAATTTTTATTTTTTTGAACCAGCAAATGATTCCTACTCATGTAATGCATTGTGCTGGAACTAGGAAAAAAGTTATAGGAAGGGAGATAGCGGAAGTGGTGTTTGTGCACATTGGAATTAAATTTCCCCACATCGAAAGGGGCAGGAAAGACTTATACAGCATGTTTATTCCACATAAGAACAGTGTGCAAAAGAACAAGTTTTCCCTGTAGTTTTTTGTGAGGTGCAATGGCCGATATACCACGAGCATCTGAGCCCTTAATGACAAACGAGTTGTACGTATGTACAAATGTTCGGCATGTTTCTTTGCAGTAACAATAGCACAATGGTACACAATACACATTACGGCAATTTTCCAGTGAGCCAATAGTTAGATACTCTTGTATCACCGATAAACATCTTCGCCCTCTCTTGTAGGCAGCCGAGATGTTAGACTTCGAAGCACCAGCTCATAGATGGGATTTGTATTCCATTTTCGATCAGATATAGGCGGTGTATATAATAAGATAATCAGATGGCGTGAAGTATGTTTTACGCTGTTTTAAACAAACCCAGGCACTTGAGTGCTTCATTTTATTTATTTGATTTGTTTCCTTGCACAACAAGACTAAGTCTTATAATTCTAGTACAAAACCCCTTTCAGACCAGCAAAGTTTTCTTTGACAAAGTTTCTTGAATTATCTTTTAAACTTTGTCTTGTGTTCAGACATGATAATTTTATTTTGACAAAGTCTGTTTCTATTGTTTGTATGTTTGTCAACTATAAAGATCAGCCATATTAATTCGGTTTACGAACTAAAAACACAAAAGGAATTTGCGAGTACAACAACCCCCGCTCTCCTTTCCTCTCCTATCCACAAACTCAATACTTTGCTAAGAAAACTTTGCTGGTCTGAAAGGGGTCCAAGGATATTAATTGAATAAAAAAGGAGGTTCTCAAATGTTACTCCATACAAGCCTTTTGTGTAGCTGGAAACATGATCACGCTGCTTTAAACTATAAACGTATCTTATGATATTATTGTATAATATTTGAAGCTTACTCTTGGATGAATAATCACAATTTGAAAATAATTCACTGCCGTAGATAAGACTTGGAACCAGATAAGCTTTTGCTAATAGCATTCTAACCCTCAACGGAGTTAAATACTGTACGGACCAAAGTGTTCTTAACTTAAGGTATATCTTGGAAATCAGTGCGTTAATGTGATTAGACCATGTTATTGCTATTAAATTTAGTTCCTAAGTTTTTTTTTGCCGTAGCCACAATTTCAATCCTCTCATTATTTATTACGCTATCCCCAATTGTAGGATTTAGAGTTTTATTACATATAACCAAACATTTTGATTTTCGAGGATTTGAACATAGTTGATTTACACATGCCCAGCAAATGAATACTTTCCAAATACCTATTGAGTCTGTTAATTTTATCAGTTATGGATTGTATTGGCCCAGAGATATACAATTGCACATCATCTGCATACATATGAACATTACAGTAAAGTAGATGTTGGGGCAAGTCATTAACATATATTGAAAAAAGGAGTGGTCGTGGTGTCATTTGCGTAGACCGATTGTAAGCGGTCGTTAAGATACGATGACAGATATAGCTGTCAGATAATAGCTGTTGATGAAAAACTAAAGAAAGATCTAAGTTTGGTACATAATATGTCATGATCTACAGAGTCAAATGCCTTAGAATGATCCAGTAGAACTAGAAAACTAACCTTACCATAGACCAAGTTACACCTTATGTCTTCTGATACGTCTAGAAGAGTAGTTACACAGCTATGGCTAGGCCTGAAACCCGACTGCTGTAGTATTTTTGGTCCTACTCCTAGCTGTTGAGCCAAGGAAAAAGTAAATGAAGAACGACACTGTGACCCGACTGTTGGCGGTGCTGACATGCTCGCGGTTGCTCCGGCTCTAGCTCGCCGTCTTAGGCGTGGTTCTTGCCAACCAATCGGTTCTGTTTGCCCTACAAAAAAAAAATAATTCATGCCAGCCTTTCGCTTAAAAGAAAATAAAATAAATGAAGTTGTGGAGCCCGAAAAGAACTGTTTACCTATACTGTCAAAAACAAAACTTTTATAATGAACGCCACCTTACTGCCTCCGTTACCACGTGCCTTCTTCCACTGATTTTTGGAGCCATAGGTTGACTGATGGACTGTCAACCCCGGTTGCCCTCCCTCACGAACCTCCTAGGAAGTTCACCTTGATAGCCCACTTACCGGAATTTTATGGGGTTATCCCTAAATACTTACACGTTGCTTTCACCACCTCCCTATGGTACTTCGGCGAGTTTACCCGCTCATATCAACGCTAAAACTCGTAAATTTATACATTTAAATTATTACAATTCATTTTATTCAACCATCTTAAAACGAAATTATCGGCTAAAACCTATGTATACGGATTACTACATTGAATATCTTACTATTACTTGAACAATGAAAATGCAAAGTAACAAATGAACAAATGAAAATAGTGACGGATGATCCTTTAATCGGATTCCAAGAGTTCACCGCCGCGGAAGTTAGGGACATACGGACGGGGCCTAACTGATCGAGCTCGATTAGATAGGGACTGTGGGTCAACACTGACTTCAACGGGAAATTAGGTACGAACGATAGTAGGAAACACTATACCACCACTCTTTTCATTTAACTCTTTACAGCTGTGTGAATTGATACGACAAATGATAGATATAATAAGCGTATCTGTAATATCTACGCATATATGTATATACTTATTTCAACAGGTCTATGTTTGGGTATCGGGTAAGTATAATTTGAGGTAAGTATAATTCAAGGTTACTATAATTTTAGTTAACTATAATTTAAGGTAAGTATGATTTGACGTAATTATAATTTAAGGTAAGTATAATTTAAGGTTACTATAATTTTAGTTAACTATAATTTAAGGTAAGTATGATTTGACGTAATTATAATTTAAGGTAAGTATAATTTAAGGTAAGTATTATCTGAGTTATAAATCCGGTACAGTGCTTAGATATATTAAAATACATTTATAGATATAAGGACTCGAGGTAGGGAAGATATGATTATAGATCCTAAACATTCCCACTTTATTTGACTTTGCAGAGTTATTATTTCAAAATTACTGAACAAACAAAATACTGAACAATGAAAAATTCTGAAACACACTTAACTACCGGAATATCCCGAATATTGAAACAGCTTGTGTGGGTATTGGTATTGATTCGAATATATAAAACTTATTATATTATATTCAATATAGATAATATCATTATACTAACTTTGGAAAAAACGTTCTTCTGATAGCGGTAGCTAATTGAAAGTACTATGTATGCATATCCATTTCTATAAATGTATAAATATGTCTTGCACTCAAATCTTCGAATAGGTATAATTTTTGAAGTGAACCTTTCTGATCTCTCTTTCATATAGGGCAAAAAAACTACTCTTTTACAAATCACTACTTATCTGAGTTCTTCCAGCTTTTCGGGGTGTCACTCCGGGTGAAGCTGCCCTCGATGGTTCGCGCCGACAGCTTCCTGGTTCGAGCTGTGCACACAGGGGAATAGAGGCGACAGTATTATGGTTGTTGTGGTTTCAGTTGGAGATGTGGCTGCTGGTCTTGTTGTGGCTGTGATGGCTGCTGATGTTGATGCTGGCCCTGGGGTAGCGGATTTTGGCCCCAGTTGTTGTAAAAGGTGGTGTTGCAGCTGTGGCCCCAGTTGTTGTGAGGCCGTAGTGGCTGCTGGCTGGGCTTCAACAAAATATGTATTTTTAAAATGTTTGCCAATTGTATCCACTGTTTTAATAATACAATCAAATTATATTTTATTTGCTTTTCAGTACAACTGCACACTATTTGAGAATTATAGTTTGAGTGTGTGTCCGTTTTTTTTGTCCATCGCATACACAATCACTATTTTAAGTTTGCTTTGTATGAACTTTCTAAAAAAAGGTCGTCTTTAGCGTGTTGTTTAGGAGATTCAAATAAACCAATTTGCAAGTTTAGTTTTTTAATTATTATTATTTACACTGTATTTTATTAAAATTCACTAATTATTTTGCAAAATTTCAGTTTTTTTTCCCATAGAAAATCGCTTATTTTTGCACTTCTTTATACTATAATGGATCTTAAATGCTCTGTTGTCGATACTCGAATCCCACCATTCTCATTTTTCTTTTCCCACGACACCTCGTGGTGTCATGTCATGGCCGTTTTTCCCCGTTATTCCGCGTATTCAGCCACTTGACCTTCAAAATTTTCATTTTCCTTTTCTACCTCTTCCTTAATTAATAACATCCATCTTGAACTGTCATCTTCTTGTCTTTACTGTGTTACTGTAACAAGGTGCCCACGACACTGCCTTTCAGATAACAATTGATTTCTATGTACATATTTACTAATCTGATGGTGCAAAGTTTTTTCAAAAGCCTTAGGGATAAAACTTATAAAACGATATTCGAAATTCGATTTAGGGACGGGAATTATTTTTGCATGTTTCCATTTTACAGGAAAACAACTAGTAGTGATTATGGTGTTAAATAAATGTGTTATATAAGGTAATAGAAATGGTAGTACTATTTCTACTATTACTATTTGGCTATCTAAAAATATGTTTAGTCCAACGAACATCACACTGGATTTTCGTGCTAAGTCCATCAAGAGTTTCTGATTTCTTAATATCTACATCACCCATAACAACATGACAATTGGATCTTCGCTCCGGAACAACCCGAGTCAACTCAGAAGCGGCTGTATCCAAAGGAAGTTTTTTTTCCCAGGCGAGAAAAATATGCCAGCAACCTAGGTCAAACTGCTATTAATCATAGCTGGCGTAGAAAAGAAAAAGCCGAGTCCGCAGGCCCGGATTTGTTCTGTATGTCTCAAGTCTATAATGCGGAACACAACCACAGTAAGGTGAATAGTTTCGAATAACTGGTGTTACTTGAAGAGGTGCTCAGGTCTGGGTAGTCACCGCGACTGGACCCCAGCTTTGTAACAAGTTGTTGTAACTTGCAACCACCAACACCAGCTTCACCTCTTCTGCAAGAACTCCCCAAATCATGTCCTGGTTCCACCCATAGGGCACAACAAAATTTAATCCTCCCAATGGGCGTGTTTGGTATGCCAGTGCAATGATTGCAAGCAGTGTTGTCACATGAGATGTAGGTTTCTGGTCTCCAGCTGTTTAAATAAAATTTAAACAAAAAGCAGTTCTCCACATTTACCTGTACCAATTTCTCCCTCAGGCAATACTCCGATTGACTACGCTACGGCTACAATAAACGGTATCTCAGGCAACTATTCCTCGATTGTTCATAATCCTTACTCAACACCCTAGGCAGCGTATAGTGCACAATACTAATCCCCAACAGTCGTTCAGATCATGCAGTTAAATTTTAATGGTCTCCTAGATTCACAAAATACATGCATGATCACAAAATTCCCATAGCCGCCATACAAGAAACAAAATGATTGTTCATTCTCAACTTCTGGGAACTATAACATCATTTGAAAAGATAGAGATGGAGCCCACGGTGGAGGAATTGCGTTTATTATTGAATGAAATGTCAGCTTTAGGTTGCTAGCGCCGCTCATCTCAACCACACTTGACCAGTTTCTTGAAGCCATGAACATCACAATAAATACTGCAGTTATTGATATCGAAATTACCAATGTATACATCCCTTCCCGTTAACAGCATAGTAGCTAGTTATCACCTGGTCATATCCCATCTTTTGCAAGATGATAACAAAATAATACTTTGTGATTTCAATGCACATCATGAAAGTTGGTATTTGCACCTACCAAATGATCTTCGCAGTATACTAATAGTCGACCAGATAGATGAATCAAACTTCGCTACCATCAACGAAGATTTTCCTACAAGAATCACAGCAAGATGTTCTAGCTTCTCAGACATTTCCATTGTCTGTTCGTTGCATCTTGCCTCACCTAAAGAAATCAAGTCGCCTTTAGTTCTGACTACATTCCCATTCTGGTCAATGTAGAAAAACCAAGCGACTTCGTGGAGTCCGATAAGCGCACATTTAATAACTACAACAAAGCCAATTGGTAGGGCTTCTCCAAATTTGTTGATGATTCTCTTCGAAAACAGCCCTACCCCATCTGTGTCAGTAATGGAGAAAAAATATTAAAATGAATCATTTTCAATGCTGCAAAGCGGTTTATTCCTGCATTCTAAACATCAGAACACATTTTCCATCAAATGCAGCACATTTGGCTCAAGAACGCTATCATCTATGTTCACTCGACCCTGAAAATGAGCGAATTGAAGTGCTGACGGAATAGATAAACAATCTCGTAAATGAACACCGCCGCAGCAAATGGTTGGAGCACCTCAACCAATATTCAGTAAGCTCTAAAAATTAGCGCCTACCATTAAAAGTCTATCTGGATCGGTATGAAATAAAAAGTTTGAAGCTACAGGCCTCAACGATACTCAACATACAGATGCAAAAATGCCCACAACTATTCTGGCGACATTTTGTCGAACATCCGACCTCGCAGAATAATAAGGAGAACCAAGAAACTCAATATATATATATATACTGAGGAAGCTCGCTTCAGTTTCCGTGAAGTAAAAAATATAAACTCCAAGGAAACACCCTCAAAGGCTCTTGGAGCTGTAGACATCCCCATGCTGGACTGTAAAATAAGACGCGCAATCTTAAACTCTCGATGCGTCAATTGATGATTCCAGAAATTTGAAAGGAGACTCATAGAACCCAATCTCACTAGTATTACCCGTAGCAAAGTTTTAGAAGCGCTACTTTTACCCACAATACAAAGGCTTTGAACATGATAGCTACACAGATCGCAAATGGCCTTAATCAGCAGAAACCACGTAAAAAATATTGTTGTTGCCTTTGATTTATCTAAGGTATTTGATAACTCGGTGCTGATGAATGATATTATAAACTCCATCCTTCCCAACCATATAAAACGCTGGCTATCTCAATGATAGAGAAGCGTTTGTTGATATTAGGGGCCAAAGATCAAACTACAGTAAGATAAATATATGTGTGCTACAAGGAGGAGTATTGTCACCAAAACTCTTTAACATTTATCTTGCGAAGCTTTCTGCGCCACCCTGAGATATGATGGTTTCGTATGCAGATTTTTTCAAGCTGTATTTTATTGAATCTTTCTAAAAGAAAATTACAATAAGTATTAAAATCTTATCTCCATGGTCGTAAACCACACTTCTATGTTGCAGCTCGACATTTGCGGTACTGGCAGTCTAGCATAAACGGCAGAAATATTTCCGGCTGTTGCGTGTGAAAGGCCGCTGTCGTCCACACTTTCATGTGCGCCATCTTCGTTAGACATTTTTGTTTAAATTTGTAGAAAAAAAATATGGCGGAAAAATTGCACGATCTGATGTCGGGGTCACCAATTTGGTTGTGGTCGTAGGTATCACACGAAATTTAATAAAACACATTTTTCTTCAATTTTATTTGGTTTTTAATCCACAATCAATTTTTTAGTAACTTACTTCTAGGACAAGAGAATTATATTAATATTTAAGAAAATGTTTGAGTAGAACATGTTGCTAGCAAAAAGTAGAAAGGTACTGAAAGAAAATGCTGATTTTTTATAGTGATGTTGAATGTGTTAACCATAGGTTATTTGGCGGTACTCGATACTATAAAGCAGTGATGCCACATACATATGTGCCCCCTGACATACAATAAGTCGTAAGATCCTAGACTGTAACTTGCAGTATTTTTTTTTTGTGTGACAGAATTCTTAAAAATTAGTGCCCTGATAGGGACCATTACGTTTTAATGACTCTTCTACAGTTATTATTTTATTCAAGAGATAAGCTTTATAAATGCAGTGTCATCTGCAAACGTTGACATATACGAATTTGGGCTTGTTAGCATAACCGCTGTATAAATTATGTATAATATCGGCCCTAGTAAACTAGCTTGAGGTACTCCTGCAGAGATTTTCAATTTTTTTTGAAAACTGATCGTTTGACCCAACTTTAAATGTTCTATTCGTCAGATCGCTCTTCAGAAGCTTGTGAGAGTTTCCAGGCAGTACCCGAGTTATTTTCGTAAGTAGCCCATCATGCCAGACTTTGCCGAACGCCTGGGAATGTCTATAAGTAAAGCTGAACAATATTACTTATTAGAAAGAATAAAGAAAACGAACTTAAGCCTAAAAAATTTAATTACTTAATATTAACAATTGTAGTTCGACAAAGATAGGTCAAACAATAAATTTAATTCAAAGCAAATGCATTATTTTGTAAAACGCAACATCTAGTAAAGAAAACAAATTCTACAAAAAACTTGTTTATAACTTTTTTTATTATGTATAATTTGGTGTTTTCAGGAAAACCGTTATACTAAAGATATTTTTTAATAAAAATCAGTATTTACGAAATTCTGGCTTATCAATTTACACGGGTTTCATACAAAACATTTCAATCATCGATTTACACTGGACGCATATATTTATGTATGAACATATATACCTATATCGTTAAGGCCCAGCTTTGTGTTTTCGCAACACACAGCATGTAATTCTCAAAAGCTATATGTATAATATATTTAAATGTTATAGTTTATATTAAAAGATGCTTGCCTTGGTTACCTGCAAAATAAGCCACTTGCTCACATAACTTATTTTACTGACTTTTTTAACGTTTTATACAAGTATCCAAAAAATAATAAAAAAAAGTTACAATAAGTATTCAAATCTTATTTCTAAATTATTATTTACTAGCTATTACCAATGTAAACGAATTTTATATATTGAAATCTTAATAAACTATCTACTATTGTGCAGAGAGAGCCGCCTTGCCAGGATCAATGTGTCAGTTCTTTTTAGTCTCTGGTGCCCGTCAAATTGCATAAAAGAGTGTTGGGATGAGCGACTAGTTTGGTTTCGTATTTATTTTAACTTCTTGCAGGATAGTGAGTTTGAGATCCCTATAGATGATTTCATTTCTTATATACCAGGCGGCACATATGATAAGACGTAAAATCCTAGACCGTCCTCTTTGTAACTTCTGGATGTTTGATGCACAGGCAAAACCCCACAGCTGAATGCCATATGACCATATTGGTTTTATAACAGATTTGTATAAAAGGACTTTATATTCTAAAGCCAAGGTTGAGTGAGGGCCTATTAATTAGTATAGTTGAATTGTTCTGAGTTTTATAGCCGCAATATAAGTTAGGCGTCGATATAGATGGATACCTAAATATTTAACGCTCGTTTTCGCTGGAGACGTGGTATTTGTTATTGTTAATGGTGGATAATATCGCCTTAAATATATCTCTACAGGGAAAACGTTACATGAGCACATTTCGATGGATTTACCTTTATTCTCCATTATTTTAGCCAGTCTATTAGCTCATGAATATGGCATTGAAATTGTGCAGATGCTACCGTCGGATCTTTATTAGCACATATAATTGCAGTATCGTTTGAAAACGTTGACGTATATGTACATATGTGGGCTTCTCGGCATATTCGCTGTATAGATAATATATAATACCGGCCCTACTACACTGCCTTGAGGTACTCCTGCACTAATTTTCCCATTTCTGGAAAACTGATCCTTTGACCTTACTTTAAACATTCTATCTGACAAATAGCTTTTTAGAAGCTTGTGGGTGTTTTGAGGAAGAACCTGCGCTATTTTAGTGAGTAGCCCATCATAGCAAACTTTATCAAATACCTGGGAAATATCTATAATTCAAACTGAACAGTATTGCTTTATAGTACTAGGCTTTGCTTGAAAACTGTGATATGTGATAACGTTTTGTTCATTTAGAAAAGGAGTTATACTAAAGATGAATAATTTTTCAAATACCTTTGACAAAACTGAGAGTCGGCTAACGGGCTTGTAGGGTGTAATCTGGCTTGAGTCTTTTCCTGGTTTCGGGATCATAACAATTTCACACATTTTCCAAGAGCATGGGAAGAAAACGACGAATGGCATTAAATAAATTATGTAAATTTTTTATCATTGATCCTGTAATACGATCAGGTCCGGGTGATTTCCCCATATCCGTATTATTAATTGTTGATTTCAAAGAAGATAACCGAAATTTCCAAGGATCATTCACGGCGTCACTAATAGTTTGAATAGTGGAACTATATATATAATGTGGTGGGAAAACCTCTAAGTGATTCGCGAACGCATTTGCCTTTGCACTTGAGTATTTAATCCAAGTACGGTCTTCAAGTCTTAATGGGGATTGGTCACAGGATTTTTGTTTATAGCAAAGTCAATAAGATCTGGCAACTTATTATGGTCTGTGGGTCAATAGGATGGTTTACGGCCAGATACGTTGCCTTGCTTGTTTGCTTAAACTATATAATACAACTGCTTACATCTAAGACTAAGGAGTCTGAAACCTCAATATGTGTGCTTGGTATTGTAATCACCAGCGGGAATTAACTTTTGTCCTAGTAAAGCAAAGAACCTGGCAAATTGATGGTGTTCGATTTTATGCCTATACAGGCAATACACTGACGACAGTGCAGTCTTAAAATCAGTAAGATTTATAGTCGTGGGTTGCAAAAAGTCTTCCCTGAATTGAGGCAATGGAAAATGCCTTATGTTTTTTTGGACTATAATGGCAGTCTGCATGTCCCTTTGCTTGGGTGTTTGGTGACATATATAAAAAAACCTATCAATTCTAAAGCACTTTTTCTCAGTGAAGTGTGTTTCATTGACTAAAAGTATGTCTATATCATGTGTTAGCAGGAAGTATTTGCGTTCCAGAAGCATATTTTTTACTGGTTCAGTTTTAATTAGGCAGAACCTGCAGAAGCATATTATGGGTTCGCATTATTTCCTGAAACATACTCTACATAGTTTTCATGAAATTATTGATTGAGCTCGAATGGTTTGTAAGGGGTGTCTGCACCACCCTTTTTTAACACATGGGCATATGAATGTTTATGCGCATTAGAAGTTTTAATATTCGCATTAGGTACATCATTTCTCAATGTTTGAGCATACGAGTAGTTTGGTTTAGTATGTGGCTGTGTAGCTTGTGTACTAGCAATAGAACCAGTATGATGCCGAGGAAACTGGCAAGCAATAAAATGCGCATATTCTGGTTTATGTTCGACTTTTGCATTATTTTTACATGTTGGAAGACTTTTTCAGCCCCTGTAATTTGCTATGTGGTTTTCACCGCAGTTGCTGCATTTTTTTACCTTGGGGTCTGTTTTGGAAGAAGGGCATTCCAAAGTTCGTTGCACATCGAGAACAGATCTGTCTATGCTGATTATTAAACCTTTGGCACTATTTAGTTAATACGTATAATGGCTATTTTTTTCTGCGTCGAGTCGACTTACAATGAGGCAATAATTCTCTTCAGTGTGGGCTTGGATAATTTTTTCTTGTATTTGTCCTCTTCGTGCAAAAGTCATATAGAAATTTTCTTTACCTACAAGCTGGGACAGCATTTTTACAATGGCATTTAATGTTTGTTCCCGCAAGTATATTAGTGGGGGGTTTTTCCCCTTACAGTGGGTTTAGCATCTTCATTATCTGGGGTAGCAAGTACAGAGAATCTATTTTCAGTTGCCGATATTGCAGCTAATTGATGAGAACCTTTATATTGTTTGGCGGTTCGCTCTTGTTGCGAGCACTTAAGACTAGCTTTCTTCTTACAGTACCTGATTCTTTTTCTTGGTGTACTATTTTTTGTGTACCTGTAATATTTATATGTTGAGTTTTATTTGATAAGTTCGTTGTTGCTCGGTCAATTGGTCTGGCGGTTATAATTATTTTTATTATTTATATTGTTCATTGCATTATTAGCATTTTTATAACTAAAAGAGTAATAAGCATTTTTAATATTCCCTTTTATATTTTTGTCATTAATGTTTGGTGCGCTCATGCACTGGCTATCAATTGTTTAAACCGGTTTAATTATGTACTATTTCTTATTGTTTTATTTTTAGTTATTTATTTCTTTGTTTTTACTAACTGTTAACTGTGTTTCTGCACTTGTTCAATTGAATTTTTTCGCCAAAATACATCAATTAGATTTTTATCAAAATTCACTTTAAGTGCGTTTCGATCAGAGAAATCTGGGATGTGATTGATGTTGCGAAACAAGCCACGCTGGGCCTTAATGGGTTATAGGTAAGTAATAGCTGGGAATGCTTACAAAAAGTCAGATATAAAAATGATTTTTACTTCTGACTTTCCAACTTTGTGAGTCATACATATGTAAGTATGTAATTCTGCAGTCTGCCAACATTTTTTATTTTACTGACAGGAATTATAATATTCGCTGGCAAACATAAGTATGTATGTAAGCACAGAATATAAATATGTAAGTACATGTTCATAACGCGTCGACATAGCCCCTATTTGTTTGCAACAGGTCTTTGAGATCGAAAAGAAAAATAGAATTTTATCAACTTTATCATTGCTGATTTCTACGATAGATTATGATTTTCTGGCGTGAATTCTTTCAAGTTTTATCTTAGTTCCATGTTCAATTTTATTTCACAAAAAATGTTTTGTACATACTTACATATACATATATACATATGTATGTATGTATTACAGAAATCTTGAATAACAATCATGTATGTATGTATATACATAAGTATGTATGCGCACATATTGAACAAAAAATTCCGTACGCCACAGCTATGAATGTATGCGTGTGTGTACACACAATCATACATAGAATGAAACTGGAGTACGTAAACTTTTTAATTAAAACACTGCAACTCTACTGCCACGAACTGATAACCCAACTACGTTCTTTAATTCCCCAATTTATTTCGTGATTTAAACAAATTTAAAATTCTTACATATGTACATATAAAGCAAATTTCCGCTCTTTCGTATATAATTTTTTGTTGTTTTGGTTTTTTTTTATATTTTTATTAAATGTTATATTTGTCTCTTTCTTAGGCAACTGGCCAAAGAGCTGATTCTGCCTACATACATACATACATATGTATGTACATATTTTACAACACCAAAAACGACTCCGTGATGTTCAGTTCGTCTTTGGCATTTGAAGGTACTTGTTTTCGTTTTAGAAATGATTTCAGGATTTAAGAAACAACCGAAAGGTTTCGCTACAAAAGCCATTCATGTCGGCCAACAACCAGAACAATGGAACAGCATGTGTATAATACCACCAATTTGCTTGAGTACAACATACAAACAAACTGGACCTGGTGAACATAGGGTGAGAAATATTTGTATTTTATTTTACATATGAACATGTAGATAAGGCTGCCAGATAAATTGGAAAGAAAGGTCAACTTCTCGTAAAAAATCGGGACACTAAAAAGCAGATTTTTTACTTAAAATCAGCTTTTTAGAGTCGTTGCAATTTTTTAAGATTTGTATTACAACAATAAAGGCTTCGTCAGTTTAGATGTAATTCAATCTTGATACAAGAACTATCGAAATTTTGAGGATATTTTTCCATTTCGTCTATTTTCTTAAATTTATTTTTTTAAGTCGCTTTAACATCGATTCTAAAAATGCCGATGACAGGCAACGAATGAAGATGGCACATAGCCGTCACCAGTTTGTCTCCAAACCAAACTTGACAAGGGATGACGGAAATTCGTTCCAAAATTCTACACCAAAACACCCTGTCGGAATATCAAATCAAGAATCAATGTTTCTTTTCTTGTCATTGCTGTCTTCGTTTCAAAATGAAGAATATCGATAAATGGTCATCAACGCCCGGATATTTTAAATACATTAAAATTTTGTTTAATTTTTTTTCCGCATTTGGTTGACAAAAATTTCTGTCGTGGCAACTCTGTACGTAAGCATGGACGAGTACCTACTCGTACAAATGAGATAAAACTGTGGTTCTTTCCAACTTTAATTCATTGATCAGTACGTATGTATGTATGTATATAAATACGATACATACGATTTAATATTTAAACAAGAATTTCCTATCCTTCCATCAAAATTATTTTTAATTGAGAATTAAGCGATGAGCGTCTATTTTTGAGTTTTTGCTTTAAATGAGCTTATAAATGTTCGATGACATTTAGGTCTCGGTATTGTGGCGGATGTGGAAACTTGCATTTTACGTTATATTTAATATTAAATATTTAATTTTGAAACAACAAATCACGACTAAGCATAATACCATTAATAAACCTTAATTTTCCGGCTCCAAAGCGTTACCATAATTATCATAGACTACTTTGTTGGGTATTCTGTTTATATTCTGTGATAATTATATTCTACATATATAATTCAAAATCGTATGTACACTTTTGCGACGCCTACTAAATTTTAAATTTACAAAAACAACCATTTCTTAATTTTTTTAATTTTTAGTACAAAGCATGCCTTGATAAATACTTAGAAGTACAAATTTTCAAACATTTAATATTGAATGTAGCGAAATTAGCAATATATCAGTATAGCTTGAGCATTCAAATCACAGAATATAAACAGAATACCCAACAATGGCATTTGAAAAAGCGTGTAATCAGGTGTCATGCGTTTTTACGTAAAAAATTTTAAATTAACCCGATTACATGAAAGAGATAGCTTAATTAGAAACGATAAGGTTTGTTATCTCTCTTATATAATCGAGGTAATGTTGTTGTGAGTTGTCGCGTCTAGTTAGTAGTCTATGATTCAAATAGGGATTGTAGGTGAGCCCAAGGCATATATAACTAGGTGCCATTGCTACGACAGCAAATACAACAACAGCAGGCAACTTTGTGTAAAATCAATGATTACTGTCAAAAACATGTGACAACAAAAAGCAAATTAAAAGGAAAATAGTTTAAAAAAGGTTTGTTGGTAAACAAAACCAAACACTTTGACATTAACAAACTGTAAACAAAGAAAAATGAAATGTTAGAAAAAAATAATCACCTGCAGTAGTGATGCCGCCTTGTTACATATGCCTTGGGTGAGCCCTTGTTGTTTAGAATCGGAGTTGCCACAGTAAAAAAATTTGTCCCTACCATTACAAAAATAGACTAAGAAAATAGGTTCATTGAGCAAAATGAATTAACATGAAAAACATGATAAGCAAAGAAACATATTATAAGGAATACGAAAGTATTATCTGTTACGAATCAGCGAAAATGTGTTCTGTATGAAGAATACGTGTAGATGTTTCTGTTCGGTTTCATCATAATTTTTTGTGTCTCATCGAAATTGTATGGATGCATTTTAGCATAGATTATGTATGGATGTTTACAGACGAGCGCACACATACATACATACTATTTATTTTGTTTGTGTAATGGCATAAACAGCGATGGTCATGACTATCTAAATTTTTGTGCGAACAACAAAATGTGTGATGGCTGAACAAATTTATGGCTAGTCAAGACGCCATGAAAGTGACAGCAGAAAACAGCTAATTAATATCAAGACTGAGAGTATACACAAAATATTGATTAAAATAAACATGCCAATAGCACTAAATAAAAAACTATTTTTTAGCAGCTTAGTGATAAAAACCACATCTCCTCTAGCAATTAAATAAAATTAGTGCAAAATTTGAACGAGCAGTTAAAAAACATCGCTAAACTTAAAAATGAGTAGTCACGAAATTATTGAGCCAAATTCGAATAATACAAATTTTAATTACATTTATAAAAAATTTTTTTAGTATACGTATGTTAATAGAATTACTATAAATATATAAGAATTCAAGAGAAAGCGAATAAGAAATCGAATACAGACGGACAAACGCGAAAAAGAACAAGCGCCATTATTTATGTACATGGTTTTGGATTTTTTGTAATGAAGTATTAATTAGTCCTACGTTTTGAATTAGGTCATAAAATACAGGCATGTGATGGAAATCAATTTTGAAAAGGAAACGATTTAAAATATTTAGAATAAAACTGTGATGAGCTTTTTTTCGTTTTTATTTACTTAAAAATTCAATTTGTTTTTCCAAGCTTAAAGGTCCTTTTTCTAAATCAAAACCAACAATCTAAATACATATGTATGTATGCACATACATTAAAAAATATATGTCACAAAACTTCAAAACTTTTCAAAAATTTACAGAAAACACATATACAACATAAGCATTAAAAATAATTTTATATTTCCACAAAAATAAATCAAAAATGTTTCAATATGTACAGAAAACAAAAAATTAATATTAAAACTTAAATAATTTTACATTTGTATAAAGCGAAGTTTATCCCACAGAGAGACCAGAGGCGATACGAGAATATAGTGATATCTTTCTCTATCTGACTATTTTTTTAAATGATTGACCACTCCTATTCTCGTTTGTTACATTTTTCTTTATTTTGAATAATTTTTAATACAAAACTTATGCACAAAAGTAAATATAAGGGTTGAAAAATTTATATTTAAAAATAACAGTATTTCTCCACTATTAAATGGATGTTATTATACATGTAAACCTTCCTCTTCAATCACTTTATCTATTAAAGAACCGCATCAAAATCCGTTGCGTAGTTTTAAATATTTAAGCATACATAGGGATATAGGGGTAGAGAAAGCGACTTTGTTTTATACTATGCATAGTATAAAAGAAAGTCGCTTTCTCTGTCCCTATATCCCTAGGTATGCTTTAATCTTTAAAACATAGCTATGCAATGATTATTTAATTTTTCTGTTTTTTTTTCAATTCTTTTGACTATTTTTCGCATTATTTTTAAATGTTACATTTGTCTCTTCATGAGGGACAAAAAAGGTAATTATAGCAATTTTTTATGCTTAAAATCGTTTTTAAAATCGACCGAAATTTATCACACCCTTTTAAAAAGATTGTTTTGAAATTTATCGTTTTCTATCACATATCTGATAGTCCAAATCATTTGAGCTTAAGATTTCTACGTTGCACTAAAATCAGAAAAGAAAAAAGTTTCAATAAACTGAAGCCTAGGTTTTTTTTAACAAAAGTAATTTAGTCTTAGTGTAGCATTTGTTAATAATATTTAGTAAAGCTGCTAACTTTCAAGTAACCACTAAACATCAACAAAATTAGTGCAATATAAAACAACTATTACTAAATATTAGTGAAAACTGCAAAATTAGTGCACAACTCCCATCTATGGTCTCCATTTTTTAAAAAAAGCACGAAAACAACAATGTGATTTGCTGCATTCTTCTATAAATTATTTAATATTTAATAATATTTAATATTTTAATATTTTTTTAATAGTTTTTACTTATGTTTTAAAAGTTTTAATATTTTTGAGTTTGGTATTCATGTTTTGCCAACAACAAATTATAAGTTTTAATAGAAGAACTAACTATAAAAATTAAACAAAAGAACGGCAGAAGAAAGTCAAGACTAATAAAGATTTAAAAATGATGTCGGAATGATTAAGTTTAGGGAAACTTTCTATTAAACCGTCGAGTTTGGTTTAAAAAGAAAGGCGTCCTTCGTTGTTGCTATGTCTCTTGCTAAACATTGCCGTCCTTTCGAAGATAGATGGTGAGCATTTCAAAGAGCTTAGCAATGATGTTTTAACATGCTTTGGCGCAAATTTTAACCCTTAAATGCATGAGGTCAGCCCCCGGTATTGCGACCAAGCTACTCTTATGGTAAATCGCTCGCTGAACACGAAATGGGCATTCGTTTTCCTGGAAAATGCACCGTTTTCACGGAAAAGCGGAAAAACGACGATTTGTGATGTGTACCATATATGGTACACTATGCATATATATTTATTAGAAATTAATGAAAAAAAAACATAAAAATAAATGGAAAATTCATGTAAAATGTGTGAAAATAACAATATTGGTAGTTTCCAGTTTTAAAATAATATTTATTATTCCTTTTTAGTATGGTAATCGACGAAGCAATTACGTTTTTCGTTCAAGCAAAGATGAACATTACACTTTCTGCACTTAAAAATGGAACGGTTGTTAACTTTTTTATCTTCACCACATGTAATATTTTTGCAGCGAGCTCGTCCTTCGACAACTGGCAGGTGGTCAATACCATCATATCGCAAATCGTCAGCTGGCTGCTGTTCGTTTTGGCCTCGAGAGACTGGCAAAGGTACGTCTGGCCGACCACACTTTCTTTTCTTTTGTGTCATGTTTGTCAGCACATGGGATACCTCCAGACGGAACTCCTTTTGGGTTATTGGGATTGAAGGGTTTGCTCTTTTAAAAAGAAGCCATGCATTAACCATGCAAATGTCGAGTAAATGGTAGAATATTCTGATGTACCATTTTCGGCTTTTTAGTCCAATTTTTAGACGACCTAAAGAAGAATCCATTAGGTCTACGCCGCCCATATGCATATTGTATTCTTTGATGATTTGGGGGCAGGGAATCGTGATTACTTCGTGGTGCTTTTTATCCCATCTTTCAACAGAAGGGACGTCAACAGCAACACCATGTTCAGCAAGTAATGGTTTTATGCCAACGAAAGTGGACACAAGGTTAACGACCTTGTTATCTTTCCAAGATATTGATGTTAATTGCACACCATGAATGTGTGCTGTAAACTCTGCCGAAACGCCTCTATTCATTTTCATCATCTCCTTAGGGTCAGGAAGTTTACAATTCTTTATGCGGTTACGGTTGATTGTTCCAATGCTGTGAATGCCTTGGGTCCTCAAATAAATCAGTAATGGTATGGACGTGTAATAATTATCCATATAGACGACGTAATTTTCAAAACGGGGAACTTCACGGGTCATACGTACTACAATATTCGCAGATGCCTTCAAATCAGGTTCTCCCGGCCATCTACGATGTTCTTCTCCAGTGTAAATTTCGAACTTATACATAAAACCGGTTGTATCGCAAAGTGCGAAAAATTTAAATCCCCATTTCTTTGGCTTATTTGGGAGATACTGCTTCATATAATGTCCAACTTTTGTGGAGCACATTTGCTCATCTATCGATAAGCGAGGCAGCATAGGAATCGATTGAAAACGATCGTTAAGTGAATTCACCATTGGCCTAACTTTGAATAATCGGTCAGGATTTTCGGCATCATACTCATCGTTATTGTTTATATGGAGGTACTCCCTAATCTTCTCAAACCGGTTTACAGTCATTACATTACGCACTGCATCAACCCCATTCTGTCTGTTCCAATAATCTCGCACACAAGGAAGTTTGTGGTAAGACATATAATAAATAATTCCAATGTATTTACCGAGTTCCAAGGCATTAAAAACGAAGTTTTGATTGTTCTTTTCAACTTTTGCGTAATGAATGGTCTCGTCCACTATTTTCGCCATCAGCCCGTCCGTGAAAAAGTATTTGAAACATGTGTAAGGAGTTGCGAAATCATCTGCTGAGTCTGGTTCCAATTTAGAGCTTCCAAGAAAAGAGATTTGCTCTTCGTGCAACTGTAGGTTTTCTTTTTTCCAACGAACTCTCTCAAAATCATTGGAAGTTATGTCTACAACAACGTCCTTATACTTGCAGCATTCTTCACGTACATGGGTTAGCTTTTCATTCTGATCGACGAAAGCATTTTCGGTGGCAGCGTTTTCTGTTAGATCATCTACAGGTTGCACAGGGGTCGATGAAGCCAACATTTTTATCCTTTTTCGTGGAGGCGAAGAAGGCGGCTTAGTCACTATAGACAAATCAACTGATATTAAGGTACCAATATCAGGAACAGGAACTCCAGAAGCTTCAAGAATAGATACGTCTAGTTCGTCAATATTGAGAATTTCGTCAGAAATTTCCCCTGCATCCAATATGGCGTAATCGGTTTCGGCACGATTTCTCACACGTTGCGGCATTTGAGTTTCATTAACCAATTCATCCGGTCCGTCATCCACCCATTCTAATTCATCATCAGACCTATCGCCATTGTTTGGTATGCCAACTACTTCGTTATCGTCATAATCCTGAAGCATATCCGACACCTCATCAGCGTTGTACCTCTTCCCGTCAATAATAATACCATCCATATCTAAATAAACAACGCCAATAATAAATAAAAACAATAACTTATAAAAAATAAAAATGAATATAAAAAATAATAAATAATAAACAATAAATAATAAAAATAGTCATAGAATATGCATACATCCAGCACACAATGAACCACATGTGCAGATGCATGTTGTACCATATAAGGTACATAGAAAAATGGAGAAAAAAACTAATAAACGATATAATATTTGATCAAGATTCATCATAATTAGCTAAAAAAAAGTCCAATTTACTTACCAATACTTGTTTCCACACGAATAATATGTATTTAAAACTTTTTTTTCACTATTGAAATTCACTTTTAAAATTTTGTGCAAAAAGTGCATACACCCACTTTGGCAGCTTACTGACAATTAAAACAAATCGTAAGTGAGCTTAAATGGTATTTTTATGAAGAGTGATATTGTTTTTTATAATCTATAGCTAACGGTACCACTCTTTAGTTATATTAGCGAGAGTATCATATGATTAAAGTCATGTACCATATTTGGTACAGTATGCATTTAAGGGTTAAAGAGGTATGGAAAATTATAAACGATATACACTTGTCCTTTCGCCAAATATTCAAAGGACTGAGAATAGCAGTGCATTTATATTTTTAAAATATTGCTTAATTGCAAATTTGTTTCCATATGCCTGATATGACGATATAACTCAGTTTATTATTTGCATAAAAACTTTTAATGAAAATTTTGACGTAAACAAAGTATTTGGCTTACACAACAGTGACAAGAATACGTTTTGCTCTGTATTGATAGTGCCAATGTAATGGAGGATTAATAAGAGGGGCTTGCAGGACATGTGCTAAGAAGTAAATTAAATGTATTCATATTTTTTATTGCATTATTCACAAGCAGTATTTATTTGCATAAGGATTGATTGTAATTAATATAATAAAAATTATGGTTCAAATTGTTAACAAAATACGGGCAGGGCAGCCCATATGCCTTCAGTCATTTGAAAATTCAAAGGATATTATTGATGTACATGCCGAATATTGTGATTTGGTTATGTAGACAGAAATATGCTGGTTAAGTAAAGGTCTTTTTCTTCAAATCCTTTTCAGCCTTCGTGAAGAAGTTAATACTTTATTTGAAGAGAATATAACAAAAGAAACCAAAGCGTTGTCGGAACATTTGAAAGATAAAGCTTTTTACTACTCTACTTTTTTTGAGAGCTGTAACGGAATTTGTCAATCAACTTAACGTCTAGTTTAAGTAAACACTAAAACAATTTTTAAGCTATTTTCTGCAATAAAACAAATTATAAGAAAAATTCAAATATTATTACAGACCCTTAAAGATAGCTATTTAATAACTTTAAAAAACATTTAAAATTTATAGTGAAGTTCAAATAGCAATAGCAAGCTAAATAAGCACGTTAACTGCCGTTTTCTAACTTAAATGCGTTGTTATGTAATATTTATTGAATACCAAAATCTATTGTAATAAATCTTTTCAAAAATAAGGTAGCGTTTGGTGATTTAAAATTTTAAATTGGGGATTTGAGACAACATTTTGCTGGCAACACCGTGTTGTGGTAAGATGGAGAATTCATATAACTCATGCAATTGCAAAATTCAATAGATTAGGTTGCCTATCCCTGTTTTAAAACATGATTAGCATTTGATAACAATTATGCAGAGATAACTTCATACATGCAGTCGCCCGCAAAAGAGAACAAATCATCATGTATTCAAAATTTATTCAAATTTTTTTTCGTTTTGGTAAATGTATTACTCAACATCAATTTTTAGTTTAATGACTCCTTTTTTATGTATTTAAAAACATTCCAACTTTTTACGTTTTAGTCGATAAATTTCTGGCATTTTTATATAATTTATATTTTTTACTTGGGATAACGGTAAAATTAAAAAAGCCAAGAATCAAAATTAACTAGTTTATTGTATACAGCGTTTAATTAATACGAAAGTGTGAATTATTTAAATTTGTTTTGTTATTACTAGAATATAATGACAATTATACCCCGTAAGCTGCTTACTATCGAGAAGAGAATAATTATAATATGTATGAGAAACAGTATAAATCACACGTGGAAATTGTAAGAATCGTATCCGCTGTCGTTTCACTGTCAAAAAAGTAGCACAACGCAAAATAAAAGAAAATCGAATTGAAAATAAATCTGTAAGTGCGCGGTCAACACAGCGAATTGAAAAAGACGAACGCTATGTAAAATTGATCGTTGAAAAGAATCCATTTGATAGTGCCCCAAAAATAGTAGATAGTTTAAGTTGAAAATTATCAAAAGGTCTTAGGTCATGTGTCTCAAGAAAACAGCAACTCGTATATAAAATCAGGCAAAATCGCAAAGACTTCGCAACAACTTGTATAAGCCCACGACTTCGGGAAATGCAAATCTTATCTTTGTCGAAAGTACAATGAACCAATATATCATATAAGATATTTTAAAGAATAACCTCTAGGACAGTGCTCCCAAAATAGGCTTATCTGACTTTGATTAAGACAACGACCCGAAGCATACCGCCCACAATGTGAAAATGAAACTTTTGCCCAGATCTCAACCCCATTGAGCATATACGAAAGCATTAAATTCGAAGTAAACATCAAATGGACAAAGGATTGGAAGCTATATTGAAAAATAAAGAGCACGCTACAAAATACTAAAACGTTAATGTTTTCGTCAATTTTAAAGCAAATTTAAATTTAAAGTTTTTTATAGTTGTGAACCTAGTTTTGCTGTGTCAATTTGAAGAGTAATGCAAACGTTTCTTTTATGCTTAATATTTAATGACAGCAGGTTCCTAAGTTCTTTATTATATAGAATTAAAAAAAGTAAGAGAGCTGTATTCGGCGTTGCTAAATCTGTATACCTTCACAAAAGTATAAACAACTAAAAATATATCTTTTTCCGGATGCAACATATGCGATTTTTAATTTTGGCCTTCGGTTTGCGTTGTTTTAGTTTAGATATAAACTCTCCTTTCGTTTTATTCTTTTGTTTGTGAAAATAACGTTTTTTGTAAGGATTTTGGAGAAATTGAAATTTAGTTCGGAAATTTTATTTATTTTAATTTTTGAAATTATTTGGTTTTTTTTCAGTTTTTCGATTTTGTGGTTTTGAAGTTTTAATGAACTTTAAGTTTTGCCAAATTTTAAATTATTGGTATTTTTTTTTTAAATGTCGGGACTATAATTTGGTTTTATGAAGGATTTTAAAATTTTAGTGAATTGCTAAGATCCCGATATGTGGTGAAATTACAGATTTTTTATATAATTTTAAAATTTTGGTTAAGTTAAAGTTTTTGTGGTGAAATTCCAAAATTTGGGCATTTTGGACTTGCAGATTTTTTTTTTTTTTTTTGATAAATTCCGGGTTTTTTATTAAATATAGATTTTGTAGCATTTAAATTTCTTTTATTCCAGTTTTACGATTTTTTAGTGAATTTACGAATATGTATGAAATAAATATTTTGTCAAAATTTCGTGCAGTTTAGGTTTTAATTTTTTTTATGTATATGTAGTAATTTAAAATTTTGACCTATAGTTTCGAGTTGTGGTGGTTTTTTGGATTTTAGTAAATTCCCAAATTATGGATAAATTTTGTTTTTTTTTCATTTTTGGATTAATTAAGATTTTTGAAAAAATTTATCATTTTGTAATGCTTTGGTGAATTTGTAGTTTTTTAATATATTTTGGGAATTCACTTGTGGTGAATTTTTGTTTGTATGTTGGTTAAACATACATTAATAAAATATTGATTTTTTTGGCGAAATTATAAAATTGTGTTGACACTTAAATTCTTGTGGTGAATATTCAAAATTTAGTGAGTTCTTGCATTGAATCTTGATTGTCTTCTAGTTTTTCTATTTTATGGTGAATTTGCGAATTTGTGGTGAATTAGAAATTTTGGCAAAGTTTCGAATTTTTTGATATTTTTTTGAAATTTCGGTTGATACCGTTTTCGTTGTTAGATTTTAAAAATTGTAAGGTCCATTTTTAACATTTACGTTCGTAGGTTACCTGGTGTCCTCGGAATGAGTGGGACTTTATAGAAAATTTGATAAAGCTTCAAAATATGTGAATTTTATAGACTTGTGTATAAGAGTTCCCCTGCATGAGTAAAACCACCAAAAACACCAAAAGATCTTGAACACCGATGTTGCTGACTTTAAATAGCGAAAATTCACTGATCAAATTATCCAAGTTTCAACTCCGTAGGTTGTCTAGTGCCGTCAGAAACTTGATCCAGAATATATATACTTTGTGGGATCGGAAATGAATATTATAGAAATAACAAACGGAATGGTACACCATTATATTTACTTTTTTATTTTTGTGATAAAAAGATCATGTGTGTTTAGTTTTGCTGGCTACTGTATGTATTCGTATGTATTTCATTTAGTTGTTTATGAGACCGAAATACTTATCTAGCAAACACGCGTTTCATTTCAAATGATATACAAAAAAACATTTGTTAACATAACAGACCTCATTATATTCAAAATACATTTTATTAATACGAGGCTATCATAAGCAGTGTTGCCACGACCAAAAAATTTTTGTAACCAAAATTTCTTTGAAAAATAACCAAATGAGAAAAAAATAACCAAAACCATTATATTTATATATTTTAACATTCTAATAAAAAAAGTAAATACTACGAACAACGATAAAATTAATATAATAAACAATTACTATATTCCCAATTTTTCTAGTAACTACATAAATTTAAAGATCATTATGGGAAAGGCATTCTCAATTGTCATTTCTTTAGGGCCACCTAAATCTTTAAAAGGCAATGCCTTTAGAATAGCTAAAGGTTATTATGCATGAAACCTTAATTACTAAATAAGACTTTTAGTCAAAATAGCATTGTACAAAATCAAAGCTTAAACAAGGCGCAATTATCAATAGTGTTGTTATTTTCATCTCTTAATTTGTTCGGTTGAATGTTTTTGAACCACATAACACAAATGAAAAAGCAAATAATAATAAAATAATAATAATAAAAACAACAACAATTTAGGGTTAAAAAGTACAATTATAATTAAGTTATTTGTGGACCTTTATTGAAATAGAGTTGCAGAAGAAATAATGACACTAACTCAGAACTAGAGTGCCCAATCGATTAATCGTTGCTCGAATAATGGTAAAGTAAGTAAAAGCACCCAGTTTCGATTAATGAATAGCTCGAATAATTTACGTCGGTTCATTGTAAATTCTTCTATTTTCACTAAAATATTCAACTTTTCGTTAGACGAGAAGGTAGTATATCCGAAGGATATACGTTAAACTTTCCAACCTTCGACTTGTACACCAACATACATATGTATACTTTGCACTCATTGAATAATGTTGGGAAAAAAGCGTTTGGTATCCGGGGAAACGTTTCTTAAGATCCATTTGGCACTGATTGTGTTAAGAGCACAGCGTATACGTGGATATGTATGTAAATCGTTTTTGTAGCTTTGACTGTTAGTATTCATATAAAAGAAGGCAAGATCACATGTAAATTTGACTTCATGCTTAGCATATATTACACATGTATTTACTTCCTACGTACATATGTATAGAAATGTATCTCTATAATTTAATTAGTAGATTCGTATCGATTTATCGAATGCCATTAAACTATTCGTGTTAGTTAATCAAAACGTAAATGTGTCAGCTTTTTGATTTTGGAATAAGACAAAATTTAACTATCGTTCCGTTCAGCAGATTTTTACGTTACATATTAAATAAACTGTAATGTACTTTATTTGATTTCGCCAGCTGAACCATTGCAACCCGATAGGAATTATTGTTTCTACCATAGCACTGATATTGTTTGCAAACAGGGTAGTGTTGCTTGCGGGAGAATATAAAAAAGCACGAATTGGGATTTGGAAGGCATCTTAGACCTTAGTATATGCCTCTCGTATATTTTCTATGTATTCTCATGTTTTTTAATTTCGTCCCGAGTTGGCACCAAAAGTGTACCTAAATAACTTTAAGTGACCCAAAACTATTTAATATTAATACCTCTGTATGTCAAGAAAATATCAAGTTCCAAAAATTCCATCACTATCTTACAAACCAAAAAAAACAAGTGGTCAAACATAAGCAACAAAAAAGTCTTCAGAGTAGCAAGGAAAACAGTCTGCAGTATAAATACGCACGAATTTACGAACAAGCTTTAAAACAAAATTAAGAAAACACGCAAACATAAAACCAAATATATATATATATATATATATATATATATATATATATATATATATTTAGAAAAGTGGAGAAGAACAAATTTTAGTACAGTCGTGTTCTACTCTATCCCTTCGATCCTTCTCTTTTTGTTTGCTTAAATTTTCGCTTGCTTGATAGTGCGACAATCACGGATTTCGAGATTGTTTGCCGACGGGTGGATGTTGCCTGCGGGGAAGAAAAAGAGGGATTTGAAGGACATCTTAGACATTACTCTCTCTGCCTCCTATTTTTTCCCTTTTCTCTCATATAATGTGATTTGAAAATTTTGATTTCATGCTGGGTTTGTATCAAAACCCAGAGAACCAAATTATTTAATGTATATTAAAAAAGGCACAAGAAAGGAACGACAACATGCAATAGTGCTAAAAATTCCATCACTGTTTTACAAAGTAAAAATGCCTAAGTTAGGCATTAAACACATTGACCAAAGCAGGCAACATAACTACAAATGCCGCTGGCTATAAATGGCGCCCTGTATCCAGCTACTTAATTATTTTGTCAATTTAGATTTTTTACTCTTTCACAGTTCGCTTTTTTTCATAGAACAAGTCCTGTTGGTGAGCGGGTCTGCAATGTTAATAATTTTATCAGAAAACTATAACGAACATAGTAACAACCTATATATTAAATTAGATCTTATAAAAAATGCTTTCCAATGATGCATCAACCTCATCGAAGCGTGGACCCAAAATAGGTCAATTAGGGGGGAAAAGAATTTTAACTCCACTTTTTTTAATTCAATTGAAATATCGAAGAAAATCAGGTATATACTCGTAAGTACATACTTTGTGTAAGCTTTCCTTTGATGTATAATCTGCTAGAGTAGATAAAACATAAAAGAAATAAAGGTGCAGAAATATGTGGGCGACCAGTTTTCACCTTTTGTGCGTCGGTCGCTCGCTGGTAGGCGTAGCCGACAAACAACACCATAAATTTTGTAATCAGAACTGAAGTGTTTCTAAAAGCTGCATCTTCTAGGATGATCGGGGTATACGTAAACGAGAATAAAGCCGAAAAACACACCTGAATCCAGACACTCAATATTATATAAACATAATAACTTATTTTGAATACACGTATATAACAACAAACCAAATAAACTTATTTAAAACTTTTTATGCATATTGTAACATTTAATTTTCTAATTTATAAACACTAATTTGCTTTACATATTTTCTTCTATTGTCGACATTTTCTTTGTTTTGTAGCCGACAAAAAGAGAAATTAGTTTAATTTGACTACAACCACGTAGCAGCACAGACAATAAACTGCAGTCGTGTTGCCTTGTTGTCTGAAAAATAATTGTTCACGCGTAAAAGTGTGCATTTTAGTTTTTACAGATTGTAGTTGGTAGCTTGCTGTTTTGTATGGGTTTAATGCATAATCCAGTAAACGGCAAAAAGTTGAGAACAGCAAAGAGAACAGTCTACAGTACAAAGACGCACGGCTTTACGTACCAGCTTTAAAGCAAAGTTGAGAAAACACGAAAACGAAAAACCCTCTCTATGAATTGGTACATAGTGCCGCCACTGACCACATTTTTTGTGGATGAGTGGCAGCTAGTGGCTATATGGTTTTTTGACGAAAGTTTCTACCAAAAAGCATTAGTGAAGAGTTGTATTTGCAGCAGGAACATGGGCGCAGAAAGTGATTTTTGAAAAGGATTCTTTATTGTTATGAAATGCAAATCAGCCCTAAATACATGCATATATGATTCGAAGAAGCAAAACAAAAACTTACATTGAATTAGTAAATATTAGAAATTAGTAAATACACGGCGACGTTAAATATACATACCATTCGATCCTCATATAGGCGAGAATTTAAATAAAGTTAAACAAACTCGTGTCGACGAACATTTGGGAAGCCGCTTATCAGCCGCGGCAGAAATTCGCTCGTGTGTTTGTCAAAACTGCATTTTACTTATAATACTTCTAACTCTCATAAGTTTCTGGTATTCAATTTACTATAAATGTGAGATTTTAGAAGCCATACTTTTTAAGCTCGTAACGGCTCAAAAGCTTTATAAAAAACTATTTCAAATATACTTGACGTTCCCTGGGACTTTAATTTTTTCGTTTAAAAATTTCACCTAAATGCTTGGAAGCTTTTGCCAGGGCTTACATTATGGACACCTTTTTCAATTTCAGGTAATTTTCTATACTGTTTTTATGGTTAAGTAATTAAAATATTTTGTGTAGAGAAGTTTTTTATAAAACGACATTAGGAATAGTTAAATAGTTTTTAAAACCTCATAAGCCCCTGACTAATAGAAAAATAGATAGTGCGTTAGCTACTACGAATGTACCTGTTTACTTTAAGGATAATTTTCTAGTGTTTTCCAATCCTTATAATTGTGTTCTGTCAAGCGAAGCTTTCATTTGTGTCAATGTTTCAAGTGTACCCGTTTAGTTACGTTTGTTACATTTTTCGTGACTTTTGAGCTCTATATGTGCCGTGTAACATTTTCTGTCTTTTTGTAACTTTCGATACTTGTCACAAACTAAAATACTCTTTACGAAAATGTTATATTAGACACTCGCGAGCGAATGCTAAAAAGAATATTTTTCCTTTCTCTGTTAGCCCTTTTCAATTAAATTTTCATTTCCGTTGGAATGACGAAGCATAATTGCATAAACACGGTATTATGGGGTGGATTCTAAACGGTTCTAAGGTAACATTAATTTTTAAATTTTGCTTACATAAATATGCATGCACATATTTTAAAAGGCAATGAATTGAAAAAGAAGAATACCAAAAACGACTTAGAGTTATTATTGAAGAGTGCTTTACCGTGTTTTTAAGAAAGTGTAGTTTTTTCTTCAAATATTGAAAACAATTGCTATATATCTTGTTTTTGTTGAAAGGCTATTTATTTCGATATATTGCAAAATTACTTTTATGAAAAAAAAAATGGATGACGTTGTGTAACATTTTCAAATATACACCTGGCAACAATGCAGATGACATTTAACAAAAAATTTTACAAGTGTTGCAACTGTACCTTACCTACCGTTTACAAAGGAAAGTAATTGCAAGAAAGTCCCAATACACACACACTCTAAATTTTTTTACTTTCCACTCAGCTTTCAACAAAATTTTCATGAAAGCGATTTTTTGACGTTTTCTTGAAAGTAAAATGACAAGGGCTTAACACTGTTGCTTACTAAGAGACATATACAAATTTGCGAATTGTGATAAAATAATAATTCCAAAATTTAATTATTTTGGACACATACGAATATATGTATATTTAAAATTTTTTCATCAAATATGCTTAAAAAACACAACTGTTGATTGTTTATAATGATATGACACAAAAAAAAAATTAACTATAATAATCATTTAAAAGTGTTGCCCTATAAATTTGTGTGTGCGAACGGTTTGGAACGGTTATTGCAACAACTTTTCTCTTTGAAAACATTTTACAAATGAACTTTCACATTCCTCTTAAAGTGAACAAGATCCTTTGAAATTTTTATTTGTAATACGTATACAGAAATTTCATGAAAGTACTTTCCTTTGTAAATGCAGAGTAAAACACAAGGAATGGTTAGAAAACATATTGCAGATTGAACAAGAGGACGCTGATGCTGAGGAGAATAGTCAAACAAAAGCAAAGTAGACCGGACAGATATCGGAAGAAAAGCGAAACAAGTATTACAGGTATTATACGGAGCATAACACGAGTGAGTGCTAACGGAAATGTAGCAAAAAGAATTTGTTTAAAATTCTACTTATTGATTATAAAGGAAAAAATATATTTAAACCTTAACATATTTAATGTAAGGAAGCAGAAGAATTTGTTTTAAATACCATAGATTTGGAATTTGTCGTTAATACAATTTTTTATAAACAATCTTGTTGATTATATTCAATATTTCGCTGCGCATTTGTGTATAATAATGATTAAATTATTATATATTTAAAATATAAAAACTTCAAAGAATTCAATTATAAAAGCTAAAACTTAAATATGTAATGATTGTTTTCTACCGGCACCCTATTTCTTATATCCATTTCATCGTTTTTCTCGATTATTTGCTAAGGCAATTAACAACAGATATTTTATTTTCCATATTATCTTGTAAAATTTTTTCTTGAATGTTATTCAATGTGAATGATAATTTAGTTAGTCAAAACAAAAGTCTCATAAAAATTTGTCTGTGACGCAGGGTCGATAGTGTGTACTCCACTTTAGTTGGGATAAAAAAATATCTACAGTATTTTTCGCTTATAGTCACATGGTCTAGACGCACAACAATTGTGAAATATATCGCTAATGGGACTATAGGCCTAATTTTTATATATGCCACAATATGGTATATATACGAATTCGATAAAATAAAAAACATCTACGTATGTATAGGACATCGAAAAATTATAATTCATATTTATTTTTTAAGTTTTTAGATGTATTATAAACATAACATATACATTTTCAATTATTAAGGGGTGGCATTTACATTTATCTTATATGTAATTAAACTTAAATCTTTATTGAGATAAATTCATTTATTTTTTAATTTGCAAACAAAAAGTGGAAGTCTTCAAAAAATCCTTTCAATTTTATTGAAAAAAGCTAGTAATTTTTTTTTTTTTTTTTTTGCTTAATTTTAAGGAGTGTTTAAGAGCTCTGTCCTCTATCTTATCAAACAAGAAAAAGGTCTCTATATCCTGTTCTGAGCAAAAGTTTCTTCAAATATCTACAGAGCTTAAAATGTCTTTTGCAGTAGGGGGATCTTCTTCAAGTGTGAAAATTTCATCGTCGTGTAAATCTAAGTCCTTATCTTGTGTTGCAGAGTCTTCATCATTAATAGATTGCAACATTTCTTCATCACTTAAGCCTCCAAAGCAAACCAGGTCATTTTTGGGACTGTATAACCATTTTTTTTGCATGCAATTGCATTGTAGGCAACCACTAATAGGTGGCATATATGCCGAATGTGACTGTATCGCTAATGGACTATATCGATCGTATTTTGTATGAAATTGGCCTATAGGTGGCAGTTAAAGTATAGAAAATGGCCAATATCACTAAATGGACTAAAACCGGAGTGGACTATAACCGAAAAATACTGTATTAAGTTTTAAAAACAATCGTCTAATTTTCGAAAAGAAAATCGTCAAACTGGCGATTAATTTGCAAAATCTGGCAGCTATTTATTTCGAATATAGTATGTATGTATAATCAGCGCAAGCACACTTCAATTCTTATCATCGACTGTTTCTGGTAAAAACTAGAACATAGACGATAAAGATATTGAGTGGCTCGTTTCCGAGATATGAGCGATATAATATATTAACTATATACATACATATATATTAACTATGTATATATATATATATATATATATATATATATATATATATATATATATATACACATACATATGCGTTTGTTATTTAATTTTTAAATCACAGACTATAAACAGAAAAACAATGACGCTTGAAATAGAGTGCAATCATGAAAGCGATAGCTAAATTTGAAACGAGATTTCATATCTGTTTTATATAATCCAGGTAATGTTGTTGTAAATTGTCACGCCTAGTTAGCAGTCTATGCTTTTATTTTCACATTTAGAATTTTGCTTAGATCTGCAAATTAAACTTCGTAAATATGAGCAAAAAACTATTTGTTTATCATATGAACTACGATTTGCCACAATTGGACTGGGGTGAATTGTCGTTCTGTGATAATGTGAACTGAAAACAAATTTTACGTTTCCTCAAGCACTTTTCATCAAGTGTTTTCTTAATTTACATACACGTTGTGAATCTTGTTTATATTTTGAGAAAATATTTCATTCCACATACATATTCAATTACTTTATGAAATTAAAGATCAACCTACAACGAATATTGTGGTTTAAATTACTAAAATTGTTGGTTGTTGTAGTAAATTTTTTAATAATTAAATTAATCAAATAGATTACTGTAATTAATGACTTTGTTACAAAAAAGGAATTACTGTATTAATCGAAAATCACATTGAAGAATGAATATATATAATTTGAAACGGCATTTTTTATTTGTTTTATATAATATTTTATTTTAAAAATTTAAATATTTTCATAAAACATAAAAATTATAAATAATATAAAGATAAAAAAAGATCTTGCATAAAACTATAAAACAATTTCCATTTGACGGGATTCTGTAAACAGGGGTGATCGATAATTTTTTTTTCGAAAAGTCGTAAAAAATGTAGACAACAAATTTGTCAAAAATTTTCACATAAAAATTAACTTCATTAAGGCGCACAGTAGTGCGCCAGGGGCCAAGTTCAGGCCTAAAGCACACAGAGTGTATATTACAGGAAACCATTCGTGCTGTTTTACCCCTCTCATAACTTTACTTCCTTTAATAAAAAAAAAAAAATTAAACTTGAAACATAAGGGCCCATAATCATAGTCAAAAACTAAAGTCGGTTTTTTTAAAACCCTACTTTAAATTTAAAGGTTGTTATTAATAATTTTGGTACCATAGACAAAACGTAAGTATGTTAACCAGCTTTAAAGAAAATACAAGAAAGTGCCATCTTTGATCAGCTGTTGCTAAGTATAAAAACAAGAAGCGGCAAAATTTATTTCCTTAAATTTGCCATCACCTTATTAGTTAAATGTTGAAATTGCACTACATATAAAGAAATCAAAAAGAAATATTTGGCTAGTCAGCCCGCCATTTTCCAACCAACATTTATCGTGTGAGATTTGATACGCACATTCGTACAGTAAGTGTCTCCATTTGCAACTTGAAAAATTTGTTTTTGACGCCTACAAGTTCAGCTAGAAAATATAAACTATGGAAGTAATAAAGTAATTTTTCTACAAATATTTTTAATTACTCTCCCGACAGTGGAATGAGACATTCCATGAAAATCAGCTGAAACATGATAATTCTACATTTTTATAAACTGCACACTGAAATTACCAGTGTCACTTCGATGAACATTTCTTTCCCCTGCAAAGTTGCTAAAACTGGTAGGCATATTGGAAAACAATCGAGGGCTACCTCGATTGTTTTTTGGTTCTTCAATATTCAACAAGTTTATAATAAAAAGAGCTGTAACGCGAAAAAAACCTTATCCTTACTTTAGGTTTCTTGTTCTGGAAGTCTTCCTCCCCAATTCATCAATATTGCAAAAATCTCTGTCAGTATCTTGAAACATTTTAAATTTTTTTCGCGAACTTTTTACTTGGCGAAGTACGGCTGATGTTGTTAAATTAGTAGAAACAGCTACAGCTAATTTTATATTTAAAGTCGACTTCAACGTTAAGAGTATATTTTATCTTGTCTATGAAAGACCAAAAGTCGACTCTTAAGTGAAGTCGACTTTAGATCTCTTAAAGTATTTTTCACTATGATTATGGGCCAAGGACTCTACTCTATAGGTAACCATAGGCCAAGTTTATTTAACTTTATAATATGGGAAAGGATTATATATTTAACATTTAACACCACTGCTAGTCAACCAAATGTGCGCCAGTGCCTTACGACCATACCATCACTCGTAGAGAGTACTATTGTTCAACACTTATGTATGTAGGAAAGCGATTTCTCAGGTGTGTGTGGTAAATTTTAATCCATCTTAGGTCTATCAGCGTTTTGTTTGCCCCTTCCACGATACTATTTTGTTGCAGAGTATAACACGCAGTTGTTTGATGCTTAATACCTGCTGATGATAAAAATTTTTTAAAACTTCTAGTGTTAGACCGGTTTGTTTCTCTGCACTTGCGCGAAAATCCTTAAATACTATCAAGGCATCACATTTATTCTTTAGAAAATATATAGATATGAAAAGCGAAAAATCATTATTAAAGGATATAAAGTATAGATGGCACATAGCCGAAACCAGTTTGTCTCCAAACCAAACTTGACAAGGGATGACGGAAATTCGTTCCAAAATCTACATCAACTTACCATTTCGGAATATCAAATCAAGAATATATTTAAAGTATCGCTATCCACCTTCAATCCAATGGGCTCTGTAAACCTCTCCCCATACTTGTAAACGGTTGCAGATTTATCTTGCACATAGTGTAACGGCCGCAGAGACCAGTGAGGTTTCCGACTAGCTTGTTAGCGGTGAACACATCTCAGAAGGTTCCAACCCTTCTCACTGGGTACGCCGTCCATAAAAAATAATGCTATACGAAAAACAAATAAATTAATCACACAACAAATATACCACACGAACGACCCTCCGCTAGGCTGATGGTATGCCTCACGATTTTCCTGCCCCTCTTGGTCACATTATACCCTACCATTCAGGAAAATTTCAAAATGTTTGTGACCCCTAAAATTGCTTGGGCTCACCTTCACCTACCTTACCTTCATGCCAAACCCTGTAAGAGAATTGAATTAAAAAAAATAAGAAATATTATTTTTAAGTAAATCTTTAGTATAGTAGGTTTTTTATTGGCTGAGTATTTTTATTAATATTATATCTTTCTGATGGTAATTATTACTGAACGTGTCTAAATTTAAATTCCCTTTCGTGTACGTTAAAAATAAGTTCAAAAGAAGTTAAGTATCGGAATCTAGCGGTAGGATATGTCCCAAAGCCCTAAAGAAAAGCAGTCGAGAAAAAGAGAAAGGCAAATACAGTTTGATTTGAATAGGTCTACACCTGTTGCCTTTGGTAAAAGCTATAAATCAAATACTCCGAGTCGAAAATATAGTACGTTTAGAGAAACAAAAATGAGTCAAGCTCCAGAGAATATAAATCCACAGTTTTTTGACAAATCTCAAACTATTAATGTTAATAAGTCATCTTCTAGTACAGTTTTATCTAGTCGCAACCACCTTTAAATCAGACAATTGTAGAAGACTCTATTAGGAAAGCTGTAGAACAAGGCGTTGTGTCTCAGGTGAATGATATAAGAAGACAGATGGCCGAGTTAACTGCCACTGTCAGTAAAATGAGTTTAGTGTTACAACACACCCAGCAAGAAAATAAAAAGCTTAGGGAAGAAATTGGGCCAAATATGATAAAAAACGGCAGCAACAGCAGTCAACAAATAGATACATCTGTATTGAGTTCAGGTCCGTCTTCTAGAGCTTCCGTGGAAAACGACTTAGCAGTTCAGTCCAAAAGTTATCACCGAATGCGTATAGACAAATGGGGTCTGGAATTCGATGGCAACACAAATAAATTAGCAGTAGAAGATTTCGTTTTTCGCATTGAACGTCTACAGCGACAATACGGCGTAAGCTGGAACGAAGTGCTGGACAACTTCCATCTGTTTGTCAAAGGCGTAGCAGAAAAATGGTACTGGTTGTTTATACAGGCGAATTACGTTTCTGAGTGGACCACGCTTGTTAAAACAATACCAGTCAACGAGATCCAGTTTTGAACTAATGAGCGACATGGTTGAAAGAAAGCAACAGCCAGGCGAGGGCATAGACGCATTATTCTTCGCCATGACACAGATGAGATCACGGCTGGATATATCAATGCCTGAAAGGGAAATGATAAAGATGATTAAAAAAATTTAAGAGAAGATATTAGGTGCAGAGTTTACCCAATTGCCGTTAGCTCGGTGGAGGAACTAAGGCAAGAATGCGTCGAGGCAGAGAAGATATTCTGCTGAAAAGACAATAGAGCGAGCCAATCATCGTTTCCCATAAATCGGTATACAAGGCAGGTAAACGAAATTTTTGAAAAAAGCGCTGATATTAATGCGAATTGTTCAGAGCCGTACGAGGAAGTGGCAGTTATTGAAGTCAGCAGAAGAGTAAATCAAACTGGCAGAAACCAGATAATTTGCTGGAATTGTCGACAAGAGGGCCATATGTTTATGGACTGTCCTTCAACAGAGAGAGCATTGTTTTGCTATAGGTGTGGTAAACCGGAAGTGAAGTCACCAAACTGCACAGACTGTAAGAAGAGAAGTTTTCTCAGGGACGAGGCAGCAGCGGGGAACCATCGTCCCAAAGCGAACCCGCCTGCAATCCAACTCTGAAAGAAAACAAAATGATTAATTTAATACAAAGAGTTAAAATTTTTAATAAATTTACACCACAACTGCGACATACATATACTCTGGAACAACGTCAACTAAATTATGAGAAAGTCAGAAATAAAATTTTTAATGAATCTGTAGGTTTTCGAAAAACAGTGTCTAATCGGATAATGAAGCTCCGAAAGAAATTTGCAGAGAATAAACGGAAGCTGGTGATTGAAACGATTAAAACTGCGTTTAAAAACAACGATCCACGCGCATTTGCCGATATTTATATAGGGGATATATGTTTAAAGGGATTATTAGACACAGGAGCGTCAGTTAGTTTGTTAGGCAAGGGATGTAGAGAGATAGTAGATAAGTTAGGAATTAGTTTTAAACCAATATTTTCCGTTGTTTCAACTGCAGCAGGAAAACAGCATAGATTGTTAGGTAAGGTAGTATTAGACATTACATTTAAGGATAAAACGAAACCAATTTTATTCTATTTATGCCCAGATTTAGAACAAGAACTGTATCTTGGAGTTGATTTCTGGCGAGAGTTTCATCTAGCGCCTGAAATTTTTGAAGTAGAGTCTTTAAATATGGAGAAAATGCAGGAAGAATTTAAAGTAAGAGATTACCGGTCCAATCCTCATGTATTAGATAGTGAACAACAACAAAAATTAAATTAGGTAATTGAGCGTTTTCCTACGTTTGAAAAGGATGGTTTAGGATGTACGTCTCTAGAACAGCACTCTATAAAATTAGTAGAAGGTGCGGAGCCCTTCAAGGACAGACATTATCCTATTTCTCCAGCCATGCAGGAAATCGTGTATGCGGAAATAGACAAAATGCTAGAGTTAAACGTAATAGAAAAGAGTGAAAGCCCCTGGGCCAATAGAACAACTGTGGTTAGAAAGCCAGGGAAAAATAGATTCTGCCTAGACGCAAGAAAGCTAAACAAACTCACAATTAAAGATGCATACCCTTTGCAGAATATAGAGGGAATTTTAGGAAGAATTGATGAAACCCATTATATAAGTAGCGTCGATTTGAAGTTTGCTTTTTGGCATATAGAGCTCGAAAAGGAGAGTAGACCCTATACTGCGTTTACCGTAGCAGGACGGCCACTCTACCAGTTTCGCGTAATGTCATTCGGACTTTGTAACGCGTCTTAGCGACTCTGTAGACTGATGGATAAAGTCATACCGCAAAACCTGAAAGAAAATGTTTTTATCTATTTAGATGATCTCTTGGTAATCTCGGACAGCTTCGGAAACCTCACTGGTCTCTGCGGCCGTTACAATAGCACAGGTAACGCAAGAAAATTTTTCAATATTCATTTTGCAGTTCGGTATCATCAATTTTTCCTTAAGTTCTTTTTTCAAAAATTTGGTTGTAAAAATACCATCCGCCCATTGATCTTCAAAAATTACGTTCCCAAATGTTGTTTTGCAATACTTTCGAAAAATACATTTTGTTCCATTTTTGATTATTTTATTCACTGATAAAAAAAATAGCATTTAACTTTGGCACAGACAGAAGTCTGCTTTTAAATTTACATTATCTATGCCTTCTACATATATACAATTACCCGAAACCATTATAGCCTTTTCCACTCATGTGTGAGGAGGCTCCACTGTCGTGCATATATTCTTTATATTTTGAGTTTTAATTATATTCTCTTCCACTAATTACAATTTGTTTCTTATTACATTGTTATTTTTTATGCTCTTTTTCCCACATGAATAGCATTTAACATTACTGTACTTCCTAATTGGTTGTAGTTTATTCTTGAGTTTTTCCTTGTTTTTCGAATTTCCTCTTCCAAGGTGAATTAAACCAAGTAAACTCACCAGAACTCCATGTAAAACAAGTAAGAGAGGTATATTCGGATGTGCTGAATCTTATACACTCTTCACAAAGGTATGAACTACTAAATATATACTACATCAATATGAAAATCGTCGAAATTTTAACAAAATCGATGCTTAACAAATAAATCTCAAAATGTTATCTAAAGTAGTAAATTCCCAAACAATTAAAAAATCTCCCAAAAATTCAAAATATTCTTAAAAATCGCAATTAATTAGAAAAAAAAAACGATATTTTAACATAATTTGAGAATCCAAAAAATCATTACAAAATGAACAAAAAATTTTAAATTTCAAAAATATAAGTTTCCAAAAAATCTAAATTATGACAAAATTTTAAATTCACCACAAATTCGAAAATTTAATATTATATCGAAAAACTGGAATAAAAAAATTGAATTGCTAAAAAATCAAAATTCAATACAAAACCGCAATTTAACCGAAAAATATCAAAATCGATGTTTAACAAACGTATAAAAACCGTAATCAAAGAATTCCCAAAACTATTAAAAAATACACCACAAAATTAAAATTCACCAAAGTATTAAAAAATTATAAATTTAATCAAAAATGTCAATCTAAGAAATGAAAAAAAAATTCACCAAAATCCAACCATAACACTAAACTTATCAAAATAAAAAAATTTTAATTTATATAAATATTATAATTTACAAAAAACCTAAATTTAAAAAATAAATTAACCTGCACATAAAATGACAAAATTTAAAATTCACCACAAATTTCCAAAATTCACTATAAAATAGAAAAACTGGAATAGAAAAAATATAAGTGTTAAATGAATATTTAATAAAAGCCCGAAATTTTGCCAAAAAGTATGGAAAAAAATAGAAAACTAAAAAGTATGATACAAGATTACAATAAGTAAAGCTACAGTGGCGCAAATTTCGTTCTATCCCAACAGAAAAATGCTCGAAAATTATGAAAAATTATTAAAGGCTCGCATATTAAATTTTCCATCATTATGTGGATTAAATGGATGATTTTTGCAATAGACACTAATCCGTGGAACTCATAGAATGCTAATGACATGTGTAGGGGCGCAGAAAGTACACTCATTTCATTCTACTAGTGTTCAAAACGTAACTTTTTTAGACTTCTATTCAAAAATTATCGTATTCATAAAATAAAAAATATTCCTTTCTTAATTGAAAGAAAAATATCGAACTTAAGCTTAATAAATTATTCGTATTAATTATTACAAATTTTTAGTTCGATTAAATCATAAATAAATAATTTATACTTGCTGATGATATCTTACTACTTTACCGTTATAAGCCTAGTTAAAGTTTTGGAAGCAGCTAATGAGTGATCAGCAACTATTAACAAGTAATCAGCTATTCATATTGATTGTGTTCAAATAACGGAATTGGAATCTGTTACGTACTTAAGACTGAATTTTTCCAGTAATTTTGCAATTTGCAAAACAAATTTGATCCTCGTACGAAGAAGTTGGGTTATGATATAGCGTACTGATATAAAAATACTGTTCCACTGAAGTCACTTCAGGCAGTGCGAAATAAAGCTCTGAAATATTTATTTCATCTCTCGTTAAGATACCATACATTGGACCTTTTGAGCACTTGTGCCCAAAATGTTCTTCCAGTTAGCGGCGTGTATAAATTGCAGTTGTTAAAAGTTTTCCTTAAGTTCATTAAAAGAATAAGAAATCATACAAACCAGTTTCAAAGAATAATACATGTAACGAATGGTAATACGAAGCACAGAATCACAATATTACCATAATTAGATGCCGTCTCGAGGTGTCGAAACTACACATGTTTCGCTGGTACCCATGAATTCAATAATTTACCAGGGTCTACAGAATATTTTATGTTTTTCAACATTCAGAACTAAACTTAAAAGATTTTTATTAAATAATCTGGTGCTAGTTGTGATCATGGCTTAGTATCGATATTTAGATGTACGTGAATGTCTTTCATAAAAATTTCAACTAAACAAGTAAAGAGACACAGTGAACAGTTAAAAAAAGCCCATTGATGGAATATTATTGGGCTCAATGGAATAGTCTAAAGCTGAGAGATGGTTGTCTACATTAAAACTGCGAGAGCGGAGACGGCAGAACGACTTTCAATAGTAGATGCATATTGCCTCGTGGCAGGCATATTTGCGAGACGGAAACAGCGTTTTATTGGGTTGGCTATCAACAAGCCATGGCCGACTGGGTAGCAAATTTCAAGCAATGCATTGCCGCCAGAGGCCCAGTAAGAAGAAGTCGGCGATTGATGCAAAAATCAACTCAGCGGCACCAGTTGCACGCATAGTCATGGATGTAACGTGTCCTTTTCCTATCAGCAATGCCGGAAATCGCTGTGTGCTCGGATGATAGACCAGTAAACGGTCAGAGGTATATGCCATGACCAACCAGGAGGCAAGAACGATTATGGATGCACTTGTGAACAACATGGTTTTCCCATAGAACTACAATCTGACCAAGGTAGAAATTTCAAGACTTTCACATTCAAGGAGCGAGATCGATGGGATCAAGAATTTAGCGCGCACCAAAAAAACTGGAACGAACACATTCCGAACTGGTGGTACCGGTCAGCTGCAAAAATTGTCACAGGTCAGCTGCAAAATGGTCACCTGCAAAAATTGTCTTCGGCACAGAATAAAAATTGCCTGGCAACTTATAGTTTCACGTAAAGCCTACACCAATAAGTGCAGAGGGCGTAAGCATCAGAAGCAAAACCATCCAACTCACCTACATAAGTTTGCATGCTGCCGAATCAAACTGCAGATTTCGAGAGCGTCAGCTTTTTGACCCACAAGGGAGGAAATGATTGTCTCCCAAATTACAGACTCACTGCAGTGGACCTAATAAGGCGACCAAAAGATGAATTATGTCGTTTATAGAATACATAAGTTCAATAGCCTGAGGTCCAAAATGAAAGTAGTAAAATTGGAACGGCTGGCGCACTATGCGAAGTGTGTTGTGTGCGAGCGAGAGTGTTAAAAAGAGCAAAAGGTTTGATAGTCATTTTTAAGGGCATTGGTAGTTCTGTTTCCACTTAGGATATAATACGTGCCATAGAAGCAGAAGGTTATGTTGTAATATATGTTTATAATAATATGTACAATATTCTAAATAAGAATAAAGTTCTACAACCAATGCGAATTTATTTCGGAATATGAAATCAAGAGCGAATTTATTTCTTATAAGTGTTAACGATGATCAGAAGGTTGCATGCGAACAACTTTAGTCTGATATTAATGAGCTAGCGAGTGGCTAAAAAATGGTGAATAAACGTAAATATATCGAAATATGCTCATGTACCGATTCCCTTTACAAGGCAAAATTGTCCACGCGTTACAATAGCAAATACCACTGTTCCAGCGGAAATCACGTTAAATATTTAAGTAGTTACCTACATAGATCGACTCCTTCGTCCCGCCATATTATGGCAAAAATAACGGCCATAGAGCAAACCAACTACACTGGTTAATAAGTGCTTAAGCCGGGCTTTAGAATACAAAGTACTTTAAACACATCCGTTATAAAGCCAATATAGTCATATGACAATATATATAGAGATTTAGAAGTTCTGACTACCCAGCAAGAAGTAAAAACATGCAAACTAGTGGTCAATTCCAACAGTCTTATACGTAAATTATTGCAATATCCCGGGCACCAGAGACTACTGACACATTAAGCCTGGCGAGACAGCTCTTTCGGCCCAGTATTTGATAGTTTATTAAAATTTGAATATAATCATTTTGTTATTACTCGTACATTGGTAATAATTATTAAATAACATTTTAGAGATAAGATTTGAATACTTATTGCAATTTTCTTATTATAAAGATTCAATAAAATTATTTCTCAAATGGTGATTATTGGGTTGAATGAATAATATTTACAATTAACATTAACTCAGTAAAAAGTGTCAAGGAATGCTGATGGAGTGCGTAGGTAATGTCTAATAATCTAATTTTTAGGTCTTATCTTTATCATTATTATAATGTGAGTTTGACAAAAGTACGCTAGAATCAAAGTTTACATACCATTCTAAATATTTATTTAAATCATTTATGTTTTAGGGATTTGAATATTCTCGAAGTGGAAATCCAACTCGAAAAGTTCTAGAGGAGTGCTTGGCTGCATTAGACAATGCTAAATTTGGGTTAACTTTCTCATCTGGGTTAGGAGCTACCACTGCGATTCTAACAATGCTTTCCTGTGGGGATCATATAGTTGTTTGTGATGATATATATGGAGGAACCAACCGTTTGATTAGGTAATATTAAAATATTTTTATTACTTAAACAATTATATAAATATTTGTTTTCAGACAAGTTGCCGGTAGACTAGGTATACATGCTACTTTCGCCGACTTAACTAATTTGGAAGAATTCAAAGCTTCAATTAAGCCCAATACAAAGGTAAGTCAGTTAATTTAAAAACATTTATCGGATGAAATTCTACAAGAAGAAATAAAATTGTAATCGTAGTTTTATTTATCTTCTTTTTTTGTATAAAGTAGCTTACTAATCATTTCGTTACTTCCTTTGGAAAGTGATAGAGTAGAGAAGACAGATGGACAGTAGAGCAATATAAAAGTAGGAAATTGTTGCAGCAATTTAGTGATGTAGTGATAATAAGGTGTACATAACAGAAAATTTCATAATATTAAGAACGGATGATTTAGGAACCCAGGGGACTAAAGCTGAAGGTCCACGCCACTTTTTGCAAGTTACAGAGCATAAAAGCGTGGATGCCCTGACATGTAGAATGCAAAAAGTAGGTATAGTTTGTACTTTTGTAAACATCATAAGCGGCGTGCGAACAGTTCAGCTGATTTTGATATCCAGAGATGGCAAGTCATACTTAATTTTCAACGCGTTAAAAGCATACAATGCTTAGAAGGAATTCGTAGGTCTACTATTAATTCAAATTATGACCTGGTAGTGTATCTCACATCTACAATGTATACGCAACATATCAATAGCAACACTATACTTATCAATCTATCATTTGAGTGACACACATTTGAGTGTCAATTGATTGCACTCCCAGTGCATCGTATTGAGATTAAACTAAAGAGAAGTAACATCATCTCTAACCATTTTTTATAGTATCGAAAGAAACCAGTGTAGTTATCGTAATAAGTTAGAAAGGTTAAGTCACAATTGCAAGAATAATACATAAAGAGCTGAAGCCCAAAAATAATAAAGACAATTAGCAAACATTAAACTTATCACCAGTCTCCTTCAGTATTTCGGCAGTTCCTTTGAACGCCTAATTATAAGCTGGAACCCTTCAGCTGTATGAAATAAAGACAGGGCTAAAGTGTAAACTCAAAGTTTTTTTAATCCCTGTGTTACCACATGGCGATACTATAACACCAACCGGTCTTCTGATCATTCACTTACAATCGTTACTTCACACGAAGCCTTAAGCCATTATTTCCTACCCAAATAAAAATACAAATTGGTTAAAATATAAGGTGTATGTGAGCTGTATACAATCTAATCTAATACTAATATCGTGGCTGCCGCAGCCGGAGTTAAAAGAAGTTGTATATCGATTATTGTCAAGAAGAAGGCAAGGCTTCAAAGGTAATGACAAGGTAAATGCGGTTGCTAGTCGCTTAAAAATGGTTTTCACACCACATGGCATAAATAGTTGCACAATGCCAATTATCAGTGACACTGTAAATCATCCTATGAAATTTCGGTTATGCCAATTAAAAATGACAATTTAGAATCTTAATATGAAAAAATTGCCCGAACCTGAACGTATTACAGAATCACTGATGGGAAACTTACCTAATTTTGCAATGAACGTTTTTTTATTTAATGCCATGTTGGGTTTTTCCCACGCTCTTGGAAGATGTCTGAAATTGTCATGATTCCTAAACCAGGAATGGATTTAAGTCAGATTACGCCCTACGAGCCCATTAGCCTAGAGTTGTTTGAAAAATAATTCGTCATATATCATCACTCAGCGTACCAAAGGCGAATGTTTTTGAATTTATCTGCATTTATTTTCAAGCCCGATGACATGGATTGCAGTGATGTGGCATGTACCTCTAACTATGAGCCTTTCGTCAACTCCTGTTATTTTTGCAGCTAGTTGAGGATTATTAAATCTCGTCTTAGTGTTACCATCATTTGTCGTTCCACAACCACTGGCTTCGGTTTGACTACCACGAATATTACACCTCTTTCAGACTTAAATTTATCTTGAACATATTTTTTCCTTTTGATAAACTGATTTTTGTCTTCCTTTGATCTTATTTGCCATTTATTAAAACCTAATCTGATAAGATATACATATGTATGTATGAATTATTAAAAAAAAACGAAGACAGGTTTAGTTTGGGTTGTTTCTTTGATAAACTGCCATCATAGTAACCATGAATATGGAGGCTTCGAAGATTTAGTTAATTGTTGTTGAGCCGCATAAGGCGTGGCAAACAAACAATTGTCATTTAAGTTGTTGTTACTGAATCGTTGCTTACTTTATCCAGACTTACCGTCAAATCCCCATTTCTCTATCAGAACCACATTGTCTAAATTTACATATATTAGAGGTGTTGTGAAGCTGTATGATGAGGTAAACGCTGTAACTCTACTTCAGCTTTGCACTAACTGACGGTTTTTCTTTTCTTTCAACACCTTTTCATAACTAGGAATCACACAACAGGGAAAATTAACGTGTTTAAGTTAAATTAAGTATAATTTAAAGCCCCATATAGTATTTTGATAATCAAGTAGCAAACACAAATTAGCAACATCTGTTGCTTTTGTTTTAATTTGATTGACGTTGGAGTGGGAAAGAAGCCACCCAGGTGTGGGGTAGAAGAGAAGGAAAATAAATCACGAAATTGTTGTTAAGTTTTTCTTAACACTTTAAATCGTGTTTATGAAGATACAAGCATTAAGGTTTTCTAAAAATGAGCTGGCAAAAGCAACCAGCGAAATGTGAGTAGAGGTGATCTTATCCACTAACAATAAATTCTGTGAATTTATTGCTAAATTAATTCTTGCGAAAATTAGCTCGTTTAAATTATATTAGGAAAAACTTATTATTGAAAAAAGTTTGGATATGCAGATACTGCTGTTTACTTGAATTCGTGTTAATTGCCTCTGCTAGAACTTCATGAACCGTCAATTCGGGAAAAAGAGTTTTTGGTTCTGAACATTTAAAACGACCGCGTCTTTCGCGTTTTATAGATTGTTCTTTAGGGGATTAAGGATGTTTTAAATAAAAATCTTTCTTCCTCATGATGTCAAATCTTCTAAATAAATATTTGACACACTATAATAGATCGCAAAATATGTCTTCTTCATTTTCAATATTAATACATTCAACTACTTCATTAAACACTTGCTGTAATTTTTTTAATTGTACCCTCTTTAAAACACCAAATTTCGCAAATGCAAAGGCGTGAAAATATGCGTTTATTTTTTTTACAAAAAATTAAAATGATAAATTAACAAATAAATTCATAAAAAAATAAGTAAACAATTTTTAAAAAGAGAATACTACACTACTTAAGAAATTACACAGAACACAGTACTAGAAGACACATATAATTAATTTTGCGGTTATCTAAGCATTTTGAATAATAACAAGAAAGAGAGCTATGCTCCTCGGGTGTGCCGAATCTTATATACTCTTTACAAAAGTATGAACTACTAAATGTATACTACACATTTTTCCCGATGCAAATGATTTTTTTTTAATGAAATTTTGAGTTTTCGGTGCAATTGATAATTTTTAGTTCCTTGTTTGTGAAAATAGGTTTTTGGGACCTTGTGTAACATCGATTTTGTTAAAATTGCTATATTTTGCATAAAATACTTATTTGTTGCAAATTTTTGATGAAACTAAAAAATGTTGGCAAACTTAAAATTTCGCGAGGTTGGTGTTTGTTGTATTTTTTTAATAATTTTGATCTTTTTCAGTTGTTAGATATTGTAGTGATTTTCGAAATTTTACTAAACATTCAATTTTATTGATGCAATTTCGGTTTTTTTAAACTTTGCTTTTTCGGTAGTTAAAAAATGTGTATTCGACTATAGTTAGGCTTTGTTAAGTTAAGCAATTACATTATTTTATTTCAGTTTTTTGATTTGTGTTATACTTCTGCATTTTTGCAAATTTTCAGCCTTTCGGCGAAATCAAAAAATTTATTAATTTTTAAATTTAAATTTTTGTGGTAAATATTCAAAATTTTTTTTTCGTAAAATTTTGGTTTTTATTAAATTTTAATTTGTTGAAAAAAAAAGGCTGTTTGGAAAATTATGATAATTTTGCAATTTAAAATTCTTGAACTATAGTTCAGTTTTGCGGTAAATTGTCGGATTTTGATATATTCCTAAATTATGGTAAAATTTCATTTTATTTTATTTTTGAAATTAATTAAGGTTGTTGATAAAATTTATAATTTTTATGATTTTCAATATTTTGATGAATTTTTAGTTTTTTGGGGATTTTTTAATTCTTTTGGGAATTTACTATTTCTGGTGAATTTTTGATTTCTGTTTTTATATGTTTGTTAATATATTCTTTTTTTCATAAATATAGATTTTTTTTGATTTTTCGGCTCTTCGGGGAAATGACAAAATTGTGGTAAAATTAAAATATATGTATGTGGTGAATATTGAAAATGTTGTGAATTTTGTTTTTCATTGAATTTTGATTTTTTGATAAAAATTTTTAGTTACATTTTTTTGGATTTTGTGAAGAATTTTCGAATTTGGAGTGAATTTAATTTTGGCAAAATTTCGAAATTAAAAAAAAAAATGTTGTAAAATTTCGGTTTCTTTAAAGTTTTTTTTTTTTTTGGTAAAATTTTTTTTTGTATACTTCATTTTATTTTATTGAATCTTTCTATTAAAAGAAATTCACAATAAGTATTCAAATCTTATTTCTAAATTATTATTTACTAGTTATTACCAATGTAATAACTAATTTTTGTATTCAAATCTTAAAAATCGATCTTCTATTGTGTAGAGAGAGCCGCCTCGCCAGGCTCAATGTGTCAGTTCTTTTTAGTATCTGGTGGCCATCAAATTGCGTGCTAGAGTGTTGGGATGTGCGACTAGTTTGTTCACGTATTTGGACGTGTACGTTTTAACTTCTTCCTGGATAGTAGGAACTTTTAGATCCCTATGGATGTTTTCGTTTCTTATATACTAGGGGGCGCATACGATAAGACGTAAAATCCTAGGCTGTCTTCTCTGTAACTTCTGTATGTTTGATGCACAGACAGTACCCCACAGCTGAATACCATATGACCATATTGGCTTTATAACGGATTTGTATAAAAGGACTCTATATTTCAAAGCCAAAGTTGAGTTGGGACCTATTAGCCAATACAGTTGATTTATTCGAAGCTTTATGGACGTTATTTTTGCCTCAATGTGACGAGACCAAGTTAGGAGCCGATCTAGGTGGATACCTATATATTTAACGTGCGTTTCCGCTGGAACCGTGGTATTAGTTATTGTGATTGGTGGACAATTTTGCCTTCTAAGGGAAAACGTTACATGAGCACATTTTGATGGATTTACCTTTATTCTCCACTGTTTTAGCCAGTCTTCTAGCTTATGAATATGGGACTGCAGCTTTTCAGATGCCTCCATTGGATCATTACTGACCCTTATAATTGCAGTGTGGGCTTGTCGGCATATCCGCTGTATAGATGATATATAATAGCGGCCCTAGCACACTACCTTAAGGTACTCCTGCACTGAGTTTCCCATCTCTTGGAAGCTGATCCTTTGACCGTACTTTAAACGTTCTATCTGACCTATAGATTTTTAGAAGTTTGTGTGTGTTTTATTGTGTATATGAATACTTATTGTAAATTTCTTTTAGTAGAAAGATTCAATAAAATGAAATATAAGTATAAAAACAAAATATTTCTTACCGGTTTTCAGACTGGCTTAAAATGGTTATTTTCAATTGAATTCCCACCAAATACGTTCGCATTATACTAGAAAGAAATGTTTTACGGCATATTGTGAATTATTGGAAATTTACGATTAATTCTGGATCAATCAAAAGAGAATTTTCGATACAATTAAAATAAGCAAAGTAATATTTCCATCACTAAGTATAAGGGTCTCAAATTCAGATAAACAATCAGCATTACGAATCGAAGTCGTCATGTCCATTTGTGGTCTTAATTTTGTGAGCAGGGTGAAACTGAGGTATAAAACGCTACAATATTCAATAAAAGATCTCAAAAGAACGGATAAGTGAAAGCTGTTTTCGAGCACTCGACATTTGGATCATCGGGATACCGATTGCACCAAAAAGCGTTCGCTTACTACAAAATTTTGTAAAAGAAAGCGATTTTGTAAGAGAATTATGCTTCTTTTTGCACGAAACCGACCGGATGTTTTTTTCGTCTAGATCGGGCTAGACATTAAACTATACGATATTTGTAAAATAAACAATAAAAACTTAAAAACTAAATTTCAAATAAATGGGTTTGGTTTACTAAAATTTAATGTAAAAAAAAAAATTATGAAAGCCAGGAAATGTTTAAATTACAATAATTCGCCCTTTATTACTATGAAACATTGCGGCAAAACCAATAGAACTACATTTTATGTTTAGAAGGTTTTTTTTATAGAAATATGGTTGTTGTCGTTCGCATAGTTTTGTATAATATTGTGTCTTATTGAGTTTATTTTTTGTTCACTGTAAAAACTAGGAAGAAAGCGATTTTACACGTTGTCCTTTATTTGATTTTTTTTTAAAGCAGGGTTTAATTTACAATACGAGTATAGTGACAAGTTTAAGAGTTAAGCTTACTTAAAACAACAATTTCATGCAATATAGAATAATTTCTTTAATAACAAAAAGGTATACAAATTTATGTACATATGTTTACACTAGTATGCTGCGGCAATAAATTGTTTCTTTTAGAGGGAAATTAGATCAAATGAACAAATTTATTTATTCTCACCGAGTACAATTAAAATAAAAGTTAAAAGGCACGCTACACAGTAAACTAAATATGTAGTAACCACACACAAACAGGGTTCACAGTTTTTGTTTGGCTTTCCCGCCAAAACAATTTTTTAACTTTAATTTTATTTTATTGAATCTTTCAAAAGAAGGTGCCGTTTTAAGTCAAAAAACCATAATTGGTGCATTCTTACCACAACATCCAACTCAAAAGAAAAGTAGAACGAAGTGCTTTTAATTCCTTAAGGCCGCCTTTTCATAAGGGATCCGAATGAATGAACGTTTGGCAGATAGTAAATTAAAAAAAAAGTTACATTCAAAATATGAATAGCGTTACGGGAGGGGGCATGGGAAGACATTACTTCGATTTGCATCCTCTAATGTCGGTGTAATTTTGTCCAAAACATGTTGAAATCTATTTTCGTTAATCTGAAATTGCTAGCAAATCGAAATTAAAAATAAAACGATATTTGTTGTACCAACTATGGATTTTGTATTAGCCCTATGCTCCTTCCTAGTCAAAAGTATTGCTTATCTGGAAGCAACTTTGTAAAGCATATTGTATTACGGAATCGCGTGCAATAACACATGATTTTTGTTCTTAAGAACCCGCTTAGAAGAAATGACCCATTATCATAGTAAAAATTAAGTATACTTTAAGAGAACTAAAGTCGAGTTTACTTCAGAGTCAACTTTATGTCTTTCCTAGACAAGTTAAAATATACTTTTAACGTTGAAGTCGACTTTAAATATAAAACTAGCTGTGGCTGTTTTTAACTCATTTAACAATAATACCAGCTGTTCTTTGCAAAGAAAAAAAGTGTACGAAAAAAATTTTAAATGTTCAGGTTACAAGATATTGCCAAAGATTTTGCCATAAGTGATGAAAATTTGCAAGGCTATTATTACCAAAATAAATATGGTATAACACTCACGTTTTCCCTTTTTTCCATCCAAATAGTTTCTTTTTCGATTTATATTAAAGAAATAAATTTTGCCGCTTCTTCTGTTTTTTTTTTTATAACTAGCGTCAGCTGATCAAGGATGGTACGTTCCTTTATTTTGTTATCGATTTTATGCAAACATATTCAACATTTCAATTTAAAGTATGTTTTTAAAAGAACCGACTTTAGTTGTTGACTATGATTATGGGCCAATAGCTTTAACTATCAAAAAGCGCTTATTTAAATCGTTTGATTATCTAATGGTTTCAGTGCTATTAAGCATTGTATTTAAATTGCATTACGATCATGAATTATGCATTATGAAATGGCTAAATAAGTGCATGAAAAATATCTTAAAATTGGTTATCTCAGTAACATCTAAGCAACTTCCAATAATACATCATTACCTTTAATAAAAGATATAAAATAAATACTCTTTCTGAATAAAAAGAAAAACGAACTTATGCCTAGAAATTAAATTACTTAATATTAACAAATATTTTCTTTCCTAACATTTAATATTTTTACCTTTAACACAAAATATTCGACATAACTGTATTATTTACGATTTGAAACTGTTAGTTTTTAATAAAAGTCTTTTTATAAAATAATTTTATTGTATTCGATATTTCACAACACCTTTGTGTAATAATATTATATGTTATATTATTTGATTGTTAATTTAAGTTGTTAAAATATAATTTATTTTAGCGAAATATCGAATATAATAAATAAAATGTTATTATAAAAAGATTTTTATTATAGACTTAGAGTTTTAAAATCAATATAATTAAAATTATAATAACAGGTCAAATAATTATAATAAAGTGTGATTTCTATTTAAAGCAAAATAAATTTTTTTTTTTCAAAAAATGCAAAGATCTTCTAGAGACAATTAATTTTCTTAAGAGTTTTGATTTTCATTATTTATAAACGAATTATCTGCTTCAGTAAAACAGATATTGCCTCCTTCAATCGATTCGTTTCACTTAATGAAAACGTCCTTATATAGTATAATCTGTTTTTTACAAAACGACCGTAGCAATTTTACAAATATTGATTTTACACAAGGTCCAATAAACTTTAATTTTCACAGACAAGAAACCGAAAACAAACTTTGCGATATTTCGAAATTTAATGACAAAATTTACCTCAAGGCAAAAATTGCACCGAAAACTCTAAATTTTATCAAATATTAAAAAAAAATCTATTTCACCGGCACAAGTCTGTAGTATCTATTTAGTAGTTCATACTTTTATGAAGGGTATATAAGAATCGGCACAGTCTTTTATTTTTTATTAGTAGTAGTTATAAAAAAGGCAATGCTACAAAAATGCTCTACTGCTGTATGAAGAGAATTCAACTGATTTTAAAATATTAATAACAATATTCGATTAATAATATGTAATGTTTTTGTTTTGGTGCAGAAACAGAATCAAATGACATACAAATGTTTTTAAACGAAATTTTTTGTTTATAAAATATTTCGATTTTTAGTTGTCAAGGTTTCTGATTTTCTCCGCGTAAAAAATAACTATAACTATATATTATCTATTTTATATCTTATAAAGTTAATTTTTGTATCTGTTATGAAATATTTTCAGTTAGTTTGGGCAGAATCGCCGACAAACCCATTGACGAAAGTTTTGGATATACAAGCTCTGAGTAATATTATACATGAATTTGGAAACATAATATTTGCCGTGGATAACACATTTTTAACGTCATATTTTCAACGACCATTGGAATTGGGTGCCGATCTAGTTTCTTATTCCTTGACAAAATATATGAATGGCCACACAGATGTCGTTATGGGAGCTGTTACTATGAATTCTGAAGAATTGTATGATCGTTTGAAGTTCCTTCAAAATGGTAAGATTGAAATATAAGAACATATAAAAAACACGATAGGGTATTCGGTGTTTGGTTCGATTTACATTGCAACTGCAATGTTTCGTCAATAACTATGAGTGTGTTTCCTCTTATTGCAACACTGATTTAGCCGATGCAAAATATAAAAAAAAACTTTAAAATGTTTCCTATATCTTTCGACATCTTATTGCAAAGAAGAGAACAAAAAGGACTTATGAATTTGTTTACGAAAATCTCGATTACCTTGGGATAAAATGGGTTGGAACTTGCGATTGTCTTTATAGGCTCTTGGTTGCTGAAGCGAAATTTTACCAATAAAGAAAATAAGTAATTAATTAATAATTAATAATATTTGTAGTTCGAAAAAACAACAAAAACTTAGAAAATAAGCAATCTTGAGTATAAGAACCACGATGATCAGATAAAATCAAAAAATACCTTTTTCAATATCAAATTAATCTGCGAGCCGAATCTAAAATGAATCAAGCCAACTTATTCACAAATTGTGTTCTGTTGCTACTATCAACTTTAGTGAAATGTGTAGTAGTAGTTTCCGTACTTTGTGCAGTTGATAACAATGGGCTAAACTACTATTGGTAGCATTTAACTTATTAGACCATTGCGCAGAAATGCTATCATTAATATCACAAAATTCAGATTGTCCAACCAACTCCTTATTGGCACAAATTGAAACGTAAAGCAGCAGCACACCTTCGAACAACTTGTACAAATCAATTGAATGAAATTAATCCACTGTTTCACGATAAAACTTGTAAATATTTATGTATGTAGATGTAAGAAAAAAATGACATCTTTTCAAAACAGATGCAAAATCGCTCGATTAGGCCAATTTCTCATAATGCAATAGATTATCCCGCTTAGATTTTGAACCAGAATCTAAATAATTCAAAACTAAATAAAGTAATATTTCCGTAATTATTATGAATTTATTAGAACTAAGGCTGATGTCAGAGTGCGCGCTACTAGCGAAGCAAAGCTGGAAGCGATGAAAGTGTGTGCTACTCGTACATCAATTCTGCAAGATTTCAGAAGGAATGCTTTGTCAAGCGAAGCGAGTTATTTTGTTTATACTATTTTTCAATTCTTGTGAGTGCTTATACATACATATGTATGTATGTTTATGCGGACGAAGAGTTTTTCATGCCCATTAATATTTAATACCAGTTCTGTTGTGGTAGCTTTTACAGGTATGATCCCAAAGGACAACGGATCTCGGTAACAAATTTTTAATTACAGAAAAAAATTAATTAATTAATTCTTGTTATCAACTTCCATTTAATCACATATTTAAAAATTCGTATTTCTTAATTCACACAAAAAGTCTGATAGCTTATGATCGAACACATGAGAAAAACACAGTGTTTTGCAGCGTATTGCAGAGTGGTATTATAGACATCGCGATTGAACGTTAAGAAATACTCACTCACTGGCACACAAGCTTTGGCAGAGCAGTTAATCTTTTTTTTAAATCTTTTTATGGACTCATTATTATATTATAAACTAATAATAAGTATTCAGATCTTAGCACCAAAAATTAATAATTACTTGAGTAAAGCCAGAGCTTGGCGAAAATTATATTTTAGGGTTGTTTCTTCAGTTTTGTATTGGCTGAGAGCAGCAGTGTCTCTCCTTTTGTAAGAAATCTAGTTAAAAGTCATTTATAAATAAAATACAAAGTCATTTGCACAAAGTAGTAAACAGAGATGAAACGACAGTATAGTGATCTTTTTCTCTATCCGTCTCGTTCCCTCAGAGCCTTAGTTTTGTTTTTAGATTTTTGTTTTTATTTTGATTTTCTTGCCGTGTTTTCCTGTATTTCGTCACAAAATGCTATATTTGTCTCTTTCTAACAGAGCCCATAGTAAAAAACTGAGTTTTTTATTTTTTATGTGTCAAAGTCTTCACCTCTGGTTACCCTGTGTCATTTGTCTTCCCGTGGAATGTCTTGGATTTCCCTTCGAAGAAAGAACAATAAAGTTACAGCGAAAGTATCGTTGGGTTTGGGTCAAGGACTTGTCAGCTTAAAAAGGTCTCATAACAATACTAAAACTTCCAAATCCCTCTACATAATAGGACCTTCCCAACCGCCATCCCCGACTCGCCGCGTACTACCCAACACAAAAAACACGAGATTCCCGATAAACACCCTCTTTTCAAAAAGTTTTAATACAGGCATTCCGTGGTTGTGAATTATTACCAATGTAATAATAAATAAGGAAGATATGGCAACTTTGTTGCGAGAGTAGTGTCCCAAAACGGAGCATAAGAACAAACGCCCTTAAAGTGAAATGGAATCTATGTCACGATTGCATAGCTTAGCAGTTTTTAAATGTCATAATTGTATTGCAAACTCGTTATGCCAATTTTTTTTTTTTTATTATGAGTTCTTTATTTGCAATCTATATTAAGATATTAAGCAAATGAGCTCAAAGTTTAAAACTATCACATACATATTGATTTCATTAAAATCAATATTATTATCTATATACATTTTTACAATGTTTTTTGTCCACTTTATGTACAAAATTATAACGATATATACATTTATAAAATTCAGTTATTCTATATACATTTTATTTATAAAAGCAAAATGTAAAAATAAGTCGGGAAAAATATAAAGTAACAAATGTTATTGAGAATTAATGATCTGAATGGGAGATCTAAAATATGAGTTCTTTTCAGTCTTTTTATGTCTTCACATTCATCTAACAAGGAAATAGCCAATGGATTGATGTGGTTGCTTAACCTCTGAAGGTATCGACTACTGTACTTATTAACCTCTTCTTCGGTGCGCTAGCTATCGCTCGCAACGTTTTAGATTGAAACCGCTGAAGAATTTCAATATTTGAATGACTGGCTGTTCACTATAGTTCAATAACGGAGAGTCGGATTTTATTTTCTAAACTTAATTGAGATTTGCGCCAAGTAACCAATACATTTTTTTTAAATTTATTGTCTAATTGTACTCTCTTTGCTTTTATGTCAGCTTTCCATGTTAATCGCCGGTGTAAACACATGCCTAAATATTTTACAGAGTCACTGCTAGGGATTTGCGATCCATTCATAGTTATTGATAGGCAATCACATTTTCTTAGACCAAAGGTAACCTGTCTAGATTTATTTTCGTTTACTTGTATATTCCAACAGGTTGACTATGATTAAAGTTTATCAATCTGCTGCTGAATCAAGTTGAATGCTTCTGCTGCAGAAGTGCTCGTTGCCAGGAATGCTGTGTCATCAGCATATGTGGCTACTGTTACTTCATTACCATTCGGCATATCTGAAGTAAATATGGTATATAACAGTGGTCCAAAACACTACCTTGCGGGACTCCGGACTTCCATTTTACAAAGATCCGACATCGCATTATTTACGCATTATTTATTAACGTTCTTAAAAAAAAGATTTCAAAACCAAATAATAAGGCGCTGGTAAAAGTCTTTTAATTTTATAAAGAAGGCCATAGTGCCAGACTCTATGGAATGCCTGTTGAACATCTAAGAATACAGCTGAACAGTATTTTTTTGCTTCAATTGTATACATTATTTCTTTTACTAATCGGTGACACTGTTCAGGTGTGCCGTGTTTGTGGCGAAATGCAAACTGATATTCCGGTATTATAGAATACTGATCTAAAATAGGTAATACTCTTTTAAGAAATAGTCTTTCAAATATTTTAGAGAATGTTGACAGCAAACTTGTAGTTCTATATGATGCGACGCTATTTTCTGGTTTATTTGGCTTATGAATCATTATTATCTCGGCATATTTCCATTGAATAGGGAAATATTGCAGCCTTAATATTGAGTTTAAAACGACTGTAAGATATATAATGACAAGCAACATCTAGGAAAGACTTGATTTCGTTATCATTTTGGTTGAAACAGAAAGGTTTAAATGTTTTCTCTAAATGAACTGAAAAATTTTGCCCTTTGCTTTATCAGACTTGCACCACCAGAGTCTTTTATTGGGACGTTCCTTTTAATTGGCCTTTTTAAGTACTTAGTCGCTTTCCAAAGACTTTTTGATTTGTTAGCGTCTAGTTTCTGAAGGTAGTTGTCTATTTCATGATTCTTGTGCTGCGGTAGTCGTTCTTTTAAAAGCCTGTATGCCAAATTAAGGATCATTTTATCTCTTGGGTTCCTAGATTGTTGCCAAATACGACGCAGTCTTCTCTTATTTTTAATGACATCTCTTATCTCTTTGGAAACATTTGGAAACACGTTTGAGTTGTTCGACGAAGGCGGTGTGTCGCATGGTGTTGAAAGAAAAGCAGATTCGTGGATTAAATTGGTAAACATTTCTACAGAATCTTTTAGTTCATCAGGAGTCGTCTTAATTGAAATTTTCTGGTCTAAGTTCTTGTCGATCCAATAACCGAAAGATCTTAGGTCAGTTGTAGGTGATAATAATTTAAATGTGTTGTTAACAAGTTCTATTGCTGAGTTAAGATTAAGTCTAGATCGTCATCATTAATTATATCTAGTGATGTTATCGGAATACCGCAAAATATAGCAAAATTCATGAGATCCGGGATTTTGTTAGGGTCCGTTGGCCAGTACGTTGGTCTTCCTCCAGAAAGACTTGAGTAGTTATTTTTTGAAATGCATTTATGCAGCTCTCGACCCTTTGGGTTAACTAATCTAGAGCCCCACCAAGGGTGTTTAGCTTTAAAATCTTCTGCCACTAAGAACCGTCTACCAATATTGTCAAAAAATTTCAAAATCACTACAAGCAACGTTGTGTTTTGGTGGGAAATAGATTGCATAAATGGATAGGGTATTGTTGTTGCATTTTATACTTACACCAGCAGCTTGCATGTACGGTTGGCTTATATTTTTTAGCTAATTCATAACTAATAGATCTTTTGATAAGTACAGCCGCACCAGCATGACAACGGTTGTCTGGATGATTTGTAGTAATTAAGTCATAGCCATTTATTTCAAAATGTGATTTTTTGTTTAAATGTGTTTCAGAAATAACGAATATGTATATCAATATGTTTTGTTTCCAAAAAATTTTCAATTCCATTAAATTTTCGCGAAATACTATTTGCTACGCACAAGGAGAACAACGGTACAAACTGAAACACACAAACGCACAGACAAAACCAAAAGAAGAAACAATGTTTAAAAAGATGTCAAGAATAATTTTAGGTTTAGTTTTTAAGTCATCATCAACTGAAGAACAACTCTTAAAATTCAACAAACTGAAATAAATGAAATTTATTAGATAAACAAGATCAATAAGTCTTATTTAATTCATTTAATGTGGATAATGAAACCTACATTCGTGAGCTAGAGAGCTGGTTAAAAAATTGGAGAATGCAGGCAAATCCACCGAAATGTTCTTACGTAACGTTTTCCCTTAGAAGGAAAAATTGTCCACCTATAAAAATAACAATTACCACTGTTCCAGCGAATCTCCACGTTAAATATTTGAATGTCTACCTAGATCGATGTCTTAATATGAGATGGTACTTTACATATCAAAACTTGGTCCTCATTTTTATCTCAGTACTTTTAACGGCCAAAATTGTATAGGAACTTTTATTTTACATTTATGTTTTTACGCGGATTGATAATGACTTTTTACCCAATATTTATTACGGTGTTTTTATTGTAGTATGTTTAAGTCCGTCACATTTTGTAGTCTCATAAAACAAAAAGCTTTTATAAAAATACCAAATAGAAAACAAGATGAATGTCACATATATTATTTCTTTGAAGAAATATACTTCTTAGGAAGAGATGTTACCTCGCCCCAGCAAATTACAAATTTAAATCTTGCCAGCAGATGTCTTTACAATGCGTTTATGGACCGAAGACAGCATTATTTTCTTTACTTCTCCCACTTGCTCCTTGTAATGTTTCATTTGTTAATTGCCATTGAACAGAGTTATGCCGTTTAACCTTAGAATGCTGAATAAATTAAATTGATTACAAAAGAAACGAACAATTATTGATTTGAATAACAATAATTTTTTATTTTAGCGGTTGGAATCGTACCTTCTCCATTTGATTGCTATCAGGTTAATCGTTCCCTTAAAACTCTCGCAATTCGTATGGAACAACATCAATCAAATGCTTTCTCCATAGCAAAGTTTTTAGAAAGTCATGGCTACGTCACAAAGGTTTTGCATCCAGGTCTTTCATCACATCCTCAACATCAAATTGCGTTAAAGCAAACGTATGGATATAGTGGAGTTTTTTCATTCTACCTTAAAGGAAACTTGGAAAATTCAAGAGCGTTTCTAAAGGCTCTTAAAGTTTTTGCATTAGCTGAAAGTCTTGGAGGTTATGAAAGTTTAGCTGAACTGCCGTAACTTAAATTTTAAAGGTAAAGATGAATTATTTTTATTAATATTTTGTTTTAAATTTCAGATCAGTTATGACGCATGCGTCAGTTCCTGCAGATGATAGAATAAGGCTTGGTATAACCGACTCTTTGATTCGCTTGTCAGTTGGTCTTGAAGATGTTGAAGATTTAATAGCGGACCTGAAAAACGCTTTAACAAGAGCAGAAGAAGTTTAACAGAGAAATAATTGACATCCTAATCAACTTAGCTATTCTGTTTTAGTGAAATGTTTTATACGCAATAATACGCATAAAATCTTCCGGTCGTATTCAAACATACTTTAAGCAGGTATATCATAAGAAAAATTTAATAAAAGTGATTCAAAACGGATTATTACGAAAGTATTTCGAAATAGGTTCAAAACATGATCATATGCACTTACAATAAATTTGTTTCAAAGCGTCGTTTTCGTTTTATTTTTTCGGGGAAGAAGTATTTTTCCAGAAACTAACTCTCTATATTCTCCAATGTTTACGTCTTTATATATTAAAACTATCCTTTGAAATTTGATACTAATACTTGCAAAAATTATACGCAGCTCTGCCAACATTTCCAGTCGAAATTAACGCTAAAACGTTATATAACTATGTTAAAAATGGTCGTATATATCGCCAATTGGTGAAAACGAACCATTAATTAACTTAATACATATTGATCACCTTACTGACGTGCGTAAATAGATCCCTTTTTGAGTGACGAATTATTGTTGTTTTCAATTGCAATAGTAGTGTTGTTTGGAAGTTTTTTAATAGCAACTATAACCTGACGCAATTAAGTCGCATTTTGTCGAATATTTGACCACTTTTTTTAGGAACTTAGATATATTATATACTGTTATATATAATTGCTTTCTGCTTCCGTCGTCCATTTATCCACAATGATTATTGGGACGAATTTTAAGAACCTAAAAATAGGGCACGGCTGGGCTCGCGCCGAACGGTAGGAAGGCTTCATGACATCATACGGCTGTCGTAAGGACTCAAACATTGGTGTGGCGGCAAGATGCTTAAACTCCATTACAGATACCTTCTGCTAGAACATTATGACTAAAATGTGTCGTAGCCACCCCAAAAACGTGTAACCCATTGAATACCTTGCCCACGTTTATTAATTTATTTTTACACTAGGTGTCCGTTAATTCCGAGTCGAAAACTGCAAATATTAAAAATAATAAATAATGAAAGTGCGAATAGGTAAGGGCAGAATTATATGGTGAAGTATAACATTACATGGCAAGTTCCTCTCTTTTGCAATATTAAGAAGTACAGCAATGATTACATTCTCAGCTGTGTTAAAATTGGCGCAAATGCTTTTGAGCACCGATTGGAATTTAGATTTCAGTTGTGCATTGAGATATTCAAATGAATTCGTTGTTAATTTCAACGACTCATACGATCAATTGAATACCATATAATCCTTCGAAAACAATTGCCGCCGTTACCACAACGTTACAATGGTCGATATAACAGACCAAGTAATAATGAAAGAAATAGGCGCGGTAAAAACCGGTGCAATAACTACAACAGCAGTAATACTCATAGTTACAATAACGAAAGAAATAACCGCAATGTACGTAGCGTTGCCGAAAATAATTCGTGAAACGTACACGGCATTCCATATTGAGTAAACTATCGCATCGAATAACATTTCGATACGTATCGAGTAAGCATCCACCGCATACGATATGTATCGAATCGTAATTATTAGCAAATTGTAATAGACATACGAACATATATTTGCCAAGTGTGAACAATTGAATAAAAACAAACAACAAAAAATTGTTGTTTTTAAATAAAATTAAAGTGTTTAAAGAAGTAATCCACCATTATTATTTTGTATATCTTTATCAAACCCGGCAACCACGCAAGATAGCCATTTCAATATTAGAACTTCTTTTTTAGTCAATAAGTTTTGATTTCAAATTTAAAACTATATTAAGACTAACAAAAGAAGCATTCAGTGTACTTCTATGCCAGTTTAATTTCGTTAGATATATTATATCCACAGCAGTGCCGCTAAAGTTTCAATTCAATTGGACGTTTTCAACACAGTATGGAAAATAACTACCTGGTAAGGCTGTAGTAAAGCCCAGTCTTCCTTGACCGCAATTTGGTAAAATATTTTCGACCAACAGTGAATGCTGAGTCATAAATTCTGGCATTAGCTTTTTTTGCATTGCATTTTGTTTCTACCTGTACGTATTTATTCGATTATTTTCCGCAGAGATAATTCGAACTCGGTATATAATAACACAATTGGCTCCGAAGTTTTTGATGTAAAAATTGTTTAAGTCGAGTTCGAGGTGACTGTTGTTGGTTGGTAGCGGTTAAATTTAATGTAATTTATATACAAAGCCATCGATAAAAATTCACCATTTGATTTTTTATTTTGTGAGGGTAAAAAGTATTTTCAAACATTTCTGATAAAATTTATAGCAGCTAATTTTATTTTGTTAAATTAGATTTACAAACTGGGCACTTCCCCCAGTTTTGTTGTTGAATCGTTTTTGCATGTACAATATGTCGAAAAATTCCATTCGCCGATACTTTACTTATTTTTATACAGTTTACAGTTTAAATATAGCAAAAACATGATTCCTTTCACACTTATGGGATTACTTTTTTGAAAGATATTCTTAATTGCTAATCAAGTTTCTGACCATGAAACCTTGATCATGCCTTTATTTAAAAGTATATTTCAAAATTATATGCTTATCGTCCATCCTGATAACGTGTAGATAATATCACAGCTGACGAAAATGTATGACTATAATAAAACTGGTATTTTGTAAGTGATGGTTAATCGGCGTATGACTATAGTAGTGGGTCATTGAAATAAATATAGGGATAAGAAACTAATAAATGGAAAATGAAAAAAGTTGCTACATGCTAATATGCGGACAAAATTTTGTATAAGAAAAAAATGTATTAAAGAATATATTTTAATTAAGAAAAGGGAACCAAAAGCGACTAAATACAGATATGTATACCTCTGTTTCTTGCTGAAAAAATGTAATACTACAGCTACAAGTGCTTAGATTTTCGTCGTATTTTTGCTGAGAGAAATCTAAAAGTAAAATATTCTCATTGATTGTCTACATTTCCGCAAAAATGCAATCCTTATAAGAACTAAAGTTTAGGCTTTTAAAACAATTTAAAAAAATGGCGAGAGCCTCACAACTGTCCAATTTCCATCCGTATTCTTATTACATGCGTTAAATATTGTTTCACATTCATATTTTTGACAAGTTGTTTTACTCAATTTAATGTGGGAAAGAGACTTCAGTACCTTGAACCTTTATAAAATTCTGTGGTGTCGAATCTTATACGAGTATATCATTCACAAAAGTATGAACTACTAAAAATGTATCATAGATTTTCCACAGTGCAAAGAATTGTTCTTTAACTTTCTTATATATTTTTTTATAAAAATCTTTAATTTTGAGCTTTAGTTTTACTCCTCGTTGTACAATTAAACTTTCCTATCGTTTTCGATGGGTAAATAAATGAAATGTTTTACCGTTTCTATGAATTGCTTTAATAATTTCATAATTTTTTGGAGAATTATACACAAACTTGTAAGTACAACATCGAAAATTTCAAATTTAGAGTTTTCAGTGCAATTTCAGCCTTTGGGTGAAATTTGTATCTCAAAGTAAGTTTTTTTGTTGTAAAATTTAGTGCGTTTGCAGATTTTTTATGCATTTTTTGTAGAATCACGAACTTCGTGATATTGAAATTTTTTGGTTAGTTTTTAATCGTTATCGTCTTTGCGAAGTGTAAAGAGATAAATAGCACCGGGTGCATGACACGTCGTTGACGCCGCCTCTGAATACATTTTCAGTAATTTTGTATAGTATATAGACTTACTCGTAATAAATGAAATGCAAAGAATGATGGAATGAAGTGTCTGCCTGATAAATATGAATTTTGGTTTGTTTTTCTTTGAAACTAAATACCGATTTTTTTACAACGGAATTTAATTTACGTGCTTTTCTTTAATTTCTCATATATATAAGCAAATATTATATTTTAATGTAATTATATTGGCGAAGCTTACAACAAGAAAAATTTACTTAACCGAAGGGTAAGTTTGTGTGAATTTATATATTTCAAAAAATTTGAATTTCAAATTTCAGTCTCGAAAAATTAAATTAAGTGAAAAGTAAAAAAAATTTAGTAAATTACTATATGACAAAAACTTCATGTGATAAAAGCTTGTCTTGCCAAGTTTGGGCATACTTTATTTAGAACATATGTTTTATAAGCCGAGTTAATATTTGTAATTAAAATCAAAAAGTCCAACTCTTGCAATAACCAATATTTCACCGAAACATTACAATAATTTTTAACTTCACCAATAATAAAAAATGTACCAAAGATTCGAAAATTTAGAAGAAAACTAAAAAAATTTCAACTACATAAAAGTCGAAATTAAAAAATTAAAATTTCGCCAAAAATATATGAGTTAACCACATTTTGATTTTTTGAAATTTGAATTTTTTATCGATTTTTTTCTGACTTTAAACTTTTGAAAAAATTTCGAATTTATTGTAATTTTAGATGTGATTATTTTAATTATTTTCTATTTGGGGAATTTAAAATTTGTTGACTAAAGTTTGGTTTGAATTTTCGCTAAATTCCTCAAATTGTCAAATTTCGTTTTTTTCTGAATAATTTAGACTTTTGGTAAAATTTATGATTTTTGGTTAATTTTTTGGCAAATAGTTAAAACTTTTTTGTGAATTCCCCATTTGTAAAGATTTTTTTTATATATTTGTTGTTATATGGTTAGTAGGTCCTGACTCAACCTTGGCTTTGGAATACAAAGTCCTGTTATACAAAACCGTTATAAAACCAATATGGACATATGGCATTTCATTTCATAAGAAATGAAAATATCTATAGACGTCTAGAAGTTCCCAAGAAGAAACAAAAACTTACTCGTCCCATTACGTAAACAAACTAGTGGTTCATCCCAACACGCTAGCGCGCGATTTACTGCAATTTCATTGGCACCAGAGACTGAAAAAAACAGACACATTAAGCCTGGCGAGATGGCACTCTCTAACCCAATAGTAGATAGTTATTAGAATTTGGATACAGTGAATTAGATATTGGTAATAATTGATAAGTAATATTTTAGATATAAAATTTTAATACTTATTGTAAATTTTCCATTAAAAGAAAAGATTCAATAAAATAAGAATTAAAAGCTAAAATATTTGAATGTTTTGTGAATTTTCAACATTTTAGTATAATTACAAAATTTTCGTGAAATTTTAATTTTTGGGGTGTAATTTAAGTTTCGTGAATTTAGTTTTTTCGTTGTAAAATTTCGATTTTGTACTGAATTTTTGCAATATATTGGTGCACTTTCGGATTTTCTAAAATAGATTTTTTGTAAAATATTGTTATTAAAGTTATTAAAAATTTGTTGACTAAAGTTTTGTTTTCTGGTAAATTTTGGTGAATCCTAAAACTATTAATTCTAAAATTTAGATTTTTTGTAAAATGTATAATTTTTTATGATTTTTACATGTTTGAGTGAATTCTCCATTTGTAGTGATATTTGAAATTTTTGTATGTTTGTTATTATCGATTTTGTTAAAATTTCAATGTTTTTCGAAAAAATACTGCTTTTTTGTGAAATTTCGACTCTTGATTAAATTCAAATTTTTGCGGTTAAATTTCAAAATTTGGTGAATTTGGTTTTTTTTTTGGTAAAATATATATTTTTTTAGTAAATATTTGTGTTTTGGCAATTAAGATTTTCTTATATTCTAGAAATCATTTTTTTTTATTTTATTATGAATGTTCGAATATGTGGTGTATTGGTCTAAATTGTTTGTAAAAGTTCGGTTTTAAAGGAATTTATAGCATTTTTAATTCTGTATGAAGACACGAAGCTATATTGCTGATATCAAATAGCGTAATTCACCCATTTGACTAATGTCGTCAGAAAGTTGATTTCGACATCGGGCTGAGGGGCATCGTTTATAAACTTCCATACTTACCCCTTTGTAGTAAGCCCATAATAAGGGTCATATTACCTTTGGTCGATAACACTACACAAAAATTGACATGCCTAAGACTTGTGTGATAATGTAAACCGCCCTTTAACACGTTGACTGCCACGTCAACCATATTCGGATGACATTAAAGATTATGATCGCGAAGGATATTCGTATGTCTTTAAACAGATATTTTGCTGAGAAAGTATCAAAACTATTGAATATTAATTAATATAAACTATATTTATTAAAATTAAATTTATAATAAAATATAAATAAAATAAATGCGCGTGAAAGTCAATGTGTTAACAGTTAATTTATTCTTATTAAACGTTTATAAGTCAATTTTTTTTTGTTGGCGGTTAATAACACAAAAAGTATTCATTCAATTAACTAATGTGAAGATGAAAATTAAATTAGGATAATTTTAAAAATTAGACCGTAACCGTTTGCACGGAAGTGGGTGCAAATATTATAATAATTTCTGCTATACTGGTTGCAAGAAACTGCTCATAGCTTCCCATTTTAGCCAATTTTTCTAGTCTTTTAGCAGTTCTTTTTTCTTTTAATATTAGATTTGTCAAAATATAAACACAGAAGCAATGGTTAAAAATGTGTTTTTTTATTATTTAATATTATTCAAGTAAAACTTTTGTATATAAAAAAATTGTTGTTAAATAATCTCTGGTATCAGGTACCATGCCGTATGCTTTTACATTTTAAAACACATTTGTATATACTCTTGAACACGGTATAGTTAATTTTTCCGTAGACAAATATTAGTTTTTATTAAAAGTTTTTGCCTTTTTAAATAAATTTTCAATTAAAACTGAAAAAGCTAGTACCAAGATTTCGAAATTTTTTATATACCATGATAAATTATATAATATATGCACCCTTTGGTTTTTATCCAAAAATGTTTTATAAAATTCACTCATCTTGTCAGCGGAAATATCAGGAAGTCCAGATAGTTTATGTAGTTCTATAAATTCTTGCTTCTCCTAAAAATAGAAAAATATAACCATTTCAAGCAGTTTAACAAATTCAGAACTAAAACAACAGCGATCTTAAATTTCAACAGCTGAGTACATCATCAACCGTCAACTTATATCGTCGAGCAAATAATAGATCTGTTCCAGGTGCATAACAAAATAGTCCGGACTATTGAGAGTAAAAAGAAAATTACTTTCTGAATATGCCAAAGTTGTCCGAAATTGCTGGAACGCAAAAAAACCACAGTGGAACATCTTTAAATACTAATGGTGCCTACTTTATCAAATAAATTTTATTTTAGTAATTTTATACGCTTAAAATGCATCATATTTTAAAAGCAAATAACTTGCATCATTGGCAGCAGCTGTCCATAACTTCTTAACTGATCGATAAAATCATTTTTTTTTATTAAATAAAGTGATAAATATGCACAAATATATGTACTTACAACTTCAAGTTTATTGGAAAAATTTTCCGTTTTGCTTTTTAATAAATTTAAAATAAAAACTTTAATTAAAAATTTTTTGATTTTTAAATATAAACAAAAAAAAGCTAATAATTTAATTCTAGTCCGAACTTACCCAAAGAAAAAGTTCGTACGACTTTGTACAGGAAATGAATAATTTTACTCTCATTTTCTTTCAAAATTGCACAAAAATTGTTATCTGGGACGCCTTTGGACTAATTTAGACTAGTTCGGACTATTTTGTTATGCACCTGGAACAGACATAATATAACGAAAATGTAAGTTGAAAATTTTTGTATATTTAAAAAATGATTTGATCACTTTTAAATCAAAATTAAGGCCTTAATTTTAAAAAGCACAACGCAACGCCAAAAATTATATGGAAATGAAAACAAATTTCAAACATTTGAAAATTTTTTTGTTTTTCGTATAAGTTTCAGGTTTTTGAAAAGGAAAAGCAACGCGTACTGGCGTTGATTTGTTTTTTTTTTTTTGCAAAAAATTTATAAACTAAAACAATTTTTTAAAATTTGCATCAGGTGTTTGGGGATGGTAGGTAAACGTTTTTTTTATTATTTATAGTGTTTTTTGTTGCGGGTGAAAGAAGTTTATTATTTTGGTATTGTTTTTACTGTTATCTTGCTCTGTGTATCTTATCCTTTAATTTTGTTGTTTTACACATTAAATTTAAAAGGTTCGAATATACCATCTGAATTGGAGTTTGTTTGTTTGTGATGAGCTGTTTCTTGTTTTGAACGCTATATTTATGTTGTATTTCTTGAGAAAGTTTGCTATTTTGTGTCTTGGTTTTCCGGTGTAAGTTAAATTTGTCCTTGTTTTTCCTTCGTTTTCGTTGTTGTGTTCTCTGATCCTTTGAAATCTTTTTTTGATTTTGTCCACATTGTCTGTTTTGTAACCGTTGTTTGCTGCTATGGTATATATCGTATTTAGTTCTTTGTTGTATATTTTTTTGTTAGCGAATTCGTTCTAGTCTAATTCGCCAGCGTTTTTTTTTTATTTGTGTTTTATTTATATCTGTAAATAACTTTTTTTTTATGTACTCCGCCAATAACAAAATATATATTCTGGATTCCTGTAGATATCGTAATTTGACAGACAATAAAACGCCACAAAACATTTACTCCAAATTCTATGGCATGGCGAATTTTACTTAAGGTGCAAATTAAGGGATTGAAATATTAAAAGCAACGAATTATGTTTATTTATTAAACTTATAAGAAAAAAGTCTTTAAATAAAAAATCGCTACTTTGCAAGATATAAATATTTTTTTGTTTTAAAAAACGTCATTATTATACCAAATTTATAAAGTAAAATAACAAGAAAATTGTTTAATACTACATCACAGAATATAAACAGAATACCCAACAATGACATTTGAAAAAGCATGTAATCAGGTGTCATGCGTTTTTACGTACAAAATTTTAAATTGACCCGATTACATGAAAGAGAAAGCTTAATTAGAAACAATAAGTTTTTTATCTCTCTTATATAATGGAGGTAATGTTGTTGTGAGTTGTCGCGTCTAATTAGTAGTCTATGTACTACATTTACATCTACGCAAAATCTAGTAGATGTCAGCTCACATCTCGAAGAAAATCTCTGCCGTTTACACCAATGCTTTTTGACGTGTTATTGGATTTCATTTTCATAACAAAAACAGCTGACTGAAGAGAGAATAAAAAATTGGCTCTAAACTTAATTAAATTCGTGCTACAATTGTTCTTATACACATAATTACATATGTAAATTACTTACACTTTATTCATTATTGTTTTATCCATATTGAAAACACTTATTTTAAACTTTTATTATTTTTTAATGTTGCTGCAAATATTTTGTTTCTGCCGCGCTTTTTTTTTACAAATGTCAAGATTTTCTTGTTCAGCGCTGTATATTTCAGTACATTAGCAAAAAATACATAGTTGCATCATTCAGTATTGCAAGATTTTGCCAAAATCTAGTTCGTAAGTAGATTTTGTTTTGTATGGGTAATCTGGTAGAAATGAACTAGATTTCGGTCAAAATCTCATAAGTACCAGATTTTGCGTAGATGTAAATGTAGTATAACAGTTTCTCTTGCAACCTACTAAATTTATTGTTTTTTTTTTTTGGTTAGAAAACTTTAATTTTGTATTTTTCGTGAGAATTGTATTCACAATTATTGAACTATTGAATATTTGAATACGAAATGCGCATCAACAACGCCGGTCTTCACTAGCCAAATTCCTGCGCGAGCAGCAAAATATACGATGGCTGAACAAATTTATGGCTAGTCAAGACGCTATGTAAACTATGCTGAGCATCGAAACTGAACAGTAACATCTACACATATTCTCCAAACAGAAGATCGCGAACACATTTTCTCCCGTTATATGGCAGACCACAAAAGTTGTTGTATATAACTTGCGATATTTCGAGTATTTCGAAACGGAATGGCACTTAATGGGTATCATATGAAAACTAATACAATTTGTATCAGCTGACATTATTTGCATAAAAAATTGATCCCATAAGAGAATCTGATATTAAATTATAAATTGTCTGCAAAACAGGCCTTTAGACATCGCAAGGACTTTCACATCTATATGGCGAAACCCGGCTTCGCTTGCTAAACATTTCCTGCATTGACCGAGCGCGATAGCATATAGCGGTATGGCAAACGCCGGTTTTGCTTACTGAAGTTTCCCAGAGTAACCGGCGTTCAACCGGATGCAGCGAATTTCTCATCTATGATATGATGACCATAACAGTTGTGTTAATTTAAAATGTAACTTTCGTTTTGGTGTTGGAAAGCTTCCTAAAAGTAGACAAAATATTTTTGTTTAAAATTATAAAACAAAGTTCACAATGGGTTAATTACTTGTCGGGATATATAATGGGTTCCGTACAAAATTAATTAAACTTCTATATGATACCCACTTTGTCCTATTCCGTTTAGAGTTACTCAAAATATCACAAATTCTATATAAATACACCGAAAATAAGGGTACCACCGGCTTTTTCTTTACCTTTTCAAATAACACTTTCCCAGCAAGATCTCTTTTTTTATTTTAAACCTGCTGCCCTAAATTATACTCAAAGGTTTAAATTATCCTACTCTGCATCATATTAAAGGACGTTTTGAAACTTACTTTATAAAAACGTTTATTATGCCGTGTCCAAAATAGATGATTCCATTGCTCAACTTCCATTTGTTTCTTTCTTAACTTCATAGCAAGACGACTTTCATTTTTAGAGATAAATCGATTGTACGGACGAATGTTTGAATCTTTGTCCGGAGGTCCAATGTAATCAGTTTTAACCAAACGTGGATCGAAATTGTCAGGCAATTTTTCTAACTTGTCTGCCATAGGAGAAAATGTACTAATAGTCTGCAATAACAAATATTTAGTTATAAACAATATTGGCACATACTAAACCTCACTTTAAAAGAGTAAACATAACGAAAATTCCTACTAAACATTTTCACAAATAAGAACTTTATTATCTAGAACAGCTGTAGCATTGTGACCTGAGCCGTCAGTTTTAATGGACACCAGTGGCTTGTAAGAACAATTTGGCGGCGGCTTGAAATCTGTTAGGAAACAGGGCATGTAACATAGTGTGTTGACTAGCCATATTTCTGTCAAGCCATCTTCAATTTTGCTGTTTGCACACGAATTTGACTGAATTGTTCCCACAGCTCTGTTACGCCACTACACAAACAAAATACACAGGGAAAATAAAATATATGTGTGTGCGCGCTCATCTGTAAAAAGCCATACATAAACCATGTTGAACACATCGAAACAACCTCGATGAAAGACAATAAATGATTCTTGATTTGATATTCCGAAAGGGTATTTTGATGTAGATTTTTGGAACGAATTTCTGTCATCCCTTGTCAAGCCATGTCTCAAAACCAAACTTGGTAAGAGATGACGGAAATTCGTTCCAAAAATCTACGCAAAAAATGAATGCTATCTCAATTTGCGAACAACTTTATGGTAAGTCAAGACGTAGTAAAATTACACTACAAACAAAATTGATATGTCTTCTTAACTAGGCCATAAATCTATTCTGCAACCGTACAGATTGTTGTTCGCACAGGAATTGGGCTCTTGAAGAAAGGCGCATTTGATGATCTATTCGTGCTCAAACACAGTTGTTTGACCAACTCTGTTCTGCCATCACACAAGGCAAATACACACAGAAAACAAAAAAATATGTGTATGTGGGCTCGTCTGTAACATGCCGTCTTTCCAAGCCATGGATCTGTTCTACTAACGTACAGAATGCTGGTTGAACTAAGAATTGACTCGTGAAGGCCGTCACTGTTGTTGGTCCGTTCGTATTAAAATAAAGTTTTCCGAACAGTTGTTCACCCTACACTGTTCTGCCATTTCACAAACAAAATACGTACACGGGCAAAATAAAAAATATGTGTGCGCTAGGCTGCAAACACTCGTACTTAAACTAACTTAGAACATAGAAACAAATTAAATTTCCTTTCGTTATTCTGCTGACGCTCTCTTCATGTGCGAGCAAATTTATGGCTTTGTAAAACCATTTTGTAAACAACCGTACATAAACTATGCTGGGAACACTGAAACACTGCTTAAACTTAACAGAATCATCTACACATATTCTTTACATAGAAGACCACGAACGACATATCCATGAAAGGTTCTCTGTTGAACACACATGTGAAAGTCTTCAAGGTATCAATGATGTATGATCTAGATAACTTTTGTGATAATGATGGTGATATAGGTTTCGTAGGAAGCGCTAAACTTGTACATGGTTTAATTGTACTCACCACAGATTATTATATCTGTGCTACTCACGTGCAAAACCCAATGGACAAAGAGCTGGTTGATTGAACTACCGAAATCCCTGACCAATCTTTGTGAAGGGTTTAAACTAAGTGTCGATAGTTTGCAGGCGATACGAAACAAAGTCAGTTTCTCACGGTTCCACCGAGGATAAAGACATTTTCTGAGAAGGTTCAAAAAAGCAAAATGGATGATGCGTGAAAAATTTGATAATGCAGATAAAGAGGGCGTAGTGCGCATGATTTGCTGCCCGAAGAAGCATGCGAAGGCCATCAGGACAGAATGGATGAAACTCAACGGGCTTGACCAGGCCGAAATAAAATTCAAGAGGAATGACCAGTGTGCGCGACAGTGCGGGGGTAGGTAATTCTGAAAGAAGGGGTCTATCAAAGAGGGTGGTGGGCTCATGCCAGGAAAAACTAAGCAAATGCCAGCTAAATATGTTTTGATAAGGATAAGTTGAATGTAGAATTGTTACAGGAGCCCTGAATTGCTCAAGGCAATATCAAGGCCAGTTTCAACAGACTGCCAATCTGTACCACGCACAAATTGATGGTATATTAAAGGCTTGTATCCTTATTGAAACATTCTATTAAAAAAAATTCGCAATAGGTATTCAAATCTTATTTCTAAATTATTATTTAGTATTATTAGTACCAACGTAATAACTAATTTTTTGTATTCAAATCTTAAAAATCTATCTTCTATTGTGTAGAGATAGCCGCCTTGCCAGGCTCAATGTGTCAGTTCTTTTTAGTATCTGGTGGCCATGAAATTGCAATAAATTGCGTACTATAGTGTTGGCATGTGCGACTAATTTGTTCACGTATTTGGATGTGTGTTTTAACTTCTTCGTGGATAGTGGGAACTTTGAGATCCCTATGTATGTTTTCATGTCTTATGTACCAGGGGGCGCATACGATATGACGTATAATCCTAGACTGTCTTCTCTGTAACTTCTGGATGTTTGATGCACAGGTGAATACCATATGACCATATTGGCTTTATAACGGATTTGTATACTAGGACTTTATATTCCAAAGCCAAAGTTGAGTTAGGACTTATTAGCCAATGCAGTTGATTTGTTCGAATCTTTATGGACGTTATTTTTGCCTCAATGTGACGGGTCCAAGTTAGGCACCGATCTAGGTGGATACCTAAATATTTGACGTGCGTTTCCGCTGGAACCGTGGTATTAGTTATTGTGATTGGTGGACAATTTTGCCTTCTAAGGGAAAACGTTATATGAGCACATTTTGATGGATTTACCTTTATTCTCCACTGTTTTAGCCAGTCTTCTAGCTTATGAATATGGGACTGCAGCTTTTCAGATGCATCCTTTGGATCATTACTGACACTTATAATTGCAGTGTCGTCTGCAAAGGTTGATGTATATGTATGTGGGCTTGTCGGCATATCCGCTGTATAGATGATATATAATAGCGGCCCTAGCACACTACCTTGAGGTACTCCTGCACTGATTTTTTTACATCTTGAAAGCTGGTCATTTGACCTTACTTTAAAAGTTCTATCGGACAAATAACTTTTTATAAGCTTATGGGTATTTTCAGGAAGAACCCGAGCTATTTTAATAAGTAGCCCATCATGGCAGACTTTATCAAATGCTTGGGAAATGTCTATAAATAAAGCTGAACAGTATTGCTTTCTTTCAAAAGCCGATCTAATAATGATAACGATTCTATGGACTTGTTCAATCGTACTATGCCTTGCTCGAAAACCAAACTGATGATCTGGGATAACGTTTTGTTCATTTAGAAAAGGAGTTACACTCGAGACGAATAATTTTTCAAATATCTTTGACAAAACTGACAGTAGGCTAATTGGGGAACTTTATTCTTATTTAGAATATTGTGCACTGACCTTACGACATAACCGTCCACCTCTATGGCACTTTTTATCTCCTCAGTGAGAACAGAACTGTCAATGCCCTTTATAATGACAATCAAACCTTTAGCACTTTTTAGTTGATACGTATAATAGCTCTTATTATCTGCATCGAGACGACTTGCGATTAGACGATAATTCTTCTGTGTGGGCTTGCATCTTCGTTTCTTGTATCTGTCCTCTTCGTACAGAAGCCACATAGAAATTTTCTTTGCCTACGAGTTGGGACAGCATATTTACAATGGCATTTGATGTTTGTTCGCGCAAGTAGATTGGTGGGGGTTTTTGTTCCCTTACAGTGGGTTCGGCATTTTCATTATCCGGGGTAGCAAGGACAGAAAATCTATTTTCACTTACCGATGTTGCAGCTACTTGATGAGAACCTTTATATTGCTTGGCGGTTCGCTCTTGTTGTGAAGACTTAGGACTCGCCTTCCTCTTCGTTATGGTTATGTACCGATTCATACCAGTTTGCACGCGTTTAGATACAGTACCTGGTTATTTTTCTTGTGCTATTTTTTGTGTATTATTTGTTTCTTTCGTTTTATTTGTTGAATTCGTTGTTTCTGTAGCAGATATATTTATATTTGCTGATAATGAACGCGTTCGGTCAATTGGCCTGGCGATTAAAAAAGCACTGTCATCTTTTTTATTGTTATTTATATTGTTTATTGCATTATTAGCATTTGTGTAAGAAAAAGAGTAAAAAGCATTGTTGTTATTACCTTTTGTATTTTTTCGTTAATGTTTGGTGCGCTCATGCCCTCACTATTAATTGTTTAAACAGGTTTAACCATGCAGTTTGTTATTGTCTTTTTTATCACACACTATATTATAATGCTTTTTATGTTTTGTTATTTATTTTGTTGTTGTTACTAACTGTTAACTGTGTCTCTGCACTTGTTCAATTTTTAAAATAAAAAAAGTCACCTTAAATGAATATAAATTATGCGCTTAAAGTGAAGTACTTCTTTACTCAAACGAAGTAGAACAACTGGTGCATCCTGGCGTACGAACAACACCTATGTCACATCTGCTCTCTGAATCTTACTGTAGTAATGATTGGTTGGTGCAGCACAGCCGATAACTACAGAGTACAGTAATTGTTGAAATTTGGAAAAAGACGCAATTTGCAGGTACTGATCGATAGCATTCTGTGCTGTCAATATGCTAGACAGAGATAAGGACTGGAAAGTCGTGGAGGGATTATTCATGCCTGACCATAGGGCTATCAAGATACGGTATGGCGGTAGCACGCGCCATACAGTGTATAGCGGTAGTGCGCGCGAAATTGCTCCACCAAATAAACTCCACGGTCAAGCTAGCTTTCGAGCATACTTGCCCTTGACAGTAATTGATAACAAAGATCCACCACACTGGTGGAGTGCAAAACTTGAATCAATTAAAAACGACACAGGAAAGCCATCATGGGATGTTTACAAGGAAAAGAAAAAAGAGCTGAAGAGCACTGCACACGCGCTATATAGCATTTCACAATTATCCACCAACTAGCAACTGCTATGGAGGCTATGTCAGTTGGCAATTTGCTGTTCGTCGTATTCTATGTGTTCGTTATACTTTTTTATGTTCCTTGTTTTATATATTGAATGTTAACAAATGCATTATTTCTTTGAAGTAAAATAAAATTGTCTTTTATTAATTACAATTTTTCTTTTCCTAAATACATTTCCTTTCTTAACTCCATTTATTATTTACTACATTAGAAGTAGAAATTCTAAATTTCAATTGTTCTTTCCTCAATTACTATTAGAAAATCTCAGTTGATTTTCTCTCACAATTAGAAAATCTTAATTTCAGTTGTTCTTTTCTCAACTACAATAGAAAATGGTGTACTACACACTTTCTTTGCATCATCAGATCTTCTTCCACAATCTTCATCTATTTGCAATTATAGTTCGCATTTAAATAGGACTCATTTGAATGAGACTTTATGACTACAGAAAAATCTGTGTTTCTACTTGGTTCATATACAAATAAACATTTTTAATAAGATTTAGCAGTACTACACGTATGTTACAGGAGTTTAATATTTATATTCATTTAATTGGGTTTAAGGAATACATTTTTATAAACCAATAAGCACTTCTTCATTACGAACTTCTTTGATTTTCTTTGCTGGGAGTGTTTTAATCAAGTGTTGGCAGCAATAGCTAAATTAAATCGTGACCGATTTCAGGTAGTCCGCATTTATGCACCTTAATCGGTATTTACTTCTTACTTTTCGTTTCTTTATGTTTCCAATATATTAAGTAACATTACGGCTACATTGAATCAACGGAGGATAATTCCGTTAAAATGACACAGTACTTATAGTTTACTTAATATGTTTTACTAATTTTATTTCTGGAATAGTTTTTTCCTTAACGATTTCAGATTTGCTTAGATATTTTTGAAGAACATTTGGTATTTTAACAGTGCTGTTATCAACCTAGAAAAAAATTAAATAAAAATAAATTTAAAAATGTTAAATATGTTTGCAAACCTGATTGGATTCGATGAGACTAATTAATAACCTTGGTATTGCCGATGCAGTACCGTTTACAGTATGTGCAAAATTAACTTCGCCATTATTTGCAATGTACTTAATATTAAGGCGTTTGGATTGATAATCTGTACAATTGCTACAACTAGAAATTTCACCCCACAATTTTCTTCCGGGCATCCATGTTTCTATATCATATTTTTGATAAGCTGAAACACCTAGCTCTGTGGGTGGCATATCCAGAAGTCGAAAGCCTAAATTTAGCTTTTTAAATATATCCATTTGTAAATCTTTAAACGATTCGGTCATATTTTCAGATTGATTTTGGGTACAGACAGAAAACATTTCTACTTTGGTAAACTGATGAACTCTAGAAAGAAACACATCCATAATTTTTATTATTTTATTTGCCTTTTATGACTTAAATAGCTTTTGAAATAATTTAAGGATATTGTACATTTTTGTTAATTAGGCTCTATTAAAAATTTTTTTATTTGTTAAACTTAACTTTTAAATTGTTGTTTGACGTAAATTTGTCGAACTAGAATTATTAATTAAGTAGCTACATATTTTTCACTGTCAAGCTTAAGTTATTTTTTACGCCTTTTAATCTGATTTTATTTTATACTAGTTGTCCAACCATTCCATTTGCCTTGATTATTGGGTTAAAAAGATGATGTTTACAGTGGACGCTAACTTAGTAGAAGGATACAAAGAGAGTTGGTATAGATTGATGACAATCTTTGATTACCTGCATTATCCTTCTAATATACTTCACTGTGTGTATGTGCTATACACCATTCTGCAGGAATGGAACGTTTCTCAAAACTTTTATTACAGTTACCTTAAATATCTCGCTAAACATCTTAAAACTACAATGAATTTTAGTTACACATGACGAATGACTAAGAAAGGAAATCCTCATCATAAGTATATGAAGGGATTTTAGATTAGCCGTCGTATATAAGTTTTAGAAAAAATACTTGAAAATTTTCAACCAATCTATATTTTGTACATTGCATTGATGATCATTAGTAGACCTTACGAGTCTCGAATATGTTGCGACGCAATCAATCAATGTCAGTACCGTAGGAAAGCTTAAAAAAATCCTATCAAACACCGCACGACTAACGAGACCGAGTTAGGTTGAGTTTTAAAAAAATAATTTTTATTGATCTTTATTATGTCACTTCTTTCTTAAAACTAAAACTTAAAAGTTAAAAGTTAAGTATTTAAATAATTACAATGTTTACAAAGTGTTTACTCAGCTATTGTTTCATGAAGTAAAAGTTAAAAGTTAAATCAATAATTAAAAATGCTTACAAAGTATTTACTCAGCTATAATTTCTTGACATAAAAATAAAAAGTGTTTCAATGAGGAAGTGTTACTTGCGAAATAAGTTTACTGAACTCTTTAAAATTGGATTGCGAAATTAGTTCGCTGAACTTCTTGAAATTGGATATTCAGTTTATTAATTTTGCTGATCAAGGAAATAAATTATTGTTGCCAATTAATAGGCAGGGAATGGGTTGAGGTGTTATTAGAATGGCTGGTTGACTTAACTCCTCCCCCGTTCGACTGAAAACTCTCCTGAGTTTTTATAACAAATTTGGTTTTTTGATTTTTTATTTTCTTATATATGTAAAGTATAATTACTATTGTCAGGGCTAATAAACTAAACGCCAAAGCTAGGCCATTAAAAGCATAATTGAATTTTTTATGAAATCTAATTTCCTCGATTTTCTGAATATTTTCGATTTGATTGGATACTATTTCATCAAACGTTAGCTGCGATGTGAGATTATTTAAGTTAAATTTATTGTTAACCAGAAAATGTTGTTCAAACTTATCCTCTGAATTATGATAAAGGTCCCCATTTATATCTAGTTTACATTTATTAAATGTTATTAATTGATTTCCATTCAAATTGAATATTCTATTATTACAACTGCTATTGACTATAGAATTTACATGATTTTTTGTAATTATTAAGCCTGGTTTTATTTCTATGGTTTCTATTTGTTTGTTAGTTCTTCTTAAACATTTGTTGGTAAAAATGCATAAATTTGATTTTCTTAAATTACTTCTTTTTACTTCATTATTAAAATCATACATTGAATTGTTTATTTTTAAGATTTCTCTTTTTTCAAAAACAAGTTCTTCTTTGTTTTCATTAGGTATAGGTACAAAAATTGATCTTTTTACTTTTCTTATATCTTTAGGTATTTGTATTATAAAAATTATTTTATTTTCTTTATACTGCCCTGCACTTAATCTTGTATTTTGCATTTTGTAGAGATCGATGTTGTAACGAATTATTTCTTCGCTTGTTAATACATTATTATTCATAGTATTTGTTTTTGTGGCTACAAGATTATTTTGTATGTGTTCAATATTGTCTAGCAGAATTTTAATTTTTAGCAATATATCCAAATATAGGAGCTTATTTTTTAATTCTTCGTCATTCTTGGATATTTGATTTAATTTTGAGGTAATCTGTGTTCTGTCACTTTCTATTGCGTCTTTTAGTTTTGAAATTGTTTTGTTAAATACGTGGTTTTACTCTATGTTTCCGTTAAGGTTTTCTATTATTGCATGATTGTTGTTGTCAATTGTTAGTAAATGTCTTTCTATTTCCGTCCTGTCAAAATCGTCCATTGTGCCATATAGCCATTTCATGCCTGTTCCAATAAAGTTTATTAGTCCTCTCGGATGTCTAGTAGGAATGATTGTCTTGAGTTTTGATTTTGCTTTTTCAAGTTCTATATGAAGGAAGTGTTTGTCGTTGATATTTGATATTACTTTTGTATTTTCTTCGAGTCCTTCTATGACGTATTGAATTTCCTTTGGGTCAATGATCTGTAGAATAGTGTTGTAGTTGTAAGTTATGTCTACGTCATCTAGTGCGATTTCAGCGAAGCCATTGGTACTATTGATGTTTTCAACAATTAATGTGGTGTTATTTACAGTGAAGAGCGTCACTGTTATGGTTATTAACAGTGTCATATGTACCTGAAAATTTAGTAGTCCTTTTTATGTTAGTTGGGTGAATATTTGATAATTTCATTTTTTTGTATCTAGGTTCTTGTTTATGTCTAATAGCTTTATAGTTCTTCACGTACCCTTCCTGATTTGTGTTTTGATATTCCTCCCTGTCGATATTCAACTTTGTAATTTTTCTCTCTTTTGTGGTCCGTAGTAAATTATAAATTTTGTTCTTTTCTACTTTTCCATTTGCTATGTCTATTGGTCTTGTCTTGGTTACGGAATGGATGGATTTGTTGTACCATTCAGTACATTTATATATTTTTTCCTGGACTGTTAGACCTGAATTTTCTATTTCTAACGTTCGAAATCTTTCTGCTAAGGTGCTGTGAAACCTTTCGATATCCGCATTTCCGGTATGAGAATTTGGCTTTGTAAAATGAATTTCCACTTGTTCTTGCCTAAGAAAGTCTTTTACGTTTGTTGAGTTGAATTCGTTATCAGCTACTATGCGTTTCGGTTTTGAGGTGAGAGAGAAATATAAACGAAGTTTTTCTATAAGTGTTATACTGTTTCTGTCTTCTAAGTAAATAGTGGTAGCTTGTTTCGAAAATTTGTCTATGATGGTTAGAAAACTATGTTTCTTAATTACGTAAGTGTCCATGTGTATTATCTCATTTGTATCTGTGGGTGTTTCCGTTATAAAGAATTTCGGTTTGTATGGTTTTCTGTCGTATTTACCTCTACAACAAATGTCGCAATTGTTAATATATTTTTGGATAAGTAGTTTCAAATTTTTGAAGTATATTGTATTTTTTAAACCCTGATAATTTTCATTTATCCCTGCATGTCCAGTTTCTTCTTTGTGATATTTTTGAATATATCTGTAAGCTTCTTCCTCAGTTCTCATATCCTTAGCATGATATGAGCATCTGTAGAATTTTACACTACCATTAAATAACTCTATTAGCTTCTGTTGCACAATATTATAGTCTGAATCTGAAATGCCTGAATAAATACCTACTTTCCCCGTTTTTATAAATCTTCTGAAAATGTCCGACATAAATCCACTCCTAATATCGTCTAGACTTACAAAAATTTTTCTTTTATTGTCAACTATTCTAATTTCTTCCGTCTTTTTCTCTGTCAGGATTATTTGGGTATGAAAACGGTTAACGACTGACTCTAATATGGGAAAATTATCGTTCAGTTCCTCTTCTTGAGAGTGAATAGTAGCGGTTGTACTTATATTGTCTAGTTCCATGTCCCTTGTATTTTCATCTACTGCACAAATTTCGCCAGTATCTGCATTAATTCTACTGAGAAAATCGGCTAGAGTATTCTCCTTGCCTTTGATATACCCTATGTTAATATCGTATTCGCCAAGCTTGAGTAACCAACGTTGAAGTCTAGGATTTATGTCTTTCCCTTTATATTTTGTTTGGAGCCATTTTAGTGGTTGGTGATCCGTCATAAGGTCAAAGTTTCTTCCATATACGTATGGCCTGAAGTAATTTACTCCCCAAACGATAGCCAACAACTCCTTTTCTGTTGTTGAGTATCTTCTTTCGTGTTCATTTAGAGTTCTACTTGCGTAACTGATAGGATGATTATCTTGTGTTAGTACTGCACCTATTGCGAATTCGCTGGCGTCTGTTGCTAATTTAAATTTCCGTTTAAAATCTGGGTATTTAAGAATGGGTGTATCGGTCAGTAATCTCTTAAGTTTGTAGAATGAATCTGTATATTGAGGATCATTTTTATTTATCTTGGTGTCCTTTTTTAAATATTTTGTTAAACCATGGGCAATTTTAGCGTAGTCCTTTATGAATTTCCTATAATATCCTGTTATACCTAGGAATGATTTTATCTGTTTCTGATTTTCTGGAAGTTTTAGTTTCTGGATAGCCTCGATTTTGTTCGGATTAGGTTTGATTCCCTCAGTGGTAAGAATGTGTCCTAGATATTCAGTAGATTTTGCGAAAAAACTGCACTTATCAACTTGAATCTTGAGATTATGTTTTCTAAGAGCGTTGAAGATTTTCTGTATACTATCCTTATGTTCCTGTATTGTACTACTAAAAATTAAAATATCGTCGAGATATACAACACATATTTTATTGATGTACTCCCTTAGCACTGAATTTATTAATCTTTGAAATGTAGCGGGGGCATTTTTTAGCCCAAAAGGCATACGAACAAATTCGTAATGTCCAAGTGGAGTAGAAAATGCTGTTTTTTTTCTGTCTTCATCTTTAATGAGGATCTGATGAAAGCCCTTGGCTAAGTCTAGTGTAGTAAAATATTGTGCTCGACCCAATTTTTCTAGCATGGTGTCCATGTTTGGGATAGGGAATTTATCGCTTATAGTTATTTCATTCAGTGCTCTATAATCAATAACGATTCTCCACTTTTTTTTCCCTGAATTGTCCGACTTCTTGGGTACAATCCATAACGGAGAGTTATATGGAGATACACTTTCTCTAATTATTCCCTGTTCTAGCATTTCTCTCATCTGCCTATTGATTTCTTCCTCGTGAATCTGAGGATATCTGTATATTTTTGAATATACGGGTTTGTTTATAGTTGTTGTGATCTCATGTTGTACTTCATGAGTATGAGTAAGTAAGTTCCCTTCTTGGAAAAATAGGTCAGAATTCTTAGAAATAAGTTCTTTTAAAAATGATTCTTCCTCTTTATTCATGTCCTCACGTTTTAGTTTTTCTAAAATATTATCTGGTTGTATTTCTAAGGTTTGAATTTCCTCTAAATTGTATGGACAAGAATCTATAAATTTTATTTTATTGCCGTTTATTTGTAAGAAGTCTTCCTCAAGGTTTATGATTGCTGAAAAAGCTTTCAATATATTCTGTCCTATTAAAGCATCGAAATTTTTTCCATTAAAGTCAGTTAATTTCCAGCACATAAGATTGTCTTCTTTAAATTCCCTAGGAAGGGGTGTAATAATTTCCTCGTCAATACAAAATTTACCATTTATCGTATTAAAAAATATAGGTTTTTTTAGTTTTGTCCTTTCAAATTTTGGTAATAATTTTCCGTTAAGCAATGAGGTCGTTGATCCTGTATCAAGTAGACATTTAATGTTCGTATTTCCTATACTTAATTCTACTATCGGTAAACGAATTTTTGGGCTTGACACTGAAAATTTACCTCTCCTGTATTATTATTCTCGATATGGTCTACTTCCATTGGGGTAGCCCCATTATTATTATGTCCAAGAGTTATGTTCGAATATTGGGTCCGTCTTGATTGCTGAGAATTATTTGTGTTAAAGAAAGTTTGTCGAAATTGAGCAGGATTGTTATTTTGACGAACTTGAGAAGGACTATTATATGAATTTTGGGGTGATTGATGTGTAAAAGTTTGTTTCTGTTGGTATGTCCTGTTATGTCCGTTTTCGTTATGGTTTCCCTGTTGTTGGTATCGCTGATGTGTATATGTGTATTTCTGAAACCTATTGTCATATTGTCTTAGTATTCCTGTCTCTTCCAAAACGTAATAAGCCTCCCTAAGGGTGGATATATTTCTACTATAAACAATGCTAGCCAAATTTGGATGGATACCGTTCAAAAATGTTTTTAGTACAATTGATTCATTAGTAGGAGGTGAGAACTCCATAGGTTTATTTATGTCAAATTCATACTTAGTATTTAATTTGTCTAATATATTTCTAAGAATCTTAAAATATTCGCTTACGTTATTGAAGTTTTTCATATTAATCGCCTGATGGTAGAGGTTGTGATACCCTTCCTTGATGCCAAAGTTTTTTATTAGTTCTTCCTTTATTCTATCCCATGTTGATTCTGGTCCTAGGGCCCTTACTACCTGTAGAGCCGGTCCTTGAATTTTGTTTCTAATGTACCTTTCGAATACAAACTGCTGTAGGATGGCATTTTCTTGGAATAGTGGCAATATCAGCTCCACTTCTCTTATAAAAGATGATAGATCGTAGTCCTTTGTACCATGGAATTCTTTGATCCGGGCCGCTTCCTTTATCAAGTCAGATCCAGATAGTACGGTTGGTGCTGGTAAGTTATTGGTGCTTTGTGGTGTAGACATTTTTATATCGACTAGTTTTTCTTTATAGAAATATTGTCTTTAGGCACTTTTGTTTTCTTATGACACTTCAGTGGTTTACTGTCTTTAGACACAATTTAAAGTTTTTATTTTGTGGGATTTTTTTTTTTCGCTATAGCTCTTTGATGCTATATTGTCTTTAGACGTCGAAAAATTCGCACGATTTTCAATATAGTCTTTAGACCTTTTTTTTCCACGAAAAATACCTTTTTCTTTTGCGGTTACTTAAATGAAGTCCTTTTGACTTTTCAATGTCACTTTTTTCACAAGGATATTTTTCTATACTTTTTTTTGTTTAACGGTTTAATAATGTCCTTCAGGATAATCACTTATTTTTCCGTTACTAGGTTCCTTTACGTCGACTGCGCCACTAACGAGACCGAGTTAGGTTGAGTTTTAAAAAAATAATTTTTATTGATCTTTATTATGTCACTTCTTTCTTAAAACTAAAACTTAAAAGTTAAAAGTTAAGTATTTAAATAATTACAATGTTTACAAAGTGTTTACTCAGCTATTGTTTCATGAAGTAAAAGTTAAAAGTTAAATCAATAATTAAAAATGCTTACAAAGTATTTACTCAGCTATAATTTCTTGACATAAAAATAAAAAGTGTTTCAATGAGGAAGTGTTACTTGCGAAATAAGTTTACTGAACTCTTTAAAATTGGATTGCGAAATTAGTTCGCTGAACTTCTTGAAATTGGATATTCAGTTTATTAATTTTGCTGATCAAGGAAATAAATTATTGTTGCCAATTAATAGGCAGGGAATGGGTTGAGGTGTTATTAGAATGGCTGGTTGACTTAACTCACGCACACTGACTCAAACAATTTTAAAATATATACATAAATATACATATATATGAGTTGAGTATTTTTAAAAAGTGTAAGAGGTACATAAAACAAACTCTGCATAATTCGTTAAATGTAGTTTTTTTAACGAATGGGATATTCTCTAGCTTGGATAATAATTTACTAATGGTTTCGCTATCAATATTCCGCCTTTCTTATACCTTTTAGCATTTGCTTATTGGTAATTTTATGTTGACGAACTTGTTTCTTTTAAATTCGCCATAGATGTTCTGGGCTCTAGGGGGGTAACGAGGCACTTATTTTACGTTGTCACGTAACCACTTACTTACAATTTGAACTTATGTTTTGTGTCATTATCGTGACAAAAATTCAAATTGAAAATTTTCGACAAACTCAAATCGAACATTTTCATTTATTTACAAAAATGAGTTGTAGATAATTCTATTCCCACCCATTTGAGATAAGCTACTCTGTGTGCATTTCCCTGGTTGCTTAAACTAGCTCATCAGGAAAACTTAAACGTCTTATACTAGAAATTCTTCAGACCAAATGAGGAAGCATAAATAACCTCGAAACAAAAACATTAAAGCTTTAACAAAAATTTAATATTTATTTTTATTATTAAACAGCCGCGTCTTTATCGGGAACAAATATTTATAATGGGAAAAAATTTTCTTATGAATTTAAAATAAGTTCCGTACATATGTACAATGTCCATATTAGTATACAAAAAATATATCCCAGTTGAATGCGATGTAACAAAAGGATAAAGTGTTTCATTATCCCAAAACTTCGAAGAATAAGTGGTAGTGAAAAAACCAGCAAACATGATATTAATGGATATATCATCCTTAGCACTACAGGAGCCATACTTTAAATGTGTTGGATACGGCGCTTAGATGATGAATTTGCAGAATGATTTACGATTAGATTTTACACGATTTATATAGTTGTGACAAGCCAGTTTTTTAGTGATCTTGTATTTAGAGGTGCCCTTTTATATTTAATGTAGAATTTGTTTTTTCTATTTTTAGCATTAATTAAGCTCCGGTTATTCCATGGTGGAATGTTATAATTGTGATTAATTACTTTTGGAAAAGAAGTATCAATGCAATGATGCAAAATAGAATGGAAGTTTGAACCAATATTGTCGAAATCGTTTCCAGTAAATACAAAGTCCCAATCAACATTTGGTTCCAAAACCTAACCAAATCTTTAAAAACTATTGTTAAACAAAACTGTAAATTAAAAAACTATTATAATTGAAGAATTTCATGTAGACATTTTTAATTTTTTTTTTATTGGTTTGTTCGAAAACCCATTAAAAATTTATAACTTGTTACGTTTATTACCACAATCAACGTTAATTTGTAGAGTTCGTTTAATTGCAAATATTAAAATACACATATTAATACTCTATTTACAACTCTTCAGCACTAATTAACACTGTACACCTAACACTCTCTTGTACACACAGATATTCACTCTATGAAATCTCAAAGTCAACTATGCCTTCTGCGGTGGACGGCGCCTTTATATACAGATCACGGCCGGTTCTTGAAATGTCCCGAACATACGCGAAATTGGGCATCATTTATTTCATTTGCTGGCTTAGTAGTCTTGTATGTGTATCTTTTGTTTACTTTTTCTTTCTGTAGAAGTTATTTTTGTTTCTACATTGAATTGCGGTTCGGGGATTTCCGCTAGGCAATTGTTTTTGCTTTATGTTTATAATATTGCGTATTTGTACAATAGGTCATTTCACACATCTTCGATTATTACTTCGTAAAAATATATATACAATCAAAACAAATAAAAAGGGAATGTTATTTGAATACAATTTTCATCCCTTAAAAAGGAAGTTGTGTGGATTTTTATTTATTAATTTTATTTTGTTAATTTAACTTCCTACAACAATTTAAGTGAATTATTTTATTTAACATCAGCAGAAACGAGAAAAGTTTGCAGAATTGCGTCGAACTCAATCCTTTTGGTATCAAAAACTAGTACGCGTGCTGGCATACAAGAAGTATTTCAACAGTTCGTAGGGTCATCATAGTCTATGAAGACTTGGAGTTGCGATAATTTAAGAAAAATCTCACATTGAATGTGACGCGAAAACAAGATCGATTGCAATTTGCAAGGGAGTCACATCATAAGGAGTCACTTTAAATATTGCAAAGTTGTGCTTTTACCTGATGAGAAGTTCAATATTAGTAAAACCTACAAAACTATTGAATTTTTCTTTTACAGGACCAAATGGCATTTTTGGACGCATTCCACAGATTCGGCAACACAATAATGCTCCTATACACAATGCAAGAACAGTAAAAGAAATTATTTCAAGCCAAAATACACTGAAGAATGCACACTGAAGATGGCACATAGCCGAACCCGGTTTGCCTTCAAACCAAACTTGACAAGGGATGACAGAAATTAGTTCCAACAATCTACCAATAATACCGGAAATCACTCTTCGACGCATATCTGCAATTTTTGCACACTTAGTATGATTTTCTGCCACAAAGCGTGAGTGTCTTTTTAAAGCGTTTAACTAATTTATTACAACAGATAATTTTGCAGAAAATAAAGGAAATGAACAACAAAAATAATCAACAAACCTCAAATTCTTGATTGTCTAGTAAATAATGCAATATTTTTTTTTAAATTTTATATTCCGTCCATCGCTTATTGTTTGGTTTTTGTTTTATTATTTTAATTTTCTTTTTGATTTCTTCACCACTCAATTTTTAATTTATTAAAGTAACTTTGCCGCATGTAATTAGCTAAGCCGCAGACAGTATATAAACACTAACGCCGCCTCTAAAATGTTTACGCAAAGAATGTATTTAGTGATGGGATAAGCTTTCTAAAAACTTTGATCAATTAATGAACTTTTGTTCAAATGAATGCAATTTTAACTCATGTTTTTATTAGTAGTCACGAACATTTAAACAACAGTGAGTGCTGCTGAGAACAGCAGCAAACCAATTTTCGTGTCTAATGTTTAAATAATACTAATGAAACTCCGAAATCAAGTACAAAGTCATATCTTAACATCTTATAAAGTATTTCTGTTGCTGTTTTTCATTCTGTGCATATGCTTGTGTTCATGCTAAGACTTTGCTTTGAAACCGACAATTCTGTGTACACTGTGGTTGCTATTCAGCACTTTTTAAAGTAAGACAACGCTGCGCAAATGGTTTAAATTACACAGAGCATAATGTTTTATGAAGAGCGGGAGAATGTATATTATTTTGTAGAGGACAGAAATTAAAAAAAATTTACCTTATCAGACGTCCACTGACACAAAAAACAAAAACAGAATTTTTTGAAATTAATTTAGAATTTTGAAGAGAGTGTAATATAAATCTTAAAACATGTTCACTGAGCCAGCCTTCCTCACCAGCACATATACTGTTTCCATGCATCTTCTTCTCTATCTCTACTTACCCTTGCCTAAAATTCTTTGTTTCTTTACATAAAAAAATCCATGTTCTTTTCCCTGTTCTTATTTTTCTGTCGGGACTTGATTGATAAAGTAAACATTCGTGTGCTAACGTTAGTTCGAATGGTCAGACTGCATGTGAACATAAGAATTGTTAGTATGTGTAATAGTTTACTGCACATACATACATTTATGTAATTACCTATATATTCCTTTTTCTTCATTTAAACCCGACGTTTCAGCTCTGTAGCACCGACTTACCGCTGCATACTTTAAAGGTAGTTTATGTTCGTTTATAATTTTATTGCAAAAGAATCCAGCTATAGCCATTTCAGCAGTTCCAGACAAACATCTGCCAGATTCAATTTTATACACCTGAAAACATTAATATATTATTTACCCTTGGTAATAAAGTTTCGTTTTAAATCTAACCTAATAAGAAAAGTAATAAAATCAGAATAAAATTTGTACACATTTTTTTAAAGCCTAAAGTTTTTAACGTTAATAAAACAATTTATTACATTTTTCGAAAGCCAGGGTTGGATTAAAGCATATTAACACAGTGTAGTTGAATTGTTGCAAGTTTAATGGCCGACATTTTTGCCCCAATATGGCAGGATCAAGTAAGGCGTCTATCAATTTTGCCATCTAAGGGAAAACGTTAGGTTTTTTTAACTTAATTTTATTTTATTAAATCTTTCTATTAAAAGAAATTTAAAATAAGTATTCAAAGCTTATTTGAAAAATATTATTAGCTAGTTATTACCATTGTAATAACTAATTTGTCGTATTCAAATTTTAATAAATACCTATTAGGTAGAGAGAGCCGCCTTGCAAGACTCAAAGTGTCAGTTCTCTTTAGTCTCTAGTGCACGTCAAATTGCAATAAATTGCGTACAAGTGTTGGGATGTACGACTAGTTTGTTTGCTTATTTGGACGTGTATAGTGGGAAGTTTCATATCCCTATGGATGTTTTATTTCATATATACCAAGGGGCGCATACGATACGACGTAAAATCCTAGGCTGTACCCAATAGCTGAATGGCATTTGATAATATTGGCTTTATAACGGATTTGTATAAAAGGTACAAAGTCCAAAGTCAAGGTTAAGTTAGGTCCTATTAATTTTAGATATCTTCCAAGAGCACGGGAAGAAGCCGCCGCACAACATGGCATTAAATATAAAAGGTTAAATTCTCACAGCTAAATGAGGTTAGTTTTTTATCATTGATCCTGTAATACAGATTTCCTCATATCTGTATTTATAATTGTAGATTTTGAAGAAAATAACATAAATTTCTTAAGATCATTCACGGTGTCACTTATAATTCGAATGTCAGGTAGTGTGAACAGTGGTTAGAGAATGTATTAACTTTTCAATGGAGTTTTTAGGTCAGGTAAGGTTTTCAAGTCTTAGAGGAGATTCGTATGCACCTTATAGCTTCTTGTTCATCCCTTCCCGATTCATCCCTTGGACAATTAAAACCAGAGTTCCATCAGGGAATGCATCAAATTCTCACGATTAATGGAGATCCACACATAGCTTTACATGCACGGGTAAGTCGGTATTAAATCTGCAGATGGACTGGTATCCAGAGTTAGGATATTAGAGACCAAGCATCCTCTTGGCCACGCATCCCTGGCGTATGCTTTCCACCGTGGATTAGAGATTTTTATAAGAAAGTGAACTTCTGTCTCCTCGACTTATTTAGCCAGACTCCTAGCAGAGATATTAGCTGAATCTTCACAGCAAAGCAGCATCAGCGATGTTGATTTGTCATTTCTTACGAACAGTACCCATGCCCCAGCTCTGCTTGCCAGATCGACCTGTAGTTATGATCGACAGTTGTACGGGATAATTCCTTATTATGTCGGCACACCTTCCCTATGACACGTCAGCTTCACATTTGACACTGGTTAGTTTGTATGACGTTAGTCATGGACTGGTAAGCCAACTCGCACTACACGGTACGGGGCATAACATCTGATAACTACAGAAAACAACAATTGTTAGAATTTGAAGAAAGACACAATTTCCTGGTTCGAAATCGGGTGTTGAACCCACTTTTGTTGATTCACGAAGGGCAGAGGTGATCGATACCACTCTGTGCTTAGTGAATATGCTGGGCAGGGCTTGGGACTAGAAGGCCACCGAAAGATTAACCATGTCTGACCACAGGGCCATCCAGTCCGAAACTCTGTATGGTGGAAGACGGAGAAAGGTCCTCAGACATATCATACCGAAGAATAATGATCGTAATAGTTATGAAGTATCTATCGGAACATGTGAGTAGTGCTCCATACCGAGTACCGCATACCAGTGGCGTAAACGAGGGACCTGTGGAACAATTAAAATTCGCGGTTAAGCTAGCTTTCGAGCATGCCTGTCCCTTGACAGTAGTGGATGAGAAAGATCATTACATGAGGGAGAGAGATTGGAACTCATGGGTGGCTTACAAGGACGAAAAGGGATGTATATAAGAAAGAGCTTAGTAATGTAAGGATAAATGAATTTCTTTGCTCTTAATAAAAACTCTAGCCCTATTGACCATCATATTAATGTGTGGGATAAAACTAAGCTAACATCAACGCCATTCCTGTTTTATTATCTGGTGGCCATCAAATTGCAATAAATTGCTTGCTAGAGTGTTGGGATGTGCGACTAATTTGTTCACGTATTTGGACGTGTGTTTTAACTTCTTCGTGGATAGTGGGAACTTTGAGATCCCTATGTATGTTTTCATTTCTTATGTACCAGGGGGCGCATACGATATGACGTAAAATCCTAGACTGTCTTCTCTGTAACTTCTGGATGTTTGATGCACAGGCAGTACCCCACAGCTGAATACCATATGACCATATTGGCTTTATGACGGATTTGTATAAAAGGATTTTATATTCCAAAGCCAAAGTTGAGTTGGGACCTATTAGCCAATACAGTTGATTTATTCGAAGCTTTATGGACGTTATTTTTGCCTCAATGTGACGAGACCAAGTTAGGAGCCGATCTAGGTGGATACCTATATATTTAACGTGCGTTTCCGCTGGAACCGTGGTATTAGTTATTGTGATTGGTGGACAATTTTGCCTTCTAAGGGAAAACGTTACATGAGCATATTTTGATGGATTTACCTTTATTCTCCACTGTTTTAGTCAGTTCTTCTAGCTTATGAATATGGGACTGCAGTTTTTCAGATGCATCCTTTGGATCATTACTGACACTTATAATTGCAGTGTCGTCTGCAAAGGTTGATGTATATGTATGTGGGCTTGTCGGCATATCCGCTGTATAGATGATATATAATAGCGGCCCTAGCACACTACCTTGAGGTACTCCTGCACTGATGTTCCCATTTCTGAAAGCTGATCCTTTGACCTTACTTTAAAAGTTCTATCTGACAAATAGCTTTTTATAAGCTTGTGGGTGTTTTCAGGAAGAACCCGAGCTATTTTAGTAAGTAGCCCATCATGGCAGACTTTATCAAAAGCTTGGGAAATGTCTATAAATAAAGCTGAACAGTATTGCTTTCGTTCAAAAGCCGATCTAATAATGGTAATGATTCTATGGACTTGTTCAATCGTACTATGCCATGCTCGAAAACCAAACTGATGATCTGGGATAACGTTTTGTTCCTTTAGAAAAGGAGTTACACTCGAGACGAATAATTTTTCAAATATCTTTGACAAAACTGACAGTAGACTAATAGGCCTGTAGGATGTAATCTGGCTTGAGTCCCTTCCTGCTTTCGGGATCATAACAATTTCAGACATTTTCCAAGAGCATGGAAAGAAGCCGACGCGCAACATGGCATTAAATATGTAAAGCAAAATTCTTACAGCTGAATTAGGTAAGTTTTTTATCATTGATCCTTTTATACGATCAGGTCCAGGTGATTACTTCATATCCGTATTTTTAATTGTCGATTTTAAAGAAGACATCCGAAATTTCCTAGGATCATTCACGGTGTCACTAATAATTGGAATAGTGGAATTACTTATATCATGTGGTGCGAAAACCTTCTCTAAGTGATTTGCGAACGCATTTTCCTTTTCACTTGAGTTTTTAGCCCAAGTACGGTCTTCAAGTCTTAGTGGGGATTCGTAAGCAATAGGACATTGTAAGTGCTTTACAGCTTTCCCCAGACTATAATCATTGTTTTTCATTGGATCCAAGTTTTTTAAAAAGCGAATTCGTGTTTCTGTCTCAATTTAATGCGTAAGTTGTTTTGGCATAAGTTCATTTGCATTTTTATGTGTGGAGAACGACTATTTTGCCATTGTCTTCTTAGTCTTCTTTTCTCAATGACGAGCATCTGAATATCTGCTGTTGCCTGGTGCGTTATTATTTTAGCTGATGGCTTTGTTGGCGTTGCAGCTATGGCTGCGGCAGTCACGACGTCTGTAAAATGGTCTACAGCTGCTTGAATATCAGCTGGATTTCTCAGTGGGATGTTCAAAGGTAAGTGAGAGCTCAAATATATTTTATATTTTAACCAATTCGTGTTTCTGTTCGGGTAGAAACTAAGGGTTTTAGGTGCAGTGTCTTTACACTGTCGTGTAAAATAACAATTGTAGGTGAATGATCAGAAGATAGGTCATAGGATGAACTATCAGTTGGTCGCGTTTGATGTTGTTTACTATAGCAAAATCAATAAGGTCTGGCAACTTATTAAAGTCTGTGGGCCAATAGGTGGATTTATCGGCAGATACGACGTCCAGCTTGTTTGCTTGAACTGTATAATACAACTGCCAGATCTAGAACTAAGGAGTCTGGATCCCCAATATGTGTGCTTTGCATTGTAATCACCAGCGGCAATAAATTTTTGTCCTAGCGTAGCAACGAACCTGGAAAATTTATGGTGTTCGATTTTATGCCTGGGCGGGCAATACACTGACGAGACTATAATTTTAAAATCAGTAAGATTTATAGTCGTGCCTTGCAAAAAGTCTTCGTTGAATTCAGGCAATGGAAAATGCCTTACGTTTTTTCAGACTATAATGGCAGTCCCACCACATGCCCTTTCGATTGGTTGTTTTGTGTCATATATAAAAAACCCATCAATTCTAAAGCAGTTTTTTATAGTGAAGTAAACACACTTCAACTAATAGTATGTCTATATCATGTGCTAGCAGGAAGTGTTCTACATCATATTTATGTTAGGAGAGCCCTTTAGCATTCCAGAAGCATATTTTTAACTGGTTCATTTTTTACTAAGCAGAACTTGCAGAAGCATGTTTTGGGTTCGCATCATTTCAAAAGGTAGCGCAAATTATATATAGGATGAACCGAGTTTTTTGATTTAAGCTGCAATGCGTTAAATACGATTTCAACACGATGCATAAGTTGGGGAACTTTGGTCTTATTTAGAATATTGTGCACTGACCTTACGACATAACCTTCCACCTCTATGGCACTTTTTATTTCATCAGTGGGAACAGAACTGTCAATGCCCTTTACGATGACAATCAAACCTTTAGCACTTTTGAGTTGATACGTATAATAGTTCCTATTATCTGCATCGAAGCGAATTGCGATTAGGCGATAATTCTTCTGTGTGTGCTTGGATCTTTGTTTCTTGAATTTGACCTCTTCGTATAGAAGCTACATAAAAGCTTTCCTTACCTACAAGCTGAGACAACATGTTAACAATTTCGTTGTTTGTTCGCACAAGTAAATCGGGGGAGGTTTTTGTTCCCTGACAGCGGGTTCAGCTTCATCATTTGATGTAGCAAGTACAGAGAATCTGTTTTCGCTTACCGGCATTACAGTACTTTGGGAGCTTTTATATTGTTTAGCATTGCGCTCTTGCTGCGAAGACTTAGGACTGGCCTTCCTTTTGGTTATGGATATATAACGATCCGTACCTGTTTGCACTTTTTTACGGGATTTTTTAAATTACCTGTTTCGTTGGTTTGTTGTACTATTTTTGATATGGTACCTGAATTGTTTTTTGGTTGAATTGTAATTTCTTCTGGTGTTGTTATTTGCGAAGATAAGTTTATATTTCCGGATAAAGAACGCGTTCGGTCAATTGGCCTGGCGGTTAAAAAAGCACTGTCATATTTTTTTTTATTTGTATTGTTCATTGCATTATTAGCATTTGTGTAAGTAAAAGAGTAATAAGCATTGTTGTTATTACCTTTTGTATTTGGTTCATTAATATTTGGTGCGCTCATACACTCACTATCAATTGTTCAAACCGGTCTAACCATGCACTATTTGTTATTGTTTTTATTATATTATATTGTTATTTTTTGTTGTTTATTTTTTTGTTATTACTAACTGTTCACTGTTCAATTGAATACTTAAAAATATATATATATATATATATATATATATATATATATATATATATATATATATATATTTGTTATGCGTTCGATCTGACGTACGTCTGTACTCAAACACGGTCACTGTTGAACTGAAATAAAGGAATAATATACATACTTTTTCATTGACTAGGAATATACCCATATTTGATTAATGAATTAAAGACTAAAAATAAAGGGTTTGATAAATTATTTGGACGACGTCTTAGTAAACAATTTGGTATACCATCAGCTCCGTGGTTAAGTTGTTTTCAGTGCCTTTAATTCGAGCTCAATTTCAGTACAATTGAATTACTGGGAGCTTTATTGCCAGATTTGAAGCGGTTTTGTACGGGTAACAACAGTGTTATCATATTTAGCATCAGAATATGTTGTAGCAAAAAATTCGGCGAACATATAGGTTACAAGCGTCAGATTCATCTCATCATTAGCTCAGTGTTAAGAGGACTGCGGTTTATTATAGATAACAAATTACCCCAGTCTATTATTTTAAAACAAGGATTCATCACGTAAAAGTTGGGTCGTTTAAAAACAAATACTTTCTCATTTTTTCTGAGCGTAGAGAATGAAGCATGACATAAAAGGCTGCCACAACTTCGAAAGTGGGATGGTGACAATCTTCAGGCTTAGTAATTGGCCAGAATTGAATTACAGTCATTAGGGTAATTGAGAAACACTAAGTCTAGCAGTTTATTATCAATATTAATTACATCACAAATTTGGTAAGGACATAAATGTAATTTGTAAAACCATTGAACTCAGTAGCATAAAGTTCGGAGAACCAGCTGGATAGTTCCATGAACCGACAATAAATTAAAATCGCCAAACTCCAAAATATCGGGGATACATTCAAGGTTACATGAGACATGCTATCCTGACAGCAGAGGCATGGTGCAATGAACAGGGTCTAACTATAAATGCTACAAATCTGACGCTGTGCTCTTCACACTAAGTGAGAAGCGTATAGAGGTTGAGCCCTTAATGCCTTCCGGGTGAGAAACCAACGTGTCAAAGAAGATAAATGAACCAGGCGTTACTCTGGATATGGAACTTACCTGGAATGAACACATTGAGTTTAAGATACGGAAAGAACAAAGTTCTTGCAACAATGTAAACGAGTGTGGCCGTAGGTGGGATATATCGATGCTATATGGCATAGCTTTGGACCGAGGAGATTCAGATTCAGGTGGAACGCCTGCATCGTACACGCACTGCGGAAGGCGTTGTACACACTTAAGTATATGGAACACAAGATCAGCATTTTTACCTATAGTTGTCTTATGAATGGCAGGGCAGCTCAGCTGAGTATACGCCTTCTCTAACGTGTCCTGTTGCATCTAGTACGGGTGGTTTACCAGGCAGATTCGCTTTGGAAGCTGCATGCGTTGGATCATCTGCTGAAAGTCGGGTGCGTGGAAGAAAGGTTCTCATTACTTAACCATCAGTCGGTTATAAAACGCATGAGGCAAGTGAATGTGTACTCCAAACTAGTCCAGGAATGTATTCTTAAAAGAATCAGATGTGCCTCGATAAATGCGGTAACGTTAATCTGGGCACATAGGCACAGTTGGTAATCTAGCAGCTGACGAACTAGCAAAAAGGGGATCTGCTAGCGTTGTGCGAGTTTTTTTCGAACTGAATTTAATATACATATCTTTTTAAATTAAAATTTTTAATTATTTTGGGGTATACGAGTATACTCCATTCTGACCAAACACAAATGATAGCAATATATGAAATATTTATTAGGCGGCTTAAATAGATGATGCTTACAACAGATACGAACTTAACTGGAAAGACAGAGAATGCTGATAGTATACGTAGCAGTACAGCAGTACATTCTGCTACTGACTAATAACTTAACCTTTTAAGCATTCTAAAAAAATTAATCTATGAATAAAGTTTTCCTTTTATAAGCCAAAGAACAAACGAACTTAAGCCTAAGAAAGTAAAAAAAGTCATTTAAATATATATACAGAAATTTAAGTTCGAAAATACGTTCAAAAAGAGTTTAATAATTCAGTTTTCAAAACACAGAAAAGTATACGTGCAGCCCGTTTTTGCAAAACGGTTCTCATAAAATAATCTGAAGTTTTTTTTTGAAATAGCGTAAGATTATGATAGAAAATTATTGACAAAATATTACTTTTCATGTATTTTAGCTCTTTTATATGTAATCGTACGGTATTGTGTCAACCCTATAAAGCAATTTGTTCTTTGTTCACAAAAAATAATAAAAGCCATATTGTTTAATTAAAAAAAGTATAAACTTTATTCTAGTTTTTTGACCTTTATTATTATGCTTGTCTAATTTTTCCGAGCTCCAGGTCATCAATAAAATCTTCTTTATTATAAATTATAATAAATATTAATTTTATTTTCTCCAATATTTCGCTACGCCTTTGTGTAGCATCGTCAGGAAATAAAATAAAATTATATTTCACAAACTTCAAAACAAAAATCAAATTGTGAAAATTATTGAAAAATTTTTCCATATACAATGAAAAATGTTTCAAATTTTCAAAAAAACACAAATACATAAAAATCATAAAAACTAAAAAACTACCAACTAAAAAATGTTTTACCGTAATGTGTAGATGTATATATGTACATATCTATAAACAATACATATGTATAATCCTAAATTACATCATACTATCTTATGTATTAAATGCCTATATATATAAGCGACATTATCTGTATCCGTTTTATAATTAATTCTTTGAGACATTGGTGTTTTACAAATTTGTAACATTTCCAATATGTAACGTTTATTATGATTTTTCTCAATATTTAGCACTGACACATTTTCAAAGTTAGGACAGTGATTCAATTCAGAACAATGGGAAGAAATTTAATTGACTTCGGGATTTACAGGAAAAAGAGTTAGGTATTAAATTTATGGATAAATGGTTTGTTAATAAGACCGATTTAGATATTCCCAATGAGGTTCAATGTACTCTTTCTTTTTTGAAAAGAATTTCCGTCATTCCTTGACAAGGGATGACGGAAATTCGTTCCAAAAATCTATATCAAAACACCCTGTCGGAATATCAAATCAAGAATTTCCGTAGTTTCACTTTTTTTGAAATTATCCAACTTTATTTTGTTAACACACTTTTGTGTATGCATTATATACTATACATTGAACACTACAATATTTCTCCTCTTAAATTGGTAATAACTAATAAATAATATATCAGATTCAATAAAATTATATTAAAGTTTAACAAAAAATATAGAGAAACAGGCCCAAAGGTTTTAATTTGACAAATATTTTATTGAACCAGAATTGATCTGTATTTTTATAAATTTTTATTGAGTCTTGTGCCATTCCTAGACAAGTTAAATTTTTAAATCCTGTTTCTCTATTATAAAAATTGCCAAATTCTGGTTCCAATTTGCCCAAAAAATTGTTTAAGAAGTCAGACGAATGAGGAAAAGTAGTAAGCTGTTTTGGAGCGTTGCATAACTTGGGTTAGTATCTTCTTGGAGCTACCAGCTACCTAAAATATCCTCTTCGCTCCACTTGCTTGAATTTTCAAATTATATTTTAAAAAGAATTGAAAAATGAAAACAATTCATAGTTGTTAAAAACAATAAGCTAGTAACTCCAGCCGTTGACAAACAAATCTATACTATGATGAATCCATCTCGATACGTTCGCGTCACAGCTTGTTTTCTTTTCCTAACATCTACACTGGCGAACAAATGTGTATGAATGTTGATTGCTGCATTACTAAAACACGGAGATTTTCTTTAATGATTTTTTCCAGATGAAAGTACTGCCTTGTAATCTCTGTATACGTATTATAAATCAAGATTTTAATGAAATAGACGACTTGCTTGAAATGTAGTGCTTAATTTAGAATAGAGATTTTTTCTTTGTACATTGTATAAAAACCGTCGTATGTTATGACACTACGCAAAATCAAAACGAGTTAGTCTTACATTTCTGCAAAACCTATTACGTGAATGAATATAAAAAAATATATGTGAAAATATCCTGCCAATTAATGGCTTACATAATATATATCAAGTTCTATTATATGTTTATGCATAACACAGGTAAGCAAACAATTCCATTTTTTTCAAAACCAAGCACATTTTTATACAAGAAATACTTCAGATTTAAGAATCCCAAGATTGGAAAAAACTAAACAAAGGATTGACTATAAGGGAGGTAATCTATATAACAATTTACCCTCACAAATAAAAAATGCAGAGAGTATTTCAATATTTAAAAGATTCTGTAAAAAATTGTTAAATGATTCAATAGAAACGCTTTTGTAAATATCGTTAAAATAACATACCGATTATTAGTATAATATTTATTAATGTATGTGTATTAATAGAATTGTACGTCAAGTTAAATCAGTTGCAAGCTTGCCTCTAAAATGCCTTCTAGGCGCAGAAGCCAAATTATTTCTATGTAAAATAATTTTATTTATTTATTTAAAATATACTTTATAAATAAATTTATAAAATATATGTGAAAAAAAAGCGCCGGGTAAATAGACCATATGCGCTCGTGTTGTAGACTTATAAACTATTTATTAAACAGTATTCGAATGTAAATACAAGAAAAGTAAAGGAATTTATACAAAAAATTAAATTAATGAAATTGAATTGAAAAATTGGCTCTAAACATTATGGATGTTATGCTTCCGTAAGCTTCTTTGAATTTTGGGTAGATTTTCGTCCGTTGTACAATCAAGAATTTTCTCCAGTGGTTCATATATTTTCGAGTTTGGGCAAATTGACAGTATGTGTTGAGTTGTTAGATTGACATCACAGTAGCTGCATTTTGGTGGATCTGTTCTTTCGAAGAAATGTTTTGAATTAAAAAGGGCTTTACCCACTCTCTAAGACGGGCCAACATTATACACTGAGGTCTAGTGAGGTTTTTGTTGTACTTTGGTCTACACAGATGTGAGAGTTGGTGACTTTGAGTCTTCTTAAACTGCTTTATTAATGTCCTTGGAAAACAAGGTGTTTCAGTTATTTTAGGTAAATTTAAGGCATTTTTGCACCATTCCTGGAATCCAAAGTATCAGCACTCTATAGCCTACTTGTTTTAAACGCAATATGTCATCATATGAACCGTTTTGATTTTTAATAAGGGCCTTTGTAGCACTTAAGCTATCAGTGCATATCAAGGTTCTTTCTCCATGGACAGTGGAACAAATAATGGCAGTACTGATTGCCGTAATTTCAGCCGTAAAAATTCCAGTATGGTCCGGGAAACGATTTTGGTTAATTGTCTCAAATTGGGTGTTTGTTATTTGTTGAACGATAGCGTAAGATGTGACTCCATTTTGAAAAGATTCGTCAGTATAGTAGACTACAGCAGGAGAGAAGTCTGAAACTTTTTGTAAAAGCATTTTTTTAAAACAATCCGGATTTGTGGTGTTTTTGTTGTAAAAGCTTAGACTGTCATATAATTTGGCAAAAGTGTCAGAGTAAGCATGGCCATCTGGTTTTTGCGGTATTGAGACATTTGATTTATTCAAAAGTAAAAGTATGCTATTAATGGATGTTGAATTACCATTTAAAGGGGAATTTAAGTGTTTCCAAAAAGTCGTGTGTAATCCCTCAGATGATATGGTAATAGATCTGGCCGCTAAATGAATAGCACTTTTCTCCAACTGAGTTTGAAAATCACAAAACTTTGCTTCAGATCTTAACATATTCAACGGAGTTGTCCTTAGTAAGCCAGAAGCAGTTCTAAAGCAATTGTTGATCGAGGTGTTAATCTTATCGATGTTCTTTTTTGAGGTCCAACCGTAAACCGTGATACAATGCAATATTGTACCCATTGACAAATATTTACGGCGGTGTCAATATGGGGTCCCTTGCTGCGAGAGCAAATTAGTTTAAGCAAGTTGTTGATTTTACTTAATTTATAAGATAAATGCTTCACATGGTTATTCCAAAGTAGGTTTCTGAAAAATATAACGCCCAAAATGCTCATCTGATCGGAGATTTCAAGATTAACATTTCTGATACAAGTTGTACGCTTCCTGCAGTTTCTCTTTTTACAAACATGAAGAATCTCCGTCTTATTGGAAGGGATAACAGCGCCCATTTGCCCATTGCTGGACCTTAATATCTAAATTGTTCAATTTTAAACGGACTGCTTCCGGATTTCCTGATTCTACAGCAAATATGTTGTCAGCATAAATTCCAATGTAATCTATACCAGGAAGATTTTCCACGACCCTTGCCAAAGAGTTTGTATATATATATATTGTATAAAACCACCGACAGGGGGGAGCCTTGAGGGATCCCATTGTCCAATCAGTAGGTTTTAGAAAAATGACCTTAACAATTACCTTTCTATTACACAGGAAGGATTTCAATAGCTTCATTATTTGTTTTGGGATTCCCCATTCGTTTAACTCCAAAATTATATATGTATATATTACGCGATCAAAGGCTTTTTCTATATCCTCCGAGAGCACTAAACTGTGTTTGCCTTGTTTAAGGTTTGAACGTAAAATTTCCTCTAACTGGTGGCATATTATGTGTACATCGTGTCTGGGTATAAAAGCGTGTTGTATTTTTGATAACTTATGTTTGGTAAATTTCCAAAAACGTTTTGCCACGATTTTTTCAAAAATTTTTGAAAGAACTGGTAATAAAGAAATAGGGCTAGTTTGATTGGGATTTTTTCCAGGTTTAGGAATGGGGGATAAAATAGCAGTTTTCCAGTCTTGTGTTCGCAAAGTCGAGATTTCAGTACTTTGGGTGAATTCTTCACCTTTGCATATGTTATTTTATCTCGTGCTGGTGTTGACCCTTTTACTGTTTTCAGTACATTATCTAGTTCCCGAACATCAATATTTTGTGATAAAATCGTAAATTGTTCACTTGATTGTAGAAGATTATCTATAAAAAGATTCTGTTTTGTGGATACGATTTCGTTATCAAATGCATTGTCTGCACCCAGTGAGCACCAAAAAAGTGCAAATCTATCAGCAATTTCTAAAGGATGAGAAATAATGTTGGGAAGTTGTCAATGCGATTGGATCTTAAATTACCAACTTTATTCCACAAGACTCGAATATCCATTGAGGGGTTTAGATTATTAAGAAAATTTTCCCACTTTTTCTTTTTGCAGATTTACATTATCGCTTTACTTTTGCACATGACCTTCTATATTCTATAGCATTGGATTTGCTGCGACTACTTTTAAATTTTTTCCATGCTTCTTCTCTCAAGCTAATTAATTTACCTATTTCAGAGTTGAACCATTTAGGATTATATTTTTCCTTTGGTTTACGACTAATAGGGATAGTTTTATTGGCTGTTCTTCTAATTATACGTTTAATTTGAGCAGTCTCCTTATTAATGTTTGTTGTTATATCATACTGGTCATTCACTGCAGCTGCCCTCTTTTCGAAAAGAGGCCAGTCAGCTTTTCCATCTTGAAAACGTGGTGAAAAATTTTTATTTACTATACCCATATTATTAGTTATCATGATGGGGAAATGATCGCCGAAATTCGGCAAGGCTAGGCAAATCCAATTTAATCTTGGTGCCATGTCAACACTACGCATGGAAACGTCAACAGCAGTTAATGTATTTCTTATATTGAACAAAGTGGGAGAACCATCGTTTAAGATTACCAAATTTTCATCATCCGCGAAATCTTCCAAGATTTTTCCGTTAGGTGAGTTCGAAGAAGAAACCCATAGGACATTCTGTGAATTGAAGTCACCCAAAAAAATTTGATTTACGTCCTTAGTTAAAGAAATATTGTTGACCATTGAAGTAGTTAGGTTAATTTCACTTTCCCTGTAAACGTTCGTGATATGGAGATCAACATCGGCACGTATTATTATGGATTGGTAAAGTAGATTATCTGTTGATGTGAGATTTTGTACAACATTTAAATTATTTTTAACCAGTATTGCTATGCCCAATTTCGCGTACATGCAATCTTTATTGTGGTGGTAAACTGTAAATCCTGGTAAGTGAAGCAGATGTACGTTCTTTTCTATTATATGCGTTTCCTTAAGCGCAATTATATTTGGTTGATGCCGATCAACTATGAGTTCCAAAGCGTATTTGTTGTTAATAAAACCTTGTATGTTCCACTGTAGAAGCGTGATTAAAATCTATTTTTTCTATTTTGTAGGCTTGGTTTTCTTTAAAGTATTAGGTGTAATTAATACATTTAATTGAGGAAAATTGTTATAAAGCTGTGTGCACGGTGTGTCTTCAATGTTTAAAGAATTATTTGTTGTTCTTGGTAGACTGTTTAAATGTAAACCTTCATTGATTTCCTGAATAACCATATCTTCAGTAATGTTTTCGTCTGAATTTAATTTAAAACAATCTTCAAAAGAGTTTTCTAAATTATCTGAGTTGGCATCACTAGTTTTAATGTCATCGTGATAATCATCTGTTGTAAAGTTTTTTTTTTTTTTATTTAGTGAAGTTGTTTGCTTGTACGAGTTTTGCAGTGTTACGAGATTGTTTTGATCTATATGCTGTATGGTTTTTGCAAAATTTTCTATTTCTTTATTGGTATGAAGAAAAGAGTTTGATGAGTTAATTTTGTTGTTGTCAATAATTAGTGATGGGTTTTTTGTTTTTGAGGGAGTAGTTTGCTTTATTTGTTCTGTTTGTAGATGCACTTGTTTTTGTTGTGAGAGTGCTTTGAGGTAATGTTTGGGTGTTAGAATTGAAGTTTTTTTCTGTAGTTATCGGTTCTTTGTTTATTTCGCCATTTGCAATTTGAGCATATGTTGGAATTTTCTTATTTCTTTGAACAGGTTTAAGAGTATTTAGGGTGGGATTGTCATTGAATATTTTCCAAGCCTCACGAGCTGTGCATCTTCTTGAGATTCTAAGATAATTTACGGACTTATGTTTCCAGAAAGTCGGGCATCCAGAGTCATACGATGTATGGGTTTCAGTTTGACAGTTTACGCAGAATTTTCGAGTACAAATTTCATGTTGTTCAGTATAACCGCATTCTTTGCAGTGGTCACTGCTCTTACACCATTTTTTTGTGTGGCCAAGTTTTTGGCAAGTTAGGCATCGTATTGGATTCGGTATATACTCCTCAACATCTACTCGTACCCATCCAATTTTCTAGTATTCAGGGCGATAAATTAAGTCAAAAATAATAATTGCGGTACCTGTTGCGACTATTCTGTCTCCTTCTTTCTTGGTGATTTTTCGTACATCTACGACCTTTTGGGTTTTGAGGGATTCTTAGGAAACATCTAAAATTTTCCTAGAAAATATCCGTCCTTGAATAGTATTTAATGTTTTGTGGAGGGTTATCTTTACTGGAATAATGTCGATCAAAGTAGCCCTAATAAACTTTTCTGCAATTTTGTTGTTTGGCACTTTTATTAACAAATCTGCACTTTTCATTTCCTTTACTTCCAAGCGTTCACGAGAAATATAATCAAGACCTCTTTCGAACTGAAAAACGTTGTATGATGCCAATGAGAGAGCCTGTACACCCTCCCGCTGGGGAAGTGCTGAAGCAACTAAATAACGAGGAAGATGATTTTGATTAGTCTCCGTCTCTGGTAAATCTACAAAATCTTCAGGGCGCGGTCGTTTTGATTTGTGGCCTTTAGTTATACCAGCCAAAGAGCCAAGCTCCCTGAACCGATTGTGGTCCGGGGGGTGTACCCCGTTCATATTGCGTATTGAAATCCCTTTAAACTATTTTCTGTATGTCCCCTTCTCAAAAAAAAAATTTAAGACTTTATATTCCTCGATAAACCGACTCTAATCGATAACCCGCACAAACAACCGTCAATGGAAAAATACGTGCTCACTCGGCAAATGCCAGATTAAGACTGTAAAATAATTTAATTTGTACAATTATCGTAAATAAAAAAAAATCGTTTGCTATTTGAGTCGTTTTTGTGGATTTCTTCGTTTGAATCTATTAGGGAATTTTGGTCTTAAGCATATGTATTTTAAATCGGTTTAAGCACTCATATATATTTGTCAAGAATTATAGAAATTTTTCAAAAAGATTTTGCATTTTTTTGGTGCCGTACAATAAGATTTCGCTAATGCAAAATATGTATGAAAGAACTATTCTTATCACTGTATATATTTTGGAGGCTCGTAACTCGGAAAATACGTTATTTGTATTATATTATAATTACCTACATACATGGTTTGTTCAAAAGGTGAATTTTGAATTTTTGCGAGATGTGTACATTCGATAATCGAAATTCTTTTATGTTGGTTGCTACACGTGTTAGTAATATGTTGACATTATCAGCCAAATTGGATTAGTAGTTTCTTGTTGACAACTGAAAGTTTAGTCACTTTTGTGTGTGTTCTTCGATTTTTTAACTCTTGAAAAAAATGGATCAAGGAATATGATTTTTTGCCCAGAAACAACCCCCTAATAATGCCTCAATCAACTTGTTCACCAGATTTGGTTCCCTGCGACTTTCTCCTATTCCCAAAACCTAAGAGACCAATGAAAGGAAAGCGTTTTGCCACAATTGATGAGATAGAATCAAAGAACATGCTGATAGCCGTAAGGAAAAGCGCATTTGAGAAGTGCTTCGAGGATTGGAAAAAGCGCTGACATAAGTGCAGTATATCTGAGGGGGATTACTTCGAAGGGAACAAAAGGAATATTGATGAATATATAAATACTTAAAAAAAAATGCAAACATCATTTCTTCTTTTGAACAAACCACGCGTGTTACATATGTATGCAGGTACAAAGCTTCTATTAATTTTATTGCATATTATATATTTTCTTACTTGGGATCTATTACCATTTGTTTGCATCCCGCAGCCATGTATTATATCATCAGGTAAAATGTCAGGCACAGATAAAATACTAAATTCATTTTTTTTTAGCACATCAATAGTGTATTGTATTAATGATTGTTCTAATTCTGCTAATTTTCCAAACAAATAGTAGCTCTTATGTCCCGTGTAATTTCCTAAATGATCCATTCGGAAAATTTTGAGTTGTTTACACATTTCCGAGAACTCCAACTTTTTGCACTTGCTGACTTCTTCTTGCGTAAATCTGTAAATTTCTTTCTCCTCATTTCCATAATTCCAAACCCTTGGGTGTACATAATTGGGTAATTTTAAAATCTCATTTTCCAACTCCTTTAGATCATTCTCATTAGCTGAGTCTCCTTTATTAACTAATTTAGAAATTGAGTCTATGTTACTGTCCAGCCCACGCAGTAGCAAAGACTTCTCCAATTTAACCAAGTCCAATTGTTTTAAAAAATTTGCTATTCTACACACTTGAGAATTTTTTGAAAAACCCCTAAAAGAAATTTCGAAATTATGTAGTAGGACAACAACATCAACGTAATTAACTACCTCATTTTAAAAAATACAAGTAACTTTACTTCGGATTGAAAACCATTCAGCGTTGGAAATGTTTATATTTTTTGTTGAAAACCATGGATCAAGAGAATCGCCGTAGAGGAAACAGCGCCGCCGCCTATAAAATTTTTATCGCGGTAAACCAGGGCAGTATATACAGGCAAAATCACCAGCACAGATATAATCTGTGCTCACCAGCACAGCTGAGTATTTATTTAACTGATTTTATGTCAAATTCCATATAATACTACATTTACATCTACGCAAAATCTGGTACTTATGAGATTTTGAGCGAAATCTAGTTCTTTTCACAGATTATAACACAAACTAAAAGTGTTTTTTTTATATCGTGTACATACATATGAAATATAAAAACACTTGTGCTGCTACTTTTTATCCGTGGGGTTATGACGTAGTTTACTGTGATAAAGTACGTATTTACTCTTTTAATTTTATAGAATTTCACCTTAAAATAAATAATTTTAAATAATAATAAATATACATTTTTTGTTCAAAACTAAAGGTGAGTTTTGAAATGTCGCGTGCTGTGTACATTCGATTTTCGAAATTTTTTTGTTATGTTGGCACACATCTGTTAGTCATATCTTGGCATTATCAGCCAATTTGGATTAGTAGTTTGTTGTTGACAACTGAAAAGCACAGAGCAACCAGAGGTGTAAACGTTCACGTTAGAAAATTGCTAGAATTAGTTTTTTTGCTGCGGGCAGTCCCAAAAGAAAGAGACAAATATAACATTTACAAATAGTGCGAATAATAATCAAAACAAAATCAAAAAACCAGAAAAATTAAACTTATCTTTTAATATATACAGCATAAGTTATCCTCTAAGTTTATTTAAAATAAATATAAACTTTTCAACCTTTTTTTCAGCTTTGTGCATACGTTTTTTTATTAATGGCCAGGAAAATTATTCCAAATAAAGAAGAAAAGTGTAACAAAAAAGAATTTCTCGCCGTGCAATAAAAACTTACTAATCGCTGGGCACGGCGAGAAATTTATATACATAATATAGATGTGTTCTTCATCATAAACAATTGGATACTAAAATATATCCACTTAAGATGAAACTAAAATACATACAATGCTTTCATTGCCAACCAATGGTTTGCTAAAAGCAAATTGCATATGGTAACCTAGAATTCAATAACAGAAAAAGTTAGAGTGTTGTAAAACTTCATTCTCAACCAAGCGAAAAAAGACTATAATATGAACAATTCAAAAATTGAGAAATAATTCATTCTCGTATTCCATTTGTCTTAAAATGTTGGTATAAATAGAAGTTCTTTAGACACACAATTTGTAGATAAGACACGAAGAATGTTGATAACGTGTGTAGCGACATAGAAAATGCATTCCATTCAGCTAGATGTCTAATAAAATGAAAACTTTTACTGTTTTCAAAGGTTATCCATATTAAATAAATAATTCTCTTTCTGAATAGAAAGAAAAACGAACTCATGCCTAAAGAATTAGAATTACTTGATAATTAATTATATTTATTCATGTAACACGTATAATATCAAGTAAGCTAGGAAACATTCAATTCCGTCGAATTTGTCTTGATTTACTTAATATAATTAATGAAAAACATGCAATTCCAATCTAATACTACATTTACATCTACGCAAAATCTAGTAGATTTCAGCTCAAATCTCGAAGAAAAACAGCTGACTGAAGAGAGAATAAAAAATTGGCTCTAAACTTAATTAAATTCGTGCTACAATTGTTTTTATACACATAATTACATATGTAATATTACTTACACTTTCTTCATTATTGTTTTATCCATATTTTATCCTTATTTTAAACTTTTATTATTTTTTAATGTTGCTGCAAATGTTTTGTTTCTCCCGCCCTTTTTTTTGTTACAAATGTCAAAATTTTCTTGTTCAGCGCTGTATATTTCAGTACATTAGCCAAAAATACATAGTTGCATCATTTAGTATTGCAAGATTTTGCCAAAATCTAGTTCGTAAGTAGATTTTGTTTTATATGGGTAATCTGGTAGAAATGAACTAGATTTCGCTCAAAATCTCATAAGTACCAAATTTTGCGTAGGTGTAAATGTAGTATAAATGAAGAACAAATATGTGCATAAATATTTTTGTTTTACCATTTATGTATATTTGGTATTTTATTTGGCAAATTTAGCCAAATCTGTAGCGTCAGGAAATTTTTTGAAAATGTTTAAGATTTTCATTAAACCTTATACTTATCATTACTTCGCTTTTTATAAGTTCAAATGGCATTCTATCTCTTTCTTTAAAACACAAATTAAGGTGGACAAATATATGCTGATACTATTGAAAATTGCTTGATTTAAATATTTTTTAAATCATGTATGTAAAAGCCCAATTATAAATTATAAAAATTGCTTGAGCCTGCCTAACTATCAAATTGATTAGTTTTAACAATTCTAGTTCGATAATCGTGGGGCACAGCTAAAAACATGCATGTGAACATGTGTTTACTTCATCACAATCGTCATATAAGTATATAATCTGTGTAATCAGGTTGATAAGAAAATAGCATAAACCGAGATGCAACAGAAACACATAAATTGCTTTTATTGCAAAGCGATGGTTGGCTGAAGCAAAATCCATATCATAAAGAAATTATAATAATCAAAAGATAAAGTGGTGTAAACTTTGTTCTGACCCAAGAAAAGGGCAAAAATATGAATATGTGATTTGGTACTGTCAAATTTAGGCAAAAATAACGGTCATTAAGCTTCGAACAAATCAACCACACTGGTTATAAAAGTTCTAACCCAACCCTGTCTTTGGATTACAAAGTGCTTTTATATAAATCGATTATAAAACCAATATGGACATATGGCATTCAGCTGTGGGGTACTGATTGCATATCAAATAATCAGAAGCTGCAAATAAGACAGTCTAGCATTTTACGATTTATAGCATGCATCCTCTGGTACATAAGAAACTAAAATACATATAGAGATCTAGAAGTTCCCACTATCCAGGAAGTAGCAAAAACATACTCGTCCAAATACGTAAGCAAACTAGTGTTCCATCCCAACACTCCAGCGCGCGATTTACTGCAATTTCATGGGCACAAGAGACTGGAAAAAACTGACACATTGGCGAGACGGCTTTCGCATTAGTAGATAATATTTTATTATTAAGATTTGAATACAATAACCTAGTTGTTAAATTGGTAATACCTAATAAATAATTGTATCGAAATAAGATTTGAATACCTATTGTAAATTTCTTTAAATATACAGATTCAATAAAACAAGAATAAAGATAAAAAATATTCCATTTGTAAAAAATATTGTGGTAAATAGATGATGTGTACAGAAAATACAAATTTAGTAGAAAGACACAAAGAATGTCGATAACGTTCGTATCTGCATGGAAGACACAAAGTAGTAAACAGAGGTGAAACGACAATATAGTGATTTTTCTTCTCTATCCGTCTCATTCCCACATTTTTGGTAAATATAAGGGTGGGTTATGCACTTAAACACATTTTAAATTTGTTTAATATAATTTTTTTTATTAAAACAAATAATGAAAATTATTAACAATATTTTCATATCACTTTTTGAAATTTGCACTTATTCACATTAGATTTTCGTTTTATTTTCCTGCATTTCGTCAAAAAATGCTATATTTGTCTCTTTCTAACAGAACCCATAGTAAAAAAACACAGTTTTTTATTTTTTATGTGTCAAAGTCTTCACCTCTGATGGAAGCTGTATTCCATTCTGCTATTTGTGTAATAACATTTTTACTTCTACTGTATCAAAGTTTATCATATCAAAGGAATTTTCTTCTTAACAGGAAGAGTAAAAAATGAACTGAAGCCTAAAAATTAAATTTATTAATAGAAAAAAATTTTTAGATCGATTTTCAGCTTGAATCTTGACAAACCTTAAAAAAAACTTTCAAAATGAAGCCCGTCTGGCAAGCCTAAATGTAGATTGTACTCATAACTTTCACCCTCAAGTGGGAGAGTATGCAGTGGTAATTACTTAGAAATGTGTGGGATATTTTGTTGTGTTTCGCATACACCGCATGTGCACCCATGTATACAAAGTTGTGTAAGTACTTTTAATTAATAACTTTATCTATTACAATAGTATCATTATGTGCATTGATACATGTTAAGAAGTGAATATATTTAACCAATAGTACATCAAAGCCGCTGTTGATGACGGCGTTGGTAGTAGGCTTGTGTAGCTCATAACCTAACTAGTTCAATTGAACTATTCAGTTCAGTGATGGGAAATGAGATTCTCATTTCGGTATCAAAAATTTTTTCTAAGAGTACTTTTTTAACGTCAAGAGTAACAAGTCGTTATTTTTTTTTTATTTTTATTAAACAGTAAAAAAATCTTTATGAAAACAAAAAGTTAACAAAAACCACAAATCAGTACATAAAAAGTTCATTTTACCTATAAACAAAACATTTTTTAAATTTATTTGGTACTTTTTAAGGTATATCACTTTAAACTGAAATGGATTTGGGTTTATTTCAAAAATAATTTTCTCTTGCTTTTTAAGACCATTTCCAAAAAAACTTCCTCCATCACATTAAAGTAAAAATCAGTGAGTATTGTCCTTCAAATAAGCCCAAATCTATACCAGTAGCGTTATTCACTTAGGATTTGTTTCAATTTAAAGTTTTATACTTAAAAAATAACCCAATATACAAGTTTACATATTAAAAAAAAAAAAATTAACAGAACATAAATATGTATGTTAAAATACAAATTCATTATTATAACTAAACAATCCATTTTAAATAATAGTTATGTTAAAAACAAACAATAGATATACTTTACAAGTATCTATATTTAAAAAAATATTTGTACTTAAATGTAGATGTGTTTAAAGGAACATAAGTAAATAATTATAATACGAGATCAAAAGTAATTAAAGTTTATAGCAATTACAATTTGTTTGAAATTATTTTATTAGATATGTCAAAGTTATAACAACAGGAGTCTTAAGATTTCAATAAATCTTTGGTCTGAATAATACTTGATACGGTTTCAACATTAAGCCTATTTCTTTGTTTGGTTTTATTAGATTTTGTTACGAAAAAATCCTCTCTACATTTGCAGAGGAGTGAGGAATAGATAAAATTCCATTTGCAATTTTCGAAATATCGGAAAACATATATTCGCCCAAAGAGTTTTTAGTTTTAGCCACTTTAGACCAAAAACTACAAATATTTTCATTTACCAAAGGCTTAAGCTCTTCAACATCTGCCAATGCCCTGTACTGAGAGTTTATATTTTCAAAAGTTTGCCTTTCATTTGGAATCATTTTTAACAGAAGTGGTATAATACTATTAGTTCTACCGGACAAAACATTTTCAGGGGAAAATTTATTAACCAAATTAACATTTCGCTGTCAAAGTCAACTTTTTTTCTTAGAATTTTACAAAATTTAATGTAAATATGTTTACAATTTTCTTTAAACGTATTTACGACACTTATTCCCACATTGTTTGTATTTAAATATAAATCAACTTCAGAGCCACAAAAAATATCATCCAAGGAAATGTGATTTTAATGGAAATTTATGTCGTATAAATTTATCAATTTCAATCGGTATTCCACATTTCGATGCAGCGGATGATGTTAAATTTAGTATGTGGCAAATGCAACCGTTTGTAAAAATGTGAGGAACTTTTTCTTTAAATTTGGCTTGCACACCATTAAAGGGGCCCACATGACCGCACAGATGTCGGTTGTAATACCGATTATATTATTTAAAGGTATATTGCATAGCTCTAAAAATTTTAAGGTACTTTCAAATATGCCAGTTGATGAGCTCTCATCTATTTTAATTAAACCTAAAAATCTATCACGACATTGTCCATTAAAAGTTCTAATATCAATCGCCAAGTTTGTGTTGATGCTTATATCCGTGCTCTCATCAAACACTATCGAAAAATAATTCATTTTACAAAAATCAGAAATATCAGTAATATTTTGTGGGCCCAAAATATTTGTTATAATTGTTTGTCCTTTTTTTCTGTTTATATTAAAAGTTTTAGCTATTTTGGAATCATTTATTCCTTCTTATATTATACAATTAAGATGATCTAATGCATTGAAGGGTATGTTGTGTTCCGCCACAAACGCACCATAATTTCCAATTTTTTTGCGGACTCATTTGTGGGACATTTGGTAGTAGATGACAAAAAATTCTGAATTGTTGGTGTACTTTGGCTGCACTAATTTTTTTCTTGTGGTTTCCACTGGAATCATGACGGCTTAAATGTGTCAGTCCGCCGGAGATAGGAACATGGCAAGTGCAGCAAATTTTGGATTTTCCATCATTTTTTAAAGGCACTATGTATGGTTTATTTTGCTTGCTCGTCCTAAAATTATTTTAAAGATGTATGTATTTATTGTTAAATTGTATTAAAGCAATAAATTTAAACTTACCTGGCTTCTTCTGATTCCATTTTTTATTAAAAATAAGTATTTCTAAAGAAATACACAGATATGTATGTACTTTTGCATTTAAACAAGAAACACCAGAAAAAACTAACTGTTGAATGCGATGACAATAGGTGTGTTCATTTACTAAAAATTTGTACAAATTTGTAACAATTGTTACTAGAAAGCGTTCATTAACCCAAAAAATTTGCAACGAGAGAGCGTCAAAAGAGCGTAAAAAATTGAGAGACAGAAAAATTCTTGCAAGTTTTTACAAGTAAAATTTTTACTTGCAATAATTATTCAAACAGCTGTTTTGCGTTTGTGTTTACAAAACAATATTTCTAAATTAAGTTGAAAATAAAAATATTTTGGAAAATTTAAGAAATTGTAAGTAAATGTAAACTTTTAAAACGGTGAAAAGTATTAAAAAGATGCATTTATTTTTGTGTAACTTAGAACAACAGAAGCAACATAAGATGTCTAAACCTGTGGTTTTAACTGTCTCTGAAATGTTTTTGTTTTTTTTCTTTAATTTTCACAGACCAGTTGTAATTTTTAGTGATGTAAATATAATGACTACGGAGCTACTTGGTAATTTACACTAAGCAGGCAAATAATTCCATTAGTTCAAATATATATTTGCAAATAAATTTAAATTAACACATAATTTATTAAATTACTTTTCTACTGCTTTTGATATTTTATTTTGGATAAAGCTTTTTATTACAATGAAAATGAAAATTGCTTAAATTTGTTTCCTTTCAAAAATATATTTAACCCGTTTTCGCCGGCTGTTTATTATTATTATAGTTTGGAAACGATTGCAAAGGCGGAGAATTAACGTTAGACAATAACGAACAAAAATTCTCCTTTTCAACTCACGTTTGTTTGCGCTTTAATATAGTTTCTTATTAGTGTTTATTTACATAAATAGTTCTTCATAAAATCGCTTGGAAAATAAATCACAAAGTTGGAAATAAACATTTCTGCGACCTTATTCTGTCGTTATTTCCGGTGATTGCAATAAAAACTCTGTGTAGGCAGGCTGTTATAACGTATAAACTAATTAAAAATAGATATTATATTCATTCATTTTATTCAAAAGTAGCTAATCACCCTTATCGTGTTTAGCGTATTTCGACTACGTCTAGTACTTTATTAAATAAAATTGCAAAACTTTTCATTATTCTATTACAAGCCGTACTCGAAAAACGCCAGTCACGACAATGCTGAACATAAGTGACCATAATCACATTATTTTTATAATAATATACATATATGTATAATTTTTCCAAAAAATATAGTGGTAGTTATTGAGTACTCATATATACCTATACATTACAACACTACTTTAACTTGCAAATTTTAGCTAGTAAAGTGTTCATTTACTTTTTCACATTTTTGAGAGTAATTTTGGAAAATTTCTTGTTACTCTCTCGTTACTAACTTTTACTAGTAAAGTAAATGAACACACCTAATGTGTTATTTATAAAACTAACAACAAACATTGACAAAATAAAAACGAAGCGCGATTAAAGAAAGTGACCGATCACACTCAAAAGCTCAATTTACTAGTTCTTTTTTGTATGAAGATTGACAATTCTATCAAAAGAACCACCAAAAACGTAACAGCTGTTTTTTTGCAGCTACCCTATGTAATTACATTGTGAAAAAGCAAACCGAATATGTAAAACAAAATAAGAAGACATAATAAGAACTAGAGTTCCCATTTTCATAAACTATAAGTGATGAAGGGGAAATGCTGAAACAGATGAATTTAAGATAATCAATGGTTTTAAATTGTAGACGTATCACTGAGAGTATCAAATGTAACCGAGGAGTAACACGGTATTTTTTCAAATCAAATAGTATCAAAAAAAGCACGATCGTAACAACTTTTCCATCACTAATTCAGTTCAACTAAACATTCTAGTTCATGTTTTTACGCTCCCTAGCTAAATTTGGGAATATGAAATAAAAACAAATGTAGTGTTGTCAGAAGTAAGGGAATCCGTACAAATAGGTTACATTAATTATTATATTATCGAATCTCAAAAGAAATTTACAATAAGTATCTTTCGTATCTACCAAGTATTATTTATGAATTATTATCAATGAAATAACTAATTTACTGTATTCACATCTTAATAAAGTGACGGAAACAGTGGTATTTATTATGTTTATTCGGGGACAATTTTGGCTAATGATGAAAGACGTTACATTATTCATTAACTCTAAAGCAGTTTTTTATAGTGAAATGTGTTTCAGAGACCAAGATGTTGAACTTAATATTTATGTTGGGAGAACCCATTTGCGTACCAGAACCATAGTTTCAACTGGTTCATTTTTTGCTTAGCAAAACTTTCAAAAGCATGTTTTGGGTGTGCATCATTTCTTGAAACATACCCTGCATTATTTTCATAAAGTTGTTCATTGTTTGTATTAAGTTATCGATTGAATTCGAATTGTTTGTAAACGGTAGCTTTGGACCCTCTTTTAAGATGTGGGCATAAGAGTGTTTTCGCGCGAACTGACTTTTCGCCTCACGATTAGCATTAGTAATTGTGCATCAATTTGCAGTGCTTTGACATACGTGTAATTTTGTGTAGTGTGTGGTATATTACTATGTCATATTCAGGCTTACGTACTTCCAATTATTTTTTACGTATTGGAAGACTACATCCCCCATAGTTTGCAGTATGGTTTTCACCGCAGTTGCTGCATTTTTTAATCTTGGAATCAGTTTTGGAAGATTTTCATTCCGAAGTTGGGCGTCGCCGCAAACAACAAAAACGGATGGTAACTTGCAGGAAGTTTTTCTGTGCCAGAATTTTGGACAATTAGTGCACTTACGACGACCTCTACAGTTATTCTTCTATTCAAGAGGTAACACAAGTTATAGATAGGATGAACGGAATTCGTTGATTTTAGCTGAGTTGCGTTAAATGCAATCTTATCACGATGCATTGCTTGGGAACTTTATTCTTATTTAGGAGAGCGTGTACTGCCCTGACTACGTAATCTTCCGCTTCTATTGCACCTTTTATTTTCTGATTCAAGTCGGCTTACGATTAGCTGATAATTCTTTTCCGTATGTGCTTGAATCTTTGTTTCTTGAATTTGTCCTCTTCGTATAGAAGCTACAAAAAAGGCGGCCATATTAGTTAGTAAACTAGGATTTTGTTTAGTCCAAGCCAAATCGGCAACAGGATAGCAGTGTTTCGATGTTAGAAAAAATTTAAAAAAGCAAGTTACTTATAAAAACTAATTGAGGCAGAATTTATAGAGTAGATTAAGTATAAATTCTATATATCCTAAGAAGTAAATAATAAAGCTTATAGAGGTATCAAATAGAGCTTAAGCGTCTAGCACGTAAAAATGTACAGTAGCAGGAAAGCGTTACCCTCAGGGAGCTCCCTTAGGTGAAGGTAGAGTTACAGCGTAAGTTGAATTTACAGCAATAAGATAGCTGGAGCCCTAAAGATAAGAAGAAATTTTAATAAGTAATTTGGCCAATTAAGAAAAGAGAGATATAGAAACAATCCAAAATATTTAGTAACCGAAAAAAATAATAGTAAATCGCGTACATATTTTATTTAGTTGATTTATGAATTATAATTATATCTAAAATCTTTCATTTTTTTAGTTAATATTTTAATAAAAATATGTATATTTCTTAAGATTGAAAGAAAATATTAAAATGTCGGCTTAATTAGTAAAGGTACTGGCGATGATTGACTGCTAAGTAGAGAAGTGGGCAAATGGGTTTCGGAAGTTTCTGCGCCAAGATTGGGAGAGCTATGGAAAGATCAACATCAGTCTTTCACCGAATATTCGTTCGATTGTTAGTAGATTGTAGAGTGAAAATAGAACATCAACGAATGAAAGTAGATCAACATTTCTGTTAGATACTGGAGCAGATATTTCTGATGTTAAAAAAAACCATATTCATAACGAACCAGAAGATCACAGCAAACAGACTAATATTAATGGATTTAAGATCTCCTCATAGCATATTAATTACATATCGTATAAAACGACTTTCCAAATCAGGTTGTTGGAATCATAGGAATGGACTGCATCAAAAAGTACAAAGATTTTATTATCTGACGCTCATATGATGTTCCTTACGACATCGCTGTTCCACTGTTGAACGTTCCAGACGTTAATTCAATATTCCTAGCAGTTAGATGAAAGGTCATACGACCAATAAATCTTAATTCAACTGATGACGATTTATCGACACCACAACAATCTAATCAAAATTCAATCCATATTGCCAATACAATAACAACGAAATCAAAACCCTTAGTTAAAAATGTCAACGCAACAGACAAAGATAAGCCCAAATCTATACCAGTAGCGTTATTCACTTAGGATTTGTTTCAATTTAAAGTTTTATACTTAAAAAATAACCCAATATACAAGTTTACATATTAAAAAAAAAAAAATTAACAGAACATAAATATGTATGTTAAAATACAAATTCATTATTATAACTAAACAATCCATTTTAAATAATAGTTATGTTAAAAACAAACAATAGATGTACTTTACAAGTATCTATATTTAAAAAAATATTTGTACTTAAATGTAGATGTGTTTAAAGGAACATAAGTAAATAATTATAATACGAGATCAAAAGTAATTAAAGTTTATAGCAATTACAATTTGTTTGAAATTATTTTATTAGATATGTCAAAGTTATAACAACAGGAGTCTTAAGATTTCAATAAATCTTTGGTCTGAATAATACTTGATACGGTTTCAACATTAAGCCTATTTCTTTGTTTGGTTTTATTAGATTTTGTTACGAAAAAATCCTCTCTACATTTGCAGAGGAGTGAGGAATAGATAAAATTCCATTTGCAATTTTCGAAATATCGGAAAACATATATTCGCCCAAAGAGTTTTTAGTTTTAGCCACTTTAGACCAAAAACTACAAATATTTTCATTTACCAAAGGCTTAAGCTCTTCAACATCTGCCAATGCCCTGTACTGAGAGTTTATATTTTCAAAAGTTTGCCTTTCATTTGGAATCATTTTTAACAGAAGTGGTATAATACTATTAGTTCTACCGGACAAAACATTTTCAGGGGAAAATTTATTAACCAAATTAACATTTCGCTGTCAAAGTCAACTTTTTTTCTTAGAATTTTACAAAATTTAATGTAAATATGTTTACAATTTTCTTTAAACGTATTTACGACACTTATTCCCACATTGTTTGTATTTAAATATAAATCAACTTCAGAGCCACAAAAAATATCATCCAAGGAAATGTGATTTTAATGGAAATTTATGTCTTATAAATTTATCAATTTCAATCGGTATTCCACATTTCGATGCAGCGGATGATGTTAAATTTAGTATGTGGCAAATGCAACCGTTTGTAAAAATGTGAGGAACTTTTTCTTTAAATTTGGCTTGCACACCATTAAAGGGGCCCACATGACCGCACAGATGTCGGTTGTAATACCGATTATATTATTTAAAGGTATATTGCATAGCTCTAAAAATTTTAAGGTACTTTCAAATATGCCAGTTGATGAGCTCTCATCTATTTTAATTAAACCTAAAAATCTATCACGACATTGTCCATTAAAAGTTCTAATATCAATCGCCAAGTTTGTGTTGATGCTTATATCCGTGCTCTCATCAAACACTATCGAAAAATAATTCATTTTACAAAAATCAGAAATATCAGTAATATTTTGTGGGCCCAAAATATTTGTTATAATTGTTTGTCCTTTTTTTCTGTTTATATTAAAAGTTTTAGCTATTTTGGAATCATTTATTCCTTCTTATATTATACAATTAAGATGATCTAATGCATTGAAGGGTATGTTGTGTTCCGCCACAAACGCACCATAATTTCCAATTTTTTTGCGGACTCATTTGTGGGACATTTGGTAGTAGATGACAAAAAATTCTGAATTGTTGGTGTACTTTGGCTGCACTAATTTTTTTCTTGTGGTTTCCACTGGAATCATGACGGCTTAAATGTGTCAGTCCGCCGGAGATAGGAACATGGCAAGTGCAGCAAATTTTGGATTTTCCATCATTTTTTAAAGGCACTATGTATGGTTTATTTTGCTTGCTCGTCCTAAAATTATTTTAAAGATGTATGTATTTATTGTTAAATTGTATTAAAGCAATAAATTTAAACTTACCTGGCTTCTTCTGATTCCATTTTTTATTAAAAATAAGTATTTCTAAAGAAATACACAGATATGTATGTACTTTTGCATTTAAACAAGAAACACCAGAAAAAACTAACTGTTGAATGCGATGACAATAGGTGTGTTCATTTACTAAAAATTTGTACAAATTTGTAACAATTGTTACTAGAAAGCGTTCATTAACCCAAAAAATTTGCAACGAGAGAGCGTCAAAAGAGCGTAAAAAATTGAGAGACAGAAAAATTCTTGCAAGTTTTTACAAGTAAAATTTTTACTTGCAATAATTATTCAAACAGCTGTTTTGCGTTTGTGTTTACAAAACAATATTTCTAAATTAAGTTGAAAATAAAAATATTTTGGAAAATTTAAGAAATTGTAAGTAAATGTAAACTTTTAAAACGGTGAAAAGTATTAAAAAGATGCATTTATTTTTGTGTAACTTAGAACAACAGAAGCAACATAAGATGTCTAAACCTGTGGTTTTAACTGTCTCTGAAATGTTTTTGTTTTTTTTCTTTAATTTTCACAGACCAGTTGTAATTTTTAGTGATGTAAATATAATGACTACGGAGCTACTTGGTAATTTACACTAAGCAGGCAAATAATTCCATTAGTTCAAATATATATTTGCAAATAAATTTAAATTAACACATAATTTATTAAATTACTTTTCTACTGCTTTTGATATTTTATTTTGGATAAAGCTTTTTATTACAATGAAAAAGGAAATTTCTTAAATTTGTTTCCTTTCAAAAATATATTTAACCCGTTTTCGCCGGCTGTTTATTATTATTATAGTTTGGAAACGATTGCAAAGGCGGAGAATTAACGTTAGACAATAACGAACAAAAATTCTCCTTTTCAACTCACGTTTGTTTGCGCTTTAATATAGTTTCTTATTAGTGTTTATTTACATAAATAGTTCTTCATAAAATCGCTTGGAAAATAAATCACAAAGTTGGAAATAAACATTTCTGCGACCTTATTCTGTCGTTATTTCCGGTGATTGCAATAAAAACTCTGTGTAGGCAGGCTGTTATAACGTATAAACTAATTAAAAATAGATATTATATTCATTCATTTTATTCAAAAGTAGCTAATCACCCTTATCGTGTTTAGCGTATTTCGACTACGTCTAGTACTTTATTAAATAAAATTGCAAAACTTTTCATTATTCTATTACAAGCCGTACTCGAAAAACGCCAGTCACGACAATGCTGAACATAAGTGACCATAATCACATTATTTTTATAATAATATACATATATGTATAATTTTTCCAAAAAATATAGTGGTAGTTATTGAGTACTCATATATACCTATACATTACAACACTACTTTAACTTGCAAATTTTAGCTAGTAAAGTGTTCATTTACTTTTTCACATTTTTGAGAGTAATTTTGGAAAATTTCTTGTTACTCTCTCGTTACTAACTTTTACTAGTAAAGTAAATGAACACACCTAATGTGTTATTTATAAAACTAACAACAAACATTGACAAAATAAAAACGAAGCGCGATTAAAGAAAGTGACCGATCACACTCAAAAGCTCAATTTACTAGTTCTTTTTTGTATGAAGATTGACAATTCTATCAAAAGAACCACCAAAAACGTAACAGCTGTTTTTTTGCAGCTACCCTATGTAATTACATTGTGAAAAAGCAAACCGAATATGTAAAACAAAATAAGAAGACATAATAAGAACTAGAGTTCCCATTTTCATAAACTATAAGTGATGAAGGGGAAATGCTGAAACAGATGAATTTAAGATAATCAATGGTTTTAAATTGTAGACGTATCACTGAGAGTATCAAATGTAACCGAGGAGTAACACGGTATTTTTTCAAATCAAATAGTATCAAAAAAAGCACGATCGTAACAACTTTTCCATCACTAATTCAGTTCAACTAAACATTCTAGTTCATGTTTTTACGCTCCCTAGCTAAATTTGGGAATATGAAATAAAAACAAATGTAGTGTTGTCAGAAGTAAGGGAATCCGTACAAATAGGTTACATTAATTATTATATTATCGAATCTCAAAAGAAATTTACAATAAGTATCTTTCGTATCTACCAAGTATTATTTATGAATTATTATCAATGAAATAACTAATTTACTGTATTCACATCTTAATAAAGTGACGGAAACAGTGGTATTTATTATGTTTATTCGGGGACAATTTTGGCTAATGATGAAAGACGTTACATTATTCATTAACTCTAAAGCAGTTTTTTATAGTGAAATGTGTTTCAGAGACCAAGATGTTGAACTTAATATTTATGTTGGGAGAACCCATTTGCGTTCCAGAACCATAGTTTCAACTGGTTCATTTTTTGCTTAGCAAAACTTTCAAAAGCATGTTTTGGGTGTGCATCATTTCTTGAAACATACCCTGCATTATTTTCATAAAGTTGTTCATTGTTTGTATTAAGTTATCGATTGAATTCGAATTGTTTGTAAACGGTAGCTTTGGACCCTCTTTTAAGATGTGGGCATAAGAGTGTTTTCGCGCGAACTGACTTTTCGCCTCACGATTAGCATTAGTAATTGTGCATCAATTTGCAGTGCTTTGACATACGTGTAATTTTGTGTAGTGTGTGGTATATTACTATGTCATATTCAGGCTTACGTACTTCCAATTATTTTTTACGTATTGGAAGACTACATCCCCCATAGTTTGCAGTATGGTTTTCACCGCAGTTGCTGCATTTTTTAATCTTGGAATCAGTTTTGGAAGATTTTCATTCCGAAGTTGGGCGTCGCCGCAAACAACAAAAACGGATGGTAACTTGCAGGAAGTTTTTCTGTGCCAGAATTTTGGACAATTAGTGCACTTACGACGACCTCTACAGTTATTCTTCTATTCAAGAGGTAACACAAGTTATAGATAGGATGAACGGAATTCGTTGATTTTAGCTGAGTTGCGTTAAATGCAATCTTATCACGATGCATTGCTTGGGAACTTTATTCTTATTTAGGAGAGCGTGTACTGCCCTGACTACGTAATCTTCCGCTTCTATTGCACCTTTTATTTTCTGATTCAAGTCGGCTTACGATTAGCTGATAATTCTTTTCCGTATGTGCTTGAATCTTTGTTTCTTGAATTTGTCCTCTTCGTATAGAAGCTACAAAAAAGGCGGCCATATTAGTTAGTAAACTAGGATTTTGTTTAGTCCAAGCCAAATCGGCAACAGGATAGCAGTGTTTCGATGTTAGAAAAAATTTAAAAAAGCAAGTTACTTATAAAAACTAATTGAGGCAGAATTTATAGAGTAGATTAAGTATAAATTCTATATATCCTAAGAAGTAAATAATAAAGCTTATAGAGGTATCAAATAGAGCTTAAGCGTCTAGCACGTAAAAATGTACAGTAGCAGGAAAGCGTTACCCTCAGGGAGCTCCCTTAGGTGAAGGTAGAGTTACAGCGTAAGTTGAATTTACAGCAATAAGATAGCTGGAGCCCTAAAGATAAGAAGAAATTTTAATAAGTAATTTGGCCAATTAAGAAAAGAGAGATATAGAAACAATCCAAAATATTTAGTAACCGAAAAAAATAATAGTAAATCGCGTACATATTTTATTTAGTTGATTTATGAATTATAATTATATCTAAAATCTTTCATTTTTTTAGTTAATATTTTAATAAAAATATGTATATTTCTTAAGATTGAAAGAAAATATTAAAATGTCGGCTTAATTAGTAAAGGTACTGGCGATGATTGACTGCTAAGTAGAGAAGTGGGCAAATGGGTTTCGGAAGTTTCTGCGCCAAGATTGGGAGAGCTATGGAAAGATCAACATCAGTCTTTCACCGAATATTCGTTCGATTGTTAGTAGATTGTAGAGTGAAAATAGAACATCAACGAATGAAAGTAGATCAACATTTCTGTTAGATACTGGAGCAGATATTTCTGATGTTAAAAAAAACCATATTCATAACGAACCAGAAGATCACAGCAAACAGACTAATATTAATGGATTTAAGATCTCCTCATAGCATATTAATTACATATCGTATAAAACGACTTTCCAAATCAGGTTGTTGGAATCATAGGAATGGACTGCATCAAAAAGTACAAAGATTTTATTATCTGACGCTCATATGATGTTCCTTACGACATCGCTGTTCCACTGTTGAACGTTCCAGACGTTAATTCAATATTCCTAGCAGTTAGATGAAAGGTCATACGACCAATAAATCTTAATTCAACTGATGACGATTTATCGACACCACAACAATCTAATCAAAATTCAATCCATATTGCCAATACAATAACAACGAAATCAAAACCCTTAGTTAAAAATGTCAACGCAACAGACAAAGATAAGCCCAAATCTATACCAGTAGCGTTATTCACTTAGGATTTGTTTCAATTTAAAGTTTTATACTTAAAAAATAACCCAATATACAAGTTTACATATTAAAAAAAAAAAAATTAACAGAACATAAATATGTATGTTAAAATACAAATTCATTATTATAACTAAACAATCCATTTTAAATAATAGTTATGTTAAAAACAAACAATAGATGTACTTTACAAGTATCTATATTTAAAAAAATATTTGTACTTAAATGTAGATGTGTTTAAAGGAACATAAGTAAATAATTATAATACGAGATCAAAAGTAATTAAAGTTTATAGCAATTACAATTTGTTTGAAATTATTTTATTAGATATGTCAAAGTTATAACAACAGGAGTCTTAAGATTTCAATAAATCTTTGGTCTGAATAATACTTGATACGGTTTCAACATTAAGCCTATTTCTTTGTTTGGTTTTATTAGATTTTGTTACGAAAAAATCCTCTCTACATTTGCAGAGGAGTGAGGAATAGATAAAATTCCATTTGCAATTTTCGAAATATCGGAAAACATATATTCGCCCAAAGAGTTTTTAGTTTTAGCCACTTTAGACCAAAAACTACAAATATTTTCATTTACCAAAGGCTTAAGCTCTTCAACATCTGCCAATGCCCTGTACTGAGAGTTTATATTTTCAAAAGTTTGCCTTTCATTTGGAATCATTTTTAACAGAAGTGGTATAATACTATTAGTTCTACCGGACAAAACATTTTCAGGGGAAAATTTATTAACCAAATTAACATTTCGCTGTCAAAGTCAACTTTTTTTCTTAGAATTTTACAAAATTTAATGTAAATATGTTTACAATTTTCTTTAAACGTATTTACGACACTTATTCCCACATTGTTTGTATTTAAATATAAATCAACTTCAGAGCCACAAAAAATATCATCCAAGGAAATGTGATTTTAATGGAAATTTATGTCGTATAAATTTATCAATTTCAATCGGTATTCCACATTTCGATGCAGCGGATGATGTTAAATTTAGTATGTGGCAAATGCAACCGTTTGTAAAAATGTGAGGAACTTTTTCTTTAAATTTGGCTTGCACACCATTAAAGGGGCCCACATGACCGCACAGATGTCGGTTGTAATACCGATTATATTATTTAAAGGTATATTGCATAGCTCTAAAAATTTTAAGGTACTTTCAAATATGCCAGTTGATGAGCTCTCATCTATTTTAATTAAACCTAAAAATCTATCACGACATTGTCCATTAAAAGTTCTAATATCAATCGCCAAGTTTGTGTTGATGCTTATATCCGTGCTCTCATCAAACACTATCGAAAAATAATTCATTTTACAAAAATCAGAAATATCAGTAATATTTTGTGGGCCCAAAATATTTGTTATAATTGTTTGTCCTTTTTTTCTGTTTATATTAAAAGTTTTAGCTATTTTGGAATCATTTATTCCTTCTTATATTATACAATTAAGATGATCTAATGCATTGAAGGGTATGTTGTGTTCCGCCACAAACGCACCATAATTTCCAATTTTTTTGCGGACTCATTTGTGGGACATTTGGTAGTAGATGACAAAAAATTCTGAATTGTTGGTGTACTTTGGCTGCACTAATTTTTTTCTTGTGGTTTCCACTGGAATCATGACGGCTTAAATGTGTCAGTCCGCCGGAGATAGGAACATGGCAAGTGCAGCAAATTTTGGATTTTCCATCATTTTTTAAAGGCACTATGTATGGTTTATTTTGCTTGCTCGTCCTAAAATTATTTTAAAGATGTATGTATTTATTGTTAAATTGTATTAAAGCAATAAATTTAAACTTACCTGGCTTCTTCTGATTCCATTTTTTATTAAAAATAAGTATTTCTAAAGAAATACACAGATATGTATGTACTTTTGCATTTAAACAAGAAACACCAGAAAAAACTAACTGTTGAATGCGATGACAATAGGTGTGTTCATTTACTAAAAATTTGTACAAATTTGTAACAATTGTTACTAGAAAGCGTTCATTAACCCAAAAAATTTGCAACGAGAGAGCGTCAAAAGAGCGTAAAAAATTGAGAGACAGAAAAATTCTTGCAAGTTTTTACAAGTAAAATTTTTACTTGCAATAATTATTCAAACAGCTGTTTTGCGTTTGTGTTTACAAAACAATATTTCTAAATTAAGTTGAAAATAAAAATATTTTGGAAAATTTAAGAAATTGTAAGTAAATGTAAACTTTTAAAACGGTGAAAAGTATTAAAAAGATGCATTTATTTTTGTGTAACTTAGAACAACAGAAGCAACATAAGATGTCTAAACCTGTGGTTTTAACTGTCTCTGAAATGTTTTTGTTTTTTTTCTTTAATTTTCACAGACCAGTTGTAATTTTTAGTGATGTAAATATAATGACTACGGAGCTACTTGGTAATTTACACTAAGCAGGCAAATAATTCCATTAGTTCAAATATATATTTGCAAATAAATTTAAATTAACACATAATTTATTAAATTACTTTTCTACTGCTTTTGATATTTTATTTTGGATAAAGCTTTTTATTACAATGAAAATGAAAATTGCTTAAATTTGTTTCCTTTCAAAAATATATTTAACCCGTTTTCGCCGGCTGTTTATTATTATTATAGTTTGGAAACGATTGCAAAGGCGGAGAATTAACGTTAGACAATAACGAACAAAAATTCTCCTTTTCAACTCACGTTTGTTTGCGCTTTAATATAGTTTCTTATTAGTGTTTATTTACATAAATAGTTCTTCATAAAATCGCTTGGAAAATAAATCACAAAGTTGGAAATAAACATTTCTGCGACCTTATTCTGTCGTTATTTCCGGTGATTGCAATAAAAACTCTGTGTAGGCAGGCTGTTATAACGTATAAACTAATTAAAAATAGATATTATATTCATTCATTTTATTCAAAAGTAGCTAATCACCCTTATCGTGTTTAGCGTATTTCGACTACGTCTAGTACTTTATTAAATAAAATTGCAAAACTTTTCATTATTCTATTACAAGCCGTACTCGAAAAACGCCAGTCACGACAATGCTGAACATAAGTGACCATAATCACATTATTTTTATAATAATATACATATATGTATAATTTTTCCAAAAAATATAGTGGTAGTTATTGAGTACTCATATATACCTATACATTACAACACTACTTTAACTTGCAAATTTTAGCTAGTAAAGTGTTCATTTACTTTTTCACATTTTTGAGAGTAATTTTGGAAAATTTCTTGTTACTCTCTCGTTACTAACTTTTACTAGTAAAGTAAATGAACACACCTAATGTGTTATTTATAAAACTAACAACAAACATTGACAAAATAAAAACGAAGCGCGATTAAAGAAAGTGACCGATCACACTCAAAAGCTCAATTTACTAGTTCTTTTTTGTATGAAGATTGACAATTCTATCAAAAGAACCACCAAAAACGTAACAGCTGTTTTTTTGCAGCTACCCTATGTAATTACATTGTGAAAAAGCAAACCGAATATGTAAAACAAAATAAGAAGACATAATAAGAACTAGAGTTCCCATTTTCATAAACTATAAGTGATGAAGGGGAAATGCTGAAACAGATGAATTTAAGATAATCAATGGTTTTAAATTGTAGACGTATCACTGAGAGTATCAAATGTAACCGAGGAGTAACACGGTATTTTTTCAAATCAAATAGTATCAAAAAAAGCACGATCGTAACAACTTTTCCATCACTAATTCAGTTCAACTAAACATTCTAGTTCATGTTTTTACGCTCCCTAGCTAAATTTGGGAATATGAAATAAAAACAAATGTAGTGTTGTCAGAAGTAAGGGAATCCGTACAAATAGGTTACATTAATTATTATATTATCGAATCTCAAAAGAAATTTACAATAAGTATCTTTCGTATCTACCAAGTATTATTTATGAATTATTATCAATGAAATAACTAATTTACTGTATTCACATCTTAATAAAGTGACGGAAACAGTGGTATTTATTATGTTTATTCGGGGACAATTTTGGCTAATGATGAAAGACGTTACATTATTCATTAACTCTAAAGCAGTTTTTTATAGTGAAATGTGTTTCAGAGACCAAGATGTTGAACTTAATATTTATGTTGGGAGAACCCATTTGCGTACCAGAACCATAGTTTCAACTGGTTCATTTTTTGCTTAGCAAAACTTTCAAAAGCATGTTTTGGGTGTGCATCATTTCTTGAAACATACCCTGCATTATTTTCATAAAGTTGTTCATTGTTTGTATTAAGTTATCGATTGAATTCGAATTGTTTGTAAACGGTAGCTTTGGACCCTCTTTTAAGATGTGGGCATAAGAGTGTTTTCGCGCGAACTGACTTTTCGCCTCACGATTAGCATTAGTAATTGTGCATCAATTTGCAGTGCTTTGACATACGTGTAATTTTGTGTAGTGTGTGGTATATTACTATGTCATATTCAGGCTTACGTACTTCCAATTATTTTTTACGTATTGGAAGACTACATCCCCCATAGTTTGCAGTATGGTTTTCACCGCAGTTGCTGCATTTTTTAATCTTGGAATCAGTTTTGGAAGATTTTCATTCCGAAGTTGGGCGTCGCCGCAAACAACAAAAACGGATGGTAACTTGCAGGAAGTTTTTCTGTGCCAGAATTTTGGACAATTAGTGCACTTACGACGACCTCTACAGTTATTCTTCTATTCAAGAGGTAACACAAGTTATAGATAGGATGAACGGAATTCGTTGATTTTAGCTGAGTTGCGTTAAATGCAATCTTATCACGATGCATTGCTTGGGAACTTTATTCTTATTTAGGAGAGCGTGTACTGCCCTGACTACGTAATCTTCCGCTTCTATTGCACCTTTTATTTTCTGATTCAAGTCGGCTTACGATTAGCTGATAATTCTTTTCCGTATGTGCTTGAATCTTTGTTTCTTGAATTTGTCCTCTTCGTATAGAAGCTACAAAAAAGGCGGCCATATTAGTTAGTAAACTAGGATTTTGTTTAGTCCAAGCCAAATCGGCAACAGGATAGCAGTGTTTCGATGTTAGAAAAAATTTAAAAAAGCAAGTTACTTATAAAAACTAATTGAGGCAGAATTTATAGAGTAGATTAAGTATAAATTCTATATATCCTAAGAAGTAAATAATAAAGCTTATAGAGGTATCAAATAGAGCTTAAGCGTCTAGCACGTAAAAATGTACAGTAGCAGGAAAGCGTTACCCTCAGGGAGCTCCCTTAGGTGAAGGTAGAGTTACAGCGTAAGTTGAATTTACAGCAATAAGATAGCTGGAGCCCTAAAGATAAGAAGAAATTTTAATAAGTAATTTGGCCAATTAAGAAAAGAGAGATATAGAAACAATCCAAAATATTTAGTAACCGAAAAAAATAATAGTAAATCGCGTACATATTTTATTTAGTTGATTTATGAATTATAATTATATCTAAAATCTTTCATTTTTTTAGTTAATATTTTAATAAAAATATGTATATTTCTTAAGATTGAAAGAAAATATTAAAATGTCGGCTTAATTAGTAAAGGTACTGGCGATGATTGACTGCTAAGTAGAGAAGTGGGCAAATGGGTTTCGGAAGTTTCTGCGCCAAGATTGGGAGAGCTATGGAAAGATCAACATCAGTCTTTCACCGAATATTCGTTCGATTGTTAGTAGATTGTAGAGTGAAAATAGAACATCAACGAATGAAAGTAGATCAACATTTCTGTTAGATACTGGAGCAGATATTTCTGATGTTAAAAAAAACCATATTCATAACGAACCAGAAGATCACAGCAAACAGACTAATATTAATGGATTTAAGATCTCCTCATAGCATATTAATTACATATCGTATAAAACGACTTTCCAAATCAGGTTGTTGGAATCATAGGAATGGACTGCATCAAAAAGTACAAAGATTTTATTATCTGACGCTCATATGATGTTCCTTACGACATCGCTGTTCCACTGTTGAACGTTCCAGACGTTAATTCAATATTCCTAGCAGTTAGATGAAAGGTCATACGACCAATAAATCTTAATTCAACTGATGACGATTTATCGACACCACAACAATCTAATCAAAATTCAATCCATATTGCCAATACAATAACAACGAAATCAAAACCCTTAGTTAAAAATGTCAACGCAACAGACAAAGATAAGCCCAAATCTATACCAGTAGCGTTATTCACTTAGGATTTGTTTCAATTTAAAGTTTTATACTTAAAAAATAACCCAATATACAAGTTTACATATTAAAAAAAAAAAAATTAACAGAACATAAATATGTATGTTAAAATACAAATTCATTATTATAACTAAACAATCCATTTTAAATAATAGTTATGTTAAAAACAAACAATAGATGTACTTTACAAGTATCTATATTTAAAAAAATATTTGTACTTAAATGTAGATGTGTTTAAAGGAACATAAGTAAATAATTATAATACGAGATCAAAAGTAATTAAAGTTTATAGCAATTACAATTTGTTTGAAATTATTTTATTAGATATGTCAAAGTTATAACAACAGGAGTCTTAAGATTTCAATAAATCTTTGGTCTGAATAATACTTGATACGGTTTCAACATTAAGCCTATTTCTTTGTTTGGTTTTATTAGATTTTGTTACGAAAAAATCCTCTCTACATTTGCAGAGGAGTGAGGAATAGATAAAATTCCATTTGCAATTTTCGAAATATCGGAAAACATATATTCGCCCAAAGAGTTTTTAGTTTTAGCCACTTTAGACCAAAAACTACAAATATTTTCATTTACCAAAGGCTTAAGCTCTTCAACATCTGCCAATGCCCTGTACTGAGAGTTTATATTTTCAAAAGTTTGCCTTTCATTTGGAATCATTTTTAACAGAAGTGGTATAATACTATTAGTTCTACCGGACAAAACATTTTCAGGGGAAAATTTATTAACCAAATTAACATTTCGCTGTCAAAGTCAACTTTTTTTCTTAGAATTTTACAAAATTTAATGTAAATATGTTTACAATTTTCTTTAAACGTATTTACGACACTTATTCCCACATTGTTTGTATTTAAATATAAATCAACTTCAGAGCCACAAAAAATATCATCCAAGGAAATGTGATTTTAATGGAAATTTATGTCTTATAAATTTATCAATTTCAATCGGTATTCCACATTTCGATGCAGCGGATGATGTTAAATTTAGTATGTGGCAAATGCAACCGTTTGTAAAAATGTGAGGAACTTTTTCTTTAAATTTGGCTTGCACACCATTAAAGGGGCCCACATGACCGCACAGATGTCGGTTGTAATACCGATTATATTATTTAAAGGTATATTGCATAGCTCTAAAAATTTTAAGGTACTTTCAAATATGCCAGTTGATGAGCTCTCATCTATTTTAATTAAACCTAAAAATCTATCACGACATTGTCCATTAAAAGTTCTAATATCAATCGCCAAGTTTGTGTTGATGCTTATATCCGTGCTCTCATCAAACACTATCGAAAAATAATTCATTTTACAAAAATCAGAAATATCAGTAATATTTTGTGGGCCCAAAATATTTGTTATAATTGTTTGTCCTTTTTTTCTGTTTATATTAAAAGTTTTAGCTATTTTGGAATCATTTATTCCTTCTTATATTATACAATTAAGATGATCTAATGCATTGAAGGGTATGTTGTGTTCCGCCACAAACGCACCATAATTTCCAATTTTTTTGCGGACTCATTTGTGGGACATTTGGTAGTAGATGACAAAAAATTCTGAATTGTTGGTGTACTTTGGCTGCACTAATTTTTTTCTTGTGGTTTCCACTGGAATCATGACGGCTTAAATGTGTCAGTCCGCCGGAGATAGGAACATGGCAAGTGCAGCAAATTTTGGATTTTCCATCATTTTTTAAAGGCACTATGTATGGTTTATTTTGCTTGCTCGTCCTAAAATTATTTTAAAGATGTATGTATTTATTGTTAAATTGTATTAAAGCAATAAATTTAAACTTACCTGGCTTCTTCTGATTCCATTTTTTATTAAAAATAAGTATTTCTAAAGAAATACACAGATATGTATGTACTTTTGCATTTAAACAAGAAACACCAGAAAAAACTAACTGTTGAATGCGATGACAATAGGTGTGTTCATTTACTAAAAATTTGTACAAATTTGTAACAATTGTTACTAGAAAGCGTTCATTAACCCAAAAAATTTGCAACGAGAGAGCGTCAAAAGAGCGTAAAAAATTGAGAGACAGAAAAATTCTTGCAAGTTTTTACAAGTAAAATTTTTACTTGCAATAATTATTCAAACAGCTGTTTTGCGTTTGTGTTTACAAAACAATATTTCTAAATTAAGTTGAAAATAAAAATATTTTGGAAAATTTAAGAAATTGTAAGTAAATGTAAACTTTTAAAACGGTGAAAAGTATTAAAAAGATGCATTTATTTTTGTGTAACTTAGAACAACAGAAGCAACATAAGATGTCTAAACCTGTGGTTTTAACTGTCTCTGAAATGTTTTTGTTTTTTTTCTTTAATTTTCACAGACCAGTTGTAATTTTTAGTGATGTAAATATAATGACTACGGAGCTACTTGGTAATTTACACTAAGCAGGCAAATAATTCCATTAGTTCAAATATATATTTGCAAATAAATTTAAATTAACACATAATTTATTAAATTACTTTTCTACTGCTTTTGATATTTTATTTTGGATAAAGCTTTTTATTACAATGAAAATGAAAATTGCTTAAATTTGTTTCCTTTCAAAAATATATTTAACCCGTTTTCGCCGGCTGTTTATTATTATTATAGTTTGGAAACGATTGCAAAGGCGGAGAATTAACGTTAGACAATAACGAACAAAAATTCTCCTTTTCAACTCACGTTTGTTTGCGCTTTAATATAGTTTCTTATTAGTGTTTATTTACATAAATAGTTCTTCATAAAATCGCTTGGAAAATAAATCACAAAGTTGGAAATAAACATTTCTGCGACCTTATTCTGTCGTTATTTCCGGTGATTGCAATAAAAACTCTGTGTAGGCAGGCTGTTATAACGTATAAACTAATTAAAAATAGATATTATATTCATTCATTTTATTCAAAAGTAGCTAATCACCCTTATCGTGTTTAGCGTATTTCGACTACGTCTAGTACTTTATTAAATAAAATTGCAAAACTTTTCATTATTCTATTACAAGCCGTACTCGAAAAACGCCAGTCACGACAATGCTGAACATAAGTGACCATAATCACATTATTTTTATAATAATATACATATATGTATAATTTTTCCAAAAAATATAGTGGTAGTTATTGAGTACTCATATATACCTATACATTACAACACTACTTTAACTTGCAAATTTTAGCTAGTAAAGTGTTCATTTACTTTTTCACATTTTTGAGAGTAATTTTGGAAAATTTCTTGTTACTCTCTCGTTACTAACTTTTACTAGTAAAGTAAATGAACACACCTAATGTGTTATTTATAAAACTAACAACAAACATTGACAAAATAAAAACGAAGCGCGATTAAAGAAAGTGACCGATCACACTCAAAAGCTCAATTTACTAGTTCTTTTTTGTATGAAGATTGACAATTCTATCAAAAGAACCACCAAAAACGTAACAGCTGTTTTTTTGCAGCTACCCTATGTAATTACATTGTGAAAAAGCAAACCGAATATGTAAAACAAAATAAGAAGACATAATAAGAACTAGAGTTCCCATTTTCATAAACTATAAGTGATGAAGGGGAAATGCTGAAACAGATGAATTTAAGATAATCAATGGTTTTAAATTGTAGACGTATCACTGAGAGTATCAAATGTAACCGAGGAGTAACACGGTATTTTTTCAAATCAAATAGTATCAAAAAAAGCACGATCGTAACAACTTTTCCATCACTAATTCAGTTCAACTAAACATTCTAGTTCATGTTTTTACGCTCCCTAGCTAAATTTGGGAATATGAAATAAAAACAAATGTAGTGTTGTCAGAAGTAAGGGAATCCGTACAAATAGGTTACATTAATTATTATATTATCGAATCTCAAAAGAAATTTACAATAAGTATCTTTCGTATCTACCAAGTATTATTTATGAATTATTATCAATGAAATAACTAATTTACTGTATTCACATCTTAATAAAGTGACGGAAACAGTGGTATTTATTATGTTTATTCGGGGACAATTTTGGCTAATGATGAAAGACGTTACATTATTCATTAACTCTAAAGCAGTTTTTTATAGTGAAATGTGTTTCAGAGACCAAGATGTTGAACTTAATATTTATGTTGGGAGAACCCATTTGCGTTCCAGAACCATAGTTTCAACTGGTTCATTTTTTGCTTAGCAAAACTTTCAAAAGCATGTTTTGGGTGTGCATCATTTCTTGAAACATACCCTGCATTATTTTCATAAAGTTGTTCATTGTTTGTATTAAGTTATCGATTGAATTCGAATTGTTTGTAAACGGTAGCTTTGGACCCTCTTTTAAGATGTGGGCATAAGAGTGTTTTCGCGCGAACTGACTTTTCGCCTCACGATTAGCATTAGTAATTGTGCATCAATTTGCAGTGCTTTGACATACGTGTAATTTTGTGTAGTGTGTGGTATATTACTATGTCATATTCAGGCTTACGTACTTCCAATTATTTTTTACGTATTGGAAGACTACATCCCCCATAGTTTGCAGTATGGTTTTCACCGCAGTTGCTGCATTTTTTAATCTTGGAATCAGTTTTGGAAGATTTTCATTCCGAAGTTGGGCGTCGCCGCAAACAACAAAAACGGATGGTAACTTGCAGGAAGTTTTTCTGTGCCAGAATTTTGGACAATTAGTGCACTTACGACGACCTCTACAGTTATTCTTCTATTCAAGAGGTAACACAAGTTATAGATAGGATGAACGGAATTCGTTGATTTTAGCTGAGTTGCGTTAAATGCAATCTTATCACGATGCATTGCTTGGGAACTTTATTCTTATTTAGGAGAGCGTGTACTGCCCTGACTACGTAATCTTCCGCTTCTATTGCACCTTTTATTTTCTGATTCAAGTCGGCTTACGATTAGCTGATAATTCTTTTCCGTATGTGCTTGAATCTTTGTTTCTTGAATTTGTCCTCTTCGTATAGAAGCTACAAAAAAGGCGGCCATATTAGTTAGTAAACTAGGATTTTGTTTAGTCCAAGCCAAATCGGCAACAGGATAGCAGTGTTTCGATGTTAGAAAAAATTTAAAAAAGCAAGTTACTTATAAAAACTAATTGAGGCAGAATTTATAGAGTAGATTAAGTATAAATTCTATATATCCTAAGAAGTAAATAATAAAGCTTATAGAGGTATCAAATAGAGCTTAAGCGTCTAGCACGTAAAAATGTACAGTAGCAGGAAAGCGTTACCCTCAGGGAGCTCCCTTAGGTGAAGGTAGAGTTACAGCGTAAGTTGAATTTACAGCAATAAGATAGCTGGAGCCCTAAAGATAAGAAGAAATTTTAATAAGTAATTTGGCCAATTAAGAAAAGAGAGATATAGAAACAATCCAAAATATTTAGTAACCGAAAAAAATAATAGTAAATCGCGTACATATTTTATTTAGTTGATTTATGAATTATAATTATATCTAAAATCTTTCATTTTTTTAGTTAATATTTTAATAAAAATATGTATATTTCTTAAGATTGAAAGAAAATATTAAAATGTCGGCTTAATTAGTAAAGGTACTGGCGATGATTGACTGCTAAGTAGAGAAGTGGGCAAATGGGTTTCGGAAGTTTCTGCGCCAAGATTGGGAGAGCTATGGAAAGATCAACATCAGTCTTTCACCGAATATTCGTTCGATTGTTAGTAGATTGTAGAGTGAAAATAGAACATCAACGAATGAAAGTAGATCAACATTTCTGTTAGATACTGGAGCAGATATTTCTGATGTTAAAAAAAACCATATTCATAACGAACCAGAAGATCACAGCAAACAGACTAATATTAATGGATTTAAGATCTCCTCATAGCATATTAATTACATATCGTATAAAACGACTTTCCAAATTAGGTTGTTGGAATCATAGGAATGGACTGCATCAAAAAGTACAAAGATTTTATTATCTGACGCTCATATGATGTTCCTTACGACATCGCTGTTCCACTGTTGAACGTTCCAGACGTTAATTCAATATTCCTAGCAGTTAGATGAAAGGTCATACGACCAATAAATCTTAATTCAACTGATGACGATTTATCGACACCACAACAATCTAATCAAAATTCAATCCATATTGCCAATACAATAACAACGAAATCAAAACCCTTAGTTAAAAATGTCAACGCAACAGACAAAGATATGCGGCCGTATGCAAAGACATATTTTTATTTTAGTTTAAAGTACAAATTATTTAATAACTACTTTAGGCTTAGCAAATAATTTTTAAGAAAACGTATGCGAGAGAAATCGTATCCAAACTATCTGGTAATCGAATCTATAAATAGGTTTTGATTTTTAAATAAAACTTCATATATAATTGTTGTACTAAGTGAAATTAACAAAACGTGATGTTTCAAAAATTCATACCATACGTATGCGTTGCTTGTGGTGACGCCCACCGAAATTCGGAGTGAACTTCTTGCTAAACTGATCCCAACTTAAAAAAAATAGCATTTGCGATGAAAATCACACTCCAAACTATAGGAGCTCTAAACACTTCCAACACGTAAAAGTAATTCCAAAATCGTACGTACGGATGTGTTTTCGAAGTTCGGTTGACGCGTATAGAATCTTAGGGAGATTGATCAACGGTCGAGTGGGGCGATCTATACTAGCAAAAGTAATATCGGCTAAAGAGAAAGACAGCAGCTCTAACCGCCATGAGATATCAGCTGAATGCCTACTGTGAAATCTTACTGGTCTCAATGAAATAGTCTGAAGCAGTTAGATGGTTCACTACATCGAACTTAAGAGAGCGCGGACGGCAAAACGGCTTCTAACCTGATAGTCGTGCTCTCGTATTCTCCAAAATGAATAACGTATTAAAGGAGTTTTATAAAGGTCCTAGTGGCAGCCATCGTGTGGTGACAAAAACTTTAGAAACGTTTTATTGGGTTAGCTGTCAACCAGCCGTTGCCATATGGATAGCGAATTGCACACAATGTATTGTCGCCAAATATCGAGTAAGAAGAAGTCGGGGACTGATGCAACAGTGCAACTCGGGGGGTATCATTTGAACGTATAACCATGGAAAGAAATCGCTATGTACTTGTCGTGACTACTTTAGTATATTACCAGAGGTATACGCCATACCCAACCAGGAGACAAAAACTATCGTGGATACATTTGTTAACAACTGGGTGTGCCGCTAGAAATTTCGGGTCTTCTAAATTCAACGAAATGCGATGTCTATGGAATAAAGAAAACAAGAACGACACCGCTTCACCCACAATCTGATGAATTGGTATAGAGGTTTAACCGTACTTTGGAAGAGTACCTGAGAAAAGTAGTCAACGCGCATTAAAAAGACTGGGACGAGCAGATTCCGAAATTCCTACTGGCGTACCGGTCTCAAAATAGTCTTCGGCACAGAAATGAAATTGCCTGGCAACTTAGAGTTTGACGTTAAGCCTAAATGTAGAGAGCGCAACCATACATCAAGAGCAAGAAAATCTGAATTAAGATGGTCAGTGACAAGATATAGGCTAGGTATGACCGAGCTACAAACTCTGACGGATTTCATGAGGGTCAACTAGTACAACTTCTTAACCCATAACGAAGGAAAGGATTGTCTCCTAAAGTACAGACTCACTGGGATAGACATTATAAGGTGATCAAAAAGTTGATGTCGTTTACAGAATACAGAAGTTCAATAGTTTTAATATAAAAAAAGATCTTCAAGCTTAAAGAATTTGATAAATTATAATAAAAACAGGAGAACTGGGTTCCTGTGTTTTCTACAAGTTATTTGAAACTAGACAACTATAAAAAGACTTGGGTGGTCAATCGAGTAAAAGTTTGAAGTGTGAACAACGATTATAAAGAAGTAATTGTGTTGAATTTTAGTGTTAAAGTAAATAAAGTAACAGTGTGTAAAAGTAAAATTCTGCCGAGTATATTGTTTAAATAGACTTTATAATTAAAAGAACCTGCGATTAATTAACCACGTTTTAAAAAAATTAAAGGAAATAATATTTTAGAGATAAGATTTGTTAACTTATTGTTAATTTCCTTTAATTAAAATTAAATTAAAAAAATATTGGTAGTGGCAAGGACAATTGGGGAACTTGAAGTTTCTGTAGCCAGTCAGCCGCCATCAAGGCTCTTGGTTCAAAAGTGGTGAAGTCGAAATGTGTACTGACGTGTATTTAATCTCCGACCCTACTTGGACGAAACCGTGTGAGGATTTATTGTGTTCCGGGGCATTAGGAAATTTGTGGAAACCAGATGGCCGATCAATGTGAGAGAAACGGCTCGAAGCTGTAGGTGGTCAATGTACATGGGGGTCATCAGAACCGCCTTGACCGCACTTTTAAACATCTTACGGGAATGGTGGCTAAAACAAACGGCAGGTGGTCTGCGATAACCACTTGCAGATTGTCCAAAATTCGTTGGCCCTTAATCGACAAGGAATCGAGAAAGGCCCTACTGAACATTGGGATAAGTTTGATATCGCTATTTGGCATTTAACGGAGCACTGCATAATTGGAGGTATTTTGGAGCGTATGGGAATCTATCGTGGTGAGATCAGCAGAAGATATTTGGATGAGGAGGATGGAGAGTCAGTTCAACAGCTGCCTGGCTCTGCAAGAATGCAGGCTTAAATATTTAGGCCAAAGATTCTTTCACGGCCTGGACTGAGTTATGGATGCGACACTGACGAGTCTGACAAGTTTGGCGAGATCCTTCAGGTGGTTCTAGCGGACTGGATATCTGGACTTGACAATCAATAAGGATAATACTTAAAGTTTTTCTTGCTTTGAAAAACGCTTATTCGAATAGTTTTACTTTTATTTAATACAAAAACACATATTTTTGCACCTTTTTTGTGTGACAGTATGGCATTACCAAATACATATTGCTGCGATTCCCTCAGAACTTTTTGTGAATGAGTCGTTCGTTTGTATAGGAGAGAGAATCATGGCCTTTATGGACTGCAAATAACGAACAAGAAGATATTTGTTCAACATTGTTTCCAACAACAAACAATTCCAAATGTATCTACACTATATTTCTTTAGTATTTCAATGCTGCAGTACTTGAAATCCCTAAGTCCACTTATACTACATTTACATCTACGCAAAATCTGGTACTTATGAGATAATAATGAATAAAGTGTAAGTAATATACATATAAAGTGTATATAATAAACATATGTAATTATGTGTATAAAAACAATTGTAGCACGAATTTAATTAAGTTTAGAGCCAATTTTTTATTCTTTCTTCAGTCAGCTGTTTTTGTTATGAAAATGAAATCCAATAATACGTCAAAAAGCATTGGTGTAAACGGCAGAGATTTTCTTCTAGATTTGAGCTGAAATCTACTAGATTTTGCGTAGATGTAAATGTAGTATTAGTTATTTTTAGCACGTAAGTGCATTTTGGAAAATCGTCAAACGCTTTTTACATAATTTTTAGCTCTTAAATTAGGGATTTTTTCTGAAGTCACGCTGATATCTTGCAAAACTTGCAACTGGTTCTGTTTAAGTGCACATCATAGATTCCACGGATTTTATCTCTAAGTGCTTTATTTAAGTTAAATTTTGTACAACCCTGTTAGTCAAGATTTTGTTGTTGTAATGTAATGTTGTAATTCGTCTGTCGCTAATGGTATTGTAAGGGCTGACATAGTTGTGGTATAAATATGATCCTTCGCGGAGTGTAGTAGCAACTATAGTTTAGACTCGAATCAGTACAGAGCGGATATAGTCGACGTACAGAGGCATTTAACCCTGGTACTTTGACCCATTGAGCGGCAAAAGCTTTAAGTAGAAATTTCCTTAAGGTCGCATATGCTGACTTTGGAATTCACTCGCAAGGAACTGTATAATTTAGCCTCGCTGCGTTTTACTATGACTATATCTAGAATACAAATTTAATTTTTTAAATTATATTTATATTTAGTTCATTAGTACATGGTCATCTTTAATTGTTATTGATTAATTTTTTTATTATTAAAAAAAATTAAATTTATCAACATGAATTTTAGAATCTTATCGAACTGTTGAAAAACCGTGGTCCTAATTCTAAACAAATTAAACAATTCGGTAATATTTCATTTGGAGGATTTGTTTTATGGCACCAAGGAATTGAAATTTGTACTCAACCAGTGGAGTCCAACTCACATATTCTTCTTTATAATGGAGATATGTATAACAGACATAATTTTGACGAGCAAGTTATATCTGATTCCAGGTGGATTTTTGAACAATTATCAACTGCAGAGAATGAGACTAAACTTATGAGTTGTTTTCAAGTCATCGAGGGACCTTACAGCATTATATTTTATGACAAATTAAAAAAAGCTCTCTACTTTGCTCGAGATCAATTTGGCCGAAATTCTCTTCTAATTGAAAATAATATTGAGCATTTTCGATTACTCAGCACATCGTGTAAGTAACATATGTATGCATGTCAAAGAGAAAATTTTTTAAAACTTTATTTTGTTTAATCAACATTAATTTATTAATTTCGAACTATTGCCATTTGGGATTGGCTGTATTTTAAATGCAAATTTATTATACACTTACACATTAACAGTAAAAACATATTGTTTTAATGAAATCAATTTTTATAAATGCGAATAGCATAAAATAAAACATAAAATGGTTATGTAACAAAAAAAAAAGGAATCCATTAAATTGAAATAAAATGCGGATAAGTGGTGTTAATTGCTATAAATTTGGCTTTATATGAACGATAATTTTTTGTAATTTTTATGTGAACGTGGTTTCCGCCATATGGCCACCTCGGCTTCCTGTGACGAAGGCTAATCGGGAAGTACGATTTTCGGTCACTTTGTGGCATTGGTGGCCCCATGTCTGTGGAAGAGGTAGGAAGAGTTTTCTTCCAAGGCGTTAATCGTCTGTGAAATATTTCCTTGTAGTGATAACAACCTAACTGAAATGTTCTGCCCGAAATCGTTTTTGAATAAATATTGACCAATAATTCCACCGACTTATAAATCACACCAAACAGTGACTTTCTTTGGGTGTAACGGGTTTACGGCAATGGCTTGTGGACTATCTGCAGTACGAAATTCAGCCAAAAATGGGCTACATAGCAGAACAAAATGTTTTTGTGAAATTCGCGATGAGTTTCTGGAACTGAAGACCATGTTTTGGTAAAATATTTGCGGGCTTTGTTCAGGTGCCAGTCTATTCATCATGAAATGGCAATCCAATCTAAACAAAATATAAGTTACAGCTGCCAAAATGGCGCACATATCAAGCAGTATTGCGTACTTAAAGTTATATACATACCTCTAAAAAACGCGATATAAATCAAGTGACAAAAAGCTGAAATCGTTGTTTTAAATTATTAATGCTAGCCACAATTTTGAACAATTCATTATATGTAAAAAAGGATTTGAATATTTCCAATGGATATACGAGTAATCTTTGCAAGTTGGTCCTCCGCTACTCTCAAATATCTTGTGCGCGGCAAATTATCTTAAAGCTGGTGGTGACTTTGATCATTCCGTTTCGCCCTTATCATAAAAGAAACGTTTTAAAATGGTTTTCACTTTTAGCTTTGCTTCGTCGTTTGGCACTAACAATTCATTATCAATTCTTCTTTAACATCAAAAGCTTCTACTTTTACATTTGCATCTTCATCTTCAATGCGACATTAATTTTCAATGCTCTTACTAATTTTATTAAGCAGTTTTTCAAAATAAATTTTAGCTGCTGGGTCTGCATTTATATTAAGACAAAAGTTGACTGGACCAGGTCCAGTTGGCTGAATATAAAAAAAATTGTTTTGACCAGCTGCCACGCCCACGGTTTTAAAACTTCATTTTGATTATATATATATATATATATATATATATATATACCGTAGTTATCCGATACTCTATTAATGAAGACATTGAATCAATTTCGTTTAATTGCGCAGCAAGATCAATTAATTGGATCGTTACTTTTTTGAAATTAAATTGACGATAGCTTTGGGACACTTAAATTATTAAATTAGTCAGTAATAACATTAAATTTTGCTTTATATTCAAATTTGCGTGTTTGTTTAAGCCGCCCATACTATTCTGATTTGTTCGTGATCGACCTGTTGTTACCAATTAATGGGGCTGTCCTAATATATGTACATTTATTTAAAAACTTTTTTGGACAATATTCCATTTTGTGATTCAAAAAAAATGTTTAAATTTTATGTGTTAGTTAAGAAGTTAGCTCAATTAAAAGCAACTCATTTAAGTCGGAATCACTCTTTACGATTAGACCCCAAGATAAAACACGTCAGCTTTTGCCACCATAACATTAAAGAATCAAATTTCTTTTGCCATTAACTTTAAACCGATTATTATATTTCACATAATTCCGTTGCTTTTACGAAAAGAAGTAAAGAATTAAATTAAAATCGTTTTATTTATTTTCCCAGATAACAATGATATTGAAAACACAATGGAACTTCCACCGTTAGGCATTTACAAAGTCACCAATGATGATTTTCAGAACTGCAGCCTGTTTCCATGGCGGCCACTAGACTATGACAGCTATGACAACTTAGATCAATTGGAAAGATTTTGTGACATAGGTGTCAATGTTGTACATGATTTTGTAAATCAATGGTCTGCTAAGGCGTTAAGTATTAAAAAGGTAATATACGAATTTTAACTTACATATGTACTTGTCTTCTTACGTTTTATAAATTTTGGTTTTTAGTACGATTTCAACTTTTATGATATGATAAATAAATCGTTTTCAACCACGGCAGAGTTGTTTGATGCTTTTTTAAAAAATGATAATATTATAAAAGCCATAAATGATTTTTCGGATCTTTTAGAAGATTCTGTTAGAAAACGTGTACAATATACCACTAAGTTTTGTACATCCTGCTTAGAGCAAAAACTCTCATGTAATCATTCAAAGGTTGCAATTTTATTTTCCGGTGGTATTGACTGTTCTGTTTTAGCCGTGTTGTCCGATAAATTTATCTCGAAAACTGATTCAATTGATTTAGTTAATGTTGCATTTCAAAGTACACGAACAGATGATAATTGGAATGTACCCGATAGAATTTCTGCAAGATCATCATTCCAAAACTTAAGGCTTATATGTCCTCAAAGGTATTTTTAAATCAAGTAAATGATATATATGTATATATGTGAGTAATTAAACTGTTATTCAGGAAATGGAATTTTATCGAAGTAAATGTTAGCAGGGAAGAATTGCATGAACGTTTAAATACACACATAAAACATTTGATTTATCCACTCAAGACCGTACTCGATGAGTCTATTGGCTGTGCATTCTGGTTTGCATCAAGGGCTACAGGCTTAAAAGATGATAACACTTGGCAATCATCTGCTCGGGTAAGTGATTATTTGTTAACAATTATTTCTACATAAAGATCAAATTTTATTCTAAAAATTGAAAATTGGATATTAAAAATAGTGCGTACCATGATTTTCAACCGCTTCTATTAATATAATCTTATATAATCGCTTCAAGAAAATGAAAGCTTATGTCATGATTGGACCAAAAAGTATTACCCTATCGAAAAATGCTAAAATTTCTCTAAGTGAACAAATTTCAAATAAACACAAAAACCTTTTATTACATGGAATATAATAAGGTAGGGCGGAATAAAAACCAGCTGTTATGGAACACAAATGAAGAGATGCATAGACATGCAACAGTTACTTGATTTTCTGGTGACTTGTGAAATAAAGTGGAATAGGTATAACTTTATTTGATTTATTATTAATTCGGTTTGTATAAGTTTCTGCTTTTGGTTGACTTCTTCAGCTTTTATAGTGTGTTATTTCAAAAAGAAATTACTATTGCTTTACATGTATATCAGTTTTTTGTCGAATACTATCGGAAACTTCTGAAGCTGACAATAGCTTGTGGCGTTCCTACACCGCCGCTAATACATACTTCTTCCTGTCAAGTGTGTCGTCTATCGTGCCAACTACGTTGTGCAGTACTGTTTCCACTGAATTTTCTTAGACGTCTGCCGTTCCCTACATGATGCATCTCTTAGCGTCCTAGATAGCAAAGATGTGGAATCCTCCAGCTCCAGCTCCTGTGTGCTTGCCAATCTTTCGTTAGAAGGAAGTGGAATAAGTTCCACAAGTCTTCTGAATTTCCCCCACTTCGCGTTTTTAGGGATTCTAAAGGTTTGCTTACGTCCAGTGTGAGTTGTAAAGTAAATACAAACCTATTATGATCGGATAATGAACATTCAAGCCGCAGTCTCCAATCGAATATCTTAACAAAGTCCTATCGCTTATCAAAGTTATATCAATGACCTGTTCTCTGATCCTAAAGAAAACCGTTGGTCTATTAGCCCTATTGCAAATTCTAAGATTAGTAGGTAAGAAATAATTTCTAAATAGAAGAAATATATTATTATTCCTCCTCGCCAAAATTCAGCTTCTTATCTTACCTACTTGGATTAGAGAAAGGAGCATATATTTTCGTGCGGACTTCGCGAACCTTGTCGTCTACGAGCCAGGGTTCTTCGATTAAGGCCACGTGGATAGCTTCCTTCTCCATAAAGCGAAGTGCGATGCTGCTTTGGAGTGGTTCAGACTAATCTGTATACCTACATGCCGCTTGGACTTCCCATCATCGAGTTGATTCAACCCGTATTTAACGACAACTTTTCAGGTACGCAAGGGACAGAGGGATTCTAAATCTAACTTGATCCAGAGATCTTTGTTATATCCTTTGTTCCTAGCGCGTCCTCTTTCATTCGTCCAGTTCTCGGTATCAATGTCCTTGTTCTAATGCTTGAAGAGTCTTAGTATGGCTTCATTCTCCAGGATATGAGGGGGAACCCTCTCTCACTGTCGTCTGAAAAGGATTTGGACCTGTAGCTCGGGAGTTGATGTTAAGCTAGCTGAAGGTTTCAACCACTTACCGTCAGGTACCTGTGTGTTACCTGAGCTTCGCCGTTTACCGCTAGGTCTGTCCGCAGGTTAGAGGATTTCTCAGCCAGCATCTTGGTATCATTGCTGACAGACTTTGCTTCACCGCGTTGATGAGATGCTTCAGTTGGAGTCTTAGTCGCAGCTAGTGTTGAAATATCATTAGTTATGTGGCTATTAAAACGCTTTTGGAAATAGCTAGATCCGAAGTACAAATCGTAAATAATAGAGATCCAAATATACTGCCCCATGCAACCCAGCCTAAATTTGTAGAAAAGGTTGTAGTTAAAATCTTAAATTTGCACAATAACCACGCATGCCGCACTCCATCACAGGCTTGTTAAACATCTAAAAGTACTGCAAAGAAACAGTGAAATGTTAAATTATAAAAAATACTTCTGATTGTCGTTTAGTGCAAAGTAAAAACAAATGTAAAGGCGATGGAAAAGGGGAATCGGATTCTGGGCCAAATTTCAATTTGAATCGTTCCGAACAAATTTCGCCCAAGCGCAGTCCGTAGAAGTAATTACGAAACCAGAACTTGAAAACAATACAACTACACCAACAGATTTTACAACCACAACCCCAAGTAGTAGCACTTCAGCTACAGGAGCATGTCGATCAAGACAACAAAAGAGAAAATCGCAGACAGAGAAACCTCTACATATAAACCTTTTTTAAATTGAGGAAAGAAAGCTTGGTGAAACAGCCAACAATATAACACAAATCGAGGTTATGAAGGAACAACTCGAAGCTGCAAAAAAACAAACCAAAGCAATAATATCTCATACCCAAGCTAAGGAAAGTATTTATCAAACCTACAAAATTTATTTAGGCCCCGATTATCGTTTACAACAGTTGTTTATTTAATGTTGTATTTTTTAAAAAGCGATCATGATTTACAACTGTTGTCAGCACTGTTGTACTCAGAGTTGTTTATATTTTTTAACGCCGATTATCGTTAACAACATGTGTATTTATGTGTTGTCAGCACAGTTGTAAAAATATAACAACAGGTCAGTAGCTGTTGTTTTTTATATTTTGTTTACTTCAAAAGTTGAAAATGAATATGGATAAAAATCTGTAAGTAAATATATAAAATTTGCTTTGCAAAGTATATTAATCTTAAAATATTATTCATTACAAATTATTCTTAGCAAAACTACAAACAAAAAGCAAATGGAAAAACTGATTGATCTCATGAAGATTAATGCGGATATTGGCCGAGGCAAGCTACCATTTGGAATGAACAAAATGCATCTTAAAGAAAAATGGGATTAATTTACGGATCAATTGAATGGCCTGGGACCTCCCATTAAAACTACAAAAGAATGGCAAAGAGTAAGTCCCAAATCAAACAATTACATAGAACTGCTTAAAAACTATTTTTATTTTACCATAGGTATGGACTCATTATAAAGCCAACTTAAAAAGAAAATTAGCTGCAAACAAAAGAAACTTTCAAGCTACTGGTGGTGGTCCGTCAGCAGAAATAAGCCTGAGCCCATTGGAACAGAGCACAGTGGAACTTATTTCAATGCAGACACAAGTAAGCCCTAATGGCTTTGCAATGGGCTTGGAAAATCCAGAGGATTCAGATGGCGAGAGATCTACATTTACTCCACAGGAATCTTCATTGCCCGCTGATTGTACAGCACAATTACCAAAAAGTGGTAGATCATCAAAAAATAAACTGGAGGATGAACGTTTGGTAATATTAAAAAATCAAACAAAAAATCAGGAGGAACACCGGGTTGAGGGTTTTAAAAAAATGTTCAGCTCTTGCAGTAAATATAAGAAACCGTCCTTGTTTATACGGAAAAATTTAATAAAGCTATATAGTATATTGCAATTAGTATATTATAATAACTTTTAGTTTTAGCAAAACACTTACTCAGTATGTGGTAGTTCCAATGGATTTGAACTGTCGCGAATTCTTTTCCGGATACGTGCCATGTGTGCATTTTCGTTGGTCTCATTATCATTAAAATATAGATCGACATTTATATCCATGATTCTTATTGTTATATTTACTTCTAACAATATATTAATGTATACGTTTTTTTAATTATTCCTTTTTAAACTTGGCAGTTATTGGCATTCAGATATGTTTTTTTAGGGAAAAGTTTACTACATATGAAATGCAACTCTGTGTCGTACACAATATCTAGATGTTGTAAATCATAATCAAAGAAAAGATAAATGTTGTTTTGTTGCCGATACAACACAACATCTATGTGTTGTAAACGATAATCGGGGCCTTAATATTTTTGGCCAAACACAATTAAGTATTTCTGATTTTTAATCACATCGCTAGCAATGAATTATCTTACTTCTTTGAAGTCCTCTAAAAAGTTTTGTTAAAACTAATAAGTGATGTAGCACCAAGACAAAATGATAACAGGGAACCTCACCGGCGAATTCAAAGTATTTCCGGCTTCTTTACCGATGTAAAACTTCATATATAAAAACGTACCGGAAATGACGAAACATTTTTTTATATGGAATTTGATACCTAAAAGTAAAAAAAAAGTACTCAGCTGCGCTGATGAGTTTACCTGTGTAGAACCCAGCAAGCGTTGATAATGATACCTGCTGTTGGCAGGCACTAAGAAAGAGGTTTTTGTTTTGACAGGTGGACTTGTGCTATAAATTGTAGTGCTCTTTAGGGGTACCAGATGGTGTACTAATTGGTATCATCAGACAAGGATATTTGGAAACAACAATAAAAATAAAAAGCTATCTTGCACCTGTAGTGGATGGCCACTTTCACCTAAAAGTCAAACATTGCGTTCACCTGTATCGCACAGCTCCTCCCGAGTACTACAAGATTGTGAGCGAAGCCATATATACGAGTCATGAATAGTTCCTCCGAATTCGCGCAATCATATAAGTAAAAGGGTAGTTTTACGGCAAATTACCCAGATCTCGTGATATCAAAGTAGTAAACAGAACCTTAGTTTTGTTTTTAGGTTTTTGTTTTTATTTTGATTTTCTTGCCGTGTTTATTTTTGGTGCTATTAAAACACATTTTTTTGTTGGGTATAAGGGTGGGTTATGCACTTAAACACATTTTAAATTTGTTTAATATAATTTTTTTTATCAAAACAAATAATGAAACTTATTAACAATATTTTTATTTTACTTTTTGAAATTTGCACTTATTCGCATTAGATTTTTGTTGTGTTTATTTTCCTGTATTTCGTCACAAGAAGCTATATTTGTCTCTTCCTAACAGAGCCCATAGTAAAAAAACCGAGTTTTTTATTTTTCATGTGTCAAAGTCTTCACCTCTGGTTACCCTGTGATTATACTGAGAGCAAGAAATCATGTGTCAAATTGGTCACACGGCCCGTAGCAATAAAGCTAAACAGCTACTGAAAAAGCATGGGCCGCCCATGGATTTTAATTAATATTTTATGAAAATAAAAGCTTATCCATCTCCGCCGGGCAATAGTAGCACTGTATAGTCCCAGTGTCGTCTTAACTTTTGTTAAAGAAAGCCAAAATTTTGCCATAAATATAGTAAGAATATCTGAATTTTGATTTACAGAATTCATTGTCGTTAGATAAAATACTATCTTATGTTAAATTTTATCAATATTATTGTGTTTTACCTAACCTATGTTTAATTCTTGTTCGGGATATCATCAAAAATAAAACAGTAGTCGAAAATAACAAAAGAGCGTTGCCAATGCAATGAGACGATGATATTCAGATAATGATAAGAAGAGCAGAGGCAAATATTGTTGTATTGGCACCTTGTTGTTCTTCCACAGGGGTTTGGTCATAACATCGTTCTTCCCCTGTGCCGTCTATTTAAAAGCAATGATTTCACCCAAAGTTATTTTAGGATATGTGGTATTGTTAGTACTCTCATATGACCCAACGATTCCAACACATCTAATTTATTTGTAATGGACTCTCATTTTCACCCCTAACAAACTTGGTGTTGTAAATGGGGTCAATATCTCACCCTTACTAGTGCAGTTATCTCAAATAATATTTTAAACTGGAGGGTGTTAGATCAAATCTGCTTGTGTGAACATCAATATATTCCATTTAAGAATTTGAAATATGAACTGTTAGGAAGACCAACTTTTTAGTTAGAGCAAAGTATGGGGTACCCTAACGAGAATATAACTAACTTTTAGGAATTCGGGCTTGTAGTTAACAAACTAGAAATTATCATAATGGAACCTTTTGAAAATACCTGCAAACTCGTGAAGAACCGTACCAGGAATGTTCCCTCGGAGAAAATCTCGTCAGTTCTTTAATAGGACCTAGTTTAATAGGACATATAACAACGCGTTGAAAATATCAAATAGGGACTTATGGGAGAAACGCTGCGATGAGATCAAAATGCTTCAAGACTTCATAAGTCACTCAACACAAATCACTCAGATGGCCTTTCTACAATCAAAAGGTCCGATGTTAATTCTGCGTAGAGCTTGGAAGGAACGGCAACTCTCACTAGCTCGCAATATCTTAACCGTCAGTAAGACTAAGCGTGATATTTTCACCTTCAGACCATTTAAATCTCCATATATTGACAACATACACCCGTGCCTACTTCGGCAAGGTGTTAACCTATTGGTACCGAAACTAACCAATATATTTTGTCCAAGCTTGGAAATAGTTCTCTATACATCGGTTAACATAGCAGGAGGGTTTGGTAATGCTAGTTTAAGATCTATTGAAGAAGGGATGATCGAGAAAGGAATACAGCGACTGGTTAAAACGTAGGTTCTCAACATGCTGAAAAATAAGACATTAATCTTTGAAACTGGGGAATAAGGTTAATTGGCAGCCCTGAGATTATGAGACACAGAATTAACACTACATTTCTGGGAGTAATTCTAGATAAGACCCTAAAAATACGCATCATATATAACAACATAACATTCCACTGAAAAATCCAGCTGATATTCAAGCAGCTGTAGACCATTTTACAGACGTCGTGACTGCCGCAGCCATAACTGCAACGCCAACAAAGCCATCAGCTAAAATAATAACGTACCAGGCAACAGCAGATATTCAGATGCTCGTCATTGGGAAGAGAAGGCTAAGAAGACAATGGCAAAATAGTCGTTCTCCACACATAAAAATGCAAATGAACTTATGCCAAAAAAAAACTTACGCAGTAAATTGAGACAGAAACACGAATTCGCTATCGACAACTTTTTAAAAAACTTGGATCCAATGAAAAACACGGATTATAGTCTGTGGAAAGCTGTAAAGCGCTTACGAATCCCCACTAAGACTTGAAGACCGTACTTGGGCTAAAAACTCAAGTGAAAAGGCAAATGCGTTCGCAAATCACTTAGAGAAGGTTTTCGCACCACATGATATAAGTAATTCCACTATTCCAATTATTAGTGACACCGTGAAGGAAATTTCGGCTGTCTTCTTTAAAATCGACAATTAAAAATACGGATATGAAGTAATCACCTGGACCTGATCGTATAACAGGATCAATAATAAAAAACTTACCTAATTCAGCTGTAAGAGTTTTGCTTTACATATTTAATGCCATGTTGCGCGTCGGCTTCTTTCCATGCTCTTGGAAAATGTCTGAAATTGTTATGATCCCGAAACCAGGAAAGGACTCAAGCCAGATTACATCCTACAGGCCTATTAGCCTACTGTCAGTTTTGTCAAAGATATTTGAAAAATTATTCGTCTCGAGTGTAACTCCTTTTCTAAATATATCATCTATACAGCGGATATGCCGACAAGCCCACATACATATACATCAACCTTTGGAGACGACACTGCAATTATAAGTGTCAGTAATGATCCAATGGAGGCATCTGAAAAGCTGCAGTCCCATATTCATAAGCTAGAAGACTGGCTAAAACAGTGGAGAATAAAGGTAAATCCATCAAAATGTGCTCATGTAACGTTTTCCCTTAGAAGGCAAAATTGTCCACCAATCACAATAACTAATACCACGGTTCCAGCGGAAACGCACGTTAAATAGTTAGGTATCCACCTAGATCGGCGCCTAACTTGGTCCCGTCACATTGAGGCAAAAATAACGTCCATAAAGCTTCGAACAAATCAACTGCATTGGCTAATAAGTCCTAACTCAACTTTGGCTTAGGAGTATAAAGTCCTCTTATACAAATCCGTTATAAAGCCAATAATGTCATATGGTATTCAGCTGTGGGGTACTGCCTGTGCATCAAACATCCAGAAGTTACAGAGAAGACAGTCTAGGATTTTACGTCATATCGTATGCGCCCCGTGGTACATAAGAAATGGAAACATACATAGGGATCTTAAAGTTCCCACTATCCACGAAGAAGTTAAAACGTACACGTCCAAATACGTGAACAAACTAGTCGCACATCCCAACAGTATAGCATATAATTTATTGCAATTTAACGGCCACCAGAGACTAAAAAGAACTGACACCGTGAGCATGGCGAGGCGGCTCTCTCTACACAATTGAAGATAGATTTCTAAGATTTGAATACAAAAAATTACTTATTACATTGGTAATAACTAGTAAATAATAATTTAGAAATAAGATTTGAATACTTATTGCGAATTTCTTTTAATAGAAAGATTCAGTAAAATAAAGTTTTTTAAAAAGTTGTGCGAATTCGTGTTTCAGTCACGACGTCTGTAAAATGGTCTACAGCTGCTTGAATATCTGCTGGATTTCTCAGTGGGATGTTCAAAGGTAAGTGAGAGCTCACATACATTTTATATTTTTACCAATTCATGTTTCTGTTCGGGTAGGATGAACTAACTAACAGTTGGTGGCGTTTGATGTTTTTTACTTCAGGCAATGGAAAATGCCTTAGGTTTTTTCGGACTATAATGGCAGTCCCCCCACATGCCCTTTCGCTTGGGTGTTTTGTGTCATATATAAAATACCCATCAATTCTAAAGGAGTTTTTAATAGTAAAGTATGTTTCAGAGAGTAATAGCATGTCTATACCATGTGATAGCAGGAAGTGTTCTACTTCATATTTATGCTGGGAGAGCCCGTTAGCGTTCCAGAAGCATATTTTTAACGGGTTCGTTTTTTGCCAAGCAAAACTTGCAGAAGCATGTTTTGGGTTCGCATCATTTCCTGAAACATACCCTGCATAGTTGTCATGAAATTATTCATTGCCTGTATTAAGTTCTCGATCGAGCTCGAATTGTTGGTGAGGGGTGTCTGAGCACCCTCTTTTAAGACTTGGGCATATGAATGTTTATGCGCATTAGAACTTTTGGCATTCTTATTAGGTAAATCATTTTTCAATGTTTGGGCATATGAAAAGTTTGGCTTAGTGTGTGGCTGTGTAGCTTGTGTACTAGCAATAGAACCAGCATGAAGCCGAGAAAACTGTTTTGGAACAAATGCATTCCAAAGTCCGGTGCGCATCACCGCAAACAACGTGTACAGATGGTAGCTTGCAGTAGGTTTTCGTGTGTCCGAATTCCTGGCAGTTGGTACACTGACGGGGACCGTTACGTTTTAGAGGCTCTTCCACCGTTATTCTTCTGTTTAAAAGGTAGAGCAAATTATATATAGGATGAACCGAGTTTTTTAATTTAAGCTGAGATGCGTTAAATACGATTTCAACACGATGCATAGGTTGGGGAACTTTATTCTTATTTAGAATATTGTGCACTGACCTTACGGCATAACCTTCCACCTCTATGGCACTTTTTTATTTCCTCAGTGGGAACAGAACTGTCAATGCCCTTTACGATGACAATCAAACCTTTAGCACTTTTGAGTTGATACGTATAATAGCTCTTATTATCTGCATCGAAGCGAATTGCGATTAGGCGATAATTCTTCTGTGTGTGCTTGGATCTTTGTTTCTTGAATTTGACCTCTTCGTATAGAAGCTACATAAAAGCTTTCCTTACCTACAAGCTGAGACAACATGTTAACAATTTCGTTAGATGTTTGTTCGCGCAAGTAAATCGGGGGAGGTTTTTGTTCCCTGACAGCGGGTTCAGCTTCATCATCTGATGTAGCAAGTACAGAGAATCTGTTTTCGCTTACCGGCATTACAGTACTTTGGGAGCTTTTATACTGTTTAGCATTGCGCTCTTGCTGCGAAGACTTAGGACTGGCCTTCCTTTTGGTTATGGTTATATAACGATCCATACCTGTTTGCACTTTTTACGGGATTTTTAAATTACCTGTTTCGTTGGTTTGTTGTACTATTTTTGATATGGTACCTGAATTGTTTTTTGATTGAATTGTAATTTCTTCTGGTGTTGTTATTTGCGAAGATAAGTTTATATTTCCGGATAAAAAACGCGTTCGGTCAATTGGCCTGGCGGTTAAAAAAGCACTGTCATCTTTTTTTTATTATTTGTATTGTTCATTGCATTATTAGCATTTGTGTAAGAAAAAGAGTAATAAGCATTGTTGTTATTACCTTTTATATTTTTTTCGTTAAAGTTTGGTGCGCTCATGCACTCACTATCAATTGTTTAAACAGGTTTAACCATGCACTTTGTTATTGTCTTTTTTATCACACACTATATTATATTGCTTTTTATTTTTTGTTATTTATTTTGTTGTTGTTACTGTTAACTGTGTCTCTGCACTTGTTCAATTTTTAAAATAAAAAAAGTCACCTTAAATGAATATAAATTATGCGTTTAAAATCAAGTACGTCTTTACTCAAACGAATTTTATACTTGGATGAAAAAAAAGATTTGATTTTTATCCCATTATAATAAAAGTAACAAAAAAAGAGAATTCGTTCGCAGGCTTTAGTTAAGTTTTAAAGCAATCGCTTTTAAAATTTATGTTAAAATGTTATCTGAAAAAATCGTTTTATTTTAGTTGTATCCATTGTTTATTCTCTTTTAAATAAAACTATATCATATAACGAATTTTATGATAATCTAACGGCAATTTTCGGACAAATACTAAAATTCGCGGACGTCCTTCGATTTGCGTGGCATAGTGTAAATACATATGTATAAGAAGTAACTAAATCTTAAAATATATTGATTTGGAAAAAAAAGTCTTTTAATCTTATTTTGATGAAAATAATTTTTAAAATTAAGGTAAAATCGTCCATCTGGGTAGAACATTTACAGGCTCAGATGATCCTCAACGAGGTAAATCGGATAGCCTGCTTGAGTGTAACGGGAGAATATATTTCTAATTTCTCTTTGTAATCAAAAGGTCAGTTTTAATTATTATAATATTAATTATTATAATATTAATTATTATAATATTAATTATTATAATATTAATTATTATAAGTAATTATTTTATTTATAATCAAGTTCTTCCATTTCAAATTTTTTTTTATTAAGAATGCATATTGTTTAGGTGATATTAACAACATATAACTATCTTACGTTGGACACAAAGAAAGCAATACTAATAAGATATTGTGGGCGCCGAATATACGAAAATTATTTTAAAAAAATACGACAAAAATAAGAACGACTTAAAACATGATGCAGCAACTTTTTTTAGTGCAACTTGTGCAAGTAATTAAAACACAGCTTAATAAATGCATTAGAGATTTTTTGTCACTTAATTGTGAATGAAACCAAGATTGTGTATAAAACTGCAAATTTTTGCTGTTTTAAATTTCTTATGAATATTTTGAATAATTACAAATTTTTTATTATTGCATGAATGAAAATTTGTTGCTACTAATTTTCGAAAACCTCTGAAGATGTTGAACACTTCTGGTGTTTATTATATCGCGAATTCTAATTAGCCTAACTCAGAAAGTATTAAAATAATATATTTATTTACGTCTTATGTTTTTATGTCTTATTGTTTTTATAATCTAGAATGAAAAACTGGTTGATCTGTTCTAGGTTGTTATTTTAGGAAGTGGAGCTGATGAGTTATTTGGTGGTTATGTGCGACATAAAAACGCTTATATTCGATACAATGGCAAAGAAGTGGAAAAACAAGAAAATCTTCGTAAAGAATTAGAAAAGGATTGGAACAGAATTCCATCTCGTAATTTGGCAAGAGACGATCGCGTCATATCTGATAACGGGAAAACACCTCGAGCTCCATTTATAGAGGAACATGTTGTTCATTTCGTTCGTTCTTTATTTCCTTATCAAAGATGTTGTTTTATATTAGAAGATGGAATTGGCGATAAAATATTTTTAAGGCTGTATGGACACTACTTGGGCTTAAAAAATTCCGCATTTTTAAAAAAGAGAGCTATTCAATTTGGTTCCAGAATTGCCAACAAAAAACAAAAAGCTACAGATCGCTCTATATATTTGGTAAATACAACTCTGTGAATTTATTATCATCATATTTTAACATTCTCTTATCGTTTCAGTGAATCTCGTGGCATACATTTTGTGTTTTTCTGATTATAAATGAAAACTTTATTATAATATAAGCTAGAACTTTTTTATTTAGAGGCATAAGATTTTAAGTTAACCAATTTTTCGTGCAGAATGTGAGTAAACGAAAATGTGGGTTTTTCTCTCTTCTTAAATGAAGGACCGCAACGAAAAGAAAAAGTAGTCATTCTAAGGACTCAAATCTGACGCATTGTCTGGAATGTATAATGAGTAGAATACGGTAACGAAAAGAAAAGGCATTCAGAATACCGAAACCGGATGCATGATTGTATTTGCCAAGAGATATTCTGCGGAAACGGAAAGAAGAAATCAACAAAATAAAAGAAATGTAGAAAAGGAACTTCATCGTCGATCTTAAGACTGTAAACGTGGATATAGCACAAACGTTCAACTATAAAATTTATTCAGTGGCAGATTCCTTCTAGAAGCGCAACTAGAAGTAGTCATTTTAAGCAAAGGAAACGTTTATACGTTTAGATGGGCTGTATATAGCTCCATAGTCGTAGCATTGTGCCGTAGCAGATATGGTATAAAAAATGCGGTTGCACTAAAAATTGCTTGTAATGCCTCTATATACAGAAGAAGAATGAATCAGAAAGGGAAGAAGAATTATTGCTGTAACTACAGTAACCACTTACCATTTCAGCTATTTATTGAAATTAAATGAATTAGCTATTGGCAGGAAGATCGCTGGATATCTTTCACTGTTACCTCAGTTTTTTTTTTAATAAATAAATTAAACCAATGCTACTTGCACTTGCTTTGGTCGATACTGATACATGTTTAAATAATGAGCAAGGGTTTCCAGAGTCAAAATTGTTACTTGAAGAACCTGTTAATGATATACTTATAATTGACAATGAATTTCATTAAATATTTTGCCATAAATCTAACTGTATAAATTAACATAACCTCGGACTTTAATAACATTATATGCTACGACTGCTATTTGTAATATATGTTTAGGGCCAAGAAATGAAAAAGGTTTTTTTAACACTATAGAAAACTGTAATTAAATTTTATTTAAAAATCAAGAATATTAGTTCTTATAACTTAAAATGTTCAAAAAAGAATAGGATGCGAGACTAACAGTAATTCTATTTTCTGTATCTAAGCTAGGGATGTGGAAAACATTAACTACCCAATACTCGGTAGCTGGTATCATTAATAACAGTGATGCCGCAGCAATCCCCCCGCTGGAATTTTCTCACCTGAATCTCAGAGGAATCATAACCCACCACTAGTAGTTACTTTGGGATGCTGTGGTTCAGGTGAAGAGCTGTCTAAGGAATTGTTGTTTGTTACTTCGAAGTTGGAGTCACTTTAATTATGATGAGACAAAGTTGCATCGATGAATCATCGTTAATATCATTTTGTGAAATAAATGCGGGTTTTAACCGATCAATGCTAATATTGGTTTCACGACCTCGGTACTACATACCAGCTCTGCAGGCGAGGCGTTGAGGTCCGGTTTATAGGCAACTCACCCATTTTGCCGGGTTATGACACAAAATGGCTGTTTTAAGTGATCGATGCCATCTCTCAATGATGGCATTCGATTGTGGGTGGTATGGTGTAGTATGGAAATGTGTCGCACCGATTGTATTTATTAGTTCTGTGAAAACTGAGGACTCGAATTGACGGCCACGATTAGATGTTATTCGCGCGGGCACGCCAAGCCTTGAAATCCTCTGCGATAATAGGGCTTTTACTATTGCATCAGCTGACATGTCAGAGATGGGAACAGCTTCAGGCCAACGCGTAAAACGGTCAATAATGGTCAGGCAATATCGCTGTCCCTCGCATGGAGGAAAAGGACCCACGATGTCTATATTTATATGACTGAAACGTTCCTTTGGCGGTTCATATTTGGCAGGAGTTGATTAGTATGTTGTTTAATTTTAGATCTTTGACATTGTAGGCAATTTCGAACGAATACAGCGCAGTCCTTTCGGATGCCAGGCCAACAAAACCTGCTCGTAACAATTTTTAAGGCAGCTCGGACGCCTGAATGAGACAGATTGTGGATTGTTGCAAGGATCTGCTGACGGAAGTCTTTAGGTATGTAAGGTCGAATTCGTGACGTGGTTATGTCGCATACTAGCTGTTCGTCACAGCCTGGAACTGAAAAATATTTTAATTTGAGAGAATTTGATGGCGTTTCTGAACGTTTTAGCATCAGCTGAAGATCTTCGTCGCTTTTTTGGGCTATCGCTATTTGAGAATAATCCACGATGGTGTTAATGGAATCAAGGCGTGAAAGGGTATCAGCTGTAACGTTTGCTAGGCCAGGCATATGGCGGATATCGGTGGTGAATTGACTAATAAAGTCTAGCTGCCGGATTCTTCGAGGTGATGCTTTCTCGAGCTTCTGTTGGAACGCAAAAATGAGTGGGCGATGGTCGGTAACGATGTGATATCTTCTTCCCTCAACCATATAACGGAAATGGACAAGGGCTTGGTACATAGCTGTTAGCTCACGATCATATGTCGAGTATTTTTGTTGCGATTTTGTTAATTTTTTCGAATAAAACGCTAGGGGTTGAAGATTGCCATCAATTTTCTGATGTAGGGCAGCCCCCACAGCTGTATCTGAGGCGTCTGTAAAAATTACTAATTCAGTTTCTGCTGCTTAGTGCGCTAAGAGGGTTTCGTTGGCCAATTCGTTTTTGCAGCGTTCAAAAGCAGCTTCTGCGGACGGATTCCACTCTAAGGGCGTACGATCATTATTTTTATTCCCGACAATAAGGTGTTGCAATTGCATTTGGTATGAGACGGCGCGTGGCAAGAATTTCCTGTAGAAGTTTAGCATTGCAATGAACCTTTTCAATTCTTGAGCCCCTCTTGGTTTCGGAAAGTTTTGGATAGCAGCCACCTTCTACGGCAAGGGATGAATACCTTCGGCGTTATCTAAATGGCTGAGAAATTTTATCTCACTTTTTCCGAACTCGCACTTTTTTAGGTTGATGGCGAGGTTTCGCGAAGACGAGTGAAAACTTCGACGAGATCGCGGCGATGTTGCTCTGGCGTAGACGATGCAACACAGATGTCGATGTACGGAAAAACGAAATTAAGTTCCCTTAGCACGTCGTCGACGAGCCTTTGGAACGTTTGGGCGGAGTTGCATAGCCCAAACGTCATGTATTTATATTCATATAGGCCGAATGGAGTGCTGATCGCAGTTTTTGGAACGTCGTCAGGGTGAATCGGCAATTTTGGAAAATATTTTCTTACCTTGTAAATTTGCTGTGACATCCGTCAAATATGGTAAGGGGTACCTGTCGGGTATTGTCTGCGCATTTAAAGCACGATAGTCGCCGCAAGGTCTCCAATAGACCAGTTGCTATTTGATGGTTGACAGATGCCCGCTTTCATCAAATATTCAAATTCATCTTTGGCGGCGGCTAGCTTCTCCGGCGAAAGGCGACGAGGACGACAAAATACTGGTTGGCCTGAAGTCTCTATTCTGTGGAAAATGGTGGATTTTGTTTTGGAACCATATGGTTGAAGCTTAGTGATGTCAGAAAACTGCTGTATTATTTCTGCAAAAGGATCATTTACATCAAAGGTTTTAATGACTGTTGCCGTGCTTCGCGGTGTCGGAGTAAGTGGTGTCACAAGACCCGTAGTGTTATCGATAAGGCGGTTACGACGCAGGTCGATAAGTAAATCGTAATGCTTAATAAAATAGGATCCGATGACCGGTGATGTGACGTCTGCAATTATGAATGGCCAATCAAATTCTCGACGGAGGCCGAGGTCAATTTTGGTGCGCTTTCCTCCGACTACCTTAATAGGCGAACCATTTGCAGTGTACAATGCAACAGCAGTGGGGCGAACGTCGAGTGATCTTGCAGACAAGGGCAGAACAGAAACGTCGGCGCCGCGAAAAATTTTGCACTTAGTGGAGGAGGTATCGCCATTGTCCCCCACCGGCTTTTCGAACTACTGTGTTGACACGACGTTGTTTGTGCTTACACGGGCTGCGACACTTTTGGGATCTTATGCCATATTTCTGGTGGTACCAACATTCGAAACCAGTTGCCTCAGAGTTATATGCTGGTCGGCTTCTTGAACGATTGCGTGAGCGAGTTTGTGTATGGGATTGTGCTGAAAACCTTTAAAATTTCTTACCCAAATCATTTATGGCTGCTCGCGTGCTTGGACCCGATGAACCTGATTTGGCGACATAGCGTCTAGGACGGGATCTGCTATTCTCGTGAATTCGCAGGTGCACCTGACGAGACTGCAACCACAGGTTGCATCATTTCAGGCAAATGTTTTTCCCAGAGATCCTTCAAGGCTGCATCCCCAATTGTGGTACCTGCGACACGCTTCATCTTACAATAAAGCTCGGACGGTTTTTTGTCACCTAATGGGAGCTCAGACAAGAGGCGATTTAGACGACGCTGTTCGCTGTCGGCAAAGTGCTCTATGATCTTTGCTTTACGTACTCATACCTTTTGGTTTGTGGTAAAGTTGCGATTAGCTCGGATCCAAAGCTAGTGCAGTGGCAGTTTTCTGATTAATTTGCTCTATATTTACACGGGGTCACCAATTTAGGGCCAAGAAATGAAAAAGGTTTTTTTAACACTATAAAAAACTGTAATTCAATTTTATTTGAAATTAGGGATATGGAAAACATTAACTACCCAATACTCGGTAGCTGCTATCATTAATAACAGTGATGCCACATATATATTCAAATCCCATGTAAAAATTTTAAGAGATCAAGGGCTATTAAACAGCAAGAAGGCGGAAGATATTAGTCGTTCGTATATACAGTTTGTGATTAATTTAATAATGAAATTGAAGACAAGGCCACATACATAATATTATATCTGTGACAAGGCATAGGTTTATATACATAAAAATAATACTTTTCAACAAGTTTGTTTTTAAACAGGTTACCTGAAAATAATAACATATTAGAACTGCTGAACTTGCTTTCTGTCGAAAATAGATTGAAAACGAAAAAGCAACACTTTTATCTATTTTGAATATTGGTACTGGATCAGTTGATTCAATTGACATCTAGTATTTTAACAGATGCTGATCTGAAAATACTTGAACTTATTTTTTTTTTTGGACTGAAGGATTCTGTCGTTGTGCCGTAAGGAAGTAAGGAAACGAAGTAAGAATCTTGCATTCGTTACAATGAGTGAAAAGTACGAGTAGCTTCAAACTACATGTACTGCTTTTCAGTCATTTTTGATGTCAAATCTTGAGGAAGAAGCAAATCAAATAATTCGTCAAGGATGTCGATCGTAGTAGCTGAGGTCATTAAAGAAGTTATTTTAACATCAATCCACTTACTGTAAGCGTCAGTAAATATAAAAAAGCATCGAAACCAAAAACGGCTCCGTATAGCCCACGTGGATGCGATCCTACGACTCCCTTGGATATTACCGATGATGTTCTCTAAACTTCGGCGGGTCGTCGACATTTTTCGTGATGTCTACATCTCTATCAGTTCTTGGCTAATACACTAAGGATATAATTATCAGCTGTTCAAATATTAGGCAGCTATTCTGTTCTGAAGAGACTTTCCAGAATTCTAATAATCTTACGCAATCTTTTATATCTCCGTGTATCTGTAACTGTATCAGCATTCGTTGGCATCATATTCTGCATCTTGTGTTATACTATTAACCATAACATTCTTAATAGCTTCTGACGAAAAGTCGGCATAATTATCCATACGACGTAAAACGGGAGGGGCACACGTTTATGACAATGAAATGCCGAGCGTACAGGTACAAAAAGAATTTCAGCACGGCCCATGCAACGGCAAGAGCCTTTTTATTAATTTGCGAATACTTACGCTGTGCCAGTTAGAGTGCGGCTAGCGTATGTTTGAGTGCAAGAAGAAGCAGCGGTTCTGGATTATATGATATACGTGGTTTGTTCAAAAGAAAAGAAGAATTTTGAATTTTCGCGGGCTGTGTACATTCGATTATCAAAATTTTGCCATTATCAGCCAATTTGGATTAGTAGTTTGTTGTTGAAAAATGAAAAGGTTAGTCACCTTTGTGTGTGTTCTTCGATTTTTGACGTAACTGAGCATAGATCGTTGTCTGCGAGTGTAAAACCAGCTTTGCTGGTTGTCTGCTGACATTCAGTGGAAGAATTTATTTTCCCAAATTTAAATGACTCTTGCACACGTAGTCGTTTGTAGAATTGGCTCGATGCAAAATTTACTAAATAGAATGAGTTTATTAAAGAGAATTCTGCGATTATTAAAAATATGATAGCAAAAAGTACGAGAAGTTTATTGTCTGAAATTGAACAGAAATTTAATGATCTGCAATGTGTAAAAATAAATAATGTAAAATGTGAAATAAAATGATAAAGTAACAAAACTAGAGACAGTTAATATTGTAATTGCCCAACTTAAATCTGATGTCCAAAATTTAACATTAAAGTGTTTGAAAGAAAAAAATTTTGTTGTTGGGTCAGGTATAAGAATCACCGGTTTACCTTTTTATGAAATGAAATGAAAACTTAAAGCATTTGAAAGAATTCATATATAAATATTCCATCTGTTAGATCTATTTTCCGTGTAGAACACTTTAAAAGTCATAAACATAGACTACTAATATTCTGTGGTCATAAACTTCAACACACAAAACTTTTATTTTTTTCGAAAAATGTTGGAGCTTATTGCCGTAAATGCAAATCGCTTTTACGTTAGTTTAATCATAGATAGAGAGTAATTATTCCTCCATCTTTATTAATGAACAACTTAATATTTTTAAAACTGCGCTTGGCTTGAAGAAGGATCAACTCTTAAAGTCAGTTTGTACACAACGAGGAATTGTCTATAAAAAGCAACATAAGAATGACGATCCCATAAAAATTGATTTCACATGATTCATTATTTTACTATTTCCACTTTTTTTGCTTTTTTGCAATATTTGTAATAGCAATATTTTCGGTTCTGTAAAATTTTATTTATACTTATTTTATTGTATAACTTTTTATTCTATTAGCATTGTACTTTTAGATATATCATTTTATGAATCTTAGTGAACTGTTAGTGGAAACTCTAAATGACTATGTTGAGAATATTATCTATTTACTGTTACTCATATAAATGCCCAAAGTTTAAATAATAAAATGAAAGAGTTTAAGTTAGTTTTTGAGAACTCAAAGGTTGACATAATTTTAGTTTCTGAACGATGGCTATCAAAGTCGCCTCCAGATAATCTTATATGTCTTAATGAGTATAAAGCTTATAGAGACGATAGAGAACCTCATGTCGGTGATGTTGTCATTTGTAAAAAAGGACATATCGTGTAAAATTTGCCAGAAGTCGTCTCTTGCTGCTAATCCTGCGAGGAATATTGAATTCATTTTGAATAATTGTTTTTTCTTATGGTAAAAGGATACTGGTAGGTTGTGTCTATAGACAACATAAAATAAAATTTTTAACTGGTTTGTACTCGACACTTGAAACTTTGACAACAGATTTTGATATTATAATTTATGGTGATTTTAATTCAAAAATATAAAGGGAGTCAACTCTCCTTGATCATGTTATCTCTAGCCCTAATATCTATTAACACGACGTGTCCGACACCTCACACTTCAACGATAAGCACATTGCGTGATCTATTCCTTGTATCTAACACATCGAACAATTTATTATATGACCAGATATCTGCTCCGTGTTTTTCGAAACATGGCTTAATTTTTTAACTTATAACTTTAAATTGCAAATTGTCCACTATGGTGATTTTAAAAATATAGATGAAAAATTTGTATACAAACAATTTTTTGATATTATTTGAAAGGACATGTAGTTTATGTCTTCCGTTGAAGATCAACCATTTTAAAAAATCAAAGTATTCAAAATCTGTTAGACCAAACTGCACTGCTATAATGCAAAAACATATGCAAACAGAAACCATGGTTTCCAAGTGCTGTAAAATACATTATGCATCGATGTTGCATATGCAAGGTGGAACAGACTTAGAACTGCTGAGTAAAACTAGAATATAGTATTGCCAGAAGGAATGTAAATAAACAAATTAAACGTGGTAAAGCCGAATATTACTCAAAACGGTTTAGTTCTGCACTTGATTCGAAACATACGTGGAAAAGCGTAGGAATTAGCAATGCAAATAATTCCGAATTGATGCAAAACAGATAAATAAAGCCTTTACAAAGCTTCCTTTGCTCAGAGCAAATCTTAGTTTTTGCAACTTCCCTAGAGACTCGTTTGATAGAAATAATGGAAGCGAGGGACATTTCTTTGAATTTTCTTGTGTTATCCAATATGACGTTAATACAATATTTTTTTTATAAAACCAAGCGTAGTAGATTACGATAATATGCACCCAAAATTCCTAAGGTTAATTTTACCGTTAATTATTCCACATCTTATTTAATACCATCATAATGTCAAGTACCTATCCATTAACCTGAAAGGATGCAAAGATATTCCATTGCCGAAGCCTAAGCAAATTAACTTATATCTTCTTACTTATCGAGCCGCACACAATTGGTATTTGTAAATGACAATTGGTCAAAATCGGCTACTCTTGGAATTGGAGTATTACGGGGTTCTATTCTATGACCACTTCTGTTCCAGTTATGTGCAAATGACTTGCCAAGTCAATTTTCTAATTGTGAAATTCACCTACATACATATATGCTGATGACGTGCAACTTTATCGAAGTAGTTAAGTAAAAATATCGTTTTTTAGCGTTGTGCTCTTAACTGATGATTTAAATAAAATTTAAAATTTACCTGCAAATGGGGTCTGCTTAAATACCCAGAAGTGAAAGTGAGTGGTAATACGGAAATGAAGCGTCAACTCTCTTATTTATTAATGCTGAATAAATTTAAGTGGTGTATTGAGCGAAAAACTAGGTATGATTTTTAATAAAGACATGGGACACTCACATAACTTTGCTTTAAGAATTAGGGTCTTCTTTCCAAGACGTACCAGAGTTCTAGACTGACTTTTGGGTGTGGGTTATTTAGAAAATGCGACCCAGTCAGCAAAAGAAAATTAAATGTTTTATACAACAACATCATGAGATACGTATGTACATATATGGACACATATCTTCCGTATCCAATAATCTGTACGGCGTCTTGCTTGAAACCTTATTAAAAATAGAATTTTGGAACGAATTTCCGTCATCCCTTGTCAAGTTTGGTTTGGAGACAAACCGGTTTCGGCTATGTGCCATCTTCAGTGTCATTTTTCGTTTTCTTATTAAAAATACGTATCCTTTTATTTATCTATTAAATACGCAAACGCCGAAATATCTATTTGACAAACTACGTTTTTTCCATTCTGCACGGAAAAAAAATTTCAATTCCTTGCCATCATTGCCTAGAATCTGAATGGCAGTTCTATATAAATGCCAATCGCCTTTGGAACATTGTTACACTAAACTAACAACACAATAGCCATGGTCATAGTTTTAAAAAATTTTTTTTTTTAATATTTCCCATAATTGTTTTCAAAAAATTTCACATAATTGTTAAAAAAATTAATAATACTAATAAATTTGTTAATCATAATAAGACATTTTAATCCATGTAAAACACTACTTTTCCGCACTCACTATAACTATAAGTTTCTCTTGTTGTCTTGTTGTGCAAGAACACATTCTTCATTTGAATAAACTTATTTTAGAACTTAAAAGAAGTAAAGTAAAACTGTTACAAATAAGTTATAACATATTTCATATGTAAAGTATTTAAAATACTAATAAAGAAATTCTGATAATAATAAAGAAATTAAATTAAATTAATAAATCGAACAGAATTAAAGAACTGGCAAGGATTCCCCGCACAAAATTTGGTAAAATTTTAAATTATTGCATAAAGGACAATAACTATTTCCCTTATAGAACAACTATTTATAAGCAAGTTTTTGGAATGCCTATTGGAAAACTTTTTTCGCCTACCATAGCAGACATCATACTCGACAGCCTATTGGACAATTACTAAAAAAAGCTTGTGGAAAAAAGAATTAATATTAAATATATCACTAAATATGTAGATGATATATTAGGAATCATCAAGAAAAATTATAAAGATTCTATTCTGTCAGTGATTAATGAGAAACAAAATTGCATATTTAGATACCAACTTAAGTCAAATTATCAATACCATTAAACTTGACTGATATACCAAAGCCACGTCGTCTGGCAGCATAACTACTCAACCAAAAAGCCAAATTTATCAACGCCGCCACAAGTTTTACCAAGAGTATACCAAATCAGCGACCACCAATATCATGAGAAAATTACTATTTCAGAAAAATAGCATCCCTAAGACCCCTTTCAGACCAGCAAAGTTTTCTTAGCAAAGTCTTGAGTTTGTGGAGGAGAGAAGAAAAGAGAGCGGGGGTTGGTACAAAACTTGTTGTAGTCGCAAATTCCTTTGGTGTTTTTAGTTCGTAAACCGAATTAATATGGCTGCTCTTTATATTTGACAAACATACAAACAAAAGAAACAGACATTGTCAAAGTAAAATTATCCTGTCTGAACACAAGACAAAGTTTAAAAGAGAATTCAAGAAACTTTGTCAAAGAAAACTTTGCTGATCTGAAAGGAGTCTAAGAACATAATACATTTTCTTGTGGATAATACGAAGGAAAACTTAGCTTCGTTCGAGAACTCAATAATTATCAATAATTATGCCTAAACTTTACTAAACTGCGTTCGAGTACACAAAGTTTAGTAGATGAGAACACAATTTGATAGCGTAAAATGACAGTTCGATGACTGAGCAATTGCAAAATCTGCTAAAGAAATTTTTGTTAGTAGAATTTAGTCGGCTGAAAAAATAATATGTTTTAAAATGTAAACAAACAATTTTTACGGAGTTGTTAAAATTTTTGTGAAAATAAGAAAAACTAAAGCAAACACAAGTAAATAGGGATTTGAAAACAGTAAAGTGTATTAATTTACTTTTGCATACAAGAATAAATGTTTTTTGCTTAAGTTACCCTTTCCACAGCAGTTTAATTAGGATTTAGGAAAAAAAATTTATTTGGTTTCATTAGTAGTGTTCATTTGCTTTACTAGTAAAAACTAGCAACGAGAGAGTAACAAGAAGTTTTCCAAAATTACTCTCAAAAATGTGAAAAGGTAAATGTACACTTTACTAGCTAAAATTTGCAAGTTAAAGTAGTGTTGTAATGTATAGGTATATATGAGTACTCAATAACTACCCCTATATTTTTTGGAAAAATTATACATATATGTATATTATTATAAAAATTATGTGATTATGGTCATTTATATTCAGCATTATTGTGACTGGCGTTTTTCGAGTACGGCTTGTAATAGAATAATGAAAAGTTTTGCAATTTTATTTAATATAGTACTAGACGTAGTCGAAATACGCTAAACACGATAAAGGTGATTAGCTACTTTTGAATAAAATATCTATTTTTAATTAGTTTATACATTATAACAGCCTGCCTACACATAGAGTTTTTATTTCAAACACCGGAAATAACGACAGAATAAGGTCGCAGAAATGTTTATTTCCAACTTTCCAAGCGATTTTCATAAAATGGGGCTTTTAATGCGTATTAGAATAAGCATGCGTTAATAGATATTATTATTTTGACACCTTATGCCGTTATTATTATAATAATTATATAATATTGAGTATTTTTTAATGTGATTTTATGAAGAACTATTTATGTAAATAAACACTAATAAGAAACTACATTAAAGCGCAAACAAATGTGAGTTGAAAAGGAGAATTTTTGTTCGTTATTGTCTAACATTAATGCTCCGCCTTTGCAATCGTATCCAAACTATAATAATAATAAACAGCCGGCGAAAAACGGGTTAAATATATTTAAATATATTTTTTAAACAAATTTAAGCAATTTTCATTTTTATTGTAATAAAAAGCTTTATCCAAAATAAAATATCAAAAGCAGTAGAAAAGTGTTAATTTAAATTTATTTGCAAATATATATTTGAACTAATTGAATTATTTGCCTGCTTAGTGTAAATTACCGAGTAGCTACGTACTCATAATATTTACAACCCTAAAAATTAAAGAAAAAAAACAAAAACATTTCAGTGGCAGATAAAACCACAGGTTTAGCCATCTTATTTTGCTTCTGTTGTTCCTAAGTTACACAAACATAAATATATCTTTTTAATACTTTTTATCGTTTTAAAAGTTTACATTTACTTACAATTTCTTAAATTTTCCAAAATATTATTATTTTCAACTTAATTTAGAAATATTGTTTTGTAAACATAAACACAAAACAGCTGTTTGAATAATTATTGCAAGTAAAAATTTTACTTGTAAAAACTTGCAAGAATTTTTCTGTCTCTCAATTTTTTACGCTCTCTCGTTGCAAATTTTTTGGGTTAATGAACGCTTTCTAGTAACAATTGTTACAAACTTGTACAAATTTTTAGTAAATGAACACACCTATTGTTTATTTACTTCTTTAATGTTGTAGAAGTGATGAATACTTCGGAATATATTAATTGGATATTCATACTAATCAATAAAAAAACGAGTAATAATGAACTATTTAACAAATTTAATCAGGAAAAACTTACAATATAAATAAGAATTGTAGACAATAAATTGTGCTGTACCGAGTACGAACAACAAAACGAGTCGAGTAGTCAAAGGAATACATTTTTACAACACTGCATTCATTTTCAATCAGCTGTTGGATAAATTTTACTAAATTTCCATTCGCGTACTTTTTGGACAAAATTTATTTTGGGAGAGTAAATTGAAAAATTTACTCAGTTACTAAACTCTACTAAAAAAATACTCGAATGAACCTATTAAAACACTAATTTACACAGACAATTTAAGCAAGGAAAACAAAAAATTTCAGTTTCCTAGGCTTATTGTCAACAACATAAAGAAGACAATAAAATCTACGAACATGTTTTGCACAGGGTAACCAGAGGTGAAGATTTTGACACATAAAAAATAAAAAACTCAGTTTTTTTTACTATGGGCTCTGTTAGAAAGAGACAAATATAGCAATTTGTGACGAAATACAGGAAAACACGGCAAGAATATCAAAATAAAAACAAAAATCTAAAAACAAAACTAAGGCTCTGAGGGAACGAGACGGATAGAGACAAAGATCACTATACTGTCGTTTCACCTCTGTTTACTACTTTGTGATGTTTTGCCTACAAACCAATCAAAATGATAAAAACAATTTATTTAACCTAGCGTTTACACATGCCACTAGGAGTTCGAAAAACTCAATACACTCACACTTTTTCACCAATACATTTACATTTTTCGCAATGGCAGCTCCAGTGGCAGCTAAAATTGCATGCGAGTGAAAATTTGGCATTTGCATGCCACTAAATGTCAAAACGATAGACAAAGTTACCCTGTTCAATATTAAATGTAAATTTACTGGATTGCGGTTAAATTGTAATTAAAGTTCTACCTTTTTAAATGCATTGCTAGGATTTATTTCTTAAATTGCGCATAAAAAAATTCAAGTTTGTTAATTAAAGAGCAATAATATTAGTAATAATAATAAAATATTACTTTTAATAATATATGTAAATCGTTTCCCCAAAAATATGCCTATATGGTGAACTCGGTAACTCTATTTTAAAAAGAAAACAAAAAGTTAAAATGGAATAAAAATTGAGCCAACAGATTATTCAACAAATTATTTAAATCTTTGACATTGTCCTCCCAAATTGTTCTTTTTCATTTCCTGGTAAAATTTTTTTTAATTTAAAAAGTAAAAAAATTTTCTGAAGTTTACGCTTCGACGACATTTTAAAAATGAACTTACACTTGCATGTGTAAACACAAAAACGAATGGCATGAGATTCGACTATTTCGAAGAATTTTTCGTTGATAATACGTATACAACAATTACATGCCACTACTTGCATTTGTAAACGAAGGGTAAACACCGCCACCATTTGACAAGCAACACCAAAGCAATGCTGTTTACACTACGTCTTGACTAGCCAAAAAATTTGTTCACACATTGAAAGAGCGTCTGCAAAATGACGAGAGATGTGTTCGTAGTCTTCTGTTTGAAGAATACGTGTGGATGTTGCTGTTGAGTTTTATGATAATTTTTTGTCTCTCATCGAGATTGTATGGATGCTTTTGTATAGTTTATGTACATACTTGTATATACAGACGAGCGCACACACCCTTGATAAAAGCACCCATATAATATCGATGAGAGACAAAAAATGTTGATCAAACTTAACAGAAACATGTAATGAAATAAAATATAAAGTGGAAAATAATGAGAATTGCGAGCTCATCTAAATTGGGACAATAAAAAGAAGCATAGCGACTAGAACGGGAGAACACAAAGTGAAAATGAGCAAAAAGATATAAAACTTCCGGTACATTTTTTATATATGGAGTTTGGCATTCGCAAAGCCGGAAATACTTTGAATTCGCCAGAAGCACAGGGTAACCAGAGGTGAAGACTTTGACACATAAAAAACTCAGTTTATTTTACTATGGGCTCTGTTAGAAGGAGACTAATATAGTATTTTGTGACGAAATACAACAACAAATACAGGAAAACACGGCAAGAAAATCAAAATAAAAACAAAAATCTAAAAACAAATCTAAGGCTCTGAGGGAACGAGACGGATAGAGAAAAAGATCACTATACTGTCGGTTCACCTCTGTTTACTACTTTGTGCCAGAAGTTTAACTGTTATCAATTTGTTAGAGGACCTATGAATTAACAAAAAAATCAACAATACCACAGGGTAACCAGAGGGGAAGACTTTGACACATAAAAAATAAAAAACTCAGTTTTTTCTAATATGGGTTCTGTTAGAAAGAGACAAATATAGTATTTTGTGACGAAATACAACAACAAATACAGGAAAACACGGCAAGAAAATCAAAATAAAAACAAAAATCTAAAAACAAATCTAAGGCTCTGAGGGAACGAGACGGATAGAGAAAAAGATCACTATACTGTCGGTTCACCTCTGTTTACTACTTTGTGCCAGAAGTTTAACTGTTATCAATTTGTTAGAGGACCTATGAATTAACAAAAAAATCAACAATACCACAGGGTAACCAGAGGGGAAGACTTTGACACATAAAAAATAAAAAACTCAGTTTTTTCTAATATGGGTTCTGTTAGAAAGAGACAAATATAGCATTTTGTGACGAAATACAGGAAAACACGGCAAGAAAATCAAAATAAAAACAAAACTAAGGCTCTGAGGGAACGAGATGGATAGAGAAAAATAGCACTATACTGTCGTTTCACCTCTGTTTAATACTTTGTGACATTAACACTTGCTATAGAGCTCCATTAATTTAAAATATACCGTGATATTAATTTAATGTTTCTTTCATTTTTGATGCCCAAGTTATTGTGTTTGGCAACATTTATAATGGAAAAAATTAAAGTAATTACAAGTAATTTATTGTTTAATAATTTGACCTTTTTATTTTAAATATACGTGCCCTTGATACAGTAGACAAAAAATCTACGAAACGTTGGGAAAAAAGTAATAAAAAGATGTTTATTTACTAACATAACCACAGGCCTCATTAGCTTAAAAACTTTAAAAGTTTACTTTTATTTTTCAGCAACTTTTATACTATGTTATATGTACTTCATCACTGAAAATAAGCGCAAAGACAAATTAATATGCTTTGTATATGCATATACAAATTTATTAAATATAAGTATGTAATTCATTCTAAGAAATTATTGTAAAAACAAGAAATGATTAATTCAAATAATTTGTATACGACAGTTTGTTAAATAATAAAAAAAAATATGTAGAAAACAACTCTTTCTACGTCTTTCAAATATATATATATATATATATATATATATATATATATATATATATTTATGAGTGCAAACGATTCTCAATGACTACATAAATAAATATAAATATATAAATCTCATGTTGAATTTATAAAATAAAAAGTTCCCTAAATATATACAAACTTCATTACAATGCTCTTGGCTTTAAATATGTATGACATTTAAGGACAGAATTTATGAGATTTGATACTACTAAATCATTGTCATTAACTAAAGCATAGCTTTTTGCATATATCTAATTGCGCTCTTCTTGTCTATCTTTCATTATTTTCAATAGAACTTGATTTCCAGAGCCCCTGGCTCTCTTTCTATCAAGATCGGATATTTGAAATGAAAACGTACGTTTTCCCTTACTTGTTATTGCACTCATTTTCTCAAGTTCCTGCAAAAAAAAACATTTAAAATTAATAATAAAGCAGTAAGAAACTAACCTACCTTGCCTGGACTCCGACTAAATTGAAATGTCAATTGATTTGGAGATGCTGTATATTTGTCAAGTTCATTCTTTTCTATGGAATGAACAAACAAAGAGTGGTTATTCGATATTTGCCTTGGAAACGTTTGCTTTTCTGGTGGGTGTGGAGATAACAATAAGTCTCGTTCCTAAAAATACGTATCAAAATAATTTTTTGTATTTAATTAATAAGTAAATAAAAACTTTCCATTCAAAACACTATATACTATATTTATTTGCAAAATTGTGCAAATATTAAATCGTTGCCACCAATGGGGTAAAAATGTAACCTCTACAACTCTATTTGTGTAAAAGATCAAACGCACAAACGATTTTATACACATGTATGTTGTGTTTTTTACGTGATTACGCACAGCTATGAAATTGGTTTTTTTGTATTTAGGTTCTATTTTATATTTTACTGATTTCACAAAAGTACCTAAATAATAATTTGTACTACTAACATTGAAGGAAGAAATTTGGATATTAATTGAAAGGTAAAAAATAATATATAAAAGTTTCTTTGTTGCAAAAGGCAACTTACTAAAACTATAAAAAATAATATGCTTACTGGTTTATCTTGTTTTCTGCTGAAATTCCATGCATATGGTGTCATTTTTTGCATATAAATTTCATTGTAAAATTGAATAATGTCTCCCACTTCTGAAAACAAAAAGTTTATTATATATAAGCACACTTTTTCAATTAACATGATAACTTTATTTTACTTTTTTCGCCTGAATCGAGAACTTTTATAAAAACTTCTCTATATATACTACTTGTAGCCTGTGGTTGTTTTCTATAAAATTTCATGATGTCTCTAAAAAGCTTGCCATTAACTTCTCCAACCTATGAAATACACAAAAACATAAAAATGAATTTATACATGTTGCTGTAAAATGCTCACTTTAATGTAAAGATATATTGCACACATAAAAATTTGGTCCAGATGCCTGTCTTGCATTAATTCGGTTTTTTGAGTTATTGAATACTCAAACAGAGTCCAGATTTTCGAAATCATTTCTTCGCCCATTTCAAGTTCTTTGCATAATTCTTTAATGCGCAACCACGATAGTTTATAAAACTGCAATTAAAAACACAAACGGTTACAAATAGCAATACACAGATTAAATTTAAAATTTTTTCCATACTATACCTTTCTTAAGAACAGTTTCAAAGGTATTGATCGTTTATTGGCATTAATTTGCTTTTGATTGTCATTGCTAGATTTATCAACAGTATGTATGGTGTCTATAATAGTTAAAATAAGGTAATTATTTATAATATTAATAAATTGTGAAATAGTTGCAATTGTCGTAAAGTACCTTTAGATGTATTAAAAAGATCACGCCTTACGGATTCGCTTATGGTTGTGGAAGAAGTACTAAATGTGTCGTACGCAGAGTTCATGGGCGATTGCACTATATATTTTGTATTTGAAAATACTCAAAATAAAGAATTAAAATATTACCAAATAACTTACATTGTGGCTCAGTGCTATTAATATTTCCAACTTTGACTTCTGACCAAGTTGGCAAGGGCGTTGGCTCCTTTTTGATCAGTTCCCATAAGGGTGAACATTTTTGCCAAGCCAATGACTCCAAGCAGGTTTCCTCAATTAAATTCAAATGTTTTATTAGCTCCCTGTTAAGAACGCCATCGTGACTACGCACAATGATTTCAATTAGTTTGTAAAATTCAAATGCATTAATACTGAAGCAATCTAATATCCATGGAAAATTAAGTGGGGAATCGTATGCGTCAAGTACAATCTCAACACTACATGCAATTAAAGTTGTATTAAAGTTATCCTTTTGAAAAAGACTCTTGAGATCGATCGGCTTTATTCTTATTTCAAAATGTAATATCTTATCTAGTAGGTAATAGTACAATGATTTCGCCAACTGGAATTTATTCACCGACTCTTCTTTATTGGGAAATTTATTATAGAATAATTTTGACATGAAAATTAATTTTTCATCAATTCTTTTTATGACGTCATCACCAGTAGAATGTCTAAAAAATTTTAATAAAATGTAAATTATATTTAAAATATGAATTTGGGAAGTTTTATTGATTACTGCAGTTTATATTTTTCCCAATTAATACTAAAAATAAATAACCCGAAATTTATTGTTGGTCGATAAGCTAAGCTATACTTTGCGGGCAGTAAGCATTTAGTTATGTTAACATATTAGAAACTTGTAGAAACTAGAAATACCTATATATAAAATTTAATGAACAAATGGGGATAGTTTATGACACCTAACACGCGTATTAGATTAACAAATTTTATATAAATACTTCTAGCCTAGTTTATTTCCTAACAATAAATTTATTTGAATTACTAATGGGGAAAATAGCTCATTAAGAATATTATCAACTGTAAGAAATTAAATCCGCTTTAAACTTTTAAATATAAAATACCTTATAAATTCGGAAGGCTCAGTAATTTGTGATATTTCTCGTAACTTTTTTACATTATTTGTAGCATTTGCAACTGGATCGAAAACTCCATCTTTGCTGGGCAAACTTTCTTTGCGAGTATATGGCGTATTTGGCATTAACGATTTAATATCCTAAAATATAAACATACCGTATTAAAGTTCTGCCTAATTTATGAAAAACATATACATACCGGATGTAAATCAATTTTTAATCCAGATGATTCGTCTAAAGTAGAAAATCAGAATAAAATATGAACAATATGTTGACTTTTCGCTTTAATTAAATTAAATTATTGCAATAATATATAATTCTGAATATGATTCGAGTTCTTAACTGCAAGGAACATTTGGAAATTCAAGTGTGAAAAATACGTATATTTTGTTATTATTCTTTGAGAACAAAATAAACAATAGTATTGCGCATTATTCTCCAATCATTTTTTTACTCAAATATTGTACATTACCGATAATATTAATATTTGTCATTTAAACAAAAAGGGCTAACACATGTTTGTATCTGCGATTGAGTTGAAAATATCATACCAAACATTAATTTCTTCGATGTATAATTTATTATTTTTCACGAACTTAATTTAAAATTAAATAGTTTAACTTACGATAATTGTTAGTGTTGATTTTGCGATAGTCTAGCAGAATTCGTTCATCCAGTTCTGCCATATTTAATACATACTGTTCATATGCCCCCTTAAGAGATCTTAAATTTCTTTCGAAATTCTTATTAGACACCAGTGTCTCTTCGCTTCCGTACAATGTCTAAATAAAAAATGCAAGTTCTTAAATAAAGGTACAAAACAATTATTTAGCAACTTACATTAGTCTCAAAAAATTTTTTAATAATACGCTTGAAAGTGTCCTTCATATTTTTAGCGTCATGTGGCGATGCATTTGTCATATTGCATAAAGGTTCTATAATGCAATAATCCTTTAATATTCGTCCATCAAAGTCTGGTTTTCCCCACTTAGATGGAACACCCACGAATTTGATGTTAATGAGATCTGGATTTTCAGCCAATACATTTTTATAAATTAAATCTATGCAACAGATAAGAAGGTGGAAAGACATTACTATATCCGTAACTTGACTAACGGGATTTTCATTTTTGGCGCATAGATACAAACACCAGCAAATTTCAAAGAGTTTTCCATATGGGCACTTGGCAGATCTATTAGCAAATATATGGTTTCACTTATGTACATTAAATTCATTGTAACATCTTACCTGAATTTGCAATTTTTTTTCTCATTTGGCGGAGGAATAAAAAGCTGTTCAAATATATCACTGTACCTCATAAATACGTTCGAAGTGATGCTATAGCTACGTTCCATTTTATTTATTTGGGTAAGAAATGATTCGGGCAACTTTGCCATGTCATGCCATTTTCTCATCTTCGATGTGAACTCATGTATACTAATATCGAATTGCTTAAACTTTTATCCATTCCAGATAATTTAAATAATACATACCCCATATTACAACAACGTAAAAGTTTAATAACTGATATACAATTACCCAATACTACGTCATTGGTGCCACCACCAACAGTAGGCGTATAAGAACCTCTACATGCAGCGTACAATGCACAACAAAACCAATGAAGTGGATCACCCTGTTCAATTAAAAAAATTAAAATAACAATAAATTTTACATTTGTTGATGTTATGGCTTTAATGTACATAAACTATGTACATAAACTATAACTTTCCTCAGAAAGTATGCTTACCTCCAAAGAATATCGATGTGAAATTTCAATAAATTTTTTCCATGACAGTTCCTCTGTCTCCCTGTCCATATTAAGCTCTCTGCACAAATCTTCATACTTTGAACGTATATGATCGGAGCTGTCTTCACGAGAATGGGTCATAGTTTAAAATTGGCCTATTTGCATATATGTATGTATATATTTCTTCAGAAAATTAAGTTTTCCTTATATCAATATTATCTTGAATTAATGCATTGAAAATTGGATTGTCACCAAATATTTTAAAATTACTTCGACCAAAATTGGTCTTATTTTAACACAATCCTCTGGAACAACACAAAAAAGTTTATTTCGCCTCCCTTGAAGAAAAACAAATGTCACAAAGAAAAAGGCGCGAACATAATAACAAACGAAGACATGGTTGACTAACTGGCATCAAGTGGAATGAAGAACTCTAGCGAGAACAGGCCGATTCAAGAACAGTGATGCCAAATCTTTCTGAGCAAAACACGCTGTAAATATAAACATGTACTTAAGAAACATTTTTACTTTGTCACCGTAATTGTACTAAAACGCTCAGCGTTTAAGAATAATAAAAACAATTATACATACGTCAAAATTCACTTCTACATAACATTTAAAAAGAGAACAAAGTTAATAACAAAACTTATTTAAATAATAATTTATATAGTACATAATAATATTAAAAATGTAGCAAAAATCAGATATAGTAAGGTAAACAAAGTGTATATAAAGATATGTTTAATAATCCATTGAAATTATTTGCTCAATTTGTCCCCGAAAGCTATTGTGTATAGTTTTCGTGTTTTTACTGGTTTTGTAAATACAAAAATTTTTTAGTAACGATTTCAAAACTAAAAATGTTGTGATGTGCTTATTTTTTCTGCTTGTATTTATTTTAAAATTAGTTGTTAAATGATTTTCATTAATTTCTTACAATTTGAATTAGGTACTTAGATTGTCAGGCTTAAATTCGTTTTATTTATTCTTTCCGTTAAGAAAGAAAATTCTTTTTATATGATAACTTTGAATACAGTAAAACAAATACGAAGTTTTAGTTTAGTTGTTTGATTACTTTAAGTTCTTGTTAGTTCTTAGTTTGTAAATGTTTTTCACAATGTTTTAGTACCATCATGTACTTTGTTTCGATCCGACTTGATCGCTTCTATAGACTGGGACTTGGTCACAGAAAGCGAAGAGTCCCTGAACTGGCGTACATCGCGTCTGACGTCAGTTGAAAGAGGTGACGCACTGCGAAATGCCACGGGAACTCTATGTTAAAGCAGCTAGTGAATGGCACGTGTAACGGCAGCGCACTGTGAGATGCTACGGGAACGCTCAATACTTGGTAGTGAGCGGGGTGGGTCGCTAGCGAATTGAAGTATCGTACTTCGTAATGACACGGCAGTGCTAGACGTATTTAGCGTAGGCAATAAAAAATCAGCCCCACTGAAGTCCAGATAATAATAGCATTACCTCAACAACTGCTGTCGCAAGACTACCTAAATTTTGATCACAGCCACTTCTTTTACCCTTTTTCAGTCTACTGATCTAAGTTGTACCATTTCATACTTGCAAAAAATGGTTATATAAATCAGTGACGGTCACAAATTTTAATTCTTCAAACTATTCATACATGCTGATGGTACATTACAGCAGTTCATTTTAAATATTTGAATTACTTAATTAATTATGTTGCATATCTTAGGGAGAATGTAAATAATTTAAATAATACTAACTAACGAGGCTCTAGATATAATTTAAATGAAAAGGCGATTTATAGAAAAACAAATGAAGTAGTAGTAGTATTTTATTTCAGTAGTATAATATATACTTTATATAAATTTACAATTTTTACAATTTATAATTTTTTTTTTGTTATTTGTTGTTTTTGTTTGATTTTTTGTTTTGTGGAAGAAATATTCCATAATTGTGGCAACAAAAAATATGCTTTGATATAACTATCACAATTTATACTTAAAGAATATTTCTTCCACAAAATTTATAATTTAATTACATAGAGAATAAAATAAACTGTATCATCTATAAATTCATATACATTAATTAGCTTTTAAAAAATGAATTCTATATTATTACTCCTAGGAGCACTAGGCAACCAGAGTTTCCAGCAGTTTTCTTCATTTTCAATTGCATCTATGTATATTGAATTTAACCCTTTCGTAAATAATGTTGTCTTCAACGATTAGGCAAAGTAGTCTTCATTTAATGCTTAATTTAAAAACAAAATCTTTAACACTCATCGATTGCTTGTGGATATCCAATTTAAGGCCTAATTTTTCTAAAGGCAATGGTGTACAGAATTTGTTTGAGATGGTTGCTGTTCCGGATTTAAATAACCACTATCTATAAGACTGCTGTTTTGGTTTGTGTTTTTGTTGTTCTGCACTCTGTGTTGATTTTCAAAAGTATTGCTGAAATATTTTTTCGTACCTGCCTCATAATTTTACCTTGTGCAGCTCCAACGGATGCACTTATTTCCGTATGCTGTAACTTCTTCGCTACGTATTGGCATCTGACTGTATTGTTGCTGCATATTTCTGCGATCTTGAATTATCCCTCGGGCTGTTAAGCTGCTGTGTTCGGATTAGCATTCGCAATAGTTGTTGTCACAGTAGGGAGTGAGGCTGAATTCGCTGAGTTCACAGCGTTTGTAATTTTGTTTATATCTTGAGGTCTAGATGCTGTAATATTTCTGGTATTATTTGAATTAGTTACCATACTACTCAATCTATTCTCTTCCTACATAATATATATATATATATATATATATATATATATATATATATGTATATATATATATATATATATGTATGTATATATATATATATATATATATATATGTACATACATGTATATATATTCTTATATAAACAACCTGTTTGTAAAAACAATAAGCAAATTATATACTTATATGCGATATTATCTGTTTCGCTTTATAATTCTTTGAGATATTGGTGTTTTACAAATTTGTAACATTTCTAATATATAACGTGATTAACAATTCTTCCCAATATTTAAAACTAAAGCACTTTCAAAGTTAGGATAGTGATTAAATTCAGAACAATGGGAAGATAGAGCTCTTTTATGAGAATTTCTACGTCTTTGATCCAACTTATGTCCGGCTAATTTAGTTGTTACCATATTTTTCGTTGTACCCACATATATGTACATACTTTATTCACCTCTCCTGATCATTTCCGTTACAAGGTATTTTATAAACTACATTTGACATATCGAATTTCTTAATTCAATGTTTAGTCTTACTAAGTATTTAATGTATTGCACGATTTGTGAGCAATTCTATTTTTATTATTTAAAGCTTGTTATAGAACTAACATTTTTTTATTTCCATCTCGTTTGATTATTAAAAACGTAAGCAATATGTGTTTTAATAAACATTGTCTAACAATTTCGAAAAAAGGAAAAGTATGTGGAACACATAATAGCTAATTTCCGAATTATTCGATGCCGAGTGATTTTACAATTCCACACCTTATCATTCCATTCGGAATTCAAAACAGGGACAATTGTCTCCGTCCATATGGCAATCTCAACCCTGGCTTTGGAATACAAAGTCCTTTTATACAAAACCATTATAAAGCCAATATGGTCATATGACATTCAGCTGTGGGGTACTGCTTATGCATCACCTTCAAAAGTAACAAAGAAGAGAGTCTAGGATTTGACGACTTATCGTTTGCGCACCTTGGTATATAGGAAATGAAAATATCCATATAGATCTGGAAGTTACTATTATTCAGCAGGAAGTAAAAACTTGTGCAAATACATAAACATATAATTGGTTCATCCCAACTCTTTTGTACGCGGCTAAAAAAACCGATACGTAGAGCGTGGTGAGGCGGCTCTCCCTACACAATAGTAGATAGTATTTTTTTATTATTAAGATTTGAATACAATAAATTAATTATTACATTGGTGGTAATTACTATATAATATTTTAGAGATAAGATTTGAATACTTATTGTGAATTTCCTTTGGAAAAACTAAAGCCTAAAAAAATATGTCAAACGTTCCTTGTTATTTTTTTACAGCCATGCCTTAAACTCGGCGCATCATTGACAGCCAGCTAAAGTTAAGAATTTAAGAACAACCAGAGTATTTAATAGGTTTGGATACATTTTGAATATTGTTCTTTAGCATTTGAGCTTTAATTTTTTAATTTTTTTTTATCATTAATATATATGTGTATGTACTTGTATTTACTAGTATAGTTTCATCCCTAGTTGTAATATAATTCCGTAGAAATAATGTTTGAAATATCAGGAAAATCTACTTTTTATTTTATATAAAGCAAACAATTTATTTTCATCGCAGATCCCCATATTATTGTCGTTTTATTATATTTTCTTTTTCTTTCAAACCATATAGCTTATACCCTGACATCGCCTTGTTTCCATTTAATATAGATTTTATTGCAATTATTGTTTTATAGAACATGTGCTTCATATGTTATAAAGGTTACACTAACACCACCAGGTGCCCAGGAATTTATAATTCCATTTTTATTTGTCAATTTTGAAAGAAAACGGCTCGAAAAATGTTTTCACCGTGAGCGTTTTATAGTCTATGGGAGATGTGCTTTCATATGCCTTATAGTTGATACCGTGGCACTATCTGTATTCCATGCAATATCCCATATTTTTTTGTTGTTTTGGCTGAGCCCAATTATCTCTAAAAGGCTCGAGAAATTTTTTGCAAGGTGGATATTTTATATTTTATGATCATTTTGGTTGAGCCTAATTTGATTAAAAATGTGTCACCAAATTTTTTGTACGGTGAGTGTTTTAAAATATATGGTAGATATGATTTCATATGACATATACCTTATGCCGTGACAATACCTGGAATAAACTAATTTTTGGGAAAAATCGATTTACTTTAATTTTAAAATAAGGCATGAATATAGTTATTTGGTCTCAGGCTAGACGCCATGTAGTATCAAAGTCTCATGTGTTTTTACTTTTATCGAACCGATGACATCATAGTTATTTTGGAATAGGCCGAAAATGACAACAGAGAGTCAAACCTAAGAAACGTTAACATAACCGATGTTAGACTTCATGACACTGAAATATTTTTTTTTGTCGTTTCAGATCCAATTCCGACAGCATTTGAGTTCTATGAGAACTCTGAACGTTGTAAAATATAAACATGAAAAACTAACCCTAAGGAAACACTCCGCATGGAATAGCTGCAAAATGTAATTTCGTCTTGAAAATACCACAATCAAAAATTTTCCCAATATACTATTCACTGATCTTCTCAAGGATCTTTCTCTATCAATATTAACATAAGATGTATTTTTATTAAATCCAAAAATAAAAAATTCAACAATGTTGGTACTGCTTTTTTAATTAGGTTGATTACCTTATATATGTAGCTAGTGCTCATATGTATTACTTTTAATTTCAGTAATAAATGAATATTAAATAAATAAATATTTATAGTAAACAAGAGTTATCCTTAAAAATGATTTATTTTGCATCCTCGCTTAGATTTTTAAGTGACTGCTCGAATTCGACCGGTTCAACGGTACGTTTCGTAGCATCGAAATGTGGTGGACCAATTAATTTAACAATTTCATCATAATTAAGAGTTTCTTTTTCTAGAAGTTTCTCAGCGAGCTATAAAGATATAATAAAAAAGATCTTTAATTGCTTAACATTAAACGCAATGGACAGTACTTTCTCTAGCTTATCCTGATTATCCTTCAAAATTTGTTCCGTCTTTTTGTATGCAGAGACAATAAGGTTTCTCGCTTCGTAATCAATGATTTTATCTAAAGCTTTTGAGAACGGTTTGTGGTAACCTCCAGTTTCCTCTTGATCTCTTATGTATATTGGTCCAAGTTTATCGTTCATTCCAAATTTTTTTATCTAAAAAAATAAATTTGTTTTTTATATAGAGATTAAGACAATTCAAAAGTTTACTTGTGAATATGCAATTTTTGTTACTTTCTCCAAGTCATTTTGAGCCCCAGTAGTTATACTATTAAAAACCAATTTCTCAGCTGCACGTCCGCCTAAAGCCATACACATTTTATCGAAAAGCTCTTCTTTGGAGTAAAGTTGTTGCTCACTAGGTGTATACTGAGCAAAACCGAGAGCTAGACTTGTGCGAGGAACTATTGTTACTTTTAACAATACATCGCTGTTTGGTAACAACCACCCAACAAGCGCATGTCCGGATTCATGATAAGCAATTACCTTCCTTTCCACGGGTGAGAGCGCATGTGAACGTTTTTCCGTACCGCCTACCAGTCTCTCAACGGCATATTCTAAATTTTCCACTTTAACTTTTTTTTGGCTGTTACGAGCTGCATGTAGAGCAGCCTCATTACATACATTAGCTATATCAGCTCCAGAGAATCCAGGCGTTAATCTAGCTAAACGTTGGGAATATGTCTTAGGATCAGTATCAAGTTGTATTGAGGACAAATGTTTTTCGAAAATTTGTTTTCGCTCTTCACGATTTGGTAAATCTATCAAAATGTGACGGTCAAAACGTCCGGGACGTAATAACGCCTGCAAATAAACAAATAAAATAAATGATAAACGAAGATATCCAACAAGTTTTTTTTTACAATATTTCAATATATTAGAATATTGTTTTCAAACTTTGCATAATAAGAGAAATAGATTAAGTATTCCCTAAGTTCTCAGTTTTTAAAAATTTAGGAATACTGCGTAAGAATGAATCTACATACTAACCTTATCTAAAACATCAGCTCTATTTGTACTCGCCAACATTAAAACACCTTCCTTTGACGCCATGCCATCCATTTCGACCAAAAGCTGATTAAGAGTCTGCTCAGACTCTCCCGAGCTACCTAGTTGAAAACTCTCTGTACCAGATCGTTTTCGGCCTATGGCATCGATTTCATCAATATATATAATACATGGAGCTCGCTTTTTCCCTTCTTTAAATAGATCTCGTACTCGAGCCGCGCCTAACCCACCTATCATTTCTATAAACTCTGAACCGTTCATACTCAAAAACGGCACTTGTGCCTCTGTAGCTACAGCCTTAGCCAATAGTGTTTTACCACAGCCCGGTGGGCCTAAAAGCAACGCTCCTTTAGGAACTTTAGCTCCTAGGCGTTGATATTTTGCAGGATCTTTTAAGTAGTCTACAAACTCTTTTACTTCTTGTTTAGCTTCTTGTAAGCCAGCAACGTCTCTAAAAAGTACACCGCGACCACCTTCAAAAGGATCAACTAGGGTAAATTTGGCTCTACCCATTTGACTCTAAAGGGTAATATATTTACTTGTTTTAGTATTTTAGTTGTAGTTCTTTTGAAAATCAACTTACAAACGCATCCATACTAAGAGGGCTTTTTATGCCTTTCATGCGGGAGGAAACTGCCATAAGGACGACAAAAAATAACAAAAGTAATAAAATCCGGGCAGTAATATCACTCTGGCGATCATATGTCACGGGGACACCTTAAATAAAAACTTGGAGTATTACATAATAATGCGCATAATATGTAACTTAAATACCATCAGTGATACCGAGACGTTGCTCAACGTCCCGAAGTTTTTGTTCAAATTTGGTAATATCAGCAACAGCCATATGAAATATTGTGGACGAGACCTTTCTTCCTTTAACTATAGCTCCTTCGTGTAAAATGATAGTTACCATTTCCATTTCCGGTCGTATAATTATCTCTTTTACTTCGCCAGTAGCCAACATGTGATATACAAATTCATTCCATGAAACATAACGCGTGGATCCCTAAAATATCGTATAACATAAGCCATTTTATATACGTGAATAAATTTGTACCTCTGGACGTTCTGTACGTGGGCCAGTAATTAATGAGATAAATGTTACAAACATGTAAATGGTAAACATCCACATAACTGTCTTTGTCAAAACGGATTTTATTTTATCATCATTATCATTTTTATTCCCATTGGAGTCTCCGGACGATCCTGACTTGGAATCATCGCTAGCACTGGTGCCCTTCCTTCGTTCATCTGTAGGTTTGCTTGCATCATCGTTGTGCATGGAAGAATTAACATTGTGGTTGAGGTATATCTGTCGAACAGTTTGTCGACTTATTCCCAGAGATCTGGACAATAAACTGACAAAGGCCTTGTATTCTTCTTCAAAAAGCTTTAGCTGAAATACAATATTTGGCGACTCTACTTTTTAGACACTATTACAACTTTATTTTTACTGAAAACTTAAGGATTACCTGTTTTCTACAAACCACTTCTGGCAAATTTTTTATTTTGTACTGATTTAAAGAATAAACGTTCGTCTTGTTTACAACACAAGTGACGTTTCTTATTTTTTGAAACGTTCTCCACATAATAAATCATTTAAAAATGTTTTGATTTTATAAAATTACACATCTAACAGCGGAAATAATTGCTTAATTTTACCACAGAATATGAAATTTACAGCTGATCAGATTACGAAGCCAACCATTATTACCTCCGGCAGTTATTGTAAAATATTTGCAAAAAAAAATTCTAATTTGCTTAAAAATCGCTGAAAAACTGGATTAATTTAGCCGTCTATTTTGAAAGTGGTATAAGTCACTTTTTCAAGAGTCTAATTAATAATAACATTAATGCAATATTACTGGGGCATCATATTCAAAAAAATTCTATCAATATGTTGAGAACTAATAAGATTTTGTAAGATAGAAATTTGCTACTTAACAATATACAAACCTGTTTATTTTAAAAGTGGCTTAGAGGAAATGAGAAAGAATTAATGTTTTATTAAAATTGAAATACATTTGTGCGACGTATTGTTTTAAATTATTATCAGTATTTTTGAAAAAGCTGTGATCAGTATACAAATACAAATTGTTTAATTTAAATTTTATTTTATTTAATCTCTACTAGAAGCAATTTACAATATGTATTAAAATCTTATCTATACAGTGTTATTTATTAATTATTACCAATGTAATAACTAATTTATTGTATTTGCGGATACATCAAAAGCTGATGTTAATAGTACGAAAATGAAAAATGGTCTTTATTTGTATGAATAAATTCGAGATTTAAATATTAAAGCAATAAAGAGCATTAAAGCTTTTGTAGAACTCTTTATGAAACCTTTCCTGATAATATAGAACAGGCTAATAACTTTGTTGAGAATGAGCATTTAAGAGAAAGAAACCTACGGGCTTTTATTTATAAAAGTTTTGTAGGCATATGGACTAATAAGAGATGTACCTAGGCACCTCAAAGATGATGAAATAAAGTCCAACATTATATTATAAATAAAAGTGACGTCTGTTAAACGATTTGAAAAGAGAGTTAAAAATAATGAAGGCGAATCTGAAATTATACCGACTGCCCATACGTACACAAAGCTGAAGTTTTGAATTCTTATTCTCAAGAACGTGTAAATCGGCTTGATGTACTGGAGGCTAATGAAGGTTTTCCAGGTTTACCAGTAGGTGTAAAGATGTAAAAATATTACCACCTAGAAGATATAAGAATGTGCTAAAACTATCGAATTTCATAGTAAATCCTCCAACTAAAGTTTATTTTTCTACATTTCAAGAATTTGTGATCTTATTGCACTCTTTTAATACGCATCATGCATATTCTTTTTAATTTTTTTTCTTAGAAGTTGTAATTAGAAATAAAATTTATTATTTCAAGGTCTGACAGAGACATTCGTTTTCGGGCAAGTCGCTAGTCTGCTCCATTTAAAAACATGTGAAAACCAAGAAGTACAAAAAAGACCCATGCCCTGATCGCAGCTAATACCGACTGCTTCACTCTTTCTTAAGACTTTGATTGTGGAGAATGCAAAGCTGTTTTCATATGCTTTATGTCAAATATTTCTAAAAATTCCTGAAAACTTTTTTGAAATGAATTGTGAGCCATTGTCGCTATTAGTTATCAGATTGGTAATAATTATTAAATAATATTTTAGAGATAAGATTTTAATACTTATTGTAATTATCTTTTAGAAAGGTGCAATAAAATTAGTTTAGAGCTTTAAAAATAAACAAATTATCGTTAATAACAATTGTAGTTGTGGCTTCTTTCGTTGTTTAAAAAAAAAACGAACTTCGTGAAATGACCCTTTACTATAAATATGTATCTTTTGGGTCTGGGGCATTTCCATAAGTAGTTAAAACACAATTAAAAAAAAAATTGTATTTTAACTACTCGCTGGTTTCGTTTCTTTCCATATTTGACAGTTTTTACAAATTCTTTTCTTGGCCCATATAGAAAAGAATCTTTTTACTTTCTCTATAGTCCTGACCGTCCTGCCATGAGCGTATTAGTTGCGTTACAATTATCTATTACTAGGTATCCACAACTTCCATTCAACTTCTAAGGAGGATCCGGACTGGATGCGCTTAAAAATGTTGCCATCCAATATTTTAAGATCTGGCATTCCATCACTATTCTTTTGAATATGTTTCATAAAATCTTTATATACTTCTGAATCGAATTAAGTTGTTTAAAAATCTAGCAAGTTCAGTCTGGATTTCGCCTAGATGTTGTGGCGCTCGTGACAGCATATCAGTAACAATGTTTTCAGATGCTTTACGATATTCGAGTTGAAAATCGAATGCTTGTATTTGAATTAACAATCTTGCAAGTCTTCCGCTTAGATCTTTTAGGGTCATCAACTACATTAGACTAGCGTGATCTGTAATAATTGTAACAAACATTTTGCGCACTGCCATAACTGCTGCTAAGCATTCTTTTTCGGTGACCGTTTAATAATGTGATGGGATTGCTCTTCATTCTTATCGTTTAATTGATACAGCATGTCATGGATGTTTTCTCCGATATATATATTTCTAAATGTGTACTTTTTTGATCTGTAATACTCAGCACTAGATTAAATGCAACCCAGTCGCAATAAGAATAAAATAATACATAAAGATGGAAAAAAACTGAACAGACAATCAAAGCAAAGAACGTGACATGATCACAATGGGAAGATTATCGAAACAGAGAAGTTAAAAAGACGAGAGAAAGAGAAAAAGCTAATACCAGTCTGTAGAGTGAGGGGTAAGGAGAATAAGTGGCGTTATACTTTAACTAGTGTATAGAGAAAAAAGGAAAATGCCATGGAAAAAAGACCCGGAATTCTAGTTTCAGAGTAAAAGGACAGTTTGGTGTATAAAAAAATTAAAGACTAAAGTGAAAACAAAAAGAAATTTTGAGGTACAAAAACATACTAAAGACATTAAAAAACATTTGCTAAGACCAGTTCAAAGGCAGTGTACTAGGGCCGCTAATATATATCATCTATACAGCAGATATGCCGACTAGCCCACATACATATACGTCAAATTTTGCAGACGATGCTGCAATTTTAAGTGTTAATACAGATCTAACGGTAGCATCTGCACAACTTTAGTCCCATATTCATGATCTAATAGACTGACTAAAACAATGGAGAATAAAGGTAAATCCATCGAAATGTGCTCATGTAACGTTTTCTCTATGAATGCCAAATTGTCCACCAATAAAACAAATACCGCGGGGTCAGCGGAAACGCACGTTAAATATTTCGGCATCCACCTATATCGACGCCTAACTTGGTCTCGTCACATTGAGGCAAATATAACGTCCATAAAGCTTCGAACGAATTAACTATTGGTAAATAAGTCTTATTTCAACCTTGGCTTTGGAATATAAAGTCCTTTTACACAAATCCATTATAAAGCCAATGTGATCATGACTTGGTGTAGATTTGCAGGCAGTGGATAATTTTAAGCGCGATAGAGCTTTCCACAGGCTATAGTCCGCGTTTTTGTTGGATCAAAATTTTTTTAAAGTCCGTTTAGTATGTAACATTTTTTGATACAATTCATTTGGGTTTTCATGTCTGGAGAACGACTATTTATAACATCCGAAAACTGTAAGGTAGTTTTTTTAAGTGATCGTTTGGTCGGGGTTTCAACAATGGCTGCAGCAGTCTCGACGTCTATACAGAGATCCACAGCTACTTAAATATCATAAGTGTTTGTAAGGTGTATGCTCTGAGATAAGTGAGAGCTCACATACATGTTATATTTCATTCGTGTAAAATTTTGCTGGTTACTGCAATTTTTGTCAGTATGTCGATGTATGTTATATTTCAACCAATTTGTGCTTTTACTTCGGTTACAGGTGCAGTGGCATAGTTGTCGTGTAAAATATCGATTGTAGGTAAGTGATCAGAACATATGTATATCATAGGATGTGCTGACTAATAGTTGATTAAACAATCTGCCGGACTGATAGTGTTCGATGTTGTGCCTATTTGGGCATTACACAGACGAGACTGCAGTTTTATAATCAGTAAGATATATAGACGTGGCTTGTAAAAAGTCTACGCTGAATCCCCTCATTGGAAAACGTCTTACGTTTTTCGGACTATAATGGCAAAGCCAATAAATACCCATTCACTCGGGTGTTATTATTATATGTCATTTTATCTAATCAAAACTTGCAGAAGCATATTTAGATTGCGCATCATAGTTGTTGTGAAGCTGTTCATTGTTTGTATAAGCTTTTCAATTGAACTCGAATTGTTTGGAAACGTTATCTGTGGACCCGCGCTCTTTTCAGATATGGGTGTAAGTGTTTTTGCTAGAACGACTTTAGCACACGGGTAGTTTACTTTAGCATGTGCATGTGTACTAGAAATACACATAGTATGAAGCCCAAGATATTGGGAAGCTTTATATTGCTCATAGCCAGGGTTTGCGTACTATTTTTCAACTTTTTACATGTTGAAAGACTTTCAAGCCCTTACAGTTTGAAGTGTAGTTTTCACCGCAGTTGCTGCGTTGTTTTATCTTAGAATCAGTTCTAGAAGAAGTGCACTCCAAAGCTCCGTGCACGTCGAACATTGAGATCGCTTCATACATTTGTTTGCAAAAATAAAGGGAGTAGTCATATGATGATGAAAATAGGCAAACTTGCTTTACTATTACTAATTAAGATACAAACCAAAAATTATCAAACTTCCTCCATTCCTCTCTAATAGACCCATACTCATAGTTTCGTTTGCCAGACCCACCTAAACGGTAACCGCAATTAAAGAGCCTTAGTGATGCCTCCCTTGGCTCTATGTATGTTTTTACATCATTTTCTGTTTTCATTTAAGTATTAAGAAAGTGAGTCCAAAATAATTATAACAAATGTTATTCCTCCACTACCACTTATATAACATAAACTACTTCTAAATGTTACTACAGAGGTTAACGTCTTATACGCCTACTGCATTTTCTTAAGAAAATTACTCTATACATTCTGCAAGAGGTAGTTCTGACTGGTGCATCAATTATACGAGGGTGGATCAATAAGTCCGTGACTTTTTGAATGAAACAGTTTTTTTTGCAAAACAAAAATTTATTTTTCAACATAATCTCCTTTTAACTCAATACACTTAGTCCAACGTTTGTCCATTTTTTTATCCCTTCCAGAAAATAGGATTTTTCGAGGTCCTTAAAATAGGCATTTGTTTGGTCAATAATTTCATCGTTGGAGCTAAATCTCTTTTCACCGAGTCATTTCTTTAGGTTTGGAAATAGGAAATAGTCGCTAGGCGCTAAATCCGGAGAATATGGCGGATCAGGTACCAATTCGTAGCCCAATTCATAGAGTTTTGCCATTGAGACTGCACACGTGTGTACCCGTGCATTATCTGGGCCATATGGGGTCATTTTCTTTTTAAATCCTCATTAAATCGGTCTAATAAGTTGGCATAATATTCGCCGTTTATTGTTTTTCCCTTTTGAAGGTAATCGGTGTGGATTATCCCGCGTGCATCCTAAAAAACTGTTGCTATCACCTTATTGGCCGACAAACTTACCTTGGCCTTCTTCGGAGCAGGTTCACCTGGAGAACCCGTTGTTTAGACTGTTGCTTGGTCTCCGGCGTACAGTAATGGATCCATGTTTCATCCACAGTTACAAAACGCCGCAAAAACTCATTCAGATTGCGGTTAAACAACTCCAAACAATCCTTTGATGTTGTCACTTTTTTACCATTGAAATCGATGGTGGTGGTGCACAGTATTTATCGAACTTCACTTTTTTCCATTTTAAGACACGAGGTTGTATGTTTTGAACAGCTGTTAAACGCAAAGTAAATGAGGACGATTGTTTGAAAGTAGTCTATTAACAGGTGGTACTTGAAGGGAACAGTGTTGCATTTCATATAACTACGAGGGAAGTTCGAAAAGTCACGGAGTTATTGATCCGCCCTCGTATCTTTTGCATGCAAAATTCTTAAATTTAATACTAGCTACTTTTTGACCGCATGTTATTTGAAGAATGATTCAATCGAGTACACGATTCGAAGAGAAATGCCTTGAGGCGCTGTCGTCGTTAGATTTTTTTAACTTTAGTCTTAACTTATTGAATATTTTTCTAATAAAAAAATTTACAATAAGTATTTAAATCCTTTTTCTAAAATAATATTATTAGTAATACCAATGCAATAATAAATTTATTGTATTTAGATCTTAAACAATCTACTACTGGGTAAAGAGAGCCGCCTCCCCAGACTCAATGTGTCTCTGGTTCCCGTCAATGCAATAAATTTCGCGCAAGAGCGTTGGGATGTACGACTAGTAACGTATTTAACGTATTTGAACGTGTATGTTTTTGCTTCTTCCTGGATAGTGGGAACTTTTAAATCTCTATAGATGTTTTTATTTCTTATATACCAGGGGCGCACACGATAAGTCTTAAAATCCTAGACTGTCTTTTTTGTAACTTCTGGATGTTTGATGCACAACAGTACACCAAACAGGGGTTGAATTAGGTCATATTAAAGAGAGTAGTTGAATTGTTCTAAGTTTATGACCGTAATTTTTGCTTAAATATGGCGGGACCAAATTAGACGTCTACCTAGGTGTACATCCAAATACTTAACGTGTGTTTCCGTTGGAACAGTGGTATTTGTTATTGTTATTGGTGGAACATTTTTTCTTCTGAGGAAACACGCTTCGTGAGCTCATTTCAATGGAGTTACCTTTATCCTCCACTTTTTTAACCAGTCCTCTAGCTTATGAATATGGGACTAAAGTTGTTCAAATGCAACCTTTGGATCGTTCGTAGCACTCATTCATGCAGTGTCGGCTGCAAGCGTTCAATCTACCAAATAGTTCTGAAGAAGCTTGTGAGGGTTTTCAGGAAGAATTTGAGTTATTTACGTGAGTAGCCTATCATGTCAGACTTTACTGAACGTCTGGAAAATATTAATAAATAAATGTGAACAGTGTTGAAAGAATAAAACAATTTTTTAAAAAACTTAGAAAAGCTTAGAAAAACTTACTGAACTGAGAAACTTTAATTGAATTTAGTTTTTTGGCAAAAAACATTTTTATTCCAGTTTTTCGATTTAATGGTACATTTGCGAATTTTGGTGAATTTCAGCAACTTTGTTATGCAGCTTCGGTTGTTTTAAATTTTATTTTTTATGGAAAATTATGACATTTTTTTAATTTAAAATTGTTTAACTATAGTTTGTTTTTTGTGGTGAATTTTCGGTAAAATCTATAATTTTTATGATTTTTAAACATAATGGGGAATTTTAAATTTTTTTAAGTTTTTTTTAATGTACAGTTTTTCGTTTTTATATTTTCATGAAACATAGATTTTGTTTAAACTTCGATGTTATTCATAAATTATTGACTTTATGTGATTTTTCGACGAAATTACAAAATTGTGGAAAAATTTAAACTTTTGTGGTGAATATTCAGAATTTGGTGAATTCAAGTTTTTTTTCTTTGGCAAAATTCCAAAATTTGAAAATTCTGTTGTGAAGGTTCGGTTTTTGGAGGATTTAGTTTAAACTTCGATGTTATTCATAAATTATTGATTTTATGTGATTTTTCGACGAAATTACAAAATTGTGGAAAAATTTAAACTTTTGTGGTGAATATTCAGAATTTGGTGAATTCAGGTTTTTTTTCTTTGGCAAAATTCCAAAATTTGAAAATTCTGTTGTGAAGTTTCGGTTTTTGGAGGAATTGGAGTTTCTTTGATAGTTTTTGAAATTCTGAGGCTTTTTAGAAAATGTTTATTTTGGTCCATCATTTAGGTCTGTAGGTTATATGGGATGATAATTTCTGTAGGGGTACTTTATAGCAAATTTTATAAGGATTCAGAATATGCAAATTATGGGCTTGAGAACAAGTGTTTCAGCATATATATGCTTTGTTGGGTCGAAAATGAATATTGTAGAAATTACAAATGAATGATAAACATCTATATATCCTTTTCATTGTTGTAAATGGTATGAAAAGGTTAAGAAACCCCAGAAATTTTTTTTCCAAATCTTAAATTATCTACTTATGGGTATAGAGAGCCGTCTCGCGAGACTCAATGTGGCTGTTTTTCACTCTCTGGTGCCCATGAAATTGTATTAAATGGCGTGCTAGAATGATGTTTGTTTACGTATTTGGACTAGTATGTTTTTGCTTCTTCATCAATAATAGGAATATCCAGATTTTTATGGACATTTTCAGTTTTTATATACCAAGGGGATCAAACGATAAGGCATATAATCCTACACTGCCTTATTTCTAGCTTCTGCATGTTTGATGCACAAGCAGTACCGCACAGTTTAAAGTCATATGTCCATATTGGGTTTATAATGGATTTGTATAAAAGCACTCTGTAATCCAAAGCCACGGTTGAGTTAAGCCCTATTAACCACTGTAGTTGAATTGTTCTAGGTTGTATTGCCGCAAATTTTGCCTCAATATGGCGGTACAAAGTTAGGCGTATATCTAGGTGGATATCCAAATATTTTACGTGTTTCCGCTGTAACAGTGGTATTTGTTATTGGAAGATAATTTTGTCGCTTGAGGGAAAAGGGATTTTATGTATGCTCTACTTTTTTGGATTTTTCAGGAAGAACCCGAGTTACTTTTGTGAGTAGTCAATCATGCCAGACTGTATCAAACGCCTGGGAAATGTCAATAAATAAAGCTGAACAATATTGCTTATTTTTAAATGCCGATCTAATTACGGTAACAATTCTATGCACTTGCTTAATAGTAGTATGCCTCGCAAACTTACGTTCCGGCATGTTTTCTTCTTTAAGATAAGGAGTTAGTTAAACTCGAGACGAAAATTTAAAAATAAAAAGTTCATATTGAGGGAAGGCTAATGGGCCGTAATCTGGCTTGAGTCCTTTCCTAGTTGGGAGATCATACTAATTTCGGACATCTGGGAAGAAGCCAACGCGCAACATTAAATATGAATAATAAAATTCTCATATTTTTAATTGTCGATTTTAACGAAGATAGTAGAAATTTCATAGGATAATTTAGAGTGACTAATATTTGGTCTAAAGAAATTCGAGCATAAGAACGCTTAAGTTTTTCTAAAAAGTTGGATAAAGGTTTTCTGTTGAGCTGGCCTGAACAACCAGCTTTTCAACACGAAAACGAAAGTAGGATGTTAAATTAACACAAGTGCAAACAGGAAAAAGAAATTCCATTTTTTATTACTTATGCAGAGAATTTTTAGTAAGCGAACCCGGTGTATATCATAACATAGATGAGAAAATCTTTGCGCCCAGCCCTTGTTTTTTTCTGTCGATATGATTTACCAATTTTACCATTAAATTCAAAGTAACTGGCTTGTATTGGCTACAAGATACATTTTTTAATTAAAATGTCTTAAATTAAATTGGTCGCAATTACGACTAGCTTTTATATTTTGTTTCGAAATATCGAAAATTATATATAAAAATATTGTGGTTCCATAACTTCACAGAATTGCCGTCGGTTTTTTTACTTAAACATTTCTAGATATTTTGATGTATCATTTCTTCTTACAATTACTTTTTCTACATCCTATGAAACTTTTTTTTATTGGAGCGGCTACTCTATATAGTATTTGTTCCAAAATTTGTATGCGTGTTGTATGGTCTACTGCTAAAGACAACATGCTGCTAGAGTTTTGAAATGTGAAAATACCAATGCTAATGCTGCTGACTTCAAATAGCGAAAATTTGCAGAAGGCACTGACCAAATGGTTCAAGTTTCATAATCATAGATTCCCTAGTGCCATCAGAAAATTGATTTCATCATCGGACAAACGAAAATCGTTAATTGAACTTCTCCAACCAAAGATTCGGATTATAAATAAGTTATTAATTTAAATATGTATAGACGAAGTGACCATCACGGTTTGTAGGAAAGAAATATGATTATGACTTTTATATATTTTTTATTTGATCCTAAGATGTATATACTAATAATAAGTAAATTCTAAATTAACGAACATACATAAATTCTATGTATGTATATAAATGGCTACTATGTGAAAAAATTACAAAAACGTTTCAAATATGGTTAATAATTGCTATTTACAGAACCATCAAATGGCCCTATATTTTCACCATAATCTTGCATATCTTCGTCTAAAGCATCATCGAATTCTTCTATCATATCTTTAGATTCAGGACAATTCCTACAACGACTTTCGTTGACCCCATAGTTTATGCATGTCGACCCGACACACTCACAGCAACCATCGTGAAACCATCTTTAAGATAATTTAAATAAATAGTAAAGGTTAAAGCATAGAAAGAAATATGACTTTTACTTTTTACCTATAACTACTTGCTCCAGTACTTTGGCAACTTTGCCGGCATTTATTCCAGGAAGTGCATTGATCTAAATATATCACAGTGCAATTAACAGTTATCATATTATCTCTTTCCTTTAAAGCTTCATCCAAATTTTTATCATTAGTTCCTGCAAAAAAAAGGACTTATTACAAAATTTATGTTAATAACTTTAATTGTAAAACGTACTAAAGTAGTTAAGGTCTTTTTCTAATTTGGGGCCAGATAACACAGTATCAAAATCCACTTGGAATGTAAATATATTCCAATTATAATCAAGATCATCTGTTGGCGATGATACCAAAACGTTAAATAACTCTGGAACACCTTCAAAATCTTCTACGTGCGATTTCCTTGATAACGAATTTCTAGTGTCGTTTGGTCTAGGGCACAACTCTATAAAAAAAAGTAAAATTTTATTTATTTAAAATACTTAAGAAATGTATGTACAAATGTATGTGTACAAATGTACAATCTGGTTATCTGGTACTGTTCAAAACATACACATACATAAATATATGTCCCTACGGTATTTTACAACAAAAGAGCAATACTATTAACGAAAAACAAGGAGGCTTCATAACAATTATTTGGAATCATTTGAATTAATGCACAAATGTTTTGACCTTTTTTCAACTTAGTTCGTTTGGATTTATTTTAAAGCATGCAAATAAAGTAAACAAGATTAGATGGATAAGTGTAAAGAAAATTAGAATTATAGATATTTGGAACGATTTTCCGTCATGCCTTGTACAATTTAGTTTGATAACCAACTGGTTTCAGCTATATGCCATCTTCAGTGTAATTTTTCGTTTTCACTGACTCTGAAGATGGCACATAGCCGTAACCGCTTTGTCTCCAATCCAAACTTGACAAGGGATGACGGAAATTCGTTGCAAATATCTATTTCATACCGACCTGTCGGAAAATCAAATCAAGAATTAAAATTAGAGTTGTTGAAACAAGGACGTTATACAATTTAAAAGCAAATAAAGGCAAAGAAAGATCTTGCAAATAATTTAATACAATGTAAAGTATCTTCTCATTCACAGTTTTACGAAAAAACTCAATTAATTCATAATTCAATTAAATTTGACATCATATGTTCTTATCCAGTATTTAAATAACTTCAGTCGAAGTAAAATAAGTCGCTAGATTTTTGATTTTCATTATTTTGGCTGCTTTTAACTGTATAAAATAAACCAATGAATGTGCCTCCGCAGTCGCTGTCGATACATTTGTACAGCACTTACGGCAATAGTCGGTTTAAAAAACCAAATCTTGATTAGTGAAGCAAAATTAAAAAAAGTTATACCTTTTACAATTACACTTTTGAGTTGGAAAAAAAGCTAGCCAAGTATAGGATAGGAAATCAAGAAAAATAAAATCATAAAGTAAAGGTTTCCTAATGAGCTGGCTTATGCAACCAGCGAATGGAGTCTAGCATCCTCTAATTTTATTGTTAATTTACTGCTTGACAAAATTAGCGCGTTTAAATTATATTAGGTATAATTTAATCTTAAACTACAGAGGTTGGTGGTAAATTTGACACTTACTTCAATTTTTTTTATTTACTCTGTTCTATTGTGCTCTAGAAATTTCATTATCTTAGTATCTTCTCATATTGTTATTATTATTATTATTCAGTTGTGTTTTGAATTCAGAAAGTGATTATGAGCGGATAAAAGATGATACTGCTGAAAAGTACTACTCGTCAGCGTATACGTATTTTTTTCTTAGAAAGCATTTTACCACCAGGTTAAAATAAACGTAAGTACTTTGTAGAAACAAAATACCACTTGTCAGATTTTGCGATGATAGGTAAATTACTGAAGGATGACGACGAATTCAGCGAAGTCAGCGATAAAATTGGCGCTCCGGATTTCTGCATTAAACAAAGTGATACAGATACAGAAATATGAATTGAAGGTGGTACATGCAGTGAATCTGATGGAATTAATAAATTATTGTTGGAGAAATAGTTAAATCTACTAAATAATTCTATGGACAAAACGGGTTTAAGTGGTCAGTATCGGAACGTGCTGCGTTGAAACTCCACTACATAATATCGTGCGTCTACCAGTGGCTTAGTGGCACCACTCGGGAGAGGATATATGTATTTGGGTATTGGTCACGATTTTTTTGATAGCGGTTTGTTTTAAATAATACAAACAGAAAATTAAAAGCTAAATTTTATATATAGGGAAAAACTGAATCAAGAGTTCTAGATAAAACTTAGTTACGAGCATTTCTTGGTACCTTATTTTATATGTCTGTCTGCAACAAAGCCATAGGCGTACACTGCGCAAATACGAATTTCGATGAATAAAAAAGCCGCAAAAAGTTGATCTACCTTTGTTACAATAATGATTTTTTTCTTGTGTTCTCTGTATTTTTTTTTTTATATAATACATTTGGCTATGGTAAGCACCTTTGACGTTCCTGATTAGTTTTTAATTCATATTTTTTGAATAAAGTTAAGAATGTTACCTTTATCTTTTAGTTTAACAAATGTGATTGTAAAATAAAATACTTGTTTTGTTAAATTGAAAAATTGTTTATATAATTTTTTATTCCATTAAAAGCGTTATCTTATATTAAAAAAATTGATTGTGAAAAAATGTTGTTTTAGTAAAAAAAATTTTAAAATTAAAGAGGGTAAAATTTACAAGTGTCTATGTCCAAAAGGTTCACCTCCGTAGTTAACGGTTAAATTCCCAAATAATACTTTCATAATTAATTTGCAAGTATCTGTACAAAAACATTTGATGTTTTTGTTTTGATTACCACTTATAATCAGGGAAAACTGATAATAGGTACTCACAGACCAGTTGCTAATGTCAAACTACATATAAAGTGACGTAATGATGAAAAAATTTTTATATGGAATTTGAAATTCGATCTCTTTAAAAAAGCTATCAGATAAGCTGGTGAGCCTAGGTACGATATTTGTACAGATTCTAAAAATGTGGGTAAAGATATTCTGATGAGCTGGCTTTATCACCCAGTGAAATATGCATAGGGCCTAGCTTATCCCTTTTTTAAGCTTTAATTTTATTTTTTGAATCTTTCAAAAAGAAAACTTCAATACGCCATAAAATCTTATCTCTAAAATATTATTCATTAATTATTACCAATGTAATAACTAATATATTGTATTCAAATCTTAATATACTATCTATTATTGGGTTGGGTGAGCCGTCTCGCCAGGCGACAGACTTTTATCTGGTACCCGCAAAATTTTATTAATTTGTGTACAAGAGTGCAAGGGTGAACCTCTAGTTTGTTTACGTTTTTTGACGTGTATGTTTTTACTTCTTCCTGGATATTGGGAACTTCTAGATCTCTATGGACTTTTACATTTCTTATATACCAGGGAGCGCATACGAGAAGTCGTAAAATCCTAGACTGACTTCTTTGTAACTTCTGATTGTTTGATGCGCAAGCAGTACCCCACAGCTGAATGCCATATCACCAATTGGCTTTGTAACGGTTTTGTAAATTAATTAATAAAAATATCCTAAATCAAAAGCAGAGAGAACACTAAAGAGAATAATCGTGATGGGTTTATTGTACTTACGTGCAAAAACCAATCGAGAAAAAACTGGGTGGGCGAAGTAGCGATATCACTGACAAATCTTTGGGAAGGGGCTAAACTAAGAGTCGATACCCTGCAGACGCTACGAAATGCATGCTGGATGGTTTTACCGAGGGTAAAGACATTATCCTGAGAAGGCTGCAAAAGCAAATAGATGCGTGCAGGACACTTTTAAATGCAGAGTCACTCGCGCAGAAAAATTTAAGAATGCAGAAAATGAAGACGTAGTGTTTACGATCTAGTGTCAAAAGGAGGATGCGGAGGCCATCAGGAAAGCAGGGAGGAAACACAACTGCGGACTTGACCAGGCCGAAGTAAAATTCAAGACGAATAACCAGTGAGCACGACCTCCTCCCTGGTGCGTGGGTAGGCAACTCTGAAAGGAGGAGTCTATCAGGGAAGGTGGTGGGCTCATACCAGGAAAAATTTTGTATATGCCAGCTGGTATATACTGAGGAGAATAAGCTGGATATAGCCATCCTATAGGAGCCCAGGATTGTTCTGTACTATCCACAGCCTGATGGTAAATTAAGGTCGTGCATCCTGCTGCGTAATGGCGTAGGAGCAGTACCTATGACACATCTCTCGCCGGATCTTATGGTAGTGATGATTGGCAGTGGTTAGGAATCATTTCTTATTGCGTCGGCATACCTTCCCTATGACAGGTCAGGACCACATCCGTCATCGGAGGCGAAAAAGCTGGTCAGTTTCTGCAGGCAGAGAGGAATGGCGTTAATCAGGGGATGTGATGCCAATTCGCATAACACAGTGTGGGGCACCACAGGCGATAACTACAGAGGACAACAATTGTTGAAATTTGTAGAAAGAAACGATTTGCTGGCACTGAATACCTTAATAGATTCACGAAGGGCAGAGGTGATTGATATCACTCTGCGCTTAGTTAATATATAGAGCACCTCGTAACAGGGACGAAATCAAGCGAATGGTGAAACAATTAAATTCACTGTTAATATACATAGCTTTGGAGCATGCTTGTCCATTGACAATAGTGAATGAGAAATATCCGATACCCTGGTGAAACGGAGAACTTAAATCCATGAAAAAAGAAACAAGAAACGCCTTTACTCGAAACATGAAGGATGGAGATTCGAACTAATGGGACGTTTACAAGACTAAACTAGAGTTGAAGAGGATTATACGTCTTCGAAAGCAAAGTACGTGGAGTGAATTTTGTTCAAATATGAGGGATACATCTGAGGTATGCAGAGTACAGAAGATAGTATCTAAAAACCCTAGCCCATAATCATAGTCAAAAATAAAGTATTCTTTAAGAGAACTAAAGTCGATTTTACTTAAGAGTCAACTTTATGTCTTTCATAGACAAATTAAAATATACTTTTAACATTGAAGTCGACTTTAAATATAAAACTAGCTGTAGCTGTTTTTAACTCATTTAACAATAATACCAGCTGTTCTTTACTAATAAAAAAAAAGTGTACGGAAAATGTTCAGGTCACAAGATATTGTCAGAGATTTTGCCATAATTAATGACAAGTTGTAAGGCAATTATTAATAAAATAAATATGATGTAACACTCATGTTTTCTATTTTTTTTATCCAAATAGTTTTTGTTTTTTTTTTTATAACTAGCGTCAGTTGATCAAGGATGGTACTTTCTTTTATTTTATTATCGATTGTATGCAAACATATTCAACATTTGAGGTGGCACCCATTTAAATCTGGTTCAACTTAAAACATATTTTTTTTGTCCATGGTAGTCAAATTGTAAATAACAACTTTTAAATTTAAAGTAGGTTTTTAAATGAACCGACTTTAGTTGTTGACTATGATTAAGGACCCCTTTCTTTAAGATGGGACTAATTCGCAAGAGCGATGGTCACAAGAGTGAGACAGTGGAGGAAACATTGCAGTCGCGTATGAAGGTTCATTTTCCTGGAAGCTTCAGTTCGAGGGACTAATGGACTCCGGTAAATGGGGAGGCTATTGAGAGAAGACGAGTCGATGCTGAAAGGATAATGGTCCAAATGGTGTCAGAAGTGCAATACTATCTTGTGCACCATTTAAAGCGGCTAAAATGAATGGAACTTTCCCAGCCTTATTACAGTGGGGAATAAATATTGCTTGATAGGATTATGGAAATATTCGTAGCGTGTTTAGCAAAGGGGTATATTCCGGTGGCTTGGAGGGAAACTAAGGCTGTTTTTGTACCAAAACCGGTTAAGGGGGACTATAAATATGCTAAGTCTTTCAGACCAGGTAGCCTTACATCTTTTCTATTGCAGACAATAGAGAAGTACTGACTATCTCAAGAACCATACGCTGATATAAAGACTCTTAAGTAGATTTCAGCATGCTGATAGTACAGGTAAATGTACTGATACCGCTTTGGCACGAGCTTGCCAGAGTCGCGGAAAGAGAAATTCTCAATGGCGGAAATACTTTGTCCGTCTTTATGGACATTGAAGGCGTCTTTGACAAGATCTCTTTCGGGAAAGTGAGAAATGCTCTTACATTATTAGATAGATCTAGGCTTCGGAATAGGGATCTCAGCAATAGGAGAACCAACATCCGAGGTAATGTGCCCGCAAGGAGGAGTGTTATCGCCTCTTATGTGGAACATCACCGTAGATGACTTTCTTTGGAAAATGTACTCAATAGGCGTCCATACGATTGCGTATGCAGACGATCTAGAACTTACGGTTGGTGGTTAGTTCATCGCGGCCATTCAAGGTTGCATCAGACAGACTCTCATGGTAACTGAGACATTGTACAATGAGCGTAACCATAACTGCCAGTAAATCCGACGCCATGCTTTTCACTCGTAAAAGAAAATCACAGTATGACTGATATTTGAAATAGTGAAACTAATTATGTGGTGTGAAAACCTTTTATAAGTGATTTGCGAAGGCATTATCTATTGAGTTTTTAGCCCATGTGCGGTTATCAAGTCTTAGTGGAGATTCGTAGGCAGTAGGACTATTTAAGTACTTTACGGCTTTCCACAGGCTATAGCTATAGTCCATGTTTTTTGAGGGCTCCAAGTTTTTTAAATATATCTCTATAGCCGAGTCGTGTTTCCGTCTCAGTTTAATATGTAAAGTAAGCGTGCACGAACTGACCAAGAAATCACGACCATACGATATATACGATAAAGGCGGATTGTGATAGGTTGTGAATGGAACGGAGAGAGTGATTAGCTATTACAGTCGGACACTTTCCAAGCCTGAAAATAATTACCGTGTGACCAGACGGGAACTTATAGTAGTGCTAAAGAGTATAAAGATTTATCACAAGTATTTGTATGGCCAGCACTTTATCATAGGGAGACTGGTCAGGGAGCAGGTCCACCCGCCATGAGATATCAGCTGAAAGCGCACTGTTGAAATCTTATTCCGCTAACCGGAATAGTCTGAAGCTAATAGATGCTTTCCTGAATCGAACCTGGAAGAACGCAGACGGTAAAACGGCTTCCAACCTGAAAGTCAAATGAATGACGTATTAAAGGAGTTTCATAACGGTCCTAGTGGTGGCCATCTTGGAGTGACGAAAAATTAAGCGTTTTTATTAGGTTAGTTGTCAACAAGCCGCTGCCGAACAGAATGCGTTGCCGTCAATAAGAAAAAGTCGGGGACTGATGTAACAGTACTACTCGGGGCCACCATATGAGCATGTAGCCATGGATGTAGCAGCTCCTTTTCTTATCAGCAATGCCGGAAATCGCTATGTACTTGTCGTGATGGACTACTTTAGTAAATAGCCAGAGGTATACTGCATACCCAACCAGGAGGCAAGAACAATCGTGGATGCGTTTGTGAACAACTTGCTGTGCCGCTATGGTATGCCAGTAGAACTACACTCTGACCAAAGTAGAAATTTCAATTCTTAATTATTCAAGGAAATGTGCGATGCCTATGGAATAAAGACAACAAGAACTACACCGCTTCACCCACAATCTGATGACATGGTGAAGAGATTTAACCGTACTTTGAAAGAGTAGCTGAGAAAAGTTGCGAGCGAGCATTAAAAAGACTAAGACGAGCAGATTCCGAAACTCCTACTGGCATACCGGTCAGCTGTACATGATTCAACATCGCGAACGCATGCCAAATTCCTCAAGAGCAAGAAAATCTAAATGACGAATATGAGTTTGTACGAATTAAGATGGTCAGTGACAAGATGAAGGCTAGGTATGACCGAGCTGCAAACTTTCTAGAGGATTAACTGGTTCTACTTTTTAAACCACAACGGAGGAAAGGATTGTATCCCACAATACAGACTCATTGGTGTTGGCCTTATAAAGAGATCAAAAAGCTGAACCATATCGTTTATTGAATACAGAAGTTCAATAGCCCAAGATCTAAAATGAAACTCGTACAGTACACTATGAAATAGGTGATTCTGTGCCTGTTCGGGTCGCACAGGCTTAAGCGGGCGGCAGTGTCACGATGGTATGAATATTGCACAGAAAGTTCCAGAAATAAAGAGACGGCCACATTTGGCATCCACTGAATAGATAGCACTGTAACAACAAAACACAATACCTATAAGCTCAGGCAAGTTTCTAGGAGAGTAAATCATACATAACAACAACAGCGATCTAACATCAACACGTAAAGACGAATTCGAAGAATTGAGTACTATGAATAACCAAAAACAACACCATAAGAAACAAAGCAGACAGTAATTACAAAACAAACATTATAATGAAACAACAGAAAACATTAGTTTAATGTTAAAGAATTATCTACTGGATTCTTGCGTATTCTACAACTTTATATATGTTTGGAACGATTTTCCGTCATCCCTTGTCAATTTTGGTTTGGAGACAAACCGGTTTCGGCTAGTTGCCATCTTCAGTGTCATTTTTATCGTTCTGAATTGTTTATGTTAAATCGTTCACGTTTTATAGTCTGTTAGCCATCGGTCTTATGTGGGCAGGTAGCTGGTAAGACGTGTGTTAATTCGTACGTGTTTTAAGTTATTAGCTAGTCATCCGTATAGTATGGGTAGGTAGCAGGTAACACGTCTCTTAATTGTTTATAGGGGTTGATTTATGTATGTTATTCTAGGAATTATGGATTTTTTGTTTTGGATTGTTATCTTATGTTTTCATTACTTTATTTCTCTGTGTTGTTTGTACTCTACAATTTGGCGTTTACAGGTACCTTTTCTTATTGGTTGTTCGGTAAAGGTTGAAAAAAGTCCGTAATTATTGCTTTACGAATTTGTTTGTCCTTTGTGTATTGTGGCTTTATTATTTCATCATTTTGCGTACCTTGTCCGTTTTTTCTGTTTTTTGTATTGTAGATTATTTTTAGTGTATCGAATATAGCATCTGAGTTGGAGTTTGTTTGTTCGTTTATGATGCGTCCATCAAATGTCTTTTGTTTGTATATTTCCATGTTTTCTAGAATATTCAAACGTCGTCCTTTGCTCTGTGTATGAAGTATTTTAACGGTTTCTCTGATGTGCGTTGGGTGGCATTTGTTATTGAACATATGGTTGGCAAAGTTAGATTCGGGCGTTGAGTTGGGATTTCGATTTCTACAACTTTCTGGAAACTAGACGACTACTATAAAAAGACGTGGGTTTTCAAGCTAGAAGTTAGTATCACATAAAGCGATTATAAAGAATTAACCGTGTTTACTTTAAGTGTTAAAGTAAATAAAGTAACAAAGTGCTAAAAGTAACTTTCTGCCGTGTATATTGTTTAAAAAAACTTTATAAACAAGAGAACCTGCGAATAAATAAAGACCTTATAAAAAGCTTAAAACGTAACAATAGTTTTCTATCGAAATAATAAGGAGTGTTCATTTACTAAAAATTTGTACAAATTTGTAACAATTGTTACTAGAAAGCGTTCATTAACCCAACAAATTTGCAACGAGAGAGCGTCAAAAGAGCGTAAAAAATTGAGAGACAGAAAAATTCTTGCAAGTTTTTACAAGTAAAATTTTTACTTGCAATAATTATTCAAACAGCTGTTTTGCGTTTGTGTTTACAAAACAATACTTCTAAATTAAGTTGAATTTAAAAATATTTTGGAAAATTTAAGAAATTGTAAGTAAATGTAAACTTTTAAAACAGTAAAAAGTATTAAAAAGATACATTTATTTTTGTGTAACTTAGGAACAACAGAAGCAACATAAGATGTCTTAACCAGTGGTTTTAACTATATCTGAAATGTTTTCGTTTTTTTTTCTTTAATTTTCACAGACCAGTTGTAATTTTTAGTGATGTAAATATAATTACTACGTAGCTACTTGGTAATTTACACTAAGCAGGCAAATAATTCAATTAGTTCAAATATATATTTGCAAATAAATTTAAATTAACACATAATTTATTAAATTACTTTTCTACTGCTTTTGATATTTTATTTTGGATAAAGCTTTTTATTACAATGAAAATGAAAATTGCTTAAATTTGTTTCCTTTCAAAAATATATTTAACCCGTTTTCGCCGGCTGTTTATTATTATTATAGTTTGGAAACGATTGCAAAGGCGGAGCATTAACGTTAGACAATAACGAACAAAAATTCTCCTTTTCAACTCACATTTGTTTGCGTTTTAATGTAGTTTCTTATTAGTGTTTATTTACATAAATAGTTCTTCATAAAATCGCTTGGAAAATAAATCACAAAGTTGGAAATAAACATTTCTGCGACCTTATTCTGTCGTTATTTCCGGTGATTGCAATAAAAATTCTAGGTGTAGGCAGGCTGTTATAACGTATAAACTAATTAAAAATAGATATTATATTCATTCATTTTATTCAAAAGTAGCTAATCACCCTTATCGTGTTTAGCGTATTTCGACTACGTCTAGTACTTTATTAAATAAAATTGCAAAACTTTTCATTATTCTATTACAAGCCGTACTCGAAAAACGCCAGTCACGACAATGCTGAACATAATTGACCATAATCACATTATTTTTATAATAATATACATATATGTATAATTTTTCCAAAAAATATAGTGGTAGTTATTGAGTACTGATATATACCTATACATTACAACACTACTTTAACTTGCAAATTTTAGCTAGTAAAGTGTTCATTAACTTTTTCACATTTTTGAGAGTAATTTTGGAAAATTTCTTGTTACTCTCTCGTTACTAACTTTTACTAGTAAAGTAAATGAACACACCTATAATCGGTATACAAGAAACAGCAGCTATGTTCTGAATACATGAAAAATATCGACAAGTATAATTGGCAGTATTTTTGGACTGATTTGAAGTAATTGATAGATATTTTAATTCAAAAACTATACATGTACGGCATAACAACATGCAATAGAAAACAAATTTGGTGTTCCACAGGGTGCATTCCTAGGGGCACAATTATTTATTATATACCTATATAAATAGTTCTTTACCCAGATGATACAGCAGTATATATTGAAGCAAGCACAGATAATATACATATGTCAAGACAATTTAACGCACGATATAAATAAAATGAATTTATAGCTGACAATAAACTTAAATGAAAACAAAACGAAGGCCATGCAAATAAATGTAATAAAATAATAAAAATAAAAATATTGCAAACGTCGACCAAATTAAATTATTTATATCATATAAGAAATTAAAATTTAGATAACATATTAAATACAAAGATATGTTGCAAAATCGGTAAAAAAAAAATCTTATATATCAAAAGAATTAGAAATAAAATCGGGTTACTAACAGCAATATATATGATACGATTATAAAACCTCCTTTTGATTTTGGCTCTGCAAATCTATATATGCAAGCGCTGTCCAATAAACCTGCGATCACTCTTTCATAGAATAAACTAATAATATGCATCAAAATTTGTAATCTACTATATTGGAAAAATATTGTAAAAGTATATTAAATACAAGTAAATAAATTATATCTAACTTCTAATATCATAAGCGAACCTGCAAAATCAATAATTTGAAACAAAACAGTTAAAATTTTCTCGATTCATCTTGAATTGTCTATCTGGACAAATTTTTGATATACGGTCGTAGGCATTATAATAAACGAATGCCTTGGTCAAGTGGGTATGCATATATATAAGTATATAGAGGTGTGAATGTTCAAATTAAACTCTATTTTTATAAGAATGTACATATATGTAAATAAGGCAAATAATTTAACTAACAGTCTTTCATTGACAATAATTAATATTATGTATGTATTTTATTTACTTACCGACACAACTACAACATTCCTCGTAATATTTCTTGCCAAGACATTTGAGGCATTCCTTACAACAGGAGCAGTTCTTTAATTCACACTTGCAACTTTGTGTTAACATACATTTCGAAACAATAGATGCACAAACAACTTCATTGCAGGATTCCACAGAGCTGTAGAGAAAGATAAATCCACAAAGCAACAATGCGCCTAGTGTTAAATTCCGTAAAATCTCCATATTGCAAATGATCAAATCAATCGACCACAAGTAATCAATATCACAAATAATAAAATTAAAAAACAATACAAAACACGAAACAACACAAAAGGACGACAAACTAAATAAGCATTGTTTAAATGGAGCACACGTAATTTTAAGTTTTATTTGTAACGCATAGATTGCACAAATATTTGAAAATACTTATATATGTACGTATGTATAATTTATTTCTTTAAACCATATTTTCTAACATGTTTTCAGATGACGAGAAGCAGACGATGACGAGCAGACTAGTTTGTGTTATCAATTTGCGTAGATCACTTCCAGGTCTGCAAGGTACTTTTTTGTACTCACCAAATTTAAAAAAAATCCATAAAAAATCATATAAAATAAAATTAGTTTTTAATTAACTTTTGATATAGATGAGCGCATACATACACTTGCCTACCCATAAATTTGTTGGCACATGCAGAGAGCATAGGCTGAATAACGGGAAAATGAGTTCGTGGTCTTCTGTATGGAGAATATGTGTAGATGTTCGTGTTCAGCATAAATTATGTACGGCTGTTTACAGACGACAGATATTTTTTATTTTGCCTGTATGTATTTTGTTTGTGTGGTGGCAGAGCAACGTTGTGCAAACAATTGTTCGGACAACAGTTTGAACACGAACATACCATCAACTGCGACGAGCAAAATGTAGAATAGCTGAACAGATTTGTGGCTAGTCAAGAGGGCATGATACATAACTGGGGTCGGCAGATTAACGGGAAGAAATTTGTTCGTAGTCTTCCGTGTGGTGAATACGTGTAGCAGATTCTGTTCAGTTTGGCTATAATTTTGTTCGTCACCGGGGGTATTTCAATGTTCTCAGCATAGTTTATGTACGGGTGTTTGCAGACGAGCGCATACACACATAAGCTTCGTTCGAGAACCCAATAATTATCAACAATTATGCCTAAATTTTACTAAACTGCATTCGAGTACACAAAGTTTAGTAGATGAGGACACAGTTAGAGAGCATAAAATGACAGTTCGATGACTGAGCAATTGCAAAATCTGCTAAAGAAAATTTTGTTAGTAGAATTTAGTTGGCTGAAAAAAACATATGTTTTAAAATGTAAACAAACAAAAAAGCATTTTTACGGAGTTGTTAAAATTTTTGTGAAAATAAGAAAAACTAAAGCAAACACAAGTAAGTAGGGATTTGAAAACAGTAAAGTGTACTAATTTACGTTTGCATACAAGAATAAGTGTTTTTAAAACTAATTAAATTAAGTTTAATGTTTTTTTTGCTTAAGTTGCCCTGTCCACAGCAGTTTAATTAGAATTTAGGAAAAAAAAAAACTATTATTTTGTTTCATTGTTTATTTACTTCTTTAGTGTTGTAGAAGTGATGAATACTTCGGAACCTAGTGATTGGATATTCATACTTATCAATAACAAAAACGAGTAATAATGAACTATTTAACAAATTTAATCAGGAAAAACTTACAATATAAATAAAATAAAAAGAAAAAACTTATAAAGCAACACACATTACGTTTTTTTACAATATAAATAAAATAAAAAGAAAAACTTATAGAGCAACACAAGTTACGTTTTTTTCGTAAGAATTGTATACAATAAATTGTTCTGTACCGAGTACGAACAACAAAAAGAGTCGAGTAGTCAAAGGAATACATTTTTTACAACACTGCATTAATTTTCAATCAGCTATTTTACTAAATTTCCATTCGCGTACTTTTTGGACAAAATTTATTGAGAGAGTAAATTGAAAAATTTTCTCAGTTACTAAACTCTACTAAAAAAGTACTCGAATAAACCTATACTTTTTAGTTGCCTCCGTCTATTTCGTTTGTGTGATGGCTGGAACAGCGTTGTGCGAACAACTGTTGGAACATAATGTGTGAACATACCATCCACAGCGACGGTCGTCATGAGTCAAATTCTTGTGCCAACAGCAAAATATAACAGCTGAACAGATTTATTGCTAGTAAGGGCGGCATATTACGGATTTTTTGATATGCATATATGTATGTATGTAAATATATGTATATACATTTCGTGCAAATGTTGCAAATTAAATTTAAAACACTAAAAACTACACTTATGTATGTTGTGTAAGGAAATGTTCCATGTAGCACGATAAAACACACTAATGTTATATCATATCATAATATATCAAGTACGGCGCAAGTGGTAGAACACCGTAGAGGACTTACTTTGCCCATTCTGCCGCCGCCGAATAACTATAGTCGAAAGGCTTCTCTGGTTTGATTACATATTGTAAACAAACTATCACAGAATATAATACCCTATATTATTATATCTCTGACAAAGTCTATAAAATATGTTTAAAAATTTCTTTGTAATAGCGATTCTTATTTCATTTGGAATATTTTTATATGGAGTACACCACATATATCTTGAAGTTGAAGAAAATGCTTGTCGGATGACTTACATGTTCGGAATTCCACAGTTTTCGGTATCATTATTGCTCAACATCCATACATATTTATGTATATAAAAACATTGATAAACCCTTGTATAACAAAGCACCACAAAAGGAATTGTGTAGGGTGCAGAAAATATAACTTTAAAGAGAAAAATATGAAGTACAAAAGCGTCGGAGACCTTTGTTACAGAATCGCAAAGCTTATGTCTTTATTTATATGTATCAATTTGAGGGTCATACTATTCATAAGTTAACCCGGCTTTAGGACGAGAAATGATTTTCACTATAGTGTTTCAAATGTTTTTCTTTTTATATAACAGCAACAATTAATATAGAGTTCTTAATAAATAGTAAAAATTTTACAACTTTCTAATGTATTAATATCGACCTAATCTATAAATAGTAATTAATAACTATTTTTGTACCAAGTTGAAATCTACATTAAAATTACTTTTTCTTTCCTCCTTTCTGGTTTTGCCTTGTTAATCAAGAAATTGTATGAACATTTATTTTCATTTAGAAAGTAATTGTTGATGGCAACAAAAATTTTTCCCATTATGGATTATACTACTATTACGAAGGTGGATTGCAAAAAGATGTAAATAACTTAATTATAAAAGGAGCACCGGTAATTTTCATACCGGGAAATGCTGGTTCTTATAAACAAGTAAGTTGGTTAATGCTTTCTGAAGTTTTTTTAACACGAGTACTAATCGTTTGCTCACCGATGAGAAATAGTTTAATTTAAACTATATGATTTTATTGATATTTCAGGTACGCTCTCTGGCGTCGGTGGCATTAAGAAAAGGCCTTGATAATGGCGAAGGAATACATTTAGATTACTTTACAAGTAAGTATAATATTCACAATTCAAAAATATTCCTTGAGTCGGTCAGTAGTTTATTATGATCACAACTCAAGTAACTATCTAGTTTTTATTAAATTTTAAAAATATAGTTAGCACATTATTATAAATAATTATACCATAGGTTAGCTGTACGGTTGCCGATATTTTAGTACATACATTATGAATCATCTTTAAGACTACATATAAATTATTTTTGACTGCAATTCATATGTATAAAAATAGCTAGAGGAGTGTCGCTATATTGAAATATTACCGACGCGTCGGTAGTGAATATCGAAGGAGTAGCTTTTAAACCTCCTTAATTACTGTTGTGTGTTACACAACCTAATCAAAAATCAGTCTTCCTTTTTTATATCCAATATCTATTCTTTCAGCATTCTAGAGTGTTGTTAACTCAAACTTTGGAATAATACATGTATGTAAATAAAGAAGTGACAAAGGCAAGCTGTCGAAATAAAGTTTATAGCTACCAGATAGTTGATACATATCAAAAATGAAACACACCCCTTCTAAAGTTGTTTACTAAATTTAAGACCTATTCAAGCTAAAGTTAATTCGAATTCTATTTTTCTTACCTCCCTTCTAAGGGTCTAAGTTGCCCCTTTAACTTTGCAAGTGTTTTTATCAACATTTGATACTCTATGCTGCACTTGTGAATCTTTTCCTACATTACTAGGGCTAACATCGTGTACGCTTTTGTCATTTTTATTTGTTTCGCTTATTCTAATATAGTCTTTATTTTCATTAGTATGTGAACGATGATATACATATTTGCCGTTGACGGAGCATACTTGTTAAAGGCGTATACTTGTTGCTTAAAATTTTCTTTTTATATATTTATTTATTGTATCTTCAAAGCATTAGAACTAACAATAATTAATCATATCTTAAGTCTAAAAGATAAATAAATATACTTGGTAAGTCCAGTCATTGCTAGATAAAAAGAATCAAAATTACTCTTTAAACGAGTGTATCCACAATCATTTAAGATGTTACGGACCAGCGGTTTTGGATGAGTTTCAAGCTTTTTTAAATACGCTACTGCAGGTTTCGCTATTTCTGTGTTAATTAATGGAATGTTTGAGTTTTTTATATATTAGGGAACTAAGGCAGTGCTACATAAAAAAGGCTATTACCGATTTTCTCATTTTATCTGAATTTTTGACAAGTCGGTTTACTCAAGCTAATAGCCCCTTCAGGCTGCCACGAAATGAAGTCATTTTGTAACTTTGGCCGAACTCAATTTGAAATTACGTAATTTCGAAAACAGTATAATAATCATGAGCATCCAAATGGATGCATTGCGTAAGTTACTAAGTTGGCGTTTAATGCCAATGGGTATACTGACATTAGTGGATGTCAGCAATTTCCCCAAATTTGTTAGCATCATTATCTCCCTGGTATATAGCAACAACACTATCAATTAAAGGTCTATTGATCTCAAAGGCAGTCTTTAAAGTATCCGAATCTTCGAGTCGATTGACAATGATCCGGTGAGTGGCAATTTAGCCTGGAAAGAAAAACAAATAAATTAAAGAAAAGGTTATGGAAATTTTATAAAAAATTGAAATTAAAACTATCTCATTAATGAAGGCACTCATTGTTTGACTTATAATATATGTATAGTTTGTGGAAATAAAGAAAAAAAACGATAACGATGATCGGAGCCATCAGCAACAATGCTCATATGTTTGATTTCTCCCAATGATCTTAATTCTTGATCCTGCCACCCACGTACAGGAAAGGTACTGATTACTGTCAACATTAACTGATTTTACTTAATTTCGTCGAAATTAACTTGAAATTATAATAGACAACGCTGTTTTTGCAACTTTTGAAAAAAGTTTGTCTAATATTAATATATTTTTTTTTTCATTTATTAAGTGTATACATTTTTCAATGGCAAAGTAAGTGTACATACAAATATGAATATTACAAATGTAAATAATTGATATAACAAATTCCATTTACCCAGTTTGTAGGGCCATTCTTTTTTGATATTCAGGTACGTGATCGAAATCAATTTTGAGCAATTTAAAAACGAACGTAATGAGCTCATATTTTCCGCTTTATGTTTACTTTAGAATTTGCTTTTAATGGTTTTAACTAATTTTTCATAATTTGATTTTTTAATTATTTTATATAAATAATATTCTTCATATTAATATCAATTCTTCAGATTTTATAAGCAACAAGCATTAATATGTATTGAAAGTTTATTAATAGGTTCATTCGAGTACTTTTTTAGTAGAGTTTAGTAACTGAGTAAATTTTTCAATTTACTCTCCCAAAATAAATTTTGTCCAAAAAGTACGCCAATGGAAATTTAGTAAAATTTATCCAACAGCTGATTGAAAATGAATGCAGTGTTGTAAAAAATGCATTCCTTTGACTACTCGACTCTTTTTGTTGTTCGTACTCGGTACAGCACAATTTATTGTCTACAATTCGTACGAAAAAAACGTAATTTGTGTTGCTTTATAAGTTTTTTCTTTTTATTTTATTTATATTGTAAGTTTTTCCTGATTAAATTTCTTAAATAGTTCATTATTACTCGTTTTTGTTATTGATTAGTATGAATATCCAATTACTATATTCCGAAGCATTCATCACTTCTACAACACTAAAGAAGTATGTTTATTTACTTATGAAACAAAAATTTTTTTTTCCTAAATCCTAATTAAACCGTTGTGGAAAGGGTAACTTAAGCAAAAAACACTTATTTTTGTATGCAAACGCAAATTAGTACACTTTACTGTTTTCAAATCCCTATTTACTTGTGTTTGCTTAAGTTTTCCTTATTTTCACAAAAATATTAACAACTCCGTAAAAACTTTTTGTTTGTTTACATTTTAAAACATATGTTTTTTTCAGCCGACTAAATTCTACTAACAAAAATTTCTTTAGCAGATTTTGCAATTGCTCAGTCATCGAACTGTCATTTTACGCTCTCAAACTGTGTTCTCATCTACTAAACTTTGTGTACTCGAATGCAGTTTAGTAAAGATTAGTGTTACGGCACGATTTTTATTGAGCCGGTTTAAATTAAAACAAAATATTTAAGAGCACCTCTTGTGCATTAAACTTTATTAATAATTGTTTAGTTCTCGTGCCAAAAACCAACTAACTTTTAATAATGATCAAATGTCTTGTTTAAGTGCAGCTACGCATGAACTTATAAACAGCGGACCGTTAGTTTTCTTCACGAAGTAAATATTACAAAAACAATTGGTTTTAAGTAAGATAATGGAATGTCAATAAGTATGTTTTAAATATGAGATTATGTGTGTATACATGTACATATGTTGTAAATGCATACAGTTTAGTAAGTATGTATGTACATATAAATTATGTATGCGCGTATGTTGTGCAATGCATAGAGTTTAATATGCACAAGCATATGTATATATGTACACGTATATATTGGTATACAAAACAGTTAGATCGGAATTTATATAAATGATTAAATTTAAAGGAGAAGTATCCGAATAAGGAAGAGTTTAATTTCATCAAGCAGATAGGCGGCGGCAACATTCTCCCCCTCGTAAACGAGCTCACTAATCGAGTTTACTTCTCATTATTGGCGACGTCCAACTTAGCTATTTTGACTGATGGTCGTTGGAGGGCTCCATTCTGTGTTTGAACTGTGACTTGGCGCACTTGCCCATCTTTAGCCACAGTGGTGTTTATTATTCTGCCTTTTGGCCAGCAATGTCGCGGTTGATTTTCGTCAATGACAATAACGATATCTCCTATCTGTAGAGGAGTCGTCTTCTGGAACCATTTACATCTCTTCGTGAGCATTGGTGAATATTCTTTTATCCATCTACGCCAGAATTGTTTCGCAAATTCCTGAGTCTGTCTCCATCGTAAACGTAAATCAGTTTCGTGATATACAATAGGCTTATACCCAGTTGAAGAGCCTAACAATAGGTGGTTAGGTGTGAGTGCTTCGTCGTCACATGTATCGAGGGATACGAATGTAAGTGGTCTGGAGTTTATGATAAATTCTACTTCGGCCATAGCGTTTCGTAAAGTCTCATCGTTAAAGTTCATATTCGGCGAAATACTGTAAAGAGTAGTTTTTATAGAACGAACAAGTCTTTCCCATACTCCACCCATGTGGGGGGCAGCCGGTGGATTAAATTTCCACTTGACCAAATCGAAAGGTTTGACTATTTCATTATAATCCATTTCCTTTAAGTCATAAGCAAATATTTTCGATGTAGCTCTGAAGTTAGTGCCGTTGTCGGTGTATATTTCTTGCGGTGTTCCTCTCCGGGCAATGAAATTATTTATGCACATTACACATGAGCTGGTATCTAAGCTGTGAGCTATTTCGATGTGTACTGCACGTACTGTTAGACATGTGAAGATAACGCCCCATCGTTTTTCTTTTCTTCTTCCCACGCTTACGTACAGTGGACCAAAGTAGTCGATGCCGACAAACGTGAATGGCCTTTCGAAGCTTGCTAGCCTTGCTGATGGCAATGAGGACATCTGTGGCGTGCTAGATGCAGCCGATGCATTTTTGCAGTATTGGCATGATCGGCGTATACTTTTATAAAGAACTCGTAATTTAGGCACATAATATTGAGCTTTAATAGTATTGATGACAGTCTCATGCGATATATGATGAAAGGTTTCGTGTGTATAACGGACGATCAAGGCAGTTATATAGTGCACGGTGGGCAGTATTACTGGGTTTTCATTGTTTAGATACGAGGCCCGTCCTCTCACTCGTAATACGCCGTTGTCATCTAGAAATATATTGAAACCTATTAGCTTGCTTTTGTTTTCAATTCTCTTACCCCTTTTCAGACAGCATATTTCCTCTGCAAATTCACTTTCTTGTGCCAATCGGAACAAAACATTTTTTGCCTTTTGTATAAGCTCATATGACAATTTTTCCGTCAATGGTTTTTTCTCGTATTTTGCTTTAAGTTTACTCATGTAGAGTAGAACTGTTGATACTGCTCGATATAATCGCCTCCAGTCAGAAAAATATTTGTAGTTAATATTAACATTCTGCATATTTTTCGCTAATAATAAATTATGCCTTAGTTCTTCGCTACTGCATTCTCCAAAATTAGTACAAATTGGCCAGCATGATTTATCTTCTTGTAGGAATTTAGGCCCATGAAACCACATCGAAACATTACGTTTTATTGGATTTTTAGTTGCTAAATCTGCTGGATTTTCTTTTGAAGGTACCCACCGCCACTGCGTAACATTTGTGTTTTCCAGGATTTCACCCACGCGGTGCATAACGAATTGTTGAAATTTCCTCGGATCCATTCGAAGCCATTGAATAACTGTTTTGGAGTCCGACCAGAACGTTTCTGATGTGATGCGTAATCTGCGGTTATTTGATATTATTTTTGCAAGCCTTACACCAACTACTGCAGCTTGAAGTTCCAGTCGTGATATAGATGTAGGTTTTAGTGGGGCTACTTTTGATTTGCCAGCGACCAGCGTAACAGAGCAGGTATCTTGATGTGCTATGCGAAGATAGCAGACGGCGGCGTATGCCTCCTCTCCAGCATCCACGAATGTATGCAGCTCGGCTTCGCTAGCGTCATTTAGATACGGGGAGTACCATCGTGGAATTTGCAGTGTAGATATCTGATCCAAGAGAGTTTCCCATTTTTGCCATTTCGTATTTTGCGAATCGCATAGTTCAGTATCCCAGTCAATGTCAGATCGCCAGACTTCTTGTAAAAGGATTTTCGGCGCCGTTGTGTAACATAATAGGAAACCGAGAGGGTCGAAAATCGACATAAGCACTTGGAGCAGTTCCCTTTTTGTGGGGATTGCATCGTTTTTGAATACGTCACGACGCAGCCTGGCGAATCTGAAAAAATAAACGAAAGAATCTTTATAGGGATCCCAATACATACCGAGAACTTTTTCTGTGTTGGACAGATCTTTCGGCTTTTGTTTTTGTGAAAGGTCGTCGTTCAGGTGATTAATGACGGCTTGGTCATTGGAGGCCCAGGTTCTTATATGAAATCCGCCAGCTGACTGAATTCTCTTTACTTGTGACGCCAATTCCATGGCCTGATCCCCAGTGGCGACGCTGTCAATGAAGTCATCAACATAGTGGTATTGTTGAATGGCTTCTACCGCTCGTGGGTATTCGGATTTAAATTGTTCTGCATTGTGGTCACGAATGTAGTGGGCTATGCAAGGGGCACAACAAATCCCGAACGTTAAGGCGCGCATAACATAAATGCTGGGTTGTTCTCCATCGTCTTTATCCCACCACAGAAATCTTTGCGCATGCATATCTTTTCTTCTTACGTTGATTCTGTGAAACATCTCCTCGATATCGCCACAAATTGCTACTTTCCCTACGCGAAAACTCAACAAAATGTCAACTAATGATTTTAGGAAGTCTGGACCACGGTATATATAGTCATTCAGACAAACTCCATTCGATTTGGCAGCTGCGTCCCAAACCATTCGCATTTTTCCGGGCTTGTTAGGATTTGTTGTTATAAATGTTGGCAGATACCAAACTAGCTTCGAAGAGGAAATGATTTCATTCGCTGTTAATTTTTTTGCGTAGCCTTTTTTCAGCAAGTTATCTATTTGCTCTTGTAGAGCGATTTTTAAATTCGTGTCCTTTTGAAACTTCCTTTGCAGACACATGAGGCGCTTGTAGGCATTGTTGTAGCTTTCTGGTAGCGTTTGGAATTCATTTTTCCAGAGGAGACCAACTTCATATTGATTACCAACCTTTTGACACGTATTTTTTAAAATGTTTATAGATTCACGATCTTCCCTTGATAGTATTGCTTTGGGTTTTGGGTCTTCAAGGTTAAAGCTTTCTTTTACGCGTTGATGTAGTTCATCACACCTTCTTTCGCAGTTGCAGTTATGGATATTGAGCCATGCTCTATTAGTTGAGCCTACATTTGAACCTTGAATTGTCCAGCCTATTCTTGTTTTGGTAGCGATTGGCTGGTTCCACATACCTTCTCTTATTTTTAAGGGAACTGCGATATTCCAATTATCTGCTCCTATTAGGATCGTAGGCTTCACATTGGAATACGATTTTACAGGAATGTGGATACTTTTTCACCATTTCATCAATGTCCAAAGATAGCGTTGGCAAATCTAAACCGTCTATAGTATGAACACCTTTTAGGACGAATTGCGCACCACTATCAACATTCAAAATTTTAATACACGCCTTGACAGACGAATCTTCCATGCGAGTAGTATCTCCAGTCCATTTTAAGCAAAGTGGCTCGTTAACACCTTCAATTTCAAATGCAAAGGTTTCAAGAAAGCCACTTTTCCTTTGTAGGCGTACCGGCAAAATTCTAAAAAGAGAACATTGATTCTGTAATGCAAAGTTGTGCGAATTAACGCTGTTGCTACTAGTGGGTTTTTCACGGGTTTTCAAAGGCTCCGAAAATAACGACTGTTGAATGCTTTTGTTACTGTTGTGAAGCAAACTATGATGTTTAGCCCGGCACCCGTCAATGCCACAATAGCTATTTTTAAAGCACTTACGACGGTGTTTATTTAAACATTGTCTGCACAAATTAAATTTTCGCACGACATCCCATTTTTCGTTTGGTGTAAGTTTTTTGAATTTACTACATAACGACACTTTATGATCAGGGCTGTCACACACAAAGCACTTTATAGTTCTATGAGATATACTTTCGGTGTGTGAATTCACTGTTGCATGTTTGGTGGAGGAGAACGTTGAAACGACGGTACTCGCAGCGTCAGCGATTTGGAATATCCAATCACTAAAAATTTTCACTATAGGGATGCGATCATCTTTAGGGTACATCGCCCAATTTAATTTATATTGATTGGATAACTTTTCTACCAATTCTCTCACCAACATAGGGTTGTGTAGATGCGACTCCATTTTGCACGCCTCCATGGTGGAGCAGATATTTTTTACGCATAAGGCAAATTCAATAATTAGTTCTAACTTTTCTCTTGGAGGTGGCAGCTTCCTCGCCTTTTCGATTAATCTTTCTAAAATATGCTCTGGTCGCCCAAAGCACATTTTTAATGTCTGAATAATTTCTGGTACCATTGTGGGCATCATTAACTTACTTATGACTAATTCTTTAGCTTTTCCTTTCAGGCATGACTGCAGTCGAATTAAATTTTCTGCGTGAGAGTAACCGGCAATTGAAGTACTCGTTTCGAAACTGCTAATAAATAATGGCCATTCTTCAGGATCACCATGAAATTGTGGCAAATCCCTAGGAATTGCTTGCCTTGCGGCTAACTGTGATGGTGTTGGCCCACCAATAGGATTCCAATTTGCAGAAATGTTGATATCTGCTTGGTTACGTGTCGATTCACTTTGCTGAAGTTGAGACAGTATTTGATACCGTTTTTCCATAAATTCTTGTTGAATTCGTTGCTGTTGTGTGCAAAACTTCAGAAAAATCGGTCAAGTACAAGTAGCTGAAAAATTAATATTTATTTTGTATTGGCGTATTTCATTTTTATGTATATGTATATGGGCGTAGCCCCGCCCACTTTTTTTAAATTACCACCCATAAACACTCCCTGGAATGTGTACAACAACTTGCCAAAGTTTGATTCCGATCGGCTTTACGGTTTCGGAGTCTATAGCTAACACGCACACACACACCCACAGACAGAGTTTCACTTTTATATATCGTCGGCTAAAGTCGCAAACGTGACAAGTCCACTTTTTAAAATTGTTCAGGATTGAGGAAAAACTGTTTTAATAATATATTTTCCAATATTTGTGGAAACTGTATATGCAATACATTGTTATTTCGCGCATTTTTTTAATAAATAAAGTTTTAAATTCTAACAAAATCTTTGAACACTTGTTTTTTGCTGTTTTTGGACTTGTCTTATTTTCTGCAAGTAAAATATTTTTTTTATTGGACTTGACGCCTTTTATTTAGAAGCGTCTTCACATCTTGTTTGTGATTTAAATATTTTAAACTTTAATTTGTTTACACATTATGTACATATAAGTATATTATACTTAAATTTAAAGTTTCTTCTTTGTTTTTATATTATTTCAATGTAAAAATAAACTAAAAATTCTAACATTTCAATGTAAAAAAATAAAAACGATAACATTTCAATGTAAAAAACGATAACGAAAAAAAATTAAATGAAAAATAATAGTAATTATTAAGGAACATGGTATATCACTCTTCTTTATCATTAATGTGGCAAGTTTTCATAGAAACTATTATAGTCTTTTGGTAATGTCTCTTTCAATATTTGTAAATCATCATACTTTCTTTTAGATATTTGTCGTTTTTCATTATAAAGTTGTGCTAAATTACACCACTTCAGTATGACAACTTGTTTATCTAGACGTTGGGGCAGATTGCTCCACGCGTTAGAAAACCTTAACTTGTAAAATATGTCACCATTAGGTGTGTACTTAAGTGCTCGTATGTCCGTGACTTTTGGATCTCCAATTACACGACCAGGACGAATAGTTTTTAAGTATGTTATATTTTTAAAAGACTTAAAACATGTGTAATCTAAATAAGTTACATAATAGGGCTTTGGTTTTTTTCGCGCATCTTTACATAAACTTACATAGTCAGCAGGTACATTTATATTTCTATTTTTTAAAGCGCGTTCAATCACCGAGTGGACACTATCGGCTTCCATTTGTGTGTGTCCAACCTCTAATATTTTCTGCTCAAAAGTTATATTGTTGCTCATTGCTGCATTTAGTAAAGCGTTTGCCATTGTTGAATTACGATTTTGGTAGGTACAGCCATCACTGTAAAAAATTATCTTGACAGGATCGTTGCTTTCTTGTAAATTACGCAAAAAATTGTTTCTATGAACATAACCCAAACACTGGCAAATTCGTCTGATGTTAGTCCACCATCAACTTCGTTCCACAAAAAACAATAGGCGTCTTTGGTTTTTAAATCATAAAAAACCAAATTATGCACCTGTAGTTTAGTTCGGTAGTAAAATGAACTTACATTTGATTTTGGTGCCATTAGAACGCTTTGCAAATCGACAGTAAAAACATAGGACTCTTCATCTTTATCTTTTGCTTTTTGTTCTCTGGCTTCATTTTTTTTCTTGATGTGTCAAGAATTCCTCATTTGAATAATTTTGCACATTATGACGAGCGCAAATTTCACATAAGTCTTTTTTTGGTAAAAATAAGCTTAGATTTTTTAATGTGAAAACGGAATTGAAAGTTGTTATTGACACTGGATCAGTTTCTCGTTCGTCACACCACTGTTTTTTATAAAAGTCGTAAAGACTTCTTTTGGACCGCCATTCTGGCAATAGATATTTTTTGGTGGTGGAAGATCGACAGTAGTGGGAATCTGTTGATGGAATCGAATCGAAAAATTAATGCTGATCTTGAACACGCTCCGTCTGCGGTTGTTGTTTTTCTTGAATAATGTGGTGATCCAAAGGAGTATCTAACCAATTTAAGCAATTATGCCTACCAATACTTAACGTGTTTAGGAATAGAGTGCGGCACACTCGCAAAGCAATATTGTTAACTCTAAGGTGGTACAAAAATGTTTTCGGTGTTTTAGAGATGTTCTCAATTGCGCGATTTCGTGGTCTTTTAGTTTTAATACATTGAATTAATGTCCTCACATATACCTTCTTTTGTTGCCAACTCATTTTCCGAAATTCATTGAAAATTTCTTCCCTTTGAGGTTCTGTTATTTTTCCACATTTCATGACTGCAGCTTTACCTTTATCAATACAGTTGCACCTTTTTTTCAGAGATCTTGCACTTTTAACTTTATTATTTTGCCAATGCCCACCTTCTTTTGTTTTGCCATATCATTTTTTTCCATGTTGGCGCAGACTTTTATTTTTTATTGTATACCACGCATCGTTTGTTAGTTGCACTCGCCGTTTTCGCTTTTTGTTCTTAATAGGAAGTTCTATTGAATCATCCGTACTGCTGTGGAATTCATACGGAACTAAATCAACATTTCCACGTCTTTTTCATTTCTATATTGAACGAAACCATCGTGGGCTTCATCACCATAATCCATATTGTAAATTTTTGACTAAAAAGCAGATATTATGTTTTCCTTGCGCTAAATAATAGTTAAACTCTGAATATATAATTAATATTTACAATTAAATAAATAATTTTACCATTAAAATGAAACTGCAAACAACTAATTTTGTGCCAAAAAGAAATATAACAGCTGAGACAATATGTACGTTCAGTGGACTTAGCGCGCTCTTTTTGACAAATGGGACTTGACACTATTGCATATCATTGCCAAACATGAATAAAAACGATATTTATAATAATAAAAAAAATTTGAATTGTGTATTTTTCAAAAAACTATTCAACTGCATTAAAATATAATTTTTCGAAAAAAGTGGACTTGTCGCGTTTGCGACTTTAGCCGACGATATATAGATAAATAGGCTTCAGTTTAATTAAATATAACTGGTTATTTTTTTTTTTATTTTGTACAATGTTTCGATGCAAAAGAATAAAATTATTCAAATGTAAATGATCAGCTGTTCGAGCATTTATCTCAATTGTTATTTTAGATTTCGTTCGTAGTTTCTGTTTGAAACTACTTTATTTCGTGGCAGCCTGCTCGAGTTATACAAGGTTTCTGGTAGCAGATTTATATTTTTAAACTTAAATAAAAAACGTAAAAATTTAGACAAAGTTTTATTAAGAGCATTGTACGATAGAATGGAAATGCGGATTTTATTTTTTTAACAGTTCTCATCCAGATGTCTTCCGTCGAGTTGAACACACTCTTCAAAACGGACGGAGCCTTGTGTTCTGCACTACACGCTGCAGTAAACTTGGTTCAATTGAGCTTATTTCTCGACGAATATTTTCTTTTAAAGCCACAAGAGGTTGGGGATTGTTATTATAAACCCTCTCTTTGAGGTAGCACCATAAGTTAGATCGGGCGACCTTGGTGGCCATGAGATGTCCCCAAAGCGACTGATTAGTTTTTGGAGGAAATTTTCCCGAAGCGAATTCATCGATGATCTGGCCTTGTGTGCAGTCTCCCCATCCTGTTGAAACCACGTGTGAAGAGTACGATAGATGAGCTCGCATGTTTGGCAAAAAGAATTCCGTAATCATGCGTCGGTAGTTTTCACCGTTGACGTTCGTCGCCTGGCCTCGAGAATTTTCGAAAAAAAATGGTCCAATTATTTCATGCGTGGATAAGGCACATCAAACAGTTACCTTGGGGCAATGCAATGGAGTTTGATGTTTTAATCGAGGGTTGCGGGTTCCTGGAGACCAGTAACGGCAGTTTTGCTTGTTGACGTGGCCGTTTAAGTGAAAATGATCCTCGTCGCTTCAAAAAATGGGATTTACAGTGCGAAAACGCTCCAACATCGTTTCACCAAAATTTTTGCGTAAATCCAAGTCACTTTCTTTCAGTTCTTGAACGATTTGAATTTTAAAAGGATGGACTTCAGATCCTTTTTTAAAATTTCATGAATAATCTTGGAATTCCCAGTGAGGCTGCCCTTTTCCATATGGAAAGTCGCAGATTTTCACGCAAACTGCTTTCAACCAGTTCAACTGCTTTCAATCAGACCTGGAAGATCGACTGGGCCCTGGCCGTGGGACATTCATTGCTGAAGCAGTTGCGCGGAATCTCTGCACCCATGAACGAATTAAATTTACACTCGGTCCATCACGTATTCGCCGATAACCGAACTTTGAACAAAATTGTCGACGAACAATTACGTAAGAAGCATTAACCTCCACAGCGAACGCGCGATGCTCACTCGACCACTGCGACATCGTGACTGACAAATTCGCACAATCGATAATTCCAACGGCACCACCCTCCCTCCGCAACGTGTAATACTTTTTGAAATAATCGTATTCTAAATTATAAATCTACCACCAGACACCCTGTATTTGCTTGATATGTATTCTTTTCGCCACGTAAATGAGACTGCAACATGTAAGGTTATAGGTCGGTCAGTCCATATGAAGCCAACACATACATATTTCCATCCTGACCAATTAAGGAGTTAATCAAATATTATACTTTTGTTCTAGCCCATTAAGTAATGTCATTTAAAATACTCTTAATTTGGCAGAGACATGTGTGAAATTATAACCAAATTTATATGACTTCATTTGATTTTGTTTTTTAATACAATTAGAAAAACTGTATGTATGTATGTATTTTATTAACGTCTATATTAAATAATTGCAAAATTTCAACTTACCATTTTAAGTTTGTTATTTAATTACATACATTTAAATTCAGTATGTCGCACACTAATTCCTTTCTAGGAATAAATGAAAGAAACAAATTTACAGAAGCGTGTGAACGTATAAGTAATATACATACTTAGAAAATCCAATTTAACGGGATTGAAATTTACCAAAATTGTAAATTTTGTAATTCAGTATTTCAATAGTTGTCACATAAAAATAATTTAAAAACAGCTTTCTGAAAAGGTCGCGGAAAAGTGGCGTAAACTTGAAATTTCGTGAATATATTTATTACTGCATTTAACACATTGTCCATATAAGAAAGTTAATTTGGTTTTTTGTGCATATCATTATTTTCATTTCATGAATGTTTGTCATTTTCCGCTGCACTCAACATATTTAAATTGCACACAGAAGATTTATTAAATATTTTAAACACTCCATATTTTGCTTGTAAAAAAGTGGCGTTTCATAATAAAAATGAATTAGCATTTTGTAAAACGTAAATCTGCTCATATAAATTTTCTTTTTATTACGTTTAAAAAATTTTTGATTTTCATAAAATAATTGTTAATTTGCATTTGTAAATGTTTCTGTAGGGCTGGCATTATTTTAACTGATTCGGCAATAAGTTTAAGGGATCCTGACTGTTTCTCTGCAGATTTTGTTTGCGACTCCAATGCACATAATATCGTCCCTGGGTTACTACTTCTTCCGTAACAGTTGAAATTTTTCCCTGCATACCGTGGTGGCATTTTTTGTCTTAAACATTTTCTGCATTTGTAATTGTGATTATGTAGAAAGTGTTGTTGATGTCGAACCTGGCGATGCTTTTATCGTCGTTTGTAAATAGAAGTAACAACCCAAGGTAAATGCTTTTGCAAATAAACTAGAAAAGGTTTTCACACCACATACCATAATTAGTTACACTATCCTAAATATCAGTAACATTGTGATTAATCCTATGAAATTTCGGTTATCTTTATTCAAGTCTACAGTTAAAAATATAGATATGAAAAAATCACACAGACCTGATCGTATTACAGGATCAATGATAAGAAATTTACATAATTATGCTGTGAGAAATTTACTATTCGTGTTTAATGCCATGGTACGAGTGGGCTTCTTTCCACGCTCTTGGAGGATGTCTGAAATTGTTATGATTCCTAAATCAGGAAAGGATTTAAGTCAGATTATATCTTAAAGGCCCATTAGTCGGCTGTCAATTTTATCAAAATTGTTTGAACAATTATTCGTTTCATGTTTAAAGCCGTATCTTACTTATCTTCCCGGACCATCAGTTTAGTTTTCGAGCAAACCATAGTACAATTGAGCAAGTCCACAGAATTGTCACCGTTACTAGATTGCATTCGAAAATAAGCAATATTGTTCAGCTTTGTTTATTGATATTTCCCGGGCGTTTGATAAAGTCTACGAAAATAACTCGAGTTTTACCTGAGAACTCCCACAAACTTCGTAAGAGCTATTAAACAAATGAAATTTTTAGGTAAGGTCAAAGGATAAATTTTTTAAAAAAGGGGAAATCTATGCAGGGGGCACTTAACGTTGTATACTGGGCCGTTATTATATCTCTATACAGCGGATATGCCAACAAGCGCATATACATATACGTCAACGTTTGCTGATGACACTGCGTTTATAAGTGTTAATAATGATCCGAAGGTTGCATCTCAACAACTTCAGTTGCACATTCATGAAGTGAAGAGTAGAGGTTAACCCATAGAAATGTGCTCACGTATGTTTTCCTTCAGAAGGCAAAATTGCCCACCAATAACAAATACCACGATTCCAGCGGAAATGTACGTTAAATATATGGGTATCCACCTAGATCAATAATAACGGCCACAAAGCTTTGAACAAATCGACTACACTGGTTAACTCAACCCTGGCTTTGGATTACAAAGTGCTTTTATACAAGTCCATTATAAAACCAATATGGACGTATGTTATTTAGCTGTGGCGTACTGCTTGCGCATCAAAGATTCAGAAGTTACAAAGACGACAGTCTAGGATTTTATGTCTTTCGTATGCGCCCACTGATACATAAGAAATGAAAATACACACAGAGATCTAGAAGTTCCTACTATCCAGGAAGTAGCAAAAACATACTCGTCCAAGTATGTACGTGAGCAAACTAGTGGTGCATCCTAACACACCAGAGACTCAAAAAAACTGACACATTAAGCTTGGCTTGTCTTTTATTATTAAGATTTGAATACAATAAACTAGTTATTACATTGGTAATACCCAATAAATAATAATATAGAAATAAGATTTGAATACATATTGTAAATTTCTTTAAATAGAAAGATTCAATAAAACACGATTAAAGTTAAAAAACTCGCATCAGCACTTGAAATCAAAACTAGTAGATTTACGCCGGGAGTCAATAGTGGTTTGCCTTAAAATCAATATAAACAAAACAGAAGCCTTGTGAATTAAATCATCCAACGATATATAATTCACTATAAACGGCCGTAATATAGCAGGCGTCAATAGCTAAACGGGATATCTTAAGTCGCATACATAAGGCTCATACGACGTTTGCCAAGCTGTAAAATGTATGGCGTTCAAATAACATAAGCACTACAGCTAAATGCCGAATTTTTAATGCCTGCGTGAAGTCTGTACTCTCTATCGCTTACAGACATGGTTATTTACCGAAGAAACGAAAACAAAACTTCAGAGTTTTAGAAGCTGTTGCCTCCGAAATATTCTACAAATATGGTGGCCCCGAACCATATCGAATGAAGATATGAATGGATTGGGCATACTATGCGAAAACCTTACGATGACTCTCCCCATTCTGCAACGACTTGGAAGCCCACAAACAACATGGCCCCCAACTGTTTTTAGGGAGCTGACAAATCGATTAACAAATTAAGATTACTAGCACGCGACAGAAATAACTGAAAATCTTTTGTAGAAACCTTAAGCTTCTAAACATGGAGTATGTATTTTTAATGATAATAATAAATAAACTCGTTATAATGGAATTATCGCCACTAATTTTTTGTCCAACCCTTTTTTGGACATCATCTTCATCTCTCTTCCATGCGTTTCAATTGATCCTCCGGGTAGGGTTTTATTGTTTTAAATTGTTATTGTTTTTTTGATAAAAGTTCGTATAAATTGTATTATGTAAATTTAACAAAAATAAAATGAATGAATAACCGAGAATTTACACGACTTATTTTTGTAAGGGGGAAAATTGTATTCGAATAACGAATCTCGTTTATTCGTTTTGATTGTATGTAAATTTTGTATTTACACATTTTTTTAAAATTAATTTTATACAATACTATCAAAAAAGTTAAAATGATAAATGAAAAGGCCGGTCTTAAAACAAAAAGATAAAAAGTTATAATAGAGAAGAAATAGGGAATATGTATAAAAATATTGCTTGCACAACAATATTTTGACAAAAAATTAAAGACATGTAAATTTAGGGTAGGTTTATTGTAGATGACTACCTAAGTTAAACTATTATCTACACTATATTCAAATGGATGAAAAATCGATGTCTCAAGTCATAACAGCCTATGTCCAAAAATTTTGTTTCGGAAGAATAGTTAATATAACTTTTGTAAAATATTTCATAATTTTGCAATTTAACGTTGCCAATAACTTCTCCCATTAATTTAATACATTCTTTAAATTTGAAGACGTGAAAAACAAATAGTAAGTAAATCCACAAATCTCTGTAAGTGCATAACAACAAATAATTTATCATTTGTTCAGTTTTCTCTATTTGCTTATCACTCACAATAGGTCTGTTCCAGGTGCATAACAAAATAGTCCGGACTATTGGGAGTAAAAAGAAAATTACTCTCTGAATGTGCCAATGTTGTCCGAAATTGCTGGAACGCAAAAAACCACACTTGAACATCTTTAAATACTAATGGTGCCTTTCGCAAATAAATTTTATTTTAGTAACTTTATACGCTTAAAATGCATAATATTTTAAAAGCAAGACATTTGCATCATTGGCAGCAGCTGTCCATAACTTCTTAACTGATCGATAAAATCATTTTTTATTAAATAAAGTGATAAATATGCACAAATATATGTACTTACAACTTCAAATTTATTGCAAACATTTTCCGTTTTGCTTTTTAATAAATTTAAAATAAAAACTTTAATTAAAAATTTTTTGATTTTTAAATATAAACAAAAAGCAGCTGATAATTTAATTCTAGTTCGAACTTACCCAAACAAAAAGTTCGTACGACTTTGTACAGGAAATGAAAAATTTTACTCTCATTTTCTTTCAAAATTGCACAAAAATTGTTATCTGGAACGCGTTTGGACTAACTCGGACTAGTTCGGACTGTTTTGTTATGTACCTGGAACAGACCTAATATCTATTACCAATTGCTAGCAGAACCGATTTTTTTACTGCTGATCGCCATAGCACAACGTAAAATAAATACTGGTGCTGTTAAAGTACACAAAATATTTCGATTGTTGTAAAACCAGCACGGAGGCAATTTTTGCAGTAATTTGTGCAAATATAACTGTTCCAGCGAAACCCCACATTAAATGTGTCTGTAACCACCTAGATCGGCGCGTTGATCCCGCCATATTGAGACAAAAATAACGGCTTAGAACAAATACAAAGTCCGGTTATGTAAAGCCAATTTGGTCATATAGCTTCCTGCTATGAAGTACTGCTGCGTATCAAAGATCCAGAAGTTACAAAAGACAGTCTAATCGCCTGCGCCCCTTGGTATGTGAGAAATGATAATGTTAACATCGACCTACGAGCTCCAACTATACAGGCAAAAACAAAAAATACACGTGCAAATATGTAAACAAAGTAGTGTTTTAGCCCAACACTCTTGTACACGATTTATTATTGTAATGATGATGGGCACCAGAGACTAAAAAAGAGACAGGTTGTGTCTGAGAGACGGCTCTCCCAACCTAATCGTAGATAGTATATTAAGGTTTTAATACAATAATAATTAATAGATAACATTGAAGAGGGAAGATTTAAGAACTAATTGTAAATTTCTAATAATAAATTTATAAAAAAGTTCTCCAAGATAACGGCCAATTATGTGTTAAGGTCCATATTGCTCGTCCACTTGAGGGTATTTACCATTTGATCGTTTTCCTCGAATAGATAGGACTCGATGCCATGCCTTTTGTTAGCCTTGTCTGCAGTTCTGAGTTATTACCTGCAGATTACACTTACTCTTTTTTAGCTACTCTACTTTAACATCCTCAAACTTCGTGATCCTTTATTTTTTTTTTTAATTTTACTTCTGACATCAATTGTTCCATTTAAACCTTCTAAACCTCTTTAATTCTTCGCAGGTTCTTTTAGTCGTAGAGTTTCCTTTAAATAATACACCATATAATATATTATTATTTATAGTGTTACTTTAATAGACAACGGCTACTTCTTTATCATGTTTCTATTAGTTTAACGTTTCACTCAATACTAACTTACTTCCTTGTCTCACCCAACGTTTTTTTCAGTAGTCATTTATGTTCCTTGAAACTTAAAAAAGACTCGGAAATTCAGCAGATGCTTCGTTGGCTATAGACATCTTCTTTTCTGTCGTTATTGCAATAACTACCTGATTATTGCTTATGTTTATCATTTTTTCTTTACACTTATCCTCGTAACAATATTTAACAATTCAAAGAATTGTTATTAGCAATACATCTGATCTTGACTCAAAGGATAACTACATAAGCATTTGTTTTCAATGTATTTAGTAGAAAGATCGAACAAAAAACTCAATTATCAGTTAATCTATATATTTATTTTTAGTAAATTTTGAAGAGGAGCTTTCTGGACTATATGGCGGGTATTTGCAAAATCAAAAAGAATTTCTTCGTCTCTGTGTGTTGGCTGTACAAAATCTATATAAAAAGTCATGTAATGTTAAAAAACAGGTAACACTTATTGGGCATTCAATGGGCGGAAAAGTAGCTCAAGCATTGCTTGAAGATTTCGATATAGCATTACAGATCAACACAATTATTTACATTTCTACGCCGCTTGACAATCCAGTGCTATATATTGATTATAAAATAAATCAGTTTTATTCGAACAGCGATCGTTACATTTCTACTAAAAGAAATTCCTATATACCAGACACTGACACGAATGTTTGTTGTAATTTTAAACATCGTTTGCCACAAAATAGAAACGAATCAAGTCTTTTGGATAAAGTTTTAATGATATCGATTGGAGGTGGTAATAGAGACCTTCTGGTACGTGATGGTTTAACCACATCGAAATACAGTGATATCCATGCAATGGTATGTTTAAACAAACGTATATCTTATGACGCATATGTACATTTATATATTGATAATAATTAACGTAGTTTTTTTTTTTAATTTTTAAAACTTTTTCTTAAAATTGATGTATAGGTTGGAAATAAAAGTCGATATGTAAATTAGTTACAAGGCTTTATACATATCGTCTAGTGAAAACCTGCAAAATATATTTTTTATATTACTATATATGACATTACAATTTCGAGTTTTGGAACAATCGTACGTTGGCTTAAGCGAGGATAGAATATGTGCAATTTTAGATACAATATGGCAGAATTCTAATCGTATGAAGCCGTTATTTAAAAAAAAGAATGCAAATTGGCTTGAAGGCACGTTTAGACTTGAGTTTAGAGAAGGTGAATATTCCACTAGTTCTGTACTTGGTTAGCCACTGAAATCGTTTAAACATTTTAAAAATATTAATTAGAAAAAATTTATTCCTGTTGTTTAATAATAATGATTTATTCAATCTTAAGGTCTTTAGCAAAAAAATATACTGATGCTTCTCAAAGGCATAGCGAAATACTGAAGTAGTCAATAAAAATATGCACTAAACTGTACTGAGGAGCTTAAGCTTGAAAGTTTAATTAATAAATAATAATTACAACTATAGCTGTTCTTGATCTTTTTTTTTTAATTTAATTTATTAAAATTGTCCAAGCATGAAGGTCTTTTTTAAAAATTATATTTTTATTTTCCGATATTTCGCTACTCCATTGTGTAGCATCATCAGGAAATAAAAATAACGAACAAATTATATGTTTATGATAAAATTATTGTCAGAAAAATTCAAAAATTTTCCAAAGTTTACATAAAACAAAAATAACATGAGGTTTAAAAATATTTTAAAAAAATATTTTTAAATTAAAAAATTAAATACAGTTAACGAAACTTCACATTAAAAATGTTGTTAAAATAATCTTACAATTGTAATAACATGTGTACCAAACTTATTTAAATAATATAACATAATTCAAAAACCCTTAAAAACTTAAGCTTAGTTTAGACGATATGTTGAATCAGCATATATGCTACCAACTGTATGGTTAAAACTAGCAGCAAATTCCTATTTCATCATATATCATATGCTAGGTGTTTACACTATATGCTGAAACTACCAAATTTTTTAATTCAACATATTTCAGCAAATGAAATGAAACATATGCGTTAGCATGCAATTTTTGCGTTTATACGATATGTTGATATTTATATGGTGGTATATATGCTGAGTCGTATAAACATTTGCTTGTGGAATAAGAGAGTTTGACATTACTTTTTATTTATACAACGCGTTATTAAAGAAAAATTTATTTTTTTAATTCAAAGAAAAAAATGTCTTTAGAGGAAATATCGCTTGCTATTACTTGCGCAGTGCTAGTTTTTGATAGTGATGACAGTGAAATAAAAAGAAAAAACGCAGAGTTTGGGAAAGAAAATGGGTACAACGGCGGGAGGAAGAAGGTTTTTGTGCAAAATTATACAAGGAATTGGAAGAGGAAGAAGAATCCCTGTATAAAAATTTTCTGCGTATGGATATCCAGCAATTTAATAACTTGCTTTCTTTAGTGTCACTAATAATTACTAAACAAGACACAGTGATGCGCAAAAGCATTACAGCAAAGGATCGACGTACTTTAACCATTTGGGTGTGTGTGTGCTCGCCTGCACATTTTCAAGAAGAAATGTATGTACATTAAACAAAATTATCAGCGACTCGACTACGCCATTCGGCAAATTTGCTTATAAATTTGGCATATGCTGAAAAGCTTAAATAGGATTTTCAACAAATAGCATATCAGCTAGCATACACAGAAAATTTGGCAAACACTATAATGTACTGTTCACACGATATGCTAAAATTGTCAACATACGTTTGTTGATATTGTTACCAAATTGCTTGCAAATGTTGTTAAGCATACGTATGCTGATAAAAATTTTGCGTTTACACGATATGATGACACTTTAGCAAATTTTTAAGCATAAATTTGCTGATTCAACAAATCGTCTAAACTAAGCTTTATATTAATTATCTTATTCTATGAACTAAGGTCTATATATTTGTGCAACATTATCTGTGTCTGCCTTAAAATTATTTCTTTGTGTACTAGGTGTATTAACAATTTGTAATATTTCTAATATAAAAGGACGCCTATAACTAATTTCTGTATTCAAAACAGATGCGTTTTCAAGGTTAGGATAATGATTTGATTCAAAACAATGAAAAGATAATGCTGTATTAAGGGTATGTCTGCAATTAAGATTTGATTTATGTCGAGCTATCCTAGTCTTCAGTTTATTTTTTGTTGTCCCTACATAAACCTTATTACAAGTCTCCTGATCATTTTATAAACTATCTTTGCCTTATCCAATTTATGAATCCTATCTATGGTTTTACCAAACAATCTATTCAAAGTATTATAAACTTTGAAAGTCATTTTGTATCTTTCCTTATCAAAAAATTCAGTTTTCTTTAACCGCTCTGATATTCCTGGTATATATGTAAACTTCTTGTATATCTTTGGCTCCAATACCTTGCTTAGATAACGTTCTCTCCTAATGTTATACTGATTAATTAATTTATAAATCACCTCCTTTGGAAATCTATTCTCGTCTAATATATTCTGCATCATTTCTTTATTCTTTCTATGAAATTCTCTATCACTTATAGTAAGCACTCTATTTATAAAATTCTTAGCTGTGTTTATAATAATAGCTTTATTGTGCTTTGAATAATAGTTAATAATTCTTCCCGAAAAAAAAGATCTTCAAGCTTGGACAATTTTAATAAATTAAATAATTACAACTTTATTAATAATAAAAGAATGCTATGAATATAAACTCTTTACTCTACAATAAGTTTTTTTTTTTGTTAAGTGGATACAAATGTAAAGAAGGTGTTGTAAATTCGTATATATTTTTTATGATTATATCATGGATAGCAAAACTAATTTCATGGGCTCTGAAATGCTTGCAAAAGCTTTATTATTATGTTTAATTTTATATAATTCGAATTCTTTAAAGTCAATTCCTACATAATGTTTGTAGATCTATAAATCCCTTTAAATGTTAATTCGCCACGCAATTGTCAATCTTAACAAAAATCTCATGTTATTTCATTTATTTTGTCCAAATATTCCTTCATATTTGGGATTTTATAATTTAAAGAATTAAAGGTATGAAAATTTCAAACCATTTTTTATTGCCAGTGAATATGGAGGATTTCTTCGTAATGTTATACTATTAAAATAGACTTTGGGTTCTTTACGCTTTGGCATCGAAGCGCATGCTCCATATCCATATATTTTAAAGGGCCACGTTTTTGTATGTCTGTTGCGCAATGCACTAGAAAAGGATGCTTTGGCTTCAAACCAAACATTTTTGTGTACAAGTTGATAACCAACCTTTTCAGCAGTTCTAAGTCTTTAAATGAATATTATGATCTGCACAATAATTTGATTATATATATAAAAAAAAAGGAAAAGCTGCCAGTATTGATTATCTACCCGTACTAAGTTCCCAATCATAAGTGGTAAAAAATGAATACAATGACGATCAATGCTTAAGGACTCAGCTTCTCCGTACGTAAAGAATTGTCGTGGGCACCCTGTTACAGTAACACAGTAAAGACAAGAAGTTGACAGTTCAAGATGGATGTTATTAAGCAAGGAAGAGGTAGAAAAGGAAAATGAAAATTTTGAAGGTCAAGTGGCTGAATACGCGGAATAACGGTCATGACATGACGCCACGAGGTGTCGTGGGAAAAGAAAATTAGAATGGTGGCATTCTAGTATCGACAACACAGCATTTAAGATCCATTATAGTATAAAGAAGTGCAAAAATAAGCGATTTTTTATGGAAAAAAAACTGAAATTTTGCAAAATAATTAGTGAATTTTAATAAAATACAGTTTCATACAAAGCAAACTTAAAATAGTGATTGTGTACGCGATGGACTAAAAAACGGACACACACTCAAACTATAATTCTCAAATAGTGTGCAGTTGTACTGAAAAGCAAATAAAATATAATTTGATTGTATTATTAAAACAGTGGATACAATTGGCAAAAATTTTAAAAATACATATTTTGTTGAAGCCCAGCCACGGCCTCACAATTCCACAGCTGCAACACCACCTTTTACAACAACTGGGGCCAAAATCCGCTACCCCAGGGCCAGCATCAACATCAGCAGCCATCACAGCCACAATAAGACCAGCAGCCACATCTCCAACTGAAACCACAACAACCATAATACTGTCGCCTCTATTCCCCTGTGTGCACAGCTCGAACCAGGAAGCTGTCGGCGCGAACCATCGAGGGCAGCTTCACCCGGAGTGACACCCTGAAAAGCCGGAAGGACTCAGATAAGTAGTGATTTGTAAAAGAGTAGTTTTTTTGCCCTATATGAAAGAGAGATCAGAAAGGTTCACTTCAAAAATTATACCTATTCGAAGATTTGAGTGCAAGACATATTCATCCATTTATAGAAATGGATATGCATACATAGTACTTTCAATTAGCTACCGCTATCAGAAGAACGTTTTTTCCAAAGTTAGTATAATGATATTATCTATATTGAATATAATATAATAAGTTTTATATATTCGAATCAATACTGATACCCACACAAGCTGTTTCAATATTCGGGATATTCCGGTAGTTAAACGTGTTTCAGAATTTTTCATTGTCCAGTATTTTGTTTGTTCATTATTTTTGAAATAATAACTCTGCAAAGTCAAATAAAGTGGGAATGTTTAGGATCTATAATCATATCTTCCCTACCTCGAGTCCTTATATCTATAAATGTATTTTAATATATCTAAGCACTGTACCGGATTTATAACTCAGATAATACTTATCTTAAATTATACTTACCTTAGATTATAATTACGTGAAATCATACTTACCTTAAATTATAGTTAACTAAAATTATAGTAACATTAAATTATACTTACCTTAAATTATAATTACGTCAAATCATACTTACCTTAAATTATAGTTAACTAAAATTAGAGTAACCTTGAATTATACTTACCTCAAATTATACTTACCCGATACCCAAACATAGACCTGTTGAAATAAGTATATACATATATGCGTAGATATTATAGATACGCTTATTGTATCTATCATTGGTCGTATCAATTCACACAGCTGTAAAGAGTTAAATGAAAAGAGTGGTGGTATAGTGTTTCCTACTATCGTTCGTACCTAATTTCCCGTTGAAGTCAGTGTTGAGTCCGTATGTCCCTACCTTTCGCGGCGGTGAACTCTTGGAATCCGATTAAAGGATCATCCGTCACTATTTTCATTTGTTCATTTGTTACTTTGCATTTTCATTATAAAAGTTTTGTTTTTGACAGTATAGGTAAACAGTTCTTTTCGGGCTCCACAACTTCATTTATTTTATTTTCTTTTAAGCGAAAGGCTGGCATGAATTATTTTTTTTTTGTAGGGCAAACAGAACCGATTGGTTGGCAAGAACCACGCCTAAGACGCGAGCTAGAGCCGGAGCAACCGCGAGCATGTCAGCACCGCCAACAGTCGGGTCACAGTGTCGTTCTTCATTTACTTTTTCCTTGGCTCAATAGCTAGGAGTAGGACCAAAAATACTACAGAATTCCTTTCTGTTGTAACGACGTGTTTTCACGATTAGCTGGAGTAGAGCTCGCGGCTCCCAGGGTTCGTTACCAAAATATTTATTTGTTTCCAAGAGATAGAGAGAGAGAAAGATGAAACAGTTAATATAAATGTTTTCAACAACGTTATAAACTTTATTCATCAACTTAATTAATAAATGGTCCGATGGCAAGAGAGTACTTCCTTTTCTGGCCTCTATTGTCAGGGCGAATAATATTCTGGCCTGACTCGACAGTACCAGAAGCTCTGTGCATCTCACTCAGATGGACTCTCTTCGTCTGGCTGCTGCTCTATGTGACGGAACAAGGGTTGACTCTCTTGTCGGGGCGAATATAATTTTGTCCCGAAGCTTAGAGATGTCTCCTCTGTGCACTAAACTCTGACCGCACTCGGTTGGGGCGAATAAAATTCTAACCCAACCGTTTACCGCCTGGAGAGTGGCTATCCGCTACTCGCATATACCAATTGGGGCCCAGATGGTATAGCGTCACCTTACTTACTGGTTTCTCTTGTCAGGGTGAATAAGATTCTAGCCTGACACGAAAACACCAGTAGTTTCGCTACCAGTTGGTGGCGCGAGAGACTAGCTTAATTAAGTTGAGTAAAACTCTAAAATAATTAAGCTACAAGTAGTTGAGTCTAATAAAATTCTAGCCCAACTATTTGTTGCCTGCCAAATAATAAAGTTGAATAAAATCCTAAAATTATTAAGTAGGTGTTGCCGCCTTGCTAGCCACAGGCTGACTGATTTTTCTACTGTATACGCTTTTACTATTCTACTTGTTTGGCTGATTCTCACGTATACGCACACCATTGTACGATCCATACCAGCTGATCATTTGTCAGTCATGGTAGAGTTGTATTAAAACTGTGCTACCATTATGCGGCGGTGTTACCTAAATATTTCCGTTAATCTTAAAACTAATTTATTATTACTAAAAACTATGAATTTAGTTAGAAAAGCAAAAGACATAATTATATGTGACCCAAAAACGAGTGGAAGGACTTTTGGTCGTCACACTGTTATTAATGATATTCAAGGAGAAGCGCGACAGTATTCGTTATGCATTAAATGATTGTACATAGCCTAATACACTGTTAACAGCCAAATTGTCACCAGCCAAACCAAAAATAAAATGGACGAATTTCGTTAACCAAAACTACTTCTATCCCTAATTCTATGTATTTTAATTCCTCTACAAGTTAGTTAAAAGAACGCTCATTTCCACATTCTTTTATATTAGATGTTGATATGAAAGCATGTATTTTGGCATTAATGGGATATGTATATAGCAACCGCAAATAGAGTATGTTGGAAGTCATCATAATACAAAACGTAAGGAACTACTATAGCAGATTTTTTTATTTTTTTAAAGCTGTATTGCTCAAATATCAAGCATGTAATTTTTTTTTTTATTTATTTTCGATGTCCCATACACAAGACTCTAGGTCTCATATTACAGTATGGAACCGAGAATTTGTAAAATAACAACATGTATATATATACAAGATAATGAAAAAAAATAAAAATATATAATACAAACATTTAATAAGAACAACGCCAAAAATTTAATAAAAACAATATGGGATGTTTAGTGAATTCTTATTAAAAAAAACCAGACTAAGTAAAAAATAAATAAATTAAACAGGGTTAGATTTAATTTGTTGAATAAGCATTTTCTAATTAGATAATTTCATTTATATAGAAAAATAGCTAATTATGTTTTTCTTAAATTGCTGTGCGTTTTGAATAATCTGATAGCTGTATGGAATTGCGTTCCAGAGACTGGTTGCGTGAATAAAGAATTGGTATTTAGAACTCTGCGTATGCTATCTCAGTGCCAGTAGTCTATTGCCTCTATCAAGAGTTGAAAATCTTAAACGTACATAGAGATGTTCAGGTTGACGGGTGTATATTATTTTGTGCATATAGACTAAGATTCGTACTTTCAGATAATCACCAAAACTAATACCACAAAGAAGATTCGGGAACGATGAAATATGATCAAATCCTTTCAGACCATAAACATAGCGAATGATGTTCTTAGCCGAATTAACAATTTCAATAGATCGATTATTTAATATTATATTAGGAATATAATCGATTTTTGCTAACTTCTTTTTAATTATAATGCATTTAGTTTTAGACGGATTTATTCCTACCCCATTAGCAGTGGTCTTAACTCCGCAATTTTGTTTGGACAAAATAATAACTTTTTGTTGTTGTTGGTTTATTTATTGTGTTTTATTGATTTACAAACATCAAACGTTCTTAACAAAAGTCATCAAATTATTAATTCTTCAATTCAATAAAACTAAGACTTATATGCTAACGAAAAGTGCCATGAATGCATGGGTCATAAAAGAATTGCTTAATATTTAGGGCAATTGCGGAAAGTTGAGAACGGTGCATATTTAGGTCACTTGCAGAAATAATTGTTCAGCAAAGAGCATTAGTCATTATGTGAGGCAATGCACTTAAATTGATATTGGATACTATTAATAACAATCAAAAGTGATATTGGCAAAAGAAAAGAAATCAAAAAATAGAAATTAATGTAACACCATACATGCATTCATGACACCTCCCTTTTTCGAAAGAATGATCTTATAATTGTTTGGGCGATTATAAGATGATTCTCAATAAATTTAAATGAATTTATTTATAATTTTTTTTTTAAATTAGTTTCAATTTGTTGTAATTAGTTTTAACTTAGATTTTAATTAATTTTAATAGGTTTTTTAACTAGTTTTAATTAAGGGATCCCTAATTATGAATTTATATAACCTAAAGTTAGTCCTTATGAAATAGTTTTACTCTATTCTTATAAACCTTACGAGGTTTTATTGTTTTTTATTCTTATTACTATATTCTTATCTTCTATTGCAATGACATTATAACGTCCGGTGTACAATGAATCTAACTTGTGGGTTTTTCATTGAAAATAGGTATACTAATGGTCTATGGTCGCTTCTAACTAGAAATTTCGTTCCATAGACATAGGGACGGAAAAAGTTGATAGCCCAGTATATTGCAGTTAATTCTTGTTCAATAACTGATTTATTTGATTTACCTTTGGTAAAGGCCCTTGAGGCATAAGCGACAGGTAGGTGAATACCATTATATTCTTGACTAAGAATAGCTCCGCAGGCGTCTTTGCTTGCATCCGTTGTGATGCAAAATTGCTTTTCAAAATTCGGGTACTGTAATATTTGTGGTGATAAAAGAGAATTTTTTAGATATTGGAATGCTTCTTCGCAGTCTTTTGACCATATAAATTGGGTATTTTTCCTCGTTAATCTTGTGAGATTCACTGAATGCTTAGCAAAGTTTTTTATGAACCTGCGGTAATAGTTGCAAAAAGCCACAAATCTTCTTGCATCATCAGCACTTCTGGGTGCCGGGTAGTTTTTTATTATTTCAAATTTTCCATCATCTGGGTAAATGCCTTTGTCAGTACACTTATGGCCCAAAAATGTTACCTGATGTTTAAAGAACACGCATTTGTCTGGGTGCAATTTTAAGTTAAATTTCCTTCATATTTCGAAAATATCTTTAAGATTTACAAGCATATGATTTTCTGAACATCCCAGAACAACAAGATCGTCCATATACAGGAACGCTTTGGACGGCTTCAGGCCTGCGAATGCCATTGTCATCATGCGTTGGAAGGAATTCGGGGCTATCTTGAGTCCATAAGAGAGTCTTTTAAATCTGTAAGATCCACAGTTAGTGGAGAAAGAAGTAACGTCTATGGAGCTACCTTCAAGTTCTATTTGATGAAAGCCTGACATGAGGTCAAGGCATGAAAAATATTTGGCTCTTCCCAGTTGGTCCAAAATGTCGTCAATTCTAGGGAGAGGGAATTTGTCGGCTATAAGTTTTTTATTGACTTGCCTATAGTCAATGACTAGCCTCCATCTCTTGTCGTTGTTATTTGGTAACGATTTTTTTGGTACAAGCAATATTGGGCTATTAAATTCGGATACAGACGGTTCTACAATGTCGTCACTTATAAGTTTTTCCACCTGACTATTTATTTCGGCCTTTTGTGATTCTGGAATCCTATAGTTTTTTATATAAACTGGTGTGTTGTCTTTTAATCTTAGTTTTTGCTTATGAAAATTATTATATGAAATTTTTTCATTTTCTAAACCAAAAATGTCTGTGTATTGTGAACATAATTTTGTCAAATTATTATATGCAAATTTTGGGAAGTTGGCTGGAAGTTTTTCTAGAATTTCTTTTGATCTGGATTTATTGTTTTTATGTTGGTATTTTGGGGTTTGAACTATGTAGTAATTATCTAAGTGTTCTGTGATAACGTTTGTATTTGATATAAATGCATTTTCATCTGTGGTGTTAATAATACGAACGTAAGGTAATTTGTTTGATGTGATGGAGTTTGCTATGTATATACCGGGAGCAACCTCCTGGTTGGGTACAAATATAGAACTATTTTCCGTTTCAACGTTTACTCTTCTAATGACTTCGCTTCGTGCGGGTATTGACAAAAAATTTTGTGAAGAAGGTTGATTTCTTAGTTTGAAGATTATTTCGTATGTGAAATCGTCTGGTCGGAGTACTAATAGTTGACTATTTTTGCCAAAATCAAGAACGCAGTTGTATTTTGTAATAAAATCAAGACCTAGAATACTATCAGTGGAAAATTATCATCAACGATGACGAAGTCATGTTTAATTAGAATATTTTTGTTAATTAAGTTGCCCGTGATTTTACCCGTCGTATACACTGGATTATTACCTATGCCTGTAAGCTTACATTTGTATGTAGGATTAAGGTTTTCCCGTGTGTTTATGCAATGGGTTTTTAAAACGGACACCCTGGCACCAGTATCTATTAAGAATGTATTGGCTTAGTGTGTTTTTAATAGAGCAATAGCTTGATAAATTGAGGTTAAAATGATAAATATGATTACTGTTAAAAGTTACGGAATCGATGCTATTATCATTTTTGTTTAGTTTTCCCCCTGATGGGTGGTCAGGGGGTCGCTGTTGTTTCCCTGAGCGTCACTGGTAATGAAATTAATATTTCTATTAGAATTAGTACGTCTATAATTATTGCGATTACTGTAGTTGTTGCGAATATTATTACCATTTCCGTTGTAGTTACCCCTAGTGTTATTTGGGTAATTAATATTATTATTATTACGCACATTATTATAATTGCTGTTTCTAGATCCAATGAACATAATTGAGCTATGTGGCTGTCTACTTCCAAAAATTTTGATGTAACCTCCTCAATTGAGTTGAACATGCCAGCTTGCATTATTAGTTTAACTCGTTCAAAGTTCGCATTCTGGATGAACGATTTTGTCGCGGCTCTTGTAGCATCTTTATTTGCTGCTACTTCCGTCATGCCGTCTGACATATAGACATTTGCCAGTTCATTAGAGAGTTGTTCAATCTCTTTTACGTACTGGGTTTTGTTTTTCTCATACTGTTTGACTGCGTTTAGTTTTGTTATTAGAGTGTCAGCGGAGTCTCCTTTGACAACGTTTTTTAATTTCTCAATTATTGCTTCAATTGAATTGAGTCCTTCTATTTTATTTCTGACATTGCTCGTTATTTTTGTATGTATTATGTTTATAAGGAGGGATTCTGGATTTGTTCCCTTTATAGATACTAGCAAATTAATTGCGTCAATGAATTTACGCAAATTTATAAAATTACCATTAAAATCAGGTAAAATTTTGCTAGCCGATTCTAGAAATTTGATGGGATCAGTCATGGTTGACTCTATTGGTGTACTTTGAGGTAGATTCAATGTTGGAAGCTTTATGTTTTCGATATTGGAAGGTAATGTGAATGGCAATTCAAGTTCTTCACAAATTTTTGAAATTTTGGTTCGCAAGTTATCTAGAATTGTTTCGCATTCGGCGAAATGCTCGTCAGTTAATATATCCTTAATTTGATTGACTAAGGTAACTGTTTTGTTATAGTAGTTTTCCACAAGTTCTAAATGCTTGTTGATAGTTTCTGTACTTGGTTTTTGTGTTTTATTTATACATTTGAAACTTTTATCAAATTCAGTCCTATAAGAAAGAAGTTCTTTAACTACAATTGACCATTTGTCCTGAGCCATTAAAACGAAAACAAACAAAAGGAAATTTTTCTTACATATTTGAATGCTTTCAGGTATTTTATTTTCAAATTATTCTTTAATTAATAATATTTATTTTTTTGTAATTAATTATATTATGTTTTTGAAATTATTTTGGACGTTTTAAACTTGATAAAACAAATTTCATTGTCAATAAAATTTTGTCTTTCTTATTGTTAATTGTTTTGGTTTATGTGAAATTTAAGTAACATTTTGATTTTAATAGATTGAGAAAGGCCAACAATAACATTTTACATTTTTGTATAGGATTTAATATTTTCTCATTTATGTTAAAGCATCCTTTATTTTATATTTTTTTTTTGTAATTATGCTTTCAATATATGTAAAAATATATAAATATATTCGTGTTTGGATATGAGCAAAATATATATATATATATAAAGTTTACCAGCATCTTTATCAGGAAGTTTTAGATGGTCCATGAGTTGGTTGCTTGAAATACCAGATGTTTGATGGCTGTTACGGTTGCGGTAAAGAAAAAACAGAGTCTGAGGCATGTACAAAGATAATTAGGGGCTAGCTCTGCCCAGTGGCGTGGTTCTTGACCCAAGGTTCTTCACAGCATAACAAAGAAAAAAAAACAAGATCAACATGCCTACAATTCGCCATTTAAAAGAAATAAGTGTCATCAATATTGCGTGGTTAAAGAAAGTACAACGTGTGTGTGTGCCAAAATCACCTACGAAGGGAGACCAGATGTTGATGTTCTCTAGGTGCTATTTTCCCTCCCCTTAGTCAACCTTGACTACACCGATGGTAATCGTTTGCACCCTTTGATATGGATTACCCCTTTTCTATCACCCCTTACCGACCCTTACCTTCAACCATTCTTCCACTAAAATCCACCAATTTAGCTCAAGTCCATTTTTTTTCTATTTATTTACTATACAAAATTAGATGAGTAAAATATAATATATATACATAGGTATATAGTTGTAGGTACTTATTACTACAATTGAGTAAGCTTACATCTGGGCAATTGCCTAAATGTATTAAAAAAAATGTCTTTTATTTTGTTATTATATAGTCAGATCTTATATAGTTGAGTATATATATATAAACAATGGCATATAGAATAGAATGTTCTATATATGTACAGTCAAGGCGAATTGACTATAAGGAGGCCTTACTTATGCAACAAATACAACACTTGTTTCTGTAACTGTGAAGCAAATGTCAACAACAAAAAAGTTGAAAAGATTTCTGATTGTGTTGTAGTTGAAAATTATTAATATAGTTGTAAACGTTTTGTTTATTTAGCGATTGTACAAACAAAAATTTTGAACGTTTGTGTTTTATCAGCGGCATTGAATTCGCCGGTGAGGCCACCTTGTAGTGAATGGGCCTTGTTTACATTCATACAAAAAGTTCATTTAATTTAAGGGAGACAATAAACCTATATATATGGTACCATATAAAAGTCTTAAAACTTGAAAGTATATGTATGCTAATTTATGATAAAAATATATATACAATTGTACTAATACTTATCATAACTTTCTTTTACGGTGGAGCGACTGTACTTTCTGTTGGCTACGGTGGCAATGTGGATGGCGACGGCTGGCTTCTCTTCTTTGATTGTTGTGGGTTAACGGTACCCTTCCCAATACACTTCTTCTTTTGACTTTTCGTTTCGTTTCTTTTTGTGCTGTTGTTGTTGTTTTGTTTTTTTTGTCTATTTTTTTTTTGTTTTAAGGTTTTGTTTTTTTTTTTGTTTGACATATACAGGGTGGTATTGTTTTAGTAGGTTAATTTTTCACAATTTGTATACTACTGGAGCAGATATGCAGCCATAATCTCAATAACGTTTTCTTTACGTTTACGTAAACGGGTTTTGGATAACTCTGTGGTGGCATGTGCCTTTAAGCAATGTAATAAAAACCACTCGATTTTCTGCGCAAACTAGGATTTGTTCACTAAATTTAAAGCAAAAGTACAATTTCTTGTTGCAGGCGGACGTTTTATAACAAACTTATATTGGTGTTATATATTTTATGAAAACGGGGATGGATATTTAGTTTTATATCACGCGCGTAGGTTCAGTTATATATTGGTTTAAATACAACGGTGGGTGTTTTCCTTTTTATATTTCCCGGAAAAACATATATCTAATCACTAATATTTTTAACAATTAAGTTTTCACCACTATATAAAGATTAGAAGCCAAAGAAGGCAACAATTACTGCCTAGGTAGTATTGTATTAATCAATTTTTCTCTTCTTTGCTACACTTGTTTGATTTAATCATTGTATGAAATTTTGACACTTTTACTAGTTTTTAACGTTTCTTTCGTTGCAAAGGCCTACTCTCAACTAACTGTTGCTTAGCGTCTTCTTTTTCCATATTCCCTTTTTTTCCAGCCAAATTCCACATTGTAGAAAATTCTAGAATAAGGTACTTCCAACAGGGTTGATTTTTTTTTTTTTTTTGGATCATTTACCTCGATCAGTGGTGCCCACTACTTTTATGGCGAAAATCGCTACACTTCGATTCCTTACAAAACTGCTTCGTTATGAAAGGTATTGCTTCATTAACGAACAGGAGAAGAATCGATCGTGTATAAGGAAACGTGTGGCACGACCCACGATAAGCCGGGCTGAACTGTCATGGTCTTAGGTCTGAGGCGTGATATCTACCAATAAATTTCCCTTGTAGATCTCCTAGTGCATAAAGGGAGTTCCCTATCTTTTCTCTAATACGACACTTAATAAATTTTGGCAAAAACTTTGCATTAATTGCATTCTGAAAATGGCTAGGGCTGTGATTCTTGCGGTATACTTCTTGACCGACACGATAGGAAACCTCTCTGGTACGGGTGTTGTACACTTTGGTAGCGATTTCATGGGCTTTCTCTAAGTTCTGCGCTATTTTTTCTCGAATACGTGTTAACTTTTCGGGCCTTTCGACAACGGTATCATCCTGCAACATGTCCAACTTCTCTAAAATTGGGTATGCCGAGCCATGCATACACATGTTTTGTCCAAACAATGCATAGCATGGGGAGCAATGAATAGCGGAGTGATAGTCACTGCGTAGAACTGCTAATATACGAGGTATGTAAGTATCCCACTTAAGGTGGTTTGTCTCTTCTTTAAGGTAAAAATGGATTTTCGAAATGACTTCTCTATTGGCTCGTTCTGAGGCGTTTGCCTGTGGGGAATATAAACCAGTTTTAATATGAGTTATACCGAATAAGGAGAAAAATTCGTGCATTTCCTTTGAGATAAATTGTTTGGCGTTATCTGTATGAATGTACTGAGGAACGCCGAAGGTGTTAAAAAGGTAATTTTGGAAATAGTCAATTGCGTTGATTGGTAGCGGACTTGAAGGGTTGAAGAAATATAAATTTTGTGAGATGGTCTATAACTATAAACAACTGCGAGTTCTTTGACTTTGAGCAAGGGTACGGGCCTAAGAAGTCGCAGTACAACCGTTGAAATGGACTAACTGTTTTAAATGCTTCCCCCATAGGAGGGCGTAGTATTTGCGTTGTGGGTTTAATAATCTTGCAATCATCACACTTACTTACAAAAATTTTTACGTCTCGAGCCATTGAAGGCCAGAAGAATTTTTGTCGTATTCTTGCAAGAGTCTTGAAATAACCTCCGTGACAGCTTAAGTCATGTCCCTGTTGGATAGCATTTTCCGTCAAAGTAGGTGGGAGCCACAACCTCCATACATTCTCCTCTTGATTGTCAATACCTTGCCTAAACTTTATTTTCTTGTATACTCGCCCATCAATCACGCACAAGTCTGGTAAGTTATCCTTGTTATTAAGAGCGGTCTTTATTATTTCATTATATTCAGGTGACTTAAAATCCTTCGTATCGAGGTCTATTTCTGGACAATGAGGCTCTGCCTGAAGAGCGTCTACATTAAAGCGAGATAGGGTGTCAGGGACAATATTTTGGGAACCCTTTCTATGTTCCATTTTAAAATCGTAACCTTGCAGTTTCAAGCTCCACCTCGCGAGTCTACCGCTTAAATCCTTTTGGGTCATTAACCACCTAAGACTGGAATGATCGGTAATGATTTTGAAAGGCAACCCTTCTACATAGGGCCTAAAACGCTGCACACAAACTACCGCTGCTAGACATTCTAGCTCTGTGACAGTGTAATTCCGTTGAGCCTGGTTTAGTTTCTGGGATACAAAAGAAATGGGTCTTTCCTGACCCTGATCATCTACCTGATACAGTACGCCGCCTATGCCGATACGTGATGCGTCGCATTGTATAATAAATTCCTTCGTAAAGTCAGGCTGAGCCAGTACTGGGGCACTAGAGAGGGCTAGTTTAAGTTTCTCAAAACTATCTATAGCTGCCGGGATCAAGGAAAAAGCACTACTACGTTTTCGCAGGCAATCAGTAAGTGGGCCAGCCAAGGCAGCAAAATTGTTTATGAAAGATCGATACCAGTTGGCCATGCCGATGAATCGGCGAACCTGCCGAAGAGTTTTCGGTAGTGGAAAATGAACTATGGCAGAAACTTTGTCGGGATCGACTTTCAAGCAGCCTTTGCCAATACGGTACCCTAAGTATTTGATTTCGCTTTGGCAAAATTTGCTTTTAGAAATATTAATTGTAAGTCCTGCGTCTTTGAGACATTTGGCTACCTGAAGAAGCAGATTGAGGTGCTCCTCGAAGGTGGCGCTGCAGACCAGAAGGGCGTCTAGGTATATAAATACATTTTCTCTTAGGCGAGACGGAATAGTATCTCCATCAAGCGGGACATTGTCTGGGGGCCATTACAAAACCCAAAGGGCATGACTCGATATTGGTAGAGGGGTATACCAGGAACGGCAAAGGCCGTCTTTTCCTTTGAGGAGTCTGTAAGTTTAATTTGAGAGAAAGCGTCCTTTAAATCTATCCCGCTTATAAAATGAGTATCCTTTAGTCTGCTAAGTAGGCCGTTGATATGGGGTAAGGGATAAGAGTCCCTTTTTGTGATTGCATTCAATTTTCTAGAGTCGAGGCACAGGCGCACTTTGCCAGGCTTTCGTACGTTTACGATGGGAAAACACCACGGGGAATTTGATTCCTCTATTACTCCCATTTTCAAAAGCCTATCCAACTCCTGGTAAACTTCTTCCTGTCTTGGCGGTGAATGTTTACACTTTATTGGAACGGAGTCCCCAGTGTCAATGTGATGCTCTAGATACTTAGTACAGCCGAGACCTAATTTTTCAAAAGACGGAAACTGAGCTATAACTTTGTCAAGCTGGACCTTTTGTATCGCCGATAAGGTGTGAAAGCACAATTTCTCCTCAACTTCATGCTTGGTGTCAAGGGATTCAACGATGGGTATGATCTCAGGAGCAATAGCAAACTTTCGCCAAAAGTCTAACCCTAGGCATACTTCTTGGGTTAAGGATGGTACTATGTAAAAATCTACTGTGAGCGTCAAATGAAAGTAAACACCTCATGTTGATTGAAAAAAATATATAGTATATTTAAATAAACAATGATATATAAAAAACAATATTAGGTAATTCTTTAGTAATATCAATGAAATTAAATGAATTAAAACAAGGAACTAAATCAAAGGCACATAAGAAAAAAATTCACTTTTATTATATAATCTACTAATTTAACGCGTCAAATGAAAGTAAACAGAAGTTAGCAGGTATCACAAAAGGAATATTTAATATTTTGTTTGTCGTCCTTCTGACTTTATTACCGCCTCTAACCTCCTTGGCATTGACTCAACAAGTTTTCTTGTAAAATTAGGTGGAATTTTACTCCATTCATCCAGCAGTGCAGCCTTTAGGTCATCCTTGCAAGAAATATTCCTTTCTCTCACTTTTTTGTCTACATATTCCCACAGATGCTCAATTGAGTTGAGGTCTGTGAATTGGGGTGGATGGTCAAGTGTTTTTGGGGTGCGATAGAGCAACCATTCCTTCACAATTCTGGAGGTATGTTTTGGATCATTATCCTGTTGAAATATCCAGTTTTCTGCTAAACATAATTTCTCTACGCTAGGGGCAACATTGTGTTGTAGAATGCGGAGGTAATCTTCTTTCTTCATTGTTGAATCAATAAACACAAGTTTGCCCACGCCCGATGCCGCCATGCATCCCCAGACCATCACAGAACCTCCGCCATGTTTTACAGTTTTGACCACACATTTATCGTTAAACGCTTCATTAACACTTCGCCATATCTTTGGAGGTTTCTTGACACCAAATATTTTAAATTTACTCTCGTCAGTAAAGATATTATTTTCCCAAAATGTTAAGGGCTGTGTTATATATTTTTTTGCGAAATTCATCCGTTTTATTTGGTTTACTTTGGACACATAAGGCTTTTTACGTGGCACTCTACCATGTAAGCAATTTTGGTGCAGGGATCTCCTAATGGTGCTAGCACTTACTGCTTTCCCAGAAGTTTGTAATAAAGTTTCGGATATTTTAACTGCGCTGGAAGCTGGATTTGCTTTTACTTGTCTAACTATAGCCCGTACTTCTTTATCTGTAAGACACTTTTATCTATAATTTTTTTAATAGTACAATGGTTTCTTCCAATAATGGCACTTATTTCACGCAGTGATTTTCCCTTTTTATGTAAATCTAACACGATTTTACGAGCGTCAACTGATGTTTGCTTTCCCATTGTAAATTTTTGAATATTTTATGTAACAATTATTTGTTTATTTTACTTGCACTTTAAAAGTGACGAATATTTGAAACGGTACTTTACCGTTATACTATAAAACAAAAAAATAATAAAGAAGTTGCCACCGTTTTTGCATTTCCAGTCCATATTTTTTAAAGTTGGTACGACTGTTTACTTTCATTTGACGCGTTAAATTAGTAGATTATATAATAAAAGTGAATTTTTTTCTTATGTGCCTTTGATTTAGTTCCTTGTTTTAATTCATTTAATTTCCATGATATTACTAAAGAATTACCTAATATTGTTTTTTATATATCATTGTTTATTTAAATATAATATATATTTTTTTCAATTAACATGAGGTGTTTACTTTCATTTGACGCTCACAGTATATCAACAGTAACTCCTTTGTACTTTACGGGTAGATTGCAGTGGCCTAAAATGGAATTTTTTGAACCGTCTGCAGTTGAAATAGAGGAATGAAAGGGTCTTAACAAAATATTCGTTTTCTTTATGAAGTCCAAACTATCTTTTCCTAGCACCGATATATTAGCCCCGGAGTCTAGCAGACCGTAAAATTGTTCATCTGAAATTTCTATTTTTAAGAAGGGTCTCTCATCTGGTTTGTGACTCAAGAGTGAGGATTCGTTTAACTTGCGCACGCCTTTTCTTTTATTGTACCGGATCCTACAGTTCGTGATTTTCGTTTTACGTTTTAAAGTCATGTTCAAGGTCAGTATCTACAGTCGGTAATGGTTCAGTAGTCTTGTCAGATGCAGTCGATGCGAGAGATACTTCCTGTGGAAGTTCTACTGGTTGACTGTTTGTGAACTCGGGGAGGAAATTTTGGAACGAGAGTCCCCGGTAGCCATCTCGCTCCGTTTCTGGTTTCCCATATGCAAATTCTTACATTTGGGGTTAACTACACCGGGTTCACCACATTTGTAGCAAAAAATCCTCCTAGTCTCGTCTGGGCAATAAATATAGGAATGTCCTAAAGATAGACAGTTCCAGCATTTTATTCTGGAATAATCGGTTCGCACACTCTGGCGAGTTATATGTAGGGCTTCTATCTGTGGGTCAATTTCGGGTTCCGACTCATCTCCGCTAGCGTCGGTTCTGATTTCAGTTACGCAACGGGTAGTTTTGGGTTTAATTATAGGTAGTCTGCTCTCAAAAATAATGTACCGAATTCCCGCGAAATTGAAAATTTAAGAAAAGCATATGATGGGTCTTCATTTTGCTTCACAAAATCCCAGTACCATTCCTCAGCTTTCCCGCCTAAAAAGATTTGGAAATTTGAGAGCAGATGGTCATCTGGACATTGAGTTCTTTTTGCTAAGGTGTCAATTTTAAAGAGAAAGCTCGTTACATTACCCGTACCATCAAAATAGATTTTCCACTTTTCTAATTTAATTTTTTCAACGGAAGTAGTTAAAACTGCACCCCTGTGGGAAGTAGTAGGAGGACTTACTTCTACGTTTGGATTTTGATTCAAGTTGGTTACAGCGGCTTTCAAAGCGTTAATTTCTGATCTGAATTCTTGAGATGCGCGTATCGCCTGTTGTATTGCCCCTAGCAATTTGTCATTCGGCTGTGTACCTGTTTCGGTGTTAAATGAGTTAGGATTTTCAGTAGTATTTTCCCTAGAAGCCAGGGTAACGTTAGTACTACTTTGATCACCGAACCCTACGAAATCTTCTAAAGGTGGACTAAGGTCTAACAAATTCTCCTGTCTAACAGGTGGGTTAGAGTTTGGATCTGTAATGACTCTAGGGGGTGGTGAATGTACCACTCGAGCTCTGGAAGCTGGTGTGATGGGGAATAATTCTACAGGTCGTGTGGTAATGTGAGGGGTGATTTGTCTACCTCTGCTAATGCTCGAAGTGCTTTTGGATCCTCTTGAGGAGCTACGCGTGATCATACTAAACTATAAAACCGTACTCAAAATAAAAGTTAACGGCTGGTAATAGAAACAATACAAGCGCCAAGTAAAAGAAAATGTCCAAAAATTAAAAAAACAAAGCCGAAGAAGAGAAGTACAATCTTTTCAAATGGTATTATGTGTAAATATAGTTATTAACTTTTATTAGTGGAAGTCAAGTTGAAGGTCAGGCGGTATAACCATGAGGTGATAATAAAAAAATTTTCGAATGCTAAATTCATTTCTGAGTACAGGTGCAACCAATACTAGGTTCTCTCAAACTTTACCGCATTTAGAAATTTTAAAATCTGTAAGACTTGTACAGTTTGAGATAGCCTATAAATCCAGAAATAAATGGGACTATCGCAACAAGGTAAGGTTATGGTACCTTGCCTTGGACTTATAGATCCTAACAAGTAAAAAAAATCTTGATGATTTTGGCATAATAATCATATATGTATATATGCAATGACTTTCTTTAACCAACTGTCTAAGATTGACTTTAAAAAGACTGACCTTAATACGGACAGCTTTACGTTGGGCGCCATCTATGTTACGGTTGCGGTAAAGAAAAAACAGAGTCTGAGGCATGTACAAAGATAATTAGGGGCTAGCTCTGCCCAGTGGCGTGGTTCTTGACCCAAGGTTCTTCACAGCATAACAAAGAAAAAAAAACAAGATCAACATGCCTACAATTCGCCATTTAAAAGAAATAAGTGTCATCAATATTGCGTGGTTAAAGAAAGTACAACGTGTGTGTGTGCCAAAATCACCTACGAAGGGAGACCAGATGTTGATGTTCTCTAGGTGCTATTTTCCCTCCCCTTAGTCAACCTTGACTACACCGATGGTAATCGTTTGCACCCTTTGATATGGATTACCCCTTTTCTATCACCCCTTACCGCCCCTTACCTTCAACCATTCTTCCACTAAAATCCACCAATTTAGCTCAAGTCCATTTTTTTTCTATTTATTTACTATACAAAATTAGATGAGTAAAATATAATATATATACATAGGTATATAGTTGTAGGTACTTATTACTACAATTGAGTAAGCTTACATCTGGGCAATTGCCTAAATGTATTAAAAAAAATGTCTTTTATTTTGTTATTATATAGTCAGATCTTATATAGTTGAGTATATATATATAAACAATGGCATATAGAATAGAATGTTCTATATATGTACAGTCAAGGCGAATTGACTATAAGGAGGCCTTACTTATGCAACAAATACAACACTTGTTTCTGTAACTGTGAAGCAAATGTCAACAACAAAAAAGTTGAAAAGATTTCTGATTGTGTTGTAGTTGAAAATTATTAATTTAGTGGTAAACGTTTTGTTTATTTAGCGATTGTACAAACAAAAATTTTGAACGTTTGTGTTTTATCAGCGGCATTGAATTCGCCGGTGAGGCCACCTTGTAGTGAATGGGCCTTGTTTACATTCATACAAAAAGTTCATTTAATTTAAGGGAGACAATAAACCTATATATATGGTACCATATAAAAGTCTTAAAACTTGAAAGTATATGTATGCTAATTTATGATAAAAATATATATACAATTGTACTAATACTTATCATAACTTTCTTTTACGGTGGAGCGACTGTACTTTCTGTTGGCTACGGTGGCAATGTGGATGGCGACGGCTGGCTTCTCTTCTTTGATTGTTGTGGGTTAACGGTACCCTTCCCAATACACTTCTTCTTTTGACTTTTCGTTTCGTTTCTTTTTGTGCTGTTGTTGTTGTTTTGTTTTTTTTGTCTATTTTTTTTTTGTTTTAAGGTTTTGTTTTTTTTTTGTTTGACATATACAGGGTGGTATTGTTTTAGTAGGTTAATTTTTCACAATTTGTATACTACTGGAGCAGATATGCAGCCATAATCTCAATAACGTTTTCTTTACGTTTACGTAAACGGGTTTTGGATAACTCTGTGGTGGCATGTGCCTTTAAGCAATGTAATAAAAACCACTCTATTTTCTGCGCAAACTAGGCTTTGTTCACTAAATTTAAAGCAAAAGTACAATTTCTTGTTGCAGGCGGACGTTTTATAACAAACTTATATTGGTGTTATATATTTTATGAAAACGGGGATGGATATTTAGTTTTATATCACGCGCGTAGGTTCAGTTATATATTGGTTTAAATACAACGGTGGGTGTTTTCCTTTTTATATTTCCCGGAAAAACATATATCTAATCACTAATATTTTTAACAATTAAGTTTTCACCACTATATAAAGATTAGAAGCCAAAGAAGGCAACAATTACTGCCTAGGTAGTATTGTATTAATCAATTTTTCTCTTCTTTGCTACACTTGTTTGATTTAATCATTGTATGAAATTTTGACACTTTTACTAGTTTTTAACGTTTCTTTCGTTGCAAAGGCCTACTCTCAACTAACTGTTGCTTTTCCAACAGGGTTGCATTTTTTTGGGATCATTTACCTCTATCAGTGGTGCCGACTACTTTTATGGCGAAAATCGCTACACTTCGATTCCTTACATGGCCTTGTTTTGTTGATGTTGTTTGAAGAAACGAGTTGGTATGTTGCACCTATTCATAAACACTCCCACAAGCATTTTATTCATGAATGCCTGTCCTTTTATTTAAAGTTTCTTTTTTTTGTTTTTGATAAATTGTTTTTTATTTGTTTGTTTTTTTTTTATTTTTACTTTTATTTTGCTTTTACGTTTTTATATACGGGGCTGAGGCCGTTGACTTATTGTCATTAGTTTTTTTAAGAAATAGGCAACGATTAGTACTACTAATACTAGGCCTAAACCAACTTCTATAATTAAGTGGGTATTAGTGTCATCTTTTTTTTCTCCTTTTGTTCCTCAGTTTCTCTAACACTTTTACCAATTTCGTATCCAGCAAATATGGCGGGTATGGTTTGTAACACTTTTGACCACCAGCCCATTTTTTATTTTCACTACTTTTTCCACTTTATTTGTTAATTATATGTAGATTCGACTACACGGTCGCCATCTTAACTCCGCAATTTTGTTTGAACAAAATAATAACTTTTTGTTGTTGTTGGTTTATTTATTGTGTTTTATTGATTTACAAACATCAAACGTTCTTAACAAAAGTCATCAAATTATTAATTAAACTAAGACTTATATGCTAACGAAAAGTGCCGTGAATGCATGTGTAATAAAAGAATTGCTTAATATTTAGGGCAATTGCTGAAACTTGAGAACGGTGAAGAGCATTAGTCATTATGTGAGGCAATGCACTTAAATTGATATTGGATACTATTAATAATAAGCAAAAGTGATATTGCCAAAAGAAAAGAAATCAAAAAATAGAAATTGGTGTAACACCATACATACATTCATGACAGTGGCCCACTGATAAATTCGATGCAACTCCATGTTTAGACTGTTAATACATTGTTCAGCTGTAAGGCTGCAACTGATGTATAATTGGACATCATGTACCTTGCAGTTCTCTAGTATTTTGTGGAGATCATTCGCATATATGGAGAAAAGAAGTGGGCCTAAAATTGAACCTTGTGGAACTCCTCGGGTTACAGGCAAACATTGGGATTTTGAGTTGGTAGTTACAACGTACTGATACCTGTCCGTTAGATATGATGCTATTAAATCTTTAGCTGTTGATGAAAAATTAAACATTTTAAAAATAAACATATTAAAAATATCCTGGTCAACCGTATCAAACGCTTTCGAGTGGTCTAACAGAACTAAGAATGTAACCTTACCGCAGTCAACTTTTTTTTTTTTTATACTGTATTTTATTTTATTGAATCTTTCTATTAAAAGAAATTCACAATAAGTATTCAAATCTTATTTCTAAATTATTTTTTACTAGTTAGTACCAACGTAATAACTAATTTTTTGTATTCAAATCTTAAAAATCTATCTTCTATTCTGTAGAGAGAGCCGCCTCGCCAGGCTCAATGTGTCAGTTCTTTTTAGTCTCTGGTGGCCGTCAAATTGCAATAAATTGCGTGCTAGAGTGTTGGGATGTGCGACTAGTTTTTTCACGTATTTGGACGTGTATGTTTTAACTTCTTCGTGGATAGTGGGAACTTTGAGATCCCTATGTATGTTTTCATTTCTTATGTACCAGGGAGCGCATACGATATGACGTAAAATCCTAGACTGTCTTCTCTGTAACTTCTGGATGTTTGATGCACAGGCAGTACCCCACAACTGAATACCATATGACCATATTGGCTTTATAACGGATTTGTATAATAGGACTTTATATTCCAAAGCCAAAGTTGAGTTAGGACTTATTAGCCAATGCAGTTGATTTGTTCGAAGCTTTATGGACGTTATTTTTGTCTCAATGTGACGGGTCCAAGTTAGGCGCCGATCTAGGTGGATACCAAAATATTTGACGTGCGTTTCCGCTGGAACCGTGGTATTAGTTATTGTGATTGGTGGACAATTTTGCCTTCTAAGAGAAAACGTTACATGAGCACATTTTGATGGATTTACATTTATTCTCCACTGTTTTAGCCAGTCTTCTAGCTTATGAATATGGGACTGCAGCTTTTCAGATGCATCCTTTGGATCATTACTGACACTTATAATTGCAGTGTCGTCTGCAAAGGTTGATGTATATGTATGTGGGCTTGTCGGCATATCCGCTGTATAGATGATATATAATAGCGGCCCTAGCACACTACCTTGAGGTACTCCTGCACTGATTTTCCCACATCTTGAAAGCTGGTCCTTTGACCTTACTTTAAAAGTTCTATCGGACAAATAGCTTTCTATAAGCTTGTGGGTGTTTTCAGGTAGAACCCGAACTATTTTAGTAAGTAGCCCATCATGGCAGACTTTATCAAATGCTTGAGAAATGTCTAAAAATAAAGCTGAACAGTATTGCTTTCTTTCAAAAGCCGATCTAATAATGGTAACGATTCTATGGACTTGTTCAATCGTACTATGCCTTGCTCGAAAACCAAACTGATGATCTGGGATAACGTTTTGTTCATTTAGAAAAGGAGTTACACTCGAGACGAATAATTTTTCAAATATCTTTGACAAAACTGACAGTAGGATAATTGGCCTGTAGGATGTAATCTGACTTGAGTCCTTTCAAGGTTTCTGGATCATAACAATTTCAGACATCTTCCAAGAGCATGGGAAGAAGCCGACGCGCAACATGGCATTAAATATGTAAAGTAAAATTCTTACAGCTGAATTAGGTAAGTTTCTTATCATTGATCCTGTTATACGATCAGGTCCAGGTGATTTCTTCATATCCGTATTTTTAATTGTCGATTTTAAAGAAGACAACCGAAATTTCATAGGATCATTCACGATGTCGCTAATAATTGGAATAGTGGAATTACTTATATCATGTGGTGCGAAAACCTTCTCTAAGTGCTTTGCGAACGCATTTGCCTTTTCACTTGAGTTTTTAGCCCAAGTACGGTCTTCAAGTCTTAGTGGGGATTCGTAAGCAATAGGACATTGTAAGTGCTTTACAGCTTTCCACAGACTATAATCCGTGTTTTTCATTGGATCCAAGTTTTTTAAAAAGTTGTCGATAGCGAATTCGTGTTTCTGTCTCAATTTACTCCGTAAGTTTTTTTGGCATAAGTTCATTTGCATTTTTATGTGTGGTGAACGACTATTTTGCCATTGTCTTCGAAGTCTTCTTTTCTCAATGACGAGCATCTGAATATCTGCTGTTGCCTGGTACGTTATTATTTTAGCTGATGGCTTTGTTGGCGTTGCAGCTATGGCTGCGGCAGTCACGACGTCTGTAAAATGGCCTACAGCTGCTTGAATATCAGCTGGATTTCTCACTGGGATGTTCAATGGTAAGTGAGAGCTCACATACATTTTATATTTTAACCAATTCGTGTTTCTGTTCGGGTAGAAACTAAGGGTTTTAGGTGCAGTGACAAAACTGTGTTGTAAAATAACAATTGTAGGTGAATGATCAGAAGATAGGTCATAGGATGAATTAACTAAGAGTTGATCGCGTTTGATGTTTTTTACTATAGCAAAATCAATAAGGTCTGGCAACTTATTAAAGTCTGTGGGCCAATAGGTGGGTTTACCGGCAGATACGACGTCAAGCTTGTTTGCTTGAACTGTATAATACAACTGCCTACCTCTAGGACTAAGGAGTCTGGATCCCCAATATGTGTGCTTTGCATTGTAATCACCAGCGGCAATAAATTTTTGTCCTAGTGTAGCAAAGAACCTGGCAAATTTATGGTGTTCGATTTTATGCCTAGGCGGGCAATACACTGACGAGACTACAATTTTAAAATCAGTAAGATTTATAGTCGTGGCTTGCAAAAAGTCTTCGTTGAATTCAGGCAATGGAAAATGCCTTATGTTTTTTCGGACTATAATGGCAGTCCCACCACATGCCCTTTCGCTTGGGTGTTTTGTGTCATATATAAAAAACCCATCAATTCTAAAGCAGTTTTTTATAGTGAAGTGTGTTTCAGAGACTAATAGTATGTTTATATCATGTGCTAGCAGGAAGTGTTCCACTTCATATTTATGTTGGGATAGCCCGTTAGCGTTCCAGAAGCATATTTTTAACTGGTTCATTTTTTGCTCAGCAGAACTTGCAGAAGCATGTTTTGGGTTCGCATCATTTCCTGAAACATACCCTGCATAGTTGTCATGAAATTATTCATTGTTTGTATTAAATTATCGATTGAGCTCGAATTGGTAGTGAGGTGTGTCTGAGCACCCTCTTTTAAGACGTGGGCATATGAATGTTTATGCGCATTAGAACTTTTGGCATTCGCATTAGGTAAATCATTTCTCAATTTTTGGGCATATGAAAAGTTTGGCTTAGTGTGTGGCTGTGTAGCTTGTGCACTAGCAACAGAACTAGCATGAAGCCGAGGAAATTGGGATGACCTATATTGCTCATAATCAGGTTTGCGTACGACCTTCGAATTATTTTTTACATGTTGAAAGACTTTGCAGCCCCTGTAATTTGCTGTGTGGTTTTCACCACAGTTGCTGCATTTTTTTACCTTGGGGTCTGTTTTGGAAGAAGTGCATTCCAAAGTCCGGTGCGCATCACCGCAAACAACGCATACGGATGGTAGCTTGCAGTAGGTTTTCGTGTGTCCGAATTCCTGACAATTAGTACACTGACGGGGACCGCTACGTTTTAGAGGCTCTTCCACCGTTATTCTTCTGTTCAAAAGGTAGCGCAAATTATATATTGGATGAACCGAGTTTTTTGATTTAAGTTGCGATGCGTTAAATACGATTTCAACACGATGCATAGGTTGGGGAACTTTGTTCTTATTTAGAATATTGTACACTGACCTTACGACATAGCCTTCCACCTCTATGGCACTTTTTATTTCATCAGTGGGAACAGAACTGTCAATGCCCTTTATAATGACAATCAAACCTTTAGCACTTTTGAGTTGATACGTATAATAGCTCCTATTATCTGCATCGAGGCGATTTGCGATTAGGCGGTAATTCTTCTCAGTGTGCGCTTGGATCTTTGTTTCTTGAGTTTGACCTCTTCGTATAGAAGCTACATAAAAGCTTTCCTTACCTACAAGCTGAGACAACATGTTAACAATTTCGTTAGAGATGTTTGTTCGCGCAAGTAAATCGGGGGAGGTTTTTGTTCCCTGACAGCGGGTTCAGCTTCATCATCCGCTGTAGCAAGTATAGAGAATCTGTTTTCGCTTACCGGCATTACAGTACTTTGGGAGCTTTTATATTGTTTAGCAATGCGCTCTTGCTGCGAAGACTTAGGACTGGCCTTCCTTTTGGTTATGGTTATATAACGATCCATACCTGTTTGCACTTTTTTTACGGGATTTTTCAAATTACCTGTTTCGTTTGTTTGTTGCACTATTTTTGATATGGTACCTGAATTGTTTTTTTGTTTGAATTGTAATTTCTTCTGGTGTTGTTATTTGCGAAGATAAGTTTATATTTCCGGATAAAGAACGCGTTCGGTCAATTGGCCTGGCGCTTAAAAAAGCACTGTCATCTTTTTTTTTATTATTTGTATTGTTCATTGCATTATTAGCATTTGTGTAAGAAAAAGAGTAATAAGCATTGTTGTTATTACCTTTTATATTTTTTTCATTAATATTTGGTGCGTTCATACACTCACTATCAATTGTTCAAACCGGTTTAACCATGCACTATTTGTTATTGTTTTTTTTTACACACAATATATTATATTGTTGTTATTTTTTGTTCTTTATTTCTTTGTTATTACTAACTGTTCACTGTTCAATTGAATACTTTAAAAAATATATATATATATATATATATATATATATTTGTTATGCGTTCGATATGACGTACGTCTGTACTCAAACACGGTCAACTTGTTGCCTAATATCTTCTGCCACGTCTATTAATGCCGTTGTGCAACTGTCATTTCTACGAAAACCGGATTGCCGATCAGTTACCATGTTATTGGTTTCCAAGTATTGGTTGATCTGAATATAAACTAACTTTTCAAAGACTTTGGGATTGGGATAATTTTTGCAAGTTCCCAAATTCTGGGCTAACAATTCATGGTAAAAATCCTATTGGAAATAAACGTAATAAAAGGAAGAAGTTGTGGTTGAAGTATCTTAAGGAATCTTGAGGTCTATACCATCAACACCTGTTGCATTTGACCTTATGGATAATAAAGCAGATAATACATCACATTGGGTCACGTTAGTAAAATAAAAGTTCGCATTCGGGGTATAATCAGAGGAGATTGAAATTGTAAAACTGTTTTCTGCATATTTTTCCACTGGCAAAACTGCCACTTTCATTATCAGAAAAATTGCCTTTAATATTTTTTATGGTGCGATTAAGAACTTCAGGAATTTGGAATATAGATTTAAATATAAAACATATATGTGATATAAAACAATAATATCACATATTTTAGGCCCTAAAGTGGGGTTCCCGTGAAATATTATTTTTGTGTTTTTCTCATCAATAACAAATAATTTTGGATCTTCGTACAATTCAAGGCTTTTCAACATTTTTACTATTCTATATTCAGTAGAAAAATTTTCAATAACTTTTTTACAAAAATCTAGAATTGCCTGTAAGTCGTTTATAATCGGATAATTTCGAATTTTAATGTTTGAATTAACTTTTTCTAAATGTGTGCGAAACTACGAAAAGCTTGTAAAAGTTTGGTTACAAGATGATTGTATACAAGTTATATTTAAAGATTGTCTAGTTAAAAAATGAATTGGCTTATAATGTTTAAAAGGTTTGGTGTTTGAAGTTTTTTTTTTATCATCGAAAACCTACATACGTTAATCTTAATTTGTTAACTACAGTTTACATTTGCTAATTTAACATAAAATTTTTTTTCAATTTCAAAAAAAATATTTTTGAATTAAGAGCCAGGATTTCTCGCAAGCTATTGGATGTTTTAATGCTAAAACCTGAAAATTCTTAAAGCATATTTCTTAACTTTTTAAATAAGAGTCAAATTTAAGTACAACTTTACTCAATATATAAAAGCCTTTGACTTCGCTTTAATTACCTTCTAATAAAACAAACGGCTGCAATGTCATCCCAGCTGAATAATATTTGTTGACTATTTCGTCTGCATTGCGTTGGAAGTCGTTTAAAGTTGTCAAAAGCACAAAACTTTCTTGAGAATCAGCGATTTGTTGGTTTTTTCTTTGAATTTAATAAAATTGTAACCATGTACGAGTAGTCTTGCAAATCTTCATACAAATAATAATAGCACTATTAAAAGACATAGCAGCATACAAAAAACCTATTACCTACTTATATTGGAAGCTTCGATTGCTGCAGACAGTTGTTGCTTAGATACCTCATTGGTGGTATTTTTTTGGTAGAAAGTCAACATTTTTTTTAAATGAGTCCCATTTGGAGAAAAGCAAAGGACTTTTACCTGTGTACAAAATGTTGAAATCAATTTCTATCTGAAAATATAATATTTTTAAAAATACGTTAGTATTGATAACGATGTTTTATCGAATTCATACCAAATCAACAGCTTTTGCGTGCGCCAGTTTATATCATGATTGCAAAAATTTTACGTTTTGTAGATAAAGCAAGTCTCGCTGGCGTATTTGAAAAGTCTGCTTCCACTTACCGTATATTTCTTTTATTTGGATGCCTCTAGATATTGCTTTCTCGACAATGACTTTTATAATAGTATTTCGATGATCAGATGTTAATCTTTTTTTTTGCGCCCTCGAACACGTCTTCCTGCGTGCGTCGCTTTTTAACAGATTGAAACAAAAGACAATATTAACACAAAAGTACAAAATTTAATTTTACTCGTACCTTATTTAAAACTTGTGTGCCACTAAAGTCGTCTTTTTCTGTAGTTTGAACTCTCAGAAATCGTTGCCAAACTGTGTCAAAAAATTAAGGATTTACTTTCATTAAAAAAAGAAAATAACAGCACTTTTTTTACCTGTATTTTTTTATTACCTTGATTTTTTCCAGTTAAAAGTTATTCCCGAAACTCCATACGAAGTCCAAGAGGGAGTACCGCTTCTTTCACATTGAATTCTTGGTTCATATATTGCAGACTTTTGTACGTTACCTTAGCAGCTGCTCTTGTAAAAAAATATTTAGCATTTTCACTTAAACATCGACAAAAGTTGGGGAGCCCCTAAACTACATATGTATATGCATAAAAGAAGTTTGTTGCAAGCAACTAAAATGTTATACTACAGAGTCAAAATTCGCTGATGCTTGTTTTAATAAAGTAAATTTTACTTACCCTTTAGGTACCCATTAACTGGTTGCAGCTAGAATTCCTCCATTGGAGGTTCCAATAAGATATTATCTTCATCCATTATGGCAATTAAAAAATCCCTTTTCTTTAAGCAATATGCACTAATCAACGACACGATTTCAAATAACGCAATTTATCAGCAAATATACTCAACAGGGTGCTATAAGTAATTGTTGATAGTGCTTTTTAAAATTTTTGAGCAAGCGTTCCTTGCTTTTTATTTTAGTTTTTGATGCTTTACTTTATTTTCGGTGACACCAAATGTTAATTAAAAACACAGTTCACTCGGAATAAGTGAACGCTTTGTAATTCGAAGTACTAGATATAAAGCACTTGTTATTTTTGACATTAGTTACTCTAAACAGTAAACCAAGGCAGTGAACAACATAAACCACTATAATAAAGTGAGCACATACTCTTTACATACTCTTTTCTTGTATGTACTTGATATTTCTTGCATTCTCTTAGATGACTTAAGGCGTTAACTCCGAGAATTATTTCCCATTTTATATTTTACTTGACTGGGCTATAAATAAAGCAATTTTGTAAATAATTTTTCTTGGCTTTATAACTCTAAAATTTTTTCAGATTTAATACTTACAGAAAGCAATTGTGCTAAAAGTTATAGATAGAGACTTATTAGGAAAAAACAACATAAATTCACATTAAGATGATCTCTCCCTTTAGCACGCCCTCCCAAAGCGGACCAAGAATCACTGTGTCCATTTTCTAAATTTCGGGAATTATTTCCCTTGATTTGCCTAATTTTACTAAAATATTAGATTTTCATAAGTTTCGTGACTTAATTCTTTAGTTACTGTTTATGTGTGAATTATTATTAATTCTTGTTCTTTTATTTTATTAATTTTTATATTCATTAAAAACTGAAAAAACTTTTGTAATGTGTTTTATTAACCAATAGTTAATATTTTTTATGTACATTTAAAAAATGTATTATTTTTAATGAAATGTAATATATATTATAAGTAAAAGTAAAAATATGAAATATGTTCTTTTTCCGAAAATACGCGTTCTTCTGGATTTTTGGTGCTCTTTAAAATAGTTAAGAACGCTGATCACAAAGCAAAAAGCAACCACCACCGCGAGCAGTGTATTTGGTCAATTTTAATTCCCTCTATTTCTCTTCGTACGATATTTTATTAAAAAAAAAGAATTTTACGCTACTTTCAAAGAATATTTCCCTTGATCTGTTAACTAATCCATTTCTCGGCTCGCTTTCAGAATAATTTAGTAAAAATCGTACTAATCTAAAAATAATAGAATTTTCAGAATTGTTTTTTCTCTGTGTAGTTATGGAGAAGTTACTGGACGCGCGTATTGGGAAATAAAATGTTAAACCATAGATAATGACTAAGTAACATTGAATTCCTTTAATAATAACATTAATTTAACAAAAGAAATTAAATTTGACTCCAAACTTCCTTATTTAGATCTGTACGTTAATAATAAATCAAAAGCCTGCAGCAGGGAGAATTATAAACCATTTTTCTAAACATAGTATATGAATGATTATAAATACAGCCAAAAATTTGGTAGAAAGGGTTATAACGATAAGTGGCAAAGAGTTTTACAAGAAGAATAAATTAGAGATTAGGAACATATTATTTGTTAATAGTGTTCCGAAATAATTACCAATCAATTAATCATGTTTTAAAAGTAGAAGAAATCGCAATACAAGAAGCGTAAATCAGAGCGCCGGGAAAAATCAAAAATCTCACAAATCTAACAAAAAATTAAATAGAATTTTTAGTAAAACTGAAGATAGACTTAAGAAATTCTATATTTCAAATATAGTGTATAAAATACCTTGAGTATGTGGGTACAACGAAAAATATGCTAATTACTAGAACAGCCGGATATAAATCGGACTAAAGATGTTGAAAATCAAATAAAAGAGCTCTATCTTCCCATTGCTCTGAATTAAGTGACTATCCCAACTTTTGAAGTGTTAATACTAATATCTCAATTTTAAAGCCAATAAAGAGAACGTCGCTAATATAGATCCATATATAGGTAAACATAAAATAACATAATATAATTTATAATACAGTGAACTCGCGAAAGCATGATCTAATTTTTGCCAAGGCAGTTCACATATTCGAGTTTGTTCACATTGTCGAGTACCCAAACTAAAAAAAAAAAATTCCGTATTTAATATATAAAATAATATTTTAATAAGTAAAATTGCTCAATACAATTTTAAATTAATTGCTTTTGAAAGAAAGCAATACTGTTCAGCTTTATTTATAGACATTTCCCAAGCATATGATAAAGTCTGCCATGATGGGCTACTTATTAAAATAGCTCGGGTTCTTCCTGAAAATACCCATCAGCTTATAAAAAGTTATTTGTCCGATAGAACTTTTAAAGTAAGGTCAAAGGACCAGCTTTCAAGATGTAAGAAAATCAGTGCAGGAGTACCTCAAGGTAGTGTGCTAGGGCCGCTATTATATATCATCTATACAGCGGATATGCCGACAAGCCCACATACATATACATCAACCTTTGCAGACGACACTGCAATTATAAGTGTCAGTAATGATCCAAAGGATGCATCTGAAAAGCTGCAGTCCCATATTCATAAGCTAGAAGACTGGCTAAAACAGTGGAGAATAAAGGTAAATCCATCAAAATGTGCTCATGTAACGTTTTCCCTTGGAAGGCAAAATTGTCCACCAATCACAATAACTAATACCACGGTTCCAGCGGAAACGCACGTCAAATATTTAGGTATCCACCTAGATCGGCGCCTAACTTGGACCCGTCACATTGAGGCAAAAATAACGTCCATAAAACTTCGAACAAATCAACTGCATAGGCTAATAAGTCCTAACTCAACTTTGGCTTTGGAATATAAAGTCCTAGTATACAAATCCGTTATAAAGCCAATATGGTCATATGGTATTCAGCTGTGGGGTACTGCCTGTGCACCAAACATCCAGAAGTTACAGAGAAGACAGTCTAGGATTTTACGTCATATCGTATGCGCCCCCTGGTACATAAGAAATGAAAACATACATAGGGATCTCAAAGTTCCCACTATCCACGAAGAAGTTAAAACATACACGTCCAAATACGTGAACAAACTAGTCGCACATCCCAACACTCTAGCACGCAATTTATTGCAATTTGATGGCCACCAGAGACTAAAAAGAACTGACACATTGAGCCTGTTGAGGCGGCTCTCTCTACACAATAGAAGATAGATTTTTAAGATTTGAATACAAAAAATTAGTTATTACGTTGGTACTAACTAGTAAATAATAATTTAGAAATAAGATTTGAATACTTATTGTGAATTTCTTTTAATAGAAAGATTCAATAAATTAAAATGCAGTAAAAAAAAAATTGTTTTATTAAGTTTTAATAACAAAAAATAAAATGCAATATATTCAGTTCACTTTGCATTAGATAAATAACAAAAAAATAATATAAAATAAAGGAATCAAGAAATTCATTTTTAATAAACAAAAGCAACAAAAAATACACTAAAACTAAACAATAGGAACATTTGTTTTTATGATTAAGGATCAGTAAGTAAGCTTCTGCAGCTTCCATGGACTTAATTGTAACTTCTGGTTGAAATATAATCGAATCATCATCATCGTCGGTATCATCCTGAATTTCAACACTTTCTGGCTCTGTGCAATTTTCTTCAGGATTGTTGTTCCAATCTTTGACCGTGAAAAGAGTAACATCGATCTGTAATTAAATTGTAGTTAAATTCTCTGAAAACACTGAAACCTATAATAAAACAAATCTGTGAGTTTATCGAATGGAGAAGGAGAACCGCACTATTTTCTAGTTGTCTTATTTCTGGAGGGAATATTATCATCGGGGTCATCTTGGTCCGAAACTAAGTTGAAAAAATTTTTCCAGCTTTTGTTTAAAACTTGTTGGGTAATTTTACTCCATGCTAAGTCGAACAGAATAATTGCATCTTTTATAGTTAACATCTTATTAGAATCTAACAATTCTCTTTGTTTTCCAGCCACTAATGCCAATAGATTGTTTCTATAATACAGTTTTGTTATTTTAAAAACATTTTGGTCCATGGGCTGAACTAACGATGATGACGCAAAAACATTGCATAAATGGATCCGTCATCAGAAATCAATTGGGATTCAGGTGGATGTGAAGGAGCATTGTCTATTAATAGAAGGGCTTTAACAGGTAGCCCCTTCTTAGTCAAGAACTCAGTAACTCATTTCAAATCTACCTTTTTAACAAAACATTGATGAAACCATCATAAAAAAATTTTACATGTCATCCATGCTGACTTTGAAAATTTGTAATTCGCTGGACAAGTAAAGTTTTTGAAGCTTCATGGATTTTTAGATTTTCCATTTACTAATAGCTTAAGTTTGGGAGCTCCCGACGCATTTGAACAGTCCATGAAAGTTAACCGTTGTTTCTCCATCTTTGCGCCTAGAGCACTGTTCTCTAATGATGACACTGCTTCCAATATAACCCAGATTCGTCAGCATTATAAAGCTGATATTCACAAAGAGAGAGTTCTAAAATTTTTGCTATTAACTTTTCCTTAAATCGGCCAACAAGTTGTGGTTGTGCAGAAAGTTTTTCTCCGGAAATTTTAAGAAGGCGAATGCCAAATCTTTGTTTGAATTTTTGTAGCCATCCGTCACTGGCGTTAAAACCACGATAATTTACTTTAATTTGATCGTGAATTTATAAAGCTTTCGCCTTTAACATCAATCCACTTACCGGCATTTTCTTATTTCGCATGTGAAGGAACCATTTTTTCCATTCTCGGAAACTCCGTTGCACGTAATGTTTTACGTTTACCAGTGCCATAAAGTGTATCATTTACACGATTAGTAATTTCCCGTTTTTTCTTTTTAATTGAAGAAATTGTTGTTGTTGTTACGGACGCATTTATTCGACCGATAATTTGGTTAAACTTCAAATAATTAAATAACTTTACTTTCTTCAATAGACATCGTCAATACCAAAAGTTTGGCTAAGTTGTGATCATTTATCAGTCGTATGGTGTCTTCAATTGGTTTTGGTTATAAATCGTTTCATATTTGGTATTTCTAATATTGACAAAAGTAAAGATGTAGTTTTTATTGAAGATAAATCTCAGCGTATGCAAGGTGCTATTAATTATTTCGTGGTAAATATTTATTATTAATTCCAAATTATAGACTACAGTTTCCTTATTCATTATAGAAACCTTTGGAAAAATACAAACCAAACGAAGTTTATTTTCCGACATCAACAGTTGATGCTACATGGAAAGAAGTCTCTAAAATAGTTTACACAAAATTTTATAAAAATGGTTTACGCTCTAGATATAATCATATGTTGCCAATTTCAAAATATAAAGACTATAAGGTAAACATTATAGTGCTAACAAAATGACCTGGCATTTAATATTTGGCTATAATTCCAGAAATTATTTGTGGAAATCGACAGTGTTGATGAGATTACGGATTGGATTTACGGTTGTACAGCTGCTAATTTGTCAAGTGTTAGTATATGGTAAGTTTCGAATAATCATACATAAATAACAGGCAAGGCAACTTGCTAGTTTGGTAACATTTTTCCCTTAATACGTTCACATATTAAAAAAAAAATATTGCCAAGCTAGTAAATTGCCTAGAAATGGGATGGTGTTGTACATATAAAGAACTTGGTCCTCATTTTGATCTCAGCACTTTTTACGGCTGAAATTTTTAAGATAGGAACTTGACCTTATTTTCATATGTATGTATGTTTTTGTGCGGATCTGAGTTCATTTTTCCAAGTTTGTTAATGTATAAAACCTTTTTTAACTTAAAGTTTAAAGAAGGATGGGTAATGTAAAAATTCAGCTCTCTACCTATAGTGGAAATGCTCCATACAAAAAAAGGAAACCCTAGTGCCCTGGATGAAAAGTGGCCGTTTTTCTCATTACTTATTCTTCAAGGCCTACCGATTTACGAAACTCTCTAGCTATAGTGGAAGTGTTCCATATAAATAAGGGGGCAGGTCAGCCCCCCAGATAAAAAGTGAAAATTTTTTTGGTTTCTTACTCTCCTAGGCCTATATGTATACCAAATTTCAGCTCTCTACTTGTAGTAAAAATATCTTACACAAATAAGGGGAATCCTTATAATTTTGTGGTATTCTATGAGCAACAAATGTGCGACATGATGACGATTGCGACTGTATCCATGATAATAGAATCTCGGAGTCTGTCCATGAGAAAATCGGTAGATTCTTTATTTGCATGATTTTTCGCTAAAAGTGCTGCACAAAGTTCTAATCGCGGTAATGTTTGTTTTTTGAGGGCAACCCTCAAATGGGATTTCGCACATAGAAAAAGTATTACCACTTAACCATATTTAAAATTCTATCGAATATATGCTGCAGATCCAAAGACCTTTTCGGGAGCATCCGCGTCAAAAACTAAAAGAAGTTTGGTTTCTGTGCTGTCTGGTTTTAGCACACAATCTATAAAAATTAAAACTTAGTTTTACAAAATTAAATTTCACGCAATTTATATATGTAATAGAATAAAAAGCGAATATATATACAGAAAACCTACGGCCGCAGACACAATAATACATAATACTTCCAACCACCCACAGCAACTCAAGCACGCGGCGATCAGTCAACTAATAACTAGACTAGAAGGAACAGCACTTACAAAAGAAGCCTACAACAAAGAACTAAATACGATATATACCATATCAGCAAACAACGATTACAAGAAAGACACTGTAGACAATATCAAAAAAGAATTTCAAAGACTCAGAGAACACAACATTGAGAAGGTAGGAAAAACATAGACAACATAAATATAGCATTCAGAACAAGAAACAACCTAGGACGAATATTATAAACCAACACAAACCAAGGCGACCAGCTAGATAAACTGGCGTGTACCTGTTAAGACTGCTACTTAGGACAATCAGGACGCAAAGTAAACCGAAGATTTCGAGAACATACAAGAGACTGTAATCCCGGCTCGACCTGCCATTCCCTTTTTTTGTTGCAAATTCCCAGCGCTATGAAAAACTCGCTCGCTTTCCACTGAAATAGATTTCAATGTTAATATGCAACACATGGTATTGATAAACAGGGAGCTTACAAACTGACGTGCATCTGTCATCACAGCTTCATAGGACAAATAAGAACAGGAGTAAACATCCTAGAAAACATTTTTTTTTACTGCATTTTATTTTATTGAATCTTTCTATTAAAAGAAATTCACAATAAGTATTCAAATCTTATTTCTAAATATTATTTACTAGTTAGTACCAACGTAATAACTAATTTTTTGTATTCAAATCTTAAAAATCTATCTCCTATTGTGTAGAGAAAGCCGCCTCACCAGGCTCAATGTGTGAGTTCTTTTTAGTCTCTGGTGGCCATCAAATTGCAATAAATTGCGTGCTAGAGTGTTGGGATGTGCGACTAGTTTGTTCACGTATTTGGACGTGTATGTTTTAACTTCTTCGTGGATAGTGGGAACTTTGAGATCCCTATGTATGTTTTCATTTCTTATGTACCAGGGGGCGCATACGATATGACGTAAAATCCTAGACTGTCTTCTCTGTAACTTCTGGATGTTTGATGCACAGGCAGTACCCCACAGCTGAATACCATATGACCATATTGGCTTTATAACGGATTTGTATAATAGGACTTTATATTCCAAAGCCAAAGTTGAGTTAGGACTTATTAGCCAATGCAGTTGATTTGTTCGAAGCTTTATGGACGTTGTTTATATTGTTGTTTCTGTCTCAATTTACTGCGTAAGTTTTTTTGGCATAAGTTTATTTGCATTTTTATGTGTGGAGAACGACTATTTTACCATTGTCTTCTTAGTCTTCTTTTCTCAATGACGAGCATCTGAATATCTGCTGTTGCCTGGTACGTTATTATTTTAGCTTATGGCTTTGTTGGCGTTGCAGCTATGGCTGCGGCAGTAACGACGTCTGTAAAATGGTATACAGCTGCTTGAATATCAGCTGGATTTCTCAGTGGGATGTTCAAAGGTAAGTAAGAGCTCACATACATTTTATATTTCAACCAATTTGTGTTTCTGTTCGGGTAGAAACTAAGGGTTTTAGGTGCAGTGACAAAACGGTCGTGTAAAATAGCAATTGTAGGTGAATGATCAGAAGATATGTCATAGGATGAACTAACTAACAGTTGGTCACGTTTGATGTTTTTTACTATAGCAAAATCAATAAGGTCTGGCAACTTCTTAAAGTCTGTGGGCCAATAGGTGGGTTTACCGGCAGATACGACGTCAAGCTTGTTTGTTTCAACTGTATAATACAATTGCCTACCTCTAGGACTAAGGAGTCTGGATCCCCAATATGTGTGCTTTGCATTGTAATCGCCAGCGGCAATAAATTTTTGCCCTAGCGTAGCAAAGAACCTGGCAAATTCATGGTGTTCGATTTTATGCCTAGGCGGGCAATACACTGATGAGACTGCAATGTTAAAATCTGTAAGATTTATGGTCGTGGCTTGCAAAAAGTCCTCCCTGAATTCAGGCATGGAAAATGCCTTACATTTTTTCGGACTATAATGGCAGTCCCACCACATGCTCTTTCGCTTGGGTGTTTGGTGTCATATATAAAATACCCATTAATTCTAGAGCAGTTTTTTTTATAGTGAAGTGTGTTTCAGAGACTAATAGTATGTCTATATCATGTGTTAGCAGGAAGTGTTCTACTTCATATTTATGTTGGGAGAGCCCGTTAGCGTTCCAGAAGCATATTTTTAACTGGTTCATTTTTTGCCAAGCAAAACTTGCAGAAGCATGTTTTGGGTTCGCATCATTTCCTGAAACATACCCTGCATAGTTGTCATGAAATTATTCATTGTCTGTATTAAGTTCTCGATCGAGCTCGAATTGTTGGTGAGGGGTGTCTGAGCACCCTCTTTTAAGACGTGGGCATATGAATGTTTATGCGCATTAGAACTTTTGGCATTCGCACTAGGTAAATCATTTCTCAAGGTTTTTTGGTCGTATGAAAAGTTTGGCTTAGTGTGTGGCTGTGTAGCTTGTGTACTAGCAACAGAACCAGAATGAAGCCGAGGAAATTGGGAAGCTTTATATTGCTCATATTCAGGTTTACGTACGACTTTCGCATTATCTTTTATATATTGAAATACTTTGCAGCCCCTGTAATTTGCTGTATGGTTTTCACCACAGTTGCTGCATTTTTTTTACCTTGGGGTCTGTTTTGGAAGATGCGATTTCCAAAGTCCGGTGCGCATCACCGCAAACAACGCATACAGATGGTAGCTTGCAGTAGGTTTTCGTGTGTCCGAATTCCTGGCAGTTGGTACACTGACGGGGACCGTTACGTTTTAGAGGCTCTTCCACCGTTATTCTTCTGTTTAAAAGGTAGCGCAAATTATATATAGGATAAACCGAGTTTTTTTGATTTAAGATGCGATGCATTAAACACGATTTCAACACGATGCATAGGTTGAGGAACTTTATTCTTATTTAAAATATTGTGCACTGACCTTACGGCATAACCTTCCACCTCTATGGCACTTTTTATCTCTTCAGGGGGAACAGAAGTGTCAATGCCCTTTATAATGACAATCAAACCTTTAGCACTTTTTAGTTGATACGTGTAATAGCTCTTATTATCTGCATCGAGACGACTTGCGATTAGGCGATAATTCTTCTCAGTGTGGGCTTGGATCTTCGTTTCTTGTATCTGTCCTCTTCGTACAGAAGCCACATAGAAATTTTCTTTGCCTACGAGTTGGGACATCATATTTACGATGGCATTTGATGTTTGTTCGCGCAAGGTTTGGGGTTTTGTTCCCTTACAGTGGGTTCGGCATTTTCATTATCCGGGGTAGCAAGGACAGAAAATCTATTTTCACTTACCGCTGTTGCAGCTACTTGATGAGAACCTTTATATTGCTTGGCGGTTCGCTCTTGTGAAGACTTAGGACTCGCCTTCCTCTTCGTTATGGTTATATACCGATCCATGCCAGTTTGCACGCGTTTAGATACAGTACATGGTTCTTTTTCTTGTGCTATTTTTTGTTTATTATTTGTTTCTTTAGTTTTATTTATTGAATTCGTTGTTTCTGTAGCAGATGTATTTATATTTGCTGATAATGAACGCGTTCGGTCAATTGGCCTGGCGGTTAAAAAAGCACTGTCATTATTTATATTGTTTATTGCATTATTAGCATTTGTGTAAGAAAAAGAGTAATAAGCATTGTTGTTATTACCTTTTGTATTTTTTTCGTTAATGTTTGGTGGGCTCATGCACTCACTATCAATTGTTTAAACAGGTTTAACCATGCACTTTGTTATTGTCTTTTTTATCACACACTATATTATATTGCTTTTTATTTTTTGTTATTTATTTTGTTGTTGTTACTGTTAACTGTGTCTCTGCACTTGTTCAATTTTTAAAATAAAAAAAAGTCACCTTAAATGAATATAAATTATGCGCTTAAAGTGAAGTACGCCTTTACTCAAACGAAGTTTATGAAAAATTATGATATATAGATACCTGACAAACAATAAAACACCAACGAATTGATGCAAAGTTCTCAGAACGAAAAATAACACTGAAGATGGCACATAGGCGAACCCGGTTTGTCTCCAGACCAAACATGACAAGGGATGACGGAAATTCGTTCCAAAAATATACAACTGCATATACATACATATATAAACAGTTCAAATGCGTATATTTTCAATAGCATTTGATACTCGAAAACGAACCCATTAGCGCATCCAAAATGCGCTACGTTTTAAGAAGTACTGCCAAAATTTATGATTTAATAGAAAAAAGTAAATGCTCGTACATATTCAAATTCGCCAATAAAAGTCAACACACATTATGAATATTTACCCGCCGACATTGGAAAACTAGTTATATGCCAAATGGGATCGCGAATGAATAATATAAAAGTTCCAAACGGAATGAAAAACGTATATATATTTGCTTTTCCCCTTTACGGAATGAGATTACAGGGAAGTTCCTAAATATTATGACAAACACTTGAACATCTGAATGTAAATCAAGTCTTTAATTTGGGAAATCTTGTGAATTTCAAAGCGCTCATACTTTTCTAAAATTATTGACTTTGCTTTTCTTTTTTTATTTACATACATTTGCAGTGATAAAGGATCATCACTTTCGCATAACATTCAGAGTATAGCGTCACATGATGTGATCCGTTCAATGGTGTTAATCGATTTACAGCACATCAATAAATTCTATTCCCAATGGACACATATTGTGGTCCAACTGCAACCAACAAATAAGCCGGTTAGTTTTATGATGATCTTTAAAATGCTAAATTATAAAAACATTTAACTCTTTTTAGGTAACTCTAAAGTTAGATGTTTACAGCAAAAAAGGAAGAACCTTAAATGTTAAGGTACCGCGTTGGCTTTCTTTGGAGAAAGAACTATTACTTAAAGAGACTGTTTATGGTCATATTCACTATGTAGTATTAATTGAAGGTACAGGCATACATAGTATATGTGTTAAAATTGTCAAGATATTTTAATTTTTATGATTTACCACATATATACTGCTTATATTTTAGGTTTAGATGAACCTTTTCCAACGTTTCAGTTCAATATTGAACCAATTGGATGTGAAGATGTCGACTTTAACGTGGCAGCCAAACTATGTGTACCATGGGCTAGAGGCTTCGAAAGATATATCCATATAACGTAAGTACGTGTACAATGTATTTCACAGAAGTTTGTAAGCTTGATTTTATTATGCTTGGATAAAGCCCTAGCAGTGTCCTTAGTATTTTTCTTCAATATGTCAAACCAGTAGCCGCATGTAGAGTTTCCTTTAAATAATACACGACCGAATTTGTTCCTCACACACATTGTTTATATTATTTTATAATTCACAAGAACTACAGGTGAGCTCCAAAGACTAGAAAATGGTTCGATCGCGCCGCTTTGTTTCAGATCATTAACTAGCTCTTTAGCCTCTTTTCGCTTTGCTAAAGGAATGCCTCTAGGCTCCTGTTTTGTTGGTCTTACGTGGTTATTGCTTTGTTTCGGGTATGGCTTTTGGCTGGAGCTACTAAGCATGCTACCCATTTCCCCACATGTTCTTCAAATAGCTCAGGCTTCATCGCAGTGATATTTGCAGGTTTTGGTGTTTCTTCGAAATTATTAATGCCTCTACCAGAGATATCAACTTTTCGTCGTGACATTTTCATGGCTTCATAAGTTGAGCAATCTTACCGGCAAATTCCCGTCTCCACACGTTTTTTCTTTCTGCAAATGGTGGTCCTCACAGCAATAGATCTTCGTGCGTGGATCTTATTGTCTCCACATTACGTCAAGTAATAATTTATTTCCTCATAGGTAAACTGATGCCATGCTTCAATAATTACCTCGTCGATAATACCAGCCTCACGCTGACGGGTATGTAAGTATCTTGATGCTTGTATTAAAGTAGATAGGTATTTATTGGAACGGGAAACTGTGCTGTCACTAAATTCTTCCCGTTGATTCATAAATAATGTCTCTTGACATTTTTGACACTGGGCTAAATATTTGTCCATATTTATAAATGATGTTATTTTATAAACCCACTTAACTGAAAGTCCTTTTGATCCTTTGGGTAAATCTGCACGTGTCCATGTATTGCTTTCCGTCAACGAATCAATTTGAGACAGCATAGATTTTTTCCAATCACCTCTTTGATTGGCATCAATCGCTTTTTTAAAACACGTTGGAGTTGAAATTTGCTTATCAAATTCTAGCGACGCCATTACAAAATCTCCATGAGTTGAATTTTTTTTATTAGAATTGTTCCATTTCTTAAACATTTTGCATTTACGCCATTTTCGTTGTTATCACTCCTGGATTCATGTCTTTAACTTTTATTGCCAAGCTGCGGTTCGGCATCTTGCTCCGCACTATCAGTTGTTTAATTGATGTATCAGCACCATTCAAAATCGTCTATAACTCTTTATTACGATTTAGATCAATTGTTATCGCTGGATATTCTTCCAACATTTTTGAATTGGAAATTTTGTAGTTTTTCAACTTAACGTGTCTTGAAATTTCAACTTTGTTTTCTTCTTTGATGTAGGTTCTGTACCTCTCATCTCCATCGTAACCAATAAGATCGATAATCTTTTATCGCTTTTCTGTCCATTTGTCTACGTTTTTCGCTTGGAATGTGATCTTTTTACTGTACCATAAGTCATAAGAGCTGACATCAGCGACAGAGAACTTTCCAATTCTGGTTAAAATAGAAATCGCAGAATCTACAAATACACCATACAAGGAATCAGAAAATATTATTTCAGGATTTGATTAATTAAAAGTTCTAGCCATTTGAACAATTGTTCCATTACCCCTTTTAGCACCACTGTTTTGCTGGGGAGTGTAAGAAGTTGTAAAAGCTTCGTTCTCGAAGTATTGCCAAGCTGTTAACTATGTTTAGCGATATCGAAATGAATAAATAAAAATATTATTAGCGACTATTTAGTGATATCATTAAAATTGAATATTACAAAACATTCGCTGTTGATATCACGAGCAAACCTTTGAGATCGAAAGATTTATGTACACTAGCAATAGTCCTTCTCGCACGTTTTATCCGAGAAATGTTTCTCAAATGTTGGAAAGCGATATTATTATCGAATGTCATGGTCAAGCGTTTAGAAACAAAATACATATAAGCGCAGGTTTTTATTAAATTAAATAATTTTATACTGAAATATGTACATACCATAATCAATCAAAATAAAATAAATAGAAAAGTTTTTTTGTCATTGGTTTGCAGGCACTTGTCTAGAGAGAAAATTATTTACGTTAATGTGCCAATTTCTGCCCCGGACCATTATAATACGTCACAAAATCCGATATCTTTGGAATTATATTTGGATTCGGTTTGTCGTTACAGACTAAGGTAAGTTCAATCAATTTTACAGCATCAGGAAATAAAATATAATAAAACAAACAATATGTATGTGTATGAATACAAAAAGTTCTCACAAATTTCAAACTTTAACACAAACAAAAAAATATTACGAGAAATTCAAAATAATCAGGGGTGTCACAGAAAAGAATATTCTCAGAATTGGTTTTAAAAACGACAAGAATAAATGCTTTGGTGTCATGAAAACTAATCTTGTCGGTGTTTTGTTCGAACTAGGATTAATGTTGGTTTTAGGTGTCACAGACACAAATGTTATCGATTTTGTTATTGTAAATATACCAAACAACTATTAGCTGTCAGTTTTAAATTCCGCGCATTGTTTTTGTTTTTGTAAATAAGGAAGGACAAAGTTTCAGTTTTTATAAATAATCGTAAAGCTATTGCTATTTTGGTTTAATTTACAATTATGTGAAGGTATCGAACTTAAAAAAAACTCTTGCATGTAAAGGAAAGAGTTTTTACTGTGAACTAAATAATAAAGTAATTAAATTGGATGCTGCAGTTCGTAAAATCTCCAAGTCCACTTAGTGATTTTTTTTTTTGTATTGATAACACTGTATCGAATTTTCTTTTTAAAACTGTCAAAAGTTTTTTCACATCGTTTTTAGTTCCTTAAGTCTTTAAGTCCTAAAGATATATTGGCAACTGGTTATGTTTAAATGCAAGTCTCCACATTTTTGTTCTCCAAGTGCTACTTTATTTTAAAGTCTTGTTGGAAAACACTCTTTTTTTTAATCTCGCTTCTTTAAATGAATTATTTATTATTCTCTTGTATTGAATTGTTTTTAATGGAAAGTTAAACTAGTATGTATTTCTTTTTTCTTTCGAATGTTCGAATAATTATTAAATTTTATTCGCTGTTTGAACAGAAAAAAAATTAGGAACTTTTGTTCGAACAATTGTAATGTCTAATAATTTCACAGCAATATCATCTACATTCTAAACGATGTCAAGCTAGTTATTGCCTTATATGTGCTCCGTCATCATAATGAAAAGTCGATAAAGAAAATCACATTTTGTGAAACAATCTGACTTGAATGATCTTATTCGAGATTTAGGACTCTCAAAATCAAAGGATCAACTTCTTGCACCAATATTAAACCAAAAGTCTCATATTTACGAAATCGGAAAGACAATTTTTGAGTCATTTTACAAAAGACAACGATATAGTATTTTGTAGTAATGCTGAAGGGCTTTTAAGAGAACTGAGAACTCTGAAAAGTCTAAAGAATGGCGACTTTTTATTGACTAGTTTAAAAGATGTTCTACTCTTAAAAAACGTTGTGAATGAAGGTCTTCGATACGTTAAAAAAAGGTCCCCGAATCAACGATACAAAACTAAAAGAAGGAATCTTTGTTGGTCCACAAATACGAGAGCTTATGAAGGTCTTAACTTTAAAAGTGTTGGTAATTGAAACAGAAAAAAGAGCGTGAGCGGCTTTTGTAAATATGTGACAGTATTCGGGGAAACAAATAAGCTGAAAGCTACTAGGAAGTCACCCAAGAACTTATTTCTGCTTATGAGAAGCTCTTAAATTTAATACACCCCTTAAAATTCATTTTTTGGACTCGCACTTGGATTTCTTTCCGAAAATCTTAATTCAGTATCGGACGAAGATGGTACAAGGTTTCTCTAAGACAGTAGAAGCACGATACAATGGGAAATTATCGGATGTGATGATGTTAGTTGATCGAGTACACGAGAAACTTCAGCTGACAATATCAAAAGGAAAAAAAAACTAGAAACTAACTACAATTACAAACTAATGGCTCGATTATCGAATGTAACTCAACTTCAGCTGCGTTGTCAGCAAGCAACGCAACTGACAACAAACATATTATTATGTAAGGCAACCTTGTTCAGTTGCCTAAAGTTATCTTTTTTTACACATCTCTAATTCAAAAACGTAAACAAATAATTTTTTTGAAAAGAAAATTTAATAAATTTGTAAAAAAGTGATTTTATTAAAAATAAAACTTTAAAGAAATTTTCAAAAAATAAAAAAACAACAAAAACAAATAATTAATTGTATAACAACTTCGTGAGTTGAAGTTCTGCATGGTTCGTCAGATGTCAAGGCAAGCACAGAAAACTGTTCCTGGTGAACAAATTAAATATGATAAGTACAGTGGAACTATTTTTTGATGACGAGGAAGTACAAAATGTGGCATCCATTAGAAAACAATTAAAGGATAATTATAATCCTTTAGAACTACCATCTACCCTGTAAGTTAATTTGCATATTAAAGTAGATTTAAAGATTAATGTATTTTTTAAGTTTTAAGGCATAGAATGGCACCTAAAGAAGATGTTCGCCACTTATATATGAACAGGAAAGGCTATTATAGTTTAAATATTTTACTCGCAAGTCCCACTGAAACTCATTGATTAATAATTTTCTTAACAAAAACTTCTTATTATGCAGATGTGTTATTACCAAATAAAAATAAGATATGTTGACGCCAGACATCCTGGGTGCAATCATGATGCCTTTATTTGGAACAACAGCTCATTAAAACAATATATAACGGGGGATTTCGGACAAAATACGTGGATACTAGGTTACTCCATAAATCCAAATACAATTATATTAATATTTGTTTTTTAATTTCATGAAAAACATATGTAGGTGATGCAGGATTTCCGTTGGAAACACACCTTCACACCATTTCGCTCGGCTGAACCGATGTCGCCTGAAGGGAAGTATGTATAATACAATTCACTGTAAGGCCTGTAACGTAAAGCTCGTACTCCGCGGGCAATATTTGGATTTGCTTCCATATGACTAACCAGTTCCTCGAATTGTTTTTTTTGTTGTACATTTAACCATGTTGGGTTAAAAAAAGAATATTTAAATATTAAAAAACTAAAAATTTTTCGAAAACTTGAAAACTTTTTATATGTTTTGCCTTTTAAATTAACAAAATATTCAAAGCAACCAAAAAAATATGGTTGCCAGTATGGCAACTGAAATAATCAGCTGTCAGTTGTAAGTTGCCATCCATAATGCAATTTTGGCAACTCAACTTAAGTTCAGTTGCAATCGATAATCGAGCCATAAATATATTTTCAATGGAGATTTTTTTATTTATTTTATTTATTAAATCTTTCAGTACAATTACAAGGCATATTCTCGTTGTTGGGAAAGAGACCACAGTCTTCGGTAGGAATCGAACCCACAATTCTCAGACTGATATACTAGCACACTTCCAACTAGGGTACCTTTTTCGAATAACAAATTATAGTTTATTACCAAAGCTGCTATTTTTAACGATTAAATGCTGGGTTAACAAAATATGCATCTTTACTTAACTGATAGTAAAATCATGATTTGTCTATCCATTTGCATAATATGTATTTGACCTGTTTTATTCGCATTATAGGTATTTCACTAATTTCCGAATAACTCCGAAACTGTTGACTATACAAAATAACTGTATAGAAATTGTATGCCGCATTATTCCATGCATCGATTGCCGAAATCTAGTTATATGTGCTCGAGTTATGGTGAAATATACTTCTGTAGCCGCCCTATTAAGGGTGGTAATATTAACTACGCCAAAAAATCTGTTCGTGATAGAAAAAAACGGCTTCGGCTATGTACCATATTCAGTGTCATTTTTCGTTCTCTGACACTGAAGATGGCACATATTCGAAACCGGTTTGTCTCCAAACCAAACTTGACAAGGGAAATTCGTCCCAAAAATTTACAATATATTTTTGTTCAGCGCTTCAAATATTTTAAATTTATCCTGTTTTATTTAAAGGGAGGTTTCATTGTAGAACAGTGTAATTAGGGGAACGGAATTCAGAGAGCTACCGAAATTCAACACACTCTTAAAAACTTGATTTGCTTCACATACCTGAAAATGTTTAACACCAAAATACTTCTAGTTTTTGTGATAACTCAGTTAAAAGGGAGCTTATGATCTGTATACCCAGTATCGGTTACAAAATTAAATTAAGAACAAAAAAATATTTATTAGTAAATAAATTAAAATTAATCGCTTTTAGAAATTGTATTTACATTTTTATTTTGATATAATTTATTTCTCAATAGTTATAAAATGTCTATTGCTGGAACCATGTCTAAGATTGTTCAAGAGTTCTATCAATGGATTCCGGCCCATCTAACAGCAGTACTTTTCGTTGTACTAAGAAACCAAATTGTTAAATTCCATAGAGCAGGCAGCGCAAGATTTCTAACACCATTCACAGGATTCTTTCAATGTAAATCACTTTACATCATAACAGGTAAGAATAAATTGCTATATGTAGAGGAAAAGTTTTAAAATTTAAATTCCAATTTAATTGAACGTAATCTGTCTAAAGGAATGTGATTTGTTTAAAAAATCGTAATTCGCTTTTAGGATCAGATAAAGGTTTATACGTTTTTTCTTCATTGTTGTGTTTTAGAGATTATTTCAAATATTTTTAAACTATTTCAAATTTTTTCAATACTGTTCTTATTTTTAATCTGGAAATGTCAGACATTGCTCATCTTGACAGTATTTTTTTTATTTTATTTTCAAACAGCAAGCATATGGTTCAAGTCGACATTTGGTGAACGTCAAATTTGAAATTGTCTTGTGAGACGATGTGTAACTCGTACAATAGTTTATATTTTTTAGCTTAATTGGCTGGATACTTCGATATATTTGTTCCGCGCTCAAAAAGAGATGTATTTACCTTTTTGAAAACTAGGCGTGAAGTTGTTTTCCGTTTGGTCTATAATGTTGAATATCATTATGTACTACCGTCTCGTAGTAAACTAACATATTTACTCTGCTATAGCACAAACTGTTTTATTTTCGTTTAAGTACTTGCAAAAAATTCATTTAGAGAAATCTGGGGTACGTAACTACAGGCACGGAATTTCTATATATTTTTGTATCAATTATCAATTCGAATTTGCTTCTTAACTAAACTTAAACAAATTTTAATCGTGGGCCGACAGGTAGATTTTCTTTAAAACGGAATGTGTGAAAAAGTTGCGAAATTTTTCTATTGGAAAGTTTTTTTCCTTACATTTTTTTACATGTGAAGCGGAAAAAATGCGAATTCTCTAGGTCCGGCTGTATGATTGTTAGTTTTATAATCGTTTTGAGTTATTTTTTAACAAGTGAAGACAAGAATAGCTTAACGCAACGAAAAATTTTATAATAGCAAAACAGACAGATGGTGAATAGCTTAGCCCACTACAACTTAAGGCACTTGATTACAATGAAAAGCAAGAATACATTTGTGGGAGATTAGAAGTCTTACGAGAATAAAAAAGTGTCGATAAGCAGTTATTGCCTGAAGAGGATTACTTCGACGTAGAACAAATGAAGATCAGAATACAATCCGGACGACGAAAGCGAAGTTTTTTTTTAACTTTAATTTTATTTTTGTAAATCTTTTTACTAAAAGAAATTGCAATAAGTATTGAAATCGTATCTCTAAAATATTATTTAATAATTATTACTAATGCAATAATTAATTTATTGTATTTAAAGGGCGTACCGTCTTGCCAAGCTCAATGTCTGTTTTCTTTAGTCTATGGTTCCCATATAATTACAGTAAATCGCGTGCTAGAGTGTTGGGCCGGACCAATAGTTTGATTAAGTATTTCTAGGAGTATGTTTATACTTCTTCCTGGATAGTGGGGGCGTTTAGATCTCTATGTATATTGACAATTAGTACATAGCAAGGTTGCAGACGATAAGGCGTAACTTTTTTTGTAACTTCTGGATATTTGCTGCACAAGCAGTACTACACAGTTGAATGTCATTTCTCCATGCTGGCTTTATAATCGATTTGTATAAAAGCACTTTGTATTCCAAAGTCTTGTATTGTATTCCTTCCCCTTTGTTTTAAACGTTCTATTTCTCAAATAGCTTTTAAGAAGCTTGTATGAGTTTTCGGGAAGAAATTTGGTTATTTTAGTGAGTGGCCCATCATGCAAGTCTTCTTCCAACGCCTGGGAAATGTCAATAAATAAAGCTGAACAGTAAAGCTTATTTTCAAATGGCGGACTTGCTCAGTAGTACTAGGCCTCACATGCGGCATCTGCCAAGAGCATGTCACGAAGCCATCGTAGAATGCACTGATTAATAATTGTTCACATCTTTGCATTGTAATCGTTAGCTGCAAAAAGCTTTTGTCCTAATGTAGCACAGAACCTGAGCAGCAACACTCAAATGAAATTGCAGGTTTAAAATCAGTAAGATTAATAGTGTTAGCTTGTATAAAGTCCAGGCTAAATTCTATCTTAAGAAAATGCTTTACGTTTTTGCGCACTATGATGGCGGCGCCACCACATGCCCTTCCACACGGACGTTTAGTATTAGCATATATTCAACTGGTGCATTTTTTTCTTAGCAAAACGTGCAAAAGCATGTTCTTGGTTCGCATCTTTTCCCGAAAAACATAAAATTGTTCATTGTTTGTGTGAGGTTTTCGATTGAGACGAATTAGTTTGTATATGGTATCTGATCACCTACTTTTAAATTATGGACATATGAATAATGTTTTTAATATTCTGCCTGTGGTGCGTTACTAGGTTGTGTACTTGCAATTGAACTTGCATGGCGCCAGGATAATTTATTAGCCTTATAATATTCAAAGTCGGGTTTTCGTACTATTTCGACACTGCAGTCCCTACAGTTGGTGTTCCACATAGTTGCTGAATTTTTTACCTTGGAATCAGATCCAGAAGAAATACATTCCGAAGTTCGGTGGGCGTCAGCGCGAACCACGCATTCGGAGGGTAATTTGCAGTATGTTTTAGTGTGCCCAATTTCCTGGCAATTACTGCATTGATGGGGACCATTACGTTTTAATGGGTCTTCTGTAGTTATTCGTCTGTTGTGGAGGTAACGTAAGTTGTAAATAGGGTGAACGGAGTTTTTGGCTTTTCTCTGCGTTGCGTTTAACACAATCTCAATACGATGCATTGCTTTGGGGGAACTTTATCCTTATTTACAAATGCAAATCGATGAATGCGAATACACGCAAAAACATTTGTACGTTTTTACAACGGAAATACTCGCCAACAAAGTAAGCAAAGTGTCAGAGCAGTGGGAAGAGCTGACATTCTTTGCATGCGGACTAGAAATCTACAGAGCAACTATATAGCAGGAGCCGTGGTGGTACTGGAAAAGGGTGGTGAGTATGCATCATATCGCTTAAAGGGACAAATATATACGACTGCATCCGGTGAACGGGAAAAAACGTAGGCGAAAGAGTTGTAAACGATTTGTGTGTCAAACTTTTCCTAGGAAACGGACGCATCATATTTTTTCTAGTTTCATCCTGGGGATCTATTTTAGTATCCAATTAATTATGCCTAAAGATTGAAATTACTTAACAATTAATAATATTTGTAGTTCGGAAAAAACAATAAAAACTTACTAATCGCTGGGCACGGCGAGAAATTTATATACATACATAATAATATATAGATGTTTCCTTCATCATAATTAATTGGATACTAAAATAGATCCCCAGGATGAAACTAGAAAAAATACGTACAATGCTTTCATTGCCAACCAATGGTTGGCTAAAAGCAAATTGCATATGGAAACCTAGCTTCCAATAACAGAAAAAGTTAGAGTGTTGTAAAACTTCATTCTCAACCAAGAAAAAGACTATAATATGAAAAATTCAAAAATTGAGAAATAGCTCGTACTCGTATTCCATTTGTCTTAAATGTTGGTATAAATAGAAGTTGTTTAGACACACAATTTGTAGATAAGACACGAAGAATGTTGATAACGTGTGTAGCGGCATAGAAAATGCATTCCATTCAGCTAGATGTCTAATAGAATTGAAACTTTTACTGTTTTCAAAAAAAAAAAGGTTGTCCATATTAAATAAATAAATAATTCTCTTTCTGAATAGAAAGAAAAAACGCACTCATGCCTAAAGATTGAAATTACTTAACAATTAATGTAATTTTAATTAATATAAAAAGCAAAAAAGCGAATGGTAGTTGGCCAAAAATATTTTACCAAATTGTACCCAAGGAAGAATATGCTTTTACAAAACCTTATGTCCAGGTAGTTATTTTCCACACTGTGTTGAGAACTTCCAATTGCCAAAAGTGAAAGAGAGGCTAAAAATTGGAAAATTGGAACTCTGTCGGCACTGATGTGGGCATAGTATGCCCAACGAAATTTAGCTATCTAGAATTAAATTTGAAAACAAAACCTTATGATTAAAAAAAGTTCTATAGTTACAATGACTATCTTGCGTCGTTGCCACCAAAGCCAAAACATCGCATTTATCTCTTATTTCCTCTATAATGTTGACTACACAACTTTTTTCTTGTTCCCTCTTAAAATGCCTTAACTTTATTTAAAAACAAAAATTCTTTTGCGCACAATTCCTGTTTATTTTGCTAACTCTACACGTATCGAAATGTTATTCGATACGCTGGATTAATCGATATCCAATGCCCCAGTTCGAAAAAAAATTAACTGAACGTGAAGTCAAATGACTCCTTAAACCTTTTCCCACTATTTTTCTCTAATCGAATGTGAGCTTTTGTTAGGTTCATAGTTTTATTATTATTTATAAATGTTTATTTATTTTTAGGTTGCCGAATTATGAAAAAGTTATTGCTTACACTTAAATTCATACCAACAATTGATACAAAGGAATATACATTTTACGTTTCCATAATAATTCATAGCACTGCAATTAGTACTTCAATTATTTTGGTTTTCATCGTTTGGACAATTTTAACATTTCATGGAAATATACTATTAACTACTGTTCTAAGGTAAGACCAATAATTTGATGTTTTGTTTTTATTTAATTTTGATATATTTTTTTTATTTTATTTTGATATAGAAAAACAAGAATATGTATGGCGTCATCAAATTTGTTGGTACAAATAATTACAAACTTGCCTCTTACATTTGGAATATTATTTATATCAATAGCAGTTGGGGCTTGTAGTGGCATTGCGCTTATGATGGCTGTAATTTTTTATGTCATTTTGGTTTGTATATGATATGCGTAACAGATTTTTTTTATACCTTATATATAGGTGTGTCATTCCGTTTGTAATTTTTACAATATTCATTTTCGACCAACAATCGACCCTTATAGGTAGGGAGATTCAGTTAAAGATGCTCGTCTATCCAATGTTGAACTTTCTAACGACACTAGACAACCTAGTATCTTGAAGCTTGTCCCATTTGATCGCACTGTTCAGGGTATTTTCTCTATTTAAAATCAGTAATGTCTGTCGACAAGTTTCCGAGGTATGGCTTCTTTTTACTATTTTCACTCCTGCGGGCAAGCACATGAATTCGCATTTTCTGGATCGTTATCTAGTCCGCCTACAGAAATGATCATCCTGAGGCACCCAGATAACTTACGGATCTAAATGTAGGACAAAATTAATTTTTTGTAAGAAAACTTAAAAATTTCAAAAGCTAACAAAAAAAACAAAAAAATTTGAAAGAATTCGAAATTTCGCCAGGCCAAGTTCAGGCCCAGTGCACACAGTGTGATATTTACACAAAACTATTTCCACCCTCATAACTTTTCTTTCTTTAATCAGAAAATAATGAAACTTGAAACATGAGGACTCTACGTATAGATAACCTCATAGTTAAATAGTTCTACCATATGGGGTACTTCCATTGTTGCTGAGACATACAGGCAGGCCTTCGGAACTTCGCAAACATTTTAAATTTAAAAATTTACCAAAAAACTTTAAAATTAAAAAAATTAAATATTTTACAAAAAATCTTAATGAAACTGAAATAAATTCGAAATTTCAACACAATTTAAAAATTCTTCCGTAAATCAAAAGTATAAAATTTGGGCAAATTTTATAATTTTATAATAATCGAAAAGCTATAAAAAACAAAATTGTTCCAAAAATAGCAAAATTCACCAAGTTTTAAAACTAAATTTTTAATTTCACAAAATTGTGCAGTTTTAACAAATATTTGCAAAAAGCCAATATTTTATGAAAAACGTCACCATTTTAATTCAACTTCGCTACAATCAAGAATGCTTATATTAAAATGAAAGGAGAGTTTAAATGTGTAATCATACGAATAAAATCAGAGGCCAAAATTAAATATCGCAAACAATCCTTTGCACCGGGAAAAAGCTGTAGTACATACTTTTGTAAAGGGTACATAAGAATCGGCGCAGCCGAGTAGAGCTCTCTTAGTTACTTGTTTAATTTTGATTTTGTTTACTTTTATTTTTCAGTTGTCTAATGCATATAAAGATTACTGTTGGAATTGGACATGCGAAAAAACAACTGGACTTTTTAGAAAATTATGCGCAAAAACCAATTGTAATAAACAGCTAATCTCCGACGACAGCCGAATTGCTGCCACAGAAAATACTTCTGCAAAAGATGGTGAAGGCCAGAACTCCCATCACGATTTTCGGGGTCTAGATAATTTTCCATTTCATATAGCTATGCTTTTATTGCTTGTTATAATGTCGGTTTTAAACATTGGCCTTACAGTGGCTTGGGTAAAGGCACGATAGTAAGTTTTACAAAATTCGGATTTCAGAGACAGTTTAAAAATTCACTTATTTCATGTTTCAGTTTGGGACATATTGGTGAAGAATTGCCCGATACAAGTTTGATACCGACAATCGTAGTGCTTTCTTCTATAAGCATTTTATTGCAGCTTGATGCACCACATAAGTCGTAAGTGCATTTGAAATTATTAATCATGATAACGTTAAAAATTTCATTTCTTTTTACCCCTTTAGTTCTGGATATCGTGTTGTTTCAATTATTCTGTACTTTTGTGCCTGTTTGTGTATTATATATTGCCAGGAAAATGTATATTGCTTAAATTATTTAATTTCATTTGTTTATCTGGTGATTGCGCTGCAGGAAATAAGTTGTCGCTTACTACACTGTGTAGGAATTCAGTATTAAACTCTACAACGATTAATGGAATGTATAAATAAATAATAATTTGAAAGATAAAAAAGATCAGTAAAAAATTACAAAATAAAACAGATCTTTTACTTTCCGTACATAGAAGAGATGCCTTTACGGCAGGTCTCGACAGGACTGTTAAACATTTTGACTTCTTAACAAAGATTTCAGTTCAGATCAGCTAAATTGACTGACGATTGACTTTGCTATTACATGAGAATAATGCAATTTTTCTAAAACAAGGTCCTAACCACCGGGGCGGCATTACCGCAGACAGAGGCAAAATGATTTTGTCAAGAATATTCTTGTAAACTTCTTTCATAAAAGTTTTAATGGCCCGTATTCAGATTTGCTAAATGTTTGCACACAATTTCATTCACATACCTACATACATATTGTGTACCTTATTTTATATATTTTAGGCATCTTTTCATAAAAATGTTCCGCAAAACCAACAATAAGAGCAAAATCTCTGATAATATCTTGTAACTTTTTGCTTAAGGTCAAATAAAAACTAAAGGCATTGCTAATATAAGTTCAAAAGTCCGTTACCTAGTTTTATATTTAAAGTTGACTTTAATGTCAAAATATACATCATCTTGTTTATGATAGACCTAAACTCGACTCTTAAGTAACTACTGCGCGCCAAAAACATCTGTTCCAATCTATTATAATACTCGTTTTTGTTGAAACACGGTTTATTACACTGAAATGACTATTCTACAAGAGATTTTTTTAACTTTTTTATTTGATCGAATCTTTCTAATAAAAGAAATTTACAATAAGTATTCGAATCTTATCTCTTAAAATATTATTCTTAAATTATTACCAATGTAATAACTAATTTGCTGTATTTAAATCTCAATAAACTATCTACTACTGGGTAGGGAAAGCCGTCGCGCCAGGCTCAATATGTCTGTTTCTTTCAGTCTCTGGTGCCCATGAAGTTGCAGTTTATCGCGCTCTAGAGTGTTGGGATGGACCACTCATTTGTTTATTATAATAAATTTTAGTTCATTTATATAAAATTTTAAAGAAATAAACCTCGCTTTCCACCCTTAAATTTGCATAATAAAATAGTTTTTTCAGAAAATCAAAGTAAAAATAAAAACCAAGTAGTTAGAAAAAACTCATTATCACCTTCCTCGTGTCACCTCAGGTTACCTTCTGGTTTTATGGATACCTAAATATTTAACGTGTGTTTCTGCTGGAGCTGTGGTATTTGGGTATTGTAGGACAATTTTGACTCCTGAGGAAAAACGTTACGTGAGCTCATTTCGAAGGCTTTGCCTTAATCATCCACTTATTCAACCAGTTCTCTAGCTCATGATTGTTGGACTGAAGTTTTTCAGATGCAACCTTGGGCTGATTATTAATACTTAAAAATGCAGTCTGCAGACGTGGATGTACATAGGCTTGTTGGCACTCCGCTATATATATTATATATAAAGCGGCCCTAGTATACTGCCTTGAGGGACACCTGCAGAGATTCCGCAATTTTTAGATAACTAATTTTTCGACCTTACTTTAAATGTTCTAATAGTAAAATAGCTCTTCCGAAGTTTGTGGAAGTTCTCAGGTCGAACTAGAGTTATTTTCGTAAGTAGGCCATCCTGATAGACTCTATCAGAAGCCTGGGAAATGTCAATAAGTTAAGCTGAACAGTATTGCTTATTTTTAAATGCAGATCTAATAACAGTGACGATTCTATGAACTTGCTTAATAGTACCATGACTCGCACGAAAACCAACCCGATGGTCCGGGATAAAGTTTTGTTCATTAAGATATGGACTTAGTCCAGAGACGAATAATTTTTCAAATAACTTCGACAAAATTGAGAATTGGCTAATAGCCTTGTAAATAGGTAAATTTCTTATCATCGATCCTGTAATACGATCTATATTTTTAATGACCGATTTTAATGAGGATAGCCGAAGTTTCATAGGAGCATTTAGAGAGTCACTAATATTTGGAATAGTGAAGCTATTTATATTATGTGGTGTGAAAACTTTTTCCAAGTGATTTGCGAAGGCATTTGCTTTTTCATCTGAGTTTTTGGCCCAAATGCGATTTTCACGTCTTAGTGGAGATTCGTAGGGAAGCGCCTTACAGCTTTGTTGGATCCAAATTTTTTAGATAACTCTCGGTAGTGGATTTATGTTTCCGTCTCAATTTATTCCATAAGATTCTCTGGCATAAGTTCAGTTGGACCTGTATGTCTGGACAGCGACTGTTTTGCAATTGCCTTCTAAGCCTCTTCTCCCTGACAATAATCTGAACATCAGGTGATGACTGGTGCGAATTTCTGGTGGAAAAACTGCCGTGTAAACTAATGACTGTGGGTGAGTGATCAGAAGATAAATCGTATGAAGAACTTACTAAAAGTTGTCCACATCTGCTGTTTTTTACAATAGCAAAATCGATAAAGTCTGACTGCTTGTTAAAGTCTGTTGGCCAATAGGTGGGTTTACCTCCAGAGACGACATCAAGCTTATTAGCTAGAACTGTGTTATACAGCTGCCTTCCTCTAGGGCTAATGAATCTAGAGCCACAATAAATGTGCTTTACATTGTAGTCTCCAGCTGCAAAAAACGTTTGTCCTAAAGTAGCAAAGAACCTGCCAAGCTTATCGTGTTGAATCTTATGTCTAGGCGGGCAATACACAGAAGAGACAGTAGTTTAAAAGTCAGTAAGATTTATAGTAGTCGCTTCTAAATAGTATTCACTCAGTTCTGGCATTAGCAAATGCCTTATGTTTTTGTGCACTATAACGGTAGTGCCTTCCACTCGGGTGTTTAGTGTAATATATAAAAAATGCATTAACCCTAAAGTAGTTTTTTAGAGTGAAGTGCGTTTGAGAGACCAAGAGTATGTATATTTCCTGTGAAATGTCCTACGTCCCATTAGCGTTCCAGAAACATATTTTCAACTGTAGTGCCATTCAATTACATTTAACGATGCGGCAGTCGCAAAATTTGTATTTGACTGTAGACATCGTTAATTTCCTGTTTACATATATAATTTGATATCAAGGGACATCTCTGTCAATCAAAATGTCAAAACAAACGAAAAGCACAAAGAAGAATGCAAAAATTAAACGAGTTGTACGAAGGCACACGTATTTTGGTAATTATATTGCGCAAGGTAAGTAAAACAAAATGTGTATATATTATTGTTTAATATTATTATTCGATCATAACACCTTTTCAGTACAGAAAAACAACTAACACTGCTCCTAAAAGAAGCCGCGCCTCAGCAGAGCAACTTAATCAAATGGTTGATTTTATGTTTGAATGCCCGGGACTTGCTGAAGGTATGTGTTAAAAGCTCAATGGTAAGGTAAAGCATGAAAAGAAATGGAGTGAACTAGCGATCCTACTCATTACTCTTGGCGGAGCAGTAAAGACTGTCGACCAACGGCAACAGTAAGTAAACATAGTTGATTGATTGTTTATATACAAAAAGGTTTGGGGCGACTTAAAAAGCCATTTGGTCTATAATAGCTTCGTTCGAGAACCCAATAATTATGCCTAAACTTTACTAAACTGCATTCGAGTACACAAAGTTTAGTAGATGAGAACACAGTTTGAGAGCGTAAAATGACAGTTCGATGACTGAGCAATTGCAAAATCTTCTAAAGAAATTTTTGTTAGTAGAATTTAGTCGGCTGAAAAAAACATATGTTTTAAAATGTAAACAAACAAAAAAGAATTTTTACGGAGTTGTTAAATTTTTTGTGAAAATAAGGAAAACTAAAGCAAACACAAGTAAATAGGGATTTGAAAACAGTAAAGTGTACTAATTTACGTTTGCATACAAGAATAAGTGTTTTAAAAACAAACAAAAAAGAAAAAGTAGTGAAAAATCTCAAAAAGAAAGTAATTCGACGAAGTTTATAAGTACCAATCTGTAATACACATTATAAACGCAGATATTTTTGGATTTGAGCTAAGGCAGGTAAATGTTTATAAAATGTTCTTATTTTCGTAATATTAATCAAAATCTACATCTCGATTTTATTTAAATTGTACCAGGAAATATGAGCAACCGTAATAGCATTATTCTCAATGCAATTGTTCACTTAATGGAGTCATCATCCGAAAGCGAACCGGAAGAAGAAGAAATAACTATACTAAGATCGTTGAGAAATGGCGATGAGGTGTACTCCAATATCATACTTCTGAGAAACGAAAGAGTGCCACGTAATTATTTGAAGACTTACTTTCATGAAACGGTGCCGCATATACTGATGTCGAGTTTCGAGTACACTTTAGAATAGATCCTTATATGAAAATCTGAGCAAAAGATTTCTGCAATCAAATATTTATAAAAATCTTCGCCCTGGCAAAAGGATTTCCGAAAGGTTGCATATTCTTGTGGTTTGCTGGTCATGAAGCTTGTAGTTTTAGCGATTTGTCAGATCGAGTTAATTTATCTCGATCATCTATTTGTTTTATCATAAACAGGGTAATTTTATTTATTAGTTCACTAATCAAAGAAGCTATAAAGTGGCAAAATGAGACGGCGAAAGTGTCCAGCAAGATTTTTCAGAACAAATGTTTATTTCCGAAAGTTTTTGGCATGTGTTATAATGCATATATAACATATATACATAGTATATATGTACATATGTCTTTTTTTTGCATTTAGGTTGCATTGATGGCACACATAAAATCATAGACCCGCCAGCAAAATCAAAAGATGACTACATAGACAGGAAAGGAAATATCACAGTCAGTATGCAAGGTATTTGCAATGAAAACCGAAAATTTTTAGACATATTTATCGGATATCGGGGTTCTTGTCACGACAGTTGGGTTTTAAAAAACTCGCCTATATATAAAAATTTGAATTCAACTTGTGGAGGTAATACTTATTTTTATATATTTTTTTTTGCACTAATGTATATCTGAAAATTTCTATTTTATTTAGAGTACTATTTATTGAGTCAACAAGTATTTAATCATCCCGTACAAAGACAATGGTCACCTAACGAGGGCTCAAAAAATTTTTAATATCAAATTGAGTTCCGGCCGTGTTGTTATTGAAAACACCTTTGGGATTTTAAAGCAACGATTCCGCCAGTTATATTATTGCAAATTAAGAGGAATGAAAAAAGTTTGTCATTTCATTGGCCTTTAACTTATGACGTGGTAGTAAATCTTACAATGTTTTTTTTATTTACTAAAAAACTTTTCTCTGTTGCACGCAAATAATTTTATATTCTCAGTACCCTCATATAATATTGTGCTCTTATTGTCAGTTGTGTATGCTTTGTCGCGGGGTACAGTAGCGCAGAGTTATATGAGCTTGGGTGTAAACTTTACTACACTTCGTCGTTGGCGCTATTTTTTCGTAAAAAAATTTTTACTACCACGTCTACGTTGGCGTAAGTTTTCTTTTAAAAAAATATTTATGGTTTGGGTTTGAGTTAAAAAAAATAAATACTAGGTAGAAAATTAAATAGTGAAAAATGTCACATTCAAAAAATATAAGCACTCAGGAAATCAGTCGAATATTAGAGCAAGATGAGGATTTTAGCGGTGACGTGATTTCTGATGATGGAAGTGAAGTTGATGATGCAGTGAAACTAGCTCAGAAGAAATACCCACGACTCTAATGGCAAGAGTAGACAACGAAGAAGAAGTTACTGAAGCCCTACAAAGCGAAGTTGAAGTAAATGATAACTCAGAATCTCGTTATTATTATGGAAAAAATCGTTTTAAATGGTCGGCACAACAACCACAACGTTTTAGTAGAACTCCTCTACATAATATTGTAAGATTACCAACTGCAGTGGGTTCCCAAAATAATGAAGACGAATCAGAAAGTATAATCTGTCGGTATTGGTAAAAATTTTTTGATAACTCTATTGAAAATATAATTATAGAACACACCAACAAAAAGTTAGATATAAAATTTCAATCAACAAATAAAGTAGAAGCAAAGCCTTTGGACAAAATAGAATTTAGAGCATTTTTGGGCTTGTTGATTTATACGTCTATTTTTAAATCTAATCGAGAATCTATCGATCTTATATTTGCAACTGATGGAACCGGCAGAGATATTTTTAGAGCAACAATGTCTAGGCTTCGATTTTTAACCATACTTTCGTGTTTACGGTTTGATAATTTTTCCGACCGAAAAGAGAGGTTATCAAACGACCCTTTTGCTGCAATTTCAGAAATTTTTGAGAAAATAATCGCAAATTGTAAAACAAATTATTCTATAGGTACTCATGCTTGTATTGACGAAATGTTAGTACCATTTCGTGGTAGATGCAAATTTAAGGTTTATATGCCTCAGAAACCGGCAAAGTATGGAATCAAAATAATGGCTTTAACGGATGCACGTACACACTATCTTGCAAATGCTTATATTTACCACGGAAAAAACTCAGACGGTATTAACCTTACAAGTGATGAAAAAAAGCTTGCAGTTCCAACTCAATCTGTATTGCGATTATCCAGTATAATTGAAGGGAGTAACAGAAACATCACTGCAGATAACTGGTTCTCATCAATTCAATTAGCTGAAAAATTAAAAGAACGCCAACTAACTTATTTGGGTACTCTAAGAAAAAATAAAAAAGAGATACCTTTAGAATTTTTACCAAACAGAAGAATGGCAGTTGGAAGTTGTATTTATGGATTTACAAAAGATGTTACGCTTTTATCTTACGTACCCAAGAAAAATCGTTCTGTAATTTTAATATCTACTATGCATCATCAAAAAGGAAATGATCTGTTAACTAATAAGCCAGATGTGATAGCTGACTATAATAACACAAAAGGTGGAGTTGATGAGCTAGATAAAAAGTGTTCTATTTACTCATGTAGTCGCCGTACACGACGTTGGCCTTTAGCTGTATTCTACAGATTAATAGATATAAGTGCAGTTAATGCATATGTTTTGAATCAATCTTCTCGTAATTATAATGAAATTTCAAAGCAGACTTTTTAAAATACCTAGCCAGAAATTTAGTTGTGCCACATTTACAAAGAAGAGAACACAACCAAAGATTAACTCGTTCTCTACGAGATATTATACATATGTTATTGGGTTCTGACTCTCTTCCCCAGCCTGTTGCTCAAAAACCGATTACTACAAGCAAGTTATGTTACATTTGTCCCAATAAATTAAAAAGAAAAACAAATCACACATGTTTACAATGTGAAAAACCAATGTATATGGGCTGTAGCAAGCGATTATGTATTAATTGTTCGAACACGGAATTTGACGAGTGATATTTTTACCTTAAAGACTGATATTTTTTTAGTATGTAAGGGATATTGAAACGTTCCTTTTTTAATTTTTTGTGAAGCTAATTTTGTTTTTATGTTCAAGCAAAGAATTTTAAATTTTTTGTGTATGTATAAAGCAGAATTTTTAAATATAATAATAAAGAAAAGGTGTAAAATTTACTATCACCTCTTTCAATACGTTACAACTTTTTACCTTGTAACATAGTTATAAAGAACGTTTGTTAGTTTTTAATATGTAAGAAATATTGATATGTTATTTTTTTTTAAATTAATTTATACTGTTAGGCTGTGGAAAAATGCCATATAATTTTCTGTTAAACTTATATTTTTTCTAATATAGAAGTGAAGAATAAATCAATTTTTTGTTTATATAAAAAAAAGCTTGTAAAATAAACAACAAGTTTTAAAAACAAGAACATATTTTTTTTAATTTTTTGTCTTAACTTTGGATTAAGAAGTAATTAACCTTCAGTAATGTAAGTATAAAACAATTATAACATTAACAACGTTAACAATAATACGTAAAAAATAACGGTGTAAAATTTACTACCACCTCTTCCTGTATGTTAAAAATTTTCACCTCGTAAGTTAAAGGTTAGAGCTTGTTGTGTACTGCACAACATCGCTAATGATGATGATATTGATTTTGATACAGATATAGTCTGGAAAAAAAATTATTTTGTTTCATTGTTTATTTAATTCTTTAGTGTTGTAGAAGTGATGAATACTTCGGAACCTAGTAGTTGGATATTCATACTAATCATTAACAAAAACGAGTAATAATGAACTATTTAACAACTTTAATCAGGAAAAACTTACAATATACATAAATAAAATAAAGAAAAAAACTTATAAAGCAACACAAGTTACGTTTTTTTTCGTAAGAATTGCATACAATAAATTGTGCTGTAGCGAGTACGAACAACAAAAAGAGTCGAGTAGTCAAAGGAATACATTTTTTACAACACTGCATTCATTTTCAATCAGCTGTTGGATAAATTTTACTAAATTTCCATTCGCGTACTTTTTGGACAAAATTTATTTTGAGAGAGTAAATTGAAAAATTTACTCAGTTACTAAACTCTACTAAAAAAGTAATCGATTGAACCTAATGGTCTAGCTAACAACAGCTCATTAAACGCTAATTTTGTTATTAAAAATTTTGAACTACATATGTGACTATCGTTAAAAATGCATAGTGAATCGTACTACTGTTTCATTTTTTTCTTAGCATTATTTGGCTTCGCATCATTTGCTGAAACATACCCTCCATAGCCGTGATAGAATTCTTCATTGTTTGTATAAGATTTTCGATTGAGCTTGAATTATTCGTAATAGGTAACTCTGCATCCTCCTTTAAGATAAGGGCATACATACATACATATGTATGTATGCATATTCTTGCAAGTTAGAACTTCTCGTTTGGCGATTACCATTAGGGAATTTTCAGTGCTTCGGCTCACGAATAGTTTGGTTTAATATGTGGCTGAGTACTAGTAATAGAACCCGCATGAATGGTAGAAAATTGAGAGACCTTATATTGTTCAAGTTCGGGTGTTCGTACTATTTATGAATTTTTTACATGTTGGAAGACTTTACAGCCCCTATAATTTGCAGTATGGTTTTCAACGCAGTTGCTACACTGTTTGGCCTTAGAGTATTTTTTCGAAGAACTGCATTCAAAAGTTCGGTGGACGCGCCACGGACAACACAAACGGGTAGTAAGTTGTAGTAAGTTATAGTTTGCCCGAATTCCTGACAGATGGTACACATTACGTTTTAGAGGCTCTTCCTCCGTTATTCTTCTGTTGAGGAGGTATCGTAAGTTGTAGATGTTGGTTGGGGAACTTTATGTTTGTTTAGCATATTGTGCACTGACATTAGAATAATGCCTCAAAGTAACGACTACATTAAGCATGTCAAAGATTGCTGTATTCGAACCCATTCGTTCATTCATAGTTTTGGTTATCTCATCGTTTTTGCCCTGCACCGTCTTTTTAAAAGTCCTGATTTCACGAAATGTGCATGAAGCCATTTAATGATGCATAATAATATTTTTGATTTCTATTAGCATTTTTTCTGCTTTGTATTTTGTGTAATGGATCAGTTTTGTATTAATTATATTATTGTTGATAAGTACTTTTAATGTATTCATTACACACTTTTCATAAATTACAAATTACATGTAATTGCCAGTCACCAATTGGACCTGCAATTAAATATATGTATGTTGTAATTCGTACCTCTCGTGTCTCACCAAGGGGGGTTTCAGATATTAAAATGTATATCAAATAAATACAGGGAGAAACTGAGCCTGCTGATCTTGAAACCGTCTAGTTTTTCTTTATAATAAGTGCCGCAGCATCACTTGGACATTTTAAGGCGAGCTGGCAAAATATTTCATTTTGATATAAAAATTTGCAAAATTAAAAAGAAAAAAAAAAGAAATTAATTTATATACACTATGTATGTACATAAACAAGGGAAAAATATCATTATTTTTATACAATTATTTGATAAGTTAAATAAATAATTTAAAAATCGCAGGGAACGACGAAATATGTTCACTCCACTACACCAACAAAGTAGTAAACAGAGGTGAAACGAGAATGTAGTGATCTCTTTCTCTATCCGTCTCGTTCCCGCAGAACCTTAGTTGGTTTTTGTTTTTACTTTGATTTTCTTGCCGTGTTTATTTTTGGCGATATTAAAACACATCTTTTTTGGGAAGTATAAGGGTGAGTTTTTTTTATTTCAATTAAATTGTATTTAAATACATTAAAAAGTCTTTATTTTCTTGCAGGAAATCCATTCCCTGTGTTCATACATCATTTTGAAAAGTGGCTTACAGTTTTCATAGGGAAATAGCTTCTAATTCTGTGACATTCAACAGGCGGATTTATTCAAAAAACAGTAGTACATAAGATAGCAAAAAATATTAGTATGTAATTTTTATTTATGAGGTTTTCCTAATATTTCCAGGAGGTGTATTAAAGGATGTCCCGTAGGAGAGAAGCTTCACATCTTCCCAGGAATCCAGAAAGGTTGGTTGTTTATATGTAAATGTATTTTGTTTATAGTTTGTGGCACAGAGTAATTATTACCCTGTGGTTTATGGTTAGTGGACGGTGCGCTAAACGGGTACGGCGTTCTAAATATATATTTATTTTAAATAATTATTAAGATACATTGTTGAAAATGCAATATTTGCTTTCAAAATAATTTTTAAGAATAACGTGTTCTATGCTACCGGGACGATTGTGACCGCCACTTTTTGAATCGGATGAGTCGTTTTGCTTACGGAGTTTTAGATACGTATGTAGTGCTAAGTAAATTTTATTACTAGACTTTAAAAACAAATTTGTAACGCGTGTAATGTATCGTAAATAAACAGACATGTACATGTTTTGTGACTTCATGAATAGATATTGTTACAATGTGCACATACATACATACATATATTAATTGAGTGACAAAACGTATAATTAAGATGCATTCCTACATACATAATTATATTTTGTTGGTGATACTTTATAAGCACTCGATTTTATTATTTTAATTTAATGAATAAACAAATAAAAATATATTGCTTAAAAATGATATTAAATAAATAAACATTATTATTAATTGATTTTTTAATATAATTTGAAATAAAAGTTTCTTGCATAATAAAAATCAACTATATTCATTATCTTCGGTCGCTGAGAGATTCAACTTTAATAACAAAAACAATTCTTTTTTAGACGTGCTCAATGGCTGAAAATATTAGGCGTGAAGACCTCTTTAAAGCACATTTTTTGTGCAGTTGCCACTTCTCGCAAGGATTGATTTTTGGAAATCGCGTCCATAGATTCGCGGTTCTAAATGCAAGTTTGACCCCACAATTTCTGTCAGAAAATAATTCCTTTTCCGAAAATTCAACTCCTCCTGTAACTAAAGTAAGTTTGGTTTTAGATACAAACACTGGGGCCGGGGGTAGTTTGGATGTTACCTTACAAAATGATTTAGATTTGTTAGGAGACATAGTGGAAGATGCCGACACAGAGAATGAGGACCTTTATTAGCAGAAGGTTCTGGAAATACAGACACGCGGGACAGCAAAGTTTTAGCAATAGGTGAAGGTATTCAAATTCTTAGTTCTGATAGATCTGCAAAGGTAAATACAAGACTAAAAGCTTTGCGAGCTGCTGTAGACCATTTTAGAAAATTATATGCTACGGAGAGAAAGGCGAAAAATAGGTTAAAAGCTTCTAATGCAGGTTAACATCCGACTTGAATAAGTCCGAGGTCAAAGTGAAAAGGTTAGAGGTGGAGTTATTAAAAAAACATGAATTGTCTTCAAAAATTTCGAAGACCTTGTTGTCTTAACAATGGTTTAAAAAATCATAATCGAGATGTCTTCAGATCTCCGTTATGATCAAGCGACTAAGCAAATTTCGTTGGGAGTGTTGGTTTTATTGTCACTTGTTTATCGACATTTGCAAACAATGCTTGCTTGGCCTCAAATAAGAACATTGCAAAAATTCGTAGAGGATTGGCTGAAGACCCCTGGAAGTTCATAAGTGTTTCTTGCGACGAGATGTCACTAAAGCCTTTCTTGATTATAATACTAACAAAGATATGATTATAGGACTTCGGCAAAAAGAATCGTTCAATTAGTTTAGCAACTACCGTAGCAGTTATAATGGCAAGTAGCGGTGAAAGTTGGTCGCAAGCAGTTTCATATATCTTTGCATATGGTAGCTGTCAGGGTTCTATTAAACAAAATATATATATTACAGGAGCTATCACAAAACTACAAGCAATAGGCTTAATTCCGTGCCAGTTCCTTTGTGACCAAGGAACCAATTTTCAAAATTTCGCAAAAATAGTTGGTGTTACTCTTGACACGCCATATTTTCTAGTCAATGATAGGAGAATATATTTTATGTATCATAGTCCACGTCTTTTAAAAAGCTACCGGAATTGATTAGTGTGCAAAATACCATTTATTTTAATGGTGAATGTGTATCGTGATGTTTTCAATTTTTTTCAAAAAAATTAAGATGTGCATGCGCGTTAACTTAGACTCTCAAGTGTTAAGCAACACTGTGTCTACTGGAATGCGAATCCTTTATCAGTCAGGGAAAATAGATTCTTCAAAAACGTCAACTTTCCTTAATACTACAGATTATTTACAATTTTTCAATGATTTATTTGACATTTTTAATATACGTGGCAATACTTTCAACTGTTCTGATGAACAGCTACAGGTTTTAAGGGCTGCCTCACAGAAACTAAAAACAGTAAAAGTAATTGAGGAAAAGGGAATAAATATTAAAGGTTTATTTAAATTTATGAATGGTTGGTTACTCAATATTTCGGCCTTAAAATCTTTTTGGCAATATATAAAAAAAGGGTTTCTATGTTTAAAAATACGCAGATTAACGCAAGGGATCCGGGAACTCCGTTTCAATTACTGCTAGAAATTTGTGTAGCTCTTTTCAGAAGCGATGGGGGCTTCACTATGTTAATGTTGTTGTTAACGGAAACTGCGAAAGCGTTTCCCCAAATGACTCCGTAATAGATTTTTCGATAGTAGATGAGGCATTTTCGACAGCCAATAACAGCCTTTGGGAAGAGTTCCATACGTTACCAAATCCTTCTTCTCATGTTGCAGCAACTGATCCAGGCATAGTGTCCTTAAATGAGAAGGAGTTTTTAGATAAAAGTGCATTCGCGTACGTTTCAGGGCATTTTTACCTAAAACTTTATAATATGCATAAATGCAACTTACTAATTCCATATTTCGATGGTAAACCCATTTCCCCTGAATTTCTTTTTACATTTGAAAAGCAGTTCAGCAAATGCAACTTGGTAGAACCTCCACAACTGTTCGTATATTACATACGCCAATTAGAAAATGCATTTGAAAGTTTATTCACTAAGTATTGTCATCGAATTGGAGTTCGCCAAATTAATTTTGACGACTTATTAAAAATTAGCCCACATTTATGCTGCGAACATTTGCAACACGAAGATATGCTTAATTCGTATCAGGATATTTTTTATTCTTCGGTTCCTTAACGCAAAACTTAAAGAACCAAATTTTAAAATTAAATATATTTGCGTGACTCATAAATAAAGCTGGATTTTCAAAAGTCGTTTTTAAACAAGTGTGACCCCAAAATAATTTTGTTAATAAGCTTTTGCCTTAAGCAGTAAAATGTCCCCAGATCTCATGTGTGCTCTCGTACATTTCGCGTCACACCAACAATTTTACTTAGCTTAGATTATAATCGTCTAAAAATTGTTTTACAAAATATATACTAACACTTTGTAATATATTGAAATTATTGTAAATTCATTTATTTTATTAAAAATGAATATATTTTTTTAATTTTTGTGTTTGTATAAATGAATTGTTACTTCTTGTTAATCTATTATTGTTGTTATAGACGAAATTGTATTTTTGTTATTTTATTATTGCTACTTTATATTGACTTTACTTTTGGTTTTTACACATGAATTGTTAATTAATTACTATTTTTACTTGTTGCTCTTGTTTTGGTTTTATAAATAAATTGTTAACTAATTATTATTTTATATTTGTTGCCTTTGCCTTTATATACATGCATTGTTTAATTTTTTTTTTATTTATTGCTGATTACGTAGTGGTTGGGGTTTTTGTACATGAATTGTTAAAAATTTTTTTTTGGTTTTATTATTTTATGCTGATTATTTTTTTGGACAGACATTATTTTATATTATTATTAAATTTCTTTTTAGCATTTAATTGAATTATATTATTTGGCCATTTTTTCATATATTTTCGTTTTTCCTCAGGTCATAGTTGAGACCTTAAATTTTTTATACTTAGGATTACGAATCGTAAAAAAATAGTTTTGTATTAATCACGATGATCCAGGGGCAAGTGTATCGTATACAAAAGCTTCTCCTTGTCCAAGACCATCATACGAGGTGAACAACCACATCCTACTGTTTTATTATAACGATACAAGATGGATATAGACTAGAAAAGGTCGAAAAAAATCTATATACTAGCGTTATATAATTCTATTTTTCCGCCAAAGCCGATTAAAGACATTTTCAAGTAAGTTTAATATAACATCATTATAATAAGTCTTCAATGTTCTAAATTCATATGTTAAGAATCAATTTAAAAAATAATTGTCTAAGTCTTCCAACATAAAATCAAAAAATTACAACAATATTATTAAATTTCATTACAGTAATTCATTTCCTATATCCACGAAGAGGACATTTTTGATTCAACCGGAAAAAAATGAAAAGTAGTCGATAAACAAAAACTAAACTAAATACACAGCAAATGGAAGACATCCTACACAAATCTCAACAATGTAATAAAAATATAATAATTAAATGTACTATATTTAAATCTAATTTAGTTTGTTATACTCTTGTTACTCTTGTTGTTACTCTTCACAAAGTAAAAGAAAACACATTACAAATTGTCAAGTTTCGATTTGTGTTTTACAATAATTTTATTATTAAATTTTAATGCGATTGAAAATAAATAAATGAAAAATACACTATTTCTTTCTTAATTTTAATTTAGAAGAAGCTTGAAATCTGCTTCCTGGTATATTTTGCAATTTATTTGGTAGTACTTAGTGAAGTTTGGGTAATCTAAAATGAAATATGTAAACCGTAAGTTGAATTTATCAATTTTTATGTTAAAGCACACAAATCACTCACCTTAAACTGCAACTGCTCTGGCGTCAAAGAATCTTGGCAGTCAGAATTTTGTTTTGTTCCGTTTTCATATGTATAAATTCAGCACACTACAGCTTCCAACCCTACCATATACTTATGTACATACAAAGTCTATGAATCTCTTTGGTCTGCACAATGGGTTGTCAAACATATAATGATGCATTCCCAATTCAATGGAGTATTGTAACTTTTTAGAGCAATGTCGGCGTCGCTAATAATTTTTTTTCGAACTACGTTTAATATTCCAAAATATTTGTCTGTACCTTTTAATGGTTCGTAAATTTTTAAAATTCTTTCAGTCCTTTTTTTCCATGAACTAAACTCAGCCCTCTTACCTGGAAATTCCCTAAGTGAACGCACTACGTCCGGAATTTTGTCCAAGGCTGTTAAATAATTGTTGCGGTCTATTCCCTGATCTACGCACAATATTGGTTACACAAGCTTCGTTTTCTGGTGACAGAATAAATTGAGCCTGCGTTGGTTATGGAGGCTTATTTGCATTTAAATTCGGTGGAATTTTATTAAAAATTGGTGCTCTTATTAAATTGTTTGGATTTGCCATTATTGAAAGGAAAATTGGTAAAATTACCAAATTATTACTTTTATTTATAATATTTTGTTTTTCTTCACTACACCTGAATTTCTTTAGCAATTTTTCTTAAAGAGTATTTAAATTATAAATCTTAAAATTAAAACAATTATATTATTCTTACATATAATTGTTTTTTGTTTGTCTTGTTGATTTAATTTCTTCGGGTTTAATTTCTAGCTTTGTTCACGATGATCAGATTTTTGCTGTCGTCTATAATGTTGTTTTGTTGAAGTTGATGCCCTTTTATAATAATGTTCTTCGTTATTCTTAATAGTTTGCACTTGATTTGTTAAAATAACTTTCTCTATTGTTTCAGCTTTGCACTTCATTTAATTCTTTGTTGCTTAAATAGTTTCTCTTCTTTATTTAAATTTTAACTTTATTTATTATTTATTTTCCTTTAGTAGATATTGTAATTAACTTGTAGCTTTTTGTTTATTTGGTAATAATTCTAGTTTATTTCTGTTTCTAATTATTTTTTATTTTTGTTTGAATTAAATATCCTTATTTGCGCGGTTAACTGAGAAAGAGTCCTTTTCACTTTTATTACTTAGGTTCTCTTTTTTCCACTTAAGCGCGTTTAATAATTCACGTTAGGCGCCAGTTAAATGAAATAGTGTTCAAATTTATTCGAGTACTTGACTTGTAGTATCCAATCGATATCTTGCGGTTCTAAGATTCATATTACTGCTAGTGCTAAATCTTGTTTGATTTCTCTGCAATGAAATTGTATGGTGGCCAATATTAGGTATTGATTTAAAAGTGTTCAGAAGCGACTGCAATTTATAAAGTCCGTAAACTGGTAAAATTGTTATCGACATATTCTTGTACAGTGATATTGTGAAATATATGGAAGGGTAGATTCAAAACAGCTTTAATAGCTTTATTATGTGTCCTTTGTAGCGATTTAAATTTATTGCTTTTTCTACTTGCATATTCAATTGGCAGATAGTTTAGGTGGCTATGCATCAAAGATTGTTCTACTTCGTTTGAGTAAAGACGTACTTCACTTTAAGCGCATAATTTATATTCATTTAAGGTGACTTTTTTTATTTTAAAAATGGAACAAGTGCAGAGACACAGTTAACAGTTAGTAACAACAACAAAATAAATTACAAAAAATAAAAAGCATTATAATATAGTGTGTGATAAAAAATACAATAACAAAGTGCATGGTTAAACCTGTTTAAACAATTAATAGTGAGTGCATGAGCGCACCAAACTTTAACGAAAAAAATATAAAAGGTAATAACAACAATGCTTATTACTCTTTTTCTTACACAAATGCTAATAATGCAATGAACAATACAAATAATAAAAAAAAGATGACAGTGCTTTTTTAACCGCCAGGCCAATTGACCGAACGCGTTCTTTATCAGCAAATATAAATATATCTGCTACAGAAATAACGAATTCAAAAAATAAAACTAAAGAAACAAATAATACACAAAAAATAGCACAAGAAAAAGAACCATGTACTGTATCTAAACGCGTGCAAACTGGCATGGATCGGTATATAACCATAACGAAGAGGAAGGCGAGTCCTAAGTCTTCACAAGAGCGAACCGCCAAGCAATATAAAGGTTCTCATCAAGTAGCTGCAACAGCGGTAAGTGAAAATAGATTTTCTGTCCTTGCTACCCCGGATAATGAAAATGCCGAACCCACTGTAAGGGAACAAAAACCCCCATCAATCTACTTGCGCGAACAAACATCAAATGCCATTGTAAATATGCTGTCCCAACTCGTAGGCAAAGAAAATTTCTATGTGGCTTCTGTACGAAGAGGACAGATACAAGAAACGAAGATCCAAGCCCACACTGAGAAGAATTATCGCCTAATCATCTCAATGCAGATAATAAGAGTTATTATACGTATCAACTAAAATGTGCTAAAGGTTTGATCGCCATTATAAAGGGCATAGACAGTTCTGTTCCCACTGATGAGATAAAAAGTGCCATAGAGGTGGAAGGTTATGTCGTTAGGTCAGTGCACAATATTCTAAATAAGAATAAAGTTTCCCAACCTACGCATCGTATTGAAATCGTGTTTAATGCATCGCAACTTAAATCAAAAAACTCGGTTCATCCAATATATAATTTGCGCTACCTTTTGAACAGAAGAATAACCGTGGAAGAGCCTCTAAAACGTAGCGGTCCCCGTCAGTGTACTAATTGCCAGGAATTCGGACACACGAAAACCTACTGCAAGCTACCATCCGTATGCGTTGTTTGCGGTGATGCGCACCGGACTTTGGAATGCACTTCTTCCAAAACATACCCCAAGGTAAAAAAATGCAGCAACTGTGGTGAAAACCATACAGCAAATTACAGGGGCTGCAAAGTATTTCAATATGTAAAAGATAATGCGAAAGTCGTACGTAAACCTGAATATGAGCAATATAAAGCTTCCCAATTTCCTCGGCTTCATTCTGGTTCTGTTGCTAGTACACAAGCTACACAGCCACACACTAAGCCAAACTTTTCATACGACCACAAAACCTTGAGAAATTATTTACCTAATGTGAATGCCAAAAGTTCTAATGCGCATAAACATTCATATGCCCACGTCTTAAAAGAGGGTGCTCAGACACCCCTCACCAACAATTCGAGCTCGATCGAGAACTTCATACAGACAATGAATAATTTCATGACAACTATGCAGGGTATGTTTCAGGAAATGATGCGAACCCAAAACATGCTTCTGCAAGTTTTGCTTGGCAAAAAATGAACCAGTTAAAAATATGCTTCTGGAACGCTAACGGGCTCTCCTAACATAAATATGAAGTAGAACACTTCCTGCTAGCACATGATATAGACATACTATTAGTCTCTGAAACACACTTCACTATAAAAAAGTGCTTTAGAATTGATGGGTTTTTTATATATGACACCAAACACTCTAGCGAAAGGGCATGTGGTGGCACTGCCATTATAGTCCGAAAAAACGTAAGGCATTTTCCATTGCCTGAATTCAACGAAGACTTTTTGCAAGCCACGACCATAAATCTTACTGATTTTAAAATTGTAGTCTCCTCAGTGTATTGCCCACCTAGGCATAAAACCGAACACCATGAATTTGCCAGGTTCTTTGCTACGCTCGGGCAAAAATTTATTGCCGCTGGCGATTACAATGGAAAGCACACATATTGGGGATCCAGACTCCTTAGTCCTAGAGGTAGGTAGTTGTATTATACAGTTGAAACAAACAAGCTTGACGTCGTATCTGCCGGTAAACCCACATATTGGCCCACAGACTTTAATAAGTGGCCAGACCTTATTGATTTTGCTATAGTAAAAAACATCAAACGCGATCAACTCTTAGTTAATTCATCCTATGACCTATCTTCTGATCATTCACCTACAATTGTTATTTTACACGACAGTTTTGCCACTGCACCTAAAACCCTTAGTTTCTACCCGAACAGAAACACGAATTGGTTAAAATATAAAATGTGTGTGAGCTCTTACTTACCTTTGAACATCCCACTGAGAAATCCAGCTGATATTCAAGAAGCTGTAGACCATTTTACAGACGTCGTGACTGCCGCAGCCATAGCTGCAACGCCAACAAAGCCTTCAGCTACAATAATAACGTACCAGGCAACAGCAGATATTCAGATGCTCGTCATTAAGAAAAGAAGACTAAGAAGACAATAGCAAAATAGTCGTTCACCACACATAAAAATGCAAATGAACTTATGCCACAAAAACTTACGCAGTAAATTGAGACAGAAACACCCGGATTATAGTCTGTGGAAAGCTGTAAAGCACTTACAATGTCCTATTGCTTACGAATCCCCACTAAGACTTGAAGACCGTACTTGAGCTAAAAACTCAAGTGAAAAGGCAAATGCGTTCGCAAAGCACTTAGAGAAGGTATTCGCACCACATCATATAAGTAATTCCACTATTCCAATTATTAGCGATATCGTGAATGATCCTATGAAATTTCGGTTGTCTTCTTTAAAATCGACAATTAAAAATACGAATATGACGAAATCACCTGGACCTGATCGTATAACAGGATCAATGACAAGAAACTTACCTAATTCAGCTGTAAGAATTTTACTTTACATATTTAATGCCATGCTGCGCGTCGGCTTCTTCCCATGCTCTTGGAAGATGTCTGAAATTGTTATGATCCCGAAACCTGGAAAGGACTCAAGCCAGATTACATCATGCAGGCCAATTATCCTACTGTCAGTTTTGCCAAAGATATTTGAAAAATTATTCGTCTCGAGTGTAACTCCTTTTCTAAATGAACAAAACGTTATCCCAGATCATCAGTTTGGTTTTCGAGCAAGGCATAGTACGATTGAACAAGTCCATAGAAACGTTACCATTATTAGATCGGTTTTTGAAAGAAAGCAATACTGTTCAGCTTTATTTATAGACATTTCTCAAGCATTTGATAAAGTCTGCCGTGATGGGCTACTTACTAAAATAGTTCGGGTTCTACCTGAAAACACCCACAAGCTTATAAAAAGCTATTTGTCCGATAGAACTTTTAAAGTAAGGTCAAAGGACCAGCTTTCAAGATGTGGGAAAATCAGTGCAGGAGTACCTCAAGGTAGTGTGCTAGGGCCGCTATTATATATCATCTATACAGCGGATATGCCGACAAGCCCACATACATATACATCAACCTTTGCAGACGACACTGCAATTATAAGTGTCAGTAATGATCCAAAGGATGCATCTTAAAAGCTGCAGTCCCATATTCATAAGCTAGAAGACTGGCTAAAACAGTGGAGAATAAATGTAAATCCATCAAAATGTGCTCATGTAACGTTTTCCCTTAGAAGGCAAAATTGTCCACCAATCACAATAACTAATACCACGGTTCCAGCGGAAACGCACGTCAAATATTTTGGTATCCACCTAGATCGGCGCCTAACTTGGACCCGTCACATTGAGACAAAAATAACGTCCATAAAACTTCGAACAAATCAACTGCATTGGCTAATAAGTCCTAATTCAACTTTGGCTTTGGAATATAAAGTCCTATTATACAAATCCGTTATAAAGCCAATATGGTAATATGGTATTCAGCTGTGGGGTACTGCCTGTGCATCAAACATCCAGAAGTTACAGAGAAGACAGTCTAGGATTTTACGTCATATCGTATGCGCCCCCTGGTACATAAGAAATGAAAACATACATAGGGATCTCAAAGTTCCCACTATCCACGAAGAAGTTAAAACATACACGTCCAAATACGTGAACAAACTAGTCGCACATCCCAACGCTCTAGCACGCAATTTATTGCAATTTGATGGCCACCAGAGACTAAAAAGAACTGACACATTGAGCCTGGCGAAGCGGCTCTCTCTACACAATAGAAGATAGATTTTTAAGATTTGAATACAAAAAATTAGTTATTACGTTGGTACTAACTAGTAAATAATAATTTAGAAATAAGATTTGAATACTTATTGTGAATTTCTTTTAATAGAAAGATTCAATAAAATAAAATACAGTATAAAAAAAAATGTATCAAAGATTGATGTAAAATACATTTGGTTCCTTCATTAAACTTAGTTTAAAAACTTGCAAATTAATCCAAGAGCAGACACAATTTTGCTTTTAAGATTCCGAATGTGTAAATCCCTATAAAGAATGTTTTGAAAATAAAGATCTCAAAAATATATCTACCACCAATGGACATACTAAACTGTCTGTTATTTAATAAATACTGACGGAGGTCGTCAGTTGGCAGGCATAAAGATATGGACTGTCAGAAGTTCTGTCTTATACCTCCACGTAGTGGCGACCGGTAACAGGTTCCTGTCTCTACATGGAATCTGGCTAAATAAGTCCATCGTACTCACTAAAACATCTCGCGTTGCTCGTGAAATCACTTACAAGCTTCTAAAGAGCTATTTGGCAGATAGAACGTTAATGTAACGTTTTCCCTAAGAAGACAAAACTGTTCACGTATAACAATAACCAATACCACTGTTCCAGCGAAAAACCACGTTAAACATAAAGGTATTCACCTTGATCAACGCCTAACTTGCTCCGCCATATTCAAGCACAAATAACGACAATAAAACTGAGAAGTTATCAGGTACACTGGGTAATAAGTCTTAACTCAACGCTGACTTTGGACAAGTACGATTGTAAACATGTTTTTCCAGGTTGTAATTAAGGAAAATTTTTATGTCGCCAATGAGGATAAATTCAAGAGACAAAGATTCAAGGCTATATGCAAAAAAGGGCGTTGACAGTTGTTTCCATGGAGGAAATAAAAACTGCAGTAGAAGCAGGCGGCTACGACATAGCCTTTTGCGTTTGGTCAGTACATAATATTCTAATTAAAAATAAAGAACCTCAATGCATTGCGTTGAAATTGTGTTTAATGGGTCTCAGCCCAAATCTTAAAGCTTCTTTCATACCATAAACAACTTGCGATACATGAGGTATAGAAAAACAACTGTAGGTATTGCTGTTTGCAAATATACGAAAAAATTACAAAATGCATTACAGTATGTTACGTGCCTTAATATGCAACAAATTAAAAGGAAGTGCACAAGAGTGGATGGACCAAAAATATATGAACGGAACTATGGACGATTTTTTGGAAGATATGAAAAAGATGTTTGGCACGAAAGAGTCAAAATTGAAAATTCGGTTGAGCATGCAAAATCGTATGTGGAAACAAGGTGAACGTTTGAAGACGTTCTACAATGAGAAAGTAATTATGGCCAATTACCTTAAGATGGTCGATGAGGAGTTTATAGAATATATCATCGAAGGAATTCCGGATTTAAGTCTTCAAAATACGGCAAAATTTCGATGCTTCACTTCTAAGACTGAAGTACTGCGAGCGTTCCGAAACTTAAAATTTATTCCGAAATTCTAAATGAACATTTGTCATATTTCTTTAAAAATCTGAAAAGTACTTGTAATTTACCGTAAATATTTTCATAACTTTTACTTACAGACTGACACATTTGCGTTGTTCCTTACAGCAATAAGTCTGGACTATATTAATATTTACACAACTTATAACTAACAATTTGTAGTCATGGAAACAAAACAATTTTATTAAATTATAGAAAAAAATAGATTACAATTCTATAAGTGCTTAAGCACTTGTTTTTAAAAAGAACATTTGAATTGCAACTGGATATTAAAAATTTATTGCTACTTAGATACAAAACTACTTATTCTCAATTTTTTTTGTGTGTATAATATATATATATATATATATATATGTATAATTGAAACTTATTAATAATTCTGATTTAGTTTATGTTTTTTACTTTATTTTCATTTATTTTTTTTTTTTGTTATTAATTAATTGTACATATATTTACATGTGTATATTCTAAACTGTACAAATCTATGCTTATTTTGTAAAAAGTTTTTTAAAATGCTCGATGATCATCACAGAATGTAATCATCATCTACACAAGGTGTAATATATTACTCGTAATAATTATTATTATCCTATATACTTGTACATATCTATATACTTTACTTTTACTAATGCATCTGCATATACATACATACACATGTATGTATATATATATATATATATATATATATATATATATATATATATATATATATTAATCCTTCATTTTTATTTAAATATAAATTTATTTTATCATAGTTTGGCAACATTATAAATTCGTTGCATTTTCATGAGCTGGATTAGATTTATTTTCATTCTCTACTGTTTTTTGGCTTCACTCCAAAGATAGTCGGGCTTTATTTAGGTTGAAACATGTGGCTGTGTTTTAGTTTTATCTTCTTGTTGTAGTTAATTAACAAATAGTAAATAATCTAAAGGAAGCATAGATACCACGACATTTGTTTTATTATTAGGCTTATTATTGTGAGTTCTTAATATTAAAGTTCGGTCAGAATCCCATGAAGGTCTCAGAAGTATATTATACAGGCGAATGTCGTAGCGTCCATTTTACAAAATTTATCTGAAACATACAAAAAAGAAATGCTATTAGAAACATGATTGGAATTCATTTAAATTAAGTATATTTTGATTATACTTTCTGATAAAATCGTAAAATAGTACAGTGTAATATTTTCATATAACGAATTTGAATTTGTAAAAAGAGAGGAAGAACAGAAACGAGGCGTTAATAGAGCTCTAATAAAAACTAACTACTTAAAAATAAAATTGACTATGACTGAGTCCCGTAATTGCAGCGTTACCGCTACAGAACAATTTTTGCAACCAAAATTTCTTTATAAAGTAACCACGTTGGCATTAATGACGTTTATTGAAAATATGTCGGTATTCTCTATTGTAAAACGAAACATTCGTTTTCTGTCGTCGTCATTGTCAGCATCGGCTTTGAAAGGACTTTAAGAAAATAAATTAAAAATTAAATTGACAGCATTATGGCAATTTAAAATTTTTTTTTTACTGTATTTTATTTTATTGAATCTTTCTATTAAAAGAAATTCACAATAAGTATTCAAATCTTATTTCTAAATTATTGCTTACTAGTTATTACCAACGTAATAACTAATTTTTTTGTATTCAAATCTTAAAAATCTATCTTCTATTGTGTAGAGAGAGCCGCCTCGCCAGGCTCAATGTTTCAGTTCTTTTTAGTCTCTGGTGGCCGTCAAATTGCAATAAATTGCGTGCTAGAGTGTTGGGATGTGCGACTAGTCTCTTTACGTATTTGGACGCGTACGTTTTAACTTCTTCGTGTATAGTGGGAACTTTGAGATCCCGATGTATGTTTTCATTTCTTATGTACCAGGGGGCGCATACGATAAGACGTAAAATCCTAGACTGTCTTCTCTGTAACTTCTGGATGTTTGATGCACAGGCAGTACCCCACAGCTGAATACCATATGACCATATTGGCTTTATAACGGATTTGTATAAAAGGACTTTATATTCCAAAGCCAAAGTTGAGTTAGGTCTTATTAGCCAATGCAGTTGATTTGTTCGAAGCTTTATGGACGTTATTTTTGCCTCAATGAGCCGGAACCAAGTTAGGCGCCGATCTAGGTGGATACCTAAATATTTAACGTGCGTTTCCGCTGGAACCGAGGTATTAGTTATTGTGATTGGTGGACAATTTTGCCTTCTGAGGGAAAACGTTACATGAGCACATTTGGATGGATTTACCTTTATTCTCCACTGTTTTAGCCAGTCTTCTACCTTATGAATATGGGACTGCAGCTTTTCAGATGCATCCTTTGGATCATTACTTACACTTATAATTGCAGTGTCGTCTGCAAAGGTTGATGTATTGTAACGATTAAAGTCGCGGGCTTGTTTTAAAAGTACCAGCAACAACTACTATGAATTATTATTTTTTTGTATTACAATGAAGTATTATTTTATTATTATTTCATATTATTATTGTCATTGGATTAATTAGATGAATTATTATTATTTACTTATTACCATGAATTATTTCTATTTTGTATTTATCATAAGTTACTTACCTGAAAGAATTATTATTATACTATCATTTCTCGTTAAGTTTTGAATTTAAATTTAACGGATTTACACGCATTAATACAGCACTGCGTCTGACAAACATATGTTGTCAATTGTGTATGAACGCCCACATGCAGTGTATATTCATGTTGTGTGTTAGTACGTGTGTATGTGTACTCATGTGTGTACAAGCAAACAAGTATAAAAGACGAGTGATCGTTAAACAAAGAGTTAGTTAGCTAGCAGCTCGCGCTACGGTAAGAACTGCTATTAGAGTGCGGGGTACCTGCTCTAATATAAGTACTAAAGTAGTGTTTGTTGGAAGCAACCAATACTGGAGCGTGGCTACCGCTTCAGTGGAGGATCTTCTTGTTGAGCCAAGGTTAACTGCACCCAAGAGCTCGCTGCATCAGCGTCGCACCCAGGCCTCTTATTGGTGGGGCCAATACAGAAGCCTGTATACGCCGGAGGTTCTATCGCAGTGGGGTACCCTTCGATAGATTCTCTGGGTAGTGGTGTACGGTCGCAAACTCACCGCTCCCGAAGAGTTGGTCAAGCCTTCGCAGCATCCGGAAACTACTATTGGTGGGAGGATACTCTACTAATAGTTGATTCCTGACCACGTACCGGAGATCCTAGCGGAGAGTGGGACATTCTTCCGCTACAAATCTCTCGGTCTTGGTGCGAGAGAAGGCAAATTGCACACTCTCAGAGAAACCTGGCCGCGAGAGAAGTCACCACGCGAGTACACATCACACAAGAGCTCTGTGTAGATTTTGTGTAAAGAGAAGACCAATAAAGGAGGATTATAACGTTAAGTAGAAATTCCCCGTGTTTTTATTCTGTGGAAAACGACCCTGGACTCGGCTGAGACTACCCCAGCAACCAGCGAGTACGTGTCGTCACAGTATATGTATGTGGGCTTGTCGGCATATCCGCTGTATAGATGATATATAATAGCGGCCCTAGCACACTACCTTGAGGTACTCCTGCACTGATTTTCCCAGATCTTGAAAGCTGGTCCTTTGACCTTACTTTAAAAGTTCTACCGGACAAATAGCTTTTTATAAGCTTGTGGGTGTTTTCAGGTAGAACCCGAACTATTTTAGTAAGTAGCCTATCATGGCAGACTTTATCAAATGCTTGGGAAATATCTATAAATAAAGCTGAACAGTATTGCTTTCTTTCAAAAGCCGATCTAATAATGGTAACGATTCTATGGCCTTGTTCAATCGTACTTTCGAGCAAGGCAGAAAACCAAACTGATGATCTGGGATAACGTTTTGTTCATTTAGAAAAGGAGTTACACTCGAGACGAATAATTTTTCAAATATCTTTGACAAAACTGACAGTAGGATAATTGGCCTGTAGGATGTAATCTGGCTTGAGTCCTTTCCAGGTTTCGGGATCATAACAATTTCAGACATCTTCCAAGAGCATGGGAAGAAGCCGACGCGCAACATGGCATTAAATATGTAAAGTAAAATTCTTACAGCTGAATTAGGTAAGTTTTTTATCATTGACCCTGTTATACGATCAGGTCCAGGTGATTTCTTCATATCCGTATTTTTAATTGTCGATTTTAAAGAAGACAACCGAAATTTCATAGGATCATTCACGGTGTCACTAATAATTGGAATAGTGGAATTACTTATATCATGTGGTGCGAAAACCTTCTCTAAGTGCTTTGCCAACGCATTTGCCTTTTCACTTGAGTTTTTAGCCCAAGTACGGTCTTCAAGTCTTAGTGGGGATTCGTAAGCAATAGGACATTGTAAGTGCTTTACAGCTTTCCACAGACTATAATCCGTGTTTTTCATTGGATCCAAGTTTTTTAAAAAGTTGTCGATAGCGAATTCGTGTTTCTGTCTCAATTTACTCCGTAAGTTTTTTTGGCATAAGTTCATTTGCATTTTTATGTGTGGTGAACGACTATTTTGCCATTGTCTTCTTAGTCTTCTTTTCTCAATGACGAGCATCTGAATATCTGCTGTTGCCTGGTACGTTATTATTGTAGCTGAAGGCTTTGTTGGCGTTGCAGCTATGGCTGCGGCAGTCACGACGTCTGTAAAATAGTCTACTGCTGCTTGAATATCAGCTGGATTTCTCAGCGGGATGTTCAAAGGTAAGTGAGAGCCCACATACATTTTATATTTTAACCAATTCGTGTTTCTGTTCGGGTAGAAACTAAGGGTTTTATGTGCAGTGACAAAACTGTCGTGTAAAATAACAATTGTAGGTGAATGATCAGAAGATAGGTCATAGGATGAATTAACTAAGAGTTGATCGCGTTTGATGTTTTTTACTATAGCAAAATCAATAAGGTCTGGCAACTTATTAAAGTCTGTGGGCCAATAGGTGGGTTTACAGGCAGATACGACGTCAAGCTTGTTTGTTTCAACTGTATAATACAACTGCCTACCTCTAGGACTAAGGAGTCTGGATCCCCAATATGTGTGCTTTGCATTGTAATCGCCAGCGGCAATAAATTTTTGCCCTAGTGTAGCAAAGAACCTGGCAAATTCATGGTGTTCGATTTTATGCCTATTGCCCACACTGATGAGACTACAATTTTAAAATCTGTAAGATTTATGGTCGTGGCTTGCAAAAAGTCCTTTCTGAATTCAGGCAAGGGAAAATGCCTTACGTTTTTTCGGACTATAATGGCAGTCCCACCACACGCCCTTTCGCTTGGGTGTTTGGTGTCATATATAAAATACCCATCAATTCTAAAGCAGTTTTTTATAGTGAAGTGTGTTTCATAGACTAATAGTATTGTGGTGGTCGTTTTTATGCTTATTATAAAGCCGAGCGCGCCAAATTGTTAGATTGCAAAAATGCCGCAGTTATAACGAGAAATAATAATTTTAGACTTTTTTGCTACTTGCCGATCTTGCCCACAATTTATTTCTCCCCTTCTTTAATAAAACTTACGACTATTTATATCAATTCTTAAGGCTAACTTCTTAACATAATTATTCTTATGACCTAGTTATAAATATTGTTTATTTGCATTATGGCTTTGGTGTGATCAGCTATTTTTGTCAGCACTTTATTATTATTTTGTTTGTTGCAATTTAATCCCTCGCTCCAATAATTTTTTGTAGGTCAATTATTTGCACTATTGGGAATTATAACAACATATTTTTGTGATACATATAACGTGACCAGTAGAGTGGGTAAGTGTGACCAACACTCTACACCTCTGCCCCAAAGAAAAATCTATACAATTTGAATTGGATACAATGCAAATTGGATGAATTTTTTTTTTGTTTTTTTTTTGTTTTATACTTCTTTAGTCTATTCCTATGAAATGATTTTTTAACGTTATTTACCTTAACCAGTACGTTTAAGTCGTCTATGTCTGCTATTTCATATGGACCTTCATACGGTGGTTCATATTTTCTTCTATTTTCTTTCCTAATTAAAACTAAGTCTCCTATTTTTAATTCTATGCTATTTGTATCATTTAATGAGTCTTCGTTCCTTTTATTTTTAACACTTTCTATCAAGTTTTTTGCATTTTCTAAAGCATGTCTTAGTCTAGTTTTCAATTCATTACCATAATTTTCAAAATTGTAAACCTTTGGATGATTCATGACTTCATCTCCAGGTAGACTTGGTAATTTTCCAAAAATTAGTTCGAATGGTGAGTATTCAGTGTCTACATGAGGAGTTATATTGTACGCAAAAGTATAATAAGGAATAATGGATACCCAATCATCATTTTTTACAAATGACAGGAAATATTCATTCAAAACCCTATGATTTCTTTCGCCTGTACCTAACGTCTCATGATGATATGGTGTGGAAAAAATTTGTTCAATTTTTAATAAGTAACATATTTCTTTTAATAATTCATTTTTAAATACCGTACCGTTATCTGATTTCAATATCTTAAATAAACCATATTTAAGTATTACATTTTCTACTAGTGCTTTGGCTATTGATTTGGCTTTTTTTATCTCTATAGGGCATGCAATTATGTATTTCGTTAATTCGCATTGCATAGTTAAAATATATCTAAAGTTGTTCGTTGGACGTAAAGGACGTATAGTATCAATCACTATTGTTTTTAAACTGTCTGTTCGAGTATCTGTAACCTTTAATTGTTCCTTCGTGTGTTTAGTTTGTTTATTTCGCTGGCATAAATCACATTTTGATACATATTCTTTTACATTTTTGTTCATATTTTTCCAAATGTATTTTTGTTTTAATTTTAGTAAAGTTTTCTTTACTCCGAAATGTCCTCCTTGGGGTGTATCATGGTATAATTTTATTAATTCTTTTTTTCTTTCCTCACTTGTTACATTTTGAGGTTTATTGTATAATAATATATTTATGTCATCTTTATTTTTCTTGTTTACTTCATTATATTTGGCCTTAAATTCATCTGCAGTTATAATATAAAGTATTGCATCATTTTTGTCGATAGCAAATTTCTTATTTCTTGTATTTTTTAAATATGATGATAGCTTCTCCAAAAGAGTACCTAAATACTTTGGATTATCACTGCATCTAACACGTGTTTCATTATTAAATATATCATTCTCTACTATATATTTATATAATTCGTTTATATTATTTTCTGGCCTCTTTTCTAATATAAATTTCAATTTCGTAGCGCACTTTATTTCATTTATTGACGTGCAATCCCACATATGGAGTTGATCAGTCTCCTTATGAGATTCACTCATAACATTTTTATCTTTTGTAATATTATTATTTGACGACTTTTTGCTCATACATCTTGTAATTATTAATGTTTTTTTACGTTTTCGTCATTTTCTAACGGTATCATTTTTTTTTAGTGTAGAAGAATCAATTTGTACTCGTATTCTTGATAATGCATCAGCATTAGTATTATTTGTTCCCTTTTTATATATTATGTCAAAGTCATAGTCGTAAAGTTGTAATCTTATCCTTGTTAGTTTTGAAGTTGGGTTTTTGTGTGAAAATAGTGAAATCAAAGGTCTGTGGTCTGTTATTACTGTAAATTTTCTTCCGTATAAGTATGGCCTAAAGAATTGTATTCCCCAATATATTCCTAATAATTCTTTTTCAATTACTGGTTTATTCTTTTCGTGTTTGTTTAAAGATCTACTTGCATAAGAGATTGGTAAATCTTTTCCTATCGGACCTTGTGACAAAACTGCACCTAATGCAAAATCTGATGCATCTGTTGTCAAAATGAATGTTTTGTCAAAATCGGGATATTGTAAAATAGGGGGTTCAATCAATTTGTTCTTCAGTGTTTCAAATGCAGTCTGACACTCTTGTGACCACTCGAACTTTGTGCCTTTTTTTAGCAAATTGTTCTATTTTGTCTGCGAATTTTTTTATACTGTCAATTTGTGTTATTCTAGTTAATTCGTTTAAAATAACGTTTGGCGATTTTTTTGTTTTATAAGCCTCTTTTAAAGTTGAAATTAATGCGTAGATGCTAGTCGGAATCAATATTTATCTCAACTTGGTTTGAACTTTATTTGATACTTTTGTTTTGTACACGAAATTGAAAAATGAATTATGTTTTGTTGGTGTTAATGTGTCTTTAATTATTTCAATATTTGCTATGAACGTATTTAATTCATCCTTTGCACCGTCGAAAACAGTTAGCAACTTTGAAATTGATGCCAATTCTGTTGTGTTCAAATTTTCGTTAGTCATCTTGGAATTTTGTATTTGGTCTTCTAGTGTTTCAATTCTTAGTTTATCTTCGCGGCTTTGTAATATTTCTAATGCCGTTTCTTTGCTTTCTCTAAATTTTAAGGTATGTAATCTTCTCTGTTGTTCAGTCACTACTTCATTACCTAATATTTCTATAGCTTTGTTTTCTAATTCTTGAATTTCTATTTTTTTAGCTTGGATAGTTTCGTTCGTATATCCTCTTGTTAGTGATTTCTTTGCATTAGTTGTTATAGAATTTATACGCTCATATATTTCTTCCATTTGTCATTCTAAAAGGTATATATATTTTGTTTTTTATTTATATTTTTAATAATATTAATTTTTCTTAAACTCTACTGTTAGTTGTTAATAAAATTCTTTCTTTTAACCTATTGTTCAAAAATTTCTTGTACATCTTATGGAGTTTTGTTACTACTAAGAATAATAATAGAATTAATAACACATATTGTATTGTTGCCTGGTTGATATTGATTTTGTTGGTGCTATCATTGTTGTTTGTTATTACTATTTCTTCGTTTTTGGATTTTTCATTTCCCATTGCTGTATTGTTGCCTTCTTACTTCTCCTAGTTGTTTTTTTAAGGCTGCTTTTAGTTTTTTGTCTGTTGTAATTACGAGTACCCTATGCAATTCTGCTGCTTTCTGTCTTAATTTTACTTTACGTCCACCTCTGGTATTTTGCGATAATCTTACTTATTTGCTCTTCAGTAATTGTGTCTTCAATGGGGGATGACATTTGGTAAAGTCGGTACTAGTTAGAAAATCGGGATTTTGATTCAGGATGTCGTCCGCAGGAATGGTTAAATTTCAGGATTGATTCAACTGCAGGATTGGTTCAATTGCAAGCTCATCTAATCAGCTAGGATTAAATTCGGTCAATTTGGTAGGATCAGTGGCAGGATCGCCATGTGGTGGTCGTTTTTATGCTTATTATAAAGGCGAGCGCGCCAAATTGTTAGATGACAAAAATGCCGCAGTTATAACGAGAAATATAAATTTTAGACTTTTTTGCTACTTGCCGATCTTATCCACAATTTATTTCTCCCCTTCTTTAATAAAACTTACGACTATTTATATCAATTCTTAAGTCTAACTTCTTAACATAATTATTCTTATGACCTAGTTATAAATATTGTTTATTTGCATTATGGCTTTGGTGTGGTCAGCTATTTTTGTCAGCACTTTATTATTATTTTGTTTGTTGCAATTTAATCCCTCGCTCCAATAATTTTTTGTAGGTCAATTATTTGCACTATTGGGAATTGCAACAACATATTTTTGTGATACATATAACGTGACCAGTAGAGTGGGTAAGTGTGACCAACACTCTACAGTATGTCTATATCATGTGCTAGCAGGAACTGTTCTACTTCATATTTATGTTGGGAGAGCCCGTTAGCGTTCCAGAAGCATATTTTTAACTGGTTCATTTTTTGCCAAGCAAAACTTGCAGAAGCATGTTTTGGGTTCGCATCATTTCCTGAAACATACCCTGCATAGTTGTCATGAAATTATTCATTGTCTGTATTAAGTTCTCGATCGAGCTGGAATTGCTGGTGAGGGGTGTCTGAGCACCCTCTTTTAAGACGTGGGTATATGAATGTTTATGCGCATTAGAACTTTTCCGGTTTACGTACGACTTTCGCATTATCTTTTACATATTGAAATACTTTGCAGCCCCTGTAATTTGCTGTATGGTTTTCACCACAGTTGCTGCATTTTTTGACCTTGGGGTCTGTTTTGGAAGAAGTGCATTCCAAAGTCCGGTGCGCATCACCGCAAACAACACATACAGATGGTAGCTTGCAGTAGGTTTTCGTGTGTCCGAATTCCTGGCAGTTGGTACACTGACGGGGACCGTTACGTTTTAGAGGCTCTTCCACCGTCATTCTTCTGTTTAAAAAGTAGCGCAAATTATATATAGGATGAACCGAGTTTTTTGATTTAAGATGCGATGCATTAAACACGATTTCAACACGATGCATAGGTTGGGGAACTTTATTCTTATTTAAAATATTGTGCACTGACCTTACGACATAACCTTCCACCTCTATGGCACTTTTTATCTCCTCAGTGGGAACAGAACTGTCAATGCCCTTTATAATGACATTCAAACCTTTAGCACTTTTTAGTTGATACGTGTAATAGCTCTTATTATCTGCATCGAGACGACTTGTGATTAGGCGATAATTCTTCTCAGTGTGGGCTTGGATCTTCGTTTCTTGTATCTGTCCTCTTCGTACAGAAGCCACGTAGAAATTTTCTTTGCCTACGAGTTGGGACAGCATATTTACAATGGCATTTGATGTTTGTTCGCGCAAGTAGATTGGTTTGGGGTTTTGTTCCCTTACAGTGGGTTCGGCATTTTCATTATCCGGGGTAGCAAGGACAGAAAATCTATTTTCACTTACCGCTGTTGCAGCTACTTGATGAGAACCTTTATATTGCTTGGCGGTTCGCTCCTGTGAAGACTTAGGACTCGCCTTCCTCTTCGTTATGGTTATGTACCGATCCATACCAGTTTGCACGCGTTCAGATGCAGTACTTGGTTCTATTTCTTGTGCTATTTTTTGTGTATTATTTGTTTCTTTAGTTTTATTTTTTGAATTCGTTATTTCTGTAGCAGATATATTTATATTTGCTGATAAAGAACGCGTTCGGTCAATTGGCCTGGCGGTTAAAAAAGCAGTGTCATCTTTTTTTTTATTATTTATATTGTTTATTGCATTATTAGCATTTGTGTAAGAAAAAGAGTAATAAGCATTGTTGTTATTACCTTTTATATTTTTTTCGTTAATGTTTGGTGCGCTCATGCACTCACTATCAATTGTTTAAACAGGTTTAACCATGCACTTTGTTATTGTCTTTTTTATCACACTAACTGTTACTAACTGTTAACTGTGTCCCTGCACTTGTTCAATTTTTAAAATAAAAAAAATCACCTTAAATGAATTTAAATTATGCGCTTAAAGTGAAGTACGTCTTTACTCAAACGAAGTTTACACTGAACTGAATTTTAGTTTTCGAAATAGAAATATACCTCGACTATGGCTTTCGGAAGAGCATATAACAGCCAATGTTCTATGGTATTTTGAATTGGATTAGATTACATTTATGCAGTAGACGACTTTTTGTTGTAATACAAATGTTAAGGTAAAATTTTACCAAGGGGGGGGTTAAGTTCATTCTCAACGCTAAGTTTATATGAGCCTTGCGTAGAAACACTGTTAAGAAGTTGGCGTAACTGTAGACTTTCGCATGTTTCATTTTAGTTTTGGACGGATTTGGTAAAGGACGTATTGACTGGAAGTTTAATTAATAAACAAGAATATATTTTTAGAAATGATCAAATATATACATGCAGGTACATACAGATTTATTGTTAATATTTCACTCAAGACAACTTAATACAACAGCCTACAAGCTTTGCAATCTCGTTACAAGTTTCTCAAGTTATACTGAAATTGCTTTCAATTTATTATGCGCAAATTTAACATAATATAAAAAAATTACCAATTTTGGTTAAAAGTAACAAAAACGACAACGCTGCGTCATTGTAAGAATATAACTCGGTATGAAGCAGGCATAATTTGCGAAGGTAATATGCAAACAAGTAGTTAATTGTGGAAAAAAGTGATGGGGAATAGACCAATACTAGCACAGATTTCTTTTAACCTTTAATTCTATTTTATTGAATCTTTGTACTAAAATAAATTTGCAACAAGTATTAAAATTTTATTTATAAATTATTATTTACTAGTTATTACCAATGTAATAACTAATCTACTCTATTCAAACCTTAATATACTATCTATTATTGGGTTGGGTGAGCCGTCTCGCCAAGCTCAATGTATCAGTCTTTTTTTATCTCTGGTGCCTGCGAAATTGTAATAATTTGCGAACAAGAGTGTTAGGGTGGACCTCTAGTTTGTTTACGTATTTTGGCGTGTATGTTTTTACTGCTTCCTGGATAGTGGGAACTTCTAGATCTCTAAGAATATTTTCATTTCTTATGTACCAAGGGATGCTTAAATCCTAGACGTAAAATCCTAGACTGTCTTCTTTGTAACTTCCGAATGTTTGATGCGCAAGCAGTACCCCAGACCTGAATGCCAAAGCCAAGGTTGAGTCAGTACCTATTAACCAGTGGAGTTGGGTTGTTCGCAGTTTTATGGCAGTTAATTTCGCTTCAATATGACGAGACCAAGTTAGGCGTCGATCAAGGTAGATACCTAAATATTTCACGTGGATTTTCAATGGAACAGTGGTATTTGTTATTGTTATAGATGGACAATTCTTCCTTGTGAGGGAAAACGTTACATGAGCACATTTCGATGGATTTACCTAGACTTTGCACGTTTTTAGCCAATGTTCTAGCTTATTAACTTGAGACTAAAGTTGTTCGGATGCCATTTTCGGGTCTTTATTAACACTTATAAATGCAGTGGCATCTGCATACGTTGACGTTTACGTATTTGGGCTTGTTGACATATCTGCTGTATAAGTGATGTAAAATAACGGCCCTAGTTCCTTGAGGTACTCCTGTAGAGATTTTCCCTTTTTTTGGAAAGTTGATCTTTTGACCTACTTTAAATGCTTGTGAAAGTTTCCTGGTAGTACTCAAGTTATTATCATTAGTAGCCTATCATGCCAGACGTTGCCAAAAGCCTTTTCTAAGTGATTTGCAAAAGCATTAACCTTTTTTGTTGAGTTTTTAGCTTAAGTGCGATTTTCAAGTTTTAGTGGGGATTCGTAGGCAATAGGACATTTTAGTGCTTACGGCTTTCAACAGGCTACAGTCTGTGTTGCTCGTGGAATCCAAATTTTTTAAACATATACTAGCGCAAAATGCTGCATTCTTGTGACTTTATCCGGTTTTTGTGCGACGACTGTCTCCAAAGCATTCACAACATTGATGTGCAAAAAAATGTAAACAAAACGTAAGAAGCCCTGGCTAAATATAAAGGTGAGAACAAAGTCGTGCTAAAAGAAAAAGAATGCGAAATTAAGCAAGTTCTTGAGGCAATTTAAAAAACGTATATTGTCTAACGTGTACCATGTATGTACATAATTACTGTAGATATATCGTGTGTACCAATTTAATCAACCAAACTTCTTACAACACACAAACGTCATATGAAGAAGTTCTATTAAACAACTCAAGTATAGACAAGCCACTGAAAATTGTCAATCAGTTCATATTTTTCCTTGTACAAGTATTTCGAATTTTGTCATTATCGAGGCGGTTCACACCCATATTCCAAGGACATATCCCTGTAATTCGTAGAGCGGACCAATTTCTAAATAGAGGCTAGTCGAACCAGTTGAACCAATACTTTGGCCCAGGCTGACTGTTTTGTAAGTTAAGTTAGCTTAAGCATAGGATAAGACTAGATTAAGAGTATTATTAATAATATTAAGAGTGCCGATACACCGTAGTTCCCGAACACCCGAATCCTGTTTGTAAGGAAGTCAATTCACAGATTCCGAATAGCTGTCGATATATCCGACTGAATCTATGTACTTACCTGCCGACTTTAATAAATATTGTAGAATAATAAATAAAGATAGGTATATTGTGGCCCCAGAGTTTTACCTAAGATTTGTGGATCAGAAAAGGTTTGTGATCAGCAAAGTGAGACTAATGAAATATGTGACGCAATTAAAGAAAAAAAAAATTGTAAAGAATTAAAACGATTGAGAAAACAAATGTCAATACAAATAACGCATGATGATGATTTATATTGTTACAAAGTAATAGTCAAAGGTGTGTGAAACGACCTATTGTACAAATGTACAAATACGCAATATCACAAGCACAAAGCAAAAACAAATTGCGCAGCAGAAATTCCAAAAACCGCGATTCAACAAAAACAATTTCTATAGCAAGCAAAAAGTAAACAAAAGATACACACACACACAAACACATATACAAGACTACTAAGCCAGCAACTGAAATAACAAATGCGCAATTTCGCGTATGTTCGGGACATTTCAAGAAGCGGCCGTGATCTGTACATAAAGGCGCCGTCCACCGCAGAAGAGTTAGTTGACTTTGAGATTTCAAAGAGTGAATATCTGTGCGTACAAAAGTGTGAAGTGTACAGTGTAAATAAGTACTTAGTATAGTTGTAAATAGAGTTTTAATTGCCGAATAAAGTTGTGTACGGGTAAAAATCATTAAGAACATTGTAATTTAATTTTAACAATTAAACGAACCCTGCAAAATCACGTTTATTGTGGTAATAAACGTAACAACTGGTGTCAGAAGTAGAATTGTAAAAATAAAAAGTAAGTAAACAAAATGAAGTTTGACGAGCTGAAAGTAGATCAGCTAAAAAAAGAGCTGAGCAAGTTTGATCTGCCAACGGCGGGCAATAAGGCAGAACTGCAAAAGAGGCTAATAGAGGAATTCAAGCGACGTGGTATCGACATGGGTCTACATGAATTCGAGGAAAAAGAGGAGCTCGAGATATGTACCACTGCCACAAACACTAATATGGACTTCAACGTAATGTTGGCCGCTATGATGGAGAAATTTCAAGAAGCTTCTAAGATCAACAGCGAAAGACTGTTAGCTGGGGTAGAGGAAAAACTTCAAGAAGCTTCTAAGGCCAATAGCGAAAGACTCTTAGCTGAGGTCAGAGCCAACAACGAGGGACTAGAAGAAAAGTTTCAAGAAGCTTCTAAGGTTAACAGCGAAAGACTCTTATCTGAGGTCAGAGCCAACAACGAAAGACAAGAGGAGAAATTTCAAGAAGTTTCTAAGAACAGCGAAAGACTCTTAGCTGAGGTCAGAGCCAACAACGAGGGACTAGAAGAAAAGTTTCAAGAAGTTTCTAAGAACAGCGAAAGACCCTCAGCTGAGGTCAGAGCCAACAACGAGACACTTCAGGAAATTTCAGAAGTTATAGGCAAACGAGTTGAAGCTATAGAACTGAAAGTCAGTGAGCTTGATGAAAAATTCTCTGGCATAACGAGAAATTTTGAGGAAAAATTTTCCGGCGTAGACGCAGAACTACATGAGTTGAAGAACAAGATGAGCGATCTACAAATTCGAGAAGGACCGGCCAGAATAATCTCTGAGCACGCCAAGAAGATAAAGGCCCCAAGCTTTGATGGTAGCGCACCTTTTAATGTCTTCAAGTTCCAGTTTGAAACGGTGGCTAGCAAAAATGAATGGGACAGTGAAGAAAAAGCTATAGAACTAATTCTTGCGTTAAAGGGAACAGCAGCAGCAATCCTTGAAAGCTTACCAGCTGGCTGCAGAAATAGCTACGAAGACATAATGGTGGCCTTGCAACGTAAGTACGGTGGCGAACATAAGCGAGAACTGTACAGGATGGAACTACGGGGCAGAGTCCAGAAGCCGAATGAAACGCTGCAAGATTTTGCGATGGAAATTGAACGCTTGGTGCAGCTGACTTACCCAGGTGAGAACCATCCATTCCTGGACCAGTTCAAGATAGAAGCATTTGTAAATGGCATACGGGATCCAGATGTTAGATATGCAGTTTGCGATATGCAGAAGTCGTCCTTTGCGGAAACCATTTCGTACGCGCTGGCCCAAGAGACCGCAAAAGTTATATCGAAGCCACAAGTCTACAAGGTGCGGCAACTTGAGGCTGATACGCCAACTTGCGGAGACAAAAGGAGCGAGATAGAAGAGGTGGTCAAGCAAATACTAGAGGAAAAAGGAAAATCTCGCGCAAAATGCTTTAATTGCGGTAAGGTCGGCCACTTCCAGCGCAACTGCAGATCAGCAAAGAAAAGATCAAGATCTGCTTCGCCACCGAGGGAAAACAAACGGGCTAATAACACCAAAACGCATTCGTCACCGTTAAACTAGATCGAGCTAGCGCTGAGGGGCAAGAGCTAGCTCCTACAACCGATGGCCCCACAATCTCCATTTCCATCATGCAGCAGAATAACAGCAACCTTACTGCTTGTGGTCTTATCAACGGAAAGAAACAGGTCCTCACCATAGACACAGGAGCATCGCAGTCTATAATAAGGCCCGATTTGGTAAAAGGAGCAGTAGAACCGCTAAATAATATACGACTACGCACTGCTACTGGGGATTCAGCTACTGTCTATGGAAGAGCCAGGGCAAGACTGACTATCGCAAACATCAGCGTCGACCATGTGTTTGTTGTCGCCGACATATTGGATGAAGTTATTATTGGTGCAGACTTCATGATAGCCCACGGGATTGATCTGCGCATGGGACATCAAATAATGGTATGGCGCAATGTCGAGATACCCCTGGATGTTGGATATGAGAGCAGGACCACAGTAAGAAAGCTGTTTGCCGTTGAACGCCAGAAATTACCACCTCAGGCAGAAACTATAGTATGGGCACGGGTGGAGGAAGATTGTGTGGATAACCGGTTGTGGGTTGTAGAACCAAAAGTAATAAAAGCCGACATCATAACAGCTAGATCCCTTGTGAAAGCCTGCGACGATGGACGAGTTCCTGTAAGAGTACTTAATCTGTCCAAAAGCGAAAAGAACATTGACAGAAATTTTGAGATCGGTCAATGTGAGCCGGCAGGAGCCATAATTAATTGTGCGGCGAATTCAGTATGCCCCAAAACAACAACCAAAGAACGAGATTTACTGGCAGAGCAGCTGGAAAAATGGGTAGCAGGCCTGACATCTTCTGACAGAAACAAAGCTAAGCAGTTGCTTAGAAAACATGCCTCTGTCTTCGCCCTGAGTAATAAAAGCCAAGGTAGAACCTCAGTTGTGAAACACGAAATCAACACCGGCGAAGCGAGGCCTATAAAACAAACACCCAGGAGTATTCCCCTAGCAAAGCGAAACGAGGTCAAAGAACTGGTCAACGAAATGGAGCGGAATGGAGTCATTGAGCCATCTTCTAGTCCGTGGAGCTCGCCAATAGTTTTGGTGAAGAAGAAAGACGGCAGCACCAGGTTTTGCGTTGATTACCGGAAACTCAATGACGTCACAAAGAAAGATAGTTATCAGCTGCCCAGAATTGACGATACCTTAGACACGTTGGCCGGAACGAAATGGTTCTCTACCTTGGACTTGCAGAGCGGCTATTGGCAGGTAGAAATAGCCGATAAGGACAAGGAGAAAACTGCCTTTAGCGCGAGCGATGGTCTATGGCAGTTCAAGGTGATGCCATTTGGGCTCTGCAACGCTCCAGCTACTTTTGAGCGTTTAATGGAACGTGTGCTTAAAGGTCTCAATTGGAAGACGTGTTTGGTATATCTGGATGACATAATTGTGATGGGGAAAACTTTTGACGAACACCTAAAAAAACCTGGATGAGGTGTTTAAGCGTATAACAGCTGCAGGACTAAAGCTTAGCGTTAAGAAATGCGCTTTGTTTCAAAAGGAGGTTAAATATTTGGGGCATCGTGTAACATCAGAGGGTATATCCACTGATGAGGACAAAATACTGGCTGTAAAGGACTGGCCTCGCCCACGGAATCTTCATGAGCTTCGTAGTTTTCTGGGGCTTTGCACATACTACAGGAGATTTGTGCCGAACTTTGCGCAAGTGGCTGCTAGCTTGCATGAGTTGACCAGAAAGTCGCGACAATACCACTGGAGTGAGGCAGCAGAAGAAGCGTTCCAGAGGCTTAATGTACTTTTGTGTACAGCACCAGTCCTCGCCTATCCAATCGCTGGGCAGAAATTCATATTGGACACGGATGCGAGCGGCTATGGAATAGGGGGAGTCCTTTCCCAGGTGGTTAATGGGGTGGAAAAAGTCATTGGCTACTACAGCAGAGTATTGTCCAAGCCCGAACGAAATTACTGTGTTACACGAAGGGAGCTTTTGGCAGTGCTGGAGTGTGTCAAACATTACCACAAATACTTATATGGTCAGCACTTCATCTTAAGGACAGACCACTCTGCATTACGCTGGCTGCTGCAATTTAAGAACCCCGAAGGGCAGCTCGCACGCTGGATTGAACGTCTGCAAAGCTATGATTTTAGTATCGAGCACAGGAAAGGCGGGAAAACACAATAATGCGGATGCCCTTTCAAGACGGCCATGCAGCGTAGAGTGCAAGCACTGCACAAAAGTCGAGAAAAAGGAATGTGTCATTGACGTGCGGCTGACCCAAATTACCTCAGGGGAAGACTGGTGTAAGGAACAGAATGACGACCCCATTTTGGCAAAGATTATGTTGGCTAAGCAGGAAAACAAAAGGCCGACCCGCAATGAAATATCGGCAGAAAGCCCATTAGCAAAAGCGTACTGGGCCCAGTGGAATAGCCTAAAATTAATAGATGGCTGCTTATATAGATCTTGGGAAAGTGCAGATGGCAAATTTACAACGGACTTAATTGTCGTGCCCACTTCCAAGATAAAGGAGGTAATGAAGCAGTTCCATAACGGTCCTAGTGGCGGCCACCTGGGCATTACAAAAACCCTGGAAAAGATAAAACAGCGATTTTACTGGGTTGGATGCCAGCAGTCTGTAGCCGATTGGATAGCTAATTGCGAACAGTGTATTGCGGCCAAGGGTCCAACAAGAAGAAGTCGCGGCAAGCTTCAGCAATACAACGTGAGTGCCCTTTTTGAGCGGATAGCTATCGATGTAGCAGGTCCATTCCCTGTCAGTGACGCTGGTAACCGGTATGTACTAGTGGTATTAGATTATTTCAGCAAATGGCCCGAGGTGTATGCCATTCCAAACCAAGAATCTAAAACGGTGGTAGACGCATTTGTTAACAATTGGGTGTGTCGATACGGCGTTCCGACAGAATTGCATTCTGATCAGGGACGAAATTTTGAATCTGCCATATTTAAAGAAATGTGCGACTTATATGGCATCAAAAAGACGAGAACGACACCGCTACATCCACAGTCTGATGGCATGGTAGAAAGATTTAACCGTACGCTGGAGGAATACCTCAGAAAAGTGGTCAGTACACACCAAAAGGATTGGGATGAGCATATACCTAAGCTGTTACTGGCTTACCGGTCAGCAGTCCACGATTCTACCTCACGTAGTCCAGCGAAAATCCTGTTTGGAACGGAACTAAAACTGCCAGCGGATTTAGAGTTCGGTGTTAAACCTGTGTGCGAAGACAATGGAAACACTCTTCAGGCACAGGAAGATCTTCACGAGCTTCATGAGTTTATCCGTAGCCGCATTAAAATGTCCAGTGATAAGATGAAAGCCAGATATGATAGAGCAGCTAACACGGAAGGATTTACCGAAGGACAAATGGTTCTACTGTTTAACCCACAACGCAAGAAAGGATTATCCCCTAAATTGCAAACCCATTGGGAGGGACCATACAAGGTGGTTAAGAGGCTAAATGACGTAGTTTACCGGATACAGAAGTGCCATAGCCCGAGGTCCAAAATGAAGGTGGTTCACCTTGAACGACTAGCCAAATATGGAAAGGGTGATGTTGAGCCTGTTCGGGACGAAAAGGCTTAAGTGGGCGGCAGTGTTACAAAGTAATAGTCAAAGGTGTGTGAAACGACCTATTGTACAAATGTACAAATACACAATATCACAAACACAAAGCAAAAACAAATTGCGCAGCAGAAATTCCAAAAACCGCGATTCAACAAAAACAATTTCTATAGCAAGCAAAAAGTAAACAAAAGATACACACACACACAAACACATATACAAGACTACTAAGCCAGCAACTGAAATAACAAATGCGCAATTTCGCGTATGTTCGGGACATTTCAAGAAGCGGCCGTGATCTGTATATAAAGGCGCCGTCCACCGCAGAAGAGTTAGTTGACTTTGAGATTTCAAAGAGTGAATATCTGTGCGTACAAAAGTGTGAAGTGTACAGTGTAAATAAGTACTTAGTATAGTTGTAAATAGAGTCTTAATTGCCGAATAAAGTTGTGTACGGGTAAAAATCATTAAGAACTGTGTAATTTAATTTTTACAATTAAACGAACCCTGCAAAATCACGTTTATTGTGGTAATAAACGTAACAATATGCATTAAAAGCCAATATAGTGATGCAAAATGTAAGTAAACAAATCCCACTAGTTATTAAGCCAACCGACAAGCAGGATATTTTTAAAACTAAAAAAGACTGAAATATAAAAAATTAAACATTTCATTTAAAATTCAGAAAGGAAATATATCAGTTATTATCCATAGTGAAAGTATCGATGAACGAGAAAAAATTAAAGAAATAATTAGTTGAACGCATAAAATTAAAGTAACAAATCCAACGGGAATGAAAATAAAAGTAATAGACATGCCAATTAAGTTAACAGAAAATAAAATAATAGAAAAGTTGGAAAGGCAATATTAGTGAGAGTATACGGAAAGTAGTGAAGTTATTTGAATGTAAAAGTAATAGACATAGAGTATGTAACGCGAAACCCAAATGTTATGACTGCAGAAAAAGTGACCATTGAATGGGAAAAATTCAGAGTTTTCGATGGTGCTGGTGTTAGCCGGCGCTTCAAATGTAACGGCCATAACCAAACAGTGTGAAGAGCTTCGCCAATTAACACTCTGCCGACATTAAGAAAAGATATTGGAAAAACTTGTAAAGGAATAACTAGAAGAATATTTGGAAGTAAACAAATTGCTGATAAAGTATAAGTCTGGTGTTAGGAAAAAGGAATTGGTGTAACCCTACTAGTTCATTACCTACTAAACAGGTGGACAAAATGCGGAAATTTGTCTCGGTTTTAGAAGAGCTTTTCAAATGATCAACAGCAATATACTTTTACAAAAACTGTATAATTATAACATCAAGATTAAAAAGTTAAAAAGGTTTGAATCTCATTTAACAAACAAAAAATTAAATGAATGATAATAGTAATGAAATCATTAAAATAAACAATAAATTTTATTGTTTTTTTTTCGAACTACAAATATTATTAATTATTAAGTAATTTTAATTTTAGGCATGAGTTCGTTTTTTCTTTCTATTCAGAAAGAGAATTATTTATTTAATATTGACAACCTTAAAAATAGTAAAAGTTTTAATTTTATTGGAGATCTAGCTCAATGGAATGCATTTTCTATGCCGCTACACACGTTATCAACATTCTTCGTGTCTTATCTACAAATTGTGTGTATAAACATCTTCTACTTATACCAACATTTAAGACAAATGGAATACGAGAATGAGTTATTTCTTTTATGTTACCTCCATACGAAGAGGACAAATTCAAGAGACAAAGATTCAAGCCCACACAAAAAAATTATCGGCTCATCGTAAGTCGGCTTGACGCGGAACAAAAAAGCTAATACACCTACCAATTAAAAAGTGTTAAAGGTTTAGTAATTGTCATAAAGGGCATGAAAAGTTCTGTTTCCAGTGAGAAAATAAAAGGTGCCATAAAAGAGGAAGGTTACAGTGTATGATAAGCAAAAATAAAATTGCTAAACCAGTGCATTGGATTGAGATTGTATTAGTGCCACGATACCTCCTTAACAGAATAACATCTGTTGAAGAGTCATTGAAAGGTACTAATTCCCGTCAGTGCCCTAACAGCCAGGAATTCAGACATAGTAAAAAGTGCTGCAAGTTGTTTGTGGCGACACTAAGCGAACTTTGGAACGTACTGCTTCGACAACAGAATCCGAGATCACAAAATTTATCAATTGCGGTGAAAACCATACTGCAAGTATGACTCTAAAATTCCAAAAAAACTAGGAAAACCAGAATTTGAACAACATAAGGCTTCCCAATTTCCCTCTCTTCATGCTGGTTCTGTTACTAGTACGCAGCCACATACCAAACCAAACTATTCGTGTGCCCAATTAATGAAAAATGAGGAAATAATGCAAACCCAAAACATGCTGCTGCAAATTTTGGTAAGTAAAAAATGAACAAGTTTGAAAAATGCTTCTGAAACGATAATAAGCTCCTCCCAACATAAATATAACGTAGAACATTTCTTGAAAACACAGGAAATGTAAATTTTTAACTCTTTGAAATGCACTTTATCACTCTATTTATTAATGCAGGGGGATATCGAAGCAGATCTCTTACTTTTTGGGCCCCTTTTCGACCGCACTTCACTCTAAAAAACTAAACATCCGAGTGGAAGAGCATGTGGCGGCTCTGCCTTTATAGTGCGCAAAAACCTAAGGCATTTTCCAATGCCAGAATTTAGTGAAGACTTTTTACCAGCAACCACTATAAATATTACTGATTTTAAAATTGCAGTCATATCCGTGCATTGCCCGTCGGTTCTTTCCTACTTTATAATAAATGTTTTTTGCAGCTGAGGACTACAATGTAAAGCACACTTACTGAGGCTCTAGCTCATTACCTACAGAGGGAGGCAGCTGTATAGCACAGTTCAAGCTAATAAGCTTGATGTCGTATCTGGACTTAACTACTTTTTTAATCAATTCCTTTTTTAGAATTGACTAACCTGACTAATATTCAATATTCTGTGGACTATTTTACAAACACCGTCTCTGTAGTAGTCATATGTGCAACGCCCAATAGTTAAAAGAAATTCACACTGACCATCAGCTGATATTCAGATGCTTATCAGGGAGAAGAGCAGGCTTAGAAGGCAATGGAGTTGTTCGCCAGACATACATGTCCCAATAAACTTATGCCAGAGAATCTAACGAAATGAACTAAAGCAGAAGTATGAGTCTACTATCGGCAGTGATTTAAAAAAATTTGGATCCAACAAAAAACACGTATTATAGCCAGTGGAATGCTGTTCAATGCTTAAAATGTCCTATTGCCAACCAACCTCGGGCAAGACTGGAAAACCACACCTCGGCCAAAAACTCTATTTGAAAGGTAAATGCATTGGCAAGTTACTTAGAAAAGGCTTTCACACCAAATGACATAAATAGTTTCACTTTTCCAAATATAAGTAAATGATCCTAAAACATAAATTTCGGATATCTGTTTTAAAATCGATAATTAAAAATATAGATATGAGAAAATCACCTGGACCTGATCGTATAACAGGATCAATGATAAAAAATTTACCTAATTCAGCTGCGAGAATTTTACTTTACATATTTAATGCCATGTTGCGCGTTGCCTTCTTCCCATGCTCTTGGAATATGTCTGAAATTGATATGATTCCAAAACCAGGAAAGGACTCAAGCCAGATTATATATACAGGTCCATTAGCCTACTCTCAATTTTGTCAAAGTTATTTGAAATATTATTCGTCTGGAGTTTAACTTCTTATCTTAGTGTAAAAAACATTATCCCGGACCATCAGGTTGGTTTGCATGTATTGAGCAAGTTCCTAAAATTGTCACCGTTATTAGATCTGCTTTTAAAAATAAGCGGTAGTGTTCAGTTTTATTTATTCACATTTCCCAGGCGTTAGATAAAGTGTGGCATGATGGGCTACTCACGAAAATACCTCGAGTTCTTCCTGAAAACACTCAAAAGCTTCTAAAGGATCAGCTTTCAAGAAATGAACAAATCGGTGAAGAAGTACCTCAAGGTAGTGTACTAGTGCCGCTATTATATATCTACACAGCGGGTATGCCGACAAGCCGACATGTCAACGTTTGCATACGACACTGAATATATAACAGTTAATAAAGATTCGACGGCAGAATATGCACAGTCTCACATTCTCAAATACCACAGTTTCAGCAAAAGCTCACATTAAGTAGTTGGGTGTCCACCTCAAGCGACGCCTAACTTGGATCCGCCATATTGAAACAAAAACAACGACAACTGCATTGGTTACAAAGTCCTAACTCAACCTTGATTGTAAAACACAGAGTGATTTTATACAAATCAATTATAAAGCCAATATGGACATATGGCATTCAGCTATTACCAAGAAGATAGTCTAGGATTCTACGACTAATCGTTTGGGCCTCTTGATATCTAAGAAATAAAAATATAATACAGGAAGAATGAAAAAAGTACAATAAATTCATTTTAATATTGGTTATAATTAATAAATAATAATCTAGAGGTGAGATTTTAATACTTATTGTAAATTTCTTTTAAGCTAAGAAAAAAATATTAAAAAAAAGTTGGTAAACAATGGGAGTTGTCGTAGAGTGATAAAATTTGGCACGCTTGCTTTAATTGATCAAATATAATAAAATTATAAATTTAGCAAAAATCCGCCAAAGATTACGTGCCCTTCTGATATGTTTGTCTCTTAAAGCTAAAACATGACTTACGAATTCTGTACACGTATTATTTATAATAATTGTAGTGTCTTGATTAAGTTTTGCTCAATTCATGTCAAGGATACGTACACACATATGCAAATGGCATTTGAATAATCACATTTGTGTAAATAATTTTTGTAGCGAATATACTTGTGTCACTACATATTAAGTTATGCCCAACACATGTCAGCTAGCTTAACATAATTATTTTTCGACGAAAAATAGCACTTTGCGAAAATGTTTACTAATACTATAGTTAATATTATAGTTAATATTTCGTTGTAGTTTCTAGTATTTATATTATAATATTCTTTCGGAACTCAGGGTTCAAACTGTAAAGGAACCTTTTCAATTAAGTCTTTATTAGAATATTAACCTCTATTTGTTCATGTATAATTTATTCGAAAATTTCGAAATACCTTATGGGTTGCTTCAACGAAAAATGCATATAGGAATTGAACAATGTTTTGCTTATCGTGGTGGGCTTGGAATACCTTTAAATATATAAATTCCATTTTTTTTGGGTAAGATTTTCAAATATTAGGATATTGATAAAGAATTTTAAAAATTTGTGTAATATGTGATGGAACATCAATCGCCTTGCCATGTTTCTGTCGTGTAATGTGGTAACACCGAGTTTTCCCATATCCATCCTTACTTCCAGGCCTTTTTTAAAAGCAGCTCGAATTTTAGATTTTTTTCATTCGTAACTCTTTTATTTTTCTCACCTGAATTTCTCCATGCTTTCAAGGGTAATTTGTATGTAACATCCGCACAAAAACATAAAAGCGGAAATAAGGTCAAGTTTCTATCCAAAAATTTCGGCCGTTAAATGTACTGAGATCAAAAAGAGGACCAAGTTCTTTATATGTGCAATACCAATTTCAAGCTATCTGCGATATATACAAACTATACAAGCAAACACCGCTTACAATAAAGACACTGTAGACAAAATAAAAGAACAATTTCAAAAACTCAGAAAACACAACAGCGAGAACGAAGGAAAAACATATACAACTTTGATGCACACCGGAAAATCAACACACAAAATAGCCAACTTTCTCAAGCAATACAACAAGAATATAGCATTCAAAACAAGAAACAATCTAGGACGAATATTACAAACCAACATAACAACAGGGGGTTTACAAACTAACGTGCACCTGTCATCACAGCTACATAGGGCAAAATAAAACCAAGATTTCGTGAACATATAAGAGACTATAACAAGAAGATGCGTAATCAGCAGAATCTAACTTCGCGAACCACATGTTCAACAACAAATGTAATCCAGCGCATATTAGAAAAACGGTACAACTACTACACACACAGAGAAAAGGACGACGACTAAACATCCTAGAAAACATAGAAATATATAAACATAAGACATTTGACGGACGCATCATAAACGAACAAACAAACTCCGATTCAGACGTTATATTCGAACCTCTAAAATCAATCTACAAGACACACAACAAAAACAACGAACAAGACGCTTCAAAAACAATAAAAACACATTACAAAAATAATAAACAAATTCAGAATCCAATAATCACTGACTTCTTTCAACCCCAACAAAAAACACTATCTCCGAATCCGTACAAAACACCCGGCTTACGAGCTTTACCTGCTACCTGTTCACACCTTACAGATGCCTACGAGCTCACATGACAAATAGATACCTGACAAACAATAAAACACTAATGAATTCATGCAAACTTCTCAGAACAAAAAAATTACATTCAAAATGGCACTTAGCCGAAACCGGTTGGTCTCCAAAGCAAACTTGACAAGGGATGACAGAAATTCGTTCTAAAAATCTACATCAAAACACCCTGTCGGAATATGAAATCAAGTAGTAATTAAATACCATATTTGGATATGATGCTAATAAAGGACTCTAACAGTAAGAATAAAAAATTAATAACCAATTGGTACACTAAGGAAACATCATCCGGAAGATTAATCTAGTATTTTTCGACGCAACCAATGAACATGAAAATAAACACAGCAATAGCCTCAAAAACAACAACTTAAACAAAGTAAAGGCGGTGTCACAATGAACTTTGTCGCTTTGCGTGACATTTCAGACTTTGACGCAAAAGCGCCAAGCAAAAAATGTATGTCACAATAGAAACTTTGACAACACTCGCGCTTTATTTATTTGTTTACCTATGAAAGTGGTTGGTGTTTTTTACCTAAATTTAATTATTTTAAAATGTGTTTGGACGATTTATTGGAGTTATTAGTTATTGTGCTGTTAATGTATGAAGCAATGGAGCTGCTAGAATACATTTCAGCACGTAGGTTTTGGGTAAGAAGTCTTTACCAAGATCGTGACCACACAGGTCTCTTCGCTTCCAGTTTTGAAGAAATGCACCAAAGAGATGCGGAGCAATTTAAAAAAAGTGTTCGAATGACTCCTGCTGTGTTTGACATGTTGTTGGAACTTTTAAAGCAACGACTCACAAAAATGTCTAACCGACCACCAATATCTGCTACATGCAGACTGTTTTTAACACTTACGTGAGTGATAATAAAATTTTAAGCTAATAAAAAAACTAAATTAAATTTACATACATATGTTTTCTACTAATAGTTACCTAGCACATGGAGATAGTAAGCAAACTCTTGCTACTGCCTTTAAAATGGGACGTTCAACTGTAACCACCATAATAAGTGAAGTATGTGAAGTGATATGGGAGGAATTGGGAGTGATTTACTTGTCGCCCCCCAATAACTATGAATGGAAACGTATTGCTGAGGACTTCAATAGCATGTGGAACTTTCCGAATTGTGTTGGTGCTGTAGACGGAAAGCACATTACAATATCTTGCCCACCTAACTCAGGATCTTTATATTATAATTATAAGGGAAATTATTCGATTGTGCTCCTAGCAAGTTGCGACGCAAACTACACTTTTACAACAGTGGATATCGGCGCATATGGTTCTCAAAGCGACGGTGGAGTATTATGGCATTCTGGCTTTGGTAAACGATTATTTAATGGTAATCTGGATTTGCCTGAAGATGCTTGTCTGCCTGGGTCTTGTACCAAGTTCCCATATTTTATGGTTGGTGATGCAGCATTTCCCCTTAAAAGCTTCATTATGCGTCCATACCCAGGTTTGTTCATTCAACTTAAGTACCTTTTTATATACCTATGCTAATTTCATAACATTCAACGATTCTTTGCCATTAGGAATGCGTCTGTCAGTTGACCGGGAAAATTTTAATAGGCGGTTATCGCGAGCTCGAAGGGTGATAGAGAATGCTTTTGGAATTTTGTGCGCTCGGTGGAGAGTTTTGCTATCGCCTTTGTTTATGCATCCTGAAAATGCAGAAAAAGTGGTGAAAGCTGCCGTGATTTTGCACAATTTCGTAAAATTTCACGATGGTAGTTACTGTCCACCTGATTATGTGGACCGCTTTCAAGGTGACGAAATTATAAATGGGCTCTGGAGAAGTGAAGTCGTAGCACCTCTGCGAAATCATGGCCGAATGACTTCTAATAATGCAACAAGAAGTGCATTCGTATTAAGAGATCAGCTAAAGGACTATATTATGTCTCATCCAATTTAAATAATTTTATAAATAATCGTGTATGTGATGAAAACTGATTGTTTTGACAAATTAAAACAATTTAGAAAACGATAAAGACGTAATGGATTTTCAAATTAATTTAAATGTATCACTTCTTTTATCGTTTTTGTATTCAACATGTGTTTTTCAATATTACAATATAAAAAATTATCAATTAATATTGTTTTATTTAATATAAAGTAATAATATGTACAAAACCAAAACTTAAAATAAAAAAACAATTCATTTCTTAAAATTTAGGATATCGTCGGCTTAACCTGCAAACCTGCTAACTCCCTTTCAGCATATTTTACAGGAAAGACAAAAAACTTCTTATATATCATATTTGCAGCTTGAGAGGAAAACCAAAAATATAGTCATAGATGAAGAATACCATAAAATAAAAAACTAATATTTTTGGTTTTCCTCTCAAGCTGCAAATATGATATATAAGAAGTTTTTTGTCTTTCCTGTAAAATATGCTGAAAGGGAGTTAGCAGGTTTGCAGGTTAAGCCGACGATATGAAAAAAAATAATAATAATAAAAAAAACCATTCATTTCTTTAAACATATAACATTTAGAAATTATGAACAAATGCCAGAAGCTCTATCTTCAACCTATCTTGCACTTCCTCAGGCTTTTTTTGAAGACTTTCGTCCAGCATTTGAAGAAAGGCACTATTTTTCGATGGCGCTTCTTGAGTTTTTGCAGCAAGAACCGCTTCAATTGTGCCACAAAGCCGGTCAAATCTCTCGCGGGACTCGTTCCCAATGCGTTGGCGTTTTGCACTCTTAGCACTGGTTGTTGCTTCCTCGCTGCACTGGCTTTGATTCGACCCGCCCACTTCTAAGCACTCATCCTCCATCACAAGGTCGTTGAGAGGAGTAAGTGGTGCCTGGCTACAGGAAGATTCTTCGCTATTGAACTGAAAATTGTTACTGGTTCTAAAATTTGTATCGGAAAATTACAAATGTAGTTAACACAAATAACATATCAACAAATTTCCCTAACTTTTTTGGAGTTACATGTTTTGTTAGAAAACCCATGGACTGCATATAGCACCATTCTCGTTTCTCTTCCGCAGCGGCTCCCGACTTCATCTTGCTACATGAATTTTCGCGCACAAAGCGGTCACGCAGCGATTTCCACCTTGTTTTGCATTGCTCCTCTGGAATAACAAAATTAGCAAACAAGGCAAGAATTTTCCTGACAAACATATTACCTGATACTCCAACTGAAGCTGCCACTGCCTGCCAAGCTTTATCCTTCAAGTATTTATTTCTAAAAACTATCGAACTTTTATCGAACAGGCACTGATGCATTTTGATGGCTTCTATTAATTTTTCTTCCATTTCGTGAAAATTTTAACTATTAATTAGAAAACTGAAACTTTAAACACAATACTTTTAAAATGAATGCAGATACTTACCGTTTTGAAAGGTCTATAAATATTTGTTTTACAAAAAATATAAACAATATGAAACAGCTGTTTGTCAAAGCGCGCAAAAAGTTGAGAGTTGCCTAACTTTGTGCTTCGCGTTGCGTTAAAAGTACTTTATGTGTCATGTTTCGTATAAGCATGTACATTTCAACTTAGATGTCAAAGCGTATTCATAACGCAAAGCAAAGCAAATATCTTATGTGACATGGCCTTAAGAAATATAAATGATAAAAATATTTTTCCGAAATATATTACAAACAATCTTATAAACAAATGTTTAAATACAAAACACAACACAAGTAAAAGTTATGTTCCAAAGCTGACAGATATCAAAACACTAAAACATATGGCATTTCGAAACGAAAACACAATATTTACACACAGATCAAAGAAAACACTATCACATCTCATCCAGCGAATTATATTACAATCAAACTTAAACTAATTTATATAATTGCTAATTCAGCATTTTCATATTAATTTACAATAATTTTTAATATTTTTATATTAAGTGTGTGAATTCTTGCTATTCTAAGGATTACGATGGTAAACTAATTTCGGTACACTGAGTTTATGTCTACAGACAGGAAATCGGTTTAGCGTTGCAATTTTATTTTGTAATAACTTTATTTTGTGCTTATTGCGCTATTTATAAATTCGTCAATAGTGTCTGCCTTCATATAAGTGCAACTCACGCAAAAGAACAATAACTGTATACAAATGAACTAGTTGGACTCCTATGGCGACCTAATATTAATCTCAATATCCCGATATATGACAAAAGGTCAGATAAGGAATTAATCTAAACTAAAAAGCAACTAGTATATTTCTAGTTATTTTGTCTGCAGGACATGTAGATAAATATTAATATTATATTATTAAAATTATAGCTGTTCTTGACCTTTTTTTAAATTTAATTTATTAAAATTGTCCAAGCTTGGAGGTCTTTTTTTTTTAAATTATATTTTTATTTTTCGATATTTCGCTACTCCATTGTGTAGCATCATCAGGAAATGCTACACAATGGAGTAGCGAAATATCGAAAAATAAAAATATAATTTTTTAAAAAAAGACCTTCAAGCTTGGACAATTTTAATAATATTAATATTATAAATTAAAATTTTAAGAGCCCAGTTTCTCCCATTTGCCTAACTAATCCATGCTACCAGCAGTTTGTGGTAGAGAGTAAGAGTGAGAGTACAGCAGAGCGAACACAACCTTACTCTTAAAGCTACACCAGCAGTTCCTTGCGAGTTTACTCAACAGAAGGCATGTAACCATAAGAAGAGGTATAACTTCGTATTTACTATGGTCAGATTTCCAATTGGGGGTTTAACCGCATCATCAAATACACATCATACCACTTGCCTCCAGACTGTCAATTCATTCACAATGCTGTGGCTCTTATAGTCGTGAGCTCAGATCAACACAAAAGTTTATGAGCTCCCATTACCGTAGACGTTTGTGCGCTCACATCAACGTACATGTTCGTGGCTACAGCAATACCGATGTTTGCACGAAGTACCATCTTTAATGTATATTGAGTTGTATTATTTCCTACGTTGTCATACAAGCACCTGACATTATGACTTGAAATTAAAGGCATTGATTCAAAATTAGGACTTAAAGTAATAACAAAACTTAATACATATAATTCTAATAGTATAAAACTAACAGCATTCATAGCTAGTACTATATAATAATAATATAACGATGATTAGGACAATTTTTTTAATTCGTCATGGTGGAGGCAAAAACGAACGTAGTGAATACACAAACATTGAAAACTGATTTACCTAATGTTACTATCTACGAACGATTCTAGCACAATCGAAAACCTAATACAAACAAGTAAACGATATGATATAAATAGTTCACCATTCCAATTATAAGTAATATTGTAAATGATCCGTTGAAATTTCCGCTATTAATTAAAAATAAATACAGACAAACTAGTGGTCCATTCTAACACTTATAGTACGCGATTTACTTTATTTTGATGGACACCTTGCAAGCCTGCTCTCCTAACTCAAATATAGATAGTATGTTAAGATTTAAGTAAATTACACTGTAGAGATAAGATTTGAATACTTATTGTAAATTTCTTTTAGTAGAAAGGTTCAGTAAAATAAAATTAAAGTTGAACACAAAAAAATTTTTTTCTGATTCAGTCATACGACTATGAAATATAGTGAAGCACGGCCTTTAATGCGGCACCGTCGAACGAAATCTATTCATATTGCATATGGATAAGTAAATTAATTTATGAACAGTACGGATTGTGTATTTATTGTGCTACTTATTACTTGGACTTACCATTAGTAGTAATCTTATTGCCTTTGTTATGTTGGTCCATTGTTTGCATTGATCGTTCCGAAAATATTCGCATTTTATTTCTGGAAAAGAGGGTGTGAATCCATATCATGATGTATGCTGTTGATGTAGGAGGAGAAGTGTACTCATGCTTGATCATGGTCTTCTTATTTGTCTTCGTAGTCATCATTTTCATATTGGTCGCTGTCTTCTCTGTCCTTGTCGTCCTTATCGATTGGTGTTGATTGGGACGCTCATGTCCTTGTGTTGGGGATGTCTTATTGATAACTCTACATGTAGTGCTCTCCAGGAAATATCGACTATCAGTAACCAAACCCCGCCGATCCATGCCCAGACATCGAAGGCGTAACGCTACTAACTATACCTAATTGTGTGGCTGTATTATTTGATTGTCATTGTTGTTGTGCAGCAAATTTCATACGTTTTTGTTTTTGTCTCTGATTGCAGAACCAGACTCTCACCACGTTCTTCTTGAGATCGAGCTTCTCGGCAATGGCAGCTATCTTCTCTCCAGATGGCCTCGGCTGTACGGCAAAGTACGCTTCCAGAGATCGCTTTTCAGGTGCCGCAATGGAAGTCCTTTTTCTTGAAAAAAGACTCGATATAGATTACTCGATAATAAAATTTTAAAGTATAGTTAAATAGATTTCCCTTTCTCTGTTTCAATATACATAAATGCAAAATGTGCCTCAAATTGGTATGTACATGTGATTGTAAATCGGTTGATTGTTTTGCGTTTGTAATTCAGTAAAAAATTAAGTTAACGGCTAAACAGAGTTGTAATAATACAAATAGTAATACAGTGATGATATTTACATCGCCAGTTCCCATTAAGTTCAAAAAATAGATTAAACAATTAAAATATTCTTCTTTAAAAGATTTTCGCTTATTTCGATCCGCAGTAAGTTTTTGCTATAGAACTTCGGAATACATCTAAATGAAGCCCTTTTCCACTTGACTTTAAATATTCCGACAGGGTGATTTAATATACTGAGATATTTTGAACGAATTTCCGTCATTCCTTATCAAGTTTAGTTTGGAGTCGAAAGAAGACACTGAAGGTGGCACATAGCTGAAATTGTCTTCTCTCCAAGCCAAACTTGACCAGGGATGACGGAAAGTCGCTCCTTTTTCAACTACGGGTAATTTTATGCTGATCCGGTTATAATTCGGTAACTTTACGTTAATTACCATAATTATTTTTTGAGCTGATTGTTTACGCATAGCAATTAATTTATTGAGAACGCAAATTTAATATTAATATTAAACAAAGTTTGACTAAAGACAATTATTTTTAGACCTTAAAAAATTTGGCCAATTACAAATGTCATGTAGGATCAAATCACCGTTTACTAAAAAGATTGATAAACTTATTGGTCACATGTAACTATTTGTAAAATTCGCATTTGAATTCATGTTATTTGGCGTGAATATTTACGATTTTTTAAACGATGAATACAAGAATAAGACAACCGAAAACAGGTTCAGAGGTTCGAATTTTCCCAATAATTGATAGACTTCGGTTTAATGTTAAGATTTTTTTCTCTTATTCTCTAAGCAATAAATCACCGTCGGATTACATGAAAAGTGATTTATACACGCTACTCCAGTTATAATGAAATAGGGTATATCTCCAATTTTAAACCAAGTTTTAATAGTTTCAATAATTGTTTATTATTCAAACATCGCAAGGGCAATAGTTTTTTTTTTCAACGCAGTTGGTAATTTTAACGATGCCACATATTAAACTGGAGTTGCTTTAATTTTTCCAACAGAGCATTGAACATTTGAAGGGCATGAACTAAAACGCTGTCTACCTTTTCTTTTCGCCTGCAGGAAGTACACTTGGGGCATCAGGATCTCGCCGTTTATTTTTCGCCTGTGCCTCGGCTTCTTCAAGCCACGCTTGTAAAATGGGCTTCAGCGCAATCATGTTGTTGTGCGACAGAGTTAGACTCTCAAAACGACAGATTGTACTTTGTGAAAGTGCCCCAACTCCAGGTAACTTTAAATTCGCTAGTGCTTTACCAACATCCGCTTGTGTGACTCCTGTTCAAGGTGATATTCAAGAATTTTATTTTTATTCAAAAACTTATTAAAATTATAAAACTTCCTGATGATAAAAGCAACACAAAATCTCAAGACATAGACTACCTAGTTTTATTCTTCGTTGTTTAAATCGCTCAGCAAAGGCTTCTAACTCTCTTGGGTCTGTGTCGGTATCCGGATGTAGACCCGCAGCCGCTACTGCGGCCGTTATCACAGGATGATGTACTGCAGAGTGTCCATGATGGCCTTTTTAAATTGAAAGCATAATGAAACGTTAATTGCTATTGTTTTTTATTATCAAATTATATATATTTAATCAATATTGTTTGCCATGACATTAATTATGTTAGGCGTACCCGCAGAATGTCCACTTAAACTATTTGGATGATGATGACTCATCATATGGTTCATACTATGATAGGATCCGTGTAAATGTTGGTGTGTAGGTGTTAAAGGCGTTTCTGAAATGGGTGCGAGTGTTGTCATGGAGCCCGTCGGATCTAGCATATCCAGCTGATCCATGGAATGGTGCATCTGAAAAATAATATTTTTGAATTTTTATCAAAATACCATTAAATATTAGTTTTTATATTTATTACACCATAAATAATGATTGATTTGACGCTAGACTAATTTCAATGAAATTAATAAAAAAAAAGTGACGTTGGATGTGAAAGGGCCTGCAAAGGCACATTCAATTGAGCAAGCAATGTTGTTAAACTACGTTTAGGAAGCAGGTCCGTGTAGCTATTTGATTGTATTCCTATTTTTCTAAAAATAACAATTTAAAATTTGAAGTCATTTCAAATAACGCGGTAATAAAACCAAATTTAGTCTCATTCTCGAAAATGGAACATTTTTTAAATCTTGCATTAAATTTTGTACCTGGCTCCTCGAAAATGGAACATTTTTTTTATCTTGCATTAAATTTTGGCCTGGCTCCTAACCTCACAGGATTCTATTCTGTTGCGTTGCAAGAAAAAAATCGATTTTATACATCCCGGGAAACGCGAAATTTAAAATCAGTACTCATGGAAATAATTATGCAACACCTAGAAAGACCATACATGGAACATATGACTGGTCCAGAAGTGGAACTCTAACGAAGTACAAAGAACTAAATACGTTATATACCATAGCATACACCGGAAAATCCACTACAAAATAGCCAATTTTCTCAAAAAATTCAACATAAATATAGCATTAAAAACTATAAACAATCTAGGACGAATATTACAAACTATCTGTTAACACTGCTACATAGGACAATCAGGACGCAAACTAAACCGAAGATTTCGAGAACATACAAGAGACTGTAACAAGAAGATACGTAATCCCGGCTCGACTTGCCATTCTCTTTTTTTTTTGCAAATTCCCAGCGCTGTGAAAAACTCGCTCGCTTTCCACTGAAATAGATTTCAATGTTAATATGCAACACATGGTATAGATTGTTAAAAATTATTTCCACATGTTACTTGCTTCAAATATGTATCTTGAATTATTTTATTGAATAGATTGACGGACATTTATTCCACTTTTAATTACTTTCCCTTTAGTTTGTATTGCGTTATTCAATTAGTCTTCAAAAGTTAGTGCGTTAGCAACACACTTACCCGATGGTACAGAAATAATTGTTCTCTACATTATTAAAAAAAATTAAGCTATAAAAATTTAAACAAGTTCGGCTATACCGAATCTTATATACCCTTCACAAAAGTATGAACTACTAATTATAATACAGATTTCCCCGGTGCAAAGGTTTGTTAGCAATCTTTAATTTTGGCCTCCGATCTTAATTCTCTTCTCTTTTACATTTGAACTCCCGTTCGTTTTAATATGAGCATTTTCGATGGGTTAATAGTTGAAATGTTTTTCCTTAATTACGGTTCTTTTAATTTGTTTTTCTTTTCTCTCTTTTCTTTGAATGCTTATAAATTTTTAATAAATTTTAGATTTTTAGTGAATTAATTCGCGATGAATAAATTCTTGATTTTTGGGTAGTTGTTCGTAAAAATTAGGTTTTGTGTCTTTTAGACCACATGTAATCGAATTTGATTTTTTGCATATTTTTGGATAACTTCTAAATTTTGTTCCCTAGTAGCTGTTTTAAGCAATTTCGTATTTCTTAAAACTTTAGCTTTATGGAAAATTTTATTATTTTGGTTATTTAAAGTTTTAGGGTGAGTACTTAATTATGTTGTTATTTAATTTAGATTTTTGGTAAAATATTTAATTTTTATTTTTTGGTGAATTTCCGATTTGTGGTGAAATTATTTTTTGTATAATTGTGTAAAATGTAATTTTTCCGTGCAGTTTGTTTCTTTTAAATTCCGAATTTTCAGAAAACTTTGTTATTTTTGTAATTTAAAATTGTTGGACTAAAGTTTTGCTTTTGCGGTAAAGTTACGAATTTTGGTCATTTTCCAAATTATGGTGAAATTTCGTTTTTTTTTATTTTCAGATTAAGTTAGATTTCCTGCTAAATATATAATTTTTATGATCTTTAAAATTTTTGGTAAATTTTTTAATTTATTGCAGAAGTTTCAAATTGCGGTGAAATTTTGTTTTATTAATTTTTTTTTTGTAATTTGCTTAACAACAATTTTGATAAAACTTCGAATTTTTGGTGAAATTAAAAATATTTTGAAAAATACATTTTTCTGGTAAAATTTCACAATTTGGTGAATTTTGATTTGGTTTGCAAAATGTTTTTTTATTTATATTAAATATTGTTTTTTTTAGCAATTAATTTTATTTTATTTCAGTTTTTCGATTTTATGGTGAATTTTTGGCGAATTTAAAACTTTGGACAAATTTCGAATTTTTGCAATTTTAATTCATTTCACAAAAATGAAAAGGGCGTTCATAGGTTTGTCATTCCACTTGTAATTTCTACAATATTAATTTCCTACACAACATAGTATATATATTCTGAATCATTATAGGTAGGAAAGTTCAATTAACGATGACCTTCTGTACGACGGTCTGATATTGAAAATTTTCCATTTGATCCGAATCTAATACAAATAATAAATAATTTATTGACAACTATGCAGGGTATGTTACATGAAATGATACGCACCCAAAACGTGCTTCTGCAAGGTTTGATTACCAAAAAAAATTTTTTTTTGTTAAGCTGCATTTTATTTAATTGAATCTTTCTAAAAGAAAATTACAATAAGTATTAAAATCTTATCTCTAAAATATTATTTATTAATTATTACCAATGCAATAACTAATCTGCTCTATTCAAATCTTAATATACTGTAGTGTGTTCAGCTGTCAACTTTTGCCAACCTTACGTTTTATAAACGACCTCTACCAACCTTCAGTAGGTGGGGTGATAGGTAGCAACCACACTTAAGCAGCATAACTGTGAGAAACGCTTAGATCAGCGTTCTCCCATACATACAGTTAGGCTGCCGTAGTTGCATGCTTAAACAAAGAGGGCATTAAGTTACACATTCTTGATGCCCCTCTGCGTTAGGCTAAGACAATTAATAATTTTAAGTTTATATAAAATTAGAAGAAACAACAGAATAGTTGTGCTCTGTTCAGATCTTAAATAAAATAAAGATAAATTAAATAAATATAAATAATACATGGCGATCCTGCCAGAAGCAGACAACTGAAAATAAAGAAATGGTGCAAACTTTGGATTATTTTAAAGGAGTTAAGTAGTAAAAACTAGAAGGAGCAACTACAAAGAACATTTTTAAAATTCTGAACAACATCTACAAGAAAAATATGAAAGAGAGAGAAAAATATAGATGGAAAAATTCAAAATAGCAACAGCAACAGTTTACACTAACAATCTCTCACTGGCCCCATGACTAACTCACCAACTAAAAATCAACAACATTGATGACTAACCTTTTTGCGAAACCACTATAAATAATGCGCTGCAAGGATTAGAATTCATTTAAAGGAGAGTAAAACAAATCACAGTGACGACTCAATTCAGCTAGTAATACAGCAGTTGTTCAACCTTTGTCCAAGAATATTCAGCCTACTCAATAGCATGTCGTAGCCATACCAGAACCACAACATACAAAATACACAGTAAGTTAGTCTTTGAAAAAAGAACAACAGCACCATAATAAAAGAGAAACATTTATAATTTTTAATTTTAATACTTATATAGATAATAATTTTATATCTAAAAATAAAACATAATAATTTTTTTTTAACAAAAATCCTTGTTCTTGAGTAATGTAAAACAAACTAACATAGTTTTAATTATTTAACTAAACTAACAAAGTATTTCTGCGACACTCACGAGTCCCCCAGTAATACCTAGATTAAGATACAAGCCCGGTTCGGTGCCATACATCCCTTTAATATATAAGCACTAACACGACCCCCGACACTTTGACCGACTAACCTTCACGTTGTTGTATAGGCTTAGTTTAAGTAAAGTATAAACTTATTTTTTGTAAACTTATTTCTTTAAAAACTGTAAACAATAACGTGAAGCACTTACGAGGACAGTTCTAAAAATTAAAATATTTTATGATTGATGAAAACTAGGAAAGTTTTTTGATCGACCGAAATTTTAAGCCACTCGTCAATCAGTTTATATTTAATCAGGTCATCCTTAACTTCCTTCTGGTTGTAAATAAACCAGGAATTTTCGATACAATCAATTTTGTTTCGTGGTTTCTACAAGTAATTTTGACTTTAAATTTTTTCAAATTTTCTACTTCTGAGGGTTTGTTCAGAATTGTACTTCTGTTGTTTTGTTCAGAATCAAAAATATGTGATGACTTGTGTAGTTTAAGCCCTTCCACAAATAGATAACCAACCAATTTTTTGTTTAAGAGAGGAAGCAAAATGCAAATTGCTATAAAAACTTTCGTTAGGAAGTGTTTTACAAAAATAGTTTCAAACCTTTTTTGGTTTTTGCAAATTTTAGAAGCTTATCTTATTTTCATTGAAAGTGACCTCAAACAAAATCACAGCATGTGTAATCACGATTCTAAAATAGAATGCAAATGAAGTAAAAGTTTCTATAGAATACCCAGTGGTATATTTGGGAATAATAATAGGAATCCTAGCACTACAACTACTGATCACATTATATCAACTGCATAAGAAATATTTAAGGTAGAATTATCTGAGACGATCTATGGCAACAGATATAGATAAGGTCTAAAACTATCAATAAACCAATAAGTCTCAAAACCAAAAAAAAAAAACAAAAATAAAGTTCTTCACCTTCGTATATATTTAATTTTTACTTACCTACCTAATTAATACATTTTGAAACCCATGATACTTAGTAGCTACTTGAAAATTGTGGGTAATTACCACCATATCTTGGAAATTTATTTATTTAAGGCCAATCTGTTTAAACGATTACAATAGAAGACTTCCTGATTTCTTGCTCTCATAAAACCTAAATGGAATGGGAACATATTATTTATAAAGCACCACTTATAAAGGAAAGATTCGAAAGATCCTACAAGTGTGTAAACACGGACATATAAACTAAACAGGAGAAAGTGAACAAACACATTAACGTGCTTGTAGAACAATTGGAGCAGCTAAGAGTCTTGTTCAATGTCAATTATTCACGATTGACACAGGCTCATAAAACTTTTGCCGATTACTTTTATCTTGACATACGTGAAAAACTACCGAAAGTATCAACACGCAAAGGTTTAAAAATACGAATACCCCAAAATATACACGAACAAATAGAGTTCGTTCCTCTCCTAGAAACAATTGAAACAAATCAAAATCGAAAACCGACAGTCAAAATGGCACAGACAGTGGTCGAATTCTTGAACACGGCCTCCAAACTTATCCCAGACTCCGATGGTTCAGCTGAGAACCTTCATAGCTTTCTGGATTCCTTAACTCTAGCAGATGCTATAAAAGGAACTCATGAGGCCGTGGCAATTCAACTTATAAAAACAAAACTGAGCCCGTAATTTAATTTCTAATGAAACTACCCTTACCGAAATAATATATAAACTTTCGGATACAGACAAAGGCGAATCCGTTGGCGTCGTTACAGAAAAACTAATGAACGTAAGACAATTGGGCAAAACTGCCACCGCTTATGCCAAAGAGATCGAAGATCTAACTAAAAAGCTTGAAACGTCCTATATAAAAGACGGATTGCCAGCTAACGTAGCAACTAAATACGCTACGAATTCCGCAACAAAGGCTATAATAAAGAATGCCTCAAATGATAGAGTCAAGCTCATTAATAATAATAATTAATAATAACAATAATAATAACAATAACAATAATAATAATAATAATAATAATAATAATAATAATAACAATAATAATGTTTACGTACGAAATACCCCTAGTGTATGTTCAATCTTACATTTAGTAATTTAACTTTTTCCTTTGTATTCTAATTTCTGGCGCCTAGTTTTTCGTTTATATAAACTCACTTTTTTTTCTCTCTCGCTAATTCTTGTGCTACCCCCGAACCCGAACGTAAGTTATTTTACGAAAAATAAAGTTTATTTAACCTTTTTAAATATTTTTTGAGAAAAATATTACCACAACAAATAATAATAATAATAATAACAATAAAAATAATAATAATGATAATAATAATAATAATAATAATAATAATAATAATAATAATAATAATAATAATAATAATAATAATAATAATAGTAATAATAATAATAATAATAATTATCGCGGTAGAAATCAGCCTCAACGAATAAACACGTTGGCCACCGAAAATAATTCGGAAAACGGGCAAAACCCCCAAGGTACTCAATAAAAATTTACAACATCAATGTTAATTCATACAGCTATTGTAAACCCTGCTCAACAGTGAACGACACAATGTCGACACTATTAGTAGACACTGGCGCAGACATTTCAGTTATAAAAAGTAGTCAAGTTCTTTATGATCCGATAATGGAAAGTGAACATCAATGGAATAGGAAAAGGTTTAGTAGCAACTATTGGAAAAGTAAAAACCGAACTCCTATTACGAAATATCTCAATTAAACATTAGTTTCATGTAGTAGAAGATAACTTCCCGATCCTCGGAGACGGAATTATAGATATGAATTTCATAAGGAAATATAAATGCATATTGTACTTCAGCGGGGAACAAGACTTGTTGAACTTGACCGATGAGGTACCATATCAATATAATATTACCCTGCATGACTGCCCAGAACCTCTTCCAGCACGATCTGAGGTTGTTAGACCAATCAGCTTTGACGCTGGTGTAGAAGAAGTTTTTGTACCACAACAAATGCATCAAAACAGTATTTTTATTGCAAACAACATAACAAAAAAGTCTAACCCTTTAGTAAAGATCAGTAACATAACTGATAAAGATATTATGATAAAAATTCGTAACATTAAAGTTGAAAAACTTAGTGACTATAGAATAGGAAATGTCAGTTGTGAAAATAAAAGTAACAACAACAGTGAAAAATTGGAAAAATTAACAAAAAATTTTCCAGATTTTGTAAAAACAGAACTAAAACAATTATGTTCTGATTTTATAGACATATTTGCACTAGAGTCAGATAATATCACGACTAACAATTTCTATAAACAAAAGTTGCGCCTTACTGATAAACAACCGGTTTACATTAAAAATTATAGAATCCCTCACTCTCAAAAGGAGGAAATCAATAATCTGGTTCAAAAACTGATAGATGACGATATATTAGAATCGTCAATCTCTGATTATAATAGTCCATTACTTTTGGTACCTAAGAAAAGCCTACCAGGTAATAAACAAAAGCGATGGAGATTAGTAGTCGACTACAGGAGAGTCAATAAAAAATTGATGGCTGATAAATTTCCATTACCTCGAATAGATGACATACTAGACCCATTAGGTAGAACAAAATATTTTTCATGCCTAGAGCTTATTTTATGGCTTTCATCAATTTGAATTGGAAGATGAATCAAGAGACATCACGTCTGTTGAAAAGATAATGGTTCCTTCCGATTCAAAAGATTACCTTATGGCATAAAAGTAGAACCGAACTCATTGCAGAGGATGATGACACTAGCATTCTCTGGATTGTCTCCAATCCAAGCTTTTGTGTAAATGGATGACTTAATTGTCATCGGAGGTTCTAGTGGCCATATGATGCAAAATCTTAAAGATGTATTTGACTTGTGTAAAAAGTATAACCTAAAACTACATCCTGACAAGTGTTTCTTCTTTCGTCAAAAAGTAACGTTTTTGGGTCACAAGTGTACAAACAAGGGTATTTTACCAGATGACGAAAAATTTTCAGTAATTGAAAACTATCCCACACCGAAAAATGGTGATGAAGCGAAACGCTTTATAGCGTTCTGCAATTATTATGGGAGATTCATTCCCAATTTCGCAGGACATTCTCGTCACATTACTAGATTATCTAGAAAAAACATTAAATTTGAATGGACTCCTAAATTCGAAAAAGCATTCAACTACTTCAAAAATCAACTATTGAGTCCGCATATCTTACAACAACCAGATTTTTCAAGAGAATTTTGCATAACAACCGATGCAAGCAAATTTGCATGCGGAGCTGTTCTAAGCCAAGAAACCGATGGCATGCAATTGCCTATTGCTTTCGTCTCAAAAACTTTCACGAAAGGCGAATCAAATAAATAAACTATAGAGCAAAAACTTACAGCAATACACTGAGCAATACAATATTTCAGGCCATATATTTATGGAAAAGAGCTTTTGATCAGAAGTGATCACAGACCTCTAACCTATTTATTTTCTTTAAAGAATCCGTCATCTAAATTAACGAGGATGAGGCTTGACCTTGAGGAATACGACTTTGTCCTAGAGTATTTTAGGGGAAGAGATAACCATGCGGCAGACGCGCTGCCCCGCATTGAATTTAATGACATAAAAAATATAGAAGTCAAAAACGTCTTGAAAGTAACTACCGGACTTCAAGCAAAAAAGAACAATGTCGGTAAGACAATTGATTCCGAGAGTAATCAAACACCACAGCCGGTTAAGCTTAAAGTATATGAGGCAATAAATATTAATAACTGTTCTTATTAAATAAAGAAGCAAAAATTATATAGCTCTGATAAATTGTTAAAATAAAATAGAAATTGTGTACTAAAAATAAAAAAATTTATTTAAAACTATAAAATTAACAACGGACAATAAGGAAATAATAAAGTTTTTGGACTAGATACAATCAAAGATCGTCACAAATATGGCCGAGTGCCATCAATGTAAAAGTGCAATACGTGGTGAAACTGGTCTCATGTGCGAAGGAATATGTAAGGTGTACCATTGTTCAAAGAAATGCTCAGGTCTAGACCAATATTCTCGAGGAATACTAGAAGCCGGTGGATTAATTCATTTTATATGTGAGGATTGTCTTCAATATATACATAACCTAGATGAAGCGCTGATATTAGTCCAAGAGAATGTTGAAAAAAACAGTAATAACTTAGCTGAATATAAAGGCGAATTTAAATCAGCATTAAAACAAAACGAAAATGAAATTAAAAATCTACTTGAAGCAATTGAGAAAAGATACAACGAAAGATTAAGAAAATTAGGTGAGGCACAAAAACATTGTGAAATAAATGTAAAAGAAATTAAAAAAGGTTACGAAAAAATAAATGAACAAAAAAACAGTAACGAAGAAATATGCAAAACAATTGAAAACAAGAACAAAAAAAATGTGTGAAGAAATAAAAAAAACAATAACAGAAACAAGTGTTAAAACAAATAACTTATCATTTGCTGGTGCATTGAAAAAAATATAGTGATGCCGGATGAAAATAAACAAAACCCGCTTGTTTTAAAACCAAAAGAAAAACAAACTGTTATAAAAACTAAAGAAGATTTAAATAAAAAAGTTAATCCATCGAATTTTAAAATTTTAAATGTGGAACAAAGGAAAAATGGATCTGTTATTATACAAAGTGAAAATAATGAAGAAAGGGAAAAAATTAAAGAAGCATTGCAGAATGAAATGAGTGATTTATACGAAATTAAAGTTCCCAATCAAATGGAAATGAAAATAAAACTAACTGGTATGACTTTTAAATTCACGGAGAATGAAATTGTGGAAAAACTAAGAAGGCAAAATGATATACTCTACGAAAGCAAACTTGAAGTTATAAAAATATTTGAATATAAGAAAAATGGTCGTGTAATATACAATGCAATAATTTAAATAGATAAAGAATCATATATCAAAGTAATGAATGTTCAGAAAGTTAATATTGGATGGGAAAAGTGCAGAATTTATGAAGGTACTGATATCATGCAATGTTACAAGTGTAGCGGATATAATCATAAATCAACGGATTGTAAATTTGAAGAAGTATGTTATAAATGTCACGGCAATCATAAATCTAAAGAATGCACAAAAAATGTTATAAATAAATGTATAAACTGTGAAAGAGTGAACAAAAGATTGAACCTTGGCCTGGATGAGAATCATGCAACAACAAATAGGGAATGTCCAGTTTTTCAAAACAAACTAAACGCGAAGAGAAGAAGGATAGGCCTCGCGGCATAACAACCATGGAAAATATACGGAATATACACTAATATACAAGGTTTGGTAAATAACTTCAACCAGATGGAGATACTTTTAGAAACAAAACAGCCAGAATTCGTTATTTTATCGGAAACTCACTTAACTATAGACGTGGGCGAAGCCGAAACACAGTTAACAGGTTACAATCAATTCTCATCTCTATCGAACTCAAAAAGAACAGGTGGAATTACAATATATTTTAAAAAGAAATGGAAAGTAAGAAAGATCGCCGAAAAAATTGTTGATTCGAAAATGTGGATAATAGCATATATGGTGCATAATAACAACATCAAATTTATTGTAGCTGCTGTATACAGGTCTCCAAGCAGTTCAGAATATGAATTTTTGAAAGCATTTGCAGATATCGTAGAAGAACTAAATGAAATAAACTGTGATATTATAATAGCGGGTGACTTTAATATAGATTGGTATAGAGAAAGTTTTTATAAAAACAAAATTAAGTGTATACTCGATGATAATGGCCTTAAGCAAATAATAGAAGAATTCACGAGAATTACAAAGAACTCCAAAACTTTAATAGATTATATAGTAACGAATAATCGAAATATCTCGGCAAAGATTAACATTACGAATAAAATTTCGGACCACGAAGCAATAGATATAATAATAGATAGTGATAAATATAATCCTAATAAAAACACCAATAAAGAAATTGAAATATTTAGATATAATAGACACCAATTTAACATTGAAATACAAAATTTACAAAAAATAATAAACAACACTAATGACTTAAACCACAACGTCAATCTCTTCGATGAATACTTAAGAAACGCAATAAACAAATTAACTATAAAGAAAATATATAGAGAAAATTTTAAATGTAATTGGTTTAACGATGAAATTCGACGAATAAAAAGAGAAAAAATTTATAAATATCAAATCGCAAGATACGAAAATACAAACAAAGCATGGACAAATTACAAATAAATTCGAAATATTTACAAAATCAAAATTCAAAATGAAAAAAGGAAGTATGTAAATAACAAAATCACTTCTGCCAAAGATCAAAAAGAAATGTGGAGAGAAATAAAAAATCTAATTTAAAAAAAATCTAAAAATACAATTGAAACTGTGATATTTAATAATGTAGAATATAAGAATAATTTGAAAATAGCTGAAAATTTTAACAATTACTTTGTAAATAGCGTGAAATCAATAAGATCCAAGATAAGCAATGCGCAATATATTCAAAACGTTCCAGTGATAAATTCCCAATTTAAATTCCGTGCAATAACGTTAGAAGAATTAAAAGTAATATGTAAGAACTTAAAAAATAAGCCAGACTTTTATAGGATAGATACTAGAATAATACTCAATAGCTGGCATATATTAGGAAAAGTAATGCTTCATATAATAAACAAATCTTTAGAAACAGGCGTATTTCCGGAAAACTGGAAAACCTCAATGGTAACCCCCATTGAAAAGGTGTCAAAAACAAAAAAATGTGAAGAGTTCCGACCAATTAATACGTTATTGACTTGCGAAAAAATATTAGAGAAGGTGGTAAAAGAACAATTAGAACAATATGTGGAATCTAAAAATATATTATCAAAATACCAATCTGGATTTAGAAAGAATTTCTCATGCGAAATAGCAGTAAACTACGTTATTAATAGGTGGAAAAAAGTTGAAAAAAATAATAAAATTATTAGCATATTCCTTGATTTTAAAAGAGCCTTCGAAACCATTGATAGGCATATTCTTCTACGGAAACTACATTGCTACGGGATTAGAGATACACAATTAAAATGGTTTGAATCATATATGACGGGAAGGAAACAAATAACAAAAGTGAACAACATGCAATCTAATTCAAAACAAAAGTTACTAACGAATATGGAGTACCACAAGGCTCAATTCTGGGAGCGTTATTATTCATAATATATATATATATATGATTTGCCAAAAATGTTGGAAAAATGTGAAGTAATTCTATATGCAGATGATACGCTTATCTTTACAGAAGGTGAATCGAATCAACAATGCTACGATAATCTTACACAAGATATGGAACGTGTTAGCATGTGGCTAAAAATGAGCAAACTTAAATTGAACGAAAACAAAACGAAAATATTAGAAATAAATACAAATAGTAACCAAGTTTTTAAAATAAATAATCAAGTGATAGAAAAGTGGATCAGATAAAATATTTAGGATTTGTTAACGATAAAGAACTGAAATTCAAAGAACATATTGACTATATATGTAAAAAAATTGGCAAAAAAATTTGTTTTTTCAAAAGAATAAGAAAGCATATATCAGTTATAACGGCAATAAACATATATAATACCATAATAAAACCGCATTTCGAGTTCGGGTCTACAATTTTATATTCATGCTGCACTACACAACAGATAGATCGACTACAAAAACTACAAAATAGAGCAATGCGAATTATATTAAAATGCAACAGATACACATCAATCAACTTTATGCTTGAATCTCTAAAATGGCTAAACATAAGACAGAGGCTTACACTCAACACTTTAAATTTTATACAAAAAATGAAACGTGGAGAAGCACCGGAATATGTAAAGGAGCAAATAGTATATGTCAGGGAAGCACAACCATACCAGTTAAGAAATATGAACAATTTTAGAATTGAAAGAGTACACTCAACGGCAATGCAACGAAATCTTTTTTACAAAGGCCTACAACTTTACAATACATTACCAAATTATATTAAAAATGAAAGTAATCAAAATCTAGTTAAGAAGCAAATCTCCTTTTTTGTAAAGTACAATTTATATTAGAGCTAAAACACAATATTATCAAATTTAAATATTTGTATGTATATGAAAAGTATTATTAATGCTAATAAATCATTAAATTTTACTCAGGATAAACTAATTATCCTTAAAGGAAAGAAAAAACTTTCCGAATGTATGTTGAATGAGATAGTTATTAATGGAAATGTCGATTTAGGTCACCTCTTTCCAAAGCTTGAAAAAATAAATATAGAAACCTTTAAAAATAAGGAAGTGGTCTCTTAAAAAGATTGATCTTGGTGCTTACACCCAAGCTAAATAAAATCAAAACCGCTGCATATAAACTAAAAATCATGCAACAATACCACAAGTACCCTATTAACGGAGGACACATTGGAATAACACGCATGATTAGAAAAATCAGACTTCTTTATTACTGGAAAGGCATCACAAGACCGTCATTAAAGGAAAAGAACCTTTTATGCTACCCAACTCCAGTTAAAATTTTTGAAATCGTCATTATAGACACTATTGGACCTTTGCCGACGTCCAATTCTCAAAACGAATACGCAGTAACACTAATGTGCGACCTTACTAAATATTTAGTAGCAGTACCGATCTATAACAAATCTGCAAGAAGTGTGGCTCAAGCAATCATGGAAGGTTTCATGTTAATATATGGCCCAATGAAAAGAATTGTTACAGACATGGGTACTGAATATATGAATGAAATTCTAATTGAGCTCTGCACTCTAATGAAAATAGAAAAATTGAACTCTACCCCTTATCATCATGAAACACTGGGTACTGTTGAGCGATCACACAGAACATTTACCGAATATTTACGATCCTATCTGTCGGAAGATAAATCCGATTGGGACAATTGGTTGAAGTTCTTTGTGTATTGTTATAATACAACCCCATCAACAGCCCATGAATATTGTCCTTTCGAGTTAGTCTTTGGAAAAATGCCACCAATCTTCGAGCCTTTTAAAGACAATTACATCACCCCACTGTACAATATAGATTCATATGAAAAGGAGTTAAAATTTAGACTCCAAGTAGCACATCGTAGAGCCGATAACCTAATAGATAATGCTAAACCTAAGCGGTACCAAGACTCTAGTGAGACTGCGAAAACTGTAAAGGTAACCCTAAATGACTGGGTGTTAGTGATCAATGAAGCCCGACACAAATTGGATCCCTTATATAAAGAACCCTATAAGGTCATTGGATTATCCAACAATAATAATATGGAACTCCAAACTGAAGTTGTCCATAAAAACAGAATAAAGAAATTCTACAATTAAATTATTTCAATAAGTTCTTTATATAAATAAATGTTTTTCTCTTTTCGTACTAATTTAATTTTAACTACTGCCTATTGGCTGTATTAAACTCTATTATATCTTATATAAAATATATTGACTGTACTAAGATATACTAAATATGAAATAATTTGATTATTTCAGTCTATTTAAATTTATAATTTTTTTTTTTTTTTGAATTTTATAATTAACTTGTTCTGCTCAAGACGACTTTTTCTTTTAATCTTCATTACAATGTTCTACATCTGTACTAACTTGTATTACCCTTAGTAAGAGCAAAGCAGTTCAGGGTCTTCCTTTTGATATTATCAAATGGCCCTCTACTGTTGCTCTTGGCGTCGTGCTTGCACTTCGATTTCTATTGCTATGACCTTCTTTAGTTTTTTTAATCTTCATAAAGAGCTGTGGTTACAGGTTGAAAAATTAGTTTCGCCAAAAGGTGGGTCACAACCCAAAATATTTATTCAATTCCTTGGGTATAAAGTTCACAAAGAAATCATGTGATTTACTACATTTTTTTTAAATTTGAAAGCACCGAGTACTTTATTTATTACCTCAAAGCGGACGGTTATCCCCAAAATTGTATCTACATTAAACAAATAATCACTACCTTAAGCACCCCCCAAAAAGGGAGGAGTGTATGGTATATAGATATAATATACATAAAATTAAATAAAATAAAGATTTAAAAAATAATAATAATATTTATATATTAATTTCATACATATAGAAATAAATAAAATTATATATATGTACATAAATCATAAATTTAAAATGTAATGTTTAAGCATGCACCTCAATTAGAAAAATCAATTTAAGTTATTGGTTATTCTCCCAAAAGAGGAGGTGTAGTGTGTTCAGCTGTCAACTTTTGCCAACCTTACGTGTTATAAACGTTAGATAGCAACCACACTTAAGCAGCATAACTGTGAGAAACGCGTTCTCCCATACATACAGTTAGGCTGCCGTAGTTGCATGCTTAAACAAAGAGGGCATTAAGTTACACATTTTTGATGTCCCTCTGTGTTATGCTAAGACAATTAATAATTTTAAGTTTATATTAAATTAGAAGAAACAACAGAATAGCTGTGCTCTGCTCAGATCTTAAATAAAATAAAGATAAATTAAATAAATACAAATAATACAATACTATCTATTATTGGGTTGGGTGAGCCGTCTCGCCAGGCACAATGTGTCAGCCTTTTGAGTCCCTGGTGCCCGCGAAACTGTAATAATTTGCGAACAAGAGTGTTGGGGTGGACCTCTAGTTTGTTTACGTATTTGGACGTGTATGTTTTAAATTTTTCCTGGATGTTTTCATTTCTTATATACCAGGGGCGCATACGATAAGTCGTAAAATTCTAGACTGTCTTCTTTGTAACTTCTGAATGTTTGATGTGCAAGCAGTACCCCACAGCTGAATGCCATATGACCATATTGGCTTTATAACAGATTTGTATAAAAGGATTTTATATTCCAAATCCAAGTTTGAGTGAGGACCTATTAACCAGTTTAGTTGACTTGTTAATAGTTTCATGGCAGTTAATTTTGCTTCAATATGACGAGACCAAGTTAGGCGTCGATCAACATGGATACCCAAATATTTCACGTGAATTTTCAATGGAACAGTGGCATTTGTTATTGTTATAGGTGGACAATTTTCTCTTCTGACATGCGCATATTTTGATGGATTTACCTGTATTCTCCACGTTTTTAGCCAATGTTCTAGCTCATTAACATGAGACTGAAGTTGTTCGGATGCTACTTCAGGTCTTTGTTTACACTTATAAATGCAGTGTCATCTGCAAACGTTGACGTATAGGTATTTGGGCTTGTTGGCATATCTGCTGTATAAATTATGTAAAATAGCGGCCCTAGTATACTACCTTGAGGTACTCCTGCAGAGATTTTCCCTTTTTTTGAAAATTTATCTTTTGGCCTACTTTAAATGTTATATCCGTCAGATAGCTCTTCAGAAGCTTGTGAGAGCTTCCAGGTAGTACTCGAGTTATTTTCGTAAGTAGCCCTTCATGCCAGACTTAATCAAACGCCATAAAATAAAACAGTTGAAAATATGCTTCTGGAACGTTCCAACATAAATATGAAGTTCAACTATTTCTGCAAACACAGGAAATATACATTATTTTAGTCTCTTAAACACACTTCACTATAAAAAAAACTGCTTTAGAATTGATGGGTTTTTTATATATGACACCAAACACTCTAGCGAAAGGGCATGTGGTGGCACTGCCATTATAGTCCGAAAAAACGTAAGGCATTTTCCATTGCCTGAATTTAGGGAAGACTTTTTGCAAGCCACGACTATAAATCTTACTGGTTCCAAAATTGTAGTCCCATCAGTGTATTGCCCGCCTAGGCATAAAATCGAACACTATCAATTTGCCAGGTACTTTGCTACACTAGGACAAAAGTTTATTGCAGCTGGCGATTACAATGCAAAGCACACATATTGGGGATCAGACTCCTTAGTTTTAGAGATAGGCAGTTATATTATACAGTTCAAGCAACCAAGCTAGATATCGTATTTGGCGGTAAAGCCACTTATTGGCCCACAGACTTTAATAAGCTGCCAGACCTTATTGATTTTGCTATAGTAAAAAACATCAAACTTGATCAGCTGTTAGTTAGTTCATCCTATGACCTATCTTCTGATCATTCACCTACAATTATTATTTTACACGACAGTTTTGTCACTGCACCTGAAACAATTAATTTCTACCCGAATAGAAACACGAATTGGTTAAAATATAAAATTTTCGATTGTCCCTCTGAGAAATCCAGATGATATTCAAGCAGCTGTAGATAATTTTACAGACGTCGTGACTGCCGCAGCCATAGCTGCAACGCCAACAAAGCCATCAGCTAAAATAATATCGTACCAGGCAACAGTAGATATTCAGATGCTCGTCATTGAGAAAAGAAGACTAAGAAGACAATGGCAAAATAGTCGTTCTCCACACATAAAAATGCAAATGAACTTATGCCAAAAAACCTTACATAATTAATTAAGACCGATAGTATTTTAAAAGACTTAGATCCGACGAAAAACATGGATTATTGCCTGTGAAAGGCATTTACAATGTGCTATAGCCAACGAATCTCCATTCGGACTTTAATACCGTACGTGAAAAGGCAAGTACATTCGCAAATAACTTAGAGAAACTTCTTACATCATATCCACCCTTCCAACTACTAGGGACACCGTAAATGATCGTATAAAATTTCCCTTATCTGTAAAATCGGCAAATAAAAATGCATATACAATAATAAAAACTTAACTAACTCAACTGTGAGAATTTACTCTTCATATTTAATGCCATGCTGCGCGTTAGCTTCTTCCTATGCTCTTGGAAGAAATGAAATTGTTATGATCCCGAAACCAGGAAAGGACTTAAGCCAGATTACATCCTACAGGCCCAATAGCCTACTCTCAGTTTTGTCAAAGTTATTTGAAAAATTATTCGTCGCGAGTGTAACTCCTTTTCTGAATGAACAGTTTGGTTTTCGAGCGAGGCATAGTACTATTGAGCCAGTTCATAAAATCGTTACTATTATTAGATCGCCTTTTAAAAGAAAGCTGTTCAGATTTATTTATAGACATTTTCCAGGCATTTAATAAAGTCTGACATGATGGGCTACTTACTAAAATAGCTCGGGTTCTTCCTGAAAATAACTACAAGCTACTAAAAAGCTATTTGTCAGATAGAACGTTTAAAGTAAGTTCAAAGGATCAGCTTTAAAGAAATAGGAAAATCAGTGCAGGAGTACCTCAAGGTAGTGTGCTAGGGCCGCTATTATATATCACCTATACCGCGGATAAGCCAACAAGCCAACATATATATACGTCAACGTTTGCAGACGACACTTGAATTATAAATGTTAATAAAGATCCGACGGTAGCGTCTGCACAACTTCAGTCTCATATTCATGAGCTAGAAGACTGGCTAAAACAGTGGAGAATAAAGGTAAATCCATTGAAATGTGCTCATGTACCGCTTTCCCTAAGAATGCAAAATTGTCCACCAATAACAATAACAAATAACACGGTTCCAGCGGAAACGCACGTTATATATTTAGTTATCCACCTAGACCGACGCCTAATTTTGTCTCGTCATATTGCAGCAAAAATAACTGCCATAAAGCTTTGAACAAATCAAATACATTGTGTAATAAGCCCTGACTCAACCTTGACTTTGGAATACAAAGTTCTTTTATATAAATCCGTTATAAAGCCAGTACAATTATATGGCACTCAGCTATGGGGTACTGCTTATTCATCAAACATTCAGAAGTTACAAAGAAGACAGTCTTGAATTTTACTAGTCTTACATCCCAACACCCTTGTAAACAATTTACAAAAATTTTACAGGCACCAGAGACTAAAAGGCACTGACACATTGAGCTTTGCGGCTCTCTCTACCCAATAGTAAAGATATAATCAAGGTTACTCTACATATTTCATAGATTGGAACAGAGTACTAGACTTAACATTAAAGAGTGAAAATGTAACGATTTGTACTAATTTTGGTAGTCCTCTCTTACCAATATCAAATTATAAAACTCGAAATGCAAGCCAAAATATAAGATTTAAATATTATAAAAGAATATGGAGGAAACGATAATCAGAAGTTTATGAAAATGTATAAAAACAAAGTTTAAGCCAAATACAAAACGGAAATAACGAGAACATCATGACTATTTTCTGTTTTAACTCGTTTCATTTTTAATATCAATTTCCAAATTAATTTTCCTGATTAATTTTCTTTTTAATTTAATGTATGTTATTTTCTGTAGTGTCGTACAAGCACCTAATTTACCGCGCGGTTGACATTACTGGCTGTTTCTTTTTGCATCTGCTATTTTAAACAACATCTTGACTATCCATACATTTGTTCACACATTTGAGAACGGCTTCAAAATAACGGGACAAAATGTGTTCGTGGTCTTCCGTTTGGAGAATACATGTAGATGTTCCTGATCAGTTTGAGCATAATTTTTTGTCTCTCATCGAGATTGTTTCGATGCTTTTATGGCTCAACTATAATATGCATGAGCTGGCTTAAGCAACTGTACAATAACATATAAATCATATGTGGCAAACTATAATGTACTTAACAACACTTTTCGTTAAGTTTCCTCAACTTTCATTTGCTTAAGCAAAGTACGAAGCTGATCGCATATTCCGTACGAAAAAAGCTGATTGTGTTATAGATACATATATTGAGAAACAAGCTGCAATAGAGGACGAAAGTGAAAAAAAATTTTTTTCTAAAATTAATAGAAAAAAAAATTGTTTGTATTAAAAAAGAGACGTATTTTATTATAATTGCAATTCAAAGGAACGAGCATGGGAAAAAGTAGCACAAAAATGCAAAAAAAAATTTTATTGTTTATAAGTTGAGTGATGCACACCGCTGCAGTTTTTAGTACTTTTGGCCAAAATTACACAAGCACCAAAAATTGTGTATTTTTTTGTTCGAAAATTTCTTAAAACTTATAAAAATAATTATTAATTTGTATATGAATGGCATTAAATATATAAAATATATTTATTCAACACCTTTTTGTTAACGAATTTTATTTATTCTGAAATAAAATATGTTTTTGCAAAAGTACGAATAAAACAAATGTGCAACTGTGGCATTATAGTTTCCATGCTCATGTAAGTACATTGTAGCCACCTAAAAGTCTTCAATAATTTGCTTAAGCATTTGACAAGCTTTTCGTTCAATTTTTGACATTAGCTTAAGCTACCTTAAGCATATTATAGTTGGGCCTTTAGCATAGTTCATGTACAAGTATTTAAGGACGAGGGCACACACATACATATACGTTTTATATTGCCTGTGTGTATTTTGTTGTGCGAACAATTGAAGGATCGCCGCGAATAACGTTGCAAATAACAAAATAATAATTTTTCAGGAGAGAAAAAAAACGTATTTAAAGGGTTTGATTATCTCTTCCTCTATTTTTTTTAGTTTATCAAAAATAATAAACATAAAATAAATTCCGTTCGTAGCATTTTGTTTATAACCTACAACATTCTTCCACTGACTGACTAATTGTAATTCCTTTTTGACGGTGATAAAATGCATAATTAAGTAAGAGAGTAATTTTAACGGTAATCTGCAAAAAAAACAGGTTTTGTAAAATTTGTCTTTTACAACGTCACACGAACCGACCATCAGTCTTCAGTAACCAAATTCATGTGGGAGCAGCAAAATGTACGATAGCTGAACAGATTTATGGCTAATTATGCTGGTTTAAACAATTTCAACTATTTTGGAATCCATTATTTATTTAAAATTGTAAATTGAAACACAAATTTTACAGTTCTGTTTTACTTACGAAAACTCTTTAAAAATCAGCCGTTTTAGGAATTTCATTTACGTATTCAACAACAAGAGGTTATGTCATATGTGCGTAACATACATATGTATGTCTGAACACGAAAATTATAACTCATATGTAAAACACTGGCTTTGACATACACATGCAATTCCATATCGATACCAATTTTGACATTCCATATGACTTACACTACGTCTTGATTAGCAATAAATTTGTTTGAACATTGAGAGAGCGTCTGCAAAATAACGAGAGAAAATGTGTTCGTGATCTTCTGTTTAGAGAATGCATGTAGAGGAGCGCACACAATCATACATACTTTTTATTTTGAACAGCGACGGTCTTGACTAGTCAAATTTCGGTGCGAGCAGCAAAATGTGTGATGACTGAACTGAAGATTTAGGGTTAGTCAAGACGCCATGATAAAAAATAAACATAAAAGAAGACACAAAATGCCGATAAAACTGTTCATACTTGCATACAAGGCAAAATTACCATCAGGTAAACTGGTTATAATATGCATGCGTGTGCTTAATTATACTTAACGGATTAAAGCATGATTACATGATAATAATTTTGTCAGGCTTAAATATGTATATGTACATAAGTATGTATGACTGTGCACGTAATGATGATGCCTAATGTAAGCCAGGCTTCACGAAAATGCCAATTTTTATCATATTTTTTAATTTAAAACAAATACATAATAAAATTTATTGTTCGACAAAGTTAGGTCAACTTTGTCGAACTAAAATTATTAATAATAAGTAATTTAATTTCTAGGCATAAGTTCGTTTTCTTTATTCTTTCTATTCAGAAAGAAAATTATTATTATCATTATTAGACAACTAGCAGAATGGAATGCATTTTCTATGTGTCTTTTCTAATAATTTTGTGCTTAACAAATCCAAATACAATACGAGAATGGGTGAGAACGAAGTTTTACAAGACTCTAACTTTTGTTGTTATTGAATTCCCGAATTCTATTTGCCTTTAATGTTGGGTTAAATAGATGATGTTTACGGTTAAACATAAAATTAGTAGACAAGGTGCCGATAAAAAAAAAATTAAGTAATAGTCGGTTGTAAACTTTAGCTAAAAAAAGAACCTTTTAAATCAGTAATGTTTGTTGAAAATGTCTGTTTCTAAAGCCCAAATATTAACGAATTATTCCCTCCTCAATGCCAGGTACACAAGAAGAAACATATTTTATAAACCCAGTTTTATTTTTTGATACAGCCGATGCAACCACAGAGTAAACTATAAATGAGACATCAGTTCTATCAAGGGGCTCCTTTATTATTATTCACAATTACAAACTTTAACAGAGAGAGTTGAAACGAGATTTTGAGAACTTTCCAAATTTTAAAATTTATTTTATTAATTTTTGTCCGCCCACGTTGCTTTATTTTTAAGTAAGGGACAGACGCCCTTTTGGAAATTATTTTTATTTCCAAACGTTGGAAAATTAATGTATATGCAAGTTGGTTTTATTATGATTTTAGGGTTGGAAATAGTGGGACCTAGGCAAGCTAGAATATTTGTTTGGTTAATTTTTTCCAGAAATATGACTTCTGTTCCATTCTAAACACACACCAAATTTTCAATGTCTAACAGAGTTATGTTAGCACGCTAACAGAGCTCTGCTAATAAGTATGGTTTGTGTCTGGGGGTATAGATTATAAAATGATTTTTAAAGTATTTCCGGCTTCGTAGTGGAAATGACGAAAAAAAAATTTATATGAAATTTGACAACTAATTAGTTTAAGAAAGTACTCAGCTGCGCTGGTGAGTTTACCCGTTTAGTCTACCCTAGTTCACACACATTTTATTATTTTGCTGAACGTCCAATGTTTTCACTGATTACTCCTAAAAAGAATGCAGGCATTGCGGTTTCTAATCAAAATCATTTGGCAACTGCAACTGGATACAAATATGGCCAAACTTGCAACGTATATATTTAAGTGAATGGTTTTACATTACTAACTTGGTAAATAGCAAAAAAAGTGAAAAAATTTCGGTATATAAGAAATGAAAATATCCATAGGGTTCTAAAAAAATCCACTATTCAGGATGAAGTGCAGACATGCACGAGCAAATGTGTAAACTAACTAGAGTTCTATCCGAACATTCCTGTTGAAGGTTATCACAGACTACAAAACCGACACGAGACGGCTCCCAATCTCTTGGTATATAGTTTCAATATAATAAATTAGTTATTAAATCATAATAATAAATAATATTCTAGAGATTAGAATGAAACCATGAAATCACTCTGTCGGAGAATCAAATATTTAAACACTTTATTGTTTTTTTTTTAGTTTATTATAACTTTATTTAATTGATTTTTCATGCTTTATTTGATTGTTCATTAAAAATGGTTTTTAATATAATTTGTTTCATGATAATTCTGCACAAAGATGTGCCGAAATATCGAATATAATTAATATAAATATATTTTTTGTAAAATAAATATTAAAGCTTGAAAAATTTAGTAATTAAAATAAATAGTACTTCCGTTTATTATCCTTTGTACTTTAAAATCGTACTTAGATATTGAAATATAAAATAGACAGGCGAACGATACATATTTATATGCATATACGTATGTCTGTAGCTAAGAATTTATACAATCTATATATGTATGTATGTACGTAGGTACATACGCAGTCATCAATGAAGTGCGTGTGTATATTTTTATTTTAACAACTTGTTCATTTGCATTCAAAATAGTATCAAAAACAGGAAAATGAAATCATAAAATAAAACAACAGTAGCAGCAGCAACAACAACAACATTAAATAACAAAAACAACAATAAGAAATAATACATAATGTCGTTAAAGTGGAACTACATAGCTCTTCAATTATAAACCAATCCCACATTTAGAAAGGCTTTTATTGGTTTCACCCTTGGCTCTATCTATTTGAAATGAACCTTTATTTATGTATCTGATGGGTATCAGTACGCCGTCGCAGGAATTTGCAACCCCTGGTTTGTATTTCAAATATCATTTGAATCTGTTCTGTGGTTGGCTGGAGTGTCTGCAAAAAATCTGTTATATATTCGCTTAGAATTGAATTAAATCTTGTTGATACTCAATTTTATAATTTTTTATTTTTGTTCACTAACAATATACAACACAATACAATTCGACGCAATACAATAAATGAATATAATGCACTTTCATTGGAAAAATACATTAAAAATTCCATGTTCCAAAGTATGTAAAATTGATATGAATAGGAATATACCCACCCAAACACGCATACATGCATAATGGTAAGTACATATATCCATATGTATGGATGTATGTAGGTATTAACATATACACCTAAACAAACACCCTGCAAGCGCAAGGAAGATGAATTTTCGAGCCATTCGTTACCACATTTTGTAATTTCGAATAATTTTGCAAGAACAAATCTAATGCTTTTCGAACTTTATATCTAATTTTTACAATTTCCAACAAACCTTACATTTGCTACAAATTAACTAATAAGTTGATTTTCACTCTCTAGATCTTCTTTATTTAACTATTTATAAAATGTCGCAAAAGTTACTTGGAGGTCAATAATCCGATAGTAGCGATTATTAGAAACCACGCTTTCTAGTGCGTGAAGTTATTTTACAAAAACAAAACACAGTCATTTCGAATATTGCTTTTCTTTGCTTTGTTTACCTAGTACTCGTATTTCACAGAACAATGCCTGAACATGCACAGTTATACGAGTATTTGACTGAGATTTTACAGTAAATAAACAATAATATTATGCGTGTCGGGATTCTTGTTAAAAAGTGTTAAAAAAAACACAAGAAAACGTCTTCCAGCCGCAACAAAAAAACAAATAAACTCTGCCTATAAGATTTATCTGCCACCCGTAAACTTCAACTCAGACCTAACACAAAGCAATACAACAACAAAAACACAATAAAAACCAAACTCGTAATCCAGCAATCACTAATTTTTAAAAAATAATCCCCGATCTATCAGCTGACAGATAGCTACTTGATAAACAATAAAATACCAACCTGATACAATAAAATACCAACCGAGTACCTGTTGAAAAATGACACTGAAGATGGCACATAGTCTTGTGTCCAAGCCACACTTGACTAGGTATGATGGAAATTCGTTCCAAATATTTATTGCAAATCACACTGTCGGAAAATCAAATCAAGAAGTTAAAAAGAAAAGTTATCTCGATATATGGTAAAGAATAGTGCTGCAAAACTATCGATAGTAAGAAATTTTTCGAAGAATGCAAAAGATAAATCCTTCATTCAAAAGGGTTTTGATTTGTTTAACAAATTTTAAATGGAAACTTCTAGCTATATTTTCTTGCTTCAAAATAAAAAAAAACAAATTATATAGAAAGTTTTATTTTGTTACTGGTTGCCCCCGTAGGCTCGTTCACTGATGATCCGTGCGTGTGGTCCAGTCACAAGTTAATGAAGCTGTGCGCACACAAAACACAAAAAAATGAGTTGATTTTAATTTCTTGTAATTTGTTCCATTCGTTAGGGGGCTTGTGCGGGACCATTTCTGAATTTTTTCATGAAGCGTCAAAGTATGGCAGGGATGGGTAACAAGCAAATTGAACTTATTAAAATGAGAATGGCAAAGCTCTTAGAAAGTGTACAAAATTTCTAGGACAGCAATACAACCATAAAAAACGTAGCGTCCCCGGAGACCATTTTAGATTCGATTTATGTTCAGCTATTGTAGTTTTCAGAATATTTTTTCTTCTACCTACATATACTTTATTGAAAATCTGCTGATCATTTCCATGACAAGGTATTTTATAAACTATACATATTTGACTTAGCCCATTTCTTAATTCTGTCCTTAGTTTTACTAAATAATCTATTTAATGTATTAGGTTTCTTTTCTTAACGGCTCTAAAATGTCTGGTACATAAGTTATACTAACGACTTGTATATATTAGGCTCAACTATGTTACCTGTAATACATATTCTTCGAAAAGTAAGAAGAAATGGGAAATTTGTCTCGCTTAATATCTTCCTAAATTTTCGTTATTATATTTTCGAAATCGTTTGTCACTTTTATTTAAATAAGTTTTATAAAATGTAACATAATTTCCAATTTTCTTATTATTTTTGTTTGTGGAAATTCTCTTTTAATTTGAAGATTTTTTATTTTGGGCGTAGGAAAAAAATAAGTGTGAGTAAAAGAATTTTATTTCAGACTTTAAAGCTTGAATAGTTAATAAATAAATATTACTTATTATAGTTTTATCATTGTAAAATATGTGCAAGTTTAGTAAAAAATATTTACAGTAGCGAACATTAAAAATGCAACTCTATGTATCATACGGGCATGTTCTGACACTCGCAAGAGTGTCAAATCGTATGCGAGTAGCAAATCGCCAAACTTATTCCTGCATGTTCTGCAACTCACGCGTTTTACTTGCGATTTGCTTATAAAAAGTTTTAAAAGAAAACTCTGTATTTTTAATATTTCTAATACCTGAACCTAGAATATTACAAAAAATACTCGGGCATTTCATTTGAATTAATTACAGCACTAGCTGCGTATATTTTTCGAAGATGACTCGTATCAGCTGTTTATTGAAATTGCCAGTGCAAAAGAAGAAATACAGAGGCAAAAGTTGCAGAAGCAAAGAACGTTTTTAAATTTCATGTTTTTAGAAAAAATTTGTTACAAAATGTCATTAGTTTTGACTAAAATAAAAAGAAAACACTATTAATTTAATTTATTCATAACTTTGTAGTTTTTTTAAAAACTAGTTTAGTTTAAATACAGCAGTTCACTTCAGTATACTCTTGCGACTTGAACTCGCCAAAACTCTTGCGAATGCGAGTTACAGAGCACCTTACATGTGAGTTGAAATCACAATCGCAAGTTTTGTGAGATGCGAGTGTCGGAACATGGTCAAAAATGCAACGTGCTGTTAAAGTAAGCAAATCATATCATTTATTAAATGAATTAGTTTCATTGTACAAGTTTTTTTTTGCATTTCCCAAGAAATCCCTATCAACCGATAGCAAAGTGGAAATAATAAAAACTTTGAAAGACGGAATGACGATGAGCAAAGTTGGAGTTCTATTCGGAGTACACAAATCCGAATTTTCTCTAAATTTCACTCATCTGGAAGTGTAGACAGAAAACCAGGAAGTGGGCGCCTACAAATTACTACTGCTCGTCAAGACCGAGAACTGCTAAGGCCCATAAAAATTTATCTGCGAAAGACAGCAGTAGATGTTGCTAATTATCCAAATACACACATTGGTGTCCCATTTATCGTACATACCGCTAGACGAAGATTAAATAAAGTCAACTTGTTCGCCAGACGTCCCTGTAAAATGCCACTGAAAAGAAGAAATAATATGAGAAAGTGTCTTAAATTGGACAACAGAGAATTGAGCTAAGGTGCTTTGAGGCGATGAAAGCAATTTAATTCATTCGGCTTAAATACCATACATTATATTTGCCCTATTTTTGGATGAAACATCATTAAGACTACGCCAAAATATAACGGGCCACTAAGTCTACAAAATATCAAAAAAAGAATTTCATAAAATTTAATAAAAGAAAGTTGGACCAAGTTATTTACTACTAGTCATACTGTTCCATTTTTTATGCTCGGTACTGTACAACATGTCAAGAATGACTTCACACATAACAAATAAAGAGGCTTTTTAAACTTCATTGGCAATAAAATACCACTTCTTGCTTAATAACATACATTCAAATAATTTCAAGATTTATTAGAATTAAGTACACATTTGCAAAGATTTGGCCACCCTTTGCGACTGTCACATTTTCATCGAATTAATTAACTCTTTAGATCATAAGTGCTCAATATCTTGTGCCACTCCTTCAATATCTCTATTTTTAATGCTGTTATATGTTTTGGTTACGACTTTTATCTTCAAATAGGGTAGGGACTTTGGATATTTATATCTATAAGTTTGACGCAGTCACTGATGAACCCAAACTTCCTAGCACCGCTTATCAGATGGCTTTTTAAAATTTCTAAATATTGTTCAGCAGCCATGGTTTTTTATATTAAAACTAGGTCTTTCACTACTTGGATTCAGATACACCCCATTTGTCAACAACATTTATAAAAAATTAACAGCTGGGATGGTTTTGTGCTTTTCTAGCGATATGAAAGGCTTTTTTTTTCTCTTTTTTCTTCAATATTAATTAAATTTCGCGCGGAAATCCATTCGTCGGTTTTTTTTCTACGTTGGTATGACTGTCAGTGACATCTGTGCCAAATATCACATCAAAGTTATCATTAGCGTTTAGCATACGCTTGTCTTTCTGAAGAACAACAATTGCATTCGGCAATTTTTACAACGAGTGAAATTATTCAACATAGAAGTTCCATTAAATTTTGTGTGCGGAATGAAATTTCTGGTGCCGAAACGTTCAGAACGTTGCAAAAGAGGCCTTCAGTGATAATTGTGTGTCGCGAGCAAGTGTTTTTGGTTGGTAAAAATTATTCAAAGAGGGTCGAGAACGCCTTGACGACGAACCACGTCCAAGACGGCCACCAACATCAACTGATGATCAACACGTCAATAAAATCAAGGAATTGGTATTCGAGAATCGGCGATTAACAGTCAGAGACCTTACTGATATAGTTCGAATATCGGAGGGATCAGTGAAAACCATTTTAAAAGATCATTTGGGTCTAAGAAAAGTTAAATCACGTTGGTTCCAAAATCACTCAATTTTCTTGAAAAACAGCGTCGCGTTGACGTCTGTCAAACAATGCTTTCCGACTACCAGGATGTCATTAAACGTATTATAACTGGCGACGAGTCTTGGATCTACGCTTACGGCCAGGAAACAGACGATCAATCGGCCGAATATCGTGCCAAAGGTGAACCGAAGCCGAAAAAACTACGTCAAAGTAAGTCAAAAATCAAGGTCTTGTTGAGAGTTTTCTTCGATCATCGAGGTGTGGCCAAAGTGTCAACAAGAAATACTATTTGCGTGTTATGCGTCGTTTGCGCGAAGCTATTCGTAAAAGGAGGCCGGAATTATGGGCCGACAACTCTTGGTTTTTGCACCACGATAATGCACCGTCGCATACTGCATTGATTCGTCGTAGGTTTTTCGCCAAAAATTCAATCAATATCATTCCGTAACCACCGTATTCGCCTGATTTAGTTCGGTGTGACTTCTGGCTGGTCAGCAAACTCAGTCGACCGCTCCGGAGAAACCGTTTTGAGTAAACTTAAGACATTAAAGGTGAATCGCTACGCGCGTTTAAGACTGTTCCGGAAATTGACTTTAATAACTGTTACGAGGATTGAAAAAAACGTTGGCATAAGTGTATTGCAGCTGGGGGGATTACTTTGAGGGGGATGAAGTAGATTTGGCAGAATAAATAAAGAAATTTAAAATTATGAACAAAGTCTTACTATTTATAATATATCCAAAAAATATTTGTTATTAAACAAAAAGTGCCATTTTATTGTCAATGAAGTTGAAAAATATTTATTTATTTTCAATGTGTAAACTCATGCTTATGGTACTGTACATATAGATGTGCTTTCACGTTAATAATTACTTTTATGCAATAAATTTTAGATGGTATTTATTTGAGCAAATCTGAAGATATTGGTAATGGATACTTTTAATATGATAGCTTTTAAATAAACCTTTATTATAAAGAATCCCTACTGAAGATATATTTTACAAATACTTCTAAATCTTTTTTATTTACGTTTACGTGGAAAAATATCAACCTTACCTCTTTCATTGAAGATCTACCTGTTTTTGGAATCTTAAAGTTACTATTTTTATTTATTCTAGTTTTTACAAATAATGGTAAAGTATTGTTACCAAATTTTTTTTTAACCAATACAGTCGTATTTATAAAACTAAAAAAGGCAATAATGTTCAAATGTTGCCTTTACTGAGCCAGTCTATAAGAAAATTGTCGTTTTTCCACTTAGTAGTGCGAAGTATAAAAGAACCTTTTCAGCAGTTAATTTATTTAAAACTTCTATTGGAAACAAACTTCGAACATCTACACATACTTTTCGAGGTGTATTGCACTCTAAACGATTTAGCAGCAATCTGCACCTACAGAAGAGCATTACAAATTATTAAATAGAAATGTAAATACAGGATCAAAAGTAAAGTTAAATAAAACACACATAAAGCTATGCGTTCGATGAAGCTTTTATGTCATTATAATGCTTGAACCCTGACATAACGCATGGAATACAATGTCATTTAAATGATCGCCTGTAGATTGGTTGTAGCGATCGATCCTTTTAAGGTAGTTTTCGACCGCATTTCGCATATTTTGGGCGATAACTTGGCGAAAGTTTGGTTTTGAAATGCTCCAAAGTTAGGGGATTATCTGACACGGTCTTCATTCCAGAGGTGGTTTGGTTTTTCATGTCGAATTATTTTGATAATTTTGTCATAATTTTTAAGTAACAAAAAATGGGGTTGAAAAAATAAATATGAAAAATTCATTTTTCAATAAAAATGCTCGCAATTATATTTGTTTTATTCAGAAATGTAGCAGAAACCATGAAGAAATCCTAAATTAAATTGTGAAGTTTTTAGCCAAAATATTTACTTTAAACAAAATTAGTCAGCTTCGACGGACCCGAAGAAATAGGCACATAAAAATACTACTTTTATGCATAAATAGTCTTATTTTCTGTTTCTATGCCAACTTTTGAAATGGAGGTTAGATTTAAAAAAATACATATTTGATAATTTTATTAAAATTATCAGTTGATATTTAAGCCAGGGCGAACTAATACAAGGTGAGTGCACGGGCGAATTCAGGCATATTCGCCTCCTTTAATGTGTCAAAATCCATACATAAAAAATTTGTTTACAGTTTTTATTATAAACGTTAATAATTTTTTGAATTTTTTAATATTTGTTTTCAATATATCACAAAAAAAATATATAAATTTGGTTTATCACGAATATTTAAAAAAATCTTTAATAAAACTTTGGAATTTTGTAAAAGATGAACCAAGGCGTATCTAACTAGGTAACCTTGCTACGACTAAAAATACAACAATATAACAACAGCAGGCAGTTTTATTTGTGTAAAAATCCAATATTGCTGTCAAAAACAATTGTAAAAAGAAAGAAAATTAAAAGAAAAAAAGTTGAATAAATTTTAAATAAAAACACTAAGGCACTTGTATCAATGAGACTTGAATGTAAATGAATTTTTTGATTATTCGGAAACAAAACAAAATAGTTTGACATTAAAATTGGGTAAACAAAGGAAAACGAAAATTTAAGCAAAAAATTGTCACCTGCAGTAGTAATGGCACCTGGTTAAATATGCCTTGAAGATGAACTAAAATATATAAATGAGTTTAACGAGAGAAGCGTCAAATTAAAAACCAAAAGGTTTTTTAATACGTTATATAAAAAGTGGTTATTAGCAAAAGGAACCAAAGAAGTTTTTGCAAAACAAAACGAAAATTGGTTAAGGGAAGTATTTGTAACATATGAAAATAATAAAGTAGGTACTTATAACATTTTAATATATTTAATTACTTTTAATAAAATAAGTTATTAAAGAAATTACGATCAAGTAAAACAACAAATAAGATTAAAGACAGACCGAAAAAATCGTTTAATGACTTGGGGAAAAAATCAAAGAGAAATAAAATCAAAGATCTTGTTGATAATTATACAATGGAAGAGCTAGAATACGCTCTAGAAATTAAAAGCGAACAGTTAGGTGCTTCAGGAGTACAATAAATTAAAAAAGTCACATTAGTAAAATAAACAGATTAGCTTTAATGGAAGACCTAAATCTGTCAAATAATAAATACAAAATTTTATTAAAAATTTTATAGCCCAGAAACAAACTATTACCCAAGCTTACATGCCATTCAGCTTGAGCGCAAAATGATATTGCCTGGTCCAATTGATGTAACAGATACCACTTAACATTTTTTTAAACAAAACTGCCACAAGTTTGTTGAAGATGATTGATGTTAGTGCCGATGTAAAGAAGGCTAGCTTGGTGTTAAAATGGGGCATGGATGGAAGTGGGGGACATAGCTTATACAAGCAGTCCTTCAAAAATGCAGATTCAACAGATGAAAATCTCATTGTAGTTGCATTTGTTCCACTAAAGTATGTATAGTCATTTTTATATTAAAAGTCAAAAAATTTATTTATTTTTCTTAATCAAGGCTTGTAAGCTTTGAAAATGGATAAAAGTTATGGATAACCCCAAAGCCATCATCAACAAGTTTCTGTAGACCGATGATGCTTTTATTTGCAAAAGAAAATCCCAATATTATTAAACAATGTTTTTACGATTTCGAAAATGAAATCGCCACATATTCGTTCTGAAAATTCTAAGATTACTGTTCGCTTAAAACAACGAAGACCATTATAGATATGGAATTTCACCTATGCAGTGTTTGCTAAGATGCATGTTACACATCGCGTATCGATTGCCTTTTAAGACTTGGCAAGTTAGGTATGATAAGAAAACACTGTATAATGAAAGAAAAAACAAATTCAAGATAAATTTCGATTTGAGATGGGATTAACAGTTGATAACGTGAAGTCTAATTTTGGCACCAGTAATGATGGCAATACAGCTCGAAAATTTTTTAAACATTTTTCAAAAAATCGTCCGAGGTTACACGAGTTAATGAACAATTGATATATAATTTGAGTTTAATTTTAAAAACAGTATCGTCTGGAAAACCTACAAATATATCACTTTAAACAGCTAACGGAGGAAACTCGAGAAATATATTTAAATAACTATGATTGGTATTATATGCCATCAACGTTGCATAGACTTCTCATTAATGGTTGTGATATTATAAAATATTTTGATTTACCTATTGGTAATATTTAAATACTTGTGTGAAATAAACATTTTGTTTCAAATATTTTATTGGTTTATTAGAAATAACAGATTTGAGCACACTCGGAAAAATAGCAGAGAAAATTGTAATCAAGATTTAATGAATGAACTTCTAATTTCTTCTGATCCATTAATTTCATCTAATAGAAATACAATAAATACAAGCAGCTATTTCATCAGGAAATTAGTAATTGCATAATAGTAGATAAATCTCTTAACACTGAGTCAGACTCAGAAACTTATTTGAATTTGTTTGTTACTTTATTATTAAACTTTATATAAATATGTTTCTTATCTTAAATAATAATTTAATTTTAAAATATTTATTATTGTCAATTTGGTAATCCTATTCATATAGTGTTATTTAAATACCAATGGTTATAAGTATTTTCAAAACTTTAAATACTAAAAATACTAAAAAGTTTAAAATAATGTTATATTCAAAAAAGGTATACGGCAACCCTAAATAATTAGAGATTGGTTATATTTTATAAGAAAAACTATCACGCTTTATCATTTTGTATGTGAAATGATAGATTAAAATTAAAAAAATAATAATTACTGATTTTGATCAGTGACCGTGTTTGAGTACAGACGTACGTCATATTTAACGCATAACAAATATATATTTTTTTAAGAATTCAATGGAACAGTTAGTAATAACAAAGAAATAACAAAGAAATAACAAAAAATAAAAATAATATAATATACTGTGTGTAAAAAAAACAACAACATATAGTGCATGGTTAAACCGGTTTGAACAATTGATAGTGAGTGTATGAGCGCACCAAATATTAATGAAAAAAATATAAAAGGTAATAACAACAATGCTTATTACTCTTTTTCTTACACAAATGCTAATAATGCAATAAACAATATAAATAATAAAAAAAGATGACAGTGCTATTTTAAGCGCCAGGCCAATTGACCGAACGCGTTCTTTATCTGGAAATATAAACTTATCTTCGCAAGTAATAACACCAGAAGAAATTACAATTCAACCAAAAAACAATTCAGGTACTATATACAAAATAGTGCAACAAACAAACGAAACAGGTAATTTAAAAAATATAACCACAACGAAAAGGAAGGCCAGTCCTAAGTCTTCCCAGCAAGAGCGCATTGCTAAACAATATAAAAGCTCCCAAAGTACTGTAATGCCGGTAACCGAAAACAGATTCTCTGTACTTGCTACAGCGGATGATGAAGCTGAACCCGCTGTCAGGAACAAAAACCTCCCCCGATTTACTTGCGCGAACAAACATCTAACGAAATTGTTAACATGTTGTCTCAGCTTGTAGGTAAGGAAAGCTTTTATGTAGCTTCTATACAAACAGGTCAAATTCAAGAAACAAAGATCCAAGCGCACACTGAGAAGAATTACCGCCTAATCGCAAGTCGCCTCGATGCAGATAATAAGAGCTATTATACGTATCAACTCAAAAGTGCTAAAGGTTTGATTGTCATCGTAAAGGGCATTGACAGTTCTGTTCCCACTGATGAAATAAAAAGTGCCATAGAGGTGGAAGGTTATGTCGTAAGGTCAGTGCACAATATTCTAAATAAGAACAAAATTCCCCAACCTATGCATCGTGTTGAAATCGTATTTAACGCATCGCAGCTTAAATCAAAAAACTCCGTTCATCCAATATATAATTTGCGCTACCTTTTGAACAGAAGAATAACGGTGGAAGAGCCTCTAAAACGTAGCGGTCCCCGTCAGTGTACTAATTGCCAGGAATTCGGACACACGAAAACCTACTGCAAGCTACCATCCGTATGCGTTGTTTGCGGTGATGCGCACCGGACTTTGGAATGTACTTCTTCCAAAACAGACCCCAAGGTCAAAAAATGCAGCAACTGTTGTGAAAACCACACAGCAAATTACAGGGGCTGCAAAGTCTTTCAACATGTAAAAAATAATTCGAAAGTCGTACGTAAACCTGAATATGAGCAATATAGGTCTTCCCAATTTCCTCGGCTTCATGTTGGTCCTATTGCTAGTACACAAGCTACACAGCCAGATACTAAACCAAACTATTCATATGCACAGATACTAAACCAAACTATTCAACGGGCTTTCCCAACATAAATATGAAGTAGAACACTTCCTGCTAGCACATGATATAGACATACTGTTAGTTTCTGAAACTCACTTCACTATAAAAAACTGGTTTAGAATTGATGGGTTTTTTTATATATGACACAAAACACCCAAGCGAAAGGGCATGTGGGGGGACTGCCATTATAGTCCGAAAAAACTTAAGGCATTTTCCATTGCCTGAATTCAGCGAAGACTTTTTGCAAGCCACGACTATAAATCTTACTGATTTTAAAATTGTAGTCTCGTCAGTGTATTGCCCGCCTAGGCATAAAATCGAACACCATAAATTTGCCAGGTTCTTTGATATGCTAGGACAAAAATTTATTGCCGCTGGTGATTACAATGCAAAGCACACATATTGGGCATCCAGAATCCTTAGTCCTAGAGGTAGGCAGTTGTATTATACAGTTCAAACAAACAAGCTGGACGTCGTATCTGCCGGTAAACCCACCTATTGGCCCACAGAATTTAATAAGTTGCCAGACCTTATAGATTTTTCTATAGTAAAAAACATCAAACGTGACCAACTGTTAGTTAGTTCATCCTATGACCTATCTTCTGATCATTCACCTACAATTGTTATTTTACACGACAGTTTTGCCACTGCACCTAAAACCCTTAGTTTCTACCCGAACAGAAACACGAATTGGTTAAAATATAAAATGTATGTGAGCTCTACTTACCTTTGAACATCCCACTGAGAAATCCAGCTGATATTCAAGCAGCAGTAGACTATTTTACAGACGTCGTGACTGCCGCAGCCATAGCTGCAACGCCAACAAAGCCATCAGCTGAAATAATAACGTACCAGGCAACAGCAGATATTCAGATGCTCGTCATTGAGAAACGAAGACTAAGAAGACAATGGCAAAATAGTCGTTCTCCACACATAGAAATGCAAATGAACTTATGCCAAAAAAACTTACGTAGTAAATTGAGACAGAAACACGAATTCGCTATCGACAACTTTTTAAAAAACTTGGATCCAATGAAAAACACGGATTATAGTCTGTGGAAAGCTGTAAAGCACTTACAATGTCCTATTGCTTACGAATCCCCACTAAGACTTGAAGACCGTACTTGGGCGAAAAACTTAAGAGAAAAGGCAAATGCGTTCGCAAATCACTTAGAGAAGGTTTTTGCATCACATGATATAAGTAATTCCACTATTCCAATTATTAGTGACACCGTGAATGATCCTATGAAATTTCGGTTGTCTTCATTAAAATCGACAATTAAAAATACGGATATGAAGAAATCCCCTGGACCTGATCGTATAACAGGATCAATGAAAAGAAACTTACCTGTTTCAGCTATAAGAATTTTACTTTACATATTTAATGCCATGTTGCGCGTCGGTTTCTTCCCATGCTCTTGGAAGATGTCTGAAATTGTTATGATCCTGAAACCTGGAAAGGACTCAAGCCAGATTACATCCTACAGGCCTATTAGCCTACTGACAGTTTTGTCTAAGATATTTGAAAAATTATTCGTCTCGAGTGTAACTCCTTCTCTAAATGAACAAAACGTTATCCCAGATCATCAGTTTGGTTTTCGAGCAAGGCATAGTACGATTGAACAAGTCCATAGAATCGTTACCATTATTAGATCGACTTTTGAAAGAAAGCAATACTGTTCAGCTTTATTTATAGACATTTCCCAAGCATTTGATAAAGTCTGCCATGATGGGCTACTTACTAAAATAGCTCGGGTTCTACCTGAAAACACCCACAGGCTTATAAAAATCTATTTGTCCGATAGAACTTTTAAAGTAAGGTCAAAGGACCAGCTTTCAAGATGTGGGAAAATCAGTGCAGGAGTACCTCAAGGTAGTGTGCTAGGGCCGCTATTATATATCATCTATACAGCGGATATGCCGACAAGCCCACATACATATACATCAACCTTTGCAGACGACACTGCAATTATAAGTGTCAGTAATGATCCAAAGGATGCATCTGAAAAGCTGCAGTCCCATATTCATAAGCTAGAAGACTGTCTAAAATAGTGGAGAATAAAGGTCAATCTATCAAAATGTGCTCATGTAACGTTTTCCCTTAGAAGGCAAAATTGTCCACCAATCACAATAACTAATACCACGGTTCCAGCGGAAACGCATGTTAAATATTTAGGTATCCACCTAGAGTGGATATGTGCCCCCTGGTACATAAGAAATGAAAATATACATAGGGATCTTAAAGTTCCCACTATCCACAAAGAAATTAAAACGTATACGTCTAAATACGTGAACAAACTAGTCGCACATCCCAACACTCTAGCACGCAATTTATTGCAATTTGACGGCCACCAGAGACTAAAAAGAACTGACACATTGAGCCTGGCGAGGCGGCTCTCTCTACACAATAGAAGATAGATTTTTAAGATTTGAATACAAAAAATTAGTTATTACGTTGGTAATAACTAGTAAATAATAATTTAGAAATAAGATTTGAATACTTATTGTGAATTTCTTTTAATAGAAAGATTCAATAAAATAAAATACAGTATAAAAAAAAATTGTCCCAGCACCGGAAAAATAAAAGGATTTCTAAAAATTTTAATTCATTTTTGAAAATAGTGGGCCAAGAGAGATATGGGCCAAAAATTTCATTAAGCCACCATAATTCCTTCGATTTTTTTCCAGTTTTACTATGGGGACCGTTCACTGTTCGTCTTGTTAACATCACATATCGTCCAGTTCATAATCTTCAATTTCCGGCCAAAAAAATTGACGGTAACGATTCTTCTTTTCGAAAAAATACGGCCCAACGACACTTCCAGACCATAACGTGCGCGAAACAGTCACTTTTTCGGATTAAGAATCACACATATAGGGAAATTTTGCTTGTTGACGTAACCCCTAAGTCAGAAATGAGCTTCATCGCTGAAGTAAATTCGAAAAGTCAGCATTAAAAGCCTGTTGTTGTAGCTCCCAATCAGCATATTTACGTCTTTGTGAATGGTATGTAATAGAGAAATTAAAAATTAGTAGTCACTTAAATTGACGACTGCGACTGAATTCTTAAAACATTGTTAAATTTTTTTTTTTTTTAATTGTTGTTAAATTCCATAAATTTGCGTTTTGGCGATATTGTGTCCTCATCAAAAATTAACTTCCGAATTATTTCTTCTTGATATAATATTCCAACAGGGTGATTTGATGTAGATTTTTGAAACGAATTTCCGTCAACCCTTGTCAAATTTGGTTTGGAGACGAAAAGGTTTCTGCTAATGTGCCATCTTTAACGTAATTTTGCTTCTCTTCAAATTATTTCTCTGTGCAGTAATTATACCCTTCACCGAAGGTGTAGGTGTAAATGTATATGAAATTAATTGTCTGGAGGACTTAGATAATCAACGAAATTGACAGTTGAGTCAGTTATTCATAAAATTTTTGCTATTTGAAATTATCAGCAAAAGTCCACAAATTGCCCATTTCTAGGCTAGCATGGAAACATTTTTTGTAACTTTCTAATATGAGAAAAAAATTTATGGGAAACATTTTACCCAGCTGGCAAGTTGCCTAGAAATGGGATGGTATGGTATGGTACATATAAAGAACTTGGTCCTCATTTTGATCACAGTACTTTTTACGACCAACATTTTTGGAGAGGAACTTATCTTATTTTCACATTTATGTGCGGATAAATTTTACAAAAGTTCGATACGTAAGCAAAAAATTTAATTTTACAATAAATTAAAAACTTGCCCAGAAATTAGAAAACTCAAAAAAATCTAGAATTCATCAAACATTTTTAAAATAATAAAAAACTTTGTTGGATATTAAAACATCATCACCTAAAGAAGTAATATTTATAATAATAACAAATATATACTTGCTTTAAATGCTACCTGAGAGCTGGCTAAAGTTATGAGAAGCTGCCTTATTCAATTGTTCATCATTAGGTGGGTTCAATAGATGAAGTTTGCAAATGACACTAATTAGTAGAAGAGAATGCTGATGGCATGTGTAGCAGCACATAAAATGCAGTATTCCATTCTGCTAGTGTTCAAAACCTAACTTTTTCAGTAGTGCGATTCACTACCTTTTAACGATTCGACAGTCGCAAAATTTGTCGACAACTTTTGTTGTTTGCTGTAACGATTGCGTGATTCACTAACTACTCGTAAACGAGAGTAGACATCGTTAATTTTCTGTTTATTAAAACTGAAATCTAGGGGTATCTCTGCCGAAAAAATATCAAATAAACGAAAAGCACAAAGAAGAATGGAAAAAACAACGATTTTATGAATAATGTTTTTTTGTGCGTTTAGCTATTTTGCAGAAGTAAAAAACACTCGAGGCTTTTTCTAGATGTAGTATAAACATGTTATGTATGTATCCTTATGTCTTCTTCCTTAAAAATATTGTTTATAAATGATTTTTAAACGAATTAACACTGCCCCTAAAAGCTTCCATGAATTCTAATCTATCGAATTAATAAACAACACAAAAATATACGTCGTTTATTTTTGCCTACAATCGTTTAGCTAACAACAACAGCTGACTAGACGATTGCGAATGTGGTTTAAAAAGAGTTACTGAATAGTAACATCGTTAATTTTGTTGTTAAAAATTGCTACCGATGCGATAATCGTTAAAAATTAATAGTGAATCGCACAACAACATTCTATTAAAATTACTGTATTAATAAAAAAAGTCTTTTCTTCTAAATTGAAAGAAGTATAAAGGAACTTAAGCCTGTGAATAAATAATTATAAAACACATTAAACTTTGCCAAAAACCGAGAAATTATAAGAAACCGATTTTTGGACTTTTATGATTTTGTTTTTACTTATTTGGAGCCCAAATTTTATTAAACACACCGCAACACTGGTATTTATTTGGAACACAACAACAAAATTTACATATTTCAAAAATATTTTTATGTTTTAAACAACTAAATTTTCAAAAAAAAAAAACCAAAAGTCATATTCCCCATACGCCAATACGTTGCCAAACTTGGCTGCTTTGATTTCATGTATAAGTGCTAAAGTTTTCAAATAAGTACATACATGTTTTCAGAGTCAAAGGAAGACGCATTGACTGTAGTTCAGAGTATTTGTATTTAAGGAGTTACCAATAATACTGAATCAACTTGTATGTACATGTGTATAAGTAATTTAAGAAGTTTTAAGATGTATTTAATCCTGATTAGAATAGAAGCAAAAAATAATAAGATAATAGACACCTTTGGCTCTCCCCCCGCTGCCCCACTGTAAATTGTTACATTTTTAAGTTTTTAAGGTTATTACCCAAATAGCGAAAAAGTAAAACATCCTGACCATCAGGCAATAGTACGGAAATCACGCAGTTCATAAGATGGCTGAGCGAGAACACAAGGCCAACAGAAGTCAACACCTTTACCTATAGACAAACGGCTAGCAAGGAGATTCAGTCCTATATAGTATGAAAAATGATGTTAATGGACTGCAAAAGAGTGATTAACCACTACTCGATAAAAGAGAGTGCGCATCATCTGAGCGCTAGTCCACCAAGGTGTATCCGTAAAGGAACGAGCAAATATTGTGGCATTCAAAATCAGAAGATACCAGGAAGTAAACTTAAATAATGCAAAGCATTTTGATCCTACAAGGACCGAGTTGAAAAATTCAGCAAAGAGGATTCATATCCCAATATGGAAAAACCAAACAGTGGGAAAAATTACTGGGTGGGCAAAGCAAGGAAGAAATTAATAAGGTTACAAGTATTTCAACCAGACAAGCGCATATGCTTGGAAAAGCAAGAGCAGGCAATAACGATGAGGAAATGGAAACCATGGAGCATTTCTTTTGCCACTGTCTAGCTTTCGCACATATAAAAACCCAGTATTTTCCGGTTGACACCTTACCAGACAATTCACCTAAGAGAAATATTTTGAGGAACTTCGCTTGATGTATCGGGTTAGTATAATATACATAGGCCTTTTTTTGGTTTCGTAGTGGATACCGTAAAACAATCCGAATTTAGTGTGTGTGTCCGTGCATGAAGCAAATAACTGAATTTTCTTCTCGATCGAACGTAACCGACCAACAACAACTTTTTCAAACAAGATGAATAATAATATTTTTTGTTTTTAGGCATTTTAGACGTAAATTTGAACAAATTCCTAAAATTTGTAGTTTAAGTTGTTTATTAAATTAATTTTGGGTTTGACTTTTCTATGAAATTGTAAAATTGCCAACATCTCTCTGAAATAATCTCTCAATTGAATGAAGTAATTCACGATTGACACAACCCTTTTTGTGATTGTTTTTTTTTTTTTTGGTATTAGAGCGCCGGTTCGAAGGGAACATGTAGTTCAGAGCAAAGACTCTGATATTGCTCTGTCGTTCGTTGTACTGTGCCAACTAAGAAAGTCATAAGATTTCAAGTTAAATTTCACATTATTAAGAGTGGTCCAAGCGAGAGAGTTCAATCTTTAAATCATAGTTAGGGTTGCCGCTGAAAATTTCAAAAATAGGGATAAAAATGGTAGTTCACAGAAAGAACTAAACAAACTAAAATATGTTTCATTTTTCAGTTTTTGTAAAGGAAGTACGAAAGAAAGAAATAATAATAAAAGTTCTTTAATTTGAATGTGGTAAACTTCTTACCTTTCGTCGTACAAGATGTAAGAATTAATAGCTTGAGGCGAAAGAACTTCGAATTTTTTTTCTAACAGACTAGAATCAATAAAGCACACGATTTTGTTTTTTTATGGTTAGGTAAAAATGTAAATCTATTCATTTGTTTAAAAGCTCTTGATCGTTTGAGGATTTTGCAATATTTTATCTTAACTTTTCCACATTTTTTATTACATACTACTCAGGGCAAAAAATAGTAAGACTTTGTCAAATCTATTTCGTCCCCATCAAAGTAATTTTTGGTGATTTCACTTTTCTTGGGCCTAAATGATCTTTTAAAATTTGTTTCACTAATCCCTCCGATATTCGAACGATATCAGTAAGGTCTCTGACTGTTAATCGCCGATTCTCGAACACCAATTCCTTCATTTTATTGATGTGTTGATCATCAGTTGATGTTGGTCGCCGTCCTGGACGTGGTTCGTCGTCAAGGCGTTCTCGACCCTCTTTGAATAATTTGTACCAATCAAAAACACTTGCTCGCGACATACAATTATCACCCATGGCCTTTTGCAACATTCTGAACGTTTCGGCACCAGCAATTTCATTCCGCACACAAAATTTAATGGAACTTTTTTGTTGAATAATTTCACTCATTGTAAAAATTGCCGAATGCAATTGTTGACTTCAGAAAGACAAGCGTATGCTAAACACTAATGATAACTTTGATGTGATATTTGGCAAAGATGTCACTGACAGTCATACCAACGTAGAAAAAAAAATTCGACGAATTAAATTAAAAAGTCTTACTATTTTTCGCCTACAGTATTATATTGGCAGCACTAGGTCATTTAACTGTCGAAGTTTCTACGTTAAATCTGTTCGGGTGTTTATTTTTAAGCAGCGTTCATTTCGAAAAACCTATTCAGCGGAAGCAGTACTATAAGGCAAAGGTAATTATATACTCGTACATACATATATAAAACGATTTTATTTAAGAAACATTTTTGTTATTGATTGGTATTGGGTGCTATACGAGCGCGAGCGACTGTAGCCATCGAATGTGCTGAAGCCGTTAATAAGCAAAATGTATTAAAAACAATTATTATGGGATAATTTTATTATAAGTAGGTTTAAAGTAGGTAGACACGTACAATAAACCTACAATATATTTTTAGTTTTCTGAGAATAAATTGTTTTAGAAGCAGTATTTTTCTATCTTTTACATTCTATCTCTAACATCTTTTTATTTTAAAACTCTCCTTTCCTCCATTAAATTTTTTTTTGTTTTTCAATAAAATTATTTAACAAATAATTAGTTAAAGATGACATCAAAGGGTATATTCGAAGATGGCCATAAAAAGTGTCTTTCTAGGACTGTCACTTTGTACAGATTGATCAGACCAAAATTGGTCGACTTTTTCCATGTTTAAAACTTTCTGAAATTTCAAAATATAAAGTTAAAGGTCTTCTTTAAAGGAACTTCGGTTTAAATTGGTCAAGGGAGGGATCCCGAAGATATGGACAAGAATGTCTAGCGAGGAGGGACGGGTTAATCCCTAAAGTTTCTGAGGTTCAGATAGAGAAAAATTAAGCCTTGCAATAGTGGACAGGTTAATCTTTGTAGGAACTCCAGTGTTTATTGGCCAATGGAGGAATTCTAAAGAGATGAACCAAAAAATCTCGCAAGAGGTGGACAGGCCAATCTCCAAGGATACTCCTGAGCAAGTGGCTGAGACGGTTGAATAACCACTGCAGTCAAGAGTAAAGGTTGGTGTTAGCAGGAGACTCAAAATATGGTAGTCATAAATTACAAATTGCTTGCCTGAAATCAATTCGTGGGGTCGAAAGGGGACACATTAAGTAAGCCATCTGCTTTTTTATCCCCCTACATTAAGTAATATTAGTAATAAAAAGTAGCTGAAATATAAATTTTTATTAAGTAAATATCTAATGTGTTGACTTTAAAATTAAAAACGGTAATTTTATAAGAAAATTTTAGGTGTTGGGGAGAATTTTTGTAAATTTTTTTTATATGTGGTATCCCTGGTCGCGGAAATCAAAAAAGCTAATATTGACAGTTTAGTTTGGCAACCAGTGTTATCAGGAGTAAATTGAGAACAGATAACTATGCTTACAAAATGATACATTTTTATATAAAAGTAATATTTCTTTTTATACTGCTCCTTGTAGGAATAAAAGGAATAAATATATATATTGATTCCTAATAAAGAAATATCCTATCACTAGGTTAGCTCACTCCATATGTGCTGCATTTTGTCTCAGTTATCATAATCACGTAAAGTATTTGCCCACAAGTGTTACGCATAAAGTTATTAATATATTTCCTTGCTTGGCTTTTTATACCCTTCACAAAAATGAAAACGTACACAACGTTCCGTTTGCGATTTCTGCAATATTAATTTCCGACCCAAAAAAGCATATATATTCCAGATCCTTTTAGGTAGGGAAATCCAATTAACCAATTTTTCTATATTTTTTTTTTTATTTTTTCATCTTTGCGGGAAACGATTATGTGCAAGCTTGTTAAATTCGTATTTTCTGAACCCTTACAGTATTTGTTATAAAGCCCTCTACAGAAATTATCATCCCGAGGCCCCCGGATAACACACGGACCGATGTGTTGGACTGAAAAAAAATTTGTTGAAAAAACCGCAACGTTTCCAAAATCCGAAATTTTAAAAAAAGTTTCGAAAAATCCGAAATTTTGCTAAAATTTTGTATTTATCACAAAATCGAAAAAACTGGAATAAAACAAAAATGAATTCCTAAGAAATCAATATTTAATAGTTAACCTAAATTTTACCAAAAAATATAAAAAAAGAAATTTACCAAATATTGAAATTTCACCATAAAAACTTTGATTGCACTAAATTTTGTAATTTCACAAAAAAGTCGAAAATTCCAAAAAATTAGTAATTTACAATTTTATGCTAAACAAATACTTACATCAAACGAAACAATCAAATTTCATCACAAAGGGGGAATTCATTAACAAAATTCACAAAAAAATTTTAATATCATTCATAAAAATTCTAAATTTTACAAATAATAAAATAAAAAAAAATTATTTGAAATTCACCAAAATTCGAAAATTCGCCACAAATCCAAATTATAGTCCAACAATTTTAGATTACAAAAATAACCAAATTTTCCAATTAATGAAAATTTATAAAGAACTTAAATTGAACCAAAAAAAAAAAAATAAATATAACTCGCAAATTTAAAATTCGAAAACATACCACAAATCAAAATACCGTACACAACTATAATAAAAAATTACTAATTTAACAACAAATCGTTAATTTAACCATAACAAATCGAAATTTCAACATAATTTAGGAATTCACTGAAATGTTAAAAGATATTACATGAATAACGTGGCAATTTCAGCAACATGATGTTGCACAAGTTCGAAAAGATCTATGTCTTGTAAAAAACTATACTTTTACAAACAAGTCTCCAAAAATAAACTTCACAATATTTTGAAATTTACGCAAAAATATACCCCAAGACTGGAATATCTTGGATGCCGTATTTGTTAAGTTTCTATAACATTCTATTTTTATCAATCGTTTCAAACTCCGACAATTCTCTGATTTTTCTTTTCAATTTTTTCCATCGATTTACTACAGTTTCACATGAAAATTTTTTTAATATTATTTCGAAAGTATTTAATATGTTTATCGCTTATTTTTTCAATTGGTGTTACCACTGTAGTTTTCCAATTCTCGGAGAAAACAACTGTCTCCAATGATTTATTCATTATATCTAGCATTACTGTTCCTACTATATTCCAGCTATTAATTATCATTCTCTAGATTTGTTCAGTCCTAATGCTCACAGTGCTCACACGAAACCATTCGCGCAGTTTTGACCCCTCTCATAACATTGTTTGCTTTAATCGTAAAATAATGAAACATAAGGACTATACGTATAGGTAACCTCATAGGACAAGTTTGAAACTTTTACTATAAAAGCTTCCGGAGGTATGAAGATGTAAAAAGTGCATACTTTGATTCACTGACTCACTTAAAACTTGGTATACAGGTAGGCCTTGAAGCATAAGTAATACAAAAAATGGACACTATTCATCTAGGGGGACAGGGTTTCCTCTTATTTTATTTGTATGGAGCATTTCCACTATAGGTAGAGATCTGAAATTTGATATAACCCAACCGTCTCTAAAGTTCAAGTTACAAGAAGTTATATAACTAACATTAACAAACAAAAACAACTTGGCAAAGTGGACTCAGATCCGCACAAAATTATAAATATGTATTTATGCACAATTTTAGGTCGACTCTTTTGTCTTGTGAAACCTTTTCTTTTTTTCTTTGATGATTCTCCGTACTCGTTTCCGATTTTCATAATAATAAGCGCTATTAACATGTAACCTTTTTCGACACAAACACGCGAACTCCTTGTTAACGCTAAAGCTACTTTAACCACCACCCCTACCATTATTCTCTTTAACTTTTAACATATTTTTTTTTTTAATTTATTTCCAAGATCATCTATATTTTATTCATGTGAAAAAGCTTAGTTTTTAAGTAATTTTTTCAATAAAAAAACAAAACACAAAATCTCAAGTTAATTAGTAATTACCAATTTAATTAAGGCGGACGATAGTGCGACAGGTCAAGTTCAGGGCTAATGCACATAGTGTGTATATTACACGAAACCACTCCTGCTGTGTTGAACCCCATCGTAAAATAATGAAACTTGAAACATAAGGACTCTATATATGGGTAACCTCATAAGTCAAGTTTAAAAGGTCTATTTTTTGAGCTTCCAGAGATATGACGGTGTAAGATGTACATATTCACTGACTAATCAATATTATGGGACACATTCACTATAGCTACAGAGGTGACATTTAGTATACAGGGATGTCTTGGGGGAAAAGTAATCAGGAAATTCTGAAAACGGGAATTTTTAATTTAGGGGGACTGGCGTGCCCCGTACTTGCATGTAAGATCGAAGGATCAATTTTCGTCTTTTCGTAGAGTGTTGGCTGGCAGCTGTACTTCAAGGTAGTATATTAAGCCCGCTACTGTGTACATATACTGTACACAGCAGAGGGTTTTTTGGTTGCGAGTTTTCTCAATTCTGTTTAAAAGCTGCCACGTGAATTCGTGCGCATTTGTACTGTGTAGACTGTGTTCTTTGCGACTCACAATACTTTTTGACGTGTAATTTTCAACACTCTATTTACCCTGTGAAACAGAGATTTTGTATTGAATTCCCCATTTGTGCTGAAATTTTATTTTAAGTTTGTCTGATATATATTTGTTTAACATAGAGGTTGTTAACATTTTGTAAAATACTAATTTTTGTGAATTCTCGGCTTTTTCGTGAAATAAAATGTTTGTGCTGCAATTTTAATATTTGATATATCAGTTTTTTCCACATTTTTTTTTGTAAAATTTGGTTTTTATTATTTGATTGATTTTTAGCATTTAAGATTTTTTTTATTATAGTTTTCTGATTTTATAGAGTGTTTTCGAATTTGTGTAAATTTAAAATTTTCGTCAAAACTTTGAATTTTTCGTAATTTTTGTTCGCAGTTTCGGTTTTTTTAAATATCGTTTATTTTGAAAATTGTATTTTTTAATTCAACATTTTTGAACTGTAGTTTGGGTTTGTGGTGAATTCTCGGATTTTGATAAATTTCCAAATTGTGGTAAAAGTTTTTTTTTAATTTTTGAGATTAATGGAAATTTTTTATGAAATTTATAATTTTATGATTTTTGGTGAATTTTTAATTTTTTTTTTGGAATTCACAACTTGTGGTGCATTTTTGATTTTTGTTTTTATATGTTTGCTAAACAGCGATTTGATTAGGTCTCTGACCAAGCTTGTACAGGGCTCGAACCTGAGCCGTGCTAAATTTTCAAAGGACACAATTAAGGGACATCGTTTGAACGATTTCCGGACAAAGAATGAGGAGGACAGACGTCTGACTCATCTCGGCCGGAAGTCTATCGGCAAACCTCTCCGAAGTATTGGAGAAGGGACTGTGGGGAACCAATTCCTTCACTAAAAGCAGTCGCTGTATAGCAGTGACTCCACACCGGCGCAGACGTAGTGACTCTTCTTCAATTCCCCTGAATTTCTTCACTCTTTTCTACTTCACTAACTCTTCAAGTAACACAAAGGGACCAAATTTGCCTAAACACCGATTTGGTTAAAGTTTAGACGTTTTGCATGAAATATTGATTTTTGTGAAGGTGCAAAGTTGTGGTAAAATTTAAAGTTTTGTGGTGAATATTAAAAATTTGGTGAATTTCGAGATTTTTCGTAAAATTTCGATTATTTCATTGAAATTTGATTTTTTTAACCTGTATTTTATTTTTATAAGCTTTGTAAAAGAAAATTACAATAAGTATTCAAATCTTATCTCTAAAATATTATTTATTAATTATTACCAATGTAATAACTGCTCCATTCAAATATTAATATACTCTCTATTATCGGGTTGGGTTAGCCGTCTCGCCAGGAACAATGTGTCAGTCTTTTTAGTCCCTGGTGCTCGCAAAATTTTAATAATTTGCGAACAAGAGTGTTAGGATGGACCTCTAGCTTGTTTACGTTTTTTGACGTATGTATTTTTACTTCTTCCTGGATAGTTGGAACTTCTAGATCTCTATGAATATTTACATTTCGTATATACATACCAAGGGGTGCCGACGATAAGTCTTGAAATCCTAGACTGGCTTCTTTGTAACTTCTGAATGTTTGATGCGCGAGCAGTACCCTACAGTTAAATGCCATATGACCACTTATAACGGTTTTGTATAAGAGAACTTTGTATTACCTATTAACCAGTGTAGTTGACTTGTTCGCAGTTTCATGGCAGTTAATTTTGCTTCAAAGTGACGAGACCAAGTTAGGCGTCGATCAAGGTGGATACCCAAATATTTCACGTGGATTTTCAATGGAATAGTGGCATTTGTTATTGTTATAGGTGGACAATTTTCTCTTCTGAGGGAAAACGTTACATGCGCACATTTTGATGGGCTTACCTATATTCTCCACGTTTTTAGCCAATGTTCTAGCTCATTAACATGAGACTGAAGTTGATCGGATGCTACTTTCAAGTCTTTGTTTACACTTATAAATGCAGTGTCATCTGCGAACGTTGACGTATACGAATTTGGGCTTGTTGGCCCAAATTCGTTTGTTGAAAATTTATCTTTTGACCTTACTCTAAATGTTCTATTCGTCAGATAGCTCTTCAGAACCTTGTGAGAGCTTCGAGGTAGTACTCGAGTTATTTCCGTAAGTAGCGCATCATGCCAAACTTTATCAAACGCCTGGGAAATGCAAATAAATAAAGCTGAACAATATTGATTGTTTCCAAAAGCAGATCTCATAACGGTGACAATTCTGTGGACTTGCTCAATAGTACTATGCCTCGCACGAAATGATGATATTATGTTCATTAAGATTAAAGGTGAAACGAATAATTGCTCAAACAATTTTTATAAAATTGACAGTAGGCTGATGGGTATTTATAACGTAATCTGAGTAAGGTCTTACTGGTTTAGGGATCATTGAAATTTGATTTTGGCAAAAACAACTTTTTCGCGCTTTTCGATTTTGCGGTGAATTATAAAATTTACGATGAATTTAAAATTTTTGCCTAATTTCGAATGTTTAGCCAGTATTTGGTAAATTTTCGGCTTTTGGAAGAATTTGGTTTTCTTTGTTCGAGCTGTTTTTTTCGGTCCAAAATTTAGGTCCGTAGGTTACCTCGGGAACTTGAGAACCTAAATGGCTAATTTCAAATAGCGAAAATTCGCCAAACTCACTGGTCAAGTGGTCATAAAGCACTCTATGTGCCGTCAGTAAATGGATTACAATATCGGACAGACGGACATCGTTAATTGAACTTCGCTACATATAAAGATCGGAAATGAATATTGTAGAAAGTACAAACGGAATGGCAAATCTATAAATACCCATTTCATTTTTGTGAAGGGTGTACAAATAACGTTTGCACAAGCAGAAACGTGCATGGGAGACTAAACAGTTACGCTCACCACTGATTGAATTTCAAATTACACATAAACACAATATTCCGTCATTTTCCGTAATTTACCATCCAATTACCAGACTGATTGGTCTGTAGTCCTTGGTTTTAGTGTGTGAGGTGTTCTTATCCTTAGGGATGAATATTTTTTTTTTACTGCATTTTATTTCATTGAATCTTTCTATTAAAAGAAATTCACAATAAGTATTCAAATCTTATTTCTAAATTATTATTTACTAGTTAGTACCAACGTAATAACTAATTTTTTGTATTCAAATCTTAAAAGAGCCGCCTCACCAGGCTCAATGTGTCAGTTCTTTTTAGTCTCTGGTGGCCATCAAATTGCAATAAATTGCGTGCTAGAGTGTTGGGATGTGCGACTAGTTTGTTCACGTATTTGGACGTGTATGTTTTAACTTCTTCGTGGATAGTGGGAACTTTGTATGTTTTCATTTCTTATGTACCAGGGGGCGCATACGATATTACGTAAAATCCTAGACTGTCTTCTCTGTAACTTCTGGATGTTTGATGCACAGGCAGTACCCCACAGCTGAATACCATATGACCATATTGGCTTTATACCGGATTTGTATAATAGGACTTTATATTCCAAAGCCAAAGTTGAGTTAGGATTTATTAGCCAATGCAGTTGATTTGTTCGCAGCTTTATGGACGTTATTTTTGCCTCAATGTGACGGGTCCAAGTTAGGCGCCGATCTAGGTGGATACCTAAATATTTGACGTGCGTTTCCGCTGGAACCGTGGTATTAGTTATTGTGATTGGTGGACAATTTTGGCTTCTAAGGAAAAATGTTACATGAGCACATTTTGATGGATTTACCTCTATTCTCCACTGTTTTAGCCAGTCTTCTAGCTTATGAATATGGGACTGCAGCTTTTCAGATGCATCCTTTGGATCATTACTGACACTTATAATTGCAGTGTCGTCTGCAAAGGTTGATGTATATGTATGTGGGCTTGTCGGCATATCCGCTGTATAGCTGATATATAATAGCGGCCCTAGCACACTACCTTGAGGTACTCCTGCACTGATTTTCCCACATCTTGAAAGCTGGTCCTTTGACCTTACTTTAAAAGTTCTATCGGACAAATAACTTTTTATAAGCTTATGGGTATTTTCAGGAAGAACCCGAGCTATTTTAGTAAGTAGCCCATCATGGCAGACTTTATCAAATGCTTGGGAAATGTCTATAAATAAAGCTGAACAGTATTGCTTTCTTTCAAAAGCCGATCTAATAATGGTAACGATTCTATGGACCTGTTCAATCGTACTATGCCTTGCTCGAAAACCAAACTGATGATTTGGGATAACGTTTTGTTCATTTAGGAAAGGAGTTACACTCGAGACGAATAATTTTTCAAATATTTTTGACAAAACTGACAGTAGGCTAATTGGCCTGTAAGATGTAATCTGGCTTGAGTCCTTTCCAGGTTTCGGGATCATAACAATTTCAGACATCTTCCAAGAGCATGGGAAGAAGCCGACGCGCAACATGCCATTAAATATGTAAAGTAAAATTCTTACAGCTGAATCAGGTAAGTTTCTTATCATTGATCCTGTTATACGATCAAGTCCAGGTGATTTCTTCATATCCGTATTTTTAATTGTCGATTTTAAAGAAGACAACCGAAATTTCATAGGATCATTCACGGTGTCACTAATAATTGGAATATTGGAATTACTTATATCATGTGGTGCAAAAACCTTCTCTAAGTGATTTGCGAACGCATTTGCCTTTTCACTTGAGTTTTTAGCCCAAGTACGGTCTTCAAGTCTTAGTGGGGATTCGTAAGCAATAGGACATTGTAAGTGCTTTACAGCTTTCCACAGACTATAATCCGTGTTTTTCATTGGATCCAAGTTTTTTAAAAAGTTGTCGATAGCGAATTCGTGTTTCTGTCTCAATTTACTGCGTAAGTTTTTTTGGCATAAGTTCATTTGCATTTTTATGTGTGGAGAACGACTATTTTGCCATTGTCTTCTTAGTCTTCTTTTCTCAATGACGAGCATCTGAATATCTGCTGTTGCCTGGTGCGATATTATTTTAGCTGATGGCTTTGTTGGCGTTGCAGCTATGGCTCCGGCAGTCACGACGTCTGTAAAATGATATACAGCTGCTTGAATATCAGCTGGATTTCTCAGTGGGCTGTTCAAAGATAAGTGAGAGCTCACATACATTTTATATTTTAACCAATTCGTGTTTCTGTTTGGGTAGAAACTAAGGGTTTTAGGTGCAGTGGCAAAACTGTCGTGTAAAATAACAATTGTAGGTGAATGATCAGAAGATAGGTCATAGGATGAACTAACTAACAGTTGGTCACGTTTGATGTTTTTTACTATAGCAAAATCTATAAGGTCTGGCAACTTATTAAATTCTGTGGGCCAATAGGTGGGTTTACCGGCAGATACGACGTCCAGCTTGTTTGCTTGAACTGTATAATACAACTGCCTACCTCTAGGACTAAGGAGTCTGGATCCCCAATATGTGTGCTTTGCATTGTAATCACCAGCGGCAATAAATTTTTGTCCTAGCATAGCAAAGAACCTGGCAAATTTATGGTGTTCGATTTTATGCCTAAGCGGGCAATACACTGACGAGACTACAATTTTAAAATCAGTAAGATTTATAGTCGTGGCTTGCAAAAAGTCTTCGCTGAATTCAGGCAATGGAAAATGCCTTAAGTTTTTTCGGACTATAATGGCAGTCCCCCCACATGCCCTTTCGCTTGGGTGTTTTGTGTCATATATAAAAAACCCATCAATTCTAAACCAGTTTTTTATAGTGAAGTGAGTTTCAGAAACTAACAGTATGTCTATATCATGTGCTAGCAGGAAGTGTTCTACTTCATATTTATGTTGGGAGAGCCCGTTAGCATTCCAGAAGCATATTTTTAACTGGTTCATTTTTTGCTAAGCAGAACTTGCAGAAGCATGTTTTGGATTTGCATCATTTCCTGAAACATACCCTGCATAGTTGTCATGAAGTTATTCATTGTTTGTATTAAATTATCGATTGAGCCTGAATTGGTAGTGAGGGGTGTCTGTGCACCCTCTTTGAGGACGTGGGTATATGAATGTTTATGCGCTTTAGAACTTTTGGCATTCGCATTAGGTAAATCATTTCTCAATATTTGTGCATATGAATAGTTTGGTTTAGTATCTGGCTGTGTAGCTTGTGTACTAGCAATAGGACCAGCATGAAGCCGAGGAAATTGGGAAGACCTATATTGCTCATATTCAGGTTTACGTACGACTTTCGAATTATTTTTTACATGTTGAAAGACTTTGCAGCCCCTGTAATTTGCTGTGTGGTTTTCACAACAGTTGCTGCATTTTTTGACCTTGGGGTCTGTTTTGGAAGAAGTGCATTCCAAAGTCCGCATCACCGCAAACAACGCATACGGATGGTAGCTTGCAGTAGGTTTTCGTGTGTCCGAATTCCTGGCAATTAGTACACTGACGGGGACCGCTACGTTTTAGAGGCTCTTCCACCGTTATTCTTCTGTTCAAAAGGTAGCGCAAATTATATATTGGATGAACGGAGTTTTTTGATTTAAGCTGCGATGCGTTAAATACGATTTCAACACGATGCATAGGTTGGGGAATTTTGTTCTTATTTAGAATATTGTGCACTGACCTTACGGCATAACCTTCCACCTCTATGGCACTTTTTTTTCATCAGTGGGAACAGAACTGTCAATGCCCTTTACGATGACAATCAAACCTTTAGCACTTTTGAGTTGATACGTATAATAGCTCTTATTATCTGCATCGAGGCGACTTGCGATTAGGCGGTAATTCTTCTCAGTGTGCGCTTGGATCTTTGTTTCTTCAATTTGACCTCTTCGTATAGAAGCTACATAAAAGCTTTCCTTGCCTACAAGCTGAGACAACATGTTAACAATTTCGTTAGATGTTTGTTCGCGCAAGTAAATCGGAGGAGGTTTTTGTTCCTGACAGCGGGTTCAGCTTCATCATCCGCTGTAGCAAGTACAGAGAATCTGTTTTCGCTTACCTGCATTACAGTACTTTGGGAGCTTTTATATTGTTTAGCAATGCGCTCTTGCTGGGAAGACTTAGGACTGGCCTTCCTTTTCGTTATGGTTATATAACGATCCATACATGTTTGCACTGTTTTTACGGGATTTTTTAAATTGGCTGTTTCGTTTGTTTGTTGCACTATTTTTAATATGGTACCTGAATTGGTTTTTGGTTGAATTGTAATTTCTTCTGGTGTTGTTATTTGCGAAGATAAGTTTATATTTCCGGATAAGGAACGCGTTCGATCATTTGGCCTGGCGGTTAAAAAATCACTGTCCCCTTTTTTTTATTATTTGTATTATTTGTATTGTTCATTGCATTTGTGTAAGAAAAAGAGTAATAAGCATTGTTGTTATTACCTTTTATATTTTTTTCATTGATATTTGGTGCGCTCATACACTCACTATCAATTGTTCAAACCGGTTTAACCATGCACTATTTGTTATTGTTTTTTTTTACACACAATATATTATATTGTTGTTATTTTTTGTTCTTTATTTCTTTGTTGTTACTAACTTTTCACTTTACTTTAAAAAATATATATATATATATATATATATATATTTGTTATGCGTTCGATATGACGTACGTCTGTACTCAAACCGGTCAAAAAATAATTTTAAAAAACGTCTGTCATTTAGTTTCCCTAATGTAAAAGCGCTCTAAGTTTGTTCAAAATATCTTACCGCCTACACACGAGGGAACAGTAGAGGAAACATTGGAATGTTCCATTTGATGTTCGTTTGTCAGAAGTGATGTTTATTTTTAATATTTATGTTTCTTTTTTAATTCTAAAAATATTAATTCTTTTTGTATTTCTAAATACAATGTTCCTTCGTCTGTATCGATGTGTGATGTCGTTTGCGACTTAGTTCGTTGATGGCTGCTGCACTGAGGTGATTATTTTCATAAATTACTAAACTAACATGATTGGATTTTCTTACGCGTCCATGTGTTCAATAGTTTGTTTGATATTTACACACAACTGATGCTGGAATAAGGTCGCAGAAATGTTTATTTCCAAATTTGTGATTTATTTTCCAAGCGATTTTCATAAAATGGGGTTTTTAATGTGTTTTAGAATAAGCATGCGTTAATAGATATTATTATTTTGACACCTTATTGCGTTATTATTATAATAATTATATAATATGAAGTATTTTGTAATGTGATTTTATGACGAACTATTTATGTAAATAAACACTAATAAGAGACTACCTTAAAGCGCAAACAAATGTGAGTTGAAAAGGAGAATTTTTGTTCGTTATTGTCTAACATTAATGCTTCCAAACTATAATATAATAAACAGCCTGCGAAAAACGGGTTAAATATATTTTTTAAAGGAAACAAATATAAGCAATTTTCAATTTTATTGTAATAAAAAGCTTTTCCAAAATAAAATATAAAAAGCAGTAGGAAAGTAATTTAATAAATTGTGTGTTAATTTAAATTTATTTGCAAATATATATTTAAACTAATTGAATTATTTGCCTGCTTAGTGTAAATTACCGAGTAGCTACGTACTCATAATATTTAATGCTTCTGTTGTTCCTGAGTTACACAAAAATAAATGTATCTTTTTAATACTTTTTATCGTTTTAAAAGTTTACATTTACTTACAATTTCTTACATTTTCCAAAATATTTTTATTTTCAACTTAATTTAGAAATATTGTTTTGTAAACGCAAAACAGATGTTTGAATAATTATTGAAAGTAAAGATTTTACTTGTAAAAACTTGCAAGAATTTTTTGTCTCTCAATTTTTTACGCTCTTTCGACGCTCTCTCGTTGCAAATGTTTTGGGATAATGAACGCTTTCTAGTAACAATTGTTACAAATTTGTACAAATTTTTAGTAAATGAACACAGCTAATATCTGTCATTTGAAGTGACTTTTATTTATTAAAAGATTTTCCAATTGCGAATATGGATCGCTGAGCAACTGAAGAAAGCGTAAAAATAGTTAACATTTATTTCTGAAGTGGCGGTTAACACGTGGCCATTTTTCGAGCCTTACGGGGATTATAGTCGACATAATCGACCTCAGGCCTATGCATCATCGCAATGTACGCACTACCGCAAGCATCACTTCTGATAGCGAAATTGTGGGGGATAATACAAATTTGTGAATTCCATGTCGTTTTCAGCAATTGGGCCTACCCTACGGCGCATTATGGCATATTTTGCACTTGGATTTGCACATCCATACATGTAAAGTCTATCTCACGCAACAATTAGGGCGGCGGTACGTATGGTGTTATATTGAGTAATGTGTAGCTAAGAAATAAAATTATAATAATTTTTATTGTTCTTTTTCCGAACCACGAATATTATTAATTATTAAGTAATTTTAATTTTTAATTACTTAATAATTAAATTATAATAATTTTATATTTTCGTAAACACATGTGTGTTTTGGATGTATAAATAAATACACAAATAAATATATTTTTTAATTATCTTTTAGATCAGAGAAATTTGTTTAATATATCGTTGATTCCCTGATTCCTTACTTAATTTCTTGAAAGATGAAATCAACACATTCAAATAAAAACAAAAATATACTTGACCACCTCAGAATTCGATTAAAATTCGGCATGAATCACATAGATTAAGAGCATTTTTTTTAATATTTCAAATGGTTTCGAAATTACGGCCATGTAAAGGTTTTCAAAATCCATCAATAAAATGTAACCGATATATTTTGAAATTAACATAGCAATTGTCTTATTTGAGCTAGAGGGAGTGGTGCAATTTTACACTCATTATTTTGATGTACAACACAGCATCCTTTATTATTTTTTTACACAGCTGTAATTTTGAAACAATTTGGGTTTTCTCTTAATCTCTATGAGGGCAACTTTCATACCAGAATTCATCAAATTTTCAGTTGGTCAGGTTTATACTCTGTGTTGATTTAATATGGAATAACCCACTTATAATTTGCTTAAATTACTTCCAGAGGGGGCGCCAATAAGGTGACCCGTAACAGGCGCTCGATGTAATGGCCACACCACTGGGTGTGTGTCCTAATATGACCATCGTCTTAACGTACTGGATGCAAAACACACTAATGAGCAATTTTTAAGTAGTTTAAATATTTACACAACTTTAATTTGCCAACACAAACCATAATAATATCAACAACAAAAACAACAATATTTGTAACAGACAATATAAACATTATTAACGAATAATAGGAAACGGAAAACAATTGGTCCTGTACATACGTGAGGACACAGGAATACATATATGCGTGTTTGTAGTAGTAGTAGTAGTGGCAATAAAACAGAGCTTGTCGAAAGTGCTTCGCAAACAACATTACAAAGTGAAATCTATTGTCAACCATTAATAATTTTTAACAACAATGAATAATAATAATTTTCCTTCAATAAAAGCATCTGTTATTATTCCAAACAAATCAAAACAAGTGCAGTAGGACAACCATTGCATTATATTCTCAGGCACACAGCCGCACACACACACACATACTCGTACCTTCTTTTTGGGTACGACCTGTGTACTCGCACCCTTCATCCCAAAGAAAACACAATAACTAAACACACACACACACATGCATGTACACTTGCAAATCGTTATAAATTGAAATTGTGGCTTACGTTGAAAATGCAAAAAGAGGGGTGCGACAAATGGGAAAATGATACACTTTATTTTTACGCGTTGTACACAATCATAAAACAACAAATTGCCACATAAATACGGGGTGGTTTGCCACGTAATAGATTTTATTTATTTTTTTTTGTTTTTACTTTTTTATTTCTCAAATAAACTTGTTTTTTATATTTTCCCTTTTTATTTCGCTTTGCACTGGAAGACGCCAAGCAAGCAAGGAAAGGGTTTATCACAAACAACATTTCCAAATAATACTTACTACACTCACTCTCCACTTTATAAAGTATGTAGTTGCAAAGCGGACTTGTATCTCATATTCAACACCACAACAGACCCTTTTTTATGCCCACGAATGACATGCAACAGCTTTTCCTCTTTACTGTTATTTATTATAAGAGTTGTCATTCGAACATGAATAATTCGAATAATTTTTTTTAATTTTAGTTGGAACTAATAAAACTATTCAATTAAGAATAAAAAATTATTCGAGAATCTTTTCTCCGAATATTCGAATAATTGTTTAAATTACTTAGCAAAATATAGCTTCTTAAATTAAAGGTATCAAAATTGCAATATGATGTGTGCAGTAATGCAGCATGACAAATCAAATTATAAATACTTCTGTCAGCCTGTTAATGCCAGAACCTCCAATGTAGCTTTGTTTTTATGCAAGTTTGTCACATACAAAGTAACAATTTTATTTTATTTAACGTTCGCTTTTGATGATTGATGTTTTGTACTGATAACACCACCTGATAAAGCGTATATTTGTTAATAATTAAGTGTTGATGGGATTTTATTTCGAAATTATTAAGTGCGTTTTTGAACTTTTAAACTTATTTTTATTCGAATAATTTATATTTTATTCGAACACAAAAAAATTAACTTTTGTTCGAACAATTTTAAACTCGAATAAATTAAAAACACTATTTATTATGAATCTTCTCATTTTGAATATTTTCTGATATATTTCTACCAATTTGCTATAAGATCGATAAGGCGTATATCTTAAAGTATGTTAATCATTTTGTAGCAATAGTTTTGTTATTATACACTGAGAGAAAAAAGATCAGTACGGCAATATTGTTTAATAGCGATTTAGACTATGTGACTTGTCCTACGCTTACTCAATTTTTTGTGTAAAAGAGCACGGATGGGATCATGTAAATCCAATATGTAATAAAGTCGTACGTAATTGAGAGAAAATACCGATGAAAATTTGACAATCGTACGGCTCTTTTTGTTTTTTGAAAAATTTCAAATACCATCACACACCATTTGATCAGGAGATAATTTGCCAGGGATGCAAAACTAGATCTAATGAATTGCACTATATATAAAGAAAAATTTAAATTTTTAGTTCCAAGATATTATTAAAAACGTATGTAAAATTTAACTTGTATTACATATGTATGTATGTATATGCGTCTGCATATAAAAAAGCTTATCTATTGCAATATTAACTGTACAACACTAGAAGTTCTTTACAAAAGAATATTGTTTGGCGTAAACTTTCGCATGCCTGATTTTTATGTAAACAAATAGCAACATATATGTGTGTGTGTGCAAGCACCATATGTTTTGGTATTTTACTAATCATGTAAAATCTGTCGTATGATTTTACTCTCATTTTTTTAAATACCGATGAAATTTCATCATATTTTTACTCTCATTTTACCGATGAAAAATCTCATCGTCTAATCCCCACTTTAATGATATCGCACTGTCGTTAGTATGGCAACAAATATCCCAATGACTATACGCTTTATAACTTTAGCATTAAAGATTAGATGGAGACGACTTCAGTAAAATATTATTTTTTCATGCCCCTTTTAGTTTTTTTGTACACTGCGTGGCCATTTGTCGCCCGATTGTTGTTAATTGGTTGAAACGATTTCAATTATATCCTTAGTGGTTTTTCAATCGGACGTCCAAATCAAGATACGACCTCTGATAGATCAGATCCCTCACCCCTCATAGCCAATATTCACAAACCATCGGATAGCCATCCATCTTAACACTATGTAATTCTGGCCTTTGAAAGAATCTCCACTACCAACATTTATCGGTTTTTCGTTAAAATTCTTGATATCACTTCTGGTACCTAGGAACCATTAAACCATTAAACTCTTAATTATTTATACCTTCGTTTAAAAATACGCTGCATTAACAAAGATATGATCGACCTAATCATGGCAACACAATAAACAAAAAAACAAAATCGGCTGTACTTACGAGAGGGCTGAAAAATGAATATTTTAAATGCCAGTTTTATGATCGGTAACATAAGATTCTGGTTTCTCGTTTTTAAACTCAAAACTATCTTCTCGAAAAATAATCCATATTCACATTCATACTGAATATCGACTCGCTACGTTACATTCCTTTCATTTCACATTATATATGTACATATACTCATAAATATGTTGTTCTCCGAATTTTCGCTAACCCTCTCATTTTATTGTATATATGACATTTTTCTTTAAGCTAAATACAGGTCCAAGTTTTAAACTAATTGTTCATACATTTTTAATGAAGATCATCACTTTTATTTCGCTTCAAATGCTTTTCAATATCATCACATTCCCGCAGTTCGTTTATTATGATTTTTAAATGGCCAACCTTCGAAAAATTGCTCGAGTGATGTTCATTTAAAGTCAGTAGAGTCACTTAATTGTAAGTGCAATGTTGCATCAGTCACACACTGTTGCTAATAAGATTCTGGGTTAACATATTGTTAAAGTTGTTACCACACGCAGTGAAAACCAAATTCACCCTCTTGAATTTCACATTTTAATTTTATTTGATGTTTTTTTTTCTTTATTACAAATTGTGGTACCCGTGCAGCTCATTTAAACTTATTTAGTGTTTGTGTGTGTGTGTGTGTACGTGTGTTTGTAAATTGAAAATTAAAGAAAGGTATACTTTTGGGAAACATTTTATTGTATATCAGAATCAACCTGCGGCACAAGGCGAGGATATTTGAAAGTACAAGTACGAATATGTATTTAGGTACGCGTTGCACGTTTGCAATAAAAAAGAAAAACATTGACCGACGGCAAGGGCTGAAGCAACATGGAGTGATGACGACGACGACAAGTGTAATGAGAAAATAAATGTGTGCGGATCTTTAACCATTTGTTCCTTAGTTTTTTCGAAAGCAACATGCGTAATAGCCATGGAACAGGTTACTGAGACATTAACGTGTAAGTATGAGCAGAGAGATACATGCATTATGTACACATATTATACGGGGTTATAACCTCACATTGTAAATGGTGGTTGTATAGAGCTTACACGGTTGCAAAGATGTATTAAAGCACAAAAAATACCCAGATGTAGGCATTAGGATAAGCCAACAGTACATTTGTGTACGAGTGTGCCTTCGTAAGACACAAGCAAGGTGGGTTAAAGGGTCGCAAAACATTATGATTTATTTTGATTAGAGCCGGTAAAGTGGTGTTTTATGAACACAAAGATACAAATTCATTAAAAAAGGAGAATAAATACTAGAAAACTGCGAGGTAACAGTGATTCCCAACATTTTGGATTCTCGATAAATAAAATTAATAAAATATTCAGATGTGGCCCAGCCATTGAAATGTAATGGATGTAGGGGCCAGCGAGGTTTCCGACTAGCAATATTGAGCACTTCTTGGAGAATGTCAAGCCTTTCGCTGGGTACTCCGCCATTAAAAACTAATAATAGAAAAATTATCACAGTTCGTAATTAACATTAGCTATTAAACCCTAAAAATTCTAGCAACTCATTATGAAACATTTCACAAAAACAAAGTATTTAAGCACGAGTACACTACAAAACTATTTTTTCTTTAGGGCTTAATTGCTCTCCCCTCCATGCTACATATCCAGCTTTCTAGTTTGATTCGTGATGCACTGGAAATTTTGACTTTTTTTCCCTTATACGAAATCCTTGAAGAAAACATTGATTTATTTTCACTGATATCAATCATTTTGATACAAATAGATTAATTTTTATGGTTTTAATTTTATAATTAGAATATTAATAATAAGACCAAAAGAATTATTGCCTTGCTGGGAGATGTGCTAATCGCTTTTATCATTAAAACTAATGCTGACATCAGCCTAAGCCAGGCGCGGATCCACCTTGAGTTTTTGAAAGAAATGTAAAAAATGAACAAAATTTTTGATCGTTTTGGCTTATTTTCAATTGTGCAAAACTTTTGGCATTTTCTTTTCGGAAGACAAATGCTCCGTATATTTTGTAACATTTTTTAGCGTTACCTATATTTCCTTTTCGATCAACAAAGCCCACGACGACAACATTAAAGATTTTGTGATTTGAAAAGCGAAAATTAAATGAGAAATTGAAAACATGTAACACACCCACCCCATAATAAGGTTGACGGAAAACATACACTTTTTCGTGCAGAAAAGCATGGTGTTTATTCACATTATTTTATCTTTTTCAGAAAAGAACACAAAAAATAAAACAAAGTATAAAAAACATGCAACATGTTTGTCACAAAAAAACCCCCTATTACATGAACACCGAATCAACATAAAACATTTGTGCTTATTTATCCACACATTGGGGAAGATGTAACATTTTCAAAGATTAGGAAACTCTGATGCACAGGTTAATATGAATGCTGTTTAATCGACGGGTGGATTTGCACTTGCTGTCTTCATTTTTTGTTTCATTTATATTACTGCTGCCTGGGAATTCCGTAGGGATTATCGAACAAATTGTATACATCCATTGCTATAAAAAACGAATTACAGCAACAAAAGTAGTAACACATTTTTGGCTCCACAAGTACCAACAGCCAGTCTGTCAGACAACTTTTCTCTTCCGCAAAAGTACTTGTCGCTTTATTTTATTCTATTGAGTTTTCCTACGGAAAAGGGAAACAGCTCAAGTAGTTGGTAATAAATCGAAATATGTTCTGATGCTTTTTTGCTTTTATATTTTTGCTTCTTGTGCTTTCGGGTAGAGTCTATTGAAATTGCATTAATGTGTATTTTGTGTCTGTTAATTTATTTCAGTTGCTATTTTACCCTCTTTTTTGTGTCACTATCATTTCAATTCAGACCCATATCAATTCCCGTCCGTTCGCCTTTCTGTTTGAAAGTTGCCTTTTTTCTTTTTTCTTGTATTGTTTTGTTTTCCAATGTTTTAATGTGTGATTTATGCCTTGTGCTGTTTTTATTTTTGGTTAATGGAAATCTGCGAATAATCCTGCTCGAGTTGATAAGATGGGCGGGATAAACTAGTTATGGCCATTAATACGATCAATTTGATGTGCATTTTGGTGTAAGTAAATAACAACCTTATTGAAAACATTAAAGCTTAGCGAGTACTTAACATGATGTACAGCGCAAAACAGCAACAACAACAACAACTATGGTGACGAACTTTCTGATGAAGTGGTTGATGAGGAAGGAATATAAGTAAGTACAAGCAGTACACGAAAAGAATGTGTAAATAATGCGATGAATGTTTTTCAATTTTGTATTTCAAGTCCTTTTCTTTGACTATTTGTTTTTTGTCTTACCTTTGATGTGCTGAGTAGTGTTTTTAGCATTTTTGTTGTTGTTATTTTTGGTTATGAGAGCTTGGACGTTAAAAACGTTTGTAACAGGTTTAAATACTTTTGAGATGTCAACGTTTTTCTTGTTACAAATATTTTTTTTGCTAATGTTGTTGTATATTTTTTATACCTGCTTTGATTTGGCACACATCCTTGCAAACTTATCCATAGTATTAAAGTATAATGATGTAAGATCTATTCCTTGTCAGATTTTCCAATAAAAATGAGCTTATTGTACTTGGCCTGGTATTATGCTTAGGTATTGTATTGGAAAAGTTTTAGATTTATTTATGCCACTGCAACATTCGGCTAGCAAGTTAAGTATATATTTAAGAGCATTAAATAAAGTTTTATTTAATATTTAGCGCTCGTGTGTGTTCGAATAACTTATTGTTTCTACATCACATCTTTATAATATTTTAAAAGTTTTTCCGTTATTTAAAAATTAGAACGATAGGATTTGGGAGAATTTATTTTGCGCATAACATTATGAAAAAAGTTTATGGAAGGTGTGCCGAGAAATAAGAGATATGAATTCTCCAGGATACACTGAAATTATTTATTGTCTTAAGAAAAAGTTGTCCTTTCTAAGTCCCAAGGACTTTTTTACCCGCTCAATCTAATCAGATCCATTTAAAGTGGTCTCTAGGACGTTGTTCTTGTAATTCCATTCAGACTGTAATTATTCACAGTCTTGACCTACGTAAAAACTAAAGCCTAGCCCCTTTCCTTATGATTGTCTAACACTACTGACTGTAGGGTGCATAGCTAACGTTTTAAAAAATTTCGTTCTTATGTTCCATTAAAAAACAAAAGTAATGGGCGACGGCAAAACATTGACTTTACAAAGTGTTAAGTAACTAACAATTGCTTGACCGCCAGCTGGCAGACCGGTAACAGGTTCCTGTCTCTGCAAGAAGTCTGCCTAAATAAGTCGAGCGAAGAGAAGTTAACACTCTCGATTAAAAAGTCTATAATCTACGGTGGAACAGCATGCGCCAGGGATGGGTGGCCAAGAGGGCGCTTGGTCTCAAGTATGGGAACTCTGGATACCAGTCGATCTCCAGTTTTAATACAGAATTACCTGTACATATGAAGCTCTGAGGGGGAGAGGTTAATCTCTGCAGAAACTACCTTTTTAATTGGCCAAAGGAGGAATCCGGAAGAGATAGACAAAAATGCCCCCCGAGGGGTGAACGGGTAAATATTTAAAGGTAATTTTAAGGCAATAGACCGTGAGATTCCGACAGGGATGGACAACGAAGACTCGCACGGGGTAGAGAGGTTAATCTCTGTAGGAACTCCGGTGTTTATTGGCCAAATGAGGAATTCCGAAGAGTTGGAAAAAAAACCTCGTAGGAAGAGGCTAAGACACTTTTTATGTGTAAACGCCATGGTGAGCCTAAGCCTTAAACAAATGCTAGCAATTACAAGTGACTACGTGATGAGGAAGAAGGTCGACAGTCACCAGCCGACAGTCCGAAATCACTATAGTCGATAGTAAAGGCTAATCGTAGCACGAGACTTGATTAAGAGTAACGTAATCGTAAATTATAAATCGGCGGTCTGAAATTAATTCGTGGATAGAAGGGGATCGAAAAGGGGTTCATAAAGTACGCCGTCTGCTGCGATATCCCCCCTACATAAAAAAAACTAAAAATTTGTAATGCCCAGCCAAAAGGTTTTTTTTTGAAATAAAGTGATGCCTTGAAATTAGTTTCAAGTTTATGCAGAAAAATAATGTAGTTATGCCTTTAAAAAATTCAACGAATCACAAAATGTAAAGAGAAATATTAAAGAGAAAAAATATTTCTATATTATTCTCATTTCCACCAAATGACATGAGTTAGGTTGTGCTGTTTAAACCCGTTTTACATTGTTGCAGAATAATACAAGTGGCATAGTGCAAACGTAATATTGTATGAAACTGTTAGACATGGAGAGAGAATACGCAGGAAAATTTGGAAGCCCAATGGCTTCCTTTATTTTTAAATTCTTCAAAAAACCCAGTAATTTCGTCAGATCCGAGGTGTATTTGAAGGTAAACATTTGCAACTACATGAAGAGGAAGGCAAAACAAAAATATTCCTAAAAATTTTAGAGAAAACAAATTGCAAACTCTGATGTTTAATTTCCTCGTTATCAGAAAAAAAGGAATATATATTTATGGATCAAATTTCAATGAAAGCGAATTGAAAAAATTATATTTGTATGTATATATAATTGATTTGACATCAGCTGTTCGTTCATTTTCTCCCTATTCTACGGCCACATTTTTGTTCTCTGTTTTTAAATACGGAGCGAATTTCGTTATATTTCGCTTCTGCATAATCTAGTCCAAATATAGCTTTAAGAACGCATTAGTTTCAGCTGTGATGCTCCCAAAGTCGCATGACTTAGTATTCGCGAAGACTAAAGGTACGGGCAGATTAGAAAAACATTTGATTACATAAGCCTAACCATTACTCCGTTTCCATACGAAGAGTCCAAATTCAAGAGGCAAAGATTGAAGACAATCTGGGATCTTAAAACTTGGACCACTTGATCAGTGAGCTTGACGACTTTTCGCTATTTCAAATTAGCCATATAGGTTCGCAATTTCCCGAGATATAAGCCATAAACGGGTTTTAGTAATTTTCACTCTTGCGGGGAAACGTTCATACCCAAGCCCATATATGTAATTTGCATATTCTGAATCCTTATCAAATTTGCTATGTAGTCCCTACAGTGACCCCCAGATAACCGAGACCCCCAGATGACCTACGGACCCAAATATTGGACCGAATTTAAAAATTTTTACAAAAATTTAAAAATCTCAAAAACTAACAACAAATTTGGATTCCTTCAATTACCGAAATTGCACAAAATTTCACATTTTTTTGTCAAAAAATTCAATTAAAAACCGAAACTTTACGAAAATTTTGAATATTCAAAATAATAATTTAAGTTTGACTACAATTTCGTATTTTCGCCAAAAAGCCGAAAAATCATAAAAAAAACTATATTTTATGAAAAAAGCAATTAACTTTTTACAAAAATTATGTTTAACAAACATGTTAAGAACATACCCATGTACAGACACATTGAACTGAAGAACTATTGGTAATTTGCTTACCCGGTATTTTTAGTTATTTTGTAATTTATTAACTATTATAATAATTTAAAGTCATATTTGCTTACACAGTAGTGTAAATTCAATAACCAATTGTATTTTAATGGTAAATTGTTGTGGATCTAATGCAACTCTAATTCAACCCAAATGTAATCATCTTTAAATTCAATTCTATGTTTTTTACTGTCAAACTTTTGGCGCACAATTTATTTTATGTATCTAGAATTTTTCTTCGTTAGTGAACTGGATGTAAAACAAGTCACGCTTGCTGACACATCTACTGATAATAAAATTATATCTGAATTTTGAGACACGTTTTTTATTTAACCTCAACATAAGATTTTCTGGACTTCAACTCTGCTTCATCCAACATAAATTTACCAAAGCATATTTTATATTTTCCGATTTAGCTAAGACTTATTAATAATTCCACTATTAATATATTGTATAGTATATAAAAGAAAAATTAAATAAAGAACAGATGAGTTTTTTGGTAAGCATAACAAGTGTGTGTACTATTGACAAACTTCCTTCAAGTTACAAGTGCTTGTAAGGAAAAGAAGTTTGGTAATTTAGTGCTAGTTCAAATTTATGTGTTTGAACTAATCCACACCAAAACCTTTCGCAAACAAAACAAATAAGAACAAAACTCAAAAATTCAACACAAGTCGGGTATTCACAAAAAAATTTATCGAAATATTTAAAAACCTTAAAAATTTTATCAAAAATCATAATTAATCTCAAAAATTAAGAAAAAAATTTACCATAATATAGATACACTAAAATCCGAAAATTTACCACAAAACCAAACTATAGTTAAAAAAAAAACTATATTAAAAAAATCCCATAATTTAAAAAAAAAATCGATTTTTAACATAATTCCAAAAAATACCAAATTTTAAAACTAAAATTCAAGTTCGCCAAAATTTGTCAGTTTAAAAAAGCTATAAAAGTCCTAAAAATCTATTTTTCATAAACATGGAACACAAAACAAACTTCACAATAATTTAAAATTTAACGACAAAATTTACGCAGACTGAAATTGCACCGAAATATCTACATTTTGTCAAATATTAAAAATCAAATCCTTTGCACGGTGTAAAATCTGTAGTATGTAGTAGGTAGGGTATATAAGATTCGGCCCAGCCGAATAGTGCTCTCTTACTTCTTGTATTTATTTTGCAGGCATTTACATACATCAATGAAATACGTTGCACATTTGCATTGATTTTCTATGCATTTTATTACCAATCAATACAACAAATTTTAATGAGGAATAAAAATGTGCGTCTTAAAACACACAGAGTTCGAATTGAAAGGTGAATGCAGAGAGAATATTTATACTGGTAATGTTGGTATCTCGAAATATATTGCTTAAACATGGCTACTCATGCCGCTGGCTATAAATGTCGCCCTGTAGCCAGCTACTTAATTATTTTGAAAACAACAACTACCACAGTAATATTAAAATATTAACATGCCGTCTTGACTAGCCATAAATCTGTTCTTTCATCGTACAGATTCCTGTTCGCAGAGTTATATGGCTCGTGAAGACCGTCGCTGTTCGCACAACACTGTTCTGCCAAAATAAAAAAATGTTTGTATGTATACGACTATAATATCCCGTACATAATCTATGCTGACAACAAGGAAACAATCTCGATGACAAACAAAACATATGTGCTCGAATTGAGACCACGAAGAAACTTTTTTTCGTTATTCAACCGACGCTCTCTCCATTTGCGAACAGATTTCTGTCTAGTCAAGACGGCTTTGCAGCTGGCAAAAGTGCCATTAATGATGGTTGAGACGCATCTGATTGGTTTTGCATTGTTGAATTTTTTTAACCTCAAAATTTAAAAAACTAACAAAGGTAACCAAATTCCTTAATAAACCAAAATTTCACCAAAAAGTTGCGAAAAACGTAAATTTTGCCAGTTTTAAATTCATCATAAAACTGAAAAATTGGAATAAAACAATATGTTTTTATCAAAAACTCAAAATTGAATAAAAAACCGAAAAATTAATCATATTTTGAATATTCCCCACACAAATTTTAAATTCACCAAAAAGCAGAAAAATTACAAAAAAATTAAGACTTCACGAAAACTGTCTAAATTTTAATAAAATTCATATTAAAGAAATATATAAAAAATAAAAAACTCGAATGACACCATAATTGGTGAATTCTCAAAAAAATTCTAAAATGTTAACAATCGAAAAACGGGAATATCCAAAATTCAATTAAAACATAATTTTTAGCAAAAAAAAAACATCAAAAGATCCAAAATCAAAATTAAATGAAATACCAATAAATTACAAATAATTTGAAATTTTGCCAAAATTTAATTTTCATCAAAAACTTAAAAGAATATACTATAAATTATAAAAACTGGAACCAAAATAATTAGATGCTTAAAATCAATATTTAATAAAAAAACGTAATTTTACAACAAAAAAAAATATATAACAAAAACCAAAATTCACCAACATTTTGTAATTTTACTGCAAAAACAAAAAGTCGAAAACTAAAAAATATTTTATGAAATCGGCAAAACAGAATATGTTACACAATTATATAAAAAAATCTACTTCACCACGAATCGAAAATTCCCTAACAAATGTAAAATTTACCAAAAAATTTCAAAACCATGAAAACGATACCATAAATCGAAATTAAACTGGAAAATTAAGAAAAATAAGGAATTTCAACACAATTTAGGAATTCGCCGAAGGTTTAAATTACCACAATATAAAAATTGTCTATAAAAACAGAGAGATTTAAGATAACCGTAATTGCACCAAAAAATTCCAAAATTTGGCACTTGAAATTCACCAAAAGTTCGAAAATTCACCATTAATGCAAACAACTGGAATGAAACAAATTAATTGCAGAAAAGACACAAAAACAAAAATTCACCAAATTTTTAAATATTAAAACTAATTCTTTAATTTCACCAAAATTTTCTAATAACGAATATTTTATTAGAAAGCCACAATTATAACAAAATCAATATTACACAAGATCAATAAGAGGCTGTGTATCAGTCGAGTACAAATTTCTTTTCTTTGGTATTGAAACTCTAGCTAAGGCAGTCACAACGCCCGTAAAGAGATCCGCAACTACTTTAATATCACCTGAGTTTCTCAGATGGATTTCCGAAGTTAGGTGAGCTATTTTATTAAAGTTTGTAAGCCAATAAGTGGGTTTACCTCCAGTTACGATGCCTCTAAGTCTAAGCAGTCTCGAGCCCTTATATGTAAGAGTGCTTTGCATTATAATCGCAAGTGTAGCCTTGGCGGACAGGACATAGATGAGGCCACAATTTTCAAATTCGTAAGATTTATAGACGTAGCTTGTATAAAATCCTCCTGTTCTAGTTTTTTAGAGTAAAATATATTTCAGAGACTAAAGGTATATGTACTTCCTGTCTTACCAAGAAATGTTCTACTTCATATTTATATTAGCGTTGCAGAAGCATATTTTCAACTATTTCATTTCTTGCTAAACAAAACTTGCAGAAGCATGTTTAGGGAGCGCATCATTTCTTGAAACATTCTCTGCATAGTTGCAATGAAATTGTTCATTGTTTGCATTAAGTTCTCGATTGAGCCAGAATTTTTAATAAACCATGTCTGTGCTCCCTCTTTTAAGACGTTGGCTTATAAATGTGTTTTCGAACTTTTCGCTTTACCATTAGGTAATTAATTTTTCAATGCCAGCGAAGTGGTTTAGTATATGGTACGTTACTAGGTTGTGTACTAGGAATAGAACCAGCATGAAGCCTAGGAAATTCAGAAGTGTGTATTCACGTTTACATACGGTTTTCGAATTACTCTTTACGTGTTGGAAGACTTTACAGCCCATCTAGTTAACAGTATGGGTTTTATGCCGCATTTTTTTTTGTCTTAAAATCAGGTTTGGAAGAAGTGCATTCCGAAGTTCAAAGGGTGTCGCCGCAAGAAACGCACACGGATGTAAACATGCAGTTAGCTTTAATGTGCACGATATCTTGGTAATTAATGTGCTGACGGAGACCATTATGTTTTAATGGTTCTTCTGCAGTTATTCTTCTCGGTAGAAGGCATCGCAACTTGTAAATAGGATGAACCAAGGTGTTTGATTTTAACTGAGTTGTATTGAAAACAATTTCAACACGACGCACTGGTTGGGGAAGTTTGTTATTAATTAGAATAATATGGACTGACCTTAGGACATACCCTCACTGACATAGGGACATATATACCTTCAGTGCTCTTTAAAACACATATAAAATCTGATGTTCTATGTCAAGTCGACTGTTTTAGAAATTCGTCTCTTTAATTTGCCCTCTTCGTTTAGAAGAAACAATAAACATGTTTACAATGACGTTTGCACGAGCAAGTAAACCGGTGAAGGTTTTTGTTTTCACTTGCTATCATTTAATAACCGCGTTTGAGTACCGACGTACGTCATATCAAGCGCATAACAAATACATATATTTTTTTGGAGAATAAATAACAAAAATATAAACACAATATAATACACTGTGTGTAAAAAAACAATAACAAATAGTGCATGGTTAAACCGATTTGAACAATTGATAGTGGGTGTATGAGCGCACCAAACATTAACAAAATAATAAAAACGGTAATAACAACAATGCTTATCACCCTTTTACTTACACAAATGCTAATAATGCAATGAACGAAATAAATAAACGCGTGCAAACTGGTATGGATCGGTTAATAACCATAATCAAGAGGAAGGCCAGCCCTAAGTCTTCACAACAACCGCCTAACAATACAAAGGTTCTCATCAAGTAGCTGCAATATCGGTAAGTGAAAATAGATTCTCTGTACTTGCTACCCCGGATAATAAAGATGCCGAACCCACTGTAAAGGAACAAAAACTCCCACCAATTTACTTGTGAGAACAAACATCAAATGCGATTGTCAATAAGCTGTCTCAACTCGTGGGTAAAGAAAATGTTTATGTGGCTTCTGTATGAAGAGGACAAATACAAGAAATAAAGATCCAAGCATACACTGAGAAGAATTGTCGCCTATTTGCAAGTCGTCTCGATGCAGATAATAAAAGCTATTAAACGTATCAAATAAAAAGTGCTAAAGGTGTGATTGTCATCACAAAGGGCACTGACAGTTCTGTTCCCACTGAGGAAATAAAATGTGCCATTGAGGCGGAAGGTTATGTCGTAAGGTCAGTACACAATAAACTAAATAAGAATAAAGTTCCCCAACCTGTGCATCGTGTTGAAATCGTATTTTACTCATCTCAGCTTAAATCAAAAAACTCGGATCATCCTATATACAATTTGCGCTACCTTTTGAAGAGAAGAATAATGGTGGAAGAGCCTTTAAAACGTAATGGTCCCCGTCAGTGTACTAACTGCCAGGAATTCGGATACACGAAAACCTACTGCAAGCTACCATCCGTATGCTTTGTTTGCGGTGATGCGCACCGGACTTTGGAATGCACTTCTTCCAAAACAGACGCCAGAAAATGCAGCAACTGTGGTGAAAACCATACAGTAAATTACATGGGCTGCAAAGTGTTTCAACATGTAAAAAATAATGGAAAAGTCCTACGTAAACCTGAATATGAGCAATATAGATCGTTCCAATTTCCTCGGCTTCATGCTGGTTCTATTGCTAGTACACAAGCTACACAGCCACACACTAAGCCAAACTATTCATATGCCCAAACATTGAGAAATTATTTACGTAATGCGAATGCCAAAAGTTCTAATGCGCATAAACGTTCATATGCCCACGTCTTAAAAGAGGGTGTTCAGACACCCCTCGCTACCAATTCGAGCTCAATCGATAATTTAATACAAACAATGAATAATTGCATGACAACTATGCAGGGTATGTTTCATGCTTCTACAAGTTCTGCTTAGCAAAAAATGAACCAGTTAAAAATATGCTTCTGGAATGCAAACGAGCTCTCCCAACATCAATATGATATAGACATACTGTTAGGTTATGAAACTCACTTCACTATAAAAAACTGCTTTAGAATTGATGGGTTTTTTATAGATGACACCAAACACACAAACGAAAGGGCATGTGGTGGCACTGCCATTATAGTCCGAAAAAACATAAGGCATTTTCCATTTCCTGAACTCAGGGAAGACTTTTTGCAAGCCACGACTGTAAATCTTACTGATTTTAAAATTGTAGTCTCGACAGTATTTTGCCCGCCTAGGCATAAAATGGAACACCAAAAATTTGCCAGATACTTTGCTACGCTAGGACAAAGCACACAAGTTCAAGCAAACAAGCTCGAATAGAAAGACGAGTTCGTTAAAATGTGAAATGTATGTGATCCCTCACTTACCTTTGAACATCTCTCTGATGAATCCAGCTGATATTCAAGCACCTGTAGATCGTATTACAGACGTCGTGACTGCCGCAGCCAGAACTGCAATGCCAACAAAGCCATCAGGTGAAATAATATCGTACCAGGCAACAGCAGATATTTAGATGCTCGTCATTGAGAAAAGAAGACTAAGAAGACAATGGCAAAACAGTCGTTCTCCACACATCAAAATGCAAATGAACTTATGTCAATAAACTTACGCAGTAAATTGAGACAGAAGCACAAATTTGCTATCGACAACTTTTTAAAAAACTTGGATCAAATGAAAAACACGGATTATAGTCTGTGGAAAGCTGTAAAGCAAGAGAAGGTTTTCGCACCACATGATATGTATAAGTAATTCCAGTATTCCAATTATTAGTGACACCGTGAATGGTTCTAGGAAATTTCGGTTGTCTTCTTTTAAAATCGACAACTAAAAATACGGATATAAAGAAATCAGCCGAACCTGATCGTATTACAGGATCAATGATTAAAAATTTACCTAATTCAGCTGTGAGAATTTTCCTTTACATATTTAATGCGATGTTGCGCGTCAGCTTCTTCCCATGCTCTTGGAAGATGTCTGAAATTGTTATGATCCCAAAACCAGGAATGGACTCAAGCCAGATTAGATTCTACAGGCCCAATAGCGTACTGTCAGTTTTGTCAAATATATTTGAAAAACTATTCGTCTCATGTGTAACTCCTTTTTTAAATGAACAAAAGGTTATCCCAGATCATCAGTTTGGTTTTCGAGCAAGGCATAGTACGATTGAACAAGTTCATAGAATCGTTACCATTATTATATCGGCTTTTGAAAGAAAGCAATACTGCTCAGCTTTGATAGTCTGTCATGATGGGCTACTTACTGAAAACACCCACAAGCTTATAAAAAGCTATTTGTCAGATATAACTTTAAAAGTCAGGTCAAAGGATCAGCTTTGAAGAAATAGGAAAATCAGTGCAGGAGTGCCTCAAGGTAGTGTGCTAGGGCCGCTATTATATATCACCTATACCGCGGATATGCCAACATATATATACGTCAACGTTTGCAGACGACACTGCAATTATAAGTGTTAATAAAGATCCGCCGGTAGCATCCGAACAACTTCAGTCTCATGTTAATTAGCTAGAACATTGGCTAACAGCGTGGAGAATAAAGGTAAATCCATCGAAATGTGCTCATGTAACGTTTTCGCTTAGAACACAAAATTGTCCACCAATAACAAATACCACAGTTCTAGCGGAAACGCACGTTAAATATTTAGGTATCCTCCTAGATCGACGCCTAACTTGGTCCCGTCACATTGAGGCAAAAATAACGTCCATAAAGCTTCGAACAAATCAACTACACTGACTAATAAGTCTTAACTCAACCTTGGCTTTGGAATACAAAGTCCTTTTATACAAATCCATTACAAAACTAATATGGACATATGGCTTTCAGCTGTGGGGTACTGCCTGTGCATCAAACATCCAGAAATTACAGAGAAGACAGTCTAGGATTTTACGACTTATCGTCGGCGCCCTCTGGTATATAAGAAACGAAAACATCCATAGGGATTTAAAAGTTCCTAATATGCAGGAAGAAGTAAAAACATACACGTCAAAATACGTAAACAAACTTGTCGCACATCCCAACAATCTAGCACGCAATTTATTGCAATTTGACGGCCTCTAGAAACTAAAAAGAACTGACTCATTGAGCCTGGCGAGGCGGCTCTCTCTACACAATAGAAGATAGATTTTTAAGATTTGAATACAAAAAATTAGTTACTACATTGGTAATGACTAGTAAATAATAATTTAGAAATAAGATTTGAATACTTATTGTAAATTTCTGTTAGTAGAAAGCTGCAGTAAAATAAAATTAAGTATACAAAAACTTTCTAGCAGTCCAGCTGCTTGAGAATTTTTTGTATTGTTTCGCTAAACAAAGCTAAATAAAAATATTATATATATGTATATATAATTTCTCTGCCATCATCTGTTACTTTTGTTACTACTCTGCTTTATTCTACAATGACGGATAGTCTAAACGTAGAAAAAATTGCAGTCGTTTTTTATTCTCTTTTTTTAAATGCGTTTCGAAGTGTTTTATAGTTTGCTTCAACTAAATCTAATCCCTAAAAAGGAAGTATTTAAAAATTGCTATAAAAAGGAGCGTAGTCAAAGATATACGGGACAAATTGCCGTCAAATGCATTTTTAAAAATTTGTGTAGCATTGGCGATGGATCGCAAATAATTCACCTTATGCATCGGCATCATATTGTCTCTATTTTTGGACTGAAGTTAACTCTTACAAAGATGCAGATATTAATTACACTTTTAAGGTATAAATTAATTATAGATGTTTTCCAACCAACATAAGAAATAAACCTTTCGTTTCCTTATTTAATTAATCCTTTATTTAATTTAACATAAATTAGGTAACTATGTAGAATTGATCATTTAATTTTGATGTTTTAATTTTATTAATGAAATTATATTAATTAATAATTATATTAATTATATTAACTTAGTAATTAATAATTTATCATAAATTTAATTTAGTTTTAGTTATATTTTTATTTAATTTAACTTAGCTTACAATTTTTAGTTATATTTAATTTCACTTGAAATTTTTATTATTTTAAGATTTAATTTTAATATTTCAAATTTCTTAGAATGTTTACTTAAATGATTTAATCCTTTTAATTAGCTTAATTTGCAATGTTCAATATAATGGTTTAAAATCAATTCTAATAACAGTTTTAACACAGTTTCATTTTAAATTTGTTGGTTTATTTAAGAATATAATTTTCCCAGTAGATTCACGTGTCTCCGAATTTATTAAATTTTAAATGTCACAGGAGAAACTAATTATTTATTCTACTATGTAAAAATTAGATCTTGAAAATGGTTTTTAATTTAAATTTTAAAATTATTAATTTTTAAATCTCACCCGAAAAATAATATTCTACTATGTAGAGGTTTGAACCTTGTGCTCTGAAGTCACTACAAGAACTAAAAAACTTTTACCATAAAAAGATCGAAAACACAATTAAAAAAGGTACTCAAAAAAATTATCAATTAAATCTCTTCTACTAATTGTTCTACTATTTTTAAAGAAAGAAGTTGCATAGTAATAACACATGAAGAAATGATGAGAGAACAAATGAACGCAATTTTTGTTAAAACAAAAACAAAGCAACATAGTAACATCACAAAGATCAATGAATAAGAAAATTGAATGGAATTTCTTTCTTTACTGTTGCTAACGTAGTAAACGTATAAAAAAATTAAATTATTTAACCCATTCGTTAACTTATATGAGCAAATATTTTTGTTTAATTTATGAAGCTTCCACAAAGTTAGCAGTCTGTTTCCATATCATCCCTACATTAATAATAATATGCCTTTTTTGCTCGAACAAAATCTCATACGTTCTCAATATATTGATAGAAAATTTTTCTGAAATGAGAAAGAACCGGTATATTGTTTTTGTTTTTTTGTAAAAGTGACTTAAATCACTTTAAAAATGAACGGCTCCACTCTTAAAATTTATTTGAAGCAAAAATTTTGCGCCTTTCTTCAACAAAAACGAATCTCCTTTTTGAATTCTAAAATTATTTAATGATAAATTTTATTCAGGCAATAAAACAATTTATTTAAAAAATCAATGAAAAGTTCCAAAATAATATGTTGTTTTTGCTTTCGATTTTCCTTATTAAAAAAGCAAACAGGTGCAGTAAATAATTTTTAAGTTTGCTACACCATTTGCGGTTTATTCGAAACACGACAATTGTCATAAAAAACTGTATTGCCAGAGAAGAAAGGAAGGAAGGCAAATATTATAGGCGAAATTATACCATATGGTGAAAATAACTGAAATACAAGAACAATTATAAACCATTACTGAGGTTGACCGGAAACTTGTAAATAAGAGTAATTTAAATTGAATTACACTTTATTAAGGGTGAGCGAATTGCTTGTGGTTTTCGTGAGCAAGTAAAATATTGAGGAACAGTTTAAGGAGATAACAAATTATAAAAAATCACTCGTCGTTTTAAAAGGCTAATGAGGAAGTCAAGACGTACAACTGTGGAATGCTTTTATTGAAGCTCCTACGGGAACAACACAAAGAGGGATGGCGTCCGCAATGAAATACTGGCAGGTCTGGCACAGCAAACATGATAAAAAGCGGTGGCACAACAAATGTTAGGCGACCTATTCGCAATGATCATACATATTCTATAGACTCCATGCGAACACGTCAGCGATAATCCATCTGGTAAGCGCTGATGTCAGGTTATTTTCAAACAAAATTCATTGCTGAATAATGCAGCAAAATAGTTATCATTCATTTCGAATTATGTCACGTTGAAGAAATCAGAATGATTAGCACTTGTACTTCGTCGCAGTTAAAATTATATTTATTTTTTGCTTATATCACGTTAACTCCTTCATTAACGTAATTATAATTAGAATAACCATTTATTACATTTACAATTAATATTGTTGTTGTTCTTTCTCGTGTATCGTATACGAAATGACACCCCCAAAAAAAACTACCACCAGCACCAAAACCTCTCGGAACATTACGAAAAATGTTCTCTTGTTAATTTGATTGTTATTTTAATTGAAAATTTGACAGTTTGGCTAATAAATAGAAGGAGTTTCCTTTGGCGTAGGTATACCTATACATACATATTTTAATAAAATTTAAGTAATATTACATGACATACAGACATCCAGGAGTATAACAGTATGTACTCGTATGTACATATATGTATGTATGGGTATGCCCATTCATCCTTCCTGCCCTTCTTTCCTTTGGTTTTTAACTTTCAACGATAGAGCTGACGTGTTGTTTGCCTTCTGGGAAATGGACACGTGACGGTCGTTCGGCAGGTAAGTAGTATTTTTTATGATTCGTGCCTGTAATTGCAATTGTAGTAATTGTTGTACTCTTGAGTTGTAAGTAGTTTGTTGTAAAATTAAGGGTTTTTAGAATATCTATTGGAAATTGATTGTAATCAAATTACACAACCTGTTTTCTGGAGACAATCTCACCAATAAACCATAACGAAACGATGTGTATAAGTGTGCGTGTTAGACTGTAGGTGTAGAAGTGTGTATACGCAGCCGTCGTTTAAATTCATACAAACATACATATGTATGTGTATTAAAAGTCCTTTTGTTATAAGTAAGAAATCAATTAAGATAAAAGTATTGTTGGGTTGCAAACAAAAAAACTCAAGTGCTAAGTTTGAATGATGATGTAAAACTACTTCATATGCGAATATAAATTAAAGTATTTCATAAGCAAAAAAGTGTGACTCATTTGACACCGGCACAATCACTAGGTATACGAGTATATGTATGTATCAGGGCCAGCGTTATTGTTCGTCGACTATTGTTGCAAATAGCAACTTTTTTGATGGCCTTTGCTTAATGCGGGGCGCTTTCAAAATGAAACTAATTTTTCCCGACTTTTTGCAACTTTGTCGCTTTTTCTCAAATCTGCCAACATTAATTTTACATAAAAACTCTCACGTCCAATTTGTCTGTATTCTTTTTAATATACGTTTTCCGTATCGATGTCTTGCGGTTTTTGATGACTCCGTTTTGTACAGATTCATTAACTTACATAATTTTATTCTCTTCCGCGTTTATGTGTTTGGTAGTATGTGTGCTATTTACACACACCCAATGTTTTATTCATGGTTATCTCTGTGGCTGCAACGTCTGTATCCAAAAAAGAAACCAGGTTTCTAATATATGTTTCCTTTGAAGTTCCATCGTGTGTGGCCAGCACTAAAAGGCGAACATTTGAGAAAAACTTTTTCGCCCTGGAGGGAACAGAGCTGACAAAGAATTTCTCACGTGGCTGGTTCTTTAGGGGTAAAGACCAGCTCAAGTTCTAAAACTTTGCATTCAAAAAACCTTTCGCTTTAACATGGCGTTGTCATAGGAGAGAACAATTGCTATCTTTTAGACATTTTGTGACAGGTCACTCAAAATACGCAATATATCTAGTCCAGTGTCGTTTACTATAGCACTGGTCTCAGTTTTAATTATCTATGTGATTACTAGTTTCATGATACGTGCTGTTTTCGACGTTAATTTTTGTGTTAGATCGATTTTCACAAGTGACGGGACAAGTACGTCAGGGCACTTGACAGGTAAATATAATCCTTTCTCCTCGATAGATATCTTGTTAGATCAAAACAATCTAATTCCAAAGAAAAAAAAACATTTCTTTAATTTTTTTTTTGTGGAATAAAAAAACACAAAAATTATGTGCGACGTTTTTATTTTTCCAAGATCGAACTTTCTGTGCAACTTTTGCAAAATTCCGAACTTTATCCCTGATCAGGGCATCAAATACCAACGAAGCAACTTCTTAGGGACATCTCAAATCTGACAGATAACAACTGAGTGAAATACAAATACAATAAAGAAAAGGGTGGTTTGATGTTTTAAAAGGCTTTCTGAGCATCATGTTTTTATTTTAATCAGTTATGAAATTAAACAAACGCCTTCTTTTTTTATAAACTTATAAATAGTTTTGTTTTAATGTAAACAAGAGACATAAACGGAATTTGACATTAAACGACATCTTTATGCAAAAGAAGAATCAGCTGAGCCGATGGAAATACTTAGTTATTGTAACCTGTTCAAGTGCACAATTGATTTGAAAAATATTCAAACGGTGCAGGGGGTAAATAATGAGCGTCAATTAAAGAAAGAGATTGTGCTGTTATCGGTTGGCTATAACGGTGCTACATATTTTTTTTAGGCTTTAGTTTCTTATTTTATTGAATCTTTCCAAAAGAAATTCACAAATCTTATCTCTAAAATATCATATATTAATTACCACCAATGTAATAACTAATTTATTGTATTCAAATTTCCATAATAAAAAATAACAATCTAATATTGTGTAGGGAGAGCCGTCTCGCCAGCCTCATTGTGTAAATTTTTTTCAGCGTCTGGTGACCTTCAAATTGCAGTAAACTCTATAGATATTTTCATTTCGTATATGCCAAGGGGCGCAGACGATAAGTCGTAAAATCCTAGACTGTCTTTTTTGTAACTTCTATTTGTTTGATAAGCAAGCAGTACCCCACAGCTGAATGATATATGACCATATTGGCTTTAAAACGGATTTGTATTTTAAGGACAAAGTTAAGTAAGGATCTATTAACCAGTGTAGTTAATTTGTTTTAAGTTTTATGGCCGTTATTTTTGCCTCAATGTGGTGGGACAATGTCGATCTAAGTGGATACCCAAATATTTAACTTGGGTTTCCGCAGGAATCGTGGTATTTGTTATTGTTATACGTGGGCAATTTCTCCTTCTCCACTTTTTTTGCCAGTTTTCTAGCTCATTAATACGCGAATGATGTTGTTCCGGTGGAACACTTATGAATGCCGTGTCGTCTGCAAATGTTGACGTATATGTATTTGGGCTTGTTGACATATCCGCTGTATAGAGGATATATAACAGCGGCCCTACAATACTACCTTGGGGAACTCCTGAATAGATGTTCCCATTTTTAGAAAATTGGCCCTTTGATCTTGCTATAAAAGTTCTATCTGTCAAATAGCTCTTAAGAAGCTTGTGGGCGTTTTCAGAAGAACTCGAGTTATATTCAATAGTAGCCCACCATGCCAAAATTTATCGAACGCCTTGGAATTGTCAATAAACAAAACTGAACAATATTGTTTATTTTCAAATGCCAGTTTAATAACGGTAACAGTTCTGTGGACTTGCTCAATAGTACTATGCCTTTCTCGAAAACCAAACTGATGGTCTGGGATAAACTGTTGCTCAGTAAGATAAAGCTTTAAGCCCGAAACCAATAGTTTTTTAAGCAATATTGATAAAATTTACAGCAGACTAATAGGTCCGTATGACGTAATCTGACTTAAGCTCTTTCCAAGAGCATGGGAAAAAGCCATTTCTTGAAATACGAGTAGTAATACGATCAGGTCCGGGTAATTTTCTCATATCTATGTTTTTAATGAGGATAGCCGAAATTTCATAGGATCATTAACAGTGTCACTTATTTTTGGGAATAATGGAGCTATTTATATTATGCGGTGTGAAAACTTTTTCCAAGTGATTTGCGAAGGCATTTGTTTTCTAATCTGAGTTTTTAGCCCAAGTACGATTTTCAAGCCTTAGTGGGGATTCGTAAGCAGCTTTCAACAGGCTATAATCCATGTTTATCGTTTGACCCGAGTGTTTTAAAAAGCTCTCGATAACAGGATCATGTTTCTGTCTCAATTTATTACGTAAAGTTCTCTGGCACAATTTAATTTTGATCTTTATGTCTGGAGTATGACCACTCTGCCATTGCCTTCCAAGCCTTATCTTCCCCCTGACAAGAATTTTTATATCAGCTGACGACTGGTACAAATTTCCTTTTAGTGATGATTTTGTTGGTGTTTCAACTATAGCTGCTGCAGTCACGACGTCTGTAAAATGGTACACAGCTTTTTCAATAGCAGTCAAATTTCTCAGAGCAATGTTTTGAGATAGGTGAGAGCTCACATACTATACATTTTATATTTTAACCCATTTGTGTTCTAATTTGGGTAAAAAACACGAGTTTGAGGTGCAGTTAAGAAACTGTCATGTAAAATAACGATTATAGGTGAATGGTCAGAGGACAAATCGTAGGATGAACTGACTACTATTTGATCACGTCTTATATTTTTTATAATGGCACAATCGATAAATTTTGTTGGCCAATAGGTGGGTTTGGCTCCAGATACGACGTCAAGCTTATTATCTTGAACTGTGTTATACAGCTGCCTTCCTCTAGGGCTAATAGGTCTAGAGACCCAGTAGGTGTGCTTAGCATTGTAATCGTCTGTTGCAAAAAACTTTTGTACCAATGCAGCAAAAAACTTGGCAAATTGATCGTGTTGAATCTTATGTCTAGGGAGGTAATACACAGATGAGACGGCGATTGTATTCTTTATAGTGGTAGCTTGTAAAAAGTCTTCGCTGAATTCTGGCATTGTAAAGTGCCTTACGTTTTTGCACACTATGACCGCGGTGCCACCACATGCCAATTCCGCTGGGATGTGTGGTTTCATATGTAAAATACCCATTAATTCTAATGTCATTTCTCGTAGTGAAGTGTGTTTCAGAGACTAAAGATGTGTCTATTTCTTGTGTTAGCAGAAAATGTTGTCGCGTAAAAAAATTAACTATTTTAAATAAATTAATAAATTTATACGAGGCGAGGATTTGATTTTTTAATGTTTATTTATTTCAAGTTCGACAACTAATGAACTTAAATCTAATACAATTTTGATTTTGAACCAAAAAAGAATATAGAGAAAGATTTTTGAAAGTGGTCCGTTATAATAAGCAACAATATAGTATTAATTTCCAATGATCTTATAACTAATAAATGTACAAGCATATTTAAGTACATATGTATTAAAAATCAAATACGAAAGAGGATCGAACAAGAATTTACACTAATAACAAACGTTAATATTTGCAAAGAATTTACACTAATAATAATTCAAGGTTAGTAGGCATGTATTAAAACAACAACATTAGGGTTTAGCAACGAGTAAACAAACAAAGGGATTAATAAACAAATAGCGATGGCACACTCATCAGTGATGGGAGCGTGACTAAAAGTGAATTCCCCCAACAAATGTTTTACTTTATGCTTATGCTGGGAGAGCCCGTTAGCGTTCCAGTAGCACATTTTCTACTGGTTGATTTTTTGCTAAACAAAATTTGCAAAAGCATATTTTGGTTACGCATCATTTCTCGAAACATACCCTGCTTAGTTGTCATAAAAGTGTTCATTGTTTATATTAGATTTTCGATTGAGCTCGAATTATTCGTAATAGGTATCTCTGTACCCTCTTTTAAGACGTGTGCATATGAATGTTTTTGTGTACTACTTTTTACGTTAACATTAGGTAAATCATTGGCAAGAGAACCAGCACGGAGCCTGGAAAACTTGGAGGCCTTATATTGCTCAAATTCAGACTTTCGTGCTATTTTCTCCTTTTTTACATGCTGGAAGACACTACAGTCCCTGTAATTTGCAGTGTGGTTTTCTCCGCAGTTGCTGCTTTTTTTTTTACTTTGGAATCAGTTTTGGAAGAAGTGCATTCGGAAGTTCGGTGGGCATCGCCGTGAACCACGCATACTGAAGGTACCTTGCAGTATGTTTTAGTGTGACCAAATTCTTGGCAATTAGTGCACAGTCGGGGACCATTACGTTTTAATGCCTCTTCTAAAATTATTTGTCTGTTGAGAAGGTAGCGTAAGTTGTAAATAGGGTGAACGGAGTTTTTTGATTTTATATGAGTTGCGAACCTTATCCTTGTTGAGCATATTGTGCACTCACCTTGCGTTATGCCCTTCTGCTTCTTTATTTTCTCGATAGGAACGGAACTATCAATGCCCTTTATAACTACATATGCGAAAAAGTCTGTTCTAATTACACTGTAAAATCAGCACTTAAAAAAACCGGCACTGGGGAAAACCGATGAGATGACATAACCATGTGGAGCAACGATAAGATTCCAATACAATAATGTTTGATATGCGTAGTGTAGTGTAGCATGAACTGATGTTAGGCTAAAGCAAAAATAATTTGTAATATTATATTAAAACAACTTCGACTTTTAAATAATACCTCCTATATTAGAGTAAGATAGTACTTTTACCTAATGACAATTGAACTGTTTTTATGGAAAAGTTTAGATTTTCTCTACTTAAAATATACAGGGTAACAATTTCATGAGTTAATGTATTGGCAACATGTTTACGCTGGCCAGTAATAAAAATTCATGGGAAAAACTTTCAACGAAGAGATTCCGACAATTTTTAAGTGATTGGCTTGAAGATTTAAGAGATTTTGAAATTACAATAAATCTTTGCTTTAAAATGCCAAACCTTCTTAGTGGGGTTGATAATAAGAAATTGTTTAATAAAAATCAAAAATTAAAAAACAAAAGCTTTTAATTTTGAGGCTTCAAAGTTTGTTTTAAATTTTTTCCGGAAGTTTGAAAAAGTGGAGCCTCATTCTTTTTGCTCTTTGCCCTTTATACGAGCTATTTTTATATACAAAATGAGTCAAGTCATGCCATTGCATAAGCAATAATTTAACAGCCACAAGTTTGAAAAAACTCGTGTCGTGACGAGTAGATTTCGTTTAATTGTATGAAATTTTTATAATAATAATTTGTAATTTCTGTTCTAGGAAAATTTTAATAATCATAGTAAAGATTCTCGACTAGAAAGGAGGGGTCAAATATGGAGCGATTCTCATAAAACTTGGCAGTTTCACATGTGTAGAGTTTTCTTTTGGGACCATTTTCTACTTTAGTGCTTCTATAAAAAAAACTATTGAATATTTTCTCAAATTTAATTTTTTGGTTTTGAAAGTACAATCCTTCCGGTTAATAATGGAAAATAATTTCATTTAAATGGCTGCCTCGGCTGGCCATGCAGTAGCCTACACGATCGGTCCAATTTTTAAGCACATTATCGCTTGCGTGCAGCTGTATTTCACCAATGGCTTCACGAATATTGTCCTTTACGCGTCAATTGTCTCCGGCTTGTCGGCGTAACACTTATCTTTGACGGCACTCTACAAGTAATCGCAGCTCCGAGGTGGCCAAACGACATCAGCTCTGCGGCTGATAATGCGATCTTCAAAAACAGGGCGCAAAACATCGAGTATAGCTTCCGCTGTGTGGCACATAGTGCCATCCTGTTTAAACCAAATGTTGCCAATATCCTCTCTTCAATTTATGTCAACAAAAAAGGTTTTTAATTATTTGGTGATCCGATTTATGGTGAAATTTAGTTTTGGAACTAAAATATCACAATATTGAATGAAATATTTGTTATCAGAAAATTTTTTTATTTTTTTGTAATTTCGATCTTTTTAGTAAATTTTCGAATTTTTTGGTGAATTCAATATTTTTAGTAAAATTTAGTTTTTGCAATTTTTCGATTTAATTTCGGTTTATGATAAATTTGCTCAATTTATTGATGAAGCTTAAGTTTTTTTTCGTGAGTTTCCGATTTGTTGTGATTTATAATTTTTTGGTGGCATTTGGATAGTTTTGATTTTTCGATAAAATTTGGCTTATTTCGCGACAATTCAATTTTTTTTACTTTGCTGCGTTTTTTCAATTTTTTGGTGTTTTAAATTTTTTCAAAATATTCCAAGTTTGTGGCTAATTTTCGTATGTTTGATGATATTACGATTTTTCGGAAATTCTTGGTACGATTTCTGTTTTCACTTAAAGTAAGATAGTTTTTAACTGCTGATTTTTTTTGAATTGTTAACCCGTTCGAAGATTTGCATCCATAATTTATTTGGGCTCTCGATTAGGTGATTTCAGTATGGGGTTCGAAAAAGTTTCAGGATTCGATGAAGTTAACGACAAAAAGGTGATATACGAGTATAATATCAATCAGGCACCAAAAATTCCCAAAACCGATTTACAGAAATAGTTACCCTTTGCTAGTATCGAACAAAATTAATTTCGTTTAAAGTTATTACAAACTAGTTAAATTTTTTCTTTATTTGGGGATAAACCGAATTGTGCACTGGAAAATACTGATTGATATTTTTTCTATGATACATATACGAGTATATGCTCAAAAATATGAAACCTTAAAATGCCAATTAATAACTTGTGAATTTTCTATAATCATTAACCTAATTTAATTAAATAGTAATTTACAAAAATTGTTGGTTCACCTGTAATGGTCTTTGAGGAGGTCCACCCATGCTATGATGGTGGTACATTACATCATGTTTCATTTGGGAGGTCATTTGTGAAGGATGTACGTGGGAGGCTTGATGTTTTCCAATATCAACTGCCGCAAGTGCTTCAGCTCTGCTAAGGATTCCATCGTTGATTCCAGCAAATATATCACCCTGTAATAAGGAACAATACATAAATAAATAATTATTATTTACATAAAAATTTTGACTTTAGAGTTGCATAGAATAATTTCAATTGCTTAATTGAGACCGGCTTTATTGTTATGAATCTAGTAAAAGTTTACGGAATTTAATGCTGAAGTAAATGCTCAAGGCTTTAAGGAAACGTTCGCATGGACCTATCTTCTTTTTCAGAACCATCACTTGTTTTTGACGTTCTGAAGATGTAACTATGCTCAGCAACATAGCCAATGGGAGCAAAGAGACTTCTGATACCATCTAGAGAGGGCAAACAAATTATTTTTAAGGGTCTACTTCTCTTTACTTATATGTAAATATGGTTCCCATATCCCTCACAAAATGTGGAAAGGGTATACAAGTATAGGCTTGTCATACCGTTTGTAATTTCTACAATATTCATTTCCGACCCAACAAAGTATATATGTATTTTCTAGATAGCCTAGAATATCAAAACGTGGATCATTTGATACAAGGGTTCGGCAAATTTTCGCTATTTGAAATTGCTCGGATATGGCAAAAAAATCATTTTCCAGGGTTTTTGGTGTTTTAACTCTCACGCGAAACCGATAACTCGCGAACCCATAAAACATACATATTCTGAATCCTTATCAAATTTGCCTTGAAGTCGTTCTACAGTAATCAACCAGGCCCCCAGATAAATTAGATACTCAAATGTTTCACCGAAAATAACTTAGAAAAAAATGAAAATTAAAAAACTAACAAACTCCTTCAAAAACCGAAACTTTCCAAAAAAAAAAAAAAAAATTGCAACAAATTGGAAAATTTTTCAATAATTCACCAATAAGTAGAAAATGTCCAAAAATCTGTATTTTATGAAAAAACATCGACATTTGAACAAAATTTATGTTACATAAATAAAAAAAATCAAATTTAATCACAAATATTTAAATGACCAACATAACAAAATTTACAAATTTAAAATACAACAGAGTTTTGAGAAACCAAAAATGCACTGGTCTTGAAGCAGTGCTCTTCGACGCCAGCGCGTCCATTGGTCAAACTTTTCAGCATATTGTACCATACTGGCGAATTTCCAATGTGTTGGAAGGTTGCCAATGTAACGCCAAACCCAAAAAAAGGAGAGGCCAATAACCCTGAAAATTACCGTCCAATAGCAATTTGTTCGGCGCTTTCCAAGGTTATGGAAAGTATGGTGAATTTCCATCTTGTTAATTACCTGGAGTCCAACAACTTACTTCACGACCGTCAGTATGGATTTCGTAGAGTGCGCTCTACGGGAGACATACTGGCATTCCTCTCGGAGAGATGGTGTAGGTCCATACATCATTTTGGAAAAAGTATGGTGGTGGGTCTAGATATTTCCAAGGCGTTTGATAGAGTGTGGCATAGCGCGCTCTTGTCAAAACTTGTTGCTTTTGGTGTCGGTACTCACTTTTCTCGATTTATATCGAGCTTTCTCAGAGATCGCACTATACGAGTTGTTGTAGATGGGATCTCATCAGACGAGTTCAAGATCAATTCAGGGGTACCACAGGGCTCCGTTCTTTCTCCTACTCTATTTCTTATCTTCCTAGATGACCTTCTTCGTCTAACTTGCAACCCTATTTATTCTTTTGCAGATGACAGCAACATATGCCATTCTTACTCATTCATCAACAGACCAAGCCTCTTAGAGATTTGGGTCATGAGGCACCGCATGAATGATTTATTAAATAGTAATCTTGTGACGATCACAGAATGGGGTCGTGCGAATAGGGTCGATTTTAACCCCAATAAGACCCAGTGTTGTATGCTAACACACAGACGCACGACGGACTTTGCTGCTCCATCTGTAGTTATGGGTGGTATAGATATTGAGGAATCAGAAGCTCTTGATGTTCTTGGCATGAAGATTCAATGTGATGTCCGATGGACCCAACACATCTTTCAAGTGTCGAAAGAAGCATTCAAGTTCCTAGGCTTCCTCAAACGGTGTCCGATCTCCTAACTATCTATACCACTTATATCCGACCGAAAATGGAATACAACTCTCATGTATGGGCCGGTGCTTCAAAGTCTATTCTGGAGTTACTCGACCGCGTACAGGAGAGGGCGAAGGTGCTCATCGGTGACATTAGGGGATCCAACTCTATTGACTCTCTCGAGCATCGTCGCAATGTGGGGTCTGTTTCACTGTTCTATCGCTACTACAATGGATTGTGCTCTGATGAAATTAGGGATATTATTCCCGAAACCCGGTCATTCACACGTACCACACGTACTTCATCAAGAGCAGATCCATTTGTGGTCGAATGGCCAGTGAGTCGCACAACGCACTACAGACAGAATTCTTCTTTAGCCGGACCATTCGTATGTGGAATAAGCTTCCACCAGAGGTCTTTCCTCCCACTTTCAAATGTTAATAAGCACTACTCCTTCCTTCTTCCCATAACCTCTTTTCCTAGTTCTAGCACAATGCATTGCATGAATAGGGGTCATCCCCTGAGTGCTGGTCCTACCATAAAAAAAAAATAATTCGAATTTTTTCCAAAATTTATAATTCACCAAACATTTGAAAATTCACTATAAAATGAAAACAAACAAAAAAATTTGTTGCCTAGAAATCGATTTCAAAAATAAAAACTAAATTTAGCAAAAAAAAATCACAAAAACTAAAGTTATCCAAATTTTAATACTTCGAAACAAAGTTTGCTAACGTCGCAATTTTCACACAATTGAAGTTGAACTCCAAATACTCGTACATTTCTTTGGACATCAAATACACATTTATATTTTAAATTTATATTTTGAATTGAAAAAGTGTTTTAAAAACTTCTGATTCTTCTGGATTTTTTTTGCAATTATTTTGATTTATTTACGGTTTTTTGATTTTATTGTGAATTCGAAATTTCGCCAAACTTAAATTCTTCCTTATTTTTTTGTTGCAATTTCGGTTTTGTTGAAACAGAATTTTTTGAAAATTTAATTATTTTGGTAATTTAAAATGTAGACTCCAGTTTGGTTTTGTGAAGAATTTTGAAATTTTGGTGAATTTCTAAATTATGTTGAATTTCGATGTTTTATTTTTCAGTTTTATGATTTTTGAATTTGTTGGCAAATTTTACTTTCTTTGTTTGATGTATAAATTTTTGTTGAATTCTCGATTTGTGGTGAAATATGATTTTTAGTTATTAGTGTTTCTTTCTGTCCCTACTTTAATATACAAATGATAACTTGTATTAAATTTAGATTAAAAGGGAGAAGCTTGTTTAAATCAATAGCAAGTCTTTGGTTAATCGACTCGAAATCGACAATACTTTTCTCCAGGAATGTTCCACTTCCTGATCAAATATTTCCTCATTTGAACACGCTAAAAAGAAGGTGCAGCACTGAGAGCATATAATGATTTACACATATGACGGAGCGGTCAAGTTAATGAAAGACTTTCATGGCTGAGTCAGTGTTGAAGAGAAACCGAAACAATTTTTACTGCGTTGCGTATAAAAACGCAGGCATTAATATCCTGACTGTAATAAAATTTAATAATTCATATGCTTTTCATGATATGTAAATATTTAATACATGAACAAGTAATATTTACCATTTTAATACACTATGGCTTTAATATTAACTTTTATATTGGAAGGTATGCGGCCGCGGGAGGCGACCAGCGTCTTTTGGCCTTCCGACTGACATCAAGTCGGAACGGGTTATCATTAACCGATCGCAATAATATTTTGTCAAATGGAAAAATATACGGTAGACGTATCGAAATTCGATACCCAGACTCTTATAGCCTAGGATACGTCTGTATCCATATACATATGTATGACTTTTGCACGCAAAAATATTAAAATTAATTTTTGATGAGTTTATTTGACAAAACGCCTTTTTTTACTTTGTGTTGTGTTTATAGTTTAGAAAAGAAAACATTTTTTTGTCTTAACTTACATTCTGTCGGGCTGACCATGAATTGCATAAAAGGGATGCATCTTCTAACAAACGAGTCTGAAAAGATGAAAGGTAAACATACAAAAACTGGTAAACAGGTTAAACAAAATTAAATTAAATCAGAAACTTAGTAAATAATAATTGATTGGAAGTCAAATATACTTTTTATATTATATAAATAATTATTTATTCTCCTCATCAATAGATTGAAATATAAAAGAATTAATCATACAACGTCTACAAAATGTCAATATCAAGCAGCAGCTTCAAATCCAAAATGATGATTTTTAGAAAAGTGATTTTTTAAATGTCGAATTAAACATGTTTTTAAAAAAGTTGTTCCAATTAGTACATGAATTCCATGGAATCCTGTCGCTATAAAAAAGTTGAGCCGTAAACTGAATCTGCTTCTATATATTCATATGATTGAAGTATAGAAAAATATAATCCTAACATAATTGTAAAAAATAAAGCTTGAGTTGTTTGAGAATAATTTCTTTCTATTATTCTATGATGAGCTCAGGTAACTGTAATTCCTGGGGGGTTACTCTGTAATGCGATGCGTTAAAAAAAAACACCAAAACCGTTCAGTTGGTACTCTTTAATGCGTTAGCGGATTTTTCTTGCGCATCTTATTTTTTCTTTCGCAAATTTCTGGCATCGCCGTACTCTGTAATGCGTATACATACGTCAAAATCATTTGTTGAACGCAAATATCTTGCGCTAACAAATTATCAAACGCAAAGAAAACGCATCATGTAAGTAATAAAAAAATTAATGTTTATATTTAGTCTAAATTGTTATATTTTTAGGGAGAAGTCGAAAAAATTACAAACACAACAAAGGCAATTCGAGATAATAATAGACTTCATGGTGCAACATAGCGATTTGGCCAAAGGGTTGTTGCAGTGCGGAAATGCTAAGCAACGCGCCAACAGTTTGTGGGTAAATTTAGCTGACGACCTTAACGCTAATGGACCTCCAGTAAGGGATGTAGCAGGTTGGAAAAAGGTAATGTGTAATGATATTTTCAAAATAAAAGTGCAACTAATTGTATTAATATGTATGTGTGCATATAGGTTTGGTCTGATTTAAAAACCCATACAAAGGTAAAGATGCGGAAAAATAAAGTTAGCATTTCCGGCACGGGTGGTGGTATCTCGCAATATTGCCCGCTTTCTTCTATGGAAGAACAAATAATAAATTTGTTGCATATGGAAGAAGCCGTCAACGGGCTGCCAACAACAAGCTGCTTTGGCACAAGCGCTATTGCTGTAGAAAATGTTCCACAAGAGCAAGTTATAGAAGAAGTTTTGTTATCTTCGCAAAAGGAAAATAACAATCCCTCTAAACCAACGCCTGTTGCTAAGCGAAGCTGCTTGGATGAAAGTTTTCAGGCAAGTAAACGTTCGCGGTTTTCAAGCCAAAATGATCGCGATATTTTGCTAAAAACACAAGTGGAAAACCAACAAATATACCAACAGGAATCTGTCAAACTTTTGGGCAGCATTTCTAATTCTATAAAAGATATAGGTAGGTATATTAGAAAAAAATATGATTTAAAAGAAAAACAAATGGAGTTTGAAAAAAAAAAATTTGAATTTAAAGAAAAATACAAACTCCAAAAGCAAAAAATGCAATTGGAAAAGCTGCAATTAAAAAAGAAACTCTTAGAGTGTGAAATTGAAAAACTTAAATAACTTTTTTTTGTACTATTTTACTTTTTTATTTTAATGTTAGTTTTTAATTTTTTAACGTGATTTTTATGTATATTAATTTTTTATTGATAAGTATAGAATTATGATCTCAAAAACGCCAAGGAAGCCTTAAAAGTCTAGTTTGTAAGTTTTTTTTTTGTTAACGACATGAAATGTTTTTTGTTTTCATTTTTTATTGTTAATGCCATGGAATGCTTTTTGTTTTTGTTCTTTATTATTAATAAAATGAAATGTTTTTTGTTTTTATTAAATAGTTTTGATTTATTTCATTATAAATAATAATAGTTACTGAATATAAAGGTAAATTATTACTAAATATACGAGAAGTTTATTTATTTTATTTTATATAAATAAGTAAATTAATACTATATAGTTAAGTTCTTACAGTCAAATTATTTCTTATATTATTTCTTATATTCTTAGCAGTTGTTAGGTCATCGTTGTTTGTACTGCTGTTAATAGAAATTTCAGTTTCATTAAAGCTTTCTGTCTCAGCAATTTCGTGTGTTGGCAACTGAACATTAAAATTGGCACAAATATTGTGTAGAGCACAGCAAACGTTCATTATTTGAACAACTCTTTTTGGTGAGTAATGCAACTCCCTTGCTGCTAAGAGGCACCGAAATCTACCTTTTAAAATGCCAAACACTCGCTCAATAATGGACCTTCCTTTGCAAAACTGTTTGTTGAAAAAAGCCTCTGGAGAATTTTCCGTTGCGTTTCGGTAAGGAGTAAGCAACCAAGGTTCCAGAGGGTAGCCTGAATCGCCTTTTAAAAAATACAAAAATTAATAAGAAAAAATTGTTCATATTTTAAGTTTATTACCAATTAGCCAAAATCCCTTTTCTCCTCTTTCAGACCTTTCTTTCAACTTTTGTTTTGCGTTGGAAAGGGCCCAAACGTGTGAGTCATGGCTTGCTCCGCCGTATCGGCAATCAACAAATCGGATGATCATTTTGTGATCACATATCTGAAAATTGAATGTAAAGTAATATAATTAATAAGCTAAATGAATACATAAAAACTAACATACCACCATAGCGTTTAAGCTGTGTTTTAATTTCCTATTAAAATATAAATGTTCATTGCTGGCAGGTCGTACCATTTGTATATGGGTGCCATCCACTGCTCCAATTACCCCAGGAATGCCACATGAGTTAAAAAACCCCCTTTTGATATCCATTTCTTCTTGGGCAGTAATATCAAAATTTATATGCCTTGGACAAAGTATTTGCTCAATCACTGTGCAAACTTCTTTTAGACATCGCGACATACATTGTTGTGACAATACTAAAAGATGGTCTTGGCCAATTTGGTGTTGATAACCACCTTGTCCAAGCAATTTCACAGCAGCGGCCACTTTTATTACAGTGGGAATTGCTGTGGATCTCTTTGGGACTGTCAGGTTATCTTTTATACTATTTAATACGTACATAAATGCATCTTTATTTAGCCGAAAGTTTTGTATAAAGCTATAAAAATAAAAACTTGAAACTTTTTGCTAATGATCGTTCTACCATTGTTTTACCTGTGGTCATTCAGGGAAAGTATATCGGAACTGTCTCTCAAAATCCTTCTTCTAACACGTTCGATATGATCATTTTCATCATCGAACCATAATGCCACCGAATCCATTATTTAATTATTAATTTTTATTATTACTGAAAAAAAAAACACAAAACACAAAACAGCACAAAAAATTTATTACAATATTTTTGTTTGCATTTTTTGACATTTTATATTTTATGTCGTAATTTTTACCAATTGTATATGTTGTCGCACAGTTGTTGCCACTTTTTCAATGTATTTTGCGAAAGCGTTTGCGTAAGTGTTACAGAGTACCAAATTGCACTCTAAACGCATTTACCTTACGCATCGCAACTACTTTCGCAACGCTTTACAGAGTAACCCCCCTGAAGATAATAAAATTATTGTATTTAATAATGGATTAAATGTTATAATTCCTAAAGGTGGTCAAATATTCGGACCTTTTTTTTTGTTACAAATTAAAAAAATATTCCAACATACAAACAATATCCTTGTATATGCCACCAATGCTACCGCCGGTTATTCTCAAACAGTTGCAAAATATAACCCATAAATAAAAAAAGCACAACCATGTTCATATATAATAATAATAACACTGTGCGAGTCGCAAATTTTAACAAGCTGTGCACCTTGTTGGTAAGGCAATTTGAGTACGCAGAATTCAATGGCATTAGCCGTTTTTCGAAGTTAGCGCTCGTATTCGCGATTTAAAATTTGTACGCTAAAGTACTATAAAAACGATATTTTTATACTGTTGTATTGTTAAAAAGTTTTCGGCAGTAAAACTAATTGTATCAAAATGGAGCAGCACGTGGATTTTAATAATTTTTGTTATGTTTGCGGAAAACGTACAATTACACACTCTCGGCGGAAAATCGAGGATGATTTTGCAGAATTATATCACCGATACTTTAGTCAGCCAGTTTTTCGTAATCTATGGTTTGTACTGAATGCTTGTCTTTATTAAATATATGGAAGAAAGGTGAGGCTGATTGTATGCCCTTTGGTGTTCCAATGATTTGGTCGGATCCCCAAGTTTATAGTTCAGATGATTGTTATGAGTGCTTAAATTTTGTATCTGGTACAAATAGATACAAATTACGTACATTTTCATATACAGAAACAAAACATACACAAGTACCGTTGCCGCACGCGTAAAATATTCCAATTCCCAGAAGACCAAGTACAACAGAAGAATACATTAGTATCTGAATGCCAACCATCCAATGTTGCTAACCATTTTGAAATTACACAAAAACGTTTGGACATATGGTACGTCGCCTTGAATTCACAGCGGCAGTCAATTCTTTTGGCTAAGGAATTGAAACATGCTAATATTCTAGCACTTGATGTTCGCGTATCGTCATTTTGCAATTTTTTTTTAAAGCAATTGATAATAACTCATTCGCATTTTGTGTTGACATCCGCGGTTTAATTTTAACAATACATCGATTGTTCATCGATGCATCTAAAAGCAGCTTAAAGGCAGTACTGCTCCACATGACAAATTCTAAAAATCCAATTCTAATCGCGCTAAGTACTAACACAAAAGAGACTTATTTATCATTGAAAAAAATCCTCGACGTAGTGAAATACAACGATCATAATTGAAAAATTTGTGTTGATTTAAAAGTGATAACTCTTTTAAGAGGTGTGGGTCACACTAAGAATATGTGTTTTATGTGTCTATGGAATACACGATATAGTGGTGATCAGTACAACAAACATGACTGGCCTCAACGTGAAATAGTTAAATTGCGAAAAAATAACATTGTTGAAAATCCATTTACATCAACTTATAAAGTATTGTTACCGCCGCTACATATAAAACTAGGCATTGCGAAAAACTTTATTAAAGTACTTAATCCAGATGGAAATTCGTTTAACGAATTATGTCGTATTTTTCCAAGATTAAGTAATATGAAAATAAAAGATGGTTTGTATTAATTTATCTTATACTAATATGTTGGAAATTTTAATTTATATTTCGTTTTTTACAGGAATACTTAATGGGCCGGATATCCGTCGCTTGATGAAGGATAAGTTATTTGAAGATGCCCTCAGAATGGATGAGCTTGAGGCATGGAACTCTCTAAAAGGGGTTATTGACAACGTTTTAGGAATTAATCGGTTTGACAACTGGCGCATTCATATAAAAAAATGCTTACCGCTTTTCATCGTATTAATGTTAAAATGTTTTTAAAGATTCATTTTTTTTTTCGTTTTCATACCAACAAGTTTGCTGAACAATCACCAGCTGAGTCTGACGAGCATGGAGAGCGATTCCATCAAGTGACCGCCAGACTTGAACACTGGTATAGTGGTAAAAAATTGGATTCGCTGTTAGGAGATATTTGCTGAAATTTACAAGAAGAATTGCTTGAAACAGAAGAATCATAAATAAATAATTAAAGGATGTGACAGTAAAGCACATTTGATAAATTAATAGCAAAATAAAAATTACCGTGTTTTTATAATTTTGTATTGAAGAAAATAAGAATGTGATATAATTTTGTGTTTATTCAACAGAGTTGAATTGATCTAAATTTAAAAATTATCCCAAAAGTATAAAAATACCATCTTTTTATGCTTTAGCTTACAAATTTTAAATCCCGAATATCGCGAATACGAGCGCTAACTTCGAAAAACGGCTAATGCCATTGAATGAATTTACCAGCGAGGTGCCCAGCTTGTTAAAAAAAATTGTCAAATTCAAGCACGGTGTATTTATACAGATAAAACGTGTTTTTTAGGATGTACAATTTTGATTTGATTTAACATACCGCGATTATCTAATACTTTATGACGTTAATGTTTGAATATGATTGGGGAATATGGGGGTCGCGACTGGCTCGAATGTACCTACAGCAGTCTGATTTTTGACCACTTTTCCAAACATTTACGACTCTATCCCAACAGTGGCGCGCACAATCGTGTCATCCAAATCGTCCAGAGTTACTGGTTTGTTCGCATAAAGTTATGACTTTACGTATTCCCATTGAAAATAACCAAAAGCAATGAAATTGCACGTCTTGATGGCCAGTTGACTTACCCATTTCGAAAAATAACGCTTTCGCAAAATATTTCCTTTAGTAACTCAATTATTTAACACTGTATGGTAGGTACCTAATGCCCTCCTGTTGGATAAACATGTTTTTAGGAAACATCCCATCTCGTTGGGGTAAAATAATTGCTATGCTATGGCTAAGATAGACCCACAAATACCAATAACCGGCTCGCTGCACCTTGGCGAGGCAAATCTTCAGCTAGGCTAACAGCGATGCCATCTCACCTCATTTCGTTCTAAGTTTATCCCTCTGCCCTTTTGCGTTATCTATGCCACGAAATTTTCATATACTACGTAGCGCAGGTTATAGTAAGAGTGCATGTGACATTTTTTACGTCTTTCATTAACTTTTCCTATTTTTCTATTTCGTCATTTTGGAAATATGACTTGAGCTCAATATAGTCAACGATAAGTCATTTGAATCAACTTAAGGACATGCATAATAGTCAAACAAATGTATCAGAAAGTCAGAAAGTCAATTTGACATTGGAAGCACAGTTTGCTCATCATACGACTTGTTATACCATGTTTGGTTATATTGAACATATAATATATAACTACTGCTACCTAGGGTATAAATTTTAGAAGGCTTGAGCTAATTCCAATATAACTGATCCACGTAAGGATCATTAATCAAAATTTAATAGAGTCTGTCAAAAGTTTGTGTATGAAGTAAAACTACAACTGTCAAAACAGTCTTAAGAAAAATTTTAAAATTTATTTAAATGTTTTTTTGGACAATATAAAAAGTACTTTATTTGGAAATCTTTTTAAACAACTTAAAATTATATCAACGAAAAACTGATTTAGGTCGAGGTGCATCACTTCAAACACCCAGTTAATGAGAAGTCTTTCCCTAAATTGTCATTGATTGATGTCAATATTTGTAAGCAATTTCTTAAACTAATTTTATTTAAGATTTCAAGTATAACAATAAATTGTATTAAAATTTGTTTGACGCATGGTCGATGCGCTTTGCAGTTCAAAAGTTGACATCACTGTAGTCTAATTGATATTGTGAAGCTGCAGGATACCACAGGCGCACTATAATCAAAGACTCTATAATATAAACATGTTGCACAGCCAAACATTCCTCGAGTGGTGCTAAACTTTTCGATAAATAATTCGTACTAACATCCATTGTGTATGCGAAAACGCGGCAACTTAAAACAACGGAGAATAAGATCATACGACAAAGCTGATCATCAAAGCTCAATTCGTCCAATGTGTGTGTGCCAAATTTACATGATAATTTATTTATTCTTATAATAAAACAACATAGCAGTACCATTATGATGGTTTACTTTTTTGCAGGAAAAAATATACATATTTTATTGTTGTACAAATGAAATTATATACGAAGAATTTTTTAAAATTTTATTCTTTCTACTTAAAAAATTGTTTCTAACCGATCTTTAATCACACTTAATCTTATTATAAAAATGCAATTTATTGGTTGCGGGTGGTTATGCTAGCCTATATGCGAATTTCACTGGCTGCTTGCGCCAGCTCTTCAGGAAACCTTTAGCCAAGATTTTAGGAAAACTTAAACGTCTTATGATCGAAATTCCTGACCAAATGAGAAATCCAAAGAAAATCAAAACAATAAAGTTTTAACAAAAAGCCCCCAAAACAAAAAAATTGCTATTTCGTTCTTCTTACTTTCCTTTCTACATTTGTTTGGTTGTTTGCCAAAAATTTTTGTTTAAATATACGAGAAATTAACGAAACTAATCAGACTTTTGCAAAGCAGAGCAATAAAAAACTTAAAAAATAACGTGGAGTAATGCGAAGAAGGTACCGATAATACAACCTATTCTTTTTGGTTCGAGGCTAACGTTTCCTTTAAACATAGGATGAAAATGCGAAAAGAAAATGTTTGCATGTCCATAGAAGACAGCCGTGTTTTAATTAAAAAATAAAATTTTATTAAATAAATATATATTTAAAATATTTCATCATAAAAAATAAAGGTGCGGTAATTGCGATAGCGCTTAGATGTTGCTAGAAAAGTCAATAAGTGCAGGGACACAAAAATTTAAAACAATAAAATATACCCAAAAGAAAGCGTAAAGAGAATTGAAGTTATATGTATATCCTTCCATATTATATGCATACATTATTATTTGTTTTTACATTACTTTGTAATAAATACTGGATGGATACACACAATAATGTCAACTTTCTTTCTGCAAGCCCAGTTTTTGCCTTAGCAATAACAGTACTAAATCGTTACTAAGCGTAAGGATTATTTATAGTCAGACATGCATAATCATGTTTACTTTCTTACGTACACGCAAAGAGTACGTAAGATAAGTGCCACAATTCTGCAAGCCAAGTTTTTGTGTTAAGGTGTTACTAAGCGAGCGTGATACTTAGGATTGGACACACTAAGTCGCCATTACATTCCTCTAACATACACACAAAGAGCAAGTGAGTTAGGTGATCTGATTCTGCATGCCCGATTTGTTTTCGCTTGTAACAGGATTATCTATTATTAAATGTTCTGTTGCTAAGAGTAAGATGGACATTGGCATGCACTATAATGATCATTATAATCATTATTCTTGCATAGTTGGTATAATTTCGTAAAAGGAAAAGACAAGCCAGAATCGATTTGGAAGTCAACTCGAAAACATTAAAACTTAAACCTAACTAAGATACAGGACATGATATTTTTTTTTAATAAATATTATTATCAAATAAAAATACATTGTTCGTGTTTTTTAATATTCGAAAACCAAAGACGTAATTGATAAGATCGTATTAAAATTTCGTGGGCAATGAATGAGATCATTACTGCAAACGCAGAACCAAGTAAAAACAATAAAGAAATAAAGAAATTCACCAATATCACGTTTCAAGAAGCAAAACATGTAAGGAAAACCAATATGTAAATCGTATCAGGGACTAAACTGCAAAAACTATTATTGGTCAATTCTTGACAATGGCAAAAATTAAGCAATTCGAAGAACATGTAGTACAAAAGCACGAAAAGTCAACGATATCTTCACATGCAGCCTCAATGAAAAATACACATAGAGAAAATAAATTTAATAAAAAAATTACAACAAACAACTATCCATATAAAATAATCAAAACAAATGTTCCACCCCTACATGTTTTTGATGTAGATCCTCATGATCTTATCAAATTCATTAGAGATTGACTCAAAATAAATGAATTGAATTAAGAAAACTTAATAGAATATTTAGACCAGAGTAACACTAAGCTTTTTACGTATACTTTAAAAGATGCCAAGACGATAACTTTCTTACTAAAAGGCCTTAGTGTGGATACTGAGTTGAGTAACATTTTTGAAGGCGTATGATTATTTTAGAATAAAAAATTAGCCACATAAAGCTAGTTACAACAAAGAAAGCAACAGCCGAAGGATATAAACTTCCAGTTTTTAAAGCACAAAAAAAAGTCATCGAACTTAAAGTTAAAAGTCCCCATCGATGGAAAATATTAAAAAAAAAACCTCGAAATTCCCAAATGCAGGAATTGCCATAGTTTCTTCCATAGAGCGTCCATTTAGCCGTTGCCACACAGATGTGTTAAATGCAACGAAATGCATGAAATTGGCAAATGTTCCCTGCAAAAGATTCCTTCAAACGAAAGGGAAAAATTATATTGTGTATTTTGCAAAAAATACGTTCAACATAAAGGATGTAAGAAATATAAGAAAATATAACATGGGCTGCATTCAGAAAAAAAAAAAATAATACACAAGTGCAACTAAATCCTAATACGAGACTCGTTCATGTGCCAAAAAACAATCATTTGCGCAACGCAATAAATGATAACGCTATGCAAAATGTATTGGAACAACTAAAAAATCATTTTATGAAAAGCTTTTTCGTAATTCGTATAGATACTTTTTTGTCGATGTTAGAAGCTGAAATATTCAAAATGACAGAAACAAATTCAGGAACTTTAAACAAAATTCATATTATTGTTAATTCGTTAATTAAGTCAAATGGAAGTTATGACTTTGGTAAATTTATTTTGTTATTGTAACCCAAACCTTACGTGGTTAAAGGAAGCAAAATTGAACACAGGACATAAGAAAAACTAACAAAATGACACTACGTTACGTAAAGACAGGCAAAATGCTAAAGCAATTTTCATAAAAGTTCGCTCAAATATTTAGAAGCTTGTATTGTCGAAATTTCACTGTGGGTCAATCAAATATTATCCCACAGATGACAATTGCACTCTTTTAAAATCAGATTTATTTCAAGTCTTGCAATTGCTAAACTTACAAAGTCAAAACTATTTCCCTATACTCGCAAGAGATTTAAATAGGCTTAAAGGATGGCTTTCAGGAAATAAGATAACATTTAGATGAACATTATATTATGCATCGGTCTCACATTCGTACCCGCGATGTGGTTGATATTTAGATCTATATATCTCTGACACCCGTCTATATATTCGAAAATAAAACAACTCGTTAAATTGTGTTAAAACACTTTGATTATAAAAGTTAATCACAATGCATTGCAAATTGCAGTTTTATGAGTTGTAAGTGATCATCCTTTAACATTTTTCAAAGAATCAAGTAACGCTATATTTAATTACGAAAATACGAATTGGAAAAAATTCAAAAATAATATTATACAAATTTGAGAAATTCCGAAATAGAGTTTTATTTACACAGATTGAGGAACTTTATAATAGATTCAATAGATAATGTGTTCCTTTATTTAAAAAAATATATTAATGAATGATCATGAAGAACTAAGAGCGTCCTCTCCACTTTGCTCTATCGTTAGCTAGGATCGTTACTTGGTTCCAGGTCATATTAGGAGATGTACATTAGTTCTTTGCCATCCGGATCCATGTATTTCGAAGCCTACCGGAATTTCTATGGGTTCCTTGTCGGTGCCAATCAAGCGCTTGTCTTGCAATCTCGTCAGCTAGTGTTCTATCCAGGTCCATTTGCGCTTGCAGTTTTCATATTCAATAGAGCAGTTGATCATTTGTCCCCCAATTTGGCCAGACAACAATTATGTTGAAGAATTGTCAAACTCAATTCTAGAAAAGTTACATTCCGAAAGAAACGAAATCGTTAGTATCATCAAAAAATATCACAGATTTAAACTTAGTTCATATTAAATTTCAACTAAATTAAAATACTTATGAATAACAACTTGTGCATTCAACAAAAGTTGGAAAACATAAAGAAGAAAATTTCAAGAATATTTAATGAGAGAGAAAAAAACAGTTTAAATCTACTGAATCCTTTAACTTAGACATTACTAAAATTTCGCAGGAAGATATATCGTTGCTGAGAAATGTGTGAATTAATTCTGAAGACGAAGAAAAAGAAAGTGATAGTGTTAACTTTTTAATAAAGGATAATGCGCAAAAGTCAAATAAAATTGCCAATTATTTATAATCTGCTCATTGCTTGAAAGTAATCAATGAAGGAATAGCTTACACGACGATTTTGATAAATGTTTCTCCAGTTTCTGTGGGAAAAGAAAGCCGAGTACGAATAACAAACTGAACGAAATGTTGTTCACAAATGGAGATTCACTCATCTACATTTTTAGCCATTTAAAGAAAAAACTATCGTCCAAATATTACTTTAAGAAATACCCCCACAGGGTTGATTCTTGAATATGTCACTCTCTTTCAAAATATGTTCGACACTTTGTATCTTTCTCGTTCATGAAAAACGGCTGAAGTGGTACTTTTGCCGAAACCACATAAATAAATTAGTGATCCTAAAAGTTTATGAGCGATTTGCTTACTCCATATTATTCGTAAAGTTTTTGAAATTCTGTCGAGAAAACAATTTATTTAGTGATACAATAAATTGGATTTAAATTTAAAGTTGATGATGTAATAGGACATCATGCTGATAATAACATTTCGAAAATCAATGAAAACCTATAGAATAAATTTCGAATGGTAGAAAAATATGTGGCTGATTGGCCGATCAAACTTAACGCTTCCGCTCACCACTACGGAAATGTAACAACAATATAAAAAGAAACTGGAAAGCTTTTGGAATTAAAACCAATAAAGACGTAAGGATCCAAGAGGTCTGGCTCACAATAGAAGTAAATTCATCGAAATTTGCTCACGTAACGTTTTCCCTCATAAGGCAAAATTGCCCACGTACAACAATAACAGATACCACTAGTACAGCGAATACCCACTTTAAATATTTAGGTATCCACTTAAATTGACGCCTTACTTGGTCCCGTCACATTCAGGCGAAAATAACGGTCATAACCCTTAGAACAAATCAATTACTTTGTTTAAAATGCCCTTACTTCACCTTGGCTTTGAAATACATAGTTCTTAACACAGTAAAGCCAATATGGTCATATGGCATTCACCTCTGGGGTACTGAACCCCTTAGAATATAAAAAAATGAAAATATCCATATCAAGAAGGTCCAACTATCCAGCAAGAAGTAAAATACGCTTGTGCAAATACGTAAACAAATTACTCTTGCATGCAATTTACTGCACTTTGACGGGTATTAGAAGCTAAAAAACTAACACATTGAGCCTGGCGAGGCACCTCTTCTCAGCTCGTAGGTGATCGTTTATTACGATTTGAATACAAAAACTTGGTACCATTAATAAATAACATTTTAAAGATGAGATTTCAACACTTATTATAACTTTCTTGTAAAAAGTAAAATACAATTAAAGACTAAAAAAAAATTGTTAAGTAATTTCAATGTTTAGGCATGAGTTCGTTTTTTCTTTCTATTCAGAAAGAGAATTATTTATTTAATATGGACAACCTTTTTTGAAAACAGTAAAAGTTTTAATTCTATTAGACATCTAGCTGAATGGAAAGAAAAAACGAACTCATGCCTAAACATTGAAATTACTTAACAATTAATAATATTTGTAGTTCGGAAAAACAATAAGGACTTACTAATCGCTGGGCACGGCGAGAAATTTATATACATAATAATATATAGAAATGTTTCCTTCATCATGATTAATTGGATACTAAAATAGATCCAGGATGAAACTGGAAAAAACCAATGGTTGGCTAAAAGCAAAATTGCATATGGTAATCTAGATTTCAATAACAGAAAAGTTAGAGTGTTGTAAAACTTCATTCTCAACCAAGGAAAAGACTATAATATGGAAAATTCGAGATTGAGAAATTGCTCGTACTCGTATTCCATTTGTCTTAAATGTTGATATGGATAGAAGTTCTTTAGACACACAATTTGTAGATAAGACACGAAGAATGTTGATAACGTGCGTAGCGGCATAGAAAATGCATTCCATTCAGCTAGATGTCTAATAGAATTAAAACTTTTACTGTTTTCAAAAAAGGTTGTCCATATTAAATAAATAATTCTCTTTCTGAATAGAAAGAAAAAACGAACTCATGCCTAAACATTGAAATTACTTAACAATTAATAATATTTGTAGTTCGGAAAAACAATAAGGACTGACTAAAAAAAAAATTTGGATAATTTCAATTTTCATTTTCGAACCGATGAGAAATAGATATGTCGAACGTGGGCATATTTGTTACATGATTTTTAAGAGCAAATGGCGATTGGCGATTTGTTGACGATTTGTTAATATCACTATGCATTCGAATATGGTAAACATACTCGTATATTGTGTAATAAACCTGCAGTAAAATTATTCAATAATAATCGTTTCTGAATAAAATTTTGCTTATTAATAGTTTATATACCTTTATTAAGTTTTTTGAATACGACCGTTATTAAACTGTTATGTTTCACACCTTTTATTGTTTCGTTAGCAACATTTTTAATTAAGAAAACATTATGTTAAAGAATTTTTATGTGAAGATATTTTGATTAATTTTATTCGAAACTTTTTCGGACTTTTTTATTCATATTTTGAATTGTTTTCGGAAAAAAACATCGGGAACGTGTTCTGTTTCGAATTCCAAAGCACTTGCTTATCTGAAAGTAATTTTCAGAAAAATTGCAGCATTTTTAACAAACATCGCTATTTATATTTTAATTGTTTTAATTTTTAATTATTTTTATGATTAATTTATTCACAGACTTAATTTCGTTTATTATTCCTTCAATTATGAAAGAAAAGTTTTTTATTTTATTAGAATACTGACTGAAAAAAGTGAAGTTTCAAATACTAGCAGAATGATATACATATATTTTCTCTGCCGCTACACACGTCATCAGCATTCTCTGTGTCTTTCTTAGAACAAAGTTTCCGCGTACTCTTTCGCAATTTTTTTTATTTAATCCTATTTATTAAAATCAAATTAGAAACAATGGGGGAATTCGGACAAACTGAAGAAAACTTGCAAGGTTGCAGAAATATCGCAAGCGTTGGAAAAGCTGAAAATTACTTTAATTGTTGTCATACGTACATATGTACATAGTGCATATGTATGTTAGATACATATGTACACACACATATATAAATCGAAATCATTTGCACTTTAGCTTTAACCATTGCACACGAAAACTAGAAAAAATTTAAGAAAAACATTTAAGCCAGTGTGTAATATCTTCACGAAAAAGTTACCACAATTTTCTTCGTTAATCTCTGGTTTGTTGTTTGTTTGAATATATTTTTGACTTTTTTTCTCCAACATTAAGATAAATGAGAAGAAGGCCTTGACACTAAATTGTGCAATAATAACAACTGTAGAATACACAGATAGTTATACTTGAAATCATAGCAAAAGGAAAGATAAATTGGCAACAAGTTTGATAATAAATTCATACTCGAGAATCGTTGGTTGTATTTTCGCATTTTTTTTTTATGTTTTGATGATGTTTTTGGATTAATTGTAAAAATAGTCTTTGTTGCTCAACAACAGAACACAACAACTTTTAATGATGTAATTTGTTGCTGGTTCTTTCCCGCAATAATTTCAAATAACATTGTAATTATCGTTTTCTTCCCTAAATGTGTTGTCTTTATTAAGTGTGCACACATATTGTGTTACCTTTTAATAGAATGAGGTTAAAATGATGACACACGGTCTTAAAAAGGAACATTCATAGATGCAAACCTTCTTAGGGCTCGACAAATTCAAGAATATCTACTCTTTAAATTCTTGGGTTTGCTGAAAACTCATCAAGAAGTTACTAAAGGACGACTGAATGTACTTAAGTTGTGTTTACATTACATACATACATACTCGTATGTATTTACTTATGTAAAACGTACACACATAGTGTGATCCCTATCAATGTGTAATTTTCATATGTGCAGTTATTTTCTTATTTACACTACGTCTTGACTAGCCATAAATTTGTTCGCACATTGAGAGAGAGTCTACAAAATAACGAGAGAAAATGTGTTCGTGGACTTCGGTTTGAAGAATACGTGTAGATATTCATGATCAGTTTGAGCATAATTTGTTGTCTCTAATCGATATTGTAAAGATGCTTCTAGCATAGTTTATGTTCGAGTGTTTACAGACGAGCGCAGACACACATACATAATTTTTTCCGTGTATTTTGTTCGTGTATTGTTCGGACAACTCAGTTTGAACATGAAGCGATCATGAACAGCGAAGGTCTTGAATAGCCAAATTTCTGTACGAGCAGCAAAATGTGCGATGGCTAAACAGATTTATAGATAATCAAGACGCCATATTACATTGAAACATCATAAAATATAGATTTTTAGTTATTTTTCCGCTTCTCAGCAATGTTTACAAAGTTGTGGTGAAATTTAAATTTTTTGGTACAAATATTGAAAATTTCGTGAAATTAGTTTTGGGGTTTTCTTCTTGCAGAAGACCATGAACACATTTCTTCTCATTATTTTCCGGACGTCAAGACGTAGTGTAAGAAACACATAAAAGCAAAAATTCACTACAAGTAATTAAAAAAAGAAATTAAAAAATCTCCAAAATATATAAAAATCCCAACAAATATAAATTTTATCAAAAAACTCCATCTAAAAATGAGAAAAAGAAGAAATTTAACTAACATTAAAAAAAACAAAAACATGATAATTTTTCGAAAAATCGAAATTAATAAAAAAAACGAACCTGAACGAAAAAAGAAAAAAGTTCAAAATTTTACCAAATTAAAATTCACCAGGAATTTGAAAAACTGGAACTAAAAATTTTCTTTTTCATCAAAAAATCAAAATTCAATAAAAGCTAAAATTTTACGAAAAATAACTAAATTCACCAAATTTTTAATATTCATCACAAAAATTAAAATTTTACACAATTATGAAAATTTGCCGAAAAATCTTAGAAAATTCTTAAAAACGACGAAATTTTAACAAACACGAGGTTTACCATACATGCAAAAACAAAAATTCGCCGAAATTTGTGAATTTCCAAAATAATTAAAAAATCACCAAAAATTCAAAATTCACCAAGATATTTAAAAATCATAAAAATTATAGATTTTCTTAAAAATCTCAATCTTAGAAATGAAAAAAAATTACCACAATTTCAGAATTCACCAAAATCCGAAAATTCACCATAATACCAAACTATAGTTCAAAAATTAAAAAAAAACGAAACTACACGAAAAATGACAAAAAATTTGAAATATTTGCAATATTTTAAATTCACCACATATTAGCATAAATCACTATAAACTTGGAAAAAATTTGAATAAAAAAAATTTAATTGCTAAGAACTCTATCTTTAATAAAAACCGAAATTTTGTAAAAAAAAAAATACGAAGCAAACAGTATTAAAATTTCACCACAAAAAATTTCAATATCACAATATTTCTTAATTTCACCAAAAAACCGAAAATTCTCAAAAAAAAAAATCCAAATTAATCTGAAAACAACAGAAAAAGAATTTCAACATTATTTGAAAATTGACTGAAATGCAAAAATTCAGCACAAATCAAAACTATAGTCCATGAATTTTTAATTAAAAAATTAACTAAATTTCCAAAAAGTTAGAAAGAAATTTACAAAACAAAAACCAAATTGCACCAAAAATTTACAAACTTCCCAAAAATCTCAAACCCTGAATAAAATAATTTCATTCCATAACTTAACAAAACCAAACGATCCCTTAAGATGTTTAAATTAACAAAATAACAAAATTTTGAAAATTTACCACGAAATCGAAAAACTGGAATAAAGAAACCACATTCACCAAATCTTAAAATTTCAAAACGTAAAACTGTCAACAAAAATTTTCATAAAATAAGTATTTTATGGAAAACGTAAAATATTAACAAAATCGATGGTACACGAGGTCAAAAAAAAAACACTTTTCATAAACAAGGAACAGAAAACAAATTGCACCATATTTTGAAATTTAACGACAAAATTTACCCAAAAGCTGAAAATTCACCGAAATCTCATAATTTTATTAAATATTAAAAAACAAATCCTTTGGACTGGAAAAAATCTGTAGTACATATTTAGTAGTTCATACTTTTGTGAAGAGTATATAAGATTCGGCATAGTCGAATAGAGCTCCCTTACTTCTTTCAGCTAAGATTAATATAGGCAAACATAAATAATATGTTTCTTCCTTATTCCTGTTTATAATCTGATGATCACATACGAATGTATGTATATATTTATATGTATATCTTTTTGAACAGTTAATATTAATTACTATAAATAAATTAATAACTTCATTTATAATTAATTCCGCTTTTTAATTTTTATTCATTAGATAATATTAACTAAATATAACTATCTTCCGTTGGACAAAAAGAAAGCTGCAGGTCCAAAATAGCTGCATCCATTTAACTTGTCGAAAAATTGAATTTTTCAATATTGTAAAACAAAAAAATATTAACTAAAGAGAAATTTCATTCTTAAAGCCTTGTATACCAAAATTTATGGAAAGAATTGTGTACACGAAATATTATGAAGAGTAATTATTTTACGTGAAAATATAAAAACAGCTGTTACAGAGTGAATTTTCCAGTGTGGGTTCGATATTACTTTTTCAAGCGATATAATCGCATATTTCGAATATTGGAATGGAGTACTAGGCGTAAATAAAATAGTGAAAAACAAACGGATTGAAGCATAAACAAAATTATTTATTTAATTATTTATACCAATATTATTTTTATTAATTATCAAAACCGGTATAAAAAGTTTGACAAATTTCGTTTAATCTGGGGAGTAATTCCTTAACTAAAATCGAACTTTTTTACCTCAGACAGACCTAAAAATGTGGGTAAAAGCAGTTATCAGAAATGTGTGAAAATGTATTAAAACAAATTTTAATTCAAATGCCAACAGAAATAAGGACAGCTTTACAACATTTTTCGCTTTCAAATCGTTTCACTCTCAGTACCAATTCCATCCTTAATTATCTTGATTAATTTCTTCTTAATTTAATATATATTATTTTCAGTACTGTCGTGCTGGAGTAGGTGATACCACTGGCTGTTTTTTGCAGTTGCTATTGTCGCGATGAAAATGATTTCAACTGTTTTCAAACACTTTGAAAATCAGCTATTTTATGAATTTTTGTTTTAAACAACAAGGAATCATGTCATTTGCACGTGATTTAACTGGTGTTTACATACACACGAAATTTTGATATTCCATATGACTTGTACATGTAATGTAAACACTTCTTTAGCTCTGAGTTGTATGTCAACAGTAGGCATACCGAGTGTGTTACATACCCATAGATACCAAACTTTGGCGCTTCCAATTACATTTTGAAAATAATTAGTGAATTCTTAAATTGTGTTGAAATTTCTAATTTTTTTTTGTGAATTTTAAAATTTTTTTGTGAATTCTGATTTTGGCGATTTCGTAATTTTTTGGCGCAATTTCGGTGGTTTTGCAAATTTCGATTTTGAAGAAAACGTTGTTATTTTTATAATTTAAAATTTTTGGAATTTTGTTTGGTTTAGTGGTGAATTTTTGAATTTTGGTGAATTCCCAAATTATGGTAAAATGTTGCTTTTTTCCATTTTGCAGATGAAAACAAATTTTTGCTAAAATTTATAAGTTTTAAATAATTTGATGAACTTTTAATTTTTTTTGGAATTTACACTTATGATGCATTTTTGGTTTTTATTTTTATATGTTTTGACATCGATTTTATTAAATTTTTTTTTTTTGTGAATATTCAAAATAGAGTGAATTTGGATTTTTTTCGTAGGATTTCGGTTTTTAATTGAATTTTAATAAAAAAAAATATTCCTGTGTTTCGATTTTATAGGGAATTTAAAATATTGGCAAATTTTTTGCTTTTCAATTTTGTTGTCGATTTTCAAATTTGTGGTGAATTTAAAATTTTGGCAAGTTTTCTAATGTTTTAAAATGTTCATGTCAAATTTTGGTTTTTGTATTAATTTGAAGTTTGTTGTTAGTTTATGTTAAACATTACCCGTTCGGTCCAACATTTCTCTAGACTTTACAGCGAATTTCATAACGATTCAGGATATGTGAATTTTTTATGTTTGGGTATGCGGTCAACTTTTCGTTGTTTCACAATTAATAATTAATACATATAGTAAATAAGAAGATTATGTTTGTCACATTTCACTGTTAAAAAAACTACACACAAGAGTACCTTAAAAACTAAGGACTATGAGTTCCCCCGTTACAGATAGACAAGGTACACATTACACTTCTCTACGATCTCAATTTATTTACTGCTCCATAGGTGTTTCGTCATCTTTTTGTAAAAGTATGTCAAGAAAATTTATTTTTTTTTAAATCCTGAATTGAATGAACTTGTTCAAGATTTAGAACAATCAAAATCAAAGGCTGAACTTTTTGCATCAAGATTAAAGCAATGGAATATTTTAGATATAAACACAAAAGTCTCATACTTTCAACGTAGAGAACATCGTTCCCTATATCGCTGATCGAAATCAGTAACTGTACTCGTAGGAGAAAACTGAAAACTGAATTTTATTCAGTACCTTAAATACTTCAAATTCCTCCTATTTTTATTTAACAGAGATATAACACAGATAGCAAAAGATTTAACACATATAGCATTGCAAAACAGTCTGGCAACTTAATAAGTTCTGTGAAAGAATAAGAGGTTTTACCGCCAGATACGACGTCTAGCTTGCTTGCTTTACCTGTATTATACAACGGTCGACTAATGAGCCCTAATAACCGCCAGCTGTAATAAACATTTGTCCTAGTGTAGCATAGAAGCTGGTAAATTGATAGTATGTTGTGCCTACGCGGACAATACTCAGACAAGCCTTATAGACGTAACTTGTAAAAAATCTTTGCTGATTTCAGGAATTGGAAAATCCCTTAATTTTATTGGTACTGTAATCGCGGTGCTACAGCATACGCTACCACTTGGGTGTCGAGTGTAATGTGGTAAAGACGCTTCAAGTATAAAGAAGTTTTCAAGAATAAAATGTGTTTCGGAAACACGAATTGGGTGCTTTTCAACGCAGTTGCTTTATTTTTTTAATTTGGAATTAATTTTAGAAGAAGTGTTTTTCGAAATTCGGTTCAAGTCACCGCAAACAACAACATACGACTGGTGATTTGCAGTAAGTTTACTAAATGACCCTTATTCAGTTATTCTTCTGTTCGTAAGGCACCGCAAGCTACATAGAGTATATATGGGATGAACCGAGCTAATCAGATTTTAACTGCATTCATTCATTGGCTAAATAATTTTATTTTTATTTGGAATATATTTCACTGAAAGCTGAAAACTTTGGTTCTGCGTTTGAATTATATCTATCTGATGTCTTAATTTTTTACATACTTTTTGCATTTTTTCTTTTACTTTAAAATATATTTTTTAATCACAATACAAATTTTAAATCAGTAGTTATTACTTTTTTCCTCGTAGAATTTTGGAACGAATTTCCGTCATCCCTTGTCAAGTTTGGTTTGGAGACAAACCGGTTTCGGCTATATGCCATCTTCAGTGTCATGGCACATAGCCGAAACCGGTTTGTCACCAAACCAAACTTGACAAGGGATGACGGAAATTCGTTCCAAAATTCTACATCAAAACACCCTGTCGGAATATCAAATCAAGAATCGGCTTTTTTCCTCCTTGATACATTTAAAAAAATTATTATACCCAAATTCATCGGAACATGTGGCAATTCGTAACGTTGAAAGAATTTTTCACAAAAATAATATGTTATTTGTGTACATACATACATATGTATATATATATCTAGAAATAGACTTTGTGTGGCAATTTAAGGACAAATGTTTTTTTAACTTAAATTTTATTTAATTTTTTTTAAATAAGTATTCAAATCTTAGCTCTAAATTATTATTTACTGATTGTAACCAATGCTAAAATTAATTTGTTGTATTCAAATCTTAAATTACTATCTACAATTGAGTTGGGAGAACCAGGGTCAGGTAAAATCCTACACTGTATTATCCCACAACTGAGTGTCATATGTCCACATTGGCAAAGTTGTATTAGAACCTATTAACGAGTGTATTTGATTAGTCTTCTTGCCGTTATTTTGGCCTCAATATGGCGAGATACCCAAATATTAAATACCAACATATTAAAAGTGAATTCCTGCTGGAACAGCGGTATTTGTTATTGTTATTGGTGGACAATTTTGTCTTCTGAGGGAAAACGTCAGATGAGCACATTTTTATAGATTTGCCTTTTTTTCTCCATGGCTTTAAGCAGCCTTCAGGTCGTGAATCCGTGACAGAAGTTGTTCAGGTGCTATCGTCAGATCTCTATTCACACTGTAGTCTGCAAACAATGACGTAAATGTATATGGGCTTGTTGTCATATCCGCCGTATACATGTTATATAATAACCTTGAGGTACACCTGCAGCGCTTTCCCCATTTTTAAAAAACTGATACTTTGAACTTACTTTAAAGTTTTATGTGCCAAATAGCTCTTTAGAATCTTGTGCGAGTTTTCAGAGAGAAATCGAGTTAATTTAGTGACTAACTCCTCATACCAGACTTTATTAAACGCCTGGAAAATATATATAAATAAAACCCAATAGTATCGATTATTTCAAAAAGCCGGCGTAATAATGGTAAGGACTCTGTGGACTTTTTCAGTAAGAGAAGATTTTACAGAAGACCCCAATAATTTTTCAAAAAACTTTGCTAAAGCTAACAGTAGGCTAATGGGCCCGTAAGATGTAATCTGACTTAAGTCCTTTCCTTTTTTAGGGATCATAGCAATTTTAGACTTCTGCAAAGAACATGGTTAAAAACTAATAGCAACAGGGCATTAAATATAAATACTATAATTCTAAAAGCATAATTAGGTAAATTTCCTCCGTTATCTTTAGCGATTAGTAAACATAACTGAAATTTCATAGGAGTATTTAGAATGTCACTGCTAACTGGAATGGTCATGTGGTGTGAAAACTTCTCTAAGTGAAATAAATAGGTCTCAATGGCAGAGTCATATATATGTCTTAACTTAATGCGTAGGGTGTTTTGGCATGACTTCATTTGCATTTTTGTGTGCCGAGAACGACTGTTTTGGCGCTGACCTCTAAGCATTCTCCTGTCAATGTCGTGTATCTCTATATCAGCTGATGATTGGTGCATATTCCTGTTAACGGACGGTTTTATTGGCTTTGTGACTCTGGCTGCGATGTCTGTAAAATGTTCCACACTTGCTTTAATATCAGAAGGACTTCTCAGTGGAAGAGCTCTCATATACATATTATATTTCTACTATTAGCATGCAGGAGCCCTCTCGCCAGGCTTAGCGTCTCTGTTTTCTTTTTGCAATTTTTGTTTAATTAACTAAGCATGCTCGCTCAGTTCGTTTTGGAGAAACATTGCTGTTGTTCGTGATAGTTTGACAGAAGAGCCGTCAACCTCGACTCGTCGTCGTGCCCAACAATTGAACATTTCACGAACATCACTGAGGCGAATTTTTAATAAATATTTGAATTTACACACTTACAAGCTACAAATGACTCAAGAGATGAAGCCTACTGACCATTTAAAGCGTCGTCAATATGCCGAATGGTTGGTTGAACAGACAGAAGTGAATGGTGACTTTACATAGAAAATAATCTTCGGCAACGAGGCACACTTTCACCTCGTTAACAAGCAGAATTGCCGCATTTGAGCAAATGAGAATCCACGAGTGATTGTTGAAAAGCCGTTGCATCCACAATGAGTGACTGTTTGATGCGGGCTATTTGCTGGTGGCATATCGGGCCGTACTTTTTTGAAAATGAGGTCGACCACGCAGTTACCGTGAATGGTGTTCGCTATCGCGATATGATAATGGACTTGAGAAATTAAGAATATAGACCTAGAAAATATGTGATTCTTGATTTGATATTCCGACAGGGTGTTTTGATGTAGATTTTTGGAACGAATTTCCGTCATCCCTTGTCATGTTTGGTTTGGACACAAACCGGTTCAGAACAACAAAATTAGCGCAATAATATAAAATTAATTTTGTTAAGTATTAGTGGAAACCACAAAATTAGTGCACTACCGCCTAGTAGCTACCCCTATGGTTTCTATGAGAAGCGAAAACTTGGCGAACATAGAATTTGCAACTTGTCATTTGGACTAACATAAAATTGAAATCGAATACAAAACTTTCGTTCTTAAAATATTACCAATGTTAGTGAAAATCAGCATATAGCGATATCGAAATCGTATCGCCAAGAATATCTAAAGATAATATTTAGCGGTATCCTTAAAGTTCTTTTTAGAGAAATTACTTTTTGCAAACTTTCGGCGTTATCAAAGTCGATTCACTGGAGAATCTTTTATGAATTGAAATTAATTTTGCTTTTCATTTCGAAATCTATAGATATTTAAAACAAAACAAAATTGTCGATCACGAACGTTTTACACGACAAATGTTGAATATACTTTCGATATCGTAACGAACCTCTTGGCGGAGTGGGAACACATGCTCATGTACATATGCATGTATACATAAGTACATATCTACATACATACGAGTAGTGCACAATTTTGTTGTAGGTTTAAAGGTAGGGGCAACAGTTATGGGTTATTTTGGAGTCCAACTGGTAGTTGCTTCAGTTACAAACTGGTGGTATCTTGGGTTCCAACCTTATGGCTTACATCGGTAGGAGTTTTAGAAAGGCGCTCCTTACCTAGGGGAAGGCCACGTCTAAATGAATGGGCCTAAATTGGTACTCATGTTTGGCAGTATGTTGGACATGAGGGCGTTTGTAGACGCATTGTATCCACCCAGTGTTAAAACCACCGTGAGATTAGGATCAATGGGCAGGGATTAAGGGTAAGCTTGAACACATTTGTAAGTTTAAAGTAGGTAGACACCTACAATAAATTGGCATGTTAATATTTTTTCTTTTGGGAAAAGTGTTTTAAAAGAAATATTTTTCCTAAAACTAACTACACTACCCAGTATAAATATTTTCGCAATCTTTTCTTTCTAATTTTTACATCTTCATTAGATAAATCCTTCCTTTTCATGCATCATTTTAATTATTTATTGGTTTTAGTGATATGTACATAGTCAAAACGAATACAAAAAGCACGTTATTCGTATACAATTTGCGTCGCCTACCAAAGCAAGTTGCACGAATTTTTAGTTATTAATTTAATTTTTGTAATTTAACTTAATAATATTTTGTTGACATTTGTTCTATACTAATTCAATACTAATTAATAGCGAATTTTTTTTGGCAAAAATGTTGGATATACATGAACATCCTAGTCCACAATTTGGCACGAGTAGCAAACAGCAAGCGCAACCCAGTTGTCATCGGCCCAGACAAGTAGTAGTGAATAGGGGTTCAGAACCGACCTTTGTAATCGCCAACAGATTGGATAAGCGCTCAGTTTGCCCACTCTTCATTCTCTAACCACCGCTACCTGGAGTACTGCATAAGCGTACCACGGAGAGTGACAACGCCTTTCATAAGTAGAAACAAGACAAACTGCGGCGTTCAGGGACCCATACTTAACGAACTTATCCCAATACAACCGTCAATTATAGTGGCTGCGTATATAGATAGGGCTGTCAATCAGCCAACCGCCATGGTGGTCACTTACCTTAAAGGAATCTCGAAGGAAGTGCAGAAAGCGTTTCAACGAGTCCAAGAGGACTGGGGAATGGTCACTCTATTAAGCCTCTGGGAAAATATTTAAAAACTCTTACCTGGATTTATACAGTAGCCGAATAGAGAATGGACCAGAAGCGAACTAGAATCGTTAAAGGAATTGATGGGTACCCACTTTCCTGGGTTTATGGTAAACATAGGGTTCGCAGAGCATCCTCTCCTTCCAGGAGGGCTTCAACTATAAGAATTGATGCATTGGGCTATAAGCAGTTTCTATCCGTTGAAATCGCCAGGCCCGGATGGAGTCATCCCTGCTGACCTGCAAAATAATATCGATTTAGTCATTCCGTGCCTATAGAGCATATATAAAGCATGCCTTAAATGGGCCTATGTTCCTGTTCAATAGACTAAGTGCGACGTTATATTCATTCCAAAGGGAGGTAATACATCGCGTACCAAGACAAAGGACTACAGGCTGATATCCTTTTTGCTAAAAACCCTGGAGAGAATAATCGATATTCAAATAAGAAATTTCGATAGACACTAATCTCCAATCTCCCTCTCAACATGCGTATACTCAGTTGAGACTCGCTCGTGGGATATTTGGAGAAGGCACCTTCATTACTGAAGCTCTGGGAATGGTCGATATCGACCATATACTGTAGGCTTCATTATGAGGTTACTCACATGTAGGACCATTACATCTGATATGGACATGAGCAGTCTAATAAAACCGGTAAACCGAGGTACTCTATAAAGCGGTAATTAATCCGGTCCCATATAATGGAGTCGTAGTCCGATGAAAAGATATGGACATCTCGGGCGGTGGTCCTTCGGCATCCTCTCCGAAACATCGAAGGTGGGACTGCGGGGAATCAATTCCTTTATAAGGAGCAGTTGCTTCATACCGGCACAGACTTATTGACCTTTCTTTAATTCCCCTAACTTTCTTCAACATTTCTGCATAAATATAATAAAGATAATTCCACTTCTAAGGAACTAAAACTTAACGCCCCTCTACGAGTGGCGCGCCTGATTAAAGATAGTTTGAATGAAAGTTGTTTTGATGATTTTGTGTTTTTTTTTTAATTTATTTTCCCTTCGACACAATTCAGCTGCGAATCTTTTCTCAGCTAAATTTAATAAAACAAACCTTATAAGCGCCTTAAATATGAAAACTATTAACACTTTAATGCTACATAAAGTACTTGTTAAAGAGCCTGAACTACAATTGTACATAACTGATTTGCTATCTTTGTTAAATATAAATGTTACTTTTAAATTTTATTACATCCCTTTGACCTTTGAATTTATTTCAGATAATGTTTTACTTAAAAGCGGATATTTTATAAAAATAAATGGCAGGTTTTGGTAGAATTTTGAGATAATTTGTTATAAAAAAAAAAATTTTAATTGTGCCACACATGATTTTCCGCCACGTAAACGTAAATAAAACATAAGTTAGAAAACATTTTAAAAAATATGTACGAGTATTTACTGACGATTCTATCTAATAAAAGTTTATTTAGAACCTAACAAATTTCCCTTGTATATCACTATTAGCATCTCCTGATTTGCTTAAAATACATTATCTAATATTTATGCACAATAAATATTTATGCATAAAAATATTATTTTCAAATATACATATGTACATGTAAGTTTTACTAAATTTTATATTTTATTCTTTATAATGATGAAAATAAAAATAAATAATCTCTTTATTTCTTTTGAATTGGCCTTGAAAGCCCACTTAAAGTTTCAAAAAAGTAATTTATTACAAAGGATCATCTATTAAGTGCAGATTTTGAAGAGTTTTCATTTAAAATCTTATGAATTTTGTAGATTTTACCTTTAAAAATTGTAGTAAACCTGTATAGAACTTTCTGCAGAGTGATTTTTGATCGTATTGTGTATGTATAAGAAACCGAATATACTTCAACCCCCAGGGGCTTGTTTGACAATCTAGCAAAATTACGATTTTAAACTTAAAAAATACTTTTTCCATATTAAGAGTTCTATAGAAAATGTAAAACTTTTTTGTAAATTTAGATATTTTGACTATACATTTTGCAGTCTGTTATTTCCCGTTTCAGATGGGGAAAAGGTAGTTTTCATCTCGTGCAAGTACTAGGGTATTTCGCAAATCAAAAATTACTGAAAATAGTATCAAATTACTGCACTTTTCATCACTGATGTTTGATAACTATTGCTTTAAAATAGGCCTGTTTGTATATTTTTCCATTAAAGCCAATTAAATAAATATTTAGTGCGTGTTTCCGAAATATTCATCTAGAACATGGCAAATTGATAACAGGTAGACACACGGGCAAATTCAAAGTATTTCCGTCTTATTTGCGGTTGGCAAAATCCATATAAAAAAGGGGCCAGAAATGGCGAAACATTTCTTTATATGAAATTGCACATCCAATCAGTACAAAACGTCATTAGCTGTGTTTACCTGTCTACCTGTTTAGTCTACCCTTCCTCTAGAATATATTTTCAAAAGTACACGAACGGAAAACTTGTAAAAACTATTAAAATTAATCAAAAAATTTGAAGAAATGTAAGCAAATACATTTTGTAACACTCAAGGTTTTTTTATTACGTCTGTAAAATTCAGCAAAAGTCATTCCATGTTCAATCTTTTACCAGTACACGTTAAATCACCTGCTTCAAAAGCACACAAATTGTTGGCGGGACCCTATTACATGATTCAAAATTTATCCGCACAAAAACATAAATGTGAAAATAAGACCAAGTTCCTATCCAAAAATCGGCCGTTAAAAGTACTGACATCAAAATGCGGACCAAGTTCTTCATGTGTACAATACCATCTCATTTCTAGGCAACTTGTTAGCTTGGTAACATTTTACCCATAATCCTTTGTCATATTAGAAAGTTAAAACAAATTTTGCCAAGCTAGCAAGTTGTCTACAAATGGGATGGTATTTCATTACAGCTAAAAAGTCCCCGTTTTCTGATTTTTTTTTTTTTTGCTTTCTTATTCTTCCAGGCCTACCTGTATACTGAATTTCAACTTTGTAGCTACAGTGGAAAGTCTCTATAATATTGATGAGTAAGTGAGTCGCCGAATATGTACTAAAATATGCACTTTTTACACCTTCATATCTCGGGAAGCTTTTGTGCCAAAACTTTCAAACTTGGCCTACGAGGTAACCTATACGTAGAGTTCTAATTAAAGAAAGCAAAGTTTTGAGGGGGGTAAAAACAGCACGAATGATTTCGTGTTATATACACACTGTGTGCATTAGGCCTGAACTTGGCCTGGGCACTTTCGTGCGCCTTAATTATTAATCTAAAGTATTAAATATCCAATGCATATAAATTTTCTTCTTGGGTAGAACCAGTAAAAGCCCTATTTATGCATGCATCTACGAGTACAATGTGTGTAGCTAGAACTTATGCAATAAGTTCTATATCCATACATCTTCCCTGCCAACATTTTCTACCGAATCTGGCACTAAATCGTTACATTATTATACTGAAACCCATCGCAAATGATATCGCTTTCTTATCAGAAAAGCCACACCATTTGGGAGAAAACGAGCCACAAGTTAATACATATTGATCGTATCGTTTGAGTGCTTCACTGGTGTGGTGCATTAATATTTGGGTAACGAAATATTGTTATTCAAACGTTCAATAGTAGTGTTGTTTGAGAGAATCTTTATACCAAATAAAACGTAACTAATTTTCGTCATCTATTTCATTTCCTTTTCACGAATGTGTATTGACGGTGTTCAACAACTTGAAATTCACGAAACTCCATTAATATACACCAGACCATCAATTTGTTACCGTTTTGGGTGCATTATTAGTTCCATAATTTATGATTAAAAAAATGGTTAGAAGTTGATCTGATCTTTTTAAAATTTAATAATCACTAAAGGCAACAATTCCCGATATAATATAGTCGTAGAATTCAATACGAAAAAGTCTAACAGAATTATCTATCATTAAAAAAATTTCATTATGATTATCCGATATTATAGAGTTTATCAAAATAGTATAAAAAGGTACCAAAACATCTTTTACACTCATTCACTTTTTATCTACACTATCATTTCTTTTGCCAGATCATTATTTTTACAACTTTCCTTTCACGTTCACGTTAGTAAAAGGTCAAAGGTAAGGAGCAAAAAGCGAACATTTTTTACAAATGCAATTGGTTTTTAAGAATTGATAGTGGCAACGACCCATTGTGATATTTTAATTTTTAAAAATATTTTTTAACTCATTAATATCTCTTCCATTTTTTTTAAATATTTTTTTTTTGTTCAAAATATGGCAATTCCAAATCTATAAACGTCACTTTAAAAGTTAAAGGTAAGAACATCTTTCCTTTACACTACGTCTGAAGTACCCGTAAATTTGTTCGCACAAGGAGAGAGCGTCGGCAGAATAACGGGGAAAGTGTGTTCGTTGTCTTCTGTGTTGAAAATACGTGTAGATATGTACGGAAATTTGCAGACGAGCGCATACACACATATTTTTTATTTTGCAAGTGTGTATTTTATTTGTGTGATGGCAGAGCATTGTTGTGCGAACAACCATTCAGACAAGGACGGTCTTCTCGAGCCATCCGTAGTCAATACGGATAGTTTTTACTTAAAGTTCTGTTTCTCTCTTGTTTTTAACTATCCAAAATTAATAAAAATTACTAAAATTCGACTTATGGCGTTACTTTAATTCTTCGCTTTTCTTAGCGCTTTAATTAACTAAAAATCAATACTAACAATAAAAATCGATACTAATGTATTTGTTCTTGTAAAATTTTCCAAATTACATTAAAAAGCGACGAAAACAAACTGCTCGAAAATTTATCTCCCATATGCTGGTACGGTTTCCTATTATGCTTTTAAATGACTCAGGTATTGAAAAATGAAAACATTTTATTATACTGGCTTATTTCTTATATTAAGTTTAGTCATATTTCCGATTTTAAACAAATTTATAAAAAAAAATTGAGTTGCAAACATTTTTAATTCTTGTTTCTTTACATTTTTCAATTATATTATTACGAGAGTATGTAAGTGCAAATAACTATTATTGCCTGTAATAATTGAATGGTATGAATACTTGTAGCGGTCACTGTACAAAAATTAAAATTTTATAAATTAATTAAAACATCCTAATACTTGTAGCACTCAGTGTACAGAAAGCTTTGTGCTTAAAAACAACAAAAACAACACCCATACGCTTATGCAAGCTACCAGGAAATTCAATACACACAGAACAACAATGCGTACAGACGAATCCCAGAAATTAAATACTGTGAGAAAACAAAAAGAACGCAAATAAACCATCACCGTAAGTAACAAAACGGACATTACTTACTAAAACGAAAAAAATAAATAAATAAAAAAAATAACAACAGAAAAGAAGATGTATATAGTTAAAGATGTATCTACTATATTCTTGAGTATTCTCCAAATTTCGAGAAACGTAGAAAGTAGTCATATTGGATGTCAGTATTGAGTGGCACGTTAAATTGCAAACATTGTGAAAAAGAAGTAGCCGGTGGGTTTTATTTAAGTGTTTAATAAAGCAAATAAATTAACAGTATGTAAAATAACTTCGGTCGCGTATTATTTAAAGGAAACGTTATAACTAAAAGAACCGGCGAAAAATTAAATACGTTTAAAAATGTTAAACGTGTTAATATTTACTGCCAAAAGTTTTGCCGGTAAAAACTTTTAAATATTCAGTCATTGAACTCCGAAACTAGATGCGAGCAAGATAGAAAATATATACTATATAAACTAAAATTGTATGACTTTTTTGGCCATGACATTGCACCGATTTGAACTACGGTATCCCCGCTTAATTACCTTTCAGGCTTATTTAGCGCGATTTTCGTTTAATTAACTTAAGCTTTAAATTTGAATCTACAAAATCAAATGTTCCTTAAAATTCGTTCTTTTAATAATTCAAAGTTCTTTTGGCTACAGCACTGCAGCTAAATGCACAGTTCCTGGGTTTTTAATACAATTTTGAAGTTAAATTTAGTATCTATAATGTATCTAGCCGTATTATTTAAGAGCCCTCTCTGTATAATTATCCAAAACCTTAAAAATTACAACGGGGTAATTATCCGGGGATTACTGTATTAAAATATAATCATATTATCTTCTAACATTGGTATAGAAATAACACTAATTTTTAGTTGGTCAAATAACAGAAAAATAGCGAATCCAAAATAATTTTTATTCTCGCAATGCAATTAATGCAAAGTTGCATTAAAATATGTGTATTTTATGCAAATATATTTCGTTGTTAACACATGTGGCAACATCATACTCTTTACATGTGGCAACATCATACTCTTTACATGTGGCAACATCATACTCTTTATTTGTAAAAAGTGTCGTTACATTCAGTCTGCCAACATGCAGATTGCTGTTCGCACAGATAAATGGCTCGTGAAGACCCTCGCTGGTGATGGTCCGTTCGTGTGCAAAAAACAGTGTTCTGCCATCATACAAACAAAATACACACAGGCATAGTAAAAATAAAAATAATATGTATGTATGCATGTCTGTACCCATCCGTATATAAACTATGCTGAGGATATGCAAACAATCTTAAGGAGAAACCAAAAATTATACTCAAACTGGATATCTACACGATTTCTCCACACAGGAGGCCACGTACTCATTTTCCCTGTAAATCAGCAATTGCTTTCGGGAATTAGGGAGTTACATTAAAAAATAATACGCAATATATTATCTTTGTATTTTCAAATAAGACGTGCATATAGACGAGGTAATAGTAACGTAAAAATATGTGCCTTTATTTCATGCCGCTGGATGACACTGAAATAAAAACTTTGCAAGTTGATATCTTGTCAAGGGGACCGCCCAATATTTTGGTTGCACTACGTCCTGAATAGCCACAAATTTGTGAGGAATTATTTTTTCGTGATCTGTGTGTATTTTGTTTGTCTGATCACATATTCCTGTGCGAAGATGATGACTGAACAGATTTATGGCAAGTCAAGATGGTCGATTAAGAAAGTCACACTTGAGTTAAATTAGAATAATTTTACTGATGATGGTAACAATCTTTAAAAACTTTGTAGAAGTTGTTGCTATAAGTACCGAGAGATAAAAATTCATGTATCTTTTATAAATATTCAAATGATCAGTAACAATATTTTAAGTTAATAAATATATGTATATATCATGTCTTACAGATGGATTTGGCATGCATCTTCGCATTTGCTCTGAACTTCGATATGACGGACTATAGCGAGCTGGAAAACAACTTGGCGCTGACATTTTCATTTTATCCGTCGATGAATACATCGACATGGTCATGCAGCCGCCCACAAAATCTTCCTCCAGTTTGAACGCCCTAGAGGCGTCAAAAGCCGTTGGCGAATAAATTTTGAAGCACTTTAATTTAAATTTAACCACAAATCCTGCTTAAGCAGGACCTAAATTAAATAGCAAAATTATAAAAAAAATTCTAATAATTTCGTATTTCAATCAATTGTAATATTTTACTACTTTTAACTTTTATTTTTTAAGAATTTAATTATTTTTCTTTTAATTCACTCGTTTTAATTACTATATTTAATTTAAAACACAATTATCGGGCGAAAACACTGCGAATTGTTATCAAATTTTTTACTTCCCGCCTATGTGCGTGTGTGTGGCAAAGAACGTATGTATGTATATGTAACGCGGTTATTTTTCTTAAGGTCTTATCAAAATCATTTAGTTGGTAATTTGTAATCATATAATTTAGTCACAATTGATAATTCAAACAACAATTACTAATAAACAATAAATTACAAATACAAGTAAGATTGATAAATTCGTTGACTGATTGAGTGACTGGCTGGCTTGGCTGGCTGGCTGGCTGGTTAAGTAATTAGACAGTAATTTATAAAGGTTACACACACACACACTATAAGAGCTATAATTATGTATTATTATAATTTTTTATCCCATCTAGTACTTGGCTCACGAATTTTTCAAGTATCTTTGCTATTGTTCAAACAAAACGGACCCGAACAGATTTCACAACTAGACAACAACTGTGTGGTAAAGAATTCTATGATGAGTCTTACTGACTCCAGTTTATTTTGGGGAGGACATGATATTATTAAATTTGGGCGTGCTATCAAATAAGAGCCACCCCTCAAAAATGGCCGATACATACGTCCATCGTCCTCTGATGACTTTTACCAGCGTATGATTGGTTATTTATAATTTTTACTCTGTATGAGTTTTCGGCCAAAGCGGACGCCAAAGCGTTATGAAGTATTTAAGCTTTTATTATATTTTATTTACATATATACAAGCATACACAAGTATGAGAAATACTTAATATAAAAGAATACCACAAGAGCAGAAAAAGCTCATTTATGGAAACAGAGAGAACATGAGACATTAAAAGCTGCGAAAGATGTCATTGCGCAGGACACTAACATTAAGAACACATATTTGAGGTTAGTTTAATCCTGCTGATGTCTGTTGGCGCACACACAAAATTCAGGAATATAACCTTTCTTGCTTGAAATGATTGTGCCTGTGCAGAGTTTATAAACAATTAATGCTGTTTAGTTAACACGCACACACAAATACTTGGCCTTCAAACAAGGGCGTAAAGGCATTAACTCGTTTATTCTATTTTACCTCGCGCTCACTTTACCTATAAACTTGTGTAATAGAGATAATAAAGAATTACATGTCGGAGTTCAAATGTTGAAACCTGTTGGGAAATTCTGCAAGCAGGAAATTTAAGAGAAATTTTTAATAAAAATAAAAACCTTAATCTTAAAAAATCATGATCGATCTTTTTTAGTATTTATTAAAAATTTTATTTATAAACATTTTCACTCTTAGTAGACTAAGTCACTGTGTCAAGTCATGTGTTATGTAAAGGTAAATTTTTATTTAATACAAAGGCTTGGAAACATGAATATGATCTTGGGTTATATTGTAAAAGACATTCGTAAGTGAATATATTGGTGTTTTTAAAATCACTTTACGTTGTTGGATAAGGGGTGTGTGTGTGGTTTTAGCAAAATTGAAGTTTTAAAAAGTATTTATGACAGTTATGACGTTTTGAACATAGCCCAGTTAGTTCAAAGTACCTTGCCAGTGTGCTGTCAAGTCAGGTAACGATTTACATGTTAATTATACTCCTTTTGGTTTTCGAGCGTCGCAAGTTCAGCTTTGTTTATAGATAGATCTTTATTTGACAGATCAATTTTCAAAAAATGGAAATTGCTCTGCAGAATTCGCCCCAGGTAGGATACTAGAGCCGCTATAACATATTAGATATACAGTGAATGAGCGAATAAACATTAATATACATATGTATGTACCGTACGTCTATGAGTGCAGCCGACAGTGTATTTATAATAATAAACCAATTACGACTGGCGAGACGGCTGTCCTAATCCAACCTTAGACAGTATAGTCAGATTTTGATATTATAAATTACCAATGACGTTGGCAGTAATTTATAAATAATAACATGATATAACAGTGAAAATAAGTTTTCGAAGGCCTCGATAACACCCTTAAAATCGATATATATATATATATATATATATATATATATATATATATATATATATCGTTATATATATATATATATCGTTAAAATCGATGTTTTGCAACTTCGTGGGCAAAAAAATTTTACCAAACTCACAGACTTTGAAATTTTAAACGGTGTAAAATAGTTACTCTATTTTGGAAGTTTGTGTTTGAAATGCCATTTCTTCCTTAACTTCCTTTACAGGGTATTTAACAGCTGTAGATTTTTGGACCGAATTTTCGCCTTCCCTTGTCAAGTTTGGTTTGGAAACCAATCGGTTTCGGCCATTTGCCATCTTCAGTGTAATTTTTCGTTCTGAGAATTTTGCATCAATTCGTTATTGTATCAGATATCCATTTATCATGCCAGCTAGTAGCGGGTTAATCTCGGTTATCACATAGGCATCTCTAAGGTGTGACCAGGTAGCAGGTAAATCTCGTAGGTCAGGTGTTTTTGTAAGGATTGGTAGTTTTATTAAGAAATTTAGGCTGCGAGTAAAATAAGATTAAATTTGTTGAAATCAAAAAGGTGATATTGGACCCGATGGCAAATTATTCCTTAATAAAACTCATTGCACTTAAATCACTGCTTCAGCTGGAAAGCTAAATTCTTGCCTTTGTCTTTTTCTCTATCCGTCTCGTTCCCTCAGAACCTTAGTTGGTTTCTGTTTCCAAATTGATTTTCTTGCCGTGTTTATTTTTGGTGCTATTAAAACACATTTTTTTAACTTAAACACATTTTATTTTGTTTAATATTATTTATTTTTAAGTTTTTATTGTTTTTTCCGAACTACAAATATTATTAATTGTTAAGTAATTTCAATCTTTAGGCATGAGTTCGTTTTTTCCTTCTATTCAGAAAGAGAATTATTTATTTTAATATGGACAACCTTTTTGAAAACAGTAAAAGTTTTAATTCTATTAGACATCTAGCTGAATGGAATGCATTTTCTATGCCGCTACGCACGTTATCAACATTCTTCGTGTCTTATCTACAAATTGTGTGTCTAAAGAACTTCTATTTATATCAACATTTAAGACAAATGGAATACGAGTACGAGCAATTTCTCAATTTTGAATTTTCCATATTATAGTCTTTTAATTGGTTGAGAATGAAGTTTTACAACATTCTAACTTTTCTGTTATTGAAATCTAGGTTACCATATGCAATTTGCTTTTAGCCAACCATTGGTTGGCAATGAAAGCATTGTATATATTTTTGCCAGTTTCATCCTGGATCTATTTTAGTATCCAATTAATTATGATGAAGGAAACATCTATATATTATTATGTATATAAATTTCTCGCCGTGCCCAGCGATTAGTAAGTTTTTATTGTTTTTTTCGAACTACAAATATTATTAATTGTTAAGTAATTTCAATCTTTAGGCATGAGTTCGTTTTTTTTAAATAAATAATTCTCTTTCTGAATAGAAAGAAAAAACGAACTCATGCCTAAAGATTGAAATTACTTAACAATTAATTATTTACTTTTTTTTATTAAAACAAATAATGAAACTTGTGGAGATCTGGCAATACTGTCGATTGATTGGTAATCGGTATTTTTGGATAACTGGGTTCTTCGACAGCACTGAGATATAATACAGCGTTTTATTTTATTCTAGAATTATCTTTCTCGTAAAAATAAATAAATAAAATTTGAAAATTGTTTAACAACTAAATTATCAACTGGTTGTGTTTTGGTGAGTTGTTACATTGGCGACTGAGGTAAAAAGAAGAAATTGTTCTTGTGTGGAAATTATACTTTTGTTTTAAGAATTAGATAGAAGGAAAAAAAGTAAATACAAAAGCAAATGTGAAATTGACGCCAGGGAAAAAACTAACAAACATGGAGGTAAAGGAAAGATTGTGATCTTGTGTTACATTTAATTGTAGCAATTGGGAAACATTAAATTGTTTTGCATTTAATTGCAGAAAAGACGAGGCACGAAACATTAAATTGTGGAAAGAGTTGCAAAAGGCAACGTTAAGTTGCAAATATAAATTGGGAAAGAAAGGGAAAAGAAGCGAATTACATTTAATTGTAAATTTGGTAAGAATATTGGAAAAAGTCAATGCCTTTTTGTTAATTTGTTTCATTAAATTGCTTTATAGGAAGAATATTTGTTTAAAGAGCATTGTATTAAATTGCTAACTCCAAGCTAAAAAAAAAAATAGGGGGAAAGAGAGATGAATGCGACAAACATTTCCCCGTTCCTCTGCGATGCTATAGATAAGGCACTTATTCGCTCAGAGTGGGAAAAATGGCTCCGCTCATTAACAATATATCTTGCGGCAGAAGAAATCACTGATGGGAATAAAAAGAAAAATAAATTGCTGTATTTGTACGGGCCGCAACTCCAGGAGGTCGTATACAGTATTCCTGGAGCGCTTGTCGAAAAGGCGCCGGAGGGTGCAAATGTGTATGATGTCCTGGTCGAAAAACTTAACAACTATTTCTCGCCGGAAAGGAACTCCACCTTCGAAAGACATCTGTTTCGTTCATTGAAACCCGAAGTCGGCGAATGCCCTAACAAATTTCTGGTGAGACTGCGAAATCAAGCGGCAAAATGTCAATTTGGGGAGACAAAAGAGGAAATTTTGGGAAATAATTTAAAAGATAAGCTGATCGACACCTGGCCTCCAAACGATCTAAAGAAGAGACTTTTAGAAAAAGAACACACACTTGCCGAAACCATTGAAATGTGCCACGTTTATGAACAAATAAGTAATCAATCTGAAACAATGAAATTGCCGAACCCTTCTCTTGACATCAACAGAGTTGAGAGCAGAAATCAGAATATTGAATGCGGCAGATGTGGTTAGCGGGGACATTTTGGGGCAAGTACTGGTTGTCCTGCTAAGAATGCAAAATGCATTAAGTGTGGATTCACTGGACATTTCGCTCGCAAGTGCAAAACGAAGGGTCATAAACGTAGGCAGACAAATTTTGAAAATGTTAATACGAAAAAGCAGAGAGGTAATTACTCAAACATACAGTTCATAGACGATGATAGTAACGAGAAAGTTGGAGCCCCACAGAATAAGTACGAGGAACATAATTGCTTTCGGGTAACAGACAAGTTAAGTGAGCACATGAATGAAATGATATGTTGCTACATAGGAGGCCGAAAAGTTTCGTTATTAATTGATTCGGGCTCACAATATAATTTGCTGAGTGAGATGGATTGGAATTACCTCTGTGAGTCACATGCCACTGTTTGGAACATTCGAGTTAAGTCTGAGAATCAATTTCGCGCATATGCTGGAAATGAACTCCTCAAGATTAAGACTATTTTTGAAGCTGTAATAGGCTTAAATTTGAGTTCAAATCTGATTTCCTCATTCTACGTCATAGAGAATGCAGGACAATCGCTACTAGGGCGAGATACAGCTATAAAGTTGAACGTTCTAAGATTGGGTCCTGTGGTAAACCAAATTAAAGATTTAAAATTTTTTCCAAATATCAAGGACCTTCAAGTCTCATTGTCAATTGATAAGTCTGTAAAACCAGTTCAACAACCTCTACGCAGGGTACCCTCAGCCGTAGAGGGAAAGGTCGAAGAAAAGTTGAATGAAGCAGTAGAACAAGATATCATTGAGCCGGTTTTTGGACCGAGCCCTTGGATTTCTCCAGTAGTGGTTGTATTTAAAGCAAATGGTGATATCCGACTTTGTGTCGACATGAGATGTGCCAATAAGGCAATATTAAGAGAAAATTATCCACTACCAACATTCGACTCATTCATGACCAAACTCAAAGGTGCTAAATATTTTTCAAGACTGGACCTAAAAAACGCATATCATCAACTTGAACTGGATGAAGGAAGTCGAGAAATAACGACTTTTATTACATCTAAAGGACTATACAGATACAAAAGGCTTCTCTTTGGGGTTAACTCGGCACCAGAAATCGTTCAAAGAATTATGGAGAGCATTTTGGCCCCGTGCAGCTGTGTTATGAATTACCTGGACAATGTCATTGTGTTTGGATGCACTGAGGCCGAACATGACAAAAACCTAAAAGGAGTACTGGCAGTTTTTGAAGAAGCAAATGTCTTACTCAATAAGGATAAATGTGTTTGGAAAACAAGGAAACTTCGTTTCTTAGGACATATTCTGTCCAGCGAAGGTATTGATCCAGACGCTGAAAAAATCGATACTATTATGAATTTTCGCTCCCCAACAAGCAAAGAAGAGGTGAGGAGTTTCCTTGGTTACATATCTTGGGAAATTCATACCCGATCTTGCCGACTTAACAGAACCTCTGAGGCATTTAACCAAAAAGCACGCGAAGTTTACTTGGGGTACATTCCAAAACAATGCTTTTCAAAGACTCAAGGAGCAGCTTACTAAAATGCCGACATTATCCTATTTCAACCCAAATAGTCGAACCCGATTAATAGCGGATGCAAGTCCAGTAGCACTAGGGGCTGTACTGCTGCAATTTAACAACAATATTCCCCAAGTAATATCATTTGCAAGTAAAAGGCTTTCCGAGACTGAGAGAAGATATTCACAGACCGAAAAGGAGAGCCTGGCTTTAGTTTGGGGTGTGGAACGTTTTTACTACTATTTGGAAAATTTTGAAATCGTTGAAAGTAATCAGTCCGATCAAGAATTAATGAGCGCAGTAGAATGTACGAAAAACAATTCATGGGATTCTAACGCATCAAATATGTTTTTTCCATTTCGATTCGAATTATGCACTTTAGGCAATATCCTTTTACGAGGAACCAAAATCGTGATACCATCTTCCTTACGAACAAGAGTCTTATCAATAGCACACGAAGGTCACCCAGGCGTAACGGTGATGAAGCGGCGTATACGTTCGAAGGTGTGGTGGCCTTTGATAGATCGGGATGTCGAAAAATTTGTAAAATCATGTCGCGATTGTTTGTTGGTATCGAGACCGCCACTTCCGGCACCAATGAGCCGACGTGAACTACCAAAAGGGCCGTGGCTATGCCTTGCAATGGATTTGTTGGGACCGTTGCCTAACCATGATTTTATATGTGTCGTCATTGACTATTATTCGAGATATCAAGAAGTAAAGTTTTTGAAGAAAATTACATCTAGTGCTATTATTGATTTTATAGATGAAGTGTTCTCGAGATTGGGCTACCCAAAATCAATTACGACAGATAATGGGCGTCAGTTTGTAAGCGACGAATTTAAAAGCTACTGCGTAGATAAAAACATTGAGATTATGACATCCCCTCCATATTGGCCACATGCGAATGGAGAGGTAGAAAATATGAACCGATCTATTGTTAAACGCCTACGTATAGCTCACGCTAATGGAATGGACTACAAGTAGGAAATTCGAAAGTTCCTGTTGATGTATAATGTTACTCCCGATGGAACAACAGGCAAAGCTCCAACAGAATTGTTATTTAACCGGGTAATTCGAGACAAAATACCATCAATTCTTGATGTTGCAAAAATATGTTGGACATGGAAGCTAGAGACATGGATACTGTTAATAAAGAAAAAGGGAGGAAAAAGGCAGACAAAGATCGTAGAGCACAGGAAAATGATGTCAAAATGTAATTTTCCCAAATAAACTAACGCCAACATATGGGGCGGAAGAGCTCGAAGTGGTTGAGCGGAAAGGAAATGATGTAACTAACCGTGGAAACGACAAAGTTTACAGGCGTAATGTTAGCCACTTAAATAAGTTGCCAACAGAATTCGGAAATAACGCTAATGATTCTGGAGGACTTGATTCTTTACAGTGGCGGACGGGAACACCTATCGAACCGGAGGAGCCTAATCCAAGATTGACGTTGAAGCTGAAAAACATAGAAGGGATGTGGAGATCTGGCAATACTGTCGATTGATTGGTAATCGGTATTTTTGGATAACTGGGTTCTTCGACAGCATTGAGATATAGCGTTTTATTTTATTCTAGAATTATCTTTCTCGTAAAAATAAATAAATAAAATTTGAAAATTGTTTAACTACTAAATTATCAACTGGTTGTGTTTTGGTGAGTTGTTACAAAACTTGTTAACAATATTTTTATTTTACTTTTTAAAATCTGCACTTATTCACACTAGATTTTTGTTTTGTTTATTTTCCTGTATTTCGTCACAAAATGCTATATTTGTCTATTTCTAACAGAACCCAGAGTAAAAAAACTGAGTTTTTTATTTTTTATGTGTCAAAGTTTTTACCTCTGGTTACCCTGTGGTAACGGCGGTACTTCTTGTATAAGTGGATGTTTTATTGAATTCTTAACGGATTCATCAGAGCATTCATTAAATTTTATGCCGACGAGTCCTGGAGTCAAGATGATGAATTCGTTTTAGTATAGAATAATGACACGCATGATATGTCACCATATCTGTTTTAATTTTAAAAGCAGTTTAATAGCTTCATGCTGAATCATTAAAAAATCTTGCAAACATGTCATCTACTGTACAAATATCTATAGTTGAAAAGGTTTTGTTCAATGCGTGAGAGGGAAGAAGGACACGCCTAAGTGTGGATTTATTGCTTATCTGCTGGGTCAAGCCAGCTTAAGAAACAAAGGGAAAATGTCAAGTTCTCTTGCAGCTGAGGCCACACGTGTGAATAGCCATAGCTGCAACGCTAACAAAGCAATCAGCTAAAATAAAATCGTACCAGTCAACTGCAGATATACAGATGCTCGTCATTGAGAAGAGAAGCCTAAGAAGGCAATGGCAAAATAGTCGTTCTCCACACATAAAAATGCAAATGAACTTATGCCAAAAAAAACTTACCCAGTAAATTGAGACAGAAACACGAATTCGCACGGATTAGAGTCTGTGGAAAGCTGTAAAGCACTTACAATGTCCTATTGCTTACGAATCCCCACTAAGACTTGAAGACCGTACTTGGGCCAAAAACTTAAGAGAAAAGGCAAATGCGTTCGCTAATCACTTAGAGAAGGTTTTCACAGCACATGACATAATTGACATTAATTGACAATTAAAAAGACAGATATGAGGATCTCACCCGGACTTGATCGTATTCTTCTGTGTCAAAAATGCAAAAATGCGTGTAAATGTTCCTGTTCAGTTTGAGCATAATTTTTTGCTTCTCATCGTGATTGTTTTCATGCACGTCTATTTACAGGCGAGCGCATACATACAAATTTTTAATTTGTCTCTGTGTATTTTGTTTGACTGACGACAGAACAGCGTTGTGCGAACAACTCTTCGGACAACGTTCATTGAACATGAACATACCGTCAAACCCTTTCGTAAATTTAACTCACAATCACTAGATCTGCGAAATACTTTTGCGCACAAACGCCCTTCATAATAAACACAGAACACGACAAAATGGTAGCAAGCATTCAGTGAATTTCCAAAAGTCTACGAAGCGCTGAAATAGCACAAAAAAAATAATTACTCCAAAGTAAGATATGTCGAGGTACCTGAAGATTAATCGTTTTTTTTCTCTTTGTTATTAATTTTTTTTATAAATCTATTTTGTAGTTTTATGTTTTTATCACGTTTGAATCTTGTATATTGCGGGGGTTTTTAAAATTTGATTTATGAATGTTGTGCCACGAAAGAATTGGGTACTGGTAATACCACCAAAACCAAATAATTCAACAAATTTAGTATAATGTAGTGCCATCTGGTGTCGTAAACGAGCACACAAAAAGGCTACTTTCTTGAATGTAACATAGTAAGGTCAACCACCATGGGGACGCTATAATATTTGAGCATATTTTAGTTTAGTAAATTCATGCACCGCACTAGGATGTTCTTAATGCATCTTATATAAAGAAATTAAAACTATGTTCACCCCATCTACAACTTGCGTTATATTCTCAATCGTAGGATAACAGTTGAAAGGCGGTTAAAAGGTTAACCGAAGTACACGAATTGCTAGGCAATTTGGCCACACAAAATTCTATTAAAATTACTTTAAGATGGAAAAACAAAAATGTAGATTAGCTTAGGAGAAAGATCCAGTATGCAAAAAGTGGCTTAGGTCAGCAAAAGATGCATTGAAGGCACTTTGCTTTTGCTGCAATTCTGAACTAAATGCCCGGTGTAGCGATTTGTTGCGTCATACCCAAACAAAAAAGCATGAAATTCGTTGCTTAATCCATGTAAAAGCTTTTCCTTACAACCTCAGCTGCCTTTTGATCCATCGGAGCCAAAGCAAATGATTTCATTGCTTGTATCCATACATCTTTTTCAATAATTGACTTTTTGGTCGTAGTGCTGCGGTAAGTTGTGGTAATGCTGCAGACTCCAAATATGTTGGAGCTAGAGATATTAAACATTTAGTTGCCATAGTACAGATAACGCTGCTGTGACGAATGCAACACGCAGTGGTTTGTAGCGAAAAATTAAAGAAAAGTATAATCTTCAAAATTCAATACTACGAGTAGTTAGATGTGTTTGCCACTCTTTCCAATTGCCTGTTTGTGCCTTCCCTGTGAAAAGTTTTCAAAATTACTTGGAATTTCTAGTAAAACAAATTTATTCGTTTTCGCATTCGCCAATTAGACAAAAAGGGCATGCAAAAATTTTTAAGTTGTTAAAAAGCGATTTTAATGGTATCCAATACTGGATGGGTGTCCATTACAAAAGCAATATTGAATATCTAGTTGGACCTTAAAACGCATTTTAATTTTCTTAAAGCATTATTTAGAATCGATGCTGGTAAGGCGGTTCACCTTAAACTGAACACGGATTTTTATCGATTGTTAAAAAGCCTTTCAGGTAGAATAAAGACTTCGATTATGTCAAATTTAAATATATATGCGAGAAGTTATGTAAAGAAAATATAAGTAAGTTTACCAAAAATCTTGTAATATAACAGAGAAGAAAGTTTCCAAAAACTTAATTTTTATTAAAAACTTTTTCCTTGTAAAGTGTAAATAACATCTTTAACAATAAACAATTTCTTTTATATTGGTTTTTGTAAAAAAGTTTTAGAATGTATGTTAAATAATTATGTAACATAAATGGAAACAGACAGATAGGACAGACGATTTCAGGACAGAAGACCATTTTTAAGGGTTCCTTGGGAGAAACCCCATTCGTGGAATTTCGTACATTCGATTAACGCTTACTTTCGTTACCTTATTCAAATGCCGAAATCGAATGTTCAATGGGTATTTTTAAGGGGCGTAGCAACGCGTGCCGGGCTTGGCTAGTATATTTATAAAAATAAAACAAGTAAAAAATCATATAATTCGTTTTCACAAAGCTAATAAAAATTTATATTTCATCATATGTGTTCACATATGTATATAACACAACAATTTATATTGTTTCAATAAAAATAATTTCATTTTCACATAATTCGGTTGACTCATCGAGTCCATCTGTCCATAAAACAGTTTTAATAAAATATTTCGATTTTATGTAAAATTTACTATTTATATTTATTTTACTGCAAACTTTTGAAGGCATTTGAAAATTACTACAACAGACATTTTCGAATTTCAGTTCATATTCAATATGCGTTTACAGAATTTAAAAACAGACGATTCTTGTCAACATGTGTGCAAAGTTTCAGAAAAATCGGTCTAATGCAAGTACCTCAAAATTATAACTTTTAACAACTGAAGTTGGCTAAAATTAAGTTTCGCGAAGGGGACCAAATTGAAAATTTCACCACTTTCAAATGCGACCAAATTAGTACTACTAATAGTACTACTAATTTGGTCGCATTCGCGATATTATCACTGACATTATATCATCCAACGCGCACGCTAAGACTATTTTGATAGATATATGGGAAAAAGAAGATAGATATTCTTAGGTTTTAAATAAATATATTTTATTTTAATAAAAATAAATAAACAAATTTAATAAATGGATCCTGAAACAAGTAAGAGAGATATATTCGGATGTTCCAAATCTTATATACCCTTCACAAAGGTATGAACTACTAAATATACACTACAAATTTTTCCCGATGCGAAGGATTTGCTTTTTAATATTTGATACATTTTAGAGCTTTCGGTGTAATTTCAGCCTTTGTGAAGTTCGTTTGTTTTTTGTTCATTGTTTGTGAAAAGAAGGTTTTTTGTTAAAACTGCTACGTTTTTAAAAAATAACTTTAGTGAAAGTGAACTTCGAACTTCTGAATTTGATGATTTTTGTTGTTTTCGAATCCATTCTCTGTTACTTGCACGAAGTAAACAAATTTAGCGTAGACACAAAATGTAATGAGAACATTTTGCTTAGGATTTTTTGTTATAACGATTTTCATTAGATTTCCCTCAGCGAAAATCTAACGAAAACTAATCATTTGTAGAATAGTCTGAAAACACCTCAAATGGCTGTAATAATCTGGTTCCAGCAATTGATAGTGAATGTGGAATGCATGTTGTCAAGGGATTATAATCAAATCCTGGTATTGCCATGACAAAAGGGGGTACTAAAAAGCATTCAAAAAAGTTACAGCTTAATGGGAGTTTCTTGAAATTAGCATAATAATGCGAAAGTCCGCCAAAGTTCTTCAAAAAATGTTTCAAGGATGTATCCTCTGAGATTAGTGTTGTATATTCTGTTTCCACATGTAGTGTATAAAAATGTACCTACTGCCTTGTTCCTTAAAAATATTATTTGTAAATTATTGGTAAACCAATTGGCACTGCTCCTAAAAGATGCAAAGAATTTTATATTGTCAACTAAACAACACAAAAATGTTAGTGGGTTAGTTTTCTCTATAATTGATAGATTCCAACAAAGCTGACTTAACGATAGGGAATATGGTTAAAAAAAAGTTACTGCATTCCAAAGTCGTTAACAATGAACTTTTAAAAAATAATAATCAAACGCGTTTATAAAGATTAGTGTATTGGTAATGCCGGCAATTAAGCGACCAACATAAAGCGCCACCTAGTGTAGCATAGCATCTTACCGAAAGTCTACAATGTTGAAAGTAACCTAGTAAGTTCAATCACCACTGAAGCAATAATATGTATAATTATAGAAATTACATCAATGAGTTAGTTCATGTGGGCTATTTTAAAATCTAATTATTATGTTTGTATTAGCTGTCATTTAAATTAGAAAAAAATAGATATAAAGATCTAAATATAAGCAAAAAAAATTTGTAGAAAACAAATTTGGTAATTAAAACGGTAAGATGCGTATTAAGAAAAATCAAGATCTCGAAAATAGCTCATTTAGGGTGGGGAGATATCTCAGCGCCACAAAGCCAATAAGATATTTGAATTTATGAAAAACAATTTTCCCTTGAAAGCCTTGTTTGGTCCTTGGTAGCTAAACTTCAAATGTTGTAGATTAAGTTTCAAACTAAAAACAAATTGATTGACTTAATTTATTCCGATCATGTTGTCGTCCACGTTCAAATTCTTCGATAAATGCTTGATGCATTCCTAGTTCGTGCAATATTTTTGCAGACATTCTTTCACATAAATCTTCGATAGAAATCAACGCATGATTTAAGATGTCAGCATTGAAATAAATTTAAATGATGATGGCAAAAAGTGTTCAAATGTGTTGAAGTGTAGATGAAATAACAATATCAACCATCATGAGATTCCAGTGATTGTCATCTTCGAGTAAATATAAAAGCTGAAGGGCTTCTCAATATGTTGTACACAATACACCATTAAGGGTCCATAGAGATTCAAAAGGCGCCAGTTCACGAACACTAACAGTAACCGTAAATAAAAACATTCGAAATTGAATCTAGGAACAGGGTTCCCCTGTTTACGACGCTGCCATTTTTTTTCTGAAACGTTCCATGTAAAATGTCGGCATATTTCTTGCAAACGAATCACTTGTACATGTCGTAAAGAAACTTCGCGGAAATGTTGCTCGAGATCGCTCTGTCCTTTGCATTTCATTGTCTTCCGTGAAATTAACTCCTTGCTCATTCTCTAGATGTACAGATAAATGGATCACAGTGGGGTGACGTAAGGAGTATGGAAAGATTCTCTAATATATCTGCTAATATATCTTCCGAAAGCAGCCATATCGCTTTCTTTCGTAACATATTTGATAGGCTTTATAACTTTTATCATCTACAACTTTGTCCTGCTGCACCCGATATTAGAAAATAAATATTTACTCGTACATGATTTTTTTTCTCATTTAAATTAACTAAAAAAATATGTATTGTTTGTTCTTTTTTCAACATGAACAAAAAACTTTTGAACATACATAATTTTAATAAATTTTTAAGTTGTAACACAGTTATTGTTGTAATACTTTTTTTCGCTTGTATAAATTATTCTAATTAACTACGTCACAACATAATAACAAAAAATAATAATAATAATAATAATAATAATAATAATAAAACAATTTATTGGTTCCTATATATACATACTTATCGCTTGATAAGCATGAACGTATATTTGTATATGTGTGTATACGATTGAAGGTGTATTCGTGGATTTGCCTGCATCCTTATACATAATAAAATGATAGTCATAGTTCTTAGGCTACTAAAACTATAATGTTACCTGTTACCAAAAGCTTAATATATTTTAATCCATCTGATAACTTATTAGAAATACTTTTTCCCTTCATATGTCGAAGATTGTTGAACTCAACAGGTATGCTATAATAGGTCTGTTCCAGGTGCATAATACAACAGTCCGGACTATTGAGAGTAAAAAAGAGAATTACTCTCTGAATGTGGGAAAATGGTCCCAAATTGGTGGAACGCAAAAAAACACAATAGAAGATCTTGAAGTACTCGTACTATTGCTGTTTACTTTCCCAAATAAATTTAATTTGAGTGATTTTAGACGCTTAAAATGCAAAGTATTTTAAAAGCAAAACATTCGCATTATTGCCAACAGCTGTAAAAAGTTAAATTATTTAAAAATTTAATTCTAATCCGAAGTTTGTAATTTGTTCTTAATTTTTTGTTTTATTTTTACACATTTTTTCTACTGTTTTTCCTGTCCTGGTATTAATTGTTGATCGTAAGTATATTTCATTATGATGTTTAAAATTTCAGATAACTTACTTGTCGTCGTGAAATTTTATTAAAGCATTATGTAGTTTTGAATACACTAAACAGCTGTTCGAAAATTTAAAAAGTTAGCAGCGCGTTCGAGAAAGGGTCATCAGCTTGTTAAGAATAGTTTAGCAAATGTATTATGGATAAACTTATTCTAACATTTTGTTATGCATAAGTGTGGCAGTGTTGCACATAATTGTTACCTTCTTAGTTTAAAAGTTGTGTGTAATAAATTGTTTGTATTTTGTTACCTAATTTAGAGTTATAATACGCATAAATGTAGTTTATTTTGTATATTCGAAGTATGTACGAACTACTATTCGATAATAAAGCTTTGTAAATAAAAACCAAAGCAAATATCAGATCGGAATTGTGCTCTATCCGTTCAATTACATGCTGCTTATTAATCTGTGTATATTGGTTGACTTAATGGATATAATCGTATGATTATCGCAGACGTTCAAGAATGGTATATACATTTTGCTTTTTCTCTTTCAACTTCTGTCTCATTGCAGGAGTATATGGATCAAATGATAAAATACGTTTTTTCCTTCGAAATATACCCTCCTTTCTTACTAGAGCACATTTTAAAAGATCCTGCGAAAAAATGTGTTATTTATGGGAAATATTCATTAATAAATAAATAGTTGACTTCATCTTACTTCGTCAATTGGAAATTGAAGGAATGCTAAAGTGCTCCTTATAACGGGTTCAAGATTGCTCACTAGATCATCATAGAAAACAATTTTAATATTTCCAGTGAAGTTTCGAGCCCAGTTGAGATTCATTAGCTCCCAGCCTCTTAATTTATTCGTCACAAATTGTTGCCAATCTGACATAAAAAATAAAAAAAATCGGCATTTACAAATTTATGTAATTGCGAATTGCGAACTTACACTTTCCCTTTAGTCGCTTATAACGATCTGGAGAGGCGAATCCCACATGGCCACCACTTTGTCGATTAAATTCAGCAATAATTGCCTTTTCCGGATCTCTAACTAATAAAATGGCTTTTGAAAATGGCGCCCAAGCTTTTGGGCCCCACTCATGAGTTTTAACTAATAACACGGAGCTGTTACAAATATTTTCGCCAGGAAATCCAGTTTTTAGCAATCCATAATCTTTATATATGCTTCCAGTTAATATACCTAGAAAATATAAAAAGTATATTTTTAGCTTAATGGGTCTATTTTAGGGAATGTTGAATGCCTTTTAGTGGTTAATTTTGGAGTTATTAGTTTCAATTTAAGATTACTTGGTCCTTAACCGAATATACGATTCATCGTAATTTTGACGATTTTTGCATTCACAATTACCTTGGTACGTTTTGACGATTTTCCCCTAAAACTCGATTGTTGTGTTCACAATTTGATGTTTGATTCGAATTTGAAGTTTTTGCAAATGTTGTTACTAAGTTGTAAACGCGTTGACTATTAAGTATTCGATCGCTAGGGTTGCCAACAAATCAATAACATACATTTTTCTGATATGTGCTAGCTTATATTCATTGCAGTATATGTCGACCGCTCTATTTCATCAGGGTCACTCTATAGCGCTAAATGGTCGGCGAAGTAAAATAATTAATAAAATCGTTGTACTAGTTTATAGCAATGCCCCTACATAACACCAGAGAGTGCAGTGTTACTGCACTGGTCTAAAAATTAACACAACGCGCAAGTCCAGAGTTGTTACTCTCTAAAGCTTTTCTATCTCTCTCTACTTCACCACCTGTCTTCTCTAGTTGTATCCCTTCCAAAGGTAGCACAATTATTGTTATAAATTAGTAGGCATTGTTTGCCTGTCGCAGTCATGCCTAATTGCAGTCATCGAGTATATAGGGCATAGGTATCCATTTCATAGCAGAATTGTGCAGAGACAACTTCACAGATATTCCTATGCTCTTTCATTCAGTCAAAAAGCGGATATAATTTAAAATTTATGATGATATGCGAAAAATATATTATGATAAATAAATTTGGTAACATACAGCACCGATTTTCTTAATATTGTGTAAAAAAAAACGAGTGGATAAAGTACTCGTAATTCATCAACGTCGACATTGGAACAGGTATATTCTTAACAGCAAATAAAATACGACCAGGTCTTATGTAAGACATATTCTTACGGTACACAATGGAAAACTTCATGTCAAAATACTCAGAATCACACAATTCATCATTCATATATGTACCTGGAATATCAGAGAGACTTGAAAAGTAAAAATCGTTAATACGAGAGCGGATTAATAAGTCCGTGACATTTCTAACTTCCTATATGAAATGCAACACTGTTCCCAATAAGTATCACCTGTTGTTAATAGACTACTGTTAAATTTTGAGCAAGTGTCGTCATTTACTTTGCGTTGAACAGCTGTTCAAAACATACAAGCTCGTGTATTTGTATAAAAATCGAAAAAATTGAAATTTCGAGTACCATCAATCAAACCAAGGAAAAGCTCGGTAAATACTATGGGGACTCTGCACCATCGATTTCAATGGTAGAAAATTGGTTTACTGATTTTTGTTGTTGTCGCACAATTTTAAATGACGCTGAACGTTCTGGACCGCCATTTGAGGTTAATACACCAGAAAATGTCGAAAAAATCTATGATATTTTTTATTTTTTTATATTCTTTATTAGTATTATAAATACTTTATATTACAATATTTAATTTACATTAGCTATGAGGTATTATTTCTTAAAAATTGTACACATTCTTTTTTAAATATATTTAGATTTCTTTCATTTTTCAAATAAATTGGCATAGTATTATATAATTTGATTCCTTTAAAAAATAGTGATCGCTGCATCGCAGTTGATGTTGTACGTTCAGTTCTAAATTTATCTGCATTCCTCAGCCTATATGGTTGTACATCTCCAACATATTTCACTTTCTCGCACAGGTATTCTGGTAATTGTCCCATTTTCATCTTTTGAATAAAACATAAGGTATTCATTTCCACTCTTTGTTTAATATTAAGCCACCTAAGTGCATCGAGCATCGTAGATATGTGTGTGTATCGATTACATTTTAAAATACTGCGCATCGCTTTATTTTGTAATTTTTGCATTCTTTCTATTTGGGAATCTAAACAGCACGTATATAGAATTGTAGAGCCATATTCGAAGTGTGGTTTTATCATGGTATTATATATATTTATTGCAGTCATCGATATTTTGTTTCTAATTTTTTTAAAAAATCCAATTTTTTTTTACCAATTTTTCTGCATATATAGTCAATATGCTCCTTAAATTTTAATTCTTTATCAATAATAAAACCAAGATATTTAATACTGTCAACTTTCTCAATTATTTTATCATTAATCTTTAGTATTAAGTCACTAGTTATATTAATTTCTATTCATTTTGTCTTATTTTCATTTAGTTTTAATTTATTCATATTTAACCATGCACTTATATTTTTCATATCTTTATTTAATTTGTTTATACAATCGTCTTCGGTTTCTCCGTCTGAGTACATCAAAGTATCATCCGCGTATATCATTATGTTGCAATTTTCAATAATGTTTGGCATATCATTTGTATTGATAATAAACAATAAAGCACCTAGAATTGACCCTTGAGGGACACCAAACCCATTTTCTAATGCCGTTGATTTAATACCATTCACTTTTGTTATTTGCTTTCTGTTTTCGAGATATGATTTTAACCACTTTAATGCGAGGCCTTGTATGCCATACATGTATAATTTTTTTAGCATTATGTCTTTGTCAATTGTTTCAAATGCCCCTTTAAAGTCTAAAAATATGCCATAATTTCTTATATTTTTCCCTCGCTTATTACATAGTTTATTGCAGTATCACATGAGAACTTTTTTCGAAACCCAGATTGATATTTTGATAAAAAACTGTTATCTTCGAAGTATTTTTCCAGTTAATTTTTTACTACTTTTTCAATAACTTTTTCGAATGTTTTTAGCGCATTAGTTGGCCTACACTCCTCACGTTTATGTTTTAGTCACTTTTTCTATTGGTGTCACCATAGTTTCTTTCCAGTTTTCCGGAAACACTCCCGTTTTAAATGATTTATTTATTATATTCATTAATATTGTCCCTATTGTGTTCCAATTTTCGAGTATTATTTTTGTTGATATTTTGGCATAGTCAGGCTTATTTTTAAGTTCTTTTACTATATTTTTAAGTTCTATTAAATTTATTGTACTAAATTGGAAGATTTTATTTGTCGATTGTATTTTATTTATGTATTGCACATTTTCAATTGATTCTCGAATTACCTTAATACTATCAATAAAATATTCATTAAAATGACTAGCTATATTCTATTATATGTTCTACTTGGTTAAATATCACAGACTTTATCATAGATATATTTTTTCTCAAAACCATCTCTTTTATCGCTCTCCACATTTGTTTCTGGTCTTTGGCACTGTTTATTTGATTATTAATGAATTAATTTTTCTCATTTTCAATTCTTACTTTATATAAATTTCTAATTTTTTTATAGTTTGTCCAGGCCTCATTGGTATTCACAATTTTTGCAATTTGGTACTTGTTTATTTTTTCTCTTTTCAACATATTAATTTCATGACAAAACCATTTGTTTACATTATTTTTTTCTTAATAAATTTTTTAATTGATTGTTCAAAACATTTATCAAAAAAATAAACATTTTCATTCAAATCTTTTATCTCCTCATATCTTAATATTGCACTTAATTCTCTACTAAACGCTGCATTATCGTACTTGAATATTTCAATTTTCTTTCTATATTCTGAGTCAATATTATGGTGTTGGCCGATCGAAGAACAAAAGTGTGTGAGATTGTTGATGCCATAGGCATTTCATATGGCAGTGTGGTTTCGATTTTAAATGATCAGCTAGGTTTAAGAAAGTTGTCTGCTAGATGGGTTTCGCGTTTGCTCTCAATTCACCATAAACGTAAACGTGTGACAACTTCAAAGGATTGTTTGGAGTTGTTTAACCGCAATCCGAATGAGGTTTCGCGTCGTTTTGTAACTGTGGCTGAAACATGGATCCAGTACTCTACTCCGGAGACCAAGCAGCAGTCTAAACAATGGGTTTCTCCGGGTGAACCTGCTCCGAAGAAGGCCAAAGTAAGTTTATCGGCCAATAAGGTGATGCTAACAGTTTTTTGGTATGCACGCGGGATAATGCACATCAATTTCCTTCAAAAGGGAAAAACAATAAACGGCGAATATTATGCCATATAAAAAGAAAACGACCTCATATGGACAAGAAAAAAGTTCTTTTTCATCAAGATAATGCACGTGTGCAGTCTTAATGCCAAAACTCAATGAATTGGGCTACCTCATCCGCCATATTCTCCGGATTCCCCTAGTGACTACTTCATATTTCCAAACCTAATGAAATGGCTCGGTGGAAAGAGATTTAGCTCCAACTATGAAATTATTGACCAAACAAATGCCTATTTTAAGGACCTCGAAAAATCCTATTTTTTGGAAGGGATACAAAAACTTGAAAAACGTTGGACTAAGTGTTTTGAGTTAAATGGAGATTATGTTGAAAAATAAATTTTTGTTTATCAAAAAAAAAAAATTGTGTTTCATTAAAAAAATCACGGACTTATTGATCCGCCCTCGTAATGATCAATATGGAATTGCTCGAAAGTCTTACAACACGTTAAATAAATTGTTTAGACATTATAAAGTAATATTTAATAAATTTTATATGTCAAATAGTTTATAAGATACCTTTTAACGGAAATGATCAGGAGATTTACTATAAAGAATATGTTGCTACAACAAAAATATACGATCGACTAGAATGGCCTAACTTAAATCGGACAGCACTATCTTCCCATTGTCCTGAATTAAGTCAGTGCCCTTACTTTGAAGATGCAGAGTGAATTAGTACAGAAGAATTACAAGCGACGTTTTGAATAATACAAATTTGTAAAACACGAGCATCCCAAAGAACTAATTACAAGGCAGACACAGATAAGTCGCCCATAAATAACACAATATTATTTAAAATTATTTGATTACAATTTTTACAAATAAGCGGAATATCGAATTTAAATAATAAAATTGCGTTACAAACATTTTTGTTCAACAATTCAAACTTGCGAATTATATTGTCTAGGCTTTAGTTTTATTTTATTGAACCTTTCCAAAAGAAATTCACAATAAGTATTCAAATCTTATCTCTAAAATATCATATATTAATTACCACCAATATAATAACTAATTTATTGTATTCAAATTTCCATAATAAAAAAATAACAATCAAATATTGTGTAGGGAGGGTCGTCTCGCGAGCCTCAATGTGGCAGTTTTTTTCAGCCTCTGGTGATCATTAAATTGCAGTAAAAATTGCGTAAAGAAGTATTGGGATGGACCATTAATTTGTTTACGTAGTTGCACAAATATGTGTTTACTTCTTGCTGGAACTTCTATCTCTCTGGATATTTTCATTTCGTATATACCAAGGGGCGCAAACGATAAGTCGTAAGTTTCTACACGTTTTAATGGCTCGTCAACAATTATTCGTCTGTTGAAAAGGTAGCGTAAGTTTTAAATAGGGCGAATGGAGTTTTCAGATTTTATATGAGTTGCGTTCAATACAATTGGTTCCTTCTGCTTCTATAGCATTTTTTTCAGAACTGTCAATGCTGGGATCTTTGTTTTTTTTTGTGATTTGTCATCGACGATATAGACATTTATCTTTCCTACGAGTTGGAACAAAATGTCTACAATGACACGCAACTAGATCGATGTAGGTTTTTGTTTCCTGACAGCGGGTTGAGCATTGCCATATCCGTGATGGCAAGTATGGAGAATCCATTTTCATTTACCGTCCTTGCAGCTACTTTAGAACTTTTGTATTGCTTCGCTGTGCGATCTGGTTGCGAAGACTTAGGACTGGCCTTCATTTTGGTTACGGTTATGTACTTAACAATACCTGTTTGCATTTTTTGTACTGGACTTGTTATACTACCTGTACCATTTTTTTTTTTGTTACACTGTTATTGGTTTAGCACATGTCTTCTTTATTTGTTTAATTATACTTGATTCAGGCGTTGTTATTATCTGTAAAGATATGTTTATATTTGCGGGTAATGAGCGCGTCCGGTCGATTGTCTTAGCGGTTAAAAAAGCACTGTCATCTTTTTATTACTTATTTCGTTTATTGCATTATTAACATCTGTATAACTAAAAGAGTAATAAGCTTTGTTGATATTGTAGAATTTTGGAACGAATTTCCGTCATCCCTTGTCAAGTTTGGTTTGGAGACAAACCGGTTTCGGCTATGTGCCATCTTCAGTGTCATTTTTCGTTGTGAGAAGTTTGCATCAATTCGTTAGTGTTTTATTGTTTGTCAGGTATCTATTTGTCATGTGAGCCCTGTAAAGCGTGAGCATCTGTAGGGTGTGAGCAGGTAGCAGGTAACGCTTGTATGTCGGGTGTTTTGTATGGATTGGTAGATGTAAGTGATGATTGTTTTTATGGCTTTGTATTGCATCAGAACTTGTATTTTCTGATGGCAGGTAGATGTTGTAGGTAATTTTTTATTTTTTTCCTTCTTCCACGTAGCTGCCTGTAATTGGGACCTGGTGTTTTTGTATAGATTATACTATTGTGGCTCGTGCGTAGAACGTTACTCCGAGACGAATCATTTGTTCCATGTATTGGCTTTCCAGATGTTGCATAAATACTTCCATGAGTATTGCCGAGGTTGGGAGTGTTATATGTTTTATAAATCAAAAATTATAGCTGTTCTTGACCTTTTTTTAAATTTAATTTATTTAAAATTGTCAAAGCTTGAAGGTCTTTTTTTAAAAAATTATATTTTTATTCTTCGATATTTCGCTACTCCATTGTGTAGCATCATCAGGAAATAAAAATAACGAACCAATTATATATTAATGAAAAAAATATTGTCACAAAAAATTCAAAAATTTTCCAAAGTTAACATAAAACAAAAATAACATGAGTTTTTTTTTTTAAATATTTTAAAAAATGTAAATGCAGTTAACGAAACTTAACATTAATTCAAAAACCCCTAAAAACATACTTATATTAACTATCTTATTCTATGAACTAAGTGTCTATAAATCTGTGCAACATTATCTGTGTCCGTCTTAAAATTAATTCTTTGTGTACTAGATGTATAACTCAGATATTTTTTATGATTAATACATATGTAAAAAGTCTCCCATGTTTTTTACTCGCCTTTTGCAAAAATAATGGAACAATATTTTCTTTAAATATTACAATCATTTTTACATAAACAGATTTTTGTCTCTCTTGAAAATTTTAGTATTTTGAGTTGTGACCCTTTTGTATTTAGGGTGCGATATGGAGGTATAAAAACCACATGCCTGTAAGGGTATTACAGTGGACACTAACTTAGTAGAGAGACAGAAAGCGTGTTGTTAACGTGCGTACCGGCATAGAAAATGCATTCCATTTACTCAAGAGAGAGAGAGAGAGAGAGTAAATAATAACTCACTCAAGCCTAACAATTAAAAAACTTAATATAACTTAATAATATTTGTTGTTTGTAAAACTAACATATTAAGATGAGATAAAAGGGGACATTTTCTGTTCAATCTTCTAACGAAGTGAAATCAAAAACCTAACTTATGTTTATATATATGGTTTTTATAAACTTTATTCTATTTTTTTTGCTTTATTATAATTATGTTTGTCTAATTTTTCCAGGTTTTCAATAAAATTTTCTTTATTAGAAAGTATAATAAACACTGCTTTCGAATTAATCGGTTTTTTACATATAACACTAAACACTCAAGTGGATGGGAGTGTGGTCAAGCACTATAATCATGAAAGCATCTATTACATATATTTGAATCTCGTTCGTTATTGGAATTAATCAGACAAATCACTCCACGAACTAAGAACGGCAATGCACTACCACCTATAGATTCTAGAAAGAGCTATCAATCTGTCTTACATGCTTATGTTCGAACCTGGTAAGTTTTTCCGTGTTGAGTCAAATTAAGCCGCAGGCTCCACTCCTGGTGGTGCCCTTCCGTCAATTCCATTCCTTCCCCGGAGCTCAAAAACGTTGGTTTCACAAGAAGAAACTAGACGTCGTATCTGGCGTTAAACCAACTTGGCGCACAGACTTAAATTAGTTGTTATTGTAAAAAACATCAAACGTGCTCCACTATTAGTTAGTTCATGCTATGACCTATCTTTTGATCCTTCACCTACAATCGTTACTGTACCACTGTAACAACAATTTTGCCACTATAACCCTGATTTTGTACACAAATTGGTTGAAATATACGAACATCGCACTGTGCAAATCTGGTGATGTTGAAGCAGCTGTGGATCACTTTAAAGACGTCGTTCCTACCGCAGCCTTAGTCGCAACGCCAATAAAACAATTAATTGACAGAAAATCGCACCATCCATTAGCTAATGCACAAATGCTAGCCATGGAGAATAGAATGCGTAGAACGCAATATAGTTGTTCTCCACTCACAAAAATAATACTTGAAGATATCAATTGGGCAAAAAACTACAGAGTAAAGTCAAAAGCCGTAGGTAATCAATTGGAGAAGGTCTTCACAGCATATGATGTAAATAGTTCTATCAATCCAATTACCAGTGACATTGTGAATAATCCTACGAAATTTAGGTTATGTTTGCTTAATGCTACAATTAAAAATCTTGAAGTGATAAAATCGCCCGGACCTGATCGTGTTACAGGATCAATGATAAGAAACTTACCTGATCCGGCTTTTATAAGTTATATTTATATTTAATGCCAAGTTGCGAGTTGGCATCTTCCTATGTTTTTGGAAGAAGTCTGAAATTTGTATGACCCCTAAACAGGAATTGTTACCGCTGTAAGATCGGCATTTGAAAATCAACAATAAACATCAACGTTTGACAATCAAGATCCGAAGTTAGCATCCGAACAGATTCAGTTTCACATCACGAGCTTAAGGACTGGTTAAAGAAGTGTAGAATGAAAGTAAGTCCATCAAAATGCTCTCGTGTCCCGTTTACCATCAGAAGGAAAAATTGTCTGCTAATAAAATAATTGGGTACATACCTATATAGACGCTTTACTATGTCCCGGCGCATTGATGCAAAAATAATGGTAATAAAACTTAGAACAAATCAACTACACTAGTTAATAGGTCTTAAATCTAGGACTATTATTTGGAATACAAAACATCCAATATGGACACATCAAACATCCAGAATTTGCTAATAAAGGATTTTACCACTTATCGTTTGCTCCCCCGAGTGTATAAGAAGTGAAAATATCCATAGAGATCTAAAATTGCTCACTATGCAGGAAGAATTAAAAACATACTTGTGCAAATACTTAATCAAACTAGTAGTAGTCCATTCCAATACCACAGACTAAAAAGCAGATAGTTTGGTAATATTTGAACACAATAAATTGGTTATTACATTGGTAATAATTAATAAATATTATTTTAAAGATAAGATTGTATACGTAGTGTAAATATCATTTTAAAACATCGGAGCTCGTATAGAGCTTAACCTCTCCACCTCGTTCAAGGCTTCATTGTCCATCCTTTTCGGAATCTCACAGTCTAACGCCTTAGAAGTACTTTTAAAGATTGACCCGTTCACTCCTCGCGAGGCACTCTTGTCCGTCTTTTCGAGATTTCTCCTTTGGCCAACTAAAAGCGTAGTTTCAGCAGAGATTAACCTCTCCGCCTCTTGTAAGGCGTCCTGTTTACCCACACAGAGCTCAATATGCACCTGTAAGTCTGTATTAAAACTGAAGACTGACTGGTATTCAGAGTTCGCACACTTAAGACCAAACACCCTCTTGGCCACGTATCCCTGGCGTATGCTGTCCCACCGTGGATTGGGGATTTTTTTATACGAGAGTGTTAACTTCTCTCCGCTCGACTTATTTAGCCAGACTCTTTGCAGAGACAGGGACTTATTACCGACTGCCACCACGTGCACGTATAAGTCAAAACTTCTGATACTGCACTCCGTAATGGCAAGCCATATCTTTGTGCCTATCAGCTGACGCCAATATCACAATATATAGTAGAAATATTTCTTCCACAGAACCAAAAAAAAAAATCAAACAAGAAAGAATTTCAAAAACAAAACTTATTATACATATATTTAATCAAATATACACATATAAGATATAACACTTAATATAAAATGTTTGCGAAGTACAGAGGGTATTATTATTAAAACTATTTAGCAAAATAAAATTTTGTTTAATCAAAAAAGTAATTGGTTCAATTACGATAGTCATTGAAATCTGTTTTAAGTTTTGAAAATTTCCTAACTGTATTGTTTTTTCTGTGTAGTGCAAAAAATAAATATCAAGATTATTTGGGTCTCATCGTAGTACTCTGATGGATTCCAATTGATTTGCCATTGCGACAAATTATTTTAATATTGGGTCACTCTGACCCAAAATTTAATAGATGTGGAACAATTCTGAGGGATACAGAAGGGTTGAACTTCTTACCTGTTGATTGCTGCAAGAGATATCTTAGCCAAGTGTTCCCACTTCCCGGAAAAGACGCTAGGGCAGTCAATCCAGTATTAATAGTTTCATCATTATCGCTAATATTTGGAGCTGCATAAAAAACTGTTTAGCCAAATACACCGAAATTATATTTGAGGGATATGTTAATACTTTTATATTCGGAAGATGCATTAGTTATGACTAGTGGAAGCTCTGTTTGCAAATATTTTAGTTCTCGACACCATCTAATTGCCATCTTTTGGTTGATGCCAGATACTTTTTGATTGTGAAAATTAGGAAACTGTAGTATGAAAATATGAATTTAGTTAATTTTGTTCTTGCCATATTCTTTTTTTCTTCTATTTTATGTAAAAAAAGCAGTTAATACCTCTGCAAAACGTTCAATTGGCATTCTTTTGGGATGGGAACCAGGAACGTTGTTCATGGACAAAAATAGCACTCCGCCAATATATATAACAATTGTTACGGTTACGCCACAGAGTCGCCAACCTTGCAATGCCATGCCGCCTTTTTGTCATATCTGAAATTAAGTTTTTAATATTTATAAATTTATATTATTATTTTCTTCTTTTTAGACGCTTTATTTATTGATCTGTAGTATGTGTAACGACCGAAGAATATTAATTTTGTTATTTTTCGAATTTAACCATACTGGCAGTCAGCTGTTATTTTGAAGATAGAGAAGATCGAGGGTAAAGCCCATTTTACACTATTTTACTGAGTAAAATAACTTATCAAAAACTCAAATAAAATGGCAATATGTTATAGTGTGAAAACAATATGTTATATGCTAGTTAGTAGTATGCTAGTCTATCAGTCTGGGATCGTGGGTTTGGTTTTATTTGCCAGTCAGAACATTTATCAGTGGATGCCTATCTTCAAACTGCATTAAAACATATTCCTGGCGCTTAGATAAACACAGCAGTACCTCGAGTATTTAGGAGCGGCCGTAATGTGATTAATACTAAATAAGTGGGGTTAAATCTTTTCCTAACTCTATTAGTATCACGGACAAACCCCTGGCATTATAGGCTATTTAGAAATTCTGTAAACAAGGTTATACGTTTTGTATCGAGTCTTTTATTTAATAGCGCCTCTTGTACTAAAATCGGTGCGCAATAAATTCATCCTGCGGATTTTATATTTAAGATCCGAATATTTCTATATCCAACAAATTAAAATTTTTCTATCCGGCTGCCCGTTCAATCAAGAGTTATAGGGCGGAAGCGCGAGGCCACGAAAATTATGACAAAGAAGAGAAAGAACAGCACCAAATTATATTTTTTAAAGACCGGGTTTCCAACTTTATTTTATTACAAGCTGCAACTTCACTTCAAATACATCCGACAAGTGTTTAGTCTGTCAGAAATCATATTGCCTCGCCATTGACTATAATACTCTGTGGTCTCGCCTACTAGCTGAAGAATGTGTTAAATATGGTGCATATTGGGTTCAAAGCTGGAGTAGTATCTATGACGACCTAAATCGGTTGTTAGATTATTCTAATATATCATATGTGGAAATAAGTCATATTCGTTTTTTGAAGTGTATCCACGATAGTCAAATGCATCAATATTCTACTCGTGCAAAAGCGGAAACTTCCCATTACTTATATCCGATTTGAGACTATAACGTATCAAACTTTATAAATGATAATTTCTCGACGAATATGTGTAGTCTCACACAAACTACGCAGGCATGGTTTGTTCAAAAGAAAATGTGAATTTTGAATTTTCGCGGGCTGTGCACATTCAATTATCGAAATTTTTTTATGTTGGTGAACATCTGTTAGTCATGTTGGCCTTATCAGCCAATTTAGATTATTGTTTTGTTGTTGACAACTGAAAAGGTTAGTCACGTTTGTGAGTGTTCTTCGATATCTAACTTTTGAAAAAAAAATGGATCGAAAAATTATTTTTGGGCCAAAAATAACACCTTAAATATGCCTCAACCACCTTGTTCACCAGATTTACCTCCCTGCGACTTTTTCCTATTCCCAAAACTGAAGAGACCAATGAAAGGAAAGCGTTTTGCCATAGTTGATGAGATAAAGTCAGAATCGAAGAACGAGCTGATGGCCATACCGAAAAGCACATTTCAGATGTGCTTCGGGGATTAGAAGAAGCGCTGGCATAAGTTCAGAATATCTGTGGGGGAATTCGTGAAGGGGACAAAATGGATATTGATGAATAAATAAATACGAGTACTTTTCAAAAAATTCAAACTTCACCTTTTCTTTTGAACCACGAATGTATATTGCGAATTTTTTTTTAACATGGAAAAATTATATACATATGTAAATATAAAACTTTGTGATGTATTCATCTTCCCCCCCCCCCCCCCCCCCCCCATTTTTAGTTTTATTCTTTTTTTTTTAGTTTGATTTTTAAATTTACATGTTAATTTCAATTTTTGGCGCCATTGTTACTGAAAAAAAAAATTCAATGAAATGACAATTGATTTGACAGCTTGTGTTAAAACATTATTGCTTACGGATGTATTGTAATATTTATTCCGAAAGATGTGTTCAAACCACAGGGTAACCAGAGGTGAAGACTTTGACACATAAAAAATAAAAAACTCAGTTTATTTTACTATGGGCTCTGTTAGAAAGAGACAAATATAGCATTGTGTGACGAAATACAGGAAAAAATACAGGCAAACACGGCAGGAAACTCAAAATAAAAACAAAAATCTAAAAACAAAACTAAGGCTCTGAAGGAACGAGACCGATAGAGAAAAAGATCACTATACTGTCGTTTCACCTCTGTTTACTACTTTGTGGTTCAAACACTAACACATGCGGTCTGCACGCTAATTTCTTGTGTAAGAAAATACAAATTTGACAACTGCAAACACTAAAATTTCTAAACTTATGTCATGAGAAGACGTTAACATCTTGGCATATTGTTGGGAGATGTGAGCAAGTGTAAAAAATACCAAACGAACACTCAGCACCCCTACACAATTCTTATAGGAAGATGTAAACAATTTGGCGAGTTAATGAAAGATGTAATCAATTGTTAAAAGGCTATAAGGAACACAAACTGGTTTAGGCTTTGAACTAAAATACATGAATAATAGCTGGATCTGAAGAACTAACTCATTTATTAGGGCAGGTAAATACATATGTATGTGTTTCTTTTATTATTACTCACTTCGATTTCGTTCTTTGACAGATTTATTTCCACGTTGCTTTCATTATGTGGGATGTATGTAAGTAATTGTGCTTTATTGGATATTTTTTATTTATATTCCTTCTCTCCTCCAATTTTAGGGTGTTTTGATGAAAAAATGACAATGAATCAAAAATCACATTTTGTTTTTGTTTAAAATGAAATTCACATGTTGAACTGGTGGATTATTTACTTACAGAAATAATGATGAACATACATACATTCATATGCACGAGTATGTATGTATGAATAAATTCACTTTCTTATTTTACATATACATAAGTATGTTCTATTTTACAAAATTAATGTACCCCATGTTCGACATACATATTTCACTATGTATGTGATTAAATTGTGAAAATAATGTTAAATAACTCTCAACAACTATATTTAGTTACATGAGCTTGTTGAAAATTAATAAAACGAGTATTTTATTATTTTAGAAATGTTTACACTAGAAATTTTGACGGAAAACTACTAATGCGCATGTTTTAATAATACCTTTAAAAGCTGTAAAGCCGAAAGCTCTTTGAACTTTTTTTTTCAAATAACGATGTACTTTTTGGTATCATCCCTGTTGATTATATTTTAGTATCAAACCGCTTGTGATGAAGTAACCCATGTACATGCATGTTTCGCCGTGCCCTGCAATTTTGTATATTAATTGTTTGCCGTAACATTGTCGAACTAGATTTATTAATATTAAGAGATTTTAATTGTTAAAATATTTGTTTGATATGACAACTACACACGTTTTTAACATTCTTTGTACCTTTTACTAATTTTGTGCCCACGGTAAATATCATCTGTTTAACACAATACTGAAGGGAAATAGAATATGAGAATGAATTTCATGTTCTTGCCTTTTTCTTTACTTCTGCAAAAAAAAAAAAGAAAAAAAAATATAGAATAAAAATTGTTTATGTCAAAGAAATAAATATTAAAAACCAAGATTTTTCTAAAAGTCTAGGTTAGTACGATGGAAATAGGGTGCTTTAAACCACAGAGCAACCAGAGGTGTAAACTTTGATGTTAGAAAATTGCTATAATTTGCTTTTTTACCACGAGCAGTCCCTAAAGAAACAGACAAATATAATATTTAAAAATAATGCGAAAAATAATCAAAACAGAAGCAAGAAACCAGAAAAATTCAATAATCAAATTTACCCTTTCCTTTTAATATTTACAGCATAAGTTATTTTTAGCTTTGTACATAAGTTTTTTATTATTTGCCACAAAAATTATTCAAAATTAAGAAGAAAAATGTAACAAAAGAGAATAAGAGCGGTCAATCATTTAATAAAGAGACAGATAGAGAAAGACGTGACGCCTCCGTTTACTTTGTGCTTGAAATAGTACCCACTTCATTTTGATACATATTTACAAAACTAAATCTGTCAAAGCCGCTCAAATTCCTCAAGAGCCGAAAGTATAGTTTCGGGCTCTTTCTATGTTACATGCTTGAATTTAAATTTTTTTTCTGTGGGATGGTTTAAACATAATGTAATGTGAATATTTTATTTTCGAGTTTTCGACAGTCAAAACAATTTTCATTAGATTTCTGTCTGCAAAAATCAAACGAAAATCTCAACACTTGTAGAATAGTGTGAAACGCCTTTAAATAACAGTTAAGCTTTCTATTTCGCCACTAGCCATCGAGTCGATAGGAACAAACAAATAGTTAGTTGTATTTGAATTCGACGCATGGAGACCGCTCGTGTTCATATGCAACTATCGTTGTGAGAACATTTGTTTGAGCAAATATGTTCGCCATGATTTTCGTCGTTGAAAATAGTTGTAGGCTTGATAGCTTTGCACTCATTAAAAATAAAGACCATTCAGACAATTCGAAAAATCTACACAATTTAGATGCGCAATCGAAAAACATTGCTAGGCTAAAAATTATTATTAGTCAGAACATGAACACCAACACTTATTTCTCAACGTTTGCTGATGACAGTGCATAAGTGTTAACCAAGACCCGAAAGTTATATCTAGCTAATTTCAGTCTCATGTTAGTGAGCTAGAAGATTGGCTAAAAAAGTGGAGAAATGTGCTCACTATAACAAAAAGAAATACCACTGTTCCAGCGGAAACCCACGTGAAATATTTGGGTATCCACCTAAATTGAAGACTAACTTGGTGCCACCATATCGAGGCAAAACAAGCGGCCATATAACTACGAATAAATCAAATACACTAATAATAACTCCTCACTCAACCTTGGCTTTGGAATACAATGTCCCTTTATACGAAATCGTTATAAAGTCAATATGACATTAAGAAGTTACAAAGAAGACAGTCTACGATTTTACGACTTATCGTGTGAAACTAAAAGCGACTGACACATTGAGCCTGGCGAGACACCTTATCCTGCGCAATAATAGATAGTTTATTAAAATTTTAATACACTAAATTATTTATTGCATTGGTAATAGTTAATAAACAGTAAGATTTGAATACATATATTGCATATTTCTTTTAGAAAGAGTCAATAATATGAAGCTGACAAACACCCACTCAGTTCTCTTCTCTTTTCCGACAGAGGGAAACAAATTTCCTCATAAAGATCTCTAATCTAAGTATATGTAGTCAATAAGAATATCCTTAAAGAATATGGTGCATCATCGAACAGTGGTATGTAGTCCTTTCCAATGACATAAAGTTTTAACACGCGTACATCGTGTATTTTGCTAACAACTCCAGTAAATACGGCCAGAATCCTATTGACACTCCATCGTATCTGTTAGCATACATTCCTGTGCCATCGGCCGCTAAATTGGACGAAACCATAAAATCGTGCATAGATAGTGGAAGGGAAACAAATGCATGAACGTAATCACAAAGGCAGGCTCAACTCCGGCAGAATCAAAAAGTAGGACGGCAGCTGGCGTACTAGAGAGCATTTGAACAGTACATGGAGCCTTCATAAGCTGTGAACACTTAGAGCTGCAAAATTTAAAGAAAAAAGCCCCATTAAATGAAACACGCAAACAAAATGGACTGCAATTTGTCAGGGAGCATACGACGTGGGGTGCACAAGAGAGGAGTCACTTTAATGATTAGAAAGTAATGATTTTCAATAATGAGAAGATGTTCAATTACCATTACGGTGTTTTGAGAAGACAATAGTTGTTTCTAAGACGTTAGGGCTGAGATGGAATGCCGGTTCCGAGCATTCTATTTTAAGACTCCAGAATCACTTCGACAGAATTTTTCGAACTAAAATCTGTTTTATAAGAAATCGACAATCTTTTTGACCCCGCCGATTGACTGGCTCCCGTAATCATAGTAGCAAAGATATTTATGCAACAAATCTAAAAAGACTACACAAAGGAGCTTCTACCATCTACTCTACAGACGTGGCATAAGTTCTTGATGATTACGTTTACGTAGAACAAATAAATATTCGAAGATTTGTGGACTTTGATCCTTCATTTTCAGTAGAGCTGCATGGATTTGGTTATGCATCAGAGAAGGTTTATAGAGCAACCTTTTTTTCGCACACAAAATTTAGGGCTAGTATCTGCACATTTGTTCGTTTCAAAAACTAAGGTTGCCGCAGTCAAGTTCATCTCACTACCGAGAAAAGAATTGAATTGAATCTGCTCAGTGTTAACAAAATCTTCATAAGTGTAAACAGTGTTTTTGTGGACGAATTCCCTTGACTTTGTTACAGAAGAAGGAGCGTAAACTGTTTTTGTGGATTGATTCGCCGACTTTATGATAGAAGATGAAGCTAAGGCAAAATATGTACATGTATCTGAAATACAAAGGGAGTATATTCTCCAAAACTGATCAGATTTTACTAGAGCAATGCGCATAATGTCAGGTATGTAGGTAGATAGGAGGTTTATAAATGAGAATGCTCCTACTGAAATTTTATTCTGTGAACGATTCAATTTCGGGAGAAATCGAATGATAATTGCAAGTCAAAACGTACATTTTGACGAGGACTACATTCCGGTGAAACTATCTTAATTTATTAATTGATATAAAGCGAATCAACGGAATCTCCAATTCTCACCTATGACGATAAATTTCCTGTAACATTATCTTATCAAGGTTGTTATACGAAACTATTTTTGAATTACCTACATAAGTATTCAATTCTACTACTACTGCTACTACTACTAGCGGTATTTCAGCGTAAGCCTTTCTAGCAACATTTGCAACATTATTTTCCTGTCGTGGTTACCACAGAGCCGTATACTCCGATAATGGAATAGCATTTGCGGCACATTAAATATTCTGAATGCAGAAGCCACTCTTGCCACGAAAACTTTTAAGCGTACATAATGTTGTTAATCTAGAATGGCATTTTATACCCCTTGGGCGCCTCATATGGGGCAGGTATTAAAAGTTTTCAATCACATTTTAGGTACATATTTGACTGTCAGAGTTTCACATTTGGAGAATTCAGCATTATGTTAGATAGAATCGAAGCCTGTTTGAATTCAATGCCTCTCAGTCCAATGTGTAATAACCACGCCGAATTTATTGCATTAACTCCAGGCCATTTACACATCGGAGATCCTCTATTAGAACCACCGGATTTGTCAGATCGGCCAAAAGGTAATTAATCGTTGGCAAAAACTTAATGTACTATATCATAATTTTGTGCGACGATGGAACGAAGAGTACCTTGAGAATTACATAAAAGTTTTAAATGGAAATATCCCCAGCGTGACTCCGAGAAGACAATTTACCTCCGAATAAGTGGCGACTTGGGGGCATCGAAGGAGTAATACGTGGTAGCGATAATATGGTTCGAATCGCTGAAATAAAAACTGCTTATTATTTGGCCAATTGCTAAATTAGTTTTACTGCCCCACCCTAAACAGAGCTAATTCTAATTTTCCTCACTTACAGCTCACTAATAACGTCTCCACAGAACTGATGAAGTATATCATCTTTAAGAGACCATTTTGCATCATGTGAGTGCAGGTTGTGTAGGAAAGACCATCCTTTGAGGAAGGGTGTGGTAAAGCGTTTTCGTTATTGTGAGAACTTTCTGACTCACTCGAAGATCACATAACTCACCCAAAATACAATCACCTGCAAGTTTCAGTACCGTCACACTCGTTCCCACGATCATCATAAAAATTGGCCTTGGTGAAGAATGGAGTAAAATACGAGGTTTCCTTAGTTCTGGTTTATAAGTTAATAGTGTTGCGAAATTTTTAGTTGAGAGAGAGTTAGCTCGTGAAGATGACGGGCCAACTCAGTGGAGTAAGATCCGCATTCTACCATATTTTGATATGGACCCGATCTTCTATTTATTCATACACATTTATTTATTCATACATATCCTGATAGCGGATATTAAGCCGCGTCCCCAGCTTGCAACAATTGGCGCATCCACCGCTTAAGATACAGTGCTCGGCTAGATCATTCTTGGAGTTCGGTATGCAACTTTAATTACTGGTTTTCTTTTTCACTACAAACAACGTGTTTTGCATTATATAAATATTGATATACACCTGGTTATTTGGTTCTTATTGACCATCACCACTCATAAATACTTCCTTATACTTATTGAAATAGTGCACCTTAACTCGCGTAAATTAATTAAATGAATAATATTGTCCATTATAAAACTTTATAAATTTACTATTGTTTTGATCACTGTATTTAATATACTAATGCAAGTAGATATATGAAGTCATCTAGCCATGGCCGGGCCCGTTGTTGCAATATATCAAAGGGCCCGGGATGTTTACGAGTAAATACAGATGATGTGTTTCTTTTTCACAATAAGTATTCAAATCTTATTTCTAAATTATTATTTACTAGTTATTACCAATGTAGTAACTAATTTTTTGTATTCAAATCTTAAAAATCTATCTTCTATTCTGTAGAGAGAGCCGCCTCGCCAGGCTCAATGTGTCAGTTATTTTTAGTCTCTGGTGGCCATCAAATTGCAATAAATTGCGTGCTAGAGTGTTGGGATGTGCGACTAGTTTGTTCACGTATTTGGACGTGTATGTTTTAACTTCTTCGTGGATAGTGGTAACTTTGAGATCCCTATGTAAGTTTTCATTTCTTATGTACCAGAGGGCGCAGACGATATGACGTAAAATCCTAGACTGTCTTCTCTGTAACTTCCGGATGTTTGATGCACAGGCGGAACCCCACAGCTGAATACCATATGACCATATTGGCTTTATAACGGATATGTATAAAAGTACTTTGTATTCCAAAGCCAAAGTTGATATAGGATTTATTAGCCAATGCAGTTGATTTGTTCGAAGCTTTATGGACGTTATTTTTGCCTCAATGTACCGGGACCAAGTTAGGCGCCGATCTAGGTGGATACCTAAATATTTAACGTGCGTTTCCGCTGGAACCGTGGTATTAGTTATTGTGATTGGTGGACAATTTTGCCTTCTAAGGGAAAACGTTAAATGAGCACATTTTGATGGATTTACCTTTATTCTCCACTGTTTTAGCCAGCCTTCTATCTTATGAATATGGGACTGTAGCTTTTCAGATGCATCCTTTGGAGTATTACTGACACTTATAATTGCAGTGTCGTCTGCAAAGGTTGATGTATATGTATGTGGGCTTGTCGGCATATCCGCTGTATAGTTGATGTATAATAGCGGCCCTAGCACCACTACCTTGAGGTACTCCTGCACTGATTTTCCCACATATTGAAAGCTGGTTCTTTGACCTTACTTTAAAAGTTCTATCGGACAAATAGCTTTTTATAAGCTTGTGGGTGTTTTCAGGTAGAACCCGAACTATTTTAGTAAGTAGCCCATCGTGGCAGACTTTATCAAATGCTTGGGAAATGTCTATAAATAAAGCTGAACAGTATTGCTTTCTTTCAAAAGCCGATCTAATAATGGTAACGATTCTATGGACTTGTTCAATCGTACTATGCCTTGCTCGAAAACCAAACTGATGATCTGGGATAACGTTTTGTTCATTTAAAAAAGGAGTTACACTCGAGACGAACAATTTTTCAAATATCTTTGACAAAACTGACAGTAGGCTAATAGGCCTGTAGTATATAATCTGGCTTGAGTCCTTTACTGGTTTCGGGATCATAACAATTTCAGACATCTTCCAAGAGCATGGGAAGAAGCCGACGCGCAACATGGCATTAAATATGTAAAGTAAAATTCTTACAGCTGAATTAGGTAAGTTTCTTATCATTGATCCTGTTATACGATTAGGTCCAGGTGATTTCTTCATATCCGTATTTTTAATTGTCGATTTTAAAGAAGACAACCGAAATTTCATAGGATCATTCACGGTGTCACTAATAATTGGAATAGTGGAATTACTTATATCATGTGGTGCAAAAACCTTCTCTAAGTGATTTGCGAACGCATTTGCCTTTTCACTTGAGTTTTTAGCCCAAGTACGGTCTTCAAGTCTTAGTGGGGATTCGTAAGCAATATGACATTGTAAGTGCTTTACAGCTTTCCACAGACTATAATCCGTGTTTTTCATTGGATCCAAGTTTTTTAAAAAGTTGTCGATAGCGAATTCGTGTTTCTGTCTCAATTTACTGCGTAAATTTTTTTGGCATAAGTTCATTTGCATTTTTATGTGTGGAGAACGACTATTTTGCCGTTGTCTTCTTAGTCTTCTTTTCTCAATGACGAGCATCTGAATATCTGCTATTGCCTGGTGCGATATTATTTTAGCTGATGGCTTTGTTGGCGTTGCAGCTATGGCTCCGGCAGTCACGACGTCTGTAAAATGATCTAAAGATGCTTGAATATCAGCTGGATTTCTCAGTGGGATGTTCAAAGATAAGTGAGAGCTCACATACATTTTATATTTTAACTAATTCGTGTTTCTGTTCGGGTAGAAACTACGGGTTTTAGGTTCAGTGGCAAAATTGTCGTGTAAAATAACAATTGTAGGTGAATGGTCAGAAAATAGGTCATAGGATGAACTAACTAACAGTTGGTCGCGTTTGATGTTTTTTACTATAGCAAAATCTATAAGGTCTGGCAACTTATTAAAATCTGTGGGCCAATAGGTGGGTTTACCGGTAGATACGACGTCCAGCTTGTTTGCTTGAACTTTATAATACAACTGCCTACTTCTAGGACTAAGGAGTCTGGATCCCCAATATGTGTGCTTTGCATTGTAATCACCAGCGGCAATAAATTTTTGTCCTAGCATAGCAAAGAACCTGGCAAATTTATGGTGTTCGATTTTATGCCTAGGCGGGCAATACACTGACGAGACTACAATTTTAAAATCAGTAAGATTTATAGTCGTGGCTTGCAAAAAGTCTTCGTTGAATTCAGGCAATGGAAAATGCCTTATGTTTTTTCGGACTATAATGGCAGTCCCACCACATGCCGTTTCGCTTGGGTGTTTTGTGTCATATATAAAAAACCCATCAATTCTAAAGCAGTTTTTTATAATGAAACTATAGAAACTAATAGTATGTCTATATCATGTGCTAGCAGGAAGTTCTCTACTTCATATTTATGTTGGGAGAGCCCGTTAGCATTCCAGAAGCATATTTTTAACTGGTTCATTTTTTGCTAAGCAGAACTTGCAGAAGCATGTTTTGGGTTCGCATCATTTCCTGAAACATACCCTGCAGATGATATGTGAACTTAGTTTTAACACCAAACACTCTGCCAATAAGATGTGTTAAAAAAGACCAAATTTATACTCATGTAGTAACATTTAAATCTTCCTGTTCTCGTGAAACATTTGTAAAATGAGAAGCTAATTATCTACTTAACAGCAAATAGCAAGGTTGGTTATAATACCAATATAATAAAACATTTATAAACTCCGAAAATAACACTTGAATTATTACTCGGTATAAAAATATTTGCTATTACATCAAAACAGTCTGAAGAAGTATGACTTGAAAATCATAAACTCTTTTTTTAAGCTTTTACCCGCTTGTGGTTTTTGATCTTTTTTCAAATGAATTAAATTTTGAATTACACAAATAATCACAAATCAATTTGATCTTTTAAAATTTCTACGTTGCACTAAATTTAGTGAAGAATAAAAAAGTTGCAATGTATTTTTTAAACTAAAATAATGTAACTTTAATTAGTGCAGTACCTCCTTTTATGGTTTCCATTCTATAAAAAATTTACAAAATAACATTGTGATTTGATGCAGTGTTCTAAAAATTCATTTAAGAAATTCGGTATATTTTTTTTTTGTAATTTTTTACTGCAATGTTTAATAGTTTTCGAATTTGGCTTTCAGTTTTAATTTGGCAAAACAGCTGATACGTTTATACAGAAGAACTAACTACAACAATTTAACAAAAGAACGGTATGGCAACAGTAACTCAATACAAATGAGGCCTTCAGCCGTTAATGATGCTTAAATATTGTTTGCCTGAGACACTAAAAATAAGTAAAACAATAATACACAAAGCAAAAATGATTTAGTTGCTACATTTTCAAACTTGTCATAGAATTCCACACCGATCGAAAGTGTTTTCAATTCACTAAATTGCTTCTTCAGAAAACTAAAAATTTTTTGTAATGAAACAACGTTGATGTTTCTAAGTGGAGTTATTTTCTTAATAAAATCAGCTGCAGAAACGTAATTATAACCACATTTTCTTAATAAAAATATTAGCATATATTTTATAATTTGATACATATGCGTAACACTGTGTAGTGTGCATATAAATTCCATTCATAGCTGCAACTTATTCTCACCAAAAATTTGTAACTATCTAGTGTGTGGCCTAGTTTCTTTGTTTCTTTCATAAGTAGATCGGTGTCACCGTTACAAGTACTTGACATCGATATTAAAGTATAACTCAAAATTATTGAATTGCATGTACTTGACATAATAAGTAAGCAAAATAGAAGATAAGTAATTGTAATAGGAAGTAAGTTAAAATTGTATATATAGAGAATAATTTTAAGAATTAATAACAATAAGAATTTGTAAGTAAAAGCAAGTGGACGACTTGTAAAATACAGTTTAAGTAAATTAAAATAAAAAAATAAAAATAAAATAAATATTGAAGAAAAAACTACAAATTAACACAATGTGTAATAAGTGACTTTATAGATTTACCACAACTGTCATGGCCGTCAGATCGCAGGCACAAACATATGGCTTGCCGTTACTGAGTGCTCTGTGAGAAGTTTTGACTTCTAATATTTAATTTTCGTGTTATTCTTTCAGCAGCTCCATTATATTTGACTTGTTTCTAATAAATCTTTTTTCTGGGCTGAAATTCATTACCCCACTCCTGTGGTGAATTTTGAAAGATTTTCAATTTTTCTCGCCTATTCTGCCATCTTTATCCTCGAGTAGGTCTACAAATTTCTAAATTGTTTCTTTTTTCTCTAACCAATTCTTCTTCCTTGTTCAATTTTTTTTATATTAAATGGCGGTTTATTTATAGTAACGAATAAATAATTAATATATTTTCTTAATCTTCCCTATATTCATTTGGCGGCTTTAGCCTGTTTCCTCTACAAGGCTTTTATGTTTTTAAGACGGGATCTGTTTTTCGTTCATTTTCCTGTTTTAAAAATAACACTTTTTTCTCACTGCATGTCAAACAGATATTTTTTTATTTATACTTTATTTCATTTTATTGAATCTTTCTATTAAAAGAAATTCACAATAAGTATTCAAATCTTATTTCTAAATTATTATTTACTAGTTATTACCAATGTAATAACTAATTTTTTGTGAAAAGCAAAGGCTCAGTAGGCAAATTTCGACCACACAAAAAACACGGACTATAGCGTGCGGAAACACAAAAGGCACCTAAAATGGCCTATTGCCTACGAATCCCCACTAAGACTTGATAACCGCACATGGGATAAAATTTCAATAGAAAAGGTAAATGGTTTCGCAAGTCACTTAGAAAAGGTTTTCATACCACATGGCGCATATAGCTTCACTAATTCAAATATCAGTGACTCTGTCATTAATCCTATTAAGTTCCGGCTATCTTTATTAAGGTCCACAATTAAAAATATATATATGAAAAATCACCCGGACCTGATCGTATTACAGGATAAGAAATTTGCCTAATTATGCTGTGAGAATTTTACTCTTCGTATTTAATATAATGTTACGAGTTGGCTACCTTCCCATGCTCTTGGAAGATGTCTGAAATTGTTATGATCCCTAAACCAGATGAGGACCTTGTTGAGATTACGTCATATAGGCCCGTTTTATCTTTAAAACCTTACCTTAATGAACAAAAAATCATCCAGGACCATTAGTTTGGTTTTCGAGGCAAAAATAACTGCCATGAAACTGCGAACAACTCATCTACACTGGTTAATTGGTCCTCACGGAACCTTGGCTTTGCCATTCAGCTGTGGGATACTGCTTCCACATCAAACATTCAGAAGTTACAAAGAAGACAGTCTAGAATTTTACGGCTTATCGTCTGCGCCCCTTGGTATATACGAAATGACACAGAGATCTAAAAGTTCCCACTACCCAGGAAGCAGTAAAAACATACACGTCAAAATACGTAAACAAACTACAGGTCCACCCTAACACATTCGTTCGCGAATTATCACAATTTCGCGGGCACCGGAGACTAAAAAAGCTTGGCGAGACGGCTAACCCAACCCGATAGATAGTATATTAAGATTTGAATAGAGTAGATTGGTTATTACATTAGTAATAATTAATAGTGAAACATTTCATTTATTCATTTTAATTATTTTTACTTATATTACTTATATTTTTATAACATTTGCTATTTTTAAATCTAAATTTGAACTTAACGGATTTATTTTGATGCAACACTGCTTTATATTTTATGAAAATACTTTGAAATGCAACCTTGCTAAAATGTAATTTTGAATTTAACGGATTTCTTTGGAGTACGACTCTGTGATTTATATTAATATCTTACTCCTAAGTATTTACAACCATGCTTTGCAACAGTATAAAAGCAGCACTGCTAATAAAATCACTTTTGCTTTTGCCTTAAAGCTATAAACAACTTTGTTCGGTATTAATTTATTGGACGGGTTGAATATTTTTTGAATGTATTACAATAAAGTGTTAGAAGTAAAAACAGTACGTGTGTTTCTGTGCAGATGCACAAAAGTTATAATCTTAGAAACAAGATTATTTCAGTGGCGCCCAACTTAGTGGCTACCACTCCAAAGGCCAGTAGCAAGGTGCGTTGTGAGGAACCATCAACCTCCACCAAAGACAGGAAGTGCGAAATCGGTTGCAGTGAAGACATCAGCCAGAATTCTGTGTTGAGTGAAGACACCATCCACCAGAGTTTGAAGTTGACTGAAACCACCCATCAGGTGCCAGAGTTCATCAGAGACAACAACCCGGGTGTGAGATTGGGCAAAACCAACAATACCTACTTTGTGGCTACGGGAAATATCACACAAGAAGAAACCAGAGCTGACAAAGAAAACGTGACGCTAGAAACAGAAGAAATTGATAATAATTCTTGTATGGAGGAAATGGCAGTTTTCTCTGTTGAACAATTTCAGCAAATATTAGCTGCGATGAGTGGCAATAGTAGAGGGGGATCATTTACACACTGTGCTGCTCGTTTTAGAGGCCAAAGAGATCCCGCAGCAATTGAAGAATTTATTTCATCTATAAGTGTTTTCAAGGACATTGAAAAGATCTCAGATGTGGATGCAGTACGCGGAATGCCTCTACTATTGGAGGACTATGCGGCAGCTTGGTGGATAGGGGTTAAGGATACCGTAGAAGCATTTGAGCAGGCTGTTTCTCTCATTCGTACTACATTCACACCTCCCATGCCTGACTGGCGTATATTTTCAAATTTTTTTGAAACCAAGCAACAAATCACTGAGCCGACTGATAGTTTTGTTTGCAAAAAGAGACTTCTTCTCGCCCAACTTAATAATCCTCCAACTATAGACATACAAATAAATATGCCGTATGGTCTACTTAATATAAAAATAAGAGAACGTGTACGGCGTCAAAGCATTAAATCGTTTAAAGAGCTTACTTCTGCAAGCCGTGAAGCAGAAGCAATTTTTTCAGAAGCCCAACCACTGGCCATAAATACTTTTGAGGTGAAAAATAAAGCTAGTTCAAACCGCTGCAATTTCTGTCGAATAAAAGGCCACTCCATAGAGACGTGTTTCAAAAAGAAAAGGCAAGATGACCAACAAAACGGTCAAGCTTCATTACAGAAGAATAATCCCTTTTCAAATTTCCCACAAGGAAAACAAGCTCCTGATGCTTTGAGAAAACCTACATTTTCATGCTACGGATTGGTACTTCGAAGGCCACCCAAAACAGAATCATGCATTTAAGAGCTCAAATACTATAGAAATTTGCTCAATTAACGAAAAAACATCTCCAAAAACATATGCAATGAAAGAGATGTCAACATTTATAAAATATGCAGAGGGGCAAAGTAGCCTTTCCCCGATTCACGGAACCCCGAAACTTGCTAAGGCAAGCGTGGAAAGGTTAGCTTTACCAAACACACCCACTTTTGCTAACACCACTGACCTTACGTATATCCGAGAGAAGATATTAGAAGAAAAACTAATCGCCAAAGGCAAATCTATACAGCAAATATCACCATATTACCATGATTATTCTCCGAAGTATATTCAACCCATATTCAAAAGGGAAAATTCTATTGACAATCAGCAAGAAATAGTTTCTCCCACAATACCGGCTAAAACGCGAAGAATTGATGACATGAATGACTATTTTATACCCCTTTTCTCACTAGACATAAGACTGTTAAAGGAAACAGATGGCATTGGGTTGTCTGCAGATCAGAAAGGTAAACTCGATGAACTTCTCATAACAAATAAGTCGATATTTGAGGAAGCAACCAATGCTACACCTTACGCGTTACATAAAATTCACACCGAGAATCATGATCCTATTGCACTTCCTCCTTATCGCTTGTCAGCAGCTAGAAAGACGCTTCTCAAGTGTGAAATTAGGAAAATGATTGAATCTGGAGTTATTGCAGAGTGCCAATCTCCGTGGGCTGCTCCTGTGGTGATTGTGCCTAAGAAGACTGGTGGAATTCGAGTATGCATTGAGTACTTAATGCAATAACTAAACCTGATCGTTACCCACTTCCACGAGTGGATGATATACTGCATGAAGCAAAAGTAACGAGTTATATGTCAACAATTGATCTGCAAAGCGGTTACTGGCAGATAGGTGTTCACCCAGCAGACCAGGATAAAACAGCTTTTGTAACGCCATTTGGTATGTATAAGTTTACTCGTATGCCATTTGGGCTACGAAATGCTCTCGCAACATTTCAAAGGCTTATAGATCGTCTTCAAGCCTCCTTGGGAGATACTATTCTCTTAGCATATCTTGATGATGCAATTTCTTGCTCAAGAATTTTTGAATGGCATATCCAAGATCTATAGCACATTTTTGATAAACTAAAAGAGTTTGGTTTTAAAGCTAACTTAGAAAAGTGTCGCTTTGCATGTAGTGAAGTCAAATATCTAGGTCGTGTGCTAACTCCAAAAGGAATCATGACAGATCCTGGGAAAGTTGCGTCACTACTTGATCGGAAAAATCCTAGAAATGTCAAAGAAGTCTTGTCGTTTCTACAGGCATGCTCATGGTACCGTCGGTTCATACCCTCTTTTGCTGCTGTGTCCAAACCGTTAACAATACTGACAAAGAAGAATGCTGTATGGTGTTGGAGCTTGGAACAACAACGGGCATTCGATACAATGAAGACTTTATTGACATCATCTCCAATATTAAAATAAGCAGTGGAGAACGAACCATTTATTCTAAAGACTGATGCTAGCGGTTATGCTCTAGGGGCAGTTTTGCTCCAGGGGGAGGGTCCAGACGAGCATCCTATTGAATACGCCAGCAGACTATTATCAGATGCAGAACGTAATCATTCTACCATTGAAAGGGAAGCCCTTGCAATTGTTTGGGCGGTCCAGAAATATCGTGGTTATATTGAAGGATATCCAGTAAAACTTGTTACTGACCATCAGCCCATAAAATGGCTAATGAAAATAAAAAAACCAACCGGACGTCTAGCTCGATGGGCTCTACTACTCCAGCCATACGATATCAAATTGAATATAGGCCAGGTAAGACCAATGCCATTGCAGATGCACTTTCGAGGCCCCCATGCGAAGATCATAAGGATGTAAATGAATGCCAAATATGTTCATTTTCTATCGAGATGCCAAGAAAAAACGCAGGCGAAATTAGGCAAAGCCAGCTAAATGATCCGCAATTAAAGGATATAATAAAATGCATCGAAGACAAGACCGGTGATTTAATATATTGGGCAAACAGAGGATACGTTATGAATGATGGTGTTCTCTACTGCTACAGTAATGATGACTCGGAAGATGCATAGCTCGTCATACCAAGTGCGGAAAGAGATGAGATCCTTAACTACTGTAATTGAGAGAACTATGCGCAAAATCACACAGATATTATTGGCCTGGCATTCAAAAGGACATAGGCAAATACGTGAAAGAATGTATGGACTGCCAGATATATAAGGCCACAAATCTTGAACCTGCAGGATTATATCAGACAGTCTCTTATAATCAACGATTTGAAGTTGTTGCTATTGATTTGTTTGGTCCACTACCTATATCTCCAAGAGGAAACCAATGGATTTTTATAGTAGAAGACATTGCTAGTAGATGGGTTGAGATGTTTCCCTTAGATGTTGCTACCGCGGAGAACTGCAGCAAAGTTCTCATAAATGATATATTTATACGCTATGGAGTTCCTAGGAAGATCATCAGTGACAACGGCGTGCAATTTGTGTCAGCTATCATGCAAAAAGTGGTTTACTGTCTAAATATTAAACATATTCTGACTCCAGTGTATCATCCCGAGGCTAACCCAGTCGAAAGGAAAAATAGGGATATGAAGGCGCAGTTCGCTATATTGGTGGGAAATGATCATCAATCCTGGGATGAAAAACTGCCTAGTATTCGGTTCGCAATGAACACAACATTGTGTCAAAGCACAAAGTATACGCCTTCCTATTTGACATTTGGTCGTGAACTTCGTACTTTTGATGATGTGCAGCATGATTTGAGATCAATAATTCAATCAGAGAATTTCATTGCCGAAATAACGCCATATCTGAAAAACATGGTCAACGTTTTCAAAGACGTTAAAGAAAATGTCCATCAACAGCAAGATCATAACAAAAAGAACAGCAATAACCATAGAAGAGATCAACCACAACTTGAAATCGGGTCCAAGGTGTTGGTGACTACACATGTGCTAAGCAACAGTAACAAAGCCATTACATCCAAGTTTGTGCCAAAACGAGATGGTCCCTATGTCATCATAGATAAGAAAGGTGCAACTTCTTATACCATAGCACATCAAGAGGACTTGAATATGCCATTGGGCACTTACCACGCTTCAGCCTTGACACCTGTGGCAAAACTGAGTGAGAGAGGTCGACCAAGGAAGAAAATATTTTGATGCGTCATCGGGACGATGATAGCATCAAAAGGGGGAGACTGAAGCATTTCATTTATTTATTTTAATTATTTTTACTTATATTTTTATAATATTTGCTACTTTTAAATCTAAATTTGAACTTAACGGATTTATTTTGATGCAACACTGCTTTATATTTTATGAAAATACTTTGAAATGCAACCTTGCTAAAATGTAATTTTGAATTTAACGGATTTCTTTGGAGTACGACTCTGTGATTTATATTAATATCTTACTCCTAAGTATTTACAACCATGCTTTGCAACAGTATAAAAGCAGCACTGCTAATAAAATCACTTTTGCTTTTGCCTTCAAGCTATAAACATCTTTGTTCGGTATTAATATATTGGACGGGTTGAATATTTTTTGAAGGTATTACAATAAAGTGTTAGAAGTAAAAACAGTACGTGTGTTTCTGTGCAGATGCACAAAAGTTATAATCTTAGAAACAAGATTATTTCAGTGGCGCCCAACTTAGTGGCTACCACTCCAAAGGCCAGTAGCAAGGTGCGTTGTGAGGAACCATCAACCTCCACCAAAGACAGGAAGTGCGAAATCGGTTGCAGTGAAGACATCAGCCAGAATTCTGTGTTGAGTGAAGACACCATCCACCAGAGTTTGAAGTTGACTGAAACCACCCATCAGGTGCCAGAGTTCATCAGAGACAACAACCCGGGTGTGAGATTGGGCAAAACCAACAATACCTACTTTGTGGCTACGGGAAATATCACACAAGAAGAAACCAGAGCTGACAAAGAAAACGTGACGCTAGAAACAGAAGAAATTGATAATAATTCTTGTATGGAGGAAATGGCAGTTTTCTCTGTTGAACAATTTCAGCAAATATTAGCTGCGATGAGTGGCAATAGTAGAGGGGGATCATTTACACACTGTGCTGCTCGTTTTAGAGGCCAAAGAGATCCCGCAGCAATTGAAGAATTTATTTCATCTATAAGTGTTTTCAAGGACATTGAAAAGATCTCAGATGTGGATGCAGTACGCGGAATGCCTCTACTATTGGAGGACTATGCGGCAGCTTGGTGGATAGGGGTTAAGGATACCGTAGAAGCATTTGAGCAGGCTGTTTCTCTCATTCGTACTACATTCACACCTCCCATGCCTGACTGGCGTATATTTTCAAATTTTTTTGAAACCAAGCAACAAATCACTGAGCCGACTGATAGTTTTGTTTGCAAAAAGAGACTTCTTCTCGCCCAACTTAATAATCCTCCAACTATAGACATACAAATAAATATGCCGTATGGTCTACTTAATATAAAAATAAGAGAACGTGTACGGCGTCAAAGCATTAAATCGTTTAAAGAGCTTACTTCTGCAAGCCGTGAAGCAGAAGCAATTTTTTCAGAAGCCCAACCACTGGCCATAAATACTTTTGAGGTGAAAAATAAAGCTAGTTCAAACCGCTGCAATTTCTGTCGAATAAAAGGCCACTCCATAGAGACGTGTTTCAAAAAGAAAAGGCAAGATGACCAACAAAACGGTCAAGCTTCATTACAGAAGAATAATCCCTTTTCAAATTTCCCACAAGGAAAACAAGCTCCTGATGCTTTGAGAAAACCTACATTTTCATGCTACGGATTGGTACTTCGAAGGCCACCCAAAACAGAATCATGCATTTAAGAGCTCAAATACTATAGAAATTTGCTCAATTAACGAAAAAACATCTCCAAAAACATATGCAATGAAAGAGATGTCAACATTTATAAAATATGCAGAGGGGCAAAGTAGCCTTTCCCCGATTCACGGAACCCCGAAACTTGCTAAGGCAAGCGTGGAAAGGTTAGCTTTACCAAACACACCCACTTTTGCTAACACCACTGACCTTACGTATATCCGAGAGAAGATATTAGAAGAAAAACTAATCGCCAAAGGCAAATCTATACAGCAAATATCACCATATTACCATGATTATTCTCCGAAGTATATTCAACCCATATTCAAAAGGGAAAATTCTATTGACAATCAGCAAGAAATAGTTTCTCCCACAATACCGGCTAAAACGCGAAGAATTGATGACATGAATGACTATTTTATACCCCTTTTCTCACTAGACATAAGACTGTTAAAGGAAACAGATGGCATTGGGTTGTCTGCAGATCAGAAAGGTAAACTCGATGAACTTCTCATAACAAATAAGTCGATATTTGAGGAAGCAACCAATGCTACACCTTACGCGTTACATAAAATTCACACCGAGAATCATGATCCTATTGCACTTCCTCCTTATCGCTTGTCAGCAGCTAGAAAGACGCTTCTCAAGTGTGAAATTAGGAAAATGATTGAATCTGGAGTTATTGCAGAGTGCCAATCTCCGTGGGCTGCTCCTGTGGTGATTGTGCCTAAGAAGACTGGTGGAATTCGAGTATGCATTGAGTACTTAATGCAATAACTAAACCTGATCGTTACCCACTTCCACGAGTGGATGATATACTGCATGAAGCAAAAGTAACGAGTTATATGTCAACAATTGATCTGCAAAGCGGTTACTGGCAGATAGGTGTTCACCCAGCAGACCAGGATAAAACAGCTTTTGTAACGCCATTTGGTATGTATAAGTTTACTCGTATGCCATTTGGGCTACGAAATGCTCTCGCAACATTTCAAAGGCTTATAGATCGTCTTCAAGCCTCCTTGGGAGATACTATTCTCTTAGCATATCTTGATGATGCAATTTCTTGCTCAAGAATTTTTGAATGGCATATCCAAGATCTATAGCACATTTTTGATAAACTAAAAGAGTTTGGTTTTAAAGCTAACTTAGAAAAGTGTCGCTTTGCATGTAGTGAAGTCAAATATCTAGGTCGTGTGCTAACTCCAAAAGGAATCATGACAGATCCTGGGAAAGTTGCGTCACTACTTGATCGGAAAAATCCTAGAAATGTCAAAGAAGTCTTGTCGTTTCTACAGGCATGCTCATGGTACCGTCGGTTCATACCCTCTTTTGCTGCTGTGTCCAAACCGTTAACAATACTGACAAAGAAGAATGCTGTATGGTGTTGGAGCTTGGAACAACAACGGGCATTCGATACAATGAAGACTTTATTGACATCATCTCCAATATTAAAATAAGCAGTGGAGAACGAACCATTTATTCTAAAGACTGATGCTAGCGGTTATGCTCTAGGGGCAGTTTTGCTCCAGGGGGAGGGTCCAGACGAGCATCCTATTGAATACGCCAGCAGACTATTATCAGATGCAGAACGTAATCATTCTACCATTGAAAGGGAAGCCCTTGCAATTGTTTGGGCGGTCCAGAAATATCGTGGTTATATTGAAGGATATCCAGTAAAACTTGTTACTGACCATCAGCCCATAAAATGGCTAATGAAAATAAAAAAACCAACCGGACGTCTAGCTCGATGGGCTCTACTACTCCAGCCATACGATATCAAATTGAATATAGGCCAGGTAAGACCAATGCCATTGCAGATGCACTTTCGAGGCCCCCATGCGAAGATCATAAGGATGTAAATGAATGCCAAATATGTTCATTTTCTATCGAGATGCCAAGAAAAAACGCAGGCGAAATTAGGCAAAGCCAGCTAAATGATCCGCAATTAAAGGATATAATAAAATGCATCGAAGACAAGACCGGTGATTTAATATATTGGGCAAACAGAGGATACGTTATGAATGATGGTGTTCTCTACTGCTACAGTAATGATGACTCGGAAGATGCATAGCTCGTCATACCAAGTGCGGAAAGAGATGAGATCCTTAACTACTGTAATTGAGAGAACTATGCGCAAAATCACACAGATATTATTGGCCTGGCATTCAAAAGGACATAGGCAAATACGTGAAAGAATGTATGGACTGCCAGATATATAAGGCCACAAATCTTGAACCTGCAGGATTATATCAGACAGTCTCTTATAATCAACGATTTGAAGTTGTTGCTATTGATTTGTTTGGTCCACTACCTATATCTCCAAGAGGAAACCAATGGATTTTTATAGTAGAAGACATTGCTAGTAGATGGGTTGAGATGTTTCCCTTAGATGTTGCTACCGCGGAGAACTGCAGCAAAGTTCTCATAAATGATATATTTATACGCTATGGAGTTCCTAGGAAGATCATCAGTGACAACGGCGTGCAATTTGTGTCAGCTATCATGCAAAAAGTGGTTTACTGTCTAAATATTAAACATATTCTGACTCCAGTGTATCATCCCGAGGCTAACCCAGTCGAAAGGAAAAATAGGGATATGAAGGCGCAGTTCGCTATATTGGTGGGAAATGATCATCAATCCTGGGATGAAAAACTGCCTAGTATTCGGTTCGCAATGAACACAACATTGTGTCAAAGCACAAAGTATACGCCTTCCTATTTGACATTTGGTCGTGAACTTCGTACTTTTGATGATGTGCAGCATGATTTGAGATCAATAATTCAATCAGAGAATTTCATTGCCGAAATAACGCCATATCTGAAAAACATGGTCAACGTTTTCAAAGACGTTAAAGAAAATGTCCATCAACAGCAAGATCATAACAAAAAGAACAGCAATAACCATAGAAGAGATCAACCACAACTTGAAATCGGGTCCAAGGTGTTGGTGACTACACATGTGCTAAGCAACAGTAACAAAGCCATTACATCCAAGTTTGTGCCAAAACGAGATGGTCCCTATGTCATCATAGATAAGAAAGGTGCAACTTCTTATACCATAGCACATCAAGAGGACTTGAATATGCCATTGGGCACTTACCACGCTTCAGCCTTGACACCTGTGGCAAAACTGAGTGAGAGAGGTCGACCAAGGAAGAAAATATTTTGATGCGTCATCGGGACGATGATAGCATCAAAAGGGGGAGACTGAAGCATTTCATTTATTTATTTTAATTATTTTTACTTATATTTTTATAATATTTGCTACTTTTAAATCTAAATTTGAACTTAACGGATTTATTTTGATGCAACACTGCTTTATATTTTATGAAAATACTTTGAAATGCAACCTTGCTAAAATGTAATTTTGAATTTAACGGATTTCTTTGGAGTACGACTCTGTGATTTATATTAATATCTTACTCCTAAGTATTTACAACCATGCTTTGCAACAGTATAAAAGCAGCACTGCTAATAAAATCACTTTTGCTTTTGCCTTCAAGCTATAAACATCTTTGTTCGGTATTAATATATTGGACGGGTTGAATATTTTTTGAAGGTATTACAATAAAGTGTTAGAAGTAAAAACAGTACGTGTGTGCAGATGCACAAAAGTTATAATCTTAGAAACAAGATTATTTCAATAGTTAATATTTTAGAGATAAACTTTTAATACTTATTGTAATTTTCTTTTAGAAAGATTCAATAAAATAAAATTAAAGCTTAAAAAAATAAATAAATCGCCAGATGCAGTTGTCCGATCCAATGTGAAATTGCATTTACAGTTTTTGCCATATTTAACGTTTCTTAATTCGGTTATTACAATATTAAGTTGACGAAAATAAATAATTTTAATATTAAAATGGACAAAAATAAATTCGTTTGGAGTAGTGAAAAAACACATCTGGTAATTGAAAAACAAGAAAGTTATCCTGACTTATGGGACACGTCCTGATAAGACTACAAGAATAAAATTAAAAAAATGCTTTAAAGGCAATAGCCAATGATATAGACGCACCCGAAGAAGAGGTCAAAAGGAAATTGCACAACCTCCGAACGCAGTTTGATCAAGAAGTAAACAAAGAAAAGAAAAAAAGTAGCCAAAGTGCTGATGAATGTATATGTTACCAAGTGGGAGTTTTAATGACGAACATTTTTCGGTTCTTGTGCTTGACTGCGTGAATTATGTGGTTCAAGTGGTAACATATTTCTTTCTGGTATCCCTTCTGTACGGCACTCTCCTTAATTATCAGATACAGGAGAATTAAATGTCATAGACGACTCATATTGAGAATTGCGATTTAACAGACAGTTATGCAGAGAGCAAATGACCTTAACAAGTTCTCTTACTTTTTGTGGACTTAAAAGAATGGGCTTACGTAAAATTCGAAAGCGAGCTGCAATTTGTTCAAAAAAATTTTCAACCGTATTTCTGGCCCTAGAAAGCCGATAATTAAAAACACGATTTTGCACTGGCTGGCTCTTGAAAGGGAATGGCTTCACAATATACTTCTTAAGAGCAAATGCGTCATCTGCAACAATAACGTATGGATTTGGAATGGTAGAACCAGGAAGTGATCGTGGAGATTGCAAATGTAATGTATTTTGTTCAAGGCATTTCGATAATTCACAATTGTTATATACTCCCCCGTCCGAAATTCTACCATTACACCCCACATCAATTTAAATTATCTCATAATTAGGTCCAATCAACGCCAACAGTACAATGCTATGTGTGCCTTTATAATTGAAGTAAACACTGCCTTCTTTCTTTGGTGTCTGTATCACCACATGTTTCCCGTCCATAGCAGCTAGGCATTAGCAGCGATGATAATGATGTTACATTAGACAACGATGAAAACATCACCGATCAGTCCGAAAAAGTCCAATCAGTACCACGGAAGCGACAAAAAAAACAATTCAGAAAAAGACGAACATGACGTCGTATTGCAAAATGCTCTGCAAATAATGCAAAAACCGGCTGATGAATATCAAATATTTGGTGACTTTGTCGCCTCAGAACACAACTCGTACACGCAACTACTTAGTTCAGGTACAACTGGGCTTGAAAGCTTCAGTCAATCATCAATAATGCTGCCTTGCGATACATCTACCCAATCGTACATACAGGGATTCGAAACAAATACATAAGCGAATGAAAGGAATCGCCTACAAAATACATAAACACACAATAATACACAATTAAATTTTTTTTTCGAAAACACTTTATTCGCCAAAACAATAAAATATTTAACATCGCTTTAAAGTAGGTGGGTAGCTACTTTAAATTATTTGATGTTGACATCGGTTTACTTAACGCGTGTTAAGCTAACATTCGTTTTTGCATAATACTTTAAGGAATTTCGCTTAACATTGGTTTACCAGCCTGTATTAAGTTTTTTTGCATAAGGCTGTAAGTTAACAAAAAACAGGATCTTAGTTTTTTGTAAGGTTTTTATTAAATAAAAATAAAATTATATAAAAATGAACTTTATTCTTTTACTGCCAAATATAATCTATCCTTCGCTTCCAAAACCATACTTCATTTCAACCAACATTGTACCCAAAAACGCTGAGTTTTCGTCTAGTGTTTTCTTCGTTTAAAAGTTTTTTATCATTCTTTTGCAATTATAGAATAAATAGCTAACGCAGCTGGTTGTTGACTTTTCTGTGTTTCAACATTCATATTGAAATTCAGAGTTGTGATAACTTCTACATAAGGTAATAAAACAATCATAAATACATATATATTTTATATTTTTATTCAAATCTATATAAGTTTATAAGTTGTTAAAGCTTTCAGATTTCATTATACTCTAGTAGTTTTATTTTAAAAATATAGGCATTTTATCTAATTTTAGAGAGGTACATATTTACAATATACAAACACTTTATATATCGTTATTAAAACTTCGAACACGTTTTTAATACACAAAACTAAAACTAATTTAATTTGAATTAAACAAAAATCCTTGTGTGCAAATTGCAGACTTCGATATCTATCGAAAATTTCTTAAAAATTAAGTTTTAATCGAATGTCGCAATTTGTCCCACTACTAGTTTGAAAATATTTACCATTAACTTAACTTTAATTAATCGCAACATGTTAAAACTTATTTTTAATGAGATCTAAAATGAAAATTATAAAAATGATTGATTTATAAATTTTATTATAAAAATGAAGAATTGTTCATATAAAATTCGGGCTCTGCTAAGAAACTATTAGCAAATACAGACATATTTTCAAATAAATACACGACTGTGAAAAAATTGTTCATGGGGTACATCTACGGCCTAAATCAGCTGACATATATAAGAAAATGGACGGTTGGGTGGTGTTAGAAAATAATACGAAGGGATCTCAACAATTTCGCCCAATTGTCTTAAGATCAATAAAATTCAATTCACATTCCATTTGAAATACACCTACACAAATAAACCTGATTTGCTAATAGTTGTTCTTGATAAATTTGAATTTAAATAGCATTTTCAAGTATTCTATGCTGTCTGTATGTGAAGTATTGAGGCTTATTGATGTTTTTTAAAGGATGTTTTCTGTATAGGACTAGTGTATTCATAATTCTGCACTGAGAGTACCGATCGTAGGAATTGTTCATGTATTCGTTGACACTAATTTTCAACTATAGTGTAATTTAAAGATTGCCTTATTATCCAATATTTTATTAAATTTTTATGTAAATTATTTTTTTTTTATATTTTTTGGACCTTTAGATTTTATTACATTATGTTCTGAAGCTGATGAATGGGTGGATTTTATGACGGTTGTTTTCTTTAACCCGGTGCTGTTATGGTTAAGAAATAGAACAGAGCCATTGTGGCAGGGTATATCATACTCATATATGTACGTGATCACAGACACAACGTAGCGCACAAGTAATGTCATAATTTGAAATGGCTGTAATATTGTCATAAATAAAAAGAATAAGAGCAGTTACTGCTCTATAAGTCTTGATTTGTGCATTGCTCCGTGGCTTGTTGACGACTAATAGGCTATATAAATATCTATACCATCAATGTCAAAACCGAGTGACATTTGTTGCCATCTGCAAAAGTCAAATCATGACATTACATTTACTCTACGCTATGTAATCAGTTTGATTTATTTTTAGTGCTAAATATCAGAGAATATAAATAGAATACCCATCAATGACTTTTGAAACAGCGTGTAATCATGTGCTATGTGTTTTTACCTACAAAATTTTAAATTAACACGACTATATGAAAGGGGTAGCTAAACTAGAAACGAAAAGGTTTTTTTATCTCGTTTACATAATCGAGGTAATGTTGTTGTAAGTTGTCACTGGTTCGCATTGTTCTACGTTTCACTACAAAGCCAAAAGAGCCTCATTAGTATTATTTATGTGAAAGCTTAGCACTAGCACTAAAAATATTCCATTGTTTCAATGCCCTAATTACACACCCTGCATACGTTATTGCCTACTCTTGCTATTCGAAGCATATTCGCTTGTGCCATGTTCAGGTTTGGGTCACTCTACTTAATTCCAGTAATTTTTCCCACCGTTTCGATGTACAGCAATTAGACAAGCATCATCTTTGCCTAATATTTTAAATCAGTCCTTGTAACCTTAAAAGACTTTATTTCAGTCCCATTTTGTCCTTTAGCTTAGATCCGTTCGTTTAGCACCTGGTCGCCATAGGTATCTGCACTGTGTCTCCGTTTGACCAGAAGTGACTGTTTGGTATCGCTGTTTGAAAGTTAGATGGTACCTGTCTGTTAGTAACAACAACAAAAAATAAATCAAGAACAATCCTGCTTCCATAAAGTGATCACATGCATGTAACAAATTCTCTCCGCTCTTCCAAGATTTAAGAGTACAACTATGGAGAAGCTGTAGACTTAAATTAGAATAACTTATTTAATAATTAAGTAATATAAATAATATTTGAAAGAACACCTCTTTTTCCGCAGAAGGGCGGGGAAAATAATTTGCATAGTATTATTCCGGTCAATATAGCCCACGATTTCATTTAAGAAGCTCCTCAATTTTGAAATGCTTGGGTGCTCTTATTCAATTACTCTGTATTCTAACTATTATATTTTTCTAATAATGAAAACAAAAAAACAACTAGTTCATGTAAAGAACAATTAAACAGCGCCTTACTTATTGTGCAAGTTTTCGAGTGCTGTGCAACTTAAATTTCAAACAAGCTTTTTTTGCGACACTTTCAAACGTTTTCATGAGGCCCCTTTCTTAGTTTTATATCACGAGCAAGTATTAATTAACAAAAATAACAGAATGTTATCTTTCTTTGATATTAACTTGACACTATTCTGCAGCAGCATTTCAAAAGTTCGAACGAAAGTATAAAATACGTATTTTTGCGCCCGTTTTAGGGCTTGGTACATAATTGTCACATAATGCTATCAAGGGTTAATTAAAACGGCGGAAAATGAAAAAATTATTACGCGGCCGATGTAACCGGGTATTCGATACCCGGTCGCTGTTCATACTTAGCCGCGGTGAAAAGTAAATTATAGTTGGCTGTTAGGATGCCCGGAGCACAGAATATAAACAGAATACCCAACAATGACGTTTGAAAAAGCGTATTACCAGGTGTTATGCGTTTTTACGTACACAATTTTAAGTTAACCCGATTATATGAAAGAGATAGGTAAATTAGAAGCGATAAGTTTTTTTATCTCTTTCATATAATCGAATGTTGTTGTAAGTTGTCGCGTCTAGTTAGTAGTCTATGGCCCGCAGACGTCAAAAACTTTAGCTGCTATGAGCTGCGTACTTCACTTATGCCTTGTGTTCAAGTAATTAATGTTTTAAAAACTGAAAGATAATAAATGTTCATTAAGAACTGCACCTAGTTAAGAACTTAAAGAGTATGGGGCTTGTTCACATAATCACGCGACTTCAAAAAACCCCATCAAAAGAAGTCTACTATGTAAGGGTAAATCGTCATATTTTTATTAAAAATGTGCTACAGAGATGACCGCAAAAGGACCAATTGTGTCACACGTCGTCTGGATGATACTCTTGGGCCTTTTCCCACATCTTGAGCAACATAAATGATATTTTTGGCTCAACCAGCAGTTCGAAATCTTCCACTATGCATTGATTCTCCTGTCTCTTCAACTGAAATGACTAAAAGCCAACACGTTGGTGCAGTGGACGTTGCGCGACTAAATTCATGCTATGCAAAAGTTATTCCGTGTTCTTGAAAAGTATAGATTAAATGGTTTCTTCACACAAATTCTAGTTATTTTTACTTTATAAATTTCCTGAAATGAACTGACATTCGATGGCAATTTGTTCCATCTTGTAATTGTTACAGAATTTCTTACATTGAACTTTATATGAACATTTTTTTAGATCTGTACCTGATATGAAATTTACATTTTCCATTTAGTTTGCAAATAATATCATTTTTTATAATAACTAAAATGCTCTTAACATATTAATTTTGGTCTTTGTTCCTTATCGTGTTTGCTTTTGTGTTTTAATGTTTGCTTCTCTTCTGTTTTTCATCTTAAAACAAAATATACTAAATATAAAATATTGTACCGTTTAATACTGTCAAATTGCTTTAAGTTGCTTTCTAACAATTATCATAAGACCGATTTTGTGTGTTCTTGACTAGTTTTCAAAGTTTATCTTTGGCGCGGTCAACACTCATTCCTTTGCATATAGTTCCCTTATCAATGCCATAACGCAAATTGAATTGGTCGAGACTGGACGCCCTCGGACGTGCAGAACGGTGAGCGTACTCTGTATCAGTTTCATTGTACTCCCTTTCGGTGTCGCTGAATTTACGATGTCTTTGCAGGCCACGCTTTTGTTCTTGTCTTTTCATTTCCGCTGCCAGCATTCTAACCTCCCAGTCATTGTAATGAACATGATTATTGGAATACTCATTATTATCACCATCGCCGTTACCGGAATTTAGTCTTTCGGAGGATGAACTTGAACTGGTGCTCTCACCGATATCTAAGATTACATTATCGCTAAAGCGAGACAAATTTTCGTGTCTGTCTGCCAAGACGACTGGTTGATTTACAACACAATTTTGATCGTATTCACTTCTTGTTTCATTACCAGTCTTTTTCGGTGAGCATGCACAATATGTTTTCGTTTGTGTTGGGGGCGAAGAAGTAAAGACGGTGTCCAGTGAATCCCCACGCTAGAAGAAATTAACATTAGAGAAACAGTAAGAAACAATATCAATAACTATTAATCTAAACAGGAAAACACATTGATAACATTGCTTTTTTATAGCGAACAGTTGTTCCCACAACGCTGTTCTGTCATCACACAAACAAAATACACAGGCAAAATGAAAAATATACATATAATGTATACTGACCACTCTAAGGACACTGTTACACGGGCATTATATATTAACAGCGATCCAGAGTATCGCGAACGACCCACATCGCAGAAGAGCTCAATATTTTGTAATCCGGATTGCGATCCAAATATCACTATTCTACGTGTAACAATGCTTTAAGAACCCGCACATAAAACATGCAGAAAACAATATCTATGATAAACAAACACTTAAGCTCAAACTGAACAGTAACATCTACACGAATTCTCCACACAGAACATCACGCACACATTTTCTCCCGTTATTCTGCCAACGCCCTCTCCACGTGAGTAAAATATGGAGTTCCCAACACAAACACCTACATATATGAAGCCAGACACTATTGACGAATTCAAAATAGCATAATAAGCATAAAATAAAGTTGTCGAAAAATAAAATTTGACCGTTTAAACAAATTCCTGTTGCAATAAATTTAGTGCACCAAAATTCGTTTGCCGTCGCAATTACAATTAAAAGTCAGTATTGTATTCCTTCTAGTAGAAGAACAGGCCAAGAAAAATATTTTCTTAAACAAAATTTGCTTTTTTTATTCACAACCACAAATTAAATTGGCCCAGTCGGTAGGATCGCAAAGTCAGTGAACTGGATCCAGCGATACGTATGAAATATTACTAAAACTTAAAAAAGAATTATTAGAAATTCTACGAATCCTACGGGATCCTCCAGGATATAATAAATAAAAATCCTGCAAATGTACCCAGGATATAAATATGGGTGCAGTTAACACTTAAATAAAAATGGTCACCACGTAATGAAGTTGACAATAGCGCAGTGCAAATAGTGCAAATTTAAAGGTGAACTCGGTAAGTGAATTCAGAAATTATTTACCCACTGTTAACGTAAAAAGAAATGCGCCAAAACATTCATATGCCCAGGCCTTAACCCTAGAACCATAACGATATTTTTTACGGCGTTTATACTAACGATACGTAAATTTTACGTACATAGTACCTTTCGATTAATAAAGTTTTGCAAGTTAGAAAATTTTAAATTTTTTTATTTTAATTAAATTCATGTATTTATATTATTTCATTTGTTTTATGTGATCTAAAATTATGTTAAGTATTTCTTCAGTCAGAAAATGATTGAATACATCTATCGGTTCGATGACATCCTTGACTGTATTTGATGGACCTTTGTTCAAACATAAATATTTGAGTTAATTAAAAAACCTAAGGCTTATTATTCAAACATATTTTTTTTAATTACCAGGACGAATATATACAACATTCCTAGCGGCACACTTAGTCCCTTGGTGATGAACTGGAGAGCTATTCCATTTATACCCATTCTTTCCTAAGATTGACTTCGCTTCCAAACTCTCGTTTGTTTTTGTTGGTGCTTTTTCTGATTCCATATTATTTGGCCGCCTTTTATTTATGTGAAGTTCTGATTTTTCCTTCCAGCATTCCTCCATTTCTTTTTCGAATTCAGCTTCATCAATTTTTGAAGGAATATAACTCCTATCAGCGAAGCTGTCATCGCTATCGTAATCTTCTTCTTCAACGGTACTTAAGTCACTTATTTCACTAATATCACTTTCATTAAGTATAGCCTCCACGTCATCACAATTGAGTTTGGGCTTTGTACTATTAGGTTTTTCTTCTGCCATCTTAAATAATTTATTCCTATTTAAAATTACAGTAGAAACAAATTCACTTTATACTTACGATACGAAAGAATTACGTATACGAATTTATACTTTATTACTAATGATATGTAAAACTTACGTACAAAAATTTATCTTATATTACTAACGATACGTAAATTTTGCACACAGTTTCTAAGTACGCATGCGTTGGCAGCCTGAAAAAAACTAAATATGATGCTCTTTAACACTTGTATGTAAAATAAAACACTTGACGAAAGCATAACTAGAAGGAAATACCGTTAGAATGCCACACACTTGTTTTACACAAATTAAAAAAAAAAAGTGTACGTAAAATTTACGTACATTATGGTTCTAGGGTTAAAAGATGGTGCAGAGGTACCTATTACAAATAATTTGAGCTCAGTCGAAAATCTTATAAAAACAATTAGGAAATGATGCAAACTCAAAATATGCTCCCGCGAATTTTGCTAAGTTAAAAATTATTTGAAAATGTGCTTCCAGAACGCTAATGAGCTCTCCCAACATAAATATTAAGTGGTACATTTTCTGCTAATGAAGGAAATATACATTCTTTTAGTCTCTGAAAAACACTTGCACAATGCAAAATTGCTTTAAAATTAAAAGGTAGTTTACGTATGACAATAAACATTCAAGTGGAATGACATATGGTGGCACCGCCATCATAGTGTCCAAAAACGTAACGTACTTTCCAATGCCAGTATTCAGCGAAGAATTCTTACAAGCGATCACTATAAGTATTACTAATTTTAAAATTGTGTATTGAACCATCAAATTGTGTATTAAACGTAAGATTAAACAATCAATTCGCCAGGTTACTTGCTACATTGTGACAAAAGTTTTTTGCAGCTTACAATTACAATGCTAAGCACACCTATGGAGATTCTAGACATATTAGAGTGAGGCAACTGTATAACACAGTTCAAGATAATAATCTATACGTCGTATCTGGAGGCAAGCCCACCTATTGGCCAACAGACTTTAACAAGCTGCAAGACCTATTCGATTTTGTAATTATAAAAAACATTAGACGATTTATCGTCTGACAGTTTATCAACTACTCTTGAAACTCGTATCTTTTACCTAAATAAGAACTCGAATTGGTTAAAATATAATATTTATGTGATCGCTCACCTATCTCAGAACATTGCTCTGAGAAATTCGGCTAATACTCAAGAAGGCGTCGATCATTTTACAGACGTCGTGACTGTAGCAGCTAGAGTTGCCATCGGCTGATATACAGAAGACTTGGAAGCACAGGGTAACCAGAGGTGAAGACTTTGACACATAAAAAATAAAAAACTCAGTTTTTTTACTATGGGTTCTGTTAGAAAGAGACAAATATAGCATTTTGTGACGAAATACAGGAAAATAAACAAAACAAAAATCTAGTGTGAATAAGTGCAAATTTCAAATAGTAAAATAAAAATATTGATAATAAGTTTCATTATTTGTTTTGATAAAAAAAATTATATTAAACAAATTTAAAATGTGTTTAAGTGCATAATACACCCTTATACTTACCAAAAAAATGTGTTTTAATAGCATCAAAAATTAACACGGCAAGAAAATCAAAATAAAAACAAAACTAAGATTCTGAGGGAACGAGACAGATATAGAAAAAGATCACTATATTGTCGTTTCACCTCTGTTTACTACTTTGTGCTTAGAAGGCCGAGTAGTCGTACTCCAGGCATAAAAATCAAAATTAAATTGCGGCATAAACAAAGCTAAAAAGAAGGGTTGAAAAGTCTAAATTTATTTTAAATAAACTTTGAGGATAACTTATGCTGTAAATATTAAAAGATAATTTTAATTTTCATTACTTAATTTTTCTGGTTTCTTGCTTTTGTTTTGATTATTTTTCGCATTATTTTTAAATGTTATATTTGTCTCTTTCTTTAGCGACTGCCCGCGGCAAAAAAACTGATTCTAGCAATTTTCTAACGTCAAAGTTTACACCTCTGGTAGCTCTGTGCCCATACGCAACTACGAATATTTAAACATACAAAAATCGTTTTTAGCTAAAAATGTTTGCACATGTAAAATATTATAGATATGCAATATTTTAAATGTTGTTCACACATTATGCCTGCCATTGTTGTCGTAGTAGTAACATATGTTAATACGAGTATAAACTGTTATTTGTAATGAGTCAAATTTAATTGTTATATCACAGTTTTGTCTTGTAGTGTAAATATAACAGTGTGCTGTAAAAATAAACAAAGATTATGTCACATTACCATGAAAAGCAATTCCGCTGATGTACCAGAACTGCTATTATCTTCATTATTTGCGTCTTTAGTCACACCGCCCGCTGATACCTGATTAGCCATAGTTGCTCGATTTGCTTTTCTTCTGCACGAAGAAGAGGCATTTATTTCCAACGCCCTTAGTTTCGACTGCAAGTGTGAAATAAGAGCATCTCTTTTTTCAATTTCCGCTGTCATGCTGGCAAATTGCGACTCGAACTTTAATTGTATTTCATTAATATGTGTACGAATCACATTGTTGATGTCATTTAAAATTTGGTTATAGCAGTCTTGTCCTTCGTGCAATCCTAATGGCAAAGAAAAAAATACAGTGATAAACATTTTCCTTCTTCTCTTTTATATTTTTTTCAAGATTGTTTGGTACACTTAAACTATACACGAGTTGTTATTGTTAACAACAACATACAATGTATAATATGTTGTTTATTTATACTTTTGTTGTTTTAAAATAAAAGAGACGCAATACTTTTCACTTGTTCATTTCAATTTTTTAAGGGAAACCCCCACCTATTACGAATATCACTTATGCGTGAAATATAGAAAAGAATAAAAGACTTTTTTTTTATAAAAAAGCCATTCAAGCTTGAAGGATTTATTAAATTGAAAATAATTATTTTTTTAAACTTTAACTTTATTTTATTGAATCTTTCTAAAAATGTAAATAACTCTCTACTGTTTCCCTTGAAATACATCTTTGTGTTGTTATTGGTAACTCTGTAATTATAACGTAAGCGATGCAATGAAAATTGAGTCAGAATTTAAACAAAAAATGTAATAAAATAAATCAATTTATAACACAGTCATCCAATTCTGTAGGATATGAATAAACGTTCGTATATTTCCAGTTTGCTTAATCCTACAACTAAAGCCTTTTATGCAAGAAGTTTACGATGCGATGACAAATTGAAATGGAACTTTTACTTGACTATGTGAACATTTGTACAATTTGCATGACTTTCGATCATTTCTTCAAAATTTTCTTCCATAATACGTATGTATGTACTCTGCACATGTACTTTTATTAAAATACTTGTACGTGTAAATGAAGGGTAAATCCCCGATAAACTAATTGTACATGGGAAAGCGACTGGTACAGAACTAAAAATGTCGGTCATGAAGTAATGAGCCACTGGTGATAAGGCGTATGGACTAAACAAAGTGTCACATAACGTAAACGGTACTGTAGTGATATAAAGAGTAGAGGATAAATACGTAGTATAGAATTTGAATTTAACACGTACATATGTATTTCTTATGTCACTGGTTATTCTAAAAGAAGGAGACTGATACAAAACTTAACACATTTAGTCTTCTGACAAAGTTTTTGTTCGTGCCAGTAAAATATTTACATACAGTATTGGGATTGGGAGTTGTGATTTATTTAAATTTCATATAAAGTTTACCAAACATTTGCAAATTATTTTACATTTTATTTCTCCGTATCAGAGACATCATGTTCATATAGTCCTATAATTACCTTTTGTTATTGGCGCATGCAATAAGCCCTGAGTAGTTGCAGGATATGGTAGCAAATTTGTGTTAAACATTTTTAGACCGTTAGTATTAGAACAATTAGCAGTTGTACAACAGGTGGCAATTGGTTCCGCTCTTATTAGATCGGGTGGTGACATAAAAGATTCCGCACTAATTGAGGGGGTATTGGAGATTAGGCATGAGTTAGAAATTCTATCACTTTGATATTCGCATTTAGTGTTATCCCAATCGGTAACGGCGACACTGTCGGGACGGCTAGAAAAAGTTTAATTAAAGGTTACACTCTTGAACAGTTTACTATGCCTCGCCACGTACCATTCAACTGAAGATTCCATCCGTAGGCCTTTGCCATGTATTTGAATTTGCATTTCGCTAGTCGTATCATTGCGTTCTTGTTCATGGCTATTGTTCTTACGAATGCTTTTTAGCTTTCTCCTTTCAAACGTTTCGTTGCATTCTGGACTAAGGGGTGCATAATCGTGACGGACTGTATCTAAGCAATGACGGTGCCATTTGGACTTTTCCGATGTGGATGTATCGGTCGACATAGTTGAACTGGATTCATAATTTGAAAAAAATATCGAATTCGTTCCAGTTGCGTCACTATGGCAGCGATATAGTACCTCTGTTATATGGGCGGAGTCAGTTCGGGAACTATCTAAACTAAATTTTCTGGTCTGTGGAACTTTCTTAAGCTCAACCAACTTTTTTCGTTCGCTTAAAATCTTCAAACGTTTTACAAATGGTAATCCGCTGTATTCGAGTGAACGATCAAGCCCTGACTGATAAAATGTTGTCAGACTTTTAACACTCTTCCTCATAGCTTTTCCGGTTTTTAAATGCTTTTTTGCTTTATCCGAAACCCGTTGCTTTGTGTAACTGCCTGCTGCAATCAGCTCAGGTAGTGGCATTTTTTCTGTAACAATGGAAGGCTGCATAATTTGTGTTGGACTTTCATCGCTTTGAGCCGGTTGTGATATACTTCCACCATCAGAAGAAGTGTTTGATGTCGTTAAACTTGTTGCCAACTTTAGTTTGGACCACGGTTTAATTAAAGTACTCGTATCGGACTCAAATGCGTGTGTTTTTGCTGCGAAAGGTTTTCGAATTTGATAAGGAACGTCCATTTCGTTCTTTCTTTGATCCAAATTTATTATCGCTAAAGTGTTTGGTGGTTCCTTTTTTACATGAATATTTATACTCGTTGACTCATTGCCTTTTGAAGTATCTTTTGCAGTTTCAGCCTGTTGCTGAAACTGTTGAACCCTTTGTTGCAAATAAACTTTCATAGTGGCTTTGCTTTGAGCGGCTGCAGGTGATATTACAGTAGAGTTGCTATTTGTGATATTCGATATGTTTTCTATTTTGCTATTTATTTCAGATTTTAAAGTTGAAATCTATAAGAACATTACATTTGTTAAAATATAATTTACAATTCTTACTTGAGATTTAAAAATCAGATGTTAAAATAAAATTCTAAATACCGGGTAGCTGGTATCTTTTGCAAGTTGTGGAGGATCGTTTTTTATCCTTAATTGCTGTAGGCGTTGAATTAACGGGAGTCCCTCGTTTATTTCTCGTTCAGGCTCTTCTTGAATAGAATCCTGCGGCGATAATGTACAGTTTACATGTGAGTTAGGTGACGATGGTGTGGGCTTAGCAGCTCGCTCTTCGCGATCCTAGTGCAAGACACATAAAGACACATACATATACACATAACTACTTTTAGAAGCGGTGATTGGCACAAACATAAAAATGAAGTGAAGGGGGAATGAAAATGTGTGGAACTAAAACTAAAAACAATAAATTTTAAAAATTTTTTGTGCTATATTCTACATGTTTTCCTACGTTTAATTTAGTTATTAAAGACACGTACAGAATTCAGTGATAACCATGGTTGAATATAGACGTACTCCATATTAAACGCATAATTATATTTGTACACACAAAGTGATATAAAAAATAAACAACAACAACAACATAATAAATAACGCACGGTAATTCAAACCGTGATAGTCAGTGCACGAGTGTACCAAACATTAATAAAAATTATCAGAGGAAATAACAACAAACTTATTACTCTGTTAGTTATACATTACTTGCATGAACAAACATCAAATGCCATTGTATATATGCTGTCCCAACTCGTAGATAAAGAAAATGTATATGTGGCTTCTGTACGAAGAGGACAAATAAAAGAAAATAATATTCAAGCGCACACAGAGAAGAATTATCCGCCAGTCGACTCGATGCAGAAAATAAGAGCTATTATACGTATGAACTAAAAAGTGATAAAGGTTTGATAATTAAAGTAAAGGTTATTGGCAGTTCCGTTCCTTTTATATTAAATGCAACTCAGTTAAAAACCAAAAACTTTCGCTACCTTTTAAACAGAAAAATAACTGTAGACGAGCCACTGAAACATAATGGGGGCCAGTGCACTAACTGCCTGGAATTCCGGTACGGGAAAACTTACTGCAAGCTAACATTCGTATGCATTATTTGCGGCGATGCGCACCCGAGTTTGGCATGCACTTCTTTCAAAAAAGACTCCAAGTTCAAAAAATGCAGCAACTGCTGCAAAGTCTTCTAACACGTAAAAAATAATTCGAAAGTCATACATAAACCTAAATATGAGCAATATAGGGCTTTTCAATTTCCTCGGTTTCATGCTGGTTCTACTGCTAGTACACAGGCACTGACTAAACCAAATTATTCGTATGCTCAAAGTTCTAACGCGCATAAGCATTCATATGCCCACGTCTTAAACGAGAATGCACAGACACTCTCAACCGAGAATCTAATAAAAACAATAAATAACTTCCTGACAACGATGAGGGGTATGTTTCAATAAATGATGCGTACCCAAAACATGCTTCTGCTAGTTCTGCTTAGCAAAAAATGAACCAGTTAAAAATATGCTTCTGGAATTCTAACGGGCTCTCCCAACATAAATATGAAGTAGAACACTTCCTGCTAGCACATGATATAGACATACTATTAGTGTCTGAAACACACTTCACTATAAAAAATTGCTTTAGAATTGATGGGTTTTTTATATATGATACCAAACACCCAAGTGAAAGGGCATGTGGTGGGGCTGCCATTATAATCCGAAAAAACGTAAGGCATTTTCCATTGCCTGAATTCAGGGAAGACTTTTTGCAAGCCACGACTAGAAAAGGCATTTCCTTGCTACAGTAGGACAACAGTTAATTACAGTTGGCGATTACAATGCAAATCACATATATTACGGTTCTAGACTCCTTAGTCCTGGAGGGAGGCAGTTGTGTTATACGGCTCAAGCAAACAGTCGTCGTATCTGGCGGTAAACCCACCTATTGGGACACAGACTTTAATAAGTTGCCAGAACTTTACGATTTTGCTATAGGAAAAAAACATCAAACACGATCAAGTGGTAATTAGTTCATCCTATGACATCTTCTGATCATTCATCCACAAATGTTATTTTACACGACAGTTTTGTCACTGCACCTAAAGCCTTTAGTTTCTACCCGAACAGAAACACGAATTGGTTAAAATATAATATAGTTTATTATATTAAGTAATTTAATTTTCAGGCTTAAGTGTGTTTTCTTTATTCTTTCTATATAAGAAAGCAAAAATATTTGAAGACAGTAAAGGTTAAAATTTTATTGGACCACTAGCTCAATGGAATGCATTTTCTATGACGCTACACATGTTTTTAAGATTATTTTCTACTAATTTTGTGTCAACTGTAAACATTATCTATTTAACACAACACTAAAGACAATTATAATACCAGAAACAATATCTTTCAATTTTCATTTTCTTGGTTTTTCCTTGGATTAGAACGAAACTTACAACACTCTACCTCTTTTTGATATTGAATTATATATCTGTACCCGTTTAAAAAATAATTCTTTTCGCATATATAACGACTTTTGTAATTCTTTTTAGTATTGAAGACTGAAGCATTTTCAAAGTTAGGATAATATTTTTTTAAATTTTTCGTTGTGCCTATGTATAATTTATTACAAACCCCTGATCATTTCCTTTACAAGGTATTTTGTAAACTATATTTGACCTGCCTCATTTTTTAATCATATCGTTAATTTTACTAAACAATCTTTTTAATTTATGATAAATTTCGTAAGTCATTTTATATTTATCAGTGTCGATTTCTCCTGCATACGAGGGCGGATCAATAAGTCAGTGGCTTTTTGAATGAAACACAGTTTTTTTTTGCAAAACAAAAATTAATTTTTCAACATAATCTCCATTTAACTCAAAACATTTAGTCCAACGTTTTTCAAGTTTTTGTATCCCTTCCAAAAAATAGGATTTTTCGAGGTCCTTAAAATAGGCATTTGTTTGTCAATAATATCGTCGTTGGAGCTAAATCTCTTTCTACCGAGCCATTTCATTAGGTTTGTAAATATGAAGTAGTCACTAGGGGATAAATCCGGAGAATATGGCGGATGAGGTAGCCCAATTCATAGAGTTTTGGCATTGAGACTGCACATGTGTGCACCCATGCATTATTTTGTTGAAAAAGAACTGTTTTCTTGGCCATATGAGGTCGGTTTCTTTTTAAATCCTCATTAAATCGATCTAATAAGTTGGCATACTATTGGCCGTTTATTGTTTTTCCCTTTTGAAGGTAATCGATGTGGATTATTGGCCGACAAAGTTACCTTGGCCTTCTTCGGGGCAGGTTCAGCCGGAGAAACCCATTGTTTAGACTGCTACTTGGTCTCCGGAGTACAGTAGAGGATTCATGCTTCATCCACACTTACAAAACGACGCGAAAACTCATTCGGATTGCGGTTAAACAACTCCAAACCTTCCTTTGAAGTTGTCACACGTTTACGTTTATGGTGAATTGAGAGTAAACGCGAAACCCATCTAGCAGACAACTTTCTTAAACCTAGCTGATCATTTAAAATCGAAACCACACTGCCCTATGAAATGCCTATGGCATCAACAATCTCACACACTTTTGTTCTTCGATCGGCCAACACCATAATATTGACTCAGAATATAGAAAGAAAATTGAAATATTCAAGTACGATAATGCAGCGTTTAGTAGAGAATTAAGTGCAATATTAAGATATGAGGAGATAAAAGATTTGAATGAAAATGTTTATTTTTTTGATAAATGTTTTGAACAATCAATTAAAAAATTTATTAAGAAAAAAATAATGTAAACAAATGGTTTTGTCATGAAATTAATATGTTGAAAAGAGAAAAAATAAACAAGTACCAAATTGCAAAAATTGTGAATACCAATGAGGCCTGGACAAACTATAAAAAAATTAGAAATTTATATAAAGTAAGAATTGAAAATGAGAAAAATTAATTCATTAATAATCAAATAAACAGTGCCAAAGACCACAAACAAATGTGGAGAGCGATAAAAGAGATGGTTTTGAGAAAAAAAAATATCTATGATAAAGTCTGTGATATTTAACCAAGTAGAACATATAATAGAATATAGCTAGTCATTTTAATGAATATTTTATTGATAGTATTAAGGTAATTCGAGAATCAATTGAAAATGTGCAATACATAAATAAAATACAATCGACAAATAAAATCTTCCAATTTAGTACAATAAATTTAATAGAACTTAAAAATATAGTAAAAGAACTTAAAAATAAGCCTGACTATGCCAAAATATCAACAAAAATAATACTCGAAAATTGGAACACAATAGGGACAATATTAATGAATATAATAAATAAATCATTTAAAACGGGAGTGTTTCCGGAAAACTGGAAAGAAACTATGGTGACACCAATAGAAAAAGTGACTAAAACATAAACGTGAGGAGTGTAGGCCAACTAATGCGCTAAAAACATTCGAAAAAGTTATTGAAAAAGTAGTAAAAAATTAACTGGAAAAATACTTCGAAGATAACAGTTTTTTATCAAAATATCAATCTGGGTTTCGAAAAAAGTTCTCATGTGATACTGCAATAAACTATGTAATAAGCGAGGGAAAAATATAAGAAATTATGGCATATTTTTAGACTTTAAAGGGGCATTTGAAACAATTGACAAAGACATAATGCTAAAAAAATTATACATGTATGGCATACAAGGCCTCGCATTAAAGTGGTTAAAATCATATCTCGAAAACAGAAAGCAAATAACAAAAGTGAATGGTATTAAATCAACGGCATTAGAAAATGGGTTTGGTGTCCCTCAAGGGTCAATTCTAGGTGCTTTATTGTTTATTATCAATACAAATGATATGCCAAACATTATTGAAAATTGCAACATAATGATATACGCGGATGATACTTTGATGTACTCAGACGGAGAAACCGAAGACGATTGTATAAACAAATTAAATAAAGATATGAAAAATATAAGTGCATGGTTAAATATGAATAAATTAAAACTAAATGAAAATAAGACAAAATGAATAGAAATTAATATAACTAGTGACTTAATACTAAAGATTAATGATAAAATAATTGAGAAAGTTGACAGTATTAAATATCTTGGTTTTATTATTGATAAAGAATTAAAATTTAAGGAGCATATTGACTATATATGCAGAAAAATTGGATTTTTTAACAAAATTAGAAACAAAATATCGATGACTGCAATAAATATATATAATACCATGATAAAACCACACTTCGAATATGGCTCTACAATTCTATATACGTGCTGTTTAGATTCCCAAATAGAAAGAATGCAAAAATTACAAAATAAAGCGATGCGCAGTATTTTAAAATGTAATCGATACACACACATATCTACGATGCTCGATGCACTTAGGTGGCTTAATATTAAACAAAGAGTGGAAATGAATACCTTATGTTTTATTCAAAAGATGAAAATGGGACAATTACCAGAATACCTGTGCGAGAAAGTGAAATATGTTGGAGATGTACAACCATATAGGCTGAGGAATGCAGATAAATTTAGAACTGAACGTACAACATCAACTGCGATGCAGCGATCACTATTTTTTAAAGGAATCAAATTATATAATACTATGCCAATTTATTTGAAAAATGAAAGAAATCTAAATATATTTAAAAAAGAATGTGTACAATTTTTAAGAAATAATACCTCATAGCTTATGTAAATTAAATATTTTAATATAAAGTATTTATAATACTAATAAAGAATATAAAAAAATAAAAAATATAGATTTTTTCGACATTTTCTGGTGTATTAACCTCAAATGGCGGTCCAGAACGTTCAGCGTCATTTAAAATTGTTCGACAACAACAAAAATCAGTAAACCAATTTTCTACCATTGAAATCCCATAGTATTTACCGAGCTTTTCCTTGGTTTGATTGATGGTACTCGAAATTTCAATTTTTTCGATTTTTAGACAAATACACGAGGTTGTATGTTTTGAACAGCTGTTCAACGCAAAGTAAATGACGACACTTGCTCAAAATTTAACAGTAGTCTATTAACAACAGGTGGTACTTATTGGGAACACTGTTGCATTTCATATAACTACGAGGGAAGTTAGAAAAGTCAAGGACTTATTGATCCGTAAGTTAACGACTTGTATATCTTAGGCTCGATTAGGTTACGTATAGTAAAATTTTTCGTTTCATTATACCGGTTAAATAATCTATAAATAAGTTGAATTGGAAAATTATTCGCGCTTAATATGTTCGTAATCTTTTGTTTATTCTTCTTATGAAATTGTGTGTCACACTATAAAGTAATTTTGTTGTAAAATTTTTAGCTCTATTAATAATAACTCCTTAGTTGTGTTTATAATAATAATTAATAATACTCCCCGATGCTGTTAGCATCAGGTATCAATCCTTTAATAAATCTCTACCTCGTTTTATTATTAAAGTATCTAAACAAGGAAGTTTTTAATCCTGTTCTTTTTCAATTGTAAAATTTAATGCTTTTATGAAATGAATTAAACGTATCCATTTTATTATCAATTGCACATTCAGGCATAATACAAAATAGATCATCTACAACAAATTGGTCTTAAGAGAAAATCCTCCTTGTGAATTTGAGGAAGTCCATACAACCAGGTGCCATATTTGTTTTAAGCTTGTTCCTCTCAATATTTGTTATAAATTTTACTAACCAAGTTATATTTACTAATATCTTCCACAATGTTGTTAATACGTATGGCATAATCATCATTTTTTAAAGCTAGAGTAGTGTTACCTTTATCTGCTTTTAAAATAAGGATTTCCTTTTAAGAAACTTTTCGTTAATTTAAACTTGGCTAACATAAGTCTATCTCTATTTTCTAGCTTAATTTGATTCAAATCGTTGTCAATAATTACAGATGATTTTGTTCTAGCTATCTCCTGTCCTTCTTCTTTTTAATGCGCAGCGCATGTTTATGACCTAGATAAAGAACACATTGAACCACAGTTTGAATATATACATCAGTCGTATTAACGAACCATTTCTTATTCAGTTTCATGCCAAATTCCTGCTTTTGTAGCTCAAGAAGCCAATCAAATTCCTTTTCTTCTAAATTAGCTCCCAGTCTATTGTAATAATACAAAAACATATCCATTTTCCCTCCCGTGTAATATATATTGTGTGTTCTAAATAATAACCAAAACTGCATGTTTTAAAAGTTGCACTGATAGTCGGTGCATGAGTGTACCAACCATTAATGAAAAAAAAGTACAAACGGTGAATAACAACTTACTAATCTTTTAGTTATACAGATGCTAATAATGTAATGAACAATATAAATAATAGGCAATAGCTGACAGTGGTTTTTTAACCCTCAGGCCAGTTGACCGAACGCGCACATTATCAGAAAAAAAAACATATCTTCATAGGTAACAACAACAGAACTAAATAAAATTCAACAAAAAACATACAGGTACTATACCAAAAATAGTACAAGAAACTAAGGAAACAACAAATCCTGTACAAAAAGTGCAAACTGGTATAGATGGGTGCATAACCGTAACCAAAAGGAAGGCCAGTTCAAAGTCTTCGCAACAAGATCGCACAGCGAAGTAATATAAAAGTTCTGAAATAGCTGCAAAGTAAGTGAAAATAGATTCTCTATACTTGCTACCCCTGATAATGAAGATGCTCAACCCGCTGTCAGGGAACACAAACTTTGTCGAGCAAACACCAATGCCATTGTAAACATGTTGTAACAACTTGTAGTAAAGGAAAATTTCAATGCAGCTCGGAGAAAAATTATCGGCTTGTCGCAACTCAATTTGATATAGATAATAAGAGCAATCAAAAGTGCGAACAATTTGATAATTGCCGTAAAGCGAATTGGCAGAAATGAAAAGTGATATACAGAAGCAGAGGGGTATGACATAAAGTCAGTGCACGATATATTGAGTCTTATGTGCGACGAAAATAAAAGGATCTTTAATGGCGTAACAAAATACCAGGGTACCAATATACGTTTATGAAATATTCATATTATCAAACAGTATACAAATGTCTGTTGCCTTCGTTAAAAACTTGAAGATTTTCCTTTTACATATCTACATGTTAATAAAACTTGTTACATACACAATACACGCCTTTTATCGCTTTATCGATTTAAACGCATAACACACCTTGCGTTTTTTAACTTGAAACTTTTTTATGAAATCTCGCAACGAAATGAGTTTTTTTTAAAATTTTATTCCATTTTTTTACTTTAATCAATTAATTTTCAATTTATTCTTTGCCACTCAAAGACTGTCACGCATACACAACAGCACGTGATAATCATGTCTTCACGACATCCCCGAAGACGCATGCACACAAAGGAGGTACTATATGACACATTTCGGACAGTTCAAGCCAATTATTAAGGCCTTTGCCGAACAAGAGCCACTTGGAACCGTGCAAACCAATATTAGCGACAATGCTATACAAACTAACGTATGTATGGACGACAATGACGTTGAAATTAATTAATGCTCTGACAACCATAGGAATATTATTATTTTTGACTAAAATTTCGCTGACACAACTCTTTTGTTTCATTTACACTGACTATCAGTGGAATTTTGTAACCATGCACTTTTTGTTATAGTTTTGAACACACAATATATATTATGTTGTTGTTTAGTCTCTTTATTTATTCAAATTATTTTCTTTTATTAAAAAATCTCTTCTTACTCAACCACGATACCACAAAACAACTAATTCTAGTGTACAAATGACACGTGTGCAATTATTAGTTAGCGGTTATATATGTATAATCTACACAGCGGATATGCCAACAATCCCACATACATACATGTCAACGTTTGCAGGTGACACTGTAATTATAAGTGTTAAAGGTTTCATCTGGGCAAAGTGAAGAATAAAGGCCGATCCAGCATAATACACGTAACATTTTCCCTCACAAGGCGAAATTGCCCACCAATAACAACAAATACCAATGTTCCATTAGTAACAACTTATATAGACGTCTAACTAGGCCACGGCATATTGAGGCAAAAATAACGGCCATCAACAAATCAACTACACTGATTAGTAGGCCCTAATTCCACCTTGGATTTGGATTATAAAGTCCTTTTATACAAATCCGTTATAAAGCCAATGGCCTTCAGCTGTAGGATACTGCTTGTGCATCAAACATCCAGAAGTTACAAAGAACGCAGTCTAGAATTTTACGGCTTATCGTATGCGTCACCTGGTACATAAGAAATTAAAATATACACAGAGATCTAGAAGTTCCCACTATCCAGGAAGAAGCAAAACATAAATACGTGAACAAACAATACGCACACGTTGAGACTGGCGAGACCCCACTCTCTACGCAATAGTAGATTGTATTAAGATTTGCGTACAACAAATAAGTTTTAGCGGAAGGAATCAATAAAATAAAATTAACTTTTATAAAAAAAGCATAGACATAGAAAATTAATATCACCAAGTCTCTGTTCAGACGTTAATTTCGTACTTGTATCTGATAAAATTTAATAGCAAACCAATTCATATCATCAACATCATTCAAGTATTGCTCCAACCGCTGATTCGGATGAACACGAATTGGAACTGGTTTACTCTGACTTTAGTGAAATAATGAAGTCGACAACATCTCATAACTTGAGTATAATTACTGGCGATTTTAACGACCAAGATGATATAGAGAGATCAGACGGCGGTGTTACCTTAGTATATGTCACACAAATGAACGCGGCAACAGATTGGTTCAATTCTGTAAAGAATTGATAATATATGTCTTTGTATAATACCTCGAGAGCTCTACACGTGGAAATAACCATTCGACTCAAGCCAACGAATTCTTAGAAATCAAATGGAGTACATTTTGATAAACAAAATATATATTTCACCTTCTCATCGCTGGTGTACCCTCAGATCATAATCTCCCTATGCCAAAGGTAAAGAAAAAATTATGTTCAACTAAAAAGTTCACCACCAAGGCAAGCAAACTTACAGCAGCGAAAAAAGGCGATACGGCAATTGGCACAGGGAGCGCATAAATATGAAACTACATCAATTAGAACAACAATAATGTCAGGAAATAGAACGTTTACAAAGAATACATGATGACTCTCAATCTACATAAAAAAGTAAAGGATACCTCCAAAGTCGGAGGAAGAATTAACTCCCACATAATTGGTAATGATAGAAACGATATTATTCCAGAATAAGGTACAAGTAAAGATATCTGGGAAAATTATATACGAGAACTATTTCATTATAAATCGAAGCCGATAATAATGGAGGTGCCAAATGCTGCTGAAAGTTTTGCACCTCAGATAACAAAATCTGAAATCATTTGTGATATATTTGCAACAAAAAATAACAAAGCGGTAGCATACAACGAATTTACCAATTGGAGTAATTAGATTGCGCAATGATGAAGGAATATAAATAATGCGGAAAGTATTTAATCATACATATAACAACGGTGTGTATACGGAAACTAGCATTAGTCTACATTTGCCACATTCCCGAGGAAGAACAACGCCAGATGTAAAGATTTCAGACTCATAAGCTTAATGAGCCATTCACTAATAATATTTTTAAGATTAATACACCAACGAATCTACAATAAATGGGAAGCTGCAATGAGGCGGATATAGTTTGGTTTTAAACAAGGGATGGGTACCCGCGAGACGGTTCAGCATTTTAGTTTTGGTCCAACATTGCAGAGACTGTCAAAAAGATAGCAACATGTGTTGTATTGATTACGAAAAAGCATTTGACAGATTACAACACGACCAACTAATAGATATTTTAAAAGATCTCAATCTGGCCTCCAAAGACATCATTTATTGGAAAAATAGAGAGTGGAAGTGAAAATTACGAATGCCGTCCTTAATCAGAGATGAGTTCGACAAAGATATTTTGAGACAAATTTCTTAGAAGCTTTTGACTCAATAAACATCGGTTTCTAAGTCAATGGTCAAATAATAACTAATATAGTATACTCTGACGACTGGACGTTAATAGCAGACAACCTGCAAGATCTTCAGGAAATAGTTAACCCCCTTAGTCGCCAGTGTAACTTGTTTGGGTTAAACATAAATGCTGAGAAAACTAAGTTTATGCTCATGCTACCGATCTGCGCTGCTAATAGAACGAGTTTAAGATTTTCATTACTTAGGTTGCTGAATAAATGAAAGCAATTAATACAAGAAGGAAATTAAATATCACATTGAAATAGCTAGAAATTCGTTTCTCAAATTAAAAAAAGGTGACGAGTCGTGGTACTGAAATGAGTTTCAAGCTAAAATTTTTGAAGTGCTATATTTGGTCAGTTTTGTTATACAGTTCAGAAGCAATTGAAATGTGGTGTTACAGGAGAATTTTAAAAACTAACTGATCCGACCGAGTTCCTAATAATCAGGAAGTATTGCACTTCTTTTGATAATCTGGAGCATATAATCAGAGGTGAAAAGAATTGAAGGTAAATGAGGCCTTGGCAGAAAAAAAATATCCTGGCTAAGAATTATAAGACATTGGACTGGTATGAGTTCCATTGGCGAGCTAATTCTCTCCGCTGAATGTCGTGAAACATTTAGTAATATAGTTAATAAGATAGCGTGGGGAGTACGTGCCCGTTACCAGGCAAAAACGCTTGGATTGTTGCAAGCGATGGATCACCTGCTGCAAAGTTGGGTGCATGAAAGAAAGAATCTCATAACACTTGAGAATCAATCGGTAATAAAACGTTTGAGGTAAGTAAACGTGTACTCCAAGCTAGTGCTGAAAATCAGGCTCGTCGGCAGGAAATCCAGTAAGATGCGTTAGTAACTAATCATGAACACCCCAAGTATTATCTGGCAACTTATACCTGAAACATGCTGAGACGGTAGCGCACATTGAGTGTGAATGTCGATCACTGGCTACCATAAGCTCTAGGACCACGGGCCGCAACTTACTAAATGTGAATACCATGAGGGATCTAATCCTTGGACAAATGCTAGCAATTTGAAAATACTTCGTGATGAGGAAGAAGGTAGACAGTCTGAAATCTTTACAGCAAGAGTAAGGACTATTGTTCGACAGAGATGCGAAGAAAGTAAGGCAATGGAGAATTACAGATCAGTTGCTTGAAATCAATTCGAGAAACGAAGGTGGTCGAAAATATGTATAATAACATATTGGAGTAATAAAATTGTATGTTATCGCTTACTTCCAGTAATTGACATGCAAATAAAAAGGAAAGGAGTGAAAAAGCAACTATATACTCGTAATATTATATATTGTTTACAATAGAATACTGGAAAGGTTAAATGGCTGCACAGAGAAATGCTGTACTTACCGGTTTGTCTTTAAGCAGACGCAGTCTTTGCAAAAGTGGCAAGCCAACTCCAATGGGACTTGGAGTCTTAACATGTAGTTCTTCTTTTTCTATGGCCGCTTCCTCTTTTAGATGTAACTGAACATGGGACATTCGCTTCAATGTGGATTTACCCTCTTTAGGAGTGGTGTTGCGTACTTGCTGCATTTCTAAAGATTCATTGCTTCCACGTAATTTCCTACAAAATGAATAATTGTGTTAAAAAATATTTATCTACGGGGCTTATTCCCAAAAAATATTTTTGATTTTAATCCTTCATATTTTTTATGAATAAGGAAGGTCCTTAAATTTTTTTTGGTAGCATTAAATAACAAGACTATAAACGTTTTTCGTGCATTTTAAGACATGGGTTGAAGCATGGCGTCTTGAGAGGGTCATTTAGTCATATTAAAATATGCTTTAAATGATCGCCCAATAAGGCTAATAAGCCGTTAAAAGCAACAAAAATTAATAGTTTAAAGGCCAGACTGATTACGATAAACAAATCAAAATAAGTTGCAATATATATATGCTTTCGAGTTTTAGAGGCGCTTGTTTAGAAATATTCTTGAATGGCTTATAAGAGATAAACATAAAGACATTCGACTAAGGCAGCTAAAGTCGAGAGCATATTATAAACCTGCTTCTAAATACCGTGATTTGTTAAGAACACTTTGCAAGCCCGTAACGTTGTGTCTCAGCTTATCGGCTAATTTCTTTGAGGCACTCTTTTCACTGCTGTCGCTCTGATTGACACAATGACGATGATGATGAAAGCTTTGATAGTTTTTAGCTTCAATGTCGGATTGTGCTGTACCATATTTTTTGTTGACACACCTTACTTCCATAAGACGTTTCCTACCAAGAGTCTGTAGGATCTCCTGGGCCTCAGGGTAGTCTTTCATTGCAGCCAGTACATCCTCCCGCGATAATGAAAACAGTTCTGAATAACCAACCGATCGAACATCAGCAGTCCTCCTGAAATTTTATTGATATAAGTTCTCAAATTTTTATTTTTGGTATTCTGTAAAATCTCTACTTATTCAGTCCATCCAAGTTTAGTATGCCAATTTCACCAAAAAAGTCCCCCGCTTTCATGGTGGTAAGGACTTTTCCGGTTTCGCTTAAAACTTCCAAAATGCCATCCGCTATAATAAACATTTCACGCGCCACCTCACCTTTGCGACATATCGAATCGCCCGGTGTAAATATGTATGCCTTCATTTTTAAAACCAAGTCGTGAAGAAATTCAGGTTGGCATTCTTGAAATATGGTTACTTTTTTCAGAACACTTAAATTTACATGTAAAGCTAATTCAGTTTTTAATTTATCGGGCAATAGACCCAACGCTGTATTTATATCACCTCCACCTTGTATACGTCCTCTTGACCAACTGTAATCATACCAACGCAAAACTCGGCGCTTCATACCACCAGGCACCTACAAATTTCAAATTGAAAATATTAAAGGCATTGGGAACTAAATATACTCAGACCTTGTGGTGTCTCATATAGGTTTTGGCACCATCTAAGAGACGTTCAAACTCCAAGCGATTTGCATTACGATTGGTAATCACGTTACCAACCTGTCCAACAATAGTAGCAAATATAAAAACTCCAATCAAGTAACTGACAATTGTAAAAATGTATCTGGAAAGTTGAAAATAAACATCTTAAGCTAAATCTTTATTGTTTATGAGGGTATCAAAGTTTTCGAAAATTTGGACTGGAAAAGAAAACGAATCCATTGAAAATAATATCATTAATTGTTAAAGGCTGTCTCATCTTTTTTTCGAAAACTTTGATATTCAATAGTATTTTGCATTAGGCAAGACTTAAAGCTTCAGCCATTACTGGAAGTTAAAATAGTTATTAGATCGCGATTTCTGGCGGACAGCCCTAACGAGTATTGATATTTATTCCAAGGAAAAGTAAATTTAAGAACGTACAATAAATCATTTGCCTACCCATTATTTGAAGCAAACTGAAGTAATCTCGATTTAATTCCACGTCTAGGAATTGATCTTGGGCCGTCCACCGAAGAACTGATTCTTAAATTTTTATTATATAAAAGAAAAAATTTCAGAGATTAGGATTGTTATAAAAAAAGATTTTTAAAGTCCTCTCAGCCGACTAAGATATGTCACTAGAAATCCTACAGTAAATTTTCAAGAGTTACATTTGGTCACGTCGAAATACGAGCAAATTTTCCGCAAAGACGTGACGCCTTTCTTAATATTATTCATACCTTAGAGAAAAATTGGTCTGTAATGTAATGGGTAGGCGAGTTAGCACCAAAAAGCACTTCTCAAAAATTGTATGGTCATTAAGGCCATCAGTAGGAATATATTTTTCACAACTAATGCTATACTCAAGAACTGGTTCAGGTTAACTTTCCAACAACATGGCGAGAGCCGGAGTTAACCCTATTTCTTGCACCAGTTATTGTCTATGTAACCTGTCACTATATACATCTGTAAATATATATACTTTTTATGCATTTCTTGTTTTATTCTCATATTAATTATGTTTGGAAATACTGTGGCTCCAAGTAGTGCCAATCTTTGTTGTTCAGTAGTCTGCATGTCATGGTCTTTTGAATTTTTTTAAGTTTTGATTTCGTAAATTCACAAAGGACCGTAAGAGTCCTTTACAGGTAACTTTGCAATACTTGTTCTCTTAACTCTGATGCTTTTAATTCAAGATTCACAAAAATATTTGTTCGGTTGAACAGTCAAATAAAAATCTAAGCGCAAGTCAGTGGAAATCCTATTGACGATTCCAATGATGTCTGTTGCCATAGTGCGGCCTTTGTTTTGAAAATAGTGTCAAAGTAAAGCTTTTCTTATATAAATTTTCAAAACATTCTAAACTTCCTCTTAATGTGCAATCAAGGTATTTAAAAAAATTACTTTAGCACGGTGGAAATGACAGCCAAAAAGGCGAGCTGCCATACGGGTGATTCGATGAATGTCGCTCCGCTCAACGAAGAATAAAGGTATTCACTGGATTAGGCGAAGGTGTTTCTGGCCAGGACATACTTTGTCTTAACCAGTCGCGCCAAGAAAGGCAGCCGCCGAATCGAAACGTCACAGGTTTTCCCCCAAATACCCACAGGCCGAGATCCGTAGTAGCTTTTTTGAGCGAGCCACACGACCAAGGCCATCTTGGACTGGATCCGGAGGACGAAAACGCTACAGTCGCGTACGATTCGGATGATGGCGAAAGGTAACACAAATCAACCTTCACCCTCTAAAGCAGCACCAGCTGATTTACCCTTCTTCTCCTGCAGTCGGAAGAGGATCTGACATTAGTTCAGGGATCTTGAACTCAAAACGGCAGAATCCTAGGACTCAATACACTGAGCTACAAGCTGTTGAATGACAACTACATAGTGAAAATAATGTCCTGCGTTAGAGCTATAAGACTCTTTAAAGACTTCATTCTCTCTCGGCATATCAACGTTTGGGTCCTTCCGCGAACATTGGAGACGATATAAATACACACCACCACTTCTGGGGTATAACAAGGCTTGTCATTAATAGAAGACAAAAAATACTCCCATTCCAAAACCACCGCCCATTACAATAGCTGTCGATATTGGTAAGTCTGTCAATCAACTCTCAGACACCCTCAAGATCATGCAAACTCTGGAAACCGAGGGGTAGATGCAAACCGCTACGGTCGTCAACCACCATAAAACAATCATGTATGAGGAATCATAGTTTTTCAACGAGACTAAAACGATTGGAAAATGAGCACTCTTCACAGCCTCAGGAACATATTACGAAATGATGTCAAAAGCGCAACACTAAAAACAAGTCGCTTCCCTAGGCATCTGTCAAAATTTCCATAGAATCCTGGACACCCCCAGTGGTCGAAAGAAAGTAGACCTAAAGCGAACTGGAATCACTAGGGGAATTGATGGGCACCCACTTTATTGGGTGTACGAAATACAAAGAGGAATTAGAATCTCTCCTCAGTGGAGCTTAAACTATAACCATTGATGTAGAAAAGATGCATTGGGAAATAAATAGATTTCACCAGTACAAATCAATAGCTCCTGAAGGGATCATCCTAGCTGACTTGCAAAAGGAACAATAACTTAGTAACTCTGTGGCTAAAGATCATATATAAAGCATGGCCTGAAAGGGTATATATCCTCATTGAATTAAATAAATTCGATGTTATATTCATCCCTTAGGGAAGAAAGACAGCACATGTCGGACAGCGGATGTCGGTACATACTAAACTCCTATCTCCCTCTCGATACGCATATACTAAATGTAGTTCAGTTAAGTTGGGATATTTATAAGTGGCACTCGAGTTTAGGCATTATACATTAGCACCATTCCTAAACATAGAAGGCGTCGTTAATAATATCAATCTGACTTCCATTGGTCAAGTTAGTATATATTGACTAGTCTACAGTAAGCTTAATTTTGAGGCTACTTAGACGCAGGATTATTAAATCCATTGGTATGACCAGAATCATAAAACCGGCCAACAGAGGTGCATCGGAACATTACCATGAACATACTGCTAAAGATTCCCTGTGCTTCACAACTGTTGCATCTGCGGATAACGTGACAGTTCGCAACTGGTAGCAGGAGTACTTCAAAGTAGATTAAGGAGCAATCCTTACAAATGGAACTTGGATTTTTACAGACTACCTAAAATAAATTGAATTAAACTTGTTAGGTAGCGCAAAATACTTCGGCGTGATTCTAGATGATAAGCTATCCTGTTACCTCAATATTGAGAAGTACATTATAAAAGACAAAAGTCTTGTCTGTATTGTTTTTTTAAATGTACTTTACTAGCCAACACAATGCATTAGCTAGGAAATTTTATTCCTATTTGGAATAATGTGCTCCGACCTTACGACATAACCTCAGTGGAAACAGAACTGGCAATGCTCCAGCTCTTCAGCACTTTTTAAATAGTAGGTATAATATCTCTCCGTTTCAGCGTCAAGTCTACTTCAGATGAGCCGATAATTCTTTTGCGTCTGGGATTGGATCTTCGTTTCTTTTACTTGACCTCTTTGTATAGACGCGACATACAAATAGTTCTTTCCTACGAGTTGGGACAGCATGTTTGCAATGACATTTACTAGCGCAAGCAGATTGGTGTTGTTTCGACGTTTTTCATTAAATATATTTTTGGTGAAATTAAATTTTTTGTGAGAAATTGTTAAAATTTGTTGGGTTTGGCAAAAAAAATGTATTATTATAGTTTTAAAATTTTTCTGGTACATTTTAAATTTTGGAAAAATTTCGACGTAATTTTTTAATGAAATTACGGTTTCCGGAGAAATTCTATTTTCTTTGCTAGCTATTAAAATTTTGATGGGTTTTTTTAAATTATTTAATTCAGTCCAACTTTTAGGTCCGCAAGTTATTTGGGGACCTCGGGATGATAATTTCTGTGGGATGATTTTATAGCAAATTTGATAAACAAATATTATGTGGTTGTGTATAAACTGGTTCCCGGAATAGTGAAAATAGCAAAAAAAACAGAAATTTGCCCATATCTCGGAAATATGTGGACCGATTTCAAATATTTACTGAACGCACTGAACATATGGTTCAAGGTTATAGATCCTAGGTTGTCTAGTGCCGCCAGTAAGTTGATTTTAATGCCACGCAGACGGACATCGTTAATCTAACTTTCCTACCAATAATGGCCCAGAATATATTTGTCGTGTCGGAAATGAATGTTGTCGAAATTACAAACTAAGTGAGAAACCTATATAAATTAAAATAATTGAAGTTATTATTTTATAAAAAAATATTTTTTATGTTGAGTGTCTGAAAACAACTCAACGACTTCTTTATTATTTCAAAGTAAAACCAACCGACAGTGATACCTCTTATTTTCTACCCTAACTCTATACTTTGGAATTTAATGATCACGCCACTTATGCCTGCATGTGTTGCACTTTTGGTGTGAACTAAATTTTGGTATACGACACCTAGACCTGGTGTCATCACATTTAATGGGAATGAACAAATATTTTATATTTGTAATTTAAGCATATTTTGCGTTAACTCCTCCCGCCTTAAAAACAATCGTCCCGATTGTTCAAAATACGTGAAGATTGTAAATGCTTGATGGTTTTTTCTCGACTTTCGGTTCTTCGTCAGGCGTTTCAATTGTTTCTGGAAGGGCTTCTTTTCCCTTTTTTGGATGATAAAATCTTCTCCACATTTTAACACTTGCAATTGTTCCCATAGCAGCAATTAACACAAGCGCCAGAACTATTGTCATACTATTGTTTTTGGTTTCTAATAGGCTTAGTTGTTTAATATTTTCAATGTTTATTTTCTGCAACCGTTCCAATGAGAGTACCTTCACTATCTTGCCGCCAATCCCCTTTGGTTGTAGAAAGGCTGGAAGGGGTTTACTGCCGCTTATTTCGAGAGAAAAATATTCTTGTTCATCAATTTTTATTGTTGTATTGAAGTATTTCACCAAATATTTTCCATTTAGTTTTACTTCGGCGTCATTTGTTGTGATCTTGCCGTTGTATTGATTCAGTAGTATAAGATCGCTTCCAATTTCTTCTACAGTGGATACGTGATCATTATTTACCTGGGTGCAGTTCCCTATTCTATTTTTAAATAAATTGGTTATGCAATAATCATCTCTTCGTTCTACCATATTATTTTTATAACATATGGTTATGTTATTATAAGTTTTACATTTTTCTTTAATAGCAAATAAAATATTTTTACATTTTAATATTTTATCAAATTCAATTTTATCTATTCAATTTCCAAATTTCACAGGTTTTGTTAGATATGTTTCACAAGTATCAGTATGTGTGATTGGAATGCTTAGAATATATAAAATTTCTTTAGTATTCGTTACAAATTTCACATTTCCAAAAGTAAGTAATTCATCTACGTTATATATTGGTATATTGTAATTTGTTAGTACATCATTCAAAGCTTCAATTTTTGTTTTGGATAAGATAAAGGAATTTACAATATTAACCTTTGCCCATTGTATGGCATATTCAATGTTTTGCAATTCTCTTTCAATTAAGTTTAATTTACGCTCTAATTTAATTGTTAATTCAGTATTCCAATCTTCTTTTCTAACCTTCAACATCTCATTAGTAATGTTGGATATTGCTTGAATTCTATTAATGGTCAGTTCGTTTATTACCATTTGTCTATTGTTATTTTCTAAAAGATTGGCCATTTTTGTGTCAGAATTTCGAAGTCGTGGCTGTCTGGTGTACCTGCGATCCACTTCCATGTAGTACCAGGAGCATCTATGTATGTTTTTTTTACTTTTTTTGGACTCAGAAGTCTCTTAATTCCAAATGTCTGTTGTTCTAAAAACGGACGGAATGGAGGACCATATGCAATATCATTCTTTAATACGAATTCTAGATTGCCTAACAAATTCTGATATTGATCGATGTTGATTGTATGCACAACCTTAAGTATTCCATTCTGTCTTCTTGCTATCCCAATGTGGATTATTACAAATCTAGTGTTAGAGTAGTCTAGGAAGTTAAGGTCCGCCAAAACAGTTATCAAAATAGTCTGGAAAAAAAAGAAGTTTTTCTAAGAGACTTTTATTTTTATTATTCAATTCCTTGTAAATAACTCTATCGCTTTCAGTAACGATGGTTGTCCCGCGGTTTTCTTTTACTATTTCTTCCTTAAACCTGTTACTTAATTTAATACCTAATCTTTTATTGGTTCTTACGTATACCAATTGTCCGGGTACATATTCTTTGCTTGGCTTTTTGTTTTTATTGTAGTAAGCGAGGTCCTTTTCCTGTTTGCGTTTAAGTCCTTCAACGTTTGTGAGCCTTGTTGTCTCATAATCCTGTGGTGAAAAGTCAGCTGTTCGTCCAAAAAATAAGTCTACTGGTTTCCTATTCGTAGTAATGTGGATAGAGTGGTTATATTCATTAACAGATTTTTCTAATAACTCATCTAAATCTCTAGACGTTCCTTCTTCTTTGAGGCATCTCATTATTTCCACCAAAGTCGAATGGAAACGTTCTATTTGTCCATTTGGTTCACTTCTATAGGAAGGGGTAGTACCAAATTTATTTTCAAGTCGCCTTTCATCATAAATAAAATAGAGGTTAATTTAATGAAGGTTCATTGTCCATTACAACATTCTTTGGTACTCCGTAGAAAAACAAAAGTTCTGTTCATCATAACATGTTTCAACTATTAGGTGTCGATGATACTCTGGGAAGATTATTTTGAACTTATATGAAGGTTCTTCTCCTCTGGTTATAAACAGTTGATTTTTTAACACGTTAACTGGTGTTTCAATGCTTGGTATAAGATTCTCGATTGAGCTTTCAGCACTGTATTAGGTCGTGATAGAAGGACTTGGTTGATCTTCAATAGCGTTCAACCCCGAGAGATTACTAGATAACGCATCGGCCACTACGTTAGTCCTACCTGGTTTATATCATAGTTCATAATTATATTCAAATGAATTGAAACCTGGTAGTAAATGAAATTTAAGCGGAGTGCTATCAATTCCTGAAAATGTCAAAAGAGTATGTTGCGTTATCTTAATTGTACCATTGGCAGATTTTACATAAAAAATTTGGTTGTTGTCTATTGGGGTTTGTACAATGTCTGGTCTACTGTAGTTCTTGTTGCTGCCTGTATCTAATAGAAATGAAAGTACATTTCCGTTCCTCATTTTTGCCTCCAAATATGGCAAAGAGGAACAGTTTAACCTAAAAAATTATCTGCAAGCTAAACGTCGTTTGGTTGCTCATCTTTAATTCCTCCTGGGCTATCGTCTTCTTCAGGAATATGTTGTAAATATTCCTGGACGTAATCCGCTTCATTATTTGCTGATTGTACATCAACTTCGTTTCCTTCAGGTGTATAATCTGTCCATCCATACCATTCATCTACTGGTTATATTCCAGGAGGTTTTCTGTAGTTATTATTATTATATTCACTTCGGTATGATTTCCCTGTGAATCCATTTGGATTAAACTGGGGTCTAGGAGGATTAAAGTTTGAACGCACAAAATTCTGATTCTGACTGTTATGGTTAACTGCAGTATGGTACCGTGGTGGTAACGGTGGCCTTGTAAACTCTGTATGAGTGAGTTCAGGATAAAATGCACGTCCACTGGTTAAGTTTGGTATCTCGACTCTACTCCTCTGCCCGTTAATTGTTGAGCTTTGAACCTGAGCAGAATTAATTCTGTAAGTCATGTTGTCCAATTTAAGACTAATATGCAGAGCCTGGGGTAAGGATGCCGGTTCCCTGATACTTAATAGAAGAGAAAGGTCCCCATTAAGACCGCTAATGAAAGTATCTAACGCCTTTTCCCTATAAGTGTTAGTCATAGCACGTAATGTTTCTTCATTAAAATCTAGGCAGGCAACCTTATCTGAGATCAAGGAAAGGTGCTGATACACTGTTTGATAAGTCATTTATAGTTCTGCTTCCTTGACAGAGAGCGGTCATTTGGTACCCTAGAGTGACAATATCTCGTCTGTCTGAATAATGAATTATTAAACATTTTCTAATTTTAATCCACTCTAGCGGTGTCCTATACGATTCTAATGCCGTATCGGCATCGCCTATTATTTTAGTTCGAATGACGTGTAATATGGCATAGTAGCGTCCGGTGCCTCGGAGAGTTTCAAAAATTGATAATACCCTATCTACTGACTTCCGCCAGGAGCTAAATTCTCCTAGTTTCCCAGAAAATTCGCGTATTGAACGGTCAACGTCCGGCACATTTTATAGCTCTTCTAAATTGGAACTAACTCTGTCTATCGGTTGATCAGTGCCTTCATCTGATAAATTGCCATTTGTTGCACTAAGCATCTCCTTCTTTTGTGTTTCGTTTAGGATAGAAAGTCCATTTGAACTGGAAGGTCTACTTGGTTGCGTCATTGTGAGAGCCCTATTGAGTCTCTGTGTTATTTCATCTATGGAATCGTCCGGCATGAAATTATTTGAAGGATGGAACAACTCAAAAAATGAATTTTTATAACACTGGAGGGTTTAGTTTAATTTATGATTCAAAAATATAATTTCCTTAATATTTCCTTGATATGTTTTTTTTTTTACAAACGAAAAATTTATTTATAGCTAAGTATTGATTATAATTTTCTTATTTGATAGGGGTAATAATAAAATAAAAAAAAATTGTATCTTAAATTTATCTTACTCTATCAGCATCAGGATCTTCATATTCGTCAGGAATTGCAGAGCTCGTTCAGTGTTGTTGGACTCCACTTCTATCGTGTCAGTTTCTATTTAATTATTAACCTTTTTGTTTGTTTTTAAGTTTATTTGTTCCAATTCATTGTTAATTTTAAAGTCACTATTATCGTTTCGTTTTCCGGTTTGCTTATATTTCTAAGTATCTTTTATTTATTTGCTGTTTAATTCTATAATTCTTTATTTAGCATCATAGTTTAGGCTTTTTTTCTTTATTTATTAACTTTATTTTTATCAACGATTAATCACTTCCTTTATTCAAAAATTTTTAGTCTATTATTATGTTTAAACTTTTAGATTCTTATTAATTTTTTGTTCCTTTTTCCTATTTTTCAATTAATCATTTTTTTTATAATGAATGTCTTTTAATTTGTCTTTTTTATTTGTTAACTAATTTTTTTCCACTTATTCTCTTATTTTATTTAACGTTTTTAATATTAAGTAATTTTATTTTACACAATTTCTGTTTGTTTATGAATAATTTATTTTTCACACTTTTTTTATTATCCTTAACTAATTTTTCGCGTTACGCGAGCTTGACAGGCGATGGCCTAACGATCAATCCCGGTTTGTTAAATAACTACTGAGGAACCTGTCAAGGCTTGACTGCGTTTTACCGAGGACATTCAGGTCCCTGCTCGGGCGCCAATTAAAATAATTGAAGTTATTATTTTATAAAAAAATATTTTTTATGTTGAGTGTCTTAAAACAACTGAACGACTTCTTTATTATTTCGAAGTAAAACCGACAGTGATACCTCTTATTTTCTACCCTAACTCTATACTTTGGAATTTAATGATCACGCCACTTATGCCTGCATGTGTTGCACTTTTGTGTGAACTAAATTTTGGTATACGACACCTAGACATGGTGTCATCACATTTAATGGGAATGAACAAATATTTTATATTTGTAATTTTCCATTTTTGTGAAGGGTATAAATGATAGATATTAGATGTTGCAAGTGTGAATCAATATCTCACATTTGCAACATATTCCACGTGTTCCTACAAATATAGTACACAGAACAATTACAAATTATACTCTAGTTATTTACCGCGCATAGTAACGAAACAGGCCAGACTTAGTCGGTAAACGAACGCAAGAGATTCAAGCTAATAAACTAGCACACTACAACATAGCCTACCAGAATACTTTGGATTATATCCGATGTATCGGTAAAGTCCGCGTATATTACCCGTTTTGAGGGGGGGATTTTATTTAAGTATTTATAAAAAAATGTAATTGCAGCACGTGCCCAATCAGTAATATTTGATTCCAAATTATTCATTTGCTTTAGTGTTTTTATTAAATCCGATTAAATTAACTTGGTCTGTATTTAAATCAAACCGAAATTGTAGCAAAAATGTATTTATGAGATAGTGAAGCTAATATTGATGAAATGCAACATTAATCTTTAACCATTTACTTAATTCAGCCATGGAATCTGTGGCTGTTCCCGAATATCCCTACAAGAAACGGATACACATAAGCAAATAAAAGCAATAAATACAGACATAAATAATTCTTACATGTGTATTTGTAAGAGTGAAACAATTATATTTGGATAATAATGTATGTTGTAGAATTGTTTCGGTAATTTTTTTCATACTGTCCTAAAGAACTTGATATAAAACTTGTTTGTGGCATTGAGCGATATTTCCATCAACAATGCCTGCAATGGATTTCACTGATCTTGGATGGATGTGAATCTTATAGCTACAGTGAAGATATTTGGAATATGCAGGACTTTAATTTAAAGATACCTATTTTTTAGTGCAACCAATATATTATTCCTCGAGTATATTTTGCTTTTAAAGGTATTCGAAACAAGCTACGAGATGCATTTCATTGACTGAAGAAGTCGATGATAACGAAAATCAACAATTATTATCTTCCTTTGATGAAGGGATGGAAATATTGGTTAACCCAATACATTTGACTGTAAGGTTTTTTGAGCCCAAAGAGTCAAGGGCACGACTGAAATTCCTCCAGTTATCCAGGTGCGTTGCAGCTTATTTATACTTCATTTGACTTTCTGACAGGGTGACTTGATATAAATATTTGGAACAAATATCAGTCATCCCTTGGTTTGGAGTAAAGCCGGTTTCGGCGATGTGACATCTTCGGTGTAACTTCTCGTTCGTTTTGTTTATTTATGATAGAATCGTTATGGTGGATCTTGTGAATTGTAAAGCGAAGAGGACGTATGAGGTAACATGTTTGTGGTGAGCAGCATAGAAGAAATATATCATGCTACATGGCGGAATAGTATCTGCGCGTCCACTAACTTGAACAGAATAGCAGTTCGTATATCGACTGCTTCATGCGCTTCAGCTGCCACTAAACGATCATTCAGCACCCAAAGTTCGCACCAGTTCTACACCTCCTTCCGTTATTTTTTTGTAGTGAAACTGACAATGGAGAATTAAGTGACTGATAGTGATTTCGTTTCTATAATGTTGTCATTTTTTGCTTTGCATTTTTGATTATAAAGTTCTTAACATTTTGTTGCGCAAAACGTCTGAACATTCAAGGTTCTACCACATAGTTTCTACCCACCCTTTATTCCCAATTTACCCATTTCACCGGCGATTTATCAATTGAGTATTTTTCCTTTTCTCATATCTAATTATAAATTGTTTAGTAAATACGCTTGGAAAAATTGTTATTGATTTAATTTATTATTTGCGATAAAAGGAAACCAACCAACCAACCAACGTGTATTACAGGCGAATATGTAACCACATTGGGAAGAAAGACTAAAAATACTTTTAATTAAACTTGTTGCAAACTGGAAGTGTTCTCTTTAAATAATAATACATTTTTAAATTGATCACTCAAAATATACAGCGTTCAAACACATATGAAGGTACTCTCTATATTAAGCGAAAGTGATCATTTAACTGAGTTACGAAACAAATTAAACATACTCAGCATTCGTTTCTGGTGTTGGCAAGTCCCCAATTGTCGTCAATGTCAAGGTGGACCAATATAAACTACCTAAGTATTTTCTGGTTAATGTGGCGTAATCTCCTGGACGGTATGGATATACCCAATCACCCTAAAAATAAAAAAAGAATTTAAGGAAGTGAATTTTCATATTAAATTACTGAATACACAATTTAGTACATACTTGGAATCCCTCAGCTTCCGAGAGTAGATAATAAAAGCATCCAAACCAATGGGCAAGAATTAATAAAATATGAATTAAATTCACAACACGCCATAAGTTTGGCCAAACAGTTCTACTTTCAACAATGTAATAAAAACGAAGGGATCTGTAGACCTAAAACAAGAAATATCATCGACATCAGTGTCATTTTATGGTAAATATTTTGATGATATTTGAAGCAATATGCAATACTCTATATTTATGTACATGAAACACATCTAAACTCTGGCTATCGAGCTGTCAAATTAGAGATGATTCGAACATTTTTTTTTTTTAATAAAGGGGTGGACAATGAAGGAAAGGCCAATGGAGAAATTCTGAAGAGTTGGACAAGAACACCTCCTAAGGTGTGGACGGGACAGCATCGAAAAATATTCCTAAAGAAGAGGCTGAGACGGTAGCACACATTGTGTGTAAATGTCCAGTACTGCCTAGCATAAGACTTAGGACCACGGGCAGACACTTGTTAAGTGTAAATGCCGTGGTGGAGCTAAGCCTTAAGCAAATGCTAGCAATTAAAAGAGACTCCGTAATGAGAAAGAAGGTCGACAGTCTGAAATCACTATAGTCGATTGTAAAGGCTAGTGGTAGCCCGAAACTCAAATGAGAGTAAGATAATCGTGAATTATAAATCGGTTGCTGAAATCAGTACAAGTAAAGAAGGGGGTCGAAAAGGGGTTCATAGGGTTAGCGATCTGCTTTAATCTACATAAAAAAACAAAACTTATGTGTATCGACGTTTGGAAAGTTTACGTCTGGCTTTTGCTTTAGAGGTATTATAGTTCCCAACATTTTGCATATCTTTATAGTAAATCAGCATAGGAAATCATGTAATCACGACATTATAGGTACCTGAATTTTCATTCATCGTTTTAAAGATAAATATTATATCTACAGCTTTCTTATGTGTGATAACTTAAAGTTGAAATATAAGACATGAAATCCGGTTTTGTGGGATATTGTAGCGCTAAGTGTGAATAAGTGGGAAATTTACCCCTACACACATTTTAAATGTTTACCGTCTTTGTGGTGTTCATTCAGAGCTTTGGTGTCTTGGAAGGATTACAGTGGAAGTTTATGACAAATATTTTTGCGGGACATCTCAGCTCGCTATATTGATGTTTAAGAGGAGTTCTTTCCCTTTTTTTAATAAAGTGACAAAAGAAAAGAGTTGGAGGGTTGAAATATTCCACAAAAATGTATTATAGAAAAGTTTTGAACACCGCTTACGATGCAGGTATCGGAATCTGTTGTCAGAATGTTATTTAAAAAAAATTATTTTATTTTAAAATGTCTTTTCCAAATTGTGTTCACTTTAACTTATTAACAACAAATTATAGTATGAATTATTTTGACCAGATAATATTTTGTGATGTGAGTCAAGGATTCGCATATTCAACACTTTCCTTGCGCTGCCACAAAATGTATGATGCTGCGGTGACCAACCCCATCCACTATTTTAGAGGGTCGCATACTATTTTACCTCTTGTCCACTATTACATTTGAGTGCAACTATATCTCTACTTTTTGCCAGACGTCCCTTTTATACAATATTTTTCCTCACAAATTTTGAATTTTGTTCACTTCTTTCATTATATATAAATATGTGTGTATTTAGTAAAAAAAAACTTAAAATCAGCTAAAACTACATACAAAAATGCTCTCCGTGCACCTAATGCTCCCACAGAAAAAAGTTTTTCAACATCTAACAATATTTGGTTTTCAGAAAAATCTCCTTAATCATAAAGTCCAATTTTGGAATGGAGTGTTCTAAAGTTAAAATAGGCCTAAATACGAATAGACCTGATTAAAAGAAAAAAACATTCGGCAGAGTAAAATGTATCAGAAGTAAAAAGTGTATTTAACAACAACAAAAAATAATTTTCTCTCACAAGCTCCTAATTATAAAAATATGTATTTCTTGGTTCATACGATACAATCGTTGTGTGGAAAACTAATGGAAATATCTTTTATAGTTAGTAGTGCAATTCACTAAGTTTTAACGATTCGACAGTCGTAAAATTTGTCGACAATTTTTTTTTGTTTGCAGTAACGATTGTGTGATTCACTGGCTTCTCGTAAACGTTATTTTTTTGTTTATTCAAATTGACATCAAGTGGCATCACTGTCAAAAAATATCAAATAAACGAAAAGCACAAAGAAGAATGAAAAAAAGTAATATTTTTTGGAAAAAATTGTTTGTGCGTTTAGCTATTTTTGCAAAAGGTGAGTAAAAAACACTTGACGTTTTTTCTAGATGTAATATAAACATGTAATATATGTACCTAGTGCCTTGCTCGTTAAAAAGATTCTTTATAAATGATTTATAAACCAGTGAAAAAGATGCCATGCATTTTAGTTTGTCGAATAAATAAAAAACAAAAAAATATACGTCGTTCATTTTTGTCTACAATCGTTAAGCTAACAACGACAGCTGACAAAACGATTGCGAATGTTGTTTAAAAAAGTTACTGACTAGCAACATCGTTAATTTTGTTGTTGAAATTTTTTATCGATGCGATTGTCGTTAAAAAAGTATAGTGAATCGCACTACAGATCTTGCTAGAAGAACATAACTTTATTTCTTCATTTGGCTGTATGTCAAGGAGGAGCCGTTTCCTCTAAAATTAGTTTTTTTTTTTAAATTATGACATTCTTCGTTCATACATCGTACGTATTTGTATATTATTAGCTTTGTATCTTTACTACCTTTGTATAAAATATTCATTTTAATAAATTCTTAGGTTTTTAAATGGATGTTTGTGTACTTACTTATACATACGGAAAGCTCACTCACCTTAAAAAAACGAGTAAAACGCAGCAATGGCTGAGAGCCCACTGTCAATTGTAAAAGGTCAAATGGCAGTAGCGAAATCATGTCAAGAAAACAATCTCTCGAATGGACATAATGCGACATAAGTTTTTTATCATCGTAAACCTGCAATTAATTTGAGAAAGTAATATTTAAAATATTGGCATTAGACTCACCATTAAACCCTGTTCCAAATAACCGGTTCGGAGTTGTATAATAATATCGAAAATGAATACAATGTCAGTTAGAGTATCACAAATAAACCAAAACGTTGGCACCGCTTTCTATAATATTTTAAATACAAAATAGTGTCTTCCGAGTAAGGCATAGATGTGTTTTATTAAAGAGTTCTTGCCTGCAGTTCAGGAAAACTTTGGCGAACAATTAAGGTCCACAAGTTATAAAGAACACAAATTGTAAGTATCATCAGCCAATAAAAGTGAAAATTCTCATCAGGGTTTACAACGGAGCGACGCTTTTGTAGGTAACGCCTGCGTCTTTTTAGAGCTTTACCAATGTCGCCTGATGCACTTTCGGATCCAGTATCGTCGACGGTTTCCTTGGTTTAAATAGAAATAAAAGTATGTATGTCTTAAATAACAGATAAACTAGTATATGGGTATTGGTCACTTAGGTATGAAGCAAAAGGTTTACGAGCACAGTGACAAAACGGTGCCAAATATGAAATTTAATATGAAATTTAATTCTTGATTTGACACTCTGACAAGGTGGTTTTTGATATTTTTTAGACCTTTCGTTTTCTTTATTCTTTCTATTATGTGTGGTATAGTGCCATCTAGTTGTGAAGTACTATTACTACATACACCTACATTTCTATATTAAAGTATGTATGAAGTTAAGAAATGTCAATTAGTTGTAAGAAATGGAATGTGTGTAAAACAGAAACTGAAAATAAATCACTTCTTGTTTAACCACTGACTGAAAAACATCATAGTGGCGACGAGTAAAAAAAATAAAAACAAAACAACAAGAACAACTACAGCAGACTGCAAAAAGAAGTGCCGTTATTTTTCGTGTGCAATTCTTTTACACTTTGCGTAGTGTATTGAAATTTATAATATAAATTTCCAAAAACTTTATTGGTGTTGTTGTGACTTTATAATATAAAGAAACAATTTTAGTACAGTTGGTGTTTGATTTATATTGCATCCATAATAAAAACAATTAAGTTTAAATACATTACAAAATGCCAGTAGAGGAAAGAAATGTTACTATGGCTCACAATGAAAGCATTCTTGCTACGTCCATGTCAATCGGCATAAGGCAATTTCGTCCAAGTGTCGACAAATGGAGTAGTTGGCAAGATGTTTTAGATTCCCATTTTGTGGAGGCGACAATTGAAGAAGACCGAATAAAAGTTTCAACGTTAGTAAAAGCGGTAGGCCTTGATGCACATGGCTTATTAAGGGAGTTGTGTTTTCCCGAATTGCCTATAAAAAAACGTATAGTGAATTGTGCGAGATATTGAACCAACATTATTCACCTCCGGTAATAATTTTCTGAGAAAGGCGCAATTTTTTTGACGCCAAGAAGAAAGAGGCTGAGACAGTGGCTGCATGGTATGCAAGAATTAAAAAGCTGCCAATGAAGTGCAAATTTGGAGCACAACTGCAGCAATTTTTACTAAATAAATTTGTGACGGCCTTTGATGGTAAAATGTATGAAAGACTGTGTGAAGAAGATGAGAGCTTGACTCTGGAAGTGGCATATAAAAAAGCGTTGACGGTAGAAGCAAAAATTTATGCAAAAGAGAACCTGGAAAGTGAAGTTAATTATTTAAAAAAACTATCAGGTAGAGGTAAACATTTTTACAACAAAGAAGACACAGCATCTAGCGGTAAAAGCAACACACAGCAGCAAAATAACGGATACAAGGAAAAGAAGAAATATTCGCATTGCGGCTGGAAAAATCACGTTAGCGAGAAGTGCAAATACAAAAACAGTAAATGTCACAAGTGTCACAAGGTTGGACATCTTGCAAGCGTATGCTACAGAAATTCTATCAACAGGGTAGAAGTATCAAAAATAAATGATATACCTAGATAGCTTTTATGATAAAGACAGTAAAACAAAAGACATAAAAATTTTTCTGTACCCATCACGCTATCAATAAAAGTAAATAAAAAATAGATGAGTTTTATTCTGGATACTGGTGCTGCGTGTTTGTTAATGTCTAAAGAAACATTTTATAATTTTTTTAAAGAAGAGAATCTGAAGTCCTGTGAAGATAAATTTTGTGCGTATGGCGGAGACATAATTAAGGTTCTGGGTGAGTTTTTCGCGCTGGTGAATTATAATAGTCAAATTAAAAACTTGCGGTTTGTCGTTACAAACACGTGTAGCCACTCACTTCTAGGCCGTGATTTTATGGTTTTGTTTGGAATTGGTCTTTCTAACATCAGTGCAGTTAGTAGCATAAAAGAGTGCGTACAAAACATACAACGACGTTTTCCAAATATGTTCAGGGAAGCTTTAGGTCGGTTTACAGGGTGTCCTGTAAAGCTTAGGTTGGTTCAAAATGTAAGACCTATTTTTTGTAAACCAAGACCTGTATCGCTCGCCTGGCGTTCAAAAACTGAATTTCAATTACGTGAGCTAGTCGCACAAGGGGTGTTGGTACCAGTTGATAACTAGGAGTGGGGTACGCCCTTAGTGCTCATATTAAAGCCTAATGGATAAACGGTGATTGTAAATTGACTATAAATAAACATTTAGAAGATGTTAGGTATAGATTGCCTTTAATTGAGGAATTGTTTGCTTCACTGCGAGGAGAATTATATACAAAGCTAGACCTTTCAAATGCCTATAACCAGTTGGTGTTGGATGAAGATTCGCAAATGTTATGTGCTTGGAGCACCCCCTTAGGAGTTTTTAAAATGACTCGTTTACCATTTGGCATTAAGCCCGCGACAGCTATTTTTCAGAAAACGATAGAGACCGTTCATACTTTAGTGATCATGTCCGCAAAATTGACGTAGAACTTTCTAAGTTAGATAAAGTGGGGTTACGACTTAATGCGAGTAAGTGGGAATTTTTCAAAGAAAAAGTATCCTATTTGGGTTTTGATATTAGTAGAACTGGTTTGAGTCTAAACAAAGACCGCATTTCTTCTGTGCTTGAAGCACCTGTTCCGAAAAATATTTCAGAAGTTAGGGCCTTTATCGGTATGCTCAACTACTATTCAAAATGTATACCTAACTATGCAAATAAAATGGCACCTCTCTACGAGCTTCTCAAGAAAGAAGTGCCGTTCAAGTGGTCTAGAAATTGTCACAATGCCTTTAAGTCTTTAAAAAGTGAAATCATTTCTGACAAAATTCTGGTTCATTTCAACCCAAAGCTGCCCAACAGATGCGTCCAATAACGCCTACCTATTATGGCTGCTGCTCGAATGCAGAGTTGGGCATTCATTTTATCCGGTTTCATTTATACTATGAGATATATTAAGGGTACGGAAAATTCGGCGGATCATTTGTCTCGATTTCCGCAGAGAACCATAGCCAATAATCATGAAGACCTGGGTTTCATTAACTACATTTGCAGTGATAATAAACTAAATTTAAACTTCAAAGATATATCTAGAGAAACTAGGCGAGATCCGTTATTAGCAAGATTGAAAGAGTCAATTCAAAGTGGTAAAATCGATTTGTTAAAAGGAGAAGAATTTGCTCCATTTATTTCACGCAAAAATGAGCTTTCTGTAGAAGATGATTGTATTCTATGGGGGCTTAGAAAGACTAAATCTTTGGCTAGATCACATATTTGGTGGCCTAAGATGGATTATGACATCGAGAAATTAATTTCTAACTGTGTTTCGTGCAAAATCAGTCAACCGAGTCCGGAAAAAAGTCCTTTAATACCATGGACGCCTACAGACTCTCCTTGGTCTAGGCTTCATGTAGACTTTGCCGGTCCAATTAAGGATTTCCATTTTCTTACAATAATAGATTCGCTTTCTAAGTGGTTTGAAGTTTTTAAAACCAAATATATTACTACAAGTTTAACCATTAATAAGTTACGAGATATTTTTGGGAGGTTCGGTCTTATAGACACGTTCGTGAGCGATAACGGTAGGCAATTTACGGCCGAAGAGTTTAAAATCTTTTTAAGAACAAATAATATAAAACATATTTTAACTGCACCTGGTCATCCAGCAACAAATGGGCAAGCAGAAAATTTTGTAAAGACTTTCAAAAAATCAATGTTAGCGAATTTGCGTGAAGGTGAAAATCTCGATGACATAATAAATACGTTCCTTTTTGACTACAGAGCAACAAAGCATTGCACCACTGGAGAATCTCCAGCAAAATTATTATTGGGAAGAGAAATCAAAACACGTTTTAGTATGCTTTGCCCGCCGTTGGTAAAAAATAAAATTCATAAAAGTCAATTAATAAACATGAAAAATTACAAAGTAAATCGTAATGTGGCATTTGAGCCCGGTAAAAGCGTTTTTGTGCGACACTATTCTAATCCAAATAAAACCTCATGGCAAGAAGCCAAGGTCGAGGCACGTATTGGCCCTCAATCTTACCGTTGTGTCCTGACTCGCAATAATAGAATAATTGAAAGGCACATTAATCAAATGATTCGCGTTACCGAAGAGAAAAAACAGAAGAAAACGAACTCGCAGATCCAAGTACCGTGGATAAAATAGTAACAGGGACGGATGTCACGTCCTCGGGGGATGGTGTGGTACAGAACAGTGTTTCTCCAAATAAAGTTCAGATCTCGCGAATTGAAACCGTTGCAACGTCGAAATTATAAAGAGTAATTTTATCTTTTACTTTTACTATAAAACTTATATGAATACATATATTGATACACCTATATATACATATATACAAAAGTATTATAAAACTTAAGGTGGGAGTTGTGGTATAGTGCCATCTAGTTGTGAAGTACTATTACTACAAGTATGTATGAAGTTAAGAAATGGAATGAGTGTAAACCAAAAACTCAAAATAAATCACTTCTTATTTAACCACCGACTGAAAAACATCGTTTTATAAAAAGAAAACCTGTGTGATATAACTTTGAATACAGTAAAAGTTAAATTTCAATTTTTTTTATTATTATTTTATTATAAAGAAAACGAGCAGTAGCAACACTATAGGTCTGTTCCAGGTGCATAACAATACAGTTCGGACTATTGAGAGTAAAAAGAAAATTACTCTCTGAATGTGACAAAGTTGTCCAAAATTGGTGGAACACAAAAAAAAAAACACAATTGAAGATCTTGAAATACTCGTACTATTGCTGCTTACTTTCTCAAATAAATTTCATATGAGTGACTTTAGACGCTTAAAATGCATAATATTTTAAAAGCAAAACATTTGCATCATTGGCAACAGCTGTAAAAAGGGAATGAAAATAAACTGAGAAAAGTAAAAGCCAGTTCAATTATTTAAAAAGTTATTTATAATTTTTTGCAAAATGGAAATCCAAGTTACTATTCTATTTTGCTTTTTAATCAATTTTAAATAAAAACTTTCCGTATTTGAAAATTTTTTTATTTTTAAATATAAACAAAAAAACGCTGATAATTTAATTATAGTCCGAACTTACCCAAAGAAAGAGTTCGTGCAACTTTATACCGGAAATGAAAAATTTTACTCTCTCATTTTCTGTCAACGCTTTTAATCTAATTTGTGGGAGTTCGGGTGGTTTTGTTAGGCACCTGGAACAGGCCTTATACTGCCATTTGAGTGTTAAATAAATTGGGTGCATTACAATTTCATTGTATTTTGATTACTCGAAAGATAAGTAACATAATCCCTAATCATTTTTGTAAAATCATAAAATGGGCTGAAACCTTGTAACCTTTGAACGCCTAATTATAAGATGGACCCATTGGGCTGTATAAAATAAGCACCGCGCTATAGGAAAGAATCAAGGTCGTAATGGTGTCATTTACTTTAATCCCTGTGTTGCCAAACGGTGGTTTTGTAACATCACAGAGCAATCTTCGCTTATGGTGTCTATTTGTTTTTATTTTTCCATGTTTTCTAGGATGTTAAATTGTCGTCCTTTGCATTGTGTGTCTAGTAACTTTACAGTGTTTCTGGAACGGATTACCTATATTCTGTTACAGTCAATTTCGAAATCTTGTTTGTCTTATGTAGCTGTGTTGAATGGTGCACGTTAGTTTGTAAGCCCTTTGTTTACCTAGATGTTCGTCTTTGGCATGACATTCTACGCAAGATATGTGGACACCATAATATATGTAATCACGGAAAATACCGAATTACAAATATTGGAATACCTTAACAAACAACACAAAAACATATCAGTGACTATGGGGTAAGAAGTGAAATGGTTGAAACTCCTCGTCCAGACGATTGTATTGGAAGTGAAATTGACACATCTTCTATTGATGTTGAATTCGATTTATGGTCTCACCTAGGCTTGTCAGAAGGACATGATTTGGGTTGATTTTCAAGCCTTTTTATGCCCTGTTAAGATTTAAGTTAAAAATTTCTTTGTCATAGTTTTCTTAAATACTTTTTTACTCATCAATCAAATGTGAAATTTGTATTTCCATAAAATGTTCAATTCCCAAGTAGGGAAATTTGCTATCATGAACATTATGGGAACGTTTGTTTTGCTATCAATATGTAGTGAGTGTACAATAGGGAAGGCGAAAATCTAAATAAAAAGTAAAAATTATTGAAAATTTGTGGGTAAGTGATGTAAAAAGTAATTATGTTTAAGTTTTATAATTAATATTATTATATTAATTTGTAGTTTAAAAGGTAAAAAAATGTTCAGAATTTGTTCCATTATATCACTACAAGAGGAGGAGATTCAGCAACAGCGGATATCTCGTCGTGCTTTGCGAGATGTATCTAATCCATTAGAGTTGCCCGATACATTGTAAGTGGGTTAAGTTTATTTAAAGAATTTAAATCAATTTGTTTCCATTTCAACATTACAGGGTGAATAAATCGGCGTTTTCATACCTGTTCAATATTTTGACAGATTCTCTGCCAGGAAACAAAAAAAAAATCATTTGGTATTCCGTCCATCGTAAAACTAAGCGCATGCCAACATTATTTTGCAGAGGGTGGATACCAAAATGGTTTTGGAAGAGATTACGAAGTAGGAATGGCGAAATCCACTTTTGCGAGGTGCTCTCTAAAGTGTTGGATGCTTTAGAAAAAAGTCTCTGCGCAGAATGGATAAAATATCCGTCAAAACTTTTTTAATAGGAGGGCCAGCAATATTTAGTTCTTCTGTAAGCGAATTCCAAAATTCGCTTACCACATCTTTAGAAACCTTCACAAAGCCACATGCAATGGGTCGGTTATTTTGCATCCTATTGCGAAGCATGTCATGTAGCACATTATTTATTGATTTAGACCTAAAAATAGTTTTTAGTTAATTTATATATCCATTAAAATGTAGCAACTACTTAAATTTTTTTCTAGTTCCCCAAAAAAAAAAAGAAAATGAGAAAATGAACAAATGGGAAAAATGTCTTTGAAAAATCCATTCACGATAAGGCAATGTTTTGAATGGGAACATTTTTTTGGGCATATCATTTACCGCTGAGTTACATATCAGAAAATGGGAACACATTTTATGGGAAAAATTATTCGTGATCGCACTTTTGGGAAAGGAAAAAAATTTTAGGGGATGTCGGAAAGTCATTCCAAACATCTACATTTTTTATATCCCTAGAAATCGGAAATTCTTTAAAAATTTTTGAAAATTCACTAAAAATTAAAAATTCACCAAACAATTTACAAATCATCAAAATTAAATATTTTACCAAACATCAAGTTAATCAATAAATATAAATAAAATTTTAAGGCAATTTAGTCATAAAAGTCACAACATTTTCTGACTTCAAATATTTCTTGACTTCATTGGTAGAATGCTCTTGAGGGGAACGGACGTGTCTTTTTTTTTAATTCATCGTAGCTGAACCAAACAAAACAATGTGATAAATAAGAACAACAAACATTAATAAATACTGCGTATGAAAATATAAATGAAATACAGAGGAACTGTATGAGTTTCTCCAGCAATAAGAATATAGAGCAGAGCGTAGACTCAGTGAAAACAAAAGGCTTGCTCACGTTATAATAAATGCAAAATGCAGTAAGGAAAAAATTAAAGCTGACAGCTTATAGTTAACAGCTAAACCATTAAATCGCACTCGCTCGAGTTCCCCTGCACTGTGCAAAATTAATACAAAAGCAAATGATGTTCAGAACAAGTGAACCAACATTAAATAATGAAATAAGTTGTACAAGGAAAGCAACAAAAAGTAATGTTGAAGAAAATACATTAAGCAATAATAAAACTCCCGCTTTGTTAAACAGCGGTTCCCAAACTGCAAAATATTACTACACTGGTACTGTAGCAAAAATATTACAATTTAGGTATGTATATCACCATAACAAAGAGAAAGGCAAGTCCTTAGCCCTCACAACAGGAGAACACCGCGAAAGATTACAAAAGCTCAAACGCAGGTACGTTACCGGTACGTGAAAAAGGATTTTAGTTACTACCTCAGTCGATGATGAAACATAATCTGCTGTTAAGGAAAATAAACCTCCACTAATGTATATACGCGAGCAAACATCTAACGCCATCGTTAAATTGTTGTCCCAAATAGTGTGTAAAGAACATTTCCACGTCGCTATTATGCGTAGAGGAAAAATACAGGAAACAAAAGTACAAATAAAAAAATTATAGCCTTATTGCAATCAGGTTTGACGCAGAAAAAGAAGTTACTACACAAAAGAAGTTAAACACATACAAAAAGTATTGTATATTGTCATAAGGGGCATGGACAGTTTTCTTCCTCCAGATGATATAAAAAGTGCTTTAAAGTCTAAAGGATATGTGGTGGGATCCGTCCACAATATCATAAATAAGACCAAGGTACCGTAGTCAAAGCACCGCATTGAAATTATATTTAATACATCTCATTTAAAGAATAAGAACTCTGTTCACCCCATTAAAACGCAAAGCTTCACCGCAGTGCACAAATTGCCTGGAATTTGGCCACACAAAATCCTATTGCACATTACTGTCTGAATGCGCGGTTTGCGGCGACACCCACTAAATTTCGGAATGCACTCGTTCCAGAGACGTTTCAAGGTTAAGTAATGCAGTAATTGTGGCGAAAACCCTACGGCAAACCATAGACGCTGTAAAGTCTATTTACACGTCAAAAGAACACAGCAAGTTGAAAAACAAATATACGAAAAACATCAGGCCTCTCACTAGTCTATCTGCTGAATATAGAGCTAGTGCACCGCCTACAACCGCACAAAGCAACAAAGTAAGCCTTTTGTACGCTGAAACTTTAAAAATTGTTCTCAATTTCCAGGTCATATTGTAACATTAAATAGACCCAATGCCCAAAAATATTCATACGTCAAAGTTTTAAGAGAGGTCCCCAGGTACCTATTGCTAATAATTCGAGTGCAATCGAATTCAAACGATGAATAATTTAATTATTAATAAGCAGAACGGGTTTCAAGAAATGATGCGAAATTAAAACATGATTCTGCAAGTCCTGTTAAGCCGTAAACAAAGATGACCCCACTAATAATATGCTACTAGAGCACTCTTCCAGCACAAACTAGAATTATAAATGATAAAAATATTTGACTTTGTGTTTGTTGAGACTTTAGGAGTCCTGAAAATTATACTTTTGTCCTTCTCTGGCCATCATTGTAAAGTACTAAAAATAAATCCGACTTACTTGAGTTTCCGGCATTTGTCGAGTTGAAAATCTTTTGAGGAATGAGTCTTCCCTTTTAAGCGGTGGTTTCTTCTGAATAGCTGATGATATTTGTACAGTTGTTCGAAGTTTCATCCAGCGTTGATTAGACCTCGTCCTGTATTGAATGAATGAATTTATATTTTTATATAAGTCAACAAAAATACTCAAGTCAAACATAAACTGATATACACGTACATAGATATAATTTAAGAACTGAGTTTTTTTTAAGTTGGGCATATTTTTAAATGAGTTTTTTGTGTTGAATTTTCTAACTAAGCTAATAAGGACTGGGAAATTTATGTAATTAAAGCAATATGAGTTTTTATCGAAATTTTGTCGACTATATATCGACGGGGGGTTGTGTATTTTGTTATAAAAAATTATATATAAAAACCTACATTTAATATTGTAACGCTATAAAAACTGTTGGGTCAAAATATATTCAGTATATTAAAATATATTCTTGTTTAATGAATCAATTACTTTAAATACTTTGTAGCTCTTGTCGCATCTCTTTTTACCTATATTTGTTTATAAAAACTTCAATTTAAGCTAGTACATAAGATTCTAACGGAAATAACTGTCTTTTTGTACTCTCCTTAACTTTAAAATTTAGTTGCATTAAGAATTTATTGTCATTATCGAAAGTGAAGCTAAAGAATAAACATCAAAAAAGTTAATTTGTGTTCAATCATTTAAAACAAGTTTTTGTTAATTTATGTACAAACAAAAACTAACAAATTTACTTTTGTTTTACATTAATTGCATTCGTATAAATTGAACAGCGAACAAAAACCATTTAAATATAAACACAAACTAAAATATATCTTACCTTAACAGGCATACATACGTCTTTGGGTAAAGATTTTTAATAAATTTCAGAATATTGTTACGTTTTAACCTTTTTTAAACGTGTTTATTTATTCGTAGGTTCTTTAAATGAAAAAGTCTATTTCAATAATATTCACGGCACACTGTTCCTTTATTTACTTTAACACTTAAAGTCAGCACTTCTTTATAATCGCTGTTAATACTGGAACGTTTAACTCGATAATGACCGTTAGCTCGACCATCAAAGTCTTTTCATAGTAGCCGTCTTGTTTCCAGAAATTTGTGGAATACGCAAGAATGATTGTTCTTGTAACTACTGTCTGCTTTGTTTCTTATGGTGTTGTTTTTGTTTATTCATACTGCTCAATTACTGGAATTCGTGTTGGCGCTATATCGTTATTGTTATTCAGTGTGTATTTACTTTCCTGGAAACTTGTCTGAGCTTATAGATTTTGTGTTTTGTTGTTGTTACATCGTTGTTTGTACAGTGGATGCCAAATCTTGTGGCACTTTTTGTTCTGGAACTTTCTGTACATTGAGTGCAACAAGTATTTATACCACTCAATTCTTACAGGCAAGAATACTTGTTCGCGTTTATCACCGTAACAATATGTTGAATTTTATTTTTATTTTCTTCTTTGTGAAAATTAGGTTTTTTGTGAGAAAAAATTAAAAATTTAGTTTTGAAATTTTATAATATTGTGAATTTTGCGTTTTGTGGTATTTTTGGAATTATTTTGTTTCATCGAAGTTTTTCGATTTTTTTTTTTTAATTTTCGGAGCAATTGTGAAAACAAAATGGTGCCAAATTTTGAATTTTTTGGTGCAATTTACATTTTCTTGAAACTTTTTTTTGGAAAATTTTATTGTTTTGGTAATATAACATTTTTAGACTGTAGTTTCGTTTTGTAAAGTATTAAATTTGTTTGTGTTGACGTTTAAATGTTTTTATTTCCGGGTTAATTGAGATTTTTCGAAAAATATTTAATTTTTATGATTTTGAAATTTTTTCATAAATTTTTGATTTTTTAGTAGAATCCCGATTTGAGCTAAAATTAGGCGTTTTTTTTGTAATTGTATAAAATATATTCTATTTTCAAGTTTTCATAAATACGAAATACAACAATGTACCAAAAGTACATGAAAACTTTATTTTGCCTACCTTATACTGTGTTCATTCATGGACCTTATGTGCGCAATTAGGAAATTTATGCAATTAAGTCCTTAAGTGAGATCAGCTTACCATACAAGAACATAATTAATAAATTGAGCAATTTGTACTATTAATTGAGTTAAATTCCCAATGCAATTCTGGTGAAGTGTGTTTAGCAAGCAGAAAAAACTGTGTTCAATCCCAAAATCAAGGCACTTTAACAATATAAGCTATCAACGATACAACCACATTTCATTTCTCATGGCAGTTGTCCAAATTTGTATAAAAAAGTGCAAAGAAAATAAAAAGAAGTGGCAGACAAAATTGACGAAATGTCTTTTAAAGACACAGTTCTATCCACTTTTCCAAATTCACAAACTTAAAATTTTACGAACAAAATTAAATAATTACAAATATACACATGTTAAGTAGTAGTAGTAATAATACTGCTCTAAAAATTGGTTATTTCTACAGCTTTTAAGAGCACAGGTCAAGAACCCACCTTACAAGATTGTGGACAATCGTCTTAAGCGGGGAAGAGTTAGCACATTTCAAATTTAGTTCTTATCATAAGCTGAGTTAAATTTTGCAACATTGTCATTTTACTTCACAATAGTTATACGGAAATTAATAACAAAGCTTATTGGCACTCATTTGGTATTATTTTCTAGATCAGAGTGTGTAATTTTAATTACTAATATTAATACCAATCACGCCACCTCTCTAATTGTGGCAGCAAAGTTAATACGAGTATTAGTTAAGTAATTTGCATTGTTCGTTGAGTTCTATTGCGGTCATTACGACCGATAAAAGGAAATATTAAAATTACTAGGGGCCATTATTACAACTTGCTTTTAAAGGTAATGGTAGAAAGAGATACCTTAGGCTAGAGTGAGGGATAAAGCGACCATTAACTGTTATTCGTTATTACAACTTCCTTGTAAAATAAAATAAATTTTATTTGAAAATATTGCAGTGCAAGAGCGATAACCGACTACCTTTAACATATGAATTTGGTTTTTAAGAATACATAGTGGCAACTACTTACTCTTATGGCAAAAAAACCATTGTCAGATCAGAGGGGACACGAGAACATAGTGATCTCTTTCTCTGTCTCTTTCTTAAATGAATGACTGCTCCTATTCTCTTTTGTTACTTTTTTCTTCTTAATTTTAGATAATATTTTTGGGGCATTAATGAAAAACGTATGCACAAAGTAAAAATAAGGGTTGAAAAATTTATATTCTTTTAAAATTAAGGCAAGGGCACAATTTAGAGCATAACTTACGCTGTAAATATTAAAAGATAAGTTCAATTTTCATTATTTGTTTTGATCTTTTTTCGCATTATTTGAAATGTTATATTTGTCTCTTTCTTTAGGGACTGACCGCGGCAAAAAAGCTGGTTCTAGCACTTTTCTAACGCCAAAGTTTACATCTTGGGTCTGCTCTATGATAAGAAAATTTTCCTTTCAGCTTATCAGACAGTTTTATCTCAAAGTACACTTATAACACCACAAACGAATAATCTGTCCGATAACTTCCTAACTTTAACTATCGGCAAGTTGTAATAATGGCCTAAGTTATCGAACTGTCGCTTTACTCGCTCAATTTGTTCTTTAGTTCACTTATTAAAATTCTTCAAGCTTGAAGGTCTTTTGTTAAATATTATATTTTTATTTGTCGATATTTCGCTACTCCATTGTGTAGCATCATCAGGAAATAAAAATTTACAAAACTACAAAAAAATAATATGTTTATGAAAAATTATTGTCACAAAAAATTCAACAATGTGAAAAATTTATACGTAGGCGAATTTCAGTATTTCCTTGTATAATAAGATTGATTTTTTTTTTTATACTGTATTTTATTTTATTGAATCTTTCTATTAAAAGAAATTCACAATAAGTATTCAAATCTTATTTCTAAATTATTATTTACTAGTTAGTACCAACGTAATAACTAATTTTTTGTATTCAAATCTTAAAAATCTATCTTCTATTCTGTAGAGAGAGCCGCCTCGCCAGGCTCAATGTGTCAGTTCTTTTTAGTCTCTGGTGGCCGTCAAATTGCAATAAATTGCGTGCTAGAGTGTTGGGATGTGAGACTAGTTTTTTCACGTATTTGGACGTGTATGTTTTAACTTCTTCGTGGATAGTGGGAACTTTGAGATCCCTACGTATGTTTAATTTCTTATGTACCAGGGGGCACATACGATAGAACGTAAAATCCTAGACTGTCTTCTCTGTAACTTCTGGATGTTTGATGCACAGGCAGTACCCCAAAGCTGAATACCATATGACCATATTGGCTTTATAACGGATTTGTATAATAGGACTTTATATTCCAAAGCCAAAGTTGAGTTAGGACTTATTAGCCAATGCAGTTGATTTGTTCGAAGCTTTATGGACGTTATTTTTGTCTCAATGTGACGGGTCCAAGTTAGGCGCCGATCTAGGTGGATGCCAAAATATTTGACGTGCGTTTCCGCTGGAACCGTGGTATTAGTTATTGTGATTGGTGGACAATTTTGCCTTCTAAGAGAAAACGTTACATGAGCACATTTTGATGGATTTACCTCTATTCTCCACTGTTTTAGCCAGTCTTCTAGCTTATGAATATGGGACTGCAGCTTTTCAGATGCATCCTTTGGATCATTACTGACACTTATAATTGCAGTGTCGTCTGCAAAGGTTGATGTATATGTATGTGGGCTTGTCGGCATATCCGCTGTATAGATGATATATAATAGCGGCCCTAGCACACTACCTTGAGATACTCCTGCACTGATTTTCCCACATCTTGAAAGCTGGTCCTTTGACCTTACTTTAAAAGTTCTATCGGACAAATAGCTTTTTATAAGCTTGTGGGTGTTTTCAGGTAGAACCCGAACTATTTTAGTAAGTAGCCCATCATGGCAGACTTTATCAAATGCTTGGGAAATGTCTATAAATAAAGCTGAACAGTATTGCTTTCTTTCAAAAGCCGATCTAATAATGGTAACAATTATATGGACTTGTTCAATCGTACTATGCCTTGCTCGAAAACCAAACTGATGATCTGGGATAACGTTTTGTTCATTTAGAAAAGGAGTTACACTCGAGACGAATAATTTTTCAAATATCTTTGACAAAACTGATAGTAGGCTAATTGGTCTGTAGGATGTAATTTGGCTTGAGTCCTTTCCAGGTTTCGGGATCATAACAATTTCAGACATCTTCCAAGAGCATATGAAGAAGCCGACGCGCAACATGGCATTAAATATGTAAAGTAAAATTCTTACAGCTGAATCAGGTAACTTTCTTATCATTGATCCTGTTATACGATCAGGTCCAGGTGATTTCTTCATATCCGTATTTCCGTTCATATCCGTTGCAAGTTTGGAACTTAAAAATATACTAACGGCAAACAGATGTGTATTTCAAGACGTACAAGCAGAAATTTCTTTATCAGATGGGTCTGTTACTACCGGCAAAGTGATGTCAACAATTTGCGATATTACTATCGGTAATAGGGTACGGAAAATAAGACTAATATCCCTACCCCATGCAAAGAAAAATAGAACTCTTCTTGGTGCCGACTTTCTAGAACAAGCTGGAATTGTTCTCAACATGGCTCAGAAGTTTTGGTATTTCGAGGATGAGTCCAGAACCAAATACACGTTCACCAATCTGATGGAAGCAGAATTGTGTTCAATACAAGTAGATGAGAAGACATCGCCATGTAGAAACGCCTGAAAAGAAATTTCACCAATTATCAAATTTATAGAAGAGACGAAAATTGTGTCACCTTTACCAAAAACACCGTCCAACTACAAAGCACAAATTCATCACCCTTGCCAAAAATACCTTCCTTTGTCAGTAATAGCGACTCGCCACAGTCAATACAGAAATTGCTTGAGGAAAAATTTCCATCAAGCAGATTGGTGTCTGAACAATACTGCATTAATGAATTGTTCTTGTCACCAACAGCAAGCTCTCCTCATTTCATCCATCCTATATTTAGAAGCACAGCACATACACCGGCAAAGCCTAATAATTCAAAAAGCTCATATGCATCTCCAGCTAAATTTAGAAAAATTCAAACTGAAGATATGGATGACTATTTCACTCCATTGTTTTCAATGGATCTCAAAATTTTAAAAGAATCCGATGGTATTGGTCTTACTACGGATCAACGGAAAGATCTAAATAATGTTCTGGTTCAGAACAAAACTATATTTGAAGAGCCTACTGAAGCTACTCCATACGCTGTCCATCGCATTCATACAGAGGACCATGACCCTATTGCGATCCCTCCCTATCGATTATCAGCAATTATGAAAACAGCACTCAAAGATGAAATAACTAAGATGCTGGACCAAGGAATAATTGTAGAGTGTCAATCCCCATGGGCTGCTCCAGTAGTTATTGTTCGTAAGAAGACTGGTGGAATTCGGGTCTGTGTAGACTATCGTCAACTGAACGCTATCACCAAACCTGATCGTTATCCATTGCCAAGAGTGGATGATATCCTCCATGAGGCCAAAGTCACAAGATACATGTCGACAATTGATTTACAAAGCGGTTATTGGCAAATCGGAGTTCACCCGCCAGATCAGGAGAAGACTGCTTTCGTTTCACCATTTGGCATGTATAAATTTGCACGCATGCCATTTGGATTACGAAACGCTCCTGCAACATTCCAAAGATTAATTGATCGCTTAAAAGCTTCTCTTGGTGAAACTATCCTGCTGGCATACTTAGATGACATAATTTCCTGTTTCCCAGCTTCGAGCAACATCTCTGTGACTTACAAAATATTTTTCAGCGACTTAAAGAATTTGGTCTTAAAGCAAATCTGGAAAAGTGCCGTTTTGCCTGTAGTGAAGTGCGATATCTGGGCCATGTTCTAACTACGAAGGGAATAATGACAGATCCTGAAAAAGTTTCAGCATTGTATAACGGAAAGAGCCAAGAAACATTAAAGAATTGCTTTCCTTTTTACAAGCGTGTTCTTGGTATCGTCGATTTATACCATCTTTTGCCGACGTATCTAAGCCCTTATCATCTTTACTAAAAAAAAATGCTGTATCGCAGTGGGGACCTGAACAACAAGAATCGTTTCAGCACTTAAAAACCTTATTGACTTCAGCTCCAATACTGAAGCAAGCATCTGATGGTGAACCTTTTATCAAGACGGACGCCAGTGGTTATGCTCTGGGCGCAGTTTTACTCCAGGGGGAGGGACCGGATGAACACCCCATTGAATATGCTAGTAGACTTTTATCTAGTGCAGAACGAAACTATTCTACAATCGAACGTGAGGCGCTTGCAATTGTATGGGCTGTCAATAAGTATCGTGTGTATATTGAAGGAGCACCTGTAAAACTGGTCACTGATCATCAGGCTCTAAAATGGTTGATGAAAATAAAAACACCAACTGGACGTTTAGCCCGCTGGGCTTTGCAATTACAACCATTTGATATCCAGATTTATTACAAAGCAGGTAAAACAAATGTTATTGCTGATGCTCTCTCCAGGCCTCCATGCAAAGACGTTCACGAGGTATCAAACACATGTGAAATTTGTGCATTTTCTATCGAAATGCCAAGAAAAAATGCCACTGAAATAAGGGAAAATCAACTTAGTGATCCTTATCTTAAAACAATTATCGATTCCATTGAAAATAATTTAGAGGATCAAGCTTACTGGTTAAAAAGATGCTACATTCTGAATGATGGTGTCCTTTATTGCTACAATGATGAAGATTCTGATGACGCACAGCTTGTAATACCCCTTAATGAAAGACAACAAATTTTGAAATATTATCATAACGACGAAACTGCTGGTCATTATGGCATTGATAGAACTATGCGGAAAATTACTTCTCGATACTACTGGCCAGGAATACGAAAGGATATTGTGAAACATGTTACAGAATGTATGGAATGTCAAAGGTACAAGGCTTCAAACTTAAAACCTGCAGGACTTTATCAAACAGTTTCATCTAACCAACGATTTGAAGTGGTTGCTATCGACCTCTTTGGTTCTTTGCCGATTACTTCAAAAGGGTTTCAATGGATCTTTATAGTAGAAGACATTGCGAGTAGGTGGGTCGAACTCTTTCCCCTAGAGTTTGCAACGGCTGAAGTCTGCGCTAAAACGTTGATCGGAGAAATATTTTTACGATACGGTGTGCCCAGAAAACTTATTAGTGACAACGGCGTTCAGTTTGTCTCGGCTGTAATGCAAAAAGTAGTATATTGTCTGAATATTGAAGATATACTGGCTCCTGTGTACCACCCTGAAGCCGATCCAGTAGAACGTAAAAATCGAGATATGAAGGCTCAACTTGCAATTCTAGTCGGAGATGACCACCACTCATGGGACGAAAAACTACAAAGCATTCGGTTTGCAATGAATACAACAGTATGCCAAAGCACAAAACATACCGCAGTCTTCTTAACGTTTGGTCGAGAGCTTCGAACACTGGATGATGTACAACACGACTTGAAATCCATTCTTCAGTCCGAAAATATTATGGCGGAAATTACGCCATATCTGAAAAACTTGGTAAATGTTTTCAAAGACGTCAAAGAAAATGTTCACAAGCAACAGGACCATAATAAGCAAAATAGCAACAAAAATAGAAGAAACCAACCTCCATTGGATATTGGTTCAAGTGTATTGGTAACCACACATGTCTTAAGTAATACTGGTAAAGGTATTACTTCAAAATTTACTCCAAAGCGGTATGACCCGTATAAAATAATAGCCAAGAAGGGTACTACCTCCTACGTAATAGCTCATGAAGATGACTTAAATATACCCTTAGGAACATATCATGCTTCAGCTTTGACCCCAGTGGTGGGAATACCAAATCAAACCAAGGAACCTGTTAGGAAAATGAAGAAAAGGGGACGCCCGAGAAAATGATGATTGTTGATTCTTCATCGGGACGCTTTCAGCATCAAAGGGGGAGACTGAAGCAGGCCAATATTTCAAATTATCTTTAATTTCTATATATTTTTAACGCAATGAATTATACTCAATTAATTTCATATATTTCTCATTTGAATTTAATTTTAACGTACTTTTTGAATTTAACGGATTTTATTTAAATGCAACTCTGTTGCAACTATTTATTTACAACTATGTTTATGTTTAGAATTCGCTACTTTTGTATACAACTAAGCACTATAAAATAGTATATAAGCAGCAGCATTTGCATAATAAAATCACTCTGGTTTTTGTCTTCATTGAACACACAACTTTGTCCAGTACTATTACCGGACGGGTTTAAGTTTTTTTGAAGATATTTTGTAGAGTTTAGTAAAAGAAGACGGTGCGTTTATTTTCGTTGGCAGTACATTGTTCTTAAATGAGCAATTTTTATAATCTTAGGAATAAGATTACTTCAAGTGTTCTTTTTAAAGCAGAAATAAATAACTTTTTTCCAAACAATATCAATAATAACATAAAGTACAATATTTCAAAATAACACAATAAGTAAACGTCATTTTGTTTTTATGTTTGTTAAACATCGATTTTGGTAAAATGTTGATTTTTGTCATAAAATACAGCACTTCTGTGTTTTTTCAGCTTTTTCCACAAAATAGAAATTTGTTTTGAAATTTAAATCTTTGAATATTCAAACATTTTGTGAAATTTGTTTTTTTTTTTTTTTGTAAAATTTAGAGTTATCGTTGAATTTCGATTTTTTGAAAACAAAAATTGTTTTTTTCGGTTTTGAGTAGTTGGGGGTTTTTAGTTGTTTTTGAATTTTTAGATTTTTGTAAAAATTTTTCAATTCGGTTACACAATCAAGTCCGTAGGCTATCTGAGGGCCTAGGGGTGATAATTTGTCTTTAGGAACCTTATATCAAATTTAATAAGGATTCAGAATAACTATTAAATTTTATGGGCTTACGAATAGGCATTTCTCTGTTGGAGTGGAACAATAAAAAACCACAGGAAACGCGTTTATGGCCTATGTCTCGAAAATTTGTTGACCAATATGGCGAATTTCACCAAGCTCACTCATCAAGTTGTTTCAAGATCCTGTATTGTCTAGAGCCGTTGTTTTCAACATCGGACAGACGGTCATCGTTAATTGAACTTCCCTACCAATAAGGATCCAGTATATATAGACTTTGTTGGGTCGGAAATGAATATTGTAGAAATTACAAACAGTATTACAAACCTATATAAACCCTTTACATTAGAGGTTGAAGCCTTAAAGCTTTTCGGATCGGAAGTAAATGTGTCCAGGAAGGTGAATTATCTGGGCGTTACCTTGGATAATGAATACATCGAAACAAAGGTCCGGAAAGCAAAAAGGATTATACATCAATGTAAACGAGTGTGCGGCCGTAGGTGGGGAATCCCGCCAAAGGCTGCATTCTGGATTCACATTATGATGGTGCGACCCATTATAACTTCCGCATCCGTGGTGTGGTGGCCGAAGGCCTCTCAGGGCACAATTAAGCGTAAGTTGGATGGGATTCAGAGGATTGCCTGCATGGGTATAAGTGGTGCAATGCGCACGGCGCCAACACAGGCAATCGAGGTAATGTTGGGATTGCTGCCATTAGACTTATTCATTAGATCAACGGCCGCATTGTCAGCTTTGCGAATGAGGAGCGATGCGGTTTGGCATAGCTTTGGGGCGAACAACGGGCATAAGAGATACCGATGGATCGCATGAGTAGAACAAAGGTAGTCGAGAGGCTGCATCGGACACTCATTGCGGAAGGCATTATACACAATGGTGGTTCTCTTATGAGTGGCAGGGCAGGCGCAGGTGTAGTCTCAGTTGAGCTGAACCTGTAGTCTGTGTCTGAGGAGGTACGTGTCAGTTTACAACTTGGGTTGCTGCATGCGTTGGACCACTTGCTTGAAAGCCGAGTGCATGGGAAAATGGTTCTCATTGCACTTGACAATCAGTCAGTTATAAAACGCATAAGGCAACTGAACGTATATTTCAAACTAGTGCTGGAATGTGTTCTGAAACTAAACAGAAGTGCCTCGTTGAATGAGGTAACGTTGATGTGGGTTAAGGGACACATAGGCACAGCTTTGAATGAAGCAGCAGACGAACTAGCAAAAAGGGGATCTGAGGTGGATTTCTGTGGACCAGAACCCAGGGTTGCCCTGGGGATTGGCCTAGTGCGAGCTAAAGTTCCTCAAAGGGTAAACTCATTACACCTGAATAGGTGGAGGGAGAATACCACATGTAGACAGGCAAGAATGGTGCTCAAAGAGCCCCTCGGCAGGCAGGCCAACAAGGTGCTCGGATATAATAGGGCTACTTTAAGCTGGATCACTGCGTTAGTGATAGGACATGGAAACTTCAAGTATCATCTGGCTAAGATGAAAGTCGTAGAAGATGATACTTGCAGACTATGCCTGGAAGAGGCTGGGACGGTAGCGCACGTTGTATGTGAATGTCCAGCACTGGCTAGCATAAGGCTTAAGACCACGGGCAGACACTTGTTAGATGTGAATGCCATGGGAGAACTAAGCCTTATACAAATGCTAGCAATTACAAAAGACTCCGTGATGAGGAAGAGTGTCGACAGTTACCAGTCGACAGTCTGAAATCACTTTAGGCAAGAGTAAAGGCTGGGGCTAGCACGAGACTCAATTGAAAGTAAGGTGGTTGTGATTACGGATCGGTTCCCTGAAATCAATTTGAGGAGCAAAATGGGGGTCGAAAATGGACCCAGAAAGTAAGTGGTCTGCTTCGATATCCCCCCCTAATTTAATAATAAACCCTTTACATTTTTGTAACGGGCATAGTTCTATTTGTTGAACGAAAATGTTGAAAATATCACAATAGTATTCCCGCCCCAGTTCTGTGGTATCATTAACTTATACGTGGCAAAAAATGAATACTTCGACCTGATATCAGGAATTTAACACCGATTTCCCTGGGTTTATAAAGAAAAACTCTTCGGACTAAATATTGCAAATTAGTTCAAGAACACCAGGTTCTATATAACTCATAGGATCATAACTGAATACTGTAGAAAATTTCAAGCGCATTGACATAATTATATACATATACCTTATATATATTTTGGTAAAAAATACGACAAGATTGACATGCATTTAGAAATCTTAACTATTATTTGTTTAATGCTAAAAGTGGTTTTACACGACGTGTAATCGTCATATGATTTGTCATGTTTCCCCATGTAAAATTTATACACGTCAAACATAATATGTGCACTTTCCATGTGTTCGATAAATTAGACATCTTTTAATTAAGAGCGTGTTCCATTTTGATGTGACAAAGTATCTGACATCCTGTAATGCCTTGATATTTTTTTATTTTTAGGGGTTTCTTGTGCTGAAAGCTCTAAAAAGCACACTAACAACGCTAAGTTTCCATCTTTGCTGAACTCAGCTGTTTGGAAATAGAAAACTGTATTATGATCGAGGTTACGTAAAAAATAATTACACCTGTACGTTTGAACGTAAAAACTGTAAATCGTATGTTGGATATTTTGACAGCGTGTACTTGTCATATGACCTGGCAGATCGTATGACATATACACGCCATATAAAACCAATTTACCGAATTATATTTGTTAATATAAATGCAAATCAAAAACTAAAAATTAAATGTAGTGTTTTATGCATTTTATTTCTTCCCATATTTTCTTTGAAGTGCTAATCTCTTTCTTTGTTGTATAAGTATTTATATATAAATGACTAAAGTACTGAATGATTTAAATATTTAAAAACTGATTTCAATCTTCATTAGTTTTCATAATCTTTGGAATTACGTCTTTAACAAAAACATACATACGGATAAGCCAACGGCCTTATTTAAGCTGTTTCTTTTTTATCAAGAAGAATTTCAACTTACCAGTCAGAATCTGGGTCCACATGTTCGTCTCCGATATGTGATTTCCTAAATAAATTAAAATATCATTTGTATCAATAATTAAGTCAAAATAACACAAAAAGCTGAGGAATTTGTTTAAATTTGCATCTTAAAATTAAAAAAGGGAATAAAAAAATAATTAATTTTGTTGTTTTTAAAGAAATCGTTGTTGGCAGTTTGGGTTCGGTCGTGAAGAGGAGACAGTTAATAGCTTATTACCCGCAGACATACACTTAATCTATTGGTTCGGCTTGTTGTACGCTGCCCACTGTGGAACCAAAAAAAGCCGTTAAATAATACTGTGTTGTGCATTCGAAGCTTGTAAACTTAAGTGACATGCTAGAATATTTGGGACCTTACAATTTCCGCCTTGTTTAGTTCCAGTAGGCTCTTCGTTTTATCTGGGTTTGTGTCCCGTCGCATTTTTTACCTCAGTCCAAGTAGTTTGAAAAAGCTTTGCATTATTTAAGTTTATAAGTTTATAAGTATGAAGGCCTGGTGGCCTTTCACCCAGAATAGTCGTCGATCGCTATTCCTCTGTCTTGATAGTTATTTGCCTATCAGCAAAGATATTGACTTCTGTTGGCCTTGTGGTCTCACTTCTGTTTGATCGGAAATACATTTCGGTTCTTGGTTCCTCTATAAATATTATCAAGCCTATATTGCTCCTAGTGTAGAGCAATTTGTGCAGCAGCTGATGCACACAGGCATTTAGGTTAGTGTTCGGTTTGACCAGGAGTGTCCGTTGGGTATCAGTGTTTTACAGCTAGATGGTACTTTGCTGTTGGTAACAACAACAAAAAATAAATAAATTAAGAAGAATCCTGTTTCCATAGAGTGGTGACAGGCATGTCAAAAATTTTCTTCGCTTTTCCAAGATTTAAGAGTGTAACCATACAAATTATCAAAACTAATCGTTACAAAGAGAATTATAATAAATTTTTTAAAAAAGAGACGAGAGAGTTTATTTTAATTTATTCAATAAATGTTATAATCTATATTACTAATTCAATATGTACGCGTTCTGCCTCCGTTGACGACGGAAGTAATGGTATCAGCCTATCGCACCAACCGACGCTTTTGGAATATAGCCACGACATGTTGAGAGTGGACACTAGTTGACTCTCTCTTTGGGTGGAATAAGACTCAACCCCGAGCTCATTCGATTGATGCGAATATAATGCTATATCAACCGTCAACCGGACGTGCCAAATAGCACCTCAGCTTGACCTCGAATTATTTTCATCATGCCAGACTTTATCAAATGCCTGGAAAATGGCATTAAATAAAGCTAAACAGTACTGCTTATTTTTAAATTTCGATCTAATAACTGCGATAATTTTATGAATTTTATGAACTCCTCTAAAACCAAATTGGTGGTCTGGGATAATTTTTTGTTCATTAAGATAAAGTTTCAAGCACGAGACGAATAATTTTTCTTGGATAAAACTGAGAGTAGACTAATGAATGTCACACATCTTCCATCGCAACATGGCATTAAATATAAATAATGCAATACTCACAGCTAAATCAAGTAAGTTTCTTATCATTCTCATATCTGTATTTTTAATTGCCGACTTTAAAGAAGATAAGTGAAAAGTTATAGGATTATTTACGGTGTCACTTATTATTGAAGTGGTGCAAATATTTATTTTATGTGGTGTGAAAGCCTTTTCGGTATGATTAGCGAAAGAATTTTAAAAATGAGTTTTTAGCCCATAAGCGGTTTTCAAGTTTTAGTGGCGATTCGTAGGCAAAAGGACTTTTTAAGTGCCTTATAGCGTTCCACAGGCTATAGTCCGTGTTTTTTTGTTGGATCCAATATTTTTAAATAGATCTCGTGTCGTGTTTCTGTTTCAGTTTGATACGTAAAGTTACTTAACATAAGTTCATTTGGGCCTTGATGCCTTTTGAGCCTGGTCTTTTCCCTGACAAGGATCTGTATATCAGCCGATAATTGGTATAAATTTCTTTAAACTGATCGTTTGTTTGGTATTGCAACTTAGGTTGCGGCTGTCACGTCATCCGTAAAGTGTACATCTGTATCTCCTGAGCTTCCCAGAGAGATGTTCTGACCTAGGTGATAGCTCAAAGGACGAGTGTCGTGCAGCCTTATGGTTATAGATGAATGATCAGAATATATGTATATCATTGGATAAATTGACTAATAGTTGATTATGTCTGATAATTTTGCAATGTCAAAATCAGTAAGCCTGGCAGCATATTGCAGTCTGTTGGCCAGATATGGTGTCCAACTTTTTTTTTGCATTGGGACTAAGGACTCTGGAACACCAAAAAATGTACTTTGCATAGTAATCGTCAAGTGGAGCAAAGAACCTTACAAATTGATCGCGTTCAATCTTATATGTATGCCGGCAATACACAGAAGAGACTACAATACTGAAATCATCGCTGATGTCTCAGTTTGAAAAACGCTGCGTTCATTGGGAATTCTGAAGGACATTCCAGTTCATTTAACACCACCGCCAACTCCTTTATCCCACTGCGAGCCATCTGTGTATATTTTTAGATGGTCCACTTGGGATCCTGTGCCGTCGGGAGAACCCAAGCTTTCCAAGAGCGAGCCGAAACCTCTCAAAAATCACGGAATCAGGGTGGTGTAATCTATAAGACCGAGAGGTTTTGAGTTATTTTTTTGCTTTACAGTTCAAGGTTTCCTTCATTTCTCTGCATAGCTTGGCGGTATTTTCTTCTCAACATTTATGTTTCTGTGGCATTGATGTGGAACCTTTAGGATCCGCCTAAGGCTCAAATATTGGTCGTTTTGGCGTCAACAGTGGAATGCAAACAATGCACCTTATTCCAGTCCAGCACTAGTGTACTTAACGAGTTTAAACTATAGTATCCCAAGCAGCGTCCATTTCAGCTTTCGTAGAAAAGGCTTCCATTTGCTCCAATTGGTAGAAATTTTCCAATCTTCTTTTGTATGTTTCTGTGCACATTATGTTAAGACGTGGATATAATACTGTTTATGCGCGTTAAAGCTTTCGGCATTCACATAAGGTAACTCATTTCTCAATGTTTGGGCATACGAATAGTTTGATTTAGTATGTGGCTGTGTAGCTTGCGTACTAGCAATTTTTTTTCATATCCCAATTTTTTTCATATCCAGGTTTACTTACGACTTTTGCATTACTTTTTACGTATTAGAAGACTTTACAGCTCCTATAATTTGCTGTATAGTTTTTCCCACAGTTGCTGAATTTTTTTACCTTGGAGTCTGTTTTGGAAGTACGTTGCGCATCGCCACAAACAACGCATACGGATTGTAGCTTGCAGTAAGTGCTCGTGTGTCCGATTTTCTGGTAGTTGTTACACAGACAGGGACCATTACGTTTCAGAAGCTCTTCAACAGTTCTTCTTCTGTTCAAAAGGTAACGCAAGTTCTATATAGGATAGTTTTTTGGTTTTAGTAGAGAGGCGATAATTCTTCTCTTGTATAGCCACATAGAAATGTTCTTTACCTACGAGTTGGGACAGCATGTTTACAATGGCATTTGATGTTTTTGCGGTAATAATTACAGAGAATATATATTCACTTGCCGATATTGCTTCTACTTGATGGTTATCTTTATATTGTTTGCTTGTGGTTATGTACCGATCCGTATCAGTTTGAACGCGTTTAGATTCAGTACCTGTGCCATTTTCTTGTTTTACTATTTTTATTATAGGACCCGTAATTGATTTTTTTTTTTTGAAATTAGAATTCGTATTTCATTTGAATAAATTTTTTTGTTATTCCCTTTTGTATTTTCTTCAATAATGTACACTCATGCACTGACTGACTTTCAGTGGAGTTTTTTAACCGGTGACCATGCCCTTTTTGTTATTGTATTATGTTGTTGTTTATTTTTATTTATTTCTGTTTTTTCTTCTTCTAAGTGTTCACCTTGTTTCTGCATTTGTTCAATTGTATATTATTATATTACAAATATAATTATTAAAAAAAAAACAAATGATGCACTAACATTGAATTATTTTATTTCAAGTGGAACAATCTTCAGCTTATTACAACTTTTTTCGGCGCTAATTTTAATGCAACATAGACATTTTAATCGAAAAATAAGATCATTCGTGGAGTTAATTACTGTTGAGTTATTTTGAAACAATATGTTGTTACGTTAGTTATATTTCTATTTGAGTTTACGTTGTGTTATTATTATTGTTGTTGTAATTTATGTTTTGAAGTATATTCATTTCTGCAATGTTATTTTAACTAGTAGTGTAGTATATCGTGTTGTTATTGTAGTTGGTGTTTCCTGTTGTGTTCCATATGTTTATGTTGTTATTTGGATTGTTGTTGCTTGGGCAATATTTTTTATTTAAGATTTTTAGAATTTGGTTCTGCGTTTTTTGGAGGTACTTCTATATTTTGCACATCTCCATGCGGTGGTTCCATGCCTAATAAAAGATTCGGCCAACGCGAAATATGCTTGTCTCAAAACTGCATATGTAGAGCAGTTGCTCAAATGATAAAGCATATACGAAGTTTGTCTAAGTTTTTTTTTAGTAATTGTTCTATATGTGTTTTCCACTTAAAACTGTTATGTACTGGAAACAATTGCACCTACTTTATTTAGAAGCAGAGTAAGATCAATCAGTTGGCAGCTACATTAACATTTTTACCACCGGTGATCATAAAATGCGGATATGGCTTTTAGACGCTCGATATGCGGGCTCAGCCTACAATTCACTAATCTGGAATGTTAGCCGTGCAAGAAAAAGTATTGCAAGAACGTTATGCTGCGTGTGGACGTAACTCATGGTTTTAAAGTAAACAAAAATTAATGCTTATTAAACACTACTTAGTGACAAAGCTTTTTTAAGCAAGTGCTGCAGGTTATCCCCGCGAACCCGCCTTTTCCGGAAGGAAGTGCAGAAGCCACTTTCAAAGTGAAGCATGCTAAAGATAGAAATATGCTGACCAAAACTAAATTCACTATCTTTTAAAAGCACGGAATACGGATTAGACAATACATACGAAAATAAAATTTCCGAAGACCATAGTCAACTTGGGGTCGAAGTGCATAAAGTAGAAATTACTTAAAGCAGTGAGGCATCTGAAGTAAAGGTTGAAATAAGACATAGTTTAATTTGCATTCATGAATTTCTTCCTCCCCTTTACTTCTTTATCGAGATAATTTTTTTATTTTTTGTAGTTTTATTTTTTTCTCTTCAACCTCCAGCAAATACTTTTGGTGCTTGTCCAATGAGTTGGATATATCCGTTAAAAAAGTTTTTTTTTAGTCAGTGCTATGTAACTCACTATGAACAATGCGATTTCATTTCTTTTTTCCCTTTAGGAACAATAATATTTTTATTCGGCGGTACATTGTTTTCATCTTGCAGATGCGTTGAAAGCTAAATTAACTTTCATGGAAGGCTGAATATTTTCAGGCAATTTCACTTTTCCATCCGCACCCACATCTTTTAACTGTAAACCCTGAGCGGCTCGATCAAGGTTCAACTGTTTTTGAAACTGTAGCAGATTTGCTAAAATAAATTTTAAATTCTTTATGGTTATAATGCACAATACACATTTAATATTGTCTTACCTTTTGCCATCCAACTCCTAATCTTCGCGTCAGACCAAGTGTATTTAACATATTTCCTACTTTTTCCCATTGTTCTTTAAAATCGCTCGGAACAATGCCTCTCTGAAATCCCATCGCAAGAGAGGGATTCTTCTGCAACTCTTCCCCCAATTTATTAAACTGATTTCCGTTTGTTACTTTAATTTTTTCGGGTTTTTTTATGTTTGATTAATTATTTGTTTCAAATCAAGTTCAGTCGAAAAGAAATGTGCGACGACAAGATCAGAGTCAACTCAATAAAATACCGTTGTCAAATTATCTTATAGAACACAAAACATATGTCGACTGCCATCGATTATCTTCGATAACGATAACTAGAATAATAATTTTAATTGGGCAACACTATGAATCACTTTGAGTCGACAGCAACAACTGGAATATGAGTGATTGTTTATTTATTTCTGATAATCAAAAACCATCATCGGCCGAAATCGATTTCATCTATTAATTATAATGCCACACAAAAATTCTTAAAAATAACCAAATTTTATATTAGAAAAAAAATATCTGAAAAAATTACATGAAATATAAAAAAACTAAACATATATGCATATTTATATATATTTATATCCCTAAGCACGAATATGGGGGTTGGAACAACAAAAAAAATAGTTATAAACAAAATATTTTATACAAAACTGTTGCAAAATTCACTTTAACAAACTACATCCTAGGAAGTCATATATATATTCCGATACATGTCTGGGACGCAATCTGTAAACATAACGAATAATCTTATTTTCGCACATCCTTTTCAGCCTTGACATATTAGTTGCATTCGTACTAGAATATATACTTATCTAGTCCATATAAAAAAAAAAACTGGCATTAGAAGTGAATGTCCGAAAATAATAAGAAAAGTAACCTTATTATCGACATAAATTCCCAATACCTAAATACATGACACGGTGTGCTAACCATTTCCCCATTTAAAGAAATTATTGGATTTACCACACAATCAGAGCCAAAAAACATCATTTGTGATTTTGAAATATTTAGAGTTAGAAAATTGACAGCACACCAAGAATTAATACCCCGTAATCCTACGTTAATCATATTCTTCCAGTCAGTTATGGAATTAGAAATCGCCACTAATTGTAAATCGTCTGCATAGAGAAATCCTATTAACGGTGACAAATCACTTAAAGGAACGTTGATATACATCAAAAATAATATATTCAGTACTACCTGTTGAGAAATAGATTCAGAAGCTCTAATAAAATCTAAGCTTATTATAGAAGCAAGCTTCTTTTGGTCTGTAGCGGCGCGAACATCATCCGTAAATATTGAATAAAAGATTCGTGGCATTATGACCTTTTTTAAACCTGATTGGCCACCAGATGGAAAATTTCCTTTCTCTATATATCCTTTTACTTGATCATTTATTAAAAGTTCAAATATCTTAGAGCATACATTTACGGTATTAATGGGTCTGAAGTGAGATATATTTGATGGATTTTTTACCGTAGGAATCGGTAAAACCCTTGCAATTTTCCAATTTGTGGGGTACCTCGATGGAAAAGAAGTTTAATAAATTTAAGAGTCAAGCCATCAGAACGAGCACAATTATACATCATTATCATTATGGATTAAAATGAAAAACCCTGATGCGAAACATTTTCAATTCGCGAATACAAAATAGTAGGAGGCAAAATGAAGAATTAATTTAATTCCTCGCTATCAATAGTATTTTCATTATTATAATTCTCACCACTAACTCCAACTTTTTCTAACTGACGGCAAGGGTTTTCCCGAACTTTCCTGACAACGGATTTTAATTTATTCCGATATTTACAAATGGTTACCCATCTTTCGTGACTCCTTGAATCCAAAAAGGCTCTGTAGGCAAAATTCCTATTCTCCCAAGCAATATATACCTCCCTACATTGAATCCAGTCATTTTTTCTTAGCCTTATTATCCTTTTTTGGTACATGTTTGTCATATATCTTTAACAACTGTCTTGTTCAAAACTTTACTTTGACAGACGTGACAGGAGTATTATACATAGGACTGAAATCAATCTGTTCCATATCATATGCACAAAGATCAATATTAAATTGCCTAAAGTCTCTAATACATAAACTACTAGTTGTTTTATCTAAGTCAATATCAAATGAAATAAAAAATAGCAGCATGATTAGAATTTAGTGCCGGAAACAAAAAGTGACTATTTCTGCAAACCAAATTAACATTAGAAACTAAAAAGAAATCTATTAGTGAATAACTATTGAAACGCATATCAATGTGTGTTGGGAAACTATCATGTACTATGCTTAATCCAAGAGAAGAACATGATGCTCTTAACCTGTCTCCATTATCGAATAAATTGTTATTAAAATCTTCCATTACAATAATGTGTTCTCATACTTTGAAGGCAAATCGGCTGAATCCTTCTAAATTACTATGAGGCAAATATAGTACTTCTAAAATAATGCGGGTTAAGGTGTTGGTCTTAACTTCAACAAATATCCCTTCGCAATTCCCCTCCTCCACCAAAGTTCGAATCAACTTTGAATCAATACCTTTTTTAATGTACAAACACACTCCCTTCTATCCCAGCGAAATATCTTATAACATAATTATGCTACCATGTCTCAGAAATAGCTATCACATCGAAAATATCATCCTCCATAATATTTCCAATTTCATCCAATTTAGTAGAATGGTTTCTAGGGACAATACTCTGAGCATTGACATGAACTACATTCAAGTTAGTATGCTTTAAATTCAGATTACGTAAAAGCTTGTTGCTAATTATACGAGTATCATCAAGATTGCTATTCATTACAAATGAAAAGTGAAACCTCCCATATTCGTGCCAAAAGGAGAAGTGAATATTTCTTTCAGTTTTCTGACTCCGTTTTATTTGACCCAAAAGCAAAGTATCGTTTCATAATAAGATCTCGTTTGCAAACATGATTAAGTCTTATTAAATAGATTTCCTTTGGCGAATATACATTTAAATCATTGTCTTCAATTTGCACATTAAGAAGTTTACCAATAGAAAATATGGCTCCATACAAATCTTCTGCTGTCATATTCTGAGAAAGTCCATATACAACGATATCGTTCCTATTAATTTGCTGTTGTTTTCACTTTCTTGAAATTTATAAACTAAATTCTCTGTTGCTTTACAATTCTCCAGGCTCTCTGCAACTTTAGATTTTCTATCATTTAGTTGGCATATGACGTCCTCAGCTATTATTTTCGATAACTGCTTGATACTAGTTTCCAACTTTGATAATTTGGATATGACTTAATTCTCACCTATTTCATTGGTTCCATCATCAAGGCTCTTAAATGAAATTGTTCCTTTGCTCTTATTTATAGTGTTCAATATTGAATCCGTAATTAAGCCATTCTTTATATCCGCACAATTTGTGAGACAATCAGACTCACATACTCCGCATTTGATGAACTTGTCATTCCTTTTATTTTTCTTCCATTTTTCACATTCCTTTGCTGGCGCCATTATTTATAAAATGTTTGATTTTAATATTAACGTTCTGTAGCAATAAATATCAAGAGTTAATATTCTCTCAGTTCTTTTATTGTCTTTATTTTGGATTATTGTTACACCTTTTTAATTTCTTTTTTTGGTTTTCAGCTACACGTCTAGGCTCCGAATGTCACTCATTTACAAGCACCAGTTGTATTATGACTTTTTCACTATTGTTTGACTTTTTCACTCAAAAATGTTTTTATGCCCATTTACATCAAAAATTGCTTTTATATAATTGCTAATATAGCATTTCTTCTGTTTTTTTTTTTGTCTTCAGCAATTTATATACAGCTACTGCTAAGTAGCTGTATATAAATCTATCTACAGTCTCATACTTTTTGAAAACATACAGGATTTTAAACAAATTTCACGATGATAATGAACCATAGTTCTTAAAGCTAATGGATTCTTACCTTTGACTTGGATTCTTACTATTACAGTAAGACGATTGAGCATTGCTTATCTGAGATTGAGCTCGGCCGGAACAATTCGTTATACTAGAACTAGTTACGTCGGATTCGCTATTGTTGCATGCAGTTTTATTCATGTCTTGATGAAACGTTTTGGAAGTGTCTTGGGCCTCAATCTGAAAAATAATTAAAGTACAAGTAATAAATGCCTTAAAATAATCAAAATTTAAACCAACGCACTATTTTTTTAATAAGTAGATTTTTTACGATTTTTAATCAAATAAGAGGAGAGAGCTAGCTCGCACAATCTGGGACCCCACCATCTTCACATCAGAGATGCAGTAGGAAAATAGGAATACTACGGCGGGTAGGGACAGAAGCATCGCAGTCCATCAACAGGGCCGCTATTGTAAAGGGAGAGAATAATGCGATGAGCCAAATTCGATTGCGTAACGGTACTCGGCAGCCTGCCGTTGCCTACGGTAAAGTCAAAGTTAGGATGACTATCGTCAATATCAGCGTGAGACATATGTTTATTGTTGTCAATATCGACGAGGTGATTATTTGCGCCGATTTCTAAGGCATGGCATCAATTTACATATGGGGCAACAAATGATGATCTGGTGCAATGTTGAGATACTCCTTTACTCACATTCATTCTAGATTTACATGTGTAACCGGCAAATTGCCATAACCTCACGGGTGTATTGGAGTATAAGCGAATAAGAAACAAAAGCACTGAAGTGCGGAGCTGAAAACACTCAGCGCGATCACTTAGTTCAGTTGTGTGAATAGTTGAATTGAACTAATTCGTTCATGAACTACACAACTCTAGTCACGGTTTCATTAATTGAACAGTACGCACGTACTTGATAGTTAGCTAGATCTAGTTCCAGAGGTCTGTTTTGCATACAATAAATGCGGTTTAAATTTTCTGTAAACTTAGGCGCTAATATGAAATGTATTCAGGCCACTACGTTGTTTGGTAACAATTCTTCTCATGCTTTTATGACGGTCATTGCCATCTATACAAGGCAGTGTAATTTAAAAGAAAACTGTTAATAAATGACTTGTCAAACACTCAAAGTTTATGTAAAAGAGCTTTAAAAGAGATAGTAATAGAATAGAAATGTGGTGATAAAGATAAAATTGTATACAAAAATAAAATACTATATACTTTTACGTAGCGCTTTTTATTTTAAGTGTAAAATAATTCAATACATTTTTGAATTGATAACAGATTTTATAAATATTATGTTTGAACTAAATACCTGCAGAGATTAGTTAACTTAATTTTTCATTTTGCGAATTTAAGTTTCAAACAGTCAAGCACAAGTTTTCCAACACGCCATAACCACGTAACGTAAAATCTCGCCAGATAACTGAGTACAATGCTTTTGTTCAAAGTAAAATAATTGAATAGTTGTAGAATATTACCGACAATACTTTATTGTTATCTCTTTTGAGGTGGTTGTGGACAGTGATCGCACTGAGCTGTTAGCTAGCTAATATTATTACACAAGATACGTAACCTTTCAAACTTAGACCTTATGAGATTTATCAAGCTTTCTTTTGTTTGTACAACAAATTGAAATAATTAGAACAATATTTTACGACTAATAGCTTTAACATCAGCTTGCGAGTTTCACTGGCATTATTTAATATTTAATTAAAAGTATTTAAGAACTAAAATTGTACTCACCGCATATAATCCTACTGATGAGCTCGATGATGCTGTGGTAGCCGCTCCAGTACTGCCGTAATTAAGTTGGCAATGATGTGCGCTTGAGAGTATCTTTTTGTATGCTGATGCCTGAGCGCGATACGCACTCACACTCAGTTTCATTGTGCTTTGAACATAAATTTAGCAAATTCGTACATTTGCTGCTACCAATGCAGTTTATCGTACTTAACCTCATTGATGAATTGAAACCAACGAGTAGGTACTTTTTTTTAATTTTATTCATGTAGTTTTTTTATTTTTTTTTGTTCCTGAAGTAAGTATAAACGGATCTGTTATATTAGGGATAATCAGTTGTTAGGGCCTCGACGTTGGGATCCTGTTTTAAGTAAATATTGAGAAAAAAGACGTGTCAGTTTGCAATTTTTTTTTTTAATTTTGTAATAATTATAAAAAAAATCATTGCGTTAGTAGTAACATAGCATAGTCATTTTAGCCTTAAATATGCTACAAAATTAAGCTACAAAAATTGTGCTTTAGCTTCATGCGTTTTTTAATTTTCACTTTTTTGCTAACTTTTTTTACGTATAAGAATCCGAAATGACAAGCCTTATACACACTGTTACTTTATTTACTTTAACACTTAAAGTCAGCACTTCTTTATAATCGCTGTTCACACTTAAACGTTTTAATCGATACTAACCGTTATCTCGACTATCCAAGTCTTTTCATAGGAGACGTCTTGTTTCAAGAAATTTGTGAAATACGCAAGAATCCAGTAGATACTTCTTTACCGATAAACATCGTTTTTGCTGTTTTTTCATTATGATGTTTATTTTTGTAACTACTGTCTTCTTTATTTCTTATGGTGTTGTTTTTGTTTATTCATACAATTAAAATTTTAATCAATTCGAAGCTAGATTTTATTGTTGCGACGGAACAATATAAAATATGTACATATCTTAACAATAAATGTTTGAACAAATTTTTATTATCATATGAATTTTGCTTCAGCCAACCATCGGTTTCACTCCGGGTGATTCTATTTTAGTATCAAGCCGATTGTGATGAAGTAAATGTGCACATCCATTTTCTCCGTACCTTGCGATTTTGTGATTTTATTGTTTGTCGAATACTTGTCGAAGTAGAAGTATTTGACCTTATCGTGCGTGCAATTTTTGTATTTCGGCAACCGTCATAGTCGTTGCCGATTCTTCTACCCGTACAGCTTAAACGAAGCCAGAGTAGCGGTGCAGAAATTCCGGTAAAGTACCACCCCTATTTGGAAGACGTATGGAACGATCTAATATTTTAAAGTCACGTTCCGAATATTTAGACGGTTTTAGTTTGTTAAAAAACGCAATATTTATACGCACATGTGAAGTAGTACGTGGTAATCTAATTACTCATGATTTTTTTTTAACATTTGGGAATATAATTCTCATAAATTCAGTTTACTGGAGTTTGCCTTACAACATTGACCCTTTTCTCGATTCTCTGTTTGAAGGACAACAAATCACATATTTTTTATGTAACATATATCCCCGTTAATTTTATACGGCAGCAGTCAGAAATTCAACACCAAGCCAACGATCAGAGAAACTAAATTCATACCAATCATCGCCTGATATACAAACTCTCCTCAATGTAATGAGAATGCTCAGAAGGCAATGGCAACATAAACCCAAATGAACATATTGTTACAAAGTAATAGTCAAAGGTGTGTGAAACGACCTATTGTACAAATGTACAAATACGCAATATCACAAACACAAAGCAAAAACAAATTGCGCAGCAGAAATTCCATAAACCGCGATTCAACAAAAACAATTTCTACAGCAAGCAAAAAGTAAACAAAAGATACACACACAAACACATATACAAGACTACTAAACCAGCAACTGAAATAACAAATGCGCAATTTCGCGTATGTTCGGGACATTTCAAGAAGCGGATGTGACCTGTATATAAAGGCGCCGTCCACCGCAGAATAGATAGTTGACTCTGAGATTTCATAGAGTGAATATCTGTGCGTACAAAAGTGTGAAGTGTACAGTGTAAATAAGTACTTAGTATAGTTGTAAATAGAGTCTTAATTGCCGAATAAAGTTGTGTACTGGTAAAAATCATTAAGGACTGTGTAATTTAATTTTTACAATTAAACGAACCCTTCAAAATCACGTTTATTGTGGTAATAAACGTAACAATATGTTAAAAAACTTTATGCATGAAACTGAGACAGAAACAGGATGTTCGGTGCAAAATGGGGACTTAGTCCTTCTATAGTTAGATGGATGTACACAGCCACTGTACGTCCGATTCTTACGTATGGATCTTTGGTGTGGTGGCCTGCGACAAGGAGGAAATATGTGGTGGACCAACTGTACAGAATTCAAAGATCGGCATGTATTGGCATTACAGGTGCACTGCGTACTAGTCCATCAGAGTCACTGAATACTATACTGCACCTTATTCCTATAGATCTACACATCGTGGCCATATCTGCTAGTAGTGCAGTTAGGCTAAAGGCGACGGGAACTTGGCGTGCGAGGACGTACGGCCATGCGAATATCTTGGGCGTACTGCCTTCGGATATAAATCAACTCCCTGACTACACTACGCCGCAGTTAGACTTTGACAGAGTGTTCAGAGTACTAATCCCCTCCAGGAGGGAGTGGTGCGGTGGTAGTCTCGTGGAGAACTATAACGTCAGGATATACACAGACGGTTCTAAGATGAACAGCGGTGTAGGCTCTGGCGTCTTTTCTAGTGATCTTGAGATAGGCATCTCATATCGTCTTCCGGATAATTGCAGCGTATTTCAAGCGGAAATACTTGCTATTATGAAGGCATGCAGGATTTTATACGACAGAAATATACGTGAGAATATCGGTATTTTCGTCGACAGTCAGGCGGCGCTTCTGTCACTCAGATCGTACAGAACTACGTCTCTGTTAGTCAGTCGATGTAAGAGAGAGTTGTCAAGGCTAGGGAGCCTGGCGGATGTTACCTTGGTTTGGGTTCCTGCGCATAGGGACCACTTTGGTAATGAACAAGCAGACAAACTAGCCAAAGAAGGAACCGCTCTAAATACTCCCAATGTGGAATCAGTCGCAATCCCCTTGGGGAGTATTAAGAGCGGCATCTTCAGTCACTTTCTTAAGGAAGCTGATAATAGGTGGCGGAGACTGATCACATGTAGGCCCTATTTTGATTTTAGGCGCACTATGCAACTGATAGGTCGTGATCGGAGGAACTTATCGAGGTTGCTGGCAGTATTAACAGGTCACTGGGTGTTAGGAGAACATGCCGAGCGACTTGGACTCCCCTATAATGACCACTGTCGCAGTTGTAAGGACAAAGAGAAAGAGGAGACGGTTTTTCACTTTCTCTGCGAATGCCCTGCGCTGGCTGTCAGGAGACACAAATTTCTTGGAGACTACATACTGGAGGATCTCAGTGAGATATCTAGGTGCCGTTTCAACGATATTTTAAGATATCTCACGGCTACGCGATGGATCTAGCTCCCTAGTCTTAGTGCGAACATAGGCTCTAAGACACCATTTACCTGGCGAGTGGTATGGTGTTGTCAAAACGGGGTCATTCAGACCTTACTTGACAGCCTGCGTGCAGCAGGCTACCATGTTAACCAACCAACCAACCAGAGACAGAAACACGAGTCCGCTATAGAGACATATTTAAAAAACTTGGATCCCACAAACAACACGGACTATAGCCTGTGGAAAGCCGTAAATACTTAAAATGTCCTACTTCCTAGGAATCTCCATTAAGACTTGATAACCGTACATGGACTAAAAACTCAGCAGAAAAGATAAATGCCTTCGCAAATCACTTAGAAAAGGATTTTACTAATCCAAATATCAGCGACACTGTAATTAATCCTATGAAATTTCGGCTATCTTTATAAAAGTCCACAATTAAAAATATAGATATGAAATAATCACCCGGACCTGATCGTATTACAGGATAAGAAATTTACCTAATTATGCGGTAAGAATTTTACTCTTCGTATTTAATGTCATGTTACGACTTGGCTGCTTCCCATGTTCGTGGAAGATGGCGGAAATCATTATGACTTCAGACATTCGTTTCATCTTTTAAACCTTACCTTAATGAACATAACATCATCCCAGACCATCAGTTTGGCTTTCGTGCGGACCATAGTACTATTGAGCAAGTCTACAGAATTGTCATTTGAAAACAAGCAAAATTGTCCAGCTTTATTTATTGACATTTCCCTGGCGTTTGATAAAGTCTGGCATGATGGGCTACTTACGAAAATAACTCTAGTACTCGAAGCTCTCACAAGCTTCTGAAGAGCTATCTGAAGGGTAGAACATTTAAAGTAAGGTCAAAAGATCAATTTTCAAAAAAGGGAAAATCTCCGCAGGAGTACCTCAAGGTAGTATACTAGGGCCGCTATTATATGTCATTTATACAGCAGATACGCCAACAAGCCCAAATACGTATACGTCAACGTTTGCAGATGACAGTGCATTTATAAGTGTAAACAAAGACCCGAAAGTAGCATCCGAACAACTTCCGTCTTATGTTAATGAGCTAGAACATTGGCTAAAAACGTGGAGAATACTGGCAAATCCATCGAAACGCGTTCATGTAACGTTTTCCCTCAGAAGCAAAAATTGTCAACCTATAACAATAACAAATGCCACTGTTCCAGTGAAAACCCACGTGAAATATTTGAGTATCCACCTTGATCGACGCCTAACTTGGTCTCGTCATATTCAAGCAAAATTAACTGCCATGAAACTGCGAACAACTCAACTAGGTTGGTTAATAGGCCCTTACTCAACCGTGGCTTTCGAATACAAAGTCCTATTATACAAAACCGTTATAAAACCAAATTGGTCATATGGCATTTAGTTGTGGGGTACTGCCTGTGCATCAAACATTCAGAAGTTACAAAGAAGACAGTCTAGAATATTACGACTTATTGTATGCGCCCCTCGTATATAAGGAAATGAAAATATCCATCCTGTGACGAAACTAGTATTAAGGAAAGTATATCACCTAGTTTCAAAATTACACATCTGATACAACTATTTAAGGAAGGTGACCCAAACTGCCCCTAGTTGTCGTGGTCTGTGTCTAATTGTTACCGTCTCCAAGATTTTTAACAACGTTCTTATGAACCTAAATTCCAATCGGGATTCCGGAAACACTGCTTAACCATCGACGTTTTTTATCTTATTAACTTTGCATTTTTAAACAATTTATAAGGCAAAAATACTTATGCCTTCTATTTTGATTATTGATTTAATTCCGAGGAATATTTGTTTTATAAACTGTAAAAAAAAGAAATGAGAAAACTAATGAACACATACCAGCAAGATTTCATTCAAAAACACCTTCTCTCTACTGACTCGTTTCTTGTTTACGCGACCTGGCCGGTGCTGCCCCAGGTGGTGCACACCGCCCCCCAAATTACAATAAAAAAAGCAAATTTTGGAGTTTAATTAAGTCAGCGGTATTTATTTAAATAAAATTATTAATTAACACTAACAAGAATTATAAAATTAAATTATTAATTTGAAATGGCGCGTGTCTTTGTGGTGTACACGATTGCGGATATCAAAGGGGAAAGCAAGAATGGCTGACAGGACAAAGGTGTTTTTAGTTACTTAAAAATATCAAAAGAGTAACAATGATATAAAAGTATTTAACGAAGCGTTTATTGTCACAAATGCTTAGAATATAATTTTTGTAGATTTTTATGCCAGAAGAATTATAAAAGTGAAAAATAATATTTAAGTTTTAATTGATCGGAAAAGCGACTCATAAAGTACACTTTCAGAAAGTTGTGCCTACCCTGCCACTTTCTTCCGACATACGAGTAAGTCATTTTCGAGTCGAACACGAGTGCAAAAATAATTGTTTCAGTCACGCAGAAGAGTTGAAAAAGACTTGAATATGATCAATTATTTCATAGAACGGTTAGAAATTTTATTTCTAAAGACAATACACAAATGTCCAAAAAAACGCATTAAAAATAATGAATGCCAAAGGAAATATAAAACGGGCTTTTTTATCTATCCACAGTGATACTTCCTGTGGTGACATTCTATCCCAGGAATTATTTGTGGGATACTTTGTTAAATCTTGTTCACTTCTGCACTCTAACTGGCTTTTATCTGACTCGGTAGGTTTATATGTATTTGCGCTTACTACCTCATCAACTGTTACGGTGGCAGCTGAATCCACCACAGAATTGTATCGTTCACATAAATTGTTCCAGTACAAACGACTATCACAGTTGATATTGTGAAAGACTTGGTGTGGTTTCGTGTTTGGAGTTAGCGTTGATTTTAATATATATTTGGCATTTATTTTTTTAACTTTAACCTTGTGCTTCCGACGCCAAATAGTATTGACGAAAGCAAACTCGACAAGGCCGCCAAAAATGAAACAAGTGCAGCCAAGAAACCAAACTTCCGATATTTTTATGTAACTTACTTTAGGAAAATGGCTGTCTTGTGTCGAGGCCAGTGTAATGAGCGACAAAAGGGTGGAGCAGCCAAGTGTAGTACGAGCTGGTGTTTGATCGGGTTGCAGCCAAAACGAAACCCAGGATATAGCCACAATCATTATGGAGGGCAAAAAATAATATACGACATAATATCCAACATTGCGTGTCAAATGAGTGGTAAACGATAGTGAACTGTAATTACCCGCAAAAGCTAACTGGGTATTAATGACGGTTTCATTCGTCCAAACATTATTAAGCGTATATCTACCCAAATGTACTTTTGGAGTAAAAGTCACAGGTTCATTGTGTTCCCACTGTAGAAGAAGTTCGGACGTATTATACAACCAACTGTCGAGTACAATCGGGCAAAACTGTTCATCAAACGGAAACTTTTGCAACTTCATCCAACAATATAGAGTACCTGCGACACGCGATGAAGTAACTACCGTACCGTCAGGATTTATAACTGTAAGTAAGCCTTTATCGTTAGCGCCCACAATATTAGAGTTAGGTTCGTTGGCCAGCTGAATATGTGGTACCCATATAAGGTCACGTAATGACGTCTCTCCTATAATTGATTGCGTTCTATTGGGTGCATACTTAGCGAACTGCAGTCGAGGATCATTGAAACGAATCTGTATAATCCCATGCGCTTTAAATTCCAAATCACTGCTTTCCACATTTTGAAGAATGTAATTATAGATACGAACATGAATTTTTACGGGTGCATTACTAACGCTACCATTTTCAAAAGAAAGGGGCCGCTCTAAACGATTGTAACGGCAGGGTGCCGTCAATTGGCTTATCAAATTCGATGAAATGTGAAACGTACTACTATCGATAGATGCCGAGTTTAGGTTTCGGATTAACGATTTATCACCAGTAGGTTTATTAGCATCTTTGTTGTCCGTAGGCCATGACTCTGCTGTTGCAGCTGACAGTTCTGTTACTAGTGATGTTCCAATACTAAAGGCTTTAGCACCAACATTAGCGAAATCGGCTGAAAGGTTGAGCTTCCTTGTTAAGGAAAATGTGTCCTGGATACAACTCACCAATACATACGTAGCCATATATAAAATATTCATTATTATTTTTCGTTTATTATTTCTTTAGTTTTTTACTCAGCTTTGATACCACCCTCCACGGTTGCTTTGCAAAGTGTTACCTACGCAAAATGCCCACTGTGATTGTTAATTAAATTTAAAACCGTTTTGTAAGACAGAATCAACTTTTCACACTGAAGAATTAATTTGGAGGAATAATATTTCTATTTGTTTACAACGTAAAAACGTAAGTGTGTGTATATATCTGAGCTCATGGGTGTGCTCAGTAAATAACTATTCTTTTAAATGCTACACAGCGTAGCCGGTCGGTAATAAAGGTTTATATGCATACTATCCACCCGATCGAAAAAGAGGTATACACGTAAGAGTCGCAGAGTAGGTCCTAAGATTTTAGAAAATTAATGTCTTTCTCACCACGTGGGGAAGAGAATGGGGTAAAAAGTATCAAAAACGAAGGTTTTGAGTTCGGAAAATTGTTTACAGCTAGCAAATTTTACAAGTATAAATCGACTTGAATAACATCTCCTACTGTTAACAAGAACCATTTTCTGTTCACATAAAATAAAAACTGATGTTTAAATTTTATAGAATTTAGAAATTCAAAAAGATATTGGTAGACCGAGGTGGTCGCCTTTGACATCCTGTGTCTTACTTTGTATTCCACCACGGCGGTCAAGAATTTAATTTTTTGATATCAATAGTTTAAAACAGTAATTGTTCTGAAACTTTGTTTGCATTCAGCTCTACTGTGCAATAGTTGTCAGTATGGACAAAGGAATATAATATAATAAATATATTTCCTAATGTAGACATAGCTCCCGGTGAGGTAAAAATCTATTATTCCAATCGACCAACACTCGAGGTTATAACATAGTCTATCGTTCAAATCTAACCCAATATATGCAGCACTGTCATTGTAAATTTACATCTTGGATCCGTGACACCTTACGAAACCCGAACGGTCATTTTAACGATGTCATTAAGATGCACGGTAGTGCGGCAGGCCAAGTTCAGGCCTAAAGCACACAGTGCGTATATTACACGAAACCCTTCATGCTGTTTTTAACCCTCTCATAACTTTGCTTTCTTTAAACAAAAAATAATGAAACTTGAAACATAAGGACTCTACGCATAGGTAACCTCATGGGCAAAGTTTGACCATTAAAGCTTCCCGAGACATGGAGGTGTAAAAAGTGTATATTTTGGTACATATTCACTGACTTACTTATCAATATTATGGGGCACTTCCCCTGGAGCTAGAGAGCTGAAATTTTGTATACTTGTAGGACTTAGGGTACAAGTAAACAAAAAAGATCTGAGAACGGGCACTTTTTATCTAAGGGGCTAGGGTTCCCCCTTATTTGTATGTGACATTTCCACTATAGGTAGAGAGCTGAAGCTATAAGTTAAAAGAGGTTTTATACATACATTAACAAAAAAATAACTTGGAAAAAAGGGCTCAGACCCCCACAAAAGCATAAATTTGAAAATAAGGCCAAGTTCCTATCTACAAATTTCGGATGCAAAAAGTCCTGGGATCAAAATGAGGACCGAGTTCTTCATATGTAAAATGCCATCCCATTTCTAGGCAACTTGCTAGCTTGGCAAACATTTTTTTAACTTTCTAAAATGGGAAACGATTAAAGGAAAAATGTTACCAAGCTAGCAAGTTGCCTAGAAATGAGATCTCAGTACTTTTTGCGACCGAAATTTTTGGACAGTAACTTGGCCTTTTTTAACATTTATATTTTTGTGCGGATCTTCTACAGATTATGAAATATATGCGCCTTTAAAATAAAAACAATAACGCACCATTGGCCTGCTCTAATTTGATACCCTTTGCAAGCCCTATAAACTCTAAAAAAGCACTTCAAACATCAGTTTATCTTAAATGTACAATTATATAAACAGAGACATTTTAAATCTTTTAATCTGTAACAAATTTTTTTATTTCTTGAGTTAATTAAAATTTTAAGTTCTTGTTACTTAGGAAAGTCGATATGCCTGCTTATAGGGTGAAAAGGTTCACTCGTGATAAAGTCATACAATTAAATATTAATATTTAAAATATATTTTTATTATTAAGTTGGCCTTAGTGTGATTAAAATGTTCATACTGTTACCTGGTAGATAAATCAAAGTGTCAAATCGTTATCACTTTTCCCTTTTTTTAGTAAATACGAGTAATTATTGACTTGCGGCTATAATTATGATAGAGCGCCCACCACACATATGAATTTAATATACATACTAACATGTATCGTATTTATAGGGGCAGCGAATTATTTATTTGTTTTTTTAATTAACAGACTTTCATCAGATACAAGCACATAACCTTATTTGTATTTTTTTACATTAAAAAAATTTTTGTAAGAAGTATTTGGCTTTTTACGACAATGGCAAATTTTTTGCCTTTAAATTTATTAACTTTTTAGAGTATTAAGTGTGGTGTACCTATGAAACATCATACACCAACATGATAATGAAACTTATTTAAAACCTTTTCATGAATTTACTCTTTTGGATTAATCGCTAAAGCTTATGACACGTTTTGGCAATTCATTCAACTTTAAAAATTCTTTTTGATGTAACCCAATATCTGAAATAAACTAAATCGCTACACACCTATTAATTTTTTGTTCAATGCAAAATGATCGAACCCATGTGAACTATTTTTGTTGACGCAACAAATATATTTTATAACCGGCAAGTACATTGAACTATTTCATTTGAACATTTTTTATAATTCTGTTTATGTGACAAAATGACAAACAAATATAATTGTAAATTAGGGAAGTTTCGCAAATTTAAGCAAAAACACAAAAAGCGAACTTCTCATAAGTAGTATATAAGTTGAAGAATATGAATAAAGAATTAATTAAGATTGACCTACACAGAATAAAACAACTTTTCTTATTCTACATAAGGAGCTCGAAGATGCCAGTTGTGCACCCGGTCTATTCGAATAATATACTATCGATAGGGACGAGTTCAATAGTAATATTTCAAATTTATTTTCGAACATATCGAATTATATATCTTTTTTTTTATTTTCACTGCGTATTGTCCTCAACTATTTTCTTTTTCTACCTCATGTAAATATCGATAGTGAATAAAAAATATTTGTGACCTTAATACTTAAATAATGAATTAACATATTTTAAGTTAGTCACATTTTGTACTCCAATAATGCAATAAGCTTCAATAAATAGACCAAATAAAAACAGATAATGGTCTGTGAATCTATTTCGTTGTAAATATATGTATCTTGGGAAGAGGAGTTACCTCGCCCCAAAATATGATGCTTCGATAATCCTAGAGTAGGCTAGGTTAGGTTAACAGGCTACCCGCAACGTAGGTCCACGTGGGTCCGCTAAATCAGACTGTTTGTGTGTGCGCTCGTCTGTAAACAGCCAAACTGAACAGAAACATCTACACGTATTCTCCACACAGATGACCATGAATAAATTTCTTTTCGTTATTTTAACGACGCTCTCTCCATGTGCCAACAAATTATATCTTGTCAAAACGTAGTACACACTTCTAGAACTATGGCACCCAGAAGAAGATGCAAGTTTGACATAAATTAGGTGGAAACATACTGCAACAACTCCTGGAGGTCAGACTTTTCCATACTTAAAATTTATCATCAACGAATTATAAATAAGATCATATAAACTAAATTAAATTAAAGTTATATGATAGAACCCGATAAAGATGGTAAACGAAACAACAAGGATGACGTGACTCTGAGTTCAATAATTTCACACTCACAACCATAGAAACTTAAGTTAAATTACAAAACATGTAACTAAGTCCATCCGTTACGGTTCTACAAACCTTTCAAAGCACGTCGATAAGCGATAGAATCAAATATATATTAGCTACCAAACATTGTGTGAGCTGTCTATCACCGAACAATTTAAATCTAGCTGTCCAATTACTAGTCTTTGCAGCTATGCATTCAGAAGCATCACACTATTCTATATTTTGAGCAACAGAACAATTGAAAAACCGAGATAGAAATTAAAAGCCATCATCAAGAGTCAAGATGTCTCTTAATACCCGAGTATCGCGAATCGACGCCTCAAGTGGAAGCCAGCCAGACCCGGTATGTACGCACTTTTCTCGATACGAAGAACAACTGTTTTTCGTCAATCTCGAACATTTAGGAGAACAGTGAACTAGTTAAGTTTTATTAGATGCAGATTCCGCGAAAGATTTTATTTCTACGTGAATTCAACTGAATCTTTCTATACCAATAGAAAGCTATAATTTCCAAATATCTGCCCTCGGGAGCACCATCGTAAGAAAACCAAAAGGGACGTGTTCTGTCCTTTTAAAATAGAGAGTGTTTGAGCTTAGACGTCGCGACGCGTCGCTTATAAGCCATTGTTGTGCCAAATCTATCCCACTTTTAACCCTCAAAACTTATCAAAATCAAGCTGAAAGCTGAATAAACCACTTAAATCTGGCAGATCCATATTTTTCAAGCCAGCTGCTATCCAATAATCACATTAGTTCATTCACAGCCTAAAAGATTTTAGAAACTGGTGGAGGCCGTAAAAGTATATACAGAAATTGAAAACGATAGATATTGCGAAAACTTTTATCAAGAGACTACCACGCGACAAGCGGATGGTAAATTCGTTGTTCGTCTTCCTTTTAAAGCAGCTTCCAAGAAACATATTTTTAGTTCCTTACGAAATGTAGCACACGCGCAGTACCATCGTATGGAGAAGTCACTAAAAAATTTCCCAGCCTTGAAGAGCATTCGAATGTTACTCAGGAACACTTAGGTTTGTATTACATGGAAAAGGTGGTGAACTTCGAGTATGAAACTAGAAAACGGTGTTTTTTTACCTCCCACGCCTTGCGGTCATCCAAACCGAAAATGAGACCATAAAGGTAAAAATGGTATTTAACGCATAGTGGTCTTTCTTTGAACGACATGTTACACCCGCGACCAATACTTCAAACTGATTTAATGGAAATCGTGCTAGGTTGACGATATTTCAAGTACGTATTTACCGGCGACATTTAAAAGATGTAGCGCCAAATTTTGTGTCCACGAGTCAGATTGGTTTGATCAGCAAATTTTATTTTCCGAAAATGCACAAGACGCAATGAAATATTTGCGACTAAAAACAGCGACCTTTGAAGTTAACTGTGCTTTCTTAGCATAGTAAGTGCTGCAACACGTTTTATTTTACAGAATGAAAGTTATGTCGACGGCACCTGAGGGTGGCCATACGCTGAAAGAAACTAATACTGAGCTTTTTTTAGCTTTAAAGCCCGCAGGACTTGCTCTGAAAAAATTACATCAAACGACAGGTTGCTTCTTGAGCACTTGGCCCAGTTTATGTTGTACGGTCGGATCTTTGTTAACACATATAATTGCAATGTCGTCTGCAAACGGTGACGTATATGTTTGTGGGCCCTAGTACACTACCTTGAAGTACTCCCACACCGATTTACCCCTTTATTGAAAGCTGAGCCTTTCACCTTACTTTCACCGTTCTATCTGACAAAAAGCTTCTTTTGAGCTTGCGGGTGTTTTCAGGAAGAACCCGACCAATTATTTTGAGTAGCCCATCGTGGCAGATTTTATCAAATGCTTGGGAAAGGAGTTACACTCGAGACGAATAATTTATCAAATATCTTTGATAAAACTGACAGTACGCTAATGGGCCTATAGGATGTAATTTCAGACATCTTGCAAGAGCATGGGAAGAAGCCGACGCACAACATGGCATTAAATATGTAAAGTATATTTCTCACAGCTGAATTAGGTAAGTTTTTTTTATCATTGATCCTGTAAAACGATCAGGTCTAGGTGATTTCTTCATATCCGTATATTTAGTTGTCGATTTTAAAGAAGACAACCGAAATTTCCTAGCATCATTTACGGTGTCAGTAATAATGGGAATAGTGGAATTACTTATATCATGTGGTGTGAAAATCTTCTCTAAGTGCTTTGCGAACGCATTTGCCTTTTCACTTGAGTTTTTAGCCCAAGTACGTTCTTCAAGTCTTAGTGGGGATTCGTAAGCAATAGGACATTGTAATCCGTTTCCACAGGCTATAATCCGTGTTTTTCATTGGATCCAAGATTTCTAAAAAGCTGTCGATAGAGAATTTGTGTTTCTGTCTAAATTTATTGCGTAAGGTTTTTTGGCCTAAGTTTATTTGCATTTTTATGTGTGGAGAACGTCTATTTTTCCATTGCCTTTTTAGCCTTCTCTTCTCAATGACGAGCATCTGCTGTTGACTGGTACGATATTACTTTAACTGATGGCTTTGTTGGCGTTGCAGTTCTGGCTGCGGCAGTCACGACGTCTGTAAAAAGATCTGCAGTTGCTTGAATATCAGCTGGAACAATTGAAGGTGATTGATCAGAAGATAGGTCATAGAATGAACTAACTAACACTTGATCACGTTTAATATTTTTTACTATAGCAAAATCGATAAAGTCTGGCAACTTATTAAAGGTTAAAAGCTGCAGTTTACTACCAGATACGCCATCTATCTTATTTCTGTTGAACTGTATAATACAACTGCCAACCTCAAAAACACAATTGGAAAATTCCTTACGCTTTTGGATTATAATGGCAGTGTCACCACATGCCCTTTCGCTTGGAGGTTTGGTGTCGTATATAAAAAAACGCATCAATTCTGAAGCAGTTTTTTATAGAAAAGCGTGTTTCAGAGCCTAAATGTATGTCTATGTCATGTGTTAGCAGGAAGTTTTGTACTTCATATTTATATGAATTTATTTATATAGAGTTGCAGAAGCATTTTTTAAGTGGTTATGTTTTAGCTAAGCTAAAGCATGTTTTGGGTGAGCATCATTTCCTGAAACATACCGTACATAGTTGTCGTAAAATTAATCATTGATTGTATTAAATTCTCGATTGAGCTAGAGTTCTTAGCAAGGGATGTCTGTGCACCCTCTTTAAAGATGAAGGGATATGAATGTTTTTTATGCGCATTAGAACTTTTGGCATTCGCATTAGGTAAATCATTTCTCAATGTTGAAGCATACGAAAAGTTTGGTTTATTATGAAGCTATGTACTAGCAATATAACCGGCATGAAGCCGAGGAAATCGCAGACCTATATTTCTCATATTCAGGTTTACGTACGATGTTTGCATTATACACTAGCACAAGTTGTATACAGGATGTACCGAGTTTTCAGATTTTAGCTGAGATGCATTAAATACAATTCCAATACGATGCATAGGTTGGGAACTCTATTCTTATTTAGAATATTGTGCACTGACCTAACGACATAACCTTCCAACTCTATGGCAATTTTTGTTTCCTCAGTGGAAACAGAACTGTAAGTGCCCTTTACAATGATTATGAAAGCTTTACCACTTTTCCGTTGATACGTATAATAGCTCTTATTTTCTGCATCGAGTCGACTGGCGATGAGGTGATAATTCTTCTTTCTGTGCGCTTTGATATTTTTTTCTTTTATTTGTCCTCTTTGTACAGAAGCCACACAGAAATTTTCTTTACCTACGAGTTGTGACAGCGTATGATAGGTGTTCATGCAAGTAAATGGTGGGTTGGATATCTTCATTATCCCGGGGAGAAAAAAACTTTTTTCACTTACCTATATTGCAGCTACTTGGCAGTTCGGGGATAAAAAAGCACTGCCATCTTTTTTATTATTATTTATATTATTCATTACATAATTAGCAGGTGTATAACTAAAAGAGTAATAAGTATTGTTGTTATTGCCGTTTGTATTTTCTTCAAAAATGTTTGGTACACCCATGCGCTGACAGACTACACAGGGCAACAAAAAAAAAATTCTGCGGCGTGAGTTTTTTTAGTCAATTTCGATACATTATGATTATGAAGTACTGATCACATAATTAGGTTGTTTGAATTGACTCCAGTTCTCCAGATAAACAGTGCAATTAAAAATATAGTATATGTTAAGAAAATCATTCGTTTAATTCTCCACTACGTCGCACAACACTGCTAATGAAATCATAGATGGCGCGCATGTTCATGAAAACAATCTAGAGGAGTCATGTTTACCATCTATTGGGTCTTTTCAGATGAAATATCAGTAAAGGTGTCAATTTAAATTATTAGAAAAAAAGTAAAAAAAAATACCTTTATTAATCATCTGTTAATGCTATTGTTTGTGTACAGATAAGCTAATCCCTAATGAAAGAAAGCAGAAAACAAACGAAGCTGACATTTAATCTGATACGACTTTATACCTCCGTTCAGTCTGTTTACAGAAGCTGAATGCGATACACGTGCCAGATCAGCTGCTTTTGCTCATTTATTTTATTTTATTGCTCGTTATTGTTACGGAAAAAGAATGAGTTCTTTACGCAAGTGTTGTGTTAATAATCCCGACCATTTCTGCTACATATGCGGTAAATATTGCCAAGAGAAGACACGAAGAAATATTAATGAATTTGTAAAACAAGCTTACCTAGAATATTTTGGAAAACAACTTGGCCAACAAGACAAATGTTGGGTCCCACACAAAGTTTGTAAAACTTGTGTGGAGTCACTTCGACACTGGACTCAAAAGGGACGAAAAGGACTTCCATTTGGAATACCGATGACATGGACAGAGCCAAGTAACCACCTTGATGAATGCTACTTTTGTGTTACGGATGTAAAAGGTATGAACCGATACAAAAAACGATCTTGGGTTTATCCAAATATACAATCCGTTAAGCCACCAACACTACATAGTCAAGATTTGCCAATACCGATATTTACTGCCTTATCAGAGGTTCACTGTGATGATGATCATCATGATGAAATATTAGATACACAGAGCGAAAGCCACATTGACAGTGATTTTGAAGGATGCAGTCAGTACACACATCAGGGCTTTTCTCAGGGTGAGTTAAACGACTTGATTCGAAATTTAAATTTATCGAAGAAATCAGCTGAGCTCCTTGCTTCAAGACTTAAAGAAAAAGGTTGCCTGCAGCCTGATGTATCAATAACATGTTATCGAACAAGAGAGCGCGATATTCTTCCATATTTCACTGAGACAAATGACATCGTATATTGTAACAATATTTCTGGTCTTTTAAATTTAATGGGCCTTCCAGTATATGAACCAAAATGTTGGCGACTCTTCATAGATAGCTCACGAAAAAGTTTGAAATGTGTGTTAGTGCATAATGGAAATAAATTAGCTTCGATCCCGATAGGTCATTCAACTAAACTTAAGGAAGAGTATCAAAATATCAAACTTGTTTTAGAGAAAATTTCGTTTGTTCAACATCAGTGGTCAGTGTGTGTAGATTTAAAAATGGTCAATTTTTTATTAGGTATGCAAAGTGGATACACTAAATATCCATGTTTTCTTTATCTGTGGGACAGTCGTGCAAAAAATGAACACTGGGGTAGGAAACACTGGCCATCGAGAATAAATATGACCGTAGGAAAGGCTAACATCGTTCATGAACCATTGATAAGTCGAGAAAAAATCATTCTTCCGCCACTACATATTAAACTTGGGCTCATGAAACAGTTTGTGAAAGCTTTAGATAAGAATGGTGATTGCTTCAAATATATTTGTCAATCATTTCCTGGCCTCAGTACAGAAAAGTTAAAAGCAGGCATCTTTGATGGACCACAAATCCGTAATCTTATGAACAACGATGATTTCATAAATCACATGACTCAGGTTGAACTGGAAGCATGGACAAGCTTTGTATCAGTTGTCAAGAATTTTTTGGGAAATTATAAAGCTAAAAATTATGCCGAAATCGTTGACAAAATGCTTCAAAATTTTGAAAAACTGGGAACCAATATGAGCATCAAATTACATTATTTGCTTAGCCATTTAGATGCATTTCCTGACAATCTGGGTGATTACAGTGAAGAACAAGGGGAACGGTTCCACCAGGACATCAAGACAATGGAGGAAAGATATCAAGGTCGTTGGGATCACCATATGATGGCAGACTACTGCTGGACCTTACAAAGGGACTGTCCTGACCAAAAATACAACAGACAATCACATACAAAACGTTTTTCTTAATTCATGTTTGTGTTTTTTCAATATTTTATTACTAATTGGATTGTTCATAATATAATTTAAAGCGTTATTTTCATTTGAATAAAAGCTTTTAAATATATTGAACTCTTTTCTTTAATTTTGTTTCAAGTATGAATAGATTGCCTTTATCTCAAAAAGTGGAGTCAATTTTAAAAAAAAGTTATTATTTTCGTATTTAGTAGACCAGAATTACCTAAGTTTGACTAATAAATCCTGTGCCGCAGAATCAATGTTCCCCTGTGCTATCAGTGAAGTTTTCTTAACTGGTTTGAATGGCCGTGCCCTTTTTGTCATTGTATTATGTTGTTGTTTATTTTTATTTATTTATTTTTCCCACTGTTCACTTTGTTCCTCCACTTTTCAATTGTCTTTTATTATATTACGAATATAATTATGCATTTAGTATGACGTACGTCTGTACTAAACCACGGTCACAATGTATCTGTGATTGACATAAAAAGCTTTCAGGTGCTCTTCCACTCATATGTTTGGTGTCGCAGTTGAAAAAACATTTACTCTGAAGCAGTTCTTCAGAGAGAAGTGTGATGCAGAGACTAAAAGTGTATCTATCTTCTGTATAAAGAAGAGTACAGCTTGTTGTTGCATTTAAGAAACATATGTTTTACTGGTTAAATTTTTACTTTACCAATCTTTCAGAAGCATGTTTTGTTTGATTATTTTGTTTCAAAATGTTCTTTCTCTAAGACAGCTTTATTTCATGTGTGGGCACAAAACTATATAAGCCATTTTTGATGACGGCCAAGATCTTAGAAACGGGTAGGTATAGTAACTTCATCGTAAAAGTGGCTAGAGATGATACAGAATTTTTTTTCGTGTCATGGATTTGCCTTCGACAAATTCAGATGACTTATTCAGATGACATAAATTTTTTTTCCCTCTCTAAACTGGACATCTTGACGACAGCATTTGTTGTTTTCTAACACAAATAAATTGCTGAAGGCTTGTGTTCCTTGGCAGCGGAGCTTACTTATCCATTAATATGAATGGATTATAGAGAAAACCTATTTTATGTATGCGAGCTTTCGCTAAAACTTTAATATCGTTTCATAGGTTTCATGAACTAATCTAATTTTGTTTAATTAATTAATTTCCAAGTTTGAGGTCCTTAATAAAATTTTTTGTAACACAATTTTATTATTTTCCATTATTTTACTTTGTGTAGCATCATCAGAAAATAATCTGAATTACCAAAATTCAATTAACAATCAATTAACAATGAATGAAAACAATAAAAAATTTCAAAATTTTTAAAAACAAGTCACATAAAATACTAATAAAAATGTTTATATTATACAGGGTGTCCGCCGGGAAGGTATACTACTTTGTTTGTTTATAATTTTTGATGAAATGAAAGAGAATATATTGGATATTTATAAATGTTTTATTTAATGTCGGCAATTACGTATGGAATACAATATCAGATAAGTCTACGCCTCAGTTAGCCTAACAAATTCGAGCCCTTTTGAACACATTTTTTCTCACACATTTCACGCGGTATTTCATCACGAAAATTTTGCTTGAGTTGCTCCAGCGTTTCTGGTTTGTTTGCATAAACCTTGCTTTTCAGATATCCCCACAAAAAGAAGTTCGGACAGTCAAATAAGGCCCAAGGCCGATCAACATCACAATTCCTTGAAATAACTTGTTGTAGAAAGATGTCTCCCAGTAATTCCATTGTAATCTAGACTGTATGCGATGTGGCACCCTCCTGTTGAAACCACATGTTAGTCAAGCCCAAAGCATGCAGTTTTGGCGTTAAAAAGTTTTTATTCATATCACGATATCGCTCCCCATTGACAGTTACCGTTACGCCGTTTTCAGTTTCAAAGAAGTAAGGTCCAATGGAACCTCCTGACCAAATTGCACACCAGACTGTCACTTTTAATGGATGCAAAGGTGGCTGATGAATAATTTGAGTGTTTTCCATTGCCCAGAACCAACTATTCTGTTTATTCACGTATCCATTCAAATGACAATGTGCCTCATCACTCGTTATGATTTTTTCATGAAAATCGGGGTTGTCATGGGCGAGCTGTAGCATCCTATTGGTATATGTGCGGCAGCGTAAATGATCTTCTAGAAGAAGCTCTTGTGTCAACTGAATCTTAAATGGAAACAAATGCAAATCTTTGTGCAAAATTGTGGCCGAAGTTGTTCTTTGAAGACCAAGTTCCTGTGTACGGTGTCGAATTGAGGTTGATGGATTGTTTTGAACACAGAGCAGAGCGTTGTGGTCCAGCCTTGGGCCTATTAGCTACAGTTCCTCTTTCTTCGAAATCATTCACTACACGATAAATAGTGCGTCTTGTTGGCTCGTTGTTTCTCCCAAAAATTTCACGTAACTTTCTCATCGTTACAGTAATCGATGATTGATTTTGATAAAATGTTTTAACGATTAAAACACGTTGGCTTACTGAATATTTTTCCATAATAAATTTGCCACGTCTCTACTTCACGACTCCCAAATATGAACTATCAAGACTAATGTTTACCAAAATGGCAAAACAAGGTGGTATACCTTCCCGGCGGACACCCTGTACATACATTAAGTGCCTATATACACATATGAATGACACTATCTTTATCTGCCTTGTAATTAATTCATTGAGGTGGTCGTGTTTTACAAATTTGTATCATTTCTAATACATAACGTCGCTTATAATTCTTCTCACTATTTAAAACTGATGTGTTTTCAATGTTAGGATAGTGATAGCGCAATGGGAAGATAGAGCTATTTTATTTCGCGTCTTATGTCCAGCTATTTTACATTTTAGCATATTTTTCGTTGTAACAACATATTCTTTATTACAACTTTCGTAAAACTATGTTTGACATATCCAATTTTTTAATTCTATCTTTAGTTTTGCTAAACAATATATTTCATGTATTCTAAGATTTGTAAGCAATTCTTTGTCACTTATCCTTAAAAGTCTTCCTATCAATTGTGTTTTCCTGATATTACTACACAAAGACGTAATGAAATGTCGGGTATAAATAATTAAATTGTGCTACAATAAATTTTATGAAAAACCTTAAGCTTGCGAAGTAATTAATTAAGTAAGATTAAAAGGTCAAAAATATATAATAACTTAAATTCTAATTTTGTTTATGAAATTACAAGCATCTGATACGATATTTCTAGTTTGTCTAAAATTTCGGGTAAAGGTTCCTGACGGGATGGCGTCAGCATCCGACGAAATGTGCATAGAGACTAGCTTATCTACCCTCAATAATAACTCTGTGAATTTATTGTTCATTTACTGCGTAGGAAATTAGCACGATTGAATTATGTTAAATAATAAATTTATATTAATCGAACTGAATCGGATAGGGCATTAGTGCATACATCGAAAATCCCAAAGGTATCGTTATCTGGCCAATGGCCGCAATGAATTAAAAGATTATTTTTTCATGTTCAACTCATCGTAATTACCTTTTGGAAAGTGCAATACAAACTTTAAGTATTCCTAAATTAAAAATTTTCAAAGCAATGTTACATTTTCTGGCTCTACGTTCCTTATGAGAATTTACAGGACAATATATACACATCTATATGTTGTGTATGTGTGTGTGGGTACATATACAATATCAAAGTTATTTACTCACCCACATATGCACACACGCTTATTAATATGTTACTTTTTTATGATGTCAATATTTTTTCCGGCTCTTATACGGCATTTTATTGATTATGTAACACTTTCACAATATGTATTTCCTTTTAAAATCAGGACTTTTAATTATTTTCTTTTAATAATAATTGCACATTGTTACATAAGTAAATAACATTTTATTGGGATAAATAAGGGCTTGTTATTAAATTAATCACTAATTTGTCAACACTAAAATAAATTATTTATAATAAAATTTTTTATTGCAATTTTAATAACTCACACTCTGCCAATTACAGTAAACTCAAATATTGAAACGTATTCAAACATACATATGTACAGCTGTATATGTATGTGTGGCAGTATGTATCACATATTTTTAATTCTTTCTTTCATTATTCTTACTTCATTATAGACTTGTTTCTTTTTTGATTGAAGTAAATTTTTTCGTTGAATTATTTATATACTGATTTGTTTCTTAGTAGTTGACATCCATCCATTGGCTACCAGTCACTCCAGCCACTAGCCAACTCTATGCACCAAATTTATATGTAAGTTAATTTAACATTATAACAATTGATTATAGTGTGTAATAATTTTGCGTGTAGCTTTACTATATACATTTTATGTGCATATTCTTACAATAAAAAATCTTTTTTAACATTATTTACATGACGTTTAATGGAATGAACCACTTTATGGTCTCAAGTAGACAGTCATACACATGATTTTATATCCCAGTTGACCAACCGTTGTATGTGAAATTGGCCTCAACGCTATAAATATTCACTCACGCACTTTACACTAACGGCAGCGTCTTGCATTAATATCTAACTAGATGACAAAATATCAGATCGCAGTAACGAAAAGTTCAGCGGTAAAATAATATATCTTTCTTTTATTAAACTCGCTTCATGGCAAGTTTAGACACAAAAGGTGTGTTCATTTACTAAAAATTTGTACAAATTTGTAACAATTGTTACTAGAAAGCGTTCATTAACCCAAAAAATTTGCAACGAGAGAGCGTCAAAAGAGCGTAAAAAATTGAGAGACAGAAAAATTCTTGCAAGTTTTTACAAGTAAAATTTTTACTTGCAATAATTATTCAAACAGCTGTTTTGCCTTTGTGTTTACAAAACAATATTTCTAAATTAAGTTGAAAATAAAAATATTTTGGAAAATTTAAGAAATTGTAAGTAAATGTAAACTTTTAAAACGATAAAAAGTATTAAAAAGATAAATTTAATTTTGTGTAACTTAGGAACAACAGAAGCAACATAAGATGTCTCAACCTGTGGTTTTAACTGTCTCTGAAATGTTTTTGTTTTTTTTTTTTCTTTAATTTTCACAGACCAGTTGTAATTTTTAGTGATGTAAATATAATGACTACGTAGCTACTTGATAATTTACACTAAGCAGGCAAATAATTCAATTAGTTCAAATATATATTTGCAAATAAATTTAAATTAACACATAATTTATTAAATTACTTTTCTACTGCTTTTGATATTTTATTTTGGATAAAGCTTTTTATTACAATGAAAATTGCTTAAATTTGTTTCCTTTCAAAAATATATTTAACCCGTTTTCGCCGGCTGTTTATTATATTATAGTTTGGAAGCGATTGCAAAGGCGGAGCATTAATGTTAGACAATAACGAACAAAAATTCTCCATTTCAACTCACATTTGTTTGCGCTTTAATGTAGTTTCTTATTAGTGTTTATTTACATAAATAGTTCTTCATAAAATCGCTTGGAAAATAAATCACAAAGTTGGAAATAAACATTTCTGCGACCTTATTCTGTCGTTATTTCCGGTGATTGCAATAAAAATTCTATGTGTAGGCAGGCTGTTATAACGTATAACCTAATTAAAAATAGATATTATATTCATTCATTTTATTCAAAAGTAGCTAATCACCCTTATCGTGTTTAGCGTATTTCGACTACGTCTAGTACTTTATTAAATAAAATTGCAAAACTTTTCATTATTCTATTCCAAGCTGTACTCGAAAAACGCCAGTCACGACAATGCTGAATATAAATGACCATAATCACATCATTTTTATAATAATATACATACATATATGTATAATATTTCCAAAAAATATAGGGGTAGTTATTGAGTACTGATATATACCTATACATTACAACACTACTTCAACTTGCAAATTTTAGCTAGTAAAGTGTTCATTTGCTTTTTCACATTTTTGAGAGTAATTTTGGAAAATTTCTTGTTACTCTCTCGTTACTAACTTTTACTAGTAAAGTAAATGAACACACCTAAAGTAATAGTTGCGTTCATTTACTTTACTAGTAAAAATTAGTAACAAGAGAGTAACAAGAAATTTTCCAAAATTACTCTCAAAAATGTGAAAAAGTAAATGAACACTTTACTAGCTAAAATTTGCAAGTTAAAGTAGTGTTGTAATGTGTAGGTATATATGAGTACTCAATAGCTACCCCTTTATTTTATGGAAAAATTATATATATACATATATGTATATTATTATAAAAATGATGTGATTATGGTAATTTATATTCAGCATTAGATTTATGTGAGCACCTGCCAACGTTGGCTCAATCTCACGGTGGTCCAACCACCGGTGTGACATTAAGCGGCTAGACCAGCGCCCCTATGTGACCGCATAGGCACCACCGGAATAGCACCTATGCCATCCCATAGGTTGCAAATTAGGACAGGGGTTTGACAGGCCACCGGCCTGGAATAAGGTCGCAGAAATGTTTATTTCCAACTTTGTGATTTATTTTCCAAGTGATTTTCATAAAATGGGGTTTTTAATGCGTGTTAGAATAAGCATGCAATAATAGATATTATTATTTTGACACCTTATTGCGTTATTATTATAATAATTATATAATATTAAGTATTTTTTAATGTGATTTTATGAAGGACTATTTATGTAAATAAACACTAATAACAAACTACATTAAAGCGCAAACAAATGTGAGTTGAAGAGGAAAATTTTTGTTCGTTATCGTCTAACATTAATGCTCCGCCTTTGCAATCGTTTCCAAACTATAATAATAATAAACAGCCGGCGGAAAACGGGTTAAATATATTTTTTAAAGGAAACAAATTAAGCAATTTTCATTTTTATTGTAATAAAAAGCTTTAGCCAAAATAAAATATCAAAAGCAGTAGAAAAGTAATTTTATAAATTATGTGTTAATTTAAATTTATTTGCAAATATATATTTAAACTAATTGAATTATTTGCCTGCTTAGTGTAAATTACCGAGTAGCTACGTACGTATTTACAACACTAAAAATTGAAGAAAAAAAAAACAAAAACATTTCAGAGGCAGTTAAAACCACAGGTTTAGACATCTTATTTTGCTTCTGTTGTTCCTAAGTTACACAAAAATAAATGTATCTTTTTAATACTTTTTATCGTTTTAAAAGTTTACATTTACTTACAATTTCTTAAATTTTCCAAAATATTTTTATTTTCAACTTAATTTAGAAATATTGTTATGTAAACATAAACACAAAACAGCTGTTTGAATAATTATTGCAAGTAAAAATTTTACTTGTAAAAACTTGCAAGAATTTTTCTGTCTCTCAATTTTTTACGCTCTTTCGACGATCTCTCGTTGCAAATTTTTTGGGTTAATGAACGCTTTCTAGCAACAAATGTTACAAAATTGTACAAATCACATAAGAAAAGTAATTTTATAAATTATGTGTTAATTTAAATTTATTTGCAAATATATATTTAAACTAATTGAATTATTTGCCTGCTTAGTGTAAATTACCGAGTAGCTACGTACGTATTTACAACACTAAAAATTGAAGAAAAAAAAAAAACAAAAACATTTCAGAGGCAGTTAAAACCACAGGTTTAGACATCTTATTTTGCTTCTGTTGTTCCTAAGTTACACAAAAATAAATGTATCTTTTTAATACTTTTTATCGTTTTAAAAGTTTACATTTACTTACAATTTCTTAAATTTTCCAAAATATTTTTATTTTCAACTTAATTTAGAAATATTGTTATGTAAACATAAACACAAAACAGCTGTTTGAATAATTATTGCAAGTAAAAATTTTACTTGTAAAAACTTGCAAGAATTTTTCTGTCTCTCAATTTTTTACGCTCTTTCGACGATCTCTCGTTGCAAATTTTTTGGGTTAATGAACGCTTTCTAGCAACAAATGTTACAAAATTGTACAAATCACATAAGAAAAGTAATTTTATAAATTATGTGTTAATTTAAATTTATTTGCAAATATATATTTAAACTAATTGAATTATTTGCCTGCTTAGTGTAAATTACCGAGTAGCTACGTACGTATTTACAACACTAAAAATTGAAGAAAAAAAAAAAACAAAAACATTTCAGAGGCAGTTAAAACCACAGGTTTAGACATCTTATTTTGCTTCTGTTGTTCCTAAGTTACACAAAAATAAATGTATCTTTTTAATACTTTTTATCGTTTTAAAAGTTTACATTTACTTACAATTTCTTAAATTTTCCAAAATATTTTTATTTTCAACTTAATTTAGAAATATTGTTATGTAAACATAAACACAAAACAGCTGTTTGAATAATTATTGCAAGTAAAAATTTTACTTGTAAAAACTTGCAAGAATTTTTCTGTCTCTCAATTTTTTACGCTCTTTCGACGATCTCTCGTTGCAAATTTTTTGGGTTAATGAACGCTTTCTAGCAACAAATGTTACAAAATTGTACAAATTTTTAGTAAATGAACACAGCTAATGTGTTTGTCGTATATAAATATGTCCATAAAGTATATACATACTCGTATATACATATAATATATATGGTATAAATGTGTATGCTTTTTCATACTTATTCATCTTTGCACTTCCCAGTTAACCAGATATGTAGATATAAAAGACATTTTCGACGAATATACAGTGGGGAGTTTTAATGAGTACATGTTAGTACTTACCATCGTTTACAATGCATAACTTTTTAAATAATAGAGCAAATCAAATAATTTTTTTTGGTTTCACTCTTTATTGTCTTCTTCATTGATAGAAGTATAACACCTGACCAAACAATAACAATTACTTAAACAAAATTTAACGAAAGAGAAAAAAACGGCATGTACTCACTTATGCACTTTTATAATATTAAGAAATTTGTTGTAATTTACAGTAACTTTTAATATTTGGTCCAAAGCCCTTTGTTCTTTAAAACAGCTTTACATCTTCTTGGCATACTCTCAACCAAGTTTTGAATAATTGCGTTTGGAATACTTCGCCATTCTGTTTCAACCCTGCCCCAAAGTTCGTCTAAATTTTTTGGTGCTCTTGAATACTGTCCCATCCGTCTTTTCACGATTGACCACAAATTTTCAATCGGATTGTGGTCAGGACTTTGAGCTGGCCACTTCATCAACTCAAATTTTTGTCCAGACAGCCATTCCGTCAATATTTTAGATGTGTGCTTAGGGTCGCCATCCTGTTGAAAAATTACTTCTTCTTCCGGATAGGTGCTCCTCTCTACAAAATCTGGAAGATGGGTCTGGAGAATTTTTAAATAATCTTCCTTCTTCATTATTCCCTCAATTTGTTGCAACGGACCAACGTGCCACCATGTAAAGCAACCCCATACCATTATGTTGCCGCCACCATGTTTAACTGTTTCTTTTACATGGTGTCTTTTAATAGATTCATGTGGTCGACGCCAGCAGTATTGTTTTCCGTCCGACTGAAAGCGATTAAATTTGGATTCGTCCGACCAGATAACACGCTTCCAATCTTCTGGTGACCAATCCTTGTGCTTTCTGGCGAACTTCAAACGGGCCTTTACATTTTTATCGGACAAAGCTGGTTTTTTTGCTTGACTGCAGAAATAAATCCAATTCTGTGAAGCGCATTTCTTGCAGCCCAACGACTAACATTCTTTCCAACATCCAATGCAGCTTCCTTTGGAGTTAGGTTCTTATCTTTCCGCATTCTTGTTATCATTACACGTGCCTCTGCATCAGAAATTAACTTCCTGCGACCACGAGTCGGTGTTTCATTCTGGACATTATTCCTTTTTTGTACTCCTATGATAACCGACTGAATTAATTGTTTCTGTTTATTCTATTTCTCTTGAAGAACAACCATTTTGTGTCATGGAGACAATATCATCCTCAATAGATTTTGGAAGTTTCCTCATTTTTTTGTTATTAAAAAATTGCATAATTATTATTTATTATATTGTGTTATTCCGACGAGCTTGACGTTATCAATAACTCAATAATTCTTTATATATTTTATTTTCATCATGAAATCCAAATAACAGATCAGTAACACAACAAAAACTTTGAAAAGTAACTGTAAATTACAACAAATTTCTTAATATTATAAAAGTGCATAAGTGAGTACATGCCGTTTTTTTCTCTTTCGTTAAATTTTGTTTAAGTAATTGTTATTGTTTGGTCAAGTGTTATACCTCTATCAATGAAGAAGACAATAAAGAGTAAAACAAAAAAAAAATTATTTGATTTGCACTATTATTTAAAAAGTTATGCATTGTAAACGATGGTAAGTACTAACATGTACTCATTAAAACTCCCCACTGTATGTCTTCCGGACAATTTATAATTTTTCGTCCGTAAAATAGGACTGAGTAAAATCCTGATAACAAAATGATGTATTTCGTAGCGACACCGAAGAGATTGAAAAACAGCATGTTGTTGTCAGTTTCGAGGGGAATTTGCGACGAAATAAGTGGCGATTTCTTCTACTTGTCTTTAAGCAGCACTGTTGTATTTGAAAAAGAATGCTACACGGGGGGATATTAGAGATTTAAGGAAATAAATTCATTAAAATTAAGACAAAATTAATAATATTCGCTTGATGTTTTTAAAGAGGAATTTTTTTTTTCATAAGAACTAAAAATTTTGATTTTGTGAGTACATAACATTTAAAATAAGAAAGATCCGTAAGTCTTTTTGTAGGATAATAATCCGATAAATTATTAATATTGCCGCTTATACTACCAAATATTCATCAACGACAACATTGTCCTCCTTACGATCGTCTATGTACGGTTTAAGTGACCATTATTCGAAAAGCTATCAACAATTGATTTGGCCTGTCCCCAATGTGTCGTATAGTACCTACCACATACGTCTTCGAGGTTGTATCAACAAGGTTGTAGTTTAGGGTTTAGGGTTTTAAAACTTGTATTGTCAATTATTAATTATTTATTAATATTATTATTAATTCACTGTATTCATTCTTAGGTGTGAAAGTATATTTTAATTTGAAAATTTTTACAATTGTATTAATTTGATTATAAATTCACTTTAAATCACCTTAAATTAAACACAGTCACTACTCAATATTTATCAAAATCGGGACAGCAAAATACCTTGCTATCACTCTTTAACTCTCTTTAACTGAATAAATAGCGGTATGCATTTTCATGTCATCTGTGTCGCTTCAACTAAAGAGATTTTTTTTTGTTATAATAGTGCGCTTGCGAGTATTTAAGTAGAGCTGAACTTCGATTAAGTGTCACCATCGGGACGTGATGGTTAAGCGAATAGGCGGTTAGCAGAAACCCCATCAAAAAACTCTTCCATGTAATTTTTACTGTTAATTTTTTTCTAAAAACCACATGGAAAGTTATAGTTAATCGAAGCTTTAATGTAGTTTAGATTCACCTCGGGTTCTGACGCTAGTGCAGCGTTTGGTATTGTGCATTGTGAAAATCCAGAATCTCTTTATAACCAGTTTTTTTTAACTTTTGTATTTTTTGAGTTGTGCCTAGCGTTTGGGATTAACAGGACGTTTTTACTGGCTGGTTCACGCAAGTTAAAAAATTGCTTTCCCGCGAATACCAGAAACAATTAGTTTTTTAAATTAGAGATTGAAAAATACAAAAATTTTATTACAGTGGTTTATATTTTATATTTGGTTTAGTTATATTTCCGCAAATTTATCAAAAACTTATCCAGTAAAGACCTGTAAATACTCAGTTACTTTATTCTTTCAATTTACTGGATTTGGGGTAAACGAACGCAATCCAGCAAAGTCCAGTAAAAATTTGTAAAATGTTTAGGGTAAACGAACAGTCAGAATGGAATGGTGGCACAATTGTGCTGTATTCATAAATCAAGCTCGTAAACGTTTTTTATGGATTTTATTTAAGCGCTTGCAGACAGCTGATATGGAGTGACAAATGTAGACAAAAATTGAGTAGCCCAAATTGATATTAAGAAAGCTATAATTATTTATTTAAAAAGCTAGTTTCTTTGTAAATATGTAAATGAGCAGCAGGAAACGCTAAAAAATCTATCCTTATTATTATACTCTGGCGAATTCATAAAAATTTTAAAAGAATATTAGCGTGATTTTTTGGTGATTTGATAAAGTTTAGTTGACTATATTTTTTTTTTAAATTTTACGATTTTAAATTTGTAAGGCAACTATGCTGGGAGCAGAAATCACAATGATGATTTTGTTTCATGATTGTATGTATGTCGTATTCCGTACAAAAAATTCATAGGAAACTAAGCAAGAATTGCCTGGCTTCCGCCTGTGAGTCTACCTCACAGAATATAAACAGAATACCCAATAATGACATTTGAAAAAGCGTGTAATCAGGTGTCATGCGTTTTTACGTACAATATTTTAAATTAACCCGATTACATGAAAGAGATAGCTTAATTAGAAACGATAAGGTTTTTTATCTCTCTTATATAATCGAGGTAATGTTGTTGTGAGTTGTCGCGTCTAGTTAGTAGTCTATGGTCTACCTCTTATCAAGTTGCATTGCATTTGAAGAATTTACACGCCCTGTCAAACATAGCCATAGACAAGTACAGGGATGGTAAATTAGCTAGGACAGAGATGCAACTACGCAGTTTGTCGAAAAGGGATAACAAATCAACTTGAAACATAATGTGGTTATCTCTTTCAGATAAACTTCGTAATTTGTTTACAAAAGTCAACTTTAAATTCAGGGATAAAAAATTAAAAAAGTCGGCGCATAAATGTAAATACTTATATTTTTGCGCTAAAATTTATCAATTTAATGGCAAAGAGGAGTTGATTAATGACCAGCAGTTGCTAAAAATATATACATATAGTGCGAAAAATTGACTAATAAAAAATATTATTGTTTTTTAGGAGATGTCGAAGCATAATGGGTTGCCCAGAGGGCACTAAACTGCACGAGTTCCCAAAAAATGCCACAAGGTAAGTCTTTTGTTAATTTATACTAATTGAAAAGTATGCTGGCAGATTTTGTAAAATGAAACAATGTTCTTTTTCAATGTGCAAATTCCTTTCAATATATATTGCTGGGTTGATTTCAGTTGGTTATACATATAATGAGACATTATTATAACCAAGTGGATTTTGTCAAACTTCGTGTGTTGTTTTTAACTTCTGTGTCTCAGGGGTTTAAGTTTTGAAATTGTGTGCGTTTTGTGTTGTGCTAGGAGGAAAAATAATAATTTAATACGAAGAGATAAGAGCGTACTACTGGATATATTTTAATGGATCCATGCGCATGCCACCAAAAAGTAAAAAAAACAGACAAATCACTTTAAAACGGTCCTTGTCAACGCCACTAGAGAATCAAAAAAAGTTAAAAATCAATTTAAAATGGTCCTTGCCAGGGGCATCATAAAACTAATAAATAAGAACACATTTTTTGAACAAAATACTTACGGTAGCAGTCGAAAAAAAACGTTATTTTACAAAAGAAAACAATTAATTGTTATAAATAGTTTTTATAATCCCATTTATTTTGTTTACTTCTTCAAAAGGTAAAATACGAGGGCGGATCAATAAGTCCATGACTTTTTTAATGAAACACGGTTTTTTTCATATAATCTCCTTTTAACTCAATACACTTAGTCCAACGTTTCCCCAGCTTTTGTATCCCTTCCAAAAAATAGGATTTTTCGAGGTCATTAAAATAGGCATTTGTTTGGACAATAATTTCATCGTTGGAGCTCAATCTCTTTCTACCGAACCATTTCTTTAGGTTTGGAAATATGAAGTAGTCACTAGGGGCTATATCTGGAGTATATGGTGGATGAGGTTCCAATTCATAGCCCAATTTATAGAGTTTTGGCATTGAGACTGCACACGTATGCACCCATGTATTACCATGATGATATGGGGTCGTTTTCTTTTTAAATCCTCATTAAATCGGTCTAATAAGTTGGCATAATATTCGCCGTTTATTGTTTTTCCTTTTGAAGGTAATCGATGTGTATTATCATGCGTGCATCCCATTGTCGCCATCACCTTGTTGGCCGATAAACTTACTTTGGCCTTCTTCGGAGCAGGTTCGCCCGGAGAAACCCATTGTTTAGACTGCTGCTTGGTCTCCGGAGTATAGTAATGGATCAATGTTTTATCCACAGTTACAAAACGCTGCAAAAACTCATTCAGATTGCGGTTATACAATTCCAAGCAATCCTTTGAAGTTATCACACGTTTACGTTTATGGTCAATTGAGATCAAACGCGGCACCAATCTTGCAGACAACTCTCTTAAACCCAGCGGATAATTTAAAAGCGAAACCACACTGCTATATGAAATGCTTATGGCATCAACAATCTCACGCACTTTTACTCTTCGATCGGCCAACACGATATCGTGGATTTTTTCGACATTTTCTGGTGTAGTTTTCTCAATTGGCCGTCCAGAATGTTCAGCGTCATTTGTACTTGGGCGACCATAACAAAAGTCAGCAAACCACTTTTTTACCATTTAAATCGATGGTGCTGAGTCCCCATAGCTTTTCCTTGGTTTTGTTTTTCATTTTTTTTGTAACTTTAAAGCTTTATTTAATTTATTGCAGGTCAAAAAACACAACACCTGAGCAGTATGAAAAGCTGGCGAGTTTAATGGCAACGAAGGGCCACCAATAAAAACTGACGCTGCATGGAAGAAAGTATGACATTTTAATAATGCGTTGCATATGTATGCATATTAAAAATATTTTTTAAGGTGTGGATTGACTGGAAAAGTTATATAAAACGCAAGTTGACAACAAACAAAAAAGAAATAATGAGCACCGGAGGAGGCTGCTGTCGCTTACTGCGCATTAGCCCCCTTGAGGAAAAAGTGATTCAGCTGACGGACTTGGTAACAAGTACAAGTGGCATTAGCGGTACAGTGGATTTTGGAGTGGCCAGCGAAATTCCAGATGATATGCGAGCTACCGAAATGGATATTTCCGCTCGGTCGGAAGATCTTGCTGATGTAGCTACTACTTCAAAAAGGCGTCAGCAGCTTAGTACAAAACAAAACACTTCGTCTTTGCTGAAAGAGCAAATAACTGCCCAGAAAGAATTTCACAACGCCGTCAGAAAATTCAATGAAACAATTTTGAAAAGGTATGACGAGATGTCTACGCATTTACGGCGCATAAATCGCTCTTTAGAAAAGCAGTCTGACATTGCTGCACAACAGTTAGAAGAACAGCGGCGACACAATAAAATTAAAGAGGAATTGCTAAAAAAGAAGGTGGAAATCAAGCTGCAAAATGTTAAAACTGGAACATCCATCTAGTGATTTATATTCAGATTAGAAGATGATGATGACCTAATCTTTCCCGTTAGCCTAAGTATATTTTATTTTAAATAAAAATGTGATAATTTTTGTTTTTTATTTGATCTCTATTAGTTGTTAAATAAAAATAAAATATTTAACGACCTACATAAAGCTCAAATATTTTATTTTTATTTAAAAATGTAATATTTTTTATAAATATAAATATTTTTTTTAAGTTTTCGTTTTTTAATGCACACTTACATACGTGAATATGCTTTATTTTTTATATTAAACATAATATGAATATATATGCACATAATAAACAGAAACAAAACATTAATTTATTATTAATGAAACTGTTTGTTTTCATTGGCTTAATCCTAGAAAGAGGACAGTATGTTACTTCGAACATTACGTGCTACGGAAGTGTAATCTGATTCTCTACCTTCGTCTTCTCCCTCTTGGGTAGAACTTTCAACTTCGGGTTCAAGCGTATCAGAATCTTTAACGCGGTAATATATACAAATGTTGTGGAGGGCACAAACAACATTTATGATTTGACTGGCTTTCTGTGGGGAGTAATGAAGTTCTCGAGCACCCAACAAACAACGAAATCGGTTCTTCAAAACTCCAATTGTCCTTTCAACAATATTTCTCGCCTTTGAGTGCCGCATGTTGTGATTAATTTCCTGGCTGCCTTCACTTGTAGATCTATATGGAGTCATTAGCCAGGGTTCCAGGGGGTATCCTGCATCGCCTATTAAAAATATTATTACTGCCTTATATTTAAACAGTGTTATGCGAATAAATACCCAACAGCCAGGTGTTTCTTTCTCTCTCCCGATATCTGCGTTCCAATTGAGACCTCGCTTTGCTTAAACTTCATATATGAGCATCGTGGTTGGATCCGGGATATCTTGCGTCAATGCTTTTTATGCGCATTTTGTTAAATAAAATATATTAAATTTACGACCACTAATACTTAAAAGAAATACCCACCACCATGGCATTGATACTAAAAAATCCTTTTCTATTATAATAAAGGAACTCCTCTTCGGATGGTTTTATAATTTTTATATGTGTGCCATCAACACACATAGTGACTCCTGGAAAGCCTTCGCATAAAAATCTTGCTTTCATTGCGTCTTCTCCTCCTCAGTCTGTTCAAATTTTATCCACTGAGGGCAAAGCTTTGCTTGCATTATATTTAGGAAAGAAGATAGCGACTTTGAAAGGTTGAGCCATCCCGACGTTATAATCTGCACCTACTCCGTGTTGGTAGCTACCTTCAGCGAAGAATCTCAAAGCAGCTACAACTCGGTTAAGCGGTGATAAAGATGATTACGTATTGGATGATGCTTCTGATGCAAAAGTATCTAACACATACTTGAAGGCGTCTTTGTTTAGGCGAAAGTATTTTTGAAATCTATAAAAATTAATTGTTTCACGCACATTTAAAACAAATATCTTACAATTTATCACTCATCTCGAATAGATTGCAACTGTCTCTCAATTTCCGCTTTTCTAGTCTTGATTCTACATTCTGGTCTACGTTGTTCTCCATTTCCAACAACAACGCCGCTGCTATCGATTCCATTTCTTCTCTAAACTAAATTTTTCTTTTGCAATGATGTAGAAAATGAAAATTTCGCTCTGGCGCTTCAGTTTTCCTTACACTGGAATAGTTTGGCCACAAATACCGTTTGATTATAATCTTTTTTTTTATTTATACCGTATTTTATTTTATTGAATCTTTCTATTAAAAGAAAATCACATTAAGTATTCAAATCTTATTTCTAAATTATTATTTACTAGTTAGTACCAACGTAATAACTAATTTTTTGTATTCAAATCTTAAAAATCTATCTTCTATTGTGTAGAGAGAGCCGCCTCGCCAAGCTCAATGTGTCAGTTCTTTTTAGTCTCTGGTGGCCATCAAATTGCAATAAATTGCATGCTAGAGTGTTGGGATGTGCGACTAGTTTGTTCACGTATTTGGACGTGTATGTTTTAACTTCTTCGTGGATAGTGGGAACTTTGAGATCTCTATGTATGTTTTCATTTCTTATGTACCAGGGGGCGCATACGATATGACGTAAAATCCTAGACTGTCTTCTCTGTAACTTCTGGATGTTTGATGCACAGGCAGTACCTCACAGCTGAATACCATATGACCATATTGGCTTTATAACGGATTTGTATAAAAGGACTTTATATTCCAAAGCCAAAGTTAGGTTAAGACTTATTAGCCAATGAAGTTGATTTATTCGAAGCTTTATGGACGTTATTTTTGCCTCAATGTGACGGGACCAAGTCAGGCGCCGATCTAGGTGGATACCTAAATATTTAACGTGCGTTTCCGCTGGAACCGTGGTATTAGTTATTGTGATTGGTGGACAATTTTGCCTTCTAAGGGAAAACGTTACATGAGCACATTTTGATGGATTTACCTTTATTCTCCACTGTTTTAGCCAGTCTTCTAGCTTATAAATATGGGACTGCAGCTTTTCAGATACATCCTTTGGATTATTACTGACACTTATAATTGCAGTGTCGTTTGCAAAGGTTGATGTATATGTATGTGGGCTTGTCGGCATATCTGCTGTATAGATGATATATAATAGCGGACCTAGCACCACTACCTTGAGGTACTCCTGCACTGATTTTCCCACATCTTGAAAGCTGGCCCCTTGACCTTACTTTAAAAGTTCTATCGGACAAATAGCTTTTTATAAGCTTCTGGGTATTTTCAGGTAGAACCCGAACTATTTTAGTAAGTAGCCCATCATGGCAGACTTTATCAAATGCTTTGGAAATGTCTATAAATAAAGTTGAACAGTATTGCTTTCTTTCAAAAGCCGATCTAATAATGGTAACGATTCTATGGACTTGTTCAATCGTACTATGCCTTGCTCGAAAACCAAACTGATGATCTGGGATAACGTTTTGTTCAATTAGGAAAGGAGTTACACTCGAGACGAATAATTTTTCAAATATCTTTGACAAAACTGACAGCTTGAGTCCTTTCCTGGTTTCGGGATCATAACAATTTCAGACATCTTCCAAGAAAGAAGCCGACGCGCAACATGGCATTAAATATGTAAAGTAAAGTTCTTACAGCTGAATTAGGTAAGTTTTTTATCATTGATAGGATCAGGTCCAGGTGATTTCTTCATATCCGTATTTTTAATTGTCGATTTTAAAGAAGACAACCGAAATTTCCTAGGATCATTCACGATGTCGCTAATAATTAGAATAGTGGAATTACTTATATCATGTGGTGCGAAAACCTTCTCTAAGTGGTTTGCGAACGCATTTGTCTTTTCACTTGTGTTTTTAGCCCAAGTACGGTCTTCAAGTCTTAGTGGGGATTCGTAAGCAATAGGACATTGTAAGTGCTTTACAGCTTTCCACAGACTATAATCCGTGTTTTTCATTGGATCCAAGTTTTTTAAAAAGTTGTCGATAGCGAATTGGTGTTTCTGTCTCAATTTACTGCGTAAGTTTTTTTGGCATAAGTTCATTTGCATTTTTATGTGTGGAGAACGACTATTTTGCCATTGTCTTCTTAGTCTTCTTTTCTCAATGACGAGCATCTGAATATCTGCTGTTGCCTGGTACGATATTATTTTAACTGATGGCTTTGTTGGCGTTGCAGCTATGACTGCAGCAGTCACAACGTCTGTAAAATGATCTACAGCTGCTTGAATATCAGCTGGATTTGTCAGTGGCATGTTTAAAGATAAGTGAGAGCTCACATACATTTTATATTATAACCAATTCGTGTTTCTGTTCGGGTAGAAACTAAGGGTTTTAGGTGCAGTGACAAAACTGTCGTGTAAAATAACAATTGTAGGTGAATGATCAGAAGATAGGTCATAGGATGAACTAACTAACAGTTGGTCGCGTTTGATGTTTTTTACTATAGCAAAATCAATAAGGTATGGCAATTTATTAAAGTCTGTGGGCCAATAGGTGGGTTTACCGGCAGATACGACGTCCAGGTTGTTCGCTTGAACTGTACAATACAACTGCCTACCTCTAGGGCTAAAGAGTCTGGATCCCCAATATGTGTGCTTTGCATTGTAATCGCCAGCGGCAATAAATTTTTGTCCTAGCGTAGCAAAGAACCTGGCAAATTCATGGTGTTCGATTTTATGCCTAGGCGGGCAATACACTGACGAGACTACAATTTTAAAATCTGTAAGATTTATGGTCGTGGCTTGCAAAAAGTCCTCCCTGAATTCAGGCATGGAAAATGCCTTACATTTTTTCGGACTATAATGGCAGTCCCACCACATGCCCTTTCGCTTGGGTGTTTGGTGTCATATATAAAATACCCATCAATTCTAAAGCAGTTTTTTATAGTGAAGTGTGTTTCAGAGACTAATAGTATGTCTATATCATGTGCTAGCAGGAAGTGTTCTACTTCATATTTATGTTGGGAGAGCCCGTTAGCGTTCCAGAAGCATATTTTTAACTAGTTCATTTTTTGCCAAGCAAAACTTGCAGAAGCATGTTTTGGGTTCGCATCATTTCCTGAAACATATCTGCATAGTTGTCATGAAATTATTCATTGTCTGTATTAAGTTCTCGATCGAGCTCGAATTGTTGGTGAGGGGTGTCTGAGCACCCTCTTTTAAGACGTGGGCATATGAATGTTTATGCGCATTAGAACTTTTGGCATTCGCGTTAGGTAAATCATTTTTCAATGTTTGAGCATATGAATTGTTTGGCTTAGTGTGTGGCTGTTTAGCTTGTGTACTAGAAATAGAACCAGCATGAAGCCGAGGAAATTGGGAAGCTCCATATTGCTCATATTCAGGTTTACGTACGACTTTCGCATTATTTTTTACATATTGAAATACTTCGCAGCCCCTGTAATTTGCTGCATGGTTTTCACCACAGTTGCTGCATTTTTTGGCCTTGGGGTCTGCTTTGAAATAAGTGCATTCCAGAGTCCGGTGCGTATCACCGCAAACAACGCATACAGATGGTAGCTTGCAGTAGGATTCCGTGTGTCCGAATTCCTGGCAGTTGGTACACTGACGGGGACCATTACGTTTTAGAGGCTCTTCCACCGTTATTCTTCTGTTTAAAAGGTAGCGCAAATTATATATATGATGAACCGAGTTTTTTTTTATTTAAGCTGCTAGGCATTAAACACGATTTCAACACGATGCATAGGTTGGGGAACTTTATTCTTATTTAGAATATTGTGCACTGACCTTACAACATAACCTTCCACCTCTATGGCACTTTTTATCTCCTCAGTGGGAACAGAACTGTCCTTTGCCCAGAATGCCCTTTATAATGACAATCAAACCTTTAGCACTTTTTAGTTGATACGTATAATAGCTCTTATTATCTGCATCGAGACGACTTGCGATTTGGTGATAATTCTTCTCAGTGTGGGCTTGGATCTTCGTTTCTTGTATCTGTCCTCTTCGTACAGAAGCCACATAGAAATTTTCTTTGCCTACGAGTTGGGACAGCATATTTACAATGGCATTTGATGTTTGTTCGCGCAAGTAGATTGGTGGGGGTTTTTGTTCCCTTACAGTGGGTTCGGCATTTTCATTATCCGGGGTAGCAAGGACAGAAAATCTATTTTCACTTACCGATGTTGCAGCTAATATAATCTGGCTATTTTCTTCCTTTCCGCACTTACTGATGAGTTTATTTAATTATAATTACCACAATATTTAGTTTTTGTGTATGTATTTATCACTGTTTATTCATAAAATTTTCCTTTTTATAGTTGAACAATTACAATGTTTACAAAACTTTTATTTTTTATGTTTCTATTTCATACGTTTCATAACAAATAAGCTGATTTAAACATACTCTTCTCTGTTATGTCTTTTATTAAATAACTTGTCTTGCTTAGTTCATTACTGAAAAAGGAATGAATGCAATAATATAGAAATTTTGTACGTATCCCATTAGTTAATTTCTTTTACTGTTACTGAGAGAGAGAAGAATATTCATAAGTATGTAACTGTTCATTGCAATTATATGAATACAGTGAATTACAAAACTTTTCTATTATATTGCAATACATCACATTTCCCCTTTTTTTATTTTAGATTTGGAATTCATAAATTTTTTTTTACAGTATATAATGAGTTATAAAATATGTAGTTTATGATATTTACATTTTATTCCTTACACTATGGTACCTATTTGCTACATCTAATTCTAATATAACATGGTTTCTTGTTTTATTTATATTGAAGTCTACTGGGTTTCCGTTTTATACGGCTCGATTTTCGAATCGATACAGACTCATTTAAATTTCGTTTTCCATTTCTTTTTTTTTTGTTTTATTACAATTAAAAGTTAATGGTTTTTGTTTCTTATTGTTAACAGTCTTAGGTTGTGATTTTAATTCATTATTTAGTAGGGGATGAAACTTATCTGCTAAATTTGAAAAACGTAACTGATTTCTGTGAACATATTTAATTGAATTATTTATATTTATCAAATAAGTATATTGACTAATTTGTTTCCATTTTGTACAAGGTATCCATTTGATAAAATCTTTAAAATGATTTCTATATAGTACTTTATCTCCTTTTTTAAAAGTATTTTCGTTAGTCGCCTGCCTTTTTTTTATTTTGGGTACTGGGTTCTGAATTTTACGGTTTATATTATGTTTCTTTGCTAATGAATTAATTAGTGTCTTTGGTGTAAATGAAAATATTAAATTTGCTGGACTTTTTTTGTAGTAGTGCAAGGTGTGTGGTTGTAGCCCATCAATATTTTATTTAATTTGGTTTGAATCGGTAGAGAAGATAATTTTTCATCTTTTAGATATTTCTTTAAACTATTTTTAATTGTTAGAACACCCCGTTCAGCCAGTCCATTACTTTGAGGATGATATGGTGGCGATTTTTTTAAAGTAATGTTTAAACTTTTCGCAAATTCTCCGAAATGGAATGATGAGAAGGGTGGGCCATTGTCAGTGACTATTTCGTTTGGGTAACCAAATATTTTAAAAATTGAATATAAGGTATTACATAAACTTATTGCATCGGATCTTACTAAATATTTTACTTCAATAAATTTACTATATGAGTCAATGAAAATTAAAAATGTTTTTGACTCAAAATAAAAAAGATCTAAATGAACTCTTGCAAATGGAAATTCAGTTAACGGCCACTTAGTAGTAATTTGTTCTCTAGGTACCCTTAGGGTGTACTGACATGAAAAACATGTTGAAACGTATTCTTCAATACTGCTATCTATTTTTGGCCACCAAACTGAACTTCGAGCAAGCATTTTCAACTTTACAATACCGTCATGATTTGCATGTAAGGTATCAAGAACTTCTTTACGCAGTTTTTCTGGAATTACTAACCTATCTCTGTAATAAATGCTGTCACTGTCGGTTGACAAACATTTGCGAAATTTGAACCAGCATTCTAATTTTGGTGGTATTTTTAACGGCCAACTGTTCTTTGTATAATCTAAAACTTTGTTTAGTATCCCATCATATAGGGTGTACTTTCTTACTTTTTGCAAGCTAATAGGCAACTCAGTTGCATTTGAAAGATTATTTATCATTTCTATTCCTGTTCCATTTTCTAACGGCAAGCGTGACATCGCGTCCGCTGGTGCAATACATTTTGCCGGACGATACTTGAATTCATAGTTATAAACTGACGACATAACAGCCCATCTCTGCAATCTCGATGCTGTTATACTTGACGTATCTCTATTTGGATTAAAAATTTCTTTTAAAGCTTCATTATCACTACATAGCGTAAATTTGTGACCATATATGTATTTGTGGAATTTTTTTATCCCAAAGATAACGGCTAGTGCCTCCCGGTGAATTTGTGAGTAATTTTTCTCGGACGGACATAAAGTACTCGAAGCAAACAAAACCGGTTTTTCAACACCGTTGACTAAATGAGCCATGACGGCGCCTACTCCATAAGGACTGGCGTCTGTGGTAACTATAATGGGTTTGTTTGGATCGTATAGTTCTAATAAGTTATTCTTTAGAAGTAGTTTTTTTGATTTTTCAAAACAATTTTGACTACTTTGGGACCATTCAAATTTGCAATTTTTCTTTAGCAATTTATACAACACGCTTAATTCTGAGGACAAGTTTGGAATAAACCGGCTATAGTAGTTTAGCATGCCTAAATATGATTGTAGTTCAGACAAATTTGGACTAGGGGCGTTTATAATAGCTTTTACTTTGTCATTATTTGGTTTCAATCCATTTTTTGAAATGGTGTGCCCTAAATAACTTACTTCACTATCAAAAAACTTGCATTTTGGCAAATTTATTTTAATATTGAATTCATTAAGTTTCTGTAAGACTTCTTTTGCCTCTTGTAGATCTGTGTCGCCTATTACAATATCATCTAAGTAACAAAATGTACCTGGTATTCCCAGGATAATCTAATCCATAACAGATTGAAATATTGATGGTGCACTAGCTAACCCAAAAGGAAGCCTAGTGTATTGGTATAACCCTTTATGAGTGTGTATAGTTACATACTGTCTTGATGAATCCGAAAGTTTTAACTGTTGATAAGCTCCCGATAAATCAATGAAACAAAAACACGTAGAATTTGCTAAATTTGCAAAAATGTCATCAATACGAGGTAGAGGATAATGCTCTGTTTCTATAAATCTATTTATAGTTACTTTACAGTCGATGCAAATTCTTATTTCGTTTCCAGGTTTTGAAACAATTACTATCGGTGACGCAAATTTACTGAACTTTACTGATTCTAGTTTCCCATTTCTTACTAATCGATCTAACTCTTTTTCAACTTGAGGTCTTAATTTAAAGGGAACGTCATAAGCTTTTTTAAATATTGGTACTGCATCAGGTTTTAAAACTATTTCCGCCGTATACTTTTCAATGCAATGGTCTGGCTCACAGCTAATTATACAGGGGAATTTGAACTGTATGTATTTTATAAAGTCCTTTTGAATTACTTTAAATGTATTTTGAATGTTATTAATAAATGAGTGTCTCCACTCTGGATACAATACATCTAACCAACTTCTTCCAACAAGTGGCTTAAATTCTCTATCGGATTTAATAACAAACATATCTAAAACTATTCCTTTTTGACAATTTATTTTACTTACTTTTGCTTGCATTTTTCCCACACACCTCAATTGACTACCAGTGACAGAAAGAAAGTTTTTATCAACAGAACATAACTTAAGGTTAGAAAAATGTTGCAAATACTTAGATTTCGAAATCACGGACACACAAGCTCCAGTATCCACCTCCATTTCTAATAACACCTTACCCACTAACAATTTTATACATTCCGCATCATCAGCAGTCACACCATTAACTTTATTTTCCTGACCGTTTTTGCTTTCAACACTGTTCAATCTAAATGCTCCCACCATTTCTTCAACGCATTTTATTTTATTATCTTCTTTGCGCCAATTTTTCCATTTTCCACATCTGTTAGCAGTGTGCCCTTTGTTTTTGCATTTGAAACATATCCAATTTTTACAGAAGCAGTGGTCTGCATCGTGACCTGTCTTACCGCATCGGTAACACATTTTGTTTGAATAGTTTCGTCTTCGATCCTGCCTTATTTCACTGTTTCGTTTTTGACTTACAGCAAAGGCATTATATTCGTCTCTCTTGGAACTTATTTCTTTGGTTTCGCCTTCTGCCATTTCCCAGTTCAGTGCAATTTCACACGCGTTCCTAAATGTTAATTTGGATTCCTTCAAAAATTTGGATCTCAACTGATTATCCCGCACGCCGCATACAAATTGGTCACGCAATGTTCTCTCTCTAAGAAATTTTCAAAATTACATTTTTGAGCCAAGGATTTTAATTCTACAATAAATTCTCGTATGGACTTTGACCCTTGTGCGGCCTTGTTAAATTTGTATGATTCAGCAATTTCGTTTACACTTCGTTCAAAATATTTTTTTAGAGCATCAACAAGGTCTTTATAACTTTTTCCTGACGGATCCTCTGGGGAAAATAATTTCCTCAACACAGAATATGCATCAGCCCCAATATACGTAATAAAATATGCCACTTTTTTTTCCTCAGCAACATCATTTACAATAAAAAATTGTTTCAGCCTCATCTTATATTCTGCAAAATCATTCCCTATCAGGAATGGATCCATGTGGCCAATCATTCTGTTTAGGTTAATAAAAATTTTTTGTTTTATATCTTTTTCTTCCACTGAGTCACTTTTTTTCGTTTACATAACCTTTATTTTTTTTATACACGTTTTCTTCCAATTTTTCTCGTCGCCAATTTTGTTATATCTTTTATTAAACAACTTGTCTTGCTTAGTTCATTACTGAAAAAGGAATGAATGCAATATGATAGAAATTTTGTACGTATCTCATTAGTTAATTTCTTTTACTGTTACTGAGAGAGAGAAGAATATTCATAAGTATGTAACTGTTCATTGCAATTATATGAATACAGTGAATTACAAAACTTTTCTATTATATTGCAATACATCGCATTCTCTTCTTCTTTCGATTAGGTTTTTTTTTAGAATACCAATTTTCGATTCGAGCGTAACTGAATGCGGGAACGTAATCGAAACGCAGAATAAGGGTGATTGTTAATAAGTTTCATTATTTGTTTTAATAAAAAAATTATATTAAACAAATTTAAGTGCATAACCCACCTTTGAACCCCAGATATCTGTGCTTATACTTACCAAAAAAATGTGTTTTAATAGCACCAAAAATAAACACGACAAGAAAATCAAAATAAAAACAAAACTAAGGTTCTGAGGGAACGAGACGAATAGAGAAAAAGATCACTATAATGTCGTTTCACCTCTGTTTACTACTTTGTGGCTGTTAAACGCAAAGTAAATGACGACACCTGCTTATAATATGACAGTAGTGTATTAACAGGTGGTACTTAATGGGAACAGTGTTGAATTTCGTATAACTACGAGGCAAGTTCGTAAAATCACGGACTTATTGATCCGCCCTCGTATAAAACAAAAATTCTTGCTTGCTAAAAAATAAAATTATTGTGGATAAAAAACATTGGGTAAAATTGTTACAAAATATTTTTGACAATAAATTATTCAAATTAGAAAAAGTTACGACATTAATGTTGTTAACTTTCCAATTACATGAATTGTAGTTTTCTAAAAATAATTATCTAAATATGTATTTGATGTTGAAGAAATTAAAAATTGTAAAATCCCTGTTCTGGTATATTATTATTATTATTAATGTATGGGGGGATATCGAAGCAGACCACTTACTTTCTGGGTCCCTTTTCGACCCCCATTTCGCTCCTCAAAGTTCCCACTATCCACGAAGAAGTTAAAACATACACGTCCAAATATGTGAACAAACAAGTCGCACATCCCAACACTATAGCACGCAATTTATTGCAATTTGACGGCCACCAGAGACTAAAAAGAACTGACACATTGAGCCTGGCAAGGCGGCTCTCTCTACACAATAGAAGATAGATTTTTAAGATTTGAATACAAAAAATTAGTTATTACGTTGGTACTAACTAGTAAATAATAATTTAGAAATAAGATTTGAATACTTATTGTGAATTTCTTTTAATAGAAAGATTCAATAAAATAAAATACAGTATAAAAAGAAAAATTCGCTCCTCAAATTGATTTCAGGGAACCAATCCGTAATCACAGCCACCTTACTTAATTGAGTCTCGTGCTAGTCTCGTGCTAGCCCTAGCCTTTGCTCTTGACTAAAGTGATTTCAGACTGTCGACTGGTAACTGTCGACGCTCTTCCTCATCACGGAGTCTTTTGTAATTGCTAGCATTGGTCTAAGGCTTAGTTCCCCCATGGCATTCACATCTAACAAGTGTATGCCCGTGGTCTTAAGCCTTATGCTAGCCAGTGCTGGACATTCACACACAATATGCGCTACCGTCTCAGCCTCTTCCAGCCATAGTCTGCAAGTATCATCTTCTGCGACTTTCATCTTAGCCAGATGGTACTTGGAGTTTTCATGTCCTGTCACTAACGCAGTGATCCAACTTAAAGTAGCCCTATTATACCCGAGTACCTTGCTGGCCTTCCTGCCGAGGGGCTCTTTGAGCACCATTCTAGCCTGTCTACATATGGTATTCTCCCTCCACCTATTCAGGTGGAATGAGTTCACCCATTGAAGAACTTTAGCTCGCTCTAGGCCATTCCCCAGGGCAACCCTGGGTTCTGGTCCACAGAAATCCACATCAGATCCCCTTTTTGCTAGTTCGTCTGCTGCTTCATTCCCAGCTGTGCCTATGTGTCCCTTAACCCACATCAACGTCACCTCATTCAACGAGGCACATCTGTTCAGTTTCAGAACACATTCCAGCACCAGTTTGGAATATACGTTCACTTGCCTCATGCGTTTTATAACTGACTGATTGTCAAGTACAATGAGAACTCAAGCAGGTGATCCAACGCATGCAGCAAACCAAGCAGTTCTGCCTGGTAAACTGATACGTACCTTCCCAAACACAGACTACAGGACAAGTTCAGCTTAACTGAGAATACAGCTGCTCTTGCCCTGCCACTCATAAGAGAACCATCAGTAAAAATGCTGATGTCGTTCTCCATACACTCATTGTGTATAATGCCTTCCGCAATGAGTGTCCGATGCAGCCTCTCGACTACCTTTCTTCTACTCATGCGTTCCATGGGCATATGAGCAGCCCTAACCTCTTTCCCAACGAGGTCCAGGATACTCTTATGCCCGATGTTCGGCCCAAAGCTATGCCAAACCGCATCGCTCCTCATTCTCAAAGCTGACAATGCGGCCGTTGACCTTATGAATAAGTCTAATGGCATCAATCCCAACATTGCCTCGATTGCCTGTGTTGGCGCCGTGCGTATTGCACCACTTATACCCATGCAGGCAACCCTCTGAATCCCATGCAACTTACGCTTACTTGTGCCCTGAGAGGCCTTCGGCCACCACACCACGGATGCGTAAGTTATAATGGGTCTCACCATCATTGTGTAAATCCAGAATGTAGCCTTCGGCGTGATTCCCCACCTACGGCCACACACTCGTTTACATTGATGCATAATCCTTTTTGCTTTCCTGACCTTTGTTTCGATGTGTTCATTCCACGTAAGTTCCTTATCTAGGCTAACGCCCAGATAATTCACCTTCCTGGACACATTTACTTCCGATCCGAAAAGCTTTAAGGCTTCAACCTCTACACCCTTCCTCTTACGAGTGAAAACCATAGCGTCGGATTTACTGGCATTTATGGTTAGACCCTGTTCACTGCACCATGTCTCAGTCACCATGAGAGCCTGTCTCATGCAACCTTGAATGGCCCCAATGGACTTACCACCAACCATTAGTGCCAAATCGTCCGCATACGCAATCGTATGGACGCCTATTGAGTCCAATCTCCAAAGAAGGCCATCTACGGTGATGTTCCACAAAAGAGGTGACAATACACCTCCCTGTGGGCACCCCCTAACTACCCTACCTCGAATCTCGGTTCTCCCATCTCTGAGATTTATAGCCCTAGTCCGAAGCATAGCGTTTATCTATTTTATAATAATGGGGTCAACCCTACGTTCAGTAAGAGCATTTCTCACCTTCCCAAAAGAGATCTTGTCAAAGGCGCCCTCAATGTCCATAAAAACGGACAGAGCAGCTCCGCCATTGAAAATTTCTCTTTCCGCTACTCTGACGAGCTCGTGCAGAGCGGTGTCAGTAGATCTACCTGCTCTATAAGCGTGCTGAAATCTATTCAAGGGCCTATCCATCAGCGTATGGTTCTCCATAAAGTCGCCCGTGGTCTGGTATAGGTTCTGTTCGCTGGTCGAGGTAGTTCTGCAAGTAAAGAGTACAACTATGAATATTCATGTGTAAGCCTAGTAAATTTTTTGGAATATTTATTTGCTTTAGAGTTTTCACATCCACCTATACAAACTTGTAATATACACTTTTTATTGGCCACATGTACAAGTATTGCAAATGAATTAAATAACTTAAATTCCAACCTGGTGGGGTCTTCTTGTTTAATTCTAATACATTCATTTTAACGTAAAATATCTTTCTTTCCAAGGGCTGATTTGCACACAGGTTATAATTTGCGAAATGGTCTAGTCTATTGCCACTGATACAGAGGTATGGCCAGGAGAATAATTTACCACATAAACTACCTACAATATCTTTAGTTTTACCCAAACATAGTAACCTCGTTTTTATTATCGTCAGTAGTTTTCTTGGGTTTATCTGTTCCCGTATAATACTTAATCAAATCACATACTTCACTATCCGCACCACTCTCTAAAAATAAATAAGCCATCGAAGAAGTGGCTGCTGTTGCTACATATACTTATTTTCGAGTTGTTGGTTCCATAAGAATGAACACATCCAAACTTACTTTCCACAGGTAACTGCACTTGTACATTTCGCCTGTAAATTATCTCCTGAAAATAAACCAAAAATTGTCCACAGGCAACTGACACATCAGATATTATTTACTTAAAAGAAACGCTTAAAACGTTGGAAGTTTAACTTTTAATTATTTAATTGTACTTACTGGTTTTTCTGGATGGAACTACAGATATAAATCACGTTCCTGCAGTTGTTTTCGTCACCATTTAGTTTGTTTATGCCCCACGTTTGCCAAATACTTATTCAGCCAGGAATAAATGCAGAAAGAAGTTTTAAAAACCTTTGTAGTCAATACATACCCATTATGGAACAAAAATATTTACAAATAAAGTATTACGTTCTATGTTCTGTTTTTACTCCCTACAGCAAACTTCGTAACAACATATGATCCCGGGCTTTCTTCAACGTCAGAGTAGGTTACTCTGGTTATATTCTATGTTGTAAAAAATTAACTTAATTATAATTGAAAACACATTTGCTTTTTTACAGAAAATGTGCGCGCAGATGTTCCTGTTCAGTTTTATCATAATTTTTTGTCACTCATCGAGATTGTATTGATGCTTTTAGCATAGTTCATGTATGAGTGTTTACAGTCGAGCGGAAACACACACGCATACATACTTTTTATTTTGCCTGTTTATGTATGCATGTAAGTATGTACTTGTGACAGCTGACTTTAGGTTCATTCGAGTACTTTTGTAGTACAGTTTAGTAACTGAGTAAATTTTTCAATTTACTCTCAAAATAAATTTTGTCCAAAAAGTACGCGAATGGAAATTTAGTAAAATTTAACCAACAGCTGATTGAAAATGCATGCAGTGTTATAAAAAATGTATTCCTTTGACTACTCGACTCTTTTTGTTGTTCGTACTCGTTACAGAACAATTTATTGTATACAATTCTTAGGAAAAAACGTAACTTGTGTTGCTTTATAAGTTTTCCTTTTTCTTTTATTTATATTGTAAATTTTTCCTGATTATATTTGTTAAATAGTTCATTATTACTCGTTTTTGTTATTGATTAGTATGAATATCCAATTACTAGGTTCCGAAATATTCATCACTTCTACAACACTAAAGAAGTAAATAAACAATGAAACAAAATAATTTGTTTTCCTAAAGTCTAATTAAACTGCTGTGGAAAGGGCAACTTAAGCAAAAAAAACATTAAACTTAATTTTTTTTTAAACACTTATTCTTGTGTGCAAACGTAAATTAGTACACTTTACTGTTTTCAAATCCCTATTTACTTGTGTTTGCTTTAGTTTTCCTTATTTTCACAAAAATTTTAACAACTCCGTAAAAATGCTTTTTGTTTGTTTACATTTTAAAACATATGTTTTTTTCAGCCGACTAAATTCTACTAACAAAAATTTCTTTAGCAGATTTTGCAATTGCTCAGTCATCGAAGTGTCATTTTACGCTCTCAAACTGTGCTCTCATCTACTAAACTTTGTGTACTCAAATGCAGTTTAGTAAAGTTTAGGCATAATTATTGGTTTCTCGAACGAAGCTTCTAATTAGTCCTTCGTGAATGCACAAGTAAATTAAACTTTTTATAAAAAAAAAAAAATTTTTCCTTTATTTATCACTTGTGTTTGCTTATTTTATCTGTTGAAAATTATTTAATAATATTAGTCTTTTGGGTACAATTGTATTCCTCTGACCTAATTGCACTGAAGTTAATAATGAAGTCAATACCAGACCACATTGCAATGGAACTTAAAGAAATGGAAGGTTTGCAGCAGAATCAATAATAAACCTGTCAGACTTATAATATCAGAACATAATCTGCATTGAGCGTCAGTACGATAATCAACTTAGTTGCAGCAGTACTGCGTAAAAAATTCAAATTGTCTTGATAACAGAAATGTTAAAATCACCTAATCATAACGCAGTTGCGAAGTCGCTCCATCGCCAACTCTCAGAATTTCAATATTCAAGTTTGAAGACTATAAATACCTACAAGATGATCTACTTTAATTGACTGCTCGTCAATAATATTTTACTACAGTTAAAATATAATTATTAGTTAATATGTTAATTCATTTCACTGCTATTAAAAAAATGTACTGCACACAAACACACTTTCTTACTTATAATAAATTAGGTGCACTTGCTTTACAGTGTCTTCAACTAAATCTCATATTTTAATACATTTCGGCATTTACAGCAAATTGACAGAATTTAACGTTTAAACCAAAGAATTGATAAGGTAGCACAAACAATTTGCGCGAGTAGCTCTTAATATAGTATGACTTAAATTTTTGAAACGAATTTCCGACATTCGTTCCAAAAATCTACATCAAAACACCCTGTCGGAATATCAAATCAAGAATAACTTAAATTGTTTATTTTGTTATGCTGACCAGTATATTGGATTATTTAGCATAAAGAAAGTAGGTCTAATTGTTATTATTTAGTTCTTATTATTTAAATAGAGTAACAATTTCATTTTAATAAAGATTTATTTTTAATATTGAATTTAATAAATATTTACTATTTTGTTAGATAAATGGAAAATATATTCATATTAATTGATAGATTATTAATTAATTATTTGTATATTAGTACGAGTATGTAGCTTTTTTAACCCTTTTAGAGCATGAAATTTCAGGATATATTCATATTCGTAAAAGGCCTAATAAAGTTGGATTTTTAGGAATATCTCCACCTTTTTGTGATGCAATTATGAAAATTTACTAGGGAACAAAATTATTTCATATTATCTTATTATATTTTTGCTATTATTTTTCTCATATTTTTTCATATACATATTTTGTTTACCTATATTTATTAAATTATTTGCTCTTAATTTAGGTATGTGAGAGCCACTTTCATAAATTTCTACAGCTAAATGGATGGTAAAATAAAAACGTTAAAACCACAATGTAAACAGTCACTTCTTGTTTAATAAACATTTAAATAAATCAGAGTAGAATGGCAAGTAGTTAAAATTACCAACCTTTGAATGTAGATAAAAATACAGCGTTGCTATTCCTCGTATTAGTTGACATGACAGTGCTCGACTGTTTATATCCGTTACTTTGAACCGAACCCTGAAAGTGAACAAGCAAAAGAATTACTCAAGAGATAAATTTTTTTTCGTCTCGTATTATTGTACCAATTATTAGCAATTTCTCCAGAAAAATAATAATATGTTTACATTCTTTTTCCACTAGGATATTTTTGAAAATAAATGTGGGAATTAGCCAAAATAATGACAATCCGAAATTACAAGCCGATCTACACAAATTGTTCGCGTGGTGTTCTAATAATGACAAACACCTTAATATTTCAAAATATTGTGTAGTATCATACACTCATATTGTAGCTCCAATTAAGTTTAATTACTCTATCGGTGGCCTTCCACTTAAGTGTGTAGCTGAAGTCAAAGATTTAGGTATAATCTTTGACTCAAAATTAAGTTTTTCCAATCATATAGATTATATCGTTTCAAGAGCTTTAGCATGATCGGACTCATTAGAAGAAATTCTAAAGACTTCAAGGATGCTTATACGCCTAAATCTTTGTACATACCTTTGATTCGCAGTATTTTGGAGAATTGTTCTATCGTCTGGAATTCCGGTCATTTGGGACCATCTCAACGCATTGAACGCATTCAAAAAATCTTTACTGAGACTGCTTTAAAGTTAAATTAGCCCTATGAACTACCTTCTTATGAATCAAGAAGAAAGTTGTTAGGCCTTCAATCGTTAGCCGACCGTAGAACTTGTTCCTCATTATTATTGGTCTATAACGTTTTATCTGATAACATTAACTGCCGAGAAATAACAAATTATTTTGCCTTATATTGCCCTCCTAGAGATCTTAGATATAATCGTATGTTTGAAGAGAGCTTTCTTAGAACTAACTATGCAAAGAATGAGCCAATTGCAAGATGCTTACATATAATTAATTTCACTCCTCCCTTAAATTTTAGTATGTTCAAGCTTTTGCTATATAAATATTACAATTAATTGTTTTAGTAATCTGTAAGAATATAATTCTTATGATGAAATGTAAATAAATAAATAAAATAATTAATTTTTAAGTAATTTTAATTTTTAGGCATTAGTTCGTTTTTCTTTCTATTCAGAGAGATAATTATTTATTTAATATGGACAACCTTGAAAACAGTTAAAGTTTTTTTTAAATTTTGTTAGACATCTAGCTGAATGGAATGCATTTTCTATCCCGCTACATACGTTATCAACATTCTTCGTGTCTTGTCTTACTTACACCAACATTTAAGACAAATGGAATACGAGAATGAGTTCTTTCTAAATGGTTGGCTAAAAGCAAATTGCATATGGTAACCTAGAATTCAATAACAGAAAAAGTTACAGTGTTGTAAAACTTCATTCTCAACCAAGGAAAAAGACTATAACTTGTAGCATGTTTCTACACTACAAGTAACATTTCACACGAACGAGTGGTACCCAAGCGAGTACGTAAGCAAATGAGTATTTTCAACACTCTCGTCTAACTTACGTTTGGTTACGTACTTCTTTTTGTATCGTCAAATTACATTGTTACCATAATGTGTATTTTGGTATTTCGTTCAATTATTGCCATTGTTTCTTTATTACTATATGGCAACTCTAATTCAAAAATAAGTAAACAAAAAACCGCTGTTTAAAAACAAAATATTTTGATACGTGTGAAAAAACAAAGAATTTTTATTAAATAAAAAATAAAAACTGAAAAATGTTTCCATCAGTAGAAATATATTTTAGCAGTGGTAGTGAAAGTGATGGTGATGATAATCATTTGTGCCTAAGAAACGTCCGTGATGCCGCAAATGTGTTGGATTTTCCAGAGGAGCGGTAAGTAAAAAATGGTGTGTATAAGTGCTTTTAATGTTGTGCAATGTATTCTTTTAGGTTTACTGCTGCATTTAGAATCAGTAAATAGGTGTTTGTTATGTTATTGGGAGAAATAACGCCAAAACTAAAAATAACTTACAGAAACACCCACATTCCAGCACCCAAAACGCTGGCAACATTTTTAGATTTTCTAACTACAGGTGGTTACCAAGCATGAATAGGAAACGAATGTGTCTCATCGATGTCCAAATCCCAAGTGTCAAAAGTAATAATTAAACTTTTAGTTATCTTTGAAGAACACTTAGGGCAAAAGTGGATTATGTTAAATAAAAGCTTAGAAGAAGAAAATAAAACCAAACAAAGCTTTTATCAACTCGCTGGCATACCTAGTGTTGTGGGCTGTGTAGATAGGACACGTTCGTATAAAGGCTCCCGGAATTGAAACGAAACATTTGTACTACAACCGCAAGGGTTACTATAGTATAAACGTAATGTTGGTGAGTATTATACAAACAGAAAATGCTTAATAAAGTGACATAGCCTTTAATAAATGCAACATTTTATTTTTATTAGGTTTGTGATCATAATATGGTGATTATGTATGTGGATGCAAGACATCCAGGAGCAAACCACGACTCTTTTATTTGGGACCAAAGTGTAGCAAATCACCATTTGTAGACAAATTATGCAAATGTAAAAAGAAACATATGGCTTTTGGGTATATTAAAAAAATATTCTTAACAGGCGATTCAGGTTATAAGTTGCAGCCGTATTTTATGACAGCATTTCGAAATCCAACGGAAGTTAAAAAAAAAATACAATGAAAAGCACTGCAAAATAAGAAACATCATTGAAATGTGTAATGGTGTTTTGAAGAACCGTTTTACGTACATAATCGGTTCAAGAGGATTGCACTACAGCCCGGAGAAAACTACCAAAATTATTAATGCATGTTGCATTTTACACAACATTTGTATATTTTATAAGAATGATTTGGAACTTTTTAATGCTGATTGTTCAGCGTATTTAAATGATGGCGATTCTGATGATGACGATGTCGAAGAAATTTCTGAAGAAGCAGTTGCTGCAACCATAAGAAATAATATTGTATGAAATTTGTACTGAGGAATAAAATAAGTATATTGGTTTTAAATTCATTATAATATTGATCCATTTATTAAAGAAAAAATAAAAATTCATTACATAAAATTAAAAGGTTAATGGTTAAATTTTAGTTAAAGGTTAAAGTTTTTGATATTATAATATTGATTTTATTCTTCGTCCTTAAGGTGTTTAATTATATCTGCTAAAGACTGATCCATTATTTTTGAAGAATCAGCCTGATCCTTCGCTGCTTCAGCTTGTACTTTTGCTGCTTCAGCTTGTAATTTTGCTGCTTCAGCTTGTTCTTTTGCTGCTTCAGCTTGTAATTTTGCTGCTTCAGCTTGTACTTTTGCTGCTTCTGCATGAACCTGTGCAGCTTCAGCTTGTATTTTGGCAGCTTCTGCTTTCATAATTTGTAATTTTTTATTTTGTATGTCCATTTGATTGTGTAAAAGTGTTAATCTGTCTGTGTTATCCTCAACGTGTATTCTTTTCCTGTTTTATTGACCTATTTGTTTATGTGTTAATGTCTGATTTTTTTTTGTACTTATATTTCATTTTATTGAATCTTTCTACTAAAGAAATTCACAATAAGTGTTCAAATCTTACTTCTAAATTATTATTTACTAGTTATTACCAATGTAATAACTAATTTTTTTTATTAAAATATTAAAACTCTATCTTCTATTGTGTAGAGAGAGCCGCCTCGCCAGAGTCAATGTGTCAGTTCTTTTTAGTCTTGGTGGCCGTCGAATTGCAATAAATTGCATGCTAGAGTGTTGGGATGTGCGACTAGTTTGTTCACGTATTTGGATGTGTACGTTTTAACTTCTTCGCGGATAGTGGGAACTTTAAGATCCCTATGTATGTTTTCATTTCTTATGTACCAGACACGATATGATGTAAAATCCTAGACTGTCTTCTCTGTAACTTCTGGATGTTTGATGCACAGGCAGTACTCCACAGCTGAATACCATATGACCATATTGGCTTTATAACGGATTTGTATAAAAGGACTTTATATTCCAAAGCCAGAGTTGAGTTAGGACTTATTAGCCAATGCAGTAGATTTGTTCGAAGCTTCATGGACGTTATTTTTGCCTCAATGTGACGGGACCAAGTTATGCGCCGATCTAGGTGGATACCTAAATATTTAACGTGCGTTTCCGCTGGAGCCGTGGTATTACTTATTGTGATTGGTGGACAATTTTTCCTTCTAAGGGAAAACGTTACATGAGCACATTTTGATGGATTTACCTTTATTCTCCACTGTTTTAGCCAGTCTTTGGATCATTACTGACACTTATAATGGCAGTGTCGTCTGCAAAGGTTGATGTATATGTATGTGGACTTGTCGGCATATCCGCTGTATAGATGATATATAATAGCGGCCCTAGCACACTACCTTGAGGTACTCCTGCACTGATTTTCCCACATCTTGAAAGCTGGTCCTTTGACCTTACTTTAAAAGTTCTATCTGACAAATAGCTTTTTATAAGCTTGTGGGTGTTTTCAGGAAGAACCCGAGCTATTTTAGTAAGTAGCCCATCATGGCAGACTTTATCAAATGCTTGGGAAATGTCTGTTCTGCTGAACAGTATTGATTTCTTTCAAAAGCCGATCGATGGTAACGATACTATGGACGTGTTCAATCGTACTATGCCCTGCTCGAAAACCAAACTGATGATCTAGGATAACGTTTTGTTCATTTAGAAAAGGAGTTACACTCGAGACGAATAATTTTTCAAATATCTTTGACAAAACTGACTGTAGGCTAATAGGCCTGTAGGATGTAATCTGGCTTGAGTTCTTTCCTGGTTTCGGGATCATAACAATTTCAGACATCTTCCAAGAGCATGGAAAGAAGCCGACGCGCAACATGGAATTAAATATGTAAAGTAAAATTCTTACAGCTGAATTAGGTAAGTTTTTTATCATTGATCCTGTTATACGATCAGGTCCAGGTGATTTCTTCATATCCGTATTTTTAATTGTCGATTTTAAAGAAGACAACCGAAATTTCCTAGGATCATTCACGGTGTCATTAATAATTGGAATAGTGGAATTACTTATATCATGCGGTGCGAAAACCTGCTCTAAGTGATTTGCAAACGCATTTGCCTTTTCACTTGAGTTTTTAGCCCAAGTACGGTCTTCAAGTCTTAGTGGGGATTCGTAAGCAATAGGACATTGTAAGTGCTTTACAGCTTTCCCCAGACTATAATCCGTGTTTTTCATTGGATCCAAGTTTTTTAAAAAGTTGTCGATAGCGAATTGATGTTTCTGTCTCAATTTAATGCGTAAGTTTTTTGACATAAGTTCATTTGCGTTTTTATGTGTTGAGAACGACTATTTTGCCATTGTCTTCTTAGTCTTCTTTTCTCAATGACGAGCATCTGGATACCTGCTGTTGCCTGGTACGATATTATTTTAGCTTATGGCTTTGTTGGCGTTGCAGCTGTCGCTGCGGCAGTCACGACGTTTGTAAAATGATCTACAGCTGCTTGAATATCAGCTGGATTTCACAGTGGGATGTTCAAAGATAAGTGAGAGCTCACATACATTTTATATTTTAACCAATTCGTGTTTCTGTTCGGGTAGAAACTAAGGGTTTTAGGTGTAGTGATAAAACTGTCGTGTAAAATAATAATTGTAAGTGAATGATGAGTAGATAGGTCATAGGATGAACGCGTTCGGGCAATTGGCCTGGCGCTTAAAAAAGCATCTTTTTTTTTATTATTTGTATTGTTCGTTGCATTATTAGCATTTGTGTAAAAAAAAGGGTAATAAGCATTGTTGTTATTTATTACCTTTTATATTTTTTTCATTAATATTTGGTGCGCTCATACAAGTTAACAACAATTTTATTATCTTTCTTACCTTTGCATGTTTCTGGTTCATTGAACTTTAAATAAGTAAAACTCCAATTTCATTTTATTTCATAATAATTATATTTATGGGAAAGTGCCCAATAAGCAAAATATTGTTAAAGTTCCAAATTCTTTTAAATTGTTTTTTAGTGTATTCTTTCATAATAATTGTATTTATGGGAAAATGTCCAATAAGCAAAATATTGTTCCAAATTTATTTAAATTGTTTTTTAGTGTATTCCTTCATAATAATTGTATTTATGGGAAAATGCCCAATGAGCAAAATATTGTAATTGCATTTATTATGATAAATAAAATATGATCAACTACGAATTCTTCAGTCGTAGTCAAGCACTCGAAATCAAAAGTGTTTTAATAATAAACATTAAAATAACTTACACTCACTATCAATTGTTCAAACCGGTTTAACCATGCACTATAGGTTTTTTTTTACACACACTATATTATATTGTTTTTATTTTTTGTTATTTCTTTGTTATTACTAACTGTTCACTGTTCAATTGAATTCTTAAAAAAAATATATATTTGTTATGCGTTAAATATGACGTACGTCTGTACTCAAACACGGTCACTGATATGTCTGATGAGTCATGGTATTTTTCGTTGTTACTACTATCCTGCTTATTAGAGGTTTTGCGGTGGCCGGAAACACATACATATGTTTATACATGCGCTTATGTAGGCTTCTTGCTAAATGAAGCAACGATTACAAATACCAGCGGTCTGACCGCCTTGCTAGTGGCCGTGGACAGAAAATGTCAGTAATCAGGAAAAAGCCTAAGGACATGTGGCGAGCCTGACCACAGCTTTTTCCCAGTCTCGAGTACCTGTAAAAGAAAGAAAATTAAACAAAATATACAAGCCAGGATTGGAAAGAACATACTTACACTTACCATTGTCCTGAAAATAAAATAAAATCGTTTAAAATAAATAAAAATCATTGAAATTATACTTATCTCTGAACATAAAACATGCAGCACGAATGAATGTAAATTATATGAAGCAAATTCAAGGCCAGCTGATTAACGTGTAAAAGAAAATTGTTGCCACATTTTCCAACAAAAGTATACGTATAACAGTGGGTTAGAAAATGTAGTAAACGTAAATATGAATGAAAATTTTGTTTTTGTACGTTAGGTTTGAACAAAATTCCGAAATGTATAGAAACAAATTAAGTTGTGCAATAGAAAAGGATAAATATTAGGCGCACGGCTGAGAAGAATAGCTAAGGATATTAAGAAGAGCTAAGGTGTAAGGTACCAAGGCTAAGTGACTGGAATAGCGAAGGTATAAATAGAAGGTTCAGATCCACCATTTTTTAAAAATTAATAGAAAGTGCGTGCATTAGTACAGAAGTTATAAATAAATATAAATTAAAGGCAAGACTAATAAATATAAATTAAAGGCAAAACTAATTAATATAAAATAAATTGCAAAACTAATAAATATAAATAAAGCAAATCTGGAGCAGCAGGTAAAGTAAATGACCCTATAATGTAGATGGTGTGCTAATTAGAGTTTTAGCAGGAAATTTTGTGAATTGGCCCTATAGTAAGAAGCCCAGCTAATAAAATTTTTGTTTGTGGAATCCAGCTAATAACATTTTTGAGTGGAACCTGGGTGGAGTGTACCCAGGCGCAAAAAAAAGCCATAATAAAATTAGGCAGAGGCGGATAGAGGCCAAGTAAAGAAGAATATAAAAAAAGGCTGTGTCCAGGTAACCTGTATGTGTGCACTTAGTTGTTTTTTTAAAACCTACCGAGAAAATTAGAAAGATATCAATTGCAGATAGCAAAAATAAAAAAAGGAAATTATCATCGTGGTATTTAACGTTCAAAAAAAAAGAAACAAAAATAATTTTAAATTTAGGTGTAAGTGTATATTACATATATTTAAGTTTTAAAGTATTAGTGAGTTTAACGTTCTGTGTAGTTTTGGATTTTTGTGAGGCCTAGTAAATACCCGAATTCTGCAATAACAAAATAATTTCGTAGCTGTACCAAGTAGAAAATTCCTCAAGGGTAACCCGAACAATATCCGTCGGTTAAGAGAGCTCTTTTATTCCGATAGGTTTTAGTAGATTCGCCGCGGAAACGGCATAAAGGTTATTTAAAAAAAATATATACATAAGGGGAAATTAAACCCCGAGGAAAGAAAAAGGTTATTTTTGTTAACTGTTATAGAATTTGGTGTTTGTCAAGGCTAAAGTTAGGTACTGTAGTGTATAGTTTTAATGTAATTTATGTAAAATAGAACCTTAAGAGTTATAAGTTAAAGAGAGCAAAAAAAAAATTGAATTAGTAAATTTTTAGTTTTAAGATAAATAATAAAAAGGTACAAATATGTCATAAATAGAAAAATGCAGGAATGAAGTAATTTATAATGGTGGTTAAGTAAGGTAAGTCAGGGTGAACAGCGGCGCTTTAGAGGGATCCCATATTAATCAAAGAATAGGCACACGGGATCATGGAAGGGATTGGGCAACTGGAGCTAAAACCTTGCTCCCTCTGCACAGGCAATTCAATGTTTTATGTAGTACAATTTCATAGATTACAATTATTCGTAACAGACCATCGGGTCATGGTGAAGGGTGGTTCTCACACCATGAGAAAGAATCTCAAAGAAAGCTAGTCGCCTCACATTCACCATGATGCTAAAGGGTCGTGTAACAGAGGTAGTAGGCGTCACAACTACTACCTTCTGCTGGATTCTAGGTGGTGTTACCAAAATAGCTTTATGGGAAGGAGGCAACCCAAAAATTTTACCAGCAGGTGCTGCAACGGATGTCAGATGGCATATCCTATCTATGTGTTGCTCCATTTCGGTTAAATTATTCATACTGCACGGCCCACCCCCAGTTCCATGAATGCTTTTATTATTTTCGGAGATTTTCTTCTTAGTTCGGCATTTCTCATCATGCCATACCTATAAAAATATACACACATACATATGTTTGTACATTATTTATCAATAACAAAATGCAATTACATGAACAAACACCTTTTTCCACTCGTGTCTATTTCTTGTTGGGGTTCCGAAAGAATTTACTTTTTCTGCCACAGTGTCCCATGTCTGTTCCACTGCACTCGGCGGCTTCCAAAAGTTGGGCTGCCTGTTGCAAGATGTGCCAATTCTTCCATTAAATGTACCAACTTTTGGAATTGCACATATGTTGTTTTTTTGAGGCTATGATTTAATTTTATTATATAAAATGTTTTTATTATTCCTTGAAAAAAATTTACCTACCATTTTTTGATATTTGTTTCCATAATTATTTTTGAAAATGTGTGTATCTAAGTTTTTGTTTTTTAATTAAAATTGTTTTACTGATGTGCACGACTGATAATTATTACTCGTCTGTTTTTGACATAAGTGACGTTTTAAAGGCCTATTTAGCCAACCGTTGAAATCGTTGATGTAACGTAAATGTAAATGCAACGTAATTGTAAATGTTTGAGCGCTTATAGAATGCTTAAAGTCGTGTCATGTGCTTTTGACATAAGCAAAGAAACACAAATAAAATAAAAATAAAAAAATATTCAACAGATAAGAAAACAGTGTTTATTTATTTCAAGGTGCTCTTATATTTAAAAAAAATACAATATAATGGAGATTGACGATTTGTTTGTGAATTTAAGTTTCTTACGCTTGAGCAAACTTTTTTAAGCAATAAAAATAAACGTACACGCCGGTTAAGAAGGTGGGGTGTTCGACCCATATACAGAGACTATATCGTAGCGGGTTACAACAAAAAAGTTTTCCGAACCATTAAAAAATGTGGCGAAGAACAGTTTTTTGTACACACGCGTATGTCTCCTGATTTGTTTGATCTTCTGCTGTCCATGGTTCGTAATGAACTTAGTAAGCCGAGACAACGAATTGGCATAGAAGAGAGACTTGCAATAACATTGCTGTAAGTAAAAAATTTCATTTTGTATACGCACATGGAAGTTGCATTTAAATAACCGAACTTGATTGTTTGTCATTTAAATTCTTTCTGATTTTATTCATGTTAAAAATTCTTAAACTAAATTACAAAACATTCTTAAAAAAATAAAGTAAAATAAAATGTGAATCAAATTACACAAAAAAAACAAATTTAAATTCATTCTTTCGCAACAGAGTGGAGGCATCACGTTTCGTCTGGAAAATAATTATTAATCAGCACCTTTGTTTGTTTAAACATTCGCGTCCTCGCGAATACCTTCACTCTTTGCAAAATGTTTTTTTCTATAATATTGGAGGATTAGCAATTATAATAATATTTAAAATTACATAAGTTATGTTATTATTAGTTTTGATTTTATGTAAACTTATTTTTATCCTACTTATATTTGTATTTGGTAATTGTACCAGTGTCTTATTAACAATTTCTTTAGCATACGGAACGTATAAAAAATTACTATTCTCATTGAAAGATTCAAATTTTATATCGTTAACAGTTATTTTGCAATTTGAAAAGAAAATCAAGTTATGATTTTTTATTTTAAATTCTAAATTATTACAGGTTTGCTTGATAGTTGTGTCATCAACATTTTTTGTTACAATAAAATTAGGTTCTATAAAGTTAATTTCTTTATTATTATTTATTATAAATTCACATTCAGTTTCATTTTTGTTGTTTAGATTTCTAATACATTTATTTTCTAAATATTGAATCTTTGAGCCCTTTATTTCATAAAGTAAATTATCAATATTTGTTAGTTTTTTATTCATTTCAAAATTTAACTCAGTATGATTAGCAAATGTAGGAATCGGAATTACATTTAAAACTGGATAGGCTTTCATTGCATTAGGAATTCGAGCAATAAAGTATAGAATGTCTTCCTGTTGCCATAAAGAAGTTTTTATAAATTCAATTTGATTTGTATTTAATTCAGAAATTTTGTCTGGGTCCATCAATTTCGGGTTAAGAATACCTTGTTTACTTAGAACTAGTCCTAATTGAAAGTCCTTTAGATGTTCGTAATAACTTTTTATATTGTCCAAAAAGCTGTCCGATAGCACCTTTCTAACAATTTGGTTTTGGAGTACGATAGTGCTATTTTTTACATTTTGAATAATTTGAGTTTAATTGTTGATATGGGATAAAATAATGTTAATGTCGTCTTGTGTTAGCGTGCTTTCTTCAATAGTCTTTAGTCTGTTTTGAATTTCAAGCTTATCATCATTGTCAAGAGTTCCAAATAAAAATTTAATTCCGCTACCAACAGCATTGATAAGTCCGCGTCTATGTCTTATGTTAAATAGTCGCCTTTCAGCATCAGCTATTCTAAGGTAACGTCTTGTCATAGATGTCTGTAAAAATGAGTTTTCATTAAATTCCTTTTCCAACAATTCGTAAGCTAGTTGGATTTCTGTTTTATTTATTTTCAATATTAGTTCATTATACTTATCAGGTAAATCTATTATTCCTTTTTGTAGTATTATATACCCCCTTTCGCTATTTATCTCTTGGATTTGTATCGTTTGTGTCGCTACTGTTCTCAATAATAAGAGGTATATGAGGATCATTCGAATTATCTTCGTTATTTTGATTCCTAGAGCAAGAGTTATAAGAGTATTTTTTCTTTTTAAATTGTAATTTATATTTTTTTATATTTCTATTCCTTAGTCTAACAATATAATGGTCATTGTCCTCTCTAATTTTTCTTCTTAATTTTTTATTCAGAGTTTTATGAAACCTATCAATATCTGCTATTCCTATTTTGCCTGTTGTGATTTCAAGTTCCATATTTAAAGATCTGTACCATTCTTGTAAATTTACATTAACCAATCCGGCATCTAGATCAGTCTTTATTATATTTGGGGGCCCCATTGTATTAAATATTTTTCGTAGCGCTCTTTTTGCTTCTACCCAATTGGTGTGGCTTAGGTTCTCTACCATAGCATATTTAGAGAAAAAATCTATGCATGTGAGATATGAAGTATCTTCCCATTTCCAAATATCGATAACATATTTGTCTCGAATATTATTTGTAGGAGGTGTAATTTTAAAAGGCATTTTTGCGATTATATGGTCGAATTTGCATTCGTTACATAAATCTCAATTATTTATTATGTTGGATATTTCTGTAACATAATTGGGGTAATAATATTTTGTTCTAAATTCTGCTTGTACTTTATCTATCCCCTGGTGTAATCCTTGTAAATGTATTTTTAGAATTATTTCCTTAAATCTATCATAAGATGTTATATTGGTTAAAAATTTTGTAGCCCTTAATATGCGGTTTTTATTTGTTGGCTTTAAGAGTTTCGCATAGACTGATTGAAAAAGAATAAAATCGTTTTCATTTTCAAAATACATTGTAGCAGTTGTACCAGCAAGCTTATTTAAAATAAAGTCTCTTGCAAATGCTTGCGTCATTTAAACGTAATCTACAATTGTTTTAGTATTTTTAAATATGATTTTAAGGGTTTCCTTTTGTACTTTGGCTCGCTTAAATAAAAACTGCCTACGGAAAACATTTAATGGTCTTTCTGTAATTGATATAAAGCTCGAGCTACCTTCATCTGCTGAGTGTATTGTTGCCACATCTGAGGCTATGTCGTTCGTACAACACTCATTATTATTTATTCGGGATAAAGCATCCGCGACGTAATTCTCTTTGCCAGGAATGTATTTCACATCGAAGTCAAATTCATTTAATTTGATTTTCTATCGCTGTAATTTGGCATTTGGTTCTTTTAAATTGCGTAGCCACTGCAAGGGCTTGTGGTCACTGTTTATTACAAATTTTCTTCCGAAAATATTTCGTTGCCCAAACGATCGCTAAAAGTTCCTTTTCTGTGGTGGAGTAGTTTGTCTCATGTTCATTGAGAGTCCTACTCGAAAAACAAATAGGATGACCCCCTTGGATAAGGACTGCTCCTAGAGCCACATTTGAGGCATCAGTCGTAAGCGTGAATAATTTAGTGAAATCTGGGCTTTTCAAAATTGGATCACTTGTGATAAGGAGCTTTATAGTTTCAAAAGCCTTAACATATTCGCTGTCATGGCAATTAACTTTGCAACCTTTTTTTAAACAAGTGGTCAGGGGTTTACATATTTGCGCAAAATTCTTAATAAATTTGCGGTAAAATCCTGCAAGCCCTAGAAACGGCTTAATTTGTTTCTCATTTCTTGGTATGGGATAATTTTTAAGCGCCTCAATCTTTTCCGGATTCGGCTTTATGCCATCCGGGGTAACGATGTGACCCAACAATTCTACTTGTGCTTTCATGAACTTACATTTGTGCTTTTGGAGCTTCAGATTAGCTGCTTTTAATCTTTTGAGTACCTTATCTAGGGATGTACTAAACACAATAATATCATCCAAATATACTATACAGTGAGTTCCTATCAAATCCCCCAGTACAGAATTCATCAACCGCTGAAATGTAGCTGGTGCATTTTTTAATCGCATTGGCATTCTGAGAAATTCATAGTGCCCGTCTTGAGTTGAAAAAGCAGTTTTAGCAGCGCTTGCTTCATCAATTTTAACTTGATAGAATCCCTTACTCAAATCTAGGGTCGAAAAGTAAAGACAGCGACCCAATTTATCTTAGATTTCATCCATGTTAGGAATTGGGAAACGATCATCGACTGTAATGTCATTTAGCTTGCGATAGTCAATCACAATTCTCCATTTTTTCTCTCCAGAAGCGTCCATTTTCTTTGGAACGACCCACAATGGAGCAGAATAAGGAGATTTACTATGTCTTATTATATTTTTCCGAAGCATATCTTTTATTTGGTTGTTCACTTCAGATTTATGTACTGGCGGATACCGATACGATTTAACGTATATCGAATCCTTCATGTTTAATTGCGTTAGTGAATGTTAATTTCTCGTTATCCGAGTGAAAAAGAGATTCATATTTATTAAGGATTTTTCCTAATTGTGTTCTCCCCTCAGTATTCAAATCATCATTTGTAAAGTTATTGCTATTGAGTACCTCTTCTGACTTGTCTATGTTAAAATTTCTTATAAGGTTATTATACTCTTCTAATTCATTATCAACAAATTTATAAATACTTTGATTAAGTTTTATTGTTTGTTGTCTTAAATCAATTATTGCATTCAGTTTTTCCAAATTATCATATTCCATTAAACCATCGCATTTTTTTGAAAATTCATAAACATAGAACTCTAATTGTTTAGTATTTAACATAACATTTCCTGCAATAGAAGTCACAGTTATTGGTGTTACTATCCTAATTCGTGTTTTTAATATGTTAGGTTTTATCAAATTTACAGAAGAACCAGTGTCTATCAGAAACTGGTAAAATATATTATCTATTTTTAATTTTATGGATGGTAATTTACCGAGGCTGTTGCATGAAAATTTTCATTGTCAGTTTCCATTGGAGTTGGAGCTCCATAACGTCTAATTCTTGATTGAGTGGAATCATACTCCCTTTGTCTTTTCGGGTTTCTATAATCCTGATTGTATTGAGGATAGTATGAATTATTGCGTGAATAATTTAGATTATTTCGAACGTGATTGGGTACAGGAATGTGTGGAATGTGTGCATTATAAGCATTGGTATTTTGTTGTGGAAAAAAGTTTGCGTGGTTTGGAGAAGGACTGTTTCTCAAAAATCTACCTGTATAAGAATTTGCTTGGAAATTCCCATTTTGACGTGAGTCTTTATTTCTACTATAATTTCTCTGTGGTGAGCATTCTAATTCACCGTTTTCTGCTAAAATTCCTATTGCTGTTTTCAAATCTGTCGCTAAATTTGCATTTATTAGTGCTGTTAAATGGATCGGTAATCCTCTTTTCAATTGGGTTAAACATGCTAACTTTAGCTCTGTAGTCAAAAAATTCCTTGTTGCAATATCCTCTACCTTCAGTTTAATTGCATCTCTTATCCTACACATCTCATTATTTAATTTTTCACAAAATTCTTTAACACTGTTCTTAAATTTAATATTATTAATTTCTAAAATAAGCCTGGTGACAGGCGTACGCTTACCAAATTCTTCTGCCAGTAGCCGTTTCAATGACGTCCAATCCGATGGTTGCTATCTTCTCAACGTGTTTAAGGCTGGACCCCTGAGGGTTGTTGTAATAACGTTGAAGTAAAATCTTCGTTCTTCAAATGTTGTAGGTGGCTCTGTAGGGACACTCGCTGATATGTTGTCTATAAACACAGCCAGGTAGCCTCTATCCCCATTAAATGGTTGTACAAATTTTATATTTTCGAGGAACGTATCCCTCCTTTCTTTTGCAGCTTCCATATTTTCTTCGTTATTAATTTTAAAGTTCTTCCACTTCGGTCATTTAATTTTCGTTACATTTTCACAATTTCTCCTTCTTATTTATTTAAAAATTTTCCAATGTAAATTTTTTTATATTTCTATTTGTTCTTTGTGTTTTTTCAATTTTAATTATGTCTATTATAATTTTTACGTTTTTTATATATTTTAATTATTGTAGTTTTGAGAAAAAAAATACACAATGGTTAAATTAATTCATTGGTTCACTTTAACTTATTTATTAACTTTTATTTTGAACGTTATTTATTTACTTTATTTATTAACTTATTAATTTAACTTATTAATTAAACTTATTTTGATTTTGAATGCGTGATTCTTAAAAATACCGACTCTACCAGTTGCATTTAAATAACCGAACTTGATTGTTTGTCATTTAAATTCTTTCTGATTTTCTCTTGACCTCTTGAGACCGTGTGTGCACATATGTGCACCTAGAGTAATATCCAGTTGGAACATGTAGTGCTATCTAGCGGTTAGTAGTATTCGTTTTTTTTGCTTTCTATATGATATATAGCTTCTATAAATATAAGCAGATGGCGCCGTTGCCATACTTCTGTCGTTATTTTAGTATTTTTTGTATTTAAATTCAACAACTTAAAATTTTTTTGTAGTAGGCTATGAGTTAGTCATAACGATTTTATAAAAAATTGAATTGGACTCAAAACTTTTGTGGTTTTCTAAAGCACATTAATTGGTCCAACGTTTGAAAACGTAAGTTCTAACTTTTTTGTAGAATTTTGTTATAAAATGTTGCGTTCTTCTCTTGTTACACATGTGTGTACCTCAGGATTAAAAAATAGTGTTATGTAAATATCAACAGATTGCTGATATTCTTAATGAAAGTGATTTGGATTTCTCTGGAGATGATGATGATGAAGAATACTTGCCTCCAGAAGTAGAGTTCTTCAGACTCCTGAAGAATGGCTTGATGATGAAGAAGTGGATCTAAATATTGAAAATACTAATGAACACACACCAAACTCACCCCGTTTTTTCTGGCGCAGCAAAGAAATGGCTAACTGTGGGCCAGACATAACTGATAATATGTTAGTTTCTCAGGGCAGTTCCGACATGAATATATTATATTAATTTTTTGAATATTTAGGTTTTGAATTTTGGGAGCTGGTCGCAGAACAAAGCAATGTGTATTCAGCACAAAAGCGCTATTTAAAATCAATCAACACTAATTGTGTTGAAATGATACGTTTTGCTGGTGTACAAATTATGATGGGTACTCTCAAATACCCTTAAGGAAAGCTATATTGGAATAGAGATCTTTGTCTACCAGTTATTAGAGATACGATGACCCGCGACAGATTTTTCGAGCTGAGAAACTATCTCCACTTTGTAGATATTAACCAATTAAACGTCCACGATAAGCTTTGGAAAATAAGGCCATTATTAGACCCTATATTGAGAAAATGCCACAGTTTGCCTCGTTCTAAACATATGTCAATTGACGAGCAATTGATGCCATTTTCGGGACGTTGCGAGTACCGCCAATATGTTCCAGCAAAGCCTAATCCACTGGGACTAAAAAACTTTGTATTGGCTGCAAGACACGGATTGGTTTTAGACTTTGATATTTATGTTGGAAAGGACACATTACCTACAGATGTTATGAAAAATCTTGGACTAGGAGCGGGAATTGTTGAGAAGCTTTCTCGCACAATTAACAGCACCTGCGTTCTATACACTGATAGATTCTTCACAAGTCTTTAGCTGGCTGAATATTTAACTGAAAAGAAAAGCGGAATTTTTCTGACCGGAACTGTTATGTCAAATAGAATTGGACAAGCAGCACAAAAGCTAAAATCATACAAACAGTTAAAAAGAGGAGAGTGGGGTGAGAAAGTTCGAAGTGATGACAAAGTATGCGTGGTTAAATGGATGGATACAAAAGCAGTGACATTGTTATCCACTTGTTCAGGAAGCGCTCCTGCAGATACGTGCAAACGTTGGGACAAAAAGGAGAATAAAAAAATTGATGTAACTCGTCCAGCAGCAGTAAGCAATTATAACACTTGCATGGGAGGTATTGATTTATGTGATAGACTTACAGAACTGCAATGCGTACAAGAAAATGGCCTGTGAGAGCTTTCTCTCACTTTGTGGACCTGGTTGTAGTTAATTGTTGGATAATGTACATCCGCTGTTGTGCAAAAGAAAACATTAAGCGAAAGGACAAACTAGGATTACTTCAGTACAGATTGAATCTGGCCAAAGCTACGATGAAGTATGATGGCGGGAGAGTGAATCAAAGTTTTTTACATTGTGGTACAAAATCACGTCCCAGCCATATATCCAGCTTAAGCGCTGATGACAATGCAGGTGAGTATTCATTCGAACCTCTGACAAAGAGACACCGTGCTGTAGTGCACCATCCACAACCTGAAGTAAGACTTGACAACGTATGTCATCTGCCGCGATTTGTAGAAAGCAAAGTTCGCATCTAAATGTCGGAATCCGAAGTGTTCTTCGCGCTGCCGTACTTTATGTGTGAAATGTAATATGTATTTATGTATTTTAAAAAATAATTGCTTTGAAGACTACCATACTGTTAAGGCTTTAGGTTCTTATTAACAATATGTTCAAACCTGAGGTACACATATGTGCA